>CM057349.1:399388355-409388355 GCA_030015575.1 Agapanthus africanus | reverse complement strand
GGCTTGTTTATTCTTCACTATTTTTCTCTGTTTGGCTTCTTGGTCTTTTCCAGATCTTCAGTGAAAACTTTTAAGGATCTTTTGACCGTTCACTTTGACATTTTGGACTGCATTGCCTTATACAATTGTAAATTGTTCTTCGTGACTAGGATCCGTCTACTTGTTGGTCAAAAGTCTCTCTTTTGTATCATCTTCTCTCTTTTCTCACTGTCTTCGCTCCAAGAGCCTGTATCCTGTAATATGCAACAAATGTGCATCAAGAGTACCTGTTTATTTATAAAACGGATAAGAATAGGGGAATGAAAAATGCAATATTATGGTCTGAACACCGCCCCTCGTCGGTGTCTCGACTGTATACACTAGTCTACTCTTGAGTATCGATGCCCTGTCTCGAAACTCCCACGACTAGAGACCTTTTAAGGATGTGCTTATAGACCCCAGCTCCCACGTATATGATCGCCCTCTGCTAGTCAAGCAAGAATCCTAGGGGCTCTATCAACGAGTAATAGTGACCTATAAGGTCACCTAAAACAGTACACGATGATAAAGATAAACCGGATAGCATACTATCATCTTGAGTAAGACTGTCCTATCGGGATGGGTCCTCCATCAATCATTGCAATCACGTGTCTGTGATCCAATAATTGACTCTGAGGGCACTATCTCCAACACACGTGAGGGCTCCCATGCATTAGATTTTAATCCTTCAGTTCTTTCCATCTTCTCTTTTTTAAAGAGGTGTTTGTCAGGGGTCACGTGGGAGCACGTGATGCCTCATAACTTTTGATCCCGGATGAATTATGAGGCCCATAATATATCAAATCGAAGGATTTTTCGAGATACTTTCGATACCATCAGAATTTAGCTATTTCACATTTGGGAGTTTGTAAAAATACAGCCCGAAAAATACTGGTTCATATTTTCTTAAACGTATCGCTGCCATTAGATACCTCGGGCTCTTTTGCGCAGAAATTTTTTTGGCGGGAACAAATGCCCCCCACTACTTTGCCCATGTAAGTATATACGTGGGTGAAGTAGTGCAGAGTAATTCATAACGTATGACCAATTTTGGGTTGGTATATAATTTTCAGAACCTTGATCTGAGAAGATAACTAGCGGACACAAGCGTCGTCATTTATCATTGATTCAAATCTCGACTCTTAAGGGATATAGTTCCAAACCCTCAGCTCCATGAGCCGCACCCTTCTATTTCTTTATGTTTTACTCTGGCATTAAGTAGTTTATACGCTCATGAGTAACTTCTTCATTTCAGTGGCATGTAGCTTTGGCAAGTGTGGCCCATAGATGGTAGATAACAGTTCATCTTGAAATCTTTATAAGGTAGCGACGGCTTAGGAAACAGGGTTAGGATCTGTTGCCTAAGACTTTCCAACTTTATGAGCCGTGTGGGTCTCACAAAGGCTTTTCTCCCTACGAATCGTGAGGATCTCGTAGGTGTCTTTTCTCCTTAGGAGTCGTGGGGACTCCTAAATGCGTTTTCTCTTGAGAATCGTAAGGATCCCACAAGAGAATTTTCTTTATGCGTAGGGACACTAATTTTCTCGCAAGTTGAGACGAATCGAGAGATTCTCGCAAAGACACTGATTTCCTTGCGGGTCGAAACGAATCGAGAGGATCTCACGAAGGATGCTGATTTCTCTGAATCGAGATAAGAAGCGATGGCTTAGGAAACAGGTTCAGATCTGCTGCCTAAGACTTTTCAACTTTATGAGCCGTAAGGGTCTCATAAAGATTTTTTTCTCCCCACGAGTTGAGAGAATCTCGTAGGTGTATTTTCTCCTTAGAAATCATGAGGATTCCTAAGTGTGTTTTCTCTTGAGATCGGTGCGAATCGAGATGTTCTCGTCAAGGATGTTGATTTCCCTGAGTCGAGGTTTTTGCCAAGGACACTGATTTCCTTGGGGTTGAGACGAATCGATGTATTCTTGCAAAGACACTTATTTCCTTGCAGGTCGACGCGAATCGAGATGCTCTCGCCAAGGACGCTGATTTCCCTGAATCGAGGTTTTTGCCAAGGACGCTGATTTTCTCGGAATTGAGAGGAATCGAGATATTCCTGCCAAGACACTGATTTCCTTGCGGGTCGATGTTCATATCATAATTTTGCATTATTATATTCCCCATTCTTATTCATTTTACAAATAAAAAGGTGATATTGATCCATGTCTGCTACATAGTTGCAGGTTATAGGTTCTCAGAACAAAACAGTGAAAATGATGAAAAGGCGCTACAAAAGTGAGACTTCGACCAACAAATAGAGAATCTTTATCATGCCTACAATTTGAATAATTTCACAAAGTACAAAGGCAGCGCAAGATTCAAGATTTCAAGAAAGCGGTAAAAGTCCACAACATTCTACACTGTGGAAATCTGGAAGAAACTATAAGACATTCTGAGAAACCAAGGAAAGAAACCAGAATAACAATGCAACATGAAAGATACCTGAAGATTTGAGACATAGAACACTCATATGGCCGCGGATCCGCGGCCAAATAGGGCATATGGCCGCGGATCCGCGGCCATGCTAAGCACGTGTCGGTGCAAAAGTTGTCGGCGGCGGCGGTGCGTTGACTAGGCTTTTTAGGGTAGTTTTGTAAATGCAGATAGGATCAGATGTAACCCTAGAGTTTCTATAATCTATAAATAGGAACCCTAAAGCTCTTTTTGGAGGATGCCTCTTCTTGTGCCTCTTTTTAATTATCAATTTCATAATTTTAATTCTTGTAATGTTTGAAGAGTGCATCAAATAAAAAGTAAGTCGTTTTCTTTACCTTGCCTTAGTTTAATTTTCCTTTCTGCCCGAATATAACTTTTATTTATCTGCCCTAGTTTAGATTTTATTTATCTGCCATAGATTAGATAATTAGGTTATTAAAAACAATCATAAAAGTGAAATCTTTTAACAATTCCCTAATGAGTGAGTAGTTCCTCACTTGTTAGGTTAGGAATAGGAAAGTTTTGAGAGATGAAAATCTCTCACCCCTTTCTTGCCCGCTACACATTTTAAATAGGACTCTATGCATACATACACACACCTCTCACTACGGCACCCTATCCCACGAGGTAGTGGTGATACCGTAGTTAAAGACCAGTTGTGTATGTTTTCCATGGAGGTTAGGGTAAGAGTTAAGAAAGGACGGACAAGGACCTAGAGGAAGAAACCTAGTTTCTTCCCGATGGTACTAATCCACTTTGTTAATTATTACCTCAACACCTAAATAGATCTTAATTAGGGCATAGAAAGCGGTGAGAAATATTGAATTTCCAAGCTTAATCTAAACCTAACCCTAGCAAGATTTTAATCCTAATCAAACTCATTTCAGTTTTTAGTGATAATCAATCCAACCCCAATTGGAATTAACTCATTAGAACAATTAGAAAATACACAAAATCCCTGTGGACCGACCCGTACTTACCGGCTAGCTACCAAGCGACGCCGTTCTTGATTGCGGTTAATATTCTTTGATTCATCTTTCAAAAGCGCATAAGCACGCATAAAACATCTCTCCACCAATCAAATGGCGCCGTTGCCAGGGATGGCGCAGTTATTTTCTTTTTGTAATTTCGGGTTAATATAAATTAAAAAATTATAAAAACTGAAAAAATAAAAAATATATAAAAAAAATGTATCATCTTGTTATTCTTTGAAGGGTTTTCTTTTGAATTGTGCAGGATCGAAAACAAATTTAGATCTGGAAAAATCCAGAGAGCGAAACAGAAAACAGAAGATCTGAACAAACAGAGGAGTACCACAACAGAGAAACAGAAAAATATTTGGGATCTGAACCGACATTACAACAGCGGAACCGCGGTCACTTGCTGCTTTTGGCGGCGGATCCGCCGCGCAGTAGTGACGTCATCATTTCAAAAACCCTCTGTAAGCTGTCGTTTCTTATCTGTAACCCCATGATCTCCTCTGAAAAAATTTCCTGCAGGGTTCTTTGAGCAAAAACTCCTCTCCCTTCTCCAATAACTTGATCTTGTGCAAGATTCTTTGCGCCGCAATAAAAAAAATTGGCAAGTGTTTGATTGTGTTTACTGCTTTGCATCTTTAAAATTGACTTTAAGGGGCTTAAACACCAATCCAGATTGGGTGGGGATTTCATTACCCTTCCTAGAACCCCAAAAATCACAAAAAAAAAACATATTGCATTGACCATCGAGTTAATTAAAAAATATTAGACTCAGCCTTAAGGACTGTCGCGCTCAATAGGACAAAGGAATAGTTGTAGGTATCGATCGTTTATCTAAACCAGACTTTGTGGTGCCTAGGCTAGACATGTGGGGAAATCTAACTTTAAAAGGCCTGTCTCACGGTGATTCGTGAGCGGATCCCTCCTTTCCTTATTTGTGCTTACCTGGCCATAATTGGCGGTGAAGAGGCGATTTGAGGTCCTCACAACTTGCCCTTTGAAACAGTTAGGAGCAGTCTAGTTGACCTAGGAGACCCTAGATCTAGGCTTGATTGTGCATATTGTGATTGCTTGAACGTGTGTCTAAGTTTTTTATTGAAAATCTTTTTGCAAAAAGCTCCTTATAAAAAAACACAAAACAAAAATTTTTACAAAAACTTGCCAATTTGTCGCTAGAAATCCTCTGCACCCACATTCTTTTTCTTCTCCTTTCTTATATCATAGATAACCCACCTCGCAAAACTCTTGCCAAACTTTGGTATCCTCATCCAAACATTGCTTCCTACGCGAATTGTTTTGGTCGAATTACGGACGACCCCTCCATGCCCAAAATTTCTTTGAAAGATCGAATAGAAGCGTTTAGGAGAAACAGTTCGACTCCGCAATCCACTTTGTATCAACCATTTCAACCTTCACCACCTTCTTACATTGATACCCCTTCTTCAAGTCCTGTTGTAACTCCGAAACCCATGTCTACTGCTGAATATATTGAACAAGCACGTAACCGATCTTTCACTCCTTTCAACACTTCCAGTTCTTGGGATCAACAAGTCCATTCACCTTTTTATCCAAATGTTGATCCTACTCCTGTCCAACCATTCAATTCCTACCAGTCCTACCCGACTTTCGCACCTTCTCTAGATACTGCTTCTACACAGCCATTTGGGAGTTTGCAGTATCCAAACAACTTTGAATCTTTTTCTGAAATCCCTTCACAACCGATGTCTAGTCTGGAACAGTCGTTGGAAACTTATATTTTAGCGAAAAACCAACAGATGAGGAATTTGGATGCGTCCATTGCCGCCCTTATGCAACCTAGTGACTCGGTAGCTAGTTTCCAACTAGCTCCAAAAATTCCAATGTATGATGAGGCGTGTTCCCGCCATAATTTTGGCTCACAACCTGCTCCCTTATAAAAATTCCAATGTGCGCTGCCTTTTAAGCAGCGCACCACGTACAAAGCACGGGTGTGCCAGCGCTGGAACCTAAAAGCTCTCCAACCGTCAGATCAAAGATCTAATAATAATGATAAATCATTAATTAATCAGAATTAAATTCTGTTAAGGAAAGATTCCTCAAAATATTTCCAAATGACAAGATTTTACTCTGTAAATCAAAGCATCGTCGGATCAATGATCCAATGGTAAATAAAAATTACCAAAGACAATAAATTCTGTTATGGAAAGATTTTCTCAATCTTGTTAAAAACAAGAAAATTGTTTTCTGTAAAATAGAAGCCCTAGGATCAAAGATCCAACGGTGGGGAAACAACCCCAAATCAATCAGAGAAAGATCTCTTTAACTGATTTAACAAATCAATTGGCCTTATATAAAGGACCCTAGACTTCAAGTCTAAAAGGGAGATCGATATACAGAATACAGAGAAGAAAAGAGAGAGACAAACCCTCTGCAAAAGAAGAGAAAACTCTTAAAAAAGAAAAAAGAAGATTGTTCTTCATATTCAAGGTAAAAAGAACTATGTTCTTGAATAATAGAGATGAAATCATCCCGTAAAAAGAAGAACCATCTTCTAAAAAGATCAGAGATCTAAGAAAAAGACCAAGGCCTTTAATGAAAAAGAAAAGATCAAAGATCTAATCATAAAATAATAAAAAGAAGTAAAATACTTCACTCACAGATCTTTTGATCTATAAAGGCAGAGCCTTTTATAAAAACAAGAACTTTTGTTCTTGGATCTTGAGGCAAAGCCTCCTTTGAAGAACATAAATCTGTTCTTTAATCTTAAAATTGATCATAAGCGCTTTGCGCAAAGTGCCTTGCACTCATGAACTGCGCTTTTGCGCTACTTAGACCGGCGCTCAGCGCCAAAACATGCCACGTGTCAACCATAGACACTACTTGCGCCTTGCGTTTCTAAAACAGAGCACTGTACTCATGGGCTGGTGCTCAGCGCCAAGCACGCCACGTATCACTCACTGGTGCACCAACAGACTAGCGCAATGCGCTCATAAATTAAAAGTGCAACGCGCTAACAAACTAGCGCTTAGCACTAAGCGCGACACGTGTCCTCTTCGTGTGCGCCACCCGACAGAAGCGCAATGCGCTCTTTGACTGGTGCAAAGCGCCTAGCGCACCACGTGGCGCACTGTCAGAATAAACTTTGTTTCTGATGAATGCTATTCATTCAATACAAGACAAAAAATGCCAGGATCTGATGCTCTACATTATTAAAAGGGCCAAGCCCAAATAAAGGCTCAATAGCCAGAACAATAAAATGTTAAACATTTATTGGACTTAGCCCAAGATTGGTCGCAAGTCCTCAACTCATATCAACTGAGCCCATATGCTCATAAACCTTTTAACAGACTTTAGTCCCAAATTGGACTATAAATCTCCCAACCAAAATTGGTTCATGGGTACATCTCTGAACTCCTCTGATATTTGTCGTTGTAATCCTTCAACGTCTTCAGAGAGGTGACGGGTCCCGACAGCCATACATTCCACAAACAATAATGTCTTTAAACTACGGACTGTGGGGTCCTTAAACTCATGGACTACGATGTCCTTAACCTGGACTGTGGGGTCCTTACACCCATGGACTATGATATCCTTAACCTCGATCGTGATGTTTTAAAACTAACATCGGACTGTGAGGTCCTTAAACTCACGGACTATGATGTCCTTAATCTCGACCGTGATGTCTTAAAACTAATATCCGACTGTGAGGTCCTTAAGCTCACGGACTATGATGTCCTTAACCTCGACCGTGATGTCTTAAAACTAACAACGGACCGTGGAGTCCTTAAATCCACGGACTATGATGTCCTTAACCTTGACCGCGATGTTTTTAAACTAACAATGGACCGTAATGTCCTTAAACTAACAACCGACCGCAATGTCACTAAACTAAACAATAGAGCCCAATTGCTCTCTTGTCGGATCTAAACGATCCCGTTAAGTTGATCTTAGTCTAAAAATTAGATTAACGTATCCTTAACAAACGTTTAAGTTGATCTTAGTCTCAAGTAAGGCAAACGTATCCTTAAACCCAAACCCCCAACACCCAAATCTAAGAACGATACGGATTTGGACTAGTCCACGCCCTACGGGCGATAACATAACTTAGTCTCCGTATACAATCCAAGGGCAACTAAACACAAACAAACACCCACGACATGAAGTGACCATCTGGAGAAGGAGAAAGTTGTTACCGTGATGCGGTAGCGTAATTAACTGCAGGGGCTTGCGCCTGCAGGGAAGAGCGTCCCCACAATCAAAAACCTCTCAAATGAAGGGGAATCTGACGAAGTCTGCTACATCGGCCGCATCCGTTTAAACCTTCGATACATGGTGCCATAAATCAACTAGGCATCTTCGGGGAGGTGGACGGATAGCACCAATTAGTATCTGCCCCGAATTTCAGGCAAGACATTCGCCGCGTCTCCGCTGCGTCTTTCGGAGGTGAACAGATTCTGGCACGCCCGGTGGGACCTTTTCCTCTTTCCACTCCACACTTCATGTGTCGTGTTCGCGAACCAATATCGGTTTGCTAATGGTTGCCCTTGGGTATCAAGGAACTAAGATTTAGCGTTTTGCGTGGTGCAGAAAGCAAAGGATCAATGGCGTTCACCTGCGCGAAGGGTTCCAAATGCAAATGCAACCCACGTTCTGCCTCAACTGGAGGCATAGCTTACGGGCCCCAGGCGGCTTCCCTGTTCACGATGCCGGTGGAACAGGTCACCCAAGCCTCTACATGATTGTTTTTCGGGACCATGCTCCCGCCAGTGAGCTTCACCATTCCTATGCCCGCACCAGAAGCTCCCAAGAAGTTGGTCTTCGATCGGCTTGCTGCTACCATAGCCCCACCCAACGGGTCGTCCAGCTCCAACTCCTCGGTCTTCACCAGACTGAGCATGAACTCCGATGAGCCTGCCAAAAAGCCCATGACACCTGAAGTGGCCATCCCAAAGAAGATAGCCATCTCTGCTCCTGAAGTCGTCAAGGCAGCTTCTCCTGCTAAAGAGTTGGTCTTTACAAGACTGATTATTCCGGCTCTCGTTCCTGCTTGAAGGTCTGTCTTTGACAGATTGGATATCGCTACTCAAAACACGTCGGTCTTCAAGAGGCTGGCACCAGGGGCGCCTCATCTGGACAGGGGGCAAGACAAAGCCATCCCCATCGCCGAACATGTAAGTCGATGTACAACACCCCACGACTTGCGGGGAGGCGGAAAAATGAAAAACGATCTTGTTCTTTGCATAAACATCGACTAACCGAGAATCTTTGCTAAACTATAATTAACAAGAAACATAGAAGTTGTTAACTACTATGAGAAGTGATTATACCTAATGAACCGTGTCCTTCTCCATTTTGTTATCCACCTCCTTCTCGGCTTCCTCCACGTAATAGATGATCCACCCGAGAGCTTTACTCCAAGCTTCACCTCTAACTTGAGGTAACTAGGTTTCTTAAAGTGCTAATCTAAGCAACCTAGGTGATATAGAGTTGGGTTATGGATTGATTAGTCTATTCTAATCCTTGGTCTCAACACATGAGTGGTAGGATTAGGGTTTGAAGAGAGAGTGAGCTTGAGGAGAGAGAAGGTGAGCATGAGAATGAGAAGAGATAATGATCTATCATGATATATATGAAGCATTATTATTTATCAAATAAATAAATAAATGATTTAACAACCATGCTTCCTAAATACATATGAGTGATTCATCTACATGAGTCATTAACTATTTATGATGCATTAATGATAAGGATGAATCACACAAATGAGTCACTAATCTCATTTAATGCTTATGCCACCTAAACCCCCAAGTCACCATCCTTCTAGAAGCTTCTCGCGAAATTACGAGAACGCCCCTCCAATCCGTGAAAACACGGAAAAACTTTAAACTGTATAAATCCAATAACCCGATACTAGAAACTAGATTAAACCAAAGCCGGCTAGTAAAAACTGTCCGAATGTCGTACGTGCGAAAACACACGTATGCGTCCGAACCCTTGTCGTAAAACCATACGACCTCTATATCGTTTCGCCTGGAGCAGGGAAACTCTCTGTGTGGGACTCTAAAGACTCGACTACTACGCTGGCAGTGGGTTTAACCACAGACCGCAAGCGGCACTAGCTGTACGTAACGGTCCCCAGGTAGATATCGATAAGAAGGCCGATGAGGAAACCCATCCGAACTCCTACTGAGCCTGATGTGACAATCTCCATACAGTCCGGTCTGTTCGTCTAAGACTATCGCATATCGGGCCTAGGGGGCGGCAAGCGTCAGTCCCCTAATAGCGGTATAAGTCGTGTCGGAGTGAAGCCCATTACACCCTGAGAAACTACTGGAACCTACCAGTAAATCTCGCTTGCCCTGGCCAGGGACTTTGCGTAATGGCTCTCTGACACAGTGCGGTATCAACTCCCAATACCGGGAGAGACGAATCCTGTCTAACCGCCACTGCCTCCAAGTGTTTGGGACTGCACCCAACTGCTACCTATTTGCACGACTCCTTTGAGCCGTGGTAGGGTAGCAATCTAAGAACAGTGGGACACACTCGAGGCGAAGTAGCAGTGTCAAGTCTGCGGACTATGCTGTACTCATGTCACCTGGGAACTGTTAACTGACGACTGGTATAAAACCAACCAACAGTTCCCTGTGAATCCTGTCCGGTGTACCCGTAACCCAACGAGCACCTGTATACTATCTCCAGTACGACGTACTGACGGCTGTAGGACAGACCATCACCCCAACTGGGATGAGAAGCGTACACACTAGTCTACTCCGGAGTATCGATGCCCTGTCTCGATAATTCTACGACTAGGGACCTGAAAAAGGATGTGCTTGTAGACTACCCAGCCCCCACTAGTGTGACTGCCATCACAACGCTGGTAGTCAAGCAAGATCCTAAGAGCTCTATCAATAGGTATACTCACATATTAAGATGGAATAACCAAGTAGCATACTACCATGTTTGGCAAGACTGTTATATACATGTGAATATCCCAAGCTTCCATTAAGTAATATACAAACTAGTATGATACAATAATGGCCCCTAGGGCATATACACTAACAATCTCCCACTTGCACTAGGGCCATGTACTAGCATATCGAAGACCGATGATCTCGAGTAGCCTCTCGAACTGAATCTGAGGTAGGGCCTTCGTGAATGGATCAGCAATGTTCTCTTCAGTAGCAACTCTCCGGACCTCGATCTCCCGATGATCAATGATCTCCCTGATTAGGTGATACCGCCTTAAGATGTGTCTAGACTTCTGATGGGACCTTGGTTCCTTCGCTAAAGCTATAGCTCCGTTGTTGTCGCAATACAGAGGTATTGGATCAACAATGGTAGGAACCACCTAAAGTTCTGTTAGGAACTTCTTCATCCAGACCACTTCTTTTGTGGCATCGCAAGCAGCAATATACTCCGCTTCCATCGTTGAGTCAGCAACGGTGTCCTGCTTGGAACTCTTCCAGCACACCGCCCCTCCATTGAGGGTAAAGACATAACCCGACATGGACTTGGAATCGTCCTTATCACTCTGGAAGCCAGAATCAGCAAAGGCCTCCATCTTGAGGTCTTTTCCGCCGTACTTAGTCCTTCTCAGGTACTTGAGAATGTTCTTTACTGCTATCGAGTGCTTCTCCGCTGGGTTTGACTGATACCGGCTTACCACGCTCAGTGCGTAAGCTACATCTGGTCTGGTGCACAACATCGCATACATTATAGAGCCTACCGCAGAAGCGTAGGGTATAATTGACATGCGTTCCATTTCCAAATCAGTCTTGGGAGATATCTCTTTGGAGAGGGTGATTCCGTGACAAACCGGTAGATTACCGCGCTTAGAATTTTCCATACTGAATCTTTTCAGTATAGTGTTGATATACCTGGACTGCGAAAGTCCCAACATCCTCTTGGATCTATCACGATAGATCCGGATCCCCAGAATGTAAGAGGCATCACCCAGGTCTTTCATGGAGAACCTGTGTGACAAGAATCTTTTGACAGATTGTAGCATAGAAATGTCATTTCCTATCAATAGAATGTCATCCACGTACAAGACGAGGAATACGACAGTTCGTGCTACAACTTTACTGTATATACAGGGTTCATCTGGATTTTTGATAAAGTCATATTCTTTGACCGTTTCATCAAAACAGATGTTCCAACTCCGCGATGCCTGCTTTAGTCTATAAATGGACTTAAGCAACTTGCATACTTTCCCGCTGCTCCCACTCTGATTGAAACCCTCTGGCTGATCCATATAGACGCACTCTTCTAAATTACCATTCAGAAAAACCGTCTTTACGTCCATCTGCCAGATTTCATAATCATGGAAGGCAGCAATAGCAAGAAGGACCTGAATGGATTTGAGGATAGCCACTGGAGAAAAAGTTTCGTCATAGTCCAAACTAGGTCTTTGACGAAAACCCTTTGCAACAAGTCTGGCCTTATAGGTTTCCACCTGTCCATCTACACCAATCTTTTTCTTGAAGATCCATTTGCATCCTATGGGTTTTACCCCATCTGGAGCAAAGTCCAAAGTCCATACTTTGTTGGTGCACATGGACTCCATTTCGGTCCGCATTGCATCTAGCCATCGTACCGAGTCGCCGCTCTCGATGGCCTGCTGGAAGCTAGTAGGTTCATCATCATCAATGATGCAATCCTCTCTATCCCCTTCTATGAGAAAACCGTAGTATCTCTCAGACGGATGAGACGGCCTACTACTCCTGCGGAGGGGTGCGGAAATGTCCTGTTCTTTTGAACTACCGGTTCTACCAAACTTTCAGTAGTAGTTTGTGGTTCTGGAATTTCTTCCAGTTCTATTTCGCTCCTACTTGTTTCCTTTTCTAAAAACTGATGTTCTAGAAAATGGGCATTACGAGAAACAAAAACCTTTTGTTCCTCTGCGTAATAGAATAGATACCCCCTGGAGTTCTTTGGATATCCCACAAACTGACACTTTACTGATCGTGCCTCGAGCTTGTCCACATGCTGCTTTTTAACAAAAGCTGGACATCCCCATATCTTTAGATACTGAAGATAGGGTTTCTTCCCACTCTACATTTGATATGGCGTGGTAGGCACAGTCTTGGTAGGAACTATGTTCAAAAGATATGCCGTTGATTCTAGCGCATAACCCCAGAAAGATCGCGGTAACTCAGCATTACTCATCATGGAACGTACCATATCCAATAGGGTTCGATTCCGTCTCTCCGATACACCGTTATGCTGTGGAGTGTATGGAGGAGTAAGCTGAGAGAGAATTCCTTTCTCTTTTAGGTAACTTAGGAACTCGGCACTTAAGTATTCACCACCTCGATCAGATCTTAGTGTCTTGATACTTTTGCCGGTTTGGTTTTCTACTTCATTCTTATACTCCTGGAATTTATCAAAAGCCTCGGATTTATGTTTCATCAGATAAATGAATCCGTATCTTGAGTAATCATCCGTAAAAGTAATGAAATAGGAAAAACCACCTCTTGCATGTGTAGACATTGGACCACATACATCGCTGTGTATGAGTCCTAAGAGCTCGCTCGCTCTTACTCCATGTCCAGTAAATGGAGTCTTTGTCATCTTTTCTTTGAGACATGATTCACAAGTGGCATAAGTTTGATATTCGAACGAGTCCAAATATCCTTCTCCATGTAACTTAGTTAACCTTGTCTCATTGATGTGACTTAGTCTACAATGCCATAAGAAAGCCTTATTTAAATCTGGAGACTTTCTTTTTAGTGTGTTCTGGACATTGAAAATCGGGAGTTGGTTTAAGACATATATACCGTTATCCAGTGTACCGAACCCAATCAAACTATGATTAAGGTAGATGTTAACAACATCGCTTACAAACGTGAAACCATAACCTTTATTTGATAACAAGGAAATTGATATGATATTACACGTTAAACTAGGTACACAAAAACAGTTATGTAAAACCAAAATATGTCCACTCGTCAATCCCAGGTGATAATCCCCTACGGACACAGCTCCCACGCTAGCTCCGTTAGCAACCATCAGGGTCATATCACCATCTTTCAGCACTCTACGGTTTCTCAGTGCCTGCAATGAATTGCATATATGAGATCCTGATCCGGTATCCAATACCCAGGAAGTAGAGTTGATTGACAGACAATTCTCAATTACAAACACACCTGAAGTCGAAGCCACGGCTTGCTTCGATCCCTGGTTCTTGGCGTTCCACGCCTTGCAATCCTTCTTCCAGTGCCCTTTCCTGTGACAATGGAAGCACTCATCCTGGGCCACTACTGGTACTGCAATCTTTTTCTTTCCCTTCGTTCCCACCTTACTAACACCTCCTCTAGGTCTGGTGGCGGCCTTCTTCTTCCTTCCTTTGGCCCTAGCCTTGGATCCGGAAGAAGAAGCACCGCTAACAAACATAGCGGGTGTTTCCCTTTCCTTTTGTAAGGTGCCCTCTGCACTCCTCAACATGTTAAGGAGTTCTGGAAGTTCAACTTCTTTTCTTTGAATGTTGAAATTCAGAATAAACTGGGCATAGGTGGAAGGAAGGGACTGGAGAATAAGGTCTGTATAGAGCTCATTATCCAAAGTCGTCCCAAGGTCTGCGAGCTCTTCTATATAGCCTATCATCTTTAGGACATGTTCTCCTACCGATGATCCGACGGCCAACCTCGCTCGAAACAAGTTCTTTGAGGTCTCGTATCTTGCTATACGAGATTGCTCTCTATAAAGTTCCTTTGTATGGAGAATATGGCATCTAGTTCCATATCCTCGTGCCTCCTCTGATGTTCATTATTCATCGAGGCAAGCACGATGCACTTGGCCTTCACGCAATCATACTCCCAGGTTTTGCAAATTTCCTTATCCGCATTACTGGATTTGGGACCTGGGACTGCAGGTGCCTTAGTGGTGAGGACATACCCCGATTTGTCATAGGTCAAAACCATTTTGACATTCCGCAGCCAATCTTTATAGTTTGGCCCTGTCAGTATATTTTTCTCTAAAAGTAACTTAAGTCCAGTCATTTTCAGGGTCGCTGCAATTAGGAGAGAGAGAAGAAAACACTTTAGCACGATGCACTTGCAAGTTTAGAGTGGTTTTTAATTTATCTAAACTGGATGGCTCTCACTGTTTCTCGAATCCTTCCTCAAACCATAAAAGAAGAATTAGCCAGGACTATTCTCACCGTACAATACTTTCTTAACCGTTCAGCCAGGCCAGTGTCGATACTTCGAGGGAGGTTTTCCAACGCTTTCGCGAAGTTCCTTAATTAAATAATCTCTTTTCTCTGGGGACGTAGCCCCGCTGACACCTTTCTCGGCACCTACTTGGTTTATAGCATTGATCGTTAAGTGACGAATATCCTAATAAGTAGCATATACTCATAGTAGGATCGGGATCCAAATATCATTGTATGATAATGCTGAAGGAATCCTACCAACATTCATCAAACTCCAAATGGTATGCATCTCTTTGCAAATTTCAGTTTCTTTAGAAATTCCCGATATAAATTTTTGCCCCATGCTCTTATGACCTTGGCGTTAGGTCAAAATTTCATAAGTCACATGTCAAGTTCTACCCATCATTATCTTGTTAATTTGAACCCATCCGTATATATCCTTGACGTTCGGCCAAAATGATAATACGACTGTCCCAAACTAACTCATCTATCTATGCAACAAATGAATGCCCAGCAGCTACCAAACACTATGCCTTGGCGTTAGGTCAAAATACATAGCTTGAATACTACTGAATACTCAAATGAAATGACGGAGGGCTACGAATGGTTTTGGCGAAACCGTGAACGTAGT
The DNA here is from genome assembly GCA_030015575.1 of Agapanthus africanus. NCBI lineage: Eukaryota > Viridiplantae > Streptophyta > Magnoliopsida > Asparagales > Amaryllidaceae > Agapanthus > Agapanthus africanus. The sequence goes on along the minus strand of CM057349.1, from coordinate 409,373,156 downwards.
GAACTTGATATAACCGAAGGAACCTGATAGCTTTTAAAAGGAGTAGTTAAAGCTCCGCAATTAAAAAATATCTTCTGTTTTTAAAAATAACCGAGTGGTTTCTTTTAAATTGTTCCAACGATTAAACTTTGGTTTATTTTCTTTGCATTAATAATAATGCGTTCCATCATTAACCTATCATTACAGAAAATAATGAAAATACAACGTCCTCTTATGCCATCCGCATTCGCCTCTGGGTCCCGTCATCACCCGTTAGGTTACTTAACTAACGGCAGAGCGGGGGCTGGGCTAGCGCGGGTGTAAAACATAAGTGATGTCTAAATAGCTATCATATATAGATATTGTACATTCGTCAGACGCAATAATAGGCATTCCAGATCTCAGATGAACATTATTGGATATACAAGCAATCCGCGTTTGCTTTGAGCCTGCAACAAAAGACGGATTACACAGTTGTGATGAATAGCCATTACCCTACCCTAGACCCCTACGGGTACGGCAAACTACCCGCCAAGTACCCGAAGTGAAGCGGTCTCCCTCAACAACGTGAGTAGGCCACTAAACACTTCAAAGTACCCGGTAGTTTATGCACCCCACCTTGGGTCTGTCCTACGAGCAAAAACAGTAAAATAAAATAATACAACGGTGGTTACAACCGCAACCTGGATGTGCCCCGCAAAATAATATTACAACATATTACAATTACATCGAATGAATTAAAATAATAACCCATCACAAAACCCCGGCTAATCATCACAACAATCCAATACAGTTCATAACCACAAACAGTAATATCTATTACAAAAATGTGCAACCCCCTGCCAACCAACACACTAGCAGTTAGGGGAGGTTTACGAACACATTATACAATCACAGATATAATCAAATTAGCAAACATCATATAATTTCGATCGAGCAAACATCTCAGATTCTATTCCCAAAACTTCTCTATGCACCTGAGACTTGAGCAGATAATAAACATTCCAGAAAATACAAACATATCACAGAAGAGTTACTGGAGCAAACTGGGTTGAATCGGCTCCAACTCGGCCGCGGATCCGCGGCGGATCGGTGGGATCGGTCGCGGTTCCGCGGCTGTATGGACGATTTAGGAATCCATTTTTCTCCAGTGTTCTTATATTACTCTGTAGGTTATTCTGCAGGTCCCTGAAAAAATTTTAGAGACTGTTTTAAAATCGATAGAAACTTAGTGATATCGATGTCTTTTTCGGTTCGTTTTGCGTTCGAAATTCATACGACTTTGCTAATGAGTTAATTATTGTTTAGCGAGGCTCTGATACCACTGTAAGTCAATGTACAACACCCCACGACATGCGAGGAGGCGGAAAAATGAAAAACGATCTTGTTCTTTACATAAACATCGACTAACTGAGAATCTTTGCTAAACTATAACTAACAAGAAACATAGAAGTTGTTAACTATTATGAGAAGTGATTATACCTAATGAACCGTGTCCTTCTCCTTTTTGTTATCCACCTCCTTCTCGGCTTCCTCCACATAATAGATGATCCACCCGAGAGCTTTACTCCAAGCTTCACCTCTAACTTGAGGTAACTAGGTTTCTTAAAGTGCTAATCTAAGCAACCTAGGTGATATAGAGTTGGGTTATGGATTGATTAGTCTATTCTAATCTTTTGTCTCAACACATGAGTGGTAGGATTAGGGTTTGAAGAGAGAGTGAGCTTGAGGAGAGAGAAGGTGAGCATGAGAATGAGAAGAGATAATGATCTATCATGATATATATGAAGCATTATTATTTATCAAATAAATAAATAAATGATTTAACAACCATGCTTCATAAATACATATGAGTGATTCATCTACATGAGTCATTAACCATTTATGATGCATTAATGACAAGGATGAATCACATAAATGAATCACTAATCTCATTTAATGCTTATGCCACCTAAACCCCTAAGTCACCATCCTTCTAGAAGCTTCTCGCGAAATTACGAGAACACCCCTCCAATCCGTAAAAACACGAAAAAACTTTAGACTGTATAAATCCAATAACCCGATACTAGAAACTGGCTTAAACTAAAGCCGGCTAGTAAAAACTGTCCGAATGTCGTACGTGCGAAAACACACGTATGCGTCCGAACCCTTGTCATAAAACCATACGACCTCTATATCGTTTCGCCTGGAGCAGGGAAACTCTCTGTGTGGGACTCTAAAGACTCGACTACTACGCTGGCAGTGGGTTTAACCACAGACCGCAAGCGGCACTAGCTGTACATAACGGTCCCCAGGTAGATGTCGATAAGAAGGCCGATGAGGAAACCCATCCGAATTCCTACTGAGCCTGATGTGACAATCTCCGTACAGTCTGGTCTGTTCGTCTAAGACTATCGCATATCGGGCCTAGGGGGACGGCAAGTGTCAGTCCCCTAATAGCGGTATAAGTCGTGTCGGAGTGAAGCCCATTACACCCTGAGAAACTACTGGAACCTACCAGTAAATCTCGCTTGCCCTGGCCAGGGACTTTGCGTAATGGCTCTCTGACACAGTGCGGTATCAACTCCCAATACCGGGAGAGACGAATCCTGTCTAACCGCCACTGCCTCCAAGTGTTTGGGACTGCACCCAACTGCTACCTATTTGCACGACTCCTTTGAGCCGTGGTAGGGTAGCAATCTAAGAACAGTGGGACACACTCGAGGCGAAGTAGCAGTGTCAAGTCTGCGGACTATGCTGTACTCATGTCACCTGGGAACTGTTAACTGACGACTGGTATAAAACCAACCAACAGTTCCCTGTGAATCCTGTCCGGTGTACCCGTAACCCAACGAGCACCTGTATACTATCTCCAGTACGACGTACTGACGGCTGTAGGACAGACCATCACCCCAACTGGGATGAGAAGCGTACACACTAGTCTACTCCGGAGTATCGATGCCCTGTCTCGATAATCCTACGACTAGGGACCTGAAAAAGGATGTGCTTGTAGACTACCCAGCCCCCACTAGTGTGACTGCCATCACAACGCTGGTAGTCAAGCAAGATCCTAAGAGCTCTATCAATAGGTATACTCACATATTAAGATGGAATAACCAAGTAGCATACTACCATGTTTGGCAAGACTGTTATATACATGTGAATATCCCAAGCTTCCATTAAGTAATATACAAACTAGTATGATACAATAATGGCCCCTAGGGCATATACACTAACAATCTCCCACTTGCACTAGGGCCATGTACTAGCATATCGAAGACCGATGATCTCGAGTAGCCTCTCGAACTGAATCTGAGGTAGGGCCTTCGTGAATGGATCAGCAATGTTCTCTTCAGTAGCAACTCTCCGGACCTCGATCTCCCGATGATCAATGATCTCCCTGATTAGGTGATACCGCCTTAAGATGTGTCTAGACTTCTGATGGGACCTTGGTTCCTTCGCTAAAGCTATAGCTCCGTTGTTGTCGCAATACAGAGGTATTGGATCAACAATGGTAGGAACCACCTAAAGTTCTGTTAGGAACTTCTTCATCCAGACCACTTCTTTTGTGGCATCGCAAGCAGCAATATACTCCGCTTCCATCGTTGAGTCAGCAACGGTGTCCTGCTTGGAACTCTTCCAGCACACCGCCCCTCCATTGAGGGTAAAGACATAACCCGACATGGACTTGGAATCGTCCTTATCACTCTGGAAGCCGGAATCAGCAAAGGCCTCCATCTTGAGGTCTTTTCCGCCGTACTTAGTCCTTCTCAGGTACTTGAGAATGTTCTTTACTGCTATCGAGTGCTTCTCCGCTGGGTTTGACTGATACCGGCTTACCACGCTCAGTGCGTAAGCTACATCTGGTCTGGTGCACAACATCGCATACATTATAGAGCCTACCGCAGAAGCGTAGGGTATAATTGACATGCGTTCCATTTCCAAATCAGTCTTGGGAGATATCTCTTTGGAGAGGGTGATTCCGTGACAAACCGGTAGATTACCGCGCTTAGAATTTTCCATACTGAATCTTTTCAGTATAGTGTTGATATACCTGGACTGCGAAAGTCCCAACATCCTCTTGGATCTATCACGATAGATCCGGATCCCCAGAATGGCCCCTAGGGCATATACACTAACAGAACAAACACCGACCGCCCGATACGCTCGACGTCGCCACTGGCGCCGAGTAAGGAAGGCCGATGGCAACTCCCCCTTTGGGCTAACTCCACTGGCTCCAACGGTGGAAATTAATGCTGTTGTTCCAACCAGGAACAGCTTTGAGCTGCTGAACAAGGTGCGCAGGAACTCGCCTATTGCCGTACTAAAAAGAACCCCGCCACCGGTGGAGACTGTCACAGAAATAAAGCCGGAGCAGTCCCCTCAACGGCTGTCTTCCAAAGTTTACAAAATTTGGCGACAAGTCCGAGAGTCAGTGGCAGATCAAGACTATCCCCACCGGCAGAAGAAGCCGAAGGTCCGACAGGAAGAAAACCGTCCTGTTAAGCCACAAAAGGCGACGGCTACTTGGGTGCCCACTGCAACAGCCCCCTCAACTTCACCACCATAAAAGGAGAAGGCCGGAGAAAATCCCCATGCCTGCGACAAATGTTAAAGGCACTGAGCCTAAAAGCCCTAAGTCTGGGGGCATGGTTGTGTATACCGTCTACATGGCATCCGGGAAAGAGGATAGCCGAGCTTCTATGGGCCACCGACCACTCACCCGATCCATCACGAGAGCTCAGGAACAGTAGCAGCAGAAACTTCAGATGATGCTGACTGCGATGGCCGCACTCACCGAGCCAAAAAAAAGCCCGGAGGCATCATCAGAACAGCGTCACGAACAAGAAACCGATGCTGACTTCCTTCGCAGAGTCCTCGAAAAGAAGTACAAAGAAGCCGCGGAGCAAGCGGCTAACGTAAAGCGAATGGCACTTCTCTTCCAAGACATGGTGGTGAAGGGTTTGTTTAGCACCCTATGAAGAGATTTGAAGCATCACATGTCCAAAAGTTATGATTTTTATTGTGCTAAACAAACACGCAAGTGGATCGATCCTAGAAAATTAGGTTTAATAAACTTTAAACTAGAAAAATTAGGGTTTGAATGCTACAACCTTTGTAGCTCCCGTTTTTGCTTCACTCCTTGGGCTCTTTGGGTATTGGAAGAAGCTCTCCTTGTTGTCCTCCTACGTCCACGACGATCCACCCGGAGTTTCCCGTCCAAGCTAGCTACTTTGGAAAAACCAAGAGAACACTCTAATCAAGTCGGCTAAACTTGATTAGAATGATGTTGTGGCTATGGATCTCACTTCAAAATCCTATTTTTATGAGTATTTTGCACTCTTATAAGAACTAGAGAGCAAAAGCATGGAGGTTGATGAAGATGGTGGCTTTTGTGAAGAAGAGAATGAATTATCTTGTGAAAGAGAAAAGAAAAATAGCTATATATATTTTCCTCTCTCTTAACCAACCATGGTTAGATATATAGATATCATTTTATTTTAAATTAAAAGCATGATAAGAAAATAAACTATGGGTTAAAAGTTAGGTGAGCATGGTTGAGTTAGAAGAGTGTAGAAACTCTTAAGTGATTTAACCCATTTTTCATTTTCTTTTGCTTTAATTTAAATCCAATAATTATCCAAATATAACCATGGTGTAATTCTTATACATCCACCATTCTCATTGTGTAAACAACCATGATAAAAATTGATGTATGTATGCATGTGTGCTTGCACATCAATATGTGCATGAACAAGAATAAATGCATACATGCATGCATACATCCAAAATAAGCAAGATAGGATTTGTAGTGAGAAACTAATGATGAATCAACACTTGATTCACTAATCCGGTCATATCACATATGACCCGACCATTAGCAAGCCGCCCAATTAATATACGGTATCCCATACACGCATATTAATCGGGTCCAAGCGCATATCGCATATGCGCACCACAACTTTTCGCCTGGACTAGGTAACTCCTATGTGGGACTCTAAGACTCGTCAATACGCCGGCAGTGGGTGATGATCATATCAAGCACCCCCAAGCCGCAAGCGGTCAGCTAAACGTAACGGCCACCCGGGTATTGAGCGATTAGAAGAAAACAAGCGAACCTGTTACAACTCCTGTCGAGCCATCCGGCAACACTACCGTACAGTCCGGTCTCTTCGTCAGATATGCTGCATATCGAGCCTAGGGATGGTGACGTCGACCCCAATAACTCAATAAGTCGTGTCGGTGAATGGTCTATAACAGATCGAGAAACTACTGATAACACTTATCAGCAAATCTCAGCAGCCCTGGCCAGGGACTTGCTGTTATAACCAGTCGAGCACAGCACAGCATCAACTCCCAATACCGGGAGAGACGAAACCCCTCCTATCACTCATTGCCTTCGTGTGTCTCGGGACTGTACCCAACGGCCACCTGTTTGCACGACTCAGTAGAGCCGTGGTAGGGTGGCAATCAAAGTACAGTGGGAGAACACACAAGGCTCTATGACGATCTCGGGTCTACAGACTAACCTGTACCAGTGTCACCTGAGAACTGCTATCCGACGATAGATATAATTCCATATAGGAGTTCTCGGCGAGTCCGTCCAGTGTACCCAGTCACCACTGAGCACCCGTATATGATCTTGATGTCAAACATCGATGCATGTGGGAACATCCATCGCCCATCACATGGGTCTAGTATCATATACGCTAGTCTACTCTGGTATATCGATGCCCCGTCTCGATACACCTCCGACTAGGGACATTTCAGGATATGCTTATAGACTACAGATGTTCCACTAGTATGATCTCCATCATAATCAGAGTAGTCAAGCCGATATCCTTAGGGCTTTATCAGCATATATGAATGAATAGAAGCATGATCAAATAAACATGTCAGATAAAGAAGTACCAGATAGCATACTATCATGTCGAGCAAGAATGCAAACTGAATATATATACATGTATAGATACATCCACTATCACATAATGGCCTCTAGGGCATACATATATCCAACAATCTCCCACTTGCACTAAGGCCAGTTATTGGCGTATCTCATACCCAACATCTCAAAAAGTCGCTCATGCTGCGGCTGAGGGAGGGCCTTGGTGAATGGATCCGCGGCGTTGTTCTTTGTGTCAACTCTCTTAATCTCGATCTCGCGGCGATCTACAATCTCCCGGATCAAATGAAATCGCCTCAGGATGTGTCTGGACCGCTGATGGGATCTGGGCTCCTTGGCTAACGCCATAGCCCCATTATTATCACAATACAAGGGTATTGGATCAATAATGGTTGGAACTACTCCTAGCTCCGAGACGAACTTCTTCATCCAGACGGCTTCCTTGGAAGCATCATTTGCAGCAATGTACTCAGCTTCCATCGTAGAGTCTGCAACGGTATCTTGTTTGGAACTCTTCCAACTTACCGCCCCTCCATTGAGGGTAAATACAAACCCTGAGATAGATTTGCTGTCATCCTTGTCGCTCTGGAAGCTCGAATCGGTAAAGGCCTCCATTTGGAGATCTTTATTACCATACACCAAGAATAATTCTTTAGTCCTTCGTAAGTACTTAAGAATGTTCTTCACAGCTGTCCAGTGGTTCTTCCCTGGGTTGGATTGATACCTGCTTACAACACTAAGTGCATAAGCTACATCTGGGCGTGTACATAACATTGCATACATTATAGATCCTACTGCCGAAGCATAAGGTATAATGCTCATGCGAGCTCTCTCTTCATCGGTCTTTGGACAAGAATCCTTGGAGAGAGTGACTCCATGGCAAGCGGGTAAGGCACCCCGCTTGGAGTCTTCCATACTAAACCTTTTTAGGATGGTGTTGATGTACCTGGTTTGGGACAATCCCAATAACTTTTTGGATCTATCCCTATAGATCCTTATGCCCAGGATGTATGTGGCATCACCCAGGTCCTTCATGGAGAACCTCAGTGATAAGAATGATTTGACCGACTGTAGCATAGGAGTGTCATTTCCTATCAGAAGAATGTCAACCACGTACAATACGAGGAATGTGACAGCTCTTCCTACAGCCTTCCTATAAACACAAGGTTCATCTGGATTTTTGATGAAATCAAACTCTTTGATAACATCATCGAAACAGATGTTCCAACTCCGAGATGCCTGCTTTAACCCATATATGGATTTAAGCAATCTACATGCTTTCCCGCTGCTCCCACTGTCAATGAAGCCCTCTGGCTGATCCATATAAACGCATTCTTCTAAATCTCCATTTAAAAATGCTGTTTTAACGTCCATCTGCCAGATTTCATAGTCGTAGTGAGCAGCAATAGCAAGTAGGATCCGAATGGATTTAAGCATGGCTACGGGCGAAAAAGTTTCGTCATAGTCCAAACCTGGTCTTTGACGAAAACCTTTTGCCACAAGTCATGCCTTATAGGTCTCTACCTGCCCATCCACACCAATCTTTCTTTTAAAGATCCATTTGCACCCTACAGGTTTTACCCCAGGGGGTACAACGTCCAAAGTCCATACTTTGTTGGTGTACATAGACTCCATTTCGGATCTCATGGCATCCAGCCATTTCACAGAGTCACCACTCATGATAGCTTGCTGAAAACTGGTAGGATCATCATCATCCATGATGCAATCTTCTCTGTCACCATCAATGAGGAAACCGTAGTACCTCTCCGGTGGGCGAGAAGTCCTACCAGACCTACGGAGTGGCCGAGGTTCTTCAGTTTCTGTTGGAACAGCCGGTTCAACCAAATCGTCATTTATAGTTTGTGTCTCCAGAACCTCTTCTAGATCTACCACTTTTCCATCATCTCTATCTGTGAAAAACTCTTTTTCCAAGAATGTGGCATACTGAGAAACAAACACCTTTTGTTCCTCTTTGTGGTAGAACAGATATCCATAAGAATTCTTTGGATATCCCACAAAGTTACACATGACTGACCGTGTCTCGAGTTTGTCCGGATTCTGCTTTTTAACATAGGCCGGGCAACCCCAAATCTTAATTCTTTTAAGAGATGGTCTCTTCCCATTCCATATCTCATATGGCGTGGTAGATACGGCTTTGGTTGGAACCCTGTTTAGCAGAAACGCTGCAGTCTCCAATGCATGTCCCCAAAACGAGACTGGTAACTCAGCGTCACTCATCATGGACCGGACCATATCTAATAGGGTCCTATTCCGTCGTTCTGACACACCGTTGTGCTGTGGTGTGTAAGGAGGAGTGAGCTGAGAGAGAATCCCATTCTCTTTTAGGAAGTTTGCAAATTCTGTACTGAGATACTCACCACCTCGATCTGATCGAAGCATCTTAATACTCAAGCCGGTTTGTTTTTCTACTTCTTATTTATATTCAATGAATTTCTCGAAAGCTTCGGACTTGTGCTTTAATAAAAATACATGACCGAATCTTGAGAAATCGTCGGTGAATGTAATGAAGTATGAAAAACCGTCTCTAGCCTGTGTAGACATTGGCCCACATACATCACTATGTATGAGGCCCAGGAGCTGAGTAGCTCTTTCTCCGTGTCCGGTAAATGGAGTTTTGGTCATTTTACCCTTGATACAAGACTGGCAAGTCGCATAAGATTTATATTCAAAAGGGTTTAAATATCCATCTTTATGTAACTTGTTTAGTCTTGTTTCGTTAATATGACCAAGTCTACAGTGCCAAAGAAAAGCTTCATTTAATTCTGAAATTTTTCTTTTATTAGTGTGTTGTATACTGAAAACTGTGTGTTGATTTAGGACATATATTCCGTTATTAAGCGTACCATACCCAACCAACATTTGATTTAGGTGAATGTTCATAACATTGTTCTGCAACACAAAATTATATCCTTTATTGTCCAACAAAGAAACGGATATTATATTACATAGCATACTTGGTACAAAATAACATGGATTCAAAATCAAAATACATCCAGATGGCAACCCCAAGTGATACTCTCCCACTGCGACTGTATGTACATTGGAACCATTTCCAACGCGGAGAGTATGGTCACCTGTCTTCAAAACCTTGCTATTTCTCAGCCCCTGCATAGAATTGCAAATGTGAGAACCTGAACCGGTATCCAATACCCAGGAAGCAGAGTTTATAGAAAAACAGTTTTCAGTCACAAACGCACCTGAAGCAGAAGCATCACCATGCTTCTTCTTGAGATTTAGGTACTCCGTGCAATTGCGCTTCCAATGTCCTGTCTTGTGGCAATGAAAACACTCGCCTTTCCCTGGCTCTCTAGCCGTGGACTTTCCCTTTCCCTTCACCTTTTTGACTCCGCCCTTAGGATTAGTGGGTTTCTTCTTTTTCTTTCCCTTGGCCTTAGCTTTTGGGCGAGAAGAAGAAGACTGTCCAATGGTCATAACGGGAGTCTTTGCTGACTTCATAGTGCTCTCTGCACTCCTTAACATATTAAGGAGTTCAGGGAGGTCCTTCTCCATGCCATGCATGTTGAAGTTCACTATGAACTGAGCAAAGGTGGAGGGGAGGGACTGCAGAATAATATGTATATATTGTTCATTGTCCATTGTCCATCCAAGGTCCTCAAGCTCTTCTATAAGAGCTATCATCTTCAACACATGGTCTCCTACTGGTGTGCCAGGGGCCATTCGCATGTGAAACAGTTTCCTTGATGCTTCGTATCGTAATACGCGGGACTGCTCCCCATACAACTCCTTTGTATGGAGCAGTATCCCGTGAATGTCCATGTCCTCGTGCTGCTTTTGATGTGTGTTGTCCATCGATGCAAGCGCGAGGCATTTTGCCGTGGCACAGTCAGCGTCCCATGTCTTGCGAACTTCAATGTCCGCAACTGAGGATTTTGGGCCTGGGACGGACGGGGCTGAAGCCGTGAGGACATATGATACTTTATCATAAGTCAAGACGATCTTCATATTCCTTAGCCAGTCTTTATAGTTGGTCTCATTCAGTTTGTTTTTATCTAGTAGAAGCTTAAGTCCAGTCATTGGTATCTGCCATTAAGAGAGAGAAAAGAATACACTCAGCGAAAGCTCTTGCACATATTAGATTGATTTATTATCTTGTCTAATCGATGTTTCCCACTGCTTTTTATCAAGTCTTTTTTCAAACCTTAAAAAGAAAAACTAGCCAGGATTAATTACAGTCTACAACTTCGCTAACCGTTCAGCCAGGCCAGTGTCGGTAGTTTGAGGGAGGTTCCCCGTGCTTTCGCACGGACCTAATTAGAGTAAACCTCGTTTTCCCAGAGGCGGAGCCCCGTTAACACCTTTCTAGACACCTAATGAGTTAGCTAATTGTAAACTGTAAAACTCTCCTAGGTGCAACTATTGCCCACAGTGGGATCGGGATCCAACCATCACATGGAAGGTATGCAATCTCATTGCAAATTTCAACACTTGAAATTCCCGATGTAATTTTTACCCCTAGTACTTATGACCTTAACTATGGTCAACAAATCATAAGTACCAGTCAAGTTCTACCCGTCATTTCTTGATCAATTAGACCCACCCATATGAACCTTAACTATGGTCAACAAAGTCGCATGAATGTCCTAATTAATCTGCATCATATGCATTGTAGGAAGACATCACTTAGCTACCGTACACTACGCCTTAACTAAAGTCAACAAACGTAGCACGAATACTAAGTACTCTACTTCCTAAAATGACGGAGGGTTGCGAATGATTTTTAAGAAAATCTTTAACGCTTTGAACTTGATATCGTTGTAGAATCAAACAGTTTTCAAAAGGAGTGGCTTAAGCTCCGCAGTTTTGAAATGTAGCTTTTTCATAAATAGCCGGGTAGTTTTTAAATCCGATTCTACAACATCTTTTAGGTTTATTTTCTTTACATTAATCACATTAATGTAATCCCATCATTTAAGTCCTTAAGCCAATCACAGAAAAGAAACGAAAATAACACGTACGCTTACGCCATCCGCATTCGCCGCAATGTTCCGTTATGCACCGTTAGGTTACTTAACTAACGGCATACCGGGACGGGACTAGCGCGGGTGTAAAACATAAGCAACGTCTACTATATATCATATATATAATAAGTCATTCGTCTCAGATATCACAGAACACAGGCAGCAGAAAAATAGATATAACGTGGGATATACTAGGACGTCCGTATTTAGTATTTAGCCAGAATAGAAAATACGGATTCCACAGTCGCGATGAATAGCCAAGCCCACACCCTGGACCCCTACGAGAGCAGCAAGTGACCCTACCAATCCTGGAGTTTAGGAGACCCGGTCTCGACTCCTCGAGATGGCCTCCCACTGAACCCCAGAACCCGGTCACCTGTGCTCCCCTCCTTGGGTCCATCCTAATGCGGAAAAGTAAATAATATACAACACTGGTGACACAACCGCAACCTGGAAGTGCCCCAAATAAAAGAATATTACATTACATTTGAATTTACATGAATGAAAAATAAAGCTCTCATCTCACAAAACCCCTCGGCTATTCAATCGCGACAATCCTACACATCATATCTCAGCAACACATAATATCACCAACGTAAGTAAGTATGCATACCCCAATTGTCGTTGATGTATAGCAACGAAACCGGCGATATCTAACATACTACACTTACGGTCACAGAAAAGAAAGTGTAAAACTACAATATTTGGAATCCAGATTCTCTTTAGACATCATAAATGCGAAATATCACATATTTCGTATTTCATGCCTACACTATATGAATTCCACATATTGTATCACATTCCAGACAAACAGACAGTATTAAAGTTTTCGAACGAACAATCAAGCACCCAAGATTCACTAAAGCTCAACACTTGAGCAGGGTTCAAAAAAATCTGCAGTGTGACACAGTAGCGGCGGTCCAGCCGTAGAAGGGTCAAGCCAACGCCTCACATGTGGCACGCCGTACTGCCCCAAACCCTAGGGTTCAAAGGGCAGTTCAAGACGGTCATATAATCGAGTTAAGGTTTGTTGTCTTCTAGAGGGACCACCGCAAAAAGACTTGCACGTATCTCCAAACTATTTAAACCCCGTGAATATTGAGTAAATGATATTCGTTCAAACACTTCAATACTTTCTAGTTTACCCGGAAAAGAAAGCGAAATGAAAATTCCGATCGAAACCACGAGGCCAAAAACATCTCCAGAATTTTTCAACAGCAGATTCAGATTAAACATACTCAGAATATAATATAGCAGGTAATGAAAATTACTGTGCAAAAAATTGTCAAAGAGCCCCTTATATGGCCGCGGATGCACGGCCTAAGCTTGCTTATGCCGCGCTTCCGCGGCCAAAGTTACTGTTCAAGGCCACGAATTTTCCAGATTGTCTAATTTTTACCTGCTCTATTTTTTGAGAATTTTTAATTCTGAAAAAAGTCAGTTTTTAAAAAAATTCCAGAGAGCATCTTTAAAAGTCGTATTTTGTTTCGATCGGACTTTTTACTTCGCAAAAAGGTCGCCTAATGTTCTAGGTCGGCTCTGATACCAATGAAGGGTTTGTTTAGCACCCTATGAAGAGATTTGAAGCATCACATGTCCAAAAGTTATGATTTTTATTGTGCTAAACAAACACGCAAGTGGATCGATCCTAGAAAATTAGGTTTAATAAACTTTAAACTAGAAAAATTAGGGTTTGAATGCTACAACCTTTGTAGCTCCCGTTTTTGCTTCACTCCTTGGGCTCTTTGGGTGTTGGAAGAAGCTCTCCTTGTTGTCCTCCTACGTCCACGACGATCCACCCGGAGTTTCCCGTCCAAGCTAGCTACTTTGGAAAAACCAAGAGAACACTCTAATCAAGTCGGCTAAACTTGATTAGAATGATGTTGTGGCTATGGATCTCACTTCAAAATCCTATTTTTATGAGTATTTTGCACTCTTATAAGAACTAGAGAGCAAAAGCATGGAGGTTGATGAAGATGGTGGCTTTTGTGAAGAAGAGAATGAATTATCTTGTGAAAGAGAAAAGAAAAATAGCTATATATATTTTTCCTCTCTCTTAACCAACCATGGTTAGATATATAGATATCATTTTATTTTAAATTAAAAGCATGATAAGAAAATAAACTATGGGTTAAAAGTTAGGTGAGCATGGTTGAGTTAGAAGAGTGTAGAAACTCTTAAGTGATTTAACCCATTTTTCATTTTCTTTTGCTTTAATTTAAATCCAATAATTATCCAAATATAACCATGGTGTAATTCTTATACATCCACCATTCTCATTGTGTAAACAACCATGATAAAAATTGATGTGTGTATGCATGTGTGCTTGCACATCAATATGTGCATGAACAAGAATAAATGCATACATGCATGCATACATCCAAAATAAGCAAGATAGGATTTGTAGTGAGAAACTAATGATGAATCAACACTTGATTCACTAATCCGGTCATATCACATATGACCCGACCATTAGCAAGCCGCCCAATTAATATACGGTATCCCATACACGCATATTAATCGGGTCCAAGCGCATATCGCATATGCGCACCACAACTTTTCGCCTGGACTAGGTAACTCCTATGTGGGACTCTAAGACTCGTCAATACGCCGGCAGTGGGTGATGATCATATCAAGCACCCCCAAGCCGCAAGCGATCAGCTAAACGTAACGGCCACCCGGGTATTGAGCGATTAGAAGAAAACAAGCGAACCTGTTACAACTCCTGTCGAGCCATCCGGCAACACTACCGTACAGTCCGGTCTCTTCGTCAGATATGCTGCATATCGAGCCTAGGGATGGTGACGTCGACCCCAATAACTCAATAAGTCGTGTCGGTGAATGGTCTATAACAGATCGAGAAACTACTGATAACACTTATTAGCAAATCTGAGCAGCCATGGCCAGGGACTTGCTGTTATAACCAGTCGAGCACAGCACAACTCAACTCCCAATACCGGGAGAGACGAAACCCCTCCTATCACTCATTGCCTTCGTGTGTCTCGGGACTGTACCCAACGGCCACCTGTTTGCACGACTCAGTAGAGCCGTGGTAGGGTGGCAATCAAAGTACAGTGGGAGAACACACAAGGCACTATGACGATCTCGGGTCTACAGACTAACCTGTACCAGTGTCACCTGAGAACTGCTATCCGACGATAGATATAATTCCATATAGGAGCTCTCGGCGAGTCCGTCCAGTGTACCCAGTCACCACTGAGCACCCGTATATGATCTTGATGTCAAACATCGATGAATGTGGGAACATCCATCGCCCATCACATGGGTCTAGTATCATATACGCTAGTCTACTCTGGTATATCGATGCCCCGTCTCGATACACCTCCGACTAGGGACATTTCAGGATATGCTTATAGACTACAGATGTTCCACTAGTATGATCTCCATCATAATCAGAGTAGTCAAGCCGATATCCTTAGGGCTTTATCAGCATATATGAATGAATAGAAGCATGATCAAATAAACATGTCAGATAAAGAAGTACCAGATAGCATACTATCATGTCGAGCAAGAATGCAAACTGAATATATATACATGTATAGATACATCCACTATCACATAATGGCCTCTAGGGCATACATATATCCAACAATCTCCCACTTGCACTAAGGCCAGTTATTGGCGTATCTCATACCCAACATCTCAAAAAGTCGCTCATGCTGCGGCTGAGGGAGGGCCTTGGTGAATGGATCCGCGGCGTTGTTCTTTGTGTCAACTCTCTTAATCTCGATCTCGCGGCGATCTACAATCTCCCGGATCAAATGAAATCGCCTCAGGATGTGTCTGGACCGCTGATGGGATCTGGGCTCCTTGGCTAACGCCATATCCCTATTATTATCACAATACAAGGGTATTGGATCAATAATGGTTGGAACTACTCCTAGCTCCGAGACGAACTTCTTTATCCAGACGGCTTCCTTGGAAGCATCATTTGCAGCAATGTACTCAGCTTCCATCGTAGAGTCTGCAACGGTATCTTGTTTGGAACTCTTCCAACTTACCGCCCCTCCATTGAGGGTAAATACAAACCCTGAGATAGATTTGCTGTCATCCTTGTCGCTCTGGAAGCTCGAATCGGTAAAGGCCTCCATTTGGAGATCTTTATTACCATACACCAAGAACAATTCTTTAGTCCTTCGTAAGTACTTAAGAATGTTCTTCACAGCTGTCCAGTGGTTCTCCCCTGGGTTGGATTGATACCTGCTTACAACACTAAGTGCATAAGCTACATCTGGGCGTGTACATAACATTGCATACATTATAGATCCTACTGCCGAAGCATAAGGTATAATGCTCATGCGAGCTCTCTCTTCATCGGTCTTTGGACAAGAATCCTTGGAGAGAGTGACTCCATGGCAAGCGGGTAAGGCACCCCGCTTGGAGTCTTCCATACTAAACCTTTTTAGGATGGTGTTGATGTACCTGGTTTGGGACAATCCCAATAACTTTTTGGATCTATCCCTATAGATCCTTATGCCCAGGATGTATGTGGCATCACCCAGGTCCTTCATGGAGAACCTCAGTGATAAGAATGATTTGACCGACTGTAGCATAGGAGTGTCATTTCCTATCAGAAGAATGTCATCCACGTACAATACGAGGAATGTGACAGCTCTTCCTACAGCCTTCCTATAAACACAAGGTTCATCTGGATTTTTGATGAAATCAAACTCTTTGATAACATCATCGAAACAGATGTTCCAACTCCGAGATGCCTGCTTTAACCCATATATGGATTTAAGCAATCTACATGCTTTCCCGCTGCTCCCACTGTCAATGAAGCCCTCTGGCTGATCCATATAAACGCATTCTTCTAAATCTCCATTTAAAAATGCTGTTTTAACGTCCATCTGCCAGATTTCATAGTCGTAGTGAGCAGCAATAGCAAGTAGGATCCGAATGGATTTAAGCATGGCTACGGGCGAAAAAGTTTCGTCATAGTCCAAACCTGGTCTTTGACGAAAACCTTTTGCCACAAGTCTTGCCTTATAGGTCTCTACCTGCTCATCTACACCAATCTTTCTTTTAAAGATCCATTGGCACCCTACAGGTTTTACCCCAGGGGGTACAACGTCCAAAGTCCATACTTTGTTGGTGTACATAGACTCCATTTCGGATCTCATGGCATCCAGCCATTTCACAGAGTCACCACTCGTGATAGCTTGCTGAAAACTGGTAGGATCATCATCATCCATGATGCAATCTTCTCTGTCACCATCAATGAGGAAACCGTAGTACCTCTCCGGTGGGCGAGAAGTCCTACCAGACCTACGGAGTGGCCGAGGTTCTTCAGTTTCTGTTGGAACAGCCGGTTCAACCAAATCGTCATTTGTAGTTTGTGTCTCCAGAACCTCTTCTAGATCTACCACTTTTCCATCATCTCTATCTGTGAAAAACTCTTTTTCCAAGAATGTGGCATACTGAGAAACAAACACCTTTTGTTCCTCTTTGTGGTAGAACAGATATCCATAAGAATTCTTTGGATATCCCACAAAGTTACACATGACTGACCGTGTCTCGAGTTTGTCCGGATTCTGCTTTTTAACATAGGCCGGGCAACCCCAAATCTTAATTCTTTTAAGAGATGGTCTCTTCCCATTCCATATCTCATATGGCGTGGTAGACACGGCTTTGGTTGGAACCCTGTTTAGCAGAAACGCTGCAGTCTCCAATGCATGTCCCCAAAACGAGACTGGTAACTCAGCGTCACTCATCATGGACCGGACCATATCTAATAGGGTCCTATTCCGTCGTTCTGACACACCGTTGTGCTGTGGTGTGTAAAGAGGAGTGAGCTAAGAGAGAATCCCATTCTCTTTTAGGAAGTTTGCAAATTCTGTACTGAGATACTCACCACCTCGATCTGATCGAAGCATCTTAATACTCAAGCCGGTTTGTTTTTCTACTTCTTGTTTATATTCAATGAATTTCTCGAAAGCTTCGGACTTGTGCTTTAATAAAAATACATGACCGAATCTTGAGAAATCGTCGGTGAATGTAATGAAGTATGAAAAACCGCCTCTAGCCTGTGTAGACATTGGCCCACATACATCACTATGTATGAGGCCCAGGAGCTGAGTAGCTCTTTCTCCGTGTCCGGTAAATGGAGTTTTGGTCATTTTACCCTTGATACAAGACTGGCAAGTCGCATAAGATTTATATTCAAAAGGGTTTAAATATCCATCTTTATGTAACTTGTTTAGTCTTGTTTCGTTAATATGACCAAGTCTACAGTGCCAAAGAAAAGCTTCATTTAATTCTGAAATTTTTCTTTTATTAGTGTGTTGTATACTGAAAACTGTGTGTTGATTTAGGACATATATTCCGTTATTAAGCGTACCATACCCAACCAACATTTGATTTAGGTGAATGTTCATAACATTGTTCTGCAACACAAAATTATATCCTTCATTGTCCAACAAAGAAACGGATATTATATTACATAGCATACTTGGTACAAAATAACATGGATTCAAAATCAAAATACATCCAGATGGCAACCCCAAGTGATACTCTCCCACTGCGACTGTATGTACATTGGAACCATTTCCAACGCGGAGAGTATGGTCACCTGTCTTCAAAACCTTGCTATTTCTCAGCCCCTGCATAGAATTGCAAATGTGAGAACCTGAACCGGTATCCAATACCCAGGAAGCAGAGTTTATAGAAAAACAGTTTTCAGTCACAAACGCACCTGAAGCAGAAGCATCACCATGCTTCTTCTTGAGATTTAGGTACTCCGTGCAATTGCGCTTCCAATGTCCTGTCTTGTGGCAATGAAAACACTCGCCTTTCCCTGGCTCTCTAGCCGTGGACTTTCCCTTTCCCTTCACCTTTTTGACTCCGCCCTTAGGATTAGTGGGTTTCTTCTTTTTCTTTCCCTTGGCCTTAGCTTTTGGGCGAGAAGAAGAAGACTGTCCAATGGTCATAACGGGAGTCTTTGCTGACTTCATAGTGCTCTCTGCACTCCTTAACATATTAAGGAGTTCAGGGAGGTCCTTCTCCATGCCATGCATGTTGAAGTTCACTATGAACTGAGCAAAGGTGGAGGGGAGGGACTGCAGAATAATATGTATATATTGTTCATTGTCCATTGTCCATCCAAGGTCCTCAAGCTCTTCTATAAGAGCTATCATCTTCAACACATGGTCTCCTACTGGTGTGCCAGGGGCCATTCGCATGTGAAACAGTTTCCTTGATGCTTCGTATCGTAATACGCGGGACTGCTCCCCATACAACTCCTTTGTATGGAGCAGTATCCCATGAATGTCCATGTCCTCGTGCTGCTTTTGATGTGTGTTGTCCATCGATGCAAGCGCGAGGCATTTTGCCGTGGCACAGTCAGCGTCCCATGTCTTGCGGACTTCAATGTCCGCAACTGAGGATTTTGGGCCTGGGACGGGCGGGGCTGAAGCCGTGAGGACATATGATACTTTATCATAAGTCAAGGCGATCTTCAGATTCCTTAGCCAGTCTTTATAGTTGGTCCCATTCAGTTTGTTTTTATCTAGTAGAAGCTTAAGTCCAGTCATTGGTATCTGCCATTAAGAGAGAGAAAAGAATACACTCAGCGAAAGCTCTTGCACATATTAGATTGGTTTATTATCTTGTCTAATCGATGTTTCCCACTGCTTTTTATCAAGTCTTCTTTCAAACCTTAAAAAGAAAAACTAGCCAGGATTAATTACAGTCTACAACTTCGCTAACCGTTCAGCAAGGCAAGTGTCGGTAGTTTGAGGGAGGTTCCCCGTGCTTTCGCACGGACCTAATTAGAGTAAACCTCGTTTTCCCAGAGGCGGAGTCCCGTTAACACCTTTCTAGACACCTAATGAGTTAGCTAACTGTAAACTGTAAAACTCTCCTAGGAGCAACTATTGCCCACACTGGGATCGGGATCCAACCATCACATGGAAGGTATGCAATCTCATTGCAAATTTCAACACTTGAAATTCCCGATGTAATTTTTACCCCTAGTACTTATGACCTTAACTATGGTCAACAAATCATAAGTACCAGTCAAGTTCTACCCGTCATTTCTTGATCAATTAGACCCACCCATATGACCCTTAACTATGGTCAACAAAGTCGCATGAATATCCTAATTAATCTGCATCATATGCATTGTAGGAAGACATCACTTAGCTACCGTACACTACGCCTTAACTAAAGTCAACAAACGTAGCACGAATACTAAGTACTCTACTTCCTAAAATGACGGAGGGTTGCGAATGATTTTTAAGAAAATCTTTAACGCTTTGAACTTGATATCGTTGTAGAATCAAACAGTTTTCAAAAGGAGTGGCTTAAGCTCCGCAGTTTTGAAATGTAGCTTTTTCATAAATAGCCAGGTAGTTTTTAAATCCGATTCTACAACATCTTTTAGGTTTATTTTCTTTACATTAATCACATTAATGTAATCCCATCATTTAAGTACTTAAGCCAATCACAGAAAAGAAACGAAAATAACACGTACGCTTATGCCATCCGCATTCGCCGCAATGTTCCGTTATGCACCGTTAGGTTACTTAACTACCGGCATACCGGGACGGGACTAGCGCGGGTGTAAAACATAAGCAACGTCTACTATATATCATATATATAATAAGTCATTCGTCTCAGATATCACAGAACACAGGCAGCAGAAAAATAAATATAACATGGGATATACTAGGACGTCCGTATTTAGTATTTAGCCAGAATAGAAAATACGGATTCCACAGTCGCGATGAATAGCCAAGCCCACACCCTGGACCCCTACGAGAGCAGCAAGTGACCCTACCAATCCTGGAGTTTAGGAGACCCGGTCTCGACTCCTCGAGATGGCCTCCCACTGAACCCCAGAACCCGGTCACCTGTGCTCCCCTCCTTGGGTCCATCCTAATGCGGAAAAGTAAATAATATACAACACTGGTGACACAACCGCAACCTGGAAGTGCCCCAAATAAAAGAATATTACATTACATTTGAATTTACATGAATGAAAAATAAAGCTCTCATCTCACAAAACCCCCCGGCTATTCAATCACGACAATCCTACACATCATATCTCAGCAACACATAATATCACCAACGTAAGTAAGTATGCATACCCCAATTGTCGTTGATGTATAGCAACGAAACCGGCGATATCTAACATACTACACTTACGGTCACAGAAAAGAAAGTGTAAAACTACAATATTTGGAATCCAGATTCTCTTTAGACATCATAAATGCGAAATATCACATATTTCGTATTTCATGCCTACACTATATGAATTCCACATATTGTATCACATTCCAGACAAACAGACAGTATTAAAGTTTTCGAACGAACAATCAAGCACCCAAGATTCACTAAAGCTCAACACTTGAGCAGGGTTCAAAAAAATCTGCAGTGTGACACAGTAGCGGCGGTCCAGCCGTAGAAGGGTCAAGCCAACGCCTCACATGTGGCACGCCGTAGTGCCCCAAACCCTAGGGTTCAAAGGGCAGTTCAAGACGGTCACATAATCGAGTTAAGGTTTGTTGTCTTCTAGAGGGACCACCGCAAAAAGACTTGCACGTATCTCCAAACTATTTAAACCCCATGAATATTGAGTAAATGATATTCGTTCAAACACTTCAATACTTTCTAGTTTACCCGGAAAAGAAAGCGAAATGAAAATTCCGATCGAAACCACGAGGCCAAAAACATCTCCAGAATTTTTCAACAGCAGATTCAGATTAAACATACTCAGAATATAATATAGCAGGTAATGAAAATTACTGTGCAAAAAATTGTCAAAGAGCCCCTTATATGGCCGCGGATGCACGGCCTAAGCTTGCTTATGCCGCGCTTCCGCGGCCAAAGTTTCTGTTCAAGGCCACGAATTTTCCAGATTGTCTAATTTTTACCTGCTTTATTTTTTGAGAATTTTTAATTCTGAAAAAAGTCAGTTTTTAAAAAAATTCCAGAGAGCATCTTTAAAAGTCGTATTTTGTTTCGATCGGACTTTTTACTTCGCAAAAAGGTCGCCTAATGTTCTAGGTCGGCTCTGATACCAATGAAGGGTTTGTTTAGCACCCTATGAAGAGATTTGAAGCATCACATGTCCAAAAGTTATGATTTTTATTGTGCTAAACAAACACGCAAGTGGATCGATCCTAGAAAATTAGGTTTAATAAACTTTAAACTAGAAAAATTAGGGTTTGAATGCTACAACCTTTGTAGCTCCCGTTTTTGCTTCACTCCTTGGGCTCTTTGGGTGTTGGAAGAAGCTCTCCTTGTTGTCCTCCTACGTCCACGACGATCCACCCGGAGTTTCCCGTCCAAGCTAGCTACTTTGGAAAAACCAAGAGAACACTCTAATCAAGTCGGCTAAACTTGATTAGAATGATGTTGTGGCTATGGATCTCACTTCAAAATCCTATTTTTATGAGTATTTTGCACTCTTATAAGAACTAGAGAGCAAAAGCATGGAGGTTGATGAAGATGGTGGCTTTTGTGAAGAAGAGAATGAATTATCTTGTGAAAGAGAAAAGAAAAATAGCTATATATATTTTCCTCTCTCTTAACCAACCATGGTTAGATATATAGATATCATTTTATTTTAAATTAAAAGCATGATAAGAAAATAAACTATGGGTTAAAAGTTAGGTGAGCATGGTTGAGTTAGAAGAGTGTAGAAACTCTTAAGTGATTTAACCCATTTTTCATTTTCTTTTGCTTTAATTTAAATCCAATAATTATCCAAATATAACCATGGTGTAATTCTTATACATCCACCATTCTCATTGCGTAAACAACCATGATAAAAATTGATGTATGTATGCATGTGTGCTTGCACATCAATATGTGCATGAACAAGAATAAATGCATACATGCATGCATACATCCAAAATAAGCAAGATAGGATTTGTAGTGAGAAACTAATGATGAATCAACACTTGATTCACTAATCCGGTCATATCACATATGACCCGACCATTAGCAAGCCGCCCAATTAATATACGGTATCCATACACGCATATTAATCGGGTCCAAGCGCATATTGCATATGCGCACCACAACTTTTCGCCTGGACTAGGTAACTCCTATGTGGGACTCTAAGACTCGTCAATACGCCGGCAGTGGGTGATGATTATATCAAGCACCCCCAAGCCGCAAGCGGTCAGCTAAACGTAACGGCCACCCGGGTATTGAGCGATTAGAAGAAAACAAGCGAACCTGTTACAACTCCTGTCGAGCCATCCGGCAACACTACCGTACAGTCCGGTCTCTTCGTCAGATATGCTGCATATCGAGCCTAGGGATGGTGACGTCGACCCCAATAACTCAATAAGTCGTGTCGGTGAATGGTCTATAACAGATCGAGAAACTACTGATAACACTTATCAGCAAATCTGAGCAGCCCTGGCCAGGGACTTGCTGTTATAACCAGTCGAGCACAGCACAGCATCAACTCCCAATACCGGGAGAGGCGAAACCCCTCCTATCACTCATTGCCTTCGTGTGTCTCGGGACTGTACCCAACGGCCACCTGTTTGCACGACTCAGTAGAGCCGTGGTAGGGTGGCAATCAAAGTACAGTGGGAGAACACATAAGGCTCTATGACGATCTCGGGTCTACAGACTAACCTGTACCAGTGTCACCTGAGAACTGCTATCCGACGATAGATATAATTCCATATAGGAGTTCTCGGCGAGTCCGTCCAGTGTACCCAGTCACCACTGAGCACCCGTATATGATCTTGATGTCAAACATCGATGAATGTGGGAACATCCATCGCCCATCACATGGGTCTAGTATCATATACGCTAGTCTACTCTGGTATATCGATGCCCCGTCTCGATACACCTCCGACTAGGGACATTTCAGGATATGCTTATAGACTACAGATGTCCCACTAGTATGATCTCCATCATAATCAGAGTAGTCAAGCCGATATCCTTAGGGCTTTATCAGCATGTATGAATGAATAGAAGCATGATCAAATAAACATGTCAGATAAAGAAGTACCAGATAGCATACTATCATGTCGAGCAAGAATGCAAACTCAATATATATACATGTATAGATACATCCACTATCACATAATGGCCTCTAGGGCATACATATATCCAACAGGTGGACATGATGATTCAGCCGGATTCCCCAGCCGAAGATCCTCCAGTAATAATTGACGATGACAATGGAGAAACATTGAATCCTCTGTCGGCTCTGTCAACAGCCAAGGAGGAGACAATCTCTAAAGCTGTCCTGGATGACTATATTGCTCAGCAAATAAGAGTTCACCAGGCGAATGAAGCGGCCGGCCAAATTGTTAAAACTGGGCGACCGTATCCAGGCTGGTATGACCAAATAAAGTACCCGCCGGGATACACGATTCTTAAGTTTCACATAAACAAGGGGACAGGCAATCCCCATCAACATGTCGCTCAGTTCAGGGCTCTCTGCGGCAACACTGGAGGAGATGATAAGCTACCGCTTCGCCAATTCGTTGGCAGTTTGGCGGAGACGGCCTTCGAATGGTATTCGGAGCTTCCAAATGAATCTGTCAAAACATTTGCAGAGATGGAGCTGCTATTTACCCAACGTTTCACGAGCGCTAGCGAACGTACCCCAATCACGGCACTGACCAACGCCAGGGTGAAGCCAGGTGAAACATGGGTCCACTACGCGATACGGTGGCGGAATTTATGGTCGAAGTGCGAACAGCGCATCGAAGAAGCTCCTACAGTGGGCATGTTTATAGGAACCCTCGATCCGCACGCGACCATATCCCAGTTTATGATGTTCTTCAAGCCAACCACCTTCCAGGCTGGCCCAAATAGACCAGATGGGCCATAGGCCTTTCTCTTCAAGGACGGAACCTTGGAATGAAAAGGGCAAAGGGAAAGCAACCTTCGTCGCCAACACTCAACAACAGCCGAGCAACTTAAAGCCGGTTGTTCGCCAAAACAACGTGCGTCCACGCCCATCCTTCGAGGAGAGACTGGGACGTCCTTACTCGTTTCCCCAGAATAAAACGAGGAGACTGTTTGAGTTGGCAGTGCGCAACAGACTCATCAATCTGCCGGATCCAAAACGACCGTTGCAACCTGGTGAGGCTAATAGTCCCAATTATTGCCCTTACCATCAAACGGTAAGCCATCCAATTGAGGATTGCTTCGTCTTTAAAGGCTGGATTGAAGATCAATACCAACAGGGCAAATTTGCCCTGTCCGAGAATTGGAAGGTAAACCCACCACAGCCACACGCTCCCAAGAAGACAGACACGCTGGGGGCATCATGCTCTTTCATTGAAAAAGCTCCATGGGAGGTCGCTCTTTCAGCAAAGACTAAAAGAATGTTGAGGAATCTCTAAACATGCCCGGCAATCAGGTGGAAGAATCCGCTGGAACCCAAGATTATCGAGGGAATGCTGAAGCCGCGCCCAATTCCAAAAACTGATAGTGATAGTCAAAGCGCTCATACACAGCTGTCAAAGTCTTCCAAGAAGAAAACCAAGAAGCCCGTGAAACCTAATGACAAACGCACGGACCTGCAAAAACATATTGACACGCTGGAAGAATATAATCAGAAGGCGCGGACCCCAGTTACACTCTAAGAATTCCTCATCCACGTCCTTGAGGATGGAGGTGATGACAATGGAGAAGACTCGTCAGAAGAACCCGAGGATTATGTGGCAAGCTGCCATATGATCTCTCACTCATTAATAAACGGTGAAGAATCTCCTGACGCAAAGAAATTGGGGGCAGATCCTAAGCCGGAACTTCTAGGACCATCAGACGAAATGATTGATGCATTCCTGAACGAAACCCGTCTTAAAAGCAAAGCTGATCAAGAGTGTGAGATGGCCATATTTGAAAAGGCCAAACGCCGGCGACTGGACGAAAGGGTTAAAACACTTCCCCCAGGTCAAAGCACTTCATCTACCGCAAATAAAAGAAGGTTCAAGATGAGAAAAAGGTTCGCCAAAGCCATATCGATGGGAATGAAGCTGCCCTCTTTTAGAGAAAATTATCCTGGCAATATACGCCTTAATGATGAGGATGTGCATCCTAATTACTGTTTATATCATCAAAGGATTGCGCACCCCACCGAAGAGTGCAACGCCTTTAAAAATTGGTGGCAAGGGTATGTCGCTCACAGGCAGCACTTCAAAAGGATGGAGCGTGAAACTCGTCGACAGCAGAAAAATGCGACAGACGAACGAGAAAGAGCTGCCGACAACTGTCACATAGTTGATAGCAGGGGATCGCAAGTTCTCACCTTCGGGAGCAATTCTGAAGAAGAAATTACTCTCAGCCCTCTCTTCAAGGAATCCACCTCAGGAAAAGAGGAAAAAACGAAGAGCTGCGAGAACATTCCGCTACGCAATCGCACGCTACCTGAAAAGGATCTCGGACCCGCAAACAAGGGATCAAGCAAAAAGGATAAGGGGAAGGGAAAAGCGACCTTTGTCGCCAACGCTCAGCAACAGCCGAGTAACCCGAGACAGTCTGTTCGTTAAAGCAACAAGCCACGATCTCTCGATGAGAAGTTAAAACGTCCTTACTCATTTCCCAGGGATAAAACAAGGAGACTGTTCGAACTGGCAGTGCGCAACGGGCTCATCACTCTGCCAGATCCAAAACATCCGTCGCAACCGGGTGACGTTAACCATCCTAACTATTGTCCCTACCACAGAGTAATAGGCCATCCACTCGAAGATTGCTACGTCTTCAAAGGCTGGATTGAGGATGAATACCAAAAGGGCAAATTCGAGTTGTCTGACAACTGGAAGGTGAACCCGCCACAACCACATGCTCAGAAAAAGATGGACACTTCGGGAGCATTATGCTCTTTTATAGGGGAAGCTCCATGAGAAATTGTTTTTTCGGCAAAAAAACTAGAAGAGTGCTGAAAGATCTTCAAACATGTCGGACCTATGAACCAAAGACCGAAACGTCGTTAAACTAACAATTGACCACTATGTCCTAAAACTGGCGTCAGACCAAAACGTCGTTAAACTAACAATGGACCGCTATGTTCTAAAACTGGATATTGACCGAGACGTCGATAAACTACTACAGAACGCAGCATCCCAAGGCTGATACAAAAAAGAGGCAATTAAAAAAGAAAAAAAGAAGAGAGAGGGGAGAGAAAACGGTATGTCCACAAGCAAAATGGGCACGGATGAAAACCCGAAAGGGCTCCGTGAGTAAAAACAGCAGGGCTACCGGCGAGTTTTGTGAAAACCCGAAAGGGCGCAACCTCGTTAGAATAAAAAAACGGTATGTCCATAAGCAAAAGGGCACGGATGAAAACCCGAAAGGGCTCCGTGAGTAAAAACAGCAGGGCTACCGGCGAGTTTTGTGAAAACCCGAAAGGGCGCAATCTCGTTGAAAGACACTTACAAGGTCCTCTCGGCCTTGTGAGGAGAAACCACCTGCGTGAGATCCTTACGACTCACAAGGGAGCAACACACTTAGGGATCCTCACGATTCCTAGGGAGAAATTACACTTGCGAGATCCTCACAACTTGTAAGGAGAACCCTCTTATGGGACCCTCACGGCTCATAAGATTTGAAAGTCTTAAGCTATAGGGATCTAAACCTGTTCTTAAGCAGCCACCACAACTTCCGACACTGCCCTACAAGCGGTTCAGTATTGACCCTTGTATACAATCCATGGGCGCGAATAAACATTTCCCTAACAAAGTCCCATCCGTGATTAGGGATACGTTTGCACGGTGAACAACCCTTGTAAGTCCTCTCGACTTGTAAGGAGAAAACACTCTTGTAAGATCCTTACGACTTATAAGAGAACATGCACTTAGGATCCTCACGATTCTTAAGGAGAAAACGCACCTACGAGATCCTCACGACTCGCAGGGAGAAATACCTTTATGAGACCCTTACGGCTCATGAAGTCAAAGACTTAGTCGACAGGATCTTAACCCTGTTCGCTATGCCACCTTTGTTCGATATCGACAGAGGCAAATGATGATTCGCTCCTGGCAATATCCCAGTTGCAGCGGTGCTGATGCCGAAATCGGTGTCTAATCCCAAGCTTGCAATAAGAAACTAGCAAGCCACACATGCATGCAAAATAGCCGAAATGATGGGGCAACTTGCAATAAAATCAGCAAGTAAAAATGCATGCATGCAAAATAGCCGAAATGATTGGGCAACTCGCAATAAAAAGCAGAGAGTAAAAATAAAATAAATAGGCGAAATGATTGGGCACCGCGAAAAATAGCCGAAAGGATTGGGCAATCGCGACCTTCGCGATATAAAAGCTGAAATGATAGAGCATCGCGGAAAGAAATAAAATAAAAATAAAAATATATAAATATAATTTATGCCCTACAGGTGAGATCACATCGATCCCTGTATACAATCCAGGAGCACAAACAAAAAGGGAACCACACCTTCCACCCAGGCTCCATCTGAAAAAGATCCAAGTCTCGACGGTTCACAGACAACCTAGAGACCACCTTAACATTCGTCTCATTACACCAGATGCAATATCAACAACGGCGTTCTTTCGCAGTCCAACAGGATGCAGGTGCAACGTCAACGAAAGACCCCACGGTCAAAACAACGGAGCCATGGCAAAGTACCTAGTTCCAAGTCTCGACGGCCACATCTACAGCCTGAAGACCCACAACAGCGTTCCTTCGCAGTCCAGTAGGAAGCGGATGCAACGTCAACGAAAGACCTCACGGAATGACGGAAAAATCCTAACTCCACCTCAGCATTCGTCTCGTTACACCAGACGCAATGTCAACAACACTGTTCCTTCGCAGTCCGGCAGGATGCAGATGCAACATCAACGAAAGACCTCACGATCGAAACAAAGCGGAGTGATGGCAAAATCCCAACTCCACCTCAGCATTCGTCTCGTTACACCAGACGCAATGTCAACAACGACGTTCCTTCGTAGTCCTGCAGGATGCAGATGCAGCGCCAACAAAAGACCTCACGGTCAAATCAAAGCGGAGTGACAGCAAAATCCCAACGCTACCTTAGCATTCATCTCGCTACACCAGACGCGATGTCAACAACGGCGTTCCTCCGCAGTCCAGCAGGATGCAGATGCAGCGCCAAGAAAAGACCTCACGGTCGAATCAAAACGGAGTGACGGCAAAATCCCCGCTCCACCTCGACATTCGTCTCATTACAGCAAACGCAACATCACCAAACGGAGCCACGGCAAAATCCCTAGTTCCAAGCCTTAACGGTTCACCAACAACCTAGAGACAACCACGACATTCGTTTCGATACAGCAGACGCAATGCCAGCAAATGAAGCAAAGGCCAAATTCCTAGCTTCAGGGTCTTGACGGCAACTCATATAAAACCTGAAGGACTATCGGAGATCATCCCACACCAGCGCGGAGTGGTCACCACCTCGACGTTCGTCTCGATACAGCAGACGAGATATCACTACAGCGTCCTTCCTCCAACAGGATTCGGACACGCCAAAGCAAACGAAGCGAAGGCCAAATTCCTAGCTTCAGGGTCTTGACGGCAACTCATATAAAGCCTAAAAGACTATCGGAGATCATCCCACACCAGCGCGGAGTGGTCACCATCTCGACGTTCGTCTCGATACAGCAGACGGGATGTCATCACAGCGTTCTTCCTCCAATAAGATTCGGACACGCTAAAACCAAATTAAGCGAAGACCAAATTCCTAGCTTCAGGGTCTTGACGACAACTCATATAAAATCTGAAAGACCATCGGAGATCATCCCTCATGGAGTGGTCACCTCCTCGACATTCGTCTCGATACAGCAGACGAGATGTCACCACAGCATTCTTTCTCCAGCAGGATTCAGATGCGACAATCAAACAACAGAGCCACGGCAAAATCCCTAGTTCCAAACCTCGACGGTTCACTAACAACTTAGAGACAACCGTGACATTCGTCTCGATACAGCAGACGCAATGCCAGCAAACGAAGCAAATGCCAAATTCCTAGCTTCAGGGTCTTGACGGCAACTCATATAAAACCTGAAAGACCATCGGAGATCATCCCATATGGAGTGGTCACCACATCGACATTCATCTCGATACAGCAGACGAGATGTCACCACAGCGTTCTTTCTCTAGCAGGATTCAGACGCGACAATCAAACAACGGAGCCACGGCAAAATCCCTAGTTCCAAATCTCGACGGTTCACCAACAACCTAGAGATAACTGCGACATTCATCTCGATACAGCAGACGCAATGCCAGCAAACGAAGCAAAGGCCAAATTCCTAACTTCAGGGTCTTGACGGCAACTCATATAACCTGAAAGACTATCGGAGATCATCCCACACCAGCGCGGAGTGGTTATGACTCATCGGGGCTCTCCAAAATGAGCCTAACCTCAAGTAAAAAGTGGCATGGTAAAATTCCTAACGCTTGCTCTTCCGACGGTCAAACTGCCTAGGAGGATTGTTTGAAGACGTCTTATCCAGCCCCCGAAGGGACCAGAGACACGACAGTCGTGAGGCTACTCGAACAGCAAGACTGCCTGTCGAGGAATACATCGGCCAACGCGACGGTACAACGGACAAAACCCTAGTACCACAGACCCTAACGGACCTCTGTCATAAAGAGCAGAGGTTAACTGTGACATTAGGTAATTCCTGCGAGAATTGCTCGATTCGTCTCGACTTGTGAGGAAATTAGTGTCTTTGCGAGAACTTCTCGATTCGTCTCGACTCGTAGGGAAAAGACTTAGGCAATGGGGATAAGAACATGTTTCCTAAGCACTGGGGCCCTGCAGGTCAGTCTAAAACGGACTCTTGCATACCATTCACGGGCCACACTCTCCAAAGTCGAATCTCGACAAGGAGGGAAACAACCGCTTACGAGTCCTTTCGACTTGTAGGAGGGAAAATTCTCTTGTGAGATCCTTCCGACTCTCAAGAGAAAACACGCTTAGGAATCCTCATGATTCCTAAGGAGAAAATACACCTACGGGATCCTCACGACTCGTAACGAGAAAAGTCTTTATGAGACCCTCACGGCTCATAAAGTTGGAAAGTCTTAGGTAGCAGATCTGAACCTGCTTCTTAAGCCGTCACTACCTCTCGGAGAGTTCAAGATGAAATGTTCTTTATTATCTACTGGCCACATTTGCCAAAACCACAGTCGCCGCTGAAGTGAAGAAGCTACTTACGGGTCCTCACGATTCGTATGGAAAAATACCCGAGTGAGATCCTTACGACTCACGGAATTAATGAACACTTAGAAATCCTCACGATTTCTAGGGAGAATTTGCACCTACGAGATCCTCTCGACTCGTAGGGAGAAAAACCTTCTTGAGACCCTTACGGCTCATGAAGAACGAAGAAAGTCTTAGGCTACAAGGACCCTAAACTTGTCTCCTAAGCACTCAATTCTGTGGCCATGCATAACTCTGCATTACTCCACCTACGTACATAATTACGTGGGCAAAGTAGTGGGGGGCATTTGTTCCCGCCAAAATTTTGGCTCACAACCTGCTCCGTTATAAAAAATAATAAATAAAATAAATAAATAAATATAATAATAAATAATAAAAATAATAGTAATAAAATAAAAAATGAAGGGAAAAACTCCACATGCAAAAAATGTAACAAATGCCTCAAAGCCAAGAGTTAAAATATTGTGAAACAACGCTTCAGATGCAGCACCAAGTGCGCTGCACCCTAAACAGTGCACCACGTGCAAAGCACGTGTGCGCTAGCGCTAGGTGCGCTGCGCTCCAAGCAGCGCACCATGTGTCATACACGTGTGCGCTAGCGCAATGTGCGCTGCCTTTTAAGCAGCGCACCACGTACAAAGCACGGGTGCGCCAGCGCTGGAACCTAAAAGCTCTCCAACCGTCAGATCAAAGATCTAATAATAATGATAAATCATTAATTAATCAGAATTAAATTCTGTTAAGGAAATATTCCTCAAAATCTTTCCAAATGACAAGATTTTACTCTGTAAATCAGAGCACCGTCGGATCAATGATCCAATGGTAAATAAAAATTACCAAAGACAATAAATTCTGTTATGGAAAGATTTTCTCAATCTTGTTAAAAACAAGAAGATTGCCTTCTGTAAAACAGAAGCTCTAGAATCAAAGATCCAACGGTGGTGAAACATCCTCAAATCAATCAGAGAAAGATCTCTTTAACTGATTTAACAAATCAATTGGCCCTATATAAAGGACCCTAGACTTCAAGTCTAAAAGGGAGATAAATATACAGAATACAGAGAAGAAAAGAGAGAGAAAAACCCTCTGCAAAAGAATAGAAAACTCTTTAAAAAGAAAAAAGAAGATTTTTTTCATCTTCAAGATAAAAAGAACTATGTTCTTGAATAATAGAGATGAAATCATCCCGTAAAAAGAAGAACCATCTTCTAAAAAGATCAGAGATCTAAGATAAAGATCAATGTCTTTAATAAAAAAGAAAAGATCAAAGATCTAATCATAAAATAATAAAAAGAAGTAAAATACTTCACTCACAGATCTTTTGATCTATAAAGGCAGAGCCTTTTATAAAAACAAGAACTTTTGTTCTTAGATCTTGAGGCAAATCCTCCTTTAAAGAACATAAATCTGTTTAATCTTAAAATTGATCATAAGCGCTTTGCGCTATTAAAAAGTGCCTTGCACTCATGAACTGCGCTTTTGCGCTCTTTGGACCGGCGCTCAGCGCCAAAACATGCCACGTTCAACCATAGACACTACTTGCGCCTTGCGCTTCTAAAACAGAGCACTGTACTCATGAGCTGGCGCTCAGCGCCAAGCGCGCCACGTATCACTCACTGGTGCGCCAACAGACTAGCGCAATGCGCTCATAAATTAAAAGCGCAACGTGCTAACAAACCAGCGCTTAGCGCTTAGCGCGACACATGTCCTCTTCGTGTGCGCTACCCGACAGAAGCGCAATGTGCTCTTTGACTGGCGCAACGCGCCTGGCGCGCCACGTGGATCACTGTCAGAACAAATTTTGTTTCTGATAAATGCTATGCATTCAATACAAGACAAAAAATGTCAGGATCTGATGCTCTGCATTATTAAAAGGGCCAAGCCTAAATAAAGGTTCAATAGCCAGAACAATAAAATGTTAAACATTTATTGGACTTAGCCCAACATTGGCCGTAAGTCCTCAACTCATATCAACTGAGCCCATATGCTCATAAACCTTTTAACAGACTTTAGTCCCAAATTGGATTATAAATCTCCCAACCAAAATTAGTTCAAGGGTACATCTCTGAACTCCTTTGATATTTGTCGTTGTAATCCTTCAACATCTTCAGAGGGGTGATGGGTCCTGACAGCCATACATTCCACAGACTATGATGTCTTTAAACTACGGACTGTGGGGTTCTTAAACTCATGGACTACGATGTCCTTAACCTGGACTGTAGGGTCCTTAAACTCACAGACTATGATGTCCTTAACCTCGACCGTGATGTCTTAAAACTAACATCTGACTGTGAGGTCCTTAAACTCACGGACTATGATGTCCTTAATCTCGACCGTGATGTCTTAAAACTAACATCGGACTGTGAGGTCCTTAAGCTCACGGACTATGATGTCCTTAACCTCGACCGTGATGCCTTAAAACTAACAACGGTCTGCGGAGTCCTTAAATCCACGGACTATGATGTCCTTAACCTTGACCGCGATGTCTTTAAACTAACAATGGACCGTAATATCCTTAAACTAACAACCGACCGCAATGTCACTAATCTAAACAATAGAGCCCAATTGCTCTCTTGTCACATCTAAACGATCCCGTTAAGTTGATCTTAGTCTAAAAATTAGATTAACGTATTCTTAACAAACGTTTAAGTTGATCTTAGTCTCAAGTAAGGCTAACGTATCCTTAAACCCAAACCCCCAAAATCCAAATCGAAGAAAGATACGGATTTGGACTAGTCCACGCCCTACGGGCGACCACATAACTTAGTCTCTATATACAATCCAAGGGCAACCAAACACAAACAAACACCCACGACACGAAGTGGCCATCTGGAGAAGGAGAAAGTTGTTACCGCGATGCGGTAGCGTAATTAACTGCAGGGGCTTGCGCCTGCAGGGAAGAGCATCCCCACAATCAAAAACCTCTCAAATGAGGGGGAATCTGACGAAGTCTGCTACATCGGTCGCATCCGTTTAAACCTTCGATACATGGTGCCATAAATTAACTTGGCATCTTCGGAGAGGTGGACGGATAGCACCAATTAGCATCTGCCCCGAATTTCAGGCAAGACGTCCGCCGCGTCTCCGCCGCGTCTTTCGGAAGGGAACAAGACGGTTGGACAGATTGAGAATTTGAGTGGAGAGAGTGAGCTGTGTACCCTTCTAAATCAAACCTACCCATCACCAATTGAATCCCACAACTCCGGTTTTGAATATCTATCAACTGTTCCAAATGATTCACCAGTTGAAAATAAAATGTTTAATGAGTTGTGCGACTTTGCAGTGCTTGATTTGCCAGATTGTGAAGGGTCCCTTTCGAGTGAAACCATCACCAATCCTTTCGACCTCTACACCTCCAATCTAGAACCTGAATTGATAAATATCCATGCTTTTGATGAGGTGTCCGAAAAAATTGATTTTCACTTGATTGAGGATATTGACGCAGGGAATAATTTGGATGATGAACCCGCAGATTTGACAGAATTTTTCTCTCCAATTCATCATCCCGGGTCATTAAATGTTTCTCCCGAACTTCATATGCGTCTTGATTTTGATGATAATTGCATGGATGGGATAAATTTTGAGGAGAATTATGAGGATAGTATTGAGGAGAGTATTGAAGATAGTATTGAGGATGAACCAGTTTTGTTTGATGAGTCAGATTTTCCAATTCATCCTCCTGAACCTTTAACCGTTATACTTCCTAAATCACCTTGCTTCATCCTTTCCATCGTTCCGACCATACAAGAGATCACGCAGGAGGACCGTGAGCTTGAAAAATTTCTGTTCGATCACAGCAGTTTTGACGCCACTAATGCGTTCCTCCTTGAATCTGACACAGTTCTCACAACCGATAACGATTACGAGTGCTTCACTTTTTCGGACAATTTTGAAGACTCACCGCTCGAGTTTGATTCCTTTTAATTTTCAGATGAGTTAGTTGAACCATCAGACTCGGTTGCTTACAGTCATTTCGAACCATTGATGGAATCCTTCGAGTTCGAGACAGTTTCACCAATTTCACCTTTAATTGTTCACCTCTGAAACTCGAACTCAAGCTGTTTCCGTCTCACCTTACATACGCTTACTTAGGTGAGAATGAGACCCTCCCTAAATCACTCCCCTTCGTCTTTTCAATCGTTTCAACCGCACAAGAATTCGTCACACTTCCATTTTCAATGTCTGGTTTACCAAGTTCAACATACCCATGTTTTCTCGTGAATCTTGAGAGATTTGACCCCATTTCTAGACAGGTTGATAAATTAGTACAATCGCTTTTAACACATCGGTCATCACAATTTGTGCTAATTTATTCACTCAATTTACACCCTCAAATTCGTACTACACTTCTTTCTCTCTTCCGCCATTCTTATCCTAATATACCGAGACCATATTCCACCTTTCTTCCCATACGGTCTCGTGTGTTTCTCATTTCTTTTCTCTACACTCCATTCTTTCACCAACCACACCATTATAACGATAAATTTTTTGAATAGTTGGTGCTAGCCTTTGGCCTATGTAAGGCCTTGTATAGCTTGATACTGTGTTTTTTTCTCCTGCCTAACTCTGAATTTTAACGCTTAAACAGTGGAAACACTGCCTCACTTAAGTTTGGGGAGACCTTTTTGTATATATATTTTGTTTTGCTTTTCTGTTAACAATAAAAAAATAAACAGAGGAATACCGGCCTTTTTGACCCTCTTGGTGTAGCCTGACAGTGAGGACACTGTCAAGTTTAAGTTTGGGGGTGTGCTCGGTAAGCTTTCTTCTTTCGTATTCATATGTATATTTTTGCATTTGCATACTTATTTTAAAACCCATAAAAATTGAAAAATTTTAAAAATTGAAAAATTCAATTTTGGCCATAATTGACTTGAGTTTGACAAGACGGTTAACTGGTTAGGAAAAAATAGATCCAAAACTTAGTAAATTAAAAACCCTAAAAATAACCTTTCCTAAAGTTTAACCGTAGAAAATATATGTCCTTGTAGTCTACTTAGAAATAGGCAAATTTTGAGTTCACTTCTTGGGCTAGGTCAAAATAAGGGAAGAGTATTGATATTTTTAATAAAGTATAAGTCTGAAAAATAATTCCTAAGCTTAAATCTAAATTCTGAAAATATATACCCTACAAATTGCACAAACACGAACCTTGAAACTTGGAATAATAGAGGAGACCTTGAAATGCTCTTGTCTAAAGTCCTTAGTATGAAGGAAAATAAAATAAAATTATAAGTGTGAATAAAGAGATATAAAAAATGAACACTGGTTTTGTAATTACTTAAGGCTGCGTAAAATAAAAATATATAGCGAGGGTGCTTTATCACCTAGTGCCTTAGACCAACTGGTTTGGGAGTCACTGCTAAAACCTTAGGTATTACAAGACGAGGAATTACGCCTTAATGCGCAAACACATTTTGTAATCGGTCGTTAGTACCTCAAGAAGTATTAACGGTCGCATGAAGGATGTGTGAGCAATTTGATCTAAAATTCACCAACTAAAAGTACTTTGGACTATGGACAAGAGTATAAGAGCTTGAATTGAATTTCCAAGTGTAGGGGTGATACATACACACACATAGAGTATATGATTGGGGTTTGGATGAGAGATAAGAATGAAAAATATGACTTATATGTTTAGTAGAGATGATAAAAATTCTTAAATTGAGATGGAACCTTAGAAGGAAAACTCAAAAGATGCTAAAAGCTAAGTAAATTTACAGAACATATACAATCTTAAGTTAAATGATAAGGAAGCATGAAAAATACGGGTTGATAATTTCTGAGTTGAAGATAATAGAATTTCTTGCTAGAAAACCGAATTGGAGAATAAAACTCAATAGGCCGAATTGATAGGATTTTGTGGGTAGTATCGGCTGAAAACCCTCAGGAGACAACACTCCTACTACTAGGGACACCTAGAGGTTTAACGACTTGTTGCACGAGCCCAGTGCAATCGTGTTTCCCTGCGAAAGTGAGGCTGGGTCTTTTTCGAGAATAAAACTAGTTTTGCTCGAGGACGAGCAAAAGATAAGTTTGGGGGTATTTGTTCATATCATAATTTTGCATTATTATATTCCCCATTCTTATTCATTTTACAAATAAACAGGTGCTTTTGATCCATATTTGCTACATAGTTGCAGGTTACAGGTTCTCGGAACAAAACAGTGAAAATGATGAAAAGACGCTACAAAAGTGAGACTTCGACCGACAAATAGAGAATCTTTATCATGCCTACAATTTGAACAATTTCACAAAGTACAAAGGCAGCGCAAGATTCAAGACTTCAAGCAAGCGGTAAAAGTCCACAACATTCTACACTGTGGTGTTTCCCCCAATCAGAGCAAAGCTCTGTTTTGAATTTCAAAATTCAAAAATTGAAGCAACGCTTCAGATCTCGTGCGCTGTGCGCTGCGTGCCACGTGTCAAGCGCAGACGCGCTAGCGCCAGGTGCCCTGCGCCCTAGGCAGCGCACCCCCAATCAGAGCAAAGCTCTGTTTCAAAATTCAAAATTTAAAAGTTGAAGCGACGCTTCAGATCCAGCGCTCGCCGCGCTCCACGTGTCAAACACGGGTGCGCTAGCGAGTTGCGCTGCGCTCTGCGCCGCGCGCCACGTGTCAAACACGGGTGGCTAGCGCAGCTGCGCTGCGCTCTGCGCCGCCCGCCACGTGTCGAACGTAGGTGCGCTTGCGGAAGGTGCGCCAGCACTGGGATTAAAAATTCCCCACCGTCAGATCAAAATATCTACTAATAATAAATTATTAATTAATCAGAACTAAAATTCTGTTATGGAAAGTTTTTTCAATCTTATTAAAACAAGAAGATTATCTTCTGTAAAATAGAAGCCTTAGGATCAAAGATCCAACGATAGGAAATATTCCAAATCAATCAGAGAAAGATCTCTTAAAATTGATTTAACAAATCAATTGGCCCTATATAAAGGCCCCTAGACTTCAAGTCTCGGGAAGAGAAAAAAGAGAGAGAGAAACCCTCTGCAAAAGAAGAGAAAACTCTTAGAAAAAAAGAAGATTTTTCTTCATCTTCAATGTAAAAAGAACTATGTTCTTGAATAATAGTGATGAAACCATCTCGTAAAAAGAAGAACCGTCTTCTAAAAAGATCAGAGATCTAAGAAAAAGACCAAGGTCTTTAATAAAAAGGAAAAGAATCAAAAGATCTAATCATAAAAAGACTAAAAGAAGTATTTTACTTCATTCACAGATCTTTTGATCTATAAAGGCAGAGCCTTTTATAAAAACAAGAACATTTGTTCTTGGATCTTGAGGAAAAAGCCTCCTTTGAAGAACATAAATTTGTTCTTTGATCTTAAAATTGATCAAATGCGCTTTGTGTAGGGTTACTAGGCACTCTAATAAGGTTCTACAAGGCATCAACCATGCCGGATTAAAATTTTAACCGTGTCGAATAACTCTAAACAAGATCTTTGTTAGATAATTAGGGAAACACATGCTAGTAAATCACATTTACACTAAGTGAATACGAAATACAACCTTTGTAGATCGGTCCTTCACTTCTTAAACTCCTTGTATTAGTCCCTTCGCTGCGATCATCGAACTCCCGGACTCTCGGACGGCTCCATGAGAAAATTGCAACGGTATTGCTTGAAGTCTTCGAGGCCGAAGATGATCTACGTCGAGGGAATACGAACTCAAGCTTCTACTTCACTAACTAGAGAATTAGTGACGCAAACACCCTAAACTAAAGTGCTAGTCTAGTAGAGGATGATGAAATAGGAAATGGTTACACTTTAGAATTTCTTTTCTCACTTTCATTCTCTCTCTTTTTCAAACCCTAGAAAGATATTGAAGGAGGAAGAAGATGAGCTCAAAATGAGAATGAAACTTAATCAAGAGAGAGAGAGAGATAACCATGGTGAGTGAGTATCATATACTAACTCATGTAGAGACATTACCATGGCTAATTATAGTGGTTAGGTTAACTAATATCTTAAGTAAAACAAAACTAGTGGACTAAGTCAATTCAACCATAAGCTTCATGAAGCTTCATGCATGTGAGCTCATTATCCATTTGTTTTAGAATTACTTTAAATATAAAAACCTAAACCTATAATTAGTATGGTATAAGTCTTATACACCCATGATAGTTGTATCAACAACCATGATACAAAAATAGAAAACACAAATAAATATATATCACATATATATCAAGTTGTGCACAAGTGAGAAAAAATGAATGCTTAAGTGAACCAATGTTAGTTAATGTAAATTAGTATATCACATATACAATTATACACTAAATTATTAAATCAACACTTGACTTAATAATCTGGTTATATCAGATATAACCGACTAACATATATTGTATCGATTTATCGAATCAACGCTTGATTCGACAACCTGGTTATATCACATATAACCTGTCGATACAAACATCGCGAGAATAGAATACGGTATCACATACTCGCATTATTCTCTGTCCCGCACATATCACATATGTGCTCCTATTTCGTTTTGCCTGAGCCAGTAAAACCTCTATGTAGGACTCTAAAGACTCGTCAATACGCCGGCAGTAGGTGATGATCATATCAAGCACCCACAAGCCGTCAGCGGTACTAGCTGAACGTAACGGCTACCCGGGTATTGAGCGATCAGAAGATTAGCAAGCAAGCCCACTCCAACCCCTGCAAAAAGCCTGACAGTGACACTACCGTACAGTCCGGTCTCCTCGTCTGATATGTCGCATATCAAGTCTAGGGGTGGTAAACGTCAGACCCCAATAACTGATAAGTCATGCCGATATGAGGCTCATAACGGGTCGAGAAACCACTGGTAACACTTACCAGTAAATCTTTAAACCAGCCCTGGCCAGGGACTTCCCTGTTATGGCCAATCGAGCATAGCGCAACATCAACCCCCAATACCGGGAGAGACGAAACCCCTCCTATCGCTCATTGCCTCCATGTGACTCGGGACTGTACCCAAAAACCACCGTTTTGCACGCCCTCTTGGACGTGGTAAGGTGGAAATCAAAGCACAGTGGGAATCACACAAGACTCTATGACGATCTCGGGTCTACAGACTAACCTGTACCAGTGTCACCAGAGAACTGCCATCTGACGTAAGGTATAATACTATCTAGGAGTTCTCGGCGAGTCCGTCCAGTGTACCCAGTCTCCACTGAGCACCCGTATATCATCTCTGATGTCAAACACCAATGGATATGGGATCATCCATCGCCCATCTATATGGGTCGAGAAGCTATACGCTAGTCTACTATGGTATATCGATGCCCCGTCTCGATACACCCACGACTAGGGAGCTTGAAGGATGTACTTATGGACTACCATGTCCCCATTAGTATGATCCGCATCACAGTCCAGGTAGTCAAGTACACATCCTAAGGGCTTTACCAACATGTAACAGAGAGATAATCAATATACACGTTAAGGTAAAGAGTAACCAGATAGCATACTATCATGTCGAGCAAGAAAGTCCTCCCTATATATGTCCAAGCATCCACTACAATATACATCTATATGTATAGTAATGGCCTCTAGGGCATACATATAACTAACAATCTCCCACTTGCACTAGGGCCATCTGATAACAGTGGTTGAAGTATCTCATACTCAACCATCCCATAAAAGTCTCTCTCTGGGAAAAGGCCTTTGTGAGTGGATCCGCCGTGTTGTCCTCTGAGTCTACTCTCCTGACCTCAATCCCCTGGAGATCAACCATCTCCATGATCAGGTGACACTGCCTTAGAATATGTCTGGATCACTGATAGGACGGGCGTTCCTAGGCATAAGCCACAACTCCATTGTCACACAATGGAAGGAACGAAGTTCATCTTATGAACTAATATACACCCAGACTGCCTCTTTGGTAGCATCTTTGGTAGCGATGTATCTAGCCTTTATCGTCTAGTATGCCACGGTATCTAGCTTGGAATTCTTCCAACATACCGTCCCTTTACTGAGGGTAAAGACAATGCCTGCGACTGACATTCTGTCGTCCTTATCACCCTGGAA
The DNA here is from genome assembly GCA_030015575.1 of Agapanthus africanus. Taxonomy (NCBI): domain Eukaryota; kingdom Viridiplantae; phylum Streptophyta; class Magnoliopsida; order Asparagales; family Amaryllidaceae; genus Agapanthus; species Agapanthus africanus. The sequence goes on along the minus strand of CM057349.1, from coordinate 409,332,130 downwards.
CCTTTCCAGTGATTCTCCCCAGCATCGATTGATACCATCTCACTACAGCTAGTGAGTATCCTAACATCCAATTAGATCTATCTCATAGCTCCAAAAGCCAAGATTTAGTAGGTATCACTTTGATCCTATATGGAGAATTATTGTGATAAGCGGAGATTGATCGAGCGTAGCATAGGAAACTACTTCCCTATCAAGAGTATGTCATCCACGTACTCTACGAGGATCACCACCATACTCTCTACTACCTTTTTGTATATACAAGGTTCATCTTCCATTTTGATGAAGTCAAACTCTTTGCTACCACATCAAAACAGACGTTCCAACTCCGCGATGCCTGCTTTATCACATAAAACATCTTGCACACGTTTTCGCTGCTCCCACTGTCTACGAAGCCCTCTGACTGTGTACTTATAGACTCTCTCTTCTAAATTATCATTTAGAAAAGCAGTCATGACACCCAACCGCCAGATATCGTAGTCATGGTATGTAGCCGTGGCAAGTAGGATCTGGATGGACTTAAGCATAGCTACTTAGAAAAGGTTTCATCATAATCCATACCTGGTCAATGATGTAAACCTTTAACAAGTCTAGCTTTGAAAGTCTCGACTTTTCCATATACACCAAGTAATCTTCTCAAGATATACTTGCTCCTGATGGGGATTTAACTCTTCAGATAAAGCAACCAAAGTCCATACTTTGTTGGTGTATAAGGATTCCATCTCAGATCACTAAGCATCCAGCCATTCTTACAGAGTCTCACTCCTGATGGCCTGCTCGAAACTAGTTGGGGCATCATCTCATGATGCAATCCTCGCTCCCACTGTCATAGAGAAACCAAAGTATCTCTCAGGTGGGTGAGGAACCCTACTAGATCGGCGGAGAGGCTGAGGTTCGTTGGTTGCTATTGAATCATCCGGTTCTACCAAATCGTCAGCTGTAGTTTGTATAGCCGGAACTCCTTCCAGTTCTACCTCATGACCACAAATTTGTTTCCAAAATAAATTCCTTTTTCTTAAAAAGGTGGCATGCCAAGAAACAAAACATCTTTTGTTCCTTGGTGCGATAAAAGATATTCCTTTGCGAATGCTTGGGATATCCAACAAACTTCCACAGAACTGACCTTGCCTCGAGTTTGTCCGGATTTTGCTTTTAGACATAGGCCGGACAACCCCAAATCTTAACTGACTTAAGAGATGGGCTCTTCCCTTACCATATCTCATATGGAGTGGTAGGCACCTGATTTAGTTGGAACGCCATTCAATAGGTATACAGCTTCACAAGTGCATAACCCCCAAAGGGAAATAAGTAACTCAGTAGTACTCATCATAGAGCACACCTTATCACATAGGGTGTGATTTCTCCACCCCGATACACCGACGTGCTGTGGTGTATATGGAGGAGTAATGCTGAGAGAGAATCTCATTCTCCTTTAGAATAATCGAGGAATTCCATGCTCAAGTATTCTCCTCCTTGATCACATCAAAGGACATAATACTTATACCCGTTTTGGTTCTCTACTTCTAACTTATATTCTGTGAATATCTCAAAAAGTTCGGACTTGTGTTTCAACAGGAACATATGTCTGAATCTTGAGAGATCATCAGAGAATGCAATGAAGTACAAAGAACCGGTCTTGGCATGTGTAGACAGGGGACCTTCATACATCAACATGTATCATCCCAAGAGTTCACTAACTCTTTCTCCGTTTCAAATAAACAGAGCTATGGTCATCTTATCTCTGTGACATGACCAGCAAGTTTCACAAGATGTAAATTCAAACTAATTTAAATATGCATCTTTATGTAACTTCAGCTAGTCGGGTCGCATTGATATGACCTAGTCTACAATACCTCAAGAAGGATTCGTTCATTTCTGAACTCTTTCTCTTGTGTGTGTTCTGTATACTAAGAACTGTAGTTTGATTTAGAACATTAATGCTTTTAGATAACGTGCCTGAACCGATCAACTCTTGATATAGGAAATGTTCAAAACATTATCCAACAATACAAAATTATATCCTTTCTTTACTAATAAAGAGACTGATATGATTTTATATATCAGGTTCGGTATCTAATAACATTCGTTCAGAATCAATGTATTCTGGTAATACTGGGTGATAGTGACCAACAGACTTGGCTGCAACACTTGTACCGTTTTCTGTCTCATGAAACTTATCACCCGTTCTCAGTTCTCTACCTATCTGTAGCCCATGTAACAAATTACATATGTGGGATCCTGATCTGGTATCACATACCCGGGACGTAAAGGATACTGAGAAACAGTTCTCTGTAATGAACACACCCGAAGATGATGCATCAACATGCACTCTCTTCGTTTGGGCGGCACGGGAAATCTGGTATTCCCTAATTTCCAGCTCGGTCTTATAACATTTATAAGTAGGAGCGGGACCAACGTTCCCCAGCGCAGTATAACAAGCGGGTTCGATCAATACATCCGTATTATTATCTTGATTAAGGCATGATATGGTCGCTACCTGGAGAGAGAGAGAGAAGAAAACACTCTGCGTGCGCTCTTGCAAGATCAGATTGGTTATTATTTTATCTAATCAAGATGGCTCCCACTGTTTTTATCAAATCGTCCTTCAAACCCTAAAAGGAAAGACTAGCCGGGATTAATTACACCCTACAACTTCGCCAATCTTTCAGCCAGACCAGTGTCGGTACTTTGAGGGAGGTTCCCCGTGCTTTCGCACGGACCTAATTAAAGTAAACCTCGTTTTCCCAGAGGCGTAACCCCGTTGACACCTTTCTAGACACCTACTTGATCGGCTAATTGTAATGTGCAAAACTCTCCCAGGAGTAACAATTACTCGCAGTGGGTATCGGGATCCAACTATCTCATAAAAGGTATGCAATCTCATTGCACATTTCAACACTTGAAATTCCCGATAATTTTGCCCCAAGCATCCTATGACCTTGACGGAGATCAACAAACCACAGGGGGCAAGTCAAGTTCAACCCGTCATTTCTTGATTGAATCAAACCCACCCGCACGACCCTTGACGGAGGTCAACAAGATCGTACGACTACCCTAATCCAATCTGCATCATATGCATAAGCAGATAAATACTAGTTAGCTACCGCACACTACGTCTTGACGGAGGTCAACAAACGTAGTACGAATACTAAGTAGGACTTATCTGAAATGACGGAGGGCTACGACAGGTTTTTCTAAAAACCTATTGTGTAATGAACTTGATATCGTTGTAGAATCAAATGATTTTAAAATGGAGTGTTTTTTAGGCTTTTACTAGTTTCGCTAAAGAGGTCACTCCCGGTGAAGGGATCTCGGCTCTTTCCTCGTCGAATGAGGTGCAGGATATACCATATATATCACTATGCAAAGCAAAAACTCCAAAAGCAATCAAAAGACAAACCGAGTGTTGTAGTATCTGCCAGTCATTGCTAAAGGGGTCACTCCCGGTGAAGGGATCTCGGCCCTTTCCTTATCGAATAAGGTGCAGGATGTTCTACAAGGAACACTGCGATGCAAAGCAAGAACTGTAGCTACCTGTTTTTGAAAATTCGATTCCACAACATCTTTTAGGTTTCTTTTCTTTCATTAATCATATTAATGAAGTCCCATCATTTAAGTACATAAACATCACAGATAAATACGACGAAGACTTATTCCATCCGCATTCGCCTCGATGTCCCCTCGTACACCGTTAGGTTAGGTAACTAACGGCAGAGCGGGGCAGGGCTAGCGCGGGTGTAAAACGTAAGTAACGTCTATATAATATATCATATATACTATATACAGTATCTATCACAACATATCAAATGATCACATCATAGATATCGCAGCAGAAGAAACATATGAAACATTGGATATACTAGGACGTCCGTGTTTTATTTTGAGCCACTATAAAACACGGATTCCACGGTCGCGATGAATAGCCAAACCCACACCCCTAGACCCCTACGAGAGCGGCAAGCAACCCTACCAATTCTAGAGTTAGGAGACCCAGACTCGACTCCTCGAGTTGGTCTCCCACTGGACTCCAGAACCCGGTTACTTGTGCTCTCCTCCTTGGGTCTATCCTAGTGCGGAAAAGTAAATAATATACAAATGGTGACAGCGACCTCATCCCGGAAGTGCCCCAATAAAAGAATATTACATACATTTAATTTTACATGAATGAAAATAAAAACCCTCATCTCACATAAGACCCCCAGCTATTCAGAACGCGACGATCCAATATAACATATCCAGCAACACATAACATCACATGTCATCAATGTAAGTAAATATGCGCATCCCAATTGTCGTTGACATATAGCAACGAAACCGGCGATATCATATATTACACTTACGGTCGCAGAAAATAAAGTGTAAAACTATAACAGTTGGAATCCGTAACTTCCTTAGACATCACATCCCTAACAATTATAAACCCCGCATTTTAGTCTCTATATCGAAAACACTTTTCAATATCTAGTCGGACAATTCAACAAGATTCCCGATAAGTGATCGAATGCTCGTCGCAAACTTTAGTAGACGGCCGCACCCCCGGATGCCGTCGACGAAGTGCACTAAGGCGGAACACAGCTGCCGCGAGCACCCAAATGGATGCTTTTGGCGATGGGGTTCTCCTACAGTCACTTGGTCGGGCTTTGGGGCGTGGCTGTCTATTAAGTTTACCCGGCGAGTATCCGCGTACGCTACGTGATTGCGACGGACTTTTGATCGCATCAAAATTCCGTGGCAACCGATCATTTGAGACTAAACTGCTATGTTTATAACATTCAAATTAGTTATCTCATAACTACTTGTAGATTCCAAATATTGTATCACCTTCCAGATAAATAGACAATGTTAAACTTTCCGATCGAATAATCAAACACCCAAGATTTCCCAAATAGTTCTCAACACTTGAGGGGAATTTAAAAAACATCCATCACATGCCACAGTACCAATAGTCCAGCCGTAGAAGGGTCAAGCCAACGCCTCATATGTGGCACGCCGTACTGCCCCAAACCCTAATGTTCAAAAGGCAGTTCAAGACGGTCATATAATCGAGTTAAGGTTTGTTGTCTTCTAGAGGGTCTATTGCGTAACTTGCACGATTTAGACGTTCTTAAACAACGGAAAAATCCAACACTTGGAAATTTTCCGGGTCGGGAAAAAGTAAGTTATTGATATCCGTCCGAACCTTTTAATACTTTCTAAATTATCCGGAAAAACACATAGACGAAGTTAAACTTTCCGATCGAATAAATGAGCTTCCAATACAACACAGAAAACTCAACACTTAAGTATAAATTAAAAATACTCAGAAACATCAGGAAATTAAATACGAACATTACTGTGCAAACAGATAAGTGTGACGTCACCTTATAGCCGCGGAACCGCCGCGGGAGCCTGCTAGTACTGTGGTTCCACGGTGCTTTGGGCGCCAAACGTTGTCGTTTTGCACAGTTGCCCTTATAATTGCCTGCTGATTTTTTTAAGCATTTTTAATTCAGAAAAAACCAACATTTTCAAAAATGTCCAGAGAGGGGTAAAATCGGGGGATTCCGGGTTCGTTCGGAGTTTTAACTTCGTATACACGTCGCCTAATGCTCTAACCTGGCTCTGATACCACTGTAGGGTTACTAGGCACTCTAATAAGGTTCTACAAGGCATCAACCATGCCGGATTAAAATTTTAGCCGTGCCGAATAACTCTAAACAAGATCTTTGCTAGATAATTAGGGAAACACATGCTAGTAAATCACATTTACACTAAGTGAATACGAAATACAACCTTTGTAAATCGGTCCTTCACTTCTTAAGCTCCTTATAGTAGTCCCTTCGCTGCGATCATCGAACTCCCGGACTCTCGGACGGCTCCATGAGAAAATTGCAACGGTATTGCTTGAACTCTTCGAGGCCGAAGATGATCTACGTCGAGAGAATACGAACTCAAGCTTCTACTTCACTAACTAGAGAATTAGTGAAGCAAACACCCTAAACTAAAGTGCTAGTCTAGAAGAGGATGATGAAATAGAAAATGGGTACACTTTAGAATTTCTTTACTCACTTTCATTCTCTCTCTTTTTCAAACCCTAGAAAGATATTGAAGGAGGAAGAAGATGAGCTCAAAATGAGAATGAAACTTAATCGAGAGAGAGAGAGAGAGAGCTAACCATGGTGAGTGAGTATCATATACTAACTCATGTAGAGATATTACCATGGCTAATTATAGTGGTTAGATTAACTAATATCTTAAGTAAAACAAAACTAGTGGACTAAGTCAATGCAACCATAAACTTCATGAAGTTTCATGCATGTGAGCTCATTATCCATTTGTTTTAGAATTACTTTAAATATAAAAACCTAAACCTATAATTAGTATGGTATAAGTCTTATACACCCATGATAGTTGTATCAACAACCATGATACAAAAATAGAAAACACAAATAAATATATATCACATATATATCAAGTTGTGCACAAGTGAGAAAAAATGAATGCTTAAGTGAACCAATGTTAGTTAATGTAAATTAGTATATCACATATACAATTATACACTAAATTATTAAATCAACACTTGACTTAATAATCCGGTTATATCACATATAACCGACTAACATACATTGTATCGATTTATCGAATCAACGCTTGATTCGACAACCTGGTTATATCACATATAACCTGTCGATACAAATATCGCGAGAATAGAATACGGTATCACATACTCGTATTATTCTCTGTCCCGCACATATCACATATGCGCTCCTATTTCGTTTTGCCTGAGCCAGTAAAACCTCAATATAGGACTCTAAAGACTCGTCAATACGCCGGCAGTAGGTGATGATCATATCAAGCACCCACAAGCCGTCAGCGGTACTAGCTGGACGTAACGGCTACCCAGGTATTGAGCGATCAGAAGATCAGTAAGCAAGCCCGCTCTAACCCCTGCAAAAAGCCTGACAGTGACACTACCGTACAGTCCGGTCTCCTCGTCTGATATGTCGCATATCAAGTCTAGGGGTGATAAACGTCAGACCCCAATAACCGATAAGTCATGCCGATATGAGGCTCATAACGGGTCGAGAAACTACTGGTAACACTTACCAGTAAATCTCTAAACCAGCCCTGGCCAGGGACTTCCCTGTTATGGCCAATCGAGCATAACGCAACATCAACCCCCAATACCGGGAAAGACGAAACCCCTCAAATCGCTCATTGCCTCCATGTGACTCGGGACTGTACCCAAAAACCACCGTTTTGCACGCCCTCTTGGACGTGGTAAGGTGGAAATCAAATCACAGTGGGAATCACACAAGACTCTATGACGATCTCGGGTCTACAGACTAACCTGTACCAGTGTCACCAGAGAACTGCCATCTGACGTAAGGTATAATACTATCTAGGAGTTCTCGGCGAGTCCGTCCAGTGTACCCAGTCTCCACTGAGCACCCGTATATCATCTCTGATGTCAAACACCAATGGATATGGGATCATCCATCGCCCATCTATATGGGTCGAGAAGCTATACGCTTGAAGGATGTACTTATGGACTACCATGTCCCCACTAGTATGATCCGCATCACAGTCCAGGTAGTCAAGTACACATCCTAAGGGCTTTACCAACATGTAACAGAGAGACAATCAATATACACGTTAAGGTAAAGAGTAACCAGATAGCATACTATCATGTCGAGCAAGAAAGTCCTCCCTATATATGTCCAAGCATCCACTACAATATACATCTATATGTATAGTAATGGCCTCTAGGGCATACATATAACTAACACTTGCGTTATTGAAAAGTGCCTTGCACTCATGAATTGCGCCCTTGCGCTCATTGGACCGGTGCTCAGCGCCAAAACCTGCCACGTGTCAACCAGAGACACAATCTGCGCTTTGCGCTTCTAAAACAGAGCACTGCGCTCATGGGCTGGCGCTCAGCGCCAAGCGCGCCACGTGTCACTCACTGGTGCGCCAACAGACTAGCGCAATGCACTCATAAATTAAAAGCGCAATGCGCTAACAAACTAGCGCTTAGCACTAAGCGCGACACGTGTCCTCTTCGTGTGCGCTACCCGACAGAAGCGCAATGCACTCTTTGACTGGCGCAACGCGCCTGGCGCGCCACGTGGCGCACTGTCAGAATGAACTTTGTTTCTAATGAATGCTATGCATTCAATACAAGACAAAAATGTCAGAGCCCAATGCCTAGTATTATTAAAAGGGCTGAGCCCAAATAAAGGCTTAATAGCCAGAACAAAAATAAAATGTCAAAACATTTTAATTGGACTTAGCCCAATTTTGGCCATAAGTCCTCAACTTGTTTTGAATTGAGCACATCTGCTCTTTCAACCAACTCACCTCGGTTCAAGGGTACATCTCTTCACTCCTTTGATATTCGTCGTTGTAATTCCTCAACGTCTTCAAAAAGGTGACGGGTCCCGACAACCACACATTTCATAGACTATGACGTCTTTAAACTGGACTGTGGGGTCCTTAAACTCATGGACTATGATGTCCTTAACCTTGACCGTGATGTCTTTAAACTAACATCGAACTGTGAGGTCCTTAAACTCATAGACTATGATGTCGTTAACCTTGACCATGATGTCTTTAAACTAACATCGGACTGTGAGGTCCTTAAACTCATGGACTACGATGTCCTTAACCTCGACCGTAATGTCTTAAAACTAACAACGGACTGTGGGGTCCTTAAACCCACGAACTATGATGTCCTTAACCTCGACCGCGATGTCTTTAAACTAACGGTGGACCGTAATGTCCTTAAATTAATTATCGACCGCAATGTCACTAAACTAAACAATAGAGCCCAATTGCTCTCTTGTCGGATCTAAATAATCCCGTTAAGTTAATCTTAGTCTAAAATGAGGCTAACGTATACTTAACAAACGTTTAAGTTGATCTTAGCCTCAAAAGAGGCTAACGTATCCTTAAACCCAAACCCCCCAAACCCAAATCTAAGAAAGATACGGATTTGGACTAGTCCACGCCCTACGGGCGACAACTTAACTTAGTCTCTGTATACAATCCACGGGCAACCAAACACAAAACAAACACCCACGACACGAAGTGACCATTTGGAGAAGGAGAAAGTTGTTACCGCGATGCGGTAGTGTAATTAACTTCAGGGGCTTGCGCCTGCAGGGAAGAGCGTCCCCACAATCAAAAACCTCTCAAATGAGGGGCAATCTGACGAAGTCTGCTACATCGGCCGCATCCGTTTAAACCTTCGATACATGGTGCCATAAATCAACTTGGCATCTTCGGAGAGGTGGATGGATAGCACCAATTAGTATCTGCCCCGAATTTTAGGCAAGACGTACATCGCGTCTCCGCCGCGTCTTTCGGAGGGGAACAGATTCTAGCACGCCCGGTGGTACCTTTTCCTCTTTCCACTCCACACTTTGTGTGTCGTGTTCGCGAACGAATCGCGGTTTGCTAATGGTTGCCCTTGGGTTCGAGATACTGAGATTTGGCGCTTTGCTTGGTGCAGAAAGCAAAGATCAATGGCGTTCACCTGCTCGAAGTGTTCCACATGCAACTGCAACCCACGTTCTGCCTCAACTAGGGGCATAGCTTACGGGCCCCAGGCGGCTTCCCTGTTCACGATACCGGTGGAACAGGTCACCCAAGCCACCACAGGATTGTTTTTCGAGACCATGCCCCCACCAACGAGCTTCAGCGCTCCTATGCCAGCACCGGAAGCTCCCAAGAAATCGGTCTTCGATCGGATTGCTGCTACCACGGTCCCTCTCAGCAAGTCGCCCAGCTCTAACTCCTCGGTCTTCGCCAGACTGAGCCTGAACTCCGATGGGCCTGCCAAGAAGCCCATGACACCTGAAGTGGCCATCCCAAAGAAGATATCCATCTCTGCTCCTGAAGTCATCAAGGCGGCTTCTCCTGCCAAAGAGTCGGTCTTTACAAGATTGACTATTCCATCTCCCGTTCCTGCTCGAAGGTCTGTCTTTGACAGATTGGATACCGCTACTCAAAAGATGTCAGTCTTCAAGAGGCTGGCACCAGCGGCGCCTCATCTGGACAGGGAGCAAGATAAAGCCATCCGCATCGCCGAACCAGCCCCAACAGCTCGACACGCTCGACGTCGCCACTGGCACCGAGTAAGGAAGGCCAGGGGCAACTCCCCCTCTGGGCTAACTCTACCGGCTCCAACGGTGGAAATTAATGATGTTGTTCCAATCGGGAACAGCTTTAATCTGCTGAACAAGGTGCGCAGGAACTCACCTACTGCCGTACTAAAAAGATCTTCGCCGCCGGTAGAGACTGTCACAGAAATGAAGCCGGAACAGTCCCCACAACGACTGTCTTCTAAAGTTTACAAAATTTGGCGACAAGTCCGAGAGTCGGTGGTTGATCAAGACTATCTCCGCCGGCAGAAGAAGTTGAAGGTCCGACAGGAAGGGAACCGTCCCAGTAAGCCGCAAAAGACGACAACCACTTGGGTGCCCGCTACAACGGCCCCCTCAACTTCGATCGCTCATAAGAGAAGGCCGGAGAAAATCCCCATGCCTGCGACAAATGTCAAAGGCACTGAGCCCAAACGCCCTAAGTCTGGGGGCATGGTGGTGCATACCGTCTACATGGCATCCGGGAAAGAGGATAGCCGCGCTTCTATGGGCCACCGACCTCTCACCCGATCAATAACAAGGGCTCAGGAACAACAACAGCGGAAGCTTCAAGAGATGCTGACTGCAATGGCTGCACTTACTGGGCCAAAAGAAATCTCGGAGGCATCATCAGAACAGCGTCACGAACAAGAAACTGATGCTGACTTCCTTCGGAGAATGCTTGAGAAGAAGGACAAGGAGGCTGCGGAAAAAGCAGCCAATATAAAATGAATGGCCTTCTATTCCAAGATATGGTGGGTATGATGATCCAGCCGGATCCCCCGGCCGAAGATCCTCCAATAATAATTGAAGATGATAGAGGAGAAACATCAAACCCTCTGCCGGCTCTGTCGACAGCCAAAGAAGAAACTATTTCCAAGGCTGCACTAGACGACTATATAGCTCGGCAAATACTAGTTCACCAGGCGAATGAAGCGGCTGGGCAAATTGTTAGAACTGGGCGACCGTATCCAGGCTGGTATGATCAGATAAAGTACCCGCCGGGCTACACGATCCCGAAATTCCATGTGTGCAAGGGGACAGGCAATCCCCATCAACATGTTGCTCGGTTCAGGGCCCTCTATGGCAATACTGGTGGCGATGATAAACTTTTGCTCCGCCAATTCGTCGGCAGCTTATCGGAGACATCCTTCGAATGGTACTCCGAACTTCCAAACGACTCCGTCAAAACTTTCGCAGAAATGGAGTTGTTGTTCACCCAGCGATTCGCAAGTGCTAGTGAACGCACCCCAATAACGGCATTGATCAATACCAGGGTGAAGCCGAGCGAGACGTGGGTTCAGTACGCAATCCGATGGCGGAATCTGTGGTCGAAGTGCGAACAGCACATCGAAGAAGCACCAGCGGTGGGCATGTTCATGGGCACCCTAGACCCTCATGCAACTATTTCACAGTTCATGTTGTTCTTCAAAACGACCACATTCCAGGCTTTAATCGACAAGCTAGCCCAGATGGATCAGATAGGTCATAGACCGTCTCCTCCGAAGCCGGAGTCGCGAAATGAAAAAGGTAAAGGGAAGGCGACCTTTGTTGTGAATACCCAACAGCAGCCCAGTGCCCCAAAATTAACGGATCAACTGGAAGAGAGACGGCGCTATTATAATGAGAAAATGAAGCGTCCTTACTCATTCCTACGGGAGAAAACAAAGAGACTCTTCGAGCTAGCGATGCGCAACCGGCTTATCAATCTGCCGAATCCAAGGCGGCCATTGCAACCCGGCGAACTGAATAATCCCAATTATTGCCCTTACCACCAAGCGGTAAGCCATCCAATCGAAGATTGCTTCATGTTTAAGGGATGGATCGAGGATCAGTACCTACAAGGCAAGTTTACGCTGTCTGAGAAGTGGAAAGTAAACCCACCACAACCGCACACTCCTAAGAAGACGGACACACCGAGGGCAATGTGCTTTTTTGTTGAAGAAGCTCCATGGGAGGTCGTTCTTTCGGCCAAAACCAAAAGGATGCTGAATGATCTCCAGACATGCCTGGCAATCAGGTGGAAGAATCCGCTGGAACCCCAGATCATCGAAGGGATGCTGAAGTCTCCAACTCCAAAGATTGGTGGTGATAGCCAAAGTGCTCACACCCAGCCGTCAAAATCTTCGAAAAAGAAGAAGAAATCCAAAAAGCCCGTGAAGCCTGGCGATAAGCGCACGGACCTGCAGAAACAGATCGACGCGCTGGAAGAGTATAACCAGAAGGCGCGGACTCCAATCACACTCCAAGAGTTCCTCGTCCACGTCCTTGAAGGTGGAGATGATGGAGAAGACTCGTCAGATGAATCTGAGGATTACATAGCAAGTTGCCATGTGATCTCTCACTCATCAATGAATAATGAAGGAGCTCCTTGCACCGAGGGACTGGGGGAAGGTCCTGAACCGGAACTTCCAGGGCCATCAGACGAGATGATCGACGCATTCATAAACGAAGATCTTTTGAAAAGTAAAGCCGGTCGGGAGCGTGAGATGGCCATATTTGAAAAGGCCAGAAGCCGGCGAATGGACGAAAGAGTTGAAACACCTCTGCCGAATCAAAGGATATCCGTCGCGGATAAAATCAAGTTCAAGACGAGGAAAATGTTTGCTAAAGCCATATCGATGAGAATGAAGCTACTACCCTCCGAAGGAAACGTCCCTGGTGAAGCAGAAACACATTCTAGCTACTGCTTATATCATCGGAAGATTGCGCACCCCACCGAAGAGTGCAACGCTTTTAAAAGATGGTGGCAAGGGTATGTCGCTCACCGGCAGCATTTCAAGCGGATGAAACGCAAAACTCGTCGGGAGCAAAGAAATACGACCGAGGAGCATAAAAGAACCACCGGCAATTGTCACGTGATTAACGCCGGGGGATCACAAGTTCTCACATTCGGGAGCAACTCTGACGAGAAAATGGCTCTTGGCCTTCTCTTTAAAGAGTCCACTTTGGGAAAAGAGGAAGAACCGAAGGCTTGCGAAAATATCCAGCTCCGCAATCGTACACTTCCTGAAAAGAATCTCGGACCCGCGAACAGAAAAGATAAAGGAAAAGAGAAGGTCTCTGAAGATATTGCCCTAGATGACCAAGTCATGAGAGAGCTGACCGCCAAGGACCCGCCAAAGAAAAGTAAGGTGGACTACAATGTCTTGGCGCACCTAAGGAAGTTACCTTCGCAACTCAGCATTTTCGACACCCTTTTACTATCAAAAGAAGCAAGAGATTCATTGATCAAGGCACTACAAGAGCCAGAGCAATTCCAAGCTTTTCTCACCGAAGAAAAGATGAAGGACGAGCTGGAAGAAGTACATACAGCCGATATTATCTTCGGCGATGAAGATCTCCTCCTCGGGACGTGCGAGCACAATCGTCCCCTTTATGTCTCCGGATACTGTCACGATATCAAGATAGGCAAAATCCTGGTTGACAATGGGTCTTCCGTCAATCTCCTCAACGTGAGAGTATTAAAGGAAATCTGCATGAGCGTTCAGCACCTCGCTCGTGATAAAATCACCATCTCCGGTTTCGACTCCCAGTCATCACGGACTCTCGGGTCTGTGATACTGACGTTACGCTTCGGACTACTTGTCACGGACATCAAGTTCCATGTCATTGACGCCAAGACATGCTACAACGCTTTGCTAGGCCGGCCCTGGTTACAGAGTACAACATCATCCCCTCCACACAACATCAGTGTATGAAATACTTCAAGAATGGTCTTGAGTATACTGTAACAGGAGAGCTGAACCCATTCTCCGTGAACGAACTCCGAAAGTACGAAGATGCAAAATACTTTTTACCAGATTTCAAGGACACGGAGAGATGTCACAAGCCGAAGGACAAAGCTATCCCTATCATTCCGGTCTTCGGGAGTGATACCGAGGAGGAAGAAGAGATAGTTTATTCAGGTCCGCCCCAGTACAACAAGCCGGGACCCTCCGCTCCTATGCTTATCTTCGGCAGTGATTCAGAAGATGAGGTCAACGCCATATTCTCTGCTTGGCCATCAATATAAACCATCGCTGGTGAAGGTCAAAGTTTGCAAGTTGCCATAGTTCCGCCAAAGTATTATAAAGAACTAGACTCGCTTGATACCTACAGTGTGGAAGAGCTGCAGACGTTCTATGTCCCTCCCAGGCGAGAAGACGAAAAAGTAATCCTATTCTACCGAGCCGGGGAGACCAAAGTGGAGAAGGAAATATGGCATGGCGCGGATTCTACACTTGATAAGCTCCAGCCCATCCGTTTGCCCAAATATTACACGAACGGACTAAAAAGGCTGTTAAGATGCCAAGGCGTACCTTTCAAACAGACCGCTCAGAAAGCACGGTTCTATAACAGGATCTGGAACGTTCCTGGAACTCAGCGAAAATTGCCCAACGAGAAAATGGAAACGACTGGGCTTGGGGTATGTTCAATCCAAGAAACCGGAGCCACTCCGCGACTGCTACGTCGTACATGACTTTGATGAAGAAGGGGATGCTCGGTGGGAAGATGCCAACCCTGAACCAGAAAGAGCTCCCGACGTAAAAATGCCCAGTCCGTCATTTGAAGAACAAATGGACAAGCTTATAAGGGAAGCGATTCAAAAGGTTCGAGACGACCACAATCGTGAAATGGCCATCTACGAGAAAGCCAAGACGCAACGTCTTCTTCAACAGGCTGCGAAAGATGAAAATGCTCCTCCCTGTCAACCCGTTGTACAAAAGGCCCGACGCAAAGGCAGAAATAAACCAAAGAACGGGACAGGCGTTCGAAAGCGACAAAGCAGGACCAAGAAGCCACGCGATAGGGAATCGAGTAATCCAGATTCGTCTCTTATAAAGAAGATGAGTCGAGCATACTCTTTTCCTCAGAACAAAACACGGAAGATACTTGATCTTGCCATGAGACATCAAATGATTACGCTCCCGGAGTCCAAGCACCCCGAGCAAGCCAACGAGATCTCTCACGCAGACTATTGCTCTTATCACCGAGCAATAGGACATCCTCTTGAGGACTGCTTCACCTTCAAGAACTGGGTCGAAGACCAATATCGGCTTGGCAAGTTCGCTCTATCTAGCAGTTGGAGGATAACTCCGCCGCAGAAGCACGAACCAAAAGCCGCGCATACAGCGAGAGTAGAACCAGATCAACATCGGTCTTGGAAGTGAGCTCACACTTGTCATATGATAACGCTACCAAAATAAGACCCCGACGGTATGGATAATCTCCCCTGGTGCTTCGAAAATAATGATAACGAGGTGATCTCAGAGTTTCCACCGGCGCTGAAAGAGCTGGAAGATGGAATACATACAACTGCAGAAAACCTCAAGAAAATTGATTTAGGGACGGCAAGTGACACGCGGCCGACATTCGTCAGTGAGTTGCTGTCTGAAGAAAGGGTAGCTACACTACAAGACGTGCTTATGCAGCATAAAGATTGCTTCGCCTGGAACTATTCCGAGATGCCAGGACTAGATCCTGAGATTGCTGTACATAAATTGGCAATATCCCCAGACGTCAAGCCAATCAAACAAGCACCGAGGAGAATGCGGCTCGAGCTCGAGATGAGCATCAACACCGAGGTTAAGAAGCTGATCGACTCTAGTTTTATCCAAGAGGTTCAGTATCCTGACTGGATCGCCAACATCGTCCTGGTGATGAAGAAAAATGGGACAGTGCGCATATGTGTGGACTTTCGGGATCTCAATAAAGCTTGCCCAAAGGACGATTTCCCAGTACCGGTCATCGAGCTAATGATAGACAATACATCCACTCACGAGGTTTTCTCCTTCATGGACGGATCATCAGGATACAATCAGATAAAGATGCATCCCGAGGACCAGAAACATACCGCTTTCTGGACCCCTTTGGGTATATTCTGCTACAAGGTGATGCCCTTCGGTCTAAAGAACGCTGGCGCCACCTATCAGAGGGCCATGACGAAGATCTTCGATGATCTCATACATGAAATCGTCGAATGCTATATCGACGACCTCGTGGTGAAAAGTAAATCATACGACGAACATTTAGAGCATCTGAAGATCGTGTTTCAACGCCTCCGACAATACAACTTGAAGATGAACCCCCTCAAATGCGCGTTCGGAGTTTCCTCGGGCAAATTCCTAGGATTCATCGTCCGACACCGAGGCATCAAGATAGATCCGTCGAAGATTAAGGCGATCATGGAAATGCCCCCGCCAAAGACTCTCAAACAATTGCGGTCTCTTCAAGGGAAGCTCGTGTATATCCGTCGATTTATAGCCAATCTCTCAGGGAAATGCCGTCCTTACAGCCACTTGATGAAGAATGGAACCCCTTTCGTCTGGGATCGCAAATACTAAAGCGCGCTGGACGAGATCAAACAGTACCTGCAGAACCCGTGAGTGCTGGTTGCTCCGGTCAAAGGAAAGCCTCTCATTTTGTATACAACCGCCCTTGAAGGTTCCTTAGGCACATTATGGGCACAAGAGAACGACCAAGGGAAGGAGAGAGCCCTCTACTATTTGAGTCGAGTTCTACTGAGGGCAGAAAGCAATTATTCTCCCATCGAAAAACACTGCCTGGCATTAATCTTCGCGATAACGAAGCTCATGCACTATGCATTGGCGCATGACGTCCGTCTCATATCGAAGGTGGATCCTCTCAAATATTTGATGTCAAAGGCCATATTGATGGGGCGGCTCGCTAAATGGGCCTTGCTCTTGATGGAATTCTCAATAACGTATCATCCTCTTAAGGCAGTGAAGGGACAGGCCATCGCCGACTTCCTTGCTGAGCATCTGATACCTGCCGATTCTCCCTTGAACTGCGAATTGCCAGACGAACATGTGTTTGACACGATCGGCGGTAATGGCACCCGATGGGAACTTTATTTTGATGGAGCGTCTTCCATGAAGAAGCGCAAGCAAAGCACCCCTATAATCAAATCAGGGGTAGGCCTCATCTTTGTAACTTCACAAGGAGGAATAATGCGCTTTGCCTTCTCCTTAACAGAGCCGAAGACGAAAAACGAAGCCGAATACGAAGCTTTGATAGCAGGTCTTGAGATAGCTATCGACATGGGAATTAAAAACCTCCTCATATACGGAGACTCCCAACCGGTCGTTAGTCAAGTAAACGGCGACTATCAGACGTGCAAACCAAAATTGGTGAAGTACGGCCAGAGGGTACAACAGCTGCTGACCCAAATACCTTCCTATACCTTGGAAAGCATACCGCGTGCGGAAAATAGCAAAGCGGATGCATTAGCCAAGCTTGCTAAAGAACTGGCCGATGAGAACCTCGATGATGTGAGGATCGTTGTGCAAAGCCGTCGGGTTCTTACGCCGGCAGAAATATCTCCGGAGTCGTCCGAAGAAAAAGGAGCGACCGAGCAAACGGCCCTGCAAACAAAAGACCAGGAAAATGCTGAAGATTGGAGGGAAGTCTTTATAGACTACTTCAAATCCCGTCGAACGCCCGAAGGTACGTCCTCAAAACATCAGCTCATGAATCGAGTCCTATCTTTCGCCTTCGTTAATGATACCCTGTATAAGAGATCATTTGACTCTTTATGGCTAAGATGCCTGGGACCTGAAGAGGCAAAGAGAGTCGTCCAAGAAACTCACGACGGACTCTGTGGTTCTCACCAAGCCGGGCCGAAGATGAAGCTGAAGATCAAACGGATGGGTTATTATTGGCCCACGATGATCCAAGACTGCCTTGAATACGCGAAGCAGTGCCACTCGTGCCAGATTCATGGGGACTTCATCCACCAGCATCCGAATCCATTACATCCGACAGTGGCTAGCTGGCCGTTCGAAATGTGGGGGACTGACATAATCGGCCCCATCGAACCAGCATCGTCCAGAGGACATCGGTTCATTTTGGCGACAACTGATTACTTCTCCAAATGGGCAGAAGAAGTACCGCTGAGAAGTGAAGACGGAGAATATCCTCCATTTCTTCAAGACACGCGTCATTTATCGGTTTGGCACTCCGCGACAGATTATCTCCGATAACGGACCAGCCTACAAAAGCCACAAGATCAGCCGCTTCGCACAACAGCATAACATAGACTGGAGATACTCCTCAGTCTATAATCCTCGAGCTAACGACCTGGCTGAGGCTTTTAACAAGACATTGACGAAGATTGTAAAGAAGACGGTGTCTCGAAATAAAAAGGACTGGCACGAGAGACTGCACGAAGCTCTCTGGGCGTATCGAACTACATTCAAAACGGCCACGAACACAACGCCGTACGCATTGGTATTCGGTACAGAAGCGGTACTCCCCCTCGAGATAGAGTTACCCTCCCTACGAGTGGCAGTTCACTACGAGCTAACGGACGAAGAAAACGCTCACCTTCGGCTTGAAGAGCTCGACGCCCTTGATGAAACCCGGCTCATGGCGCAGCAAAATATGGAAGCTTATAAAGCAACGATGACACGCTCATACGAGAGATTGACTAGGCCGAGAACATTTCGCCAAGGCGAACTCATGCTAGTGGTCAAAAGACCTATGTTCCCTAATCGCGCCAAGCGGGAGAAATTTGAGTCAAACTATGAAGGCCCGTATATCATAGACAAAGTTTACCGGGGTGGGGCCTATCTACTCATGGACATGCATGGTGAAAGACCTTTCAGGCCAATAAATGGTCGCTTCCTGAAGAAATACTACGATTGACGAGTTATGGCCTAGGTCAATGATAGATGACGACGACTATGTCCGCTCGCTATCTTCCTAAGCCCAAACTTTATAAGTAATAACCAGCTTCCTTTACAAGAGACCGAAACGTCCTTAAACTAACAATGGAACAAAATGTCCTTAAACTAACGACGGACCGAAACGTCCTTAAACTAACGACGGACCGAAACGTCCTTAAACTACCTATGGACCACTATGTCCTAAAACTAGCCGTTGCCTGAGATGTCGATAAGCTACGATGGATTGCAGCGTCCCAAAGCTGATTTTTGAAAAAAAGAATAAAAAAAAGAGAGAGAAAAGAAAACGGTATGTCCATAAGCAAAATGGGCATGGATGAAAACCCGAAAGGGCTCCGTGAGTAAAAACAGCAGGGCTACTGGCGAGTTTTGTGAAAACCCGAAAGTGCGCAATCTCGTTAGAATAAAAAAAGAATTAAAAAAAGAGAAAAAAGAAAACGGTATGTCCACAAGCAAAATGGGCACGGATGAAAACCCGAAAGGGCTCCGTGAGTAAAAACAGCAGGGCTACCGGCGAGTTTTGTGAAAACCCGAAAGGGCGCAATCTCGTTAAAAGACACTTTCAAGGTCCTCTCGACTTTGTAAGGAAAAACCACCTGCGTGAGATCCTTACGACTCACAGGGGAGCAACACACTTAGGGATCCCCACGATTCCTAAGGAGAAATTACACTTGCGAGATCCTCACGACTCGTAAGGAGAATCCTCTTATGGGACCCTCGCGGCTCATAAGATTCAAAAGTCTTAAGCTATAGGGATCTGAACCTGTTCTTAAGCAGCCCCCACAACCTCCAATACTGCCCTACAAGCGGCTCAATGCTGACCCTTGTATACAATCCACGGGCGCGAATAAACATTTCCCTAACGAAGTCCCATCCGTGACTAGGGATATGTCTATATGGTGAACAAACCTTGTAAGTCCTCTCGATTTATAAGGAGAAAACCCTCTTGTAAGATCCTTACGACTTATAGGAGAACATACACTTAATAGTCCTCACGACTCCTAAGGAGAAAACGCACCTACGAGATCCTCACGACTTGTAGGGAGAAATACCTTCATGAGACCATTACGGCTCATGAAGTCAAAAGCCTTAGTCGACAGGATCCTAACCCTGTTTACTAAGCCACCTTTGTTCGACATCGACAGAGGCAAATGATGATTCGCTCCTGGCAATATCCCAGTAGTAGCGGTGCTGATGCTGAAATCGGTGTCTAATTCCAAGCTTGCAGCGAAAAGCCAGCAAGCCACACATGCATACGAAATAGCCGAAATGATGGGGCAACTTGCAGACAAAATCAGCAAGTAAAAATATATGCATGCAAAATAGACGAAATGATTGGGCAACTCGCAATAAAAAGCAGCGAGTAAAAATAAAAAATAGCCGAAATGATTGGGCACCGCAAAAAATAGCCGAAATGATTAGGCAATCGCGACCTTCGCGATATAAAAGCTGAAATGATAGAGCATCGCGGAAAGAAATAAAAAAATGAATGAAATTTATGCCCTACCGGTGATATCATGCCAATCCCTGTATACAATCCATGGGCGCAAACAAAGAGGGAATCACACCCGTCCTCCCCAAGCTTCGTCAGAAGGAGAGGCCAAATCTCAATGGTTCATAGACAGTCTAGAGATCATCTCAACATTCGTCTTATTACAACGGACACAATATCAAGCAAAGCAGAACAACGGCAACTCCCAGTTCTATGACTCGGCAGTGTACAGATGACCGAGAGTCAAACTCCGACTCCGTGAAATGCGGATAAAGTCAACCCTTCCTGGCTACGTGGAACGCGGATTATGTCACTCCTGACCCCATGGGAAACGTCCAGAGCGGATCCTGGTCCTCGCAGAGCACGGCAATGGCCCCGTATGAAGCATCCAGAGCGGAGCCTGGTCCTCGCAGAATACGGCAGTGAACCCGTGGGAAGCATCCAGAGCAAAATTTCTGGCTACGTGGAACGCAGATTATGTCACTCCTGACCCTGTGGAAAACGTCCAGAGTGGATCCTGGTCCCCACAGAGCACGGCAATGAACCCGTGTGAAGCATCCAGAGCGGAGCCTGGTCCTCGCCGAACACGGCAGTGAACCCATGAGAAGCATCCAGAGCAAAATTCCTGGCTACGTGAAACGCGGATTATGTCACTCCTGACCCCGTGGAAAACGTCCAGAGCGGATCCTGGTCCTCGCAGAGCACGGCAGTGAACCCATGTGAAGCATCCAAAGCGGAGCCTGGTCCTCGCCGAACACGGCAGTGAACCCGTGGGAAGCATCCAGAGCAAAACTCCTGGTCACGTGGAACGCGGATTACGGATTATGTCACTTCTGACCCCGTGGAAAACGTACAAAGCGGATCCTGGTCCTCGCAGAGCGCGGCAATGACACCGTGTGAAGCATCCACAGAGGAGCCTGGTCCTCACCGAACACGGCAGTGAACCCGTGGGAAGCATCCAGAGCAAAAATTGGACTGTGAGGTCCTTAAACTCACGGACTATGATGTCCTTAACCTCGACCGTGATGTCTTAAAACTAACATTGGACTGTGAGGTCCTTAAACTCATGGACTATGATGTCCTGAACCTCGACCGTGATGTCTTAAAACTAACATTGGACTGTGAGGTCCTTAAACTCATGGACTATGATGTCCTTAACCTCGACCGTGAT
The DNA here is from genome assembly GCA_030015575.1 of Agapanthus africanus. NCBI lineage: Eukaryota > Viridiplantae > Streptophyta > Magnoliopsida > Asparagales > Amaryllidaceae > Agapanthus > Agapanthus africanus. Next base: position 409,310,656 of record CM057349.1, on the reverse strand, counting down.
GTCTTAAAACTAAACAATGGACTGTGGAGTCCTTAAATCCACGGACTATGATGTCCTTAACCTCGACCGTGATGTCTTAAAACTAAACAACGGACTGTAGAATCCTTAAATCCACGGACTATGATGTCCTTAACCTCGACCGTGATGTCTTAAAACTAAACAACGGACTGTGGAGTCCTTAAATCCATGGACTATGATGTCCTTAACCTCGACCGCGATGTCTTTAAACTACGGTATCCTGGAAAACGTCGAGAGAGGAGCCTGGTCCTCACAGAACACGGTAGTGAACCCGTGGGAAGCATCCAGAGCAATCCCTAGCTCCGTGAAATGCGGATAAGGACAACTTCATCCATCACTTGCGGGACCTCACGACTCGTAAGGGAGTAAATTCTCTTGTGAGATCCTTACAACTTTCAAGAGAAAACACACTTAGGAATCCTCACGATTCTTAAGGAGAAATTACACCTACGGGATCCTCTCGACCGGTAGGGAGAAAATTCTTTATGAGACCCTCACGGCTCATAAAGTTGAAAAGTCTTAGGTGACATATCCTAACCCTGTTTTCTAAGCCATCACCACCTTATAAAGAGCACAAGATTGACAGCTATATACTATCTACAGACCGCACTTGTTAAAATCACATGGCAACAACACTGCAAGGAGAAGAAAGCGACAAAGAGAACATTTGATTCGCATTTAATTAAGCGTCCGAAGCATACCCATTCATGCATGTGCAAAAGATTTAATACGAAAAATAAAACAGGCTGAAATGAGATTCTTGCCATTCATACTGCGAAAAAGTTCTTACAATTATGAAAGCAGTAAACAAAAACATTATCAAAATAATTACAATGGCAAAACCTCAGATCCAGGGCATGGATTGAGGAACTCAAAAGTGACTTTGTCCAGAATTTTCCAGGCCTGGTGAACCATCCTAGTATGCTTTCTTTCGCGATCACAAGAGTCGGGATCCCCACGGATATCCTCCACCCTCCGATAGGCAGCAAGTATGGCCGACTGTTAAAAATCCTGGTGCAGGAGATCAACAAGATTGTCTCGCCTTCTCTTTGAAATTAGGCTCATCAGATACACCGAGTGCATCTTATCCTCGGCGGCATCCAACGCCCTAAGCGGCACGTCGGTACAGAATAAAGGAAGCGCTTCCCAGATCGCTCCCACAATAAGCTTCAGGAGAGAGGAACATCAAGGAAGCAGCCGACCATTGTATGCGTCAAAGCGACCCATGATTTCGGCACACTCGGCATTTGTGAATTCTCGATTCTGAGAACGGCCGAGTGAGCAGATGTCTCCGTAAGAGATAATCTCGTCGAGATCATACATATGAGCGTCCATTACTCCTGAAAAAGAAAATCAACAAAAAATAGCAGACAGACTGATTAAGCGAATTCTTATTAAAACAGGCACAGGGAGTTAAACTCCTCGAGAGCAATGCCCTGCAGATAGGAGTGACACCTGTCAAAATCAATTACGAAGAGAATTTAAAGAAATTCTCCGAGAACACTGAGAGCCTTGCTCTGAGAAGGTGATATAATTCATCAAAAAATAAAATTCCATTTTTAATCTTCAAGATCCATGAAAAATCTCTTAAGAGTTCTTCATCAGAGATCAAAAGATCTACATATTATCAAAAGAGCAGAGCTCTGATGCATGGGATAAGAAACCCCAAGAAAAGATCTGTTTAGATCTATAGATTCTTGAGAGCAACGCTCTGTTTATGAAACCCTAAAGGGGTTTTCTTTAGATTAAGGATCTATGGAGAGCAAGGCTCTATTAATGGGTAAAAACCCTAATTTATTAAAATTAATTTAATTTTACCTAAGTTTGGTAGAGTTCTAACTCTTGAAAGTTCTTGAACAGAAGAGCAAGGCTCTAAATAAAAATTCTTGAGAAAAAGATGATAATCATTTGAGGACCAAAGGTCCTATTTATAAGCACTGAACCGCCTCTTCAACTTCTGAGTTGATCCGAGAGCTCAGATGTTGCCACCGCTGCACTCACGTGTGCGCCACGTGAGTGCAATGGTGGGGGGCATTTGTTTCCCCCAATCAGAGCAAAGCTCTGTTTTGAATTTCAAAATTAAAAAATTGAAGCAACGTTTCAGATCCCGTGCGCTGCGCGCTGCGTGCTACGTGTCAAGCGCAGACGCGCTAGCGCCAGGTGCGCTGCACCCTAGGCAGCGCACCCCAATCAGAGCAAAGCTCTGTTTCAAAATTCAAAATTTAAAAGTTGAAGCAACGCTTCAGATCCCGCGCTCTGCGCTGCGTGCCACATGTCAAACACAGGTGCTCCACGTGTCAAACACAGGTGCGCTAGCACAGTTGCGCTGCGCTCTACGCTGCGCGCTACGTGTCAAACACAGGAGCGCTAGCGCAGTTGCGCTGCGCTCTGCGCTGCGCACCACGTGTCAAACACGGATGCGCTGCGCTCTGCGCTGCGCGCCACGTGTCGAACGTAGGTGCGCTCGCGCAAGGTGCGCCAGCGCTGGGATTAAAAATTCCCTACCGTCAAATCAAAAGATCTACTAATAATAAATTATTAATTAATCAGAACTAAAATTCTGTTATGGAAAGATTTTTCAATCTTATTAAAACAAGAAAATTATCTTCTATAAAACAGAAGCCTTAGAATCAAAGATCCAACGGTGGGAAATATTCCAAATCAATCAGAGAAAGATCTCTTAAAACTAATTTAACAAATCAATTGGCCCTATATAAAGACCCCTAGACTTCAAGTCTCGGGGAGAGAAAAAAGAGAAAGAAAAACCCTCTGCAAAAGAAGAGAAAACTCTTAGAAAAAAAGAAGATTTTTCTTCATCTTCAAGGTAAAAAGAACTATGTTCTTGAATAATAGAGAAGAAACCATCTCGTAAAAAGAAGAACCATCTTCTAAAAAGATCAGAGATCTAAGAAAAAGACCAAGGTCTTTAATAAAAAGGAAAAGATCAAAAAGTTCTAATCATAAAAAGACTAAAAGAAGTATTTTACTTCATTCACAGATCTTTTGATCTATAAAGGCAGAGCCTTTTATAAAAACAAGAACTTATGTTCTTGGATCTTGAGAAAAAAGCCTCGTTTGAAGAACATAAATTTGTTCTTTGATCTTAAAATTGATCAAATGCGTTTTGCGCTATTGAAAAGTGCCTTGCACTCATGAATTGCGCCCTTGCGCTCATTGGACCGGCGCTCAGCGCCAAAACCTGCCACGTGTCAACCAGAGACATAATTTGCGCTTTGCGTTTCTAAAACAGAGCACTGTGCTCATGGGCTGGCGCTCAGCGCCAAGCGCGCCACGTGTCACTCACTGGTGCGCCAACAGACTAGCGCAATGCGCTCATAAATTAAAAGCGCAATGCGCTAACAAACTAGCGCTTAGCACTAAGCGTGACACGTGTCCTCTTCGTGTGCGCTACCCGACAGAAGCGCAATGCGCTTTTTGACTGGCGCAACGCGCCTGGCGCGCCACATGGCGCACTGTCAGAACGAACTTTGTTTCTGATGAATGTTATGCATTCAATACAAGACAAAAATGTCAGAGCCCAATGCCTAGCATTATTAAAAGGGCTGAGCCCAAATAAAGGCTTAATAGCCAGAACAAAATAAAATGTTAAAACATTTTAATTGGACTTAGCCCAATTTTGATCATAAGTCCTCAACTTGTTTTGAATTGAGCACATCTGCTCTTTCAACCAACTCACCTCGGTTCAAGGGTACATCTCTTCACTCCTTTGATATTCGTCGTTGTAATTCCTCAACGTCTTCAAAGAGGTGACGGGTCCCGACAACCACACATTTCACAGACTATGACGTCTTTAAACTGGACTGTAGGATCCTTAAACTCATGGACTATGATGTCCTTAACCTTGACCGTGATGTCTTTAAACTAACATCGAACTGTGAGGTCCTTAAACTTATGGACTATGATGTCCTTAACCTGGACCGTGATGTCTTTAAACTAATATCGGACTGTGAGGTCCTTAAACTCATAGACTACGATGTCCTTAACCTCGACCGTAATGTCTTAAAACTAACAACGGACTGTGGGGTCCTTAAACCCACGGACTATGATGCCTTAACCTCGACCGCGATGTCTTTAAACTAACGGTGGACCGTAATGTCCTTAAACTAATTATCGACCGCAATGTCACTAAACTAAACAATAAAGACCAATTGCTCTCTTGTCAGATCTAAACAATCCCGTTAAGTTGATCTCAGTCTAAAATGAGGCTAACATATCCTTAAGAAACGTTTAAGTTGATCTTAGCCTCAAAAGAGGCTAACGTATCTTTAAACCCAAACCCCCCAAACCCAAATCTAATAAAGATACGGATTTTGACTAGTCCATGCCCTACGGGAGATAACTTAACTTAGTCTCCGTATACAATCCACGGGCAACCAAACACAAAACAAACACCCACGACACGAAGTGACCATTTGGAGAAAGAGAAAGTTGTTACCGCGATACGGTAGCGTAATTAATTGTAGGGGCTTGCGCCTGCAGGGAAGAGCGTCCCCAAAATCAAAAACCTCTTAAATGAGGGGGAATCTGACGAAGTCTGCTACATCGACCGCATCCGTTTAAACCTTCGATACATGGTGCCATAAATCAACTTGGCATCTTCGGAGAGGTGGACGGATAGCACCAATTAGCATCTGCCCTGAATTTCAGGCAAGACGTACATCGCATCTCCGCCGCGTCTTTTGGAGGGGAACATGTGGAAATCTGGAAGAAACTAGAAGACATTCTGAGAAACTAAGTAAAGAAACCAGAATAACAATGCAACATGAAAGATACCTGAAGATTTGAGACATAGAACACTCTATATGGCCGCGGATCCGCAGCCAAATTGGGCATATGGCCGCGGATCCGCGGCCATGCTAAGCACGTGTCGGTGCAAAAGTTGCCGGCGGCGGCGGCGCGTTGACTAGGTTTTTTAGTGTAGTTTTGTAAATGCAGATAGGATCTGATGTAACCCTAAGGTTTCTATAATCTATAAATAGGAACCCTACAGCTCTTTTTGGAGGATGCTTCTTCTTGTGCCTCTTTTTAATTATCAATTTCATAATTTTAATTCTTGTAATATTTGAAGAATGCATCAAATAAAAATTAAGTCGTTTTCTTTACCTTGCCTTAGTTTAATTTTCCTTTCTGCCCTAGTATAGCTTTTATTTATCTGCCTTAGTTTAGATTTTATTTATCTGCCGTAGATTAGATAATTAGGTTATTAAAAACAATCATAAAAATGAAATCTTTTAACAATTCCCTAATTAGTGAGTAGTTCCTCACTTGTTTGGGTTAGGAATAGGAAAGGTTTGAGAGATGAAAATCTCTCACCCCTTTCTTGCCCGCTACACATTTTAAATAGGATTCTATGCATACATACACACACCGCTCACTACGGCATCCTATCCCATGAGGTAGCAGTGATACCGTAGTTAAAGACCGGTTGTGTATGTTTTCCATGGAGGTTAGGGTAAGAGTTAAGAAAGGACGGATAAGGACCTAGAGGAAGAAACCTAGTTTCTTCCCGATGGTACTAATCCACTTTGTTAATTATTACCTTAACACCTAAATAGATCTTAATTAGGGCATAGAAAGCGGTGAGAAATATTGAATTTCCAAACTTAACCTAAACCTAACCCTAGCAAGATTTTAATCATAATCAAACTCATTTCAGTTTTTAGTGATAATCAATTCAACCCTAATTGGAATTAACTCGTTAGAACAATTAGAAAATACACAAAATCCCTGTGGACCGACCCGTACTCACCGGCTAGCTACCAAGCGATGCCGTTCTTGATTGCGGTTAATATTCTTTGATTCATGTTTCGAAAGCGCATAAGCACGCATAAAACATCTCTCTACCAATCAGGCGACGTGAATCGAGATGCTCTCGTCAAGGACGCTGATTTCCCTGAATCGAGGTTTTGCCAAGGACACTGATTTCCCTGGAGTCGAAACGAATCGAGATATTCCTGCAAAGACACGGATTTCTTTGCGGGTCGACGCGAATCGAGGTGCTCTCGTCAAGGACGCTGATTTCCCTGAATCGAGGTTTTTGCCAAGGACACTGATTTCCTCGGAGTCGAAGCGAATTGAGGTATTCCTGCAAAGACGCTGATTTCTTTGAGGGTCGATGCGAATCGAGATGCTCTCATCAAGGACGCTGATTTCCCTGAATCGAGGTTTTGCCAAGGACACTGATTTCCATGGAGTCGAAACGAATCGAGATATTCCTGCAAAGACACCGATTTCTTTGCGGGTCGATGCGAATCGAGATGCTCTCGTCAAGGACGCTGATTTCCCTGAATCGAGAAGGTTGCCAAGGACACTGATTTCCTTAGGGTTGAGATGAATCGAGATATTCCTGCAAAGACGCTGATTTCTCTGCGGGTCGATGCGAATCGAGATGCTCTCGTCAAGGACGCTGATTTCCCTGAATCGAGGAGGTTGCCAAGGACACTGATTTTCCTGGGGTTGAGACGAATCGAGGTATTCCTGCAAAGACGCTGATTTCTCTGCGGGGCGACGCGAATCGAGATGCTCTCGTCAAGGACGATGATTTCCCTGAATCAAGGAGGTTGCCAAGGACACTGATTTTCCTGGGGTTGAGACAAATCGAGGTATTTCTGCAAAGACGACGCGAATCGAGATGCTCTCGTCAAAGACGCTGATTTCCCTGAATCGAGGAGGTTGCCAAGGACACTGATTTCCCTGGGGTTGGTTGACTTGTTTCCGAGACGGGGCGTTAATCCGGCAGGGAGGTCATTGGTTGACTCCAGGTTGTCTGTGAACCATAGAGTCTTGGAACTGGGGACTTTGCCGTGGCTCCGATTGATGGTGTAGGATCTGTGTCCTGCTGGAATGAGGAGGCATACCGTTGTTGGTCTTCGGGCCATAGATGTGGCCATTGAGATTTGGAACTAGGGACTTTGCCATGGCTCTGCTTCGTTGCGACTCTGAGGTCGGTTGTTGACGTCACGTCTGCATCTGGTTGAATTGAGGAGAAACGCCTTTGGTGATCTCTAGGTTGTCTGTGAACCGTCGAGATTTGGAACTAGGGGACTTTGCCATGGTTCCGTTGTTTTGACCCTGGGGTCGTTTGTTGACGTCGCATCTGCATCCAGCTGGAGTAAGGAGAAACGCCGTTGGTGATCTCTAGGCTGTCTGTGAACCGTCGAAATTTGGAACTAGAGGACTTTGCCATGGTTCCAGGGTAGCCTCTAGGCTATCTGTGAACCGTCGAGATTTGGAACTAAGGGGTTTTGTCGTGGCTCCATTTGTTGATGTTGCGTCTGCATCCGATTGGAGGGAGGAAGAACGCCGGTGTTGATCTCTAAGTTGTCGATGTTGACGTCGAGACCCTGAAGCTAGGGATCTTCCTTTACTTCGTTTGTTGACATTGTGTCTACAATATTGCGACGAATGTCGAGATTGTCTTTAGGTTATCTATGAACCGTCGAGATTTGGCTTCGCTTCGACAAAGCCTGGTGGGACGATATTGTTCCCTTCTTGTTTGTGCCCATGGATTGTATACAGGGGTCAATGTGACCTCACCTGCAGGGCAAAAGTTTCATTTTATATTTTTTTTTTGTTTTCTTTCCGCGATGCTCTATCATTTCAGCTTTTATATCGCGAAAGTCGCGATTGCCCAATCATTTCGGCTATTTTTCGCGGTGCCCAATCATTTCGGCTATTTTTCTTTTTACTCGCTGCTTTTTATTACGAGTTGCCCAATCATTTCGGCTGTTTTTGTATGCATACATTTTTACTTGCTGATTTTGTTGCAAGTTGCCCCATCATTTCGGCTATTTCATATGCATTTTTGGCTCGTTGACTTTTTGCCACGGGTATGGAACTTGGAATCTGGTGCCAATTTTAGCATCAGCATCGCTGCGACTGGAATATTGCCAGGAGCGAATCATCATTTGCCATGAAAGGACTTGGAATTTGATACCGATTTAGGCATCAGCATCGCTATAACTGGGATATTGCCAAGAGCGAATCATCATTTACCTCTGTCGATGTCGAACAAAGGTGGCTTAGCAAACAGGGTTAGGATTGTAAGGTTAGTATAGCACCCTATGAAGAGTTTTGAAGCATCACATGACCCAAAGGTTTAATTTTTAAGGTGCTAAACTAACATGCAAAGGATAGATCCTAGAAAATTAGGGTTATAAAAACTTTAAGCTAGTAAAGACTAGGGTTTAAAGGCTACAACCTTTGTAGCTCCCCTTTGCAAGACTCCTTGGTGTCTTGGGTGTTGAATCGAGGTCCTCTTGAACTCCCCTTGTGTCCACGACGATCCACCGCGGAGATCTCCGTCCAAGCTCGCAACTTCGTCAAAACGAAGAGAACACTCCAAACAAAGCGGCTAAGCTTGTGTAGAATGATGTTGTGGATGGGTTTCTCACTTCAAAAACCTATCTTTAAGTGGTATTTGCTCACTAGAAAAAACTAGAGAGCAAAAGAGCAAGAGGAAGAAGATGGTGGTTATTTCTTTGCAAGAGGTAAAATGATAACCATAAGGTTAAGCTTGCAAAAGAAATAAATATCACTATATATATTTATTCCTTCTTGACTCCAACCATGATTAAATGATAGATGATTAATTTAACTTGGGTTTAGAATGATAAAGGAAAGGATAACCATGGTTTAGTGGTAGGTGAGCATGGTTAGGTTAGAAGAAGCATGTAGAAACTAGCATAATTATCCTTTCCTTTTCATTTTCTTTTTAAATCCATAATCAAATAATAATCCATTAAATAATCTATGGTGTGAGTCTTGCATTGCCACCATTTCCATATGCTAACAACCATGATGGATGGTTGTATGTATGTGTGTATGTATGCACATCCATATGTGCAAGAAACTAGCATGAAAGAAAGAAAGATAAACACACATGCATGCACACATCCATCATCCAAGAAAAGGTTTTCAAGTGAGAAAAAACTAATGGTTAAATGATAAATCAACTCTTGATTTATCAATCCGGCCATATCACATATGACCCTACCAAAAGCAAGCCGCCCGATCAATGTACAGTATCATATACGCACATTTCAATCGGGTGCATGCGCATATCGCATACGCGCACCACAACGTTTCGCCTGGACTGAGCAACTCCTTTGTGGGACTCTAAGACTCGTCAATATGCCGGCAGAGGGTAATGATCATATCAAGTACCCTCAAGCCGCAAGCGGTCAGCTAAACGTAACGGCCACCCGGGTATTGAGCGATCAGAAGACAACAAGCGAACCTGTTACAACTCCCGTCGAGCCATCCGGCAACACTACCGTACAGTCCGGTCTCTTCGTCAGATATGCTGCATATCGAACCTAGGGATGGTCACGTCGACCCCAATAACTCAATAAGTCGTGCCAATGAATGTTCTATAACAGATCGAGAAACTACTGATAACACTTATCAGCAAATCTCAGCAGCCCTGGCCAGGGACTTACTGATATAACCAGTCGGGCACAGCACAGCATCAACCCCCAATACCGAAAGAGACGAAACCCCTCCTATCGCTCATTGCCTTCGTGTGTCTCGGGACTGTACCCAACGGCCACCTGTTTGCACGACTCAGTAGAGCCGTGGTAGGGTGGCAATCAAAGTACAGTAGGAGAACACACAAGACTCTATGACGATCTCGGGTCTACAGACTAACCTATACCAGTGTCACCTGAGAACTGCTATCCGACGATAGATATAATTCCATATAGGAGTTCTCGGTGAGTCCGTCCAGTGTACCCAGTCACCACTGAGCACCCGTATATGATCTTGATGTCAAACATCAATGAATGTGGGAACATCCATCGCCCATCGCATGGGTCTAGTATCATATACGCTAGTCTACTCTGGTATATCAATGCCCCGTCTCGATATACCTACGACTAGGGACTTTCTAGGATATGCTTATAGACTACAGATGTCCCACTAGTATGATCTCCATCATAATCAGAGCAGTCAAGCCGATATCCTCAGGGCTTTATCAACACGTATGAATGAATAAAAGCATGATCAAATCAACATGTCAGATAAAGAATAACCCGATAGCATACTATCATGTCGAGCAAGAATGTACACTGAATATATATATACATGTATAGATACATCCACTATCATATAATGGCCTCTAGGGCATACATATATCCAACAATCTCCCACTTGCACTAAGGCCAATTATTGGCGTATCTCATACCCAACATCTCAAAAAGTCGCTCATGCTGCGGCTGAGGGAGGGCCTTGGTGAATGGATCCGCAGCGTTATTCTTTGTGTCTACTCTCTTAATCTCGATCTCGCGACGATCAACAATCTCCCGGATCAAATGAAAATGCCTCAGGATGTGTCTGGACCGCTGATGGGATCTGGGCTCCTTGGCTAACGCCATAGCCCCATTATTGTCACAATACAAAGGTATTGGATCAATAATGGCTGGAACTACTCCTAGCTCCGTGACGAACTTCTTCATCCAGACGGCTTCCTTGGCGGCATCATTTGCAGCAATGTACTCAGCTTCCATCGTAGAGTCTGCAACGGTATCTTGTTTGGAACTCTTCCAACTCACCGCCCCCCCCATTGAGGGTAAATACAAACCCAGAGATAGATTTGCTGTCATCCTTATCGCTCTGGAAGCTCGAATCGGTAAAGGCCTCCATTTGGAGATCTCCATTACCATATACCAAGAACAATTCTTTAGTCCTTCGCAAGTACTTAAGAATGTTCTTCACAGCTGTCCAGTGATTCTCCCCTGGGTTAGATTGATACCTGCTTACTACACTAAGTGCGTAAGCTACATCTGGGCGTGTACACAACATCGCATACATTATAGATCCTACTGCCGAAGCATAGGGTATAATACTCATGCGAGCTCTCTCTTCATCGGTCTTTGGACAAGAATCCTTGGAGAGAGTGACTCCATGGCAAGCGGGTAAGGCACCCCTCTTGGAGTCTTCCATACTAAACCTTTTTAGTATGGTGTCAATGTACCTGGTTTGGGACAATCCCAATAACCGTTTGGATCTATCCCTATAGATCCTTATGCCCAGAATGTACGTGGCATCACCCAGGTCCTTCATGGAGAACCTCAGCGATAAGAAAGATTTGACCGACTGTAGCATAGGAATATCATTTCCTATCAGAAGAATGTCCTCCACGTACAATACGAGGAATGTGACAGCTCTCCCTACAGCCTTCTTATAAACACAAGGTTCATCTAGATTTTTGATGAAATCAAACTCTTTGATAACATCATCGAAACAGATGTTCCAACTCCGTGATGCCTGCTTTAACCCATATATGGATTTAAGCAATTTACATGCTTTCCCGCTGCTCCCACTGTCAATGAAGCCCTCTGGCTGATCCATATAAACGCATTCTTCTAAATTTCCATTTAGAAATGCGGTTTTAACGTCCATCTGCCAGATTTCATAGTCGTAGTGAGCAGCAATAGCAAGTAGGTCCGAATGGATTTAAGCATGGCTACGGGAGAAAAAGTCTCGTCATAGTCCAAACCTGGTCTTTGACGAAAACCTTTCGCCACAAGTCTTGCCTTATAGGTCTCCACCTGCCCATCTACACCAATCTTTCTTTTAAAGATCCATTTGCACCCCACAGGTTTTACCCCAGGGGGTACAACGTCCAAAGTCCATACTTTGTTGGTGTACATAGACTCCATTTCGGATCTCATGGCATCCAGCCACTTCACAGAGTCTTTACTCGTGATAGCTTGCTGAAAACTGGTAGGATCATCGTCATCCATGATGCAATCTTCTCCGTTACCATCAATGAGGAAACCGTAGTACCTCTCCGGTGGGCGAGAAGTCCTACCAGACCTACGGAGTGGCTGAGGTTCTTCAGTTTCTGTTGCAACAACTGGTTCAACCAAATCGTCATTTGCAGTTTGTGTCTCTAGAACCTCTTCTAGATCTACCACCTTGCCATCATCTTTATCTGTGAAAAACTCTTTTTCCAAGAATGTGGCATGTTGAGAAACAAACACCTTTTGTTCCTCTTTGTGGTAGAATAGATATCCATAAGAATTCTTTGGATATCCCACAAAGTTACACATGATGGACCGTGTCTCGAGTTTGTCCGGATTCTGCTTTTTAACATAGGCCGGGCAACCCCAAATCTTAATTCTCTTAAGAGATGGTCTCTTCCCATGCCATATCTCATATGGCGTGGTAGACACGGCTTTGGTTGGAACCCTGTTTAGCAGAAACGCTGCAGTCTCCAATGCATGCCCCCAAAACGAGACTGGTAACTCAGCGTCACTCATCATGGACCGGACCATATCTAATAGGGTCATATTCCTTCGTTCTGACACACCGTTGTGCTGTGGTGTGTAAGGAGGAGTGAGCTGAGAGAGAATCCCATTCTCTTTTAGGAAGTTTGCAAATTCTGTACTGAGATACTCACCACCTCGATCTGATCGAAGCATCTTGATACTCAAGCCGGTTTGTTTTTCTACTTCTTGTTTATATTCAATGAATTTCTCGAAAGCTTCGGACTTGTGCTTTAATAAAAATACATGACCGAATCTTGAGAAGTCGTCAGTGAATGTAATGAAGTATGAAAAACCGCCTCTAGCCTGTGTAGACATTGGCCCGCATACATCACTATGTATGAGGCCTAAGAGCTCAGTAGCTCTTTCTCCGTGTCCGGTAAACGGAGTTTTGGTCATTTTACCCTTGATACAAGACTGGCAAGTCGCATAAGATTTATATTCAAAAGAGTTTAAATATCCATCTTTGTGTAACTTGTTTAGTCTTGTTTCGTTAATATGACCAAGTCTACAGTGCCAAAGAAAAGCTTCATTTAATTCTGAAAGTTTTCTTTTATTAGTGTGTTGTATACTGAAAACTGTGTGTTGATTTAGGACATATATTCCGTTATTTAGCGTACCATACCCAACCAACATTTGATTCAGGTTAATGTTCATAACATTGTTCTGCAATACAAAATTATACCCTTCATTGTCCAACAAAGAAACGGATATTATATTACATAACATAGTTGGTACAAAATAACATGGATTTAAAACCAAAATACATCCAGATGGCAACCCCAAGTAATACTCTCCCACTGCGACTGTATGTACATTGGAACCATTTCCAACGCGGAGAGTATGGTCACCTGTCTTCAAAACCTTGCTATTTCTCAGCCCCTGCATAGAATTGTAAATGTGAGAACCTGAACCGGTATCCAATACCCAGGAAGCAGAGTTTATAGAAAAACAGTTTTCAGTCACAAACGCACCTGAAGCAGAAGCATCACCATGCTTCTTCTTGAGACTTAAGTACTCCGTGCAATTGCGCTTCCAGTGTCCTGTCTTGTGGCAATGAAAACATTCGCCCTTTCCCGAGTCTCCAGCTTTGGACTTTCCCTTTCCCTTCGCCTTTTGAACTCCGCCTTTAGGATTAGTGGGTTTCTTCTTTTTCTTTCCCTTGGCTTTAGCTTTCGGGCGAGAAGAAGAAGACTGTCCAATAGTCATAACGGGAGTTCGAACTGACTTCATAGTGCTCTCTGCACTCCTTAACATGTTAAGGAGTTCAGGGAGATCCTTCTCCATGCCGTGCATGTTGAAGTTCACTATGAACTGAGCAAAGGTGGAGGGGAGGGACTGCAGAATAATATCAATATATTGTTCATTGTCCATTGTCCATCCCAGGTCCTCAAGCTCTTTTATAAGAGCTATCATCTTCAATACATGGTCACCTACTGGTGTGCCAGGGGCCATTCGCATCTGAAACAGTTTCCTTGATGCTTCGTATCGTAATACGTGGGCTTGCTCCCATACAACTCCTTTGTATGGAGCAGTATACCGTGAATGTCCATGTCCTCGTGCTGCTTTTGATGTGTGTTGTCCATCGATGCAAGCGCGAGGCATTTGGCCGTGGCACAGTCAGCGTCCCATGTCTTGCGGACTTCAATGTCCGCAACTGAGGATTTTGGACCAGGGACGGGCGGGGCTGAAGCCGTGAGGACATATGATACTTTATCATAGGTCAAGGCGATTTTCAGATTCCTTAGCCAGTCTTTATAGTTGTCCCATTCAGTTTGTTTTTATCTAATAAAAGCTTGAGTCCTGTCATGGGTATCTGCCATTAAGAGAGAGAAAAGAACACACTCAGCGAAAGCTCTTGCATAGATCAGATTTGTTATTATCTTGTCTAATCGATGTTTCCCACTGCTTTTATTGAGTTTTTCTTTCAAACCTTAAAAAGAAAAACTAGCCAGGATTAATTACAGTCTACAACTTCGCTAACCGTTCAGCCAGGCCAGTGTCGGTACTTGAGGGAGGTTCCCCGTGCTTTCGCACGGACCTAATTAGAGTAAACCTCATTTTCCCAGAGGCGGAGCCCCGTTAACACCTTTCTAGACACCTAATGAGTTAGCTGATTGTAAACTGTAAAACTCTCCTAGGAGCAACTATTGCCCACAGTGGGATCGGGATCCAACCATCACATGGAAGGTATGCAATCTCATTGCAAATCTCAACTCTTGAAATTCCCGATGTGATTTTTACCCCTGATACTCGTGACCTTGGCTAAGGTCAACAAATCACGAGTACCAGTCAAGCTCAACCCGTCATTTCTTGATTAATTAGACCCGTTCACATAACCCTTGGCTAAGGTCAACAAAGTCATATGCCCGTCCTAAGTAATCTGCATCATATGCTTTTGTAGGAAGACATCACTTAGCTACCGTACACTACGCCTTGGCTAAGGTCAACAAACGTAGCACGAATACTAAGTACTCTACTTCCTAAAATGACGGAGGGTTGCGGATGATTTTTTTAAGAAAATCTTTAACGCTTTGAGCTTGATATCGTTGTAGAATCGAAAGGTTTTCAAAAGGAGTGGCTTAAGCTCCGCAGTTTTGAAATATAGCTTTTTCATAAATAGCCGAGTGGTTTTCAAATTTGATTCTACAACATCTTTTTAGGTTTATTTTCTTTACATTAATCACATTAATGTAATCCCATCATTTAAGTCCTTAAGCCAATCACAGAAAAGAAACGAAAATAACACGTACGCTTATGCCATCCGCATTCGCCGCAATGTTCCGTTATGCACCGTTAGGTTACTTAACTAACGGCATACCGGGACGGGACTAGCGCGGGTGTAAAACATAAGCAACGTCTACTATATATCATATATATAATATGTCATTCGTCTCAGATATCACAGAACACAGGCAGCAGAAACATAGATATAATGTGGGATATTCTAGGACGTCCGTATTTAGTATTTAGCCAGAATAGAAAATACGGATTCCACAGTCGCGATGAATAGCCAAGCCCACACCCTGGACCCCTACGAGAGCGGCAACTGACCCTACCAATCTTGGAGTTTAGGAGACCCGGTCTCGACTCCTCGAGATGGCCTCCCACTGAACCCCAGAACCCGGTCACCTGTGCTCCCCTCCTTAGGTCCATCCTAATGCGGAAAAGTAAATAATATACAACACAGGTGGCAGCAACCTCAACCCGGAAGTGCCCCAAATAAAAGAATATTACATTACATTTGAATTTACATGAATGAAAATATAAAACTCTCATCTCACATAAAAACCCCCCGGCTATTCGATCGCGACAATCCTGCACATCATATCTCAGCAACACATAATATCTCATATCATCAACGTAAGTAAGTATGCATACACCGATTTTCGTCGACATATAACAACGGCAATCGGCAATACCACTACATACTACACTTACGGTCACAGAAAAGAAAGTGTAAAACTGCAATATCTGGAATCCATATTCTCTTTAGGCATCACAAATACGAAATATCACATACTTCGTATTTCATGTCTACGAATATGAATTCCATACATTGCATCACATTCCGGATAAACAGACAGTATTGAATTTTTCGAACGAACTATCAAATACCCAGGATTCACTAAAGCCCAACACTTGAGCAGGGTTCAAATACCTGGAGTGTGACACAGTAGTAGCGGTCCAGCCGTAGAAGGGTCAAGCCAACGCCTCACATGTGGCACGCCGTACTGCCCCAAACCCTAAGGTTCAAAGGGCAGTTCAAGACGGTCACATAATCGAGTTAAGGTTTGTTGTCTTCTAGAGGGACCACCACAAAAAGACTTGCACGTATTTCCAAAGCATTTAAACCCCGTGAATAGTGAGCAAATGATATTTGTTAAAACACCCCAATACTTTCTAATTTACCCGGAAAAGCTACGAAAACAAAATTCCGATCGAATCGACGGGTCCAAAAATATCTCTAGAATTTTTCTAAACTGAATACAGATCAAAAATATCCAGAATAATATACAAGCAGTTTAACGAATTACAGAAGAAAAATTAACAAATAATATATATAAATGGCCGCGGAACAGCGGCCTAAGCAAGCTTAGGCCGCGTTTCCGCGGCAGATATTACTGTTCATTTGATAATTTTTTCGTCGTAATCCTTATATTTTCCTGCTGTGATTTTTAGATATTTTTAATTCTGCAAAATGTCAATTTTTAGAAAATTTCCAGAAAGCACCCTAAAAAGTCGTATTTCGGTTCGATCGGAGTTTTGACTTCGTAAAAAGGTCGCCTAATGTTCTAGGTCGGCTCTGATACCAATGTAAGGTTAGTATAGTACCCTATGAAGAGTTTTGAAGCATCACATGACCCGAAGTTTTAATTTTTAAGGTGCTAAACTAACATGCAAATGATAGATCCTAGAAAATTAGGGTTATAAAAACTTTAAGCTAGTAAAGACTAGGGTTTGAAGGCTACAACCTTTGTATCTCCCCTTTGCAAGACTCCTTGGTGTCTTGGGTGTTGAATTGAGGTCCTCTTGAACTCCCCTTGTGTCCACGACGATCCACCGCGGAGATCTCCGTCCAAGCTCGCAACTTCGTCAAAACGAAGAGAACACTCCAAACAAAGCGGCTAAGCTTGTGTAGAATGATGTTGTGGATGGGTTTCTCACTTCAAAAACCTATCTTTAAGTGGTATTTGCTCACTAGAAAAAACTAGAGAGCAAAAGAGCAAGAGGAAGAAGATGGTGGTTATTTCTTTGCAAGAGGTAAAATGATAACCATAAGGTTAAGCTTGCAAAAGAAATAAATATCACTATATATATTTATTCCTTCTTGACTCCAACCATGATTAAATGATAGATGATTAATTTAACTTGGGTTTAGAATGATAAAGGAAAGGATAACCATGGTTTAGTGGTAGGTGAGCATGGTTAGGTTAGAAGAAGCATGTAGAAACTAGCATAATTATCCTTTCCTTTTCATTTTCTTTTTAAATCCATAATCAAATAATAATCCATTAAATAATCTATGGTGTGAGTCTTGCATTGCCACCATTTCCATATGCTAACAACCATGATGGATGGTTGTATGTATGTGTGTATGTATGCACATCCATATATGCAAGAAACTAACATGAAAGAAAGAAAGATAAACACACATGCATGCACACATCCATCATCCAAGAAAAGGTTTTCAAGTGAGAAAAAACTAATGGTTAAATGATAAATCAACTCTTGATTTATCAATCCGGCCATATCACATATGACCCTACCAAAAGCAAGCCGCCCGATCAATGTACAGTATCATATACGCACATTTCAATCGGGTGCATGCGCATATCGCATACGCGCACCACAACGTTTCGCCTGGACTGAGCAACTCCTTTGTGGGACTCTAAGACTCGTCAATACGCCGGCAGAGGGTAATGATCATATCAAGTACCCTCAAGCCGCAAGCGGTCAGCTAAACATAACGGCCACCCGGGTATTGAGCGATCAGAAGACAACAAGCGAACCTGTTACAACTCCCGTCGAGCCATCCGGCAACACTACCGTACAGTCCGGTCTCTTCGTCAGATATGCTGCATATCGAACCTAGGGATGGTCACGTCGACCCCAATAACTCAATAAGTCGTGCCAGTGAATGGTCTATAACAGATCGAGAAACTACTGATAACACTTATCAGCAAATCTCAGCAGCCCTGGCCAGGGACTTACTGATATAACCAGTCGGGCACAGCACAGCATCAACCCTTAATACCGGGAGAGACGAAACCCCTCCTATCGCTCATTGCCTTCGTGTGTCTCGGGACTGTACCCAACGGCCACCTGTTTGCACGACTCAGTAGAGCCGTGGTAGGGTGGCAATTAAAGTACAGTGGGAGAACACACAAGACTCTATAACGATCTCGGGTCTACAGACTAACCTGTACCAGTGTCACCTGAGAACTGCTATCCGACGATAGATATAATTCCATATAGGAGTTTTCGGTGAGTCCGTCCAGTGTACCCAGTCACCACTGAGCACCCGTATATGATCTTGATGTCAAACATCGATGAATGTGGGAACATCCATCGCCCATCGCATGGGTCTAATATCATATACGCTAGTCTACTCTGGTATATCAATGCCCCGTTTCGATATACCTACGACTAGGGACTTTCTAGGATATGCTTATAGACTACAGATGTCCTACTAGTATGATCTCCATCATAATCAGAGCAGTCAAGCCGATATCCTCAGGGCTTTATCAACATGTATGAATGAATAAAAGCATGATCAAATCAACATGTCAGATAAAGAATAACCCGATAGCATACTATCATGTCGAGCAAGAATGTACACTGAATATATATACATGTATAGATACATCCACTATCATATAATGGCCTCTAGGGCATACATATATCCAACAAGGATCCTGTCGACTAAGGCTTTTGACTTCATGAGCCGTAGGGGTCTCATAAAGGTGTTTCTCCCTACGAGTCGTGAGGATCTCGTAGTTGCATTTTCTCCTTAAGAATCGTGAGGATTTCTAAGTGTGTGTTCTCTTATAAGCCGTAAGGATCTTACAAGAGTGTTTTCTCCTTACAAGTCGAGAGGACCTATAAGTGTTTGTTCGCCGTGTGAGCATATCCCTAGTCGCTGGTGGGACTCTGTTAGGGAAATGTTCATTTGTGTCCGTGGATTGTATACAAGGGTCAATATCGAACCGCTTGTAGGGCAAAATCGGGGGGTATGATTGCTTAAGAACATGTTAAGATCCCTGTAACTTAAGGCATTTAAATCTTATGAGCCGTGAGGGTCTCAAAGGGGAATTCTCCTTACGAGTCGTGAGGATCTCGTAAGTGTAATTTCTCCTTAGGAATCGTGGGGATCCCTAAGTGTGTTGTTCCCTTGTGAGTCGTAAGGATCTCACACAGGTATTTTCTCCTCATAAGGTCGAGAGGACCTTGCAAGTGTCTTTTAACGAGGTTGCGCCCTTTCGGGTTTTCACAAAACTCGCCGGTAGCCCTGCTGTTTTTACTCACAGAGCCCTTTCGGGTTTTCATCCGTGCCCATCTAGCCTATGGACATACCGTTTTTTTTTACCACGTCAGCCTGGGAACACCGTGGGTTTGTATTAGTTTAACGACGTTTCGGTCATTTGTTCATAGGTCCGAGATTTTTCGGGCAACGTAGGATTACGCAGCTAGATTTTCTCGCAAGTCTTCGCATCTTTTGTGTTGGAGGTGGATTCCTTGAAGAGAGGGCTGAGGGCGATTTCTTCGTCAGAGTCGCTTCCAAAGGTGATGACTTGTGATCCCTTGGTGTCGACTATATGACAGTTGCCAGCGGCTCTTTTGCGCGCATCTGTCGTGCTTTTCTGTTCCCGACGAGCCTTGCGCTTCACTCGTTGAACGTGTTGTCGGTGGGCAACATATCCCTGCCATCAGTTTTTAAAGGCTATGCACTCCTCCGTAGGGTGTGTAATCCTCTGATGGTATAAGCAGAAGTTAGGATGTATGTCCGCTTCATCAAGATGTAAACCGCCAGGAGAATTTCCTCTGAAGGAGGGCAACTTCATTCCTATTGACAAGGCCCTAGCGAATCGTTTCCTTACTTTAAGCTTGCTTTTGCTGGCGATAGGGATACTTCGATCCGGTTGGGGTGCCTTGACCTTTTCATCAAGTCATCGGCGTTTGGCTTTTTCGAATATAGCCAGTTCGCGCTCTCGATTGGCTTTGCTTTTCTGACGGGCTTCGTTCAGTAGCAAGTCGATCATCTCGTCAGACGGTTCCAAGGGTTTTGGCTTCGATCCACCACCAGCTCTTTTATGCTGTCTTCTATCGCCGAGTGAGCTTCTTCGTTAGTTAACGCTGAATGAGAGATCACGTGGCAATTTGCCACATAGTCCTCAGATTCTTCTGACGAGTCATCCCTGTCGTTATTGTCGTTATCTCTGCTCTCAAGGATATTGTTGAGAAATTCTTGGAGTGTGACCGGGGTTCGCGCCTTCTGGTTATATTCCTCCAGCGCGTCAAAATTCTTTTGCAGATCCGTGCGCTTGTCATCAAACTACGTGGGCTTTTTGGTCTTCTACTTTTTCTTTGAAGACATTGACGGCTGGGCCTGGGTGTTTTGCCCATTTCTATTAATTCCTGATGTTGGGCATGGTTTCAGCATCCCATCGATGATCTCCGGCTCTAGCGGGCTTTTCCACCTGATCGTCGGACATGTTTGAAGATTTTTCAGCATTTTCTTAGTTTTTGCCGAAAGAACAACTTCCCATGAAGCTTCCTCTATGAACGAGCACGACGCCCCCGGCATGTCCATCTTTTTCGGAGCATGTGGTTGTGGCGGGTTCGCCTTCCAATTTTTAGACAACGCGAATTTGCCTTGTTGGTATTGGTCTTCAACCCAATTTTTGAAGACATAGCAATCTTCGATCGGATGGCCCAATACTCGGTGGTAGGGGCAGTAATTAGGATCGTTGACGTCGTTCGGTTATGTTGGGTGTCTTGACATCGGTAGAGTGATGAGCCCATTGCGCACTGCCAGTTCAAACAGTTTCCTTGTTTTATCCTGGGGAAACGAGTAAGGACGTTTCAACTTCTCATCAAGGGATTGCCGCTTGTTGTTTTGGCGAACAACCAGTCTCGGGCCACTCGGCTTTTGTTGAACGTTAGCGACGAAGATTGCTTTCCATTTGCCCTTCTCATTCTGAGGCTCCGTCTTTGAAGAGGACGGTCTATGGCCCATCTGGTCTATTTGGGCCAGCTTGTCGATCAAGGTCTGGAAGGTGGTCGGCTTGAAGAACATCATGAATTGGGATATGGTCGCCTGCAGATAAAGGGTTCCAACGAACATGCTTACTGCAGGAGCCTCTTCTGTGCGTTGTTCGCATTTCGACCATACGTTCCGCCACCGTATCGCGTACTGAACCCATGTTTCTCCAGGCTTCACCCTGGCATTGATCAATGCCGTGATTGGGGTGCGTTCACTAGCACTCGCGAAACGCTGGGTGAATAGCAACTCCATCTCTGCGAATGTCTTGACAGAGTCATTTGGGAGTTCGGAATACCACTCGAATGCTGTCTCCGACAAGCTGCCAACGAATTGGCGAAATAATAGCTTATCGTCACCTCCGGTGTTGCCGCATAAGGCTCTGAATTGAGCGACGTCCTGATGCGGATTTCCCGTCCCCTTATATACGTGGAATTTGGGGATCGTGTATCCCGGCGGGTACTTTATTTGGTCATACCAACCCGGATAAGGTCGTCCAGTTTTAACAATTTGCCCAGCCACTTCATTCGCCTGGTGAACTCGTATCTGCTGAGCGATGTAATCATCCAGGGCAGCTTTGGAGATTGTCTCCTCCTTGGCTGTTGACAGAGTCGGCAGAGGATTTGATGTCTCTCCTCTATCATCTTTAATTATTACTGGAGGATCTTTGGCTGGAGGATCCGGCTGGATCATCATGCCCACCATATCTTGGAATAGAATGGCCATTTGTTTTATATTGGCCGCTTGTTCCGCGGCCTCTTTTTCCTTCTTCTCAAGCATTCTCCGAAGGAATTCGGCATCAGTTTCCTGCTCACGGCACTGCTCCGAGGATGTCTCTGGGCTTGCTTTCGGCCCTGTGAGTATGGCCATCTACGTCAACATTTCCTGGAGATTCTGTTGTTGCTCCTGGGCCTTTGTTACAGATCGCGTAAGCGGTCGATGACCTGTGGAGATATGGCTATCCTCTTTTCTGGATGCCATATAAACAGTGTGCACCACCATGCCCCCATACTTGGGGCGTTTAGATTCAGTGTCTTTGCGATTTGCCAAAGACGCAGGGATCTTCTCCGACCTCCTTCTTTTGTGGGCGGTCGAAACTGAGGGAGCCATTGCAACGG
This sequence comes from Agapanthus africanus, assembly GCA_030015575.1. Lineage (NCBI taxonomy): Eukaryota > Viridiplantae > Streptophyta > Magnoliopsida > Asparagales > Amaryllidaceae > Agapanthus > Agapanthus africanus. The sequence continues at coordinate 409,288,466 of CM057349.1, read as the reverse complement.
GCACCCAGGTAGACGACACCTTTTGTGGCTTGACAGGATTGTCCTCTTCTCGCTGCGCTTTCATCTTTTTCTGTTGGCGGGGATAGTCTTGATCAATCACGAAGTCTTGGACCTGTCGCCAAACTTTATAAATTTTAGAGGACAGCCACTGTGGAGGCTGCTCTAGCTTCGCCTTTGTGATCTTTTCAACGGGCGGAGGAGACTTTTTTAGCACGGCAGTTGGAGAGTTTTTGCGCACTCTCCTTAGCGGTTCAAAGTTGTTCCCAGTTGGAACAGCAGCATCGATTTCCACCGTTGGAGCCGGCGGAGTCAGTCCAGAAGGAGAGTTTCCCCCAGCCTTCCTTACTCGACGCCAGTGGCGACGTCGAGTGTGTCGAGCCGTTGGGATTATCTCAGTTGTAGGAGTGACTTCCTCATGCCCCCTGTGTTCGTCAGAAGTTATCATTGCCAGCCTATTGAAGACTGACTTCCGCTGAGTGGGGATGGCCAACCTATCGAAAGCAAACATCCGAGCAGGTGAAGCAGCCTTGACGATTTCGCCTGAAACGGGAGCTGAAACAGTCAGTCTTGTGAAGACCGACCATTTGGCGGGAGAAGCCGCTTTGATGACTTCGAGAGCAGGAATGGCTATCCTTTTTGGGATAACCCTTTCTGGTATCACGGGCTTCTTCATGGGCCCAAATGTGCTTTGGCCCAGTCTTTCAAAGACTGAGGCACTGGATTTTGGCGACCCGTTGAGAGGGGCCGCTGTAGTTGCAAGCCGATCAAAGATCGACTTCTTAGGAGCTTCTTGCGATGGTACAGGGGCGTTGAAGCTCATCGGTGGGAGCATGGTCCTGAAGAACAATCCAGTGGTGGCCTGAGTCACCTGTTCCACCGGCATAGCGAAGATGGAGGCCGCTTGGGGCCCGTAAGTCACTCCTCCGGACGGGACGAAGCGAGAGTTGCAGTTGCAGTTAGTGCAGTTTGAAGCCATTGATCTTCTGTTTTCTGCACGGAGCAAGGCACCAAATCTTAGTATCTCGAATCCACAGGCAACCATAGCAAACCGCGATTCGTTCGCGAACACGACTGTTCACACCATAATATTGCATTATTATTTCCCCATTCTTATTCTTTTTATAAATAAACAGGTGTTTTTGATGCATGTCTGCTACATGTTACAGGTTACAGGTTCTTGGACAGAAAACAGTGAAAACGATATAAAGACGATGTAAAAGTGAGACTTTGACCAACAAAGTGAAGGATCTTGATCAAGCCTACATAAGGAATAGTTCACAAAGCAAGATTCAAGACGTCGACTCAAAGCGAAGGGTTAAAGTTCACTATAATTATTCACTGTAGGATCTGGAATAAACCTAGAAGCCAAACTGAGAAAAGAACCAAAGAAATAGGGAGACAAAAACATGCTGAAGCTATGAAGAAAAAATGAAGAATTGATCTCCCTACTTGGCCGCGGTTCCGTGGCCAAGTCATGTCTTTGGCCGCGGAACCGCGGCCGTCTAAAGCCCGTGTTGGCGCGGAAAATGATGGCGGTGCTCTGGAGTTGATTAGGTCTTTTCTTAGGGGGTATTTTTGTAATCGTGGACATGCGAAACAAATGTAACCCTAGGGTTTCCTATTCTTTATAAATAGGAACTCTAAAAATTGGAACTCTTTATACCTCCTTTTAATAAAAATTCCAAAATCTTTTTTTGGAGAGCATCGGTGTTTCTTCTCCATTATGAAATTCAGATCTGACAACTCTGCATGGACGATTGGAGGGATGCATCTGTAAGTAAGTTTTAATTTCTTACCCTAGTGTAGATTTCAATTTCTTGCCCTAGGTAGATTTAATTTCATGCCCTAGGAACTTGTTTAGGGTTTAGCTTTGGGGAAGGCTTTTGAGAGATGAGATCTCTCATCCCTTTCTTACCCACCAAATATTTACAATAGGACTCCATGCATACGCGCGCGCACCGCGCCCTACGGCATCCTACCTCTCGAGGTAACGATGACACCGTAGTGTAAAGGACCGGTTGCTCGCGTTTTCCATGGAGGTTAGGGTAAGGATCTCTAAAGGAAGGATAAGAACCTAGAGGAAGGAACACCTTCCCGAATGGATCTAATCCCCTTTATTGATAATTATCATAACTCCTCACAGATCTTCATTCGGGTATAGAAAGCGGTGAGATTTAATTGCATTTCCAAACCATCCCTAAACCTAGCCCTAGCAAGAGTAGATCCAGATAATTTTAGTATAGATAATTTAGGTTTTTAGATTTAATAACCAATCCGAACACCCTTCGGAATTAACTCGTAAGAACGAATCGGAAATTCACAACATCCCTGTGGATCGACCCGTACTCACCGGCTAGCTTCATGCGACGCCGTTCTTGATTGCGGTTAACATACAAATTTTTGGATAAATCACATATTGCGTTAATTTATTCACTCGATTTACACCCTCAAGTTCGCGCGATCCTTCTTTCTCCTTTCCGCCCTTCTTCTCCCCCACCGAGACCATATTCTACCATTCTTCTTTCCACACGGTCTCGCTTGTTTGTCATTTCTTTACTCTACACCCCATTCTTGCACCAACTATACCATTACCATGGTAAGATTTTTGAATGGTTGGTGCTAACTTTTGGCTTGTGTAAGGCCAAGCTTAAGTTTGGGGGGGGAACCTTGTTGTATATATATACATATATTTTTTTTTGTTTTCTTTTTCAATAAAAATAAAAATAAAAAAATTTAAAAAATGAAAAAAAATATAAATAAATAAACAGGGGAGTACCGACATTATCGACTCTCTTGGTGCTGCATGACAGTGAGGACACTGTCAAGTTTAAGTTTGGGGGTATGCTCGGTACGTTTTCTTCCTTCGCATTCATATGTACATATTTTTGCATTGGCATATTTATTTTGAAAACCCATAAAAAATTAAAAATTTCAAAAATTATAAAAATTAGTGTATTCAATTTTGGCTAATTGACTTGAGTTTGATAGATAGGTTAACTGGCTAGGAACAACTAGATCTTAGACTTAGTAAATTAAAAACCCTAAAAATAACCTTCCTTAAAATTTAACGGTAGAAAGTATATGTCTTTGTAGTTTATTTAGAAATAGGCAAATTTTGGGTTCACTTCTTGGGCTAAGTCGAAATGAAGGAAAAGAATTGATGTTCTTATTAGAGTATAAGTTTGAAAAATAGTTCCTACCTTAAGTCTAGATTCTGAAAATGTATACCCTACAATTTGCACTATCACGCACCTTGAAACTTAGAATAGTAGAAGAGACCTTGAAATGCTCTTGTCTAAAGTCCTTAGTACGAAGAGAAGAAAAAAAATATGTGTGAATAAAGAATAAAAAAATGGACACTGGTTTTTGTGATTACTTAAGGCTGCAAAAATAGAAAAATATTTAGCGAGGGTGCTTCATCACCTAGTGCCTTAGACCAACTGGTTTGGGAGTCACTGCTAAAAGCCTTGGGTGTTGCAAGACTAGGAATTACGCTTTAATGTGCAAACACATCTTGTAATCGGTTGTTGGTACCTTAAGAAGTATTAACGGTCGCATGAAGGATGTGTAAGCAAAATTCATTTAAAAATTCACCGATTAATAAGTACTTTGGACAATGGACAAGAGTATGATTGCTTGATTTGAATTTCCAAGTGTATGGGTGATTTATACACACACGTGGGGATATGTAATTGGAGTTTAGATAAGAGAGAGGAATGAAGAATAGAACTTGTATCTTTAGTAGAGTTGATAGAAATTCTTAAGTGGAGATGGAAACCTAGAAGGAAAACTTAAGAGATGCCGAAAGCTAAGTAAGTCTATAGAACATATATAATCTTAAGTTAGATGATAAGGAAGTGTGAAGAATATGGGTGGATAATTTACAAGTAGAAGATAATAGAATTCCTTGTTGGGAAAACTTAATTGGAGAACAAAAGTCAATGGGCCGAATTGATAGGATTTTGTGGGTGCAATCCGCTGAAAACCCTCAGGAGACAACACTCCTCCTACTAGGGACACCTAGAGGTTTAACGGCTTGTTGCACGTGCTCAGTGCAATCGCGTTTCCCTGCGAAAGTGTGGTTAGGATTTTAGTGAATAAAAATAAGTTTGCTCGAGGACGAGCAAAAGATAAGTTTGGGGGTATTTGTTCACACCATAATATTGCATTATTATATTCCCCATTCTTATTCTTTTTATAAATAAACAGGTGCTTTTGACGCATGTCTGCTATATGTTACAGGTTACAGGTTCTTGGACAGAAAACAGTGAAAACGATGTAAAGACGATGTAAAAGTGAGACTTTGACCAACAAAGTGAAGGATCTTGATCAAGCCTACATAAGGAATAGTTCACAAAGCAAGATTCAAGACGTCGACTCAAAGCGAAGGGTTAAAATTCACTACAATTATTCACTATAGGATCTGGAACAAACCTAGAAGCCAAACTGAGAAAAGAACCAAAGAAATAGGGAGACAAAAACATCCTGAAGCTATGAAGAAAAAATGAAGAATTGATCTCCCTACTTGGCCGCGGTTCCGCGGCCAAGTCATGCCTTTGGCCGCGGAACCGCGGCCGTCTAAAGCCCGTGTTGGCGCGAAAAATGATGGCGGTGCTCTGGAGTTGATTAGGTCTTTTCTTAGGGGGTATTTTTGAAATTATGGACATGCGAAACAAATGTAACCCTAGGGTTTCCTATTCTTTATAAATAGGAACTCTAAAAATTGTAACTCTTTATGCCTCCTTTTAATAAAAATTCCAAAATCTTTTTTTGGAGAGCATCGGTGTTTCTTCTCCATTATGAAATTCAGATCTGACAACCCTGCATGGACGATTGGAGGGATGCATCTGTAAGTAAGTTTTAATTTCTTGCCCTAGTGTAGATTTCAATTCCTTACCCTAGGTAGATTTAATTTCATGCCCTAGGGACTTGTTTAGGGTTTAGCTTTGGGGAAGGCTTTTGAGAGATGAGATCTCTCATCCCTTTCTTACCCACCAAATATTTACAATAGGACTCCATGCATACGAGCGCGCACCGTGCCCTACGGCATCCTACCTCTCGAGGTAACGATGACACCATAGTGTAAAGGACCGGTTGCTCGCGTTTTCCATGGAGGTTAGGGTAAGGATCTCTAAAGGAAGGACAAGAACCTAGAGGAAGGAACACCTTCCCGAATGGATCTAATCCTCTTTATTGATAATTACCATAACTCGTCACAGATCTTCATTTGGGTATAGAAAGCGGTGAGATTTAATTACATTTCCAAACCATCCCTAAACCTAGCCCTAGCGAGAGTAGATCTAGATAATTTTAGTATAGATAATTTAGGTTTTTAGATTTAATAACCAATCCGAACACCCTTCGGAATTAACTCGTAAGAACGAATTGGAAATTCACAACATCCCTGTGGATCGACCCGTACTCACCGGCTAGTTTCATGCGACGCCGTTCTTGATTGCGGTTAACATACAAATTTTTGGATAAATCAACGACACGTGAAGTATGGAGTGGAAAGAGGAAAAGGTCCCACCGGGCATGCCAGAATCTGTTCTCCTCCGAAACGCAGAGACTCGGCCGCGTTGGTCCGTCTTGCCTGAATTTGGGGGCAGATGCTAATTGGTGCTATCCGTCCACCTCTCCGAAAATGCCAAGTTGATTTCTGACATCATGTATCGAAGGTTTAAACGGATGCGGCCGATGTAGCAGACTTCGTCAGATTCCCCCTTGTTTGAGGGGTTTTTGATTGTGGGGACGCTCTTCCCTGCAGGCGCAAGCCCCTGCAGTTAATTATGCTACCGCATCGCGGTAACAACTTTCTCCTTCTCCAGATGATCACTTCGTGTCGTATGTGTTTGTTTTTTTTTTGGTTGCCCGTGGATTGTATACGGAGACTAATTTATGTTGTCGCCCGTAGGGCGTGGATTAGTCCAAATCCGTATCTTCTTAGATTTGGTTTTGGGGTTGGGTTTAAGGATACGTTAGTCTCATTTGAGACTAAGATCAACTTAAACGTTTGTTAAGGATACGTTAGTCTAATTTTAGATTAAGATCAACTTAACAGTTTGTTAAGGACACGTTAGTCTAATTTTAGTCTAATTTTAGACTAAGATCTACTTAACAGGATCATTTAGATCCAACAAAAGAGCATTTGGGCTCTATTGTTTTAGTTTAGGGACTTTGCGGTCAATTACCAGTTTAAGGACATGGTGGTCCAAGGTTAAGGACATCATAGTCCGTGGGTTTAAAGGGACCCCACAGTCCGAGGTTAAGGACATCATAGTCCGTGGGTTTAAAGGGACCCCACAGTCCGAGATTAAGGACATCATAGTCCATGAGTTTAAGGACCCTATAGTCCATGGAATGATTGGTTATCGGGACCCGTCACCTCTTTAAAGACGTTGAAGGATTACAACGACAAATCTCAAAGGAGTGAAGAGATGTACCCTTAAACCAAAGTTGATTGAGAAATCTGTAGTCCAATTTAGGACTAAGATTAATTAATTAGATTATGAGCACATTGGCTCAGTTAATCTGAATTGAGGACTTATGGCCAACTTGGGCTAAGTCCAATTAAGTTTGAAATGTTGGCCCTTTGTTTGACTGTTGAACATTTATCTGGGTTAAGCCCTCCTATTATTTAGCAATGCTAAACAGGGGTTTGGGGGCTCTGACCATATTTTGCCTTTTATTGAGTGTTGAGCACTCATATGAGATAATCAATTTTGGAAGACAAAAGTGTGTTTGAGGCTCAGTCAAAAGAAAGGGGTACTGCCTCTGGAAGATTTAGCCAATTTAGGCTAAGACTGGTTAGAATAGTGTTAAACACTAACATATATCTGGCGGTCACGTGTTCCCACGTGATGCATTTAGAATAGTGTTAAACACTAGGGATGAAATGCTCAAAATAGTGTTAAACACTAAAAAGATGAAGCGCTCACATGAGGACACGTGAGGTGCCCTAGATGAAGCGCTCACATAAGGACACGTGAGGTGCCCTAGGATTGGGCTAAGCTTCCTTTATTTTATTCTAAGAATATTTAAATAAGTGTTAAACACTTTCAATCTTCCAGGACATCACGTGTGGGCACGTGATGGGCATCCATGCACTGGATATTGAAGGGATTTGCTAGGGGTTACGTGGGAACACGTGAAGGCGCCCATGCATTGGATTTTAATCCTTCAGTTCTTTCCATCTTCTCTTTTTTAAAGAGGTGTTTGTCAGGGGTCACGTGGGAGCACGTGATGCCTCATAACTTTTGATCCCGTATGAATTATGAGGCCCATAATATATCAAATTGAAGGATTTTTCAAGACACTTTCGATACCATCAGAATTTAGATATTTCACATTCGGGAGTTTGTCAAAATACAGCCCGAAAAATACTGGTTCATATTTTCTTAAACGTATCGCTGCCATTAGATACCTTGGGCTCTTTTGCGCAGAAATTTTTTTGGCGGGAACAGTCCCCACAATCAAAAACCCTTCGTAAACGAGGGGAAATCTGACGAAATCAGCTACAAAGGCTGCATCCGTCTAAACCTCCGATACACGTTGCCATAAATCAACTTGGCATCTTCGGAGAGGTGGACGGATAAATCCAAATAGCATCTGCCCCCAAAATTCAGGCCAGACGTCCCAACGTCCCGATCGCGTCTTTCGGCGGAGAACAAAGACTTCTCTCCAATCCGTAGTCTTTTCTTCATCTTGTATTCAGTAGGCTGCTTGTTTGGTCGCTTCCTTTCCTTCAGACGACCCCGGAGATATTTCTGCTGGTGCGAGAATCTGGCGGATTTGCCCGATGACACTTACGCCATCAAGATTTTCGTCAGCCAGTTCTTTAGCGAGCTTGGCTAACGCATCAGCCTTGATATTTTCCGCGCGTGGTATGCTTTCCAGGATGCAAGAAGGGATTTACGCCAATAGTTGTTGCACTCTTTCACCATACCTGATCAGTTCTGGTTTGCACGTATGGTAGTCGCCATTTACTTGGCTAACGACCAGCTGGGAGTCTCCATATATGAAGAGGTTTTCGACGCCCATGTCGACAACAATCTCAAGACCTGCTATCAAAGCCTCATACTCAGCCCCATTGTTTGTTCTCGGCTCTGTTAAAGATGGAGCAAAACGCATTATCCCTCCTTGTGGAGTCACAAAGATAAGGCCTACCCCGGTTTTAATCATGAGAGTGTTTTGCTTTCGCTTCTTCAAGGAGGACGCTCCATCTAGAGTTCCCATCGGGTATCATTCCCTTCTTTCCTCCTGTCAATTGCGTCAAACGCGTGTTCGTCCGGCAACTCGCAGTTCAAGGGAGAGTCAGCAGGTATCGGATGCTCAGCGAGAAAGTCGGCGAGGGCCTGGCCTTTTATTACCTTGAGGGGTCGATATACTATCGAGAACTCCATCAAGAGGAGGGCCCGTTTAGCAAGCCTTCCTGTTAATATAGCTCTCGACATCAAATATTTGAGAGGATCCACCTTTGATGTGAGATGAACCTCACGTGCCAAGGCGTAATGTCGGAGCTTCGTTACCATGAAGATCAATGCTAGGCAATACTTTTCGATTGGGGAGTAGTTGTTTTCTGTCCCCAAGAGAACTCGACTCAAATAGTAGAGAGCCCTCTCCTTCCCCTGGTCGTTCTCTTGTGCCCATAATGCACCTAAAGAACCTTCAAGGACTGTTGTGTACAGGACGATGGGCTTTTCCTTGACTGGAGCGGTCAGTACCAGCGGGTTCTGCAGATATTGTTTGATTTCGTCCAGTGCACTTTGGCATTTGCGATCCCAAACGAACGGGGTCCTGTTCCCCTCCGAAAATGGAAATGAAACCGCGTAGGTCCGTCTTGCCTGAATTCGGGGAAGATGCTAATTGGTGATATCCGTCCACCTCTCTGAAGATGCCAAGTTGATTTATGACACCATGTATCGAAGGTTTAAACGGATGCGGCCGATTTAGCAGACTTCGTTAGATTCCCCCTCATTGAGGGGTTTTTTGATTGTGGGGACGCTCTTCCCTGCAGGCGCAAGCCCCTGCAGTTAATTACGCTACAGCATCGCGGTAACCACTTTCTCCTTCTCCAGATGGTCACTTCGTGTCGTGGGTGTTTATTTTTTTTTGGTTGCCCGTGGATTGTATACGGAGACTAATTTATGTTGTCGCCCGTAGGGCGTGGATTAGTCCAAATCCGTATTTTCTTAGATTTGGGTTTGGGGGTTGGGTTTAAGGATACATTAGTCTTATTTGAGACTAAGATCAACTTAAACGTTTGTTAAGGATACGTTAGTCTGATTTTTAGACTAAGATCAACTTAACGGGATCATTTAGATCCAACAAAAGAGCATTCAAGCTTTATTGTTTAATTTAGGTACATTGTGGTCGATTAGTTTAAGGACATTACGGTCCAATGTTAGTTTAGGGACATCTCGGTCCAGTGTTAGTTTAAGCACATCTCGGTCCAGGTTAAGGACATCGTAGTCCGTGAGTTTAACGACCTCACAGTCAAGGTTAAGGACATCGTAGTCCGTGGGTTAAAAGGGACCCCACAGTCCGAGGTTAGGGACATCGTAGTCCATGAGTTTAAGGACCCCACAGTCCATAGTTTAAAGACGTCATAGTCTATAAAGTTTAAGGACATCGTAGTCCATGAGTTTAAGGACCCCAGAATCCATGAAACGTGTGGTTGTCGGGACCCGTCACCTCTCTAAAGACATTGAAGGATTACAACGACAGATATCAGAAGAGTAAAGAGATGTACCCTCGAACCGGTGTGAGTTGGTTAAAAGATCTGTAGTCCAATTTAGAACTAAGATCTGTTAAATATTTATGAGCAGACGGGCTCAATTAAATATAAGTTGAGGACTTATGGCCAATATTGGGCTAAGTCCAATGAATATTTAGCATTTTATTGTTCTGGCTATTGAGCCTTTATTTGGACTTGGCCCTTTTAATAATGTTGAGCATTAGATTTTGACACTTTCTTTTGTCTTGTATTGAATGCAAAGCATTCGCTAGAACAATTTATGTTCTGCCAGCGCAACACGTGGCGCACCAGGCGCTTTGCGCCAGTTAAAGAGCGCAGTGTGCTTCTGTCAAGTAGCTCACACGAGAAGGACACGTGTCGCGCTTGGCGCTAAGAGCCAGATGGTGGGCGCATTGCGCCAGTTTATGAGCGCTAAGCGCTAGTCCATGGGCGCATTGCGCTATCAATTTAGTGGCGCACACATGAGTGACACATGGCGCGCTTGGTGCAGAGCGCCAGCCCATGAGTGCAGTGTTATTTCTGAAGCGCAAAGCGCAAGTTGCATACGTAATTGACACGTGGCGCATTTTGGCGCAGAGCGCCGGTCCAGAGAGCGCAGAAGCGCAGTTCAAAAGTGCAAGGCACATTTCAATAGCGCAAAGCGCATTTGATCAATTTTTATGATCTGTGAACAAATTTATGTTCTTTTAAAAGAGACTTTGTCTCAAGATTCAAGAACAACAGTTCTTATTTTTGAAAGGCTTTGCCTTTATAGATCAATGATCTGTGAATGAAGTAAGTACTTCTTTGTTTTTTTTTTATGATGAGATCTTTTGATCTTTTTATAAAAGACCTTGGTCTTTGTAGATCTATGATCTTTTAAGAAGATAATTCTTCTTTTTATGAGATGATTTCATCTCTGTGTTCATCGTTCATGATCTTTACCTTGAAGAAATAATGTTCTTTTGCTAAGAGCTTGCTCTTCTTTCTTTGAATTTCTCAAAGTTTATAGGGGGGTTTCTCTATATCAGACTTGAAGTCTTGGGGCCTTTATATAAAGCAAGTTGATTTGTTAAATCAGTTAAAGAGATCTTTCTCTGATAAATTTGGGAATATTTCCCCACCATTGGATTTTTGATCCTAGGGCTTCTGTTTTACAGAAGGCAATCTTCTTGTTTTTAACAAGATTGAGAAATCTTTCCATAACAAAATTTTCATTCTAATTAGTTAATTATTTATCATTATTTATTAGATCTATTGATCTAAGGGTGGGGAATTCTTTAATTCTAGCGCTGGCGCACCCGTGCTTTGCACGTGGTGTGCCGCTCAGAGCGCAGCGCACTTTGCGCTAGCGCACCTGTGTTTGACACGTGGTGCGCTGCTCAGAGCGCAGCGCAGCCTGTGCTAGCGCGCCCGTGTTTGACACATAGCACGCAGCGCGCCCAGCGCTAGCACACACATAGTGCACTGCCTAGGGTGCAGCGCACCTGGCGCTAGCGCATCAGTGTTTGACACGTGGCATGTAGCATGCCTAGCGCTGGATCTGAAGCGTTACTTCAATTTTTGAAATTTAAATTTCAAACAGAGCTTTGCTCTGATTGGGGGAAACAGGTCCCTTTCTTCATTAGATGCTGTAGGGGCGGCATTTGCCAGAGAGGTTAGCTATGAACTGCCGAATATACGCGGGCTTTCCTTGGAGAGACCGCAGTTGTTTGAGAGTTCTTGGTGCGGGAATTTCCATAATCGTCTTAATCTTTGATGGGTCTATTTCGATACCCCGGTGTCGTATGATGAATTGCAAGAATTTGCCCGAGGAAACTCCAAATGCGCATTTCAGAGGGTTCATCTTCAGGTTGTACTTCCGAAGGCGCTAGAACACTATCTTCATATGCTCCCAGTGCTCTTTGTACGATTTTCTTTTCACCACGAGGTCGTCAATATAACATTCGACAATCTCGTGTATGAGGTCATCAAAGATCTTTGTCATGACCCTCTGGTAAGTGGCGCCTGTGTTCTTCAGATCGAAGGGCGTCACTTTGTAGCAGAATATGCCTAGCGGGGTCCGGAAAGCAGTGTGCTTTTGGTCTTCAGGATGCATCTTGATTTGGTTATACCCTGAGGATCCGTCCATGAAGGAGAAGACTTCATGAGTGGATGTGTTATCGATCATCAGCTCAGTAACAGGCACTGAGAAGTCATCTTTTGGACAAGCTTTATTGAGATCCCGAAAATCTACGCAGATGCGTACTGTCCCATTTTTCTTCATTATCGAAATGATATTGGCAATCCAGTCAGGGTATTGAACTTCTTGGATGAAGCCGGAGTCGATTAGCTTCTTGACTTCGGCATTGATACTCATCTCAAGATCGAGCCGCATTCTTCTTGGCGCCTGTTTGACTGGCTTGACATCCGGCGATATCGCCAGTTTATGTACAGCAAAATCTCTGGATCTAATCCCGGCATCTCGGAATAGTTCCATGCGATACAGTCTTTATACTGCATAAGCACGTCCTTTAACGAGGCTACTTGTTTTTCAGATAGCAGCTCACTGACGAACGTTGGCCTTGGGGCGTTTGTCATCTCCAAGTCGATTTTTCTCAGGTTGTCTGCTGTGGTGTGTATTCCATCTTCCAGCTCTTTTGGCGCCGGTGGAAATTCTGAGACCATCTCATCCTCATCTTCATTTGCGAAGCACTGGGAGAGATTGTCCACATTCTCATGCTCTCCCTCCTTTGAGAATGTTATCATGTGGCAGGTACAAGCTCGTTTCCAAGCTCGATGCCGATCTAGACTTTCCCTTGCAGTGTAGGTCGCTTTCGACTCATGTTTTTGTGGCGGGACTACCCTCCAATTGTCAGATAGAGCAAACCTACCTTGCTGATACTGATCTTCAACCCAGTTTTTGAAGGTGAAGCGGTCTTCAAGAGGATGTCCCATTATTCGGTGGTAGGAGAAATAATCCGGGTGATGGACCTCGTCTATTTGTTCGGGGCGCTGAGACTCTAGGAGCACTATCATTTGATGTTTTATGACAAGGTCGAAGATTTTCCTTGTCTTGTCTTGAGGGAAAGATTACTCCTGACCCATCTTTTTCATAAAAGACGGATTCCAGCTGACTTTTTCTCGATCGCGTGGCTTCTTGGATCCGCTTCGCTGTTTTCGAACGTCATTCCCGTTCTTTACCTTATTGTTCTTTCTACGTCGGGCTTTCTTTTTGCCACAAGAGCGCACCGCGGGTTGAGGGTGAAGGGGATCGTCATCCTCCGTAGCCTGCTGAATGATACGTTGCGTCCTGGCCTTCTCGTAAATGGCCGTTTCACGGCTATGGTCATCCCGAAACTTTTGATCCGCTTCTCTTATTAGCTTTCTTCGAATGACGGGCTTGGTATTCTCCCGGCGGGATCTCGCTCTGGTTTGACATCAACGCCATCTGTAAATGCATTCGTTTCTCCACCGGAATTATTTATGACATGGCAGCCATGGAATTGCTCCCTTTTATTAGACCGAACGTATCCAAGGCCGGTCGTCTCCATTCTCCCGTTGGGCATCTTCCGTTGAGTCACAGGAGCGTCCCAAATCTTGTTATAGAACTGGGCTTGTTGAGCAACCTGTTTGAAAGGCATGCCTTGGCGTCTCAATAGCCTTTTCAGTCCCTCTGCATAGTATCTGGGCAGACGGATTAGTTGAAGCCTATCGAGCGCAGGTTCGGCACCGTGCCATACCTCTTTCTCCATCTTAGTCTCCGTAGATTGGTAAAAAAGGATCTCCTTCTCACCTCTTTGCTTAGGAGGGACGTAGAAAGTCTGCAGCTCTTGCACGCTGTATGTATCAATTGCATCAAGTTCTTTGTAATGCCGCTGTGGGACCGGGGCAATCTGTAAACTCTGGTCAGCTCCTGCAAAGGTCTGCATTGGCGGGCGAACAAATAACACTGCGTTGGACTCGTCCTCAGAGTCACTGTCAAAGACCAGCATAGGAGTAGATGGTCCTGGCCTATTGCCTTGGGGTTGTCCCGAGCAGACCATCTCTTCATCCTCTTCGGTATCACTCCTGAATATCGGGATAGTGGCGATGGCTTTTTGTTTATTCTCCGGTTTGCGACATCTTTCCATATCTTTGAATTCTGGTAAGAAGTACTTGGCGTCTTCATATTTGCGAACTTCATTTATGGAGAATGGATTCGGCTCCCCTGTGATTGTGTACTCGAGGCCGTCCTTGAAGTACTTCATACACTGATGTTGTATAGAAGGAATGATGTTGTACTCATGTAACCAAGGCCTGCCAATCAAAGCATTGTAGCAAGTCTTAGCATCGATGACGTGAAACTTGATGTCAGTGACGAGCATCCCGAAGCGTAATGTCAGTATTATAGACCCGAGCGTTTGTGATGATTGGGAGTCAAAACCGGAGATGATAATTTTATCCCGAGCCAAGTGCTGAACGTTCATCCAAATCTCCTTCAGTACTCTTACATTATGAAGGTTGACGGAGGACCCGTTGTTGGCCAGGATCTTCCCTATCTAGATACTGTGACAATACCCGGTTATATACAGCGGACAGTTGTGCTTGTATGTTCCGAGGAGGAGATCTTCATCATTGAAGGTGATGTCAGCCATGTGGACTTCTTCCAGCTCGTCCTTCATCTTTTCCTCTGCAAGGAAGCTTGAAACTGGTCGGGCTCTTGTAACGCCTTGATCAGGGAATCTCTTACCTCTTTAGACAGGAGAAGGGCATCCAAAATGCTTAATTGTGAGGGTATCTTCCTCAGGTGTGCCGGGATATTGTAATCCACCTTGCTCTTCTTATGCGGGTCGTTGGCTGTGAGCTCTTCGACAACTCTATCCTCGAGGACAATCTCCTCAGGAACGTTTTCCTTCCCCTTGTCTTTCTTACCCGAACCTTTGTTTAAGGGTCCGAGATTCATTTCAGGCAATGTACGGTTTCGCGGCTGAATGTTCCCACAGTTCTTCATCTCTTCTTCTCTTTTAGAGGTGGATTCCTTGAAGAGAGGGCCGAGGGCTATTTCTTCGTCAGAATCGCTCCGAAGGTAAGAACTTGAGATTTCCCTTTTGTAAAAATGGCATCAACCATATGACAGTTGCCAGCAGCTGCTTCACGCTCATCTATCGTGCTTCTCGGTTTCCGACGAGCATCACGCTTCATCCGTTTAAAGCGTTGTCGGTGGGCAACGTATCCCTGCCACCATTTCTTGAAGGCATTGCACTTTTCGGTAGGGTGTGTGACTTTTCGATGGTACAAGCAGTAGTTCGGATGTATGTCCGCTTCATCGAGGCACATATTCCCGGGAGTATTTCCTTCGAAAGGTGGCAGCTTCACTCCCATTGACAGAGCTTTGGCGAACTGCTTCCCTATCTTGGTTCTGCTCTTGCTGGTGGCAGGGGCGCTTCGATCTGGTTGAGATACTTCATGGCTTCTCATCACCGGAGCTTTTTCGGCCAGACACCGACGCTTGGCCTTTTCGTAAATGGCCGCTTCACATTCTCGATCAGCTTTGCTCTTTTGAAGAGCTTCGTTCAACAGCTTGTCAATAAGGTCATCTGACGATTCCATGGATTTTGGATCTGGATCTACCCCCAGTCTCTCTACGTCAGGGGCATCTTTGCCGTTTATCGATGAGTGAGAGATCATGTGGCAACTCGCTACATAATCCTCGGATTCTTCCGAAGAATCGTCTCCTCCATCAATGTCACTGTTTCCGTCCTCAAGAACATGCTTGAAGAACTCTTACAGTGTGACTAGGGTCCGTGCCTCTTGGTTGTATTCCTCCAGTGCATCGATGTATTTCTGCAGACCCGTACGATTGCCGTCGAGCTGCACGTGCTTCTTGGCCTTCTTCTTTTTCTTTGAAGACTTCGGAGGCTTGGCCTGGAGGTTTTGTCCATTGTTACCAACTTTTGGTGTTGGGCGCGGTTTCAGCATTCCGTCAATAATTTCAGCCTCCAGCGGGCTTTTCCACCTAATCGCCGGACATGCTTGATGATCCTTCAGCATTCTTTTAGTTTTAGCTGAAAGGACCACTTCCCACGGAGCTTCTCCTACAAATGAGCATGATGCCCCCAGCGTTTCCACCTTTTTAGGAGCGTGCTGCTGCGGTGGGTTTACCTTCCAGTTTTTGGACAGCGCGAACATGCCCTTTTGGTATTGGTCTTCAACCCAGTTTTTGAAGACGTAGCAATCTTTGATTGGGTGGCCCACTATTCGGTGGTAGGGGCAGTAATTTGGATTGTTGATGTCGTCCGATTGCAGTGGGTGTCTCGGATCCGGCAGAGTGATGAGCCTGTTGCGCACCGCTAGTTCGAATAATCTCCTCGTTTTATCTCAGGGGAACGAGTAAGGACGTCTCAACTTCTCTTCGAGGGCTCGCGGTCTGTTGTTTTGGCGTGCCACCAGTTTCGGGTCACTCGATTGTTGTTGAGCGTTGGCGACGAAGGTCGCTTTCCCTTTCCCTTTTCATTCCGGAGATCCGTTTTTGAAGAGTACGGCCTATGGCCCATCTGATCTATTTGGGCCAGCTTGTCAAGTAAGGCCTGAAAGGTGGTTGGCTTGAAGAACATCATAAATTGGGATATAGTTGCCTGAGGGCCGAGGGTCCCCACGAACATGCCCACAGCAGGAGCTTCTTCTATGCGCCATTCACACTTCGACCATAGGTTCCGCTACCGAATTGCGTACTGAACCCAGGTTTCTCCCGGCTTCACCCTGGCATTGATTAATGTTGTAATTGGGGTGCGCTCGCTAGTGCTTGCAAATCTTTGTGTAAACAGTAGCTCCATTTCTGTAATGTCTTGATAGAATCATTCGGAAGCTCCGAATACCATTCAAATGATGTCTCCGCCAAGCTGCTGACAAATTGACGAAGCAATAGTTTGTCATCGCCCCCGGTGTTACCGCACAAAGCTCTGAATTGAGCAACGTGTTGGTGTGGATTGCCCATTCCTTTATACACATGGAATTTAGGGATCGTATATCCTGGCGGGTACTTAATTTGGTCGTACCAGCCTGGGTAAGGTCGCCCAATTCTAACGACCTGGCCTGCCGCTTTGTTCGCTTGATGAGCTCGTATTTGTTGAGCTATGTAGTCATAAGGGTAGCTTTGGAGATCGTCTCCTCCCTGGCTGCCGATAAAGCTGGAGGAGGGTTTGATGTCTCCCCTCTATCGTCTTCAATGATTATTGGAGGGTCTTCAGCTGGAGGATCCTGCTGGATCATCATCCTAACCATGTCTTGGAACAGGAGCGACATCTGTTTTATATTAGCCGCTTGTTCCGCGGCCTCTTTATCTTTCTTTTCAAGCACCCTCTGTAAGAAATCGGTGTCGGTCTCCTGCTCATGGCGTTGTTCCGACGATACTTCTAGGCTTTCTTTTTGCCCAGTGAGTGCGGCCATTCTTGTCAACATTTCCTGGAGCTTTTTTTGTTGCTCCTGAGCTTTCGTCACAGACCGTGTGAGTGGTCGATGACTCATGAAAGCACGACTATCCTCTTTTCCGGATGCCATGTAGACGGTATGCACAACCATGCCCCCAGACTTGGGGCATTTTGGTCTACTGCCTTTGAAATTTGCCGCGGGCAGGGGGGTCTTCTCCGACCTTCTCCTCTTATAGGAGGTCGAAGTTGAGGAGGCCGTTGCGGCAGGCACCCATGCAGACGATGTTGGAGATAGTGCCCTCAGAGTCAATTATTGGATCACAGGCACGTGATTGCAATGATTGAGGGAGGACCTATCCCGGTAGGACAGTCTTACTCGAGATGATAGTATGCTATCTGGTTTATCTTTATCATCGTGTACTGCTTTATGTGACCTTACGAGCCGCTATTACACGTTGATAGAGCCCCTAAGATTCTTGCTTGACTACCAGCAGTATGAGGGCGATCATATACGTGAGAGCTGGAGTCTATAAGCACATCCTTAAAAGGTCCCTAGTCGTGGGAGTTTCGAGACTGGGCATCGATACTCCATTAGTAGACTAGTGTATACAGTCAAGACCCCGACGAGGGGCGGTGGCCGGTCTCACAAGTCATTGGTGTCAGTTGGTTCACCTAAGATGTATACAGGTGCTCATTGGGTTATGAGTACACCGGACAGGACTTGCCGGGAACCTGCTAGTTGGGATTATACCAGACGTCAGATAGCAGTTCCCTGGTGACATGTGTACAGGTTAGTTCATCGACCTGAGATCGTCATTTGTCTCGTATGAGTTCCCACTGTACTTTGATTACTACCCTACCACGGCTCAAAGGAGTCGTGCAAACAGGTTTTAGTTGGGTACAGTCCCGAGCCACATGGAGGCAGTGAGCAGATCTGCAGGGGTTCGTCTCTCCCGGTTTTGGGGGTGAGGTCGCGCTGTGTCTAGGAGAGCCATTACACAAAGCCCTCGGCCGAGGCAGGAGATTTACTGGTAGGTATTCCAGTAGTATCTCAAGGTGTTCTGGGCTACACTCCGACACGACTTGTACCGCTTTTGGGGGTCTGACTTTTACCAACCCCCTAGGCCCGCCATGCGATACTCATATACGAACGAACCGGACTGTACGGATATTGTCACTGACAGGCTCAGTAGGGTGTCAGGATGAGTTCGCTCATCAATATCCCTTTTGGTCAATAGCTGGTGGCCCGTCACGTATGGCTAATACCTCTGACGTGCTAGTGGTTAAATCCACAGCCATTGTATTGACGAGTCTTTAGAGTCCACCACACACACAGTTACTCAAGTTTCGGGCGAAACGCTGTAGAGGCCGTATGGAGATATGGCAGGGTTCGATCAGATACGTGCGGTATTGCACGGATCGTGATCGGACAGTTTTTACTAGCCGACTTTGGCTTAAGCCGAATCCTAGTATTAGGTAGTGTAGTTTTGTCTCTTTGCATTTGTGTTCAGTGGGAATACAAATGCGGGCATGTATGTGCAGTAGTGGGGTTTTCCTGTAATTTATTATGGGATCAGTTTTCTGAAGTTGCCAGTTTGCATTCCGTTCCGGACGGTTTTCTTTTGTTCCTTCCCGGCCGGACTTTTTCGCTGGAGGGGGTAATTTGCAATTGTGCAAATTACATTTGTGGAGGGGTTTTCTAGCATTATGTGGCTTCATGATGAGATTCTTTTTCCATCTCTTCCTTTGCATTAAATGGTGATTAGAATGGATTGGAGTTGATTAGGAGTTGATGTGAGTTTTGCTTTGGATGTGGTCACCTCTTTCTTTTCCTACACTCACCTCCCTTGTTACTTTTCCTCTCCCATATTTGGCCGGCCACACTTTGAGGGGAAAAGGTTTTTTGATTTTTGGTGTGAGGAAATTATTCATATCATATGGCTCATTCCAAATTTCCTCACCTCTCTCCATAGTTCATTCTCTACTCCACATCATTTCATGGCAACTTCAAACCCCTAGAGACAATGGTTTCTACACTTGTCTATAGCAAACCTTGGATGCGTCGGCTAGCCAACTTCACGCCCGAGTTGCCTCGGTCCAGAGGTGGGAGCCCGTAAAAGAACCCGGCGATGTGGTGCCCGTTTCAACGAGGAGGCGACGACCGGAGATTCCGCGAGGAGATTGGAGTGGAGGCGAAGACCGAAGGACACGGATCGCTCGGTATATCTCTTCCCTTCTCTTGTTAGCTAGGATTTGGTTAATGGTCACGATCCGGGTATATTGTCCGCGGTAGCGCCGGTTAAAGTTAAGAAAAAATTTTGATTCCGCATTTTGGCCTCGGATAGACGGCCGGGGCGCTACCGTGGCGCAACATGGTATCAGAGCCACGCCATTAACCTTGTCTAGCTTGCTCTAACGTGTTTACAAGTTCGATCGTACGGATTTTCCGAAAACCCATTTTCATTTGCACAGTTTTCTGTCGAAATTTTTTTGGCTCCAAAAATTTTTCAGTACATTACAGTGACATGTGCAGGGAATTCTATGCATTCTGTGAAAATTTGGTCGCGTGATCTCACAATTCCACCGCGGAACCGCGGCCAAACCCACGTATTTGCCGCAGTTCCGCGGCCATTTTTACTATTCATTGGACCAACTTTTTGCAGTGAGCTCCTGGGTTGAAAATGGGGTTTTTGGAATATTCTTTTGGGGCCTAGACTCTCTTTAAGTGCTACAGTAATGCTTGGGGCCCACTTCGATAAATTTAATCGATCGAAAAGTTTAAACACATTAGTTCACAGTATTTACATTATATCTGCGACCGTGAATGTCACTTGATCGGTAAATCCTGTCTAACTGCTATAGCCCGGTTAGACGGATTTGCGATCGTGACATTTACGTTGATGTTCTGTAATTGTGCTGTGTTGTTGCGGATCGGTCGTGGGGGATAGCCTGGTTGCAATATTAGTACAGTTTTGTTGTATTATGTCCATTTGATATTGCGGGACGAGCGTCCGACATGTGGACTGCCGTCACTGCCTGTTTGTATTATTCTTTTGGAGCACGACCAGGCTGCGGTCGATGTACCCGTTGTATGTATATTTTACTTTCTGTACTAGGATTACCCCGCGGAGGGGTGCACGGATAGCCGGGTTCTAGAGGGCAACGGGCCCGCATCTCATGGCATTGAGACGGAGGGGCTTTACTCTAGAATTGGCGGGCTATTCGCCGCACTCGTAGGGGGTATAGGATTGACCCAGGAGGCGTGCCCAAGTTACCGGATTCCGTGAAGTGCTGGGTGGTCCATTCACGTTGCTGAAGGGGGCTGCCTCGCTTCAGGTTTTGGCGGGTAACTTGCCGCGCCCGTAGGGGTCTAGGATTTCATTGCACTGGCTATCCACACGACCAGGGGAACGTCGGGTTTCAGTAGCGGCTCTATGAAACCCGGGGATCCCAGATATCTGTATTGTTCTGTGATGCTGGTTACATTTCTGTGATGTTGCATTTTATCACGCCTTGAGCAAAAATTATATATTATATATACACTAGTAGATGTTGTATATGTTTTGCATCCGCGCTAGTCCAGTCCCCGCTCTGTCGCTAGTTAAGTAACCTAACAGGTGATGACGGGACCCAGTGGCGAATGCGGATGGCATATACGTACATCATTATTTTCGTTCTTTTGTGGTGTGATCAATTGATGGGACTGCGTTGATTCGGATCAATGCAAGATAAACAAACCTATTCTGATGTTGTTGGAACAATTTTTTCAAAAAGCTGTTATTGCAAGGGCGTTCTCTTTTGTTTTGCATCGTGGTATTCAGTTGGAATATCCTGCTTCTCAGTCGACGAGGCAAGGGCCGAGATCCCTTCACTGGGAGTGACCCCTTGGACAAAAGTTTGCGTCAGGGCAATAACTTCACTATAGCCGATTACTTTTGTTTTGCATCGTGGTATTCAGTTGGAATATCCTGCACCTCATTCTACGGGGAAAGAGCCGAGATCCCTTCATCGGGAGTAACCTCTTTAGCAAAGGTTTTCGTCACTATATTTTTATAAAAAGTTATCTGGTTCCTTCAACGATATCAAGTTCATTACGTTAAAGGCTTTTCGCCAAAAACCAGCCGTAGCCCTCCGTCATTTCAGATTGGTATTGCTTAGTATTCGTGCTACGTATGTCGTGCTCAGCCGAGGCGTAGTGTGCGGTAGCTCTGTAATGCTTTTCTGTCTTATGGATATGTGATTAGTTATGACAGTCGTACGGTCATTTTGGCTCAGTCAAGGACTCGTGCGGGTGGGTCTAATGCAATCAAGATAATGACGGGTTGAACTTGACTAGGATCCTTTGATATGTTGGTTCAGTCAAGGTCACTTGGGTCCTAGGGGTAAAAACACACATCGGGAGTTTCTAAAGAAACTGAAACTTGCCAGGTATGCGCATACCTTCTGGAGTGTGATGACGTGAGCGGATTCCGTCACGTTATCATGCGATGATAGTTGGATCCCGATTCCCACTGATGAGTTGGTTTACTCTTCGGGTGATCCCGACTAATTCTTCTTTCAGGTTTGGGGAAGAATTTGACGTTACAGTGGGAGGTTTCCAGATTAGATAAAGTGATAACCATTCGGATCTAGGTTAGAGTGCACGCTGAGTGTTTCTTTTCTCTCTCTCTTTGGCAGCGACCATTGACCCGACCCTAGACTATGACTCACTGACCAAGTTAATCGAACCTTCTTATAAGACTGGCTTTTGGATTGTCAGAGTTGCAAACCTCATTGCCACTCCTACTTTTACCCTTTTCTCCAGGACACCCCGTATTACTACGAACGTCCACTTCCATTGGACAAAATCATCGTATGGTTATATACGAACTCGAAGGATTTTATTCGAGGATGGTTTCCGGTTCTGGAGAAAACGAATAGGACTATTCAGTTGTCTTTTCCTTTCACCTTCTCTCATTGCGAGTACTCCTTGGTTTAGGAGCTAGTACACCTATTACGCAAATTGGATAGTCTTCTGCCAAACCATAGGCAGGTGCCGACCGGTAGGGAATGAAGAAAACCAATTAGCCTAAATGGTGTACAGAAGGTATTAAGTTAAGACAAAGAAAGGGATTAGTAAGAGGGCAAAGTAAATTGCGACTGGTATTCACGACCAAACCAAGTATTTCTTCGCCAATCCTAAATCACCTTTGTATTTCTCCAGGACACTCCGTATCACTACGAAGATCCCAAGTTTATTGGATAATCCATCGTATGGTTATATACGAACTCGAAAGGAATTTGTTCCAGTTCGGGGATGAATCCTGGTTCAGGAGAAATAGGAATAAAGTTCATTCGGTTGTCTTTTATCTTTACCTTCTCTCGCATTGCGAGTGCTCCTGGGATTAGGACAGTATACCCATTATGCTTATTGGATAGTCTTCTTCCAAACCATAGGCTGGTGCCGAACGGTAGGGAAGGAAGAAAACCATTTGGCCTAAAGGGGTGTGCAGAAGGTAATGACTAAAGACATAAAAAGGGATTTGGAGAAGTGGCAAAGAGATATACGGTTACAGTTGTGAATCTGGATAATGGAAGAGGCATTACTAAGAATACCCGGGATACCCCATCGAAACATCTAAATGTTTCAGTTTCACTGTGTACTGTTAAGAGAAAACTGATTTCCCAATTAGACACTTGCTCCAGGGTATGTATTTACCAGGTTTGATTCTCACATCTGTATGGTTTTACAGATGATGAGTGGGAGTAAGTTATTGGGAATTAGGTGATCATCCTCATTATATCGGGATTCGTTGTAATTGGCGATATTTGAGGAAGTCACCTGGGTTGTTTGCCGGACGGCAAATATTTGGTTTTGAATATCCGTTGTTATGCACCAATTTCAAATTGATATATCTGTACGTCTATTTTTATAGAGTGAGATATACCTTTTTGAAATTATGTCTGTGACATTTACCTATATCAGTGGATGGTTAGGTAAGGAGTATTGAACAGCGGTGTAATTCTTCTTAACCATAAGTACAGTTTTCAACCTACGACACACAGTGAATGGGTTATTACACTCAGGGGACTTATACAGAGTATTGTATGTTGTCCAGTGTCCATTAGGACAGAGGGGTTGGTCCTCGTACTATATTCGGTTTACTTATGACTTCTCTAGTTCTTAGACAGGTGTTTCGTAGAAATACAGGGTCTAAGTTTTGAGAAGTTATAGGTGTATGAATAAAGTAGAGAACCAGGAGTTGCAAGTATCGGGATTCTTCAAGATGATCGAAGATGTAGATACTTGCGTATGGTATTCAGTTGATAGTAATGATTAAGGGAACTTGCTTCTCTTTCAGGTTACTCATAATTGGAAGCACTCCTAAGTTGAGTAACGCTGATCGACCTCTCTTCCATTGACATGCACTGGAGACAGCTGCATGATTTGAATCTGGTTCGATTAAATCAGTGCCTCTGTTTCTATATTGGATATAGAACAGTTCATATCTTAACGATGTTAAGGTACGGGGAGTTGTCTGGCTTATGCTTAAAACCAGACACTGGACAACTCAAGGCACGTTTCTGTAATGGCTGTTTGTAGGTTGACCCAGGCTATGACGAGGGTTGGCTTTCTACCATCTGGAAGATCAATAGTGATATTGTTCTTGACTCGCCACAGTTTTAATAAAAATGGATTTTTTTCAGAAAACAGTAGTGGGAGTATGGTAGAACTGGAAGTGATTCCAGAACCGCAAACGATTACGGAAGATTTGATAAAGAACCTAAAGATTCAATTTGGTTTGACATTCCATTGGCCACTCCGCAGATACGGTGGGTAACCTCAGGCACCCGAGAGGTACTCCGGTAGCCTCAAGGACGGTGACAGGCAGGTTCTTATTTACCCAGACTTACCATTACTGTTGTTCCAGACTATGAGACCCGGCAGGAGGATAAGTATAGCGTCTTTCTAAACTAGTTTTAGAAGTGCACGTGTATATTATTCTGCCAGAGGGTTGTCGTAGTTAGTGGGAGCAGCGGAAGCATTGGTGGACAAGTGGCTTATATCTATTTATAGACTAAAGCAGATATAGCGGAGATAGATCATCTATTTCTGATGTGACAGTCATAGGTTTGACTTCATCAGAATAGGGAATGGATCTGTTAAGAAGGTAGTAGGGTGTGATGTCCTGGTTTTAGGATGACATACACAGAGTAGGAAGTGATATTCCTATACTACGATCGGTTATACTTTGGTTGTCACACAGTGGTTTCTCCACATAGGACTTGGATATTATATCAGATATTCTGGTTACTGGATCTATGGTTTTAGATCTAGATTTGGGTGGTTTCCCAATCTGGGTACTTAAACAGCATTCTATAAGTATTTAGAATGGACGACTCCTGGCACGGTAGTATACCTGCAGGTGATGGAGTCACCCTCTCTAAAGGTGTCTTACGGACTAAAGGGGAGAGGGATGCGCATGATTGGCAGATCACTTGCTTAGGCAATTGAGTCAATCATGAGATGTCAAGTACCACACCAGATGTTGTTCTTGCAGGAGATGCAATAAGTTGATATTAATCCAATCCTGGAGAAACGATCGGAAGCAGCTTTAGAACATAAGTGAATGTTCTAGGGATTTGACAACGGCAGCCTCCTTTAGGAGACGGTTATCATTCCAGGCTTCCAAGGTGACCTGGATGGCAGAGTGGCTGTCAGAGTTATAGTTTTCCCTCTGACGAGGGCCAGTATTTTGGACAGGTGGTCTAGGTGGATACTGAGGGAAAGGCATGGCGCAGGATACTGATTAAGTTCAGTTGTCGATACAGTCTAAGAAGTTTGGATTTGGAGTTCATTTATGAGCTAGGTCCCATCAGACATCCAGACACATTCTAAGACAGGTATTGCTCATTTCGGGAGATGGCTTTCTCCGCGAACTTGCGATATAGAGAGACATAGAAAGAAACATCACAGCGGATCCACTCACTGAGGCTATTCCTCGAACGCAATAGTTTCGCAAACGAACTTTGTGAGACTGACCAGTAGAGGAGTTGGGTGTTCGGCATCACACGGGCTATGAGTATGCGACATCGCAATAATTAGCCTTGAGTGCAAGTGGGAGATTGTTGGAGATAGTGCCCTCAGAGACAATTATTGGATCACAGGCACGTGATTGCAATGATTGAGGGAGGACCTATCCCGGTAGGACAGTCTTACTCGAGATGATAGTATGCTATCTGGTTTATCTTTATCATCATGTACTGCTTTAGGTGACCTTACGAGTCGCTATTACACGTTGATAGAGCCCCTAGGATTCTTGCTTGACTACCAGCAGTATGAGGGCGATCATATACGTGAGAGCTGGAGTCTATAAGCACATCCTTAAAAGGTCCCTAGTCGTGGGAGTTTCGAGACTGGGCATCGATACTCCATTAGTAGACTAGTGTATACAGTCGAGACCCCGACGAGAGGCGGTGGCCGGTCTCACAAGCCATTGGTGTCAGTTGGTTCACCTAAGATGTATACAGGTGCTCATTGGGTTATGAGTACACCGGACAGGCCTCGCCGGGAACCTGCTAGTTGGGATTATACCAGACGTCAGATAGCAGTTCCCTGGTGACATGTGTACAGGTTAGTTCATCGACCTGAGATCGTCATTTGTCTCGTGTGAGTTCCCACTGTACTTTGATTACTACCCTACCACGGCTCAAAGGAGTCGTGCAAACAGGTTTTAGTTGGGTACAGTCCCGAGCCACATGGAGGCATTGAGCGGATCTGCAGGGGTTCGTCTCTCCCGGTATTGGGGGTGAGGTCGCGCTGTGTCTAGGAGAGCCATTATACAAAGCCCTCGGCCGAGGCAGGAGATTTACTGGTAGGTATTCCAGTAGTATCTCAGGGTGTTCTGGGCTACACTCCGACACGACTTGTACCGCTTTTGGGGGTCTGACTTTTACCAACCCCCTAGGCCCGTCATGCGATACTCATAGACGAACGGACCGGACTGTACGGATATTATCACTGACAGGCGGAGTAGGGTGTCAGGATGAGTTCGCTCATCGATGTCCCTTTTGGTCAATAGCTGGTGGCTTGTCACGTATGGCTAATACCTCTGACGTGCTAGTGGTTAAATCCACAGCCATTGTATTGACGAGTCTTTAGAGTCAACCACACACACAGTTACTCAAGTTTCGGGCGAAACGCTGTAGAGGCCGTATGGAGATATGGCAGGGTTCGATCAGATACGTGCGGTATTGCACGGATCGTGATCGGACAGTTTTTACTAGCCGGCTTTGGCTTAAGCCGGATCCTAGTATTAGGTAGTGTAGTTTTGTCTCTTTGCATTTATGTTCAGTGGGAATACAAATGCGGGCATGTATGTGCAGTAGTGGGGTTTTCCTGTAATTTATTACGGGATCAGTTTTCTGAAATTGCCAGTTTGCATTCCGTTCCGGACGGTTTTCTTTTGTTCCTTACCGGCATGACTTTTTCGCTGGAAGGGGTAATTTGCAATTGTGCAAATTACATTTGTGGAGGGGTTTTCTAGCATTATGTGGCTTCATGATGAGATTCTTTTTCCATCTCTTCCTTTGCATTAAATGGTGATTAGAATGGATTGGAGTTGATTAGGAGTTGATGTGAGTTTTGCTTTGGATGTGGTCACCTCTTTCTTTTCCTACACTCACCTCCCTTGTTGCTTTTCCTCTCCCATATTTGGCCGGCCACACTTTGAGGAAAAAGGTTTTTTGATTTTTGGTGTGAGGAAATTATTCATATCATATGGCTCATTCCAAATTTCCTCACCTCTCTCCATAGTTCATTCTCTACTCCACATCATTTCATGGCAACTTCAAACCCCTAGAGATAATGGTTTCTACACTTGTCTATAGCAAACCTTGGACGCGTCGGCTAGCCAACTTCGCGCCCGAGTTGCCTCGGTCCAGAGATGAGAGCCCGTAAAAGAACCCGGCGATGTGGTGCCCGTTTCGACGAGGAGGCGACGACCGGAGATTCCGCAAGGAGATCGGAGTGGAGGCGAAGACCGAAGGACACGGATCGCTCGGTATATCTCTTCCCTTCTCTTGTTAGCTAGGATTGGGTTAATGGTCACGATCCGGGTATATTGTCCGCGGTAGCGCCGGTTAAAGTTAAGAAAAAATTATGATTCCGCATTTTGGCCTCGGATAGACGGCCGGGGCGCTACCGTGGCGCAACAGACGATACCTTTCATGGTATGGCAGAGGGGCGGTCCTCCTCTTGCCGAGCCTTCATCTTCTTCAGTTGGCGAGAGTAATCTTTGTCAATTACAGAGTCTTGGACTTTCCTCCAAACTCTGTGGATCTTGGAGGATCACTGTTGAGGTGGCTGTTCTGGCTTCACCTGTGTTGTGTTTTCGACAGGCGGGGGAGACTTCTTTAGTATAGCGGTTGGAGAGTTCTTGCGCACTCTCTTGCGCAGCTCAAAGTTGTTCCCAGTTGGAACAGTAGCATCAATTTCCATCATTAGAGCTGGTGGGGTAAGTCCAGAGGGGGAACTGCCCCCAGCCTTCCTTACTCGGCGCCAGTGGCGACGTCGAGCGTGTCGTGCATATAGGAATGGTTCAGTTACGGGAGTGGCTTCGTCATGCCCCCTACTCTAATGGAGTGTTGTTGGTGTCAGCCTGTCGAAGACCGACGCCCGCTGAGAGGGAATGGTCAATCTTGCAAAGGCCGACTTTTTGGCAAGGGAAGCCCCTTTGACGACTTCGTCTACCGGAGCTGGAATGGCTATCCGCTTCGGGATAACCCCTTTAAGTATCGCAGGACTCTTCGCGGGCCCACTTGAGCTTTGGCTCAGCCTATCGAAGACTGAGACGGCGGACTTGGACGACCCGTTGAGAGGGGCCGTTGTAGCTGCAAGCCGATCGAAGACCGGCTTCTTTGGAGCCTCCTGTGATGATATTGAAGCATTGAAGCCAATTAGCGGGAGCATGGTCCCGAAGAACAGTCCAGTGATGGCCTGAGTCACCTGTCCCACTGGCATTGCGAAGATTGAGGCCGCTTGGGGCCCATAAGTTACTCCTCAAGCAGGGACGGAGTGGGAGTTCTTGTTGCAATTGGTGCAGTTGGAAGACATCGATGTCATCTTCTCTTATACATGGAGCAAGACACCAAATCTTAGTACCTCGAATCAAGGGCGACCATATTAAACCGCGATTCGTTCACGAACACGATACATGAAATGTGGAGTGGAAAGAGGAAAAGGTCCCACCGGGCGTTCCAGAATTTGTGTACCGCCGAAAATGGAGCGCGTAGGTCGTCTTGCCTGAATTTGGGGGCAGATGCTTTTTGGTTTTATCTGTCTACTTCTCCGAAGATGCCAAGTTGATTTATGGCGCCGTGTATCGAAGGTTTAGACAGATGCGGCCGTTGTAGCAGACTCCGTCAGATTTCCCCTCATTGCGAGGGGTTTTTGATTGTGGGGACGCTCTTCCTTGCAGGCGCAAGCCCCTGTAGTTAATTACGTTACCGCGTAGCGATAACCACTTTCTCTTGCTCCAGAAGGTCACTTCGTGTCGTGTATGTTTGTATTATTTTTTGGTTGCCCGTGGATTGTATACGGAGACTAATTTGTGTTGTCGCCCGTAGGGCATGGATTAGTCCAAATCCGTATTTTCTTAGATTTGGGTTCAGTTTGATCGTTAACCTTGTTTGAGATTAAGATCAACTTAAATATTTGTTAAGGATACATTAATCCGATATTGAATTAAGATCTACTTAACGGGGGTTCGGGATCATTTTTGATTCAACGAAAGAGCATTTGGGCACTATCGTTTTAGTTTAAGGACATTGCGGTCCACAGCTAGTTTAAGGACATTACGGTCCATTATGGTATGCTCATGGGTTTGAGAGTGTATCCAAGAGCTGTTGGTTGTCAGGACCCTCCACCTCTCTGACATCGTTGAAGAATTACAACGACATGTATCAGAGGTGTGGAGAGATATACCCTTGAACCGAACTCCAGATTGAAGGGAGAGATCATGGTGGAACGAACATCATTTTAGATGCCATGTATCAGGAGATCGTTGGCCATCTTTGGAACTAAGATCGATTCGGGGGGACCTGAGTATAGGAGGGTTCGGTTGATTGCTGGTCAAAAGTTTTTGGCCTCGGAAGACTTGGCTAATTTTGGCTAAGGTTGGCCTCTCACAGTGTTAAACACTGATATCTGCTTAGCGCTCACGTGCTCCCACGTGAGGCTCATAAGTAGTGTTAAAAACTAAAATTTGGAGCGCTCACGCGCGGCATGTGAGGCTCCTGAAAATTGGGCATTATGCACTTAGGTCTGAATCCCCATCTGTATATAAGTGTTAAACGTTTAATCCTTATGGCCATCACGTGTGGGCACGTTAGGTACTCCAGAGTTGGGCACTGCCTCCTTTGGATTTATCTTCCTTTTCTGTTCTAGGTGCTAAGCATTATTAGGGGTCACGTGGGATCACGTGAGGCGCCCCAAAATGAGAACTTTCTTAATTTATTCCCCCTCCTTTTCTATAAGTGCTGAGCACTATTAAGGGTCACGTGGGATCACGTGACTCGAATTCAGTCATTCATTTTTGGTCCTTAGAGGTGCTCACGTGGGAACGCGTGATCTGTCGTTATAGCGTTGAACGCTAATATGCATGGGGCTCTTGATCTTAGTCTTGAGAATTTCAAGTCCTTTGTTTTATAAGAATTAAATTCTTATGCAGGGTTAAACCATAGTTTTATCAGAAGAATCAAATTCCTATGTCTTTGGAAGAATTAAATTCTTCAAATATAGTTCTTTCCTCTAAGTTTTAGGACTGCATAACAGAATCTCTCAGATGAAAATTAAATTCTCATCTTGTGAGGAGATCTGCATCTGCAGATCTCAACCAGAGGAAGAACTAAGTTCTTTTTTGGAACAGTTAAACTCTTGTAAAAGGAGATAAAATGATCTCTAGGTCTTTTTCCTCACCTAGGGTTTCTTTTTCTTCAAAGAGAACTCCTCTTCTTCTTTATTTTCTCAAATCTTATGGGGGGTCTCCTCTTTTTTTCCTTTCAGTCACGAGTCCTTTATATAGTAGAGGCAAGTTTGTTGATTTCGTTAAGGAAATCTCTCATTGGGAGATTTTTTGATTGATTCGGGGATTTTTATCCACCGTTGGATCTTTGATCCAGGGACTTCTGTTTTACTGAAGACATTTTTCTTATTTTTAACAAGATTGGGAAAATATTTTCCCATACAGAGCTTATTCTGTAGCTTGGTGATTTTTAATCACTGTTGGATCTTTAATCCAACGGTACTCTTTTAAAGAGCATAATCTTTCTTGTTTAGAAAGATCGGGAAAATATTTTCTCATACAAAGCTTATTCTGTAGCTTGGTGAATTTTAATCACCATTGGATCTTTAATCCAACGGAGCTCTGCTTTACAGAGCGTAATCTTTCTTGTTGAGAAATATTCAAAGAAATATTTTTCAAATAAGGTTTTGATCTCTCTTATTTAGAATTTAATTCTATCGGCCCAGAAGGCATTAGGAAGCCTCACGTGTAGCACGTGACCCATAGCATTAGACCGGTTTGCTTATATGCAGCAGTCCCAGATAAAGGTATCACGTGTTGGCATGTGAGCTGATATTCAGGTATGGCACGTATGGCACGTGACCCCCACGAAGTTAAGTCCAACAAAAAGCATCACGTGCTGACACGTGAGATTCTCTGGCCTGTTATTTATTTTAGGAAGGCGCCTATATACTTTGTATATAGATGTTCACGTGCCTGCACGTGAGGCTCAATTTCAGCCTTATTTGTTTAAGGACAATGCCCATAATCTTTGCTCTAAGGCGCATCACGTGCGGGCACGTGATGCTCTATTTGGGGAATTTTCCCATCGCTATTTATTTATTAATTATATTTTATAAGGGAACAAATAGTACATGGTATTTTCATGTAATTTGACTTGTGTTGAATGTGATGGTATTTTCATAATCTTTTGTGATTCTTCCGATTTAGAAAAAACATGGAATATATATAATATATTTAAAGTAGATATTTTGATAATATTTATATATATATATATATATATTAAAAAGGTTAGAATTTATTTATTAAATAGAAATCACGTTTTTCTTAAAATTGTAATACAAATTCCATCAAGATCATATGCTCCGTGAGGAGGTCTGCATCTCGCCCTACTAGTCCGATGGATGTGCGATAACCCACACCAACCAAATCGGGTTTCCCAGAATGGGTTGTAAGGACTTAATCGTATGGAATTTGATTAAAACAATTAAAAGAAATAAAGTTTTATTAGTTTATGGTATTTTAATGTAAATATTGTATTTTGTCCCACAAAAATTGTTACAAAAGCCATCGTACTATTTCAAGATGAGTGTTGTGATAAGATAGGTCATTACCACATGAGTTTTCTAAAAGGTAATACAAAGAAATATGACGAAATATGTAGAATGTAAAATTTGCGGTATTTGTTCGTAAAAATGTGATAAAAGTTGCATAACATGTTATTTTGAGATGAAACCTATTCTAAAGTGTTTGGTTATGATCGCTAAACAATATATAAAGAATTGGTAGGTTTGTTATTAAGAAAATTTGAGTTTTTAAAGAAAAGAGAATCGGAAGTTGGAATAACTCCGCTTCCGACGAGTTTTGAAATAAGAAAGTTTTAGATTAGAATGAGAGGAGTAAAGAAGGGACTTACTGATTCGGAGCAGAGAGGGGAGGTAGAGGGAACTTTCGAAGGCGTCGTGGGGTCACGTCATCACCGGATTTGTTCCGAATCGTCGCCGGAACTTTGACCTTGGCTAACTCCGCTTGTACAACTTTTGGACTTAGGAATTTTAGAGAGTTTTGGCATTGGATTGCAGAATGAGGAGGGCTAAAGTGTAAGGTGGTATTTATATGATAGAATTAGGGTTTAGGGTGTGAATAGAGAATTAAAATGTATTAAATCTTGGATTAAAAAGGTGAATTAACACTCTCTGTTAATGTGCAAAAAAATCAAACAGTATAGGAGTAGTGGGGGAGGCCAAAGAATGCTAGGGTTAAAATTTTGCAGCATTTGCTACGGGGGGGACCGGCGGCGCCGGCTCCAAGCCCTATCTCGCCAGTCCAATGTGTTAGTTATATGTATGCCCTAGAGGCCATTACTGTATATATGATGTATATTGTAGTGGATGCTAGGACGTATATAGGGAGGACTTTCTTGCTCGACATGATAGTATGCTATCTGGTTGCTCTTTACCTTAACGTGTACACTGATTGTCTCTCTGTTACATGTTGGTAAAGCCCTTAGGATGTGTACTTGACTACCTGGACTATGATGCAGATCATACTAGTGGGGACAGATAGTCTATAAGTAGATCCTTCAAAGTCCCTAGTCGTGGGTGTATCGAGACTGGGTATCGATATACCAGAGTAGACTAGCGTATACCTTCTCGACCCATACAGATGGGCGATGGATGATCCCATATCCATTGGTGTTTGACATCAGAGATGATATACGGGTGCTCAGTGGAGACTGGGTACACTGGACGGACTCGCCGAGAACTCCCAGATGGTATTATACCTTACGTCAGATGGCAGTTCTCTGGTGACACTGGTACAGAGTAGTCTGTTGACCCGAGATCGTCATAGAGTCTTGTGTGGTTCCCACTGTGCTTTGATTTCCACCTTACCACGTCCAAGAGGGCGTGCAAAACGGTGGCTTTTGGGTACAGTCCCGAATCACATGGAGGCAATGAGCGATAGGAGGGGATTCGTCTCTCCCGGTATAGGGGGTTGATGTTGCGCTGTGTTCGATTGGCTATAACCGGAAATCCCTGGTCAGGGTTGCTGAGATTCACTGGTAAGTGTTACCAGTAGTTTCTCGAACTGTTATAGACCTCATATCGACACGACTTATCGAGCTATTGGGGTCTGACGTTTACCACCCCTAGGCGAGATATGCGACATATCAGACGATCAGACCGGACTGTACGGTAGTGTTACTGGTTGGATTCACTGGAGTGTGAGCGGGCTTGCTCGTTGATCTTCTGATCGCTCAATACCCGGGTGGCCGTTACGTTTAGCAGACCGCTTGCGGCTTGCGGGTGTTTGATATGATCATCACCTACTACCGGCGTATTGACGAGTCTTTAGAGTCCTACACAGAGGTTTCCTGGCTCAAGCGAAACGAAATAGGAGCGCATATGAGATATGTGCGGGACCGAGAATAATGCGTGTATGTGATACCGTATTCTATTCTCGCGATGAATGTATCGAAAGGTTGTATGCGATATAACCTAGTTATCGATTCAAGTATTGATTCGATAAGCCGATACATTGAATATTAGTCGGTTATATGCGATATGACCGGGTCGTTAAATCAAGTGTTGATTTAATGATTTAATGTATAATTATATATTTGATATATTACTTTGCATTAACTAGTATTGGTTCACTTTAAATGGATTTTCTCACTCGAATTGTGCACATTGTATATGTGATATAGTTTTGTGCACTTGTATGTATCATGTTTGATGATACATGTTTTCTTGAGTTTGTGTAAAGATTGAACCATGGTTATTTAAATGGTTAGGGTTTTGATTTTCATACTTATTTATTTATTTATTTATTTATTTTGCAAAAGGTAATGAGAAAAATGGTGGCTTTCTTTGTTTGATCTTGAAACTTCATGAAGCTTTGACTAAGTGACCATTTTGTCTCATGCTTAACCCTAACCACTCCTTTTAACTCTAGTTCATTCTCTACACTTGACCATGGTTGTATGATGATAAGTATTTGATTTTCTTTTCCATTAAAAAAGAACTTATCATAATATTATCATATTCTTTCTTCTTCTTCTTCTTCATCTTCATGAAGAAAACCTTGACTTCATCAATGGTGAATTGATGAAATGAGTGAGAAATCCAATTCTAAAGTGAACCCACTTCCTATTTCTACATCCTCTACCTCTTGCCAAGTAGTATAGGGTGTTTCCTTCACAAGTTTTCATGGCTTGGTGAAGGTGGAGCTTGATCTAGTGATGCCTCGACGTAGATCATCTTCGGCATCGTCGTCGATGACCTAGCCCGCTCTTTCTCCGATGAAGCCGATGCTAGAGTCATGGTTCGATTTGGACAGCGGAGAGGACTTCATCATGGAGCTATGAAGGTGGAGAAACGGATCTACAAAGGTTGTATTTCCGTTCTTTTAGTTTAGTTGTAGACTAGTTTCATTTGTCGCCTAAACTTCTAGCCAACGATCCGTATTAGGGTTTCTCGGCACCTCTAATTTTTGAAATTGGCATGGTTGATGCCTTATGAGACCTCACTAATGTGCCTAGGAACCCTACACAAAGGTGGGGTCGGGGTGTGGAATTGCTGCCATGTGTCCTAGTCGCTTCATATAGCTTAGTGCACATGTTTGATTTCTGAGACTTTTCATTTTTACGTGTTTTGCACGTGTAAACTTTTGGGATTCCAAAATGTTTAAAAGAAAAAAATTAGCAAAAATATTATATGGCTGAGGGGATTCGAACACCGGGGCTATGCCACAGCAGTGCAAGGCTTTACCAATTAGCTACAAGTGATTTCTTGTTGTTCAAAAGCAATTTAAATTTATAACTTGTGCTCAGGCTAAGGTATTCTTTTATGTACTTTACAAAAAAAATTGTGCAGAAGTTTAGGATTGTTACAGTCCGGTCTCTTCGTCTGATATGTCGCATATTAAGTCTAGGGGTGGAATCGTCAAACCCCAATAACTTGATAAGTTATGCCGATGAGTTGCCTATAATTTTTCGAGAAACTACTGATAACTCTTACCGGTAATCTCATTAGCCCTGGCCAGAGACTTTCTGTTATAGCCAATCGAGTATAGCGCAACATCAACTCCCTATACCGGGAGAGACGAAACCCCTCCTATCGCTCATTGCCTCCATATGACTCGGGACTGTACCCAAAATCCACCTGTTTGCATGACTCCTTTGAGGAGTGGTAGGGAGGAAATCAAAGCACAGTGGGAACCACACAAGACTTTATGACGATCTCGGGTCTGCAGACTAACCTGTACCAGTGTCACCAGAGAACTATTATCTGACGATAGGTATGGTACTAACTAGGAGTTCTCGGCGAGTCCTGTTCGGTGTACCCATTCTCTAATGAACACCTGTGTACAATTTTTGATGTCGAACACCAATAGATGTGGGATCAACCATCGCCCATACAGGGTCAAGAAACGTACACACTAGTCTACTCTAGAATATCGATGCCCTGTCTCGATATCCCCTTGTCAAGCCCCGCTTCCCAGAACATGCTATGATGTCCTTAACCTTGACTGTGAGGTCTTTAAACTCACGGCCTATGATGTCCTTAACCTTGACTGTGAGGTCTTTAAACTCACGGACTATGATGTCCTTAACCTCGACTGTGAGGTCTTTAAACTCAAGGACTATGATGTTCTTAACCTTGGACCACCATGTCCTTAAACTGGTAATGGGCCACCATGTCCTTAAACTGGTAATCGACCGAAATGTCCCTAAACTAACAATAAAGCCCAAATGCTCTCTTGTTGGATCTAAATGATCCTGTTAAATTGATCTTAGTCTAGAAATTAGACTAACGTATCCTTAACACATGTTTAAGTTGATCTTAGTCCCAAATGAGGCTAACGTATCTTAAACACAACCCCCAAACCCAAATCTAAGAAGACACGGATTTGGACCAATCCACGTCCTACGGGCGACAACATAAATTAGTCTCCGTATACAATCCATGGGCAACCAAACACAAAACAAACATCCACGACACGAAGTGACCATATGGAGAAGGAGAAAGTTGTTACCGTGATGCGGTAGTGTGATTAACTCCAGGAGCTTGCGCCTGCAGGGAAGAGCGTCCCCATAATAAAAAAACCTCTCAGACGAGGGAGAATCTGATGAAGTCTGCTACATCGGCCGTATCCATTTAAACCTTCGATACATGGTGCCATAAATCAACTTGGCATTTTCGGAGAGGTGGACGGATAGCACCAATTAGCATCTGGCCCGAATTTCAGGCAAGACGAACCTACGCGGTCGCGTCTCCGTCTTTCGGAGGGGAACCGTAATCCTCATCGTAACCCATCGGTCTATGCCCCGTTCATTCCCCACGGGACCACGGTAAAATTATGTAATAGACTGTGAGTCTATGTCCCGTTCATTCCCCACGGGACCACGGTAAAATGATATAATAGCCCTTTGAGTTACGTTCAGCTACATTCTTGATTTCCCCATACCCCCAAGTTATGTGTGTAAGTCAGGTATTTATAAATCTGAGACTAATGCCAACACAGGATCAAACAGGAACAGGTTTGTCTGTACAGACAACAGGATATGTCCATCGGGACAACATGTCGGGATTGTCGGCATTAGAAACAGGATCAGGTAACATGTCAAGTAGTGATATATCAGGTCATGTCAGGTACTGTACTTGTATCAAGTCATGTCAAGTAGTGGTGTATCAGGTATCAAGTCAAGCAGTGGTATATCAGGTCATGACAGGTAGAGCACATGTGTCAAGCGGATGCTCATACTAAAACTGTAGCAAGTACGGATGCATGGTAAAGCATGGATGCACAAATATTTTGTCAGGGGTTACATCATGACTATGTAGGATGCACAATTATTAAGCATGGTACACTAATACAACAGTAACATGAAATAATATGGTCTCGGCGTGCAACTATATATGTAATAAACCGTACGGATGCAGACGGATACTATAAAACTGTAAATCGGTAAAATTTGCTGAATATTAAAACACAAGCACTATTATTTATTAAATAGATATTGATATAATAATATTAATATGGATAACATATTCAAACCGATGAATAACTACAAAAGTGGTATTGATTAACCATGCACAAGAAAGTTCCGTTCAGAAATTCAGCATCACTCAGATTTGTAAAATAGCTTAAAAATAACAAACATTCTCCAAAAGGGATGTGTCTTATACCAAAACAAAGATAATTCAATAAGGTTTTCATTTTTATAAGTTGAAGTATCTCAGGTTGTCCCTACAAAAATCTATAAACATTCGAAGTTGAAAGTTTGCTGCTGGAATTTCCCTGGACAGCAGTTTAGAGACGTTTTCATTTGCATTTTACGTTATTTAAAAAATTTATTTTGCAATTAAATATTTCATATAGTTATATTATTCTGAGTTAGCTTCGTAACGAACTAAAGAACGTGTACTAATGAATTTTCTATGATTTATAATAAATTTTATAAGGTAAGGTGTACAGTAAATTTCAGATTTGTCGTATCCGCTTTGCGACGACGTTTCATGCGTAAACTATAATATTTTCAAATGTATAACACTATAAAATGCAGATTATAAACTAATTAAAGATAATAATAAGAAATATTACGACGATATATATTTTAAATGATATGGATGCAAACGGGTATCATATAATCGTAAAATGATAAACTAACAAGTGCGGAACATATAACTAAGCAATATGAAATGTAACTATTCAATTTGATGCAGTATATGATAGTATAGTATGTAACAAGATAAGTTTTCATGACCTAGATCTGAAATAATATGAATGGATGCAAACGGAACATCGAAAAGTTATAAAACTAAACATGGGGTGCATGATTTTAAATACAGGTATTCCATTTGTTAAAATAGATGCGTCTAAACTAATATAGCATGTAATTAAGATTGGTTTGCATGCCCTAGATCTGAAATGCACTATACAACTGTAAACGGAATGTCGAAAGGCTGTAATATGAAACATGGGATGCTTGATTTAAAATACAGGTGTGATATTTATTTAAATAGGTATATAATGAGTTATATAGCATGTAGCAAGATTAACTTGCCTAGACGGAACAAGAACGGATGTGTACGGAACGTCCTTCGTCGGCGAAATGTTGCGACGCGCGCGCACGGTATACGGAACGGTTCCAAACAACGCACGAGGGTGATCACGCAAGTCAGGTACATTCACTGGATCACTCGGATCGTCGGTGACGAGCACGGCTGCGGCGGTGATCACAGGAATCAAGAAACAAGATCAAGAAAAAGAAAGAAGGAAGAAGAAGAAGAAAGAAGAAGAAAAAGAGGCTGTGTATTAAATAAGGAAAGAAAAAATTAAATAAATAAAATATATATAAATATATATATGCAGAGGAGAGAGGGGGGTTGTTAGTTTGTTAGGAAATTAGTTTAGATTTAAATTTACAAAAATCTTTTATTAGTTAACTAAATTTTAATTTGTATCAATTTTATAAAATTAATATTATATAAATAAAATTTGATATTCTGGTAAATACAAACATAGTCCAAAACATGCTCGGGTCGGGTCTAAAATTCAGTTTTAAAATATGAAAAAATATACATGTCGACCAAAATAAAAAAATGAATGTCCGGATAACGAAAAAATGCATACCCCCAAGAACGGATGCACGCACGTACGCGTAGCCATCCAAACAAGTCCGTTTCACTGAACGGGACGAGAACAAGATGCACGGATGCTACCACGGGGCTAAGGGTATCATGCAAGCCATGCAGTGTATTTTTAAAATATTTTATTTGACTTTAAATGTTATATTAAAAAATACATATGCCAGATAAAATGCCAGTATGCAATAAAAATGAAAATGCACGAATCCATGTAACAGGTCAGGATAAATCATAAACATGAATCAAGACTGGTTTCAAGTATGCGGGTCGGGTCGGATGCAAATACAAATGTCAAATACACTATTCGCACCCAAAACACAATAAATCAGGAAAATACCATAAATAAGGAAATACGAGAACTGGAATTGGTATAAATGAACTAGGTTGTTACACCCCTCGACCAGGAATAATTTAAGGATGTGCTTGCGGACTACCCAAACCCCACTAGTATGATCTGTATCATAGTCGTGGTAGTCAAGCTAACATCCTAAGGGCTTTATCAACATATATCAGAGAGACAGTATAATAATACTAGTATACTTGTTAAGAAAAAGTGCAACCAAATAGCATACTATTATATCGAGCAAGAAAGTCCTCTATATATATATATGTCCAGGCATCCACTATAATATGCAATAATGTACAATAATGGCCTCTAGGGTATACATATTCCTAACAATTTCCACTATGTGGATGCTCTATTTTTGAAAAACCAATAATTCTTTTATGTAAAAACCAATCATTATCAACGAAATGTGCAGCAACATAAATACAACTGATGCCCCATTTTTGTAGTCCAAAGATCAAAAGCTAATGCAATTTTACTTTTAAAAATTGCAAAAATATCAATCAAATTGACTTTAC
This sequence comes from Agapanthus africanus, assembly GCA_030015575.1. Classification (NCBI taxonomy): domain Eukaryota; kingdom Viridiplantae; phylum Streptophyta; class Magnoliopsida; order Asparagales; family Amaryllidaceae; genus Agapanthus; species Agapanthus africanus. The sequence continues at coordinate 409,249,042 of CM057349.1, read as the reverse complement.
CATCATGATATTTTTTTAAAACACCGCTTCTAAATGTTGTTCTGGGTATTCTTTGAAATGCTGGATTATATGTATTTTTTACTAATCCATCAAATTTTTCATTTTCTGCAAAACCAAACGGTTGTTCAGCGTATATGACATATCTTGCAAGTTCTTTTCAATCGGTATCTTGCGAAAAAGAAAAACTGGTTAAACAGTTGGACGACATACTCAGAGTCGTCTGCCGAGAATCTGTTTTTTCGTGTTTGATCAAAAGCCTTTTTAGGTGGGTAGTTCCACCTAAAGTGGCACAAGTAAAATCTGCTTGGTAATTGTTGGATATGTATGCCCTGGAGACCTTCATTGTATAGGATACTAGGGATATGTATATACATGACAATCTTACTCGATATGATAGTATGCTATCCGGTTTGTCTTTATCTTAACATGTGATGTGTTTTACTTAGCATTTCATATTTTGTATACATGTTGATAAAGCCCGTAGGATCCTTGCTTGGCTACTAGCGTTGTGATGACAGTCATACTTATGGGAGCTGAGTGGTCGATAAGAACATCCTTAAAGTGTCCCTAGTCGTGGGAGTATCGAGACTGGGTATCGATACTCCAGAGTAGATCAGTGTATACATATCTAAACCCTGACGAAGGGCGATGGATTGGTCCCGCAGCCATTGGTGAGGTGCACCTAAGATTGTATACAGGTGCTCACTGGGGGTGAGTACATCGGACGGACTCGCCGAGGGCTGGCTAGATGGTACTATACCTACCATCAGATAACAGTTCTCTGGTGACATGAATGCACATAGTCTGTCGACCTGAGGTCATCATTTGTCTCGTGCGAGTTCCCACTGTGCTTTGATTACTACCCTACCATGGCTCTACTGAATTCTGCAAACAGGTTTTAGTTAGGTACAGTCCCGAGCCACATGGAGGCAGTAAGCGACTATTGGGGAGTCGTCTCTCCCGGTATAGGGAGTCGATGTCGTGCTGGGATCGGTTGGTCAACACCATAAGTCCCTTGCCAGGGAGGATTGAGAATTACTGGTAGTTGGACCAGTAGATTCTCGGATGGTCTTGAGCCACACCGACACGACTTGTCTGGTTATTAGGGATCTAACGTTTTCCACCCCCCTAGACCTTGCATGTGATACTCTCAGACGAACAGACTGGACTGCACGGAGATTGTAACAACCTAGTTCATTTATACCAATTCCAGCTCTCGTATTTTCTTATTTGTAGTATTTCTTGATTTATCGCGATTTGGGTGCGAATGGTATTTTACATTTTACATTGCATTCGACCCGACTCACTTGCTTAAAACTTGTTTGATTCATATTTATGAATTATCTTGACCTGTTACATAGACACGTGCATTTTCATGAATACTGCATACTGGCATTTTATCTGACATTGCATCTTTTATCAGATAACATTTTAAGTCACGTAAGATAATTTAAAATTACATAACATGGCAAGCATGATACCCCTAACCCCGTGGTAGCATCCGACCACCTACGACGGCCTCACCTCGCCACCACCCTCGTCCACTCCTCGAACACCGCCTCACCTTCCTTTTTCCCGATGGCATGGCCGCGACAAACCCAAGAACCCCGACTGCCTTCGCTCGCACCCATCTCCCCGCTCCTGCACCTCGCCACCGACGACCTCGTCGTCGCCTCCTCGACCTCATCTGTCTTCTCCCCTCTCTATCCCCTCACCGACGATTCCCTGCAAACCCCTGCACCCACCTTCTCCGAACCCATCACCTGCACTTCCCACATCCCCGGAGATCTGACCTCGTCGTCGTATCCTCGCCTCGTCACCATTTCGTCTCCCTCATCACCTCTCCTGACAGCCACCACCATAAAATCCTCACCTGACTTCAAGAATCGCAGCCCACGGCCTCGCCGGAAAACCCCGCTTGCATCCTCGCCTTCGACGACCTTGTCGTCATCACCCCTATGTTCTTGTCAACCTCAGTTCCCAAACACCAAACCCAGAACACCAACTTCTTATTCTTCTTCCTTCTCTTTCTTCTTCTTGTTTTCTTCTCTTCTTGCTTTCTTGAATCCGTGGTTCCGATGATCGCCGGAGCCGTGCTCACCGCCACCGATCCGGGAGACCCAGTGGACATCCCTATCCAGCGTGGTCCATTCCTGCATTGCTTGGTTCAGTCCCGTGTGCGCCGTGTGTGCATTGCAACTTTTACCGACATTGGACGTTGCCGTGCGTATCCATCGCGTGATCCATCGAGGCAAGTTAATCTTGCTACATGCTATATAACTCATTATATACCTATTTAAATAAATATCATAGCTGTATTTAAAATCATGCACCCGTTTAGTTTTATAACTTTTCGATATTCCGTTTGCATCCATTAATATCATTTCAGATCTAGGTCATGAAAACTTATCTTGTTACATACTACATTACAACATACTGCACCCAATGGAATATTTACATCACATATTGCTTAGTTGTACATCCCACATTACCATTTTACAGTTTTACTGATTTCGGATACCCGTTTGTATCCATCGCATTTAAAATATATATCACTGCATTCATAGATCACATTAATACATAACACTGTGATATTAACACCCCATGTTTAATAAAGTGCATCCTAATTAGTATTGGAACTATAAATATAACCCTAATCGATAATTGTGCATCAATATCTTTGAATTTATATCTATTTGCATATCATATCACATTATTCTATTTTATTGTTATATTAGTACTCCAAACTTGATTTTGTGTACCCATACTTATTACAGTTTGATTATGAGCACGCACTCGACACTTGTGCACTACCTGACATGACCTGATACACTGCTACTGACATGACTTGATACTTGTGCACTATCTGACATGACCTGATACACTACTACTGACATGACTTGATACATGTGCACTACTTGACATGACTTGATACATGTACACCACCTGACATGACCTGATGTACCACAGCTTGACATATTACTTGATCTTGTTTACTAATGCCGACAATCTTGACTTGTTGTCCCTATGGACATTTCCTATTGTCTATACAAAACAAACCTGTTCCTGCTTGATCCTGTGTTGGCATTAGTCTTAGATTTATAAATACCTGATGTTCCCCTCCGAATGGCGGCCGAGACGGGCTGTCTTGCCTGAGATTCGGGGCAGATGCTATTTGGTTTTATCCGTCCATCTCTTCGAAGATGCCAAGTTGATTTATGGCACCGTGGATCGGAGGTTTAGACGGATGCGGCCGATGTAGCAGACTTCGTCAGATTCCCCCTCGTCTGAGGGGTTTTTGATTGTGGGGACGCTCTTCCCTGCAGGCGCAAGCCCCTGCAGTTAATTACGCTACTGCATCGCGATAACAACTTTCTCCTTCTCCAACTGGTCACTTCGTGTCGTGGTTTTTTGTTTTGTTTATGATTGCCCGTGTATTTTATACGGAGACTAAGTTATGTTGTCGCCCGTAGGACGTGGATTGGTCCAAATCCGTATTTTCTTAGATTTGGGTTTGGGGTTTTGGTTTAAGGATACGTTAGTCTCATTTTTGACTAAGATCAACTTAAACGTTTGTTAAGGACACGTTAGTCTAATTTCCAGACTAAGATCAACTTAACAGGATCATTTAGATCCAACAAGAGAGCATTTAGGCTCTATTGTTTAGCTTAGGGACATTTCGGTCGGTTTCTAGTTTAAGGGACATGGTGGTCCATTTAATGTATGGCCGTCGGGACCCGTCACCTCTCTGACGACGTTGAAGGATTACAACGACAGATATCAGAGGAGTTCAGAGATGTACCCTTGAACCAAAGTTGGTTGGGAGATATATAGTTCAATTTGGGGACTAAAGTCTGTTTGAAGGTTTTGGTTTAAGGATACGTTAGCCATATTTGAGGCTAAGATCAACTTAAACATTTGTTAAGAATACGTTAGTCTAATTTCCAGACTAGGATCAACTTAACGGGATCGTTTAGATCCGACAAAAGAGCATTTGGGCTCTATTGTTCCAGTTTAGGGACATAGTGGTCCATTGCCAGTTTAGGGACATGGTGGTCCATTTAATGTATGGCTGTCGGGACCCATCACCTCTCTGAAGACGTTGAAGGATTACAACGACAAATATCAGAGGAGTTTCAGAGATGTACCCTTGAACCAATGAGTTAGTTGAAAGAGCAGATGTGCTCAGTTCAAGATGATTTGAGGACTTATGGCCAGTTTGGGCTAAGTCCAATTATGTTTGAAATATTGGCCCTTTGGGTCATTAGACATTTGTCTGGGTTCAGCCCCTCATCATTCAGCAGTGCTAAAACAGAGGTTTGGGGGCTCTTACAACATTTTGTCTTTGATTGAGCAGTAGACATTATAGTTCTGATTTTTACTCAATTTTGAATGGGAGGCTTTGCCTCTGGAAAATTAGCCAATTTGGCTAAAAGTAGTGTTAAACACTAGCGAACAACAGTGTTAAACACTGGAGGTAGAAACTCTCAAATTAGTGTTAAACACTAAAAGACAATCAGTGTTAAATACTGGAAATATAATCTTCAATTTAGTGTTAAACACTAGAAACAATCAGTGTCAAACACTGAAAATATAATCTTCAATTTAGTGTTAAACACTGGAAACAATCAGTGTTAAACACTGAAAATATAATCCCTAAATTAGTGTTAAACACTAAAGAAAGAGGGGTCACGTGTGGACACGTGAGAGCGCCCAAAAGTGGGACCAGATCCCTTTTCTTCGTTCTGCAATTAAGTGTTAAACACTTTTTATATTTTTTGTTTTGAGCATCACGTGTTGACACGTGATGTGGATTTATGCGCTGACTGTTAAAGCGTTTGCCAAGGGGTCACGTGTTAACACGTGAGAGCGCCCAAAGTTTTCATTTCCTTTGCTTTTTCTTTCTGCGTTTTGGGAGTCACGTGGGAGCATGTGAGGCATTGCCTCAAAGCTGTTTCCTTTTTATTTTTGGGGATCTTTTCGGGGGTCACGTGGGGCCACGTGACCTTAGTTTTATTCCTTCTTTTCTGATTACTGCGGATTGGGGTCACGTGTCATCACGTGACCAATATTCTTTATGTGCATGGAGATCTTTCAAGTCTCTTTATTTTAAGAATTAAATTCTCTGTAGGGTTAAACCCTAATCATGATTTTGGAGGAATTAAATTCCTATTATGAAAGAATTAAATTCTTATGTAGGGTTAAACCCTAATTCTGTCCATCTTGAAGGAATTAAATTCCTATATTTTCAGCAGAATTAAATTCTCATATAGGGTTGAACCCTAGTTTTGTTTTGGGAGAATTAAATTCTCAAAACTCAATTCCCCCTCTAAGTTTCGGATCTGCATGGCAAGATCTCAACCCGATGAGAATTAAATTCTCAACTTATGGGGAGATGTGCTCTTTGCAGATCTTCAACCAGAGGAAGAACTAAGTTCTTTTGCAAAAGAGTTAAACTCTTAGATCTTTGATAATTAAATTCTCTTGAAGTTTTGATCCCTTTCCTTTTCTTACCTAGGGTTTTCTCTCTTGAGAATTAAATTCTCCTCTTTTTTTTTCTCTGTTGTTGTTATCTCCCAAAAAAAAAAGTAGATCCTTTCTCTTCTCTTCTTGGCTCCTATTTATAGGAGAAAGAAAAGAATCAATATGTTTTGTGAATCTTTCATTGAAAGATTTCATAATTAATATGGTCCTTTAGATCACACAATGAATTTTATTCACCGTTGGATTTTAAATCCAGAGATATTCTGTTTGTTGTTTTGGTGAGATTTAGGGGAAATCTTTCCTTATCCAAGATTTTTCCATAAATTGGTGATTTTTAATCACCCTTGGATCTTTAATCCAACGGTCCCCATAATCCTTTTCTATTTGGAAAAATTTAGAAGCTTTTAGAATTTAATTCTATTAAACTGTAAGGCTTTCGAAGCCAGTCACGTGCTGACGCGTGACCCTTGGTCACGTGTAAGCACGTGATCCCCAATTGAGTCCTTTTCTCAGTGTTTATTTACGCTTCAGTTTTAACCATCATGTATCAACACGTGACCATTGGTCACGTGTGGGCACGTGATACCTCATTGAGGTATTTCCTTCAGCCATTTGTTTTTATTTCTGTTTTAACTATCACGTGTTAACACGTGACCATTGGTCACGTGTGAGCACGTGACACCCAATTGGGTCCTTCTTCAGCCGTTGTTTTTATTTCTGTTTTAACTATCACGTGTCAACACGTGACCATTGATCACGTGTGAGCACGTGATACCTCATTGAGGTAATTCCTGATTTTTAATCAGGAAACAGTGCATAGCATATTTGCTCATAACTTTTGATCCCGGAGGAATTATGAAGCCCATAATATATCAAATCGAAGGATTTTTCGAGATGCTTTCGATACCATCAGAATTTAATAGTTCCTCCTTAGGGAGTTTATCAAAATACAGGCCGGAAGATACTGCTTCGCATTTTCTTAAGCGTATCGCTGCCATTTGATACCTTAGGCTCTTTGCGCAGAAATTTTTGGCGGGAACACCTGACTTACACACATGACTTGGGGGCATGCGGAAATCAAGAATGTAGCTGAACGTAACTCAAAAGGGCTATTATATCATTTTACCGTGGTCCCGTGGGGAATGAATGGGACATAGACTCACGGTCTATTATATATTGTACCGTGGTCAGTGGGGAATGAACGGGGCATAGACCGATGAGTTACGGTGAGGATTACATTAATTGATTTCGAATAATCTTAGAGTAGATAACCCTATAGCACAGTTTAGACTACTCACTTCACTTCACCTGTTTATATCATGTTCTCTGATCTATATTCATGTTACTGTTATTGTTTATACTTCATGCCTGCATATACGTCATTATATCCTGCTTGCCTTGAATTATTGATATTATGACGCACCGACGTCTGGGTTTTGCATGGCCCAGATCCATTATCCTTATCGCAGGCTGTCCAGGAGTAGTTTGATTAACAGGCCGAGTAGTGAGGACCTGTTATTAGTTGGTTTAGTTTCCTTTCAGTATTTTCATTCCTGATGTGAGCCCGCATTATGGGACGTACATTCCAGTTTAGTATTGGATCTTTTGCTTCCGCATTATTTTATTGTTGACTCGTTATTCTGGCTCATGGACATGTGTTAGATAGTTGTTTATTATTGTTCTTGATATCTCTACAGCCGTAATGTGACTGTGGAGGGATATTTCCTATCCACATGTAGCATGGTTGGCTCTGTCACGTGCCTATCTTAGCGTACTCTGGGAAGCGGGGAGTGACAGGGTTTGTTTGGTATCAGAGACATAAGATTTAGGTTAATCGGGTTTGATTCTTTTGTAGTTGGATATTGGACCCAATACATGAATCAGAATACTCGTGATTAGGAACATGTCCTGCCACTTTACCATCTTGCCATTCTTGAATCTTAACTTCCTCCCGATCCTATCTTGACGATATGCAAACCTCTTTGCATCTCGACTTGAAATCTTTTGGTTCCCTATTGTTTCTCCCTATTCCTTGATTCTGATACTAGGAGTTGGGCGACTTGAGTGGAATTATGTGATTGTAACTATGAACTACAGCATGGTTACAATGCGGTACTCTATTTAAGTAACTTGGAGTCCTGGTCTTGTTTCATTTCCTTGTTTCGTGGTCGTTTTATTACCTTGGTTCTCTCAGTTTCATTGCTTATCAGTTCATGTTTTGCAGATTTCTTGGTGACCGATGCCGGCAGTTATGAAGTTGTCTTGGGAATGGATTTTCTTGGCACTTTCTACGCTCATATTGATTGTAGGGCAAAGAAAGTGATTTTCCAGATTCCCGGACATCTGGAGTTTGTTTTGCTGGAGAAAACAGTTCTGTCGGGCCAGTCGAGTTTAGGGCTAGACCGACAAACAATGTTCTTTCGTCAATGGAAGTTGATAAGGAAGAATTGCCAGCTGTAGTTCGAGAGTTCATGGACGTGTTCAAAGACATCTCGAGTTTACCGCCAAAATGAGATGTGGAGTTCGCAATCGATCTTGTTCCCGGTGCAGCGCCAATCTCAAAGGCGTACTATCCAATGGCACCAATGGAATTCGAAAAAGTCAAGAAGCAGGTTACCGAATTACTTGAGAAGGGTTGGATTTGCAGCAGCAATTTACCTTGGAGAGCTCCAGTTCTTCTAGTCAAGAAGAAAGATAGTACAAGGAGGATGTGCATCGATTATCGAGAATTAAACCAAGTGACTATTAAGAACAAGTACCTGATCCCTCGCATTGGCAAATTATTCGAGCATTTTAGTGGCGTAAGGGTATTCTAGAAGCTGGATTTGCGATCCGGATATCATCAGGTCCGAGTTAAATTAGAAGATATTTGCAAGACTGCGTTCCGAACTAGGTATGGACATTACGAGTATTTAGTGATGCCCTTCGGAGTAACGAATGCACCGGCGATATTTATGGACTTGATGAACCGAATCTTTTCACCATTCTTGGACCAGTTTATTGTGGTGTTCATTGATGATATTCTGGTCTACTCAAAGAGTATTGAAGAGCATGCAGAACACTTGAAGATCGCACTGCAGACATTGAGGCAAGAAAAATTGTATGCAAAGATGAGCAAGTGCGAGTTTTGGCTTGAAGAAGTGAAGTTTTTGGGGCATGTCATGTCCGGAGATGGAATCGCCGTTGATCCCAAAACGATTGCAGCAGTTCGAGATTGGCCGATTCCAAAAAACGTTGCAGAGATCAGAAGCTTTCTTGGACTTGCCGGGTATTACAGAAGGTTCGTGGAGAATTTTGCTCGTTTGGCTGAGCCTTTGACCAAGCTTATGCGCAAGGAAGTACCATTTGTGTGGACGGATAAGTGTGCGTCAGCTTTTGAGGCGTTGAAGCAGAGATTGATAACCGCTCCTATTTTGACCGTACCAGACAGTTCCGAAGGATTGGGATGTGTTTTGATGCAGCATGGAAAGATTATAGCTTACGCACCGAGACAGTTGAAGACCCATGAGAAGAATTACCCAACTCATGATTTGGAGCTAGCGGCTGTGATTTTCGCTTTGAACATTTAGAGACACTACTTATTGGGCGAAAGAGTCGAAGTATTCACCGATCACAAAAGCCTGAAGTATGTGTTCACACAGAAGGAGCTTAATATGAGGCAGCGTAGATGGTTGGAGCTGATGGCTGACTACGATCTTGATCTTAAGTACCATCCAGGGAAAGTTAATGTTGTGTCGGATGCGCTTAGTTGGTTACTGTAACACCCGAGCCCAATACTACTATTTTCAGTTACTGTTTGAGCATAATGTGGTACTCATTTCATCTAGCTTGCTTGTTGTTGATTACTGTAAAATTTTACCCGGCAAAGTCATTTTTTGCATATAACAAATTTTGGCATCTAAAATAAAATTAAAAATATTCATTTTGGCCTACTTGACACCCCTAACCCTGTGGTAGCGTCCGTGCATCGTGTTCTCGTCCCGTTAGGTGAAACGGGCGAGTTTGGACGGCTACGCGCGCGTACATGTGTCCGTTTTGGGGGTATGCTTTTTAATCGTAAGACACTTAATTTTGAAATTTGGACCCCGCTTAAAATCCTATTATTTCAATTTCAAATTTTTGGACCCGATCTAGGCACGATTTGGAAATGTTTTATTTGATGCCAAAATCACAAATTTTTATATTTTAGAACCTTAGTATAATATTTTTTTACTGTTTATTATATCTAATAAATCTTTTCCTAACTAAACTTTTCCCTGCGGCCAATCAGCACCCACTTTGCGTGGGCCCCATTCCCTTTCTCTCTCTCTCTCCCCCTCATATCTCTGTCTCTCTCTCTTTCTCTATCTCTCTCTCTCTCTAACTTTATTCTCTCTCTCTCTCTTATATTAAAATTCCCTCCTCCTTCATTTTTTTAAACAGAACACAGAAACCCATCCGAGCCCCGTCGCAGCGAGAACCCTAGCTACCGCCGCCTTCACCCATCACCACCGCAGCCCCACGCCGGCACCACCGTCGCCTGCGCCCGCACCTCCTCACCTCACCAAGCCTCTCTTCCTCCTTTTCCCCGCGTTCCCAGCCACCTGCTCACCACCCGCGACCACCTGCACCCGTTCCAGCGTCTCGCCGACGACGATCCCCTCGTCGTCGCCTCCGCCATCATCCTCGTCTTTCCCTCACCATCATCCTCCCTTCTCCCGGTGCACCCCGACCAGACCCGCGACCATCTGCAACCCCTGCAGCTTCTCTGCGGCCACCGGCGACCACCCCTACGCGCGTCTGCGCCGCCCCTGGTCGTCGCCGACGATCACCGGACCACATGTGATCGCCTCTGTAAGTCTTCTTCTTCTCTCCTCCTTTCCTTCTTCCCTTCTTCTCCCTTTTCTGTTCTGTCCCGTTCTTGATTGGCCGTAGTTCCTTGCAGGCAAGGCACCGGAGCTCCGTCGACGTGGTCGGCGATCACCATCCCTCCACAGATCCTCGTGTCCCGATGTTCCAGCAGGGTACCACGACTCGTATGGTTCCATTGCTCGTTGTTTAGGTTCAATCCGTGAACCGTGCGCTCGTCGCGAGTTTTCCCGCCGACGTTTACGTCCCCTTTTTCCCGGTTCGCGACCCGTCGAGGCAAGTACCCCTTGCTACATGCTATACAATATTTACATATATATATTGACACCCTAAACCTGTAAAATTTAACTTGGTACAATCGTTTCCCATTTTCGGGTACAATATTGCATTATATCATTTTACTGTTAAATATGGAACTTACAGTTTGCAAATTGAACCTAATAATCATATTTACCTGTTCAATCACATTTTACTGTTAAAATAACTTGTGGCATTTATCCCAGTAGTTCTGTTACATTCGGACACTCGTAGGCATTTAACCTGAAATAGCTGTACTGAACCGTTACATAAATTATTGCACCTCTAAGGTTCTTAAACCTGTTAACATGACTAAACGGATATATTTGTCTTACTGCACTCTTGTAATCATCTCTGTGACAAATTTGATAACTGTATTGCAAATTGAATGAAACTGCCTATTACTTAATTCATTGCTTATCTCATGTTGTTAATACCCATGTTTGATTATATATCTGATTGTGAGCACACCCACGATATTGTTTACATCTTGACCTGACATTGCTACACACACACACACACACACACACACACACACACACACACACACACACACATATATATATATATATATTGATACACCTGACATGGTACCGTATACTGTTGACTTGACCTGATGTACCATAACCTGACCCGTTATCTGATCTTGTGTCTAATGCCAACAAACCTGACATGTAGTCCTCATGGACCGTTTCTGTTGTCTATCCAGACAAACCTGCTTTTACCCGATCATGTGTTGGCATTAGTTCTTGATTACTGAATACCTGACTTGACATACATAACTTGGGGGTATAGAGAAATCAAAGGTGAAACCTGACTTGTAACTCAACAGTTCGATACCTGTTCTGATCAGTCTTACGGGCTAGGCCAGCCACGGAGTGATGATGCTGACATCACTCGTCCATCCTGCTACCTGTTACTGCCTAGCGGCACGTCTCGGATTCAGCCCCGAGGGTCTTGACCGTGGTCCCGGGCATGCACGGGATACTATTGAGTTACATCGACGATTCATCAATTGATTTCAAAGACTTTAGAATAGAAAACCTGATAGAACAGTTTAGTTACCCACTGCATACTACCCCGCACTGCTTGATTCACATTATTGCTACTCTCGTCTTATTCATGTTTATTTTGCATTTCCTGTTACACTGTTCATATTATATTATTTGTTAACATGACGCGCTGATGTCTGGGTTTTGCATGGCCCAGATTCTGTACCGCTGTCGCAGTCCGAGTAGGAGTACTTCAGCCAGCAGGCTGAGCTGTGAGTTCAGTAGTAGTTAGTTTTATTTCCTGCATTTATTTCCTGATGTGAGCCCGCATTATGGGACATACTTTTCAGTTATTTGTATTGGATCATTTGCTTCCGCATTTATTTATTATTGACTCATGTTATTTGGATTATGGACATGTTTTAGATAGTTTTATCTTGTTCTTGATATCTCTACAGCCGTAATGTGACTGTGGATGGATACTTCCTACCTACAGGTAGCATGGTTGGCTATGTCACGTGCCCAATCTAGCGTACTCTGGGAAGCGGGGCGTGACATGGTTCTTTTGGTATCAGAGCCATAGGTTAGTTGGGTTAATTCTTTTGTAGTTGGGTATTGTACCCAATACACGAATCAGAATACACGTGTTTAGGAAACATGTCCTACCACCTTGCCGTCTACCATTCTTGAATCACATTCTTCCTGATTATATCTTTTACGATGTGCAAACTTCCTTTGCATATCGACTCGAAAAACCTGATTTCTTGTTATCTCTAGGACTTAGGTGACTTGGGTGGAGTTAAGTAATTGTGGCTATGATACCGCGGCATAGTTACAATGCGGTACTCTATTTAAGTATCTTGGAGTTCTAGCCTTGATCTATATATTGAATCTATCATCAGGCTAATGTTGGGTGTTTTTTATTTCAGGAATATGGCAGATAAGAATTTCAAGACGTACCAGAGGCGTGTGGACGAAGCCGCCATGCTTGGAGTGATTAGGGGAATGCTGGAGAATCAAAAGAGACAGACCGAGCTGATCCAGCAGCAAGCAGACTCATTTCAGGAAGATTTGCAGATCGTTCAGCAGTCTGTAAACAACGTTGGAGCTAAACCAGTTGATCGAGTAGGGACCGTGGCAGACTTCAGGCGTTTGGGTCCGTCTACATTTACTGGTTTGGAGGAGCCGTTGCCAGCCGAGCAGTAGCTAGTTGACACGGAGAATTTGCTGATTGCGGCACAGATTCCAAATGACAAAAGAGTTGATGTGGTACGCATTCAGTTAGTGGACTACGCCCGAGAATGGTGGCTTGTGGAGGAGACTCGCTTGCCCAAGCCGATCAAGTGGGCGGATTTTTCTAAGAGTTTCCTGGAGAAGTTCTTCCCGCGGACTGCACGGGAGGAAATGGAAGAGAAATTTATTGGGCTAAGGCAGAATGGAGCACCCGTGGATGTGCATGCAGCAGAATGGACAAGACTCAGCAGATTCGCTGGACCTTTAGTCGCCAACGATGCAGACAGGGCACGAAGGTTCATGCGCAGTTTGGATGTGGACATCCAGAGGCAGATTGTCTCCCTGGGTTTGACCACTTTCTCACAGGTTCTTACGGCAGCTCGGGAACAGCAGAGTTTATCTGGGATGAAAGGGAGCTTGCAGCAGACAGCAGTTGCGGCAAGGAAGCCAGCATTTGTACCTAACCGAGCTCATGGTCGCAGAGGTATTCCAGTGGACCGTCGAGGTGTAGCACCCATGAAGAAGCCTGTGATCATTGATCGAAGAAAGAGCGTGATTTGTGACTACTGCCGTTTACCTGGGCACATGCAGAAGGAGTGTCGAAGGAGGCTGGGACTTTGTTTGGTTTGTGGAGCGGCTGATCACGCCGTTGGTGCTTGTCCGTCGAAGTTTCGTACGAGGGACGATATTCAGAAGCCTCCGCAGAGACCGTTCCAAGGATAGAAACAGCTGACTCAAGGACCTAATCAAGCTCGAGCTTTTACCCTGACAGCTGAGGAAGCTAAGGCGTCAGGAGAAGTCGTTTCAGGTATTCTACTCGTTCATGGTTTTCCCGCATTGGCATTATTTGATTCTGGTGCATCCCATTGTTTTATGTCATCCAAGTTTATAACTACACACTTGATTGCTTGCACGACTCTGTCTAGTTTCTGGAACATACACACTGGGAATGGGAAAATCATATCTAGTAGGGAGTGTAAAGATTGTACAATTGTTGTGTGCGGACGGGAGCTTTTTGCAGATTTCTTAGTGATTGATGCGGGCAGCTATGAAGTCGTCTTGGGAATGGATTTTCTTGGCACTTTCCACGCTCACATTGATTGTAGGGCAAGGAAAGTAATTTTCCAGATTCCCGGACATCCTGAGTTTACCTTCACTGGAGGAAGCAGTTCTGTCAGGCCAGTCGAATTTAGGGCTAGGCCGACAAACAGTATTCTTACAACAATGGAAGTTGATAGTGGTGAAGAGCCGGCGGTTGTTCGCGATTTTATGGACATATTTGAAGATATATCGGGTTTACCGCCGAAGCGAGACGTGGAGTTCGCCATTGATCTTATTCCTGGTGCAGCGCCAGTATCCAAAGCGTATTATCCAATGGCACCAGTAGAGTTGGAAGAAGTCAAGAAACAGGTTGCTGAATTGCTTGAGAAGGGTTGGATTCGAAGCAGTAACTCGCCTTGGGGAGCTCCAGTTCTTCTAGTAAAGAAGAAGGATGGCATAAGAAGGATGTGCATTGACTATCGAAAATTAAATCGGGTGACTATTAAGAACAAGTACCCGATCTCTCGCATTGGATAACTTTTTGAGCAGCTTAGTGGCGCAAAGGTATTCTCGAAACTGGATTTGTGATCCGGATATCATCAGGTCCGAGTAAAAGCAGAAGATATTTGCAAGACGGTGTTCTGAACTTGGTATGGACATTACGAGTACTTAGTGATGCCCTTCGGAGTAACGAATGCGCCGGCAGTATTCATGGACTTGATGAACCGAATCTTTTCACCGTTCTTGGATCAGTTCATTGTGGTATTCATTGACGATATTCCGGTTTACTCGAAGAGTTTTGAGGAGCATGCTGAGCATTTGAAGATCGCACTGCAGACGTTGAGACAGGAGAAGTTTTAGGCGAAGATGGGTAAGTGCGAGTTTTGGCTGGAGGAAGTGAAGTTTTTGGGACATGTTGTGTCTGGCGATGGCATTGCCGTCGATCCAGAAAAGATTGCAGCAGTTCGAGATTGGCCTATTCCAAAGAATGTTGCTGAGATAAGAAGTTTTCTTGGATTAGCCGGATACTACAGGAGATTTGTGGAGAACTTTGCTCGTCTGGCGGAGCCGTTAACCAAGCTTACGCGCAAGGAGGTACCTTTTGTATGGACGGATAAGTGTGCGTTAGCTTTCGAGACGTTAAAGCAGAAGTTGATAACCGCCCCTATTCTGACCGTGCCAGACAATTCCGGAGGATTGGTGATTCACAGCGACGCATCTGGGAAAGGATTGGGATGTGTTCTGATGCAGCACGGTAAGGTTGTAGCATACGCATCGAGACAATTGAAGGCCCATGAGAAGAATTATCCAACTCATGACTTGGAGCTTGCGGCTGTGATTTTCGCTTTGAAGATTTGGAGACACTACCTTTTGGGCGAAAGGGTCGAAGTTTTTACAGATCATAAGAGCTTGAAGTATGTGTTCACACAGAAGGAGCTTAACATGAGGCAGCGTAGATGGTTGGAGCTGATGGCTGACTACGATCTTGATCTTAAGTACCATCCGGGAAAGGTTAATGTTGTGCCGGATGCGCTTAGTCGGTTACCAGCAATTCAGGTGTTAACTACGTAGAAGGAGATCGTTGCAGATTTTCGAAGGTTTGACTTGGAGGTTGTGCTACCGCGTTCTACGGGACAGTTGATGCAGCTGCAAGTGCATTCGTCATTGATTGAGAATATTAAGGCAGCACAATCGCAGAATCCTAGACTGCAAAAGTTTCGAGAGCAGGTTGAAGCCGGACTACGAACAGATTTATTGATCCACGAAGATGGTTCGTTGAGGTATGGTAGCCGTTTGTGTGTGCCAAATGGAGATGTTCGTGAAGAGCTTATGAAGGAGGCACACAGTTCAGCTTATTCTGTACATCCAGGAGGCACAAAGATGTACCGAGATATTCGACAGCATTTCTGGTGGGAAGGCATGAAACGGGAGATTGCTCGCTTTGTGGCTAAGTGCTTGGTGTGTCAGTAAGTTAAAGTTGAACATCAAAGGGTTGCTGGTTTATTGCAACCACTTCCGATTCCTCAGTGGAAGTGGGAACATATAACCATGGATTTCGTGACGGCTTTACCGCGGAGTCCAAAGGGCAACAATGCAGTATGGGTGATTGTTGATCGGTTGACCAAGGCTGCTCACTTTATTCCTTTCCGGGTTGGTCAATCAACGGAGACGTTAGCAGAGCGGTACATGCAGGAGATTGTAAGATTACATGGAGTACCGGTGAGTATCGTGTCCGATCGGGACACTCGGTTCTTATCACACTTCTGGAGGAGTTTACAGGAAAGTTTAGGGACTCGATTGAAGTTTAGCACAGCTTATCATCCTCAATCTGATGGCCAGTCGGAGAGAACGATCCAAACTCTTGAAGATATGTTGAGAGCATGCATGTTGGACTTCAAGGGTTCGTGGGAGGATCATCTACACTTGGTGGAGTTTTCTTACAACAACAGTTTTCAGGAAACTACCCAGATGGCTCCATTTGAAGCATTGTATGGTTGTAAGTGTCGTTCACCTGTTTGTTGGGACGATGTCGGTGAACGAAGATTATTGGGACCAGATTTGGTTGTACAGACAATTGAGAAGGTTAACACTATCAGGAATCATATGAAGGTAGCTCAAGACAGACAGAAGAGTTGGGCAGACACGTCAAGAAGACCTCTAGAGTTCGCCATGGGTAATTTGGTGTTCTTGAAGATATCACCGACTAGAGGGGTGATTCGTTTTGGGAGTCGAGGAAAGCTTAGTCCTCGATTCGTTGGACCCTTTGAGATCTTGGAGCGTGTTGGTGAGGTAGCGTACCGTTTGGCGTTACCGCAGACCTTGGCAAATATGCACGTTGTGTTTCACGTATCTCAACTCCGTAGGGATGTTCGAGATGAAACGCACGTATTGGATCATTCGGAGCTAACAGTACGGGAAGACCTGACTTTTGAGGAGCGACCGGTTAAAATTGTGGATCAAAGGGAAAAGGTTCTCAAGAACAAAGTGATCCCTTTTGTGCTTGTTTCTTGGGGTAATCGCTCGCAGGGAGAGTCCACTTGGGAATGAGAAAATGAAATCTGGCAGAAGTTTCCTCACCTTTTCTTGTAATTATCCATCTTTGTATTCTTGGAATTTCGAGGACGAAATTCTTTTTGTAGTTGAGTATAATATAACACCCGAACCCAATACTACTATTTTCAGTTACTATTTGAGCATAATGTGGTACTCATTTCATCTAGCTTGCTTGTTGTTGATTACTGTAAAATTTTACCCGGCAAAGTCATTTTTTGCATATAATAAATTTTGGCATCTAAAATAAAATTAAAAATATTCATTTTGGCCTACTTGACACCCCTAACCCTGTGGTAGCGTCCGTGCATCGTGTTCTCGTCCCGTTCGGTGAAACGGGCGAGTTTGGACGGCTACGCGCGCATACATGTGTCCGTTTTGGGGGTATGCTTTTTAATCGTAAGACACTTAATTTTGAAATTTGGAACCCGCTTAAAATCCTATTATTTCAATTTCAAATTTTTGGACCCGATCTGGACGCGATTTGGAAATGTTTTATTTGGCGCCAAAATCCCAAATTTTTATATTTTAGAACCTTAGTATATTTCCTTAACGTATAATATTTTTTAACTGTTTATTATATCTAATAAATCTTTTCCTAACTAAACTTTTCCCCGCAGCCAATCAGCACCCACTTTGCGTGGGCCCCATTCCCTTTCTCTCTCTCCCCCCCCCCCTCATATCTCTGTCTCTCTCTCTTTCTCTATCTCTCTCTCTCTCTAACTTTATTCTCTCTCTCTCTCTTATATTAAAATTCCCTCCTCCTTCATTTTTTTAAACAGAACACAGAAACCCATCCGAGCCCCGTCGCAGCGAGAACCCTAGCTACCGCCGCCTTCACCCATCACCACCGCAGCCCCACGCCGGCACCACCGTCGCCTGCGCCCGCACCTCCTCACCTCACCAAGCCTCACTTCCTCCTTTTCCCCTCGTTCCCAGCCACCTGCTCACCAGCCGCGACCACCTGCACCCGTTCCAGCGTCTCGCCGACGACGATCACCTCGTCATCGCCTCCGCCATCGTCCTCGTCTTTCCCTCACCATCATCCTCCCTTCTCCCGGTGCACCCCGACCAGACCCGCAACCATCTGCAACCCCTGCAGCTTCTCTACGGCCACCGGCGACCACCCCTGCGCGCGTCTGCGCCGCCCCTGGTCGTCGCCGACGATCACCGGACCACATGTGATCGCCTCTGTAAGTCTTCTTCTTCTCTCCTCCTCTCCTTCTTCCCTTCTTCTCCCTTTTCTGTTCTGTCCCGTTCTTGATTGGCCGTAGTTCCTTGCAGGCAAGGCACCAGAGCTCCGTTGATGTGGTCGGTGATCACCATCCCTCCACAGATCCTCGTGAGCCCCTTCGTCTCTATCTTTCTTCTCTTCCCTCTTCTTGATTCTCCGTTTAGTCGTTTATGAATTCTTGAAATTGTAGTTTCGCTGTTCGCCGGAATCTGGCCGTGCCGGCGACGTATCCCGACGTTCCAGCAGGGTACCCCGACTCGTGTGGTTCCATTGTTCGTTGTTTGGGTTCAGTCCGTGAACCGTGCGCTCGTCGCGGGTTTTCCCGCCGACGTTTACGTCCCGTTTTTCCCGGTTCGCGACCCGTCGAGGCAAGTACCCCTTGCTACATGCTATACAATATTTACATATATATATTGACACCCTAAACCTGTAAAATTTAACTTGGTACAATCGTTTCCCATTTTCGGGTACAATATTGCATTATATCATTTTACTGTTAAACATGGAACTTACAGTTTGCAAATTGAACCTAATAATCATATTTACCTGTTCAATCGCATTTTACTGTTAAAATAACTTGTGGCATTTATCCCTGTAGTTATGTTACATTCGTACACTCGTATGCATTTAACCTGAAATAGCTGTACTGAACCGTTACATAAATTATTGCACCTCTAAGGGTTCTTAAACCTGTTAACACGACTAAACGGATATATTTGTCTTACTGCACTCTTGTAATCATCTCTGTGACAAATTTGATAACTGTATTGCAAATTGAATGAAACTGCCTATTACTTAATTCATTGCTTATCCCATGTTGTTAATACCCATGTTTGATTATATATCTGATTGTGAGCACACCCATGATATTGTTTACATCTTGACCTGACATTGCTACACACGCATATATATATATATATATTGATACACCTGACATGGTACCGTATACTGTTGACTTGACCTGATGTACCATGACCTGACCCGTTACCTGATCTTGTGTCTAATGCCAACAAACCTGACATGTAGTCCTCATGGACCGTTTCTGTTGTCTATCCAGACAAACCTGCTTTTACCTGATCCTGTGTTTGCATTAGTTCTTGATTACTGAATACCTGACTTGACATACATAACTTGGGGGTATAGGGAAATCAAAGGTGAAACCTGACTTGTAACTCAACAGTTCGATACCTGTTCTGATCAGTCTTACGGGCTAGGCCAGCCCCGGAGTGATGATGCTGACATCACTCGCCCATCCTGCTACCTGTTACTGCCTAGCGGCACGTCTTGAATTCAGCCCCGAGGGTCTTGACCGTAGTCCCGGGCATGCACGGGATACTATTGAGTTACATCGACGATTCATCAATTGATTTCAAAGACTTTAGAATAGAAAACCTGATAGAACAGTTTAGTTACCCACTGCATACTACCCCGCACTGCTTGATTCACATTATTGCTACTCTCGTCTTATTCATGTTTATTTTGCATTGCCTGTTACACTGTTCATATTATATTACTTGTTGACATGACGCGCTGATGTCTGGGTTTTGCATGGCCCAGATTCTGTACCGCTGTCGCAGTCCGAGTAGGAGTACTTCAGCCATCAGGCTGAGCTGTGAGTTCAGTAGTAGTTAGTTTTATTTCCTGCATTTATTTCCTGATGTGAGCCCGCATTATGGGACATACTTTTTAGTTATTTGTATTGGATCATTTGCTTCCGCATTTATTTATTATTGACTCCTGTTATTCTGGATTATGGACATGTTTTAGATAGTTTTATCTTGTTCTTGATATCTCTACAGCCGTAATGTGACTGTGGATGGATACTTCCTACCCACAGGTAGCATGGTTGGCTATGTCACGTGCCCAATCTAGCGTACTCTGGGAAGCGGGGCGTGACAGTTACCCGCAATTCAGATGTTGACTGCACAAAAGGAACTTATTGAAGACTTTCGAAGATTCGATTTGGAGATTGTGTTACCGCATTCTTCGGGACAGTTGATGCAGCCGCAAGTACAATCGTCGTTGATCGAGAATATTAAAGCAGCGCAATTGCAGGACCCAAAATTGCAGAAGTTTCGAGAACAGGTAGAAGCGAGACTTCGAACGGACTTGTTAGTTCATGAAGATGGTTCGTTGCGATATGGTAGCTGTTTGTGTGTACTAAAAGGAGACATTCGTGAAGAAGTTATGAAGGAGGCACACAGTTCCGCATATTCCGTACATCCAGGAGGCACGAAGATATACCGTGATCTACGACAGTATTTCTGGTAGGAAGGCATGAAAAGGGGGATTGCTCGCTTTGTAGCAAAGTGCTTGGTGTGTCAGCAAGTTAAGGCTGAACATCAAAGGGTTGCTGGTTTATTGCAACCACTTCCGATTCCTCAATGGAAGTGGGAACATATAACCATGGATTTCGTGACGGCTTTACCACAGAGTCCAAAGGGCAACAATGCAGTTTGGGTGATTGTTGATCGATTGACTAAGGCAGCTCATTTCATACCATTTCGAATTGGTCAATCAACGGAAGCATTGGCAGAACGGTACATGCAGGAGATTGTGAGATTGCATGGAGCACCTGTGAGCATCGTTTCAGACCGTGACACCCGATTCTTATCACACTTCTGAGAAGCTTACAGGAAAGTTTGGGAACTCAATTGAAGTTTAGCACAGCTTATCATCCTCAGACAGATGGCCAGTCGGAGAGAACGATCCAAACTCTTGAAGACATGTTGAGAGCTTGCATGTTAGACTTCAAGGGTTCATGGGAGGATCATCTACACTTGGTGGAGTTTTCTTACAGTAACAGTTTTCAGGCAACTATTCAGATGGCTCCATTCGAAGCATTATATGGTCGCAAGTGTCGTTCACTTGTTTGTTGGGACGATGTTGGAGAACGAAGATTGTTGGGACCGGATTTGATCGTGCAAACAGTGGAGAAAGTTAACACTATCCGGAATCATATGAAGGCAGTGCAAGATCGGCAGAAGAGTTGGGCTGATACATCGAGAAGACCTCTAGAGTTCGTTATTGGTGATCCGGTATTGTTGAAGATATCACCGACTAGAGGAGTGATTCGTTTTGCGAGTCGAGGCAAGTTTAGTCCTCGATTCGTTGGGCCTTTCGAGATTTTGGAGCGTGTTGGAGAAGTGGTGTATCGTTTGGCTTTACCACAATCTTTAGCGAATGTTCATGACGTGTTTCACGTATCTCAATTCCGTAAGTATGTTCGAGATGAAACACACGTGCTGGATCTTTCGGAGCTGACTGTACGAGAAGATTTAACCTTTGAGGAACGACCGATGTCGATTGTGGATCGAAGGGAAAAGGTTCTTAAAGAACAAGGTTATCCCTCTCGTACTTGTTTCTTGGGGAAATCGCTCGCATGGAGAATCAACTTGGGAACGAGAAGATGAAACCCGACGGAAGTTTCCACATCTATTCTTGTAGTTTCTTAATTGTTTATCTTTTCTTGTTCTTGGAATTTCGAGAACGAAATTCTTTTGTAGTTGGGTATAATATAACAACCTAGTTCATTTATACCAATTCCAGTGCTCGTATTTTCTTATTTGTGGTATTTCTTGATTTATCGTGATTTGGGTGCGAATGGTATTTTACATTTTACATTGCATTCGCCCCAACCCACTTGCTTGAAACTTGTTTGATTCATATTTATGAATTATCTTGACTTGTTACATAGACACGTGCATTTTCATGAATACTGCATACTGGCATTTTATCTGACATTGCATCTTTTACCAGATAACATTTTAAGTCACGTAAATTAATTTAAAATTACATAACATGGCATGCATGATACCTCTAACCCCGTGGTAGCATCCGTGCATCTTGTTCTCGTCCCGTTCAGCGAAACGGACGTATTTGGATGGCTATGCGCACGTACGTGCATCCGTTCTTGGGGGTATGCATTTTCATTACCCGAGCTTTCATTTTGAAATTTAGACGTCGCATATATTTTTCATATTTTAAATCTGAAATTTTAGACCCGACTCGGACGTATTTTGGACTAAATTTGTATTTACCTGAAAATCCAATTTTAATTAATATAATATTTATTTGTTTTAAAATCAACCGATTGAAATTTGTTTAACTAACCTAAATCTTTTTAATTAAAATCCTAACCTGTTAACAACTTCTCTCTCTCTTTCTCTTTCTTCTCTCTCATGGCCCCCACCATCACAGAACTCTCTCTCTCAGCCTCTCTCCTTTCTCTTTCCTTCCCTCTCTCTCCCTGCATTTTCTCTCTCTCTCTCTCTTCACTACGAGACGATTTTCTTTCTCCTCTCCTCTCTCTCTCATCTTGATCTCTCTCCTCACTTTGTCTCTCTCTTCTCTCTCTCTCTCGTTTCTCTCTCTCTCTCTCTCAGCCTCTCCTCTCTCTCTCTCTCTCTCTCTCTCTCTCTATATATATATATATATATATATATATATATATATATATTTGTTTTTCTTAAAACCCATTTTTCCCTGCATCCTCTCTCTCCTCACTTTCTTCTTCGTTTCTTTTATTTTCCGCCGCCAGCGAACTCGAGCCCTCGCCCTCGGGTTCGCTCGTCGCCGCCGCCGACCACCCACGACGGCCTCACCTCGCCACCACCCTCGTCCACTCCTCGAACACCGCCTCACCTTCCTCTCTTTCCCGATGGCATGGCCGCGACGAACCCAAGAACCCCGACTGCCCTTGCTCGCACCCATCTCCCCGTTCCTGCACCTCGCCACCGACGACCTCGTCGTCGCCTCCTCGACCTCATCTGTCTTCTCCCTTTTCTATCCCCTCACCGACGATTCCCTACAAACCCCTGCATCCACCTTCTCCAAACCCATCACCTGCACTTTCCACATCGCCGGAACTCCGACCTCGTCGTCGTATCCCCGCCTCGTCACCATTTCGTCTCCCTCATCACCTCTCCTGACAGCCACCACCACAAAATCCTCACCTGACTTCAAGAATCGCAGCCCACGGCCTCGCCGGAAAACCCCGCTTGCATCCTCGCCTTCGACGACCTTGTCGTCATCACCCCTATGTTCTTGTCAACCTCAGTTCCCAAACACCAAACCCAGAACACCAACTTCTTATTCTTCTTCATTCTCTTTCTTCTTCTTGTTTTCTTCTCTTCTTGCTTTCTTGAATCCGTGGTTCCGATGATCGCCGGAGCCGTGCTTGTCGCCGCCGATCCGGGAGACCCAGTGGACATCCCTATTCAGCATGGTCCGTTCCTGCATTGCTTGGTTCAGTCCCGTGTGCGCCGTGTGTGCATTGCAACTTTTACCGACATTGGACGTTGCCGTGCATATCCGTCACGTGATCCATCGAGACAAGTTAATCTTGCTACATGCTATATAACTCATTATATACCTATTTAAATAAATATCATACCTGTATTTAAAATCATGCACCCCATGTTTAGTTTTATAACTTTTCGATGTTCCGTTTGCATCCATTCATATCATTTCAGATCTAGGTCATGAAAACTTATCTTGTTACATACTACATTACAACATACTGCACCCAATGGAATATTTACATCACATATTGCTTAGTTGTACATCCCACATTACCATTTTACAGTTTTACTGATTTCGGATACCTGTTTGCATCCATCCCATTTAAAATATATATAACTGCATTCATAGATCACATTAATACATGACACTGTGATATTAACACCCCATGTTTAATAAAGTGCATCCTAATTAGTATTGGAACTATAAATATAACCCTAATCCATAATTGTGCATCCATATCTTTGAATTTATATCTATTTGCATACCATATCACATTATTCCATTTTATTGTTATATTAGTACTCCACACTTGATTTTGTGTACCCATACTTATTACAGTTTGATTATGAGCACCCACTCGACACTTGTGCACTACCTGACATGACCTGATACACTGCTACTGACATGACTTGATACTTGTGCACTACCTGACATGACCTGATACACTACTACTGACATGACTTGATACATGTGCACTACTTGACATGACTTGATACATGTACACCACCTGACATGACCTGATGTACCACAGCTTGACATGTTACCTGATCTTGTTACTAATGCCGACAATCTTGATTTGTTGTCCCTACGGACATTTCCTGTTGTCTATACAGACAAACCTGTTCCTGCTTGATTCTGTGTTGGCATTAGTCTCAGATTTATAAATACTTGACTTACACACATGACTTGGGGGCATAGGGAAATCAAGAATGTAGCTGAACGTAACTCAAAAGGGCTATTATATCATTTTACCGTGGTCCCGTAGGGAATGAACGGGACATAGACTCACAGTCTATTATATATTGTACCGTGGTCCCGTGGGGAATGAACGGGGCATAGACCGATGGGTTACGGTGAGAATTACATTAATTGATTTCGAATAATCTTAGAGTAGATAACCCTATAGCACAGTTTAGACTACTCACTGCACTTCACCTGTTTATATCATGCTCTCTGATCTATATTCATGTTACTGTTACTGTTTATACTTCACGCCTGCAAATACTTCATTGTATCCTGCTTGCCTTGAATTATTGATATTATGACGTACTGACGTCTGGGTTTTGCATGGCCCAGATCCCTTATCCTTATCGCAGGCTGTCCAGGAGTAGTTTGATCAACAGGCCGAGTAGTGAGGACCTGTTATTAGTTGGTTTAGTTTCCTTTCAGTATTTTCATTCCTGATGTGAGCCCGCATTATGGGACGTACATTCCAGTTTATTATTGTATTGGATCTTTTGCTTCCGCATTATTTTATTCTTGACTCGTTGTCCTGGCTCATGGACATGTATTAGATAGTTGTTTATTATTGTTCTTGATATCTCTACAGCCGTAATGTGACTGTGGAGGGATATTTTCTATCCACAGGTAGCATGGTTGGCTCTGTCACGTGCCTGTCTTAGCGTACTCTGAGAAGCGGGGCGTGACAGAGATTGTCACGGACATGATCAGTAGGGGGTCAGATGAGTTCACTCGTCGGCCTTCTTTTCAATATGTAACTGGGTAACCGTTACGTACAGCTAGTGCCATTGACGGACTTGTGGTTAAACCCACTACCAGCGTACTGTCGATTCTTTAGAGTCCCGCACAGAGGGTTTCCCTAGTTCAGGCGAAACGATGCAGAGGCCGTATGGTTTTACGGTAGGGTTCCGATCATATGTGTGTGCTGGCTGCACGGATATTGTTCGGACGGATAATACTGGTGGGATTTGGTTTATGCCGGATTCTAGTATTATATTATTGGATTATTATCATCTCATTGTATTCGTCTTTTTTACAGTATGAATACGGGTATGTATATACGGTAAGGGCATTCTTGTAATTTCACAAGACATGTTTCAAGAAAGGGACACCTCATTATTTGGATTTATCTATTTTGCAAATAGATTAATGAGGTGGAAAATGGAGATATTTGTGGCATAGTTGAAGCATGGCTAAGTCATTTGTTTATTGCATTTGACTTCACTATTCAAGCGTGGTTGCTTATTTTCTATTGGAAATAATGCATGCTTGATTAGTTAACTTGGCCATTCTTCATTTGCCTCTTATAATTTAGCTCATTTGCATTTGCTTTTTCTCCCCCTATTTTTCTCTCCTCTCATTCTTCCTCAAACCCTAACCCTTACATATGTTGTGAATTCTAGGGTTCTTGAGATAAAATACTCCAATCATCTCTCTCTACATCTCCTAAGTTGTCTAGATTAGCAAACTAGACATCTTAGTTACCTCACTCGAGAGATTGAAGCTTGACCTAAAGATTCTCGGGTGGATCGTCTTCGACAAAAAGGAGGCCGACGACCGAGTTCCATTCAAACCATCTGGGAGCTAAGAAGAGGAGAAAAAGATTCAAGCCATTTAGGAGCTAAGAAGAGGTGAAGAAGACCTAAAGGACTTGAACAAGGAGGTATAATCTCTCACCGAGTAGTTAGAACCCTTTTGTAGTTAGTTTTAGCCAGTTATGGTTTACGAAAGATCTTGGTTGTTTGGTCAATATTGCGAAGTCTCTCAAAAGAAAAAAAATCGTATTTTGTGTATTCCGCCTCCCCGCGGACCCGCGGCATCGACTTACAGTAATGAGTACAAACCGCCCGCTAATCTTTAGCTGCAACTGTTTGTATTGTAAAATGCTTCTAATTATCAGAAGTTTTAACTCTTTTATTTTTAGGGGGCAGAAGTTCTTGCTAAAGAAACCGTAGGAGCAAGAACTTCTTCAGGAACATGATTTTGTGACATAGCAGGAATTTTATAATTGGAAAGTTCATAGTTAGGAGAATAAGAATCAAAATTAATCTACAGCATATTAGTCAATCTCTGTCTCTCTTGTGAATCCATATCGATTTGAAATGAACGTCTCTGTGAAGTTGAAGCATCCATATTATTTTGTGAAGATGAACCTCACATACTTAATTAAAAACATTAGAAAGAGATAAGGAGAGACGATAAAAAATATATAAGAGAAAAATATATAATCAATAAAAAAAAACACTTGATTCCAAATAGCGGAATCAAATTAGTGAAATTAAAGTGAAGATTGAAACTGCGGAAGTGAAGATTGTGTGATTCCAATTTTAGCAGCAAACTTCTCGTAAATTAAAGAGAGTGGTTGGGATATTGAAAATTTCGCTCTTGTTAATCATGAGAAAAATGAGAAGTGTCGGTAGGTATTTATAGAGTTTTGGATTAGGAGTACGAGAATGTATAATTTTGAGTGAGGGGTTTTAGATAATTTTACAATCTCCAATTTAATTCAAATTTCCTCCTTTTTAAAAATACCCATCTCCATGCAAAGAACCCATTCTAAGGAATTGACTGACCTCAACCCAAAAAAACCCAAGGCCGAACGGTCAAATTCAAATTCAAATTTAGCCGGGTTGGCCAGGCTCGGGCTAGACCGGGCTGGGCCATCAGGCCGCCAACGGCTGGCCCAGTCTAGTCCGTGGCCCGGGCCGTCATATGGAGCTCGGGCCGGGCCTGACATGGCCATTTATCGGTCCGGGCCGGACCGGCCCTCGGGCTGACCGACCCGTAAGACACCTTGACCCGCATCAAATCAAGTTGCACATTGACAGCAAAGACACATCGTCTCCTCCCTCTTCGCAATTATGGACCATCATCGCCGTATCAAAAAGCCCAAGCTCGAAATCGAAGACGACCCCAAAATCAATGGCGGCGGCGGCGGCGGCGGAGGAGGTGGAGACGACGAATCGTCGCTGGGGACTTCGCCTGAAGAGCAAGAGGAGGCGCTCCTGGCTCTCATCGCGCACCGCATCCATGAGGTCGAGCACAACAAGCAGAGGGTTTCCTATTACAAATCTCAGGTAAAAGACCTCAACTTTTTGTATCTGATCGATTTAATGATCTTCGATGGCGCTGATCATGTACTTGCAGCTGGAAATTTCAGAGAGGAAATTGAGAGAATGGCAGTCTCAGCTTGCTCGGCTTCGATCTCGGCGATCAGCGGCAAAGATTTCTGCTTCTGGGTCTGCTGCTGCGGCTTCTAATGGCTCTCGAGGATCGAGCCCTTCGCAATCGCAGGCTCGCCCTCAGCTTATTATTCCTGCTGTGAACCCTAAGACTCCCAATCCTCCGCAAGCTCCGCCGCGTCCGGCGCCGACCGTGGAGAAACCGAAGCGAGAGCCGGTCACTACACCTTCACCTCCTGTGCCTAGTGAAAAGAAGAGGCCAAAACGGAATCTTGGTAATCCCATCTAACGTTTTGATTGAAGGTTTAGAGCCATCGATTGAATTGTTATTTTTTTCCCAAGGCAAGGCCCAAAAGCCCACATTTTATATAGTAAAATAAAAGATATTTACAAAAGAAAATTAAATAAGTAACATGATCAAGGCTATTACAAGATAATAGCTCAAGATCGAACTCTTAGAAAGGAAGGTAATGTATTCCAATTGCGAGCAATTGGTCTATTACCAAGACCCATAGCATCAAAGAATACAGCCACTCTAATTGAAGTATCCGGGATAACATGAACAATCTCTTCAGACATACATCGAGATCTAAAAATTATATAGTTGTGTTCCTTTCATACACGCCAAACAATATTTGCAACCAATTCGAAGGAGTGCTCCAATTGGCCTCTTACTTGAGTTCTATAATTCGATGAAGCCTATAATGTCATGTAGATTATAGGGTGGGTTGGAAATCCGCAATGTGCTAATGATGTTTGGACAATCCAACTAGAGAAATGACACTAAGAAAAGAATGCTCATGGCTCCTGGTGAATTGTTGTTCATAATCACATTTGTGGTGGCCTAAAAAGGTTTTTTTTGATACCATCCAACACAGCTCTTTATGTTAAAACAAATACATGCAATGGAAAAAAATTTCCATTCAGTGTTGGTGGGGAGATTTGAATCCTGACATTTTGCCTCATAGAGCTCTGAAACCATGTTGAGATTAAGCTAATGAACATTGGATCAACTTCTGGCTTCTTTTTCTCTGTCCAGCCATCACAAATGTTTATGGAATCGATTTTTTTTTTTTGTTTTCTTGCTGTGTTTGCTGCTGCAGAACAGAGAGAGCATCAAGAGTTGATCCCAAGCATACGAACTAGTTCATCACCGGACAAGATTCGATTCCAGTCCAGCACTCATATTTCTAGTCAGCACAAGCGGAAGCTCAGAAGTCTTGCACTTAGTCCAGTTAATGATCAAATGTTTGTCACAAGGTACATGAGAATGCTTAAGGATCAACTCAGTGTTTATTTTTGTTAAGGGAAAATTTCTAGTGATGCCTGAGAAACTAGGTGTTCTGGACCATAATGTGTATTATGAAATATAAAATCATAGAAGGAACCCCTCTACTTTATGATCTCATCTGTTTGGCGACGACCATTTGCATCCCAACTGTTTGCCCTATTTGCAGGACATTCTTGGAAACCTTATTAATTCATATGCTTTAATTGTCTGTTATAACTGCTCACCTCATAGCTTGACAATTGTTACTTTCTCCAATCTTTATTTTGACAATGTCGGTATTTTTCTGAAGCCATCTTTCAAACCTTTACCATGGACATCATCATTTAAGTGTGAACTTTTGCTCTTCAATGGCTACTGAATATGAGTTTTCAAGGCTGAGGTAAGTTTTAATGAGTCTGAGGCTGGTTTTTGTACTAGCTGATGTTTGAATTCCTAATATTCATGTTTGATGTGAAAGCTTTAAGTTATTTAGATCAGCTAATTTGTATAGCTTAAGCATCAGTAGGGGCATTAGGGGATAGGAAACTAGGATATTGAAGCATGTCCTATTTTAGAAGGCACTACAATAATTACCGTAGGGCTGTTTATGTTGCTAGTCTGATCTGGCAAAAGAGGGTACCTAATTTTGTCTCATATGCTAACTTTAAGTAATCGTCATGAGAGGCATTCTTTTCTTCACCCGTTTGCTTTTTATCATGCATAAAGCCTATTTGAAAGTAGATCGAAAGGGTCAGGGATCCATATGGCGTCATTGATGAAAAGGACGATAGTTCCCCCCCCCCCCCTCCCCCCCGAGGCTGGTTGTTTTAAATTAGGCTACCAGTTTTTTTTGTTAAAAATATAGAGAGTGAGTTGAACCTTCCAAGTCATGTTTTTGACCTGCCTAATGAGTTAGCATTTTACTTAATAAGATATATGAAAGAGTTGGAAAAACAAGTACGCATCATTTATATTAACAGTTCTATTAACTCAGATCAAAATACAATTAAATGTAATGGTATCTACTACAAGTGAAGCTTCAAGAGTTCACTTGCCATTTAAATAATCCTAGCTTTTATATCGAAGAGAAATTGAAGGGCTAATAAGATATGGATCCTCGGGGTTCTATGAGTAGCACAGATATTTAACTTAATCAAACCATCAATTGACTGATATGAGTATAGCTAAAATTGCTACATACCTCTCTATACCACTGCAAAAATCTTCCAAGTGTTGCATTTGTTGTCATTTGCACCTCTAAAGGATATTATATATATTCTCAAATATTTTAACATTTGTCCTTAAATATGCGTGACTTGTACAATTCTTCTTCCCTGTGTTTTTATTCCTAATGTCATGTTAATCCTGATTTTTTAAAAAGAAATTGAACAATCATCATGAATCTAGAAATTTTAAACATTGATATAAAGATACATGTGATACTACATCAATACATATGGGTTTTAATTCATTGTTTGAATAAGTTCATGTCAAGAACTTACTGAAAAGTGCTAGTCCAGCAATGATAAGTTGATCAATATTGAGAACTTGGAAGAAAATGACTTTTTGTGGGTAATTCCATTTCACAAACAAATGATTTATGATTAATTTTATTTCACAAGCAAAATATCATACAAGCCCCCCCTCCCCCCAAAAAATCTGTACAAGATGGTGTTTAAGTACTGATGCCACGCAAATGGATTGATTATAAATGAAATATTTAATTAGTGAGTGATACATTTGAGAAACTTTTGCAAGTATTGGACACTATATTCATTTTTTATTTTACGTGTTCATTGCCTCCTTCGGAGTTTCACTATGCATCAAATTGCGTTAATCCCCATATTATGCAATTATAACCAAAGTTGTCAAATCGTGATACATTTCATGTTTCGTTTTCTGATTTATCGTATTGTATCGTATTTCTTACTGTAAGAAACAAAATTTCCCATTGCAATGACGAAGTAATTATATATAGAACCAATTATAATTTTAAAAGGGATCAAATTAGCAACATAAAGTCACATACAGGATAAAACAAATTTCGGAATTGCAACCACACAATACATGCATATAAATCACACAAATTCATGCATTTGATAATCAAATAATACTAAAACAATTCAAAATAATCATCCTAATGTCATAATTCATAAACATAAGCATGATAAGTTTTATAATTCATAACTAAAATATCACAACCAACTTGTCAAAATATCACTACCAAACAAAATTGACGCAATAAAAAATCAATTTTCTCCAATTGATTAATCACTATCATTATAATAACAAGAGACAACTTCATTTTTCTCATCTTCATCATTTTCATTCTCAACTAACTCTTCTTTCTCATCAATATGTATTTTAATGGCTAAATAGCCTGTCTGAGTTACTATGATATAACCAAGCGGGTAAACCCGAACATCCGACCCGCTATGCATTTTAATGGTTAAACAACGTATCGTGTGTTTCGTGTCGTTTCATATCGTTTCGTACGATGCAAAATGTGTATTGACCGATAAATTAGTAACCCGATACGATACAGACTTACGACTCGTATCGAATTGTCGTATCGTTTCGTAAGATACGTTTCGTGTTTCGTATGAAACTAACAAGACTGGTATAACATAAAAAGCCTTACCACTCTTTATGGATTCCAGAATAATTACGTTAATGCGGTATGCACAAAACCTCCATGTAATTTTTTGCGTTTGTTCCAGTCTATTTGTATGATCCGCAAGTCCACTTCTATGTTCATGTATAGATGTGTTTGTACATTCATCATTTTAGTAATTGACATTATTTGCATAATTAACTCTATTTTGCATATCAATAACGACAATTGGATCTAATTGTTTGTATATATTGATTTTCCTTTGGAAGAAACATATTTAACATTATTTTGCATATCAGTAACAACAACGCTCATTTTTGTATCTAATTATATGTTTTCATATTTGAATTTACAGTGCGTTGGATGGAGTTGTAAACTTATGGCAAGTGCAGGCAAAAGGGTATGCTTCTTAATTTTTGTTGATTATATAATTTGCAATTTAATTGGAATCTCTATATTATGTTGTGCCTTGCTCCAATCATCATGTAGAAAGTTTACAGGTAAAAGGACCTATCTGTTATTTGGTGGTAACATAGTATTTTCAAGGATATATCATTACTTGCATGGAGAAAGGCTACATTAAATATGGAGAAGCACATTTCCTAATACATGCAAACAAATATCTGTCATGCTCACTTGTTTTGATGGAAGTAGTATGTTTATAGCTTCAGATATAATATAGGATGAATGAATAGGTTCAAGCAGAAAATGATTTTTGGAATGGTCAAAAGCGACTAGGAGTAGTACCAGAATGGATCTTGCGGTATATGTATGTAGACACCAGACTCAAAACAACATTTCAATAGTAGGCCTCTGTAATGCATCATGACACAAACTTCCTGCAATTCTTAATTAGGAACTACTTTGAATTTACTTATGCTAATCTTGTTGTAAATTGGGAATTATATACGGTGGCCAATTTTATCAAGAAGATATATCTGTTTTAAATGCGTTTCAAACATGATACTTGATGGTTAATCACACTTTTATATCCAGAATCCAGATATTTAAGTCTAGAAAATTGTCAAACATATCTTATACATACACACAAGTAAGAAGAGAATGGGATATGATCCTTCTACCTATTAAGTTATTTGATCTTTGTTGTAAAAGCTTCGAATTCATGCGTCAGGATGCACGCATGACAGATATACGAAATTCTCAAAGAGAATTTCAATGTATATTCCATATCTGTATATTAGCCTCTTCCCTTCACTCTAAACCTTCTAGTGCTTATGTTTAACCTGTCTTCCAAGAAGCGGAAATTTTCAAATTGATTCCATCAAGCCGGCAGACAGTAACCGCACAACAGATATACAATGCTCTCAAAGAGAATTTCAATGTATATTCCATATCCGTATATTAGTCTCTTCTCTTCCCTCTATTCCTTCTATTGCTTATGTTTAACCTCTCTTCCAAGAAGCGGAAATTTTCAAATTGATTCCATCAAGCCTTAGGGCAGACCGTAACCTCCCAGATCCCCTCCAACACAGCTCCACTCAACTTATTTTTTTCTCCTTCCATGTTTTCTCATTAATTGTCATTATGCAATTTCTTTCCTTTCTCTCTTCCTACAAACTCCTGTGAATAATACTTCAAAAGAAAAAAAAAGAAAAAAAAAAAGAAAAAAAGAAGCCCTCATGAATAATCTGCATTAATCAGAAATGGTTTACTGATTTTCAATGTGAAAAACAAATTTGAACTGACAGTAAACAATCTTCTAATTATCATAATTTACATCTTTCCCATCAAAATGAGGTCAGGTAAATAGTTTTGCTGCAATTTGTCTCTTCTTTTTTCTTGGTACATCAACCACAATAATATATTACCGAACTTTTTAGCCATCACTTTGATTTTTGACAACGGGATGGAAGAAAAAAGTAAATGAAAATAATGGCAAATATTTTAAACCCGCGAATCTTTAAACTATTCTTATTACAAAATCTTTCTTTGGTTTCTTTCATCCATTCATCATGAAGTATTTTGACGTAGATAAATTTGAAATTATGCAACCATCAGCATGTTATGCTAGTCATTGAAGATTTGCGAATATGGAAAGTCATGAGGGAGTTCTTTTTATCACGAGTAGATGTACAAAAAAAGGGTAGGTGGAGTCTAAACACCTAATATGCTTCAGTGTTGGAAAATCTTAAATTTACTCTTCTTTAAAGGAAAATAGCAGCATGTTACCACCTGTTTCTAGAATCTTACTGGATTTATGAGAAGAGAACTTGCTCTTAGCACCATCATCATTGCCATGGCCGTCGGAAGGGAGAGTTGGAAAATGGAAGAAGAGATAATGAGAAAGAGATTGGAAAAAGGAAGAAAGTATATGATAAGCAAATTAGGAAAGAAAAGGGATGTTGTGCATACCTTCCCACATGTCTTTAGCAGACTTGATACGAACTTCATTCTTTCCATGTCTTCCACTTCAAACTCCTGTTCCAGCCAATTTCATAATCTTGACATCAACATAGATTATTGCCATCTCATCGCCATGAACATGCAATATTTCCAATTTGCATGACTATATATATATACACAGTCAAGTTAGTCTTCAAATTATTAATATCTACAATTTACAATTTTGTCAAGTAATTGTTGGTATTTAATTATAAACTCATTGTGTAATTTTTTTTGGGATTCATTTCATGATTTCTATGACCTGTTTCATGAAATACTTACAAAATGATGCTTTCTAAGTGTTGGATGTTATGTTCATATGTTAATTTAGCACTTGCACACACTATTGTCAGCCTCCTACATTTTCACATTTAAGCTTTAGACGAACACATGTTGTTGTAGGGCAGGCTTTTTTTTATTATGCTATTCTAATGTCATTAAATTCTCCTACCTATTGTATCTGCATCTTTACTTCCATATACCTATTATTAGAAATGCACCGTGGCTTGTTAGCAATTATTGCTTGTCGACGGACCTTCAGAATTTCTACAAACATTTGGCACTCCTCCCAAATAAAAGTTTCCCTTTAAGTGCATTTG
The DNA here is from genome assembly GCA_030015575.1 of Agapanthus africanus. NCBI lineage: Eukaryota > Viridiplantae > Streptophyta > Magnoliopsida > Asparagales > Amaryllidaceae > Agapanthus > Agapanthus africanus. Next base: position 409,214,530 of record CM057349.1, on the reverse strand, counting down.
CTGGCAGCCTGTTATTATCGTGACGTTGATTTCTAGTGCAAATTGCCGACCCTGCTTGCTTATTGAGCATTCTTTTGGTTATTGCGCAACATGAAGCCTGTTAACTTGTCGATCAACTAAAGGAGCATAACTCTAACGATATGTTAGTTGTTCTAAATATTGGTATAAACTCCCGTATATTTGTCAACCAATAGTACACTCTAAATGCAGGCACGGTGCATCATTTCTAAGCTCAATAGATTGTGTATCCCCAAAACAAAGGAGATGGCCTGAAGACATTACATGGCACCCTGATGGAGAGAGCCTATTCGCTGTGTACAGTGCTGATGGCGGTGATTCTCAGATATCAATTTTGAATCTGAATTTTTCGGGAGATGTAAGAATATTTCTGGAACATCACTTTCCCTTGATATTCATCAACATGGTTAGATTTAATTCTTTTTTTGTAGAAGTCTTTTGTTTTTATAGATAGTCGAGTTGAGGTAATGTGTATTACTTTAACAAGGCGGACTTAATTATAAATAACTATATATTCTAACTATTTGCTCTCATCCTTACAATCGTCGTATTGTACTATTCACACAATAAGCCTGATACTGTACCTACATCAATAGTCATTCAACAATACTCTACTCAACCTTTCTAGGGACTTCCAATTTAATTTTCTAGAGTGCGATAAAGCTTGTTTTTGCTGTTGATGCTGTGTTACTCAAAACAGCTGCTAAATCAGCAGTCGGCTATAGCCTATAGAAGCCAACTATAACGCATCGGCAAAACTATAAATCAATAAATGTTTGGAAGAGGTATTAGTAATTGTAGGTGTGTATTGTGCCTATTAACCACGGCTATATCTACCTCTTGGATAAATTCAGTATGGTCTTTTAATTTAGATATTATAACATCAACATTAAAGTATAAGTCCTTGTATATTTGTTCAAAGAGCTTACGAAAACTCTGTTGAATGAAAATAAATTTCTAAATCCCGAACATCTTCATATGCAGTTCTAGCTGATAGTTTATTTGCATCTTTGCTAATGTCAACCTGGAGTGGAAGATGAGCGAGGGTAGAGGGGGTTAAAGATGATAGTATTTGCACCCTTTGGATAAAAACAATATTCTTATCAGCCTTTTCCGAACAAGTGGATCACTTATTGAGTCATTTTGAGTGAAATGTTTGTGAGATTGAGACAAGGGCGGGAAAAAAGTTAAACCTTTCCTGGACTGCTTAAGTCTTTAAAACTCCAAATTTCTTCGTGTCTGTTCTTAAAATAGCAGTGGTTCTATCATGTATCCTCTTGTTAGCAAAAAAAGTTGCAAACACTTTTAAAATAACAAAAATATTTTGAGGAAACTTTTAGTTGATAGTGATGGAAGTATTTTAGCATAATGAAAATTACTTTCAGTTAGCAAACATGACATAATGATTTTGATAAATGAAAGCAAAGGACAATGTTATGGTTGGAGGTGATACGGAACGATATGGTTGCCAAAGGACTCAATGAAAGTATATTGTTCGATAGGAGTGAGTGGAGGCGGAGGATTCATGTGCTGGACCCGGCGTGATTCTCATGTTGGTTCATGTAGCCTACCCCATATGCTTGGGATAAAAGGCTCAGTTGTTGTTGTTGTTGTTGTTGAAAGCAAAGGACAATGTTAGTTACAGATATGATAGCGAAGTAACTTTATCCAATTCTGTTGCATAAATTTCTGTCCACGCAGTGAAGCTTGCAAGTGGATGTGTTTTAATCTTCTCTTAAATCTCAACTAATTCCCTTTTCCCTTGTTTTCATTACTACAGAAAAAAGTTAAGTTCTTGCCAGAAAAGCCTCATCTCAAGGGTATTATTAACAGCATCCTTTTCATGCCCTGGGCTGATATGTGTTTCGCAACTGGTGGGAGCGATCATGCTGTAATACTTTGGAGTGAGAAGGAAGATTCATGGCAACCAAAGACTCTACACAGAAACCAGCATTCTTCTGCAGTAATGGGAGTCGCAGGGTTGCAGCAGAAGAAGGTTATATTGTCCGTTGGCGCAGATAAAAGGATTGTTGGATTTGACTTGGTGGCTGGAAGAGCTGAGTTCAAACATCAGATTGATAGCAAATGCATGAGTGTGCTGCCAAACCCATCAGATTACAATCTGTTCATGGTGCAATCAGGGTGAGTAACAGGGCCTTTTCTTTCTAGTACTATATTTGACACAATGTTTCTTATGTAGTCATTGCTTTATCTGTTCATTCCTGCAGTATTTTTACTGTTGGATCCCAGGTACGGATGTTAATGTCCTAGGTCTTGAGTCAACCTAGATTAACCCAGGCCCAGCATGCCTACTCGTATTCTAGCTTGGTCCTGGCCTAGGTCTCATGGGCTACTTTTTAAGCCCAACCCTGGCTCATGTATTTTGTTTTATAAAGGTCGAGGCCTGATAAGGCTGATTCATTTTGTAGCATAATATTTATACACAAGCCAATATTTTTTTAACTAGACATGCTATTTAAAAGTAATTACTCTTTGAGGCATGCAGAGATTACCAATAGACTATTGTTGTTCTATTGATTGCAGAATACTACAAGCAGTACAGCTTCATAAAGCATATGATAGAAATATAATATGAACCTACATACCATTATGATCCACAAGCTAATATAGAGTACTCTCGTTTCTTAGAAGAACCCTTACACAAGATGCATTCCCAAACATGATAGTTTCGATTGTCATATGCATGGTTGTCGGAAAGCCACTCTTGCCTGTTCACAAGTATTGCCACTTCATTTTGAAAAAAAAAGAAATTCTTCTAACCTTTATTATTATAAGATTATGACTATGAAGCACTGAAGCATGCAAAACAGTGCCGTGCTCTGGCCAATATGTGTCAGACAACTGATACCGTGTTCTGCAATAAACAGGCCATGCATGGGCACCTTTTTTAATTTGCACTTTTTTTAATAGAAAAATCTTGATAAGTCTATTTGTTTTGTTTATGCACTTTTCACGTATATGACTCGTCATTTGGGAGATTTGTTAATTGAATTTGTATGATTTTGTGATTTTAGTTGTGCTTCGTAATTTCAGTTTTCTATTTGGTTTTACACTGCGTTATGACTTAAAGGCCACATATCAACGAGCAATGGTTTGTCTGAGCTTAATTTTGTATCCTATCAATGAGATTTAATGGGAAGAATGTCGCTCAAAATTGTTAGGAAGTAGCGAAATTTTTTCCCGACCTCGAAACTAGATGATGGTTAATAAACCCATGTGGTTTCAAAATTGCTAAAAAATGATGTCTATTTTTTTATTCTTAAAACCAGGTCTCGTGTTAATAATACATAAATAAAATATGCTATACCCTTTCCCTAGTGTAAATGACAGCATTACCCATGATCTTCTTCCCGCATGATACAGAAATTTTAATCTCCTTGAAAAATTTCATCACTTTCTGCTTCAAGCCTTCGACTACCGAGGCCTATCTGCACTCTCCTACAAAGAGAAACTGAGAAACCCTAGAATCCCTATCATACTATATCCGCCAACTTCTGGACACCAGTTTCTTTGTCTTCATGTTCGATTGTTGGAGGCTCCATAGAGAGAGGAACTTGAAATGGAAGATAGGGATGAAATTGTTACCATGCTGCATCATATTAGTGCCAGTCATAACATTATTCAATAATTCTTAGCACTGTTCACAAAAATTATAACACGTTTTTATTAATTCATAGCATTGTTTATACAATAATAGCATCTTTCATTAAATCTCAACATTCACTAAAACACATTTCTTCTTCCAAATCGAGATTTCTAGCTTTTAAAAATATCTTGGATTTATTTACCCTTATAAGCACATCTTACATGTGCCTGTCAAATGGCCAATAGCATATGACAAATTATAAAGTCATTCGACCTTTTATTGCTATTCGATGCGATATCTAGCTGAAATCATCTAATTGTCAATTAATCTCCCTCTTAAACCCTGTTTTACATCATTGGTCCTGTGTTTAGGGTGTTTTTCGTCACCCCATTGAGATGCGAATACGTGCGCGCTTGTCAGGCGTACTACAGATTCCCCCAGCCTAGAGTAGACAGGGGTTTATTGATTGTGGCGATCCGAATCTCTGGCAGCCGCGGACTAAGCTGCCGTTAATTACCCTTTGCCTTTGGAGTGAGGGAACCTCCGATTGACGGGTCGAATTGGTCATGCGAACTCGATGTGCAGTGTACGTATGTTTTAAAAGGGTTTTGGATATATCGGGGGCCTCACAGAGTTTTACGGGGGTCCCGCTACCCGGATAGCGGGCTGGGGGTCAAGGGGGCTAGCAGCCCCCTTGCGGGGTGCGGGGTAGCTCCCCGTTAGAAATTTTTTTCTAATGGGGTTAGTATATTTAGTGTGGGGTGCATATAAAATGAGGGGGGAGGAGCGTCTTAAAGACGCGTGCATGGCACGTGGGCGCTGGGTGTGCCCACGGGTCACGTGCCTGGCGCGTGGGCGCCGGCGCCCGCGGGTCACGTGCTTGGCATATGAGCTCTTGGCACCCACGGATCACGTGCCTCCTACGTGGGCGCTGGGCGCCAGTGGGTCACGTGCGCTGCACGCGACCGCTGGGCGCTGAGCGCCCGCGGGTCGCGTGAGGCCCACGTAGGCGCTTAGCGCTCGCAGGTCACGTGCCCCGCACGCAACTGCAGGGCGCCAGCGGGTCATGTGCGCTGCACGTGACCGCTGGGCGCTGAGCGCCCGCGGGTCGCGTGTGCGGCAGGCGACCGCTAAACGCCCGTGGGTCACGTGCGCGGTACGCGACCGCTGGAAACACCGGCGGAAAAGGGGCTTAGCCCCTGCGTTAGGAGTTAAACTCCCATAGCGGTTTTGGAGTTGAACTCCTAACATGGTTAGGTATAGAATTGGAGTTAAACTCCTAAAAAGGGGTTTAATTTATAGAGTTAAATTCCAACAGATCTTGAATGGAGTTAAACTCCTTGAGATCTTTGGATCTTCTTTTGAGCCTTGGATCCTCCCGGAATAGGATTTTTGGAGATGAGTCTCCTTCTTCCTCTTCTTCGTTGGCTGGATCTTGAAGGAAGGGGGTGAGATTCAAAATCTCCCCATTTAGGGATCTGATGGGAGATTCGAGCTCCTCTTTATGGGTTTTATGGTGAAAAACTGTTTATTTTTGGAAAAGAAAGTTAAACTCTTGATTTAATTCAAAAGGGGGAAATGTTTTAGAACCTTGAGGAAGGGGAATGAGGTACAAACCCTAGGATTTGAGAGAATGAATTATTGTTCTTTATTTCATTATCATGTTGCCTTATATAGGCTTACAAACTTACATATAGCCCCTTGGGCTTTACAAAATGGCATTTTGCCCATCCCATGTCTCATGTGCTCATTTCTTTTGCACATGAGCCATTGACTTTACAAAAATTTGGCATTATGCCCATAAAGATTACATCAAAATTATTTATTACATGATTTTTATTTTGGCATGGGGGAGGCTGGTCGCGGGGCTCGACTTGGGCATGGGCCCCCTTGAGCTGGGCTTGGGTCCGCTTATTTGGGGTTGACTTTGATTTTTACTTGGTCAATCGGGGTGCAATTTTTGACGCCAACAAAGTGCCCCCCATCAATAAATGCACACCACATATGTGAGTCGTGTGCATGAAATTGATGGATCTTCTTTCCCGTGGAGGCGGCTTGCTTTGGTTCCCGCTTTTTGGGAAGCTGGCACTGTCATTTTTACGACATGGACGGTCGATGTTTGATATGTCCCCGAGACGGAGTGTTCGTTGTAGATGTTTCTCTGGCATGGAGTGATTTGGTTCCCGCTTTTTTGGGAAGCTGGCACTGCCCTTTTTATGACATCGACGGTCGACGCTTGACGCGTCTCCGAGACGGAGTGTCCGTGGTAGACGTTTCTCCGGCATGGAGTGATTTGGTTCCCGTTTTTTTTGGGAAGCTGGCACTGCCCTTTTTATGACATCGACGGTCGACGCTTGACGCGTCTCCGAGACGGAGTGTCTGTGGTAGATGTTTCTCCGGCATGGAGTGATTTGGTTCCCGCTTTTTTGGAAAGCCGACACTGCCCTTTTTACGACATCGACGGTCGACGCTTGACGCGTCTTCAAGATGCAGTGTCTGTGGTAGACGTTTCTCCGGCACGGAGTGATTTGGTTCCCGTTTTGTGGGAAGCTGGCACTGCCCTTTTTACGACATGGACGGTCGACGCTTGATGCGTCTCCGAGACGGAGTGCCCGTGGTAGACGTTTCCCCGGCATGGAGTGATTTGGTCCCGCTTTTTTGGAAAGCTGGCACTGCCCTTTTTATGACATGGACGGTCGACGCTTGACGCGTCTCCGAGACGGAGTGCCCGTGGTAGATGTTTCCCCGGCACGGAGTGATTAGGTTCCCGCTTTTTTGGGAAGCTGGCACTGCCCTTTTTACGACATGGACGGTCGACGCTTGAAGCGTCTCCGAGACGGAGTGTCCGTGGTATATGTTTCCTCGGCACGGAGTGATTTGGTTCCCGTTTTGTGGGAAGCCGGCCCTGCCCTTTTTACGACATGGACGGTCGACGCTTGACGCGATTCCGAGTCAAAGCATAATTCCGACAGGGAAGGCAGATACACCGAGGCGAAGCATGAGTTTCGACATGGGGTACGCTTTAAGACGAAGCATGATTCCAACGCAGAGCTTGTTGGGTGATTTGATTCCGAGACGGAGCATAATTCCAACGGGGAGTTCACTGGTTGATTCCGAGCCGAAGTATAATTCCAACAGGGAAGGCAGATACACCGAGGCGAAGCATGAGTTTCAATATTTGGTACACTCTGAGACGAAGTATGATTCCAGCGCAGAGCTTGTTGGGTGATTTGATTCCGAGACGGAGCATAATTCCAACGGGGAGGTCACTGGCGGATTCCGAGCTGATGCATAATTCCGACACGGAAGGCAGATACACCGAGGCGAAGCTTGATTTCGACACGGGATACACCGAGGCGAGCATAATTCCGACGGGGAGGTCACTGGTTGATTCCGAGCCGAAACATAATTCTGACTGAGAAGGCAGATATACCGGGGCGAAGCATGATTTCGACACGGGGTACACTCCAAGACGAAGCATGATTCCGACGCAGAGCTGGTTGGTCGTTGCTGCCATTTTTGCGACTTGGACGGTCGGCGCTGGATTGGCGCTGGATTTGCGCTGGATTTGATTTGCTGATTTGAGGTGATTTGGGTTGACATCAGTATCGCTACACTGGAATATGGTACCGGAAGCGAATCATCACTTGCCATGAGAGGATTAGGGGATTTTGGTTTTGGTCGGCATCTGCATTGCTGCACTGGAATAATACTTGGAGCAACTCATCATTTGCCCCGGGAGGATTTGAGAATTGGTTTTTGGGTCGGCATCTGCATTGCCGCACTGGAATAATACCAGGAGCAACTCATCATTTGCCTTTGCCTATTGGGGAGCGATGACTTAGTAGACAGGTTTAGATCCTTATCACCTAAGGCTTTTCAATTTTATGAGTTGTAAGGATCCCATAAAAATACTCTCCTTACGAGTCGAAAGGATCTCGTAGGTGTACTTTCTCCTTAGGAGTCGTGGGGACTCCCAAGTGTGTTTTCTTTGTGAGTCGTAAGGATCTCACGAAGGTGTTTTCTTACGAGTCGTGAGGATCCTGTAAGGTTTGTTCTCCTCATGCATCGTGAGGACGCATGAGTGGGTCTTCCCAAATGGAGCATAATTCCAAGGGCGGAGACCGGCCGCTGGACGGCTGATTGCAGTAGGGTATGGGTATGATGAGAATTATTTGAGCCCGTGAATTGTATACGGTAGTCAACTTGGGGACCAACCGTAGCGCTGGGGGAATTTTGGAAAATTGGATTTTTGGTTGGCGTCTGCATCGCTGCACTTGAATATGGTACCCGGAGCGACTCATCATTCGCCATTGGGACATCTAGGGATTTGAAATTTTGGTTGGCGTCGGTATCGCTGCACTGGAATATGGTACCAGTTGCGACTCATCATTCGCCGTTTGGGAATTTGGGGTTTGAGTTTTGGTTGGCGTCTGTATCGCAGCACTGGAATATGGTACCAGAAGTGACTCATCATTCGCCGTTTGGAGGAGTTTTTATTTTTTTTATTTTTTACCGCGATTGCTCTATCATTTCAGCTTTTCTTATCGCGAAGGCCGCGATTGCCCTATCATTTCGGCTATTTATTCACGGTTCCCCCATCATTTCGGCTTTATTTTCATATTTATTTTTACTCGCTGATTTTTATTGCGAGTTGCCCCATCATTTCGGTATTTTATTTTTTTTATTTTTTTATTTTTGTTTTATTTATACATTTTTACATCTCCAGTTTAACGACTTAGAGGTCGACTGTTCCCAGCTTAACGACGTGGTGGTGATCGGTTCCCAGTTTAACGACGTTGTGGTCGACGGAGCAGCAAATTCCCAAAGGGCTTCGGTTTCCATTTATATGAAATTGTCGGTCGCAGCTTGTTTGTTCGCTAACACGCTAGGGGACAACGAGATTTCTCCCGTCTTATATTGTTTTTCGACTCAATCTTTGAAGACGAAACAGTTCTCAATAGCATGACTTATCACTCTGTGATAGAGGCAATATTTGGGGTCGTTGGTCATATTCGCTTCCCGCGGTCTTTTTGATTTCGGCAATTGTAGACCGTTTCTTAGGGCATCCTTGAATATTTTACGGACTTTGTCCATTCTGAAGGAATAGACCTTATCCTGCTTCTCTTTCAGTGAAGATTCTTTTTCTTCCCAGAACACTCGCTTCCGAGGCTGCTTGGCACTAGGCCCGCTCATCCCTTGTTTATTTCGGTTAGCCGAAGTGTTAAAAGATTCAGCGTCGTCAAAACTTCCGCCTTTGCAATTTTCGTCCTTTCGGTTTCTTTAGGACCTATTGTTATTTTGGGAGTCGGAGGAGGACTCTTGCTTTGAGCGTAACATCTGAACTTTCCTGGTCAGCTCTTGGAATGTTTTGAGACCTACGGTGCATAGAAACGGGGCCATCCAATTGTTGAGATTTCCGAGGAGACTAACAGATAGGTCCTGCTCTATTGGCGGTTCACATTTGACGGAGAGATTGCGCCATTGGGTTATAAAATCCGTGCTGCTTTTGTTCTTTGGCTTGGTCCTTACGAGATCGGCAATGGTGATCTTATCGCTGACGCTCATGAACCTCTGCCGAAATAGAGACTCCATTTGGACGAAAGTTGTGACGGAGCCATCCAGTATGATCGCATACCAGTCGAAAGCAACATCGGTCAAGATATTAATGAACTGGCGGAGGAGAAGCGCATCATTACCCCCAGTATTCCCGCATGAGGCTTTAAAGTGGGTGATGTGCTGATTCGCATTTCCCGTCCCATCGAATCTTCCGAATTTAGGGATGCCATAGCCGCCAGGAAATTCTACCAGATCATACTGAGCGGGATATGGTCTCCCACTACTGCTGATATCTTTTTGCGCTTCGGCTTCGGCTACCAAGGTTTTAACTTTGTTGGCAATCAAATCCATGATTTGATCTTGAGTTAGCGGGCTGCTGTCATCGGTAGCCAAGATATTTGCCGAGATAGGATGGGACTGGCTTTCGCGGGTCCGCCCACCTTTGGATTTAGGGTAATAGGCGTCGGCTGCCTCGGGACACCGTTTCCCGGTTGATGAGCAGAGCCCTGCGTTTGATTGGGCGGCTGAGAGGCAACTTGGGCCGTGAGCTGCATCACGACATTCGTCAAGTCATCAATTTTGGAGTAAAGTTTGGTCATCTCCTTGTCTTTACTTCTGAGTTGATTTCGAAGCTCTTAGAGAAGTTGCTGCTCTGCGTTCTTAGGATGGAAGATTGGCCCATCTTCTCTTTCCGAGCCCGACTCCTTATGAACTGAGGGATCTCTTTGCTTATCAGTCTCACTGGAAGGGTTTTCATTGCCTCCCAGAGGATGCTGGTCTTGGGAAGTTGCAGTCACATTCATGCCAGATTGGATTTGAGATGTGGTGGTCCCGTCCTTGCTCTTGCTGTGCGTGCCCATCAGGTAGACAGTGTGGACCACATATCCAGCCATCTCTTTATTTTTGGCGGGGTAACCCTGTTCTTGGAACCTTATGAAGTTCAGCCTAGCATGAGCCCTATCCTTTTTGTTGGCTCTGTATCTGATTTTCTGTCTTCGCTTCTCGATTTTGAGGGCTTGACGGTCATTTGTCATCCAGAAAGCCATCGTGGGTCGATTAACGAGGAGCTTAGAGAAGATACCCGATTGAGCAGTTGTCAGGGGCGCCGCTGGTGCTTGCCCGAGACGCCTTATTGCTTTGTTGGCGTCGATGGCCTTGCCCCCAGCTGGAGCAAAGGAAAGTCGTTTAAATACCGACTTGCGTTTGGGTAATGGTGCCTTCGAGATCACCACATTTGGTCTCCTGCCTTTTGAGGTCGGTTTATCCATGACCGAGGCTTGAGGAGCAGAGATGACGTTAGCTGGCATGAACAGAATAGAGCCGAATGGTAGCGGCGGCTCCTCCCACCGTCGCCCGATCCATCTTCATCGTGTAGGAGATGAGAGCTGTGTTGAGAGCTGAGCTTGCCCTTAAAGACATTTTGTTGCGTCCCAGGATTGCATTCGGAAATTGTTAACCTGCACAAAGAAACATGATTTCAGTACAGACAATCAATGTATATGTTGATTGAGTTCGCATCGATATTTAACCCGAAATATGAGAGGAGAGATTGGTCTCACCGGACGTACCAGAATCTGTAGGGTGCTTTTCCTCACCTCATTAAGATAGGATTACACGCGCGCTTGTCAGGCGTACTACAGATTCCCCCAGCCTAGGGTAGACGGGGTTTATTGATTGTGGGGATCCGAATCTCCGGCAGCCGCGGACTAAACTGCCGTTAATTAGCTCTCGCCTTTGAAGCGAGGGAACCTCTGATTGACGGGTCGAATTGGTCATGCGAACTCGATGTGCAGTGTACGTATGTTTTGAAAGGGTTTTGGATATATCGGGGGCCCCGCAGAGTTTTACGGGGTCCTGCTACCCGGATATCAGGCTGGGGGTCAAGAGGGCCAGCAGCCCCCTTGCTGGGTACGGGGCATCGCCCTGTTAGAAATTTTTTTCTAACGGGGGGAATATATTTAGTGTGGAGTGCATATAAAATGAGGGGGGAGGAGCGTCTTAAAGATGCGTGCATGGCACATGGGTGTCGGGCGCCCACGGGTCACGTGCCTGGTGCGTGGGCCATGGACGCCAGCGGGTCACGTGCGCTGCACGTGACCGCTGGGCATTGAGCGCCCGTGGGTCGCATGAGGCGCACGTGGGCGCTTAGCGCCCGCAGGTCACATGCCCTGCACGCGACCGCAATGCGCCAGCGGTCATGTGTGCTGCACGCGACCGCTGGGCGCTGAGCGCTCGCGGGTTGCGTGAGGCGCACATGGGCGCTTAGCTCCCGCGGGTCACGTGCCCTGCACGCGACCGCTGAACGCCCGCGGGTCACGTGCGCGACACGCGACCGCTGGAAACACCAGCGGAAAAGGGGCTTAGCCCCTGGGTTAAGAGTTAAACTCCCAAAGGGGCTTTGGAGTTGAATTCCTAACAGGGATTAGATATAGAATTGGAGTTAAACTCCTAAAAAAGGGTTTGATTTATGAAGTTAAACTCCAACAGATTTTAAATGGAGTTAAACTCCTGGATCTTTTTTTGAGCCTTGGATCCTTCCGGAATTGGATTTTTGGAGATGGGTCTCCTTCTCCCCTTTTAGAGATCTGATGGGAGATCTGAGCTCCCCTTTATGGGTTTTATGGTGGAAAACTGTTTATTCTTGGAAAAGAAAGAGTTAAACTCTTGATTTAATTCAAAAGGTGGAGAAGGTTTTAAAACCTTGAGAAAGGGGAAAGAGACACAAACCCTAGGATTTGAGAGAATGAATTATTGTTCTTTATTTTATAATCATGTTGCCTTATATAGGCTTACAAACTTACATATAGCCCTCAGAGCTTTACAAAATGGTATTTTGCCCATCCCACGTCTTATGCGCTCATTTCTTTTGCACATGAGTTATGGGCTTTACAAAAATTTGGTTTTATGCCCATAAAGATTACATCAAAATTATTTATTACATGATTTTTATTTTGGCATGGGGGAGGCTGGCCGCGTGGCTCGACTTAGGCATGGGCCCACTTGAGCTGGGCTTAGGCCCGTTTACTTGGGGTTGACTTTGATTTTGACTTGGTCAACCGCGGTGCAACTGTTGACCCGAACACTGTGTTCTAGTCGTGTCCCTTAGCTGGGTCTGTGCCTATGATTATCGATGGTGCATTTAGGTAACCAAACTAGATACTTGACGTACGGTTTGGATAATTTTCATGATTCTCTCCTTCAACATTAGATTATGCATTTCACTGCCTTTCACGCTCTATTCCGTTTAATTGACCATTATTCCGTTTAATTGACCATTCTACCCTTTTTGGCAGGCAACCAGGGGAGCAGCTTCGGTTGTTTGACATCAGGCGAAGGCAAACCGAGATTCACAGCTTCGGCTGGAAACAAGAGAGCAGCGAATCCCAATCTGCGTTGATCAATCAAGCTTGGTCACCCGATGGTCTCTATTTATCTTCTGGCTCAGCGGACCCCGCGATTCACATTTTTGACATCAGATATAAAGGCTTGGGTCCCTCGCAAACCGTGCAAGCTCACCAGAAACGAGTTTTCAAAGCTATATGGCACCGCTCGATTCCTTTGCTCACCTCCATATCCTCCGATCTTAATATTGGATTACATAGAATCGGCTAAAAATATCTATGCGTCGTCTGTATAAATGTATCCTCCCTCAGAAAAGCGTCGGTAAAAGGGTCAGGCAAGGGGAATTTTCTTTTATCCCTAGTGATGGGGTTTATAAGATGAATATGTAGAAGTTGAAGGGGAGCTATATTTGTATAAACATGTGTGATTGTTAGCATTTTGTACGGGAAGTCATGCAAAATTGCTTGGAATTGTGAATAACAAATGGATTGTTATTCCCGCAGTTTGGGAACAATATATTTTTTGGTTCTAGGGAATGTCTTTTACAATTTCTTTTAAGATTTTTTGCAGCCTGCTGTCTGTTTTTCTTATATTTTTTAACGAACTTTACATGTTACCTGAATTCAATACATGTTGACTGAATTCAATATTTTATTGGCCGATGATTTCAAATAATTTTTTTGAATTGCTAATAGATAATGTAAGGGGTCAATTTATCTATAAAATAAATTAGGTTTAACTGTCAAAAAGCCTCCGCCCCGTACAACTCCGTTGTCTAAAGACGCCTGTAATTTTTGAAATTGTTGGGACAACTCCTGTAATTTTTGAAATTGTTGGGATGGGTCTACTGTTCAAAAGCCGTGGAAAAACCTCTAAACTTTATTTCATTTGGGCCTTGTATTCTATCAATGGTTCGGATGTTACAGGCAATTGTTTAGATAATACATGCAACTGTTTATATTGCAGACGACTCTAACTGTTTAGATATTACAGGCAATAACTTAGCTATTATATGCAACTGGTATATAAGGGATTTTGATTGGGCCAGGGTTTTTTAACATGGGCAAAAAGCTCAGGGTTTTTTACACAAGAATGAAGCGGGCCGGGGGCTTTTTGATAATTTACCCGAAAAATTATAAGGTTGAGTTTATTGTAGTAATTTAACTGCAAATTTACGATCTTCTTAACGAATTATTAGTTAAAAAACTCAGGGAGTTTACTGCAATAAAATATTTTAGGCCTTTGATTTATTGATTTGCCTTGTGGGACATTACGATGGCCTAATTCAAGCCCTTCACCGTTTTGTTAACTGAGGTGAATAAATAAATAAAGGTCCCCCCTCCCCCCAATTTAGCAAAGGGGAAGAAGAGGTCACAGGCTCGCCCTCAAGTCTCAACCTCACGCACCTCATCTCTTTATCTCTATCCTTTTATTACACAAATCCCATTTTCTCATCTCATTTCTCAAACCCTAGCGGACGCCACGCGATTCGTTCAAATCCGCCCTAGAGGTGCCCCTCAGTTCCGCCAAGCTTTCAACCGAAGCAAAGACCCTTCCTTTTTTTCTCTCTCTCTCTAACTTCGCCCCCCTTTTCAATCTAATCGAGTTTCGTTTTTTTCCTTTTGATTTTTAGGGGGTTTATATTCACATTGCCATCATGTCTTCGGGACATCAAGGTATTGCTCTAGATCTTACGTTTTTAAGTTAGTATTTGATTGGAACACAAATAGATCGAATCGGAGAAACCCTAGTTTTTCTCCCTTTTCAATTTGGCAATAAATTGAAGGGGAAAAGCGAGGTGGATGTCTTGCAGCTATCGTAGATCTGAATTTTTGATTTTGTTTAGTGATTATTTTTGTTTCAGATGACAAGTCGAGCTCATCGGAGAAAAAGAGCCTGAAGAGCGAGGCCTCGTCCAGGAGGCCTGCCGCTGCATCTCCATTCCCTGGAAACCCTTTCGACTTTTCGGCCATGACTGAGTTGCTTAATGTGAGTTCTCTTCCTTGCATATGAAATACGGTGAAATACTCTGGATTGTAATAAATGATGAATTGTATTGCATGATTCATTATTTATATTTGTTGAAAATTATGCGCCTTATCTGATTTCATCCTCTTTATTTGTGTAAGCAACGATGATTTCATTTTTGGTTAAATTTTGGTGTACAAAATATGGATCATGCAAAAATAAATTTATCCATGGAAAAATATAGGTAGTATCATGTCAGAATAATTACCTTTTTTAGTTTAGAGAAGTACGAAGTGCATGTGCCAGGTATGTGAGTCCCCTTGTGATGATGGTATTTTATATTTGAACATCTGTAAGGGGGTGTTAGTCCCAAATAATTTTAGAATCTGGAAATGAAATGTTCGTCATTTTGATAAAATTCTTTTCTATTCAAAATGCTAGTTATTTGATTTCAAAATCCATATATAATTTAGGAAAATACATATAATAGTGGACGTTAGCCAGTATTCAATTGATGGAGGTTTGACGGACGCCAATCGATGGCTGAGGATGACTGGTGACGGCAAAGGCATCCGTCGACTGTCATCGACGAGGATGGTCGGTGGGCGGTCAGAGGGGGAAATCGAGAGGGGTCAGCGGTGGCGGCGGATGGCCGTCGGTTGGCGGGAACGGGGGACGGTCAGCGGCGACGGACGGTCGGCAGCGGTGATGGTGTGGACGGTCGGCCGGTGTCGACATTGAGGACGGTCGGCCGGTGTCGACATTGAGGATGGTCAGCCGGCAACAACATCGGTGGTGGTGGGGACGGCCGGCGACGGTGGTTGGGATGGTCAACCGGTGGCGGGCGGTTGCTGACCGGTTAATGATGGTGGTAGTCGGCAGCGGCGGCACCAGACGATTTATTTAAATTTCGATTTACTATGTATTCTATGTCATTTTAGAAAACTTAAGGGTACATGGTGATATGAAAATTGATTGGTTTTCTCATTCATGTACTATAAGTTGAATGATGAATTTTAAAATCCAAATTCTTGTATTCCAAAATACTAGCTTCGACCAACACTGTCAAGTAAATTCCAATTTTAAATGACTTGAGACTAATATGAGTTTTCAAATACCGAAATTGCATTTTCAAATGACTTGGGACTAACATCCTCTGATTGATAACAAGAAATTAGCCCCTATGATAAGATCATGAGTTCTTCATCTAATAGATTTTGCTGATCCTAATCTGTAATAAAATGGGGTTAGGATTGCTCTTTTTCGTTTAGACTAACATAACAAACTAAATTTTATCATAAAAAAATGCAAACATAGTATGCCATATAGAGTTTGACTAGGCTCCTTCCTATAGGATTTGATATCCAATCATACCCACTTTCTTATTGTTGGCATTTGGGCCGCTTGGCCCATATCCGTCCAAGTGATTGGTGGTTTCCTATATAAGTATATTGCAAGTCTAGGGTTAGTAATTGATTAATGATATACAAAAATTAGGGTTTGTGCCTTCATCAAAGAATTGGCCGTTATTTTCTCCCTCTTCTCTTCCTTTTTGATGATTAGTAGCAAGGTGACTACGTTGGTGCTTCTCGCCGTTCAACTGTGTGGCAGCCCTCCGACCCTTGGTATAAGGAGATAGCGATGCATGCATGGCGTGGGTAAGATATTTCATCTAATCGACATGAGGTACAATCGATCCACTTCTCTATAGAATTCACATGCTAATAGTTTTACTTTCGCTGTTATGTTTGATCTCATCTAGATTTCTATTTAGATAATTGATCTTGTTTATTCGATATGCATGTGCAACATAGGTATCAGAGCCTTTGTGCTCACGCTCATGATATTATATCCGCTATATTATAATTTTTTTGCGATCAAAATCGCGTTTTTTTTATCCAAGTTAGATTGATATTTTTTAGGGATCTAATTTTGGGTTTCATGATATTATTTACTATCGAGTGATTATCTCATGAAATCGTTGCAAGATAGATTTTTAGAGATCTATCTTGATTTTGTTTATGCATCATGAATTCACATAGATAGAATCTATTATTATTTGTCGCTTTTGATCATAAATGATTTAGTTTGTATCAAGAATTTTTGGCCATGGAACAAAAGGACATATTTTGTATTTAAAAAATTGGATTTTTTTAACAAAAACTTTTTTTTGGATGAAATTCCGGCGATGTCAGCGACATCTCCTGCCGACCACCGTCGGCAGCGGCAGCTGCCTAACGCAGCGACCCCATGAAGATGGGTGGCGGTTGCATGTGGCGTTTTTATGAAAACTCTAAACTAAGCTTTGATTTAATTAAGCTTATTTATTATTGTAGGTACCTTTATTAAATCAATTGACTGGATCAATTAATTTTTCAAGTTTTAAAGGTTGCTGGGTCCATCAATGGTTAAACTAAGAGCTTAAAATTAACGTGCAGACTTAAAAGTATAAGTTTTAATGTAAATTATTTTGGCTGGGCTAAATAATTCTTTATCAAGAATGGGTTAGGTCTAGTTTATACAAACAACAAAATAGAGCAAAACATGCTTTGTTTTGGGTTTCTTGTTCCTGGGCCGAGCCCATGTCAGAAAGCCCTATAAAAATGGCTTGGGTTGTCATTTTGGTTAGGCTGCAATCCAGGCCCGATATGTCTGTTTTAACTCAGCCAGTTGACTGGGTCAAACTTAGTTGAACCAATGAGCCTGTATTGGGCCCAGTTTGGCAAATATGGGCTTTTTTCAACTCAGATTTGGAACCTTGGCTTGATTTTGGGATGTTTTAAATCCAAATTTCGAATTTGGGCCAAATTTTGAGCTATTTATAGATTTCAAACTATTTAAAGTTGTTTTAAATCGGTTTTTAAATTTTTAAATGTTGTTTTGAGCTTTAAAAATTATATAAAGGACCTACAATAATCGTTAGGGTTTTTTATAAAATTGCCAAAATAATTTTATGGCTTTGGAAGCTATTTTAAGTAAATATTTTCACCCAAATAAAACTGCCCGTTGGCAATCTTGGAGATCGTGTGGGTATTTGTTTCAGTGGGAACGTCTGGGCAATTATTCTTAAAATGTGAAACTCTAATACAATGAAAATATTAGATAGGGTAGTAAAATAAAAATGAAATTCATTAGATTAATCATTGCATATTGTATTGCGCATGTCATGCCTTCATGTTTAAGAAAAGGTGTATATTGCATTAACTAATCTAATAATTTCAAGTGGGAGATGACAAGAGTTTAGATGCTATCCAATCTATTTTGTTTCTAAGAGATCTATCTATTTTCAGTTATTTTAGGAAAATTTTGCATTTTGCATTTTTAGGACCATGGTTAGGGCCTTAGGCTTTCTTCTCTTTTCTCGGTGCGTGCTTGTCGGGAGATCTTAGGTATGTCGCGAGGCGGAATGGCCGGACAAGTCAATCACGAGATGGTTGGACTTGGGTCCGTATGGGATAATTTTAATGACGTATGCTCTCAAGGAGTGTACATATTCCATAACACGTTGCCATACGACGTGTGCTGAATCGCATACAAGGAGGATGGAAGGGATAGATTCCATCTCCTTCATAGTGTGAGCCCTTATAGATAACCACCATAATGGTGGGTAGTTACATGCACCCTTAGTGACACATGGTTGTCTTGATAGGCTTGTTATGAGCGTCTACTATTTTGGCTGCTATTTCCTGCTGCGATGATATTATACCGCACATACGGGGCAGTGTCAGGAAAGCGGGTGAATAGTTGACCTAACTATTCAGAGCCAGAGGAAGATCGATCGGCATGTCTTCTGATTGTATCGCATGACCAATTCTTATTAACGCCGAGGGCGAGGTTTAAGAGTGATGAATCGATGGTAGAACCTAGGTGTTCAAGTACGCTTCAGATGGATCGAAGGTGCTTAAGCAAACATGACCGATCGGATCTGGGGTACGAGATTTCGCGAGCGAAACATTTTATTTATGTTCTTTTTTCAGGGAGATCCTTGTGTCGGCCCTAACGGATATGGCTACAAGGCTATCTGATTGCAGGTTCTCAACGGTCTACTCTGCACTCACATGTATGGAGAGAAATAAGTGAAAAGAGAAGGATTCTCAAGGAGACATCGACTCGGGGAGTCATCGGCTCATGGAGCTTTGGACGATGCCTACTCACTTGTGCGAGTGAGAGTATGTTGGCATTTGGGCCGCTTGGCTTATATCCGTCCAAGTGATTGGTGGTTCCCTATATAAGTTTATTGCAAGCCTAGAGTTTGTAAGTGATTAATGATATACAAAAACTTGGGTTTGTGCCTTTCAAAGAATTAGCCGTTATCTTCTTTCTCTTCTCTTTTTCCCCTTTGATGGTTAGTAGTGGGGTGACTATGTGGGGGCTTCTCGCTGTTCAACGGTGTGGTTGCTTTCCGACCGTTGGTATGATAAGGAGATAGCGATAGATACATAAATTTATAAGGGTAAATTATTTCATCTAATCAACAAGAGGTACAATCGATCTGCTTCTCTATAGAATTATCCCATGCTAATAGTTTTGTTTCTGCTGTTATGTTTTATCTCATCTAGATTTCTATTTAGATGATTGATCTTGTTTATTCTATATGCATGTGCAACACTTACCATTAGATCCACTTGAAGAGATGTGCAATCAATTATGAATAAAAGCTTCCATTTTTTCAACCATGACGTAATTAATTGCACAAATCCCGAACCAAATCTAATGGTAAAAAACCGGGTAGGATTTGATATCAAATTCTATTAGGAGCTTAGTCAACCTCATATCATATATACACAACCTTAACAAACATCTAATCAACACGTTATACTTATACTCCAATCCTTACCAAGGTTGTAAAAAGCGTTAGGAGGAGCTGAGCGGTTGGGGTATCGTCTAGCGCCAAGGCACCGTCTAAACGGTTTTTAAATTTTAGTTAAAATTATATTTAATATATATATTGAAATTTCAACACTATATTAACTCTTCAGCATAGAAAACAATATATTGAAATTTTAGTAGGAGAAACATAAATATATTAATAATTCTGTATGATAAATAGTAACATATTTATGTTTTAACAGTAAAAATCATCAAAAAATAAATTGAGCTATATAATTTAAAATTATTCAGAAAAAGTGGATAAAATTGAATAACCTCTTTTTCATGAATTATGGGTTTGGGTCAGGTGTAGTGAACAGTGAATAAACCCGACTCATGATGCTTCAAATGAGACTTAATTTTAATCATTTAAGTGGGCTGAGACTCAACGGGTGCATGTTTAAGCGCTTATTAAGCGCCAAAATCACTTAATTAAGCCGTCTAGGGCTGAATCAGAACGGTTTCGTCTAGGCTACTTTTTAGAATACCGATCCTTTTAAGTTTCAATCATAGATGCTGGCTTTGAGCTGGGGCTACAACATGAATAATAGAGGTAATTCAAAAGAAATTTGATATTAACATATAGATGAAATTTAAACTTTACATGATTTTATTATTCCAATCCATCATGATCAACAATTACATGTTTCATAAAAAATGTCTCAAAAGTCTTAATGAACAAAACATAACATGTTTCAACATGCTTAAACTAAAGCCAATATCTTGTTAATTAAAATGTAACTCTTAGATAGAGAGAATGATAAGTAAAATTTCTAAATTACTCTCATATTGAGATTTGGGAACGAGTAAAGGGTTTTTTGTTTTAAAAAGTTATAGAGTTGCTTAGGGTATTCAACATCCGAAGTACAATGATTGTATAAACATATTCTACACCATTTTTTTGATATTGTGAAAGGATGAGTAATTTAGAAAAATAAAGAAAGTGCAAAAAAGACAATAAAATGAAGCAGACAGAGTGTATAGTTGAAAGAAGATGGACAACATAGGCAACAAAAATATGCATAGAATCCTTTAATTAATAATGCAAGGTTAGAAATGAATGATTAATGTAGAGTTTGATATAAAGAATTTAGTCCCACATCGGGAAAATAGGGATAGTAGACATATTGTAACATCTATATATAAAGGGGCTCTTTATATCTTTGATGATATAAAAAAGTATTTTATTCTTCTCTTAACATGGTATCAGAGCGAGATTTTATTAAATATAACCAAGTTGCACGGGAAAAATCATCAACAAATGTGACAAAATACCGATCACCAAATAACGACTCAACGGGACATAGTCCCAATACATCGGAATGCACTAAAACTAAATGGAGTACTAATTCACTTATTGACTCGAAGAGGATAAGATACACAATGGTCTTTACCTAACTGATAAGCCTCACACAATAACTCAGTAGTCGCAGAAAATTCTGGATGTGACTTCTTCAGGTTCTGTAATGATGGATATCCCAACTGACAGCGCAAATCAAAGGCTATAGAATCACCCAAGTATGCAATCGACTCTGAAAAACTACTTATCCGATACCGACCATCAGACACATGTCCTGTGCCAATTGTCTTTCTCATTTCCAGTTCCTGAAATACACATTGGTTAGGATAAAAGATAACACAACAATTTAAGAATTTTATGAGTTTGACTAATAGAGCAAATTGAAAGGAAAACGATGCATATATAAAACGGAGTGCAAAGGCATAGATGGATTTAAAATTACTGAACCTATACTACTAATAAGTGAAAGAGAATCATCAGCTAGTTTGACACGTGAGAAATATATAAGAAATTGGACAATATACCTGAATTCCCAGTTATGTGATCTGACGCTCCAGAGTCTCACCTATGACATAGGAGCTATTGAGGATAGACAAATAGAAAGTTACATGTTTTAGTAAATGTAGCACTAAAGGATGATTACGATCGAGAGAGCTGAAACTGTTGAAACAATCTGAAAATTTTTCCGCATCCATAGAATTAATGACAGTCAGTATCGGAAGCGACATGAGCTGTAGAGCTATTACTTTTTTTCGGGTAATCATGCTTCATATGTCTAAATTCATGACAATAATTACATTGAACCCCCCTCTTGATTAACACCAGATCCTCGCCCTGAGTAACTATCTCTGCTACTATCCCCGCTAACTTTTTCAGAATAACTGCCACGACCTCCACCTTGACTAGAACAACCCTTGTCTTGACTGAAGCCGCCTCTCCGTGGCATAGCGGCCAATGTAGACTTTCTGCGACTGATTCTGCGTTTGGGTGAGTTGGAAACATCTCTCGGATCAGATGGAACGCCTCCTGAAGATTTTTGATGACTCACTACCAATCACTAGTGGTCGTGCCGCATCATACGAAGAATTCAGACTCCCTAGGAAGGTCAATACATCAAGCTTATTTTGGCATGTCTTCATTTTCTCCAAATCAGTTTCTAAATAGAAAATAGCTCGTAATTCATCACATACTTTCTTGAATGCAGCATAGTGCTCTTCTAAAGTCCGACTCTTCTGATCTGATCTAGAATAAGTCTGAGAGATAGAGCAAGCCAGGGACATGCTACTCTTTCCTGAATAAGCTGACTGCAACAATGTCCACATCTTCCTCGTAGTGGAGCAAGAACCAGGTCCATCTTCTGCTCCATGACCTCTCATAAGAGACCTTTCACCAAACTATCACCTTTTATCCAAGCAGTAGTTTTCGGGTTGGGGGATAATTGGTGATATAGCGATCTTTACCACTTCCAGTCAAATTCCTCATCACAATAATCTGCCGTTGCTGTCAATTTGAACCATTGAGTTTCCGATCCGACAACTGAACAGAAGCCAAGGTTGGCCCTACAACAAATCGTTCGACAACGTCCTTCTCAGCGTCACCCATGGCAATAACAATAGCTATAGCACGAAAACTCCTTGCACCATCCTATCTCCTAGTCGACCAAACGAATCCGAATAGATGATCCACGATCGGATCTAAACAGATATCTAAACAGAAATCGACCAAACAAATTAAATTTCTTAACAGAAATCTAAACAGAAATCGAGGAAGAAGGACGAGTAGATCACAAATTGAATTTCTTAACAAAAACCAAACAGAAATCGACAAAAACCATGGTGGAAGCATGTTTGGAGAAGAGGCGCTGGATTGGGAAGAAGGTCAAGCAGATGATCCAAATCGGTCTGGATCGGGAGAGGCGAAGCGGTTTGGAGAAGAGGCGTTGGAGGCGAGACGCTGGAATAAGGAGGGCGAGGCGAGGGGGAAGGACGAGGCGAGGGAGGCAAGGTGAGGGCTTGGAGACGACGGAGGCGAGACGAGGGCTTGGAGACGAGGGAGGAGGGCAGCGGCAGCGGCAGGTTGGTATTTTTTTAAGAGAATTAGGGTTAGGAGACCTGCTTTATGTGGTCCGGAATATGGTTGTTGGAACTGAGGAGTCTCTAGAGATTGAGACACGACATGTGTGCATCGGTCACTAGTTAGCCGATATACTCACTACATCCCTTGCTCATGATAGGATACAATTTATTTGTAACAAGTTGGGCATTGACGATATATATACTCCAATTTCAGGAGTGTTAGAGTTTGATATAAAGAGTTTAGCCCCACATCGGGAAAATAGGGAGAGTAAACATATTGTAACATCTATATATAGAGGGGCTCTTTATATCTTTTGATAATATAAAAAATTATCTTATTCTTCTCTTAACAATAAGGCTCCGTTGTGGTTTTTATTGTTCTCTTAGGATTGAACATGGTTTTTTTTTGGATTTGGGAGATATTAAATGTCTACATTCATTAGCTAGAATTCTTGTGCTTATGTTCTCTTATTTCCTTTTGGAACTTTTGAGAATTGCCCAATTATTTATTTTCTAAGCTGTGAAATTTTATGTAATAATCCGACCTTTCCATAATATATGCTTTTAATTAAATTATCTTCAAATTTATGAGTTTACATATCTTATGTACTTGTCACGGATATAACCACTATTATTGTTGCTAGATGGCAGTCATATCCTTATTATTACTTTTATTTTATTATTGTAAGCCAAAGTTATATACAAAGTTGTTAAATCATGATATAAATTTTGTATCGTTTTTCTTATGAATCGTATCGTATATCGTATCGAATCGTAAGTCATAAGATATGATATTTGTTTGTGCAAAATTGAAGCAATTAAACATATTATCATATATAATAGTTATATGGATATATGACAATACATTTTATAAAATATAGTATTTAGTCAATTAGCAGTCGCACACAACCGACATAATAAACACTTGTATATATGAAAAATCCAACAAAGAATACATGAATCATAAAAATCATATGAATATGTGATCAATCGCATAATTAGTCAATTGGGCAAGGATAAGGGACATAAGGCAGCAAGGAAGCCGAGGGTGAGGCATAGGGCAAGAAGACTCGAAGGCTCGTAAGCTTGAAAGATTGTTCGTAAGAAAGGAAGGGAGAGATCGAGAAAGGATTGGAAAATTAAAAATTAGGGATTTTGCTAATTTAGGATTAAAATGAAACTATATCTTAAATTGTTACAGGACTTGAAGTATTCATACCCGACTGAAAAACTTCAAACCCGACCCATTTATTGAATTGAATAAAATCATGAATCGTTAAATTCGTATGATACGAATCGTGTATCGTACGATTCGATCGTGATCCAATACAACCTTGTGATATGTATCAGAGTTTAGCCGAATCGTATCGAATCGTAAGATTCATATCGTGAATCGTAAGATGTTAACAACTACGGTTATATATAGTCATCTAGTCATCTTTGTTTACTAAACATTTCTATGCTGATAGAGATCAGATGACTGTAGAGGCTGCGGTGGTGGAAACTTCATCATGCTTCATTCTATTTTAATGCTATAGGAGTTTTGTTAAATAACTGCACGGACACGACCTATATTATGTAAGTTGAACGACTGTTTCTGTAATTTTCTTTATACAGTTTGTCTTAATGACACTTCTTGATGATGAAACTTGAATTTTATAGGTCTATTGTAACTCTCTCACACAGAAAATCTCGTTTTGATCCAACCTTAATTATTTATAGTTTATCATAAAAAGTGTAGCAATCTGGATATTGCGATGACAAATAAAAAAACAATGTACTAAAATTTAGAAGATCATACTTTTAATAATTTTGGTAATCCTGGGCCAGGCAGGTTGCTCGCAGGGGTAGTACCCCACAAAGTTCTCAGTGATTAGTGCATAAACATTCACGGTTTTGTATCAAGCGTATATGGACATTTTCTTAGACTTGGCTCTGTTCTAAGAAAAAGCTAGCCTCGCCCTTGCTAACAATGCTCACGTGACATTTTGTTAAACAACCATATGTTTTAATTAAAATGTTTCAATTGTCGATTTGTTTTACATACGTTGGTGGCAAGTACTTATCACATAGACATAAACCATTATTATTGTTAATATTTGGGAGGTTAGTCCCAATTGTTGTCTCATTGTATAATTGTTAGCCAAAAGTGCTATTATTAATATTAATTTACTAATACATTTCTAATCACTAATGGATGAGATCAGATGGCTGCAGTGGTTGAGGCAGTTATCATGCTTGACCCTATTCGATTAGGATAGTCTACGTAGGAATTTGTCAAATTACTACACATTCAAGATTTACATTATCCCAAGAATAACGACCGGTTCTGGAGCTTTCCTGAATTCGAATGAAGTTTGTATTAATGATGACAATTTTGGGTGGTGAAACATCCGGTTTATAGGTCTATTGTCTCTTGAATCTACTATATTGGTTTAAAATATGTCTATCTACTTAATCCTCTATTAGATAGTTAAAAATATCTATGCTTGAATCAATTTCTTATTTTTTTGATTTATCATTGCGGCATGCATTTTTATTGGACTTATTTGTGATGAAGAACCTTGTTTAACTAAGTTCATAATAATTTCATATTCTATGAGGAGGGTTAGGGTTTCGTGAACAGCCATATGCAATGACGCCTTTACATCTTGAAAGAAATCTGTTGCCTTTATATATATATATATATATATATATATATATATAACCAGCTTGTTTCTTAGGAATTACATGTAGATTGTTTTATGTGTTATGATTCTCCACATCTTCTTGTTCACACATAACATCTATTCATTCCACTCCCCCTCATTGAGTATTAGAGCGGTTAGCACTATCAATCATTATATGGAGATTTTTGTTGGATTTCCGACTCGTTTCCTTAGTGGAACTTGGTTGGGATTATGTCTAGTTTCATTATCAATATCTAGTTTTAGCTGTCATGGTTTCAGATCAGAATTATCAGTCTCTTAAATGTTTTTTAAAAATAATATTTTAAAAAGTTTAAAATCACAAAAAAGGGAAATAGCTGCTAATGATGTTAAGATTATATTTCATTGCAAAATTGATAATAGTAGCTGATGACTGACACAACAAGCATTTCTTGGACATTATAAGGGACCGCTAATCACTGATGATGCATCATTAATTAACAAGGGATGTTATTCTTTCAAATTTTTAGTAATATCAGCAGTTTAATGGAAACGGATTTATGAGTATTTCTATTAACTGATAATTATCTATGATATTTATGTGTCCATTAAGTTTCAATAACTTACGTAAGTATTGAAAATAATTAGCTATAACTTGATAGTGTATTGAAAATTATTAGCAGCTTATTAATAAAACATTACCTTACTATGTTATTCTACACAATAAATGGGGATAGCCCTTTTCATTTGGAATTTATCCATGGGCTAATGGAAATGGCCTTGCCCTGTTAGATATTACCTTTAACAATAATTAATAATTAACTACTAATATGTTGTGTGGTTAATGGGTTATGAAAATATCCACCAACTATTAACCATTCTATATAACATTATATTAGCCAGTAGAGAATTGATATAGGTTGATTTGAGATCAGTATCTATCATAGTTGTCAAATTGTTACATATCGTGCATAGTTTTCTAAAGTATCATATTGCGTATCGTGGAACATACTCTTTCTCTTGAGGCATAATAAAGTAACTAAGTTTATAACCATGAATACTATTTAAAAATGATCAAGTTAGCAACATAAAGAAAAATGCAACTAAAATAAAATTCAAAAGTTGCAATGCAGTGTATACAAATATATAGACTCACTAACTCAAGTAAAAGCATATCCAACCAAGTATATGAAGCATCCCGCCTAAAAATAAAAAGAAAAGTCTAAAATAATGAATAAGCAATTATCTGTGTTTGAACCAATACTATCATAATTTTTGTCAACTATTAAAATTTAATTGTGACTTGAAACTAGTTGGTGAGTAAGCGATGAAAGAGACATGGCTTTTCCAATGAAGAAGATGGACTAGCAAAGCATGTGCTCAATTAGATAACATCAAAGAATGTTTGATAGAAGAGGGAAATTACGTTACTGGAGGAGATGTGGGAAGAGTCTCCAATGAGAGAGGAGAGTCACAGCCATGATTAAAATATAAGAGATGGTGAAATTTTGGGAATTTTTATTTGAGAATCGAGATAAAATAAAGTAAATTTATACATGGTTAGAGTGTTTATAGATATAAAGATGTATTATCCACGACTTAAACTTGTAGCTATATCAACATCATACATTGTATCGCGTATTGGGTGATATGTAGCACACATACAGTAGTTGTACTGTAAGATACATAAAGGGTCTGGTACATAGCTGCAATACGTTTCAAAATCTCTATGAATCGTATCGTATTGTTAGATACGTATCACGTATCATACGATATTGTTAACACTGGTATCAATCGATACCAGTTGACCAGAAACTAGTATCAATCTCTACCAGTTATTAGAGACAAGTTCCATTGATAATGTTTTGGATGATTTGGAGCCTTCATATACTACGGTACTTAATTTATCTTGATTCACATAATTAAAAGTGCAAAAAAGTGTTTCGAAGTTCTATTTACTACAAGTAGGCATAAATTGATGGTTGTTTGTGTTCTTTTCTGGGTTAACCGTGTAGGATCCATCTATAAAAGGCTTAGCAGAGCAGATAGCAAAGGATCCTGTGTTCAACCAGATGGCAGAGCAGCTTCAAAAAAGTGTTCAAAACGTAGGACCAGATGGGGTCCCACCAATTGATACCCAGCAATACATTTCTACCATGCAACAAGTCATGCAAAACCCTCAGTTCATGACAATGGCAGAACGGCTTGGAAACGCACTGATGCATGTAGTTTTCAAATATTCTGAGGCATCATTGTAATATGTATGAGTCAGGAGGCTTTGTTTAACCATAGTAAACTTTGTGACTTATTCTTTGCCAGGATTCTAGTATGGCTGGTATGCTCGAGAGTTTTACTAATCCAACCAATAAAGAACAGCTTGAAGAAAGGATGGCACGCATGAAGGAAGATCCATCTCTGAAGCCAATTCTGGATGAGATAGAGAGTGGTGGTCCTGCTGCAATGATGAAGTAACAGATGTTCAACACATTATTGATTTCTGTGTCACCAACTTATGTGCAGTTTCTTATTTATTTTTTATTGTTTGTTTTTGCTTAGGTACTGGAATGACCCGGAAGTTCTTCAAAAGCTAGGGCAAGCCATGGGTATGCCCACATCAGGGGACGCTGCATCATCTACAGAGCTATCTGGACCTGAAGAAACTGAAGAGGAAGGAGAATATGAGGATGAATCGGTCGTTCATCACACTGCTAGTACCGGTGATGTTGAGGTATGTCTATTATACTAAAATATTAGAGTTTTGCTCTTATGCAATATTTTGACCTTCAGGGAACTAAATTTGTTTATCTTTGACAAGTTCATTCATCAAAGTATTATTTCTTCATTTTTGTTTATACAACTTAGAGTTAGTATTGTGAAAGTGACTAGAGACCAGATTCTAGAATCCGACTTAAATATTAAAGAAGGATTGCTCCTTCATGCAAGCAATATTATCAGTAGACAAGATAAACTAACAATTATGAAATAATTTGTGATAAGGTACTGTTTTCAGTAGGCGCTTATATATTTTTTTGCTGATTTTGCTAGCATTTATTTATTTTCATGATCGATAAATTTAGCCGCATGCACCAGAAATTCAGTTTTTATTAGAGGTGGTGTTATCTATGGTTTTGGCAGTAAGTTGGTTGAAATCATATATTCTGGTGGGTTATTCTAATTTGAATTAAAGTTTTTTGCTCATACGGCTGTAAACCACATGTTTTTCTCATTACACAGATATCCTTTTCCTCTTTAATTTTCTTGCTATAAACATTTTCTATTCTAGTTTTTTTATAAATGAGTATGTATTATAACAATTGTTTGTGTTTCAAATAGGGCTTAAAGAGCGCACTTGCTGCTGGAGCTGACAAGGATGAAGAAGACTCTGAAGGAAGAAGAGCTTTGCATTTTGCATGTGGCTATGGCGAGGTATGAATAGTTTACTTTTAGTTTCAGCATCAACAAACATTTATCCCATCAAAAACTGGTCTGCCCTCCTTTGGAAGATTTGAGAAAGTTTATATGGTCAGACATGATATCAAACCTTCTTTTATTTAACGCCAAATGGTTACTCCAGATAAATTTAAACATGAGAGCTGCATGCCATATCCTAGTTGACTAGTTGGAGCACTCCTAATTCTCCTAGACTGAGGGAGAAGTGTAGAAGAATAGGAAAGAAGATAGAATTGCTACAAAAAATATCTTCTTGTCTAAGGCATGAGTGAAGCCAAATACATTCGGTCATTCCCATTTTGAACTAATACTTATGCTTCTGATAATTGACCTGTGATCCTCTGAGACACCTACGTACATTATAGGTAGGGGTGTAAACGAGCCGAACTCGAGCCAGCCAAGCTCGGCTCGAGTTCGGCTCGTGGTTCTTTTTGTTGGCCCAAGTCCGGCTCGTTTAGTTAATCGAGCTAGAGATGCTCGGCTCGAGTCCGGCTCGATTAAACATGCCCAGCTCGTGTTCGGTTCATCTGTGGCCCATTAACTAAACGAGCCGAGTTCACGAGCCGAGCTCAACTGAGCTCGTTTGTGAGTTCGGCTCGTTTTCAGCTCATTTACTCATATTAATAGTATCTTCCAAGAAAAACACATAATTAACAATAATGCTTAAAACTCAGGGTTTTGAGATATGGAAAAATTAAAAAACATTAACATCTAGGGCATTGAATGGGTCTAAGTGCTGGGTTTTATATTTATCTCAGTACACTTTATATACTGTCATTTAATTGAATTAAGTGTTCTGAGAGTTGTATAGAATCTGCTATATATTACATATTACTGTTTTTTTCAAACTGTGTAACCCAGCCGAACCCGAGTCAATACCGAACGAGCCTGGCTGAGCTCGAGTCCGGCTCGTTTAATAAACGAGCCAGGCTTTCTGGCTCATGTCCGGCTCTTTAATAAATGAACCGAATTTGAACGAGCTGATACCGAGCCGAACCTTAATCGAACCTGAGCTGGCTCGTTCAATTACCACCCCTAATTATAGGATAAACATCAACAGAATATCAATCTATTTTCTGGCTATGATTATTCTTTTGGCAATGAAGCAAGGTTTTTCCTAGTGTTATTTAGAAACCATGAACTTATCATACCTCGACGGCTGTGAGACAAAGTTTTGCTCTTATGGATGATATTTGATTACCATCTTGTTTCTCCGAACATAATTACCATCTTGTCCCTCCATTTGTCATCTAGCCATTAGTATCAGAAGCAAGCCATTTCAAACTAGGGGATGTAAATTGTAAAAGATCTGGCATGTGACACTATGACACCGTTTTCTCTCTCTCTCTAGGTTTAGGCTTGCTTAGTGCCTAATTCACAGTTTCCATCAACACATTCTTATAGTTAGGTAAATTTACTGTTGTCTTGTCTAATGCTTGCAAAAGATCATTTCCTGGCGCAAGGTTTTAGTACACCATTACAGCCTAAAGCCACTTAACTACAACAAACTTTATCTGAAATCTGCATATTTTGAATCAACCCAGCCTATTATCTTCATGCAGACAGTTTTCTGAAGGTGAGACTTGAATGAGTTTTCTTCTTCTCTCATAAACTCTTACTGTATCTGCACCTATGTACATTTGTCTTAATTTAAAACCAATGGATCCCTCAAAATTAGATAAGAAAAAAATTTAGTCCGTGCTATAACTGTAACTGTCAAATTGTGGCTGTCTTCAAATGATAGTGTATGTGTCCCACTAGGTTCTTTCTTCCAAAACTATTAATTTGATTACTTCATATTTTTCTTGTATATAGGGACTCATTAGAGTTCAGAAGAGTGTCTTAGTCTTTCCTTCTTTGTGGGTGTGTGTGGGTGCGCGCACGCACGCATGGGCGTGCGGGTGTGTGCGCTGGCCTAATTATGTGCCCATCAATCAATTGAGCCATTCGTACTTTGTCTTTTCAATAAAAGCTTAAACTGGAAAAAGAAAAAACCTTTTCCCTTCTGGAAGAAAAAGCAAGATACCGAGCCAGCCCTAACTAACCTGCACCATGATATTATTCACATAGCACCCATGGCTTCAAAATTTTTGGATACCCCCCATTATATTGCTCTTGATCCTCTTAGTTATTCATGACAGTTTTGCGTTTTAAGGCATATTCCAGCTTATTTATGATCAGGATGAATTCCTCCTTTTTGGCCAAAACCAAGGGCGTGTTTCCTGCAGTTTGGCCAGAAAAAAGAAATCAAGTTTTTCTGAAACAATTTTTATATCGATAATGAATTCCAGGTTAAATGCGCTAAAGTGCTTCTTGAGGCTGGAGCTGCTGTTGATGCACTGGACAAAAACAAGAACACTGCTCTTCATTATGCTGCAGGTTATGGACGCAAGGAATGCGTAGCTCTTCTTTTGGAGAACGGCGCAGCAGTGTAAGTCATCTAGTTGTCTCTGTATATTTGTGTTGTACCTGGCTAGCCTTTCTGCTACTAGTCTTGTTTTGATGGCACGTGCTCTGCTCATGTGCAACGAGAAAAACCGTTTGATTGAATTGATTTGAAGACATTTAGCTGTAATGTTTTCTAGAATAACCTAACGAAATTTCATCACTCCAAGGGTTTATATATACATTAATTGAAGCATTTTACTATGAACACTCCTTTCACAATTTTAGTAATTTTAATGGAACTTTAAATGAGATATTTAACTTTATTTAGAATGCCTTTTGTAAAGCGTGCCATATCCCATATGACATGGAGATAAGTGACCTCATAATTCAAAAAAGATGAATATGAAGACAGTGAAATTTCAAAAACGGCAAACCCTAAAGTATTCACATCAATAATAATCAGACGTATCTGTGTAGGATCATGATTAGTCAGTCACTAGGATGAAGAGTTTCACTACGTGTATTTAAGTAGTATATAGAGGGAACGAATTCAAGTTTTTCTTGTTTAAGATGCAGGATAGGTTGACACAAGTTAAACTCTCCGACATTTTTTTCTTCTTTTTGCCGAATCATGTGAAGTATTTGCCCAATCTAACAATTCCTTTTTTTTACTTACCATTTAATATATTTACCCTACATGACACCCTTTTCAATTTTTTTGTTATTACCAATTAATTTGCGCCAATGATTTAAAAAAAATATAATTATCCTTTAAAATTTGTTGCCCTGCTTCACCTAAATTTATAAATAAGCTGGATTACCATATAAATTGTGGTGCAGCACTCTGCAAAACTTGGATGGCAAGACTCCAATTGATGTCGCGAAGCTGAACAACCAAGAGGAGGTTCTCAAGTTGCTCGAAAAGGATGCGTTCTTGTGAATCATGTTCCTGATGCTACCGGCTTTATTCCTCCTTGTCTTTGGCAATACATCAGTTTGAAAGCATTGTAGTCACTAGTGGTATTCTTCCAGTTGCATGTTGAAGTCCTATTATGCGAGTGAGATGGATTGTTTCCATGTGGGTTCGGATTTTAGATGATTGTTTCTGGTCATTCTCTCGGTCGTGGGCATGTCTTGTAATAATGTTTTATAACAGCAGTTGTATTTTTATTACCTGTCATTTTATTTTGGGTCTGTTTGGGTATTTCTATAGTGGTAATTTTTAGTATGTCTTGTAATAATGTCTTGTAACAGCAGTTGTATTTTTATTGCCTGTCATTTTATTTTGGGTATGTTTGGGTATTTCTATAGTGGTAATTTTTAGTATATTCTGATTATGTCATCCTTGTATGTTTTTGTAGGCCATTTTTGTTTGCCTTGAATATGTTTTAGTTATGTTCTAGTGTCAGGAATCCGTTTATCTATGGATCATAATATTACTGCATTTTGCATGATTCTATATTTTGTCGATTAGAGGCAGAGTTTTTGTTTTCTTGGAAGGGGAATTGAGAAGCATCCGCTTTTTCTCTACTTATAAAAATATATTGAAAAGCGACTGTAAAATATTCTAATTATAAATTTTATAATGTAACATGTCTTTCGTAGTTCCATAGGAGAGGTTGTTTCTTGTGCATGTATCTATAATAAAAGCGACGTTTCGAGTATGATTAAACTAGGGTTGCGGTCGCCCAGCCCTGGAATAGCACTTGGCGAAAGTGGGAGGGTCCCACCCTGAAGGGGTGGGTCTCATAACCGCAGCCACATGACTGCAGATCACAGGACTGCAGATGACTCCAGCCCCGTTAAAGTCTTCAAGTATTTTGTTTATACACTTAGCTTTATTTAGCTGTTGAAGTATTCACGGTATTTTTGTGTATTCTTTTGGTAGTTGAAGTGTAGAACTGATATGATAATAGATCCTAGAAGAGCAACACATCATGCTACAGCAATAACCACTGCACATCAAAATTTATCAAACATCAGGTTACCATATATTTTGCATTGCTAAAAGTATATAACAGGGGCAGATTCGATAGTAAATATGAGCAGCAGCCATCTACGTTTGAATACATTTCATGTATTTAAGCTCGGACCCGGTCAAGATCCGAACAACGACAGAGACCCCAAAAGCGGAAAAATTAGAGAATCCGCTCATTTGAGACAATCATCATTCTGTAGATCCGCCGCAAATCACTGTTGGTTCTTTCATGAGACTGTACGATCCTGGGAAACAGTCCGGTGCTTGCCCTTGAACCTAACGATGAATACCCTATCCCATTCCTTTTGTTTGCTTATTCTACCCACCAATTAATTTCATGGCTTAAGCGTTCACCAACCATGACAGGTCCATCGGGCAAAGGTAAAGAAGAGTGAACGTTCGCTGTGCTATAGGGTTGAGCAAGCTCTGCTGCGTACTTTCACCTGTAATTCTAACCTTTTTCTTGTTTATATTTATTTAATACCCATAATGCCCTTCAACGTCTCTCCATGTGTTCCAGGCGTGTTCACAATTACTTCTCAAACTATTACGTATAAAAGTTAACTTCTATATATAGCAATTCACCACTACCTTTACCAGTTAACTACTGCTGCAAAGTTGGAAGATATAAAAAGAGTAATGAAATAAGTATGTATGAAACACAGATTTTTGGAGTAATATCTATAACTGGATATAATTTGAAGGAAAAATTATTATGGGGCAATATTTTGGAGTGTTGAGCTTTTTACCGAAATTAAAAATTAATTATGTAAAGCATGAGTAATTTAAATGTAGCAGGCATCGAATTATATGTAATACCTATCATGTAATGTAATAATTTCACTTCGCTAAATATAGTTTAGCTAGACCCAACATTTTCATTGAGTACAGTATCCAAATACTGAAAAATACAAAATGACTGATATATACACGCATCTTCACCCACCGTTCGTTTTTTGGTCATAGAGAAGGTTTCCCCAAGTTTTTGGCTCAAAGGGACTGCTTCGCAATGAGAGACAAATGAAAACACCGCCTAGGCGTTTCATCGAGTCGGGTACTCAAATGGTATATATATTCTATGTCACAAATTCTTATCTTACAATAATATTTACATGAAAAGCGAGACGGATGGAATAAACAACATCTGTATGAGGTATAATCTATAGCATCATTTTCTTGATCTAAACAAGCGTGGAGGAATTAATAAAAAGAAGAGAAAAAAGATGTAAAAACTGTGTTAGTTTCAAAATCTCTCACGAGCTGCGGAATGCTACTCTCTTCTTCTCTTCTAAGTTTCAGGAAGCGCACAAGGAACCGAGGAGGCAGGAGAGGTGTAGGAACTTTCAAGGAATTTCCGTTGTTTTTCGTCGGCTAAACAAAGAATAGATTCAACACACACCTCCTGAGCAGATGGGGGTGGGGTCGGCTTGAAGTCCTGCAATTTGGAGTACTCGGAGATGAGGTGATACATATAGTCATAAACCCGATCCATGTTTATCTCTTCCATAAGCGCTTGCGCGTTTTTCCCTATCGCTTCTGCCTGTAGCAAGATCATAACCAATAAAATTAAGGGCTGTTGTGAATTCACACACACACACACACACACCCCACACCCCACACCCCACACCCCCCAAAAGAAGAAGTAATAATATCAATAATAAATATAGGCATCTAGGCAACAATATCTAAGCCCGTCTCTTCATATTTCTCGAGCAATTCTAGTTATAACATTTAAATCACATAGGATTGCTTTTAACCATAAACAATAGCGCCCCTATCAATTCAAGCGTGCACAACAACCTACTAGTAATTAATGGTGCCACATCAGCCCATAAGTCTCACTGTAAATTTGCAAAAATAAATTATTGCATATTCATTTAATCCTTGTCAAACTTCAACCCCAAAAAAATGCTAGGGATTTGAAACCCCAGTAACAAAATTTGGAAACAATAAAAAACGGACCTGGAGTCCTTTACTTGCAACAAATGTTGCATTTTCTAATCAGAAAGCCAAAGATCGAGGAAAAAGAATTGAACAAGTCTGTAGAAAGAAAATCACCTCGGCTGGGTGTTCATTTCCCCAATCAACCGTAGCCTTTATAGATGGACATAGATTGACCGGATTAATAGGCCAGTAGTTTACTTTTGGAATGAGACCACGGCTAAAGAAATCCTGATAGTATGGATCTATAAGCAGGGAAAGGGACCCACATGCAAGGATATACTTTAAACTCACCGACCATGCAAAACCTTCGGCATATATCTTATAACTGCAAAATGATACACAGAATTATTAATGTCTTCAAATATTGATCATGCAATACAACGCAGTGTCTTACCGGTGATCACATTGGTTTGAGAGTGCTGATTTTCGGAAACCATCCTTTGCTTCTTCAACCCAGTTCTAAAATGCAAGACAGACAACAAATTAATATTTCAAGTTGATTGTCACGCCCCACCCCCAATACAGAGAGTATTGTCCGCTTTGGCCGAAACCGCACGGTTTTTTTCCCTTTAGAGCGAACCAGACCCGACCAGGGGCCACTTCCCAGGAGGTCACCCATCCCAAGACTTCCCTAGACCGAGCACGCTTAACTACGGAGTTCTCAAGCTCCTGTAGTTCCGGTTCACTTAAAAGGCTCCTCTGATACGTCTTCAAATTCTCACCTGCCATAATCCTAAACTCAAAATACCCGACATTAGCATGATGATAGATTTTGAATATAGATCAAGGCTAGAACTCCAAGATACTTAAATTGAGTACCGCATTGTAACTATGCCGCGGTATCATAGCCACAATTACTTAACTCCACCCAAGTCGCCTAAGTCCTAGGGATAACAAGAAATCAGGTTTTCGAGTCGACATGCAAAGTAAGTTTGCACGTCGTAAAAGATATAATCAGGAAGAATGTGATTCAAGAATAGTAAAACGGTCAAGGTGGCAGGACATATTTCCTAAACACGGGTATTCTGATTCGTGTATTGGGTACAATACCCAACTACAAAAGAATCAACCCGACTATCCTATGGCTCTGATACCATTCCAAAAGAACCATGTCACGCCCCGCTTCCCAGAGTACGCAAGATTGGGTACGTGACATAGCCAACCATGCTACCTGTGGGTAGGAAGTATCCATCCACAGTCACATTACGGCTGTAGAGATATCAAGAACAAGATAAAACTATCTAACACATGTCCAAATCCAAAATAACAAGAGTCAACGATAAATAAATGCGGAAGCAAATGATCCAATACAATAACAGAAAAGTATGTCTCATAATGCTGGCTCACATCTGGAAATAAAAATACGGGAAATAAAACTAACCACTACAGAACGCACAACTCAGCCTGCTGGCTGAAGTACTCCTGCTCGGACAGCGACGGTGGTAAAGAATCTGGGCCATGCAAAACCCAGACGTCAGCGCGTCATGTCAACCAATAATATAATGTGAACAGTGTAATAGGCAATGCAGAAATAAACATGAATGAAGCAATAGTATGAAACAAGCAGTGCAGGGTAGTGTGCAGTGGGTAACTAAACTGTTTTATCGGGTTTTCTATCCTAAAGTCCTTGAAATCAATTCGAGTAATCCTCCATGTAACTCAAAGGATATGTCCCGTTACCCCCCCCGACCACGGATCAGGAAGATGGGAACCAATAATGGTTCTGTCCCGTTGCCCCCCGGGACCACGGATCAGGAAATGTAAGAGTCACGAATGGCTCTGTTCCGTTACCCCCCGGGACCACGGATCAAGTAATACCCTTTCAAGTTACACTTTAGATTACCCTTTTGATTTCCCCATTGCCCCACGTTATATGTGTCAGGTCAGGTATTCAGTGGTCAAGAACTAATGCCAACACAAGTTCAGGTAACAGTAGGTTTGTCTGGATAGACAACAAGCTTGGTCCATGAGGACTCCATGTCAGGTTTGTTGGTATTAGGCATGAGATCAGGTAACAGGTCAGGTCATGGTACATCAGGTCAAGTCGATAGTAAAGGGTACCATGTCAGGTGCATCGGTATATATCATGTGTAGCAAAGTCAGGTCAAGATGTAACAATATCGTGGGTGTGCTCACAACAGGTATATAATCGAACAAGGATTAACAGCAGGAAATAAGCAATAAATTAGACAACAATAAGCAGTTCATTTAATCACAATAGTGCATTAACATAGTGCAGTCGTTTTATCATATTAACAGGTTTTGAGCACCCTTCGTGGTGCAATGGATCGAATGATGGTGCAATACCGTTACTTCAATATCTGACTGTACTAGAACTACCAGTGTACAGGCTATCATCCTTTAAACAGTAAAATGTGGTTAACGGGTAAACTTCGTTATTAGGGTTAAAGTGGCAAACTGTAATTTTAGGTTAACTGTGATATATGTCATATTGCAACCAAAAGAGAAAGAATACTATACCGAGTTACGTTTTGCAGGTTTAATGAGTCAAAACATACATAATTGTATAGTATAGCATGTAGCAAGTGATACTTGCCTCGATCGGATCACGTTACAGGATGCGCACGTAGCGTCCAGTGTCGGCAATCGTTGCAACATCCACACGCGCACACGGAACAGGTACAGCAAGAAGTTAACCACGCAAGTAGGGAACATCCACCGGGTTGCCCAGATCAGCATACATCTCTTCTTGCTCAATGTCTGCAGTGCGATCTTCAAGTGTGCCGCATGCTCTCCAATACTCCTCGAGTAGACCAGAATATCTTCAATGAATACCACAATAAACTGGTCCAAGAATGGTGAAAAGATTCGGTTCATCAAATCCATGAATATTGCCGGCGCATTCGTTACTCCGAAGGGCATCACTAGATACTCGAAATGTCCATACCGAGTTCGAAACGCCGTCTTGCAAATATCTTCTGATTTAACTCGGACCTGATAATATCCGAACCGCAAATCCAGCTTCGAGAATACCCTCGCGCCACTAAGCTGCTCAAAAGTTCTCCAATGCGAGGGATCGGGTACTTGTTCTTAATAGTCACCCGGTTTAATTCTCGTTAATCGATACACATCCTTCTCGTGCCATTCTTCTTCTTTACTAGAAGAACTGGAGCTCCCAAAGGCGAGTTGCTGCTTCGAATTCAACCTTTCTCAAGCAATTCAGCCACTTGCTTCTTAACTTCTTCCAATTCTACTGGTGTCATTGGGTAATACGCTTTAGATACTGGCGCTGCACCAGGAATAAGGTCAATCGCGAACTCCACGTCTCGCTTCGGCGGTAAGCCCGATATATCTTCAAATACATCCATGAAATCGCGAACCACCACCGGTTCTTCACAACCATCAACTTCCATAGCTGCAAGAACATTGTTTGTCGGCCTAGCCCTAAACTCGACTGGCCCGACAGAACTGCTTCCTTACCGCAACTGCTGTCTGCATTGTTGGCAGCTAAAGGTCCAGCGAAACTACTGAGTCTCGTCCATTCTGTTGTATGCACGTCCACGGGTACTCCATTCTGCCTTAGTCCGATGAACTTCTCTTCCATTTCCTCCCGTGCAGTCCGCGGGAAGAACTCCTCCAAGAAACTCTTAGAAGAATTTGCCCACTCGATCAGCTTGGGCAAGCGGGTCTCCTCAACAAGCCACCATTCTCGGGCGTAGTCCACTAGCTGAATGCGCACCACATCAACTCTTTTGTCCTCTGGAATCTGTGCCGCAAAAAGCAAGTTCTCTGTGTCAACTAGCCACTGCTCCACTGGCAACGGCTCCTTTGAACCAGTAAATGTAGACGGACCCAACCGTCTGAAATCTGCTATGGTCCCTACTCGGTCAACTGGTCTAGCTCCAACGTTGTTTACAGACTGCTGAACGATCTGCAAACCTTCCCGGGACGAGTCTGGTTGCTGCTGGATCAGCTCGGTCTGTCTCTTTGATTCTCCAGCATTCCTCTTATCACTCCAAGCACGGCGGTTTCCTCTTATCACTCCGTAGTTAAGCGTGCTCGAGCCAGGGAAGTTCTGGGATGGGTGACCTCCTGGGAAGTGGCCCCTTGTCGGGTCCGGTTCGCTCTAAAGGGAAAAACCGTGCGGTTTCGGCCAAAGCGGACAATACTCTCTGTATTGGGGGTGGGACGTGACAGAATGGTATCAGAGCCTGGTCCCTCAATAGTAGGTCTGTGGTTCGAGGACGAACCATTGTTCAAAGGTGGGGAGAATGTCGGGACCCGGTTCTTGCTCACGGAGCAAAGTGCCACACGGAACAAAGTGCCACGCCAAGTGTCGTGTTAAGTGGGCGGGGCCACCTCTTGAATCCGTGGGGGCCACTTCTTGAGTCCGTGGGACCCACTGTAGAACAATGGGGACTCTTCGTAATACATTCCGAAAGGGGGCAGATCTGTACTATAAATAGAATGATACCACTCTTCAATACAGAGGAGCCTTTTAAGTGAACCGGAACTACAAGAGCTTGAGAACTCCGTAGTTAAGCGTGCTCGAGCCAGGGAAGTTCTGGGATGGGTGACCTCCTGGGAAGTGGCCCCTGGTCGGGTCCGGTTCGCTCCGAAGGACAAAACCATGCGGTTTCGGCCAAAGCGGACAATACTCTCTGTATTGGAGGTGGGGCGTGACATTGATTTTAGCAATAATTAATCTATTTGAGGATGAGAGTATTGGTCTTTTCTTCACTCTTTTATCAGTAATAAAAATGAGTCCATATCTACTTGTATATTTAATTGTTTTTAAACTGAAGCTAAAAGCCTATGTATGTTATAAATTTGAGTTGAATTATACATAAAAAAAAAAAAGCTTAGACCAGACATCATAAAGAAGACAAAAAAATATGTCAAAATACTGCTCAGTATTTTATATTTTTTACTTCACTAATTAAAATAAATTTAGGCCAATATACACCGCACAATCTGGATTCCAAGACAAGTCAGCCAATAGGGCCATTTCTAATCTCAAAATTTATAATCTGACACAGCCAGACCCTGAGTTTTTAAGCCTGCTTTCAATAGAAATATCAAAGTTTTTTTTAAAAAATAAAAAAATAAATCTAGGTGTAGCGTTGCTAATGATTACCTGACGCATGATTTGAGCTCCCCACAACTTCGAGTCGTTACAGCCTAACAATGCAACTCGTAACGGAGATTGAACATCCGGATTTCCTTTCCAATAAGCATTGGCATCCTTTTCCACCCATCTTTTGGCTTGAGAACCAAGCTTGATGTTTCTGAGCTCTTCTTTCCAAGGTTTAATGTTTATCTCAGACCTACAGAAGTAACATGTTAGTTATAGGTGCATAATGACAATATCTTAATTGATGGATGAGATTATGAAATATATATTAACATAGAAAACATAAACCATACAACAAATCTAGAATACAAAAACCATGTAATAGGTAAATAATATTTGATCAATTGTAACCACTTGAAGAAGCCATTGATCTTCCTTTACCTTACTCGGTATCTTGTCTCTACTTATCCTTTGATGGTGCCAGACAGTAACTTTATGAGAGAATATTGTTATGAGTAGTGATAGGGACAAGACCTAACCTCATACTTCTAACAGTGTTGTGGATAACTAACCATCAAGTTTCTTCACAACGTAAGCCCAAACTAGGGCCATTATCTCACAGCCACCCACTGATTAAAAACCAACCACTATTCATGTAAATATGATTATTTTGTTGGTAACTATCAGGGTGATTTAATATTACCTTTAGTTAACAAAATCTTTTAGCACTACTCACCAGTCCATATATTAAGTGGGTGTAATCCCATATACTAAGGTACATCTTACCCATATATTAGCCAATCATCCATATATTACACAATCACCTATTGCTTTATTTATGGGAATACAAAATGAATAATTAATTAAATATCTCTTCAATCCTCTAAAGTCTATTCAATATTCAAATATAACCCAAAAGGTATAGAATATATAAAATATTCTTACATTTTCCCACTTGGGTTGTATTTGACCTTATGACTCTGGTTTACTTTATGGATTGGATGTACTTTTTGGCCATAGATATTTAATAATTATTTTACCATAGTTTCATGGTCCTGTTAAAAGAAACTCTAATGTTATATCATAAAGGTGTATACTCAATTAAAACGAGCATGACCATTCCATGGTTATAGACAAGAGATATTTCTTTTACATTGCCAACCACCAAACATGGATTGTGTAGAATTAAACAATGACATACTTTATGTGATATTTATTTATGTCATGTTTAATATTGTCCTGCTCTTTATGTCTTTTTTTGAAATCTTCTTATGTCTCAAATGAGACTTATAACATAATACTTTAGAGGTTAATGATGACAATCATCCTGTAATAGATCTTTAAGCTTGAGATTGTATTCATCTCAAGACTTTCTTTGTTTAAGAAAACTTGCAAAATTTTGATAGTTAAATGCACAACTATAGATAATAGAATAAAATGAAAGTGTCCTTAAAAGAAAAAAGAGATTAATCTGAAACGCCGTTACTAATAAAATAAAACAACCCCCACTAAGCAAACACATCAAAAGTATTAACTAAACCTATACTCCCGACATGATTCTTAAATGTCACAACCGGTAAAGCTTTGGCAAGAGAATCTGCTATCATAGATGTGGTGCTTATGTGCTTAATGACAATCGCACATTTCTTAACCTTTTCTCTAACGACCAAGTATTTGATTCCAATATGCTTAGACCCAGAAGAACTTTTATTGTTCTTGGAATAAAAAACTGCTGGACTATTATCACAAAAAATTTCCATAGGTGAAGATATTGAATCAACCACTCATAGTTTAGAGGTGAATTTTTTTAACCAAACAGCTTGCAAAATAGCTTCATAACAAGCAATAAACTCAGCGTGCATAGTGGAAACATAACCTGAAGTGGATTTCAAGTCATCTGTGCAACCTCCAAAATCTAAATCAGAATACCTAATAACTTTTAGCTCATCAACTTTACCATACGAAAGCATATAATCCTTAGTGCGTTGAAGATAACGAAGCACTTTCTTTTTCGCTGACCAATGCTCCATGTCTACATTAGATTGAAATCTTCCAAGGACACTCACTGTAAAAGTTATGTCTAGTCATGTGCAAACCTGTGCATATATCAAGTTTCCAACATGAGACGCATATGGTTTCTCTTTCATTGACTCCTCCAAATTGTTTATAGGACATTGTCCCTTGTGCAGTTTATCACCTTTGCTTATAGGTGCTTCTCCAGCTGTACAATTTTTCATGTTAAATCGTTTAAGAACATGATCAATGTAAGCATGCTGAAACAAATCCTAAAACTCCACGATTCCCATCACGATGAATTTCTATCCCCAATACAAAGGAAGCTTCTCCAAGGTCCTTCATTTCAAAATGTTTAGCCA
This sequence comes from Agapanthus africanus, assembly GCA_030015575.1. Lineage (NCBI taxonomy): Eukaryota > Viridiplantae > Streptophyta > Magnoliopsida > Asparagales > Amaryllidaceae > Agapanthus > Agapanthus africanus. The sequence continues at coordinate 409,171,974 of CM057349.1, read as the reverse complement.
ATAATGATTTGGTTTCATGTAATAAACCCGGATCATTACAAACTAGCAAAATGTCATCCACATATAAGATAAGAAAAATCAACTTGCTTCCACTAACCCTCAAGTATATGCAACGATCAATGATATTTCAACGAAACCAAAAGAAGTAACTACCGATGAGAAACCTCCTTTAATCCATAAATGGATTTCTTCAATCAACAAATCAAATGCCCTCTTCCTTTCTCCACAAATCCCTCGGGCTATATGATGAAACGCTCTCATCGAGATCACCATTTAAAAATGTTGTTTTGACGTCCATTTGGTGTAGCTCCAAATCGAAATAAGTTATTAAGGCCATGATCACTCTAAAAGAATCTTCAGATAAAACTGAAGAAAATGTTTCATTGAAATCAATACCTTCCCTTTGCGTGATTCCTTTGACTAGAAGCTGCGCTTTATGGCGTTCAACATTTCCTAAGGAATCTTTCTTGGTTTTGAACACCCACTTACATCCTATGGGCTTCACACGATCAGGAACTTGCATTAATTCCCAAACATTATTCTCATGTATGTATTTTAATTCTTCCATCATAGCCTCTAGCCATTTTGATGACAGATCACCACCAAGTGCTTCTTTGCAGCTTACATGATCATTTTGAGAACCAAGGTCGTAATCACACTATTGCATATACACTACATAATCATTAAACAAGGCCGGTTTTCGAGCCCTTTGAGATCTTAAAGATTGCTCTTGGACCGGTTCTGCTAGATGTTCACGTGGTTCTAGATTATAATCTTGTAGTTCTTAAACTTCATTATTCTCTTCTATGTAATATTCTCTTCTATGTAATGATCTTGTGCAATCTCAATCGTCATGATAAGGTTCTCCTTTTCAAAATCGATATTACGATTTTCCTGATTTCCATTAGTTTCAGTATCTTCTATTAGTTTGACCAGTTTCTAGAATTTTAACGCTTTGATTAGGACAATAAAATATATAACCTTTTGATCTTTCTAGGAATCCTATAAAATAACAACTTACGGTCCTAGGGTCCATTTTGTTTCATGTGGGTTGTAAATCCTAGCTTCAGCTGGACATTCCCACACATGAAGGTATCTTAGACTAGGTTTTCTCTCAGTCTATAACTCAAAAGTTGTTTTGAATACTGCTTTAGTTGAAACCCTATTTAAAATGTGAGCTGCCATTTTTAAAGCATCTCCTCTTAATGACTTTGGCAAGTTGGAGTTGCTCATCATACTTACCATATCCTTAAGAGTATGATTACGCTTCTCTGCAACACCATTTTGCTCAGGTGTACCTGGCATAGTGTATTGTGCGACTATTCCACATACTTCAAGGTATTTGGCAAACGGTCCTTTATATTGGCCTAATTCATCATACCTTCTGTAGTATTCACCACCACGGTTGGATCTGACAATTTTTATCCTTTTATCTAATTGGTTTTATACTTTAGACTTATAATTTTGAAAACATCAAGAACACTTGATTTTTCATGGAGGAGAAAAATATAATCATACCGTGAGTAGTCATCTATAACCAATCCGTATTTATACGGAAAATATTCTAGAAGGTGGACATCTCATTTTGGTTCATCCATTTATTAAATTAAATGGAAATGAGGTGTAAATGTAAACAAAGAGAGAATGGTGACAACCATGCTTGAATAGTGTTGACAAATGAATTGTTAATTCATTGGTGCAAACTATTCAAGCATGGCTGCAATATGTTTATTGAAAAAATGGTATTACAAAACCTTACTTCATATTTTCTCACTTGATGGATGTTTTTTTACATGAGAAACACTCACTATTTACTTCTCTCTTCACCGTCTTTCTTGAGCTCCTCCTTCTTCATCTTCATCTTCTACCCTACCATCTCATGTGTTGAGAATTAAGGGCAGAAAAGATATAGATACACTTAGAGCAACACACATCCCTAGACACTCTAGATTAGCAATCTAAAGTCCCTAGTTGCTTCACTAGATTCCTAGTGTGAAGCTAAAGTCATGAGCTACATCTCTCGGGTGGATCATCTTCGACGGAGGAAGACTGGCCGCCAAGCTCAATCGAGAACACCTTAAGGAGCCAAAGAAGAGGTTAGAAGACCGAAGGACATAGATCATTTGGTATACAACTTCTATCTCGAAGGTTAGCCCTTTTTAGTTGGTTTAGGATTATGGTTCGATTCTAGGCCGGGTTTTTTAACGCCAAAATTTTTTTAAACACCATTTTTGTTCCGCATCGGTCACAGTAGATGGTCAGGGCATTGGCAAACCCCAAAACATTATTCTCATGTATGTACTTTAATTCTTCCATCATAGCCTCTAGCCATTTTGATGACAGATCACCACTAAGTGCTTCTTTGTAGCTTACATGATCATTTTGAGAACCAAGGTCGTAATCACACTGTTGCATATACACTACATAATCATCAGACAAGGCCGGTTTTCGAGCCCTTTGAGATCTTCTTAGAGATTGCTCTTGGACCGGTTCTGCTGGATATTCACTTGGTTCTAGATTATAATCTTGTAGTTCTTAAACTTCATTATTCTCTTCTATGTAATGATCTTGTGCAATCTCAATCGTCCCGATAAGGTTCTCTTCTTCAAAATCGATATTATGATTTTCCCGATTTCCATTAATTTCAGTATCTTCTATTAGCTCGACCAGTTTCTAGAATTTTAGGGCTTTGATTAGGGCAATAGAATATATAACATTTTGATCTTTCTAGGAATCCTATAAAATAACAACTTACGGTCCTAGGGTCCATTTTGTTTCATGTAGGTTGTAAATCCTCGCTTCAGCTGGACATTCCCATACATGAAGGTATCTTAGACTAGGTTTTCTCTCAGTCTATAACTCAAAAGGAGTTTTGGATACTGTTTTAGTTGAAATCCTATTTAAAATGTGAGCTGCCATTTTTAAAGCATCTCCTCATAATGACTTTGGCAAGTTGGAGTTGCTCATCATACTTACCATATTCTTAAGAGTATGATTACGCTTCTCTGCAACACCATTTTGCTCAGGTGTACCTAGCATAGTGTATTGTGCGACTAATCCACATTCTTCAAGGTATTTGGCAAACGGTCCTTTATGCTGGCCTAATTCATCATACCTTCCGTAGTATTCACCACCACGGTCGGATTTGACAATTTTTATCCTTTTATCCAATTGATTTTCTACTTTAGACTTATAATTTTGAAAACATCAAGGACACTTGATTTTTCATGGAGGAGAAAAATATAACCATACCGTGATAGTCATCTATAAACGTAACAAAGTAACGTCGTCCATTGAAAGACGGGTAGGAAAAGGGCCACAAATGTCGGTATGGATAATTTCTAATGGTTGATGACTTTGATTTGCATTTTTCTTTCTACATTGTCATTTTTCCTTTTGTACAATCAATGCAAGTATTGGAGTCATAAAAAATTAGTTGTTCAAGGATTTCATCTTTAATTAGTCGCTGAATTCTTTCTTTAGATGTGGCACAAACGTTTATGCCATAGCACATATGCTTTTTCATTTAATTGGGCATGTTTAGTACCAACACAATTTTCAACATTAAATGATAAACCAGAATTAATAACATTTAACCGGTATAATCCATCAATCATATATCCATTCCCAAACACATAAGAGTTGTAGATCAAATCAAAACCACTGCTGTTGAAATTGAAAGAGTAACCAAAACAACAAAGTCGAGATATAGAAATCAAATTCCTTCTCATGGAAGGGACATAAACAATATCGACCAAATCAAGAAAAGCCAGACTGCAAATGAACTCTAAAAACACCTATAGACTCGAGATCTACTTTTGTCCCATTTCCCACATAGAGATTGACCTCATTTGATGTTGGAACTCTCTGGCTTATGAATCCATGGAAAGAATTTATAACATGAATTGACGAACCAGTGTCAATCCACCAAGAATATGAAGGAACATCAACTAAACTAGATTCAAAACAGACGAGAACATGTTGATTACCCTCGGACTTCGGATGTTTATTAAGCCATGCCTTATATTTCAAGCATTCCTTCTTCATGTGTCCTTTCTTTTTACAAAATTAACACTTGAAAGCCTTCTTTCCTTCTGACTTAGGCTGGAGAGCTGCATTGGGTTTGAGCGGCTTCTTTCCTTTACCCCTTTTTATCTTTATAGGACTGTTCATGATCTGCCCACCATAAACTAAATGTGCACTCTCTTCCTTTTCTTTTCTAGCCCTTTCTTCCTCTTGTGCAGTTATGAAAATAAGTTCATTTAGATCCCACTTATCCCTTGATGCATTATATGTAATTTTTTACTGCTCAAACTGCTTAGGAAAGGAGTTAAGAGCTAAATGAACCAGAAATGTGTCAGAAATAGGAATGCCATGAGATTTCAATTGAGAAGCAAAATCAATCATTCGCATTGTGTTTGTGCACATTACCATTACCATCATATCTTGTGTTAGTCGGGTTTGTCATCAATGTACTTCAGTTTTATCAGATTTCACAAATTCTTTCCCTTCAGATTCTACAAACTTCTTGGCAGTATCACATTCAAGATGCCTCCACGGATGGTTTCAGACATAGACAGACGCATAATCATACAACACATGCGATTTTCCTTGACCATTTTTTCGTATTTAGCCTTAACATCTTGAGGGCTATCTACAGATGGGGTGTTGGGCACATCCTCCCTGAGTACATCATATTCCAATATGCCAAGTAGTATTTCAAGACCTTGTTTCCATTTCTTAAAATTAGAACCAGTCAAAACCTTAATAGAAGAAATCTGACCGTTAATGGAAGAGATATTCACATATGTAACAACAAAAATTAAAACTTATTTATAAAGGATTTAATTTGGACATATAAAATATGTTCTAAATATAAACATGAAGGTCCAGACCACATAGCATATACTCTCTCCTTTGGGCCAAGGGTACACATGTATTGGACTCTCTAACTTAATTGTCATGCTAACTAATAATAATTTAACAATCACAGAAATCTCATCACCTTTGGCCAGAAGAGATTCTTTAGTTATTCTCAGCTACATGACACCATTTTATAAATCTGCCAAAAAATAATTTCCTTTGGGTCATTTATAATTTGCCTGAAATTAAAATGCCATTTTAATCCACAATTCTCAAAATCAATATTTGGGCTCCACTTATTTTCATATAAGGACCACTTTGATGGTTCACTACATAATCAAATAATTGACCATAAAAACTGAAATATGATTTTTAAGATCAAAATATGTTAAGGGTGTGAAGGATTGGTTTTTTTTATATGACATCTTACCCAATAAACAAATTAAGGCTCAATGGCTTATGTGATCATGTTCACCATATAATTGCATATTTGTTTTATGATAATTCAAACAGGAAGCAAAAACAACATATAATTTTAACTAAAAGATCCTGGCAGTTGTATGGTTGGCTCTGATACCAACTATTAAGATAAAAAACACAAACCATACAACAAATCTAGAATACAAAAACCATGTAATAGGTAAATAATATTTGATAACCATTTACTTGAAGAAGCCATTGATCTTTCTTCACCTTACTCGGTACCTTGTCTCTCCTTATCCTTTGATGGTGCTTGACAGGGAATTTATGAGAGAATATTGTTATGAGTAAAGATAGGGACAAGGCCTAACCTCATATTTATAATGGTGTTGTGGATAACAGACCATCAAATTTCTCCACAACGTAACCCCAAAATAGGGCCATCATCTCATAACCATCCACCAATTGAAAACCAACCATTATTCATGTAAATAAGATTATTTTGTTGGTAACTATAAGGGTGATTTAATATTATCTTTAGTCAATATAATCTTTTAGCCCTACACACCAGTCCATATATTACGTGGGTGTAATCCCATATACTAAGGTAAATCTTACCCATATATCAGCCAATCACCCATATATAATCCAATCACCTATTGCTTTATTTATGGGAATATAAAATGAATAATTAATTAAATATCTCTTCAATCCTCTAAAGTCTATTCAATATTCAAATATAATCCAAAAGGTTAGAATATATAAAATATTCTTACAATATAATCTTTGTAATACATCCCAGTATCAGTATCAACAAGTCAAAATCAACAACAATAGGAGGTATCTTTAGAAACTTGCAAGCTCTGAATTTTGTGTAAGAACATAAAGGATGACATTGTGCCATGAACAAATAATGGCTATTTACATAAAGATGTTGACCAGCTTACTATCTTACGGCAGAATTTTAACTCTAAATGAGGATACACTACTGGATTAACGATGTTCTGATTTCTTTTCAATACAAGTTTGTTTGAACATTAAGTAAATAATTTATGGATATTCCAGACAATTGTCATACAAAATAAACAGTTACAACAAATATTTTGTTATAATCAAAGTGGATATTGTTTCATTGATGTTTCCAAACAAGAGGAAAATGGCGATGAAGAAAATAAATTATGAAAATATAAATCTAAATACTAGGAAGCGACTAAAACTTATTTTCAACCTGCTTCATTCTGGAATACGTGTTTGGCTTGGGTTCGTTTGATGCGCACTTTGACGGCTTTCCTGTATATTGACCTTAAATGTCGAAGTTTGAGGTGGCTGGTTCAAGCTGGCTAAGAGGGAAGGAATGAGATCCTCATTTCAAATTTACAAGGGGCACGTTACCATCAGGATTGACAAATAAAGGCACAACAACCGATACAATCTCAAGAATACACCAAACAATACATCAACAAGATAAGATTGCAAGGTAGCAATTGTGTGTATACTTATAGAAATAAAGATTCATCATGCAGCCTTCAAATTGGCAATAACTTCTCATAATATTATTTTTTCATTCCTTCGAAAATACTCTCCAATACGAGGAAACGGGGCCTGTAGTGTCCCTGCAGTGGCCTCACCCAGAGGCGGGCGGGGCCCAGGGGCTTTATTGCAAAATCACCCCTGACCCCACCCACCTCTGGGCGAGGGCACTTTAAGCAGGGGCCTGCAGGGACACCGCAGACCCCTTAAAGTCCTCCAATATTTAGCGTTATCAACTAGTCATTTAGAGCTATGACAAGCTCCTCTCTTAACCCTAGTTTCCTAGTGTCACGATAATTGATAATTAAGATAGGGTTGATCACATTAAGTTATCGAAATGCATCAATTTTTCCAAGGAGCTTTGCTCCATGATGGACCACAATTTTAATGGGAGAATCCTTAAACGACAATGATGATATAAGCATTCAAGTTACAACGACGCAAATGCTATACAGAATTAAAATTTTTATAATTTGTCTCTCCTTAAACAAAAAAGTTCATACAATATCCTTCATCGACATTTCATCCAACATGTATGACACCTCCACCAGTATCGATCAGCTCTAGCACACCAATGTAGATGACTCAAACACTCACTTTGCTCATCGACCAAACCGTCAAGAACCGCTCAAACTCTACTCTAAAGAACATAAACAAGTTCTATAGCTATATCATACAATCATTTTGATCCACAAGCAAAGGGGGGCATTGGCATTTACACACTGCAAATTAACCCTAAACTAAACTAAATTGCAAAACCAAACATTGCATTAAAAAACACAAGAAAGGCGGAAAAGAACATACCATCCCCAAAACGACCAATCGGGAAAGGGAATATCCAAATGGTCCCTACTAGTACAATACCGAAACAGCTGCGGCCGCACCGGCAATCCCCCACCACCCCCACCCCCATCATCAAAAAGCGTCCGATTCAAACTCGGCCGGTCCATACAATCAAACATCATATCGACATCCGGCACCATCCCCGGGTACCTCCTCAGCAGCATCAGCATCCCCCATATGGTGAACATGGCCCTGCTCTGCACACATGCGTAGTACAGGTCCACATACAGCCTCGTCCCCCCGACGACCACGATCCTCATCGCAGCGTGCTTCTGCGCCTCCGCGAGCGACGACCGCGACACGCGGGAGCGCCTGAAGGGCTTGAGGTCCTGGTGGATGTGGCGGTAGAAGGTGGGGCAGGCGGCGGCGGAGGGGGAGGAGGTGGTGGTGGGGGAGGTGGGGGTGGGGAAGGGGAGGAGGCGGCGGCATGAGAGGTAGGAGCAGCGGAAGAGGATGGTGGGGGTGAGGCTAGGGTTAGGGTTTGGCTCCTTGTTGAATGGGTGCCATGGGGTTGGGCTCAGATTGTGCCCAATCACTGTCCTTGTTTGGGATCCCAAGTTCTCCACTGCCTGCACAAAAATACATTTTTTTATTATTATAAGCCGAATATGATGCAAGCAGGATTTGAAACCGTAGCAGGGACACATGCTATAAAACTCTAATATTATTATTTAAGAATGGCTTACTGTCTATATTATATTGATTTTGTTTATTTATTGTACAATCCTTTCAAATTTTATTATAGATTGGTCCAGCTGTATTTCAATAAAAAAAAAGTACAATGTTGAAGTATAACATCAGCCGTTGAAAAACCGAAGGGCATTTCGGTGAAAGTCTATTAAAGAAAATATAGATCCGATGACGGCGATGAGAGCAACAACGACCACAAAAGGATGAAAACTAGAGATGGGAAGAAAGTACCATGTGGAGAGAGAAACCGGCGATGATGCTGATGACAATGAGAGGGGAGACGATGAGAAGAGAGGGTAGAGTCGCCGAAGGGAACCGGGCGATGAAGGTAGGGACGGCCATTGCAGCGACTGCAGATGTCGTTGATGAAGAAGAATTCCTCCTATAATTATCATTTAGAGATAATAATGTGGGCCTAAACCAATAACAGGGTCATGCAATTCTTGTTTCCATTTTTGTTTGTTGGGTTTTGGTCTCTTTGCTCAGGTTTGAATTGTCATCGACTTGTGTCTTCTTTTATCTTCTTGTGGCTAAAAATGACAAAGTCTTGAAGGGGAGGAGAATTGAATGGGGTTCATTGTCTTTAGTCTGGTTCCTCTTTTTTCCTGTTCCAATTGATGCGCTCCGAGGGTCGCTGCTGGCCTTGTTTCTTGTTGCTACGTGGTGTGATGTTGCAAAGAGTTCAAAAGAACTCAACTCCTTGTTTTCCGCTCTCTCTTCAAATGAGTTGATAAAGTTCAGAAGAGGTGGCTTGCCTGCTCAAAGAGTTCAAATTATCAACTCATAACCTCTCGTAATCTTTGTACATGTTGCATTAAAAATAATTATAACGGAAATTTCATCAAAACCATCATGTATTGCAGCATATGTGATGATGTTCTATATTGGCGACCTTCCAGATCAGGACACGTGGCAGATGACGTGTCCCAGAACTCAGAAGAGAGGCCCCACAGGGGCCGATCAGGCCACACCTGCACCCGACCTACAAGCACAAAGCTGGCTCACCTCAGGGCCCCTTGCAAATGGGCCTCCTCGGCTTCTCAGCTCGCCTCCGAGCTACCGCAGGACCAAGATACCTTGGCCCTCTCACTCGTTCCTGAGCTCTCCCGCCGAGACCATCTTCCTCGGTCCCTCCGACCGATCAACTCCACCACTCACAGGCGTAACCGCCGTTCCGCAAATCTCGTCATGCGCAGATTCTCCGCCAGCAACATCCCACGTTCCACGCCATCACGATCCCCATTAATGGGCGATCCGCTCTTTACGCGGGCGTGACGTCAGGAGCATAACTGCCGGCGAGATTCTCGCGCCTGCTGCTGCATGCCACCACCGCTATATAAACCCCCATCACAGAGGGGTCAAGTAAGCCATTCTTTACACTTTACGCCGTTACTCTGCTCGGATCTCATCACTAACTTGAGCGTCGGAGGGTCCTTGGTGGTACCAAACCACCCCGGGACTTCTTTGCAGGCACTCGGCAACAGCTTCCTCACCTCACCTCTTCCTCCAAAAACCCATTGAGACCCACACGCAACAGGAGATCACCTTCAAAATCCACCGGGAGATCGACGGAAGACAACATCTGACGGAGGCCCGAAAAGGAGCTCCATCAGTTAACGCCGTCTGTGGGAGACGAAACTCCACAAAAAAACAAAGTTGGCCTTCCGATCTCCATCACCATGGCAAGCGATCATCCTGAAGATTCAGATACCAGCCGCCGCCTCCTCCTCACCGGAGGCACGGGTGGACCTCTTCCGGCGACCGTCATCAACGCCCTTGCCGGCCGAATAGACCGACACCCCCTCTCTTGACGGGGTCGCACAGAGGGGGCTCGCCACGGCGGCTTGAGGGCCACCTCGCCCAAGGATCCAAGCCTTCACTAAGAGGCAGCCCAGCAGCTACCCTGCTCCTCCCAGAGGCAATCGAGCCCGAGGATCCCTCGCTCGGCTATCCCTGGCGGGTAGCTTCCCTACCGCAACACCAGGGATCAGAAAGTCCTCCCGGAGGCAGTCGAGCCCGAGGATCCCTCGCTCGGCTATCCATGGCGGGTAGCTTCCCTACCGCAACGCCAGGGATCAGAAAGTCCTCCCGAAGACAGTCGAGCCCGAGGATCCCTCGCTCGGCTATCCCTGGCGGGTAGCTTCCCTACCGCAACGCCAGGGATCAGAAAGCCCTCCCAGAGGCAGTCGAGCCCGAGGATCCCTCGCTCGGCTATCTTTCAGGACATAAGCCCTCGCCAAGAGGCACCCGGCAGTAATCCTGCCCGGCCAAGGGTCCTTGGTAGGCTTCTTACAGCCCTATAGCTCTTCCCGCGCCAAGAACCAAAGTCCTCCCAGAGGCAGTCGGGTCCTTGCTCGGCTATCCCCGGCTGGTAGCTTCCTATCACAACCGACAGGGATCAAAATCCTTGCCAAAAGGCACTGGGCAGTAACCCTGCTCGGTCCCCGTCCTGAAGGATCAAAAGTCCTCCCAGAGGCAGTCGAGCTCGAGGATCCCTCGCTCGGCTATCCCTGGCGGGGTAGCATCCCTACCGCAACGCCAGAGATCAGAAAGTCCTCCCAGAGGCAGTCGAGCCCGAGGATCCCTCGCTCGGCTATCCTCGGTGGGTAGTTTCCCTACCGCAACGCCGGGGATCAGAAAGCCCTCGCCAAGAGGCACCGAGCAGCTACCCTGCTCGGCCATCCTTCGCAGGCCTCTCAGGGACCCTCGAGCGTCAAGGATCAAAGCCCTCGCCAAGAGGCACCGAGCAGCTACCCTGCTCGGCCATCCTTCGCAGGCCTCTCAGGGCCCCTCCAGTGTCAAGGATCAATGCCCTCTCCAAGAGGCACCGAGCAGCTACCCTGCTCGGCCATCCTTCGCAGGCCTCTCAGGGACCCTCCAGCGTCAAGGATCAAAGCTCTCGCCAAGAGGCACCGAGCATCTACCCTGCTCGGCCATCCTTCGCAGGCTTCTCACGGCCCCTCCAGTGTCAAGGACTGAAGCCCTCATCGCGAGGCCGCCGAGTTCCTTCTGCTCGGCGCATCCCCAGCGGGCATCCTCCTGCCCATCAGACGCTGAGGATCTCAAGCCTTCACCGTGAGGCCGCCGAGTTCCTTCTGCTCAGCGCATCCCCAGCGGGCACCCTCCTGCCCATCAGACGCTGATGGTCTGAAGCTCTCATCGTGAGGCCGCCGAGTTCCTTCCTGCTCGGTCCATCCCCAGCGGGCATCCTCCTGCCCATCAGATACTGAGGATCTCAAGCCCTCATCGTGAGGCCGCCGAGTTCCTTCCTGCTCGGCGCATCCCAGTGGGCATCCTCCTGCCCATCAGACGCTGATGGTCTGAAGCCCTCATCGCGAGGCCACCGAGTTCCTTCCTGCTCGGCGTATCCCGAGAGGGCGTCCTCCTGTCCATCAAACGCTGAGGGTTTGAAGCCCTCTTCGCGAGGCCACCGAGCCCCTTCCTACTCGGCGCATCCCGACGGGTAGCTTCCTACCCAACAAAGACAAGGATCAAAGTCCTTCCAGACTCAACTACCCCTGGCCGGTAGCTTCCCTACTCGCAACGCCAGGGGTCAAGACCCTCGCCAAGATCAACCGAGCAGCTTCCCTACTCGGTCATCCCCAGCAGGCATCCTCCTGCCCAACAGACGTTGCGGGTTTGTAGCCCTCATAACGAGGCCACTGAGCCCATCGCATGCAGCGGATCCGAATCACCAACGAGAGACATCAGGTCTATCCAAGTCTGAGTAATCCCCCCCCCGACTTCGGGGCCATGGAGATGCCTCCTTCTCAGCAGCGCTTGGCACACTCGGCAAGTGATCGAAATCAACTCGACGACCGATCGCTCCACATGTCACGCCCACACTGGGCTGCACCCCATCAGTCCACAGGTCTGCACACGTCGTGTCGGCCAACCGATGCTTGACACGCAGACAGTCGCTCCAGTGACAGGATGCACAAACCGGCGCACTTTCCTTAAATGCAGAGATTTCGCCCTGATTCGCTGGAAGAAAAGGCAGCTGACAACCTGGGGATGCGTCCTGACGAAATCTTAGGAGGGAACTCTCCTCGGGCGGCCCGACAGTCCACTCTTGGCCTGACCCGCCAGCTGGTCGGGACAAGAGTGGGGGGCTAATGATGATGCTCTATATTGGCGACCTTCCAGATCAGGACACGTGGCTGATGACGTGTCCCAGAACTCAGAAGAAAGGGCCCACAGGGGCAGATCAGGCCACCCCTGTACCCGACCTACAAGCACAAAGCTGGCTCACCTCAGGGCCCCTTGCAAATGGGCCTCCTCGGCTTCTCAGCTCGCCTCCGAGCTACCGCAGGACCAAGATCCTTGGCCATCTCGCTCGTTCCCGAGCTCTCCCGCCGGGACCATCTTCCTCGGTCCCTCCGACCGACCAACTCCACCACTCACAGGCATAACCGCCGCTTCGAAAATCTCTTCATGCGCAGATTCTCCGCCAGCAACATCCCACGTTCCACGCCATCACGATCCTCATTAATGGGCGATCCGCTCTTTACACGGGCGTGACGTCGGGAGCATAACTGCCGGCGAGATTCTCGCGCCTGCTGCTGCATGCCACCACCGCTATATAAACCCCCATTACAGAGGGGTCAAGTAAGCCATTCTTTACACTTTACGCCGTTACTCTGCTCGGATCTCATCACTAACTTGAGCGTCGGAGGGTCCCTGGTGGTACCAAACCATCCCGGGACTTCTTTGCAGGCACTCGGCAATAGCTTCCTCACCTCATCTCTTCCTCCAAAAACCCATTGAGACCCACACGCAACAGGAGATCACCTTCAAAATCCACCGGGAGATCGACGGAAGACAACATCTGACGGAGGCCCGAAAAGGAGCTCCATCAATATGTTTCCAAAACCACCCTGACGAAATTTCCCAGTATAGAAACCCCCTAACGTTACCCTTCGTTACACCTGACCCCCTGCGACGCTACTAGTATTTACTAAATTAAAAGCTCATAACCTTAATTTGAAAGAAAGAAACCAAACACAAGTTATTTCTTTGTGGGGTTCTCTCACCTCCATTTTTTGAATTTTTTTTGGGTTATGAGGGCTTGATCAGAGAATGGGTTTATTTTCTCTTGCAATAATTAGAGTAGGCCAAACCCTCTCCGTCGCTGTCTCCTCGATCCGCTGCCTTCCTAATCCTAGCACGATGCTCGATCTTTTCAAGGTACTCTCCGGCGAGCTCTGTATAGCGCTCTCTCCTGTCGCCTATCGCCACGTCATCTCACTACTGTTTCGGTCCTGCCGCAACGTAGACATTCTCAAGTTGTTCGACGAAATGGTCGAAAGAAGATTGACTCTAATTCGAACTCGATCGATGCATTGCTTATTGAGTTCTAGCGTCAAAACCGGCGATGTGAGCAGCTGCATGGAAATTTTCGCTAGAGTTAGTGAGTTGAAGACATGTGGAATGGATGGAGATAATGACGCTTAAAATGTGTTTGTGTAAATGAGAGAGAGAGATTTTTTGAGTTGCAACCTACTTGAGATATATTTGTATAAATTTTGGAGATAATGGTGCTTGGAATGTGTGTGTATAAATGTTTGGAATGCGTTTCTATAAATTTTGGAGATAATGGAGATTGAAATGTGTTTGTATAAATGCTCGAGAGAGGGAAAGAGAATTTTTTTGAGTTGTTTACTGTTTAAATTGAAGATTGATTAAGCTAAATTGTATCGAGTATCAGAATGCATTACATTCTTAGATCTTAATATAATTTTCTTCATTTTGCATTAGTAACCCAACTCCTAAATCAATGAAAAAACATGTCACAATATCCATTTAAAGTAACATCATCACAAAAAGTATCCAAATTTGAAATCAAAAGAAGGGATCGATCGCTTTCCTTGTCGCCTATGTAAGGGATCTCGATGGTGTCCTCCTCGGCTCTAATGGTGGGATCTTGATTCAAGATGTCGCCGTTCTTGAAGTAAGGCCATGAGTCGTCGTAGATGTCGAGCACTGCATCGCCGTTGCCGGAGCTCAAGAGATATTATTGTTGTCTCTGATGGTGGATTTCTACTCCTCATCTTTGGCTCTTGATCGTCATTGCCGCCACCGCTTCCGTGGGCCCCGCTATCGTAGCTGTCAATTCATACTTACAAAGCACAATTCATATTCCAAACACCATCTAAAATGACATTAATACAAACACAATCTAAACAACATTACCATCATTCAAGCATTTATACAAATGCATTCCAAGCAACATTCATTAATATAAAATTTATTACAACAAACAACATTATTATCATTCAATCATTTGTACAAACACATTCCAACCATCATCCAACAAGCGCTTGATAACCCAATTGAATTCGGATGAAATCACATAATTAGAAAGAAATGTAATGTAACGTTTTTACAACAAACAACATTATTATCATTCAATCATTTGTACAAACACATTCCAACCATCATCCAACAAGCGCTTGATAACCCAATTGAATTCGGATGAAATCACATAATTAGAAAGAAATGTAATGTAACGTTTTGAAAATCGTTTCGGTGAAATTTCCGAAAAAACGGTAAAATAAGGGGGTTTTCTGTAAAAAGACAAAATACAAATATCTTTATTATAAAATTAAATATACATATTCTAGCTATGTAATTGCTAGTATTTGGTGTTTATTGAACCACTGGTGAAATTTCAAATTTTCTGAAAAATTTTCCGAAATTAATTATTTTAATATTATTTTAAGCCGTCACTAATATATTTAATTAGGGAAAATTACAAATTGGAATGAGTTGAAACAAATTTTGTGCATCATAAAAATTTAAATAAAATTTTATCATATGGTTTTTGAAACGAAATCGTTTGCCTAAACGGTTTAGAAATTATTGAAGAAAAAAGGCTTTTTTTAGTGTAAATGGATATTTGGGGTATTGTATTTGTCATTTTCCATCACCCCACACCCATACCCACACTCACACACCCCCATTTACTTCTCCCCTTGGCTGAATTTAGCAGCCCCCACCCTTTTTCCCCACTTGAATTTCAAAGAAAAGAAAAGAAAGAAAAGAAAAGAAAATGGATAAAAGAGTATAGTCTTTTGTTGACTTGGTCTTCTTTTCTCCCATTGACTTCACCCACCCCCACACAACACCTCACTCCTCTCTTCCCTTGGCTGAATCTGAACTGTTGGCAGCCCTCCCCCCCATTTTTCTCCAAGTCCTCATCTTCCTTCACCTCCAAATTCATTCAAAAATCAACCAAAATCAACACAAATCAAAGCAAACTCAAAATCTAATCCCTACCCATTTCTCATTAGCCAAACTTGCATGGATCTAGGAAATAAGTTGGCATTTTAGAGGCTTTGATTTTTATATTTGATCTCTTGATCATGAGGTATAATTCTAACCTTTTTCTTAATTTGTTGGTTATTGCTTTAATTTAGCTTAATTAGGAAATTAATTATGGTTCTAATTGAAAGATTTGAGTTTCAAGAGAAGGATTGATTTATAGTTAGGGTTTTTTTTGTTGTGTGTTTATGGATGCATAGTGTAATTCATCATATTGTGAAATGAAAAACCTAATCTAATTGCTAGTTTGCAAATTGTTAGGTTGAAATTGTGGTAATTACACTAATTTGCAAACTAGGTTTTGGAATTTAATTGCAAATGTTAGATTAAAAATCTAAATATGTTTTTCATGACTTCATTAACATTTTAAAGTGTAGTTTAATGTTATAGATCATGCAAATCCAAGCTAGATTGTAGTTTGTGCATTTTTGCTATAAAATTGTTAAAATTGGTTATGTATGCAAACTAGATTTTTTGAGATTAATATTAAGAGTTAAGTTTAAAATCTAATTAAAATTGGTATGACTTAATTAAGATGTTTAATAAGTATTATGGCCATTAGATTTGTTTAAACGTCGAGTTTTGTACTAAAACGGGTAATTTGTGCTTGCTAGATTTTCGGAAAAATGGCTTTTAAAGTTAATTTGGGGTTTTTTTGTGAATTTTAAGCTATTTTATATTATAATTAGTGCTTGTGATTGTACAAATGAGTATATTTGGGTTTTTCTCGATGGTCTGGCGTTTGTACACCGACGTCGAGAGTTTTTAGGTTGATTTGTGAAAGCAACCATAGGTTTTGACCTATGTGGGATTCACGTGTCGTTTTGGGTCATGAGTCGGATTTTAATACGACACGGTGCATTATGATATGTAGGTACCCCGTGTGGACTTCGAGATGACAAGCAAGCGCGTGGCGATGTCGGCACCGGCTAGCGAGGACCAGGTGAGTAGATTTATATCTACGGGAAGAAGTCGGGTGGATGGCGTATAGCACCCCGCAGTCCGTAGTGTAGCTTATATATATATGTTTATATAGGTGTTTTATGATACGAGAATGTGTATTCATGTTATGTTTATGTGTTCCTGGATTAGCTTTGGGTTAGTTGCAAAACCCTAGAGTAGTTGTTATACCCACATACGCACACACAGACTTGCATACATTACTTTCTTGTGTGCCGATTGGGATGTGTATATATGTATATATGCGTCGGTATGGGACATGCATATGTACATTCATATACACATGCATGGATATTGAGGATAGTACTTGGGATTTAAGATGAGTCGATGAGATTTGATTTGAGGCCGTGAGATCGGTGATATAGCAGGGTTCGTATTTGAGATACGACATGACGTTGTAATGGGTCTTGACGTAGTGTTTCACACACGTGCATGCATACTTAGGCGGTATCAGTATTGTACTAGACGTAGATCAGTACCCTGATCATGATGTTTGATAAAGAGGATACCAGGTGAATAGTATGATGAATTTGATATTGACCCGTACCCAGATTTGGGATGCCGTACGACGGATTTACGTACGAGCTATATTGATGATTGATCCGCACTATTGACTTGGGATGCCTGCTTATAGATATGGTATCGGAGATGATATTATTGAGGCGGATCACCGACTGTATATATACATGTATGTATATGTATCGACTCAGATGATAGGCGGTTTCCTTACCTGTAGTTCAGCTTGTTAGTTCAGCCGTATAGTTTAGTGTAGTTGTTAGATTAGATTAGACTCCTACCTATTTCAAAACTAGCGGATCGTGGGTATTTTAAAAGACGGGTCAAGGGATCTACGGATATTTCAAAAGACGTACCCTTTCTTAAAAACCACTGTAGCCCTATTTTCAAAACCCCGCGATTCGTGTTATTTCAAATGGCACCATTGTTTAATATTTAGCTCCCGCTCATTTTGGTTGCTCGCTCCGCATCACATATTTACATTGTTATTTCATATTGCATTGTTGACATTATGCTGTTAGGACACCAGCACCATTACCGATGATGCGTATGTACCACATACACTTACTTGCCGGCTCACACACATCTTCATCGGTAATTGCCATGTCACGTACATCTTAAAAAATATTATTGCTTAACTTAGCTTGATAGCCAGTAGTTTGACATAATATTAGTGTACATACCTTATATGTCAGCTTAGATATTGTAGTTATTACTTGTCGCTTCATGCATACTGTTATTCATTCTCATGCTTATATTCATGGTTTTACATGCTATTGATGATTCGGATTTCCATGATATTTTCTGGATTTGGAGGAAAACCGCAAAACATATATAAACTGCTTTCTCTCTTTTAAATAAAAAATGCGGTTTTCCCATGATGTATGAGTCGTCCACCATGAGTTTGTTGATGGATTTCGAGACCCGATTCGAGGAGTTGGATGAACCGTTTCGGGTACATGGTGGGCCCGGTGCGGTACCCCGGGGCGAGAAGGCCGTATTGTTGACGTTGAGCCTGGCAGGGGAGTACTACCGACCGGTGATATTACCCGACGCGTCGGATATCCGGAGGATACCGTCGTGGTCTTGAGATGGATGGTAGGGGCAGGTCTGGACTGACGGCACCGTAGATATTGTGATTGAGACATTGAGATTTCGAGATATTGAGGTACAGAGACTGTGATACAGAGATATCGAGATATTGGGATTACGTTTTGTGCCGATGCTAGGCACTGTTTTATGCTGATTTCATTATGATACCTCATTTTAAAAATACAAAGGAAATCTCACTAAACTATGAAAGCAGTTTTCTTCAGTACATGCATTCTGTTTCATGCATTCATACATCATTCATATGATATATATTGCCACTTGATGCACTGGCACAGACACATGGGTTTACACTTGGGTTAGAGATTACTGGTTATATATTTGAGGATATATATTGATCGTATGACCTAGGATTGAGTCATACATGCGATTCCTGTTCGTAGATGTATTCTATTCATGAGTTGGCAACTCACCCCCGTTGTGCCCAGTTTCTTGCAGGTTTTGCCGTACAGGTTCATTACGGCTTGCTGGCACTGCTTCTTTTCGGTGATTTGCTTGTGGGTGGGTTTATTGTATCATACCCATCAGTATACATTGTATATTATTATTCAGTTGTATCTAGAAGTTCCATCAACCAAACATGTATTTATTTGAGATAGAGACCAGTGATGTTATTCCTTCGACTTTAGAGTCGCGCGTTATATTTCTGTGGTTTTCTTATGGTGTTGAGTTTCCTTTTGAATTTTGATCCTCGCCGTTGGCGTTGTATATTATATTGCTTGTGTGGTTGTAACCGTCGATTGACGAAGAGCTAGCTCCCGCTTGGGGATGCCTTTTTATTGATTTCGTATACTATTCATGTTGTATCCCGTTTAGGGGCCAGTATTTACAAAGGAGACTCTGCCGAAATTTTCAGGAAATATTTGATGTTTTTTTTAAAAACCGCATAATTCAGCTTATGCTATTAAAACTACTTGTTTTAAATTGGTTTTCCTTCACTCTACTACTTTTCTTGGTTTGGGTTTCTGGGTTCTCGGCTTACTTAGATTACGTACGCCTCGAGACGTTCGTAGTTTAAGTGCCGGTCATATTCCGTACTTTCGGGACGTGACATGTAAGCAAGAATAATTGATAACATCATTGGGATGAAATCACATAATTGATAACTCACTTGAACTGGGATATAATCATGATGAGGCGGCAGTACGTTAGGGAACTGGTGTCCACATCGTAGTATGCAGCGAGGAGAGTTCGTCAGAGACGACGAGTACACGGTGGAGGCAGTGGCATATGAGGGAGATAGTGTTCACTTTGGAGTGTGCAGCGAGTAGAGGCTGGTGATGCTACTGCTGCAGATCTTGAGCTTGGTGGTGGTGATGGAGCAATGGACGGTGGTGATGGAGCAATAGACAACGATGATTGCATCTTCTTCGTCGATCTCGAACAATCAAATTCTAGAATTTATGGGGTTGAGAGAAGATGGGGTGTTAAAATAGGGAAGAATAGCACTTTGGGATTAAAAAAGTAAAACGTCACGTGCGGGGTGTAAAATAACTTAAAAATTGGAAATCTAACGGTAGAGGGGTGTTGGATATAGGTGCCCTCGTGGCAATTATTATAAGTGAAGGATGACCTATACAAGAGATCAATCTTACTTGAAATGATAGTATGCTATCTGGTTTGTCTTTATCATTCACATGAATACGTTTTACTCGTTATCACGTATCGCTAATACATAATGATAAAACTTGTAAGATCTTTACTTGACTACCAGGATTATGATAGGGATCATACTAGTGGGGCTTGGGTAGTCTATAAGCACATCCTTAAAAGTCCCTAGACGCGGAAGTATCGAGACCGGGCATCAATACTCCAGAGTAGACTAGTGTATATGTTTTCTTGACCCCGACCGGGGCGATGGTTGATCTCATAGCTATTGGTGTTTGACACTAAATATTGTATATAGGTGTTCAGTAGATGAATGAGTTACACTGGATAGACTCACCTGAGAACTCTTAGATAGTATTATACATATTGTCAGATAGCAGTTCTTATGTGACATGGGTACAATATAGTCTGTAGACCTGAGATCGTCATAGTGTCTTATGTGTGTTCCCACTACACTTAGATTACTACCCTACCATGGCTCTACTGAGTTGTGCAAACATATTTTAGTTGGGTACAGTCCCGAAGCATATGGAGACAGTGAGCGATCGAAAGGATTTCTTCTCTCCGGTATAGGAAGTCGTGGTCGTGCTGTGCCAGATCAACTATAACCATAAGTTCTTGGCCAAGGCAATTGAGATTTACTGATAAGTGTTATTAGTAGTTTCTCAGTTGGTTATGAGTTTATGATCGACACGACTTATCGGGTTATTGGGAGTCTGACGATTTCCACTTCCCAGACCCGGTATGCGACAATCTTAGACGAATAGACCAGACTGTACGGTGATTGTCACCGATAGACTTTGCAGGGTTCGAATGAGCTTCCTCGTTGACCTTCTTTCGATCAATACCTGGGTAGCCGTTACGTGCAGCTAGTACCATTGACGTGCTTGTAGGCTATGGATATGATCTTAACCCACTGTTAGTATATTGTCGAGTCTTTAGAGTCCTACACAGAGATTTTCCAGCACAAGCGAAACGATGTAGGGCACGTATAGGGATACGTGCATGAGTTCGATTTAACACATGTATGTGATACAAGTATTTTAATCAGATGTTTAATGATATTATCCAGTTCATATATGATATAACCGAATTATTAAACCAAGTGTTGATTTAGTAATTAGATATATATTTATATATGATATAGATATATATTAAACTAATATCATGTTCACTTTATTATTTCTTCTCTTTAATAATATTTATAATTGATATAAATATTATTTATACACTTTGTCATGTGTGTTTATACATACAAGTTGTATGTATAAGAATCATATAGGATTAAAGACGAGAACAAAGATATTTATTTAATTTTTATGAATAAAAGAAAAATGAGTCATTCTTTAGTTTTGTGTAGAAATATATGACCCATTTTTGTTTTACTTTGAAAAATAAGTATACATATCTTTAGTTCTCATGGTTGAATTCTTAGCCATTCTATGTCTTCATCCCTCTCTATTGAGTTTTTCTTAAGTGAGGAGAGAAAAGAAATGAGAAGAAATTAGTGAACAAAATAATTCTACAATGCTTACTAATCATTTTTAGCAAGTTTGATCAGTGAGTTACTTCATTACGATATGATCATTTGAAACTAAATCTTGTATTGAAGTTATTTCAAGATGAATCATCTTTGGCGAGAAGATCATCGGGCGAGCTTGTTCTGGACCTAGTGGAGACTAGCTGGAGTTCAAACAAAAATGGCTAACATACTACAAAGGTTGTAGGACGAAAAATCTTTAGAATAGTCCTCTTGGTTTACTTCAAATTGTAGTCTTTGTTCATGATTCTTTGTTTGCTTGGTATTGCTCTCTTGAATTTCAAAATTATTGCTTCCGCTACGTTTTAAATTATAACAAAGTGAGTATAGCAAACTAACAGTGGTATCAAAACTGGTGCAAAGATTACAACTTGTCATTGTGACATTGGAATTCATGAAACCCAAAATTTTCAAAACTAGTTTTAAAATTTTGCATTATAGCTCCCATTTTTGCTTGTGCCGGAGCCACCGTGTAACATTTTAAAATTCTTTTAGAATAATTATAGATTAATTAGCGGTAGAACAAGCGTTTTTCAATAAAACTTAGTTAATAATTATTTTCACATAGGTATAAATATACTAATTCACTTATGTAATTATTATTTAATTATGTATGTATTTAATTATTTACTTATTTAATTAATTATTTTAAATACACATACACACTAATCTAGTGTTAACCATATGTTAGTAAAGGTTAAAACAAGTTATGCAACCATGACAACCAAAACATAATTTATTAACATGCTTATGTCATTTAAAAGTTATGGATAGTTTTAGATTTTTGAGATAAAGAAAAATAAAAATAAAAATGAAAATGTGAAGCATGGTGCATTAAATGTGGGTCATGGTTGAGCCATGGCTTGAAAATTCTCATTCTCTCTAGACTCTTCTCTCTCTCTCATTCTCTTCTTTTTCTTCTTTCCTTCTTTATCACCAAAACCTCTCTTTAATCACATAAACCCTATCCAAATCATCACTAATCATCCACTAATCATTTCAAAAATCCTAACTCAAACCTCTTCAAGAGTTTCCTTGAAGCAAGTCTTCCTTTTGGTGGCAAATCTTATCAAGTTAGGGTCTTCTTCATCTCTTGGTAAGGTATGAGTTAAGTTTACTACTTGTTTTGGTAACCCTTACCTTAATTATTCTTAATTAGGTTTTAGGGTAGTGTTTAAAGTAAGTTTAGAATTTTAAAGAGAGGGTTAAGTTAAGTTAGGGTTGTAATGACTTATATTAGGGTAGTTAAGAGTAGTTTAGTGTCTGATAGCCTTGTTAAGCTACTAAATTGCACCAAAAAACCTTAATGTTTCAAATTAGTGTTAAATATCGTTTTTAGTTAAAGGTTAGGGTTCTTACGAATCTGCTATCAACCTAGACGTTTTTTTTGAGAAGTTGCAATTACTGGAAGATATATATAGGACTAGGAATACATCCTCAAAACCTGAGCCCTCCCCTCCACACCGAGGCCGCAGATTTATGAATTCTGGCCGCAAATTGTGGCCAGATTAGGGAGTCAAGTTGTGGGTCTTGGTTGTGAGCTCTCTGCTTCACTATTTAGGTCTCTGGTGTGTGCAACTTTCTCTAGTCTGTAGGGTTAGCTTAGCACCTTGTGAAGGTTTTGGCAAATATCAATCATGCTACTTTTGAATTTTTGGGGTGCTAAACAAACCCTAACCAAGATCTTAATTAGAGACTTTGGGTTAAACATGCATGTAAACAACTTTACATCTAAGAGTTAGGGATTACAACCTTTGTAGATCGGTCCTTCACTTCTTATAGCTCCGTGTAGTAGTCCCCTTCGCTGCAATTGTAAACTCCGGACTCTAGAGAGGCTCTATGAAGAAACGAACGTGCTTGCTTCGATGACTTCGAGGCCGAAAATGATCTACGTCGAGGAGACACTAACTCAAGCTATTCCTTCACTAGGTCATGAACTTTGTGAAGAGAACACACTCTACTACATGGCAAGTGGTAGAGGATGAAGAAGTAGGAGGTGGGCTCACTTTAGAATTTATTTTCTCACTTTATTTCTCATACCTCTATTGAAGCTAGAAAGCTTTTTATGGAGCTTGAAGAAGAAGAAGAAGAAGTCATGAATAATTCATTCAAAATGAATTATTGCATCCATGGTTGAGTTAAAGCTATCATGCTTAACTCATGTAGAGAATAAACCACACACTATGGTTAAGGGTTGGGTTTGATAAATATCTTTAACTAGACAAAAGAGTTGACTTTGTCAAAGCTTATCCAAAAGCTTTTGTCCAAGCTTTAGCATAACAAACTCAATCTCTTTTGAATTAGCTTAACATAAATAGAAATCCTAACTTAACCCTAGTATGGTATTAATCTCATACACCCATCTTGTATGTATCATCAAGCATGACACAATATATGTACACAAATATACATATCACATATATACAATGTGCACACCATGTGAGAAAAGAAATCATTAGTGAGCTAAATATTAGTTAATGTAATATAATATATCAAATATATAATTATACATTAAATTATCAAATCAACTCTTGATTTAATAATCCGGCTATATCACATATAACCGACTAATATGAAATGCAACATCTTATCGAATCAACGCTTGATCCGATAACTCGGCTATATCACATATAACCAATCATGTCACACATCACGAGAATAGAATGCGGTATCACATACACGTATCAATCTTGGTCCTGCACATATCACATATGCGCTCCTACTCCGTTTCGCTTGAGCCAGGAAACCTCTGTGTAGGACTCTAAAGACTCATCAATACGCCAGCAGTATGTGATGATCATATCAAACACCTACAAGCCGCAAGCGGTCTGCTAAACGTAACGGCCACACGGGTATTGAACGATCAGAAGATCAACAAGCAAGCCTGTACATTTTCCTGTGAATCCAATCAGTAACACTCTCATACAGTCCGGTCTCTTCGTCTGATATGTCGCATATGCAGTCTAGGGGTGGTAAACGTCAAACCCCAATAACCGATAAGTCGTGTCGATATGAGGTCTATAACAGTTCGAGAAACTACCGATAACACTTACCAGTAAATCTCAGCAACCCTGGCCAGGGATTTCCAGTTATAGCCAATCGAACACAGCGCAACATCAACTCCCTATACCGGGAGAGATGAAACCCCTACTATCGCTCATTGCCTCCATGTGATTCGGGATTGTACCCAAAAGCCACCGTTTTGCACGCCCCCATGGACGTGGTGAGGTGGAAATCAAAGCACAGTGGGAATCACACAAGACTCTATGACGATCTCAGGTCTACAGACTAACCTGTACCAGTGTCACCAGAGAACTGCCATTTGACGTGAGGTATAATACCATCTAGGAGTTCTCGGCGAGTCTGTCCAGTGTACCCAGTCTCCACTGAGCACCCGTATATCTTCTCTGATGTCAAACACCAATAGATATGGGATCATCCATCGCCCATCATATGGGTCAAGAAGCGCATACGCTAGTCTACTCTGGAGTATCGATGCCCTGTCTCGGTACTCTCACAACTAGGAACATTTGAAGGATGTACTTGGCGACTACACTGTCCCTACTAGTATGATCTGCATCATAGTCCTGGTAGTCAAGTACTCATCCTAAGGGCTTTATCAACATGTGACATAGAGACAATCAGAGTACATGTTAAGATAAAGAGTAACCAGATAGCATACTATCATGTCGAGCAAGAAAGTCCTCCCTATATATGTCCAAGCATCCACTACAATATACAACGTATGTACAATAATGGCCTTTAGGGCATACATATAACTAACAATCTCCCACTTGCACTAGATCCATCTGTTGTAGTATCGCATACCCAACAATCAGCTGTGGTTGAAGTATCTCATACTCAACCATCCCATAAAAGTCTCTACTGGGAAATGGGTCTTTGTGAGTGGATCCGCGCTGTTGTCCTCTGTGTCTACTCTCCTAACCTCGATCTCCCTGAAGATCAATCATCTCCATGATCAGGCGATACTGCCTAAGAATATGTCTGGATCTTTAATGGGACGGGGTTTCCTAGGCATAAGCCACAACTCCATTGTCGCACAATGGCAAGAACGAAGTTCATCTCATGAATTAAAATATATCCAGACTGCCTTTTTGGTAGCATCCTTGGTAACGATGTATCTTGCCTTTAATCGTCTAGTATGTCACGGTATCTAGCTTGGAACTCTTCCAACATACCGTCCCTCCACTGAGGGTAAAGACAATGCCTGCGACTGACATTCAGTCGTCCTTATCACCCTGGAACTTTTCCAGCGATTCTCCCCAGGATCGATTGATACCATCTCACTACAACTAGTGAGAATCCTAACATTCAATTAGATCTATCTCATAGATCTATAACCCAGGATTTAGGAGGTATCACCTTAATCCTATATGAAGAATCTTTGTGATAAGAGGAGATTGACGGAGCATAGCATAGGAAACTCTTTCCCTATCATGAGTATGTCATCCATGTATTATACGAGGATCACCACCATACTCCCTACTGACTTTTTGTATATACTTGGTTCATCTACAATTTTGATGAAGTCAAACTCTTTGACTACTGCATCAAAACAGACGTTCCAACTCCGCGATGCCTGATTTATCCCATAAAACAACTTGCACACGTTTCCGCTGCTCCCACTGTCTACGAAGCCCTCTGGCTGTGTACTTATAGACGTTCTCTTCTAAATCATCATTTAGAAAAGCAGTCATGACACCCAACTGCCAGATATCGTAGTCATGGTATGTAGCAGTAGCAAGTAGGATCTGGATGGACTTAAGCATAGCTTTGAAAGTCTCAACTTTTCCATGTACACCAAGCAATCTTCTCAAGATATACTTGCTCCTGATGGGGATTTAACCCTTCAGATAAAGCAACCAAAGTCCATACTTCGTTGGTGTATAAGGATTCTATCTCAGATCGCTAAGCATCCAGCCATTCTCACAGAGTCCCCACTCCTGATGGCCTGCTCGAAACTAGTTGGGTCATCATCTCATGATGCAATCCTCGCTTCCACTGTCATAGAGAAACTGAAGTATCTCTCAGGTGGATGAGGAACCCTACCAGATCGGCGGAGAGGCTGAGGTTCGTTGGAAACCATTGAATCCTCCGGTTCTACCAAATCATCAGTTGCAGTTTGTTTTAGCTGGAACTACTTCCAGTTCTACCTTATGACCACTAATCTCTTCACAAGAAATTCCCTTTCCAAAAGGTGGCATGCTGAGAATCAAAACACCTTTTGTTTCTCAGTGTGGTAGAAGATCTTCCCTTGCCAATGCTTGGGATATCCAACAAACTTCCATAGAACTGATCTTGCCTCGAGCTTGTCCGGATTTTGCTTTTGACATAGGCCGGACAACCCCAAATCTTAACATTTTTAAGAGATGGGCTCTTCCCATACCATATCACATATGGAGTGGTAGGCATCTGATTTGGTTGGAACCCTATTCAATAGGTATGCAACTTCTCAAGTGCATAACCCCAAAAGAAAATAAGAAACTCAGTAGTACCCATCATAGAGCACACCATATCACATAGGGTGCGATTGCTCCGCCCCGATACATCGACGTGCTGTGGTGTATACGGAGGAGTAATGCTGAGAGAGAATCTCATTCTCCTTTCCTTTTATAGTCCAGGAATTCCGTTGCTCAAGTATTCTCCTCCTTGATCTCATCAAAGGACATAATACTTATACCTGTTTTGGTTCTCTACTTCTAACTTATATTCATTGAATTTCTCAAAAGGTTCAGACTTATGTTTCAACAGGAACATATGTCCGGATCTTGAGAGATAATCAGTGAATGTAATGAAGTACAAAGAACCGGTCCTGGCATGTGTAGACAGAGGACTTTCATACATCAGCATGTATCAATCCCAAGAGTTCAGTAACTCTTTCTCTGTTTCCAATAAACGGAGCTATGGTCATTTTATCTTTGTGACATGACCGGCAAGTTTCAGAAGATGTAAATTCAAACCGATTTAAATATGCATCTTTATGTAACTTTAGCTAGTCAGTTCGCATCGATATGACCTAGTCTACAATGCCTCAAGAAGGATTCGTTCATTTCTGAACTCTTCCTCTTGTGTGTGTTCTGTACGTTTAAGAACTATGATTTGATTTAGAACGTCTATGCTTTTAGATAACGTGCCTGAACCAATCAACTCTTGATATAGGAAATGTTCAAAACATTATCCAACAATACAAAATTATATCCTTCTTTACTAATAAAGAGACTGATATGATATTGTATATCAGGTTCGGTATCTAATAACATTCGTTCAGAATCAATGTATTTTGGTAATACAGGGTGATAACTGCCAACAGACTTGGCTACAACACTTGCATCATTTTAAACTCTTGAAACTTATCACCCGTTCTCAGTTCTCTACCTTTTTGCAGCCCATGTAATAAATTACATTTGCGGGATCCTGATCCGGTATTCATACCCAGGACGTAAAGGATACTGAGAAACAGTTCTCGGTAATGAACACACCCGAAGAAGATGCATCAGCATGCACTTTCTTCATTTGGGCGGCACGGGAATTCTGGTAATCCCCTATTTCCTGCTCGGTCTTATAACAATTATAAGTTGGAGCGGGACCAACGTTCCCTAGCGCAGTATAACAAGCGGGTTCGGTCAATACATCCGTATTATTATCTTGATTAAGGCGTGACATGGTCGCTACCTGGAGAGAGATAGAAGAAAACACTCAGCGTATGCTCTTGCAAGATTAGATTGGTTATTAATATATCTAATCAGGATGTCTCCCACTGTTTTAGTCAAATCTTCCTTCAAACCCTAAAAGGAAAGACTAGCCGGGATTAATTACACTCTACAAGTTCGCCAATTTTTCAGCCAGGCCAGTGCCGGTACTTTGAGGGAGGTTCCCCGCGCTTTCGCACGGACTTAATTAAAATAAACCTCGTTTTCCCAGAGGCATAACCCCGTTGACACCTTTCTAGATACCTACTTGATCGGCTAATTGTAATGTGTAAAACTCTCCCAGGAGTAACTCTTACTCGCAGTGGGTATCGGGATCCAACTATCTCATAGAAGGTATGCAATCTCATTGCAAATTACAACATTTGAAATTCCCGATAATATTTTACTCCTAGTACTTATGACCTTAACTATGGTCAACATATCATAAGCACTAGTCAAGTTCTTCCCGTCATTTCATGATTAATTAGACCCACCCACATGACTCTCAACTATGGTCGATATAATCACATGACTGTCCTAATTAATCACATTATATGCTGTGTAGGAAGAGATCACTTAGCTACCGTACACCACGCCTCAACTATAGTCGACATACGCAGCACGAATACTAAGTACTTTACTTTCTAAAATGACAGAGGGCTATGACAGGTTTTTAAGAAAACCCTTTGCGTAATGAACTTGATATCGTTGTAGAATCGAGTGATTTTAAATGGAATGTTTTTGAGGTTTTTTCTAGTTTTGCCAAAGAGGTCACTCCCGGTGAAGGGATCTCGTCTCTTTCCTCATCGAATAAGGTGTAGGATATTTCATAAATAACACTATGCAAAGCAAAAACTATAAAAACAATCAAAAGACAAATCGAATTTGTAGCATCTGCTAGTTTCGCTAAAGAGGTCACTCCCGGTGAAGGGATCTCGGCTCTTTCCTTATCGAATAAGGTGCTGGATATTCTACAAGGAATACCGCTATGCAAAGCAAGAACTAGAGCTACCGGTTTTTTAGACAAGTTTCTACAATATCTTTTGTTTTAGTTTCATTAATCTCATTAATGAAGTCCCATTTTATTATACTTTACAAGCATCACATTTGAAACGAAATCAGCAATATAACATATATCTCATATATATAATATAAACATTCGTCTCAGGCAGTAATATGATCTCATCACAGAACATTGCAACAGAAGATAACATATGAAATATTGAATATACTAGGGTTTTCGTGTTTTATATCAAGCCAGTATAAAACACGGATTCCACGGTCGTGATGAATAGCCAAACCCACATCCCTAGACCCCTACGAGAGCGGCAAGTAACCCTACCAATTCTAGAGTTAGGACATCCGGTCTCGACTCCTTGAGATGGTCTCCCACTGGATCCTAGAACCCGGTTACTTGTGCTCCCCGCCTTGGGTCTATCCTAATGCGGAAAAGTAAATATGTCACGACCCGAAAGAGCACATGACTGGCCCTTGAATCATATGAAGTCTATAGGACTCCATCTAATCCAAGTAAGCCAAAAGCCCAGAAATCTAAAACCATTTTAAATAATAAGTGAAGGTAAAATAGTTTTTAGAAGCAAAGAAAACATGTTTCAAAAGTAAAGTTTTTAAATACATAATCCGATTATGAAATTTTAAAATGTATAATCTTTTCTGAAAATTTCGGCAGAGTTTCTCTTGTAAATACTGGCCCCGAACGGGGTACAACAAGAATAATATATATGCAATGATAAAAGGCATCCCCAAGCGGGAGCTAACTCTTCATCAATCGACGGTCACAACCACGCAAGCAATATAATATACAACGCCGAAGGGCGATGATCAAAACTCAAAAAGAAACTCAAATGAGCAAAAACCGTAATATTACTACGCGCGACTCTAAGGTCGAAATAATACATAACAGGTTACTAAGTCTGAAACAATATACAAGTTTTGGTTGATGGAATTTCTAGATACAAATGAATAATACATATACAATGGTGGTTCTGATGCAAAAGAACCCACCTACCAAAGCAAATCACCCGCAAAGGAAGCAGTGTGCCAGAAATGCCGCTATGGAACCTGTACGGCAAAAACCTGCAAGAACTGTGGCACAATGGGGGTGAGTTGCCAACTCGTGAATAGAAAATATTTACAAGCAGAAATCGAATGCATGACATAATCCTAGGTCAATACGATCAGTATATAATATAAACCTCAAAAGGGTAAGTCTGACGCCTGATAAGGTGGCAATGTAACATCTATACTTATATGTAGTGCCAAGTGCTCGTGCCAGTGCCTCAGATAATAACATATCTTAAATATAAGGTATGTCTACATGAATAAGTATGATGAAGTAACTAAATTGATATCAATACACATATATTAGCGTCCCATTCCACTAATATTGGTGTAAGGGCATATATAACAGCGTCCTTATCCACTGTTATATATACATATGAGGTATGATCAAAGTAATCAAAGTCTGTATGTATGTGGATCCCGTTCACGTGTCACCCAATGACAATAAACATCATGCATGTAAATATCATAAAGCATATGCATGGAAATATGAGAATATAACCAAATCATGGAACCTGAGTGCCTAGCATCGACACTCGAAAACATCATGAAAACCTGTGCCTAGCATCGACACGTAAATCCTCATACATCGGGCTCCGTCTGCGGTATCGGCTTTCGGCCCCGGCAGCACGGGTCGGCCCATATCCATCTATCGACTCTGGTCAGTATCCTCCGGATAACCGCCAGATCCAATCAATCACCGGTAGGTAGTGGTCCCTCTGCCAGGCTCACCGTCTACTACACAGCGATCCGTTCTCGCCCCGGGGTACCATACCGGGCCTACCATGTACCCGCAATCGGCATCATCCGCCTCCTCGAATCGGGTTTCACATGTCGCTCTCAGCACCGAGAAAACACATGGTGGACGCACTGAAATATCATATCAAAGGTAACTGGGTTTTTAAAACAATTACATATTCTCTTTTAAAATATCCACGGTTTCCAAATTCAGAAATATCATGGAAACAACATATCTCAATACGTATAATCAAAAGCATGATGTATGCGACATGTAAAAGAAATGCAAGCATATCTGTATATCATGCAACCTGAAATAATAATATGCACATGTTGAGGGAAACCACTCTTTTAAAATGAATCAGTTTTAAAGAGTATCTTGCGGTTCCCAAATCTCTAAATCCAACGAGAGTCATCTATGTATGTGCGAATATGTATGCATGCACGTATGGGTGTACAATAGGTATGTACATAAGTATGCCATGCAAAGGATCATACCCTGAATGCAACAGTACTACAGTGTAGTGACATGGCAATTATCGATGATGAAGTGTGTGAGCCGGCAAGCAAGTGTACGTGGAACATATGCATCATCGATAATGGTGCTGGTGTCCTAACAGCATGGTTTTAATATAGCAATAAATACATTTACACATGCAAAGCGATGTTAATTGAATGCAAAAGCTAATCTAGTTACTAGTTTCAAATTGTTAGTTGGAAATTGTGATAAATATGCTAATTTTGCTAACTAGGTTTTAGAAATTGATTAAATAATCGAGATTAAAATCTAATTATGGTTTTCATGACATTACTAACATTTTAAATTGTATTTTAACACTTTAGTTCATGCAAAATCTAGCTTAGTTGTTGAATTATGAATTTTGCTTTAAAAAAAGTATTAAAAATTGATATTTTTACAAACTAGAATTTTTGGATTTATACAAATTAGTGTGATACAAATATAGTAATGATTTGTATGACTTATTTATGATATTTAGTGAATTTTATGGCCATTAGTTTCGTTAAAACATCAAGTTTCAAATTAAAACGGTTATTTGAGGCTTTTTAGGTTTTCGGAAATAAATCGATTTGATTTGTTGTGAGGTTTTGATGAGTTGCAATCTATTTCATATTATAATTAGTGAATTATGAAACCATGATTGGTGTGTTTGGGTTTTTCTCGATCAATCGGCGTTTGTACGCCGATGTCGAGGGTTATTTGGTTATTTTGCATGAGCGGGTCATAGGTTTTAACCTATGCGCGTTTCGTGCGCCGTTTTGGTTTTATCCGCGATTCGGTTTATGATATACATATATGTTTGCATATAGGTACCTCTCACGTGGACTTCGGACGATGAAGAAGAGGATGGCGGTATCGACTTCGGCAGACAAGGACCAGGTGAGTAGATGTATATCTACGGGGGAAGTCGGGTGGATGGTGTGTGGCACCCCCGCAAACGTAAAATAAGGATATTAGTACTGTTATTAGGAAGTCGGACGTGACCTTAGATTCTTGGCGAGTAGGGTCCTATTGAAGACTTTAGGTTGGACTAGACTGATTTAGAAAGACTTAACCAGAGGATGACTGCCCTGGAGGGAATTCGTAGGTTTTATGTAGACGCACACACACACGCACACACCTAAACTTGACTTGGTGTATATGTGTGAGTGTGTGTGTATAGGAATGTGTGTAGGTATACACACACACACACACATGTGATATGAGGAGGTTATATAATATATGGGGATGAGTCGATATGACTAGGCTTGATGCCGTGATTTATTGGATAGATGATCGAGTTATGACATGCGATGTGTTATGATAGTAGCGGATCGTTGGGCAATGAGATTATATAAAATATATTTATATAAACGATAATATGTGTTGATGACATTGGAATGAACGAGACTCTATAATAGAACCCAGATTGTAATATGTGACTTAATCACGATATGATATATGACATGATATTTCTGAGAATCACTTGACGATGTATATTTACATAGACGATGATATATGTTTGATGATATTGGGATGTATGCGATTATGGTATAGTACCCTTGATTATGATATTGTTTGATGATGATACTATACGAATGATGATGTATATATGTGATAGTTGATCCGTACCCCGATTTTGGGAAGCCGTACGATGGATTTTACCGTACGAGTATATATGTGATGATTGATCCACACTCTTGACTCGAGAAAGTCGTACTACATACATGACGCTATTGAGGCTGGATCGCCGACTACTAGAGATATCGACTCAGACCTTAGAAGGATTCTTCTTACCTTTCGACTAGTGTCTTTAGTTAGTTCCTTAGTTCGTTAGGTATATCTTAGTTTAGGCTTGACTCATACTTATTTTCAAAACTAACGAATCGTGCTTTTTCAAACAACAAACTGTATGACTCATAATTACTATGTATTCTCTAGTTGTGCGTTTACTACACATTCATCGTTATATTCATGTTGTATTCATCGCATTGCATGTTCATACATATGTTCTATAGCTAATATGAAACTCTGCCTGTTAGGACACCAGCACTATTACCGATGATGCGCATGTTCCACGTACACTCATTTGCCGGCTCACACACATCATCATTGGTAATTGCCATGTTACGTACACTTTAGAACAAATTATCCTTTTATTGATATAATCAGCTAAATGCTAGTCCAATGTAATATTGTGTGATTACTCTCATGTGCTAGTTTAGACATTTCATTCATTAGTTAGACACTTCATGCATTCACATATTCATATTATCATGCAGTATTGTGGGGCTTGTGCCGACACTCATTATTTACTTATTCATGATTTTGGGATTTGGGATTTCTATGAGATTTCTGGATTTTGGGGAAAACCACAAGAATATATATAAAAAAAAATTTCTCTCTCTCTCCCTCTCATTTTAAAATACAAGTTGCGGTTTTCTCGTGATGTATGTGTCGTCCACCATGAGATTTCATATTTTTTGTTGGATTTCGAGACCCGATTTGAGGAGTGGATGAACCGTCTCGGGTACATGGTGGGCCTGATATGGTACCTTGGGACAAAAAGATCGAGTTGTAGACGATGAGCCTGGCAGGGGAAGACTACCTACCGGTGATGTCTGGCGCGGCGGATATCCGGAGGATACCGACCGTTGTCGTGAGATTGATGATATGGGCCGATCCGGACTGATGGAGCCTGAGATATTGAGACTATGAGATATTGAGACTATGAGGTATTGAGACTTTGAGATTTACATATTTTATGTCAATACTTGACATGGATTTCCATGGATTTCATTGATGATGTTTCAGGTCACCATACAAATTTTACTATGATAAACGTTAAAGATTTCTTATACAGATATATCCAGATTTCATGGTTGATTGTTTTACATTCATGATGCATGCATATATCCAGATTGCAGGTCGGGTACAGGGGAGGCCTGGTCAGCCTCGGTGGGCTCTTTCTTCCGGGTCATGCCATCCGCCACGTGTCCTAATCCTGGGTGTCGCCGATATTGAGCATCATCATTAGCCCCCCACTCTTGTCCCGATCAGCCAGTGGGTCGGGTCAGGAGTGGACCGCCGGGCCGCCCGGGGTGAGCTCCCTCCTAATGGTTTCGTCGGAACGCGTCCCCAGGCCGTGAGCTGTCTTTTCTGCCAACGGATCAGGGCAAGATCTCCGCATTTAAGGAGGGTGCGCCGGTTCGTGTCTCTTTGAAGTGATGGCCCACGTGTCAAGCGTCGGTTGGCTGACACGACGTGTGCAGACCTGCGACGTCTGAAAGGGCGCGGTCCAGTGCGGGGACGACAAGTGGAGCAATCGGAGCCGTTGGACGCGAGGAGGCATCTTGGCGGGAGATGAAGGGCACCGTTGGATGAGGTTGCTTGTGATGGTAAATAGGGGTGGGGCCCATTCTGGGGCCCCTACTCCTTCATATTTCTCTTTTCTAGGCCTCGGTTGCTCGGCGCTCATCTCCTTCCTTCCACTTTCATTTCCCGAGGATCATTCTTCCCAAGGTTAGATGTCTTCTCTTTTCGAGTTAGTAGATGTCATCGAGGTAGGTTCTAGGAACCCTTTAGGTGAGTCTAAGTCCTCCCGGGAGGCAGGGGTTGGCCCTTCTTCCCGGGATCATGTAGCGGGGCAGCCCCCAGGGAGGAGGCGGTAGATGCTGCCCCCAGTGCCTTGTGTTGGATAAGGCACGAGGACGAGCTTGCCAACGCGCGGGCTCACTTCCACATCCCCTCACGCTATACGCTCTGCCTGGCCAAGGAGGGAGAAAGGTCCTTTTCAGATCTCCTTCAGATGTTGTCTCCCGTCGATCTCCCGATGGATTCTGGAGGGGATCCCCTGTTGTGTATGGGTCTCAATGGGTTTTGAGGAGGTTTGGTGATTGGAGGAGTTGGACGCCAAGTACCGGCAAAGAAGTCCTGGGGTGGTTTGACGCCACCGAGGACCCTTCGACGATCAAGTTAGTACTAGATCCGAGCAGCGTAATGGCTAAGTGAGTCAAAAATGGCTTACTTGACCCCTCTGTGATGGGGGTTTATATAGCGGTGGTGGCACGCAGCAGCAGGCACGAGAATCTCACCGGCAGTTATGCTCCCGACGTCACGCCCACGTAGAGAGCGGACCTCCCATTAATGGAGATCGCGGAGGAGTGTAACGTGGGATGTTGCTGGCGGAGAATCCGCGCATGGCGAGATTCGCGGAGCGGCGGTTATGCCTGTGAGCAGTAGAGCTGGTCGGAGGACTGAGGAAGACGGCCTCGGTCGGGGGCTCGGGGAAGAGCGAGAAGGCCGAGGTGTCTTGGTCTTGTGGCAGCTCGGGGTGAGCTGAGGGGCCGAGGAAGCCAATCTACGGGGAGCCCCGAGGGGGGCTAGCTTATGATTGCAGGTCGGGTACAGGCGTGGCTTGGTCGGCTTCGGTGGGCCCTTTCTTCCGGGTCATGGGACATTCCATCCGTCACGTGTCCTGATCCCGGGCGTCGCCGATATTGAGCATCATCATCAGCCCCCCACTCTTGTCCCGATCAGCCAGTGGGTCGGGTCAGGAGTGGACCGCCGGGCCGCCCGGGGTGAGCTCCCTCCTAATGGTTTCGTCGGGACGCGTCCCCGGGCTGTAAGCTGTCTTTTCTGCCAGTGGATCAGGGTAAGATCTCCGCATTTAAGGAGGGTGCGCCGGTTCGTGTCGCTTTGAAGTGATGGCCCACGTGTCAAGAGTCGGTTGGCTGACGCGACGTGTGCAGACCTGCGACGTCTGAAAGGGCGCGGTCCAGTGCGGGGATGACAAGTGGAGCAATCGGAGCCGTTGGACGCGAGGAGGCGTCTTGGCGGGAGATCAAGGGCACCGTTGGATGAGGTCGCTTGTGACGGTAAATAGGGATGGGGCCTATTCTGGGGCCCCTACTCCTTCATATTTCTCGTTTCTAGGCCTTGGTTGCTCGGCGCTCATCTCCTTCCTTCCATTTTCGTTTCCTGAGGATCATTCTTCCCAAGGTTAGATGTCTTCTCTTTTCAAGTCAGTAGATGTTGTCGAGATAAGTTCTATGAACCCTTTAGGTGAGTCTGAGTCCTTTCGGGGGGCAGGGGTTAGCCTCTCTTCCTAGGATCATGTGGCGGGGGCAGCCCCCAGGGAGGAAGTGGTAGATGCTGCCCCCAGTGCCTTGTGTTGGATAAGGCACGAGGACGAGCTTGCCAATGCGCGGGCTCGCTTACACATCCCCTCGCGCTATACGCTCCGCCTGGCCAACGAGGGAGAGAGGGCGGCCCAAGTACGGGGCAGGGAGATCGCCTCGTATTTGGAAGCATTCTGGGGTGGAATGCGTTTGCATTTCTCTCCTGAGGTCGTTGAAGCGTTGAACTTCTTCGGGTTAGCCCCCAGTCAGTTGGTGCTGTTCCCCTCCGAAAGATGGCCAAGACAGAGACGTCTTGCCTGAGATTCGGGGCAGATTCCATTTGGTTTTATCCATCTACCTCTCCGAAGATGCCAAGTTGATTTATGGCACCGTGTATCGGAGGTTTAGACGGATGCGGCCGATTTAGCAGACTTCGTCAGATTCCCCCTCGCTTGAGGGGTTTTTTATTGTGGGGACGCTATTTTCTGCAGGCGTAAGCCCCTGCAGTTAATTACGCTACCGCATTGCGATAACAACTTTCTCCTTCTCCAGAATTTCACTTCGTGTCGTATGTGTTTGTTTTGTTTGTGGTTGCCCGTGGATTGTATACGGAGACTAATTTATGTCGTCGCCCGTAGGACGTGGATTAGTCCAAATCCGTATTTTCTTAGATTTGGGTTTGGTGTTTTGGTTTGAGGATACGTTAGCCATATTTGAGGTTAAGATCAACTCAAACATTTGTTAAGGATACGTTAGTCCAATTTGAGAATAAGATTAACTTAACGGGATCGTTTAGATCCGACAAAAGAGCATTTGGGGCTCTATTGTTCCAGTTTAGGGACGTAGTGGTCCATTGCATGTATAGCCATCAGGACCCATCACCTCTCTGACGTCATTGAAGGATTACAACGACAGGTGTCAGAGGAGTTCAGAGATGTACCCTTGAACCGGATGTAAATTGGGGGGTCTATAGTCCAATTTGGGACTAAAGTCTGTTTGAAGGTTTAAGAATATGTTAACCATATTTGAGGCTAAGATCAACTTAAACATGATCGTTTAGATCCGATAAAAGAGCATTTGGGAGCTCTATTGTTCCAGTTTAGGGACATAGTGGTCCATGTTCCAGTTTAGGGACGTGGTGGTCCATTTCCAGTTTAGGGACATAGGGGTCCATTGGTTTAAGGACGCTTAAGTCCATGAGTTGGTTTAAGGACGCTTAAGTCCATGGGTTTAAGGACCCCACAGTCCGTATTTTGGTTTAAGGACGCTTAAGTCATGGGTTTAAGTGTTGGAGATAGTGCCCTCAAAGTCAATTATTGGATCGCAGGTACGTGATTGCAATGATTGAGGCAGGACCTATACCGATATGACAGTCTTGCTCGAGATGATAGTTTGCTATCTGGTTTGCCTTTATCATCGTATACATGCTTTAGTTCGCTATTGCATGATTGATAGAGCCCATAGGATTCTGCTTGACAGCCAGCAGTATGATGGTGATCATATACGTAGGAGCTGGGGTCTATAAGCACATCCTTAAAGTGTCCCTAGTCATGGGAGTTTTCGAGACAGGGCATCGATACTCCAGAGTAGACTAGTGTATACAGTCGAGACCCCGACGAGGGGCGGTGGCCGGCCTCACAAGCCATTGGTGTCAGTTGGATCACCTAAGATGTATACAGGTGCTCATTAGGTTATGAGTACACCGGATAGGACTCGCCGGGAATCTGCTAGTTGGTATTATACATATCGTCAGATAGCAATTCCCTGGTGACATGTGTACAGGTTAGTTCATCGACCTGAGATCGTCGTTTGTCTCATGTGAGTTCCCACTGTGCTTAGATTACTATCCTACCATGCTCAAAGGAGTTGTGCAAACAGGTTTTAGTTGGGTACAGTCCCGAGCCACATTGGAGGCAAGTGAGCGGATCGTCGGGGATTCGTCTCTCCCGGTATTGGGGGTTGATGTCGCACAGTGCACGGGTGGCCATCACTAGAAATCCTTAGCCAAGGTAGTGGAGAATTACTGATTTGGATCAGTAGTTTCTCAGATGGTGATGGGCTTCACGCCGACACGATTTATCGCGTTATTAGGGGTCTGAATTTATCCACCCCCCTAGACTCGATATGCGATACTCTTTAGACGAACGGACCGGACTGTATATACATTGTCACTGTCAGGCTCAGTACGGTTTATGGATGAGTTCGCTCGTCAGCTTCCCTTCCAATCAATTCATAGGCAAACCGTCACGTACAGCTTGTACCTCTGACGTGCTAGGGGTTATACCCAATGCTAGTGTGTTGATGAGTCATTAGAGTCCCCCACAGACACTTTCCCAAGTTCGGGCGAAACGTTGTAGAGGCCATATGGGTTTATGGCAAGGTTCGGAAAATGCACGTGCGTTTTCGCACGTGTCCATTTTCGGGCAGATAATACTGGTAGGCTTTGGTTTAAGCCGGAACCCAGTATTATACTGTGTAGATATAATATCTTTGTCTCAGTTGCATTTGTATTCGATCGTAATACAAATGCGGGTATGTTTATACTGATACGGGGTTATCCTGAAATTCGTTTCAGGATCACTTTTGGAAGTTGCCAGTTTCCAGTTTTCTATCAGCCGTATTTAACATTCGGTTAAATACGGATTTATCTTTTCTCTTCTTGGGTGAGTCATGAGGGTGATTCATGCTTCTAGAAGGTTCTAGAAGTGATGACAAGGTTAGTGACTCATGGTTGTATTTAATGATCATTAATGGTGGAGGTGACTAAGGGTGATGATTCATTAATTCCATTAATGTGTTCATACTTGGTGCTAAGATATTTGTTGTTGATCTTTTCCTTTGTGGTCACCTTCCCCCTCCTACACTCACCTCCCTCCTTCTCTATAAGTGGTCGGCCCCCTCCCCTCCTCTTGATGCTCATGGTTGTGCTTGAAAAAAGATTATGATAGCTTTGGGATTCATGGAAATTAGATAAGCCTCATTTCTCATTTCACCCGATTCCAAAAAGCAACTTCATTAACCGTTAGTCTATAGCCTTAGACATAACGAGACAAAGTGTTCTACTCATTCTCTACATCATCTTGGTCATCTCTTTTAGCAAACTTGGCGATTGAGTTGCCTCGGTTTAGAGGCGGGAGCCCGTTTAAAGATCCGTCGACGTGGTGCCACCTGGACGACAAGACTGGAGATCGAGAAGATCGGAGCAGCCGCAACAAACGTAGGATGATGGTTGAAGACCGAAGGACTCAGATCGTTCGGTATAACTCTTCTACCCACTTTGTAGTTTGTTAGTTTAGCTTTAATGGCAGATCCGGGTTACGGTACACGATAGCGCCAGCTTGTAAAAAGTTTATTGTTCCGCATTTGGCGTCTGTTAGACGGCCGGGGCGCTACCGTGGACTTACATTAAGGACCCTACAGTTCGTATTGTTGGTTTAAGGACGCTTAAGTCCATGAGTTTAAGGACCCCACAGTCCGTATCAATGTGTGGTTGTCGGGACCCGTCACCTCTCTGACGTCGTTGAAGGATTACAACGATGGATGTTAGAGGAGTTCAGAGATGTACCCTTGAACCGGATGTAAATTGATTTAAGGGAGCAGTCGTGCTCAGTCAATTTAATTTGTGGACTTACGGCCAAAATTGGGCTAAGTCCAGTTGAAGGTATTCAACATTTTCATTTGAAGTTGGCCTGTTAGGCTCTGCCCTTGGTTCAATAATGAATAGCATTAATATTGGTCTCTGTTGGACCTTTATTTGGGCTCTGTCCCTTTTTAAATGATGCACAGCATCTATTTTGATATGATAGATCTTTGTTTGGGCTCTGCCCCTTTTTTTAAAAATAATGCATTGCATTTTATTAGGCCTGTTAGGCCTTTGTAATTGGGCTCTGTCCCTCTTTAAATAATGCAGAGCATTAATTATTTGACAGAGGGCCACGTGGCCTGTCAGGCACTTTGCGCCAATTAATGAGCGCAAGCGCATGTGGAGGTGACACGTGTCACGCTCTGGTGAGGGCAAGCGCAGCTAGGGCAGTGCGCTGCGCTGTTGCGCTGCTGACACGTGGCGCGCTCTGGTGAGTTGCACCAATTTCAGAGAGCAATGCTCTATTTTAAAAGCGCATAGCGCAAGTTATTCTGGAGATGACATGTGGCGTTCTCTGGTGGCTTGCGCCAACCCAAGAGCGCAACAGTGCAGATTTTACAAGTGCAGGGCACTATTTTAATATCTTGATCCAATTTTGGATTCAAGAAAAAAATCTTTTAAGATTCCAGAACCAGTGGTTCATCAAAAGGCAATGCCTTTATTATTATATATTATTTATTTATTTTTATTGAAGATCTTTGATCTTATTCTTAGATCAATGATCTTTTTTAGAAGGAGTTCTTCTTTTATTCAAAGGTTTTTACCTTTTTCTTTCTCTGAGTTCTTTCTCAAAGTTTTCAGAAGATTTCTCTCTTTTTCTCTCTGTGTTCATGTGTTTTAGACTTGGGGTCTAGGGGCCTTTATATAGTGCCAATTAGTTTGTTAAGTCAATTAAAGAGATCTTTCTCTGAGTGATTTAGGGATTTTTCCCCACCGTTGGATCTTTGATCCAAGGGCTTCTGCTTTACAGAAGACAATCTTCTTGTTTTAACAAGATCAGAAAGATCTTTCAGAATTTTTCTGTTTGGCGCAAGCGCACCTACGCTTGACATGTGTCGCGCAACGCAAAGTGCAGCGCAACTACGTTGCCACGTGTCGCGCAGCGCAGAGCGCAGCGCAACTGCACTGCCATGTGTCGCGCAGCGCAACTGCTCTAGCGCAACTGTGTTGACACGTGTCGCGCAGCGCAGAGCGCAGATCATCTGAAGCATTGCTTCTTTTGTTTTTTTACTTTAAATAGAGCTTTGCTCTGATTGGGTGCGCTGCCTTGGGCGCTGCGCTGGCGTGTCAGCTTTTGACACGTGGCGCGCTGCGCGCAGTGCAAGGAATTTGAAGCGTTGCTTCAATTTTTGAATTTTCAAAATTTAAACAGAGCTTTGCTCTGATTGGAGGAAACAAATGCCCCCCTACCGTTGCGCTCACGTGGCGCACACGTGAGTGCAGCGGTGGCAAGATCCTATCCGTTGGATCAACTCAGGAGTTGAAGGGGCGCAAGCACCTATAAATAGGACCCCTGGCCCTCAGTAGATGATTACCATCTTCAGAACTTTTGTTTTCAGAGCCCTGCTCTTGCTTTTAAGAACTTTAGAGCCTTGCTCTCGTTTTTTTTTCAAGAACCTCAGAGTTCAAACTCTAGAATCATCTTAGGTAAAATTTAACTTAAATTAAATTAATTTAATTTTAATCAACAGAGCCTTGCTCTCATAGATCTTTGATCTAAAGAAAACCCCTTTGGGGTTTCACCAACAGAGCCTTGCTCTCAAGAATCCATAGATCTAAGAGATCTTGTTTCATGGGTTTTAACCCATGAACAGAGTTTTGCTCATGGATCAAATGTAGATCTTTTTGATCTAAAAATGAAGAACTCTTAAGAGTTTTCACGGATTTTTAAGATCCCAAAATTTTTTAATTTTTTTTAAGAGTTAAATTTATCTTTTGATGGATTTTTCCATCATTATTACAGAGCTAGGCTCTTTTAGGGAATTTTATCCCTTTGAGACCAGAGTTTGACAAGTGTCACTCTGTGACAGAGCTTTGCTCTGAAAGAGGAGATTTTCTCCTTGTTTCTAGAGATTTCTCATTAATGAGAATATTCTTTTGGGGATCTCCTCATTAATTGACAGTCTCATCCAATGATGGGGCTGTCTTATTAACCGATGCACTGTCATCCAGATTTTGTGGGTCCCCTACCCACTGCATTGCAGTATGGTATAATTTTAAAATACCAAGCGTTGAAATTACAACACTGACGGCTGGTTTTTGTCCCTCCGCAGGAAGCATGCCTGCTGACCTGTCATTCCCGTTTGTTCGCTCAGAGGAAGGATTTCCGGCTGCGCCGGTAGACCGGGAGGTATTTCCTCTGATTAAGGATCATGACCCCGGGTACAAGAACCTTCACCTGTGGGGTAGGTGGTATAATGAGATCATCCAGGGTCGCCGAAACTTCGGTTCCGCTACACCGTCTGAGCCCATCTCATCGATCCCTTATGCGGATGAACCCCCGGTGAAGTATGCCGTCGAGGTCAAGGATTGGAATTCGGAGGATCTTCTCCATCCTGCGATTGGTGCCATTCCCGTGCAGCCGCCGCCGGCCATAGACATTTTGGGGAGGCGAATATGTCAGGGTGAAGCACGCCCTTGGGGACAGGCTTATAACATTGGATTGACCATGCGACCACCCGCCGGATATTTGCAGTCGGCTAGGTACATCCTATCGGCGAAGAGGACTCATCTGATGAAGATTGGTTTGTACTCGGCAATCTACGTCTCGCTTTTTAAGTACCCCTCTCCTCCAACGTGGTGGGTTAAGGGTTTTATCGAACAATGGAATATCCCCACCCATACCTTCCTTATGACGGACAGGGAAGTCTCCATCTCCCTGGAAGAGTTCGCTGAGATCTCGGGTTTGCCGGTGAGGGGGGAGCATTACGAGGAGCTGCTTCCTCCTGACGAATACGTCTTCGCCACCAAGCCGCCGGTATTTGATTTGACACCGAAGAATGCTATTCAGCACCAGTTTCCAGGCTTGGTGAAGGTGCTGAACATATGCAAAGGGCTCTATCTTGAATCAGGAGTTCGGGGAGTTAGTTTCGCAGATTTTATCGCCCGCTTCCTTCGACCGGAGTATCTATCGGAGCGGAACGAGAAGTTCGCCAAGCTCGATGACCCTTTCGGCTTCGGCTTGGACCGTCGACCAACATCGGAAGACGATCAAAAGGATTTTTATCTCCCCGGCGCCGCCGTCATGCCCTTGTCAGAAATCGCCGTCCCGGGCATGGATGAGGAGACCTTCTTTTTGGGGTTTCGAGATTGTGGCTGTGCAGCTTCGTGCTCCCCATGCACCGGCGCCACATGCGGCCGTCCATTTTCTACCCAGCACATCGGATGGTGGCTGGCCTGCAGTTAACAATAGGAATCGCCGGGTTGGCTCACCTATACAATGGACTTAGCGTGGTGGCGGCCCTGGGGTGCAGCCTGCTAATTTCCCGATGCACTACTTCACTTCATGGATGGAGATGCATGTGCACGGAGTGTTCGGCGTCCATAAGAGCCCTTCGTTTTTTGAGAGATGCAGACTCCCAAGAGTCATGTGGCTGATCAGCGCCTCGATCGTGCCTGCGCCTCCGCGGGAGGCTAGGGGGTTGCTCCTTCGTCCACACCTGGTCGGAGCGAGGATTCCTTTTATGGATAAAGTCATAACTATCGGCTTAGAAACCTCCAAGTCGGCGGTGGCGCTGCGTGACGACTTCAAGGACGGGGCCTCCGTACTGAAAGCCTGGGAGATTCTTCACCTCTACTCCATTCGGCCGGGCTACCTGGTGTTCAGGCAGAACGAGACGGCGCTTTTCATAAGATATAACCCCCACCGGTTCGCCCAACAATCAAGCTATAATCAGGGAATCCCGTTGGAGGCGTTTTTGGAAGAGCCCGCGGCCTGCAGGGAGGGGATACGGAGCGCGATCCACCATTTCATGCGGCTGAACACGAGCTCCTACTTCTTCATCAGCGAGCCAAGCTGCGTTCCTCGGGTCCTCCACGCGTACATGGCTTGGTACGTGCATG
The DNA here is from genome assembly GCA_030015575.1 of Agapanthus africanus. NCBI lineage: Eukaryota > Viridiplantae > Streptophyta > Magnoliopsida > Asparagales > Amaryllidaceae > Agapanthus > Agapanthus africanus. The sequence goes on along the minus strand of CM057349.1, from coordinate 409,127,717 downwards.
CAATGGGTCCAGTTATCCATATGGAGAAGCGCATGTTGGTTGACCGCAAGGGTGCGCCTTCCGGCGGCGACCGTAAGGCCCCCCTAAAGCCAAGGACCCCGGTCGTTCCTCCGCTGAAAGATGCTGGAGCTGGGCCATCGCGTGTGCTGAACCCTCCGTGCGGATTACCTCTTGATACTGCGGATGTGCCACCAGCGCCCCATGCTCCAGTGGAGACGGTAAATGTGGTTTCGCTGGAGTCTGGCGTGGGCGCGGATATCGGGACCCACCGCCCTAAGGTGCCTGCAAAGCGCAAGTCGATCTCGGGTGCACCCAGGGCTGGCGGGCAGAAGAGGAAGAAGAAGTCAATCTTCTCAGCTGACATTGCGTTCGGTCAGGAACCTCATGCTCCCTATAGCGAGGGCTTGGGTGAGTACGGGACCAATAAAGGATTAGTTATGCTGCCAGATGACACTGATCTGGCGGCCGCCATCGCAGCTTTAGAGCGATTGGCAAGGCGCGACGCGTGGCTAGCTAAGCTTGCACAATCGGGTAATTACTATTCGCATTTTTATATTGCATCGTACTTTTATTATTGTCTTTGATTAATGCTTTTCCCCTCTTTTCTTCAAACAGGCATCACCACTGAAGAAGCCATCGCTGCTTCCCTCAAAACTTTTCAAGAGGAGGAACGACTCAGAGCATCCTTAGGCTTCGGTACATTTCGATTCATTAAGTCTTAATTTTCTTTTGTTATGGTCGATCTAACCCTTTCTTTTTCTCATCGCAGGAACCACAATGCCGGTCCCGCAAGGTGACGCAGAGACTCTTCCCGGGCCAGCCACTGATGTTTCGGCCTCTTCGGGGCTCCCGCGAGAGTCTCAACTCGAAAAGTCGGTGAAGGATGCCTTGAAGGCTTTGGAGGCATCTCTGTATGTGGACGAAGGCGCCTCAATGAAGGAAGCTTCGAAGAGGTCCGTCTTGATGGCTCGGGAGGAGAGAAAGCGGTTGAGGCGCGAGGCGAAGGCACACAGAGCTGCTTTGGCAATGGGAGCGGGCCCAAGCACCGTTCCTCGTGCTGATATTCCCTCGGAAGAGCCCCCGGTCGCCTTGTCTACCGCTCACAGACAGGCGGTGCGTGGAGCTCGGGAGGCTAACGATCAGTCCACCTCAGGTAATGTGTCTTTCAAGATTTTGTTGTAAGAATTGTAAACCTGTCGGTTCTTATATATCTTGTCCTGCAGGGCCAAGTCCAACCGAAGGGGAGGCAGAAACCGTCAAACCTAAGGGGACAGAGGAAGAGGCACCAGCTGAACCCGAGCCGACTGTGGGCGACGTCACCGGGGTTGCTGGACCTGAGCTGGGGGCTGAGGAAACTGCGCCAGAGAAGGTCGTCGATGCCGAGCCCAAGGTAGCGGCAAATGAGACGACTGCTACAACCGAGCCTGGGGCAGCGACGGACAGAGCGCCTGAGACCGGTGACCCCATGGCGACGGCAGACGAGACAGCAGCGACTGCCGAGCCCGAGGGAGTAGCGGGTGAGATGGGCATGACTCCCGGGGACAAGCCAGCCGCTCTTTCTCAAGAGTCTAGCAATGCTCCAATCATTGCTCTCCCCGTCTACGGTCCTCCGCCGTCTCCTGGCCATGCGAGCACGACGACGGCCCCCGTAGATTCGGGTGATAAGGCAACGGGAGGTGGACTCATGTCGATGGAGGAGGGAGACGCCTCCGTTTCGGCCGGCGGCTCATCAGGTAAATTTCGAGTTACCGTCCCCCCTTTTTTTATCTTGCAATCCTTCCTGACAGATTTATCTTTGTTTTTAACGCAGGCGCGGCCAGTGCTGACGCTCCATTGCTCGAGGGAGCGCCGGCAGCTACTGCTTTGGCGGTGGCCACCTCTCAGCCTTCTCTCGTACCTCGCAGATGCTGGAAGGTATGGATTCGTGACCCATTAGTTTTATCTTTCGGCCGCATAATTTATGTACCAATGTCGTATTATTGCGTCTTTGCAGGAGCGCTTTTTGATCACCTCTATCAGGTGTTGCACCCGCACTTCTCCTTCCCATCTGAACTCGCTTCCTCCAGTGGCGCTGGTGAGTATAGTTTCTAATTGATGCCTTTCCTTTCTTCAGTAATGGAATTATTTCTGACTCTTCCTCGCCCTGATTGCAGTGCTACAAATCGAAGGAGGAGATGAAAGATCGGTCGCGCCACCGGCCCTCCCGGCTTTGCCGTCTGCTGTAGCTGGTATAGTAAACTATCCCATCGATGACTTTCTTATATTTCTTGAACTGTCATCTGATCGTATTTGTTTTTTCAGCTGTTGTTCCGATTCCGGCGCCCTTCGAGTCTCGCATCATAATGCCAGCGGGCCCCTTTTTGAGACGTCCATCTTCAAAGGGTGCCGCAATGAGCTTGGGCATGCTGAGCGAATACATCGAAGAGTTTGACGCAGAAGCTCCCCCATCTGCCGCAGATTTTGCTGCGGAGGTTAACCTGATGCTGGTGGCGCTTGTAAATTTTCATATTGAAGGCGTCGTCGAGTCTTGGGTTAATTACTGCAGGAAAATCGAGGCCCGCTTGCATCAGCTGGAGCTTACGCGTCCTGCCCCTGAGACCTTGGCCGCAAGCACTCAACAGGCAGTATGGATCGAGGAAAGCGCTTCTTACTTCCACCATTTGGAACAAGAAGCAGCTTTAAGGCTGAAGGAATGTCAAGAGTCTTCAAGTGAGACTGCTTGCCTGCGTGCTGAAGTTGACGCGAATGCCGCTCGGGTGAAGGCTATCTTCGAGGCCCTTCTGCAAAGTCTTTCTGATGGGCTAGCACTGAAGCAGAAGCTCGATGCCGCTGAACGTGATGCCCAAGGTCGCAACGCAGCTCAACAAGCAGTTGAGGAGTAGCTCTCAACCTTCCTACGGCAGCGGGCTCAAGTGGAAACAGAAATGGCGGTGGCAGCCGATCAAGATAAGGCATGGAAAGAAGTGCGGAGCAATTGATAGGGCTATTTAAGACGCTTCCTTCCCAGTAGTTGCCTTTGTATCAGTTATACACTTGTAATAATTTTTTTTTGAATAAGATGTACACATTCTTTATTCTTTTATACGATTCGCCTTGTACTTGAATTAATGAATAAAGATACACATTTTTTTGCAATGTCTTGTGTCATCTCTGCTCCTTCTTCCTTCTTTTATTATCAGTACGCTGCTTTAGTAAGCATGGTCGACAGATAATAGAGCGAGTATCTTGCTTTGGCTTCTTCAAGAGGTAGCGATGGCTTAGGCCGCAGGTTCAGATCTGCTGTCTAAGACCTTTTAACTCTATGAGCCGTGAGGGTCTCACAAAGACTTTTCTCCCTATGGATCGAGAGGATCTCGTAGGTGTATTTTCTCCTTAGGAATCGTGAGGATTCCTAAGTGCGTTTTCTCTTATAAGTCGTAAGGATCTTATAAGAGAATTTTCCCTCTTACGAGTTGAAAGAACTCGAAAGCGGTTATTTCTCTCTTTGTCGAGATTCGATTTTGGAGAGTGAGACCCGTGAATAGTATGCAAGAGACCGTTTTAGACCGACTTGCAGGGTCCCAGTGCTTAGGAAACAAGTTTTTTAATCCCTGCTGCCTAAGGCTTTATCTTGCAAGTCGAGACGAATCGGGAAGTCCTTGCGAAGACACTAATTTCCTCACGAGTCAAGACGAATCGAGCAGCTCTCGTCAAGGATACTAATTTCCCTGAGTTGAAGTATTTTGCCGAGGACACTGGTTTCCTCGAGGTTGAAACGAATCGAAGTACTCCTGCAAAGACACTGGTTTCTCTGCGGGTCGACGCGAATCAAGAAGCTCTCATCAAGGATGCTAGTTTCCCTGAATTGAGGTATTTGCCAAGGACACTGATTTCCCTGGAGTTGAAACGAATCGGAGTATTCCTGCAAAAACACTAGTTTCTCTGCGGGTCGACGCGAATCAAGAAGCTCTCATCAAGGATGCTAATTTCCCTGAATTGAGGTATTTGCCAAGGACACTGATTTCCCTGGAGTTGAAACGAATCGGAGTATTCCTGCAAAGACACTGGTTTCTCTGCGGGCCGACGCAAATCAAGATGTTCTCGTCAAGGACACTGGTTTCCCTGAGTCGAAGTATTTTGCCGAGGACACTGGTTTCCTCGGGGTTGAAATGAATCAGAGTATTCCTGCAAAGACACTGGTTTCTCTGCGGGCCGACGCGAATCAAGAAGCTCTCTCCCTGAATTGAGGTATTTGCCAAGGACACTGATTTCCCTGGGGTTGAAACGAATCGAGGTGTTCCTGCAAAGACACTGGTTTCTCTGCGGGTCAACGCGAATCAAGACGTTCTCGTCAAGGACACTGGTTTCCCTGAGTCGAAGTATTTTGCCGAGGACATTGGTTTCCTCGGGGTTGAAACGAATCGGAGTATTCCTGCAAAGACACTGGTTTCTCTGCGGGCCGATGCGAATAAAGAAGCTCTCATCAAGGACGCTAGTTTCCCTGAATTGAGGTATTAGCCAAGGACACTGATTTCCCTGGGGTTGAAACGAATCGAGGTGTTCCTGCAAAGACACTGGTTTCTCTACGGGTCGACGCGAATCAAGACGTTCTCGTCAAGGACACTGGCTTCCCTGAGTTGAAGTATTTTGCCGAGGACACTGGTTTTCTCGGGGTTGAAACAAATCGGGGTATTCCTGCAAAGACGCTAGTTTCTCTGCGGGCCGACGCGAATCGAGATGGTCTCGTCAAGGACACTGGTTTCCCTGAATCGAGGATGCTGCCAAGGACACTGATTTCCCTGGGGTTGAGACAAGTCAAGGTATTCCTGCAAAGACACTGGTTTCTCTGCGGGTAGACACGAATCAAGACGTTCTCGTCAAGGACACTGGTTTCCCTGACTTGAGGAAGTTGCCAAGGACGCTGATTTCCCTGGGGGTTGAAATGATCTCTGGTGGTCTCTCAGGTTTTATATGAGTTACCGTCAAAACCGTGAAGCTAGGAATTTGATCTTCGCTTCGTTTGCTGGCACTGTGTCTGCTGAATCGAGACGAATGTCATGGTTGTCTCTAGGTTGTTGGTGAACCGTCGAGATTTGGCTTCGCTTTCTGGCGGAGCCTGTTGGGAAGGTGTGGTTCCCTCTTTGTTTGTGCCCTTGGATTGTATATAGGGATCGATGTGATCTCACCTGTAGGGCAAAAGTCTCATCATTTTTTTTATATTATTGTTTTATTTCCGCGATGCTCTATCATTTCAGCTTTTATATCGCGAAGGTCGCGATTGCCCAATCATTTCGGCTATTTTTCGAGGTGCTCAATCATTTCGACTGTTTATTTTATTTTTACTCACTGCTTTTTATTGCGAGTTGCCCAATCATTTCGGCTATTTTGTATGCATACGTTTTCACTTGCTGCTTTTTATTGCAAGTTGCCCCATCATTTCGGCTATTTCGTATGCATGCACGGCTTGCTGGCTTTTCGCCATAAGCATGGAATTAAACAACGATTTCGGCATCAGCACCGCTACAACTGGGATATTGCCAGGAGCGAATCATCATTTGCCTCTGTTGATGTCGAGCAAAGGTGGCTTAGCGAACAGGGTTAAGGTCCTGTCGACTAAGGCTTTTGACTTCATGAGCCGTAAGGGTCTCACAAAGTTATTTTCCCCTACAAGTCGTGAGAATCTTGTAGGTGTATTTTCTCCTTAGGAATCGTGAGGATTCCTAAGTGCATGTTCCTCTGTAAGTCGTAAGGATCCCACAAGATAGTTTTCTCCTTGTAAATCGAGAGGACTTACAAGGGTTGTTCACCATGCGAACATATCCCTAGTCACGGGTGGGACTTCGTTAGGGAAATGTTTATTCGCGCCTGTGGATTGTATACAAGGGTCAGTGCTGAGCCACTTGTAGGGTAATATCGAAGGTTGTGGGGGTTGCTTAAGCACAGGTTTAGGTCTCTGTAACTTAAGACTTTCAAATCTTATGAGCCGTGAGGGTCCCATAAGAGAGTTCTCCTTACGAGTCGTGAGGATCTCGCAAGTGTATTTTCTCCTTAGGAATAATGAGGATCCCTAAGTGTGTTGCTCCCTTGTGAGTCGTAAGGATCTCACGCGGGTGGTTTCTCGTTACAAGGTCGAGAGGACCCTGCAAGTGTCTTTTTAACGAGGTTGCGCCCTTTCGGGTTTTCACAAACACTCGCCGGTAGCCCTGCTGTTTTTACTCACGGAGCCCTTTCGGGTTTTCATCCGTGCTCATTTTGTAGGGTTCCTAGGCACGCTAATGAGGTCTCACAAGGCATCAACCATGCCAATTTCAAATTTTACAAGTGCCGAGAAACCCTAATACGGATCGTTAACTAGATTTTAGGCGAAACAAATGCGAATAGTTAACAACTTAACTAAAAGAACGGAAATACAACCTTTGTAGATCCGGTCCTCCACTTCCATAGCTCCGCAATGAAGTCTCCTCGCTGTCCAAATCGAATCCCGGGCTCTAGCGTCGGCTTCATCGGAAAAATGGGTGGGCTAGGTCATCGACTACGATGCCGAAGATGATCTACGTCGAGGTATCACTAGATCAAGCTCCCACTTCACCAAGTCATGAAACTTGTGAAGAAAACACCCTATACTACTTGGCAAGAGGTAGAGGTTGAAGAAATAGGAGGTGTGTTCACTTTAGAATTGGATTTTTCACTCTTTACATCAAGTTACCATTGATGAAGCAAGGTTTTCTTCAAGTGAAGAAGAAGAAGAAGATAAAGATAATCATATGATAAGTGAAAAGAAAATAATACTTATCATATAATTAACCATGGTCAAGTGTAGAGAATTAACTAAGGTTATGTGAATGGTTAGGGTTAAAAGAAGAAAACAAAATGGTCACTTGGTCAAAGCTTCATGAAGCTTCAACAAGCTTCAAGAAAGAAAACAAAGAAAGAAACCATTTTGCTTTTCTTTTATCCATTTCTCAAAAAGGAATAGATAAATAAATAAATGAATAAGTAAAAACAAAACCCTAACCATTACACAACCATGGTTTAATCTTTACACTTAGCCAATTTTGCATGCATCATCAAACATGATACAAACTAGTGCACAAAATTATATCGTATATACAATGTGCACATCCGAGTGAGAAAATCCATCTTAAGTGAACCAATACTAGTTAATGCAAAGTAATATATCAAATATATAATTATGCATTAAATCGTTAAATCAATACTTGATTTAACGATCCGGTCATATCGCATATAACCGACTAATATCCAATGTATCGGCTTATCGAATCAATTATATCGCATATAACCAGTCGATACATTCATCGCGAGAATGGAATACAGTATCACATACACGCATTATTCTCGGTCCCGCACATATCTCATATGCGCTCCTATTTCGTTTCGCTTGAGCCAGGAAACCTCTGTGTAGGACTCTAAAGACTCGTCAATACGCCGGCAGCAGGTGATGATCATATCAAACACCCACAAGCCGCAAGCGGTCTGCTAAACGTAACGGCCACCCGGGTATTGAGCGATCAGAAGATCGACGAGCAAGCCCGCTCACACTCCTGTGAATCCAACCAGTAACACTTACCGTACAGTCCGGTCTCGTCGTCTGATATGTCACATATCTCGCCTAGGGGTGGTAAACGTCAGACCCCAATAGCTCGATAAGTCGTGTCGATCTGAGGTCTATAACAATTCGAGAAACTACTGGTAACACTTACCAGTAAATCTCAGCAACTCTGGCCAGGGATTTCCGGTTATAGCCAATCGAACACAGCGCAACATCAACTCCCTATACCGGGAGAAACGAATCCCCTCCTATCGCTCATTGCCTCCATGTGACTCGGGACTGTACCCAAAAACCACCGTTTTGCACGCCCTCTTGGACGTGGTAAGGTGGAAATCAAAGCACAGCGGGAACCACACAAGACTCTATGACGATCTCGGGTCAACAGACTACTCTGTACCAGTGTCACCAGAAAACTGCCATCTGACGTAAGGTATAATACCATCTGGGAGTTCTCGGCGAGTCCGTCCAGTGTACCCAGTCTCTACTGAGCACCCGTATATCATCTCTGATGTCAAACACCAATGGATATGGGATCATCCATCGTCCATCTGTATGAGTCGAGAAGGTATACGCTAGTCTACTCTGGTATATCAATGCCCCGTCTCGATACACCCATGACTAGGGACCTTGAATGATGTACTTATGGACTACCATGTCCCCACTAGTATGATCCGCATCATAGTCCAGGTAGTCAAGTACACATCCTAAGTGCTTTACCAACATGTAACAGAGAGACAATCAGTATACACGTTAAGCTAAAGAGTAACCAGATAGCATACTATCATGTCGAGCAAGAAAGTCCTTCCTATATATGTCCCAGCATCCACTACAATATACATCGTATGTATAGCAATGGCCTCTAGGGCATACATATAACTAACAATCTCCCACTTGCACTAGGGCCATCTGATAGCAGTGGTTGAAGTATCTCATACTCAACCATCCCATAAAATCTCTCTCTGGGAAAAGGCTTTTGTGAGTGGATCCGCCGTGTTGTCCTCTGAGTCTGTTCTCCTAGCCTCGATCACACTGGAGATCAACCATCTCCATTATCCGGTGATACTGCCTTAGATTATGTCTGGGTCACTGATGGGACCGGGGTTCTCGGGCCAAAGCCACACTTCCATTGTCACACAATGGTAGGAACCTAGTTCATCTCATGAACCAACATACACCCAGACAGCCTCTTTGGTAGCATCTTAAGTAGCGATGTATCCTGCCTTTATCGTCTAGTATGTCACGGTATCTAGCTTGGAACTCTTCCAACATACCGTCCCTCTACTGAGGGTAAAGACAATGCCTGTGACTGACATTCAGTCGTCTATATTACCCTGGAACCCTTCCAGTGATTCTCCCCAGGATCGATTGATACCATCTCACTACAACTAGTGAGTATCCTAACATCCAATTAGATCTATCTCATAGATCCAAAGCTTAGGATTTAGTAGGTATCACTTTGATCCTATGTGGAGAATCTTTGTGATAAGCGGAGATTGATCGAGCGTAGCATAGGAAACAGTTTCCCTATCAAGAGTATGTTATCCACGTACTTTACGAGGATCGTCACCATACTCCCTACTACCTTTTTGTTTATACAAGGTTCATCTACCATTTTGATGATGTCAACTTCTTTGACTAACACATCAAAACAGACGTTCCAACTCCACGATGCTCGCTTCATCACATAAAACATCTTGCACACGTTTCCGCTGCTCCCACTGTCTACGAAGCCCTCTGGCTGTGTACTTATAGACGCTCTCTTCCAAAACATTATTTAGAAAAGCAGTCATGACACCCAACCACCAGATATCGCAGTCATGGTATGTAGCCGTGGCAAGTAGGATCTGGATGGACTTAAGCATAGCCATTGGAAAAAGGTTTCACCATTATCCACGCCTGGTTAATGACGAAAACCTTTAACAAGTCTAGCGTTGAAAGTCTCAACTTTTCCATCTACACCAAGTAATCTTCTCAAGATATACTTGCTCCTAATGGGGATTTAACCCTTCAGATATAGCAACCAAAGTCCATACTTTGTTGGTGTATAAGGATTCCATCTCAGATCGATAAACATCCAGCCATTCTTACAGAGTCACACTCCTGATGGCCAGCTCGAAACTAGTTGGGTCATCATCTCATGATGCAATCCTCGCTCCCACTATCATAGACAAATCGAAGTAACTCTCAGGTGGGTGAGGAACCCTACTAGATCGGCGGAGAGGCTGTGGTTCGTTGGTTGCTATTGAATGCTTCGGTTTTCATCAAATCATCTGCTGTAGTTTGTATAGCTGGAACCTTTCCAGTTCTAAATAACTAACCTTTCCTCGAGCTTGTCTGGATTTTGCTTTTAGACATAGGCCGGACAACCCCAAATCTTAACTAACCTAAGATATGGGCTCTTCCCTTTCCATATCACATATGAAGTGGTAGGCTTCTGATTTGATTTGAACCGTATTTAATAGGTATGCAGCTTCTCAAGTGCATAACCCCCAAAAGGAAATAGGTAACTCAGTAGTACTCATCATAGAGCACACCATATCATATAGGGTGTAATTGCTCTGCCCCGATATACCATCGTGCTATGGTGTATTCGGAGGAGTAATGCTGAGAGAGAATCTCATTCTCTTTTAGAATAGACCAGGAATTCCGTGCTCAAGTATTCTCCTCCTTGATCTCATCATAGGACATAATACTTATACCCGTATTTTGGTTCTCTACTTCTAACTTATATTCTGTGAATATCTCAAAAGGTTCGGACTCATGTTTCAACAGGAACATATGACTGAATCTTGAGAGAATATCAGAGAATGTAATGAAGTACAAAGAACCGGTCTTGGCATGTGTAGACATGAGACCTTACATACATCATCATGTATCAGTCCCAAGAGTTCATTAACTCTTTCTCTGTTTCCAATAAACAGGGCTATGGTCATCTTATCTTTGTGACATGACTGGCGAGTTTCACAAGATGTAAATTCAAACTAATTTAAATATACATCTAAATGTAACTTCAGCCAGTCGGGTCGCATTGATATGACCTAGTCTACAATGCCTCAAGAAGGATTCGTTCAGTTCTGAACTCTTCCTCTTGTTTGTGTTATGTACACTAAGAATTGTAGTTTGATTTAGAACATCAATGCTTTTAGATAACGTGCCTGATCCGATCAACTTTTTATATAGGAAATGTTTAAAACATTATCCAACAATACAAAATTTTTATTATTTCTTTACTAATAAAGAGACTGATATGATTTTGTATATCAGGTTCGGTATCTAATAGCATTTGTTCAGAATCAATGTATTGGTAATACAGGGTGACAGTGACCAACAGACTTGGATGCAACACTTGCCCCGTTTTCTGCCTCGTGAAACTTATCACCCGTTCTCATTTTTTCTACCTTTTTGCAGCCCTATGTAACAGATTACATATCTGGGATCCTGATCCGGTATCATATACCTAGGATGCGGAGGATACTGAGAAACAGTTCTTTGTAATGAACACACCCGAAGATGATGCATCAGCATGCACTCTCTTCGTTTGGGCGGCACGGGAAATCTGGTATTCCCCAATTTCCTGCTCTGTCTTATAACAATTACAAGTTGGAGTGGGACCAACGTCCCCCAGCTCAGTATAACAAGCGGGTTCGATCAATAATCCGTATTATTATCTTGATTAAAGCGTGATATGGTCGCTACCTAGAGAGAGAGAGAAGAAAACACTCAGCGTGCGCTCTTGCAAGAATAGATTGGTTATTATTTTATCTAATCAGGATGGCTCCCACTGGTTTTTATCAAATCTTCCTTCAAACCCTAAAAGGAAAGACTAGCCGGGATTAATTATATACTACAAGTTCGCCAATCTTTCAGCCAGGCCAGTGTCGGTACTTTGAGGGAGGTCCCCCGTGCTTTCGCACGAACCTAATTAATGTAAACCTCGTTTTCCCAGAGGCGTAACCTCGTTAACACCTTTCTAGACACCTACTTGATCGGCTAATTGTAATGTATAAAACTCTCCCAGGAGTAACTTTTACTCGCAGCGGGTATCGGGATCCAACTATCTCATAGAAGGTATGCAATCTCATTGCAAATTTCAATACTTGAAATTCCCGATAATATTTTGCCCCTAGCGTGCTATGACCTTGACGCATGCCAAACAACCCATAGTCCGCTAGTCAAGTTCAACCCGTACATTTCTTGATTGAATTAAACCCACCCGCATGACCCTTGACGCATGCCAAACAACGCCGTACGAATACTCTAGTCCAATCGCATCGTATGCTAGCAGATAAGCACTAGTTAGCTACCGTACACTACGCCTTGACGCATACCAAACAACCGCAGCACGAATACTAACTAGTACTTATCTGAAATGACGGAGGGCTACGACAGGTTTTTCTGAAAACCTATTGTGTAATGAACTTGATATCGTTGTAGAATCAAATGATTTTGAAATGGAGTGTTTTTTAGGCTTTTCTAGTTTTGCTAAAGGAGTCACTCCTGGTGAAGGGATCGTCGGTCCTTTCCTCGTCGAATGAGGTGCGGGATATATCATATATATCACTGTGCAAAGCAGAAACACTTAAAAGCAATCAAAAGACAAACCGAGTGTGTAGCATCTGCCAGTTATTGCTAAAAGAGTCACTCCCGGTGAAGGGATCTCGGTCCTTTCCTTATCGAATAAGGTGCAGGATATATCATATATACCGCTGTGCAAAGCAAGAACTGTAGCTACCTGTTTTATTTTTGAAATTCATTTCTACAACATCTTAGGTTTCTTTTATTTCATTAATCACATTAATGAAGTCCCATCATTTAAGTTACCTAAACATCACAGATAAATACGACGCACACTTATGCCATCCGCATTCGCCGCGATATCCCCTCGTGCACCGTTAGGTTAGGTAACTAACGGCAGAGCAGGGCAGGGCTAGCGCGGGTGTAAAACATAAGTAACATCTATATAATATATCATATATACTATATACAGTATCTATCACAGAACATCACATGATCACATCACAGATATCGCAGCAGAAGAATCATATGAAATATTGGATATACTAGGACGTCCGTGTTTTCAATACGAGCCAGTATAAAACACGGATTCCACGGTCGTGATGAATAGCCAAACCCACACCCCTAGACCCCTACGAGAGCGGCAAGCAACCCTACCAATTCTAAAGTTAGGAGACCCGGACTCGACTCCTCGAGATGGTCTCCCACTGGACTCCAGAACCCGGTTACTTGTGCCCTCCTCCTTGGGTCTGTCCTAGTGCGGAAAAGTAAATAATATACAAAAGGTGACATCTTCCGCAACCTGGAAGTACCCCAATAAAAGAATATTACATACAAGTTTTTATATGAATGAAAATGAAAAAATACCCATCTCACATAAAAACCCCCGGCTATTCAAACACGACGATCCAATATAACATATCCAGCAACACATAACATCACATGTCATCAACGTAAGTAAACATGCGTATCCCAATTGTCGTTGACATATAGCAACGAAACCGGCGATATCACATATTACACTTACGGTCACAGAAAAGAAAGTGTAAAACTACGACAGTTGGAATCCGTAAACTATTTAGACATCACATGCCTAATCAAATGAATACCTTAGACATCGCATGCCTAACAATTATAAACCCCGCATTTTAGTCTCAAAATCGAAAACACTTTTCAATACCAAGTCGGGCAATTCAACAAGATTCCCGACATCCTGATCGAATGCTCGTCGCAAACTTTAGTAGGCGGCCGCACCCCTGATACCGTCGACGAAGTGCACCAAGGCGGAACACCGCTGCCGCGAGCACCCGAACGGATGCTTTCGGCGACGGGGTTCTCCTACAGTCACCTGGTCGGGGCTATGGAGTGAGGCTGTCTATTAAGTTTACCCGGCGAGTATCCGCGTACGCTACGAGATTGCGACGGACTTTTGATCGCATCAAAATTCCGTGGCAACCGATCAAGTGAGACTAAACTGCTATGTTTATAATATTCATTCAGTTATTTCATAACTACTTGTAGATTCCAAGTATTGTATCCCTTTCCAGATAAACAGAAAATGTTAAACTTTTCGATCGAACATTCGAACACCCAAGTTTTCCCGAAACAGCTCAACACATGGCATAAGTCTAACAACATTCAGTTCATGCCTCAGTACCAACGGTCCAGCCGTAGAAGGGTCAAGCCAACGCCTCACATGTGGCACGCCGTACTGTCCCAAACCCTAAGGTTCAAAGGGCAGTTTAAGACGGTCACATAATCGAGTTAAGCTTTGTTGTCTTCTAGAGGGACCATCGCATTACTTGCACTACTTAGAACGTCATTAAACTACGGAAAAGTCCAACAATTGGAAATTTCCCAGCAGGGGAAAAAGTGGGTATTTATATCCGGCCGAACTTTTTAACATATTCTAAAATTTACCCGGAAAAACACACTGACAAAATTAGACAATCCGATCGAAACACCGAGTCCCCAATACAACCCAGAAAATGCAACTCTTGAATAAATATTAAAAATTCCCATAAAATCCAGCATCAGAAAATAGGAATTACTGTGCAACAATTACTGTGAGAGTCGACCGTACGGCCGCGGAACCGCCGCATGAGCCATGCTCATGCCGCGGAACCGCGGCGGTTTAGATGAATTAGGATCTCGTTTTGCACCATAACTCTTAGATCTTCCTGCTGAATTTTTTAAGAATTTTTAATCTGGAAAAAATCCAGTTTTTGAAAAAAGTCCAGAGAGCATTTTTTATGTTAGGGTTTCGGTTCGATCGGACTTCTAACATCGTCTAAGCATCGCCTAAGTCTCTAGCTAGGCTCTGATACCACTGTAAGGTTCCTAGGCACGCTAATGAGGTCTCACAAGGCATCAACCATACTAATTTCAAATTTTACAAGTGCCGAGAAACCCTAATACGGATCGTTAACTAGATTTTAGGCGAAACAAATGCGAATAGTTAACAACTTAACTAAAAGAACGGAAATACAACCTTTGTAGATCCGGTCCTCCACCTCCATAGCTCCACAATGAAGTCTCCTCACTGTCCAAATCGAATCCCGGGCTCTAGCGTCAGCTTCATTGGAAAAATGGGCGGGCTAGGTCATCGACTACGATGCCGAAGATGGTCTACGTCGAGGCATCACTAGATCAAGCTCCCACTTCACCAAGTCATGAAACTTGTGAAGAAAACACCCTATACTACTTGGCAAGAGGTAGAGGATGAAGAAATAGAAGGTGGGTTCACTTTAGAATTGGATTTCTCACTCTTTACATCAAGTTACCATTGATGAAGCAAGGTTTTCTTCAAGTGAAGAAGAAGAAGAAGATAAAGATAATCATATGATAAGTGAAAAGAAAATAATACTTATCATATAATTAACCATGGTCAAGTGTAGAGAATTAACTAAGATTATATGAATGGTTAGGGTTAAAAGAAGAAGACAAAATGGTCACTTGGTCAAAGCTTCATGAAGCTTCAACAAGTTTCATGAAAGAAAACAAAGAAAGAAACCATTTTGCTTTTCTTTTATCCATTTCTCAAAAAAGAATAAATAAATAAATACATGAATAAGTAAAAACAAAACCCTAACCATTACACAACCATGGTTTAATCTTTACACTTAGCCAATTTTGCATGCATCATCAAACATGATACAAACTAGTGCACAAAATTATATCGTATATACAATGTGCACATCCGAGTGAGAAAATCCATCTTAAGTGAACCAATACTAGTTAATGCAAAGTAATATATCAAATATATAATTATGCATTAAATCGTTAAATCAATACTTGATTTAACGATCCGGTCATATCGCATATAACCGACCAATATCCAATGTATCGGCTTATCGAATCAATCCTTGATTCGATAACCAGGTTATATCGCATATAACCAGTCGATACATTCATCGCGAGAATGGAATACGGTATCACATACACGCATTATTCTCGGTCCCGCACATATCTCATATGCGCTCCTATTTCGTTTCGCTTGAGCCAGAAAACCTCTGTGTAGGACTCTAAAGACTCGTCAATACGCCGGCAGCAGGTGGTGATCATATCAAACATCCACAAGCCGCAAGCGGTCTGCTAAACGTAACGGCCACCCGGGTATTGAGCGATCAGAAGATCGACGAGCAAGCCCGCTCACACTCCTGTGAATCCAACCAGTAACACTTACCGTACAGTCCGGTCTCGTCGTCTGATATGTCACATATCTCGCCTAGGGCTGGTAAACGTCAGACCCCAATAGCTCGATAAGTCATGTCGATCTGAGGTCTATAACAATTCGAGAAACTACTGGTAACACTTACCAGTAAATCTCAGCAACCCTTGCCAGGGATTTCCGGTTATAGCCAATCGAACACAGCGCAACATCAACTCCCTATACCGGGAGAGACGAATCCCCTCCTATCGCTCATTGCCTCCATGTGACTCGGGACTGTACCCAAAAACCACCGTTTTGCATGCCCTCTTGGACGTGGTAAGGTGGAAATAAAAGCACAGTGGGAACCACACAAGACTCTATGACGATCTCGGGTCAACAGACTACTCTGTACCAGTGTCACCAGAGAACTGCCATCTGACGTAAGGTATAATACCATCTGGGAGTTCTCGGCGAGTCCGTCCAGTGTACCCAGTCTCTACTGAGCACCCGTATATCATCTCTGATGTCAAACACCAATGGATATGGGATCATCCATCGCCCATCTGTATGAGTCGAGAAGGTATACGCTAGTCTACTCTGGTATATCAATGCCCCGTCTCGATACACCCACGACTAGGGACCTTGAAGGATGTATTTATGGACTACCATGTCCCCACTAGTATGATCCACATCATAGTCCAGGTAGTCAAGTACACATCCTAAGGGCTTTACCAATATGTAACAGAGAGACAATCAGTATACACGTTAAGGTAAAGAGTAACCAGATAGCATACTATCATGTCGAGCAAGAAAGTCCTTCCTATATATGTCCCAGCATCCACTACAATATACATCGTATGTATAGCAATGGCCTCTAGGGCATACATATAACTAACACATTTTGCTTGTGGACATACCCTTTTTTTTATTCTTTTTATTATTCTTTTTTTTTACGAGGTCGCGCCCTTTCGGGTTTTCACGAACACTCGCCGATAGCCCTGCTGTTTTTACTCACGGAGCCCTTTTGGGTTTTCATCCGTGCCTATTTTGCTTATGGACATACCGTTTTTTTTTAATTTATTTATTTTTTATTATATTTTTTTTTATCGGCTTTGTGATGTTTCAAACCACCATAGTTTATCGACATCTCGGTCAACAGCTAGTTTTTAGGACGTAGTGGTCCGTCGCTAGTTTTAGGACGTAGTGGTCCGTCATTAGTTTAAGGACGTTTCGGTCCGTCATTAGTTTAAGGACGCTTCGGTCCGTCATTAGTTTAAGGACGTTTCGGTCCGTCATTAGTTTATGGACGTTTCGGTCTGTCATTAGGAGAAGGCCGGTTACCGCTTATAGAGTTTGAGCTTAGGAAGATAGTGAGCGGACATAGTCGTCGTCATCTATCATTGACCTAGGCTGTGGCTCATTAAGCGTAGTATTTCTTTAGGAAGTGACCGTTTATTGGCCTGAAAGGCCTTTCACCGTGCATATCCATGAGTAGATAGGCTCCACCCTGGTAGACCTTGTCTATGATGTACGGGCCTTCATAGTTTGGCTCGAATTTTCCCCGCTTGGCGTGATTAGGGATTATAGGCCTTTTGACCACTAGCACGAGTTCGCCTTGGCGGAATGTCCTCGGCCGGGTCAATCTTTCATATGAGCGCGTCATCTTTGCTTTATAAGCCTCTAGATTTTGTTGCGCTATGAGCCGTGTTTCATCAAGGGTATCAAGCTCCTCAAACCGAAGGTGAGCATTTTCTTCGTCCGTCAGCTCGTAGTGGACTGCCACCCGTAGAGAATGTAACTCTATTTCGAGGGGGAGTACTGCTTCTGTACCGAATACCAACGCATATGGCGTTGTGTTCGTGGCCGTCTTGAACGTAGTTCGATACGCCCAAAGAGCTTCTTGCAGTCTCTCGTGCCAGTCTTTCTTGTTTCGGGAAACCGTCTTCTTTACGATCTTCGTCAAGGTCTTGTTGAAAGTTTCAGCTAGACCGTTAGCTCAGGGATTATAAACTGAGGAATATCTCCAGTCTATGTTGTGTTGTTGCGCGAAGCGGCTGATCTTGTGACTTCTGTAGGCTGGCCCGTTATCGGAGATGATCCGTCTCGGCGTTCCAAACCGATAAATGACTTATGTCTTGAAGAAATGGAGGATATTCTCCATCTTCACTTCCCTCAGCGGTATTGCTTCTGCCCATTTGGAGAAGAAATCAGTCGTCGCCAGGATGAAACGATGTCCCTTGGATGATGCTGGTTCGATAGGGCCGACTATGTCAGTTCCCCACATTTCGAACGGCCAGCTAGCCACCGTTGGATGTAGCGGATTTAGATGCTGGTGGATGAAGTCCCCATGGATTTGGCATGAGTGGCATTGCTTCGCATATTCCAGGCAGTCCTGAATCATCGTGGGCCAGTAGTAGCCCATCCGTTTGATCTTCAGTTTCATCTTCGGGCCTGCTTGGTGAGAACCGCAGAGCCCGTCGTGAACTTCCTGGACGACTCTTTTTGCTTCGTTAGGTCCCTGACATCTCAACCACAGAGAATCAAACGACCTCTTGTACAGAGTATCATTGACGAAGGCGAAAGACAGAGCTCATTTCATAAGCTGATGTCTTGAGGACGCATTTTCAGGCGTTTGACGTTATTTGAAGTAGTCTATGCAGACTTCTCTCCAATCTTCAACCTTTTCCCGGTCTTTTATTTGCAGGGTCGTCTGCTCAGTCGCTCCCTTTTCTTCAGATGATTCCAGAGATATTTCCGCTGGGGCAAGCACCCGACGGCTTTGTATCACGATTCTGACGTCATCGAGGTTCTCATCAGCCAGTTCTTTAGCGAGCTTGGCTAACGCGCCCGCTTTGCTGTTTTCCGCACGCGATATGTTTTCCAAAATGTAGGAAGGAATTTGGGTCAACAGTTGTTGCACCTTTTTGCCGTACTTCACCAGCTCTGGTTTGCACGTTTGGTAGTCACCGTTTACTTGACTAATGACCAGTTGAGAATCTCCGTATATGAGGAGGTTTTCAATTCCCATGTCGATGGCGATCTCGAGGCCTGCTATCAAAGCTTCATATTCGGCTTCATTGTTCGTCCTCGGCTCTGTTAAGGAGAAAGCAAAGCGCATTATCCCTCCTTGTGGAGTTACGAATATGAGGCCTACCCCCGATTTGATTATGGGCGTACTTTGTTTGCGTTTCTTCATGGAAGATGCTCCATCGAAATAAAGCTCCTATCGGGTATCACGGCCGTCGATCGCGTCAAACGCATGTTCGTCTGGCAGCTCGCAATTTAGAGGAGAATCGACAGGTATCGGATGCTCAGCAAGGAAGTCGGCGATGGCCTGGCCTTTCACTGCCTTGAGAGGTTGATAGGTTATCGAGAACTCCATCAAGAGCAGGGCCCATTTAGCGAGCCGACCTGTCAATATGTCCTTCGACATTAAATATTTGAGGGGGTCCACCTTTGATATAAGACGGACTTCATGCGCCAACGCATAGTGCCGGAGTTTCGTTATCGCGAAGATCAACGCCAGGCAGTGCTTTTCGATGGGGGAGTAGTTGCTTTCTGCCCCCAGGAGAACTCGACTTAAATAGTAGAGCGCTCTCTCCTTCCCTTGGTCGTTCTCTTGCGCCCATAATGCGCCTAAGGAACCTTCGAGGGCTGTGGTATAAAGAATAAGAGGCTTTCCCTTGACTGGAGCAGCTAACACCGGCGGGTTCTGTAGGTATTGCTTGATCTCGTCCAGTGCTCCTTGGCATTTGTGATCCCAGACGAACGGGGTTCCCTTCTTCATCAGGTGGCTGTAAGGACGGCACTTGCCTGAAAGATTGGCTATAAATCGCCGTACGTATGCGAGCTTCCCTTGGAGAGATCACAATTGCTTGAGAGTTCTTGGTGGAGGCATTTCCATGATCGCCTTGATCTTTGATGGATCTATTTCGATACCTCGGTGTCGGACGATGAATCCTAGGAATTTGTCCAAGAAAACTCCGAATGCACACTTGAGAGGGTTCATCTTCAAGTTGTATTGTCGAAGGCGTTGAAATACAGTCTTTAGATGCTTTAAATGCTCCTCGTACGATTTGCTCTTAACCACGAGGTCGTCGATATAACATTCGACGATTTCATGTATAAGGTCATCGAAGATCTTCGTCATGGCTCTCTGATAGGTGGCACCGGCGTTCTTTAAACTGAAGGGCATCACCTTGTAGCAGAATATACCCAAAGGGGTCCGGAAAGCGGTGTGCTTCTGGTCTTCGGGGTGCATCTTTATCTGATTATACCCTGATGAGCCGTCCATGAAGGAGAAAACCTCGTAAGTGGACGTGTTATCTATCATCAGCTCAGTGACTGGCACTGGAAAATCGTCCTTCGGGCAAGCTTTATTGAGATCCCGGAAGTCCACGTATATGCGCACTGTCCCATTTTTCTTCATCACCGGGATGATGTTGGCGATCCAGTCAGGATACTGAACCTCTTGGATGAAGCCAGAGTCGATTAGCTTCTTGACCTCGGCATTGATGCTCATCTCAAGCTCGAGCCGCATTCTCCTCGGCACCTGTTTGACTGGTTTGACGTCCGGGGATATCGCCAATTTATGTACAGCAATTTCTGAATCTAGTCCTGGCATTTCAGAATATTTCCATGCGAAGCAATCTCTATGCTGTATAAGCACGTCTTTTAACGCAGCCACCCTTTCTTCAGATAGCAACTCGCTGACGAATGTCGGTCGTGGGTCATTCGCCGTCCCCAACTCAATTTTCTTGAGGTTATCTGCAGTAGTATGTATTCCATCTTCCAGCTCTTTTGGTGCTGGTGAGAATTCTGAGATCACCTCATCGTTGCTGTTTTCGAAGCACCAGGGAAGGTTATCTATATTCTCGGGCTCTTCTTTTGATATTGTTATCATGTGACAAGTACGAGCTCGCTTCGAAGACCGATGCGGGTCTGGTTCTGCTTTCGTGGCTTTGGGTTCGTGCTTCTGTGGCGGCGTTACCCTCCAACTATCAGATAGAGCGAACTTGCCGAGCTGATACTGATCTTCAACCCAGTTCTTGAAGGTGAAGCAGTCTTCGAGAGGATGCCCTATTACTCGGTGATAAGAGCAATAGTTTGGGTGTGAGACTTCGCCTGCTTGTTCGGGGTGTTTAGACTCCGGCAGTGTAAGCATCTGATATTTTATAGCTCAGTCAAGTATCTTCTTCGTCTTGTCCCGAGGAAAAGAGTATGCTCGACTCATTTTCTTTACAAGAGACAGATCTGGACCGTTCGATTCCTGACTGCGTGGCTTCTTAGTCCCGCTTTGTTGCTGTCGAGCGTCTTTTCCGCTTTTCGACTTGTTTCTGCCTCTGTATCGAGCCTTTTTTATAACAGGTTTGCAGGGAGCGGCATTTTCATCTTTCGCGACCTGTTGGAGGAGGCGTTGCGTCCTGGCTTTCTCGTAAATGGCCATTTCGCGGTTGTGGTCATCTCGGACCTTTTGGCCAGCTTCCCTTATAAGCTAGTCCATTTGTTCTTCGAACGAAAGACTGGGCACCTTTGCATCAGGAACTTTTTCTGGTTCAGGATTAGCATCCTCCCATTGAGCATCCCCTTCTTCATTGAAGTCATGTACGACGTAACAGTCGCGGTGCAGCTCTTGTTTCTTGGACCGAATGTATCCAAGCCCGATCGTTTCCATCCTCCCACCAGGCAACTTGTGCTGAGTTCTGGGAACGTTCCAGACCCTGTCATAGAATTTGGCTTTTCGAGCGGTCTGTTTGAAGGGTATCCCCTGGCGCTTCAGCAGCCTCTTCAAGCCTTCTGTATAATTTCTGGGCAGAAGGATGGGCTGAAGCTTATCAAGCGCAGGATCCGTCCTGTGCCAGGTTTCTTTCTCCACCTTGTTTTCTTTAGAGCGGTAAAATAGAATTGCCTTTTCGCCTTCTCGCCTGGGAGGGACATAGAACGTCCGCAGCTCCTCTACGCTGTAAGTATCGAGTGCATCTAATTCTTTATGGTGTTTAAGTGGAACCATGGCGACTTACAGACTTTGCTCTTCGTTAGCGGATTTTTGTATTGAAGGCCGAGCAGAGAATATAGCATAGACCTCATCTTCCGAGTCACTACCAAAGATCAACGTAGGAGCTGATGATCCCGGCTTATTGTATTGGGACGGACCCGAATAAACTATCTCCTCTTCCTCCTCGGTATCACTCCCGAAGACAGGGATGGTGGAATTAGCTTTGTTCTCCGGCTTGTGACACCTCTCTGTGTCTTCGAAATCCGGTAAGAAGTATTTTGCATCTTCATATTTACGGACTTCGTTCACGGAGAACGGGTTCAGTTCTCCCGTTATGGTATACTCGAAACCATCCTTAAAATATTTCATACACTGATGCTGTGTAGAAAGGATGATGTTGTACTCATGTAACCATGGTCGGCCGAGCAGAGCATTGTAGCATGTCTTGGTGTCTATGACGTGGAATTTAATATCCGTGACGAGTAGCCCAAAGCGTAGCATCAGTATCACAGATCCAAGAGTTCATGATGATTGAGAGTCGAACCCGGAAATGGTGATCTTATCCCGAGCAAGGTGCTGGACGCTCATGCATATTTCTTTCAACACCCGTACATTGAGGAGATTGACAAAAGAGCTATTGTCAACCAAGATTTTGCCTATCTTTATATCATGGCAATATCCTGAGATATAGAGGGGACGGTTGTGCTCGTACGTCCCGAGGAGAAGGTCTTCATCACCGAAAGTAACATCGGCTGTGTGTACTTCCTCCAGCTAATCCTTCATCTTTTCTTCGGCGAGAAAAGCTTGGAATTGCTCTGGCTCCTGTAGTGCCTTGATTAATGAATCCCTTGTCTCTTTTAATAGCAAAAGGGCGTCAAGAATACTGAGCTGCGATGGTAGCTTCTTCAGATGCGCTAGAACGTTGTAATCCACCTTATTTTTCTTCGATGGGTCCCTGGCGGCTAGCTCTTCCATGACTTGGTCATCTAGGGCGATATCCTCAGAGACCTTTTCTTTCCCTTTGTCTTTTTTATTTGAGGGTCCGAGATTCTTTTCCGGTAGCGTACGATTACGCAACCGGATATTTTCGCAGACCTTCGGCTCTTCTTCTTTTCCCGAGGTGGACTCTTTAAAGAGGGGGCTAAGAGCAATTTCCTCATCAGAGTCGCTCCCGAATGTGAGAACTTGCGATCCCCCGGCGTTAACCATGCGACAATCACCGGTGGTTCTTCTGAGCTTCTCAGCCGTACTTTTCCGCTTCCGATGAGTTTTGCGCTTCTCCCGCTTAACATGCTGCCGGTGAAACACATACCCTTGCCACCATCTATTGAAAGCCTTGCACTCTTCGGTGGGGTGCGAAATCTTTCGATGATATAAGCAGTAGGAAGGGTGCGTTTCTGCTTTACTGGCAATGTTTTCTTCAGAGGGTGGTAGCTTTATACCTATTGATATGGCTTTAGCAAGCCTTTTCCTTGTTTTGAATTTACTTTTATCTGCGGTGAATGTATTTTGCTCCAGCAGGAGTGTCTCAATTCTTTCGTCAAGTCGCTGGCGCTTGGCCCTTTCAAATATGGTCGTCTCGCGTTCCCGATCAGCTTTACTTTTCAACAGAGCTTCGTTGAGGAATGCGTCAATTGTTTCATCCAATGGCCCTAAAATTTCCGATTTAGAGTCTGCCCCCAGCTTCTCAGTGCAAGGAGTTTCCTCATCATCTGTGAACGAGTGGGAGATCATATGACAGCTCGCCATGTATTCCTCGGATTCATCCGACGAACTTTCTCCCTCACCTTCCTCTTGAAAGACGTGGTTGAGGAACTCTTGGAGTGTGATGGGAGTCCGCGCTTTCTGGTTGTACTCCTCTAGCGCGTCGATCTGCTTTTGTAAGTCCGTGCGCTTGTCGCCAGGTTTCACGGGCCTTTTGGATCTCTTCTTCTTCTTCTTTGAAGATTTTGACGGCTGGTTGTGAGTGCTTGGGCCACCACCATCGATATTTGGAGTTGGGCGCGGCTTCAACATCCCTTCAATGATCCGAGGTTCCAACGGGTTCTTCCACCTGACTGCCGGGCATATTTGAAGATCGTTCAGCATCCTCTTTGTTTTGGCTGATAGCACGACCTCTCATGGAGCTTCTTCAACGAGGGAGCACGTTGCCCCCGGCGTATTCATCTTTTTAGGGGTGTGAGGCTGCGGCGGGTTCACCTTCCATCTTTCGGACAACGCGAACTTGCCCTGTTGGTACTGGTCTTCAATCCAATTTTTGAAGACGTAGCAATCCTCGATCGGATGACCCAGTACTCGGTGATAGGGACAGTAATTGGGATCATTGACGTCGTTTGGCTGCGACGGACGCCTTGGATCCGACAGATTTATGAGTCGGTTGCGCAATGCCATCTCAAACAGTCTTCTCGTTTTATCTTGAGAAAACGAGTAAGTGTTAGTTATATGTATGTCCTAGAGGCCATTACTATACATAGGATATATATTATAGTGGATGCTTGGACATATATAGGGAGGACTTTCTTGCTCGACATGATAGTATGCTATCTGGTTGATCTTTACCTTAACGTGTACACTGATTGTCTCTCTGTTACATGTTGGTAAAGCCCTTAGGATGTGTACTTGACTACCTCGAGTATGATGCGGATCATACTAGTGGGGACATGGTAGTCCATAAGTACATCCTTCAAGGTCCCTAGTCGTGGGTGTATCGAGACGGGGCATCGATATACCAGAGTAGATTAGCGTATACCTTCTCGACCCATACAGATGGGCGATAGATGATCCCATATCCATTGGTGTTTGACATCAGAGATGATATACGGGTGCTCAGTAAAGACTGGGTACACTGGACGGACTCGCCGAGAACTCCCAGATGGTATTATACCTTACGTCAGATGGCAGTTCTCTGGTGACATTGGTACAGGTTAGTCTGTAGACCCGAGATCGTCATAGAGTCTTGTGTGGTTCCCACTGTGCTTTGATTTCCACCTTACTATGTCCAAGAGGGCGTGCAAAACGGTGGTTTTTGGGTACAGTCCCGAATCACATGGAGGCAATGAGCGATAGGAGGGGATTCGTCTCTCCCGGTATAGGGAGTTGATGTTGCGCTGTGTTCGATTGGCTATAACCGGAAATCCCTGGCCAGGGTTGCTGAGATTTACTGGTAAGTGTTACCAGTAGTTTCTCGAATTGTTATAGACCTCATATCGACACGACTTATCAAGCTATTGGGGTCTGACGTTTACCACCCCTAGGCGAGATATGCGACATATCAGACGACGAGACCGGACTGTACGGTAAGTGTTACTGGTTGGATTCACAGGAGTATGAGCGGGCTTGCTCGTCGATCTTCTGATCGCTCAATACCCGGGTGGCCGTTACGTTTAGCAGACCGCTTGCGGCTTGTGGGTGTTTGATATGATCATCACCTGCTGCCGGCGTATTGACGAGTCTTTAGAGTCCTACACAGAGGTTTCCTAGCTCAAGCGAAACGAAATAGGAGCGCATATGAGATATGTGCGGGACCGAGAATAATGCGTGTATGTGATACCGTATTCTATTCTCGCGATGAATGTATCGAATGGTTGTATGTGATATAACCTAGTTATCGAATCCAGGATTGATTCGATAAGCCGATACATTAGATATTAGTCGGTTATATGCGATATGACCGGATCGTTAAATCAAGTATTGATTTAATGATTTAATGCATAATTATATATTTGATATATTACTTTGCATTAACTAGTATTAGTTCACTTTAAAAGGATTTTCTCACTTGAAATGCACATTGTATATGTGATATACTTTTGTGCACTTGTTTGTATCATGTTTGATGATACAAGCTCACTTGGGTTTTTGTAAAGAATCAAACCATGGTTATATGAATGGTTAGGGTTTTGATTATTTACTTACTTATTCATTTATTTATTTATTTTGTTTATTTTGGCAAAAGAAAGTGATAAAGAGAAAATGGTGGCTTTCTTTATTCTTTGCTTGAAGCTTCTTGAAGCTTCAAAGCATTTTTGACTAAAACAACCATTTTGTCTTCATCTCCTAACCCTAACCATTCAAACTAACCCTAGTTCATTCTCTACACTTAACCAAGGTTAGGATATGATAAGTATTCATTTTATTATTCTTTTTGGAGAATACTTATGATATTCTATCATCTTCTTCTTCATCATCATCAAGAAGAAAAGGTTGCCTCCATCAATAGCAACTTGAGAAAAAGAGTGAGAAATCCAATTCTAAAGTGAACCCACTTCCTATTTCTTCATCCTCTACCTTTTGGCAAGTAGTATAGGGTGTTTTCTTCACAAGTTTCATGACTTGGTGAAGTGGGAGCTTGATCTTGTGATGCCTCGACGTAGATCATCTTCTGCATCGTAGTCGATGACCTAGCCCACCCATTTCTCCGATGAAGCCGACACTAGAGTCCAAGATCCGATTAGTACAGTGGAGGGACGTCTACGTGGAGCTAAGGAAGTGGAGAACCGGATCTACAATGGTTGTAGCCTCTTTCTTTTAGTTAAGTTGTTAACTAGTTGCATCTTTCGCCTAAACTCTAGTCAACGATCCGTATTAGGGTTTCTCGGCACTTGTAAAATTTTAAATTGGCATGGTTGATGCCTTGTGAGACCTCATTAGCGTGCCTAGAAACCCTACAGTAAGGGCGTCCTAGCCCCTCCTCAAGGGGTACGCGTGGACGCATATTATTTTGACGGACAACCGGCTTCAGGTTGCTCGGCTGTTGTTGACCATTGGCGACGACGATCGCTTTTCCCTTTCCCTTCTCATTTCGAGAATCCGGCTTTGGAGGAGACGGTATATGGCCCATCTGGTCCATTTGGGCTAGCTTGTCGATCAGGGCCTGGAAGGTAGTCGGCTTGAAGAACATCATGAATTGAGATATGGTGGCCTGCGGATCGAGGGTTCCCACAAACATGCCTACTGCCGGAGCCTCTTCTATGCGTTGTTCGCATTTCGACCATAGGTTCCTCCACCGTATCGCATACTGAACCCATGTTTCGCCTGGCTTCACCCTGGCATTAATCAATGCTGTTATCGGGGTGCGTTCGCTGGCGCTTGTGAATCGTTGTGTAAACAACAGCTCCATCTCCGCAAATGTCTTGATAGAATCGTTTGGAAGCTCGGAGTACCACTCGAATGCTGTCTCCGATAAGCTACCGACGAACTGGCGAAGCAACAATTTATCATCACCGCCGGTATTGCCACAAAGAGCCCTGAACTGGGCAACATGTTGATGGGGATTGCCAGTCCCCTTATACACATGGAATTTCGGTATTGTATAGCCCGGCGGGTACTTGATCTGATCATACCAGCTCGGATATGGTCTCCCCATCTCGACAACTTGACCGGCTGCATCAGTTGCCTGGTGAACCCATTCCTGCTGAGCTATATATTCATCCAGGTCAGCCTTGGAAATTGTCTCCTCCTTGGCTGTTGACAGAGCTGGTGGAGGATTTGACGTTTCTCCCTTGTCATCTTCAAGGACGATCGGAGGATCTTCAGCAGGAGGATCTTGTTGGATCATCATACCCACCATGTCCTAGAACAGAAAGGCCATTCGCTTTATATTGGCTGCTTGTTCCGCAGCCTCTTTATTCTTCTTTTCCAGTATCCTGCGAAGGAATTCAGCGTCAGTTTCTTGCTCCTGGCGTTGATCCGAGGACGCTTCGGGGCTTTCTTTTGGCCCAGTGAGTGCGGCCATCGCATTCATCGTCTCTTGGAGCTTCTGCTGCTGCTCCTGAGCTTTAGTCACTGATCGCGTAAGCGGTCTATGACCTGTAGATGTACGGCTGTCCTCTTTCCCGGACGCCATGTACACGGTATGGACCACAATGCCCCCGGACTTAGGGCGTTTGGGCTCACCGCCTTTGACATATGCCGCAGGCGTGGGGATTTTCTCCGGCCTTCTTCTTTTGTGGGCCGTCGAAGTTGAGGAGTCCGTTGCCGTGGGCACCCAAGTAGTTGTCGTCCTTTGCTGTTTGACAGGACGGTTCTTTTCTTCCTGAGCCTTCACCCTCTTCTGCCGGCGAGAGTGATCTTGGTCGATTACTGAGTCCTGGACCCGTCGCCAGACCTTATAAATTTTGGAGGACAGCGGTTGAGGGGGCTGCTTCGGCTTTGTATCTGTAACACTCTCCGCAGGTGGAGGAGACCTTTTCAGCGTGGCAGTCGGAGAGTTCTTGCGTACCCTCCTTAGCGGTTCAAAGCTGTTCCCGGTTGGAACAGCAGCGTTGATTTCCACCATTGAAGCCGGTGGGGTTAACCCAGAGGGAGAGTTTCCTCCGGCCTTCCTTACTCGGCGCTAGTGGCGACGTCGAGCGTGACGAGCTGTTGGGGCTGATCCGGCGATGGGGATAGTTTCGTCTTGCCCCCTGTCCAGATGAAGCGCCGTTGGTGCCAGCCTTTTGAAGACTGATGTCTTTTGAGTGGCGGTGTTCAATCTGTCAAAGACAGACCCTCGAGCAAGAACGGGAGCCGAAATAGTCAGCCTTGAAAAGACCGACTCTTTAGCAGGAGAAGCCTTCTTGATGACTTCAGGAATAGAGATGGCTGTCTTCTTCGCGATGGCCACGTTAGGGGTCATAGGCTTCTTGGCAGGCCCATCAGAGTTCAGGTTCAGCCTGGTAAAGACCGAGACTGCCGGCTTGGCATTGGACGACCCGTTGAGAGGGGCCGTGGTAGTAGTGAGCCGATCGAAGACTGACTTCTTTTGCACTTCCGGTACGGGCACTGGAATGGTGAAGCTTGCTGGCGGGAGCATGGTCCCGAAAAACAAACCGGTGGTGGCCTGAGTCACTTGTTCCATCGGCATGGCAAGGATGGAGGCCGCTTGAGGCCCATAAGCTACACCTCCAGGTGAGGCGGAGCGTCGGTTGCACTTGCATTTGAAGCAGCTCGAGCAGTTGGATGCCATTGATGCTTGATTTCTGCGTCAGGCAAAAGACCAAATCTTAGTAGCTTGAAACCCAAAGGCAACCATTAACAAACCGCGATTCGTTCGCGAAGACGACACACGAAGTGTGGAGTGGAAAGAGGAAAAGGTCCCACCGGGCGTGCCAGAATCTGTCCCCCTCCGAAAGACGGCCAAGACAGAGACGTCTTGCCTGAGATTTGGGGCAGATGCTATTTGGTTTTATCCGTCTACCTCTCCGAAGATACCAAGTTGATTTATGGCACCGTGTATCGGAGGTTTAGACGGATGTGGCCGATTTAGCAGACTTCGTCAGATTCCCCCTCGCTTGAGGGGTTTTTGATTGTGGGGACGCTCTTCCCTGCAGGCGCAAGCCCCTGCAGTTAATTACGCTACCGCATCGGGGTAACAACTTTCTCCTTCTCCAGAATTTCACTTCGTGTCGTGTGTTTGTTTTGTTTGTGGTTGCCCGTGGATTGCATACGGAGACTAATTTATATCGTCGCCCGTAGGACGTGGATTAGTCCAAATCCGTATTTTCTTAGATTTGGGTTTTGTGTTTTGGTTTGAGGATACGTTGCCATATTTGAGGCTAAGATCAACTCAAACATTTGTTAAGGATACGTTAGTTCAATTTGAGAATGAGATCAACTTAACGGGATCGTTTAGATCCGACAAAAGAGCATTTGGGGCTCTATTGTTCCAGTTTAGGGACGTAGTGGTCCATTGCATGTATGGCCATCGGGACCCATCACCTCTCTGACGCCATTGAAGGATTACAACGACAGGTGTCAGAGGAGTTCAGAGATGTACCCTTGAACCGGATGTAAATTGGGGGGTCTATAGTCCAATTTGGGACTAAAGTCTGTTTGAAGGTTTAAGGATGCGTTAGCCATATTTGAGGCTAAGATCAACTTATACGGGATCGTTTGGATCCGACAAAAGAGCATTTGGGAGCTCTATTGTTCCAGTTTAGGGACATAGTGGTCCATGTTCCAGTTTAGGGACGTGGTGGTCCATTTCCAGTTTAGGGACATAGGGGACCATTGGTTTAAGGACGCTTAAGTCCATAAGTTGGTTTAAGGACGCTTAAGTCCATGGGTTTAAGGACCCCACAGTCCGTATTTTGGTTTAAGGACGCTTAAGTCCATGGGTTTAAGGACTCCACAGTTCGTATTGTTGGTTTAAGGACGCTTAAGTCCATGAGTTTAAGGACCCCACAGTCCGTATCAATGTGTGGTTGTCGGGACCCGTCACCTCTCTGACGTCGTTGAAGGATTACAACGACGGATGTCAGAGTAGTTCAGAGATATACCCTTGAACCGGATGTAAATTGATTTAAGGGAGCAGTCGTGCTCAGTCAATTTAATTTGAGGACTTACGGCCAAAATTGGGCTAAGTCCAGTTGAAGGTATTCAACATTTTCATTTGAAGTTGGCCTGTTAGGCTCTGCCCTTGGTTCAATAATGCATAGCATTAATCTTGGTCTCTGTTGGACCTTTTTTTGGGCTCTATCCCTTTTTAAATGATGTACAACATCTATTTTGATCTCATAGATCTTTGTTTGGGCTCTGCCCTTTTTTTTTAAATAATGCATTGCATTTTATTAGGCCTGTTAGGCCTTTGTAATTGGGCTCTGTCCCTCTTTAAATAATGCAGAGCATTAATAATTTAACAGAAGGCCACGTGGCCTGTCAGGCGTTTTGCGCTAATTAATGAGCATAAGCGCATGTGGAGGTGACACGTGTCATGCTCTGGTGAGCGCAAGCGCAGCTAGCGCAGTGCGCTGCGCTGTTACGCTGCTGACACGTGGCGCGCTCTGGTGAGTTGCGCCAATTTTAGAGAGCAATACTCTATTTTAAAAGCGCATAGCGCAAGTTATTCTGGAGCTGACACGTGGCACTCTCTGGTGGCTTGCGCCAACCCAAAAGCGCAACAGTGCAGATTTTACAAGTGCAGGGCACTATTTTAATATCTTGATCCAATTTTGGATTCAAGAAAAGAATCTTTTAAGATGCCAGAACCAGTGGTTCATCAAAAGGCAATGCCTTTATTATTATATATTATTTATTTATTTTTATTGAAGATCTTTGATCTTATTCTTAGATCAATGATCTTTTTTAGAAGGAGTTCTTCTTTTATTCAAAGGTTTTTACCTTTTTCTTTCTCTGAGTTCTTTCTCAAAGTTTTCAGAAGATTTCTCTCTTTTTCTCTCTGTGTTCATGTGTTTTAGACTTGGGGTCTAGGGACCTTTATATAGTGCTAATTAGTTTGTTAAGTTAGTTAAAGAGATCTTTCTCTGAGTGATTTAGGGATTTTTCCCCACCGTTGGATCTTTGATCCAAGGGCTTCTGCTTTACAGAAGACAATATTCTTGTTTTAACAAGATCAGAAAGATCTTTCAGAATTTTTCTGTTTGGCGCAAGCGCACCTACTCTTGACA
The DNA here is from genome assembly GCA_030015575.1 of Agapanthus africanus. Lineage (NCBI taxonomy): Eukaryota > Viridiplantae > Streptophyta > Magnoliopsida > Asparagales > Amaryllidaceae > Agapanthus > Agapanthus africanus. The sequence goes on along the minus strand of CM057349.1, from coordinate 409,096,620 downwards.
CGTGTCGCGCAGCGCAGAGCACAGCGCAACTGCTCTAGCGCAACTGCGCTGCCACGTGTCGCGCGGCGCAGAGCGCAGCACAACTGCGCTGACACGTGTCGCGCAGCGCAGAGCGCAGATCATCTGAAGCGTTGCTTTTTTTGTTTTTTTACTTTAAATAGAGCCTTGCTCTGATTGGGTGCGCTGCGCTGGCGTGTCAGCTTTTGACACATGATGCGTTGCGCGCAGCGCAAGGAATTTGAAGCATTGCTTCAATTTTTGAATTTTCAAAATTTAAACAGAGCTTTGCTCTGATTGGAGGAAACATGTGCCAAACTCGTGGAGGATTCTCCTCGGGTTCCTGGTCCGCCTGAAGTTACAGGCGATCCCCTTCAGCCTTTCCCTCCTTGATTCTTCCTTCGTCTTCAAAAATCACACCGGTGATCGAGCGGGCGACCCGAGGTGGGTCTATCTCCCTTTAAAAAAGCGACCAGAGGGCCCCGCCGGGACGGGGGTTGTAGCCCTGCCTTCTTCCATTCACGACTAGAAGAAGAAGTTCTTTTTCGTTTCCCCTCCCGAGGGCGAGGACTGGCCCATGCCTACAGAGTGGTCGAGAGAGAAGCACTTGCCAGGGAACCAGTCCAGTGACCCCGCCGCGGTGAGAGTGGCGTCGTGGGAGCCCATCCCCCGCTACGACGTGCTGCTGTTTGAGAGGGTTCTGAGTTGGGCCGGACTCAGCCCGTTGAGTTCGTCGGTAAGTTTAGGTTTGCTTTTTTTTTTGCTCATATATTTTCTGTGTCGCTGACTCCTTTGTACTCGGTTTTGTGCAGGACCCATGGATTTGAACTCGCTCTAAAAGTCCATGCGCTAGCCGAGGCCGGTCGCGAAGGTCGGGGGCGCCGGCTCTTCCCGTTCGCATCCCGCCCCGGCTCCTCTCCCCCGGTGGTAGCGCCCCGCGAGCGCTCAGAGGCGGATCCCGCCCAGGGGCCTAGCAAAGCGTCGGGTCGGAGGCGGGCTCGGATTCTGGAGGACCCGGCCTCAGAAGAGGAGGCCGGCTCTCCCACATGTTAGTTATATGTATGCCCTGGAGGCCATTACTGTACATACGATGTATATTGTAATGGATGCTTGGACATATATAGGGAGGACTTTCTTGCTCGACATGATAGTACGCTATCTGGTTATACTTTATCTTAACATGTACTCTGATTGTCTCTATGTTATATATTGATAAAGTCCTTAGGATATGTACTCGACTACCGGGACTATGATGAGATCATACTAGTGGGGCTACGGTAGTCGACGAGTATATCCTATAACTGTTCCTAGTCGAGGGTGTATCGAGACAGGGCATCGATACACCAGAGTAGACTAGCGTATACGCATCTTGACCCATATGATGGGCGATGGATGATCCCTTATCCATCGGTGTTTTACATCAAGGATGGTGTACGGATGCTCAGTAGAGACTGGGTACACTAGACGGACCCGCCGAGAACTCCCAGATGGTATTATACCTCACGTCAGATAGCAGTTCTCCGGTGACACTGGTACAGAGTAGTCTGTTGACCCGAGATCGTCATAGAGTCCTGTGTGATTCCCACTGTGCTTTGATTTCCATCATACCATGTCCAAGAGGGCGTGCAAAAAGGTGGCTTTTGGGTACAGCCCTGAATCACATGGAGGCAATGAGCGATAGGAGGGGATTCGTCTCTCCCGGTATAGGGAGTTGATATTGTGCTGTGTTCGATTGGTTATAACTGGAAATCTCTGGCCAGGGTTGCTGAGATTTACTGGTAAGTGTTATCAGTAGTTTCTTGAACTATTATAGACCTTAAATCGACACGACTTATCGAGCTACTGGGGTCTGACGTTTACCACCCCTAGGCGAGATATGCGACATATCAGACGACGAGACCGGACTGTACGGGAGTGTTACTGATTGGATTCACAGGAGAATGTACAGGCTTGCTTGTTGATCTTCTGAGCGCTCAATACCTGGGTGGCTGTTACGTTTAGCTGACCGCTTGCAGCTTGCGGGTGTTTGATATGATCATCACCTACTGCCGGCGTTTTGACGATTCTTTAAAGTCCTACACAGAGGTTTCTTGGCTCAGGCAAAACGAAGTAGGATCACATATGTGATATGTGCGGGACCGAGGATAATGCGGTATGTGATACCGTATTGGATTCTCGCGATATGAGATATCGGCCGGGTATATGTGATATAGCCGGGTCATCGTATTAGTCGGTTATATGCGATATAGCCGGATTGTCGGATCAAGTGTTGATTCGATAATTTAATGTATAATATTTTATATGATATGTTAAATTACATTAACTAATATTAGCTCACTAAAAGATTCTTTTTCTCACTCGGGTAATACATTGATATATATGCGATATATGTTAATTGTATTATTTTATTTGGTTACAATAAATATTATATATGTGATATATAATATTATAACATGATATGATAATTAATACAACATGTTTAGTAGAGATTAAACAAGATTAGGGTTTGATTTGGGTTAATGTTTTCTAGATGATTTTAGAAGGTTTAGTTTTGTTTTGTGAAAGATATTTTGTTATGACTCATGCTTTAACCCAAACCAAAACCCTAACCCTAGTTAATTCTCTACATGGGTTTAGTTGACCATGGTTGCATTATTCATCATATTTATCTTTTCATTACTCATCACAAAAGGATTCTTATCATTATCTTCTTCTTCTTCCTTCTCTTTTCATGGAAAAAGCTTTCTTGATTTGATTTGGTGATGAAAATTGAGTGAGAATAAGAAAACAAATGAGAGCAAAAATCCTACTTCATCATCCTCATCTATCCTTGCCATTTAGATGAGGGTATTCACATCATTTTATGAGTGAGAGCTTGTGTTGATGAAACTTCAAGATAGATCATCTTTGTTATTGAAGATCGGAAGCAAGGCTGCATCTTTCTCTCCGTGGAGCCTCTCGAGAGTCCGGAACACGATGATCGCTGCGAAGGGATCTCAACACGGAGCTTAAGAAGTGAAAGACCGGATCTACAAAGGTTATAATCCCTCTCACTTAGTGTTAAAGAGTTTAACATGCTTGTTTTCGCCTAATGTCTAGTTTAAAGATCCGGCTTTGGGTTGTTCGGCACGGCTAAATTTTTAATCGGGCATGGTTGATACCTCGTAGACCCTTGTGCGTGTGCCTAGCAACCCTAAAGTGGTATCAGAGCCAAGCTAGAGCTTTAGGCGAAGTCTAGACGAAGTTTAAACTCCGATCGAACCCCGAAACCCTAATTTGAACCCTTCTCTGGACATTTTCTGAAAATGTGATTTTTTATGAATTAAAAATGCTCAGAAAATATAGCAGGAAAAACTAAGAATTACTGTGAAGTACGGACCACTAATGCTTTTATATGACCGTGGAACCGCGGCCAAACCAAGGGTTTGGCGGCGGTTCCGCGGCCAAGATTATGACTTAGTCCCTCATATTTCATATATTTATTCTTAGGCCCTTTCTTGTCATTTTTTTCTGGGAATTTTTTAATTCCACTCAAGTGTTGAGTTTTCTAGGATTGTATTGGGGACTCGTTGATTCGATCGGATAATTTAACTTTGTTTAGTTTGTCTGGGTAATTTTTAGATCGTGTTAAAAAGTTCGACCGGATATCAATAACTCACTTTTTCCCCTACCGGAAAATTTCCAAGCGTTGGATTTTTCCATAGTTTAAGGACGTTCTAAGTCATGCAAGTAACGTGGTGGACCCTCTAGAAGACAACAAACCTTAACTCGATTATGTGACCGTCTTGAACGGCCTCTGAACCTTAGGGTTTGTGGCAGTACGGCGTGCCACATGTGAGGCGTTGGCTTGACCCTTCTACGGCTGGACCATTGGTACTGTAGCATGTGATGGATGTTTTAAAACTAATTTCAAGTGTTGAGAACTATTTGGGAAATCTTGGGTGTTTGATCATTCGATCGGAAAGTTTAACATTGTCTATTTATCTGGAATGTGATACAATATTTGGAATCCACAAATAGTTATGAGATAACTGATTTGAATATTATAAACATAGCAGTTTAGTCTCAGATGATCGGTTGCCACGGAATTTTGATGTGATCAAAAGTCCGTCGCAATCACGTAGCGTACGCGGATACTCGCCGGGTAAACTTAATAGACAGCCACGCCCCATATCCCCGACCAAGTGACAGTAGGAGAACCCCGTCGCTAAAAGCATCCGTTCGGGTGCTCGCGGCAGCGGTGTTCCGCCTTAGTGCACTTCGTCGACGGCATCGGGGGTGCGGCCGTCTACTAAAGTTTGCGAAGAGCATTCGATCAGGATGTCGGGAATCTTGTTGAATTGTCCGACTTGATATTGAAAATAGTTTTTGATAATGAGACTAAAATGCGGGGTTTATAATTCTTAGGCATGCGATGTCTAAGGAATTCATTTGGTTAGGCATGCGACGTCTAAAGAGGTTGCGGATTCCAACTGTTGTAGTTTTACGCTTTCTTTTCTGTGACCGTAAGTGTAATATGTAGTTGTATCGCCGGTTTTCGTTGTTATACATCGACGACAATTGGTGTATGCATACTTACTTACGTTGATAATATGAGATATTATGTGTTGCTGTGATATGTTATATTGGATTGTCGTGTTTGAATAGCCGGGGGTTTTATGTGAGATGAGAGTTTTTTCTTTTTCATTCATGTAAAATTCATTTGTATGTAATATTCTTGTATTGGGGCACTTCCGGGCTGAGGATGATGTCACCATTGTATATTATTTACTTTTCCGCATTAGGTAGACCCAAGGCGGGGAGCACAAGTAACCGGGTTCTAGGGTCCAGTGGGAGACCATCTCGAGGAGTCGAGACCGGGTCTCCTAACCCTAGAATCGGCACTGTTGCTTGCCGCTCTTGTAGGGGTCTAGGGATGTGGGTTTGGCTATTCATCGCGACCGTGGAATCCGTGTTTTATACAGGCTCGAATTGAAAACACGGACGTCGTAATATATCCAATATTTCATATATGTTCTTCTGCTGCAATGTTCTGTGATGAGATCATATTACTGCCTGAGACGAATGTTTATATTATATATATATGAGATATATGTTATATTGCAGATTTCATTTCAAATGTGATGCTTGTGAAGCATAATAAAAATGGGACTTCATTAATGAGATTAATGAAATAAAAGAAACCTAAAGATGTTGTAGAAACTTGTTCAAAAACTGGTAGCTCTTGTTCTTGCTTTGCATAGCGGTGTTCCTTGTAGAATATCCAGCACCTTATTCGATAAGGAAAGAGCCGAGATCCCTTCACCGGGAGTGACCTCTTTAGTGAAACTAGCAGATGCTACAAACTCGGTTTGTCTTTTGATTGCTTCTATAGTTCTTGCTTTGCACAGTGGTACATATGATATACCCTGCACCTTATTCGACGAGGAAAGGGCCGACGATCCCTTCACCGGGAGTGACCCCTTTAGCAAAACTAGAAAAGCCTAAAAACACTCCATTTAAAATCACACGATTCTACAATGATATCAAGTTCATTACGCAAAGGGTTTTCTTAAAAACCGGTCGTAGCCCTCTGTCATTTCAGATAAGTAATTCATAGTATTCGTGCTACATTTGTTGGCTTTCATCAAGGCGTAGTGTGCGGTAGCTATTTATGCTTTTCTGCTTATGCATATGATGCAGATTGAGTTAGGGTAGTCGTGCGACTTTGTTGGCTTTCGTCAAGGGCCGTGCGGGTGGGTTTAATTCAATCGGGAAATGACGGGTTGAACTTGACTAGTAGCCTATGGTTTGTTGGCTTTCGTCAAGGTCATAGGATACTAGGGGTAAAATATTATTAGGAATTTTAAATGTTGAAATTTGCAATGAGATTGCATACCTTCTATGAGATAGTTATATCCCGATACCCGCTGTGAGTAAGAGTTACTCCTGGGAGAGTTTTATACATTACAATTAGTCGATCAAGTAGGTGTCTAGATAGGTGTCAACGGGGTTACGCCCCTGGGAAAATGAGGTTTACTTTAATTAGGTTCGTACGAAAGCGCGGGAAACCTCCCTCAAAATACCGACACTGGCCTGGCTGAAAGATTAGCGAACTTGTAGCGTGTAATTAATCCCGGCTAGTCTTTCCTTTTAGGGTTTGAAGGAAGATTTGACTAAAACAGTGGGAGACATCCTGATTAGATATATTAGATAACCAATCTAATCTTGCAAGAGCATACGCTGAGTGTTTTCTTCTCTCTCTCTCCAGGTAGCGACCATATCACGCCTTAATCAAGATAATAATACGGAAGAATTGACCGAACCCGCTTGTTATACAGAGCTGGGGAACGTTGGTCCCGCTCCAACTTATAATTATTATAAGACAGATCAGGAAATTGGGGAATACCAGATTTCCCGTGCCGTCCAAACGAAGAAAGTGCATGTTGATGCATCTTCTTCGGGTGTGTTCATTACCGAGAACCGTTTCTCAGTATCCTTTACGTCCTGGGTATGAGATACCGGATCAGGATCCCGCATATGTAATATGTTACATGGGATACAGAAAGGTAGAAAACTGAGAACGGGTAATAAGTTTCATGAGACAGAAAACGGTGCAAGTATTGCAGCCAAGTCTGTTGGTCACTATCACCCTGTATTACCAGAATACATTGATTCTGAATGAATGTTATTAGATACCGAACCTGATATACAACATCATATCAGTCTCTTTATTAGTAAAGAAAGGATATAATTTTGTATTGTTGGATAATATTTTGAACATTTCCTATATCAAGAGTTGATCGGTTCAGGCACGTTATCTAAAAGCATTGACGTTCTAAATCAAACTACAGTTCTTAGTATACAGAATACACACGAGAGGAAGAGTTCAGAAATGAACGAATCCTTCTTGAGGCATTGTAGACTAGGTCATATCAATGCGACCCGACTAGCTGAAGTTACATTAAGATGCATATTTAAATTTGTTTGAATTTACATCTTGTGAAACTTGCTGGTCATGTCATAAAGATAAGATGACCACAGCTCTGTTTATTGGAAACAAAGAAAGAGTTAGTGAACTCTTGGGATTGATACATGCTGATGTATGAAGGTCCCCTGTCTACACATGCCAAGATCGGTTCTTTTTACTTCATTACATTCTCTGATGATCTCTCAAGATTCGGACATATGTTCCTATTGAAACACAAGTCTGAACCTTTTAAGATATTCACAGAATATAAGTAAGAAGTAGAGAACCAAAATACGGGTATAAGTATTATGTCCTTTGATGAGATCAAGGAGGACAATACTTGAGCACGGAATTCCTGGACTGTTCTAAAGGAGAATGAGATTCTTTCTCAGCATTACTCCTCCGTATACACCATAGCACGATGGTATATCGGGGCGGAGCAATAGCACCCTATTTGATATGGTGTGCTCTATGATGAGTACTACTGAGTTGCCTATTTCCTTTTGGGAATTATTCGCTTGAGAAGCTGCATACCTATTGAATAGGGTTCAAATCAAATCAGTTGCCTACCACTTCATATGTGATATGGAAGGGGAAGAGCCCATATCTTAAGTTTGTTAAGATTTGGGATTATCTGGCCTATGTCTAAAAAGCAAAATCCGGACAAGCTCGAGGCAAAGTCAGATCTGTGGAAGTTTGTTGGATATCCCAAGCATACGCAAGGGAATATCTTCTACTAAACCGAGGAACAAAAGATATTTTGTTTCTCAACATGCCACCTTTGCGAAAGGGAATTTCTTGTGAAGAAATTAGTGGTCATGAGGTAGAACTGGAAGGAGTTCCAGCTATACAAACTACAGCAGATGATTTGGTAGAACCAAAGGATTCAATAGTTTCCAACGAAGCTCAGCCTCTCCGCCGATCTAGTAGGGTTCCTCACCCACCTGTGAGATACTTCGGTTTCTCTATGACAGTGGGAGCGAGGATTGCATCATGAGATGATAACCCAACTAGTTTCGAGCTGGCCATCAGGAGTGGGACTCTGTAAGAATGGCTGGATGCTTAGTGATCTGAGATGGAATCCTTATACACCAACAAAGTATGGACTTTTGTTGCTTTTTCTGAAGGGTTAAATCCCCATCAGGAGCAAGTATATCTTGAGAAGATTACTTGGTGTACATGGAAAAGTTGAGACTTTCAAAGCTATGCTTAAGTCCATCCAGATCCTACTTGCCACTGCTACATACCACGACTACGATATCAGGTGGTTGGGTGTCATGACTGCTTTTATAAATGATGTTTTAGAAGAGAGCGTCTATAAGTACACAGCCAGAGGGCTTCGTAGACAGTGGGAGTAGCGGAAACGTGTGCAAGATGTTTTATGTGATAAAGCAGGCATCGCGGAGTTGGGACATCTGTTTTGATGTGGTAGTCAAAGAGTTTGACTTCATCAAAATGGTAGATGAACCTTGTATAAACAAAAAGGTAGTAGGGAGTATGGTGGTGATCCTCGTAGAGTACATGGATGGCATACTCTTCATAGGGAAGGAGTTTCCTATGCTACGCTCGGTCAATCTCCGCTTATCACAAGGATTCTCCATATAGGATCAAGATGATACCTACTAAATCCTGGGTTTCGGATGTATGAGATAGATCTAATTGGATGTTAGGATACTCACTAGTTGTAGTGAGATGGTATCAATCGATCCTGGGAAAATCACTGGCCAGGGTGATAAGGACGACTGAATGTCAGTCGTAGGCATTGTCTTTACCCTCAGTGGAGGGACGGTATGTTGGAAGAGTTCCAAGCTAGATACCGTGACATACTAGACGATTAAAAGCAAGATACATCGTTACCAAAGATGCTACCAAAGAGGCAGTCTGGATACATATAAGTTCATGAGATGAACTTCGTTCCTACCATTGTGTGACAATGGAGTTGTGGCTTTTGCCAAGGAACCCCCCCTGTCCCATCAGAAATCCAGATATAATTCTTAGGCAGTATCACCTGATCATGGAGATGGTTGATCTCCAGGAAGATTGAGGTTAGGAGAGTAGACACAGAGGACGACAGCGCGGATCCACTCACAAAGGCCTTTTTCCCAGTAGAGACTTTTATGGGATGGCTGAGAATGAGATACTTCAACCACAACTAATTGTTGGGTATGTGATACCACAACAGATGGCCCTAGTGCAAGTGGGAGATTGTTAGTTATATGTATGCCCTAGAGGCCTGTTCCCCTCCGAACGGCGGCCTGGACTTGGGACGTCCGTGCCTGATGTCCGGGGCAGATGCTATTTGGTTTTATCCGTTTATCTCTCCGAAGATACCAAGTTGATTTATGGCACCGTGTATCGGAGGTTTAGACGTATGCGGCCGATGTAGCAGACTTCGTCAGATTCCCCCTCAGGATGAGGGGTTTTTGATTATGGGGACGCTCTTCCCTGCAGGCGCAAGCCCCTGCAGTTAATTACGCTACCGCATCGCGGTAACAACTTTCTCCTTCTCCAGAATTTCACTTCGTGTCGTGTGTGTTCATTTTGTTTGTGGTTGCCCGTGGATTGTATACGGAGACTGAGTAATGCCGTCGCCCGTAGGACGTGGATTAGTCCAAATCCGTATTTACTTAGATTTGGGTTTGGTGTTTTCAGTTTAAGGATGCATTAGTCGCGTTGCGGCTAAGATCAACTTAAACGTTCGTCAAGGATACGTTAATCCTGTTTTAGACTAAGACCAACTCAACGTAGTGATTAGTTTAATGTATGGCCATCGGGACTCGTCACCTCTCTGACGTCGTTGAAGGATTACAACGACATGTATCAAAGGAGCTCGGAGATGTACCCTCGAACCAGAGTTGATTGGGAGTTTTATAATCCATTTGAATATTTGAGGATACGTTAGCCGTGTTTGGGGCTAAGATCAACTTAAACGTTTGTTAAGGATACGTTAGTCCAGTTTGAGACTAAGATCAACTTAACGAGACCGTTTAGATCCGATAAAAGAGCATTTGGGCTCTGTTGTGCCAGTTTAGGGACGTGGTGGTACGATATTAGTTTAGGGACGTTTCGGTCCGATATTAGTTTTAGGGACGTTTCGGTCCGATATTAGTTTATGGACATTTCGGTCCGATGTTAGTTTATGGATGTTTCGGTCCGATATTAGTTTAGGGACGTCTCGGTCCGTTATTAGTTTAAGGACGTTTCGGTCCACGAGTTTAAGGACCCCGCAGTCCATAGCGATGTGTGGTCGTTGGGACCCGTCACCTCTTTGACGTCGTTGAGGGATTACAACGATGGATGTCAAAGGAGTTCGGAGATGTACCCTCAAACCGGTTGTGAATTGATTCAGGAGAGCCATTTTGCTCAATCAATTTGATTTAACGACTTATGGCCCACGATTGGGTTAAGTCCAATTTTTATTTATTTTGGGCTTTGCTCAAATAGAATATTAATTCAAATAGGGCTCTGCCCTTTTATTGCTTTGCAATTTGATTTGGGCCAGGCCTTTTAAATAATGCATTGCATTTGTGCAGAGTATCAAGAATCTTTTAGATTCAAGAACAAAAGTGCAGAGCACTTTTGATCTAAATTTAGATCAAAGGAAAACAAGTTTCTCTCTTGTTTTTCCTTTTCTCAGAGAACCAAGGGTTCATAACAAGTGCAAGGCACTATTTTTATTTATTTATTTTTATTTTATTTATTTGTTCATTGAAGATTAATGATTTTTAGATCAATGATCTGTACTTCAGAGATTTTTCTTTTTTAAAAGGTTTTACCTTTTTTTTTGTTCTTCCAAAGTTCTTCAAGAATTCTCTCTGTTTTCTTTCTGATGTTGATGATCATCAAATGAAGTCTGGGGTCCTTTTTATAGTGCTCATAAATTAGTTGAATTTGTTAAAAAGATCTTTTCTGAGTGATTTGGGGAATTTTCCCCACCGTTGGATCTTTGATCCAAAGGCCCCTGTTTTACAGAAGAAATCTTCTTGTTTAAACAAGAACAGAAAAATATCCTTAAATCTTCACTCTGTTGTTGCACAACTCACCAACGCGTGACACGTGTCGCGCAGTGAAGCGCTTGCGCAACTGCGCAGACACGTGTCGCGCAGTGAAGCGCTTGCGCAACAGCACTTGCGCAACTGCGCAGACACGTGTCGCGCAGCGGTGCGCTTGCGCAGTTGCGCTTGCACGACTGCGCAGACACGTGTCGCGCAGCCGTGCGCTTGCGCAGTTGCGCATGCGCGACTGCGCAGACACGTGTCGCGCAGCCGTGCGCTTGCGCAGTTGAACGTTGCTTACGTTTTTTAAAGAGCCTTGCTCTGATTGGACGTTCCGCCTTGGGCGTTGTGCTGCCGTGTCAACTTCTGACACGTGGCGCGTTGCGCGCAGCGCACGGGAACTGAAGCGTCGCTTCAAGATTTGAATTTTCAAAATTTAAGCAGAGCCTTGCTCTGATTGGGGGAGCAAATGCCCCCCCACCGTTGCGCTCACGCGGCGCGCACGTGAGTGCAGCGGTGGCAAGACCCCGACCGTTGGATCATAGAGGTCAGGTGAAGAGACGCAGGCGTCTATAAATGGGACCCTTGGTCCTTAAAATTTTTTTACCGTTTCAAGAACTTTGATTCAGAGCCTTGCTCTTGCTTAAAAACTCTTAGAGCCTTGCTCTTGCTTCTTCCCAAGAACTTTGAAGTTCAGAACTTAGAATCACTCTTAGGTAAAAATTTAAATTAATTTAAATTAATTTAAATTAATAGAGCCTTGCTCTTATAGATCTTTGATCTAAAGAAAACCCCTTTGGGGTTTCTTCAACAGAGCCTTGCTCTCATAGATCTTTGATCTAAGGGGCTTCTGTTTTACAGAAGATAATAACCGAAAAGATTTCTTCAGAACCTTTTTGTTTAGCGCGAATGCTCCAAGATATGACGCGTGTCGCACAGCACACAGTACAGCGCAACTGCGCTAGCACATCTACGCCGACACGTGTCACGCAGTGCACGACGCATACGCCGCTGAAGCGTTGCTTCCCTTGGTTTTGCTTGAAACAGAGCTTTGCTTTGGCTGGGTGCGCTGCTTTGGGGTGTTGCGCTGATGCGTTTGCGCTGGACATGTGGCGTGTAGCGCGCAGCGCAATGCAACTGCGCTAGCGCTTCCGTGCTGAAGCGTCGCTTCTTCAAGACAGAGCCTTGCTCTAATCGGGGAAGGATGAAGCGACGCTTCATCTCCTGTCTCGGAATTCGAACGGAAATTCGCTCCAATTAGGGTAAACTGCCGTGGCGACTCTTGGGAGTCGAAGAGGCACTTGAGGCCTATAAATAGGACTTTTGGTCCTCCTCCAGATACTTATCATCTTCCAGATTTCCATTTTTGAAGACTTCAGAGCTTTGTTCTTGCCTTTAAGAACTCCGGTGCCTTGCTCCCCTTTTTTTTAAAGTTTTTAAGAAGAACTTCAGGTAAGATCGATTCTTAGATCAATCTTAAATAGCAGAGCTCTCGTCTAGTGGGTTTCATCTTTGAACATAGCTTTGCTCTCTAAGAATTTAGTCATCCATGTATATTATTGCTTTTCCGTCGTTGATCGTCCTGTAATACTTTCTCCAGGCATAATGGCGGCGGTGCATCTATACAGTCTGCACGAGTTCATTACCTACGATGATATCCGCGCTCAGGGTCGTCAACAAAACCAGGAGTTTACAGATGCCGAATGTGCAGAAGTTATGGGTCGTCTGAACGCAAGCGGTGGTTGGCTGTTGCCTCGGCGTTCGGCTCTTTTGAAAGTCGTGCTGGGAGCAATATGGAGGGCACTTCCAGGTCTTCACGAGGCCCTACCACTCAATGCGCTGGATGATGCCGAGGACAAGGTGCATTCAGTGCACTTGACAGGGCTGATCTCAAAGAAGCGACGGAACGACCTCGTTGACATCCTGCATCAAGTGTTTCAGCAGATGATAATCATTGCTGCTTATCAAAGGCCGGAAGGGCTTGCCGATGATATCGACACCGAGGAGCGCGAAAGGCTGCGCATAAGAATAATTAGAAAGGCCAGAAGAACTCTGGATGGCCTTACTTTTGATTTCCTTAATCCGTGCCCCGGATCCGAGGTTATACCGTTGTAATATTTTGAACAATGTTTCTTATGCATTATTCTTATGCTTGTAAAAACTTTTGCCGGTATGAATGACAACCCTCCCCTTTTCTATTTCAGCTTGTCTTATTTCTCGTCCTGAGTCTTCTGTCCATGCATAAATGAATGCGTCACGCATGCCAGATCAAATGTGGAACGGATATTCTTTCTGTCATCTTCTTTCTCTTAATGTCAGTAGGCTGTCTTAATAATTATGGTTGATGGATGTCTAAAACGAGTATTCCGACTTCTTCAGGAAACAGCGATGGCTTAGGCCGCAAGTTCAGGTTTACCGCCTAAGACTTTTCAATTCTATGAGCCGTGAGGGTCTCATAGAGGCTTTTCTCCCTACGGATCGAGAGGATCTCATAGGTGGATTTTCTCCTTAGGAATCGTGAGGATTCCTAAGTGTGGTTTTCTCTTATAAGTCGTAAGGATCCTATAAGAGAATTTTTCCCTCTTACGAGTCGAGAGGATTCGTAAGTGGTTGTTTCCCTCCTCGTCGAAATTCGACTTCGGAGAGTGAGACCCGTGAATAGTATGCAAGAGACCATTTTGGATTGACTTGCAGGGCCCCATTGCTCAAGAAGCAAGTTTTTCAATCCTTGCTGTCTGAGACTTCTTCTTACAAATTGGGACGAATCGGGAATTTGCTCGCGGAGAGGGTGATGGCTCTGCGAGTTGACATGAGTTAGGAGGCTCTCATCACGGAGTGTTTGTATCCGTGAGTCGAGGAGTTTGTTAGGGATTATTTGTTTCCCAAGCGCCAAGGATTATTTGTTTCCTTGGGGTTTGAAACGAGTCGAGGGTTCCCACGGGGGCTCTGGTAGCTCTGCGGGTCGACGCGGATCAGGAAGCTCTCGTCAAGGAGTGTTTGTATCCGTGAGTCAGGGAGTTTGCTGGGATTATTTGTTTCCCAAGCGCCAAGGATTATTTGTTTCCTTATGGTTTGAAACAAGTCGAGGATTCCTACGGAGGCACTGGTGGCTCTGCGGGTCGACGCGGATCAGAAGGCCCTCGTCAAGGAGTGTTTGTATCAGTGAGTCGAGGAGTTTGCTAGGGATTATTTGTTTCCCAAGCGCCAAGGATTATTTGTTTTCTTGGGGTTTGAAACGAGTCGAGGGTTCCCACAGAGGCTCTGGTGGCTCTGCGGGTCGACGCGGATCAGAAGGCTCTCATCAAGTAGTGTTTGTATCCGTGAGTCGAGGAATTTGCTGGGATTATTTGTTTCCCAAGCGCCAAGGATTATTTGTTTCCTTGGGGTTTGAAACGAGTCGAGAATTTCCTACGGAGGCACTGGTTGCTCTGCGAGTCGATGCGGATCAGGAGGCTCTCGTCAAGGAGTGTTTGTATCCGTGAGTCGAGGGGTTTGCTAGGGATTATTTGTTTCCCAAGCGCCAAGGATTATTTGTTTCCTTGGGGTTTGAAACGAGTCGAGGATTTCCCACGGAGGCACTGGTGGCTCTGCGAGTCGACGCGGATCAGGAGGCTCTCATCAAGGAGTGTTTGTATCCGTGAGTCGAGGTATCTGCTGAAGACACTGGTTTCTTCGGAGTTGGACTGAACCGTCGAGATTTGGCTTCGTCTTCTGGCGGAGCCTGTTGGGAAAGTATGGTTCCCTCTTTGTTTACGCCCTTGGATTGTATACAGGGATCGATGTGATCTTAACTGTAGGGCCAAAGTTTTATCATCATTTTTTTTATTTTATCTCCGCGATGCTTTATCATTTCAGCTTTTATATCGCGAAGGTCGCAATTGCCCAATCATTTCGGCTATTTTTCGCGGTGCCCAATCATTTCGGCTATTTATTTTATTTTTACTCGCTGCTATTTATTACGAGTTGCCCAATCATTTCGGCCATTTTGCATGCATACATTTTTACTTGCTGCTTTTTATTGCAAGTTGCCTTATCATTTCGGCTATTCCGTATGCATGTGTGGCCTACTGGCTTTCCGCCGTAAGCCTGAAATTAGATGCTGATTTCGGCATCAGCATCGCTACAACTGGGACATTGCCAGGAGTGAATCATCATTTGCTTCTGTCGTTGTCGAACAAAGGAGGCTTAGCGACCAGGGTTAGGATCCTGTCGGCTAAGGCTTTTGACTTCATGAGCCGTAAGGGTCTCATGAAGGTATTTCTCCCTACAAGTCGTGAGGATCTTGTAGGTGTATTTTCTCCTTAGGAACCGTGAGGGTTCCTAAGTGTTTTGTTCTTCTGTAAGTCGTAAGGATCCTACAAGAGGGTTTTCTCTTTGCAAATCGAGGGGATTTACAAGGGTTATGCGAACATATCCCCAGTCACGGATGGACCTTGGTTAGGGAAATGTTTATTCGCGCCCGTGGATTGTATACAAGGGTCAGTATTGAGCCTCTTGTAGGGCAATATTGGAAGTTTGTGGGGGTTTGCTTAAGCACAGGTTTAGGTCTCTGTGACTTAAGACTTTCAGATCCTATGAGCCGTGAGGGTCCCATAGGAGAGTTCTCCTTACGAGTCGTGAGGATCTCGCAAGTGTATTTTCTCCTTAGGAATCGTGGGGATCCCTAAGTGTGTTGCTCCTTCGTGAGTCGTAAGGATCTCATGCAGGCGGTTTCTCCTTACAAGGTCGAGAGGATCTTGTAAGTGTCCTTTAACGAGGTTGCGCCCTTTCAGGTTTTCACAAACACTCGCCGGTAGTCCTGCTGTTTTTACTCACGGAGCCCTTTCGGGTTTTCATCGTGCCCCTTTTTGCTTATGGACATACCGTTGTTTTTTTTTATTTTATTTTTATTAGTATTATTATTATTATTTTTTTTCCCTATCTCGTCAGCCTAAGGATGCTGCGGTAATAGCTTAAAGACGTTTTTGTCTGCTATTAGTTTTAGGACATTTCGGTCCGCTGTTAGTTTAAGGACATTTCGGTCCACTGTTGAGAAGTTGGCTACTGCTTATAGAACTTGAGCTTAGGAAGATAGCGAGCGGACATAGTCGTCGTCATCTATCGTTGACCTAGGCTGTGGCTCATTAAGCGTAGTATTTCTTTAGGAAGCGACCGTTTATCGGCCTGAAAGGCCTTTCACCATGCATGTCCACAAGTAGATAGGCCCCACCCTGGTAAACTTTATCTATGATGTACGGGCCTTCATAGTTCGGCTCGAATTTTCCCCGCTTGGCGCGATTGGGGATCATAGGCCTTTTAACCACTAGCACGAGTTCGCCTTGGTGGAATGCCCTCGGTCGGGTCAATCTTTCGTATGAGCGCATCATCTTTGCTTTATAAGCTTCCAGATTTTGTTGCGCTATGAGCCTAGTTTCATCAAGGGCGTCAAGCTCCTCAAGCCGAAGGTGAGCATTTTCTTCGTCCGTTAGCTCGTGGTGAACTGCCACTCGTAGAGAGGGTAACTCTATCTCGAGAGGGAGTACTGCTTCCGTACCGAACACCAACGCGTATGGCGTTGTGTTTGTGGCTGTCTTGAACGTAGTTCGATACGCCCAAAGAGCTTCTTGCAGTCTCTCATGCCAGTCTTTCTTATTCCGGGACACTGTTTTCTTTATAATTTTCGTCAAGGTCTTGTTGAAGGCCTCGGCGAGACCGTTAGCTCGTGGATTATAGACTGAGGAATATCTCCAGTCTATGTTATGCTGCTGTGCGAAGCGGCTGATTTTATGACTTCGGTAAGCTGGCCCGTTATCGGAGATGATCCGCCTCGGAGTTCCAAACCGATATATGACGTGCGTTTTGAAGAAATGGAGGATATTCTCCGTCTTCACTTCTCTCAATGGTACTGCTTCTGCCCACTTAGAGAAGTAGTCAGTCGTTGCTAGGATGAAACGATGTCCTTTAGACGATGCTGGCTCGATGGGGCCGACTATATCAGTCCCCCACATTTCGAATGGCCAGCTAGCTACCGTTGGATGCAGCGGATTTGGGTGCTGGTGGATGAAGTCCCCATGAATCTGGCATGAGTGACATTGCTTCGCATATTCGATGCAGTCTTGAATCATCGTGGGCCAGTAATAGCCCATCCGTTTGATCTTCAACTTCATCTTTGGACCTGCTTGGTGAGAACCGCAGATTCCGTCATGAATTTCCTGAACGACTCTTTCCGATTCGTCCGGTCCTAAGCATCTCAGCCATAGAGAATCGAATGACCTCTTGTAGAGAGTATCATTGACGAAGGCGAAGGACAGAGCTCGTTTTATGAGTTGATGTCTTGCGGACGCATCTTCAGGCATTTGGTGGGACTTGAAGTAGTCTATAAAGACTTCCCTCCAATCCTTAACCTTCTCATGTTTTTTTATTTGCAAGGTCGCTTGTTCAGTCACTCCCTTCTCTTCGGGTGATTCCGAAGGTATTTCTGCGGGGGCGAGCACCTGACGATTTTGTACCATGATTCTAACGTCATCGAGGTTCTCGTCAGCCATTTCTTTAGCGAGTTTGGCCAACGCGTCCGCTTTGCTGTTATCCGCACGTGGTATGCTCTCCAAAGTATAGGAGGGAATTTGGGTTAGCAGTTGTTGCACCTTTTCACCGTATTTTACTAACTCCGGTTTGCATGTTTGGTAATCGCCGTTTACTTGACTAACGGCCAGTTGCGAATATCCGTATATGAGGAGGTTTTCAATTCCCATGTCAATGGCGATCTCGAGGCCTGCTATCAGAGCTTCATATTCGGCTTCGTTGTTCGTCCTTGGTTCCGTCAGGGAGAACGCGTAGCGCATTATCCCTCCTTGTGGAGTTATAAAGATGAGTCCTACCCCCGATTTGATTATAGGGGTACTTTGTTTGCGTTTCTTCACGGAAGATGCTCCGTCAAAATAAAGCTCCCATCGGGTATTATCACCATCGATCGCATCAAACGCATGTTCGTCTGGAAGATCGCAGTTTAAAGGAGAGTCAGCTGGTATCGGGTGCTCAGCAAGGAAGTCGGCGATGGCCTGGCCTTTTACTGCTTTGAGTGGTCGATATGTTATCGAAAACTCCATTAAGAGCAGGGCCCATTTAGCGAGTCGTCCTGTCAATATGGCCTTTGATATTAGATATTTGAGAGGGTCCACCTTTGAAATGAGATAGACTTCATGCGCTAATGCGTAATGTCTAAGCTTTGTTATTGCGAAGATCAACGCCAGGCAGTGTTTTTCAATGGGAGAATAATTGCTTTCTGCCCCCAGCAGCACTCGACTTAAATAGTAAAGTGCTCTTTCTTTCCCCTGGTCATTCTCTTGTGCCCATAATGCGCCCAAAGAACCTTCAAGGGCGGCCGTGTAAAGAATGAGAGGCTTTCCCTTCACTGGAGCAGCCAACACTGGAGGGTTTTGCAGGTACAGTTTGATCTCGTCTAGTGCGCTTTGGCACTTTTTATCCCAGACGAACGGGTTTCCCTTCTTCATCAGGTGGCTGTAAGGACGGCACTTTCCTGAGAGGTTGGCTATAAATCGCTGTATGTACGCGAGCTTCCCTTGGAGAGACCGCAGCTGTTTGAGAGTTCTCGGCGGAGGCATTTCCAGGATTGCTTTGATCTTGGACGGATCTATCTCGATACCTCGGTGTCGAACGATGAATCCCAGGAATTTGCCCGAGGAAACCCCGAATGCACACTTCAGGGGGTTCATCTTCAAGTTGTATTGTCGAAGACGTTGAAATACGGTCTTCAGATGCTCGAGATGTTCCTCATATGATTTGCTTTTAACAACGAGGTCGTCGATATAGCATTCAACAATTTCGTGTATAAGGTTATCGAAAATCTTCGTCATGGCCCTTTGGTAGGTTGCAGCGGCGTTCTTTAAACCGAAGGGCATCACCTTGTAACAGAATATTCCCAAAGGAGTCCGGAAAGCCGTATGTTTCTGGTCTTCAGGATGCATTTTTATTTGATTATACCCTGATGAGCCTTCCATGAATGAGAAAATCTCATGCGTGGACGTATTGTCTATCATTAGTTCGGTGACTGGTACTGGGAAATCATCCTTCGGGCAGGCTTTGTTAAGATCCCGAAAGTCCACGCATATGCGCACCGTACCATTCTTCTTCATCACTGGGACGATATTAGCAATCCATTCAGGGTATTGAACCTCTTGGATAAAGCCGGAGTCTATCAACTTTTTGACTTCCGCGTTGATGCTCATTTCGAGCTCAAGCCGCATTCTTCTCGCCTCTTGTTTGACCGGCTTGACACTCGGGGATATTGCCAGTCTATGTACAGCAACTTCTGGATCAAGTCCCGGCATCTCGGAATAGTTCCATGCGAAGCAATCTTTACGCTGTACAAGAACGTCCTTTAACGCAGCCACCTTTTCCTCGGACAGCAGCTCGCTGACGAATGTCGGTCGCGGATCGTTTATCGTCCCCAACTCAATTTTCTTGAGGTTATCCGCAGTTGTATGTATGCCGTCCTCCAGTTCTTTCGGAGCTGGGGGAAATTCTGAGATCACCTCATCATTGCTGTTTTCAAAGCACCAGGGAAGGCTGTCCACATTCTCGGACTCTTCTTTTAATATCGTTATCATACGACAGGTGCAAATTTTCTGCCAATCCCAATGTTGAACTGGTTCTTCTTTCGTGGCTTTAGGCTCGTGCTTTTGTGGTGGTGCTACCCTCCAGTTGTTGGACAGAGCGAATTTACCAAGCTGATATTGATCTTCGACCCAATTCTTGAAGGTGAAGCAATCTTCAAGAGGATGACTTATTACTCGATGGTAAGAGCAATAGTCCGGGTGTGAGGCTTCGTCTGCTTGTTCGGGGTGCTTGGACTCCGGCAATGTAAGCATTTGATGTTTTAGAGCAAGCTCAAATATCTTCCTTGTTATGTTCCGAGGAAAAGAGTATGCTCGACTCATTTTCTTCATGAGGGCTAAGTCAATAACGCTCGACTCTCGGATACGTGGTTTCTTAGCTCTGCCTTGTGATTGTTGAGCGTCTTTTCTGCCCTCTGACTTGTTTTTGCTTTCGCGTCGAACCTTTTTTGTAGCAGGTTGAGCGGCCTTTCCATCCTTCACGGCCTGTCGGAGAAGGCGTTGCGTCTTGGCTTTCTCATAGATGGCCGTCTCGCGATTGTGGTCATCTCGGACTTTTTGACCAGCTTCCCTTATAAGCCTGTCCATTCGTTCTTCAAATGATGGACCGGGCATTTTTTCATCGGGGACTTTTACTGGCTTAGGATTAGCGTCCTCCCATTGAGCGTCCGCATCTTCATCGAAGTCATACATGACATAACAGCTATTTACTAGCTCTCGTTTCTTTAGCCGGATGTACCCAAGCCCTTTTGTTTCCATTCTCCCGTTAGGCAGTTTGCGTTGGGTCCCTGGAACATTCCAGACCCTGTCATAGAATTTAGCCTCTCTAACGGTTTGTCTGAAGGATATCCCCTGGCGTTTCAGGAGTTTCTTCAAACCTTCGGTATAATATCTGGGAAGACGGATAGACTGAAGTCTGTCGAGCGTGGGATCCACGCCATGCCAAACTTCTTTTTCCACCCTGTTTTCTTCAGAACGGTAGAATAGGATTGCCTTCTCGTTTTCTCGCCTGGGAGGGATATAGAATGTCCGCAGCTCTTCTACACTGTAGATATTAAGTGCGTTCAGTTCTTTATGATGTTTAGGCGGCACCATGGCGACTTGCAGACTTTGCTCTTCGTCAGCGGAAGCTTGTATTGAAGGTCGAGCAAAGAATACAACATGGACCTCATCCTCCGAGTCACTACCAAAGACCAATGTAGGAGTGGACGGTCCTGGCTTGTTATGTTGGGGCGGACCCGAATAAACGATCTCCTCTTCTTCCTCGGTATCACTGCCGAAGACAGGGATGGTGGCGTTAGTTTTACTTTCCGGCTTGTGACACTTCTCCGTGTCTTCGAAATCCGGCAAGAAGTATTTGGCATCTTCGTATTTGCGGACCTCGTTCACAGAGAACGGGTTCAGTTCTCCCGTCACGGTATATTCGAAACTATCCTTAAAATACTTCATACACTGATGTTGTGTAGAAGGGATGATGTTGTACTCGTGTAACCATGGTCGGCCGAGCAAAGCGTTGTAGCATGTCTTGGCATCTATGACGTGGAACTTGATGTCCGTGACGAGTAATCCGAAGCGTAGCGTCAGTATCACAGATCCAAGAGTCTTTGACGATTGGGAGTCGAACCCGGATATGGTGATCTTGTCCCGAGCAAGGTGCTGGACGCTCATGCAGATTTCCTTCAGCACCCGCACGTTGAGTAGGTTAACAGACGACCCGTTATCGATCAGAATCTTGCCTATCTTTATATCATGGCAGTATCCCGAAACATAGAGAGGGCGATTGTGTTCGCAAGTCCCAAGTAGAAGGTCCTCATCGCCAAAAGTAACATCAGCCGTGTGTACTTCCTCCAACTCATTCTTCATCTTTTCCTCGGCCAGGCATGCTTGGAATTGTTCCGGCTCTTGTAAGGCTTTAATCAAAGAATCCCTCGCCTCTTTTGATAGCAACAGGGCATCGAGAATGCTGAGTTGTGAGGGTAGCTTTCTCAGATGTGCCAAGACATTGTAATCCTCCTTATTCCTCTTCGGCGGGTTCTTGGCGGTTAACTCTTCCGCAACTCGATCATCCAAGGCGATGTCTTCAGAGGCCTTCTCTTTCCCTTTGTCTTTCTTGTTTAAAGGTCCGAGATTCTTTTCGGGTAACGTCCGGTTGCGTAGCTGTATATTCTCGCAAGCCTTTGGTCCTTCTTCTTTTCCCAAAGTGGATTCTTTGAAGAGGGGGCCAAGTTCTGGTTCCTCATCAGAGTCGCTCCCAAATGTAGGCACTTGTGACCTGGCAGTGTTAACCATGTGACAATTACCGGCAGTTCTTTCAAGTTCTTCAGTCGTATTTCTTTGCTCTCGGCGAATTTTACGTTTTTCCCGTTTAAAGCGTTGTCGATTAGCGACGTATCCTTGCCACCATCCATTGAAAGCCTTGCACTCTTGGGTAGGATGCGAGACCTTCTGATGATATAAGCAATAAGAGGGGTGCATTTCTACCACACCAGTAATTTTTCCTTCAGAGGATGGTAGCTTCATGCCCATTGATATGGCCTTAGCAAACCTCTTTTTTATCTTGAATTGGCTTTTGTCAGCGGTAGAGACATCTTGCTCTAGCGGGATCATCTCAGCTCTTTCATCAAGTCGCTGGCGCTTGGCCCTTTCGAATATAGCCGTCTCGCGTTCTCGATCAGCTTTACTTTTCAGTCGAGCTTCATTAAGAAACGCGCCAATCATCTCAACTGATAACCCTGGAGCTCTTGATTCGGCATTTGCCCCCAGCGTTTCAGTGCCAGAGGTCTCTTCATCATTCGTGACCGAATGAGAGATCATATGACAGCTCGCCACATACTCCTCGGATTCGTCCGATGAACTTTCTCCCTCATCTTCCTTTTGAAAGACGTGATCAAGGAAATCTTGGAGCGTAATGGGAGTCCGCGCCTTTTGGTTATATTCATCCAGCGCGTCGATCTGCTTTTGTAGGTCCGTGCGCTTGTCGCCAGGCTTCACGGGCTTCTTAGATTTCTTCTTCTTCTTTTTCGAAGATTTTGACGGCTGGCTATGAACGCTTGAACCACCACCACCAGTCTTCGGAGTCAGTCGTGGCTTCAACATCCCCTTAATAACCTGCGGTTCCAAGGGGTTCTTCCACTTGACCGCTGGACAGGTCTGAAGATTGTTTAGCATCCTTTTTGTCTTGGCTGATAATACAACCTCCCACGGAGTTTCTTCAATGACAGAGCATGTTGCCCCCGGCGTATTCGTCCCTTTAGAGGTGTGGGGCTGCGGGGGATTCACCTTCCATTTGTCAGATAATGCAAATTTTCCCTGTCTATACTGGTTTTCAAGCCAATTTTTGAAAACGTAGCAGTCCTCAATCGGATGGCCTAGCACTCGATGATAGGGGCAGTAATTAGGTTCGTTGACATCACTTGGTTGCAACGGACGTTTTGGATCTGGCAGATTTATGAGTCTGTTGCGTAATGCCAGCTCGAATAACCTCTTCGTTTTATCGCGGGGAAAGGAATAAGGACGTCCCATCCTATCCTCAAGGGGTACATAAGGGCGCGTATTGTTTGGACGAGCAACCGGCTTCAAGTCGTTCGGTTGTTGTTGAGCATTAGCGACAATGATCGCTTTTCCCTTTCCTCTGTCAGTTCGGGAATCTGGCTTTGGGAGAGGGGGTTTATGACCTATCTGGTCCATCTGCGCCAGTTTGTCAATCAAAGCCTGGAAGGAAGTCGTCTTGAAAAACATCATAAACTGTGAGATGGTTGCTTGTGGATCCAGAGTTCCAACAAACATTCCTACCGCCGGAGCTTCTTCTATGCGTTGTTCGCACTTCGACCATAGATTACGCCACCGTATAGCGTACTGAACCCATGTTTCGCCAGGTTTTACCCTGGCATTAATCAGTGCCGTCATCGGGGTACGCTCACAGGCACTTGCAAAACGTTGGGTGAAGAGCAGCTCCATCTCCGCAAAGGTTTTAATAGAGTCGTTGGGGAGCTCAGAATACCATTCGAACGCCGTATCTGATAGGCTTCCAACAAACTGGCGAAGCAAAAGCTTGTCGTCGCCGCCGGTGTTACCGCAAAGCGCCCTGAACTGGGCAACATGTTGATGGGGATTGCCGGTCCCTTTGTAGACATGAAACTTGGGAATTGTGTAACCCGGCGGGTATTTGATTTGGTCATACCAGCCTGGATACGGTCGCCCCGTTTTTACGACGTGGCCGGCTGCTTCGGCCGCGTGATGAACCTTTATTTGCTGGGCTATATATTCGTCCAGATCAGTCTTAGAGATTGTATCCTCTTTAGCCGTTAATAGAGCCGGTGGCGGATTTGATGCCTCTCCCCTATCGTCTTCAAGAATGATCGGGAGATCTCCAGCAGGTGGATTCTGTTGAATCATCATACCCACCATATCCTGGAATAGGAGGGCCATCCGCTGTATGTTGGCTGCTTGTTCAGTAGCCTCTCTGTCCCTCTTTTCCAGTACTCGGCGAAGGAACTCAGCGTCGGTCTCTTCCTCCTGGCGCTCATCTAAGGACGTCTCAGGGTTCTCTTTCGGCCCAGTGAGTGCAGCCATTATGGTCATCATCTCCTGGAGCTTTTGTTGTTGCTCCTTGTTTGAGTGTGGGGTAACTGCCGATGTCAGCCTGTCGAAGACTGATGCCTTTTGATCAGCTGGGGGAGGAGTGGGAACCGTCAATCTTGTGAAGACCGACTCTCTGATGGGAGAAGCCGCTTTAACGACTTCCGAAGCAGCGGCCGTTGCCCTCTTTGGGACGGCCACTTTATAGTTTTGACCTAGCCTGGTGAAAACGGAGGCTGTCGGTTTAGTAGCGGGCGACCCGTTGACAGATGCTGTCGAAACAGTGAGCCGGTTGAAGACCGACTTTTTACCCACTTCCGGCGCAGGTATTGGTGCAGAAAAGCTTGCAGGTGGGATCATAGTCCCGAAGAACAAGCCGGTGGTGGCTTGGGTCACCTGGTCTACCGGCAGAGTAAGGAAAGAAGCCGCTTGGGGCCCATATACTACGCCTCCTGGTGGGGTGGAGCGTCCGTTGCAGCGGCATTTCGAGCAGTTGGTACAGCTAGAGGCCATTGAATCTTGAATTCTGCGCCTGGTAAAAGACCAAATCTTAGTAACTTGAAATCCGAAGACAACCATTTAATGAACCGCGATTGGTTCGCGAAGACGACACACGAAGTGTGGAGTGGAAAGAGGAAGAGGTCCCACCGGGCGTGCCAGAATCTGTTCCCCTCCGAACGGCGGCCTGGACTTGGGACGTCCGTGCCTGACGTCCGGGGCAGATGCTATTTGGTTTTATCCGTTTATCTCTCCGAAGATACCAGGTTGATTTATGGCACCGTGTATCGGAGGTTTAGACGGATGCGGCCGATGTAGCAGACTTCGTCAGATTCCCCCTCAGGATGAGGGGTTTTTGATTATGGGGACGCTCTTCCCTGCAGGCGCAAGCCCCTGCAGTTAATTACGCTACCGCATTGCGGTAACAACTTTCTCCTTCTCCAGAATTTCACTTCGTGTCGTGTGTGTTCATTTTGTTTGTGGTTGCCCGTGGATTGTATACGGAGACTGAGTAATGCCGTCGCCCGTAGGACGTGGATTAGTCCAAATCCGTATTTACTTAGATTTGGGTTTGGTGTTTTCAGTTTAAGGATGCATTAGTCGCGTTGCGGCTAAGATCAACTTAAACGTTCGTCAAGGATACGTTAGTCCTGTTTTAGACTAAGACCAACTCAACGTAGTGATTAGTTTAATGTATGGCCATCGGGACTCGTCACCTCTCTGACGTCGTTGAAGGATTACAACGACATGTATCAAAGGAGCTCGGAGATGTACCCTCGAACCAGAGTTGATTGGGAGTTTTATAATCCATTTGAATATTTGAGGATACGTTAGCCGTGTTTGGGGCTAAGTTCAACTTAAACGTTTGTTAAGGATACGTTAGTCCAGTTTGAGACTAAGATCAACTTAACGAGACCGTTTAGATCCGATAAAAGAGCATTTGGGCTCTGTTGTGCCGGTTTAGGAACGTGGTGGTCCGATATTAGTTTAGGGACGTTTCGGTCCGATATTAGTTTAGGGACGTTTCGGTCCGATGTTAGTTTAGGGACGTCTCGGTCCGTTATTAGTTTAAGGACGTTTCGGTCCACGAGTTTAAGGACCCCGCAGTCCATAGCGATGTGTGGTCGTTGGGACCCGTCACCTCTTTGACATCGTTGAGGGATTACAACGATGGATGTCAAAGGAGTTCGGAGATGTACCCTCGAACCGGTTGTGAATTGATTCAGGAGAGCCATTTTGCTCAATCAATTTGATTTAAGGACTTATGGCCCACGATTGGGTTAAG
Source organism: Agapanthus africanus (assembly GCA_030015575.1). NCBI lineage: Eukaryota > Viridiplantae > Streptophyta > Magnoliopsida > Asparagales > Amaryllidaceae > Agapanthus > Agapanthus africanus. The sequence continues at coordinate 409,070,706 of CM057349.1, read as the reverse complement.
TCCAATTTTTATTTATTTTGGGCTTTGCTCAAATAGAATATTAATTCAAATAGGGCTCTGCCCTTTTATTGCTTTGCAATTTGATTTGGGCCAGGCCCTTTAAATAATGCATTGCATTTGTGCAGAGCATCAAGAATCTTTTAGATTCAAGAACAAAAGTGCAGAGCACTTTTGATCTAAATTTAGATCAAAGGAAAACAAGTTTCTCTCTTGTTTTTCCTTTTCTCAGAGAACCAAGGGTTCATAACAAGTGCAAGGCACTATTTTTATTTATTTCTTTTTCTTTTATTTATTTGTTCATTGAAGATTAATGATTTTTAGATCAATGATCTGTACTTCAGAGATTTTTCTCTTTTAAAAGGTTTTACCTTTTTTTTTGTTCTTCCAAAGTTCTTCAAGAATTCTCTCTGTTTTCTTTCTTATGTTGATGATCATCAAATGAAGTCTGGGGTCCTTTTTATAGTGCTCATAAATTAGTTGAATTTGTTAAAAAGATCTTTTCTGAGTGATTTGGGGAATTTTCCCCACCGTTGGATCTTTGATCCAAAGGCCCCTGTTTTACGGAAGAAATCTTCTTGTTTAAACAAGAACAGAAAAATATCCTTAAATCTTCACTCTGTTGTTGCGCAACTCACCAACGCGTGACACGTGTCGCGCAGTGAAGTGCTTGCGCAACTGCGCAGACACGTGTCGCGCAGTGAAGCGCTTGCGCAACTGCGCAGACACGTGTCGCGCAGTGAAGCGCTTGGGCAACAGCACTTGCGCGACTGCGCAGACACGTGTCGCGCAGCGGTGCGCTTGCGCAGTTGCGCTTGCACGACTGCGCAGACACGTGTCGCGCAGCCGTGCGTTTGCGCAGTTGAACGTTGCTTACGTTTTTTAAAGAGCCTTGCTCTGATTGGACGTTCCGCCTTGGGCGTTGTGCTGCCGTGTCAACTTCTGACACGTGGCGCGTTGCGCGCAGCGCACGGGAACTGAAGCGTTGCTTCAAGATTTGAATTTTCAAAATTTAAGCAGAGCCTTGCTCTGATTGGGGGAACAAGGCCATTACTGTACATACGATGTATATTGTAATGGATGCTTGGACATATATAGGGAGGACTTTCTTGCTCGACATGATAGTACGCTATCTGGTTATACTTTATCTTAACATGTACTCTGATTTTCTCTATGTTACATGTTGATAAAGCCCTTAGGATATGTACTCGACTACTGGGACTATGATGAGATCATACTGGTGGGGCTACGGTAGTCGACGAGTACATCCTATAACTGTTCCTAGTCGAAGGTGTATCGAAACAGGGCATCGATACACCAGAGTAGACTAGCGTATACGCATCTTGACCCATATGATGGGCGATGGATGATCCCATATCCATCGGTGTTTGACATCAAGGATGGTGTACGGGTGCTCAGTAGAGACCGGGTACACTAGACGGACTCGCCGAGAACTCCCAGATGGTATTATACCTCACGTCAGATGGCAGTTCTCCGGTGACACTGGTACAGAGTAGTCTGTTGACCCGAGATCGTCATAGAGTCTTGTGTGATTCCTACTGTGCTTTGATTTCCATCATACCACGTCCAAGAGGGCGTGCAAAAAGGTGGCTTTTGGGTACAGTCCCGAATCACATGGAGGAAATAAGCGATAGGAGGGGATTCGTCTCTCCCGGTATAGGGAGTTGATGTTGTGCTGTGTTCGATTGGCTATAACTGGAAATCCCTGGCCAGGGTTGCTGAGATTTACTGGTAAGTGTTATCAGTAGTTTCTCGAACTGTTATAGACCTCAAATCGACACGACTTATCGAGCTACTGGGGTCTGACGTTTACCACCCCTAGGCGAGATATGCGATATATCAGACGACGAGACCGGACTGTACGGGAGTGTTACTGATTGGATTCACAGGAGAATGTACAGGCTTGCTTGTTGATCTTCCGAGCGCTCAATACCTGGGTGGCTGTTACGTTTAGCTGACCGCTTGCAGCTTGTGGGTGTTTGATACGATCATCATCTACTGCCAGCGTATTAACGATTCTTTAGAGTCCTACACAGAGGTTTCTTGGCTCAGGCAAAACGAAGTAGGAGCACATATGTGATATGTGCGGGACCGAGAATAATACGGTATGTGATACCGTATTGGATTCTCGCGATATGAGATATCGGCCGGGTATATGTGATATAGCCGGGTCATCGTATTAGTCGGTTATATGGGATATACCCGGATTGTCGGATCAAGTGTTGATTCGATAATTTAATGTATAATAATATATATGATATATTAAATTACATTAACTAATATTAGGTCACTAAAAGATTCTTTTTCTCACTCGGGTAATACATTGATATATATGCGATATATGTTAATTGTATTATTTTATTTGGTTACAATAAATATTATATATGTGATATATAATATTGTAACATGATATGATAACTAATGCAACATGTTTAGTAGAGATTAAACAAGATTAGGGTTTGATTTGGGTTAATGCTTTCTAGATGATTCTAGAAGGCTTAGTTTTGTTTTGTGAAAGATATTTTGTTATGACTCATGCTTTAACCCAAACCAAAACTCTAATCCTAGTTAATTCTCTACATGGGTTTAGTTGACCATGGTTGCATTATTCATCATATTTATCTTATCATTATTCATCACAAAAGGATTCTTATCATTATCTTCTTCTTCTTTCTTCTCTTTTCATGGAAAAAGCTTTCTTGATTTGATTTGGTGATGAAAATTTAGTGAGAATAAGAAAACAAATGAGAGCAAAAATCCTACTTTATCATTCTCATCTATCCTTGCCATTTAAATGAGGGTGTTCACATCATTTTATGAGTGAGAGCTTGTGTTGATGAAACTTCAAGGTAGATTATCTTTGTTATCGAAGATCGGAAGTAAGACTGCATCTTTCTCTTCGTGGAGCCTCTCGAGAGTCCAGAACACGATAATCGCAGCGAAGGGACCTCAACACAGAGCTTAAGAAGTGAAAGACCGGATCTACAAAGGTTGTAATCCCTCTCACTTAGTGTTAAAGAGTTTAACATGCTTGTTTTCGCCTAATCTCTAGTTTAAAGATCTGGTTTTGGGTTGTTCGGCACGGCTAAATTTTTAATCGGGCATGGTTGATGCCTTGTAGACCCTTGTGCGTGTGCCTAGCAACCCTACACCACAATGCCGCTCAAGAGGAGGTTTGCCCGGGGACCGTCTTCGCCGATCACGGTGGAAGAAGGCGGTCTCCAGTTCGCCGTGCCTTCGGGGCTATCCGTCGCGGATAGCCTGCTGCATGAGATAGAGGTGTCGGCCGGGGGTAGAGTCCCCGGGGGGATCTTCAGGGCTCAGCTGGCGTCCATCGCCCAGGCATCCGTGCAGGTAAGCGTCTGCCTTTCACTACTATTTGAGGTTCGGTGCCTCTTTAATTTTTCTGATCTCTCTTCTGCCTTTCAGGTCATTCAACACGTCGCTCTCGCCCTGTGCATGGAGGCCTAGGTGGTTGCCCCGGCGATGAAAGCTGCGGGCCAGCTTGCCTCGCTGGAAGAGAGCTCCAAGCGGGAGCTGGATGTGATGAAGGCGAGGTTTGTCGCCCTGGAGGGTGAGGTGGAGTCCGGGAGGTTGCCCGGTACCGCGAGGCCGCCGCGGTCGCTGAGGCCAAGTGTGAGGACGCTCAGGTGCTAGCCGGCAATCTGAAGAAGACAGTAAAATCCCTTCGGAAGGAGCTGGGGGCGGCGGCCGAGTGGGCGAAGTCGGCCGACCTGAGGGCGGCCAAATTGGACGACCTCTCGGCGGCGAAGGCGGTAGAGGGCTATAAGAAGTCGAAAGACTTCTATGATGACTTGGCCGTCGCCACGACCCTCATCTGGCACGAGGCCTTCGACGCTGTTAAGGCTCGAGTGCCGGGGTTCGCCGATGAAGAGCTCCGGGCCTTGTACCCCCTCGCGGACACCAGTGGGCAGGGGTAGGAGGTTAATGATGAGGAAGTCGCCGAGGACCCAACTCGCCTCGTGGTGGATGTCGAGGGCCCTGAGGTCACTCCTGGCCCCGAGGCCTAAAGCCCTCTCTTCCTCCTCTTTTTTTATTTTGCTGCGCTTAGATCTTTGAAAGCCTCTGGGCATTTTGTTAGGCTGAAGAGCCAAGAATACTCTCTGTAAAGACCGCCTTTTAGTAATAAAACTTTTTCTTTCTTTGGTTCCCTTGATTTGCGCTTTTGTCTTTTGTTCATGAAGAACGCCTGTAAATTTTTCTTCTTGCGATGTTGGTCCTCCGTGTCAGGTCGGCTACCTTCCTAGCGATCGTCTGTCGAGTTGATTTATGCGCTGCTGAGGAGAAGGCGTCTCCATAACCCGAATTCGAGGGGAGATCGCTCGAGACTTCGATAGACCTGATGCCCTTGGTTGGCAGCTCGGGCCGCCCGTGCGTGGTGGGCGGAGGGCTGCCCGCCTTATTTGGACCGAGCAGGGTAGCTGCCCGGTTGCCTCTTGCGAGGGCTTTTGATTCTTCAGGACTGGAACCGAGCAGGGTTACTGCCCAGTGCCTCTTGGCGAGGATTTTGATCCTTGTCCGTTGTGGTAGGAAGCTACCAGCCAGGGATAGCCGAGCAAGGACTCGACTGCCTCTGAGAGGACTTTGGTCCTTGGCTTGGGAGGCTGTAGAAGCCTACCAAGGACCTTGGCCGGGCAGGGTTACTGCCCGGTGCCTCTTGGCGAGGGCTTTTTGTCCTAAAGGATAGCCGAGCGAGGGATCCTCGGGCTCGACCGCCTTTAGGAGGGCTTTCTGATCCTTGGCGTTGAGGTAGGGAGGCTACCCGCCAGGGATAGCCGAGCGATGGTTGTGCTCGACTGCCTCTGGGAGGACTTTTTGATTCCCGGCGTTGCGATAAGGGAGCTACCTGCCAAGGGTGACCGAGCAGGGCAGCTGCTAGGTTGCCTCTTGGTGAGGGCTTTGGTCCCTGGCGTTGTGGCAGGGAAGCTACCCGCCAGGGGTGAACAAGCAGGGCAGCCGCTGGCTTGCCTCTTGGCGAGGGTTCTGGTCCCCGGCGTTGCGATAGGGGAGCTACCCGCCGGGGATGACCGACTAGGGCAGCTGCTAAGTTGCCTTTGGGAGGATTTTCCGATCCCTGGCATTGCGGTAGGGAAGCTACCCGCCAGGGATAACCGAGCAGGGCGGCTTCTGGCAGCTGTGGGTCGCCTCTTGGTGAGGCTTTCTGATCCTTGGCGTTGCGGTAGGGGAGCTACCAGCCAGGGATGACCGAGCAGGGCAGCCGCTCGGTCGAATCTCCAAGAGGTTTTGCCCGACCATACTCCTGGGGAACTGGAACGGTTAGCATGCATATTGAATGCGGCGGGGGGGGGGGGAGGAGGTGAAGCGCCAGGGCCGCGTTGCTTCGGCTCCGTCGGAGGAGGCTTAATGACCGCCGCGTGGCAGCAACTCCTTGGACAAGAATGGGTGACCGTTGAGTTCCTGTGGGGCGCAGCGGGCTATATAAAGCTGAAGGAGCACTAGATCTTCCTTCCCTTGCAAATAGAGCGTTGAGAATGCAGGACTTCCTATTCATCGTTCACGCCCTCACCAGCCGAATAGATCGGCTACAGTCCCTCGTGGAGGCGCTCGTCCGCGCCCAAACGGCCGGGACTGGGCCCCACCTCGCCGCTCCTCCCCATCCTGAATGCTCTGCCCTCGTCGGCACGGCCGACCACCGGCTGGCTACGACTCCCAACCTCGGATCTCACGGACCGATACTCCCTGAGGCCCGTTGGGCACCTCGCGGCTCCACCCCAAAGTCCGCCGCCGGAGCACCACGCCTCGAACCTCCTCGCGACCCTTGCCCCCTGAGGAGATGTCGGTCACCTCGCCTGCCCACAGGCACGGCCGGCACCCACTCCCCCGACGGGGTCGCACAGAAGGGGCTCGCCACGACGGCTCGAGAGCCACTGTGCCCGGGGATCTGAGGAACCCGTGATGCTGGCGTGCCCCCGGCTGGCCGAGGTTCTACTATGAATGTCCTGCCAGCAGCAGGGTCTTCTTCCCCGTTGGCGGCTCTCGGGCGTTTTTCCGGCGGCGGTCAAAGACGCCTGCGGTCACCCGAGCCCCAGACGGGGGATGGAGGGGGCGAGGACGGGGCCCCCCTTAAGAGGAAGAAGAAAGTCTCTCGTGCATCGTCGTTGATGGCCCCTGAAGGGATCCCCGTGCAGGAGGGAGAGGCCGTCTTCATGGTTCTGTTCGAGCTATCCCCGTGGCGGATGGTCGCCGGAGGGGGTTCATCCGCGCCTCTGGTGAGGGGGAGGCGGCGGCTGGTACCCGAATCTTCAGGATGATCGCTTGCCATGTGGATGGAGATTGGAAGGCCAACTTTGTTTTTTCGTGGAGTTTGCGATTCCCACAGACGGCGCTAACTGATGGAGGTCCTTTTCAGATCTCCTTCAGATGTTGTCTCCCGTCGATCTCCCGATGGATTCTAGAGGGGATCCCCTGTTGTGTGTGGGTCTCAATGGGTTTTGAGGAGGTTTGGTGATTGGAGGAGTTGGACGCCAAGCACCTGCAAAGAAGTTCCGGGGTGGTTTGACGCCACCGAGGACCCTCTGACGATCAAGTTAGTACTAGATCCGAGCAGCGTAATGGCTAAGTGAGTCAAAAATGGCTTACTTGACCCCTCTGTGATGGGGTTTATATAGCGGTGGTGACATGCAGCTCTCGCCGGCAGTTATGCTCCCGACGTCACGACGTGTAGAGAGCAGATCGCCCATTAATGGAGATCACGGAGGCGTGGAACGTGGGATGTTGCTGGCGGAGAATCCGCGCATGGCGAGATTCGCGAAGCGGCGGTTATGCCTGTGAGTGGTGGAGCTAGTCGGAGGACCGAGGAAGACGGCCTCGGCCGGGGGCTCGGGGACGAGCGAGAAGGCCGAGGAGTCTTGGTCTTGTGGCAGCTCGGGGCGAGCTGAGGGGCCGAGGAGGCCAATCTGCGGGGAGCCTCGATGGGAGCTGGCTTGTGATTGCGGGTCGGGTACAGGGAAGGCCTAATCGGCCTCGGTGGGCCCTTTCTTCCGGGTCATGGGACATGCCATCCGCTACGTGTTCTGATCTCGGGCGTCGCCGATATTGAGCATCATCAGTCACTTCCTCTACATGGCTTGGTCTTCCCAGATTCATTTTCTCATCCTCTTATCCTCATACTCTTGGATCAACTTCAAATGGTATATTTACGTTCATCCACTTATTTTTTGAAGGCGACATTTTGACAGGGTTCAAGTATCCTTTAATGTATCCAAGATCAATAATAGACAAGGTAAAAAGATAGTTTTTCTTTAATATTGATTTTCTACATATATGATATTGTTATTAGCTGTAAATACTCTTGTAGCACTACGTATGAGTTATCTGAAGTTAAGTCATCCATTACAAAATAATTAATCCTGTTAAGAAATCAGGTTTTTTCATGAAAAAACATTTTTAAAGATGAATGCAGACAATAAAATGACAAATCAATATAAACTAAAATAAATTGAAAAATGAAATTTCTTATATAATTTACAAAAATGATTATATAAAATTCTTCAACATATTGGAAAGATTGTACATTCTTCTTTTTTATACTAAAGAGTCGTCAACACCTTGACGCTTGGTATTAATATCAATGACGGGGTGTGTTTTGAAAATATTTTCCAAGATGTTAAGAAGGTATATACAATATATAAATCCAAAAGAATTGAAAAGAGAATAAACAAATACCTAAATATTTTTTTTTTTTCATTTTCTAAGGCCCATCTTATATATGTGCATAAATTTGCTAGTCATCATTAGCCCCCAAAAAATAAAAAAATAAAAAATAAGAAGGATGATGAAACAAAGCCAACCAAAAGACAAACAATCTGCAGCAATATATGTGCCATGCTCCCAACCGGTAAAAATTACAGAAGTTACACTCATAAGCAAAAACTATGAACTCCTGCAATAAAATCCACAGCCTTAGGCTATACATGTACTCTAAGAACATGAAGCATCCCCTAAAACCACACACTCATGAACCAGGATTCAAGACAGAAGCAACCTTAGCCATGTCTCCCCGGGAGAAAAATGCCATGCAAACCGGCGCCTTCACTTTCGCAAGAGCAAGCAGCGACGCGGGTAGAGACCAGATACCGTCACCGCAAATCAACCCAGAGGCGATGGCTGGCGAAAAGGCGTCGGCATGGCTCTTGTTCATCCTCTCCCAAAGAAAGAGTATGAAGCTGCCTATGCACATGTCGATCGTGAAGTAGGCCCCCACGAAGAACGGGACCGCCATCCCCATTGGGGTCGGGATCATGTTGCGGATCCGCCATTTGTAGTGACTGGACAGGTCACAGGTTCCAGGTTTACACAAAATTTGGTTAGAAATCAATAAATGTTTCAAAACAATTATGAATATTCAAAACACCAAGTTTTGGAGCCGATTTTTCGAAATAATAATCTTATATGATCAATCTGATCAACTAAACTAACACGGAAAAATTGAATAGTAAATCGAAAAAATATATACCTGGCTGCCAACTTGAATGCATCGAGCAAAATCGCGGCAAGAAAGAAAGCAAGGCAAAATTTCAAGCAATGCTTGGGCAAAGCATCGAATCCTTCGACCCCAATAAGAGCAATCCCCCTATAAACGCCTGCATATGGAGCTGAATATTCCGACCCGGACTCACCGACAGTGAACGCTTTGTAGAAAATCCAAAACACCGATGGACCGATAACACATCCCATAGCTGTCCCGATAACCTATTGAAATTGGCATCGGAATTGGTTAAATTGTGTGTCTAACACATGCATATATCATCACATAAATGGAAAATCAGTTATAATGGCTAAATATTACCTGGCTAATAAACATCGATCTCGGAGACGCCAAAGTCAAGTACCCCGTCTTGAAATCCTGCATCAAATCAGAAGCAGTCGAAACGATGCTCATCATGACACCACAAGCCGCCAAACCTGAAATCAACCCACCTTGCGAGATCCCGACCCATGCCCCAAACACGAAAATTGCAAGCTTTCCATAGCTCGACGCCAAAGACCAATCGGTCAGTCCCGCTCCGTAGGAGTTGCAAAACGCAAGAATCGGTGCGATCATGTAAATAATGATAATGTGGTAGATTTTGAGTTGGTGGAAGATGAATGGGACTACAAGGATGGAAAGCAAAGCGAGGAAAATGTATCCGGAGATAGCTGCCCAATTGGGTATCTGGTCATGGAGGAAGAACATTGTCCGGCGACGCTCGTCGAAGGTTAGGTATTTTTGTTGTTGGTTGGCGGCGATGGGAGTGATGGATTCTTTGTGTTTGTTTTTGTGATACACGTCTTTCAGGGTTCTTACCGCAACTGAGATGAAGTTGAATAGGCCGTCGCCGAGGATCATGCTTATGGGTATGAATACCTGAAAATCATCAAAACAAACTGTACCATCAAATCGAAGTTAAAAATACCGATAGCGTAAATCGTAGCGTTGTGTCTTTAAAAACGAAAAGTGCAAATGGCGTTGCTCAAAACATAAGCTATATGGATTATTATTAATTAATTTTAATAATTATATTTATTCATACTAAATCATAAATTTAAGTATATTAGTTCTAACATTGAAAAATAGATTTGCATTCTTTAAAGAATTAAGAAAATATTAGCATGGCAAATTCCTAATTTTCAATATAACAAGTTTACAATCATATTTAGGTATTCAAAGTAATCATGTGGAATTAGATTTTGTTTATCTTAAGCATAATATTGAAAGTTGAAGAATGTATTACATAAATTATAGATTTCCTTGATCTATTGAAGTTCAAATTCAGTTTAATAACAAAAATTCGTATGTGAAATTTTATTTACAAATATAGGCTATGCTATTGCTATCAATTGCTAGCGTAATGTAAGCTATTTGTAGAAATAACTTACAAAAACGTAAGTTATTTTGTATTTAAGTTATTTGGTTGAATTACGTAAAAAATAAGTTGAGTTATGCGACGTTACGCAAAATAACGAGTTATGTAACGGATTTTTTTCAACATTGGATCAAATATACATGACATAAAATCCCTGTAAACGTCGTGCCCACGTGTCTACCAAGAGACTGACATGGTGAAGCTTGTGGTATTACTTAATATTGGGTAAATTTTCAATACCCCAAGCAGTTTTTCGCTAACAAAAACCTCCAGTCTCGAAACCGTTGTCAAAATCCTCCTGAAATTTTTTCATACCGTATCTGTATAGTTTTTTTTTTGCAAAAAAAAACGGTGCTAATGCATATAATAACCACACAAATTGTGCAGGAATCCCAGTATAATAATACATGAACATGTTGTATGCATGAACAACTAAAAGAGAATACAGAAATCCTAACAACACAAAGTAGTCCCCGTAACAGTTACAACTAGATCAAGAGATAAAATCCCTATAGCAGTATATGTACAGTTATTTGCTATATCTAAATAGGTCATATATATCGCATAATAACCAGATATAGAATGCAACTATATAGATACCACAAGCATGAGGGTTTTTGACAAGTGATATTTTTAAGGGTTTTTGGACAACCGTTTCGAGGTTAGGGATTTTTGTTAGCGGGGAAGACCGCTTGGATTTTTTATTTTATTTTATTGACAATATACCCTTTAATATTAGTGACATGTGAAGATGTTAACCTTGTATCCACCAAGTCCTCTCAAGCTTCCTTGTCCTAAACTTGCATCATACCAACTCCCACTTTTGCCACTAATGAAAGGCCACAAGATTCCCCAAGAGACTATGGCTCCGATGAGTAATGAAATATTTATTATATAAGGGCAAATCATGCCAACCCCAACATAGGTTGCAGAAAAATCAAAGTAAAACCTTGAAAAACAAACAGAATGGTTAACAAATAATGATGATCATCATATAAGTAAAATTAATTTAGTAGATAAAAAAATGTATTATGTATATACCTGTTCCGAAAAGCCTTTAAACCGAATGTTGGAAAAGCCGCGAACCCGCAGTCATCACCGGCGGTATAAAACCATTGAAAGAATGACCATAAGAAGCTACCACTGAAGGATTTGAACAACATTGATACTTGTTTCCTGTCATTAGTTCAGTCATACATTGTTTAAAGTATGGCATATATATCAAAGTGTTGAATATAATTTCATCAAAATACCACTCACTTTGCAAGATTGGCACCTTGTGGGGTGTGGAAGCTGTTGATGAGATGAGCTGTGGCTGTCCCACTTGGGTATGTAAGTTTATAATCAATGATCATAATCTGAAATTTTAATATAAATATATAATTAGTATTCAGATTTTAAGAATTACAGGTTTAAGAAATATTGTATGTATATTTACCTTTCTCAAAGGAACAATGGAAAATAAACCGACGAAACTAACAGCAAACATGAATGCCATGAGCCAACCAAGAGAAGGCTCTTTAAGGTTAGCGAGCGTTGCGGACGTTGCGCTGTGATTCTGTTGCTCGGCGATCCTTTTGGACATTGCGAGGATATATGATCCAAATCCACCTGAAAATTTTGAAAATGTGATTAAATAAGAATATTTAGCTCATGCACAATCAAGATCAACAAGTCAACAGTCCGTCATAAAACTCTGCTGATTAATGTTTTTACATTGACATACTTCTTTATGGAAATGAATTCTCTTTAGTACCGGACTCTCCTGCACCGAAGATCTACTAGCCAAGTTATTTTATGAGCCCAACTCGGCTTTTTCATATTTGAATTCCGACTATTCATTAATGGAGAGGATCTAGATCCATATTCTGTAACAAAACGCACGGAAAGAAAAAAAAAACCATCTACGTACCACTGAACGCAATGCCAGAGCAAGCAACGACACAGGTCTGAATCACTGTATTCTCCTGCCTAGTAAACGGCCTCTTCAGCCATGAACACCCGTTCAAAAATGGGATTTTCTCCACAGCCTTCACCCAACTCTTCACCAAGAAGAAACCCAGGAGCCCCGCCGACACATTCAGTGACGGTATAATCCCCGTCGTCAGATTAAGCTTCATCACTATAAAACTCATAAAAAATCCCAGCACCAAGCTCACCGCAAACGCCCGAAAAGTGAGCTGATCCCTCCAGTTGGGGACTGCCTTGCCTTCGAATATTTTCTCTACTGACATATTGAATGGATCGGAGTTTCCGTCTTTGTCGCCTCTCTGTTGTTGGTGCTGGTCTATGTCTATGTCTATCATTTCTTCTTCTTTGTTTTCTATCTCCATTTTGATTTTTTGTGATTGAAAAAAAAAATTAAATTAAATGAAGAAGAGAGATGAAGAAATGATGAGCAGGGTTTGTAGTTGGTGTTTAGATATGAGATATATGTTTCATAACTGTTCGATATTGCAGGTAAGATAGAAGATTTTTGGATCTCTTTGTGTGGGATTTTATTTATGGGAATTGCAAACTGTGTGATTTCTTTTTGGGTTGGTTTTTATTTCACTATATTGATTTATGCTTTCCAAGGGTTTAATTAACCTTTCAAAAACGAGTTCTAATTTATTTATTTTTATTCTAGTAATAATTATTACCAACTAATTTCTACTAATTTCCTGATAAAGATTGTGTTTTATGGGATTTTTTTTTTAAATTTATATTCTAGCAGTTTCAATTGCCTACTGATTTCAAAAGTTATTTCTACTTGATTTATTTTTCTCTAGTAACATTTATTGGAAACAAAGTTCGTTTAGATTTGTTCGATTTAAGTGGGGGCTCAGATCAAGAATAAAATAAAGGGTAAATTGTCAAAAAGAAACGGCCTGCTTCAAACTTGTGTAAAAACACCCGCGACTTTTGCTCTTGTTAAAAAAAAATCTGGGCCCAATTTATTTAAATCCCTTTTATACGAGTTGCCTGTGATATCTAAGCGGTTGCATGTAATATCTAAAAAATAGCCTGTAATATCTTAGCGGATGCCTGTAATACCTAAAAGATTCCATGTAATATCTAAGCAGTTGAAAGGGAATAAAGACCTAAATGAAATACAGCGTAGGGTTTTTTCGCAAATTTTTTGAGCAGGAGCCTTTCCCAACTATTTCGAAAATATCAGGGTTTTTTAGACAACTCCCAAATGGGCTAGGGGATTTTTGAAAGTTTACCCTAAAATAAATCAATCAAAAATGTCTAAATATTTACAAATTCCGTCTAAGTTACATTTGTCCAATTGAGATTATTAGGATTAATCTTGCTTCTTTTTTTTTAGGTCGGCCTTTCTTTTTTCTTTTTTGAATTTATAAGATATGTTCCCCAAAATCAAGAAAAAGGGAAAAGGAAACAGAGATAGAGTAATAAAAAGGTGAGAAAAAACTTATAAATCTTTCTTAATTGAGAAAAAAATATGGTATAAGTTGGTGGCAAATTGTACCGAAATTAGTTAGAGACATGAAAAATTAGAAAGAGATAACATCTAGAAGTTTACCGAAATAAAATGTTAGCCTACAAATTGAAATTAAAATCCATACATGATCTGATACGCATGAAGGGAGTGCAGGCTTACTTGGAGCAACTCTGAGCTCGACCAGAATTGAAGCAAGTGAAGAACAGCTGGGTCAAGAATTACATCAAACACCTGAAGGGCCCGAGGGAATATTAACTGCCACCAACTGTTTTACCGACCAGGGCACCACACAGCTGGCACCACCACTCAAGGGATACTGTAAAGGGTTAGGCCCCTTCAAGCCTCCTCTTAATGAAATCTCTCTCCTTCTTCCCCAATTTTACCTCATCTGCCCTCTGGTATCTTGCAGAGCTCTCTCCTGTGCTCTATTTCCTCTCATTTCTTTTATATGCATGTTCAAACTAGAAATATTTCCAAAAATATAGATTCTTCCTCACAAGGAGCGAACCATAATCTTAACAACACAAAAGTATGAGAATAATTCATATGAAGAAACATGCTAAACATATAACAAAAAATTGACTAAAAATCTTCGAAGCAATCAACGAAACTTCGTACATCTTATGCAACATATCATATTTGTCATTTTGACGTCTAGAACAAAAATTCATGGACTCCATAAGTTGACGAAATATCATCATTTGCTATACTTGTTACATCGAATTCTTTTTAAGTTTTCTGGCCTGCAAAGCAAAATTAAAAGCTTTATACTATATGAAAGATTCTAAAGTACGAAATCATCATATGAATATATAAAGAGACGTGCCAAAAAATATATAAAATAAAAGTAATAAATATGTCAAAAATGTCATCTAAACTTAGTATTCCCCTTGAACAGCCTCAAACCAGAGCACCGAGGCCCTTTCAAAAACATGATTATAATAGTCATTTTGACGCCTAGATCGAAATTTCTGGCTCCTGGAGTTATCCGAGACCCAACGCATGTTAAGACTTCGTTTCTTCCAATTAACCTAAAAATTCATCGACGCTTGCTATGACTTTACTTCTTCCAAATAACCCAAAATTCATACTCGATCAATTTTTCTTTTATCTACTTCAAAACATCATCACCTGAAATGATAGGATATTTATTTCCTTTTCTTTTTTTGGAGGGAATATATAAGATCTGTTCCCAAAATCAATAAACAGAAAAAGAAAAGTTGTACAAACAAAATTATGGAAAATCTACCGATTCCTTCATCAAACATCCTCAGCATAGAGTTTCTTACCGCAGCATGATCAGAATAGTCATTTTGACATATAGATAAAAAAAAAAAAATAGGACTCTAGATATCGATCCACTTAAACATCAACTTTTTGTTTAAACTTGTTTAGCTGAAACAAAATTAAAAGTTTTCCTACAAAAACAAATTAAAAGCTCATATGAGAATAATGGAGAAAAAATGCCATAGAAGGGAATTTCCTCCTACGGCATCGAAAAAACACACCCTCCATCTTGTTTTCCGACGATCGGAATGCATCATTTTCAACGTTATCATCTAAGATATGGGTACAAAAAATTTCATGTGATTCTACAACTTTTTCACCGTTAAATTAGTAGGTTCAAAATTAACGGTTTATCGACAATAGAACTTTTTACATTGCTAAATCAACGTTGAAAAAGTTGTAGAATCACATGAAATTTGGTGTACCCACATCTTAGATGATAACGATGAAGATGATGCATTCCGATCGTCGGAAAACACGATGGAGGGTGTGATTTTTCGACGCCATAGGAGGAAATTCCCTCCTATGGCCTCTTTTCTCCATTATTCTCATATATATATATATATATATATATATATATATATATATATATATATATATATATATATATATATATATATATATATATAGAGAGAGAGAGAGAGAGAGGGAGAGAGGGAGAGAGAGAGAGGGAGGGGGGTTAATGAAGGAAATGTGTCATCGGGGGAATTTCCTCCTACGGCATCGGAAAAATGCAACCTCCATGATTTTTTTCAACGATCGGTATACATCACGTCCATCTTTATCATCTAAGATGTGGATACACCAAATTTCATGTGATTATATCATTTTTTCATCGCTGATTTAGTTGGTGCAAAATTAATGGTTTACCGACAATAGAACTTTTTATATTACTAATTCAACGGTGAAAAAGTGGTGCAATCACATGAAATTTGTTGTATGCACATCTTAAATGATAAAATTGATGATAATGGATGCTGATCGTCGGAAAAAATGATGGAGGTTGTATTTTTTCCGATCCCATAGAAGGAAATCCTCTCGTATGGCATCTTTCCTCCATTATTCTCATATATATATATATATATATATATATATATATATATATATATATATATGCCGCAGATCGGGAGTTTTTGTTTTTAAAAAACGCGGACCGGTTTGCAATGGATCACTATACACACACACGTAAAAACTTATATAAACCAAACTTTAAAAAATTTGCTATATCTATTTGTCATCAAAATTCGTACACGTTTCAAACAACCTCAAAGTCTAGAGCAAAGAGTCTGATGATACTCATAAGTGGGAATTCCCCAGATCATGACACGTGGTAGATGACGTGTCCCGGGGCTCACGGGACAGGAGCAAACACGATATATTGAAGGCATTCCTCGGGCCTTCGCCTCGAGGATTGACCCGACCTTCGATGGTTTCCCAGAACACTCCTATGCTCGCCTTACAAATAACCATCGGCTCGCTTCCGAGCCCTCCTACACGCTGAGCTTCCCCAGCCCTCCCAGCTCGCCTCCGAGCTATCACAGAATCGAGCTTCCTTGGCTTCCCGCTCGATTCCGAGCCTCCCGCCGAGCGAAGCCTCCACGGTTCTACCGAGCAACCAAGAACGCAGAGCCCAAGCGCCTCCGCCACGGCTCCACGTATCTCGCAAGAAGCGAGATATCCGCCACCCAACATCCCGCGTTCCACGCCGTCGTATCCCCTATTAACGAGCGTATCTCGTCATTAATGGGAGGATCCCGTCATTCATGCAGGCGTAACGTCAGGGGCGTAACCGACGGTGAAGATCTCGCGCCATCTCGCTCCAAGCGACCACTATAAAAACCTCTTTCTCAGACGACTCAGGTAAGGCAATTTCAATACAACAAGCCGCTACTCTGCTCAAATTCCTCGGCTAACTTGATCGTCGGAGGGTCCACGGTGGTACAACCACCCCAGGACTTCTTTGCGGGTAGCTCGGCTTCACCTCGAAATCAACCCATTGAGATCCACACGCTCAAGAAGACAACCATTAACACCAATCTCAGCCTTTCACCAACGCTCGCGACAGATCGACGGAGGAAAAAACTGAAGGAGATCCAGGCCTCCATCAGTTGGCGCCGTCTGTGGGAATCTCCAATTTTCTCCACCCATCGAAAGTTGATCTTCCGCTCTCGACTTCATGGCGAGCGAAGACCGTGACGATCCCAGCACAAGCCACCGCCTTCCCCACAACGGAGGCGCGGATGGATCTACTCCCCCTTCGAACGCCATCTACGCCCTCTCGGCAAGGATCGACAGGCTCGCGTCCATAGTCAACGCCCTTGTCCGTGTCCAAACGGCGGGCCCAGCCTCCCAGGTCGCCGTTCCCACTCCCAAAGATTATGACCTCCGCAGAGGAGCGGATGACACCTCCTACGTTGGCACCACCGAACAATGTCGTGCTCACTCCGGCGACCGCGGATCCCCCGCGGCGACCGATTCCATGGCCCGCTGGGCACCACACGGCCCCACGCCGCAGTCTCGTGAAAGAGCTCATCGCCCTGAGGCCCGTCGTGTTCCCGCCCCTTCCGATGAGGTATCGGCCAGCTCGCCTTCTCCCAAGCATGACCGGCACCCTCTCCCTCGACGGGATCGCACGAACGACACTCGCCGTGAAGACTCAAGAAGGACCTCGCCAGGGGACCTAAAGAATTTGATAGAACGGAATTAGAGTCGCAGCCTGGCCCAGACCACAAGCGGGAAGGGCCGCCGACTCACTTACGAAGCCTTTCATCGAGGAGTTGCTCGCCATATACGTCTCGTCCAGATACAAGACTCCCAAGGTGGACTTCTTCGACGGGAAATCCGACCCAAAGGACCATCAGGATGCATTTATGGCGGGCATGAGCTTTCAGGATAACTCTGACGCTGCCCAACGCCGAACTTTTCCCGCCACCCTCATCCGGGCTGGACAGGACTGGTTCCAAGGAATCACGCCACGCTCCATCTATACCTTCGATGAGTTGGCCGCCTAGTTCTTAGGTCACTCGTCGGAAACAGGCGACAAAAGCGGACTGTTGATTGCCTCTTCACCATAAAGAGTGGAGACAAGAAATCCTTCAAGGGATACATCACTCACTTCTACAACGCTCTTCTCGAGGTTCCCGAGCACCGGGACGAAACTGTCATCGCCGCCCTTGTAACACCCGAACCCAATGTACTAATTTCTGTTACTTTATGAATGGAGTGTGGCATTTATTTCATTTATCTTGCTTGATTGTTACTTACTGTAAAATTTTACCCGACAAATTCATTTCTGCATATAACAATTTATGGCATCTAAAATAAAATTAAAAATATTCATCTTGGCCTGCTTGACACCCCTAACCCTGTTGTAGCGTCCGTGCATCGTGTTCTCGTCCCGTTCAGTAAAACAGACGAGTTTGGACGGCTACGTGCACGTACGTGTGTCCGTTTTGGGGGTATACTTTTGGTTGTAAAATACTTCATTTTCACTTTTGGATCCCACTTAAAATTCTATTATTTCAATTTCAAAATTTTGGACCCGACCCGGGCACGATTTGGAAATGTTTTATTTTGCGCCCAAAATCCCAAATTTTAATATTTTAAAACCACCGTATATTTTAACTTAACAATATAATATTTTCTACAATCCTTTAAATCCTTCTCATTTAATCCTTCAGCCAATCAAAAGCCTCCTCTCCTTCCCGTAGGCCCCACTCCCATACGTCTTTCTCTCTCTCGTATCTCTCTATCACTCTTTCTATTTTTCTCTCTCTCACTCCTCTATATTCCCTCTTCTTTCTTTCCCTTTCTATTTACGTAGCCGAAGAACCCACCTCGTCACGAGCCCGGCCGCCTTGCCCTCGCCGCTGCAACCCCAACGCCGACACCACGATCACCGACCTCCTCGCCTCGTCGCCCTCATCGCGGCCACACCCACCTCCTTCCTCCATTTCCCCACGTTCCAGAGCGCCTGCTCACCCCGATGAGGCCACCAGTGCAAACCACCGCGAGCCCAACCTCGCCGGTGACTCGCCGTCATCGCCCTCGTCGCCTCCTCGCCCTCGACCGACCCACTACCTCTCCTTTCCTCCTTCATCAACCCTGGGCACCCTGCACACGCCTGCATACCCCCGACCACCAGCGTGCGCCCCCTGCACGCCATTGCACCGCCGTGAGTCGCCGCCGGTGACCCCGTCCTCGTGGCCCCGGCCTCGCAAACCCCCCCGGTGAGTTTCACATTCCCTCACCTCCTCCTTTCTTCTTTCCTTGCTGATCTGGTTCTTGATCTGAAAATATTTCTTTCGCTGTCGTCGTAGGCCACCGCCGGAGCTCCGTCGATATGGTCGACCGTCACCACCCGTCCCACAGATCCTCGTGAGCATTCCCTTCTCCATACTCCTTCCCTTTCTTCTTTATTTTTCTTCTTTGCTTGTCGCAACTCTTGAGATTCGCTGTTTTTGTATCTCGCCGGATTCCGGCCGTGCCGGCGACGTATCCCGACGTTCCAGCGAGGTACCCCGACCCGTGTGGTTCCACTGTTCGTCGTTTGGGTTCATTCCGCGAACCGTGCGCCCGTCGCGAGTTTTCCCCACCGACGTTTATCGTTCCGTATTCCCGGTTCGCGACCCGTCGAAGCAAGTACCCCTTGCTACATGCTAAACAATATTTACTTATAATTAATGACACCCTAAAACCCGCAATTTAACTTTGCTAGTATAATTTCCCACTTTTTCATGTACAATATTATTATATATCATTTTATCTTTAAAATTGGAACCTACAGTTTGCAATTGAACCTGACAACCACATTTACCTGTTTAATCACATTTTAATATTGACATAGCATACGACATCTATCTCTGTAGTTTTGTTCCATTCGGACACTCGTATGCATTTTAACCTGTAATAGCTGTACTGAACCGTTATATAAATCATTGCACCTCTAAAAGTTCTTAAACTTGTTAACATGACTAAACTGCTATAATTGTCTTACTGCACTCTTGTAATCATCTCTGTGACACAATTGATAACTGTATTGCAAATCGAATGAATCTGCCTATTGCTTAATTCATTACTTATATCATGTTGTTGATAACCATGCTTGATTATATAACTGATTGTGAGCACATCTATGTATCGTTCACATCTTGACCTGACTTGCTACATGCATATTGATTGACCCGACATGGTACCGTATACTGCTTGACTTGACCTGATGTACCATGACTTGACCCGTTACCTGATCTTGTGTCTAATGCCAACAAACCTGACATGTAGTCCTCACGGACCGTTCCTGTTGTCTATCCAGACAAACCTGTTTACCTGATCCTGTGTTGGCATTAGTTTCTTGATTTTGGAATACCTGACTTGACCTACACATATAACTTGGGGGTATGGGGAAATCAAAGGTGAAACCTGACTTGTAACTCAACAGTTCACTACCTGTTCTGATCAGTCTTACGGGCTAGGCCAGCCCCGGAGTGATGATGCTGACATCACTCTCCTGTACCTGCTACCTTTTACTGCCTAGCGGCACGTCTCGGTTTCAGCCCGAGAGTCTTAGACCGTGGTCCCGGGCATGCACGGGATACTATTGAGTTATATCAATGATTCATCAATTTGGTTTCAAAGACTTTAGAACAGAGAACCTGATAGAATAGTCCAGTTTGCCTACTGCACATTACCCTGCACTGCTCTGATTCATATTATTGTTACTCTTGCTTTATTCATGTTTATATTCGCATTGCCTGTTTATTATGTTATTACTTGATGACTTGACGCACTGACGTCTGGGTTTTGCATGACCCAGATTCTCCTACCTTGCTGCAGACTGATTAGGAGTTTTGCCGCTGTTAGATGAGCGGTGAGGTTCCTGTCGGTACGTAGTTTCACTCCAGGTGTTTCATTTATTGTATCTTTTGGCTTCCGCATATTGTTATCTCTTGACTCTTTTACTCTGGCTTATGGACATGTACTAGATAGTTAGTTTACTTTCCTGTTCTTGATATCTCCACAGCCGTAATGTGACCGTGGAAGGATTTTTCCTATCCACATGTAGCATGGTTGGCTATGTCATGTGCCCACTTTAGTGTTCTTTGGAAAGCGGGGCGTGACATGGTTCTTTTGGTATCAGAGACATGGGTTAGTTCGGGTTGATTCTTTTGTAGTTGGGTACTGTACCCAATACACGAATCAGAATACCCGTGTTTAGGAAACATGTCCTGCCACCTTGCCGTTTACCATTCTTAAATCACATTCTTCCTGATTATATCTTTTACGATGTGCAAACTTCCTTTGCATATCGACTCGAAAACCTGATTCCTTGTTATCTCTAGGACTTAGGCGACTTGGGTGGAGTTATGTAATTGTGGCTATGATACCGCGGCATAGTTACAATGCGGCACTCTATTTAAGTATCTTGGAGTTCTCGCCTTGATCTATATTTCGAATCTATCATCATGCAAATGTTGGGTGTTTGATATGGCCGGTAAGAATTTGAAGACGTACCAGAGACGTGTGAACGAAGCCGCCATGCTTGGAGTGATAAGAGGAATGCTAGAGAATCAAAGAAACAGACCGAGCTAATCCAGCAGCAAGCGGAATCGTTTCAGGAAGGTTTGCAGATCGTTCAGCAGTCTGTGAACAGTGTTGGAGCTAAACTAGTTGACCGAGTAGGGACCGTAGCAGATTTCAGATGTTTGGGTCCGTTTACATTTACTGGTTTGGAGGAACCGTTGCCAGCGGAGCAGTGGCTAGTTTGACATAGAGAATTTGCTTGTTGCGGCACAGATTCCAGATGAGAAAAGAGTTGATGTGGTACGCTTTCAGTTAGTGGACTACGCCCGAGAATGGTGGCTTGTAGAGGAGAACCGTTTTCCCAAGCCGATCAAATGGGCGGGTTTTCAAAGAGTTTCCTGGAAAAGTTCTTCCCGCGGACTGCACGGGAGGAATGAAAGAGAAATTCATCGGGCTGAA
Source organism: Agapanthus africanus (assembly GCA_030015575.1). Taxonomy (NCBI): domain Eukaryota; kingdom Viridiplantae; phylum Streptophyta; class Magnoliopsida; order Asparagales; family Amaryllidaceae; genus Agapanthus; species Agapanthus africanus. Next base: position 409,049,088 of record CM057349.1, on the reverse strand, counting down.
AGAGAAATTCATCGGTCTAAAACAGAAAAGAGCACCCGTAGATGTGCATGCAGCAGAATCGACTAGACTCGGCAGATTCGCTGGACCTTTAGTTACCAACGATGCAGACAGGGCACGGAGGTTCATGCGCAGCTTGGACGTGGACATCCAGAGGCAGATTGTCTCCCTGGGTTTGACCACTTTCTCACAAATACTTGCAGCAGCTAAGAGCAACAGAGTTTATCTGGGATGAAGGGGAGTTTGCAGCAGACAGCAGTTGCGGTAAAGAAGCAGTTCTGTCGGGCCAGTCGAGTTTAGGGCTAGGCCGACAAACAATATTCTTGCAGCAATGGAAGTTGATAATAGTGAAGAGCCGGCTGTTGTTCGTGATTTTATGGACGTGTTTGAAGATATATCGGGTTTACCGCCGAAGCGAGACGTGGAGTTCGCAATTGATCTTATTCCTGGTGCAGCGCCAGTATCCAAAGCGTATTATCCAATGGCACCAGTAGAGTTGGAAGAAGTCAAGAAACAGGTTGCTGAATTGCTTGAAAAGGGTTGGATTCGAAGCAGTAACTCGTCTTGGGGAGCTCCAGTTCTTCTAGTAAAGAAGAAGGATGGCACAAGGAGGATGTGCATCGACTATCGAGAATTAAACCGGGTGACTATTAAGAACAAGTACCCGATCTCTCGCATTGGAGAACTTTTCGAGCAGCTTAGTGGCGCGAGGGTATTCTCGAAGCTGGATTTGCGATCCGGATATCATCAGGTTTGAGTGAAAACAGAAGATTTTTGCAAGACGGCATTCCGAACTCGGTATGGACATTACGAATACCTAGTGATGCCCTTTGGAGTAACGAATGCGCCGGCAGTAGTCATGGACTTGATGAACCGAATCCTTACACCGTTCTTGGATCAGTTTGTTGTAGTATTCATTGACGATATTCTGGTTTACTCAAAGAATTTTTGAAGAGCATGCTGAACATTTGAAGATCGCACTACAAACGTTGAGACAAGAGAAGTTATATGCGAAGATGAGTAAGTGCGAGTTTTGGCAGGAGGAAGTAAAGTTTTTGGGGCATGTTGTGTCTGGCGATGGAATTGCCGTCGATCCAGAAAAGATTGCAGCAGTTCGAGACTGGCCGATTCCAAGGAAAGTTGTGGAGATAAGAAGTTTTCTTAGACTCGCCGAGTATTACAGAAGATTTGTGGGGAACTTTGCTCGTCTGGCGGAGCCGTTGACCAAGCTTACGCGCAAGGAGATACCTTTTATGTGGACGGACAAGTTGTGCGTTAGCTTTCGAGACGTTGAAGCAGGAATTGATAACCGCCCCTATTCTGACCGTGCCAGACAATTCCGGAGGATTGGTGATTCACAGCGACGCATCTGGGAAAGGATTGGGATGTGTTTTGATGCAGCATGGGAAGGTTGTAGCGTACGCATCGAGACAGTTGAAGACCCATGAGAAGAATTACCCAACTCATGACTTGGAACTTGCGGCTGTGATTTTCGCTTTGAAGATTTGGAGATACTACCTTTGGGGCGAAAGGGTCGAAGTTTTACTTTACTGATCATAAGAGCTTGAAGTAAGTATTCACACAGAAAGAGCTTAACATGAGGCAGCGTAGATGGTTGGAGCTGATGGCTGACTACGATCTTGATCTTAAGTACCATCCGGGGAAGGTTAACGTCGTGCCGGATGCATTTAGTCGGTTACCAGCAATTCAGGTGTTAACTACGCAGAAGGAGATCGTTGCAGATTTTCGAAGATTTGACTTGGAAGTTGTGCTACCGCATTCTACTGGACAGTTGATGCAGCTGCAAGTACATTCGTCATTGATCAAGAATATTAAAGCAGCACAATCGCAGGATCCTAGACTGCAAAAGTTTTGAGGGCAGGTTGAATCCGGACTACGAACAGATTTTTTGATCCATGAAAATGGTTCGTTGAGGTATAGTAGCCGTTTGTGTGTGCCAAAGGGAGATATTCGTGAAGAGCTTATGAAGGAAGCACACAGTTCAGCTTATTCTGTACATCCAGGAGGCACAAAGATTTACCGAGATATTCGACAGCATTTCTGGTGGGAAGGCATGAAGCGGGAGATTGCTCGCTTTGTGGCAAAGTGCTTGGTGTGTCAGCAAGTTAAGGCTGAACATCAAAGGGTTGCTGGTTTATTGCAACTACTTCCGATTCCTCAATGGAAGTGGGAACATATAACCATGGATTTCGTGACGGCTTTACCGCGGAGTCCAAAAGGCAACAATGCAGTATGGGTAATTGTTGATCGATTGACCAAGGCAGCTCACTTTATTCTTTTCCGGGTTGGTCAATCAACAGAGACTTTGGCTGAGCGGTACATGCAAGAGATTGTAAGATTGCATGGAGTACCGGTGAGCATCGTGTCCGATCGGGACACTCGGTTCTTGTCACACTTTTGGCGGAGTTTACGGGAAAGTTTGGGGACTCGATTGAAGTTTAGCACGGCTTATCATCCTCAAACTGATGGTCCGTCGGAGAGAACGATCCAAACTCTTGAGGATATGTTGAGAGCATGCATGTTGGACTTCAAGGGTTCTTGGGAGGATCATCTACATTTTGGTGGAGTTTTCTTACAACAACAGTTTTCAGGCAACTATCCAGATGGCTCCATTTGAGGCATTGTATGGTCGTAATGTCGTTCACCCGTTTGCTGGGATGATGTCGGTGAATGAAGGTTATTGAGATCAGATTTGGTGGTGCAGACAGTTGAGAAGGATAACACTATCAGAAATCATATGAAGGCAGCACAAGACCGACAGAAGAGTTGGGCAGATACATCAAGAAGACCTCTAGAGTTCTCCGTGGGCGATTTGGAATTCTTGAAGATATCACCGAATAGAGGGGTGATTCATTCTGGAAGTCGAGGGAAGCTTAGTCCTCGATTCGTTGGACCCTTTGAGATCTTGGAGCGTGTTGGTGAGGTAGCGTATCGTTTAGCGTTACCGCAGTCCTTGGCGAATGTGCACGATGTGTTTCACGTATCTCAACTACGAATGTATGTTCGAGATGAAACGCACGTATTGGATCATTCGGAGCTAACAGTACGAGAAGACTTTACTTTTGAGGAGCGACCGATCGAAATCGTGGATCGAAGGGAAAAGGTTCTTAAGAACAAGGTTATCCCTCTTGCACTTGTTTCTTGGGGTAATCACTCGTATAGAGAGTCCACTTGGGAACGAGGAGATGAAATCCGGCAGATGTTTCCTCACCTTTTCTTGTAGTTATCTATCTTTGTATTCTTGGAATTTCGAGGACGGAATTCTTTTTGTAGTTGGGTATAATGTAACACCCGAGCCCAATGCTACTAATTTCTGTTACTTTATGAATGGAGTGTGGCATTTATTTCATTTATCTTGCTTGATTGTTACTTACTGTAAAATTTTACCCGGCAAATTCATTTCTACATATAACAATTTATGGCATCTAAAATAAAATTAAAAATATTCATCTTGGCCTGCTTGACACCCCTAACCCTGTTGTAGAGTCCGTGCATCATGTTCTCGTCCCGTTCAGTGAAACGGGCGAGTTTGGACGGCTATGTGCACGTACGTGTGTCCGTTTTGGGGGTATACTTTTGGTTGTAAAATACTTCATTTTCACTTTTGGATCCCGCTTAAAATTCTATTATTTCAATTTCAAAATTTTGGACCCGACCCGGGCACGATTTGGAAATGTTTTTTTTTGCGCCCAAAATCCCAAATTTTAATATTTTAAAACCACCGTATATTTTAACTTAACAATATAATATTTTCTACAATCCTTTAAATCCTTCTCATTTAATCCTTCAGCCAATCAAAAGCCTCCTCTCCTTCCCGTGGGCCCCACTCCCGTACGTCTTTCTCTCTCTCGTATCTCTCTCTCTCTCTCTCTCTCTCTCTATTTTTCTCTCTCTCTCTCTATTTTTCTCTCTCTCTCTCTCCTCTATATTCCCTCTTCTTTCTTTCCCTTTCAATTTACGTAGCCGAAGAACCCACCTCGTCACGAGCCCGGCCGCCTTGCCCTCGCCGCTGCAACCCCAACGCCGACACCACGATCACCGACCTCCTCGCCTCGTCGCCCTCATCGCGGCCACACCCACCTCCTTCCTCCATTTCCCCACGTTCCAGAGCGCCTGCTCACCCCGACGAGGCCACCAGTGCAAACCACTGCGAGCCCAACCTCGCCGGTGACTCGCCGTCATCGCCCTCGTCGCCTCCTCGCCCTCGACCGACCTACTACCTCTCCTTTCCTCCTTCATCAACCCTGGGCACCCTGCACGCACCTGCATACCCCCGACCACCAGCGTGCGCCCCCTGCACGCCGTTGCACCGCCGTGAGTCGCCGCCGGTGACCCCGTCCTCGTGGCCCCGGCCTCGCAAACCCTCCCGGTGAGTTTCACATTCCCTCACCTCCTCCTTTCTTCTTTCCTTGCTGATCTGGTTCTTGATCTGAAAATATTTCTTTCGCTGTCGTCGTAGGCCACCACCGGAGCTCCGTCGACGTGGTCGACCGTCACCACCCGTCCCACAGATCCTCGTGAGCATTCCTTTCTCCATACTCCTTCCCTTTCTTCTTTATTTTTCTTCTTTGCTTGTCGCAACTCTTGAGATTCGCTGTTTTTGTATCTCGCCGGATTCCGGCCGTGCCGGCGACGTATCCCGACGTTCCAGCGAGGTACCCCGACCCGTGTGGTTCCACTGTTCGTCGTTTGGGTTCATTCCGCGAACCGTGCGCCCGTCGCGAGTTTTCCCCGCCGACGTTTATCGTTCCGTATTCCCGGTTCGCGACCCGTCGAAGCAAGTACCCCTTGCTACATGCTAAACAATATTTACTTATAATTAATGACACCCTAAAACCCGCAATTTAACTTTGCTAGCATAATTTCCCACTTTTTCATGTACAATATTGTTATATATCATTTTATCTTTAAAATTGGAACCTACAGTTTGCAATTGAACCTAACAACCACATTTACCTGTTTAATCACATTTTAATATTGACATAGCATACGACATCTATCTCTGTAGTTTTGTTCCATTCGGACACTCGTATGCATTTTAACCTGTAATAGCTGTACTGAACCGTTATATAAATCATTGCACCTCTAAAAGTTCTTAAACTTGTTAACATGACTAAACTGCTATAATTGTCTTACTGCACTCTTGTAATCATCTCTGTGACACAATTGATAACTGTATTGCAAATCGAATGAATCTTCCTATTGCTTAATTCATTACTTATATCATGTTGTTGATAACCATGCTTGATTATATAACTGATTGTGAGCACATCTATGTATCGTTCACATCTTGACCTGACTTGCTACATATATATTGATTGACCCGACATGGTACCGTATACTGCTTGACTTGACCTGATGTACCATGACTTGACCCGTTACCTGATCTTGTGTCTAATGCCAACAAACCTGACATGTAGTCCTCACGGACCGTTCCTGTTGTCTATCCAGACAAACCTGTTTACCTGATCCCGTGTTGGCATTAGTTTCTTGATTTCGGAATACCTGACTTGACCTACACATATAACTTGGGGGTATGGGGAAATCAAAGGTGAAACCTGACTTGTAACTCAACAGTTCACTGCCTGTTCTGATCAGTCTTACGGGCTAGGCCAGCCCCGGAGTGATGATGCTGACATCACTCTCCTGTACCTGCTACCTTTAACTGCCTAGCGGCACGTCTCGGTTTCAGCCCGAGAGTCTTAGACCTTGGTTTCGGGCATGCACGGGATACTATTGAGTTACATCGATGATTCATCAATTTGGTTTCAAAGACTTTAGAACAGAGAACCTGATAGAATAGTCCAGTTTGCCTACTGCACATTACCCTGCACTGCTCTGATTCATATTATTGTTACTCTTGCTTTATTCATGTTTATATTCGCATTGCTTGTTTATTATGTTATTACTTGATGACTTGACGCGCTGACGTCTGGGTTTTGCATGACCCAGATTCTCCTACCTTGCTGCAGACTGATTAGGAGTTTTGCCGCTGTTAGATGAGCGGTGAGGTTCCTGTCGGTACGTAGTTTCACTCCAGGTGTTTCATTTATTGTATCTTTTGGCTTCCGCATATTGTTATCTCTTGACTCTTTTACTCTGGCTTTTGGACATGTACTAGATAGTTAGTTTACTTTCCTGTTCTTGATATCTCCACAGCCGTAATGTGACTGTGGAATGATTTTTCCTATCCACAGGTAGCATGGTTGGCTATGTCACGTGCCCACTTTAGTGTACTTTGGGAAGCGGGGCGTGACAGCCCTAAGGTCGGGTCTTAGACACAAAGGGCGGCTCCGCTCTTTTGCATTAGCGCAACCTAAGTCCATGGCCGAGGTAAAAGCTTGGACCGCGCAAGAGATCCAACTCGAGTCTGAGGTGAATGCCAACATGCTCCGGGGCGACCAAGCCGACCAAAAGAAGAGGGCCGGAGAAGAGAAGAAGAAGGTCGACCGGCCAAAACCATATTCCCTAAAGTTCCAGGAGTATACTCCTCTCAACATCTCCCAGACCGAGATTTTAGAGGAAGCAGAGGGCGAGCGATTCTTCAAGCTCCCGCCGGTCACCCATAGAGCGGCTAAACGTATCCGGGGCCCGTACTACACCTTCCATAGGTCGCAGGGCCATTCGACCGAGAACTGTAAACAACTCCATGATTACATCGAGGAGTTGATCCGCTCTGGCCACCTGGCGAAGTACCTGCGGGACAAGCGACAGGCAGACAGGGAGCATGAGAACCAGCTCCCTCCCGGCAATTAATGATCGGCTAAATCATGGTCATTTCCTCGTGGTCTGTCCGCGGAGCCGGCGAGACTCATCGCCTCCTACCCATCGAGGGAACAAGCGAACCGCCCCAGAAAAAATGCAGGACCGCCGAGCCCATCATCTAGACTGATGAGGACCTCTACGGTATATCCGTGCTTCACAACGACCCTCTCGTGATTACGGCACGGGTCCGCCGTTATGAGGTCCATAGGATACTGGTCGATTCCGGAAGCTCGGCTGATATCCTCTTCCCTGACTGCTTCCAGCGTATGGGCAAGGGCCGTCCGACCTACGACCAACCTCCCACGTCCTATCGGGGTTTACCAACCACTCCGTCCTAGCTGAGGGAGTGGTCACCATCCTCCTCAACATTGGGAAAGCGGGCCATACGAGAACCGTACCGGTGGAATTCATCGTCGCTAGGATTCTCTCGTCCTACAACATCCTCCTGGGACGCCCGACATTAAATACCCTTCGGGATCAGATCTCGACGTACCACCTCGCGATCAAATTTCCATTAGATCAAGGGGGATAGGCTGGGCCTACGGGAACCAGCGAATCGCCAAGATTTGCTTCACCGCGACATCCACCACCAGAGAACAGAGCGACGACCTCGAAGACGCAAATGATTTCCAGGGGTCCTTGGACACTCGCGATGAATAGAAAGAAATCCGAGGAGCCCCGGTGGAGGCGCTAACTGTCACGCTCCGCTTCCCAGAGTGCGCTAAGATCGGCACGTGACAGAGCCAACCATGCTACCTGTGGCTAGGAAATATCCTTCCACAGTCACATTACGGTTGTCTGGGAGATATCAAGAACAGGAAAATAAAATAACTATCTAGTACATGTCCATATGCTATAATAAACGAGTCAAGAAATAATATGCGGAAGCAATAGAAACAAAACACATGGAAAGCAAAACTGGATACTAACTGGATCCTCACTGCTCGGCCTGACGGCGGAAAATACTCCTGACCAGCCTGCAACAAAGGTAGATGATCTGGACCATGCAAAACCCAGACGTCAGTACGTCATAATATCAAGCAATAATAAAATCAAGGAGTAGCAAGGCATGCAGGTACGAGTATGAGCAGTAGAACAGGTATAACAGTAACATAAATAATGACAGTGAAGGGTAAGGCACAGGTGATGTGCAGTGAGTAATCTAAACTGGTCTACTGGGTTAACTACTCTCAAGTCTTTGAAATCAATTTGATGAATCATCGATGTAACTCAATAGTATCCCGTGCGTGCCCGGGACCACGGTCTAAGACTCTCGGGCTGAATCCGAGACGTGCCGCAAGGCAGTAAAAGGTAGTATGTAATGACGAATGATGTCAGCAGCATCATCCCGGGGCTGGCCTAGCCCGTAAGACTGATTAGTAAAGGTATCGAACTGTCGAGTTACAAGTCAGGTTTCATCATTGATTTCCCCATACCCCCAAGTTGTGTGTTCAAGTCAGGTATTGATAAATCTGGAGCTAATGCCAACACAGGGTCAAGCAAGTACAGGTTTGTCTGAATAGACAATAGAAAATGTCCGTAGGGACAACAGGTCAAGATTGTTGGCATTAGTAACAAGATCAGGTAACAGGTCAAGCTATGGTACATCAGGTTATGCCAGCTAGTGAACAAGTATCAATCATGTCAAGGAGTGCACAGGTATCAAGTCGTGTCAAGTAGTAGTGTATCAAGTCATGTCAGGGGTGCACAAGTATCACGTGGGTGCTCATAATCAAACTATAATAAGTATGGGTACACAAAACAAGTATGGGGTACTAATATAACAATAAAATAGAATAATGTGATCTCGGCGTGCAACTAGATATGTAATAAACCGTACGGATACAGACAGATACTATAAAACTGTAAATCGGTAAAATTTGCTGAATATTAATGTCACGACCCGCAGGGTACGGAACGTGACTGGCACTTAAGTTTACGAAACGTCTAAAGACGTCCGTAAAATAAGTAAGCCAAAGCCCAGAAAACAAAACCAATTAAGCAAAAGAGTGAAGAAAAACCCAATCAATTGAAAGCGAGTTATCAAATAAGTCATGTACAACCCTTTTAAAAAACAATACCAATTTTTCCGAAAATTTCGGCAGAGTCTCCTTTGTAAATACTGGCCCCCAAAATGGGTACAACAAAAATATACATGAATCCAACAAAATAGGGCATCCCCAAACGGGAGCTAGCTCTTCGCCACAAGGCGGTCACAAATCCCACGCAATGTAAATGACAGCAAGCATAATAATCATAATAAAGCATAAGAAAATATCATGTCGACTCAAGTGAGCTCGACCCCAAAATACAGCATAAAAGTCCCCAAACCTCACAGTCTCATCTCTAGGTCAATATACAATAAATCTGGTAGAAACAGTAGATGGAGTACACTAGATACAAGAATATACAAGGTGGTACAAAAATAATAACATAACCCACCTATGAGCAAATCTCGAGCTCAGGCAAAAGAGGCAAAAGGACAAGTGCGCCCGCCGCTACTGAACTGACGGAGCGGACCTGCAAAAGACTGTGGCACAACGGGGGTGATTTGCCAACTCGTGAGTAATAAATAACATCTACAAAGGCTATCGTATGCATGCACACAAGCATCCTAGCATCTATAATACAGGTATGACTGGATGCACTAGCAGGTGTGTATACAACATCAGTGTACGAGTATGTATGCAACATGAATATCTGAGGTCTCAATAGGTATATATAAGAAACATTTATCTCTTTTTGTTTTTGAAACTCTTTTAGAATGCCAGCATAATACTCAAAGAATCGACGAGAACCGGTGTCCAGCAACGACACCCAAAAGCTGTCTCAAATCTCATAAATGTATCTCTGGCCTCAGCCGTCCGGCTGACCCATCTCAAATATCAATATCTCATCATCTAGTGGCCACGGTCGGTATCCTCTGGATATCCGCCATCCCAAACAGTCACCGGTAGGTAATCCGTCCCCTGCCAGGCTCAACGTCATCACCACATTCCTCTTGCCCCGGGGTACCTTACCGGGCCCACCATGTACCCGTGCCGGTTCCTCCACTCCTCGACACGGATTTCCAAATCCACAGCAAACTCATGGTGGACGACACTTACATCACTAGAAAACCGCAATTTTACATATTTTAGAAATATAATAAGTTTAGAAATTTTGCGGTTTTCCCCCGAAATCCAGCAATATCATAAAATCTCAAGAAATCCTCATAAGTGCATATATCAATGATAATGAATGCGTATGATATCAATAATCAAGTTGCGATGTGTGATTAATGTATTAAGCATGAACAATTAATATGATGAAGCACATGCACATGAATAGCAATACTACGGTTTTATTTTTAAGGAATTAAAGGCAATAGCACAAGTTTAAATTCAAAGGTTATCTAGTGTGGTGGCATGGCAATTACCAGGGTGTGTGTGTAAGCATGAATAGTGCTCGTGCTGCATATAAAAACCCTGGCAATGGTGCAGGTGTCCTATAAAATGGTTTCGTATAGGTATGTCAATATAATGCATGGATGCAGCAAATAGTCAAATAAGTATTTCACCCCTAATTACTAACATCACTAAGGGTCTTGTAAGTTACTAAAACTATCGGGCGGCTTGCGCCATCCAACGATAGTCCCCCGTAGATATTACATCTACTCACCGGAATCCCTGGCTAGCTGTGTCCAATCACCGCCTTTCCCTTTCGCGCCGCGTCTGACGTCTCCGCGACCGAACCTGGAATTTACATCAATACCAAATATAAGGTTACATATCAAGAACGACGCAAAAACCCAAACGAAACTACTAACGTTCGCTAGCTAGGTACAACGTGCACAAAGTACGCGGAACACACGCGAAAATCGCAAAACTGCCGAAAAACGCCGATTTGGTCGCCCGGCAAAACTAAAACCCGACTACTCAAAAAAAACCGCACTCACGCATCCTAAAAGTCGTAGGATAAGCCAACACAATCATCAAGATATCCAAAAATAATTCATCACATAATTTTATAACAAAACTAGTAAGCATTGCATTCCAAAATCGGTGCAAAAATCGCCGATTTGCGACAAAACGACTACAATCTAGCATAATCGCCCAAGTCACACCATTAGATAACCACTACACAAAATTTCAACACATTAACAATACTCCAAAACCTAAATTCCACAACCAACCCTTTCTTGATTTTTCTCAAAAGCAATTGCAAATCAAAATCCATACTAGAACAACTTAACTAACACTAATTTCAAACCCAATTAGCAAGTTAACCTTCTAGATTTAGGTTAGCAAAATACTAGATAGCAAAGTAAATTAATTAACCTAATAATGGATTTCTAAACCCTAATTCAACTCATTTTCCATACATAACCCTTTCTAGATTTTCCTAAAACAACAATTACAACTAAAATCGAACTTTTAAAGTTAACTAAATTAGCAAAATTTGAAGACTACATAACAAGGTAATCATATAGATTAGTTAAGTAACAATTAGATTAACTACAAAACAACTCCACTAACTATCATGGCTTCAAAACCCTAGTTTAAACAAACTACTCTTTTTTTTAAACTAGATTAGAAATTAGTTAATCTTTTAACACTAAAACCATAAACTTAAAGGAATTTAGCCAAAAGAACTAACTTGATAGAAATTATACCTCAAGATCTATGGATCAAGCAAGTGATTTGCCTCTAAGGATGGCTTCCTAGCTCCAAGATTCAAGCAAGAATGGCTAAGGATAATGATAGCATAAGGATTTTGTTTGGATTTTTGAATTAATCATGGATTTTGATGTGGTTTTTTGAAGAAAATTGAAGAAAAATGAAAAGAAAAGAGATGAAGAAGAGGAGGTTCAGGTTTCGGCCAGAATGAGGTATGGGAAGGGGTGTGGGTGAGTGGGGAAAAGTCCTTGGTCAACCCTCCAAAGTCAATGTATCATAACTTATCCATTATATTTAAAATAAAGCCATAAACTAACTAAATCAACTCAAGAAAGCAACCAAGGAAACGAGGCCAGAAATTTCTGGACTTGCACAAGGAGGGGCTGTCCTAGGGCTGAGGAAAAAGAGAGAGGGGTTTTACAAAAGAAATTTTATGCAAAAAGGCCCCCTACAAGTCGAAAATTGCAAGTTTTAGCTCAAAATTCAATAAATTCGTTTCATATCATAAAAATTTGTTAAAAATCAAAATAAATTACTAAAAATTTATGTTATCACTAGATTTTAATTATCATAATTTTAGAGATTAAAATTAGCCCGGAAAAATTTGTATTTATCGCTAATTTAATGTATTTTCTTACCGACTTAAAATAATATTAAAAAATTGAAAAATTAGGGAAAATTTTTAAACGACCAGAATTTCATAATTAACTCATTAGCTACTAAAAACAAGCAATTACCTATCCATTTTAGGTATAATTAGCCCTAAACTGCAAAATAACAAGAAAGACGATTTTCGGAAAAATATCGAATTTTCACCGAATTTCAGGAAAACACCAAAACGACTTTTCAAGATGCTACAATCTTCCCCCCTTAAAGAAATTCGGTCCCCGAATTTAAAAAAAACTACGCGTACCTTCAAAGAGATGGGGATATCTCTTCCTCATCTCGCCCTCGGTCTCCCAGGTAACCTCCTCGCTGCTCGGGCTACGCCAAAGAACCTTGACGGTTGGTATAGTCTTCGACCTCAACTTCTTCACCTGCCGATCCAGGATGGCCACCGGCTGCTCTGCAAAAGAAAGGTCGCGCTCTAGCTGGACTGTCGGGTGCTGAATCGCATGCGAAGGGTCGTGAAGGTACTTGCGGAGCATCGAAACATGGAAGACGGGGTGAACATCGGGAAAGCTGGGTGGAAGAGCCAAACGATATGCAACTGCGCCGACACGCTCAAGGATCTCGAAGGGACCTACAAATCTAGGGCTAAGCTTCCCCTTTCGCCCAAAATGCATCACGCCCTTCATCGGAGAGACTTTCAGAAAAACATGGTCGCCAACTGCGAACTCTAATCTGCGACGGCGCCTGTCTGCATACGATTTCTGTCTGCTCTGAGCTGCCCTCATCCGGTCTCGGATCAACTGTATCTTCGCTGTCGTCTCCTCAACAAGCTGCGGCCCCAAAATGCTGCTCTCGCTGAGCTCTGTCCAACAAACGGGCGATCTGCATCTCCTCCCATACAATGCCTCGAAAGGTACCATCTGAATAGTATCCTGAAAGCTGTTGTTGTAGGAGAACTCCACTAGAGGTAAATGACGATCCCAGCTACCACCAAAGTCTAAAACGCACGCTCTGAGCATGTCCTCGAGAGTCTGAATGGTCCGCTCTGACTGTCCGTCTGTCTGCGGATGAAACGCTGTGCTGAAGCTCAAACGAGTGCCCAAAGCCTCCTGAAGTCTCTGCCAAAGTCGGCTGGTGAACTGAGTGCCTCAATCTGACACGATACAAGTCGGTACGCCATGTAGTCGCACGATCTCGTCAATTTAGAGCTGAGCATACTGAGCGAAGCTGAAAGTCGTCTTCACTGGAAGGAAGTGAGCCGCTTTCGTCAATCTATCCACGATCACCCAGATGGAGTCGTACCCTCGACTGGTCCTGGGTAGACCCACAACGAAATCCATCGAAATCTGTTCCCATTTCCACTCTGGAATGGGTAACGGCTGTAGCTCTCCTGCGGGCCTCTGGTGCTCGGCCTTGACTTGCTGACAAGTCAGGCATCTCGAAACGAACTCCGCAATGTCCCTCTTCATCCCGTCCCACCAGTAGGTCTCTCTCATATCATGGTACATCTTGGTGGAACCGGGGTGGACACTATACACTGATCGGTGTGCCTCCTCAAGAATGTCGCGCCGCAATCCATCAGCATCTGGTACGCACAGTATAGATCCATATCGTAAAATCCCCTGATCGTCAACCACGAACTCGGAAAATCTGCCCTGTCCCATCTGTGCCATGATCTCTGAGCAACGGTCGTCACTGCGCTGTGCCTCATATATACGGTCAAGCAACTGTGGGCGTGCACGAACATGCGTGAGCTGTCCCCCTGTCTGAGTGAACTCGAACTCAACTCGGCTGTCGCATAGCATCTGCCAATCTGCTGACGACTGTCTCTGCACTGCGCGCAAAAAGGATAGACTATCCCCGGGCCTCCTACTCAACGCATCTGCCACCACATTTGCCTTGCCAGGGTGATATAAGATCTCGCAGTCGTAGTCTTTCACCAACTCCATCCAACGACGCTGTCTGAGGTTCAGGTCTCGCTGCTGAAATATCTACTTTAAGCTCTTGTGATCGGTGAATATCTGACACGACTCGCCGTAAAGGTAATGTCGCCAAATCTTCAGTGCAAAGACCACTGCAGCCATCTCCAAATCATGAGTAGGGTAGTTCTGTTCATGCTTCTTCAACTGCCGAGAAGCATAAGCGATCACCCGGCCATACTGCATCAATACGCATCCTAATCCCACTCGCGAAGCATCACAGTAGACAACAAATCCGCCTGATCCCGAAGGCAAAGATAATACCGGCGCCGTAGTCAAACAAGTCCGTAGCTGCTGAAAACTGCGCTCGCACTCCTCTGTCCAAACGAAAGGAACTCCTTTCCGGGTCAAACTGGTCAACGGTGCAGCTATACGGGAGAAGTCCTGAACAAAATGCCTGTAGTAGCCCGCCAGGCCTAGAAAACTACGGATCTCAGTAACCGATGTAGGTCGGGGCCACTGCTGAACAGCCTCAATCTTCTTCGGGTCCACACAAATGCCGTCTCTCGTAACCACGTGACCCAAGAATCCGACGCTGTCCAGCCAGAATGCACACTTGGAGAACTTCGCGAACAGCTGGTTCTCCCTCAGAGTCTGTAACGTAATCCGCAAGTGCTGCTCGTGCTCCTCTCTGCTCCGGGAGTACACCAAGATATCGTCGATAAACACGATGATGAACAAGTCAAGATACGGCCTGAATGTACGGTTCATCAAATCCATAAATGCTGCTGGGGCGTTGGTGAGTCCGAACGACATTACCAAAAACTCGTAGTGGCCGTAGCGCGTGCGGAAAGCTGTCCTCGGTATATCCTCCTGTCGAACTCGCAGCTGATGGTATCCTGATCGCAAGTCGATCCTCGAAAAATACCCCGCACCCTGAAGCTGGTCGAATAAATCATCAATGCGCGGCAACGGATATCTGTTCCGAACGGTAACTTTTTTCAGCTGGCGGTAGTCGATACATAAGCGCAAACTTCCATCCTTCTTCTTGACAAACAGGACCGGAGCACCCCACGGAGAAACACTAGGTCGAATAAGCCCCTTATCTAACAAATCCTGCAACTGATCCTTCAGCTCTCGAAGCTCTGCCGGGGCCATCCGATAAGGCGGTATAGAAATAGGCCCCGAGCCGGGAATCAAATCAATGCAGAACTCAACATCGCGCTCAGGCGGTAGCCCAGGTAGCTCATCAGGGAAAACATCAGGGAACTCACAAACTACCGGGACCCGGTCCAACGGAACCTCTGCAGCTCGAGTATCACAAATAGACGCTAAGAATCCCTGACATCCCTTCCGCAAGAGCTGACCAGCGCGAAGAGACGAAATTAAGCTGGGAAGGGTGACACTGCGGTCTCCCTGAATAACAAGGACTGGCTCTCCCGGAAAGCTAAATCTGACTGCCTTCTCACGGCAGTCCACCGAAGCATAACAAGTGGCTAGCCAATCCATGCCCAGAAGCACATCAAAGTCCAACATATCGAGGAGTATCAAATCAACTGATGAATCCCTCTCCCCGATACGAACGGAACATAAACGAAATACAAACCGAGCGACAAACGACTCGCCTACCGGAGTAACAACAACAAGCGGCTGATCTAACGACGATGACTCACGGCCCAACATCGGTGCAAAGTGTGTAGATACGTACGAATGTGTGGAACCTGGGTCGAATAATACCCGTGCGTCGAAAGAACAAACTGGCAAGGTACCTGTCACAACGGCATTTGATGCCTGCGCATCCTGCGGTGTCAAAGCAAAAACTCGGGCCTGTCCTCCACCGATAGCGGGCTGACCTCGACCTCGGCCTCTGCCTCCTCGTCTTCTCTGAACAGGACCGCCGCGTCCACGGCCTCTGGGTGCACCTAACTGGCGTGGAGCATCGCCTGGGGTAGGAAGTAGGGCTCTCTGAGGAGGGGGTGGTGATGGTGGTAGGGTCACATGCGGAACTGTCGCTGCTCCCTGTCGTCTCACCGGACAGTCTCTGACAAGATGGTGCAGACTCCCGCACCCAAAACATCCTGGGGACGGCTGCTGCCCCTGGGGATAAGAACCATATAACTGTCCCCGCCCAAATCCTCTGCCAGGCCTATCTCTCGGAAAGAATCTGGCGCGCTGACTCTGAGACGGTACATCGGTGCGCATCCTCTTCGGCCCAGAAACGGCCGAAGTCTGTGATATGCGTGTCTCCATCCGCAATGCCGTATCCATAGCAGCTGAATAAGTGTCGTAGTGCTGGGCGCCAATGGCAAGATATAGCTGGGCATCAAGTCCCTGTACGAACCTCTTCACCATCTTCTCCTCGGTATCCACCAAATACTGAGCATATCGGGATAACTGTGTAAACTGGATGTCATACTCAGACACCGTCATCCCAGGTGTCTTGACTAAGGCCTCGAAGCTGCGAGCTCTGGCGTCACGAACGCTCTCTGGAAGGAAACGGGCTAGAAAGACCGCTGTAAACTCGACCCAAGTCATAGGCGGTAGATCTGCAGCTCGACCTCTCAAGACTGACTCCCACCATGTTTGCGCGAGACCCTCTAGTCGGAAACTCGCAAGCTCTACCCATCGATCATCCGAACATCTCAGCGAACGGCAGATCCTGGCTAAACTGTCAAGGAACGTCTGTGGGTCCTCCGCTGTCTCGGTGCCGGTGAATACTGGAGGTCTCAGCCTCATGAAATCCTGTAGTGAAACCGGAATGTCCACGGTGGTAGTAGTAGGAGCAGGTATCATGGTCGTCTGTGATGTAGTAGGTACGTCATCCGGCCTCGGTGTACGACTGGCTGCAACTAGGGATCCTACCATCTGACGTAGCTCCTGCATGCCTCCCATCATCTGTCGCAACTCCTCCATACCGGTCTCGAGCCTATCCATACGGCCTGGAGAAGGTGGATCGGTCTGTCCCTGCGGCGTAGGCATACCACCCTGCTCAGTCCTAGTCTCGGACGAGCCAGCTCGAATTTCGTCTCTGGCGGCAGCCCTCTGTGCTCTCGTAGCCTTCGGCGGCATAGTGGCTGTTACAGGAAAACAGATAGTAAGGACAGTGCAATAGGATCATAGGATACACGGAATTGAAGAAGGAATTTTTCAAGCAAGTATATCCTAAAGTCACTTAGGCGGAGTACCGTATCGTAAGTATGCCGCGGACATACGCACGCTACGTTACCCTGCTTAAGTCACTTACTCCATCTACCAAGGGTCATCCTACACTCACAAAGGTAAAACCTATCGCTCTGATACCAACTTTGTCACGACCCGCAGGGTACGGAACGTGACTGGCACTTAAGTTTACGAAACGTCTAAAGACGTCCGTAAAATAAGTAAGCCAAAGCCCAGAAAACAAAACCAATTAAGCAAAAGAGTGAAGAAAAACCCAATCAATTGAAAGCGAGTTATCAAATAAGTCATGTACAACCCTTTTAAAAAACAATACCAATTTTTCCAAAAATTTCGGCAGAGTCTCCTTTGTAAATACTGGCCCCCAAAATGGGTACAACAAAAATATACATGAATCCAACAAAATAGGGCATCCCCAAGCGGGAGCTAGCTCTTCGCCACAAGGCGGTCACAAATCCCACGCAATGTAAATGACAGCAAGCATAATAATCATAATAAAGCATAAGAAAACATCATGTCGACTCAAGTGAGCTCGACCCCAAAATACAGCATAAAAGTCCCCAAACCTCACAGTCTCATCTCTAGGTCAATATACAATAAATCTGGTAGAAACAGTAGATGGAGTACACTAGATACAAGAATATACAAGGTGGTACAAAAATAATAACATAACCCACCTATGAGCAAATCTCGAGCTCAGGCAAAAGAGGCAAAAGGACAAGTGCGCCCGCCGCTACTGAACTGACGGAGCGGACCTGCAAAAGACTGTGGCACAACGGGGGTGAGTTGCCAACTCGTGAGTAATAAATAACATCTACAAAGGCTATCGTATGCATGCACACAAGTATCCTAGCATCTATAATACAGGTGTGACTGGATGCACTAGCAGGTGTGTATACAACATCAGTGTACGAGTATGTATGCAACATGAATATCTGAGGTCTCAATAGGTATATATAAGAAATATTTATCTCTTTTTGTTTTTGAAACTCTTTTAGAATGCCAGCATAATACTCAAAGAATCGACGAGAACCGGTGTCCAGCAACGACACCCAAAAGCTGTCTCAAATCTCATAAATGTATCTCTGGCCTCAGCCGTCCGGCTGACCCATCTCAAATATCAATATCTCATCATCTAGTGGCCACGGTCGGTATCCTCTGGATATCCGCCGTCCCAAACAGTCACCGGTACGTAATCCGTCCCCTGCCAGGCTCAACGTCATCACCACATTCCTCTTGTCCCGGGGTACCTTACCGGGCCCACCATGTACCCGTGCCGGTTCCTCCACTCCTCGACACGGATTTCCAAATCCACAGCAAACTCATGGTGGACGACACTTACATCACTAGAAAACCGCAATTTTACATATTTTAGAAATATAATAAGTTTAGAAATTTTGCGGTTTTCCCCCGAAATCCAGCAATATCATAAAATCTCAAGAAATCCTCATAAGTGCATATATCAATGATAATGAATGCGTATGATATCAATAATCAAGTTGCGATGTGTGATTAATGTATTAAGCATGAACAATTAATATGATGAAGCACATGCACATGAATAGCAATACTACGGTTTCATTTTTAAGGAATTAAAGGCAATAGCACAAGTTTAAATTCAAAGGTTATCTAGTGTGGTGGCATGGCAATTACCAGGGTGTGTGTGTAAGCATGAATAGTGCTCGTGCTGCATATAAAAACCCTGGCAATGGTGCAGGTGTCCTATAAAATGGTTTCGTATAGGTATGTCAATATAATGCATGGATGCAGCAAATAGTCAAATAAGTATTTCACCCCTAATTACTAACATCACTAAGGGTCTTGTAAGTTACTAAAACTATCGGGCGGCTTGCGCCATCCAACGATAGTCCCCCGTAGATATTACATCTACTCACCGGAATCCCTGGCTAGCTGTGTCCAATCACCGCCTTTCCCTTTCGCGCCGCGTCTGACGTCTCCGCGACCGAACCTGGAATTTACATCAATACCAAACATAAGGTTACATATCAAGAACGACGCAAAAACCCAAACGAAACTACTAACGTTCGCTAGCTAGGTACAACGTGCACAAAGTGCGCGGAACACACGCGAAAATCGCAAAACTGCCGAAAAACGCCGATTTGGTCGCCCGGCAAAACTAAAACCCGACTACTCAAAAAAAACCGCACTCACGCATCCTAAAAGTCGTAGGATAAGCCAACACAATCATCAAGATATCCAAAAATAATTCATCACATAATTTTATAACAAAACTAGTAAGCATTGCATTCCAAAATCGGTGCAAAAATCGCCGATTTGCGACAAAACGACTACAATCTAGCATAATCGCCCAAGTCACACCATTAGATAACCACTACACAAAATTTCAACACATTAACCATGCTCCAAAACCTAAATTCCACAACCAACCCTTTCTTGATTTTTCTCAAAAGCAATTGCAAATCAAAATCCATACTAGAACAACTTAACTAACACTAATTTCAAACCCAATTAGCAAGTTAACCTTCTAGATTTAGGTTAGCAAAATACTAGATAGCAAAGTAAATTAATTAACCTAATAATGGATTTCTAAACCCTAATTCAACTCATTTTCCATACATAACCCTTTCTAGATTTTCCTAAAACAACAATTACAACTAAAATCGAACTTTTAAAGTTAACTAAATTAGCAAAATTTGAAGACTACATAACAAGGTAATCATATAGATTAGTTAAGTAACAATTAGATTAACTACAAAACAACTCCACTAACTATCATGGCTTCAAAACCCTAGTTTAAACAAACTACTCTTTTTTTTAAACTAGATTAGAAATTAGTTAATCTTTTAACACTAAAACCATAAAGTTAAAGGAATTTAGCCAAAAGAACTAACTTGATAGAAATTATACCTCAAGATCTATGGATCAAGCAAGTGATTTGCCTCTAAGGATGGCTTCCTAGCTCCAAGATTCAAGCAAGAATGGTTAAGGATAATGATAGCATAAGGATTTTGTTTGGATTTTTGAATTAATCATGGATTTTGATGTGGTTTTTTGAAGAAAATTGAAGAAAAATGAAAAGAAAAGAGATGAAGAAGAGGAGGTTCAGGTTTCGGCCAGAATGAGGTATGGGAAGGGGTGTGGGTGAGTGGGGAAAAGTCCTTGGTCAACCCTCCAAAGTCAATGTATCATAACTTATCCATTATATTTAAAATAAAGCCATAAACTAACTAAATCAACTCAAGAAAGCAACCAAGAAAATGAGGCTAGAAATTTCTGGACTTGCACAAGGTGGGGCTGTCCTAGGGCTGAGGAAAAAGAGAGAGGGGTTTTACAAAAGAAATTTTATGCAAAAAGGCCCCCTACAAGTCGAAAATTGCAAGTTTTAGCTTAAAATTCAATAAATTCGTTTCATATCATAAAAATTTGTTAAAAATCAAAATAAATTACTAAAAATTTATGTTATCACTAGATTTTAATTATAATAATTTTAGAGATTAAAATTAGCCCGGAAAAATTTGTATTTATCGCTAATTTAATGTATTTTCTTACCGGCTTAAAATAATATTAAAAAATTGAAAAATTAGGGAAAATTTTTAAATGACCAGAATTTCATAATTAACTCATTAGCTACTAAAAACAAGCAATTACCTATCCATTTTAGGTATAATTAGCCCTAAACTGCAAAATAACAAGAAAGACGGTTTTCGGAAAAATACCGAATTTTCACCGAATTTCAGGAAAACACCAAAACGACTTTTCAAGACGCTACAATTAAAAAGCACTATTATTTATTAAATAGATATTGATATAATAATATTAACATGGATAACATATTCAAGCCGATTAATAACTATAAAAGTAGTATTGATTAAGCATGCACAAGAAAGTTCCGTTCAGAAATTCAGTGTCACCCTGATTTGTAAAATAGCTTAAAAATAACAAACGTTCTCCAAAAGGGACGTGTATTATACCAAAACAAAGATAATTCAATAATATTTTCATTTTTATAAGTATAAGCATCTCAGGTTTTCCCTACAAAAAGCTATGAACATTCGAAATTGAAAGTTTGCTGCTGTAATTTCCCTGGACAGAAGTTTAGAGATATTTTCATTTGCATTTTACGTTATTTAAATAATTTATTTTGCAAGTAAATATTTCATAGAGTTATAGTATTCTGATTTATCTTCATTACGAACTAAAGAACGTATACTAATGATTTTTCTATGATTTATAATGAATTTTATAAGGTAAGGTGTACAGTAAATTTCAGATTTTTCGTATCCGGTTTTCAACGACGTTTCATGTGTAAACTATAATATTTTCAAATGTATAACATTATAAAATGCAGATTATACAATAATTAAAGATAATAATAAGAAATATTACGACGATATATATTTTAAATGATATGGATGCAGTATAATGTACTCTAGTATGTCACAAGATAAGTTTTCATGATCTAGATTTAAAATGATATAAACGGATGCAAACGGAACATCGAAACGTTATAAAATTAAACATGGGGTACTAGATTTAAACTATAGGTATGGTATTTATTTAAATAGGTATAAAATGAATTATATAGCATGTAGCAAGATTAACTTGCCTAGACAGAACAAGAACGGATGTGTACGGAACGTCCTTCGTCGGCGAAATGTCGCGACGCGCGTACGGTACACGGAATGGTTCCAAACAACGCACGAAGGTGATCACGCAAGTCAGGTACGTTCACTGGATCACTCGGATCGTCGGCGACGAGCACGGCTCCGGCGGTGATCACCGGAATCAAAAAACAAGATCAAGAAAAAGAAAGAAAAAAGAAGAAGAAGTAAGAAGAAGAGACTGTGAATTAAATAAGGAAAGAAAAATTTAAATAAATAAAATATATATAAATATATATATATGCAGAGGAGAGAGAGATAAAGGGTTGGTTAGTTTATTAGGAAATTAGATTTAAAATTTTAAAAGATTTTTAGATTTAAAATTTTAAAAGATTTTTAGATTTAAAATTTTAGATAACAGGTTTTAGTTTGTTAAAGAAATTGTATGAAAATATTTAAACTAAATTTTAAAATTAAATAAATTGAATTTTGGCGGGATACAAAAATATTTCAAAACGCGCCCGGGTCGGGTCTAAAAGTTCAGATTTAAAATACGAAAAATATGTGCGACTTTCAAAATTCAAAATGAATGCTCAGGTAACGAAAATGCATACCCCCAAGAACGGATGCACGTACGTGCACATAGCCATCCAAACACGTCTGTTTCACTGAACGGGACGAGAACAAGATGCGCGGATGCTACCACGGGGTTAAAGTTATCATGCAGGCCATGCAATATATTTTTAAAATATTTTATGTGACTTAAAATGTTATATTGTAAAAATGCAAATGCCAGATAAAATGCCAGTATGCACTAAACATGAAAATGCACCAGTCTACGTAACAAGTCAGGATAATTCATAAGTATGAATCAAATAAGTTCAAGCAAGCGGGTTGGGTCGAATGCAATGTAAAATGTAAAATACTATTTGCACCCAAAACACGATAAATCAGGAAAATACCACAATTAAGGAAATACGAGAACTGGAATTGGTATAAATGAACTAGGTTGTTACATTATACCCAACTACAAAAGAATTTCGTCCTCGAAATTCCACAAATAAGAAAGGATAGACAATCAAGAAACTACAAGAATAGATGTGGAAACTTCTACCGGATTCCATCTTCTAGTTCCCAAGTGGATTCTCCATGCGAGCGATTTCCCCAAGAAACAAGTATGAGAGGGATAACCTTGTTCTTAAGAACATTTTCCCTTCGATCCACAATCGACATCGGTCGTTCCTCAAAAGTTAAATCTTCTCGTACAGTCAGTTCCGAATGATCCAGCACGTGTGTTTCATTTCGAACATATTTACAGAATTGAGATACATGAAACACGTCATGAACATTCACCAAAGATTGTGGTAATATCAATCGATAAGCTACTTCTCCAACACACTCCAAAATCTCGAAAGGCCCAATGAATAAAGGACCAAGCTTTCCTCGACTCCCAAAACGAATCATTCCTCTAGTCGGTGATATCTTCAAGAATACTAGATCACTAACAGCGAACTCTAGATGTCTTCTCGATGTATCGACCAAACTCTTCTGCCGATCTTGCGCTGCCTTCATATGATTCCGGATAGTGTTAACTTTCTCCACTGTTTGCACGATCAAATCCGGTCCCAACAATTTTCGTTCTCCAACATCGTCCCAACAAACATGTGAACGACACAGTTTCCTGATTTAAAATCAGGAAAGTTTCGGAAGAGGCATCACGTGCTACCACGTGACCAGCAGTCATATGTTAGCACGTGAAAATTAAAACAGCGGCAAAGGCAGATTCAGCTCCTTGATTAAATCAAAGAAAAAGGCTCCAGAAAAGGGTCACGTGCTCACACGTGACCAGGGGTCACGTGTTGACACGTGACGGTCGAACAGCGGCTAGAAGATAGAGCGCAGAAGGGAGAAGAAAGTTCGCTCCAGGGGTCACGTGTCCACACGTGACCAGGGGTCACGTAGCCATACGTGACCGGCTTTCAAAGCCTATCTATTTAACAGAATTAAATTCTGAACAGCATTCTAATCTTTCCAATGGGGAATGATTATTTGAAACCGATTGGATTAAAGATTTAAAGGTGATTAAATATCACCTATCTATGGAAAAGTCTTGAACTTGGAAAGATTTCCCCTCAAAATCTAACCGAAACAACAAAAGAATATCTTTGGATTTAAAATCCAATGGTGAATAAAATTCACCTAATAATCCAAAGGTCCAAATAAATGATGAATGCAAATCAAATCTCTAATGAATACAAATCAGATCCCTCAATGAATGATTCATCGAAACTAATCGATTCTGCTCCTTCTCCTATAATAGGAGCCAAAGAGACAGAGATCCAGAGACAGAGATCCATATACAGAGATCCATATTTAGAAAAAAAAGAGAAAAAGAAAGAGAGCCCTGAGACTTTGGAAGAATTTGATCTTCTGCAAAAGAAAACCCTAGGTAAGAAAGGGAAAGCTTTTAAAGAAAAAAAAGAGAATTTAATTCTCGAAAGAGTTTAACTCTCATATTAAAAAGAAGAACTTAGTTCTCTCTTTAGTGGAGGATCTGCAAAGTGCACATCTCCCCTTGAACTGAGAATTTAATTCTCATTAGGTTGAGATCCTGCCATGCAGATCCAAAGCATAGAGAGGGAATGGAAGTTTGAGAATTTAATTCTCGTAGGAATTTAATTCCTTTAAAATAAAATTAGGGTTTAACCCTATGTCACAGGAATTTAATTCCTTCAAATGAACAGAACCAGGATTTAACCCTAGTTAAGAACTCAAATCTGTTAAAGTAACAGGAACCTAATTCCTCACATGTATGGGAATTCAATTCTCACAGAAGACAAATTAGAGTTCAACTCTATCTAAGAATATGACCCTTCAGAAGAAAACAGGAAGTTTATTGTTAGGGTTTAACCCTATGAAGAATTTAATTCTTAAGAAAAGATAAACGCATCCTCAAACAGGCAAAGAAACAGGGTCACGT
Source organism: Agapanthus africanus (assembly GCA_030015575.1). NCBI lineage: Eukaryota > Viridiplantae > Streptophyta > Magnoliopsida > Asparagales > Amaryllidaceae > Agapanthus > Agapanthus africanus. Next base: position 409,024,376 of record CM057349.1, on the reverse strand, counting down.
GCTACCACGTGACCCCTGAAAAGGTCCACATAGAAGGATTTTGAGACAACTCCTCATGTGCCCCACGTGACCCCTAGCAGAAGCTCTAACAGACGAACACTTAAATGCCCATCACGTGACAGCACGTGACGCTCCAAAATATTCAATACTCTCGGCAGAACAAATAAAGAGAGGGCGCTCTAACGTGCTACCACGTGACCCCTCTTGCCTTAGTATTTAACACTAAATCGAAACCTCTGTATCTAGTGTTTAACACTGATTTGCTTTAGTGTTTAACATTAATTAAAAAACTCTCTTTGCAGTGTTTAACACTAAATTTCTTAGTGCTTAACACTAAATTAAATTTCGGTTACCATTAATTTGGAATCTCTCTTTCCAGTGTTTTAACACTGATTTGCTTTAGTGTTTAAACACTAACTTGAAACCTCTCTGGCCAGTGTTTAACACTGACCTGCTTTAGTGTTTAACACCAATTTGAAAGCCCTGTTGCTAGTATATGGCACTGATTATCTTTTGGCGTTTAACGTCAGTTTGTCAATCTCATTCCCAGTGTTCAACACTGTTGGTCTCTAGTGTTTAACACTAGCTTTAGCCCAATTGGCTAAGTTTCCAGAGGCAAAGCCTCTCCTTCAATGGACCAACAGAGGGCCCGTATCCTAAGCATGATTGGACTTAGCCCAAGATGGCCATAAGTCCTCAATTCAGACTTAACTGAGCCAATGGGCTCATAATATGATTAACTGGTCTTGGTTCTAAATTGGGCTAAAGACTATTTAATTTACCTTGGTTTAAGGGTACATCTCTTCACTCCTTTGATACTTGGCGTTGTAATTCCTCAACGTCTTCAAAGAGGTGACGGGTCCCGATGACCACATATTGATACGGACTGTGGGGTCCTTAAACTCATGGACTATGAGGTTCTTAACCTTGATCGGGATGTCTTAAAACTAATGACGGACTGTGGGGTCCTTAAACTCATGGACTATGAGGTCCATAACCTTGACCGGGATGTCTTAAAACTAACGAGGGACTGTGGGGTCCTTAAACACATGGACTATGAGGTCCTTAACCTTGACCGGGATATCTTAAAACTAACGACGGACTGTGGGGTCCTTAAACTCATGGACTATGAGGTCCTTAACCTTGACCGGGATGTCTTAAAACTAACACTGGATTGTGGAGTGCTTAAATCCACGGACTACGACGTCCTTAACCTTGACCGTGATGTCTTAAAACTAACATTGGACTGTGGAGTCCTTAAATCCACGGACTACGACGTCCTTAACCTTGACCGCAACGTCTTAAAACTAACATTGGACCGTAATGTCCTTAAACTATCTATGGACCGAAATGTCCTTAAACTACCTATTGACCGCAATGTCATTAAACTAAACAACAGGGCCTCCCCTTAAACTGCTCTCTTGTTGGATTTAAAACGATCCCGTTAAGTTGATCTTAGTCTAAATTTAGATTAACGTATCCTTAACAAACGTTTAAGTCGATCTTAGTCTCAAATGAGGCTAACGTATCCTTAAACAGAACCCCCAAACCCAAATCTAAGAAAGATACGGATTTGGACTAGTCCACGCCCTACGGGCGACGACATAACTCAGTCTCCGTATACAATCCACGGGCAACCAAACACAAAACAAACACCCACGACACGAAGTGACCATCTGGAGAAGGAGAAAGTTGTTACCGCGATGCGGTATCGTAATTAACTGCAGGGGCTTGCGCCTGCAGGGAAGAGCGTCCCTACAATCAAAAATCCCCTCAAACGAGGGGAAATCTGACGAAGTCTGCTACATCGGACGCATCCGTTTAAACCTTTGATACATGGTGCCATAAATCAACTTGGCATCTTCGGAGAGGTAGACGGATAGCGCCAATTAGCATCTGCCCCGAATCTCAGGCGAGACACCCCGTGTCGCCGCCGTCATTCGGAGGGGAACAGATTCTGGCACGCCCGGTGGGACCTTTTCCTCTTTCCACTCCACGTTTCGTGTGTCGTGATTCGCGAACCAATCGCGGTTCGCTAATGGTTGCCCTTGGGTTTCGAAGTACTAAGATTTGGCGTTTCGTTTGCTGCAGAAAGCAAAAGAATCAATGGCTGGCAACTGCTCGAACTGCTCCAACTGCAAATGCAACCGACGCTCCGCCTCACCTGGAGGTGTAGCATATGGACCGCAGGCTGCTTCTCTATTCACTATGCCTGTAGAGCAAGTGACTCAAGCTACCACCGGTCTATTCTTTGGGACCATGCTCCCGCCGGTGAACATTAACATCCCAATGCCCGTACCGGAAGCGTTAAAGAAGTCGGTCTTTGATCGACTAGCTACTCCCATAGCCCCTCTCACCGGGTCGTCCAGCTCCTCGGTCTTCGCCAGACTGGGCCAAAATTCCTCTGGGCCCACAATGAAGCTTGCAATCCAAGAGAAGATTATTCCGAAGAGGATAACCATCCCTACTCCTAAAGTCATCAAGGCGGCTTCTCCTACCAAAGAGTCAGTCTTTACAAGATTGGCTATTCCAGCTCCTGCTCCTGCTACCCAAAGGACATCGGTCTTTAACCAGCTGACACCAGCAGCGACCCTCCACCTACACAGGGGGCAAAACGAGGCTATCACCCTCACCGAGCCGGCTCCATCAGCACGACACGCTCGACGTCGCTACTGGCGCCGAGTGAGGAAGGCCGGAGACAACTCCCCTCCTGGGCTAACTCCTCCAGCCCCAATGGCAGAAGTTAATGCTGCTGTTCCAACTGGGAACAACTTTGAGATGCTAAATAAGGTGCGTAGGAATTCTCCTACCGCGGTGCTAAAAAGGTCTCCCCCTACGCTGAAAAAGGCCACGGAAATAAAGCCAGACCAGCCCCAATCTCCTCAACGGTTGTCTTGCAAAATCTATAAAGTCTGGTGGCAGACCCGAGACTCGCTGATCGATCCAAATTTCTCCCGCCAGCACAAGAAGCTGAAAATCCAACAGGAAGTCAGTCACCAGGCTAAGCCACGAAAAGCTGTCTGGGTGCCCACTTCAACGGCCCCCTCAACTTCCACTGCTTATAAAAGAAGAGGCCAGAGAAGATCCCCGGGCCTGCAACGAAAGCTAAAAGCGCTGAGCCCAGACGCCCTAAAGCTGGGGGCAGGATGGTCCACACTGTATACATGGCGCCGGGGAAAGAAGACAGCCGCGCGTCCACAGGTCATAGACTGCTTACACGGTCGGTGACCAAAGCTTAGGAGCAACAGCAAAAGCTCCAAGAAATGATGATCGCAATGGCCGCGCTTACTGGGCCGAAAGAAAGCCCCGAGACGTCCTCGAATCAGCAACAAGAACAGGAAACCGACGCCGAGTTCCTCCGGAGGATACTGGAAAAGAAAGATAGAGAGGCTGCAGAACAAGCGGCCAATATAAAGCAAATAGCCCATTTATTCCAGGACATGGTGGGAATGATGATCCAACAAGACCCATCCGCTGAGGATCCTCCGATCGTCCTTGAAGACGGCAAGGGAGAAACGTCAAACCCGCCACCGGCTCTCTCAACGGCCAAGGAGGAGACAATCTCTAAGGCTGACTTGGACGACTATATAGCCCAGCAAATCTGGGTTCACCATGCGACTGAGGCAGCTGGTCAAGTCATAAGAACGAGGCGACCATATCCGAGCTGGTACGACCAAATCAAATATCCGCCGGGTTATACAATACCGAAATTCCACGTGTATAAGGGGACCGGCAATCCCCACCAACATGTTGCCCAGTTCAGGGCCCTTTGCGGTAACACCGGCAGTGACGATAAACTGTTGCTTCGCCAGTTCGTGGGCAGCTTATCAGAAACAGCGTTCGAATGGTATTCGGAACTCCCGAACGATTCCATCAAGACGTTCACTGAAATGGAATTGCTATTCACCCAGCGATTCGCAAGCGCCAGCGAACGCACTCCGATAACAGCATTAATTAATGCCAGGGTGAAACCAGGCGAAACGTGGGTCCAATACGCTATACGCTGGCGAAATTTGTGGTCAAAATGCGAACAATGCATTGAGGAAGCGCCCGCGATGGGCATGTTTGTGGGAACCCTAGACCCTCATGCAACTATCTCCCAGTTTATGATGTTCTTTAAGCCAACCACGTTCCAGGCTTTAATCGACAAGTTGGCCCAGATGGACCAGATGGGTCACAGACCATCTCCCCCGAAGCCGGAGCCTCAGAGTGACAAGGGTAAAGGGAAGGCAACCTTCGTTGCGAATGCTCAGCAGCAACCTAGTGCCCCAAAGCTGGCTGATCAACTGGAAGAGAGACGCCGGTATTATAATGAGAAGATGAAGCACCCCTACTCGTTCCTGCGTGATAAGACAAAACGGTTATTCGAGCCGGCAGTACGCAACAGACTTATAAACTTGCCAAATCCAAGGCGACCGCCACAACCCACTGAGGTGAATAACCCCAATTATTGCCCTTACCATCAAACGGTAAGCCACCCGATTGAGAATTGCTTCGTCTTCAAAGGATGGATTGAGGATCAATACCTCCGGGGAAAGTTTGCGCTGTCCGAAAAGTGGAAGGTGAACCCGCTACAGCCGCATACTCCTAAGAAAGCAGACACACCGGGGGAAACCTGTTCTTTCATTGAGGAAGCTCCATGGGAAGTCGTGCTATCGGCTAAAACCAGAAGAATGCTGAGTGATATTCATGCGTGCCCAGCAGTCGAATGGAAGAACCCGCTTGAACCTCAAATCATCAAAGGGATGCTGAAGCCGCGTCCAACTACGAAGAGCGGTGGTGATGGCCCAAGTACTCATACCCAACCGTCAAAATCTTCGAAGAAAAAGAAGAAGAAATCTAAGAAGCCCGTGGAGCCTGGAGACAAGCGCACGGATTTACAAAAACAGATTGACGCGCTGGAGGAGTACAATCAAAAGGCGCGGACTCCCGTCATGCTACAAGAGTTCTTCAACCACGTCTTTCAAAAGGAAGATGATGGAGAGAGCTCATCGGATGAATCCGAGGGGTATGTGGCGAGTTGTCATCTGATTTCCCACTCGGAAGATGAGAAAACTCCTGGCACTGAGAAACTGGGGGCACAGCCTGAGCCAGAACTTGTATGGCCAACAGAGGGAATGATCGACGCCTTTCTAGACGAGATTCGTTTGAAGAGTAAAGCCGATCAGGAGCATGAGATGGCTGCATTGGAAGGAGCCAAGCGCAAGCGACTAAACGAAAGAATCGAAGCACTCCCGTCAGATCGAAAGAATCGAAGCACTCCCGTGAGATCAAAAGACATCCGATGCGAATAAAAACGTATTCAAGACGAGGAAAAGGTTTGCCAAAGCCATGTCAATAAGGATGAAGCTACCACCCTCGGAAGAGAACGCGTTCGATGGGACGGAGAGGCACCCTAATTATTGCTCATATCATCAGAAAATTTCACACCTTACGGAGGAGTGCGACGCCTTTAGGATATGGTGGCAGGGATATGTTGCTCACCGGCAACATTTTAAGCGCATGAAACGCAGAACTCGTCGGGAGTAAAAAAGTACAACCGACAAGCACAAAAGAACTACCGGCAGCTGTTACATGGTCGACGCCGGAGGATCACAAGTTCTCACCTTTGGGAGCGACTCTGATGAGGGAATGGCTTTGGGCCCTCTCTTTAAAGAGTCCGTCTTAGGGAAAAAGGAAGAACCAGTGGCCTGCGAGAACATTCAGCTGTGCAATCGCAGCTCCCGGAAAAGAATCTCGGGCCCGCAAATAGAAAAGATAAAGGAAAGGAAAAGATCACTGGGGATATCGCCTTAGATGACCAAGTCATGAAAGAGCCGACTGCCAAGGACCCTCCCAGGAAGGGTAAAGTGGACTACAACATCCTAGCGCACCTAAAAAAGCTACCTTCTCAGCTCAGCATTCTCGATGCCCTCTTATTATCCAAAGAAGCGCGAGATTCATTAATCAAGGCGTTACAAGAACCCGAGCAGTTCCAAGCCTTCCTCGCCGCAGAAAGGATGAAGGATGAACTGGAAGAAGTGCACATGGCCGATATCACTTTCGGTGACGAAGACCTTCTCCTCGGGACGAGCAACCACAACCGTCCCCTATATATCTCTGGATACTGCCATGATATCAAAATAAGCAAGATCCTGGTGGATAATGGATCCTCTGTCAATCTTCTTAATGTTCGGGTGTTGAAGGAAATCTGCATGAGCGTCCAGCATCTCGCTCGTGACAAAATTACCATCTCCGGTTTCGACTCCCAGTCATCACGGACTCTCGGATCTGTAATACTAACATTACGCTTCGGACTGCTCGTCACGGACATCAAGTTTCACGTCATTGACGCCAAGACCTGCTACAACGCCTTGCTCGGTCGTCCTTGGTTACACGAGTACAACATCATCTCTTCTACACAACATTAGTGTATGAAGTACTTTAAGGATGGTTTCGAGTATACCGTAACAGGTGAGCTAAACCCATTCTCCGTGAACGAAGTCCGCAAGTACGAAGATGCAAAGTACTTTTTGCCAGACTTCGAGGATACAGAAAAGTGTCGTAAGCCGGAGAACAAAGCCGTCGCAACCATCCCTATTTTCGGGAGCGATACCGAAGAAGAAGAAGAAATAGTTTACGCTGGGCCATCTCGACGCAATAACCCAGGACCGTCCGCCCCCATGTTGATCTTCGGAAGTGACTCGGAAGATGAGGTTAATGTCGTGTTCTCCAGTCGGCCGTCAATGCAAGCATCCCCTAGCGATGATCAGAGTTTGCAAATCACCATGGTGCCGCGGGAACACTACAAGGATCTCGACGCACTTCAAGCTTACAATGTGCAGGACCTGCAGACGTTTTACGTCCCTCCCGGGCGAAAGGGTGAAAAGGCGATCCTGTTCTACCAGTCCACGGAAGCAAGAGTGGAGAAAGAAATCTGGCATGGCGCGGATTCTACACTCGACAGGCTCCAACCCATCCGTTTGCCCAGATATTACACAAATGGACTAAATAGGCTATTGAAGCGCCAAGGGGTACCCTTAAAACAGACCGTTCGACAAGCTCGATTCTACAACAGGATTTGGGAGGTCCCTGGGACTCAGCGCAAATTGCCCAACGGGAGAATGGAAACACTTAGGCTTGGATATGCGAGATCTGAGAAACGGGAGCGATTCCACGGCAGCTACGCCATATATAACTTCGATGAAGAGGAGGACACCCTGTCGGGAGATGCTAACCCCTCGTCAAAACTGGATCTCGCGAGCAAAGTGCCGAGTCTGTCATTTGAAGAACAAGTGGACAAGCTTATCAGGAAAGCAGGTCAAAAAGCTCGGGAAGACCACAACCGCGAGATGTCCATCTACGAGAAGGCCAGGATGCAACGTCTGTTTCAACAGGCCGCAAAAGACAAGGACGCTCCTTCCGGTCAATCCGTTGTACAAAAGGCCCGACGCAGAGGCAGAAGTAAGTCAAGAAGCGGAAAGAGGAGCCGACAACAACCACGCAGGATTAGAGAGTCACGTGATCAGGTATTGCGCGGCCCAGGTTTGTCCCTCATAAGGAAGATGAGTCGAGCGTATTCCTTCCCCCGAGACAAGACGAAGAAGTTACTCGAGCTCGCCATAAAACATCAAATGATCGTGCTTCCAGAGTCTAAGCACCCTGAGCAAGCTAACAAAGTCTCTCATTCGGGCTATTGCTCTTACCACCGAGCCATAGGACACCCTATCGAAGACTGCTTCACCTTCAAGAACTGGTCGAAGACCAGTACCAGTAAAGCAGGTTTGCTTTATCCAGCAGCTGGAGGGTAAAGCCGCCACAAAAGCACGAACCCAAAGCCGCAAGAGCAGAACCAAATCCACATCGATCATGGAAGCAGATTCGCACCTGTCACATGATTACAATATTAAGAGAAGAGCCCAAGGACATAGATGAGTTCCCTTGGTGCTTCGAAAACAATGACAATGAGGTAATCTCAGAATTTCCACCAGCTCCGAAAGAACTAGAAGATGGCATACATACTACTGCAGATAACCTCAAGAAGATTGAGTTGGGGTAAGCAGATGACCCGCGACCGATATTCGTCAGCGAGCTACTATCTGAAGAAAGGGTGGCTGCGTTAAAGGACGTGCTTCTACAGCATAGAGATTGCTTCGCATGGAACTATTCCGAAATGCCGGGATTAGATCCAGAGATTGCTGTGCATAAATTAGCGATGTCCCCGGATATCAAGCCAGTCAAGCAGGCGCCGAAAAGGATGCGGCTCGAGCTTGAGATGAGCATCAACACCGAAGTCAAGAAGCTGATCGATTCTGGATTTATCCAAGAAGTCCAATATCCTGACTGGATCGCCAACATCGTCCCGGTAATGAAAAAAAATGGGACGGTGCGCATATGCGTGGACTTCAGGGATCTCAATAAAGCCTGTCCGAAGGACGATTTCCCAGTACTGGTAACCGAGCTGATGATAGATAACACGTCCACTCACGAGGTTTTCTCTTTCATGGACGGTTCATCAGGGTACAATCAGATAAAGATGCATCCCGAAGACCAGAAGCACACCGCTTTCCGGACTCCTTTGGGTATACTCTGCTACAAAGTCATGCCCTTCGGATTAAAAAATGCCGGTGCCACCTATCAGAGGGCCATGACAAAGATCTTTGATGATCTCATACATGAAATCGTCGAGTGCTACATCGACGACCTCGTAGTAAAAAGCTTGTCATATGAAGAGCATTTAGAGCATCTGAAGACCGTATTTCAACGCCTTCGGTAATATAATTTGAAGATGAATCCCCTCAAATGCGCGTTCGGAGTCTCCTCGGGTAAATTCCTGGGATTCATCATCCGACACCGAAGTATCGAAATAGATCCATCTAAAATCAAGGCGATCATGGAAATGCCACTGCCAAGGACTCTCAAACAGCTGCGGTCTCTCCAAGGGAAGCTCGCGTACATCCGGCGATTTATCACTAACCTGTCAGGCAAGTGTCGTCCTTACAGTCACCTGATGAAGAAGGGATCATCAGGGAACTCTGTTCGTCTGGGACCGAAAATGCCAGAGCGCGCTAGATGAAATCAAGCAATACCTGCAGAACCCGTTGGTGCTGGCTGCTCCGGTTAAGGGAAAACCCCTTATCTTATACGTAACAGCCCTCGAAGGGTCCTTAGGCGCATTATGGGCGCAAGAAAACGACCAAGGGAAGGAGAGAGCGCTCTACTATTTAAGCCGGGTTCTTCTGGGGGCAGAAAGCAATTACTCCCCTATCGAAAAACACTGCCTGGCGTTAATTTTCGCGATAACAAAGCTCAGGCATTATGCATTGGCGCACGAAGTCTGTCTCATCTCGAAGGTGGACCCCCTTAAATATCTAATGTCAAAGGCCATATTGACAGGGAGACTCGCTAAATGGGCCCTGCTCCTGATGGAGTTTTCAATAACCTATTAGCCTCTTAAGGCAGTGAAAGGCTAAGCTATCGCCGACTTCCTTGCTGAGCATCCAATACCTGCCGGTTCTCCTCTGAATTGCGATTTGCCAGACGAATGTGCGTTTGATGCGATCGACGGTGGTAATACCCGATGGGAGCTTTATTTCGATGGTGCATCTTCCGTGAAGAAGCGCAAACAAAGTACCCCTATAATTAAATCGGGAGTAGGACTCGTCTTTGTAACTCCACAGGGAGGGATGATGCGCTTCGCTTTCTCCTTAACAGAACCAAGAACGAACAATGAAGCCGAATACGAAGCTTTGATAGCAGGCCTCGAGATCGCCATCGGCATAGGAATTGAAAACCTCCTCATATACGGGGATTCTCAACAAGTCGTTAGTCAAGTAAACGGCGACTACCAAATGTGCAAACCGGAGTTGGTGAAATATGGTGAAAAGGTGCGATAACTGTTGACCCAAATTCCCTCCTATACTCTGGAAAGCATACCACGCGTGGAAAACAGCAAAGCAGGCGCGTTGGCCAAGCTCGCTAAAGAACTGGCTGACGAGAACCTTGATGACGTTAAAATCGTGGTGCAAAGCCGTCGGGTGCTTGCCTCAGCAGAAATATCTCCGGAATCATCCGAAGAGAAGGAAGAAATTGAGCAGACAACCCTATAAATAAAATACCGTGAGAAGGCTGAGGACTGGACGGAGGTTTTCATAGACTACTTTAAGTCCCACCGAATGCCCGAGGAAGCGTCTTCAAGACATCAGCTCGTGAAACGAGCTCTGTCCTTCGCCTTCGTCAACGATACTCTGTATAAAAGTTCGTTCGATTCTTTATGGTTGAGATGCTTGGGACCTGTCGAAGCGAAAAAGGTCGTTCAGGAAGTTCACGACGGACTCTGCGGTTCTCACCAAGCAGGCCCGAAGATGAAATTGAAGATCAAACGAATGGGTTATTATTAGCCCACGATGATCCAGGACTGCCTCGAGTACGCGAAGCAATGCCACTCGTGTCAGATTCACGGGGACTTTATCCACCAACATCCGAATCCACTACATCCGACGGTGTCTAGCTGGCCATTCGAAATGTGGGGAACTGACATAATCGGCCCCATCGAACCAGCGTCATCCAGGGGACATCGTTTTATCCTGGCGACGACTGATTACTTCTCCAAATGGGCAAAAGCAGTACCATTGAGGGAAGTGAAGACGGAGAATATCCTCCATTTCTTCAAGACGCACGTCATATATCGGTTTGGAACGCCAAGACGGATCATCTCCGATAACGGGCCAGCCTACAGAAGCCACAAGATCAGTCGCTTCGCGCAACAACATAATATAGACTGGAGATATTCTTCAATTTACAATCCGCGAGCTAACGGTCTAGCTGAGGCTTTCAACAAAACCTTGACAAAGATCGTAAAGAAGACGGTGTCCCGAAACAAAAGGGACTGGCACGAGAGACTGCAAGAAGCTCTCTGGGCATATCGAACTACGTTCAAAACGGCCACGAACACAACTCCATACGCGTTGGTATTTGGTACAGAAGAAGTACTCCCACTCGAGATAGAGTTACCCTCTCTACGCACGGCGGTCCACTACGAGCTGACGGACGAAGAAAACGCTCACCTTCGGCTTGAGGAGCTTGATGCCCTTGATGAAACCCGGCTCATAGCGCAACAAAATTTGGAGGCCTACAAAGCAAAGATGACGCGCTCGTACGAAAAATTGATCAGGCCAAGGACATTTCGCCAAGGCGAACTCGTGCTAGTGGTCAAAAAACCTATGATCCCCAATCGTGCCAAGCGGGGAAAATTTGAGCCAAACTATGAAGGCCCATACATCATAGACAAGGTCTACCAGGGCGGAGTGTACCTACTTATGGATATGCACGGTGAAAGACCTTTCAGGCCAATAAACGGTCGCTTCCTAAAGAAATACTACGCTTAACGGGTTAAGGCCTAGGTCAATGATAGATGACGACGACTATGTCCGCTCGCTGTCTTCCTAAGCCTGAACTCTGAGTTGTAACCGGCCTTCTTCAAATAACGGACCGAAATGTCCATAAACTAACAAATGACCGAAACGTCCTTAAACTAATGGCGGACCAAAATGTCCTTAAACTAATAACGGACCGAAATGTCCTTAAACTAACAACGGACCGAAACGTCCTTAAACTAACAATGGACCACTATGTCCTAAAACTAGCTGTTGACCGAGATGTCGATAAACTACGGTGGATCGCAGCATCCCAAAACTGATACTAAAATAAAAAAATAAAAAAAATAAAAAAAAGAAAACGGTATGTCCATAAGCAAAATGGGCACAGATGAAAACCCGAAAGGGCTCCGTGAGTAAAAACAGCAGGGCTACCGGCGAGTCTTGTGAAAACCCGAAAGGGCGCAACCTCGTTAGAAAATAAAAAGAATAAAAAAAAGAAAAGAAAACGGTATGACCATAAGCAGAACGGGCACGGATGAAAACCCGAAAGGGCTCCATGAGTAAAAAAAAAAAAGCAGGGCTACCGGCGAGTGTTTGTGAAAACCCGAAAGGGCGCAACCTCGTTAAAAAACACTTACAGGGCCCTCATAACCTTGTAAGGAGAAACCACCCACGTGAGATCCTTACGACTCGCAAGGGAGCAGCACACTTAGGAGTCCTCACGATTCCTAAGGAGAAATTACACTTGCGAGATCCTCACGACTCGTAAGGAGAACTCTCTTATGGGACCCTCAAGGCTCATAAGATTTGAAAGCCTTAAGTTACAGAGACCTGAACCTGTGCTAAAGCAACCCCTACAACCTTCGATATTGCCCTACAGGCGGCTCAATACTGACCCTTGTATACAATCCACGGGCGCGAATAAACATTTCCCCAACCAAGTCCCATCCGTGGCTAGGGATATGATCATACGGCAAACAACCCCTGTAAGTCCTCTCGACTTATAAGGAGAAAACCTTTTTGTAAGATCCTTACGACTTGCAAGAGGACACGCACTTAGGAATCCTCACGATTCCCAAGGAGAAAATACACCTACAAGATCCTCACGACTTGTAGGGAGAAATACCTTTGTGAGACCCTTACGGCTCATGAAGTCAAAAGCCTTAGTCGACAGGATCCTTAACCCTGTTTGCTAAGCCACCTTTGTTCAACATCGACAGAGACAAATGATGATTCGCTCCTGGAAACATCCCATTTGTAGCGATGCTGATGCCGAAAGAGGTGTCTAAAATCCAAGCTTGCAGCAAAAAGGCTAGCAAGCCACACATGCATACGAAATAGCCGAAATGATGGGGCAACTTGCAATAAAAAGCAGCAAGTAAAAATGTATGCATAAAAAAAATATTAAAAAAAGCCAAAATGATAGGGCAACTCGCAATAAAAAGCAGCGAGTAGAAAATAAATAAATAGCCGAAATGATTGGGCACCGCGAAAAATAGCCGAAATGATGGGGCAATCGCGACCTTCGCGATATAAAAGCTGAAATGATAGAGCATCGCGGAAAAAGAAATAAAATAAAAATGAAATTTATACCCTGCAGGCGATGTTCCATCACACCCTGTATACAATCCAAGGGCATAAACAAAGAAGTGAACATACCTTCCCCCCAGGTTTCATCAAAGAAAGAAGCTAAATCTCGACGGGCCACAAGCGACCTAGAGATCATCCCAACACTCGTCTCGTAACGACGGACACAACTTCAAACAAAGCGGAGCAGCGGCAACCCCTAGTTCCATGGCTCGGCGATATACATATCACCAACAGTCAAACCTCCATCCCGTGAAATGCGGATACAATCAGCAAAATTCCTGGTTACGTGGAACGCGGATAACGTCACTCTTTGACCCCGTGGAAAACGTCCAGAGCGGATCCTGGTCCTTGCAGAGCACGACAGTGAACCCGTGTGAAGCATCCAGAGTGGAGCCTAGTCCTCGCCGAGTACGGCAGTGAACCCGTGTGAAGCATCTAGTGCAAAATTCCTGGTTACGTGGAATGCGGATAACGTCACTCTTTGACCCAGTAGAAAACGTCCAGAGCATATCCTGGTCCTTGCAGAGCACGGCAGTGAACCCGTGTGAAGCATCCAGAGCGGAGCCTAGTCCTCGCCGAGCACGGCAGTGAACCCGTGTGAAGCATCTAGTGCAAAATTCCTGGTTACGTGGAACGCGGATAACGTCACTCTTTGACCCCGTAGAAAACGTCCAGAGCGAATCCTGGTCCTTGCAGAGCACGGCAGTGAACCCGTGTGAAGCATCCAGAGCGGAGCCTAGTCCTCGCCGAGCACGGCAGTGAACCCGTGTGAAGCATCTAGTGCAAAATTCCTGGTTACGTGGAACGCGGATAACGTCACTCTTTGACCCCGTGGAAAACGTCCAGAGCGGATCCTGGTCCTTGCAGAGTACGGCAGTGAACCTGTGTGAAGCATCCAGAGCGGAGCCTAGTCTTCGCCGAGCACGGCAGTGAACCCGTGTGAAGCATCTAGTGCAAAATTCCTGGTTACATGGAACGCGGATAACGTCACTCTTTAACCCCGTGGAAAACGTCCAGAGCGGATCCTGGTCCTTGCAGAGCACGACAGCGAACCCGTGTGAAGCATCCAGAGCGGAGCCTAGTCCTCGCCGAGCATGGCAGTGAACCCGTGTGAAGCATCTAGTGCAAAATTCCTGGTTACGTGGAACGCGGATAACGTCACTCTTCGACCCCGTGGAAAACGTCCAGAGCGGATCCTGGTCCTTGCAGAGCACGGCAGTGAACCTGTGTGAAGCATCCAGAGCGGAGCCTAGTCCTCGCCGAGCACGGCAGTGAACCCGTGTGAAGCATCTAGTGCAAAATTCCTAGTTACGTGGAACGCGGATAACGTTACTCTTTGACCCCGTGGAAAACGTCCAGAGTGGATCCTGGTCCTTGCAGAGTACGGCAGTGAACCCGTGTGAAGCATCCAGAGCAGAGCCTAGTCCTCGCCGAGCACGGCAGTGAACTCGTGTGAAGCATCTAGTGTTAGTTGTATGTATGCCCTAGAGGCCAGTATTGTATAGATTATGTATATTATATTGGATGCTTGGACATATATAGAGATGACTTTCTTGCTCGACATGATAGTATGCTATCTGGTTGCTCTTTATCTTAACATGTACACTAGTCTCTTTATACTGTCTTATAGTTACATGTTGGTAAAGCCCTTAGGATTTGTACTTGACTACCTGGACTATGATGCAGATCATACTAGTGGGGACATGGTAGTCCATAAGTACATCCTTCAAGGTCCCTAGTCGTGGGTGTATCGAGACGGGGCATCGATATACCAGAGTAGACTAGCGTATACGCTTCTCGACCCATGTGATGGGCGATGGATGATCCCATATCCGTTGATGTTTGACATCAGAGATGGTATACGGGTGCTCAGTGGAGACTGGGTACACTGGACGGACTCGCCGAGAACTCCCAGATGGTATTATACCTCACGTCAGATGGCAGTTCTCAGGTGACACTTGTACAGGTTAGTCTGTAGACCCGAGATCGTCATAGAGTCTTGTGTGATTCCCACTATGCTTTGATCTCCACCTTACCACGTCCATGAGGGCGTGCAAAACGGTGGTCTTTGGGTACAGTCCCGAGTCACATGGAGGCAATGAGCGATACGAGGGGTTTCGTCTCTCCCGGTATTGGGAGTTGATGTTGCGCTGTGCTCGATTGGCCGTAGCAGGGAAGTCCCTGGCCAGGGCTGATCAGAGATTTGCTGGTAAGTGTTACCAGTAGTTTCTCGACCCGTTATGAGCCTCACATCGGCACGACTTATCGGGTTATTGGGGTCTGACGTTTACCACCCCTAGACTTGACATGCGACATATCAGACGAAGAGACCGGACTGTATGGTAAGTGTTACTGGTCGGATTCGCAGGAGTGTGAGCGGGCTAGCTCGTCGATCTTCTGATCACTCAATACCCGGGTGGCCGTTACGTTTAGCAGACCGCTTGTGGCTTGTGGGTGCTTGATATGATCATCATCTGCTACCGGCGTATTGACGAGTGTTTAGAGTCCTACACAGAGGTTTCCTGGCTCAAGCGAAACGAAATAGGAGCGCATATGAGATATGTGCGGGAGCGAGAATAATGCGTGTATGTGATACCGCATTTCATTCTCGCGTTAAATGTTTCGATTGGTTGTATTCGATATGACCTAGTTATCGAATCATTGATTCGATAAATCAATACATTGAATTCTAGTCGGTTATGTGCGACATGACCGGATCATTGAATCAAATGTTGATTTAATGATTTAATGTATAATTATATATTTGATATATTACTTTGCATTAACTAGTATTGGTTTACTTTAGATGGATATTCTCACTTGATGTGCAAATTATATATGTGATATATTTTTGTGCACATGTTAGTATCATGTTTGATGATGCTTGCTCATTAGGTTAAGTGTATAGAATTAAACCTAGATTAAGAAAGTGATTAGGGTTTTTATTTAACCATTCTTTTATTTATTCATTTTTGGAAAAAGAATGGCATTTGAATACAAAATGGTTGCTTTCTTTCTTAAACATTGTTGAAGCTTCATGAAGCTTTGACTTTGTGACCATTTTGTCTTCACATTAAACCCTAACCATTCTTCTAACCTTAGTTAACTCTCTACACTTAACTATGGTTCTCTTTATGATAAGTATTGATTTAATTTTATTAAATCTCAACACTTATCATATTTCTTTCTTCTTCATCATCTTCTTCTTCAAGAAAAACTCAAGGTCCATCAATGGCAACTTGAGTTAAAGTGAGATAAATCCAATTCTAAAGTGAACCCACCTCCTATTTCTTCACCCTCTACCTCTTGCCAAGTTGTTTTGGGTGTTTTCTTCACAAGTTTCACAACTTTGTGAAGTCGGAGCTTGAGTTTGTGCAACCTCGACGTAGATCGTCTTTGACACGAAGCCGACGACCTATTCCGCACGTTTCTCCGATGAAGCCGTCACGAGAGTCCAAGCTTCGAGATGGACAGCGAGAGGACGCCCTCGTGGAGCTAAGGAAGTGGAAATCCGGATCTACAAAGGTTGTAGCTTCCGACCTTTAGTTAATTTGTTAACTAGTTTTATATTTCGCCTAGACATCTAGCAACGATCCGTTAACTAGGGTTTCTCGGCACCATAATTTTTAAAATTGGCATGTTCGATGCCTTGTGAGACCTCTATTGGGTGCCTAGGAACCTTTCACTGGTATCAGAGCCTAGCTAGAGCCTTAGGCGAAGTCTAGACGGACTTTGAAGTCCGATCGAACCAAAAATCCGAACCCAAAATAGCTCTCTGGACTTTTTCCAATTTATGGGATTTTTAAAGATTAAAAATTACCAAAAAAATCAGCAGGGAATATAGTGAGTTACTGTGAAACACGTGATGATAAATCAATTAATGAAGCGCGGATCCGCGGCCTACTCCATAGAACTAGCGGCGCTTCCGCGGCAACCCTGTAGATTTACATCACGTGGCTTGCACAGTAATTCATGTTTTGTAGTGCTGAGTCTTCTGGAAATTTTTAATATTTTTTCAAAGTTGAATTTTTCTGGGTTGTTTTGGGATTTCATGGACTCGATCGGATTATCAAATTTCGTCTTTTGTGGCTTTCCGGATAATTTCCAGAATATGTTAAAAAGTTCGACCGGATATAAATACCCAATTTTTCCCCTGTCGGAAAATTTCCAAGTGTTGGATTTTTCCGTAGTTTAACGACGTTCTAAGTAGTGCAAGTAATGCGATGGACCCTCTAGAAGACAACAAACCTTAACTCGATTATGTGACCGTCTTGAACTGCCCTTTGAACCTTCGGGTTTGGGGCAGTACGGCGTGCCACATGTGAGGCGTTGGCTTGACCCTTCTACGGCTGGACCGTCGGTACTGAGGCACGAACTGAATGTTGTTAGACTTATTTCATGTGTTGAGCTGTATCGGAAAAACTTGGGTATTCGACTGTTCGATCGGAAAGTTTAACATTTTCTGTTTATCTGGAATGTGATACAATAATTGGAATTCACAAACAGTTATGTGATAACTGAATGAATGTTATAAATCTAGCAATTTAGTCCCATATGATATTGAAAAGAGTTTTCGATAATGAGACTAAAATGCGGGATTTATATCTGTTAGGCATACGATGTCTAAAGAGATTGCGGATTCCAATTGTTGTAGTTTTACACTTTCTTTTCTGTGACCGTAAGTGTAGTATGTTCATATCGCCGGTTTCGTTGCTATACGTCAACGACAATTGGGGTATGCATACTTACTTACGTTGGTGACATGTGAAGTTATGTGTTGCTGGATATGTTATATTGGATCGTCGTGTTCGAATAGCCGGGGTTTTTTATGTGAGATGAGTGTTTTTCATTTTCATTCATGTAAAAACTTGTATGTAATATTCTTTTATTTGGGGCACTTCCAGGTAGCGGAAGTTGTCACCCTTTGTATATTATTTACTTTTCCGCATTAGGATAGACCCAAGAAGGGGAGCACAAGTAACCGGGTTCTGGGGTCCAGTGGGAGACCAACTCGAGGAGTCGAGTCCGGGTCTCCTAACCCTAGAATTGGCAGGGTTGCTTGCCGCTCTCGTAGGGGTCTAAGGGTGTGGGATTGGCTATTCATCACGACCGTGGAATCCGTGTTTTATACTGGCTCGTATTGAAAACACGGACGTCCTAGTATATCCAATATTTCATATGTTTATTCTGCTGCGATATCTGTGATGTGTTTCTGTGATGGATATAGTATATAGTATATATGATATATTATATAGACTGTTCCCCTCCGAACGGCGGCCGGGACGTCGGGACGTCTGAGGCGTTAGGTTCGGGGCAGATGCTAATTGGTGCTATCCGTCCACCTCTCCGAAGATGCCAAGTTGATTTATGGCACCATATATCGAAGGTTTAAACGGATGCGACCGATGTAGCAGACTTCGTCAGATTCCCCCTCGTTTGAGGGGTTTTTGATTGTGGGGACGCTCTTCCCTGCAGGCGCAAGCCCCTGCAGTTAATTACGCTACCGCATTGCGGTAACAACTTTCTCCTTCTCCAGATGGTCACTTCGTGTCGTGGGTGTTTGCTTTATTGCCCGTGGATTGTTTACGGAGACTGAGTTATGTCGTCGCCCGTAGGGCGTAGACTAGTCCAAATCCGCATTATCTTAAATTTGGGTTTGGGGGGGGTTTTGGTTTGAGGATACGTCAGCCCTACTCGAGGCTAAGATCAACTCAAACGTTCGTTAAGGATACGTTAGTCTAACTTTGTGACTAAGATCAACTTAACGGGATCGTTTAGATCCGACAAAAGAGTGTTTGGACTCTAATATTCCAGTTTAGGGACATGGTGGTCCATCGTCTGTATGGCTGTCGGGACCCATCACCTCTCTGACGACGTTGAAGGATTACAACGACAGATGCCAGAGGAGTTCAGGGATGTACCCTTGAGCCGGAGTTAATTTGGGGGATTCGTAGTCCAGTATGCTTGAGAGTCTAAGGACGCGTTAACCATCTCCAAGGCTAAGATCAACTTAGACGGGGCCGTTTAGGTCCAACAAAAGAGCATAAGAAAGGGCTCTATTGTTCTAGTTTTAGGGACATCGCGGTCCGTGGGTAGTTTAAGGACATTGCGGTCCGTAGGTAGTTTAAGGACATTGCGGTCCATAGGTAGTTTAAGGACATTGCGGTCCATAGGTAGTTTAAGGACATTGCGGTCCATTGTTAGTTTTAAGACATCTCGGTCAAGGTTAAGGACGTCGTAGTCCATGGGTTTAAGGACCCCATAGTCCGGTATGTGCTCTGGATGCTTCACACGGGTTCACTGCCGTGCTTAGCGAGGACCAGGCTCCGCTCTGGATGCTTCACACGGGTTCACTGCCGTGCTCTGCGAGGACCAGGATCCGCTCTGGACGTTTCCCACGGGGTCAAAGAGTGACGTTATCCGTATTCCACGTGACCAGGAATTTGTATGAGTTTAAGGACCCCACAGTCCATATCATGGGTGGTCGTCGGGACCCGTCACCTCTTTGAAGACATTGAGGGATTACAATGCCAAGTATCAAAGGAGTGAAGAGATGTACCCTAGAACCGGAGTGGATTAAATAGTCCTTGGCCCAATTTGGGGTCAAGACGAATTAATTAGGTTATGAGTCCATTGGACCAGTTAATCACCAATTGAGGACTTATGGCCATCTTGGGCTAAGTCCAATCAGGAGAGGCTTTGCCTCTATCCATTTAGGCCAATTGGGCCAAAGCATAGTGTTAAACATTACAGAGCAGTCAGTGTTGACCACTGGGAATGGGGTTGACAAGTTAGTGTTTAACACTAAGAGAATATTTGGTGTTAAACACCAGCAACAATGCTTTTTCAGATTAGTGTTAAACACTAAGGTAATCAGTGTTGAACACTGCAAAGGAAGATCTCAGATTAGTGTTTAAACACGAAGGTAATCAGTGTTGAACACTGCAGATAAAGCTTTTTATTTAGTGTTGAACACTAAGGCCCAACAGTGTTTTAACACTGGGTTCAAGAGTTTTAATTTAGTGCTAAACACTAAGGCAAGAGGGGTCACGTGGCAGCGCGTGAGAGCGCCCTCCCTTCATTTATTCTGCTGAGATTATTGCGTCTTTCAGAGCATCACGTGCCGTCACGTGATGGGCATTCAAATGCCTATGTATCGGAGCTTCTGCCGAGGGTCACGTGGGTCACGTGGGATGCTGCCTCAAAGTATTTTGTTTAGAGGCTTTGTTAATCTTTTTTTCAGGAATTAAATTCCTCGAACTGTAAATTTCAGAGGAATTAAATTCCTACTTCCTTTCGAAGACTTTGTTTTCTGGAATAGAGTTTAACTCCGAATTTTCTGTGGGAATTAAATTCCTCATATACGTGAAGGGCTGAATAGGGTTAGACCCTAATAAAAGTTTTTAAGGAGTTTAAATTTCCATCCTCTGTTAAATTATGATTAAGGGAATTAAATTCCTGCTGTTTCAACAGAACTAGGTTCTTAATTAGGGTTAAACCCTGTTTTCTTTTTTGTTCTGAAGGAATTAAATTCCCATGATATAGGGTCAAGCCCTACTCTTATTTTAAAGGAATTAAATTCCTATAGTTCTGTGAGAATTAAATTCTCGTACTTGCATTCCTTCTCTATGTTTTGGATCTGCATGGCAGGATCTCGACCCATTGAGAATTAAATTCTCAACCTTAAGGGGAGATGTGCACTTTGCAGATCCTCTATCAAAGAGGGAGGAGATATGCTCTCTCGTTTTATGCCTCAGAGTTAAACTCTGTTGAGAATTAAATTCTTTTTCTTTCCAAAAGACTTTCCCTTTCTTACCTAGGGTTTTTTGCAGAAGATCTAAGTCTTTTTCAAGTATCAAAGCTCTTCTCCTTTTCTCTTTTCTTCTCTGCGTATGTCTATATTTCTCTGTGTCTTTTTGGCTCCTATTTATAGGAGAAGCAGCCGAGTCAATCAGTTTTTGACGAATCTTCATTGATATTTGATTTGCATTCATCATTCATTTTGGGCCGTTGGATGATTAGGTGAATTTTATTCACCATTGGATTTTAAATCCAGAGATTCTCTCTTGCTATTTTGGTTAGATTTAAAGGGGAAATCTTTCCAAACCCGAGATTTTCCATAGATAGATGATATTTAATCATCTCTGAATCTTTAATTTGATTGGTCCCAAATAATTACTTTCCTTTGGAAAGATTCGAATTTCCTTCAGAATTTAATTCTGTCGTCAAAAATGGGCTTTGAAAGTCGGTCACGTGTGACCACGTGACCCATGGTCACGTGTGAGCACGTGACGCCCTTTGGAATGAGCCTTCTGCGCTGCGTCTTCTGATTGCTGCTTAAACATCACGTGCTACCACGTGACCCCTGGTCACGTGTGAGCACGTGACCCTTGTTTGAACTCTCTTTCTTTGGTTCAACTGGAGATCGAGTTTGCTGCCTTGAACGTCACGTGTCGACACGTGACTCTGGTCACGTGGGAGCACGTGACCTCCTCTAAAGCTCTTTTCCTTGACTTGATCAGGGAACCAATGTGCGCCTTTGCTGCTTGAATTTAAATGTCACGTATCGACACGTGACTTTGATCACGTGGGAGCACGTGACCCTTCCTGAAGCCCTCTTTTCTTCGACTTAGTCAGGAGACTGAACTTGATTGAATGATGCGTTCAGGTGTCACGTGTGAACACGTGACCGCTAGTCACGTGTAAGCACGTGACCCTCTTCTGAAGCTTTTCACAGAAGCTTCCTGATTTTAAATCAGGAAACAAATGCCCCCACAGCGTTGTTCTCACGTGTCAGCACGTGAGTGCAACGCTGTCATCTCTCGCGACCGTTGGATCTGTTTTGGGAGTAGGATAGATGACTCGTCCTTTCAGAAGCGCCTTTACTTTTTCATCCTCTTCTTTTCAAACCTTTCTTTTAAGAGTTTGATTCTCATTCCCAAAGCTTAGTTTTCTGTTGTGTCTGTGCAGGGCCACTTTATCCTCCAATCGAAGGCTAGTGTTCACGTATTGCCCATGCAGGGCTCTGCTTGATAGGGACGTTTCATTTCCTCAACCTGATTCCAATGCGTCGTTGGATTTCATTTCCAACGCTGTCCCCTTCTTTCCGGGCTTTGAGAATCGTCCCACCATGCACAACGTTTTTTGTGCATAGCATTAAATGCTCCCCTTTATAACCTGAACCCATTCCTTGCTTCTTTTCTTCACAGAGAAATCCATTCATACCTTAAGGTGATCATCTTTGAGAACCCGATCAATCGCCATGGCTTGCAATCGTCCCCATGCTCGTCGGCAACCATGGGATGTGCCCATTGAGGAGATAATCCCTCGCTTCGCTGCGCGGCTGGCAGATCCCCTTCTCACCGACGATGAATGTGACACGGTGATGTATGAGCTACTGACACGTCGGGGCTCTCCTCTTCCCATGGGCTCCATTTGGCTCCGGATGATCCTCATGTCCGTGCTTGCCGATATACCCCCTCATCCGGCGGAGATGACTTCGACGATTCTTGACGCGGCAGAGGACAAGCTCGAGTGCTTTCAGGAGGCTTGTCTAATCACTCAAGCTCTGAAGGATCACTCAGTTCATTTACTGAGTCAGATAAGAGCTCGTCGGGCCGTCATGTCTGCTTTCGCTGATGAGCACGGCTCCAACCGGTGGGGAGCGACTCCTCGCGAAAACCGCCGTTTTGACGTGCTGGAGAAGGCAGAGAGGGAGTTGGAGAATTTTGTGCTTTGCTTTGTTAACCCTTGTATTTGTGACCCCTTGTTTGGTGATCTTTTCCCACCAATGTAATATGTTTGAATCAATGTACTCCTTTTAATCATTGGTGGTTTGCATGCTTTCTGTTGAATTTTCATGCTTGTCAGATAGTCGTACGTGTGTCTTGCTAGCGTAAATGAGCCGTCTATTTTTCTTTAATTACGAGCACCATCGTTACGTTGCATGCACATCAGTGCCTCAGGCAACATTTCCTTTTAAACATTCGTACAGTTGCAAATGCGTGCCTGATAGGATACAGATCAGAAACTTGCCACGTTATCTCCCGCATCTGGTGGTTTGTGCTGGCTTTAGATCGAGTATTGTTGTCGAAGGGAGGTTTATAAATGAAGACATATTCTTCCCTTCAAGGGTGTGTCCCCTTTCTATTGAATGCGTTCTGCGGATATTCTATCTTAATCTTCTTGCAGGACGGCCGTGGCTTAGGATTCAGGGTTAGGATCTGTTTCCTGAGGCCTTTGCATCTTATGAGCCACGAGGGTCTCATAAGGAGTCTTTCTCCCTATAGGTCGAGAGGATCCCATAGGTGTGAGTTCTTCTTAAAGATCGTGAGGATCCTTAAGCGGGTTTTCCCTTGAGAGTCGTAAGGATCCCACAAGAGAGTTTTTCTTCCTTACAGGTCGTGAGGGCCTGCAAGTGTTGGATGTGATCATCCTTATCCGCGTTTCATGGGGTTAGGGATCTCTCAAGGTATCGCAGTTTAAAGACGTCGCGGTCAAGGTTAAGGACCTCATAGTCCGTGGATTTAAGGACTCCACAGTCCGCTGTTAGTTTTAAGACATCGCGGTCAAGGTTAAGGACCTCATAGTCCGTGGATTTAAGGACTCCACAGTCCGGTGTTTGGTTGCAGGGACCCGTCACCTCTTTGAAAACGTTGAGGGATTACAACGCCAGGTATCAAAGGAGTGAAGAGATGTACCCTTAAACCAAGGCGAAATCCGTAGGGAATCGAGGGGATTGATCGTTAGTTTTAAGACATCACGGTCGAGGTTAAGGACGTCATAGTCCGTGGATTTTAAGGACTCCACAGTCCGGTGTTTGCTCTGGATGCTTCACACGGGTTCACTGCCGTGCTTGGCGAGGACCAGGCTCCGCTCTGGACGTTTTCCACGGGGTCAAAGAATGACGTTATCCGCGTTCCACGTGACCAGGAAGTTTGCACTAGATGCTTCACACGGGTTCACTGCCGCGTTAGGCGAGGACTAGGCTCCGCTCTGGATGCTTCGCACGGGTTCACTGCCATGCTCTGCGAGGACCAGGATCCGCTCTGGACGTTTTCCACGGGGTCAAAGAGTGACGTTATCCGCGTTCCACGTGACCAGGAAGTTTGCACTAGATGCTTCACACGGGTTCACTGCCGCGTTAGGCGAGGACTAGGCTCCGCTCTGGATGCTTCGCACGGGTTCACTGCCATGCTCTGCGAGGACCAGGATCCGCTCTGGACGTTTTCCACGGGGTCAAAGAGTGACGTTATCCGCGTTCCACGTAACCAGGAAGTTTGCACTAGATGCTTCACACGGGTTCACTGCCGCGTTAGGCGAGGACTAGGCTCCGCTCTGGATGCTTCGCACGGGTTCACTGCCATGCTCTGCGAGGACCAGGATCCGCTCTGGACGTTTTCCACGGGGTCAAAGAGTGACGTTATCCGCGTTCCACGTAACCAGGAAGTTTGCACTAGATGCTTCACACGGGTTCACTGCCGCGTTAGGCGAGGACTAGGCTCCGCTCTGGATGCTTCGCACGGGTTCATTGCCATGCTCTGCGAGGACCAGGATCCGCTCTGGACGTTTTCCACGGGGTCAAAGAGTGACGTTATCCGCGTTCTACGTAACCAGGAAGTTTGCACTAGATGCTTCACACGGGTTCACTGCCGCGTTAGGCGAGGACTAGGCTCCGCTCTGGATGCTTCGCACGGGTTCACTGCCATGCTCTGCGAGGACCAGGATCCGCTCTGGACGTTTTCCACGGGGTCAAAGAGTGACGTTATCCGCGTTCCACGTAACCAGGAAGTTTATCAATTGTATCCGCATTTCACGGAATGGAGGTTTGACTGTTGGCGATATGTACACCGCCGAGCCATGGAACTGGGAGTTGCCGCTGTTTCGTTTAGCTTGAAGTTGTGTCCGTCGTTACGAGACGAGTGTTGAGACGATCTCCAGGTCTCCTTTGGCCTGTCGAGATTTGTCTTCTTCTTCTTTGGTGAAACCTGGGGGAAGGAGTACGACTCCTTCTTTGTTTGCGCCCCTGGATTGTGTACAGGGATTGTTGTAGTATCACCTGTAGGGCAAAAAGGTTTCATTTTTCCATCATTTCTTTTATTCTTTCCGCGATGCTCTATCATTTCAGCTTTTTATATCGCGAAGGTCGCGATTGCCCAATCATTTCGGCTATTTTTCGCGGTGCCCAATCATTTCGGCTATTTGTTTTATTTTTACTCGCTGCTTTTTTATTGCGAGTTGCCCCATCATTTCGGCTATTTTTCATGCATACATTTTTACTTGCAGCTTTTTTATTGCAAGTTGCCCCATCATTTCGGCTGTTTCGTAGGCATGTGTGGCTTGCTAGCTTTTTCGCCGCAAGCTCGGATTTTGGACACCGATTTCGGCATCAGCATCGCTGCAACTGAGATGTTGCCAGGAGCGAATCATCATTTGCCTCTATCGATGTTGAACAAAGGTGGCTTAGCAAACAGGGTTAAGGTCCTGTCGACTAAGGCTTTTGACTTCATGAGCCGTAAGGGTCTCACAAAGGTATTTCTCCCTACAAGTCGTGAGGATCTTGCAGGTGTCTTTTCTCCTTAGGGATCGTGAGGATTCCTAAGTGTATGTTCCTCTGTAAGTCGTAAGGATCCTACAAGAGGGTTTTCTCCTTATGGGTCGAGAGGACCTACAAGGGTTGGACTTTGCTGGGGAAATGTTTATTCGCGCCCGTGGATTGTATACAAGGGTCAGTATTGAGCCTCTTGTAGGGCATGTATTGGAGGTTGTGGAGGATTTGCTTAAGAACAGGTTCAGGTTTCTGTAACTTAAGACTTTCAAATCTCATGAGCCGTGAGGGTCCCATAAGAGAATTCTCCTTACGAGTCGTGAGGATCTCGTAAGTGTATTTTCTCCTTAGGAATCGTGAGGATCCCTAAGTGTGTTGCTCCTTTGTGAGTCGTAAGGATCTCACGCAGGTGGTTTCTCCTTACAAGGTCGAGAGGACTCTGTAAGTGTCCTTTAACGAGATTGCGCCCTTTCGGGTTTTCACAAATACTCGCCGGTAGTCCTGCTGTTTTTACTCACGGAGCCCTTTCGGGTTTTCATCCGTGCCCCCTTTGCTTATGGACATACCGTTTTTTTTTTTATTTTATTTTATTTTATTATTTTTTTTTTATTATTTTTTTTTTTTTTTTTTTTATTTATCCATCTTGTCAACCTAAGGACGTTGCGGTAGTAGTTTAGGGACGTTTCGGTCCGTCGATAGTTTAAGGACGTTTCGGTCCGCTGTTAGTTTAAGGACGTTTCGGTCTGACGATAGTTTAAGGACGTTTCGGTCCGTCGATATAGGAAGGCCGACTGCTGCTTGTAAAGTCTGAGCTTAGGAAGATAGCGAGCGGACATAGTCGTCGTCATCCATCATTGACCTAGGCTGCAGCTTATTAAGCATGGTATTTCTTCAAGAAGCGGCCGTTTACTGGCCTGAAAGGCCTTTCACCGTGCATATCCATGAGTAGGTAGGCTCCACCCTGGTAGACCTTGTCTATGATGTACGGGCCTTCATAGTTTGGCTCAAATTTTCCCCGCTTGGCGCGATTGGGGATCATAGGTCTTTTGACCACTGGTACGAGTTCGCCTGGGCGGAATGTCCTCGGCCTGGTCAATCTTTCGTACGAGCGCGTCATCTTTGCTTTGTAGGCTTCTAGATGTTGTTGCGCTATGAGCCGGGTCTCATCGAGGGCGTCAAGCTCCTCAAGCCGAAGGTGAGCATTTTCTTCGTTCGTCAGCTCGTGGTGGACTGCTACTCGTAGAGAGGGTAACTCTATCTCAAGGGGGAGAACTGCTTCCGTCCCAAATACCAACGCGTACGGTGTTGTGTTCGTGGCCGTCTTGAATGTAGTTCGATAAGCCCAAAGGGCTTCTTGCAGCCTTTCGTGCCAGTCCCTCTTATTCCTGGAGACGGTCTTTTTTATGATCTTCGTCAAGGTCTTATTGAAAGCCTCGGCTAGACCGTTAGCTCGTGGGTTGTAAACTGAAGAATATCTCCAGTCTATATTGTGCTGCTGTGCGAAGCGGCTAATCTTATGGCTTCGGTAGGCCGGCCCATTATCGGAGATAATCCGTCGTGGAGTTCCGAACCGATAGATGACTTGCGTCTTGAAGAAATGGAGGATATTCTCCGTCTTCACTTCCTTCAGTGGTACTGCTTCTGCCCATTTGGAGAAGTAATCAGTTGTCGCCAGGATAAAGCGGTGTCCCCGGGATGATGCTGGCTCAATGGGGCCGACTATGTCAGTCCCCCACATTTCGAATGGCCAGCTGGCCACCGTTGGGTGTAGTGGATTCGGATGTTGGTGGATGAAGTCTCCATGGATCTGGCATGAGTGGCATTGCTTCGCATACTCGAGGCAGTCCTGGATCATCGTGGGCCAGTAGTAACCCATTCGTTTAATTTTTAACTTCATCTTTGGGCCCGCTTGATGAGAACCGCAAAGCCCGTCGTGAACTTCTTGAACGACTCTTTCTGCTTCGTCAGGTCCCAAGCATCTCAGCCATAGAAAATCAAACGATCTCTTGTACAGGGTATCGTTGACGAAAGCGAAGGATAGAGCTCGTTTCATAAGCTGATGTCTTGAGGACGCTTCTTCGGGCATTCGGTGGGATTTAAAGTAGTCTATGAAGACTTCCCTCCAGTCCTCAGCCTTCTCACGGTCTTTTATTTGTAGGGTCGCTTGCTCAATCGCTCCCTTTTCTTTATATAATTCCGGAGGTATTTCTGCCGGGGCGAGCACTCGCCGGCTTTGTACTATGATTCTGACGTCATCGAGGTTCTCGTCGGCCAGTTCTTTAGCGAGTTTGGCCAATGCGTCTGCTTTGCTGTTCTCTGCGCGCGGTATGTTCTCTAGAATATAGAAAGGGATCTGGGCCAACAGTTGTTGCACCTTTTCGCCGTACTTCACCAATTCTGGTTTGCACGTTTGGTAGTCACCATTTACTTGGCTAATGACCAGCTGAGAATCTCCGTATATGAGGAGGTCTTCAATTCCCATGTTGATGGCGATTTCGAGGCCTGCTATCAGAGCTTCGTATTCGGCTTCATTGTTTGTCCTTGACTCCGTTAAGGAGAAGGCGAAGCGCATTATTCCTCCTTGTGGAGTTGCAAAGATGAGGCCTATCCCCGATTTGATGATCGGGCTACCCTGTTTCTGTTTCTTTATGGAGGACGCTCCATCAAAATAGAGTTCCCATCGTGTGCTTCCTCCGCTAATTGCATCAAATGCATGCTCATCCGGCAAATCACAGTTCAGAGGAGAGTTGGCCGGTATCGGGTGCTCGGCGAGGAAGTCGGCAATGGCCTGGCCCTTCACTGCCTTGAGGGGTTGATATGTTATCGAGAACTCCATCAAGAGCAAGGCCCATTTAGCGAGTCTTCCCGTCAATATAGCCTTTGACATCAGGTATTTAAGGGGGTCCACCTTCGAAATGAGGCGGACTTCATGTGCCAACGCATAGTGCCTGAGCTTCGTTATTGCAAAGATTAATGCCAAGCAATGTTTTTCGATGGGCGAGTAATTGCTTTCTGCCCCCAGCAGCACTCGACTTAAGTAGTAAAGTGCTCTTTCTTTCCCCTGATCATTCTCCTGTGCCCATAATGCGCCCAAAGAACCTTCAAGGGCGGCCGTGTAAAGAATGAGAGGCTTTCCTTTCACTGGGGCAGCCAACACCGGCGGATTTTGCAAGTATTGTTTGATCTCGTCTAGTGCACCTTGACATTTGTGATTCCAAACGAACGGGGTTCCCTTTTTCATCAGGTGGCTGTAAGGACGGCATTTGCCCGAAAGATTAGCGATAAACCGCCGGATGTATGCGAGCTTCCCTTGGAGAGACCGCAACTGCTTGAGGGTTTTTGGCGGAGGCATTTCCATGATCGCTTTAATCTTTGACGGATCTATTTCAATACCTCTGTGTCGAATGATGAATCCCAGAAATTTGCCCGAGGAGACTCCAAACGCGCATTTGAGGGGATTCATTTTTAAATTATATTGCCGAAGGCGTCGAAATACGGTTTCGAGATGCTTTAAATGCTCTTCGTATGATATGCTCTTTACTACGAGATCATCGATATAGCATTCGACGATGTCGTGTATGAGATCGTCGAAGATTTTTGTCATGGCCCTTTGATAGGTGGCGCCGGCGTTCTTTAGACCAAAGGTCATAACCTTGTAGCAGAATATGCCCAAAGGAGTCCGGAAAGCGGTGTGCTTCTGGTCTTCGGGATGCATCTTTATCTGATTGTATCCTGATGAACCATCCATAAAGGAGAAGACCTCGTGAGTGGATGTGTTATCTATCATTAGCTCGGTTACCGGCACCGGGAAATCGTCCTTTGGGCATGCTTTATTGAGATCCCTGAAATCCACGCATATGCGCACCGTTCCATTCTTCTTCATTACCGGGACGATATTGGCGATCCAGTCGGGGTATTGGACTTCTTGGATAAATCCGGAATCGATCAACTTCTTGACTTCGGCGTTGATGCTCATCTCCAGCTCAAGTCGCATCCTCCTTGGCGCCTGCTTGACTGGCTTGATATCCGGGGATATTGCTAATCTATGCACCGCAATCTCCGGATCTAATCCTGGCATCTCGGAGTAGTTCCACGCGAAGCAGTCTTTATGCCGTAGGAGCAGGTTCTTTAACGCGGCCACCTTTTCTTGGGTGTTCCCCTCCGAACGGCGGCCGGGACGTCGGGACGTCCGAGGCGTTAGGTTCGGGGCAGATGCTAATCGGTGCTATCCGTCCACCTCTCCGAAGATGCCAAGTTGATTTATGGCACCATATATCGAAGGTTTAAACGGATGCGACCGATGTAGCAGACTTCGTCAGATTCCCCCTCGTTTGAGGGGTTTTTGATTGTGGGGACGCTCTTCCCTGCAGGCGCAAGCCCCTGCAGTTAATTACGCTACCGCGTTGCGGTAACAACTTTCTCCTTCTCCAGATGGTCACTTCGTGTCGTGGGTGTTTGCTTTATTGCCCGTGGATTGTTTACGGAGACTGAGTTATGTCGTCGCCCGTAGGGCGTAGACTAGTCCAAATCCGCATTATCTTAAATTTGGGTTTGGGGGGGTTTTGGTTTGAGGATACGTCAGCCCTACTCGAGGCTAAGATCAACTCAAACGTTCGTTAAGGATACGTTAGTCTAACTTTGTGACTAAGATCAACTTAACGGGATCGTTTAGATCCGACAAAAGAGTGTTTGGACTCTAATGTTCCAGTTTAGGGACATAGTGGTCCATCGTCTGTATGGCTGTCGGGACCCATCACCTCTCTGACGACGTTGAAGGATTACAACGACAGATGCCAGAGGAGTTCAGAGATGTACCCTTGAGCCGGAGTTAATTTGGGGGATTCGTAGTCCAGTATGTTTGAGGGTCTAAGGACGCGTTAACCATCTCCAAGGCTAAGATCAACTTAGACGGGGCCGTTTAGGTCCAACAAAAGAGCATAAGAAAGGGCTCTATTGTTCTAGTTTTAGGGACATCGCGGTCCGTGGGTAGTTTAAGGACATTGCGGTCCGTAGGTAGTTTAAGGACATTGCGGTCCATGGGTAGTTTAAGGACATTGCGGTCCATGGGTAGTTTAAGGACATTGCGGTCCATGGGTAGTTTAAGGACATTGCGGTCCATTGTTAGTTTTAAGACATCTCGGTCAAGGTTAAGGACGTCGTAGTCCATGGGTTTAAGGACCCCACAGTCCGGTATGTGCTCTGGATGCTTCACACGGGTTCACTGCCGTGCTTAGCGAGGACCAGGCTCCGCTCTGGATGCTTCACACGGGTTCACTGCCGTGCTCTGCGAGGACCAGGATCCGCTCTGGATGTTTCCCACGGGGTCAAAGAGTGACGTTATCCGTATTCTACGTGACCAGGAATTTGTATGAGTTTAAGGACCCCACAGTCCATATCATGGGTGGTCGTCGGGACCCGTCACCTCTTTGAAGACATTGAGGGATTACAATGCCAAGTATCAAAGGAGTGAAGAGATGTACCCTAGAACCGGAGTGGATTAAATAGTCCTTGGCCCAATTTGGGGTCAAGACGAATTAATTAGGTTATGAGTCCATTGGACCAGTTAATCACCAATTGAGGACTTATGGCCATCTTGGGCTAAGTCCAATCAGGAGAGGCTTTGCCTCTATCCATTTAGGCCAATTGGGCCAAAGCATAGTGTTAAACATTACAGAGCAGTCAGTGTTGACCACTGGGAATGGGGTTGACAAGTTAGTGTTTAACACTAAGAGAATATTTGGTGTTAAACACCAGCAACAATGCTTTTTCAGATTAGTGTTAAACACTAAGGTAATCAGTGTTGAACACTGCAAAGGAAGATCTCAGATTAGTGTTTAAACACGAAGGTAATCAGTGTTGAACACTGCAGATAAAGCTTTTTATTTAGTGTTGAACACTAAGGCCCAACAGTGTTTTAACACTGGGTTCAAGAGTTTTAATTTAGTGCTAAACACTAAGGCAAGAGGGGTCACGTGGCAGCGCGTGAGAGCGCCCTCCCTTCATTTATTCTGCTGAGATTATTGCGTCTTTCAGAGCATCACGTGCCGTCACGTGATGGGCATTCAAATGCCTATGTATCGGAGCTTCTGCCGAGGGTCACGTGGGTCACGTGGGATGCTGCCTCAAAGTATTTTGTTTAGAGGCTTTGTTAATCTTTTTTCAGGAATTAAATTCCTCGAACTGTAAATTTCAGAGGAATTAAATTCCTACTTCCTTTCGGAGACTTTGTTTTCTGGAATAGAGTTTAACTCCGAATTTTCTGTGGGAATTAAATTCCTCATATACGTGAAGGGCTGAATAGGGTTAGACCCTAATAAAAGTTTTTAAGGAGTTTAAATTTCCATCCTCTGTTAAATTAAGATTAAGGGAATTAAATTCCTGCTGTTTCAACAGAACTAGGTTCTTAATTAGGGTTAAACCCTGTTTCTTTTTTGTTCTGAAGGAATTAAATTCCCATGATATAGGGTCAAGCCCTACTCTTATTTTAAAGGAATTAAATTCCTATAGTTCTGTGAGAATTAAATTCTCGTACTTGCATTCCTTCTCTATGTTTTGGATCTGTATGGCAGGATCTCGACCCATTGAGAATTAAATTCTCAACCTTAAGGGGAGATGTGCACTTTGCAGATCCTCTATCAAAGAGGGAGGAGATATGCTCTCTCATTTTATGCCTCAGAGTTAAACTCTGTTGAGAATTAAATTCTTTTTCTTTCCAAAAGACTTTCCCTTTCTTACCTAGGGTTTTTTGCAGAAGATCTGAGTCTTTTTCAAGTATCAAAGCTCTTCTCCTTTTCTCTTTTCTTCTCTGCGTATGTCTATATTTCTCTGTGTCTTTTTGGCTCCTATTTATAGGAGAAGCAGCCGAGTCAATCAGTTTTTGACGAATCTTCATTGATATTTGATTTGCATTCATCATTCATTTTGGGCCGTTGGATGATTAGGTGAATTTTATTCACCATTGGATTTTAAATCCAGAGATTCTCTCTTGCTATTTTGGTTAGATTTAAAGGGGAAATCTTTCCAAACCCGAGATTTTCCATAGATAGATGATATTTAATCATCTCTGAATCTTTAATTTGATTGGTCCCAAATAATTACTTTCCTTTGGAAAGATTCGAATTTCCTTCAGAATTTAATTCTGTCGTCAAAAATGGGCTTTGAAAGTCGGTCACGTGTGACCACGTGACCCATGGTCACGTGTGAGCACGTGACGCCCTTTGGAATGAGCCTTCTGCGCTGCGTCTTCTGATTGCTGCTTAAACATCACGTGCTACCACGTGACCCCTGGTCACGTGTGAGCACGTGACCCTTGTTTGAACTCTCTTTCTTTGGTTCAACTGGAGATCGAGTTTGCTGCCTTGAACGTCACGTGTCGACACGTGACTCTGGTCACGTGGGAGCACGTGACCTCCTCTAAAGCTCTTTTCCTTGACTTGATCAGGGAACCAATGTGCGCCTTTGCTGCTTGAATTTAAATGTCACGTATCGACACGTGACTTTGATCACGTGGGAGCACGTGACCCTTCCTGAAGCCCCCTTTTCTTCGACTTAGTCAGGAGACTGAACTTGATTGAATGATGCGTTCAGGTGTCACGTGTGAACACGTGACCGCTAGTCACGTGTAAGCACGTGACCCTCTTCTGAAGCTTTTCACAGAAGCTTCCTGATTTTAAATCAGGAAACAAATGCCCCCACAGCGTTGTTCTCACGTGTCAGCACGTGAGTGCAACGCTGTCATCTCTCGCGACCGTTGGATCTGTTTTGGGAGTAGGATAGATGACTCGTCCTTTCAGAAGCGCCTTTACTTTTTCATCCTCTTCTTTTCAAACCTTTCTTTTAAGAGTTTGATTCTCATTCCCAAAGCTTAGTTTTCTGTTGTGTCTGTGCAGGGCCACTTTATCCTCCAATCGAAGGCTAGTGTTCACGTATTGCCCATGCAGGGCTCTGCTTGATAGGGACGTTTCATTTCCTCAACCTGATTCCAATGCGTCGTTGGATTTCATTTCCAACGCTGTCCCCTTCTTTCCGGGCTTTGAGAATCGTCCCACCATGCACAACGTTTTTTGTGCATAGCATTAAATGCTCCCCTTTATAACCTGAACCCATTCCTTGCTTCTTTTCTTCACAGAGAAATCCATTCATACCTTAAGGTGATCATCTTTGAGAACCCGATCAATCGCCATGGCTTGCAATCGTCCCCATGCTCGTCGGCAACCATGGGATGTGCCCATTGAGGAGATAATCCCTCGCTTCGCTGCGCGGCTGGCAGATCCCCTTCTCACCGACGATGAATGTGACACGGTATGTATGAGCTACTGACACGTCGGGGTTCTCCTCTTCCCATGGGCTCCATTTGGCTCCGGATGATCCTCATGTCCGTGCTTGCCGATATACCCCCTCATCCGG
The DNA here is from genome assembly GCA_030015575.1 of Agapanthus africanus. Classification (NCBI taxonomy): domain Eukaryota; kingdom Viridiplantae; phylum Streptophyta; class Magnoliopsida; order Asparagales; family Amaryllidaceae; genus Agapanthus; species Agapanthus africanus. Next base: position 408,990,476 of record CM057349.1, on the reverse strand, counting down.
CGGAGATGACTTCGACGATTCTTGACGCGGCAGAGGACAAGCTCGAGTGCTTTCAGGAGGCTTGTCTAATCACTCAAGCTCTGAAGGATCACTCAGTTCATTTACTGAGTCAGATAAGAGCTCGTCGGGCCGTCATGTCTGCTTTCGCTGATGAGCACGGCTCCAACCGGTGGGGAGCGACTCCTCGCGAAAACCGCCGTTTTGACGTGCTGGAGAAGGCAGAGAGGGAGTTGGAGAATTTTGTGCTTTGCTTTGTTAACCCTTGTATTTGTGACCCCTTGTTTGGTGATCTTTTCCCACCAATGTAATATGTTTGAATCAATGTACTCCTTTTAATCATTGGTGGTTTGCATGCTTTCTGTTGAATTTTCATGCTTGTCAGATAGTCGTACGTGTGTCTTGCTAGCGTAAATGAGCCGTCTATTTTTCTTTAATTACGAGCACCATCGTTACGTTGCATGCACATCAGTGCCTCAGGCAACATTTCCTTTTAAACATTCGTACAGTTGCAAATGCGTGCCTGATAGGATACAGATCAGAAACTTGCCACGTTATCTCCCGCATCTGGTGGTTTGTGCTGGCTTTAGATCGAGTATTGTTGTCGAAGGGAGGTTTATAAATGAAGACATATTCTTCCCTTCAAGGGTGTGTCCCCTTTCTATTGAATGCGTTCTGCGGATATTCTATCTTAATCTTCTTGCAGGACGGCCGTGGCTTAGGATTCAGGGTTAGGATCTGTTTCCTGAGGCCTTTGCATCTTATGAGCCACGAGGGTCTCATAAGGAGTCTTTCTCCCTATAGGTCGAGAGGATCCCATAGGTGTGAGTTCTTCTTAAAGATCGTGAGGATCCTTAAGCGGGTTTTCCCTTGAGAGTCGTAAGGATCCCACAAGAGAGTTTTTCTTCCTTACAGGTCGTGAGGGCCTGCAAGTGTTGGATGTGATCATCCTTATCCGCGTTTCATGGGGTTAGGGATCTCTCAAGGTATCGCAGTTTAAAGACATCGCGGTCAAGGTTAAGGACCTCATAGTCCGTGGATTTAAGGACTCCACAGTCCGCTGTTAGTTTTAAGACATCGCGGTCAAGGTTAAGGACCTCATAGTCCGTGGATTTAAGGACTCCACAGTCCGGTGTTTGGTTGCAGGGACCCGTCACCTCTTTGAAAACGTTGAGGGATTACAACGCCAGGTATCAAAGGAGTGAAGAGATGTACCCTTAAACCAAGGCGAAATCCGTAGGGAATCGGGGGGATTGATCGTTAGTTTTAAGACATCACGGTCGAGGTTAAGGACGTCATAGTCCGTGGATTTTAAGGACTCCACAGTCCGGTGTTTGCTCTGGATGCTTCACACGGGTTCACTGCCGTGCTTGGCGAGGACCAGGCTCCGCTCTGGACGTTTTCCACGGGGTCAAAGAATGACGTTATCCGCGTTCCACGTGACCAGGAAGTTTGCACTAGATGCTTCACACGGGTTCACTGCCGCGTTAGGCGAGGACTAGGCTCCGCTCTGGATGCTTCGCACGGGTTCACTGCCATGCTCTGCGAGGACCAGGATCCGCTTTGGACGTTTTCCACGGGGTCAAAGAGTGACGTTATCCGCGTTCCACGTAACCAGGAAGTTTGCACTAGATGCTTCACACGGGTTCACTGCCGCGTTAGGCGAGGACTAGGCTCCGCTCTGGATGCTTCGCACGGGTTCATTGCCATGCTCTGCGAGGACCAGGATCCGCTCTGGACGTTTTCCACGGGGTCAAAGAGTGACGTTATCCGCGTTCCACGTAACCAGGAAGTTTGCACTAGATGCTTCACACGGGTTCACTGCCGCGTTAGGCGAGGACTAGGCTCCGCTCTGGATGCTTCGCACGGGTTCACTGCCATGCTCTGCGAGGACCAGGATCCGCTCTGGACGTTTTCCACGGGGTCAAAGAGTGACGTTATCCGCGTTCCACGTAACCAGGAAGTTTGCACTAGATGCTTCACACGGGTTCACTGCCGCGTTAGGCGAGGACTAGGCTCCGCTCTGGATGCTTCGCACGGGTTCACTGCCATGCTCTGCGAGGACCAGGATCCGCTCTGGAAGTTTTCCACGGGGTCAAAGAGTGACGTTATCCGCGTTCCACGTAACCAGGAAGTTTGCACTAGATGCTTCACACGGGTTCACTGCCGCGTTAGGCGAGGACTAGGCTCCGCTCTGGATGCTTCGCACGGGTTCACTGCCATGCTCTGCGAGGACCAGGATCCGCTCTGGACGTTTTCCACGGGGTCAAAGAGTGACGTTATCCGCGTTCCACGTAACCAGGAAGTTTGCACTAGATGCTTCACACGGGTTCACTGCCGCGTTAGGCGAGGACTAGGCTCCGCTCTGGATGCTTCGCACGGGTTCACTGCCATGCTCTGCGAGGACCAGGATCCGCTCTGGACGTTTTCCACGGGGTCAAAGAGTGACGTTATCCGCGTTCCACGTAACCAGGAAGTTTGCACTAGATGCTTCACACGGGTTCACTGCCGCGTTAGGCGAGGACTAGGCTCCGCTCTGGATGCTTCGCACGGGTTCACTGCCATGCTCTGCGAGGACCAGGATCCGCTCTGGACGTTTTCCACGGGGTCAAAGAGTGACGTTATCCGCGTTCCACGTAACCAGGAAGTTTGCACTAGATGCTTCACACGGGTTCACTGCCGCGTTAGGCGAGGACTAGGCTCCGCTCTGGATGCTTCGCACGGGTTCACTGCCATGCTCTGCGAGGACCAGGATCCGCTCTGGACGTTTTCCACGGGGTCAAAGAGTGACGTTATCCGCGTTCCACGTAACCAGGAAGTTTATCAATTGTATCCGCATTTCACGGAATGGAGGTTTGACTGTTGGCGATATGTACACCGCCGAGCCATGGAACTGGGAGTTGCCGCTGTTTCGTTTAGCTTGAAGTTGTGTCCGTCGTTACGAGACGAGTGTTGAGACGATCTCCAGGTCTCCTTTGGCCTGTCGAGATTTGGCTTTTTCTTCTTTGGTGAAACCTGGGGGAAGGAGTACGACTCCTTCTTTGTTTGCGCCCCTGGATTGTATACAGGGATTGTTGTAGTATCACCTGTAGGGCAAAAAGGTTTCATTTTTCCATCATTTCTTTTATTCTTTCCGCGATGCTCTATCATTTCAGCTTTTTATATCGCGAAGGTCGCGATTGCCCAATCATTTCGGCTATTTTTCACGGTGCCCAATCATTTCGGCTATTTGTTTTATTTTTACTCGCTGCTTTTTTATTGCGAGTTGCCCCATCATTTCGGCTATTTTTCATGCATACATTTTTACTTGCTGCTTTTTTATTGCAAGTTGCCCCATCATTTCGGCTGTTTCGTAGGCATGTGTGGCTTGCTAGCTTTTTCGCCGCAAGCTCGGATTTTGGACACCGATTTCGGCATCAGCATCGCTGCAACTGAGATGTTGCCAGGAGCGAATCATCATTTGCCTCTATCGATGTTGAACAAAGGTGGCTTAGCAAACAGGGTTAAGGTCCTGTCGACTAAGGCTTTTGACTTCATGAGCCGTAAGGGTCTCACAAAGGTATTTCTCCCTACAAGTCGTGAGGATCTTGCAGGTGTCTTTTCTCCTTAGGGATCGTGAGGATTCCTAAGTGTATGTTCCTCTGTAAGTCGTAAGGATCCTACAAGAGGGTTTTCTCCTTATGGGTCGAGAGGACCTACAAGGGTTGGACTTTGCTGGGGAAATGTTTATTCGCGCCCGTGGATTGTATACAAGGGTCAGTATTGAGCCTCTTGTAGGGCATGTATTGGAGGTTGTGGAGGATTTGCTTAAGAACAGGTTCAGGTTTCTGTAACTTAAGACTTTCAAATCTCATGAGCCGTGAGGGTCCCATAAGAGAATTCTCCTTACGAGTCGTGAGGATCTCGTAAGTGTATTTTCTCCTTAGGAATCGTGAGGATCCCTAAGTGTGTTGCTCCTTTGTGAGTCGTAAGGATCTCACGCAGGTGGTTTCTCCTTACAAGGTCGAGAGGACTCTGTAAGTGTCCTTTAACGAGATTGCGCCCTTTCGGGTTTTCACAAATACTCGCCGGTAGTCCTGCTGTTTTTACTCACGGAGCCCTTTCGGGTTTTCATCCGTGCCCCCTTTGCTTATGGACATACCGTTTTTTTTTATTTTATTTTATTTTATTTTATTTTATTTTTTTTTTTACTTTTCCTTTTTACAAGGTCGCGCCCTTTCGGGTTTTCACGAACACTTGCCGGCAGCCCTGCTGTTTTTACTCACGGAGCCCTTTCGGGTTTTCATCCGTGCCCCCTTTGCTTATGGACATACCGTTTTTTTTTATTTTTATTTTTATTATTTTTTTTTTTTATTTTTTTTTTATTTTTTTTTTTATTTATCCATCTTGTCAACCTAAGGACGTTGCGGTAGTAGTTTAGGGACGTTTCGGTCCGTCGATAGTTTAAGGACGTTTCGGTCCGCTGTTAGTTTAAGGACGTTTCGGTCCGACGATAGTTTAAGGACGTTTCGGTCCGTCGATATAGGAAGGCCGACTGCTGCTTGTAAAGTCTGAGCTTAGGAAGATAGCGAGCGGACATAGTCGTCGTCATCCATCATTGACCTAGGCTGCAGCTTATTAAGCATGGTATTTCTTCAAGAAGCGGCCGTTTACTGGCCTGAAAGGCCTTTCACCGTGCATATCCATGAGTAGGTAGGCTCCACCCTGGTAGACCTTGTCTATGATGTACGGGCCTTCATAGTTTGGCTCAAATTTTCCCCGCTTGGCGCGATTGGGGATCATAGGTCTTTTGACCACTAGTACGAGTTCGCCTGGGCGGAATGTCCTCGGCCTGGTCAATCTTTCGTACGAGCGCGTCATCTTTGCTTTGTAGGCTTCTAGATGTTGTTGCGCTATGAGCCGGGTCTCATCGAGGGCGTCAAGCTCCTCAAGCCGAAGGTGAGCATTTTCTTCGTTCGTCAGCTCGTGGTGGACTGCTACTCGTAGAGAGGGTAACTCTATCTCAAGGGGGAGAACTGCTTCCGTCCCAAATACCAACGCGTACGGTGTTGTGTTCGTGGCCGTCTTGAATGTAGTTCGATAAGCCCAAAGGGCTTCTTGCAGCCTTTCGTGCCAGTCCCTCTTATTCCTGGAGACGGTCTTTTTTATGATCTTCGTCAAGGTCTTATTGAAAGCCTCGGCTAGACCGTTAGCTCGTGGGTTGTAAACTGAAGAATATCTCCAGTCTATATTGTGCTGCTGTGCGAAGCGGCTAATCTTATGGCTTCGGTAGGCCGGCCCATTATCGGAGATAATCCGTCGTGGAGTTCCGAACCGATAGATGACTTGCGTCTTGAAGAAATGGAGGATATTCTCCGTCTTCACTTCCTTCAGTGGTACTGCTTCTGCCCATTTGGAGAAGTAATCAGTTGTCGCCAGGATAAAGCGGTGTCCCCGGGATGATGCTGGCTCAATGGGGCCGACTATGTCAGTCCCCCACATTTCGAATGGCCAGCTGGCCACCGTTGGGTGTAGTGGATTCGGATGTTGGTGGATGAAGTCTCCATGGATCTGGCATGAGTGGCATTGCTTCGCATACTCGAGGCAGTCCTGGATCATCGTGGGCCAGTAGTAACCCATTCGTTTAATTTTTAACTTCATCTTTGGGCCCGCTTGATGAGAACCGCAAAGCCCGTCGTGAACTTCTTGAACGACTCTTTCTGCTTCGTCAGGTCCCAAGCATCTCAGCCATAGAAAATCAAACGATCTCTTGTACAGGGTATCGTTGACGAAAGCGAAGGATAGAGCTCGTTTCATAAGCTGATGTCTTGAGGACGCTTCTTCGGGCATTCGGTGGGATTTAAAGTAGTCTATGAAGACTTCCCTCCAGTCCTCAGCCTTCTCACGGTCTTTTATTTGTAGGGTCGCTTGCTCAATCGCTCCCTTTTCTTTATATAATTCCGGAGGTATTTCTGCCGGGGCGAGCACTCGCCGGCTTTGTACTATGATTCTGACGTCATCGAGGTTCTCGTCGGCCAGTTCTTTAGCGAGTTTGGCCAATGCGTCTGCTTTGCTGTTCTCTGCGCGCGGTATGTTCTCTAGAATATAGAAAGGGATCTGGGCCAACAGTTGTTGCACCTTTTCGCCGTACTTCACCAATTCTGGTTTGCACGTTTGGTAGTCACCATTTACTTGGCTAATGACCAGCTGAGAATCTCCGTATATGAGGAGGTCTTCAATTCCCATGTTGATGGCGATTTCGAGGCCTGCTATCAGAGCTTCGTATTCGGCTTCATTGTTTGTCCTTGACTCCGTTAAGGAGAAGGCGAAGCGCATTATTCCTCCTTGTGGAGTTGCAAAGATGAGGCCTATCCCCGATTTGATGATCGGGCTACCCTGTTTCTGTTTCTTTATGGAGGACGCTCCATCAAAATAGAGTTCCCATCGTGTGCTTCCGCCGCCAATTGCATCAAATGCATGCTCATCCGGCAAATCACAGTTCAGAGGAGAGTTGGCCGGTATCGGGTGCTCGGCGAGGAAGTCGGCAATGGCCTGGCCCTTCACTGCCTTGAGGGGTTGATATGTTATCGAGAACTCCATCAAGAGCAAGGCCCATTTAGCGAGTCTTCCCGTCAATATAGCCTTTGACATCAGGTATTTAAGGGGGTCCACCTTCGAAATGAGGCGGACTTCATGTGCCAACGCATAGTGCCTGAGCTTCGTTATTGCAAAGATTAATGCCAAGCAATGTTTTTCGATGGGCGAGTAATTGCTTTCTGCCCCCAGCAGCACTCGACTTAAGTAGTAAAGTGCTCTTTCTTTCCCCTGATCATTCTCCTGTGCCCATAATGCGCCCAAAGAACCTTCAAGGGCGGCCGTGTAAAGAATGAGAGGCTTTCCTTTCACTGGGGCAGCCAACACCGGCGGATTTTGCAAGTATTGTTTGATCTCGTCTAGTGCACCTTGACATTTGTGATTCCAAACGAACGGGGTTCCTTTTTTCATCAGGTGGCTGTAAGGACGGCATTTGCCCGAAAGATTAGCGATAAACCGCCGGATGTATGCGAGCTTCCCTTGGAGAGACCGCAACTGCTTGAGGGTTTTTGGCGGAGGCATTTCCATGATCGCTTTAATCTTTGACGGATCTATTTCAATACCTCTGTGTCGAATGATGAATCCCAGAAATTTGCCCGAGGAGACTCCAAACGCGCATTTGAGGGGATTCATTTTTAAATTATATTGCCGAAGGCGTTGAAATACGGTTTCGAGATGCTTTAAATGCTCTTCGTATGACATGCTCTTTACTACGAGATCATCGATATAGCATTCGACGATGTCGTGTATGAGATCGTCGAAGATTTTTGTCATGGCCCTTTGATAGGTGGCGCCGGCGTTCTTTAGACCAAAGGGCATAACCTTGTAGCAGAATATGCCCAAAGGAGTCCGGAAAGCGGTGTGCTTCTGGTCTTCGGGATGCATCTTTACCTGATTGTATCCTGATGAACCATCCATAAAGGAGAAGACCTCGTGAGTGGATGTGTTATCTATCATTAGCTCGGTTACCGGCACCGGGAAATCGTCCTTTGGGCATGCTTTATTGAGATCCCAGAAATCCACGCATATGCGCACCGTTCCATTCTTCTTCATTACCGGGACGATATTGGCGATCCAGTCGGGGTATTGGACTTCTTGGATAAATCCGGAATCGATCAACTTCTTGACTTCGGCGTTGATGCTCATCTCCAGCTCAAGTCGCATCCTCCTTGGCGCCTGCTTGACTGGCTTGATATCCGGGGATATTGCTAATTTATGCACCGCAATCTCCGGATCTAATCCTGGCATCTCGGAGTAGTTCCACGCGAAGCAGTCTTTATGCCGTAGGAGCAGGTTCTTTAACGCGGCCACCTTTTCTTCGGATAACAGCTCGCTGACAAATGTCGGTCGTGGGTCGTCTGCCGATCCCAGCTCGATCTTCTCGAGGTTATCTGCGGTAGTATGTATACCGTCTTCCAGTTCTTTCGGAGCGGGCGGGAATTCTGAGATCAACTCATCATCGCTGTTCTCGAAGCACCGGGGAAGGTCATCTTCGTTCTCGGGCTCTTCTTTTAATATCGTAATCATATAACAGGTGCGAACTCGCTCCCAAGACTGAGGCGGGTCCGGTTCTGCTCTTGTGGTTTTGGGCTCTTGCTTTTGCGGCGGCGTCACTTTCCAACCGTCGGATAAAGCGAATCTGCCCCGTCGGTACTGGTCCTCGACCCAGTTCTTAAAGGTGAAGCAGTCTTCGGTAGGATGTCCTATGGCTCGGTGATAAGAGCAATAACTCGGATGAGAGACCTTGCTAGCTTGCTCAGGATGTCTAGACTCTGGAAGCGTGATCATTTGATGTTTTATAGCGAGGTTGAGTAACCTCTCTGTCTTATCTCGGGGGAAGGAGTACGCTCGACTCATCTTCTTGATGAAGGACAAGCCCGAGCCGCTTCTTGATTTATTTCCGTCTCTGCGTCGGGCCTTTCGTACAACGGATTGACGAGGATAAGCGTGTTTGTCTTTTGTAGCACGTTGAGATAGACGTTGCGTCCTGGCCTTCTCGTAGATGGCCATTTCGCGGTTGTGGTCTTCCCGAGCTTTCTGACCCACCTTCCTGATAGGCTTGCCCATTCGCTCTTCAAACGACGGACTTGGCGCTTCGATCGCGGGGTCTAGTCTTGATGAGGGGTTGGCCTCTCCTGACAGGGCGTCCTCTTCTTCATCAAAGGTAAATATAGCGTAGCTGCTGTGGGTTCGCCCTCGTTTTCTGGTTCTCGCGTACCCAAGCCCAAGTGTTTCCATTTTCCCATTGGGCAATTTGCGCTGAGTCCCGGGGACATCCCAAATCCTGTTATAGAACCGAGCCTGCCGCACCGTCTGTCTTAAAGGTACTCCTTGGCGCTTCAATAACTTCTTCAATCCATTTGTATAGTATCTAGGCAGACGGATGGGTTGGAGCCTGTCAAGTATAACATCCGCGCCGTGCCAGATCTCTTTCTCCACCTTCGACTCTGAGGATTGGTAGAATAGGATCACCTTCTCACCCCTTCGCCTGGGAGGGACGTAAAATGTTTGCAGGTCTTGCACGCTGTGAGCTTGAAGCGCGTCGAGATCCTTATAGTGTTCTTGCGGTACCATGGTGATTTGCAGACTATGGTCCTCGCAAAGGGGTGCCTGTATTGACAGCCGACTGGAGAATACGGCGTTAACCTCGTCCTCCGAATCACTCCCGAAGACCGGTATGGGGGTGGGCGCCCCCAGGTTGTTGCGTTGGGATGGCCCTGTATACACTATTTCCTCCTCCTCTTCAGTATCGCTCCCAAAAACGGGAATGGTGGCGGCGGCTTTGTCCTCTGGGTCGCGACACCTTTCTGTATCTTCGAAATCTGGCAAAAAGTATTTCGCGTCTTCGTATTTGCGAACTTCGTTTACAGAAAACGGGTTCAACTCGCCTGTTACGGTGTACTCGAAACCATCCTTGAAGTACTTCATACACTGATGTTGCGTAGAAGGGATGATGTTGTACTCGTGTAGCCAAGGACGACCGAGCAAGGCGTTGTAGCAGGTCTTGGCGTCAATGACATGGAATTTGATGTCTGTGACGAGAAGTCCGAAGCGTAACGTCAGTATTACAGATCCGAGAGTCCGTGACGATTGAGAGTCGAAACCGGAGATAGTAATTTTGTCACGAGCGAGGTGTTGCACACTCATGCAGATTTCCTTCAACACCCGAACATTAAGGAGGTTAACGGAGGATCCATTATCCACCAGGATCTTGCCTATCTTGATGTCATGGCAGTATCCAGAGACATATAGGGGGCGGTTGTGGTCGCACGTCCCGAGAAGGAGGTCTTCATCACCGAAAGTGACATCGGCCGTATGCACTTCCTCCAGTTCATCCTTCATCCTTTCAGTGGCGAGGAAGGCTTGGAATTGCTCGGGTTCTTGTAACGCCTTAATTAGTGAGTCTCGCGCTTCTTTCGATAATAGGAGGGCATCAAGAATGCTAAGCTGAGAAGGTAACTTCCTTAGGTGCGCGAGGATGTTATAGTCTACCTTACTCTTTTTGGGAGGGTTTTTGGTAGTTAGCTCTTTTGTGACCTGGTCATCTAGAGTGATATCTTCAATGACTTTTTCCTTTCCCTTATCTTTTCGGTCGACGGGCCCGAGATTCTTTTCTGGGAGCGTGCGATTGCGCAGCTGGATGTTCTCGCAGATCTCCAATTCCTCCTCCTTCCCCGAGAAAGATTCTTTAAAGAGAGGGCCCAGAGCCATTTCTTCATCAGAGTCGCTCCCAAAGGTGAGAACTTGTGACTCCCTGGCGTTAACCATGCAACAGTTGCCAGTCGTTATGTTGTGCCCATCGACAGTGCTTCTTCGCTCCCGACGGGTCTTGCGTTTCATGCGCTTAAAATGTTGCTGACGAACAACATATCCTTGCCACCATATCTTAAAGGCGTCGCACTCCTCCGTGGGATGTGAGATTTTCCGATGATATGCGCAATAGTCAGGGTGCGTCTCTACCCCATCGTGTGTGTTTCCTTCCGAGAGCGGTAGCTTCATCCCCATTGACATGGCTTTGGCAAACCTTTTTCTCGTCTTGAATATCTTCTTGTCTACCTCGGATACTTTTCGCTCTGGCGGAGGTAGTTCAACTCTTCCGTTCAGTCGCCCGTATTTGGCTCTTTCCGGCGTGGTCATTTCACGCTCCTGGTCCGCTTTACATTTTAGACGAATCTTGTCTAGAAAAGCGTCGATCATTTCGTCCGTTGGCCATGGACACTCTGGTACAGGCTCTGCCTCCATCTTCTTAGTGCCGGGAGTTTTCCCATCATCGGTAAACGAGTGGGAGATTACGTTACAACTCGCCACATATCCTTCGGATTCATCCGACGAGCTCTCCCCCTCATCTTCCTCTTGAAAGATATGGTTGAGGAACTCTTGCAGTGTGACAGGAGTTCGCGCCTTTTGATTGTATTCTTCCAGCGCGTCTATTTGCTTCTGTAAGTTCGTGTGCTCGTTTCCGAGCTTCATGGACTTCTTGGATTTCTTCTTCTTTTTCTTCGAAGATTTTGACGGTTGGACGTGAGTATTTCGGCTCTTATCGTTAGTCTTTATAATTGGGCGGGGCTTCAACATTCCTTTGATAATTTGAGGTTCAAGAGGGTCCTTCCATTCGATCGCAGGGCACGCACGAAGGTCTCTCAGCATTCTTTTGGTTTTAGTTGATAGCACGACCTCCCATGGAGCTTCTTCAATAAAAGAACATGTTGCCCCCGGTGTATCCGCTTTCCTCGGAGCATGTGGCTGTGGTGGGTTCACCTTCCACTTTTCGGACAGTACAAACTTCCCCTGGAGGTATTGGTCTTCAATCCATCCTTTGAAGACGAAGCAATCTTCAATCGGATGGCCTACCGTTTGATGGTAAGGGCAGTAGTTGGAGTCATTCACCTCGGTGGGTTGCGGCGGTCGCCTTGGATTTGGCAGGTTTATAAGTCTGTTGCGTATTGCCAGCTCGAATAGCCGTTTCGTCTTGTCTCGCGGGAACGAGTAGGGACGCTTCATTTTCTCATTATAGTACCGGCGTCTTTCCTCCAGTTGATCCGCCGATTTCGGGACGTTAGGTTGCTGTTGGGCGTTCGCGACGAAGGTTGCCCTTCCTTTACCCTTGTCATTCCGCGGTTCCGATTTCGGGGGAGATGGTCTATGACCCATCTGGTCCATCTGAGCCAACTTGTCGATTAAAGCCTGGAATGTGGTTGGCTTAAAGAACATCATGAACTGGGAGATAGTTGCGTGGGGGTCTAGGGTTCCCACGAACATGCCCACCGCAGGTGCTTCCTCGATGCGTTGCTCACATCTCGACCATAAGTTCCGCCAGCGTATAGCGTACTGGACCCAGGTTTCGCCCGGCTTTACCCTGGCGTTAATAAGTGCGGTTATTGGAGTGCGTTCGCTGGCACTTGCAAATCGCTGAGTGAACAACAACTCCATTTCAGCGAACGTTTTAATGGAATCGTTCGGGAGTTCTGAATACCATTCGAACGCTGTTTCTGATAAGCTGCCCACGAACTGGCGAAGCAACAATTTATCGTCACCGCCGGTGTTACCGCAGAGGGCCCGGAACTGGGCGATATGTTGATGGGGATTGCCGGTCCCCTTATACACGTGGAATTTTGGTATCGTATAGCCTTGCGGGTATTTGATTTGGTCGTACCAGCTTGGATACGGCCGTCCCGTTTTCACGACTTGACCAGCTGCCTCAGTCGCGTGGTGAACCCGGATTTGCTGGGCTATGTAGTCAGCTAAGTCAGCCTTAGAGATTGCCTCCTCCTTGGCCGTTGAAAGGGCTGGTGGTGGATTTGACGTTTCTCCTCGGTCGTCTTCAAGAACGATCGGGGGATCCTCGGCGGGTGAGTCCTGCTGGATCATCATTCCTATCACGTCTTGAAAGAGAAGGCCCATCCGTTGTATGTTGGATGCTTGCTCAGCAGCCTCTTTGTCCCTTCTCTCCAGTGTCCGGCGAAGGAATTCAGCGTCTGTTTCTTCCTCCCGGCGTGCGTCTGAGGACGTTTCTGGGTTTTCTTTTGGTCCGGTGAGCGCGGCCATAGCATTCATCATTTCTTGAAGCTTTTGTTGCTGCTCCTGGGCTTTCGTCACGGATCGGGTTAGGGGTCGGTGGCCCGTGGAAGTGCGGCTTTCCTCTTTCCCAAAGGCCATGTAGACAGTGTGCACCACCATGCTCCCAGACTCAGGGCGTCTGGGTTTAGTGCTTTCAGTCGTCGCTACTTGCTGTGAGGTCCTCTTTGGCCTCCTCCTTTTGTGAGTCAGTTGATCACCGGCTTTTTGGGGCTTAGCTTGGTGACTGGCTTCAGGTTGGATTTTCAGCTTCTTGTGCTGGCGGGAGAAGTTTGGATCGATGATCGAGTCTCGGGCCTGTCGCCAAGCCTTATAGATTTTAGAAGACAGCCGTTGAGGAGATCGGGGCTGTTCGGGTTTTGTTTCCTCAACCTTTTTCAATGAGGGAGGAGACCTCTTCAGTACTGCCGTGGGGGAATTCTTTCGCACCTTATTTAGCATTTCAAAGCTGTTCCGAGTTGAAACAGCAGCATTGACCTCTGCCACTGGGGCCGATGGAGTCAACCCGGAGGGGGAGTTGCCCCCAGCCTTCCTTACTCGGCGCCAATGGCGACGTCGAGCGCGTCGAGCGGATGGCGTTGGGTCAGCAGTAAGAATGGTTCCTTCTTGCCCCCTGTGTGGACGGGGGGTTGTTGTTGGCGTTAGCCTATCGAAGACCGATGTCCTCTGGGAAGCGGGAGCAAAGGCCGGAGCCGTCAATCTTGTAAAGACTGACCTTTTGGCTGGAGAGGTTGCCTTGGCAATTTCGGGAACGGGAACGGCCACTTTCTTAAAAGCAGCCTTCTCTGAGATTGTAGGCCCCGTGATGAGCTCGCAGGATTCCTGGCCCAATCTAGAGAAGACCGAGGCATCGACGTTGGGCGACTCGTTGAGAGGAGCCGCGGCAGGGGTAAGACGATCAAAGACCGACTTCCTGAGAGTTTTCTTCGTCAGCACTGGAGCGGTAAAGTTTGTCAGCGGGATCATAGTCCCAAAGAACAACCCTGTGGTGGCGCGAGTGACCTGTTCCATTGGCATTGTGAACAGCGAAGCAGCTTGGGGTCCATAGGCTATACCTCCTGGCGAGGCAGAGCGTCGGCTGCAATTGCCGTCTGAGCAGTTGGAGGATTTCGCAGGGGTGGAAGCCATCGATCCTTTGTTTTCTGCAATAAGCGAGATGCCAATTCTCAGTACCTTGAAACCCTAGGGCAACTATTAGCGAACCGCAATTGGTTCGCGAATCACGACACACGGAGCGTGGAGTGGAAAGAGGAAAAGGTCCCACCGGGCGTGCCAGAATCTGTTCCCCTCCGAACGGCGGCCGGGACGTCGGGACGTCCGAGGCGTTAGGTTCGGGGCAGATGCTAATTGGTGCTATCCGTCCACCTCTCCGAAGATGCCAAGTTGATTTATGGCACCATATATCGAAGGTTTAAACGGATGCGACCGATGTAGCAGACTTCGTCAGATTCCCCCTCGTTTGAGGGGTTTTTGATTGTGGGGACGCTCTTCCCTGCAGGCGCAAGCCCCTGCAGTTAATTACGCTACCGCGTTGCGGTAACAACTTTCTCCTTCTCCAGATGGTCACTTCGTGTCGTGGGTGTTTGCTTTATTGCCCGTGGATTGTTTACGGAGACTGAGTTATGTCGTCGCCCGTAGGGCGTAGACTAGTCCAAATCCGCATTATCTTAAATTTGGGTTTGGGGGGGGTTTTGGTTTGAGGATACGTCAGCCCTACTCGAGGCTAAGATCAACTCAAACGTTCGTTAAGGATACGTTAGTCTAACTTTGTGACTAAGATCAACTTAACGGGATCGTTTAGATCCGACAAAAGAGTGTTTGGACTCTAATATTCCAGTTTAGGGACATGGTGGTCCATCGTCTGTATGGCTGTCGGGACCCATCACCTCTCTGACGACGTTGAAGGATTACAACGACAGATGCCAGAGGAGTTCAGGGATGTACCCTTGAGCCGGAGTTAATTTGGGGGATTCGTAGTCCAGTATGCTTGAGAGTCTAAGGACGCGTTAACCATCTCCAAGGCTAAGATCAACTTAGACGGGGCCGTTTAGGTCCAACAAAAGAGCATAAGAAAGGGCTCTATTGTTCTAGTTTTAGGGACATCGCGGTCCGTGGGTAGTTTAAGGACATTGCGGTCCGTAGGTAGTTTAAGGACATTGCGGTCCATAGGTAGTTTAAGGACATTGCGGTCCATAGGTAGTTTAAGGACATTGCGGTCCATTGTTAGTTTTAAGACATCTCGGTCAAGGTTAAGGACGTCGTAGTCCATGGGTTTAAGGACCCCATAGTCCGGTATGTGCTCTGGATGCTTCACACGGGTTCACTGCCGTGCTTAGCGAGGACCAGGCTCCGCTCTGGATGCTTCACACGGGTTCACTGCCGTGCTCTGCGAGGACCAGGATCCGCTCTGGACGTTTCCCATGGGGTCAAAGAGTGACGTTATCCGTATTCCACGTGACCAGGAATTTGTATGAGTTTAAGGACCCCACAGTCCATATCATGGGTGGTCGTCGGGACCCGTCACCTCTTTGAAGACATTGAGGGATTACAATGCCAAGTATCAAAGGAGTGAAGAGATGTACCCTAGAACCGGAGTGGATTAAATAGTCCTTGGCCCAATTTGGGGTCAAGACGAATTAATTAGGTTATGAGTCCATTGGACCAGTTAATCACCAATTGAGGACTTATGGCCATCTTGGGCTAAGTCCAATCAGGAGAGGCTTTGCCTCTATCCATTTAGGCCAATTGGGCCAAAGCATAGTGTTAAACATTACAGAGCAGTCAGTGTTGACCACTGGGAATGGGGTTGACAAGTTAGTGTTTAACACTAAGAGAATATTTGGTGTTAAACACCAGCAACAATGCTTTTTCAGATTAGTGTTAAACACTAAGGTAATCAGTGTTGAACACTGCAAAGGAAGATCTCAGATTAGTGTTTAAACACGAAGGTAATCAGTGTTGAACACTGCAGATAAAGCTTTTTATTTAGTGTTGAACACTAAGGCCCAACAGTGTTTTAACACTGGGTTCAAGAGTTTTAATTTAGTGCTAAACACTAAGGCAAGAGGGGTCACGTGGCAGCGCGTGAGAGCGCCCTCCCTTCATTTATTCTGCTGAGATTATTGCGTCTTTCAGAGCATCACGTGCCGTCACGTGATGGGCATTCAAATGCCTATGTATCGGAGCTTCTGCCGAGGGTCACGTGGGTCACGTGGGATGCTGCCTCAAAGTATTTTGTTTAGAGGCTTTGTTAATCTTTTTTTCAGGAATTAAATTCCTCGAACTGTAAATTTCAGAGGAATTAAATTCCTACTTCCTTTCGAAGACTTTGTTTTCTGGAATAGAGTTTAACTCCGAATTTTCTGTGGGAATTAAATTCCTCATATACGTGAAGGGCTGAATAGGGTTAGACCCTAATAAAAGTTTTTAAGGAGTTTAAATTTCCATCCTCTGTTAAATTATGATTAAGGGAATTAAATTCCTGCTGTTTCAACAGAACTAGGTTCTTAATTAGGGTTAAACCCTGTTTTCTTTTTTGTTCTGAAGGAATTAAATTCCCATGATATAGGGTCAAGCCCTACTCTTATTTTAAAGGAATTAAATTCCTATAGTTCTGTGAGAATTAAATTCTCGTACTTGCATTCCTTCTCTATGTTTTGGATCTGCATGGCAGGATCTCGACCCATTGAGAATTAAATTCTCAACCTTAAGGGGAGATGTGCACTTTGCAGATCCTCTATCAAAGAGGGAGGAGATATGCTCTCTCGTTTTATGCCTCAGAGTTAAACTCTGTTGAGAATTAAATTCTTTTTCTTTCCAAAAGACTTTCCCTTTCTTACCTAGGGTTTTTTGCAGAAGATCTGAGTCTTTTTCAAGTATCAAAGCTCTTCTCCTTTTCTCTTTTCTTCTCTGCGTATGTCTATATTTCTCTGTGTCTTTTTGGCTCCTATTTATAGGAGAAGCAGCCGAGTCAATCAGTTTTTGACGAATCTTCATTGATATTTGATTTGCATTCATCATTCATTTTGGGCCGTTGGATGATTAGGTGAATTTTATTCACCATTGGATTTTAAATCCAGAGATTCTCTCTTGCTATTTTGGTTAGATTTAAAGGGGAAATCTTTCCAAACCCGAGATTTTCCATAGATAGATGATATTTAATCATCTCTGAATCTTTAATTTGATTGGTCCCAAATAATTACTTTCCTTTGGAAAGATTCGAATTTCCTTCAGAATTTAATTCTGTCGTCAAAAATGGGCTTTGAAAGTCGGTCACGTGTGACCACGTGACCCATGGTCACGTGTGAGCACGTGACGCCCTTTGGAATGAGCCTTCTGCGCTGCGTCTTCTGATTGCTGCTTAAACATCACGTCTACCACGTGACCCCTGGTCACGTGTGAGCACGTGACCCTTGTTTGAACTCTCTTTCTTTGGTTCAACTGGAGATCGAGTTTGCTGCCTTGAACGTCACGTGTCGACACGTGACTCTGGTCACGTGGGAGCACGTGACCTCCTCTAAAGCTCTTTTCCTTGACTTGATCAGGGAACCAATGTGCGCCTTTGCTGCTTGAATTTAAATGTCACGTATCGACACGTGACTTTGATCACGTGGGAGCACGTGACCCTTCCTGAAGCCCCCTTTTCTTCGACTTAGTCAGGAGACTGAACTTGATTGAATGATGCGTTCAGGTGTCACGTGTGAACACGTGACCGCTAGTCACATGTAAGCACGTGACCCTCTTCTGAAGCTTTTCACAGAAGCTTCCTGATTTTAAATCAGGAAACATAGACGTTACTTATGTTTTACACCCGCGCTAGCCCTGCCCTGCTCTGTCGTTAGTTACCTAACCTAACGGTGCACGAGGGGACATCGAGGCGAATGCGGATGGCATAAGTGTACGTCATATCTATCTGTGATGTTTAGGTATTTAAATGATTGGACTTCATTAATGTGATTAATGAAAGATAAGAAACCTAAGATGTTGTGGAATCGAATTTTAAAATAAAACAGGTAGCTACAGTTCTTGCTTTGCATAGCGGTATATATGATATACCCTGCACCTTATTCGATGAGGAAAGGACCGAGATCCCTTCACCGGGAGTGACTCCTTTAGCAATAACTGGTAGATGCTACACACTCGGTTTGGTTTTGATTGCTTTTAAGAGTTTTTGCTTTGCACAGTGATATATATGATATATCCCGCACCTCATTCGACGAGGAAAGGACCGAGATCCCTTCACCGGGAGTGACTCCTTTAGCAAAACTAGAAAAGCCTCAAAATCACTCCATTTCAAAACTTCATTTGATTCTACAACGATATCAAGTTCATTACGCTCATGGTTTTATGAAAACCTGCGTAGCCCTCCGTCATTTCAGATAAGTACTACTTAGTATTCGTGCTACGGTAGTTTGGCATTCGTCAAGGCGTAGTGTACGGTAGCTAACTAGTATTTATCTGTTTATGCATATGATGCAGATTGGATTAGGGTATTCGTACGGCGTTGTTTGGCATTCGTCAAGGGTCGTGCGGGTGGGTTTAATTCAATCAAGAAATGTACGGGTTGAACTTGACTAGTGGACTATGGGTTGTTTGGCATTCGTCAAGGTCATAGAACACTAGGGGTAAAATATTATCGGGAATTTCAAGTGTTGAAATTTGCAATGAGATTGCATACCTTCTATGAGATAGTTGGATCCCGATACCCACTGCGAGTAAGAGTTACTCCTGGGAGAGTTTTACACATTGCAATTAGCCGATCAAGTAGGTGTCTAGAAAGGTGTTAACGAGGTTACGCCTCTGGGAAAATGAGGTTTACATTAATTAGGTTCGTGTGAAAGCACGGGGGACCTCCCTCAAAGTACCGACACTGGCCTGGCTGAAAGATTGGCGAACTTGTGGTGTGTAATTAATCCCGGCTAGTCTTTCCTTTTAGGGTTTGAAGGAAGATTTGATAAAAAGCAGTGGGAGCCATCCTGATTAGATAAGATAATAACCAATCTGATCTTGCACGAGCTTACGCTAAAGTGTTTTCTTCTCTCTCTCTCCAGGTAGCGACCACTTCATGCCTTAATCAAGATAATAATATGGATGTATTGACCGAACCCGCATGTTATACTGTGCAGGGGAACGTTGAACCCGTTCTATCTTATAAGTGTTATAAGAATGAACAGGAAACAGGAGAATATCTGGATTCTCACACCGCCCAAACGGAGAACATGCATGTTGATGCATCATCTTCGGGTGTGTTTGTCATTGAGAACTGTTTCTCAGTTCACCCTACGTCCTGGGTATTAGATACCGGATCAGGATCCCACATATGTAAGATGTTACATGGGCTGCGAAAAGGTAGAGAACTGGGAAAAGGTGATCATTCCGTTCAAGTAGGGAACGGTGCAAATGTTGCAGCCAAAGCAGTTGGCGAATATCACCTTGTATTACCAAGTGGTGATACAATAATTCTGAATGAGTGCTATTATATACCAAACATGATGTGCAACATTATATCAGTTTCTTTATTGAGTAAAGAAGGATATAATTTTGTAGTAAAGGAAAATGTTATGAACATATTCCTAGATCAAAAGTTGATTGCATCAGGCTCGCTACATGATGGCATATTCATTCTAAATCAAAATACAGTCCTCAATATACAAAACACACACAAGAGGAAGAGTTCAGAAATGAACGAATCCTTCTTGTGGCATTGTAGACTTGGTCACATCAATGCGACACGACTAGCTAAGTTGCATAAGGATGGGTATTTAAATCCGTTTGAATTTTCATCTTATGACACTTGCCAGTCATGTCTCAAAGGCAAGATGACCAAAACTCCGTTTACGGGACACGGAGAAAGAGTTACCGAACTCTTGGGACTAATACATAGTGATGTATGTGGTCCCATGTCTACACATGCCAGGGATGGTTCTTCATACTTCATTACATTCACTGACGATCTCTCTAGATACGGGCATGTGTTCCTATTAAAACACAAGTCTGAAGCTTTTGAGAAATTCAGAGAATATAAGCACGAAGTAGAGAACCAAACGGGCAAAAGTATTAAGATCCTTCGATCTGATCGAGGAGGAGAATACTTGAGCAATGAGTTCCAAGATTATCTAAAAGAGAATGGGATTCTCTCTCAGCTTACTCCACCTTATACACCACAGCACAATGGTGTATCGGAACGAAGGAATCGCACCCTATTAGATATGGTGCGTTCAATGATGAGTACAGCTGAGTTACCTATTTCCTTCTGGGGGTATGCGCTTGAGACAGCCATACACCTATTGAATATGGTTCCTACCAAATCAGTGCCTACCACTCTATATGAGATATGGAAAGGGAAGAGACCATCTCTTAAGTATGTTAAGATATGGGGTTGTCCAGCCTATGTCAAAAGACAAAATCCGGACAAACTCGAGGCAAGATCTGTCTTATGTAAGTTTGTAGGATATCCCAAAAATTCACAAGGGTATATCTTCTACCACCCCGAGGAACAAAAGGTGTTTGTTTCTCGACATGCCACTTTCTTAGAAAAAGGTTTTCTTATGAAACAGATTAGTGGCATTGAGGTAGAACTGGAAGAGGTTCCAGCAACACAAACTGTAACAGAAGACTTGGTAGAACCAGAGGATTCAGTAGAACCCGACGAACCCCAGCCTCTCCGCCGATCTAGTAGGGTTTCTCGTCCACCTGAGAGATACTACGGTTTTCTCATTGACGGTGGAAGCGAGGATTGCATCATGGAGGATGATGACCCAACTAGCTTCGAGCAGGCCATCACGAGTAGGGACTCAGTGAAATGGCTGGATGCAATACGGTCCGAGATGGAATCCATGTACACCAACAAAGTATGGACTTTGGAAGTTGCTCCTGAAGGGGTAAAACCCATTGGGAGCAAATGGATCTTCAAGAAAAAACTTGGTGTAGATGGGAAAGTGGAGACTTTCAAAGCTAGACTTGTAGCAAAGGGTTTTCGTTAAAGACCAGGTGTGGACTATGACGAGACCTTTTCTCCAGTGGCTATGCTTAAATCCATCCGGATCATGCTTGCCATCGCTGCTTATCATGATTACGAAATCTGGCAAATGGATGTTAAGACCGCCTTTCTAAATGGTGATTTAGAAGAGTGCGTGTACATGACTCAGCCAGAGGGCTTCGTAGACAGTGGGAGCAGCGGGAAGGTGTGCAAGCTGCTTAAATCCATTTATGGATTAAAGCAAGCATCGCGGAGTTGGAACATCTGCTTTGACGTCGTTATCAAAGAGTTTGATTTCGTCAAAAATCCAGATGAACCTTGTATCTACAAGAAGGTGGCAGAGAGTAAGGTTGTCTTCCTCGTATTGTACGTGGACGACATACTCTTGATAGGAAATGATATTCCTATGCTGCAATCGGTCAAGCTCTTCTTATCACAAAGATTCTCGATGAAAGATCTTGGTGATGCCTCCTGCATATTGGGGATTAGGATCTATAGAGATAGATCCAAACGGATATTGGGATTGTCCCAATCCAGGTACATTGACACCATACTAAAGAGGTTTAGTATGGAAGAGTCCAAGCGTGGGAACTTGCCCACGATCTCTGGAGTCACTCTCTCCAAAGAGATGTCTCCCAAGACTGATTTGGAGAGAGCTCGCATGCAAGGGATACCCTATGCTTCGGCAGTAGGCTCTATCATGTATGCGATGCTATGTACCAGACCCGATGTAGCATACTCACTAAGTGTAGTGAGCAGGTATCAAGCTGATCCTGGAGAGAATCACTGGACAGCTGTGAAGAGCATTCTCAAGTACTTGCGAAGGACTAGAGATATGTTCTTGGTGTATGGTAACGGAGAGCTCCAAGTGGAGTCCTTTACCGATTCGAGCTTCCAGAGTGATAAGGACGACTCTAAGTCGCAGTCGGGCTTTGTCTTTACCCTTTACGGAGGGGCGGTTAGCTGGAAGAGTTCCAAGCAGGAAACCGTGGCAGACTCGACGATGGAGGCTGAATACATCGCTGCCAACGATGCTGCCAAAGAGGCTGTCTGGATCAAGAAGTTCATTACTGAACTTGGAGTGGTTCCATCCATTGAGCATCCAATACCTTTGTATTGCGATAACAATGGAGCGGTGGCTTTGGCTAAGGAACCCAGGTCCCATCAGCGGTCCAGGCATATTCTGAGGCGGTATCACCTGATCCGGGAGATAGTTGATCGCCGGGAGATCGAGGTCAGGAGGGTTGACACGAAGAACAACACGGCGGATCCACTCACGAAGGCCATTCCCCAGATACAGTTTGAGAGACTCTTCGGGATGCTCGGTATGAGATACTACAGCAGCTGGCCCTAGTGCAAGTGGGAGATTGTTAGTTATATGTATGCCCTAGAGGCCAGTATTGTACAGATTATGTATATTATATTGGATGCTTGGACATATATAGAGATGACTTTCTTGCTCGACATGATAGTATACTATCTGGTTGCTCTTTATCTTAACATGTACACTAGTCTCTTTATACTGTCTTATAGTTACATGTTGGTAAAGCCCTTAGGATTTGTACTTGACTACCTGGACTATGATGCAGATCATACTAGTGGGGACATGGTAGTCCATAAGTACATCCTTCAAGGTCCCTAGTCGTGGGTGTATCGAGACGGGGCATCGATATACCAGAGTAGACTAGCGTATACGCTTCTCGACCCATGTGATGGGCGATGGATGATCCCATATCCATTGATGTTTGACATCAGAGATGGTATACGGGTGCTCAGTGGAGACTGGGTACACTGGACGGACTCGCCGAGAACTCCCAGATGGTATTATACCTCACGTCAGATAGCAGTTCTCAGGTGACACTTGTACAGATTAGTCTGTAGACCCGAGATCGTCATAGAGTCTTGTGTGATTCCCACTGTGCTTTGATCTCCACCTTACCACGTCCATGAGGGCGTGCAAAACGGTGGTCTTTGGGTACAGTCCCGAGTCACATGGAGGCAATGAGCGATAGGAGGGGTTTCGTCTCTCCCGGTATTGGGAGTTGATGTTGCGCTGTGCTCGATTGGCCGTAGCAGGGAAGTCCCTGGCCAGGGCTGATCAGAGATTTGCTGGTAAGTGTTACCAGTAGTTTCTCGACCCGTTATGAGCCTCACATCGGCACGACTTATCGGGTTATTGGGGTCTGACGTTTACCACCCCTAGACTTGACATGCGACATATCAGACGAAGAGACCGGACTGTATGGTAAGTGTTACTGGTCGGATTCGCAGGAGTGTGAGCAGGCTAGCTCGTCGATCTTCTGATCGCTCAATACCCGGGTGGCCGTTACGTTTAGCAGACCGCTTGCGGCTTGTGGGTGCTTGATATGATCATCATCTGCTACCGGCGTATTGACGAGTGTTTAGAGTCCTACACAGAGGTTTCCTGGCTCAAGCGAAACGAAATAGGAGCGCATATGAGATATGTGCGGGAGCGAGAATAATGCGTGTATGTGATACCGCATTTCATTCTCGCGTTAAATGTTTCGATTGGTTGTATTCGATATGACCTAGTTATCGAATCATTGATTCGATAAATCGATACATTGAATTCTAGTCGGTTATGTGCGACATGACCGGATCATTGAATCAAATGTTGATTTAATGATTTAATGTATAATTATATATTTGATATATTACTTTGCATTAACTAGTATTGGTTTACTTTAGATGGATATTCTCACTTGATGTGCAAATTATATATGTGATATATTTTTGTGCACATGTTAGTATCATGTTTGATGATGCTTGCTCATTAGGTTAAGTGTATAGAATTAAACCTAGGTTAAGAAAGTGATTAGGGTTTTTATTTAACCATTCTTTTATTTATTCATTTTTGGAAAAAGAATGGCATTTGAATACAAAATGGTTGCTTTCTTTCTTGAACATTGTTGAAGCTTCATGAAGCTTTGACTTTGTGACCATTTTGTCTTCACATTAAACCCTAACTATTCTTCTAACCTTAGTTAACTCTCTACACTTAACTATGGTTCTCTTTATGATAAGTATTGATTTAATTTTATTAAATCTCAACACTTATCATATTTCTTTCTTCTTCATCATCTTCTTCTTCAAGAAAAACTCAAGGTCCATCAATGGCAACTTGAGTTAAAGTGAGATAAATCCAATTCTAAAGTGAACCCACCTCCTATTTCTTCACCCTCTACCTCTTGCCAAGTTGTTTTGGGTGTTTTCTTCACAAGTTTCACAACTTTGTGAAGTCGGAGCTTGAGTTTGTGCAACCTCGACGTAGATCGTCTTTGACACGAAGCCGACGACCTATTCCGCACGTTTCTCCGATGAAGCCGTCACGAGAGTCCAAGCTTCGAGATGGACAGCGAAAGGACGCCCTCGTGGAGCTAAGGAAGTGGAAATCCGGATCTACAAAGGTTGTAGCTTCCGACCTTTAGTTAATTTGTTAACTAGTTTTATATTTCGCCTAGACATCTAGCAACGATCCGTTAACTAGGGTTTCTCGGCACCATAATTTTTAAAATTGGCATGTTCGATGCCTTGTGAGACCTCTATAGGGTGCCTAGGAACCTTTCATCTAGTGCAAAATTCCTGGTTACGTGGAACGCGGATAACGTCACTCTTCGACCCCGTGGAAAACGTCCAGAGCGGATCCTGGTCCTTGCAGAGTACGGCAATGAACCCATGTGAAGCATCCAGAGCGGAGCCTAGTCCTCACCGAGCACGGCAGTGAACCCGTGTGAAGCATCTAGTGCAAAATTCCTGGTTACGTGGAACGCGGATAACGTTACTCTTTGACCCCGTGGAAAACGTCCAGAGCGGATCCTGGTCCTCGCAGAGCACGGCAGTGAACCCGTGTAAAGCATCCAGAGCGGAGCCTAGTCCTCGCCGAGCACGGCAGTGAACCCGTGTGAAGCATCTAGTGCAAAATTCCTGGTTACGTAGAACGCGGATAACGTCACTCTTTGACCCCGTGGAAAACGTCCAGAGCGGAGCCTGGTCCTCGCCAAGCACGGCAGTGAACCCGTGTGAAGCATACAGAGCAAACACCGAACTGTGGAGTCTTTAAAATCCACGGACTATGATGTCCTTAACCTCGACCGTAATGTCTTAAAACTAACGATCAACCATCCTGAGTCTATATTGATTCCACCTTGGTTTAGGGGTACATCACTTCACTCCATTGATACCTGGCGTTGTAATTCCTCAATGCCTTCAAAGAGGTGAGGGTCCCCGCAACCACACATCGGACTGTGGAGTCCTTAAATCCACAGACTATGAGGTCCTTAACCTTGACCGCGATGTCTTAAAACTAACATTGGACTATGGAGTCCTTAAATCCACGGACTATAAGGTCCTTAACCTTGATCGTGATGTCTTAAAACTAACATCGGACTGTGGAGTCCTTAAATCCACGGACTATGAGGTCCTTAACCTTGACCGCGATGTCTTAAAACTAACATCGGACTATGGAGTCCTTAAATCCACGGACTATGAGGTCCTTAACCTTGACCGTGATGTCTTAAAACTAACATCAGACTGTGGAGTCCTTAAATCCACGGACTATGAGGTCCTTAACCTTGACCGTGATGTCTTAAAACTAACATCGGACTGTGGAGTCCTTAAATCCATGGACTATGAAGTCCTTAACCTTGACCGCGATGTTTTTAAACTACGACACTCTGGAAAGCATCCCGAACCAACCCCTGACCCCGCGAAATACAGATAAGGGTGACCATATCCAACACTTGCGAGTTCTCACGACCTGCAGGGAAGAAAACTCTCTCGTGAGATCCTTACGACTCCCAAGAGAGAACCTGCTTAAGAATCCTCACGACTCTTAAGAAGAACTTACACTTACGGGATCCTCTCGACCTGTAAGGAGAAAAACTCTTTATGAGACCCTCACGGCTCATGAAGCCCAAAAGTCTTAGGAAGCAGATCTTAATCCTGAATCCTAAGCCATCGCTGCACTGCAAAGAAATCAAGATAGACTATCCGCAGAATACATTCAATAAAAGAGACACACCATTGAGAAGAAAAATGTATCTTTTATTCATAAACCAAAATGGATACAAAGTACAATTCCTGAAAGAACGAAAAGAAAATACTCTCATCTATGAGTATATACAAAAAAGGAAGGAAAAGATACAAATGTTTCAAGCCGGCGGGCGATGCAGCAATTTGGTTAGCTCATCCTGCTTTTGTTGGGCCACGGTTTCATGATTTAAGATCGCCAGAAGACGGGCCTCCGCCTGAGCCTGCTGGACCTGATACGAAGCAAGCCGGCCTTCAAGCTCCTTCTCGGTGGCCTTATGAGCCTCGACCCTCTCACGAGTGAACGTGGCGGCTTTATCAAGAGCCACCACCTCTTTGATAGACTCTTGAAGCCCCCGCCAGAGCTCATACGCTTTGTTGGCCTTGGCGGTAAGACTCGCGTGAAGCTCGTTCAGCGCTTTAGAAGCTAGCTCCCTTTCGGAGAATTTACGGCCGAGCCTCTTCTCGCACGATGTCATGTTTGCCGCGCACCGCGCTATCAACCCCCGCAAGTCCGCCTTTGCAGCCATGACCTCCGAGGAAAGACGGGAACATTCAAGCGCGTGCAAGCAAGCCTCCACCTGCCGACAGAACTCCACCCAGACTCACACCACCTCTTCGCTATGGTAGGTGGCAAGAAAGGGAAGAGAACTGTTAGCCTCGGCAGCAAATGCTTCAGCTGTGGTTGCACTGCCAGCATGAAGCACCTCGATCAAAGACAACAGAGAGACAAGGCTCAGTTGGGCCAAGCGTTCTGAAGCTCGCAAAGCATAAGGGCCGGGCGGCATGAAGACACGCAATTCCAACGCTATTGAGGCTGGAAAGGCTGTTCAGAATTGAAAAATATTAGTAAGCCTCTTAAACAAAGGAACAAGTGAGGCTATACCGAAATGTCAGCTACCCACGGTCATGCAAGTAGGAGCTGAGGGTTCCCCTAGCCCTTCGAGAACCTCGACCTCATCATCGGCCTCCAAAGCTGCAGAAAATATCAATGTCAATACGCAAAATAACAACGATGCTATGAGAAATGGTGAAACACTCACCTTGTCCAGATGAGAGGACAATGCGTTGAGGAGATATCGCCTGCGGAGCGGCCATTTCCAAAAGACGCTGGAAGGATTGCTGAGGAGACAAGTCGACGATGGTGGCCGCCAGTCCACGCAATTCTGAAAAGACAAAAGAGTTCAGGTAACAGAAAGATTACTAGCTCAAAACGTGGAAGGTTACCTTCGACACTCCTCCCATTCTGAGCCGGGGGGATAGCAACTTCAACGGCCTCTGTCATGACCTCAGGCTCCAACAAAGGGAGGGTAGTCCCGACTACCTCCATCTCAACCTCTGGGCCACCTTCGGGTAGAGTCGTTGGGACGGCAATCACCGAGGGAACCTCTCCCAAATGAGCGAGTACCCTGGAATCAAGAGCCGCCACCGGAGGTTCTATTGCGAGAGGAATGACATTATCGGCCCCATCCGCATCGAATAAGGCTGCATCGGGAATGTCAACGGGCTCTAGCTGCAGCAAACCAGTAGGGATCTCTCCCATCGTCGAAGACTCTGCACAAGTCGCACAATATAAGGATACATATATACAAGCATAAGCAATCTGAAGAACTGCAAAGAAATATAAGAACGTACCAATGCACAGGGAAGCCTTCAGTATGTCTTCTTCAAGCTGATACTCCTTCTCAAGGAGGCGTGCTCGCCAAGGTTCGAGGGTAGACTCATGGCCGCCGGTCCACAGGGAAAGCACGTCCGCAGCATCCTCCGAAGCGGCCTGTTTCAGGGCCCTTTCTCCCCATTCCTCTAAAAGGCCAATGAACCGCCGCCGAATCCATGAAGGGTCTTCATAAAAGATTACGGCAGGATAGGGCTTCTTCGAAACCCTGACGTTCTGAGACTCATCTTGGGAACGTCTTATGACCTCAGCCAATTGTGCGGCCTCCTCGGCAGCCGAACCCGGGAAAAGAAGACCAGTGTCCGACTCTTACACGGCCAACGACTCATCTGGAAGCTGGGCTCCGACTCCGTTAAAGAATCAATTAGGT
The DNA here is from genome assembly GCA_030015575.1 of Agapanthus africanus. Classification (NCBI taxonomy): domain Eukaryota; kingdom Viridiplantae; phylum Streptophyta; class Magnoliopsida; order Asparagales; family Amaryllidaceae; genus Agapanthus; species Agapanthus africanus. The sequence goes on along the minus strand of CM057349.1, from coordinate 408,962,759 downwards.
TGGTGGCCACCCTCTTTCGCCTCTTAGATCCAGAACCGGCCGCCGAAGACGACCGTTTCTTTCCTCGTGGAGTTTTGGTGCGGCGACGACCCACGTCGCCTTCAACCACATCGTCCCTATTACCCTCGCTTGGTGCCACAACCGAGGATGACACCGCCATTGTCGATGCCACGGGAGGCAATGTTGCCGCAGGCGATGGTACTGCTACTGGAGCTCGTCTACCTCGCGATCGGGTACCTAGAGGCATACCAGCTGTTGGAGTAAGGTCCACCCCCGACTCCCCCGGAATGAGCGCGGTGCCAATCTCCCTCAGAGGAAAGCGAACCGGAGCCCTCGGTCGCAGCTTAGCACCCGGAACCCGAGGAGGAGCATCATGACCAAGAAGCACCCTTCTCTCCTCAAGAATAATCGGGCTGACTCGGTGGAGATACCAACCCGTGAATGATCCCACGCACCGGGGCGTATGTTCAACTTCAGGGATCATAAAGTGGGAGCCGGTGTTCAACCTCACGAAATGATGTGCGGCATCGCGAACGGCATCAAGTGAAGTGACCGGCGCAACTATGAAAGCCTCAAAGGGAACGCCTTGGTCATATCCAAGCTGTCGGGCGAATCGATGCGGGTTGTACCACATGAAAAGAGCTGCACTGTCCTGGCGAAACACCAAGTAGCCCGGTCTAATGGTATACAAATGCGCGGCCTCCCGGGGCCTCAAAGAAGGTGCACTGTCTTTTGACCCGTCCCAGAGTTGTTGAACTGGACCTGAAAGAGAAGACATGACCCGATCATTAAAAAACAGCCCGCCAGCGGCGGCGTGAGGAGAAATCAGCACCCGAATAGCCCTGAATTGAGTCGGGTCGGCGGCAGAAGCATTCACCAATCGCATAAGTCGCGGGAAGGGGTAGGCGTCGTAAAATGTGGGCCTCTGATGCATAGCGAAAGCCCCCAACACATGCATTTCGACTCAGGACGTGAAATAATGAAGCGAAAAGTTTACTACATCCACGCCGGGAGTAGAGGTATTAGCTGCGGTACCCAGCCCATGATAAAGGTGCGCCAAAGCCGGGATGCCGATGGCCAACCGTGTCCCCTCAGCGATACAATAAGCCGGGTAGATAACCGAAGCTCTCATAAAGCGACGATGCATGGGGATGACAAACCAACTGAGCCAGACACTAACAAACCCCACGAAGAACGTCTCCTCATCCATGCCGGGAGTAGCAATGGATTCAAAAGACGTCGGCGACATAATAGGGATGTAGTACTGTGGTAGATCCGATTCAGTGGTCGGCAGCTTCTTCGGACCAAATCCAAAGGGGTCTCTAATGTTGGCAAACTTCGGGGCTGTCTTCGACAAGACGTCCTCGACAAGACGTCCTCGCGAAGGAAACAAGCAATGAAGCTCTTGAAAGTAACACCCTGCTCTTCGGACTCGGTGAACAATCTGTCGAAGATACCTAGCGCCTTGATCAAACTGGGACGCTTGTGGCGGACGACATTCTCAGCAGATAGGCCGTCAACCGGAGCGGGCTCGGGCTCAAAGATGTATTCGTCAGAGGGCAGCAACTCCTCATACAGACTACCCCTGATTGGCAACCCCGAGATGTCATAAAATTCTACCAGAGAGATCGAGACCTCACGGTCCCCTAAAAGAAAAGTGTTGGTGGGGAGGTTCCACTGGTTCAAGAACGCCTTAACCCACCAGACATGCGGGGATTGGTAGTGAAAGAGTGACGCGTACATCGCTTGGTAAAGCCCTACTTTCTGTAGCCGCGCGCGATGGGCGGACAGGATATAACGAGCCCAGAGAAGGTACCCCGTAGGATGTCGAGGGGTGAGCCCTATCTTGTAGATTTGTCCCTATGGTTGGGCCTCACCCTGGCAAATGCGCCGTCCCAGAATGTCTATAGCCGGGATCGAATGATTCGGGATACCGGTCGTCGAAGGCTCGAGCCTCCCCGTTGGAGTCCAGTTGGGCATCTCCACAGCAAAGACAGTCCTCGAAGGGTCCATCGGCAAAAATGGGAAAGTAGGCTCTGTTGGTATTGCGCAGAGAAAACTTCGGCGACCCCGGATAATATGGCTGTACCAAGTTCCCCATAGAAGCAAGTTGGTACAGTTCGGGTCATGAGCCCGGATCATCGCCATTGCTTCCTCATCGGACGGTGATTGAGGAAAAGCGGCCTCCGAACGAGTAAAGGGAAAACACGGAGCAGAAGCCATCGCACCTGAAATCGAATGGAAGAAGACCGTCAAAAGCAAAGTTAGCGATATATATCCATGCATGAACATGAAGACTAGTTAAAGAAAGCAACAGTAGATTTTTCTGAGACCATTGGCTACAAAACACATGGGCCCCACAGAATCAAGATGACAGCTCATTAATAATGAAACCGAGCAGTTGTAATAAGACAAAAGGGATACCCTCATGAAATAAAAAGTGGATTGCGGGTGGCCCTACATATCCCCTAGAAGACAAATCTATGTGGGATTCTACAACAAATCAAACAGGATCACGTGCTACCACGTGACTAGCAGTCACGTGTTGGCACGTGACAATTAAAAGCAGCGGCAAAGGCAGATTCAGCTCCTTGATTAAATCAAAGAAAAATGCTCCAGAAAAGGGTCACGTGCTCACACGTGACCAGGGGTCACGTGTTGACACGTGACGGTCGAACAGCGGCTAGAAGATAGAGTGCAGAAGGGAGAAGAAAGTTCGCTCCAGGGGGTCACATGTCCACACATGACCAGGGGTCACGTGGCCACACGTGACCGGCTTTCAAAGCCTATCTATTTAACAGAATTAAATTCTGAACAGCATTCTAATCTTTCCAATGGGGAATGATTATTTGAAACCAATTGGATTAAAGATTTAAAGGTGATTAAATATCACCTATCTATGAAAAAGTCTTGAACTTGGAAAGATTTCCCCTCAAAATCTAACCGAAACAACAAAAGAATATCTTTGGATTTAAAATCCAATGGTGAATAAAGTTTACCTAATAATCCAAAGGTCTAAATAAATGATGAATGCAAATCAAATCTCTAATGAATACAAATTAGATCCCTCAATGAATGATTCATCGAAACTAATCGATTCTGCTCCTTCTCTTATAAATAGGAGCCAAAGAGACAGAGATCCATATACAGAGATCCAGATACAGAGATCCATATTCAGAAAAAAAAAGAGAGAGAAAGAAAGAGAGCCCTGAGACTTTGGAAGAATTTGATCTTCTGCAAAAGAAAACCCTATGTAAGAAAGGGAAAGCTTTTAAAAAAAAAAAAAGAGAATTTAATTCTCGAAAGAGTTTAACTCTCATATTAAAAAGAAGAACTTAGTTCTCTCTTTAGTGGAGGATCCGCAAAGTGCGCATCTCCCCTTGAACTGAGAATTTAATTCTCATTGGGTTGAGATCCTGCCATGCAGATCCAAAGCATAGGGAGGGAATGGAAGTTTGAGAATTTAATTCTCGTAGGAATTTAATTCCTTTAAAATAAAATTAGGGTTTAACCCTATGTCACAGGAATTTAATTCCTTCAAATGAACAGAACCAGGATTTAACCTTAGTTAAGAACTCAAATCTGTTAAAATAACAGGAACCTAATTCCTCACATGTATGGGAATTCAATTCTCACAGAAGACAAGTTAGAGTTCAATTCTATCTAAGAATATGATCCTTCAGAAGAAAACAGGAAGTTTATTGCTAGGGTTTAACCCCATGAAAAATTTAATTCTTAAGAAAAGATAAACGCATCCTCAAACAGGCAAAGAATCAGGGTCACGTGCTACCACGTGACCCCTGAAAAGGTCCACAGAGAAGGGTTTTGAGACAACTCCTCACGTGCCCCACATGACCCCTAGCAGAAGCTCTAACAGACGAACACTTAAATGCCCATCACGTGACAGTACGTGACGCTCCAAAATATTCAATACTCTCGGCAGAACAAATAAAGAGAGGGCGCTCTCACGTGCTACCACGTGACCCCTCTTGCCTTAGTATTTAACACTAAATCGAAACCTCTGTATCCAGTGTTTAACACTGATTTGCTTTAATGTTTAACACTAATTAAAAAACTCTCTTTGCAGTGTTTAACACTAAATTTCTTAGTGCTTAACACAAAATTAAATTTCGGTTACCATTAATTTGGAATCTCTCTTTCCAGTGTTTTAACACTGATTTGCTTTAGTGTTTAAACACTAACTTGAAACCGCTCTGGCCAGTGTTTAACACTGACCTGCTTTAGTGTTTAACACCAATTTGAAAGCCCTGTTGCTAGTATATGACACTGATTATCTTTTGGCGTTTAACGTCAGTTTGTCAATCTCATTCCCAGTGTTCAACATTGTTGGTCTCTAGTGTTTAACACTAGCTTTAGCCTAATTGGCTAAGTTTCCAGAGGCAAAACCTCTCCTTCAATGGACCAACAGAGGGCCCGTATCCTAAGCATGATTGGACTTAGCCCAAGCTGGCCATAAGTCCTCAATTCAGACTTAACTGAGCCAGTGGGCTCATAATATGATTAACTGGTCTTGGTTCTAAATTGGGCTAAAGACTATTTATTCTACCTCGGTTTAAGGGTACATCTCTTCACTCCTTTGATACTTGGCGTTGTAATTCCTCAACGTCTTCAAAGAGATGACGGGTCCCGATGACCACATATTGATACGGACTGTGGAGTCCTTAAACTCATGGACTATGAGGTCCTTAACCTTGACCGGGATGTCTTAAAACTAATGACGGACTGTGGGGTCCTTAAACTCATGGACTATGAGGTCCTTAACCTTGACCGGGATGTCTTAAAACTAACGACGGACTGTGGGGTCCTTAAACTCATGGACTATGAGGTCCATAATCTTGACCGTGATGTCTTAAAACTAATATCGGACTGTGGAGTCCTTAAATCCACGGACTACGACGTCTTTAACCATGACCGTGATGTCTTAAAACTAACATTGGATTGTGGAGTCCTTAAATCCACGGACTACGACGTCCTTAACCTTGACCGTGATGTCTTAAAACTAACATTGGACTATGGAGTCCTTAAATCCACGGACTACGACGTTCTTAACCTTGACCGCAACGTCTTAAAACTAACATTGGACCGTAATGTCCTTAAACTATCTATGGACCGAAATGTCCTTAAACTAAATAACAGGGCCTCCCCTTAAACTGCTCTCTTGTTGGATCTAAAACGATCCCGTTAAGTTGATCTTAGTCTAAATTTAGATTAACGTATCCTTAACAAACGTTTAAGTCGATCTTAGTCTCAAATGAGGCTAACGTATCCTTAAACACAACCCCCAAACCCAAATCTAAGAAAGATACGGATTTAGACTAGTCCACGTCCTACGGGCGACGACATAACTCAGTCTCCGTATACAATCCACGGGCAACCAAACACAAATAAAAAACACACGACACGAAGTGACCATCTGGAGAAGGAGAAAGTTATTACCGCGATGCGGTAGCATAATTAACTGCAGGGGCTTGCGCCTGCAGGGAAGAGCGTCCCCACAATCAAAAACCCCTCAAGCGAGGGGGAATCTGACGAAGTCTGCTACATCGGACGCATCCGTTTAAACCTTCGATACATGGTGCCATAAATCAACTTGGCATCTTCGGAGAGGTAGACGGATAACACCAATTAGCATCTGCCCCGAATCTCAGGCGAGACGTCCCGCACCGCCGCCGTCATTCGGAGGGGAACAGACACTTGCGACCATATAATGCTTCGAATGGAGCCATCTGAATAGTCTCCTGAAAGCTGTTGTACGAAAACTCCACCAAGTGTAGATGATCCTCCCATGAACCCTTGAAGTCTAACATGCAAGCTCTCAACATGTCTTCAAGAGTTTGGATCGTTCTCTCCGACTGGCCATCTGTTTGATGATGATAAGCTGTGCTAAACTTCCATCGAGTCCCCAAACTTTCCTGTAAGCTCCTCCAGAAGTGTGATAAGAATCGGGTGTCATGGTCGGACACGATGCTCACAGGTACTCCATGCAATCTCACAATCTCCTGCATGTACCGTTCTGCTAACGCTTCCGTTGACTGACCAACTCGAAACGGTATGAAATGAGCTGCCTTGGTCAATCGATCAACAATCACCCAAACTGCATTGTTGCCCTTTGGACTCCGCGGTAAAGCTGTCACGAAATCCATGGTTATGTGTTCCCACTTCCATTGAGGAATCGGAAGTGGTTGCAATAAACCAGCAACCCTTTGATGTTCAGCCTTAACTTGCTGACACACCAAGCACTTTGCTACAAAGCGAGCAATCTCCCTTTTCATACCTTCCCGCCAGAAATGTTGTCATAGATCACGGTAAATCTTCGTGCCTCCTAGATTTACGGAATACGCAGAACTGTGTGCCTCCTTCATAACTTCTTCGCGAATATCTCATTTTGGCACACACAAACGACTACCATACCGTAACGAACCATCTTCATGAATCAATAAGTCCGTTCGAAGTCTAGCTTTAACCTGTTCTCGAAACTTTTGCAATCTTGGGTCCTTCGACTGCGCTGCTTTAATACTCTCGATCAATGACGACTGTACTTGCAGCTGCATCAACTGTCCTAAAGAATGCGGTAGCACGATCTCCAACTCGAATATCCGAAAGTCTTCCATAATCTCCTTCTGTGCAGTCAACATCTGAATTGCGGCAACCAACTAAGCGCATCCGACATAACATTAACTTTCCCCGGATGGTACTTAAGATCAAGATCGTAGTCAGTCATCGGCTCCAACTATTTACGCTGCCTCATATTAAGCTCCTTCTGTGTGAACACATATTTCAGGCTTTTGTGATCGGTGAATACTTCGACCCTTTCGCCCAATAAGTAGTGTCTCCAAATCTTTAAAGCGAAAATCACAGCTGCTAGCTCCAAATCATGAGTTGGGTAATTCTTCTCATGGGTCTTCAACTGTCTCGATGCGTAGGCTATATAACCTTCCCATGCTGCGTCAAAACACATCCCAATTCTTTTCTAGATGCGTCGCTGTGAATCACCAATCCTCCGGAACTGTCTGGTATGGTCAAAATAAGAGCGGTTATCAATCTCTGCTTCAACGCCTCAAAAGGTGACGCACACTTATCCATCCACACAAATGTTACTTCCTTGCGCGCAAGCTTGGTCAAAGCCTTAGCCAAACGAGAAAAATTCAAAGATTTGCTCCCGGGGTACTTAGGCATCTTCTCAGAAGGTGCCTAAGCTCCCGGTGTCACGCCTCGCTTCCCAAAAGACGAGGAGCGAGAGCGGACAAAACCCTCAACATATTCACACCGAGAAGCATACATTCCCGATATAGATACGCTAAGCATTTAGATTAAGCAGAATAAATATAAAATGAACAAGAATTTAAAATAAATAAATACCATCTATCAATATTTATTACAAGTTTCAAGTTCACTGATAAAAGTCTAACGAGTTCAAATAAATAAATAAGAGTTAAAAGAAAATACCTTAAATCTTTAGGCACACTAACTGAAAAGGAAAACTAAAGATCGACTTGACTAAAAAGATATTGACTGTTCTCCTCAGTTAGTACCACCTAGTACGTTGCCTCTTCTCCTGCCCCACTGTAGACATTCCCCAGAAAAGAAAACAGAAAACAAGAATTTTGTTAGCGAACTAAAGTTCGCAAAGTCCCCATTTTATTTTAAAAAACTATATTTGAAATGAAACATGGCATACATAATATTAGGCATGAGAATAACTGTGAACAGTAAACGGTGGTGTGCATGTCAAATAAGTAGCATGTGTTAATCCGTGTAATGTAATTAAAGTGTCACGATATTCGATATTTCAGTGTTATTAATTATAAGTATAAGCTCGATTTGTGAGAGTTTTATTATGTAATTAAGATATTCTGTAATTCCTATGGAACAACGGCAACACGAGATCACGAGATTTAAAATTTATATGTAATTGTCATGCCCTGTTTTCCAGTATACGGAAACGATGACTTGGCAAGCCCTCGACATATTTATCCAGAGAAGGTCATTTCTTAAATAAATATGCTAAGCGTATTAAAACAAAAATACACAATGTAAAAATAAACGGAGACTGAATATTTTTCAACAAACTTTTTTATTTACATTCAAACTTGAAACATTTACAATACATGAGTTCAATTGAAAAGAAAATACAAGAATGAAAGCATACATAAACTGAAAGAAAAAATATGCTAAGCTAAGCTGGTGTAGTAATCTGGTCGCAATCCTCCTCCGTAGCGTCCACTTCCTCTGTCTCAACAGTATCTGACGAACATTCCAAGAAAACAAAGGTGGGTGGAATACCCGTCAACGAACTAGCGCTCGGTAAGTCCCAAAGGTAAAGTAAAAGTCAAAAGTGACAAGTATAGCATAAAATGAAGTAATGTATATGATGAGTAAAAGTATGTGAAAGTGAACATGGGTATATGTACTATAGGTCTCTATATAGTCACTATGTTAACGTTAAGTTCCACCTGTGAATGTCAACGCAACCGTAGAAATATTCACATGCTCAAGAGTGGGGGCCCAGGAGCAAGCAAACACGGATCCATTTCATGTGTTAGTATCGAGACTCCAAGCTGTAGAGCGGTCAACCTAACTGAAATTCGAGTAAAATAGAATTCAAGTAGGTTAATACAGGACTTCTGATGTTCCGTTGGATTCATACTTGTAACTACCCTAGGCACCACGAGTATAATAGATCATAACTGTTAGATTGACTTTGTTAATTTGAATGGTTGATTAATACATATCTTGATCGAAACCATAGATTGCAAAAAGTGAAGAATAAAGTTAAGTAAGTCGAGTAGAATACGGGTCATATCAGTTGCAATCCTGGGTCAAATCAAGTTAGTTCGAATAGACTGAGTTCGACTTTAAGTCTAGTGTTCAAGTTCAAGATTGGTTCGAGTTTGGATTCGGTTCGAGTTTTAAAACAAGTTCGAGTTTGTATTCAGGTTATAGTCATATCAATAACCGTTGCACACGTACAGTAGGATTTGTGTTTTTTTCAAAGACGGTTATCGTTTGATAATTTCCATCCTAAAATTACGATCTATATTTAGGGAGAGGCAAGTGGTACATCATTATCTCCAGCAACTCCGAGACAACTAACAAGAGAAAATGCCACTCAAACCAATCTGCAATCTAAATACGTAATCTAGACTAGTATTTTGATTTTTAGGGTATTTTAATAAAAATGTCATTTAAAAATTATCGAGAGTTTTTAATTCGTCCTAAAGTATCGAATAAGTTTTTAATAAAAATATGTTGTTTAAAAAGTCAAGATTTTTGTATGAAAACATATTTTATATTTTACGGTATTTTAGTGTAAAAATCTAACTTTTAAAATTTATGGTATTTTAATGAAAAATACCACTTTTTAAAACTTGATGATATTTTATTAAAAGTTAGATCTTTCATTTAAAAATATAGTTTGCATAATTTGTTTCCATTGAAAATACAGATTCGTAATTTTATATAATTTTCCAATGATTTAATTTGCTTTAAAAGTCGTATTTCTTGAAATCGTATTTTTAATTCCTTTTGAGGCCGGATTTTCCGTAAGGAGTTTTGCATCTCGCTCTACCATCCCAAAGATGTGTGATAACCCGCACCATCCACAAATGGGTTCCCTAACGAGGATTGTAGATGTATAATTGCAAAGGTTTTCAAATAGCGATTAAAAACGTATTTTTATAAAGCGAGGATATTTTAATGAAAATTGTTTCTTTTCGAATAAAACATTGTATCTAAAATATCGTGCTAAGAAAGCATAGTGTATGTGATAGGGTAGATCGTTAACCCGTGAGTTTTCTAGAGTTGTTGGTCATGATAACGTTAAAGGGTTATATGTAAAGGTCATGGTATTTTTGTGAAAATGTTATATGCATATTTATTTACATGAAATTCTAAATACTTTCAAATTAATAAAATGAATAATATTTTAAGGTGGTGTTAGAAAGATTAATATGACTTATCTAGCATGATAATTGCGATAGGAATTATCTAAAAGAAATTGTTAGACACTAACTCTATTATTCTCGATGTTAGTTTTAAAAGATATTTGGAGATGAAACGATTGGGCGAAAGCAGGGATTTACGGGTTGAGCTAGATCAAGACTGAAGAGGATGCCTCGGTTAGTAGAACCGAAGAGGTAAAAAAGATAATCAGTCGTCGCAACTTCACTTGGGCAACTACACTTCAATAGCTTAACTTCTTTTGGATTTGGGACTTAAAGAGAATTTTGAAAGTGTTTTTCTTATAAATTTCAGAATAGGGGAGAATTAGGGGATGGGGTATATTTACAGGATAAAATGTGAGAGTATGGAAAATTAAAAATTGAATAAAAATGATTTTAGTTGTATTAATGGGAGGAAATGAAAGAGTGAGTTTTCTGGTTTAATTCAAAGAAAAAAAATAGGAAAATGAGTAGAGGGGAGTCAGAGGGACGCACGGACGAAGCACGGAGGCAGATGGCCTCATCAAAACCGCCGATATCGACCCAAGGGAGAAAACGGTGGTCGAGATTTGTCCAGCTGTCTCGAGATTCGTGTCATGTGATCTATTCGATCTTAACTCCTCATTTGTCCAGTTTGATTTCTCTGAAACTTTTCGTTACTCTGTGTAATACACGTGCAATTCTTAGGCTTCCAAAAAGTTAAAAGAAAAATATTAAAATATAATTGAGGCTGATGGAATTCGAACACACAGGCTAATGAACAGCAGTTGGCTTAACCAGTGAGCTATAAATTGTTTCTTGTTTTTATTGAACAAATTTAATTTATATCTTCTAATCAGGCTAAAATACACCTTTCTATAAATTGAGTCAATTACAATTGTACATGGATTTCAGGGTCGTTACAGTGATGCAATGTACCGTATTCTCCGGTACCACGAGGAACAAGTATGATCACCTGTTACACATAAATATCCCCATTTTTCGATCTATCCCATCCCCATGATATATATATATATATATCTATATATATATATATATATATATATATATATCTATATATATATATATATATATATATCCAATAACACCAGTGTCTATTATGCATATCATATTCACGAGATTCAAGAGTTTCAAGTATTTAAGTGGTTCATGTAAGGTTCATGGATTTAAGTATTCAAGTGGTTCATATCACGTTCATATCAAATAATATGAATGCAAACAACCAAATTCAAAAAGGCAGTAGTATAAATAAGAGCAGGAAATCAGTAGATAACAAACTCCTATGAAAACAATACCAACACGAAAAAGATAGTCATAGGTGTTAGATAAACGTTTTAACATATACTAAATGAGACGATTTAGAGACTATATTATGTATGTTATATTAAATTTATGATTATTTATCAAATATTTATTTGCCATTATCACCTATTTATGGACATATATTTAAATAATAATTTTAGTGATGAGATTGAAATGTTTTGGGTTCTATTAAATAAATCTTTGGTTTCTAAGAAGAGATGCAATTGTTATGACTATGATACACGATATGATATTGATATTTATTTTGCGGTTGACTTCTGCTTATAATTATGCTGCATAACATGAGACTGGTATTTATTTCATATTTATTTTGAATCTTTGCAGGCCGCAGCTACAAGAATATTTGATGACTAACCATACAAGAGATGATATTAATAGTTGAAAATGAAGGAATCTTTTACTCTATTTGAGTAAATCTCCAAAGTTAGCAAACTCTTTTCACCCAATACCTAAAATGAAAGGAGTGATTAACAAGATGAAGTTAGATGTTCTATCATTCCGTAACTAATTGAAAAAAATAAAAAAAAAATGCTTTCACTGAGAGTTGAACTCAAGATAAATTAAAAACTAAACATTGACAAGGAAGATCAATGGGGAAAAAAAGAGGGAACTTACAATAAAGAGACGATCTAGGATCGTTCCTTGACAGGCGAAAGATATCTTGATTAAATCGAGACGAGGGGGTGAGTCTTTGTCTCTCTTCGTTCAATTCTCTCATCGTCGGGTTTCAGATCGGAGATGACAGAGGGGGCCGAGAGGAAGAATTTTTATTTTTGAATCATGGTGTTTGATATACGGCGGAATAAAGAAAAAGGTTTCTGGGTTGTTTAAAAGGCCTACGATTTCTTTAAATTTCAAAGCATCAATAAAATATATCAAATCTCAATATGAGATATTGGGAATAAAATCTGGACAAGAATAATGAGATTTGTAGTCATTACAAGACAACAAAATAATATACTATCTGCTTATAAGCTATAAGAAATAATACTTAGATGCTAATTATGTATTGTGTGTTGTTACCAAAAGTCACTATAATGAAAAATACTACTCATTATATATAACTCCTAATAGATAAATATCAACCATAACCATATAATACTAACATAATATATGTTGACATAAAACATTTGAAATGAAATGAAAACGTAAACTAAAACTATAATGCAACAATAAAAAAACAGATGTGAGTACTTATGTTATTTGCAACACAAAACTACAACATCGGAATCTGTATTTAATCAAAATGTTTATGAGAACATAAAACTTAAAATAAATAATTGAACAAATACTTGCTGAAGAAGTTACTTAAATTGAAAATATAACTTTAATATAGTAAAATCTAAGATAATAAAAACTATACTAAAATCCATAATCATTGATTATGCGCTGTGTAACAATTGCCCAATCATTACAAACTAATGAATGTTATATGTGTGAGTGTAAAGTTTATAATGATTAAAAAAATATATAACAATAATCTACACTATAATAACCATAAAAATCTAAATTGTAACTTTTTTTGCTACGATATCAAAACCGAATAGGATATACATACATAATAATATATAAAATATTTATAAAGTTAAAAATTATATGATTTGTTAAATATCTTATTGACGTGAGATCTCATTATTATCTAAAATTATTATGACTATTATATTTATATCATTTAGTACGTTTATCATATGAAATAACAATTATCAACTTTGAATTCTAACAAAATCAAAACAACAAATAAACAAATTATAAACAAGCATATCAAAACAACTAACTAACTAACTAAAATAAACAAATAAATTTTATTTTTTATTAGAAAAAAATCTTTTCTCTTCCTTTAAAATATTAATAAATATAAATATGATATTAGTTTTTAAAATTTGAAGATTTAAAATAAAAACTAAAATACTTCAGTTGGAATTCGAACTTATGACCTATATAATAACAATATCGTGTGATAACCAAGATATACAAAAACAGACCATATATATTATTTGGAAAGAAATACACACACAGGTGTTTCAAAGAAAAGAGGCAATTTTTGAAGAAAGGAAAATACAAGAAATGTACTAAGATTTTGTGGTCGTTACACCCGGGGTACCCAGAAGGCGCCTGCGTATCCAGAGTTGCACACAGAGTCGGTCTCTGTCTGCAAGGGTCCTCTCGCATCGGTTTCGTCTTTTCTTGGTCTCTTATTCTGCTATCGTGCCTCCCATAACCCATACGCGTACACTTGCGTTTTGTGAGTGTATTCCGACGCTAAATTCTTCAAAGCAAAGTCATGTCGTGCCCAATTGGGACTTTCTCGTGGGTAGTCGATTTTGTCGGGTTTCTACGGGGATTTTGCGATTCCTTATCCCTCCCTTCTCTGGTTTTCCACCCCCACTCCACTTTTTTCTCCACTCTCCTCTCCCTTTTCGGCGTTTAGACACGGGTGACGATTTCGATTAGCTAATCCGGACTTTGCCTCTTTTGTCGCTTCCTTGTCTTCCTCTTTTGAAGCTTGGTGGCTACATTTACACATATATTTGAGAGTAGAGTGATCAACTCGAACGGATCGGATCATTAAAATATATCGTAAATCGGGAGTTGGATGTGAAAATGAACGTCTTTCGATAATGCAACATAAATATCATCCGATACATAAACTAAAGGTCTTCAAATCTTTTGATTTTTCAAACATATATTTGAGGATAGAGTGATGAACTTGAACAGATCGGAATTAAAATATGTCGCGGATCGAGAGTTCCCGTTTTTAAAAAGCATGGACCGGTTTGCAATATATATAAAGTTCCCGTTTTTAAAAAGCATGGACCGGTTTGCAATATATATAAAGTTCCCGTTTTTAAAAAGCGTGGACCGGTTTGCAATATATATATATATATATATATATATATATATATATATATATGAGAATAATGTAGGAAAGATGACATAGGAGGGGATTTCCTCTTATGGCGTCGAAAAAATACACTCTCTTCATCGTTATCATTTAAGATGTGGGTACACCAAATTTCATGTGATTCTACAACCTTTTCACCGTTGATTTAGTAATGTAAAAAGTTCTATTATCGGTAAACCATTAATTTTGAACCCACTAAATCAACGGTGAAAAAGTTGTAGAATCACATGAAATTTGGTGTACCCAAATCTTAGATGATAACGATGAAGATGGTAAGTGCCGATCGTCCGAAAAAATAAGGGAGGATGTATTTTTTCAATGCCATAAAAGGAAATTGGCCTCTTTCCTCCATTAACCCCTCTCTCTGTGTTTGTGTTTGTGTAGATATATATATTCACATCATCGGGTCTTTTCAAAAAGAAATTCAAATTCAAATTGGGAGTGCCACGTGCCACTTTAATGTTTGCATTACAGTAGCAGAAATAAGAAGAGATATAAAACGTCAATATGTTTATTGTAAAGCAAAGTTAATTCCTTGAAATTATAGCTTCTTAGAGGCATTATTTAATCAAAATCTTTGCAGAATTTCCACTTCAATAGATTAGAAAAAAGGGCATATTATTTCATTAAAATGTACGAAAAGCTTCAAGGAGTTACTAGCCCGTAAGAGATAAATCAAATTGATGATGCTCAGTATTGACGATCTCTAAGATCATGACACGTGGTAGATGACGTATCCCAGAACTCAGAAGAAAGGGCCCATAGGAGCCGACCAGGCCGCCCTTGTACCCGACCTGCAAGCACAAGCTGGCTCACCTCTGAGCCCCCTAAAGATTGACCTCCTCGGCATCTCAGCTAGTCCCGAGCTGCCACAGGACCAAGACTCCTCGGCTCTTTCGCTCGTCTCCTTCGCTCGTCTTCGAGCTCCCCAGCCGAGGCTATCTTCCTCAGTCCACCGACCGACCAACTCTACCATTCGCAGGCGTAACCGCCGCTCCGCAAATCTCGCCACGCGCAGATTCTCCGCCAGCAGCATCTCACGTTCCACGCCTTCACGATCCCATTAATGGTGATCCGCTCTTTACGCGGGCGCGACGTCGGGAGCGTAACTGCCGGCGAGATTCTCGCGCCTGCTGCTGCGTGCTGCCGCCACTATATAAATCCCCATCACAGAGGGGTCAAGTAAGCCATGTTGATTCCACTTAGCCATTACTCTGCTCGGATCTCGTACTAACTTGTTCGTCGGAGGGTCCTCGGTGGTACCAAACCACCCCGGGACTTCTTTGCAGGTACTCGGCGCGAAGCTCCTCCAAATCACCAATCCTCTCAAAACCCATTGAGACCCACACGCAACGGGGGATCACCTCCAAAATCCACCGGAAGATCGACGGAAGACAACATTTGAGGGAGACCCGAAAAGGACTTCCATCAGTCGGCGCCGTCTGTGGGAACGACTCCACAAAAAACTAAGTTGGCCTTCCGATCTCCATCCACATGGCGAGCGACCACCCTGAAAATCCACGTACCAGCCACCGCCTCCCCCTCACCGGAGGCGCGGATGAACCTTCCTCGGCGACCATCATCAACGCCCTCACCAGCCGAATAGATCGGCTACAGTCCCTCATGGAGGCGCTTGTTCGCGTCCAGACGGCCGGGCTAGGGCCCCAGATCGCCGCTCCTCCGCCTCCAGAAGGCTCTACCCTCGTCGGTACGGCTAACCATCGGCAGGCTACGACCCCTGGCCACAGATCTCACGGGCCGATACTCCCTGAGGCCCGCTGGGCGCCCCACGGCTCCACACCAAGATCCGCCGCCAGAGCGCCTCGCCTCGAGCCTCCTCGCGGCCCTTACCCCCTGAGGAGATGTCGGTCACCTCGCCTGTCCACAAGCACGATCGACACCCCCTCCCTCGACGGGGTCGCACAGAAAGGGCTCACCACGACGGCTCGAGGGCCACCTCGCCCGGGGATCTAAGGGACCTCATCGAGAGGAACCGTGGTCGTGCCCAGACCCAGGTCTCCCACAGCAGAGGCCAGGAATCACAAGACGCCGAATCCTCGGGGTACCACGGCCGACTCGACGCCCTCGAAAAGAAGATCGAGGGCATGCGCCAGGAAGGTAACTTCTCGGGCGACGGGGCTAAGTACGCCGCCGACTCACTCACCAAGCCGTTTACCGAGGGACTGCTCGCTGTCCACATCTCCTCGCGCAACAAGCCCCCGAAGATCTCACCGTTCGACGGGAAAATTGACCCTAAAGACTGTTTGGATGCTTTCACCGCGGGGATGAGCTTCCAGGACCATTCCAACGCCGCCCAGTGCAGGGCCTTCCCAGCCTCATCCGCTCTGGTCGGGACTGGTTCCGAAGACTCGAGCCTCGCTCAATCTCGACCTTCGACGAGCTGGCTACTCGGTTCCTCAGCCAATTCATTGGGAACCGTCGGCAAAAGCGCACGGTCGACCACCTCTTCACAATTAAGAGCGGGGACAAAGAGACGTTCAAGGCTTACATCGCCCGCATCTACAACGCCCTCCTCGAGGTCCCCGAGCACCGGGATGAGACCGTCATCACGGCGCTCAGATCTGGTCTGAGGCACAAGGAGTGGCTGTGCTCCTTTGTGTTGGCACAGCCTAAGACCATGGCCGAGGTCAAGGCGAGGACCGAGCGCGAGGTTCAGTTGGAGTTCGAGGTGAACGCGAACCTCCCCCGGGCAAAAAGGTCCGACCAGAAGAAGAGGGCTCGGGAGGAGAGGCCGGAGCGTCAGCAGCCCTATCACCCGAAGTTCCAGGAGTACACCCCGCTCAACGTCTCCCTTGCAGTGTTACTAGAGGAGGGCCAAGGCGAGGGGTTCTTCAAGTTCCCTCCAATCCCGTGTCAGGCCTCGAAGCGAACCCGGGACCCTTACTGCGCCTTCCACCGGACGCTGGGCCACGCCACGGAGGATTGTAAGCAACTCCGGGACTACATCGAGGAGTTCATCCGATCGGGGCACCTCGCCGCCTACTTAAGGGACAAACGGCAGGCCGACCGCGAGCAGGAGCAGCGTCCCCCTCCCGCCGAGCTGACCATCGGCCAGATCATGCTCGTTTCGGCAGATAACCTGTCCGGCGCTCAGGGAGCCCCGTACCCAGTGTCGAGCACGGAGACCAACAAGCCCCCGGGGAGCTCGGGCCACGCTAATAAGGTCATCTATTAGAATGTACTTTTCTTTTGGGGCAATGTAAACTCTTCCTAGGGTCTGTTGTTAATTTAATAAAAATCAATGGAACATTGCGAAAAAGAGGGAAAGATCTCATTTATTCAAAAAAGGTATTATAGGCTCCTCAGCCATACATACAAAAAGAAAAAGAAAATTACAACAGCGGGGGAAGGGGGTGCAGAGAGCACTGCTCATGATACTCGGTAAATATCTCCGCCAGCCGAGGCCTCATGAGATCCAACCTCTGCCCTCGGTTCCCCCCGCGTGCGTTGACCCCGAGCCTCAACTTGTAGCACTCGCGGATGAGCGCCACTGAGCGAGCCAGCCGGTTCGCGGAGATCAGGCCGAAGCGCCTCAGAGACCGCAGCTTGCCCACGGCCTCGTCATAGAGCTGCTCGGACAGGGGGTTGTAAAGCCCCGGCGACGCCCTCCAGATGGAGTACATCAGCAGCTGCAGCAGGGAGGAGCGTCGGGGGAGCAGCCGGCCGAAGTGGTCCTCGATGCTCCCGTAGACCAACTGCACTGTGTCCTCGGTGCAGTTCTGGTCATAGAGATATACGTCTTCGAAATGGATGATATCGGGTATGGTAAAGGGGAAGTCTTGCATCCTCAACGATCTGTTTACGAAGAAAGGAAGGACCAGTGCTCCTCCAGCCTTATATAGCCCACTGCGTCCCAACAGAACTCAACAGTCGGCCGCCTTCGCCCAATATTTCGCTGCCACGCGGCGATCAACGAGCCTTCCTTGGCGGAATTGAAACGACGCGACCCTGGCTCGTCGCCTCCCCCACATCCAATGCGCATGTTGCGCGCGCGTTCGCCGCGATCGTTCATGTTCCCCATACCTGCGACTGGATGGTCGAGCGAAACCTCATGAAGAATCAGCCGAGCAGCTACCCTGCTCGGCTATCCCTAGCGGGTAGCTTCCCTACCGCAACGCCAGGGACCAGAAAGTCCTCCCAGAGACAGTCGAGCCCGACCCTCGCTCGGCTATCCCTGGCGGGTAGCTTCCCTACCGCAACGCCAAGGATCAGAAAGCCCTCCTAGAGGCAGTCGAGCCCGAGGATCCCTCGCTCGGCTATCTTTCAGGACAAAAGCCCTCGCCAAGAGGCACCGGACAGTAACCCTGCCCGACCAAGGGTCCTGGGTAGGCTTCTTACAGCCCTTCCCGCGCCAAGGACCAAAGTCCTCCCAGAGGCAGTAGAGTCCTTGCTCGGCTATCCCCGGCTGGTAGCTTCCTACCACAACTGACAGGGATCAAAGTCCTCGCCAAGAGGCACTGGGCAGTAACCCTGCTCGGTCCCCGTCCTGAAGGATCAAAGCCCTCGCAAGAGGCAACCGAGCGGCTGCCCTGCTCGGTCAACTCCGGCTAGTAGCTCCCTACCCACGACGCCAGGGATCGAAGCCTTCACAAGAGGCATCCAAGCGGCTACCCCGCTCGGTCATCCCCGGCTGGTAGTTGCCTACCCACGACGCCAGAGATCAAAGCCCTCGCCAAGAGGCAACCGCACAGCTTCACTGCCCGGTCATCCTTAGTGGGCTTCTTACAGCCCCTCCAACGCTAAGGATCAAAGCCCTCGCAAGAGGCAACCGAGCAGCTACCCTGCTCGGTCATCTCCGGCTGGTAGATCCCTACCAATGACACCAGGGATCGAAGCCCTCACAAGCGGCACCCTAGCGGCTACCCCGCTCATTCATCCCAGGCTGGTAGTTGCATACCCATGACGCCAGAGATCAAAGCCTTCGCCAAGAGGCAACCGCGCAGCTTCACTGTCCGGTTACCCTTAGTGTGCTTCTTACAGCCCCTCCAACGCTAGGGACCCAGAGTCCTCCCAAAGGCAGTCGAGCCCGACCCTCGCCTGACCATCCCCAGCTAGTGGTCGTTGCTCGCAACGCCAGAAGTGAAAGGCCCTCGCCAAGGGACAACCGAGCAGCTTCCCATTCAGGCTAGGCACAAATAAGGTGGACAGCCCTCTGCCCGTCGCATGCAAAGAATCCGAGGCCACAACAGGGGGCATCAAGCCTATCCGAGTCTGAGAGACCCCCCTCGACTTCGGGGCCATGGAGACGCCTCCTTCTCGGTAGCGCTTGGCATGCTTGGCAAGTGATCGAAATCAACTCAACGAACGATCGCTAAACAGATGGCCGACCTGACATGGAAGCCCAACAGTGCAAACAGAGGACAAAGCGCAAACCGATGAAACCAAAGAAAAAGTTTTATTACTAAAAGGCAAAGTCTTTACAAAGGGTATTTTGGGCTCCCCGGCCTTACAAAATGCCCGGAGGCTTACAAAATTCCAGAAGCAACAAAATAAAAGAGGAGGAAGACGGGGGCTTTAGGCCTCGGGGCCAGGCGCGACCTCGGGGCCCTCGACATCGACCACGAGACGAGCAGGGTCCTCGGCGACTTCCTCGTCAGGAATCTCCTTCCCCTGCTCATCGGCATCCGCGAGGGGGTATTCGGCCCGGAGCTCTTCGTCGGCGAACCCCGGCATCCGGGCCTTAACGGCGTCGAGGGCCTCGTGCCAGATGAGGGTCGTGGCAACAGCCAAGTCATCATAGAAGTCCTTCGACTTCTTGTAGCCCTCCACCGCTTTCGCCGCCGAGAGATCGGCCAACTTCGCCGCTCTCAGGTCGGCCGATTTCGCCGACTCGGCCGTCGCCCCCAACTCCTTCCGGAGAGTTTTCACCGTCTTCTTCAGGTTACCGGCAAGCACCTGAGCGTCCTCTAGCTTGGCCTCGGCAGCCACGGTGACCTCGCGGTACCTGGCGACCTCCCGCTTCCCGGTCTCCACCTCGCCCTCCAAGGCGGCGACCCTCGCCATCACCGTCTCCAGCTCCCGCTTGGAGCTCTCTTCCAGCGAGGCGAGCTGGCTCGCAGCCTTCATCGCCGGGGCTATCACCTCGGCCTCCATGCGTAAGGCGAGGGCAACGTGCTGGAGAACCTGAAAGATAGGAAAAAGATCAGAAAGACGAAGGAGACACCGAATCTCACAAAAAAAACCAAACACTTACCTGCACGGACTCCTGGGCGATGGACGCCAGCTGAGCCCTGAAGGTCCCCCCGGGGACTCTACCCCCGGCCGATATCTCTATTTCATGCAGCAGGCTATCCGCGACAGATAGCCCCGAAGGCACTGCGAACTGGAGGCCCCCTTCCTCCACCATGATCGGCGAGGACGGGCCCCGTGATGATCTCCGGGAACTCCTCTTGAGCGGCTCCGAGGGAGAGCCAATCTCCTCCTCCGAGGTCGGTTCCTCCAGAATCCGAGCCCGCTTCCTGCCCGACACTCTGGTAGGCCCCGGGGCGGGATCCGCCCCCGAATGCTCACGGGACGCGACCACCGGAGGGGAAGGAGCCGGGGCAGGCTTTGAGCGGGAAGAGCTGGCACCCCCAGCCTTCGCGACCTTTTTCGGCTGGCGCATGGAAGATCGGAGTGAGTCCATGTCCATGGGTCCTACACAAAACCAAATGTAAAGAAGTCAGTGACACAAGCAATATACAAGCCAAAAACAAGCCTAAAACTTACCGACGAACTCAACGGGGCTGAGCCCGGCCCAACTCAGGACACTCTCAGACAGCAACACGTCAAAATGGGGGATGGGCTCCCATGACGCCACTCTCACCGCGACGGGGTCACTGGACTGGTCCCCCGGCATGCATTTCTCCCTCGACCACTTTGTAGGCACGGGCCAGTCCTCGCCCTCGGGAGGGGAAACGAAGAAGAACTTCTTCTTCCAGTCATGAATGGAAGAAGGCATGGCCATAACCCCTATCCCGGCGGCGCCCCCCTGTCACTTTGTGAAAGAGAGGTAGACCCACCTCGAGTCGCCCGCTCGACCACCAGGGTGATTTTTGAAGACGAGGGAAGAATCAAGGAGGGAGAAGCTGAAGGGAATCGCCTGTAACTTCAGGCGGATCAGGAACCCGAGGAGAATCCTCCACAAGTTCGGCACTAACTGGCCAGGGGCTAACCCAAAATAGTTCAGCGCTTCGACGACCTCGGGAGAGAAGGGCAGGCGAATTTCACCCCAAAAAGCTTCCAAATACATGGCGATCTCCCTGCCCCGTACTTGGTCTGCCCTCTCTCCCTCCTTGGTCAGACGAAGCGTATAACGTGAGGGGATGTGGAAGCGAGCCCGAGTATTGGCGAGCTCGTTCTCATGCCTCACCCAACACGAGGCGCCGGGGGCAACATCTACCGCCTCCTCCCTGGGGGCTGCCCCCGCCGCACGATCCCAGGGAGAGGATCCGACCCCTACTCCCCGGAAGGACTCAAGCTCAACTAAAGGGTCCCTAGAACCTACCCGTACGACACCTACTGACTCTACAAAGGAAGACATCAAACCTTGAGAAGAGGGATCCTCGGGGGACGAAAGCGGAGGAGAGAAGACGAGCGCCGAGCAACCAGGACTTAGAACAGGGAAATATGAAGGAGTAAGGGCCCTGGAACAGGCCCCACCCTTATTTATCACCGTAAGCGGCCTCATCCAACGGAGCCCTTCGTCTCCCGCCAAAACGCCTCCTCACGTCCAATGGCTCCGATTGCTCCACTTGTCGTTCCCACACTGGACCGCGCCCCGTCAGACGCCGCAGGTCTGCACACGTCGCGTCGGCCAACCGACGCTCGACACGTGGACCATCACTTCAGTGGCAGGATGCACGAACCGGCGCACCTTCCTTAAATGCAGAGATCTCGCCCTGATTCGCTGGCAGGAAAGACAGCTGACAGCCTGGGGACGCGTCCCGACGAAACCTTAGGAAGGAGCTCACCCGGGCGGCCCGGCAGTCCACTCCTGACCCGACCCGCTAGCTGGTCGGGACAAGAGTGGGGGGCTAATGATGATGCTCAGTATTGTCGATCTCCAAGATCATGACACGTGGTAGATGACGTGTCCCAGAACTCAGAAGAAAGGGCCTACAGGAGCCGATCATGCCGCCCCTGTACCCGAGCTGCAAGCACAAGCTGGCTCACCTCTGAGCCCCCTGAAGATTGGCCTCCTCGGCCTCTCAGCTTGTCCCGAGCTGCCACAGGACTAAGACTCCTCGGCCCTCTCGCTCGTCCCCGAGCTCCCCAGCCGATGCCATCTTCCTCGGTCCACCGACCGACCAACTCTACCACTCGCAGGCGTAACCGCCGCTCCGCAAATATCGCCGCGCGCAGATTCTCCGCCAGCAGCATCCCGCATTCCACGCCATCACGATCTCATTAATGGCGATCCGCTCTTTACGCGGGCGTGATGTCGGGAGCGTAACTGCCGGCGAGATTCTCGTGCCTGCTGCTGCGTGCTGCCGCCACTATATAAACCCCCATCACAGAGGGGTCAAGTAAGCCATATTGATTCCACTTAGCCGTTACTCTGCTCGGATCTCGTACTAACTTGATCGTCTACCAAACCACACTGGGACTTCTTTGCAGGTACTCGGCGCTAAGCTCCTCCAAATCACCAATCCCCTCAAAACCCATTGAGACCCACACGCAACGGGGGATCACCTCCAAAATCCATCGGGAGATCGACGGAAGACAACATCTGAGGGTGGCCCGAAAAGTACTTCCATCACAAATAAATCAGAAACTGGGAGATGTGTTGTGAATAGGTTGATTCAATAAATTTTATGAAAACTTCCATAGCCCAAATGCATTGTCTAATTTGCCAATATAAATTGAGAACATCGCACCATAATACATTGGGCCGAACGGGGCAATTGCCTCCACTGAATTTTTGTCAAAAAACAAAGTTTATATCGGCAGTAAGTATTATATTTTGGAATATATTTTATAAATACATATGCTATAAAACATTAATATTTGAGTTTAGCTTAGATATAAGTTGCATAATTGCTTAGTTGAGGTCATGGATTCAATTCCTTGTGTTTATCATTATTTATTTTAATTAGATTTTTTGCACTGAGACTTGAGCAAAATGAATATAAAGCACAAATTTATCATTATTTATTTTAATTAGATTTTTTGCATTTAGCCTTGAGCAAAATGAATATAAAGCACAAATTTAGAAAGTGAGAGGATTTAGAGAGGAAGAAGGAAGGTGTCCGGAAGGGGGAGAGAAAGAAATAAATGTAAAGCACCAATTGACAGGGAGAGAGATGAAGGGTTTTTTCCCCTTCTTTTTATAGATTCTGTTATTAAAAAATGAGAAGATGACAAACGGTTTCTCCTTGTAATAATAAAGATATTTCATATCAATGGTATAAATTCCTATAAAAAAATTTAAATGGTTAAATTATTTTAAAGATTATTTTATACTTTTAAATTGTGTAATATAATTTTATATATTATTTAATAAAATTATTTTTATTTGCCCCCACTGACTAAAATTTCTGTCCCTAACCATAATCCATTATGCAACAACAAGCAGTGATGGTGCATGTTCATGTTTCATAATTTATTACCAACACAAACATTAACTTTATCGCTTGAACATGCAGTCGTGCACAAATAACCTTACCAATTATCCATCAAAGTATTGGTATCATCCGCCCAAAACTTCGTTGTTCTTGAATTCAAATTCTACGATAAAAGCGATAGAGACATAACTTCCTCGACTTGATCGGACGGTGAGAAATATAAAATATCTGGAATTTGTTCGAAAACCACAGACCTTATTTCAACATAAAGAAAGAAGACTAACATATCAAAACAAGCAAGTTCTTTTTGCTCAGCAG
Source organism: Agapanthus africanus (assembly GCA_030015575.1). Lineage (NCBI taxonomy): Eukaryota > Viridiplantae > Streptophyta > Magnoliopsida > Asparagales > Amaryllidaceae > Agapanthus > Agapanthus africanus. The sequence continues at coordinate 408,938,688 of CM057349.1, read as the reverse complement.
CACATATCTAAATGAGCAGTCACAGGTAGAGTTTGCTGAGGGTTTCAGTGTTACAAAACAACCATGAACATGATTATGTAACAGAATTCAAACAAAAACATTGGATGGAAACAGATATAAGGTACCAAATAAAGTTTTATAAAGACTTCCAACATAAATGGCACATCTTTTAGGCATGATAGCTTCAAAAGACGTTCGATACTTGAAACAACATACAATACGACAACATTTTCGCAAATGTACATCATACACATGCCGATCCAGACTACTTCAAGCTCAAACTTGTACTATTCCAGCATTTCTTCAAAAATGTTAAATATTTTATAAAGGACATACATACCTGCAAGGGCGCTAGAACCAGTGAAAGTTTTGATAATACTACAAGCGTCAAGAATATAATTATCAGATGTTGCTCAATAACCTTATACAATATTCGAGGACAATTTCTTCTCACTTTCATTGACATTTATGTGTGTGCATATCAGAAAACAGAATGGAAGAATCGACCACAATCATCAATTTGAACATGTTGCATGGCACTGAAAATTTCATTACAAATCTCTGTTTTGGTTCGATGGTGAAGTCCTCATTCTTAAACGGTTCCTCCGCAATCAAGCTTTTCCCATCCCAATTTACATATCAAAATCGAAAAAGGGGAGAATTATATATATATAAAGTTGCACTTTCAACTATTGGATATGTAAAAGCAGGATTAGGTCAACGCCATCTAAGATGGGGGTATGAAGAAGGATCCGTGAAAATTTTGACAGTTCTACGACCCAATGTGAAACTTCTATAGGTGCAAACTTAACGGTTAAGGAAACTATAGGGTAGCTGGTAAAGGCGACAAATCTGAAACAAATTAGAATCATGTTAGATCCCATACTCCTCGTATCCCTTCAGATCAGTTAGTTGCTATCGTAACTACTGCACAATCACCGTCTGATATAACATCATCATATATAGCAATCAATTACTTATGTGGTACTTGAGAAAATAGTGGCAGCAACTGTTTATTGAAAATATATGTCAGTATGTAGTTTAGAATTTATCTATGTTTCAGTAACTACACAAACAGTTTAAATAAAATTAACATTGTTGATAACAAGATTTACCAGATATCGGCAGCATGTAATCCAACTATAACTTTACACCCTTCAAAAAAACTTAGGGTGAACCTGGTAGGAGGTAATCTAGGTGGTAATCCTAGATTACCATGAAATATTACCATACTTGTTTAGGTGTAAAAGATATTACCGGAAATATAGGATTACCATGGTTATCAAATGACATCATTTCATGGTAATCCTATTCCCCCAAAACATGTCTATCCTAGATTACCACGAAATATTCATGTCTAACATGAAATGAGCCATAACCATCCGTCGCCGGCCTCCCTCGCCACCAGCTGGCCGGTCGGTCCCGCCGTCCATCGTTGGTCGTCGGCCAGCAAGCCCGTCACCGGCCATCGCTGATCATTCACCGGTCGACCCGCCGCCAACGGCCCGCCGGTCATCAAGGATCGTTCACCGGTCGATCCGCCGCAATCGGTTGTTCGCCGCCGGCCGGCCTCCGGTCATCTCCGATTGTTCATCGGTCAGCCGACCGCCGGTCATCACCGATCGTTCGCTAACCGGCCCGCCGCCGACCGGCAGTAGTTTGTCTCCGGTCGTACACCGCCCAGCCCCGCCACCATCCATCGGCCACACCTACAGTCGACGGTTGCACATAAATATATTACCGGGAATGATTAAATTATACCACGTTAATATAAGATTTCTTGGAATTAGATGTCTGATCATCCTATTCCCAGGAATGCGAGGATTCTCGGTAATCTTCCATTCCATGTACCAAACACGACCTTAGTACACTAATGTATTTTCTATTACCAGGGTAAAAAACCATCCACCATATTATATGTGCCATGAAGAATGCTTGTATCATCAAGTTGAGAACCTAATCAATCTTGCTGATGGTCATTACTCATAAACCCTAACAAACTAGCCAGAGTATCATGAAGGCATATCGAAAGGAAAATGTGTGTAACTAACATAAAAAGGTAGCAAGAAATATTACTGAAATAGCCAATTTGCGACAAGCCACGGTAATTTGCAGTTTCCAAGAGATGACTACGTTGATGAAGTTATTAAACAAATTTGTCGACCAAAGGGAAATGAAAGGGTGAATATAACAGTGTCAACGCTCTAGGCTCCAAAACAAAAACTAGGGAATCCTTTTCCTTTTGTACACGAGTTCGAGTATATGAATAGATTTCCAATGAATATAGTGCACTAGTTACTTATCGTAGCACAGTTTACAACCCACGAAAAAACTAGGGATGGGAAACGGGTATTAATAATCTGAGACGACTCGGTATCCATATCCGATTTTTATCAAATACGGATAACAACATTACTCATGACTATCTGTATTCGTATTCGGAGCTGCCAACAGCCATCAATTACTGATATGGTAACACCTATATCCGTTTGGTATTCATATCCGACATTTAATGCAAGTATAACATGCAAGAATAATAATACCAATATCAGTTTGATATTTGTCTCTACTTTCACTAAAATGGATAGTAATGTTCAGTTCAAAAAACTATCTGTATCCGTGTTAGCATCGGCCATCGATTACGGATATGGATATGGTAAGACCTATATTCACTCCTCAGATCTGTTTACATCCTTTCAAAATCTGTGCGCCTGTTTCTTCCTATAAGTTGAGCAGGTTGCAATAGCACACAATCCCCCCCCCCCGAAAGATAAGTCCTACAAAAAAACTGTGCAAGTATTTGTTCCTATGAAGTAGTATCTATGTACAACTTGTATCTGGCTCTATACTTCTTGGATACGCTTATATAAGAACAGGACAATTCTCTAATGTACCATCAAATTTATAACAAATTTTCTAAATGCGTGTATAATTTTTCTAAGTAGGATAATCCTTCCATATTCATTGGGCATATTAGGCCGTGTTCTCACTCTTAATATTAAATTACAAAGGTAATTTAAACGTCAGAACAATGATTTATATTAGATCATAATAAGCTAAGAGTACTCATATTAGGACTCTCTCTGTGTGTGTACACGCATGCGTGAGGGGGCGGGCGCATATATTCACCTCCTAGATTTCTTTTGGCTAGGCAGTTGCCTTGCACTGATTTTCTGGAAGGCTGAATATATGAATGATAAAGCCTTAGGACTTTCAGAGAAAAGGTACATTTCATATCTTGATGCGATAAAGCTAACAACAAAATTTTATAAGGGACATGGGAAAATGCATTGGTGGGTTTTACAAGGAATATGGGAAAATGCATTGGTGCGACGCTTAAACATTCTCATGCTGAGGTAGAACTTTTGACAAAGGCAATGAAGTCCATTCTCGTTAAACCGTCTTTATTTGCCACAGTTACACTTATACATCGATTTCATTATCACACATAAAAAAGATGTTAAAAACTCCAAAATACCGTAATATCTTGTCAAGTATCATGAAAGAAAATCCCTACAAATAGTTGTCACCATGCCACTATAAATTTGGGAACTCGGATATCCTCCTGATCATGTTTAAAACCTAGGCAGTGTTAACCTTGTTGGGTAAAATCTACTCACCTTAGTTTTGATATTGAAGAAAATACTATTTAACCATTTACACACTGATGATACTTGTGGTTGAGTTTTATGTTTTCAGTGTGCGAGACATAACAGGTATTGCAATATCGAAGAAAAAGAACAAGTATAGCGATATCGAAAAGCAAAAGGATATGATGAGGTGGGTTTACAAGACGTATAGACGAAGAAATCAACAAGAACGAGCTGGGCAATATTGAAAAGCAAAAGAACATGATGACATGGGTTATCAAGACGTTTATCAAGACAAAGCGATAAAGAATCAAATGGACTTGGATTTGAAGATAAAGACTCAAAACGACTCGGCGAACGTGCTACAAAGTGCAATGCTTGTAATTTCTCGTTTATTGAGTCGTAGGTTATCTCGTATGAGTCACGGTTTTAAAGTCTTCAAATATCACATATTTGTTCTTGCGCCGGTTCATAGTTGCCTTGAGCCGTCTCACATGTCATTTGATCTCTTCATTTAGTTCATGTCTCCTTGAAACGGCTCATGTTATTCTTGAGCCGGCTCAACACTTGATTTCATGGATGTTTAAGTCTATGTGTGCTTGAGATGACTCATGTTGTTCTTGAGCCCGCTCAACACATGTCTTGATCGATTTGCTTATTCTCTGAGTTGTTGAGACGGCTCATGTCTTTCTTGAGCCAGCTCAGCATATGGCCATTTGAACCATAAATTATTCTTGACCAATTTCTTTCCGGTTTTGTAGGATTCTTTCCCTACTCTTTTTATACGGCCTTGGTCAAGAAAATCAGCAACACTTCTGAATATTATTATCTCTCAAGCTCTCAAGTTCATCATCTCCAAAGTTTTCGAAATCCTAGGTTTCTCACCAGGTTCATTTTCTTCTTGGGTTTTTTTCGAAAGCTTTTCTTTTTAATCTTGCAAATGCTTTTCTCAGCTGGTTTTAAATCTATTTCCTTTACAAAGATCTTGATCTCTCATTTTAAATTCTTTATAAATCTTTGGAGATCAAAAGGTGCTTTAACTTTACTTTATCAAATACCCTAAATCTCTTGGTTTAAAAATAGTGATTGATTCATATACGAGATTAGAAGTTGGTTTGGGTTACTTATGGTGTAATTGAAATTCGGTAGAGATTGTCTATCAAGTTGTAAACCCGGTGGACCTTGTCCATCTAGCGTGAATTTTAAAGGTTTGATCTTAGCCTGCGGAAAAGATAAGCCTAATGGAGCTTGTCCATTAGCGTTGAGTTGTAAATGTTTGATTTAATCATATGGAGAAGATTACCCGATGGAGGTTGTCCATCAATTGTAAACCGGGTGGATGTGGTCCATCAGCTGTAAAGTTTTGTTCGCCTTAAGAAGAGTTGATTAGTGGATGTTCTTAGGGAAAGACCTAGGTGGAGACTAGATACTGCAGTATCGAACTTCGTTACCAATCACTGGTGTCGCTACTGAGTTTGCATTTTCTGATCTCATTTATTCTATTGTTTGCATGTTGGTTATTATTTACATTACTATTCCGCAACATTTATTGATTTGAGTAATAAAATTTTAACTGTTGGCCATTGTCCTATTCACCCTCCCTCTAGGACACTTTCAGGCAGTAGAAGCTAGAATAGAAATTACTAGAGTCCCACGTCACACATCACAACGAGAAATTAAAGAAGCTTAGAGTGCTCATCTACATTTTAGGTTTTCACAAATTTGTGATCCTTAATCAACGATTAGTTGTCCTACGAACACATAACCTATTGGTGAGCAAAACCACAATCCCAAAATCAGACCTTATATTCCATGTATGTATGGGAAAAAATACAATCTCAATGATTACATAAAAGCATATTGCATCAATTTTAACTTAAAGTATCTGCATTGAGTTTTACGATAGTACAATCACAAAAATATGTTGGGAACAGCAATTTAAGAAATAAGAATGACACTATCGATTACAACAACAAATCGTTTTATCTTAGAAATAGATACCCAAATATACACAAGCAACACATCTTCAAATCTACGCCCCAAGAATAAGTCTTCATCTTTCCAAGTATAGAAGTAGTCGTTGAGCAATCATTGTTCATGATTATAAATTTTAACAACTGCTGCATGCATTTTTATTTGATTTTTCATACATCGATACACCACGCATTCAAACAGAGGGGAGGAAGAGCTAAAAGACAATTGAATTTTATATGACCCTCTCTAGTATAACCTACGACATCAGAAAACAAACAATCGAAATAAAATGGATTATCGTGTCGTAACATCAGAAGTCATATAAATCTACATTATCTAATGGCATTCTCCATTCGAAAATACTTATAATCTGGCATTATATGAGAATTATTCGGTCAATGTTGTAAAGAACGGATTCAGACTTTGTTCGGTTGGCCAGCGAATAAAGAATATCTGGTTTATTCGGTGAATATTCGGTTTATTCGCATTATCAGCAATCAATATTTTCATATAAGTATTACATAAAAAATTCGAAAAAATATAAGAAAATAGAAAATTAATATACTCCTGACCTAATGGTAAAGCGTTCGAACTAAATCAGAAGACTGTGGGTTCGAGAAAGAAGAATCATGAGAGAGAAATGAGGGAGTGTTTGTAAAATAATAAGTATGGATCCCATTTATTTTTTGATTAAGTTGTGGATCCCACACTTAATTCTTTCAGTCGCGGTTTGTTTTGTCTAATAGGCCAATTCGGCCGAATATTAACATTATTCGCCCGAATATGTGGTTTGTGCGGCGAATATTCGATTTGATCGCATATTTGACTGAATATTAGAGCTTGTGTTCGTTTTATCACCGAATCCGAATATTCTATTTTTTCAACACTACATTTGGTAGCATGCAACAAATAGATTGAAAATTTATAAGCAACCAGCTTTGTGGCACCTAATTCCTATCTCTTTCTCATTCATCACAAGGTATATATAGCCGGCACATAGGATATTCTTCACGTTATATGGTATATACCTTCAGGTAAACAAGTAACATACCCACTTCATAGTTCATCCACTAAATTGAAAATTACTAAAGCACATACATAATTTGCATAATTTCAAAATGAAACAAACTTCTACTGTAAGAAACATGATCAATTCCCTAACAGCCTACAAAATGTAATCCAAGAAACCATTAAAACGAATCCCCTTACCTCCGCCTCTTCAAACAAAAGCCGCCCATTCACGCATTGATATACCCTTCCTTCCTCCCTTCAAACCCTGGCCTCATAAGCTTCTTCTCCCGCTTCTCGATCCTCCGCATCTTCTTCTGCTGGCTCCTCTCCTTAATATTATCCGTCCTCTTCTTCTGCTTCTCCTTCCTCACAGTCTGGCTGCTCTCAACCCTCTCCTTCCATTTCTCCGCATGCTTCTTCTGCCTCCTCTTATCTTTCTTTATACTCTCCTTCAACAGTTTTGGGTCATCATGCACCTTCACCCCCATAGCTCTACTCTCCGCCGCTTTCCATGAATGCTTCTTCTTAACAACCTCCCCTTTCTCCGGATCCTTCTTCAGCTCCTCAAGCCTCTTCGCCTTCTCCAATTCTTGAACCTTCGAAAGCTTCTTCTTCTTCTTGTCCCTCTTCTCATCATCGCCAACCTTCAACTTCCCGTAAGTGATATCCGCGTCCAAGCTCTCATCTTTCACCTTTTTCTGGACCGATTTCTCATCAACGTCCCTCTTCCTCTTTCTTTGATCATCGTTCGTCGGCTCGTCCTTAGGCCGAGTGTTGCGATTCGACCGGAGCTCCTCGATCCGGCGATGGAGCCGCTGCCGGAGCTCCTCGTAGGTGACCGACGGCTCCTCCTCGCCTCCGACGCCGTTAGGGTTCTGCTCCGATTTGATCGATTTTTGGAGGAGGTCGAGGGTAGATGAGTCGTTCTCGGGGTTGAACTTGTCGCGGCGAGACTTCTTGAGGTTTTCGCGGGAATTCTTCTTGGCGGAGGCCTTGGCGGCCTTGCTGAGGCCCTGGAACCATGGCTTGTCATCGTCGTCGGGGCCTGGGAGGAAGAACTTGGGCGGGATGAGCTTGACGAGGCTGTCGAAGAAGAGGGAGTTGGCTTCGATTAGAGTTTTGAGATCTTCTTGAGCTTCGTTGCGGTGAGATTTCTTCTTCATTGCTAGGGTTTGAGTTTCGGGCGAAAGAGAAGCGAGGACGAGTCAGAGGGAGGGGAATTAGGGTTTGTATGCGAGGGTGGATGCGGGTCGGATGGGGCCGAAGTTATAGACCCGATAAGAGGGATATGGGCCCAAATTAGTGCAAATTGGCTTCACATGACACGAAAATTAGGCTGGCCGAATAATAAATGATTTTATAAAAAGTAAATAAAAGGGTAAATTATTGAAAAGCCCCCGGCCCAAAAAAAAACATGTCAAAAAATCCTTGATATTTTCAAAATGGCTGAGAGGGCACCACTGTTCACAATTTTTTGTGAAAAACCCCTTTGGCTGCATTTGAATTAAGCCTAGTATTACAAATTAGATGAGGTTACTAAATTACCCTTCTTCTCAAATCAACAAATCTTTTTCTGGCTCTCAAAAATCTCTCTCATATCCTTTGTTCCCTCCTCATCGCTGCCATCGACATCGACTACTCCCGCCGCCGAAGCTTCTTCACTGCCGAAGCTTCTAAAAGGCACTCGTCAACAACGACGCCAAGATCGAATCAGCTTTCTCGCTGCTGAAGCCTCTAGAAACTCCTCCGCCGGCAACAATGCCAAGATCAGCATCAACTTCTTCGCATCCAAAGTCTTTAGAAAATCTTCCGCCGGCAACAATACTGAGGTCGGCATCAGCTTTCTCGCTGCCGAAACCTTAAAAAATCTCGCGCCTTGCAGCGGCCGACTCCAAGATCAGCATCGCTCCTTCTTTTCTTTTTCTTTTTCTTTTGTAAGAATGTAACTGTGATGGGTGATGAATGAGGAAGGCAGTGAAAGCGGTTGTAAGTTTGTGATTTTTTGGTAAGTTTTGAGTTGTTCTGCCGTGGTTCTAATCTTCATTCTATTTCTTTTTCCCCGGGCATAATATGCTTTTAGATGATTTTAAGGATATCGCGTTTGTGGTTTTTGGAACTGTGTAAAAATTATAATTGTCTAATTTTGCAAGTTTTCATTTTCTTTGCCAAAGTCTAATTTTGCAAGTGCTTAAGGAAGTTCTAATATGACCAAAATCCGACTCCAAGATCAACCACTTAGAACTTACATGCAACTTATCAGAAATTGTAGGCAACCGTTTAAAAGTTACATGCAGCTTATTAGAACTTACAAGTAAGTTATTAGAAATTACAGATAGATGCTTAGAACTTACATGCAGATTATTAGAAATTACATGCAGTTGCTTAGAACTTACATGCAGCTTATTAGAAATTACAGGCAAGAAATTAGAAATTAGAGACAATTGCTTAGAAATTACAGGCAACTGCCTAGAAGTTAGAGGCAAGTTATTAAAAGTTACAGGCAACTGCTGAGAAAATACACGCAAGTTATTAAAAGTTACAGGCAACTGCTTAGAAATTAAATGCAGCTTATTAGAAGTTACAGACAACCGCTTAGAAGTTACAGACACCTGCTTAGAAATTACATGCAGCTTATTAGAAGTTACGGGCGAGTTATTAGAAATCACAGGCAACTGTTTAAAAATTACATTCAACTTATTATATGTTACAGGCAACTGCTTGGAAATTACATACAGTTTATTAAAAGTTACCAGTAATTTATTAGAAATCACAGGCAACTACTTAGAAGTTACTGTAGAGTATTTTTTGTCATCCTATTGAGATAGGAATACGCGTCGCCTGTCCGGCGTATTACAGATTCCCCCTGCTTAGGGTAGACCGAGATTTATTGATTGTGCAGATCCGAATCTCCGGCAGCCGCGGACTAAACTATCGTTAATTACCCATAGCCTTTGCAGCGAAAGAACCTCCGATTGACGGATAAAACTGGTCATGTGAACTCAATGTGCAGTGTGCGTGTGTTGTGTTTTGAAAGGGCCTTTGACATATCGAGGGTTTCGCAGAGTTTACGGGGTCCCGCTACCCGATAGCAGGCTGGGGGTTAAAGGTGTAAGTCGATGTCGCACACCCCACGCACTTGTGAAGATGCGGAATTTACTAAAAACGATTTTTCTTACTTCGCAACACCGACTTTAACTCCATGATCACTACGGAAATCTTAACTAGCTATTCTACTTGAAGGTTTAAATACTCGGTGTTTCCCCCAATCAGAGCAAAACTCTGTTTGAAATTTGAATTTCAAAAATTGAAGCAACGCTTCAGATCTAGCGCCAGGTGCGCTGCGCCCTAGGCAGTGCACCATGTGTGCGCTAGCGCTAGACGCGCTGCGCGCCACGTGTCAAACACGAATGCGCTAGCGCCAGGTGTGCTGCGCCCTAGACAGTGCACCATGTGTGCGCTAGCGCTAAGTGCGTTGCGCGCCACATGTCAAACACGGGTGCGCTAGCACAGGGCGTGCTGAGCTCTGAGCAGCGCACCACGTGTCAAACACAGGTACGCTAACGCAAGGTGCGCTGCACTCTGAGCAGCGCACCACGTGCAAAGCACGGGTGCGCCAGCGCTGAAATTAAAAAATTTCCCACCCTTAGATCAAAAGATCTAATAAATAATGATAAATCATTAATCAGAATTAAAATTCTGTTATGGAAAGATTTTCTTTCAATCTTGTTAAAAACAAGAAGATTGCCTTCTGTAAAACGGAAGCCCTAGGATCAAAGATCCAATGGTGGGGAAACATCCCCAAATCAATCAGAGAAAGATCTCTTTAACTGATTCAACAAATCAACTTGCCCTATATAAAGGCCCCAAGACTTCAAGTCTGATATAGAGAAACCCCCTATAAACTTTGAGAAATTCAAAGAAAGAAGAGCAAGCTCTTGAAAGAAGATTAATCTTCAAGGTAAAGATCATGAACGATGAACACAGAGATGAAATCATCTCATAAAAAGAAGAATCATCTTCTTAAAAGATCATAGATCTACAAAGACCAAGGTCTTTCATAAAAAAGATCAAAAGATCTCATCACATAATAAAAGAAGAACATATTCTTCACACAGATCATTGATCTATAAAGGTAAAACCCTTTCAAAGATAAGAACTGTTGTTCTTGAATCTTGAGACAAAGTCTCATCTAAAAAGAACATAAATTTGTTCCCAGATTATAAAATTGATCAACATGCGCTTTACACTATTGAAATGCGCTTTGCGCTATTGAAATGCGCCTTGCGCTCTTGAACAGCGCTTCTGCGCTCTCTGGACCGGTGCTCAGCACCAAAATGTGCCACGGGTCAACCATGTATGCAATTTGCGTTTTGCGCTTCTGAAATAGCGCACTGCGCTCATGAGCTGGCGCTCAGCGCCAAGCGCGCCACGTGTCACTCACGTGTGCGCCACTAAATTAATAGCGCAATGCGCTCATGGAATAGCGCTTAGCGCTCATGGAGTAGCGCTTAGCGCTCATAAACCGGCGCAATGCGCCCACCATCTGGCGCTTAGCGCCAAGCGCGACACGTGTCCCTTACATATACGCCATGTGGCAGAAGCGCACTGCGCTTTTTTATCGGCGCAAAGCGACTAGCGCACCATAGGTTGCGCTGACAGAACACAAATTGTTCTTTAATGAGCCAGAGCTCTGCTGAATGCTTTGCATTCAATACAAGACAAAAGAAAAGATTTTTTTGCTTAGCATTATTAAAAGGGACAAGCCCAAATAAAGGCTCAATAGCCAGAATAAACAAAATGTTTTTTGGACTTAGCACAATATTGGCCATAAGTCCTCAACTTATATTTAATTGAGCCCGTCTGCTCATAAATATTTAACAGGTCTTAGTCCCAAATTAGACTACAGATCTTTCAACCAACTTACACCGGTTCGAGGGTACATCTCTTTACTCCTATGATATCTGTCGTTGTAATCCTTCAACGTCTTCAGAGAGGTGACGGGTCCCAACAACCACACATTTCACGGACTGTAAGGTCCTTAAACTCATGGACTGCGATGTCCTTAATCTTAACTGTGAGGTCGTTAAACTCATGGACTACGATGTCCTTAACCTGGACTGTGAGGTCCTTAAACTCATGGACTACGATATCCTTAAACTTTATAAACTATGGCGTCTTTAAACTACGGACTGTGGGGTCCTTAAACTCATGGGCTACGATGTACTTAACCTGGACCGTAATGTCCTTAAACTAACATTGGACCACCATGTCTTGACACTGGTAATCGACCGCAATGTCCCTAAACTAAACAATAGAGCCCAATTGCTCTCTTGTTGGATCGAAATGATCCTGTTAAGTTGATCTTAGTCTAAAAATTAGACTAACGTATCCTTAACATACGTTTAAGTTGATCTTAGTCTCAAATGAGGCTAATGTATCCTTAAACCCAAACTCCAAACCCAAATCTAAGAAGATACGGATTTGGACTAATCCACGCCCTACGGGCGACAACATAAATTAGACTCCGTATACAATCCACGGGCAACCACAAACAAAATAAACACCCACGACACGAAGTGACCATCTGGAAAAGGAGAAAGTTGTTACCGCGATACGGTAGCGTAATTAACTGCAGGGGCTTGCGCCTGCAGGGAAGAGCGTCCCCACAATCAAAAACCCCTCAAATGAGGGGGAATCTGACGAAGTCTACTACATTGGCCGCATCCGTTTAAACCTTCGATACATGGTGCCATAAATCAACTTAGTATCTTCGGAGAGGTGGACGGATAGCACCAATTAGCATCTGCCCCAAAATTCAGGCAAGACGTCCGCCGCGTCTTCGTCCGCGTCTTTCGGCGGGGAACAGATTCCGGCACGCCCGGTGGGACCTTTTCCTCTTTCCACTCCATACTTCGTGTGTCATGCTCGCGAACGAATCGCGGTTTGATATGGTTGCCCTTGGGTTCGAGGTTCTAAGATTTGGTGTCTTGCTCGGTATAGAAAATAGAAGATCAATGGCTTCAACCTGCACTAACTGCAGCTGCAACTCTCGCCCCGTACCGTCCAGAGGAGTGACTTATGGGCCCCAAGCGGCCTCCATCTTCGCTATGCCGGTGGAACAGGTCACTCAGGCCACCACTGGATTGTTCTTCGGGACCATGTTCCCGCCAATGAGCTTCAGTGCTCCTATACCAACACAAGAAACTCAGAAGAAGTCGGTTCTTGATCGACTTACAACTACTGCGGTCCCTCTCAACGTGTCACCCAGCTCCAACGCCTCGGTCTTTGACAGACTAGGCCAAAGCTCAGTTGGGCCCATGAAGAAGCCCACGATACCAGAAAGGGTTGTCCCAAAAAGGATAGCCATCCCTGCTCCCGGAGTCGTCAAGGCAGCTTCTCCTGCCAAAGGGTCGGTCTTCACAAGACTGACTATTTCAGCTCCTGTTCCAGATGAAATCGTCAAGGTTGTTTCCCCTGCCCAGAGGTTTGTCTTTGACAGATTGGACGTTGCGTCTCAACGGACGTCGGTCTTCAAGAGGCTGGTATCAGCAGCGCCTCACCAGAACAGGGGGCATGACGAAGCCATAGCTGAACCAATCCCAATGGCTCAACACGCTCGACGTCGCCACTGGCGCCGAGTAAGGAAGGCTGCGGGCAACTCCCCCTCTGGGCTAACCCCACCAGCCCTAACGGTGAAAGTCAATGCTGCTGTTCCAACTGGAAACAGCTTCGAGCTGCTTAACAGGATGCGCAAGAATTCACCCACCGCCGTACTGAAAAGATCTCCTCCATCTATGGAGAATGCTCCAGAGAAGAAGCCGGAGCAGCCCCCTCAGCGGCTGTCCTCCAAAATTTATAAAGTCTAGCGACAGGTTCAGGACTCAGTAATTGATCAAGATTACTCTCGCCGACAGAAAAAAGTGAAACTTCAACAAGAAGAGAACCGTCCTGTCAAGCCACAAAAGACGACAGCTACCTGGATGCCCGCTGCAACGGCCCCCTCGACTTCAACTGCTCAAAAGAGAAGGAGGCCAGAGAAAGCCCCTATGAACGTGGCAAACCGTAAAAGCGCTGAATCTAAACGCCCCAAGTCTGGGGGCATGATGGTACATACCGTTTATATGGCTTCCGGAAAAGAGGAAAGCCGTGCTTCTACGGGTCATCGACCGCTTACCCGGTCAATAACAAGGGCTCAGGAACAACAACAGCAGAAGCTTCAGGAGGTGCTGACTGCAATGGCCGCACTCACTGGGCCAAAAGAAAATCCAGAGACCTCGGAGCAGCGTCGGGAACAAGAAACTGACACCGAGTTCCTCTGAAGAATGCTCGAGAGGAAGGAAAAAGAGGCTACGGAACAGGCAGCCAATATAAAACGAATGGCTCTTTTGTTCCAAGACATGGCTGGGATGATGTTACAGCCAGAACCTCCAGCTGAAGACCCCCCGATCATCATTGAAGACGACAGAGGGGAGACATCGAACCCTCCTCCGGCTCTTTCAGCAGCCAAAGAGGAAACCATTTCCAAGGCCGCTCTGGATGACTACATCGCTCAGCAAATACGAGCTCACCAGGCGAATAAAGCGGCCGGCCAAGTCGTTAAAACTGGGCGACCATATTCAGGCTGGTATGACCAAATAAAGTATCCGCCGGGATATACGATCCCTAAATTTCATGTATATAAAGGGACGAGCAATCCTCACCAGCATGTCGCCCAGTTCAGGGCTCTATATGGAAACACCGGAGATGATGATAAATTGCTACTTCGCCAATTCGTCGGCAGCTTGTCAGAAACAGCATTCGAGTGGTACTCTGAACCCCCGAACGACCCTGTCAAGACATTTGCAGAGATGGAGCTGTTATTTACGCAAAGATTCACGAGCGCTAGCGAGCGTACCCCAATAACCGCAATAATTAATTCCAGGGTGAAACCTGGAGAAACATGGGTTCAGTACACGATACGATGGCGGAACTTATGGTCAAAATGCAAACAACGCATCGAAGAAGCGCCGGCGGTGGGCATGTTCGTGGGCACTTTGGACCCTCAGGATACTATTTCCCAATTCATGATGTTCTTCAAACCGACCACGTTCCAGGCCTTGACAGACAAACTGGCCCAAATGGACCAGATGGGTCATAGGCCGTCTCCTCCAAAGCCGGAGCCACGGAACGAGAAGGGAAAGGGGAAAGCGACCGTCGTCGCTAACGCTCAACAGCAGTCCGGTGGTCTAAGACCAGTTGATCGCCAAAATGATAGAACTCGATCTCTTGGAGATAAAATGAGATGCCCTTACTCGTTCCCTCGAGACAAGACGAAGAGGTTATTCGAGCTAGCACTGTGCAATAGGCTCATCACTCTGCCGGAGCCAAGACGCCCAGCGCAACCAGACGACATTAGCAATCCTAACTATTGCCCTTATCACCGAATGTTGGGTCATCCGATCGAAGATTGTTACATCTTCAAAAGCTGGATAGAAGATCAGTACCAATAGGGCAAATTCGTATTGTCCGAGAATTGGAAGGTGAACCCGCCTCAGCCGCACACTCTCAAGAAGACGGATACATCGGGGCATCGTGTTCTTTCGTAGAAGAAGCTCCATGGGAGGTCGCTCTTTCAGCCAAAACTAAAAGAATACTGAAGGATCTCCACACATGCCCGGCAATCAAGTGGAAGAATCCACTGGAACCTGAGATCATCGAGGGAATGCTGAAACCTCGCCCGACTCCAAAGATTGGTAGTGATAGCCAAAGCGCTCACACCCAGCCGTCAAAGTCTTTGAAGAAAAAGAAGAAGACCAAAAAGCCCGTGAAGCCTGGTGACAAGCGCACGGACCTACAAAAACAGATTGACGCGTTGGAAGAATATAATCAAAAAGCGCGGATTCCAGTCACACTTCAAGAATTTCTCAGCCACGTCCTTGAGGACGGAGATGATGACAATGGAGAAGACTCGTCGGATGAATCTGAAGGTTATGTAGCGAGCTGCCATGTGATCTCTCACTCGTCGATAGACGATGAAGAGGATCCTTACACAAAGAAACTGGGGGCAAATCCTGAACCGTAACTTCTAGGGCCATCAGATGAAACGATTGATGCATTTCTGAACGAAACTCTTCTTAAAAGCAAAGCTGCTCGAGAGCGTGAAATGACCATAATTGAAAAAGCCAAACGCCGGCGACTGAACGAAGGAGTTGAAACACTCCCGCCAGAGCAAAGTACATCGCCACAAATAAAAGCAGATTCAAGATGAGAAAAAGGTTCGCTAAAGCCATATCGATGGGAATGAAGCTGCCACCCTCCGAAGTGAACGCTCTTGGTGAAGCGGAAACACATCCTAGCTACTGCTTATATCATCGAAAGATTGCGCACCCCACTGAAGAGTGCAACGCTTTTAAAAGATGGTGGTAGGGATATGTTGCCCACCGACAACATTTCAAGAGGATGAAACGCAAAGATCGTCAGGAGCAAAGAAATACGACCGAGGAGCGCAAAAGAACTGCCGGCAACTGCCATATGGTTGACTATAGGGGATCGCAAGTTCTCACCTTTGGGAGCGATTCTGATGAAGAGATAGCTCTTGGCCCTCTCTTCAAAGAATCCACCTCGCGAAAAGAGGAAGGACCGAAGAGCTGCGAGAACATTCAGCTGCGCAATTGCACATTACCTGAAAAGAATCTCGGACCTGCAAATAAGGGCTCGAACAAAAAGGATAAGGGGAAAGAAAAAGTCCCTGAGGATATCGCCCTTGATGATCGAGTCGTCGAAGAGCTGGCAGCCAAGGACCCGCCCAAGAAAAGTAAGGTGGATTACAACGTTCTTGCACACCTGAGGAAGATACCCTCGCAGCTCAGTATTCTCGACGCCCTTCTGCTATCCAAGGAGGCGTGAGATTCGCTGATCAAGGCGTTACAAGATCCTGAACAATTCCAAGCTTTCCTCGCCGAAGAAAAGATGAAGGACAAGTTGGAAGAAGTGCACACAGCCGATATCACCTTCGGCGATGAAGATCTTCTCCTCGGGACGTGTGAGCATAACCGTCCCTTATATGTCTCCGGATACTGTCATGATATCAAGATAGGCAAAATCCTGGTCAACAATGGGTCCTCCGTCAACCTTCTTAACGTAAGGGTGTTAAAGGAAATCTGCATGAGCGTTCAACACCTCGCTCGCGATAAAATCACCATCTCCGGATTTGACTCCCAGTCATCACGGATGCTTGGGTCTGTAATATTGACACTACGCTTTGGGCTGCTTGTCACAGACATTAAGTTTCACGTCATTGACGCCAAGACATGCTACAACGCTTTGCTCGGCCAGCCCTGGTTACACGAGTACAATATCATCCCTTCTACACAACATCAGTGTATGAAGTATTTCAAAGATGGTCTCGAGTTTACTGTGATAGGAGAGCTAAACCCATTCTCCGTGAACGAAGTCCGAAAGTACGAAGATATGAAATACTTCTTACCAGACTTTGAGGATACGGAAAGATGTCACAAACCGAAGAACAAAGCTATCACCACCATTCCAGTCTTCGGGAGTGATATCGAGGAGGAGGAAAAGATAGTTTACTCAGGTTCGCCCCAGTACAACAAGCCGGGACCGTCCACTCCTATGTTGATCTTCGGCAGGGACTCGGAAGATGGGGTCAATACCGTATTCTCTGCTCGGTCATCAATACAAATCTTCGCCGATGAAGATCAAAGTTTGCAAGTTGCCATGGTTCCACCCAAGCATCATAAAGAACTAGATGCGCTAGATACCTACAGTGTGGAAGAACTGCAGACATTCTACGTCCCTCCCACACGAAAAGGTGAAAAGGCGATCCTATTCTACCGATCCCGGGAAACCAAAGTGGAGAAAGAAATCTGACATGGTGCGGATTCTACACTTGACAGGCTCCAGCCCATCTGTTTGCCCAGATATTACACAGACGGACTAACGAGACTCTTGAGACACCAAGGTGTACCCCTTAAGAAAACTACGCGACAAGCACGGTTCTATAACAGGATCTGGAACGTTCCCGGAACCCAACGAAAGTTGCTCAACGGGAGAATGGAAACGACCGGGCTTGGGTATGTTCAATCCAAGAAACGGGAGCTACTCCGTGACTGCTACGTCATACACGACTTTGATGAAGAGGGAGATGCTCTGTTGGAAGATGCTAACCCTGAACCAGAAAGAGTTCCCGCTATGAAAATGCCCAGTCCGTCGTTCGAAGAACAAATGGACAAGCTTATAAGGGAAGCGGGTCAAAAGGTTCGAGATGATCATAATCGCGAAATTGCCATCTATGAGAAAGCCAGGACGCAGCGTCTCGTTCAACAGGCTGTGAAAAATGAAAATGCTCCTCCTTGCCAGTCCATTGTACAAAAGGCCCGAAGAAGAGGCAGAAATAAACCGAAGAACGGGAAAGGCATTCGACAGCGACAAAGCGGGTCCAAGAAGCCACGTGATCGGGAATCGAGCAACCAGGATTCGTCTCTTATAAAGAAGATGGGTAGAGCATACTCTTTTCCCCAGGATAAAACACAGAAGATACTTGACCTTGCCATAAAACATCGAATGATTACCCTCCCGAAGTCTAAGCACCCCGAGCAAGCAGGCGAAGTCTCTCACCCGGACTATTGCTCCTATCACAGGGCAATAGGACATTCTCTCGAAGACTGCTTCACATTCAAGAATTGGGTCAAAGACCAATATCAACAAGGCATGTTCGCTCTATCTAGCAGTTGGAGAATAACATCGCCGCAGAAGCATGAACCGATGACCACGAGAGCAGAACCAGATCAACATCGGTCTTGGAAGCGATCTCGTACCTGCCACGTGATAACGCTGTCAGAAGAAGAGCCCGAGAATGTGGATGACCTCTCCTGGTGCTTCGAAAACGATGATGGCGAGGTCATCTCAGAGTTTCCACCGGCACCAAAATAGCTGGAAGATGGAATACATACCACTGCAGATAACCTCAAGAAAATTGATTTGGGGATGGCAAGTGACCCGCGGCCGACATTTGTCAGCGAGCTGTTGCCTGAAGAAAGGGTGGCTATGCTAAAAGACGTGCTCATGAAGCATAAAGATTGCTTCGCATGGAACTATTCCAAGATGCCAGGATTAGATCCAGAGATTGCTGTGCACAAATTGGCGATATCCCCGGACGTCAAGCCGATCAAACAGGCACCGAGAAGAATGCGGCTCGAGCTTGAGATGAGCATCAACGCCGAGGTCAAGAAGCTAATCGACTCTGGCTTCATCCAGGAGGTCCAATATCCTGACTGGATCGCCAACATCGTCCCAGTGATGAAGAAAAATGGGACGGTGCGCATATGTGTGGACTTTCGGGATCTAATTAAAGCCTGCCCGAAGGACGACTTCCCAGTACCAGTCACTGAGCTGATGATAGATAACACGTCCACTCACGAAGTTTTCTCCTTCATGGACGGCTCATCAGGATATAATCAGATAAAGATGCATCCCGAAGATCAGAAACATACTACTTTCCAAACCCCTTTGGGCATATTCTGCTACAAGGTGATGCCCTTCGGTCTAAAGAACGCCGGTGCCACCTATCAGAGGGCCATGACGAAGATCTTCGACGACCTCATACATGAAATTGTCGAATGTTATATCGATGACCTCGTAGTTAGAAGCAAATCATACGAGGAACATTAGAGCATCTGAAGATCGTATTTCAACGCTTTCGGCAATACAACTTGAAGATGAACCCTCTTAAATGCGCGTTCGGAGTTTCCTCCGGAAAATTCCTGGGATTCATCATTCGACACCGAGGCATCAAGATAGACCCGTCGAAGATCAAGGCGATCATGGAAATGCCCCCGCCAAAGACTCTCAAGTAGCTGTGATCTCTTCAAGGAAAGCTAGCATATATCCGGCGATTCATAGCCAATCTTTTCGGCAAATGCCGTCCTTACAGTCACCTGATGAAGAAGGGAACCCCTTTCATCTGGGATCGCAAATGCCAAAGCGCACTGGATGAAATCAACCAATACCTACAGAATCCGCCAGTGCTGACCGCTCCCGTCAAGGGAAAACCTCTCGTCCTGTACACAACAGCCCTTGAAGGTTCTTTAGGCGCGCTGTGGGCACAAGAAAACGACCAAAGAAAGGAGAAAGCCCTCTATTATTTGAGTCGAGTTCTCCTGGGGGCAGAAAGCAATTACTCTCCCATTGAAAAACACTGTCTGGCGTTGATCTTTGCAATAACGAAGCTCGGACACTATGCATTGGCACATGAGGTCCATCTCATATCAAAGGTAGATCCTCTCAAATATTTGATGTCGATAGCCATATAAACAGGACGACTCGCTAAATGGGCCCTGCTATTGATGGAGTTCTCGATAACTTATCGTCCTCTTAAGGCAATGAAAGGCCAGACTATCACCGACTTCCTCGCTGAGCATCCGATACCCGCCAATTCTCCTTTGAACTGCGAATTTCCGGATGAACATGCGTATTGTAGGGTCCCTAGGCACACCCAAGAGGTTCTACAAGGCATCTACCATGCCAAATTCAAATTTTCCAGTGCCGAGAAACCCTAAACTAGATCGATTACTAGAGGTAAGGCGAAAAAGAAAAGCAAGCAAACTACTTTGCTACAAGTGAATGGAAATACAACCTTTGTAGATCCGGTCCACCACTTCTTTAGCTCCGTGATGACGTCCCTTCGCTGCGATCACCGGGATCCCGGACTCTAGCGATGGTTTCGTCGGAGAAATGAGCGGGCTAGGTCGTTGACTTCGATGCCGAAGATGATCAACGTCGAGGCAACTCTAACTCAAGCTCCATCTTCACTTGGTCATGAAACTTGTGAAGATAACACACTCTACTACATAGCAAGTGGTAGAGGATGAAGAAATAGGAAGTGGGTTCACTTTGGATTTGGATTTCTCACTTGATTTCAACACTTGGAATTTTCTAGCAAGGTTTTCTTTTCTTCATGAAGAAGAAGAAGAAAAGAATGGAAAAAGAATTATGTGAAAAGAATAATCAAGTGAAGTTATCATGTTGCAACCATGGGTGAGATTAACCTTTGTAGAGACTAAACTCAAGTTTAAGTTAAAGGTTAGGTTGAGGAAAATCTTATGTAAAACAAAATGGTGGACTTTGTCAAAGATGCTTGAAAGCTTCACGAAGCTTCAAGCAAAGACAAAGTAAGCCACCATTTTATTTTACATAAATCAAATAAATTAAATAAAAAACTAAACCTTTAACCTAAACATGGTATAATCCATACACACACCCAAGTTTGCATGTATCATCAAACATGATACAAACTAGTGCACAAAAATATATCACATATACAACTTGTGCACTTCAAGTGAGAAAATCAATCTTAAGTGAACACATACTAGTTAATGTAAAGTAATATATCAAATATATAATTATATATTAAATCATTAAATCAACACTTGATTTAATGATCCGGTCATACTGCGTATAACCGACTAATATCAAGTGTATTAATATATCGAATCAACACTTGATTCGGTAACCCGGCTATATCTCATATAACCGACTGATGATACATATCGCGAGAATAGAATTCAGTATCACATACTGGTATTATTCTCGGTCTCGCACATATCTCATATGCGCTCCTATTTCGTTTCGCTTGAGCCAGAAAACCTCTATGTAGGACTCTAAAGACTCGTCAATACGCCGGCAGTAGGTGATGATCATATCAAACACCCACAAGCCGCAAGCGGTCTGCTAAACGTAACGACCATCCGGGTATTGAGCGATCAGAAGATCAACGAGAAAGCCCGCTCACACTCCTGTGAATCCAACCAGTAACACTTACCGTACAGTCCAGTCTGTTCGTCTGATATGTCGCATATCTCGTCTAGGGGTGGTAAACGTCAGACCCCAATAACTCGATAAGTCGTGTCGATATGAGGATCATAACGGGTCGAGAAACTACTGGTAACACTTACCAGTAAATCCCTAAAGCAGCCTTGGCCAAGGACTTCCTGTTATAGCCAATTGAGCATAGCGCAACATCAACTCCCTATACCGGGAGAGACGAAACCCCTCCTATCGCTCATTTCCTCCATGTGGTTCGGGACTGTACCCAAAAACCACCGTTTTGCACGCCCTCTTGGACGTGGTAAGGTGGAAATCAAAGCACAGTGGGAATCACACAAGACTCTATGACGATCTCGGGTCTACAGACTAACCTGTACCAGTGTCACCAGAGAACTGCCATCTGACGTAAGGTATAATACCATCTGGGAGTTCTCGGCGAGTCCGTCCAGTGTACCCAGTCTCCACTGAGCACCCGTATATCATCTCTGATGTCAAACACCAATGGATATGGGATCATCCATCGCCCATCTATATGGGTCGAGAAGCTACACGCTAGTCTACTTTGGTATATCGATGCCCCGTCTCGATACACCCACGACTAGGGACTTTGAAGGATGTACTTATGGACTACCACGTCCCCACTAGTATGATCCGCATCATAGTCCAGGTAGTCAAGTACACATCCTAAGGGCTTTACCAACATGTAACAGAGAGACAATCAGTGTACACGTTAAAGTAAAGAGTAACCAGATAGCATACTATCATGTCGAGCAAGAAAGTCATCCCTATATATGTCCAAGCATCCACTACAATATACATCCTATGTATAGTAATGGCCTCTAGGGCATACATATAACTAACAATCTCCCACTTGCACTAGGGCCATCTGATAGCAGTGGTTGTAGTATCTCATACTCAACCATCCCATAAAAGTCTCTCTCTGGGAAAATGCCTTTGTGAGTGGATCCGCCGTGTTGTCCTCTGAGTCTACTCTCCTAACCTCGATCCCCTGGAGATCAACCATCTCCACGATCAGGTGACACTGCCTTAGAATATGTCTGGATCACTGATGGGACGGGCGTTCCTTGGCATAAGCCACAACTCCATTGTCACACAATGGGAGGAACGAAGTTCATCTCATGAACTAATATACACCCAGACTGCCTCTTTGGTAGCATTTTTGGTAGCGATGTATCCAGCCTTTATCGTCTAGCATGCCACGGTATCTAGCTTGGAACTCTTCCAACATACCGTCCCTTTACTGAGGGTAAAGACAATGCCTGTGAATGACACTCAGTCATCCTTATCACTCTGGAACCTTTCCTGTGATTCTCCCCAGGATCAATTGATACCTTCTCACTACAGCTAGTGAGGATTCTAAGGTCCACTTAGATCTATTCATAGATCCAAATTAAGGATTTAGAAGGTATCACTTTGATCCTATATGGAGAATCTTTGTGATAAGTGGAGATTGACCGAGCGTAGCATAGGAAACTTCTTCCCTATCAAGAGTATGTCATCCACGTACTCTACGAGGATCACCAGCATACTCCCTACTACCTTTTTGTATATACAAGGTTCATCTACCATTTTGATGATGTCAAACTCTTTGACTAACTCATCAAAACAGATGTTCCAACTCCGCGATACCTGCTTTATCACATAAAACATCTTGCACACGTTTCCGCTGCTCCCACTGTCTACAAAGCCCTCTGACTGTGTTCTTATAGACTCTCTCTTCTAAAACATCATTTAGAAAAGCAGTCATGACACCTAACCGCCAGATATCGTAGTCATGGTATGTAGCCGTGGCAAGTAGGATCTGGATGGATTTAAGCATAGTTACATAGAAAAGGTTTCATTATAATCCATACCTGGTCAATGATGCAAATCCTTTAACAAGTCTAGCTTTGAAAGTCTTAACTTTTTCATGTACACCAAGTAATCTTCTCAAGATATACTTGCTCCTGATGGGGATTTAACCCTTCAGATAAAGCAACCAAAGTCCATACTTTGTTGGTGTATAAGGATTCCATCTCAGATCGATAAGCATCCAGCCATTCTTACAGAGTCCTACTCCTGATAGCCAGCCCGAAACTAGTTGGGTCATCATCTCATGATGTAATCCTTGCTCCCACTATCATAGAGAAACCGAAGTATCTCTCAGATGGGTGAGGAACCCTACTAGATCGGCGGAGAGGCCGAGGTACGTTGGTTGCTATTGAATCCTTTGGTTCTACTAAATCATCAGCTGCAGTTTGTATAGCTGGAACTCTTTCCAGTTCCACCTCATGTCCACAAATTTCTTCATAAGAAATTCCCTTTCACAAAGGTGGCATGCTGAGTAACAAAACATCTTTTGTTTCTCGGTTAGGTAGAAGATATTCCCTTGCGTATGCTTGGGATATCCAACAAACTTCTACAGTACTGACTTTGCCTCGAGCTTGTCCGGATTTTTCCTTTTAGACATAGGCCGGACAACCCCAAATCTTAACTGACTTAAGAGATGGGCTCTTCCCTTTCCATATCTCATATGAAATGGTAGGCATCTGATTTCATCGGAACCCTATTCAATAGGTATGCAACTTCATAAGTGCATAACTCTCTAAAAGGAAATAGGAAACTCAGTAGTAGTCATCATAGAGCACACAATATCACATAGGGTGTTATTGTTCCGCTCCGATATACCATCGTGCTATGGTGTATACGGACGAGTAATGCTGAGAGAGAATCTTATTCTTAGAATAGTCCAGGAATCCCGTGCTCAAGTATTCTCCTCCCTGATCACATCAAAGGACATAATACTTATACCCGTTTTTGGTTCTCTACTTCTAACTTATATTCTGTGAATATCTCAAAAGCTTCGGACTTGTGTTTCAACAGGAACATATGTCTGAATCTTGAGAGATCATCACAGAAGGTAATGAAGTACAAAGAACCGGTCTTGGTATGTGTAGACAGGGGACCTTCATACATCAGCATGTATCAATCCCAAGAGTTTACTAACTCTTTCTCTGTTTCCAATAAACAGAGCTATGGTCATCTTATCTTTGTGACATGATTGGCAAGTTTCACAAGATGTAAATTCAAACTAATTTAAATATGCATCTTAATGTAACTTAGCCAGTCGGGTCGCTTTGATATGACCTAGTCTACAATGCCTCAAGAAGGATTCGTTCATTTCTGAACTCTTCCTCTTGAGTGTGTTGTGTATACTAAGAACTGTAGTTTGATTTAGAACGTTAATGCTTTTAGATAACGTGCCTGAACCGATCAACTCTTGATTTAGGAAATGTTCAAAACATTATCCAACAATACAAAATTATATCCTTCTTTATCTAAATAAAGAGACTGATATGATTTTGTATATCATGTTCGGTATCTAATAACATTTGTTTAGAATCAATGTATTCTGGTAATACAGGGTTACAGTGACCAACAGACTTGGCTGCAACACTTGCACCGTTTTCTGTCTCATGAAACTTATCACCCGTTCTCAGTTCTCTACCTTTCTGTAGCCCTATGTAACTGATTACATATCTGGGATCCTGATCTGGTATCAAATACCCAGGACGCAGAGGATACTGAGAAACAGTTCTTTGTAATGAACACACCCTAAGGAGATGCATCTCATGCACTTTCTTCGTTTGGGCGGCATGGGAATCCTGGTATTCCCCTAATTCCTGCTCGGTCTTATAACAATTATAAGTTGGAGCGGAACCAACGTTCCCCAGCTCAGTATAACAAGCGGGTTCGGTCAATACATCCATATCATTATTTTGATTAAGGCGTGACATGGTCGCTACCTGGGGAGAGAGAGAAGAAAACACTCTGCGTGCGCTCTTGCAAGATCAGATTGGTTATTATTTTATCTAATCAGGATGGCTCCCACTGTTTTTATCAAATCTTCCTTCAAAGCCTAAAAGGAAAGACTAGCCGGGATTAATTACACGCTACAAGTTCGCCAATCTTTCAGCCAGGCCAGTGTCGGTACTTTGAGGGAGGTTCCCCGTGCTTTCGCACGGACCTAATTAAAGTAAACCTCGTTTTCTCAGAGGCGTAACCCCGTTGACACCTTTCTAGACACCTACTTGATCGGCTAATTAAAACTCTCCCAGGAGTAACAATTACTCGCAGTGGGCATCGGGATCCAACTATCTCATAGAAGGTATGCAATCTCATTGCAAATTTCAACACTTGAAATTCCCGATAATTTTGCCCCTAACCTCCTATGACCTTGACAAAGGCCAACAAACCATAGGATGCTAGTCAAGTTCAACCCGTCATTTCCTGATTGAATTAAACCCACCCGCATGACCCTTGACAAAGGCCAACAAGGTCACACGACTACCCTAACCCAATCTGCATCATATGCATAAGCAGATAAGCACCAGTCAGCTACCGCACACTACGCCTTGACAAAGGCCAACAAACGCAGCACGAATACTAACTACTACTTATCTGAAATGACGGAGGGCTACGACAGGTTTTTCTGAAAACCTATTGCGTAATGAACTTGATATCGTTGTAGAATTAAATAATTTTAAAATGGAGTGTTTTTTAGGCTTTTCTAGTTTTGCTAAAGGGGTCACTCCCGGTGAAGGGATCGTCGGCCCTTTCCTCATCGAATAAGGAGCAGGATATATCACATATACCGCTGTGCAAAGCAAGAACTATAGGAGCAATCAAAAGACAAACCGAGGGGTGTAGCATCTGCCAGTCATTGCTAAAGGGATCACTCCCGGTGAAGAGATCTCGACCCTTTCCTTATCGAATAAGGTGCATGATGTTCTACAAGGAACACCGCGATGCAAAGCAAGAACTGTAGCTACCTGTTTTTGAAAATTCGATTTCACAACATCTTTTAGGTTTCTTTTATTTCATTAATCATATTAATGAAGTTCCATCATTTAAATCACCTAAACATCACAGATAAATACGACGTACACTTATGCCATCCGCATTCGCCTCGATGTCCCCTCGTGCACCGTTAGGTTAGGTAACCAACGACAGAGCGAAGCAGGGCTAGCGCGAGTGCAAAACATAAGTAATGTCTATATAATATATCATATATATCATATACAATATCTATCATCACATATCAAATGATCACATCACAGATATCGCAGCAGAAGAAATATATGAAACATTGGATATACTAGGACGTCCGTGTTTTCAATACGAGCCTGTATAAAACACGGATTCCACAGTAGCGATGAATAGCCAAACCCACACCCCTAGACCCCTACGAGAGCTGCAAGCAACCCTACCAATTCTTGAGTTAGGAGACCCGGACTCGACTCCTCGAGTTGGTCTCCCACTGGACTCTAGAACCCGGTTACTTGTGCTCTCCTCCTTGGGTCTATCCTAGTGCGGAAAAGTAAATAATATACAAATGGTGACAGCAACCTCAACCCGGAAGTGCCCCAATAAAAGAATATTACATACAACAAATTTTACATGAATGAAAATGAAAAACTCTCATCTCACATAAAACCCCCGGCTATTCAAAACGCGACGATCCAATATAACATATCCAGCAACACATAACATCACATGTCATCAACGTAAGTAAATGTGCGCATCCCAATTGTCGTTGACATATAGCAACGAAAACGGCGATATCACATATTACACTAACGGTCGCAGAAAAGAAAGTGTAAAACTACAACAGTTGGAATCCGCAACCTCTTTAGATATCGCATGCCTAACCGAATGAATTCCTTAGACATCGCATGCCTAACAATTATAAACCCCGCATTTTAGTCTCAATATCGAAAACACTTTTCAATATCTAGTCGGGCAATTCAACAAGATTCCCGATAAACTGATAGAATGCTCGTCGCAAACTTTAGTAGACGGCCGCACCCCCGGATGCCATCGACGAAGTGCACTAAGACGGAACACCGTTGCCGCGAGCACCCGAACGGATGCTTTTGGCGACGGGGTTCTCCTACAGTCACTTGGTCGGGGCTATGGGGCATGGTTGTCTATTAAGTTTACCCGGCGAGTATCCGCTTACGCTACGTGATTGCGACGGACTTTTGATCGCATCAAAATTCCTTGGCAACCGATCAATTGAGACTAAACTGCTATGTTCATAACATCCAAATTAGTTATCTCATAACTACTTGTGGATTCCAAATATTGTATCACATTCCAGATAAATAGAAAATGTTAAACTTTCCGATTGAACAATCAAACACCCAAGTTTTCCCGAAACAGCTCAACACATGAAATAAGTTTAAAAACATCCAGTTCATGCCTCAGTTCCAACGGTCCAGCCGTAGAAGGGTCAAGCAAACGCCTCACACGTGGCACGCCGTACTGCCCCAAACCCGAAGGTTCAAAGGGCGGTTCAAGACGGTCACATAATCGAGTTTGAGGCCGTTGGAACTGAGTGATGACGTCCACCACTTCTTTAGCTCCGTGATGACGTCCCTTCGCTGCGATCACCGGGATCCCGGACTCTAGCGATGGTTTCGTCGGAGAAATGAGCGGGCTAGGTCGTTGACTTCGATGCCGAAGATGATCAACGTCGAGGCAACTCTAACTCAAGCTCCATCTTCACTTGGTCATGAAACTTGTGAAGATAACACACTCTACTACATAGCAAGTGGTAGAGGATGAAGAAATAGGAAGTGGGTTCACTTTGGATTTGGATTTCTCACTTGATTTCAACACTTGGAATTTTCTAGCAAGGTTTTCTTTTCTTCATGAAGAAGAAGAAGAAAAGAATGGAAAAAGAATTATGTGAAAAGAATAATCAAGTGAAGTTATCATGTTGCAACCATGGGTGAGATTAACCTTTGTAGAGACTAAACTCAAGTTTAAGTTAAAGGTTAGGTTGAGGAAAATCTTATGTACAACAAAATGGTGGACTTTGTCAAAGATGCTTGAAAGCTTCACGAAGCTTCAAGCAAAGACAAAGTAAGCCACCATTTTATTTTACATAAATCAAATAAATTAAATAAAAAACTAAACCTTTAACCTAAACATGGTATAATCCATACACACACCCAAGTTTGCATGTATCATCAAACATGATACAAACTAGTGCACAAAAATATATCACATATACAACTTGTGCACTTCAAGTGAGAAAATCAATCTTAAGTGAACACATACTAGTTAATGTAAAGTAATATATCAAATATATAATTATACATTAAATCATTAAATCAACACTTGATTTAATGATCCGGTCATACTGCATATAACCGACTAATATCAAGTGTATGAATATATCGAATCAACACTTGATTCGGTAACCCGGCTATATCTCATATAACCGACTGATGATACATATCGCGAGAATAGAATTCAGTATCACATACTGGTATTATTCTCGGTCCCGCACATATCTCATATGCGCTCCTATTTCGTTTCGCTTGAGCCAGAAAACCTCTGTGTAGGACTCTAAAGACTCGTCAATACGCCGGCAGTAGGTGATGATCATATCAAACACCCACAAGCCGCAAGCGGTCTGCTAAACGTAACGACCACCCGGGTATTGAGCGATCAGAAGATCAACGAGAAAGCCCGCTCACACTCCTGTGAATCTAACCAGTAACACTTACCGTACAGTCCAGTCTGTTCGTCTGATATGTCGCATATCTCGTCTAGGGGTGGTAAACGTCAGACCCCAATAACTCGATAAGTCGTGTCGATATGAGGATCATAACGGGTCGAGAAACTACTGGTAACACTTACCAGTAAATCCCTAAAGCAGCCTTGGCCAAGGACTTCCTGTTATAGCCAATCGAGCATAGCGCAACATCAACTCCCTATACCGGGAGAGACGAAACCCCTCCTATCGCTCATTTCCTCCATGTGATTCGGGACTGTACCCAAAAACCACCGTTTTGCACGCCCTCTTGGATTTGGTCGGTGGAAATCAAAGCACAGTGGGAATCACACAAGACTCTATGACGATCTCGGGTCTACAGACTAACCTGTACCAGTGTCACCAGAGAACTGCCATCTGACGTAAGGTATAATACCATCTGGGAGTTCTCGGCGAGTCCGTCCAGTGTACCCAGTCTCCACTGAGCACCCGTATATCATCTCTGATGTCAAACACCAATGGATATGGGATCATCCATCGCCCATCTATATGGGTCGAGAAGCTACACGCTAGTCTACTCTGGTATATCGATGCCCCGTCTCGATATACCCACGACTAGGGACTTTGAAGGATGTACTTATGGACTACCACGTCCCCACTAGTATGATCCGCATCATAGTCCAGGTCAAGTACACATCCTAAGGGCTTTACCAACATGTAACAGAGAGACAATCAGTGTACACGTTAAAGTAAAGAGTAACCAGATAGCATACTATCATGTCGAGCAAGAAAGTCATCTCTATATATGTCCAAGCATCCACTACAATATACATCCTATGTATAGTAATGGCCTTTAGGGCATACATATAACTAACACGTTTGACATGATCGATGGGGAGAGAAGAGAGAGTGATACCCGGTGGGAACTCTATTTTGATGGAGCATCTTCCATGAAGAAGCGCAAACAAAGCACCCCTATAATCAAATCAGGGGTAGGCATCATCTCCGTGACTCCACAAGGAGGGATAATGCGCTTTGCCTTCTCCTTAACATTGCCGAGGACGGATAATGAAGCTGAATACGAAGCTTTGATAGCAGGTCTCGAGATCGCCATCGACATGAGAATTGAAAACCTTCTCATATATGGAGACTCCCAACTGGCCGTTAGTCAAATAAACGGCGACTATCAGACGTGCAAGCCTGAGTTGGTGAAATACGGCGAGAGAGTACAGCGATTGCTGACTCAAATCCTTTCCTACACCTTGGAAAGCATACCGCATGCGGAAAATAGCAAAGCGGATGCATTAGCCAAGCTCGCTAAAGAACTGGCTGACGAGAATCTCGATGACGTAAGGATCGTTGTGCAAAGCCGTCGGGTTCTTGCACCGGCAGAAATATCTCCGGAGTCACCCGAAGAAAAGGAATCGACTGAGCAAATGACTCTGCAAATAAAAGACCAGGAAAAGGTTACGGATTGGAGAGAAGTCTTTATAGACTATTTCAAATCCCGTCGAACACCTGAAGATGCATCCTCAAGACATCAGCTTATGAAACGAGCTCTATCTTTTGCTTTCGTCAATGATACTCTGTATAAGAGATCATTTGATTCTCTGTGGCTAAGATGCCTGAGACCTGAAGAGGCTAAGAGAGTCGTCCGAGAAACTCACGACGGACTCTGCGGTTCTCACCAAGCCGGCCCGAAGATGAAGCTGAAGATCAAACGGATGGGTTATTATTGGCCCACGATGATCCAAGACTGCATCGAACACGCGAAGCAGTGCCACGTGTGCCAGATTCACGGAGACTTTATCCATCAGCATCCAAATCCACTACACCCAATAGTGGCTAGCTGGCCGTTCAAAATGTGGGGAACTGACATAATCGGCCCCATCGAACCAGCATTGGCCAGAGGACATCGATTTATTTTAGCAACAACTGATTACTTCACCAAATGGGCAGAAGCAGTACCGCTAAGAGAGGTGAAAACGGAGAATATCCTCCATTTCTTCAAGACCCACGTCATTTATCAGTTTGGAACTCCACGACGGATCATCTCCGATAACGGGCCAGCCTACAGAAGCCACAAGATCAGCCGCTTCGCACAACAGCATAACATAGACTGGAGATACTCCCCAGTCTATAATCCTCGAGCTAACGGTCTCGTTGAGGCTTTTAACAAGACTTTGACGAAGATTGTGAAAAAGATGGTGTCTCGAAATAAGAAGGACTGGCACGAGAGACTGCTTGAAGCTCTCTGGGCGTATCGAACTACATTCAAAACGGCCACGAACACAACGTCGTACGCATTGGTATTCGGTACAGAGGCGGTACTCCCCCTCGAGATAGAGCTACCCTCTCTACGAGTGGCAGTTCACTACGAGCTAACGGACGAAGAGAATGCTCGCCTTCGGCTTGAGGAGCTCGATGCCCTTGATGAAACCCGGCTCATAGCGCAACAAAATCAAGAGGCTTATAAAGCAAAGACGACGCGCTCATACGAAAGATTGACTGGGCCGAGAACATTCCGCCAAGGCGAACTCATACTAGTGGTTAAAAGACCTATGATCCCTAATCGCGCCAAGCGGGGGAAATTCGAGCCGAACTATGAAGGCCCGTATATCATAGACAAGGTCTACCAGGGTGGGGCTTATCTACTCATGGACATGCATGGCGAAAGGCCCTTCAGGCCAATAAATGGTCGCTTCCTAAAAAAATACTACGCCTGACGAGTCACGGCCCAGGTCAACGATAGATGACGACGCCTATGTCCGCTCGCTATCTTCCTAAGCCCAAACTCTATAAGTAGTAGCCGGTTAAGGAACCGAAATGTCCTTAAACTAACAACG
Source organism: Agapanthus africanus (assembly GCA_030015575.1). Classification (NCBI taxonomy): domain Eukaryota; kingdom Viridiplantae; phylum Streptophyta; class Magnoliopsida; order Asparagales; family Amaryllidaceae; genus Agapanthus; species Agapanthus africanus. Next base: position 408,906,877 of record CM057349.1, on the reverse strand, counting down.
GACCGAAATGTCCTTAAACTAACATCGGACCGAAACGTCCTTAAACTAACAATGGACCACTACGTCCTAAAACTAGCTGTTGACCGAGACGTCGATAAACTACTGTGGATTGTAATATCCCAAGGCTGATACAAAAAAAAGAATAAAAAAAAGAGAAAAAAAACGGTATGTCCATAAGCGAAAAGGGCACGGATGAAAACCCGAAAGGGCTCCGTGAGTAAAAACAGCAGGCTACCGGCGAGTTTTGTGAAAACCTGAAATGGCGCAATCTCGTTAAAAAACACTTGCAAGGTCCTCTCGACTTTGTGAGGAGAAACCACCTGCGTGAGATCCTTACGACTCAGAAGGGAGCAACACACTTAGGGATCCCCACGATTCCTAAGGAGAAATTACACTTGCGAGATCCTCACGACTCGTAAGGAGAACCCTCTTATGAGACCCTCACGGCTCATAAGATTCAAAAGTCTTAAGCTACATGGATCTGAACCTATTCTTAAGCAGCCACCACAACCTCTAACACTGCCCTACAAGCGGTTCAGTATTGACCCTTGTATACAATCCACGGGCGCGAAAAAACATTTCCCTAACAAAGTCCCATCCGTGACTAGGGATATGTTTGCACGGTGAACAACCCTTTTAAGTCCTCTCGATTTATAAGGAGAAAATACTCTTGTAAGATCCTTACGACTTACGAGAAGCCACACACTTAGGAATCCTCACGATCCCTAAGGAGAAAACGCACTTACGAGATCCTCACGACTCGTAGGGAGAAAAACCTTTATGAGACCCTTACGGCTCATGAAGTCGATAGCCTTAGTCGACAGGATCCTAACCCTGTTCGCTAAGCCACCTTTGTTCGACATCGACAGAGGCAAATGATGATTCTCTCCTGGCAACATCCCAGTTGTAGCGGTGCTGATGCCGAAATCGGTGTCTAATTCCAGACTTGTAGCAAAAAGCTAGCGAGCCACACATGCATACGAAATAGCCGAAATGATGGGGCAACCTGCAACAAAATCAGCAAGTAAAAATGTATGCATGAAAAATAGCCGAAATGATTGGGCAACTCGCAATAAAAAGCAGCGAGTAAAAATAAAATAAATAGCCGAAATGATTGGGCACCACGAAAAATAGCCGAAATGATTGGGCAATCGCGACCTTAGCGATATAAAAGCTGAAATGATAGAGCATCGCGGAAAATAATTAAAAAAATGATGAAATTCATGCCTTACAGGTGATATCACATCAATCCCTGTATACAATCCAGGGGCGCAAACAAAGAAGGAATCACACCTTCCCTTCCGAGGCTCCATCAGAAAACAAAGCCGAATCTCGACGGTTCAGGGATAGCCTAGAGATGATTAACATCGTTCCTCTCCGTTCCAGTAGGATTCAGACACTGCAATCAACCCTGGAGCTATGGCAAAACCCCTACTCCAAATCTCGATGGTTCCCAGACAACCTGGAGACCACTTCGATAGCCGTCTCGGAAATACGTCATCCATATGACCCCATCTCGGAAATACGTCATCCACATGACCCCGTCTCGGAAATACGTCATCCACATGACCCCGTCACGGAAATACGTCATCCATATGACCCCGTCTCAGAAATGCGTCATCCATATGACCCCGTCTCGGAAATAAGTCATCCACATGACCCCGTTACGAAAATACGTCATCCAAATAACCCCGTCTCGGAAATACGTCATCCACATGACCCCATCTCAGAAACACGTCATCCACATGACCCCGTCATGAAAATACGTCATCCATATGACCCCATCTCGGAAATACGTCATCCACATGACCCCGTCTTGGAAATACGTCATCCAAATGACCCCGTCTCGGAAATACGTCATCCACATGACCCCGTCTCGGAAATACGTCATCCACATGATCCCATCACGGAAATACGTCATCCACATGACCCCGTCTCGGAAATACGTCATCCACATTACCCCGTCTCGAAAATACGTCATCCATATGACCCCGTCTCGGAAATACGTCATCCACATAATCTCATCACGGAAATACGTCATCCACATGATCCCGTCTCAGAAATACGTCATCCACATGACCCCATCGCGGAAATACGTCATCCACATGACCCCGTCTCGGAAACATGTCATCTACATGACCCCGCCCCGGAAGTACGTCACCCAATGACGCCGTGAAATGCGGATAACGTCGATCTCATTAAACACTTACGGGTCCTCTCGATTCGTAAGGAAGAAAACTCTCTTATAAGATCCTTACGACTTATAAAGGAAAACACACTTAGGAATACTCACGACTCCTAAGGAGAAAAGACACCTACGAGATCCTCACGACTCGTAGGGAGAAAAGTCTTTATGAGACCATCACGGCTCATAAAGTTGAGAAGTCTTAGGTAGCAGATCTGAACATGCTTCCTAAGCCATCACTACCCCTCGAAGAAGCCAAAACAAGATGGTCACTCTATCGTCTGCCAGCTATGCTTGTTAAGGTGACATGCTGATAACAAAAGAAAGAAGAAAGCAGAGAGATGACACAAGACATTGCGAAAGAAATGTATCTTTTATTCATGAGTTCAATTAGGTACAAAATACATCATATGAAAGAATAAAAAAATGAATACATTTTATTCAAAATTACAAATGGTATAAAAAATAATTATTGAGAGGGAAGCGCTTTCAATATCCGATTAGCCGCTCGCGCACTTCCCTCAACCCCTTTTCTTGATCAGCTGCCGCGGCTAACTCTGCTTCGACTTGGGCTCGTTGCTGCAAGTAGGACGAAAGTTGTTCTTCGACAGCCCGCTGAGTTGCCTCACGATTTTGTGCATCCCGCTCGACGACGTCGAGCTTCTGCCTCGGTGTTAACCGATCAGAGATGCATCGCAGAAGGCCTTCAAAGATAACTTTCAACTGTGCAGCATTCGCATCAACCTGAGCATGCAGTCGGACAGATTCGCTTAAAGTTTCTTCACATTCCTTATGCTTCAAGGCCGCTTCTTGTTCAAGATGGCGGAAGTAAGAAGTGCTCTGCTCAACCACGCAGCCTTTTAAGTGTTCACGGCCAGAATCTCAGGAGCAGGACGCCTAAGCTCAAGCTTACGCGGGCAGGCCTCAATCTTCCTGCAGTGATCAATCCAAGACTCAACGACGCCCTCACTATGAAAGTTCACGAGCGTCGCCAGCATAGGGTTAACCTCCGCGGAAAAATCCACAGCGAATGTGGGAGTCTCCACGTCAAGCTCCTCAATATAGTCGCTCAACATATGCAGACTATTCGCGGCGCCTTTCGAGGATGCACGTCGATAAAAGGGGCCGGCTGGATTATGATGCAAGACTCGAACGGAGCTAGAGTCGACGTGATTGCTGCAAAATAAATCATAGTCAGACGTCGACTCAAGAAATAAAGAAAATACATGAACAATAGAGTCTACTATACTGGCTGCAACAGGGGGCAGAGCTGGGAGTACTGGTGGCGCAACGATACCCTTGTCCCCTCCTTCAATTTGTAAGGCTACAAGAAATGTAAAGAAGAATTAGCAATAACGTGACTGCCCGTTAAAGAAAGGACGTCGGTTAGAAAAGATACTCACCGACACCAGCAGGCGGACTAATCTTTGATTGGAAGGAAAGTGTGGGTGTAGCACCTGATACAGGTGATCAAAAAGGACTCCTGCAAAGACGCAGTAATGCAATATCAGTATATAAATTATACAGCCTAGAGATAAAAATGATGGGTCACAAATCCGCACCTTCCAACATCTGAGATGGTACGAGAGAAGGTAGAGGAGTGGTCACTGTCAAAGCGGTAACTGATGGCGCTGCCTCGGGTAGCACAACCTCAACGCTCGCCACGCCTGCATTAGAAACGAGATAAATACTGTCAGGAAGGATTGAAAGGGATTGCAGAGTAAAAAGAAAAGCAATAACCCAAAGTCAACCTGGTGAGTCGCCGGTCAGAACCGTGACAAGGGCATCACTTGATGCAGTGACTGCTTCACCCTCCTCTATCGGAATAGTTTTGCCGCCCATGGCTTCATCCCCCGACTCCACGAGAATCGTTGTGATACTCGCAGCGCCCGGCAACGGCAAGGAGCCGCAAGGGAAAGAGCAACGATTGGGGTAGTGCCCGACTCCTGAGAAAGAGTGGCTACCTCGGGCTCGGCGGCTGTAGCCATCTCACCCACCGCTACCTCGAGCTCGGCAATGGTAGCCATCTCACCACCCGCTACCTCGAGCTCGGCGATTGTAGCCATCTCGCCTATCGCTGCCTCGGGTTCGGCGATCGTGGCTATCTCCTCTACCGCTACCCTAAGCTCAGTGGTTTCCGCCACTTCTTCGGCAAGACTCGGCCCTGCAAGATAGGATATATGAGAACCTGAAAGTTAAAACTTTGACAAAAGAACCCAATGTCATGTTACCTTGAGTTGGTCTTCCGATTGCCTCCCGAGCCGCACGTGCTGCCTGTCTGTGGGCGGTGGACAAGGCAGCCGGAGATTCCTCTGAAGGAGTAGGGGCAGGGGTAGCGGTGCTCGAACCTACACCCACGGCCAAGGCAGCACTACGCTCCCTTGCCACGCGCATTCTGTGCTTCCTTTCCGCTCGGGCCGTCAGAGCGGATCTTCTAGACGCCTCCATCAATAAGACGTCATCGTCCGCGCTAAGGGTTACCTCTGGAGCTGTCAAGGCATCCGTCATCGGTCGTTTGAGTAAGGCCTCTTTCGACAATGCAGAGGAGGCCGGGACTTCGATGGCTGTCCTGAGAAGCATCTCCGCATCACCTTGTGGGGCTGGAATTGTAGTCCCTGCGATAAGATAAAGAAGGGGTCAGATCGTCCATAAGAAAGGAGAATGAAGATACAATGAGCCGAGAAATATCATTGCCCAGCAAAGCGTGAGCCCTCTCCTCCTCCTCAAAGGTCCTAAGGAAAGCCGCTAGAGCCTCTTCAGTGGAAAAACCTGTTACAAAAGGAAAAATGTCAGTCAAAACATGATAATAAAAATATAATGTAATAGCAGAAGGTGCGACTGATGTTTACTTAATTGCGCGAGGGTGGCCAGCCCCGCTGTTTGGCTTGCCGACAGCACAGAAGCTGCAATGGCGGCCTCGAGATCAGTATAGTCCGGCGCTACGAATAGACCTTCGTTGGTCCCATATTCACTCAGGCCCTCGTTATAAGAAGCATGAGGCTCTAGGCCGAGTACAGCGTCTATAGAGAAGATCGACTTCTTCTTCCTCTTCTGCGAGCGAGCTCCAGTCGCAGCCAGCACAAGCTTACGCTTGGTGATCACTTTGGGGTGACGAGTCCCGATGTCTGAGCCCACGCCAAACTTAGGGGAAGCTACATTTACTATTTCTATAGGAGCACGGGGCACCAGTAGTACATCCACCGTCTCCACGAGAGTACCGGGCACCGGTAGCTCAGGCCTGTCGTGGGGGACTTCAATCATGGCAGCTTCTCTTAGCGGAGGGAGGACAATGGTCCGTTGCTTCAAGGGGACGTTTCAATCACCAGCATGGGGTGCACCCTTGCGATTGAGTAGCAGTCGCTTCTCCTCCCTGATAACAGCGCCCATTGCATGTTGGTACCAGGCCACATGTACATTAAGGGCCTTCGGGACATAACTCGGTTCGCTGATAAAGAAGTGAGACCCTGTATTCAAGTGCATGAAATGATGCAGCGTGCCCCGCATTCCCTCTTCGGTGGCAGCAGGTTCTACCAGGAAAGCCTCCAGCGGAACTCCCTGATTGTAACTCAACTGCTGGGCAAAACGATAGGGGTTGTATCTCATGAATAGCGCCGCATCATTTTGTCTGAATACAAGAAAGCCTGGCCTAATGGAGTAGAAATGAAGAATCTCCCGGGCTTTAACACGGAGGCCTCGTCTTTAAAAACGTCTCGCAATGGCAACACCGCCTTTGAAGTTTCTTGGCCGATGGTCAAGACTTTGTCTGTGAAAGACATACCATGTCCAACCGTGTACGGACGAAGGAGCAAGCCCCTAGCTTCCCGTGGTGACGGACTTACGATAGAGGCGTCAACCAGCCGCATTATCCGTGGGAACTTGCATCTGTCGTAAAAAGAAGGTCTTTTGTGGATGCCAAAGACCCCAAGCACGTGCAGTTCCATCCACGAAGTGAAGTAATGCATCGGGAAGTTGGCAGGATGCACCCCTTGTTCAGTGGTATCCGCCGCTAAGCTAAGACCGTGATATAGGTGGGCTAACCCGGCGATCCCGATGGCCACTTGTATTCCGGCAACCATGCGATGCGCGGGGTAGAAGACGGAAGGCCTCATGTAACGATGGTGCATAGGAAGCGTGAACCAGCTCAACCATAGCCCAAGAAACCGAAGAAAAAATGCTTCCTCGTCAATACCCGGAGCGGCGATTTCTGACAGGGGGACGATCGCGACGTCAGGGAGAAAGAAACCCTTTTGATCAACTTCCAGTATCGGCCGACGGTCCAATCCAAAGCCGAAGGGATCGTCAAGTTTAGCAAACTTTTCGCCTTGTCGCGACAAAATCTCCGGGAGAAGAAAACGGGCAATGAAGTCTGCAAAGCTGACCCCTCGGCCTCCAGATTCAAGGAAGAGGCTCTCATACATGTTCAGCACCTTTATCAGACTCGGGAACTGGTGCTGAATGGCGTTCTCCGGTGTGAGGCCCATCACCACTGGCTTGGTAGCAAAAACATATTCGTCCGGAGGAAGCATCTCCTCGTAGTGCTCCCCCCTAACTGGTAGACCAGAAACCTCGGCGAATTCTTCCAAGGAAATGGAGATCTCTCTATCCAATAGAAGGAAGGTATGGGTCGAGATGTTCCACTGCTCCAAAAATGCCTTGATCCACCATGTGGGAGGTGCAGAATACTGGAACAACGAAGCGTAGACCGCAGGGTATAAGCCGAGCTTTAGCAGCTGCGATTTCTTCGCCGACAAGATGTACCGGGCCCACTGCAAGTACTTGGCCGGATGACGGGGAGTTAGCCCGATGTTGTAGGGCTGTCCCTAAGGGCGCGACTCGCCCTGACATATGCGCTACCCTAAAGTATCCAAAGCTGCCGGCGGCTGCACGGGTATAGCGGCAATCGGAGGCTGAAGAAGGCCCTCCGAAGTCCAATTAACCACCTCTACGACATAGTTCACCGAGGGTGCATCTGCATACGGGATCGCCGAGATAGGCTCCGAAGGCGTCGCACAAGAAAAGCTCCGGCGGCCTCTGATAAATCTGATCGTACCATCTACCCCACAGGTGAATATTTTTGTGTTCCGGGTCATGGTCTTTGACGAGCGTGAGAACCTCTCGGTCCACAGGCGTCTCAGGGAATCCTCCCTCTGAACGGACAAATGGAAACGAAGTATCAAAAGACATGTCGCCTGCAAAAAAAGGGACAGAAGTCAACTGTCAGTACTATAATTTAATTTTAAATTCTGACACTTGGTACTTTAAAATTTGTACCACACTGCAATGCAGTGGAGAGGGGCCAAAGGGGGCCCACAAAATCTAGAAGACAATTCATCAATTAATAATTAATAAAACAACCTCATCATTTGATGAGACTGTTAATTAAATGAGGAGATCCTCAAGAAAATTCTCATTAAATGAGAGATCCCTCGGGAAAAGGAGAAAATCTCCCTTTGAGAGCAATGCTCTACGACAGAGTGACACTTGTCAAACTGTGATCATGAAGGAATAAAATTCCTCAAGAGCCTGGCTCTATAATGATGATGGAAAAATCCATCAGAAAAGAATTAATTAAAATTAATTTTTATGAATTTAAAAATTCTGGGATCTTCAAGATCCATGAACAAACTCTTAAGAGTTCTTCACAAGAGATTAAGAAATCTACATGTTATCAAAAGAGCAGAGCTCTGTTCATGGGCTAAGAAATCCCAAGAAAAGATCTCTTTAGATCTATGGGTTCAGAAGAGCAAAGCTCTGTTAATGAAACCCTAAAAGGGTTTTCTTTAGATCTAAGATCTATGAAGAACAAGGCTCTGTTAATGGGTAAATCCCTAGTTTATTAAAAGTTTTAAATTTTACCTAAAATTTTAACAGAGTTTTTACTCTTGAAAAGTTCTTAAACAGGAGAGCAATGCTCTGAAGAAGAGATAATTCTCAAAAAGAAGATGAAAATCATCTAAAGGACCAAAGGTCCTATTTATAAGCATTGAAACGCCTCTTCAACTTCTGAGTTGATCCAAGGACGCAGATGCTGCCACCGCTGCATTCACGTGTGGGCCACGTGAGCGCAACGGTGGGGGGGCACTCGGTAATAGTTTTATACCTCCTTATTACTTGTCCTTCGGGTCTTGTAACAACCCTAACTTTCTGTACGAATTTTTTTCAAAATACAGAAAGGGACACCTAAGCCTAAGCATGAGTTATAACTTTGTTTTGCTTTTGAACAGCAAGAAGGAGCTTGTAGCTCATTGGTAAGATCTTGCACTACTGAGACATAGCACCCAAGTTCAAATCCCATTATCCACATTATCTTTTTGTTTTAATTTCTTTTAATCTTTTTATAAGCCCAAGGATTGCACGTGCACTACACATAAACTGAAGAGTCACACTTTAAACAAACACATACACTGAAGAATACCAAACGACCCCAACACTTTGCACCAAACCCAACCTACATCCGTCGGTACAAAACCGGCGACATTGGTAAAAAGCCCGGCACCGCCGGTCTCCCCCGTCCCTAATGCTCCCATATTTAAACCCCTGCAACCCTTCATCTACCCCACTCCTTTCACACCGCTTGTTTTCTCTGCATTCACACAGAGAATTTAAATCACCCATTTAAATCCTATTTTATTACAAATTTTTAATGCACCCATTCACTACCCTAAACCCTAGCTTTTTCTATAAATACTACCCCTCATTCCACACTTCCTCACACACAAACCCCTGCCAAAACTCTCAAGAATTCCCAAGTCTTATATTGTGCAAGTGGAATTAGCAAAGGGCGAAGCTCCGACGAAGTTCCGGCGACGATACGAGGAGTTTCCGGCAATGAAAAGAAGCACCAACGAATCCTATATCTTCTTCTACCTCCCTCCTCTTATCAAAGCCAGTAAGTCCCATTTCTCCCTCTCATCTTCATCTTTAAAAAGTTTCATTTCCAAAACTCGACGGAAGCGGAGTTAGTCCGACTTCCGATTCGGTTTTCTTTAAAAAAAAACTACACTTTTATTTAACAAGATAAAACCATATTCTCATATGTTGATTAATAAACATTAACAAACTCAATAAAACAAGTTTCACATCAAAATAATCATTTTTGTGACATTTATCGCATTTTTATATAAAAATACCATAAATTATTCATTTCGACATTATAACCTTTATTCTTTGCTATACCTTTAGATAGTTCACGAGGTAATGACCTACCTCATCACAACACACATATCTATCATAGCACGATTGATTTGGGACTATAGAATACGGGAAATACGACTTTACAAATAAATACCTTTAACTTATAAAACCGTTTTCTATAAAAAGATGTATTAACAATTTCCATGCAATTGCGCCTCTACAAACCATATTGGGGACCCCATTCAGGATGGTACGGAATATCACATATTCTCGGGCTTAATAGAGTGAGATGCAGAAATCCGCAAGGAGCATTCGATCTCGATGGAATTTTTATACGTTTTTCTTTAGAAAATGAGATTTCTATAAGAAAATAAATAAATTATTTTCATTAAATATATATATATATATATATATATTATCAAAATACCTATTTCAGTTATATAAATATTCCAAGTTTTCTAAATCAAAGGAATCGCTATTACATGAAAATACCATCCAAATACAACAAAATTCCAATATTTCAATAAAATACCATACACTATGAAATTAGGTTCTACTCACTAGAAATTTCACATCTATAAAATATACATCTATGAAAACTCTAAAGACAATAATTAAATGCTTGAGAAGTATATTGAAATTATGCCAAAACTATTTTTATATAAAAACACCTCAAGTTATACTAAATTACAATAAGGACCCTAGTAAACATAAGTTTAAGCGAGACCAGTCTCTTGAGCCTCAGGGAGCCAAAAATATGGGTGCTTGCCTATTTAAGGTAGACAATCTAATAAAAAGTGTTATCAACACGGTAATTGTCTTGGAAAAAGACATAAATCCTGCTGTCCATGTGCAGCAGTTACCGATAACATCAAAACCTAATTCAGGACTTCAATTTCTTTTCTAATTGTCTGACTCAGACTAAGTCTACATTTAATCAATCTGACTTGAATACGATTCAAGTATAACCTTACATTACAACCATTCAATATAAATCCGTCTGTACAATCTATTTCAGTATATAACCTGACCGAACCGAACCATGGATATACATCCATCTACATGATTCTCCAGTTACATTTATTTACTGATATCATGGTTTCGGCAAGTCATCCATCTATACAATTTGTAATACAATACAAGACAATACAATCAATACATAAACACTACGGGGTTATAAAGGGGTGGACTGATACGGAACATGTTAAAGGTGGCACGAGGTGGTCACTTAAGACGTAATTACATCCATGCCGTTGTTCCGTGGTATTATTGACGGAGCCTTGTACTACGGGTTACCAAAGTCTCCGGTGTAAGTGGGACTCCTTGTAGGGTGTTTTTCGTCACCCCACTGAGATGGGAATACGCGCGCGCTTGTCAGGCACATTACAGATTCCCCCTACCTAGGGTAGGCTGGGATTTATTGATTGTCGTGATCTGAATCTCCGTCAGCCGCGAACTAAGCTGTCGTTAATTACCCCTCGCCTTTGGAGTGAGAGCACCTCCGATTGATGGGTCAAACAGGTCATGCGAACTCAATGTGCAGTGTTGTGTTTTGAAGGGGTTTTGGATATATTGGGGCCCCGCAGAGTTTTTACGGGGGTCCCACTACCCGGATAGCAGGCTAGGGGTCAAAGGGGCTAGCAGCCCCCTTGCGGGGTGCAGGGCAGCGCCCCGTTAGAAAAATTTTCTAACGAGGGAGGCATTTTAAGTATGGAGTGTATATAAAAATGATGGGGGAAAGTGGCGTCCAAAGGACGCGTGAGCGCCAGCGCCTCACGTGCCTAGCACGCTGGCATTGGGTGCTGACGCTAGCGCTGGGCACTTAGGTACGAGCGCCTCACATGCCTGGCACGTGGGCGCTGGGCACATGGGCATGAGCGCCTTACATGCCTGGCACGTGGGCGCTGGGCGCTTGGGTGCTGGCGCTAGCGCTTGGGCGCTTGGGTTAGCGCTAGGCATTTAGGCGCGGGCACCTCACGTGTCCGGCACGTGGGCGCTTGGGCGCTGGCGCTAGCACTTTGGGCGCTACGCCTTACGTTCCCGGCACGTGGGCACTTGGGCGCTGGCGCCTTACGTGCCCGGCACGTGGGCACTTGGGCGCTGGCGTCTTATGTGCCCGGCACGTGGGCGCTTGGGCGCTAGCGCCTCACGTGCTCGGCACATGGGCGCTAAGCGCTCGGGCGCCGGCGAAAAGAAGGGTTTTTACCCTCGGAAATAGGAGTTAAACTCCAAAGGAGGATTTTTAGTGGAGTTAAACTCCAAAAGATTTAGATTTGGAGTTAAACTCCTAAAGGATCTGGATTAGGAGTTAAATTTCTTCGAGGATTTGGGCTTTGGAGTTGAACTCCCTGAAAATCTTCAGAGGTTTTTCTCTCTTGGATCTTCTCTTGAGCCTTGGATCTTCTCTTGAGCCTTGGATCTTTTCTAAAGTGGGATTTTCGGAGATGGGTCTCCTTCTTCCTCTTCTTTGTTGGCTGGATCTTGGAGGAAAAGGGGGGTGAGATTCAAAATCTCCCATTTTTGAGATCTGATGGAAGATTTGAGTTCCCCTTCATGGGATTGATGGTGAAAAACTATTTATTTTTTGAAAAGGAAGAGTTAAACTCTTGATTTAATTCAAAAAAGGGAAGAAGGTTTTAGAACCTTGAGGAAGGGGAAGGAGCACAGTTTTGAGAGAGAGTGATGATGCTCAATATCGGCGATCCCCCAGATCGTGACACGTGGCAGGTGACGTGTCCCAGAGCATGCAAGAAAGGGCTTACAGTGGCCGACCAGACCACTCCCATGCACGTCCTACAAACAAAGCTGGCCCGCCTCCGATCCCCAGCACAATTGTCCTCCTCAGCCTCACAGCTCGTCCCCGGGCTACCGCAGAACCAAGATACCTCGGCTCTCCCGCTCGTCTACGAGCTCTCCCGCCGAGCTCATCTTCCTCGGTCTCATCGACCGACCGACGGCACCGGTCACAGGCGCAACCACCATCCCGTGAATCTCGCTATGCGCGAGATATCCGCCGGCCACATCCCACGTTCCACGCCATCACGATCTCCATTAACGAGCCCGTCTCACCATTAATAGGAGATCCCGCTCATCATGAGGGCGTGACGTCGGGAGCGTAACAGCCGGCGTGATTCTCGCGCCTGCCCTGCCTGCTGCCACCGCTATATAAACCCCTTCTTCAGACGATTCAAGTAAGCCATTTTGACTCCACTAAGTCGTTACTCTGCTCGGATTTCCTCTCTAACTTGATCGTCGGAGGGTCCTCGGTGGTACAACCACCCCGGGACTTCCTTGCAGGTAGCTCGGCAACAACCAACCTCAAACCCATTGAGATCCACATGCTTCAGGAGCCTGCCTCCAGATCCAATCTCAGCCACCCATCGCAGCCATTAGCAGATCAACGAAGGGCAACATCTGAAGGAGATCTACGCCTCCATCAGCTGACGCCGTCTATGGGAACCTTGATTCCACAAAAGAAAAAGTTTGTCTTCTGATCTCAACCAAATGGCGAGCGATCATCGAGACGATCCAAGCACTAGCCCCCGCCTCCCCCTTAATGGAGGCACGGACGAATCTCCTCCTCCGAACGCCATCAACGCCCCAGGAGCCCAACAGTCGTTTGCTTCACACGCAACGGTACCGCCACGCGGCAGACATCGAGCCTTTCTTGGCAGAATCGAAACGATGTGGCTCCAGCGCTTCGCCTCCCCCACGCATTGGTGACATGTGTAACCCGCGACTGTCCCTCTTCCCGATACTCACCGGGAAAGTCGGATAGAGCCTCACAAATCAATCGAGCGGCTACCCTACTCGTCTATCCCTGGCCGGTAGCTCCCTACCTCGCAACGCCCGGGATCAAAGCCCTCACCAAGAGGTAGCCGAGCAACTACCCTGCTCGGCTATCCCTGGCCGGTAGTTCCCTACCTCGCAACGCCAGGGATCAAAGCCCTCACCAAGAGGAAGCCGAGCGGCTACCCTGCTCGGCTATCCCTGGCCGGTAGCTCCCTACCTCGCAACGCCAGGGATCAAAGCCCTCACCAAGAGGCAGCCGAGCGGCTACCCTACTCGGCTATCCCTGGCCGGTAGCTCCCTACCTCACAACGCCAGGGATCAAAGCCCTCACCAAGAGACAGCCGAGCGGCTACCCTGCTCGGCTATCCCTGGCAGTAGCTCCCATACCTCGCAACACCAGGGATCAAAGCCCTCGCCAAGAGGCAGCCGAGCGGCTACCCCGCTCGGCTATCCCTGGCGGGTAGTTCCCTACCCACAACGCCAGGGATCAAAGCCCTCTACAAGAGGTAGCTGAGCGGCTACCCTGCTCGGCTATCCCTGGCTGGTAGCTCCCCTACCTCACAACGCCAGGGATCAAAGCCCTCGCCAAGAGGCAGCCAAGCGGCTACCCTGATCGGCTATCCCTGGCTGGTAGCTCCCCTACCTCGCAACGCCGAGGATCAAAGCCCTCACCAAGGGGCAGCCGAGCAGCTACCCTACTTGGCTATCCCTGGCTGGTAGCTCCCCTACTTCGTAATGCCGGGGATCAAAGCCCTCGCCAATAGGCAGCCGAGCGGCTACCCTGCTCGGCTATCCCTGGCTGGTAGCTCCCTACCCCCACAACGCCAGGGATCAAAGCCCTCACCAAGAGGCAGCTGAGCGGCTACCCTGCTTGGCTATCCCTGGCTGGTAGTTCCTTACCCCACGATGCTAGGGATCAAAGCCCTCGCCAAGAGGCGACTGAGCAGCTTCACTGCTCGATCCGTCCTTAGCTGGCCTCGTACGACCTCTCCAGCGCTAAGGATCTAAGCCCTCACTAAGAGGCGTCCTATCGGCTACCCCGCTCGGCTATCCCTGGCTATTAGTTCCCTACCCACAACGCTAGGGATCAAAGCCCTCACGAAGAGGCAGCCCTGCAGCTACCCTACCCGGCTATCCCTAGCTGGTAGCTTCCCTACCCCACAACGCCAAGGATCAAAGCCCTCGCCAAGAGGCACCGAGTAGCTACCCTGCTCGTTCATCCTTGGCAGGCCTCCCAGGCCCCTCCAGCGCCAAGGATCAAAGCCCTCATAAAGAGGCAGCCCTGCAGCTACCCTGCTCGGCTATCCCTGGCTGGTAGCTTCCCTACCCCACAACGCCAGGGATCAAAGCCCTCACCAAGAGGCACTGAGCAGCTACCCTGCTCGTTCATCCTTGGCAGGCTTCCCACGGCCCCTCCAGTGCCAAGGATCAAAGCCCTCATGAAGAGGCAGCCCTGCAGCTACCCTGCTCGGCTATCCCTGGCTGGTAGCTTCCCTACCCCACAATGCCATGGATCAAAGCCCTAGCCAAGAAGACCGGGCAGCAACCCTGCTCGGCCATCCTTAAGGACAAAAAGCCCTCGCCAAGAGGCACCGGACAGTAACCCTGCTCGGCCATCCTTAGTAGGCCACTTACGGCCCCTCCCGCGCTAAGGATGAAAAGCCCTCGAAAGAGGCAACCGGGCCCGTCCTTGCTCGGTTATCCCTGGCTGGTAGCTCCCTACCCCAACAAACCAGGGATCAAAGCCCTCGCCAAGAGGCAACCGGTCCCACCCTTGCTAGGTTATCCCTGGCTGGTAGCTCCCTACCAAACCAGCGATTAAAGCCCCCGCCAAGAGGTACCGGGTAGTAACCCTACTAGACCCGTCCTTAAGGATTAAAGCCCTTGCCAAGAGGCACCGAGCAGCTACCCTGCTCGGCCATCCTTAGTAGGCCACTCATGGCCCCTCCCGCGCTAAGGATCAAAGCCCTCGCCAAGACGCACCGAGCGGCTACCCTGCTCGGCCATCCTTGATAGGTCACTCATGGCTCCTTCCGCGCTAAGGATCAAAAGCCCTCGTAAGAGGAAACCGGACCCGCTCTTGCTCGGTTATCCCTGGCTGGTAGCTCCCTACCCCAACACACTAAGGATCAAAGCCCTCTCCAAGAGGCACCGAGCAGCTACCGTGCTCGGCCCCGTCCTTAGTAAGCCTCCCACGGTCCCTCTAACGCCAAGGACCTAAGCCCTCACTAAGAGGCAGCCGAGCGCGCATCCTCAGCGGGCATCCTCCTGCCCATCGGATGCTGAGGATTTCAAGCCCTCATCGTGAGGCCGCCGAGTTCCTTCCTGCTCGGCGCATCCCCAGCGGGCATCCTCCTGCCCATCAGACGCTGAGAATCTGAAGCCCTCATTGTGAGGCAGCCGAGTTTCTTCTTTCTCGGCGCATCCCCAGCGGGTATCCTCCTGCCCATCTGATGCTGAGGATCTCTAGCCCTCATCGTGAGGCCGCCGAGTTCCTTCCTGCTCGGCGCATCCCCAGCGGGAATCCTCCTGCCCATCAAACGCTGTGGATTTGAAGCCCTCATCGTGAGGCCGCCGAGTTTCTTCCTGCTCGGCGCATCCCCAGTGGGCAGCCTCCTGCCCATTGGACACTGAGGAGCTGAAGCCCACTTCACGAGGCTGCCGAGTTTCTTCCGGCTCGGCGCATCCCGAGCGGGCAGCCTCCTGCCCATCAGATGCTGAGGATCTGAAGCCCTCTTCACGAGGCCGCCGAGTCCCTTCCTGCTCGGCGCATCCCCAGCGGGTAGCTTCCTACCCTACAAAGACATAGATCCAAGACCCGCTGAATAACTCATACTCAACACGCGATCAGTGCCTTAACTCCGGCAAAGGGAGGATACCGACCTTCCCACACTTGTCCTTCGTTCGACTCATACTCGATGCGCAATAACAAGAACGCCGTGTCATCCCCGGACAATCCGCCACAAGGAATTACCAGCGCCAAGCCGCACAGAGTGAACCAAGCAGTCCACTCTCAACCCGACCCACACAATAGATCGGAACGAGAGTGGGGGGCTAATGATGATGCTCAATATTGGTGATCTCCCAGATCGTGACACGTGGCAGGTGGCGTTTCCCAGAGCATGCAAGAAAGGGCCTACAGTGGCCGACCAGACCACTCCCACGCCCGTCCTACAAACAAAGCTGGCTCGCCTCCGACCCCCAGCACAATTGGCCTCCTCAGCCTCACAACTCATCCCCGGGCTACCGCAGAACCAATATACCTCGGCTCTCCTGCTCATCCACGAGCTCTACCACCGAGGTCATCTTCCTCTGTCTCATCGACCGACCAACGGCACCGCTCACAGGCGCAACCGCTATCCCGCGAATCTCGCCATGCGTGAGATATCCGCCGGCCACATCCCACATTCCACGCCATCACGATCTCCATTAACGAGCCTGTCTCGCCATTAATGGGAGATCCTGCTCATTACGAGGGCGTGACGTCGGGAACGTAACAGCCGGCGTGATTCTCGCACCTGCCCTGCCTACTGGCACCGCTATATAAACCCTTTCTTCAGATGATTCAAGTAAGCCATTTTGACTCCACTAAGCCGTCACTCTGCTCGGATTTCCTCTCTAACTTGATTGTCGGAAGGTCCTCAGTGGTACAACTACCCCGGTACTTCCTTGCAGGTAGCTCGGCAACAACCAACCTCAAACCCATTGAGATCCACATGCTTTAGGAGCCTACCTTCAGATCCAATCTCAGCCACCCATCGCAGCCATTAGCAGATCAACAGAGGGCAACATCTGAAGGAGATCTACGCCTCCATCAGAGAGAAAAGTGTCTTTTTTTTATTTCATTATCATATTGCCTTATAAAGGCTTACACATTTACATATAGTCCCTTGGGCTTTACAAAATGGCATTTTGCCCATCCCATGTCTTATGTGCTCATTTCTTTTGCACATAAGCCATGAGCTTTACAGAAATTTGGCTTTATGCCCATTTTCTTACATTTATTCATAAAATAAAAAAAAGAAATACACCAAAATTATTTGTTACAAAATTTTTATTTTGTCATGGAGGAGGCCGGTCGCTTCATGTTCGGGCTCGACCCGGGCATTGGCCCACTTGACCTGGGCTTGGGGTTGACTTTGATTTTAACTTGGTCAACCAGGGTGTAAATTTTGACCCCAACAAAGTGCCCCCATCAATAAATGCACACCACATATGTGGGTTGTGTGCATGAAATTTCGTGTAGAGGTCGACTCCGATTTGACGACGTGGAAGTCGATGCTGCCCTTTTTGTGACGTGGACGGTCAGTGCTGCCCTTTTTGCAACGTGGACAGTCGGTTCTGCCATTTTAGCGACGTGGACGGTCGGTTATGCCCTTTTAGCAATGTGGACGGTCGGTTCTGCCATTTTAGCGATGTGGACGGTCGATACTGCCATTTTAGCGACGTGGAATGTCGATCCTGCCCTTTTAGCGACTTGGACGGTCGGTGCTCCCTTTTTGCGACTAGGACGATCGATACTGCCTTTTTTGTGACGTAGACGGTCGGTGCTGCCATTTTAGCGACTTGGACGGTCGGTGCTGCCCTTTTTGCGACGTGGACGGTCGGTGCTGCCCTTTTAGCGACTTGGACGGTCGATGCTGCCCTTTTTGCGACGTGGACGGTCGGTGCTGGATTTGCATGTTTGTTTTTCCACTTCATTCTTGTATTTCCGGAATTTCTCAAAGGTTTCAGATTTATGTTTCATTAAGAATACATGTCCATACCTTGAGAAATCAACCATAAAAATAATGAAGTAGGAATAACCACTTCTTACATGTGTAGACATTGGACCACATACGTTGCTGTGTATGAGTCCTAAGAGCTCGCTGGCTCTTACCCCGTGTCCGGTGAACAGAGTCTTTGTCGTCTTTCCTTTAAGACATGATTGACAAGTTGCATAAGATAGATATTCAAACGGATCCAAATATTCCTCTTTATGTAATTTTGTCAGCCGTGTTTCATTGATGTGACCCAGTCTACAATGCCATAAGAAAGCCTGATTTAATTCTGGAAACTTTCTTTTAAGTGTGTTCTGGACATTGAAAACCTGGGCTTGATTTAATACGTATATACTGTTATCTAGTGTACATGACCCAATCAAAGCATGATTAAGGTGGATGTGGACAACATCGCTTACAAATGTAAAATCATAACTTTTTTAAGATGGTAAAGATACAGAAATGATATTACATGCCAAACTAAGTACACACAAACAGTTACTCAGAATCAAAATCTGCCCACTTGACAATCCTAGGTGATATTCTCCTACGGATATAGCATCTACGCTCATTCCGTTAGCAACCCTGAGAGTCATATTACCAGCCTTGATAACTCTACGGTTTCTCAGAGCCTGTAATAAATTACATGAGATCCTGATCCGGTATCTAATACCTAGGAAGTAGAGTTAATTGACAGACAGTTTTCAATCATAAACACACCGGAAGCCGAAGCCACAACGTGCTTCGAATCATGGTTTCTGGCTTTCCAACCCCTGCTGTCTTTCTTCCAATACCCTTTCCCGTGACACTAGAAACATTCCTCCTTCCCTACTGTCAGCCCCGAAACTTTTGTCCTATCATTTACCTCTATCTTACTGATATCGCGTTTCAGCTTGGTGGAGGCCTTCTTCTTCTTCACCTTGGGTTTTTCCTTGGATCTAGAAGAGAAAGATTCCTCAATAAGCAGAGCGGCTCCCTGAATTTCTGCAGGGTGCCCTCAGCGCTCTTTAACATGTTGAGAAGTTCTGGAAGTGAAACATCATTCCCTTGAATGTTGAAATTCAAGATAAACTGGGCATAGGTAGAGAGGAGGGACTGTAGAATCAAGTAAGTATATAACTCGTTCTCCAACGTGGTCCCAAGGTCCGCGAGCTCTTCAATATAGCTGATCATCTTAAGGACGTGGTCCCCTACAGATGACCCGACAGCCAACCTCGCCTGAAATAATTTCTTCGAGGTTTCATATCTTGCGATATGAGATTACTCTCCATATAAATCTTTGGTATGGAGAAAGATGGAAACTAAGTCCATTTTATCGTGTCGCCTCTGGTGTTCATTATCCATTTAGGCCAATACGAGGCACTTGGCTCTCGCACTATCTATTTCCCATTTCTTACGGATTTCAACATCCGCGACGATGGAATCTGGACCGGGACGGCGAGGGCTTTGGTAGTAAGGAGGTAGCCCAGCTTGTCATAGGTAATGGCCATCTGGACATTCCTTAGCCAATCTTTATAGTTTGACCTAATTAATTTATTATTATCTAGCAGTAACTTAAGCCCGGTCATATTGGTCGCTGCTGTCAGGAGAGAGAGAGAAGAAGCATTCATCATGATGCTCTTGCAAGTTTAGATTGGTCATTAGTTTATCTAAACAGGATGGCTCCAACTGTACCTCGGATCCTCCTCCAAACCATAAAAGAAGAATTGGTCAGGATTAATCTCACCCTACTATTCTTGCTTAACCTTTCGGCCAGAGTAGTGTTGGTATTTCGAGGGAGGTTTTCCAACGCTTTCGCGAAATTCCTTAATTACATAACCTCTTTTTCCTGGAGGCGTATCCCCGCTAAGACCGTTCTAGGCACCTACTTGGTTTATAGCATTGATTGTTTAGTGAAAAAATCTCCCGAAAATTAGTGGATATTCACAGTAGGATCGGGATCCAAATATCATCGTGTGACAACCTTGAAGGAATCCTACCAAAATCATCACACTCCAAATGATATGCAACACTAGCAAGTTTCATTTTCCTTTGAAACTCCCGATGTGGATTTTTGCCCCAGGCGCTTATGATCTTGACGAAGTGTTAGTGATATATGCCCTAGAGACCATTATTGTATAGTACCGATTTGTATATTACATTTTGGAAGCTTGGGATATACACAGATATAATAACAGACTTGCTCAATATGGTAGTATGCTACTTGGTTTGATTATATCTTAATATGTGTATATATTTCTTTTAATGCATCGCTAATATATATTGATAGAGCCCTTAGGATCTTTGCTTGACTACAAGTGTTGTGATGGCAGTCACACTAGTGGAGGCTAGGTAGTCTATATGTCACGTCCCGCTTCCTAAAAGAAGGTGAAGGATGACGTGGTAAAGTCCGCAACCCAACTGTATTGAAGTGGTCTATTCAATACAGTTACGTTAAGCGTATGAATATCTAACATGCAGGATGTGTACCAAAATCAAAGTAATAAAAGCAAAAGGCATTTATTTCCATTAACCAAACTTTATTACATCCCAGAAGAAAGAGTAAAATAAACTAAGTAGTTCAATTACATCAAAGGAGAAACAAAAGCCCTAAACATGTGGGAAACAACAAAAATTAAATCTAGCTAATCTTCTGTTTCCAGGTCTGCATAATCTTCATTGGTTGGCTCCACACCTTGATCCTCGCTATAATACTCATTCTCATCCGACGGACATTCCAGAGATAGAAAAAGAAAAGGAAGGTCCATCAGCGAGTTATACTCGGGTAGGATTGCCTCATAAAGAAGTAAAGGTATAGAAATAGACATGTGTGTATAAATAAATGAATATGAGGTATATGGGCATAAAGGTATGAGGTTATATACAAATTAGATATGTTGACAGAGATATATGTGAATATGAGTAGGTTGTGTGAGGTATATATTTGGTAAAAGTTCAAATCAAGTCAACGGATATTTGGTCTAAGAGTCAGATCAGGTTAAATAAGGTGTGTATTTATGGAATTGACTGGTGACCATACTCGTATTCTTGAGGTATCCCATGACTAGCTGGCGCTCGTGCCTGGTGTGGCCATCAATACGGTAGCGTGAACATCCCCGAAAGGTGTCCCATGACTACTATGGAGTTTTGTCTAGCGTGAATATCACTCAAGTGTACAGGTATTTCCACCCTTCAGTTCCATAATAAACAATAAGTCTAAACTGGTAAAATATCCACATCCAAGATACTGAATAACTCGTGTCTCATAAAGAAAGGTAGATAAGGTAACAGGTAGGTATAGCACATGATGTGAGTTTAGTGTTGAGTATTAATAGGTATTGTAAACATTTTAGTTTGTTAAACAAGGGTCCGGATACTCGCGATTATTCCATTGTGGCCACGGAACAACAACCGGGGAAGTGGAATGTACCGTTTCACTTCCCGGGATCATGATCGAGTAGTAGGGGAATCCGAGTTCCGAGTCTCCTTGCCTAATCAAACTACCCATCCCCGAGGTTCAGTATAAAGATCTTGACGGATTAGAGTTAGTGCGTATACATCTAGGCATGGAATTTACACATTTGTATGTCATCCACATTTTGGATCATTCGCCCTCAAATAGGGTTAGTATTCGCCCGAATCTCGGGTTAGTAGTCGTCCACACATTGGACTGGTCAACCTGCCTGCAGGGATCTTCATATATAAGTATTCTATACTTAGGTCAGCGCATTCTAATCCTAACCGTATTATGTGTTGTATATGTCATAGACTTGTAATCAAGAAGTTGATCTCATTAATATGTCTTTCTACAACCGCTCGTTTTATCTTGTTATCTTTTAAAGTTTGTAATGTATTTCGTATCATCTTATAAAACATTTAGTTAATAAAGGATAATGGTGTTTAATTATATTTAGTGTTTATAAGAAAACCATGATATTTGGAATATTTATCGTTTTGGAAACCTATAATATTTTACTGAGAAAATATCCTTTTAATAAAAAGTTATGGTATTTGTTTGAAAATTATCTTTTAATAAAGTTTTAGATATCCTTTTGGAAAATATCATTTATAAGGGTTATGGTCTTTGTTGAAAATAGCCTTTTAGTAAAGGTCAAGGTATTTAAATGAAATTATTTCTTTTTAGGATGGATTGAGGTATTTTATTGTAAATACTAATTTTATGAAATTATAATGTTTTAAGTTTGAGGTAACGTTTTAGAAAATACGTTCGTGGCAACCGCTGCACATGAACGGCATAATTTGTGTCATTTTTAAGGACGATTGCCTATCAACCACGAGGTACTAGCGTAAAACATTACCCTATTATTATGGTAACTCATTAAACTTTAGTTAATATTCTAAGAAGAATTAATAAAAAAACATCCTTTCGAGTGAAAGGGGCTAAGTTAGAAAAACCATATGCCGTTATTTAGATTTAGTATTATCCCCTTCAAAAAGGTAAAGGGATTTAACAACATTATAGTGGTTGAAGAAAAAGTGTAAGTAAAAATATATATCTATATCGTATCTAAAATAATTATTCCAAATATCTTAACTCATGTGGATATTTTAAACAAATATAACCTTTTAACAAAACGAGGGTATTTTTGTAGAAGAAACCTATTTCGAGATCACAAAAGTAGCATGGGTGAGTATGGGTATGTAAGGGGTGAATTAATACTCCTGGGTAATAACTTTAAGCATGTCACATTCCATGTTGTATGAAGGTGCGATATTTTTTGACATATAGGAGTGATTAAGAAAACCATTTTAATTATAGGTTAAGATTATCATCATTAAAGGGTACAAAAGTATAGGCATGCAAGAATATTGTAACATCATTTTAATATGGGGTTGATGATTAGAAGTTGGAATTATGGTTATTGAAAAAAGAAGAAAGCGACAGATGAGTGGAGAGAGGCAGATCCTACCTTTGATTAGAGTTGGATGTAGATGGGTTGAAACGTAGGCTTGTACAAACTCCTCAATATCTCCGTGCTCAGATTTTTCCTTGGTGATTGGGTGGAGCCGTAGCGTCAGCATCATCGATACGAAGGCATGGGTATTTTTTCAGAATTTTTGGAGTTCTGACGTGTGAGAAATCAATATTTGAAGTGCCTATTTATAGGTTTTTTTTCCAATAACCATAAAATCCAAAAATCTGTTAAATTAACCCAAAAATCTGCGCCGCCAATGATTTCCGAATCATCTGTTGATGATTGCGCCGCCGCCAGGGTTTTCTAGCCGTTCGATGTTGATCCAACGGCCTAGGGTGCACCGCCACGCCGTCGCCAGGGTGCCACGTGCCTGCGTGGGTGGGGATCCAAGCATCCAACGGTCCAGGTTAAAGGGGTTTTTTTAAAAAATAAAATAAAAATTAATTAGAATAAAAACCCAGCAGATTATTAAAATTATTGATTTGGTTTAAAAAAATTTGTTAAAAATAGTTAAAACTACGGAAAAATTATGGGAAAATTTCAGAAAATAGTTTTTATTGTTATCTTTAGTATAAAAATAATTTTGGGCCAAAAATAAATAATATATCCCATATTTACGGTTTTAGCTAGTTATTATAATTATTTAAAAATCTAGTTTATCCTTTAAAATATTTTTTATTTACGAATTAATTATTTTAATTGAAAATAAAAATATGTAGATTATTTTAAGTCATTATAAAATTTTATTAAAATATTTTAAGCCAATAAAAACAATAAATAGATTTTAGAAAATTCCTTTAATCATATTCAATACTTTGAAAATTATTAACATTACTTTAAAAATATTCTTCTATCAACGAAACACGTAAATAATTATTTGATAGTAGAAATTTAAATAAAATATTTTTTTATTAGGTATTAGAAAACACGGTCGTTACACTATAAGCACATCCTTATACAGGTCCCTAGTCGTAGGATTATCGAGACGGGACATCAATACTCCAGATTAGACTAGTGTATACGCTTCTCATCCCAACAGGGGAGATGGTCTGTCCCACAGCCATTAGTACGTCGTACTGAAGATAGTATGCAGGTTCTCATTGAGTTATGAGTTACACTGGACATGACTCGTGGAGAACTGCTGGTAGGTACTATACCCAT
The DNA here is from genome assembly GCA_030015575.1 of Agapanthus africanus. Classification (NCBI taxonomy): domain Eukaryota; kingdom Viridiplantae; phylum Streptophyta; class Magnoliopsida; order Asparagales; family Amaryllidaceae; genus Agapanthus; species Agapanthus africanus. The sequence goes on along the minus strand of CM057349.1, from coordinate 408,882,929 downwards.
CGTAAGGTAGCAATTCCCAGGTGACATGAGTACAGCTTAGTCCGTTGACTTGACATCGCTACTTCGTCTCGAGTGTGTTCCCACTGTTCTTAGATTACTACCCTACCACGGCTCAAAGGAGTCGTGCAAACAGGTAGTAGTTTGGTGCAGTCCCGAAGTACTTGGAGGCAGCAGCGGTTAGAGAGGATTCGCCTCTCCCGGTATTGGGGGTTGATATCGCGCTGTGTTCGGAAAGCCATCACACAAATTCCCTGGCCAGGGCAAGCGAGATTTACTGGTAGGTACTCCAGTAGTTTCTCAGGGTGTTTTCGGCTCTACTCCGACATGACTTATTGCGCTATTAAGGGTCTGACGGTTACCGCCCCCTAGGCCCGATATGTGATACTCTTAGACGAACAGACCAGACTATACGGAGATTGTTACAGATAGGCTCAGTAGAAGTTCGGATGAGTTTGCTCATCGGCCTTCTTATCGACAGATACCTGGGTAGCCGTTATGTGCAGCTAGTACCGCTGACGTGCTTATGGTTAAACCCACTGCCAACGTACTGTCGAGTCTTTAGAGTCTCGCACAGAGGGTTTCCCTGCTTCGGGCGAAACGATATAGAGGTCGTATGGTTTTACGACAGGATTCGATCATATACGTGTACTTATGCACGGATCATGATTCGGACGGATAATACTAGTAGGCTTTGGTTTAAGCCGGATCCTAATATTAGATTATTGGATTAGTTTCGTCTCTTTGTATTCATATTTTTCAGAATACGGATATGGATATGTATATACGGCGAGGGGTATTCTTGTAATTTATACAAGAGTGCTTCTAGAAGAAGACACCTCATTTCTTGTATAACCATTTAGATTAAATGGTTAATGAGGTGGAGGTATGGGGTGTGGATTTTCATTAAATGAAGTATGGATACTTGGTGACTCATGGGGGTGGCTCATCTTATGATTATTGAAGCATTCTTGATATTTTCATTTGTGAATTATTTTATGCTTCATTCATCACAAGACTTAGCCATATTCATTTGATTATCATCTTCAACACTCTCTCTCCTCAAGAGTTCTCTTCTTCTTCCTCAAATCCTAATTGTCTCATGTGTTGAGAAACCTAGGGTTATTGAGACTAAACAATTCATAATCACTCTCTACATACTCTAGGCTACTTAGATTAGCAAAGTAGGTACCCTAGTTACCTCAAGTTAGAGGTAGGAGCTCAAAGTACACACTCTCGGATGGATCATCTTTGACGTGAGGAAGCCGACGATCAAGCGCGATCCATACACTCTTCGAGGAGCTCAAGAAGAGAAGGAGGAGAACAAGAACCAAAGGACTTGATATTATGAGGTATATCACATTTACATAGTAGTTAGAACCTCCAAGTTGTTTTACTAGCTAGGGTTTATGGTCTATCTTGGAAGGTTAGTCGATGTTGCATGCCATAAAATTATTGTTTGTTAATTCCGTCTCTCTACAAGCCTGTAGAGTGTGCGACATTGACTTAAGTGGTATCAGAGCCTCTCCATAAGCCTTAGATAACTTGTAGCGACGTTCAAAATCCGCCGTTTTGTCGCGCACGGACTACCGACAAAAACAGTACCGAAAAAGTTGTTTTAAGATCTTTGCACACCCCGCTGGCTCAAAGTTTGAACCGAGAAGCTGCGAAGTGGAGCATGGGCACCCCGGAGATACTCGGGAGGACCCAAGGCCATGCCCACCCCCCAAGACCACCACAAGATGGCCTTGGGGTGTGTGACCCAAGAGCACCCCAAATGGGTGCTCTCGGGTCTGCCTTCCCTTAGGGGCCACCTCATGGTGGCCCTCGGGGGTGGGTACCCCCCCTGAGGCCTTCGGATCAATACTTAATTTTTTCCCCCTCGCCTCCATGAAGTTTTGGACAGGTTTCGAGTTCGTTTCGACTTCCAGATTGGCTTAGAACGATATTTTTTGGTGACTTTAGTGGACAGTTCTTCATGGTCTTGAAAAATTAGTTTCGTTCGCTAATTGTGCGCGGATTTTATAACATCGTGGGTTACTTTACATGCTTTGTGATGTGTATATGTGTTCTTAAACGTCTTCTAACCGCTATACGTCGATTAGAAGGGGTTGCACATATCTGTGATCTGTTTATGGTTTGTGGATATGGAGTATTGGATCGTCGTGGATGAATAGCCGGAGGATGTGAGAAGAGTGTTTTCTTTTTTACATTCGATGTAAATTTGTAAATTGATGTAATATTATTTTGCGGGGCACATCCGGATTAAGGTTGTAGCCACCGTTGTATTATTTCATTTACTGTTTTTTACTCCTAGGATAGACCCAAGGTGGGGTGCACAAACTACCGGGTTCTTGAAGTGCCGAGTGGCCTACTCATTTTATTGAGGGAGGTTGCTTCACTTCGGGAATTTTGCGGGTAGTTTGCCGCACCCGTAGGGGTCTAGGGTGGGGTTTGGCTATTCATCACGACCGTGGAATCCGTCTTTCGTTATAGGCTTAAACGAAACTCAGAATTCCTAGTATATCCAATATGTTCATCTGTGATCTGGAATGCCTATTATTACGTGAGACGAATGGATATATATATATATATATATATGATATATAATATATAGTAGATGTTACTTATGTTTTGCACCCGCGCTAGTCCAGCCCCCGCTCTGTCGTTAGTTAAGTAACCTAACGGTGCATGACGGAGCCCCGTGGCGAATGCGGATGGCATAAGCGTACGTTGTATTTTCGTTTCTTTCTGCAATGATAGGATTAAATGATGGGACAACATTAATTAATTAATGCAAAGAAAACAAACCAAAGCAGAATCGTTAGAACAATTTCAAAACCACTCGGTTTTCTTCAAAAAGCAAACTTTTAAATGTGGAGCATAAACCACTCTTTTAAAAGCTATCATGGTTCCTTCGATTATATCAAGTTCATTACATTCACAGTTTCGCCAAAACCATTCGTACCCCTCCGTCATTTTAGATGGGTATTCAGTAGTATTCAAGCTATGTATTTTGACCTTCGCCAAGGCATAGTGATTAGTAACTGCTGGATATTCATCTGTAGTTTATATAGATGCGTTGGTTTGGGATAGTCGTACTACTATGTTAGCCTTCGTCAAGGGTATGTACGGGTGAGTTCAAATTAACCTGGACAATGACGGGTAGAACTTGACTTGCGACTTATGATATGTTGGCCTTCGTCAAGGTCATAAGAGCTTGGGGAAAAAATCCACATCGAGAGTTGCTAAGAAAATTGAAACTTGCTAGTGTTGCAAACCATTTGGAGTGTGATGATTTTGGTAGGATTCTTTCAAGGTTGCCACACGATGATATTTGGATCCCGATCCTACTGTGAGTATCCGCTACTCCTCGGGATATTTTTTTCACTAAACAATCAATCCTATAAACCAAGTAGGTGTCTAGAACGGTGTTAGCGGGGCTACGCCTTCAGGGAAAAGAGGTTATGTAATTAAGGAACTTCGTGAAAGCGTTAGAAAACCTCCCTCGAAGTACCAACACTAGCCTGGCCGAAAGGTTAAGCAAGTATTGTAAGAGTAAGATTAATCCTGACTAATTCTTCTTTTATAGTTTGAGGAAGGATGAGATACAGTGGGAGCCATCCTATTTAGATAAACTAATAACCAATCTAAACTTGCAAGAGCATCATGCTAAGTATTTCTCCTCTCTCTCTTGACTGCAGCGACGAAAATGACTGGGCTTAAGTTACTGCTAGATAATAACATATTGACTGAGCCAAACTATAATGATTGGCTAAGGAATGTCCAGATGGCCATAACTTATGACAAGCTGGGATACCTCCTTACTACCAAATCCCCCGCCGTCCTAGGTCCAGATTCCACCATCACGAATGTTAAGATCCGTCAGACATGGGAAAAAGACAGTGCGAGAGCCAAGTGTAGGGTTGCTGGGCACGCGCACAAGAGTCTACGAGGCATCAACCATGCCCGATTAAAAAATTAGCCGTTCCGAACAACCCGAAGCCGGATCTTTAAACTAGGGTTTAGACGAAAACGAACATGTTAAACTCTTTAACACTAAGTGAGAGGGATTACAACCTTTGTAGATCCGGTCCTTCACTTCATATACTCCGTGTTGAGGTCCCTTCGCTGCGATCATCGTGCTCCGGACTCTCGAGAGGTTCCACGAAGAGAAAGATGCAGTCTTGCTTCCGATCTTCGACACAAAGATGATCTACCTTGAAGTTTCAATAACACAAGCTAACACTGATAAAATGATGTGAACACCCTCATCTAAATGGCAAGGGTAGATGAGGATGATGAAGTGGGATTTTTGCTCTCTTTTATTTTCTCATTCTCGCTCATTTTCATCACAAAGCAAAAAGCTAGAAAGCTTTTTGCTCAAAAAAAGAAGAAGGAAGAAGATGATGAATAATGATAAGAATCCTTTTGTGATGCATAATGCAAAGGAGATAATGATGAATTATGCAACCATGGTGGACTAAACCTTTGTAGAGAATTAACCAAGGCTAGGGTTTGGGTTAGGTTAAGAATGAGTCACTTGAAAATATCTTTTCTAAAACAAAAAAGAAAACCTTCTAGAATCTACTAGAAGTCATTAACCCAAATCAAACCCTAATCTTGATTAATCTTTACTAAACATGTTGCATTAGTTATCATATCATGTTACAATATTGTATATCACATATATAATATTTATTGTAACCAAATAAAATAATACAATTAACATATATCGCATATATATCATGTATTACCCGAATGAGAAAAAGAATCTTTCAGTGAGCTAATATTAGATAATGTAATTTAATATATCATACATATATTATTATACATTAAATTATCGAATCAACACTTGATCCGACAATCCGTCTATATCGCATATAACCGACTAATATTTATCCGTACCGATTCATCGAATCAACACTTGATCCGATGACCCGGCTGATATCAAATATCGCGAGAATAGAATACGGTATCTCATATCGCATTATTCTCGGTCTCGCACATATCACATACGTGCCCCTACTCCGTTTTGCCTGAGCCAAGAAACCTCTGTGTAGGACTTTAAAGAATCGTCAATACGCCGGCAGTAGGTGATGATCATATCAAACACCCACAAGCTGCAAGCGGTCAGCTAAACGTAACAGCTACCCAGGTATTGAGCGCTCAGAAGATCAACAAGCAAGCCTGTACATTCTCCTGTGAATCCAAACAGTAACACTCCCGTACAGTCCGGTCTCGTCGTCTGATATGTCGCATATCTCGCCCAGGAGTGGTAAACGTCAGACCCCAGTAGCTCGATAAGTCGTGTCGATATAAGGTCTATAACAGTTCGAGAAACCACTGATAACACTTACCAGTAAATCTCAGCAACCCTGGCCAGGGATTTCCGGTTATAGCCAATCGAACACGGCACAACATCAACTCCCTATACCGGGAGAGACGAATCCCCTCCTTTCGCTCATTGCCTCCATATGATTCGGGACTGTACCCAAAAGACACCTTTTTGCACACCCTCTTGGACGTGGTATGATGGAAATCAAAGCACAGTGAGAATCACACAAGACTCTATGACGATCTCGGGTCAACAGACTACTCTGTACCAGTGTCACCGGAGAACTGCCATCTGACGTGAGGTATAATACCATCTAGGAGTTCTCGGCGAGTCCGTCCAGTGTACCCAGTCTCTACTGAGCACCCTTACACCATCCTTGATGTTAAACACCGATGGATATGGGATCATCCATCGCCCATCATATGGGTCAAGATGCGTATACGCTAGTCTACTCTGGTGCATCGATGCCCTCTCTCGATACACCCTCGACTAGGAACAGTTATAGGATGTACTCGTCGACTACCGTGGCCCCACTAGTATGATCTCATCATAGTCCCAGTAGTCGAGTACATATCCTAAGGGCTTTATCAACATGTAACATAGAGACAGTCAGAGTACATGTTAAGATAAAGTACAACCAGATAGCATACTATCATGTCGAGCAAGAAAGTCCTCCCTATATATGTCCAAGCATCCATTACAATATACATCGTATGTACAGTAATGGCCTTTAAGGCATACATATAACTAACAATCTCCCACTTGCACTAGGGCCATCTGTTGTGGTATCACATACCCAACAATTAGCTGCGGTTGAAGTATCTCATACTCAACCATCCCGTAAGAGTCTCTACTGGGAAAAAGGCCTTTGTGAGTGGATCCGCGCTGTTTTCCTCTGTGTCTACTCTCCTAACCTCGATCTCCCTGGAGATCAACCATCTCCATGATCAGGTGATACTGCCTAAGAATTATATCTGGATTTCTGATGGGACGGTAGTTCCTTGGCTAAAGCCACAACTCCATTGTCACACAATGGTAGGAACGAAGTTCATCCCATGAACTTATATATCCAGACTGCCTCTTTGGTAGCATCCTTGGTAACGATGTATCTTGCCTTTAATCGTCTAGTAAGTCACGGTATCTAGCTTGGAACTCTTCCAACATACCGTCCCTCCACCGAGGGTAAAGACAATGCCTGCGACTGACATTCAGTCGTCCTTATCACCCTGGAACCTTTCCAGTGATTCTCCCCAGGATCGATTGATACCATCTCACTACAACTAGTGAGTATCCTTACATCCAATTAGATCTATCTCATAGATCCAAAACCCAGGATTTAGGAGGTATCATCTTTGATCCTATATGGAGAATCCTTGTGATAAGCGGAGATTGACCGAGCGTAGCATAGGAAACTCCTTCCCTATCAAGAGTATGTTATCCACGTACTCTACTAGGATCACCACCATATTCTTTACTACCTTTTTGTATATACAAGGTTCATCTACCATTTTGATGAAGTCAAACTCTTTGACTACCATATCAAAACAGACGTTCCAACTCCGTGATGCCTGCTTTATCACATGAAACATCTTGCTCACGTTTCCGCTGCTCCCACTGTCTACGAAGCCCTCTGGCTGTGTACTTATAGATGCTCCCTTCTAAAACATCATTTAGAAAAGCAGTCATGATACCCAACCACCAGATATCGTAGTCATGGTATGTAGCCGTGGCAAGTAAGATCTGGATGGACTTAAGCATAGATTTGAAAGTCTCAACTTTTCCATGTACACCTAGTAATCTTCTCAAGATATACTTGCTCCTGATGGGGATTTAACCCTTCAGATAGAGTAACCAAAGTCCATACTTTGTTGGTGTATAAGGATTCCATCTCAGATCGATAAGCATCCAGCAATTCTTACAGAGTCCCACTCCTGATGGCTAGCTCGAAACTAGTTGGGTCATCATCTCATGATGCAATCCTCGCTCCCACTGTCATAGAGAAACCGAAGTATATCTCAGGTGGGTGAGGAACCCTATTAGATCGGCGGAGAGGCTGAGGTTTGTTGGAAACTATTGAATCCTTTGGTTCAACCAAATCATCAGCTGCAGTTTGTATAGTTGGAACATTTCCAGTTCTACATAACAGACCTTGCCTCGAGCTTGTCCGGATTTTGCTTTTAGACATAGGCCGGACAACCCCAAATCTTAACTGACTTTAAGAGATGAGCTCTTTCCTTTCCATATCTCATATGAAGTGGTAGGCAACTGATTTGATCGGAACCCTATTCAATAGGTATGCAACTTCTCAAGAGCATAACTCCCAAAAAGGAAATAGGAAACTCAGTAGTACTCATCATAGAGCACACCATATCAAATATGGCGCTATTGCTCCGCCCCGATACACCGACGTGCTGTGGTGTATACGGAGGAGTAATGCTGAGAGAGAATCTCATTCTCCTTTAGAATAGTCCAGGAATTCCGTGCTCAAGTATTCTCCTCTTTGATCTCATCAAAGGACATAATACTTATACCTGTATTTTGGTTCTCTACTTCTAACTTATATTCTGTGAATATCTCAAAAGCTTCGGACTTATGTTTCAACAGGAACACATGTCTCAATCTTGAGAGATTATCAGGGAACGTAATGAAGTAAAAAGAACCGGTCTTGGCGTGTGTAGACAGGGGACCTTCATACATCAGCATGTATCAATCCTAAGAGTTCAATAACTCTTTCTCTGTTTTCAATAAACAGAGCTGTGGTTATCGTATCTTTGTGACATGACTGGCAAGTTTCACAAGATATAAATTCAAACTAATTTAAATATGCATCTAAAATGTAACTTAAGCCAGTCGGGTCGCATTGATATGACCTAGTGTACAATGCCTCAAGCAGGATTCGTTCATTTCTGAACTCTTCCTCTTGTGTGTGTTCTGTATACTAAGAACTGTAGTTTGATTTAGAACGTCAATGCTTTTAGATAACGTGCCTGAACCGATCAACTCTTGATATAGGGAATGTTCAAAACATTATCCAACAATACAAAATTATATCCTTTCTTTACTAATAAAGAGACTGATATGATGTTGTATATCAGGTTCGGTATCTAATAACATTTGTTCAGAATCAATGTATTCTGGTAATACAGGGTGATAGTGACCAACAAACTTGGCTGCAACACTTGCACAGTTTTCTGTCTCATGAAACTTATCACCCGTTCTTAGTTCTCTACCTTTTTGTAGCCCATGTAACAGATATCCTGATCCAGTATCTCATACCCAGGACGTAAAGGATACTGAGAAACAGTTCTCTGTAATGAACACACCCGAAGAAGATGCATCAACATGCACTTTCTTCGTTTGGGCGGCACGGGAATTCTGGTAATCCCCTATTTCCTGCTCTGTCTTATAACAATTATAAGTTGGAGCGGGACCAACGTTCCCCAGCTCAGTATAACAAGCGGGTTCGGTCAATATATCCGTATTATTATCTTGATTAAGGCGTGATATGGTCGCTACCTGGAGAGAGAGAGAAGAAAACACTCAGCGTATGCTCTTGCAAGATTAGATTGGTTATTTAATATATCTAATCAGGATGTCTCCCACTGTTTTAATCAAATCTTCCTTCAAACCCTAAAAGGAAAGATTAGCCGGGATTAATTACACGCTACAAGTTCCCCAATCTTTCAGCCAGGCCAGTGTCGGTACTTTGAGGGAGGTCCCCCGTGCTTTCGCAAGAACCTAATTAAAGTAAACCTCATTTTTCCAGGGGCGTAACCCCGTTAATACCTTTCTAGACACCTACTTGATCGGCTAATTATAATGTGTAAAACTCTCCCAGGAGTAACTCTTACTCGCAGTGGGTATCGGGATCCAACTATCTCATAGAAGGTATGCAATCTCATTGCAAATTTCAACACTTGAAATTCCCAATAATATTTTACCCCTAGCAGCTATATGACCTTAACATAGTCAACAAATCATAAGTGCTAGTCAAGTTCAACCCGTCATTTCCCGATTGAATTAAACCCACCCGCACGACCCTTAACATAGTCAACAAAGTCGCACGACTACCCTAATCCAATCGCATCATATGCTTATACAGATTAGCACTAATCAGCTACCGCACACTACGCCTTAACATAGTCAACAAATATAGCACGAATACTAACTAGTACTTATCTGAAATGACGGAGGGCTATGACAGGTTTTTAAGAAAACCCTTTGCGTAATGAACTTGATATCGTTGTAGAATCGAGTGATTTTAAATGGAGTGTTTTTGAGGCTTTTCTAGTTTTGCTAAAGGGGTCACTCCCGGTGAAGGGATCGTCGGCCCTTTCCTCATCGAATAAGATGCAGGATATTTCACAAATATCACTATGCAAAGCAAGAACTATAAAAGCAATTTCTAGTTTCACTAAAGAGGTCACTCCCGGTGAAGGAATCTCGGCTCTTTCCTTATCGAATAAGGTGCTGGATGTTCTACAAGGAACACCGCTATGCAAAGCAAGAACTAGAGCTACCAGTTTTTAAACAAGTTTCTACAACATCTTAGGTTTCTTTTAGTTTCATTAATCTCATTAATGAAGTCCTATTTTATTATGCTTCGCAAGCATCACATTTGAAACGAAATCTGCAATATAACATATATCTCATATATATAATATAAACATTCGTCTCAGGCAGTAATATGATCTCATCACAGAACATTGTAGCAGAAGAACATATATGAAATATTGGATATACTAGGACGTCCGTGTTTTCAATACGAGCCAGTATAAAACACGGATTCCACGGTCACGATGAATAGCCAAACCCACATCCCTAGACCCCTACGAGAGCGGCAAGCAACTCCGCCAATTCCAGGGTTAGGAGACCCGGTCTCGACTCCTCGAGATGGTCTCCCACTGGACCCTAAAACCCGGTTACTTGTGCTCCCCACCTTGGGTCTACCTAATGCGGAAAAGTAAATAATATACATCAACGGTGACATCTTCCGCAACCTGGAAGTGCCCCAATAAAATAATATTACATACAAATGAATTTTACATGAATGAAAAAGAAAAAACTCTCATCTCACATAAAACCCCCGACTATTCAAACGCAACGATCCAATACAACATATCACAGCAACACATAATATCTCATATCATCAACGTAAGCAAGTATGCGTATCCCGATTGTCGTTGATGTATAGCAACGAAGCCGGTGATACACCACATACTACGCTTACGGTCATAGAAAAGAAAGTGTAAAACTACAACAGTTGGAATCCGCAACCTCCTTAGACATCGCATGCCTAACCAAATGAATTCCTTAGACATCACATGCCTAACAATTATAAACCCCGCATTTTAGTCTCATTATCGAAAACTCTTTTCAATATCAAGTCGGGCAATTCAACAAGATTCCCAACATCCTGATCGAATGCCCGTTGCAAACTTTAGTAGACGGCCACACCCCGATACCGTCGACGAAGTGCACTAAGGCGGAACACCGTCGCCGCGAGCACCCGAACGGATGCTTTTGGCGACGGGGTTCTCCTACAGTCACTTGGTCGGGGCTATGGGGCGTGGCTGTCTGTTAAGTTTACCCGGCGAGTATCCGCGTACGCTACGTGATTGCGATGGACTTTTGATCACATCAAAATTCCATGGCAACCGATCATCTGAGACTGAACTGCTAGATTTATAACATTCAAATTAGTTATCTCATAACAACAAGTGGATTCCAAATATTGTATCACATTCCAGATAAATAGACAATGTTAAACTTTCCGATCGAAAAATCAAACACCCAAGTTTTCCCCAATATATCTCAACACTTGAAATCAGTTTAAAAACATCCATCACATGCCATAGTACCATTGGTCCAGCCGTAGAAGGGTCAAGCCAACGCCTCACATGTGGCACGCCGTACTGCCCCAAACCCTAAGGTTCAAAAGGCAGTTCAAGACGGTCACATAATCGAGTTAAGGTTTGTTGTCTTCTAGAAGGTCCACCGCGTTACTTGCACGACTCAGAACGTTCTTAAACTCGAGAAAAATCCAACTTTTGAAAAATTTTCCGACAGGGGAAAAAGTGAGTTATTGATATCCGTTCGAACTTTTTAACAGTTTCTAAAATTATCCGGAAAAACTAAACAAAGTTAAATTATCCGATCGAATCTTTAAGTCCCCAATACAAACCAGAAAACACAACACTGGAGTGAAAATAAAAATTCCTAGAAGAATCAAGAATTAGCTACGGAGGTTACTGTGCAAACCTTATCCCTCAATCCTTCCTTCTTGCCGCGGAACGGCCGCCAATACCTAGATTTGGCCGCGGTTCCGCGGTGCTTTGGGGGATTTAGGGGGTCGGGTTTCACAGTAATTCCTATAATTCCCTGCTGATTTTTTTGAGTATTTTTAATTCACAAAAAATCACATTTTAGAAAAATTTCCAGAGAAGGGGTTTTATCGGGTTTTCCGGGTTCGATCGGACTTGAAACTTCGTCTAGACATCGCCTAAAGCTCTAGCCTGGCTCTGATACCACTGTAGGTCAGGCAGCCACCCCATCCAATGGGGTCGCCGTGGCACCAACGGGTCCCTCAGTAGCTACTTTTTACGCATGCTCCCTCGCGAGGACTACAACCCGTCGGAACGCCTTCCAGTCTCGGGACACCCTGAGGGTAAGAGCTGTAGGGTTCCTAGGCACTCTAGTTAAGTCTCACAAGTGATCAAACATGCACAAATAAAATTTTACGGGTGCCTACAAACCCGACTACGGATCGTTTACTAGATATTTAGGCGAAACATATAAACTAGTTTACATTTTTAACTAAGGGAACAGATATACAACCTTTGTAGATCCGGTCCACCACCTCCACGGCTCCGCAATGAAGTCCTCTCGCTGTCCAAGTGAACTCCCGGGCTCTAGCGTCGGCTTCGTCGAAGAATAAGCGAGCTAGGTCGTCAATATCCATGCCGAAGATGATCTACGTCGAGGCATCGCTAGATCAAGCTCCACCTTCACCAAACCTTGAAAATTTGTGAAGGAAACACACTCTACTACTTGGCAAGAGGTAGAGGATGAAGAAATAGGAAGTGGGTAGACTTTAGTTTTGGATTTCTCACTTGATTTGGCTAGTTGCCATTGAAGTAGAAAGCTTTTCTTCATGTTGAAGAAGATGATGAAGAAGAAGAAGATATGATAAGATTATTAAAAAAGAAAATAAAAAATAATACTTATCATAACTTCAACCATGGTTTAGTGTAGAGATTTAACCAAGGTTTAGATGAGTGGTTAGGGTTAGAGAAAAGACAAGAATGGTGGACTTAGTCAAGGTTTCAAGAAGCTTCAAAGAAAAAGACAAACTAAGCCACCATTTCATTTTCTCTTTATCTTTTCCAAAACAATAATAAAAGGATAAATAAATAAGAGAAAAGAAACCCTAACCATTCAATAAACATGGTTTAATCTTTACACAAACCCAAAAGAGCAAGTATCATCAAACATGATACAATCTTGTGCACAAAAGTATATCACATATACAATGTGCACAAACCAAGTGAGTTAATCCATTTAAAGTGAACCATTACTAGTTAATGCAAAGTAATATATCAAATATATAATTATACATTAAATCATTAAATCAACACTTGATTCAATGATCCGGTTATATCGCATATAACCGGCTAGTATCCAATGTATCGGCTTATCGAATCAATCCTTGATTCGATAACTAGGTTATATTGCATACAACCATTCGACACACATTCATCGCGAGAATGAAATACGGTATCACATACACGCATTATTCTCGGTCCCGCACATATCTCATATGCGCTCCTATTTCGTTTCGCTCGAGCCAGGAAACCTCTGTGTAGGACTCTAAAGACTCGTCAATACGCCGGCAGCGGATGATGATCATATCAAACACCCACAAGCCGCAAGCGGTCTGCTAAATGTAACGGCCACCCGGGTATTGAGCGATCAGAAGATCGACGAGCAAGCCCGCTCACACTCCTGCGAATCCAACCAGTAACACTTACCGTATAGTCCGGTCTGTTCGTCTGATATGTCGCATATCTCGCCTAGGGGTGGTAAACGTCAGACCCCAATAGCTCGATAAGTCATGCCGACATAGGGTCCATAACATTCGTGAAACTACTGATAACTCTTACCAGTATATCACTGCAACCCTGGCCAGGGATTTCCTGTTATGGCCAGTCGAGCATAGCACAACATCAACCCCCAATACCGGGAGAGACGAATCCCCTCCTATCGCTCATTGCCTCCATGTGAATCGGGACTGTACCCAAAAACCACCTGTTTGCACAACTCAGTAGAGCCGTGGTAGAGTGGAAATCAAAGCACAGTGCGAGACACACAAGACTCTATGACGATCTCGGGTCAACAGACTAAGCTGTACCAGTGTCACCAGAGAACTGCCATCTGACATGAGGTATAATACCATCTGGGAGTTCTCGGCGAGTCCGTTCAGTGTACCCAGTCTCCACTGAGCACCCGCATACCATCTCCGATGTCAAACACCAATGGATATGGGATCATCCATCGCCCATCGCATGGGTCGAGAAGATATGCGCTAGTCTACTCTGGAATATCGATGCCCCGTCTCGATATTCCCTCGACTAGGAACAATGAAGGATGTACTCATTGACTACCCAGGCCCCACTAGTATGATCTGCATCATAGTCCTGGAAGTCGAGTACACATCCTAAGGGCTTTATCAACATGTAATCAGATAGACAGAAAGTATACATGTTAAGATAAAGAGCAACCAGATAGCGTACTATCATGTCGAGTAAGAAAGTCCTACCTATATATGTCCCAGCATCCACTACAATATACATCCAATGTACAGTAATGGCCTCTAGGGCATACATATAACTAACAATCTCCCACTTGCACTAGGGCCATCTGTAGCAGTGGTTGCAGTATCACATACTCAACCATCCCATAAAGTCTCTCTTTGGGAAAAGGCCTTCGTGAGTGGATCCGCCGTGTTCTCCTCTGAGTCTACTCTCCTAACCTCGATTACCCTGGAGATCAACTATCTCCATGATCAGGTGATGCTGCCTCAGAATATGTCTGGGTCACTGATGGGACCAGGGTTCCAGGGTCGAAGCCACGCTTCCATTATCATACAATGGCAGGAACCTAGTTCATCTTATGAACCAATATATACCCAAACTTCCTCTTTGGTAGTATCTTTAATAGCGATGTTACCAGCCTTTATCGTCTAGTTTGCCACGGTATCGAGCTTGGAACTCTTCCAACATACCGTCCCTTTAATGAGGGTAAAGATAGTGCCTGTGACTGACATTCAGTCGTCTTTATCACCCTGGAACACTTCCAGTGATTCTTCCCAGGATCGATTGATACCATCTCACTACAACTAGTGAGTATCCTAACATTCAATTAGATCTATCTCATAGATCCAAAGCTTAGGATTTAGTAGGTATCACTTTGATCCTATATGGAAAATCATTGTGATAAGCGGAGATTGATCGAGCGTAGCATAGGAAACTCCTTCCCTAACAAGAGTATGTCATCCACGTACTCTACGAGGATCGACACCATACTCCCTACTACCTTTTTGTTTATACAAGGTTCATCTACCATTTTGATGATGTCAACTTCTTTGACTAATCCATCAAAACAGATGTTCCAACTCCGCGATGCCTGCTTTATCCTATAAAGCATCTTGCACACGTTTCCGCTGCTCCCACTGTCTATGAGGAACTCTGGCTGTGTTCTTATAGACGTTCTCTTCTAAATCAATATTTAGAAAAGTAGTCATGGCACCCAACCACCAGATATCGTAGTCAAGGTATGTAGCCGTGGCAAGTAGGATCTTGATGGACTTAAGCATAGTCCCTGGAAAAGGTTTCATCATTATCCGTGCCTGGTCGATGACGAAAACCTTTAACAAGTCTAGCTTTGAAAGTCTCAACTTGTCCATCTACACCAAGTAATCTTCTCAAGATATACTTGCTCCTGATGGGGATTTAACCCTTCAGATATCGCAACCAAAGTCCATACTTTGTTGGTGTATAAGGATTCCATCTCAGATCACTAAGCATCCAGCCATTCTTACAGAGTCCCTACTCTCGATGGCCTGCTCGAAACTGGTTGGGTCATCATCTCATGATGCAATCCTCGCTCCCACTGTCATCGAGAAACCGAGGTATCTCTCAGGTGGGTGAGGAACCCTACTAGATCAGCGAAGAGGCTGAGGTTCGTCGGAAACTATTGAATTCTTTGGTTCTACCAAATTATATGCAGTTTTGTACAGCTGGAACCTTTCCAGTTCTACAGAACTGATCTTGTCTCGATCTTGTCCGGATTTTGCTTTAAACATAGGCCGGACAACCCAAATCTTAACTCGCTTAAGAGATGGGTTCTTCCCATACCATATCTTATATGGAGTGGTAGGCAGTGATTTGATTCAAACCTAATTCAATAGGTATGCAGCTTCTCAAGTGCATAACCCCAAAAGGAAATAGGTAACTCAGTAATACTCATCATAGAGCACACCATACCTAATATTGTGCAATTGCTCCGCCCTGATACACTGTTGTGCTGTGGTGTATTCAGAGGAGTAACACTGAGTGAGAATCTCATTCTCCTTTAGAATAGTCCAGGAATTCTATGCACAAGTATTCTCCTCCCTGATCTTATCATAGGACATAATACTTATACCCGTATTTTGGTTCTCTACTTCTAACTTATATTCTGTGAATATCTCAAATGGTTCGGACTTATGTTTTAACAGGAACATATGACTGAATCTTGAGAGATTATCAGAGAATATAATGAAGTAAAAAGAACCAGTCCTGGCATGTGTAGACAGGAGACCTTACATACATCATCATGTATCAGTCCCAAGAGTTTACTAACTCTTTCTCTGTTTCTAGTAAACGGAGCTATGGTCATCTAATCTTTGTGACATGACTGGCAAGTTTCATAAGATGTAAATTCAAACTGATTTAAATATGCATCTAAAATGTAACTTCAGCCAGTCGGGTCGCATTGATATGACCTAGTCTGCAATGCCTCAAGAATGATTCGTTCATTTCTGAACTCTTCCTCTTGTGTGTGTTCTGTATACTAGGACCTGGAGTTTGATTTAGAACTTCAATGCTTTTAGATAACGTGCCTGAATCGATCAACTTTTGATATAGGAAATGTTCAAAACATTATCCATCAATACAAAATTATATCCTTTCTTTAGTAATAAAGAGACTGATATGATTTTGTATATCAGGTTCGGTATCTAATAGCATTTGTTCAGAATCAATGTATTCGTAATACAGGGTGACAGTGACCAACAGACTTGGCTGCAATACTTGCCCCGTTTTCTGTCTCAAGAAACTTATTAACCGTTCTCAGTTTTTCTACCTTTTTGTAGCCCTATGTAACGGATTACATATCTGGGATCCTGATCCGGTATCATATACCCTGGATGCAGAGGATACTGAGAAACAGTTCTTTGTAATGAACACACCCGAAGGAGATGCATCATATGCACTTTCTTCGTTTGGGCGGCATAGGAATTCTGGTATTCCCTAATTTCCTGCTCTGTCTTATAACAATTATAAGTTGGAGCGGGACCAACGTTCCCCAGCTCAGTATAACAAGCGGGTTCGGTCAATTTTCCGTATTATTATCTTGATTAAGGCGTGATATGGTCGCTACCAGGAGAGAGAGAGAAGAAAACACTCTGCGTGCGCTCTTGCAAGATCAGATTGGTTATATATTTTATCTAATCAGGATGGCTCCCACTGTTTTTATCAAATCTTCCTTCAAACCTTAAAAGGAAAGACTAGCCGGGATTAATTACACTCTACAAGTTCGCCAACCTTTCAGCCAGGCCAGTGTCGGTACTTTGAGGGAGGTTTCCCGTGCTTTCGTACGGACCTAATTACAGTAAACCTCGTTTTCCCAGAGGCGTAACCCCGTTGACACCTTTCTAGACACCTACTTGATCGGTTAATTGTAAAGTGCAAAACTCTCCCAGGAGTAACAATTACTCGCAGTGGGTATTGGGATCCAACTATCACATAGAAGGTATGCAATCTCATTGCAAATTTCAACACTTGAAACTCCCGATAAAGGTTTTTACCCCTAGCACCTATGACCTTAACTATGGTCAACAAATCATAAGTACTAGTCAAGTTCTACCCATCATTTCGTGATTAATTAGACCCACCCACATGACCCTTAACTAAGGTCAACAAAGTCACGCGACTGTCCTAACTAATCGCATCATATGCGGTGTAGGAAGACATCACTTAGCTACCGTACACTGTGCCTTGACTATGGTCAACAAACACAGCACGAATACTAAGTACTCTACTTCCTAAAATGACGGAGGGTTGCGGCTGGTTTTTGTGAAAACCTTTAACGCTTTGAACTTGATCTCGTTGCGGAATCAAATGGTTTTTAAATGGAATGTTTTTGAGGCTTTTCTAGTTTTGCTAAAGGGGTCACTCCCGGTGAAGGGATCGTCGGCCCTTTCCTCGTCGAATGAGGTGCGGGATATATCATATATATCACTGTGCAAAGCGGAAACTATAGAAGCGATCAAAGACAAACCGAGGGTTGTAGCATCTGCCAGTTATTGCTAAAGGAGTCACTCCCGGTGAAGGGATCTCGGTCCTTTCCTCATCGAATAAGGTGCAGGATGTTCTATAATGAACACCGCGATGCAAAGCAAGAACTGTAGCTACCTGTTTTATTTTGAAATTCGATTCCACAACATCAATTAGGTTTATTTTCTTTCATTAATCTCATTAATGAATATCCCATCATTTAATTCCACCTAAACATCACAGATAAATATAACGTACGCTTATGCCATCCGCATTCGCCTCGATGTCCCGTCTGCACCGTTAGGTTAGGTAACTGACGTCAGAGCGAGGCAGGGCTAGCGCGGGTGTAAAACATAAGCAACGTCTATATAATATATTATATATACTATATATTATACCTGTCTTAGAACATCACATGATCACAGATAAATCACAGCAGAAGAAACATATGAAATATTGGATATACTAGGACGTCCGTGTTTTCAATACGAGCCAGTATAAAACACGGATTCCACGGTCGTGATGAATAGCCAATCCCACACCCCTAGACCCCTACGAGAGCGGCAAGCAACCCTACCAATTCTAGGGTTAGGAGACCCGGACTCGACTCCTCGAGTTGGTCTCCCACTGGACCCCAGAACCCGGTTACTTGTGCTCCCCTCCTTGGGTCTATCCTAGTGCAGAAAAGTAAATAATATACAAGTGGTGACAACATCCGCAACCTGGAAGTGCCCCAATAAAAGAATATTACATACAAGTTTTTACATGAATGAAAATGAAAAACACTCATCTTACATAAAAACCCCCGGCTATTCAAACACGACGATCCACTATAACATATCCAGCAACACATAACATCACATGTCATCAACGTAAGTAAATATGTCCATCCCAATTGTCGTTAACATATAGCAACGAAACCGGCGATATCACATATTACACTTACGGTCACAGAAAAGAAAGTGTAAAACTACAACAGTTGGAATCCGCAACCACCTCAGACATCGCATGCCTGACCAAATGAATTACTTAGACATCGCATGCCTAACAATTATAAACCCCGCATTTTAGTCTCATTATCGAAAACTCTTTTCAATATCAAGTCGGGCAATTCAACAGGATTCCCGACATTCTGATCGAATGCTCGTCTCAAACTTTAGTAGGCGGCCGCACCCCCGACGCCGTCGACGAAGTGCACCAAGGCGGAACACCGCTACCGGAAGCACCCGAACGGATGCTTTCGGCGACGGGGTTCTCCTACAGTCACTTGGTCGGGGCTATGGGGTGAGGCTGTCTATTAAGTTTACCCGGCGAGTATCCGCGTACACTACGTGATTGCGACGGACTTTTGATCACATCAAAATTCCGTGGCAACCGATCAAGTGAGACTAAACTGCTATGTTTATAATATTCATTCCGTTATCTCATAACTATTTGCGAATTCCAATTATTGTATCACATTCCGGATAAATAGAAAATGCTAAACTTTTCGATCGAACAATCGAACACCCAAGTTTTCCCGATACAGCTCAACACATGAAATAAGTCTAACAGCATTCAGTTCGTGCCTCAGTAGCAACGGTCCAGCCGTAGAAGGGTCAAGCCAACGCCTCACATGTGGCACGCCGTACTGCCCCAAACCCGAAGGTTCAAAGGGCAGTTCAAGACGGTCACATAATCGAGTTAAGGTTTGTTGTCTTCTAGAGGGTTCATCGCGTTACTTGCACTACTTAGAACGTCGTTAAACTACGGAAAAATCCAACAATCGAAAATTTCCCGGCAGGGGAAAAAGTGGGTATTTATATCCGGTCGAACTTTTTAACATATTTTAAGATTTATCCGAAAAAACACACCGACAAAATTAGACAATCCGACCGATACACCGAGTTCCCAAAACAACCCAGAAAATGCAACTCTGGAAAAATTATTAAAAATCTCCAGAAAAACCAGCACAGACAACTAAGAGTTACTGTGCAAAATAGGATGCACAAAGCGACAAAATAGCCGCGGATCCGCGCCTCTTTTGTGGAATCAGGACCACGAATTTTACAGTGTTTCTTAGATATTTCTGCTGAGTTTTCTGAATATTTTTAATCCCAAAAAATCCACATTTTACAGAAAAGTCCAGCGAGCAATTTCAAAGTCGGGTTTTGGGTCGATCGGACTTCTAACTCCGTCGGGACTTCGCCTAAGGCTCTAGCCTGGCTCTGATACCACTGTAGGGTTCCTAGGCACTCTAGTTAAGTCTCACAAGTGATCAAACATGCACAAATAAAATTTGACGGGTGCCTACAAACCCGACTACGGATCGTTTACTAGATATTTAGGCGAAACATGTAAACTAGTTTACATTTTTAACTAAGGGAACATATATACAACCTTTGTAGATCCGGTCCACCACCTCCACGGCTCCGCAATGAAGTCCTCTCGCTGTCCAAGTGAACTCCCGGGCTCTAGCGTCGGCTTCGTCGAAGAATAAGCGAGCTAGGTCGTCAATATCCATGCCGAAGATGATCTACGTCGAGGCATCGCTAGATCAAACTCCACCTTCACCAAACCTTGAAAATTTGTGAAGGAAACACACTCTACTACTTGGCAAGAGGTAGATGATGAAGAAATAGGAAGTGGGTAGACTTTAGTTTTGGATTTCTCACTTGATTTGGCTAGTTGCCATTGAAGTAGAAAGCTTTTCTTCATGTTGAAGAAGATGATGAAGAAGAAGAAGATATGATAAGATTATTAAAAAAGAAAATAAAAAATAATACTTATCATAACTTCAACCATGGTTTAGTGTAGAGATTTAACCAAGGTTTAGATGAGTGGTTAGGGTTAGAGAAAAGACAAGAATGGTGGACTTAGTCAAGGTTTCAAGAAGCTTCAAAGAAAAAGACAAACTAAGCCACCATTTCATTTTCTCTTTATCTTTTCCAAAACAATAATAAAAGGATAAATAAATAAGAGAAAAGAAACCCTAACCATTCAATAAACATGGTTTAATCTTTACACAAACCCAAAAGAGCAAGTATCATCAAACATGATACAATCTTGTGCACAAAAGTATATCACATATACAATGTGCACAAACCAAGTGAGTTAATCCATTTAAAGTGAACCATTACTAGTTAATGCAAAGTAATATATCAAATATATAATTATACATTAAATCATTAAATCAACACTTGATTCAATGATCCGGTTATATCGCATATAACCGGCTAGTATCCAATGTATCGGCTTATCGAATCAATCCTTGATTCGATAACTAGGTTATATCGCATACAACCATTCGACACACATTCATCGCGAGAATGAAATACGGTATCACATACACGCATTATTCTCGGTCCCGCACATATCTCATATGCGCTCCTATTTCGTTTCGCTCGAGCCAGGAAACCTCTGTGTAGGACTCTAAAGACTCGTCAATACGCCGGCAGCGGATGATGATCATATCAAACACCCACAAGCCGCAAGCGGTCTGCTAAACGTAACGGCCACCCGGGTATTGAGCGATCAAAAGATCGACGAGCAAGCCCGCTCACACTCCTGCGAATCCAACCAGTAACACTTACCGTATAGTCCGGTCTGTTCGTCTGATATGTCGCATATCTCGCCTAGGGGTGGTAAACGTCAGACCCCAATAGCTCGATAAGTCATGCCGACGTAGGGTCCATAACATTCGTGAAACTACTGATAACTCTTACCAGTATATCACTGCAACCCTGGCCAGGGATTTCCTGTTATGGCCAGTCGAGCATAGCACAACATCAACCCCCAATACCGAGAGAGACGAATCCCCTCCTATCACTCATTGCCTCCATGTGAATCGGGACTGTACCCAAAAATCACCTGTTTGCACAACTCAGTAGAGCCGTGGTAGGGTGGAAATCAAAGCACAGTGGGAGACACACAAGACTCTATGACGATCTCGGGTCAACAGACTAAGCTGTACCAGTGTCACCAGAGAACTGCCATCTGACGTGAGGTATAATACCATCTGGGAGTTCTCGGCGAGTCCGTTCAGTGTACCCAGTCTCCACTGAGCACCCGCATACCATCTCCGATGTCAAACACCAATGGATATGGGATCATCCATCGCCCATCGCATGGGTCGAGAAGATATGCGCTAGTCTACTCTGGAATATCGATGCCCCGTCTCGATATTCCCTCGACTAGGAACAATGAAGGATGTACTCATTGATTACCCAGGCCCCACTAGTATGATCTGCATCATAGTCCTGGAAGTCGAGTACACATCCTAAGGGCTTTATCAACATGTAATCAGAGAGACAGAAAGTATACATGTTAAGATAAAGAGCAACCAGATAGCGTACTATCATGTCGAGCAAGAAAGTCCTACCTATATATGTCCCAGCATCCACTACAATATACATCCAATGTACAGTAATGGCCTCTAGGGCATACATATAACTAACAAGAGCCTATGCTTCGCCACACTGTCACACAGTGGGAACCCTCCATAGGTCGAGATCCAATGCCTAGTAGCTCTGATACCACTGTAGGGTTGCTGGGCACGCGCACAACGGTCTACGAGGCATCAACCATGCCCGATTAAAAAATTATCCGTGCCGAACAACCCGAAGCCGGATCTTTAAACTAGGGTTTAGGCGAAAACGAACATGTTAAACTCTTTAACACTAAGTGAGAGGGATTACAACCTTTGTAGATCCGGTCCTTCACTTCATATGCTCCGTGTTGAAGTCCCTTCGCTGCGATCATCGTGCTCCGGACTCTCGAGAGATTCCACGAAGAGAAAGATGCAGTCTTGCTTCCGATCTTCCATACGAAGATGATCTACCTTGAAGTTTCAATAACACAAGCTAACACTGATAAAATGATGTGAACACCCTCATCTAAATGGCAAGGGTAGATGAGGATGATGAAGTGGGATTTTTGCTCTCTTTTATTTTCTCATTCTCGCTCATTTTCATCACAAAGCAAAAAGCTAGAAAGCTTTTTGCTCAAAAAAAGAAGAAGGAAGAAGATGATGAATAATGATAAGAATCCTTTTGTGATGAATAATGCAAAGGAGATAATGATGAATTATACAACCATGGTGGACTAAATCTTTGTAGAGAATTAACCAAGGCTAGGGTTTGGGTTAGGTTAAGAATGAGTCACTTGAAAATATCTTTTCCAAAACAAAAAAGAAAACCTTCTAGAATCTACTAGAAGTCATTAACCCAAATCAAACCCTAATCTTGATTAATTTTTACTAAACATATTGCATTAGTTATCATATCATGTTATAATATTATATATCACATATATAATATTTATTGTAACCAAATAAAATAATACAATTAACATATATCACATATATATCATGTATTACCCGAGTGAGAAAAAGAATCTTTCAGTGAGCTAATATTAGATAATGTAATTTAATATATCATATATATATTATTATACATTAAATTATCGAATCAACACTTGATCCGACAATCCGGCTATATCGCATATAACCGACTAATATTTATCCGTACCGATTCATCGAATCAACACTTGATCCGATGACCCGGATGATATCAAATATCGCGAGAATAGAATACGGTATCTCATATCGCATTATCCTCGGTCCCGCACATATCACATACGTGCCCCTACTCCGTTTTGCCTGAGCCAAGAAACCTCTGTGTAGGACTCTAAAGAATCGTCAATACGCCGGCAGTAGGTGATGATCATATCAAACACCCACAAGCTGCAAGCGGTCAGCTAAACGTAACAGCTACCCAGGTATTGAGCGCTCAGAAGATCAACAAGCAAGCCTGTACATTCTCCTGTGAATCCAAACAGTAACACTCCCGTACAGTTCGGTCTCGTCGTCTGATATGTCGCATATCTCGCCTAGGGGCGGTAAACGTCAGACCCAGTAGCTCGATAAGTCGTGTCGATATAAGGTCTATAACAGTTCGAGAAACCACTGATAACACTTACCAGTAAATCTCAGCAACCCTGGCCAGGGATTTCCGGTTATAGCCAATCGAACACAGCACAACATCAACTGCCTATACCGGGAGAGACGAATCCCCTCCTATCGCTCATTGCCTCCATGTGATTCGGGACTGTACCCAAAAGCCACCTTTTTGCACGCCCTCTTGGACGTGGTATGATGGAAATCAAAGCACGGTGGGAATCACACAAGACTCTATGACGATCTCGGGTCAACAGACTCCTCTGTACCAGTGTCACCGGAGAACTGCCATCTGACGTGAGGTATAATACCATCTGGGAGTTCTCGGCGAGTCCGTCCAGTGTACCCAGTCTCTACTGAGCACCCTTACACCATCCTTGATGTCAAACACCGATGGATATGGGATCATCCATCGCCCATCATATGGGTCAAGATGTGTATACGCTAGTCTACTCTGGTGCATCGATGCCCTCTCTCGATACACCCTCGACTAGGAACAGTTATAGGATGTACTCGTCGACTACCGTGGCCCCACTAGTATGATCTCATCATAGTCCCAGTAGTCAAGTACATATCCTAAGGGCTTTATCAACATGTAACATAGAGACAGTCAGAGTACATGTTAAGATAAAGTACAACCAGATAGCATACTATCATGTCGAGCAAGAAAGTCCTCCCTATATATGTCCAAGCATCCATTACAATATACATCGTATGTACAGTAATGGCCTCTAGGGCATACATATAACTAACACCAAGTGCCTCGTGTTAGCCTCAATGGATAGTGAACACCAGAGGCAGCACGAGAAGATGGACTTAGCTTCCATCTTCCTCCATACCAAAGTTTTATATGGAAATCAACCTCGTATCGCAAGATATGAGATCTCGAAGGAATGAATTCAAGCGAGGTTGGATATCGGGTCATCTGTAGGGGACCACGTCCTTAAGATGATCAGCTACATTGAAGAGCTCGCAGACCTTGGGACCATGTTGGAGATCAAGTTATATACTGACTTAATTCTACAGTCGCTCTCCTCCACCTACGCCCAGTTTATCTTGAATTTCAACATTCAAGGGAAGGCAGTTTCATTTCCAGAACTTCTCAACATATTGAGGAGCTAAGAGGGAACCCTACAGGGATCCAGAGAGACATCCGCTCTGCTCATTGGAGAATCTTCCTCTTCTAGATCCAAGGTGAAATCCAAGGGAGAGAAGAAGAAGGCCTCCACCAAGCCGATAGGCGGTGTCAGTAAGGTAAAGGGAAAGGACAGGGTAAAAGTTTCGGGGCTAATAGTAGGGAAGGAGGAATGTTTCTATTGTCACTGGATAGGCCATTGTCAGAAGGACTGTAAGGCTTGAAAAGCCAGAAACTAGGATTCGAAGCACGTTGTGGCTTCGGTTTCGGGTGTGTTTATGATTGAAAACTTTCTGTCAATTAACTCTACTTCCTGGGTACTAGATACCGGATCAGGATCTCACATCTGTAATTCATTACAGGCTCTGACAAACCATAGAGTTATCAATGCAGATGATATGACTCTCAGGGTTTCTAACGGAATGAGCGTGGACGCTGTATCCGTAGAGGAATATCATCCATGATTGACAAGTGGGTAGATTTTGATTTTACGTAACTGTTTGTATGTACCTAGTCTGGCTTGTAATATCATTTCTGTATCTTTACTTTCTAAAGAAGGTTATGATTTTACATTTGTAAGTGATGTGGTTCACATCCACCTAAATCAAGCTTTGATTGGGTCAGGTACACTAGATAACAGTATATACGTATTAAATCAAGCTCAGGTTTTCAACATCCAGAACACACTTAAAAGAAAATCTCCAGAATTAAATTATGCTTTCTTATGGCATTCTAGATTGGGTCATATCAATGAAATACGTTTGATGAAGTTACATAAAGAGGGATATTTGTATCCGTTCGAATATCAGTCCTATGCAACTTGTCAATCATGTCTCAAAGGAAAAATGACAAAGATTCCGTTCACTGGACATGGAGTAAGAGTAAGCGAGCTTTTGGGACTCATACACAACGACGTGTGTGGTCGAATGCTTATACATGCAGGAAGTGGTTATTCCTATTTTATTACTTTTACAGATGATTTCTCAAGGTATGGACATATATTCTTGATGAAACATCAATCCGAGGCCTTTGAGAAATTCCGGGAATATAAGAATGAAGTGGAAAAACAAACAAGCAAAAGTATCAAGACAGTTAGATCTGTTCAAGGTGGTGAATACTTAAGTGCCAAGTTTCTGGGTTATTTAAAAGAGAATGGAATTCTCTCTCAGCATACTCCTCCATACACATCTCAACACAACGGTGTATCGGAAAGGCGGAACCGAACCTTATTGGATAGGGTACGTTCTATGATGAGTAACAATGAGTTGTTCTATGATGAGTAACAATGAGTTACTGCAATCCTTCTGAAGTTATGCACTAGAATCAGCTGCATATATTTTGAATAAGATTCCTACCAAAACTGTGCCTACCATACCATATCAGATGTGGAGTGGGAAGAAACCCTATCTTCAATATATGAAGTGTAACGTTTTAAAAACGATTAAATAAATAATTAAATGAATAAAAGTGTTTAAGTGAATTTTAGGATTTTCGGTAAAGTAAAATGTATTTTTCGTAAAACCAAACCGTGATTGTTTTCATTATAAATTTTAAAATATCTATTTTAATTATGAAATTACTAGTAAATGTTGTTTATTTAGCCACTTATAAATTTTTAGTTTAATAAAATATTTTTCCTAAATTAATTATTTTAAATATTAACATAAGCTTTATTTTTACACTAAATTAGTGTAAATTACAAATTTAAATGGTTTTAATTTGTAAAAATGAACCATGGCATATTAGAAATTAGTGTGTATCATGCAAAATTTATTTGCAAATTTTTCCTATTTTCTAGAGCTTTCTTGAGTTGCTATAGTAAACAAATAAATAATTAATTAAATAAACCATGAAAAGACCTTTAAGTGATATTTCTCCTCTTGAAACTTCTACACACTTTCACACTCACTTCTTTCTCTCCCTCACCTCATCAAGGCCGGCCACAACCCCCCATGGCTGCCCCTCCCCTTTTCCCACCTCATTTTTATCCAAAATTCATTAAAAACACATCAAAAATTAAATTAAAATTCCACAAAATCCTATTTATTCCATACTATTTATTCCTTGCTCATTTTTATATGAAATTTGAAGATGGAAAGCATGAATTTTGGAGGCTCATTTCTTGTTTGGATTTCATATTTTGGGAGGTATAATTTCTTTCTTTTGATTTATTGTTTTAGATGTTCATTTAAGCTTAATTAGATTTAATGAATTAATTCTATGTTTTTTTTTTAAAAATGCAAGTTAGGGTTGTAAATTCAAGTTAGGGTTTTTAATAATTAATTAGGGTTATAATAGTTAGTTTAACACTTTTAGAATTGGAAAATATTGCATGGTTGATAAATTGTAAAATTTTCATTTAAAATTGTTTTAAATAAGGAAATTAGCTAACTAGATTTTTCTAAAATGTGTTTGTGGGTAATATAAAATTCCAATTAAAGTTGCTATCATTAGATTGTAGTTTTAGTGAGAATATTAGCATATAAATGGAAAAAAAAACTTAGTTTGATCACTAGATTACTTTGAGAATTGGAAAATGCTAATAAAATGCTATTATTTTGTAAACTAGATTTTGAAAATTCCTAAATAAATGAGATTAAAAATATAATTTATGGTTTCATTAAATCATTATCATCATGAATTATGGTTTAATACATTAATTCATGCAAAATCATGTTTTGTGATGGAATTGTGGTATTTTGCTTGAAAAATGTTAAAATTGTTGAAAGTTGCAAATTAGAAATTTCAAATAAATGCAAAATTGTGTAATAAAAATATAGTAATGGTTTGTATAGTCTAGTAATGCTATTTAATGAGTTTTATGACCATTAGTTTCATTTAAATGTCAAGTTTTGATGAAAAACGGTATACTGGCATTTTCGGGTTTTACGAAATTGGACGGTTTGATGGATTTTAGGGTTTCGATGGATTTAATCGTGTTTTATGGTATAAGTAATGTGTTTTAAAACTATAAGTTGTTTGATGATGTTATCTCGATCCATCGGAGTTCGTATGCCGATATCGAGCGGTATTTGGTTCTTTTGCGTGGGCGGGACATAGGTTTTAACCTATGCTTATTCCTTTAGATCGTTTGACTTTCGTATGTGATTCAGTTTACGATGCTATTTATATGTTTGCGTCTAGGTACCCCCCACGTGGACTGCGGGCGATGAAGAGGATGATGGCGACACTGTTTTCGGCAGACATGGACCAGGTGAGTAGATGTATATCTACGGGGGAAAATCGGGTGGATGGCGTTTAGCACCCCCGCAACGTAGAATAGGAATAGTACTTATTGACATTAGGAAACCAGATATGACCCTAGATTCTTAATGAGTAGGACCCTAGTAATGACCCTAGGCTGGACTAGACTGATTTAGGAAAACCATATCTGAGGATGAGTACCTTGGAAGAGGTTCGTAGGTTTCAGATAGAAACATACACACGCACACACTGAAACTCGACATGGGGTATACGTGTATGTGTGTGTATATATAGAACTAGGTATAGGTATATACATATATATACAACACGTATATGGGATACATTGATGTGATATGATATCCGAGATATGATGAAACAGTGTAACTGGGCTTGATGTCGTGATTCTTGGCTATACAGTCGTATTAAGTGTTAGCGGATCATTAGAGAATGAGATAATGAACATGTATACTTAAATTATAAGGGGTAGTGATGATATTGAGGTACATAGGACTCTAAAATAGTACCCGGACTGTAACCTGTGATTGATCACGATATGGGATATGTATGACTTGATTACGACATCATATAGGTGTGACCTGATGTCGATATCATAGAGGTGTGACTTGAGGACGATATGATATCAGTATAACTTAATCACAATATGATACATATGACATGATATTTCTGAGGATAAACTAATGATGCTTATTATGATGGCAATGATATATGATTGATGTAGGCGATTACAGTTTAGCACCTTGATCATGAGATGTGTTGGTGATGACATTATACGAATAATGAGACACCTAGGAGATACTTGACCCGTATCCCGATATTGGGATGCCGTACGATGGATTTTACCGTACGAGGCATAGATATGATGATTGATCCGCACTCTTGATTCGAGGAAGCCGTACTTTGTACGTGACGCTATTGAGGCTGGATCGCCGACTATTAGAGATATTGATTCAGACCTAGGTAGACTCTTGTTTCTTAATGACTAGTTTCTTAGGTTAAGTTCCTTAGGAGGTTAGATGGACACTAGATTAGGTTCGATTCATATAGTGATAGTTGTTCTCGTATGTCGCAGAGGGGTGGATAATGCACATCTGTCTTGCATTCCTACTGTAATCATCATGGTGCTTTTTCTTTTATATATTGCTATAATCAGTATAAACTTTACCTGTTAGGACACCAGCACTATTACCGATGATGCGCATACTCCACGCACACTTATTTGCCGGCTCACACACATCATCATCGGTAATTGCTATGTCACGTACACTTTAGATCATATTGTCTTTTATGGATAGAATCAGTTAACAACTAGACCGTTATAATATTGTGATTATTCTCTGACATTAGTACAGACATGATATTTATTGCTTAGACATTCATGCATTCATATTTTCATGTTATCATGCAGTATTATGGGCATATGCCGACACTTATCATATAGTTACTCATGATTTTGAGATTTGGATTTCTATGAGATTTCTGGATTTTGGGGAAAACCGCAAGAATATGTAAAAACTTCTCTCTCTCCTCCTCCTCTCTTTTAAAAAACATAAGATGCGGTTTTCTCATGATGTATGTGTCGTCCACCATGAGATTTCATGTTTTCTGATGGATTTCGAGACCCGATTCGAGGAGTGGATGAACCGTCTCGGGTACATGGTGGGCCCGGTATGGTACCCCGGGGCAAGAAGATCGAGTTGTAGACGATGAGCCTGGCAGGGGAAGACTACCTACCGGTGATGTCTGGCGCGGCGGATATCCGGAGGATACCGACCGTTGTCGTGGGATTTGATGATATGGGCCGATCCGGACTGACGGAGCCCGACATATTGAGACTTGAGATTTACATATTTGTGTCGATGCTTGACTCGGATTTCCATGGATTTCATTGTTGAGATTTCAGATTCTTATACACATTTACTATGATAACAGCCAAAGATTTCTTATACAGATATACCTGGATTTCAGGATTGCTTATTTTACATTCATGGTGCATGCATATCCATTTATATGACATAGTACTATATGAGACACTGACACAAGCACGGAGTATCGGCACTTACACGTATTATTACCCTGCTATTACTTGAGGTTTGAGACTTAGTAGTGTATTATTATTATGACCTAGGATAGCGTCGTGCATTCGATTTCTTTTCGTAGATGTCTTCTACTCACGAGTTGGCAACTCACCCCCGTTGTGCC
Organism: Agapanthus africanus; assembly: GCA_030015575.1. NCBI lineage: Eukaryota > Viridiplantae > Streptophyta > Magnoliopsida > Asparagales > Amaryllidaceae > Agapanthus > Agapanthus africanus. The sequence continues at coordinate 408,852,504 of CM057349.1, read as the reverse complement.
AAATTTTATTACACGTTCGGTGTACAGGTTTCCCTGGCAGCTTGCTGGCACATCTATTCTTTCAGGGTGATTTGCACGGTAGGTTGGTTCACTTGTATCCGAACCACCATTGTACTTTTATTCATTCATTTGTATCTAGTAAGCTCCATCAAACTTGTATTAATTGATAAGTTTATTGGACCAGTCTTTTATTTCGACCTTAGAGTCGCGCATGTGTTATTCTGATCTGGTGGTTTTTGTTTTCTTTTGAGTTTTGAGCCTCGCCCTTTGGCGTTGTATATTATTGTGATTGTTGTGGTTGTCTCCGCCTGTTGGCATTGAGCTAGCTCCCGTTGGGGATGCTTTTTATTGTTTATGTATATTATACTTGTTGTACCCGTTTGGGGGCCAGTTTTTACAGGGGAGACTCTGCCGAAATTTTTGGTAAAATTTGCTGATGTTTTTATACTTGTTTTCTTTTCTTTTCTTCTTTTTCTTCTTTTATGGTTTAGATTTCTGGGATTCGGCTTACTTAGGTCACGTGGCGCCTCTAGACGCTTCGTAATCTATGTGCCGGTCACGTTCCGTACTTTCGGGTCGTGACATGAAGATATGGGTATGTTCAGCTTTTGTAAAAAAGCAGCATGCAGACAAGCTCGAGGTACGCTCAGTACTGTGTAAGTTTGTGAGATACCCAAAAAATTCCAGGGCTTATCTTTTCTATTACGTAGAGGAACAAAAGGTCTTTGTTTCTCAACATGCCCATTTTTTGGAAAATCATTTTTTAGAAAAAGAGATAAGTGGGAGTACAATAGAACTGGAAGAAATTCCAGGACCACAAGCTATTACTGAAAGCATGGTGAAACCAGAAGTTTCGAAAGAACTGGACATTCCTGTACCACTCCGCAGGACTAGTAGGCAGTTTCATCCACCTGAGAGATACTACAGTTTTCTCATAGACGGGGATCGAGAGGATTGCATCATCGACGATGATAAGCCAACTAGCTTCCAGCAAGCCATTTAGAGCAGAGACTCGGTAAAATGGCTGGATGCAATGCGGACCGAAATGGATTCCATGTACACCAACAAAGTATGGACTTTGGACTTTGCTCCAGAAGGGGTAAAACCCGTAGGCAGCAAATGGATCTTCAGAAAGAATATTGGTGTAGATGGACAGGTTAAAACCTATAAGGCTAGACTTGTTGCAAAAGGATTTCGTCAAAGACCTGATTTGGACTATGATAAAACATTTTCTCCAGTGGCTATACTCAAATCCATTCGGATCCTTCTTGCCATTGCTGCCTTCCACGATTATGAGATTTGGCAGATGAACGTAAAGACTGCTTTTCTAAATGGAAATTTAGAAGAGTGCGTCTATATGGATCAGCCAGAGGGTTTCATTCAGAGTGGGAGCAACGGAAAAGTATGCAAGTTGCTTAAGTCCATTTATAGATTAAAACAGGCATCGCGGAGTTGGAACATCTGTTTTGATGAGACGGTCAAAGAATTTGACTTTATCAAAAATCCAGATGAACCATGCATCTATAGTAAAATTGTAGCGAGAACTGTGGTATTTCTCGTCTTGTACATGGATGACATTTTCTTGATAGGAAATGACATTCCTATGCTACAACCAGTCAAAGGATTCTTGTCACAAAGGTTCTCCATGAAAGACCTGGATGATGCCTCCTACATTGTGGGAATCCAGATCTATCGTGATAGATCTAAGAGGATGTTAGGACTTTCACAGTCCAGATACATCGACACCATACTGAAAAGATTCAGTATGAACGATTCAAAGCGCGGTAATCTACGGGCTTGTCACGGAATCACCCTCTCCAAAGATATGTCTCTCAAGACCGATTTGGAAAGGGATCGCATGTCTATTATACCTTACACTTCTGCGGTAGGCTCTATAATGTATGCGATGTTGTGTACCAGACCAGATGTTGCTTACGCACTAAGCGTGGTAAGCCGGTAACAAACCCTGGGAAGAAGCACTGGATAGTAGTAAAGAACATTCTCAAGTACCTGAGAAGGACTAAGGAGATGTTCTTGGTGTACGGCGGAAAAGACCTCCAGATCGAGGTCTTTGCTGACTCCATCTTTCAGAGTGAAAAGGATGACTCCAAGTCCATGTCGGGTTATGTCTTTACCCTCAATGGAGGGACGGTCTATTGGAAGAGCTCCAAGTAGGACACCGTTGTTGACTTCACGATGGAAGCGGAGTATATCGCTGCTTGTGACTTCGTAAATGAAGCAGTCTAGATGAGAAAGTTTGTAACAGAACTTCAGGTGGTTCCGCCCATTGTTGATCTAATACTTCTGTATTGTAGCAACAACGGGGCTATAGCTTTAGCGAAGGAACCCAGGTCCCATTAGAAGTCTAGAAATATCTTGAAGCGGTATCACCTGATCAAGAGATCATGGATCGCCAGGAGATCGAGATGCGAAGAGTAGATACGGAAAACAACACTGCAGATCCACTCACAAAGGCCATCCCTTAGACGCAGTTCGAAAGGTTAATTGAGATGATAGGTCTGTGATATGCCAATACATGGCCTTAATGCAAGTGGGAGATTGTTAGATATATGCCCTGGAGGCCATTATTGTTTAGTACTGGTTTGTATATTACATTTTGGAAGCTTGGGATATACACAAATATAATAACAGTCTTGCTCAATATGGCAGTATGCTACTTGGTTTTATTCTATCTTAATATGTGTATATATTTCTTTTAATGTATTGCTAATACATATTGATAAAGCCCTTAGGATCTTTGCTTGACTAGCAGCGTTGTGATGGCAGTCACACAAGTGGGGGCTGGATAGTCTATAAGCACATCTTTGTACATGTCCCTAGTTATGGGATTATCGAGACAGGGCATCGATATTCCAGAGTAGACTAGTGTATACACTTCTCATCCCAACAGGGGAGACGGTCTGTCCCACAGCCATTAGTACGTCATACTGGAGATAGTATGCAGGTGCTCATTTGGTTATGAGTTATACTGGACATGACTCGTGGGGAACTGCTAGTTGGTACTATACCCATCGTCAGGTAGCAGTTCCCAGGTGACATGAGTACAGCTTAGTCCATTGACTTGACATCGCTACTTCGTCTCGAGTGTGTTTCCACCATTCTTAGATTACTAGCCTACCACGGCTTAAAGGAGTCATGAAAACAGGTAGTAGTTGGGTGCAGTCCCGAAGCACTTGGAGGCAGCAGCGGTTAGATAGGATCCACCTCGCCCGGTATTAAGGGTTGATATCGCGCTGTGTTCGGAAAGCTATTACACAAAGTCCCTGGACAGGGCAAGCGAAATTTACTGGTAGGTACTCCAGTAGTTTCTCAGGGTGTTTTTGGCTCTACTCCGACATGACTTAATGCGCTATTAGGGGTCTGACGGTTACCGTCCCCTTAAGCCCGATATGCGATACTCTTAGACGAACAGACCGGACTGTACGGAGATTGTTACAGATAGGCTCAGTAGGAGTTCGGATGAGTTTGCTCATCGGCCTTCTTAGCAACAGATACCTGGGTAGCCGTTACGTGCAGCTAGTACCGCTGACGTGCTTATGGTTAAACCTACTGCCAACGTACTGTCGACTCTTTAGAGTCTCGCACAGAGGGTTTCCCTGCTTCGGGCGAAACGATATAGAGGTCGTATGGTTTTACGACAGGATTTGATCATATACGTGTACTTATGCACGGATCATGATTCGGACGGATAATACTAATGGGCTTTGGTTTAAGCCGGATCCTAATATTAGATTATTGGATTAGTTTCGTCTCTTTGTATTCGTATTTTTCGGAATACGGATACGGGTATGTATATACGGTGAGGGGTATTCTTGTAATTTATACAAGAGTGCTTCTAGAAAAAAACACCTCATTTCTTGTATAACCATTTAGATTAAATGGTTAATAAGGTGGAGGTATGGGGTGTGGATTTTCATTAAATGAAGCATGGCTACTTGGTGACTTATGGGGCTGACTCATCTTGTTACTATTGAAGCATGCTTGATATTTTCATTTGTGAATTATTGTATGCTTCATTCATCACAAGACTTAGCCATATTCATTTGATTATCATCTTTAACACACTCTCTCCTTAAGAGCTCTCTTCTTCTTCCTTAAACCCTAACTGTCTCATGTGTTGAGAAACCTAGAGTTCTTGAGACTAAACAATCCATTATCACTCTCTACATCCTCTAGGCTACTTAGATTAGCAAACTAAGTACCCTAGTTACCTCAAATTAGAGGTAGGAGCTCAAAGCACACACTCTCGGGTGGATCATCTTTGACACGAGGAGGCTGACGATCAAGACCGGGTCTCCTAACTCTAGAATTGGCAGGGTTGCTTGCCGCTCTCGTAGGGGTCTAAGGATGTGGGTTTGGCTATTCATCACGACCGTGCAATCCGTGTTTTTTTACTGGCTTAATTTAAAACACGGATCTCCTAGTATATCCAATATTTCATATATTGACTTCTGCTGCAATGTTCTGTGATGAGATCATATAACTGCGTGAGGCGGATGTATTATATTATATATATGATATATAATAAACGTTGCTTATGTTTTGCATCTGCGCTAGTCCTGTCCCGCTCTGCCGTTAGTTAACCAACCTAACGGTGCATGACGGGACCCCGTGGCGAATGCGGATGGTATAAACGTATGTTGTATTTTTGTTTCTTTATCTGTGATGCATAGGAAGCATAAATGATTGGACTTCATTAATGAGATTAATGAAAAGGAAAGAAACCTAATGATGTTGTGGAATCAAATTTTTCAAAATGGTAGTTCTAGTTCTTGCTTTGCATAGTGGTATTCCTTGATGAATATCCAACACCTCATTCGATGAGGAAAAAGCCTAGATCCCTTCACCGGGAGTGGCCTCTTTAGCAAAAGTTAGCAGATACTACACCAACTCGGTTTATTTTGAAAAACTCGATTTTAAAAGCGGAGCTTAAACCACTCCTTTTCTAAATCACTCGATTCTACAACGATATCAAGTTCATTACGCAAAAGGTTTTCTTAAAAACCTATCGTAGCCCTCCGTCATTTCAGATAAGTACTATTTAGTATTCGTACTGTGTTTGTTGGCCTTCGTCAAGACGTAGTGTGCGGTAGCTAATTAGTGCTTATCTGCTGCATATGATGCGATTGGATTAGGGTAGTCGTACGACTTTGTTTGCCTTCGTCAAGGGTCGTACGGGTGGGTTTAATTCAATCACGAAATGTACGGGTTGAACTTGACTAACGCCCTATGGTTTGTTGGCCTTCGTCAAGGTCATAGGACGTTAGGGAAAAAAGATATTGGGAATTTCAAGTGTTAAAATTTGCAATGAGATTGCATACCTTCTATGAGATAGTTGGATCCCGATACCCACTGCGAGTAAGAGTTACTCCTGGGAGAGTTTTGCACTTTACAATTAGCTAATCCAGTGGGTGTCTAGTCAACGTGGTTATGTCTCTGGGAAAATGAGGTTTATTTTAATTAGGTCCGTGCGAAAGCACGGGGAACCTCCCTCAAAGTACCAACACTGGCATGGTTGACCGGTTAGCGAACTTGTAGAATGTAATTAATCCCGGCTAGTCTTACCTTTTAGGATTTGAAGGAAGATTTGATAAAAAACGGTGGGAGCTATCCTGATTAGATAAGATAATAACCAATCTAATCTTGCAAGAGCATACGCTAAAATGTTTTCTTCTCTCTCTCTCCAGATAGCGACCATGACACGCCTTAATCAAGATAATAATATTGATGTTTTGACCGAACCCGCTTGTTATACTGAGCTGGGGAACGTTGGTTCCGCTCTATCTTATAATTGTTATAAGTTTAAGCAGGAAATAGGGGAATATCCGGATTCCCATGCAACCCGAACGAGGAATGTGCATGTTGATGCATCTTCTTCGGGTGTGTTCTTTACCAAGAACTGTTTCTCAGTACACTCTATGTCCTGGATATTAGATATAGTATCAGGATCCCATATATGTAATATGTTACATTGTTAGGAATATGTATGCCCTAGAGGCCATTATTGTACATGTGATGTATATAATAGTGGATGCTTGGACATATATATAGAAGACTTTTTTGCTCGACATGATAGTATGCTATCTGGTTACTCTTTATCTTAACATGTTGACTGGTATTCTTTACTGTCTTGCTCTCACATGTTGATAAAACCCTTAGGATATGTACTTGACTACTAGGATTATGATGAGATCATACTTGTGGGGCCAGGGTGGTCCAAAAGTACATCCTTTAATCAGTTTCTAGTCGAGAGGATATCGAGACTAGAGCATCGGTATTCCAGAGTAGACTGGTGTATACGTTTCTTGTCCCTTAGAGGGCGATGGTTGATCCCACAACAATTGGTGTGTGACATCAAAGATTGTACACGGGTGCTCTTTGGAAAATGGGTACACCGAACAGGACTCGCCAAGGACTCCTAGTTGGTAGTATACCTATCGTCAGATAGCAGTCCTCTGGTGACACTGGTACATGTTAGTCTGTAGACCCGAGATCGTCATAGAGTCTTGTGTAGCTCCCACTGTGCTTTGATTTCCTCCCTACCACGCTCAAAGGAGACATGCAAACAGATGGATTTTGGGTACAGTCCTGAGTCACATGGAGGCAATGAGCGATAAAAGGGGTTTCGTCTCTCCCGGTATTAGGGATTGATGTTGCGCTATGCTCGATTGGCTATAACTGGAAGTCCCTGGCCATGGCTGCTGCTGAGATTTACTGATAAGAGTTATCAGTAGTTTCTCGAGCCGTTATAGGCCAGACATCGGCATGACTTATCACGTTACTGGGGTCTGACGTTTACCACCCTTAGACATGATATGCAACATATCAGACGAAAAGACCAGACTGTACGGTAGTGTTACTGATAGGCTTCATGGAGAGTATGGACGAGCTTGCTTGTTGAACTTCATATCGCTCAATACCCAGGTAGCCGTTACGTCCAGCTAGTACTGCTGACGACTTGCAGGTGACTGATGTGATCATTACTTACTGCTGGCGTATTGACAAGTTTTTAGAGTCCCACACAGAAGTTTCCTGGTTCAAGCGAAACAAAGTAGGGCACATATGTTGATATGTGCATGGGCCTGATTAAATACGAGTATGTGATACCGTATTGTAATCTGGCAGTTATCTGTTATCGGTTAGGTTATATGTGATATAACCAGATTATCGAATCAAGTGTTGATTTGATAATGTGATAAATGGATAAATGATATTAGTCGATCATATGTGATATAACCGGATTATTAAATCAAGTGTTGATTTAATAATTTGATATAATTATGTATTAACTAATATCATTAGCTCACTAATTTGCTTTATTAATATATATATATATATATATATATATATATATATGTTAATATATATTTGATATATATATATATATATATATGTTAATATATATTTGATATATATATTATTATATGAAGCATGACATGTTTTTCTACTTTTAGAAAATATAAAATGAGGTGTAAATTGTGGAGATATTTGTGGAATGGGCAAGGCATGGGTTTTATTATTTGTATATTACTCTTGACTCGCTATTCAAGCATGGTTGCAATTTCTTATAGAAATTTTATTCCATGCTTGAATAAGTGAGGAGAGTGTGAGCCATTTGAGTATTATTCATTCATTCTTCACTCTTCTTGAGTTTTAGATGCCTTAGCCATTTTCTTGAGCTCTTGCTCTCTTGATCTCTACACTTTCTCAATCTCACCTCCAAGCTCAAAACCTTCACATGTGATGTGAATCATTGAGCTTGTGAGATCTCTAGTGAGCTTTCAAAACCCCTACTTCACCATCATACACTTGACTAGCACTCAAGTGTAGTGTGTTGCCTTCACCAAATAGTTTAGTGAAGAGATAGCTTGAACTAGTGAGCTTCGGGTGGATCATCTTCGGCACGAAGGTCATCGGAGCAACCTCAATCCAACTTGAAGTGGAGCCTAGTGGAGTCGTGTGGACTACTACATGGAGCTAAAGAAAAGAAGGACCCGATCTATAGGGTATAACATCTTTTCCTTCTCTTTAGCTTTTCTTGTTATAAAACCTAAAACCTTAATAATCTAGTTAACGATCTTGTTTAGTCTAGCTTAACACCTATAAAAATTTGAATTTAGCATGCTTGGTGGTTGTAAAACCTCATGGTGGTGGTAGCGTAGACTTTCATGGTATCAGAGCCAAAACTAGAAGATTAGACGATGAAGTTAAAATTACGAAAACGAAACAACTCCGAAACAGTCGCCTTGAAACCCTGTTCTCTGTCGATTTTAAAATGATCTCAGAAATTTTTTTAAACAACTGCAATATGTTGCATATGATGTAACTAGAACACGATACAAATTCAAGACCAAATATCCAATTTTGACCCGGCGAAAATCATATATTTCCCGGCCTGGCCGGTTTTCTGGAGTCTATTTTGGCTCGTGTTTGTTTGGTGTTTTGGTCTGTATATTTTGGGGTTTCAGGTATTGTTTGATTAGCCCAGTTTGCATGTGATGTTAACAGTTCAATTGGGGCTAATACGAAGTATTTCGTATTCGTAATTTAACGTCGTTTCGGGTTTAGTTTGATATGGATGCAGTAGTTAGAATCCACATTTAATTAATTTTGTGAAAACTAGTTAGTGTTTATAAATCTAGGGTTTAGTCTCGATAGATCGATTGCCATGAAGTTTCGATTCGGATCGAAACTCCATCGCAATCGCGTATCGTATGCGAATACTCGCCGAATAACTTTACTAGATAGCCTCACCCTATTGCCCCAACCAAGTGACTGTGCCAATAGCATCCACTCGGGTGATTACGGCAACGGTGTTCCGCCTAAGTGCACTTAGTCGACGGCATTGGGGGTGCGGCCATCTACTATAGTTTCCGATGCGTATTCGATAGCATAGTCGAGAATCTTATTGAATTACCCGAATAAATTATTGAAAATAGTTTTTGATATGAGACTAAAATGCGGGGTTTATAGGGTTAGGCATGAAATTCGGAATATGAGATATTTTGGGTTTATGATGTCTAAGAAAATGCGGATTCTAATTGTTGCAGTTTTACATTTCTTTTCTGCGACCGTAAGTGTAATACGTGTGGTATCCCAAATCTTATTGCTATATGTCAATGGAATTTGGGATACGTGTATTTACTTACATTGATAATATGTGATATTATGTGTCGCTGATATGTTTTATTGGATCGTCGTGAATGAATAGCCGGGGTTTTTATGTGAGATGAGATGTAACGTTTTGAAAATCGTTTCGGTGAAATTTCGAAAAAAAAAAAGGTAAAATAAGAGGGTTTTCTGTAAAAAGTTAAAATACAAATATCTTTATTATAAAATTAAATATACATATTCTAGCTATGTAATTGCTAGTATTTGGTATTTATTGATCCACTGGTGAAATTTTAAATTTTCTGAAAATTTTTCCGAAATTAATTATTTTAATATTATTTTAAGCCGTCACTAATATATTTAATTAGGGAAAATTACAAATTGGAATGAGTTGAAACAAATTTTGTGCATCATAAAACTTTAAATAAAATTTTATCATGTGGTTTTTGAAACGAAATCGTTTGCCAAAACGGTTTAGAAATTATTGAAGAAAAAATGCTTTTTTTTAGTGTAAATGGATGTTTGGGGTACTGTATTTGTCATTTTCCCTCACCCCACACACACACCCACACTCACACACACCCATATTCAGCAGCCCTCTCCAAGTTTTCCCCCACTTCTTGATAGAAGAAAAGAAATCAAGAGAAAAGAAAACAAAGGAAATAAGAAAATAGTAAAAAGAGTATGGTCTTTTGTTGACTTGGTCTTCTTTTCTCCCCTTGACTTCACCCACCCCCACACCACACCTCACCCCTCCCCTCTCTTGGCCGAATCTGATCTATTGGCAGCCCCCCCATTTTCTTCAAGTCTTCATCTTCCTTCACCTCCAAATTCATTCAAAAATCAACCAAAATCAACACAAATCAAAGCAAACTCAAAATCTAATCCCTACCCATTATTCCTTTACCATTCAAGCTTGGATCTTGGTGAAAAGAGAGCATTTTGGGAGGCTAGATTTCATGTGAGATCAATAAAATTATGGAGGTATAATTTTATTCTTATAGTTAAATTGTTGATTATTGCTTATGTTAGCTTAATTAAGTGTTTAATTAGGTGTTAACTTGGTTTACCCTTCAAGTTGAAATTGTAAGGAATTGGGTTTGGATCAAGATAAGGGTTTTGATAAATTGTTCATGCTTTAATTGTGTAGTTGAACCTCTTAAGGTTTGGAAAACCTAATCTTGTTGTTATTATGTAAATTGTTGCATTTAAATTGTCAAAATCAAGTTTTTAAGCAAACTAGGTTTTTGGAATTTGATTAAATAATGAAGACAAAAATCTAATTAGGGTATTCATGAAATTATTAACATTTTAAAGTATAGTTTAATACTTTAGTTCATGAAAATCCAAGCTAGATTGTAGTTTGTGCATTTTTGCTATAAAATTGTTAAAATTTAGGTATTTTGTAAACTAGAATTTAAGGGTTTTTGGAATTTAACGAGATTAAATTATGGGAATTGTTTTATGACTTATTTAAGATATTTAGTGAATATTGTGGCAGCTAGATTCGTTTATACATCGAGTTTTGTACTAAAACGGTGATTTGTGCTTGCTAGATTTTCGGAAAAATGACTTTTTAAGTGAAATTGGGGTTTTTGTGAATTTTAAGCTATTTTATATTATAATTAGTGCTTGTAATTGTACAAATGAGTGTGTTGGGAGTTTTTTCGATGGTTTGGCGTTTGTACGCCGACGTCGAGGGTTTTTGGGTCGATTTGTGAAAGCAAGCATAGGTTTTGACCTATGTGGGATTCATGCGTCGTTTTGGTCATGAGTCGGATTTTAATGCGATATGGTGCGTTATGATATGTAGGTACCCCATGTGGACTTCGAGACGACAAGCAAGCGCGTGGTGACGTCGGCACCGGCAAGCGAGGACCAGGTGAGTAGATTTATATCTACGGGGAGAAGTCGGGTGGATGGCGTATAGCACCCCCGCAGTCCGTGGTGGTGTATACGGATGCGTATACACACCAACAATTATTATATGTTATTTGGGTTTAATAACGATACTTAGGATGGATATTGGTGTGTTGGATTATTTTAGTGTTGCGAACCCTAGGGTAGTGTTTCACTACACATACACACATACATACTTGCATACATTCCTATTTATATGTGCTCATGGGATTCTTTTTAGTTATATGTTCACATGGGTATGGGACTATGTGTTTACATACGGATTTGAGGATGATACTTGGGATTGAGCTGAGTCGATTAGATTTGTTGTGTGGTTGTAATATCGGTGATATGGCAGGATTCGTACTTGAGGTACGTCCTGGTGTTATAGCGGATCTTGGGGCAGCGATACGGGTGAATAGTGTTATAAATAAATGGTCGACATGTGATCGTGATATGAGGCATGATATGCTAGGATATTGATATTAGGCTGTATCGGGCGATGTATACCCCTTGATGATGATATGTGCTGACGATATCGGTTTGTACGAGATTGTCGATCAGTAGTCAGATCATGAGTATATTGAAGATATTAGTATTGTACTAGACATAGGTCAGTACCCTAGACTATGATCTTGGATAAAAAGGATACCAGATGAATAGTGTGAGGAATATGATATTGACCGTACCCAGATTTGGGGATGCCGTACGACAGATTTACGTACGAGCTATATCTTGATGATGGATCCGCACTCTTGACTTGGGATGTCTGATTATAGATATGGTATCGGATATGATATTATTGAGGTGGGATCACCGACTAATATATATACAGGTATGTATATGTATCGACTCAGATGTTAGGCGGTTTCCTTACCTGTAGTCTAGCTTGTAGCTTAGCCCTTTAGTTTAGTTAGTTGTTAGATTAGATTCGGTTCCTACCTATTTCAAAGCTTACGAATCATGCGTATTTTAAAAGACAAGTCAAGGGATTCTACGGATATTTCAAAAAACGTATCTTTTCTTAAAAACACCGTAGCCCCTATTTTCAAAACCCCACGATTCGTGTTATTTCAAAAAGCACCATTGTAGGACTTATATTAGGTTAATGCAGATTAGTTATCGTTGCGTCTAGTATTCAGCTCCCGCTCATTATTGTTGTTCGCTCCGCATCGCATGCTTATATTATGCTTCATATTCTACTGTTGATATCTTGTGGTTAGGACACTAGCACCATTACCGATGATGCGTATGTACCACGTACACTTACTTGCCGGCTCACACACATTTTCATCGGTAATTGCCATGTCACGTACACCTTAGAAAATATTATTGCTTGACATAGCCTGTTAGCTAATAGTTTAGACATGATATTAGTGTACTTGCCTTATATGTTAGTTTAGACATTGTAGTTATTACCTGCTACTTCATGCATACTGTTATTCATTGTTATGCCGCATTCATGGATTCTCATGGATATATTCACTTTTTACGTGCTATTGAGGTTTTGGATTCGGATTTCCATGAGAATTTCTGGATTTGGGGAAAACCGCAAAACATATACAAACTTCTTCTTTCTCTTTTTAAATGAAAAGCGCGGTTTTTCCCATGATGTATGAGTCGTCCACCATGAGTTTGCTGATGGATTTCGAGGCCCGATTCGAGGAGTTGGATGAACCGTTTCGGGTACATGGTGGACCCGGTAAGGTACCCCGGGGCAAGAAGCTCGTGGTGATGACGATGAGCCTGGCAGGGGGAGACTACCTACCGGTGATTTTACCCGACGCGTCGGATATCCGGAGGATACCGTCGTGGTCTTGAGATGGATGGTAGGGGCCGGTCTGGACTGACGGCGCCCTAGATATTGAGATTAAGACATTGAGATTTCGAGATATTGAGGTACTGAGATTTGATGATACAGGCCAGTCCGGATAGCCGGAGCCTGAGGTTTTGAGACATTGAGATTTATGTTTTGTGTCAATGCTAGACACTGTTGATGCTGATTTCATTTATGATACCTCATTTTAAAAATACAAAGGAAATCTCACTAATTTATGAAAACAGTTTCTTCATTTACATGTATTCTGTTTTCATGCATTCATACCTCATTCATATGATATATTGCTACCTGAGGCACTGACACGGGTACATGAGATCACACTCGGGTTAGATATTACCCTAGCCATTGTTTAGGCTGCATGTTATTCATATATTTGAGGATATATTATGATCATTGACCTAGATTGCGTTATTTATGTGATTTCTGTGCGTAGATGTTTTTCTATTCACGAGTTGGCAACTCACCCCCGTTGTGCCCCAGTTTTTTGCAGGTTTGCCGTACAGGTTTCATTACGGCTTGCGGGCATAGTTTCCTTCGGGTGAATTGCTAGTAGGTGGGTTTACTTGTATCGTACCCCCGTTATATATCTTGTATATCATTATTCTGTTGTATCTAGAAGTTCCATCAACCAAACATGTATTTATTTTTGAGATAGAGACCAGTGATGTTATTCTTTCGACCTTAGAGTCGCGCGTTTTATTTCTGTGGTTTTCTTGTGGTTTTGAGTTTTTGATCCTCGCCGTTGGCGTTCTATATTATATTGCTTGTGTGGTTGTGACCGTCGATTGACGAAGAGCTAGCTCCCGCTTGGGGATGCCTTTTATTGATTTCGTATACTATTCATGTTGTATCCCGTTTGGGGGCCGGTTTTTACAAAGGAGACTCTGCCGAAATTTTCGGGAAATATTCGATGTTTTTTTTTAAATCGCATAATTCGGCTTATGCTATTAAAACTACTTGTTTTAAATTGGTTTTCCTTCACTCTACTACTTTTCTTGGTTTGGATTTCTGGGTTTTCGGTTTACTTAGATTACGTACGTCTCGAGACGTTTGTAGTTTACGTGCCGGTCATGTTCCGTACTTTCGGGCCGTGACATGAGAGTTTTTCAATTTTCATTCATTGAAAATTTGTATGTAATATTCTTTTATTAGGGCATATCCGGGTTGAGGATGATGACACCACTGATGTATATTATCTACTTTTCCGCATTAGGATAGACCCAAGGAGGAGAGCACAAGTAACCGGATTCTAGAGTCCAGTGGGAGACCATCTCAAGGAGTTGAGACCGAATCTTCTAACTTTAGAATTGGCAAGGTTATTTGCCGCTCTCATAGGGGTCTAGGAATGTGGGTTTGGCTATTCATCACGACCATGGAATCCGTATTTTACATTATTGGCTAAATTTAAAATACGGAAATCATAGTATATCCAATATTTCATATGTTACTTCTGCTACTTAGTTCTGTGATGTGATCATATAACTGCGTGAGACGAATGTTATATTATATATATGATATATAATAAACGTTGCTTATGTTTTGCACCCGTGCTAGTCCAGCCCCCGCTCTGCCGGTAATTAAGTAACCTAACGGTGTATGACGGGGCCCAGTGGCAAATGCGGATGGCATAAGCGTACGTTCTATTTTCGTTTCACTTTTCTGTGATGTTTAGAAAACATTAAATGATGGGACTTCATTAATGAGATTAATGAAAAGAAAGAAAGCTAAAGATGTTGTAGAATCAAATTTTCAAAATGGGCACCTCTAGTTTTAGCTTTGCATAGTGATATTCCTTGATGAATATCCAGCACCTCATTCGATGAGGAAAGAGCCGAGATCCCTTCACCGGGAGTGTCCTCTTTAGCAAAACCAGCAAATGCTACAACTCACTCGGTTTTGTCTTTTGATTGCTTCTCTAGTTCTTGCTTTGCATAGTGGTATTCCTTGATGAATATCCAGCACCTCATTCGATGAGGAAAGAGCCGAGATCCCTTCATCGGGAGTGACCTCTTTAGTGAAGCTAGAAAAGCCTAAAAAAACACTCCTTTTCAAAATCATTAGATTCTACAACGATATTAAGTTCATTACGCTCATGGTTTTCTTAAAAACCTGCGCAGCCCTCCGTCATTTCAGATAAGTGATATTTAGTATTCGTGCTACGTTTGTTGGCCAGCATCAAGGCGTAGTGTGCGGTAGCTGATTAGTACTATCTGTAGCATGAGATACGATTGGATTAGGATAGTCATACGACTTTGTTGGCCAGCGTCAAGGGTCGTGTGAGTGGGTTTAATTCAATCAAGAAATGAACGGGTTGAGCTTGACTAGCGGCCTATGATTTGTTGGCCAGCGTCAAGGACATAGGAAGCTAGGGGTAAAAACAATTATCGGGAATTTCAAGTGTTGGAATTTGCAAAGAGATTGCATACCTTCTATATGTTAGTTGGATCCCGATACCCACTGCGAGTAAGAGTTACTCCTGAAAGAGTTTTGCAATTTATAATTAGCTAATCCAGTAGGTGTCTAGAAAGGTGTCAACGGAGTTATGTTTCTAGGGAAACAAGGTTTATTTTAACTAGGTCCGTGCGAAAGCACGGGGAACCTCCCTCGGAGTACCGACACCTGCCTGGCCGAACGATTGGCGAACCTGTAGGGTGTAATTAATCCCGGCTAATCGAGGAGGAGAATACTTGAGCATGGAATTCTATGAATATCTAAAAGAGAATGGATTCTCTCTCAGCTTATTCCTCCGTATACACCACAGCACAACGGTATATCGGAGCGGAGAAATCGCACCCTATTAGATATGGTGCGCTCTATGATGAGTACTACAGAGCTGCCTATTTCTTTTTGGGGTTATGCGCTTGAGACACCGCACACCTATTGAATATGATCCCTACCAAATCTGTGCCTACCACTCCATATGAGATATGGAAGGGGAAGAGACCATGTCTTAATTATATTAAGATATGGAATTTTCCGGTTTATGTTAAAATGCAAAATCCGAACAAGCTTAAGGCAAGGTCAGTTCTGTGCAAGTTTGTAGGATATCCCAAAAATTCACGAGGGTATATATTCTACTACACTGAGGAACAAAAGGTGTTTGTTTCTCGAAATGCCACCTTTTTAGAAAAGGAATTTATTATAAAAGAAATTAGTGGCAAAGAGGTAGAACTGGAAGAAATTCTAGCTACACAAACTACGACGGAAGATTTGATGGAACCGGAGGATTCAATAGTCCCCGAAGAAGCTCAGCCTCTCCGCAGATCTAGTAGGGTTCCTCATCCACCTGAGAGATACTACGGTTTTCTCATTGACGGTGGGAACGAGGATTGCATCATAGAAGATGATGACCCAACTAGCTTCGAGCAGGCCATCACGAGTGGGGACTCTGTGAAATGGCTGGATGCAATACGATCTGAGATGGAATCCATGTACACCAACAAAGTATGGACTTTGGAAGTTGCTCCTGAAGGGGTAAAACCTATTGGGAGCAAATGGATCTTTAAGAAGAAACTTGGTGTAGATGGAAAAGTTGAGACTTTCAAAGCTAGACTTGTAGCAAAAGGTTTTCGTCAACGACCAGGTGTCGATTATAAAGAAACATTTTCTCCAGTAGCTATGCTTAAGTCCATCCGGATCCTACTTGCCATCGCCGCAAACCATGACTACGAAATCTGGCAGATGGATGTCGAGACCGCTTTTCTAAATGGTGATTTAGAAGAGAGCGTGTACATGGTACAGCCAGAGGGCTTCGTGGACAGTGGGAGCAGCGGAAAGGTGTGCAAGTTTCTTAAATCAATTTATGGGTTAAAGCAGGTATCGCGGAGTTGGAACATCTGTTTTGATGTGGCAGTCAAAGAGTTTGACTTCATCAAAAACGTAGATGAGCCGTGTATATACAAAAAGGTTGCAGAGAGTAAGGTTGTCTTCTTCGTATTGTACGTGGATGGCATACTCTTGATAGGAAATGATGTTTCTATGCTGCACTAAGTCAAGCTCTTCTTATCACAAAGATTCGCCATGAAGGATCTGGGTGATGCCTCCTACATCCTGGGGATTAAGATCTATAGAGATAGATCTAAAGGGATGTTGGAATTGTCCCAATCTAGGTACATTGACACCATACTAAAGAGGTTTAGTATGGAAGATTCCAAGCGTGAAAATTTACCCATGATCTCAAGAATCACTCTCCAAAGAGATGTCCTCCAAGACTGATTTGGAGAAGGCTCGCATGCAAGGGATATCCTATGCTTCGGCAGTCGGGTCTATCATGTATACGATGTTATGTATCAGACCGGATGTAGCGTACGCACTTAGTGTTGTAAGCAGATATCAATCAGATCCTGGGAAGAATCACTGGACAACTGTGAAGAACATTCTTAAGTACTTGAAAAGGACTAAAGAAATGTTCTTGGTGTATGGTAACGGTGGACTCCAAGTGGAGTCCTTTACCAATTCGAGCTTCCATAGTGATAAGGACAACAGTAAGTCAGTCTCGGGATTTGTCTTCACCCTCAATGGAGGGGCGGTATGTTGGAAGAGTTCCAAGCAAGATACCGTGGCAGACTCAACGATGGAGGCTGAATACATCGTTGCCAATGATGCCGCTAAAGAGGTTGTCTGGATGAAGAAGTTCATAACTGAACTTGGAGTGGTTCCATCCATTGAGCATCCAATACTTTTGTATTGTGATAACAATGGAGCCGTGGGTTTAGCCAAGGAACCCAGGTACCATCAGCGATCCAGACATATTCTGAGGCGTTATCACCTGATCCGGGAGATAGTTGATCGCCGGGAGATTGGGGTCAAGAGAGTTGACACGAAGAATAACACGGCGGATCCACTCACGAAGGCCATCCCGCAGATACAATTTGAGAGACTTTTTGGAATGTTGGGTATGAGATACTACAACAACTGGCCTCAGTGCAAGTGGGAGATTGTTAGTTGCATGTATGCCCTAGAGGCCATTATTGTACATGATTGTATATTATATGGATGCTTGGATATATATAAAGAGGACTTTCTTGCTCGACATGATAGTATGCTATCTGGTTACTCTTCATCTTAACATGTAGACTGGTATTGTGATACTGTCTTTCTCTCACATGTTGGTAAAGCCATTAGGATGTGTACTTGACTATCAGGATTATAATGCAGATCATACTAGTGGGGCCAGGGTAGTCCACAAGTTCATCCTTTAATTGTTTCTAGTCGAGAGAGTATCGAGACAGGGCATCGATATTCGAGAGTAGACTAGAGTGTATGTTTCTTGACCCTGTATGGGACGATGGATGATTCCACATCCATTGGTGTTTGACATCAAAGATTGTACACAGGTGCTCATTGGAGAATGGGTATACCGAACAGGACTCGTCGAAAACTCCTAGATAGTATTATACCTATCGTCAGATAGCAGTTCTTTGGTGACACTGGTACAGGTTAGTCTGTAGACCCGAGATCGTCATAGAGTCTTGTGTGATTCCCACTGTGCTTTGATTTCCTCCCTACCACGCTCAAGAGAGCGTGCAAACAGGTGGATTTTGGTTACAGTCCTGAGTCATATGGAGGCAATGAGTGATAGGAGGGGTTTCGTCTCTCTCGGTATCGGGGGTTGATGTTGTGCTATGCTCGATTGGCTATAACAGGAAGTCCCTGGCCAGGGCTGATGATGAGATTTACTGGTAAGTGTTATCAGTAGTTTCTCGACCCGTTATGAGCCTCACATCAGCATGACTTATCAAGTTATTGGGGTCTGACGTTTACCACCTCCAGACTCAATATGCGACATATCAGACGAAGAGACCGGACTGTACGGTAGTGTTACTTACAGGATTCACGGGAGTATGGACAAGCTTGCTTGTTGATCTTCTGATCGTTCAATACCTGGGTAGCCGTTACGTCCAGTTAGTACCGCAGACGGCTTGTGGGTGACTGATATGATCATTACCTACTGCTGGCGTATTGACGAGCCTTTAGAGTCATACACGGAGGTTTCTTAGCTCAAGCGAAATGAAGTAGGGCACATATGTGATATGTGCGGGACCGAGATTAATACGTGTATGTGATACCGTATTCTAATCTCGCGATATATGATAT
The DNA here is from genome assembly GCA_030015575.1 of Agapanthus africanus. Classification (NCBI taxonomy): domain Eukaryota; kingdom Viridiplantae; phylum Streptophyta; class Magnoliopsida; order Asparagales; family Amaryllidaceae; genus Agapanthus; species Agapanthus africanus. Next base: position 408,833,537 of record CM057349.1, on the reverse strand, counting down.
CAGTCGGTTATATGAGATATAGCCGGGTTATTGAATCAAGTTTGATTCGATAAGTTGATATAAATGATATTAGTCGGTTATATGTGATATAGCCGGATTATTAAATCAAGTGTTGATTTAATAATTTAATATATAATTATATATTTGATATATTAATATATATTAACTAATATTAGCTCACTTAAGATTTTCTTTTCTCCAAATACATATAAATATATATGTGATATATATTAATGTATTTATTATTGTGTCATGCTGGATGATATATTGGACTTGGGTGTATGAGACTTATACCAAACTAAAAATAATTTAGGTGATTAATTATTAAGAGAAAAATTAAAATTATGTGTAAATTAGCATGGCTAAAGATGCTTGTGGAAGCATATAGAAGTTGTTCCCTCATGAGAATTAAATAAAATACAGATACAGCAGCAAGGAAACCCCCCAAATGGGGCATCACGTGCTCACACGTGACCGGGCATCACGTGCCCACACGTGACCAGGTCTCACGTGCAGACACGTGACCATTTACAGGCAAAACCTGTAGGCACTGAATAAAATAAATAATTAGAAATGTTTAATCAGTAGGGTTACGTGCTAACACGTGATAGGCTCTTAAACCCTCTGGAACAATAGAATTAAATTCTAATTTAATGCTTTATTAAATAGGGTCACGTGCCAACACGTGATAAACTCCTAAACCATCTGAACCAATAGAATTAAGTTCTAATTAAAAGGAATCAAAAGCCTTAATTGGAAGAATATTTCCCTAGATCTTTCCAAACAAAAAAGATTGCGCTCTGTAAAGTGAAGTACCGTTGGATTAAAAATCTAATGGTGATTAAAAATCACCAATTTATAGAAAGATTCTATACAAGGAAAGATTTTCCTAAAATCTGCCAGGAACAACAAATAAAATATCTTTTGGATTAGAAATCCAATGGTGAATAAAATTCACCGAGTGATCTAAAGATCATGTTGGTTACAAAATCAATCAAAATCTTTCAATGAAAGATTAACTAAACAAACTGATTTTTTTCTTTCTCCTATAAATAGGAGCCAAAGATAGAAGAGGAAAAAAAGAGGAGGAGAGAGACAACAACAGAGAGAGAATACAAAAAAAAAGATAATTTAATTCTCCAGAGAGAAAGGAAGATCTCTTCAGAAAAGAAATAAACCCTAAATAAGAGAGGGAAAGAGATCATTCTATAAGCTCCCACAAAACAAAAAGAGAATTTAATTCTCAAACTAAGAGTTTAACTCTTCTGAATAAGAACTTAGTTCTTCCTTTGGTTGAAAATCTACAGAAGCAGATCTCCCCATAAGTTGAGAATTTAATTCTCATCGGAAGGATTCTGCCATGCAGATCTAAAATATAAGAGAGGACCTAAGTTCAGAGAATTTTATTCTCCCACAAAGCACATACGGATTTAATTCCTCCAACAAAGATAGGGTTTAACCCTTAATATAAAAACTTAGTTCTTCTTCATGGTAATAGATTTTCAGAAGCAGATCTCCCCATAAGTTGAGAATTTAATTCTCATCGGAGAGATTCTGCCATGCAGATCCAAAACTTAGAGGGAGAATTGAGTTTAAAGAATTTAATTCTTTCGAACATATAGGAATTTAATTCCTTTAAATAAAATTAGGGTTTAACCTTATAAGAAGAATTTAATTCTTGAATAAGGAATTTATCTCTCCATGCACGTAAAAGGATCAAGTACCCAACATGATCATGTGGCAACACGTGACCCTCCCCTCCAATGACCAAAAAAGAACAAATAAGATTAGGTCATGTGCTCCCACGTGACCCTTGAATAGACTTCTCAAAATAAAAAGGGCAGAATCGATTTTGGGTGACTCACGTGTCCCCACGTGACCCCTGACAAACACCTCTTTAAAAAAGAGAAGATGGAAAAAGCTGAAGGATTAATATCCAACGCATGGGCGTCCTCACGTGTCCCCTAGCAAATCCTTTTAATATCCAGTGCATGGGTACCCATCACGTGCCCACACGTGATAGCCATAAAGATTAAGTGTTTAACACTTATTTGAATATTCTGAGAATAAAATAAAGGAAGCTTGGCCCAATCCTAAGGCGCCTCACGTGTTCTCACGTGAGCGCTTCATTTTTTTAGTGTTTGATACTATTTTAAGCACTTCATCCCTAGTGTTCAACACTATTTTGCATCACGTGGGAACACGTGATCGCCAAATATGTACTAGTGTTTAACACTACATTCGAACCAGTCTTAGCCCAAATTAGCTAAGTCTTCCAGAGGCAAGACTCCCCTTTGAATGAACCTCAAATACACCCTTATCTTCCAAGATTGATCATCTCATATGGCATATGAGTGCTCAGCACTCAATAAAAGATAAAAATCTTGTCAGAACCCATACCCATACTTAGCATTATAAAAGGGGGGAGCTGAGCCCAGACAAATGTTCAGCATCCCAAACAAAGGTCCAACATTTAAACCTAATTGGACTTAGCCCAAGTTGGCCATAAGTCCTCAATTCAGATTTAACTAAGCCCATGTGCTCATAATCTAATTAATTGATCTTAGTCCCAAATTGGACTACAGATCTCCCAACCAAAATTGGTTCAAGGGTACATCTCTGCACTCCTCTGATATATGTCGTTGTAATCCTTCAACGTCTTCAGAGAGGTGACGGGTCCCGACAACCAAACATCCCTTGGACTGTGGGGTCCTTAAGCCCATGGACTATGATGTCCTTAACCCCGGACTGTGGGGTCCTTAAACCCATGGACTATGATGTTCTTAACCTTGGACTGTGGGGTTCTTAAACCCATGGACTATGATGTCCTTAACTTTAGACCGCAATGTCCTTAAACTAACAATGGACCGCAATGTTCCTAAACTAAACAACAGAGCCCAAATGCTCTTTTGTTGGATCTAAATGATTCTGTTAAGTAGATCTTAGTCTAAAATTAGACTAGCGTATCCTTAACAAACATTTAAGTTGATCTTAATCTCAAACGAAATTAACGATACTTAAATCAATCCAATTACAGATCCCCCAACCAATATTGGTTCAAGGGTACATCTCTTCACTCCTCTGATATTTTTCGTTGTAATTCTTCAACGTCTTCAGAGAGGTGACGGGTCCTGACAACCAGACATTCCACGGACTGTGGGGTCCTTAAACTCATGGACTATGATGTCTTTAACCTTGGACTGTGGGGTCCTTAAACCCATGGGCTATGATGTCCTCAACCTTGGACCGCAATGTCCCTAAACTAAACAATAGAGCCCAAATGCTCTTTTGTTGGATCTAAATGATCCTGTTAAGTTGATCTTAGTCTAAAATTAGACCAACGTATTCTTAACAAATGATTAAGTAGATCTTAGTCTAAAATTAGACTAATGTATCCTTAACAAACGTTTAAGTTGATCTTAGTCTCAAATGAGGGTAACGATCCTTAAACCCAACCCAAATCCAAATCTAAGAAGATACGGATTTGGACTAATCCACGCCCTACGGGTGATAACACAAATTAGTCTCCGTATACAATCCACGGGCAACCGAACATAAAACAAACACACACGACATGAAGTGACCATCTGGAGAAGGAGAAAGTGGTTACCGCGATGCGGTAGCATAATTAACTGCAGGGGCTTACGCCTGCAGGGAAGAGCGTCCCCATAATCAAAAAACCCCTCAACGAGGGGGAATCTGACGAAATCTGCTATATCGGCCGCATCCGTTTAATCCTTCGATACATGGTGTCATAAATCAACTTGGCATCTTCGGAGAGGTGGACGGATAGCACCAAATAGCATCTGCCCTCGAAGTTCAGGCCGGACGTCCCAACGTCCCGGTCGCGTCCTTCGGCGGAGAACAGAAGCCTTGACTTAAGTCCACTAATTTTATTTTATTCTAGATATTTATTAACCCAACAATTATCTTTAGCCATGGTTAGGTCTCTACAAATATCACTTATGATATTTTCTCACCATGGTTCATCACTTGATCTTTCTCTTCATCTCATTTTAGCTCTCTAGGTTTTCAAGAGGTGAAGGAAGAAAGAGAGAGAAATAATTCTAAAGTGAGCAAAATTCCTACTTCATCAATCTATACCAAACTAGCCATTTAGTATAGGTTGTTTGCTTCACTAATCCATCAATTAGTGAAGAGGTAGCTTGAGTTAGAGATTTTTCAACGTAGATTATCTTTGGCCTCAAAGATCCTTAAGCAAGCTCGTTCTTTTCGCCTTGTGGAGCCTAAAAGGAGTTCGGGGACCACTACTTGGAGTAAAGGGACTACTACACGGAGTTTTAGAAGTGAAGGACCGGTCTACAAAGGTTGTATTCCTACTTCACTTAGTGTAAAGTTTGTTTACATGCATATAAAACCCTAGTTCTCTAGTTCGATCCTAGGTTCGGATTGCTTACCACTCTAGATTTTTTGAAATTGCATACTTGATACTTGCCGAGACCTAACGAGGGTGCTAAGAGAACTCAACAGCGCGGTGTGCGGGAGTTGGGCGCCAGCGGGCCACGCACACTGCAGGCAGACGTTGGACGCCAGCGGAAAAAGTGGCTTAGCTCCTGAACTTGAAGTTGAACTTCCAAGTAACTTTTGGAGTTAAACTCCTTTAAAAAGTGATCTTTTTATGGAGTTAAACTCCTAAAAGATCTGGATTTTTGGGGTTCAACTTTTTCGAGGATTTGGATCTTGGAGCCGAGCTTCTCAAAAATTGGTTTGGAGTTAAACTCCTAAAGAAGATATTCTTGTTCGGAGTTAAACTCCCAAAAGATTTTCGGAGATAATGAAAAGGAACGCCTTTCTTCTCTCTTGAGCCTTGGATCTTCCTAAAGTGGGATTTTTAGAGACGAGTCTCTTTCTTCCTCCTCTCTGTTGATTGGATGTTAGAGAAAAAAGAGGTTGAGACTTAAAAATCTCCCCTTCTAGAGATTTAACAGAAGATTTGAGCTCCCCTTCAAGGATTTTAAGGTAAAAAACTATTTAGTTTTGGAAAAGGAAGAGTTAAACTTTTGATTTAATTCGAAGAGAGATGAAAGTTTAAAAGCTTGAGGGAGGAGAAAGAGTCACAAAACCCTAATGTTTCTTAGGGGAATCAAAATCTTTTTTTACTTCATCATCATATTGCCTTATATAGGCTTACAAATTTACACATAACTCCTTGGGCTTTACAAAATGACATTTTATCCATTCCATACCTCATGTGCTTATTTCTTTTTGCACATGAGTCATGGGCTTTACAAAAATTTGGTTTTTTGCTCATTTATTTTACACTCATGCAAGAAAATTACATTAAACTTATTTATTACGTAATTTTCTTCTTGGTATGGAGGAGACCGGTCTCTTCATATTCGGGCTCGACTTGGGCATGGGCCCACTGGACCTGGGGTTGGACCCGCTTGCTTGGACTTGAGTTCGGGCTTAGACCCAATTGACTTAGATTCGCGCTTGGGTCCGGGTCCACTTTTCAGACTTTGGCTTTGCTTTATTGACCTCAATCTTGGGGTGTAATTTTTGACTTCAACAGTTACATGCAGTTTATTAGAAGTTACATGTAAGTTATTAGAATTTAAATGAAAATGGAGTAAATAAGAGAAGTATAATGGAGAAAATGAGAGAGATAATTGTGGTTCAGTTGGCAAATAAGGATTTTGGAGGGAAAGTTGTGGATTTGGAGGGAAAATGATTTGGTTGGAACATTTAATACTCGGTCCTATGAGGAAAAATCAATAAAACTCAACTCAGAATAGAATTTACAGGCAACTTGATAGAAGTTACAAGCAACTATAATATTAGAATTTTTGCTTAAAAATTCTCAGCTGTCGACCTGTACTTAGACACATGGGTCTAAGGGCATTTTTGGGATATACTAAAATACCCATTGCTGTGAGTATGTGATGGAAAATGTTATGGGCCAAGGGTTTTTTAACATGTTCTAAAAGCCCAAGGACTTTTTGACAAGATTTGCTTGGGGTGGTTTTTTTTCAATAATTTACCCTAAATAAAATTGTTAGATTAAAAAATCACTTCTTAAAAGATGATGTTACAATTTGCTTATAAGACGCGTTAACTAACCATTTAAGTAAGCTCATGAACGATAAATTGTCGTCGTAGTTCTCACCTTGATCAAAAGACCTGGTCAATGGACCCTTCCTTCGTTTGTCTTTTTCTTTTATACACCTAACAACCTGTATTACCAATTAATGTTACAGCTATACTTGTTACATATTGCATGCACGTAGGCAGATGTTACGGACAAGTGAATAGGCATTGAATGAAACCAGGTGGACATTAGAGGCGGCTGCTTAAATATTTGCATGAAACTAGGTAGATATTACCGGCAACTATTCAGATATTGCATGAAATTAGGAAGATATAAGATAAGTGCATAAATATTACATTAAATTTGTTGCATATTGCATGAAATATACCGATATTGCACGAAATACCGTCCGCCGCCGCTGCCGCCGCCTCCCTTTTCTTCTAATAGTCTCATGCAGGGTGGTGCCAGAAAAAAATTCATGGGCCCAAACAATCTTTACCAAATCAAATACCATCTACTAAAAAAATATTAAAAAATATTATTCGCCATATCAAAAAGTTAGTAGTCATTTTTTAGATGAAAATGCCACTCTATGGTTCCTTGCATTCTTTTTACCAACCTTTTCGATTATGGAAGGGAGATAAATAATTTTTTTCTTCATATTTATCTTCCTTCGATAATTTTTTTGAGATAAGAAGTAGATAATTAGCCACCCCGATTCATTAAAAAGGTTTTAATGGGTACATCAATACACACCATATAAGCCAAGATTAACTATGTCACGCCCCGTTTCCCAAAATACGGGATACGAGGGGTGACTAGGCCAGCCATACTCCTACGGTCAGGGAATAATCCCGCCGTAGTTACACTTCGGCTTCTAGCATTACATGGTAGTCAGTAAACAGAACTTGGGTAAAGGAAAATCACAGTTCACAACTTTATTACATTGCAAATAAAAGAGTTCGAGATACATTTATTTTGCAGAATAAAACAACTAATCAACAAAACAAGTACTGAAATCAAAGGAAGTAGCGCTGGTGATGCAGTCTAGACCTCCACGATCTCGAATGGTAGGTCCTGCTCCTGGGCTGAATCCACTTCGTCTTCTGAGCATACACACTTAGGTCGTCAGGACGACACATATAGCAATAAATATATATATGATGGGTATGCAATATTATTAAACATGAGAAGTACAACAAAATGCAGAACATGAGTATAATAAACATCAACTGAATATGAATGGTGCAATATGGGTATCATGTCGGTAAACCAGGCAATGCGTATATCACTACTTAACGGTCACTAAGTCAATGAAATCAATTGGTGGAAAGGATGCTCGTATTTAACAAGGATCTCGTGCATGCCCGAGACTACGGTCCGTTGTGCCCGGGACATAACCATGTCAGCTGTGCCGCTAAGCCCACGACCTAATGTGTGTGTGTGTGTGTATGTCACTAATAGCGAATGATCATTCTCTAAATCACTGTACCTCGCTAAATACGAGTTCAATTCCATCTTGATTTCCCCATTCCCCAGGTTATAGTATGCATTCAGGTATCAGATAGGTTGTGAACAAATACGTATCGCTGTCACTTTCGGTCACTTTTCTACTTATCTATATCACTGTAGTATTTGTCACAACACAATCACTAACACTACTATATCGACAATGCAATTCAGTCGCTAGGTTTCAACGTGAATGATCACTAAGCTGCAGGTATAAAGCAAATATGAAAATATGCAGAAATGCACTGAACAGGTATTTACTATTTCAATGACGACCAATACCATATAAATTGTAAAATTTACGATAAATCACATATATAGAATCGACCAAAATAATATAAAAGGCGTACAAAGTAAACTTGATCATCTAAACATTAAAATTAATTTCAGGTCAATCGGGATTCAGGTTTGGGAATTATGATCGTTTTAAGGTAGCGATCGATTGCTGGAATTCCAGTTGCAGAACTGGAAGCCCAACTTCGAGCACATTTTATCAGTAATTTTATTCAGATTCCGATGTTGCTCCAGTTGAATGAAATATAGTTCTATCAGTTAAGTTTCCAACGCATCAAACTTATTATCAATATCACCTTTCTATTAGAAGTTATGTTCAGTTTAATGTGATGGTGTAAGGAATATTAGTGCAGAAACTGCAGAACACAACGACACTCTAAAATACAATTTAAATATCAAACGATGGTGAAAATGCACGGGACTAGATTCATGTGTTAGTTAATTAAGTTATATACGCGACCCTATAAGGCTCCTTGCATTTTCAGTTTTATGCATGTATGTACAGGTGCTTAAATTCAGGTTTCCCCCGTAGTACGCTGCCCCGGACTGCAGTCCAGAGTTGTATTCCCAGTCAATTCTTGTTGCCGTAATCAATCGATATCGAAAAATAAACTATATATGGTTCTATATTATCGAGTAGGCTTTGATATGAGCCGTATAACTCCACATTCCAATCTGTATTTAATTTACAATGATTTTAATAAGCAACATGCGCGGTAAAAATTCAGATTTGACGTAGCTAGACGGAGGTATCATTTCATAGCGATGAAGTGAGTGTTTTCATCTCAATTTCCTATAGGTAATTTATTATCATTAAAGGGATTTATGCGCCATAACTTCCGACATTTTGAAATGAGGTTTTCATTAGGGTAATGTATCGAACACTTATCAAATACAAATATGTCACGATCGATACTTCGTTTTCTTTCAACCAAACAACGGCAAGTGGTTCTCATAAGATCTACACAATAATAATACGCGTTATCCACTCAATCATGTTCCAACCATCATAGCTACAAGTGTAATTAAAATGTAACGGTTATACAACAAAATATATAAAAGTTTTCATACTTTAGATTACTCGTTATAACGTAATACGATAGCATGAGTAGCAAGTGAGGAGTTTCACATGCCTTTGGCGAAGGTGGCACGGCAGCGACACACGCACGAGCAAGGCACGGCACGCGCACAAGGTTTGGCACAACGTGGCATGGAGCTGGCACTGGTGCGGCACGGGGACTTGGCGCGGCGTGGCATGGAGCTGGCACTGGCGCGGCACGGGGACATGGCACGGCGTGGCACGGAGCTGGCACTGGCGCGGCACGGGAACTTGGCGCGGGGGCTCGGGTGTGCAGTGGGGAGTCGTGGAGTCGATGGGGGCGATGGAGATGGGGTTGCTGGCGATAAGGTGATCGGGTTCGTCGGCGAGATGTAGGGGAGAAGCTCGGGGATGGTCGGCGACGGTGATGGACGCAGGGCTCGGTTATGGGTTGTGTAGGAGAAAGTGAAGGAGGAGGAGATCAAAGGTAGTAGTGATGAGGAGGTGCCTCCAGTGATGGTGATTGGCCGGCAACAGTTAGGGGTGTAACCGAGTCGAGCTTGAATGAGCCGACCCTTGTCCAAGCTCAGCTCGTCTTAGTTTATGCTAGCTCAAGCTCGGCTCGAGTTCATCTCGAGCTGAGCAGGTCTGGCTCATATTCAGCTCGTTAGCTTACCAAGCCTTAAACGAGCCAAAGTCGAGCTCGGATGCATCTTCTATTAGGCGATCTCTGAAAGAAAATCGACAAAGAGGCGTTTGGTGGAGGCTGAGGATAGGTCAATGACCATTGCAGGTGTTTCAGAAGAAAATATTATCATGGAGCCCAAAAGGGTAGGGCTTTGAGATATGGAAAGATTAAAAAAATTAACATTTAGAGCATGGAATAGGTCTAAGTACTGAGTTTTATATTCACCTCATTTGCATTTTATATATCGTTCCTTAATTGAATTAAGTGTCGAGAGTTGTATAGAATCTGCTCTATATTACATATTACTGTTTTTTTCAAACTGTGTAACCGAACTGAACTCGAGTCAATACCGAACGAGCCTGGCTGAGCTCGAGTTCAGCTCGTTTAATAAACAAGCCAGGCTTTCTGGCCCATATCCGGCTCGTTAATAAATGAACCGAGCTTGAACGAGCTGATCGAACTGAACCTTAATCGAACCCGAGCAAGCTCGTTCAATTACCACCCCTAGCAACAGTGAAGAGGTGGTTGTGGGGCGTAGGGATGCAGCGTTAGTTTTGGGTTGGGAAGCGATCGGGGCGTAAGGCAGAGGGGAGTCGTCGGTGGTTGTCGCGGTGGAGATGGCGGATGTGGGTTTGTGTTGATGGAGTGGGGGTTTGGAGAGGAGAGAGAGAGACGAGGTCGCCGGGGAGATCGTCGGTGGCGGTCGGAGCTTGTGGATGGAGAGCTCAGTGTTGGAGCATAGTGAGAGAGAGAGAATGACGCAGGGGAGGAACGAGGGGAGAGTGGAGTAGAGAGGGGGCAGAGAGAGAGGGGTCGTCGGGGGTTTTGGGCGACGAGTCATGGCCGTTACGGTGTGGGTGCGAGTAATGGGGTAAGACGTGGGGGAACCGTTGGTGCCTTGGAGCCGTTGGAGGAAACGAGTCTCGGTGAGTGGGTCACGGGGAAGATAGGTGCGAGGAGCGGGCGTAGACGCAAGAAGCGGGCGTAGGACGTTGGGAAAAAGGTGGGAAGAGAGACGAGTGAGGGAGGAAGAAGGGGGAAGCGGGTGCGGGTCAGGCGGGCGTGGGTCGGGTCGAGCCGGGTAGAATTAGGATTTGGGTTTGGGTTGGGTTTAAAGTTTAGGTTAGAAATTTAATTTAAATAAAATATAAAAAGTATAAAAAAGAAAAAGAAAAAAATCTAAAAAATATACGGGAAATTATATATATGAAACTGGGGATTTATATCATACCCTCCTTACAAAAATTCCGTCCTCGAAATTAAAATGGAACAACACTATACAAACAGAAGCGGAAAACATGCACGGATGTCCTCCTCGTGTTCCCAGGTAGACTCCCCTGGTGAACGACCACCCCAAGAAACTCGAACCATAGGAATGACTTTGTTCTTTAGCACTTTTTCCCGACGATCGAGAATGGTGGTGGGTTGCTCCTCGTAAGACAGATCGGTGCCCAAAGTTAACTCTGAATGGTCCAGAATATGGCTGTCATTCCGAACATAGCACCTCAACCGGGATACGTGAAAGGTATTGTGCACACCAGCTACCTGTTAGCCCTGCTTCCAGGTGTACGGCGAAGGGAATGCGATGAGGCCGCTACGTATTTACTCTGAAGTAAACATGCTAAGCGTATCTAAGAAATATAAATAAAATGCATAAGAGACAGAGACAATAGATATAATTGAACAGCAGCTTTATTTATTCACATTCTTTTTACAATACATCTGAAAAGTAAATACATGGAATGAAAAGCAATGCCTAAGCAGTGGCATAACAAAAATTGAAAGTACTGAAATGAAATGTACAAGTATCTAGAGCTCCGGGTCGTAGGCTAGGTGATCCAAGTCCTCGCTGGTGGGCTCGATCTCCTGGAGGTCCGAATCACCTGACAACATTCCAAAGAAGAAAGAGAAGGAATGTCGTCAGCGAACAATCGCTCGATAAGTCCCAAAGATAAGGGAGAAGTAGAATAGACAGAGAGAGAGTGTGTAACTTTTAAGGTGGTATTATATTGTTATAATGCTGTATTTAGTGTTAACGCTGTTGTTTGTAGCTTGGTACAGAAGACGCTAGTGTATACGAAAGGAGTCTCGTTAGACCAGAGACTAACGGTGAACAGAATATAAAGAACCGTTTATATCACGGTACAACAGCAATTGAATTCAGGTTAGGTGTCTTAATGGTTGCATTCTCGTGCCACTTCTAACACCTTCCGTACCAATCTACCCCTTAAACCCCGCGATGTCTTGATCGTATTGTAAATTGTATTGTCTTGTATTGTTTGAATTGTAAACGTGTTGTTTGTACTGTTATGTATAATTTTTAAAATACATCTCAAGTATTTTATTATCGTCTTTAAAGTTTTCATTGATGTATATTTTATCATTGTGACATTTCTAGTGAATAAATCATATTTTTCATAATATATGGTATTTATTTGTAATATTGGAATTGTATGTTATTGCATGGTATTTTCTTATAAATGAGTTGTTTTTCTTGAATTTTGGAAATGTGGAATATTATAAATATTAAAAATAGATATTTTGATATTAATTACATATACAGTTATTTATTAAAAACATAAGTTTTATTTATAATAGAAATCACATTTTCTAAAGAATATTGTATTTTAAATCTTTCGAGACCGAATGCTTCTTGCGGAGGTCTGCATCTCGCACTACTAAACCCGAGAATGTGCGATAATCCGCACCATCCCGAACGGGTTTCCCAAATGGGTTGCAGCGGCACATTGCAAAGATTTGTTAAAAATACATATCTTGAAGAAAATGGTTTTTATAAGTTAAAGGTAGTTTTATGTAAAATCGTATTTTCCCGAAACTATGTTCCCAAAGATCATCGTACTATGTTACATATGAGTGTTGTGAGGTGGTAGGTCATTACCTCGTGAACTATCTAAAGGTATAGTAAGGAATGATAATGATTTATGTCAAAACTAAACTATATGGTATTTTTCTGAAAAAGTGCGATAAAAATTACAATATAAATTCTTTTGCTATGAAACTTATTCAATATGTTTTGTTAATGTTTAATGATCATGATGTGCAAGTTTGGTATTGTTGTATTTAAGAAAATTGGAACCTTTTAAAAAAAACCGAATCGGAAGTCGGATTAACTCTACTTCCGTCGGGTTTTAGAATTCTAAGGTTTTAGAATAGTAAGGAGAAGGGGAAGAAGGGACTTACTGGATCTTAGATTATAGAAGAGGAAGAGGTAGTGGTAGAGGTGCCGGTGCGTCGTTTGGTCACCGAGAGCTCCTAAGATCGTCGTCGGAAGTTCATCAGAGGTTCGCCCTTCACTAACTCCACTTGTATATAAAGATCTAGAGAATTTTCTTGAGAGTTTGGACAGAGTTTGTAAGTGATGGGGTGTGAGATAGAGTGGTATTTATAGGAAAAGATTAGGGTTAGGGTTTGATAGAAAATGCATTAAAAATTATGCATTAAAAAGATTTTAATTAGGTTTTTAATCCTCTGGAATAATGCAGGGTATTTAAATAGAACAGGGGTTATGGGGAGGAAAAGAGGCACAGAAGTCAAGAAGGCAAGAATCGGATTTGGGCTGAGTCGACCGGCGGCGCCGGCCGATTCACACTCTCCGCCGGCCGAGTCGGGGTCCGTCTCGCCGCCACGTGTCCTTTGCCTCTTGGTCTACCTCCTCGACTCGTTTGTTTTTAGTTTGACCTTTGGGTTTACGGATTATGCACGTGTAGATTCTTGGGCTTCTAAAGAGATTGAAAGAAATCAATATAAAAAATAATGTGGTTGATGGGATTTGAACTCTGGTGCTTTGGTTCAGCAGTGCAAGGTCTTACCAATGAGCTACAAGCTCCTTCTTGCTATTAAAAAGCAAATCAAACTTATAATTTGTGCTCAGACAAAATTACCCCTTTCTGTATTTTTTGAAAAAAATTATAAAGAAAGTTTAGGGTTGTTACATTCTACCCTCCTTAGAAAAATTTCGTCCTCGAAATTTGTAAAAGGAAAGTGTAACGGGTTCAAGGAAAGTTTGGTGACTGAAGTACTGATAGTGTATGAAAAATAACAAGGTGATACAAGGGTTTAAAAATGTGAAAGAGACTTACTAGTGTTACCTTGGTTAACTGTCTCGGCTAATACGGCTGCTAAGGTGAAAGCCTGTCGTCTTGGTACATTCCTCCTGGTTGGAGGCACATTCCTCCGTCCTCGAGGCATGTTCCTCAGTGCCTGATAGAATTGGTGATTTGGCTGTACAGGAGTTCTACGTAGATGTGCTGCTGGGAATGCAGGACGAGTTGCAGAAGCCTGGATAACTGGCCGGTGCGGGTAGTTGGTGGGTGTGTGAGCTGGGTTGTATCTATAGGGATGGGTCTCAATTTTATGTTTGGACACGCCACAAACTAGGCACATGCCTTTTGTGCGTCTACAGTCCTTCACCAAATGTCCAGCCCTCTTGCAATAAAAGCAAAAATCGGGACTCGACTGGTTAATTGTTTATTTTTGTTTCTTGGGTTTTGAAGGTTGTATAAGATAGGCTCCTGCCATCTGGGTGGCAGAGAGCTTTATACCGGTTGCTTCTGCTTCTGGTCGGTTCAATAATACAGCAGTCTGCTGCTGCAGTCCTTCCAGGAGGCTTCGGATTTCCTCAAGCAGAACCGTCTGCTCGTTGATCAGAGCAGCGACGGCAGGTGTGGGTGGTAGTGGTGGGTGAGTGTTGTTGACATTCGTGCTGGTGTTGTTTGGGGAATCCATAACCTTGAATGAAAAATAGATTAGGATAGATTCAAAGAATAAGGTTCAAGGAATAAAATTCAAGGAATTTGAAATAGTAAGATTCAAGGAATATGTAATGTAAAGAATATTTTAGTTGCTGGTTCTTGTGCTTTATTTCTTAGGTTGTCCACGCAGAGCTGAACTGTATGGTAGGGTTCCATACAGCTCTGACTTGCATGGGCCACCAACAAAACCTATCACGTTCCGCTTCCCGGTGTACGGCGAAGGGGACGCGACGAGGCCACTACGTATTTACTCTGAAGTAAACACGCTAAACGTATCTAAGCAATATAAATAAAATGCATAAGAGACAGAGACAATAGATATAATTGAACAACAACTTCATTTATTCACATTCTTTTTACAATACATCTGAAAAGTAAATACATGGAATGAAAAGCAATGACTAAACAATGGCATAACAGAAATGGAAAGTACTGAAATGAAATGTACAAGTATCTAGAGCTCCGGGTTGTAGGCTAGCTGATCCAAGTCCTCGCTGGTGGGCTCGATCTCCTGAAGGTCCGAATCACCTTACAACATTCCAAAGAAGAAAGAGAAGGAATGTCGTCAGCGAACAATCGCTCGGTAAGTCCCAAAGATATGGGAGAAGTAGAATAGACAGAGAGAGAGTGTAACTTTTATGGTGGTATTATATTGTTATAATATTGTATTTAGTATTAACGATATTGTTTGTAGCTTGGTACAGAAAAGGTAAGTGTATACGAGAGGAATCTCGTTAGACCAGAGACTAACGGTGAACGGAATATAAGGAACCGTTTATGCCACGGTACAACAGCAATTGAATTCAGATTAAGTATCTTAATGGTTGCAGTCTCATGCCACTTCTAACACCTTCCATACCAATCTACCCCTTAAACCCCGCGATATCTTGATCGTATTGTTTGTATTGTATTGTAAATAGTATTGTCTTGTATTGTTTGAATTGTAAACGTGTTGTTTGTACTGTTTTGTAAATGTAAATGGAAGACTTGTATTGTAAATGGAAGACTTGCCGAAACCATGATATCGTATAAATGGAAATGGAGGTACTGGATAATCATGTAAATGGAATATATCCATAGTTCGGTTCAGTCAAGTTATATAGATTGTATAGATTGAACAGATTGATTATATGGATTCATGAATTTATATTGAATTGTTATACACACACACACACACACACACACACACACACATACTCGAATCTCATTCAAGTCAGATTGATTATATCGAGACTCAGTCTGAGTCAGACAATTAGAAAGAAATTGAAATCTTGAATTAAGTTTTGATGTTATCGGTAACCGCTGCACATGGACGACAGGATTTGTGTCTTTTTCAAAGACGATTACCGTGTTGATAACACCGTTTATTAAGTTGTCTACCTTAAATAGGCAAGCACCCATATTTCTGGCTCCCCGAGGCTCAAGAGACTGGTCCCGCTTAAATCTATGTTTACTAGGGTCCTTATTGTAATTTAGTATAACTTGAGGGGGTTTTATGTGAAAATAATTATGTATAATTTTCAAAATACACCTCAAGTATTTTATTATCGCCTTTAAGGTTTTCATTGATATATATTTTATCATTGTGACATTTCTAGTGAATAAATCCTATTTTTCATAATACATGGTATTTATTTATAATATTGGAATTGTATGTTATTGCATGGTATTTTCTTGTAAATGAGTTGTTTTTCTTGAATTTTGGAAATGTGGAATATTATAAATATTAAAAATAGATATTTCGATATTAATTACATATACATTTATTTATTAAAAATATAAGTTTTATTTATAATAGAAATCGCATTTTCTAAAGAATATTGTATTTTAAATCTTTCGAGACCGAATGCTCCTTACGGAGGTCTGCATCTCGCACTACTAAGCCCGAGGATGTGCGATAATCCATACCATCCCGAACGGGTTTCTCAAATGGGTTGTAGCGGCACATTGCAAAGATTTGTTAAAAATACATATATTGAAGAAAATGGTTTTTATAAGTTAAAGGTAGTTTTGTGTAAAATCGTATTTTTCCGAAACTATGTTCCCAAAGATCATCTTGCTATGTTACATATGAGTGTTGTGAGGAGGTAGGTCATTACCTCGTGAACTATCTAAAGGTATAGCAAGGAATTATAATGATTTATGTCAAAACTAAACTATATGGTATTTTTCTGAAAAAGTGCGATAAAAATTACAATATGAATTGTTTTGCTATGAAACTTGTTCAATATGTTTTGTTAATATTTAATGGTCATGATGTGCAAGTTTGGTATTGTTGTATTTAAGAAAATTGAAACTTTTTAAAGAAAACCGAATCGGAAGTCGGATTAACTCAGCTTCCGTCGGGTTTTAGAATTCTAAGTTTTTAGAATAATAAAGAGAAGAGGGAGAAGGGATTTACTGGATCTTAGATTAGAGAAGAGGAGGAGGGAGTGGTAGGAGGTGCCGGTGTGTCGTTTTGTCGCAGGGAGCTCCTAGGGTCGTCGTCGGAAGTTCGTAGGAGCTTCGCTCTTCGTTAACTCCACTTATACACAAAAGTTCTAGGGAATTTTCTTGAGAGTTTGGACAGAGTTTGTGAGTGGGGGGGGTGTGAGATGTAGTGATATTTATAGGAAAAGATTAGGGTTGGGGTTTGATAGAAAATGCATTAAAAATTATGCATTAAAAAGAGTTTAATTAGGTTTTTAATCCTCTGGAATAATGCAGGGTATTTAAATAGAACAGGGGTTATGGGGAGGCAAAGAGGCACAAAAGTCAAGAAGGCAAGAATCGGATTTGGGCTGAGTCGGCCGGCGGCGCCTGCCGACTCACACTCTCTGCCGGCCGAGTCAGGGTCCGTCTCGCCGTCACGTGTCCCTTGCCTCTTGGTCTACCTCCTCAACTCGTTTGTTTTTAGTTTGACCTTTGGGTTTACGGATTATGCACGTGTAGATTCTTGGGCTTCTAAAGAGATTGAAAGAAATCAATATAAAAAATAATGTGGTTGATGGGATTTGAACTCTGGTACTTTGGTTCAGCAGTGCAAGGTCTTACCAATGAGCTACAAGCTCCTTCTTGCTATTAAAAAGCAAATCAAACTTATAACTTGTGCTCAGGAAAATGTACCCCTTTCTGTATTTTTTGGAAAAAAAATTGTACAGAAAGTTTAGGGTTGTTACACTACCCACATTTGCTTAAGTGCTAAACGCTGCCCGGGTACAGGAAAGATTGGAAGATAAGGCCAAGGGCCAATGATCGATGGACAGGAGACCCCACGTGGTTCCAGCACGGCCTACCATCTCTCCCCGTGCAGCGATCCCCGTTCACAGGCCGGGTGTCACACAGATGAAGCGCACCTTCTCACCTCAGCAGCCGCAGCGGAGGGCCCTATTTTGCAATTATTTCCAGAGGCCAGGACACATGCAGAGAGATTGCCGCGGAGCTAAGGGGCAGTGTCTGATTTGCGGATCCAGCAAGCACTGGGTCAGCGGGTGTCCCCAGAGATCTGAGCTACAGGGAGGGTTTGAGCAGCAACAACCGTCATACGACATATCAGCTCAGAGGGGTCTACCTCGGGTGCCCCGGCAGCAGTCTTTCGATCAGAGGCAGATTGGTATAGGTCGGAATCAGGGAAGGGCTTTCACCTTATCCGCCGAGCAGGCATAGGCTTCTGGAGATGTGGTTACAGGTACCATCCTTGTTTATTCTGTACCAGCTAGAGTTCTTTTCGATTCTGGTGCTTCGCATTGTTTTATTTCCACGCGGTTTGTTGACACACACTCTATACATCACGAGCCGTTGATCAAGGGTTGGGAGATACATACGGGTAACGGTATTATTGTGTCCAACCAAGAGTGTAGCTTATGTCTGGTGGTAGTATGCGGCAGGGAATTTTATGCGAATTTCCTTTTAATCGGGACGCGCAGCTATGACGCAATTCTCGGGATGGATTGGATGAGCACTTTCCATGCGATCATCGATTGCCGGGCTAGGAAAGTGACCTTCTGCATCCCCAATCACCCTGAATTTTTTTCGAAGGTGGGAGCGAGTCATTAGAGCCAGCCAAGTTTAGAGCCAAGCCAAAAGCGTCGACAGCTATGGAGATTAATGAGAGGCCAGCCCCAAAGATCGTTCGGGTTTTTCTTGATGTGTTCCCTAAGATTTACCAGGTCTACCACCTCCCCGTGTCTTGGGATTCTCTATTGACTTGATTCCAGGGACGGAGTCAGTTTCCAAAGTTCCTTACAGGATGGCACCAGTTGAGTTGGCAGAATTGAAGAAAAATATTGGAGAACTCCTGAAGAAAGGATTTATTCGCCCAAGCGCTTTGCCATGGGGTGCACAAGTCTTGTTGGTGAAGAAAAAGGAAGGATCACTACGGATGTGCATAGACTACCGGGAGCTGAACATGGTTACGATAAAGAACAAATTCCCCATTCCACGTATCGACGACTTATTTGATCAGTTGGGTGGGGTCAATGTATTTTCAAAGCTGGATCTTCGTTCGGGCTATCACTAGATTAGAGTAGCGGCCGAAGATATATGCAAGGCGGCTTTCAGGACCCGATACGGGCATTATGAGTTTCTTATGATGCCGTTCGGTGTTACCAATACTCCAGCTATATTTATGGATATGATGAATAGAGTATTTGCGAAATACTTGGACACGTTTGTCGTTGTATTCATCGACGACATACTAGTCTACTCTAAGATCCGGGAGGAGCATGCCGAACACTTGCGAACGGTGTTACAAATTCTTCGGAAAGAGAAGCTATACACAAAATTGAGCAAGTGCGAGTTCTGGCTTGACAAAGTGCAGTTCTTGGGACACGTTGTTTCGGGAGATGGCATCTCAGTGGACCCAGCAAAGATAGAATCTGTTAGAGATTGGTCGACACCGAAGTCAGTGTCCGAGATCAGAAGCTTCCTAGGATTGGTAGGATATTATCGGCGGTTCGTTCAAGACTTTGCACGAGTCGCCGAACCTTTGACGAAGCTAACACGGAAAGAAGTACCGTACGTATGGACGGAGGAGTGTACTCGGGCTTTTGAGGTACTAAAACAGAAATTGACCACGGCGCCTATTCTTAAAGTGCCAGATAATTCAGGTGGTTTGGTGATACATAGCGATGCTTTAGGGAAAGGCTTGAGCTGCGTCCTGATGCAGCACGGTCGGATAGTTGCTTACGCCTCACGACGGCTGAAGAATCACGAGAGGAACTACCCAACACACGGCTTGGAGTTAGCCGCAATGGTTTTCGCATTGAAGATCTTGAGACATTACTTATTAGGCGAAAATGTGAAATGTACACGGATCACAAGAGTCTGAAATACATGTTCACTCAGAGAGAACTGAATATGAGGTAACGCCGATGGATAGAATTAATGGCAGACTGCGACTTGGACTTATAGTATCATCCCGGAAAGGTAAATGTCGACCCGACGCTCTCAGTCGCAAGCCAGCAGTCATGATATTGACCGGTCAGAAGATTATCATTGAGGATTTTCAGAAGCTCGAACTAGAGGTTGTTACCCCGAGTGCAATCAGGCAGTTCTGGCAGTTACGGTGGAGTCTTCTCTTGTAGATTGCATTAAGGCTGCGCAAGCTGATGATCCTCGACTGCAGAAGTTCAGGGAGCAGGTGGAAGCCGGGCTGAGGATGGACTTACTCATACATTGAAACGGTTCTCTGAGAATAGTATCAGAGCTGGTCCCTCAATAATAGATCTGTAGTTCGAAGACGATCCATTGTTCAAAGGTAGGGAGAATGTCGGGACCCGGTTCTTGCTCACGGAACCAAGTACCACTCCAAGTGTCATGTTAAGTGGGCGGGGCCACCTCTTGAATCCGTGGGGGCCACCTCTTGAGTCCGTGGGGCCCACTGTAGAACAATGGGGACTCTTCGGAATACATTCTGAAAGAGAACAGATCTGTAGTATAAATAGAATGATACCACTCTTCAATACAGAGGCGCCTTTTAAGTAAACTGGCACTATAGGAGTTTGAGAACTCCGTAGTTAAGCGTGTCCAGGCCAGGGAAGTCCTGGGATGGGTAACCACCTGGGAAGTGGCCCCTGGTCGAGTCCGGTTCGCTCCAAAGGACAAAACCGTATGGTTTCGGCCAGAGCGGACAATACTCTCAGTATTGGGGGTGGGGCGTGACAAACTAATATACATATTACATGCAAACATTATAACCAACTGGCCATCCAACCCAAAAACAACAACATACTCCCACACTAATTTCAAAAGGCACAGTAAGATCCTGACATCACCACCACGTCGTCCTCCTAGGCAGAGCATCCAATTAAAGGACGTCTTCAGCCTCGTAGTCAACTCCCTCCTCGCCCCTGCTTTTGTCGTCATCGTTCCATGCACTTCCTTCATCCTCTTCCAAATCTTCCGCTTATAATTTTCTTTCGTCCGACCGTAGTTCTTCCTTCGATATTTGCATAACAGATTCGACAATTCTATTTTAACTCGCTTTCTCTTTAGAAAATTTAAAAACAAAGAATTTACCTTTTAATATAGAATGGTTTTGTTAGCTTGCAGTCTTATCAGCAGGGCTTAATGTGTTACTCTGCTCATTATTAGTTATAAACCTATTATTGTTCCTTTTATTCGTAATGATCTCAAATTTAAGACTTAATATGCATGTAAGAAGGTTCAAATGCATTTTGAAATAAGTTGAACTATGGAAAGAAATCTAATTCTATCTATTTTTAACGAGATAAAATCGGTAGATATTTTAAAAATTAAACTAAATAATTTGCAATCAATTTTCAAAAATATTGATTTATGAGCTTCCTTATACAGAAATTCCCATATTTGTGGTATATTGTAACTTTTTTTTATCTGATGGCGGTGCGTGGTAATGCTGCTCATCACATTGAAAGAACAAATTGATCAGAATATATTTAATAGAACATATATAACAAATCTGAAAGAACCCTGTAAACCTCTTAGGCTATTCCAAGCCTCACCAATATTATCATATATAGCATAACCGTATATAGAAAGAGAATAATGGAGAAAAGATGCCATAGGAGGGAATTCCCTCCTATGGCGTCGGAAAAATACCCCCTCCACCAATTTTTCCGACGATCGGCCCCCATCATCTTCATCGTCATCGTCTAAGATGTGCGTACACCAAATTTCATGTGATTCCACAACTTTTTCACCGTTGATTTAGTGGGTTCAAAATTAACGGTTTACCGACAATAGAACTTTTTACATTGCTAAATCAACGGTGAAAAAGTTGTAGAATCACATGAAATTTGGTGTACGCACATCTTAGACGATGACGATGAAGATGATGGGGGCCGATCGTCGGAAAAATTGGTGGAGGGGGTATTTTTTCGACGCCATAGGAGGGAATTCCCTCCTATGGCCTCTTTCCTCCATTATTCTCATATAGAAAATCAAAATTTTCCGTCACCTCCCCCTTCCCCAATCTCACATCATTTCTCCACCACCACGGCCACCGACTCCTCATCCGTTGAAACCCTAACCCTAGCCTCGACTCCACTACTTGAATCCAGCATCCTCTCCCTTCATCCCGCCTCCGCCACACGGCCCCTCCTCAACTCCTTCCTCCATGTCGTGGGCCCGAGATTCTAAGATCGGCCAAGGAGCTCCTTCGGAGTGGCGGAGAAGGGAGCGGAGGGTGGAGGATTGCTAGAGGAGGGAGCAAGCTATGTTATATATATATATATATATATAGAGATTAATGGAGGAAAGAGGCCATAGGAGGGGATTTCCTCCTATGGCGTCGAAAAAACACCCCTTCCCTAGTTTTTTCCGACGATCGGCACCCACCATCTTCATCGTCTTCATCTAAGATGTGGGTACACCAAACTTCATGTGATTCTACAACTTTTTCACCGTTGATTTAGTGGGTTCAAAATTAACGGTTTACCGATAATAGAACTTTTTTACATTGCTAAATCAACGGTGAAAAAGTTATAGAATCACATGAAATTTGGTGTACCCACATCTTAGATGATGACGATGAAGATGGTGGGTGCCGATCGTCGGAAAAACCTAGGAAGGGGGTATTTTTTCGACGCCATAGGAGGGAATTCCCTCCTATGCCTCTTTCCTCCATTATTCTCATATATATATATATATATATATATATATATATATATATATATAAAGAGATTAATGGAGGAAAGAGGCCATAGGAGGGGATTTCCTTCTATGGCGTGGAAAAAATACATCCTCCGCCATTTTTTCCGACGATCGGCATCCATCATCATCATCGTTATCATCTAAGATGCGCGTACACCAAATTTCATGTGATTCCACAACTTTTTCACCGTTGATTTAGTGGGCTCAAAATTAACGGTTTACCGACAATAGAACTTTTTACATTGCTAAATCAACGGTGAAAAAGTTATGGAATCACATGAAATTTGGTGTACGCACATCTTAGATGATAACGATGAAGATGATGGGGGCCGATCGTCGGAAAAAATAGCGGAGGTTGTATTTTTTCCACGCCATAGGAGGAAATCCCCTCCTATGGCCTCTTTTCTCCATTATTCTCATATATAAAGCCCTTTTGTATTTGATATTTTATGCTTTTTCTAAATGTTCTATTTATTGGGAGTCAACCTATACAGGTGTCTACGGTCGATGGACGACCAGCTAATTAATACATCTGTTTTTGTGAAAAACATAGATTTTCCCACCGTTGTGACCACTACTATCAGACATTGTGTAGGCCTATACATGAAATCATTTCCGTTTGTGGGTACAACAGAGGTGGAGGGAACGAATTGCGAGGAAGCAAGCATAATCATACAATATATTTCAGGTGAATGGCCAGATTTGAAGAAAATGCATCTTGTTGTCCGATTGGATAACTTGACTGCGGTGCATTGGTATTAGAATCCGGATACAGATATGGATCCGGAAATACGCGACCGAATCATAAGGGCGCATCAGCGATTTATTAATTTAGTGGGCTACCTTGAATTTCAGTGGATATCAAAAGAAAATATTCGAGACGCACACTCGCTGCAACAACTTAGATGACGTAATTTTATAGCTAAAAAAATTCTTCTCGAAAGGCCAAAACAGCCTTATTGCAAGCATTATGTGGAGAAAGGAGACTGTCATTTGGTTGTGTGGCTTGTTTGTTTTAAGATGGGTGATTTTCTAAATTACAATGACAATGCTATTCTAGGAGAATGCATTCTCTTTAGTGAAAACTTCCTACTCTAAATATCGTCAATATCATGGTGGATTGAGAGCTTTTGGAGCTCCAGGAAATAAGAATTTTATGTTGAATAAAATAGTTAATGATTGCTGATTAGAATAACTTGTCAAACCTTCTCGTATTGATTGTACTGACAAAGACGTTCTTAAGATGCAACACTTCTCGTATTGTCCGAATCGCCCGTTAAACGGATCACAAGAGATGCTTTTGTTTTGATCTCTTATAAGCCTTTTTACCGTAATCAAATTATATTATGTTCTCTATACCGGGTTTTTTTACAGACTTGAAACCCGCGACCAACAATCATGAGACGGGGTTGTATCGTTTTGAATCAAACGGATAGCATTCGTTTGAATTCGAATTCATTTGCTCAGAGACTTGATCAAAGAACTTGGGTCTAATGGGCTCTACCCCGAAAACCACGTGTAGTCCATAACTCCACGGGTTAAATGTCCCTAGACTTTAAGTAGATAAATGCCTACAACAATGCAAGCACAACTTTCCCATTTACAAACAAATAAATCCCAAGTAATTTTAAAACCTTTTCTCCATCCAGTTTAATTAATATCCAACCATAAAATTCCAAATCCAAAACAACTTACAATTATTTATAAGGTACTTTAATTAAATTGGAAAATTCTAACATTCCCCCAGCAAGGGTTTAAAATTGTGATATTATTTGAAAATTTTTACTAAAATAAAATAGGAGGAAATCAACAAAACAACAAAGAAAAATAAAAATAAAAATAAAAATGAAATGGAGACTGAACATTTTGTGCATACATTTTGTGCATACATACACTGTATCTTGACTTGAACAAGCATCTTTATGTTGACCACGCCTGAGCGAAGGATGATAATAGTCATTAGCTAGATCTTTAAAACTATTCCTTTTAGCCGGTCAATACGAGACTGACGGGATATTCACATTTCGGTTGTGCGCTATTAATGGCCATGCACAGAACCTTGAATCTTACGGAGCAACTAAATATTAGCCTAAATCTTCCAACCGTGGCCTCACGGCGCTCCACCGATATCTCAAAAGGTGCCAAGGTCAGAGGAGCCCTTAACAAATATTATGTTTTCAACACCATTAAGAGTATATATAGTCATTCTAAAGTCACCACCAGAGCACGTTTCATTAAAGTGATAGGTGGGGATTTTTTAAATGAAAGTCATAACTGCATAGAACATATTGTTGGTAGTTGAAATGAAAGAATCAAACTATTAACATTTAAATTTTAGTAAAACTAAAGTTTTTGGATGGGCTTATATATGATATCTCCATATGGACTGTTAGCAATATTTGTATTGAGTTTTGTTGAAACATACACATGTGCGCACCATGCCCGGCCCGGGCCCGAGCCTCCCGTGGACACACGTCCTGTAGACACGAATGTCCGTCCAGTGTAGGCTCATAGGCTCAACACAGTTTTTGCCTTTCAATTTTTTGTTTTCAAAATTAAAATTCAAATGAACAGTTGTGACGGTTTGTAAACAGTTATGATAACTGATGGATGTCAGATCTCATTCAGATATTATCTTCCATAGATCTACTGCAAGCGATGATGGATGGCTGAGATTGATCTGGAGGTTGCCTCCTGAAGCGTGTGGATCTCAATGGGTTTGAGGCGATTGAGTCCAAGCTACCTGCAAGGAAGTCCCGGAGTGGTGGTGCCACCGAGGACCCTCCGACGATCAAGCTAGACCGGATATTTGAGCAAAGTGACGGCCTAGTGAGGAATGAATGACTTACCCGAGTCGTCTGAAAGAGGGGTTTATATAAAGGTGGCAACAGGCGGGCGGGTGCGAGAATCACGCCGGCCGTTACGCCCCTGGCGTCACGCCCGCGTGATAGGCGGGATCCCGGGGGAGAGTGATTACCCTCTCTCCCGGAATGGAGTGGTTAGTGAACCCTGACAGGACGTGGACGGTCGGTCTTAGGTCCGATGGGGTGAGTCCCATGCGCAGAAAGCAGTCGTAAAAGA
This sequence comes from Agapanthus africanus, assembly GCA_030015575.1. Classification (NCBI taxonomy): domain Eukaryota; kingdom Viridiplantae; phylum Streptophyta; class Magnoliopsida; order Asparagales; family Amaryllidaceae; genus Agapanthus; species Agapanthus africanus. The sequence continues at coordinate 408,807,990 of CM057349.1, read as the reverse complement.
GGATGTCCGCCGAGCTTCCTGAGTCGACCAGTATCCTCTGCACCTCGTAGCGGTGGACCCGAGTTGTTGTCACGACCCAAATGTGGCACGTGACCGGCACTTAAATCACATGATATCTAAAGATATCGACGCAATCCAAGTAAGCCGAAATCCGGAATCTAAACCCTTTTTTGAAAATATTGAAGGTGAGGGTTAAATAATCATCCGCTAAAATCAATTTAAAATAACATCTACATTTAACTAAGTATGTTGAAAAACATTTATGACGTTTGAAACTTGACATCGCCTCCTTTACATTTTTATAAAAACCCGATACAACACAATAAAATAGCATCCCAACGGAAGCTAGTATCCACGTCCAAACGATGGAACAACCAACAATCTAAATCAGAAATCGACTCCAAAGAGTACGACATCACCACACATAAACTCTAAGTCTGGCTTCTAAGTCCATAATATACCATTTCTAAGTTGATTGAGTTTCCACTAGATACAAGAATATATATGAATAATCAAGAGTGAGTATGATACAATAATAACCCACTTACCAATCAATCCCCGAAAAGACTGTGTGCCCAAGTCGCTGATAATCCAAGCGTAAAACCTGCAAGAAACTGTGGCACAACGGGGATGAGTTGCCAACTCAGTGAATAGAAGTATATCTAAATATAGAAATCGAAATGCATGACGATACCTAGATCATAAGTATAGTCCTATCATAATCTGTACCAATATACTATATGATATGCATATGTGCAATACTATCTCTCATGCAATCCCAAATATAATATCTCCATGTCATATGAGTCAAAATCATGAATCTACATTTCGTGTTGGAATTCCTTTTTGTATATGAATGTCTGTACAAATATATAAAGGTATTGTCATCCGGATCAGTCCTGGTTGAATCCACTAATAATATCTAACTGTGTACCTCATGATAATGATCATATCAATATATATATAGATGTCCAGTATCGACATCGAAATCCGAAATCTCTCGTGTCCATCATCGACACGTAAATACAGATACCGTCGACACCATCTCAACAGATGATCGCCAACCGATATCCTGGCTACGATCAGTATCCCCTGAATATCCGCCGTGCCCAATCGAATCCCGCTCAGTATCCTCTGGATATCTGCCGTGCTCATTTCTATCTCCGGAATCGAGTATCCTCGTTAGGCTCCCCGCCTATAATGCGGCTATCCTTCCCCTCGGCCCCGACCGGGTCCACCATGTATCCAACTGTATACCCACCGACTCAGTCTGGATAGTATACAAATCCGAAACCGTATGACCCCAAACTCGGTTCGGATATCAAAATCAGAAAACACAAATCTCATGGTGGACGTTTTCTCATCATATAAACATATCAAGTGAGGAATAAGAAACTTGCATAGATTGTATTGATGATATATTATATATATACATATATAACAGTGTCTCATACCACCGATATATATCATCAGGAGTAAAATATCCAGAAAATCCATAAGAATCAAATACAGTATCTATAGTACTAATATTCGTAATTTACAACAGGAATAAAGAAGACTGCGTAATTATATCACATATACATAGATTTCAATTCTACTGTGACATGGTACTCCTAATGATGTGTAGTATAGCATATGCGTCTGTGCTCGTGCAATATGGCAATCATTAGTATTTGTCCAAGTATTCTACGGTGTAACAACCTATTTATTTTAACACATATATAACGGCACGGTTCTATAGTGACATGGCAGTACCAATGAGATGTAGTGTAACATATATTTACGTGCTTGTGCAGGATAGTACTCATTGGTATTTGTGCAGTGTTCTATCAGAGTGTGCGTAACGCAGAAACATATAATATAGATAATATAATGCAAACATGTAAAGTAATCTAAACTTAACTATTGTAATTACTTACTATGAGCTATACCATTTTCTTTAGAAATGATCGAAACGTTAAGTTTAAAATAAGCAAGCTGCCCTAGATTTAGAATAGATATCCATTTTAAAAACTGGCACGCATCCTAGTATTTTTATTTAAAAGACAAACGAATTATAATTTTTAAAAGAATATAGCTCACACAAATATTACATCTTAAAATAAAATATAACTTAACTCTACGAGTCAAAGGATGAATTGGCCGTTATTCGGCATACAAAGTTCATCATTTCTGATACATATAAATCCTTGTATCATATATCATCATATCATTGTATCTGTATCATCTCAAGTCTAGCGTGATCCTTAGTACAAATCCATCAAACCATATCCATATCGTATCACTGTGTCTGTATCATCACAAGTATGGCATGATCCCTCATACAAATCCATCAAACCATATCCATATCGTATCACTGTATCTCATCTATAACTATGCATGAAACTGTATGAAATTGAAGGACATATTAGATGCGATACTATATAATTATCTTGAATAAGTACTAAATTAACTAGATATCATAATACTAGTTGTAAGGTTGCGGGGGTGCTATACGCCATCCACCCGACTTTCCCAGTAAATGTAAATCTACTCACCAACTTAAAAGCTCGCTGAATCCATGCTGCTGCATCGCCAACTCCGTCTCGGAATTCTCGAATCGTACCTATATTCGTATTTAAATCGCATAGAAGTAAATATCATATCGAAAACCAAAACAACAACTAAACGCCCGTAGGTCAGAACTTACAGCATACTTAACTCAAAAACGACAACAAAACTCTGTCGTTAACGTATAAACGTCAACGGTTCAGCTGCAACATCAAAATACGAAAACTCCGTATCGTAAATATCTGAAATTTGATAAAACCATTTCTAAAACGTTCCTAGATTTTACTGTAGAAATAATTAGACATCACAAACAATACAGAGACTTGTAAAATATCAACTCAAAACTACAGAAGAAGAATTAGCACCAAAATCCATAGGATGGCCGGCGTCGCCGGAATTTTGGGGCGGGTCGCCGGATTTTGTGGTGAGTTTGGAGCTCAGGTTTTAAATGTAATCTTCTAGTTTGCTCATTATACTTTTGGTCTTGTTAGTTTTTCTAGTGATTATCCGTATTAATTCCATATTACTTTACAGTGTACTAGATAACACAAAATCCCAATTTATGATACGGCACAACTAAACATGCTACGTATCGTATATAGAATTTTACCCCAATCCGATATTAGCTTACAGATTTAACCTATTGAATAATTAACTTATTTAAACAATACCAAATATACCTAAACACCTACAGAGAGATACCCAAAACCCCCACAATACCCAATTCCCCTATAAATCCGGCGAGATCGGATTTTCCTTGATGGTCGCCGGCCAAAATCCGAGGTGAGGGCTCTGTCGTCCTATGAGTTATTCTAAGTCCATTTTACAATATAATGACACTGTTTGGTTAGGTTAATTTCCATCTAAACTATAGCAGATTCCAGACAGAGACTAAACTTGTAAAAATATGATATTCGATTTCTAATGTAAAACAGTTTCAGAATTAAAATCATACAGGGTTCAAGGATTATACCTACAGTAAGATCACTAGAAAAACTTCCTCTAAGATGCACAAGCTCAAGGTTCTAGCTAGAGGGTTATGGTGAAAATCCTTAGCACTTGTTCTTCTTCTCTTCTCTCTTTTCTTATTTTCTTTTGTGTGTTCTAATGTTTTTCTTTTCTTTTCCTTTTCTTTAATTTTCTGATCTTATGAACTGAACAATGGGGTAAGATAAGAAAAAGAGTGAGGGTTTGCTGTGGAGAAAGGAGGAGGTGGAAAGTGCAAGGTGGTGGTGTAAAGGGAAGGAGGAGGAGGTGTCACACATGAAGTGAGGTGGGGTTTCATACAAGGAGGAGGTGTCTTCATGATGATATGATACACTAAGGGTTCAAGTTAACCCTAACCAAGTCCTACCCCTTTTTACACATAAACCCTCACCAATTTCATATTTCCACAATTTCCTAATCTTTTCACAAAACCCCTCATCATCTATGTTATAATATAAACACTATTTTTCTTAAAATGAAGCTAAATTATTCACTAAAACCCTTGAAATTTACTAATTTTATAACTAAAATTTTAAATTTTAATTTGTTTCATATACTACTTATGAAAATATCCTATTTGGTTTTAATAACTTTTTAAATTAACATTTTATCATTTTATTTCTTAAATTTATTTATTTTCTAAAATTTTCAAAATGTTACAGCTGTGACCACCAGTGGGTCGTTGCGAGGCAGGGAAATACCGTGGAAGTCCTCGTCGGTAAAAACGATTGGCTCGGCTGCTTTTGCCCTCTTCCTCAGGTGGCAGACAGGTCCCTCGATCGGGGAGGGATGCCGTATTTCGTCAGTCCTCGTCGTACCCCCCGCAGACATAACCATGATTTGGCCAATTGTCAACTCGCCGGGAGGGGGACGTTGCTCTTTCTCACGGTCGACTTTCCGCTTGTCTCATAAGTACGCTGCTAGGTGTCCCGAGATGATTAGCTCCTCGATGTAGTCTCGGAGCAGTTTGCAGTTCTCAGTGGAGTGGCCCTGCGACCTGTGGAAGCCGCAGTAGGGGCCCCGGGTGCGCTTTACCGCCTTTTTCGAGACTGGGGGGAGTTTGAAGAAGCTCTTGCCCTTAGCCTCCTCCAGCAGTACCGTCTGGGAGACGTTGAGCGGGATGTACTCCTGAAACTTCGGGGAGTAGGGCTTCGGCTGCTCAATCTTCTTTTTCTCTTCCCGGGCCCTTTTCTTGTGATCAGTTTGTTATGTCCGAGGCAGATTGGCATTCACCTCGGATTCAAGCTGGATCTCACGTTCGGTCCAGGCCTTTACCTCGGCCATGGTCTTAGGCTGCGCCAATGCAAAGGAGCGTAACTACTCCTTGTGCCTAAGACCCGACCTAAGTGCCGTAATGACCGTTTCATCCCGGTGTTCTGGGACCTCGAGGAGGGCGTTGTAGAAGCGGGTGACGTATCCTTTGAAGAATTCTTTGTCTTCGCTCTTTATGATGAAGAGATGGTTGACGGTCCGCTTCTGCCGTCTGTTCCCGATGAAGTGGCCGAGGAATTGGGTGGCCAGCTCATCAAAGGTAGAGATTGAGCGTGGTGCGAGTCCTCGGAACCAGTCTCGTCCGGAGCGAATGGGGGTGGCGGGGTGGCGGGGTGGCGTCGGAACAATCCTGGAAGCTCATCCCGGCCATGAAGGCGTCCAAATGGTCCTTCGGGTCGGACATACCGTCGAAGAATGAAACCTTCGGGGGTTTGTTCCGGGAGAAGACGTGGACAGCGAGCAGCTCTTCGGTGAAGGGCTTCATGAGCGAGCCGGCGCATATTTAGCCCCGTCGCTCGAGTGACGACTTTCCCGATGCATGCCTTCGATATTCTTTTCGAGGGCGCCGAGTCAGCCGTGATATCCCGATGATTCAGCACATTCTGATATTTGGCCTCTGCTGTCGAAGACCTGTGTCTGGCCACGGCCCCGGTTCCGTTCGATGAGGTTCCGTAGGTCCCCTGGCGAGGTCGTCTTTAAGCTGCCGTGGCGAGTCCCGTCCACGCGACCCCGTCGAGGGAAGGGGTGCCGGTCATGCCTGGGTGCAGGTGAGCTGACCGACACCTTCTCGGGAGAGACAGGGGTGCGATGGGGCTCGGGGTGTGTAACGACCGTGATTTCTAATACCTAATAAAATATATTCTATTTAAATTCTAGTATCAAATAATTATTTACATGTTTCGTTGATAGAAAAATATTTTTTTGTAATATTAATAATTTTCAGAGTAGTGAAATATGATTTAGGGAATTTTCTAAAATCTATTTATTGTTTTCCTAGACTTAAAATATTTTAATAAAATTTTATAATGCCTTAAAATAATCTGCATATTTTTATTATTAATTAAAATAATTAATTCGTAATTAAAAATATTTTAAAGGATAAACTAGATTTTAAATAATTATAATAACTAGCTAACAACATAGAAATGGATATATTATTTATTTTTAGCCTAAAATTATTTTTATACTAAAGATAACAATGAAATATATTTTCTAAATTTTTTCCATAATTTTTCCGTATTTTTAACAATTTTTTAAATTCAATTTTAAATAATAAATAGTTAGTATTTTTATTTATATAAAAAAATTTAAATTAATCCCCTTGATCTGGCCCGTTGGATACAAGATCCATCGGTCCAGAGCCTCACGGCGGCGCCCACGTGGTGGGGACCACGCGAAAACGTGTGGTCTCCACACGCAGCTGAACGCGACGACGCGTGGCGGACACATGGCGGCGGGCGACACGATCCAGACCGTTGGATCTTGATCCAACGGCTGACAAGAAGAGGCGGCGGCGGCTAATCACGAACTAATGATCTACAATCATTTGGCAGCGTGAGTTTTGGGGGATTTTAACTGAATTTTTGGATTTTATGGTTGGTAAAAAAACGCTATAAATAGACATTTCAAACACTGATTTCTCACACCTCAGAACTCCAAAAATTCTGAAAAAAATACCCACGCCTTCGTATCGACGACGCCGACGCTAAGGTTCCACCTAAATATCAAGAAAAAATCTGAGCGCAGAGCTATTGAGGATTTTGTACAAGCCTACGCTTTCAACCCATCGGCATCCAACTCAAACAAAAGGTAGGATCCGCCTCTTTCCACTCCTCTGTCGCCTTCTTTCTCATAATAGTCTTGGTTTCAACTCCTAATCCATAATCTCATATTAAAATGATATTAAAAATTATTCTTGCATGCTTATTCTTTTGTACCTCTCAATGATGATCATATTAACCCATGTTTAAAATGGCTTCCTTAATCACTCCTATACAAAATATTGCACTCTCGTACTACATGAAATGTGATATGCTTAATGTTATAACCCACGGGGTATCACTTCACCCCTCACATACTCATACTTACCCATACTTCCAATTTGATCTCGAAATAGCGTACTTCCATAAAATACCCTCGTTTTATTAAAATGTTGTATTTGTTTAAAATATCCACCTGAGATAAAATATTTGGAATAAAACTTTTAGATATTATATATATATTTTACTTACACTTTTCCACCAACTACTTTAGTTTTTTTAAAAATCTTTTCACCTTTTGAAAGGGGATAATACTAAATTTAAATAACGGCATATGGTTTTTCCAACTTAACCTCTTTTCACTCGAAAGGATATTTTTATATTAATTCTTCTTAGAATATTAACTAAAGTTTAATGAGTTACCCTAATAATAGGATAATGTTTTACGTGAGTACCTCGTGGTTGATAGGCAATCGTCCCTGAAAAAGACACAAATCCTGCCGTTCATATGCAGCGGTTGCCAACACGAACGTATTTTCTAAAACGTTACCTCAAACTTAAAACACTATAATTTCATAAAATTATTATTTACAATAAAATACCTCAATCCATCCTAAAAAGAGATAATTTCATTTAAATAGCTTGACCTTTACTAAAAGACTATTTTCAACAAAGCCCATAACCCTTATAAATGATATTTTCCAAAAGGATATCTAAAACTTTATTAAAAGATAATTTTCAAACAAATATCATAAGCTTCTATTAAAAGGATATTTTTTCAGTAAAATATTATGGATTTCCAAAATGATAAATATTCCAAATATCATGGTTTTCTTATAAACATTAAATATAATTAAACACTATTATCCTTTATTAACTAAATGTTTTATAAGATGATACGAAATACATTACGAACTTAAGAAGATAAAAAGACAAAACGAGCGGTTGTGGAAGGCCATATTAAATGGGATCAACTTCTTGATTACAAGTTTATGACATACATGACACATGATACAGTTAGGGTTAGAATGCGCGGACCCGGGTATGGAATATTTATATATGAAGATCTCTGCAGGCAGGGTGACCAGTCCAATGTGTGGACGACTACTAACCCGATATTCGGCCGAATACTAACCCTATTTGAGGGCGAATGATCCAAAATGTGGATGACATACAATGTGGAAATTCCATACCTAGAGGTATATACATTAACTCTAATTCGTCAAAACCTTTATACTGAACCACGGGATGGGGTAGTTTGATTAGGCAAGGAGATTCGGAACTTGGATTCCCCTACTACTCGATCATGATCCCGGGAAGTGAAACGGTACATTTCACTTCCCCAGTTGTTGTTCCGTGCCCACAACGGAATAATCGCGAGTATCCGGACCCTTGTTTAACAAACTAAAACGTCTACAATACCTATTGATACTCAACACTAAACTCACATCATGTGCTATACCCACCTGTTACCTTATCTACCTTTTTTCATGAGACACGAGTTATTCAGTATCTTGGATGTGGATATTTTACCAGTTTAGACTTGTTGTTTATTATGGAACTGAAGAGTGGTAATACCTGTGCACTTGAGTGATATTCACGCTAGACAAAGCTCCATCGTAGTCATGAGACACCTTTCGGGGATGTTCACGCTACCACATTGATTGCCATCCCAGGCACGAGCACCAGCTCATACTGCTTCCAGCTAGTCATGGGATACCTCAAGGATACGAGTATGTTCACCAATCAATTCCATCCATACACACCTTGTTTAACCTGATCTAACTCTTAGACTGAATATTCGTTTGACTTGACTTGAACCTTTACCAAACATATACCTCTGTCAACATATCTAATTTGCATACAAGCTCATACCTTTATACCCCTGTACATCATATTCATTATATTTATATACACCTGTTTGTTTCTATACCCACTTCCTTATGAGGCAATCCTATCCGAGTATAACTCGCTGACGGACCTTCGTTTTCTTCCTCTATCTTTGGAATGTCCGTTAGATAAGAATGAGTATTATGGCGATGATCAAGGTGTGAAGCCAACTTATGAAGATTATGCAGACTGGATGATGGAAGATTAGCTAGATTTAATTTTTGTTGTTGCCCACATGTTTAGGGCTTTTGTTTCTCCTCGATGTAATTAAACTACTTAGTTTATTTTACTCTTTCTTTTGGGATGTAATAAAGTTTGGTTAATGGAAATAAATGTCTTTCGCTTTTATTATTTTTGTTTTGGTACACATCCTGCATGTTAAATATTCATACGCTTAAAGTAACTGTATTGAATAGACCACCTTCAATACAGTTAGGTTGCAGACCATGCCACGTCATCCTTCTCCTTCTTTAGGGAAGCGGGGCGTGACAGGTTTTAGTGGTGGCCCATGCAGGTCCTTCTTGTATACTAAAATGAAACCGTTAACTGACTTATTATATTTGTGAATCTCATCTATTTATACCGATTTCATAATTTTCATATGTCCCTTGTCCCTTCCTTGACATTCTGTACCTTGTCCATGACATTCCCTTCAGGCCATGGCAAATCTTTCCGACAAGGATGACATGTCTTTTGAACCTATATCTGGAGATTCAGACGATGAAGTCGTAGACACTCAGGCGGTTATTTCTGACAGCGACTCGGAAGACGAAGAAGTCAATGCTGCAACTCCGGAGCCTATGATGGTCAATGACTCCGAAGATGAAGAAGAAGATCCTATGGAAGAGGAGCATATAGAGGAGGGGCCAGAAAAAGTGGCTCCTCCGGCGGAAGAGAATCCTATGGAATATGATCCGGATGTGAAGGCTCCTGCAAAAGAACAAGACCCTATAGAGGGGGAATCAAAGAGCGAGGCTCCTGCCGAAGGATGAGTCGAAGGACGAAGCTTCGAGTGAGGAGGAACTCGAGGCCGAAGAAGCTCAGGCAGTTGCCCCCGCAAGACCCGGTGGTAATGGCTGTACCTTTCTTAGTGCGAGAGCTTATCGCAACTTGTTGAACTCCCATAATCGAGATTAATAGGACTTTTCCTTTTTCTTTTGGCCGAATAAAACGATGTAGAATAGTAGGGGCATGTCCTTACTTTTCGATTGTACTCTCCATATTGAAGTTGGATAATAAAATTTTAGTTTCGAGCAAAAATCTCTCTTGTGTCTCTTGCTCTTCTTATTAGTCTCTCTCTTACAATAATTGTTGTTCTTCCATGCAAGCTATTATCTTGTCTCATCCCTCAGCATCTTTGTATCCTAACATATTCTGATCATCAATGGCCGGACGACACCATGACCGCAACCGAAGGGGAAATCGAATCAATGGAGCTACTGCTCAGCAAGCAGCTATGCTACAAATGATGCAAGGACTACTGGAGCAACAGCAGCAGCAGACAGCAGCAGCAGACAGCTTCCCTTCATCAGGAGCTACGAGAAAGTAGGCAGCCGCAAGCAGAGATTTTAAGGCACTAACCCCAGTTCCTCAAGGTTCAGCGGGAGTGAAGCAGTTCAGATCACTCCACCCCAAGACTTTTTCGGGGAAGAAAACTCCCTTAGCGAGGAGTGGCTCAAGGGAACAGTCAACGATCTCGGTGCCGCCCAAATTCCGAAGGACGCATGGGTGAACATCGCTAAGCTACAACTTACGAATAATGCCAGGATATGGTGGGAGGCAGAGGAAAATAGATTGAAGGAGCCCATCGACTGGGAAATGTTCAAACAACATTTTGATATCCAGTACTTCCCAGCCGTGACACACCTAGAGATGGAAAGAGAGTTTATACAACTCCAACAAGGGAGCATGTAGGATAAGTCGGTGGACGAGCATGCTTCGGAGTTCGCAAGGTTAGGTCGATTTGCGCATCATCTGGTAGCAACCCCAGAACTTTATGCTAAGAGATTCCGACAAGGATTGGACCTGAAGACGCAGTCCTCCATGTCTTCTGCCACCCTTTCGACTTATGATAAAATCTTAGAGGCAGCGCAAAACTTTGAAGACCTTCAGCGGCGCATGAAGAAGGATGACCGTTCGTCTGGCATTAAGCGACCAGCCAATCAAATTCTTGGAGGATCATCTTCCAGATTCAACGGGAGACAACCCAAGAGACCAGCCGGACCAACTATCTTCAGAAAACTAGCCGTTATATGTAACCATTGTGGTAAGACCGGACACTACAGGAGAAACTGTCGCATTTTGAACAAACTTTGCATAGTCTGTGGGTCTCTGGATCATGCTATTAGGGACTGTCCTCAGAGAGGGAGACAATCAGGTTCCGTCAACAAGCCAGCTAATTATATGGTACCAACACAGGGAAACCGGCCACTTTCCGCCACAAAACCAACCGGTCAAGGGGCATCACCAAAGAGACCACCCTTGTTATCACATGAGCGTATTTTTCAGCAAGCGCAGAGGAATGGACCCAAACGCCAGACCTTCATCATGACAGCTGAGAAGGTTGGTGCCACGTGGCAAGACAACAGAGGTACTCTTTTCTTTTTCAACCTTTCTTTTGATACCATGCTTATTTATCATTCGATGCAAATCTTAGTTAAACTCACTATAATTCCTCTAGTTTTCGTAATTTCGACTAGTTGCCTTTATGTTATATCTCTCAAATTTTCCATCAATTCACAACCTCCCTTCAACTTCCAAACTTTTCTATCTGGAAGCAACTACTGATTTTACATTTTCTGATTCCTTGTACCTAAACCCTTTAGAGACTTTCCATGCATCAAGTGATACACCAACTCACGGGAGCGACGCATGCAGCAAAGATGATTCCTGACAGCGTTACTGATTTCCGTGCCTAGCAGTGACTACTCGTTTGAAAATTTCAAATATGAAATTATTCTAAGGAGGGTAGATCGTAACTATCACAACCATTCTTGCAATTCTTAGCAAACCCAGAAGTTTTAAACATCCACAACGATTTTCGGAGAAGGGACTTGGTGGTGTGATGTATCAGCGCGGCGATATAGTTGCACATGCGTCAAGACAACTAACGACTTGTGGACGCAACTATCATGTTCAGATCTAGAACTGGCGATGGTAATATTCATCTTGAAGATATAGAAACACTACTCTAAAGAGAACGTAAGGACACGGAGGGTTGAAACACCTGAAGCGGATAATAGGGGTCAAGTTTTATATGGGAGAAGTGCCGATCGGTTGGGACGATCCTGAAGATGGAGAATTTGTAAGATTGAGATAATTGTATAAAAAAGAAGTGGAGATAGTGGTACAGTGCAGCGAGTGAGGAAGGCTCAGCCCATGACTCATCGGCCATTTAACATCTTGGAAGGAGACGGTGGGTTTGTGTATAGTCTAGTTCTGCTATTTTCTTTGTAGCTCGTGCATAATATTTTTATACCTCACAGTTAAGAGGGTATGCTGGTAACCCCAGTCATACTTTTGATCATTCCGAGATCACGGAAAAGTTGGCGTAACCTACGAGCGGCAACTGGTCGGGATACTAGAAGAATGAAACCTTGAGGGATAAGACAATCCAGCCGGCTAGAGTTAAGTGGAGAAAGAATTACTAGGCAGACATACGCGGAAGTGAGAAAACGGGACGAGAGAGCGAGACCCAAAATATTTAACCGCGATAGTCCCTTCTTAGTGACTTTCTTTTTCTTGACCTACCTTCTGAAATTTCGAGGACGAAATTATTTTAAGGAGGGTAGATTGTAACGACCGTGATTTCTAATACCTAATAAAATATATTCTATTTAAATTCTAGTATCAAATAATTATTTACGTGTTTCGTTGATAGAAAAATATTTTTTTGTAATATTAATAATTTTCAGAGCAGTGAAATATGATTTAGGGAATTTTCTAAAATCTATTTATTGTTTTCCTAGGCTTAAAATGTTTTAATAAAATTTTATAATGCCTTAAAATAGTCTGCATATTTTTATTATCAATTAAAATAATTAATTCGTAATTAAAAATATTTTAAAGGATAAACTAGATTTTAAATAATTATAATAACTAGCTAACAACATAGAAATGGATATATTATTTATTTTTAGCCCAAAATTATTTTTATACTAAAGATAACAATGAAATATATTTTCTGAATTTTTTCTATAATTTTCCCGTATTTTTAACTATTTTTAACAATTTTTTAAAATCAAATTCAATTTTAAATAATAAACAGTTAGTATTTTTATTTATATAAAAAAATTAAATTAATCCCCTTGATCTGGACCGTTGGATACAAGATCCAACGGTCCAGAGCCTCGCAGCAGCGCCCACGTGGTGGGGACCACGCGAAAACGCGTGGTCTCCACACGAAGCTGAACGCGACGACGCGTGGCGGACACGTGGCGGTGGGCGGCACGATTCAGACCGTTGGATCTTGATCCCACGGCTGACAAGAAGAGGCGGCGGAGGCTAATCACGAGCTAATGATCTGCAATCATTTGGCAGCGCGAGTTTTGGGGGATTTTAACTGAATTTTTGGATTTTATTGTTGGTGAAAAAGCGCTATAAATAGGCATTTCAAACACTGATTTCTCACACCTCAGAACTCCAAAAATTCTGAAAAAAATACCCACGCCTTCGTATCGACGAAGCCGATGCTACGGTTCCACCCAAATATCAAGAAAAAATCTGAGTACGGAGTTATTGAGGATTTTGTACAAGCCTACGCTTTCAACCCATCGGCATCCAACTCAAACAAAAGGTAGGATCCGCCTTTCTCCACTCCTCTGTCGCCTTCTTTCTCATAATAGTCTTGGTTTCAACTCCTAAACCCTAATCTCATATTAAAATGATATTAAAAATTATTCTTGCATGCTTATTCTTTTGTACCTCTCAATGATGATCATATTAACCCATGTTTAAAATGGCTTCCTTAATCACTCCTAGACAAAATATTGCACTCTCGTACTACATGAAATATGATATGCTTAATGTTATAACCCATGGGGTATCACTTCACACCAAACATACCCATACTTACCCATACTACCAATTTGATCTCGAAATAGCGTACTTCTACAAAATACCCTCGTTTTATTAAAATATTGTATTTGTTTAAAATATCCACCTGAGATAAAATATTTGGAATAAATGTTTTAGATATGATTTATATATTTTACTTACACTTTTCCACCAACTATTTTAGTTTTGTTAAAAATCCCTTCACCTTTTGAAAGGGGATAATACTAAATTTAAATAACGACATATGGTTTTTCCAACTTAGCCTCTTTTCACTCGAAAGGATATTTTTATATTAATTCTTCTTAGAATATTAACTAAAGTTTAATGAGTTGCCCTAATAATAGGGTAATGTTTTACGCGAGTACCTCATGGTTGATAGGTAATCGTCCCTGAAAAGGACACAAATCCTGCCGTTCATATACAGCGGTTGCCAACACGAACGTATTTTCTAAAACGTTACCTCAAACTTAAAACACTATAATTTCATAAAATTATTATTTACAATAAAATACCTCAATCCATCCTAAAAAGAGATAATTTCATTTAAATACCTTGACTTTTACTAAAAAGCTATTTTCAACAAAGACCATAACCCTTATAAATAATATTTTCCAAAAGGATATCTAAAACTTTATTAAAAGATAATTTTCAAACAAATACCATAACCTTCTATTAAAAGGATTTTTTCTCAGTAAAATATTATGGATTTCCAAAACGATAAATATTCCAAACATCATGGTTTTCTTATAAACACTAAATATAATTAAACACTATTATTCTTTATTAACTAAATATTTTATAAGATGATACGAAATACATTATGAACTTAAGAAAATAACAAGACAAAACGAGCGGTTGCGGAAGGCCATATTAAATGGGATCAACTTCTTGATTACAATTTTATGACATACATGACACATGATACAGTTAGGGTTAGAATGCGTGGACCTAGATATGAAATACTTATATATGAAGATCTCTGCAGGCAGGGTGACCAGTCCAATGTGTGGACGACTACTAACCCGATATTCGGCCGAATACTAACCCTGTTTGAGGGCGAATGATCCAAAATGTGGATGACATATAATGTGAAAATTCCATGCCTAGAGGTATACGCACTAACTCTAATTCGTCAAAACCTTTATACTGAAGCAGGGGATGGGTAGTTTGATTAGGCAAGGAGATTCGGAACTCGGATTCTCCTACTACTCGATCATGATCTCGAAAAGTAAAATGGTACATTTCACTTCCCCAGTTGTTATTCCGTGGCACAACGGAATAATCGCGAGTATCCGGACCCTTGTTTAACAAACTAAAACGTTTACAATACCTATTGATACTCAACACTAAACTCACATCATGTGCTATACCCACCTGTTACCTTATCTATCTTTTTTCATGAGACATGAGTTATTCAGTATCTTGGATGTGGATATTTTACCAGTTTAGACTTGCTGTTTATTATGGAACTGAAGGATGGTAATACCTGTGCACTTGAGTGATATTCACGCTAGACAAACCTCCTTCGTAGTCATGGGACACTTTTCGGGGATGTTCACGCTACCACATTGATTGTCATCCCAGGCATGAGCACCAGCTCATACTGCTTCCAGCTAGTCATGGGATACCTCAAGGATACGAGTATGTTCACCAGTCAATTCCATCCATACACACCTTGTTTAACCTGATCTAACTCTTAGACTGAATATTTGTTTGACTTGACTTGAACCTTTACCAAACATATAGCTCTGTCAACATATCTAATTTGCATACAACCTCATACCTTTATACCCATGTACATCATATTCATTATATTTATATACACACTGTGTACAACGACAGTAAGGACACCAGTATTATGGCGAGGATCAAGGTGTGAAGCCAACTTATGAAGATTATGCAGACTGGACGATGGATGATTAGCTAGATTTAATTTTTGTTATTGTCCACATATTTAGGGCTTTTGTTTCTCCTCGATATAATTAAACTACTTAGTTTATTTTACTTTTTGTTTTGGGATATAATAAAGTTTGGTTAATGGAAATAAATGTCTTTCGCTTTTATTATTTTTGTTTCGGTACACATCCTGCATATTAAATATTCATACGCTTAACGTAACTGTATTAAATAGACCACCTTCAATACAGTTAGGTTGCGGACCATACCACGTCATCCTTCTCCTTCTTTTAGGAAGCGGGCGTGACAGGGTGAGGCGCTCTGCCTAAAGATATTGGTGTTGAGCTATGCGGCGTCCAGCGGGTCATTGAATATGTCGGCCTAAGGGATTTGCGGCCGCCGGAGGCAGCGAGGCGGTGGTCGGCAGTGCCGACGCAGGCAGAATCTTCACTCCCTCTATAGGGGTCCCGGTCCCGAGGTAGGGGAGCGGCAACCTGGGGAGCTTGCCCTGCCGTTTGGACACGGACGACTGCAACCACGACGGACGCGAGTCGATCTATCCGAGCGGATAGGACGTGAATGGCATTCGTGGGAGGAGATTCGTCCGCGCCTCCATTGCGGGGGAGGCGGCGGCTAGCTCTTGGATCGTCGCGGTGATCGCTCGCCATGAAGTCGGGATCGGAAGATGAACTTTTGTTGAGTGGAACTACACTTCCCACAGACGACGCCAACTGATGGAGCTCTGGATCTTCTTCAGATGTTAACTTCCGTTGATCTGCTATGAGCGCTGATGGATGGCTGGGATTGAGTTGGAGGGTGACCTCCTGGAGCGTGTGGATCTCAATGGGTTTTGTGTGGTTGAGGCCGGGCTACCTACAAAAAGTCCCGGGGTGGTTGTTCCACCGAGGACCCTCCGACGATCAAGTTAGATGGGGTATTTTGGTAGAGTAACGGCCTATTGGAGTAAAATTGACTTTCCTGAATCGTCTGAGAGAAGGGTTTATATAGCGGCAGCAATGGGCAGACGGGCGCGAGATTCACGCCGGCCGTTACGCCCCCGGCGTCATGCCCGCGTGATAGGCGGGATCCCACATTAATGACGAGACATGCTCGTTAATGGGGGATCGTGATGGCGTGGAACGTGGGATCATGGACAGCGGATATCTCGCGCATATGACGAGATTCGTAGAGCCGTGGTGGAGGCGTCTGTGATCAGTGCTGTGGGTCGGTCGATGAGACCGAGGAAGATGAGCTCGGCGGGAGGCTCGGGCACGAGCGGGGGGCCGAGACATCTTTGTTCTGTGATAGCTCGGAGGCAAGCCGGGGGTGGTCTGGAAGGCCACCGAAGGTTGGGAGACTTCTCGGGCCGGAGGCCCGAGGCGTGATCCCAACTGAAGTTCTTGATCCTTTCTTATAGGTTCTGGGACACATCATCTGCAACGTGTCACTATCTGGAGAGTCGTCGATATCGAGCCTCATCAGCGTGCTTCATTCCCATTCAGGCTTGCCATTTTTCCTTTAACAGTATTCATTTTCATTTAATCGTGGTTTTACAAATAACAAAAAGTTTTACAAATAACATTTAGTGCATAAATTTTTCTAACACATAAGAAACTACCAAGGCTGATATCCTAGGATGCACCTACATTGGGAGAATTTTGTTCATTACAGTATATTTAGCTGTATATATCAGAACATATGGATATATAATTTTCTTTCTGTATTTTCCGCCTCATATTTAGTTAGTTTATAGTTTATTTTATTTACCCCCCTTCAAAACTTTCATATTTTGAAAAACAACGCTCAAAACTTCATTTAATTTTTAAAAACACACTCAAAACCTAAATACCCCGTTCTGTTAAACCCAACAGTTGGCTAACCATGGTCGGTGAGAAAACTTGGATTAGCTTGGACAGTAAAATACCACACCCATCAATCAAGGGTTATCTTATCCTTTTTCTTTTAATACCCAGGTTTGCTGTCCATGTTTGTGAATATATGCATATCCGTCACTTAAATTAGATCAAACACAAATTATTTTTTTATTTATAAACCAGTGTATACACATTACACATGTGCCATTCACACATACAATATGCTGTATTTTACGTCTTTAAAAGATCTGAGAAGGTTGGTTGAGATTTTTTGTTTAGCTTATAAATTTTTAAATAGCGAATAACAGAGGAAAAAATCTCGATGAAGGCATTATTCATACGGGCTGATTTTAATACATTTTATCCCATAACAAATGATTTTTTTTTTTAATTTTTAGCACTGGTCTATAAGCCCTAATTTATGCACACACCACATGCGAACCGGGGAACGATGACTTTGCCCAAAAAACGTTAATTTGTGGCCAGTTCCGCTGATGGATGGGTTTCTGGGTTTCTATAATCTGGCTTTGACTATCGACCAGACATAAACGGGCACGGATAATAAAGTTAACTGCAGTTGCAGCCGCCGTAGCGACAGTTATGGGAAACAAAGGGGTTCCCCTGGGGTTTATCGGGGTGGCACCCAACTCCGGGCCTTTGTTTGTTGACCACAGCCTGTTAAAACCATCATTTTATTAAGTTAACAGTAGCATGTGCAGTGAGAGTTCATTTTATTAGTTCCAATAAATTCCTGTGTCTAAGAAGCTGGTTTATACCATGAGTGGGAAATCATGGTTATCGAAATATGGAGCTATTTTGTGTTTCTATGCCTATTCCTAATGGTTCTTGTTCCTCTTCCTTTTAGGAATTGTGTTGGTAGACGAGTATGTATATATACAGGCTTATGTGCCGCACTTGTTAGAATTATTTTTCTTGAATTCCAGTTCTTGCTATATAAGTTCAACTTTAGGATTTAAAACTTGTTTAGAAGCATCTGTTTGCTCATATATGTTTCTAATCCACAAATTTTCCATCTCTTTGCTCATACTTCGTTTACTTAGGTCTACGACATCAACCCATGAAGGTTGATGTTAGGTTGATAATTTATTGTAGAAACTTGGCCAGTCGTTTGTGGAGCTTTATTGTCTTTGAGTCCTGCTTCATAAAGGACATCATTTTGATAGTAAAATTGCTGAGATTTGCCAAGATGAGTGTAGTTCCATACAATATATTGCCTTCTTCACATAGACCTTCTCTTCATCTTGAGAATTTTGAGGTTTTGTTTATTGTTGATTGAGCTAAAATTTTGATGATTAAGAGTTCTTTACTCTTATTTATTTGCCTTCAAAACCCACATGATGCATTGTTCTTACTTCTCATAGTTTCATCAACTATGAATTTGCCACCTTCACACCTAAGCCGGATTCTAGTTTGAAGTGTGGTCATAAAAAAATCCAATAACTAAAATTTTCTACTCTTGAGAGGTAACTTCATTTTGATGGACAAGAAATTAAGCAGTTATGTACTTACAGATGAACAGAGTTCTAAACAATGCGATAATCAATTTAGGTTTCTTCTTTGTAATTTCTTGGGTTATAGTTTCAACTAGGGGTGCATTCGGGTACAGATATCCAGATCCATGTCTGGGCATTATCTGGATCTGTATTTTGATATTTTTTTATACAGATCAAATTCTTCATTTCCAGTGGGATACGGATATGGATATACATTTAAATAATTTCTCGTATACAGTCTGGATATGATTTTTCCAATGTATGTAGATATACATATCCGGACATTATGTGGATATGTATCTGTATATTTTTCCGCATACGAATACAGTTAAAACACTGTGTAAATTATTTTTTCTGGATATAATGTTTATTTAACTATTAAGAGAATGTTTAACATATTACCATGTTTGTTTCAAAGTATGCATAATAGGCTGATAGCAAAAATAATTGGTTGACGTAGTTATATTATATAGTATAATATTGCTTTTGTATGTATATTTGTCTATATCAAACATTCTAAGCACCCATATTGTATGTACCACAAACAGTTTCGTTCCACATCCACATTTGTTTTACCTCGTATCAATTTTGTACCCATGTCCGATTTGTACATGTATTTGTCTCTCTCAAATTCGTTTCGAAATAATATACGATTTTGTCATGTATATGAGTTTTTAGTCCTGAACTATATCTGTATCCATGACTAAAAAAATAATGCATACATTTGCTCCATCTCAATGCGCCTCTACTTTCAACACCTAATCGCAGTTCATACAGCTTAATTTACTTTGTTGTGCTATTCTGGCTGTGCTTTTTGATGATAGTATCGGACTGGTATAAAAGAAGATAAATGCTCTTGATAGAATTATTTGCATTCCGTACATCTTATATCTAATAAAAAAATCTTATGGTTACAAGATTAAAACTTTTTCTTATTTCCTTGTTAGAATGAGATTCTAGTTGGCGATTTTGGCATTAATTTATGCCATGCGTACTTGATTATTTAAAGTGCGGCATTTTTCTTCTCGGATATTTGGCAAGCAGTGTGGTATTGCACGCAGCATGGACAATGATACCCTGTTCTTAGGCAATATCTGCGATACCTGGACAAAGGAAGCTGTTTGGTCAAAGCATTAATTAAATTTTATGGACAACATACTATCATTAGCTTTGCTATTTTCTAAAATGGTCTTTATGTGATTTCCAGATCAGACAAAAGCTAAAATATTATGGTATAGATTCTGTTGCCACCATTACTTTACTTATGCCGAAGTTATGGCTCAGGTTGGATTAATTAAGTATGGTCTCTCTCGAAACGCTTTTCCAAAAGTATTACTGCATTGTAATGCAGGTCAAGACTGTTTTCGTTGATGGGTTGCCCCCATATTGGAATGAAGATCAAATGAGGGAGCACTTTAAAGGTTATGGAAAGATTGAGCAGGTTGTGCTTGCATCCAATAGGAAAGACAAATACAAGAGGAAAGATTTCGGCTTTGTTTACTTTACGACACATGACGCAGCCATTGCTTCTATTGATGGTGTGAATAATCCATAGTTGGGTTATGGGAAGTCAAAGGTAATTTCTGTACCATTCTTCCTACTTTTTGGATGTGACGCTGATGGGAATCGCACCAGCAACCACTCATTTTGGAGAGGAAAGTTATATGTACTGAGCTATGCCTAGCCGTTCATTCTTTCTACTTTATTTTTTCAATATGTACCCATTTTGTCTTCATTTTTGTATATGTAGGCATCACAATTACTGAATTACTGGTTTTCTTCATCTTTCTTTTAATGCTGTTATATTTTGTTCTTCCTTTATAGTGTATAATTGTCAGAATATGACCTAAAACTTCATCCCAAAATCGTTATAGGTCCAAGTTTGCAAGCTTTATTTTATCGATAGAATTTGTGCACGTGCATTGCACGTGTTAATTAAACAATTAATTATTTTTTGGGAGAAGAGAGAGAGATGGTGTGGAGGGTTATATATATATATTGGGAGAGAGATGACGTGGAGGGTTCTAGATAAACAATTAATTATTTTTTGGGAGAATAGAGAGAGGGGGGGGGGGGCGGGGGAGGGGGGAGGATTTTTTCCTTTCTTTTTTCTAGGAGAGGGGCTCTAACCAAAGGGTATTTGCATTATATATAGAAGAAGAAGATATTGAATGATGGTTGCCAGAATCCAAGCCAATCCGAGGTGGAAATCATGTCTTAGAAATTGGAAGAGATAATTTAATAATCCATGTCTGATAGTTTTTTTTTTCCAAATTTAATTAAAAGCATAAGCCATGTTTTGCCTGCAATCGTAATCCAAATAGTCATCAAGCTTATGTGGGATACACAATATTGCATGTTATACCTCGTTTTTCTAGTTTTTGGGGGGGTGTATTGTGTCTGAGTGCTGTAATATGAAGATGATGCATTTTGAGTAAAGGTGCCAACAAACCCAAGCAAGCTGATCGAGTAAAAAACTTAAAGTTGAAGGATCTAACATTTAGTTTGTTAAGTTCTATTGCTGACCGTTTTATTTATGGTGCATTATTTGGGCAGTAGATGCTGTGAATATACCATCAACAAATTTAGGTGTATCGGACTTGAGGCCGCATTTGTCCAAGGATTCCGTCCTACATCAGGAGGCCTGTCAAACCAAGGAATATAGGTCTGCTGCCATGCAAACTGGAATAGTCTATACTATTAATTTTATTCCTTAAACAGAACACTTGTAAGTTGGTCTTAACAATGAAATAGTCACATCATTTACAATCACATGAATAACCGATTCGTTTGGTGACAAATGACGCAGCCATACCAAGGCATCACTAGATCAGATAAACCAGTGCATTGAATAACATCATTTAACTTCTGGCTTCTGAGATACCTCTAAATGCCTGTCTGATTTGTTGTGGAGTGTTTTGGCACCAATATCTCTGGCAGATTACTTAGGATTCATTGACATTTCACATGGGTACCTTGAATTATTCGACGTAAAATTTCTATTCAATGACACCCATAAAGTCAAAAGCGATTTAAATAACTTGATTAACCAATTTTACCTCCTCTTCCCTTGGAAGCGATCTTGACCGAATAATTGTGGGTATTATTTAATCATAAACCTTCAAAATACATATGCTTTATTTGTCCCGTCTTCATAGTAAACCTATCAAAGATATAGGATACAATGTTTTCAGGATCTTAAGTTTCACGCCTCAGATCATACAAAGCACTTTTATTTGGGTCCAACAATGGATTGGAATTCAATTGGATAGTTACGTTTCATCAAGTTGTATCCTTCATGGAGAGAAACAAACTGGAGTGTCATAATTAAGATGTTTACAATAATACAACCGTTGTCAGTTGCTTGGTTGAAGTGGCATTTGGATCATACGGTCATAATTAGTGTTTGCATTAAAAGTTTTGATATGAAAAAAAAACATAACTAGTGTGCATGTGCGTGTAAGAAACCTACAGAGTGTCCTTGTAGGGTGACTCTATGGAGGAGCTTACATGGCATGTTTTGAATGGATTTTGCATTGTTGTTTGCTCTTAAGCCTCCCTCCTTTTCTCCAAATGCAAGGCTAAAATGCAGAACATAATGTAAAGTCTAATAAATGTATGTCACCTAAGCTCCTTTTGTAGGGTGCAGCATACAGGTTACTATAGGCCCCTTTTACCCCCCCCCCCCCCTCTCTCTCTCTCCGCCCGTGCGCGTGTTGCTACCCATTCGACAATGGATTTGCTTATCTTCTGTCAGAGCCAGTGGTTTATTACATTGTTTTAATTTCATAAAGTTAATTCCTTAGCCTTAAGTTTCATTTAAACTACAATGAGAGAAGTGGGTATTGATTCACACAGTAATGAAATTTTGTTGCAGGAAATCTTCTTTCCATTTGCAGTATTCGATAAATCATTTCTCTACTTACATTTGATTAATGATGTTTGTTTCTATTTATATTAATAACATAAACATACAATTTATGTTAATTATAAGTCATGTCAAAATGATTTAATGTTCCACATTCTGACAATTCATGATGCGTCCTGATTCTGACAATGCTGCAAGTGCATGCCTTCCTAATATTTGTTGGCTCCATTTTGCGTGCATGAGAGTAGATCTCGAGTTTTATGTTAATTATAAGTCATATCAAACATACAATTTATGTTAATTATAAGTCATATAAAAAATGGCTATCCCATTCCGATAGCAATCTCGAGTTTTCAAACGTTGTTCTAGAGTATTCTACATATGATAGGTCGAATGTAAGTAGAGAGGGATGTATATGTAAGTGACCAAAGTCTATATAAAGGAGGTTGGAGTGATATCTCTAGTCATCGAAAATCATACTCCCAAAATCTCTCTCTTCCCCCCCCCCCCCCCCCCCCCTCCCCCCTCTCTTCTCTTCTCATCTAAACCTAAATAATTTCCTCGAATTGTAAATTTTCCTTGTAAATCGTTCTGTCATTCTTCCAGATGACCGCAAGACTTGCAGCTCCCATACCAAAACGTAAAACTATGACAGGTGGGATGTCTGGCGGGTTTCGTATTCTTAGGTTCGGCGAGCATAAATAATCCTACAAAACGTGTTCTGGTGATGCAAATGCATCAACTGACGTGGGCATCTTGCATTTTTCTTATTCTTCATTCTTATTGGCAGACATAGAATATGGCTGGGGAAGGTTTTCCTCGCATAGGGCAGGCTTTCAAGGCGGGAGGGGCAATTTTGAAACTTTGTATTCTAAATATCGTGGTCGATTGAGACCTTTTGGAGCACAAGGTAATAAGAAGTTTATGGATAAATCTTTTATTCACCTTTTCTGTTTCAGTAATTTGGACAGTTTGCTGTTAGCAGGAGATAGAAGGACCTCCACATCAGAAACACGTGCAGGTTTTGATAGTCGGCAGGGCATCAAACGACAATTGTCTATGATGGTTAGCAAAAGTTCTATTTTTTCGTGTGTTCTTATCATGCTGCTGTTTGTTTCCTGCCATAGTATGAAGTACTCACTCTCATCCTTTAGGAGAATGATCCTCCCTTGGATCCTGGGAGTAGAAGTCGGCCTCGGTATAATCCCTCTGATTCGACAACTGGACAGACATGTCACAGAGGTTTTAAGTATTCTATTCTCACTATCTTTGATTTATATTTCTATTTTCACCATCTTTGATTTATCTTACTCTTCTGCATGTACTTGATGGATTTGTGATTAGCAACTTATGCAAATGTCTGCTTAAAGTTGCTTTCCTGTCTGTAGATTCTTTTGGAAGGACTGGTCGGCATTCTCATGATTAGTATAATTCAGATGTAAGTTTCTGATTGACTGTTACCCGAGTTTGAGTTATCATCTCAGCATTCATGCTTCATTTCGTTATTTTGCAGTATGGTCGTAGATATGACTAATATCTTTATAAAGGTGAACAATCTGGAAGAGGCTATAACTATCCGATGGTAAGCTACAATGCTTTTTAACTACTTTGAAAGTTATGTTTAAAAGACCTGACTCTGAAAAACAAATTCTCACGTTAGATTATTTTATGTCTTTCCAGTAAATTTGCAGATTTGTAAAGTGATGCTGCAGAAGTATTTACAAAGCAATTTCCCTTGTCCATTCACCAACACCTTAAATCGATTAACCCGTGAACTTGTTTTTTAACAATCGCCTTTTAGTTTCTTTTTGGCTTTATGTCCGTTGAGTTTATAGTTACTGTATGTAAGACGGCGCTATTACCCTTTTTTGTTATAGGCCTACCCGGAAGTTGCACTCTCTTCAGTCAGGTTTAAATAGAACGTAGTGGCTCCTTGAAATTAGTTTGGAGAGAGAAACTATACTGTTCTTAGTTAGCATGCCTGGTTTTGTAAATTCTGATACCGGGTCTCCTGAAGGTTAAAAGGTTCAGATGGAATAGGTTGCATTAATGAATGATAACTTTTAACAAGTTGTTAATTATGATGGTATAAGTAAATGATGCAGTTAGATGAATTATTTTAAGCTACATATGGGTCATGAAAGAAAGCATTTGATGTGATACTGCAGTTTTCTGAAACTGGTTTGGAAATGGATTGCTCTGACAGTTGACAGCTTGTGGTTTTAAGCGAGAAAGGGATTGATTTGCTGCATGCTTGACAAAGTGACTGATTTTAATGGTTGTTCATCCCAGTCATGATTTAAATGCCTTACAAAGGAAATATGGCTTTGTGGAAATTGATACAGTCGTTCTTTTAATTTTGGGATAACAAAATTTTTCTGGATGGCATGAGTGTTTATTTGGGTCTTTTGCAAAGTGTGTGAATTTGGAAGACCGGGAATTTGAATTCCTTGGGTTTTTTTTTGAGGGAGCTTCTTGCATAGATATGTCATGAAGTTAGCCATGAGGATGATATGCGTAATATCTGATGCTGTTACCAAGTAATTTATATGAAGTTAATATGATTATTGACTATGATTAATTGGGCACATGCCATCATTATAGTTTATCCCGTTTATTACCTCTGAATCCTCGGCTGATACATTCTAACCTGGATATGCGTCTATATGGCCTGCATTTTTCTCTGAGGAGGATATAATTCTGATTTCTAGGCACAAGGTTGTAACAAATGATCTTCAAGGCAGGGCCATGATGAGGGTTTCTTTTTTCAAGGCGAAACTTGAATTTGTTTGCAGCTATACATTTTGATGAAGAAATGTAATCAGCAGGATATAAATATTAATTTACTTTCTAATTTTCAGTTAAAAAGGAAGCACTTCATGTTGTTGCTTAATGGATTTTTGGGAGGCAATGTACTAGGGATGCACCTTTAGGGTTTTCTTTAAAGTTTCTGCAGGACACTATTGTTATGATTGCTAAACCTCTGCTGCTGCCCCGTTGGTGCGCCACACTTAAACTGGTACCGTTAAGCTGGTTATGTTGGCGTTTCATTTATTTATGATGTTAAATATTTTGGTGAGAATCATTGGTTAAAGCTCTACGAAATACTTAAAAACGTTTAAAACCAAAGTAGGATGATATGATCCTTTTTTTTATTTATATGTTTACAATATGAACCATCATTAGTTTCTAAAAGAATCTAAGATATTGACACCCACATTTTTAGGTGGTATCAAGCAAATTGAGAACTATTTGCTGTGTGAATGAGATTTGCAACACCCACGGTATTAGGTAACCAATATATGGTGGACATGTGCTAACATCACATATAATTCATATAATGTGTTTGGTGACATGTTGTACATCAGGGAAACTACTATGCACTTTATTGAGAATATTTTGATTGTTTTTTCTTCCTTGGGATATATTGTTTGGTGATTATATAAATATTAGCTAGCGATATCCAATTCACCAGGTTATCTTTGGTGAATTGGCCTTGCAACTGAGCTTATTTATCATACAAGTTGGTCAAATTCTGTTCACCAGCTATCGGGGGCTGTTTGGCCCAAAAGGGATTGAAATTAGCAATAAACTGATAGTATAAATCTAATTTTTTTTGTTTGTCTGGAATTTGAATGTCAGTGTTTGTTTGAGGGAATTATATTAAACAAAGGAGTAAAGCAATCCTGTTGATTCCCTTGTTTGTTTTGATGGAAATGAGTAAAAGAAAAAGAGAACTTGATAATAAACGCAGCAAGGCATTTGGTAATTGATTGTTCTCTAAGGCTCTGATTATTTCCCTAGACCCGCCATGGATTCGCCGAGAGGACAAAACACTTTAACCCTCCTCAATTCCTAGTTGAAATCAATTTCTCCGATATGTTTTCAATAAACGGAAGAATTCAGGTTTTATTTTCTTCTTGAATAGTGCAGTGCTATAATGTTTGGTCTCTGCAACGCCATCAATCCCATGTCGATTTCTAGGAAACAAATCACCCTTTAGTTGAATTAACATCAATTTTCGATAGTTTTAGTGCGTGATATATGACGGATCTCACAAGCATGCATGAATCATGATTGTTAAGGTTTAGTTCTGAGGAAAAAATATCATGGATTAGGCTTGAGCCATAAATCACATACATGCTCTATTAGGGTCTGCATATGCGGTGGCGCATTGTATTAGAAAAGAAATATCATAAGCTCAATAATACAGAAACCAAAAACAGAAACCACAAATGTTTCAGTACCAAATATTAGCATTTTTTTCAGTACATATGATTTATGACTTATGATGAATTACATTTAATATTAATTCAAGTAAAGACCAAGAAAATTTTCAATTAATAGCAAATTAATGACTAACAATGAGTAAGATGAAAATATGTTACAAAGTGTACCGTGTACCATTTACGAGTCCTATATGTGTTGCAGCCACATCATAACTTATTCGCTGCTGTGGTATGTTGAGTTATGTGTCCTATATAACTCTTGATGCAAACCTAATATCCCTTTTAATAAAATAGACGTGTTGCAGGTTTCCAAATCTCGTAAATATTGATGCATATGTGTTTTAGTACAAATAAATCATGATGACTAGTTTGGATCGGTTAAAAACATGTCGGATTATGTGTTCTGAGGCGGGGGTCTCTTTTTTTAAAAGAGGCCACCACCTCATATTACTTTTACTCTCTATGTTTATATCTTCTTTTATTATTATTTTTATTTATAAAAATTGTCCTGCTTTAAATTTATTTGCAATTCGATTTTATTCTTTACACATCGGCTTTGAATCGGTTTTTTCTTAGTTAAGTGATTAATTAGAAATTGTGGTTGTCAACCTTGGTTTCAAAGTATATAAACAATTTCTCCCGGGGTTGGCAACACTGATTTTAATTTTTTAATTGGATGAATACTAATAGGAATGAAGCCTTGATGGTTTCAAGATGTTTATATTATTTTCGAACTGGGGTTGGCAACACAGGATTGCAATTAAGTTCTGAATAAGAAAAAAAAAATATTTGGATTGAATCTGACATCATTAAGATCAGGTCAATCTTTATAAATAAATTTAAAGCCGTTTGATTTACAACAATGAATACTAAAAGAGAATTCCTTTAAGAAAAAACTGTGTTTGGAAAATTAGCTGGTCGAATGAGGAAGATCGATGCCGAGAATGCGGCCCCAACAACCAAAGCTGTCATTAGTGCTCTTTTAATGAAATCTCCTTGCAGCAATTGTGATTAATATCATGATTTTTCGTGGTTGAATGCAACGTGGCATGGCATGGAAATGCAAAGAAGAAGTTGTGCAAGTCAAAATAAGTAAGCGAGTGGTTTGTTTGCTTTAGATTAAACATGAAATATTTGATGAGGAGGCGGAGGCTTGTTCCTGAGGTGTACGTGTTGTAGCATGGCACCTTGTGGTTTCCACCTTTTCTTAAATTTCCATTGGTGCCGGCTTAGAGGTTGTTTTCCCTTTAAGGGCCTTATATGAGAGTCGATAGTCAAGGCATGATACGAGCCTTATTTTCATTTATGGTAGACTCGACCCAATCTGCATCAGTGAAGCCTGCTACTCTTGAATGTCCATGATCCGAGTACAGTAGACCCTTCCCTGAAGCATTCTTCAAATAGTGAAGAATTTGAATTACTGCATCCCAATGAGCCATGCGAGGATCAGCCATGAATTGGCTCACAACGCTAACTGGGTATGAGATATCAGGTCGAGTGACGGTGAAGTAATTCATCTTACCGACCAACCGTCAGTATCTTCCGGGATCTTCAACTGAGTTATCTTGTCCTGAAAGCAGCTTGGTAATAGGATCCATTGGAGTCTTTATGGGTTTGCACTCAAACATCCCCGCTTCAGTCAGCATATCAAGCACATACCTCCACTGTGAGATGTAGATGCCATATTTCGACCGAGCAATTTCGATACCCAAAAAATATTTAAGACTCCTAAGGTCCTTAGTCTGAAATTTTGTTTGAAGGCGACGCTTAAATTGTGCAATACCAACCGCATCATCGCCAGTAATCACTATATTATCGACATATACTGCCAAAAGAATGCGAAGGCCATTGGTGGTATTACGGTAGAACACCGAATGGTCATGTGCACACCGTTTGAGACCAAACGAAATAACCAACTCAGTAAATTTACCAAACCACGCTTAAAGAGACTGTTTCAAGCCATACAATGACTTCTTCAATCGACAAATTAGACCGGACTCCCCCTGAGCAACAAACCAGGTGGTTGCTCCACATACCACCTCCACATAGACCTTCTCGACCAAAAAATCATGAAGAAACGCATTTTTCATATCAAGCTGATGTAATGGCTAATGACGGATATCCGCAAGAGACATAATCAGACAAACAAAAATCATCTTGGCTGCAAGAGAAAATGTCTCCTTATAATCAATACCATAAGTTTGCGAATACTCTTTAGCAACCAAACGTGCTTTCAAGCGGGAAAGTGTTCCATCAGAATGAAGTTTCACAGTGTATACCCAGCGGCACCCTACACGCTTCTTTCCAGCCGGAAGAGAAACCAGATCCCACGTTTGATTCAGTTCGAGAGTAAGCATCTCATCAATCATAGTTTCGGTTCACCCTTTATGAGACAAAGCATCACAAAAGGATTTGGGTAGAGTATGAGAGTCGAGAGAGGAGATAAATGTTTGATATGCCGAAAATAAGTGAGAAGTGGCCACATGATGAGCTATAAGATGAGAATTGCAACTATGAGTACCTTTCCGTAAGGCAATAGGGAGATCAATGTCCGCCTCTGACAGAGCTTGAGACTTTAGGAGACAAGCAGTAGGAGGCTGAGGTTCAGGAGCTGTACGGGCTCGACAAGCATACACCCTTGTAACCGGAGGTGTGAGACCCAATAGTGGGGGATCATGGGTGGTAGGCGGGTCAATAAGAACAGTACGGGTGATTTCTAACACAGGAGGTAAAGAATCAACTGACCCAGAATGGATGTCGTGTGACGAAAAATATGAGAAATCTAAAAGAAAGTCATTGTCCATATCTACATGAGTGGGATGTAGAAAAGTATGGAGTGGACTCATGATGTCACGTTAGCTGATATAAATCGACGACGTAATTCGGGACTATAACAACGATATCTGTCACGTCTCGATTTCCAAAAGAACGGTAACGAGTACGTGACGAGACCCACGGCGTATTTGTTCCGAAAAGGGTCTTTCTCGCAACAAATACGCTAAACGTTTATAAACAATAATAACATAGCAAGAATAAACAATAGAGTGAAACTCCAACAATTAGTTATTACATTCCAAGTTCCACAGAGTTCAACATTTAACAAGATGTCTGAAATACAAGAAATGATAACATAAATAAGCCTTAACCAAGAGGTATATAGAAATGAAAGCTAAAAGGAAACTAGTCGTTCGCTTGTAATACAAGTTGATTGTATTCCTATTCCGTCGGTTCTATCTTTTCTGTCCCTAAGTGACCTGACGAACATTCCCAAGATAGAAAAGAAACAGTATGGAATACCCGTTAGCGAACTTGTGCTCGGTAAGCCCCCAATAAAATGGATTTATAACAAAAGTATCTAATGACAAGCTAAATAAGTAGGGAGGACAATCATGAATCCATGAACAAGCATGATGACGTAATTAAACATGGCAATTAACTAAGCATTGCAATTCTATATATCATGGCAGTGTAGTATAGGTACAGTGTCGGTTGTCAGCATGTAATAAGTAAACGTGCCGAACATGAATTAAATGATGATGTGTATTAGAAGGTCTCTACAATGGTAAACTAATCTAACGACAGTTTAAGTGAATATCAACCAATCTTAAGAGTATTTTCGAACCCAATACTGTACTCAGAGGCAAGAAAACACGGGCCCGAATCAAGAGTGTTAGTAACGGGACTTCAGCCGCCATCGAAGTATTCACAAACCCAACAGACTATAATCCAGGGGCAAGAAAATACAGGCCCTCATGAGTATATTGTGTTAGTATTCAAGGATTCATGTAGTAGGGGGCTCCTGAGATTCCGTTGGACTCATAACTATCTCAACACCCCACGTATTTTAGTTTATAATTAATGTCACAAACCATGATCGAATCCATAAGTACATAAGAGAGTACATGTTCAAGTTTCAAGTTGAGTTTCTGTCGAGTGCAAGTAGCCATGTTAAGTTCAAGTATTTATGTCAAGTTGTATTCATGGCTCGAGTCAAGTCCAGTCAAGCATGTAATAAGTATATTCATATAAATCTTGTAGATATAATAAATAAGAAGTCTCATGGCAAATATAATATCAGAATATGATCACAATATATGTCAGGTATTAATTCAGATTTCATAGCAGTTTGAGACGGCTCAAGATTGCTTGAGATGGCTCACAAGTAATCTATAATCATGGTTTTGATCTCTGGTTGTAAGAGACGGCTCAAAAGGTTATTGAGCTGGCTCGACATGTACTTGAGACGGCTCATTATATCTTGAGACGGTTCGACAATGCTAGGGAAGCCATATGTTCTTTTTGTTTCCATGAGACAACTAACTGTTAGGTTGAGCTGGCTCAACCATGACTTGAGAAGGATCAAGTCCAAACTTGAGAGGGATCACGACATGTCAAAATGCGGGTTTTAACTATGTGTGTAGGAGACGACTTATGTTCTGTTGACCTGGATTAAAGTTGTTCGTTTAGACTATTAGGTTTTGGATTTAATTTACTCAAACGCATCACAATATAGTTTCGGTTTCAATTCATTTTGAAGTGTTCATAATTTGTTTATGCATGTCTACAACATATAAGGGTTGTCTTTATCATGGAGAACAATAAATGAGCATAGATTTAAACAAGAATAACAATTAGGTTTAAACAATCAGGGGTAACTAAATTTATGCATTTAAAACCTTATTTCATTGGGGATTTTTACGAGACAAGAACAACGGTTTTGTGGGAGAGACAAGTCAAGGGAAAGAGAGAGATGAAGAGATGAAGGGAAAGATCGATAGGAAGAGGATGGAACTTACTCGCGTTGCGGTACGGTATAACAACCGTATCACCGATAAATAAGGGAGGAGTGCACTCCGTCGAAAACAGAAACGAACTGAGATTGAATGTCTTGCCTGAATTTGGGGGCAGATGCTATTTGGACTTCTTCATTCACCTCTTCGAAGATACTAAGTTGATTTATGGCACCATATATCAGAGGTTTGGATAGATGCGACCGTTGTAGCAGACTTTATCAGATTTCCCTTCATTTGTGAGGGGTTTTTGATAGTGGGGACGTTCTTCCCTGCAGACGTAAGCCCTGCAGTTAATTACGTTATCGTGTTGCGATAACCACTCTCTCCTGCTCCAGCAGTTTACTTCGTGTCGTGTGTATTTTTGTTTATTTTTGTTGCCCGTGGATTGTATAAGGAGACTAGTTTATGTCGTCGCCCGTAGGGCGCGGATTAGTCCAAATCCGTATATTTTTGATTTGGGATTTTGAACTTACGTTATATATTTTTCTTTAGTTCAAAAATATTTTGTTTGGTTTAAAGACCGTTAATCTAGTTTGAGATTAAGATCAACTTAAATATATGAGCGTTTGAGCCCAATTTATTCTTTTAAACTAAGGATACATTAGTTTTATTTAAGACTAAGATCAATTTAGCAATATTTTAAGGATCATTAAATATTATTAAGATCCAAAGCATTTGGGCTCAGTTGCAAAAAAAACTTCAGAGACTCGGCCAATTTGGGCTTTAGTCTGCTCAGTCCTTTTTTTGGTTCAAAAGTGCTAAGCACTTATTTGGGTTCTGTTTGTTCAGCCCCTCTTTTTATGCAAAAGTGCTAAGCACTTGTTTGACGCTCTGGCGCTCACATGGGTATCATATGAAGCTTTCAGTTATGGACGCTGCCCAATCAGTGCTAAGCACTCAGTTATATATATAGTGCTAAGCACTTTTTTATATGGCGTCCACGTGAGGAACACATGCGGCGCTGCCCAATCAGTGCTAAGCACTCAACCGTTATGGCTGTATATGAAGTGCTAAGCACTTTTGTGTGGCGTCCACGTGAGGAGTACATGAGGCGCTGAGCGCTGCCTAATCAGTGCTAAGCACTCGGTTATATATATAGTGCTAAGCACATTTATTATATGGCGTCCACAGTGAGTAGCACGTGCGGGGTTTGGTGCTGTCCAATCAGAGCTAAGCACTCAGCCATTTTGGCTGTATATGAAGTACTAAGCACTTTTATTCAGCGTTCACGTGTATTTCATATGAGGCGCTGGCTTTTTGCTTTGGACGCCCGCGTGTTTCTCACGTGAGGCGCTGGGCGCTGTTGGGAGGACGCCCACGTGGGAAACACGTGAGGCGCTAAGTTCTTTTTTTCTCCAGAGATTAAATCTCTGTTAATGGCATTTTAACCATTAATGATCACCAAGATATTTGTTTTGAAGATCTGGGATCAGGTTTTGTTTAAGAACTAAGTTCTAAGTTCTTTTAGGGTTAAACCCTATTTTCTGAGGAATTAAATTCCCATAGGATATGTTCTTTTCCTTTTTTAGTTCTTTTCTGAATTTTTGATTCTCAAGAACAAGATTCTTCCTGATGAGAATTAAATTCTCAACTTGTGAGAGACTTGTTGTTTCCCCCAATCAGAGCAGAGCTCTGTTCAAAATTCAAATTTTAAAATGAAGCAATGCTTCATAGCAGTGCTAAGTGTGCTGCGCCCTAAGTAGCGCACCACGTGCAAGGCACGTGTGCGCTAGCGCTAAGAGCACTGCACTTAAGCAGTGCACCATGTGCAAAGCACGTGTGCGCTAGCGCTAAGTGCGCTGCACTCTAAGCAACGCACCACGTGCAAAGCACGGGTGTGCTAGCGCTGGAACTAAAAACTCCTCACCGTTAGATCAAAAATCCAATAATAATGATAAATCATTAATTGACCAGAATAAAATTCAGTTAAGGAAAGATTCCTCAAAATCTTTCCAAATAAGAAGATTGTGCTCTGTAAATCAGAGCACCGTTGGATCAATGATCCAAAGGTGATTAAAAATCACCAAAATACAGATAAATTCTGTATGGAAAGCTTTCCCAATCTTGTTAAAAACAAGAAGATTGCCTTCTGTAAATCAGAAGCTCTTGGATCAAAGATCCAACGGGGGAAACATCCCCAAATCAATTAAAGAGAAGATCTCTTCAACTGATTGAACTGATCAGCCCTCACATATAAAGGGCTCTAGACTTCAAGTCTCAGATAGAGGAATCTCCCCATAAACTTTGAGAAATCTCAGAAAGAAGAGTCAAGCTCCCGGTAGAAGAACAACTTTTCTTCAAGGTAAAAATAAACAGAGAGATGAAATCATCTCATATTAAAAAGAAAAATTCACTTCTTTCTTTAAGATCATAGATCTACAGGACTAAGGTCTTTCACAAAGAGATTAAAGGATCTCACCATAAAATAAGAAGAAGAACATAATTCTTCTCACAGATCATAAATCTATAAAATAATAGGGGGGAGAATGAGTCAATTCTCTTAGGATCACAGATCCATAAAGGCAAACCCTTTCATCAAAATAAGAGATTGAAACGTCTCCTACAAAATAAGAACTTTGTTCTTAGAACCTTGGGACAAAGTCTCTTTTAAACGAGAATTTAGTTCTCAGATCATAAAGCTGATCAGATAGCGCTTTGCGCTCATAAACTAGCGCTCTGCGCCAAGCGCGCCACATGCTTCCCACGTGTGCGCTACTTGAACAGAAGCACTTTGCGCTCTTTGGACTGGCGCTAAACGCCAAGCGCACCACGTGCTCCTCACGTGTGCGCCACTCAGCAGAAGCGCAATGCGCTCATAATCTGGCGCTCAGCGCCAAGCGCACCACGTGCTCCTCATGTGTGCACCACTCAGAAGAAGCGCAATGCGCTCATAAACTAGCACTCTGTGCTCTTTGACTGGCTCAAAGCGCCAAGCGCGCCACGTGCTCCTCACGTGTGCACTAAAAGAACATAAATTGTTCTATAAATAAAGCCCCAGAGCTATGATGAATGCTCATCAGTCAATAAAAGACAAAAATATTGTCAGAACTCAAATCAATGCTCAGCATTGTCAAATGTTTAACATTTAACTGAGTGGGCCGAGCCCAAGTTGGCCATTTATCCATCATTCAGATAAATTGAGCCCATGTGCTCATAAATCTCAGATCGTAGTCCCAATTGGACTACGGATCTCTCAACCAAAATTGGTTCAAGGGTACATCTCTTCACTCCTCTGATATTTGTCGTTGTAATCCTTCAACGTCTTCAGAGAGGTGACGGGTCCCAACAACCATACATTCCATAGACTATGACATCTTTAAACTGGACTATGGGGTCTTTAAACCCATGGACTATGATGTCCTTAACCTCGGACTGTGGGGTCCTTAAACCCATGGACTATGATGTCCTTAACCTCAGATTGTGGGGTCCTTAACCTTGGACCACCATGTCCTTAACCTTGGACCACCATATCCTTAAACTGGTAATCGACCGCAATGTCCCTAAACTAAACAACAGAGGCCAAATGTTCTTTGGTTGGATCTAAATGATCCCGTTAAGTTGATCTTAGTCTAAAATTAGACCAACGCATCCTTAACAAACGTTTAAGTTGATCTTAGTCTCAAATTAGACTAACGTATCCTTAAACCCAACCCCAAACCTAAATCTAAGAAGATACGGATTTGGACTAATGCACGCCCTACGGGCGACAACATAAATTAGTCTCCGTATACAATCCACGGGCAACCAAAAACAAAACAAACACCCACGACACGAAGTGACCATCTGGAGAAGGAGAAATTGGTTACCGTGATGCGGTAGCGTAATTAACTGCAGGGGCTTACGCCTGCAGGGAAGAGCGTCCCTATAATCAAAAACCCCTCAACAAGGGGGAATCTGACGAAATCTGCTATATCGGTCGCATTCGTTTAAACCTTTGATATATGGTGTCATAAATCAACTTGGCATCTTCGGAGAGGTGGACGGATAGCACCAATTAGTATCTGCCCCCGAAATTCAGGCCCTGACGTCCCAACGTCCCGGTCGCGTTATTTCGGCGGGGGCCAAATTTTGGCACGCCCGGTAGGACTTTTTCCTCTTTCCACTCCACACTTCATGTGCCGTGTTCGCGAACGAATCGCGGTTTGATATGGTTGCCCTTGGATTCGAGGTTCTAAGATTTGGTGTCTTGCTCCGTGCAAAAAACAGAAGATCAATGGCTTCAAACTGCACTAACTGCAACTGCAACTCTCGCTCCGTCCCGTCTGGAGGAGTGACTTACGGGCCCCAAGCGGCCTCCATCTTCGCTATGCCGGTGGAACAGGTGACTCAGGCCACCACTGGATTGTTCTTCGGGACCAAGCTCCCGCCAACGAGCTTCAGCGCCTCTATACCATCGCAAGAAGCTCCCAAGAAGTCGGTCTTTGATCGGCTTGCAACTACTGCGGCCCCTCTCAACGGGTCGCCTAAGTCTACTGCCTCAGTTTTTAACAGATTGGGTCGAAGCTCAGATGGGCGCATGAAGAAACCCGCAATTCCTGAAGGTGTTATCCTTAAGCGGTTAGCCATTCCTACTCCTGAAGTCCCCAAGATGGCTTCTCCTGTTAAGGGGTCGGTCTTCACAAAACTGGCCGTTTCAGCCCCTACTCTACGTGAAGTCATGAAGGCTGTTTCTCCTGTTCGAAAGTCGGCCTTTGCAAGACTGACTACCCCCTCTCAACGGGTGTCAGTCTTCGATAGGCTAGCACCAATAACAGTCTCTCCTCAAAGCAGGGGGCATGAAGAAGCTCATCCAACAGCGGAGGTGATCCCAGCCGCACGACATGCTCGACGTCGTCACTGGCGCCGAGTGAGGAAAGCTGAGGGCAATTCCCCTTCCGGATTGACTCCGCCAGCCCCAATGGTAGAAGTCAATGCTGCTGTTCCAACTGGGAACAGTTTTGAACTGCTTAAGAGGGTCCGCAAGAACTCCCCGATCTCTGTTCTAAAAAAGTCTCATCCGCCTGTGGAGAATGCCACAAAGGCGAAACTGGAACAGCCCCCTCAACGGCTGTCCTCTAAAATTTACAAGGTTTGGCGACAGGTCCAGGACTCCGTAGTAGATCAACACTATCCCCGCCGACAGAAAAAGATGAAGGTTCGGCAAGAAGAGGACCACCCTGTCAAGCCACAGAAGGCGACAGCTACTTGGGTGCCCACTGCAATGGCCCCCTCAACTTCGACCGCCCACAAGAAGAGAAGGCCGGAGAAAATTCCTGAGTCTACAACGAATCGCAAGACCACTGAACCCAAACGCCCTAAGTCTGGGGGCATGGTGGTGCATACCGTCTATATGGCATCCGGAAAAGAGGACAGTCGTATCTCCACAGGTCATCGACCGCTCACGCGATCAGTGACTAAGGCTCAGGAGCAGCAACAAAAGCTCCAAGAGATGCTAACAGCTATGGCCGCACTCACGGGACCAAAAACAAGTCCGGAGACATCCTCGGAGCAGCACCGTAAGCAGGAAACTGATGCTGAATTCCTTCGGAGAATGCTTGAGAAGAAGGACAAAGAGGCCGCAGAACAAGCGGCCAATATAAAACAAATGGCCCTTCTATTTTAGGATATGGTGGGCATGATGATCCAGCCAGACCCTCCAGCTGAAGATCCTCCGATTATCCTCGAAGATGACTGAGCGGAGACGTCAAACCCCCTTCCGGCTTGTTCAGCAGCCAAAGAGGAGATCATCTCAAAAGCTGCCCTGGATGATTATATAGCTTAGCAAATACGGGTTCATCAAGCAAATGAAGCAACTGGCCAAGTCGTCAGAACCGGTCGACCATATCCAGGATGGTACGATCAGATCAAGTATCCATCAGGATACACGATTCCTAAGTTTCACGTATACAAGGGGACAGGCAATCCCCATCAACATGTCGCTCAGTTCAGGGCTCTTTGCGGCAATACCGAAAGTGACGACAAACTATTGCTTCGCCAATTCGTCGGCAGCTTGGCGGAAACGGCCTTTGAGTGGTATTCGGAGCTGCCCAACGACTCCGTCAAAACTTTTACAGAGATGGAATTGCTGTTCACCCAACGTTTTGCGAGCGCTAGCGAACGTGCCCCAATCACAGCACTGATCATTGCCAGGGTGAAGCCAGGCGAAACTTGGGTTCAGTACGCGATACGGTGGCGGAATCTATGGTCAAAATGCAACCAACGCATCGAAGAAGCACCTGCGGTAGGCATGTTCGTGGGTACTCTCGACCCTCAGGCGACCATTTCCCAATTCATGGTGTTTTTCAAGCCGACCACTTTTCAGGCCTTGATTGACAAGCTGGCCCAAATGGACCAGATGGACCACAGGCCTTCCTCTTCGAAGTCGGAGCCTCGAAACGAAAAAGGGAAGGGAAAAGCGACCTTTGTCGCCAATGCTCAACAACAGCCCAGTAGCCCAAAACTAACTGATCGCCCAGACGAGAGACGGCGATTCTTTAATAAGAAAATGAAGCGCCCTTATTCGTTTCCCCGGGATAAAACGAGAAGATTGTTTGAACTAGCGGTGCGCAACCGGCTCATTAATTTGCCGAATCCAAAACGCCCATTGCAACCCAGTGAGGCTAATAATCCCAATTATTGCTCCTATCACCAAGTGATAGGCTATCCAATCGAAGATTGCTTCATCTTTAAAGGCTGGATTGAAGACCAATACCAACAGGGCAAATTCGCATTGTCCGAGAATTGGAAAGTAAGCCCGCCTCAACCGCACGCTCTTAAAAAGGGGATACACCGGTAGTATCGTGCTCTTTTGTAGAAGAAGCTCCATGGGAGGTTGATTGGTAGGGATTCTGCGTGTTCAAGTTTAGTTAATTACTGCAATCAAAACGGTTTCGCTTGTAGCTAGCCGGTTGAGTACGGGTCGTCCGCAGGGAGATGGGAATATTTTTCTATGTGCTTTAACCAGTTAAGTCCAAAAGCCCAGATTTGTTTGTGATTAACTAAGTGTTAAAATGATATGTAAAGAGAGCTTGTTAGGGTTAGGATTAGGTTAGTTTGAGTTAGGAGTCGCTCACTTCTTTCGTTGCCACTCTTAATATCGGTGTTACGGTAATCGGCAACAACGGGGATTAGCACGACTAGGAAGGAACTTGCGAGTATAAGCTAGGCTTTCCAACGTATAAGTTCTTCCTTTTGGTGCTTGTCCGTCCGTTCTTGGCTCTTAGCCTTAACCTCCGGTTAATTCAACCACAACCGGTCTCACTACGGAATCACCGCTATCATGTAGGATAGGGTGCCGTAGGGAGCGGATTGTGGTTCAATTAACGGGAGTTCGATTTAAGATGTTGGGCAAGGAAAGAGTGTGAGAGATTTCCTTCTCTCAAACTTCCCTTATCCTACCCTAACAAGTATGGAAACTACTCACCCATTACAAGAAGAACGAAAAATAAAACAAAGGAGGAAGATAGAAAGAAAGAGATTAGAAGATAACAACTAGTTATTTGCGACCTCACCTTGGCAAGGATCAAACGTAAGCATCATGGTTGTTTAAGGATAAAGGAAAAGAGAATAAGAAAGAAACAACAATAAATAACAACAACTAAATTATCAATTGAAGATTACAAGCAATTAACATAACAAGAGCAAGACAAGTATAATAACAAAAAGAACTTCTTTATTCATCATTCTTCACTCACAAAAGCTCACTACAAGTTTTTAATGGAGAAGAGATGAGAACAGGAAGAAGAACAACAAGTATTCTAAAACCTAAAATACAAGATTAAGCGCCCTTGGCTTTGGCAAGTTCTGGACTATTTATAGGCAGGCAACAGAAATTCTAGGGCAACATTCTGGACCCATGTGAAAAGACCAAACTGCCCTTAAAATCCCATCAACTGATACGCCTGTACGGCCGCGGATCCGCGGCCTAGACCCCCTATTGGCCGCGGATCCGCGGCTCTATAGTGGAGTTGGATCATGGCCTTTTTGGTACTTCCCTGGTCTGCTGTGCCCATGAGTCTGGTATATGTTTTTTCTCATATTTTTTTCACGATTTTTCCAGAATTTCTGTTGAACAAAAAGGTGATGAATGTGGATCTTTTTGTCATGGTTTCCTCGAGCTCCGCGTAGATTTCTTGGATCTTGTGTTGCCATTGAGCCTTGTGCATGAAAATGACAATCGATTTGCCATTTTGTCTCTTAACTGGTGTGTGGCAACATACGGATAGAGAGCGGAGACCCGTGTTTTATCTGTGGTTGGCAGGAATCCGGATTTTGTCGTGCTTTTCCATGAATTTCATCGTTTAGAGCCTAGAATCTGTATCCTGCAATTGACTAGCAAACACGGCTCAAGAGTACCTACCGATAAGCAATATTATAAAAATTGGGCGGTATAAAAATGCAAAAATCTGATATGAACAAATACCCCCAAACTTATCATTTGCTCGTCCCGAGCAAAGCCAATTTATTCACAAAAAAATTTCCTAACCTTACTTTCGCAGGGAACGCGATTGCACCGAGCATGTGCAACAAGCCGTTAAACCTCTAGGTGTCCCTAGTAGGAGGAGTGTTGTCTCCTGAGGGTTTTCAGCGGATACTACCCACAAAATCCGGTCAAGCTAGTTTTGCAAAATAACTATGATTCAAACCCTAAAGTTTTGTTTTAGAAAATAACAATTCTATTATCCTAAGTCTAGACTATTGAACCCTTATTTTTCACACCTCGCTTCTTATTTAACTACAGATTTTATATGTCTTTACGTGCAGTGCAAATAGTGTTGTTAAGTTTCCAGAAGGATCGATTAAAGTCATTATGTCACATAATAAAGCCCAGATAAAAATTTTAAAAAGGACCACATAAGTTTTATAAAGAGTTAAGCATTTTTCAAGTTTTGTTTTCCAGTAAGGTTTCAACTTCAGAATTTCTATCTTCCTTAACAGGAAATTAGGTCTTATTTTTCACTCCACCTTTTTCTTGTTTTCATTTCATACACACCTCTGTGAACGTGCAATAGTCTTTATCATAGAATAAAACCTTCATATCTCCGCTAAATTTTTTATAAAAGCCTGTCTTTTATCAAGATTATTCTCACACAAAGAACCGTTAGGAATTTTAACTCGGAGAGAACACTTGCTTGACTTTGTTTTAATCTGGACTTTCTAGGCTTCTTAGCGAGCTTTGGACCAATGCACCCAAACCAGTTGGTTTTAGGGCATTAGGTGTAGAAACACCCCAGCGGACTTAATTACTCAAGTTACCTAGGTCCAAAAACAAAAGACAGTTTGGCGTGAAAATCATGATGATTCAATACGAACGGAGACATAACCGGCAGTTCAATTATTTTTTGGATAAAAGACGTGTTTAGTGGGTTCGGTGTGTAATCATTCCAATCAAGTTCCGGATGGGTTATTTTTCAGACTTAGT
Source organism: Agapanthus africanus (assembly GCA_030015575.1). NCBI lineage: Eukaryota > Viridiplantae > Streptophyta > Magnoliopsida > Asparagales > Amaryllidaceae > Agapanthus > Agapanthus africanus. The sequence goes on along the minus strand of CM057349.1, from coordinate 408,766,683 downwards.
TCCAATTAAGACATCAATAACATTCCTTCATATTCACTTCACTTCATAAACTATTCTTGATATTACTTATTTCAGAACAAACCTATTTGATCCTTAGAAAATCATTTATCCATTTAAAAGTTTTTAGACATAAAAGACTTGTCATCTAATTTCCAAAACTCACAACGCGTGTAGTGTGATGTAAAGACGTATATCAGCTATAGTTAACTTCAAAGGAGAGTTATCTTTCAGGTTTTCAAAATCTAAAAATAAGATTTAGTTATTCTTATCTCATCAAACAAAACCGTCGAAATGTTGAATCAGAGTCCTCCCATTAGCTAACTTGACAAAAAAGTTTTTATGTTTTTAGAAAATTTTCTGATTTTTATGGATTTTATGGAATTTAATATGCAGATACAAAATATACATATGAATGCGAAGGTAAGAAATGCGTACCGAGCGTACCCCCAAACTTAAATCGGACAGTGTCCTCACCGTCATTGCATGAAGAGATCTTTTGAAGGGTCAAAATTGTCGGTTAGATATACACAAATTTTTTATTTTATTATTTTTTTTAATGTTTTTAAAGAGTAAAAAAAGTAGCAAAAATGGAAAAGAATATCCACAAATATATACAAAATGGTATATACATACCCCCAAACTTATTTGGAACAGTGTCCACTGTTCTTGGCTGGATAACCGAAGTTTGGTGGTAGGCAGAGGAAGATTATGCAGGGTAAACCGGCTCCTGTAAGAACAGGAGCTCCTCTGTTGGTTCGGCGCTAAGGTACGGTTTAAGTCGGTGTCCATTTACTTTGAAAAATGAACCGTCCTTTGGATTCTCCAAATCCACAGCGCCATGCGGATACACATTTCGCACAAAATACGGCCCTTTACAGCGAGATCTGAGCTTTCCTGGATGGAAGTGTAGCCGGGTGTCGTAAAGCAGTACCTGTTGACCAGGTACGAATGTCTTGCGCAAAATGTGTTTATCGTGAAACACCTTCGTTCGGTTCTTAACGACAACCGCGTTATCGTAAGCCTCATCCCTAAGCTCGCTTAATTCGTTCAACTGCAGCTTCCGATGGCTGCCCGCATTTTCGAGAGACAGATTCAGCTCCTTTATCGCCCAAAATGCGCGATGCTCTATTTCGACAGGGAGGTGACAAGCCTTTCCGTACACAAGCCGATAGGGAGACATGCCAAGATCGGTCTTATAAGCGGTTCGAAATGCCCAAAGGGCATCAGTGAGTTTCAGCGACCAATCTTTTCGGTTCTTGGAAACCGTCTTCTCCAGTATCTGCTTGATTTGCCGATTTGAAACTTCGGCCTGCCCACAGGTTTGGGGGTGGTAGGGCATGGATAGCTTATGATTAATGGAATATTTCCGCATCAAGACCTCGAAAGTCTTATTGCAGAAATGAGTTCCATTGTCGCTAATGATCGCTCGGGGGTGCCCAAAACGGGAGAAAATGTTTTCTTTAAGAAACCTAACGACAATCTTGTTGTCGTTAGTCCGGCTGGGCACAGCCTCGACCCATTTAGAGACGTAATCAACAGCGAGAAGGATGTACAAGTTCCCGAAAGAGCTGGGAAACGACCCCATGAAATCTATCCCCCAAACATCGAAAATCTCCATAACCAAGATTGGTTGGAGCGGCATCTCGTTCCTCCGGGATATCTGGCCCATGTGTTGGCACCGGGAGCAAGTCTTACAATAGTCATGACCGTCTTTGAAGAGTTGTGGCCAGTAGAAACCACATTGCAAGATCTTCTCAGCTATCTTTCTGGGGCCAAAATGCCCGCCACACGCTTGATCATGGCAAAACGACAACACACTCTTGAATTCATCGTCAGGGACACACCGACGAATAATCTGGTCGGGACAGTACTTGAACAGATAGGGTTCGTCCCAGTAAAAGTGTTTTACTTGGGATAAGAATCGAAGTCTGTCCTGACTTGACCATTCAGTCGGTAGTAACCCTGTGGCCAAATAGTTCACAATATCTGCAAACCTGGGTTCGCAAGATACTGTCAAGAGCTGTTCATCCGGAAAAACGTCATTGATCGGGATTTGAAGCGAAGGCGAAGAAGGAAGTCGTGAGAGATGGTCGGCGACTACGTTTTCACATCCTCTTTTGTCCTTGATGACAAGGTCAAACTCTTGAAGCAAGAGGATCCAACCTATTAGCCGGGATTTTGCATCTTTCTTCACAAAAAGATGGCGCAGAGCAGAATAGTCTGTGTAGACAATGACTAGAGAGCCGATGAGGTAGGGCCTGAACTTTTCTAGAGCAAATACAACAGCCAAGAATTCCTTCTCAGTTGTTGTATAATTGAGTTGGGCGTCGTTCAGGGTTCGGCTAGCATAATAGATTATGTGTGGCATCTTGTTGATGTGTTGTCCAAGGACAGCACCAATGGCAAAGTCGGATGCATCGCACATAATCTCAAATGGGTGCGTCCAGTCAGGTGAAGAAAGAACGGGAGCAGAAGTGAGTGAGCTTTTTAATGACTCGAATGCAGTCACACAGCTCGAGTTGAAGTCGAATGGCGTGTCCTTGGCCAGCAAAAGTGTCAAGGGCCTAGCAATCTTGCTAAAGTCCTTGATGAACCGTCTATAGAAACCGGCATGGCCAAGGAAGGCTCGGATGTCTCGGACGCATCTGGGAGGAGGTAGATTGGAAATGACCTCAATTTTTGCTTTGTCAACCTCTATACCATTTTGCTAGATGATATGTCCTAAGACAATACCTTCGCGCACCATGAAGTGGCACTTCTCCCAATTCAAAGTGAGGTTCTTGTCCTTACATCGGGTAAGGACAGCGTCGAGATGCAGCAAACACTCGTTAAAGGAATCGCCGAAGATGGAGAAATCGTCCATGAAGATCTCCAGGAATTTTTCCACCATGTCTGAGAAGATTCCCATCATACACCACTGGAAGGTAGCGGGCGCATTGCATAACCCAAAGGGCATGCGACGATATGCAAACGTGCCGAAAGGACAAGTGAATGTGGTCTTGTCCCGGTCTTTTTCGGCGATGGGAATTTGATTATAGCCGGAGTAGCCATCAAGAAAGCAGTAGTACTCGTGTCCGGCCAATCGTTCAAGCATTTGGTCAATGAAAGGTAGCGGAAAGTGGTCTTTCCGCGTTGCGGCGTTGAGTTTTCTGTAATCGATGCATATTCGCCACCCAGTTTGGGTGCGAGTAGGGATTAACTCGTTCGCCTCGTTAGTGATGACCGTTATGCCCGATTTCTTGGGGACAACGTGAATGGAGCTAACCCACTGGCTATCAGAGATAGGGTAAATGATACCACTATCCAGACATTTTACGATCTCCTTCTTTACAGCCACCTTCATGACTGGGTTGAGACGTTTTTGTGGATCCCTGGCTGGTTTGGCATCATCCATCAGATGAATGTGATGTTCAACGATCAGGGGACTAATCCCCTTGAAGTCCGCCATGGACCAGCCAAAAGCTTGCCTATTGCTGTGCAAGACCGCAAGAAGGGCTTTCTCTTGCTCTGGAGCTAAAGAAGCCGAGATGATAACAGGGAGGGTCTCGTTCTCACCCAAGTAAGCGTACTTAAGGTGAGACGGCAAAGGCTTGAGTTCGAGCGTTGGAGGTGAAACGATTGAAGGCAAGATTGGTGAAAAGATCTCGAACTCAAAGGATTCCAGCAAAGGTTCAAAACGAGTGTAAGCGACCGAGTTGGATGGTTCAGGTAACTCATCCGGAAATTCGAAGGATTCAAACTCGGGTGGAGAGTGGCTAAGATCGTTCGAGAACGTGAAACACTCGTAGTCATTGTCGGGCGCAGAAACAGCAGCAGGTTCGAAGAGGAACGCACTAGTGGCGTTAAGGTTATCGTGATCGAACAGAAACTCCTCGAATTCACACTCTTCTGGGGTGATCTCCTGGATTGAGCAAACGTCGAGTATATTAGCATTAGGTTCGGAGGGCTGATCCCCTAACCGAAAAATGTTGAGTTCAATTGTCATATTTCCAAAAGATAGGTTCATCGAACCATTTCGACAATTAATCACAGCATTTGAGGTTGCAAGGAATGGGCGGCCGAGTATCACCGGAATTTGGTTCCGGGGGTTAGCTACAGGCTGTGTATCTAAAACAATGAAGTCAACGGGGAATATGAAGTCCCCAACCTTGATTAACACATCCTCTAGCTCACCCCTAGGATGGGTGATTGATCGGTCGGCCATTTGGAGAGTACAGTGTGTGGGTTTCAGCTCTCCTACACCTAATTGCTCATATACTGAGTACGGAAGCAGGTTAACACTGGCACCAAGATCTAATAGTGCGCGGTTGATGTTCTTATCCCCAATGGTAATAGAAATCGTAGGACAGCCAGAGTCCTTCCGTTTTTGCGGTAAAGATTGGGTAAGAGCATCACTCACAGCACTAGCCAAGAAAACTTTCTTGGGTACCTGAGACTTCCTCTTTTTCGTGCACAAGTCCTTTAAGATTTTCGCGTGGGACGAGACTTGTTGGACAGCATCTAAAAGGGGAATGTTAATGTTAACCTGCTTAAACAACTCCAGAATCTTCTCCATTTGTGGATTTTGTTTATTTGACCTCAACCGGTTTGGAAATGGAACGTTTTTAAAATTGGTTGAGTCCAATGCTTGTGGAGGAGATTGTGGAGACGGAACGGATCCCAGAACTGGTGTTTTCGTGGAGTGAGAATTGGGTCCGTTTAGAGCAGAAGAAGAGGAAGGAGAGCCTTTTGAAGAATGGAGAATAGGCTCAGAAGACGAAGAAGCAGGAGAAGAAGAAGAAGAAGAAGAAGAAGAAGAAGAAGCAGCGGCCGGGGTGTCATCGTTGATCCGTGTGCCAATGTTGTTTTGCAGCATCCTTCCCGATCTCAATGTGGTCACGGCACTCACATTATGGTTCTGTTGTTCAAGAGCAACATGTACATTATGTGGGTGACCGGGATTTGGGAGTGGCTGGGACGGGAGCTTTCCCTTCTCTCGCTCGTTTAAGGCCGCATTCAGCTGTGCAATCTGGGCCTCGATGGTCTTGACGCTTTGCCCGTGAGCGGCAGTGTGTTGCACTAAGGACTGAATGGAAGACTGGATGTTGGCGGTGGACTGAGTTGATTGTTTAACGAACGCCTCCAGACTTCGTTCGAGCGAGGATACCTTATCGTTGTTTGACGGAACAAAGTTGTTTTGGGGAAAAGAATTGTTGGGTGTAAAGTTGTTCGTCTGATTTTGAAAAGGTTGGGGTTGGAAGGGCTACTGAAATTGATGTTGAGTTTGTTGTTGTGCTTGTTGTTGCGGCGGAGGAGGTCTTTGGAAATTGTTGCCTTGGAATTGATGCTGATTCTGATTCCAGGCGAAATTGGGGTGGTTCCTCCAACCGGGATTGTACTTGGAATAGTATGGATCATTTCTCGGTCTTTGCTGAAATGCAGCATTAACCTGATCCTGTCCTTGAGATGGAGAATTGTAAGGACACTCTTCGGTTAAATGAGAAGGATCGGAACAACAAGCACAAATGGTACGAAGGGGAAGAACAGGGGCAGGAGCAGGAGATGAAAATTTGCTCTCGATCGCTTCAAGTTTTCTCGTTATTGCAGCCATTTCAGCTTTCATCGCAATAGAGACATCGAGTTGGTGAATTCCTACCCTAGACTAACCGGTATAAGTGGAGGTAGAAGAAGAAGAAGTCGGTCTGGTGCTCTCCCATTGAAGCGTTTGTTCCACAAGGTCGTCGAAGAATTGCCACGCTTCCTCGTCAGATTTCGATAGGAAGTGGCCCTGACAAATGGTTTCCAACAACTGCTTGGTTGCTGGGTTCAGGCCCTCGTATAAGGTTTGGCAAAGTTGCCATTTCTCTATACCGTGGTGAGGACACTGAACAAGAAGGTCTTTATACCGGTCAAAGCACTTCCAGAAGGGTTCAGTAGGAAGCTGGGAGAATTGGTTGATTTCGTTACGGATCCTCGCGGTTTTATGATTCGGATAGAATTTCTTGAGAAACGCTTTAACAAACTCGTCCCAACTGGTTATGGAGTGGGAAGCGGTGCTATACAGCCATTTTTCAGCAAGATCGCACAAAGTGAACGGAATGACCCGTAGCCGTATAGCATCGTCCGACAGCTGGGTGGTTTTCATCATGGCACAAACGTTTTGAAATTTGTTGATGAAGATATAGGCATCTTCAGATTCAAGCCCATGAAATTTTGGAAGCATGTTAATGAAGTGGGGCTTAATTTCAAAATTATCCCCATTGGCCGGTGGAAGGGAAAGACAGGTGGGAAGTGCAGAACGGGTATGATAGAAACGATCCTGGAGCGCGATTCGCTGTGGCGCTACGACAGGCGGTGGTGGTGGGTTATTCGCATCCATAGGAGGTGGAGTCAATCCCGGGGGAGTCAAAGAGATGTTTGGATTAAATCCTGACATCGCGGAAGAAGAGGTTGGTGATGGTGAAGGTGAAGATGTATGAACAGAATTCCGGTCAACGTCGGAGTTGGCCGGCAAAGGTAAGGGTGAAAAAGGCGTGGACGGAGTTTCGACGTCTGAGTCGATCGCGTAGTCGGTAGCGACTAACGTAACGCGGACTAGGCGGGCGCTAGTGTCCTGAGTCCAAGCGGACATACACTAAACGAGTTTAGTGTAGTCAAAGCGGAGAAGGTGAGGGTAAGAAAATGTCAATGGAGAAATACGATGGGTGGTGGGTGAAAAAAATGGGATTTTGGTGACAAAGGGCAAGTTTTTATAAAAGTTTTTTTGATTTTTTTCCTTTTTCCTTTTTTTTTTATTTAGAAAGTGCTTTACAGAAATATGTACGGATTTACGGCTTTAAGCAATCACAAACAAGATATGCGCAATCACCTAGATCTAGGGTCACCTAGGTCAGCTAGACAGCTCCTAGCTGTTCCAAAGGGCTAGAAATAGGACCTCAAACCGCCTCTTCTCCGCCAATTGCGGCCAGGTAAGTGCCAGGTAAGTGGGAGGCTCCCCACTATATAAGTAGTGGTCCTAATTAAGTAACCACTTGCCTTGGACACACTTGCCTAGACACCGCAAAGTCAGGATAGGATAAACGGCCGATGCCTGTAACTAGTCCTCTGTCCTATTGAGCGCGAAGTCCTTAGGGCTGAGTCTAGTATTTTTTAATTAACAATGGTCAATGCATATGCTTTTTGTGATTTTTGGGGTCCTGGGAAGGGTGATGAAATCCCTACCCAATCTGAATTGGTTTCAAGCCCCTTAAAGTCCGTATTAATAAATGCAAAGCAGTAACAAATCAACTGCAATCAATTTTTATTTTTTATTTTTTTTAGCGCGGCGCAAAGAATTCTGCACAAAAACAATTTATTGGAAGGGGGAAGAGAATTTGCGCAAAGAATGCTGCAGAAAACAAAGTTCAGTGGAGTTCAGAGGAGTGGGGGAGAGGAGAGAGACTCACCAAAAAATTTTAGCACCCTGAAGGCACTAAATGGCCGCGGTTCCGCGGCCAAACACGTGCTCAGGCCGCGGTTCCGCGACTATGTGGAGGGATTGGGGCTTCAAATTTCTGGTGTGTGCTGTTTTGGGTGTCCTCTACTTGTTTGGATTTCCTGAATCTTGATTTGCTCACTGTATCTGCTCCAGATTTTTACAGTAGACCGTTGGTTCTTGTCTTGATCCGTCGCGGTGTAGCCGCGAGATATGGGTCTAACTTCCCACGTCTTTGGCACTGAACTCGAACTTCGTATTATCCTGCACACTTGCACAAAAACTAATCAAAAATAACAAGATGGATTTTTACAATGTATATTTTTTTTGTTTTGTTTTTCGGTTAGATTTATATTCACAAATTAACCCGAAATTACACAAAGAAATAAACTACCATCTCCCCGACAACGGCGCCATTTGATTGGTAAGGATTTTGCGTGTTCAAGTTTAGTTAATTACCGCAATCAAAACGGTTTCGCTTGTAGCTAGCCGGTTGAGTACGGGTCGTCTGCAGGAAGATGGGAATATTTTTCTATGTGCTTTAACGAGTTAAGTCCAAAAGCCCAGATTTGTTTGTGATTAACTAAGTGTTAAAATGATATGTAAAGAGAGCTTGTTAGGGTTAGGATTAGGTTAGTTTGAGTTAGGAATCGCTCACTTCTTTCGTTGCCACTCTTAATATCGGTGTTACAGTAATCGGCAACAACGGGGATTAGCACGACTAGGAAGGAATTTGTGAGTATAAGCTAGGCTTTCCAATGCATAAGTTCTTCCTTTTGGTGCTTGTCCGTCCGTTCTTGGCTCTTAGCCTTAACCTCCGGTTAATTCAACCACAACCGGTCTCACTACGGAATCACCGCTATCATGTAGGATAGGGTGCCGTAGGGAGCGGATCGTGGTTCAATTAACGGGAGTTTGATTTAAGATGTTGGGCAAGGAAAGAGTGAGAGAGATTTCCTTCTCTCAAACTTCCCTTATCCTACCCTAACAAGTATGGAAACTACTCACCCATTACAAGAAGAACGAAAAATAAAACAAAGGAGGAAGATAGAAAGAAAGAGATTAGAAGATAACAACTAGCTATTTGCGACCTCACCTTGGCAAGGATCAAACGTAAGCATCATGGTTGTTTAAGGATAAAGGAAAAGAGAATAAGAAAGAAACAACAATAAATAACAACAACTAAATTATCAATTGAAGATTACAAGCAATTAACATAACAAGAGCAAGACAAGTATAATAACAAAAAGAACTTCTTTATTCATCATTCTTCACTTACAAAAGCTCACTACAAGTTTTTAATGGAGAAGAGATGAGAAGAGGAAGAAGAACAACAAGTATTCTAAAACCTAAAATACAAGATTAAGCACCCTTGGCTTTGGCAAGTTCTGGACTATTTATAGGCAGGCAACAGAAATTCTAGGGCAACATTCTGGACCCATGTGAAAAGACCAAACTGCCCTTAAAATCCCATCAACTGATACGCCTGTACGGCCGCGGATCCGCGGCCTAGACCCCCTATTGGCCGCGGATCTGCGGCCCTATAGTGGAGTTGGATCATGGCCTTTTTTGTACTTCCCTGGTCTGCTGTGCCCATGAGTCTGGTATATGTTTTTTCTCATATTTTCTTCACGATTTTTCCAGAATTTCTGTTGAACAAAAAGGTGATGAATGTGGATCTTTTTGTCATGATTTTCTCGAGCTCCGCGTAGATTTCTTGGATCTTGTGTTGCCATTGAGCCTTGTGCATGAAAATGACAATCGATTTGCCATTTTGTCTCTTAACTGGTGTGTGGCAACATACGGATAGAGAGCGGAGACCCGTGTTTTATCTGTGGTTGGCAGGAATCCGGATTTTGTCGTGCTTTTCCATGAATTTCATCGTTTAGAGCCGAGAATCTGTATCCTGCAATTGACTAGCAAACACCGCTCAAGAGTACCTACCGATAAGCAAGATGATAAAAATTGGGCGGTATAAAAATGCAAAAATCTGATATGTACAGAGGTCGTTCTTTCAGCCAAAACGAAGAGAATGCTGAAGGATCTCCAAACATGCCCGGCGATCAGATGGAAAAATCAGCTAGAACCAGATATCATCGAGGGAATGCTGAAGCTGCGCTCAACTCCAAAAATTGGTGGTGATAGTTAAAGCGCCCACACCCAGCCGTCAAAGTCTTCGAAGAAGAAGAAGAAAACCAAAAAGCCCGTGAAGTCTGGTGATAAGCGCACGGACCTGCAAAAACATATTGACGCGCTGGAAGAATATAACCAGAAGGCACGGACCCCAGTCACACTCCAAGAATTTCTCAGCCACGTCCTTGAGGACGGAGATGATGACAATAGAGAAAACTCGTTAGATGAAATTGATGATTATGTGGCAAGCTGCCATGTAGTCTCTCACTCGTCGATAGACGGTGAAGAAGCTCCTGACACAGAAAAACTGGGAGAAAATCCTGAATCGGAGCTCTTAGGACCGTCAGACGAGATGATTGATGCACTCCTGAACGAGGCTCTTCTGAAAAGCAAGGCTGATCGAGAGCGCGAAATGGCCATATTTGGAAAAGCCAAACGTCGGCGACTGGACGAAAGGGTTGAAGCACCCCAACTAGACCAAGGCATGCCTGCGACAGACAAGAGCAGGCTTAAAATGAAGAAAAAGTTCGCCAAAGCCATATCAATGGGAATGAAGTTGCCACCCTCCGAAGGAAACGCTTCTGATGAAATACACCTTAATGAAGAGGATGTGCATCCTAATTACTGTTTATATCATCGAAGGATTGCGCATGCTACTGAAGAATGCAACGCCTTTAAAAATTGGTGGCAAGGGTATGTCGCTGACAGGTAGCACTTCAAGAGGATGAACCGTGAAGCTCGTCGACAGCGGAAAAATGTGACAGACGAACGTGGAAGAGCTGCCGGCAACTGTCACGTGGTTGATAGCAGGGGATCGCAAGTTCTCACCTTCGGGAGCACCTCTGATGAAGAAATAACCCTCGGCCCTCTCTTCAAAGAATCCACCTCAGGAAAAGAGGAAGAACCAAAGAGCTGTGAGAACATTTAGCTGCGCAATCGCACATTACCTGAAAAGAATCTCGGACCCGTAAACAAGGGGTCGAACAAAAAGGATAAGGGAAAAGAAAAGGTCCCTGAGGATATCACACTCGATCACCAAACCGTCGAAGAGCTGACATCCAAGGATCCACCCAAGAAAAATAAAGTGGATTACAACGTTTTGGCACACCTGAGGAAGATACCCTCACAGCTAAGCATTCTCGACGCCCTTCTGCTATCCAAAGAGGCGAGAGATTCTTTGATCAAGGCACTACAAGAGCCCGAGCAGTTCTAAGCTTTCCTCGCCGAAGAAAAAATGAAGGACGAGCTGGAAGAAATGCACACAGCCGATATTACTTTCGGCGATGAAGATCTCCTCCTCGGGACGTGCGAGCATAACCGTCCCCTTTATGTCTCCGGATACTGTCATGATATCAAGATAGGCAAAATCCTGGTTGATAATGGGTCCGCCGTCAATCTCCTCAATGTAAGAGTGTTGAAGGAAATCTGCATGAGCGTTCAACACCTCGCTCGGGATAAGATCACTATCTCCGGGTTTGACTCCCAGTCATTAAGGACGCTCGGGTATGTGATACTGACGTTACGTTTTTGGCTGCTTGTCACGGACGTTAAATTTCACGCCATCGACGCCAAGACATGCTACAATGCTCTGCTCGGCAGGCCTTGGTTACACGAGTATAACATCATCCCTTTTACACAATATCAGTGTATGAAGTATTTCAAGGATGGTCTCGAGTATACCGTGACGGAGGAGTTGAACCCATTTTCCGTGAACGAAGTTCGCAAATATGAGGATGCAAAGTACTTCCTGCTAGATTTCGAAGACACAGAAAGATGTCGCAAACCGGAGAGCAAACAAAAAGCTATCACCACCATTCCGGTCTTCGGGAGCGATACCGAGGAAGACGAAGAGATAGTCTATTCCGGGCCGCCCCAATGCAACAAGCCGAGACCGTCCACCATGATGTTGATCTTCGGCAGCGACTTGGAAGATGAGGTCAATGCCGTATTCTCTGCTCGGCCATCGATACAAGCCTTCGCTGATAAAGATCAAAGCTTGCAAATCGCCATGGTTCCGCAAGAGCATTACAAAGAGCTCGACGCGCTTGGTACCTATAGTGTGCAAAAACTGCAGACATTCTACGTCCCTCCCAGGCGAAGAGATGAAAAAGCGATCCTCTTTTATCGATCAATGGAAACCAAAGTGGAGAAAGAAATTTGGCACGGCGCCGATTCTGCACTTGACAGGCTCCAGCCCATCCGTCTGCCCAGATACTATACAGAAGGCTTAAAAAGGCTATTGAGGCGCCAAGGCGTACCCTTCAAACAGACTGCTCGACAAGCTCAGTTCTACAACAGGATCTGGAACGTCCCCGGAACTCAGCGAAAATTGCCCAACGGGAGAATGGAAGCGATCGGGCTTGGATATATCCGATCCAAGAAACGGGAACGATTCCATGGCTGCTATGTCATACATGACTTCGATGAAGAAGGAGATGCTCTGTGGGAAGATGCTAACCCTGAACCAAAACGAGGTCCGGCCGTGAAAATGCCGAGTCCATCGTTCGAAGAACAGATGGACAAGCTAATAAGGGAAGCGGGTCAAAAGGTACGGGATGATCATAGCCGTGAAATGGCAATCTACGAGAAAACCAGGACGAAGCACCTCCTTCAGCAGGCTGCGGAAAATGAAAATGCTCTTTGTCACCAACCCGTCATACAAAAGACTCGGCACAGAGGCAAAAATAAACCAAAGAACGGGAAAAACATTCGACGGCAGCGTAGCGGGTCTGAGAAGTCACGCAATCGAGAATCGAGCAGCCGGGATCCGTCTCTTATAAAGAAGATGGTCGAGCATACTCTTTTCCCCAAGACAAGACACAGAAAATATTCGATCTTGTCATAAAACATCAGACGATGACACTTCCGGAGTCCAAGCACCCCGAGCAAGCAGGCGAGGTCTCTCACCTAGACTATTGCTCCTATCACCGGGCAATAGGACATCCCCTCGAAGACTGCTTTACATTCAAAGACTGGGTAGAAGACCAGTATCAGCAAGACAGGTTCACTCTATCCAGCAGTTGGAAGGTAACCCCACCACTGAAGCATGAACCGAAAGCCACATATGCGGCGGGAGTAGAACAAGACCAACATCGGTCTTGGAAGCCCACCACAGAAGCATGAACCGAAAGCCACATATGCGGCGGGAGTAGAACCAGACCAACATCGGTCTTGGAAGCGATCTCGTACCTGTCACGTGATAACGGTGTCAGAAGAAGAACCCGAGAATATGGATGACCTCCCTTGGTGCTTCGAAAACGATGATGACGAGGCGGTCTCAGAGTTTCCACCGACGCCAAAAGAGCTGGAAGATGGGATACATACTACTGCCGATAACCTAAAGAAAATTGACTTGGGGACAGCAAACGACCCACGACCGACGTTCATCAGTGATCTGTTGTCTGAAGAAAAGGTGACTACGCTCAAAGACGTGCTCATGCAGTATAAAGACGGTTTCACATGGAACTATTCCGAGATGCCCGGATTAGATCCAGAAATAGCCGTCCACAAATTGGCGATATCTTCGGACGTCAAGCCGATCAAACAAGCACCGAGAAGAATGCGGCTCGAGCTTGAGATAAGCATCAACGCCGAGGTCAAGAAGCTAATCGACTCCGGCTTCATCCAAGAAGTTCAATACCCTAACTGGATTGCTAACATCGTCCCAGTGATGAAGAAAAATGGAACGGTGCGCATATGTGTGGACTTTCGGGATCTCAACAAAGTTTGCCCAAAGGACGACTTTCCAGTACCGGTCACTGAGCTGATGATAGATAATACGTCCACTCATGAAGTTTTCTCCTTCATGGACGGCTCATCAGAATACAATCAAATAAAAATGCATCCCGAGGACCAGAAGCATACCGCTTTCCGGACCCCTTTGGGCATATTCTGCTACAAGGTGATGCCTTTCGGTCTGAAGAACGCTGGTGCCACCTATCAGAGAGCCATGACGAAGATTTTCGATGACCTCATACATAAAATCATCGAATGCTATATTGACGACCTCGTAGTTAAAAGAAAATTATACGAGGAACATTTAGAGCATCTGAAGACCGTGTTTCAGCGCTTTCGGAAATACAACTTGAAGATGAACCCTCTCAAATGTGCGTTCGGAGTTTCCTCGGGTAAATTCCAAGGATTCATCGTACGGCACCGGGGCATCGAGATAGACCCGTCAAAGATCAAGGCGATCATGGAAATGTCCCCGCCAAGAACTCTCAAGCAGCTGCGGTCTCTTCAAGGAAAGCTCGCGTACATCCGGCGATTTATAGCCAATCTTTCTAGCAAGTGCCGTCCCTACAGTCACATGATGAAGAAGGGAACCCCTTTCATCTGGGATCGCAAATGCCAAAGCGCACTGGACGAAATCAAGCAATACCTGCAAAATCATCCGGTGCTAACCGCTCCCGTTAAAGGAAAACCTCTCGTCCTGTACACAACAACCCTCGACGGTTCTCTAGACGCATTATGGGCACAAGAAAACGACCAAGGGAAGGAGAGAGCCCTCTACTATTTGAGTCGAGTTCTTCTCAGGGCAGAAAACAATTACTCCCCTATCGAAAAACACTGCCTGGCGTTGATCTTCACGATAACGAAGCTCAGATACTACGCTTTGGCGTATGAGGTCCACCTCATATCAAAAGTGGATCCTCTCAAATATTTGATGTCAAGAGCCATATTAACGGGACGACTCGCTAAATGGGCCCTGCTCTTGATGGAGTTCTCGATAGCTTATCGTCCTCTCAAGGCAGTGAAAGGCCAAACCATCGCCGACTTCCTTGCCGAGCATCCGATACCCGCCGATTCTCCCTTGAACTGCGAATTGCCAGATGAGCACGCGTTTGACACGATCAACGGGGAGAAAGGAGGGGGTGATACCCGATGGGAACTCTACTTCGACGGAGCATCTTCCATGAAGAAGCGCAAACAAAGTACCCCCATAATCAAATCAGGGGTGGGCCTCATCTTCGTGACTCCACAAGGAGGGATAATGCGCTTTGCCTTTTTCTTAACAGAGCCGAAGACGAATAATGAAGCCGAATATGAAGCTTTGATAGCAGGTCTTGAGATCATCGTCGACATGGGAATCGAGCACCTCCTCATATATGGAGACTCCCAACTGGTCGTTAGTCAAGTAAACGACGACTATCAAACGTGCAAATCAGAGTTGGTGAAGTACGGCGAGAGAGTGCAGCAACTGCTGACTCAAATCCCTACCTATGCCCTGGAAAGCATACCGCACGCGGAAAATAGCAAGGCGGATGCACTAGCCAGACTCGCTAAAGAATTGGCCGACGAGAACCTCGATGACGTGAGGATCATTGTGCAAAGCCGTCGGGTTCTTGCACCGGAAGAAATATCTCCAGAGCCGTCTGAAGAAAAGGGAACGACAGAGCAAGCAACCCTACAAGTAAAAGACCAGGAAAAGGCTATGAATTGGAGAGAAGTCTTTATAGACTACTTCAAATCCCGTCGAACACCTGAAGATGCGTCCTTAAGACATCAGCTCATGAAACGAGCTTTATCTTTTGCCTTCGTCAATGATACTCTGTATAAGAGATCATTTGATTCTTTATGGCTAAGATGCCTGGGACCTAAAGAGGCAAAGCGAGTCGTCCAAGAAACTCACGACGGACTCTGCGGTTCTCACCAAGCCGGGCCAAAGATGAAGCCGAAGATCAAAAGGATGGGCTACTATTGGCCCACAATGATCCAAGACTGCCTCGAATACGTGAAGCAGTGCCACTCGTGCCAGATTCACGGGGACTTTATCCACCAGCATCCAAATCCGCTATATCCAACGGTGGTTAGCTGGCCATTAGAAATGTGGGGAACTGACATAATCGGCCCCATCGAACCAGTATCGTCCAGAGGACATCGGTTCATACTGGCAACAACCGATTACTTCTCCAAGTGGGCAAAAGCAGTACCACTAAGAGAAGTGAAGACGGAGAATATCCTCCAATTCTTCAAGACACACGTCATTTATCGGTTCGGCACTCTGCGACGGATTATCTCCGATAACAGGCCAGCCTATAAAAGCCACAAGATCAGCCGCTTCGCACAACAGCATAACATAGACTGGAGATACTCTTTGGTCTATAATCCCCGAGCTAACGGTCTAGCTGAGGCTTTCAACAAGACCTTGACGAAGATCGTGAAAAAGACGGTATCTCGAAATAAGAAGGACTGGCACGAGAGACTGCATGAAGCTCTCTTGGCGTATCGAACTACGTTCAAAACAGCCACGAACACAACGCCGTATGCATTGGTATTCGGCACAGAAGCGGTACTCCCTTTGGAGATAGAGTTACCTTCTCTACGAGTGGCGGTTCACTACGAGCTAACCGACGAAGAAAATGCTCACCTTCGGCTTGAGGAGCTCGACGCCCTTGATGAAACCCGGGTCATAGCGCAGCAAAACTTGGAAGCGTACAAAGCAAAGATGACGCGCTCATACGAAAGATTGGCTAGGCCGAGAACATTCCGCCAAGGCAAACTCGTGCTAGTGGTCAAAAGACCTATGATCCCCAATTGTGCCAAGCGGGGGAAATTCGAGCCGAACTATGAAGGCACATACATCATAGACAAAGTTTACCAGGGTGGAGCCTATCTACTCATGGATATGCATGGCGAAAGACCTTTCAGGCCAATAAACGGTCGCTTCCTGAAAAAATACTACGCCTGACGAGTCACGGCCTAGGTTAACGATAGATGACGACACCTATGTCCGCTCGCTATCTTCCTAAGCCCAAACTCTATAAGTAGTATCCGACCAACGGACCGAAACGTCCCTAAACTAACAATGGACCACTATGTCCTAAAATTGGCTGTTGACCGAGACATCTATAAACTACTACTGACCGCAGCATCCCAAGGATGACACAAAAAAAACGGTATGTCCATAAGAGAAATGGGCACGGATGAAAACCCAAAAGGGCTCCGTGAGTAAAAACAGCAGGGCTACCGGCGAGTTTTGTGAAAACCCGAAAGGGCACAATTTCATTAAAAGACACTTGCAAGGTCCTCTCGACCTTGAGGAGAAAATACCTGTGTGAGATCCTTACGACTCACAAGGGAGCAACACACTGAGGGATCCTCACGATTCCTAAGGAGAAATTACACTTGAGAGATCCTCACGACTCGTAAGGAAAACCCTCTTATGAAACGCTCACGGCTCATAAGATTCAAAAGCCTTAAACTACAGGGATCTGAACCTGTTCTTAAGCAGTCATACACCCTGATTTTGTCCTACAAGCGGTTCAATGCTGACTTTTATATACAATCCACAGGCGCGAATAAACATTTTCCCTAACAAAGTCCCACCCGCGACTAGGGATATGTTTACACAGTGGACAGCCCTTGTAAGTCCTCTCGACTTATAAGGAGAAAACACTCTTGTAAGATCCTTACGACTTATAAAAGGCACACTTAGGGATCCTCACGATGCCTAAGGAGAAAACGCACTTACGAGATTCTCATGACTCGTAAGGAGAAATACCTTCATGAGACCCTTACAGCTCAAGAAGTTAAAAGCCTTAGTCGACAGGATCCTAACCCTGTTTACTAAACCACCTTTGTTCGACATCGACAAAGGCAAATGATGATTCGGTCCTGGCAATATCCCGGTTGTAGCGATGCTGATGCCTAAATCGGTATCAAATCCCAAACTCGCAGCGAAAAGCCAGCGATCCACAAATGCATATGAAATAACCGATATGATGGGGCAACTTGCAACAAAATCAGCAAGTAAAAATGTATGCATACAAAATAGCCGAATGGTTGGGCAATTTGCAATAAAAAGCAGCGAGTAAATAAAACAAATAGCTGAAATGATTGGGCACTGCGAAAAATAGCCGAAATGATTGGGCAATCACGACTTTCGCGATATAAAAGCTGAAATGATAGAGTATCGCGGAAAGAAAAATATATAAAGTGAAACTTTTTGGCCCTACAGGTGAGATCACATCGATCCCTGTATACAATCCAGGGGCATAAACAAAGAGAGAACCATACCTTCCCACCCGGCTCCATCAGAAAAAGAAGCCAAATCTCGACGGTTCACAAACAGCCTGGAGATCATCTTAACATTCGTCTCATTACAACAGACGCAACATCAGCAAATTGGAGCCGCGGCAATGTTCTCAGTTCCATGACTCGGCGATACACAGACAACCGAGAGTCAACCCCTCCTGGTCCCGTGGAACACGGGTAATGTCAATCCTGACCCCGTGGGAAGCACCCAGAGCAAATCCTGGTCTAGTGGAACACGGCTAATGTCAATCCTGACCCCGTGGGAAGCGTCCAGAGTGAATCCTGGTCTAGTGGAACACGGCTAACGTCAATCCTGACCCCGTGGAAAGCATCCAGAGCAAATCCCGGTCCTGTGGAACACGGCTACTGTCAATCCTGACCCCGTGGGAAGCGTCCAGAGAGAATCCTGGTCTAGTGGAACACGACTAACGTCAATCCTGACCCCGTGGGAAGCGTCCAGAGCGAATCGTGGTCTAGTGGAATATGGCTAACGTCAATCCTGACCCCGTGGGGAAGCGTCCAGAGCGAATCCTGGTCCAGTGGAACACGGCTAACGTCAATCCTGACCCCGTGGGAAGCGTCCAGAGCAAATCCTGGTCTAGTGGAACACGGCTAACGTCAATCCTGACCCCGTGGGAAGCGTCCAGAGCAAATCCTGGTCTCGTGGAACACGGCTAACGTCAATCCTAACCCTGTGGGAAGCGTCCAGAGCAAATCGCTAACGTCAATCCTTACCCCGTGGGAAGCGTCCAGAGCAAATCCTGGTCCTGTCGAACACGGCTAATGTCAATTCTGACCCCGTGGGAAGCGTCCAGAGCAAATCTTGGTCTAGTGGAACACGGCTAACGTCAATCCTGACCCTATGGGAAGCGTCCAGAGCAAATCCTGGTCTAGTGGAACACGGCTAACGTCAATCCTGACTCCGTGGGAAGCGTCCAGAGCAAATCCTGGTCCTGTGGAACATGGCTAATGTCAATCCTGACCCCATGGGAAGCGTCCAGAGCAAATCCTGGTCTAATGGAACACGGCTAACGTCAATCCTGACCCCGTAGGAAGCGTCCAGAGCAAATCCTGGTCTAGTGGAACACGGCTAATGTCAATCCTGACCCCATGGGAAGCGTCCAGAGCAAATCCTGGTCTAGTGGAACACGGCTAAAGTCAATCCTGACCCCGTGGGAAGTGTCCAGAGCAAATCGTGGTCCTGTAGAACACGGCTAAAGTCAATCCTGACCCCGTAAGAAACAGCCAGAGCGAATCCTGGTTCCGTGGAACACGGCTAAAGTCAATCCTGACCCTGTGGGAAACGCCCAGAGCAACCCCTGACTCCGTGAAATGCGGATAATGTCAACCTCATCAATCACTTATGAGTCTTCTCGACTTGTAAGGAGAAAATTCACTTGTGAGATCCTTACAACTCTCAAGAGAAAACGCACTTAAGAATCCTCACTATTCCTAAGGAGAAAATACACCTACGGGATCCTCTCGACCTGTAGGGAGAAAATTCTTTATGAGACCCTCACGGCTTATAAAGTTGAAAAGTCTTAGGTGACAGATCCAAACCCTGTCTCCCAAGCCATCATTGCCTCGCAGAAAGGTCAAGGTAGATTTTCTACAGGCTACACTCTCCGACAAGAAAGGAAACAATCACTTACGAGTTCTCTCGACTTGTAAGGAGAAAATTCTCTTGTGAGATCCTTACGACTCTCAAGAGAAAACGCACCTAGGAATCCTCACGATTCCTAAGGAGAAAATACACCTGCCGGATCCTCTCGACTTGTAGGGAGAAAATTCTTTATGAGACCCTCACGGCTCATAAAATTGAAAAGTCTTAGGCAAGCAGACCTGAACCTATTTCCTAAGCCATTGTTACTTTGCAAAGAGTCCAAGATGGACCGTCAGTTACTATCTATAGGCCACGCTTGCTAAAATCGCATGGCAACGACACGGTAAAGAGAAGAAAGCAACAATAGAACAAAAAATGTGTATCTTTTATTCATGAATTCAATGGAGTACAAGTTTAATCATATGAAAGAATAAAAAATGGATACATGTTATTCAAAGATTACAAGCGTTCAATCTATACAAAACAGCTACTGAGAAGGAAGCGTTTTCAATAAGTCAGCAAGTTGCTCTCGCACTCCTTTCAGTGCCTTCTCGTGATCAGCTGCCGCGGCCAGCTCCGCTTCAATTCGAGCCCTTTGCTACAAGCATGATGAAATCTTCTCATCGATTTCCTGTTGGGCAACTTCACGACTCTGCGTAACCCGCTCAATAGAGTCGAGCTTCCACCTCAATACAAGCCCGTCCGAGATACATTGCTGCAAGGTGTTGAAAGCAGCTCTCAGTTGCGCGGCATTTATTTTAACTTGGGCGTGCAGCCTGCCAGATTCATCCGAAGCCTCCTCGCGTTCCTTCCGCCTTAAGGTCGCTTCTTGTTCGAAATGGCAGAGGAAGGAGACGCTCTATTCAACCCACGCAGTTCGCTGGGAGTTCAAAGCCTGAATTTCAGGAGCAGGACGCCTAAGCTCAAGCTCATGCATGCAGGCCTCAATCTTCCTGCAGTGGTTAACCCAAGACTCAACGACGCCTTTGTTATGGAAGTTCACAAGCGTCGCCAGCATTGGATTAACTTCGGCAGCAAAATCTGTAGCGAATGTAGGGGCCTCCGTGTCAAGCTCCTCGATGTAATCGCTCAACATACGCAGACTGGTCACGGCACCTTTTGAAGATGGACGTCTGGAAAAGGGCCCTGCTGGCATTATGATTCGAGACTCGAACGGAGCTGGAGTCGGTGTCACCGCTGCAAAACGAATCATAATCAGATGACGGCTCAAGAAATAAGGAAAAAACGCACGAACAATAGAGCCTACTATACCGGCTGCAACAGGGGGCGGAGCTGGAAGTACTGGTGGCGCGGCGATACTGTTAGTTATATGTATGCCCTAGAGGCCATTACTGTACATGAGATGTATATTATAGTGGATGCTTGGACATATATAGGGAGGACTTTCTTGCTTGACATGATAGTATGCTATCTGGTTACTATTTACCTTAATGTGTATACCGATTGTCTCTCTGTTACATGTTGGTAAAGCCCTTAAGATGTGTACTTGACTGCCAGAACTATGATGCAGATCATACTAGTGGGGCCATGGTAGTCCATAAGTACATCCTTTAAGGTCCCTAGTCGTGGGTGTATCGAGACGGAGAATCGATATACCAGAGTAGACTAGTGTATACCTTCTCGACCCATATAGATGGGCGATGGATGATCCCATATCCATTGGTGTTTGACATCAGAGATGATATACGGGTGCTCAGTGGAGACTGGGTACACTAGACGGACTCGCCGAGAACTCCCAGATGGTATTATACATCACGTTAGATGGCAGTTCTCTGGTGACACTGGTACAGGTTAGTCTGTAGACCCGAGATCGTCATAGAGTCTTGTGTGATTCCCACTGTGCTTTGATTTCCACCTTACCACGTCCAAGAGGGCGTGCAAAACGGTGGTTTTTCGGTACAGTCCCGAGTCACATGGAGGTAATGAGCGATAGGAGGGGTTTCATCTCTCCCGGTATTGGGGGTTGATGTTGCGCTGTGCTCGATTGACCATAACAGGGAAGTCTCTGGCCAGGGCCGGTTTAGAGATTTACTGGTAAGTGTTACCAGTAGTTTCTCGACCCGTTATGAGCCTTATATCGGCATGACTTATCGGTTATTGGGGTCTGACGTTTACCACCCCTAGACTTGATATGCGATATATCAGACGAAGAGACCGGACTGTACAGTAGTGTCACTGTCAGGCTTTTACAGGAGTTGGAGCGGGCTTGCTTGCTGATCTTCTGATCGCTCAATACCCGGGTAGCCGTTACGTCCAGCTAATACCGCTGACGGCTTGTGGGTGCTTGATGTGATCATCACCTACTGCCGGCGTATTGACGAGTCTTTAGAGTTCTACATAGAGGTTTTACTGGCTCAGGCAAAACGAAATAGGAGCGCATATATGATATGTGCGTGACCGAGAATAATGCGTGTATGTGATACCGTATTCTATTCTTGCGACTTTTGTATCGGTCGGTTATATGTGATATAGCCGGGTTATCGAATCAAGTGTTGATTCGATAAGTTGGTACATTTAGTGTTAGTCGGTCATATGTGATATAGCCGGATTATTGAATCAAGTGTTGATTTGATAATTTAGTGTATAATTGTATATGTGATATACTAATTTACATTAACTAACATTAGCTCACTTAAGCATTCTTTTCTCACATGTGTGTACATGTAAAATATATGTGATATATATTGATGTGCATTATTTATTTGTGTGTGTCATGGTTGTTGATACACTTTGCATGGGTGTATGAGACATACACCATTATAATTATTTGGTGGGGTTTTAATATTCGAAGTAAATACAAAATTAGTGGAAAAGTTGTTGAAAGCATGAAGCTTGTAGAAGCTTAAGAGTGCTTTGATAAAGTCCACCCATTTTGTTTTACTTAGGATATTTATTAATCTAACCACTATAATTAGCCATGGTTATGTCTCTACATGAGTTAGTATATGATACACACTCATCCATGGTTAATTATCTCACTTTGGATTAAGCTCATTATTTTCTTCTTTCTTCATCTTCTTCTTCCAAAAGAAAAGCTTGCTAGGGTTTGATAAAAGTGAGAAAGTAATGTGAGAAAAGAAATTCTAAAGTGAGTCCACTTCCTATTTCACCATCATCTACTAGATTAGCACTTTAGTATAGGGTGTTTGCTTCACTTTGGTGAAGTGGTAGCTTGAGTTAGTAATCTCTCGACGTAGATCATCTTCGGCCTTGAAGACTTCAAGCAAGACCGTTGCTTTCTTTTCATGGAGCCATCCAATAGTCCGGGAGTACCATAATCGCAGCGAAGGGACTACTACAAGGAGCTTATGAAGTGAAGGACCGATCTGTAAAGGTTGTATTTCCTTTTTCACTTAGATGTAAAATGGTTTACATTCGTTTCCGTATTATTTTCTAGTTATCGATTCTTGTTTAGAGTTTCATGAAACGGCAATTTTTTAAAAATGGCATGGACGATGCCTCTCGAAACCTTGCTGCCATCGATAGGAACCCTACAGATACCCTTGTCCCCTCCTTCAATTTGTAAGGCTACAAGTAATGCAAAGAGAAATTAGCAACGACATGGCTGCTCGTTAAAGAAAAGAAAGGACGTCGGTTAGAAAAGATACTCACCGGCACCAGCGGGTAGGCTAATCTCCGATTGAAAGGAGAAGTGCGGGTTCAGCACTTGATACAGATGATCAAAGAGAACTCCTGCGAGATTACGATGATACATGGTCAGTACACGAAAGATGCTGTCTCCGATTTAAATTTATCACAAACCCATACCTTCCTGCAGTTGAGAAGATATAAGAGAGGACGAAGGGGCAACGACCGTCAAAGCGGCAACTGGTGGTGCTTCTTCAGGTATCGCAACCTCAGCGCTCGCCACACCTACATTCGAAAGGAAAAGAACGTCTTCAGAAAGGATTGTGAAATGAAAAGAATGCAGCGACCCGAGACCTACCAGACAAGTCATCAGCCAAAACTGTGACGGAAGCATCACCAAGCACCACAACTTCTTCGATCTCAATCGGGGGGATAGTTTCGCCACCTGTGGCTCATCCCCTGATTCCACGAGAGCTGTCGTGATGCTCGCGACGCCAGGAGATGGCAGGGAACCACAGGCGGAAAGAGTGGCAATTAGAGCAGTCCCAGACTCCTGGGAAAGAGTAGCCGCTTTGGGCTCAGTAGTTGCCGTCATCTCACTCGCCACCTTCTCACCAAGACTTGGCCCTGCAGGGTAAGATGTATGAGAATCTGAAGATCAAATTCTGACAAAAGGACCCAGTGTTACGTTACCTTGGGTCGACATTTCAATTGCTTCCCGAGCCGCACGTGCCACCTGTCTATGGGCGGTAGACAGGGTGCCCGGAGCACCCTCTGAAGAAGCAGGGACAGGGGTAGTAGCGCTCGAGCCTACGCCCGCTGCCAAAGCGGCGTTACGTTCTTGTGCTGCACGCTTCCTGTGCTTCCTTTCCGCCTGGGCCGTGAGAGCTGATCTTCTTAGGACCTCCGTCAAGGAGACGTCATCGTCCGCGCCAGGAGCTACTTCTGGATCCGTTATGGTGTCTGTTATCGGTTGCTTAAGTAAAGTCTCTTTTGGCAATGCTGGGGAGGCCGGGACTTCGATAGCTGGCCCTGGAAGCATCTCCGCATCACCCTGCGGGATTGACACTGTACTGGGGATGACCTGAGTTGAGGTAGTCCCTACGATAAGATGAAAAAGGGGTCAGATTACCCATAAGAAAAGGGAATGAAGGCACAATGAGCCGAAATATACCAAGGCCCAGCGAAGCACGAAGCCTCTCTTCCTCCTCAAAAGTCTTGAGGGAAGCTGCGAGAGCCTCTTCAGTGGAAATGCCTGTTAAAGAAGGAGTGTCAGTCAAAACATGATAACAAAAACACAACAGCAAAAAGATACGGTTGAAGTTTACTCGATTGTGCAAAGGTGATCAGTCCTGCTTTGTGGCTACCTAGACGCGCGGAAGCTGCGATGGCAGCCTCTAGATCAGTATCATCTGGCGCCATGAATAGACCCTCGTTGGTCCCATATTCGCTCAGGCCCTCGCTATAAAGAGCACGAGGCTTCTGGTCGAGTACAACGTCTGCAGAAAGAATCGACTTCTTCTTCTTCTTCTTCTTCTGCGAGCGAGTACCGGTCGCCGCTAGCACAAGCTTACGCTTGGTGGGAACCTTGGGACAACGAGTCCCGATATCTGAACCCACGCAAGACTCGGGAGGTACTACAGTCACCGCTTCCATGGGAGCACGGGGTATCGGTAGCTCAGGCCTATCGCGCGGGACCACGACCGCAGCAACCTCTCTCAAAGGAGGACGAACGATGGTCTGCAGCTTTAGGGGAACGGTCGGATTACCAGCAGGGGCTGCACCCTTACGATCAAGCAATAGTCGCTTCTCCTCCTTGATAACAGCGCCCATCGCGTGTTGATACCACGCCATCAGGGCTTTCGGAACACAACTTGGCTCACTAATGAAGAAATTGGACCCTGTGTTTAGGCGCATGAAATGGTGCAAAGCGCTCCGGATACACTCTTCAGTATAAACCGGTTCTGCCAAGAATGTCTCGAGCGGGACGCCCTGATTATAACTTGATTGTTGGGCAAAATGGTGGGGGTTATATCTCATAAACAAAGCCGAGTCGTTTTGCCTGAACACCAAGTATCCCGGCCCGATCGAGTACAAATGGAGAATCTCCCGAGCTTTCTAGGTAGAAGCTCCGTCTTTAAAGGTGTCCCACAACGGCTGCACCGTCATAGCGGATTCCTTACCGATGGTCATAACCTTATCAACAAAGGTCATGCCGTCCCCGATGGTACGTGGGTGAAGAATTACACCCCGAGCCTCTCGCTGACTTGGCTCCATAATGGAAGTGTTGACCAGCCGCATGATCTATAGAAATGAGGCCGTTTGTGCATTCCAAAAGAACCGAGCACATGCAACTCGATCCGTGAAGTAAAATAATGCATCGGGAAGTTCACGGGCTGCACCCCCGGCTGAGTAGTGTCGGCCGCCGAACTAAGGCCGTAATACAAATGAGCCAGCCCGGCAATCCCAACAGCAACCTGTCTCCCTTCAACTATCTGATGAGCTGGGTAGAAGACAGACGGCCTCATGTAGCGAGGGTACATGGGAAGCGCGAACCAGCTTAACCACAAACCGAGGAACCCTAGAAAGAACGCTTCCTCATCGATGCCCGGAGCGGCAATTTCTGAAAAGGGGACGATCGCGACGTTTGGAAGAAAGAAACTCTTTTAATCGACTTCCAATATTGGCTGGCTATCCAAGTCAAAGCCGAAAGGATCATCAAGTTTGGCAAAACTTTCACCTTGTTGCGATAAAGCTTCTGGGCGGAGAAAACGGGCGATGAAGTCCGCAAAGCTAACCCCCTGGCTTCCAGATTCAATAAATAGGCCCTCGTAAATGTTTAGCACCTTGATCAAGCTAGGGAATCGGTGCTGAATGACATTCTCTGGGTTTAGACCCGTCATCACCAGTCGGGTAGCGAAAATATACTCATCAGGGGGCAAGATCTCCTCATAATTCTCCCCTCTGACAGGCAAGCCAGAGATATCCGCAAACTCTTCCAAAGAGATGGAAACTTCCCGATCTAGCATAAGGAAGGTATGAGTTGGAATGCTCCACTGTTCCAAAAAGGCTTTGACCCACCAGGCTGGAGGTGGGGAATATTGAAACAGGGAAGCATAGATCGCGGGGTACAACCCAAGCCTTAGCAGCTCTGACTTCTTTGCCGATAAGATGTATCGGACCCACTGCAGATATCCAGCAGAGTGACGGGGAGTCAGGCCTATGTTGTATGGATGTCCCCAAGGGCGCGACTCACCATGGCATATACGCCGCCCTAGAATGTCCAAAGCCATCGGCGGTTGTACAGGTATTGCAGCCATAGAGTGTAGGGTTAGCTTAGCACCTTGTGAAGGTTTTGGCAAGCATCAATCATGCTACTTTAAAATTTTGGGGTGCTAAACAAACCCTAACCAAGATCTTAACTAGAGAATTAGGAATAACAAAGCATGTAAACAACTTTACATCTAAGAGTTAGGGATTACAACCTTTGTAGTCCATTCCTTCACTTCTAAAGCTCCGTGTTGAGATCCCTTCGCTGCGATCATCGAGTACCCGGACTCAAGAGAGGCTCCATGAAGAGAAAGATGCAAGCTTGCTTCCAATCTTCAACAACAAAGATGATCTACCTTGAAGAAATCAAGCCCAAGCTCTTGCTTTACTAATCAAGTATTAGCAAAGCAAACACCCTAATCTAAGTGGCTATAATAGATGAGGATGATAAAGTAGGAATTTAGCTCTCATTTGTTTTCAATTTCTCACTCAAAATCTTCACATAAGAAAAAGCTAGAAAGCTTTTCTCAAAGGAAGAAAAAGAAGAAATTACTTTGTGATGAATAATGAATTATCATTCTATGGTTACAATTGCAACCCATGGTTAGGAATAAAGACTTAACCCATGTAGAGAGTTAACTAGGGTAAAGGGTTTGGGTTGGGTTAATAAAATATCTACACAAAAATATCTTTGCTTAAAACAAAAATAAAGCTTCTAGAAGCTTCATGAAAAAGCTTACCCAAATCAAACCCTAACTATGTTTAATCTCCACAAAACATGTTGCATTTGTAATCATAACTTGTTACAATATTATATATCTCATATATAATATATTTTGTAACAAAATAAAATAATACAATTAACATATATCACATATATATCAATGTATTATCCAAGTGAGAAAATAAATCTTTAAGTGAGCTATATTAGTTAATGTAATATAATATATCAAATATATAATTATACATTAAATTATCGAATCAACACTTGATCCGATAATCCGGCTATTTCACAAATAACCGACTAATATAATCTGTATCAGTTCATCGAATCAACATTTGATCCGATGATTCGGCTATATCATATATACCCGGCCGATATCTCATATCGCGAGAATCTAATACGGTATCGCATACACGTATTATTCCCGGTCCCGCACATATCACATATGTGCTCCTACTCCGTTTTGCCTGAGCCAGGAAACCTCTGTGTAGGACTCTAAAGAATCGTCAATACGCCGGCAGTAGGTGATGATCATATCAAACACCCACAAGCTGCAAGCGGTCATCTAAACGTAACAGCCACCCAGGTATTGAGCAATCAGAAAATCAACAAGCAAGCATATACATTCTCCTGTGAATCCAACCAGTAATACTCCCGTACAGTCCGGTCTCTTCGTCTGATATGTCGCATATCTCGCCTAGGGGTGGTAAACGTCAGACCCCAGTAGCTTGATAAGTCATGTCGTTATGAGGTCCATAACAGTTCGAGAAACTACTGATAACACTTACCGGTAAATCTCAGCAACCCTGACCAGAGATTTCCAGTTACAGCCAATCGAACACAGCGCAACATCAACTCCCTATACTGGGAGAGACGAAACCCCTCCTATCGCTTATTACCTCCATGTGATTCGGGACTGTACCCAAAAGCCACCGTTTTGCACGCCCTCTTGGACGTGGTATGATGGAAATCAAAGCACAGTGGGAATCACACAAGACTCTATGACGATCTCGGGTCTACAGACTAACCTGTACCAGTGTCACCAGAGAACTGCCATCTGACGTGAGGTATAATACCATCTGGGAGTTCTCGACCAGTCCGTCCAGTGTACCCAGTCTCCATTGAGCACCCATATACCTTCTCTGATGTCAAACACTAATGGATATGGGATCATCTATCGTCCATCATATGGGTCAAGAAGCGCATACGCTAGTCTACTCTGGAGTATCGATGCCCTGTCTCGGTACTCCCACGACTAGGAACATTTGAAGGATGTACTTAGCGACTACACTGTCCCCACTAGTATGATCTGCATCATAGTCTTGGTAGTCAAGTACTCATCCTAAGGACTTTATTAACATGTAACATAGAGACAATCAGAGTACATGTTAAGATAAAGGGCAACCAGATAGCATACTATCATGTCGAGCAAGAAAGTCCTCCCTATATATGTCCAAGCATCCACTACAATATACATCATATATACAGCAATGGCCTCTAGGGCATACATATCACTAACATAGAGGGCTGAAGACAACCCTCTGAAATCCAATTAACCACCTCCACGGCATAGTTCACCGGGGGTACGTCAGCATAATGAATCGCCGAGATGGCCTCTGAAGGTGTTGTGCAAGAGAAGCTGCGCCGACCCATGATGATCTGGTTATACCATGTTCCCCACAAATGAAGATTCTTGTGCTCCGGGTCATGGTCTTTGATCAGCACAAAAACCTCTCGGTCTACGGGCACTTCGGGGAATCCGCCTTTCGAACGGACGAACGGGAAGGAAGTGTCGAAAAACATAGTACCTGCACGGAAAAGAACAAATTTTCAGCCGCCAATGCTACGGTTTAAGTTCTGTCACTAGGTACTTTAAATCTGTACTACACTGCAATGCAGTGAAAAGGGACCAAAGGGGACCCACATAATCCAGATGACATTGCATCATTAATAAAACAACCTCATCATTTGATGAGACTGTCATTAAATAAGGAAATCCTCAATTGATTCTCATTCAATGAGAATCCCTCGGGCTAAGGAGAAAATCTCCCCTTGAGAGCAGTGCTCTGTGACAGAGTGACATCTGTCAAACTCTAATGATGAAGGAATAAAATTCCTCAAGAAAATTCTAAGAGCCTTGCTCTGGAAAAAAAATGATGAAAAAACCCATCAGAAAATTTAAAAAAAAGTTTTTTTTATGAGTTAAAATTCTGAGATCTTCAAGATCTATGGACAAACTCTGAGAGTTTTTCATAAGAGATTAACAAATCTCCATTATTCAGGAGAGCAAAGCTCCGTTAATGGGTAAAACCCTAATAACATTTTTTAGATCTAAGATCTATGGAGAGCAAAGCTCCGTTAATGGGTAAAACCCTAATAACATTTTTTAGATCTAAGATCTATGAAGAGCAAAGCTCTGTTAATGGGTAAAACCCCAAAAACATTTTGAGATCTATGATCTGTGGAAGAGCAAAGCTCTATTGATCAAGTTCAAATCTTACCAAAAATTTGGCAGAGTTTTGACTCTTGAAGGTTCTTAAAATGAAGAGCTATGCTCTGAAAGAGAATAAAAATTCTCAGAAGACAAAAATAAAGATGAATAGAAATCATCCTAAGGGCCAAGGGTCCTATTTATAGGCACTAAGATATCGTTTCAACTTCTAAGTTGATCCAAGGGCACAGATGCTACCACCGCTGCACTCACATGAAGGCCATGTGAGCGCAACGGTGGGGGGACATTTGCTTCCCCCAATCAGAGCAGAGCTCTGTTCAAAATTCAAATTTTAAAAAGAAGCAATGCATCATAGCAGCGCCAAGTGCGCTGCGCCCTAAGCAGCGCACCACGTGCAAGACACGTGTGCGCTAGCGCTAAGAGCGCTGCACTTAAGCAGCGCACCACGTGCAAGGCACGTGTGCCCTAGCACTAAGTGCGCTGCACTCTAAGCAGCGCACCATGTGCAAGGCACGTGTGCCCTAGCACTAAGTGCGCTGCACTCTAGTGCTGGAACTAAAAACTCCTCACCGTTAGATCAAAGATCCAATAATGATGATAAATCATTAATTGACCAGAATAAAATTCTGTTAAGGAAAGATTTCTCAAAATCTTTTCAAATAAGAAAATTGTGCTCTGTAAATCAGAGCACCGTTGGATCAATGATCCAAAGGTGATTAAAAATCACCAAAATATAGATAAATTCTGTATGGAAAGATTTCCCAATTTTGTTAAAAACAAGAAGATTTCCTTCTGTAAATCAGAAGCCCTTGGATAAAAGATCCAACGGGGGAAACATCCCCAAATCAATTAAAGAGAAGATCTCTTCAACTGATTGAACTGATCAGCCCTCATTATATAAAGGGCCCTAGACTTCAAGTCTCAGATAGAGGAACCCCCCATAAACTTTGAGAAATCTCAGAAAGAAGAGCCAAGCTCCCGGTAGAAGAATAAATTTTCTTCAAGGTAAAAATAAACAGAGAGATGAAATCATCTCATATTAAAAAGAAGAATTCACTTCTTTCTTTAAGATCATAGATCTACAGGACCAAGGTCTTTCACAAAGAGATTAAAGGATCTCACCATAAAATAAGAAGAAGAACATAATTCTTCTCACAGATCATAAATCTATAAAATAAAAGGAGGGAAGAATAAGTCAATTCTCTTAGGATCGCAGATCTATAAAGACAAAGCCTTTCATCAAAATAAGATATTGAAACGTCTCCTACAAAAAGAACTTTGTTCTTAGAACCTTGGGACAAAGTCTCTTCTAAACGAGAATTTAGTTCTCAGATCATAAAGCTGATCAAATAGCGCTTTGCGCTCATAAACTAGCGTTCTGCGCTCTTGGACTGGCGCTCAGCGCCAAGCGCGCCACGTGCTTCCCACATGCGCGCTACTTGAACAGAAGCGCTTTGCGCTCTTTGGACTGGCGCTAAGCGCCAAGCGCACCACGTGCTCCCCATGTGTGCGCCACTCAGCAGAAGCGCAATGCGCTCATAATCTGGCGCTCAACGCCAAGCGCACCACGTGCTTCTCACGTGTGCACCACTCAGAAGAAGCGCAATGCGCTCATAAACTAGCACTCTGCGCTCTTTGACTGGCGCAAAGCGTCAAGCGCGCCACGTGCTCCTCACGTGTGCGCTAAAAGAACATAAATTGTTCTATAAATAAATCCCCAGAGCTATGATGAATGCTCAGCATTCAATAAAAGACAAAAATGTTGTCAGAACTCAAATCAATGCTTAGCATTGTCAAATGTTTAACATTTAACTGAGTGGGCCGAGCCCAAGTTGGCCATTAATCCCTCATTCAGATTAATTGAGCCCATGTGCTCATAAATCTCAGATCGTAGTCCTAATTGGACTACAGATCTCTCAACCAAAATTGGTTCACGGGTACATCTCTTCACTCCTCTGATATTTGTCGTTGTAATCCTTCAACGTCTTCAGAGAGGTGACGGGTCCCGACAACCATACATTCCATAGACTATGACGTCTTTAAACTGGACTGTAGGGTCCTTAAACCCATGGACTATGATGTCCTTAACCTCGGACTGAGGGGTCCTTAAACCCATGGACTATGATGTCCTTAACCTTGGACCACCATGTCCTTAAACTGGTAATCGACCGCAATGTCCCTAAACTAAACAACAGAGGCCAAATGCTCTTTGGTTGGATCTAAATGATCCGGTTAAGTTGATCTTAGTCTTAAATTAGGCTAACGCATCCTTAACAAATGTTTAAGTTGATCTTAGTCTCAAATGAGACTAACGTATCTTTAAACCCAATCCCAAACCTAAATCTAAGAAGATACGGATTTGGACTAATGCACGCCCTACGGGCGACAACATAAATTAGTCTCCGTATACAATCCACGGGCAACCAAAAACAAAACAAACACCCACGGACAACATAAGCCGTTGAATTAGGATAGCCTCTGTTAAACAGAGCCGTTGAATTCTATTGTTTAACAGAGGCTATCCTAATTTTTTAGGAAAAATGAAATATCCTCATGTAGAATTGAATTCTACTGATTTAAACTTGGGCGACGGCGCTCACGTGCTGTGCCCGTGGACGCCATTTAAGAATTTAATTCTTACATATGACAGGTACTCCTGTGCTTTGCACATTGGCGCCAACGTGAGCTTCACGTGCGGCGCCACCATAGGATTTAATCCTAAGGGATTGGCGCTAGCGCTGGCACCCTTGTGGGGAGCACGTGAGGCACTGCCTCATTAAAATTTAACAGAGCTTAGCTTTTTTTATTTTGTTTAAATATTAGGGGAAGCTCTCACCATTCTCACGTGGCTCACACATGAACGGTGTCACTTTTTCCACCGTTTGATTTTCTAGGGAGTTGAACCGTCCCTTCACATCCTATAAATAGGGCCTTTGGCCCTTAAAATGACTGCTGTCTCATCATCTTTCTTAAGTTTTCTTCTTCTTTAAGAATTTAATTCCCATCTCATGGCTTAGATCTTTACCCACAAAACTTTTTTTAGAGTTAAACTCTGCTAAAAAAATTGATAAGGATTATGACCAAAATTCAACTCTTAAAAGAACCTTCCCTTTTGTTTTGGATTTTTTTAACCTATTAATAGAGCTTGGCTCTTTTTTTTAAATGATCTCTCAGAGATCTGAAGAAGAACTTCTCACCCTTTTTTGAGTAGACCGTGGGTCTCAAAATCCTGAGAATCGTTAGTTCTCTTCTTAGGCTTTTATCCTATCATTGATCTTGATTTTTGAGGGTTTCTGGAATTCAATTCCATTATATTTCCCATTTATCTCCCAACATGGGGGATTTCTTGGATTTAATCCCATTATCTAAGGAATTTTAATTCCATTTTGTCTTACAGAGCTTAGCACTGAGAAATTTTTGAAATTTTTGGGAATTTTATTCTCTTTCCTATTCCCCTCTTTTTATATACATATATATATGGTTCTAATACCCTTTTTTTTACAGATTTGAATCTGTTGCAGAACTCGTTTTTCGAGAACATTTGGAGTTTTTAACTCAACTGCTCAATGGGATTATTCATTTAATGAGAATCCTTTTGGATTCTCACAATGGGTGCATGTCTCATTATTGATGAGCTATCACCTTGATTTTGTGGGACCCACTATTTTTTTTAGACTGCAGTGACTTTATTATGCCATGATGGAGTACAGATTTGGGTGTACTGAAAATACTAAGGCCTTTTAGCTGTAGTCAATTACATTATGCCAATCACTAACTTTCTACTGGTTTTTCTTTTCAGGTATTATGGCTTCCGGTTTCTTTTTTACTTACGTTCGTTCATAGAGCGCTTTTGCCGACGCGACTACAGATCGTGAAGTCATTGCTTTAATCCGAGACTACGATCCAGAGTAGAAGTCTCTTCATCTATGCGGATCGTGGTATAGTTATATTATCCGGGGTCGGCGCAGCTTTACTTGTGCGGTGCCATCAGCACCGGTCCCGTCGATTCATTATGCTGACCCTCCGCAGATCGCTTACGCAGTGGAAGAGGTCAATTAGACTGCGGAAGGTCGTCTTCAACCTTCCATGGCGTCGATACCAGTCCAGTCGCCGATGGCCCTAGACATTTTGGGGCGGCACATGTGTCAAGGAGAAGCGTGTTCTTAGGGTCAGATTTATACAATAAGAGTGACCCCTCGACATCCGACTGGTTATCTCCAGTGGGTCCGTTATATTTTATCGACCAAGGAAACGTTACTACTGAAGACCGGGTTATACCCAGCGGTCTACGCGTCTTTCTTTTATTACCATACTCATGTGTGGTGGGTTAAATCCTTCTTGGAACAGTGGAACATTCCGATCCACATGTTTCTTTTTTCGGACCGTGAGGTATCGATCTCGCTGGAAGAACTCGCAGAAATTTCCTGGTTACCCGTCAGAGGGGAGCATTATGAGGAGATACTTCCTCCCGACGAGTATGTTTTTGCCACCGAGTTGGTAGTCATGGGCCTTAGCTCGGAAAACGCTATCCAACACAAGTTCCCTAGTTTGATCAAAGTGCTGAATATCTATGAGAGCATGTTTTTGGAATCTGGGGGGCATGGGGTTAGCTTTTCCGACTTTGTCTCCCATTTCCTTCGTCCGGAGGTTATATCGAAGAAGGCTGCAAAATTTTCCAAGCTCGATGATCCGTTCGGATTTGGCTCGGACAAATTGCCAACTGCAGAGGCAGATTTAAAGCAGTTTTTTATTCTGGATACCCCCATCGTCCCTTTTGCAGAGATTGCTGTTGCGAATATTGATGAGGAGATGTTTTTCATGGGCTTTATCGGTTTGTGGCTGAGCTGGTTTGCACTCCCAATGTACCCTCACTACATGAGATCGTCTGTTTTCTATCCGGCTCATCGCATTGCGGTGGGGACACGTATGGCTGTTGGGGTTGCAGGATTGGCCCACTTATATCATTGTCTAAGTATAGCATGTAAGTCTATGTTACACACCCCGATACTTACGGGGAGGCGGAATAGGTAAAAATCAAATTTTTATCACAAGGTAACATAGACTATGTTTGAGGATCTTTGCTAAATCATTGCTAACAACCAAACTAGAGGTTTTATCTACTATGCTAGAAGATTATAACTCATGCTACAAGTCCTTCGGGTCTTCTCCGTTTTCCTCCTCGTCTCCGTAGGCTCCATGGGTCGATCCGGATCGTGGCTTCTTCAACGGCCTCCTTGAGCCGAAGATGATCCACCCGAGAGTCTATAGTCCGAGCTCCACCTCAAGACCGAGGTAACTAGGGCAACAAGTTTGCTAAGCTTGATGTCCTAGGTGATGTAGAGTATGATGATGGATTTGTTTGTCTATTAAATCCCTAATTTTCTCAACACATGAGAGCTTAAGGGATTTCTAGTGAGGAAGAAGAAGGAGAGCAAACATGGGAGCTCTCTTGAAGAGAGAGAGAGTGAATGAGATAATGAACCATGGAAAAAAGAAAACAAATCTTTTATTAAGATAATTGTGATGGCAACCTTGATTTGACTATTATCATGTCACCATTAATGCTAAGCAAAATATCTAGTGCTTAACAAAAATATCTAAGTCAACCATAGTCAACATGGTCAAATGGTCAAACCAATTAGCCATGACACAATTATCACTAAAAAGATTAGTAAACATTTTCCATCACCTCATAATGGTTTTAATCAAGTCAATGGTCAAAACCCTAATGAGGCATCTCCTTCATTGCTCCTCACATCCGTGCATACACACCCGCATCCGCATTCCGAAGAATACGAATACTAAGAGACAAAACTAATCCATCAATATAATACTAGGATCCGGCTTAAACCAAAGTCCACTAGTATTATCCGCCCGAACATCATACGCGTAGAAGTGCACGTAAGTGATCGTAGCCCTGCCGTAAAACCATACGGCCTCTACACCTTTTACCCAGTGCAGGGAAACTCTCTGTGTGGGACTCTAAAGACTCGACACTGTGCTGGCAGTGGGTTTAACCATAGGCCGCAAGCGGTACTAGCTGTACGTAACGGTCCCCAGGTAGATGTCGATAAGAAGGCCGATGAGGAAAACCCATCCGAACTCCTACCGAGCCTGAATGTGACAATCTCCGTATAGTCTGGTCTGTTCGTTTACGAGTATCGCATATCGGGCATAGGGGGCGGTAAACGTCAGACCCCTAATAGCGGTATAAGTCATGTCGGAGTGTAGCCCAGAACACCCAGAGAAACTACTGGAGCACCTACCAGTAAATCTCACTTACCTTAGCCAGGGACTTTGTGTAATGGCTTTCCAGACACAGTGCGATATCAACCCCCAATACCTGGAGAGACGAATCATATCTAACCGCCACTGCCTCCAAGTGCTTCGGGACTGCACCCAACTACTACATGTTTGCACGACTCCTTTGATTCGTGGTAGGGTAGTAATCAAAGTACAGTGGGAAATCACTCGAGGTGAAGTAGCAGTGTCAAGTCGACGAACTAAGCTACACTTATGTCACCTGGGAACTGCTATCTGACGATAGGTATAGTACCAACCAGCAGTTCCCGACGAGTCATGTCCGGTGTACTCGTAACCTAACGAGCATATGCATACTATCTCCAGTACGATGTACTAATGGCTGTCAGACAGACCATCTCCCCTGCTGGGATGAGAAGCGTATACACTAGTCTACTCTGGAGTATCGATGCCCCGTCTCGATAATCCTACGACTAGGGACATGTATAAGGATGTGCTTACAGATTACCCAGCCCCCACTAGTGTGACTGCCATCACAACGCTGGTAATCAAGCAAAGATCCCAAGGGCTCTACTAATATGTATAAGCGATATGTTAAAAGAAACATATGCACATATTGAAGTAGAAACAAACCAAGTAGCATACTACCATTTTGAGCAAGACTGTTAATACAACTGTGAATATCCCAAGCTTCCATTAAGTAATAAATAAGCTAGTATGATACAGTAATGGCTTCTAGGGCATATATACTAACATAGCGGCCAACACTGCCCAGCCAGGCTTGAAGCCCGTAAATCTCCCCTTGCACTACTTCATCTCATGGATCAAGATGCACGTGTTGAACGCCTTTAGTGTGCATAAAAGGCCTAGATTTTATGAAGGGTACAACTTCCCTTGGGTCATGCAATTGGTTGACGCTTCTTCTCCAGACCCAACACAATGAGAGGCTTGGCGATTGCTCCTACGTCCGCACATGGTTGGGGACAACATGATCTTCGTTAATAGGGTTCTAACCATTAGTAAGGAACCCTCCAAAGTGATCCAGCCGCTCCACGATGCCTTTACGGATGGAGTTTCTGTTTTGAGGGCCCGGGAGATTGCGCATTTGTATTCCATCAGACCGGGCTTCCTTGTATTCATGCAAAATGCCTCGGTGTTATTCATGAGATATAACCCGCATCACTTTACTTAGCAATCTGGTTATAACCAAGGTGTTCTCCTTGAAGTGTTTCTCGTTGATCCGGCTGCTATAGAGGAGAGTGTTCGCAACGCGGCGCACCATTTTATATAACTGAATACGAGGTCTCATTTCCTGATCGCTGAGCCAAGTCATATCCCGAAGGCCTTCAATGCTTACATAGACTGGTATCAGCATGCAACGGGTGCGGTTATCAAGGACGAAAGGTGGATGCTTCTTGACCATAAGGATTCTGTCCCGGCCAGTAATCCTGCTGTTCCACTGAAGCAACAGGCAGTTGTCCGTCCTTATTTGAGAGAGAGCCTTTCCGGCTAAGCAACGCCGTTGTAGTTCCACGAGCCTTTCCGGCTAAGCTACGGCAAGACGTAAGTGCTCCTGGGAATGTGGTGGCTGCGGCATCTCCTGAGTTAGGCATTGGCTTGAAAATCGGGACTCGCCGTCCTAAGAATCCTGTAAAGCGAAAGCTTTTATCGTTAGGTGTTGTCGGCTCGCAGAAAAAGAAGAAATCTTTATTTTCGGCTGATGTTGTATTCGGTCAGGAGCCTCATGCTCCCTACAGCGAAGGCTTGTCCGAATATGGCAACAACGACAGTCTGTTCGGGGCTTCTACTGATGAGATTGTCGCTACTGATCTTCAAGCCGCTATTGAGACTTCTGAGAGATTAGCTCACGAGCAAGCAGTGTTTGCTTCTCTTGTGGCGTCAAGTATATCTCATTTACATTCTTTCGTATATATATATTTTTTTGAATTTTTTATGTTTTATTAACGCTTTCTTAATAGGCATCTCCACTGAAGAGGCTCTTTTGGCGTCCCTCAAAACATTTGAGGAAGAGAAGAGGCTTCGTGTTTCTATGGGTCTCGGTATGATTCATTTTGCGACGCTTTTGAATATACATATTTAGCTCATTTCGTTCACACCCTGACGCTCTTCTTTTTTTTATTACAGGAATCACGTCAACTTGTGTTATTCCTGTTGGATATGTATGCCCTAGAGGCCATTATTGTATATGTATACATGTGGATACTTGGACATATGTGTATGGATAGAACAATCTTGCTCGATATGATAGTATGCTATATGGTTTGTCTTTATCTTAACATGTACATATGTTTTACTTGTTATTATGTATCATCTATACATGTTGATAAAGCCCGTATGAACATTGCTTGACTACCTGCGTTGTGATGGTGATCATACTTGTGGAGCTGGGTAGTCGATAAGCACATCCTTAAAAGGTCCCTAGTCATGAGAGTATCGAGACTGGGCATCGATATTCCGGAGTAGACTAGCATATACGTTTCTAGACCCCCGACGAGGGGCAACGGTTGGTCCCGCAGCCATTGGTTTTTTACACCTAAGATCGTATATAGGTGCTCATTGGGGGTGAGTACACTGGACGGACTCGTTGAGAACTTCTAGATGGTACTATATCTATCGTTAGATAGCAGTTCTCAGGTGACATGAGTACATGATAGTATTCTGACCCGAGATCATCATTTGTCTCGTGTGAGTTCCCACTGTACTTTGATTACTACCCCACCACGGCTCTACTGAGTCGTGCAAACAGGTTTTGGTTGGGTACAGTCCCGAGCCACATGGAGTGTAACACCCGAGTTCATTTATACCAATTCCAGTTTCCGTATTTACTTATCCATGGTCTACTATTGATTTATCGTGTTTGCGTACGAATGGTAGTTACATTTTACCTGGCATCCGACCCGACCCGCTTGCTTGAACTTGTTTGATTTATATTTATAGGTTACCTTGATTCGTTGCATTGACACGTGCATCTAGTATAAACTGCATATTGGCATTGCATCTGACA
Organism: Agapanthus africanus; assembly: GCA_030015575.1. Taxonomy (NCBI): domain Eukaryota; kingdom Viridiplantae; phylum Streptophyta; class Magnoliopsida; order Asparagales; family Amaryllidaceae; genus Agapanthus; species Agapanthus africanus. The sequence continues at coordinate 408,728,116 of CM057349.1, read as the reverse complement.
TCGCATGTTTTATCATATAACTTTTAAGTCACAGAAAATATTTATTAAAATACATTGCATGGCCTGCTTGATACCCCTGACCTTGTGGTAGCATCCTTGCATCGTGTTCTCGTCCCGTTCAGTGAAACGGACGTGTTTGGATGGCTACGCGCACGTACGTGCGTCCGTTCTTGGAGGTATGCATTTCTGTCTTATAATCTTTCATTTTAAATTTTTAAACTGGCTAATAATTTTCATATTTCAATTTCAAAATTTTGGACCCAACCCGGACGCATTTCTGAAATATTTTGTAGTCCGCCTAAATTCAAATTAATTATTTTATCTTATTTATTTTTTTGATTTTCTGTTATTGAATTGGGAACTGAGTAAATCTTTTAGTTGTAACATCTTTTATAAATTTTATTCATTTTTCCCCACCGAGCCAATCAGAGCTCTCTCTTCTTTGCACCTGGCCCTACCACCGAGCTCTCTCTTTTCTATCCCTTTCTTTTTCTTTCCCTCAGCCAATCAGAAGCATTACTTTAAGTCACTGGGCCCCACGTCTCCCTCTCTCTCCCCCCCAAAATCTTTCTCTTTCTCCTTCTCTCTCCTCCTCCGCAGCGCTTTCTCTCTCTCTTCTCTTTCTCTCTCCTCTCGCGCTCTTTCTCTCTCCTCTCGCGAACACTGTTCGCTTCTCGATTCTGCTCACCGCCCGATGGATCCCGTCACCTCCCTTCTCTCTTTCTTCTTCTCCCTCGTTTAAAACCCCGAGCACGAGAAACCCAAAGCACATCGAACCCTAACCCTAAACTCCTCTGCCTATATACACTCTACCTCACCATCTCCTCCTCGTCTTCATCTCCCCTTCCTCTCTTCTCCTTTTCCTCGCCACGAGAACACTGCAACCAACCCTAACCAGAGAACCCATCGCCATAACTGCACCCATCGCCGACGCCCTCCTCTACTCGTCGTCACCTCACCCCACTCCTTCTCTCCTCATCTCCATCATCTCCTTCTTCTCCATCTTCTTCCTCTTTCCACTGCACCCTGCACACCCGCAGAACCCACAGAATCCATCACCACCACCTTGTACCGCCTCGTCACCGATCATCCCTCGTCGTCGCCATCTTACTCCATCTCTCCTCCTCTCCATCTTCTATGTGCTTCTCCCTCATCATTATCCCTGCACACCAAGAAACCTAGACAGCAAACCGAGCCTTAACCCTAACACACCCGAACCCTAGCCTCGCCGGGAAACCCTCACGCCGGCAACCCTCGTCGTCGCCACCCTTGCCGACTCCCCTCTGCAACCACAGAACGCAGCTACGGTAAGCCCCCTCTAATGTTTTCCTTCTTACATTCTTCTCTCCATTCTTTCTTCTCCTGCTTTACGTGTTATTCTCATGTTCACTGTTGGTTCTCGTTTGCCGGGATCCGACGTGCCGACGGCGATCCCGACGACCCAGCGAGGATACCTGACCCGTGTGATCCCATCGTGCGTGTTGGAGATAGTGCCCTCAAAGTCAATTATTGGATCGCAGGTACGTGATTGCAATGATCGAGGCAGGACCTATACCGATATGACAGTCTTGCTCGAGATGATAGTTTGCTATCTAGTTTGTCTTTATCATCGTATACATGCTTTAGTTCACTATTGTGTGATGATAGAGCCCATAGGATTCTTGCTTGACTACCAGCAGTATGATGGCGATCATACACGTGGGAGCTGGGGTCTGTAAGCACATCCTTAAAGTGTCCCTAGTCGTGGGAGTTTCGAGACAGGGCATCGATACTCCAGAGTAGACTAGTGTATACAGTCGAGACCCCGACGAGGGGCGGTGGCCGGTCTCACAAGCCACTGGTGTCAGTTTGATCACCTAAGATGTATACAGGTGCTCATTGGGTTATGAGTACACCGGACAGGACTCGCCGGGAACCTGCTAGTTGGTATTATACATATCGTCAGATAGCAATTCCCTGGTGACATGTGTACAGGTTAGTTCATCGACCTGAGATCGTCATTTGTCTCATGTGAGTTCCCACTGTGCTTAGATTACTACCCTACCACGCTCAAAGGAGTTGTGCAAACAGGTTTTAGTTGGGTACGGTCCCGAGCCACATTGGAGGCAAGTGAGCGGATCGTCGGGGATTCGTCTCTCCCGGTATTGGGGGTTGATGTCGCGCAGTGCACGGGTGGCCATCACTAGGAATCCTCGGCCGAGGTAGTGGAGAATTACTGATTTGGATCAGTAGTTTCTCAGGAGGTGATGGGCTTCATGCCGACACGATTTATCGCGTTATTAGGGGTCTGACTTTATCCACCCCCCTAGACTCGATATGCGATACTCTTTAGACGAATGGACCGGACTGTATATACATTGTCACTGTCAGGCTCAGTAGGGTTTATAGATGAGTTCGCTCGTCAGCTTCCCTTCCAATCAATACATAGGCAAAACGTTACATGCAGCTTGTACCTCTGACGTGCTAGTGGTTATACCCAGTGCCAGTGTGTTGATGAGTCATTAGAGTCCCCCACAGACACTTTCCCAAGTTCGGGCGAAACGTTGTAGAGGCCGTATGGTGATATGGCAAGGTTCGGAAAAAGCACGTGCGTTTTCGCACGTGTCGTTTTTCGGACAGATAATACTGGTAGGCTTTGGTTTAAGCCGGAACCCAGTATTATACTGTGTAGATATAATATCTTTGTCTCAGTTGCATTTGTATTCGGTCGTAATACAAATGCGGGTATGTTTATACTGATACGGGGTTATCCTGAAATTCGTTTCAGGATCACTTTTGGAAGTTGCCAGTTTCCAGTTTTCTATCAGCCGTATTTAACAGTCGGTTAAATACGGATTTATATTTTCTTGAGATGAGTGTGGAAGTTTGTAGAAGCTTCTTGATGTGGTGATGAGGCTTGTGACTCATTAGTGTCATTAATGGTTCATTAATGATGAAGGATGACTAGGTTTATGTTGATTGGTTTGCATTTAATGCTAGTTAGTGATTCATTCTTTGTTGATAAGTATCCTTGTTGTGGTCACCCTCTTGCCATCTACTACACTCACCCTCCTCTTGATAAATTGTGGCCGGCCTCCTCTTGATAGGAGAGAGATTCATTTTTGATTAAAAAGATTATGGTTTTGGCCTCATGAAAATTAGATTGCTCATTTCTCAATTCGATCGATCCAAAAGGCAACTTCTTTTAACCGTTCCTCCATAGTCTTGGACGTAACGAGACAAAGTGTTCTACTCATTCTCTACTTCATCTTGGTCATCTCTTTTAGCAAATTTGACGACCGAGTTGCCTCGGTTCAGAGGCGGGAGCCCGTTTAAAGATCCGTCGACGTGGTGCCACCTGGACGAGAAGACTGGAGATTCAGGAGATCGGAGCAGCCGCAATAAAGCGTGGGATTATGGTTGAAGACTGAAGGACTCGGATCATTCGGTATAACGTTTCTACCCATTTGTAGTTTGTTAGTTTAGCTTTAATGGCAGATCCGGGTTACGGTACACGATAGCACCAGTTTGTAAAAAGTTTTTGTTCCGCATTTGGCGTCTGTTAGACGGCCGGGGCGCTACCGTGGACTTACAGTGGTATCAGAGCCCCACCATTAAGCTATACTATGTTGTGCTAACACGTTTAAAATATTGATCGAACGAAATTTCGAAAAACACAATTTTCAAGTGCTTAAGTTTCTGTCGATTTTAAACAGTGTCTAAAAATTATTTTTATCATCCCAGAAAATTAAGCAGGGTTTTTTAAGCATACGGATGAAAATTGAGCACGTGATCCCCCTAGGGTTTGACCGCGGAACCGTGGCGCTTTAGTGGGAACAGTGCATCAATTTTTCACAGTGAGCTGAATTTGGGAAATTGTGGGTTTTGGAATAGTTCTTTTTGGCCCAGATTTTGTTACTGTACAGCAGATGTACGTGGGGCCCACTTCAGGAAATTTAGTCGATCGAAATTTTAAACTTGTTAGTATACAGTATTTACATTATATCTCCGACCGAGAATGTCATTTGATCGGTAAACCGCGTCTGATTGCTATAGTTCTTTTAGACGGGTTTGCGAACGTGACATTCGCGTTGATGTTCTGTGTTGTGCTGTGATGTTGCGGATATGTCGTGGTGGAAAGCAGGATGCAATGATAGTGCAGTTTGGATTTATTTGTACATTTGATATTGCGGGGCGAGCGTCCAAACATGTGGACTGCCGTTACTGCATGTTTGTATAATATTCTTTTAGGGCACGACCGGGACGAGGTCGATGTACCCGTTGTACATATTTTTATTTCTGTACTAGGTTTATCCCGTGAAGGAGTGCACAGATAGCCGGGTTCAGGAGGGCAACGGGTCCGTATCTCATGGCATTGAGAGGCAGAGGGACCTCACTCTAGAATTGGCAGACTATTCGCCGCACTCGTAGGGGGTAGAGGTTGACCCAAGGAGGGGTGCTCAATTTACCGGATTCCGTGAAGTGCCGAGTGTTCCATTCACTATGTTATGGGGACTACCTCGCTTCAGGTTTTGGCGGGTAACTTGCCGCACCCGTAGGGGTCTAGGTTTCATTGCACAGGCTATCCACACGACCAGGGGAACGTCGGGTTTCAGTAGCGGCTCTGTGAAACCCGGGGATCCCAGATTATCTGTATTGTTTTGTGATGCTTATTACTTTTCTGTAATATTGCATATTATCACGCCTGGAGCGATTATTGTATATTGGTATATATACTATTAGATGTTGTATATGTTTTACACCCGCGCTAGTCCAGCCCCCGCTCTGTCGTTAGTTAAGTAACCTAACGGGTGATGACGGGACCCAGTGGCGAATGCGGATGGCATATACATACATTTTATTTTCGTTCTTTTCTGGTGTGATTGATTAATGGGACTGTATTGATTCTGATCAATGCAAGGATAAAACAAACCTATATTTGATGTTGTTGGAACAAATTTTAAAAGGTGTTATTACAAAGATGTTTCCTTTTGTTTTGCATAGCGATATTCAGTTAGAATATCCCGCACCTCATTCGACGAGGCAAGGGCAGAGATCCCTTCACCGGGAGTGACCCCTTGGGCAGAAGTTTACGTCAGGGTAATAACTTCAATATAGTCGATTACAAGTTGCTTTGCATCGCGGTATTCAGTTGGAATATCCTGCACCTCATTCCACGAGGAAAGAGCCGAGATCCCTTCACCGGGAGTGACCTCTTTAGCAAAGGTTTTTCGCCACTATATTTTTATAAAAAGCTATCAGGTTCCTTCAATGAGATCAAGTTCATTACGTTAAAGGTTTTTCGCCAAAAACCAGCCGTAGCCCTCCGTCATTTCTTATGGATTGTCAGTAGTATTCAAGCTATGTTTGTTGACTAAAGTCAAGGCATAGTGTTTGGTAGCTGCTGAACATTCATCTGTTGCATAGATAGATGTGTTGGTTTGGGACAGTCGTATTACCTTGTTGACTAAAGTCAAGGGTATGTACGGGTGGGTTCAAATCAACCTGGACAATGACGGGTAGAACTTGACATGTGATTTATGATTTGTTGACTAAAGTCAAGGTCATAAGAGCATGAGGCAAAAATTATATCGGGAGTTTCAAACATACAGCAAACTTGCCAGGCATGCGCATACCTTCTGGAGTGTGATAACTTGAGTGGCTTCCATCAAGTTATCATGCGATGATAGTTGGATCCCGATTCTCACTGATGAGTTGGTTTACTCTTCGGGTGATCCCGACTAATTCTTCTTTCTGGTTTGGAGGAGAATTTAAGATAACAGTGGGAGGTTTTCTGATTAGATAAAGTGATAACCATTCTGATCTAGGTTAGAGTGCACGCAGAGTGTTTCTTTTCTCTCTCTCTCTTTGGCAGCGACCTTTGACCGACCCTAGACTATGACTCAGTGACTAAGTTGACCGAAACTTCTTAAAATAATGGCTTTTGGATTGTCCGAATTGCATAAGTCATTGTCGCTCCTTCTTTTACCCTTTGCATTTCTCAGAACACCCCGTATTACTACGGATATCCACTTCCATTGGATAAATCCATCGTATGGTTATATACAAACTCGAAGGGACTTCTTCGAGGATGGATCCAGGTTCAGGAGAAATAGAAATGGTTTATTCAGATGTCTTTTGTTATCACCTTCTCTCAGGTTGCGAGGGCTCCTTAGTTTAGGAGAGTACACCTATTACGCTTATTGGATAGTCTTATTCCAAACCATAGGCTGGTGCCAAAAGGTAGGGAATGAAGAAAACCAATTAGCCTAAGTAGGGTGTACAGAAGGTAATAACTAAAGACAAAATAAAGGGATTAGAAAGAGGGCAAAGTAAATTGCGACTGTTATCATTCACGACCAAACCGTGTACTTCATCGCTACTCCTATTTCACCTTTGGTTTTTCCCCAGTTCGGGAGAAATAGAATAAGGTATTATTCAGTTGTCTCTTATCATCACCTTCTCTCAAGTTACGAGTACTCCTAGGTTTAGGAGGGTACACCTATTATGCTTACTGGATAGTCTTCTTCCAAACCGTAGGCTGGTGCCGAAAGGTAGGGAAGGAAGAAAACCATTTAGCCTAATGATGGTGTACAGAAGGTAATGACTAAAGACAAATAAAGGGATTTGGAGAGATGGCAAAGAAATATACGGTTAAAGTCATGAATAGGATTGTGGAAGAGGCATTACTAGGAATACCAGGATACCCCTACGAGACATTTTAATATTTCAGTTTCACTGCGCATTGTTAAAAGAAAACTGTTTTCCCGATTAGATACTTACTCCAGGGTATGTATTTACCAGGTTTCATTCTCATATCTGTAAGGTTTTTACAGAAGATGGGTGGGAGTAAGTTATTGGGAATTAGGTGATCATCCTCATTATATCAGAATTCGTTGTAATTGGTGATATTTGAGGAAATCGCCTGGGTACAGTTTTCAACCTACGATGCACAGGTTTTGAGTTATTCAAACTCAGGGGACTTATACAGAGTATTGTATGTTGTCTAGTGTCCGTCAGGACAAAGGGGTAGGTCCTCGTACTATGTTCTGTTTACTTATAACTTCTCTAGTTTTTAGACAAGTGTTTCGTAGAAATACAATGTCTAAGTTTTGAGAAGTTGTGGGTATAAGAATAAAGTAGAGAACCAGGTATCACAAGTATTGGGATTCTTCAAAGAGATTGAAAATGTAGATTCTTGTGATTGGTATTCAGTTGATAGTAATGGTTTTAAGAAACTTGTTTCTCTTTCAGGTTACTCATAATTGGATGGATTCCTAAGTTGAGTAATACTGATTAGCCTTTTTCCATTAAGTTGTTATGCACTGGAGACAGATGCATGATTAGAATCTGGTTCCAATTAAATTAGTGCCTCTATTTCTATATTGTATATAGAATGGTTCATATCTTAACGATATTAAGATAAGGGAAGTTGTCCAGTTTATGCTTAAAACCAGACACTGGATAACTCAAGGCACGTTTCTGTAATGGCTGTTTGTGGGTTGACCCTGGCTTTGACGAGGGTTGACATTTCTACCATTTGGAAGATCAATAGTGATATTGTTCTAGACTCGCCACAGTTTTAGTAAAATGGAATTTTTCAGAAAACAATAGTGGGAGTATGGTAGAACTGGAAGTGATTGCAGAACCGCAAACGATTACGGAAAATTTAATAGGGCCTATATATTCAATCAGTTTTGACATTCCAATAGCCACTCCACAGATATGGTGGGTAACCTCAGACACCCAAGAGGTACTCCGGTAGCCTCAAGGACGGTGACAGGGAGGTTCTTGTTTACCCAGACTTGACACTACGGTTGTTCCAGGCTATGAGACCCGGCAGGAGGATAAGTATAGTGTCGTTCTAAACTAGCTTTAGAAGTGTACGTATATATATATTATTCTGCCAGAGGGTTATCGTAGTCAGTGGGAGCAGCGGAAGCGTAGTGGGCAAGTAGCTTATGTCTATTTATAGACTTCAGCAATTATAGCGGAGATAGATCATCTAATTTTGATGAGACAGTCATGGTTTTGACTTCATCAGAATAGTGGATAGATATGTTGAGAAGGTAGTAGGGTGTGATGTCCTGGTATTTGGATGACATACACAGAGTAGGAAGTAAAATTCCTATACTTCAATCGGTCGTACTTTGGTCGTCACACAGTTGTTTCTTCAGAAAGGATATGGATGTAATATCAGACATTCTGGTTACTAGATCTATGGTTTTAGATCTAGGTTTGGGTAGTTTCCCAATATGGGTACTTTGACAATATTCTAATAGTATTTTAGAATAGATGACTCCTGGCATGGTAGAGTACCTGCAGATGATGGAGTCACCCTCTCTAAGGGTGTCTTAGAGACTAAAGGAGAGAGGGAAGTGCATGATTGGCAGATCACTTGCTTAGGCAATTGAGTCAATCATGAGATGTCAAGTACCACACCAGATGTTGTTTTTGCACTAGTTGCGATAAGTTTATATTAATCCAATCCTGAAGAAACATAAGGAAGCAGTTTTAGAACATAAGTGCTTGTTCTACGGATTTGATGACGGCAGCCTCTTTCGGGAGACGGTTATCATTCCAGGCTTCCAAGGTGACCTGGATGACAGAGTGATTGTCAGAGTTATAGTTTTCCCTCTGACGAGGGACAGTATTATGGACAGGTGGTCCAAGAGGATACTGTGGGAAGCATGGTGCTGGAAACTGATTAAGTTCAGTTATCGATACAGTCTAAGAAGTTTGGATTTGGAGTTCATTTATGAACTAGGTCCCATCAAAGATCCAGACATATTCTAAGACAGGTATTACTCGATTCGGGAGATGGCTCTCTCCGCGAACTTGAGATTTAGAGAGATATAGAAAGAAACATCAGGGCGGATCCACTCACTGAGGCTATTTCTCGAACACAAGAGTTTTACAAACTAGCTTTGTGAAACTGATTAGTAGAGGAGTTGGGTGTTCGGTATCACACGGGCTGTGATAATGCGACATCGCAATAATTAGCCTTAAGTGCAAGTGGGAGATTGTTGGAGATAGTGCCCTCAAAATCAATTATTGGATCGCAGGTACGTGATTGCAATGATCGAGGCAGGACCTATACCGATATGACAGTCTTGCTCGAGATGATAGTTTGCTATCTAGTTTGTCTTTATCATCGTATACATGCTTTAGTTCACTATTGCGTGATGATAGAGCCCATAGGATTCTTGCTTGACTACCAGCAGTATGATGGCGATCATACACGTGGGAGCTGGGGTCTGTAAACACATCCTTAAAGTGTCCCTAGTCGTGGGAGTTTCGAGACAGGGCATCGATACTCCAGAGTAGACTAGTGTATACAGTCGAGACCCCGACGAGGGGCGGTGGCCGGTCTCACAAGCCACTGGTGTCAGTTTGATCACCTAAGATGTATACAGGTGCTCATTGGGTTATGAGTACACCGGACAGGACTCGCCGGGAACCTGCTAGTTGGTATTATACATATCGCCAGATACCAATTCCCTGGTGACATGTGTACAGGTTAGTTCATCGACCTGAGATCGTCATTTGTCTCATGTGAGTTCCCACCGTGCTTAGATTACTACCCTACCACGCTCAAAGGAGTTGTGCAAACAGGTTTAAGTTGGGTACAGTCCCGAGCCACATTGGAGGCAAGTGAGCGGATCGTCGGGGATTCATCTCTCCCGGTATTGGGGGTTGATGTCGCGCAGTGCACGGGTGGCCATCACTAGGAATCCTCGGCCGAGATAGTGGAGAATTACTGATTTGGATCAGTAGTTTCTCAGGAGGTGATGGGCTTCATGCCGACACGATTTATCGCGTTATTAGGGGTCTGACTTTATACACCCCCTAGACTCGATATACGATACTCTTTAGACGAATGGACCGGACTGTATATACATTGTCACTGTCAGGCTCAGTAGGGTTTATAGATGAGTTCGCTCGTCAGCTTCCCTTCCAATCAATACATAGGCAAAACGTTACGTGCAGCTTGTACCTCTGACGTGCTAGTGGTTATACCCAGTGCCAATGTGTTGATGAGTCATTAGAGTCCCCCACAGACACTTTCCCAAGTTCGGGCGAAACGTTGTAGAGGCCGTATGGTGATATGGCAAGGTTCGGAAAAAGCACGTGCGTTTTCGCACGTGTCGTTTTTCGGACAGATAATACTGGTAGGCTTTGGTTTAAGCCGGAACCCAGTATTATACTGTGTAGATATAATATCTTTGTCTCAGTTGCATTTGTATTCGGTCGTAATACAAATGCGGGTATGTTTATACTGATAAGGGGTTATCCTGAAATTCGTTTCAGGATCACTTTTGGAAGTTGCCAGTTTCCAGTTTTCTATCAGCCGTATTTAACAGTCGGTTAAATACGGATTTATCTTTTCTTGAGATGAGTGTGGAAGTTTGTAGAAGCTTCTTGATGTGGTGATGAGGCTTGTGACTCATTAGTGTCATTAAAGGTTCATTAATGATGAAGGATGACTAGGTTTATGTTGATTGGTTTGCATTTAATGCTAGTTAGTGATTCATTCTTTGTTGATAAGTATCCTTGTTATGGTCACCCTCTTGCCATCTCCTACACTCACCCTCCTCTTGATAAATTGTGGCCGGCCTCCTCTTGATAGGAGAGAGATTCATTTTTGATTAAAAAGATTATGGTTTTGGCCTCATGAAAATTAGATTGCTCATTTCTCAATTCGATCGATCCAAAAGGCAACTTCTTTTAACCGTTTGTCCATAGTCTTGGACGTAACGAGACAAAGTGTTCTACTCATTCTCTACTTCATCTTGGTCGTCTCTTTTAGCAAACTTGACGACCGAGTTGCCTCGGTTCAGAGGCGGGAGCCCATTTAAAGATCCGTCGACGTGGTGCCCCCTGGACGAGAAGACTGGAGATTCAAGAGATCGGAGCAGCCGCAACAAAGCGTGGGATGATGGTTGAAGACCGAAGGACTCGGATCATTCGGTATAACGTTTCTACCCATTTGTAGTTTGTTAGTTTAGCTTTAATGGCAGATCCGGGTTACGGTACACGATAGCGCCAGTTTGTAAAAAGTTTTTGTTCCGCATTTGGCGTCTGTTAGACGGCCGGGGCGCTACCGTGGACTTACAGTGCGTTGTTTGGACTCGTTCCGTGTACCGTGCGCACGTCGCGACTTTTTCGCCGACGCGTAACGTTCTGTTTACCGTGTCGTGATCCGATCAAGGCAAGTTAATCTTACTACATGTTATACTATTACCTTCTATGTATATTTAAATTATAATACCCCATCATGATTATTTATGCAACCCGCATTATCACTTTTCATGTTTTATCATTTTTACGGATGTCCGATTACATCCACACCATGTATTTCCCATCTAGTGCATGCCAGTGAAACTTGCTATATGCTATTTACAATATTCCATATTTATTTGCCTATATATATTTTAAACATGAAGTTTGAATTGGTGCCTATATCACATTTTACCATCCGATGTCCGTTTATATCATTTTGAGTTAATTGTGAAACACACCCGGTTGCATGTTAGATTACAATATTGTATGCCCATGCCTATATTTTATAACATAGTTCTTGGTCGCATAGCCATAGTACCCTTTAAATAGTTCATAACTGTACAACACCCGTGTGCATCCATCTAATCTGTTTTATACATATTATTGCATCCATTAACCCTTTTACATATACTTGCATCAAGCAGGCTTTTAATACATGATAGTATGATTTTAATATTCTATGTTCATTTAAGGTATGATACTTCATGTTGGAACTATAACCCTGACTCTAATTGATGACTGTACATCCATATAGTTGAGTCTGTACCTATTTGCATATCATATTACATGTTCCAGTTTGTTGTTCTATTAGTACACATGCTTATTTCGTATACCCATGCTATGCTAGTTGATTATGAGCACCCATATGATATCTTGTACACCTGACATGACTTGTTACACCCATTACTTGACACAACATGGTACCGTACAACTCTTGACATAACATGACACCTTTATATATTACCTGGCCTGACCTGATGTACCATGGTCTTACCTGTTACCTGATCTTGTGTCTAATGCCAACAAACCTGACCTGTTGTCTATCCAGACAAACATGTACCTGCATGATCCTGAGTTGGTATTAGCTCTAGATTATTTAATACATGACCTGAACACTTATAACTTGGGGGTATGGGGAAATCAATGATGAAACCTGACTTGTAACTCGACAGTTGCTTGCTTTTACTGATCAGTTTTAGAGGCTAGGCCAGCCTTGGGATGATGCTGCTGACATCGTTCGTCTTTACATATTTCCTGTTTTAGTGCCCAGCGGCATGTCTCGGTTTCAGCCCGAGAGTCTTAGACCGTGGTCCCGGGCATGCACGGGATACTATTGAGTTACATCGATGATTCATCAAATTGATTTCAAAGACTTGAGAGTAGCTAACCCAATAGACCAGTTTAGATAACTCATTACACATTATCCCACTGTCCTTACTTATATCACTGTTATGCTTGTTTTACCATTTATACTCATACTTGCATGTATTGCTACCCCTGTCTTTATTATTGCTTGATGATATGACGCGCTGACGTCTGGGTTTTGCATGGCCCAGATCCTCTACCCTTGTTGCAGACTGATCAGGAGTATTGCCGCTGTTAGACCGAGCGGTGAAGATCCTGTCCGTATGCAATTTTACTTTCCAGGTGTTTCTTTTATTATATCTCTTGCTTCCGCATACTATTATTTCTTGACTTAGTCATTCTGGCTCATGGACATGTACTAGATAGTTTAGTTTACTTTCCTGTTCTTGATATCTCTACAGCCGTAATGTGACTGTGGAGGGATTTTTCCTATCCACGGGTAGCATGGTTGGCTATGTCACGTCCCATCTTAGCGTACTCTGGGAAGCGGGGCGTGACATGGTTCTTTTGGTATCATAGCCATGGGATATAGGTTAATCGAGTTTGATTCTTTTGTAGTTGGGTATTGGACCCAATACACGAATCAGAATACTCGTGATTAGGAACATGTCCTGCCACCTTGTTATCGTGATTCTTGAATCATATCATTCTCTTATCCTTTGCCTGGACGATATGCAAACCACTTTGCATCTCGACTTGGAACCTTTTTGGTTCACTATTGTTTCTCCCTGTTCCTTGATTCTGATACTAGGATTTGGGTGACTTGAGTGGAGTTATGTAATTGTACCCATGAACTGCAGCATGGTTACAATGCGGTACTCTATTTAAGTAACTTGGAGTCCTGGTCTTGATTCACTTCCTTGTTTCATGGTTGTTATATTACCTTGCTTATCTCGGTTTCATTGCTTACCAATTCTTGTTTTACCACCAGCTTGAATCATGCTTACCGTGCTTAATTCTCTTCAGTATCTTGACTTCGGATGAAGTCATCTTGGTATCCTACTTGTTCATATCTTTCCCGCATTGGAATTATTCAATTCCGGTGCATTCCTTGTTTGTTGTTGTCTTGGGAATGGATTTTCTTGGCACCTTCCATGCTCACATTGATTGTAGAGCAAGGAAAGCGAATTTCCAGATTCCCGGACATCCGAGGGTTGTTTTGCTGGAGGAAGTAGTTCTGTCGGGCCAATCGAGTTTAGGGCTAGGCCGACAAACAATGTACTTTCGTCGATGGAAGTTATTAAGGAAGAAGCGCCGGCTATATTTCGAGAGTTCACGGACGTGTTCGAGGACATCTCGGGTTACTGCAAATGAGATGAAGAGTTTGCGATTGATCTTGTTCCTGGTGCAGCGCCAATCTCATAGGCGTATTATCCAATGGCACCAGTAAAATTGGAAGAAGCCAGGAAGCAGGTTGCTGAATTACTTGAGAAGGGTTGGATTTGCAGAAGTAACTCACCTTGGGAAGCTCCTGTAAGTCGATGTACAACACCCCACGACTTGCGGGGAGGCGGAATAATGAAAAACGATCTTGTTTTATACGTAAACATCGACTAACCGAGAATCATTGCTTAAACAATAACTAACAAGAAACCATAGAAGAGTTAACTACTATGATAAGTGATTATACCTAAAGAACCGATTCCTTCGTCTTGTCGTTCTCCACGTCCTCTCCGGCCTTCTCTATGTAGTAGAAGATCCACCCGAGAGCTTAACTTCAAGCTTCACCTCTAACTTGAGGTAACAAGGTTTCTTAAATCGCTAATCTAAGTAACCTAGGTGATATAGAGAATGGTTAAGGATTAAGTAGTCTACTCTAATCCTTGGTCTCAACACATGAGAGGGGAGGATTAGGGTTTGAAGAGAGAGAGCTTGAGGAGAGAGAAAGTGAGCAAGAGAAGTGAATGAGATAATGATCTATCATAATATATATCAAGCATTATCATTTATCCAATAAAAGAAAATAAAGGATTTACAACCATGCTTCATAAATATCAAAGGGTGATTCATCTCCATGAGTCATTAAGCATTTATGATACATTAATGACATGGATGAATCACTCATATGACTCTCTAATCTCATTTAATGCATATGCCACCTTAACCCCTAAGTCACCATCTTCTAGAAGCTTCTCGCGTAATTACGAGAACGCCCCTCCTATCCGTGAAAACACGGAAAAACTTTAGACTGTATAAATCTAATAACCGGATATTAGAAACTGGCTTAAACCAAAGCCGGCTAGTAAAAACTGTCCGGATGTCGTACGTGCGTAAACACACGTATGCGTCCGAACCCTTGTCGTAAAACCATACGACCTCTATATCGTTTAGCCTGGAGTAGGGAAACTCTCTGTGTGGGACTCTAGAGACTCGAATACTACGCTGGCAGTGGGTTTAACCATAGACCGCAAGCGGCACTAGCTGTACGTAACGGTCCCCAGGTAGATGTCGATAAAAAGGCCGATGAGGAAACCCATCCGAACTCCTACTGAGTCTGATGTGACAATTTCCGTACAGTCCGGTCTGTTCGTCTAAGACTATCGCATATCGGGCCTAGGGGGGCGGCAAGCGTCAGTCCCCTAATAGCGGTATAAGTCGTGTCGGAGCGTAGCCCATTACTCCCTGAGAAACTACTGGAACCTACCAGCAAATCTCGCTTGCCCTGGCCAGGGACTTTGCATAATGGCTCTCTGACACAGCGTGATATCAACCCCCAATACCGGGAGAGACGAATCCTGTCTAACCGCCACTGCCTCCAAGTGCTCGGGACTGCACCCAACTGCTACCTGTTTGCACGACTCCTTTGAGCCGTGGTAGGGTAGCAATCTAAGAACAGTGGGACACACTCAAGGCGAAGTAGAATCAAGTCTGCAGACTATGCTGTACTCATGTCACCTGGGAACTGTTAACTGACGACTGGTATAAAACCAACCAACAGTTCCCTGTGAGTCCTGTCCGGTGTACCCGTAACCTAACGAGCACCTGCATACTATCTCCAGTACGACATACTGACGGCTGTGGGACAGACCATCTCCCCAACTGGGATGAGAAGCGTACACACTAGTCTACTCCGGAGTATCGATGCCCTGTCTCGATAATCCTATGACTAGGGACCTGAATAAGGATGTGCTTGTAAACTACCCAGCCCCCACTAGTGTGACTGCCATCACAACTCTGGTAGTCAAGCAAGATCCTAAGAGCTCTATCAATACGTATACTCACATATTAAGATAGAAAAACCAAGTAGCATACTACCATATTTAGCAAGACTGTTATATACATGTGAATATCCCAAGCTTCCATTAAGTAATATACAAACTAGTATGATACAATAATGGCCTCTAGGGCATATACACTAACAATCTCCCACTTGCACTAGGGCCATGTACTGGCATATCGAAGACCGATGATCTTGAGTAGCCTCTCGAACTGAATCTGAGGAAGGGCCTTTGTGAATGGATCAACAATGTTCTCTTCAGTAGTAACTCTCCGAACCTCGATCTCCTGACGATCAATGATCTCCTTGATCAGGTGATACCGCCTTAAGATGTGTCTGGACTTCTGATGGGACCTTGGTTCCTTTGCTAAAGCTATAGCTCCGTTGTTGTCGCAATACAGAGGTATTGGATCAACAATGGTAGGAACCACCTGAAGTTCTGTTAGGAACTTCTTCATCCAGACCGCTTCTTTTGCGGCATCGCAAGCAGCAATATACTCCGCTTCCATCGTCGAGTCAGCAATGGTGTCCTGCTTGGAACTTTTCCAGCACACCGCCCCTCCATTGAGGGTAAAGACATAACCTGACATGGACTTGGAATCGTCCTTATCACTCTGGAAGCCGGAATCAGCATAGGCCTCCATCCTGAGGTCTTTTCCGCCGTAAACCAAGAACATCTCCTTAGTCCTCCTCAGGTACTTGAGAATGTTCTTTACTGCTATCCAGTGCTTCTCCCCTGGGTCTGACTGATACCCGCTTACTACGCTCAGTGCGTAAGCTACATCTGGTCTGGTGCACAACATCGCATACATTATAGAGCCTACCGCAGAAGCGTAGGGTATAATAGACATGCGTTCCCTTTCCAAATCAGTCTTGGGAGACATCTCTTTGGATAGGGTGATTCCATGACAAGCCGGTAGATTACCGCGCTTAGAATCTTCCATACTAAATCTTTTCAGTACAGTGTCGATATACCTGGACTGCGAAAGTCCCAACATCCTCTTGGATCTATCACGATAGATCCGGATCCCCAGAATGTAAGAGGCATCACCCAGGTCTTTCATGGAGAACCTGTGTGACAAGAATCCTTTGACAGATTGTAGCATAGGAATGTCATTTCCTATCAATAGAATGTCATCCACGTACAAGACGAGGAATACGACACTTCTGGCTACAACTTTACTATATATACATGGTTCATCTGGATTTTTGATAAAGTCATATTCTTTGACTGTCTCATCAAAACAGATGTTCCAACTCCGCGATACCTGCTTTAGTCCATAAATGGATTTAAGCAACTTGCATACTTTCCCGCTGCTCCCACTCTGATTGAAACCCTCTGGCTAATCCATATAGACGCACTCTTCTAAATTACCATTCAGAAAAGCCGTCTTTACGTCCATCTGCCAGATTTCATAATCATGGAAGGCAGCAATAGCAAGAAGGACCTGAATGGATTTGAGTATAGCCACTGGAGAAAAAATTTCGTCATAGTCCAAACCATGTCTTTGACGAAAACCCTTTGCAACAAGTCTAGCCTTATAGGTTTCCACCTGTCCATCTATACCAATCTTTTTCTTGAAGATCCATTTGCATCCTATGGGTTTTACCCCATCTAGAGCAAAGTCCAAAGTCCATACTTTGTTGGTGTACATGGACTCCATTTCGGTCCGCATTGCATCTAGCTATCGTACCGAATCGCCGCTCTGGATGGCCTGCTGGAAACTAGCAGGTTCATCATCAACGATGATGCAATCCTCTCTATCCCCATCTATGAGAAAACCGTAGTATCTCTCAGGCGGATGAGACGGCCTACTACTCCTGCGGAGGGGTGCGGGAATGTCCTGTTCTTCTTGAACTACTGGTTCCACCAAACTTTCAGTAGTAGTTTGTGGTTCTGGAATTTCTTCCAATTCTATTTCGCTCCCACTTATTTCCTTTTCTAAAAACTGATGTTCTAGAAAATGGGCATTACGAGAAACAAAAATCTTTTGTTCCTCTGCGTAATAGAAATAATATCCCTTGGAGTTCTTTGGATATCCCACAAATTTATACTGTACTGATCGTGCCTCGAGCTTGTCCACATGCTGCTTTTTAACAAAAGCTGGACATCCCCAAATCTTCATATGCTGAAGATGGGGTTTCTTCCCACTCCACATCTGATATGGGGTGGTAGGCACAGTCTTGGTAGGAGCCCTGTTCAGAAGATATGCCGCTGAATCTAGCGCATAACCCCAAAAAGATCGCGGTAACTCAGCATTACTCATCATGGAACGTACCATATCCAATAGGGTTCGATTCTTTCTCTCCGATACACCATTATGCTGTGGAGTGTATGGAGGAGTAAGATGAGAGAGAATTCCTTTCTCTTTTAGGTAACCTAGGAACTCGGCACTCAAGTATTCACCACCTCGATCAGATCTTACTGTCTTGATACTTTTGCCGGTTTGGTTTTCTACTTCATTCTTATACTCTTGGAATTTCTCAAAAGACTCGGATTTATGTTTCATCAGATAAATGAATCTGTACCTTGAGTAATCATCCGTGAAAGTAATGAAATAGGAAAAACCACCTCTTGCATGTGTAGACATTGGACCACATACATCGCTGTGTATGAGTCCTAAGAGCTCGCTCGCTCTTACTCCATGTCCAGTAAATGGAGTCTTTGTCATCTTTCCTTTGAGACAAGATTGACAAGTGGCATAAGTTTGATATTCAAACGAGTCCAAATATCCTTCTCTATGTAACTTAGTCAACCTTCTCTCATTGATGTGACCCAGTCTACAATGCCATAAGAAAGCTTTATTTAAATCTGGGGACTTTTTTTTAGTGTGTTCTGGACAGTGAAAATTTGGAGTTGGTTTAAGACATATATACCGTTATTTAGTGTACCAGACCCAATCAAACCATGATTAAGGTGGATGTTAACAACATCACTTACAAACGTGAAATCATAACCTTTATTTGATAACAAGGAAACTGATATGATATTACACGTTAAGCTAGGTACATAAAAACAGTTATGTAAAACCAAAATGTGTCCACTCGTCAATCCCAGGTGATAATCCCCGACGTACACAGCTCCCACCCTAGCTCCGTTAGCAACCTTTAGGGGCATATCACCTTCCTTTAGCACTCTACGGTTTCTCAGTGCCTGCAATGAATTGCATATATGAGATCCTGATCCGGTATCCAATACCCAGGAAGTAGAGTTGATTGACAGACAATTCTCAATTACAAACACACATGAAGTCGAAGCCACAACTTGCTTCGGTTCCTGGTTCTTGGCGTTCCACGCCTTGCAATACTTTTTCCAGTGCCCTTTCCTGTGACAATGAAAGCACTCATCCTGGGCCACTACCGGTACCGCAAACTTTTTCTTTCCTTTCGTTCCCACCTTACTAACACCTCCTCTAGGTCTGGTGGCGTCCTTCTTCTTCCTTCCTTTGGCCCTAGCCTTAGACCCGGAAGAAGAAGCACCGCTAACAAATATAGCGGGTGTTTCCCTTGCCTTCTGCAAGGTGCCCTCTGCACTCCTCAACATGTTAAGGAGTTCCGGAAGTTCAACTTCTTTTCTTTGAATGTTGAAGTTCAGCATAAACTGGGCGTAGGTGGAAGGAAGGGACTGGAGAATAAGGTCTGTATAGAGCTCATTATCCAAAGTCGTCCCAAGGTCTGCGAGCTCTTCTATGTAGCCAATCATTTTTAGGACATGTTCTCCTACCAATGATCCGACAGCCAACCTCGCTCGAAACAAGTTCTTAGAGGTCTCGTATCTTGCTATACGAGATTGCTCTCCATAAAGTTCCTTTGTATGGAGAAATATGGCATCTAGTTCCATATTCTCGTACCTCCTCTGATGTTCATTGTTCATCGAGGCAAGCACGATGCACTTGGCTTTCGCGCAATCGAAATCCCAGGTTTTGCGGATTTCCTTATCCGCATTACTGGATTTGGGACCAGGGACAGCAGGTGCCTTAGCGGTGAGGACGTACCCCAATTTGTCATAGGTCAAAGCCATTTTGACATTCCGCAGCCAATCTTTATAGTTTGGCCCTGTCAGTATATTTTTCTCTAAAAGTAACTTAAGTCCAGTCATTTTCAGGGTCGCTGCAATTAGGAGAGAGAGAAGAAAACTCTTTAGCATGATGCTCTTGCAAGTTTAGAGTGGTTTTTAATTTATCTAAACTGGATGGCTCCCACTGTTTCTCGAATCCTTCCTCAAACCATAAAAGAAGAATTAGCCAGGACTATTCTCACTGTACAATACTTGCTTAACCGTTCAACCAGGTTGGTGTCGGTACTTCGAGGGAGGTTTTCCAACGCTTTCGTGAAGTTCCTTAATTAAATAACCTCTTTTCTCTGGGGGCGTAACCCCGCTGACACCTTTCTTGACACCTACTTGGTTTATAGCAATGATCGTTAAGTGACGAATATCCTGATGAGTAGCATATACTTACAGTAGGATCGGGATCCAAATATCATCGTATGATAATGTTGAAGAAATCCTACCAACATTCATCAAACTCCAAATAGTATGCATCTCTTTGCAAATTTCAGTTTCTTTAGAAATTCCCGATATAGGTTTTTGCCCCATGCTCTTATGACCTTGGCTTTGGTCAAAATGGCATAAGTCACATGTCAAGTGTTGGAGATAGTGCCCTCAGAGTCAATTATTGGATCACAGGCACGTGATTGCAATGATTGAGGGATGACCTATCCCGGTAGGACAGTCTTACTCGAGATGATAGTATGCTATCTGGTTTACCTTTATCATCATGTACTGCTTTAGGTGACCTGACAGGTCGCTATTACACGTTGATAGAGCCCCTAGGATTCTTGCTTGACTGCTAGCAGTATGAGGGCGATCATATACGTGAGAGCTGGTAGTCTATAAGTACATTCTTAAATGGTCCCTAGTCGTGGGAGTTTCGAGACAGGGCATCGATACTCCAGAGTAGACTAGTGTATACAGTCGAGACCCCGACGAGGGGCGGTAGCCGGTCTCACAAGCCACTGGTGTCAGTTGGTTCACCTAAGATGTATACAAGTGCTCATTGGGTTATGAGTACACCGGACAGGACTCGCCGGGAACATGCTAGTTGGTCTTATACCTGACATCAGATAGCAGTTCCCTGGTGACATGTGTACAGGTTAGTTCATCGACCTGAGGATCGTCATTTGTCTCGTGTGAGTTCCCACTGTACTTTGATTACTACCCTACCACGCTCAAAGGAGACGTGCAAACAGGTTTTAGTTGGGTACAGTCCCGAGCCACATGGAGGCAGTGAGCGGATCTTCGGGGGTTCGTCTCTCCCGGTATTGGGGGTGAGGTCGCGCTGTGTCTAGGAGAGCCAGAACATGAAAAGTCCTTGGCCAAGGCAGGAGATTTACTGGTAGGTATTCCAGTAGTATCTTAGGGTGTTCTGGGCTGATCTCTGACACGACTTGTACCGCTTTTGGGGGTCTGACTTTTACCAACCCCCTAGGCCCGCCATGCGATGCTCATAGACGAACGGACCGGACTGTACGGATATTGTCACTGACAGGCTCAGTAGGGTGTCAGGATGAGTTCGCTCATCGACGTCCCTTTTGGTCAATACCTGGTAGCCCGTCACGTATTGGCTTATACCTCTGACATGCTAGTGGTTAACTCCACAACCAAGGTGTTGACGAGTCTTTAGAGTCCCCCACATTCAGTTGCTCAAGTTTTCGGGCGAAACGCTGTAGAGGCCGTATGGAGATATGGCAGGGTTCGATCAGATACGTGCGGTATTGCACGGATCATGATCGGACGGGTTTATACTAGCGGGCTTTGGTTTAAACCGGATCCTAGTATAGTACAGTGTAGATTTTGTCTCATTGCATTTGTATTTCGGTCGGAATACAGATGCGGGTGTGTATACACAGTATCGGGGTTTTCCTGTAATTTATTACGGGACCAGTTTTCTGGAGTTGCCAGTTTGCTTTTCGTTTCGGCCATATTTCTTTGTATCCTTCATTGGCCGAAGATTGGTGGAGGAGGGCTTATTTGCATTTGTGCAAATAAGCATTTGTGGAGGGTGGTATTTGCATTTTATTGTATCATGATCACTTGACTTTTTTGCTTCATGATAGTTTTCATGATTGCTTGACTTTGGATATGATGATGGTTGTTTTGGAGTGTGGGTTTTTGGTTGTGATCATTGGATTCTCTCATCATCACTTGCTTGCATCATTGCATTCCACCCACCCCTTGACTTTGCTCTCTCTCTCCATTCACACAAAGAAGAGGGCCGGCCACTATTGTAGTGGAAGAGGGATTCATTTTAAATGTGTGGCATTTTGTTTTCTAATTGTGCTAAGAAAAAAGCTCTCTAGTTCATCTCAAAAGTCTATTCCTCCACCATCTCAAAAAGGCAATCTCCATGAACCCTAAAATGAGACATGGTTCTACACTACATTCTACAGCAAATCTTGGGCACGTCGACTCGCCAGCTTCGTTCCCGAGTTGCCTCGGACCAGAGGCGGGAGCCCGTAAAAGAAGCCGGCGACGTGGTGCCCTTCCGGCAAGGAGGTGGAGACCGGACATTCCGCGGGAGATCGGGACGACGACGAGAAGACCGGAGGACACGGATCACTCGGTATATCTCTCTTCCCATCTTGTAGTTAGCTAGGACTAGTTTAATGGCCCGATCCGGGATTATAATGCGCGGTGGTGCCGGTTTGAAAAGTTAAAGTAAATCACCGCTTCCGCATTTTGGCCTCGGGATGAAGGCCGGGGCGCCGCCGTGCACTTATAGTGGTATCAGAGCCTCGCCATTAACATAGTCTAGCTTTGTCTAATGTGTTTACATTTCCGATCGAACAAAAAAATTCCAAAATCCGCGTTTTCTTTGCATCAGTTTTCTGTCGACTTTTTTCTGGCTCGAAAAATTTTTCACGGTGTCACAGAATGATGTGCAGGGAATTTTAAGAGTTCTGTGAAAATTTGAGCTCGTGAACAGTCCAAACCACCGCGGAACCGCGGCCAAACCCATGCTTGGGCCGCGGTTCCGCCGCTACTTGAACTGTTCAGTTCCTCAAAATTTTACAGAATGCTCCTGAGTGGAAAATAGGTTTTTTGGAATGTTATTTTTTGGGCCCAGAATTTCTTTATGTGCTACAGTAGTACTTGGGGCCCACTTGGTAAATTTTGATCGATCGGATATTTTAAACACTTTAGTTCACAGTATTTAGATTATATCTGCGACCGTGAATGTCACTTGATCGGTAAATCCTGTCTAACTGCTATAGCCCGGTTAGACGGATTTGCGAACGTGACCTTCACGTTGATGTTCTGTGTATTGCTGTGATGTTGCGGATTGGTCGTGGGGGATAGCCTGGATGCAATGCTAGTACAGGTTTTGTTGTATTATGTACATTTGATATTGCGGGGCGAGCGTCCGACATGTGGACTGCCGTCACTGCCTGTTTGTATTATTATTTTGGGGCACGACCAGGTTGCGGTCGATGTACCCGTTGTATGTATATTTTACTTTCTGTACTAGGATTGCCCCGCGGAGGGGTGCACGGATAGCCGGATTCTAGAGGGCAACGGGCCTGCATCTCATGGCATTGAGACGGAGGGGGCTTCACTCTAGAATTGGCGGGCTATTCGCCGCACTCGTAGGGGGTACAGGTTGACCCAGGAGAGGTGCCCAAGTTACCGGATTCCGTGAAGTGCTGGGTGGTCCATTCACGGTGCTGAAGGGGGCTGCCTCGCTTCAGGTTTTGGCGGGTAACTTGCCGCACCCGTAGGGGTTTAGGATTTTATTGCACAGGCTATCCACA
Source organism: Agapanthus africanus (assembly GCA_030015575.1). Classification (NCBI taxonomy): domain Eukaryota; kingdom Viridiplantae; phylum Streptophyta; class Magnoliopsida; order Asparagales; family Amaryllidaceae; genus Agapanthus; species Agapanthus africanus. The sequence goes on along the minus strand of CM057349.1, from coordinate 408,704,679 downwards.
CGACCAGGGGAACGTCGGGTTTCAGCGGCTCTGTGAAACCCGGGGATCCCAGATATCTGAATTGTTCTGTAATGCTGTACATTTCTGTGATGTTGCATTTTATCACGCCTTGAGCGAAAATTATATATTGGTATATATATTAGTAGATGTTGTATATGTTTTGCATCCGCACTAGTCCAGTCCTCGCTCTGTCGTTAGTTAGCTAACCTAACGGGTAATGACGAGACCCAGTGGCGAATACGGATGGCATATACGTACATCAGTATATTTTCGTTCTTTGTGGTGTGATCAATTGATGGGACTGCGTTGATTCGGATCAATGCAAGTTAAAAACAAACCTAATCTGATGTTGTTGGAACATTTTTTAAAAGGCTGTTATTGCAAGGACGTTCACTTTTGTTTTGCATCGTGGTATTCAGTTGGAATATCCTGCTCCTCAGTCGACGAGGCAAGGGCCGAGATCCCTTCACCGGGAGTGACCCCTTGGACAAAAAGTTTGCGTCAGGGCAATAACTTCACTATAGCCGATTACTTTTGCTTTGCATCGTGGTATTCAGTTGGAATATCCTGCACCTCATTCTACGGGGAAAGAGCCGAGATCCCTTCACCGGGAGTGACCTCTTTAGCAAAGGTTTTCGTCACTATATTTTTAAAAGCTATCCGGTTCCTTCAACGATATCAAGTTCATTACGTTAAAGGTTTTCGCCAGAAACCATTCGTAGCCCTCCATCATTTCGGTTAAATATTCGGTAGTATTCAAGCTATGTATTTTGACCTCACGCCAAGGCATAGTGATTGGTAGCTACCGGATATTTAGCTGTTGCATAGATAGATGCGTTGGTTTGGGACAGTCGTACTACTATTTTGGCCTACGTCAAGGGTATGTACGGGTGGGTTCAAATTAACCTGGACAATGATGGGTAGAACTTGACATGTGACTTATGATATTTTGACCTCACGCCAAGGTCATAAGAGCATTGGGGCAAAAATCACATCGGGAGTTTCAAAAGAACTGAAACTTGCCAGATATGCGCATACCTTCTGGAGTGTGATAGCGTGAGCGGATTCCGTCACGTTATCATGCGATGATAATTGGATCCCGATTCCCGCTGATGAGTTGGTTTACTCCTCGGGTGATCCCGACTAATTCTTCTTTTGGGTTTGGAGAAGAATTTGAGGTTACAGTGGGAGGTTTCCAGATTAGATAAATTGGTAACCATTCTGATCTAGGTTAGAGTGCATGCTGAGTGTTTCTTTTCTCTTTCTCTTTGGCAGCGACCATTGACCCGACCTTAAGACTATGACTCAGTGACCAAATTAACCGAACCTTCTTAACCCTGGCTTTTGGATTGTCAGAGTTGCAGACCTCATTGCCACTCCTACTTTTACCCTTTTCTCCAGGACACCCCGTATTACTACGAACGTCCACTTCCATTGGACAAAACCATCGTATAGTTATATACGAACTCGAAGGAATTTATTCGAGAATGGTTTCCGGTTCTGGAGAAAACGAATAGGATTATTCAGTTGTCTTTTCCTTTTACCTTCTTTCAGGTTGCGAGTGCTCCTTGGTTTAGGAGACAGTACACCTATTACGCAAATTGGATAGTCTTCTTCCAAACCTTAGGCTGGTGCCGACCGGTAGGGAATGAAGAAAACCAATTAGCATAACGATGGTGTGCAGAAGGTATTAAGTAAAGACAAAGAAAGGGATTAGTAAGAGGGCAAAGTAAATTGCGACTGATATTCACGACCAAACCAAGTATTTCATTACCACTCCCACATCACCTTTGTATTTCTCCAGGACACTCCGTATCACTACGAAGATCCACAGTTTATTGGATACTCCATCGTATGGTTATATACGAACTCGAAAGGAACTTGTTCCAGTTCGAGGATGGATTCTGGTTCAGGAGAAATAGGAATAAGGTTTATTCGGTTGTCTTTTATCTTCACCTTCTCTCGCATCGCGAGTGCTCCTAGGATTAGGACAGTACACCCATTATGATTATTGGATAGTCTTCTTCCAAACCATAGGCTGGTGCCGAACGGTAGGGAAGGAAGAAAACCATTTGGCCTAAAGAGGTGTACAGAGGGTAATGACTAAAGACATATGAAGGGATTTGGAGAGATGGCAGAGATTTATACGGTTACAGTTGTGAATCTGGAAGAGGCATTACTAGGAATACCAGAATACCCCATCGAAATATTTCAATGTTTCAGTTTCACTGTGTACTGTTAAAGGAAAACTGATTTCCCAATTAGTCCTTACTCCAGGGTATGTATTTACCAGGTATGATTCTCACATCTGTATGGTTTTACAGATGATGAGTGGGAGTAAGTTATTGGGAATTAGGTGATCATCCTCATTATATCGGGATTCGTTGTAATCGGTGATATTTGAGGAAGTCACCTGGGTTGTTTGCCGGACGACAAATATTTGGTTTTGAATATCCGTTGTTATGCACCAATTTCAAATTGATATATCTGTACGTCTATTTTTATAGAGTGAGATATACCTTTTTGAAATTATATCCGTGACATTTACCTATATCAGTGGATGGTTAGGTAAGGAGCATTAAACAGCGGTGTAATTCTTCATAACCACAGTACAGTTTTCAACTTACGACACACAGTGAATGAGTTATCAAGACTCAAGGGACTTGTACAGAGTTTTGTATATTGTCCAGTGTCCATTAGGACAGAGGGGTTGGTCCTCGTACTATATTCGGCTTACTTATGACTTCTCTAGTTCTTAGATAAGTGTTTCGTTGAAATACAGGGTCTGAGTTTTGAGAAGTTATAGGTATATGAATAAAGTAGAGAACCAGGTGTTGCAAGTATCGGGATTCTTCAAGGAGATCGAAGATGTAGATACTTGTGTACGGTATTCAGGTGATAGTAATGATTAAGAGAACTTGCTTCTCTTTCAGGTTACTCATAATTGGAAACATTCCTAAGTTGAGTAACGCTGATCGGCCTCCTTCCATTTACTTGACATGCACTGGAGACAGCTGCATGATTTGAATCTGGTTCAATTAAATCAGTGCCTCTGTTTCTATATTGGATATAGAACAGTTCATATCTTGATGATGTTAAGGTACGGGGAGTTGTCCGGCTTATGATTAAAACCAGACACTGGACAACTCAAGGCACGTTTCTGCAATGGCTGTTTGTGGGTTGACCCAGGATATGACGAGAGTTGATTTTCTACCATCTGGAAGATCAATAGTGATATTGTTCTAGACTCGCCACAGTTTTAATAAAAATAGATTTTTTCAGAAATAAGTAGTGGGAGTATGGTAGAACTGGAAGTGATTCCAGAACCGCAAACGATTACTGAAGATTTGATAGGAACCTATAGATTCATTCTGGTTTGACATTCCATTGGCCACTCCGCAGATACGGTGGGTAACTTCAGGCACCCGAGAGGTACTCCGGTAGCCTCAAGGACGGTGACAGGGAAGTTCTTGTTTACCCAGACTTGCCATTGTTGTTGTTCCAGACCGTGAGACCCGGCAGGAGGATGAGTATAGCGTCGTTCTAAACTAGCTTTAGAAGTGTACGTCTATATGACTCTGCCAGAGGGTTGTCGTGATCAGTGGGAGCAGCGGAAGCATTGGTGGACAAGTGGCTTATGTCTATTTATAGACTAAAGCAGATGTAGCGGAGATAGATCATCAATTTCTGATGTGACAGTCATAGGTTTGACTTCATCAGAATAGGGGATGGATCTGTTGAGAAGGTAGTAGGGTGTGATGTCATGGTATTTGGATGACATACACAGAGTAGGAAGTGATATTCCTATACTACAATCGGTTATACTTTGGTCGTCACACAGTGGTTTCTTCACATGGGACTTGGACATTATATCAGACATACTGGTTACTAGATCTATAGTTTTAGATCTAGATTTGGGTGGTTTCCCAATTAAGGGTACTTAGACAGCATTCTAAGAGTATTTAGAATGGACGACTCCTGGCACGGTAGTGTACCTGCAGGTAATGGAGTCACCCTCTCTAAAGGTGTCTTACAGACTAAAGGGGAGAGGGATGTGCATGATTGGCAGATCACTTGCTCAGGCAATTGAGTCAATCATGAGATGTCAAGTACCACACCAGATGTTGTTCTTGCACTAGATGCAATAAGTTGATGTTGATCCAATCCTCGAGAAACAGTCGGAAGCAGTTTTAGAACATAAGTGGATGTTCTAGGGATATGATAACGACAGCCTCTTTCGGGAGACAGTTATCATTCCAGGCTTCCAAGGTGACCTAGACGACAAGGAGGTTGTCAGAGTTATAGTTTTTCTTCTGACGAGGGGCAGTATTTTGGACAGGTGGTCCAAGGCAATACTGAGAGAGGCATGGCACAGGATACTGATTAAGTTCAGTTGACGATACAGTCTAAGAAGTTTGGATTTGGACTTCATTTATGAGCTAGGTCCCATCAGACATCCAGACACATTCTAAGACAGGTATTGCTCATTTCGGGAGATGGCTTTCTCCACGAACTTGAGATATAGAGAGACATAGAAAGAAACATCAAAGCGGATCCACTCACTAAGGCTATTCCTCGAACGCAATAGTTTCGCAAATGAGTTTTGTGAGACTGACAAGTAGAGGAGTTGGGTGTTCGGTATCACACGGGCTGTGAGTATGCGACACCGCAATAATTAGCCTTGAGTGCAAGTGGGAGATTATTGGAGATAGTGCCCTCAGAGTCAATTATTGGATCACTGGCACGTGATTGCAATGATTGAGGGAGGACCTATCCCGGTAGGACAGTTTTACTCGAGATGATATTATGCTATCTGGTTTACCTTTATCATCGTGTACTGCTTTAGGTGACCTGACAGGTCGCTATTACACGTTGATAGAGCCCCTAGGATTCTTGCTTGACTGCCAGCAGTATGAGGGCGATCATATACGTAAGAGCTGGTAGTCTATAAGCACATCCTTAAATGGTCCCTAGTCGTGGGAGTTTCGAGACAAGGCATCGATACTCCAGAGTAGACTAGTGTATACAGTCGAGACCCCGACGAGGGGCGGTGGCCGGTCTCACAAGCCACTGGTGTCAGTTGGTTCACCTAAGATGTATACAGGTGCTCATTGGGTTATGAGTACACCGGACAGGACTCGCCGGGAACATGCTAGTTGGTCTTATACCTGACGTCAGATAGCAGTTCCCTGGTGACATGTGTACAGGTTAGTTCATTGACCTGAGGATCGTCATTTGTCTCGTGTGAGTTCCCATTGTACTTTGATTACTACCCTACCACGCTCAAAGGAGACGTGCAAACAGGTTTTAGTTGGGTACAGTCCCGAGCCACATGGAGGCAGTGAGCGGATCTTCGGGGGTTCGTCTCTCCCGGTATTGGGGGTGAGGTCGCGCTGTGTCTAGGAGAGCCAGAACATGAAAAGTCCTTGGCCAAGGCAGGAGATTTACTGGTAGGTATTCCAGTAGTATCTCAGGGTGTTCTGGGCTGATCTCTGATACGACTTGTACCGCTTTAGCTTATACCTCTGACGTGCTAGTGGTTAAATCCACAACCAAGGTGTTGACGAGTCTTTAGAGTCCCCCACATTCAGTTGCTCAAGTTTTCGGGCGAAACGCTGTAGAGGCCGTATGGAGATATGGCAAGGTTCGATCAGATACGTGCGGTATTGCACGGATCATGATCGGACGGGTTTATACTAGCGGGCTTTGGTTTAAGCCGGATCCTAGTATAGTACAGTGTAGATTTTGTCTCATTGCATTTGTATTTCGGTCGGAATACAGATGCGGGTGTGTATACACGGTATCAGGGTTTTCCTGTAATTTATTACGGGACCAGTTTTCTGGAGTTGCCAGTTTGCTTTTCGTTTCGGCCATATTTTTTTGTATCCTTCATTGGCCGAAGATTAGTGGAGGAGGGCTTATTTGCATTTGTGCAAATAAGCATTTGTGGAGGGTGGTCTTTGCATTTTATTGTATCATGATCACTTGACTTTTTTGCTTCATGATAGTTTTCATGATTGCTTGACTTTGGATATGATGATAGTTGTTTTGGAGTGTGGGCTTTTGGTTGTGATCATTGGATTCTCTCATCATCACTTGCTTGCATCATTGCATTCCACCCACCCCTTGACTTTGCTCTCTCTCTCCATTCACACAAAGAAGAGGGGCCGGCCACTATTGTAGTGGAAGAGGGATTCATTTTTCATGTGTGGCATTTTGTTTTCTAATTGTGCTAAGAAAAAAGCTCTCTAGTTCATCTCAAAAGTCTATTCCTCCACCATCTCAAAAAGGCAATCTCCATGAACCCCAAAATGAGACATGGTTCTACACTACATTCTACAGCAAATCTTGGGCACGTCGACTCGCCAGCTTCGTGCCCGAGTTGCCTCGGACCAGAGGCGGGAGCCCGTAAAAGAAGCCGGCGACGTGGTGCCCTTCCGGCAAGGAGGTGGAGACCGGACATTCCGCGGGAGATCGGGACGACGATGAGAAGACCGGAGGACACGGATCACTCGGTATATCTCTCTTCCCATCTTGTAGTTAGCTAGGACTAGTTTAATGGCCCGATCCGGGATTATAGTGCGCGGTGGTGCCGGTTTGAAAAGTTAAAGTAAATCACCGCTTCCGCATTTTGGCCTCGGGATGAAGGCCGGGGCGCCGCCGTGCACTTACATCAAGTTCTATCCGTCATTATCTTGTCAATTTGAACCCATCCGTACATACCTCTGACTTTGTTCAAATGATAATACGACTGTCCCAAACTAACTCATCTATCTATGCAACAAATGAAAACCCAGCAGCTACCAAACACTATGCCTTGACTTTGGCCAAAATGCATAGCTTGAATACTACTGAATACCCAAATGAAATGACAGAGGGCTACAAATGGTTTTGGCGAAACCGTGAATGTAGTGAACTTGATATGACCGAAGGAACCTGATAGCTTTTAAAAGGAGTGGTTAAAGCTCCGCAATTTAAAAATATCATCTGTTTTAAAATAACCGAGTTGTTTCTTTTAAATTGTTCCAACGATTCAACTTTTTGGTTTATTTTCTTTGCATTATAAATAATGCGTCCCATCATTAACCTATCATTGCAGAAAACAACGAAAATACAATGTTCTCTTATGCCATCCGCATTCGCCACTGGGTCCCGTCATCACCCGTTAGGTTACTTAACTAATGGCAGAGCGGGGGCTGGGCTAGCGCGGGTGTAAAACATAAGTGACATCTAAATAGCTATCATATATAGATATTGTACATTCGTCTGACGCAATAATAGGCATTCCAGATCTCATATGAACTTTATTGGATTTGCAAGCAATCCGCGTTTGTTTAGAGCCTGCAACAAAAGATGGATTACACAGTTGTGATGAATAGTCATTACCCCACCCTAGACCCCTAAGGGTACGGCAAACTACCCGCCAAATACCCGAAGTGAAGCGGTCTCCCTCAACAAAGTGAGTAGGCCACTAAACACTTTAAAGTACCCGGTAGTTTGTGCACCCCACCTTGGGTCTATCCTAGGAGCAAAAACAGTAAAATGAAATAATACAACGGTGGCTACAACCGCAACCTGGATGTGCCCCGCAAAATAATATTACAACATATTACAATTATATCGAATGAATGAATATAACAACCCATCTCAAACCCCGGCTAATCATCACAACTGTCCAATACAGTTCATAACCACAAACAGTAAAAACTATTACAGAAATGTGCAACCCCCTGCCAACCGACATACTAGCAGTTAGGGGAGGTTTACGAACACATTATACAAACACAGATATAATCAAATTAGCAAACATCGTATAATTTCGATCGAACAAACATATCATATTCTACTCCCAAAACTTCTCTGTGCACCTGAGACTTTGAGCAGAAAATAAACATTCCAGAAAACACAACAATATCACAAAAGAATAACAGGAGCAAACTGGGTCGAATCGGCCCCAACTCGGCCGTGGATCCGCGGCGGATCGGTGGGATCGGCCGCGTTTCCGCGGCTGTATGGCCGATTCACTAACCCATTTTTCTCCAGTGTTCTTATCTTTCTATTCTTGTTACTCTGCAGCAACCTGAAAAATTTTTAGAGCCTGTTTTGAAATCGACAGAAACTTGTGATATCGATGTCGTTTTTTGGTTCGTTTTGCGTTCGAAATTCATACGACTTTGCTAATGAGTTAATTATTGTTTAGTGAGGCTTTGATACCACTGTAAGTCGATGTACAACACCCCACGACTTGCGGAGAGGCGGAATAATGAAAAACGATCATGTTTTATGCGTAAACATTGACTAACCGAGAATCTTTGCTTAAACAATAACTAACAAGAAACCATAGAAGAGTTAACTACTATGATAAGTGATTATACCTAAAGAACCGATTCCTTCGTCTTGTCGTTCTCCACGTCCTCTCCAGCCTTCTCTATATAGTAGAAGATCCACCCGAGAGCTTAACTTCAAGCTTCACCTCTAACTTGAGGTAACTAGGTTTCTTAAATCGCTAATCTAAGTAACCTAGGTGATATAGAGAATAGTTAAGGATTAAGTAGTCTACTCTAATCCTTGGTCTCAACACATGAGAGGGGAGGATTAGGATTTGAAGAGAGAGAGATTGAGGAGAGAGAAAGTGAGCAAGAGAAGTGAATGAGATAATGATCTATCATAATATATATCAAGCATTATCATTTATCCAATAAAAGAAAATAAAGGATTTACAACCATGTTTCATAAATATCAAAGGGTGATTCATCTCCATGAGTCATTAAGCATTTATGATGCATTAATGACATGGATGAATCACTCATATAACTCACTAATCTCATTTAATGCATATGCCACCTTAACCCCCAAGTCACCATCTTCTAGAAGCTTCTCGTGTAATTACGAGAATGCCCCTCCTATCCGTGAAAACACGGAAAAACTTTAGACTGTATAAATCCAATAACCGGATACTAAAAACTGGCTTAAACCAAAGCCGGCTAGTAAAAACTGTCCGGATGTCGTACGTGCGTAAACACACGTATGCGTCCGAACCCTTGTCGTAAAACCATACGACCTCTATATCGTTTCGCCTGGAGTAGGGAAACTCTCTGTGTGGGACTCTAGAGACTCGACTACTACGCTGGCAGTGGGTTTAACCACAGACCGCAAGCGGCACTAGCTGTACGTAACGGTCCCCAGGTAGATATCGATAAGAAGGCCGATGAGGAAACCCATCCGAACTCCTACTGAGTCTGATGTGACAATCTCCGTACAGTCCGGTCTGTTCGTCTAAGACTATCGCATATCGGGCCTAGGGGGGCGGCAAGCGTCAGTCCCTTAATAGTGGTATAAGTCGTGTCGGAGCGTAGCCCATTACACCCTGAGAAACTACTGGAACCTACCAGCAAATCTCGCTTGCCCTGGCCAGGGACTTTGCGTAATGGCTCTCTAACACAGCGCGATATCAACCCCCAATACCGGAGAGACGAATCCTGTCTAACCGCCACTACCTCCAAGTGCTCGGGACTGCACCCAACTGCTACCTGTTTGCACGACTCCTTTGAGCCGTGGTAGGGTAGCAATCTAAGAACAATGGGACACACTCGAGGCGAAGTAACAGTGTCAAGTCTGCGAACTATACTGTACTCATGTCACCTGGGAACTGTTAACTGACGACTGGTATAAAACCAACCAATAGTTCCCTGTGAGTCCTGTCCGGTGTACCCGTAACCTAACGAGCACCTGCATACTATCTCCAGTACGACGTACTGACGGCTGTGGGACAGACCATCTTCCCAACTGGGATAAGAAGCATACACACTAGTCTACTCCGGAGTATCGATGCCCTGTCTCGATAATCCTACGACTAGGGACCTGAATAAGGATGTGCTTGTAAACTACCAAGCCCTCACTAGTGTGACTGCCATCACAACGCCGGTAGTCAAGCAAGATCCTAAGAGCTCTATCAATACGTATACTCACATATTAAGATAGAAAAACAAAGTAGCATACTACCATGTTTAGCAAGACTGTTATATACATGTGAATATCCCAAGCTTCCATTAAGTAATATACAAACTACTATGATACAATAATGGCCCCTAGGGTATATACACTAACAGCTCCAGTTCTTCTAGTCAAGAAGAAAGATGTTACAAGGAGGATGTGCATCGATTATCGAGAAATAAACTGGGTGACTATTAAGAACAAATACCCGATCTCTCGCATTGGTGAATTATTTGAGCAGCTTAGTGGCGCGAGGGTATTCTCGAAGCTGGATTTGCGGTCCGGATATCATCAGGTCCGAGTTAAACCAGAATATATTTGCAAGACTGTGTTCCGAACTCTGTATGGACATTTCGAGTATTGGTGATGCCCTTCGGAGTAACGAATACATCGGTGATATTTATGGACTTGATGAACCGAATATCTCACTGTTCTTGGAGAAGTCTATAGTGGTGTTCATCGATGATATTCTGGTCGGCTCAGGGAGCAAGGAAGAGCATGTAGAACACTTGGAGATTGCACTGCAGACATTAAGGCAAGGAAATTGTATGCAAAGATGAGCAAGTGCGGGTTTGGCTTGAAGAAGTGAAGTTTTGGGGCACGTTGTGACAGGAGATGGAATCGCCGTTGATCCCGAAAAGATTGCAGTAGTTCAAGATTGGCCGATTCCGAAGAGCGTAGCAGAGATCAGAAGCTTTCTTGGACTTGCCGGGTAGTACAGAAGGTTCGTAGAGAATTTTGCTCGTTTGGCAGAGCCTTAGACCAAGCTTACGCGCAAGGAAGTACCATTTGTGTGGACAAATAAGTGTGCGTCAGCTTTTGAGGTGTTGAAGCGAATGTTGATAACCGCTCTTGCATTAACCGTGCCAGATAGTTCCGGAGGATTGGTGTTTCACAGCAACGCATCTGGGAAAGGATTGGGATGTGTTTTGATGCAGCATGGGCAGGTTATAGCCTACGCGTCGAGACAGTTGAAGACCCTCGAGGAGTATTACCCAACTCAGGACTTGGAGTTAGCAGCTGTGATTTTCGCTTCGAAGATTTGGAGACACTACTTATTTGGCAAAACGGTCGAAGTATTCACCGATCACAAAAGCCTACAGTACGTGTTCACTCAGAAGGAGCTTAATATGAGGCAGCGCAGATGGTTGGAGCTGATGGCTGACTACGATCTTGATCTTAAGTACCATCCGGGGAAAGTTAATGTTGTACCGGATGCGCTTAGTCGGTCGCCAGCAATTCAGACATTGACTGCACAGAAGGGACTTATTGGAAACTTTCGAAGATTCGATTTGGAGGTTGTGCTACCGCATTCTTCGGGGCAGTTGGTGCAGCTGTAAGTACCGTCGTCGTTGATCGATAGTATTGAAGCAGAGCAATTGCAGGATCCAAGATTGCATAAGTTTCGAGAATAGGTTGAGGTTGGACTTCGAACAGACTACTGCTTCATGAAGATGGTTTGTTGCGGTATGGTAACTGTTTGTGTGTGCCAAAGGAGATATCTATGGAGGAGTTATGAAGGAGGCACACAGTTCTGCATATTCCGTACATCCAAGAGGCACGAAGATGTACCGAGATTTACGACATCATTTCTGGTGGGAAGGCTTGAAACGGGAGATGGGCCGCTTTGTGGCAAAGTGTTTGGTGTGTGTCAGCAAGTTAAGGCTGAACATCAACGGGTTGCTGGTTTATTACCACTTCCGATCCCTCAATGGGAGTGGGAACATATAACCATGGATTTCGTGACGGCTTTACCGCGGAGTCCAAAGGGCAACAATGCAGTTTGGGTGATTGTTGACGGATTGACCAACGCAGCTCATTTCATCTCTTTTCGAGTTGGTCAGTCAACAGAAGCGTTAGCAGAACGGTACCTGAAGGAGATTGTGAGATTCCATGAAGTACCTGTGAGCATCGTGTCCGATGGTGACACCCGATTTGTATCGCACTTCTGGAGGAGCTTACAGGAAAGTTTGGGGGTTTGATTGAAGTTTAGCACAGCGTATCATCATTAGACCGATGGCCAGTCGGAAATAACGATCCAAACTCTTGAAGACATGTTAAGGGCTTGCATGTTAGACTTCAAGAGTTCATGGGAGGATCAGCTACACTTGGTGGAGTGTCGTACGACAACGACATTATATGGTCGCGAGTGTCGTTCACCTGTTTGTCGGTACGATGTTGGAGAACGAAGATGGTTGGGATCGAATTGATCGTGCAGATGATGGAGAAAGTTAACACTATCCGGAATCATATGAAAGCAGCACAGGACTGACAGAAGAATTGGGCAGATACATCGAGAAGACCTCTGGAGTTCGCTGTTGGTAATCCGGTATTCTTGAAGATATCACCGACAAGAGGGGTGTTTCGTTTCGGAAGTCGAGGAAAGCTTAGTCCTCGATTCGTTGGACCTTTTGATATTTTAGAGTGTGTTTGAAAAGTGGCGTATCGATTGGATTTACCGCAATCCTTAGCGAATGGTTATGACGTGTTTCTCGTACCTCAACTCCATAAGTATGTTCGAGATGAACCACATGCGTTGGATCATTCGGAGCTGACTGTACGAGAAGATTTGACTTTTAAGGAGCGACTGATGTCGATTATGGATCGAAGAGGAAAGGTTCTTATGAACAAAGTTATCCCTCTTGTACTTGTTTCTTGGAGTAATCGCTCGCATGGAGAACCAACTTGGGAACGAGAAGATGAAATCCGGCAGAAGTTTCCACATCTATTCTTGAAATTCTTGTTTGTTTATCCTATCTTGTTCTTGGAATTTCGAGGACGAAATTCTTTTGTAGTTGGGTATAATGTAACACCCGAGTTCATTTATACTAATTCCAGTTTCCGTATTTACTTATCCATGGTCTACTATTGATTTATCGTGTTTGCGTACGAATGGTAGTTACATTTTACCTGGCATCCGACCCGACCCGACCCGCTTGCTTGAACTTGTTTGATTTATATTTATAGGTTACCTTGACTCGTTGCATTGACACGTGCATCTAGTATAAACTGCATATTGGCATTGCATCTGACATCGCATGTTTTATCATATAACTTTTAAGTCACAGAAAATATTTATTAAAATACATTGCACGGCCTGCTTGATACCCCTAACCCTGTGGTAACGTCCTTGCATCGTGTTCTCGTCCCGTTCAGTGAAACGGACGTGTTTGGATGGCTGCGCGCACGTACGTGCGTCCGTTCTTGGGGGTATGCATTTCTGTCTTATAATCTTTCATTTTAAATTTTTAAACTGGCTAATAATTTTCATATTTCAAATTCAAAATTTTGGACCCAACCCGGGCGCATTTCTGATATATTTTGTAGTCCGCCTAAATTCAAATTAATTATTTTATCTTATTTATTTTTTTGATTTTCTGTTATTGAATTGGGAACTGAGTAAATCTTTTAGTTGTAACATCTTTTATAAATTTTATTCATTTTTCCCCACCGAGCCAATCAGAGCTCTCTCTTCTTTGCACCTGGCCCTACCACCGAGCTCTCTCTTTTCTATCCCTTTCTTTTTCTTTCCCTCAGCCAATCAGAAGCATTACTTTAAGTCACTGGGCCCCACGTCTCCCTCTCTCCCCCCCAAAATCTTTCTCTTTCTCCTTCTCTCTCCTCCTCCGCAGCGCTTTCTCTCTCTCTTCTCTTTCTCTCTCCTCTCGCGCTCTTTCTCTCTCCTCTCGCGAACACTGTTCGCTTCTCGATTCTGCTCACCGCCCGATGGATCCCGTCACCTCCCTTCTCTCTTTCTTCTTCTCCCTCGTTTAAAACCCCGAGCACGAGAAACCCAAAGCACATCGAACCCTAACCCTAAACTCCTCTGCCTATATACACTCTACCTCACCATCTCCTCCTCGTCTTCATCTCCCCTTCCTCTCTTCTCCTTTTCCTCGCCACGAGAACACTGCAACCAACCCTAACCAGAGAACCCATCGCCTCACCTGCACCCATCGCCGACGCCCTCCTCTACTCGTCGTCACCTCACCCCACTCCTTCTCTCCTCATCTCCATCATCTCCTTCTTCTCCATCTTCTTCCTCTTTCCACTGCACCCTGCACACCCGCAGAACCCACAGAATCCATCACCACCGCCTTGTACCGCCTCGTCGCCGATCTTCCCTCGTCGTCGCCATCTTACTCTATCTCTCCTCCTCTCCCTCTCCTCTGTGCTTCTCCCTCATCACTATCCCTGCACACCAAGAAACCTAGACAGCAAACCGAGCCTTAACCCTAACACACCCGAACCTTAGCCTCACCGGGAAACCCTCACACCGGCAACCTTCGCCGTCGCCACCCTTGCCGACTCCCCTCTGCAACCACAGAACGCAGCTACGGTAAGCCCCCTCTAATGTTTTCCTTCTTCCATTCTTCTCTCCATTCTTTCTTCTCCTGCTTTATGTGTTATTCTCATGTTCACTGTTGGTTCTCGTTTGCCGGGATCCGACGTGCCGACGACGATCCCGACGACCCAGCGAGGATACCTGACCCATGTGATCCCATCATGCGTTGTTTGGACTCGTTCCGTGTACCATGCGCGCGTTGCGACTTTTCCGACGACGCGTAACGTTCCGTTTACCGTGTCGTGATCCGATCAAGGCAAGTTAATCTTGCTACATGCTATACTATTAGCTTCTATGTATATTTAAATTATAATACCCCATCATGATTATTTATGCAACCCGCATTATCACTTTTCATGTTTTATCATTTTTACGGATGTCCGATTACATCCGCACCATGTATTTCCCATCTAGTGCATGCCAGTGAAACTTGCTATATGCTATTTACAATATTCCATATTTATTTGCATATATATATTTTAAACATGAAGTTTGAATTGGTGCCTATATCACATTTTACCATCCGATGTTCGTTTATATCATTTTGAGTTAATTGTGAAACACACCCGGTTGCATGTTAGATTACAATATTGTATGCCCATGCCTATATTTTATAACATAGTTCTTGGTCGCATAGCCATAGTACCTTTTAAATAGTTCATAATGTACAACACCCGTGTGCATCTATCTAACTTGTTTTATACATATTATTGCATCCATTAACCCTTTTACATATACGTGCATCAAGCAGGCTTTTAATACATGATAGTGTGATTTTAATATTCTATGTTCATTTAAGGTATGATATTTCATGTTGGAACTATAACCCTGACTCTAATTGATGACTGTACATCCATATAGTTGAGTCTGTACCTATTTGCATATCATATTACATGTTCCAGTTTGTTGTTCTATTAGTACTCATGCTTATTTCATATACCCATACTATGCTAGTTGATTATGAGCACCCATAAGATATCTTGTACACCTGACATGACTTGTTACACCCATTACTTGACACAACATGGTACCGTACAACTCTTGACATAATATGACACCTTTATATATTACCTGGCCTGACCTGATGTACCATGGTCTTACCTGTTACCTGATCTTGTGTCTAATGCCAACAAACCTGACCTGTTGTCCTTACGGACCGTTCCTGTTGTCTATCCAGACAAACATGTACCTGCCTGATCCTGAGTTGGCATTAGCTCTAGATTATTTAATACATGACCCGAACACTTATAACTTGGGGGTATGGGGAAATCAATGATGAAACCCGACTTGTAACTCGACAGTTGCTTGCTTTTACTGATCAGTTTTAGAGGCTAGGCCAGCCTTGGGATGATGCTGCTGACATCATTCGTCTTTACATATTTCCTGTATTAGTGCCTAGCGGCATGTCTCGGTTTCAGCCCGAGAGTCTTAGACCGTGGTCCCGGGCATGCACGGGATACTATTGAGTTACATCGATGATTCATCAAATTGATTTCAAAGACTTGAGAGTAGCTAACCCAATAGACCAGTTTAGATAACTCACTACACATTACCCCACTGTCCTTACTTATATCACTGTTATGCTTGTTTTACCATTTATACTCATACTTGCATGTATTGCTACCCCTGTCTTTATTATTGCCTGATGATATGACACGCTGACGTCTGGGTTTTGCATGGCCCAGATCCTCTACCCTTGTTGCAGACTGATCAGGAGTATTGTCGCTGTTAGACCGAGCGGTGAAGATCCTGTCGGTATGCAATTTTACTTTCCAGGTGTTTCTTTTATTGTATCTCTTGCTTCCGCATACTATTATTTCTTGACTCATTCATTCTGGCTCATGGACATGTACTAGATAGTTTAGTTTACTTTCCTGTTCTTGATATCTCTACAGCCGTAATGTGACCGTGGAGGGATTTTTCCTATCCACGGGTAGCATGATTGGCTATGTCACGTCCCATTTTAGCGTACTCTGGGAAGCGGGGCGTGACATGGAGGCAGTGAGTGATTGTTGGGGATTCGTCTGTCCCGGTATAGTGAGTCGATATCGCACTGTGTTCGATTGGCCAGGACCATAAGACCTTGGCCAAAGCAGTGTGGATTTACTGATAGGTTGATTAGTAGTTCCCGGATTAGTCCTAACCGCCTCAGCACGAATTATCAGGTTATTAGGGTCTGAGTTTACCATCCCTAGACCCAGTATGCGATACTCTCAGACGAAGAGACCGGACTGTACGGAGATTGTCACAGATAGGCTCTGTAGGGATCCGGATGAGTTTGCTTGTCGGCCTTCCTTTTCGACAGGTACCCGAGTAGCCATTACGTACAGCTAGTGCCGCTGACGTACTTGTGGTTATGGATTTATCCAGTAACTCACTTCCGGCATACTGTCGAGTCTTTAAAGTCCTACACAGAGGGTTTTCCTGATTCAGGCGAAATGATGTAGTAGCCATATTGGATACGTGCAGGGTTCCGATCGATTGATTGTATTATGTACCCCGACTTTCGATCGGACAGTTGATAATGCTAGCCGGCTCGGGATTGAGCCGGATTATTAAATCAGGTATTGATTTAATAATTTATACATATGTATTTCGATATGTATATTCTAATATTATATTCTTTGTGTTATTCTATCTCTATGGGTATTCGTATTTCGATGCGAATACGGGTATGTATATACAGCAGACTGTAATCCGTATTTATACGAAAAACATTCTAGAAGGTGGACACCGCATTTTGGTTATCCATTTATCTTTAAATGGATAATGAGGTGTAAAACAAGGTGATGGGAGTATGGTGAGAACCATGCCGTAATAGTATTGACAAATGAATTTTCAATTCATTTGTGTTAACTATTGAAGCATGGTTAGTATATTATATTAGTAAGAATTGTTTTACAAAACCATGGTGATGATTTTCTCTCACATGCATGTTTCATCATTTCTAAGCTCACCATTTTGCTTCACTCTTCTCTCTTGTTCTTGAGCTCCTCCACCTTCATCTTCTACCTCCTCTCTACACTCTCATGTGTTGAGAATCAAGAGAGGAGGTGGGATAGAAACACACATAGAACCTTAGACTATATCTTAGATTCCTTAGACTAGCATTCTGAGATCTCTAGTTGTTCCACTTGATACTTAGTGTGGAGCTAGAGCCATGGACTACATCTCTCGGGTGAGTCATCTTCGACGGAGGAAGACCGGCCATTAAGCGCGATCCAGGAGAACCGAATGAGCAAGGAATGATGAACAAGCTCGATCAAGGACGTCACTTGGAGCTAATGAAGAAGAAAGAAGACCGAAGGACACGGATATTTTGGTGAGACTTTTCTATCATAGTAGATAGCTCATCATATAATAGAGTCAGACACAGAGCGTCATACTTCTTTTTTCTTGTGATGGTTGAGAAGTTTCTTTATCTGAGGGTGCGGGACGCTCGCTGAGTCTATGAAGATTTATCTTCAACGATCTTTCTAACTCACATGAGCTAGTTTAGGTTTATGGTAGATCCGGTGAATGGGTTATTTTAGCGCCAGTTTCAAACCCTAGAAAAAAATTTGTTCCGCAAACGGCCACGGTAGATGGTCAGGGCGTTAGTATAACCCAACATGGTATTAGAAACAGCCCATAAACCCATACTAGCTAGTTTAGACGTGTTCAAAATATCGATCGACAAAAATTTTCAAAACCGTAATTCCATTTTCATACTTTCTGTCGAATTTTAAAAGTGTTCAAAAAATTATTTATAGTGCCTTAAAAATACAAGCAGCGTATTTTAGAGAGCCACAAGAAATTTGAGCACATGAACCTTTCATTCCGCTGCGGAAACGCCGCGAAACATGCTTGTTTTCGGCAGTTCCGTGGTCGGAGTGGGGCCTCTGTGCTCAAAATTTCTTCAGAAGTTCTAGTGTATGGAATTGTGATTTTTGGGATGTATATTTTTTGCCTAGATTTGTTTGAGTACTAGTTAGCACTTGGGGCCTATACGGAAAAGTTTTAGTCGGTTGAAATTTTAAATACGTGTTTATCAGTACATGTGTTAGTATTTGTGACCGTGAATATTATTGAGCTGTGTAATCTGATTAATTGCTATATGTTCTATTAGACGGGTTTGTGAACTTGATATTCACGTTGATGTTCTGTTATGTGCTGATATTGTGGTTGGATTGTCGTAGTGGATAGACGATATTGCAATGGTAGTAGTACAGTTCAGATTCATTTGTATATTCATATTGCGGGGCGAGCGTCCGACATGTGGACAGCCGTCTCTGCCGGATTATATATTATTTGATTGGGGCACGACCGGGTTGAGGTCGATGTCACCATTGCACATATATTTTTCTTCTTTTCTCTACTAGGATTGCTCCACGGTGGAGTGCTCGAATAGCCGGATTCCAGAGGGCAACATGCCCGCATCTCATGGCGTTGAAACGGAGGGGGCCTTACTCTAGAATTGGCGGGCTATTCGCCGCACTCGTAAGGGTATAGGATGACCCTATAGAGGGGCGCTCAAGTTACCAGATCCCGTGAAGTGCTGGGTGGCCCATTCACTTTGTTGATTGGGGTTGCCTTATTTCTGGGATTGGCGGGAAACTTGCCGCGCTCGTAGGTGTCCAGGTATTCATTGCACAGGCTATCCACACGACCGGGAACGTCGGGTTTTATTTGCAGCTCAAGGGAAACCCGAGACTCCAAGTTTATCTACCATTTTGTGTTGCTTGTTGTTAATCTGTGATGTTGTTTATATCATGCTTGGGATGAATGTTATATATATTTATATATATACTAGTAGATGCTGTATATGTTTTGCACCCACGCTAGTCCAGCTCTCGCTCTGCCGTTAGTTTAGTAAGCTAACGGTGCATGACGGGGCCTCGTGACGAATGTGGATGGCATATACGTATATTGTATTTTCATTCTTTTCTGGTGTGATAGGTTAATTGATAAGACCATAGTAATTTTAATTAATGCAAGATAAGAAACCTAAAAGATGTTGCTGAAATAAATTTCGAAAAACTATAGTCATATTCTTTCGCTTTGCATAGTGGTATTCGGACATGAATATTCAACACCTTATTCTAAGAGGCAAGAGCTTAGATCCTGTCACGACTCGAAATTGGTACGTGATGGTCCTTAAACTACGCAACGTCCACAGGCGTAACACAATTTAAGTAAGCCGAAAACCCAGCAATCTAAACCATCAAAGTAGTAAGAAATAAGAATATTTTTAAAACCTTCGAAATCGCAACCCAAATTCTTTAAAAAGTCCAACTTTATTCCCTTTAAAATTTTGGCAGCACCTCCTTTGTAAAAACCAGCCCCAAAAATGGGTACAACATAAATATAAGTAAAGCATCCCCAAACGGGGGCAAATACACGCCCAAAGGCGGAAAATAACCACCACAACAAATATACGACGCCGTAGCGAAGAAATAAAAGACGATAAAATGGAAACTGTATAAAAGACAACCAAGTCACAAAATAATATATAATATCGTCCTCACAATCAAGTCTCTAAGTCAACATAGATAATAATAGATGGAGAGAACAAGGATACAACAAATATACAATACAACAACGAATAACCACAAAACCCACCTAAGCAAAACTGCACACTGTAAGCCGATGCGGTATCTGCAGCAAAAGATGATAAGATAAATAAATAGCCTGCCTCGACTACTCTGGGGAAACAACCTGCAAAACAAACTATGGCACAACGGGGGTGAGTTGCCAACTCGTGAATAGTAAATAACATATGCAGGTAATCGCAAGTATGCACGTACAGCGCGAATCTAACATATGTAAGCTAATAGCAGTAAAATGTCATATGAATGCAATAGTCATGAAAGGTACACTAACGGTTACTACAACCACATGAAGCAATAATATGACAATCGGTATGCAATAATCATGCAATAATGATATGAATATGTATATATGCAACAATCATGAAAGGTACGCTAGCAGGTACAACTAACACATAAAGCAATGCATATAAATAAAAGTATGTAAATGCAACAGTCATGATGGGTACTCTATCATGTACAACTAATACATGACGCAGTGCATAAACAATAAATGTGGAGTATGGAATAAAATATGACATTTCCACGGAATCCTGACATCGTGGTAGGATCAATATCCATCAAGACAATCCAAATCCCAATTCCTCAAATCAGCCCCCAAATTGGCTCTCATATCATATAAGTCTCACAAATCCTGAATGTACAACATCAAGTAAATATCATATATTTTGAATGTGCAAAATCAAGTGAATCTCATATATCCTTTAGGTACAATATCAAGTAATCTCAAATGTCCTAAATCCAATATCAAGTGCATCTCTTATATCCTAGGTATATTTGCATGAATAAATATGATGAAGTATATGAATTTATATGTATATATATATATATATATTAGTGTCTCATTCCACTAATATATATATATATAACAGCGTCACATTCCACTGTTATATATACTTAAGAGTAAAATATCATGAAAACCAAGTGTCGTGTATCGACAAAAAATAGTGATCTATCGGGTGCTATCACCACGACTGGCCCCCTGATTGGTACGTATCATATGCTATACCGAAAGCTTGAGTGCCTAGCTCTGACCCTCGCCTCTCAACGTATCCATACGCACATGACTCCCGTCGGTATCCCCACGATAACCGCCGAGTCATTGGTAATGTCACCGGATGGTATGATTCCCCCACTAACTCATCTCCTCACTGAAATTCTTGCCCCGGGGTACCTCTGGCCCCCATCATGTACCCGCACACGGACCCCTCCTTTCCTCGCGTGGGGTATATATATCCGAACCAATAAAACTCATGATAGGTGATGAAATATCATATCAAGGGAAACCGGGTTTTTCAAATAATGCATAATTTCATGAAACTACCACGGTCCCCAAATCCAGAAAACATCATGAAAAATCCATATCTCAATGCGAAAATCCATGAATATAATATATGCAACATAAAACTGTAATGTAAGCATATAAAGGAAAAGCCGCTAATTAACTGCAACAAATTAATATAATATATCATGCGGTTCCTAATTTCTCCAATTCTAAATAACATTAAATAAAGGTAAACATGTAGCTAAAGCCAGATATATGTGTAAACATAAAGGTATAGCAAGGTATACATGTAGCTATGTCATTATGTGTGTATGTACCTATCGCTAATGGTACAATACCCTATAGGTATCTGGTATCTAGCATGTAAGCATGTCAAGGCATATGTGCAAGCATGTAGGTATACAGGTATGCTACATGTCATATGCATAAAGAAATATGAATCAATGTCTCAATATCCCTAACCAAACAATATCATTTCTATATGTGGGTTGTGCGTAACATGGCAATTATTGACGGTGTGTGTGGCATACAATCACTGCCCGTGCAACATGAGCCGTCAATAATAGTGCAGTGTCCTAAGGATACTAGTCCAAACATAACAATTAACTATGCAGTAGGGTGTATGCGCAACTCTATAAATGAAATAGAATACGCGACAATTTTAACATTTCTAGCCCAGATGCATAACGCCATGCGGGCGATTCCCCTGTAGATGTTAAATCTACTCACCAACGCTCCTGGCTAAGTGAAGCCTACCACCTATTTTCCTTTTGTAGCAGCGTCCGAAGTCCCCGCCTGGGAACCTACAACATTAAAAACAATAAAGCAAGTGTATATTAATAATAGACCCAAAACACGTACAAACTATATTAGACCGACGCAACAACACAAAACATACTCTCAAGTATTCGTATTGTGGCTAACGTGCATAGCGACACGACGAAAACAACCTAAGAGCAAAATCACACAAAGTGCACGATCCGTGTCGTATAACGTATTGCGCTTAAACGAAACACAAGAAACTACCTATGTGATCCCAGATTTTGCATATTGAGAAAACTCAACAACAAAATAAGACCAAACACACCTAAACCACTGCAGACACCTACCCAGAAAAACCCAAACCCTAACTCCAACCCAAAACCGACGTCGCCGGAATTACTCTTCTCGTCGCCGGCCGAGTCCGAGCTCCAGGGGTTCGTGCTCCAGGTGATGTCTTATGGTCTCAGGTACAACACAACTACATTGTTTGGTTTTCTAGTAAATGTTGGAGATAGTGCCCTCAGAGTCAATTATTAGGTCACAGGTACGTGATTGTAATGATTGAGGGAGGACCTATCCCGGTAGGACAGTCTTACTCGAGATGATAGTATGCTATCTGGTTTACCTTTATCATCGTGTACTGCTTTAGGTGACATGACACGTCGCTATTACACGTTGATAGAGCCCCTAGGATTCTTGCTTGACCACCAGCAGTATGAGGGCGATCATATAAGTGGGAGCTGGGGGTCTACAAGCATATCCTTAAAAGGTCCCTAGTCGTGGGAGTTTCGAGACTGGGCATCGATACTCCATTAGTAGACTAGTGTATACAGTCGAGACCCCGACGAGGGGCGGTGGCCGGTCTCACAAGCCACTGGTGTCTGTTGGATCACCTAAGATGTATACAGGTGCTCATTGGGTTATGAGTACACCGGACAGGACTCGCCGGGAACCTGCTAGTTGGTCATATACCAGACGTCAGATGGCAGTTCCCTGGTGACATGTGTGCAGGTTAGTTCATCGACCTGGGGATCGTCATTTGTCTCGTGTGAGTTCCCACTGTACTTTGATTACTACCCTACCACGGCTCAAAGGAGTCGTGCAAACAGGTTTTAGTTGGGTACAGTCCCGAGCCACATGGAGGCAGTGAGCGTATCTTCAGGGGTTCGTCTCTCCCGGTATTGGGGGTGAGGTCGTGCTGTGTCTAGGAGAGCCATTACACAAAGTCCTTGGCCAAGGCAAGGAGATTTACTGGTAGGTATTCCAGTAGTATCTCAGGGTGTTCTGGGCTACACTCCGACACGACTTGTACCGCTTTTGGGGGTCTGACTTTTACCAACCCCCTAGGCCCGCCATGCGATACTCATAGACGAACGGACCGGACTGCACGGATATTGTCACTGACAGGCTCAGTAGGGTGTCAGGATGAGTTCGCTCATCGAAGTCCCTTTTAGTCGATAGCTGGTGGCCCGTCACGTATTGGCTTATACCTCTGACGTGCTAGTGATTAAATCCACAGCCATAGTATTGATGAGTCTTTAGAGTCCACCACACTTTCAGTTACTCAAGTTTCGGGCGAAACGCTGTAGAGGCCGTATGGAGATATGGCAGGGTCCGATCAGATACGTGCGGTATTGCACGGATCAGGATCGGATGGTTTGTACTAGTAGCCGTATAGGTATATGGCAGGGTTCGATCAGATACGTGCGGTACTGCACGGATCAGGATCGAACGGATATTACTAGCCGGCTTTGGTTTAAGCCGGTCCTAGTTTAGTACAGTGTAGATTTTGTCTCATTGCATTTGTATCCGGACGGAATACAGATGCGGGTGTGTATGCACAGTATTGGGGTTTTCCTGTAATTTATTACGGGACCAGTTTTCTGGAGTTGCCAGTTTGCATTCCGTTCCGGCCGGTTTTCCTTTGTTCTTTCCCGGCCGGACTTTCCCGATGGAGGGGGTTATTTGCAATTGTGCAAATAACATTTGTGGAGGGGGTTTCTTGAATATATATTGATTATGATAGCTTTCTTTTCTTTGCACCATAACTTGCTTTGACTTGTGATTTGATGAGGGTATGGTTTGAAATAGTGCAAGCATGGTGCATGTTTCTTTGTCCCTTGGATATGGTCACCTTTCTTATGCTCCTACACTCACCTCCCTTTGCCATATGTGTTCATTCCTCCACCATTCTCATTCTCACTTGATGAGAAGTCTTTCAAGAAAGTGAGAAGAAAAAGAGAGAGCTTCATTCTTGAGAGTTTCCTTCTTGATCTTGCTTTCATGCAAGGAAAAATGAAAGCACCATATTTTCCTTGTCCTCTTTCCTCCATCATGGCAACAAAACCCCATTGAGACAAAGCGTATTCTACACTACATTCTACAGCACTTCTTGAGCATGTCGAGTTGCCGGCTTCATGCTCGAGTTGCCTCGGTATTGAGGCGGGAGCCCGTAAAAGACGAAGGCGATGTGGTGCCCTTTCCGGCGAGGAGGCGACGATGTGGACGGAGGTCCCGCGAGGAGATCGGAGTGGAGATGAAGACCGGAGGACTTGGATCGTCGGTATATCTCTATTCCCATTCTTGTAGATAGCTTAGACTAGTTAATGGTCCGATCCGGTTAAAGTGCGCGGTGGTGCCGGTTTGCAAAGTCCGCAAAATTTAAGTTATTCACCGCTTCCGCATTCCGGCGTCGGATTGACGGCCGGGGCGCCGCCGTGCACTTACAGTGGTATCAGAGCCTCCCCATTAACTTAGTCTAGCTTTGTGTAATGTGTTTGCCTTTCCGATCGATCAAAAAGTTCCAAAACCCGTATTTTGTTAGCATCAGTTTTCTGTTGGAAATTTTTGGTGTCTAAAAATTTTTCAGGTGGTCTCAGAATGATGTTCAGAAAGTTCTAAGAACTCTGGGAAAATTCGACGCACTGATCCCTCTTCCAGAGCGCGGAACCGCGGCCTCACCCTTCTATTGGGCCGCGGATCCGCCGCAACTTAGAGAGATCAATGGGCCAAAATTTCCCAGTGGGCTTCTGGGCTAGTATTAGGGGTTTTGGAATATTAAAATTGGGCCAATTATTTCTGTGAGTGCTACAGTATTGGTTTGGGGCCCACTTGTTAATTTTTGATCAATCGGAAAATTTTAAACACATTTTTCACAGTATTTACATTATATCTGCGACCGTGAATGTCACTCGATCGGTAAATCCGGTCTAACTGCTATAGCCCGGTTAGACGGATTTGCGAACGTGACTTTCACGTTGATGTTCATTGTTTATGCTGTGATGTTGCGGATCGGTCGTGGGGGATAGCCTGGATGCAATGCTAGTACTGTTTTGTTGTAATATGTACATTTGATATTGCGGGGCGAGCGTCCGACATGTGGACTGCCGTCACTGCCTGACTGTATTATTCTTTTGGGGCACGACCTGGTTGCGGTCGATGTACCCGTTGTATGTATATTTTACTTTCTGTACTAGGGTTACCCCGCGGAGGGGTGCACGGATAGCCGGGTTCTAGAAGGCAACAAGCCCACATCTCATGGCATTGGGACGGAGGGGGCTTCACTCCAGGATTGACGGGCTATTCGCCGCACTCGTAGGGGGTACAGGTTGACCCAGGAGGGGTGCCCAAGTTGCCGGATTCCGTGAAGTGCTGGGTGGTCCATTCACGGCGCTGAAGGGGGCTGCCTCGCTTCAGGTTTTGGCGGGTAACTTGCCGCGCCCGTAGGGGTCTAGGTTTTCATTGCACAGGCTATCCACACGACCAGGGGAACGTCGGGTTTCAGCAGTGGCTCTGTGAAACCCGGGGATCCCAGATATCTGTATTGTTCTGTGATGCTGTACATTTCTGTGATGTTGCATTTTATTCACGTCTTGAGCGAATATAATATATTGGTATATATATTAGTAGATGTTGTATATGTTTTGCATCCGCGCTAGTCCAGTCCCCGCTCTGTCGTTAGTAAGCTAACCTAACGGGTAATGACGGGACCCAGTGGCGAATGCGGATGGCATATACGTACATCAGTATATTTTCGTTCTTTTTGGTGTGATCAATTGATGGGACTGCATTGATTCGGATCAATGCAAGTTAAAAACAAACCTAATCAGATGTTGTTGGAACACTTTTCAAAAAGCTGTTATTGCAAGGACGTTCACTTTTGTTTTGCATCGCGGTATTCATTTAGAATATCCTGCTCCTCAGTCGACGAGGCAAGGGCCGAGATCCCTTCACCGGGAGTGACCCCTTGGACAAAAGTTTGCGTCAGGGCATTAACTTCACTATAGCCGATTACTTTTGCTTTGCATCGTGGTATTCATTTGGAATATCCTGCACCCCATTCTACGGGGAAAGAGCCGAGATCCCTTCACCGGGAGTGACCTCTTTAGTAAAGGTTTTCGTCACTATATTTTCTAAAAAGCTATCCGTTCCTTCAACGATATCAAGTTCATTACGTTAAAGGTTTTCGCCAGAAACCATTCGTAGCCCTCCGTCGTTTCAGACGGGTAGCACGTAGTATTCATGCTATGTTTGTTGACCTTCGTCAAGGCATAGTGTATGGTAGCTGCTTGTTACTTTTCTGCTGCATAGATAGATGCGTTGGTTTGGGACAGTCGTACAGCCTTGTTGACCTTCGTCAAGGGCTTGTACGGGTGGGTTCAAATTAACCTGGACAATGACGGGTGGAACTTGACATGTGACTTATGATTTGTTGACCTTCGTCAAGGTCATAAGAGCATGGGGCAGATATCACATCGGGAGTTTCAAAAGTACTGAAACTTGCCAGATATGCGCATACCTTCTGGAGTGTGATACCGTGAGCGGATTCCGTCACGTTGTCATGCGATGAGAGTTGGATCCCGATTCCCACTGATGAGTTAGTTTACTCCTCGGGTGACCCCGACTAATTCTTCTTTTAGGTTTGGAGGAGAATTTGAGGTACAGTGGGAGGATTCCAGATTAGATAAATTGGTGACCATTCTGATCTAGGTTAGAGTGCACGCTGAGTGTTTCTTTTCTCTCTCTCTTTGGCAGCGACCATTGACCCGACCCTAAGACTATGACTCAGTGACCAAGTTGACCGAACCTTCTTAAACACTGGCTTTTGGATTGTCATAGTTGCAGACCTCATTGCCACTCCTACTTTTACCCTTTTCTCCAGGACACCCCGTATTACTACGAACGTCCACTTCCATTGGACAAAACCATCGTATGGTTAGATACGAACTCGAAGGGATTCGAGGATGGTTTCCGGTTCTGGAGAAAACGGATAGGATTATTCAGTTGTCTTTTCCTTCTACCCTCTCTCAGGTTACGAGTACTCCTTGGTTTAGGGGTAGCACACCTATTATGCAAATTGGATTGTCTTCTTCCAAACCTTAGGCTGGTGCCGACCGGTAGGGAATGAAGAAAACCAATTAGCATAACGATGGTGTGCAGAAGGTATTAAGTTCAGACAAAGCAAGGGATTAGTAAGAGGGCAAAGTAAATTGCAACAGATATTCACGACCAAACCAAATATTTCGTTACCACTCCCACATCACCTTTGTATTTCTCCAGGACACTCCGTATCACTACGAAGATCCACAGTTTATTTGGATACTCCATCGTATGGTTATATACGAACTCGAATGGAACTTGTTCCAGTTCGGGGATGGATTCTGGTCCAGGAGAAATAGGAATAAAGTACATTCAGGTGTCTTTTATCTTCACCTTCTCTCGCGTTGCGAGTGCTCCTAGGATTAGGACAGTACACCCTTTATGCTTATTGGATAGTCTTCTTCCAAACCATAGGCTGGTGCCGAACGGTAGGGAAGGAAGAAAACCATTTGGCCTAAAGGGGTGTGCAGAAGGTAAAGACTAAAGACATATGAAGGGATTTGGAGAGGTGGCAAAGAATTATACGGTTATAGTTGTGAATTTGGATAATGGAAGAGGCATTACTAAAGAATACCGGGATACCCCACCGAAACATTTCAATGTTTCAGTTTCACTGTGTACTGTTAAAAGAAAACTGATTTCCCGATTAGATACTTACTCCAGGGTATGTATTTACCAGGTATGATTCTCACATCTGTATGGTTTTACAGATGATGAGAGGGAGTAGGTTATTGGGAATTGGGTGATCATCCTCATTATATCGGGATTCGTTGTAATCGGTGATATTTGAGGAAATCACCTGGGCTGTTTGCCGGTCGGCAAATATTTGGTTTTGAATATCCGCAGTTATGCACCAATTTCAAATTGATATATCTGTACGTCTATTTTTATAGAGTGAGATATACCTTTCTGAAATTATGTCTACGACATTTACCTATATCAGTGGATGGTTAGGTAAGGAGCATTAAACAGCGGTGTAATTCTTCTTAACCATAAGTACAGTTTTCAACCTACGGCACACAGTGAATGAGTTATCAGACTCAAGGGACTTATACAGAGTATTGTATGTTGTCCAGGGTCCATTAGGACAGAGGGGTAGGTCCTCGTACTATATTCGGTTTACTTATGACTTCTCTAGTTTTTAGACCGGTGTTTCGTGGAAACACAGGGTCCGAATTTTGAGAAGTTACAGGTATTTGAATAGAGTAGAGAACCAGGTATAGCAAGTATCGGGATTCTTCAAAGAGATCGAAGATGTAGATACTTATGTATGGTATTCAGTTGATAATAATGATAAAGAGATCTTGCTTCTCTTTCAGGTTACTCATAATTGGAAGTATTCCTAAGTTGAGTAACGCTGATCGGCCTCTTTCCATTTAGTCGACATGCACTGGAGACAGCTGCATGATGTGAATCTGGTTCAATTAAATCAGTGCCTCTGTTTCTATATTGGATATAGAACAGTTCATATCTTAACGATGTTAAGGTACGGGGAGTTGTCCGATTTATGATTAAAACCAGACACTGGACAACTCAAGGCACGTTTCTGTAATGGCTGTTTGTGGGTTGACCCAGGCTATGACGAGGGTTGATTTTCTACCATCTGGATGAACAATAGCGATATTGTTCTAGACTCGCCACAGTTTTATTAAAAATGGACTTTTTCAGAAAACAGTAGTGGGAGTATGGTAGAACTGGAAGTGATTCCAGAACCACAAACGATTACTGAAGATTTGATAAGGAACCTAAAGATTCAATCTGGATTGACATTCCATTGGCCACTCCGCAGATAAGGTGGGTAACTTCAGGCACCCGAGAGGCACTACGGTAGCCTCAAGGACGGTGACAGGGAAGTTCTTGTTTACCCACAATTGCCATTGCTGTTGTTCCAGGTTACGAGACCCGGCGGGAGGATGAGTATAGCGTCGTTCTAAACCAGTTTTAGAAGTGCACGTCTATATGACTCTGCCAGAGGGTTGTCGTAGTCAGTGGGAGTAGCGGAAGCATTGGTGGACAGGTTGCTTATGTCTATTTATAGACTAAAGCAGATGTAGCGGAGATAGATCATCTATTTCTGACGTGACAGTCATGGGTTTGACTTCATCAGAATAGGGGATGGATCTGTTGAGAAGGTAGTAGGGTGTGATATCCTGGTATTTGGATGATATACACAGAGTAGGAAAGGAAACTCCTACACTACGATCGGTTATACTTTGGTCGTCACACAGTGGTTTCTCCACAAAGGAATTGGACATTATATCAGACATACTGGTTACTGGATCTATGGTATTAGATCTAGATTTGGGTGGTTTCCCAATCAGGGTACTTGACAGCATTCTAAGAGTATTTAGGATGGACGACTCCTGGCACGGTAGCGTACCTGCAGGTAATGGAGTCACCCTCTCCAAAGGTGTCTTACAGACTAAAGGGGAGAGGGATGTGCATGATTGGCAGATCACTTGCTCAGGCAATTGAGTCAATCATGAGATGTCAAGTACCACACCAGATGTTGTTCTTGCACCAGATGCAATAAGCTGACATTGATCCAATCCTGGAGAAACAGTCGGAAGCAGTTTTAGAACATAAGCAAATGTTCTAGGGAGATGATAACGACAGCCTCATTTAGAAGACAGTTATCATTCCAGGCTTCCAAGGTGACATGGACGGCAAGGAGGTTGTCAGAGTTATAGTTTTCCTTCTGATGAGGGGCAGTATTTTGGACAGGTGGTCCAAGGCAATACTGAGGGAGACATGGCGCGCAGGATACTGATTAAGTTCAGTTGACGATACAGTCTAAGAAGTTTGGATTTGGAGTTCATTTATGAGCTATGTCCCATCAGACATCCAGACACATTCTAAGACAGGTATTGCTCATTTCGGGAGATGGGTTTCTTCGCGAACTTGAGATATAGAGAGACATAGAAAGAAACTACTAAGCGGGTCCGCTCACTGAGGCTATTCCTCGAACGCAATAGTTTCGCAAACGAGCTTTGTGAGACTGACTAGTAGAGGAGTTGGATGTTCGGTATCACACGGGCTGTGAGTATGCGACATCGCAATAATTAGCCTTGAGTGCAAGTGGGAGATTGTTGGAGATAGTGCCCTCAGAGTCAATTATTAGGTCACAGGTACGTGATTGTAATGATTGAGGGAGGACCTATCCCGGTAGGACAGTCTTACTCGAGATGATAGTATGCTATCTGGTTTACCTTTATCATCGTGTACTGCTTTAGGTGACATGACACGTCGCTATTACACGTTGATAGAGCCCCTAGGATTCTTGCTTGACCACCAGCAGTATGAGGGCGATCATATAAGTGGGAGCTGGGGGTCTACAAGCATATCCTTAAAAGGTCCCTAGTCGTGGGAGTTTCGAGACTGGGCATCGATACTCCATTAGTAGACTAGTGTATACAGTCGAGACCCCGACGAGGGGCGGTGGCCGGTCTCACAAGCCACTGGTGTCTGTTGGATCACCTAAGATGTATACAGGTGCTCATTGGGTTATGAGTACACCGGACAGGACTCGCCGGGAACCTGCTAGTTGGTCATATACCAGACGTCAGATGGCAGTTCCCTGGTGACATGTGTGCAGGTTAGTTCATCGACCTGGGGATCGTCATTTGTCTCGTGTGAGTTCCCACTGTACTTTGATTACTACCCTACCACGGCTCAAAGGAGTCGTGCAAACAGGTTTTAGTTGGGTACAGTCCCGAGCCACATGGAGGCAGTGAGCGTATCTTCAGGGGTTCGTCTCTCCCGGTATTGGGGGTGAGGTCGTGCTGTGTCTAGGAGAGCCATTACACAAAGTCCTTGGCCAAGGCAAGGAGATTTACTGGTAGGTATTCCAGTAGTATCTCAGGGTGTTCTGGGCTACACTCCGACACGACTTGTACCGCTTTTGGGGGTCTGACTTTTACCAACCCCCTAGGCCCGCCATGCGATACTCATAGACGAACGGACCGGACTGCACGGATATTGTCACTGACAGGCTCAGTAGGGTGTCAGGATGAGTTCGCTCATCGAAGTCCCTTTTAGTCGATAGCTGGTGGCCCGTCACGTATTGGCTTATACCTCTGACGTGCTAGTGATTAAATCCACAGCCATAGTATTGATGAGTCTTTAGAGTCCACCACACTTTCAGTTACTCAAGTTTCGGGCGAAACGCTGTAGAGGCCGTATGGAGATATGGCAGGGTCCGATCAGATACGTGCGGTATTGCACGGATCAGGATCGGATGGTTTGTACTAGTAGCCGTATAGGTATATGGCAGGGTTCGATCAGATACGTGCGGTACTGCACGGATCAGGATCGAACGGATATTACTAGCCGGCTTTGGTTTAAGCCGGTCCTAGTTTAGTACAGTGTAGATTTTGTCTCATTGCATTTGTATCCGGACGGAATACAGATGCGGGTGTGTATGCACAGTATTGGGGTTTTCCTGTAATTTATTACGGGACCAGTTTTCTGGAGTTGCCAGTTTGCATTCCGTTCCGGCCGGTTTTCCTTTGTTCTTTCCCGGCCGGACTTTCCCGATGGAGGGGGTTATTTGCAATTGTGCAAATAACATTTGTGGAGGGGGTTTCTTGAATATATATTGATTATGATAGCTTTCTTTTCTTTGCACCATAACTTGCTTTGACTTGTGATTTGATGAGGGTATGGTTTGAAATAGTGCAAGCATGGTGCATGTTTCTTTGTCCCTTGGATATGGTCACCTTTCTTATGCTCCTACACTCACCTCCCTTTGCCATATGTGTTCATTCCTCCACCATTCTCATTCTCACTTGATGAGAAGTCTTTCAAGAAAGTGAGAAGAAAAAGAGAGAGCTTCATTCTTGAGAGTTTCCTTCTTGATCTTGCTTTCATGCAAGGAAAAATGAAAGCACCATATTTTCCTTGTCCTCTTTCCTCCATCATGGCAACAAAACCCCATTGAGACAAAGCGTATTCTACACTACATTCTACAGCACTTCTTGAGCATGTCGAGTTGCCGGCTTCATGCTCGAGTTGCCTCGGTATTGAGGCGGGAGCCCGTAAAAGACGAAGGCGATGTGGTGCCCTTTCCGGCGAGGAGGCGACGATGTGGACGGAGGTCCCGCGAGGAGATCGGAGTGGAGATGAAGACCGGAGGACTTGGATCGTCGGTATATCTCTATTCCCATTCTTGTAGATAGCTTAGACTAGTTAATGGTCCGATCCGGTTAAAGTGCGCGGTGGTGCCGGTTTGCAAAGTCCGCAAAATTTAAGTTATTCACCGCTTCCGCATTCCGGCGTCGGATTGACGGCCGGGGCGCCGCCGTGCACTTACAGTGGTATCAGAGCCTCCCCATTAACTTAGTCTAGCTTTGTGTAATGTGTTTGCCTTTCCGATCGATCAAAAAGTTCCAAAACCCGTATTTTGTTAGCATCAGTTTTCTGTTGGAAATTTTTGGTGTCTAAAAATTTTTCAGGTGGTCTCAGAATGATGTTCAGAAAGTTCTAAGAACTCTGGGAAAATTCGACGCACTGATCCCTCTTCCAGAGCGCGGAACCGCGGCCTCACCCTTCTATTGGGCCGCGGATCCGCCGCAACTTAGAGAGATCAATGGGCCAAAATTTCCCAGTGGGCTTCTGGGCTAGTATTAGGGGTTTTGGAATATTAAAATTGGGCCAATTATTTCTGTGAGTGCTACAGTATTGGTTTGGGGCCCACTTGTTAATTTTTGATCAATCGGAAAATTTTAAACACATTTTTCACAGTATTTACATTATATCTGCGACCGTGAATGTCACTCGATCGGTAAATCCGGTCTAACTGCTATAGCCCGGTTAGACGGATTTGCGAACGTGACTTTCACGTTGATGTTCATTGTTTATGCTGTGATGTTGCGGATCGGTCGTGGGGGATAGCCTGGATGCAATGCTAGTACTGTTTTGTTGTAATATGTACATTTGATATTGCGGGGCGAGCGTCCGACATGTGGACTGCCGTCACTGCCTGACTGTATTATTCTTTTGGGGCACGACCTGGTTGCGGTCGATGTACCCGTTGTATGTATATTTTACTTTCTGTACTAGGGTTACCCCGCGGAGGGGTGCACGGATAGCCGGGTTCTAGAAGGCAACAAGCCCACATCTCATGGCATTGGGACGGAGGGGGCTTCACTCCAGGATTGACGGGCTATTCGCCGCACTCGTAGGGGGTACAGGTTGACCCAGGAGGGGTGCCCAAGTTGCCGGATTCCGTGAAGTGCTGGGTGGTCCATTCACGGCGCTGAAGGGGGCTGCCTCGCTTCAGGTTTTGGCGGGTAACTTGCCGCGCCCGTAGGGGTCTAGGTTTTCATTGCACAGGCTATCCACACGACCAGGGGAACGTCGGGTTTCAGCAGTGGCTCTGTGAAACCCGGGGATCCCAGATATCTGTATTGTTCTGTGATGCTGTACATTTCTGTGATGTTGCATTTTATTCACGTCTTGAGCGAATATAATATATTGGTATATATATTAGTAGATGTTGTATATGTTTTGCATCCGCGCTAGTCCAGTCCCCGCTCTGTCGTTAGTAAGCTAACCTAACGGGTAATGACGGGACCCAGTGGCGAATGCGGATGGCATATACGTACATCAGTATATTTTCGTTCTTTTTGGTGTGATCAATTGATGGGACTGCATTGATTCGGATCAATGCAAGTTAAAAACAAACCTAATCAGATGTTGTTGGAACACTTTTCAAAAAGCTGTTATTGCAAGGACGTTCACTTTTGTTTTGCATCGCGGTATTCATTTAGAATATCCTGCTCCTCAGTCGACGAGGCAAGGGCCGAGATCCCTTCACCGGGAGTGACCCCTTGGACAAAAGTTTGCGTCAGGGCATTAACTTCACTATAGCCGATTACTTTTGCTTTGCATCGTGGTATTCATTTGGAATATCCTGCACCCCATTCTACGGGGAAAGAGCCGAGATCCCTTCACCGGGAGTGACCTCTTTAGTAAAGGTTTTCGTCACTATATTTTCTAAAAAGCTATCCGTTCCTTCAACGATATCAAGTTCATTACGTTAAAGGTTTTCGCCAGAAACCATTCGTAGCCCTCCGTCGTTTCAGACGGGTAGCACGTAGTATTCATGCTATGTTTGTTGACCTTCGTCAAGGCATAGTGTATGGTAGCTGCTTGTTACTTTTCTGCTGCATAGATAGATGCGTTGGTTTGGGACAGTCGTACAGCCTTGTTGACCTTCGTCAAGGGCTTGTACGGGTGGGTTCAAATTAACCTGGACAATGACGGGTGGAACTTGACATGTGACTTATGATTTGTTGACCTTCGTCAAGGTCATAAGAGCATGGGGCAGATATCACATCGGGAGTTTCAAAAGTACTGAAACTTGCCAGATATGCGCATACCTTCTGGAGTGTGATACCGTGAGCGGATTCCGTCACGTTGTCATGCGATGAGAGTTGGATCCCGATTCCCACTGATGAGTTAGTTTACTCCTCGGGTGACCCCGACTAATTCTTCTTTTAGGTTTGGAGGAGAATTTGAGGTACAGTGGGAGGATTCCAGATTAGATAAATTGGTGACCATTCTGATCTAGGTTAGAGTGCACGCTGAGTGTTTCTTTTCTCTCTCTCTTTGGCAGCGACCATTGACCCGACCCTAAGACTATGACTCAGTGACCAAGTTGACCGAACCTTCTTAAACACTGGCTTTTGGATTGTCATAGTTGCAGACCTCATTGCCACTCCTACTTTTACCCTTTTCTCCAGGACACCCCGTATTACTACGAACGTCCACTTCCATTGGACAAAACCATCGTATGGTTAGATACGAACTCGAAGGGATTCGAGGATGGTTTCCGGTTCTGGAGAAAACGGATAGGATTATTCAGTTGTCTTTTCCTTCTACCCTCTCTCAGGTTACGAGTACTCCTTGGTTTAGGGGTAGCACACCTATTATGCAAATTGGATTGTCTTCTTCCAAACCTTAGGCTGGTGCCGACCGGTAGGGAATGAAGAAAACCAATTAGCATAACGATGGTGTGCAGAAGGTATTAAGTTCAGACAAAGCAAGGGATTAGTAAGAGGGCAAAGTAAATTGCAACAGATATTCACGACCAAACCAAATATTTCGTTACCACTCCCACATCACCTTTGTATTTCTCCAGGACACTCCGTATCACTACGAAGATCCACAGTTTATTTGGATACTCCATCGTATGGTTATATACGAACTCGAATGGAACTTGTTCCAGTTCGGGGATGGATTCTGGTCCAGGAGAAATAGGAATAAAGTACATTCAGGTGTCTTTTATCTTCACCTTCTCTCGCGTTGCGAGTGCTCCTAGGATTAGGACAGTACACCCTTTATGCTTATTGGATAGTCTTCTTCCAAACCATAGGCTGGTGCCGAACGGTAGGGAAGGAAGAAAACCATTTGGCCTAAAGGGGTGTGCAGAAGGTAAAGACTAAAGACATATGAAGGGATTTGGAGAGGTGGCAAAGAATTATACGGTTATAGTTGTGAATTTGGATAATGGAAGAGGCATTACTAAAGAATACCGGGATACCCCACCGAAACATTTCAATGTTTCAGTTTCACTGTGTACTGTTAAAAGAAAACTGATTTCCCGATTAGATACTTACTCCAGGGTATGTATTTACCAGGTATGATTCTCACATCTGTATGGTTTTACAGATGATGAGAGGGAGTAGGTTATTGGGAATTGGGTGATCATCCTCATTATATCGGGATTCGTTGTAATCGGTGATATTTGAGGAAATCACCTGGGCTGTTTGCCGGTCGGCAAATATTTGGTTTTGAATATCCGCAGTTATGCACCAATTTCAAATTGATATATCTGTACGTCTATTTTTATAGAGTGAGATATACCTTTCTGAAATTATGTCTACGACATTTACCTATATCAGTGGATGGTTAGGTAAGGAGCATTAAACAGCGGTGTAATTCTTCTTAACCATAAGTACAGTTTTCAACCTACGGCACACAGTGAATGAGTTATCAGACTCAAGGGACTTATACAGAGTATTGTATGTTGTCCAGGGTCCATTAGGACAGAGGGGTAGGTCCTCGTACTATATTCGGTTTACTTATGACTTCTCTAGTTTTTAGACCGGTGTTTCGTGGAAACACAGGGTCCGAATTTTGAGAAGTTACAGGTATTTGAATAGAGTAGAGAACCAGGTATAGCAAGTATCGGGATTCTTCAAAGAGATCGAAGATGTAGATACTTGTGTATGGTATTCAGTTGATAATAATGATAAAGAGATCTTGCTTCTCTTTCAGGTTACTCATAATTGGAAGTATTCCTAAGTTGAGTAACGCTGATCGGCCTCTTTCCATTTAGTCGACATGCACTGGAGACAGCTGCATGATGTGAATCTGGTTCAATTAAATCAGTGCCTCTGTTTCTATATTGGATATAGAACAGTTCATATCTTAACGATGTTAAGGTACGGGGAGTTGTCCGATTTATGATTAAAACCAGACACTGGACAACTCAAGGCACGTTTCTGTAATGGCTGTTTGTGGGTTGACCCAGGCTATGACGAGGGTTGATTTTCTACCATCTGGATGAACAATAGCGATATTGTTCTAGACTCGCCACAGTTTTATTAAAAATGGACTTTTTCAGAAAACAGTAGTGGGAGTATGGTAGAACTGGAAGTGATTCCAGAACCACAAACGATTACTGAAGATTTGATAAGGAACCTAAAGATTCAATCTGGATTGACATTCCATTGGCCACTCCGCAGATAAGGTGGGTAACTTCAGGCACCCGAGAGGCACTACGGTAGCCTCAAGGACGGTGACAGGGAAGTTCTTGTTTACCCACAATTGCCATTGCTGTTGTTCCAGGTTACGAGACCCGGCGGGAGGATGAGTATAGCGTCGTTCTAAACCAGTTTTAGAAGTGCACGTCTATATGACTCTGCCAGAGGGTTGTCGTAGTCAGTGGGAGTAGCGGAAGCATTGGTGGACAGGTTGCTTATGTCTATTTATAGACTAAAGCAGATGTAGCGGAGATAGATCATCTATTTCTGACGTGACAGTCATGGGTTTGACTTCATCAGAATAGGGGATGGATCTGTTGAGAAGGTAGTAGGGTGTGATATCCTGGTATTTGGATGATATACACAGAGTAGGAAAGGAAACTCCTACACTACGATCGGTTATACTTTGGTCGTCACACAGTGGTTTCTCCACAAAGGAATTGGACATTATATCAGACATACTGGTTACTGGATCTATGGTATTAGATCTAGATTTGGGTGGTTTCCCAATCAGGGTACTTGACAGCATTCTAAGAGTATTTAGGATGGACGACTCCTGGCACGGTAGCGTACCTGCAGGTAATGGAGTCACCCTCTCCAAAGGTGTCTTACAGACTAAAGGGGAGAGGGATGTGCATGATTGGCAGATCACTTGCTCAGGCAATTGAGTCAATCATGAGATGTCAAGTACCACACCAGATGTTGTTCTTGCACCAGATGCAATAAGCTGACATTGATCCAATCCTGGAGAAACAGTCGGAAGCAGTTTTAGAACATAAGCAAATGTTCTAGGGAGATGATAACGACAGCCTCATTTAGAAGACAGTTATCATTCCAGGCTTCCAAGGTGACATGGACGGCAAGGAGGTTGTCAGAGTTATAGTTTTCCTTCTGATGAGGGGCAGTATTTTGGACAGGTGGTCCAAGGCAATACTGAGGGAGACATGGCGCGCAGGATACTGATTAAGTTCAGTTGACGATACAGTCTAAGAAGTTTGGATTTGGAGTTCATTTATGAGCTATGTCCCATCAGACATCCAGACACATTCTAAGACAGGTATTGCTCATTTCGGGAGATGGGTTTCTTCGCGAACTTGAGATATAGAGAGACATAGAAAGAAACTACTAAGCGGGTCCGCTCACTGAGGCTATTCCTCGAACGCAATAGTTTCGCAAACGAGCTTTGTGAGACTGACTAGTAGAGGAGTTGGATGTTCGGTATCACACGGGCTGTGAGTATGCGACATCGCAATAATTAGCCTTGAGTGCAAGTGGGAGATTGTTGGAGATAGTGCCCTCAGAGTCAATTATTAGGTCACAGGTACGTGATTGTAATGATTGAGGGAGGACCTATCCCGGTAGGACAGTCTTACTCGAGATGATAGTATGCTATCTGGTTTACCTTTATCATCGTGTACTGCTTTAGGTGACATGACACGTCGCTATTACACGTTGATAGAGCCCCTAGGATTCTTGCTTGACCACCAGCAGTATGAGGGCGATCATATAAGTGGGAGCTGGGGGTCTACAAGCATATCCTTAAAAGGTCCCTAGTCGTGGGAGTTTCGAGACTGGGCATCGATACTCCATTAGTAGACTAGTGTATACAGTCGAGACCCCGACGAGGGGCGGTGGCCGGTCTCACAAGCCACTGGTGTCTGTTGGATCACCTAAGATGTATACAGGTGCTCATTGGGTTATGAGTACACCGGACAGGACTCGCCGGGAACCTGCTAGTTGGTCATATACCAGACGTCAGATGGCAGTTCCCTGGTGACATGTGTGCAGGTTAGTTCATCGACCTGGGGATCGTCATTTGTCTCGTGTGAGTTCCCACTGTACTTTGATTACTACCCTACCACGGCTCAAAGGAGTCGTGCAAACAGGTTTTAGTTGGGTACAGTCCCGAGCCACATGGAGGCAGTGAGCGTATCTTCAGGGGTTCGTCTCTCCCGGTATTGGGGGTGAGGTCGTGCTGTGTCTAGGAGAGCCATTACACAAAGTCCTTGGCCAAGGCAAGGAGATTTACTGGTAGGTATTCCAGTAGTATCTCAGGGTGTTCTGGGCTACACTCCGACACGACTTGTACCGCTTTTGGGGGTCTGACTTTTACCAACCCCCTAGGCCCGCCATGCGATACTCATAGACGAACGGACCGGACTGCACGGATATTGTCACTGACAGGCTCAGTAGGGTGTCAGGATGAGTTCGCTCATCGAAGTCCCTTTTAGTCGATAGCTGGTGGCCCGTCACGTATTGGCTTATACCTCTGACGTGCTAGTGATTAAATCCACAGCCATAGTATTGATGAGTCTTTAGAGTCCACCACACTTTCAGTTACTCAAGTTTCGGGCGAAACGCTGTAGAGGCCGTATGGAGATATGGCAGGGTCCGATCAGATACGTGCGGTATTGCACGGATCAGGATCGGATGGTTTGTACTAGTAGCCGTATAGGTATATGGCAGGGTTCG
This sequence comes from Agapanthus africanus, assembly GCA_030015575.1. NCBI lineage: Eukaryota > Viridiplantae > Streptophyta > Magnoliopsida > Asparagales > Amaryllidaceae > Agapanthus > Agapanthus africanus. The sequence goes on along the minus strand of CM057349.1, from coordinate 408,665,085 downwards.
ATCAGATACGTGCGGTACTGCACGGATCAGGATCGAACGGATATTACTAGCCGGCTTTGGTTTAAGCCGGTCCTAGTTTAGTACAGTGTAGATTTTGTCTCATTGCATTTGTATCCGGACGGAATACAGATGCGGGTGTGTATGCACAGTATTGGGGTTTTCCTGTAATTTATTACGGGACCAGTTTTCTGGAGTTGCCAGTTTGCATTCCGTTCCGGCCGGTTTTCCTTTGTTCTTTCCCGGCCGGACTTTCCCGATGGAGGGGGTTATTTGCAATTGTGCAAATAACATTTGTGGAGGGGGTTTCTTGAATATATATTGATTATGATAGCTTTCTTTTCTTTGCACCATAACTTGCTTTGACTTGTGATTTGATGAGGGTATGGTTTGAAATAGTGCAAGCATGGTGCATGTTTCTTTGTCCCTTGGATATGGTCACCTTTCTTATGCTCCTACACTCACCTCCCTTTGCCATATGTGTTCATTCCTCCACCATTCTCATTCTCACTTGATGAGAAGTCTTTCAAGAAAGTGAGAAGAAAAAGAGAGAGCTTCATTCTTGAGAGTTTCCTTCTTGATCTTGCTTTCATGCAAGGAAAAATGAAAGCACCATATTTTCCTTGTCCTCTTTCCTCCATCATGGCAACAAAACCCCATTGAGACAAAGCGTATTCTACACTACATTCTACAGCACTTCTTGAGCATGTCGAGTTGCCGGCTTCATGCTCGAGTTGCCTCGGTATTGAGGCGGGAGCCCGTAAAAGACGAAGGCGATGTGGTGCCCTTTCCGGCGAGGAGGCGACGATGTGGACGGAGGTCCCGCGAGGAGATCGGAGTGGAGATGAAGACCGGAGGACTTGGATCGTCGGTATATCTCTATTCCCATTCTTGTAGATAGCTTAGACTAGTTAATGGTCCGATCCGGTTAAAGTGCGCGGTGGTGCCGGTTTGCAAAGTCCGCAAAATTTAAGTTATTCACCGCTTCCGCATTCCGGCGTCGGATTGACGGCCGGGGCGCCGCCGTGCACTTACAGTAAAATCTCCGGGTCACAGCAGATCACAGAAATCATATACGACATTAAAAATACGATATTTGCACATAAACTTAACTTTAAACATTCTAAACTAAAACTAAAAGTCTACACAACACAAAAACTATAAAAAGAACAGATAGAGATCATTACCTACACAAAAGAACTCAAAGATCCAAGCTTTTCATGCTCCAAGGCATCCAAGAGGCAAATCCAAGAAAAAGATGTGATTTTGGTGAGATTTGTGAAGTTTTTGTGATGGTTTTGTGTTGGAAACACAAGTGTTCTGTTGTGAGGTGAGAGATATGAAAGAATAAAAGAGAGAGAGAAATGAGAGAGTGTGTGGGGATAAGAGAGAGGGAGGTGAGGTTAAGGGTGAGAGTGAGTGTAACCACATGCATTAATGCACCATCAATGCATTCACACACAGCTCATCACATCCAAAACAAATATCTCCTCTTCTCACTCAAAATATTAAGGAAATGGTTAAGAATTGGATTAGGGTTAAGGCAAAGGATTAAAGTAAAGATTAGATTAGGTTAAGTGTCATGGTTGCTAAAATCTAGATTACACAAACAAACCCTCACATTTACGTGCACACGTGCGTGCATGTCCATAACAAATAATAATAAATTATTAATTAAATGTTATAAAATGTGAAGAAGCCGAATTGGTAAACTTTTTACAGTAAACCCGCATTAAAGTCTAAACTAACACTAACCGAAATCTAAGGCGTTACAATCTCCTCCCTTATAAAAATTCGTCCCTGAATTTAAAATTCTCACTGAGCGTACCTTCATAGAGAAGATTACCAAACTCTCATATCTTGCTCGCAGCCTCCCAAATGATCATCTCACTATACGGCTACGCCCATGAAAACTCTCCACAGATGGCAAGACCCTTGACCGAAGTTTCTCCACCTGTCGAGCCATTAACACAATTGGCTGCCGGTGAACGAAAAGACCATGTCCAAGCTAAATGGTCTGGTGCTGAATCATGTGAGAAAGTCATGAAGGTAATTGCAAAGTATCGACACAATGAATACGGGGTGAATACTCAATAATCTGGGCGGAAGTGCCAAGTTATAGGCAACGGAACTAACTCGTTTTAAGGATCTCGAAAGGACCTACAATCCTGGGATAAGCTTCCCAAAACTCAACACGTCATTCATCGGAAAAATCCATAGGAATACATGATCTCCCACTGCGAACTCAAGTCTGCGACCACCACGGTCGGCATAAGACCTCTGTCTGCACTGGGTTGTCCTCATCCTGACCTGAACCAACTGGATCATCTCCGAAGTCTCTAGACTAGCTGGGATCCAAAAATCCTATTTACGCAGAGTCAGAAAAACAGAATGGCGATCGACACGACCTAACAACTAAACCTAAAGGTTGCCAATTGGAATATCTCCGGATAACTGCTATCAAAGGAGAACCCAAACTATGGCAAGTGACGATCCCATTGTTGGAGATAGTGCCCTCAGAGTCAATTATTGGATCACAGGCACGTGATTGCAATGATTGAGGGAGGACCTATCCCGGTAGGACAGTCTTACTCGAGATGATAGTTTGCTATCTGGTTTACCTTTATCATCGTGTACTGCTTTAGGTGACATGACACGTCGCTATTACACGTTGATAGAGCCCCTAGGATTCTTGCTTGACCACCAGCAGTATGAGGGCGATCATATAAGTGGGAGCTGGGGGTCTACAAGCATATCCTTAATAGGTCCCTAGTCGTGGGAGTTTCGAGACCGGGCATCGATACTCCATTAGTAGACTAGTGTATACAGTCGAGACCCCGACGAGGGGCGGTAGCCGGTCTCACAAGCCACTGGTGTCAGTTGGATCACCTAAGATGTATACAGGTGCTCATTGGGTTATGAGTACACCGGACAGGACTCGCCGGGAACATGCTAGTTGGTCATATACCAGACGTCAGATGGCAGTTCCCTGGTGACATGTGTGCAGGTTAGTTCATCGACCTGGGGATCGTCATTTGTCTCGTGTGAGTTCCCACTGTACTTTGATTACTACCCTACCACGGCTCAAAGGAGTCGTGCAAACAGGTTTTAGTTGGGTACAGTCCCGAGCCACATGGAGGCAGTGAGCGTATCTTCAGGGGTTCGTCTCTCCCGGTATTGGGGGTGAGGTCGTGCTGTGTCTAGGAGAGCCATTACACAAAGTCCTTGGCCAAGGCAAGGAGATTTACTGGTAGGTATTCCAGTAGTATCTCAGGGTGTTCTGGGCTTCACTCCGACACGACTTGTACCGCTTTTGGGGGTCTGACTTTTACCAACCCCCTAGGCCCGCCATGCGATACTCATAGACGAACGGACCGGACTGCACGGATATTGTCACTGACAGGCTCAGTAGGGTGTCAGGATGAGTTCGCTCATCGACGTCCCTTTTAGTCAATAGCTGGTGGCCCGTTATGTATTGGCTTATACCTCTGACGTGCTAGTGGTTAAATCCACAGCCATAGTATTCACGAGTCTTTAGAGTCCGCCACACTTTCAGTTACTCAAGTTTCGGGCAAAACGCTGTAGAGGCCGTATGGAGATATGGCAGGGTCCGATCAGATACGTGCGGTATTGCACGGATCAGGATCGGACAGTTTGTACTAGTGGCCGTATAGTTATATGGCAGCGTTCGATCAGATACGTGCGGTATTGCACGGATCAGGATCGGACGGATATTACTAGCCGGCTTTGGTTTAAGCCGGATCCTAGTTTAGTACAGTGTAGATTTTGTCTCATTGCATTTGTATCCGGACGGAATACAGATGCGGGTGTGTATGCACAGTATGGGGGTTTTCCTGTAATTTATTACGGGACCAGTTTTCTGGAGTTGCCAGTTTGCATTCCGTTCCGGCCGGTTTTTCTTTGTTCTTTCCCGGCCGGACTTTTCCGATGGAGTGTGTTATTTGCAAGTTTGCAAATAACACATTGTGGAGGGTTTTATTTGCATAAAGTGTGATATGATAAGCATCTTTGCTTTTCATGTAATTATGTGATTAGGATGGATTTGAGGTTGATGGAAAGTTTTGTGATGATTATGTTTATGGTTGTGGTCACCCTTTCTTTTCTCCTACACTCACCTCCCTTGTTGCATCATAATCCTTGCTCCACCATTTTTCTAAGGATGAGGGTTTTCATTTTAGAAAAGAGAAAAGAAAAAGAGAGAAGAAAAGAGTGAGAAGAAAAGGAGAGAAGAAGAAGAGAGCTTCATCTTCATCTTTGAGAGTATATCATTCTTCATCTCATTCCATTGCTAGAAAATTGAAAGCACCAATTTTCTATACACCATTCCTCCATCTATGGCAACCAACCCCAAAGTGAGACATGCACTCTACACTACACTTCCTACAGCAAATCTTGGACGCGTCGATTCGCCAGCTTCGCGCCCGAGTTGCCTCGGTATTGAGGTGGGAGCCCGTAAAAGCTACAGGCGATGTGGTGCCCTTTCCGACGAGGAGGAGACGGACGGAGATCCCGCGAGGAGATCGGAGTGGAGATGAAGACCGGAGGACTCGGATCGTATGGTATACTTCTCTACCCCCTCTCTAGATAGCTTAGACTAGTTTAATGGCACGATCCGGGGTTTAGTGCGCGGTGGTGCCGGTTTTGCTAAGTCCGCAAAAATCAAAGTTTATCACCGTTTCCGCGTTTGGCCGTCGGATCGACGGCCGGGGCGCCGCCGTGCACTTACAGTGGTATCAGAGCCTCGCCATTAACTTAGTCTAGCTTGGTGTAATGTGTTTTTAAGTTCCGATCGACCAAAATTCCAAAAACCGTATTTTTCCCTTCACATCAGTTTCTGTCGAAATTTTTTGAAGTCCAAAATTTTTTCAGGTTATAAAATATTGATGTACTGGAAAATCTAAGAGTTCTGTAAAAATTTGACGAAGTAACTCCACAGTTGGAGCGCGGAACCGCCGCGAAAACCCCCTTTGTGCGGCCCTTCCGCCGCGCACTATTCACATCACTTCACCAATTTTTTACAGAGGCCTTCTGGGCTTAAAATATGGGTTTTGGAATATTTAAATTGGGCCCAGGATTTCTGTGAGTGCTACAGTTTTGTTTGGGGCCCACTTGTTAATTGTTTGATCAATCGGAAAATTTTAAACACATTTTTCACAGTATTTACATTATATCTGCGACCGTGAATGTCACTCGATCGGTAAATCCTGTCTAACTGCTATAGCCCGGTTAGACGGATTTGCGAACGTGACTTTCACGTTGATGTTCTATGTATTTGCTGTGATGTTGCGGATCGGTCGTGGGGGATAGCCTGGATGCAATGCTAGTACAGTTTTGTTGTATTATGTACATTTGATATTGCGGGGCGAGCGTCCGACATGTGGACTGCCGTCACTGCCCGTTTGTATTATTCTTTTGGGGCACGACCTGGTTGCGGTCGATGTACCCGTTGTATGTATATTTTACTTTCTGTACTAGGATTGCCCCGCGGAGGGGTGCACGGATAGCCGGGTTCTGGAGGGCAACAAGCCCGCATCTCATGGCATTGAGACGGAGGGGGCTTCACTCTAGGATTGGCGGGCTATTCGCCGCACTCGTAGGGGGTACAGGTTGACCCAGGAGGGGTGCCCAAGTTACCGGATTCCGTGAAGTGCTGGGTGGTCCATTCACGGAGCTGAAGGGGGCTGCCTCGCTTCAGGTTTTGACGGGTAACTTGCCGCACCCGTAGGGGTCTAGGATTTCATTGCACAGGCTATCCACATGACCAGGGGAACGTCGGGTTTCAGTAGTGGCTCTGTGAAACCCGGGGATCCCAGATATCTGTATTGTTCTGTGATGCTGTACATTTCTGTGATGTTGCATTTCATTCACGCCTTGAGCGAAATGCTATATATTGGTATATATATTAGTAGATGTTGTATATGTTTTTCATCCGCGCTAGTCCAGTCCCCGCTCTGCCGTTAGTTAGCTAACCTAACGGGTGATGACGGGACCCAGTGGCGAATGCGGATGGCATATACGTACGTCAGTATATTTTCGTTCTTTGTGGTGTGATCAATTGATGGGACTGCGTTGATTCGGATCAATGCAAGTTAAACAAACCTATTCTGATGTTGTTGGAACACTTTTCAAAAAGCTGTTATTGCAAGGACGTTCACTTTTGTTTTGCATCGTGGTATTCATTTGGAATATCCTGCTCCTCAGTCGACGAGGCAAGGGCCGAGATCCCTTCACCGGGAGTGACCCCTTGGACAGAAGTTTGCGTCAGGGCATTAACTTCACTATAGCCGATTACTTTTGCTTTGCACCGTGGTATTCAGTTGGAATATCCTGCACCCCATTCTACGGGGAAAGAGCCGAGATCCCTTCACCGGGAGTGACCTCTTTAGCGAAGGTTTTCGTCACTATATTTTCAAAAAGCTATCAGTTCCTTCAACGATATCAAGTTCTTTACGTTAAAGGTTTTCGCCAGAAACCATTCGTAGCCCTCCGTCGTTTCATATGGGTAGTCAATAGTATTCAAGCTGTGTTTGTTGGCCAAAGTCAAGGCACAGTGTTTGGTAGCTGTTGGTTATTCATATGCAGCATAGATAGATGCGTTGGTTTGGGACAGTCGTATAGCCTTGTTGGCCAAAGTCAAGGGCTTGTGCGGGTGGATTCGAATCAACCTGGAGAATGACGGGTAGAACTTGACATGTGACTTATGATTTGTTGGCCAAAGTCAAGGTCATAAGAGCATGGGGCAGAAATCACATCGGGAGTTTCAAAAGAACTGAAACTTGCCAGATATGCGCATACCTTCTGGAGTGTGATAGCGTGAGCGGATTCCGTCACGTTATCATGCAATGATAGTTGGATCCCGATTCCCACTGATGAGTTGGTATACTCCTCGGGTGACCCCGACTAATTCTTCTTTTAGGTTTGGAGAAGAATTTGAGGTACAGTGGGAGGTTTCCAGATTAGATAAATTGGTAACCATTCTGATCTAGGTTTGAGTGCACGCTGAGTGTTTCTTTTCTCTCTCTCTTTGGCAGCGACCATTGACCCAACCCTAAGACTTTGACTCAGTGACCAAGTTGACCGAACCTTCTTTAACACTGGCTTTTGGATTGTCAGAGTTGCATACCTCATTGCCACTCCTACTTTTACCCTTTTCTCCAGGACACCCCGTATTACTACGAACGTCCACTTCCATTGGACAAAACCATCGTATGGTTATATACGAACTCGAAGGGATTTATTCGAGGATGGTTTTCGGTTCTGGAGAAAACGGATAGGATTATTCAGTTGTCTTTTCCTTCTACCCTCTCTCAAGTTAAGAGTACTCCTTGGTTTAGGGGTAGTACACCTATTACGCAAATTGGATTGTCTTCTTCCAAACCTTAGGCTGGTGCCGACCGGTAGGGAATGAAGAAAACCAATTAGCATAACGATGGTGTGCAGAAGGTATTAAGTTCAGACAAAGCAAGGGATTAGTAAGAGGGCAAAGTAAATTGCAACAGATATTCACGACCAAACCAAGTATTTCTTCGCCAATCCTAAATCACCTTTGTATTTCTCCAGGACACTCCGTATCACTACGAAGATCCACAGTTTATTGGATACTCCATCGTATGGTTATATACGAACTCGAAAGGAACTTGTTCCAGTTCGGGGATGGATTCTGGTCCAAGAGAAATAGGAATAAAGTACATTCAGGTGTCTTTTATCTTCACCTTCTCTCGCGTTGCGAGTGTTCCTAGGATTGGGACAGTACACCCATTATGCTTATTGGATAGTCTTCTTCCAAACCATAGGCTGGTGCCGAACGGTAGGGAAGGAAGAAAACCATTTGGCCTAAAGGGGTGTACAGAAGGTAAAGACTAAAGACATATGAAGGGATATGGAGAGGTGGCAAAGAACTATACGGTTACAGTCGTGAATCTGGAAGAGGCATTACTAGGAATACCAGGATACCCCATCGAAATATTTCAATGTTTCAGTCTCACTATGTACTGTTAAAAGAAAACTGATTTCCCGATTAGACACTTGCTCCAGGGTATGTATTTACCAGGTTTGATTCTCACATCTGTATGGTTTTACAGATGATGAGTGGGAGTAGGTTATTGGGAATTGGGTGATCATCCTCATTATATCGGGATTCGTTGTAATCGGTGATATTTGAGGAGATCACCTGGGCTGTTTGCCGGTCGGCAAATATTTGGTTTTGAATATCCGCTGTTATGCACCAATTTCAAATTGATATATCTGAACGTCTATTTTCATAGAGTGAGATATACCTTTCTGAAATTATGTCTACGACATTTACCTATATCAGTGGATGGTTAGGTAAGGAGCATTAAACAGCGGTGTAATTCTTCTTAACCATAAGTACAGTTTTCAACCTACGACACACAGTGAAAGAGTTATTAGACTCAGTGGACTTATACAGAGTATTGTATGTTGTCCAGTGTCCATTAGGACAGAGGGGTTGGTCCTCATACTATATTCTGTTTACTTTTAAGTTCTCTAGTTCTTAGACATGTGTTTCGTTGAAACACAGGGTCTAAGTTTTGAGGAGTTATAGGTATTTGAATAGAGTAGAGAACCAGGTGTAGCAAGTATCGGGATTCTTCAAAGTGATCGAAGATGTAGATACTTATGAATGGTATTCAGTTGATAGTAATAATAAAGAGAAATTGCTTCTCTTTCAGGTTACTCATAATTGGAAGCATTCCTAAGTTGAGTAACGCTGATCGGCCTCTCTCCATTTAGTTCACATGCACTGGAGACAGCTGCATGATTTGAATCTGGTTAAATTAAATCAGTGCCTCTGGTTCTATATTGGATGTAGAACAGTTCATATCTTAACATTGTTAAGGTACGGGGAGTTGTCTGGCTTATGCTTAAAACCAGACACTGGACAACTCAAGGCACGTTTCTGTAATGGCTGTTTGTGGGTTGACCCTGGCTATGACGCGGGTTGACTTTCTACCATCTGGATGAACAATAGCAATATTGTTCTAGACTCGCCACAGTTTTATTAAAAATGGATTTTTCAGATAACAGTAGTGGGAGTATGGTAGAACTGGAAGTGATTCCAGAACCACAAACGATTACTGAAGATTTGATAAGGAACCTAAAGATTCAATCTGGATTGACATTCCATTGGCCACTCCGCAAATAAGGTGGGTAACTTCAGGCACCCGAGAGGTACTTCGGTAGCCTCAAGGACGGTGACAGGGAAGTTCTTGTTTACCCACACTTGCCATTGTTGTTGTTCCAGGCTGCGAGACCCGGCAGGAGGATGAGTATAGCGTCATTCTAAACTTGCTTTAGAAGTGCGCGTCTATATGACTCTGCCAGAGGGTTGTCGTAGTCAGTGGGAGCAGCGAAAGCATTGGTGGACAGGTTGCTTATGTCTATTTATAGACTAAAGCAGATGTAGCGGAGATAGATCATCTGTTTCTGACGTGACAGTCATGGGTTTGACTTCATCAGAATAGGAGATGGATCTGTTGAGAAGGTAGTAAGGTGTGATATCCTGGTATTTGGATGATATACACAGAGTAGGAAAGGAAACTCCTACACTACGATCGGTTATACTTTGGTCGTCACACAGTGGTTTCTCCACAAAGGAAATGGATTTTATATCTGACATACTGGTTACTGGATCTATGGTTTTAGATCTAGATTTGGGTGGTTTCCCAATCAGGGTACTTGACAGCATTCTAAGAGTATTTAGGATGGATGACCCCACGGTAGTGTACCTGCAGGTAATGGAGTCACCCTCTCCAAAGGTGTCTTACAGACTAAAGGGGAGAGGGACGGGCATGATTGGCATATCACTTGCTAAGGCAATTGAGTCAATCGTGAGATGTCAAGTACCACACCAGATGTTGTTCTTGCACTAGATGCAATAAGTTGACATTAATCCAATACTGGAGAAACAGTCGGAAGCAGTTTTAGAACATAAGTGGATGTTCTAGGGATATGATAACGACAGCCTCATTCAGGAGACAGTTATCATTCCAGGCTTCCAAGGTGACCTGGACGACGAGGAGGTTGTCAGAGTTATAGTTTTTTCCTCTGACGAGGGGCAGTATTTTGGACAGGTGGTCCAAGGCAATACTGAGGGTGGCATGGCGCAGGATACTGATTAAGTTCAGTTGACGATACAGTCTAAGAAGTTTGGATTTGGAGTTCATTTATGAGCTCGGTCCCATCAGACATCCAGACACTCTAAGACAGGTATTGCTCATTTCGGGAGATGGCTTTCTCCGTGAACATGAGATATAGAGAGACATAGAAAGAAACATCTAGGCGGATCCACTCACTAAGGCTATTCCTCGAATGCAATAGTTTCGCAAACGGATTTTGTGAGACTGACTAGTAGGGGAGTTGGGTGCTCGGTATCACACAGGCTGTGAGTATGCGACATCGCAATAATTAGCCTTGAGTGCAAGTGGGAGATTGTTGGAGATAGTGCCCTCAGAGTCAATTATTGGATCACAGGCACGTGATTGCAATGATTGAGGGAGGACCTATCCCGGTAGGACAGTCTTACTCGAGATGATAGTTTGCTATCTGGTTTACCTTTATCATCGTGTACTGCTTTAGGTGACATGACACGTCGGTATTACACGTTGATAGAGCCCCTAGGATTCTTGCTTGACCACCAGCAGTATGAGGGCGATCATATAAGTGGGAGCTGGGGGTCTACAAGCATATCCTTAATAGGTCCCTAGTCGTGGGAGTTTCGAGACCGGGCATCGATACTCCATTAGTAGACTAGTGTATACAGTCGAGACCCCGACGAGGGGCGGTGGCCGGTCTCACAAGCCACTGGTGTCAGTTGGATCACCTAAGATGTATACAGGTGCTCATTGGGTTATGAGTACACCGGACAGGACTCGCCGGGAACATGCTAGTTGGTCATATACCAGACGTCAGATGGCAGTTCCCTGGTGACATGTGTGCAGGTTAGTTCATCGACCTGGGGATCGTCATTTGTCTCGTGTGAGTTCCCACTGTACTTTGATTACTACCCTACCACGGCTCAAAGGAGTCGTGCAAACAGGTTTTAGTTGGGTACAGTCCCGAGCCACATGGAGGCAGTGAGCGTATCTTCAGGGGTTCATCTCTCCCGGTATTGGGGGTGAGGTCGTGCTGTGTCTAGGAGAGCCATTACACAAAGTCCTTGGCCAAGGCAAGGAGATTTACTGGTAGGTATTCCAGTAGTATCTCAGGGTGTTCTGGGCTTCACTCCGACACGACTTGTACCGCTTTTGGGGGTCTGACTTTTACCAACCCCCTAGGCCCGCCATGCGATACTCATAGAAGAACGGACCGGACTGCACGGATATTGTCACTGACAGGCTCAGTAGGGTGTCAGGATGAGTTCGCTCATCGACGTCCCTTTTAGTCAATAGCTGGTGGCCCGTTATGTATTGGCTTATACCTCTGACGTGCTAGTGGTTAAATCCACAGCCATAGTATTGACGAGTCTTTAAAGACCGCCACACTTTCAGTTACTCAAGTTTCGGGCGAAACGCTGTAGAGGCCGTATGGAGATATGGCAGGGTCCGATCAGATACGTGCGGTATTGCACGGATCAGGATCGGACAGTTTGTACTAGTGGCCGTATAGTTATATGGCAGCGTTCGATCAGATACGTGCGGTATTGCACGGATCAGGATCGGACGGATATTACTAGCCGGCTTTGGTTTAAGCCGGATCCTAGTTTAGTACAGTGTAGATTTTGTCTCATTGCATTTGTATCCGGACGGAATACAGATGCGGGTGTGTATGCACAGTATGGGGGTTTTCCTGTAATTTATTACGGGACCAGTTTTCTGGAGTTGCCAGTTTGCATTCCGTTCCGGCCGGTTTTTCTTTGTTCTTTCCCGGCCGGACTTTTTCGATGGAGTGTGTTATTTGCAAGTTTGCAAATAACACATTGTGGAGGGTTTTATTTGCATAAAGTGTGATATGATAAGCATCTTTGCTTTTCATGTAATTATGTGATTAGGATGGATTTGAGGTTGATGGAAAGTTTTGTGATGATTATGTTTATGGTTGTGGTCACCCTTTCTTTTCTCCTACACTCACCTCCCTTGTTGCATCATAATCCTTGCTCCACCATTTTTCTAAGGATGAGGGTTTTCATTTTAGAAAAGAGAAAAGAAAAAGAGAGAAGAAAAGAGTGAGAAGAAAAGGAGAGAAGAAGAAGAGAGCTTCATCTTCATCTTTGAGAGTATATCATTCTTCATCTCATTCCATTGCTAGAAAATTGAAAGCACCAATTTTCTATACACCATTCCTCCATCTATGGCAACCAACCCCAAAGTGAGACATGCACTCTACACTACACTTCCTACAGCAAATCTTGGACGCGTCGATTCGCCAGCTTCGCGCCCGAGTTGCCTCGGTATTGAGGTGGGAGCCCGTAAAAGCTACAGGCGATGTGGTGCCCTTTCCGACGAGGAGGAGACGGACGGAGATCCCGCGAGGAGATCGGAGTGGAGATGAAGACCGGAGGACTCGGATCGTATGGTATACTTCTCTACCCCCTCTCTAGATAGCTTAGACTAGTTTAATGGCACGATCCGGGGTTTAGTGCGCGGTGGTGCCGGTTTTGCTAAGTCCGCAAAAATCAAAGTTTATCACCGTTTCCGCGTTTGGCCGTCGGATCGACGGCCGGGGCGCCGCCGTGCACTTACACCCAACTGTCGACAACAATTAGTACGTACGTACAAGTATATCCTTCAGAGTCGGTATAGCCCGCTCTTACAAAACCATCATCCTGCGGATGGAAAAACGGAGCTAAAGCTCAACCAGTACCCAAGGCTTCCTAAAGCTCCTGCCCCAGACGGCAAGCGAACAGGGTGCCTCTATTGGATACAACCCATGAAGGAACTCCGTGCAACGCACAAACTTAACAAAGAACAACTAAGCAAACTGAGCATAACCGGACAACAAACACCCAAATGGAGTCACACCCTGTCTAGACCGGGGTAGACGCCACAACGAATATTCATGGAGATCTGCTCCCACTCCCACTTCGGAACGGTTAAAGCTTGCAACTCTCCAGCCGGTCTCAGATGCTCAACCTTAGCTCACAACAAGACAGACACCTTGAAACGAAATCCGAAACTTCACTCTTCATCCCTGCCCACCCGTAACTATTTCACAAGTCACGCTACAAATTGGTGGAACTTGGATGAACACAGAAAGCTGACTGATGTGCCTGCTCTAGGATTTCGCATCCCTACCCAATAGTATCAGGTATACAAATGCGTCCCCAAACTTAGCACACCCTTGTCACAAATCAAGGACTCCGAATCTTTACCCAGCCAAGTATGCTCAAGAACCTCTGACGAACGAGCATCGGTGGGCAGTGCCCCACGAAAGCGATTAAGGAAAAGTGGTCGGGCGCGGACATGAGCAAGCTGTCCCCTCAGTAGAGGTGAACTTAAGCTGTACTCAACGATCGCACAAGAACTGTAAATCTGCAGAAAACTATCTCAACAATCAAAACCCGCTGCAGGAAAATGTACATTAAGCTCTGGTGGTCCGTAAAAATCTGACACGACTTTCCGAACAAGTAGTGTTTCCAAATCTCCAACGTAAGACCACTGCGGCCATCTCCAGATCATGAGTGGGATATCCTGCTAGTACTTCCTCCAAATGTAAGGAAGCAAAAGCGATAACTATATAATGCCGCATCAACGCAAAATCGAGCCCCACTCGCGAAACATCACAGTTAAACAACAAAGTCGCCCGAACCAGAAAGCAAAGAAAGAACTGGTGCGGTTGTTAACCGAGTCTTCAACTGCCGAAAACTCCGCACGCATGCCTCAGTCCAAAGAAAAGGAACCTCCTTTCTGGTCAGTCCAGTCAATGGTGCAGCGATACATTAGTAATACTGCACGAAACGGCGGTAAAAACCCGCTAAGCCCAAAATCTGCGGACCTCCGTCCTGCACACAAGTCTGGGACAAAGCTATACGGCCTCGATCTTCCTCGGAACCATACGAAAACCGTCTCCCGTAACTACAAGACCTAGGAGTCAACACAAATAAGCCTGAAGGAACACTCCGGGAATCTAGCAAACAGCTGGCACTCTCCCAATGTCTGCAAAACAAATCCTCAAGTTCTACTCCTGTCCCTCACGACACATTAGAATAGACCAGAATGTCATCAATGACACAACAATAAACAGGTCGAAGAACGGCCTGAAGAAATCTGGTTCATCACATCCACGAATGCTGCTAGGCATTGGTGAGTCCAACGACACCACCAAAACACGTACTGCCCGTACCATACGCAAAAGCAGTTTTCGGAATGTCATCACTCCGAACCCGCAACAATGATGACCTGATCCCAAACAAACTTAGAAAATGTCTCACACTCTGGAGCTGAACGAAGAAATCATCAATGCGAGGTAAAGGATACCTATCCGCACCGTAAGCCGGTTCAATTGACGATCAATCAATACACAACCTCAAACTTCCGTCTCTCTCCTTGATGAACAAAAATAGAAGCTCCCCAATGAGAAACACTTAGACGCACAAGCCCCCCAACAAACCACTCTGCAGCAGATCCTTAAGCTCCCTAAGGTTCGCCGGCTCATCTGGAACAACGTCGGAAACTCTCGCATGATAGGAACCCGGTCCAACAATCCCACTGTGACTCCGGTATCACGAATGAACGCCAAGAATCCTCGACATCCTCTCCTCAAAAGCCGACTAGCGAAAAAGGCTGAATTTAAGCTGTGAGAGGTGGCACCACTGTCCTCCCGCCCAACAAGAACTGACTTGCCGGGAAAACAAACCTGACTTTTTTCTCGCGGTAGTCTACAGACGCCTAGCACGTAGCTAACCAGTCCGTGTCCAGGAGAACGTCAAATCCAACATCTCTAGAAGGATCAAAACGACAGACAAATCTCTATCTCCTATCCGATTGGCACACGACCGAAATACGTGTCGCGCAACAAAAGAATCGCTGACAGAAGTTAACACAACAAACGGCTGATCTACCTTACACGACTCTCGTCCCAACCACGGCACAAAGGGTGTAAAACAAACAAGTGCATCAAAAGGACATATGAATTAAGAATACCTGAAAACACTGCATTGGACGCCCGCGCGTCCCGATGAGTAGAAGCAAACTCTCGTGTCTGCCTCCTACCCACAACTGGCTGAAATCCTCCTCTGCTAACCCGTCCCTTCTGAGCGAATCCTCTGCGACCACGACCTCTCTGCACATAAGCCTGACGCAGTGCTAAGGAACAATATCTGACGAAGTGTTGAAGGCTCCCGCATCGAAAACATCTACGCGATGACTGCTGACCCTCCTGAGGATGAGAGCTGAACGACTGTCCTCGTCCCAAGCCTTCGCTACTCCCACGACGGTCACGAAATCTATCTCGACGACTAAGCCTCTGTCTCTGGGCTGGTACACCAGTACGAGTCCTCCACTGTTCCGGAACTCCCAAAGTCTCTGGAAGGCGTGCCTCGTCAACTAGGGCTGCATCCACTGGTGCTATGTAGATGACGGAATGCTGCATGCTGATCGCAAAGAATAACTGGGTAACAGGGGTGACAACCTCCTGTCGCTGCTCTCGAATGGCCTCAACCAATGAACTCATCGTTTGGCGCATGTCCTGCATCTCTGCCACAAGCCTAGCGATACTATCTGTCGAAGGCAGATCCGTCTGCTCCTGTGCAATGAGCGTGCCATCCTGGTCAGTCCTCGTCCCACCCGAGTCAATCCTGACCTCGGCCCTCGCTGCATCACTCTGAGTCCCCATAGTCATCGGCGACAAAGGCTATAAATGGAAATAAGATTCGATAAGAACACGGAAATCGAATTACAAGGATATGAATCATCAAGGAAGGAATTTCAAGCAATTTGTACTTAGGTCACTTTAAGCGGAGTACCGCATCGTGAGTATGCCGCGGACATACATACTACGTTACTCTGCTTAAGCTACCTACTCCATCATACCAAGGTCATCCTACACTCCGAAAGGTAAAATCTAGCGCTCTGATACCAACTTTGTCACGACCCGAAATTGGCACGTGACGGCCCTTAAACTACGCAACGTCCACAGGCGTAATGCAATTTAAGTAAGCCGAAAACCCAGCAATCTAAACCATCAAAGTATTAAGAAATAAGAACATTTTTAAAACCTTTGAAATCGCAACCCAAATTCTTTAAAAAGTCCAACTTTATTCTCTTTAAAATTTTGGCAGCACCTCCTTTATAAAAACCAGCCCCAAAAATAGGTACAACATAAATATAAGTAAAGCATCCCCAAACGGGAGCAAATACACGCCCAAAGGCGGAAAACAACCACCACAACAAATATACGATGCCGTAGAGAAGAAATAAAAGACGATAAAATGGAAACTGTATAAAAGACAATCAAGTCACAAAATAATATACAATATCGTTCTCACATCAAGTCTCTAAGTCAACATAGATAATAGTAGATGGAGAGTACAAGGATACAACGAATATACAATACAACAACGAATAACCACAAAACCCACCTAAGCAAAACTGCACACTGTGAGCCGATGCGGTATCCGCAGCAAAAGATGATAAGATATATGAATAGCTTGCCTCGACTACTCTGGGGAAACAACCTGCAAAACAAACTGTGGCACAACGGGGGTGAGTTGCCAACTCATGAATAGTAAATAACATATGCAGGTAATCGCAAGTATGCACGTACAGCGCGAATCTAACATATGTAAGCTAATAGCAGTAAAAGGCCATATGAATGCAATAGTCATGAAAGGTACACTAACGGTTACTACAACCACATGAAGCAATAATATGACAATCAGTATGCAATAATCATGCAATAATGATATGAATATGTATATATGCAATAATCATGAAAGGTACGCTAGCAGGTACAACTAACACATGAAGCAATGCATATAAATAAAGGTATGTAAATGCAATAGTCATGAAGGGTACTCTATCAAGTACAACTAATACATGAAACAGTGCATAAACAATAAATGTGGAGTATGGAATGAAATATGTCATTTCCAAGGAATCCTGACATCGTGGTAGGATCAAAATCCATCAAGACAATCCAAATCCCAATTTCTCAAATCAGCCCCCAAATTGGCTCTCATATCATATAAGTCTCACAAATCCTGAATGTACAATATCAAGTAAATATCATATATCCTGAATGTACAAAATCAAGTGAATCTCATATATCCTTTAGGAATAATATCAAGTAATCTCAAATGTCCTAAATCCAATATCAAGTGAATCTCTTATATCCTAGGTATATTTGCATGAATAAATATAATGAAGTATATGAATTTATATGTATACATATATATTAGCGTCCCATTCCACTAATATATATATATATATAGATAGATAGATAGATATAACAGTGTCTCATTCCACTGTTATATATACTTAGGAGTAAAATATCATGAAAACCAAGTGTCAAGTATCGACACAAAATAGTGATCCATCAGGTGCTGTCACCACGACTGGCCCCCTGATAGGTACGCATCATACGCTATACCGAAAGCTCGAGTGCCTAGCTCTGACCCTCGCCTTTCGACGTATCCATACGCACATGACTCATGTCGGTATCCCCACGATAACCGCCGAGTCATTGGTAATGTCACCGGATGGTATGGTTCCCCCACTAACTCATCTCCTCACTGAGATTCTTGCCCCGGGGTACCTTCGGCCCCCACCATGTACCCGCACACGGACCCCTCATTTCCTCGCGTGGGGTATATATATCTGAACCGATAAAACTCATGATGGGTGATGAAATATCATATCAAGGGAAACTGGGTTTTTCAAATAATGCATAATTTCATGAAACTACCACGTTCCCCAAATCCAGAAAACATCTTGAAAAATCCATATCTCAATGCGAAAATCCATGAATATAATATATGCAACATAAAACTGTAATGTAAGCATATAAAGGAAAAGCCGCTAATTAACTGCAACAAGTTAATATAATATATCATGTGGTTCCTAATTTATCCAATTCTAAATAACATTAAATAAAGGTAAACATGTAGCTAAAGCCAGATATATGTGTAAACATAAAGGTATACATGTAGCTATGTCATTATGTGTGTATGTACCTATCGCTAATGGTACAATACCCTATAGGTATCTGGTATCTAGCATGTAAGCATGTCAAGGCATATGTGCAAGCATATAGGTATACAGGTATGCTATATGTCATATGCATAAAGAAATATGAATCAATGTCTCAATGTCCCTAACCAAACAATATCATTTCTATATGTGGGTTGTGCGTGACATGGCAATTATTGACGGTGTGTGTAGCATACAATCAGTGCCCGTGCAACATGAGCCGTCAATAATAGTGCAGTGTCCTTAGAATACTAGTCCAAGCATAACAATTAACTATGCAGTAGGGTGTATGCGCAACTCTATAAATGAAATAGAATATGTGACAATTTTAACATCTCTAGCCCGGACGTATAACGCCATACGGGCGATTCCCCTGTAGATGTTAAATCTACTCACCAACGCTCCTGGCTAAGTGAAGCCTACCACCTGTTTTCCTTTTGTAGCAGCGTCCGAAGTCCCCGCCTGCGAACCTACAATATTAAAAACAATAAAGCAAGTGTATATTAATAATATACCCAAAACACGTACAAACTATATTAGACTGACGCAACAACATAAAACATACTCTCAAGTATTCATATTGTGGCTAACATGCATAGCGACAGGACGAAAACAATCTAAGAGCAAAATCACACAAAGTGCATGATCCGTGTCGTATAACGTATCGCGCTTAAACGAAACATAAGAAACTACCTACGTGATCCCAGATTTTGCATATTGAGAAAACTCAACAACAAAACAAGACCAAACACACCTAAACCACTGCAGACACCTACCCAGAAAAACCTAAACCCTAACTCCAACCCAAAACCGACGTCGCCGGAATTACTCTTCTCGTCGCCGGCCGAGTCCGAGCTCCAGGGGTCCGTGCTCCAGGTGATGTCTTATGGTCTCAGGTACAACACAACTACATTGTTTGGTTTTCTAGTAAAATCTCCGGGTCACAGCAGATCACAGAAATCATATACGACACTAAAAATACGATATTTGCACATAAACTTAACTTTAAACATTCTAAACTAAAACTAAAAGTCTACACAACACAAAAACTATAAAAAAAACAGATAGAGATCATTACCTACACAAAGAACTCAAAGATCCAAGCTTTTCATGCTCCAAGGCATCCAAGAGGCAAATCCAAGAAAAAGATGTGATTTTGGTGAGATTTGTGAAGTTTTTGTGATGGTTTTGTGTTGGAACCACAAGTGTTCAGTTGTGAGGTGAGAGATATGAAAGAATAAAAGAGATAAAGAAATGAGAGAGTGTGTGAGGATAAGAGAGAGGGAAGTGAGGTTAAGGGTGAGGGTGAGTGTAACCACATGCATTAATGCACCATCAATGCATTCACACACACCTCATCACATCCAAAACAAATATCTCCTCTTCTCACTCAAAATATCAAGGAAATGGTTAAGGATTGGATTAGGGTTAAGGCAAAGGATTAAAGCAAAGATTAGATTAGGTTAAGTGTCATGGTTGCTAAGATCTAGATTACACAAACAAACCCTCACATTTACGTGCACACGTGCGTGCATGTCCATAACAAATAATAATAAATTATTAATTAAATGTTATAAAATGTGAGGAATCCGAATTGGTAAACTTTTTACAGTAAACCCGCATTAAAGTCTAAACTAACACTAACCGAAATCTAAGGCATTACAGATCCCTTCGTGGGGAATGACCACTTGAGCAAAAGTTTATACTATAGATTACTCGGTTTTTTTCAAAACCACAAGTTTTCAAAAGCGGAGCCTAAACCACTCCTTTTCAAAACTACCCAGTTCCTTCAACGATATCAAGTTCATTACGTTAAAGGGGTTTTTGCCTAAAACCCAGCCGTAGCCCTCTGTCATTTCCTACAAATACTACTTAGTATTCGTGCTACGTATTTTGGCTTTGTCAAGGCGTAGTGATCGGTAGCTGAGTATTGCTTGTTTGTAGCTTTGTTTTCGATTATTTAGGACAGTTGCATAGCTATGTTGGTATTGTCAAGGGTTATGCGGGTGGGTCTAAATTAATCAAGATAATGACGAGCCGAACTTGACTAGCGGCTTATGATATGTTGGTATTGTCAAGGTCATAAAGTCGTTAGGGGTAAAAACCACATCGGGAGTTTCAAATATACAGGAAACTTGCTAATGCTGCATACCTTCTGGAGTGTGGTGACTAGAGTGACTTCCATCTAATTTATCACGCAATGATAGTTGGATCCCGATCCCACTGATGAGTAGGATTACTCTTGGGAGATATTTTTCACTTCATAATTAGCTAACCTATTAGGTGTCTAGAAAAGTGTTAACGGGGCTACGCCTCTGTGGAAACGAGGTTTATTTTAATTAGGTCTGTGCGAGAGCACGGGAAACCTCCCTTGGAGTACCAACACTCACCTGGCTGAACGGTTGCAAACTTGTAAAGTGTTAATGATCATAGCTAGTTCTCCTTTTAAGGTTTGGTGAAGAATTCGAGAAAACAGTGGGAGCCATCCTGATTAGATAAACTAATAACCAATCTAATCTTGTAAGAGCGCACACTGAATGTTTCTTTTCTCTCTCTTCAGGTAGCAACCAATTCACGCTTCAAGATAATAAAATGTATCGCTTGACTGATCCGAATTCTTATTCGGGGCTTGGGAATGTCGATTTGGCTCTAACTTATGACAACAGTCATGAGTATGAGCAGAGGAAAGAGAATTGCATGAATTCCTTGATGACCCTAACGAAGAAGAAGCATACTATTGTGTCTCCTTCAGGTGTTCTTGTTATTGAGAACTGCTTTTCGGTCAGTCCTACCTCCTGGGTACTAGATACCGGATCAGGATCTCATATCTGTAATTTATTGCAGCGACTGAGAAAAAGTAGGATGGTTGGACCTGGTGATATGTCCCTCATAGTAGGGAACGGAGCACAAGTTGATACTTCTGCCGTCGGTGAATATCACCTAGCATTGCCAAATGACAATACTATAATTTTGAACAATTGCTACTATGTACCTTTCATGGTTTGCAATATCATATCAGTTTCTTTACTTGATAAAGATGGATATAACTTTGTTCTTGATAGAAATAGCATGAACATTTATCTTGATAAGATATTGGTTGCAGAAGGTGCACTGTGTAATGGTATCTATGTTCTAAATCAAAACGCAGTTTTCAATATACAAAACACACGCAAAAGGAAGAGTTCAGATATGAACGAATCCTACTTGTGGTATTGTAAACTTGGTCATATCGAAGAGAAAAGACTAAGTTGTATAAAGATGGATATTTGAATACGTTCGAATTTTCATCTATCTTGGGCATGAATTTGTAAACCTCTGATTCTCCGCACTTATGAAACTTGTCGGTCCTGTCTCAAGGGAAAGATAACCAAATCTCCGTTCACCAGACTCGGAGAAAGAGCAGGGGAGCTCTTGGGACTCATACACAGTGATATGTGTGGTCCGATATCTATACATTCAAGGGGTGGGTTCTCGTACTTCATCACATTCACTGACGATCTCTCTAGGTTCGGATATGTGTATCTTATAAAATACAAATCTGAAACTTTTGAGAAATTCAAAGAATACAGAAACGAAGTAAAGAACCAGACTGACAAAAGTATCAAGATCCTCCGATCTGATAGAGAATGGGAGTACTTAAGCAAGGAATTCCTAGAATACCTAAAAGAGAATGGTATTCTCTCGCAGCTTACTCTTCCATATACACCACAACACAACGGTGTATCGGAGCGGAGGAACCGTACCTTATTGGACATGGTTCGCTCCATGATGAGTAACACCAAGTTGCTTCTTTCATTTTGGGGACATGCGCTTCAAACAGCAGCATATCTATTAATCAGGTTTCATCCAAATCTGTGCCTAAAACTCCATATGAAATATGGAGTGGTAAAAGACCGTATCTTGAACGTATTAAGATATGGGATTGTTCGGCCTATGTAAAAGTACAAAATCCGGACAAACTTCAGGCACAGTCAGTTTTATGCAAGTTTGTGGGATATTTGTTCTACCACACTGAGAAACAGAAAGTGTTCGTTGCTCGTTGCGCCACTTTTTTAGAGTGGCAATTTCTTACAAAAGAAATAAGTGGAGCACGGTAGAACTGGATGAAATGTCAGAACCACGAACTCAAACTGAGAATTTGGTAGAATCTCAAGATTTAGAAGTCCTAGACGAGCCTCAGCCACTCCGCAGATCTAGTAGGTTTTCTCATCCGCCCGAAAGATACTATGGTTTTCTCATAGACGGGGATCGAGAGGAGTGCATCTTGGAAGAAGATGATCCTACTAGTTTCAGGAAGGCCATTATCAGTAGTGACTCTGATAAATGGTTGGATGCTATGCGATCTGAAATAGAGTCCATGTACACCAATAAAGTGTGGACCTTGGATATTGCTCCGCCCGGGGTAAAACCCGTTGGATGCAAATGGATCTATAAAAGGAGATTTGGTGTAGATGGACAGGTGGAAACCTATAAGGCTAGACTTGTTACAAAAGGTTTTCGTAAAAGACCAGGTGTGGACTATGACGAAACCTGTTCTCCAGTGGCTATGCTCAAATCCATTTGAATCCTACTTGTCATTGCTGCCTTCTATGACTATGAAATGTGGCAGATGCACGTAAAAACGGCTTTTCTAAACGGAAGTTTAGAAGAGTGTGTTTATATGGATCAGCCGGAAGGTTTTGTAGACAGTAGGAGCAGCGGATTGGTGTGCAAGTTGCTTAAATTTATTTATGGATTAAAGCAGGCATCGCGGAGCTGGAACATCTATTTGGATGAAACAGTCAAGGAATTTGACTTTATCAAGAACGAGGATAAGCCTTGTATATATAAGAAGATTGTAGGACGAAATGTCGTGTTCCTAGTCTTGTACGTGGACGATATTCTTTTGATAGGAAATGATATTCCTATACTACAATCGGTCAAGATGTTCTTGTCACAAAGATTTTCCATAAAGGACCTGGGTGATGCCTCCTACGTTCTGGGGATTAAGATCTATAGAGATAGATCCAAGAGATTGTTGGGACTTTCATAGTCCAACTATATAGAGACCATACTAAAAAGATTTAGTATGGAAGATTCCAAGCGCTGTAATATACCCATATTGCACGGAATCACCCTCTCCAAAGAGATGTCTCCCAAAACTAATGAGGAGAGGGTTCGCATGAGCACTATACCCTACGCTTCGGCGGTAGGGTCTATAATGTATGTGATGCTGTGTAGCAGACCAGATGTAGCATACACGCTTAGCGTGGTGAGCCGGTATCAGTCGAATTCGGGTGAGGATCATTGGACGGCTGTGAAGAACATTCTCAAGTACCTGAGAAGGACTAAGGAGATGTTCTTGGTTTACGGTAATGGAGACCTTAAGGTCAAGTCCTTTACCAATTCAAGCTTCCAGAGTGACAAGGATGACAGCAAGTCTGTCTTGGATTTTGTGTTTACCCTCAATGGAGGGGCGGTGTGTTGGAAGAGCTCCAAACAGGACACCGTCGCAGAATCGACGATGGAGGCTGAATACATTGTTGCGAATGATGCCGCAAAAGAAGCGGTCTGGATGAAGTTCATTGCTAAACTTCAGGTAGTTCCGTCCATTGTTGATCCAATATCTTTGTATTGCGATAACAATGGGGCTATAGCTCTAGCGAAGCAACCACGGTCCCATCAGAAATCCAGACACATCTTAAGGCGGTATCACCTGATCAGGGAGATCATTGATCGCCGGGAGATCGAGGTGCGGAGAGTGGACACAAAAGACAACATGGCGGATCCATTCATGAAGGCCCTCCCTCAAGCGCAGTTCGAGCGACTTTTTGAGATGTTGGGTATGCGATACGCCAACAGCTGGCCCTAAAGCAAACGTTGGGTACTCGGTACGCCAATATATGGCCTTAGTGCAAGTGGGAGATTATTGGATATGTATGCCCTAGAATCCATTATTGTATATGTATACATGTGAATGCTTGGACATATGTATGTACACGACAACCTTGCTCGATATGATAGTATGCTAGCTATCTGGTTTGTCTTTATCTTAATATGTGCATATGTTTTACTTGTTATTACGTATCATCTATACATGTTTAGGATCATTGCTTGACTACCTGTGTTATGACGGCGATCATACTTGTGGGAGCTGAGTAGTCGATAAGCACATCCTTAAAAGGTCCCTAGTCGTGAGAGTATAGAGACTGGGCATCGATATTCCGAAGTAGACTAGTGTATACGTTTCTAGACCCCGACGAGGGGCAATGGTTGGTTTAGCAGAAATTGGTCTTTTGCACCTAAGATCGTATACATGTGCTCACTGGGGGTGAGTACACTGGACGGGCTCGCCGAAAACTTCTGGATGGTACTATACCTATCGTCATATAGCAGTTCTCAGGTAACATGAGTACAAAATATTCTTCTGACCCGAGATCGTCATTTGTCTCGTGTGAGTTCCCATTGTAGTTTGATCACTACCCTACCACGGCTCTACTGAGTCGCGCAAACAGGTTTTGGTTGGGTACAGTCCCGAGCCACATGGAGGCAGTGAGTGATTGTTGGGGATTCGTCTCTTCCGGTATAGGGAGTCGATATCGCACTGTGTTCGATTGGCCATGACCATAAGATCTTGGCCAAGACAGTTGTGATTTACTGATAAGTTGATCAGTAGTTTCCCGAATTGATCCTGAGCCGCATCAGCACGAATTATCGGGTTATTAGGGTCTGACGTTTACCACCCATAGACCCAGTATGCGATACTTTCAGAAGAAGAGACCGGACTGTATGGAGATTTTCACATATAGGCTCGGTAAGGATCTTGATAAGTTTGCTCGTCGGCCTTCCTTTTCGACAGGTAACCGGGTAGCCATTACGTACAGCTAATGCCGCTAACGTGCTTGTGGTTATGGATTTATCCAGTAACTCACTGCCGGCGTACTGTCGAGTCTTTAGAGTCCCACACAGAAGGTTTCCCTAGTTTAGGTGAAATGATATAGTAGCCATATTGGATACGTGCAGGATTCCGATCGATTGATTGTACTATGTACCCGGACTTTCGATCGGACAGTTGATAATGTTAGCCTGCTCAGGATTTAGCCGGACTATTAAATCAGGTATTGATTTAATAATTTACACATATATTTCGATATGTATATTTTAGTATTATGTTCTTTATGTTATTCTATCTCTATGGGTATTCGTATTTCGATGCGAATACATGTATGTATATACAGTAAACTGTGATCCGTATTTATACAGAAAACATTCTAGAAGGTGGACACCTCATTTTGGTTTTATCCATTTATCTTTAAATGGATAATGAGATGTAAAACAAGGTGAGGGGAGTATGGTGAGAACCATGCCTCAATAGTATTGACAAATGAATTTTCAATTCATTTGTGTTAACTATTGATGCATGGTTGGTATATTATATTAGCAAGAATTGTTTTTCAAAACCATGGTGAGGATTTTTTCTCACATGCATGCTTCATCATTTCCAAGCTCACCATTTTTCTTCACTCATCTCTCTTGTTCTTGAGCTCTTCCACCTTCATCTTCTACCACCTCTCTACACTCTCATGTGTTGAGAATTAAGATAGGATGTGAGATAGAAACACATATAGAATCTTAGACTATATCTTAGATTCCTTAGACTGGCATTCTAAGATCTCTAGTTGCTCCACTTGATACTTAGTGTGGAGCTAGAGCCATGGACTACATCTCTCGGGTGGGTCATCTTTGACGGAGGAAGACCGGCCATCAAGCGCGATCCAGGAGAACCGAAGGAGCAAGGAATGATGAACAAGCTCGATCAAAGACGTCACTTGGAGATAATGAAGAGGAAAGAAGACTGAAGGACACAGATCTTTTGGTGAGACTTTTCTATCATAGTAAATAGCTCCTCTTATCTTGCTAGTTTAGGTTTATGGTAGATCTGGTGAATGGGTTATAATAGCTCCAGTTTCAAACTCTAGAAAAAAATTTGTTCCGCAAATGGCCACAGTAGATGGTCAGGGCGTTAATATAACCCAACAATTCTGAATGTGACGCCGTCTTTGGGTGGTGGTGCGGAGGATATTCCTCTCTCGATGGCACCTACGGAGCCTGCAGAGCTACCGGCTGCAGTTGAGGTCTTCATACGGCCGCTACGGGAAGCGTTGCTAAAGCAGTCGATGATGGACATTGCAGCAGATCTGGAGGCCGATCCTGATTTAGATAAAAACGTCCTCTGTCTGAGGTTCTGAAGAGATCTCTTCGTACGGCTAAAGCTGAGAAGAAGCGCCGGAAGCACGCAGTGAGGGAGCGTCAGGCTAACTTGGCCACAGGCGCGGGCTCGAGCGATGTACGACCCCCTGATGTTTTCATGGAAGATATTCCTTCTGCCTTGTCAACTGCTCATAGGCAGATTGCGCGTGCAACTCGTGAAAAAGCTGAGCGGTTACTTCAAGGTAAGACATCACACGATATCCTGATGAAATCTAATAAGACTTAGCCATTTTTTTTGAATTATGACACGCTTTTCTTTGAATGACATAGTAGGGCCAAGTTTATGTGTTAACGTGGCGGGTGAAGTGCCAGCGTTTGAAGATTCTGGGACGTCGGGCCTTCATTTCGAATCTGGGACTGTTCCAATTGCCGCTTCCTCCCCTTGCGGCTCCCCGACATCGGCGGGTGATGCTAGCATGAAAACGACCCTTATTGATTCGGGAGATGAAGGTGCAGACGTTGAGTCCATCTTCCCGGTAATTGTGGAAATTGAGAAATCTGTCACAGCTAGTGGCGCTCCAATAACCGCTATGGTTTCTGCACCGTCAGATATTCCTCGTGTTACTTTTGGGTTCTCAGTCATGCTAGACACATTCGCTAATATCTCATTTATTTCGGATATAGGTGCGGTAAACCCTGGCGTTGTGCTGATTGAAGAATCACCGTCAGCCATCGCCATGACTGTCGCTGCTCCACCTATCTCTTTTGCACCCTGAGTTCTCTCGGGTTCAGCGACAGAAGGTAAAGATCTTTTATTTCCTTATTTCAGTATTGATATTATTTCTTGGATTAATTTCTTTATTGTATACTGTAGGAGCACTTTTCGACCGCTTATGCCAAATGTTAAACTCCCACTTCGCCTTCCAATCAGAATATGTCCCTCCTTCGGGTGTTGGTTAGTATATTCTTCATTTTTTATTTCATTTTTCTACGAATAATCTTTCAATTGCTAAGCTTTTCTTGTATTGACCACAGTCTTACGGCTCAAAGGAGAGGACGAAGGAATAGCTGAGCCTCCTATGCTCCCTGATTTGCCACGCTCGACTATTGGTATGTTAAATCAGATTCATCATCATTCTTTTTCATTTTTAGGTTGAAACCTGACCCTTCTTTATACGTGTCTTACTCTGTATCAGCTACACCGGCTTTGGCTTCTCTCGAGTCTCGCATTACTATGCCCGTGGGGCCCTCGCTAAATGCCAGTCTTCCAGTTGTGCGGCAAATAGAAGGCGGATACTAAGTGCATTTATTGAAAACCTTAATGTCGAAGCTCTCACTTTTACTACGAACTTTGCGGACGAAGTCAATCCCATGCTGGCGACTCTTGTGACTATCCACAATGAAGATTTCGTCGGCATTTGGGTTGACTACTGTAAGCGAATTGAGTCTTGCCTCCATGAGATCGAGCACAAACATCTTGTGCCTGAAGCATTATCCTCGAAGGCTCAACTGGTCACATGGATCGAGCAAAGTGTCGCTTCCATTCAATATTTCGAGCAGAAGTTGGTCCTGAAGCAGAGGGAGCATGAGACGGTTTTCAACGAATCAAACCAATTGCGTGCCCGGGTTGAAGCGAATGCTGCGCAACTCTAAGTTATCTTTGAAAATCTTCGACAATGCATTTCTTAAGGAGTGGCGCTGAGGCGGAACCTTGACTCTATTGAGTGAAGAATGCTGAATTGCGAAGTTGCTAAGCGGGAAATCTCTGAGAAGCTTTCTTCGTGCTTGCAATAATGGGCTCAAGTCGAGGCAATGATGGCCGCAATAATGGAGCGTGAGGAGGAGCTGCGGCAAGAGAGTTAACGGGTCGCTACTTTATTGAAAGCACCGCCCCCTTAAAGGCTAGAATTGTATCTTTTTTTTATATAAATTGTATCTTTCAAACATTTCGATTAATAAATAAAGTATATATTTTTTTTTTGCATGCACCCCTCTGTGTTTGATGTCTTGATTTGGCGCTAATTAGTTTATTTACTCGTTTCGGAGTTTGTAGTTTATGTACTCATTTCAGAGTTTATAGTTTATTCACTCATTTCGGAGTTTCTAATTTATGTACTCATTTCGGAGTTTGTAGTTTATTCACTCATTTCGGAGTTTCTAGTTTATGTATCCATTTCGGAGTTTGTGGTTTATTCTTTCATTTTGGAGTTTTTGGTTTATTCACTCATCTCGGAGTTTCTGGTTTATGTACTCATTTCGGAGTTTGTAATTTGTTCACCATTTTGAAGTTTCTAGTTTATGTACTCATCTCGGAGTGTTTTTAGTTTACCTCCCTTGGGTTTATAGGAAAACTTGTCTTAACATTGTGCGTAGATAACCCCCATTCTTTACGACAGGGGTCCGTTAGGTTTATGGTACTAGGGTTTTAGTTTGTGGTACCGTCGCGTTGGCTGATGTATCTCTCGATATGCAGCCTTTAAGATGTTGTTCGAGTAGCCCCACGACTGTCGTGTCTCTGATCCCTTCGAGGGCTGAACAAGACGTCTTCAAGTAATCTTCTTGGGTCATATCACCGTTAGAAGAACAGGCGTTAGGTATTTGCCATGACGCTTTTTACTTGAGGTTAGGCTCAATTTGGAGCCCCGATGAGTCATAACCGCATTCTTCTGGGGTGGGATGATCTCCAATGGACTTTTAGACTTTATATGAGTTGCCGTCAAGACCCGAAGCCAGGAATATGTCGTCACTTCGTTTTTTGTTTTGACGATGTCGCGTCGATTCTTTGCTGAAAATAAAGTAGACATCTGTAGGACCGCTATGCTGTATGTATTGCAATTGAAATCTGGAGCTAGGAATATGCCATTGCTCCAATTTTATCTGATAGTTGCGTCCGCATCCTGCTAAAATGAGGGGGAACGTCGGGATAGTCTCTAGGTTGTGTATGTACCGTCAAGACTCGGAGCTAGGATTTTGCCATAGCTCTATTTTTGCTTTAACCCTTAAGTCTTTTGTTGACGTTGCGTCTGCATCCTACTGGAATGAGAAGAACGTCGGGGTGATCTCTAGGTTTTAAATGTTGCCATTAAGACCTGAAGCTAGGATTTTGCCGCCACTTCAATTTTATTTGATTGTTGTGTCTGCCCTTGCTAGAATGAGGGGGGAACACAGGGATAGTCTCTAGGTTGTGTATGTATCGTCAAGACTTGGAGCTCCTTTTGACGAAGCGTAGTGGAAAGATATGGTTCATGTCTCTCATTTGTGTCCCTGGATCATATACAAGGGTCAATATGAATGTACTTGCAAGGCAGAAAGTTACGTTTTCATTTCATTTTATTTTTTTTATTTCTTTCCGCGATGCTCTATCCTTTCAGCTTTTATGTCGCGAAAGTCACGATTGCCCAATCATTTCGGCTATTTATCGCGGTGCCCAATCATTTCGGCTCTATTTTTTTTGCTCGCTGATTTTATCACGAGTTCGGGACTTGGTCCTGATACCCATTATGGCATCAATATCGCTACAACTGGAATATTGCCAGGAGCGAATCATTATTTGTCACGAGAGGACTTGGAGTTTGACACCTATTTAGGCATCATCATGCTACAACTGGAATATTGCCAGGAGTGAATTTCCATTTGTTTTTGTCGATTTGAACAAAGATGGCTTAGTAGACAGGGTTAGGATCCTGTCGACTAAGGCTTTTGACTTCATGAGCCGTAAGGGTCTCATAAAGACATTTCTCCCTATGATTCGTGAGGACCTCGTAGATGTATTTTCTCCTTATGAATCGTGGGGATTCCTAAGTGCGTTTCTCTTGTAATTCGTAAGGATCTTCCAAGAGTGTTTTCTCCCTATAAATCGAGAGAACTTACAAGTGTCATTCACCATATGGGGGCATTTCTCGTCGTTGGTGGAACTCGGTGGGAGATATATTTATTTATGCCTATGGATTGTATACAAGGGTCAATATAGGACCATCTGTAGGGCAACTTGGGGGGACATGACGGTTTAAGAACAGGTTTAGATCCCTGTAGCTTAAATCTTTTGAATCTTATGAGCCGTGAGGGTCTCATAGGGTGAAATTCTCCTTACGAGTCGTGAGGATCTCGCAGGTGTAATTTCTCTTTAAGAATCGTAGGGATTCCTAACTGTGTTGCTCTTTTGTGAGTCATCGGGATCTCACGCAGGTATTTTCTCCTCACAAGATCGAAAGGACCCTGCAAGTGTATTTTATTATTATTTGTTTTACGAGATTGGGCCCTTCCGGGTTTTAACAAGCTCGCCGGTAGTCCTGCTGTTTTTACTTACGGCGTCCTTTCGGATTTTCATCCGTACCCATTTTGATTGTAGACATATCGTTTTTCTTTTTCTTTTAACACGGTGAAACTCTCGAGAATAGTTTCGTCACAGGTGGCCCATCTGTTTGCCAGTAGGACTTGGGGCTGGCTTCATTGCTGGAGTAGCTGTGCAACCAATGGGACTTGAGCTGCAACCTTTGCTGCTAGGACTTTGATTGCAATATAAAACTCAAGGGAGCATATCACTGTATTTGGGGCGATATGCTAGTTTAGAGACGTTCCGGTCCATTATCGCCATATTTGAGGCGAATTTTTATTTTAACGACTTCTTGGTCCATCATCGCCATGTTCGAGGCGGATTTTTAGTTTAGGGACTTCTCGGTCCAGCATTCCCATCTTGGGGACGAATGTTAGTTTAAGCACATTTCGGTCCATTATCGTTATGTTTGAGGCGAATTTTTAGTTTAGGGACTTCTCGGTTCATCGTCGTCATGTTTGAGGCGGATTTTTAGTTTAGGGACTTCTCGGTCCAGCATTCCCATCTTAGGGACGAATGTTAGTTTAAGAACATTTCGGTTTATTATCACCATTTTTTAGGCGAGTATTCGTTTAAGGACGTTTCGGTCCAACATTCCCATTTTTGGGACGAATATTAGTTTAAGGACATTTCGGTCCATTATCACCATTATTGAGGCGAGTATTAGTTTAAGGACGTTTTGGTCTAACATTTCCGTTTTGGGGACGAATATTAGTTTAGGGACATCTCAGTCCAACATTCCCATTTTGAGAACGAAAGTTAGTTTAAGGACATTTCGGTCCAGTATTAGTTTAGGGACGTTTCGGTCCATTTTCGCCATGTTTGAGGTGACGGAGATTTTTGGTTACTACTCTCGAAATTCTGACTCGAGAAGATAGCGAGCAGACACAAGCGTTGTCATCTATCATTGACCTAAGTCGTGACTCATCAAGCGTAGTATTTTTTGAGGAATCGGCTGTTTATTGGCCGGAAGGGTCTTTCGCCATGCATATCCATAAGCAGGTAGGCTCCACCTTGGTAGATTTTGTCTATGATGTACGGGCGTTCATAGTTCGGCTCGAACTTCCCCCGTTTTACACGATTGAGGATCATTGGTCTTTTGACGACTAACACGAGTTCGTCTTGGTGGAATGTTCTTGGCCTGGTCAGTTTTTCATATGACCATGTCATCCCTGCCTTATAAGCCTCCAGATTTTGTTGTGCTATAAGGCGAGTTTCGTCGAGGACGTCGAGCTCCTCAAGCCTGAGATGAGCGTTTTTTTCATCTGTCAGCTCGTATCGAACCGCTGCTCGTAGATAAGGGAGTTCTACCTCCAGTGGGAGCACTGCTTCCGTGCTAAACACCAACGCATATGGTGTTGTATTCGTGGCCGTTTTGAACGTTGTTCTGTACGCCCAGAGAGTTTCGTGCAGCCTTTCGTGCCAGTCTTTTTTTGTTTCTGGACACCGTTTTTTTTATAATCTTTATCAAGGTCTTGTTGAAAGCTTCTGCTAGACCGTTGGCCCGAGAATTATAAACTGAAGAGTATCTCCAACCTATTTTATGCTGCTGTGCGAAGCGGCTTATTTTATGACTCCTATAAGCTGGCCCATTATCCGAGATTATCCGTCGCGGAGTGCCGAACCGATAGATGACATGGGTTCTGAAGAAGTGGAGGATATTCTCCGTCTTCACCTCTCTTAGTGGTACTGCTTCTGCCCACTTAGAGAAGTAGTCGGTCGTTGCCAATATGAACTGATGTCCTTTGGACGATGTCGGTTCAATGGGGCCAATTATATCTGTTCCCTACATCTCGAACAGTCAGCTGGCCACTGTCGGGTGTAGAGGATTGGGATGTTGATGGATGAAATCCCCGTGAATTTGGCACGAGTAACACTGCTTTGTATATTCGAGGCGTTCCTGAATCATTGTGGGCCAATAGTAACCCATTCTTTTTATCTTCAGCTTCACTTTTGGTCCAGCTTGGTGAGAACCGCAGATTCTGTCGTGTATTTCTTGGACGACTTTTTTGGCCCCAGGCATCTTAGCCATAGACATTCGAACGATCGCTTATATAGAGTATCATTGATGAAGGCGAAAGACAGCTCGTTTCATGAGCTGATGTCTAGACTACGCATTTTTGGGTGTTCGTTAGGATTTGAAGTAGTCTATGAAGACTTCGCTCCAATCCTTGACCTTCTCTTCATCCTCTATTTGAAGGGCTATTTGCTCGGTCGTTTCTTTTCCTTCGGATGGCTCTATCAGGTCTTCCGAAGATATATTTGTTGGCGCGAGAATCCTACGGTTTTGCACAATGATCCTTACGTCATCGAGGTCTTCATTGGCCAGTTCCTTAGCCAATTTGGCCAACACGTCCGCCTTGCTGTTTTCTGCACGTGGTATACTCTCTAGGATGTAGGAAGGCATTTATGTCAGCAGTTGCTGTACTCTTTCGCCATACTTTATCAGCTCTGGCTTGCATGTCTAATAGTCGCCATTTACTTGCTAATGATCAGCTGGGAATCTCCATATATGAGGAGGTCTTTGATTCCCATGTCGACAGGGATCTCTAGATCTGCTATCAAAGCTTCATATTCAGTCTCCATATTAGTCATTGGCTTTGTTAAGGAGAGGGCATAACGCAATATCCCTTCTTGCGGAGTCACGAAGATAAGGCCTACCCCGGCTTTGATTATGAGGGTGTTTTGCTTTCGCCGCTTCATGGAAAATGCTCCATCGAAGTAGAGTTCCTATTGGGAATCATTTTCTTTTTCGTTGTATCGAACGCATATTCGTTTGGCAATTCGTAATTTAATGGGGAGTCATCCGGTAA
Organism: Agapanthus africanus; assembly: GCA_030015575.1. Classification (NCBI taxonomy): domain Eukaryota; kingdom Viridiplantae; phylum Streptophyta; class Magnoliopsida; order Asparagales; family Amaryllidaceae; genus Agapanthus; species Agapanthus africanus. The sequence continues at coordinate 408,631,588 of CM057349.1, read as the reverse complement.
CGGATGCTCCGCTAGAAAATCAGCTATGGCCTGACCTTTCACTGCTTTAAAGGGTCGATACGTTATCGAGAACTCCATCAGAAGGATAGCTCATTTGGCAAGCCTTCCTGTTAGTATGGCCCTTGACATTAGATATTTGAGAGGATCCGCCTTCAATATGAGATGGACTTTATGTGCCAAGGCGTAATTTCTGAGCTTCATTATTGCAAAGATCAATGCCAGGCAATGCTTTTCAATAGGCGAATAGTTTCTTTCTGTCCCCTGGAGAACCCGACTCAAATAGTACAGAGCTCTCTCTTTTCCCTTATCGTTCTCTTCTGCCCACAATACGCCTAGAGAACTCTCAAGGGTTGTTGTATATAGGATAAGGGGTTTTCCCTTAACCGGAGCGGTCAATACCGGCGGATTTTGCAGGTATTGTTTGATTTCGTCCAGTGCGTTTTGACACTTTTGATCCCAAATGAACGGGGTCCCCTTCTTCATCAAATGACTGTAGGGATGGCATTTTCCGGAGAGGTTGGATATGAACCGCCGGATATACGCGAGCTTTCCTTGGAGAGATCGTAGTTGTTTGAGGGTTCTTAGCGGGGGCATTTCCATAATCGCCTTGATCTTTGAGAGATCGATTTCAATACCTCGGTGACGTATGATGAATCCTAAGAATTTTCCTGAGGAGACTCCAAACATGCATTTTAGAGAATTCATCTTCAGATTATACTTAGATGTTCCCAATGTTCCTCGTGAGATTTGCTCTTCACCACAAGGTCGTCGATGTAGCATTCGACGATCTCGTGTATGAGGTCATCGAAGATCTTTGTCATGGCCCTCTGGTAAGTAGCGTCAGCGTTCTTCAAACCGAAGGGCATCACTTTATAGCAGAATATGCGCAATGGGGTTCGGAAGGCAGTATGCTTTTGGTCTTCAGGATGCATTTTTATTTGATTGTATCCTGAAGATCCATCCATGAATGAGAAAACCTCATGGGTAGACGTGTTATCGATCATCGGCTCGGTAACAGGTACTGGGAAATCATCCTTCGGGCAAGTTTTGTTGAGGTCCCGAAAGTCCACGCAGATGCGCAACGTCCCATTTTTCTTCATCACTGGAACGATATTAGCCATCCAGTCGGGATATTAAACTTCTTGGATGAACCCGGAGTCGATTAGTTTCTTGACCTCAGCGTTGGTGCTCATCTCAAGTTCAAGTTGCATCCTTCTCGGTACCTATTTGATTGGCTTTATTTTCGGGGATATAGCGAGATTGTATACTGCTACTTTTGGATCTAGACCCGGCATTTCAGAATAATTCCACGTGAAGCGGTCCTTATACTGCATGAGCATATCTTTTAACGTGGTTACCTGTTTTTCAGATAGCAGTTCACTGATGAACGTTGGCCTCGGATCATTTTCCGTCCCTAAGTTAATTTTTCTCAAGTTGTCCGCCTTGGTGTGTTTCCCATCTTCCAACTCTTTTGGTGCGGGTGGAAACTCTGAGATCACCTCTTCCTCATCTTCATTTGCAACGCACATGTGGATATCATTCATAGTTTCGTGCCCTCCTTCTTTTGTGGGTGTTATCATATGGCAGGTACGAGTTCGCTTCCATTCTTGTTGTTGAGCCGGTCCCAACATGACGTAGGTTTTTTCGGCTCATGGTTTTGTGGCGGAGTTACCCTCCAGCTGTTGGATAACATAAACCTGCCTTGTCGATACTCGTCTTCTACCCAGTCTTTGAAGGTGAAGCAGTCTTCAAGGGGATGACCTATTACTCGGTGGTAGGAGCAATAATCCGGACGTTGGACCTCGTTTATTTGTTTAGGATGCCGAGACTCCGGAAGCATCATCATTTGGTGCTTTATGACAAGGTTGAATATTTTCCTTATCTTGTCTTGAGAGAAAGAATATTCCTGACCCATCTTCTTCATAAAGGACGGGTTCCAATCGAGTTTTTCTCGATTGAACGGCGTCTTGGGTCCGTTTTGTTGTTTTCGAACCTTGTTTTCGTTCTTTGCCCTATTTTTTCCTCCATTTCGGGTTTTCCCCTTTCGTGGGAACATATGTTGGGCTGGAGATGAAGAGCATTATAGTCTACTTTCTCCGCAAATTGCTAACTGACACAGTACGTTTTGGCATTTTCATAAATGGCCATTTCGCGGCTGTGATTGTCCCGGCTCGTTTAACAAGCTTCTTTTATTAACCTGTCAATTTGGTCTTCCAGCGACGGACTTAACGTTTTTAGAGTGGGATCTCGCTCCGATTTGACGTCACTGATATTTGGAAGAGCGTCTTCTGCTTCACTGGAGCTGTTTACGACGCGGCAACTGTGGATCTGCTCCCGTTTCTTAGACCGAACGTATCTGAGCCCGGTTGTCTCCATCTCCCCATTGGGCATCTTTCTCTGAGTCCTGGGAATATCCCAAATCTTTTTGTAGAATTAGACTTTTCGAACAGTTTTTTCAAGGGGTACACCTTGGCATCTTAACAGCCTTTTCAATCCCTCCGTGTAGTATCTTGGAAGACGAATTGGTTGAAAACTGTCGAGTGCAAAATCGACACCATGCCAGACTTCTTTTTCTACTTTATTTTCCATAGATTGGTAGAAGAGGATCGCTTTTTCACCTCTTCGTTTAGGAGGTACGTAGAAAGTTTGCAGTTCTTGTATGCTGTGTGTATGGAGCGCATCAAGTTCCTTATAATGCCGAAGCGGAGCAAATATAAATTAGACTCTGATTTGTTCCGGCAAAAGTTTGCATTGACGGGCGGACGGAGAACACTGCGTTGGCCTCGTCCTCAGAGTCGCTGCCAAAGACCTAAATAGGAGTAGATGGTCAGGGCTTATTGTTTTCTTTCTGGGGTTGTCTCGAGTAGACTATTTCTTCATCTTCTTTGGTATTGCTCCCAAAGATCGGGATAGTGCCGACGGACTTCTATTTATCCTCCGGCTTATGACACCTTTCCGTATGTTCGAAGTATGGCAGGAAGCACTTTGCGTCTTTATATTTTCAGATTTCGTTTACCAAGAACGGGTTTAGCTCTCCCGTGACGGTGTACTCCGAGCCATCCTTAAAATACTTCATTCACTGATGTTGTGTAGAAGGGATGATATTGTACTCGTGTAACTAAGGCCTGCCGAGCAAAGCGTTATAGCAAGTCTTGACGTCAATGACATGAAATTTGATATCCGTGACGGGAAGCCCAAAGCGTAGCGTTAGTATTACGGACCCAAGCGTCCGTGACGACTGTGAGTCAAACCCAGAGATGGTAATTTTATCTCGGGCAAGGTGGTGAACGTTCATGCAAATCTCCTTCAGCACTCTCACATTGAGAAGGTTAACGGAGGATCCATTGTCGACAAGGATTTTTCCTATTTTGATGTCATGACAGTACCCGGTGACGTATAACGGGCGATTATGCTCACATGTACCGAGAAGGAGATCATTATCACTGAATGTAATGTCAACCGTATGGATCTCTGCCAACTCATCCTTCATCTTTTCTTCGGCGAAGAAAGTTTGGAACTGATTGGGCTCTTGTAATGTCTTGGTCAGGGAATCTCGTGCCTCTTTGGACAGGAGAAGAGCGTCCAATATGCTCAGTTGTGAGGGTATTTTCCTCAGATGTGCCAGAACGTTGTAATCAACTTTATTTTTCTTAGGCGGGTCACTTGTTGCGAGCTCTTTGACTGCTTCTTCATCAAGAGCGATTTCTTCGGAGATTTTCCCCTTCCCTTTGTCCTTTTTATTCAAACCTTTGTTTGTAAGTTCGAGGTTCTTCTCAGACAGCGTGCGGTTAAGCAGTTGAATATCCTCGCAGTTCTTCTCCTCCTCTTCTTTTTCGGTGGTGGAGTCCTTGAAAAGAGGGCTGAAGGGTATTTCGTCCTCAGAATCGCTCCTGAAGGTAAGAACTTTAGGGTTTTCCCCTTTCCGAACTGGTACCAACCATATGACAGTTGCCAGTCGTTTCTTCATGCGCGTTTGTTGCACTATTTTGCCGTCGACGAGCACGAGGTTTGCGCTTCATCCTCTTGAAGTATTTTTTATGGACAACGTATCCTTGCCACCATTTCTTGAAGACACTACATTCCTCGGTGGGGTGGGTGACGCTCTGATGATATAGGCAGTAGTTTGGGCGTGCATCTTCTCCATCGAGGCATATGACCTCGGGAGTGTTCCTTACGAGAGGTGGCAGCTTCATCCCCATTGACAGGGCTTTGGTTAACCGCTTCTCTGTTTTGATCCTGCTCTTATTTGTAGCAGGTGTGCTTTGGTTTGGTTGGAGTACTTTACGACCCATCATTTCCGCAGCTTCTTTGTCCTGACGCTGACGCTTAGCCTTTTCATATATGGCTGTCTCACGTTCTCGGTCGACTTTGCTTTTTTAAAAGGTTTCGTTTAACAACCTCTCGATAGGGTCTTCTGGCAGTTCCGGAGATTTTAGCGCCGATTCTGCCCCCAGTTCCTCTATGTTGTTTTCTGACATTGAGTGAGCTTCTTCGTCATATAACGACGAATGGGAGATCATGTTGCAACTTGCTATACGGTCTCTAATGTCTTTTGATGAGTCATTTTCCTCATAATTGTCACTATCTTCGTCCTCAAGAATATGCTTGAGGAACTCTTCGAGCGTGACCGGTGTCCGCGCCTTCTGGTTGTACTCCTCCAGCGTGTCAATATACATTTATAGATCTATACGCTTGTCGTCATATTTGGCAGGCTGCACAGGCTTCTTGGTCTTCTTCTTTTTCTTCGAAGACTTTGAAGGCTTGACTTTGGGGTTTTTCCTCTCATCAATAATTTTCGGTGCGGGACGAGCTTTTAGCATCCCTTCGATGATTTCAAGTTCAAGTGGGCTTTTCCACCTGAATGCCGGACATGCTTGTAGATCCTTCAGCGTTCTTTAGGTTTTTACTGAAAGAATGACTTCCCATTGAGTTTCTTCCACGAGTGAGCATGATGCCCCTTGCGCATCCACCTTTTTGGGAGTGTGCTTCTGGGATGGGTTTACCTTCCAGTTATCAGACGGCGCGAATTCCCCCTATTGATACCGGTCTTCGACCCAGTTCTTGAAGACGTAGCAATCTTCAATTGGGTGTCTCACCATTTTGTGATAGGAGCGGTAATTGAGGTTGTTGACGTCGCCGGGTTGCAGTTGACGCCGCGGGTCTGGCAATGTGATGAGTTTATTACGCATTGCCAATTCAAACAGTCTCTTCGTCTTGTCGCGGAGAAACGAGTAAGTGCGTCCTAATCTTTCCTCCAAGGATGGGCGCGGACGCATGTTGTTTTGGCGAGCAGCTGAATGTCATGAATTGGGTCCCAATGAACATACCCACGGCAGAGGATTCTTCAATGTGTTGTTCGCACTTAGACCATGGGTTCCGCCACCGGATCACGTATTGGACCCAGGTTTCTCTCCGCTTTACCCTGGTATTGATTAATGCCGTGATTGGAGTACGTTCGCTCGCGCTGGCGAAACGCTGTGTGAACAGCGGCTCCATTTCTGCGAATGTTTTCACGGAGTCATTTGGGAGCTCCGAGTACCATTCGATGGCTGTTTCTGACAAGCTGCCAACGAACTAGCGAAACAACAATTTGTCGTCTCCTCCAGTGTTGCCGCACAGAGCTCTGAATTGCGCGACGTGTTGATGAGGGTTGCAGGTTCCTTTGTAAACATGGAACTTGGGGATCGTATATCCCGGCGGGTATTTGATTTGATCATACCAGCTTGGATACGGCTGTCCGGTTCTGACAATTTGGCCAGCGGCCTCATTAGCTTAGTGAGCTCTTATTTGTTGAGCAATGTAATCATCAAGGGCGGCCTTGGAGATCGTTTCCTCCTTGGCTGTCGATAAAACCAGAGGAGGGTTTGATGTTTTCCCTCTGTCATCGTCGATGATTATCGGCGGATCTTCGCCAGGAGTTCTGGCTGTATCATCATTCCAACCATGTCTTAGAACAAGGGAGCCATCTGCTTTATGTTAGCAGCTTGCTCAGCGGCTTCCTTGTCTTTTCTCTCAAGCACCCTTCGCAGAAACTCTGTATCGGTCTTCTGCTCTTGGCGTTGTTCAGCTTCTTTGTCCGGACTTTCTTTCTGTCCGGTAAATGCTGCCATTTTGGTCAGTATTTCCTGGAGCTTTTGTTGTTGCTCCTGAGTCTTAGTCAGCGACCGAGTTTGCGGTCGATGACTTACCGAAGCACGATTTTTTTCTTTTCCCGAAGCCGTGTAAACTGTATGTATTATTATGTCCCCGGCCTTAGGGCATTTAGGTCTATCACCTTTGGAGTTTGCCGCGGACGGTAGAGTTTTCTCCAGTCTCGTTCTTTTATGAAAGATTGGAGTTGAAGGAGTCGTTGTAACAGGCATCTGTTTAGAAGAAGTACCCCCATTGTATGGCGAAGGAATGATCTTTTTCTTTTCGGCCTTTAGATTTCTCAGGTCGACGAGAGTAATCTTTATCGATCACAGAGTCTTGGACTTTCCGTCAGACCCTATGAATTTGTGAGGAGAGCGGCTGATGAGGCCGCTCCGGCTTTGCCTGCACAGAAACCTCTACTAACAGAGGTGATTTCTTCAGCACCGCCGTCGGGGAGTTCTTACGTACTCTCTTGAGCGGATCAAAGTTGTTCCCGGTTGGAACAACAGCATTGACTTCCACCATTGGAGCTGATGAGGTGAGTCCAGAGGGGGAGTTGCCCCCAACTTCTCTCACTCGGCGCCAGTGGCGATGTCGAGCGTGCCTCGCGGAAGGGACCGCCTCAGTTTTGGAAGCGGCTTTATCATGCCCCTGGTTTTGCTGAGGAGCTTTGATCGATGTCAGCCTTTAGAAGACCGACGTCCTTATTAAAGTTTGAGGAGAAGCGGCCATCCTTTCGAAAACCGACCGTCTAGTGGGGAAAGCATCTTTGACGGCTTCGTCTGTAGGAGGATTTGGGAGGGCTACCATTTTGGGGTAGCCCCTTCAGATATCACGAGCTTTTTTGCGGGCCCGTTTGGGTTCTTGCTCAGAAGACTGAGACGCCGGATTTGGACGGTCCGTTGAGAGGGGCCGTTGTGGTTGCCAGTCGACTGAAGACCGACTTTTTAGGAGTTTCTTCTTGTGGCGCCGAGACACCGAAACTCACAGGTGGGAGCATGGTCCCAAAGAACAATCCAGTAATAGCTTGCGTAACTTGCCCTACTGGCATTGAGAAAATAGAGGCCGCGTTGGGCCCATAGGTCACTCCTCTGGTTGGGGTAGAGCGAGAGTTGCTGTTGCATGCAGGGCATTGAGAAGCCATTGATTTCCTGTACAGGAGCAAGACACCAAGTTTTAGTATCTCGAATCCATGGGCAACCATAGCGAACCGTGATTTTTTTCGCAAAACACGACACACGAAGTAGGGAGTGAAAAGAGAAAAAGGCCCACTGGACATGCCAGAAACTGTACTCCGCCGAAAACAGAGACGAACTGGGATTGAACGTTTTGCCTGAATTTGGAGGCAGATACTATTTAGACTTCTCCAACCATCTCTCCGAAGATACCAAGTTGATTTATGGCACCATATATCGGAGGTTTGGATAGATACGACCGTTGTAGCAGACTTTATCAGATTCCCCTTTATTTGTCAGGGTTTTTTGATTGTAGGGATGCTCTTCCCTTTAGAAGCAATCCCCTGCAGTTAATTACGTTATCGCGCTGCGATAACCACTTTCTCTTGTTCCAGCAGTTTACTTCGTGTCGTGTGTATTTTTGTTTATTTTGGTTGCCCGTGGATTGTATATCGAAACTAGTTTATGTCGTCGCCCGTAGGGCGCGGATAAGTCCAAATCCGTATATTTTAGATTTGAGATTTTGAACTTAAGCTATATTTTTCCTTTAGTTCAAAAATATTTTGTTTGGTTTAAGGACCGTTAATCTAGTTTGCCATTAAGATCAACTTAAATATACAAGCGTTTGGACCCAGTTTATTTATTTTTAACTAAGAATACATTAGTCCTATTTAAGACTAAGATCAACTTAGCAATATTTTAAGGATCATTAAATTTTATTAAGATCCAAAGCATTTGGGCTCAGTTGCAAAAAAACATCAAAGACTTAGCCAATTTTGGCTTAGTCTGCTCAGTCCTTTTTTTTGTTCAAAATTACTAAGCACTTATTTAGGCTCTGTTTGTTCATCCCCTTTTTTATGCAAAAGTGCTAAGCACTTATTTGACGCTCTGGCGCTCACATGGGTATCATGTGAACCCTTCAGTTATGGACGCTGCCCAATCAGTGCTAAGCATTCAGTTATATATATAGTGCTAAGCACTTTTTTATATGGCGTCCACATAAGGAGCACGTGCAATACTGGGCGCTGCCCAATCAGTGCTAAGCACTCAACCGTTTTGGCTGTATATGAAGTACTAAGCACTTTTGTGTGGCGTCCACGTGAGGAGCACATGAGGTGCTGGGTGCTGCCCAATCAGTGCTAAGCACTCAGTTATATATATAGTGCTAAACACTTTTTTTATATGACGTCCGCGTGAGGAGCACGTGCGGCGCTTGGCGCCGCCCAATCAGTGCTAAGCACTCAGCCATTTTGGCTGTATATGAAGTGCTAAGCACTTTTATTCAGCGCTTACGTGTATTTCACGTGAGGCGCTGGCCTTTTGCATTGAGCGCCCGCGTGTTTTTCACGTGAGGCGTCGGATGCTGTTGGGGCGCCCATGTGGGAAACACGTGAGGCGCTAAATTCTTTTCTTTTTCAGAGTTTAAATCTCTATTAATGGCATTTTGACCATTAATGATCCCCAAGATCTTTGTTTTGAAGATCTGGTATCAGGTTTTCTTTAAGAACTAAGTTCTAAGTTTCTTTTAGGGTTAAACCCTATTTTCTGAGGAATTAAATTCCCATGGTATAGGTTATTTTCCCTTTTTAGTTCTTTTCTGAATTTTTGATTCTCAAGAACAAGATTCTTCCCGATGAGAATTAAATTCTCAACTTGTGGAAGACTTGTCTTGTGGATCTCAGATCCAGAGAAAGAACTAAGTTCTTGAGAAGGGTTAAACCCTTGGATATGTTATGATAGGTAAAGGAGATGTTTTGATCTCCGTGGGTTCTTTACCTAGGATTTGAGAGAAAAAAATCTTCTTCTCTATTGAGAGTTAAATTCTCTGTTGTTTTTTAGAGCCTTCTGTATTTTTTTGTAGAAGCTTATGGGGGATTCTCTCTATATGAGACTTGATGTCTCGGGTCCTTTATATGGTGAAGGCAAATTGTTAATTAGCTTTGAGAAAATCTCTTATTAAGAGATTCCAATTGATTTAATTGGTCTCAAAATTTGTTTGGGGAATTTTACCCATCGTTGGATTTTTGATCCAAGGATTTCTGTTTTACAAAACATGTTTTCTTGTTGTTAATAAGATTGGGGAAATATTTTCCCATATACAGAATTTATTCTGTCAAACAATGATTTTTAATCATCATTGGATTTTTGATCTAAGGGCTCTCTGTTTTACAGAGAGCAATCCTTCTTTATTCCTCAAAATAGAATGTAATTCTATTATTGGATTTTTTATCCAACCGAGAATATTTTCCTCACTTAGAAAGAATTGGGAGATATTTTCTCCTGATAGAATTTAATTCTATTGTTTGATGATTTATCATCACCATTGGATTTTTAATCCAACGGCCCTGTTTAACTCTGCTGATTTATCCCAATTTTTAAGGAAAAGGAAATATTCTCATGTAGAATTTAATTCTGATGATTTAAATTTGGGCGCCGGCGCCCACGTGTTGTGCACATGGGTGTCATTTAAGAATTTAATTCTTACGTATAATAGGCGCTCATGTGCTTTGCACATTGGCGCCTGATTGATATTAAATTCCTTATGTTCGATTGAAAAGTGTTATCACAATCAAAGAATTTATAACCGCAATCAATAACGGTGTCGATGTAGTTCGTTAATGAGTACGGGTCGTCCACTGAGATTCGTGTATTTATTCGTTCTTGCTTTAGTTGAGTCAAAAGAAAATAGTAAAGAAAATTCAAGAAGATGAATCAAGATTTATTAGATGAAATATTTTCAAGAAACATCATGAAAGAATTTAAGATTTAGTAATCAAGAAAGTGTCCAAAATTAATTTTAGTTATCAAGAATATGAAGAATAGCTTGTAGGATTCGATAGGAATTAGTAGCAATGATGAATACTAAAAATGACTCATCTTATCTATTGATGAATTATAGCTAGAACGATAGCGATGAATGAAGATTAGGAATCTTTTGAAGAAACTAGGGTTTCTTCTTCACTAGCCCTTGTCTTTTCATTGATCACCATTCAAATCTAGCCTTTAGCAAAGAAAATCATCAATCATTTAATCCCGATTTGCAACGAAATTATCAAGAATGGTGATCTCGTTCCAAATTTGGTCGTTGACGATTCTTTTTCCTAAAATTCATAATTCTCATAAGATTTAAGATGCGTATAGGATTTCATCACCATTTGATCTACCGAATTCCTTCGAATCCTTAGCAAGCGGAGATTTACTCACGCATCATGAAAATAAAAGAATCAAGAATTAGAAATTTCATAATGTAAGAATTTAAAGAAAGCGAGAATTAACAAATGATCACCTTTATTAATCAACTTCTAATTACACTTTCCTTCAATCCGAGGTTACAAAAATTGCTCTCGATTGCTCCCTTGAAGAGGTAACTATTCCGTCGAATTTCGCTTTGCTCGATCTCCGTGAGACTTGGACCTGTCGAGGATCTCGTGCTCTTGATGACGATCGGCTTTGCATAAAGGATCTTGAATGTCGTCGCTCGATGTTGTTCTCAACGATTCTTGATTTGGATCTTGATCTTGAATTGGAGTTACAAGTTGTGTCACTCAACTTCTGTAATGAATTGTTCAACTAAAAATTGAGTAACCCCCGAAATGAAGGCTTAGGTCCTTTTTATAGCCCTTCACCAATCTTCCACTAGAAGCTAGGTTAATCTTCCAAAGGAAGCTAGGTAGTTGTAGGGAAACTTCTAGAATAAGGATGTTATCAAGCTTCCTCAAGAAGCTAGGCTGTTGTAGGGAAGTTTTCAGAACAAGTTTGTTATAATGGAGCGTCTTCAACAACCTAGGCCGTTGAGATGAAGCTTCTGGAGAAGTATCGTCACCGGATGCCTTAACTCGGCCGTGGATCCGCGGCGGATCGGCCTGACTCGACCACGGATCCGCGGCCATTTGGTGAGCTTGTTGCCTCATTTTCTTTGTGTATTCTGGTGTTGGCCAATTGGTATTCAGGTGATATCTGGAATCTTTAAATATTTTCTGAATTTTTGCCAGATTTTAACTCTTTGATTTCCTGAATTTTGTCGGCGAATTTGCGATTCCGATATTTGTCCTGAGATAATTTTCTGCACAAAATCTCAATGAAGAATGTTGAGATATACACTATCATACATGAAATAATAAACACATAATTTCCTTCCAAAATGTTGATTATAATGTATAACACGTGGTAATTGATATCTTCCAGACAAACTTGTAATACATGTTATATTTATAATAAACATTCTTTAGATGATTAGAAAAGTGAGGAAATTGTTATGTTAAAGATTGCAATATTTTTGACTGAAAAAATTCCCCCAAACTTGATTTTGATCGTCTCGAGCAAATTTCTTTTATTCAAGAGAAGGAGAAAATAGAAAGAAAGAAAAAAAAACTAACTAGCACACTTTCGTAGGCAACACGATTGCACTGAGCACGTGCAACAAGCCTTTAAACCTCTAACTGTCCCTAGTAGGAGGAGTGTTGTCTCCTGAGGGTTTTCAACGGATTGCACCCACAAAATCCGATAATAAAAGGAAAACTGTGAAAGTTACATATAAAGATAAGAATTGTAAAAGAAAGAACTTAAAAATCAGAGTTTCCAACTACACTAGCTTTTCGGTTGTCATGAGCCCTATCTTAAAAGTCATGAAAAGATGTTAGAAATCACATCATCTCTCAATAAAACATCGTCTTTATTCTTCATCCCTACCTTTCTTCCAAACACCGATCATATACCCCTACGTGTGTGTAAAAGACATCCCTACACTCGGAGAATTCAATTCAAGCTATCATACTCTTGTCCATCTACCTCAGTACTTTTTAGTCGGTGAATATTTTAGATAGAATTGCTCACATATTTTTCATGCGACCGTTAATACTTCTTGAGGTACTAACCGATCGATTACTAAATGTGCTCACTTATTAGGCGTAATTAGCAATTTTCTCGTCTTGCAACACCTACGGCTTAGCAGTGACTCCCAAACCAGTTGGTCTAAGGCACTAGGTGATGAAGCATTCTCGCTATATTTTTTATACTGCCTTGGTGATTACAAAACCAGTGTTCATTTTTTTTCTTCACCATTTTATACTTTTATGCTTCATTTATTATTTTCTTCGTACTTTGGCTTTTAGACAAGAGCATTTCAAGGTATCTTCTACTATCCCGAGTTTCAAGACGTGTGTAAGTGCGTATAGTAGGGTATCAACATTCAAATATTTGGCTTCCAGAATATGAACTATTTTTCAGACTTATTTTTATCCTCAGATTAGTGACTTCCTTCATCTTACGAACCCTTGGGACAACTGCTCATAACTACTTATTACTAGTTTCGTTTAAGAAAACATCTAACTTTCTTGGTTTTCTTAAACTTTTCCAATCTTTTAAATGTAATTTTTTCACTTTCTAACCTTTTATTATAAAAGAAAAATTTTGAAAATTTTGTGCTTATGCAAAGTGTAATGCAAAGTGATGCGTAAATAAGCACAAATCTCCCCCAAACTTGTTTACAGCAGTGTCCTCACTGTTGTCTCTTTTAAATCTCAAAAACCTGTGGGCTTGGGAGGAAAAGTTATTAACGGGGACAAGAAATGAATGAACGTGAAAAGTCTCCCCCAAACTTATTTTTGGCTCACAATTTTGAGGACAGATTTTATATTCAAGAGCCAAAAATAAACCCCCCCTCCCAAACTTGAGTTAAACAATATTAAGCATTTTAAGAGGGGGTAAAGTTATTGATCAATACCAAGCTTTGCAAAGACCAAAAGTTAATACCAACCATTCAAAAATTTTATCAATGTAATGCACCGGTTGGTGGAAGAACATGTTATGTAGAGCCAAGAAGAAGTAGGGAAGAAACAAGAGATGGTATGGAATGGAATTGCGTCTTGATTTGGAGAGACGACACAATAATTGTGATGATGGATTACTCGCATTCTCATAATTGTCAAGAAGAAGGAGTGGTGGTTCAACTTCTTTGTTTTGGAGTTTGTTCATCACAACTCCCGTGTCTGCTAAGAATGCGAGTTTATCAGCGAAAATTTCTTCAAAGCTTTCACCAATATCCCAAAGAATATTCACATTTGAAAGAACGGGCTGATACTCAGACTCCATAATAGGTTCATAATAGGTGTTAGATGTTGACCCGGACAACTCGAAAGAAGGGTCCGTATGTATATAATACATCGCTGGGTCAAACAACAACGTACTAAGGGAGTCTGGATCTGTATCGTAAAGCTGTTCTAATTCGCTACTGTCGACATATATTAATTCGACAGAACATACTCGAGCATGAGGTTCGAAGGGTTGACTTCCCAACTTGTAAATGTTAAGCTCAATTGACCTATTCCCGAAGGATAGGTTCATAGAGCCGTTTCGACAGTTGATTACAGCGTTGAAAGTAGCCAAAAATGGTCGACCGAGAATCACCGGAATTTGGTTCCGTGGGTTCACTACAGGCTGTGAATCTATAACAATAAAGTCCACAGGGAATATAAATTCCCCGACTTTTATCAACACATCCTCAAGCTCACCCCTAGATTTGATGATAGATCTATCGGCCATCTGTAAAGTGTATTACGATGGTTTTAATTCTCCGATACCCAATTGCTCATATACAGAATATGGAAACAAGTTAACACTAGCGTCTAAATCGAGTAAAGCGCGATTGATATTTTTACCCTCAATAGAAATAGAGATTGTAGGAAAGCCATGGTCCTTACGTTTCTTGGGTAATTGCTGTGTAAAAGTTGTGCTCACATTACTCGATAGGAATACCTTTTTGGGCACTTGAGTTTTTCTCTTCCTAGTGCACAAGTTCTTAAGTATTTTCGCATAAGCCGAAACTTGTTGTATAGCATCTAGGAGAGGGATATTTATGTTAACTTGCTCAAATATTTCCACAATCTTCTCCATTTGTACGTTAGGTTTGTTGGCCCTCAATCTGTTTGGAAATAGAGCTTTATCAATAAGGGTTGGGTCCAACATATGTGGAAAAGTTTGTGGGGGTGGAAAGGATGAAGTGGGTGGAGGGTTCGAGCCTAGAGGAAAACGGAGAATTGATTCGGAAGAAGAAGGTAGATTAGACGGAATAGGATAAGAAGAAGAAGAAGCCGGGGTAACATTTATTGATTCCTCAATATCCATATCAGTATCAACATGTTTACCGACTTGGTTATTCAGCACTCTTCCAGATCTCAACGTGGTAAGTGCATTCACATTATACTGTGAGTACCCTGGATTCGGTATGGGTTGAGATAGAAGTTTCCCTTTCTCTCTAGCACTCATCACGGCATTCAACTGTGAAATTTGTGCTTCTATCAATTTAATACTCTCACCGTGGGAGATAGTGTTTTGAAGTAACGTTTGGATAGAAGACGTTAAAATATCATTCGTTTGTATGGAATGTTTAATGAACATGTCGAGTGCAGAGGGTTTATCGGTACCGGAAGAAGAAGGATCAAAATTGTTAATCGGGTTTTGTAAAGGTTGCGGTTGAAAGGGGTGCTGACTCAGTTGTGGTGGTTGCTGTTGTTGTGGAGGAAATCTTTGATAATTGCTTTGGAACTGGTTTTGATTTTGGTGTTGGTTCCAAGCAAAATTAGGATGATTCCTCCAACCCTGATTATAAGTGGACGAATAAGGATCGTTTCTAGGTTACTGCTGAAAAGTAGCATGAGTGTGCTCTTGACCTTGAAACGGTACATTCAAAAGATATTCTTCCGTCAAATGTAATGGGTTGGAATAGCAACCACACACGGTTTTGGGGAACGTGAATTGGGTTAGGGAGGTTGAAGAGAATTTGTTTTCTATAGCATCGAGTTTCTTTTGTATCGCAGCCATTTCAGCTCTCAATGCGATGGAAACATCGAGCTGATGGTTACCTTCCCCAGACGATGGTGGTCTAACGCTTTCCCATTGCATAGTGTTTTCAGCAAAATCTTCCAAGAATTTTCAAGCTTCACCCTCATGTTTAGACAGGAACTTGCCTTGACACATGATTTCAAGCATCTGTTTTATTGTTGGATTAATGCCCTCATATATAACGCGGCAAAGATTCCATCTACTGGTTCCGTGATGAGGACATTAGATAAGCAGTTCCTTAAATCGATCAAAGCATTTTCAAAATGGTTCATTAGGAAGTTGGGTAAATTTGTAGATCTCGTTTCGAACGCGGACTGTCTTATGATTGGGATAAAATTTCTTAAGCAATGCTATAACGAATTCATCCCATTTTGAAATAGAATGTGCGGGTGTGTTATAAAGCCAATTCTCGGCTAAATCGCACAAAGTAAAAGGTAGGAAACGTAAATGCATAGCATCCACAGAAAGTTGTGAAGTGTCCATCATAACACATACGTTTTCAAATTTGTTTATAAAAATGTATGCGTCTTCGGATTCAAGCCTGTGAAATTTTGGCAACAGTTTGATGAATTGAGATTTGATTTCGAAATTATCCCCATTGGCTGGTGGAATAGAAAGACAAGTAGAAAAGGAACTACGTGAAGGATAGCATCTCTCCTGGAGAGAAATGTGCGGTGGATTCTGCGCACCTGCGGGTGGTGGCAAAGTGGTGTTGTGAAAATTTGATGGAAATCCGTCCATCTCGGTCAATGTGGTGGATGGTGGGGAAAAAGAAAATGAAGAAATACCGACTTTGGAGTCGACAGAAGAAACGCGGACAAGACGGGTACTAGAATCCCGTATCCAGCCGAGCATGCACTAAACGGTTTAGCACAAGTGACAGCGTTTGTGATAATTAGAGAAAGTGGTTTGTTTAGTTTTTGGTTTGTTTTTTAAAAAACGGATTTTGAAAAATCACAAAAAAAAATGCACAATCAACCCTAGATCCACGGTCACCTAGGTCAAGTCACTAGACTGCTTCTAGACTTCCAGAAGACAAATCGCGGGATAAATTCTCTACTACCTCTTTATCCCTCCTGTGGCCAGGTAAGTGGGAGGTATCCGCTACGTAAGTAGCGGGCCTAATTAAGTAACCACTTGCCTTAGACACACTTGCCTTAGACACCACAAAAGAAATGCGGATAAGCAGTAGATTACCCACGACCTTCTTCTGTCCTAATTGAGCGCGACGGTCCTTAGAGTCTTGTCTAGATATTTTTTTAGTTAATGAGGGTGATGTGGATGCTAGTTTTGTGATTTTTTGGGCTTAGGAAGGGTAATGAAATCCCCACCTAATCTGAATTTGGTTTTTGCCCCTTAATTTCCGTATTACAATATGCACAAACAACTAACATCAAAACACGCAACAAGAATTTTTTTAAGCGGCGAATTTTTGCAAAGAATCCTGCAGAAAAGTTGTTATTGGACAAATCAGAGAAGAGAACAGAGATTATACCACTGAATTTTTAGGCACTGAATCACCTAAACGGCGGCGGAACCGCCGCAAAAACAACCAACCCTCCGCGGAACCACGGTGCAATGGAAAAGATAGGTGATGTAATTTTTACTGTAACTTCCTTTGCTCCTATGGAATCTTCAGAAAGTCTCTGAATCTTGATCTCCCTTCTACAGTGATGCCAGATTCCCTCGCAAAAATTCAAACACTAATCGTTAAGCACACGAAGAGATCTTGATTCAAATTTTAATGGAATAATAATATTTCAACTCAAATAGCAAGAATGAACAAATTACGCACGCATCCCCGGCAACGGCGCCATTTGATTGATATTAAATTTCGTATGTTCGATTGAAAAGTGTTATTACAATCAAAGAATTTATAACCGCAATCAATAACGGTGTCGATGTAGTTCGTTAATGAGTACGGGTCGTCCACTGAGATTCGTGTACTTATTCGTTTTTGCTTTAGTTGAGTCAAAAGAAAATAGTAAAGAAAATTCAAGAAGATGAATCAAGATTTATTAGATAAAATATTTTCAAGAAACATCATGAAAGAATTTAAGATTTAGTAATCAAGAAAGTGTCCAAAATCAATTTTAGTTATCAAGAATATGAAGAATAGCTTGTAGGATTCGATAGGAATTAGTAGCAATGATGAATACTAAAAATGACTCATCTTATCTATTGATGAATTATAGATAAAACGATAGCGATGAATGGAGATTAGGGATCTTTTGAAGAAATTAAGGTTTCTCTTTCACTGTCCCTTGTCTTTTCATTGATCACCATTCAAATCTAGCTTTTAGCAAAGAAAATCATCAATCATTTAATCCCAATTTGCAACGAAATTATCAAGAACGGTGATCTCGTTCCAAATTTGGTCGTTGACGATTCTTTTTCCTAAAGTTCATAATTCTCATAAGATTTAAGATGCGTATAGAATTTCATCACCATTTGATCTAACGAATTCCTTCGAATCCTTAGCAAACGGAGATTTACTCACGCATCATGAAAATAAAAGAATCAAGAATTAGAAATTTCATAATGCAAGAATTTAAAGAAAGCGAGAATTAACAAATGATCACCTTTATTAATCAACTTCTAATTACGCTTTCCTTCAATCCGAGATTACAAGAATCGCTCTCGATTGCTCCCTTGAAGAGGTAACTATTCTGACAAATTTCGCTTTGCTCGATCTCCGTGAGATTTGGACCTATCGAGGATCTCATGCTCTTGATGACGATCGGCTTTGCGTAAAGGATCTTGAATGTTGTCGCTCGATATTGTTCTCAACGATTCTTGATTTGGATCTTGATCTTGAATTGGAGTTACAAGTTGTGTCACTCAACTTCTGTAATGAATTGTTCAACTAAAAATTGAGTAACCCCCGAAATGAAGGCTTAGGTCTTTTTTATAGCTCTTCACCAATCTTCCACTAGAATCTAGGATAATCTTCCCCAAGAAGCTAGATAGTTGTAGGGAAACTTCTAGAATAAAGTAGTTATCAAGTTTTCTCAAGAAGCTAGGCTGTTGTAGGGAAGTTTCCAGAACAAGTTTATTATAATGGAGCATCTTCAACAAACTAGGCCGTTGAGATGAAGCTTCTGGAGAAGTATCGTCACCGGATTCCCTAACTCGGCCGCGCATCCGCGGTGGATCGGCCTGACTCGGCCGCGGATCCGCGGCCATTTGGTGAGCTTGTTGCCTCATTTTCTCTGTGTATTCTGGTGTTGGCCAATTGGTATTCAGGTGATATCTGGAATCTTTAAATCTTTTCTGAATCTCTACCAGATTTTAACTCTTTGATTTCCTGTATTTTGTCGGCGAATTTGCGATTCCGATATCTGTTCTGAGATAATTATCTGTACAGAATCTCAATGAAGAATGTTGAGATATACAATATCATGCATGAAATAATAAACACACAATTTCCTTCCAAAATGTTGATTATAATATAACACGTAGTAATTGATATCTTCCAAACGAACTTGTAATACATGTTATATTTATAATAAACATCCTTAGATGATTAGAAAAGTGAGGAAATTGTTATGTTAAAGATTGCAATATTTTCGACTGAACAGCGTCCACGTGAGCTTCACGTACGGCACCACCATAGGATTTAATCCTAAGGGATTGACGCTGGTGCTGATGCCCCTCGTGGAAAGCACGTGAGGCGCTGCCTCATTAAAATTTAACAGAGCTTAGCTCTTTTTATTGTGTTTAAATATTAGGGGAACAAGGAGGATATGATCAGAGGTTCTACGTCTGGTCTTACGGAGCCCTGTCGAATCTACCTCGGAGAAGCGTTGGAGTGAATTTTCAGAGGAGAGATCTGTTAACAACCATGGAAAAATGAAGAAGATGACTTAAAGAGTTAGGGATTAAAAAAGAATAATGGCCATTAAGGAAAATTTAATGGAGAATTCAAGGGTTGGGGGTTATCAGTATTAAAGTAGCGGTGTTGGGAGAGGAATGAACTGTTACGATAACAAACGACTCGTCTTTTGGGTTGAAAACGAGTGGGCCCAAATCTGGACTTTTCTGGGTCGAAAGAGGATATGGACGGCTCAAAATCTTCGTGAGCCGTCTTAAGGAGACAAAAGAAATGATCATTGGGAGAGACATATGAGCCGGCTTAGACTTATCTGAACCGTCTCAATCGACATTAATCAAGAATGAATATTAATTCAGTACTCGAAAAGGAACACGGCGTTTTATTAATGACGAATATTACAAAAGAGTACACAAAATTTAGGGTCGTTACAATATCCCTTTTGAGTATGAGAATACCCAAGAAAAATGCACTTGATGGTCTTGGGATTTAGTTTAGAACCTCTGGTTGTAGATCATGAACAAAACAGACACATCCAAATACCCGAGGAGGGACAGAAAAAGGGATCACCGACAGAAACAATATGGAATGAGGAATCTGTCCATCTAGGACAGAAGAGGCATACGATTGATCAAGTGATTAGTAGTAAGGACTGCATCCTCAAAAGGATTTAAGCACTCGCATATGAAACAGAAGAGTTCACTGACCTTTAAGAAATGCCGATTATTCCTTTCTGCCACCCCATTCTGTTGAGGGTATAAGGACGAGAGGACTCATGAATAATATCAAGCTGCTCCATATATGTCCGAAAGAGTGTACTAAAATACTCCTTAGCATTATCATTCCTTAAGGTCCTCACAGTGACTTCAAATTGAGTCTTAACTTTAGAACAAAAGGTCTGAAAACGAGAAAATACTTCATTCCTAGATTTCATCAAATATAACTACGAGACTCGACAAAAATCATCAATAAAGGTCACAAAGTAACAAAATCCTTCTTGGGCAATAACAGGGTATGGTCCCCAAACATCAGAATGAACTAAATCAAAAAGTTTTTCAGCTTTCTTATTAATACGAGATGGGTAGCTGGAGCGATAATACTTACCCAACTCACATAATTCACTCTAGAGTAGACAAAAAACCAAGAGATAGAATTATCCTCTTCAGCGTTTGTTAGGAAGGGTGACCAAAACGATAGCAGGTATCAAAGGCTGATATAGGGCTCGATGTCGGACATGCTACAGGGCGTGGGTGCTCATCAAGGTGGTACATCCTATCAACCTCTGTCCCGGTGTCGATCGTTTGCTTCGTTTCAAGCTCCTGAAACACATCCTTCAGGGAAAAAGGTGGCGCTACAATTCAATTATCAAGTCAGCTGGTTAATGGATAGCAAATTAAAATGGAATCGAGGCAAGTATAGAACAGAAGTTAGAGGTAATTGTGATGTGGCCAGAACTGAACCCACTCCCTCTATATTAGCTGTATTACCATTTGCTAAAGTTACCGAGGTGAATCCATGTTTCGCCTTATAGAAAGACAATATATTTTGCTCCCCTGTCATGTGATCAGTAGCTCTAGAATCGATAACCTAAGAACGTGGAGCGTGTCGGCGAGAGGAAAGTATATGATTACCTCTTGTCTTGATCAAATCTGAAGTGTGTGAGAAAAAAAAAGACGAAGTTTCTGTATTTCGTCATTTATCGATGCTCCTTCTAAAATAGGAGAAGATGCAGCTTATGTTATCATCATAACTACTCGCAAACACCAAAGGTGAAAGATACTTCGCAATCAATCTATCGAACACCTAATGGGGATGGTTTAAGCTCACTAGTTCCAACAGCCGAATAATAAGAAATGGATTTTCAAAGATCCAACCCAAAGAATTGTAGTTGATCTCCTAAAATCCAATTACCGATTTAATAATAATCTCCAACATTCTCAAACTACAAGTTCGAAATCAATCACAATCTCCGATTGCAAAATGATGAGAAGGAACAGTTAGGTCATCACAAATAAGAATGATAATGAAAGGGTAATTATTATCGCAGAGGGAAAAATTCGAATGAAATAATTCCTTAAGGCAACAACTCTTGAAATCGAGGAAACTCTCGAAATAATGCTCGTATCTTCAAACGAGCTTGAATCCACACACCAAAAAAAAGATATCTCCAAGGATTTCATCCAAATATAACCAATAATGCCAACCAACCAACCAAGAAAACGACCAACTCAATCGGATCGAATCATGGTCTCCGAGAGCATAAATTCATCAACAACACAATCAAATGAGCAACTCATTATGAAAATAAGCGCAATCAACATTCCTATAATGCAAGCAATGGAACAAAGAATGATGAACATGCACAAAATATCACTTCAAGTCTCGAATTACTGTAATCGAATTACTGTAGCAAACGATCAAAACGAAGCAAACGATCAAAAAATCAAGCTCCAATACAATAAGCACTCCAAGCACAGTCAATTCGAGGCCTCAAAACACCAAGAACAGTGAGCAACTTCAAGATCAAGCTCCAAAATAGCAAGAAATCATCAAGGGAAGCTTCGAACTGATCAAGTCGACCCAAATCGATCAAGAATTGATCAAGTTGACCCAAAATCGACCTAGAAAACTTCCAGCCCGAGCTTAAATCTCCAAGATCTGCTGAACTCGACCTCAAGACAATCAGCAAACATCAAGTCGACGACGATTTAGAGGGAAGAACACCAAGTCGAGCCATTTGTGCTCATTTCGAGCTCGATTTGCTCCAGATATGGGCTCGAAGATGACTGGAACGGCTCGATCTGAACTATTCGACGTTGATCGCCGTCGCTTGAGCTCGCCGAGGGTCGGCGAAGCTCCGATGAGGGTGAGGATGTGGAGGTGAGGGCCGGCGAGGCTCCGATGAGGCTGAGGATGTGGAGGCGGCGGCTGTTAGGAGTAGGATTAGTGATTGTTTGTGATGGTTGGTGATGGATAGTTGAGATTAGATTTGAGGAGATGAGCAGCTCGAATTGGTTCTGATACCATGAATTAGATTTAGAGGAGATAATTATTTTGGGAAATATAATGAATAGATTGAGCTAAGCTTAATCCGGAAAAAAACTAGTATGCAAAGGCTTGCATGGTGCAAGCCACTTGCATACCTTTGGATGGTTTTAAGTCTTGTGCAATGAAAGACATACAAGGGCTTGCGAGTGGCTTTCACCATGCAAGCCCTTGCATGGAAGTTTTTTCCGCCTAATCATCCTTTATATATAGGCAAATGACGATATACTATTACATCCCTATTAAGTATCTAATTACATATAATAGATCCGTGTATAATACGGGTATTCCAACATCCATGATTAATATTGGTATGCTTTATTGCACTAATAAAAAAATTTGTTATGAGCACTATCCACTTAGTGCCTTTAGTCAGTTCTATTTCAACAAGGCAAGCGAAGCTAAATGGATAATAGCTGGTAGCAATTGAGCTAGTGTCTTTAGACTCTTTACCATAAAATTGTGCAGTACTTTCTGTCTGATCTGAACTCAGGGATTCGTTGAAGGATTTTCTCGCGGTGGACTCGCTATTCCCTTATTATTTGTTGAGACCTTTTGTTAATCTATTTAGTGCTCCATCATGAGAGTGCTGTGTAAGTTGTATATACATTTATGAAATTCAGATGAATTTTTCTGCAGAATGTGTTAGTTCATCTGCATGATTTGTTTCTGAAAATACCAACAACAAAAAAAATATTGTTAGTGCTTGTATCCTTGTAAAACTGGACTGTTTTATACAAGATTCTTCTAGTATAACAAGTACATTGTTCTCATTATATTCATTTTTATTGAGACGTTATGAGTTGAATTGGTTTTATTTATGAAAGGATTTGTGCCGTGGTGTGGATACTTTGTTTTATAATGAACCGCCATCCATCGCGGCGTTAAGGGGAAAAAATCTGCATCATATAATGTTTTATTGAAAGTCATATGTAGGATGCACCTACATTGGGAGAATTTTGTTCATTACAGTATATTTAGTTGTATTTATCAGAACATAGGTATATAGAAAGTTCTTTTTGTATTTTCTACCTCGTTTAAATATCGTGTTGCGGTGTCTAGAACAAGCAAAATATATTGTTATAAATCTTCAATCTATTTGTTCCTCTGTTTGAAACTTCTGTTGCATAATCCCATTCATTATGCTTTTTTTTGGGACATGATTTTTTACGGCAGCTGAGGCAGTAATTGTGTGTCCAGAATCATTTGATCTTCTAAATAATACAAATACGAATATATTTCTGCATGTATGAATAAATTTTGTGAATATATTTCCTCGTTTATGAATAAACTTTGTTTGTTTTTCCAGTTTTCTCGATCAAAACGTGTTTCGGAAAACTAGCTGGTTTAAACTGCAGAATTGGTTCTAAAGTTAAGATAGAGGGAAAAGGTCTTGTTAAAGAAGAAATTCAAAAATATGAAAAATCTTTTTATCATAAACTATTTAACATAATGAAGAACTAAAATTAAAGTAGATAGACATTAGTTATTACTGAAAGATGTTTAGGCTTAACAAGTGAATGGTGTGTAGCTAGACGGTGATAAAACCTACAAAGTCGTATCTTAGGCTTCAATATTTTTTTCTTTCTTATTTTTTAAAACTCTTCGGTACATATGTATAAGAAAAAGGGAAGTACACAGACTTGTACAAGTTATCGTGAAACTAAGCTTTTGGATTATACAATATTGGGATAGGGTAGCCGAACAATGATTAATTAAGAGGAAAAACTTTCTGAGTGCCACGGTAGCCTATTGATAAAGCCTTGTTTTTATTGAGCAAGAGGTTTTGGGTGCAAACCCTGCATGCATCATCGGGTTAAGATCTATTATAATTATAAACAAAAGAAAGAGAAACGGTCCGAGTAGAATTATAATTAAAGTAACATCAAAGAATAAAGAACCCAAAGTACAAAAAATAGTGAAAAAATGGAATCTACTTTAATAAAACAAAACAGTGAAACAAATTGATGATAAAGAGATATCTAGAACCATTTCGATTACTTAAAATATGGAATAATCACGGCGATGAGAATGTAGTAGAGATGGTTTATGGAATCAAAACTGAAAGGTTGGTGAGTGCATCTTTTCAGTTGAGCAAGAGAAATGAGGTTCGAATCTTGCTTAAACTAGGTTACCCTCTTTGTCTTCTTTTTTTCTTGAAAAATAGAAATGTTAAAGTAGAAAAATGCTTGTAGCATGACTATAAGATTAATGCTGAATTATGGATTATAGTGCTGGAAAATTATGAAACATTGCTTAAAAAGTTAGAATAAGGAAAATGCATGTATTTTTTAATAGTTGGTGGTAGCTGACAAATAGGGACAAAATGAGAGAAATTTAAGATATATATAATGGAGGTCAGTCAATAATCCAGTAAAAATGAGAGACAAAAATGCACTTAAAGTGCTACAAGGTCTACTAGTATTCTAAAAATATGAATAAAGAGAGTTAGTAAAGATATGTACAGTGTTAGATTAATCTAGTAGACAATTTCTAACAGAGCATAGTGAAAGAAAATGATGCTATAATTGATCTCAAAAGTTTGGAGTAAAATCTTACTACTCTATGCCAAGACATCCACAATCACTTATGTTTAGTCAATGAATAGTAAGAAGGAAAAAAGGAAAATAACAGGGCTTTTTATTTCTTGTTTGAGATCAGAAAAGAAAGTGAAGCAGATGACATTTTCTATCCAGGTCATACTCTTTCTCATTTTCACTTTGAAGCCAAAATTCAAATTGTGAATGGAAAGTAAAGAAAGTAGAGTTTTTTTTATATAATATTCTAAGGTAATTGTTACCCTCTCAACAGTTTTACTATTATAACTAGAACTCAAAGATTACATACGGCATTTTCTCATTTTTTTTCAAAAATCAAGCCAAAAAGTTTGAAAATTTCTTGTCATTTTCCTCAATTTTTAAAATGCCAACTCACCCCCCTTCCGCGCCCTCACACCCCGCCCCCCGCCCCCTCTTCTGTCTCCCTCCTTGATGGAGATTGGAATCTCTCTCAGATGTTGTCCTTCGTCGATCTTGTGACCAGCGAGACTGAAGAGTTGAGATTTGTTACGGAAGATTGAGTGTGTGGATCTCAATGGGTTTGCTGGTTGATATTGACGCCGAGCTACCTGCGAAAGCAGTCACGGGATGGGAAACCACCGTAGGACCCTCCGACGATCAAGTAAATACCAGGGAATATTTAGGCAAAGTAGCGGTGTATTGGAATCGGTTACCTGAATCGTTTGAGGAGGGTTTTATATAGGGGTCGTCTGAGGGCGGGCCGATGCGAGATTCTCGACGCCAGTTTCGCCCATGCGTCACGTCTGTATTGGTGACGAGATGAGTTAGCGTGGGATGCGGGACGTAGAGCGGCGGAGATCTCGTCGTGGCGAGATACACGGGGTCGTTACAAGGACGCTCGTGCTCAATACTTCCAGCCAAACAGGAACGCTGCGGAATCTCAGCTATAGGATACCTCGGAGACGAGCAAGGAAGCTGAGGAAGCCCGGCTCTATGATTGTTCGGAGACGAGCTACTGGCTGGTGGTTAGACGAAGAGGGAACGTATTCAGGGAAGGGCCCCCAAACGTCGGATGCTACCTCAAAGGCGAGGCGTTGAGGAATGTCCCCTTGCATTATACTTATTTCAGGTCCATAAACTTCAAGTAGCTAGTTAGTGCATGTGAAAAACTTATCATCTGCCATGTGTCTTAATCATGGGAATACCCGCCGGTGAGCTCCATCACCCCTCAAATTTGAGATGTGAAAAGTCTTTCTGCTTCTTTTCCTTCTCTTCAAATGCGAGAAACTACCAACCTATTGGGCTGGCGGGAAAAATTAATGGCCTTCTATAGGATTCCAAGTAACAAACATACCAGCCAACGAGGCATGTATATAAGTATGGAATTTCTAGGAAATAAAATGAATACTTACATATAAACCCATAATTTTTATTATTTATATATGCTACAAGTTTTTCCAAATATATTCAATATTAACCTATGCTTTCTTCATAATTCAAATTTACAAGGAAAAAAGAGGCATTATTACTAACAATTAAGCTAATAGGAAAACTAAATCAAAATTTATCTCAAATATAAAGGACTAGAATTTACATTCTTTTTTGATAGACGTGCATCACACGTGCCATAATCTAGTAATATATAATGACAAAATTAATATATACTAGGATTTTAAGGTCCGTGCATTGCACGTGCACGATTATAATCATTATTCTAAATTCTAAAATGTATTGTTATTAGTAAGAGTTATTAAACACGTCTCATTTATTTTATAACATCCGCCAAAATGGGGGTGTTTATGCCAAAAACCCAAATTTATATATATTAATAATAATTGCAAAAATCAATTATAAAAACCTTCTCATTTATTTTTGCAATTTAAATTAATTATTGAACCTTTCATATTTATTTTTTAAAATCTTAGGTATTTGTAAAAAAAAATCCAAATCTATATATAGCCTTATTGTAAAATTAGTCATTAAAACCTTCTCATTTATTTTTATATTTTAAATATCCATTATGAAACATGTCTTATTTATTTTGGTGTGTGTACCCGATCTAAATTATTATCTGGAAACAGGGAGAAATTATTCGGTATGCCGGATATAATACACCCGGACATGGGGTGAGAGAGAGGAAGTTTTGGATAGTCCTTGGCAGCCTGTGGGGCCCACACTTATATTTTTTCTCTCTCTTGTCTAGATGTACACGACTGGCACACATGGAATAATTTTTTGCAAATAGGGTACTAATGAGTGGTTTGTTAAAATCCGAAAGAATCACCGAAGAACATTTCATATTAATTGCATGAAAAACAATCTAAAAAAATAATATATCAACAAATTCCATAATGAGATATTTAACTCTTATGTAAAAATCTACTAAACTAACATAGCTCAAAATGTATAACCAAAATTTCATAGTGCCCATCATTTATATTTGAAAATGACTAATATAAACAGCACTTAACGAAATAGATGACCCGTGCTGTCGAATCTAACAAAGGCGAATCGAAAAAATCCACTAAAATAACATAGATCAAATATGGAATAATTCTCAAGTATTAACATGACATATAAACTTTTTTTAAAAATATTCAAAATGAAAATAAAAAAAGAACTGATAAAAACCATTATGATAAATAAAATAAAAATAAAAAACTATTGTGATAAAAGAAAATCACAAAGTAGAGAGAGAGACCTTTTTTTCTTTTTTCTTTCTAAAGCAAAAGAATCCTCTCTACAAATTTCCACTCTCACAAATTTGTAAGGAGAATTCGAGGGCTGCAGTTGTTTGTAATTTATAAATTAAACAAAAAATTTACTAATTATGGTTTTTGTTAATTTGATATTATTTAAAAATATTGTAATCACTTACTTTTGTACAATATTGTATATATATGGCAAAAACCCAAATCTATATCTACGCATCCCGATTATGAAACTTGTCTTATTTATTTTGGTGTTTACACACACTATATTTAAGCTATTATTTGAAAATAGGGTACTAATGAGTAATCTGTTAAAATCCGAAAGAATCACCGAAGGACATTTCATATTATTTACATGGAAAACTATGTAAAAAGTAATATATCAACAACCTCCATAATGAGATATTTAACTTTTATGGAAAATCTACAAAAATAACATATATCAAAATATATAACCAAAATTTCATGGTGCATATCATTTATATTTAAAAATGGTTAATATAAACAACACTTACCAAAAATATATACCCCAAGGTGTCGAATCTAATGAAGCCAAATCGAAAAAATCCACTGAAATAACATAGACCAAATATGTAAGCGAAATTTAATGGTGCATATCATATATTAATAAAAAAAGTCATTAATAAAAACATCACTTACCAAAATGGATACCCATTGCTCTTGATGCGATTAAAAACTCCTTTACATAATTAATTATGGGGTACAAACGTAAACGAATTTCTCCATATAAAACTAACTTCAAACCACATGAATCCCACAGGACTTGTTTGTAATTTATAAATGAAACAAAAAAATTACTAATTATGGTTTTTGTTAATTTGATATTATTAATAAATATTGTAATCACTTGCTTTAGTACAATGTTGTATATTTATGGCAAACATCCAAATCTATATCTATACATCCCAATATTTATAGATAGATAATATATTTACATATCAATTATTAAACCTCTCTCATTTATTTGTGTGTGTGTAGATATGGATTTTTGTTAAAAAACCTAAATATATTTTATTATTATATAAGACAAAAATCAAATTGAGATGCATCAATTAATATATAAGAATTATATAGATGACAAAAATCCCAAATCATCATCATCATCAACATCATCATCATCAATTATATAGATTATGTATTATATATATGGCAAAAATCTTTTATTATACTACTACTACTACTACTATTATTGCTACTACTAAAAGAATACAAAACAAGTATTAATGGCAAAAATCACAAATCTTTATTATTATTATCAATTATATAAATTATATATTATATATATGGAAAAAAATCTTCTTTTATTATTATACTACTACTATTATTATAACTATTATTATTATTACTATTAACAGAATATAAAACAGGTCGTAAAAACCAAAATTTATTAAGATATATTTATTTATTATCAATATATCTGTGTTATATAAATGGGAAAAATCCCAAATCTTTATTATTATTATTTATTATATATATTATATATTATATATATGGCAAAAATCTTTTAATATTATTATCCTACAACATTACTATATTATTACTATTATTCTCATTACTATATTATAACTATTACTATTACTATTACTATTATCATCATCATCATCATCATCATCATCATTTATAAATGTTAAAATATGGCCAACAATATAAGAAAATGTATTATGGCAAAAACCTAAAAAGTCCCAAATCTTTATTATTATTATTTATTATATATATTATATATTATATATATGGCAAAAATCTTTTATTATTATTATACTATTACAACTATTATTAGTAGTATTAATATTATTATAGTTACTATATTATTACTATTACTACTACTACTATTATTTTATAAATGTTAAAATACGGCCAAAAATATAATAAAATGCATTAATGCCCATAACCTAAATTTATACACAACAACAACAACAACTACTGAGCCTTTTATCCAAAGCATATGGGATAGACCACATGAATCAACAAGAGAATCATGCCGGGTCCAACACATGAATCCCACTCCTCCACTTACTCCTATCGAGCAATATACTTTCATTGAGGCCTTTGGCAACCATATCTTTTCGTATCATCTACATCCACGTTTTTTCGGTCTCCATTTCGCCCTTTTGATATTGCCCATATCAAGAGTACCAATTTGTCGAACCAGTACTTTCATAGGTCTGCGTCGCACATGATCAAACTATTTTAACCAGTTTTCCCGCATTTTCTCCTCCACAGGTACCACGCCAACTTTTGCACAAATATTCTCATTTCACAGCTTATCTTTTATAGTGTTACCACACATCCAACAAAATATGCGCATCTCCGCTATATGCATATTCTATGTATGATGTTTCTTAGGAGCCCAGCATTCTGTACAATATAATAAGTCTGGCCGAATAGCGCACTAACAAAACTTTCCTTTCAACTTTAATAAAAAGTTGCAATCACACAAAATCCATGTTGTACACTTCCATTCCAACCTTCCAGCCTGGATCTTTTGGTTGACATTACTATCGATATTTCCATTCTTTTAGATGATGGAAACTAGATATCTAAACTGATCGCTCGATGATATCTCTTGCCATCCAGTGCTTGCATCCATTATTTTTATTGCTGCGTAAGCTCTCGGTCTCCATCTCATCATCTTACTCGCTTTCTTTGATGTCAAACAAACAAGTTGTGTAAAATTTTGCTACTTTAATTTCTTATCCGTCTCACTTTCTAACTACTTTCCTTCTTCCTTATTTATTCTTCTTCTTTGAAGATGAATGTCTCTGGTCACTTACCGTCATCATCATATTATGCATATCACAAGTAGAAAAAACTGCAATAGCGAGATAAACATTTAGAAGGGACAAATTTTCTCTTAAGCCAATTTTCCCCAATTGCTAATATTCTCTCAGCAATGATCTCTAAGAATGAAAGAATACGTTATCGAGAGAAAGTATAAAAACCGTAAATTTAATTGTGCAAAAATATAGCGAGAGGAAAATGGCCGAGTGATATATCTCTCGGCAAGAGTAGCATTAACAGGTAAAGAAGATCAAGAGTCTATCAAAGGCTAATAAGTGGAAGAGAATCAAAATGATAGAAGAAAAGGACAGGAAGCAATGTTCACTTTCCATGGCTACGCAAATAGAAGGGCAAGGACACAGGGGCAGAGATGGGGGGTCCTGTTGGGCCCAAAATCAGAAAAACATGCATCATGGTCTAGCTGTAAAGACATCACATGGGATCAAGAGATTACATGGGGAGATTGTTTCGGATTGGGACTTGGCTACAATTCCTTTTTCTCTTTTTTTCTCTTCCCTTGTTTTCTCTTCTTGCTCTGCTCACATTCTCTCTTTTCTTCTCTCTCTGTGAAAGCTGCAGTCTGCAGAGATCTTTCTCCATATTGGAGAGGAATAATCCAATTATGGGACCCCCCCCCCCCCCACCCAATCACCATT
The DNA here is from genome assembly GCA_030015575.1 of Agapanthus africanus. NCBI lineage: Eukaryota > Viridiplantae > Streptophyta > Magnoliopsida > Asparagales > Amaryllidaceae > Agapanthus > Agapanthus africanus. The sequence continues at coordinate 408,600,880 of CM057349.1, read as the reverse complement.
CTTTCATAATCTCTACTTGCAGTTCCTCTGATATGTAAAATGGCCATGTAACTTAAATAAGCATAAAAAGTAAGTGGCCATGTTGCTTTCCCTCTACATTCATTCACCCTTTCATGCATTACATCTTCACCTTTTTCCTTAATTTTCTTTTTTTGTTGCGTTGCATGAACTATTTACTTCAAAACGGGGGCGGGGATTAAATAATAAAGTTTTCGCCTATGTGCCATGGATTCATTGGTGAAATATCTCTGTATCCAATATCGTTGGTTTACTTTTTTTATATATAATATCCTATATCTTTTATTAAATTCTAGATGTATAGTATATGCATGTATAAATGACTAAACCATGTGTACCATCTACACATACAAATATTTGTATATGTAATTTTAAATAAGATTTTCTAATTGATACAAATATTTTTAATTCTAGATTATAATTTTTAATATGATCATTTGTTATTACATATTTTATAAACAAAAACTTAATTAATGTACTTATTCCAATGTATCTTATCCTCAAATTATTTTTGAAAATTATGTAACGAATGAATCAGACTCGTCTGCATGTTCATATTGGAATCCAAGCTACTTGGGTCTTAATTTGTAACTTATCGATATAAAATCATACCCGTTTTTCATGAAGCTACCATTTTTTTTTAATTATTACAATTTAACTACCAAAATGATTTCATTAAACTACCCGTTCTTTAGTAAATACTTGTTCTTAACTGAACTAGCATAATAATTTACAAGACGCTGTAGGTATGGAAGTTTCGAAAAAAACGAGTATGTTTTTATATGACAGTAACATGTAATTTACAAAGTTTTTGGTAGTTTAGTAAAAATATATATATATAGTTTTTTAATGGTTTGGAAAAATTAAACTTTTCATCTTAATAAAAAAAGGTTCATGCTCCATACACCTAGCTGCATGCTTTAACAATTAGTTTTAATACAAGCACAAAGCATGTGCCCATGTACTTGGACATGTGTACGTATACTACATCTTGCATCCTTGTATTTTTTGTAGCCTATGAATTCAAACCAGGAACCCTCATAAAATGACAAAACTCTATTAACTCGTGTATATATGTTTATAATATTTCACATAATGAAAAGCATATAAATGATAAGACTTTATAGGATTATTAGCCATTTTTCAAATAATAAAGAGATACAAACGAATATAAAACTTGTGAAATGTAATGTAAAATGTAAGATTGATTGATTTCATTATTATAAAACAAGGAAATATTATCAATTCCGTCTGATTCAAGAAAGTTAAAGAGGGAAAATTGTTTCTATGTCCCTGAGACAAAAGGGCAAAACTTTTTAATCCCTGACATCGAAATTAAAAGTTTGGGGAGGGGGGGGGGGGACCAATTACTCCAATTAGAGACATTTAAAAGTCCCGGGAGTACTGTAGCGGTCCTAATATTCTGATATTACCCACAAAGAAGTAGAGATACTACTACATATACTTAAATAAGTACAATACACAACGAAGAAAACTGTATATTTAACCCATAAGTACTACATTTACCGGTTAAATTCTATACATACCACTTAATTACTGCATTTATTAGTAAATATATTGCTACATTTGCATATAATAATTAATTATTATTATTACATCACAATCATATATTAAAGTATTCAAATCATTAATTACTGTATTAACCTATAAACATACTTTGATATATGTTGGTGATGTAATAATTAATTATTATATGTAAATATAGTAGTTAACTGATAAATGGTATACATAGAAGTTAACTGATAAATGTAGTGGTTATGAGATAAATGTAAATGCAGCGAATTGGTTAATGTGGTAGTTATTTCGTTATATGTACCACTTAATATTAAGTGAATGTAGTACTTTGTTCCCTTGGATTGGGGTAAAATCAGGATAAAAAATGGCTGCCAGGGACTTGAGTGCCGCTTTAGGGCCTATTTGGTTGCAAGATTAGTATGGATTTGGATTGTGAAATCCTAGCATTCCATAATTTTGTGTTAGGTTGATGGATTTGGATTTCTAGGATTCTTTTGTTTTTTATGGGGGGCCACCAGAAAACAAGCATTCTTGAATCCTAAAATTTTTTAAAGATTTTCAAGGATTTGGCATCATTCATTGTACTTTTAGATGGGACCCGTGTACTTTATTTATTTAATAATCCTCTCTCTATCTATCTATCTCTAAAATTTTCAAATCTAAATCCCACTTTATTTTCACCAACCAAATAAAGATTACAAGGATCTACAAATCCAATACAAGGAATCCAAAACCAACCAAATCCAGAAATTTCAACCGTACTATTTTGGAATCCAAATATCATAATCTTGCAACCAAACATGCCCTTAAGGTGATGCTGTTTTTTCCAAACATTTTCAAGGCCAAGAGACTTAAAAGTGCGTTTTTTTTTGTTCTGAGGACCTAAAAACATTTTCTCCAAGTTAATATGCAAAAACGGCAAAAGACAGTAATTATTAACCATTAATTTTTATTTCCCCTAAAAAGATACATGTATGTGCAAATTAATTTGCTGTGTGTAAATTACCTCTGAATCTTGAATGAAAATTAAAGCTCGTGGCCCAGCTACAATTAATTGCTCGATAACAAGCTATACAACCATCAAAATTCAAAACTTTAAACATATATGCGGTAGGACGATATATAGCTAAGTCCTCAAGCAACAAACCAAGGGAGCATAACACATGCGATAAAAATTGCATCCAAAATAAATAAATTGTAAAATAAATAATGTGTATGCTTGAACAAGAACTCAAACTGTAGTTGTTTCAGTGAAAGACTACATCATCATCATCTGAGTCTTCTCCCAATCCAATTGGTGTCGGCTATGAAGCTAACAAGTAAAATTGAAAAAAAGAAATGTATTGTGATATCTCTGTCGGGAGAGTCTCAAACTCGAGATCTCATGATCATGTATTCCGTCCACATTTTTTTTCCTTTCACGAAAAGAAATTTCCTCAAATAAAATATAAAGTCGAATATATATATATATAACCATGGAACTATATACGCTAACTCATAGATTAGCCCAATACATTTAACTAAACATACATTTTGCAATAATTTACTTGTATGGTAAACATTAGCTGCGGGGGAATATGAATTTTCAAATTTACAACTACATTTAACTAAAATACACATGCATTTATAAATTGTACATTAGTCACTGGTTCATGCTTGTGATACCAAGATACTAATGTTAATTGAGTAAGAGAGAAATTGGTGATGGGTCATTATTCTTAATTGCAAAACAAAAAAAAAACATTAACAATTATAAGAATGGGTAGATGTTTTTAAAAAATTACTTTGAAAATTGTAGAGAAATTAACTTCTCCTTTGTACGTAATGGTTAATTAAACTTTTTGCAACAATTTGCAATGTGGTTTAAAGTAACCAATAGAAGTAAAAAATTATAACAGCAATCAGCTTTTGCAATTGATTTTGAGAGAAAGAGATATCTACACATAAGTTAATTAATAACAAAACAATTCTCCCAGCAATCAAATTATCAATTCTACAGGGTAAAAAATAGATAAAAGTAATTACAGCATATAAAATTATGACAATTTGGAATGTCACTGACCTGACCTAGCTAATTGGATAATTCACAATAATTATTTACTCTTGTTTTTCCCTTTTTTTTTGGGGAAGAAAATACTGATTTAAGTCAAAGGGCAGAATTCCTTACTGTGATGCCAATTCTAGATCCAAAAAAAACACTAAATTATCAAAATTAAGGCAATTTTAGATTCAGATCTATAGAGTTTTTCTTTAAATGGTAAAAAAAAATTAAACTGACATAATTAAAAATTACAATCTGATTTCTTACCTTAATGTTTTTCTTCTGCAGCAGCTGATGGATGAAAAAAAGATCTGTCATGTTTTCCCACGCTTTTCTTGAACTTTGCACTTCCAGATCTCTGTTCTCAATTCTCTTCGTCTATTTTTCTTTTTTAAAAAGTAAAAATAAATACAGATATTGAGGAGGAGAAAAAAAAAACAGAATCGAGTCCGCAGTTCAAGAAAGCCGTGGAAAAACCTATCCATAATCTTGGAATTCTCTTTCTCTCATAATTCTCACAAATATATATATATATATATATGAAAAATTCAGCAAAATATATATCAAATTGCTGAATTCGAATCACCTCCCTGTCCTCAAAATTCAGCAAAATATATATTTATAATACTGAATTCAGATCTCCTCATAATTGCTGCAAAAATTATGAGGCAAAATTCACATCAAAAGATGGGTTCATGCGAAGCAAAATTCTGAAGAATTGAGAGAGAGAGGATGAGAGGAGAGATGGATGAGAGAGAGAGAAATCTGACCCGCCTTTTATATACAGCCATAGGAATTAGTTCCAAATTTCTGAAACGCACACCAGCCCCACTGAGGCCTGTATGGGTCCCACTGACTGTCTGTGGGTGAAATGGTGGGTGCTTAGGGAGAATTCGAAATGGGGAAGGGAAAGTTGGGGGTAATTTTGACAGGCAGCAGCAGGTACGAAATAACTGAATGCGAGTCCGCACGTGCGGGCTTGAGGACACGTGTCGGTCGCCCGGGTCGTACGCGGGCGTTCCCGAGGATTCAACTGCCAGTGCCGGCATTGAATCGTGGCCGTTGGAACCAAGGGGATCGGACGGCTGGAGATTATCGGGTCGGTTTCAATTCGGCGATTGAATCAGGCGGAATATGCGGCGGATCAAGGGCCTGAGGATCAGTTCCCCTTCTGATCTTGCTCCCCACATCTCGCACGCACTAAGCAGCCGTGGGGCCCACTAGGAAATTAGCTGGATTTTTTTTCTCCAGAGATCATCTGAATATTAGTGCCACACAAACCATCATATTTTTCTTATGTTTATCTTTTGTGCATGTTTGGATATTGATAAGTGAAAATAAAATAGAAAAGTAAGAAAGTTATAGCAAAATGAAATAGACACAAAGCATGAAGAAAATATAATTTCTTGTTTGTTTTGTTAAAATAAAAGTAGGAAAGAGTCTGGGTTGGCGCTTATGTGGCGAAAGTAAGATTGGATTGTTCGGTTGAAATAGTAGAAAGTATGAAAGAAAAATTAAAAAAAAGTATAATAAAAAATAATAAAATATTCACTTTCTCCTCATTTTTTTCTATTTTGAGCAAGAAAGTGAAAGGGCTCAAAATGCACATGTGGCATGAAAGTGAGAGAGTACTTTCTCTTTTACTTTCTTTCTCTTATACTTTCTTGTATGCAAACAAAGGAAAGTAGGAAAGTGATCCTACTTTCCTACTCTCTTTTACTTTCCCGTCACCAAACATGCCCTTTAGGCAGCAGGAGATCGGATCGAAAGTGGATAGAGAAACGTAATTTTGAGTTTAAATGAAATTGAGAACCAAAGTTCAAAGCTAGATTTAAACTCAGTTCCTATCTATGTTTAAAGAACCACATTTACCGTTAGACCGCCTCTTATCTGATCTACCAGTGTACGGTTGGATAGTTTAGTGCAAGGTCGATTTAATAGCATTAAGAATATAATTTTACTATAGAAATTACTAATTTTATTAAAATAATCATAAACAAATTAGTAAAATACTAGTACATTAATATATCGGTAAGTGGCTGGTAGGATATGTCGACTGGTCGGTATATCAATTTACTTCAAGCACAAGCATTGTACCCACGTGTCATGCCCCGCTTCCCAAAATACGGAATACGAGAGGTAGACAAGGCCAGCCATGCTCCTACGGTCAAGAAAATGTCCTGTCGTAGTCACACTTCGGCTTCTAGTTTTTCATGGTAAACAGTAAATAATGCGCAGGTAATGAGAAAATGCAGTTACTGAATGAAACAATGTAAAGAACTGACCTGAGGGGTAACAAAAGAATATAACTCTGGATAGCAAGTCGATATGTCTATGATATACGTCTAGTCCTGGTCCAGGCTAAATCTTCTCCTCATACCGAGCATGCATACTCAGGTCGTCAGAGCGACACAATAGCAATATAATATATATAAAATCAGGTGACAATTCTAACAATGATAATAGATATATATAACAGTAGATCAAAAGCAGTATGGGTATGAACATGCAATAATCAATGCAGCGGAACAGTAAAAGCAGTAGAACGATATGCCATGTATGTCAACACAGTATAAAAGTAATATAAATGCCAGTATCCCTATCAGTCTCTAAGTCTCACTGTACAGGTCGCTAAGCCTATCGTCAGTCCAAGTGTGAGAGTCAACTACTCGTGAGTGTCCTCCACCCAAGGGTAGAACCCAAGGGCAAGGGACCACGGGCCCAACATGTAACAAGAATATCACGGTGTATATATCACGTACCCTGTAAATCTCCATATAACTCCCTAAATATATAAGCCGGCATGGGACTCCCGAGATTCTGTTGAACTCATACTTAAACTACCCCACACCCCGTGGTCTACATCAAACGCCAACCATCACCCTAAATACTAATCGATCCGTGACAAGTCTGCGCGAGAACTGGAGGCAGGACCTCCATCAAGCACGTCCCGACTAATACCTAAGATAAATAGCAGTGTCGGATGCCTTATCTGTGACATCCGTGCAAGCGCTTCCATAAGTGTCCCATACCACTTATAGTCACACGTACCCGCATCCCACAGACGTCGACAATGCAATAGAATAAAAGGGACACTGATTGTGCGCAAGTACGTATCACTTTCACTTAATCACGGATACACGAACACTGACGTACTTGTCACAATCACCACTAAAATCTAACACTGGGTAAATGCACGATGTCACTAAGTTATCACTACCATGATATGGGTATGATGTGATGCATGAACAGTATAAAAAGCACAATTAAGGTGTCATAAAACAACGGTCTATTACTTGCACGATTTATCATGAAACATATGTATATAGTTTAGCGAAATGATAAACAGGTAATAAGTAGTATGTTCAGTTATCCATCCCTAGAATTTTATTTCAAGCCAATCGGGTTCCAGGATCATTAGTTATAACTGTTTCATTTTAAGCGCACGCGGCTGGAAATCCGGTTTCAGAATCAGAAATCCATTTCGCAACGCATTTTGATCCCAGTTGGGATCGGATTTTAGCGACGCTACAGTTGGATGAATTCTAGGGTTTTCAGTAAGGTTTTCAACGCAACAGAGCGATCGTCAATCGCGTCTGTACGTTGGGAGTTATAATCTGTTTAATATTAACATGTCAAATCTGATTCTGCTGGGACTGTTATGTATCCCGATCTTTTAAATTAGAGATTAAATAGTAAATGATAACGAAACAGTATGAAATCAATTGTGTTGTCTAGCTAACAGGTTTATCTACAATAAACAGTGGAGTTCTGCAACCTAAGTGTTAAGGAAATCCTGTAGTACCCATTACGGAACAGCAACCAATAACTGGAGTCGCTCTGGACTGCAGTCCAGAGTCGCACTCCGATCCAAATATCATCATGGTTTGAGTATAGGAATATCTGGAAACTGGTATATGGTTAAATTCCATCGAGTCGACTTCGATTGGAGCCCTCGAACGCACCATTCTACTATGTATATGATTTATGGTGAATTTAATGGTTTTCAGGTGCAACAGAATTACAGTTTTACGGCCAAACTTGGGGGTGGTCGTTTCAATCTTTAACAGTCGTATTTTCTAATGAAATTTGCACACATTAACCCTCTCTACCAGAGCCAATGTAATTTATCCAGTTCCGTCAAATTTGATAATGTTTTTCTAAGGGAACAAGCATCGAACAGTTATGGCACATAATAGTTTTAAACTTGTGACATTATAATCCATGTATCTAACAATTATAACCTTGATAAATAGCATGTAAGCAAGTAGAATACTTGCCTGGAGGGGTCTAGACGATGCACGGCAGTGGTAAAGGCACGAACGCGCGACGGGCAAGCACCGCGACGGCTATGGCTCCGAGTGACAAAAACCTCGATCCTGGCTCGAGCTTGACGGAGTTGGCTGTTGCGGGCTCGGGCAATGTCCTGCGGTGGTGTAGGTTGATAGGGAATGGAGAGACGGTGAGATTTGGAGAGGGAGAGAGAGAGAGTGTTAGAGAGAGAGAGAGAGAGATAAATAGAGAGTGAGAGATAGAAAGGCAGAGAGAGGTTTAGAGAGTGAGATTTAGAGAGTGAGAGAGAGAAAGAGGCAGAGTGAGAGAGAGAGAAAGAAACAGAGAGAGAGAGAGAGCTAGAGAAACTGCAGCGAGAGAGAAGAAGAGAGAGAGTGCTCGGGGTGATGGTGAGAGGGATGACGACGACGATGGGTGATAGGGTGCCGGCAAAGGTTCGTCGGAGGCGAACTTGGTCGGGGCTGTGGGTTCAAGGATGCAGGTAGAGAGAAACAGTGAGGGGAAGAGAGAGAGAACTGAGGATGATGATGATGATGAGGCGGTCGACGATGGGACGAGGAGATGGGCTCGCCGGCGAGAGGCGCAGAGCTCGTGCTCTGGTGTGCAGTGAAGTGGGAGAGAGGAAGTGGGGGTGCTCGGGGGATTTGGGAAAACGAGAGGGGGTGTGAGGTGGAGATGATGATGACGACGGTTTAGATAGGGAGGGGTAACGTCGCGACGACGTGGCGCAAGCGCGGGCGAAGGAGGCGGCGGGGAAAGGGGATCGCGAGCGGGAATGGAAAGAGCCGTTGGGGAAGAAGGTTGAGTAGTGGGCCGGGCCGCAGGAAAATGGGCTGAAGAATTAATAAGAAAATATAGAGAAGTATTAATAAGAATGGGCTGGGAATTCCTTCAGCAAGGAATTTTAGAAGGTGGGCTGGGGCTGTTTGGGCTAGGAGAAATTTAAGGAAAATAATTTAGATGGACTAAAGATAGTGGGCTGGACAACGGCCGAATGGATTAAAAAAGAATTTGAGAGAAATTTTGGTAAGGGAAAATGGGCTGGGAAAAATAAAAGAAAATTAATTAGAAAAAATAGAAACGGCTGGGCTGTGAAAGAATGTGGGGAAACGAATGAATTGGCTGAGGAAAAATATATTTGCTGGGCTTGGGCCAGATAATTATAGTTTGGGTTTGGGTTGAAGCGGCTGCGGGGAAAATCAAATGGAAAAGATTTAGTTTTGTGTTCTAAATTCAATAACAGGAAAAATGGCTGAGACAGAGGAAAGAAAGATGGGATTTGGGTTTAATAGGATTTTGAAAATAAATAAATAATTATAAATAAATCTTATAGGTAAAAGAAATACGGATTTAGACGTATAAGAAAAACTGGGTATTACATCATACCACCCTTACAAAAATTTCGTTCTCGAAATTTAAAGGAAACAACTAGCTATAAATAATAAGCGAAGGATTATCATATCGAAAACTAATACAAGTTGATTAACTTAAGAAACGGGTGGGCAAAGTTTTGAAGGTACATACATATATATAAGAACCACATACAAAAATTAGGCCTAAAAGCATAATACAGGAACACTATAAGGGCAACTACAAATATACAAAAATATAGGTAACAATCAACGAATAATATTAATCGAAGTGTGCTCGGTAAACGTCGAAACCAAATGTGTGCACATCTAAGTATATCCAAATAGCAAACAGAAAAATAAGTGTAAGGTTCAACCATTTATAATAGTAATCGTAGGCATGAAACTCAAAAAAAAAAAAAAAATAAAGTAACGACGATAATGTAGTGAAAACTAGTCAGTAGGTTAAAACATTTTAGGAAAACGTATCGAAAATAGGTAAAAAAATGATTTAGAAAATTCGTATAGTGAAACTAAGAAACATGGACCAAAAGTATGCGCGGTGTAGGGTTGCGCTGCTGAAAATGAAGAAAAAGAAAAAAAATAATAATAATAGCTGTACTTAAAATACAAAAACGGAGTAATCAATAACACGAACCAAAATAATGAAAACTAAAATTTTGAATAACACTGTCCCTAAATATAATTAGGGTAATAGGAAGAACACAAATAGGTATAGAGCTAGATAGGTAAAGATTATGAGGAAGTGTGGCTCAATCTGAAGGTTGAAGTGTGTCGGCTTTAAGCTGAAGATCAAAAAGGCTGGGATCGGGTTAGCACAGAAAATAATGGTGAGCAACAAAAGGACTGTAAGGTAAAATATGGGGGAGACTAACGATCGGTAAATCCTATGAATCAAGAATTTGAAAAGTTAGTGAACTCGGTAGTCCAAAAGGAAGGTCCTCCTCCCAGTAAGATCTTAAACAGGGTATAGACGAAGGATGAATGGTGGCTCATTCCAAGGATCAGAGTGCGGTATTTTCCAATCGGAACGAGGATGGAAACTATACAATGAGTAGGGGTGGACTGTCAGGGATCTCAGCCGAAAGATAAATGGATAAGGACAATAAATAAGTATTAAACGAACCAACAATCAAAAGGTCTACGAATTCTAGAAGATTTATTTCATTCAAGAAAATTTGAAACAAGGCATCCCCAAAGGCGAAAAGTGGCCTTAAACTATACACAGTTTATTTGGCCAGAAAGACGACATCAAAAGAAATCCCATCAGTCGCGGTTGTGGAGATTCAGCAGGTTGCGGTAGGCTCGCGCGCTCAGGTAGGGGTGTCCATTTCCATAGCGCCTCGCAGATATCTCTATTGGAAGTCCTTCCACCACAGGATCTTGATCTTCTGGTTCTTCTTCCTCGGATAGAGCTTCTTCATCAAGATCTGATTCCATGTGATCCTCTTCTTCTGCATTCTCTTCCATGGGATTTTCCTCCACTGGGTTTCCTTCCATCGGTTCTTCCTCAGGGTCTTCATCGGGATCTTCCTCTATCGGGTCTTCCTCTATAGAGCTCTCTTCAGGATCTCCTTCTTCCTCGTCGGAATCAGCTAACACGTTAAACTCTGGGGCGGCTGCTTCTTCGTCCTCTGATTCGTTGTTCCCGAAGTTGACCTGGGGACCGTTGACCTCATCATCAGAACTCGTCAGTGTGTGATCTAAGAAAACACATGACTGTGTATCCTCATCTAGGTGCGGCGCTGCTCCAGGGCGGGCCATGGTCTGAAAGGAAAGTCATGATTAGACAGTGGAATACATCAAGGAAGAAGTTAGGGGTACGAAGTATAGGGAAAATATGCGGTTGCATGAACTGAAAGATCAAAATGGAAACACTGTGATAATGAATAGGATTTACCATAGAGAGAGCATGAGGATGATACATATATTATGATTCAAATTTTATTGCATTCAGCTAAAAGTTCGAAGGATACAAGATTTCAAACGGAAAGAAATATTCATGAAGGATGACAACATTATTACTGAAAGTAGATAACATGAAAAATCATTCTTCGACTACTATAACATTGCATTCTCGTCGCGTGAGTTGAATCCTGCGTCCGATCCGCCTTATCGTCGAAGTCCGAACTACGCGGTAATCATCACTTGGCAGAAGTGGGGAGTGTGGACGAGTTTCCTCCTTGCAGTTCTTTCCTTTCTGGACAACCGTTGATGAGATGTTTGTCGGAACCGCATATCAGACATTTCCCTTGGGCGCGGCGACAATCCCTCTGAAGGTGTCCTGGCCTCTTACAATATCCACAGCAAAGGTTCTTCTGATGCTTCTGTTGACGCTTCATCTTCTTCTCATTTCCTCGTCCAATAGGGATCCCTTTATGATAGGAGACTCCCGCTGGTGCCTGATTCACCTGCCTTCTCAGTCCTTCAGCTAACAAGTCGTTCGTTCGCTCCTGGGCTTCCTTTAAACATTGCAGTACGCTCAGCATCTCAACAGTCTGATTCTGGGGAATGGAGATAGAGGAAGAGTCGTTGGAAGATATGATCTTGAAACAATAATTTTTTTTTTGAGGATGATATAAGGCACAAGCTATAAGATTCAAATATAATAATGATTGGACAAAGATTCAAGAATATCAGATGTGATGAAATTCATTACAATTGGAAATCAACTGTAGGATTCTAAGTCACTTAAACAGAGTACGATAGTGCAATTGCAACCACGTAGCCTTGCCAAGTCACCCGAAACCCTAGCGAATGGATAGCAGAACACTCAATGTGAATATGGATCAAGAATATCAAGTTTACAATCTAGACCGAGAGATGTCTTAGATTGTCAAGCTCTACACGGAAAACTGCAATCCCAATCGAAGCAAAACCTGGCTCTGATACCAACTAAACCATGTCACGCCCTGCTTCCCAAAATACGGAATACGAGAGGTAGACAAGGCCAGCCATGCTTCTACGGTCAAGAAAATGTCCTGTCGTAGTCACACTTCGGCTTCTAGTTTTTCATGGTAAACAGTAAATAATGCGCAGGTAATGAGAAAATGCAGTTACTGAATGAAACAATGTAAAGAACTGACCTGAGGGGTAACAAAAGAATATAACTCTGGATAGCAAGTCGATATGTCTATGATATACGTCTAGTTCTGGTCCAGGCTAAATCTTCTCCTCACACTGAGCATGCATACTCAGGTCGTCAGAGCGACACAATAGCAATATAATATATATAAAATCAGGTGACAATTCTAACAATGATAATAGATATATATAACAGTAGATCAAAAGCAGTATGGGTATGAACATGCAGTAATCAATGCAGCGGAACAGTAAAAGCAGTAGAACGATATGCCACGTATGTCAACACAGTATAAAAGTAATATAAATGCCAGTATCCCTATCAGTCTCTAAGTCTCACTGTACAGGTCGCTAAGCCTATCGTCAGTCCAAGTGTGAGAGTCAACCACTCGTGAGTGTCCTCCACCCAAGGGTAGAACCCAAGGGCAAGGGACCACGGGCCCAACATGTAATAAGAATATCACGGTGTATATATCACGTACCCTGTAAATCTCCATATAACTCCCTAAATAAATAAGCCGGCATGGGACTTCCGAGATTCTGTTGAACTCACACTTAAACTACCCCACACCCCGTGGTCTACATCAAACGCCAACCATCACCCTAAATACTAATCGATCCGTGACAAGTCTGCGCGAGAACTGGAGGCAGGACCTCCATCAAGCACGTCCCGACTAATACCTAAGATAAATAGCAGTGTCGGATGCCTTATCTGTGACATCCGTGCAAGCGCTTCCATAAGTGTCCCATACCACTTATAGTCACACGTACCCGCATCCCACAGACGTCGACAATGCAATAGAATAAAAGGGACACTGATTGTGCGCAAGTACGTATCACTTTCACTTAATCACGGATACACGAACACTGACGTACTTGTCACAATCACCACTAAAATCTAACACTGGGTAAATGCACGATGTCACTAAGTTATCACTACCATGATATGGGTATGATGTGATGCATGAACAGTATAAAAAGCACAATTAAGGTGTCATAAAACAACGGTCTATTACTTGCACGATTTATCATGAAACATATGTATATAGTTTAGCGAAACGATAAACAGGTAATAAGTAGTATGTTCAGTTATCCATCCCTAGAATTTTATTTCAAGCCAATCGGGTTCCAGGATCATTATTTATAACTGTTTCATTTTAAGCGCACGCGGCTGGAAATCCGGTTTCAGAATCAGAAATCCATTTCGCAACGCATTTTGATCCCAGTTGGGATCGGATTTTAGCGACGCTACAGTTGGATGAATTCTAGGGTTTTCAGTAAGGTTTTCAACGCAACAGACCGATCGTCAATCGCGTCTATACGTTGGGAGTTATAATCTGTTTAATATTAACATGTCAAATCTGATTCTGCTGGGACTGTTATGTATCCCGATCTTTTAAATTAGAGATTAAATAGTAAATGATAACGAAACAGTATGAAATCAATTGTGTTGTCTATATAACAGGTTTATCTACAATAAACAGTGGAGTTCCGCAACCTAAGTGTTAAGGAAATCCTGTAGTACCCATTACGGAACAGCAACCAATAACTGGAGTCGCTCTGGACTGCAGTCCAAAGTCGCACTCCGATCCAAATATCATCATAGTTTGAGTATAGGAATATCTATAAACTGGTATAGGGTTAAAGTCCATCGAGCCTGCTTCGATTGGAGCCCTCGAACGCACCATTCTACTATATATATGATTTATGGTGAATTTAACGGTTTTCAGGTGCAACAGAATTACAGTTTTACGGCCAAACTTGGGGGTGGTCGTTTCAATCTTTAACAGTCGTATTTTCTAATGAAATTTGCACACATTAACCCTCTCTACCAGAGCCAATGTAATTTATCCAGTTCCGTCAAATTTGATAATGTTTTTCTAAGGGAACAAGCATCGAACAGTTATGGCACATAATAGTTTTAAACTTGTGACATTATAATCCATGTATCTAACAATTATAACCTAGATAAATAGCATGTAAGCAAGTAGAATACTTGCCTGGAGGGGTCTAGGCGATGCACGGCAGTGGTAAAGGCACGAACGCGCGACGGGCAAGCACCGCGACGGCTACGGCTCCGAGTGACAAAAACCTCGATCCTGGCTCGAGCTTGACGGAGTTGGCTGTTGCGGGCTCGGGCAATGTCCTGCGGTGGTGTAGGTTGATAGGGAATGGAGAGACGGTGAGATTTGGAGAGGGAGAGAGAGAGTGTTAGAGAGAGAGAGAGAGAGATAAATAGAGAGTGAGAGATAGAAAGGCAGAGAGAGGTTTAGAGAGTGAGAGAGAAGGACAGAGAGAGTGAGATTTAGAGAGTGAGAGAGAGAAAGAGGCAGAGTGAAAGAGAGAGAAAGAAACAGATAGAGAGAGAGAGCTAGAGAAACTGCAGCGAGAGAGAAGAAGAGAGAGAGTGCTCGGGGTGATGGTGAGAGGGATGACGACGACGATGGGTGATGGGGTGCCGACAAAGTTCGTCGGAGGCAAACTTGGTCGGGGCTGTGGGTTCAAGGATGCAGGTAGAGAGAAACAGTGAGGGGAAGAGAGAGAGAACTGAGGATGATGATGATGATGAGGCGGTCGACGATGGGACGAGGAGATGGGCTCGCCGGCGAGAGGCGCAGGGCTCGTGCTCGGGTGTGCAGTGAAGTGGGAGAGAGGAAGTGGGGGTGCTCGGGGGATTTGGGAAAAAGAGAGGGGGTGTGAGGTGGAGATGATGATGACGACGGTTTAGATAGGGAGGGGTAACGTCGCGACGACGTGGCGCAAGCGCGGGCGAAGGAGGCGGCGGGGAAAGGGGATCGCGAGCGGGAATGGAAAGAGCCGTTGGGGAAGAAGGTTGAGTAGTGGGCCGGGCCGCAGGAAAATGGGCTGAAGAATTAATAAGAAAATATAGAGAAGTATTAATAAGAATGGGCTGGGAATTCCTTCAGCAAGGAATTTTAGAAGGTAGGCTGGGACTGTTTGGGCTAGGAGAAATTTAAGGAAAATAATTTAGATGGACTAAAGAGAGTGGGCTGGACAACGACCGAATGGATTAAAAAAGAATTTGAGAGAAATTTTGGTAAGGGAAAATGGGCTGGGAAAAATAAAAGAAAATTAATTAGAAAAAATAGAAACGGCTGGGCTGTGAAAGAATGTGGGGAAACGAATGAATTGGCTGAGGAAAAATATATTTGCTGGGCTTGGGCCAGATAATTATAGTTTGGGTTTGGGTTGAAGCGGCTGCGGGGAAAATCAAATGGAAAAGATTTAGTTTTGTGTTCTAAATTCAATAACAGGAAAAATGGCTAAGACAGAGGAAAGAAAGATGGGATTTGGGTTTAATAGGATTTTGAAAATAAATAAATAATTATAAATAAATTTTATAGGTAAAAGAAATACGGATTTAGACGTATAAGAAAAACTGGGTATTACACCACGCTACACGCGCGGGGAAAATATGAATAAAGAATAATGAGATGCTGAAGTAGTTTTCAGGTTAAAATTTAAATTTTATTTAGTTTTAATGCTTGCACTCTCAACTTATGTTGATTATACTCAATAATTAATAGATACTTAAGAGATTAAAAGTTATGTTTTTATTTTAAATTAGAATTAAGTATGTATTTCTCTGGATTGAAAAGACATGCAAAGTACTAATGGATGATAACATAATAAGATACATGATATCTATTTAACCTAAACATATAAAATGTGAAAGCACAAAGATATCTTAAGGAAAATGCATATTATTAGTCATTTATTTCATTGAAACAGATGTATAATATAAGCAAAAAATCATATCATAAGTATAGACAAAGTACATTACCATTGCCGTATTACATCAGAAAATAAAACACTATATACCAAACTGAAAAATTAAACAAAACCTTATAATCTCACAGCAGCCTAATCTGAAGATATTCTGCATCACCGCAGAAATATAACATTTACTACAGCCCAACCTGATATGAAACAATATACTATATCACCACAACCTAACCTAATAATGAAACAACATCCTAAACATTATCACGGCCCAGCCTGGAAATCAAACAACATTCTGTAACATCGTCACAGCCCAATACCTAAAAAATAAAACAGCGCCCTACAACATTATATTTTCAGATTATTTATTGCTATCATTGATATCAATATTGTTACCACTATCATTGTCATCGTCGTCAGGTTCAAGGGGATTAATAAGACATAAAACTTTTGATGTAATATATCCACGTGTTTGTAGTGAACCAAAGTTCTTAATGTTCACATTAGTCTGTATTACAAATGGAGACCAATCACACGTCGATACATATTCATTGAATATATTTCTCTCATTGTACTACATGATTAGTTTTAAAAATCAATAAACATGTGTGTATTAATTGTAGAAATGCGAGTTTGTAACCTGATTGTAAACATACTATATATATGCGATGGGCTGGAAAGACATGGTTTCTACTTATCATTATAAAAAATAACATGTATCTTACCTGTAGGATCAACAACCCCGTCACTAATTTTATACTTGAGAGGAAAAGATAATTTGAATCGAAATTTGCTAAATTTGGTTGTTTTAAGAAGATTATTGCAACCATATGCAGTACTGCTTATGTCATAGCTTGTCAACAATTTTGCAATCGGATGCTGACATTCATTGCATGAATTTGAATTGTAAAATATATGAATTGTCTTTTATTGCAACGTGTGAGGATGCTTACTAAACAACAGAATTGTTGTGTAGTTACGCAATGTAGCCTTTATTTTAAACCACAATTTTTATACAACCATATATATCGATAAACTTATATTTTCATAATATAATATGATTTTTATTAAATAAATTATATTGTTTCTTATCTTTGTCCGTTGGAGGTGGAGTTTCTGTAAGCATGATTCATTGCTGAATAGTTATGAGATCATAAGAGTTTGAAAAATATGAACAATCTTGCTGAAATCGTTTTGCATCCTATAGTAAACAATACTAATATTGTCATTGACAATATATTATAAACGTATTGAGAAATATTTGGTATCGAAAGTTTATATGTGAAAGTTACCATTTAGAAAGGCGTAAGACATTATCTTTATTAATATCTTAAATTTTTATATATAAATTATGCTTCCCAAGGAAAAATTCAAGTCTCCGTTACTGATCGTAACATATGAAATGACTTTTATTTACTCGACTATTTAGCATATTTTATTGTTAATCATAGCAGCAACTGATTGATTGATGGTCATTTCTTTTGACAAATGAATGCCTACAATAATAAGGTACGCAAAGGACAAAGACGGCCTAAACCTAGCATGTTACATTAAGGCCTAAAAATCTATCTCATCCGACTTTTACATAATCTTAGATAGATAGATAATAAGTGAGAAATTATAACTTACTATCGACAAATTTATCATAACCAAATGTTCTTCAAGTATTTCTGTCGAGCATAGGAATATAACTGCAATTTACGAACAGCAGCGGATCGAGAATTTTTTCTTGTTAAAAGACTTTTGTATATCATCATTATGTGTGAGTTGTTGCTTCACGGATGAATTTATATATATATATATATATATATATATATATATATATATGTGTGTGTGTGTGTGTGTGTGTGTGTGTGTGTGTGTGTGTGAGCTTTTGTCATTTATACAAACTTTTTTGTTTCATATGTACTTTTTCTTATTTGCATTAATTACTTTTACTATGCTTTACTTAGATCATGCATGTACCTTCACTCTCTTCGTGCATACATTGATATTTTTTAAATTATATGGCTCTATCCACCGTATCAATAAAAGAAGGGTATAAAGGGCTGAGTTGTCAAAATAGCCTACGGTAATAAGAGAACAAAGGGGCAGAATCATGTAAAGATATGTGCTATATATAAGAATAAAAAAAGTAGGTGTTTTTAAAGGATAATCAATGCTGTCAAAAATTTTAATGCAGTACGGAAACTTACCTAACTATCTGTGCATTGAGGAGGAGCCTTGCAGACAGTTGCTATGACACACTTGGAGTTCAGCCTAGCTATTAAATCATATCCCCAATAATTAATGCTACGGCGTAGGCTATTTTAAAATTAAACCTAGCTATAGAATCATGCCCCTGTTAATTAATGCTATGCTACTTCAAAATTGACGGAAGGATATTATTGGTATGTTTAGGGGGCGAAAACAACCTATGAATAGAAAGAAATAATAAATATTTAATATATATTCTAATGTACTTAGTTTGGACATCATCTGAGGATTGACAAACAATCATATCTTTTGGCAAATAGATACTCATAATTATTATGAAAAATGCTTAACCAACCGGTGTGAAATCCTACCACAGTTTACCCAACAGACAAACACCAAGTATCCATTTGTTTGACACTAATATCTAGGTGTTGTGGGTCCCATCATTTTATCTCTTAGGTAAATTGTGGCAGGATTTAAACCCGCAGGTAAAGTATTACTAGTAATTATTGGCATGCTGGATTATTTTTAGTTCCACTGCGTGTCCATATTTTGCTATTATTGAAGTGCACCTTGTGTTATACTTTTGACGATACTACGAAA
The DNA here is from genome assembly GCA_030015575.1 of Agapanthus africanus. Lineage (NCBI taxonomy): Eukaryota > Viridiplantae > Streptophyta > Magnoliopsida > Asparagales > Amaryllidaceae > Agapanthus > Agapanthus africanus. The sequence goes on along the minus strand of CM057349.1, from coordinate 408,581,998 downwards.
ATATTTAACATCATATTTTAAAATGAATGATGTCTTGTTTTATCAAATAGTGAAGGCATGTAAGGAGAAATTATGTGATGCCATTGTCATGAGGATAGTGAAAGAGTGCAACATTGTTTTAGGTAGAAAACTGTTTTCTTGAAAAGACTGTCATGACTTGAGTGTTTTTTTAATCAATAATAGTATTGCTCATTCATTTTCTAATGTACAGGTTGAAATGATGATCTCTTTAATTCCATGCTTGCTTCACTGTACATATTAATTTCATTTGTTTGCTTGCAATGTTCTTTCTGTTCACTACACATAGTTTGCTATAAATTATTGTTTTTATTCATGACTATGGTGGTTGAAACATGAAAAGAAGCATACATGGATTGAATTATTATAGACAAAATATGTGCTTTCACATGTGTATGTAATAGTTATAAATAATTTGGGGGTAAAATTGGCATCTTGAGAAAATTCTGCCACCAATGTGTATGACATTTCATTAGAGAGAATGAGTTCCTTGCAAGCGTGCAAATGCATATGACTGATGACCTACTAATATATATTAATTAACTCTCAAATAGTGTTAAAGACGTAAGGTAATATATGATATTCCATAAACTTTTCAGAGTTAAATGGTTTGCAGACTTATGGTTGCCTAGTCCATTGTATAACATTCTTAACTTCTATATATTTATATTTCTATCTATTTTGAGAGGATTATTGAAAAAATTTCATCAAAACTTGTCCCAAACCGATTTGCTAAGTCACAACATTATGAGCTTAATATTTATTTGAGAAAAGAAGTCATTAGCTAACAAAGAAAGAGATTTTTTTTAAGAAAGTACCTTGTTCATGGGGATTTTGAGGCAAGAGGGGCTCTTGCAAAATATATATAAAGTATGAAAAAAGAGACATTTTGAACTAAGCTCTTTGTTCACATGAGCTTGGTTGTATGTGTAATATGAATAAAAAAAATATTTCAAATTAGTATGTCGTTCATGGAACTTAGGAGGTAGTTATAGATATTTATAATATTTAATAAAAATGGAAACAATTAGTATATTTGTAAGAATGCATAAGATGCACACTGCTTGAGCGCTCCCACTTCATTTACAACTTTTTCCTTTTTATATAAATGGGTCTCATTGATTTTTTATTGATGGAACAAAGTTTGTTCAACACCGATTTAACTCGATAAAGCACAACATTCAAGACGATATGTTTAATGTTAGTCTTTTTTTTTAATAATATCAAAAGAAAATACAAAATTCCTACAACACGCTTATGTATAGAATTCACAATTCACAATTCTCTCTCGAATAACAAAACAGACACGATATATATACTCATCTAACCAATCCTTAAATATCACCATCCGATTTATCATTGAAACATCATCTCAAGGGTATGAGCTTCCGAAAACCAAGCGTTGGTAAAAAGTACGTTCAAGCTCCATAGAATCAATTGTGTCAAACTCTCAACCGAAATTAAGCATCGTAGCATCTTATTCTCATTGCGCAAACTCTCAACCGAAGAACTAATTACGTCTATCATTCGACCGAAAGCTCATATGTTATAATCTAATTCTCAATACGCAAACACTCCACTTTTTTCTGATACTCTCAAGAAGCTGCAATGGAGGCTCGTCATCCATCAAAAAATATTGGCAAGTTTCATACGGATATAAAGCTTGAATATTTTCTACAAGACATTGAGAAAATCAAAATATTTTTATAAACACACATCGTTTTAAATGTAAAATGCACATCACACATACATCTTAAAGATATAAACCACTTAAGTTGCTCACATGAAAAGAAATAGCAAATTTCATAGTACAAATCAACAAGGTAAGCATTCGTGAAACTATCTATATCAATAATAAATTTTTCAATAATAAACTTCGCAAACAATTGATGAACTAAATTAAAATCTTCAAAGCAGTTGTTAACCATCACTTATTCACTACGTCCATCCATCTTGCAAAAGATTACGGCAGAGAAAATCGACGACTCGTCCTATAGTTACTAATAGGTAAAATATTGTTAGAATTTTAAACATAAATAATTGTGCTTTTGTCGATATAGAGCAATGAATATAGAGAAACAATAAAACATACTTTACAATATGGTTTTTCCTTGACACCTTCCCAAGCAGATTGTTGTTGTAGCAGAAGCAAGAAGTAATTGGCTATATATATCTGGGGATGAAAAAGGAGTTGGTTGTAGAGTTTGGTAAGTTCACCATCCAATGTATTAAATTTCGATAACGACCTTTCAAGCATGTCCATTATTAAAGGTAGTTGGCTATTAAAGGTAGTAGGTCTGAATTGAATGATCTCCCTGTAATTGGACTCACTTACTATTCACTTCATTTATTGTTGATACATAGTCGAAGGAGGGCAAAATAGGGATATCGTAAAAGTCTGCCACCTTCCTATAGGTTTACATTATGTATACAGATAGTTTCCGTTGCAAAAGTTAAATGTTTCCATTCAAGTAGAGAATGAGCATATCTTCCTCTTTCATATGGCCCATAGAATTTCTTTCTTTCTTTCCAAAACTTTATCCTTAATCAGTTGTAATTCACAGCCTATTAACATGATGCGAGCAGGTATGAGCCCCAAACTTTTTGCTCAAATGTGAAGAGACTTTATCATTAGGCTACAGTAGCTTACAAATTCTATTGTAGTCGGTAAACGTTATTGTAGTAGATTCATGATGATTGTGAAGGTTAGCTTCTTTGTCATTGGCGGCAGGCAGAATTGTATCCTTATGCAACAATTATTCAAGTCCACTGTTCAAATCTTCGTTGCTTAAAAAAAAAATCGGATGAAAATAAATGCTAAACAACATTTTGTTTACAATCCTGACATTAATTAACCACAATGGAAATCACTTAATCTCCATTACAACTTACAAGCCTGAGTTCAATAAATGTTGTACATCAAGTGTTTATATAGCTACTGGCTGATCTTCATAATAATAGGACTCTCCTTCACATGATTTAAGCGCATTTATCAAGTATATATATTTACAAAACCACTGCCTGATTACAGCTGATTCGGAGCCATTTGGTAAGTACGGACATTGCTGCGCTATGTTATGTTACTTTGTACAAGGAAATGCTAGTCCAACGATGCATTGAATTTAGCATACCTTTATCTCGGCAACACATTCTTTATCTCGAGAAGTCTAGACCATCTCTGATCATAACTTCTTTTCCCATCGGTATCTGCACAAGTTCAAGAAACATACTTTTAGTTATGTCACCAAACAATCTGAATGCCTCGACCGTGCATGCATATGCAAAAAGCAAATTTCTTACATTGCCATACGATCGCAGATTTGTCGCATGATTCAGAGCAAGTGTCCTGTTATGGAAAATTATGTTCTTAATATGCTATTACAAATGTGCCTTTCACATATGTGCTCAAACATGCTGCACAAATTTATGAAACAGAGATAGAGAAAGAGGTGTTAGTGTGTACCTTTCCTGATGCAGCTAATCGAATTGTATCTTGGACTAGGGAATCAAGATCCGCTTCCGAGCCAGGTTGCACATATATTACCTGCAAAAATCAGCAACCATTGTCGGATTGGGTGCTAGTGTTATTACGGCTGTGGCCTTGTGTGTGTAAGCAATAGAAACGGGTTAAGAAACTTAATGAAGGATCGTTTCCGCCAATTTCAGGTAGCTCGGCCTCACTGTTCTTGCTTGAAGGTAGAACCCAAACATCAAAGGTAGTGTTGATCTAAAAAATTTATCAATAGCAACAATAATCCTTTTATCAACAAAAAAACATAATAATAGCATCCAATTTTTATACAATTCTATCCTAAGAAATTTCCTTCCTGATGATGTAAGAATTACCTCTTTAGAATACGAAGAAAAGCAGCAACTGCATTTTCTGGTGAAGGATGTGATGATTCTCCCATCTACAGAAAACCCAAAGCCAGCGTGCTGACGACAAAGAAAAATTCGACTTTAGACTTTATATTTGAGGCCTTTTCTAAGAATACTAGAAATATGGAAATAAATAGTGACCATTTTATTTTCCTTTTTCTGATAGCTCAATTCAACCACTTCCTCAATGATTCTCGCCTTAAGTTGAGCTTATTGACAAAGCCTTAGCATATGTACCTAAATTATTCAGAGTCAACTATATATATATATATATAGATTGTTTTAATTTAATTTACATTACACTGAATGATGTTATATTAAACAGCAGGCATTGCCTATTGTTCATCCTAACAAGCGATAACATTTGGTAAACTTATAAAACATATCATGTGTGTTTAAAACAAGGTACCAATCATATCATGTACCTTTTGAACAGTAAGGGTAACAAAGACATCTGCGTCCTTCTGTCCATCTTCAGCAAGGTCAGCCAACCGAAGCTGTCTCAGGGAGAACACGTAGTCGCAGCTCCATTGCCCAGGCCCCCACCTCCCACCCGATGATGTCGATATGCTTATCAATCTACACGCCGCTCTTTGGGCCTTACCACTTCTCTGATTCTTCTTCAGATACTGCTGCTGCTGACCATATGTGCATCCAAGATAAATGTATCAGGTAACTACAAATTCTTATCAATGATTGCATGAATGAATTCTCTAATCAATCATTTGTCAAAGCAACTAACCGTAGGGAGATCATCTTTGCTCGATGAGACGGAGAATCTAATGCTGCAGCGGTAAGCCCCGCGATCTTTTGGATGTTTAGTTGAGATGGGGGCAAGGGGCTTAGAGATGGAGTCTGCAGATATGCTTGCCATTTTCCCTAGGTTTTGATGACCATAGAGCTGGGAGTTTATGATGACCAATGCAGAGGATATTTTGGCAGGCCTAATCATTTGACCATAAAATTCTGGTGGTGCATACCGTTTCCACCGAGCAGAAGATAAAGCTGTGGATGCAAGTCATAAAATACATAAAAATTCATATGTGTATACATTTCATCCATTCAGCTATACCAAGGACCATCAATTACATAAAGCATAAAAATTATACAAAATGGACGAATTAAAAACAGCTTACACACACATATTGAAAGGGCTCCTTCCACAAGAGACAAGACTACCGTAGAGCATTTTTATTTTTTTTTTGATATGAAAAGTTGAGCCATAGCTCACCTCAATAGCTTTTGAGCAATCAAGACAAGGTTAACAGTGCAGATAAAAGCTAATTCACCCCCCAAAATATTTTTACCAATCCAGAACCAATGGCTAGATACCAACATTAGCCACTTGAAAATGTTCACTGTCCTGGACCGATCTGTTTTCGGCTATATTAGCTGTACATGAGCAAAAGGAGCTCCTTACAAAACTAATAATTCAAGGCAACAAAAGACAGCTTGTACAAAATGCTTCCACGTTTTCTCCGACACAGTGCTGCGTCAGCTAGAGTTAACATCAGCCATTCATAGCAGACTTGAAGTGGTTATCATCGATTGTAGAATAAATATGACCCACATCGACATGGTAATTAATAGCCTCCCTATAATATAAGATAAACAACTGTTAGGGACAAATATATAAATCATCTAAGAAACAAATTGTGTGTGTGTGAGAGAGAGAGTACATGATCTTGTTGATTGGTAAGCCGAGTAGTCTGCAACTTCATCAACATGCAATCCATGTTCACGGGCACTGCAGATGAAATTTATAAGACTTGAATAGAATTGCGAGAAAGACTAAAATCAATCAACTAGCAAGCAAGACAACATTTTGTTTGATGCACACAAAACAGTAACAAATAATGTCATGCCTATAACAAGTACTTGATTTGTAATTATTCTGTTTACATGACAAACATGAACAGTATCATGAATCGCGAGTTAAAAGGAATTTTTATAAGGAAACAGATGGAAGAAGCATCAATACACTGCAAAACAATAAGGATCTATCTGACTCATATGTTATGCAGTAAATTTCTATGGTATAAAACACAAAAGTTCATGTAGCAATCTTTTGTGTTCTCGTCTCGATTCAGGATACGCACACAATATTTCTTTTCTGTTCTGTTCCTTTCCTCCCCCTTGTCTCAATAAAATCCAGAAAATCACTAAAAGGGTAAAAACAGATAATTTAAAATGACTAGGTATAGAAATTTAAAATTTCATGAGTATCATAGATTATTTTTTACTCTCAATTTGCAACAAATAATACTTAACGAAGGTTAATCAAATTATGATGTATGATTGTTGAACTAAGAACACCATGAAAATGATTGATAACTAAACAGCTCTGGTAGAATTATACTTGCTTACGAGCCAACCCAAACAAGGTGCAGGTACTTCTTATACAATCACAAGTATGTATTAACATCTATCACTTCTTGACATCATTTCCAGGTGCTACATGCAGCATGGTTGTTGCTATCGAGTCAGAGCAAGGAGGACGAATATAAAAGGTTCATATAAATTGCTGGACGTGCTGTAGAAACACACTGGCAAGTAGCCTTAAATTTTTATCATGAATTTGTTTTATCACAATCAAGAGCGAAAAATAACAGTCAATATTCATTCTATTGTACTGAGGGTAGACCAACAGAGTAGCTATACATATAAAGAAAACTCACAGGCTAGCCGGTTCCTGGAAAACATCAAAGAGCAATTTGAGTAAGTCCTTCTCTGAACCCACCGCTGAATATGCTGGAACCTGGAGTAAGAGAAAACAAGAAAACAAGAATATGAGCAGTCAATCAATTTAGTTTTAAATCTTGATGGGACAAAGAAAATATAACGTTGAAACTATCTTACTTCGGTAACAGGATTTTGATATCCTTTGACTTCATTTTTAATTGGTATTTCAGTTCCGATAACAGAACTTCCCTGTACATTCCATTAATACAAAAAGAAATGAGAATGGTTATGCTCAATGGGCCAAGGGTACAGAGACATTATTCAGTGATGTCAATACCTTTGGTCTGGTGTTCTCCAGATGAACATGAATGCACTCAATGAAGTGAAGTGTGACAGCATTGAAGTCAACCACAGGTCTGAAGAAGAAACAAGTTTATGATTACAGGATATTTAACTTAATATCAGTACAGATTCATCACATAACAAGACTAGCATCTTTCTTCCCATAATGACATAATAATAAATAAAAGGTAAATGGTGTCTAGAGGCACAAATGAGAGAAAGAAGGGGCTTCAGAAGAAGACTGGAGAAAGCAATAATGATTCACAACCTAGGAAACAATGACTATAACTAGGAGCAGATCTAGTAAGGCCCGAGAGGGGCACGTGCCCCGCTGAAATTTTGAAAGAAAAAAAGAGACTAATATCGATTATAAATATGAATTGGGATATTTTGGACATGTGTAATATATATTTATGGCTTAAACAAAAGAATACAAGTCTTTAGCTCAGTTGGTAATGCATTTGGTTTCCCAAGAAAAGGTTTTGGGTTCACTTCCCACTATCCATATTTACTTTTTGAATTATTTTGGATTTTATTAAAGATGCTATAAAATTCATTAGACTTCATCTTCATGGCAAATTTTTTCCCCTATGTTATAATTGACTTGCTTAAACTTTTATTACTACCTTACAAATTATCGATTTATATAATATTTATTATTAAATGCGAAAATTCCTGCGTCCGCCCCTGTCTATAACCCAAATCCAGGACACTCCCATCAAAAGTCAGTCAAAACCTTCCCAACGTGGAATTTGAGAATATGCATATCTTATATCACAAAATGAATCCATTTCAAATTACTTTTTTTAAAGTAATAATAGACAATCAGAAACACGCTTCTTAGACTGTAATTGTGAAATGTTTATAAGGACTGCAATAAGTCCAGGGTCAAATCCATATATTTCTTTTTTTCATTTCTGCAACAATCAATTAATCATGGCATATAAATTTCCAACGCTATTTCTATCTAAATTGTAAGAATCCTTTGTTTTCACTCTCCTCCTGCAATAAAACCATCATCCATCTTCATTGGATTACATTTCTTAAAAAATTAAAACAATAGCAGTTTTCTTTTGCTAGCATAAAAGACAAAATATTTTTCTCCAGGTCCATTGGTGTCAAATACATGGAAATAAATCTATGTACATTAAAAGTGTACAACACACTACCTAACGAACTACATTTTAAGGGTTAATGGGGGAAGATATGAAAATACAAGCAAATAGTAATCAAGTGTATGAGCTATCCAAATTTCTAATCCAATAAGACTAAAAAGTAATCTTAACAAGAATGTCCACAATATGCAATGCATATGGCTACGAAATGCATGTGATGCATGCAGTATCAAGCATGCAAGCGATCAAATATAATATGGCAATAAAACAAGGTTATAGCAGCCTAGTGATCAAGGTATCACAAGAAACCTAAAGTTATCAAATAGACAAGATAACTTGATGAAAGGAGAAGCCGTTCCTAAAAAGGTTGAGCAATCACACTTAATGATATGTGAGCTTGATGGCATATTCTTTGCAAGTTTAGAAGGAAATGGATTAAGGGTTCTAAATAATAAAATTACTAACTAAAGGGTCTAAGCTAATAAAAACTCTCAAATGACTAATTAAACTCAACTAATGAATTTGAAACTCTCAACTCCTATCATATGCAGGCAGGGTGAACAGATTATTCCAAGATTTCAATGAAAGAGAATGCTAAATACAAGCATAGCAGAAGATTCAAACAATCGGCTATCCCAGCATGGAATGGTGTAAAGCTGAGTTCAGTAAAGATGATCAAAGGTGCAGCTTTACAACTAGTTTGAAAGTGGTCACAGGGAAAGGGTGTATAACTGACTTCAGCAAAGACGGTCATAGGTGTAGCTTGAACTTTATGGAGTACAGGAACAAAAATGGCTCAATTAGAAGGTACCTTATCTTTATAACCTAATTTGGAAAATCTTAAAAACTAACAAAAGCAACATGAGTAAAGAAGAAACATGGCAGCACTACATACAAGTAATAGATTAACATCAAAGGAAAAGAGGGTTTTTTTGGGGGTGGGGGTGCAATTGTATCAGTAATTTAGAACTGCAGCTTAATGAGAAGTTGACATTTTTTTAGCAACCACGTCCTTTCAACAAAGTCATTATTCTCACTAACTGAAAAGTAAAATACAAAGGTCTAATCATCTGCTAAGCAACACTTACTCTAGACTCACATTTCATATGCATAGGTACGCAACTCCCACCAGTTCCATGACCCAATGTAAATGTGTGCTCTATAAAACTGATAAAGGAGCATAAGACAAAAAATAACATGATTAACATTTAGGTGCAAAAAGATTATTGTTAAGATTGTTTCAATAACTTGGGTTTTTCCCCTCGAAAGTGTACTAATAGGTACGTAAAAACTCTCCAAGAGCAATGGCTTATACAACGATGCTCGTCTACAGGTGAAATGGGTAACACATAGGAAAGGATTCTAGCTTGAAGGCCTAACAATGTAGCAGGGAAGAGGGTCAGAAGTATGTGCCAACTGCTAAAGGACATCCAGGTATGGAAGGGCACATAGTAAGAGTTCTACTTATTAAAAATTTAACAAGAAGTGGTACCCTCAAGAAAGTAACAAGCATTGTTTCAAGTAGCATTTCTATTGAGGGTGTAAACTTTCACGGAGATCTTTTTCACTTCTTTCCTTTATGTCTCCTTCCAATCCATATCATTTCTTTCCATGATGTAGTTTTCTATTCAGAATGTGCCCGTCACATTTGAGAGCCAACATATTACATATATATTCTCATAATGCTAAGTTTATTTGATTGTCATAATGGTTCTTCATGTGACAATCCTAATTACAATTTCAGTCACCGATTTAATTATTTTTTTCTGAAAGGGGAGTCCCCTTACTCCAGCTATTGCTAAGAAAATTATTTGCAGTGAGAAAACCATACAAGAAAACTATGAACTCAACAAGTTGAAACATGCATCTATCCAACAACCAAACTACTAAACATTTATATTGACTCAAGGCACTAACTCCATTTTAAAGGCCACATGCAACAGAACATATACTCCCCCCACCAACACAGGAAAACAAAAACATGTCATGTACACACATGCGCACGCACACTCTCACACACAATGCCATGACATTAGTATCTTTTTTCCTTCCTTTTTGTTCTTTGCGAGATTACATTTTCCCCATGGCGATAGGGATGGTTCACGCACGCGCAAACGAGCACCGGCAAAAACAGGGCACTCTGATTAATACAGTTCTTGAAGAGAAGGAGATCACAGGAATGGATTCATATTAGCAGGCTGCTACCGTTCTTTAGCAAGGTAAATCATCCCTCTACATCTTATACCAATCGCTTTTCAAAAAACAAATGCATGCAAACATGATTAATGAATCAATCCCCTATCTTCTTTCAACTTTAAAATATGGAAAAATAAGTCATGTTCTACATGCATCCTAGGAAGCATGGACACTTCTATTTGCTTGCCGTGTCCGTGTGCGATACGTATTGGACACACTCAGACACTCCGTTGGACGCCGTGTCCAACACGCTAGTACCGTGTCCACCCAAATTAGACGTGTCCGACACTTCTACATATTGTGTGGACGATAACTTAGATATAAGAATATAAAAAATTTCAAGATCTAAATGTCAGACAAGATCTAGTAGTAAAGACTCAAATTAATGCAAATGATGAAATTGGGTCTTTGAAAATCGGCTCCAATTAAAAGGGGCTAATATTTTGTTGGTTTTTACTATAGTAATTATATTCTTGTATGTTTTACCTTAAGTTTTATATATGTATTTGTTTGTGCTTAAGAAAACTTATAGTTATAATGAAAAATATAGCCTTAAATTATTTTTCTTATGTTTCTTTTCATAATTTATTTATATTTTGTTATATATATATATATATATATATATATATATATATATATATATATATATATATATATATATATATATATATAGCCGTGTCCCCGTGTCCTCTTTAGCACAAATTTGTTGTGTCCCGTATCCGTGTCCGCACCCGTGTCCGTGTCCATGCTTCATAGCATACATCGATCGAAGAGCATGTTTGTGTGATTTGGTTTCATTGAGATATGAGGAATAGTTTGATAATTAATTAGGAGTATCACATTAATCTAAAATCAGCAAATTCTTCCTAGTGATGTTGCAAGTATGAACAATACTATAAAAACAAACAACTTTCACTTCTTTTACTAGCATGCTAATAATGCAACACCTTCCAATGTATGTATCCAAAGCGAGCTCCCGTTATACTGCTCAAGCAGACAAGTTAAAATCATTGAGCTTTTCGTTGATAACAATGATCTAAAGGGGCTGTATTGCTTTGTTAAGGACTTTTGGGAAGATGTACACATAACTTTGTGAAGGGGTTAATAATTGCTTTCAAGTTCAACCGCATGGAACCATGTTACAATGTAAAGACTGCCAAGCTTTAAACAGGTTTTTTTCCTCTACTTAGAATTCTCCTTAATACCTGATTGAATAAATAATAAAATATGTTCCAAACTTAGCTTCAAGATTGTGAATATACTAACATCTAATGCTAATCAGTGGGAGTATAACTCCTGCAAGGCACCCAAGTATAATTGCATCTCCCTAACATTCTTTTGATTTTCTTTAAAAGGTTCATATGGTGCATTCATTAAGAAATAAATGCTTAATTACAAGTGTATGATATCTTTTGAATGCATCCTATGTACAACATCTAAATTGAAGGGTTATACTTAATTCTGTGTTTCTTTCTCTAAGTTAAGTTTCACTTCCACTTTCTTAATTTTTTAATAAAATTTAACTGAGACCTAAACAGCAGGATTATGCATATCAAAAATCAATTCAATGATCCACTAAATAGCAGATGGATTTTGGCCCATTTTCTTTTATTCTTGATACTGTTTTTCGAATGAGGTATATGTATACACTGCACTCCCGTCAACATTATGTTGTAATAGAAATTTGCAAGTTCTTCAAATATGTACAACCAGCTTTGACAACTCTTCTTGCTGTTCAAGACAAAATTTATAGTTCCACTTGATGTTAATAACAACTTACTAAGGCCTTCTTGGGAATGGAGTTAAGTTTAGATAACCAGAAACTTGACTCCAAATTCCTAATTATGCCATGTTTGGATTTATATTGGAATTTAGAACTCCGATCATCTAAACTCCAAAGTTGAGATAACTAAAGTTTATTAGACTCCATCTAACCAAAGTTTTCTAATCTCTAAAAAAAAAGAGAAGAAAACTCATTATGGAGTTTAATTAACTCCAAAATAACAGTTTGGAGTTTAGATAACTCCAAAGCTAATCACCTCATCAAAGTTATTATTTAAGCGGAGGTAGGCCCTTGCAAACTAGAGTTTGCATCACCTCTACCTCCACTTAAAAATATACTCCAGTTATCCTAAACCCAAACAAAACTTAAAAGTGTTGAACTGTATCGTTACAGCTAATTCAGAAAATTCCTATGGTGCATTTAAATAAAACTGTGAAAGTGTGAGTTGCATATATTGCTACCACGCTTAAAGAGCATGGCAGCACTGTCCACAGAACAACGAGATCAGACGAGGCCGACATTAATGTACAACATCAACCAAAGTAAGAATGCATCCACTGCCCTCTACTTTTCTTGAGTGATTGCCAAACAGAAACCCCAAGTTCTTATGTGATAATATTATCTACTTTAAACTAGGAGTGAAAGCGGGTCGGGTTGCGCAGGTTTTTGACTATTTTTGTACCCGGCCCGAAATTTAAAACCTAAACTCGAAACCCACCCGAACCCGACGGGTTTGCAATTCATTATACCCAAACATGAACCTTCAGGTTTCGGACGGGTTTGGACGGGTTTATGCGGACGGGTCGAGTTTGCGGTTTTTCGGGCTTGACTCGTCATACACTATTGAAATAATTGAAGAGGTAAAACTTGTGGCTTGTCATATAAAATGGTTTTTTGATATACCACCCCAAAAAAATTGTTATTCCCAAAAATCACCCGAAAAAACTCGATATTCTAAAAATCATCCCTAAAAGTATTTCGTTAATCAAAAACGCCCTTCGTGAGCCTTTTCCATCCAAATTTTAACCCAGGTTAGTTGGCCTTACTAGGGTTAGCTCAGTTAAGAAAAATCCATTCTCTCGTCTACTCAAGTCTTTCTACATCTCTCGTCTCTCAATTTCCTTAATCCCTACTATAATTCTTGGCATTCATTAAAAAACCTTCTTCGAAATCTCGTTGTTGTTTTGGCCTAGTCTTGTTACAATTTGAAATTCACATCCAAAATTCGCAACTAGAATCAAATGGTTTTTGTATTTGTAGCAACAATAAAACTCATGCCTTTATTTGTATTTTCCTTTCTCTAGTGAGAACTTTCACTTAAAATCCACATTTGCATGGAATTTCAAAAACAATCAAAGTATACAAATGAATAGCAAAAGCTCATTTTATTACTTGAGAGTTGTTTAATTGCTTCCTATAAGTGGACCAATCTATCCCACATCAAAGTATAAGAATTGGGTTAAGAGAAAAATAATCTAATTTTTATTGTACAAAAAACTCCCAATTTTCAATTAGGGATAAAAGCCTAACTCTAGAACCTTAAAACAATGAAATGGGGAAGGAGATGACTGGTTAGGGACATTTACGTCTTTTTATCACCTCTCAAACTGATTTAAACTTGACTAAAGGAATATTCCCAACAAATCCCGGGTAAAACTAACTAGGGGTGTTTTTTTGGCTAATTTATGACTTTATGAGATGATTTTTAGAATATCTAATTTTTGGGAGGATTTTTGGAAATAGCATATATTTTAGGCGGTATATAAAAAACCTTTTATAAAATATATATGTAAAATATACGCATTGAAAAAACTATTGTTAAATTATATGTTATAAATCATAAATTAAATACAATACAATAAATTAAAATTGTTAACATTTTGCCTATGGTATACAATTAGATTTGAGTCAGATTGTATTTAGGAAGCGGGTTTGATTCGGGTCGGGTTTAGGGTTCGGACGAATGGGTTTTATACTAAACTCATATCCAACCCAAAAAAATTGTAGCTAATTTTAAACCCGCCCTTTCAGATTCAAACGGATATAGCATGCCAAAAAAACCCGGAAATATCGGGTCTGGTTGGGTTCGGGTTAAACCCAACCCGACTTTCATCCCTACTTTAAACACATCTGCGTCCATATTGGGGACAGCGGCCAGGTCTAACACGCTCTTTCCTGAAAGCCGCACGCTTAGGCACTTGTGTGTGCATGCGCGCATGTATGTTCTAGTCCCAACTTCTATTATAAGTAGCTAATTACCAAAACGTTTGTTGTTGTCTCTGTTAAGGTTGCTGTCGCATATCAATTTATTGGATGCAACTAATTTTAGCGTTATAAATAGCTATGATGATTGCTTTAGTAAGATCACATGAGCTCTTTTAATAGATGTAGTGACGTAAAGATTACAAACTACTGGTCATCTTGAACTACAACGACTAAAAGCAAATGAATGTGCATTGAGCCAAAGAATATAAACCTCGGCCAACTTAAGTAATACAAAGCTGCATAGAATACCATAAAAAAAATTAACACTGCTTACCGAACTGAGAAGGCAACAACATGCTTTTTCCCTTGGAATCCTTTCAAACTACCATTTACAGCCACATACATCCCATTCCTTGTACGAAAATAAGAAATCAGAAGCCATCAACAAGTAGAAATTCAATGTAGTGAACCAAGGGATCAACTAAAACATAAAAAATCAGAACCCTTACTCGATGATAGCCATCTCATCAGATTCACATGCTTCATTCACCCTATAATAAAAATGCATGATTGATTAACAAAAAAGGGAGAGAGAAAACTGTTTTTTCTTTGTTTTGGCAGCAAATCGACATCTCACCATCTGTTGACATCAATTCTCCCAGTGCCATCATCAAGGCTGAAGGAAACATCGGTAACCCTCTCCGCCTTATTCGTCACTGTTCCCAATAGCTTCACCTACCAAAAATCAACAGCCAGAAGTAAAGTTAGGGTTAGGGTTTCAATTTTACAGGATCAAGAAAAAGGGAGGAAAAAAGATTACATTTGTGGCATCGATCCCGTCAACGGCGAAGTTGGATTTGTCATCATTCGAGTGGTAAGCCTCGCTGATCTGCTTCACAGTGAGCGGGAGCACGCCCTGGCCTCCACGGCTCTAAAGTAAAGAAACGGAGATGAGAGAGAGAAAGAGATCAAATTTAATGAGATCAGAGCCCTAATTGGTTCAAAGATCGAACCTTTGAGAAAGAGGATTCGGGGGTTTGGGTGGCTTGCGAAGGCATGAAGCCGCCGCCGGAGAAGAGGGAGGCGCCGCCATCGAACTGGTTGCCGCCGCCGCCGCCGTACATCTCTGCTTCTTGAATTGCGTGAGGGCAAAAAATACCTGCGAATCAAGCAGCGAGAGAGAGGTGATTTTCCCGCCAATTTCGCTGCCTTCCTGATTTTGGAAAAGCGAGCGTGGTTCGCTTCAGTGGAACTGTCCTGCTTGATCACGTGAGATGCACGCGCAATTTATTAAGAGGTCATTTACATAGATAATTTTTTATTTATTCTTCTTATTCTTTTTTGTTAATTTTTTCCTGTTTTCTTCTTAAACAAGGGAAATGAGCTGAGTAATAGACATGTTCCCATCGCGCCCCATGTCTAACTTTTTTCATGAGATCCTATTTTTGTTCAAGAGCTTTGCATGTATTTATGGTCAGTGGCGGATCCAGAATTTTTACTCGGGAGGCACAAAAATAAGCAATTATGCAATGACTTAAAGAAAAAACCGAAAGCAATTTTAAAACTCAAAAATAAAGTTCATAAAAACTTAGTACAATATAACAAAGCATCTATATACAAATGATATTGTTTACAGTAACATTTTTCTTGATTTCATGTCATGAAAGCGCTTCATGATTGCTTCATCGTCGATGGAATTAAAAATTTCTTTCTCTATATATGTCACCAAGCAGTTGCAAAATCAATGCAATTATGCAACACAATCATCATGCAACACAATCAAACAACTTTTCAATGCATAAATTAAAGTCTAAATTAGCAAATTAGAAATCGGAATTTTTTTACATGAGTCAATTTCGATGTCGAGACCTCGAAGGGTAGGCAGGCCGCAGGCAGCAACAGGGTGTCGGCAAGTGACGACTCAGGCGATGAGCCGAGGAGGACCTGAGGGCGAGGGCCGGAGGCGGAGAGGCAAGGTCGCGAGGGCGAGGGAGGTCGAGCTCGAGGCCGCGAGGGAGAGGCAAGGGGCATGGCGAGAGTTGCGGGGGCGTGGGGCGCCGCGAGTTGCTGCAAAGGCGAGAGAGCGGGCCAAGGGGCGAGGCCAAGCAGCGAGGGGTAATTAAGGGCGACGGAGAGGTGAGGCCCCAAGGGTCGACGCTGGCGTTGCACGGCGATACAGCGACGAGACGCGCATGCAAGAGGAGAGGTTGATTTTAATCATATTGAGAGAGAGTGTGAGGAGAAAAAGTTAGATGTTGAGGGTTTGAAATTGAATATACATGTAAACTTTATAGATTTGTCTTTCACTTTTAATAAATTGCAAGAGAACCTTTTTTGCCGAAACAACACCTACTAAATTTTTTTTAACAAAATCCCAGCGGGGTTATGGTCTTGGATGATATCTACTTAATAAGCCAGAGCCGAGCCTTTGAGCTTCATAGCCCATTTACTACCTAAATTTCTGTTGACCCAAGTTCAATAATTATCGAAATGAAAAGCCAAAACCATCATTATCCATAATCGTCTCATAAAAAAACCCATAAAGAGTTGACAAGGAACAATCTCTTAAACCAGATTAACAAAATCAGCTAATCAACAAGCAATCAAAACAATTGCTCAATCTAATACAGAGATTAGGGTTCTCTCTATTGATAAAAAGCAAGGAAGTGTCAACATGAACCCTCCGTCGGTTTAATGCATTTAAGACGGAGCCGTTTCCATGAACTTAGAAGCAAGGCGCGCCAGGTTCAAAGCCTCGTCGTTCTCTTCCTTGAGCAAAGACTCGATCCCGCCCTTACCGAATGCATCCACGCACGTCATGACCTTATCCATCCCGGCCGACAAGTCGTTCGTCACGTACATGAAGCCGTACTTCTTGAACCTCTCTGGGACCTGCTCCAGCTTCGAGAGCCCGTTCACGTACGACTCTGCGCATATCGCTAAGCACCCCTTTTGGTCGGGTGTGTGTTCCTTGTCGTTCTTCTGGAGCTCTTCGATCTTGGACTTGGTGTCCTTGAACTTCTCGATGGTGAGTTTTGCGATGTTTTCTGCCATCTTCTTATGGTCAGAGGTGGTTTGGAACTTGGGGTGTGATTGGAGGGTTTTGATGCAGAAGCGATTGAGGTCGGCTTCGGCTTTGGCTTCTTTGCAGATTTCTTCGGGGGCCGACGCATTTGCGGAGGAAATGAGCTGGATGAGGAGGAAGAAGATGATAATGGAAAACTTCATTTTTTTTTTCCTAATCTTTTTTCTTTTATGTAGTAGGTATTTTTGTTCAACACACTTATATGGACAACATGACGATCCTATCTATAGAAAGAAGGAATGTGATCGTGAGAGGTTTTCTCCATGTTTTGCTCTTGTGATTATAAGTGTTTGTGGCTAACAGGGGGAATGAATACCTAGCTCTTTCTCTGGTCAAAACAATTTTTTATTTTTTGCATGAATATTTTCTTAAATGCATCCAAATAAATTGGAACATAAATTGTTCTTGAACCATCTTTCCCAAGTCTTCATATCAACAAATATATATACAAAACCATGTTTGTTCGGAAGGAACAAAATGAACCAGTTTAGAAACTAGCAGTAACGAATAAATTCAGTTCTTGGACCCCGCATATTTTAATTTATTTAATCTGTATCTCTATCTCTGTCATATTAATGCTACAGAAGGGATGTATAGAGCACGTACAAAATAAATCCTTCTAATTTTCTGCCATGCCAGAAAAGTCGATATTTAAAAAATTGGTAGTTTTAATTTATATTAAATTTGAAATAAAAAATAAAATACATATAAAGATTTTAGGTTTATTGGTTTTTTTTTGGCAACGGTCCGTAAGCCCTATATATCCCTAAGCACACACAACATACCCACGTGCACACCACACAAGTACACAACACAAGCGTACCATGAACCTACGAATTTGCTCCGAAAACGTTAATTTGTAGCCGCTTCTTCCTCTGGGGTTTCTGGGGTTTCTAGAGTTCGAACTCCGCGCTCTCCCCTAGAGAAGAGATGCCCAAACTTACCAACCGAGCTGCTGTTCATTGATCTTTAGGGTTATTGTTACTTGTCATCCATAACAAACTCTCTACAACTGGAAGATTTTACCATCATCTCTGTAACTCTGCTCATTCCCACGTTCTCATCTCTCCAACACATTCTTTAAAAATCTTTTTTCAAATCTTTGTGATGTCAAAATACACAATCGTGCATCGCACGTGCTGCATACTAAGTAATATATAGCACTGAAAGTTCTAAGCAACATAAGCATTGGACCAAGGTTTTGCATTTGCTAAGGTGGGTCGAAGCTCATGGTTATTATAAAGTAATTTCATTCCTTAAAAACCAACAGCCGATTTAGCTATATTGCAGATTAACATATATGACACGTTAGGAAATTAAACAAAGGTGTTTTCCAATGATTTTCCATCGCAAATTAACCAGCATCTAGGCATTGATAGCAACAAAGAGATCAAAGACTAGGCGGTCAAAATATTTGTTTTTAGCAATGGACGTCTTATTTTGATTTGTTGCTTTGGTGAAAGGAAATTACATGAGATGAAAAAGATTCGTGGGTTCAAGTCGACTGTATATCTTTAGCTTTCATCAGGGATTTCAAAATCATGTGTCTGTTTTCACTGATCGTGATTTGAAAAGGTGTAAAAATCAACACCAAATTGACATGCCACATCAACCCATTTGAAATTTTAAGAAAATATTCGGGGGCCTTGTGACTTTTCTTTCTATATCTCTCTGCTAATATTTAAGTCAACCCCTGTCAATACTATTCCATGATAACAAATTAGGCCTTGGTTGGGTATAGAGTTAGATTGCTGGAGTTTATTTTCACCGGGAGGCAGCTGTGATGCAAAACTCAGGTTTGGAAGGCTCTACCTCTATTTTGATTTGATGTTTTGCTTTGTAGTTATATATAGTCATCTAAATCTAAATGAGTTTTTTCTTCACAAACTTTGAAGCTAAAAAACCCTGGCTTATCTCGACTCTTGAGTTTAGATTCTCGGTGTTTTCTAAACGCCAAATCCATGCCGAACATGGCAAAATTAGTATTTTTGAGTTTAGTTTAGACGGCTTTATGAAACTCCGGTTCTGAATATGGCCTAAAAGAGTGATAATGCAAAGGCTGTGATTTTTTTTCTCGGATGCAGCCTTTTCGGAATTCGAACAAACAATCTCTCATTTTTGAGTTCTCAAGACCGGCATGTGGGCCCCAGTCCTCAAGTATCTCCAACTCCCAAATAAACCCTGTCCCCTCATAAACAGATTTAGAACCCCGCTATTTTTTTTCTATTATTATGATGGTCTCGGAGCATTTGAACCATACATCACGCATGCACATGCAAAGCACGTGAAAAAACCCAACATCGAAATCTCCATTTTACACCGTTGATAAAAAAATTCTGGGCTGACCTTAATAGGAGGGAATAGCAAGGAAATCCATATCCGAAATAAACCCCCATTCCCATTTCCAAAACCCCAAACCCTCCTCCAATGGCCACCGCTCTCCGCCGGTCCCTCCGCCGCCGCCACATACTCCTCCTCCCCCACCTCCGCCACATCTCCACCCAACCAAACCCAGACCCAACACGACGCGCCGGGGGTAGCGTCTACTGCCTCCTCCCTGGGGGCTGCCCTCGCCGCACGATCCCGGGAAGAGGATCTGATCCCCGCTCCCCGGGAAGACTCAGGCTCAATTAGAAGGTCCCTAGAACCTACTCTTACGACATCTGCAGATTCTACAAAAGAAAATATCTAACCTCGAGAAGAGGGATACTCGGGAAACGAAAGCAGAAGAAAGAAAACGAGCGCCGAGCAACCAGGACTTAGAGCGAGGAAATATGACAGAGTAGGGGCCCTAGAGTGGGCCCCACCCCTATTTATCACCGCAATCGCCCTCATCCAACGACGCCCTTCATCTCCCGCCAAACCGCCTCCTCGCGTCCAACGGCTCCGATCGATCCACTTGTCGTTCCCACACTGGGCTGCATCCCATCAGACGCTGCAGGTCTGCCCACGTCGCGTCGGCCAACCGATACTTGACACGCGGATCGTCGCTTCAGTGACAGGATGCACGAACTGGCGCACCTTCTTTAAATGCAGAGATCTTGCTCTGATTCGCTGGCAGAAAAGACAGCTGACAGCCCCGGAACGCGTCCCGAGGAAATCTTAGGAGGGAGCTCACCCCGGACGGCCCGACAGTCCACCCTTGACCCGACCCGCCAACTGGTCGGGACAAGAGTGGGGGGATAATGATGATGCTCTATATTGGCGATCTCCCAGATCAGGACACGTGGCAAATGACGTGTCCCATAACTCAGAAGATAGGGCCCACAGGGGCCGACCAGGCCACCCCTGTACCCGACCTGCAAGCACAAGCTGGCTCTCCTCAGAGCCCCCTGCGAATTGGTCTCCTCGGCCTCTCAGCTCGCCCCGAGCGACCACAGGACCAGGATGCCTCGGCCCTCCCGCTCGTTCTCGAGCTCCCCCGCCGAGGCCATCTTCCCCGGTCCCTTCGACCGGCCAACTCCACCACTCACAGGCGTAACCGCCGCTCCATAAATCTCGCCATGCGCGGATTCTCCGCCGGCAACATCCCACGTTCCACGCCATCACGATCCCTATTAACGGGCGATCCGCTTATTACGCGGGCGTGACGTCGGGAGCGTAACTGCCGGCGAGATTCTCGCGCCTGCTACTACGTGCTGCCGCCACTATATTAACCCCTATCACAGAGGGGTCAAGTAAGCTTTTTTCACCCTATTTAGCCGTTACTCTGCTCGGATCTTGTGCTAACTTGATCATCGGAGGGCCCTCGGTGGTACCAAACCACCCTGGGACTTCCTTGCAGGTACTCGACGCAAACTCCTCAAAACCACCAATCTCCTCAAAACCCATTGAGACCCACACACAGCAGGAGATCACCTCTAAGATCCACCGGGAGATCGACGGAAGACAACATCTAACGGAGACCTGAAAAGGACCTCCATCAGTTAGCGCCGTCTGTGGGGACTAAAACTCCACAAAAATAGAAGTTGGTCTTCCGATCTCTATCCACATGGCATGCGATCATCCTGAAGATCCAGGTACCAGCCGTCGCCTCCCCCTCACCGGAGGCGCGGATGAACCTCCTCCGGTGACCGTCATCAACGCCCTCGCCGGCCGAATATACCGACTATAGTCCATGGTGGAGGCGCTCGTCCGCATCCAAACGGCCGGGCTAGAGCACCATATTGCCGCTCCTCCGCTTCCAGAAGACTCTGCCCTCGTCGGCACAGCTGACCACCGGCAGGCTACGTCCCGTGGCCACAGATCTCACGGGCCGATACTCTCTGAGGCCCGTTGGACGCCCCACGGCTCCACACCAAGATCCGCCGCCAGAGCGTCTCGTCTTGAGCCTCTTCGCGACCCTCACCCTCCTGAGGAGATGTCGGTCACCTTGCCTGTCCCCAGGCATGACCGACACCCCCTCCCTCGACGGGGTCGCACAGAAGGGGCTCGCCACGGCGGCTCGAGGGCCACCTCGCCCGAGGATCTGAGGAACCTCATCCAGAGGAACCGGGGCTATGCCCAGATGCAGATCTCCTACAGCAAAGGCCAGGGATCACAAAGCGCCGAATCCTCGGGGTACCACGGCCGACTCGACGCCCTCGAGAAAAAGATCGAGGGCATATGCCGAGAAGGTCACCTCTCGGGCGACGGGGATAAGTACACCGCCGACTCGTTCACCAAGCCATTTACCGAGGGACTGCTCGCTGTTCACGTCTCCTCGCGCAACAAGCCCTCGAAGGTCTCTCTGTTCGATGGGAAAACTGACCCGAAAGACCATTTGGATGCTTTCACCGCGGGGATGAGCTTCCAGGACCATTCCGACGCCGCCCAGTGCAGAGCCTTCCCAGCCACCCTCATCTGCTCTGGTCGGGACTGGTTCCGAGGACTCGAGCCTCGCTCAATCTTGACCTTTGATGAGCTGGTTACTCAGTTCCTCAGCCACTTCGTCGGGAACCGTCGGCAGAAGCGCACGGTCGACTACCTCTTCACAATTAAGAGCGGGAACAGGGAGACGTTCAAAGCTTACATCACCCGCTTCTACAACGCCCTCCTCGAGGTCCCCGAGCACCGGGACGAGACCGTCATCACGGCGCTCAGATCTGGTCTTAGGCACAAAGAGTGGTTGCGCTCCTTTGCATTGGCACAGCCAAAGACCATGGCCGAGGTCAAGGCGTGGACCGAGCGCGAGGTCCAGCTCGAGTCCGAGGTGATCGCGAACCTCCCTCGAGCAGAACGGTCCGACCAGAAGAAGAGGGCTCGGAAAGAGAGGCCGAAGCGTCAGCAGCCCTATCACCCGAAGTTCCAGGAGTACACCCCGCTCAATGTCTCCCTCGCAGTGTTACTAGAGGAGGCCCAAGGCGAGGGGCTCTTCAAGTTCCCTCCAATCCCGCATCAGGCCTTGAAGCGGACCCGGGGCCCCTACTGCGCCTTCCACCGGACGCTGGGCCATGCTATAGAGGATTGTAAGCAACTCTGGGACTACATCGAGGAGCTCATCCGATTAGGGCACCTCGCCGCCTACTTGAGGGATAAGCGGCAGGCCGACCGCGAGCAGGAGCATCGTCCCCCTCCCGCCGAGCTGACCATCGACCAGATCATGCTCGTTTCGGCAGATGACCAGTCCGGCGCCCAGGGAGCCCCGTACCCGGTGCCGAGCACGGAGACCAACAAGCCTTCGGGGAGCTCGGGCCACTCTAATAAGGTCATCTATTAGCATGTACTTTTTTTAAGGGCAATGTAAACTCTTCCTAGGGTCTGTTGTTAATTTAATAAAAGATCAATGGAACATTGCGAAAAAGAAGGAAACATCTTATTTATTAAAAAAGGTATTATGGGCTCCTCAGCCATACATACAAAAAGAAAAAGAAAATTACAGCAGCAGGGGAAGGGGTTGCAGAGAGCACTACTCATGGTACTCAGTAAAGATCTCCGCCAGCCGAGGCCTCACGAGATCCAGCCTCTGCCCTCGATTCCCCCCGCGCGCGTTGACCTCGAGCCTCAGTTCGTAGCACTCATGGACGAGTGCCACCAAGTGAGCCATCCGACCCGCGGAGATCAGGCCGAAGTGCCTCAGAGACCGCAGCTTGCCCACGGCCTCATCGTAGAGTTGCTCGAACAGGGGGTTGTAAAGCCCCGGCGACGCCCTCCAGATGGAGTACATCAGCAGCTGCAGCAGAGGGGAGCACCGGGGGAGCAGCCGGCCGAAGTGGTCTTCGATGCTCCCATAGACCAACTGCGCCGTGTCCTCGGCGCAGTTCTGATCGTAGAGGTATACGTCTTCGAAGTGGATGACTCCGGAGATGGTAAAGGGGAAGTCTCCAATTCTCAACGATCTGTTTGTGAAGAAAGGAAGGACCGGCGCTTCCTCAGCTTTATATAACCCACTGCGCCTCAACAAAACCCAACAGTCGCCCGTTTTCGCCCACAAAGTCGCTGCCGCGCGGCGATCATTGAGCCTTCTCTGGCGGAATCGAAATGACGCAAATCTGGCGCTTCGCCTCCCCACACATTCAATGCGCATGCTACGCGCACGTTCGCCGCGACCGTTCCTGTTCCCCATACCTGCAACGGGATGGTTGGGCGAAACCTCATGAAGAATCGGCCAAGCATCTACCATGCTCGGCTACCCTGGCCGGTAGCTTCCCTACACGCAATGCCGGGGATCAAAGCCCTCGCCAAGAGGCAACCGCACAGCTTCACTGCCCGGATATCCTTAGCAGGCCTCCTACGGCCCCTCCAACGCTAAGGTTCAAAGTCCTCCTTAGAGGCAGCCGAGCGGCTTCCTTACTCGGCTATCCCTGGCCGGTAGCTTCCCTACTCGCAACGCCAGGGATCAAAGCCCTCACCAAGAGGCAACCGCGCAACTTCACTGCCCGGTTATCCTTAGCAGGCCTCCTACGGCCCCTCCAACGCTAAGGATCAAAGCCTTCCTTAGAGGCAGCTCAGCAACTACCCTGCTCGGCTATCCTTGGCCGGTAGCTTCCCTACTCGCAACGCCAGGGATCAAAAAGTCCTCCAAGAGGCAGTCGAGCCCGACCCTCGCTCGGCTATCCCCGACTAGTAGCTTCCTACCACAACCAACAGGGATCAAAAGCCCTCCCAGAGGCAGTCGAGCCCGGCCCTCGCTCGGCTATCCTTCAGGATAAAAGCCCTCGCCAAGAAGCACCGGGCAGTAACCCTGCCCAGCCAAGGGTCCTTGGTAGGTTTCTTACAGCCCCTCCCGCACTAAGGACCAAAATCCTCCTTTAAGGCGTGTTTCCCCCAATCAGAGCAAAGCTCTGTTTTGAAATTCAAAATTTAAAAATTGAAGTAACGCTTCAGATCCAGCGCTAGGCGCGCCACGTGTCAAACACGGGTGCGCTAGCGCAGGCTACGCTGCGCTCTGAGCAGCGCACCACGTGTCAAACACAGGTGTGCTAGCGCAAAGTGTGCTGCGCTCTGAGCAGCGCACCACGTGCAAAGCACGGGTGCGTTAGCGCTGGAATTAAAAATTCCCTACCCTTAGATCAAAAGATCTAATAATAATGATAAATCATTAATTAATCAGAATTAAAATTCTGTTATGGAAAGATTTCTCTATCTTGTTAAAAACAAGAAGACTGCCTTCTGTAAAACAGAAGCCCAAGGATCAAAGATCTAATGGTGGGGAAACATCTCCAAATCAATCAGAGAAAGATCTGATATAGAGAAACCCCCCATAAACTTTGAAAAATTCAAAGAAAAAGAGCAAGCTCTTGAAAGAAGATTATTTCTTCAAGATAAAGATGATGAATGATGAACACAGAGATGAAACCATCTCATAAAAAGAAGAATTATCTTCTTAAAAGATCATAGATCTACAAAGACCAAGGTCTTTCATAAAAAAAGATCAAAAGATTTTATCACATAATAAAAGAAGAACATATTCTTCACACAGATCATTGATCTATAAAGGCAAAGCCCTTTCAAAAATAAGAATTGTTATTCTTGAATCTTAAGACAAAGTCTCTTTTAAAAGAACATAAATTTGTTCACAGATCATAAAAATTGATCAAATGCGGTTTGCGCTATTGAAATGCGCCTTGCGCTATTGAAATGCGCTTCTGCGCTCTCTGGACCGGTGCTCAGCACCAAAATGCGCCACGTGTCAACCACGTATGCAACTTGTGATTTGCGCTTCTGAAATAGCGCACTGCGCTCATGGGCTGGCACTCAGCGCCAAGCGCACCACGTGTCACTCACGTGTGCGCCACTAAATTGAAAGCGCAATGCGCTCATAAATTAGCGCTTAGCGCTCATAAACTGGCGCAATGCGCCCATCATCTGGCGCTTAGCGCCAAGCGCGACACGTGTCCTTCACATATGTGCTACTTGGCAAAAGCGCACTGCGCTCTTTGACTGGCGCAAAGCGTCTGGTGCGCCACGTGTTGCGCTGTCAGAACATAAATTGTTCTGATGAATGCTCTGCATTCAATACAAGACAAAAATATTGTCAGAAAGGCCAAGCCCAAATAAAGGCTCAATAGCCAGAATAAAAATGTTAAACATTTATTGGACTTAGCCTAATATTGGCCATAAGTCCTCAACTTATATTTACTTGAGCCTATCTGCTCATGAATATTTAATAGATCTTAGTCCCAAATTGGACTACAGATCTTTCAACCAACTCACACCGGTTCGAGGGTACATCTCTTTACTCCTCTGATATTTGTCGTTATAATCCTTCAACGTCTTCAGAGATGTGACGGGTCCCTGTTCCCCTCCGAAAGACGCGGCATAGACGCGATGGACGTCTAGCCTGAATTTCGGGGCAGATGCTAATTGGTGCTATCCGTCCACCTCTCCGAAGATGCCAAGTTGATTTATGGCACCATGTATCTAAGGTTTAAACGGATGCGGCCGATGTAGCAGATTTCATCGGATTCCCCCTCGTTTGAGGGGTTTTTGATTGTGGGGACGCTCTTCCCTGCAGGCGCAAGCCCCTGTAGTTAATTACGCTACCGCATCGCGGTAACAACTTTCTCCTTCTCCAGATGGTCACTTCATGTCGTGGGTGTTTGTTTTGTTTGTGGTTGCCCGTGGATTGTATACGGAGACTAATTTATATTGTCGCCCGTAGGACGTGGATTAGTCCAAATCCGTATTTTCTTAGATTTGGGTTTGGGGTTTTGGTTTAAGGATACATTAGTCTCATTTTGGACTAAGATCAACTTAAACGTTTGTTAAGGATACGTTAGTCTAATTTCCAGACTAAGATCAACTTAACAGGATCATTTAGATCCAATAAGAGGGAATTTGGGCTCTATTGTTTAGTTTAGGGACATTTCGGTCGGTTTCTAGTTTAAGGACATGGTGGTCCATCATAGTCCGTGGAATGTATGGCTGTCGGGACCCATCGCCTCTCTGAAGACGTTGAAGGATTACAACGACAAATATCAGAGGAGTTCGGAGATGTACCCTTGAACCAATGTTGGTTGGGAGATCTATAGTCCAATTTGGGACTAAAGTCTGTTTGAAGGTTTATGAACATATGGGCTCAGTTGATATGAGTTGAACATTTTATTGTTCTGGGGAATTGAGTCTTTATTTGGGGTCGGCCCTTTTAATAATGCATAGCATTTATCAGAATGAAGTATGCTCTGACAGTGCGCCACGTGGTGCGTCAGGCGCTTTGCGCCAAGGAAAGAGCGCATTGCGCTTCTGTTGGATAGCGCACACGAGGAGGACACGTGTCGCGCTTAGCGCTGAGCGCTAGTTTGATAGCGCATTGCGCTTTTAATTTATGAGCGCACTGCGTTAGTTTATGGGTGCGCCAGTGAGTGACACATGGCACGCTTGGCGCTGAGCGCCAGTTCATGAGCGCAGTGCTCTGTTTTAGAAGCGCAAAGCGCAGATTGTGTCTCTGGTTGACACGTGGCAGGTTTTGGCACTGAGCGCTGGTCCAATAAGCGTAAGGGCGCAATTCATGAGTGCAAGGCACTATTCATTAGCGCAAAGCGCATTTGATCAATTTTAAGATCAAAGAACAAATATGTTCTTCAAAGGAGGCTTTGCCTCAAGATCCAAGAACAAAAGTTCTTGTTTATATAAAAAGGCTCTGCCTTTATAGATCAAAAAAGTATGTGAATGAAGTAAAAATACTTCTTTTAGTCTTTTTATAATTAGATCTTTTGATCTTTTCCTTTTTATTGAAGACCTTGGTCTTTTTATAGATCTAAGATCTTTTTAGAAGATGGTTCTTCTTTTTACGAGATGGATTCATCTCTATTATTCAAGAACATAGTTCTTTTTACCTTGAAGGTGAAGAAAAATCTTCTTTTTTCTAATAGCTTTCTCTTCTTTTGCAGAGCGTTTTCTCTCTCCTTTTTTTTTTAATATTCTGTGTGTGTTTTAGACTTGAAGTCTAGGGTCCTTTATATAGGGCCAAATGATTTATTAAATCAGTTGAAGAGATCTTTTTCTGATTGATTTGGGAATATTTCTTACTGTTGGATTTTTGATCTTAGGGCTTCTGTTTTACAGAAAGCAATCTTCTTGTTTTTAACAAGATTGGAAAGATCTTTCCATACAGAATTTATTCTGTCTTTTGGTAATTTTTATTTACCATTGGATCATTGATCCAATGGTGCTCTGATTTACAGAGCACAATCTTGTTATTTGGAAAGATTTTGAGGAATTTTTCCTCAAAAGAATTTAGTTTCTGATTAATTAATGATTTATCATTATTATTAGATCTTTGATCTGACAGTTGGGGAGCTTTTAGGTTCCAATGCCGGTGCACCTTGCGCTAGCGCACCTACGTTCGACACGCGGCGCGCGGCGCAGAGTGCAGCGCAACTGCGCTAGCGCACCGTATTTGACCCGTGGCACGCAGCGCAACTGTGCTAGCGCACTTGTGTTCAACACGTGGCGAGCAGCGAGCAGTCGAAAATATTGCATTTTTAACACTACAATTTCCCTACCATTTGCACTCATCTAGAGGTGTTCGGTATTAATGGTTTAGGGGAATTTGATCAGTCGAAAATATTGCATTTTTAACACGACAATTTCCCTACCATTTGCACTCATCTAGAGGTGTTCGGTATTAATATCGCACATATTAGCAAATTGACTGTAAAAAACCAAATAACATGTGTTATATATTAAAATCGACATTTCTGAGGGAAATTGAGTGTTTATCATGGCATCGCATCATCTTTGTATAGCGCAACACTTGTCTCGAGAATCTGTGTAGGAAATTGCAGGAGAAAAGCCGAAACAGCTAAAAGTACTGGTAAAAATGCCCCAAGGCCCCAATAGTGCCGCGGATCCGCGGCCAGAGTGGCCTTGGCGCCGCGGATCCGCGGCTAGTTGATGACGTCATCAGCGCAGCAAAATTCTACACGTGCCTTACCTCTAACAGAAAATCTTCTAGAAGACTCCAGATTGTCCACGTGGCTTCATCCAGAAGGCTCGGCCTAACAACCTAGCTCTAGAATATTCTTCTCAATTTGTGATTGTGGTTCTTGTTGTGATATTTGAGTAAAACTCCGCTCATAAAGGAGTCGAGACGATCAATAGAATGGTGATGTAACAAATCTTAAAACAATTCTTAAGTCCTACAAGTTTGTAAACCCAAGAAAATTGAAGAATCGATGACCTAGTTTCGATGCGATGCTTTCTTGATTGTGATCGCTCGAAATTAGGGATCCATGATCGATTCTTGAATTTAGTAGAGGCTAGAATGTGAATGATATCGACGAAGGAACAAGGGATAGATGATGAAACCCTAGTTTATTCGAAATACGAACGATTACACTTTCCCTGTGGACGATCCGCACTTACTAACGCGCTACATTCGACACCGTTATTGATTGCGGTCAAAATATTTTTGGTTATGATTTCTATACATTTTCTAAACCGACACAAACGAAAATCTCATCAATTAAGCAGCGTGCAGCGCGCAGAATCTGAAGCGTTGCTTCAATTTAAATTTTGAATTTGAAACAAAGTTTTGCTCTGATTAGGGGTGCGCTGCCTAGGGCGTAGCGCACCTGGTGCTAGCGCGTCTGCGTTTGACACGTGGCGAGCAACGCGCAGCGCGCAGAATCTGAAGCATTGATTCAATTTTTGAATTTTGAAATTCAAAATAGAGCTTTGCCCTGATTGGGGGAAACAGTCCCGACAACCATACATTTCATAAACTATGACGTCTTTAAACTGGACTGTGGGGTCCTTAAAATCACGGACTACGATGTCCTTAATCTGGACTGTGGGGTCCTTAAGCCCATAGACCGTGACGTCTTTAAACCGGACTGTGGTGTCTTTAAACTCACGGACTACGATGTCCTTAACATGGACTGTGGGGTCCTTAAGCCCATGGACTATGATGTCCTTAATCTTGGACTGTGGGTGTTCCCCTGCGAAAGACGGCGCGACAGGGACGTCTTTCCTGAGATTCGGGGCAGATGCTAATTGGTGCTATCCGTCCACCTCTCCGAAGATGCCAAGTTGATTTATGGCACCGTGTATCGAAGGTTTAAACGGATGCGGCCGATGTAGCAGACTTCGTCAGATTCCCCCTCGCTTAAGGGGTTTTTGATTGTGAGAACGCTCTTTCCTGCAGGCGCAAGCCCCTGCAGTTAATTACGCTACCACGTCGCGATAACAACTTTCTCCTTCTCCAGATGGTCACTTCGTGTCGTGGGTGTTTGTTTTGTGTTCGGTTGCCCGTGGATTGTATACGGAGACTAAGTTATGTTGTCGCCCGTAGGGCGTGGATTAGTCTAAATCCGTATCATCCTTAGATTTGGTTTGGGGGGGTGTTTAAGGACACGTTAGCCTTATTTGAGGCTAAAATCGACTTAAACGTTCGTTAAGGACACGTTAGTCTAATTTTAGACTAAGATCAACTTAACGGGATCGTTTAGATCCAACAAGAGAGCAATTGGGGGCTCTATTGTTTAGTTTAGTGACATTGCGGTCGGTAGGTAGTTTAAGGACATTGCGGTCCAATATTAGTTTTAAGACATTGCGGTCAAGGTTAAGGACATCATAGTCCGTGGATTTAAGGACTCCATAGTCCATTGTTAGTTTTAAGACATCACGGTCAAGGTTAAGGACATCATAGTCCGTTGTTAGTTTTAAGACATCACGGTCAAGGTTAAGGACATCATAGTCCGTTGTTAATTTTAAGACATCACGGTCAAGGTTAAGGACATCATAGTCCGTTGTTAGTTTTAAGACATCACGGTCAAGGTTAAGGACATCATAGTCCATGAGTTTAAGGACCCCACAGTCCGATATTATGTATGGTTGTTGGGACCCGTCACCTCTTTGAAGACGTTGAGGAATTACAACGACAAATATCAAAGGAGTGAAGAGATGTACCCTTGAACCAAGGTAGATTAAATGATCTATAGCCCAATTTGGAACCAAGACCAATTAATTATATTGTGAGCCCATTGGCTCAGTTAGGTCTGGATTGAGGACTTATGGCCAACTTGGGCTAAGTCCAATTAAGTCTGGCCCTTTGTTGGACTGTTTGACATTTGTCTGGTTCCAATCCACAGGAGTTTTGAGGGACTTGATAACATTTCTGTTGTAGCTCTGGATGTTATTCAATTTTGAGGTTCAATTGAAGGGGAGGCTTTGCCTCTGAAAGATTAGCCAATTTGGCTAGAAGTAGTGTTAAACACTAAATAACAAAAGTGCTAAACACTAGAGACAGAATTCTCAAACTAGTGTTAAACACTAAAAGAACAATCAGTGTTAAACACTGGAAATATAGTTTTCGATTTAGTGTCAAACACTAGAAAATAATCAGTGTTAAACACCGTAAATAGGGTTTTCAAATTAGTGTTAAACACTAAGAAAAATCAGTGTTAAACACTGGGAATAAAGATCTCTAATTAGTGTCAAAACACTAAAGAAAAAAGGGTCACATGTAGACATGTGAGAGCGCCCAAAGGTGGGACCAGATTCCCCTTATTCTGTTCTGCAAAAAAAGTATTGAATACTTTCTATATTTGATTTTGGAGCATCACGTGCTGACACGTGACGGGGATTTGTATGCTGATTTGCCAAGGGGTCACGTGGTAACACGTGAGAGCGCCCAGAGCTTCTATTTCTTTTGCTTTTTCTTTCTGTGCTTCAGGGGTCATGTGGAGCACGTGAGGCGTTGCCTCTGAGTTCTTTTCTGCGGATCTTTACAGGGGTCACGTGGGGACACGTGACCCTGGTTCTTTGCCTGTTTGAAGATCTGTTTATCTTTTTAAGAATTAAATTCTTCATAGGGTTAAACCCTAGTTATAACTTTAGAAGAATTTAATTCCTATTTTGGAAGAATTATATTCTTAGGTAGGATTAAACCCTAATTTTCTTTTGGAGGAATTAAATTCCCATATATGTAAAGAATCAAGTTCTGGCATAGGGTGAAACCCTAATTTCATTTTAAAAGGAATTAAATTCCTGCGAGTTTGAGAGAATTAAATTCTCAATTAGGGTTAAACCCTAATTCTGTCTATCTTGAAGGAATTAAATTTCTATAATTTTGGAGAATTGAATTCTCATATAGGGTTAAACCCTAATTTTATCTTGGAGAAATTAAATTCCTATAATTTTGAGAGAATTAAATTCTCTAAACTCAATTCTTCCTCTAAGTTTTAGATCTGCATGGCAGGATCTCGACCCGATGAGAATTAAATTCTCAACTTATGGGGAGATGTGCACTTTGCAGATCTTCAACCAGAGAAAGAACTAAGTTCTTTACAAAAGAGTTAAACTCTTAGATCTTTGAGAATTAAATTCTCTTTTTTCTGAAGTTTTGATCCTCATTCTTTTTCTCACCTAGGGTTTTCTTTCTGAATTTTCAAGATGCTAAAATTCTCTTCAAAGGTTTTTCTCCAAAATTCTGTCTCTCATCCTTTTTTTAATTCTCCCTTCTCGACTCCTATTTATAGGAGGAGGAAAAGAATCAATTTGTTTAGTAAATCTCTCACTGAAAGATTTGATTTGTTTTCATCATTAGTTTGAGCCTTTAGATTACTAGGTGAATTTTATTCACCGTTGGATGTTTTAATCCAAAGATATTCTATTTGTTATTTCGGTGAGATTTAGGGGAAATCTTTCCTTGTCCAAGATTTTTCCATAAATTGGTGATATTTAATCACCCTTAGATTCTTAATTCAACAGTTCTCCATAATTCTTCTCCATTTTGGAAAGATTTAAATGATCTTTTTTATAATTTAATTCTGTTAAACTGTAAGGCTTTTAAAGCCAGTCACGTGTTGACACGTGACCCCCGGTCACGTGTGAGCACGTGACCCCCCGAATGGACTCCTCTTCTGTGCTCTGTTTTGTGCCGCTACTTTAACCATCACGTGCCGACACGTGACCATTGGTCACGTGTGAGCACGTAATGTCTCTTTTTAAGTTTTTCCTGATTTTTTAATCAGGGAACAAATGCCCCCACAGCGTTGCTCTCACGTGTCTGCACGTGAGTGCAACGCTGTCACTTTTGTGACCGTTGGATCCATCTCGGGAATCGGGAAGATGAAGCGTTTCCATTACATCCTATAAATGCAGGAGTCTCTTCAGAAGCGCCTCCACTCTTTCATCTTCCTCCTTGCTAACTTTTTTCCCTTTGAGAATTTAATTCTTTTTTCTCAGAGCTTAGTTCTCTGTCATGTATGTGCAATGTCGCTTTATCTTCCAATCAAGGCCTGTGCTCACGTGTTGCACATGCGGGGCTCTGCTTGATGGGGACGTTTCATTTCCCTGATCCGATTCCAATGCGTCATTGGATTTCATTTCCAACGCCCTCCCCTTCTTTCCGGGCTTTGAGAATAGTCCCACCATGCACAACATTTTTTGTGCATAGCATTAAATGCTCCCCTTTATAACCTGAAACCATGCCTTTCTTCCTTTCCTCACAGAGAAACCCATTTATACCTTAAGGTGATCATCTTTGAGAAACTGATCAATCGCCATGGTTTGCAATCGTCCCCATGCTCGTCGGCAACCATGGGAGGTGCCCATTGAGGAGATAATCCGTCGCTTCGCTGCGCGGCTGACAGACCCCCTTCTCACTGACGCTCAATGTGACACGGTGATGTACGAGCTACTGACTCGTCGGGGCTCTCCTCTTCCCATGGGCTCCATTTGGCTCCGGATGATCCTTCTGTCTGTGCTTGCCGATATACTCCCTCATCCGGCGGAGATGACTTCGGCTATCCTTGATGCGGCGGAGGACAAGTTTGAGTGCTTTCACGAGGCTTGTCTAATCGGTCAAGCTCTGAAGGATCATTCAGTTCATATACTGAGTCAGATAAGAGCCCGTCGGGCCGTCATGTCTGCTTTCGCTGATGAGCACGGCTTTAACCGATGGGGAGCGACTCCTCGTGAAAACCGTCGTTTTGATGTGCTGGAGAAAGCGGAGAGGGAGATGGAAAATTTTGTGTTTTGCCTTGTTAACCCTTGTATTTCTGATCCCTTATTTGGTGATCTTTTCCCGGTAGTGTAGTATGTTTAAATCAATGTACTCCTTTTATCATTGGCGGTTTGCATGCTTTCTGTTGAATTTTCATGTTTGTCGGATACTCGTACGTGTGTCTTGCTTGCGTAAATGAGCTGCCTATTTTTTTCTCATGGGAATTTTCTTTAATTGCGAGCACCATCGTTATGTTGCATGCACATCAGTGCCTCGGGTAACATTTCCTTTTAAACATTCGTACAGTTGCAAATGCGTGCTTAATAGGATATAGATCAGAAACTTTCCTTGTTATCTCCCATATCGGGTGGTTTGTGCTGGTTTTAGATCGAGTATTGTCGTCGAAGGGAGGATTGTTTATATATAGTCTTGAGTGCATGTGCCTTCCTTCAGAGGTTGTGGCCGCGAAGGCGAGCCCACGGGGGCTGATTGAGCGATGCGCTGCGAACATGATATCATGTGAGAAAAGGCTCAGCGACAAGTTTTCAGAGAGGGAGTTGGCTTCTAAGGCGCTGAACGAGCTCCAAACCAACCTTACGGCCAAAGCCAACAAAGCGTATGAACTCTGGCGAGTGCTTTAAGATGCCATCAAGGAGGTGGTGTCCATCGACAAAGTTGCCGTGTTCACTCATGAACGGGTCGAGGCTCACAAAGCTACCGAGAAAGAACTCGAAGGCCGGCTTGCCTCGTATCAGGCTCAGCAAGCTTAGGTGGAAGCCCGTCTTCTGGCGATATTGAACCATGAGGGTGAGGCCCGGCGGAAAAGGGATGAGCTGACCAAGCTGCTAAATCGCCCGCCGTCTTGAAGACTTGTATATCTTTTTTTTTCCCTTCTTTTGTGCATACTCCTGAATGAGAGTATATTTTTTTGTTCTTTCAGGAATTGTATTTCGTATCCATTTTGGTTTATGAATAAAAGATATATTTTTCTTCTCAATGGTGTGTCCCTTTTGAATGTATTCTGCAGATAGTCTATCTTGATCTTTTTGCAGGATAACGATGGCTTTGGATTCAGGGTTAAGATCTGCCTCCTAAGACTTTTCAACTTTATGAGCCGTGAGGGTCTCATAAAGAGTTTTTCTCCCTATAGGTCGAGATGATCCCATAGGTGTAAATTCTCCTTGAGAATCGTGAGGATTCCTAAGCGTGTTTTCCGTTGAAAGTTGTAAGGATCTCACAAGAGAATTTGCTTCCTTACGGGTCGTGAGGACCCGCAAGTGCTGGGTACAATTGCCCTTATCCGTATTTCGCGGGGTCAGGGGTTGCTCTGGATGTTTTCCGGGGTACTGTAGTTTAAAGACATCGCGGTCAAGGTTAAGGACATCATAGTCCGTGGGTTTAAGGACTCCATCATCCGTTGCTAGTTTTAAGACATCACGGTCGAGGTTAAGGACACGTAGTCCGTGGATTTAAGGACTCCACAGTCCAACATTAGTTTTAAGACATCACGGTCAAGGTTAAGGACATCATAGTCCGTGGATTTTAAGGACTCCTCAGTCCTATGTTAGTTTTAAGACATCACAGTCAAGGTTAAGGACATCATAGTCCGTGGATTTAAGGACTCTACAGTCCGATGTTAGTTTTAAGACATCACGGTCAAGGTCAAGGACATCATAGTCCGTGGATTTAAGGACTCCACAGTCCACGAAATGTGTGGTTACTGGGACCCGTCACCTCTTTGAAGACGTTGAGGAATTATAACGACAAATATCAAAGGAGTGAAGAGATGTACCCTTGAACCAAGGTAAAACCAGTCTAGAATCATTATAGTTGATCGTTAGTTTTAAGACATTACGGTCGAGGTTAAGGACATCATAGTCCGTGGATTTTAAGGACTCCATGGTCCGATGTTTGCTCTGGATGCTTCACACAGGTTCACTGCCGTGCTCTGCGAGGACCAGGCTCCGCTCTGGACGTTTTCCGCGGGGTCAAAGAGTGACGTTATCCGCGTTCCACAGGACCAGGAATTTTGCTCTGGATGCTTCCCACGGGTTCACTGCCGTGTTCGACGAGGACCAGGCTCCTCTCTGGATGCTTCACACGGGTTCACTGCCGTGCTCTGCGAGGACCAGGATCCGCTCTGGACGTTTTCCACGGAGTCAAAGAGTGACGTTATCCGTGTTCCACGTAACCAGGAATTTTGCTCTGGATACTTCCCACGGGTTCACTGCCGTGTTCGGCGAGGACCAGGATCCGCTCTGGATGCTTCACACGGGTTCATTGCCGTGCTCTGCGAGGACCAGGATCCGCTCTGGACGATTTCCACGGGGTCAAAGAGTGACGTTATCTGCGTTCCACGTGACCAGGAATTTGCTCTAGGTGCTTCTCACGGGTTCACTGCCGTGTTCGGCGAGGACTAGGCTCCGCTTTGGACATTTTCCATGGGGTCAGAAGTGATGTTATCTGCGTTCCACGTGACCAGGAATTTGCTCTAGGTGCTTCCCACGGGTTTACTGCCGTGTTCGGCGAGGACTAGGCTCCGCTCTGGACGTTTTCCATGGGGTCAGAAGTGACGTTATCCGTGTTCCACGTGACTAGGAATTTTTTTCACTTTGTCTGTATTTCATGAAGTCGGAATTTGACTCTCGGTCAGCTGTACGCCGGCGAGTCATGGAACTGGGAGTTGCCGCTGTTCCACTTTGCTTGATGTTCTGTCCGCTGTGATGGGACGAGTGTTGAGATGATTTTTAGGCTATCTGTGGACCATCGAGATTTGGCTTCTTCTTCGGATGAAACCTGGGGGGAGGAATGTGATTCCTTCTTTGTTTGTGCCCCTGGATTGTATACAGGAATCGAAACGATATCACCTGCAGGGCATAAATTTCATTTTTATTTTATTTCTATTTCCGCGATGCTCTATCATTTCAGCTTTTATATCGCGAAGGTCGTGATTGCCCCATCATTTCGGCT
Organism: Agapanthus africanus; assembly: GCA_030015575.1. Lineage (NCBI taxonomy): Eukaryota > Viridiplantae > Streptophyta > Magnoliopsida > Asparagales > Amaryllidaceae > Agapanthus > Agapanthus africanus. The sequence goes on along the minus strand of CM057349.1, from coordinate 408,545,351 downwards.
ATTTTTCGCGGTGCCTAATCATTTTGGCTATTCGTTTTATTTTTTTACTCGCTGTTTTTTATTGCGAGTTGCCCAATCATTTCGGCTATTCGTATTATTTTTTTTTACTTGCTGTTTTTTATTGCGAGTTGCCCAATCATTTTGGCTATTTTTCATGCATACATTTTTACTTGCTGATTTTGTCTGCAGGTTGCCCCATCATTTCGGCTATTTTGTATGCATGTGCGGCTTGTTGGTTTTTTGCTGCAAGCTCTGGATTAGACACCGATTTTGGCATCAGCACCGCTACAACTGGGATATTGCCAGGAGCGAATCATCATTTGTCTCTGTCGATGTCAAACAAAGGTGGCTTAGTAAACAGGGTTAGGGTCCTGTCGACTAAGACTTTTGATTTCATGAGCCGTAAGGGTCTCACAAAGGTATTTCTCCCTACAAATCGTGAGGATCTCGTAGGTGTGTTTTCTCCTTAGGAATCGTGATAATTCCTAAGTGCATGTTCCCCTGTAAGTCGTAAGGATCTTACAAAAGGGTTTTCTCCTTATAAGTCGAGAGGACTCATAAGGGTTGTTCACCGTGTGAACATATCTCCAGTCACGGATGGGACCGGGTTAGGGAAATGTTTATTCGCGCCCGTGGATTGTATACAAGGGTCAGTATTGAGCCGCTTGTAGGTCAATATCGAAGGTTGTGGGGGGGGGTTTGCTTAAGAACAGGTTCAGGTCTCTGTAACTTAAGACTTCCAAATCTTATGAGCCGTGAGGGTCCTATAAGAAAGTTCTCCTTACGAGTCATGAGGATCTCGCAAGTGTAATTTCTCCTTAGGAATCGTGGGGATCCCCAAGTGTGTTGCTCCCTTGTGAGTCGTAAGGATCTCACACAGGTGGTTTCTCCTCACAAGGTCGTGAGGACCCTGTAAGTGTCTTTTAACGAGGTTGCGCCCTTTCGGGTTTTCACAAACACTCGCCGGTAGTCCTGCTGTTTTTACTCAAGGAGCCCTTTCGGGTTTTCATCCGTGCCCACTTTGCTTATGGACATACCGTTTTTTTTATTCTCTTTTTTTTTATTCTTTTTATATAACGAGGTCGCGCCCTTTCGGGTTTTCACAAGCACTCGCCGGTAGCCCTGCTGTTTTTACTCACGGAGCCCTTTCGGGTTTTCATCCGTGCTCATTTTGCTTATGGACATACCGTTTTTATTTATTTTTTATTTTTTTTATCGGCTTTGGGATGTTGCAATCCACCGTAGTTTATCGACATCTCGGTCAACGACTAGTTTTAGGACATAGTGGTCCGTTGTTAGTTTAAAAACGTTTCGGTCCGCCGTTAGTTTAAGAACGTTTCGGTCCGTTGTTAGTTTTAAGGACATTTCGGTCCGTCGTTAGTTTTAAGGACGTTTCGGTCCGTCGTTAGTTTAAGGACGTTTCGGTCCGTCGTTAGTTTAAGGACGTTTCGGTCCGTCGTTAGTTTAAGGACGTTTCGGTCCGTCGTTAAGTAAGCCGGTTACTACTTATAGAGTTTGGGCTTAGGAAGATAGCGGGCGGACATAGTCATCGTCATCTATCATTGACCTAGACCGTAACTTGTTAAGCGTAGTACTTCTTCAGGAAGCGACCGTTTATTGGCCTGAAAGGTCTTTCACCATACATGTCCATAAGTAGATAGGCTCCACCCTGGTAGACCTTGTCTATGATATACGGGCCTTCATAGTTTGGCTCGAATTTTCCCCGCTTGGCGCAATTGGGGATCATAGGTCTTTTGACCACTAGCACGAGTTCGCCTTGGCGGAATGTCCTTGGCCTCGTCAATCTTTCATATGAGCGCGTCATCTTTGCTTTATAAGCTTTCAGATTTTGTTGCGCTATGAGCCGGGTTTCGTTAAGGGCATCGAGCTCCTCAAGCCGAAGGTAAGCGTTCTCTTCGTCCGTTAGCTCATAATGGACCGCCACTCGTAGAAAGGGTAACTCTATCTCGAGGGGGAGTACCGCTTCTGTACCGAATACCAACGCGTATGGCGTTGTGTTCGTGGCCGTCTTGAACGTGGTTCGATACGCCCAGAGAGCTTCTTGCAGTCTCTCGTGCCAGTCTTTTTTATTTCGGGACACCGTCTTCTTCACGATCTTTGCCGAGGTCTTGTTGAAAGCCTCAGCTAGACCGTTAGCTCGGGGATTATAAACTGAGGAGTATCTCCAGTCTATGTTGTGATGTTGTGCGAAGCGTCTGATCTTATGGCTTCTGTAAGCTGGCTCGTTATTAGATATGATCCATCGCGGAGTCCCAAACTGATAAATGATGCGCGTCTTGAAGAAATGGAGGATATTCTCCGTCTTCACTTCCTTCAGCGGTACTGCTTCTGCCCATTTGGAGAAGTAGTCAGTCGTCGCCAAAATGAATCGATGTCCCCTGGACGACGCTGGTTCGATGGGGCCAATTATGTCAGTTCCCCACATTTTGAATGGTCAGCTAGACACCGTTGGATGTAGTGGATTTGGATGTTGGTGGATAAAGTCCCCATGAATCTGGCACGAGTGGCATTGCTTCACATACTCGAGGCAGTCCTGGATCATCGTGGGCCAATAATAACCCATTCGTTTGATCTTCAATTTCATCTTCGGGCCTGCTTGGTGAGAACCGCAGAGTCCGTCGTGAACTTCCTGAACGGCTCTTTCTGCTTCTTCAGGTCCCAAGCATCTCAACCACAGAGAATCAAACGACCTCTTGTACAGAGTATCATTGACGAAGGCAAAAGACAGAGCTCGTTTCATAAGCTAATATCTTGAGGACGCATCTTCAGGCATTCGACGTGATTTGAAGTAGTCTATAAAGACTTTTCTCCAATCCTCAACCTTTTCTTGGTCATTTATTCGTAGGGCCATTTGCTCGGTCGCTCCCTTTTCCTCAGACGCCTCCGAAGATATTCCTGCCGGTGCAAGAACCCGACGGCTTTGTACCACGATTCTTACGTCATCGAGGTTTTCGTCAGCCAGTTCTTTAGCGAGCTTCGCTAGTGCATCTGCTTTGCTATTTTCTGCACGCGGTATGCTTTCCAAGATATAGGAAGGTATTTAGGTCAACAGTTGTTGCACCTTCTCGCCGTACTTTACCAGCTCTGGTTTGCATGTTTGGTAGTCGCCATTCACTTGACTAACGACCAGTTGGGAGTCTCCGTATATTATGAGGTTCTCAATTCCCATGTCGATAGCGATCTCGAGGCCTGCTATCAAAGCTTCGTATTCAGCTTCATTGTTCGTCCCCGGCTCTGTCAAGGAGAAAGCAAAGCGCATTATCTCTCCTCGCGGGGTCACGAAGATAAGGCCTACCCCTGATTTGATTATAGGCGTGTTTTATTTGCGCTTCTTCATGGAAGATGCTCCATCGAAATAAAGTTCCCACCGGGTACCACTTCCGTCGATCGTGTCAAACGCATTTTTGTCTGGAAGTTCGCAATTCAAGGGAGAATCGGCTGGTATCGGATGTTCAGCGAGGAAATCGGCGATGGCCTGGCCTTTCACTGCCTTGAGAGGTTGATAGGTTATTGAGAACTCCATCAAGAGCAGGGCCCATTTAGCGAGTCGCCCCGTCAATATGGCTTTTGACATCAAATATTTGAGAGTATCCACCTTCGATATGAGACGGACTTCATGCGCCAATGCATAGTGCCTGAGCTTCGTTATCGCGAAGATTAGTGTCAGGCAGTGCTTTTCGATGGGAGAATAATTGCTTTCTGCCCCCAGGAGAACTCGACTCAAATAGTAGAGAGCTCTTTCTTTCCCTTGGTCTTTCTCTTGTGTCCATAGCGCGCCTAAAGAACCTTCGAGGGCGGTTGTATAAAGAATGAAGGGCTTTCTCTTGACCGGAGCAGCCAGCACTGGCGGATTTTGCAGATACTGCTTGATTTCGTCCAGCGCGTCTTGGCATTTGTGATCCCAGACGAACGGGGTTCCTTTCTTCATCAAGTGACTATAAGGACGGCACTTGCCGGAGAGATTGGGTATAAATCGCCGGATGTACGCCAGCTTCCCTTGGAGAGATCGCAATTGTTTGAGAGTCCTTGGCGGAGGCATTTCCATGATCGCCTTGATCTTTGACGGATCTATCTCGATACCTCGGTGTCGGACGATGAATCCTAAGAATTTACCTGAGGACACCCCGAACGCGCATTTGAGTGGGTTCATCTTCAAATTATATTGCCGAAGGAGTTGAAACACAATCTTCAGATGCTCGAGATGTTCCTCGTATGATTTGCTTTTCACCACGAGGTCGTCGATATAGCATTCGACGATTTCATGTATGAGGTCATCAAAGATCTTCGTCATGGCCCTCTGATAGGTGGCACCGGCGTTCTTTAGACCGAAGGGCATCACTTTGTAGCAGAATATACCCAAAGGGGTCCGGAAAGCTGTGTACTTCTGGTCTTCGGGATGCATCTTTATCTGATTATATCCTGATGAGCCGTCCATGAAGGAGAAGACTTCGTGAGTGGACGTATTGTCTATCATCAGCTCGGTGACCGGTACTGGGAAATCGTCCTTCGAGCAGGCTTTATTGAGATCCCGAAAGTCCACACAAATGCGCACTGTCCCATTTTTCTTCATCACTGGGACAATATTGGCGATCCAATCAGGGTACTGAACTTCCTGGATGAAGCCAGAGTCGATCAGCTTCTTGACCTCGGCGTTGATGCTCATCTCAAGCTCGAGCCGCATTCTTCTCGGTGCTTGTTTGATCGGCTTGACGTCCGGGGATATGGCCAGCTTGTGGACAGCAATCTCTGGATCTAGTCCTGGCATTTCGGAATAATTCCATGCGAAGCAATCCTTATGCTGCATAAGCACGTCTTTTAGTGCAGCCACCTTTTCTTCAGACAGCACCTCGCTGACGAACGTCGGCCGCGGGTCGCTTGTCGTCCCCAGCTCAATTTTCTTGAGCTCATCTGCAGTGGTATGTATTCCATCTTCCAGCTCTTTCGGCGCAGGCGGGAATTCTGCAATCATCTCGTCATTATTGTTTTCGAAGCACCAGGAGAGGTCATCCATATCCTCGGGCTCTTCTTTTGATATCGTTATCATATGACAAGCACGAACTCGCTTCCAAGACCGATGTGGATCTGGTTCTACTCTCGTAGTTTTGGGTTCATGCTTCTGCGGTGGAGTTATCGTCCAACTGTCGGATAGAGCAAACTTGCCAAGCTGATATTGATCTTCGACCCAGTTCTTGAAGGTGAAGCAATCTTCGAGAGGGTGTCCTATTGATCGGTGATAAGAGCAATAGTCTGGGTAAGAGACTTCGCCTGATTGCTCGGGGTGTTTAGACTCTGAAAGTGTAATCATTTGATATTTTATACCGAGGTCAAGTATCTTCTTTGTCTTATCTTGAGGAAAAGAATATACTCGACTCATCTTCTTCATACGGGACAAATCCGGACCGCTTGATTCTCGACAGCGTGACTTCTTAGTCCCGCTTTGTCGCTGTCGAACGCCTTTTCCGCTCTTTGACTTGTTTCTGCCTCTGCGTCGGGCCTTTTGCACAACAGGTTGACAGGGAGGAGCATTTTCATCTTTCACGGCCTGTCGAAGAAGGCGTTGCGTCCTGGCTTTCTCATAGATGGCCATTTTGCGGTTATGATCTTCTCGAGCTTTCTGACCCGCTTCCTTGATAAGCTTGTCCATTCGTTCTTCAAATGACGGACTCGGCATTTTGATTGGAGGATCTTGTTTTGGTGCGGGGTCGGCATTTTCTGACAGGGCGTCCTCTTCTTCATCGAAGTTATATATGGCGTAGCTACCATGGACTCGTTCCCATTTCCCGGATTTCATATATCCAAGCCCAAGCGTTTCCATTCTCCCGTTGGGCAACTTGCGCTGAGTCGCAGGGACATCCCAAATCCTGTTGTAGAACCGAGCTTGCCGAATAGTCTGTTTAAAAGGTACCCCTTGGCGCTTCAATAGCCTTTTTAGTCCGTTCGTGTAGTATCTGGGCAAACGGATGGGTTGGAGCCTGTCAAGTGTAGAATCCGCGCCGTGCCAGATTTCTTTCTCCATTCTTGTTTCCGTGGACCGATAGAATAGGATCGCCTTTTCACCTTTTCGCCTGGGAGGGACGTAAAATGTCTGCAGGTCTTGCACACTGTAAGCTTCAAGTGCGTCGAGATCATTGTAGTGCTCCCGCGGAATCATGGTAATTTGCAAACTCTGATTATCACCAGCGAATGCTTGTATTGACGGCCGACTGGAGAACACAGCATTAACCTCATCTTCCGAGTCGCTTCCGAAGATCAATATGGGGGCGGACGGTCCCTGGTTGTTACGTCGAGACGGTCCAGAATAAACTATCTCTTCTTCCTCCTCGGTATCACTCCCGAAGACAGGAATGGTGGTGACGGCTTTGTTCTCCGGTTTATGAGATCTCTCCGTGTCCTCGAATTCTGGCAAAAAGTATTTTGCATCTTCGTATTTGCGGACTTCGTTCACGGAGAATGGGTTCAACTCTCCTGTCACAGTGTACTCGAGGCCATCTTTAAAGTATTTCATACACTGATGTTGCGTAGAAGGGATGATGTTGTACTCGTGTAACCAAGGTCGGCCAAGCAAAGCGTTATAGCATGTCTTGGCGTCAATGACATGAAATTTAATGTCTGTGACAAGCAGCCCGAATCGTAATGTCAATATCACAGACCCGAGGGTCCGCGATGACTGGGAGTCAAAACCGGAGATGGTGATTTTATCACGAGCGAGGTGCTGAACGCTCATGCAGATTTCCTTCAGCACCCGTATATTAAGGAGATTGACGGAGGATCCATTATCAACCAGGATTTTACTTATCTTGATATCGTGACAGTATCCAGAGACATATAGGGGACGGTTGTGGTCGCACGTCCCAAGAAGAAGGTCTTCATCACCGAACGTGACATCGGCTGTGTGCACTTCTTCCAGCTCATCCTTCATCCTTTCTTCGGCGAGGAAGGCTTGGAATTACTCGGGCTCTTGCAGTTCCTTGATTAATGAATCTCTCGCTTCTTTTGATAATAAGAGGGCGTCGAGATTGCTGAGAGGGTAGCTTTCTCAGGTGTGCTAGGACGTTGTAGTCCACCTTACTTTTCTTTGGCGGGTCCTTAGCAGTCAGCTCTTTCATGACCTGGTCATCCAGGGTGATATCCTCAGAGACCTTTTCTTTTCCCTTATCTTTTCTATTCGTGGGTCCGAGATTCTTTTCTGGAAGCGTGCGATTGCGCAGCTGAATGTTTTCACAGGCCTTCGGTTCTTCCTCTTTCCCTAAGATGGATTCTTTAAAGAGAGGGCCAAGAGCCATTTCCTCGTCAGAGTCGCTCCCAAAGGTGAGAACCTGTGATCCTCCGGCGTTGACCGTGCGACAGTTACCGGTAGTTCTTTTATGCTCCTCGGTTGTACTTCTCTGCTCCCGATGAGTTTTGCGTTTCGTCCGCTTAAAATGTTGCCGGTGAGCAACATATCCCTTCCACCATCTTTTAAAAGCGTCGCACTCCTCGGTGGGGTGCGAAATCTTTCGATGATATGAACAGTAATTAGGATGTGTCTCTGCTTTACCGAGAATGTTTCCTTCGGAAGGTGGTAGCTTCATTCCCATTGATATGGCTTTAGCAAACCTTTTCCTCGTCTTGAATTTGTTTTTATCCGCAACGGATGTCTTTTGATTTGATGGGAGTGCCTCGACTCTTTCGTCTAGTCGCCGGCATTTGGCTCCTTCCAATATGGCCATCTCACGCTCCCGATTGGCTTTACTTTTCGGACGAATCTCATTCAGAAAGGCGTCGATCATCTCGTCTGACGGCCATAGAAGTTCTGGTTCAAGACCCGCCCCCGGTTTCTCGGTGCAAGGAGCCTCTTTATCATCTATCAATGAGTGAGAGATCACATGACAACTTGCTACGTAGTCCCCAGATTCATCTGATGAGTCTTCTCCATCATTTTCGTCCTCGAGGACGTGGCTGAGGAACTCTTGGAGCGTAATTGGAATCCGCGCCTTCTGGTTATACTCTTCCAGCGCGTCAATCTGTTTCTGCAAATCCGTGCGCTTGTCACCAGGCTTCACGGGCTTCTTGGATTTCTTCTTGTTTTTCTTTGAAGATTTTAACGGCTGGGTGTGAGTGCTGGGGCCATCACCACCGATCTTTGGAGTTGGGCGCGGCTTCAGCATCCCTTCGATGATCTGGGGTTCTAGCGGGTTCTTCCACCTGACCGCCGGGCATGTCTGGAGATCATTCAGCATCCTTTTGGTTTTGGCTGACAACACGACCTCCCATGGAGTTTCTTCAACAAAAGAACAAGTTGCCCCCGGTGTGTCCGTCTTCTTTGGAGTGTGCGGTTGTGGTGGGTTTATTTTCCACTTCTCGGACAGTGCAAACTTGCCTTGTAGGTACTGATCTTCGATCTATCCTTTAAAGACGAAGCAATCCTCGATCGGGTGACTTACCGTTTGATGGTAAGGGCAGTAATTGGGGTTATTCACCTCGCTGGGTTGCGGCGGTCGCCTTGGATTTGGTAAGTTGATAAGCCTGTTGCGCACTGCCAGCTCGAATAGCCTCCTTGTTTTGTCCCGTGGGAATGAGTAAGGATGCTTCATTTTCTCATTGTAATAGCGTCGTCTCTCTTCCAGTTGATCTGCAAGTTTTGGGGTACTGGGATGCTGTTGGGTGTTCGCGACGAAGGTTGCCTTCCCTTTACCCTTGTCGTTTTGTGGTTCCGGCTTCGGGGGAGACGGTCTGTGACCCATTTGATCCATCTGAGCCAGCTTGTCGATTAGGGCCTGGAACGTGGTCGGTTTAAAGAATATCATGAACTGTGAAATAGTCGCATGAGGATCTAGGGTGCCCACGAACATGCCCACCGCTGGTGCTTCTTCGATGCGCTGCTCGCACTTCGACCATAAGTTCCGCCATCGGATTGCATATTGAACCCAGGTTTCGCCCGGCTTCACCCTTGCATTAATTAATGCCGTTATCGGGGTGCGTTCGTTGGCGCTTGCGAAACGCTGGGTGAACAACAACTCCATTTCAGCGAAAGTTTTGACGGAGTCATTTGGAAGTTCGGAATACCACTCAAATGCCATCTCCGATAAACTGCCGACGAATTAGCGAAGCAAGAGCTTATCATCGCCGCCGGTGTTGCCACAAAGAGCCCTGAACTGGGCAACATGTTGATGGGGATTGCCTGTCCCCTTGTAGACATGGAATTTTGGGATCATGTAGCCCGGCGGGTATTTGATCTGATCATACCAGCTCGGATATGGCCGCCCCGTTTTAAAAACTTGCCCGGCTGCCTCAGTTGCCTAGTGAACTCGTATCTGCTAAGCTATGTAGTCATCCAGGACAGCCTTAGAGATTGTTTCCTCTTCGGCTGTTGAAAGAGCCGGAGGTGGATTTGACGTTTCTCCTCTGTCATCTTCAAGGATAATCGGAGGGTCTTCGGCTGGGGGATCCGGCTGGATCATCATACCTACCATGTTCTGGAACAGAAGGGCCATTCGTTTTATATTGGCTGCTTGTTCCGCAGCCTCTCTGTCCTTCTTTTCAAGTATTCTGCGAAGGAATTCGGCATTGGTTTCTTGCTCCTGTCACTGATCCGAGGATGCTTCTAGGCTTTCTTTTGGCCCGGTGAATGCGGCCATCACGGTCATCATCTCTTGGAGCTTCTGCTGCTGCTCTTGAGCCTTAGACACTGATCGCGTAAGCGGTCGATGACTTGTGGATATACGGCTATCCTCTTTCCCGGATGCCATGTAGACGGTATGTACCACCATGCCCCCGGACTTAGGGTGTTTAGGCTCACTGCCTTTGACATTTGCCGCAGGCGTGGGGACTTTCTCCGGCCTTCTTCTCTTGTGGGCCATCGAAGTTGAGGGGGCCGTTGCTGTGGGCACCCAGGTGGCCGTCGTCTTCCGTTGTTTAACAGGGCGGTTTTCTTCCTATCGGACTTTCGACTTCTTATGCTGATGGAGAAATTCAGATCAATCACCGATTCTCGGACTCGTCGCCAAATCTTGTAGACTTTGGAAGACAGCCGTTGAGGAGACTGCTCCGGCTTTGTTTCTACGACGGTCTCTACCGGTGGCGGAGATCTTTTTAGTACGGCAGTAGGCGAATTCCTGCGTACCCTGTTCAGCAGCTCAAAGCTGTTCCCGATTGGGACAGCAGCATTAATTTCCACCGTTGGAGTTGGTGGAGTTAGCCCAGAGGGGGAGTTGCCCCCAACCTTCTTTATCCGGCGCCAGTGACGACGTTGAGCATGTCGAGCTGATGGTGTTGGCTTGGTGACGGGGATGGCTTTGTCTTGCCCCATGTTCAGGTGAGGGGCTATTGCTGGTGTCAGCCTCTTGAAGACAGACGTCCGTTGAGAAGCCGTGTCCAACCGGTCAAAAACAGATTTCTGAGCGGGAGCGGGAATGGGAGCAGTCAGTCTTGCAAAGACCGACCCTCTGGCAGGAGAAGCCGCCTTGACGACTTCAGGAGCAGGGATGGCTATCTTCTTTAGGATGGCCACTTCAGGTATTATGGGCTTCTTGGTAGGCCCTTTGGAGCTCGAATTCAGCCTGGTGAGGATCGAGGGATTGGAATCGGGCGACCCATTGAAAGGGGCCGTGGTAGTAGCAAGTCGATCGAAGACCGACTTCTTTGAAGCTTTCGATACAGGTACAGGGATGGTGAAGCTTGCTGGCGGGAGCATGGTTCCGAAAAACAGCCCTGTGGTGGCTTGAGTAATCTGTTCCATGGCAATTGTGAACAAAGAGGCCACTTGGGGCCCGTAGGATATGCCCCCAGTCGAGGCGGAGCGTAGGTTGCAGTTGCATGTGGAACACTTTGAGCAGGTGCCAGCCATTGATCCTTTTGCTTTCTGCAGCAAGAAAAACGCCAAATCTTAGTACCTCAAAACCCAAGGGCAACCATTAGCGAACCGCGATTGGTTCGCGAACACGACACACAAAGTGTGGAGTAGAAAGAGGAAAAGGTCCCTCCGGGCGTGCCAGAATCTGTTCCCCTCCGAAAGACGGCGCGACATGGACGTCTTGCGTGAGATTCGGGGCAGATGCTAATTGGTGCTATCCGTCCACCTCTCCGAAGATGCCAAGTTGATTTATGGCACCGTGTATCGAAGGTTTAAACGGATGCGGCCGATGTAGCAGACTTCGTCAGATTCCCCCTCGCTTGAGGGGTTTTTGATTGTGAGGACGCTCTTCCCTGCAGGCGCAAGCCCCTGCAGTTAATTACGCTACCGCGTCGCGATAACAACTTTCTCCTTCTCCAGATGGTCACTTCGTGTCGTGGGTGTTTGTTTTGTGTTCGGTTGCCCGTGGATTGTATACGGAGACTAAGTTATGTTGTCGCCCGTAGGGCGTGGATTAGTCCAAATCCGTATCATCCTTAGATTTGGTTTGGGGGGTGTTTAAGGATACGTTAGCCTTATTTGAGGCTAAAATCGACTTAACGTTCGTTAAGGACACGTTAGTTTAATTTTAGACTAAGATCAACTTAACGGGATCGTTTAGATCCAACAAGAGAGCAATTGGGGGCTCTATTGTTTAGTTTAGTGACATTGCGGTCGGTAGGTAGTTTAAGGACATTGCGGTCCAATATTAGTTTTAAGACATTGCGGTCAAGGTTAAGGACATCATAGTCCGTGGATTTAAGGACTCCACAGTCCATTGTTAGTTTTAAGACATCACGGTCAAGGTTAAGGACATCATAGTCCGTTGTTAATTTTAAGACATCACGGTCAAGGTTAAGGACATCATAGTCCGTTGTTAGTTTTAAGACATCACGGTCAAGGTTAAGGATATCATAGTCCATGAGTTTAAGGACCCCACAGTCCGATATTATGTATGGTTGTTGGGACCCGTCACCTCTTTGAAGACGTTGAGGAATTACAACGACAAATATCAAAGGAGTGAAGAGATATACCCTTGAACCAAGGTAGATTAAACGATCTATAGCCCAATTTGGAACCAAGACCAATTAATTATATTGTGAGCCCATTGGCTCAGTTAGGTCTGGATTGAGGACTTATGGCCAACTTGGGCTAAGTCCAATTAAGTCTGGCCCTTTGTTGGACTGTTTGACATTTGTCTGGTTCCAGTCCACAGGAGTTTTGAGGGACTTGATAACATTTCTGTTGTAGCTCTGGACGTTATTCAATTTTGAGGTTCAATTGAAGGGGAGGCTTTGCCTCTGAAAGATTAGCCAATTTGGCTAGAAGTAGTGTTAAACACTAAATAACAAAAGTGCTAAACACTAGAGACAGAATTCTCAAACTAGTGTTAAACACTAAAAGAACAATCATTGTTAAACACTGGAAATATAGTTTTCGATTTAGTGTCAAACACTAGAAAATAATCAGTGTTAAGCACTGTAAATAGGGTTTTCAAATTAGTGTTAAACACTAAGAAAAATCAGTGTTAAACACTGGGAATAAAGATCTCTAATTAGTGTCAAAACACTAAAGAAAAAGGGGTCACATGTGGACACGTGAGAGCGTCCAAAGGTGGGACCAGATTCCCCTTATTCTGTTCTGCAAAAAAAGTATTGAATACTTTCTATATTTGATTTTGGAGCATCACGACCCGATGAGAATTAAATTCTCAACTTATGGGGAGATGTGCACTTTGCAGATCCTCAACCAGAGAAAGAACTAAGTTCTTTACAAAAGAGTTAAACTCTTAGATCTTTGAGAATTAAATTCTCTTTTTTCTGAAGTTTTAATCCTCTTTCTTTTTCTCACCTAGGGTTTTCTTTCTGAATTTTCAAGATGCTAAAATTCTCTTCAAAGGTTTTTCTCCAAAATTCTGTCTCTCATCCTTTTTTTAATTCTCCCTTCTCGACTCCTATTTATAGGAGGAGGAAAAGAATCAATTTGTTTAGTAAATCTCTCACTGAAAGATTTGATTTGTTTTCATCATTAGTCTGAGCCTTTAGATTACTAGGTGAATTTTATTCACCGTTGGATGTTTTAATCCAAAAATATTCTATTTGTTATTTTGGTGAGATTTAGGGGAAATCTTTCCTTGTCCAAGATTTTTCCATAAATTAGTGATATTTAATCACCCTTGAATTCTTAATCCAATGGTTCTCCATAATTGTTCTCCATTTTGGAAAGATTTAAATGATCTTTTTTAGAATTTAATTCTGTTAAACCGTAAGGCTTTTAAAACCAGTCACGTGTTGACATGTGACCTTTAGTCACGTGTAAGCACGTGACCCCCGGTCACGTGTAAGCGCGTGACCCTCCGAATGGACTCCTCTTCTGTGCTCTGTTTTGTGCCGCTGCTTTAACCAACACGTGCCGACACGTGACTATTGGTTACGTGTGAGCACGTGATGTCTCTTTTTAAGTTTTTCCTGATTTTTTAATCAGGGAACAGTGGGTCCTTAAATTCACAGACTATGATGTCCTTAATCTTGGACCGCCATATCCTTAAACTGGTGATCGACCGCAATGTCCATAAACTAAACAATAGAGTTCAAATGCTCTTTTGTTGGATCTAAATGATCCTGATAAGTTGATCTTAGTCTAAAATTAGACTAACGTATCCTTAACAAACGTTTAAGTTGATCTTAGTCTCAAATGAGACTAACGTATTCTTAAACCCAAACCAAAACCCAAATCTAAGAAAATACGGATTTGGACTAATCCACGCCCTACGGGCGACAACATAAATTAGTCTCCTTATACAATCCACGGGCAACCAAAAACAAAACAAACACCCACGACACGAAGTGACCATCTGGAGAAGGAGAAAGTTGTTACCACGATGCGGTAGCGTAATTAACTGCAGAGGCTTGCGCCTGCAGGGAAGAGCGTCCCCACAATTAAAAACCCCTCATCGACGAGGGGGAATCTGACGAAGTCTGCTACATCGGCCGCATCCGTTTAAACCTTCGATACATGGTGCCATAGATCAACTTGGCATCTTTGGAGAGGTGGACGGATAGCACCAATTAGCATCTGCCTCAAAATTCAGGCGAGACGTTCACCGCGTCATCGCGCGTCCTTCGGCAGGGAATAGATTCTGGCACACCCGGTGGGACCTTTTCCACTTTCCACTCCATACTTCGTGTGTCGTGTTCGCGAATGAATCGCGGTTTGCTATGGTTGCCTGTGGATTCAAGGTACTAAGATTTGGTGTCTTTCCCAGTGCAAAAAAACAGAAGATCAATGGCTTCAACCTGCACTAACTGTAACTGCAACTCTCGCTCCGTCCCGTCCGGAGGAGTGACTTACGGGCGCCAAGCGGCCTCCATCTTCGCTATGTCGATGGAATAGGTGACTCAGGCCACCACCGAGCTATTCTTCGGGACTATGCTCCCACCGATGAGCTTCAATGCCCCAATGTCGTTGCAAGAAGCTCCAAAGAAGTCGGTCTTTGATCGGCTTACAACTACCGCAGCCCCTCTCAACAGGTTGCCCAAGTCCAATAGCTCAGTTTTCAGCAAACTGGGCCAAAGCTCAAGCGGGCCCATGAAGAAGCCCGCGATACCTGAAGCGGCCATCCCGAAGCGGATAACCATTCCTGCTCCTAAAGTCGTCAATGCAGCTTCCCCTACTAAAGGGTCGGTCTTCACAAGACTGTCCGTTTCAGCTCCTATTCCATGCGAAGCCATGAAGGCTGCTTCCTCTGTTCGAAAGTCGGCCTTCGCAAGACTGACTATCCCCTCTCAACGGATGTCAGTCTTCGACTGGCTTGCGCCAATAACATCCTCTCCTCAAAACAGGGGGCATGACAAAGCCATCCCCATAGCCGAACCAACACCATCTGCACTACATACTCGCCGTCGTCACTGGCGCCGAGTACGGAAGGCTGGGGGCAGCTCTCCGTCTGGATTTACTCCACTAGCTCCAACGGTGGAAGTCAATACTGCTGTTCCAACTGGGAACAGCTTCGAGCTGCTTAATATGGTGCGCAGGAATTCACCCACCGCCGTACTGAAAAGATCTCCTCCACCCGTGGGGAACGTTACAGAAACAAAGCCGGACCAGTCCCTTCAGCGGCTGCCCTCTAAAATTTATAAAGTTTGGCGACAGGTCCAGAACTCCATGGTAGATCAAGGATACCCCCGCCGACAGGAAAAGATGAAGGTTCGGCAAGAAAAGAACCACCCTGTCAAGCCACAGAAGGCGATAGCTATTTGGGTGCCCACTGCAACGGCCCTCTCAACTTTGACCGCCTATAAGAGGAGAAGGCCGGAGAAAATTCCTATGTTTACGACAAATGTCAAGGGCACTGAGCCTAAACGCCCCAAGTCTGGGGGCATGGTGGTGCACACCATCTATATGGCATCCGGAAAAGAGGATAGCCGTATCTCTACAGGTCATCGACCGCTTACGCGATCAGTGACTAGGGCTCAGGAGCAACAACAGCAAAAGCTCCAGGAAATGCTAACGCAAATGGCCGCACTCACCGGGCCAAAAGAAAGCCCTGAGGCGTCATCGGAGCAGCGTCATGAACAAGAAACCGATGCTGACTTCCTCCGCAGAGTCCTCGAAAAGAGGGACAGAGAAGCGGCAGAACAAGCGGCTAATATAAAATGAATGGTGCTTCTCTTCCAAGACATGGTCGGGATGATGTTACAACCAGAACCTCCAGCTGAAGACCCTCCTATCATCATTGAAAATGACAGAGGGAAGACATCGAACACTCCTCCGGCTCTTTCAGCAGTCAAAGAGGAAACCATTTCTAAGGCCGTTCTGGATGACTATATTGCTCAGAAAATACGAGCTCACCAGACGAATGAAGCGTTCGGCCAAGTCGTTAAAACTGAACGACCATATCCAGGCTGGTATGACCAAATAAGTTACCCGCCGGGATATACGATCCCCAAATTCCATGTGTACAAGGGGACAGGCAATCCCCATCAACATGTCGCTCAGCTCAGGGCTCTTTGCGGCAACACCGGGGGCGATGATAAATTGCTACTTCGCCAATTCGTCGGCAGCTTGTCGGAGACGGCATTCGAGTGGTATTCTGAACTTCCCAACGATTCCGTCAAAACTTTTGCAGAGATGGAGCTACTATTCACCCAGCGTTTCGCGAGTGCTAGTGAACGCACCCCAATAACGGCATTGATCAATACTAGGGTGAAGCCTGGAGAAACATGGGTCCAATATGCAATACGATGGCGAAATTTGTGGTCGAAATGCGAGCGGCGCATCGAAGAAGCGCCTGCGGTAAGTATGTTCGTGGGTCTCTTAACCCTCAAGCAACTATTTCCCAATTCATGATGTTCTTCAAGCCGACCACGTTTCAGGTCTTGATTGACAAGTTGGCCCAAATGGACCAGATGGGTCATAGACCATCTCCTTCAAAGACGGATCCTCTGAATGAAAAGGGGAAAGGAAAAGCAACTTTCGTTGCCACTACTCAACAACAGCCGAGCAACTTAAAACCGGTTGTTCGCCAAAACAACGTGCGTCCACGCCCATCCCTCGACGAAAGACTGGGACGTCCTTACTCGTTTCCCCAGGATAAAACGAGGAGACTGTTCGAGCTGGCAGTGCGCAACAGGCTCATAAATTTGTCGGATCCAAAACGTCCGTTGCAACCAGGTGATGTCAACAATCCTAATTACTGCCCTTACCACCAAGCAGTAAGCCATCCAATCGATGATAGCTTCATCTTCAAAGGTTGGATTGAAGACCAATACCAACAAGGCAAGTTCGCATTATCCAAAAACTGGAAGGTGAACCCGCCACAACCTCACGCCCCTAAAAAATTGGACGTGCCGGGGGCATCGTGCTCATTCATAAGGGAAGCCCCATGGGAAGTTGTTCTTTCGGCAAAGATGAAAAGAATGCTGAAGGATCTCCAAAAGTGCCCGGCAATCAGGTGGAAAAATCCACTGGAACCCGAGATCGTCTAGGGAATGCTGAAACCGTGCCCAACTACAAAAATTGGTGGTAATAGTCAAAGTGCTCGCACCCAGCCGTCAAAGTCTTCGAAGAAGAAGAAGAAGACCCAAAAGCCGGTGAAGCTTAATAACAAGCGCACATACCTGCAAAAACAGATTGACACTCTGGAAGAATATAACCAGAAGGCGCGGACCCCGGTCACACTCCAAGAATTTCTCAACAATATCCTTGAGAACGGAGATAACGACAATAACGACAGGGATGACTCGTCAAAAGAATCTGAGGACTATGTGGCAAGTTGCCACATGATCTCTCATTCGGCATTAACTAATGAAGAAACGCACTTAGCGATAGAAGACAGCATAAAAGAGCTGGGGGCAGGATCAAAGCTAAAACCCTTGGAACCGTCTGACAAGATGATCGACTTGATACTGAACGAAGCCCGTCAGAAAAGCAAAGCTAATCGAGAGCGTGAACTGGATATATTCGAAAAAACCAGACGCCGACGACTGGAGGAAAAGGTCGAGATACCCCAACTGGAGCAAAGCATCCCTATCGCCAGCAAAAGAAGGCTTAAAGTAAGGAAACGATTCGCTAGGGCCCTGGCAATAGGAATGAAGTTGCCCTCTTTCAAAGGAAATTCCCCTTGCAATATACGTCTTGATAAAGCGGACATACATCCTAACTTCCGCCTATACCATCAAAGGATTGCACACCCTACCGAGGAGTGCATAGCCTTTAAAAACCGGTGGCAGGGATATGTTGTCCATCGACGACACGTTCAACGAGTGAAGCGCAAGGCTCGTCGGGAACAGAAAAGCATGACAGATGAGCGCGAAAGAGTTGCTGGCAACTGTCACATAGCCGACACCAAGGGATCACAAGTTATCACCTTCGGAAGCGACTCTGATGAAGAAATCGCCCTCAGCCCTCTCTTCAGGGAATCCACCTCCGACACAAAACATGCGAAGATTTGCGGGAAAATCTAGCCGCGTAATCGTACGTTGACTTATGACCGAAACGTCGTTAAACTACCACCAACCCACGACATTCTCAGGCTGACGTGGTAAAAAAAATGGTACGTCCACAAACAAAAAGGGCACGGATGAAAACCCGAGAGGGCTCCGTGAGTAAAAACAGCAGGGCTACCGGCGAGTTCTGTGAAAACCTAAAAGGGCGCAATCTCGTTAAAAGGCACTTGCAAGGTCCTCTCGACCTTGTAAGGAGAAACCACCCGCGTGAGATCCTTACGACTCACAAGGGAGCAACACACTTAGGGATCCCCATGATTCCTAAAGAGAAATTACACTTGCGAGATCCTCACGACTCGTAAGGAGAATCCTCTTATGAGACCCTCACGACACATAAGATTCAAAAATCTTAGGCTACAAGGATCTGAACCTGTTCTTAAGCGGCGACCACAACCTCCAATGCTGCCCTACAAGTGGCTTAATACTGACCCTTGTATACAACCCACGGGCGCGAATAAACATTCCCCTAACAAAGTCCCATCCGTGATTAGGGATATGTCTATATGGTGAACGACCCTTATAAGTCCTCTCGACTTATAAGGAGAAAATACTCTTTTAAGATCCTTACAACTTATAAGAGACCACACACTTAGGAATCCTCACGATCCCTAAGGAGAAAACGCACCTACGAGCTCACGATCCCTAAGGAGAAAACGCACCTACGAGATCCCCATGACTCGCAGGGAGAAATATCTTGTTCACCGCCGAAAACCAGGAAGACAAACGTCTTGCCTGAATTTGGGGGCAGATGCTAAAAGGTGCCATCCGTCCACCTCTCCGAAGATTCCAAGTTGATTTATGACACCGTATATCGAAGGTTTAAACAGATGCGGCCGATGTAGCAGACTTCGTCAGATTCCCCCTCATTTGAGGGGGTTTTGATTGTAGGGACGCTCTTCCCTGCAGGCGCAAGCCCCTGTAGTTAATTACGCTACCGTATCGCGGCAACAACTTTCTCCTTCTCCAGATGATCACTTCATGTCGTAGGTGTTTGTTTTGTTTTTGGTTGCCCCTGGATTGTATACGGAGACTAATTTATGTCGTCGCCCGTAGGGCGTGAATTAGTCCAAATCCGTATTTTCTTAGATTTGGATTTTGGGGTTGGGTTTAAGGATCGTTAATCTCATTTGAGACTAAGATCGACTTAAATGTTTGTTGAGGATACGTTAGTCTAATTTTAGACTAAGATCTACTCAACAGTTTGTTAAGGATACGTTAGTCTAATTTTAGACTAAGATCAACTTAACAGTTTGTTAAGGACACGTTAGTCTAATTTTAGACTAAGGTCAGCTTAACCATTTGTTAAGGATACATTAGTCTAATTTTAGACTAAGATCTACTCAACAGGATCATTTAGATCCAACAAAAGAGTATTTGGGCTCTATTGTTTTAGTTTAGGGACTTCGCGGTCAATTACCAGTTTAAGGACATGGTGGTCCATTGTTACTTTAAGGACATCTCGGTCCAAGGTTAAGGACATCATAGTCCGTGAGTTTAAAGACCTCACAGTCAAGGTTAAGGACATCATAGTCCATGGGTTTAAAGTGACCCCACAGTCCGAGGTTAAGGACACCATAGTCCAGGAGTTTAAAGGGACTCCACAGTCCGAGGTTAAGGACATCATAGTCCATGAGTTTAAGGACCCCACAGTCCATGGAATGATTGGTTATCGGGACCCGTCACCTCTCTGAAGACGTTGAAGGATTACAACGACAAATAACAGAGGAGTTCAGAGATGTACCCTTGAACCAAAGTTGATTGAGAGATCTGTAGTCCAATTTGGAAGTAAGATCAATTAATTAGGTTATGAGCACATTGGCTCAGTTAAATCTGAATTAAGGACTTATGGCCAATTTGTGCTAAGTCCAATTAAGTTTGAAATGTTGGCCTTTTGTTGGCCTGTTGAGCATTTGTCTGGGTTCAGCCCCTCATTATTCAGCAATGCTAAACAAGAGTTTGAGGGCTCTGAGAACATTTTGTCTTTGGCTAAGCACTTAAACATTATAGTTCTGGATTTTAAGGCTCATTTGAAGGGGAGATTTGCCTCTGGAAAACTTAGCCAATTTGGGCTAAGCTGATTTGAAAATAGTGTTAAACACTAGAGAACATCTGGCGGTCACGTGTTCTCACGTGATGTGCTGAAAATAGTGTTAAACACTAAGGACGAAACGCTTAAAGTAGTGTTAAAGACTAAAATTGAATTGGTCACGTGGGGTCATGTGAGACATCTGAAGGTGGGGCCAGACTTCCTTTATTTTGTTCTCAGAATAAATAAGTGTTAAACACTTTTGGTCTTTAAGGCCGTCACGTGTGAGCACGTGATGGGCATCCATCCACTGGATATTAAAGGGATTTGTTAGGGGTCACGTGGGGACACGTGAGGGCGCCCTAAATTAATATTGCCTTTGGCATTGTTCCCTTTATTTTGAGGGTCATGTGGGAGCACGTGAGGCATTGCCTCCAAGTTTTTCTTTCTCATTTTAAGGGATTTGTTTTAGGGGTCACGTGGGAGCACGTGACCTAGTTTTGTTCTTCATTTTCTGCTCATTGAGAATGGGGGTCACGTGTTACCACGTGACCAAGTTCTTTACGTGCATGGAGAGCTTTCAAGTCTCTTTGTTTTAAGAATTAAATTCTCAGTAGGGTTAAACCCAAATTCTGTTTTAGAGGAATTAAATTCCTGTGTATGTGGAAGAATTAAATTCTTATGTAGGGTTAAACCCTAATTCTGTTTTGGAGGAATTAAATTCCTATTAATTTGGGAGAATTAAATTCTCATATAGGGTTAAACCCTAGTTCTGTTTTGGAGGAATTAAATTCCTATGAATTTGGGAGAATTAAATTCTCATATAGGGTTAAACCCTAGTTCTGTTTTGGAGGAATTAAATTCCTATGAATTTGGGGGAATTAAATTCCTTAAACTCAATTCTCTCTCTAAGTTTTGGATCTGCATGGCAGAATCTCCCCGATGAGAATTAAATTCTCAACTTGTGGGAAGATCTGCTTCTGCAGATCTTCAACCAAAGGAAGAACTAAGTTCTTATTCAGAAGAGTTTAACTCTTAAATTGAGAATTAAATTCTCTTTGTTTTATAGAACTTAGATCTCTTTCCCCTTTCTCACCTAGGGTTTCTTTTCTCTGAAGAGATTTTTTTTCTCTCTCTTGAGAATTAAATTCTCCTCTCTTTTTTCTCTCTGTTATTGTTATCTCCAAAAAAAGTAGACCCTTTCTCTTCTCTTCTTGGCTCCTATTTATAGGAGAAAGAAAAGAATTAATTTGTTTTGTCAATCTTTCATTGAAACATTTTAATTGATTTTGTAACCAACATGATCTTTTAGATCACTCAGTGAATTTTATTCACCATTGGATTTTTAATCTAAAAGATCTTTTATCTGTTATTCCTGGCAAATTTCAAGGAAATCTTTCCTTGTATAAAACATTTCCATAAATTGGTGATTTTTAATCACCATTGGATTTTTAATCCAACGGTACTCCATTTTACAAAGCACCAACTTTTTTGTTTGGAAAGATTTAGAGAAATATTATTCCAGTTAGGGTTTTTGATTTCCTCTTAATTAGAATTTAATTCTATTAATTCATAGATCTTTAGGAACCTATCACGTGTTGGCACGTGACCCCCTGATTAAGCATTTGGCCATAATTTAATTCTGTTATTTTAAAGAACTCAGGAATTATCACGTGTCAGCACGTGGCCCTTGGTCACGTGTTGGCACGTTATGCCCCATTGGGGGTTTTCCTTGTTATTTTATTATACCTTTAATTCTTTTCAGTGGGTTTAAAAGCCCATCACGTATTAGCACGTGACCCCACTGATTAATTATTTCCAATTATTTATTTTATTCAGTGCCTATAGGCTTTGCCTGTAAATGGTCACGTGTCTGCACGTGATGCCCGGTCACGTGTGAGCACGTGATACCTCATAACTTTTGATTCCGGATGAATTATGAGATCCATAATATATCAAATCGAAGGATTTTTCAAAACACTTTCGATACCATCAGAATTTAGCTGTTTCTCATTCGGGAGTTTATGAAAATGCAGCCCGAAAAATACTGGTTCGCATTCTCTTCCTTAGATTACATGTGCATAGCATATTTGCTCATAACTTTTGATCCCGGATGAATTATGAAGCCCATAATATATCAAATCGAAGGTTTTTTCGAGACGCTTTCGATACCATCAGAATTTAGCTGTTTCACATTCGGAAGTTTGTCAAAATACAGCCCGAAAAATACTTGTTCACATTTTCTTAAACGTATCACTGCCATTTGATACCTTGGGTCTTTTGCGCAGAAATTTTTTGGCGGGAACAAATGCCCCCACTACTTTGCCCACGTAAGTATATACGTGGGTGAAGTAGTGCAGAGTAATTCATAGCGTATGACCAGTTTCGGGTTGGTATATAATTTTCAGAATCTTGATATGAGAAGATAACGAGCGGACACAAGCGTCGTCATTTATCATTGACTCAAATATCGACTCTTAAGAGACATAGTTCCAAACCCTCAGCTCCATGAGCCGCACCCTTCTATTTCTTTATGTTTTACTCTGGCGTGAAGTAGTTTATATGCTCATGAGTAACTTCTCCATTTCAGTGGCATATAGTTTTGGCAAGTGTGGCCCATAGATGGTAGATAACAGTTCATCTTGAACTTTTTATAAGGTAGCGATGGCTTAGGAAACAGGGTTAGGATCTGTTGCCTAAGACTTTTCAACTTTATGAGCCGTGAGGGTCTCATAAAGACTTTTCTCCCTACGGGTCGAGAGGATCTCGTAGGTGTATTTTCTCCTTAGGAATCGTGAGGATTCCTAAGTGTGCTTTCTTTTGAAAGTCATAAGGGTCTAAAAAAGAATTTTCCCGCTTATAAGTCGAGATGACTCATAAGTGGTTGTTTCCCTCCTCGTCGATATTCGACTTCGGAGAGTGTGGCCCGTGGATAGTCCATATTGACCTCTTTGCAGGACGGTGATGGCTTGGGGGACAGGGTTAGGATCTGCCACCCAAGACTTTTCAACTTTATGAGCCGTGAGGGTCTCCCAAAGACTTTTCTCCCTACGAGTCGAGAGGATCTCGTAGGTGTATTTTCTCCTTAGAAATCGTGAGGATTCCTAAGTGTGCTTTCTCTTGAGAGTCGTAAGGATCTCACAAGAGAATTTTCCCGCTTATAAGTTGAGAGGACTCGTAAGTGGTTGTTTCCCTCCTCGCCGATGTTTGACTTCGGAAAGTATGGCCCGTGGATAGTCATGTTGACCTCTTTGCAGGGCAGTGATGACTTGGGGGACAGGGTTAAGATCTGCCACCCAAGACTTTTCAACTTTATGAGCCGTAAGGGTCTCACAAAGACTTTTCTCCCTACGAGTCGAGAGGATCTCGTAGGTGTATTTTCTCCTTAGGAATCGTGAGAATTCCTAAGTGTGTTTTCTCTTGAGAGTCGTAAGGATCTCCCAAGAGAATTTTCTTCCTTCCAAGTCGAGAGGACTCGTAAGTGATTGATGAGTTGACCTACTCCCGAGTCAAAACATTGCTTCAACAGGGAGGTCGAGGGTTGATTTTGGTTTGTCTGTGTACTGTCGAGTCATGGAACTGGGAACTTTGCCGCGGCTCTGCTTTGCTGACATTGTATATTCCTGCAGAGACACTGGTTTATCTGCGGGTCGGCGCGAATCGAGATGCTCTCGCTAAGGATGTTGATTTCCCTGAATTGAGGTATTTGCCAAGGACACTGATTTCCTTGGAGTTGAGACGAATTGAGGTATTCCTGCAAAGACACTGATTTCCTTGCGGGCCGACGTGAATCGAGATGCTCTCACCAAGGACACTGATTTCCCTGAATCGAGGTTTTGCCAAGGACACTGATTTCCCTGGAGTTGAAACGAATCGAGGTATCCCTGCAAAGACACTGATTTCTCTGTGGGTCGACGCGATTCGAGGTGCGCTCGTCAAGGATGCTAATTTCCCTGAATTGAGGTTTTTTCCAAGGACACTGATTTCCCTGGAGTCGAAACGAATCGAGGTATTCCTGCAAAGACACTGATTTCTCTGCGGGTCGGTGCGAATCGAAGTGCTCTCGTCAAGGACGCTGATCTCCCTGAATCGAGTAGGTTACCAAGGACACTGATTTCCCTGGGGTTGAGACGAATCGAGGTATTCCTGCAAAGACGCTGATTTCTCTGCGGGTCGACGCGAATCGAGATGCTCTCGTCAAGGACGCTGATTTCCTTGAATCGAGGAGGTTTCCAAGGACACTGATTTCCCTGGAGTCGAAACGAATCGAGATATTCTTGCAAAGACACTGATTTCACTGCGGGTCGACACGAATTGAGATGCTCTCGTCAAGGACGCTGATTTCCCTGAATCGAGGAGGTTGCCAAGGACACTGATTTCCTTGGAGTCGAAACGAATCGAGGTATTTCTGCAAAGACACTGATTTCTCTGTGGGTCAACGCGAATCGAGGTGCTCTCATCAAGGATGTTGATTTCCCTGAATCGAGGAGGTTGCCAAGGACACTGATTTCCCTGGAGTTGAAAAGAATCGAGGTATTCCTGCAAAGACACTGATTTCTCTGCGGGTCGACTCGAATTGAGGTGCTCTCGTCAAGGACGCTGATTTCCCTGAATCGAGGAGGTTTCCAAGGATACTGATTTCCCTGGGGTTGAGACGAATCGAGGTATTCCTGCAAAGACGCTGATTTCTCTGCGGGTCGACGCGAATCGAGGTTTTGCCAAGGACACTGATTTCCCTGGGGTTGAGACGAATCGAGGTATTCCTGCAAAGACACTGATTTCTCTGTAGATCAACGCGAATCAAGGTGCTCTCGTCAAGGATGATGATTTCCCTGAATCGAGGAGGTTGCCAAAGACACTGATTTCCCTGAGGTTGAGACGAATCGAGGTATTCCTGCAAAAACGCTGATTTCTCTGCGGGTCGACGCGAATCAAGGTGCTCTCATCAAGGACGCTGATTTCCCTGAATCGAGGAGGTTGCCAAGGACACTGATTTCCCTGGGCTTGAGACGAATCGAGGTATTCCTGCAAAGACGCTGATTTCTCTGTGGGTCGACGCGAATCAAGGCGCTCTCTTCAAGGACGTTGATTTCCTTGAATCGAGGTTTTTGCCAAGGACACTGATTTCCCTGGAGGTCGGTTAACTTGTTTCCGAGACGGAGCGTTGATCCGGCAGGGAGGTCATTGGTTGACTCTAGGTTGTTTGTGGACCGTAGAGTCTTGGAACTAGGGACTTTGCTATGGTTCCGCTTTGTTAACGTTGCATCCGAATCCTGCTGGAATGAGAAGGAACGCCGTTGTTGGTCTCCAGGCTGTAGATATGGCCGTCGAGACTTGGAACTAGGGACTTTGTCATGGCTCCGATTGGTGATGTCGCGTCCGAATCCTACTGGAATGAGGAGGAACGCTGTCGTGGGTCTCCAGGCTATAGATGTGGCCGTTGAGACTTGGAACTAGGGACTCTGCCGTGGCTCCGAGATTGATTTTCGCGTCAGAATCCTGCTGGAATGAGGAGGAACGCCATTGTGGGTCTCCAGGCTGTAGATGTGGCCGTCGAGACTTGGAACTAGGGACTTTGCCATGGCTCCGATTGGTGATGTCGCGTCCGAATCCTGCTGGAATGAGGAGGAACGCTGTCGTGGGTCTCCAGGCTGTAGATGTGGCCATCGAGAATTGGAACTAGGGACTTTGCCGTGGCTCCGAGATTGATTTTCGCGTATAAATCCTGCTAGAATGAGGAGGAACGCCATTATTGTTCTCTAGGCTGTAGACATGGCTGTCGAGATTTGGAACTAGGGACTTTGCCATGGCTTCAAGATTGATTTTCGCGTATAAATCCTGCTAGAATGAGGAGGAACGCCATTGTTGTTCTCTAGGCTGTAGACATGGCCGTCGAGATTTGGAACAAGGGATTTTGTCGTGGCTCCGAGATTGATTGTCGCGTATAAATCCTGCTGGAATGAGGAGGAATGATGTTGTGGGTCTCCAGACTGTAGATGTGGCCGTCGAGACTTGGCTCTCTATCTGATGGGCCTGGTGGGATGATATGGTTCCCTTTTTTTTGTGCCCCTGGATTGTATACAGAAATCGATGTGATCTCACCTGTAGGGCAAAAATTTCATTTCATATGTATATTTTTTGTTTTCTTTCCGCAATGCTCTATCATTTCAGCTTTTTGTATCGCGCAAGTCGCGATTGCCCAATCATTTCGGCTATTTTTCGCGGTGCCCAATCATTTCGGCTATTTGTTTTATTTACTCGCTGCTTTTTATCGCGAGTTGCCCAATCATTTCGGCTGTTTTTGTATGCATACATTTTTACTTGCTGATTTCGTTGCAAGTTGCCCCATCATTTCGGCTATTTCATATGCATTTTTAGCTCGCTGATTTTTTATCGCGAGTGTGGAACTTGGAATCTGATGCCAATCTTAGCATCAGCATCACTGCGACTGGAATATTGCCAGAAGCGAATCATCATTTGCCATGAAAGGACTTGGAATTTGATACCGATTTAGGCATCAGCATCGTTACAACTGGGATATTGCCAGGAGCGAATCATCATTTGCCTCTGTCGATGTCGAACAAAGGTGGCTTAGCAAACAGGGTTAGGATCCCATCGACTAAGGCTTTTGACTTCATGAGCCGTAAGGGTCTCATAAAGGTGTTTCTCCCTACGAGTCATGAGGATCTCGTAGGTGCATTTTCTCCTTAGGAATCGTGAGGATTCCTAAGTGTGTGTTCACTTATAAGTCGTAAGGATCTTACAAGAGTGTTTTCTCCTTGCAAGTCGAGAGGATCTACAAGTGTTTGTTCACCGTGTGAGCATATCCCTAGTCGCTGGTTGGACTCTGTTAGGGAAATGTTCATTCGTGCCCGTGGATTGTATACAAGGGTCAATATTGAACCGCTTGTAGGGAAGCATTGGAGATTGTGATGGCTAAAGAACAGGTTCAGATTCCTGTAGCTTAAGGTTTTTGAACCCTATGAGCCGTGAGGGTCTCAAAGGGGAATTCTCCTTACGAGTCATGAGGATCTCGTAAGCGTAGTTTCTCCTTAAGAATCGTGAGGATTCCTAAGTGTATTTCTCCTTTATGAGTCATAAGGATCTCACGCAAGTGGTTTCTCCTTACAGGGTCGAGAGGACCTTGCAAGTGTCTTTTAACGAGATTGCGCCCTTTCGGGTTTTCACAAAACTCGCCGGTAGTCCTGCTGTTTTTACTCACGGCGCCCTTTCGGGTTTTCATCCGTGCTTATTTTGCTTGTGGACATACCGTTTTTTTTTGTTTTATTTATTTATTTATTTTTTACGAGTCTGCGCCCTTTCGGATTTTCACGAACATCCCCGGCAGTCCTGTTGTTTTTACTCACGGCGCCCTTTCGGGTTTTCATCCGTGCCCATTTTGCTTGTGGACATACCTCTTTTTTTTTCTTTTTCTTTTACCACGTCAGCCTTGGGATGCTGCGGTCCGTAGTAGTTTATAGACGTCTCGGTCAGTTGCAAGTTTTAGGACATTGCGGTCCATCGTTAGTTTATGGAGTTTCGGTCCGCTGTAGCTTTGAGGCGAAGTTTCGCCGGATGCTTTATAAACAAGTAGGTTTCTCCATGATAGACCTTGTCATATAATCCAAGGGTTTTGGCACTGCTCCTTCCCCCAGCTCCTCTACATTATCTCCTAACGCCGAGTGAGCTGCTTTGTTACTTAACTACAAATGGGCGATCATGTGGCAACTTGCCACATAATCTTCGGATTCTTCTGACAAGTCATCTCCCTCATCATTGTCGTTATCTTCATTCTCAAGGAAGTGACTGAGGAACTCTTGAAGCGTGACTGGGGTTCGCGCCCTTTGGTTGTATTCTTTCAGCGCGTCAATATGTTTTTGCAGATCCGTACGCTTGTCGTTAGACAGCGCGGGCTTTTTGGTCTTCTTCTTTTTCTTCGAAGACTGTGGGTGCTTTTCCTATTGCTATTAATTCTCGATGTTGGGCGTGGTTTCAGCATCCCGTCGATGATCTTCGGTTCTTGCGGGCTTTTCCACCTGATCGCCGGACATATTTGAAGATCTTTCAGCATTTTTTTAGTTTTTTCCGAAAGAACAACTTCCCATGGAGCTTCCATTATGAATGAGCACGATGCCCCTGGCATGTCTTTCTTTTTCAGAGCATGTGGTTGTGGCGGATATACCTTCCAGTTTTCGGACAGCGTGAACTTGCCCTGTTGATACTGGTCTTCAACCCAATTTTTGAAGACGTAGCAGTTTTCGATCGGATGGCCCAATACTTGGTGGTAAGGGCAGTAATTAGGATCGTTGACGTCTGTTGGGGTAAAAATTTACACCCCGGTTGACCGAGACAAAGTCAAGGTCAACCCCCAAGCTAGGTGGGCCCAAGCCCAGGTCAAGTGGGCCCATGTCCAAGTCGAGCTCGCAGCCAGCCCTCCATGCCAACAACAAAATCATGTAATAAATAATTTTTATGTAATTGTTTATGCATGAATGTAAACAAAATGGGCATAAAGCCAATATTTTGTAAGCCCATAGCTTATGTGCAAAAATGAAAAGGCACATGAGCCATGGGATGGCTAAAATGCCATTTTTGTAAAGCCCAAGGGGCTATATGTAAATGTGTAAGCCTATAAAAGGCAACATGATAATGAATAAAGGACAACTTTTCATTCTCTCCAAAGAAAAATTTAGATCTGAGATCTTTTCTCCTTCCTCAAGGTTCCAAAACCTTCTTCTTTCTCTTGAATTAAATCAAGAGTTTTACTCTTCCTTTTCAAAAACAAAATAGTTTTTCACCACCAAACCCACAAAGGGGAACTTGGATCTATCATTAGATCTCAAAAAGAAGAGATTTTTAGATCTCACATCTCTTGAGCCAGCCAACAGAGGAGGAAGAAGAAGAACCCATTTCCCCAACCAAGACATTTTCCTTTTTTCAGGAGTTTAACTCCACGGTTTCTGGGGCTAAAAGCCATCTTTTCCTCATCGGCGCGCTAGCGCTCGAGCGCAAAGCACCTACGTGCCGACACGTGGCGCATTTGCGCTCTTGCGCACTGCGCGCGAGCGCAAAGCGCCCACGTGCCGACACGTGGCGCGCGCGCTTGCGCCCCAGCGCGCTTGCACTCCAGCGCGCAGCGCTCATGTGCAAAGCGCCTACGTGCCGACACGTGGCGCGCGCGCTTGCTCTCCAGCGCGCAGCGCTCATGCGCAAAGCGCCCACGTGCCGACACGTGGCGCGAGCGCGCTTGCGCTCCAGCGCGCTTGCGCTCCAGCGCAAAGCGCCCACGTGCCGACACGTGGCGCGCGCACTTGCGCTCATGCGCGCAGTGTCCACGTGCCGACACGTGGCACGCTTGGGCCTGAGCGCACAGCACCTAAGCGCACAGCGCTCAAGGCACTGGCCCCACACATCCCTTGGATGTCTTTTCCCCCTTTTTTGTGTACATACATACATATATACATATGTATACAAATTTATACACACACGTACTCCACGACACTGTCCCCCGTAAAAACTCCGCGTGGCTCCCGATATATCCAAAACCCCCCTTTCAGAACAGAACACACGTACACTGCACATTGAGTTCGCATGACCAGTTTAACCCGTTAATCGGAGGTTCCCTCGCCCCAAAGGCGAGGGGTAATTAACGGCAGCTTAGTCCGCGGCTGCCGGAGATTCGGATCCCCACAATCATTAAACCCCCGCCTACCCTAGGCAGGGGGAATCTGTAGTACGCCTGAGACGCGTGCGCGTATTCCCATCTCAATGGGGTGACAAAAAACACCCTACAGATTCTGGCACGCCCGGTGGGACCAATCTCTCCTCCCATATTTCGGGTTAAACGTTCATACGAACTCAATCAATATACATGTCTGTATTTATACTAAAATAATGCTCTTTCATGCAGGTTTTCAAGCAATCACCTCCAACAATGTCCCCAAGGACGATCTCAGCTCTCAACACGACTCCCGTCTCTTACAGGATGAGGATAGACTCCAGGACGGTCCTTCCGGCCAGTCTCGGGCGACAATGGGAGGAGGAGCCACTACCATTCGGCTCTATCCTGTTCGTGTCAGCTAACACCATCCCGGCTCCTCAAGCTCCAGCAACAGACAGACCGGTCTCGAAAGGCAGGAGACCAAATGTGGTGATCTCGAGGGCGCCCCAACCCAAACGCAAGTCGGTGTCTGAACGACTTTCCTTGGCCCCAGCTGGGGGCAAGGCCATCAACACCAAAAAAGCAACAGGGCGTCTCGAGCAAGCTCCGACGGTGCCCCTGACAACTGCTCAATTAGGTATCTTCTCTAAGCTCCCCGTCACTCAGCATATGGCGGCTTTCCGAAGGGCAGAGGCCTGCCAGGCGTTCAAGGCTGAGAGGCTGAGGCAGAAGCGGCTCAGATATAGAGCCAGCAAAAGGGCTAGGGCTTTGGCCATGTTAAAATTTATGAATTTCCAAAGCCCGGACCACTCCGTGAAACCAGCTGCCAGTGATGAAAGAATGGCTGAATGTGTTATCCACACTGTCTACATGGCCGGATATGAAGAAATGAACCCTCCTTTTCTTCACAGCCATGGTGATGATATGGTTGACTCTACCCAGCATCGGCTCGATCTAAATGATGAAGAGCCCGCTCATGCCGATAAGCCAGTGGAGCCCATGGTTCCTACGGAATTGAGCTCAGGCAATAAAGATTACCCGGTTGTCATAGCCGGAACTACAGAACAAGCATTATTCCAATGGCTTCAAAGGCAATTTCAGGACAGGGATGAGAAGATGGCCGAGGTCTATTCTAAAGTCGACGAGCTGGCAAACGTCGTGGCAGATCTCGCGACCCAAGTCGCCCGGTTGCAATTACAGCAGAATCAAGTTTTGGTTCATGAGCCAGGGATTGATACCCGGGGGCAGCCAACTGATATCCCTTTCAACTTAAAAGTGGAGCGCCTTCGCAAAAAACGGCCGCAATCAGCCTCCAGTCCCTCCGATACATACGTCGGTGGGGAGTCGCCTCTGAAAGAGAAGCTGGAAAAGGGCTATTCCTTCAAGAGGGAAAAGGTCCACAAGATATTCAGGGACGCCCTAAGAAACGGTCTACAATTGCCAGAATCAAAGAGACCGCAAGAAGAGAATATGACCGACGACCCAAAATATTGCCCCTATCATAGGGTGATAGGTCATGCCATTGAGGACTGCTTTGTCTTCAAAGATTGGGTCGAAAGGCAATACAAGATGGGAGAGATAGAACTGTCTAAAGGCGTGTTAGCGAACAGTCAAGCTACGATCGCCGATTTCATGCAAATGGAGACCGAAGCCTTTCGGGAACCTAACCCTCCCAGACATGTGCCTTGAGGACCAGCATCAGTAAAGGCACCTACTCCAATGGAGGGAAAGAGGAAGGTATACTCCTTCAGGAGGGATGAAGTCCACAAAATATTCATGGACGCCCTGAATAGCGGTCTGCAACTGCCTGTTCCAAAGAGGCCACAGGAGATGAACATGACCAGCAATCCCATATACTGCCCATATCATAGAGTGGTGGGTCATACCATTGAAGACTGCTATATTTTCAAAGATTGGGCAGAGGACCAATATAAGCTTGGAAAAACCTCACAATCCTCGGATGTATCGACAAGCCACAGAGCTAGGTCGTCAACACAGCTCCGCCAAGATCAAAGTTCAAGGAGCTGGGATAAGCAAAAAGGACCACCACGTCGTTAAACTGGGAACAGATGACCCCCACGTCGTTAAACTGGGAACCGTCGACCTTTAAGTCGTTAAACTGGGAATGCAAAAAAAAATATATATGCATGTGTAAATAAAAAATGTGTAAATAAAAGAAAAAAATAAAAGCCGAAATGATGGGGCAACCGTGAATAAAAGCCGAAATGATAGGGCAATCGCGACCTTCGCGATAAGAAAAGCTGAAATGATAGAGCAATCGCGGTAAAACAAAAACAAAAACCAAAAAAAAAAAAACAAGGGCGAGTGATGAGTTGCTCCTGGCATTATTCCAGTGCAGCAATGCAGACGCCAACAAAAATCCAGTTTCCCAAAATTCTTCCGGCCCTACGGTTAGTCCCCAAATTGACAACCGTATACAATCCACGGGCTCAAATAA
This sequence comes from Agapanthus africanus, assembly GCA_030015575.1. Classification (NCBI taxonomy): domain Eukaryota; kingdom Viridiplantae; phylum Streptophyta; class Magnoliopsida; order Asparagales; family Amaryllidaceae; genus Agapanthus; species Agapanthus africanus. Next base: position 408,513,308 of record CM057349.1, on the reverse strand, counting down.
TTCTCATCATACCCAATCCCACTGCAATCACCAGTCCACCGGTTGGTCTCCGCCCTCGGAATTATGCTCCACTGGGAAGACCCACTCATGTATCCTGGCACATGTGCTTCAGTGTTAACAACGCTGATGCCGGCCCCCATCCCAAAATTCCAAGCTCGCCATCAATAGACCTCCAAGTCGTTAAACTGGAAACAGATGACCTCCAAGTCGTTAAACTGGAAACAGCGGACCTCCAAGTCGTTAAACTGGAAACAAATGACCTCTACGTCGTTAAACTGGAGACAGATGACCTCTACGTCTTTAAACTGGAGACAGATGACCACCAAGTCGTTAAACTATAAACAGACGACCTCTACGTCTTTAAACTGGAAACAGATGACCACCAAGTCGTTAAACTGGAAACAGACGACCTCTACGTCGCTAAACTGGAAACAGATGACCACCAAGTCGTTAAACTGGAAACAGACGACCTCTACGTCGTTAAACTGGAAACAGATGACCTCTACGTCGTTAAACTGGAGACAGATGACCTCTACGTCTTTAAACTGGAGACAGATGACCACCAAGTCGTTAAACTGGAAACAGACGACCTCTACGTCTTTAAACTGGAAACAGATGACCACCAAGTCGTTAAACTGGAAACAGACGACCTCTACGTCGTTAAACTGGAGACAGACGACCTCTACGTCTTTAAACTGGAAACAGATGACCACCAAGTCGTTAAACTGGAAACAGACGACCTCTACGTCGTTAAACTGGAAACAGACGACCTCCAAGTCGTTAAACTAGAAACAGACGACCTCTACGTCGTTAAACTGGAAACAGATGACCACCAAGTCATTAAACTGGAAACAGACGACCTCTACGTCGTTAAACTGGAAAGAGATGACTTCCAAGTCGTTAAACTGGAAACAGATGATCTCCAGGTCATTAAACTGGAAACAGACGACCTCTACGTCGTTAAACTGGAAACAGATGACCACCAAGTCATTAAACTGGAAATAGACGACCTCTACGTCGTTAAACTGGAAAGAGATGACTTCCAAGTCGTTAAACTGGAAACAGATGACCTCCAGGTCATTAAACTGGAAACAGACGACCTCTACATCGTTAAACTGGAGACAGACGACCTCTACGTCTTTAAACTGGAGACAGATGACCTCTACGTCTTTAAACTGGAAACAGATGACCGCTAAGTCGTTAAACTGGGCACAATAGACCTCTAAGTCTTTAAACTGGAAAAAGATGACCTCTAAGTCGTTAAACTGGAAACAGATGACCTCTAAGTCTTTAAACTGGGAACAGTCGACCTCTAAGTCATTAAACTGGGAACGAGAGAAATCCTCTCATATGTCCTCACGATACATGAGGAGAACAAACCTTCGTGGGATCCTTACGACTCACGAAGGAAAAACACACTTGGGAGTCCTCACGACTCCTAAGGAGAACATACACCTGCGAGATCCTTACGACTCCTAGGGAGAAAATGCTTTTATGGGACCCTCACGGCCCATAAAATTGAAAAGTCTTAGATGATAGGGATCTAAACCTGTCTCCTAAGCCATCGCTCCCCAATCCCCAAGTGGCGAATGATGAGTCGCTCCTGGTACCACATTCCAGTGCAGCGATGCAGACGCCATCCAAATTCCAAACTCAAATCCCGACGGCGAATGATGAGTCGTTCCTGGTACCACATTCCAGTGCAGCGATGCAGACGATAACAAAGTTCCGAAATTTTTCCGGCCCTACGGTCTGGATCATACATCCTGCAAAACCGTATACAATCCATGGGCGTAAAACAATCCCGATCTCTCCAAAAAAAAACGGTATGTCCACAAGCGAAATGGGCACGGATGAAAACCCGAAAGGGCTCCGTGAGTAAAAACAGCAGGACTGCCGGCGAGTTTGTGAAAACTAGAAAGGGCGCAAACTCGTAAAAGAAAAAAAAAGAAAAAGACATGAAATGCACTCGCAAAGTCCTTTCGACTTTGTGAGGAGAAAATTCCCGCGTGAGATCCCTATGACTCACAAAGGAGTAACACACTTAGGAGTCCCCACGACTCCTAAGAAGAAAATACACCTACGGGATCCTTACGACCCGTAGGGAGAAAATGCTTTGTGAGACCCTCACGGCTCACAAAATTGAAAGTCTTAGGTGATAGGGACCTAAAACCTGTCTCCTAAGCCATCGCTTCCTGATAAGAAAGAGCAAATGATGATTCGCTCCTGGTACCATATTCCAGTGTAGCGATACTGATGCCAAGCAAAAACCAAATCCAAATCCTCCCGGGGCAAATGATGAGTTGCTCCTGGCATTATTCCAGTGCAGCAATGCAGATGCCAAACAAAAAAAAACAAAATCCAAATCCTCTCGGGGCACATGATGAGTTGCTCCTGGCATTATTCCAGTGCAGCAATGCAGATGCCAAACAAAAAAAACCAAATCCAAATCCTCCCGGGGCATATGATGAGTTGCTCCTGGCATTATTCCAGTGCAGCAATGCAGATGCCGACAGAAAACCAATTCCTAAATCCTCTCAAAGACAAATGATGATTCGCTCCTGGTACTATATTCCAGTGTAGCGATACTGATGTCAACCCAAATCAAATCAAACCAACAACCTCTATGGCGGAATTATGCTCCGTCCCAGAATTTACCCCGTGTCGAAATCATGCTTTGCCTCGGGATATCTACCTTCCCTGCCGGAATTATGCTCCGCCTCGGAATCAAATCAACCGACACTCCGCGCCGGGGAAAAGTCGATCAGCGACACTCCGCGCCGGGGAAAAGTCAACCACCGACACTCCGCGCCGGGGAAAAGTCGATCAGCGACACTCCGTGCCGGGAAAAAGTCAACCCGACACTCCGCGCCGGGGAAAAGTCGATCAGCGACACTCCGTGCCGGGGAAAAGTCAACCCGACACTCCGCGCCGGGGAAAAGTCGATCAGCGACACTCCGTGCCGGGGAAAAGTCAACCAGCCGGAATTATACTCCGCCTTCCCTGCCGGAATTATGCTCCGTCTCGGAATCAAATCAACTCGACACTCCGCGCCGGGAAAAAGTCGATCAGCGACACTCCGTGCCGGGGAAAAGTCAACCCGACACTCCATGCCGGGGAAAAGTCGATCAGCGACACTCCGTGCCGGGAAAAGTCAGCCAGCGACACTCCGCGCCGAGGAAAAGTCGATCAGCGACACTCCACGCCGCGGAAAAGTCGATCAGGCACTCCGTCTCGGGGAAACGCCCTACCACAGGCACTCCGTCTCGGGGAGACGCCCTACAACAGGCACTCCGTCTCGGGGAGACGCCCTACAACAGACACTCCGTAACAGGGAAACGTCAAGCAGACGCTCCGTGCCGGGGAAACGTCAAGCAGACACTCCGTGCCGGGGACACGTCTACCAAATTACTCTGGGCCAGAGAAACGGCTACCACAGACACTCCATCTCGGAGACGGATAATGTATCGACCGTCTATGTCACAAAAAGGGCAGTGCAGGCTCCCGCAAATTGGGAACCCAAATCGCTTCGTAACAGAGCGTCGACCGTCTATGTCGCAAAAAGGGCAGTGCAGGCTCCTGCAAATTGGGAACCCAAATCGCTCCGGATCAAAGCGTCGACCGTCCATGTCGCAAAAAGGGCAGTGCAGGCCTCCTACAAAGCAGGAGCCAGATCGCTCCGGGCCAGAGAAACGCCTACCACAGACACTCCATCTCGGAGACGGATAAAGTATCGACCGTCTATGTCACAAAAAGGGCAGTGCAGGCTCCCGCAAATTGGGAACCCAAATCGCTTCGTAACAGAGCGTCGACCGTCTATGTCGCAAAAAGGGCAGTGCAGGCTCCTGCAAATTGGGAACCCAAATCGCTCCGGATCAAAGCGTCGACCGTCCATGTCGCAAAAAGGGCAGTGCAGGCCTCCTACAAAGCAGGAGCCAGATCGCTCCGGGCCAGGGAAACGTCTACCATGGACACTCCGTCTAGGAGACGCATTAAGCGTCGACCGTCCATATCGTAAAAAGGGCAGTGCATCCCAAAAAGTGGGAACCAAAGCAACTCGCCTCCACGTGAAAGAAGATCCATCAATTTCATGCCCACGACCCATATATGCTGTGTGCATTTATTGATGGGGGGCAATTTGTTGGGGTAAAAATTTACACCCCGGTTGACTGAGTCAAAGTCAAGGTCAACCCCCAAGCTAGGTGGGCCCAAGCCCAGATCAAGCGGGCCCATGCCCAAGTCGAGCTCGCAGCCAGCCCCCCATGCCAACAACAAAATCATGTAATAAATAATTTTTATGTAATTGTTTATGCATGAATGTAAACAAAATGGGCATAAAGCCAATATTTTGTAAGCCCATGGCTTATGTGCAAAAATGAAATGGCACATGAGCCATGGGATGGCTAAAATGCCATTTTTGTAAAGCCCAAGGGGCTATATGTAAATGTGTAAGCCTATAAAAGGCAACATGATAATGAATAAAGGACAACTTTTCATTCTCTCCAAAGAAAAATTTAGATCTGAGATCTTTTCTCCTTCCTCAAGGTTCCAAAACCTTCTTCTTTCTCTTGAATTAAATCAAGAGTTTTACTCTTCCTTTTCAAAAACAAAATAGTTTTTCACCACCAAACCCACAAAGGGAAACTTGGACCTATCATTAGATCTCAAAAAGAAGAGATTTTTAGATCTCACATCTCTTGAGCCAGCTAACAGAGGAGGAAGAAGAAGAACCCATTTCCCCAACCAAGACATTTTCCTTTTTTCAGGAGTTTAACTCCACGGTTTCTGGGGCTAAAAGCCATCTTTTCCTCGCCGGCGCGCTAGCGCTCGAGCGCAAAGCACCTACGTGCCGACACGTAGCGCATTTGCGCTCCAGCGCACTGTGAGCGAGCGCAAAGCGCCAACGTGCCGACACGTGGCGCGTGCGCTTACGCTCCAGCGCGTTTGCACTCCAGCGCGCAGCGCTCATGCGCAAAGTGCCCACGTGCCGACACGTGGCGCGCGCGCTTGCGCTCCAGCGCGCAGAGCTCATGCGCAAAGCGCTCACGTGCCGACACGTGGCGCGCGCGCGCTTGCGCTCCAGCGCGCAGCGCTCATACGCAAAGCGCCCACGTGCCGACACGTGGCACGCGCGCTTGCGCTCCTGCGCGCAGCGCCCACGTGCCGACACGTGGCACGCTTGCGCCTGAGCGCACAGCACCTAAGCGCACAGCGCTCAAGGCGCTGGCCCCACGCATCCCTTGGATGCCTTTCCCCCCTCTTTTTGTGTACATACATACATATATACATATGTATACAAATTTATACACACACATACTCCACGACACTGTCCCTGTTAGAAAAAAATTTCTAACGGGGCGCTGCCCCGCACCCCGCAGGGGGCTGCTAGCCCCCTTGACCCCCAGTCCGCTATCCGGGTAGCGGGACCCCCGTAAAAACTCTGCGTGGCTCCCGATATATCCAAAACCCCCCTTTCAAAACAGAACACACGTACACTGCACATTGAGTTCGCATGACCATTTTAACCCATTAATCGGAGGTTCCCTCGTCCCAAAGGCGAGAGGTAATTAACGGCAGCTTAGTCCGCGGCTGCCGGAGATTCGAATCCCCACAATCATTAAACCCCAGCCTACCCTAAGCAGAGGGAATCTGTAGTACGCCTGAGACGCGTGCGCGTATTCCCATCTCAATGGGATGACAAAAAACACCCTACAACGTCGTTCGGTTGCGGCAGGTGTCTCGACTCCGGTAGAGTAATGAGCCCATTGCGCACTGCCAGTTCAAACAGTTTCCTTGTTTTATCCTGGGGAAATGAGTAAGGATGTCTCAACTTCTCATCGAGAGATTGTCGCTTGTTGCTTTGGCGAACAACCCGTCTCGGGCCACTCGGTTGTTGTCGAGCGTTGACGACGAAGGTTGCTTTCCCTTTGCCCTTTTCATTCCAAGGCTCCGTCTTTGAAGAGGAAGTCCTATGGCCCATCTGGTCCATTTGAGCCAGCTTGTCAATCAAGGCCTGGAAGGTGGTCGGCTTGAAGAACATCATGAATTGGGATATGGTCGCATGAGGGTCAAGAGTACCCACGAACATGCCTACCGCAGGCGCTTCTTCGATGCGCTGCTCGCACTTCGACCATAGATTTCGCCATCGTATTGCATACTGGACACATGTTTCTCCAGGCTTCGCTCTGGCATTGATCAATGCTGTGATTGGGGTACGTTCACTAGTATTCGCAAAACGTTGGGTGAACAGTAATTCCATCTCTGTAAAAGTTTTGACGGAGTCATTGGGCAGCTCTGAATACCATTCAAACGCCGTCTCTGCCAAGCTGCCGACGAATTGGCGAAGCAGTAAGTTATCATCCTGTCCGGTGTTGCCGCACAAGGCTCTGAATTGAGCGACATGCTGATGCGGATTTCCCGTCCCCTTATATACGTGGAATTTGGGGATCGTGTATCCCGGCGGGTACTTTATTTGGTCATATCAACCCGGATAGGGTCGTCCAGTCTTAACAATCTGACCGGCCGCCTCGTTCGCCTGGTGAGCTCGTATCTGTTGAGCAATGTAATCATCCAGGGCGGCTTTTGAGATGGTTTCCTCTTTGGCTGCTGAACAAGCCGGAACAGGGAACTAGTCAGGCGCTGCTGGTACCAGCCTCTTGAAGACCGACGTCCGTTGAGCAGCAGTATCCAATCTGTCAAAGACAGACATTTGAGCAGGAACGGGAGCCAGAGTGGCCAGCCTCGTAAAGACTGATCCTTTGACGGGAGAAGCTTCTTTAGTGACCTCGAGAGCAGGAATGGCTATCCATTTTGGGATGGCCGCTTCAGGTATCGTGGGCTTCTTGACAGTGGTGGCCTGAGTGACTTGTTCCACCGGCATAGCGAAGATGGGGGCCGCTTGAGGCCCGTAAGTCACTCCTTCGGACGGGACGGAGCAAGAGTTGCAGTTGCAGTTGGTGCAGTTTGAAGCCATTGATCTTCTGTTTTCTGCACGGAGCAAGACACCAAATCTTAGTACCTCGAATCCATAGGCAACCATAGCAAACCGCGATTCGTTCGCGAACACGACACATGAAGTGTGGAGTGGAAAGAGGAAGAGGTCCCACAGGGCGTGCCAGAATCTGTTCACCGCTGAAAACCAGGAAGACAAACGTCTTGCCTGAATTTGGGGGTAGATGCTAATAGGTGCTATCCGTCCACCTCTCCGAAGACGCCAAGTTGATTTATGACACTGTATATCGAAGGTTTAAACGGATGCGGCCGATATAGCAGACTTCGTCAGATTCCCCCTCATTTGAGGGGTTTTTGATTGTGGGGACGCTCTTCCCTGCAGGCGCAAGCCCCTGCAGTTAATTACGCTACCGTATCACGGCAACAACTTTCTCCTTCTCCAGATGGTCACTTCATGTCGTGGGTGTTTGTTTTGTTTTCGGTTGCCTGTGGATTGTATACTGAGACTAATTTATGTCGTCACCCGTAGGGCGTGGATTAGTCCAAATTCGTATTTTCTTAGATTTGGGTTTTGGGGTTGGGTTTAAGGATCGTTAATCTCATTTGAGACTAAGATCGACTTAAACGTTTGTTGAGGATACGTTAGTCTAATTTTAGACTAAGATCTACTCAACAGTTTGTTAAGGATACGTTGGTCTAATTTTAGACTAAGATCTACTTAACAGTTTGTTAAGGACACGTTAGTCTAATTTTAGACTAAGGTCAGCTTAACCATTTGTTAAGGATGCATTGGTCTAATTTTAGACTAAGATCTACTTAACAGGATCATTTAGATCCAACAAAAGAGTATTTGGGCTCTATTGTTTTAGTTTAGGGACTTTGCGGTCAATTACCAGTTTAAGGACATGGTGGTCTATTGTTACTTTAAGGACATCTCGGTCCAAGGTTAAGAACATCATAGTCCGTGAGTTTAAAGACTTCACATTCAAGGTTAAGGATATCATAGTCCATGGGTTTAAAGGGACCCGACAGTCCGAGGTTAAGGACATCACAGTCCATGAGTTTAAAGGGACCCCACAATCCGAGGTTAAGGATATCATAGTCCATGAGTTTAAGGACCCCACAGTCCATGGAATGATTGGTTATCGGGACCCGTCACCTCTCTGAAGACGTTGAAGGATTACAACGACAAATATCAGAGGAGTTCAGAGATGTACCCTTAAACCAAAGTTGATTGGGAGATATGTAGTCCAATTTGGAACTAAGATTAATTAATTAGGTTATGAGCACATTGGCTCAGTTAAATCTGAATTAAGGACTTATGGCCAATTTGGGCTAAGTCCAATTAAGTTTGAAATGTTGGCCCTTTGTTGGCCTGTTGAGCATTTGTCTGGGTTCAGCCCCTCATTATTCAGCAATGCTAAACAAGAGTTTGAGGGCTCTGAGAACATTTTGTCTTTGGCTGAGCACTTAAACATTATAGTTCTGGATTTTAAGGCTCATTTGAAGGGGAGATTTGCCTCTGGAAAACATAGCCAATTTGGGCTAAGCTGATTTGAAAATAGTGTTAAACACTAGAGGACATCTGTCGGTCACGTGTTCTCACGTGATGTGTTGAAAATAGTGTTAAACACTAAGGACGAAGCGCTTAAAGTAGTGTTAAACACTAAAATTTAATTGGTCACGTAGGGTCACGTGAGGCATCTGAAGGTGGGGCCAGACTTCCTTTATTTTGTTCTCAGACTAAATAAGTGTTAAACACTTTTAGTCTTTAAGGCCGTCACGTGTGAGCACGTGATGGGCATCCATCCACTGGATATTAAAGGGATTTGTTAGGGGTCATGTGGGGACAGGTGAGGGCGCCCTAAATTAATATTGCCTTTGGCTTTGCTCCCTTTATTTTGAGGGTCACGTGGGAGCACGTGAGGCATTGCCTCCAAGTTTTTCTATCTCATTTTAAGGGATTTGTTTTAGGGGTCACGTGGGAGCACGTGACCTAGTTTTGTTCTTCATTTTCTGCTCATTGAGAATGGAGGTCAGGTGTTACCACGTGACCAAGTTCTTTACGTGCATGGAGAGCTTTCAAGTCTTTTTGTTTTAAGAATTAAATTCTCTGTAGGGTTAAACCCAAATTCTGTTTTAGAGGAATTAAATTCCTGTGTATGTGGAAGAATTAAATTCTTATGTAGGGTTAAACCCTAATTCTGTTTTGGAGGAATTAAATTCCTATGAATTTGGGAGAATTAAATTCTCATATAAGGTTAAACCCTAGTTCTGTTTTGGAGGAATTAAATTCCTATGAATTTGGGAGAATTAAATTCTCATATAGGGTTAAACCCTAGTTCTGTTTTGGAGGAATTAAATTCCTATGAATTTGGGGGAATTAAATTCCTTAAACTCAATTCTCCCTCTAAGTTTTGGATCTTCATGGCAGAATCTCTCCGATGAGAATTAAATTCTCAACTTATGGGGAGATCTGCTTCTGCAGATTTTTCAACCAAAAGAAGAACTAAGTTCTTATTCAGAAGAGTTTAAGTCTTAAATTGATAATTAAATTATCTTTGTTTTATAGAACTTAGATCTCTTTCCCCTTTCTCACCTAGGGTTTCTTTTCTCTGAAGAGATCTTTTTTTCTCTCTTGAGAATTTAATTCTCCTTTCTTTTTTCTCTCTGTTGTTGTTATCTCCCAAAAAAGTAGATCATTTCTCTTCTCTTCTTGGCTCCTATTTATAGGAGAAAGAAAAAAATCAATTTGTTTTATCAATCTTTCATTGAAAGATTTTAATTGATTTTGTAACCAACATAATCTTTTAGATCACTCAGTGAATTTTATTCACCATTGGATTTTTAATCTAAAAGATGTTTTATCTGTTATTCCTGGCAAATTTCAGGGAAATCTTTCCTTGTATAAAACATTTCCATAAATTGGTGATTTTTAATCACTATTGGATTTTTAATCCAACGGTACTCCATTTTACAGAGCACCAACTTTTTTCTTTGGAAAGATTTAGAGAAATATTATTCCAGTTAGGGTTTTTGATTTCCTCTTAATTAGAATTTAATTCTATTAATTCATAGATCTTTAGGAACCCATCACGTGTTGGCACGTGACCCCATGATTAAGTATTTGACCATAATTTAATTCTGTTATTTTAAAGATCTCAGGAATTATCACGTGTCAGCACGTGGCCCTTGGTCACGTGTTGGCACGTGATGCCACCATTGGGGTTTTTCCATGTTATTTTATTATACCTTTAATTCTTTTCAGTTGGTTTAAAGGCCCATCACGTGTTAGCACGTAATCCCACTGATTAATTATTTTCAATTATTTATTTTATTCAGTGTCTACAGGCTTTGCCTGTAAATGGTCACATGTCTGCACGTGTTGCCTGGTCACGTGTGAGCACGTGATACCTCATAACTTTTGATCCCGGATGAATTATGAGACCCATAATATATCAAATCGAAGGATTTTTCGAGACACTTTCGATACCATCAGAATTTAGCTGTTTTTCATTTGGAAATTTATGAAAATGCAGCCTGGAAAATACTGGTTCGCATTCTCTTCCTTAGATTACATGTGCATAGCATATTTGCTCATAATTTTTGATCCCGGATGAATTATGAAGCCCATAATATATCAAATCGAAGGCTTTTTCGAGACGCTTTCGATACCATCAGAATTTAGCTGTTTCACATTCGGGAGTTTATCAAAATACAGCCCGGAAAATACTGGTTCACATTTTCTTAAACGTATCGCTGCCATTTGATACCTTGGGCTCTTTTGCGCTGAAATTTTTTGGCGGGAACATATCTTTATGAGAGCCTTACGACTCATGAAGTAAAAAGCCTTAGTCGACAGAATCCTAACTCTGATCGCTAAGCCACCTTTGTTCGACATCGACAGAGACAAATGATGATTCGCTCCTGGTAATATTCCAGTTGTAGCGGTGCTGATTCCGAAATCGGTATCTAATTCCAAGCTTGCAGTGAGAAGCTAGCGAGCCACACGTGCATACAAAATAGCTGAAATGATGGAAAAACTTGCAACAAAATCAGCAAGTAAAAATGTATGCATTCAAAATAGCCGAAATGATTGGGCAACTCGCAATAAAAAGCAGCGAGTAGAAATAAAATAAATAGCCGAAATGATTGGACGCCGCGAAAAATAGCCAAAATGATTGGGCAATCGCGACCTTCGCGATAGAAAAGCTGAAATGATAGAGTATCATGAAAAGAAATAAAAAAAATATAAATAAAATTTATGCCCTACAGGTGATATCACATCAATCCCTGTATACAATCCAGGGGCACAAACAAAGAAGGAATCACACCTTCCCTCACCAGGCTTCATCAGAAAACGAAGCCAAATATCGACGGTTCAGGGATAGCCTAGAGATCATCAACAGCATTCCTCCCCATTCCAATAGGATTCAGACGCTGTAATCAACCCTGGAGCTACAGCAAAGCCCCTACTCCAAATCTCGATGGTTCCCAAACAACCTAGAGACCACCTCGACATTCGTCTTGTTACAGCAGACGCAACGTCAGCAAGGCGGAGTGATGGCAAAATTCTAATTCCAACTCAGCATTCGTTTCATTACACCAGACGCAATGTCAACAACGGCGTTCCTTCGCAGTCCAGCAGGATGCAGATGCAACGTCAACGAAAGACCTCAAGGTCAAAACAACGGAGCTACGGCAAAATCCCTAGTTCCAAGTCTCGACGGCCACATCTACAGCCTGGAGACCCACAACAGCGTTCCCCCTCATTCCAGCAGGACTCAGACGCAACATCACCAAATGGAGCCACGACTTAGTCCCTAGTTCCAAATCTCGATGGTTCGCAGACAACCTAGAGATCACCTCGACATTCGTCTCATTACAGCAGACACAACATCACCAAACGGAGCCACGGCAAAATCACTAGTTCCAAGCCTCGACAGTTCACCAACAACCAGAGACAACCACGACATTCGTCTTGATACAGCAGACGCAATGCCAGCAAACGAAGCGAAGGCCAAATTCCAAGCTTTAGGGTCTTGACGGCAACTCATATAAAACCTGAAAGACTATCGGAGATCATCCTACCCCAGCGCGGAGTGGTTATGACTCATCGGGGCTCTCTAAAATAAGCCTAATCTCAAGTAAAAAGCGGCATGGCAAAATTCCTAACGCTTGCTCTTCCGACGGTCAAACTGCCCAAGAAGATTGCTTGAAGACGTCTTGTCCAGCCCCCGAAGGGATCAGAGACACGACAGTCGTAAGGCTACTCAAACAGCAAGATTGCCTATCGAGGAATACATTAGCCAACGCGACGGTACGACGGACAAAACCCTAGTACCACAGACCCTAACGGACCTCTGTCGTAAAGAGCAGAGATTAACTATGACATTAGGATATTCTTGCGAGAACTGCTCGATTCGTCTCGACTCGTAAGGAAATTAGTGTCTTTACGAGAACTTCTCGATTCGTCTCGACTCGTAGGGAAAAGTCTTAGGCAATGAGGATAAGAACCGGTTTCCTAAGCACTGGGGCCCTGCAAGTCGGTCCAAAATGGACTCTTGCATACTATTCACGGGCCACACTCTCCAAAGTCGAATCTCGACAAGGAGGGAAACAACCGCTTACGAGTCCTCTCGACTTGTAGGAGGGAAAATTCTCTTGTGAGATCCCTATGACTCTCAAGAGAAAACGCGCTTAGGAATCCTCACGATTCCTAAGGAGAAAATACACCTATGAGATCCTCTCGACCCGTAGAGAGAAGTCTTTATGGGACCCTCACGGCTCATGAAGTTGAAAAGTCTTAGGTAGCAGATCTAAACCTGCTTCCTAAGCCATCACTACCTCTTAAAGAGTTCAAGACGGAATGCTCTCTATCATCTACAGGCTATGCTTATTAAGGTAACAAGCCGGCAACAAAGAAAAGAGATGAAAGCGACAGTGAGGAGAACATTTTATCCACATTCATTCGAACAAGACATATCCATTCATGCATGTGCGAAAAAGTTTGACGCATAAGATAAACACATGGAAATGAAAAATCTTGCTATTCATACTTCGGAAAATGCCTACTCTGAGGGAAACAGCAAATAAAAACATAACTGGAATGTTTACAAAGGCACGACATCAAATCCAGGGCATGGATTGAGAAACTCAAAAGTAAGGCCATCTAAAATGTTCCAGGCCTTTCGAACCATCCTAGTATGCTTTCTTTCGCGATCACAAGTGCTGGGATCCTCACTGATGTCCTCCACCCTCCGATAGGCAGCAAGTATTGCCGCCTGTTGAAAAGCCTGATGCAGAAGATCAACAAGATTGTCCCGCCTTTTCCTTGAGATTAGGTCCATCAGATACACCGAGTACACCTTGTCTTCGGCATCATCCAATGCCTTAAGCGGTATGCCGGCACAGAATAGGGGAAGTGCTCCCCAGATCGCTCCTACGATAAGCTTCAAGAGAGAGAAACGTTGAGCAAGAAGTCGACCATTGTATGCACCAAAGCGACCCATGATTTCGGCACACTGGGCGTTTGTGAATTCTCGGTTTTGAGAACGGCCGAGTGAGCTGATGTCTCCGTAAGAGATAATCTCATCAAGATCATACAAATGAGCAGCCATAACGTCTGAAAAAGAAAATCAGTGAGAGCTAGTAGACAGACTGATTAAAAAAGCTTATCGAAACAGATACGGGATATACACAACTCTTGATATCCCCAGCGTGGGAATAAGTGCTACTTAAATCACCTGATGGATTTAATTCTGTGAAGATAAGAGAAAAATCCTAAAGAGAATTTCGTATTTAATAAAAAAAGGGGGGTCCCCTCGGGCCAAGGAGTTGAACTCCTCGAGAGCAATGCTCTGCAAACAGGAGTGACACCTGTCAAAATTAATTATGAGGGGAATTTAAAAATACCTCGAGAATTCTAAAGAGCCATGCTCTGTAAAGATAATGGAATAACCCATCAAAATGCTTAAAAGATCTCTTAGGATCTAAGATCTAACAAGAGCAAAGCCCGGTTAAGAAACCCTAAAAAGGTATTCTTGAAGATCTATGATATAAGTAGAGCAAAAAGCTCTGATAATGAGTGAAACTCCATATTATTAACTAATCCCTTTAAAGATTAATCTTTACCTAGAAAAATCTGACAGAGTTTTAACTCTTAACTTTCTTAAAAAAGAAAGCAATGCTCTTAAGAAGAGATAATTCTCAGAAAACAAGAAGGAGATCAAAATTATCTAAGCGACCAAAGGTCCTATTTATAGGAATTGAAACGCCTCTTCAACTTCTGAGTTGATCCGAGGGCACAGATGTCGCCACCGTTGCACTCACATGTGGGCCACATGAGCGCAACGGTGGGGGGGCATTTGTTTCCCCCAATCAGAGCAAAGCTCTGTTTTGAAATTCAAAATTTAAAAATTGAAGCAACGCTTCAGATCCAGCGCTAGGCGCGCTGCGCGCCATGTGTCAAACACGGATGCGCTAGCGCAGGCTACGCTGCGCTCTGAGCAGCGCACCACGTGTCAAACAAAGGTGCGCTAGCGCAAAGTGCGCTGCGCTCTGAGCAGCGCACCACGTGCAAAGCACGGGTGCGCTAGCGCTGGAATTAAAAATTCCCTACCCTTAGATCAAAAGATCTAATAATAATGATAAATCATTAATTAATCAGAATTAAAATTCTGTTATGGAAAGATTTCTCAATCTTGTTAAAAACAAGAAGATTGCTTTCTGTAAAACAGAAGCCCTAGGATCAAAGATCCAATGGTGGGGAAATATCACCAAATCAATCAGAGAAAGATCTCTTTAACTGATTTAATAAATCAACTTGCCCTGTATAAAGGCCCCAAGACTTCAAGTCTGATATAGAGAACCCCCCCCCCTAAACTTTGAAAAATTCAATGAAAGAGAGCAAGCTCTTGAAAGAAGATTATTTTTTCAAGGTAAAGATAATGAATGATGAACACAGAGATGAAATCATCTCATAAAAAGAAGAATTATCTTCTTAAAAGATCATAGATCTACAAAGACCAAGGTCTTTCATAAAAAAAGATCAAAAGATTTCATCACATAATAAAAGAAGAACATATTCTTCACACAGATCATTGATCTATAAAGGCAAAACCCTTTCAAAAATAAGAACTGTTGTTCTTGAATCTTGAGACAAAGTCTCTTTTAAAAGAACATAAATTTGTTCACAGATCATAAAAATTGATCAAATGCGCTTTGCGCTATTGAAATGCGCCTTGCGCTATTGAACAGCGCTTCGGCGCTCTCTGGACCGGTGCTCAGCACTAAAATGCGCCACGTGTCAACCACGTATTCAACTTGCGCTTTGCGCTTCTGAAATAGCGCACTGCGCTCATGGGCTGCGCTCAGAGCCAAGCGCACCACGTGTCACTCACGTGTGCGCCACTAAATTGAAAGCGCAATGGGCTCATAAATTAGCGCCCAGCGCTCATAAACTGGCGCAATGCGCTCATCATCTGGAGCTTAGCGCCAAGCGCGACACATGTCCTTCACATATGCGCTACTTGGCAGAACCGCACTGCGCTCTTTGACTGGCGCAAAGCATCTGGTGCACCACGTGTTGCGCTGTCAGAACATAAATTGTTCTGATGAATGTTCTGCATTCAATACACGACAAAAATATTGTCAGAAAGGCCAAGCCCAAATAAAGGCTCAATAGCCAGAATAAAAATGTTAAACATTTATTGGACTTAGACCAATATTTGTCATAAGTCCTCAACTTATATTTACTTGAGCCTATCTGCTCATGAATATTTAACAGATCTTAGTCCCAAATTGGACTACAGATCTTTCAACCAACTCACACCGGTTCGAGGGTACATCTCTTTACTCCTCTGATATTTGTCGTTGTAATCCTTCAACGTCTTCAGAGAGGTGACGGGTCCCGACAATCATACATTTCATAGACTATGACGTCTTTAAACTGGACTCTGGGGTCCTTAAAATCATGGACTACGATGTCCTTAACCTGGACTGTGGGGTCCTTAAGCCCATAGACTATGACGTCTTTAAACCGGACTGTGGGGTCCTTAAACTCAAGGACTACGATGTCCTTAACCTGGACTGTGGGGTCCTTAAGCCCATGGACTATGATGTCCTTAACCTAGGACTGTGGGGTCCTTAAACTCACGGAGTATGATGTCCTTAACCTTGGACCACCATGTCCTTAAACTGGTAATCGACCGCAATATCCTTAAACTAAACAATAGAGTTCAAAGGCTCTTTTGTTGGATCTAAATGATCCTGTTAAGTTGATCTTAGTCTAAAATTAGACTAAAGTATCATTAACAAACGTTTAACTTGATCTTAGTCTCAAATGAGACCAACGTATCCTTAAATCCAAACCAAAACCCAAATCTAATAAAATACGGATTTGGACTAATTCATGCCCTACGGGCGACAACATAAATTAGTCTCCGTATACAATCCACGGGCAACCAAAAACAAAACAAACACCCACGACACGAAGTGACCATCTGGAGAAGGAGAAAATTGTTACCACGATGTGGTAGCGTAATTAACTGCAGGGGCTTGCGTCTGCAAGGAAGAGCGTCCCCACAATCAAAAACCCCTCATCAACGAGGGGGAATTTGACGAAATCTGCTATATCGGCCGCATCCATTTAAATCTTCGATACATGGTGCCATAAATCAACTTGGCATCTTCGGAGAGGTGGACGGATAGCACCAATTAGCATCTATCCCGAAATTCAGGCGAGACATTCGCCGCGTCATCGCGCGTCCTTCGGCGGGGAACAAGGCGGTCGAGCCCGACCTTTGCTTGGCTATCCCCGGCTAGTAGCTTCCTACCACAACCAACAGGGATCAAAGTCCTCACCAAGAGGAATGTTCCCTCATAAAATATCAGGAAAAACCCCAATGGGGCATCACGTGCTCACACGTGACCAAAGGTCACGTGCTAACACGTGATGGTTTTCTGGGGACTCTGTTATAAGAGAATTGAATTCTAATCAACAGGAGTCACGTGCCCACACTTGATGGGCCTTTAAAAACCCACTGAAGGAATTAAAAGGCATAATAAAACAGCAAGGAAAGATCCCAATGGGGCATCACGTCTCTACACGTGACCAAGGGTCACGTGTTGACACGTGATGATTCCTTAGTTCTGTAAAACGGCAGAATTAAATTCTGGATAAAATGTTTAATCAAGGGGGTCGCGTGTCAACACGTGATGAGTTCTTAAGCTCTTAATTAATAGAATTAAATTCTATTTAAATGATCAAACAGTGGGATCACGTGCCAACACGTGATAGGCTCTTAAGACTTCCGAACTAATAGAATTAAATTCTAATTAAGGGAAATCATAGACCCTAACTAGAAAAATATTTTAGATCTTTCAAAACAAAAAGGACTGTGCACTGTAAAGTGGAGCACCGTTGGATTAAAAATCCAATGGTGATTAAAAATCACCAATGTATAGAAAGATTCTATACAAAGAAAGATTTCCCTGAAATTCACCAAGAATAACAAACAAAATATCTTTTGGATTAAAAATCCAATGGTGAATAAAATTCACTGAGTGATCTAAAAGATCATATTGGTTACAAAATCAATTAAAATCATTCAATGAAAAATTGACTAAACAAACTGATTCTTTTCCTTATCCCATAAATAGGAGCCAAGAAGAAAAGAGAGAGGATCTTTTTTTTGGGGAGATACAACAGAGAGAGAGAGAAAAGAAAAGAATTTAATTCTCCAGAGAGAAAGAAGGTTTCTTGAGAAAAGAAAGAAATCCTAGGTGAGAGATCTAAGCTCCATAAAACAAAAGAGAATTTAATTCTCAATTTAAGAGTTTAACTCTTCTAAATAAGAACTTAGTTCTTCCTTTGGTTGAAGATCTGCAGAAGTAGATCTCTCCACAAGTTAAGAATTTAATTCTCATCGGGGAGGTTCTGCCATGCAGATCCAAAACTTAGAGGGAGAATTAAGTTTAAAGAGTTTAATCCTTCCAAATTCATAGGAATTTAATTCTCCAAATGAAACTAGGGTTTAACCCTACATAAGAATTTAATTCTTCCAAATTCATAGGAATTTAATTCCTCCAAATGAAACTAGGGTTTAACCCTACATAAGAATTTAATTCTTCCATATACATGGGAATTTAATTCCTCTAAACAGAATTAAGGTTTAAACCTACAAAGAATTTAATTCTTAAAACAAGAGACTTGAAGCTCTCCATGCACGTAAAAATTAAGTATCCAACATGATCACGTGGTAACACGTGACCCTTCATCCCAATGAACAAAAAGGAATGAATAAGGCATACTCACGTGCCCCCACGTGACCCTTTAATGGACTCCTCAAAATAAGAAGGAATTAGCCCGGAGGCAATGCCTCACATGCTCCCATGTGACCCTCAAAATAAAAGAGAACAAAGCCAAAGGCAGTACTGATTTAGGGCGCCTCACGTGTTCCCACGTGACCCCTGACAAACACCCTTTTCAAAAGAATAAAATAGGGGAAGACAGAGGAATGGATGCCCAACGCAGAGGCATTGTCACGTGTCTACACGTGATGATTTCAAAGACTAAAAGTGCTTAACACTTATTTGAATATTCTGAGAACAAAATAAAGGAAGTCTGGCCCCATCTTCAGATGCCTCACGCGACCCCACGTGACCAATTCAATTTTAGCGTTTAACACTACTTTAAGTGCTTTATCCTTAGTGTTTAACACTATTTTCAGCACATCACGTGGGAGCACGTGATCGCCAAGTATCCTCTAGTGTTTAACACTATTCTAAAGCCAATCTTAGCCCAAATTGATTAAGTTTTCCAGAGGCAAATCTCCCCTTCAACTGAACCTCAAAATTAATCAGTTCATATAATATGCAAGGTAAAGTCCAGAGCTATAATGAATGGTTAGTGCTCAACCGAAGACAAAATGTTGTTAGAGCCCCAAACCCCTGTTTAAGCATTGCTAAATAATGGGGAGGTTAACCCAGACAAATGTTCAACAGTCTAACAAAGCGCCAACATTTCAAATCTAATTGGACTTAGCCCAAGTTGGCCATAAGTCCTCAATTCAGATTTAACTGAGCCAATGTGCTCATAATCTAATTAATTGATCTTAGTTCCAAATTGGACTACAGATTTCCCAATCAATTTTGGTTCAAGGGTACATCTCTTCACTCCTTTGATATTTGTCGTTGTAATCCTTCAACGTCTTCAGAGAGGTGACGGGTCCCGATAACCAATCATTTCATGGACTGTGGGTTCCTTCTAAACCCATGGACTATGATGTCCTTAAACTCGGACTGTGGGGTCCATTAAACCCATGGACTATGATGTCCTTAACCTTAGACCACCATGTCCTTGTTCCCCTCCGAAAGACGCGGTGGAGACGCGGCGGACGTCTTGCCTGAATTTCGGGGCAGATGCTAATTGGTGCTATCCATCCACCTCTTCGAAGATGCCAAGTTGATTTATGACACCATGTATCGAAGATTTAAACGGATGCGACCGATGTAGCAGACTTCGTCAGATTACCCCTCGTTTGAGGGGTTTTTGATTGTGGGGACGCTCTTCCCTACAGGCGCAAGCCCCTGCAGTTAATTACGCTACCGCATCGCGGTAACAACTTTCTCCTTCTCCAGATGGTCACTTCGTGTCATGGGTGTTTGTTTTGTATTTGGTTGCCCGTGGATTGTATACGGAGACTAGGTTATGTTGTCGCCCGTAGGGCGTGGACTAGTCCAAATCCGTATCTTTCTTAGATTTTGGTTTGGGGGTTTGGGTTTAAGAATACGTTAGCCTCATTTGGGACTAAGATCAACTTAAACGTTTGTTAAGGATACATTAGTCTCATTTTAGACTAAGATCAACTTAACAGGATCGTTTAGATCCAACAAGAGAGCAACTGGGCTCTATTGTTTAGTTTAGTGACATTGCGGTCGATAATTAGTTTAGGGACATTACGGTCCATTGTTAGTTTAAGGACATCTCGGTCCAATGTTAGTTTTAAGATATCGCGGTCGAGGTTAAGGACATCATAGTCCTTGGATTTAAGGACTGCACAGTCCATTGTTAGTTTTAAAACATCACGGTCGAGGTTAAGGACATCATAGTCCATGAGTTTAAGGACCTCACAGTCCGTTGTTAGTTTTAAGACATCACGGTTGAGGTTAAGGACATCATAGTCCATGAGATTAAGGACCTCACAGTCCGATATTAGTTTAAAGACATCACGGTCGAGGTTAAGGATATCATAGTCCATGAGTTTAAGGACCTCACAGTCCAATTTTAGTTTTAAGACATCATGGTCGAGGTTAAGGACATCATAGTCCATGAGTTTAAGGACCCCACAGTCCAATTTTAGTTTTAAGACATCACGGTCGAGGTTAAGGACATCATAGTCTATGAGTTTAAGGACCCCACAGTCCAGTTTAAAGACGTCATAGTCTATGAAATGTATGGTTGTCGGGACCCGTCACCTCTCTGAAGACGTTGAAGGATTACAACGACAAATATCAGAGGAGTTCAGAGATGTACCCTTGAATCAAAATTGATTTGCGGATCTATAGTCCAATTTGGGATTAAAGTCTGTTTGAAGGTTTATGAGCATATGGGCTCAGTTGATATGAGTTGAACATTTTATTGTTCTGGCAATTGAGCCTTTACTTGGGCTTGGCCCTTTTAATAATGCTAAGCATTGGGCTGTAACATTTTTGTCTTGTATTGAATGCATTGCATTTATCAGAACAAAGTATGCTCTGACAGTGCGCCACGTGGCGCGCCAGGTGCTTTGCGCCAGTCAAAGAGCGCATTGGGCTTCTGTCAGGTAGCGCACACGAAGAGGACACGTGTCGCGCTTAACGCTAAGCGCTAGTTTGTTAGCGCATTGTGTTTTTAATTTTTGAGCGCGCTGCGCTAGTTTAATGGGAGCGCATTGCGCTTCTGCATGAGTAGCGCACACGTGAGTGACACGTGGCGCGCTTAGCGCCAGATGATGAGCGCAGTGCGCTATTTCAGAAGCGCAAAACGCAAGTTACATACGTGGTTGACACGTGGCGCGTTTTGGCACTGAGCGTCGGTCCAAGGAGCGCAGAAGCGTAGTTCATGAGTGCAAGGCACTATTCATTAGCGCAAAGCGCATTTGATCAATTTTAAGAGCAAAGAACAGATTTATGTTCTTCAAAGGAGGCTTTGCCTCAAGATCCAAGAACAAAAGTTCTTGTTTATATAAAAAGGCTCTGCCTTTATAGATCAAAAGATCTATGAATGAAGTAAAAATACTTCTTTTATTATTTTCTTTATGATTAGATTTTTTGATCTTTTGCTTTTAAATCAAAGACCTTGGTCTTTTTTATAGATCTAAGATCTTTTTAGAAGAAGATGATTCTTCTTTTTACGAGATGGTTTCATCTCTATTATTCAAGAACATGGTTCTTTTTACCTTGAAGATGAAGAAAAATCTTCTTTTTCTTGAGAGCTTGCTCTTCTTTCTCTCCAAGTTTGCAGAGGGTTTTTCTCTCTCTTTCTGTATATCCAGACTTGAAGTCTAAGGGCCTTTATAAATGGCCAATTGATTTGTTAAATTGGTTTTGAGAGATCTTTCTCTGATTGATCTGGAATATTTCCCACCGTTGGATCTTTGATCCTAAGCCTTCTGTTTTACAGAAGATAATTTTCTTGTTTTAATAAGATTGAAAAAATCTTTCCATAACAGAATTTTAGTTCTAATTAATTAATAATTTATTATTAGTAGATCTTTAGATCTGACGGTGGGGGAATTTTATTTCCAGCGCTGGAGCACTTAGCGCTGGCGCACTTTGTGCTAGTGCACCTACGTTCGACTCGTGGCGCTCAGCGCAGAGCGCAGCGCAACTGCGCTAGCGCACCTGTATTAGACACGTGGCACGCAGCGCAACTGCGCTGGCGCACCTGGGTCTGACACATGGCGCGCAGCGCAGAGCGCCGAATCTGAAGCGTTGCATCAACTTTTTAAATTTTGAATTTTGAAACAGAGCTTTGCTCTGATATGGTGCGCTGACTAGGGCGCAGCGCCCCTGGCACTGGTGTGTCTGCTTTTGACACGTGGCGCACAGCGCGCAGCGCGCAGAATCTAAAGCGTTACTTCAATTTTTGAATTTTGAAATTCAAAACAGAGCTTTGCTCTGATTGGGGGAAACAAATGCCCCCCCACCGTTGCGCTCACGTGGCGCACACGTGAGTGCAGCGGTGGCAACATCTGAGCCCTTAGATCAACTCAGAAGTTGAAGAGGCGGTTCAGTGCCTATAAATAGGACCTTTGGTCCTCAGATGATTATCATCTTCTTCTCAAGAATTTTTATTCAGAGCCTTGCTCTTTTGTTCAAGAACTTTCAAGAGTTAGAACTCTACCAAACTTAGGTAAAATTAATTTTAATAAATTAGGGTTTTTACCCATTAACAGAGCCTTTCTCTTTATAGATCCTTGATCTAAAGAAAACCCATTTAGGGTTTCATTAATAGAGCTTTGCTCTCCTGAACATGTAGATTTTTTAATCTCTTGTGAAGAACTCTTAAGAGTTTGTTCATGGATCTTAAAAATAAAATTTTATTTTTGATGGATCATCTTCTCAGAGCAAGGCTCTTCTTGAGGAATTTTATTCCTTCATCATTAGACTTTGACAGATGTCTGTCCAGTAAAGAGCGCTGCTCTCAATGGGAGTTTTACTTCTCTTCCCGAGGGATTTCTCATTTAATGAGAATTTCTTGAGGATTTCCTCTCCTCATCCAATGATGAAGCTTTTTTATTAATGATGAATTGTCATCTAGATTTTATGGGTCCCCCTTGGACCCCTTTCCGCTGCATTGCAGTGCAGTACAGCTTTTAAAGTACCGAGTGTTAGAAATTAAAAATTAAATTACAACACTGACAGTTGATTTCCGTCCCCCTTTTTGCAGGCAACATGTCTTTCGATACTTCGTTCCCGTTCGTTCGCTCAGAGGGAGGATTTCCTGGAGCACCCGTAGACCAGGAGGTCCTAGCTTTGATCAGAGACCATGATCCGGAACATAAGAATCTTCACCTTTGGGGGTCATGGTACAATCAGATTATCAGGGGTCGACAAAGCTTTTCATGTGCGGTACCCTCAGAGCCCATCACGGCAATCCATTACGCCAACTCACCCCCGGTGAACTACGCCGTGGAGATGGTCAATTGGACTTCAGAAGGCCTTCTTCAGTCTGCTATAGCTTCGATTCCCGTTTAGCCTCCCATGGTTTTAGATACCTTGGGATGCCGTATTTGTCAAAGCGAGGCGCGGCCGTGGGGGCAACCATATAACATAGGTCTGATTTCTCGTCATCCGACCGGTTATCTGCAATGGGCCCGCTACATTTTGTCAGCGAAAAAGTCGCAGTTGATGAGGCTTGGGTTGTATACCGTCGTTTATGCTTCTCTTTTCCAGTATCCTACGCTTCCCACCTGGTGGGTTAAGGCATTTTGGAGCGGTGGAATATCCCTACTCACACCTTCCTCTCGCTGGACCGAGAAGTATCAATCTCTTTAGAGGAATTTGCAGAAATTTATGGCTTACCGGTCATAGGGGAGTATTATGAGGAGCTGCTTCCCACGGACGAATATGTTTTTGGTGCTAAGTCGGTGATAATGGGCCTTACCCCGGTGAATGCTGTTCAACACCAGTTTCCTAGTTTGATCAAAGTGTTGAATATCTACGAGGGCCTTTTTCTCGAATCTGGGAGCCGCGGGGTTTGTTTCGAGGATTTCATCGCTCGCTTCCTTCACCCACAAGTCTTCTCGAAGGAGGCCGTTAAATTCGCCATGCTTAACGACCCTTTTGGCTTAGGTTTGGACAACCTGCCAGCGATGGAGGTAAATCAGAATGGTTTCTTCCTTCCCAACTCTCCGGTTGTTCCTTTTGCGGAGATTGCAGTCCCTGGGATGGATGAGGAAGCATTCTTTTTGGGATTCCTTGGGCTATGGTTGAGCTGGTTCGCTCTCCCGACGCACCTTCGCCGTATGAGGCCATCTGTCTTTTACCCGGCTCACCGAATGACTATTGGGGTGAAAGTGGCTGTCGGGGTCGCTGGCTTAGCCCATCTGTATTACGGCCTTAGTCAAGCGGTGGATACTACTGAACCTGGAGTACAGCATGTGAACTTCTTGATGTATTACTTCATGTCATAGCTCGAGCTACATGCACTTGGCGTTTTTGGTATCCATAGAAGGCCTTCATTCTATGACAGGTGCAGCTTCCCCCGGATAATGCGATTGGTCGGTGCCTCAATTGTAAATCCATCACCGTGGGCTGCTAGAGGTTTGCTCCTTCGCCCCCGCACGGTTGGAGACGGGATGACCTTTACCGACAAGGTGTTAACCATCGGAAAAGAGTTTACCACAACGGTGCGGTTATTGCAGGATATTTTCAAAGACGGAGCCTCAGTTCTGACAGCTCGGGAAACCCTCCATTTATATTCTATCAGACCGGGCTTCCTGGTGTTTAGGCAAAATGATGCGGCGCTTTTCATGAGATATAATCCGCATCGTTTTGCCCAACAATTGAGCTATAACCAAGGAGTGTCGCTGGAGGCCTTTTTGATGGAACCCACTGCTACTGAAGAGGGGATGCGGAGCACGCTGCATCACTTCATGCATTTGAATACGGGCTCTCACTTCTTTATCAGCGAGCCGAGTTGTGTCCCACGGATCCTTAATGCATATACGACATGGTACCAGCATTCGACGGGCGCCGTTATTAAGGAAGAAAGGCGGTTACTGCTTGACCGCAAAAGTGCACCTCCTGCCAGTGATCGCAAGGTCCCTTTGAGGCGATGGACCATTGTCCCCCCTTCGCTAAGAGAAGTCGCTGCAGTTGAGCCTCCACGTGTGTTAAGCCCCACGCGCGGATTGCCCCATGCTCCTGTGGAGACGGTGGATGTGCCATCGGTGCCCCGTGCTCCTGTGGAGACGGTAAATGTAGTTTCACCCGAATCTGGTGTGGGCTCGGACATCGGGACTCGCCGTCCCAAAGTGGCCACTAAACGCAAGTTGGTACTGGCTGTGACCGGAGCTCGCGCACAGAAGAAGAAGAAGAAATCGATCCTCTCTCTTGATGCCGTACTCGGCCTAGAGCCTGAGGCTCCTTATAACGCGGGCATAAGTGAATATGGGACCAATGAGGGTTTCGTCATAGCGCCAGAAGACACTGATCTCGAGGCCGCTATTGCAGCTTTTGTGCGCGCTGCCACCCTTCAAACAGAAATAGCCGCCCTCATGCAATCAAGTAAACGTTAGTCGCGTCTTGTTATTGCATTTGATTGACATTTCTCCTTTTGTAGCAGGCTTTACCACTGAAGAGATTCTAGCGACTTCCCTCGGGTCTTTCGAAGAGGAGGAGAGGAATCGCGCTCTATTGGGCATTGGTATGTCTCGGCTCATTGAGTCTTCATTCTCTTTTTTATGGACAATCTAACCCTTTCTTTATCTTATCGCAGGGACCACAATGCCGATCCCGCAAGGTGATGCGGAGACTCTTCCCGGGCCAGCCACCGAAGTCTCGGTCTCGTCGGTATTACGGAAAGAGGCTTTACTCAAACAACCGATGACGGAAGCCTTGATGGCTCCAGAGGTAACCCTGGGTGCAGATGATGACGCTCTGTTGAGGGAGGCTTCTAGAAGGTCTGCTTTGATAGCCCGGGAGGAAAGGAAGCGCCAGAGGCGCGCAGCAAGGGAGCGTAAAGCTGCTCTAGCTGTGGGTGCGGGTTCGAGCGCCGCTGCCCCTGTTGCTACTCCTTCAAAGGAGTCTCCGGTCGACTTGTCTACTGCTTATAGACGGGTGGCACGTGCGGCTCGGGAAGCGAATGGTAAATCAACTCTAGGTAATGTGCCATGAGGTTCCGTTGTCAAAGTTTTAAGCTATCAGTTCTCATATACTTTATCTTGCAGGGCCGAGCCTTCCCGAAGAAACGGTGGTGACCGCTGAGCCTGAGTGAGCGGTAGAGGAGGTGGCTTCTATTCCCGAACCCGGGGCGGCGGTAGGCGATGTGGCCGCAATTGCTGGACTTGAAGTAGTGGCTGACGAGACAGTCATGATTGCTATGCCCGAGATAGCCACCGCTGCTGAGCCCGAGGTGGCGGCGAGCGAAACGGGTACAATTGTTGGGTCCGAGGTGGCCGCACTTTCTCAAGAGTCGGGCACCACTCCGATCATCTCCCTTCCCGCCTTCGGTTCTTTGTCGTCTCCCGGCGTCGCAAGTGTGACGACGGCTTTCGTGGAGTCACGGGACGAGGCGACAGGAGGTGAGACCACTCCGATGGAGGAGGGAGACGCCGCTGTTCTATCGAGTGACGCCCTAGTCACGGCTCCGACTGGCGACTCATCAGGTAGATTTTAAGTCACCGCCCTTCTTTTTATTCTGCAATCCTTCCTGACAGGGTTTATCTTGTCTCTAATGCAGGTGCGGCTAGTGCTGATGTCGCACTACCCGAGGCAGCGCCATCAGCAACCGCTGTTCCCCTCCGAAATACGGCGACGACGTGAAGACGTCTTGCCTGAGATTCGGGGCAGATGCTATATGGTTTTACCCGTCCACCTTTCCGAAGATGCCAAGTTGATTTATGGCACCGTGTATCGGAGGTTTAGACGGATGCGGCCGATGTAGCAGACTTCGTCAGATTCCCCCTCGCTAGAGGGGTTTTTGATTGTGGGGACGCTCTTCCCTGCAGGCGCAAGTCCCTGCAGTTAATTACGCTACCGTATCGCGGCAGCAACTTTCTCCTTCTCTAGAATTTCACTTCATGTCATGTGTGTTTGTTTTGTTTGTGGTTGCCCGTGGATTGTATACGGAGACTGAATAATGCCGTCGCCCGTAGGACGTGGATTAGTCCAAATCCGCATTTACTTAGATTTGGATTTGGTGTTTTTAGTTTAAGGATACGTTAGCCGTATTGAGGCTAAGATCAACTTAAACGTTCGTTAAGGATACGTTAGTCTGATTTGAGACTAAGATCAACTTAACATGGTGATCCATTTAATATATGGCTGTCGGGACTCATCACCTCTCTGACGTCGTTGAAGGATTACAACGATAGGTGTCAGAGGAGTTCAGAGATGTACCCTTGAACCAAAGTCGATTTGGAGTTTTATAGTCCGTTTGAATGTTTAAGGATACGTTAGCCGTGTTTGGGGCTAAGATCAACTTAAACGGGATCGTTTAGATCCGACAAAAGAGCATTTGAGGCTCTATTGTTCCAGTTTAGGGACGTAGTGGTCCGTATTCCAGTTTAGGGATGTAATGGTCTGTATTCCAGTTTAGGGACATGGGGGTCCATTACCAGTTTAGGGACGTGGTGGTCCGTATTCCAGTTTAGGGACGTGCTGGTCCGTCATTAGTTTAAGGACATTTCGGTCCATCGCCAGTTTAGGGACGTGGTGGTCCATCATTAGTTTAAGGACATTTCGGTCCACGAGTTTAAGGACCCCGCAGTCCGTGTTGATGTGTAATCGTCGGGACCCGTCACCTCTCTGACGTCGTTGAAGGATTACAACGATGGGTGTCAGAGGAGTTCGGTGATGTACCCTCGAACCGGAGGTAAATTGATTTAAGAGAGCAATCTTGCTCAATCAATTTAATTTGAAGACTTACGGCCAAAATTGGGCTAAGTCCAGTTGGAAATGCTCAACATTTATTTGCTTTTGATTTGCATCTCTTTTTATTTTTATTTGGGCTCTACCCATGAAGGATGCAAAGCATCAATTTATCTTAGGCTTTGCTCATTTATGAATGATGCAGGGCACTAATTTTATTTGGGCTCTGCCCTTTTATTGCTTTGCAATTTATTTAGGCCTATTAGGTCTTTTTGATTTGGGCCTGGCCCTTTAAGAAATGCATTGCATTTGTCAGACGCTTTGCGCCAATCAGGAAGCGCAAGCGCTTATGATGACGACACGTGTCATACAAGCGCAGTGCGCTGTGCTAGTGCGCTGCGCTTGCGCTGCTGACACGTGGCGTACCTTGGTGAGTTGCGCCAATTCTAGAGAGTAAAGCTCTATTTCAAGAGCACGTAGCGCAAGTTGCTCTGTAGCTGACACGTGGCGCTCTCCCAAGAGCGCAACAGCGCAGTTTGGAAGTGCAAAGCACTAAGAATCTTTTAGATTCAAGAACAGAAGAGCAAAGCACTATTTAATTTCTTGATCTAATTTAGATCAAAGAAAAGATAAGTTTTTCTTGTTTTTCTTATCTCAAAGAACCAAAGGTTCATAAAAGTGCAAAGCACTATTTTATTATTATTATTTTTTTATTAAAGATCATTGATCTTGTTTTTAGATCTATGATCTGTTCATGAGAGAACTTTCTCTTTCTTCTAAAGGTTTTTTACCTTTTTGTTCTTGAGAAATTCTTCAGCGTTCTCTTTCCCTTCTTTTTTTTTTAGAAAATGTTGATACCTTTGAATTGAGGCTTAGGGTCCTTTTTATAGTGCCCATAAATTAGTTAATTTTATTAAGGAGATCTCTTTCTGAGTGATTTGGGAAATTTTCCCCACCGTTGGATCTTTGATCCAAGGGCTTCTGTTTTACAGAAGAAAATCTTCTTGTTTTAACAAGAACAGAAAGATTTCTTTAAAATCTTTATTCTGTTTGGCGCAAATGCCACAGCGCGTGACACGTGTCACGCAGCGCACAGAGCAGCGCAACTGCGTTGACACGTGTCGCGCAGCGCAACTGTGCTAGCGCATCTGCGCTGACAAGTGTCGCGCAGCGCAAAGCGCAGCGCAACTGCGCTAGCGCATCTGCACTGACACGTGTCGCGCAGCGCAGTGCTTGCGCAACTGAAGCGTTGCTTCTTTTAATTTTTCTTTAAATAGAGCTTTGCTCTGATTGGGTGCGCTGTTTTGGGCGCTGCGCTGATGTGTCTGCGCTTGACACGCGGCGCGTTGTACGCAGCGCAAAGAATTTGAAGCGTTGCTTCATTTATTAAAGTTTAAATTTTCAAAGCAGTGCCTTGCTCTGATTGGGGAAAGATGAAGCGTTGTTTCATCTCCCGTCTCGGAATTTGAACAGAGTTTTGCTCTGATTAGGGTAAGCAAATACCCCCCACCGTTGCGCTTACGTGGCCCCAAACGTGAACGCAACGGTGGCGGAATTCCAACCACCTTGGCAACTTTTGGAAGTTGAAGAGGCACTTGATGCCTATAAATAGGACCTTTGGTCCCCCACAGATGCTTATCATCTTTCAGAATTTTATTTTCAAAAAACTTCAGAGCTTTGCTCTTGCCTTCAAGAACTCCAGAGCCTTGCTCTCCTTTCCAAAGTTTTTAGAAAAACTTTAGGTAAAATTGATTCTTAGATTAAATTAATTTTAATTAATCTTAACCAACAGAGCTTTGCTCTCATAGATCTTCTGATTTAAAGAAAATCCCTTCGGGGGTTCACCAGCAGAGCTTTGCTCATTTTCAAAGTTAGAAAATTTAGGTAAAATTAATGTAAATCAAATTAATTTAAATTAATCTCAACCAAAGAGCTTTGCTCTCACAGATCTTTTGATCTAAAGAGATCCCCTTTGGGGTTTCATAAACAGAGCTTCACTCTCAAAAAACTTATAGATCTGCAGAGCTTTTGTTCATGGGTTCTAATCCCTGAACAGAGCTTTGCTCTCGAGGAATTTAGTCCTCTGTGTATATTATTTTTTTTCTTCTATCGCTAATCTTCCTGTGGTATTTCCTCCAGGCATAATGGCGGTGTGTCTATACAATTTGCACGAGTTCATCACCTATGATGATATCCGCGCACAAGGTCGTCAACAAAACCAGGAGTTTACAGACGCTCAATGTGCAGAGGTCATGGGTCGTCTGAACGCAAGCGGTGGTTGGCTGCTTCCTCGTCGTTCGGCTCTCTTGAAAGTCATGCTGGGAGCAATATGGAGAGCACTTCCGGGTCTTCACAAGGCCCTACCGCTCAATGCACTGGATGATGCCGAAGACAAGGTGTATTCAGTGTACCTGACGGGGCTGATCTCGAAGAAACGGCGGGACAGCCTCATTGACATCCTACATCAAATCTTCCAGCAGACAACGATAGTTGCTACTTATCGAAGGCCGGGAGGGCTTGCCGAAGATCTTGACACACAGGAGCGCGAGAGGCTGCGCATAAGAATAATTAGAAAGGCCAGAAGAACTTTGGATGGCCTTACTTTTGAATTCCTCAATCCGTGCCCTGGATCTGAGCTTATACCATTGTAATAATTTGAATAATGTTTCTTATTCATTGCTTTTATGATTGTAAGAATTTTAGCAATATGAATGGAAACCCTTTTTTTCAGCTTGTCTTATTTCTCGTCCTGAGTCTTCTGCCCATGTATAAATGAGTGCGCCTCGAACGCTTGGTCAAATGTAAATCGGATGTTCTTTCTGTCATTTTCTTCTTTCTGTTATTGTTAGCAGGCTGTCTTAATAACCATGGTTGACGGATGATTAGAGCGAGTATCCCGACCCTCTCAAGAAACAGCGATGGCTTAGGCCACAGGTTCAGATCTACTGCCTAAGACTTTTCAACTCTATGAGCTGTGAGGGTCTCATAGAGACTTTTCTCCCTACGGATCGAGAGGATCTCGTAGGTGGGTTTTTCTCCTTAGGAATCGTGAGGATTTCTAAGTGTGGTTTTCTCTTATAAGTCGTAAGGATCCTATAAGAGAATTTTTCCATCTTACGAGTCGAGAGGGCCCGTAAGCGGTTGTTTCCCTCCTTGTTGAGATTTGACTTTGGAGAGTGAGACCCGTAAATAGTATGCAAGAGATCTTTTTGGTTCGATTTGCAGGGTCCCATTGTTCAGGAAGCAAGTTTTTTAGTCCCTGCTGTCTGAGGCTTCATCTTGCAAGTTGAGACGAATCGGGAATTTTCCCGCGGTGACACTGGTTTCTCTGCGAGCCGACGCGAATCAGGAGGCTCTCGTCAAGGAGTGTTTGTATCCGTGAGTCGAGGAATTTGCTAGGGATTATTTGTTTCCCTAGCGCCAAGGATTATTTGTTTCCTTGGGGTTTGAAACGAGTCGAGAATTTCCCATAGAGGCATTGGTTGCTCTGCGAGTCGACGCGGATCAGGAGGCTCTCGTCAAGGAATGTTTGTATCCGTGAGTCGAGGTGTTTGCTAAGGATTATTTGTATCCCTAGCGCCAAGGATTATTTGTTTCCTTGGGGTTTGAAATGAGTCGAGAATTTTCCACGGAGGCACTGGTTGCTCTGCGAGTCGACATGGATCAAGAGGCTCTCGTCAAGGAGTGTTTGTATCCGTGAGTCGAGGAATTTGCTAAGGATTATTTGTTTCCCTGGCGCCAAGGATTATTTGTTTCCTTAGGGTTTGAAACGAGTCGAGAATTTCCCAAGGAGGCACTGGTTGCTCTGCGAGTCGACGCGGATCAGGAGGCTCTCGTCAAGGAGTGTTTGTATCCGTGAGTCGAGGAATTTGCTAAGGATTATTTGTTTCCCTAGTGCCAAGGATTATTTGTTTCCTTGGGGTTTGAAATGAGTTGAGAATTTCCCACGGAGGCACTGGTTGCTCTGCGAGTCGATGCGGATCAGGAGGCTCTCGTCAAGGAGTGTTTGTATCCTTGAGTCGAGGTGTTTGCTAAGGATTATTTGTTTCCCTAGCGCCAAGGATTATTTGTTTCTTTGGGGTTTGAAACGAGTCGAGAATTTCCCACGGAGGCACCGGTTGCTCCGCGAGTCGACATGGATCAGGAGGCTCTCGTCAAGGAGTGTTTGTATCCGTGAGTCGAGGAATTTGCTAAGGATTATTTGTTTCCCTAGAGCCAAGGATTATTTGTTTCCTTGGGGTTTGAAACGGGTCGAGAATTTCCCATGGAGGCACTGGTTGCTCTGCGAGTCGACGCGGATCAGGAGGCTCTCGTCAAGGAGTGTTTGTATCCGTGAGTCGAGGAATTTGCTAAGGATTATTTGTTTCCTTAGTGCCAAGGATTATTTGTTTCCTTGGGGTTTGAAACGAGTCGAGAATTTCCCACGGAGGCACTGGTTACTCTGCGAGTCGACGCGGATCAGGAGGCTCTCGTCAAGGAGTGTTTGTATCCGTGAGTCGAGGAATTTGCTAGGGATTATTTGTTTCCCAAGCGCCAAGGATTATTTGTTTTCTTGGGGTTTGAAACGAGTCGAGAATTTCCTACGGAGGCACTGGTGGCTCTGCGAGTCGACACAGATCAGGAGGCTCTCGTCAAGGAGTGTTTGTATCCGTGAGTCGAGGAATTTTCTAGGGATTATTTGTTTCCCAAGCGCCAAGGATTATTTGTTTCCTTGGGGTTTGAAACGAGTCGAGAATTTCCCACGGAGGCACTGGTGGCTCTGCGAGTCGACGCGGATCAGGAAGCTCTCATTAAGGAGTGTTGTATCCGTGAGTCGAGGAATTTTCTAGGGATTATTTGTTTCCCAAGCGCCAAGGATTATTTGTTTCCTTGGGGTTTGAAACGAGTCGAGAATTTCCCACGGAGGCACTGGTGGCTCTGCGAGTCGACGCGGATCAGGTGGCTCTCGTCAAGGAGTGTTTGTATCCGTGAGTCAAGGAATTTGCTAGGGATTATTTGTTTCCCAAGCGCCAAGGATTATTTGTTTCCTTGAGGTTTGAAACGAGTCGAGAATTTCCCATGGAGGCACTGGTGGCTCTGCGAGTCGACGCGGATCAGGAGGCTCTCGTCAAGGAGTGTTTGTATCCGTGAGTCGAGGAATTTGCTAGGGATTATTTCTTTCCCAAGCGCCAAGGATTATTTATTTCCTTGGGGTTTGAAACGAGTCGAGAATTTCCCACGGAGGCACTGGTGGCTCTGCGAGTCGACGCGGATCAGGAGGCTCTCGTCAAGGAGTGTTTGTATCCGTGAGTCTAGGAATTTGCTAGGGATTATTTGTTTCCCAAGCGCCAAGGATTATTTGTTTCCTTGGGGTTTGAAACGAGTCGAGAATTTCCTATGGAGGCACTGGTGGCTCTGCGAGTCGACGCGGATCAGAAGGCTCTCGTCAAGGAGTGTTTGTATCCGTGAGTCGAGGAATTTGCTGAAGACACTGGTTTCTTCGGAGTTGGACTGAATCGTCGAGATTTGGCCTCGTGTTCTGGCGGAGCCTGTTGGGAAAGTATGGTTCCCTCTTGTTTGTTTACGCCCTTGGATTGTATACAGGGATCGATGTGATCTTAACTGTAGGGCCAAAGTTTTATCATCTTCCTCTTCTTTTTTTTGTTTTATTTCCGCGATACTCTATCAGGAGTTGTGGGAGTTGCTTAAGCACAGGTTTAGATCTCTGTAACTTAAGGCTTTCAACTCTTATGAGCCGTGAGGGTCCCATAAGAGAGCTCTCCTTACGAGTCGTGAGGATCTCGCAAGTGTATTTTCTCCTTAGGAATCGTGGGGATCCCTAAGTGTGTTGCTCCCTTGTGAGTCGTAAGGATCCCACGCGGGTGGTTTCTCCTTACAAGGTCGAGAGGATCTTGTAAGTGTTCTTTAACGAGGTTGCGCCCTTTCGGGTTTTCACAAACACTCGCCGGTAGCCCTGCTGTTTTTACTCACGGAGCCCTTTCGGGTTTTCATCCGTGCCCATTTTGCTTATGGACATACCGTTTTTTTTATTCTTTTTATTTATATATATATATATATATATATATATATTTTTTTTTATGAGGTCGCGCCCTTTCAGGTTTTCACGAACACTCGTCGGTAGCCCTGCTGTTTTTACTCACGGAGTCCTTTCGGGTTTTCATCCGCGCCCTTTTTGCTTATGGACATACCGTTTTTTTTTTATATATATATATTTTTTTTTGTTTTTTTTTAATATCTTGTCAGCCTAAAGATGTTGCGGTAGTAGTTTAAAGACGTTTCGGTCTGCTATTAGTGTAAGGACATTTCGGTCCGACTTTGAGAAGGCTGGTTACTGCTGATAGAGTTTGAGCTTAGGAAGATAGCGAGCGGACATAGTCGTCGTCATCTATCATTGACCTAGGCTGTGGCTCATTAAGCGTAGTATCTCTTTAGGAAGCAACCGTTTATTGGCCTGAAAGGCCTTTCACCATGCATGTCCATGAGTAGATAGGCCCCACCCTGGTAGACCTTATCTACGATGTACGGGCCTTCATAGTTTGGCTCGAATTTTCCCCGCTTGGCGCGATTGGGGATCATAGGCCTTTTGACCACTAGCACAAGTTCGCCTTGGCAGAATGTCCTCGGTCGGGTTAATCTTTCATATGAGTGCGTCATCTTTGCTTTATAAGCTTCCAGATTTTGCTGTGCTATGAGCCGGGCTTCATTAAGGGCGTCAAGCTCTTCAAGCCGAAGGTGAGCGTTTTCTTCGTCCGTCAGCTCGTAATGGACTGCCACTCGTAGAGAGGGTAATTCTATCTCGAGAGGGAGTACTGCTTCTGTACCGAATACCAACGCATATGGCGTTGCGTTCGTGGCCGTTTTAAACGTAGTTCGATATGCCCAGAGAGCTTCTTGCAGTCTTTCGTGCCAGTCTTTCTTATTTCGTGACACCGTTTTCTTCATGATCTTCGTCAAGGTCTTGTTGAAGGCCTCAGCTAGACCGTTAGCTCGCGGATTATAAACTGAGAAATATCTTCAGTCTATATTATGCTGTTGCGCGAAGCGACTGATCTTGTGGCTTCTGTAAGCTGGCCCATTATCGGAGATGATTCGTCTTGGCGTTCCAAACCGATATATGACACGCGTCTTGAAGAAATGGAGGATATTCTCTGTCTTAACTGTTGTGCCACGGCAGCGCCCCGGCCTCTTACTCGAGGCCAAAATGCGGAATCAAAATTTTTTTTCTTACTAAAAAAACCGGCGCTACCGCGGACAATGAAAACCCGGATCGTAACCATTAACCTAATGCTAGCAATCAAGAGATAGGATGAGAAGTATACCGAGTGATCCGAGTCCTCCGGTCTTCTCGTCATCGTCCCAATCTCCCGCGGAAAGTGTAGTCTCCATATCGTCGCCTCCTCGCCGGAAAGGGCACCACATCGCCTGCGTCTTTTACGGGCTCCCGCCTCAATACCGAGGCAACTCGGGCATGAAGCCGGCAACTCGACATGCTCAAGATATGCTGTAGAATGTGGTGTAGAATCATAGTCTCTATTGGGGTGGTGAAGTTGCCTTGGAGGGGAAAAGAAATCATGAACTTTGGAGAGGGTTTTTGGTGGCAAGAAAAATGAGATCAATGATAAATTTCCAACACCCACATCAAATGAACCATTCTCTCTCTTTTTCTCTAATGTGGCCGGCCACTATATGTGGGAAATGGTGGGAGGAATCAACAAAGGGAGGTGAGTGTAGGAGATAGAAAGAGGTGACCACAACCATAAAACATCAACCATGCTTATTCTTCTATTCACTCCATAACCTTTCATATCTCATTAATGCAAAATCATTATGAAAAAGCAAGGATGGATATTCTATCATAATGAAGACAAGTGCAAGAAACCCCCTCCCTAAATGTAATTTGCAAAACTGCAAATTACCCCCTCCATCGGAAAAGTCCGGCCGGAAAAGAACAAAGGAAAACCGGCCGGAACGGAATGCAAACTGGCAACTCCAGAAAACTGGTCCCGTAATAAATTACAGGAAAACCCCGATACTGTGCATACACACCTGCATCTGTATTCCGACCGGATACAAATGCAATGAGACAAAATCTACACTGTACTAAACTAGGACCGGCTTAAGCCAAAGCCGGCTAGTAAAATCCGTTCGATCCTGATCCGTGCAATACCGCACGTATCAGATCAAACCCTGCCATATAACTATACGGCCACTAGTACAAAGCTGTCCGATCCTGATCCGTGCAATACCGCACGTATCTGATCGGACCCTGCCATATCTCCATACGGCCTCTACAGCGTTTCGCCCGAAAGCTGAGTAACTGAAAGTGTGGTGGACTCTAAAGACTCGTCAATACTATGGCTGTGGATTTAACCATTAGCACGTCAGAGGTATAAGCCAATACGTGACGGGCCACCAGCTATTGACCAAAAGGGACGTCGATGAGCGAACTCATCCTGACACCCTACTGAGCCTGTCAGTGACAATATCCGTACAGTCCGGTCCGTTCGTCTATGAGTATCGCATGGCGGGCCTAGGGGGTTGGTAAAAGTCAGACCCCCAAAGGCGGTACAAGTCGTGTCGGAGCGTAGCCCAGAACGCCCTGAGATACTACTGGAATACCTACCAGTAAATCTCCTGCCTCGGCCGAGGGCTTTGCGTAATGGCTCTCCTAGACACAGCGCGACCTCACCCCCAATACCGGGAGAGACGAACCCCTGCAGATCCGCTCACTGCCTCCATGTGGCTCGGGACTGTACCCAACTAAAACCTGTTTGCACGACTCCTTTGAGCCGTGGTAGGGTACTAATCAAAGTACAGTGGGAACTCACACGAGACAAATGACGATCTCAGGTCGATGAACTAACCTGTACACATGTCACCAGGGAACTGCTATCTGACATCTGGTATAAGACCAACTAGCAGGTTCCCGGCGAGTCCTGTCCGGTGTACTCATAACCCAATGAGCACCTGTATACATCTTAGGTGAACCAACTGACACCAGTGGCTTGTGAGACCGGCCACCGCCCCTCGTCGGGGTCTCGACTGTATACACTAGTCTACTAATGGAGTATCGATGCCCAGTCTCGAAACTCCCACGACTAGGGACCTTTTAAGGATGTGCTTATAGACCCCAGCTCCCACGTATATGATCGCCATCATACTGCTGGTCGTCAAGCAAGAATCCTAGGGGCTCTATCAACGTGTAATAGCGACATGTCAGGTCACCTAAAGCAGTACACGATGATAAAGATAAACCAGATAGCATACTATCATCTCGAGTAAGACTGTCCTACCGGGATAGGTCCTCCCTCAATAATTGCAATCACATGCCTGTGATCCAATAATTGACTCTGAGGGCACTATCTCCAACAATCTCCCACTTGCACTCAAGGCTAATTATTGCGATGTCGCATACTCACAGCCCGTGTGATACCGAACACCCAACTCCTCTACTAGTCAGTCTCACAATGCTCGTTTGCGAAACTATTGCGTTCGAGGAATAGCCTCAGTGAGTGGATCCGCTGTGATGTTTCTTTCTATATCTCTCTATATCTCAAATTCGCGGAGAAAACCATCTCCCGAAATGAGCAATACCTGTCTTAGAATGTCTGGATGTCTGATGGGACCTAGCTCATAAATGAACTCCAAATCCAAACTTCTTAGACTGTATCATCAACTGAACTTAATCAGTATCCTGCGCCATGCCTCCCTCAGTATTGCCTTGGACCACCTGTCCAAAATACAGTCCCTCATCAGAGGGAGAACTATAACTCTGACAACCTCCTTGTCGTTCATGTCACCTTGGAAGCCTGGAGTGATAACCGTCTCCTAAAGGAGGCAGCCGTTATCATATCCCTAGAACACTCACTTATGTTCTAAAACAGCTTCCGACTGTTCCTCCAGGATTGGATCAATATCAACTTATTGCATCTAGTGCAAGAACAACATCTGGTGTGGTACTTGACATTTCATGATTGACTCAATTGCCTAAGCAAGTGATCTGCCAATCATGCACATCCCTCTCTACTTTAGT
Source organism: Agapanthus africanus (assembly GCA_030015575.1). Lineage (NCBI taxonomy): Eukaryota > Viridiplantae > Streptophyta > Magnoliopsida > Asparagales > Amaryllidaceae > Agapanthus > Agapanthus africanus. Next base: position 408,475,744 of record CM057349.1, on the reverse strand, counting down.
CTATAAGACACCTTTAGAGAGGGTGACTCCATTACCTGCAGGTACACTACCATGCCAGGAGTCGTCCATTCTAAATACTCTTAGAATGCTGTCAAAGTACCCTGATTGGGAAACTACCCAAATCTAGATCTAAAACCATAGGTCTAGTAACCAGTATGTCTGATATAATATCCAAGTCCCATGTGGAGAAAACACTGTGTGACGACCAAAGTATAACCGATCGTAGTATAGAAATATCACTTCCTACTACCTTCTCAACAGATCCATCCCCTATTCTGATGACGTCAAACCCATGACTGTCACATCAGAAACAGATGATCTAACTCCGCTATATCTGCTTTAGTCTATAAATAGACATATGCATGAAGTCCACCAATGCTTCCGCTGCTCCCACTGACTACGACAACCCTCTGCCAGAGTCATATAGACGTGCACTTCTAAAGCTAGTTTAGAACGACGCTATACTCATCCTCCTGCCGGGTCTCACAGCCTGGAACAACAACAATGGCAATTGTGGGTAAACAAGAACTTCCCTGTCACCGTCCTTGAGGCTACCGGAGTACCTCTCGGGTGCCTGAAGTTACCCACCTTATCTGCGGAGTGGCCAATGGAATGTCAAATCAGATTGAATCTTTAGGTTCCTTATTAAATCTTCAGTAATCGTTTGCGGTTCTGGAATCACTTCCAGTTCTACCATACTCCCACTGCTGTTTTTGAAAAAATCCATTTTTAATAAAACTGTGGCGAGTCTAGAACAATATTTCTATTGATCTGCCAGATGGTAGAAAGTCAACCCTCGTCATAGCCTGGGTCAACCCACAAACAGCCATTACAGAAACGTGCCTTGAGTTATCCGGAGTTTGGTTTTAAGCATAAGCCGGACAACTCCCCGTACCTTAAAATCGTTAAGATATGAACTGTTCTATATCCAATATAGAACCAGAAGCACTGATTTAATTGAACCAGATTCAAATCATGCAGCTGTCTCTAGTGCATGTCAACTAAATGGAAGGAGGCCGATCAGCGTTACTCAACTTAGGAATGCTTCCAATTATGAGTAACCTGAAAGAGAAGCAATTTCTCTTTATCATTACTATCAACTGAATACCATACACAAGTATCTACATCTTCGATCACTTTGAAGAATCCCGATACTTGCTACACATGGTTCTCTACTCTATTCAAATACCTATAACTCCTCAAAACTTAGACCCTGTGTTTCCTCGAAGCACATGTCTAAGAACTAGAGAAGTTAAAAGTAAACAGAATATAGTATGAGGACCAACCCCTCTGTCCTAATGGACACTGGACAACATACAATACTCTGTATAAGTCCGCTGAGTCTAACAACTCTTTCACTGTGTGTCGTAGGTTGAAAACTGTACTTATGGTTAAGAAGAATTACACCGCTGTTTAATGCTCCTTACCTAACCATCCACTGATATAGGTAAATGTCATCGACATAATATCAAAAGGTATATCTCACTCTATGAAAATAGACGTACAGATATATCAATTTGAAATTGGTGCACAACAGCTGATATTCATAACCAAATATTTGCCGACCGGCAAACAGCCCAGATGGTCTCCTCAAATATCACCGATTACAACGAATCCCGATATAATGAGGATGATCACCCTATTCCCAATAACTTACTCCCACTCAGCATCTGTAAAACCATACAGATGTGAGAATCATACCTGGTAAATACATACCCTGGAGCAAGTGTCTAACTGGGAAATCAGTTTTCCATTAACAGTACACGGTGAAACTGAAACATTGAAATGTTTCGTCGGGGTATCGTGGTATTCCTAGTAATGCCTCTTCCATTGTCCAGATTCACAACTGTAACCGTATAATTCTTTGCCACCTCTCCAAATCCCTTTCTATGTCTTTAGTCATTACCTTCTGTACACCCCTTTAGGCCAAATGGTTTTCTTCCTTCCCTACCGTTCGGCACCAGCTTATGGTTTGGAAGAAGACTATCCAAAAGGCATAAAGGGTGTACTGTCCTAATCCTAGGAGCACTCGCAACGCGAGAGAAGGTGAAGATAAAAGACACCCGAATGTACATTATTCCTATTTCTCCTGAACCAGAATCCATCCCCGAACTGGAACAAGTTCCTTTCGAGTTCGTATATAACCATACGATGGAGTATCCAAATAAACTGTGGATCTTCGTAGTGATACGGAGTGTCCTGGAGAAATACAAAGGTGATTTAGATTTGGCGAAGATATACTCGGTTTGGTCGTGAATAGCAGTCGCAATTTACTTTGCCCTTTTACTAATCCCTTGCTTTGTCTTAATCTTAATACCTTCTGCACACCATCGTTATGCTAATTGGTTTTCTTCATTCCCCACCGTTCGGCACCAGCCTAAGGTTTGGAAGAAGACTATCCAATTTGCGTAATAGGTGTACTATCTCCTAAACCAAGGAGTACTCGCAACCTGAGAGAAGGTGAAAAGAAAAGACAACTGAATAGTCCTATCCGTTTTCTCCAGAACCAGAAATCATCCTCGAAGTCCTTCGAGTTCGTATATAACCATACAATGGTTTTGTCCAATGGAAGTGGACGTTCGTAGTAATACGGGGTGTCCTGGAGAAAAGGGTAAAAGTAGGAGTGGCAATGAGGTCTGCAACTCTGACAATCCAAAAGCCTGTGTTAAGTAAGTTCGGTCAACTTGGTCACTGAGTCATAGTCCAGGGTTGGGTCAATGGTCGCTGCCAGAGAGAGAGAAAAGAAACACTCAGCGTGCACTCTAACCTAGATCAGAATGGTTATCACTTTGTCTAATCAGGAAACCTCCCACTGTACCTCAAATTCTCCTCCAAACCTGAAAGAAGAATTAGTCGGGATCACCCGAGGAGTAAACCAACTCATCAGTGGGAATCGGGATCCAACTATCATCGCATGATAACGTGACGGAATCCACTCACGTCACCACACTCCAGAAGGTATGCGCATGCCTGGCAAGTTTCAGTTCTTTTGAAACTCCCGATATGATTTTTACCCCTAGGACCCAAGTGACCTTGATGAATAATCAACAAATCAAAAGGTCCTAGTCAAGTTCAACCCGTCATTATCTTGATTGCGTTAAACCCACCCGCACGACCCTTGACGAATAATCAACAAAGTCGTACGACTGTCCTAACCAATCCACATATCCATGCGACAGAATAGCACAACAAAGCTACCGCACACTACGCCTCGGCGAATAGCAACGACAAACGTAGCGCGAATACTAAGCAATACTAATCCGAAATGACGGAGGGCTACGAATGGTTTCTGGCGAAAACCTTTAACGTAATGAACTTGATATCGTTGAAGGAACCGGATAACTTTTTAGAAAATATAGTGACGAAAACCTTTACTAAAGAGGTCACTCCCGGTGAAGGGATCTCGGCTCTTTCCCCGTAGAATGAGGTGCAGAATATTCCAACTGAATACCACGATGCAAAGCAAAAGTGATCGGCTATAGTGAAGTTAATGCCCTGACGCAAACTTCTGTCCAAGGGGTCACTCCCGGTGAAGGGATCTCGGCCCTTGCCTCGTCGACTGAGGAGCAGGATATTCCAAATGAATACCTCGATGCAAAACAAAAGCGAACGTCCTTGCAATAACAGCTTTTTGAAAAAAGTTCCAACAACATCAGAAAAGGTTTGTTTAGCTTGCATTGATCCGAATCAACGCAGTCCCATCAAATGATCACACCAAAAAGAACGAAAATATACTGACGTACGTATATGCCATCCGCATTCGCCACTGGGTCCCGTCATCACCCGTTAGGTTAGCTAACTAACGGCAGAGCGGGGACTGGACTAGCGCGGATGATAAACATATACAACATCTACTAATATATATACCAATATATAGTATTTCGCTCAAGGCGTGAATAAAAATGCAACATCACAGAAATGTACAGCATCACAGAACAATACAGATATCTGGAAGCCCCGGGTTTCACAGAGCCGCTGCTGAAACTCGACGTTCCCCTGGTCGTGTGGATAGCCTGTGCAATGAAATCCTAGACCCCTACGGGCGCGGCAAGTCACCCGCCAAAACCTGAAGCGAGGCAGCCCCCTTCAGTACCGTGAATGGACCACCCAGCACTTCACGGAATCCAGTAACTTGGGCACCCCTCCTGGGTCAACCTGTACCCCCTACGAGTGCGGCGAATAGCCCGCCAATCCTGGAGTGAAGCCCCTTCCGTCCCAATGCCATGAGATGCGGGCCCGTTGCCCTCTAGAATCCGGCTATCCGTGCACCCCTCCGCCGGGCAAACCTAGTACAGAAAGTAAAATATACATACACCGGGTACATCGACCGCAACCAGGTCGTGCCCCAAAAGAATAATACATACAGGCAGTGACGGCAGTCCACATGTCGGACGCTCGCCCCGCAATATCAAATGTACATAATACAACAAAACTGTACTAGCATTGCATCCAGGCTATCCCCCACGACCGATCCGCAACAACACAGCATAAACATAGAACATCAACGTGAAAATCACGTTCGCAAATCCGTCTAACCGGGCTATAGCAGTCAGACCGGATTTACCGATCAAGTGGCATTCACGGTCGCAGATATAATGTAAATACTGTGAAATAATGTGTTTAAAATATCCGATCGATCAAACAATTAACAAGTGGGCCCCCAACCAATACTGTAGCAGTCACAGAAAACCTGGGCCCAAATTTAATATTCCAAAACCCACAAAATTATCCCAAAAGCCCACTGTAAAATTTTGACAAGGTGAGCACAGTAGACTGCGGCGGAACCGCGGCCCCAGGGTGGGTTTGGCCGCGGTTCCGCGCTCCACTGTTTGACTGACACTGTCGAATTTTTACAGATGTCTTAGAATGTCTTGTACAGCAGTTTTCTACAACCTGAAAAATTTTTAGACACCAAAAAATTCCAACAGAAAACTGATGCAAAGGAAATGTGGTTTTTGGGATTTTGTTCGATCGGAAATGCAAAACAAATTAGAACAAGCTAGGTAAGGTTAATGGCGTGGCTCTGATACCATGTTGTGCCACGGCAGCGCCCCGGCCTCTTACTCGAGGCCAAAATGCGGAATCAAAATTTTTTTCTTACTCGGAAACCGGCGCTACCGCGGACAATGAAAACCCGGATCGTAACCATTAACCTAATGCTAGCAATCAAGAGATAGGGTGAGAAGTATACCGAGTGATCCGAGTCCTCCGGTCTTCTCGTCATCGTCCCAATCTCCCGCGGAAAGTGTAGTCTCCATATCGTCGCCTCCTCGCCGGAAAGGGCACCACATCGCCTGCGTCTTTTACGGGCTCCCGCCTCAATACCGAGGCAACTCGGGCATGAAGCCGGCAACTCGACATGCTCAAGATATGCTGTAGAATGTGGTGTAGAATCATAGTCTCTATTAGGGTGGTGAAGTTGCCTTGGAGGGGAAAAGAAATCATGAACTTTGGAGAGGGTTTTTGGTGGCAAGAAAAATGAGATCAATGATAAATTTCCAACACCCACATCAAATGAACCATTCTCTCTCTTTTTCTCTAATGTGGCCGGCCACTATATGTGGGAAATGGTGGGAGGAATCAACAAAGGGAGGTGAGTGTAGGAGATAGAAAGAGGTGACCACAACCATAAAACATCAACCATGCTTATTCTTCTATTCACTCCATAACCTTTCATATCTCATTAATGCAAAATCATTATGAAAAAGCAAGGATGGATATTCTATCATAATAAAGACAAGTGCAAGAAACCCCCTCCCCAAATGTAATTTGCAAAACTGCAAATTACCCCCTCCATCGGAAAAGTCCGGCCGGAAAAGAACAAAGGAAAACCGGCCGGAACGGAATGCAAACTGGCAACTCCAGAAAACTGGTCCCGTAATAAATTACAGGAAAACCCCGATACTGTGCATACACACCTGCATCTGTATTCCGACCGGATACAAATGCAATGAGACAAAATCTACACTGTACTAAACTAGGACCGGCTTAAGCCAAAGCCGGCTAGTAAAATCCGTTCGATCCTGATCCGTGCAATACCGCACGTATCAGATCAAACCCTGCCATATAACTATACGGCCACTAGTACAAAGCTGTCCGATCCTGATCCGTGCAATACCGCACGTATCTGATCGGACCCTGCCATATCTCCATACGGCCTCTACAGCGTTTCGCCCGAAAGCTGAGTAACTGAAAGTGTGGTGGACTCTAAAGACTCGTCAATACTATGGCTGTGGATTTAACCATTAGCACGTCAGAGGTATAAGCCAATACGTGACGGGCCACCAGCTATTGACCAAAAGGGACGTCGATGAGCGAACTCATCCTGACACCCTACTGAGCCTGTCAGTGACAATATCCGTACAGTCCGGTCTGTTCATCTATGAGTATCGCATGGCGGGCCTAGGGGGTTGGTAAAAGTCAGACCCCCAAAGGCGGTACAAGTCGTGTCGGAGCGTAGCCCAGAACGCCCTGAGATACTACTGGAATACCTACCAGTAAATCTCCTGCCTCGGCCGAGGGCTTTGCGTAATGGCTCTCCTAGACACAGCGCGACCTCACCCCCAATACCGGGAGAGACGAACCCCTGCAGATCCGCTCACTGCCTCCATGTGGCTCGGGACTGTACCCAACTAAAACCTGTTTGCACGACTCCTTTGAGCCGTGGTAGGGTACTAATCAAAGTACAGTGGGAACTCACACGAGACAAATGACGATCTCAGGTCGATGAACTAACCTGTACACATGTCACCAGGGAACTGCTATCTGACATCTGGTATAAGACCAACTAGCAGGTTCCCGGCGAGTCCTGTCCGGTGTACTCATAACCCAATGAGCACCTGTATACATCTTAGGTGAACCAACTGACACCAGTGGCTTGTGAGACCGGCCACCGCCCCTCGTCGGGGTCTCGACTGTATACACTAGTCTACTAATGGAGTATCGATGCCCAGTCTCGAAACTCCCACGACTAGGGACCTTTTAAGGATGTGCTTATAGACCCCAGCTCCCACTATATGATCGCCATCATACTGCTGGTCGTCAAGCAAGAATCCTAGGGGCTCTATCAACGTGTAATAGCGACATGTCAGGTCACCTAAAGCAGTACACGATGATAAAGATAAACCAGATAGCATACTATCATCTCGAGTAAGACTGTCCTACCGGGATAGGTCCTCCCTCAATCATTGCAATCACGTGCCTGTGATCCAATAATTGACTCTGAGGGCACTATCTCCAACATTAACCTCTCTTAACGGTAATGCTTCTGCCCATTTAGAGAAGTAGTCAGTCGTCGCCAGGATGAAACGATGTCCCCTAGACGATACTGGTTCGATATGGCCGACTATGTCAGTTCCCCACATCTCGAAAGGCCAGCAAGCCACCGTCGGATGTAATGGATTTGGATGCTGATAGATGAAATCCCCATGAATTTGACGTGAGTGACACTGCTTCGCATATTCGAGGCAGTCCTGAATCATCGTGGGCCAGTAGTAGCCCATCCGTTTGATCTTCAACTTCATCTTTGGGCCCGCTTGGTGAGAACCGCAGAGTCCGTCGTGAACTTCCTGGACGACTCTTTTCGCTTCGTCAGGTCCTAAGCATCTCAGCCACAGAGAATCAAACGACCTCTTGTACAGAGTATCATTGACGAAGGCGAAAGACAGAGCTCGTTTCATGAGCTGATGTCTTGTGGACGCTTCTTCAGGCATTCGGTGGGATTTAAAGTAGTCTATGAAGACTTCTCTCTAATCCTCGGTATTTTCCCAATCTTTTACTTGCAGGGTCGTCTGCTCGCTCACTCCTTTTTCTTCGGATGATTCCGGAGATATTTCTGCTGGGGCAAGCACCCGACGGCTTTGTACCATGATTCTGACGTCATCGAGGTTCTCGTCAGCCAGCTCTTTAGCAAGTTTGGCTAACGCGTCTGCTTTGCTGTTTTCCGCGAGCGGTATGTTCTCCAAAGTATAGGAGGGAATTTGGGTCAACAGTTGTTGCACCTTTTCCCCGTACTTCACCAACTCCGGTTTGCACGTTTGGTAGTCGCCGTTTACTTGACTAACGACCAGTTGAGAATCTCCGTATATGAGGAGGTTTTCAATTCCCATGTCGATGGCGATCTCAAGACCTGCTATCAAGGCTCCATATTCGGCTTCGTTATTCGTCCTCGGCTCTGTTAAGGAGAAAGCGAAACGCATTATCCCTCCTTGTGGAGTCATGAAGATGAGGCCTACCTCCGATTTGATTATAGGGGTACTTTGTTTGCGCTTCTTCATGAAAGACGCTCCATCGAAATAGAGCTCCCATCGGGTATCACCACCGTCGATTGCGTCGAACGCATGCTCATCTGGTAGATCGCAGCTCAGAGGAGAATCGGCGGGTATCGGATGCTCAGCAAGGAAGTCGGCGATGCCTGGCCTTTCACTGCCTTGAGAGGTTGATACATTATCGAGAACTCCATCAAGAGCATAGCCCATTTAGCGAGTCGACCTGTCAGTATGGCCTTTGACATTAAATACTTAAGAGGGTCCACCTTCGAAATGAGACGGACCTCATGCGCCAACGCATAGTGCCTGAGCTTTGTTATCGCGAAGATCAACGCCAGGCAGTGTTTTTCATTGGGGGAGTAGTTGCTTTCTGCCCCCAGCAGAACTCGACTTAAGTAGTAGAGTGCTCTTTCTTTCCCTTGATCGTTCTCTTGTGCCCATAATGCGCCTAAGGAACCTTCGAGGGCGGTTGTATAAAGAATGAGGGGTTTTCCCTTGACCGGAGCAGCCAACACCGGCGGGTTCTGCAGGTACTGTTTAATTTCGTCCAGCGCGCCTTGGCATTTTTGATCCCAGACGAATGGAGTTCCCTTCTTCATCAGGTTACTGTAAGGGCGGAACTTGCCAGAGAGGTTGGCTATAAATCGCCGAATATATGCGAGCTTTCCTTGGAAAGCCCGCAACTGTTTGAGAGTCCTTGGCGGAGGCATTTCCATGATCACCTTGATCTTTGACGGATCTATTTCGATACCCCGGTGTCGGACGATGAATCCTAAGAATTTGCCCGAGGAAACTCCGAATCCACACTTAAGAGGGTTCATCTTCAAGCTGTATTGTCGAAGGCGTTGAAATACAGTCTTTAGATGCTCGAGATGTTCCTCGTATGATTTGCACTTAACCACGAGGTCGTCGATATAGCACTCGACGATTTCATGTATAAGGTCATCTAAGATCTTCGTCATGGCCCTTTAGTAAGTGGCACCGGCGTTCTTTAATCCGAAGGGCATCACTTTATAACAGAATATTCCCAAAGGGGTCCTGAAGGCTGTGTGCTTCTGGTCTTCGGGATGCATTTTTATCTGATTATAACCTGACAAGCCATCCATGAAGGAGAAAACCTCATGAGTGGACGTGTTGTCTATCATCAGTTCGGTGACTGGCACTGGGAAATCGTCTTTCGGGCAGGCTTTATTGAGATCCCGGAAGTCCACGCATATACGCACTGTCCCATTTTTCTTCATCACTGGGACAATGTTGGCGATCCATTCCGGATATTGAACCTCCTGAATAAAGCCAGAGTTGATCAGCTTTTTGACCTCGGCGTTGATGCACATCTCAAGCTCGAGCCGCATTTTTCTCGGCGCCTGTTTGACTGGCTTGACGTCCGAGGATATCGCCAATTTATGCACGGCAATTTCTGGATCTAGTCCCGGCATTTCGGAACAGTTCCATGCGAAGCAATCTCTGGGCTGCATAAGCAGGTCTTTTAATAAAGCCACCTTCTCTTCAGATAGCAGCTCGCTGATGAATGTCGGTCGCGGGTCATTCGCTGTTCCCAACTCAATTTTCTTAAGGTTATCTGCAGTGGTATGAATTCCATCTTCTAGCTCTTTTGGCGCTGGTGGAAATTCTGAGATTACCTCGTCGTTGCTGTTTTTGAAGCACCAGGGAAGGTCATCTATGTTCTCGGGCTCTTCTTTTAATATTGTTATCATGTGACAAGTGCGAATCCGCTTCTAATCCCAATGTGGAGTTGGTTCTGTTCTTGTGGCTTTGGGTTCGTGCTTCTGTGGCGGCGCTACCCTCCAGTTGTCGGACAAAGCAAATTTGCCAAGCCGATACTGATTTTCAACCCAATTCTTGAAAGTGAAGCAATCTTCAAGAGGATGCCCTATTACTCGATGGTAAGAGCAATAGTTCGGGTGTGAGACTTTGCCCGCTTGTTCGGGGTGTTTAGACTCCGGCAGCGTAAGCATTTGATGTTTTAGAGCAACATCAAGTATCCTCTTCGTCTTATCCCGAGGAAAAGAGTTTGCTCGACCCATTTTCTTCACGAGGGATAGATCAATAACGCTCGACTCCCGTTTGCGTGGCTTCTTAGCCCTGCTTTGTTGCTGTTGAGCGCCTTTTTGGCCTTTCGACTTATTTCTGTTTTTGCGTTGAGCCTTCTCTATAACAGGTTGACAGGAGCGGCATTTTCATCTTTCACGGCCTGTTGAAGGAGGCGTTGCGTTCTGGCTTTCTCGTAGATGGCCATTTCGCGGTTATGGTCGTCCCGGACTTTTTGACCTGCTTCCCTTATAAGCTTGTCCATTCGTTGTTCGAACGACGGACTGGGCTCTTTTGCATCTGGAACTTTCACTGTCTCAGGATTAGCGTCCTCCCATTGAGCATCTGCTTCTTCATCGAAGTCATACATGACATAGCAGCTGTTTAGTAGCTCTCGTTTCTTTGACAGGATGTATCCAAGTCCTTTTGTCTCCATTCTCCCATTAGGCAGTCTGCGTTGAGTCCCGGGGACGTTCCAGACTTTGTCATAGAACTTGGCTTTTCGAACGGTGTGTTTGAAGGATATCCCCTGGCGTTTCAGCAGCTTCTTCAAACCCTCTGTATAATATCTGGGAAGACGGATAGGCTGAAGCCTGTCGAGCGTAGGATCCGCGCCATGCCAGATTTCTTTTTCCACCTTGGTTTCTTCGGAGCGGTAGAACAGAATTGCTTTCTCGCTTTCTCGCCTGGGAGGGATATAGAACGTTTGCATCTCTTCTACATTGTAAATATTAAGCGCATCCAGTTCTTTATGGTGTTTAAGCGGCACCATGGCGACTTGTAGACTTTGTTCTTCGTCAGCGAACTTTCGTATTGAAGGTCAAGCAGAGAATACAGCATGGATCTCATCTTCCGAGTCGTTACCAAAGATCAACGTAGGAGCGGACGGTCCTGGCTTGTTGTGTTGGGGCGGACCCGAATACACTATCTCCTCTTCCTCCTCGGTATCACTGCCGAAGACAGGGATGGTGGCATTAGCTTTGTTCTCTGGCTTGTGACACTTCTCCGTGTCTTCGAAATCCGGTAAGAAGTATTTGGCATCTTCATATTTGCGGACCTCGTTCACAGAGAACGGGTTCAGTTCTCCCGTCACGGTATACTCGAAACCATCCTTAAAATACTTCATACACTGATGTTGTGTAGAAGGGATGATGTTGTACTCGTGTAACCATGGTCGGCCGAGCAAAGCGTTGTAGCATGTCTTGGCATCTATGACGTGGAACTTAATGTCCGTGACGAGTAGCCCGAAGTGTAGCATCAGTATCACAGACCCAAGAGTTCTTGATGACTGGGAGTCGAACCCGGAGATGGTGATCTTGTCACGAGCAAGGTGCTGGACGCTCATGCAGATTTCTTTTAAGACCCGTACATTGAGGAGATTAACGGAGGATCCATTGTCGATCAGGATTTTGCCTATCTTTATATCGTGACAGTATCCTGAGACATAGAGGGGGCGATTGTGCTCACACGTCCCAAGGAGAAGGTCCTCGTCGCCGAAAGTGACATCGGCCGTGTGCACTTCCTCCAATTCATCCTTCATCTTTTCCTCGGCCAGGCATGCTTGGAATTGTTCCGGATCTTGGAGTGCCTTAATTAACGAATCTCTCGCATCCTTTGATAGCAAAAGAGCGTCAAGAATGCTGAGCTGTGAGGGTAGCTTCCTCAGATGCGCTAAGACGTTGTAATCCACCTTATTCTTCTTCGGCGGGCCCTTGGCGCTTAGCTCTTCCACCACTTGGTCATCTAAGACGATATCTTCAGGGACCTTCTCTTTTCCCTTATCTTTTTTATTTGAGGGTCCGAGATTCTTTTCGGGCAGCGTGCGGTTACGTAGCCGGATATTTTCGCAGACCTTCGGCTCTTTTTTCTTTTCCCGAAGCGGATTCTTTAAAGAGGGGGGCAAGTTCCAGCTCCTCATCAGAATTGCTCCCGAATGTAGGCACTTGTGATCCACCGGTGTTAACCATGCAACAATCGTCAGCAGTTCTTTTAAGCCTTTTGGTTGTATTTCTTTGCTCCCGACAAGTTTTGCGTTTTTCTCGCTTAAAGTGTTGTCGATGAGCAACATATCCTTGCCACCATCTATCAAAAGCTTTGCATTCTTGAGTGGGGTGTGAAACCTTCTGATGATATAAGCAATAGGAGGGGTGCGTTTCCACTTCACCGGTGATGTTTCCTTCAGAGGATGGTAGCTTCATGCCCATTGATATGGCCTTAGCAAACTTTTTCCTCATCTTGAATTGGCTTTTGTCCGCAGTGGGTGTACTTCGCTCCAGCGGGAGTATCTCAATTCTTTCGTCAAGGCGCAAGCGTTTGGCCCTTTCGAATATAATCTCCCCGCGCTCCCGATCAGCTCTGCTTTTTAATCGAGCTTCGTTGAGGAATGCGTCAATTTCCTCATCTGATGGCCCCAGAATTTTTGATTCAGGATCTGCCCCCAGCGTTTCAGTACAAAAAGTCTCCTCATCGTTCGTGAACGAATGGGAAATCATATGACAGCTCGCCACGCATTCTTCAGATTCATCTGATGAACTTTCTCCCTCACCTTCTTCTTGAAAGACGTGGTTGAGAAACTCTCGGAATGTAATGGGAGTCCGTGCCTTCTGGTTGTATTCCTCTAGCGCGTCAATTTGTTCTTGCAGGTCCGTGCGCTTGTCGCCAGGCTTCACGGGCTTCTTTGACTTCTTTTTCTTCTTCTTCGAGGATTTTGACGGCTGGTTGCGAGTGCTTGAGCCGCCACCATTGGTCTTTGGGGTTGGACGCGGCTTCAACATCCCTTCAATGACCTGCGGTTCCAACGGGTTCTTCCATTTGATCGCTGGGCATGTCTGAAGACCGTTTAGCATCCTCTTTGTCTTGGCTGATAATACAACTTCCTAAGGAGCTTCTTCAACGATGGAGCATGTTGCCCCCGGCGTATTCATCCTCTTAGAGGTGTGGGGATGCGGGGGATTCACCTTCCATTTGTCAGATAACGCGAACTTGCCCTGTCGGTACTGGTTTTCAAGCCAATTTTTGAAAACGTAGCAATCTTCGATCGGATGGCCTAGTACTCGATGATAAGGATAGTAGTTAGGCTCGTTGACGTCACTTGGTTGCAACGGACGTTTTGGATCCGGCAGATTTATGAGTCTGTTGCGTAATGCCAGCTCGAATAACCTTCTCGTTTTATCGTGGGGAAACGAGTAAGGACGCCCTAGTCTCTCCTCAAGGTCTACGTACGGGGGCATATTATTTTGACGCACGACCGGCTTCGAGTTGCTCGGTTGTTGTTGAGCATTAGCGACGACGATCGCTCTTCCCTTCCCTTTGTCATTTCGGCAGTCCGGCTTTGGAAGAGGAGATTTATGGTCCATCTGATCCATCTGTGCTAGCTTGTCAATCAAGGCCTGGAAGGTAATCGGCTTGAAAAACATCATAAACTGCGAGATGGTTGCTTGTGGATCGAGGGTTCCCACAAACATACCCACTGCGGGAACTTCTTCAATGCGCTGCTCGCACTTCGACCATAAGTTCCGCCATCGTATAGCGTACTGAACCCACGTCTCGCCTGGCTTTACCCTGGCGTTAATCAGTGTCGTCATCGGGGTACGTTCACTGGCGCTTGCAAAACGCTGAGCAAACAACAGCTCCATTTCCGCGAAGGTTTTGATAGAGTTGTAACAACCCTAATTTTCCTATACACTTTTCTACACAAAATTTTAAATTTTTTTCAAAATCATAAAGGGGTATTTTAGCCTGAGCACAAGATATAAGTAATTATTTTGTTTTTAATTACAAGTTACAAGAATATAATAACTCCATTTTTAGTGTATAAGAAATTACTTTAAATTTAATGTATACTCGGAGTATTTACTCTTGCTGCTATCATTTTAAGTAATTAAATAACTTCATAAATACAAGAAGGAGCTTGTGGCTCATTGGTAATACCTTCCACTGCTGAACCAAGCCACAAGAGTTCAAATCCCAAACCCCACATTATTTTTAATATTGATTTTTCTAAAATCTTTAGAATACCAAGAGTTTACACGTGCATATCTCACAAAAACCCCACTACATCCAAAGATGTAACACTTGCAGGAGTTAGATGAACCGTCGGGGGGGATCCAGGCTACCGAACTCGGCCGGGAATCGGCCAACTCGGCCTTGACTTGGCCGACTCAGTGCTCCAACCGAGTCACGGCCGAGTCACAACCGATTCGGCCGATTCCGGCGATGGTCACAACATGAAAGTTGTGTCTTTTCATATTCCCTATGCACCTGCAAAGTTTCAGACTCATACCACTTCCATAGCTCTTTAAAAACCCTATTTACTCCATTTTTAATACATTTTTATTACATTTTATCACATTTTTATTTTTAACTTTTCATCTACCCTGACCCTAGCCTAGCCTTATAAATACCAACCCTACACACTATCCTCTCACCCCCAAAATCTTGAGCCACTCTCTCAAAAGTTTTCCAAGAAGGGTGTACTTTGAAATCAAGTTCGCGGCGAAACTCCGACGAAATTCCGGCGGGAATTCCGGCGACGTTTTTAGAAACAACCGGCGATGAAGCAACGCTTCGGCCACTCACCTAGTTCCCCTACACTCCTTAGTATAGATCGAAACCCGTAAGTCCCGTTCTTTTCTTCTTTCTACTTCTCAAAACTACGGAATTATGAAACCCGACGGAAATCGGAACAAACCGATTTCCGATTCGGTTTTTTCTATAAAATCTCACTTGTCACTATTCCATAATACCTAAACTTACCCATGTTGACTATTAATCACATAACAACTAATTTGGACAAAGTTTCGTACATGAAATGATAGCTTTTTCAATATCGTATTCTTTTTCGCTTTAATACCATGATGTTTATTTTTTCTTCTTCTAATCAATTCCATCACTCATAAACATCTCTATCTTGACCATTAAACTTGTAAAAGTCAATTTGAATAAGTTTTCACACATGAAATGATAACATTTTCAATTTACCGTATTCTTACACTTTAATACCATCATGTTTCAACTTCACATTTAACCCTTAACGTGCTATACAATTAAAGTAGAACACAAGATAACGACCTACCTCCACCCATACGTAAATGCAAACCCTAAAATGATATCATCAAAATTTAGAATACGATAAAACGAAATTTTCATAAAAATACCATAATCTTCATAAAACCATTCTTAAAGATTTTAGATTTGTTACACTTTTAGTAAATATTTCTTACTAGGAAAATACGATAAGTTGTGGACATCGATCGTTTATCTAAACTGACTTTGTGGTGTCTAGGCTAGACAAGTGAGCTTGGGTAACTTTAAAAGGCCCGCCTCACGATTCGTGAACGGATCCCTCCCTCCTCACTTGTACTTACCTGGCCACAATTGGCGGTGAAGAGGCGATTTTAGGCTTCTAATGACTTGTCGTTTAGACCTTTTAGAAATAGGCTAGTTGGCTTAGGAAACCCTAGAATCTAAAGTACGGAAAATTACACTTTTCAAGAAAATACCTTTTACTTTATAAAACCGTTTTCTAAAGGATTAGTATTTTACAATCTTTGCAAAGCGCCGCTATAACCCATCTTTGGGGAACCCGTTCGGGATCGTGCGGTTTATCGCGCACCCTCGGGCTACTAGTGCGAGATTCAGACCTCCGCAAGGAGCATTCGGTCTCGAAAGGTTTAAAATACGACATCTTAAGAAAATAAGATTTTTGGAATATAAAATATTTATTAAAATTATTTTTGTATAAATATATGTATATTTATCCTTAAAATACCTATTTTATTATAATATAAATATTCCACATTTTTCTAAAAATCACAAGAATAAATTTTACACTAAAATACCATGAACTTCAAATAAATCAATATTATAGATAACTACCAAACAAGGATATTTTCACTAGAAATGTCAATATATAAAATCCACCCTCATTACAACTCTAAAGACGAACAATAAGTGCTTGAGGTGTATTTTGAAAAGTATATAAAAGTATTTTTACATAAAACCCCCTCAAGTTTATAAATTATCCTAAGGACCCTAGCAATTATAAGACTTCGATTCACATTTCTGATTGTCTGACTCGGGTTTAAGTCTGATTAATCTGACTTGAATATGATTCAAGTCAATCTATAATCTACAAGATTCCAATTCAATATGAACACATGAATCTATGAATTCAATTATCAATCTATACAACTTGACTGAACCGAACCATGGATATACATTCGATTTACATGGTTCTCCAGTTATTCCATTTACATGACTCGACAGTTATATCCGTTTACCAATATCATGGTTTCGGTCAGTCAATCAATTATACAATTAATTCAGTTTACAATACAATTTACAAGATAACAATACAAACAAGACATCGCGGGGTTTAAGGGGTAGACTGGTACGGAATATGTTAAAGGTGGTACGAGGTGGTCACTTAAGACGTAATTACATCCATGCCGTTGTTCCGTGGTATTATCGACGGAGCCTTGTACTACAGGTTACCAAAGTCCCCGGTGTAAGTGGGACTCCCCTCGTATACACTGGCATCTTCTGTACCAAGCTACAAACAACAGCGTTAATACAACATTACAATATTATAATACAACATTAAACGCTACTCTCTCTCTCTTACTCTCTGTCTATTTCTCCCTTATCCTTGGGACTTACCGAGCGACCTGTTCGCTGACGACATTCTATTTCTTTCTTCTTTGAATGTCGTCAGGTGGTTTGGACCCGGCGGAGATCGAGCCATCTTAAGAAGACTTGGAGCAGTTTGCCGAAGACCCTGCACTTTAGTTTCATTGTACACTTTTCCTCTCTGTATTTTTCATTTCCTGTTATGCCACTGTTTAGGCATCTTTTTATTTCAGTTGTATTTCCTTTCATGCATTGTACAAAGAATGTTAATAAATAAAAGTTACCGTTCTTTTTTATTTCTTGTCTCTTGTGTATTTATTTTATATTGCTTAGATACGCTTAGCGTATGTACTTCTGAGTATATACGTAGGGGACCTCGTCGCGTCCCCTTCGCCGTATACCGGGAAGCGGGGCGTGACAAGAGTCGTTCGGGAGCTCAAAGTACCACTCGAACGCCGTATCCGATAAACTTCCAACAAACTGGCGAAGTAAAAGCTTGTCATCACCACCGGTGTTGCCGCAGAGTGCCCTGAACTGGGCAACATGTTGGTGAGGATTGCCCGTCCCCTTGTAGACATGGAGCTTGGGAATTGTGTAACCGGGCTGGTACTTGATTTGGTCGTACCAACTTGGATATGGACGCCCCGTTTTTACGACCTGGCCGGCTGCTTCAGTCGCATGATGAACCCATATTTGCTGGGCTATGTACTCGTCTAAATCAACTTTAGAGATTGTATCCTCTTTAGCCGTTGACAGAGCTGGCGGAGGATTTGATGTCTCTCCCCTATCGTCTTCAAGGATGATCGGGGGATCTTCAGCAGGTGGATCTTGTTGAATCATCATACCCACCATATCGTGGAACAGGAGGGCCATTTTCTTTATGTTGGCTGCCTGTTCCGCAGCTTCTTTATCCTTCTTCTCCAGTACGCGACGAAGGAATTCAGCGTCAGTTTCTTGTTCTTGACGCTCGTCCGAGGACGTTTCAGGGGTTTCTTTTGGCCCTGTAAGTGCGGCCATAGCGTTCATCATTTCTTGGAGCTTCTGCTGCTGCTCCTGAGCCTTGGTCACTGACCTCGTGTGCGGTCTATGACCTGTTGATATGCGGCTATCCTCCTTTCCCGATGCCACATAAACTGTATGAACTATCATGCCTCCGGACTTAGGGCGTTTAGGCTCACCACCTTTGGCATTTGCCACAGGCGCGGGGGTTTTCTCCGGCCTTCTTCTTTTGTGGGCCGTTGAAGTAGAGGGGGCCGTTGCAGTGGGCATCTTGGTGATTGTTATCCTCTGTTGTTTAATAGGACGGTCCTTTTCTTTTTGCACCTTCGCCTTCTTCTGTTGACGAGAATAACCTGGGTCAATCATGGAGTCTTGAACCCTACGCCAAACCTTGTATATTTTTGAGGACAGCAGTTGAGGGGGTTGTTCTTGCTTCGTTTCCGGAACTCTCTCCGCAGGTGGAGGATATCTTTTCAGTGTAGCGGTTGGAGAGTTCTTATGTACCCTCCTCAGCAGTTCAAAGCTGTTCCCAGTTGGAACAGCAGCGTTGACTTCCACCTCTGGAGCTGGTGGAGTCAGCCCTGAGGGGGAGTTTCCCCCTACCTTCCTCACTCGTCGCCAATGGCGACGTCGAGCATGACGAGCCGTTGGGACTAGCTCGGAGATAGAGACAGCTTCTTTTTGCCCCCTGTCTGAATGAGGCGTCGCTGGTGTTAACCTCTCAACTACTGAGGTTGTCCTTTGAGGGATGATATTTAACCTGTCGAAGACAGATCCTCGGGCAGGGGCAGGAGCAGGAATCGTCAGTCTTGAAAAGACTGACTCTTTGACAGGGGAAGCCGCCTTGACGACTTCTGGAGCAGCAGTTATTGCTTTCCTTGGGACAGCCAATTTAGAGTTCTGATTTAGCCAGGTGAAAACAGAGGCTGTCGGTTTGGTAGTGGGCGACCCGTTGACAGGGATCGTCGTAGCAGTGAGCCGGTCGAAGACCGACTTCTTGTTCACTTCCGGTGCAGGTATTGGCTCAGAGAAGCTTGTAGGTGGGATCATGGTCCTGAAGAATAGGCCAGTGGTGGCTTGGGTCACCTGGTCTACCGGCAGAGCGAGGAAGGAAGCCGCTTGGGGCCCATATGCTACACCTCCTGGTGAGGTGGAGCGTCCGTTACAGTGGCATTTCGATCAGTTAGTGCAGTTAAATGCCATTGAATCTTGAGTTCTGCGCCAGGCAAAAGACCAAATCTTAGTAACTTGAAATCCAAATGCAACCGTTAACAAACTGCGATTGGTTCGCGAAGACGACACACGAAGTGTGGAGTGGAAAGAGGAAAAGGTCCCACCGGGCGTACCAGAATCTATTCCCCTCCGAAAGACGGCGACGACGTGAAGACGTCTTGCCTGAGATTCGGGGCAGATGCTATATGGTTTTACCCGTCCATCTCTCCGAAGATGCCAAGTTGATTTATGGCACCGTGTATCGGAGGTTTAGACGGATGCGGCTGATGTAGCAGACTTCATCAGATTCCCCCTCGCTAGAGGGGTTTTTGATTGTGGGGACGCTCTTCCCTGCAGGCACAAGCTCCTGCAGTTAATTACGCTACCGCATCGCGGCAGCAACTTTCTCCTTCTCCAGAATTTCACTTCGTGTCATGTGTGTTTGTTTTGTTTGTGGTTGCCCGTGGATTGTATACGGAGACTGAATAATGCCGTCGCCCGTAAGACGTTGGTTAGTCCAAATCCGCATTTACTTAGATTTGGATTTGGTGTTTTTAGTTTAAGGATACGTTAGCCGTATTGAGGCTAAGATCAACTTAAACGTTCGTTAAGGATACGTTAGTCTGATTTGAGACTAAGATCAACTTAACGTGGTGATCCATTTAATATATGGCTGTCGGGACTCATCACCTCTCTGACGTCGTTGAAGGATTACAACGATAGGTGTCAGAGGAGTTCAGAGATGTACCCTTGAACCAAAGTCGATTTGGAGTTTTATAGTCCGTTTGAATATTGAAGGATACGTTAGCCGTGTTTGGGGCTAAGATCAACTTAAACGGGATCGTTTAGATCCGACAAAAGAGCATTTGGAAGCTCTATTGTTCCAGTTTAGGGACGTAGTGGTCCGTATTCCAGTTTAGGGACGTAATGGTCTGTATTCCAGTTTAGGGACATGGGGGTCCATTGCCAGTTTAGGGACGTGGTGGTCCGTATTCCAGTTTAGGGACGTGCTGGTCCGTCATTAGTTTAAGAACATTTCGGTCCATCGCCAGTTTAGGGATATGGTGGTCCATCATTAGTTTAAGGACATTTCGGTCCACGAGTTTAAGGACCCCGCAGTCCGTGTTGATGTGTAGTCGTCGGGACCAGTCACCTCTCTGACGTCGTTGAAGGATTACAACGATGGGTGTCAGAGGAGTTCGGAGATGTACCCTCGAACCGGAAGTAAATTGATTTAAGAGAGCAATCTTGCTCAATCAATTTAATTTGAGGACTTACGACCAAAATTGGGCTAAGTCCAGTTGGAAATGCTCAACATTTATTTGCTTTTGATTTGCATCTCATTTTATTTTTATTTGGGCTCAACCCATGAAGGATGCAAAGCATCAATTTATCTTGGGCTTTGCTCATTTATGAATGATGCAGGGTACTAATTTTATTTGGGCTCTGCCCTTTTATTGCTTTGCAATTTATTTAGGCCTATTAGGTCTTTTTGATTTGGGCCTGGCCCTTTAAGAAATGCATTGTATTTGTCAGACGCTTTGCGCCAATCAGGGAGCGCAAGAGCTTGTGATGACGACACGTGTCATGCAAGCGCAGTGCGCTGCGCTAGTGCGCTGCGCTTGCGCTGCTGACACGTGGCGTACCTTGGTGAGTTGCGCCAATTCCAGAGAGTAAAGCTCTATTTCAAGAGCGCGTAGCGCAAGTTGTTCTGTAGCTGACACGTGGCGCTCTCCCAAGAGCGCAACAGCGCAGTTTGGAAGTGCAAAGCACTAAGAATCTTTTAGATTCAAGAACAGAAGTGCAAAGCACTATTTAATTTCTTGATCTAATTTAGATCAAAGAAAAGATAAGTTTTTCTTGTTTTTCTTATCTCAAAGAACCAAAGGTTCATAAAAGTGCAAAGCACTATTTTATTATTATTATTTTTTTATTAAAGATCATTGATCTTGTTTTTAGATCTATGATCTGTTCATGAGAGAACTTTCTCTTTCTTCTAAAGGTTTTTTACCTTTTTGTTCTTGAGAAATTCTTCAGAGTTCTCTTTCCCTTCTTTTTTTTTAGAAAATGTTGATACCTTTGAATTGAGGCTTAGGGTCCTTTTTATAGTGCCCATAAATTAGTTAATTTTGTTAAGGAGATCTTTTTCTGAGTGATTTGGGGAATTTTCCCCACCGTTGGATCTTTGATCCAAGGGCTTCTGTTTT
Organism: Agapanthus africanus; assembly: GCA_030015575.1. Lineage (NCBI taxonomy): Eukaryota > Viridiplantae > Streptophyta > Magnoliopsida > Asparagales > Amaryllidaceae > Agapanthus > Agapanthus africanus. The sequence goes on along the minus strand of CM057349.1, from coordinate 408,454,380 downwards.
ACAGAAGAAAATCTTCTTATTTTAACAAGAACAGAAAAATTTCTTTAAAATCTTTATTCTGTTTGATGCAAATGCCCCAGCGCGTCACACGTGTCACGCAGCATACAAAGCAGCACAACTGCGCTAGTGCATCTGCGCTGACACGTGTCGCGCAGCGCATAGCGCAGCGACACGTGTCAGCCCATCTGCGCTGACACGTGTCGCGCAGCGCAGTGCTTGCGCAACTGAAGCGTTACTTCTTTTAATTTTTCTTTAAATAGAGCTTTGCTCTGATTGAGTGCGCTATTTTGGACGGTGCGCTGATGTGTCTGCGCTTAACACGCGGCGCGTTGCACGCAGCGCAAAGAATTTGAAGCGTTGCTTCATTTATTAAAGTTTAAATTTTCAAAACAGAGCCTTGCTCGGATTGGGAGAAGATGAAGCGTTGTTTCATCTCCCGCCTCGGAATTTGAACAGAGCTTTGCTCTGATTGGGGTAAACAACCACCTTGACGGTGGCATCTCCTCTACACTCTCTCATACCATCTCAGTTGTTGGAAGGTGCGGATTTGTGACTCATCAGTCTTATTTTTTAAGCTGTATAATTTTTGTACTGACGTTGTATTATTGCGTTTTTGTAGGAGTCCTTTTTGACCACCTGTACCAGGTGCTGCACCCCCACTTCTCCTTCCTGTCGGAGATTGCTTCATCCAGTGGTGTTGGTGAATACAGCCTTCAGTTAATGTTCTTTCTTTTACCAACAGTGAAATCATTTCTGATTCTTCTTTGCCTTGATTGCAGTACTACAGATTGAAGGAGGAAATGAGAGAACAGTTGCGCCACTGGTCCTTCCGGCTTTGCCACCTGCTGCAGCTGGTATAATAAATCTAATTGTTCATGAATCTCTTATATTTCTTGAACCGTCATCTGATTGTGATTTATTTTGCAACGGTCGCTTCGACTACAGCCTCTTTCGAATCTCGCATTACGATGCTGGCAGGGCCCTTTTCCAGACGTCCATCCTCAAAAGGTGCTGTGACCAGTCTGCGTATGCTGAGCGAATACGTCGAAGAGCTTGACGCGGAGGCTCCTACATCTGCCGCAGATTTTGCTGCCGAGGTTAACCCAATGCTAGCGACGCTCGTGAACTTCCATAATGAAGGTGTCGTCGAGTCTTGGGTTAATCATTGCAGGAGGATTGAAGCTTGTCTATATGAGCTTGAGCTTATGCGTCCTGCCCCTGAGACTCAGGCTTTGAACTCCCAGCGGGCCTTATGGGTTGAGCAGAGTGTTCCATTCCTTCGCCATTTCGAACGAGAGGCAACCCTTAAGCGGAAGGAACGTGAGGCGACTGCTGCTGAATCTGCCCAACTGCGTTTTGAGGTTGTCGCTAATGCTGCCCAGCTGAATGCCATTTTTGAAAACCTTCTCTGACGGGCTGGTGTTGAGGAAGAAGCTTGATCTTAATGAGCAGGTCGCACAGAGTCAGGAGGCTGCCCAGCAGGAAGTTGATCAGAAGCTCTCATCCTGTTTGCAGCAACGGGCCCAAATTGAAGCAGAGCTGGCCGCGGCAGCTGACCGTGACGAGAAGCTGAGGGGAGTGCGTGAGCAATTGATTGGCCTACTGAAGACGCTTCCCTCCCAATAGTTGCATTTTGCGCCATTTGTAAATTTTGAATAAAATGTATTCGTTTTTCTTTATCCTTTCAGATGATGTAGCCTGTACTCAATTGAATTCATGAATAAAAGATACATTTCTTTCGCAATGTCTTGTGTCATCTTCTGCTTTCTTCTTTCTTTTGTTATCAGCATGTCATCTTAGCAAACATAGCCGGCAGATGATGGGTGAACATCTTGTTTTGGCTTCTTCGAGGGGTAGTGATGGCTTAGGAGGCAGGTTCAGATCCGCTGCCTAAGACTTTTCAACTTCATGAGCCGTGAGGGTCTCATGAAGACTTTTCTCCCTACGAGTCGAGAGGATCCCGTAGGTGTATTTTCTCCTCAGGAATCGTGAGGATTCCTAAGTGCGTTTTCCCTTATAAGTCGTAAGGATCTTATAAGAGAATTTTCCCTCCTATGAGTCGAGAGGACCCGTAAGCGGTTGTTTCCCTCCTTATCGAGATTCGACTTTGGAGAGTGTGGCCCGTGAATAGTATGCAAGAGTCCATTTTGGACCGACTTGCAGGGCCCCAATGCTTAGGAAACAGATTTTTTAATCCCCGCTGCCTATGGCTTTTCCCTACGAGTCGAGACGAATTGAGCATTTCTCGCAAGGATATCCTAACGTCACAGTTAACCTCTGCTCTTTACGACAAAGGTCCGTTAGGGTCTGTGGTACTAGGGTTTTGTCCGTCGTACCGTCGCGTTGGCTGATGTATTCCTCGATAGGCAATCTTGCTGTTCGAGTAGCCTTGCGATTGTCGTGTCTCTGATCCCTTCGGGGGCTGGACAAGACGTCTTCAAGCAATCCTCCTAGGCAGTTTAACCGTCGGAAGAGCAAGCGTTAGGAATTTTGCCGTGCCGCTTTTTACTTGAGGTTAGGCTCATTTTGGAGAGCCCCGATGAGTCATAACCACTCCGCGCTGGTGTGGGATGATCTCCGATAGTCTTTCAGGTTTTATATGAGTTGCCGTCAAGACCCTGAAGCTAGGAATTTGGCCTTCGCTTCATTTGCTTTGGCGTTTCCGAATCCTGTTGGAGGAAGGACGCTATAGTAACATCTCGTCTGCTGTATTGAGACGAACGTCGAGGTGGTGACCACTCCGCACTGGTGTGGGATGATCTCCGATAGTCTTTCAGATTTTATATGAGTTGCCATCAAGACACTGAAGCTAGGAATTTGGCCTTCGCTTCGTTTGTTGGCATTGCGTCTGCTGTATCGAGACGAATGTCGCGGTTGTCTCTAGGTTGTTGGTGAACCGTCGAGATTTGGAACTAGGGATTTTGCCGTGGTTCCATTGTTTGATTGTCGCGTCTGAATCCTGCTGGAGGAAGAACGCTGTGGTGACGTCTCGTCTGCTGTATCGAAACGAACGTCGAGGTGGTGATCATTCCGTGCTGGTGTGAGATGATCTCCGATGGTCTTTCAGGTTTTATATGAGTTACCGTCAAGACCCTGAAGCTAGGAATTTTGCCTTCGCTTCGTTTGCTGGCATTGCGTCTGCTGTATCGAGACGAATGTCACAGTTGTCTCTAGGTTGTTGGTAAACCGTCGAGGTTTGGAACTAGGGATTTTGCCGTGGTTCCATTGTTTGATTGTCGCGTCTGAATCCTGTTGGAGGAAGATCGCTGTGGTGACATCTCGTCTGCTGTATCGAGACGAACGTCGGGGTGGTGACCACTCCGCGCTAGTGTGGGATGATCTCCGATAGTCTTTCAGGTTTTATTTGAGTTGCCGTCAAGACCCTGAAGCTAGGAATTTGGCATTTGCTTCGTTTGTTTTGGCGTGTCTGAATCCTGTTGGAGGAAGGATGCTGTATTGACATCTCGTCTGCTTTATCAAGACGAACGTCAAGGTGTTGACCACTCCCCGCTGGTGTGGGATGATCTCCGATTGTCTTTCAGGTTTTATATGAGTTGCCGTCAAGACCTTGAAGGTAGGAATTTGGCCTTCGCTTCGTTTGTTTTGGCGTGTCCGAATCCTGTTGGAGAAAGGACGCTGTATTGACATCTTGTTTGCTGTATCGAGACGAACGTCAAGGTGGTGACCACTCCGCGCTGTTGTGGGATGATCTCCGATTGTCTTTCAGGATTTATATGAGTTGCCGTCAAGACCCTGAAGCTAGGAATTTGGCCTTTGCTTCGTTTGTTTTGGTGTGTCCGAATCCTGTTGGAGGAAGGACGTTGTATTGACATCTCGTCTGCTGTATCGAGACGAACGTCAAGGTGGTGACCACTCCGCGCTGGTGTGGGATGATCTCCGATTGTCTTTCAGGCTTTATATGAGTTGCCGTCAAGACCCTTAAGCTAGGAATTTGGACTTCGCTTCGTTTGTTTTGTCGTGTCCGAATCCTGATGGAGGAAGGACTCTGTATTGACGTCTCGTCTGCTATATCGAGACAAGCGTCGAGGTGGAGCTAGGATTTTGCCGTCGCTCCGCTTTGTTTTGACCATGAGGTCTTTTGTTAACGTTGCATCTGCATCCTGCTGGACTGCGAAGGAATACCGTTGTTGACATTGCGTCTGCTGTAACGAGACGAATGCTAATGTGGAGTTGGGATTTTGCCATCACTCCGCTTTGTTTCGACCGTGAGGTCTTTCGTTGACGTTGCATCTGCATCCTGCTGGACTGCGAAGGAACGTCGTTGTTGAATTTTGCGTCTGCTGTAACGAGACGAATGCTGAGGTGGAGTTGGGATTTTGCCATCACTCCGCTTTGTTTCGACTGTGAGGTCTTTCGTTGACGTTGCATCTGCATCCTGCCGGACTGCGAAGGAACGCCGTTGTTGACATTACGTCTGGTGTATCGAGACGAATGCTGGGGTGGAGTTGGGATTTGCCGTCATTCTGCTTTGCTTCGACCGTGAGGTCTTTTGTTGACGTTGCGTCGGCATCTGTTCCCGCCAAAAATTTCTGCGCAAAAGAGTCCAAGGTATCAAATGGCAGTGATACGCTTAAGAAAATGGGAACCAGTATCTTCCGGGCTGTTTTTTTGACAAACTCCCGAATGAGAAACAGATAAATTCTGATGGTATCGAAAGCGTCTCGAAAAACCCTTCGATTTGATATATAATGGGCCTCATAATTCATCCGGGATCAAAAGTTATGAGGTATTACGTGTCCGCACGTGATGGACCTTTAAAAACCCGCTGGAGGAGTTAAAAGATATAATAAAAACTCAAAAAAGACCCCAATGGGGCATCACGTGCTCACACGTGACCATGGGTCACGTGCAGACACGTGATGGGCTCTTAAGGCCTCTAAAATAATGAATAGAATTAAATTCTAAAATCTGTTCCCTGATTAAAAATCAGAAGTTACCTCAATGAGGTATCACGTGCTCACACGTGACCAATGGTCACGTGTTGACACGTGATGGTTAAAACTGAAGCATAAACAAACGGCCGTTAAAGAACTCAATTGGGGGTCACGCGCTCACACGTGACCAAGGGTCACGTGTCAGCACTTGACTGGTTTCGAAAGCCTTACAGTTAATAGAATTAAAATTCTAAAATTTTCTAAATCTTTTCAAACACAAAAGGTCTATGGGGACCGTTGGATTAAAAATCTGAGGGTGATTAAAAATCGCCAATTTATGGAATAATCTTGGACTTGGAAAGATTTCCCCCCTAAATCTAACCGAGATAACAAAGGGATATCTTTGGATTTAAAATCCAATGGTGAATAAAATTCACTTAACAATCTAAAGGCCCAGATTAATGATAAATATAAATCAAATCTCTCAACATACAAATCAAATCTCTCAATGAGAGATTTACTAAGCAAATTGATTCTTTTCCTTCTCCTATAAATAGGAGCCAAGAAGAGAAGAGGGGGATCTACTTTTTTGGAGAGAAAAACAGAGAGAGGAGAATTTAATTCTCAAGAGGGAAGAAAAGAAAGGAGAATTTAATTCTCAACAAAGAAAACCCCAGGTGAGAAAAGAAAGGGAATCAAAACTTCAAACAGAGAATTTAATTCTAAAAATCCAAGAGTTTAACTCTTATACAAAAAAGAACTTAGTTCTTCTTCTGGTTGAAGATCTGCACAGAGCACATCTCCCCATAAGTTGAGAATTTAATTCTCATCCGGTCGAGATCCTGCCATACAGATCCTAAACTTAGAAGGGGAATTGAGTTTTGAGAATTTAATTCTCCTAAAACAAAACTAGGGTTTAACCCTAATCAAGAATGTAATTCTTTTACAGATCTGGGAATTTAATCCCTTTAAAAAGAAATCAGGGTTTTATCCTAAATAAGAATTTAATTCTTTCACAATAGGAATTTAATTCCTCCAAAATCATAATTAGGGTTTAACCCCACAGAGAATTCAATTCTTAAAAGATCTCTGTTCATGAAAAGAACTAGGGTCACGTGCTCCCACGTGACCCTTGAAAAGATCCCTGAAGAAAAGAAGCTTTGAGGCAATGCCTCACGTGCTCCCACGTGACTCCCAAAACGCAGAAAGAAAAAGCAAAGGAAATGAAAGTTTTGGGCGCTCTCACGTGTTATCACGTGACCCCTCAGCAAATGCTTTAACAATTGGCGCACAGATCCCCATCACGTGCCAACACGTAATGCTCTAAAATAAAAATAAAAGTGTTTAACACTTATTCGCAGATTTGAGGATAAAACAAAAGGAGATCTGGCTCCACATTTAGGGCGCCCTCACGTGTCCCTACGTGACCCCTAACAAATCCCTTTAATACCCAATGGATGGATGCCTATCACGTGCCCACACGTGATGGCCAGGAAATGAAAAGTGTTTAACACTTAATTGCAGAACGAAGAAAAGGGATCTGGTCCCCCCTTTTGGGCGCTCTCACGTGTCCACACGTGACCCCTCTGTCTTTAGTGTTTAACACTAATTTGGGGATTATATTTCCAGTGTTTAACACTGATTGTTTCTAGTGTTTAACACTAAATTGAAGATTATATTTCCAGTGTTTAACACTGATTGTCTTTTAGTGTTTAACACTAATTTGAGAGTTCTATCTCCAATGTTTAACATTGTTGTTCTCTAGTGTTTAACACTACTTTTAGCCAAATTGGCTAATTTTCATAGGCAAAAGTCCCTCCTCCAATTGAATCTCAAAATTGAGGAAATCAAAGACAAAATGTTGTCAAAGCCCCAAAACCTCTGTTTAGCACTGCTGAATGATGAGGGGCTGAACCCAGACAAATGTCTAATGGCCCAAATGGTCAATATTTCAAACATAATTGGACTTAGCCCAAACTGGCCATAAGTCCTCAAATCATCTTGAACTGAGCACATCTGCTCTTTCAACCAACTCATTGGTTCAAGGGTACATCTCTGAACTCCTCTGATATTTGTCGTTGTAATCCTTCAACGTCTTCAGAGAGGTGATGGGTCCCGACAGCCATACATTTCATTGGACCACCATGTCCTTAAACTGGCAGTGGACCACCATGTCCCTAAACTAGCAATGGACCACCATGTCCCTAAACTGGAACAATAGAGCCCCCAAATGCTCTTTTTTCGGATCTAAACGATCCTGTTAAGTTGATCTTAGTCTGGCAATTAGGCTAACGTATTCTTAACAAACGTTTAAGTTGATCTTAGCCTCAAATATGGCTAACGTGTCCTTAAACTAACATCCGTCCCCAAAATGGGAATGTTGGACCACCATATCCCTAAACTGGAACAATAGAGCCCCCAAATGCTCTTTTGTCGGATCTAAACGATCCCGTTTAAGTTGATCTTAGCCTCAAATATGGCTAACGCATCCTTAAACCTTCAAACAGACTTTAGTCCCAAGTTGGACTCTAGATCCCCCAATCAATTTTGGCTTAAGGATACATCTCTGGACTCCTCTGACATCTGTCGTTGTAATCCTTCAACGTAGTCAGAGAGGTGATGGGTCCCGACGGCCATGCATGCAATGGACCACTATGTCCCTAAACTGGAACAATAGAGCACAAATGCTCTTTTGTCGGATCTAAACGATCCAGTTAAGTCGATCTTAGTCTCAAATCGGACTAGCGTATCCTTAACAAACGTTTGAGTTGATCTTAGCCTCAAATGAGGCTAACGTATCCTTAAACCCAAAACCCCAAACCCAAATCTAAGAAAACACGGATTTGGACTAATCCACGTCCTACGGGCGACGAGAATAAATTAGTCTCCGTATACAATCCACGGGCAACCAAAAACAAAACAAACACCCACGACACGAAGTGACCATCTGGAGAAGGAGAAAGTTGTTACCGCGATGCGGTAACGTAATTAACTGCAGGGGCTTGCGCCTGCAGGGAAGAGCGTCCCCACAATCAAAAACCCCTCAAGCGAGGGGGAATCTAACGAAGTCTGCTACATCGGACGCATCCGTTTAAACCTTCGATGCATGGTGCCATAAATCAACTTGGCATCTTCGGAGAGGTAGACGGATAGCACCAATTAGCATCTGCCCCGAATCTCAGGCAAGACGTCATGTCGTGCCGTCTTTCGGAGAGGAATAGCATCCTGTTAGACTGCGGAGGAACGCCGTTGTTGACATCTCGTCTGCTGTATCGAGACGAATGCTGGGGTGGAGTTGGGATTTTGCTGTCACTCCGCTTTGCTTCGACCGTGAGGTCCTTTTGTTGACGTTGCGTCTGCATCCTGTTAGACTGCGGAGGAACGCTGTTGTGGGTCTTCAGGCTGTGGCCGTCGAAACTTGGAACTAGGTACTTTGCAATGGCTCCGTTGTTTTGACCGTGGGGTCTTTCGTTGACGTTGCACCTGCATCCTGTTGGACTGCGAAAGAACGCCGTTGTTGATATTGCATTTGGTGTAATGAGACGAATGTTAAGGTGGTCTCTAGGTTGTCTGTGAACCGTCGAGACTTGGCTCTCTTTCAGGTGGAGCCTGGGTGGAAGGTGTGGTTCCCTTTTTATTTGTGCCCCTGGATTGTATACAGGGATCGATGTGATCTCACCTGTAGGGTATAAATTTTATTTATATATATATTTTTTATTTCTTTCCGCGATGCTCTATCATTTCAGCTTTTATATCGCGAAGGTCGCGATTGCCCAATCCTTTCGGCTATTTTTCGCGGTGCCCAATCATTTCGGCTATATTTTTTTATTTTTACTCGCTACTTTTTTATTGCGAGTTGCCCAATCATTTCGGCTATTTTGCATGCATATATTTTTACTTGCTGATTTTGTCTGCAAGTTGCCCCATCATTTCGGCTATTTCATATGCATTTTTAGCTCACTGATTTTTTATCGCGAGTAAGGAACTTGGATTTTGGTGCTAATCTCAGCATCAGCATCGCTGCAACTGGAATATTGCCAGGAGCGAATCATCATTTGCCATGAAAGGACTTGGAATTTGATACCGATTTAAGCATCAGTATCGCTACAACTAGGATATTGTCGGGTGCGAATCATCATTTGCCTCTGTCGATGTCGAACAAAAGTGGCTTAGCGATCAGGGTTAGGATCCTGTCGACTAAGGCTTTTGACTTCATGAGCCGTAAGGGTTTCATAAAGGTTTTTCTCCCTGCGAGTCGTGAGGATCTCGTAGGTGCGTTTTCTCCTTAGGAATCGTGAGGATTCCTAAGTGCATGGTCTCTTATAATTCGTAAGGATCTTACAAGAGTATTTTCTCCTTATAAGTCGAGAGGACTTACAAGGGCTGTTCACAGTGTAGACATATCCCTTGTCACGGATGGGACTTTGTTAGGGAAATGCTTATTCACGCCCGTGGATTGTATACAAGGGTTAGCATTGAGCCGCTTGTAGGGCAGTGCTGGAGGTTATGGTGGCTGCTTAAGAACAGGTTCAGATTTATGTAGCTTAAGACTTTTGAATCTTATGAGCCGTGAGGGTCCCATAAGAGAGTTCTCCTTACGAGTCATAAGGATCTCGCAAGTGTAATTTCTCCTCAGGAATCGTGAGGATCCCTAAGTGTGTTTCTCCCTTGTGAGTCGTAAGGATCTCACGCAGGTGGTTTCTCTTCACAAGGTCGAGAGGACCTTGCAAGTGTCTTTCAACGAGATTGCGCCCTTTCGGGTTTTCTCAAAACTCGTGAGTATCCCTGCCGTTTTTACTCACGGAGCCCTTTCGGGTTTTCATCCGTGCCCTTTTTGCTCATGGACATACCGTTTTTCTTTTTATTCTAACGAGATTGCGCCTTTTCGGGTTTTCACAAAACTCGCCGGTAGCCCTGCTGTTTTTACTCACGGAGCCCTTTCGGGTTTTCATCCGTGCCTTTTTAGCTTATGGACATACCGTTTTTCTTTTTTTTTTATTCTAACAAGGTTGCGCCCTTTCGGCTTTTCACAAAACTCGCTGGTAGCCCTGCTGTTTTTACTCACGGAGCCCTTTCGGGTTTTCATCCGTGCCCATTTTGCTTGTGGACATACCGTTTTCTTTTTTTTCTCTTTTTTTATTGTCTTTTTTTTGTATCAGCCTTGGGATGCTGCGGTCTGTAGTAGTTTATCGACGTCTCGGTCAATATCCTGTTTTAGGACATAGTGGTCCATTGTTAGTTTAACGACGTTTCGGTCTTCAGCTAGTTTTGGGACATAGTGGTCCATCGTTAGTTTAAGGACATTCCGGTCCGACGCCAGTTTTAGGACATAGTGGTCCATTGTTAGTTTAACGATGTTTCGGTCTTTGGTTCATAGGTCGGACATGTTTGAAGATCTTTCAGCACTCTTTTAGTTATTTGACGAAAAACAATTTCTCATAGAGCTTCCCCTATAAAAGAGCATGATGGCCCCGGCGTGTCCATCCTTTTCTAAGCATGTGGTTGTAGCGGGTTTACCTTCCAGTTGTCAGACAACGCGAATTTGCCCTGTTGGTATTCATCCTCAATCCAGCCTTTGAAAACGTAGCAATTTTCGAGTGGGTGACCCATTACTCTGTGGTAGGGACAATAGTTTGGATTGTTAGCATCACCCGGTTGCGACGGATGTTTTGGATCTGGCAGCGTGATGAGCCCGTTGCGCACTGCCAATTCGAACAGTCTCCTTATTTTATCCCTGGAAAATGAGTAAGGACGTTTCAACTTCTCATCGAAGGATCGCGGCTTGTTGCTTTGACGAACAATTGGTCTCGAGCCACTCAGTTGTGGTTGTGCGTTAGCGACGAAGGTTGCTTTTCCCTTCCCCTAATCCTTTTTGTTCGATCCCTTATTTGCGGGGCCGAGATTCTTTTCGGGTAGCGTGCGATTGCGCAGCTGAATATTATCGCAGCTCTTTATTTCTTCCTCTTTTCCTGAGGTGGATTCTTTGAAGAAAGGGCTGGGAGCCATTTCTTCTTCAGAATTGCTCCCGAAGGTGAGAGCTTGCGATCTTCTGCTATCAACCATGTAACAGTTCTCGACGGCACTTCCTCGTTCGTCTGTTGCATTTTTTTTTTGTCGACGAGCTTCACGCTTCTTCCTCTTGAAGTGCTGCCGGTGAGCAACGTATCCTTGCTACCAATTTTTAAAGGCGTTGCATTCTTCAATAGGGTATGCAATCTTCTGATGATATAAGCAGAAGTTAAGATGTACGTCCGCTTCATCAAGATATATATCGGCGGGAAAATTTCCTCTGAAAGAAGGAAGCTTCATTCCCATCGATATGGCTTTGGCGAACCTTTTCCTCATCTTGAACCTTCTTTTATTTGTAGTAGATGAAGTACTTTGACCTGGGGGAAGTGTTTTAACCCTTTCGTCCAGTCGTCGGCGTTTGGCCTTTTCAAATATGGCCATCTCACGCTCTCGATCAGCTTTGCTTTTAAGACGGGTTTCGTTCAGGAATGCATCAATCATTTTGTCTAATGGTCCTAGAAGTTCCGGCTCGGGATCTGCCCCTAATTTCTTGGCGTCAAGAGCTTCTTCACCGTTTATTAACGAGTGAGAGATCATATGGCAGCTTGCCACATAATCCTCGGGTTCATCTGACGAGTCTTCTTCATTGTCATCACCTCCGTCCTCAAGGACGTGGCTGAGGAATTCTTGGAGTGTAACTGGGGTCCGCGCCTTCTGATTATATTCTTCCAGCGCGTCAATATATTTTTGCGGGTCCGTGTGTTTGTCATTAGATTTCACGGGCTTCTTGGTTTTCTTCTTGGAAGACTTTGACGGCTGGGTATGAGCGCTTTGACCATCACCACCAGTTTTTGGAATCGGGCGCGGTTTCAGCATTCCCTCGATAATCTTGGGTTCCAGTGGATTCTTCCACCTGATTGCCGGACATGTTTGGATATTCCTCAACATTCTTTTAGTCTTTGCTGAAAGAGCGACCTCCCATGGGGCTTCCCTTATGAATGAGCACGATGCCCCCGGCACGTCCACTTTTTTAGGGGCGTGAGGTTGTGGTGGGCTCACCTTCTAGTTTTCGGATAACGCGAACTTGCCTTATTGGTATTGGTCTTCAACCCAGTTTTTGAAGACGTAGAAGTTCTCGATCGGATGGCCCAATACTCGGTGGTAGGGCAGTAATTAGGATCATTGACGTCGTTTGGCTGCAACGGACGTTTTGGATCCGGCAAATTTATGAGCCTGTTGCGCACTGCCAGCTTGAACAGTCTCCTCGTTTTATCTTGGGGAAACGAGTAAGGACGTCCTAGTCTCTCCTCAAGGGATGGGCGTGGACGCATATTGTTTTGGCGAACAACCGGCTTTAAGTTGCTCGGCTGTTATTGAGTATTGGCGACGAAAGTTGCTTTTCCTTTCCCCTTTTCATTCCGAGGATCCGTCTTTGAAGGAGATGGTCTATGACCCATCTGATCCATTTGGGCCAACTTATCAATCAAGGCCTGGAAAGTAGTTGGCTTGAGGAACATCATGAACTGGGAGATGGCCGCTTGAGGGTCAAGAGTGCCCACGAACATGCCCACCGCCGGCGCTTCTTCGATCCGCTGTTCGCATTTCGACCACAGATTCCGTCATCGTATTACGTATTGAACCCATGTTTCGCCTGGCCTTACCCCGGCGTTGATCAATGCGATGATCGGGGTGCGCTCGTTAGCGCTTGCAAATCTCTATGTAAACAGCAGCTCCATCTCTGCAAATGTTTTGACAAAGTTGTTGGGAAGTTCGGAGTACCATTCGAATGTCGTTTCTGATAAGCTGCCGACGAATTGGCGAAGTAGAAATTTATCATCACCTTCGGTGTTGCCACATAAAGCCCTGAACTGGGAAACATGCTGGTGGGGATTGCCCGTCCCTTTGTATACATGAAATTTGAGGATCGTATATCCCGGCGGGTAACTTATTTGGTCATACCAGCCCGGATAGGGTCGTCCAGTCTTGACAACTTGGCCAGTCGCTTCGTTCGCTCGGTGAGCTCGTATTTGTTGAGCTATATAATCATCGAGCGTGGCTTTTTAGATGGTTTCCTCCTTGGCTGCTGACAGAGCTGGCAGAGGATTTGATGCTTCTCCTCTATCGTCTTCAATTATTACTGGAGGATCTTCGACTGAAGATTCCGGTTGTAATATCATCCCAACCATGTCTTGGAAGAGAAGCGCTATTCGTTTTATGTTGGCAGCTTGTTCCGCTGCCTCTTTGTCCTTCTTTTTGAGGACTCTGTGTAGGAAGTCAGCATCGGTTTCTTGTTCATGACGCTGCTCTGATGACACCTCCGGGATTTCTTTTGGCCCAGTAAGTGCGGCCATTGCAGTCAACATCTCCTGAAGTTTCTGCTGCTATTGTTCTTGAACTCTCGTGATGGATCGGGTGAGTGGTCGGTGGCTTGTAGAAGCGCGGCTATCCTTTTTCTCGGATGCCATGTAGACGGTATGGACCACCATGCCCCCAGACTTAGGGCGTTTGGGCTCAACATCTTTGCGGTTTGCCGCAGTCACAGGGGCTTTCTTCGGCCTCTTTCTCTTCTCAGCAGTTGACGTTGAAGGGGCCGTTGCAGCGGGCACCCAGGTAGTTGTCGTCCTTTGTGGCTTGACAGTACGGTTTTCTTCCTGTCGGACCTTCAGCTTCTTCTGCCGGCGGGGATAGTCTTGATCAACCACCGACTCTTGGACTTGTCGCCGGATTTTGTAAACTTTGGACGATAGCCGTTGAGGGGACTGTTCCGGCTTCACTTCTGCGACAGTCTCTACCGGTGGAGGAGATCTTTTCAGTATGGCAGCAGGAGAGTTCCTACGCACCTTGTTCAGCAGTTCAAAGCTGTTTTCGGTCGGAACAACAGCATTGACTTCCACCGTTAGAGCTGGTGGAGTTAGCTGTTGCGCCACGGCAGCGCCCCGGCCGTCTATCCGAGGCCAAAATGCGGAATCAAAATTTTCTTAACTTTTATACCCGGATCGTAACCATTAACCGATACTAGCTATCAAGAGAAAGGGTTAGAGATATACCGAGTGATCCGAGTCCTCCGGTCTTCTCGTCGTCATCCCGATCTCCCGCGGAAACTCCGGTCGTCACATCCTTGCCGGAAGGGCACCACATCGTCTGCATCTTTTATGGGCTCCCACCTCAATACCAAGGCAACTCGGGCACGAAGCTGGCAAGTCGACATGCCCAAGATATGCTGTAGAATATAGTGTAGAATCATAGTCTCTTTTGGGGTGGTGAAGTTGCCATGGAGGGAGAAGAGAATCATGAACTTTGGAGAGGGTTTTAGAGAATTTAGCAAGCATGGAAAAGGAGATGTGAATGATACATTTTCCATACACAAAATCAAATGAACCAATCTTGTTTTCCTTTGAAGTGGCCGGCCCCCCTTATACCCAAATGGTGGAGGAAAATCAAAACTCATGAAGGGAGGTGAGTGTAGGATAAAGCAAGAGGTGACCACAAACAAAACATCAACCATACTTCTCACTTCAAACCCATACCCTCTCTTTAATGCAAGTGATGGTGGAAAAGAAAAGATGCATCATAATCTCTCATCTCACAAATAAACCCTCCACAAAAAGTTATTTGCAAACTTGCAAATAACCCCCTCCATCGGAAAAGTCCGGCCGGGAAAGAACAAAGGAAAACCGGCCGGAACGGAATGCAAACTGGCAACTCCAGAAAACTGGTCCTGTAATAAATTACAGGAAAACCCTGATACTGTGCATACATACCCGCATCTGTATTCCGACCGGATACAAATGCAATGAGACAAAATCTACACTGTACTAAACTAGGATCCGGCTTAAACCAAAACCGGCTAGTAATATCCGTCCGATCCTGATCCGTGCAATACCGCACGTATCTGATCGGACCCTGCCATATATCCATACGGCCACTAGTACAAACCGTCCGACCCTGATCCGTGCAATACCGCACGTATCTGATCGGACCCTGCTATATCTCCATACGGCCTCTACAGCGTTTCGCCCGAAAGCTTGAGTAACTGAAAGTGTGGTGGATTCTAAAGACTCGTCAATACAATGGCTGTGGATTTAACTACTAGCACGTCAGAGGTATAAGCCAATACGTGACGGGCCACCAGCTATTGACCAAAAGGGACGTCGATGAGCGAACTCATCCTGACACCCTACTGAGCCTGTCAGTGACAATATCCGTACAGTCCGGTCCGTTCGTTTATGAGTATCGCATGTCGGGCCTAGGGGGTTGGTAAAAAATCAGACCCCCAAAAGCGGTACAAGTCGTGTCGGAGTGTAGCCCAGAACGCCCTGAGATACTACTGGAATACCTACCAGTAAATCTCCTGCCTCGGCCGAGGGCTTTGCGTAATGGCTCTCCTAGATACAGCGCGACCTCACCCCCAATACCGGGAGAGACGAACCCCTGAAGATCCGCTTACTGCCTCCATGTGGCTCGGGACTGCACCCAACTAAAACCTGTTTGCACGGCTCCTTTGAGCCGTGGTAGGGTAGTAATCAAAGTACAGTGGGAACTCACACGAGATAAATGACGATCTCAGGTCGATGAACTAACCTGTACACATGTCACCAGGGAACTGCTATCTGACGTCAGGTATAAGACCAACTAGCATGTTCCCGGCGAGTCCTGTCCGGTGTACTCATAACCCAATGAGCACCTGTATACATCTTAGGTGTACCAACTGACACCAGTGGCTTGTGAGACCGGCCACCGCCCCTCGTCGGGGTCTCGACTGTATACACTAGTCTACTCTGGAGAATCGATGCCCTGTCTCGAAACTCCTACGACTAGGGACCTTTTAAGGATGTGCTTATAGACCACCAGCTCTCACGTATATGATCGCCATCATACTGCTGGCAGTCAAGCAAGAATCCTAGGGGCTCTATCAGCGTGTAATAGCAACCTGTAAGGTCACCTGAAGCAGTACACGATGATAAAGGTAAACCAGATAGCATACTATCATCTCGAGTAAGACTGTCCTACCGGGATAGGTCCTCCCTCAATCATTGCAATCACGTGCCTGTGATCCAATAATTGACTCTGAGGGCACTATCTCCAACAATCTCCCACTTGCACTCAAGGCTAATTATTGCGATGTCGCATACTCACAGCCCGTATGATACCGAACACCCAACTCCTCTACTAGTCAGTCTCACAAAGCTCGTTTGCGAAACTATTGCGTTCGAGGAATAGCCTCAGTGAGTGGATCCGCTGTGATGTTTCTTTCTATGTCTCTCTATATCTCAAGTTCGCAGAGAAAACCATCTCCCGAAATGAGCAATACCTGTCTTAGAGTATGTCTGGATATCTGATGGGACCTAGCTCATAAATAAACTCCAAATCCAAACTTCTTAAACTGTATCGATAACTGAAATTAATCAGTACCCAGCGCCATGCCTCCCTCAGCATTGCCTTGGACCACCTGTCCAAAATACTGCTCCTCGTCAGAAGGAGAAACTATAACTCTGACAACCTCCTTGTCGTCCATGTCACCTTGGAAGCCTGGAGTGATAACCGTCTCCTAAAGGAGGCAGCCGTTATCATATCCCTAGAACATTCACTTATGTTCTAAAACTGCTTCCGACTGTTCCTCCAGGATTGGATCAATATCAACTTATTGCATCTAGTGCAAGAACAACATCTGGTGTGGTACTTGACATCTCATGATTGACTCAATTGCCTAAGCAAGTGATCTGCCAATCATGCACATCCCTCTCTTCTTTAGTCTATAAGACACCTTTAGAGAGGGTGACTCCATTACCTGCAGGTACACTACCATGCCAGGAGTCGTCCATTCTAAATACTCTTAGAATGCTGTCAAAGTACCCTGATTGGGAAACCACCCAAATCTAGATCTAAAATCATAGATCTAGTAACCAGTATGTCTGATATAATGTCCAAGTCCCATGTTGAGAAAACACTGTGTGACGACCAAAGCATAACCGATCGTAGTATAGGAATATCACTTCCTACTACCTTCTCAACAGATCCATCCCCTATTCTGATGACGTCAAACCTATGACTGTCACATCAGAAACAGATGATCTATCTCTGCTATATCTGCTTTAGTCTATAAATAGACATAAGCCTGATGTCCACCAATGCTTCCGCTGCTCCCACTGACTACGAAAACCCTCTGGCAGAGTCATATAGACGTGCACTTCTAAAGCTAGTTTAGAACGACGCTATACTCATCCTCCTGCCGGGTCTCGCAGCCTGGAACAACAACAATGGCAAGTGTGGGTAAACAAGAACTTCCTTGTCACCGTCCTTGAGGCTACCGGAGTACCTCTCGGGTGCCTCAAGTTACCCACCTTATCTGCGGAGTGGCCAATGGAATGTCAAATCAGATTGAATCTTCAGGTTCCTTATCAAATCTTCAGTAATCGTTTGCGGTTCTGGAATCACTTCCAGTTCTACCATACTCCCACTACTGTTTTCTGAAAAATAACCATTTCTTTTTAAAATGTGGCGAGTTAAGAACAATATCACTATTGATCTTCCAGATGGTAGAAAGTCAACCCTCGTCATAGCCTGGGTCAACCCACAAACAGCCATTACAGAAACGCGCCTTGAGTTTTCCAGTGTCTGGTTTTAATCATAAGCCGGACAACTCCTCGTACCTTAACATCGTTAAGATATGAACTGTTCTATACCCAATATAGAACCAGAGGTACTGATTTAATTGAACCAGATTCAAATCATGCAGCTGTCTCCAGTGCATGTCAACTAAATGGAAGGAGGCCGATCAGCGTTACCCAACTTAGGAATGCTTCCAATTATGAGTAATCTGAAAGAGAAGCAAGTTCTCATTACTATCAACTGAATACCATACACAAGTATCTATATCTTCGATCACCTTGAAGAATCCCGATACTTGCAATACCTGGTTCTCTACTTTATTCTTATACCAATAACTCCTCAAAACTCAGACCCTGTGTTTCTACGAAACACATGTCTAAGAATTAGAGTAGTTAAAAGTAAACAGAATATAGTATGAGGACCAACCCCACTGTCCTAATGGATACTGGACAACATACAATACTCTGTATAAGTCCGCTGAGTCTAACAACTCTTTCACTGTGTGTCGTAGGTTGAAAAATGTACTTATGGTTAAGAAGAATTACACCGCTGTTTAATGCTCCTTACCTAACCATCCACTGATATAGGTAAATGTCATCGACATAATATCAAAAGGTATATCTCACTCTATGAAAATAGACGTACAGATATATCAATTTGAAATTGGTGCATAACAACGGATATTCAAAACCAAATATTTGCCGACCGGCAAACAACCCAGGTGGCTTCCTCAAATATCACCAATTACAACGAATCCCGATATAATGAGGATGGTCACCTAATTCTCAATAACTTACTCCCACTCATCATCTGTAAAACCATACAGATGTGAGAATCATACCTGGTAAATACATACCCTGGAGTAAGTATCTTATCGGGAAATCAGTTTTCTTTTAACAGTACACAGTGAAACTGAAACATTGAAATGTTTCGGTGGGGTATTCCGGTATTCTTAGTAATGCCTCTTCCATTATCCAGATTCACAATTATAACCGTATAATTCTTTGCCACCTCTCCAAATCCCTTTATATGTCTTTAGTCATTACCTTCTGCACACCCCTTTAGGCCAATTGGTTTTCTTCCTTCCCTACCGTTCGGCACCAGCCTATGGTTTGGAAGAAGACTATCCAATAAGCATAATGGGTGTACTGTCCTAATCCTAGGAGCACTCGCAATGCGAGAGAGGGTGAAGACAAAAGACAACCGAATAAACCTTATTCCTATTTCTCCTGGACCAGAATCCATCCCCGAACTGGAACAAGCTCCTTTCGAGTTCGTATATAACCATACGATGGAGTATCCAAAAACTTGGGATCTTCGTAGCGATACGGAGTGTCCTGGAGAAATACAAAGGTGATTTAGGATTGGCGAAGAAATACTCGGTTTGGTCGTGAATGGCAGTCGCAATTTACTTTGCCCTCTTACTAATCCCTTTCTTTGTTTTAACTTAATACCTTCTGTACACCATCGTTATGCTAATTGGTTTTCTTCATTCCCCACCGTTCGGCACCAGCCTAAGGTTTGGAAGAAGACTATCCAATTTGCGTAATAGGTGTACTATCTCCTAAACCAAGGAGTACTCGCAACTTGAGAGAAGGTAAAAGGAAAAGACAACTGAATAATCCTATTCGTTTTCTCCAGAACCAGAAACCATCCTCGAAGTCCTTCGAGTTCGTATATAACCATACGATGGTTTTGTCCAATGGAAGTGGACGTTGTAGTAATACGGGGTGTCCTGGAGAAAAGGGTAAAAGTAGGAGTGGCAATGAGGTTTGCAACTCTGACAATCCAAAAGCCTGTGTTAAGAAGGTTCGGTCAACTTGGTTACTGAGTCATAGTCTAGGGTCGGGTCAATGGTTGCTGCCAAAGAGAGAGAGAAAAGAAACACTCAGCGTGCACTCTAACCTAGATCAGAATGGTTATCACTTTATCTAATCTGGAAACCTCCCACTGTACCTCAAATTCTCCTCCAAACCTGAAAGAAGAATTAGTCGGGATAACCCGAGGAGTAAACCAACTCATCAGTGGGAATCGGGATCCAACTATCATCGCATGATAACGTGACGGAATCCACTCACGTCACCACACTCCAGAAGGTATGCGCATATCTGGCAAGTTTCAGTTCTTTTGAAACTCCCGATGTGATTTTTACCCCTAGGACCCAAGTGACCTTGACTGAGCCAACATGTAACACCCGAGCCCAATAATACTATTTATATTACTAGTTGAGGGTTATATATTGCTCATTCCAATTTTCCTGATTTTCTGGTGTTTATTGCTAAATTTTACCCGGTTAAGTCATTTTGGCACATAACAAATTTTAACCTCTAAAATAAAATTAAAAGTGTCCATGTTGGCCTACTCGTCGCCAGTAGTCGCGTGGTAGCGTCCGCGTGTCGAGATTCCGTTCCGTTTGGCTAAACGGGCCAGTTTGGGCGACTACGCGCGCGTGCAAGTGTCCGACTTGGGGGCATGCATTTTAATCATTAAACACCTCTTTTCAAAATTTGGAACCCGCTTAAAATCCTATAATTTGAATTTGGAATATTTGGGCGCAACCCGGGCGCGATTTGGAAATGTTTCATTTCGCGCCAAAAAGGGCCCATTTCAATTTAATATTTAAAATATATATTTACGAATCTAAATTTTTCCCTAACTGTTAATCCCTCAAATCTTTAGCATATCCTTTTCAATATTTTTCCTCCAGCCAATCGCGAGCGAGGACTGTTCACGCGTGGGCCCCTCCTTTCCCTATCTCTCTATGTCTCTCTCCTCATTCTCTCTCTCTCTCTATCTCACCAAATCATTCTCTCTCTCTCCAATCTCTCTCTCTCTCTCCCTCTATATATTCGAAACCATGCAGCCGCCCCTCACCATCCCCTTCCTCGCGAGAAAACCCAACAAACCCTAACCCTAGCCTCGTACTCGCGCAGCCCACCATCGCCACCGCGACCCCGCCGTCGCCGTCGGCACCCTCAGCCTAGCCGCGCCTTCCTCCTCCCGTTCTCCCGACGACTCCCACGCCTGCACCCAACACCCCGACGCCTCCATCCCCTCACAGACCTCGCCGTCGACGCCACCTCCTGTCGCCGACGACTTTCGCGACACCCTCTCACCCTACTCGACCCGACCTCGTCGTCGTTTCCCTCCTCCCCTCGCCGGACCACCAACCCGAGCCCATAACCCCTCGCCTAACCTCCGCTGTTCGCCGGAGAAACGCGTCGGCGACCTCGTCGACGCCACCTCCGACCACCTCCCTTCCCCCTCGACCACCAGAGTCGACTACCACCCTCACACTCGCTGCAGCACCCTCGTTCCAGCGAACTCAGGATTTTTCCAGCCACCGTTCTTCGTCGCCGCTGCCTCGCCGGCGTCCCAGTGCCGTCGAGCCATCGTGTTTGCACCCTGTTTCTTCTCTGTGAGTTTTCCTTGTGCTTCCTTTTGGTACAATCCCTTCGCTGGTCATATTTTGCGTGTATCGTATCTTTGTTGCTAACTTGTTACCGATGACATTTTGCCGGAATCCGACCGTGCCGTCTTGTGAACCCGACGCTCCAGCGAAGCCCCTGGTCCGTGTGATCCCGTTGATCTCTGTTGGGACTCGATCCGTGGCCCGTGCTATCATATCGCGTTTCTGCCGACATTACATCCGTGCGTTCCGGTTTGCGAAACCGTCGAGGCAAGTATCCGAATACTTGCTTTAACATGCTACAAACTTAATCATCATATTATAACCACACAGCTATTTATAACATCGATACCTTTTATAACTTAGAATTGCTAGTCACATTTATCCGTAACTTTAAATCAATGTAATCGTTGCTCGTATTAACCAGTCTGCTATTAATTCACACTTAACTAATTAAACCAAGTAGATCGTCCTCACTTCATTTGTTAAATCACCCATGAGACAATTATTATGCTTAGTTTAAATTCATGTAACTCCATGACGTATATTATCGATATTGCTTCACCTTGTGGCTATTGCACCTCAAAGGTGCGTGAACCTGATAAATAAGAGAATATAAACATCACTGTGGTTATATGGAATATTGTGGTTAATTACTGTTTCCTGCTGTTGTTCATTATTGATTGTGTACCTGTTGTGAGCACTTACCCGATTGCACGACGTTTTGACCTGACCCTGCTAACACCTGACATATACATACATACCGACTCATCCTGTTGTACCATGACATTACTTGTTTCATGATTTCATGCCTAATGCCGACAAACCTGACCATTCCTGCTGTCGATCCAGACAGACCTACTTCTACTTGATTTCGTGTTGGCATTAGTCCTTGACTACTGAATACCTGACCTGACATACATAGCTTGGGGGTATGGGGAAATCAAAGGTGAAACCGACTTGTAACTCAACAGTTCGATACTTGTTCTGATCAGTCTTACGGGCTTGGCCAGTCCGGGAGTGATGATGCTGACATCACTCGTCCATCCTACTACCTACTTTTACTGCTTAGCGGCACGTCTCGGATTCAGCCCCGAGGGCTTTGAGCGTGGTCCCGGGCACGCACGGGATACTATTGAGTTACATCGACGATTCATCAATTGGTTTCAAAGACTATAGAGTAGAAAACCTGATAGGACAGTTTAGTCACCACTGCACATTACCCTGCTTGTTATTTCTTATTACTGCTTATTCATGTTCATACTTGCATTGCTCATTACCATGTTTATACTTTATACTTGATGTCATGACGCGCTGACGTCTGGGTTTTGCATAGCCCAGATTCCGTACCACGGTCTACGACCGAGCAGGAGTACTTCAGCCAGCAGGCTGAACTGTGAGTTCCTTAGGATTTAGTTTATTTATTGCTTTTCATTTCCAGATGTGAGCCCGCATTATGGGACGTACTGTTTATTCATTGTATTGGATCATTAGCTTCCACACTCATTGTTTATTGATTCTTGTTATTATGGATTTGGACATGTATTAGTTTAGTTTATTTTCTGTTCTTGATATCTTTACAACCGTAATGTGACTGTGGACGGATGCGTCCTACCCACAAGTAGCATGGTTGGCTATGTCACGTGCCCAATTCTGCGTACTCTGGGAAGCGGGGCGTGACATGGTTCTTTTGGTATCAGAGCCATAGGTTAATTGGGTTGATTCTTTGTAGTTGGGTATTGCACCCGATACATGAATCATAATACCCGTGATTAGGAGACATGTCCTGCCACCTTGACCATTTTACCGTCCTTGAATCATTCTTCCAGATCACGTCGACATGCAAACTTACTTTGCATTGTCAACTAGAAAAACCTAATTTCTTGTTATCTCTAGGACTTAGGCGACTTGGGTGGAGTTAAGTAATTGCGGCTATGATACCACGGCATAGCTACAATGCAGTACTCTATTTAAGTATCTTGGAGTTCTAGCCTTGATCTATACTCGAAATCTGTCATCATGCTAATGTTGGGTACTTTGATTTCCAGGATTTATGGCCGGTACGAATTTGAAGAGGGACCAAAGAAGTGCGGTCTTAGCCGCCAGGCGTAGAGTGATAAGGGGATTGCTGGAGAGTCTAAAAGAACAGACCGAGCTGGAACCGGCTTTTGCACTGAACCCAACGTCGGCACGTAGATGTATTCCAGTGAACAGGCGCAGCGTAGCACCAATGAAGAAGCCTGCGATCGCTGATCGAAGAAAGAGCATAAGTTGTAACTACTGCAATTTACCGGGCCACATGAAAAAGGATTGTCGAAGGAGGCTGGGGCTCTGTTTTAGATGTGGAGCGGCAGATCACACCGTTGATGCTTATCCGTCGAAGCCTCGCACGAAAGATGATGTTCAGAAGCCTCCGCAGAGACCGTTCCAAGGGCAGAGACAGTTGAATCAAGGATCTAATCAGGCTCGAGCGTTCACGTTGACAGCTGAGGAAGCTAAGGCATCGGGAGAAGTGGTTTCAGGTAATTTACTTGTTCATGGTTTTCCCGCTTTGGCATTATTTGATTCCGGAGCATCCCACTGTTTCATGTCATCTAAATTTATAACTACACACTCGATCACCTGCACGACCCTGTCTAGTTTCTGGGACATACACACTGGGAATGGGAAAATCATAGCTAGTAAGGAATGTAGAGATTGTACGGTTGTTGTTTGCGGACGAGAGCTTTTTGCAAATTTCTTGGTGATTGATACGGGCAGTTATGATGTAGTTTTGGGAATGGATTTTCTTGGCACTTTCCACGCACACATTGATTGTAGGGCAAGGAAAGTAATTTTCCAGATTCCCGGGCACCCTGAGTTTACTTTCATTGGAGGAAGCAGTTCTGTCGGGCCAGTCGAGTTTAGGGCTAGGCCGACGAACAGTGTTCTTGCGGCTATGGTAGTGGATAATAGTGAAGAGCCGGCAGTTGTCCGCGACTTTATGGATGTGTTTGAAGATATTTCGGGCTTACCGCCGAAGCGAGATGTGGAGTTTGCGATTGACCTTATTCCTGGTGCAGCGCCAGTATCAAAATCTTATTATCCGATGGCACCGGTGGAATTGGAAGAAGTTAAGAAACAAGTGGGTGAATTACTCGAGAAGGGATGGATTCGAAGCAGCAACTCGCCTTGGGGAGCTCCAGTCCTTTTAGTAAAGAAGAAGGATGGACGAGAAAGGATGTGCATTGATTATCGAGAATTGAACCGAGTGACTATTAAGAACAAGTACCCGATCCCTCGCATTGGAGAACTCTTTGAGCAGCTTAGTGGAGCGAGGGTATTCTCGAAACTGGACTTGCGATCAGGATATCATCAGGTCCGAGTGAAGGCAGAAGACATTTGCAAGACGGCGTCTCGGACTCGGTATGGGCATTTCGAGTACTTAGTGATGCCCTTCGGAGTGACTAATGCGCCGGCAATATTTATGGATTTGATGAACAGGATCTTTTCACCATTCTTGGACCAGTTTATCGTGGTATTCATCGACGATATTCTGGTATACTCGAAGAGTCCGGAGGAGCATGCTGAGCACTTGAGGATCGCACTGCAGACGCTGAGACAAGAGAAGTTATTTGCGAAGATGAGTAAGTGTGAATTCTGGCTGGAAGAAGTGAAGTTTCTGGGGCATGTCGTGTCGGGCGATGGAATCGCCGTTGACCCCGAGAAGATTACAGCAGTTCGGGATTGGCCTGTTCCAAAGAATGTTGCAGAGATAAGAAGTTTTCTTGGACTCGTCGGTTACTACAGAAGATTCGTGGAGAACTTCGCTCGTTTAGTTGAGCCGTTAACCAAGCTCACGCGTAAGGAGGTACCGTCTGTTTGGACGGATGGATGTGCATTGGCCTTCGAGACGTTGAAGCAGAAGTTGATAACCGCCCCGATCCTGACCGTACCGGATAATTCAGGAGGACTGATGATTCACAGCGACGCATCTGGAAAAGGATTGGGATGTGTTTTAATGCAGAATGGGAAAGTCGTCGCTTACGCATCGAGACAACTGAAGACTCATGAGAAGAACTATCCGACTCATGACTTAGAGCTTGCAGCCGTGATCTTCGCCCTGAAGATTTGGAGACACTACCTTCTGGGCGAGAGAGTTGAAGTCTTTACGGATCACAAGAGTTTGAAATATGTGTTCACTAAGAAGGAGTTGAACATGAGGCAACGCAGATGGTTGGAGCTGATGGCCGACTATGACCTTGATCTTAAGTACCACCCGGGAAAGGTTAACGTCGTGCCAGATGCACTAAGTCGGTTACCAGCAATTCAGTTATTGACTGCACAGAGAGAGATCATTGAGGAGTTTCGGAGATTTGACTTGGAGGTTGTGCTACCGCGTGCTACAGGACAGTTGATGCAGTTGCAAGTACAATCGTCCTTAGTTGAGAAGATTAAAGCGACACAATCGCAGGATCCTAGACTGCAAAAGTTTCGAGAGCAGGTTGGAGCCGGACTACGAACCGATTTACTGATCCATGAAGATGGTTCGTTGAGATATGGTAGCCGTGTGTGTGTGCCAAAAGGAGATGTGCGTGAAGAGCTTATGAAGGAGGCACACAGTTCAGCTTACTCTGTACATCCAGGAGGGACAAAGATGTACCGAGATATTCGACAGCATTTCTGGTGGGAAGGTATGAAACGGGAAATTGCTCGCTTCGTGGCTAAGTGCTTGGTGTGTCAGCAAGTCAAGGCTGAACACCAAAGGGTTGCTGGTTTGTTGCCACCACTTCCGATTCCTCAATGGAAGTGGGAACATATAACCATGGATTTCGTGACGGCTTTACCGCGGAGTCCAAAGGGCAACAATGCCGTATGGGTGATTGTCGATCGGTTGACCAAGGCAGCTCACTTTATTCCTTTTCGGGTTGGTCAATCGACAGAGACTTTGGCAGAGCGGTACATGCAGGAGATTGTCAGGTTGCATGGAGTACCGGTAAGCATCGTGTCCGATCGGGACACTCGGTTCTTGTCGCACTTTTGGAGGTGGTTACAAGAAAGTTTGGGGACTCGATTGAAGTTTAGCACAGCTTATCATCCTCAGACCGATGGACAATCGGAGAGAACGATCCAGACCCTTGAAGATATGTTGAGGGCCTGCATGTTGGACTTCAAAGGTTCTTGGGAAGATCATCTACACTTGGTGGAGTTTTCGTACAACAATAGCTTCCAAGCAACGATTCAGATGGCCCCGTTTGAAGCACTGTATGGTCGTAAGTGCCGTTCACCTGTTTGTTGGGATGATGTTGGTGAACGGAGGTTACTAGGACCAGATTTGGTGGTACAGACAGTCGAGAAGGTGAATACAATCAGGAAGCATATGAAGGCAGCTCAAGACAGACAGAAAATTTGGGCCGACACGTCCAGAAGACCTCTAGAGTTCGCTGTGGGTGATTTGGTATTCCTGAAGATATCACCGACTAGAGGAGTGATTCGCTTTGGAAGTCGGGGAAAGCTCAGCCCCCGATTCGTTGGACCCTTCGAGATATTGGAGCGTGTTGGAGAGGTATCGTACCGGTTGGCGTTACCACCGTCATTAGCAGGAGTTCACGATGTGTTTCATGTGTCTCAACTACGGAAGTATGTTCGTGATGAGACTCATGTTTTGGATCATTCGGAGCTGACTGTGCGAGAGGACCTGACTTTTGAGGAGCGACCAATTGAAATCAAGGATCGAAGAGAAAAAGGTTCTTAAGAGCAAGGTTATCCCTCTTGTGCTAGTTTCTTGGGGTAATCGATCGCATGGAGAATCCACTTAGGAGCGAGAAGACGAGATCCGACAGAAATTCCCTCATCTTTTCCAGTAGTTAGCTATCTTGTATTCTTGGAATTTCGAGGACGAAATTCTTTTTGTAGTTGGGTATGATGTAACACCCGAGCCCAATAATACTATTTATATTACTAGTTGAGGGTTATATATTGCTCATTCCAATTTTCCTGATTTTCTGGTGTTTATTGCTAAATTTTACCCGGTTAAGTCATTTTGGCACATAACAAATTTTAACCTCTAAAATGAAATTAAAAGTGTCCATGTTGGCCTACTCGTCGCCACTAGTCGCGTGGTAGCGTCCGCGTGTCGAGATTCCGTTCCGTTTGGCTAAACGGGCCAGTTTGGGCGACTACGCGCGCGTGCAAGTGTCCGACTTGGGGGCATGCATTTTAATCATTAAACACCTCTTTTCAAAATTTAGAACCCTCTTAAAATCCTATAATTTGAATTTGGAATATTTGGGCGCAACCCGGGCGCGATTTGGAAATGTTTCATTTCGCGCCAAAAAGGGCCCGTTTCAATTTAATAATTAAAATATATATTTACGAATCTAAATTTTTCCCTAACTGTTAATCCCTCAAATCTTTAGCATATCCTTCTCAATATTTTTCCTCCAGCCAATCGCGAGCGAGGACTGTTCACGCGTGGGCCCCTCCTTTCCCTATCTCTCTCTGTCTCTCTCCTCATTCTCTCTCTCTCTCTATCTCACCAAATCATTCTCTCTCTCTCCAATCTCTCTCTCTCTCTCCCTCTATATATTCGAAACCATGCAGCCGCCCCTCACCATCCCCTTCCTCGTGAGAAAACCCAACAAACCCTAACCCTAGCCTCGTACTCGCGCAGCCCACCATCGCCATCACGACCCCGTCGTCGCCGTCAGCACCCTCAGCCTAGCCGCGTCTTCCTCCTCCCGTTCTCCCGACGACTCCCGCGCCTGCATCCAACACCCCGACGCCTCCATCCCCTCACAGACCTCGCCGTCGACGCCACCTCCTGTCGCCGACGACTTCCGCGATACCCTCTCACCCTACTCGACCCGACCTCGTCGTCGTTTCCCTCCTCCCCTCGTCGGACCACCAACCCGAGCCCATAACCCCTCGTCTAACCTCCGCTGTTCGCCGGAGAAACGCGCCGGCGACCTCGTCGACGCCACCTCCGACCACCTCCCTTCCCCCTCGACCACCAGAGTCGACTACCACCCTCACACTCGCTGCAGCACCCTCGTTCCAGCGAACTCAGGATTTTTCCAGCCACCGTTCTTCGCCGCCGCTGCCTCGCCGGCGTCCCAGTGCCGTCGAGCCATCGTGTTTGCACCCTGTTTCTTCTCTGTGAGTTTTCCTTGTGCTTCCTTTTGGTACAATCCCTTCGCTGGTCGTATTTTGCGTGTATCGTATCTTTGTTGCTAACTTGTTACCGATGACATTTTGCCGGAATCCGACCGTGCCGTCTTGTGAACCCGACGCTCCAGCGAAGCCCCTGGTCCGTGTGATCCCGTTGATCTCTGTTGGGACTCGATCCGTGGCCCGTGCTATCATATCGCGTTTCTGCCGACATTACATCCGTGCATTCCGGTTTGCGAAACCGTCGAGGCAAGTATCCGAATACTTGCTTTAACATGCTACAAACTTATCATCATATTATAACCACACAGCTATTTATAACATCGATACCTTTTATAACTTAGAATTGCTAGTCACATTTATCCGTAACTTTAAATCAATGTAATCGTTGCTCGTATTAACCAGTCTGCTATTAATTCACACTTAACTAATTAAACCAAGTAGATCGTCCTCACTTCATTTGTTAAATCACCCATGAGACAATTATTATGCTTAGTTTAAATTCATGTAACTCCATGACGTATATTATCGATATTGCTTCACCTTGTGGCTATTGCACCTCAAAGGTGCGTGAACCTGATAAATAAGAGAATATAAACATCACTGTGGTTATATGGAATATTGTGGTTAATTACTGTTTCCTGCTGTTGTTCATTATTGATTGTGTACCTGTTGTGAGCACTTACCCGATTGCACGACGTTTTGACCTGACCCTGCTAACACCTGACATATACATACATACCGACTCATCCTGTTGTACCATGACATTACTTGTTTCATGATTTCATGCCTAATGCCGACAAACCTGACCATTCCTGCTGTCGATCCAGACAGACCTACTTCTACTTGATTTCGTGTTGGCATTAGTCCTTGACTACTGAATACCTGACCTGACATACATAGCTTGGGGGTATGGGGAAATCAAAGGTGAAACCGACTTGTAACTCAACAGTTCGATACTTGTTCTGATCAGTCTTACGGGCTTGGCCAGTCCGGGAGTGATGATGCTGACATCACTCGTCCATCCTACTACCTACTTTTACTGCTTAGCGGCACGTCTCGGATTCAGCCCCGAGGGCTTTGACCGTGGTCCCGGGCACGCACGGGATACTATTGAGTTACATCGACGATTCATCAATTGGTTTCAAAGACTATAGAGTAGAAAACCTGATAGGACAGTTTAGTCACCACTGCACATTACCCTGCTTGTTATTTCTTATTACTGCTTATTAATGTTAATACTTGCATTGCTCATTACCATGTTTATACTTTATACTTGATGTCATGACGCGCTGACGTCTGGGTTTTGCATGGCCCAGATTCCGTACCACTGTCTACGACCGAGCAGGAGTACTTCAGCCAGCAGGCTGAACTGTGAGTTCCTTAGGATTTAGTTTATTTATTGCTTTTCATTTCCAGATGTGAGCCCGCATTATGGGACGTACTGTTTATTCATTGTATTGGATCATTAGCTTCCGCACTCATTGTTTATTGATTCTTGTTATTATGGATTTGGACATGTATTAGTTTAGTTTATTTTCTGTTCTTGATATCTTTACAACCGTAATGTGACTGTGGACGGATGCGTCCTACCCACAGGTAGCATGGTTGGCTATGTCACGTGCCCAATTCTGCGTACTCTGGGAAGCGGGGCGTGACACAACATATCAAAGGATCCTAGTCAAGTTCAACCCGTCATTATCTTGATTGCATTAGACCCACCCGCACGAATCCTTGACTGAGCCAAAATGACCGCACGACTGTCCTAACCAATCTCATATCCATGCAACAGAAAAGCACTACATAGCTACCGAACACTACGCCTCGGCTAAGCACGACATACGCAGCACGAATACTAAGTAATACTAATCTGAAATGACGGAGGGCTACGACTGGTTTTTGGCGAAAAACCTTTAACGTAATGAACTTGATATCGTTGAAGGAACTGCATAGCCTTTTATAAAAATATAGTGACGAAAACCTTTACTAAAGAGGTCACTCCCGGTGAAGGGATCTCGGCTCTTTCCCCGTAGAATGAGGTGCAGGATATTCCAACTGAATACCACGATGCAAAGCAAAAGTAATCGGCTATAGTGAAGTTAATGCCCTGACGCAAACTTCTGTCCAAGGGGTCACTCCCGGTGAAGGGATCTCGGCCCTTGCCTCGTCGACTGAGAAGCAGGATATTCCAAATGAATACCACGATGCAAAACAAAAGTGAACGTCCTTGCAATAACAGCTTTTTAAAAAGTGTTCCAACAACATCAGAATAGGTTTGTTTATCTTGCATTGATCCGAATCAACGCAGTCCCATCAATTGATCACACCACAAAGAACGAAAATATACTGATGTACGTATATGCCATCCGCATTCGCCACTGGGTCCTGTCATTACCCGTTAGGTTAGCTAACTAACGACAGAGCGGGGACTGGACTAGCGCGGATGCAAAACATATACAACATCTACTAATATATATACCAATATATTATATTCGCTCAAGGCGTGATATAAGGCAACATCACAGAAATGTACAGCATCATAGAACAATACAGATATCTGGGATCCCCGGGTTTCACAGAGCCACTACTGAAACCCGACGTTCCCCTGGTCGTGTGGATAGCCTGTGAAATGAAATCCTAGACCCCTACGGGCGCGGCAAGTCACCCGCCAAAACCTGAAGCGAGGCAGCCCCCTTCAGCACCGTGAATGGACCACCCAGCACTTCACGGAATCCGGTAACTTGGGCACCCCTCCTGGGTCAACCTGTACCCCCTACGAGTGCGGCGAATAGCCCGCCAATTCCAGACTGAAGCCCCCTCCGTCTCAATGCCCTGAGATGCGGGCCCGTTGCCCTCTAGAACCCGGCTATCCGTACACCCCTCCGCGGGGTAATCCTAGTACAGAAAGTAAAATATACATACAACGGGTACATCGACCGCAACCAGGTCGTGCCCCAAAAGAATGATACAATCAGGCAGTGACGGCAGTCCACATGTCGGACGCTCGCCCCGCAATATCAAATGTACATATAAAACAAAACTGTACTAACATTGCATCCAGGCTATCCCCCACGACCAATCCGCAACATCACAGCAATACATAGAACATCAACGTCAAAATCACGTTCGCAAATCCGTCTAACCGGGCTATAGCAGTTAGACAGGATTTACCGATCAAGTGACATTCACGGTCGCAGATATAATGTAAATACTGTGAAATAATGTGTTTAAAATATCCAATCGATCAAAAATTAACAAGTGGGCCCCCAAGTAATACTGTAGCACTCACAGAAATTCTGGGCCCAATTTTAATATTCCAAAACCCATAAAATCAGCCCAGAAGCCCACTGGAGAAATTGGACACAGTGAGGACACCAATGTGCGGCGTAACCGCGACCCAATGGGGGGTTTGGCCGCGGTTCCGCGCTTCACTGATCGACTCACTGCGTCGAATTTTTACAGCAGTCTTAGAACTCCCTGCACATCATTCTGAGACAACCTGAAAAATATTTAGAGCCAGAAAAAATTTGACAGAAAACTGATGTGAGTGAAAATGTAGATTTTGGAATTTTGGTCGATCGAAAATGCAAAACACATCAAACGAAGCTAGACGAAGTTAATGGCGAGGCTCTGATACCATGTTGCGCCACGGCAGCGCCCCGGCCGTCTATCCGAGGCCAAAATACGGAATCAAAATTTTCTTAACTTTTAAACTGGCGCTACCGCGGACAATATACCCGGATCGTAACCATTAACCGATACTAGCTATCAAGAGAAAGGGTTAGAGATATACCGAGTGATCCGAGTCCTCCGGTCTTCTCGTCGTCGTCCCGATCTCCCGCGGAAACTCCGGTCGTCACATCCTTGCCGGAAGGGCACCACATCGTCTGCATCTTTTACGGGATCCCACCTCAATACCGAGGCAACTCGGGCACGAAGCTGGCAAGTCGACATGCCCAAGATATGCTGTAGAATGTAGTGTAGAATCATAGTCTCTTTTGGGGTGGTGAAGTTGCCATGGAGGGAGAAGAGAATCATGAACTTTGGAGAGGGTTTTAGAGAATTTAGCAAGCATGGAAAAGGAGATGTGAATGATACATTTTCCACACACAAAATCAAATGAACCAATCTTGTTTTCCTTTGAAGTGGCCGGCCCCCCTTATACCCAAATGGTGGAGGAAAATCAAAACTCATGAAGGGAGGTGAGTGTAGGATAAAGCAAGAGGTGACCACAAACAAAACATCAACCATACTTCTCACTTCAAACCCATACCCTCTCTTTAATTCAAGTGATGGTGGAAAAGAAAAGATGCCATCATAATCTCTTATCTCACAAATAAACCCTCCACAAAAAGTTATTTGCAAACTTGCAAATAACCCCCTCCATCGGAAAAGTCCGGCCGGGAAAGAACAAAGGAAAACCGGCCGGACGGAATGCAAACTGGCAACTCCAGAAAACTGGTCCCGTAATAAATTACAGGAAAACCTCGATACTGTGCATACACACCCGCATCTGTATTCCGACCGGATACAAATGCAATGAGACAAAATCTATACTGTACTAAACTAGGATCCGGCTTAAACCAAAACCGGCTAGTAATATCCGCCCGATCCTGATCCGTGCAATACCGCACGTATCTGATCGGACCCTGCCATATATCCATACGGCCACTAGTACAAACCGTCCGATCCTGATCCGTGCAATACCGCACATATCTGATCGGACCCTGCCATATCTCCATACGGCCTCTACAGCGTTTCGCCCGAAAGCTTGAGTAACTGAAAGTGTGGTGGACTCTAAAGACTCGTCAATACAATGGCTGTGGATTTAACCACTAGCACGTCAGAGGTATAAGCCAATACGTGACGGGCCACCAGCTATTGACCAAAAGGGACGTCGATGAGCGAACTCATCCTGACACCCTACTGAGCCTGTCAGTGACAATATCCGTACAGTCCGGTCCGTTCGTCTATGAGTATCGTATGTCGGGCCTAGGGGGTTGGTAAAAAATCAGACCCCCAAAAGCGGTACAAGTCGTGTCGGAGTGTAGCCCAGAATGCCCTGAGATACTACTGGAATACCTACCAGTAAATCTCCTGCCTCAGCCGAGGGCTTTGCGTAATGGCTCTCCT
The DNA here is from genome assembly GCA_030015575.1 of Agapanthus africanus. Taxonomy (NCBI): domain Eukaryota; kingdom Viridiplantae; phylum Streptophyta; class Magnoliopsida; order Asparagales; family Amaryllidaceae; genus Agapanthus; species Agapanthus africanus. The sequence goes on along the minus strand of CM057349.1, from coordinate 408,421,176 downwards.
AGACACAGCGCGACCTCACCCCCAATACCGGGAGAGACGAACCCCTGAAGATCCGCTCACTGCCTCCATGTGGCTCGGGACTGCACCTAACTAAAACCTGTTTGCACGACTCCTTTGAGCCGTGGTAGGGTAGTAATCAAAGTACAGTGGGAACTCACACGAGACAAATGACGATCTCAGGTCGATGAACTAACCTGTACACATGTCACCAGGGAACTGCTATCTGACGTCAGGTATAAGACCAACTAGCATGTTCCCGGCGAGTCCTGTCCGGTGTACTCATAACCCAATGAGCACCTGTATACATCTTAGGTGTACCAACTGACACCAGTGGCTTGTGAGACCGGCCACCGCCCCTCGTCGGGGTCTCGACTGTATACACTAGTCTACTCTGGAGAATCGATGCCCTGTCTCGAAACTCCCACGACTAGGGACCTTTTAAGGATGTGCTTATAGACCACCAGCTCTCACGTATATGATCGCCATCATACTGCTGGCAGTCAAGCAAGAATCCTAGGGGCTCTATCAGCGTGTAATAGCGACCTGTAAGGTCACCTGAAGCAGTACACGATGATAAAGGTAAACCAGATAGCATACTATCATCTCGAGTAAGACTGTCCTACCGGGATAGGTCCTCCCTCAATCATTGCAATCACGTGCCTGTGATCCAATAATTGACTCTGAGGGCACTATCTCCAACATTAGCCCAGAGGGGGAGTTGCCCCCGGCCTTCCTTACTCGGCGCCAGTGGCCGACGTCAAGCGGACGGTGTTGGTTCGGCGTTGGGATGGCTTTGTCTTGCCCCCTGTCCAGATGAGATGCCGTTGGTTCTAGCCTCTTGAAGACTGACGTCTTTTGAGTAGCGGTATCCAATCTGTCAAAGACAGACCTTCAAGCAGGAACGGGAGCCGGAATAGTCCGTCTTGTAAAGACCGACTCCTTGGCAGGAGAAGCCGTCTTGACAACTTCAGGAGCAGAGATGGCTATCTTCTTTGGGATGGCCACTTTAGATGTCATGGGCTTCTTGACAGGCCCATCGGAGTTCAGGCTCAGTCTGGCGAAGAGACCGAGGAGTTGGAACTGGACGACCCGTTGAGAGGGGCGTGGTAGTAGCAAGTCGATCAAAGACCGATTTCTTGGGAGCTTCTGGTATTGGTACAGGAATGGTGAACCTCGTTGGCGGGAGTATGGTCCCAAAAAACAATCCAGTAGTGGCCTGAGTGACTTGTTCCACTGGCATCGTGAATAAAGAAGCCGCTTGGGGCCCGTAAGCTACACCTTCATGTGAGGCGAAGCGTAGGTTGCAGTTGCAGTTGGAACATATTGCACAAGTGGACGCCATTGATTCTTTGCTTTCTGCGGCAAGCAAAATTCCAAATGTTAGTACCTCGAAACCCAAGGGCAACCATTAGCAAACCGCGATTGGTTCACGAACACGACACACGAAGTGTGGAGTGGAAAGAGGAAAAGGTCCCACTGGGCGTGCCAGAATCTGTTCCCCTCCAAAAGACTCGGCGGACGTCTTGCCTGAATTTCGGGGTAGATGATAATTGGTGCTATCCATCCACCTCTCCGAAGATGCCAAGTTGATTTATGACACCATTTATCGAAGGTTTAAACGGATGCGACCGATGTAGAAGACTTCGTCAGATTCCCCCTCGTTTGAGGGGTTTTTGATTGTGGGGACGCTCTTCCCTGCAGGCGCAAACCCCTGCAGTTAATTACGCTACCGCATCGCGGTAACAACTTTCTCCTTCTCCAGATGGTCACTTCATGTCGTGGGTGTTTGTTTTGTGTTTGGTTGCCCGTTGATTGTATACGGAGACTAGGTTATGTTGTCGCCCGTAGGGCGTAGACTAGTCCAAATCAGTATCTTTCTTAGATTTGGGTTTGGGGGTTTGGGTTTAAGGATACGTTAGCCTCATTTGGGACTAAGATCAACTTAAACGTTTGTTAAGGATACGTTAGTCTCATTTTAGACTAAGATCAACTAGACTAAGAACAACTTAACAGGATCGTTTAGATCCAACAAGAGAGCAACTGGGCTCTATTGTTTAGTTTAGTGACATTGTGGTCGATAATTAGTTTAGGGACATTATGGTCCATTGTTAGTTTAAGGACATCTCGGTCCAATGTTAGTTTTAAGACATCGCGGTCGAGGTTAAGGACATCATAGTCCGTGGATTTAAGGACTCCACAGTCCGTTGTTAGTTTTAAGACATCACGGTCGAGGTTAATGTAGGGTTCCTAGACACTCTAACAAGGTTCTACAAGGTATCAACCATGTTTGTTTCAAAAAAAATAGCCGTGCCGAACAACCCTAACCAAGATCGTATACTAGAGATTATGCGAAAACTAGCAAGTTAAACATTTTAACTACAAGTGAAGGGATTACAACCTTTGTAGATCCAGTCCTTCACTTCTAAAGCTCCGTGTTGACGTCCCTTCGCTGCGATCATCGGGATCCCGGACTCTAGCGATGGTTTCTTCGGAGAAATGAGCGGGCTAGGTCGTTGACTTCGAGGCCGAAAATGATCTACGTCGAGGAGACTCAAACTCAAGCTCCATCTTCACCAGGTCAAGAACTTTGTGAAGAGAACACCCTAAACTAAATGGCAAGTAGTAGAGGATGATGAAATAGGAAATGGGTTCACTTTAGATTTGGATTTCTCACTCTAAATCTTCACTTGAAAATTTTCTAGCAAGGTTTTCTTCTTCTTCAAGAAGAAGAAGAAGAAAGAATAAGAATGAATTATTTTTTTAAAATGAATAATCAAGTGAAGTCTATCATAATGCAACCATGGGTGCGTTTACCTTTGTAGAGACTAAACCATAGTTAATTATAATGGTTTGGTTAACGAATATCTTAATCAAGACAAAATGAGTGGACTTTGTCAAAGTTGCTTCAAGCTTCATAAAGCTTCAAGCCATGATAAAAGAAGCCACCATTTTGAATAATTAAGATAAATAAAAACCTAAATTATAATTAAAATGGTGTATGTCACCCACCCACCCATGTTTGCATGTATCATCAATTATGATGCAAACAAGTGCACAAACATATATCACATATACAACTTGTGCACTTCAAGTGAGAAAATCAATCTTAAGTGAACCAATACTAGTTAATGTAAAGTAATATATCAAATATATAATTATGCATTAAATCATTAAATCAACACTTGATTTAACGATCCGGTCATATCGCATATAACTGACTAATATCTAGTGTATCAATGTATCGAATCAACACTTGATTCGGTAACCCGGCTATATCTCATATAACCGACCGATGATACAAATCGCGAGAATAGAATACAGTATCACATACTGGTATTATTCTCGGTCCCGCACATATCTCATATGCACTCCTATTTCGTTTCGCTTGAGCCAGGAAAACTCTGTGTAGGACTCTAAAAACTCGTCAATACGCCGGCAGTAGGCGGTGATCATATCAATCACCCACAAGCCGCAAGCGGTCTGCTAAACGTAACGGCCACCCGGGTATTGAACGATCAGAAGATCAATGAGCAAGCCTTCTCACACTCCTGCGAATCCAATCAGTAACACTTACCGCATAGTCCGATCTGTTCGTCTGATATGTCGCATATCACGCCTAGGGGTGGTAAACGTCAGACCCCAGTAGATTGATAAGTCATGCCGATGTAAGGTCCATAACAAGCATGAAACTACTGATAATATTTACCAGTAAATCAGTGCAACCCTGGCCAGGGATTTCCAGTTATGGCCAGTCGACCATAGCGCAACATCAACCCCCAATACCGGGAGAGACGAATCCCCTCCTATCGCTCATTGCCTCCATGTGAATCGGGACTGTACTCAAAAACCACCTGTTTGCACGACTCAGTAGAGCCGTGATAGGGTGGAAATCAAAGCACAGTGGGAGACACACAAGACTCTATGACGATCTCAGGTCAACAGACTAAGCTGTACCAGTGTCACCAGAGAACTGCCATCTGACGTGAGGTATAATACCATCTGGGAGTTCTCGGCGAGTCCGCTCAGTGTACCCAGTCACCACTGAGCACCCGCATACCATCTCTGATGTCAAACACCAATGGATATGGGATCATCCATCTCCCATCATATGGATCGAGAAGATATACGCTAGTCTACTCTGGAATATCGATGCCCCGTCTCGATATTCCCACGACTAGGAACATTGAAGGATGTACTCATGGACTACCCAGACCCCACTAGTATGATCGGCATCATAGTCCTGGAAGTCAAGTACACATCCTAAGGGCTTTATCAACATATAACAGAGAGACAGAAAGTATACATGTTAAGATAAAGAGCAACCAGATAGCGTACTATCATGTCGAGCAAGAAAGTCCTACCTATATGTCCCAGCATCCACTACAATATACATCTTATGTACAGTAATGGCCTTTAGGGCATACATATAACTAACAATCTCCCACTTGCACTAGGGCCATCTGTAGCAGTGGTTGTAGTATCTCATACTCAACCATCCCATAAAAGTCTCTCTCTGGGAAAAGGCCTTTGTGAGTGGATCCGCCGTGTTGTCCTCTGAGTCTACTCTCCTAACCTCGATCACCCTGGAGATCAACTATCTCCATGATCAGGTGATACTACCTTGGAATATGTCTGGGTCACTGATGGGACCGTGGTTCCTGGGTCAAAACCACACTTCCATTGTCATACAATGGTAGGAACCCAGTTCATCACATGAACTAATATACACCCAAACTGCCTCTTTGGTAGTATCTTTGATAGCGATGTCACCAGCCTTTATCGTCTAGTTTGCCACGATATCTAGCTTGGAACTCTTCCAACATACCGTCCCTGCTCTGAGGGTAAAGACAATGCATGTGGCTGACATTCAGTCAACCTTACCACCCTGGAACCATTCCAGTGATTCTCCCTAGGATCAATTGATACCTTCTCACTGCTACTAGTGAGAATCCTAACATCCAATTAGATCTATCTCATAGATATAAAACCTAGGATTTATGAGGTATTACTTTGATCCTATATGGAGAATCCATGTGATAAGAGGAGATTGACCGTGCGTAGCATAGGAAACTCTTTTCCTATCAAGAGTATGTTGTCCACGTACAATACGAGGATGACCACCTTACTCTCTACTACCCTTTTGTATGTACAAGGTTCATCTACTATTTTGATGAAGTCAAACTCTTTCACTACCACATCAAAACAGATGTTCCAACTCCGCGATGCCTGCTTTATCACACAAAGCATCCCGCACATGTTTCCGCTGCTCCCACTGTTTACGAAGCCATCTGGCTGTGTTCTTATAGACGCTCTCTTCTAAATCAATATTTAGAAAAGCAGTCATGACACCCAACCACCAGATATCGTAGTCATAGTATGTAGCAATGGCAAGTAGGATCCGGATGGACTTAAGCACAGCCACTGGAAAAGATTTCATCTTTATCTATACCTGGTTGATGAAGAGAACCTTTAACAAGTCTAGCTTGGAAAGTCTCAACTTTTCCATCTACACCAAGTAATCTTCTCAAGATATACTTGCTCCTGATGGGGATTTAACCCTTCAGATTTAGCAACCAAAGTCCATACTTTGTTGGTGTACATGGATTCCATCTCAGATCGCTAAGCATCCAGCCATTCTTACAGAGTCCCTACTCTCGATGGCCTGCTCGAAACTAGTTGGGTCATCATCTCATGATGCATTCCTCGCTCCCACTGTCACCGAGAAACCGAAGTATCTCTTTGGCGGATGAGGAACCCTTCCAGATCAGCGGAGAGGCTGAGGTTCGTCGGGGACTATAGAATCCTCTGGTTCTGTTAAATCATCAGCTGTAGTTTGTATAGCTGGAAATCCTTCCAGTTCTACAGAACGGACCTTGCCTTGATCTTGTCTGGATTTTGCTTTTGATATAGGCCGGACAACCCCAAATCTTAACTTGCTTAAGAGATGGGCTCTTCCCATACCATATCTCATATGGAGTGGTAGGCACTGATTTGATTCGAACCCAATTCAATAGGTATGCAGCTTCTCAAGTGCATAACCCCCAAAAAGAAACAGGTAACTCAGTAATACTCATCATAGAGCACACCATATCTAATATGGTGCGATTGCTCCGCCCCGATACACCGTTGTGCAGTGGTGTATTCAGAGGAGTAATACTGAGAGAGAATCTCATTCTCCTTTAGAATAGTCCAGGAATTCTATGCACAAGTATTCTCCTCCCTGATTTCATCATAGGACATAATACTTATACCCGTTTTGGTTCTCTACTTCTATCTTATATTCTTTGAATTTCTCAAAAGCTTCAGACATGTGTTTCAACAGGAACATATGTCTGAATCTTGAGAGATCATCAGAGAATGTAATGAAGTACAAAGAACCGGTCTTGGCATGTGTAGACAGGGGACCTTCATATATCAGCATGTATCAATCCCAAAAGTTTACTAACTCTTTCTCTGTTTCCAGTAAACGGAGCTATGGTCATCTTATCTTTGTGACATGACTGGCAAGTTTCACAAGATGCAAATTCAAACTGATTTAAATATGCATCTAAATGTAACTTCAGCTGGTCGGGTCGCATTGATATGACCTAGTCTACAATGCCTCAAGAAAGATTCGTTCATTTCTGAATTCTTCCTCTTGTGTTTGTTCTGTATACTAAGAACTGTAGTTTGATTTAGAACGTAAATGCTTTTAGATAACGTGCCTGAACCGATCAACTCTTGATATGGGAAATGTTCAAAACATTATCCAACAATACAAAATTATATCTTTCTTTAATAAATAAAGAGACTGATATGATTTTGTATATCAGGTTCGGTATCTAATAACATTCGTTCAGAATCAATGTATTCTAGTAATACTGGGTGATAACTACCAACAGACTTGACTGCAACTCTTGCACCGTTTCTATCTCATGAAACTTATCACCCGTTATCAGTTCTCTACCTATCTGTAGCCCATGTAACAGATTGCATAGATGAGATCCTGATCCGGTATCTAATCCCCAGGACGTAGAGGATACTGAGAAACAGTTCTATGTAATGAACACACCCGAAGGAGATGCATCATCATGCACTTTCTTTGTTTGGGCGGCATGGGAATCCGGGCATTCCCCTACTTCCTGCTCGGTCTTATAACAATTATAAGTTGGAGCGGGACCAACGTTCCCAGCTCTGTATAACAAGCGGGTTCGGTCAATACATCCATATTATTATCTTGATTAAGGCGTGACATGGTCGCTACCTGGAGAGAGATAAGAAAACACTCTGCATGCGCTCTTGCAAGATTAGATTGGTTATATATTTTATCTAATCAGGATGGCTCCCACTGTTTTTATCAAATCTTTCTTCAAACCTTAAAAGGAAAGACTAGCCGGGATTAATTACACTCTACAAGTTCGCCAATTTTTCAGCCAGGCCAGTGCCGGTACTTTGAGGGAGGTTCCCCGTGCTTTCGCACGGACCTAATTAAAATAAACCTCGTTTTCCCAGGGGCGTAACCCTGTTGACACCTTTCTAGACACCTACTTGATCGGCTAATTGTAAAGTGCAAAACTCTCCCAGGAATAACAATTATTCGCAGTGGGTATCAGGATCCAACTATCATATAGAAGATATGCAATCTCATTGCAAATTTCAACACTTGAAACTCCCGACCTTAACTATGGTCAACAAATCATAAGCAATAGTCAAGTTCTACCCGTCATTTCGTGATTAATTAAACCCACCCACATGACCCTTAACTAAGGTCAACAAAGTCACGCGACTGTCCTAACTAATCGCATCATATGCGGTGTAGGAAGACATCACTTAGCTACCGTACACTGTGCCTTAACTAAGGTCAACAAACACAGCACGAATACTAAGTACTCTACTTCCTAAAATGATGGAGGGTTGCGGATGGTTTTCACGAAAACCTTTAACGCTTTGAACTTGATCTCGTTGCGGAATCAAATGGTTTAAAATGGAGTGTTTTGAGGCTTTTGCTAGTTTCGCTAAAGAGGTCACTCCCGGTGAAGGGATCTCGGCTTTTTCCTCGTCGAATGAGGTGCAGGATATTCACAATACCACTATGCAAAGCAAGAACTAGAAAAGTAATCAAAAGACAAACCGAAGATTGTAGCATCTGCTAATTATTGCTAAAGAGGTCACTCCCGGTGAAGGGATCTCGGCTCTTTCCTCGTCGAATGAGGTGCAGGATATTCTACAAGGAATACCGCTATGCAAAGCAACAACTAGAGCTACCTTATTTTTGAAATTCGATTCCACAACATCATTTAGGTTTCTTTTTCTTTCATTAATCTCATTAATGAACGTCCCATCATTTAAATCCACCTAAACATCACAGATAAATACAACGTATACTTATGCCATCCGCATTCGTCTCGATGTCCCGTCTGCACCGTTAGGTTAGGTAACTAACGGCAGAGCGGGGCAGAGCTAGCGCGGGTGTAAAACATAAGCAACGTCTATATAATATATCATATATACTATATACAATATCTATTTGAACATATCACATGATCACATCACAGATAACGCAGCAGAAAATAACATATGAAATATTGGATATATTAGGACGTCCGTGTTTTATTTTGAGCCTATATAAAACACGGATTCCATGGTCATGATGAATAGCCAATCCCACACCCGTAGACCCCTGCGAGACCGGCAAGCAACCCTACCAATTCTAGAGTTAGGAGACCCGACTCGACTTCTCGAGATGGTCTCCCACTGGACCCTAGAACCCGGTTACTTGTGCTCCCCTCCTTGGGTTTATCCTAATGCGGAAAGTAAATAATATACAATGGTGACATCATCCTCAGCCCGAAGTGCCCTAATAAAGAATATTATATACAAGTTTTTACATGAATGAAAAAGAAAAACACTCATCTCACATAAAAAACCCCGGCTATTCAAACACGACGATCCTATATAACATATCCAGCAACACATAACATCACATGTCATCAACGTAAGTAAATATGCCCATCCTAATTGTCGTTGACATATAGCAATGAAACCGGCGATATCACATATTACACTTACGGTCGCAGAAAAGAAAGTGTAAAACTACAACAGTTGGAATCCGCAACCTCTTTAGAATTCCTTAGACATCGCATGCCTAACTATATGAATTCCTTAGACATCGCATGCCTAACAATTATAAATCCCGTATTTTAGTCTCATTATCGAAAACTCTTTTCAATATCAAGTCGGGCAATTCAACAAGATTCCCGACATCCTGAAAGAATGCTCGTCGCAAACTTTAGTAGACGGCCACACCCCCGATACCGTCGACGAAGTGCACTATGGCGGAACACAGCTGCCGCGAGCACTCGAACGGATGCTTTTGGCGACGGGGTTCTCCTACAGTCACTTGGTCGGGGCTATGGGGTGTAGCTGTCTATTAAGTTTACCCGGCGAGTATCCGCGTACGCTACGTGATTGCGATGGACTTTTGATCACTTCAAAATTTCGTGGCAACCGATCATCTGAGACTAAACCGCTAGACTTATAAAATTCAAATGTTGTTGATTCCAATTATTGTATCACATTCCAGATAAATAGACAATGTTAAACTTTCCGATCGAATAAACAAGCACCCAAGATTTCCCAAATAGCTCAACACTTGAAATAAGTTTAAAAACATCCATTTCATGCCACAGTACCAACGATCCAGCCGTAGAAGGGTCAAGCCAACGCCTCACATGTGGCAACGCCGTACTGCCCCAAACCCTAAGGTTCAAAAGGCAGTTCAAGACGGTCACATAATCGAGTTAAGGTTTGTTGTCTTCTAGAGGGTCCATCGTGTTACTTGCACGACTTAGAACGTTCTTAAACTACGGAAAAATCCAACACTTGGAAATTTTCCGGCAGGGGAAAAAGTGAGTTATTTATATCCGGTCGAACTTTTTAACACGTTCTAAAATTACCCGGAATAATAAACGAAGTTAAATTATTCGATCGAATCAACGAGTCCCCAATACAACCCAGAAAACTCAACACTTGAGTATAATAAAAATTCCCAGAAAACACAGGAATCACATAAGGACATTACCGTGCAAACAGTGAAGCAAGAAGCTACAATATGGCCGCGAAACCGCCGCTCAACCTAGGGCACGGCCGCGGTTCCGCGGCCCTTTGATCGAATTAGGAGCACGTACTGCACAGTAATTTTTAGAAAACCCAGCTGATTTTTTGAGTATTTTTAATTTGGAAAAACCACAGTTTTTAAAAATGTACAGAGAAGGGTATAGATTAGGGTTTCGGGGTTCGATCGGATTTCTAACTTCGTCTACACTTCGCCTAAAACTCTAGCTAGGCTCTGATACCACTATAGGGTTCCTAGGCACTCTAACAAGGTTCTACAAGGCATCAACCATGCCCGTTTCAAAAAAATAGCCGTGCCGAACAACCCTAACCAAGATCGTATACTAGAGATTATGCGAAAACTAGCAAGTTAAACATTTTAACTATAAGTGAAAGGGATTACAACCTTTGTAGATCCAGTCCTTCACTTCTAAAGCTCCGTGTTGACGTCCCTTCGCTGCGATCATCGGGATCCCGGACTCTAGCGATGGTTTCTTCGGAGAAATGAGCGGGCTAGGTCGTTGACTTCGAGGCCGAAGATGATCTACGTCGAGGAGACTCAAACTCAAGCTCCATCTTCACTAGGTCAAGAACTTTGTGAAGAGAACACCCTAAACTAAATAGCAAGTAGTAGAGAATGATGAAATAGGAAATGGGTTCACTTTAGATTTGGATTTCTCACTCTAAATCTTCACTTGAAAATTTTCTAGCAAGGTTTTCTTCTTCTTGAAGAAGAAGAAGAAGAAAGAATAAGAATGAATTATTTTTTTAAAATGAATAATCAAGTGAAGTCTATCATAATGCAACCATGGGTGAGTTTACCTTTGTAGAGACTAAACCATAGTTAATTATAATAGTTTGGTTAACGAATATCTTAATCAAGACAAAATGAGTGGACTTTGTCAAAATTGCTTCAAGCTTCATGAAGCTTCAAGCCATGACAAAAGAAGCCACCATTTTGAATAATTAAGATAAATAAAAACCTAAATTATAATTAAGATGGTGTATGTCACACACACACCCATGTTTGCATGTATCATCAATCATGATGTAAACAAGTGCACAAACATATATCACATATACAATTTGTGCACTTCAAGTGAGAAAATCAATCTTAAGTGAACCAATACTAGTTAATGTAAAGTAATATATCAAATATATAATTATGCATTAAATCATTAGATCAACACTTGATTTAACGATCCGGTCATATCGCATATAACCGACTAATATCTAGTGTATCAATGTATCGAATCAACACTTGATTCGGTAACCCGGCTATATCTCATATAACCGACCGATGATACAAATCGCGAGAATAGAATACAGTATCACATACTGGTATTATTCTCGGTCCCGCACATATCTCATATGCGCTCCTATTTCGTTTCGCTTGAGCCAGGAAAGCTCTGTATAGGACTCTAAAGACTCGTCAATACGCCGGCAGTAGGCGGTGATCATATCAATCACCCACAAGCCGTAAGCGGTCTGCTAAACGTAACGGCAACCCGGGTATTGAGCGATCAGAACATCAACGAGCAAGCCTGCTCACACTCCTGCGAATCCAATCAGTAACACTTACCGCACAGTCCGGTCTGTTCGTCTGATATGTCGCATATCACGCCTAGGGGTGGTAAACGTCAGACCCCAGTAGCTTGATAAGTAATGCCGATGTAAGGTCCATAACAAGTATGAAACTACTGATAACATTTACCAGTAAATCAGTGCAACCCTGGCCAGGGATTTCCAGTTATGGCCAGTCGAGCATAGCGCAACATTAACCCCCAATACCGGGAGAGACGAATCCCCTCCTATCGCTCATTGCCTCCATGTGAATCGCGACTGTACCCAAAAACCACCTGTTTGCATGACTCAGTAGAGCCGTGGTAGGGTGGAAATAAAAGCACAGTGGGAGACACACAAGGCTCTATGACGATCTCGGGACAACAGACTAAGCTGTACCAGTGTCACCAGAGAACTGCCGTCTGACGTGAGGTAAAATACCATCTGGAAGTTCTCGGCGAGTCCGTTCAGTGTACCCAGTCACCACTGAGCACCCACATACCATCTCTGATGTCAAAGACTAATGGATATGGGATCATCCATCGCCCATCACATGGGTCGAGAAGATATACGCTAGTCTACTCTGGAATATCGATGCCCTGTCTCGATATTCCCACGACTAGGAACATTGAAGGATGTACTGATGGACTACCCAGGCCCCACTAGTATGATCTGTATCATAGTCCTGGAAGTCGAGTACACATCCTAAGGGCTTTATCAGCATATAACAGAGAGACAGAAAGTATACATGTTAAGATAAAGAGCAACCAGATAGCGTACTATCATGTCGAGCAAGAAAGTCCTACCTATATAGGTCCCAGCATCCACTACAATATACATCTTATGTACAGTAATGGCCTCTAGGGCATACATATAACTAACAGTTAAGGACATCATAGTCCATGAGTTTAAGGACCTCACAGTCCGTTGTTAGTTTTAAGACATCAAGGTCGAGGTTAAGGACATCATAGTCCATGAGTTTAAGGACCTCACAGTCCGATGTTAGTTTAAAAACATCACGGTCGAGATTAAGTACATCATAGCCCATGAGTTTAAGGACCTCACAATCCAATTTTAGTTTTAAGACATCACGGTCGATGTTAAGGACATCATAGTCCATGAGTTTAAGGACCCCATAGTCCAGTTTAAAGACGTCATAGTCTATGAAATGTATGGTTGTCAGGACCCGTCACCTCTCTGAAGACGTTGAAGGATTACAACGACAAATATTAGAGGAGTTCAGAGATGTACCCTTGAACTAAAATTGATTTGGGGATCTATAGTCCAACTTGGGACTAAAGTCTGTTTGAAGGTTTATGAGCATATGGGCTCAGTTGATATGAGTTGAACATTTTATTGTTCTGGCTATTGAGCCTTTACTTGGGCTTGGCCCTTTTAATAATACTAAGCATTGGGCTCTAACATTTTTGTCTTGTATTGAATGCATAACATTTATCAGAACAAAGTATGTTCTGACAGTGCGCCACGTGGCGCACTGTGCTTTGCGCCAGTCAAAGAGCGCATTGTGCTTCTGTCAGGTAGCGCACACGAAGAGGACACGTGTCGCGCTTAGCGCTTAGCACTAGTTTGTTAGCGCATTGCGTTTTTAATTTATGAGCGCACTGCGCTAGTTTAATGGCGCACCATCGAGTGTCATATGGCGCGCTTGGCGCTGAGCGCCAGATGATGAGCGCATTGCGCTTCTGCATGAGTAGCGCACACGTGAGTGACACGTGGCGCGCTTGGCGCCAGATGATGAGCGCAGTGCGCTATTTCAGAAGCACAAAGCGCAAGTTGCATACGTGGTTGACGCGTGGCGCGTTTTGGCGCTGAGCGCCGGTCCAAGGAGCACAGAAGCGCAGTTCATGAGTGCAAGGCACTATTCATTAGCGCAAAGCGCATTTGATCAATTTTAAGATCAAAGAACAGATTTATGTTCTTCAAAGGAGGCTTTGCCTCAAGATCCAAGAACAAAAGTTCTTGTTTATATAAAAAGGCTCTGCCTTTATATATCAAAAGATCTGTGAATGAAGTAAAAATACTTCTTTTATTATTTTCTTTATGATTAGATCTTTTGATCTTTTGTTTTTAAATCAAAGACCTTAGTCTTTTTTATAGATCTAAGATCTTTTTAGAAGAAGATGATTCTTCTTTTTACGAGATGGTTTCATCTCTATTATTCAAGAACATGGTTCTTTTTACCTTGAAGATGAAGAAAAATCTTCTTTTTCTTGAGAGCTTGCTCTTCTTTCTCTCCAAGTTTGCAGAGGGTTTTTCTCTCTCTTTCTGTATATCCAGACTTGAAGTGTAGGGGCCTTTATATAGGGCCAATTGATTTGTTAAATTGGTTTTGAGAGATTTTTCTCTGATTGATTTGGAATATTTCCCACCGTTGGATCTTTGATTCTAAGGCTTCTGTTTTACAGAAGATAATTTTCTTGTTTTAATAAGATTGAAAAAATCTTTCCATAACAGAATTTTAGTTCTAATTAATTAATAATTTATTATTAGTAGATCTTTAGATCTGACAGTGGGAGAATTTTAATTCCAGCGCTGGCGCACTTTGCGCGAGCGCACCAACGTTCGACACGTGGCGCTCAGCGCAGAGCGCAGCGCAACTGCGCTAGCGCACCTACGTCTGACACGTGGTACGCAGCGCAGAGCGCCGAATCTGAAGCGTTGCTTCAACTTTTTAAATTTTGAATTTTGAAACAGAGCTTTGCTCTGATGGGGTGCGCTGACTAGGGCGCAGCGCCCCTGGCGCTGGTGTGTCTGCTTTAGACACGTGGCGCACAGCGCGCAGCGCGCAGAATCTGAAGCGTTGCTTCAATTTTTGAATTTTGAAATTCAAAACAGAGCTTTGCTCTGATTGGGGGAAACAGTCCTTAAACTGGTAATCGACCGCAATGTCCATAAACTAAATAATAGAGTCCAAATGCTCTTTTGTTGGATCTAAATGATCCCGTTGAGTTGATCTTAGTCTAAAATTAGACTAACATATCCTCAACGAACGTTTAAGTTGATCTTAGTCTCAAATGAGACTAACGTATCCTTAAACCCAACACAAAATCCAAATCTAAGAAAATACGGATTTGGAGTAATCCACGCCCTATGGGCGACAACACAAATTAGTCTCCTTATACAATCTACGGGCAACCAAAAACAAAACAAACACCCACGACACGAAGTGACCATCTGGAGAAGGAGAAAGTTGTTACCGCGATGCGGTAGCGTAATTAACTGCAGGGGCTTGCGCCTGCAGGGAAGTGTGTCCCCAATCAAAAACCCCTCAATGAGGGGGAATCTGACGAAGTCTGCTATATCGGCCACATCCGTTTAAACCTTCGATACATGGTGTCATAAATCAACTTGGCATATTCGGAGAGGTGGACAGATAGCACCAATTAGTATCTGCCCCCAAATTCAGGCAAGATGAACCTACGTGGTCGCGTCTCTGTGTTCGGAGGAGAATAAGGCACTGGGCAGTAACCCTGCTCGGTCCCCATCCTGAAGGATCAAAAGCCCTCGCAAGAGGCAATCGAGCCCGACCCTTGCTCGGTCATCTCCGGCTAGTAGCTCCCTACCCATGACGCCAGGGATCAAAGCCCTCGCAAGAGGCATCTGAGCGGCTACCCCGCTCGGTCATCCCAGGCTGATAGTTGCCTACCCACGACGCCAGAGATCAAAGCCCTCGCCAAGAGGCAACCGCGTAGCTTCACTGCCCGGTTATCCTTAGTAGGCTTCTTACATCCCCTCCAACGCTAAGGATCAAAGTCCTCAGAGGCAGCCGAGTGGCTTCCCTGCTCGGCTTCCCTGCTCGGCTATCCCTGGCCAGTAGCTTCCCTACTCGCAATGCCAGGGATCAAGGCCCTCGCCAAGAGGCAACCGCGCAGCTTCACTGCCCGGTTATCCTTAGCAGGCCTCCTACGGCCTCTCTAACGCCGAGGATCAAAGTCCTCCCAGAGGCAGTCGAGCCCGATCCTTGCTCGGCTATCCCCGGTTGGTAGCTTCCTACCACAACCGACAGGGATCAAAGACCTCGCCAAGATCAACCGAGCAGCTTCCCTGCTCGGTCGTCCCCAGCAGGCATCCTCCTGCCCAACAGACGGTAAAGGTCTGTAGCTCTCATAACGAGGCCACTGAACCCCTTTATGCTCGGCACCACTATAGCGGACATCCCTCTGTCCATCACATGCAGCGGATCCGAAGCCCCAACAAGAGACATCAAGTTTATCCAAGTCTGAGTGATCCCCTCTCGACTTCGGGGCCATGGAGATTCCTCCTTCTCAGCAGCGCTTGGCATACTTGGCAAGTGATTGAAATCAACTCGACGAACGATCGCTAGACAGATAGCCGACCTGACATGGAAGCCCAACAGTGCAAGCAAGGATATTTTACGAGCATTCTTCACAAACAGAAGATAAAGTGCAAGCTGATGAAACAAAAAGTTTTACTACCAAAAGCGAAGTCTTTACAAAGGGTATTTTGGGCTCCCCAGTCTTATAGACTGCCCGGAGGCTTACAAAAATTCCAGAAGCGGCAAAATAAGAGGAGGAAGACGGGGGCTTTAGGCCTCGGGGCCAGGCATGACCTCGGGGTCCTCGATATCTACCACGAGTCGAGCATGGTCCTCGGCCACCTCCTCGTCAGGAATCTCTTCCCCTTGCTCATCGACATCCGCGAGGGGGTATTCGGCCCGGAGCTCTTCATCAGCGAACTCCGGCATCCGGACCTTAACGGCTTCGAGGGCCTCGTGCCAGATGCGTGTGGTGGCCACGGCTAAGTCATTGTAGAAGTCCTTCGACTTCTTGTAGCCCTCCACCGCCTTCGCCGCCGAGAGGTCGGCCCTCTTCACCGCCTCCAGCTCCTTCCGGAGGGTCCTCACCGTCTTTTTCATGTTGCCGGCGAGCGCCTGAGTGTCCTCAAGCTTGACCTCGGCAGCCACGGCGGCCTCGCGGTACCGGGCAACCTCCCATTTCTCGGCCTCCACCTCGCCCTCCAGGGTGCAACCCTCACCATCGCCGCCTCCAGCTCCCCCTTGGAGCTCTCTTCCAGCAAGGTAAGCCGGTCCGCGGCCTTCACCGCCGGGGCTATCATCTCGGCCTCCATGCGTACGGCAAGGGCGACGTGCTGGAGGACCTGAAAAAATAAGAAAGCGGTCAGGAAGCACCGAATCTCACGAACAACCGAGCACTTACCTGCACGGCCTCCTGGGCGATGGACGCCATCTGGACCCTGAAGGTCCCACCGAAGACCCTACCCCCTGCCGACTTCTCTATTTCGTGCAGCAGGCTATCCGCGACAGATAGCCCCGAGGGAACCTCGAACTGGAGCCCCCTTCCTCCACCATGATCGGCGAGGGCGGGCCCCGAGGAGACCTCGGGGACCCCTCTTGAGTGGCTCTGATGGAGAGTCGGTCTCCTCCTCCGAGACCGGGTCCTCCAGAATTCGAGCCCGCTTTCGGCCCGGCGCTTTGCTAGGCCCCGGGGCGGGATCCGCCCCTGAACGCTCAAGGGACGCGGCCACCGGAGGCACTGGGACGGAAGCCGAAGGAGCCGGGGCAGGCTTCGAACGGGAAGAGCTGGCGCCTCCAGCCTTCGTGACCTTCTTCGGCTAGTGCATGGAGGCTCGGAGCTCGCTCATGTCCATGGGCCCTGCACAAAACCGAATGCAAAGAAGTCAACGACACATGCAATATAAAATCCAAAAAGCAAGCCTAACTTACCGACGAACTCGACGGGGCTGAGCCCGGCCCAACTCAGGACCCTCTTAGATAGTAGCACGTCAAATTGGGGGACGGGCTCCCACGACGCCACTCTCACCGCGGCGGGGTCATTGGACTGGTTCCTCGGCAAGCATTTTTCCCTTGACCACTTGGTGGGTACGGGCCAGTCCTCGCCCTTAGGCGGCGCGACGAATAAAAACTTCTTCTTCCAGTCGTGAATGGAAGAAGACAGGACTACAACCCCTGTCCCGGCGGCGCCCCCCTGTCGCTTCCTAAAAGAGAGGTAGACCCACCTCGGGTCGCTCGCTCGACCCCCAGGATGATTTTTGAAAACAAGGGAAGAATCAAGGATGGAGAGGCTGAAGGGAACCGCCTGTAGCTTCAGGAACCCGAGGAGAATCCTCCATGAGTTCGGCACTAACTGGCCAGGGGCTAACCCGAAAAAGTTCAGCGCTTCGACGACCTCAGAAGAGAAGGGCAGACGCATTCCACCCCAAAAAGCTTCCAAGATAGAGCGATCTCCCTACCCCGTACTTAGTCTGCCCTCTCTCCCTCCTTGGCCAGATGAAGCGTATAACGTGAGGGGATGTGGAAGCGAGCCCGAGCATTGGCAAGCTCGTCCTCATGCCTCACCCAACACGACGCGCCGGGGGCAGCGTCTACCTCCTCCTCCCTAGGGGCTGCCCCCGCCGCACAATCCCGGGAAGAGGATCTGATCCCCGGTCCCCGGGAAGACTCAGGCTCAATTAGAGGGTCCCTAAAACCTACTCTTACGACATCTACAGTTTCTACAAAAGAAGACATCTAATCTCGAGAAGAGGGATCCTCGGGAAACGAAAGCAGAAGAAAGAAGACGAGCGCCGAGCAATCAGGACTTAGAGCGAGAAAATATGAAGGAGTAGGGGTTCTGGAGTGGGCCCCACCCCTATTTATCACCGTAATCGCCCTCATCCAACGACGCCCTTCATCTTCCGCCAAAGCGCCTCCTCGCATCCAACGGCTCCGATCGCTCCACTTGTCGTTCCCACACTGGGCCGTATCCCATCAGACGCCGCAGGTCTGCACACGTCACGTCGGCCAACCGATACTTGACACGCGGACCGTCGCTTCAGTGACAAGATGCACGAACTGACGCACCTTTTTTAAATGCAGAGATCTCGCCCTGATTCGCTGGCAGAAAAGACAGTTGACAACCCGGGAACGCGTCCCGACGAAATCTTAGAAGGGAGCTCACCCCGGGCGGCCCGGCAGTCCACCCTTGACCCGACCTGCCAGCTGGTCGGGACAAGAGTGGGGGGCTAATGATGATGCTCTATATTGGTGATCTCCCAGATCAGGACACGTGGCAAATGACGTGTCCCAGAACTCAGAAGAAAGGGCCTGCAGGGGTCGACCAGGCCACCCCTGTACCCGACCTGCAAGCACAAGCTGGCTCTCTTCAGAGCCCCCTGTGAATTGGCCTCCTCGGCCTCTCAGCTCGCCCCGAGCTACCACCGGACCGGGATGCTTCGGCCCTCCCGCTCGTTCCCGAGCTTCCCCGCCGAGGCTATCTTCCTCGGTCCTTCCGACCGACCAACTCCACCACTCACAGGCGTAACCGCCGCTCCGCAAATCTCGCCATGCGCGGATTCTCCGCCGGCAACATCCCACGTTCCACGCCATCACGATCACCATTAACGGGCGATTCGCTTATTAGGCGGGCGTGACGTCGGGAGCGTAACTGCCGACGAGATTCTCGCGCCTGCTATTGCGTGCTGCCGTCACTATATAAACCCCCATCACAGAGAGGTCAAGTAAGCTTTTTTCACCCCACTTAGCTGTTACTCTGCTCGGATCTTATGCTAACTTGATCGTCGGAGGGTCCTCGGTATTACCAAACCATCCCGGGACTTCCTTGCAGGTACTCGGCGCAAACTCCTCAAAACCACCAATCTCCTCAAAACCCATTGAGACCCACACGCAACAGGAGACCACCTCCAAGATCCACCGGGAGATCGACGGAAGACAACATCTGACGGAGACCCGAAAAGGACCTCCGTCATGTTTAGATTCTCGGTGTTTTCTAAACGCCAAATCCATGCCGAACATGGCAAAATTAGTATTTTTGAGTTAAATTTAGACGGCTTTATGAAACTCCGGTTCCGAACATGGCCTAAAAGAGTGATAATGCAAAGGCTGTGAATTTTTTCTCAGATGCAGCCTTTTCGGAAATCGAACAAACAATCTCTCATTTTTGAGTTCTCAAGACTGGCATGTAGGCCCCGGTCCTCAAGTACCTCCAACTCCCAAATAAACCCTATCCCCTCATAAACAGATTTGAAACCTCGCTATTTTCCTTTCTATTATTATGGTGGGCTAGGAGCATCTGAACCGCACATCACACATGAGCACGTGAAAAAACCCAACTTCGGAATCTCTGTTCTGTTTTACACAGTTGATAAAAATGTTCTGGGCTGATCTTAAAAGGAGGGAATAGCAAGGAAATCCAGATCCTAAATAAACCCCCATTCCCATTTCGAAAACCCCAAACCCTCCTCCAATGGCTACCGCTCTCCGCCGCCACATCCTCCTCCTCCCCCGGCTCCGCCACATCTCCACCCAGCCAAATCCAGACCCGAAACCCAACAACAACCCGGACCCGGATCCGAAACCGCTAACCCTCCTCCGATCCGCCATCAAGTCCGAATCCGACCCGACCCGCATCGCCGAGCTCTTCCAGTCCTCCACCCACCTCCCCCGCTTCCTCTCCGACCGCCCCCTCTTCCGCCTCACCGCCTACAAGCTCAACCGCCTCCACCGCCCCGACCTCCTCTTTCGGATCCTCGACCCGCTTACCTCCCCCGAACCCGAACCCAAACCCGAGGGGTTCCTCACCCGCATCCTCTCCCTTTACTCCTCCTCCAACCTCCTCGACGAGGCCCAGCAACTGTTCGACAAAATCCCCCAAAGGACCCAGCTTTCCCTCTCCGCCCTCCTCTCCGCCCTCCTCGACCACAAAAGGTACGACCTTGCCATCGAAAAGTTTGAGACGATGCCGAAGGAGCTCGGCATCGAGGTCGGCGTCGTGCTGTACAATCTTTACATCAAGGCTTTGTGCAGCAAGGGAAAGATCGGCCGTGCCCGTGAGGTGATCGACGAAATGGCCGAATGGAAAGGGGTGGCGCCCAATGTTGTCACCTACAATGAAATTTTGTCCGGGTTCTTGAAGAAAGGGGACAAGGACGGTTTCGAGGAGGTTTTGAAGGAGATGTCGGAGAAAGGGCTTGAGCCGAACTCATTCACGTATAACTGTAGGATTGTGATGTTTTGCAAGAAAGAGCAGGGCTTTAGGGCGGAGGAGGTCTTGGAGCTGATGGTTTCGAAGGGGGTGTGCCCGTATCTGACAAGCTTTAATGAGATTATCGACGGGTATTGTAAAGAAGGGGACTTGGGTTCGGCTGTCAGGGTGTTCAAGAGGATGGTGGTATTGCAGAGGGTTCAGGGGAAAGACGGGGTGTCACCGGATGGGAATACATTTAAAGTTCTGGTCAGGAGCTTGGTTGAGAAAGGAGAGTTCGATACGGGTTTGGAGATTTGTAAGCAGAGCTTGGCTAGGAAATTCGCGCTTCCGTTTGAGGTTGTGAAGGGATTGGTTGAAGGGTTGGTGAAGAATGCTAAGGTTGACGAGGCGAAGGACGTTGTTGGTAAAATGAAATTGATTGTTAGAGGTCAGGCTGCCGAGGACTGGAAGAAGCTTGAGAGTTCATTAGCTTTGTAGGGAGGAGGACGGATAAAAAAGATGGGTAGTAGAAGGTATCTAGCTACACTCTTGAAGGATCAAAGGTATGCAGGGTTTTTGTTTGTGTTCTTGTGGTAGTTTGTGTTAATTTCCATATGCACTTGAGTTATGTGATAGTTGAGAACCTCGAATCTCAAATCAAGTTGAATCAAGCATTGGTTTTGATTGTTAACCATTTTAATAACTCGAGCTTTTTTGGAATTTTTGATCCGATTCTTTTGCACTCCATGGTTATTAGTTATCAGTTTATTTATGAGGTTAATTGTCACGCCCCGCTTCCCAAAATACGGAAAACGAGGGATGACTAGGCCAGCCATGCTCCTACGGTCAAGAAATCATCCCGCCGTAGTCACACTTCGGCTTCTAGCATTGCATGGTAATCAGTAAATAAAGCGCAGTGGTAAAGGAATCACATCACTAATATATTACATTGATATTCCGTTGTTCACAAATTACAGATAACAAGAACAGATATTAACCAGAGTCAAACTTACGATCACTTTTATGGAAAGCAGAAAATAGAAAGTACACCAGTCTAAATCTCCGTGAACTCGAAGGGTAGATCCGTCTCCTGTGCTGGTCCTTCCGCGTGATCTGAGCATGCATACTCAGGTCGTCAGAGCGACACAATAACAATTATATTATAATGAGGTGAAACAGGTATATGAGGTAATACTGGTATAAGAACAATGCGAGTAATCACTATGTCACTATATGATGCAGAATATGTTATATGTCCCTATCGGTCTCTAGGTCGAGTTTGAAATCACATAGTGGAAGGAGGATCATGTTTAACAGGAGTCTCGTACATACCCGAGACAACGGCCCACATGCTCGGGACATAACCCTGTCAGCCGGATCGCTAGATCCTATCCTACATGTATCGATATCTCTGTTCGAATGATCATCCTCTAAAATCGGTCCCGCTAAATACGATACTCTTTCCACTTTGATTTCCCCTTTTTTCCCAGGTTCTCACTAGTTATGATCTTGATCTAGTTATGTACAAGTATATCAATGGCACGATTTTTATCACTGTTCACTGTATCAATCACTGTCACGAATGTTCATTTTCCATTGATGTACTTGTCACAACTAAACCAACATCTGTCACGTACGATAATGCAATGTCCACACGTACTAACACTGAGTATATGGCAAGGGCATGATATATGTATGTATGCCACCAATGAGTTCTGTATATCATGAATCAACATGCATGTCATGAACTGAAATAAATTGCACAAACTATTATGTTAAGAATTCAGCGAAGCGATGTAAATAAGATATATAGAGCACTCAGTCAGTAATTCATCAGAATTTGTTTCTGTTCAATCGGGATTCCGGTTCTCAAGATATAGCAGTTTCAGTTTTAAGTGCTCGCGGCTGGAAATTCAGTTTCAGAACTGAACGTCCATTTCGCGGCACGAATTGCACCCAGTTGGGCTCAGAATTTAGTGATGTCACAGTTAAATAAAATTTAGGGTTTTCGATAAAGTATTCAACGCAACAGACGGGTCCTCAATCGCATCTGTACGTTGAAAGTTATAACCAGTTTAATCTCAGGGTGTCATTTTAGAACCTGTTCTGGACAGATATACGTTCTGTCCTTTTAATTACACTTTAAAATAGCAAACGGCGATGAAATGGAATGGAACCACTTGGTTTGTTAAACTAACAGAATTCTCTTTAAACTACAGTAGGATTCCGTAACATACGACTTCAATAAACACAGTGGTCCAGATCTTTGAACAGGGCACAATAATCAGAAACGCTCTGGACTGCAGTCCAGAGTCGTGTTCCGACCCAGTTATCATCATGATTACAGAACATAAATCATTAGGATTTTCCATAGGGTTAAAGTTCGTTAAGTCGGCTTCGATTTAAGCCCTAGAACACATCAACCCATTATGCATGTGATTTATAGTGATTTTATTCGTTTTCAGACACGAGAAAATTCTAGTTTTAACGGCATATTCGGGGGTATCGATTTTTGTTACGAACGATCGTATTTTCCAGCGATATTTATACACAATATTCATTTCCAAGTGGGCCAATAAAAGGTATCAGTTTCCGTCAAAATAAATTGTTATTTCCATGAGAGACTAGCATCGAGCACTTATGTCATATTAAGTATCGGTATTCGGCAAATCCGTAAACTAGATATTTTGGGTTCATATCAGTAATAATTTAGCATGAAGCAAGTAAACACTTGACTGGCAACGTCTCGGGGTCGCGAGGCAGCAACGTCGTCACGAACGCGCGTTGTACGCCGCGGAACGAGTTTGCGCGAGCTTCGATCGAAACACGGGTTATCGTCGGAGTTTCCAAGTGCTCGCCGGAGGTATAGAGTGTGCTCTGTGGATGGCCTGGGACTTGCTGGGGTCGACGACGGTCGGCGGCGTCGCTCCGGCAGCGAGCACGGAGAGTTTCACAGTGGAGAAAAAGTTTGAGAGAATGGTTTTTTGGAGTTTTGGATAAGGGAATGTGTTAAGCAGTGGGGCTGGGGATTGTTGCGAGGGTGATGATGCTGAGGAGGTTAGGGAGTCTCAGAGTGTTTCAGGCGAAGTGGGGGAGGCTCGTCGGCGTCGGTCGCAAGGTGGCCGAGATGGGTCGAGTGAGGTTGGGCTCGGTGGTTGAAGGGAGTGGGGTTGCGTTGGGAGCTCTGTTGGTGGAGAGAAGAGTGCGAGGGAGTCGACGAATGAGGGGTTGAAGTCGTCGTCGTCGACGGCGGTCGGGGTCAGAAGTTTTACCGTGGGTTCTTCGGGTTTCGTGGGGAAAAACTTGAGGGGTTAGGGAGTTTTGAGGAGTTGGGAAGTGAGAGGGAGATGGAAAGTTGGAGAGCGTGAGTTAGAGGGAGTCGTGGTCGGGGTCGTGGGCGACGGCGAGGGCGACGTGGGGAGCTCGGGGTCGTGGGTCGCGAGAGAAGGAATGGGCGGGAAAAATAGCTGCGTACGTTGAGGGAAGAAGGGTTAAACGAAACGGGTCGGGCGCGTTTAAATTTCTCGTGGGCTGAGAAACGGGCCGGGAAAAATTTAGTGTTTAAATTGAGTTGTTTTCTTGAGTTGGGCTGGGGAGGAAGGGCCGGCTTGGGAAAGAGTGTTTATGGATTTTATAAAAAAGAATTTTAGTGGGCTTGGTTAAGAAAATTTATTTAATTGTTTTAAGTTTGGGCTTTGATTAATTTGTTGTGGTTTTGGATAAATTAAATATTGGAACTTAAGCACTAATATTCACACAAAGTAGTAATACGGAAAAAAAAATGGGAATACCAAATGGGGACTCGGGAACTGTAGGAAAATTTAATAGGTGGGAACGGGGATTTACATCATACCCCTCTTAACAAAAATTTCGTCCTCGAAATTTGACAAGGATACAAAAATACAGAAGTACTAAACAAAAAGATGTGGATAACGATCACGGATGTCTTCCTCCCGCTCCCAGGTGGATTCTCCTGGGGAACGACCGCCCCAAGATACTCGGACTAATGGAATGACCTTATTCTTCAGCACTTTCTCTCTGCGGTCGAGAATGGTAGTAGGCTGCTCCTCGTATGACAGATCAGTCCCCAAAACTAACTCTGAATGGTCCAGAACATGGTTCTCATCTCGAACGTAACGCCGCAACTGTGACACATGGAAGGTATTGTGCACACCAGCTAGTGATGGAGGCAAGGCAAGTCGATAAGCCACCTCTCCTACTCGCTCTAGCACCTCAAAAGGTCCGATAAAGCGGGGGCTAAGTTTTCCCCGACCTCCGAACCTGATAACTCCACGAGTAGGGGAAATCTTCACGAACGCATGATCTCCGACTTCAAACTCAAGTACCCTTCTGCTGGTATCTGCCCAACTCTTCTGTCGATCCTGAGCCGTCTTGATGCGCTGTTTGATCATTTGAACTTTGTCGACTGTCTGAACGATGAGTTCGGGGCCCAGTAGTATTCGCTCTCCCACATCATCCCAACATACTGGTGATCTACATTTCCGTCCGTATAATGCTTCAAAAGGAGCCATCTGAATACTAGCTTGATAACTATTGTTATAAGAGAACTCGACTAGATGCAGATGGTCCTCCCAGGAACCTTGAAAGTCCAGCATGCAGGCTCTCAACATGTCCTCGAGCGTCTGAATCGTACGCTCGGATTGTCCATCCGTCTGTGGGTGATAAGCTGTGCTGAAATTAAGGCGGGTACCCAAGCTTTCCTGTAAGCTCTTCCAAAAGTGCGACAAGAATCTCGTGTCCCGGTCTGATACAATGCTGACTGGAACACCGTGAAATCGTACAATCTCCTGCATATATCTTTCTGCCAAAGATTCTGTCGACTGTCCCACTCGGAAAGGTAGAAAGTGTGCAGCTTTTGTGAGGCGATCGACGATAACCCAAATGGCGTTATTGCCCCTAGGGCTCCGTGGTAAAGCCGTCACGAAATCCATAGTAATGTGCTCCCACTTCCATTCCGGTATCGGCAGGGGTTGTAACAGTCCTGCCGTCCTCTGATGCTCCGCCTTCACCTGCTGACATACCAAGCACCTGGATACGAACCGCGCAATCTCCCGCTTCATTCCGTTCCACCAAAAGTGCTGCTTTAGGTCCTGATACATTTTTGTACTTCCCGGATGCACAGAATAAGTTGAACTGTGTGCTTCAGCCAACACTTCTTCTCGAACACCTCCTTTAGGTACGCAGAGTCTGCTACCGAATCTCAGAGAGCCATCTTCATGTATAATCAGTTCCGTTCTTAGTCCAGCTTTCACTTCCTCTCTAAACTTTTGCAATCGGGGATCGTCCGCCTGCGCAGCCTTGATGCGATCCACCAGAGAATATTGCACCTGCAGTTGCCAAAGTTGACTGAGTGCGTTCGGCGTAACGACCTCAAGTGCAAGCCTCTGGAAGTCTTCAATAATGCTCCTCTGATCGGTCAACATCATGACCGCTGGCTTGCGACTGAGCGCATCTGGTACAACATTTACCTTCCCCGGGTGATACTGAAGGTTCAAGTCGTAATCTGCCATCAGCTCCAGCCATCGGCGCTGCCTCATATTCAATTCCTTCTGGGTGAAAACATACTTCAAACTTTTGTGATCTGTGTACACCTCCACTTTCTCACCCAATAGATAGTGCCTCCAAATCTTCAAAGCAAAGACTACCGCAGCTAACTCCAAGTCATGTGTGGGGTAGTTCTTCTCGTGATTTCTCAGTTGTCGAGAGGCGTAAGCAACCACACGTCCGTGCTGCATCAAAACACAGCCTAAACCCTTCCCTGAGGCATCACTGTGTATCACCAAACCACCTGAATCATCTGGTACAGTAAGAATAGGCGCCGTAGTTAATTTCTGCTTTAGTGTGTCGAAAGCCTAAGTGCACTCTTCTGTCCATGTAAACGGCACGTCCTTCCGTGTCAGTCGCGTCAATTGTTCCGCGATTCTGGAGAAATCTTGGACGAATCTCCGATAGTAACCTGCCAATCCCAGAAAACTCCTGATCTCGACCACTGACTTCGGCGTCGGCCAATCTCTGACAGATTTTATCTTCGCTGGGTCAACCGAGATGCCTTCGCCTGAAACAATATGTCCCAAAAACTGTACCTTGTCGAGCCAGAACTCACACTTGCTTAGCTTCGCATACAGCTTCTCCTCCCGAAGAATTTGTAGGACCGTGCGCAAATGTTCAGCGTGCTCCTCCTGAGTCTTCGAGTAAACAAGTATGTCGTCGATAAACACAACGACAAACATGTCCAAGTATTTCGCGAACACCCTGTTCATCAAGTCCATGAATATTGCTGGGGCGTTGGTAACGCCGAACGGCATCACAAGGAACTCGTAATGTCCGTATCGGGTCCTGAAAGCCGTCTTGCACACATCCTCGGCTGCTACTCTGATTTGATGATACCCAGAACGGAGGTCCAACTTCGAGAAAACCTTGGCTCCACTTAGCTGATCAAATAGGTCGTCAATGCGCGGTATTGGGTACTTGTTCTTTATGGTAACCTTGTTCAGCTCCCGGTAATCTATACACATTCGCAACGATCCATCCTTCTTCTTTACCAATAGAACTGGTGCACCCCACGGTGAAGCGCTTGGCCGAATGAATCCTTTCTCCAATAGTTCTTCAACCTGCTTCTTCAATTCCGCCAACTCGACTGGTGCCATTCTGTATGGGGCTCTGGATACTGGGGCTGTACCTGGAGTCAAGTCGATTGAGAACTCCAAAATTCGAGGAGGTGGTAGACCTGGTAAATCCTCGGGAAAAACGTCCAGAAAGTCCCGAACAATTTCTGGGTCCGGGCTCCTATCAATCTCCATAGCTGTCAGCTCCGTAGGCTTTGCTCTGTATTTAGCTGGCTCCAACGATTCGCTTCCGCCCTCGAAAATAAACTCCGGGTGGTTGGGAATGCGGAAAATCACATTCCTTGCACGACAATCGATAACAGCATGAAAAGTGCTCATCCAATCCATCCCAAGAATTGCGTCGTAACTGCCTGTCCCAATTAGGAGGAAATTCGCATAGAATTCCCTGCCACACACTACAACCGGGCATAATCTACATTCTCGGCTAGATATAATAATGCCATTACCCGTATGAATTTTCCATCCCTTAGTTAGTGTTTCATGTGGTATTGAGTGTGTAGTAGTGAAATGCTCAGACAGGAAACAATGCGATGCTCCCGAATCAAAAAGTACTCTAGCTGGTAAGGAATGCACGAGTAGAGTACCTGTAACCACATCTCCTGACGCTTCCGCCTGCTCGGCGGTCAAGGTGAAAGCCCGTCCCTGACCGCGACCTGTAAATGGTTGTCTCTGCTCCTGCGGCCTCTGCTGTGACGGTCCAGAACCTGCCTGTGCCTCTGCTCGCTCAGGGCAACTGCCAATCTTGTGCTGACTAGAACCGCAAATCAAACACTGTCCCTTGGCACGGCGACAGTCCTTCTGGGTATGTCCTCCTCTACCGCAATAGCCGCAAGTTATGCCCTGCCTCTGGGGGCGCTGCTGTGGTACAAATGGGCGCTTCATTTGCGTCGTCCCTGGCCTGTGAACCGGTATGGCTCCTCGAGATGGCGTGTGGGTACGTGCTGGAACGACTGAGGGTCTCCTGAACTTGTTAATCAGTTGCTCCTGAACTCTCGCTGCGTTGAGCACCTGTGCGAAAGTCTGTAAATCCAACGATGCAATCAACTGCTGCAACTCAAAATCTAACCCCTGAAGGAAACGCCTGGCCCTGGTGACCTCTGAGGCGACCATGTACGGAGCGAAACGGCTCAAGCGGTTGAACTCTGCCGCATAAACATCCACTGGGCGTCCATTCTGCTTCAAGAGAATAAACCTCTCCTCCATTTCTGCCTTGGCTGTGGAAGGAAAATAATGATCTAGGAAGCACTCCTTAAACTTGCTCCATTCGATCGGCCTGTCAAGTCTGCTCTCTTCCACCGACCACCATGTGCGGGCCTCGTCTTCCAATTGTATTTTTATCACGTCCACTCTGTCTTCCTCTGGAACCCTGGCGGCAGTCAATAAATTCTCCATGTTCACCAACCATTGCTCCGCCTCAAGGGGTTTAGCTAACCCTGTGAACGCAGCTGGGTGTAACCGTCGGAAGTCTGCTACTGTACCAGCCCTAGCATGATAAGCTGGTGGAATAACGCCCTCGGGGGCGGTAATAAATGCGGAGGGTCCTCCTGTGGCGGTAATCGCCCTGAGTCCCTCAGTGAGCAAGTCGGTCTTTCTCTCCTGAGCTTCCGCGAGAGTGGTCAGTGCGCTGAGCATCCTTTCCGTGCGGTCCTGAGAGCTGGAGTCCGAGGAGGGGTCGTTCGGGGACGTCATATCATTGGAAGATTCAAAAGGATAGGATCAGATTCAAGGATGGAAATTAAGAGTAGTGAAACAAGAATAACGTAATACTGCATAGTTAATGTTATCCCTTGATACTAAACACAGGCTCTGATACCAACTAAACCATGTCACGCCCCGCTTCCCAAAATACGGAAAACGAGGGATGACTAGGCCAGCCATGCTCCTACGGTCAAGGAATCATCCCGCCGTAGTCACACTTCGGCTTCTAGCATTGCATGGTAATCAGTAAATAAAGCGCAGTGGTAAGGGAATCACATCACTAATATATTACATTGATATTCCGTTCACAAATTACAGATAACAAGAACAGATATTAACCAGAGTCAAACTTACGATCACTTTTATGGAAAGCAGAAAATAGAAAGTACACCAGTCTAAATCTCCGTGAACTCGAAGGGTAGATCCGTCTCCTGTGCTGGTCCTTCCGCGGGATCTGAGCATGCATACTCAGGTCGTCAGAGCGACACGATAACAATTATATTATAATGAGGTGAAACAGGTATATGAGGTAATACTGGTATAAGAACAATGCGAGTAATCACTATGTCACTATATGATGCAGAATATGTTATATGTCCCTATCGGTCTTTAGGTCGAATTTGAAATCACATAGTGGAAGGAGGATCATGTTTAACAGGAGTCTCGTACATACCCGAGACAACGGCCCACATGCTCGGGACATAACCCTGTCAGCCGGATCGCTAGATCCTATCCTACATGTATCGATATCTCTGTTCGAATGATCATCCTCTAAAATCGGTCCCGCTAAATACGATACTCTTTCCACTTTGAGTTTCCCTTTTTTCCCAGGTTCTCACTAGTTATGATCTTGATCTAGTTATGTACAAGTATATCAATGGCACGATTTTTATCACTGTTCACTGTATCAATCACTGTCACGAATGTTCATTTTCCATTGATGTACTTGTCACAACTAAACCAACATCTGTCACGTACGATAATGCAATGTCCACACGTACTAACACTGAGTATATGGCAAGGGCATGATATATGTATGTATGCCACCAATGAGTTCTGTATATCATGAATCAACATGCATGTCATGAACTGAAATAAATTGCACAAACTATTATGTTAAGAATTCAGCGAAGCGATGTAAATAAGATATATAGAGCACTCAGTCAGTAATTCATCAGAATTTGTTTCGGTTCAATCGGGATTCCGGTTCTCAAGATATAGCAGTTTCAGTTTTAAGTGCTCGCGGCTGGAAATTCAGTTTCAGAACTGAACGTCCATTTCGCGGCACGAATTGCACCCAGTTGGGCTCAGAATTTAGTGATGTCACAGTTAAATAAAATTTAGGGTTTTCGATAAAGTATTCAACGCAACAGACGGATCCTCAATCGCATCTGTACGTTGAAAGTTATAACCAGTTTAATCTCAGGGTGTCATTTTAGAACCTGTTCTGGACAGATATACGTTCTGTCCTTTTAATTACACTTTAAAATAGCAAACGGCGATGAAATGGAATGGAACCACTTGGTTTGTTAAACTAACAGAATTCTCTTTAAACTACAGTAGGATTCCGTAACATACGACTTCAATAAACACAGTGGTCCAGATCTTTGAACAGGGCACAATAATCAGAAACGCTCTGGACTGCAGTCCAGAGTCGTGTTCCGACCCAATTATCATCATGATTACAGAACATAAATCATTAGGATTTTCCATAGGGTTAAAGTTCGTTAAGTCGGCTTCGATTTAAGCCCTAGAACACATCAACCCATTATGCATGTGATTTATAGTGATTTTATTCGTTTTCAGACACGAGAAAATTCTAGTTTTAACGGCATATTCGGGGGTATCGATTTTTGTTACGAACGATCGTATTTTCCAGCGATATTTATACACAATATTCATTTCCAAGTGGGCCAATAAAAGGTATCAGTTTCCGTCAAAATAAATTGTTATTTCCATGAGAGACTAGCATCGAACACTTATGTCATATTAAGTATCGGTATTCGGCAAATCCGTAAACTAGATATTTTGGGTTCATATCAGTAATAATTTAGCATGAAGCAAGTAAACACTTGCCTGGCAACGTCTCGGGGTCGCGAGGCAGCAACGTCGTCACGAACGCGCGTTGTACGCCGCGGAACGAGTTTGCGCGAGCTTCGATCGAAACACGGGTTTTCGTCGGAGTTTCCAAGTGCTCGCCGGAGGTATAGAGTGTGCTCTGTGGATGGCCTGGGACTTGCTGGGGTCGACGACGGTCGGCGGCGTCGCTCCGGCAGCGAGCACGGAGAGTTTCACAGTGGAGAAAAAGTTTGAGAGAATGGTTTTTTGGAGTTTTGGATAAGGGAATGTGTTAAGCAGTGGGGCTGGGGATTGTTGCGAGGGTGATGATGCTGAGGAGGTTAGGGAGTCTCAGAGTGTTTCAGGCGAAGTGGGGGAGGCTCGTCGGCGTCGGTCGCAAGGTGGCCGAGATGGGTCGAGTGAGGTTGGGCTCGGTGGTTGAAGGGAGTGGGGTTGCGTTGGGAGCTCTGTTGGTGGAGAGAAGAGTGCGAGGGAGTCGACGAATGAGGGGTTGAAGTCGTCGTCGTCGACGGCGGTCGGGGTCAGAAGTTTTACCGTGGGTTCTTCGGGTTTCGTGGGGAAAAACTTGAGGGGTTAGGGAGTTTTGAGGAGTTGGGAAGTGAGAGGGAGATGGGAAGTTGGAGAGCGTGAGTTAGAAGGAGTCGTGGTCGGGGTCGTGGGCGACGGCGAGGGCGACGTGGGGAGCTCGGGGTCGTGGGTCGCGAGAGAAGGAATGGGCGGGAAAAATAGCTGCGTACGTTGAGGGAAGAAGGGTTAAACGAAACGGGTCGGGCGCGTTTAAATTTCTCGTGGGCTGAGAAACGGGCCGGGAAGAATTTAGTGTTTAAATTGAGTTGTTTTCTTGAGTTGGGCTGGGGAGGAAGGGCCGGCTTGGGAAAGAGTGTTTATGGATTTTATAAAAAAGAATTTTAGTGGGCTTGGTTAAGAAAATTTATTTAATTGTTTTAAGTTTGGGCTTTGATTAATTTGTTGTGGTTTTGGATAAATTAAATATTGGAACTTAAGCACTAATATTCACACAAAGTAGTAATACGGAAAAAAAAAATGGGAATACCAAATGGGGACTCGGGAACTGTAGGAAAATTTAATAGGTGGGAACGGGGATTTACATTAATAGATCTATGAATGTTCAGGCCCCAAAGATGAGGGGGTGGGCGTGGTGATGGTTCCTTGGGTTTAAGTTAGGACGGGATCTGGGACGGGATCCATCCCTGGGATGGGGGAGGAGCATTCCCAACCAACTTGGTTGTGACATTCACAGCTCCATTTTTTCCTTTATTAATTGTGTATTGGTATCTTAACATTTATGGCTTCAAATATTCTTGGATTTGGCATGTCCTTATCACTAGATAGTGTAGCATGCATAATTGTCGTGTTTTTCCTCTATATAATAAATATGTTAAGCTGGCATTCTTCTTCTCCTTCTTCTTTAATGGCCTTGTAGAGGGATTGAAAATTGCATTGGATCACATTTGTTTCTCCCAATCAGAGCAAAGCTCTGTTTTAAAATTCAAAATTTGAAAATTGAAGCAACGCTTCAGATTCAGCGCTAAGCGCGCTGCGCGCCACGTGTCAAACACAGATGCGCCGTGCCTTAGGCAGCGCACCTCCAATCAGAGCAAAACTCTGTTTTAAAAATTCAAAATTCAAAAATTGAAGCAACGCTTCAGATTCAGCGCTAGGCGCGCTGCGCGCCACGTGTCAAACACAGATGCGCTAGCGCCAGGTGCGCTGCGCTCTAGGCAGTGCACCATGAGTGCGCTAGCGCTAGGTGCGATGCGCGCCACGTGTCAAACACGGGTGTGCTAGCGCAGGCTGCGCTGCGCTCTGCGCTGCGCGCCACGTGTCAAACGTATGTGCGCTAGTGCAAAGTGCGCTGCGCTCTGAGCAGCGCACCACATGCAAAGTACGGGTGCGCCAGCGCTGGAATTAAAAATTCCCCATCTTTAGATCAAAAGATCTAATAATGATAACTCATTAATTAATCAGAATTAAATTCTGTTATGGAAAGATTTTTCCAATCTTGTTAAAAAACAAGAAGATTGCCTTCTGTAAAACAGAAATCCTAGGTTCAAAGATCCAACGATGGGGAAACATCCCCAAATCAATCAGAGAAAGATCTCTTTAACTGATTTAATAAATCAATTTGCCCTATATAAAGGCCCCAAGACTTCAAGTTTGAGAGGGAGAAACCCCTACAAACTTTGAGAAGACTCAAAAGAAAGAGAGCAAGCTCTTGAAAGAAGATCATTTTCTTCAAGGTGAAAAGAATGATTCTTGAACAAAGAGATGAAATCATCTCATTAAAACAGAAGAATTATTTTCTTAAAAGATCATAGATCTACAAAAGACCAAGGTCTTTTATAAAAAGAGATCAAAAGATCTCATCATAGAAGTATTTACTTCATTCACAGATCATTGATCTGCAAAGGCAAAGCCCTTTCAAAAATAAAAACCGTTCTTGAATCTTGAGGCAAAGCCCCCTTTAAAAAGAATATAAATTTGCCCATAGATTATAAATTTGATCAAATGCGCTTTGCGCTATTGAAAAGTGCCTTGCACTCTTGAATTGCGCTCCTTGGACTGGCGTGCAGCGCCAAAACGTGTCACGCGTCAACCACGCATACAACTTGCGCTTTGCGCTTCTGAAACAGCACATTGCGCTCATGGGCCGGCGCTCAGCGCCAAGCGCGCCATGTGGCACCCACTTGTGTGCCACTAAACTAGCGCAACGCGCTCATAAATTGAAAGCGCAATGCGCTCATAAACTGGCGCAATGCGCCCATCATCTGACGCTTAGCGCCAAGCGCGACACGTGTCCTTTTTGTGCGTGCTACTTGGCAGAAGGGCAATGCGCTCTTTAATTGGCGCAAAGCGCCTGGCGCGCCACATGGCGCGCTGTCAGAACACACATTGTTCTGATGAATGCTATGCATTCAATACAAGACAAAAAAATGTCAGGATCTAATGCTCAGCATTATTAAAAGGGCCAAGCCCAAATAAAGGCTCATCAGCCCAGAACAATAAAATGTTAAACATTTTAATCTTATTGGATTTAGCCCAATATTGGCCATAAGCCCTCAACTTATATTGAACTGAGGCCACCTGCTCACGAATATTTAACAGATTTTATTCCTAAATTGGACTACAGATCTTTCAACTAACTAACACCGGTTTGAGGGTACATCTCTTTACTCCTCTGATATCTGTCGTTGTAATCCTTCAACGTCTTCAGAGAGGTGACGGGTCCCGACAACCACACATTTCATGGACTATGATGTCCTTAAACTTTATAGACTATGACGTCTTTAAACTATGAACCGTAGAGATTTGGCTTCGCTTTCTGATGGAGCCTGGGGAGGGAAGGTGTGATTCTTTCTTTGTTTGCGCCCCTGGATTGTATACAGGGATTGATGTGATATCACTTGTAGGGCATAAATTTCATCATTTTTTTTATTTCTTTCCGCGATGCTCTATCATTTCAGCTTTAATATCGCGAAGGTCGCGATTGTCCAATCATTTCGGCTATTTTTTGCGGTGCCCAATAATTTGGCTATTTATTTTATTTTTACTCGCTGCTTTTTATTGCGAGTTGCCTAATCATTTCGGCTATTTTCCCTGCATATATTTTTTATTTTCTGATTTTGTTGGAAGTTGCCCCATCATTTTGGCTATTTCGTATGCATGTGTGGCTTGCTAGCTTCTTACTGCAAGCTTGGGATGAGACATCGATTTCGGCATCAGCACCGCTACAACTGGAATATTGTCAGGAGCGAATCATCATTTGCCTCTGTCGATGTCGAACAAAGGTGGCTTAGTGAGCAGGGTTAGGATCCTGTCAACTAAGGCTTTCGACTTCATGAGCCGTAAGGGTTTCATAAAGGTATTTCTCCCTACGAGTCGTGAGGATTACGTAGGTACGTTTTCTGCTTAAGAATCGTGAGGATTCCTAAGTGCATGAACTCTTATAAGTCGTAAGGATCTTACAAGAGTACTTTCTCCTTATAAGTCGAGAGGGCTTACAAGGGGTTCACTGTGCAAACATATCCCTAGACACGGATGGGATTTTGTTAGGAAAATGTTTGTTCGCGCCCGTGGATTGTATATAAGGGTCAATATTGAACCGCTTGTAGGGCAAATTGGAAGTTGTGGTGGCCGCTTAAGAACAAGTTCAGATCCTTGTAATTTAAGACTTTTGAATCTTATGAGCCGTGAGGGTCTCATAAGAGGGTTCTCCTTACGAGTCGTGAGGATCTCGTAGGTGTATTTTCTCCTTAGGGATCGTGAGGATTCCTAAGTGTGTTGTTCCCTTATGAGTCGTAAGGATCTCACGCAGGTGTTTTCTCCTCACAAGGTCGAGACGACCTTGCAAGTGTCTTTTAACGAGATTGCGCCCTTTCGGGTTTTCACAAAACTCGCCGGTAGCCTTGTTGTTTTTACTCACGGAGCCCTTTCGGATTTTCATCCGTGCCCTTTTCGCTTATGGACATACCGTTTTTTTTATTCTTCTTTTTTGTGTCAGCCTTGGGATGCTGCAGTCTACAGTAGTTTATCGATGTCTCGGTCAGCAGCTAGTTTTAGGACATAGTGGTCCATCGTTAGTTTAAGGACGTTTCGGTCCGTTAGTTTTAAGGACGTTTCGGTCCGTTGTTCATAGGTCGGACATGTTTGAAGATCTTTCAGCATTCTTTTAGTTTTTACCGAAAGAACAATTCCTCATGGAGCTTCCCCTATAAAAGAGCATGATGCCCCCGGCGTGTCCATCCTTTTCTGAGCATGTGGTTGTGGCGGGTTCACCTTCCAGTTGTCAAATAACACGAATTTGCCCTGTTGGTATTCATCCTCAATCCAGCCTTTGAAGACGTAGCAATTTTCGAGTGGGTGACCCATTACTCTGTGGTAGGGACAATAGTTAGGATGGTTAACGTCACCCGGTTGCGACGGATGTTTTGGATCTGGCAGAGTGATGAGCCCGTTGCGTACTGCCAGTTCGAACAGTCTCCTTGTTTTATCCCTGAGAAATGAGTAAGGACGTTTCAATTTCTCATCGAGAGATCGCGGCTTCTTGCTTTGACGAACAGACGGTCTCGGGTTACTCGGCTGTCGCTGAGCGTTGGCGATAAAGGTCGCTTTCCCGTTGCTTTTTTCGTTCCGAAAACCCACTTTTGAAGAGAAGGGTCTATGGCCCATCTGGTCCATTTGGACCAGCTTGTCGATCAAGGCCTGGAAGGTGGTCGGCTTGAAGAACATCATGAATTGGGAGATAGTCGACTGAGGGTCAAGGGTCCACATGAACATGCCCACGGCAGGAGCTTCTTTTATACGTTGTTCGCATCTCGACCATAGGTTCCACCACCGGATTGCATACTGCACCCATGTCTCTCCAGGTTTCATCCTGGCATTAATTAGTGCGGTAATCGGAGTGCGTTCGCTAGCGCTTGTGAATCTTTGCGTAAATAACAGCTCCATCTCCGCAAATGTCTTGACAGAGTTGTTCGGGAGTTCAAAGTACCATTCGAATGCCGTCTCCGACAAGCTGCCAACGAATTGGCGAAGTAGCAATTTATCATCGCCTCCGGTGTTGCCGCAAAGAGTCCTGAACTGAGCGACATGTTGATGGGGATTGCCTGTCCCCTTGTACACATGGAATTTGGGGATCGTATATCCCGGCGGGTAACTTATTTGGTCATACCAGCCTGGATATGGTCGCCCAGTTTTAACGACTTGGCCGGCCGCTTCATTCGTCTGGTGAGCTCGTATTTGCTGAGCAATGTAGTCATCCAGAGCGGCCCTGGAAATGGTTTCCTCTTTGGCTGCTGAACAAGCCGGAAGGGGGTTTGACGTCTCCGCTCGATCATTTTCGAGGATAATCGGAGGATCTTCAGCTGGAGGGTTCGGCTGGATCATCATGCCCACCATATCCAGAAATAGAAAGGCCATTTGTTTTATATTGGCCACTTGTTCTGCGGCCTCTTTGTCCTTCTTCTCAAGCATTCTCCGAAGGAATTCGGCATCGGTTTCCTGCTCGCGGCGCTGCTCCGAAGATGTCTCCTGGCTTGCTTTCGGTCCCGTAAGTGCGGCCATAGCTGTTAACATTTCCTGGAGCTTCTGTTGTTGCTCCTGGGCCTTTGTTACGGATCTGGTGAGTGGTCGATGGCCCGTAGAGATACGGCTATTCTCTTTTCCGGAAGCCATATAAACAGTGTGCACCACCGTGCCTCCAGACTTGCGGCGTTTGGGTTCAACGGTCTTGCGATTCGTCGCAGACTCATAGATTTTCTCCGGCCTTCTCCTCTTGTGGGCGGTTGAAGTCGAGGGGGCCGTTGCAGTTGGCACCCAAGTAGCCATCGCCTTTTGTGGCTTGACAGGGTGGTCCTCTTCTCGCCGAACCTTCATCTTTTCCTGTCGGCGGGGATAGCTTTGATCTACCATGGAGTCCTGGACTTGACGCCAGACCTTGTAAATTTTAGAGGACAGCCGTTGAGGGGGATGCTCCAGCTTCGCCTTTGGGGCATTCTCCACAGGTGGAGGAGATCTCTTCAGCACGACAATCGGAGAGTTTTGCGCACTCTCCTTAGCGGTTCAAAACTGTTCCCAGTTGGAACAGCAGTATCGATTTCCACCGTTGGAGCCGGCGGAGTCAGTCCAGAAGGAGAGTTGCCCCCAGCCTTCCTTACTCGGCGCCAGTGGCGACGTCGAGCGTGTCGAGCCGTTGGGATTATCTCAGCTGTAGGAGTGATTTCCTCATGCCCCCTGTGTTGGAGAAGGGCTGTTGCCGGCGTCAGCCTCTTGAAGACTGATGTCCGTTGAGTAGCAGTATCTAATCTGTCAAAGACAGACTTTGGAGCAGGGACGGGAGCCGGAGTGGAAGCCGGAACAGTCAGTCTTGTAAATACCGACCCTTTGGCAGGAGAAGCCGCCTTGACGACTTCGGAAGCAGAGATGGCTATCCTCTTCGGAATAACCTTTTCTGGAACTGCAAGCTTCATCATGGGCCCGCATGAACTTTGGCCCAATCTGGCGAAGACTGAGCCGTTGGAGCTGAACGACCCGTTGAGGGGGGCCGCTGTAGTTGCAAGTCGATCGAAGACCGACTTCTTGGGAGCTTCTTGCGATGGTACATGGGCGCTGAAGCTCATTGGTGGGAGCATGGTCCCGAAAAACAATCCAGTGGTGGCCTGAGTCACCTGGTCCACCTGCATTGTGAACAGGAAGGCCGCTTGGGGCCCGTAAGCTATGCCTCCAGATGAGGCGGAGCGTGAGTTGTAGTTGCAGCTGGAACACTTCACGCGGGTAGACGCCATTGATGTTTCGTTTTCTGCGCCAAACGAGAAACCAAATCCTAATACCTCGAAACCAAGGGCAACCATATCAAACCGCGATTCGTTCGCGAACACAACACACAAAGTGTGGAGTGGAAAGAGAAAAAGGTCCCACCGGACGTGCCAGAATCTGTTCCCCGCCGAACACAGAGACGCGACCGCGCAGGTTCGTCTTGCCTGAAATTCGGGGCAGATACTAATTGGTGCTATCCGTCCACCTCTCCGAAGATACCAAGTTGATTTATGGCACCATATATCGAAGGTTTAAACGGATGTGGCCGATGTAGCAGACTTCGTCAGATTTCCCTTCGTTGATGAGGGGTTTTTTGATTGTGGGGACGCTCTTTCCTGCAGGCGCAAGCCCCTGCAGTTAATTACGCTACCGCATCGCGGTAACAACTTTCTCTTTCTTCAGATGGTCACTTCGTGTCGTGGGGATTTGTTTTGTTTGTTGTTGCCCGTGGATTGTATATGGAGACTAATTTATGTTGTCGCCCGTAGGGCGTGGATTAGTCCAAATCCGTATCTTCTTAGATTTGGGTTTGGGGGTTGGGTTTAAGAATACGTTAGCCTCATTTGAGGCTAAGATCAACTTAAACGTATGTTAAGGACATGTTAGTCTAATTTTTAGACTAAAATCAACTTAACGGGATCGTTTAGATCCAACAAAAGAGCAATTGGACTCGGTCGATTAGTTTAGGGACATTGCGGTCGATTAGTTTAAGGACATTGCGGTCCATCGTTAGTTTAAGCACGTTTCGGTCCGGGTTAAGGACATCGTAGTCCGTGGGTTTAAAAGGGATCCCACAGTCTGAGGTTAAGGACATCGTAGTCCGTGGGCTTAAGGACCCCACAGTCCAGGTTAAGGACATCGTAGTCCGGGAGTTTGAGGACCCCACAGTCCAGGTTAAGGACATCGTTGTCCGTGATTTTAAAGACCCCACAGTCCGTAGTTTAAAAACGTCATGGTTTATAAATTTTAAGGACATCATAGTCCATGAAATGTGTGGTTGTCAGGACCCGTCACCTCTCTGAAGACGTTGAAGGATTACAACGACAGATATCAGAGAAGTAAAGAGATGTACCCTCGAACCGGTGTTAGTTGGTTGAAAGATCTGTAGTCCAATTTGGGACTAAGATCTGTTAAATATTCGTGAGCAGGTGGGCTCAGTTCAATAGAAGTTGAGGGCTTTTGACCAATATTGAGCTAAGTCCGATAAGATTAAAATGTTTAACATTTTATTGTTCTGGGCTGGTGAGCCTTTATTTGGGCTTGACCCTTTTAATAATGCTGAGCATTAGATCTTGACATTTTTTTGATCTTGACATTTTTTTTGTCTTGTATTGAATGCATAGCATTCATCAGAACAATGTGTGTTCTGACAGCGCGCCACGTGGCGCGCCGGCGCTTTGCACCAATTAAAGAGCGCATTGCGCTTCTGCTAAATAGCGCACACGAAAAGGACACGTGTCGCGCTTGGCGCTAAGCGCCAGATGATGGGCGCATTGCGCCAGTTTATGAGCGCATTGCGCTTTCAATTTATGAGCACGTTGCGCTAGTTTAGCGGCGCACAAGACCTAAACTCAAAATCGAAAGCTAAACATCAAAGGTGGTCGAAGCTCTAACCCAAGGTTTGCTAAAAAACCTTAGTATTAAAATCAAGACCTAAACTCGAAATTGCTAACTACTTGTTCCTCGAAACTAACATTGAACTCATCAACTTTGTAGGCTAAGTCTTCAAATCGAAACCCTTAGTTGATTGAAGCCAAATCCAAGCCGAAACCATAGTTACCCACAATTGAAGCCTCGAAGTCAAAGTTGAAGCGTCGGCCTCGAAATCGAAGTTTCCAAGTCATAAGCAAATTCGATAAATCCTAGTTCGAAGCCTTGGCTAAAGGAGAAAAAAAGAAAAGAATAAGAGTTTTGGGATTAATTAGATGTTACTATCATACCAAATATAATCTCTATTTATTTATTATAGGACTTTAAAAGGATGTATGCATTAATAAAGAGGGTGTGCTATTAAAAGTACTAAAACCACATCCATTATCATTTAAATGAACCCTTATACAATAAGAAATAGAGTATAGCTATCTGATTAAAGATGTGAGAATAACACACCGCTGAAGCGGTAAAAATAGAGCGGTGACGGCCTTTCAACCGCTTAAGCGGACATTTAAAAAAAACACTGCTACCATAACAAAGTCAGTTTCATCTACACAAATTTTAGTTGCAGTCTAAGTATGCATGATTCAATTAGAGGGAATATGTACAATTTGGATTCGTCGTACTTCAAAAGTCTAGGATACAGAAATATCGGGATATGCTAACTTTATAAATTAGATACAAGAGTAGGACTACTATAATTTTAGGAGGAAAAGGAATCTCCTCCTATTTTTTACATTGTTGGATTTGTGATTCAAC
Organism: Agapanthus africanus; assembly: GCA_030015575.1. NCBI lineage: Eukaryota > Viridiplantae > Streptophyta > Magnoliopsida > Asparagales > Amaryllidaceae > Agapanthus > Agapanthus africanus. The sequence goes on along the minus strand of CM057349.1, from coordinate 408,380,366 downwards.
GGTTGAATGTGTATAGGTAGTTAATGATGACATCCCATAAAAAAAGGTGATGACATTATGCAATATTTTTCACCATTAGATCAAACCATCCAACGATGTAAAACATGGGAGGATGAGATTCACTCTCCTAGAAATAGAATAGTCCTATTCTAGATGAACCGACAAAGATAACTGCAGGGATACCTTCACTCAACTATTAAAGGAAGGTGCGTAGGTTTTTTGTTTAGTTTTTTTTTTTACTGAAAAGGCCTTCTAAAAATATACTAATCACTAAAAAGCCCCCTAAAAGTTGATAATTGCTTATTAGACCCCGAAAACATTTAAGTTGTTACTTATTGTCCCCGTGCAAGTTTTCCATCCAAATTCGACACTTCGTTAACCAAATTTTGATAAACCCTCGATACCCCCACGAATTACCCTATTACTTCATTCAAAAACCACCATTTTATTTCTTTCAAATCTTCTTCCTCAACTTCTTGGAAAATTTATCTTTCTTTGATTTAAGTTTTTCCTTTATCTGAATAACCCGTGCACTCTATTCGTTCATGGTTGGAGTGATTGTAGACGAAGACCTATATTTAATGACCAATTCGAGACCGATGAAGTAAACCCTTGACCGTAATTTCTATTTGGGGCTAAATTTAGGGATTTTAGATGATGCAAAGGAGTTGGAGCAAATACCTAACCTTAATTTGTATTCGGGGCTAAATTTGGGGATTTTAGATGAAGAAGAGGAGTTGGAGCAAACCCCTAACCCAAATTCCTATTTGAGGCGTGGGAATTCTAGATGAAGAAGATAGATTTGAGCAAATCCCTAACACTAATTTCTATTTGGGACTAAATTTGAGAATTTTTTAGTGAAGAAGGGTTTAGTGGTTTAAAATGACCAAACCCTGATACCACGTTAACTGACAAGCTGAGTGAAGGAATATGCGAAAACGATTCTATTTTGGTTAGTTGGGGGTCTTTTTAGAGCAATTTGAATGTTTTGGGGGTTAACAAGTAATTATCAAATTTTGGGGGGCTTTTTAGCAATTAGTATATTTTGGGGGGCCTTTAAGTTAAAAAAAACCTTTTTGTTTTGGTTCTTTCTGCAGTAGTTTGTGTTTTATTTTTTCATATGCACAAGATGATCTCATTCCAAAGATGATTGGATGTGGAGATCATTGAATCTCGTTTTTCGATATTGAAACATAGTTCTTGCGGTAAAATAAAACTTCCGTCTCCAAAGTTGGAAAGTTGGAGGTCGCATCCAGAAAAATTAGAATGTTTTGCTGAAGTGCTGTTTTCTCTTTTAAGTTGGCAGTGATGTGAATCATGTGATGCTTAGGATATCTAAATTTCAAGTAATGTTTTTTGGCCATTTGGCTGTGTAGCTTTCTTTTATGATAGGATGCAGACTTGCATATAATTCAGTAGCTTCTTAGTATAATATGAAACTAGATTGAGATGAATCAAAAATGTTATCGTCAAAGGAATCAAAATCCTAGCTTGCTCATTGTAAATGCTACTCCAGGTTTGCATTCGCTTAGGTAATGTTTGAGGATAAGTGCATCTCTGGAGAAGTTTGTAGAACCCAGTACATAATATATGAAATTAGATATAGACATATTTATATTGTTTTGTTGATTAATTAATAAAAATTGGTTTTTTTATTACAATTCCTCAGGCTTAATGGTGTTTGAAGACACAATCATAAATTCTATGCTACCATACCAAAACTTTGAAATTGCAACAAGGGTTGAGAGAGATGTCATCATCATGTTCTAAGTGACCTTTGCAGGTTGAACGCTCTTATTATGGGGTCGAAGTAGACTTTTATGCGGCCCTACCTTTTATATCTGCGATTTAAATAGCCCATCGATAATGTTTTGAACATGGGTTGCTTTGATGTCATTTTATAGTCTATCACTGTACTCTTGTAGTTATGAATATGATGAGTATATTAAGTGCAGATTTCTTCGAAAATTAAGGGACGCTAAGAAATTAAATAGATTTTTTTTATAAAAGAAATCAAGTTTGGATGGCTTCAAACTGCATGGTTTCATAACCATAGTTTAAATAACTCACTTAGCAATTTGCAAAACTATAACAGAATCAACCCTCAAATGTGGTTGCCAAACGTAATTTCATTGACCTCTGTTTAAAGTTTTAGGATTTGCAAGCTAATTTCATTCCAACTTAAATGGATGGAAAAATATGCCTGAAACCTCTTGAAAGACAGAAAGAAGAAGCAGCGCATAATGTCCCTCGTAACCACAAGCTTTAAAATCTTATAGGTTATAGACAATTTTCTTAAATGGTATCATGATCTTTCAAAATGATGGATGATGGATTGATATCATGAACTTTCAAATTAGAAAACCCTCATAACGGCGCGTTAATGGAAAATTATAAAATTACCAAATTACTCTTCCCTTTTTGCAAATATACTCCTTTTCATTATATGAGTGGGGTATTTTGGTAATTTTATAATTTCCTGTTAACGCACTCATGAGGGTTTTCTAATAATTTTGAAAGTTTATGGTATCATTTTGAAAGTTCATGGTTTCATTTGAGGAAAGTGTCTATAGTCCGTGATAGCAAGTTGAAATTTAGCCAATATTTTATAACATTTTGTTGTAATTAGGATTTAGTTAGTTTCACCGTTTTTCCGAACTATCCAACTCAATATTTTCATGTGTGAGATTTCTAATTTTTGATTATTCTTTTATTGTTGAGACCATGTCATTTCACCTAATGGCCTTGTTGGTCGGAGGAAACAAAAAATATGGAATCCTAACTTCATCAATATCAAGTTCTTGTTAGTTTGATAGAAATGAATATTTCTTTGCTATACCTTCCATTTTCACCACCTAATAGGAGAAGATTTTAAGTGTTTGGTTATATTACCATTTCTTCAGGTAAAAGGCATCTCTAACCTTTCTTTGGTTCGGGAAAAAAAAGGAAATGCAGAGTAAAAAGGAAAAAGGTTAAAGCATGTGTGACAATTTTTTTCTTTCAGCCATTTTGCAAATTGGATCGGCAACTGCTTACTTCTGAAAGGAATGTTATACCGTTTAGCTATGCTGGCTTGGTGTGTCACAATCCTGTTGCATACATTTTAAAAAAGTATTATTATCGTTTTTCCTGTTCGAATCAGCCTCTAAATCTTTAAAATACAATTAAGAGAGGGCCATGTCAAAATGAACACTATCTTTTTAACCATAACCAACTAAAGGAAAAGTCTAGCTAAGAAGAAAATAGAACGGCTATAACACCGACTTGGGTGCTTTTCAATTTTCATGCATACAAACAACTTATGATAGGTAAATGCAATTCCTCTCTTGAATTCATTTCAGTGTGCCATGTGTACGGACAGGAGAGAGAATGGATGGAGTTTTTGGGAATGATTCAGGCAGCTTAGTGGGGTTCGTATTCTTATTTCTTTCTCATGATTAGACATATATGGTCGACACACCGTAGAATTTTTTCATGAAATGACTAAGGTATCTGACATATTCAAATAACGGAATTGAGCAATGAGTTGTGTGTGTGTGAGAGATACCCTTCTTAGGTAACATGCTAATTTAGCAAGCCTATCACAAGGCATTATTTTACGGCAACCAAAAGAAAGGGAAAGAAATGAAAGAACAAGTCAATAAGTAAAACTTTTTGCGATTTTTTCATCAATTATAAAAAGAAGCACTTCTCTTTGTTTTGGTTAATTCCTATTTTATCCCTTCTCATCTTCAATCGTTAAACAAAATCTAAAATGGCACATGAGAAAATGATTACTTAATAAAACAACTAATTAGAGCAAATCAAAATATATGGAATAAAAAATAGAAACCTTCCATCATAATTTAGTTGAGGAGGTACAAGTGATCAACCCCCTCCTTAGGTTTTGGAGGGTTATGTACAATTTACCCATCTTCATATAGTGTAACTATAATTATACTCTGTAAAATTGCATGAATTTAAATTAAATTAAATAGACTCTAAACAAATAGAATCTAAATTAAACCAATTGTTGTCATTCCTCCGTTAAAACCCTTCTCCTTTACATAAATAACGGAAAACTTCTTTGTATTAAAAAACATGCACTTTGCCCTTCTAGCCCTAATGGCGTTATTATTTCCGCTAATTATTTCCAAAATGTTACTAAGCTTCGATCATTTTTCTACCATCATTTCTTCAGCGGGCAGTAATTAAATATGTTAACAGTCCTTTAAAGTAGCAATGCAAAATGCAAAATTTTCCACATGAATATGGCAGACAAGAGTGAAGGGATTTTTCTGCAATTTAAGCATGAAAGAAATGAATTTATCATGATCAATAAATACTTGGATCTTTATGGTACATGCATAAATCTATTTAAAGGAGGACAATTTTTTGATTTAGACAATTTTTTAAAAATAATAATAAAATTAGGTCATTTCTAAAAATTATTACAAATCTAGACCACTCTCAGTCATTTAGACGTTACGTCGACGCTAGCACAAAACTGGTGCTCGAGATATTTAAAATTTTTCTTTTTCTAGGACACAGTCAGGAAGTGCGCCGATACATTTATGGAACACACTTCCTGATCGGCCCCAAACAAAAAAAAATCTTCTTCTCGCTCTCCTTCTTCGTTACTTTCCCCCACCTCATCCTGGGCCCCTCCTCCAACCCCACCCCTTCCACCTCATCCTGGGCCCTTCCTCCGACCCCACCCCTTCCCCCTCCTCCGAATCCGTCACCGATGACGACCTCTTTGAATCCATCTCTTTTTGAGATATTAGCAATACGGTAATATTGAAGCCGTGGAAATGGCACCGGAAGTGCTTGGCGATTCATCCAATGAAGACCCAAGTGATCATTCATCCAATGAAGACTCAAGTGATCAGCTCCGGGTTCCTTTGGGGTTTGGGCGATTTTGGAGCTCATGCCATCACCCATTTCTCCATCTTGGAAAAAAAAAATTATTACAAATCTAGACCACACTCAGTCATTTAGACGTTACGTCGGCGCCAGCTCAAAACTGGGGCTCGAGATATTTTAAATTTTTCTTTTTCTGGGACACAGTCAGGAAGTGCGCACCACACATTTATGGAACACACTTACTGATCGGCGGCCCCAAACAAAAAAAAAATTCTTTCTTCTCACTCTCCTTCTTCGTTACTTTCCCCCACCTCATCCTGGGCCCCTCCTCGGACCCCACCCCTTCCCCCTCCTCCGAATCCGTCACCGATGACGACCTCTTTGAATCCATCTCTCTTTGAGATCTCAGCAATACGGTAATATTGAAGCCGTGGAAATGGCACCGGAAGTGCTTGGCGATTCATCCTATGAAGACCCAAGTGATCATTCATCCAATGAAGACCCAAGTGATCAGCTCCGGGTTCCTTTGGGGTTTGGGCGATTTTGGAGCTCATGCCATCACCCATTTCTCCACCTTGGAAAAAAAAATTATTACACATCTAGACCACTCTCAGTCATTTAGACGTTACGTCGGCGCCAGGTCAAAACTGGTGCTCGAGATAATTTAAATTTTTCTTTTTCTGGGACACAGTCAGGAAGTGCGCCCCATACATTTATGGAACACACTTACTGATCGGCGGCCCCAAACAAAAAAAAAATTCTTTCTTCTCGCTCTCCTTCTTCGTTACTTTCCCCCACCTCATCCTGGGCCCCTCCTCGGACCCCACCCCTTCCCCCTCCTCCGAATCCGTCACCGATGACGACATCTTTGAATCCATCTCTCTTTGAGATCTCAGCAATACGGTAATATTGAAGCCGTGGAAATGGCACCGGAAGTGCTTGGCGATTCATCCAATGAAGACCCAAGTGATCATTCATCCAATGAAGACCCAAGTGATCAGCTCCGGGTTCCTTTGGGGTTTGGGCGATTTTGGAGCTCATGCCATCACCCATTTCTCCACCTTGGAAAAAAAAATTATTACAAATCTAGACCACTCTCAGTCATTAGACGTTACGTCGGCGCCAGCTCAAAACTGGTGCTCGAGATATTTTAAATTTTTCTTTTTCTGGGACACAGTTAGGAAGTGCGCCCCATACATTTATGGAACACACTTACTGATCGGCAGCCCCAAACAAAAAAAAAATTCTTTCTTCTCGCTCTCCTTCTTCGTTACTTTCCCCCACCTCATCCTGGGCCCCTCCTCGGACCCCACCCCTTCCCCCTCCTCCGAATTCGTCACCGATGACGACCTCTTTGAATCCATCTCTCTTTGAGATCTCAGCAATACGGTAATATTGAAGCCATGGAAATGGCACCGGATGTGCATGGCGATTCATCCAATGAAGACCCAAGTGATCATTCATCCAATGAAGACCCAAGTGATCAGCTCCGGGTTCCTTTGGGGTTTGGGCGATTTTGGAGCTCATGCCATCACCCATTTCTCCACCTTGGAAAAAAAAATTTATTACAAATCTAGACCACTCTCAGTCATTTAGACGTTACGTCGGCGCCAGCTCAAAACTGGTGCTCGAGATACTTTAAATTTTTCTTTTTCTGGGACACAGTCAGGAAGTGCGCCCCATACATTTATGGAACACACTTACTGATCGGCGGCCCCAAACAAAAAAAAAATTCTTTCTTCTCGCTCTCCTTCTTCGTTACTTTCCCCCATCTCATCCTGGGCCCCTCCTCAGACCCCACCCCTTCCCCCTCCTCCGAATCCGTCACCGATGACGACCTCTTTGAATCCATCTCTCTTTGAGATCTCAACAATACGGTAATATTGAAGCCGTGGAAATGGCACCGGAAGTGCTTGGCGATTCATCTAATGAAGACCCAAGTGATCATTCATCCAATGAAGACCCAAGTGATCAGCTCCGGGTTCCTTTAGGGTTTGGGCGATTTTGGAGCTCATGCCATCACCTATTTCTCCACCTTGGAAAAAAAAATTATTACAAATCTAGACCACTCTCAGTCATTTAGACGTTACGTCGGCGCCAGCTCAAAACTGGTGCTCGAGATATTTTAAATTTTTCTTTTTCTGGGACACAGTCAGGAAGTGCGCCCCATACATTTATGGAACACACTTACTGATCGGCGGCCCCAAACAAAAAAAAATTCTTTCTTCTCGCTCTCCTTCTTCGTTACTTTCCCCCGCCTCATCCTGGGCCCCTCCTCGGACCCCACCCCTTCCCCTCCTCCGAATCCGTCACCGATGACGACCTCTTTGAATCCATCTCTCTTTGAGATCTCAGCAATACGGTAATATTGAAGCCGTGGAAATGGCACCGGAAGTGCTTGGCGATTCATCCAATGAAGACCCAAGTGATCATTCATCCAATGAAGACCCAAGTGATCAGCTCCGGGTTCCTTTGGGGTTTGGGCGATTTTGGAGCTCATGCCATCACCCATTTCTCCATCTTGGAAAAAAAAATTATTACAAATCTAGACCACTCTCAGTCATTTAGACGTTACGTCGGCGCCAGCTCAAAACTGGTGCTCGAGATATTTTAAATTTTTCTTTTTCTGGGACACAGTCAGGAAGTGCGCCCCATACATTTATGGAACACACTTACTGATCGGCGGCCCCAAAAAAGAAAAATTCTTTCTTCTCGCTCTCCTTCTTCGTTACTTTCCCCCACCTCATCCTGAGCCCCTCCTCGGACCCCACCCTTCCCCCTCCTCCGAATCCGTCACCGATGACGACCTCTTTGAATCCATCTCTCTTTGAGATCTCAGCAATACGCTAATACTGAAGCCGTGGAAATGGCACCGGAAGTGCTTGGCGATTCATCCAACGAAGACCCAAGTGATCATTCATCCAATGAAGACCCAAGTGATCAACTCCGGGTTCCTTTGGGGTTTGGGCGATTTTGGAGCTCATGCCATCACCCATTTCTCCACCTTGGAAAAAAAAATTATTACAAATCTAGACCACTCTCAGTCATTTAGACGTTACGTCGGCGCCAGCTCAAAACTGGTGCTCGAGATATTCTAAATTTTTCTTTTTCTGGGACACAGTCAGGAAGTGCGCCCCATACATTTATGGAACACACTTACTGATCGGCGGCCCCAAACAAAAAAAAAATTCTTTCTTCTCGCTCTCATTCTTCGTTACTTTCCCCCACCTCATACTGGGCCCCTCCTCGGACCCCACCCCTTCCCCCTCCTCCGAATCCGTCACCGATGACGACCTCTTTGAATCCATCTCTCTTTGAGATCTCAGCAATACGGTAATATTGAAGCCGTGGAAATGGCACCGGAAGTGCTTGGCGATTCATCCAATGAAGACCCAAGTGATCATTCATCCAATGAAGACCCAAGTGATCAGCTCCGGGTTCCTTTGGGGTTTGGGCGATTTTGGAGCTCATGCCATCACCAATTTCTCCACCTTGGAAAAAAAAAATTATTACAAATCTAGACCACTCTCAGTCATTTAGACGTTACGTCGGCGCCAGCTCAAAACTGGTGCTCGAGATATTTTAAATTTTTCTTTTTCTGGGACACAGTCAGGAAGTGCGCCCCATACATTTATGGAACACACTTACGGATCGGCGGCCCCAAACAAAAAAAAATTCTTTCTTCTCGCTCTCCTTCTTCGTTACTTTCCCCCACCTCATCCTGGGCCCCTCCTCGGACCCCACCCCTTCCCCCTCCTCCGAATCCGTCACCGATGACGACCTCTTTGAATCCATCTCTCTTTGAGATCTCAGCAATACGGTAATATTGAAGCCGTGGAAATGGCACCGAAAGTGCTTGGCGATTCATCCAATGAAGACCCAAGTGATCATTCATCCAATGAAGACCCAAGTGATCAGCTCCGGGTTCCTTTGGGGTTTGGGCGATTTTGGAGCTCATGCCATCACCCATTTCTCCACCTTGGAAAAAAAAAATTATTACAAATCTAGACCACTCTCAGTCATTTAGACGTTATGTCGGCGCCAGCTCAAAACTGGTGCTCGAGATATTTTAAATTTTTCTTTTTCTGGGACACAGTCAGGAAGTGCGCCCCATACATTTATGGAACACACTTACGGATCGGCGGCCCCAAACAAAAAAAAAATTCTTTCTTCTCGCTCTCCTTCTTCGTTACTTTCCCCCACCTCATCCTGGGCCCCTCCTCAGACCCCACCCCTTCCCCCTCCTCCGAATCCGTTACCGATGACGACCTCTTTGAATCCATCTCTCTTTGAGATCTCAGCAATACGGTAATATTGAAGCCGTGGAAATGGCACCGGAAGTGCTTGGCTATTCATCCAATGAAGACCCAAGTGATCATTCATCCAATGAAGACCCAAGTGATCAGCTCCGGGTTCCTTTGGGGTTTAGGCGATTTTGGAGCTCATGCCATCACCCATTTCTCCACCTTGGAAAAAAAAATTATTACAAATCTAGACCATTCTCAGTCATTTAGACGTTACGTCGGCGCCAGCTCAAAACTGGTGCTCGAGATATTTTAAATTTTTCTTTTTCTGGGACACAGTCAGGAAGTGCGCCCCATACATTTATGGAACACACTTACTGATCGGCAGCCCCAAACAAAAAAAAATTCTTTTTTCTCGCTCTCCTTCTTCGTTACTTTCCCCCACCTCATCCTGGGCCCCTCCTCGGACCCCACCCCTTCCCCCTCCTCCGAATCCGTCACCGATGACGACCTCTTTGAATCCATCTCTCTTTGAGATCTCAGCAGTACAGTAATATTGAAGCCGTGGAAATGGAACCGGAAGTGATTGGCGATTCATCCAATGAAGACCCAAGTGATCATTCATCCAATGAAGACCCAAGTGATCAGCTCCGGGTTCCTTTGGGGTTTGGGCGATTTTAGAGCTCATGGCATCACCCATTTCTCCACCTTGGAAAAAAAATTATTACAAATCTAGACCACTCTCAGTCATTTAGACGTTACGTCGGCGCCAGCTCAAAACTGGTGCTCGAGATATTTTAAATTTTTCTTTTTCTGGGACACAGTCAGGAAGTGCGCCCCATACATTTATGGAACACACTTACTGATCGGCGGCCCCAAACAAAAAAAAATTCTTTCTTCTCGCTCTCCTTCTTTGTTACTTTCCCCCACCTCATCCTGGGCCCCTCCTCGGACCCCACCCCTTCCCCCTCCTCCGAATCCGTCATCGATGACGACCTCTTTGAATCCATCTCTCTTTGAGATCTCAGCAATACGCTAATATTGAAGCCGTGGAAATGGCACCGGAAGTGCTTGGCGATTCATCCAATGAAGACCCAAGTGATCATTCATGCAATGAAGACCCAAGTGATCAGCTCCGGGTTCCTTTGGGGTTTGGGCGATTTTGGAGCTCATGCCATCACCCATTTCTCCACCTTGGAAAAAAAATTATTACAAATCTAGACCACTCTCAGTCATTTAGACGTTACGTCGGCGCCAGCTCAAAACTGGTGCTCGAGATATTTTAAATTTTTCTTTTTCTGGGACACAGTCAGGAAGTGCGCCCCATACATTTTTGGAACACACTTACTGATCGGCGGCCCCAAACAAAAAAAAAAATTCTTTCTTCTTGCTCTCCTTATTCATTACTTTCCCCCACCTCATCCTGGGCCCCTCCTCGGACCCCACCCCTTCCCCCTCCTCCGAATCCGTCACCGATGACAACCTCTTTGAATCCATCTCTCTTTGAGATCTCAGCAATACGCTAATATTGAAGCCGTGGAAATGGCACCGGAAGTGCTTGGCGATTCATCCAATGAATACCCAAGTGATCATTCATCCAATGAAGACCCAAGTGATCAGCTCCGGGTTCCTTTGGGGTTTGGGCGATTTTGGAGCTCATGCCATCACCCATTTCTCCACCTTGGAAAAAAAATTTATTACAAATCTAGACCACTCTCAGTCATTTAGACGTTACGTCGGCGCCAGCTCAAAACTGGTGCTCGAGATATTTTAAATTTTTCTTTTTCTGGGACACAGTCAGGAAGTGCGCCCCATACAATTATGGAACACACTTACTGATCGGCGGCCCCAAACAAAAAAAAAATTCTTTCTTCTCGCTCTCCTTCTTCGTTACTTTCCCCCACCTCATCCTGGGCCTCTCCTTGGACCCCACCCCTTCCCCCTCCTCCGAATCCGTCACCGATGACGACCTCTTTGAATCCATCTCTCTTTGAGATCTCAGCAATACGCTAATATTGAAGCCGTGGAAATGGCACCGGAAGTGCTTGGCGATTCATCCAATGAAGACCCAAGTGATCATTCATCCAATGAAGACCCAAGTGATCAGCTCCGGGTTCGTTTGGGGTTTGGACGATTTTGGAGCTCATGCCATCACCCATTTCTCCACCTTGGAAAAAAAAATTATTACAAATCTAGACCACTCTCAGTCATTTAGACGTTACGTCGGCGCCTGCTCAAAACTGGTGCTCGAGATAATTTAAATTTTTCTTTTTCTAGGACACAGTCAGGAAGTGCGCCCCATACATTTATGGAACACACTTACTGATCGGCGGCCCCAAACAAAAAAAAAAAATTCTTTCTTCTCGCTCTCCTTCTTCGTTACTTTCCCCCACCTCATCCTGGGGCCCTCCTCGGACCCCACCCCTTCCCCCTCCTCCGAATCCGTCACCGATGACGACCTCTTTGAATCCATCTCTCTTTGAGATCTCAGCAATACGGTAATATTGAAGCCGTGGAAATGGCACCGGAAGTGCTTGGCGATTCATCCAATGAAGACCCAAGTGATCATTCATCCAATGAAGACCCAAGTGATCAGCTCCGGGTTCCTTTGGGGTTTGGGCGATTTTGGAGCTCATGCCATCACCCATTTCTCCACCTTGGAAAAAAAAAATTATTACAAATCTAGACCACTCTCAGTCATTTAGACGTTACGTCGGCGCCAGCTCAAAACTGGTGCTCGAGATATTTTAAATTTTTCTTTTTCTGGGACACAGTCAGGAAGTGCGCCCCATACATTTATGGAACACACTTACTGATCGGCGGCCCCAAACAAAAAAAAATTCTTTCTTCTTGCTCTCCTTCTTCGTTACTTTTCCCCACCTCATCCTGGGCCCCTCCTCGGACCCCACCCCTTCCCCCTCCTCCGAATCCGTCACCGATGACGACCTCTTTGAATCCATCTCTCTTTGAGATCTCAGCAATACGGTAATATTGAAGCCGTGGAAATGGCACCGGAAGTGCTTGGCGATTCATCCAATGAAGACCCAAGTGATCATTCATCCAATGAAGACCCAAGTGATCAGCTCCGGGTTCCTTTGGGGTTTGGGCGATTTTGGAGCTCAGGCCATCACCCATTTCTCCACCTTGGAAAAAAAAAATTATTACAAATCTAGACCACTCTCAGTCATTTAGACGTTACGTCGGCGCCAGCTCATAACTGGTGCTCGAGATATTTTAAATTTTTCTTTTTCTGGGACACAATCAGGAAGTGCGCCCCATACATTTATGGAACACACTTACTGATCGGCGGCCCCAAACAAAAAAAAAATTCTTTCTTCTCGCTCTCCTTCTTCGTTACTTTCCCCCACCTCATCCTGGGCCCCTCCTCGGACCCCACCCCTTCCCCCTCCTCCGAATCCGTCACCGATGACGACCTCTTTGAATCCATCTCTCTTTGAGATCTCAGCAATACGCTAATATTGAAGCCGTGGAAATGGCACCGGAAGTGCTTGGCGATTCATCCAATGAAGACCCAAGTGATCATTCATCCAATGAAGACCCAAGTGATCAGCTCCGGGTTCCTTTCGGGTTTGGGTGATTTTGGAGCTCATGCCATCACCCATTTCTCCACCTTGGAAAAAAAAAATCATTGAAACCAAAGTTTGAGAACTCAATTTCAGATTCGGTTTCGATCTCTCTAAATTTTATTAGTTTCGGTCAGTTTCGCTTATCTCGATTCAGGTTTCGGTTTCGGTTTCGATGATAATACATACATACAAATATGTAAATATATTAAATTTTTGGTTGCATATCACAAGACAGTAATCTTAGTGTTAAAAAATCCAGCCAAGATAAGACCTAATACAAAATACACTGAAAAGTGTATTTAGAGAAATATTAATATATGTTTTGGGTCGACTTTTGTGGCCTTCTTAGGATGAAAATAACCTGATCAACTGTACTATAAATGAAAAGCATGGGCTCTATTTTGGTGCTGCACTTGGTGCACAAAAAAAAATTGGACAGGATGAAGGCCTATGGTGATCACAATGATAGCAAAATCGGTAAAAAAATAGTCATTTCAAGTTTTGTCCGAAACCTAACTGTACGGTTGGTTTCATATCGGTCTCCACTGAAACTTATACGAAACGATTACGTATTGATGGTTTCGGAGGAAAACTCAAACCTCGATAAAAACCCGGTACCTTTCCCTTTTTCCTTGATAAATTAATCCCCCATGTTCTCTCTTTTGTTGTTGTTGCCATGATGATGATTCCTTGTTTCCTATAGCTCTGATTTGGGCATCAAATACTTGGGGTTAAAGTTCTCTTGCCTTAATTTGGGGGCTGGGGCGTGGGGGTGATTTCCTTATTGGGGGAAATATTTGCTATCTAACGTGAGGACCCATTTCCATGAATGATACCAGGTAATGGGTTTTAGAGTTTTCAAGTTTCAACCTTTACATGGGGAGGTGGGAGGAGGACCATAAGGCGAGGGCGGTGAGGATGAGAGCCTGAAGAGGGGGCCGCAGGGGTGGGGGAGGAACAAAATTGAAGGAGGAGGAGAAGAATTTTTTTTTTTGTTTGGGACGCAGTTGCTACATGCGCACCATATAAATGTATGGGACGCACTTTCAAACTGTGTTCCGTAGAAAAAAAATTTAAGAAGCGCCGGCGCTAATGCTGTGCTGGCACTGATATGACGTTTAAATGACAAAAAATGACCTAGATTTGTAATGATTTTTATAAGTCGCCTAATTTATTATTATTTTTTAAAAAATTGCCTAAATCAAAAAATTTTCCTTTAAAAAAAAGAAGCAAATTCATTTCCATTAATGGTATAGGGTTTCCCAAATATTAAAACGAACCCGACCCATTTACACCCCTAACCTTCACCTCTCTCTGTAATTTTTCCCCCTTAATTAAATTGCGGCCATGGCTTCAGGGCATCAGCAGCAGCTTAGGGCATCATCATCATCAGAGATCAACACAATAACAAAGCACGAGGGATCATCGTCGAGAAAGAGATCATCGCTGTGGAGGGATCACGACGCCCGCATTCTCCCTTCCCGCCACTCCCACTGCAGCTCCGGCGGTGGCGATCTTGGTAATAAAATCTCATCTTTGCTCTTAACGTTCTCATTTTTAATCAAAGTTTGAATACTTCTCCTTATTTTTTTTGATGAATCGTTTAGATTTGAAATGCACGCATCAACAAATGCAGCATTGTTGTATTGACAAAATCACAATTTTATGAACGTGTTTAAAATGCCATTTTGGGTCGTGATGTTAATAAATTGTATCGTATTTTTATATTCGATTATTTTATTGTTTTGTGTGTTGGGGGTGTTTTGGCATGGTTCTTATGAAGAGGTGCCATTACGATTTCACTGTATCATATCCATTTACATTTTGCTCATGGACATTTTATCAAACTAGTTAGAATCAACATATAAAAGTTAACAAATTTAAGCTCCTTTGTGAATGTGACTCCAGCCATCTCCTTATTAGTTTCAAATTTCGGATCGCCGACACACCATCCCATGTGTAGGGCATGCTTAATACCGATCAATGGTTCTTTCAGAGTTCATCGTTCAATCACTCTGATCGGGTAGATATGGCGTTCCAAGCTTAATATTCCTGCTATTACCAGAAAATGTCTAAGACTGTTCGTGTCTTGTCGTTTGTCTTCGATATGTTTTTGATTAAGCCGAATGATATTTCTCCCCTCATAAATTTTCTGTTCTATGTATTACACTTGCACCATATATTCAACTATCTAAATTACTATAGTTCAATGGAGAAGAATGAGGGAGAGTTATTTTTTTCTTTGACCAAAATAAAAACCAAACAATCGTCTAAAACCACTAATGCTATTTGAACCGAAACTAACAGGCAATGCCACAAAAACTGAGATCCTTGATTCATTTCTTGTTGGTTCTACTACCTGTTCTTATTCAGCATAGTCATATGGGATTCGGAACCTGGATCATGAGCAAGTATTTTGTTGTGGATTTGGGTAGCATGAAAATGTCTTTTCCCAGCTTTCGTATGATTGCTGCACATGCTAAGTTTCAGTTTCAATGGATTTGACCGTGCAGAAGCATGCGGCTGATTCTTAGTGATAATATGCCTTTCCTGTATCCTTACACCTTCATATGTCTGTTTTCAACTTCCACCCTTGTATGGTTCATTTTAAACTCAAACATGGATGAGTTTTCTTCACAGTATAGCATTTTAATCCATATCTGAAGCATGCATCAGATTGCTTTAAGAAGTTTGAATCATTTTTAGTCCTATTAAATGTTTTAAGCAGACATGATTACAACCACAGACATATTTTTGTATTTGTCTGATAATTTTTGGTATGCGCTTTATTACTTGGCTTTCAATTTAGCTAAAAGCAATGTAAGAGTTAGCTGTCTTCTGAAGGAGCTCAAATGATCTTGTGTGTTTGATAATGAGTATTGTTAACCAACCTCACCCCATATCTCTAACCTACAATGCTGTGTCAACCGATTAATTTAGCAAAAAGGAAGACATGATGCATTTGAACTCGACACCTTTTTTTTAACTTATGGAACTTTAATACCACCCACCCATGACCATTTTTCTATAAGCTAACAACCCTGAGATATGGTAAATAAGTTGTGAAGTTGATGTGCAGATTTCTTTTGTATACTAAGAACAAGTTCCTTGTCCACAATGTTTTCCCTAGCATATTGACAATCCTCCTCCACATGTGTCAAATGGTCATGAAAAGTTTGATCCAACGCATTCTAACAGCTACTTGATTATTGCATTGCAAGGCGCTTTATATTCATAACTAGATCTAACTCATAGGTATTCCTATGCCTGATGCTGCGACTCAGCACCAGATATAATCATATAATCACAACATCTTGCTTTCTTGCTTTTGGAACACATAAATATTCGGATGAACCTGCCAATTGTTTATTTTGTTTGGGAGAAATATCAGAATGAAATTTGTTTTTCTAAAGCTTTTTGTATCTAAATTAATGAAATTATCAAATGATTAGACTACCTGATGTCTACTCTTTGAAGCGTTTAGTTGTGGTTCATTAGCTCGGATGTGTTTGAAGTTTCTTAACTAATATTGGTGTCCAAAATTCTTTATCTTTTAGTTTATAATCTGTTAAATATCATCCTTATAAGTTATAATCTATATTCAATTTTAAGGTTTTGGTACCATCAATCTTCAGAACCTTATTTCTCTTTATCCCCGATATGATAATACCTCATTGCAATTTGAGTTAACTTGAATTCGAGGTGACTTCTTGTTTACTGCCTAACTACTTATTTTGAGAACAGGAACTGAAACCATGAATGTATTCTTGTATGCTCTTTAATTCTGTCTCTTAAATCATGACTGCAGTTAAACTTGCAAATGAGAAGAGAGCTTTGCCAAATATGAGATTGGAAAGTGCTTCTGATGAGAGGTCACAAGATCAAGTCCACCGTGTACAGATTACTCTTACATCCAAGAGTGTAAAGAATCTTGAGAAAGGTACATCAATTCTCCTCTTTCTTCTTATATCACTAGGCATGATCCTAATACTACGTGCAAACAGTTTGTGCCAATCTTGTTAGTGGTGCAAAGGACAAAAGGCTTTCCGTTAAGGGAGATGAAGTGATGCCGGAGAATGTTTCACCCATTGCCACACGGCCTTTGTTTGATGGAGGTACTATCTCTTCCTGAGACTAAAAAATTGTCCTAACTTCTAACTGTTTAGTATCTTCTTACTGTTTTTGGTTAATTTTGGTGAAAAATCTCAGACCTCAATTAATTGCAAAAAATAAAAATAAAACAAAAACATCCAGGCTATTAACTTCCTACATACAAATTTTGCCTCGAAAAGCTGCGAGGTAGTTTTCCTTGGATAGGGCTGTTAATATTGATCTCTTTTGATTATTGCTAGTAGCAACTATTTAGTCAAGAGGTATTATTAAAGCAGTTGTTTAGGCTTTTGAGTTACCGGTGATGTAAACATTTCCAGAAATCTGCAATTCTAATTTATAAACTGTTATGATTTGGTATAATAATTGGAAATGTACTTGACAAAAGGCAGGTATTCATCAAAGTTGCTTCACTGACATTGACTGTTGGTGGTCCTTGTCTCCTTGATACTGTAGAGCATGGCATGAAATTATGTATTCATTGGACATTTTGATAAAACCTCTTCTTTTGTTTGGGGATCGTTTTTTGAGTTTAGCCAAAACGTTCAAATTAAAGTTCGAAACACTAACTAGTAGTTTTTTTTTTCCTTGGTTGCATGGCGATTTCCATCTGACCACAAAAATCCTTGATTGTTTTTCAATTACACAACCAAATTGTTTAGTGTTTTGTTTTGTCTTTTTCAGTAATCAATCACTTATCAAAAATATGATGTTGGTTTTTTGATTCTTTTCTTTTCTTTTTCCCCTATATTTCAACTGTTAGGAATCTATACCCCTAACCTACAATATCAGCGGCCAAGTAAAAAAGGTTGCACCAACTTTCGGTGGAGCCCGGCAATGACTCGCTTCCTTCTCCCATTCCTTATACGACAATCAAATTTTGGATTAAAGATGGGCAGAGCCTTCAAAAAGGAAGCATTCATAGCTGCGGCCGAGGCTGTTACTAAGGAATTCAAGCTCCAGTGCAACGATGGAAATGTTGAAAATCATCTGAGAACCATCAAGGCCAAGTATCAACAGATAAAGAGATTGCAGAGTCTGAACAACACTGTTTGGGATGAAAAGGAAAAGAAGATCATCATGAATGACAAAGATTATGGCCAATATGTTTCGGTATGCATCCATTTCTCTCTCTAAAGTTGCACGTAAATTATGGCTAAATTGCAGTCGTGTAACAGGAAATCATCCTCTCTAATCAAAATTTATGTTTCCTACCATAAAAAGAGGAGTTTGGTTTGCAGTTTGCTTCCTGTTTAAAAGACCGTGAAGTAGAAGAAAATGCACAGCTTTTAAAAAAATAAGGCTAAAATGCATGAAACCATTCTCACACAAACCTGCACTTTGCCCTCCACTTTAAGGATACTATTTCCATTTATTTTAATTTTCTATGGCCAAAATATCACTTAGTTTTAGGTATTTATTGTGACTAGTAAACGAAACATCGGTAGAAAAATGATGGAAATTCAGGGGAATTTTGTATATAATTAATGGAAATAATAAAGCCGGCAGGTCGGATGAGTAAAGTGCAGGTTTTCAAAACTATGGGGGTTTCCTGCTATTTGGGCATATTTAAAGGAAGTTTCTTGCTGTTTAGTCAACAGAAGGGTGAAATCATACTAAACAGGCAAAATGGGTCAGGTTTTCTGCAATTTAGCCTCGACTTTTACATATCAACACTAAACTACCAAACCCATTTTTATGAATCCAGGCTAATCCGAAAGATGAACCCTTTCTGAACAAGCCAATTGAAATGTACGACGAGATAGTCTACATATGTAGCAACAACCCCGCACATGATAATTTCGCCCGTGAGTACATCAAGGAGAATAATGAAGAAGTGGTTCATATTCTCAATGAGACCAATGAAGATGATGGCTTCATTTCCAAGGATGAAAATGAGGGGGGTTTCATTACTACAGAACCCATTAATGAAGACAGACATGATGAAGGAGGGCATGATGAAGACGTGAACATACTAATGGTAAATGATAATGAAGATGTGGAGATTGAAGAGCTAGGAGAGGAGGCGACTCCACCCCCACCACCATCGTCTAGGTCACCACCACAAGTCTCCACATCCTCGGGTTCATTGGAAAGAATAGGGCAGAACGGTAAAAAGAGGAAGAGTCATAATCTCGAGGAGAAGATTGATTACTTGGCTTCTCAGATTGGTGAGTTGGCGGAGGCTTTTAGAAGTAGCCGTAGGGGAATCTCGTCCGAACTCTATTCGGAGGTGATGAAATGCGAAGGGTATGATGAGGTGTCTCTTGGGAAAGCATTCGACCATCTTAACGAGAACGAGAATCTTGCGAGGGGTTTCCTTGTAAAGAATCATAATTTGAGGCAGGCATGGTTGTCTGAATTCTTTTCTGGTGGTACTCTGATGGTCTAGTTTCTTTGTTTCTTTAAATAGATAGATGGGATTTAATAATATGCAACAGGTTAGAGGAAATTGAAAGTATAGAGTTAACAGTTTTCCTACGGTTTTAATTTATAAAAGCTACAGAGTTTGGCCTCTTTCTGCCTTGTGTCATGTGGTTACCTTCTTCATATCTTTTCACAGTTTTTACTTCATTTTATGCTTTGAATCAGAGATGCTTGAATAGCTAAGTTGCAACTTGCATATCTGGTTCTGGAGAAAGTATTCAGTGCTTTCAGGTTACCACATCAGCATCCTAACGGTAGCTTTAAATCCAATTAAAACAGAACACTTGGCATGGGCTCCCCAATATTTATATCCTTTAATAATTGTAAAAGCTAGCATTCCGGCAAAATAAGGCATATGGAGAACCAAACTTATGGCAGCCAGAAATTCAGCCATGGCTTGGATGCCTCATGCCTGAAGGAAGATTTTGCGTGAGTACTGAGGCGATGACCGACGACGGCCGGTTGAGATTGACTGGCGGTGGTGTCATGACCGGATCTTAGCTAAGGTGATTGAAGCCGACGAAAGGAATCTGAGAAGGAAGACCTGAATTTTTCACAGCAAATATGATTAAAACTCCTCTATCTAATTTCTTCATGAATCATTTTTTTGGGACAATTTTTTATTGAAAACTAAAAATAAATAGTAATTATAAAAAAAAAACCCACTTTAAAAAATAATTACAAAAAGAGACCATTTTTTGCCTCGTAAGCGCCAGCTCAGCGTTGACGTGGAATAATTTTTTTCTGGACACAATTTCAAACCGTGCCAATAGTATTTGTATGAGGCTTAGTTTGAAACTGTGCCCCATACATTTGCCCTTTACATTTGTATGGGACGCATTTTAAAACCGCGTCCCATACAAATGTTATGGGCGCAGTTTGAAACCGCGTCCCATACAAATGTAAAGAGCGCAGTTTCAAACCGCGTCCCATACAATTAATAAATGCAAAATAATATGAATCATTGTTTTTGTAAGGACTTTTTTTTTGGTGCAGTTGCAAATTGCGTCCCAAAAAGAAACATACTTACTCACGGGTGTGTGTTTTTCTATGACGCAGTTTGAAGGTGCGCCCCAAAAGGATTACACAATCGTTCACGGGTATGATTTTTTCTGGGGCGCAGATGCAAACTGCGCCCAAAAAAAGAAACATACTCATCCATGGGTTTGTGTTTTTCTATGGTGCAGTTTAAAGGTGCGTCCCAAAAGAAACACAATCATTTACAGGTATGTGTTTTTCTGGGGTGCAGTTGCAAACTGCGCCCCAAAAAAACCCATATCCGTGAATGATTGCGTTCATTATATTAAGAGTTCAATCTCTTCCTCTCTATCTCGAATCTCAATATCTGTGCCGAGCGCTCTCTCACTCTTTCAGATCTTATCGCCATCACATTCTCTGTCTTTCTCCCTCTCAATTCTTAGCCTCGCTCTCTCTCAATGTCGGGATCTTCATCTGCAGGATTGCCATCAATCGATGATATTAAGATGTGCATCCCTACACCGTGGTGAAATCTGTATATACGATGATAAACTACTCTGATTACGAAAACATTCTCTATCGATTACGAGGGGGTATGAACTGGCCGATGAAGATCGATCGTGAAATCCTGCGGCTCTTGCACTTAGCCGTATTGGATGCACTTCCGTCTCCCCTTGAAGAAGTAACCCATGACCACCATGGGAAAGAAAATCGTCGTCTCCACTTCTTTCATTCTATGAGTCTTCTTTCAGGTCGCAATATCGAGTACTCTGCAAGTTCTCTTTACCGCATCTTTATGCACTGTCGGACTTTGAACCACCTCGAAATCACTCGAGATATTGCGCTAAATGATGAGGCTATTGATGCAATTACAGAGCAGATTAATTCTGTTGCTGTGGAGCTAAGTAACGTAGAGCATTTATTTTTGAAATTTAGTAATGAATTATGTCGTTGTTACTGTTCTGTATATCTATTTTGTTTGCGTCATTCTCGTATATATTGTGGATGGGTGTACCATGTGTGTGTAATATATCGTGTATGAACATGTGTTTGTGCGAGAGAATCAACGTTTGAATTAAAATGAATTAAAGTGTTATTTTGTAAAGAAATAATCGGGAAAAATCGGACAGCGCCTCCTTTGTAAATTTTGAATAAAATTCATGTACAAGCATAGTAAAATAATAGCATCCACAGATGGAGCTAACTCAACGCCCAAACGGCGGAGACTCAACATCCAAACGGTAGAAATACAATCCACGCACAATATACGACGCCCAAACGACGAAGAACAATAAGCCGAAAACATTAAACAATGTAAAATAAATAACGAATTCATTGCAATACAATACAACACGAACACTCATGACAATCTAACGAAGTCGTTGCACCATCTCAGGTGTCCTCCTCTTCGCTATAGGACGGTCTGGCTTCGTCGGCAGCATGTGGCTGAGACGGCTCTGGCTGTGATGGTCCATACTTGTACTCATCGGGATGCTGAGACGGCGCCTGCTGTCTCCGTCTACGTCGTGCATATATGAAAGGAATGGCAGGTGCGAACACAGCTGGTGGAGGCACTGGTGGTATAGGCAGAGGTGGCGGGGGCACGGGTGGTGTGTGGATGAGTAGTGTAGGCACGGGTGGTGTAGGGATGGGTGGTATAGGCACGGCCGGTGGACGTGTGAATCTGTGCCTCGTCATCACACTCCTGATTAGGGACTTGATGTTCATAAAGTAGGCCGAATCCCTGGTGCCACTAATACCCTCATCAGCTATATCCTCCAACTCGTAAATGGTATGGACCTATATTGATGGTAAATAAAATAATGAATTTCATAAAAATAAGATTTTAGTTTTAAAAGGTTTGATATAAACTTACCAAATCTCTCTCTATCGGTCCTCGAGGCGTATATGAGGTGGGCGGAGGGATGGCTGTGATGATGAATTTGTGGGTAATCATCCAATACCAGGAAAGATATTGATCTATTGGTATACTTCGCTGTATCTCATCGGCTATGTGGTGTATCCGATCGTACCATCGAACCACCCAAATCTGATACTCCACGAGCCAAGCATCCCCAGCTAGCGCTCCACCCTGTCACGGTGTTTCCTCCACCGCGTCTGGTATGTGCTATCTCAAACCGAACTAGCGGAGCACACAGTCTGACACGTGCATCTGAATAATATCGTTACAGATGATCGGTGTCCGCGCACGCTAGAAGCCAGCGCCAAAACATAATGGATATAGAGTGCCCATCAGGTCATGTATGTACGGTGTCCACGTAACTGCCGCCTCCTCCATGACATCAAACTTATTGCGGTAGAAATGGAGGCTGCGATCTGGTGTCACATCCCATGACCCGGGCACATTCCACCCGCATAAAGATTACACACAAGTTAATATTTCAAAAAAAACTTGAAATTTGAAATATGCATATAGTTTCAAATACTTACTGGAATCCATACGACCTTTGGCCATCTAAAACGAACCGTGTCGTAATGGTAGGGCGACCAATAGAGAGATATGTTCATGACCATATCTGAAATACAATATGATAGAATTACGTTTTACGTTGAATATCAATTTAATTACGCAAAATTAGTAGAATGCGGTTTTAAATATTGTATACCTGAAGAAGCGACAAACAGCCCCCAAAACTCTCCTTCTCCATCAATACAGCCATCCTCAGCTCGTTGTAGAGGAATGACAGAACTGCACCCCTATGATAAAGTGTCATACTGGTCGAGATCAGCTAAAAGAGGTAGCCAGGCAAGACTAAATTTGCTCTTGTTCCTATCCGGAAACAAGCGAACCCTAATTTGATGTAAAATGTAGGCTTGTGCATGCTGCTCGATCGCCGCGGGGTAGCATCCAAGACAGGCTCAACACTAAATGCCTCCCGCAGCCAACTCAAGTGGATGCTACTGCCTCTCCTCTAGCCAACATGCGAAACCTACCTAAAAAGTTGGGACACAAGTCTGACCAATTGTGGCTGTACTCTACAGCAACCACTTCTCCGACTATCGGCAGACCAAGCAGCACAACGACGTCCTGAAGGGTGATAGTCATCTCACTAACTCTAAAATGAAATGTGTAGGTCTATGGTCTCCATCTATCTACCAAAACCGTAATCAAGTTTCTATCCAGACGTATATACTCTAATCTGGATAGAAGATGAAAGCCCGCCTGTTGCAGCTCAGCCTGCACACGTGCATCTCCAGCTGGGATCCGGCTGCTCTGGACTAAGTAGTCAACGCATGTAATCACCTGATCACTCTGCCAATTACAAAAAGATGATCTATATTAGTAACAAATAACTAACATATGTAAGTAAAGAAAATAAAATTACAAAGTTTTACCTGTACTACTGCGGCGTTGACCGACCTGTGGTCGGCCTGCAAGTACAGAATACTCGTATTTATAGGTCCATAATCCATAAGTATATCTGCATAATGAAAAAGTTGAGTTATATTATCTTTGAAAAATGAGTATGTATAACAAAGAATGTATGTGTGCGTGTATGTGTGTGTAGATGTATGTTTGTTTTTTGTGGTTGGACGCGCGCGCGCGCGCGCGTGTGTATGCATGTGTGTGTATTTCAAAATATAGGCAAAGATTACCAATGGCGACGTGAGGCTGGAGGATTTTTGCATCATGCCTTGTTATTACCATACTCATTGCAGATGCTGCATTTATTTTGCCTACGTCCTTCTCGTGAATCATCCATAACACCTTTGATACGAGTAGAATGTGGTCGTCCTACTTGTCTCCTGCCGATAGACGGTAATATTATTGGACCGTTGTATGCCTCCCAATATCGGTTATGGGGTACAGGATGGAACAACGGGGTATAAACATCTTTGTATTTGGGGATCGAATACCACTTCGAAACAAGATCATGATGTGCAATGTCCCCCCCACCCTCTGCTCGTGTGCATGCTGAAATTACATGTGAACAAGGCAATTTTTGCAACTTAGAAATATTGCACGTACAACTGTAGTTCCTACCATCGATGACTATGCCATAATTTTTTCCATCTTTTTCAGTCACCTGCTATTCGGACTGGATGAACCTCACGATCCAAGCATGCCTGGCATCAGTAGCCTTTTTTGTTATTAATTGTTCGAACTTAGGACATAACTTTGTCGTCTACTCTTTTCCTTCCTGACATTGTGCAAAGAAGTATTTGTTCGCCCTGTAAAAAGTACGTCCTACTAAGACTTGAATATGCAAAGATCGAGATCCTTTTAAGACCCCGTTAAAGCTTTCTAAAGCATTCGTGGTCATCATGTAAAATCGCCTACCACCGACTTTCGAAAGAGCCCATCTTTTTTCTTCATTTTTTAGACTGCTTTCAATCCAAGCATATGCTCTTGGACTGTATAGGTTAGGTCATCTGGTGCACATGCAATTTGAGAGAACAAACCCTGCAAGGTTTTGCCACTAAATCCAGCAGTTGAGAAGTTAGCTCTGATATGTCGCATACAATAACGATGACTATGAGGTACTGGCCATGATCTTTGTAGTGCCATCGGAATCCCTTTCATCCAGTCAGATATGAAGGTAATGTGCCTTCCCCGCACGGATGAAATGTAAAGATGAATGCATGTAATGAACCGCTCCTAATTTTCAGTGGTTTCACCTCCAACTACAATATATGTCAAAAGATAAAGGCCATCATTTGCATCGGCCTCGGTAGCAATGAGCAAAGTCCCTTTGTATCTGTCGTATAAGTGGATCCCATCAATACTCAGAATGAGATGACAATAAGCGAAACCATCAATGGCCGATCCGAATGCTCAAAATGCACCGGTAAAATATCCCATTCTTTCTGACATTGAAGCGCCAGTTATCTTGAAAACAGTCCCGGGATTAGTAGATTTGATGGCAGCAAGATATCGTGGCAAATGTTCATACGAATCTTCTCAATCTCCGTATATTTTAGACAATGTCTTGTTCAACGCATTCCATGCTTTCATATAATTTATTTCAATGAATAATATATCTTTTATAAACACTTGAATCGTTTTGGGGGTCAAATCGACATCCGCTTTCACAAAAGGAAATATCTTGTTACATATGAATGTAGAAGTGTTATGTTTATGATTTGAATTTACTATAGGATTCACACAAGTATGATTACCCGCATACTTTTTTATCTGCCAAAATCCTGTCGGTGATTTCTTTGAGATATATGCATGAAACCTCCACGGGCAGTTCACGTCTGTTTTACAAACGACGGTGTACTTGGTCGTGTTAGTCTTGATTGGTTTAAAAGAAACTCCGTATTTAATTGACCAAACGCCGACTGCCTGAATTAACTTTTCCTTATTCTCGAACAAATCGCTGACCTTCAACCCACTTTCAATATCGACCGCCGAAAGCCTATCTTTACGAAAGTTGACATTCTCCATTACCGATGTAGATAGCATGTGAGCATCTGTCATGTTATCGACAAGTGAATTTTCAAACTCAATGAATTCATTGTTAACACATGAATTAGTAATCAACTGCCTATCATTCTCATACGTAAGGACATGTGCAATTTGCATGCTATCTTGTGCTTGAATCTCGTCCTCATTGTTGGGTTACGCCAGCGCCCTAGCCATCTACTGTGGCCAGTGCGGAATAAAAACTAGCATTTAAGAACTTGGCGCTAATGAAACCCGCTAGAATCGAATCATAAACCCTAAACTAGCAAACTATGAAGAGCTAAACTAAAGTGATAAAAGTGTTATACCGAATGATTCGTATCCTTCGGTCTTCTACCATCTTCATTAGCTCCTAGGGGTCTTCTGGATCGAGTTTGGCATCCGGTCTCCCTCCATTGAAGATGATCCACCTGAGAGTATATAGTTCGAGCTCCAACCTTAATACCGAGGTAACTAGGGTACCTAGTTCGCTAAACTAGATAGCCTAGAGAATGTAGAGAGTGATGGTGGATTGATTTGTCTCAAAATACCCTAGGTTTCTCAACACATGATGTTAGTTATATGTGTGTCCTAGAGGCCATTACTGTACATACGATATATATTGTAGTGGATGCTTGGATATATACATGGAGGAATTTCTTGCTCGACATGATAGTATGCTATCTGGTTGCTCTTTATCTTAACATGTACACTGATTGTCTCTATGTTACATGTTGGTAAAGCCCTTAGGATGGGTACTTGACTACCAGGATGATGATGCAGATCATATTAGTGGGGACATGGTAGTCGTCAAGTACATCCTTCAAATATTCTTAGTCGAGGGTGTATCGAGACAGGGCATCGATATACCAGAGTAGACTAGCGTATAGCTTCTCGACCCATGTAGATGGGTGATGGATGATCCCATATCCATTGGTATTTGACATCAGAGACAGTATACGGGTGCTCAGTAGAGACTGGGTACACTGAACGGACTCGCCGAGAACTCCCAGATGGTATTATACCTCACGTCAGATGGCAGTTCTCTGGTGACACTGGTACAGGTTATTCTGTAGACATGAGATCGTCATAGAGTCTTGTGTGATTCCCACTGTGCTTTGATTTCCACCTTACCACGTTCAAGAGAACGTGCAAAACGATGGCATTTGGGTACAGTCCCGAATCATATGGAGGCAATGAGCGATAGGAGGGGTTTCGTCTCTCCCGGTATTGGGAGTTGATGTTGCGCTGTGCTCGATTGGCTATAACAGGAAGTCCCTGACCAGGGCTGCTTCAGAGATGTACTGATAAGTGTTATCAGTAGTTTCTCGACCCGTTATGAGCCTCATATCGGCATAACTTATCGAGTTACTGGGTCTGACGTTTACCACCCCTAGACGAGATATGCGACATATCAGACGAAGAGATCGGACTGTACGGTAGTGTTACTGATTGGATTTGCAGGAGTATGAGCAGGCTTGCTTGTTGATCTTCTGATCGCTCAATACCCGAGTGGCCGTTACATTTAGCAGACCGCTTGCGTCTTGTGGGTGTTTGATATGATCATCACCTACTGCCGGCGTATTGACGAGTCTTTAGAGTCCTACACAGAGGTTTCCTAGCTCAAGCGAAACGGAGTAAGAGCACATATGTGATATGTGAAGGACCGAGATTAATACGATATGTGATACCGTATTCTATTCTCGCAATATGTGATATCGGTCGGTTATATGAGATATAGCCTGGTTATCGGATCAAGTGTTGATTCGATAAGTTGTTACATTTGATATTAGTCGGTTATATGTGATATAGCCGGATTATTAAATTAATTGTTGATTTAATAATTTAATGTATAATTATATATTTGATATATTAAATTACATTAACTAAAACTTGCTCACTTAAGATTTCTTTTCTCACTTGATTTGTGCATATGTATATATGTGATATATATTTGTGTACATATTATTGTGTCATGCTTGATGATACATGCAACTTGGGTGTGTGTGTGACTTACACCATGCTTGGTTTAATCCCAGGGTTTCTATTTATTTTGGTAATTACAAAATGGTTGGAAATTGTCAAGACATGAAGCTTGTAGAAGCTTGAGGTTTGCATTGACCAAGTCCACTATTTTGTTTTGCCAAAGACATTTATTAACCCAACCAATTAAACTTAGCCATGGTTAACTCTCTACAAGGGTTAGCATATGATGCTTAACTCACCAATGATTTCAATTATCTTTTGGATAATTATTATGAGAGCTTTCTTCTTCTTCTTCCTCACAAAGCTTTCTAGCTTCAATGGAGTTGATGAAAAAAGTGTGAGAAAATAAAATCTAAAGTGAGCCCACTTCCTACTTCATCATCCTCTACTACTTTCCATTTAGTATAGGGTGTTTGCTTCACTAATTCCACAATTAGTGAAGAGATAGCTTGGGTTAGTGTCTCCACGACGTAGATCATCTTCGGCCTCGAAGACTTCGATGCAAGCATGTTCATTTCTTCATGGGAGCCTTTCCAGAGTCCGGAGTTCACGATCGCAGCGAAGGGACTACTACACAGAGCTATTGAAGTGAAGGACCGGTCTACAAATGTTGTATTCCTTGCTCACTTTACTGCAAAGTGTTTGCATTTATATTCATCGGATTTCTAGTATACGATTCTAGGGTTAGGGTTAGCTAGAACGACAAAATTTTAAAATGGCATGAATGATACCTTCCGAAACCTTGCTGCCGTGCTAGGGAACCCTGCAGTGGTATCAGAGCCATGCTAGAAAATGAGACAGATTTTGTTAAGATTACGAAACCGAAATACTCCGAAACTTGAAACACGAAATTGTAGTTTCTGTCGAATTTAAAATGTTGTTAAAATTTTTTTTAAACAAGTACAGAGTGTTATATGGGATATATCATGAACACAGTGAAAATTTCAGGGGGTTTGCTCGGATTTTGGCCAAGCACAAGCATGTTTGGTTCGGCCACTTTTTGGCAGAATTGCATGAAATTTCACTGTGTTCCAGTGACTGGGTTTTGATATTTCAGGTGTTGTTTATTTTTGTTAATTTTGCATGTGATGTAATCTTATACTATAAGCAATTAGGAGTGTTTTGTATTTGTAGTTTTAACAATGTTTCGAGTTATTCACATATTGTCTAGGCGAAGTTTAAAAGTTCGATCGAATGTCAAAAACCCATTTTTCCAAGTTTAACGTATTCGGAAAAACATGCAAGTAATTTCATGAACCCTCTAGAAGAATGAAACCCTAACTCGACTTTTTGGATCTCGGAACCACTATTATACCCTAAGATTTGCCGTAGTTCCGTGGCGACATGAGTGAGGCTTGGATTTGCCCTTCTACGGCTGGTGTATAGATACCATGGCATATTCTGGATATTATTGAATTGTGCTCAAGTGTTGAGCTATCGGGAAATTGTGGGATTTTGATGAATCGATCGAAAAGTTTAACGTTCGTCTGGGTATCATGTGATGGGATACAATATTTGGAATCCACAAGTAGTTATGAGATAACTAATTTTAATGTTATAAATCTAGCAATTTAGTCTCATTTGATCGGTTGCCACGGGATTTTGATGTGATCAAAAGTCCGTCGCAATCACGTAGCGTACACGGATACTCGCCGGGTAACCTTATTAGATAGCCACGCTCCATAGCCCCGACCAAGTGACCGTAGGAGAACCCCGTCGTCAAAAGCATCCGTTCGGGTGCTCGCGGTAGCGGTGTTCCGCCTTAGTGCACTTCGTCGACGACATCGGGGGGTGCGGCCGTCTACTAAAGTTTCCGACGAGCATTCGATCAAGATGTTGGGAATCTTGTTCAATTGCCCGACTATATATTAAAAGGTGTTTTGAATATCGAGACTAAAATGCGGGGTTTATAATTGTTAGGCATGCGATGTCTAAGGAATTCATTTGGTTAGGCATGTGATGTCTAAGGTGGTTGTGGATTCCAACTGTTGTAGTTTTCACTTTCTTTTCTGCGACCGTAAGTGTAATATGTGGTGTATCGTCGGTTTCGGTGCTATATGTCAACGACAATTGGGATACGCATATTTACTTACGTTTATGTCATGTGTTGCTGTGATATGTTATATTGGATCGTCGTGTTTTTAATAGCCGGGGGTTTTATGTGAGATGAGAGTTTTTCATTTTCATTCATGTAAAATTCATTGTATGTAATATTTTTTTATTGGGGCATTTCCGGGTTGAGGATGCTGTCACCATTGTATATTATTTACTTTTCCACATTAGGATAGACCCAAGACGGGGAGCACAAGTAACCGGGTTCTAGGGTCCAGTGGGAGACCATCTCGAGGAGTCGAGACCCCGTCTCCTAACTCTAGAATTGGTAGGGTTGCTTGCTGCTCTCGTATGGGTCTAGGTATGTGTGTTTGGCTATTCATCACGACCGTGGAATCCGTGTTTTATACAGTCTTAATTTAAAACCCGGAAATCCTAGTATATCCAATATTCATATGTTGTGTTCTGCTGCGATATTCTGTGATGTGATCACTGTATATATTGAGATAGATACTGGATATAGTATATGTGATATATTATATAGACGTTTCTTATGTTTTACACCTGCGCTAGCCCTGCCCCGCTCCGCCGTTAGTTACCTAACCTAACGGTGCACGAGAGGACATCGAGGCGAATGCGGATGGCATAAGTGTACGTTGTATTTATCTGTGATGTTTAGGTAACTTAAAATGATGGGACTTCATTAATGAGATTAATGAAAGAAAATAAACCTAAAGATGTTGTGGAATCAAATTTTCAAAAACAGGTAGCCCTAGTTGTTGTTTTGCATAGCGGTATTCCTTGTAGAATATCCAACACCTTATTCGATAAGGAAAGAGCCGAGATCCCTTCACCGGGAGTGACCTCTTTAGCAATAACTAGCAGATGCTACAAACTCGGTTTGTCTTTTGATTGCTTTTATAGTTTTTGCATTGCATAGTGGTATTGTGAATATCCTTCACCTCAATCGACGAGGAAAGAGCCGAGATCCCTTCACCGAGAGTGACCTCTTTAGCAAAACTAGTAAAGACCTAAAAAACACTCTATTTTAAATCATTTGATTCTACAACGATATCAAGTTCATTACGCAAAAGGTTTTCTTAAAAACCCGCCGTAGCCCTCCGTCATTTCAGATAAGTACTTCATAGTATTCGTGCTACGTTTGTTGGCTTTCGTCAAGACGTAGTGTGCGGTTGCTATTTATGCTTATCTGCATAAGCATATGATGCAATTGAGTTAGGGTAGTCGTGCGACTTTGTTGACCTTGTCAAGGGTCATGCGGGTGGGTTTAATTCAATCAGGAAATGACGAGTTGAACCTGACTTGCGGTCTATGGTTTGTTGACCTTGTCAAGGTCATAGATCGCTCGGGACAAAATATTATCGGGAATTTCAAGTGTTGAAATTTGCAATGAGATTGCATACCTTCTATGAGATAGTTGGATCCCAATATCCACTATGAGTAAGAGTTTCTCCTGGGAGAGTTTTACACATCACAATTAGCCGATTAAGTAGCTGTCTAGAAAGGTGTCAACGGGGTTATGCCTCTGGGAAAACGAGATTTATTTTAATTAGGTCCGTGCGAAAGCACGGGAAACCTCCTTCAAAGTACCGACACTGGCCTGGCCGAAAGATTGACGAACCTGTAGGGTGTAATTAATCCCGGCTAGTCTTTCCTTTTAGGGTTTGAAGGAAGATTTAAAAAAAACAGTGGGAGCCATCCTGATTAGATAAATTAATAACCAATCTAATCTTACAAGGGCATACGCTGAGTGTTTTCTTCTCTCTCTCTCCAGGTAGCGACCATGTCACGCCTTAATCAAGATAATAATATGGATGTATTGACCGAACTCGCTTATTATACTGAGCTGGGGAACGTTGATCCCGCTCCAACTTATATTTGTTATAAGACCGAGCAGGAAATAGGGGATTACCAGAATTCCCGTGCCGTCCAAACGAAGAAAGTGTATGTTGATACATTTTCTTCGGGTGTGTTTATTACAGAGAACTGTTTCTCAGTTTCCTTTACGTCTTGGGTATGAGATACCGGATCAAGATCCCATATATGTAATATGTACATGGGCTATAGATAGGTACAGAACTGAGAATGGGTGATAAGTTTTAAGAGTTGGAAACGGCGCAATTGGTGCAGCCAAGTATGTTGGCAGTTATCACTCTATATTACCAAATACATTGATTCTGAACGAATGTTATTAGATACCGAACCTGATATACAATATCATATCGGTATCTTTATTTAATAAAGAAGAACATAATTTTGTATTGTTGGATAATGTTTTGAACATTTCTTATATCAAGAGTTGATCGGTTCAGGCACGTTATCTAAAAGCATATACGTTCTAAATCAAATTATAGTTCTTAACGTACAGAACACACACAAGAGGAAGAGTTAAGAAATGAACGAATACTTCTTGAGGTATTGTAGACTAGGTCATATCTATGCGACCCGACTAGCTGAAGTTACATAAAGATGCATATTTAAATCAGTTTGAATTTACATCTTATGAAACTTGCCAGTCATGTCACAAAGATAAGATGACAATAGCTCCGTTTATTGGAAACAGAGAAAGAGTTAGTGAAATCTTGGGATTGATATATGATGATGTATGTAGGTCCCCTGTCTATAAATGCCATGACTGGTTCTTTGTACTTCATTACATTCACTGATGATCTCTCAAGATTCGCACATGTATTCCTGTTGAAACACAAGTCTAAACCTTTTTAGAAATTCAAAGAATATAAGTCAGAAGTAGAGAACTAAAATGGGTATAAGTATTATGTCCTTTGATGTGATCAGGGAGGAGAATACTTGAGCACGGAGATCCTGGACTATTCTAAAAGAGAATGATATTCTCTCTCAGCATTACTCCTCCGTATACACCACATCACGTAGGTGTATCAGGGCGGAGCAATCGCACCCTATATGATATGGTGTGCTCTATGATGAGTACTATTGAGTTGACTATTTCCTTTCTGGAGTTATGCACTTGAGAAGCTGCATACCTATTGAATAGGGTTCCAATCAAATCAGGTGCCTACCACTCCATATGTGATATGGTATGGGAAGATCCCATCTCTCAAGGATGTTGAGATTTGGGGTTGTCCGGCCTATGCCAAAAGCAAAATCCGGACAAGCTCGAGGCAAAGTCAGTTCTGTAGAAGTTTGTTGGATATCCCAAGTATTCGCAAGGGAATATCTTCTACCCCACTGAGGAACAAAAAATATTTTATTTCTCAGTATGCCACCTTTTGGAAAGGGAATTTCTTATGAAGAAATTAGTGGTCATGAGGTAGAACTGGAAGGAGTTCCAGCTATACAAACTACAATTGATGATTTGGTAGAACCAGAGGATTCAATAGTTCCCGACGAACCTCAGCCTCTCCACCGATCTGGTAGGGTTTCTCATCCACCTGAGAGATACTTCGGTTTTCTCTATGACAGTGGGACCGAGGATTACATCATGAGATGATGACCCAACTAGTTTCGAGCAGGCCATCAAGAGTGGCGACTCTGTGAGAATGGCTGGATGCTAAGCGATCTGAGATGGAATCCATATACACCAACAAAGTATGGACTTTGGTTGTTTTATCTGAAGGGTTAAATCCCCATCAGGAGCAAGTATATCTTGAGAAGATTACTTGGTGTAGATGGAAAAGTTGAGACTTTCAAAGATAGACTTATTGCAAAAGGTTCTCGTCATCGACCAGGTGTGGATAATGATTAAACCTTTTCTAGTACCTATGCTTAGGTCCATCCAGATCCTACTTGCCATTGCTACATACCATGATTACGATATCTGGCGGTTGGGTGTCATGGGTGCTTTTCTAAATAGTGATTTAGAAGAGAGCGTCTATAAGTACACAGCCAGAGGGCTTCGTAGACAGTGGGAGCAGCGGAAACGTGTGCAAGTTGCTTTATGAGTTAAAGCAGGTATCGCGGAGTTGCAACATCTGTTTTTATGTGGTAGTCAAAACATTTGACTTCATCAAAATGGTAGATGAATCTTGTATATACAAAAAGGGTAGTAGGGAGTATGGTGGTGATCCTCGTATTGTACGTGGATGACATACTCTTGATAGGAAAGGAGTTTCCTATGCTACACTCGGTCAATCTCCTCTTATCACGAGGATTCTCCATATAGGATCAAGGTGATACCTCCTAAATCCTGGGTTATGTATCTATGAGATAGATCTAAGTGGATGTTAGGATTCTCACTAGGTGTAGTGAGATGGTATCAATCGATCCTGGGGAGAATCACTGGATAGCTTCCAGGGTGGTAAGGTCGACTAAATGTCAGTCACATGCATTTCTTTACCCTCAGTGGAGGGAAGGTATGTTGGAAGAGTTCCAAGCTAGATACTGTGGCATACTAGATGATAAAGGCTGGATACATCACTACCAAGGATGCTACCAAAGAGGCAGTCTGGATATATAATAGTTCATGAGATGAACTTCATTCCTACCACTGTGTGACAATGGAGTTGTGGCTTATGCCTAGGAACCCCCGTCCCATCTGAGATCCAGACATATTCTTAGGCAGTATCACCTGATCATGGAGATGGTTGATTTCCATGGAGATCGAGGATATGAGAGTAGACACAGAGGACAACATGGCGGATCCACTCACAAAGGCCTATTTTCAGGAGAGACTTTTATGGGATGGTTGAGTATGAGATATTTCAACCACTGCTGATTGTTGGGTATGAGATACTACAACAGATGGCCCTAGTGAAAGTGGGAGATTGTTACTTATATGTGTTCTCTACAGGCCATTACTGTACATACGATGTATATTATAGTGGATGCTTGGACATATACATAGAGCACTTTCTTGCTCGACATGATAGTATGCATCTGGTTGCTCTTTATCTTAACATGTACACTGATTGTCTCTATGTTACATGTTGGTAAAGCCCTTAGGATGAGTACTTGACTACCAGGATGATGATGCATATCATACTAATAGGGACATGGTAGTCGTCAAGTACATCTTTCAAATGTTCCTAGTCGAGGGTGTATCGAGACGGCATCAATATACCAGAGTAGACTAGCGTATAGCTTCTCGACCCATGTAGATGGGCGATGGATGATCCCATATCTATTGGTGTTTGACATCAGAGACAGTATACGGGTGCTCAGTGGAGACTGGGTACACTGAACGGACTCCCCGAGAACTCCCAAATAGTATTATACCTCACGTCAGATGGCAGTTCTCTGATGACACTAGTACATGTTATTCTGTAGACCCGAGATCGTCATAGAGACTTGTGTGATTCCCACTGTGCTTTGATTTCCACCTTACCACGTTCAAGAGAACGTGCAAAACGGTGGCTTTTAGGTACAGTCCCGAATCATATGGAGGCAATGAGCGATATGAGGGGTTTCGTCTCTCCCGGTATTGGGAATTGATGTTGCGCTGTGCTCAATTGGCTATAACAGGAAGTCCCTGACCAGGGCTGCTTCAGAGATATACTAGTAAGTGTTATCAGTAGTTTCTCGAGCCGTTATGAGCCTCATATCGGCACGACTTATCGAGTTACTGGGGTCTGACGTTTACCACCCCTAGATGAGATTGCGACATATCAGACGAAGAGACCGGACTGTACAATAGTGTGTCTGATTGGATTCGCAGGAGTATGAGTAGGCTTGCTTGTTGATCTTCTGATCGCTCAATACCCGGGTGGCCGTTATGTTTAGCAGACCGCTTGCGGCTTGTGGGTGTTTGATATGATCACCACCTACTGTCGGCGTATTGGCGAGTCTTTAGAGTCCTACACAGAGGTTTCCTAGCTCAAGCGAAACGGAGTAGGAGCACATATGTGATATGTGAGGGACTGAGATTAATACGATATGTGATACCATATTCTATTCTCGCAATATGTGGCATCGGTCGGTTATATGAGATATAGCCTGGTTATCGGATTAAGTGTTGATTCGATAAGTTGTTACATTTGATATTAGTCGGTTATATGTGATATAGCCGGATTATTAAATCAATTGTTTATTTAATAATTTAATGTATAATTATATATTTGATATATTAAATTACATTAACTAAAACTTGCTCACTTAAGATTTCTTTTCTCACTTGATTTGTGCATATATATATATATGCGATATATATTTGTGTACATATTATTGTGTCATGCTTGATGATACATGCAACTTGGGTGTGTGTGTGACTTACACCATGCTTGGTTTAATCCCAGGGTTTCTATTTATTTTGGTAATTACAAAATGGTTGGAAATTGTCAAGACATGAAGCTTGTAGAAGCTTGAGGTTTGCATTGACCAAGTCCACTCTTTTGTTTTGCTAAAGATATTTATTAATCCAACTAATTAAACCTAGCCATGGTTAACTCTCTACAAGGGTTAGCATATGATGCTTAACTCACCCATGGTTTCAATTATCTTTTGGATAATTTTTAAGAGAGCTTTCTTGTTCTTCTTCCTCACAAAAGCTTTCTAGCTTCAATGGAGTTGATGAAAAAAGTGTGAGAAAATAAAATCTAAAGTGAGCCCAATTCCTACTTCATCATCCTCTACTACTTAACATTTAGTATATGGTGTTTGCTTCACTAATTCCATAATTAGTGAAGAGATAGCTTGGGTTAGTGTCTCCTCGACGTAGATCATCTTCGGCCTCGAAGACTTCGATGCAAGCATGTTCATTACTTCATAGGAGTCTCTCTAGAGTCCGGAGTTCACGATCGTAGTGAAGGGACTGTTCCCCTCCGAATGGCGGCGACGACGTGAGGACGTCTAGCCAAAGATTTGGGGCAGATGCTATTTGGTTTTATCCGTCCACCTCTCCGAAGATGCCAAGTTGATTTATGGCACCGTATATCGGAGGTTTGGACGGATGCGGCCGATGTAGCAGACTTCGTCAGATTCCCCCTCGTTTGAGGGTTTTTTGATTGTGGGGACGCTCTTCCCTGCAGGCGCAAGCCCCTGCAGTTAATTACGCTACCGCATCGCGGTAGCCACTTTCTCCTTCTCTAGAATTTCACTTCGTGTCGTGTGTGTTTGTTTTGTTTGTGGTTGCCCGTGGATTGTATACGGAGACTAATTTATGTCGTCGCCCGTAGGACGTGGATTAGTCCAAATCCGTATTTACTTAGATTTGGGTTTGGGGTTTTGGTTTAAGGATACGTTAGCCATGTTTGAGGCTAAGATCAACTTAAACGTTTGTTAAGGATACGTTAGTCTGATTTGAGACTAAGATCGACTTAACGGGAAGAGCATTTAGGGGCTCTATTGTTCCAGTTTAGGGACGTAGTGGTCCATTTAATATATGGCCATCAGGACCCGTCACCTCTCTGCCGACGTTGAAGGATTACAACGATAGGTGTCAGAGGAGTTCGGAGATGTACCCTTGAACCAAAAGTTGATTGGGGGTCTTATAGTCCAATTTGGGACTAAAGTCTGTTTGAATGTTTAAGGATACGTTAGCCATATTTGAGGCTAAGATCAACTTAAACGGGATCATTTAGATCCAACAAAAGAGCGTTTGGGGGCTCTATTGTTCCAGTTTAGGGACGTAGTGGTCCATAGGTAGTTTAGGGACATTGCGGTCCATATTCCAGTTTAGGGACATGGTGGTCCATGTTATTTAGTTTAAGGACGCTCGAGTCCGTGGGTTTAAAGACCCCACAGTCCGTGTTTTAGTTTAAGGACGCTTAAGTTCATGAGTTTAAGGACCCCACAGTCCGTATTTTAGTTTAAGGACGCTTAAGTCCATGAGTTTAAGGACCCCACAGTCCATGTTTAAGTTTAAGGATGGTTAAGTCCATGAGTTTAAGGACCCCACAATCCGTGTTTTAGTTTAAGGACGCATAAGTCCGCGGGTTTAAGGATCCCACAATCCGTGTTTTAGTTTAAGGACGCATAAGTCCGCGGGTTTAAGGATCCCGCAATCCGTGTTTTAGTTTAAGGACGCATAAGTCCGCGGGTTTAAG
The DNA here is from genome assembly GCA_030015575.1 of Agapanthus africanus. Classification (NCBI taxonomy): domain Eukaryota; kingdom Viridiplantae; phylum Streptophyta; class Magnoliopsida; order Asparagales; family Amaryllidaceae; genus Agapanthus; species Agapanthus africanus. The sequence continues at coordinate 408,342,748 of CM057349.1, read as the reverse complement.
GATCCCACATTCCGTGTTTTAGTTTAAGGACGCATAAGTCCGTGGGTTTAAGGATCCCACAGTCCGTGTTTTAGTTTAAGGACGCTTAAGTCCGTGGGTTTAAGGACCCCACAGTCCGTGTTTTAGTTTAAGGACACTTAAGTCCGTGGGTTTAAGGACCCCACCGTCCGTATTGATATGTGGTTGTCGGGGCCCGTCACCTCTCTGACGTCGTTGAAGGATTACAACGCCATGTGTCAGAGGAGTTCGGAGATGTACCCTCGAACCGGTTGTAAATTGATTTAGGAGAGCAGCTGTGCTCAGTCAATTTAATTTGAGGACTTACGGCCATAATTGGGCTAAGTCCAGTTGAAAAATGTTCAACACTTTTATTTGTTTTTGGCCTAATAGGCCCATGTTAGGGATTGGCCCCTGTTTAAGTAATGCATTGCATTATTTATTATTTTGTTTGGGCTCTGCCCATTTATAAATGATGCAGAGCATCAATTTTGTTTGGGCTCTGCCCTTTTTATTGCCTTACAATTTAATTTGGCCTACTAGGCCTTTCTGATTTGGGCCTGGCCCTTTAGTAAATAATGCATTGCATTTGTCAGGCACTTTGAGCCAATCAATGAGCGCAAGCGCTTGCGGTGATGACACGTGTCACGCAAGCGCAGTGCGCTGCGCCAGTGCTGCTGACACGTGCCGCGCTCTGGTGAGTTGCGCTAATTTCAGAGAGTAAGGCTCTATCTCAAAAGCACATAGCGCAAGTGATTCAGATGCTGACATGTGGCGCTCTCTGGTGGCTTGCGCCAACCTGAGAGCGCAACAGTGCAGTTTTGCAAGTGCAATGCACTATTAACTTGAGAATCTTTTAGATTTCAGAACCAATGGTTCAAAAAAAAGTGCAAAGCACTTATTATTATTTATTTTTCTTTTTATTGAAGATCATTGATCTTGTTCTCAGATCAATGATCTGTTCATAAGAGAATTTTCTCTTTTTTCTTAAAGGTTTTTACCTTTTTTTGTTCTTGAGGAATTCTCTCCAATTCTTCAGAGTTCTCAATGATGATGTTGATGATTTTGAATTGAGATCTAGGGTCCTTTATATAGTGCCCATAAATTTTGTTAGATTTGTTAAAGAGATCTTTTTCTGAGTGATTTGGGGAATTTTCCCCACCGTTGGATCTTTGATCCAAGAGCTTCTGTTTTACAGAAGAAAATCTTCTTGTTTTAACAAGAACAGAAAGATTTCTTTAGAATTTTAATTCTGTTTGGCGCAAATGCCCCAGCGCGTGACACGTGTCGCGCAGCGTACAACGCAGCGCAGCTGCCCTTGCGCAACTGCGTTGACACTTGTCGCGCAGCGCAGCGCTTGCGCAAAAGCGACTGCGCTGACACGTGTCGCGCAGCGCAGCGCTTGCGCAACTGAAACTTTGCTTCTTTTAATTTTGTTTTTTAATAGAGCCTTACTCTGATTGGGCACACTGCCTTGGGCGCTGCGCTGACGTATCAGCTTCTGACACGTGGCGCGTTGCGCCAGCGCACGGAATCTGAAGCGTTACTTCAAAATTTGAATTTTTGAAATTCAAACAGAGCCTTGCTCTGATTGGGGGAACAAATGCCCCCCACCGTTGCGCTCACGTGGCGCGCACGTGAGTGCGACGGTGGCAAGATCCCAACCGTTGGATCAATAGGTGATTTGAAAGGGCACATGCACCTATAAATTGGACCCTTGGTCCTTGGTAATTTTTTTACCATTTTCAAGAATCTTGATTTTCAGAGTCTTGCTCTTGCTTAAGAATTTTAGAGCCTTGCTCTTGCTTTTTCCCAAGAATTCCAGAGTTCAGAACTTAAAACCATCTTAGTTATAATAAAATAAAATAAAATTAAATTAAAGTTGATTAATAGAGCCTTGCTCTCATAAATCTTTGATCTAAAAAAGAAACCCCCTTGGGGTTTTATTAACAGAGTCTTGCTCTTAAAAGTTCATAGATCTGCAGAGATCTTGTCATGGGTTTTAACCCATGAACAGAGCTTTGCTCATGGATCAAATGTAGATCTTTTTTGATCTAAAAATGGAGAACTCCTAAAAGTTTTTATGGATCTTTAAGATCCCAAATTTTTTAATCTTCAGGAGTTAAAATTTCTTTTTGATGGATTTTTCCATCATTATTATAGAGCTAGGCTCTTTTTAAGGAAATTTTTATTCCCTTGAGACCAGAGTTTGACAAATGTCACTCTGTGACAGAGCTTTGCTCTAAAAGAGGAGATTTTCTCCTTGTCTCTAGGGATTTCCTATCAATGAGAATATCTCTTGGGGATCTTTTCATTAGTTGACAGTCTCACCCAATGATGGGGCTGTCTTGTTAAATGATGCACTGCCATCCAGATTTTGTGGGTCCCCATTTGGTTCCCCTACCCATTGCATTGCAGTGTGGGTAAAAATTTTAAAATGTTGAGCGTTGGAATTATAACACTGACGGCTAATTTTTGTCTCTTCGCAGGAAACATGTCTGCCAATTTGTCTTTTCCGTTTGTTCGCTCGGAGGGAGGGTTTCCCCAGGCACCGGTGGACCGCGTGGTGCTCGCTCTCATCAAGGATCATGACCCCGAGCACAAGAGCCTTCACTTATGGGGTAGGTGGTACAACGAGATCATCCAGGGTCGCCGAAGTTTCGGTTTCGCCACGCCGTCTGAGCCAACATCTTCACTCCCCTACGCAGATGAACCCCCGGTGAAGTATGCCGTGGAGGTCAAAAATTGGAATTCGGATGACCTCCTCCAGCCTGCGATTGGTGCTATCCCCGTGCAGCCGCCGCCAGCAATAGATATTTTAGGGAGGCGAATTTGTCAGGGTGAAGCACGCCCTTGGGGACAGGCCTATAATATTGGATTGATCCCACGACCGCCTGCCAGATATTTGCAATGGGCCCGGTACATCCTATTAGCGAAGAGGACTCATCTGATGAAGATTGGTTTGTACTCGGCCATTTACGTCTCGCTCTTTGAGTATCCTTCTCCTCCAATGTGGTGGGTTAAGGCTTTTATCGAGCAATGGAACATCCCCACCCACACATTCCTGATGACGGACCGGGAAGTCTTTATCTCCTTGGAGGAGTTTGCTGAAATCTCGGGTCTGCCAATGAGGGGAGAGCTTTACGAGGAGCTGCTTCCTCCCAATGAATACGTCATTGCCACCAAGCCGCTGGTGTTTGACCTGACGCCAGAGAACGCTATTCAGCACTAGTACCTGGGCTTGGTTAAGGTGCTGGAGATCTATGAAGGACTCTATTTGGAATCGGGCGTCCGGGGCGTTAGTTTTGCAGATTTTATTGCCCGCTTCGTTCGACCGGAGTTCTTATCGGAGCGGAGCGAGAATTTCGCCCAGCTCGACGACCCTTTTGGGTTCGGTTTGGATCGCCGACCCACATCGGAGGATGACCACAAAGACTTTTATCTCCCTAGTGCCGCCGTTGTCCCTTTTTCAGAAATTGCCGTCCCAAGCATGGATGAGGAGACCTTTTTTGGAGGGTTCCTGGGCTTGTGGTTGTGCAGCTTTGCGCTTCCCATTCACCCGCACCATATGCGGCCATCCGTTTTCTACCCAGCGCATTGGATGGTGGCTGGTTTGCAGTTGTCAGTAGGAATCCTCGGGCTGGCTCATCTCTATAATGGACTCAGCGTAGCGGAGGACGCCAGTGAGCCTGGGGTGCAACCCGCTAACTTCCCGATGCACTATTTTACCTCTTGGATGGAAATGCACGTGCACGGGGTGTTCGGCGCCCATAAGATTCCTCCCTTTTTTGAGAGATGCAGACTCCCGAGGGTCATACGGTTGGTTGGGGCTTCGATCGTAGTTGCTCCTCCGCGGGAGGCTAGGGGGCTGCTCCTTCGACCACACCTGGTTGGAGCGAAGACTTCTTTCTTGGATAAGGTCATAACAATAGGCTCAGAGACCACCAAGTCGGTAGTGTCGCTACGCGATGATTTTAAAGACGGGGCTTCCATATTGAAGGCTCGGGAAATCCTCCATCTCTACTCCATTCGGCCGGGCTACTTGGTGTTCAGGCAGAATGAGACAGCACTCTTTATGAGGTATAACCCGCACCGGTTTGCTCAGCAATCGAGCTACAACCAAGGGATCCCGATGGAAGCTTTCTTGGAAAAGCCCGTGGTTAGCCGAGAGGGGATAAAGAACGCAATGCACCACTTCATGTAGCTTAACACGGGTTCATATTTCTTCATCAGCGAGCCGAGCTGTGTCCCCAAGGTCCTTAACGCGTACGTGGCCTGGTATGCGCATGCTATGGGTCTAGTTATCCAAATGGAAAAGCGCATGCTGGTCGACCACAAGGGTGCGCCTCCCGGCGGCGATCGCAAGGCTCCCCTGAAGCCGAGGACCCCGGTCATTCCTCCGTTGAAAGGTGCTGGAGTTGGACCTCCGTGCGTGTTGAGCCCTCCGCGCGGATTGTCGCTTCGCGATATTGTGGATGCGCCACCAGCCCCCCGTGCTCCAGTGGAGGTGGTAAATGTGGTATCGCCGGAGTCCGGCGCAGGCGCGGATATCGGGACCCGCCGCCCCAAGGTGTCTGCCAAGCGCAAATCAGCCCCGGGTGCATCCAGAGCTGGCGGGAAAAAGAAGAAGAAGCCGCTCCTCTCCCTCGACGTGATCCTCGGTTTAGAGCCTGAGTCCCCTCTTACCGAAGGAATAAGCGAATATGGCAGCAATAAGGGCTTCTCGGTAGACCCCGCAGACACCGATTTGGCGGCTGCTATTGCAGCTTCTGAGCGATCAGCGATGCTTGAAGCGATGTTGAGTAAACTCGCTGAGTCAGATAACCATTAGTTGCTTTCTTCGTCATTTTATCGTATTTTTTATCATTATTTTTGACTAATGCTTTCTCCTTTTTTTTAAACAGGGGTCACTACCGAAGAAGCCATCGCTGCTTCTTTGAAAACCTTCCAGGAGGAAGAGAATAAGCGCGCTTTAATGGGCGTTGGTACGTATTGGCTTATCAGAAATTTTTTGTCTTCTTTTCTGATGGCCAATCTAACCTTTTTCCTTTGTTTCTATGCAGGGGCTGCGCCAGCTGATGTGGGGACTATCCCCAGATCCTCTACTGAAGTCCCAGCTTCCTCGGGGCTTCCGCGGGAGCCTCAACTTGACAAAACGACGAGGGATGCCTTGAAAAATTTGGAGGCATTCCTGTTCACGGACGAAGACGCCTCAATGAAAGAGGCTCTGGTGAGGTCCGTCTCAATGGCTCAGGAGGAGAGGAAGCGGCTGAGGCGCGAGGCGAAGGCGCGCAGGGCTGCTTTGGCCACGGGAGCGGGCCCAAGCACCATTATTCTCTCTGCTTCTCCTTCTGAAGAGCTCCCGGCCGGTCTATCTACCGCACACAGACAGGTAGCGCGTGCGGTTCGGGAAGCTAATAATAAGTCCACTTCAGGTAATATTTCTTTCAGAATCTTGTTGTAAGAATTATAAAGCTGTTGGTTCTTATATATTCTATCCTGCAGAGCCAAGTCCGACCGAGGGGGGGCGGAGATCGTCGAACCCAAGGAAACGGAGGAGGAGGCACCGGCCGAACCCGAGCCGACGGTGGGCAACGTCGCCAGGGTTACTGAGCCTGAGTTGGGGGCTGAGGGAGCCGCACCCGAAGAGGTCGTTAATGCCGAGCCTGAGGTGACGGCAAATGAGATGATCACTATTACTGAGCCTGGGGTGGCGGCGGACGAGGCGCTTAAGACCGGCGACCTCATAGTGGCGGCGGATGAGACGACGGTGACCGCCGAGCCCGAAGAAGTAGCGGGTGAGATGGGCATGACTCTTAGGGAAGAGCCAGCCACCCTTTCTCAGGAGTCTGGCAATGCTCCGATCATAGCTCTTCCCGCCTATAGCCCTCCGCCGTCTCCTGGCCTCGCGAGCATGACAACGGCCCCTGTGGAGTCTGGGGATGAGGCCACGGGTGGTGGTCTTATGTCGATGGAGGAGGGAGATGCCTCCGTCTCGGCTGGAGGCTCATCAGGTAAATTTCGGATTACCGTCCCCCTTTTTTTATCTTTCAATCGCTTCTGACAGGTTTACCCTTGTTTTTTAACACAGGTGCGGCCAACGCCGATGCTCCACTGCTCGAGGGAGCGCCGTCAACTACTGCCTTGGCGGTGGTCACTTCTCAGCCCTCTCTTATACCATCGAAGATGCTGGAAGGTATGGATTTGCAATCTATTAGTTTCGTCTTTCAGCCGCCTAATTTATGTACTAAAGTCGTACTTCTGTGTCTTTTCAGGAGTGCTTTTTGATCATCTCTATCAAGTGTTGCTCCCACACTTCTCCTTCCCATCTGAGTTCGCTTCTTCCTCTGGTGGCGCTGGTGAGCATGGTTTCCATTAGATATCTTTCTTTTTCACTGATGGAATTACTTCTAACTATTTTCCTCGTCCCGACTGCAGTGCTACAAATTGAAGGAGGGGATGAAAGATCGGCCGCGCCACCGGCCCTTCCGGCCTTGCCATCTGCCGCAGCTGGTACAGCAACTATCGCATTGATAACTCCCCCTTTTTTTCTTATCTCTTGAACTGTTATCTGATCATATCTTGTTTTTTCAGCTGTCGTTCCGGTCTCGGCGGCCTTCGAGCCTCGCATCACAATGCCGGCAGGTCCTTTCCTGAGACGTCCGTCTTCGAAAGGCGCCGCGAACAGTTTGCGTATGTTGAGCGACTACATTGAGGAGCTCGACGTCGAGACTCCTACGCCTGCTGCGGATTTCGCTACGGCGGTTAACCCGATCTGGTGATACTCGTGAATTTCCATGACGAGAGCATCATCGCATCTTGGGTTAACCATTGCAGGGAGATCGAGGCTCGCCTGCATCAGCTGGAGTCGATGCGTCCCGCCCCCGAGACTTTAGCCGTAAGCAATGAAAGAGCAACGTGGATCGAGCAAAGCGCTTATTACGTCCACCACTTGGAACAAGAAGCGGCTTTAAGGCTGAGGGAATGCCAAGAGACCTCGAGCGAGACGGCTCATCTGCGTGCTGAGGTCGAGGCAAATGCTGCTCAAGTGAAGGCTATCTTTGAGGGCCTCCTGGAACGAATCTCTCATGGGCTAAACTTGAAGTGAAAGCTTGATGTTGCCGAGCATGATACCCCAGGCCGCGAAGCTGCTCATCAGGCCATTAGGGAGTAGCTTGCATCTGTCTTGCAGCGGCGGGCTCAAGTGGAGGCAGATCTGGCGGTGGTGGCCGATCAGGAGAAAATGTGGAAGGAGGTGCGCGAACAATTGCTAGAGTTATGCAAGACGCTTCCTTCCCAGTGATTCCCCTTGTATCTACATACTTGTAAAATTTTTCTTTTTCGAATAACATGTATCCATTCTTTATTCTTTTATACGATTCACCCTGTACTTCTTTGAATTAACGAATAAAGATACACATTTTTTCTCTGCAATGTCTTGTATGCTCTTTCGCTTTCTCCCTTTCTTTTATTATCAGCATGTTGACTTGATAAACATAATTGGCAGATAACTTAGTTTTTCCAAGAGACAGCAATGGCTTAGGCCGCAGGTTCAGATCTGCCGCCTAAGACTTTTCAACTCTATGAGCCGCGAGGGTCTCATAGAGACTTTTCTCCCTACGGATCGAGAGGATCTCGTAGGTGTATTTTCTTCTTAGGAATCGTGAGGATTCCTAAGCGCGTTTTCTCTTATAAGTCGTAAGGATCTTATAAGAGAATTTTTCCCTCTTACGAGTCGAGAGGACCCGTAAGCGGTTGTTTCCCTCCTTGTCGAAATTCGACTTTGGAGAGTGAGACTCGTGAATAGTATGCAAGAGACCGTTTTAGACCGACTTGCAGGGTCTCATTGCTCAGGAAACAAGTTTTTTTTATCCCTGCTGCCTGAGGCTTCATCTTGCAATTTGAGACGAATTGGGAATTTCCCGCGGAGACACTGATTTCTCTGCGAGCCGACGCGAGTCAGGAGGCTCTCATCAAGGACGCTAGTTTTCCTAAATTGAGGTATTTGCCAAGGATACTTGTTTCCCTGGTGTTGAAACGAATCAAGAATTTCCCGCGGAGACACTGGTTTCTCTGCGAGTCGACGCGAATCAGGATTTTCTCCGTCAAGGACACTTGTTTCCCTGAGTCGAAGGATTTTGCGGAAGACACTGATTTCTTCGAGGTTGAGACGGATCGGGAATTTCCCGCGGAGACACTGGTTTCTCTGCGAGCCGACGCGAATCAGGAGGCTCTCATCAAGGACGCTAGTTTCCCTGAGTTGAGGTATTTGCCAAGGACACTTGTTTCCCTGTTGTTGAAACGAATCGAGAATTTCCTGCGGAGACACTGGTTTCTCTGCGAGTCGACACGAATCAGGAATTTCTCCGTCAAGGATGCTTGTTTCCTCGAGTCGAAGGATTTGCCGAAGACACCGGTTTCTTCGGGGTTGAGACGGATTGGGAATTTCCCGTGGAGACACTGGTTTCTCTGCGAGCCGACGCGAATCAGGAGGCTCTCATCAAGGACGCTAGTTTCCCTGAGTTGAGGTATTTGCCAAGGACACTTGTTTCCTTGGTGTTGAAACAAATCGAGAATTTCCCGCGGAGACACTGGTTTCTCTGCGAGTCGACATGAATCAGGATTTTCTCCGTCAAGGACACTTGTTTCCCTGAGTCGAAGGATTTGCCGAAGACACTGGTTTCTTCGGGGTTGAGACGGATCGGGAATTTCCCGCGGAGACACTGGTTTCTCTGTGAGCCGACGCGAATCAGGAGGCTCTCATCAAGGATGCTAGTTTTCCTGAATTGAGGTATTTGCCAAGGATATTTGTTTCCCTGGTGCCGAAACGAATCGAGAATTTCCCGCGGAGACACTGGTTTCTCTGCGAGTCGACGCGAATCGGGATTTTCTTCGTCAAGGATGCTTGTTTCCTCGAGTCGAAGGATTTGCCGAAGACACTGGTTTCTTCGGGGTTGAGACGGATCGGGAATTTCCCGTGGAGACACTGGTTTCTCTGCGAGCCGACGCGAATCAGAAGGCTCTCGTCAAGGATGCTAGTTTCCCTGAGTTGAGGTATTTGCCAAGGATATTTGTTTCCCTGGTGTTGAAACGAATCGAGAATTTCCCGCGGAGACACTGGTTTCTCTGCGAGTCGACGCGAATCAGGATTTTCTTCGTCAAGGACACTTGTTTCCTCGAGTCGAAGGATTTTGCCGAAGACACTGGTTTCTTCGGGATTGGGATGAACCGTCGAGATTTGGCTTCGTTTTCTGGCGGAGCCTGTTGGGAAAGTATGGTTCTCTCTTTGTTTGCGCCCTTGGATTGTATACAGGGATCGATGTGATCTCAACTGTTGGGCCAAAGTTTTATCATTTTTTTTGTTTTATTTCCGTACTGCTCTATCATTTCAGCTTTTATATCGCGAAGGTCGCGATTGCCCAACCATTTCGGCTATTTTTCGCGGTGCCCAATCATTTCGGCTATTTATTTTATTTTCACTCGCTGCTTTTTATTGCGAGTTGCCCAATCATTTCGGCTATTTTGTATGCATACGTTTTTACTTGCTGTTTTTTATTGCAAGTTGCCCTATCATTTCGGCTATTTCGTATGCATGTGCGGCCTACCGGCTTTTCACCGTAAACCTGAAATTAGACACCGATTTCGGCATCATCACCGCTACAACTGGGATATTGCCAGGAGCGAATCATCATTTGCCTCCGTCGATGTTGAACAAGGTGGCTTAGCGAACAGGATTAAGGTCTTGTCGACTAAGGCTTTTAACTTCATGAGCCGTAAGGGTCTCACAAAGGTATTTCTCCCTACAAGTCGTGAGGATCTTGTAGGTGTATTTTCTCCTTAGGAATCGTGAGGGTTCCTAAGTGTATGTTCCTCTGTAAGTTGTAAGGATCCTATAAGAGGGTTTACTCATTGTAAGTCGAGAGGACTTATAAGGGTTGTTCATCATGCGCACATATCCCCAATCACGGATGAAACTTGGTTAGGGAAATGTTTATTCGCGCCCGTGGATTGTATACAAGGGTCAGTATTGAACCACTTGTAGGGCAATATCGAAGGTTGTGGGGGGTTTGCTTAAGCACAGGTTTAGGTCTCTGTAACTTAAGACTTTCAAATCTTATGAGCCGTGAGGGTCCCATAAGAGAGTTCTCCTTACGAGTCGTGAGGATCTCGCAAGTGTATTTTCTCCTTAGGAATCGTGAGGATCCCTAAGTGTGTTGCTCCCTTGTGAGTCGTAAGGATCTCACGCGCGTGATTTCTCCTTACAAGGTCGAGGGGACCCTGTAAGTGTCTTTTAACGAGGTTGCGCCCTTTCGGGTTTTCACAAACACTCGCCGGTAGTCCTGCTGTTTTTACTCACGGAGCCCTCTCGGGTTTTCATCTGTGCCTATTTTGCTTATGGACATACCGTTTTTTTTATTCTTTTTATTTTATTCTTTTTTTTACGAGGTCGCGCCCTTTCGGGTTTTCACGAACACTCGCCGGTACCCCTGCTGTTTTTGCTCATGGAGCCCTTTCGGGTTTTCATCCGTGCCCTTTTTGCTTATGGACATACCGTTTTTATATATTTTTTATTTATATATATATATATATATATATATATATTTCTTGTATTCATCTCGCCAGCCTAAAGATGCCGCAGTAGTAGTTTAAGGACGTTTCGGTCCGCCATTAGTTTAAAGACGTTTCGGTCCGCCATTAGTTTAAGGACGTTGCGGTCCGTTGTCGCCATATTTGAGGCGAATCTCTAGTTTACTGACTTTTCGGTCTATGGGGCTTTCTCTATGACTGAGCATGATGCCCCCGGCGTATCCATGTTTCTCGGAGCGTGCGGTTGTGGCGGGCCCACCTTCCAGTTTTCGGAGATGATGAACTTGCCCTGTAGGTACTGATCCTCGATCCATCCCTTAAAGATGAAACAATCCTCGATCGGGTGACTTACCGTTTGGTGGTAAGGGCAATAATTGGGATGATCGAGATCGCCTGTCTGTGACAGACGTTTTGGACTCGGCAGATTGATGAGTCTGTTGCGCACTGCCAGCTCGAACAGTCTTCTCGTTTTATTTTGGGGAAATGAGTAAGGACGTCCCGGTCTCTCCTCGAGGGATGGGCGTGGATGCGCGTTATTTTGGCGATCGACCGGCTTTGAGTTGCTCGGCTATTGTTGAGCATTGGTAACGACAGTCTCTTTCCCTCTTCCTTTCTCATTTCGAGAGTCTGGTTTTGGAGGAGACGGTCCATGGCCCATCTGGTCCATTTGGGCTAATTTGTCGATCAAGGCCTGGAAGGTGGCGGCCTGAAGAACATCATGAATTGCGAGATGGTCGCTTGCGGATCAAGAGTGCCCACGAACATGCCTACCGCAGGTGCCTCTTCTATGCATTGTTCGCATTTTGACCATAGGTTCCGCCATCGTGTTGCGTATTAGACCCATGTTTCGCCGGGCCTTATCCTGGCATTTATCAGTGCTGTTATCGGGGTGCATTCACTAGCACTTGCGAATCTTTGTGTAAATAGTAGCTCCATCTCCGCAAATGTTTTGACAGAGTCGTTAGGTAGCTCCGAATACCATTCAAAGGCTGTTTCTGCTAAGCCGCCGACGAATTGGCGAAGCAACAATTTGTCATCGCTTCCAGTATTGCCGCATAAGGCCCTGAATTGAGCGACATGCTGATGAGGATCCCTGTCCCTTTATATACGTGGAACTTAGGGATCGTATATCCCGGCGGGTAACTGATTTGGTCATACCAGCTTGGATAGGGTCGTCCGGTTCTAACAATTTGTCCAGCCGCTTCGCTCGCCTGATGAGCTCATATTTGCTGAGCTATATAGTCATCCAGTGCGGCCTTGGAAATGGTTTCTTCCTTGGCCACTGAAAGAGCCGGAGGAGGATTAGATGTCTCCCCTCTGTTGTCTCCAACAATGATCGGAGGGTCTTCAGCTGGAGGGTCCGGGTGTAACATCATCCCTACCATATCTTGGAGGAGGAGCGCCATTTTTTTTATGTTAGCCGCTTGTTTTGCGGCTTCTTTGTACTTCTTTTCCAATATTCTCCGAAGGAACTCAGCGTCGGTTTCTTGCTCCTGTCGCTGATCCGAGGACGCTTCAGAGTTTTCTTTTGGCTCGGTAAGTGCGCCCATTGTAGTCAGCATCTCTTGAAGCTTCTGTTGCTGCTCCTGGGATTTCGTCATGGATCGGGTGAGCGGTCGGTGACCCGTCAAAGCACGGCTTTCCTCCTTTCTAGAAGCCATATAAACAGTGTGCACCACCATGCCCCTAGACTTGGGGTATTTGTGCTCAGCACGTTTACGCTTCACCATGTTCACAGGGGCTCTTTGCGGCCTCCTTTTCCTTTGAGAGATCGGAGATGAGGGGGCCGTTGCAGTGGGCACCCAAGTAGCTGTTGTTTTTTGTGGCTTGACGGAGTAACTCTTCTCCTGCCGCACCTTCATCTTTTTCTGTCGGCAGAGATAGTTTTCATCAATCACCAACTCCTGGACCTGTCGCTAGACTTTGTAGATTTTAGAGGACAGGCATTGAAGGGGCTGCTCTAGCTTCCTCTCTGGAGTATTCTCTACAGGTGAAGGAGTTCTCTTCAGCAATGCAGTGGGAGAGTTTCTACGCACTTTGTTGAGCAGTTCAAAGCTGTTCTCGGTTAGAACAGCAGCCTCGATTTCCACCGTTGGAGCTGGTGGAGTAAATCCAGAGGGGGAGTTGCCCCCAGCCTTCCTTACTCGGCGACAGTGGCGACGTCGAGCGTGTCGTACGGATAGAGTTGGTTCAGCCGTAGGGGTGACCTCCTCATGTCCCCTGTGTTGGCCAAAATTTGCTGGTACCGGCCTTTTAAAGGCCGACGTCCGTTGAATGGGGACGGCCAACCTGTCAAAAGCAGACTTCCGAGTAGGGGAAGCAACTTTGGTGATTTCTCCTAGAACGGGAGCAGGGATGGCTATCCGCTTCGGGATAACGCATTCTGGTATCGCAGGCTTGTAGACGTTCTGGCCCAGTCTGTTGAAAACCGAGGTAGTGGAATTGGGCGACCCGTTGAGAGGGGTTACGGCAGTGGTAAGTTGATCAAAGACCGATTTCTTTGGGGCTTCTTGCAACGTCATTAGGGCATTGAAGCTCATCGGTGGGAGCATGGTCCCGAAGAATAGTCCAGTGGTGGCTTGAGTTACCTGCTCCACTGGTATCTTGAAAAGGGAGGCTACTCGGGGCCCATAAGTCACTCCTCTAGCAGGGATGGAGCGAGAGTTGCAGTTGCAGGTAGTGCAGTTTGAAGCCATTGATCTTATGTTTTCTGCATGGAGCAAGACACCAAATCTTAGTACCTCGAATCCACAGGCAACCACAGCAAACCGCGATTTGTTCGCGAACACGACATACGAAGTGTGGAGTGGAAAGAAGAAAAGGTCCCACCGGGCGTGCCAGAATCTTTTCCCCTCCGAATGGCGGCGACGATGTGAGGACGTCTAGCCTGAGATTCGGGGCAGATGCTATTTGGTTTTATCCGTCCACTTCTCCGAAGATGCCAAGTCGATTTATGGCACCGTATATCGGAGGTTTGGACGGATGCGGCCGATGTAGCAGACTTCGTCAGATTCCCCCTCGTTTGAGGGGTTTTTGATTGTGGGGACGCTCTTCCCTGCAGGCGCAAGCCCCTGCAGTTAATTACGCTACCGCATCGCGGTAGCCACTTTCTCCTTCTCCAGAATTTCACTTCGTGTCGTGTCGTGTGTGTTTGTTTTGTTTGTGGTTGCCCGTGGATTGTATACGGAGACTAATTTATGTCGTCGCCCATAGGACGTGGATTAGTCCAAATCCGTATTTTCTTAGATTTGGGTTTGGGGTTTTGGTTTAAGGATACGTTAGCCATATTTGAGGCTAATAACAACTTAAACGTTTGTTAAGGATACGTTAGTCTAATTTAAGACTAAGATCGACTTAATGGGAAGAGCATTTAGGGGCTCTGTTGTTCCAGTTTAGGGACGTAGTGGTCCATTTAATATATGGCCATCAGGAACCGTCACCTCTCTGATGACGTTGAAGGATTACAACGATAGGTGTCAGAGGAGTTTGGAGATGTACCCTTAAACCAAAATTGATTGGGGGTCTTATAGTCCAATTTGGGACTAAAGTCTGTTTGAATGTTTAAGGATACATTAGCCATATTTGAGGCTAAGATCAACTTAAACGGGATCGTTTAGATCCAACAAAAGAGCGTTTGGGGGCTCTATTGTTCCAGTTTAGGGACGTAGTGGTCCATAGGTAGTTTAGGGACATTGCGGTCCATATTCCAGTTTAGGGACATGGTGATCCATGTTATTTAGGTTAAGGATGCTTGTGTCTGTGGGTTTAAGGACCCCACAGTCCATGTTTTAGTTTAAGGACGCTTAAGTCCATGAGTTTAAGGACCCCACAGTTCGTGTTTTAGTTTAAGGACGCTTAAGTCCATGAGTTTAAGGACCCCACAGTCCGTGTTTTAATTTAAGGACGCATAAGTCCGCGGGTTTAAGGATCCCACAATCCGTGTTTTAGTTTAAGGACGCATAAGTCCGCGGGTTTAAGGATCCCACAATTCGTGTTTTAGTTTAAGGACGCTTAAGTCCGTGGGTTTAAGGACCCCACAGTCCATGTTTTAGTTTAAGGACGCATAAGTCCGTGGGTTTAAGGACCCCACAGTATGTATTGATGTGTGGTTGTCGGGACCCGTCACCTCTCTGACGTCGTTGAAGGATTACAACGACATGTGTCAGAGGAGTTCGGAGATGTACCCTCGAACCGGTTGTAAATTGATTTAGGAGAGCAGCTGTGCTCAGTCAATTTAATTTGAGAACTTACGGCCATAATTGGGCTAAGTCTAGTTGAAAAATGTTCAACACTTTTATTTATTTTTGGCCTAATAAACCTGTGTTAGGGCTTGGCCCCTGTTTAAGTAATGCATTGCATTATTTATTATTTTGTTTGGGCTCTGCCCATTTATAAATGATGCAGAGCATCAATTTTGTTTGGGCTATGCCCTTTTTATTGCCTTGCAATTTAATTAGGCCTACTAGGCCTTTCTGATTTAGGCCTGGCCCTTTAGTAAATAATGCATTGCATTTGTCAGGCGCTTTGCGCCAATCAATGAGCGTAAGCGCTTGCGGTGATGACACGTGTCACGCAAGCGCAGTGCGCTGCGCTTGTGCTGCTGACACGTGGCGCGCTCTGGTGAGTTGCGCTAATTTCAGAGAGCAAGGCTCTATCTCAAAAGCGCATAGCGCAAGTGATTCAGATGCTGACACGTGACGCTCTCTGGTGGCTTGTGCCAACCTGAGAGCGCAACAATGCAGTTTTGCAAGTGCAATGCACTATTAACTTGAGAATCTTTTAGATTCCAGAACAAATGGTTCAAAAAAAAGTGCAAAACACTTATTATTATTTATTTTTATTTTTATTGAAGATCATTGATCTTGTTCTCAGATCAATGATCTGTTCATAAGAGAATTTTCTCTTTTTTTTAAAAGGATTTTACTTTTTTTTGTTCTTGAGGAATTCTCTCCAATTCTTTAGAGTTCTCAATGATGATGTTGATGATTTTGAATTGAGATCTAGGGTCCTTTATATAGTGCCCATAAATTTTGTTATATTTGTTAAAGAGATCTTTCTCTGAGTGATTTGGGGAATTTTCCCCACCGTTGGATCTTTGATCTAAGGGCTTCTGTTTTACAGAAGAAAATCTTCTTGTTTTAACAAGAACAGAAAGATTTCTTTAGAATTTTAATTCTGTTTGGCGCAAATGCCCCAGCGCGTGATACGTGTTATACAGCGCACAGCGCAGTGCAACTGCGCAATTGCGCTGACACATGTTGCGCAGCGCACAGCGCAGCGCAGCTGCGCTTGCGCACCTGCGCTGACACGTGTCACGCAGCACAGCGCTTGCGCAAATGCGACCGCGCTGACACGTGTCGCGCAGCGCAGCGCAGCGCTTGCGCAACTGAAGCTTTGCTTCTTTTAATTTTGTTTTTTAATAGAGCCTTGCTCTGATTGGACGCACTGCCTTGGGTGCTGCGCTGACGTATCAGCTTCTGACACGTGGCGCGTTGCGCGCAGCGCACGGAATCTGAAGCGTTGCTTGAAAATTTGAATTTTTGAAATTCAAACAGAGCCTTGCTCTGATTGGGGGAAACAGGGACTACTACACGGAGCTATTGAAGTGAAGGACCGGTCTACAAAGGTTGTATTCCTTGCTCACTTTACTTGCAAAGTGTTTGCATTTATATTCGTCGGATTTCTAGTATACGATTCTAGGGTTAGGGTTAGCTAGAACGGCAAAATTTTAAAATGGCATGAATGATACCTCCCGAAACTTTGTTGCCGTGCTAAGTAACCCTGCACACAAGACATTTAGGGTTGAGGAAGAAGAAGGAAGCTTGAGGAGATGAGAGTGTTGTGTTCATCATTTTTCTCATCCAAGAAAAAATATCTCCAAGTCTTGTGAATTATTGAAGCATCCACTTAATTCAACACATAAATCAAGCATGCCTTAATAGTCACCAAAGCATGAGTCACCCCATGAGTCACCAAGCGAGCCAAGCTTCAATAAATGATAATAACACCTCATCCTCCACCTCATTAACCATTTAATCCAAAATGGTTATAAACAAATGAGGTGTTTTCTTCTAGAAGCAACCTTGTAATAAATTACAAGAATACCCCTCACCGTATATACATACCCATATTCGTATTCCTAAAAAAATATGAATACAAAAAGACGAAAATAATCCAATAATCTAACACTAGGATCCGGCTTAAACCAAAACCCACTAGTATAAACCGTCTGAATCATAATCCGTGCACAAGTGCACGTATATGATCGAACCCTGCCCTAAAACCATACGACCTCTACATCGTTTCGCCCGAAAAGGGTTACCCTCTGTATGGGACTCAAAAGACTCGTCAATACGCTAGCAGTGGGTTTAACCATAAGCGTGTCAACGACAATGTTCTCCGCCGAAAGACGCGGACGTGACCGAGTAGGTCCGTCTTGCCTGAATTTCGAGGGCAGATGCTAATTGGTACTATCCGTCCACCTCTCCGAAGATACCAAGTTGATTTATGGCACTATATATCAAAGGTTTAGACGGATGCGGCCGATGTAGCAGACTTCATCAGATTCCCCCTCGGTGTGGGGTTTTTGATTGTGGGGACGCTCTTCCCTGCAGGCGCAAGCTCGTGCAGTTAATTACGCTACCGCATCGCGGTAACCACTTTCTCCTTCTCCAAATGGTCACTTCGTATCGTGGGTGTTTGTTTTGTTTTTGATTGCCCGTGGATTGTATACGGAGACTAATTTATATTGTCACCCGTAGGGCGTGGATTATTCCAAATCCGTATTTTATTTGATTTGGGTTTGGGGTTGGGTTTAAGGATACGTTAGTCTGATTTGAGACTAAGATCAACTTAAACGTATGTTAAGGATACGTTTATCTAATTTCAGACTAAGATCAACTTAACGGGATCGTTTAGATCCAACAAAAGAGCATTCAGGCTCTATTGTTTAGTTTAGGGACATTGCGGTCGATTACCAGTTTAAGGACATGGTGATCCAGTTTAAAGACATCATAGTCTGTAAAGGTTAAGGACATCATATTCCATGGGCTTAAGGACCCCATAGTCTGAGGTTAAGGACATCATAGTCCATGGGTTTAAAGACCCCACAATCCAGTTTAAAGACGTCATAGTCTATGGAATGTATGGTTGTCGGACCCGTCACCTCTCTGAAGACGTTGAAGGATTACAACGACAATTATCAGAGGGATGAAGATATATACCCTTGAACCAATTTTGGTTGGGATTTGTAGTCCAATTGGAGATTAAGATCAAAAGATTTATGAGCATATAGGCTCAATTAATCTGAATTAAGGACTTATGGCCAATGTTGGGCTAAGTCCAATCAAGTTAAAATGTTTAACATTTATTTTGGTCTGATGAGCATTTATTTGGGCTTGACCCTTTTAACAATGCTGAGCATTGATTTGGATTCTGACAACATTTTTGTTTTTTGTTGACTGCTGAGCATTCATCATAGCTCTGAGGCTTATTAAAGAACAATTTATGTTCTATCAACGCAGCACATGGTGCGCTTGGCGCTTTGCGCCAGTTAAAGGGCGCAGTACGCTTCTTCCGAGTAGCGCACACGTGAGGGACACGCGGTGCGCTTGGCGCTGAGCGCCAGTCTATGAGCGCATTGCGCTGATTTATGAGCGCAAAGCGCTATTAGTTCAGTGGCGTACACGTGAGGAGCACGTGGTGCGCTTGGCGCTGAGCGCCACTCTATGAGCTCAAAGCGCTAGTCCAAAAGCGTAGAGCGCTAACTGTTAAGTGGTGCACACGTGAGGAATACGTGGTGCGCTTGGCGCCGAGCGCCAATCTATGAGCGCAAAGAGTTAGTCCAAGAGCGCAGAGCGCTGATTTATGAGCGCAAAGCACTATCTGATCAGCTTTATGATCTTAGAAATAAATTCTCGTTTATAAGAGACTTTGTATCAAGATTCTAAGAACAAAGTTCTTACTTTATAGGAGATGCTTCAATCTCTTGTATTGATGAAAGGCTTTGCCTTTATGGATCTATGATCCTTAAGAGAATTGAATTATTCTCCTCCCTTTTTATAATGAGATGTTCATGATCTCTTTGTATAAAAGACCTTCGTCTTGTAGATCCATGATCTGTGAGAAGAATTATGTTCTTCTTTTTATTTTATGATGAGATCCTTTGATCTCTTTGTGAAAGACCTTGGTCTTGTAGATTTATGATCTTTAAAGAAGTAAATTCTTCATTTTAATTATGAGATGATTTTATCTCTTTGTTCAATTTTTTTTACCTTGAAGAAACTCTTCTTTTTTCTGAGAGTTTGGCTCTTCTTTCTAAGATCTCTCAAAGCTTATAGGGGGTTCCTTTCTTTATTCTGTCTCTCTGAGACTTGAAGTCTTGGAGCCTTTATATAGGGCAAGCTGATCAGTTCAATCAGTTAAGGAGATCTTTTCTCCAATTGATTTGGGGATTTCCCCACCATTGGATCTTTGATCCAAGGGCTTCTGATTTACAGAAAGCAATCTTCTTGTTTTTAACAAGATTGGGAAATCTTTCCATACAGAATTTATTCTATACTTTTGGTGATTTTTAATCACCATTGGATCATTGATCCAACGTTGCTCTGATTTACAGAGCACAATCTTGTTGTTTGGAAAGATTTTGAGGAATCTTTCCTTAACAGAATTTAATTTTGATTAATTGATGATTTATCATCTTTATTGGATCTCTGATCTGACGGTGAGGAGCTTTTAGTTCCAGTGCTAACGCACCCGTTCTTTGCACGTGGTGCGCTGCTTAGAGCGCAGCGCACTTAGCGCTAGCGCACACGTGCTTTGTACGTGGTGCGCTGCTTAGGGCGCAGCGCACTTGGCGCTGCTTCTGAAGCGTTGCTTCATTTCAAAATTTGAATTTTGAACAGAGCTTTGCTCTGATTGGGGGAATTAGCTGTACATAACGACTACCCATGTATTGAGCGAAAGAAAGGCCGTCGAGCAAACTCATCCGAATCCCTACTGAGCCTGTTCATGACAATCTCCATACAGTCCGGTCTGTTCGTCTAAGAGTATCACATATGTTAGTTATATGTATACCCTAGAGGCCATTATTGTACATGTAATGTATATTATAGTGGATGCTATAATATATATAGAGAGGAATTTCTTGCTCGACATGATAGTATGCTATTTGGTTGCTCGTTATCTCAACATGTTGACTTGTATATGTGATGCTGTCTTGCTCTCACATATTGATAGAGCCCTTAGGTTGTGTACTTGACTACCGGGACTATGATGGAGATCATACTAGTGGGGGCTAAAGGTAGTCCACAAGTACACCATAAAACCGTTCCTAGTCGAGGGTGTATAGAGACATGGCATCGATATTCCGGAGTAGACTAGCGTATACGCATCTTGACCCATATGATGGGCGATGGATGATCTCACATCCATTAGTGTTTGACATCAAAGGTAGTATATGGGTGCTCAGTGGAGACTGGGTACACTGAACGGACCCGCCGAGAACTCCTAGTTGGTATTATACTTATAGTCAGATAGCAGTTCTCTGGTGACACTGGTACAGGTTAGTCTGTAGACCCGAGATCGTCATAGAGTCTTGTGTGATTCCCACCGTGCTTTGATTTTCACCTTACCACGTTCATGAGAACGTGCAAAACAGTGGATTTTGGGTTCAGTCCCGAATCAAATGGAGGCAATGAGCGATAGGAGGGGATTTGTCTCTCCCGGTATTGGGCTTGATGTTGCGCTGTACTCGATTGGCCATAACAGAAAGTCCCTGGCCAGGGCTGATACAAAGATTTACTGATAAGTGTTATCAGTAGTTTCTTAACCCGTTATGAGCCTCACATCGGCACGACTTATCGGTTATTGGGGTCTGACGTTTACCATCCTTATACTGCATATGCGACATATCAGACGAAGAGACCGGACTATACGGTAGTGTTACCGACAGGCTTTTGCAGGAGTTGGAGCGGGCTTGCTTGCTGATCTTCTGATCGTTCAATACCCGGGTAGCCGTTACGTCCAGCTAGTACCGCTGACAGCTTATGGGTGCTTGATGTGATCATCACCTACTGCCGGCGTATTGACGAGTCTTTAGAGTCCTACACAGAGGTTTCACTGGCTCAGGCAAAACGAAGTAGGAGCACATATGTGATATGTGCGGGACCGAGATTAATATGAGTATATGATACCGTATTCTATTCTCGCGATATTATGCGTCGATCGGTTATATGAGATATAGCCGGGTTATCGAATCAAATGTTGATTCGATAAGTCGATACTGTATCGGTCGGTTATATGAGATATAGCCGGGTTATCGAATCAAGTGTTGATTCGATAAGTTGATACAAATAATATTAGTCGGTCATATGAGATATAACCGGATTATTAAATCAAGTGTTGATTTAATGATTTAATTTATAATTGTATATTTGATATTCTAGTTTACATTAACTAATATTAGCCCACTTAAGCATTTATTTTTCTCACATGTGCACACTTAATATATATGTGATATATATTAATCGTGTTTTATGTATATATCATGGTCGATGATACATGCAACATGGGTGTATGAGACTTACACCATGATAAAGATAATGTAGGATTTATTTATTTATTGTAATTCATTTATTAGTTGGAAATTTGTCACATGGAATGAAGATTCATGAAGCTTTGAGATCCATTGACTTAGTCCACTAGTTTTGTCTTATACTAGATATTTGTTAACCCAACCATTATCTAAACTCATGGTTAAGTCTTTACAAGAAATATATTAGATATTTTCTCCCCCATGGTTGCCATTCTCTCTCACATTTATTATTTGCTTCTTCCTCCTCAAAGCTCAAGTGAGCTCTCGAGGTTTTGAGAGAAGCTAAAAATTAAGTGAGAAAAGTAATTCTAAAGTGAGCAAAAATCCTACTTCATCATCCTTTACTAGATTAGCACTTTAGTATAGGGAGTTAGCTTCACTAATCTCACATTAGTGAAGAGGGTAGCTTGGGTTAGTGTCTCCTCGACGTAGATCTTCTTCGGCCTTGAAGACTTCAAGCAAGATCATTGCTTTCTTCTCATGGAGCCGTTCAAGAGTCCGCAAGATCACTTTATCGCAGCGAAGGGACTACTACAAGGATCTATTGAAGTGAAGGAACGATCTACAAAAGTTGTATTTCTAGTTCACTTAGATGTAAAGCAGTTTACATTTCGTTTTCGTATGATTCTCTAGTTAACGATTCTAGTTTAGGGTTCTTTAAAACGGAAAATTTTGAAAATGGCATGGATGATGCCTATTGTCGTTCATAGGAATCCTACAGTGGTATCAGAGCCTAGCTAGAGTATTAGACGGATTGTGTAGGATTACGAAACCGAAACTACTCCGAAACTTGAAACACGAAACTGTAGTTTCTGTCGATTTTTAAAGTTGTCAATTTTTTTTAAACATGTGCAGAGTGTTATATGTGATATATCATGAACACAGTGGAAATTTCAGGGGGTTTTCTCGGATTTTGGCCGAGATCATCATGGTTGTGGCCGGCCACTTTGGTTACTTTTTGCATGAAATTTTCACTGTGTTCCAGTGACTTGGTTTTGGTGTTTCAGGTGTTGTTTGTTTTTGCTAAATTGGCATGAGATGTTAGTTCACTATAAAGGCAACTCAGAGTGTTTCGTAGTCATAATTCTAACTAGTATTCGGGTTATTTAGACGGTGTTAAAAAGTTCAAACGGATATCAAATACCCATTTTAACCCTTTCCGGAAATTTTCCAAGTGTTGGATTTTTCCTTAGTTTAAAACTTTCAGAAAATCATGCAAGCGATTCTGTGGACCCTCTAGAAGAACGAAACCCTAACTCGATTATGTTACCGTTAGAACCGCCACTGAATCTTAAGGTTTGTGGTAGTTAAGCGGTGCCACATGTGAGGCCTTGGTTGACCCTTCTACGGCTGGTTCATAGGAGCTGTGACATATTCTGGGATCTTTTTGAACTACGCATAAGTGTTGAGCTTTTTGGGTATTTTTGGGTGTTTGTTGATTCGATCGGAATGTTTAACAGCGTCTAGCTATTTCTAGAATGTGATACAATATGTGGAATTCATATAGTTAGGCATGAAATCCAAATTATGTGATATTTTGGGTTTATGATGTCTAAGGTTATTATGGATTCCAAATGTTGTAGTTTGACATTTTCTTTTCTGCGACCGTAAGTGTAATATGTGGTGTATCGTCGGTTTCGTTACTATATGTCAACGACAATTGGGATACGCATATTTACTTACGTTGATGACATGTGATGTTATGTGTTGCTGTGATATGTTATATTTTGGATCGTCGTGTTTTGAATAGCCAGGGGTTTTATGTGAGATGAGAGTTTTTATTTTCATTCATGTAAAATTCAATGTATGTAATATTATTTTGTTGGGGCACTTCCGGGTTGAGGATGATGTCACCATTGTTGTATATTATTTACTTTTACACATTAGGATAGACCAAAGGAGGGGAGCACAAGTAACCGGGTTCTAGAGTCCAGTGGGAGACCAACTCGAGGAGTCGAGTCCAGGTCTCCTAATTCTAGAATTGGTAGGGTTACTTGCTGCTCTCGTAGGGGTCTAGGGATGTGGGTTTGGTTATTCATCACGACCGTGGAATCCGTGTTTTATAGAGGCTCAAAATAAAACACGGACCCCATAGTATATCCAATATTTCATATGTTTCTTCTGCTGCTCTGTAATATGATCACTGTGGATTATGAGACGAATGAATATACATTATATATGAGATATATAGTAGACGTTACTTATGTTTTGCACCCGCGCTAGTCCCGTCCTGGTATGCCGTTAGTTAAGTAACCTAACGGTGCATAACGGGACACTGTGGCGAATGCGGATGGCATAAGCGTACGTTGTATTTTCGTTTCTTCTGTGATGCTTAGGAAGCATAAATGATGGGATTTCATTAATGAGATTAATGAAAAGAATGAAACCTAAAAGATGTTGTAGAATCCTATTGTCAAAAAGGGCAGCTATAGTTTTTTGCTTTGCATAGCGGTATTCCTTATAGAATATCCAACACCTCATTCGATGAGAAAAGAGCCGAGATCCCTTCACCGGGAGTGACCTCTTTAGCAAAAGCTAGCAGATACTACAACCCACTCGGTTTTGTTTTTGATTGCTTCTTTTAGTTATTGCTTTGCATAGCGGTATTTATGAAATATCCTGCACCTTATTCGATAAGGAAAGAGCCGAGATCCCCTCACCGGGAGTGACCTCTTTAGCGAAACTAGTAAAAAGCCTAAAAAATATTCCTTTTCAAAAATCACTTGTTTCTACAACTATATCAATTTCATTACGCTTATGGTTTTCTTAAAAACCTGCGTATCCCTCCGCCATTTCAGATAAGTACTACCTAGCATTCATGCTACGTTTGTTGGCCTCCGTCAAGACGTAGTGTGCAGTAGATAACTAGTGCTTATCTGCAATATGAGATAATATTGGATTAGGGTAGCTATATAGAAGAGGCTCCTGCAGTAGGCATGTTCGTGGGCACTTTTGACCCTCAAGCGGACATCTCCCAGTTCATGATGTTTTTCAAGCCGACCACCTTCCAGGCCTTGATTGACAAGCTGGCCCAAATGGACCAGATGGGCCATAAGCCTTCTTCTTCTTCAAAGACAGAGCCCTGGAATGAAAAGGGGAAAGGGAAGGCAACCTTCGTTGCCAATACTCAACAACAGCCGAGCCACTTAAAGACGGTTGTTCGCCAGAACAATGTGCGACCACGCCCATCCCTCGAGGAAAGACTGGGACGTCCTTACTCATTTCCTCAGGATAAAACAAGGAGACTGTTCGAGCTGGCAGTGCGCAACAGACTCATCCATCTGCCGAATCCAAAACGTCTGTTGCAGTCAGGCGATTTCAACGATCTTAATTACTGCCCTTACCACCAAGCGGTAAGCCATCCAATCGAAGATTGCTTCGTCTTTAAAGGATGGATCGAGGATCAGTATCTACAAGGCAAGTTTGCGTTGTCCGAGAAGTGGAAAATAAACCCACCACAACCGCACACTCCAAAGAAGACGGACACACCGGGGGCAACTTGTTCTTTTATCGAAGAAGCTTCGTGGGAGGTCGTGTTGTCGTCCAAAACCGAAAAGATGCTGAATGATCTTCAGACGTGCCCGGCGATTAAATGGAAGAACCCGTTGGAACCTGAGATCATCAAGGGGATGCTGAAGCAGCGCCCAATTCCAAATATCGGTGGTGATAACCAAAGCATTCACGCCCAGCCGTCGAAATCTTCGAAAAACAAGAAGAAATCTAAGAAGCCCGTGAAGCCCGGTGACAAGCGCACGGATTTGCAGAAACAGATTGACGTGCTGGAAGAGTATAACCAGAAGGCACGGATTCCAATCACGCTCCAAGAGTTCCTCAGCCACGTCCTCGAGGACGAAAATGATGGAGAAGAATCATCAGATGAATCTGAGGACTACGTACCAAGTTGTCATGTGATCTCTCACTCATTGATAGATGATAAAGAGGCTCCTTGCACCGAGAAACCAGGGGCGGGGCCTGAACCAGAACTTCTGTGGCCATCAGACGAGATGATCAATGCCTTCCTGAACGAAGCCCGTCTTAAAAGCAAAGCTGATCGAGAGCGCGAGATGGCCATATTCGAGAAAGCCAAACGCCGGCGACTAGATGAAAGGGTCGAAACACTCTCACCAGATGAAAGTACATCCGCCGCAAATAAAAGCAGGATCAAGACAAGGAAACGATTCGCCAAAGCCATAGCAATGGGGATGAGGCCGCCCTCTTTCAGAAAAAATTCTCCTGGTGGTATACATTTTGATGAAACGGACGTACACCCTAACTTCTGCTTATATCATCAGAAGATCGTACATCCTACTGAAGACTGCAACTCTTTTAAGTGTTGGTGGCAAGGGTATGTCGCTCACAGGCAACACTTCAACAGGACAAAGCATGAAGCTCGTAGACAGCGAAAAAATACGACAGATGAGCATAAAAGAGTTGCCGGCAATTGTCATAGGGACGAGCCCGGGGGATCACGAGTTCTCACCTTTGGAAGCGATTCTGATGAAGAAGCCGCTCTTAACCCTCTCTTCAAGGAATTCATTTCTAAAACAAAAGAATTGGAGAGTTGCGAGAATGTTCAGCCGCACAATCTCACGCTACCCGGAAAGAATCTCGGACCCGCAAATGACGGAGCAAACGAAATGAGAAAGTAAAAGGAAAAAACGGCCTTTGTTGCCAACACTCAACAACAGCCGAGTAACCCGAGACCATTTTGTCGTCAAAACAACAAGCCGCGATATCTCAATGAGAAGTTGAAACGTCCTTACTCATTTCCCAAAGATAAAACAAAGAGATTGTTCGAGCTAGCAGTGCGCAGCGGGCTTATCACTCTGCCAGATCCAAAACGTCCATTGCAACCAGGTGACGTTAACAATCCTAACTATTGTCCCTACCACAGAGTAATGGGTCACCCACTCGACAATTGCTACGTCTTCAAAAACTGGGTTGAAGACCAATACCAACAAGGCAAACTCGCGCTGTCCGAAAACTGGAGGGTGAGCCCGCCACAACCACATGCCTCGAGAAAGATGGATATGCCGGGGGCATCATGCTCATTCATAGGGAAAGCCCTATAGACCGAAAAGTTAGTAAACTAGAAATGCGTCTCAAACACGGCGACAGTGGACTGAAATGTCCTTAAACTAACGACGGACCGCAATGTCGTTAAACTACTATCAACCCGCGGCATCCTCAGGCTGGCGTGGTTAAAAAAAAGCAAAAAAAAAAAAGCAAAAAAAAAAGCAAAAAAAAAAAGAAAGAAAAAAAATGGTATGTCCATAAGCAAAATGGGCACGGATGAAAACCCGAAAGGGCTCCGTGAGTAAAAACAGCAGGGCTACCGGCGAGTGTTTGTGAAAACCCGAAAGGGCGCAACCTCGTTAGAAAAAAGAATAAAAAGAATAAAAAAAAATCGGTATGTCCATAAGCAAAATGGGCACGGATGAAAACCCGAAAGGGCTCCGTGAGTAAAAACAGCAGGGCTGCCGGCGAGTGTTTGTGAAAACCCGAAAGGGCACAACCTCGTTAAAAGACACTTACAGGGTCCTCTCGACCTTGTAAGGAGAAACCACCCGCGTGAGATCCTTACGACTCACAAGGGAGCAACACACTTAAGAATCCTCACGATTCCTAAGGAGAAATCACACTTGCGAGATCCTCACGACTCGTAAGGAGAACTCTCTTATGGGACCCTCACGGCTCATAAGATTTGAAAGTCTTAAGTTACAGAAACCTTAACCTGTTCTTAAGCAGCCCCCACAACCTTCGATATT
The DNA here is from genome assembly GCA_030015575.1 of Agapanthus africanus. Taxonomy (NCBI): domain Eukaryota; kingdom Viridiplantae; phylum Streptophyta; class Magnoliopsida; order Asparagales; family Amaryllidaceae; genus Agapanthus; species Agapanthus africanus. The sequence goes on along the minus strand of CM057349.1, from coordinate 408,315,802 downwards.
GCCTTACAAGCGGCTCATATTGACCCTTGTATACAATCCACGGGCATGAATAAATATTTTCCTAACAAAGTCCCATCCGTAACTAGGGATATACTTGTACAGCAAACAACACTTGTAAGTCCTCTCGACTTATATGGAGAAAACCCTTTTGTAAGATCCTTACGACTTACAAGAGAACATGTACTTAGGAATCCTCACGATTCCCAAGGAGAAAACACACCTACAAGATCCTCACGACTTGTAGGGAGAAACACCTTTGTGAGACTCTTACGGCTCATGAAGTCAAAAGCCTTAGCCGACATGACCCTTAACCCTGTTTACTAAGCCACCTTTGTTCAACATCGACAGAGGCAAATGATGATTCGCTCCTGGCAATATCCCAGTTGCAGCGATGCTGATGCCTAAACCGGTATCAAATTCCAAGCCCTTTCAAGGCAAATGATGATTCGCTCCTGGCAATATCCCAGTTGCAGCGATGCTGATGCCTAAACCGGTATCAAATTCCAAGTCTTTTCATGGCAAATGATGATTCGCTCCTGGTAATATTCCAGTCGTAGCGATGCTGATGCCGAGATTGGCATCATATTCTAAGTTTCACACTCGCGATAAGAAAAATCAGCGGGCCACGAATGCATATGACATAGCCGAAATGATGGGGCAACTTGCAACAAAATCAGCAAGTAAAAAAATATATGCATGCAAAATAGCCGAAATGATTGGGCAACTCGCAATAAAAAGCAGCGAGTAAAAATAAAACAAATAGCCGAAATGATTGGGCACCGCGAAAAATAGCCGAAATGATTGGGCAATCGCGATTTTCGCGATATAAAAAGCTGAAATGATAGAGCATCACGGAAAGAATAAAAAAAAATAAAAGAATGAAACTTTTTGCCCTACAGGTGAAATCACATCGATCCATGTATACAATCCAGGGGCACATATAAAAAGGGAACCATACCTTCCCAACAGGCTCCATCGGAAAGCGGAGCCAAATCTCGGTGGTTAATAGACAACCTAGAGACAATCTCGACATTTATCGCAATATTGCAGACATAATGTCAACAAACGAAGCAAAAAGAAGATCCCGAGCTTCAGGGTCTCGACGTCAACATCGACAACTTAGAGATCACCAACGGCGTTTCTCCTCACTCCAGCCAGATGTAGACGTGACGTCAACAATCGACCTCAGAGTCGCAACGAAACGGAACCCTGGCAAAGTCCTTAGTTCCAAATTTCAAATGGCCACATCTACAGCCTAGAGACCAACAACGGTGTGCCTCCTCATTCCAGCAGTACACAGATGTTACACCATCAAGCGGAGCGATGGCAAAATCCCAACTCCGCCTTAGCATTCGTCTCATTACAGCAGACGCAATGTTAACAACGGCGTTCCTTCGCAGTCCAGCAGGATGTACATGCAAAGCTAATAAAAGACCCCATGGTCAGCAAAGCAGAGTGATGGCAAAATCCCAGCTCCACCTCAGCACTCGTCTCATCACAGCGGACACATCATCAAGCAAAGCGGAACAGCGGTAACTCCCAGTTCCAGGACTCGACGATGTACTCCTACAGAGAGTCAAATCCCAACTCCGTGAAATGCGGATATAATCAACAAAATTCCTGGTTACGTGGAACGCGGATAACGTCACTCTTTGACCCCGTGGAAAACGTCCAGAGCGGATCCTGGTCCTCGCAGAGCATGGCAGTGAACCCGTGTAAAGCATCCAGAGCGGAGCCTAGTCCTTGCCGAACACGGCAGTGAACCCGTGTGAAGCATCTAGTGCAAAATTCCTGGTTATGTGGAACACGGATAACGTCACTCTTTGACCCCGTGGAAAACGTCCAGAGCGGATCCTGGTCCTCGCAGAACATGGCAGTGAACCCGTGTGAAGCATCCAGAGCGGAGCCTAGTCCTCGCCTAACGCGGTAATGAAACCGTGTGAAGTATCTAGTGCAAAATTCCTGGTCACGTGGAACGCGGATAACGTCACTCTTTGACCCCGTGGAAAACGTCCAGAGCGGATCCTGGTCCTCGCAGAGCACGGCAGTGAACCCGTGTGAAGCATCCAGAGCGGAGCCTAGTCCTCGCCGAACACGGCAGTGAACCCGTGTGAAGCATCTAGTGCAAAATTCCTGGTTACGTGGAACGCGGATAACGTCACTCTTTGACCCCGTGGAAAACGTCCAGAGCGGATCCTGGTCCTCGTAGAGCACGACAGTGAACCTGTGTAAAGCATCCAGAGCGGAGCCTAGTCCTCGCCTAACGCGGTAGTGAACCCGTGTGAAGCATCTAGTGCAAAATTCCTGGTCACGTGGAACGCGGATAACGTCACTCTTTGACCCCGTGGAAAACGTCCAGAGCGGATCCTGGTCCTCGCAGAACATGGCAGTGAACCCGTGTGAAGCATCCAGAGCGGAGCCTAGTCCTCGCCTAACGCGGCAATGAAACCGTGTGAAGCATCTAGTGCAAAATTCCTGGTTACGTGGAACGCGGATAATGTCACTCTTTGACCCCGTGGAAAACGTCCAGAGCGGATCCTGGTCCTCGCAGAGCATGGCAGTGAACCCGTGCGAAGCATCCAGAGCGGAGCCTAGTCCTCGCCTAACGCGGCAGTGAACCCGTGTGAAGCATCTAGTGCAAAATTCCTGGTTACGTGGAACGCGGATAATGTCATTCTTTGACCCCGTGGAAAATGTCCAGAGCGGAGCCTAGTCCTTGCCTAACGCGGCAGTGAACCCGTGTGAAGCATCTAGTGCAAAATTCCTGGTCATGTGGAACGCGGATAATGTCACTCTTTGACCCCGTGGAAAACGTCCAGAGCGGATCCTGGTCCTCGCAGAGCATGGCAGTGAACCCGTGCGAAGCATCCAGAGCGGAGCCTAGTCCTCGCCTAACGCGGCAGTGAACCCATGTGAAGCATCTAGTGCAAAATTCCTGGTCACGTGGAACGCGGATAACGTCACTCTTTGACCCCGTGGAAAACGTCCAGAGCGGATCTTGGTCCTCGCAGAACATGGCAGTGAACCCGTGTGAAGCATCCCGAGCGGAGCCTAGTCCTCGCCTAACGCGGCAATGAAACCGTATGAAGCATCTAGTGCAAAATTCCTGGTTACGTGGAACGCGGATAACGTCACTCTTTGACCCCGTGGAAAACGTCCAGAGCGGATCCTGGTCCTCGCAGAGCACGGCAGTGAACCCATGCGAAGCATCCAGAGCGGAGCCTAGTCCTCGCCTAACACGGCAGTGAACCCGTGTGAAGCATCTAGAGCAAAATTCCTAGTCACGTGGAACGCGGACAACGTCGCTCTTCGATCCCGTGGGAAACGTCCAGAGCGGATCCTGGTCCTCACACCAACATGGAGTGATCACCACCGCGACATTCGTCTCGATACAGCAGACGCGACACCAGCAAACAAAGCGAAGGCCAAATTCCTAGCTTCATGCGTCTTAATGGCAAGTCATATAAAGCCTGAAAGACAATCGGAGATCATCTCGCACCGGCTCGGAGTGGTCACCACCTCGACGATCGTCTCGATACAGCAGATGAAATGTCACCCCAGCGTTCTTCCCCCAGCAGGATTCAGACGCACCAAAGCAAATGAAGCAAAAGGCCAAATTCCTAGCTTCAGGGTCTTGACGGCAACTCATATAAAGCCTGAAAGACAATCGGAGATCATCCCACACCAGCGCGGAGTGTTCACAACCACGACGTTCGTCTCGATACAGCAAATAAAATGTCACCCCAGCATTCTTCCCCCAGCAGGATTCGGAAGCGACAAAGCAAACGAAGCGAAGGCCAAATTCCTAGCTTCAACGTCTTGACGGTAAGTCATATAAAACCGGAAAGACAAACAGAGATCATCCCACATGGAGTGGTCACCACTACGACATTTGTCTCGATACAGCAGACGAAATATCACTACAGCGTCCTTCCTCCAACAGGATCCGGACACACCAAAGAAAACGAAGCGAAGGACAAATTCCTAGCTTCAGGGTCTTAACGGCAAGTCATATAAAGCCTGAAAGACTATCGGAGATCATCCCACACCAGCGCGGAGTGGTTATGACTCATCGGGGCTCTCCAAAATAAGCCTAACCTCAAGTAAAAAGCGGCATGGCAAATTCCTAGCGCTTGCTCTTCCGACTGTCAAACTGCCAAGGAGGATTGCTTGAAGACGTCTTGTCCAGCCCCCGAAGGGATCAGAGACACGGCAGTCGCAGGGCTACTCGAACAGCACGATTGCCTATCGAGGAATACATCAGCTCATGCGACGGTACGACGGCCAAAACCCTAAGTACCACAGACCCTAACGGACTTCTGTCGTAAAGAGCAGAGGTTAACTGTGACGTTAGGATATTCTTGCGAGATCTGCTCGATTCGTTTCGACTCGTGAGGAAATTGATGTCTTTGCGAGAACTTCTCGATTCGTCTCGACTCGTGAGATAAAGCCTTAGGCAGTAGGCATTAAAAAACCTATTTCCTAAGCACTGGGACCCTGCAAGTCGGCCCAAAACGGTCTCTTGCATACCATCCACGGGTCTCACTCTCCAAAGTCGAATCTTGACAAGAAGGGAAACAACCGCTTACGGGTCCTCTCGACTCGTAAGAGGGAAAACTCTCTTATAGGATCCTTACGACTTATGAGAGAAAACACACTTAGGAGTCCTCACGACCCCTAAGGAGAAAATACACCTACGAGATTCTCTCGATCCGTAGGGAGAAAAGTCTTTATGAGACCCTCACGGCTCATAAAGTTGAAAAGTCTTAGGTAGCAGATCCTAACCCTGTCTCCTAAGCCATCACTGCCCTACAAAGATGTTAAGATGGACCATCTATGAGCCACACTTTCCAAATCTACATGCCACTGAAATGGAGAAGCTCATGAGCATATAAACTACTTCCCGCCAGAGTAAGACATAAAGAGATAGAAGGGTGCGGCTCATGGAGTTAAGGGTTTGGAACTATATCTCTTAAGAGTCAAGATTTGAGTCAATGATAAATGACGACGCTTGTGTCCGCTCGTTATCTTCTCAGATCAAGATTCTGAAAGTTATATACCAACCCGAAACTGGTCATACGCTATGCATTACTCTACACTACTTCACCCACGTATATGCTTACGTGGGCAAAGTAGTGGGGGGCATTTGTTCCCGCCAAAAATTTCTGCGCAAAAGAGCCCAAGGTATCAAATGGCAGTGATACGCTTAAGAAAATGGGAACCAGTATCTTCCGGGCTGTTTTTTGATAAACTCCCGAATGAGAAACAGATAAATTCTGATGGTATCGAAAGCGGCTCGAAAAACCCTTCGATTTGATATATTATGGGCCTCGTAATTCATTCGGGATCAAAAGTTATGAGGAATTACGTGTCCACAGGTGATGGGCCTTTAAGAACCCGCTGGAGGAGTCAAAAGATATAATAAAAACTCAGAAAAGACCCTAATGGGGCATCACGTGCTCACACGTGACCATGGGTCACGTGCAAACACGTGATGGGCTTTTAAAGCCTCTAAAATAATGAATAGAATTTAATTCTAAAAGTCAGAAAATACCTCAACGAGGTATCACGTGCTTACACGTGACCAATGGTCACGTGTTGACACGTGATGGTTAAAACTGAAACATAAATAAGCGACTGAGAAAGGAACCCAATTGGGGGTCACGTGCTCACACGTGACCAAAGGTCACGTGCCAGCACGTGACTGGCTTTAAAAGCATTATAATTTAATAGAATTGAATTCTAAAAGTTTCTGAATCTTTCCAAATGGAAAAGGGTCATGGGGAACCGTTGGATTAAAAATCCAAGGGTGATTAAAAATCACCAATTTATGGAAAAACCTTGGACAAGGAAAGATGTCCCTGAAAATCTCACCAGGATAACAAATAGAATATCTTTTAGATTTAAAATCCACGGTGAATAAAATTCACTAAATGATCTAAAGGCCCAGATTAATGATAAATATAAATCAAATCTCTCAACATACAAATCAAATCTCTCAATGAGAGATTTGCTAAACAAATTGATTCTCTTCCTTCTCCTATAAATAGGAGCCAAGAAGAGAAGAGAAAGGAGGATCTACTTTTTTGGGATCTACTTTTTTGAGAGAAAAACAGAGAGAGGAGAATTTAATTCTCAAGAGAAGAAGAAACAGAGAAAGAAGAATTTAATTCTCTGCAAAAGAAAAACCCTAGGTAAGAAAAGAGAGGATTCAAAAGAGAATTTAATTCTCAAAAGAGTTTAACTCTTATTTAAAGAAAAGAACTTAGTTCTTCTTCTGGTTGAAGATCTGTACAGAGCACATCTCCCCATAGGATGAGAATTTAATTCTCATCGGGTTGAGATCCTGCCATGCAGATCCTAAACTTAGAAGGAGAATTGAGTTTTGAGAGTTCAATTCTCCTAAAACAAAACTAGGGTTTAACCCTAATCAAGAATTTAATTCTTTTACATATCTGGGAATTTAATTCCTTTGAAAAGAAATTAGGGTTTTACCCTAAATAAGAATTTAATTCTTTCACAATAGGAATTTAATTCTTCCAAAACAAAAATTAGGGTTTTACCCTAAATAAGAATTTAATTCTTAAAGATAAGCAGACTTAAAAGATCTCTGTGCATGAAAAGAACTAGGGTCACGTGCCCCACGTGACCCCTGAACAGATCCCCCAAAATGAGAAGAGGAAAGCTTTGAGGCAATGCCTCACGTGTTCCCACGTGTCCCTCATTATATATGGAACAAAAGCAAAGGCAAAAACAATTCTGGACGCTCTCACGTGTTACCACGTGACCCCTAATAAATGTTCTAATAAATCAGGGCATGATTATACATCACGTGCCCACACGTGATGGCTATGAAAATTAAAAGTGTTTAACACTTGTTTGCAGAACAAAATAAAGTAGATCTGGCCCCACTTTTTGATGCCATCACGTGCTCCACGTGACTTCCAAAACGCAGAAAGAAAAAGCAAAGGAAATGAAAGCTTTGGGCGCTCTCACGTGTTATCACGTGACCCCGTGGCTGATGCTTTAACAATCAGCGCATTAATCCTCCTCACGTGGCAGCACGTGATGCTCCAAAGAAAACATAAAAAGTGTCTAACGCTTATTTACAGAACGAAGAAAAGGAGATCTGGCTCCACACTTAGGGCGCCCTCACGTGTCACCACGTGACCCCTAATGAGTATTCTAACAGACGAGAGCGAGGGCCTTCATCACATGCTCACACGTGATGGCCGCCAGAATTAAAAGAGTTAAACACTGATCTGCAGAATAAAATAAAGGGAATCAGGGCGCTCTCACGTGTCCACACGTGACCCCTCTCCTTAGTGTTTAACACTAATTTGAAGACTTTGTCCTCAGTGTTTAACACTGATTTTCTTAGTGTTTAACTTTAGTTTGGAAAACTCTATTTGCAGTGTTTAATACTGATTTGCTTAGTGTTTAACACTAATTTGAAAACTCTGTTCCCAGTGTTCAACACTGTTGGTCTGTAGTGTTTAACACTAGCTTTAGCCCAATTGGCTAAGTTTTTAGAGGCAAAGCCTCCCCTTCAATGGACCAACAGAGGGCCAATATTTCAAACATAATTGGACTTAGCCCAAACTGGCCATAAGTCCTCAAATCATCTTGAACTGAGCACATCTGCTCTTTCAACCAACTCATTGGTTTAGGGTACATCTCTGAACTCCTCTGATATTTGTCGTTGTAATCCTTCAACGTCTTCAGAGAGGTGACGGGTCCCGACAACCACACATCAACACGGACTGTGGGGTCCTTAAACTCATGGACTTATGCGTCCTTAAACCAAGATACGGACTGTGGGGTCCTTAAACCCGCGGACTTATGCGTCCTTAAACTAACGGACTAATGCGTCCTTAAACACACCCATATGGACTGTGGGGTCCTTAAACCCATGGACTTATGCGTCCTTAAACTACTAATGGACCACCATGTCCCTAAACTGGCGATGGACCACCATGTCCCTAAACTGGAAGTGGACCACCATGTCCCTAAACTGGCAATGGACCACTACGTCCCTAAACTGGAGATGGACCACCATGTCCCTAAACTGGCATTGGACCCCTATGTCCCTAAACTGGAACAATAGAGCCAATTGCTCTTTTGTCGGATCTAAACGATCCCGTTAAGTCGATCTTAGTCCCAAACTGGACTAACGTATCCTTAACAAACGTTTGAGTTGATCTTAACCCCAAATATGGCTAACGTATCCTTAAACTTTCAAACAGACTCTAGTCCCAAATCGGACTATAAACCCCCTAACCAACTCTGGCTCAAGGGTACATCTCTGAACTCCTCTGACATCTGTCGTTGTAATCCTTCAACGTAGTCAGAGAGGTGATGGGTCCCGACGGCCATACATTTAATGGACCACTATGTCCCTAAACTGAAACAATAGAGCCAATTGCTCTTTTGTCGGATCTAAACGATCCCGTTAAGTTGATCTTAGTCTCAAACTGGACTAACGTATCCTTAACAAACGTTTGAGTTGATCTTAGCCTCAAATATGGCTAACGTATCCTCAAACCAAAACCCCAAACCCAAATCTAAGAAAACACGGATTTGGACTAATCCACGTCCTACGGGCGACGACATAAATTGGTCTCCGTATGCAATCCACGGGCAACCACAAAGAAAACAAACACCCACGACACGAAGTGACCATCTGGAGAAGGAGAAAGTTGTTACCGCAATGCGGTAGCGTAATTAACTGCAGGGGCTTGCGCCTGCAGGGAAGAGCGTCCCCACAATCAAAAACCCCTCAAGCGAGGGGGAATCTGACGAAGTCTGCTACATCGGCCGCATCCGTCTAAACCTCCGATACATGGTGCCATAAATCAACTTGGCATCTTCGGAGAGGTAGACGGATAAAACCAATTAGCATCTGCCCCGAACCTCAGGCGAGACAGCCCATGTCTCGGCCGCCGTTCGGAGGGGAACAGCAAGCAGCTATATACTCCGCTTCCATCGTCGAGTCAGCAACGGTGTCCTGCTTGGAGCTCTTCCAGCACACCGCCCCTCCATTGAGGGTAAAGACATAACCTGACATGGACTTGGAATCGTCCTTATCACTCTGGAACCCGGAATCAGCGTAGGCCTCCATCCTGAGGTCTTTTCCGCCGTAAACCAAGAACATCACCTTAGTCCTCCTCAGGTACCTGAGAATGTTCTTTACTGCTATCCAGTGCTTCTCCCCTAGGTCTGACTGATACCGGCTTACCACGCTCAGTGCGTAAGCTACATCTGGTCTGGTGCACAACATCGCATACATTATAGAGCCTACCGCAGAAGCGTAGGGTATAATAGACATGCGTTCCCTTTCCAAATCAGTCTTGGGAGACATCTCTTTGGATAGGGTGATTCCGTGACAAGCCGGTAGATTACCGCGCTTAGAATCTTCCATACTGAATCTTTTCAGTACAGTGTCGATATACCTGGACTGCGAAAGTCCCAACATCCTCTTGGATCTATCACGATAGATCCGGATCCCCAGAATGTAAGAGGCATCACCCAGGTTTTTCATGGAGAACCTGTGTGACAAGAATCCTTTGACAGATTGTAGCATAGGAATGTCATTTCCTATCAATAGAATGTCATCCACGTACAAGACGAGGAATACGACAGTTCTTGCTACAACTTTACTATATATGCACGGTTCATCTGGTTTTTTTATAAAGTCATATTCTTTGACTGTTTCATCAAAACAGATGTTCCAACTCCGCGATGCCTGCTTCAGTCCATAAATGGACTTAAGCAACTTGCATACTTTCCCGCTGCTCCCACTCTGATTGAAACCCTCTGGCTGATCCATATAGACGCACTCTTCTAAATTACCATTCAGAAAAGCCGTCTTTACGTCCATCTGCCAGATTTCATAATCATAGAAGGCAGCAATAGCAAGAAGGACCCGAATGGATTTGAGCATAGCCACTGGAGAAAAAGTTTCGTCATAGTCCAAACCAGGTCTTTGACGAAAACCCTTTGCAACAAGTCTAGCCTTATAGGTTTCCACCTGTCCATCTACACCAATCTTTTTCTTGAAGATCCATTTGCATCCTATGGGTTTTACCACATCTGGAGCAAAGTCCAAAGTCCATACTTTGTTGGTGTACATGGTCTCCATTTCGGTCCGCATTGCATCTAGCCATCGTACCGAGTCGCCGCTCTGGATGGCTTGCTGGAAGCCAGTAGGTTCATCATCATCTATGATGCAATCCTCTCTATCCCCATCTATGAGAAAACCGTAGTATCTCTCAGGCGGGTGAGATGGCCTACTACTCCTGCGGAGGGGTGCGGTAATGTCCTGTTCTTCTTGAGCTACCAGTTCTACCAAACTTTCAGTATTAGTTTATGGTTCTGGAATTTCTTCCAGTTCTATTTCACTCCCACTTGATTCCTTTTCTAAAAACTGATGTTCTAGAAAATGGGCATTACGAGAAACAAATACCTTTTGTTCCTCTGCGTAATAGAATAGATATCCCCTGGAGTTCTTTGGATATCCCACAAACTTACACTTTGCTGATCGTGCCTCGAGCTTGTCCACATGCTGCTTTTTAACAAATGCTGGACATCCCCAAATCTTTATATACTGTAGATGGGGTTTCTTCCCACTCCACATCTGATATGGAGTGGTAGGCACAGTCTTGGTAGGTACCATGTTCAAAGATATGCCGCTGATTCTAGCGCATAACCCCAAAAAGATCGCGGTAACTCAGCATTACTCATCATGGATCGTACCATATCCAATAGGGTTCGATTCCGTCTCTCTGATACACCGTTATGCTGTGGAGTGTATGGAGGAGTAAGCTGAGAGAGAATTCCTTTCTCTTTTAGGTAACCTAGGAACTCGGCACTCAAGTATTCACCACCTCGATCAGATCTTAGTGTCTTGATACTTTTGCCGATTTGGTTTTCTACTTCATTCTTATACTCTTGGAATTTCTCAAAAGCCTCGGATTTATGTTTCATCAGATAAATGAATCCGTACCTTGAGTAATCATCCGTGAAAGTAATGAAATAGGAAAAACCACCTCTTGCATGTGTAGACATTGGACCACATACATCGCTGTGTATGAGTCCTAAGAGCTCGCTCTTCCATGTCCGGTAAATGGAGTCTTTGTCATCTTTCCTTTGAGACAAGATTGACAAGTGGCATAAGTTTGATATTCGAACGAGTCTAATATCCTTCTCTATATAACTTAGTTAACCTTCTCTCATCGATGTGACCCAGTCTACAATGCCATAAGAAAGCTTTATTTAAATCTGGAGACTTTTTTTTTAGTGTGTTCTGGACATTGAAAATTTGGAGTTGGTTTAACACATATATACCGTTATCCAGTGTACCGGACCCAATCAAACCATGATTAAGGTAGATGTTAACAACACCACTTCCAACGTGAAATCATAACCTTTATTTGATAACAAGGAAACAAATATGATATTACACGTTAAGCTGGGTACATAAAAACAGTTATGTAAACCAAAATGTGTCCACTCGTCAATCCCAGGTGATAATCCCCTACGGACACAGCTCCCACGCTAGCTCCGTTAGCAACCATCAGGGTCATATCACCTTCCTTCAGCACTCTACGGTTTCTCAGTGCCTGCAATGAATTGCAAATATGAGATCCTGATCCGGTATCCAATACCCAGGAAGTAGAGTTGATTGACAGACAATTCTCAATTACAAACACACCTGAAGTCGAAGCCACAGCTTGCTTCGGTTCCTGGTTCTTGGCGTTCCACGCCTTGCAATTCTTTTTCCAGTGCCCTTTTCCTGTGACAATGGAAGCACTCATCCTGGGCCACTACCGGTACCGTAAACTTTTTTTTCCCTTTCCTGCCACCTTATTAACACCTCCTCTAGGTCTGTTGGGGCCTTATTCTTCCTTCCTTTGGTTTTAGCCTTGGACCCGGAAGAAGAAGTACCGCGAACAAACATAGCGGGTGTTTCCCTTGCCTTCTGCAAGGTTCCCTCTGCACTCCTCAACATGTTAAGGAGTTCTGAAAGTTCAACTTCTTTTCTTTGAATGTTGAAGTTCAGAATAAACTGGGCGTAGGTGGGAGGGAGGGACTGGAGAATAAGGTCTGTATAGAGCTCATTATCCAAAGTCGTCCCAAGGTCTGCGAGCTCTTCTATATAGCCAATCATCTTTAGGACATGTTCTCCTACCGATGATCCGATGGCCAACCTCGCTTGAAACAGCTTCTTTGAGGTCTCGTATCTTGCTATACGAGATTGCTCCCCATACAGATCTTTTGTATGGAGAAATATGGAGTCAAGTTCCATATCCTCGTGCCTGCTCTGATGTTCATTGTTCATCGAGGTAAGCACGATGCACTTGGCTTTCGTGCAATCTAAATCCCAGGTTTTGCGGATTTCTTTATCCGCATTACTGGATTTGGGACCTGGGACTTCAGGTGCCGTAGTGGTGAAAACATACCCTAATTTGTCATAAGTCAAGGTCATTTTGACATTCCGCAGCCAATCTTTATAGTTTGGCCCTGTCAGTATATTTTTCTTTAAAAGTAACTTAAGTCCAGTCATTTTCAGGGTCGCTGCAATTAGGAGAGAGAGAAGAAAACTCTTTAGCATGATGCTCTTGTAAGTTTAGAATGGTTTTTAATTTATCTAAACTGGATGGCTCCCACTGTTTCTCGAATCTCCTTCTTCAAACCATAAAAGAAGAATTAGTGTAACACCCGAGCCCAATGCTACTAATTTCAGTTACCGTTTGAACGTAGTATGTCACTTATTTCATTTATCTTGCTTGATTGTTAGTAATTGTAATTTTATCCCGACAATTCATTTCTGCATATAACAATTTAAGGCATCTAAAATAAAATTAAAAATATTCATCTTGGCCTGCTTGACACCCCTAACCCTGTTGTAGCGTCCGTGCATCGTGTTCTCGTCCCGTTCAGTGAAACGGGCGAGTTTGAACGGCTACGCGCACGTACGTGTGTCCGTTTTGGGGGTATGCTTTTTGATTGTAAAATACTTCATTTTAAATTTTGGATCCCTCCTAAAATTTTCTTATTTCAATTTCAAATTTTCGGACCCGACCCGGACGCAATTTGGAAATGTTTTATTTTGCGCCAAAATCCCATTTTCTAATATATTTAAACCATCGTATATTTTAAATTAACTATATAATATTTACTGTTCCCTAAAATCTTATAAATCTTTTCTTTAAATATTTTTCCTAACCAAATCCTTCTCCCAGCCAATCAAACATCTTTATCCCGTGGGCCCCACATCTCTCTCCTCTCTCTCCCCCGTCTCTCTATCTCTCTTCTCTCTTTATCTCTCTTCTCTCTCTCTCTCGCTTTTTCATCTCTCCCCTCCCGAAAACCCTAGCCGTTCCTCGCCGTTAGTTCTGCTCTAGCGACACACTAGACCTCCTCCGCGATCGTATCCACCTCTTAATGGAGAAGTCGACGTCCGTCACCTCCGACGGCGATCTCGAAGACCTTCGATTTAAGGTTTCTTCCATCGCTGACGATGTCCTCACCTTTAACGATGTGCAAGACGTCGCCGGAGTTCTTGAGGTGACATCCGCTGCTGATTTGCTCCGGCGATCCCCTGATGGGTTCGCGTCTGTCGAGTTGCTGTCTAGCCTTAAGTCGAGGCCTGATTTTTGCTTTGGAGGATTACTTTTAATTCCAAACCCTGACTTTGAATGGTGAGGAGCACAAAGACCAAAGGCTATTGCTTGTCTGCAAAAAGTTTGATTGCTTTATAGAATTTTGATCTGGAATCTTTTAGATCAAATTTCATATGCCCGAAGCTCTTGAGACAACAAACCATACATTTTTAAGTAATTGAATTGGCTATCCTGGTTCCATAATCTAAAGGCTGCTCATTACGAAAGATCGCTAACTGTATATTGTTGACCTAAATTTCCTGGTTCATTTATTTTTCTTGATCTGCAGTTTTGGTCGCTGTCGTCGTAGGCCACCGCCGGAGCTCCGTCGACGAGATCGACCGTCACCACCCGTCCCACAGATCCTCGTGAGCATTCCCTTCTCCATCCTCCTTCCCTTCTTCTTCATTTTTCTTTTCTTTTCTTGTTGCAATCTTGATTGTTCACTGTTTTTGTATCTCGCCGGATTCCGGCCGTGCCGGCGACATGTCCCGACGTTCCAGCGCGGTACCCCGACCCGTGTGGCTTCACTGTTTGTCGTTTGGGTTCATTCCGTGAACCGTGCGCCCGTCGCGAGTTTCCCCGCCGACGTTTTACGTTCCGTTTTCCCGATTCGCTACCCGTCGAGGCAAGTAGCTCTTGCTACATGCTAAACAATATTTACATATACTTGATGACATCCTAAAACCTGCAATTTAACTTTGGTATTATAATTTCCCATTTTTCGTGTTTAAGATTGATATATATCATTTTATCTTTCAAACTTGTAACCTACCTGTTACAATTACTGTTTTGGAACCTAATAATCACATTTACATGTTTTAATTACACTTTCACTGATGATGTAGCCTATGGCACCTTTTCTACCGTTTTACTTCATTCGGACACTCGTATACATTTAACCTGCTTAAACTATAATTTCATTCGTGGAACCTATATACACATATAACATTGCATCCATGAAGTATTAAATTTATTAACATGATTAAATGACTATAATTGTCTTATTGCATTCTTATAATGTTGAAATCATCTCTGTGACACAACTGATAACTGTACTGCAAATTGAGTGAATCTGCCTATTGCTTAATTCGTTGCTTATATCATGTGTTGATAACCATGCTTGATTATATAACTGATTGTGAGCACACCTATGTTATCGTTTACATCTTGACCTGACTTGCAACATACATAGTGCTTGACCCGATATGGTACCGTATACTACTTAACTTGACATGATGTACCATGACCTGACCCGTTACCTGATCTTGTGTCTAATACCAACAAACCTGACATGTAGTCCTCATGGACCGTTCCTGTTGTCTATCCAGACAAACTTGTTTACCTGATCCTGTATTGGCATTAGTTCTTGATTTCGGGATACCTGTCTTGACCTACACATATAACTTGGGGGTATGGGGAAATCAAAGGTGAAACCTGACTTGTAACTCAACAGTTCACTACCTGTTCTGATCAGTTTTAGGCTAGGCCAGCCTTGGAATGATGATGCTGACATCATTCATCTGTACACATTCCTGTTTGGTGCCTAGCGGCATGTCTCGGTTTCAGTCCGAGAATCTTGAGGCCGTGGTCCCGGGTATGTACGGGATACTATTGAGTGTACACATTCCTGTTTGGTGCCTAGCGGCATGTCTCGGTTTCAGCCCGAGAATCTTGAGGACATGGTCCCGGGTATGTACGGGATACTATTGAGTAACATCGATGATTCATCAATTTGGTTTCAAAGACTTTAAAATAGAAAACCTGATAGAACAGTCCAGTTTACCCACTGCACACTACCCTGCACTGCTTTTATTCATATTATTGTTACCCTTGCTTTATTCATGTTTATATTCGCATTGCCTGTTTATTATGTTATTACTTGATGACTTGACGCGCTGACGTCTGGGTTTTGCATGGCCCAGATTCTGTACCGTTGTCGCAGCCCGAGCAGGAGTACTTCAGCCGACAGGCTGAGCTGTGAGTGTTAGCAGTAGTTAGCTTTTCTTTATTGCATTTTATTCCTGATGTGAGCCCGCATTATGGGACATACATTCCAGTTATTTTGTATTGGATCTTTCGCTTCCGCATTTATTTATTCTTGGCTCATGTTATCTTGGATTATGGACATGTTTATATAGTTTTATTTTGTTCTTGATATCTCTACAACCGTAATGTGACTGTGGATGGATACTTCCTACCCATAGGTAGCATGGTTGGCTATATCACGTGCCCATTTTAGCGTACTCTGGGAAATGGGGCGTGACAATTAGCCAGGACTATTCTCACTGTACAATACTTGCTTAACCGTTCAGCCAGGCTGGTGTCGGTACTTCGAAGGAGGTTTTCCAATGCTTTTTCGAAGTTCCTTAATTAAATAACCTCTTTTCTCTGGGGGCGTAACCCCGCTGACACCTTTCTTGACACCTACTTGATTTATAGCATTGATCGTTAAGTGACGAATATCCTGATGAGTAGCATATACTCACAGTAGTATCGGGATCCAAATATCATCGTATGATAATGTTGAAGGAATCCTACCAACATTCATCAAACTCCAAATGGTATGCAACTATTTGCAAATTTCAGTTTCTTTAGAAATTCCCGATATATATTTTTGCCCCATGCTCTTATGACCTTGGCGTTAGGTCAAAATGTCATAAGTCACATGTCAAGTTCTACCCATCATTATCTTGTTAATTTGAACCCATCCGTATATATTCTTGACGTTCGGCAAAAATGATAATACGACTGTCCCAAACTAACTCATCTATCTATGCGACAAATGAATACCCAGCAGCTTCCAAACACCATGCCTTGGCATTAGGTCAAAATACATAGCTTGAATACTACTGAATACCCAAATGAAATGACGGAGGGCTACGAATGGCTTTGGCGAAACCGTGAACGTAGTGAACTTGATATGACCGAAGGAACCTGATAGCTTTTAAAAGGAGTGGTTAAAGCTCCGCAATTTAAAAATATCATCTGTTTTAAAATAACCGAGTGGTTTCTTTTAAATTGTTCCAATGATTCATCTTTTGGTTTATTTTCTTTGCATTATAAATAATGCGTCCCATCATTAACCTATCATTGCAGAAAACAACGAAAATACAACGTCCTCTTATGCCATCCGCATTCGCCATGGGGTCCCGTCATCACCCGTTAGGTTACTTAACTAACGGCAGAGAGGGGGCTGGGCTAGCGCGGGTGTAAAACATAAGTGACGTCTAAATAGCTATCATATATAGATATTGTACATTCGTCAGACGCAATAATAGGCATTCCAGATCTCATATGAACTTTATTGGATTTGCAAGCAATCCGTGTTTATTTAGAGCCTGCAACAAAAGATGGATTACACAGTTGTGACGAATAGCCATTACCCCACTCTAGACCCCTACGGGTATGGCAAACTACCCGCCAAATACCCGAAGTGAAGCGGTCTCCCTCAACAAAGTGAGTGGGCCACTAAACACTTCAAAGTACCCGGTAGTTTGTGCACCCCACCTTGGGTCTATCCTAGGAGCAAAAACAGTAAAATGAAATAATACAACGGTGGCTACAACCGCAACCTGGATGTGCCCCGCAAAATAATATTACAACATATTACAGTTATATCGAATGAATGAATATAACAACCCATCTCAAACCCTGGCTAATCATCACAACAGTCCAATACAGTTCACAACCACAAACAGTAAAAACCATTACAGAAATGTGCAACCCTCTGCCAACCGACATACTAGCAGTTAGGGGAGGTTTACGAACACATTATACAATCACAGATATAATCATATTAGCAAACATCGTAAAATTTCGATTGAGTAAAACACTTTAGATTCTACTGCAAAACTTCTCTGTGCACCCTAGATCTTAGCAGAAAATAAAATATCCAGAAATATCACTGTTAACACAAAGGGGGTACTGGAAAAATTTGGGCCGACTCAGCCCTAACTCGGCCGCAGATCCGTGGCGGGTCGCATGGATCCGCCACGGTTCCGCGGTGAGTTAGCCGAGTTGGGAGTCCAAATTTCTTCAGTAGCCCTATAATTTCATGCTTGTTATTCTGCAGGTCCCTGAAAAATTTTTATGGCCTGTTTTAAATTCGACAGAAACTGTGTTAAAACGATGATCTTTCCGGTTCTTTTTTCGTTCGAAATACTTACGACTTTGCTAATGAGTTAATTATTGTTTAGCGAGGCTCTCATACCACTGTAAGTCGATGTACAACACCCCACGACTTGCGGGGAGGCGGAATAATGAAAAACGATCTTGTTTAAAGCGTAAACATCGACTAACCGAGAATCTTTGCATAAACAATAACTAACAACAAACATAGGAGTTAATAACTACTATGAAAAGTGATTATACCTGTAGAACCGAGTCCTTCGTCTGGTCGTTCTCCACGTCCTCTCCGGCCTTCTCTAAGTAGTAGAAGATCTACCCGAGAGGTTTACTACAAGCTTCACCTCAAACTAGAGGTAACTAGGTTTCTTAAATCGCTAATCTAAGCAACCTAGGTGATATAGAGAATGGTTAAGGATTAAGTAGTCTAATCTAATCCTTGTACTCAACACATGAGAGGGGAGGATTAGGGTTTGAAGAGGGTGAGCTTGAGGAGAGAGAAAGTGAACAAGAGAATGGAATGAGATAATGATCTCTCATAATATATATGAAGCATAAATAACAACAAGATAAATAAAAAAATGATTTAACAACCATGCTCCATAAATATCTAATGGGTGATTCATCTCCATGAGTCATTAAGCATTTATGATGCATTAATGACATGGATGAATCACTCAAATGAGTCACTAATCTCATTTAATGCATATGCCACCTTAACCCCCAAGTCACCATCTTCTAGAAGCTTCTCGCACAATTACGAGAACGCCCCTCATATCCGTGGAAACACGGAAAAACTTTAGACTGTATAAATCCAATAACGGGATACTAGAAACTGGCTTAAACCAAAGCCGACTAGTAAAAACTGTCCGGATGTCGTATGTGCGTAAATACACGTATGCGTCCGAACCCTTGTCGTAAAACCATACGACCTCTATATCGTTTCGCCTGGAGTAGGGAAACTCTCTGTGTGGGACTCTAGAGACTCGACTACTATGCTGGCAGTAGGTTTAACCACAGACCGCAAGCGGCACTAGCTGTACGTAACGGTCCCCAGGTAGATGTCGATAAGAAGGCCGATGAGGAAACCCATCCGAACTCCTACTGAGTCTGATGTGACAATCTCCGTACAGTCCGATTTGTTCGTCTAAGACTATCGCATATCGGGCCTAGGTGGCGGCAAGCGTCAGTCCCCTAATAGCGGTATAAGTCGTGTCGGAGTGAAGCCCATTACACCCTGAGAAACTACTGGAACCTACTAGCAAATCTCGCTTGCCCTGGCCAGGGACTTTGAGTAATGGCTCTCTGACATAGCGCGATATCAACCCCCAATACCGGGAGAGACGAATCCTGTCTAACTGCCACTGCCTCCAAGTGCTCGGGACTGCACCCAACTGCTACCTGTTTGTACGACTCCTTTGAGCCGTGGTAGGGTAGCAATCTAAGAACAGTGGGACACACTCGAGGCGAAGCAGCAGTGTCAAGTCTGCGGACTATGCTGTACTCATGTCACCTGGGAACTGTTCATTGACGACTGGTATAAAACCAACCAACAGTTCCCTGTGAATCCTGTCCGGTGTACCCATAACTTAACGAGCATCTGCATACTATCTCCAGTACGACGTACTGACAGCTGTGGGACAGACCATCTCCCCAACTGGGATGAGAAGCGTACACACTAGTCTACTCCGGAGTATCGACGCCCTGTCTCGATAATCCTACGACTAGGGACCTGAATAAGGATGTGCTTGTAGACTACCCAGCCCCCACTAGTGTGACTGGCATCACAACGCTGGTAGTCAAGCAAGATCCTAAGAGCTCTATCAATACGTATACTCACATATTAAGATAGAAAAACCAAGTAGCATACTACCATGTTTAGCAAGACTGTTATATACATGTGAATATCCCAAGCTTCCATTAAGTAATATACAAACTAGTATGATACAATAATGGCCCCTAGGGCATATACACTAACAACAACAACATAATATAGACTGGAGATACTCTTCGGTCTATAATCCCTTAGCTAATGGTCTAGCTGAGGCTTTCAACAAGACTTTAATGAAGATCATAAAGAAGACGTCATCTCGAAATAAGAAGGACTGGCACGAGAGACTGCATGAAGCTCTCTGGGCGTATCGGACCGCGTTCAAAACAGCCACGAATACAACGCCGTATGCACTGGTATTCGGCGCAGAAGCAGTACTCCCCTTGGAGATAGAGCTACCCTATCTATGAGTGGCGGTTCGTTACGAGCTAACAAATGAAGAGAATGCTCATCTTCGGCTTGAGGAGCTCGACGCCCTTGACGAAACCCGGCTCATGACGCAGCAAAATTTGGAGGCTTACAAAGCAAAGATGACGCGCTCATACGAGAGATTGACTAGGCCGAGAACATTCCGCCAATGAGAACTCGTGCTAGTGTTCAAGAGATCTATGATCCCCAATCATGCCAAACGGGGAAATTCGAGCCGAACTATGAGGGCCCATACATCATAAATAAAGTCTACCAAGGTGGGGCTTGCTTGCTCATGGATATGCATGGCGAAAGACCCTTCAGGCCAATAAACGGACGGTTCTTGAAAAAATACTACGCCTGACGAGTCACGGCCTAGATCAACGGTAGATAAGGATGCATATGTCCGCTCGCTAACTTCCCAAGCCTGAACTCTATAAGTAGTATCCAGTGAACCGTTGTCTCAAAAATGGCAGCGACAGACCGAAACGTCCCTAAACTAACGACGGACCGAAACGTCCCTAAACTAACGATGGACCGAAATGTCCTAAAACTAACTACTGACCGAAACGTCTTTAAACTACTACAAACCCGCAGCATCCTTGGGCTGACTCGTAAAAAAACGGTACGTCCATAAGCAAAATGGGCACGGATGAAAACCCGAAAGGGCTCCGTGAGTAAAAATAGCAAGGCTACCGGCGAGTTTGTAAAAATCCGCAAGGACGCAATCTCGTTAAAAGACACTTGCAAGGTCCTCTCGACCTTGTAAGGAGAAAATACCTGCGTGAGATCCTTATGACTCACAAGGGAACAACACACTTAGGGATCCCCACGATTCCTAAGGAGAAATTACACTTACGAGATCCTCACGACTCATAAGGAGAAGCCTCTTATGAGACCCTCACGGCTCATAAGATTCAAAAGGCTTAAGCTACAGGGATCTGATCCTGTTCTTAAGCCATCCCATTTCCCAGGTTGCCCTACAAGCGGTTCAATACTGACCCTTGTATACAATCCATGGGCACAAATAATCATTTCCTTGCCGAGTCCCACCAACGACGAGGAATGCCCCCATTTGATGAACAAACACTTGTAGGTCCTCTCGATTTACAAGGAGAAAACACTTTTGCAAGATCCTTACGATTTACAAGAGAAGATACACTTAGGAATTCTCAAGATTCCTGAGGAGAAAAGACACCTACGAAATCCTCACGAATCGTGGGGAGAAACACCTTTATGAGACCCTTACGGCTCATAAAGTCAAAAGCCTTAGTTGACAGGATCTTAACCCTGTTTGCTAAGCTAACTTTGTTCAAATCGACAAAGGCAAATGATGATTCACTCCTGGCAATATCCCAGTTGTAGCGATGTTGATGCCTGATTCGGAATCAAGTTCCAAGTCTTTTCACGGAAAATGAGGATTCGCTCCTGGCAATATTCCAGTCACAGCGGTGCTGATGCTAAGACTGGCACCAGATTCCAAGTTCCACACTCACGATAAAAATCAGCGAGCCAAAAAATACATATGAAATTACCGAAATGATGGGGCAACTTGCAACAAAATTATCAAGTAAAATATATGCATACAAAATATCCGAAATGGTTGGGCAACTCGCAATAAAAAACAACGAGTAAAAAGAAAAAAAATAGCCAAAATGATTGGGCACCGCGAAAAATAGCCGAAATGATTGGGCAATCGTGACTTTCGCGGTACAAAAAGCTAAAAAGATAGAGCATGATGGAAAGAAAACAAAAAAAAATACATATAACATGAAACTTTTGCCCTACAGGTGAGATCGCATCGATCCCTGTATACAATCCAGGGGCACAAACAAGGAGGGAACTGTATCATCCCACCAGGCTCCATCAGAAAGAGAGCCAAGTCTCGATGGCAACATTTACAGCCTAGAGACCCACAACAGCGTTCCTCCTCATTCCAGCAGTATTCGGACGCGACAGTCAACCTCGGAGCCATGACAAAGTCCCTAGTTCCAAATCTTGACGGTTCACAGACAACCTAGAGACCATCTCGGCATTCGACGCAACGTCAACAAAGCGGAGCCATGGCAAAGTCCCTAGTTCCAAATCTCGACAGTTCACAAACAACCTAGAGACGACCTCGACATTCGTCTCGTTATAATAGACGCAACGTCGGCAAAACGGAGTCGCAGCAAAGTTCCCAGTTTCAGGACTCGGCGGTGCACAGACAACCTAGAGTCAACCCCTGACCCCGTAAAACACGGCTAAAGTCAATCCCGACCCTGTGGAAAACGAACAAAGTCAACCCCTGACCCTGTGGAAAACGGCCAAAGTCAACCCCTGACCCCGTAAAACACGGCTAAAGTCAATCCTGACCCCGTGGAAAACGGCCAAAGTCAACCCCTGACCCCGTAGAACACAGCTAAACTCAATCCTGGCCCCGTGAAAAACGGCCAAAGTCAATCTTGACCCCGTAGAACACAACTAAAGTCAATCCTGACCCCTTGGAAAATGGCCAAAGTCAATCCCGACCCCGTGGAAAATGGCCAAAGTCAATCCTGACCCCATGGAAGATGGCCAAAGTCAATCCTGACCCCGTAGAACATGGCTAAAGTCAATCCTGACCCTGTGGAACATCGCCAAAGTCAATCCTGACCCCGTGAAAATGGCCAAAGTCAATCCTGACCCCGTAGAACACGGCCAAAGTCAATCCTCGACCTCCCCGTCGAACCAATGCTTTGAATTGGGAGTAGGTCAACTCATCAACCACTTACGAGTCCTCTCGACTAGTAAGGAAGAAGATTCTCTTGTGAGATCCTTATGACTCTCAAGAGAAAACGCACTTAGGAGTCTTCACGACCCCTAAGGAGAAAATCACACCTATGGGATCCTCTCGACTCGTACGGAGAAAAGTCTTTATGAGACCCTCACAGCTCATAAAGGTGAAAAGTCTTAGACGGCAGATCTGAACCTGTTTCCTAAGCCATTGTTGCCTTGCAAGGAGGTCAAGATAGACTATTCACGGGCCACACTCTCCCAAGTCGAATATCGACAAGGAGAGAAACAGCCACTTACGAGTCCTCTCGACTTGTAAGGAAGAAAATTCTCTTGTAAGATCCTTACAACTTTCAAGAAAAAACGCACTTAGGAGTTCTCACTACTCCTAAGAAGAAAATACACCTACGAGATCCTCTCGACTCGTAGGGAGAAAAATCTTTATGAGACCCTCACGGATCATAAAATTGAAAAGTCTTAGGCAGCAGACCTGAACCTGTTTCCTAAGCCATCATTAGCCTACAAAGAGTCCAAGATGGACAGCTACCTACTATCTACAGGCCACACTTGATAAAATCACATGGCGACAACACAACAAAGAGAAGAAAGCAACAGTGGGAGAAAAATGTGTATCTTTTATTCATGAATTCAATTTAGTACAAGACGAATCATATAAAAGAATAAAAAATGGATACATGTTATTCAAAGATTACAAATGTTTAATTGACACAAAGGCAGCTACTGAGAAGGAGGCTTTTTCAATAAATCAGCCAACTGCTCGCACGCTCCTATCAACTACTTTTCATGGCCAGCCGCTGCAGCCAGCTCCGCTTCGACTCGAGCCCGTTGCTGCAAACAAGACGAAAGTTTTTCATCTATTTCCCGTTGAGCAAATTCACGATTCTGCGTAACCCGCTCCAGATGGTCGAGCTTTTGCCTTAGCGCTAACACGTCCGAAATGCATCGTTGCAAATTGTCAAAGACGGCTCTCAATTGCGCAGCGTTTTCTTCAACCTGGGCGCCAGCTGGGCGGATTCACCTAAAGCCTCCTCACATTCCTTTCATCTCAAGATCTCTTCTTGTTCGAAATGGCGGAAGAAGGGAACGCTCTGCTCAACCCATGCAGCCCGTTGAGAATTCAAAGCCAACATTTCTGGAACGGGACGCCTAAGCTCAATCTTATGCAGACAGGAATCGATCTTCCTGCAGTAGTTAACCCAAGACTCGACGACGCCCTCGCTATGGAAGTTCACGAGCATCGCCAACATGAGATTAACTTCAGCAGCAAAATCTGCAGCAGATGCAAAGGCCTCGGCGTCAAGGTCCTTGACGAACTCGCTTAACATCCGCAGGCTATTCACAGGACCCCTGGAAGAAGGGCGTTTAGTAAAAGGCCCTGCCGGTATGAGAATCTGAGACTCGAAGGGAGCTAAAGTCGGTGTGATTGCTGCAAAAAAAATCATAGTCAGATATCGGCTTAAGAGATAAAGAATATGCAAGAGCAATGAAGGCTACTATACCGGCTACGACTGGTGGCAGAGTTGGGAGTACTGGTGGCGCGACGATTCTCTCGTCCCCTCCTTCAATTTGTAATGCTGTAATCAATTTAAAGTTAACAACGATAGGGTTACCCATTAAAGAAAAGAAAGGACGTCGGTTATAAAAGATATTCACCGGCACCAGTAGGCAAAGCGACTTTCGATTGAAAGGAGAAGTGTGGGTTCAGCACTTGATACAGATGATCAAAGAGAACTCCTGCAAGGTTACGATGATACATGGTCAGTATACGAAAGATGCTATCCCCAATTTAAATTAATCGCAAACCCATACCTTCTAGCATTTGAGAGGATGTAAGAGGAGATGATGGGACAACGACCGCCAGAGCGGCAACAGGTGATGCTTCTTCAGGTGGCACTACCTCAGCGCTCACCACACCTACATTCAAAATAAACAAAATGTCATCAGAAGGGACCCAAAGGGATTGCAAAATGAAAAGAATGCGGTGACCTAAGACCTACCAGACTGGTCATTAGCCAAAACTGTGACATAAGCATCATCAAGCGTCACGACTCCTTCGGGGGGACGGTTTCGGCGCCAGTGGCTTCATCCCCCGATTCTACGAGAGCCGTCATGACACTCGCAATGCTAGGCGATGGCAGTGAACCGCAGAGGGAAAGAGCGGTGGTTTGGATGGTCCCGGATTCCCAAGAAAGAGTATCCGTCTCAGGCTCGATGGTTGCCGTCGTCTCACCAACCGCCTCATTGCCAGGACTGGGCCCTGCAGGATATGATATATGAGAACTTGAAGATCAAATTCTAAGAAAAGACTCAGCGTTATGTTACCTTGGGACAGCTTTGCGTCTTCTTCCCGAGCCGCGCGCACCATTTGTCTATGGATGGTAGACATTGCAGCTGGAGCGTCTTCGAAAGAAATAGTGACGTACTGAATGGCGCTTAACCCCGCACCCACGGCCAAGCTGGCATCACGTTCCCTCAATGCGCGCTTTCTACGCTTCTTGTCAGCCTTGGCAGTGAGAAGTGATCTCCTCAAAACCTCCATCAAAGAGACATCATCGTCCGAACCAAGTTCTGCCTCTGGAACCTCTACGGCGTCCGTCATCAGCTGTTTAAGCGAAGCTTCTTTCAGAAATACTGAGGGAGCTGAAACTTCAGCAGCCAGTCCTGGAAGTGTTGTCGCGCCACTTTGCAAGATTGGCACTGCACTCGGGATAACCTGAGTCGAGGTAGTCCCTGCAATAAGATAAAAAAACGGTTAGACTATCCATGAAGAAAAAGGGAACGAAGGCACGATGAGCCGAAATATACCGAGGCCCAAAGAAGTGCGAAGCTTCTCTTCCTCTTCAAAAGTCTTGAGGGAAGCTACGAGAGCCACTTCGGCAGAGATACTAGTTGAAGAAGAAAGCGTCAGTCAAAGCATAATAGTTAAAATAACCGCGGAAAGATATGATTGAAGGATACCTTATCGTGCGATAGTGATTAATGCTGCTTCATCGCGAGCTATTTGCTCTGAAGCCGCGAGGGCAGCTTGAAGATCGGTATCATCCGCAGGCTCGATAAATAGACCCTCATTGGTCCCGTATTCACTCAAGCCCTCGCTATAGAAAGCGTGGGGCTCCTAGCCGAGTACGATGTCGACAAAAAACATCGACTTCTTCTTTTTCTGTGAGCGAGTGCCAGCAGCCGACAACACGAGCTTGCACTTGGCGGGCAATTTGGGATGACGAGTCCCGATCTCAGTACCCACGCCAGACTCGGGAGACGCCACATCCACCGCTTCTACAGGCATGTAGGGTAGGGGCAGCTCAGGAATAACGCGTGGTACTACAACCGCAGCAACTTCCCTCAAGAGAGGACGGAGGATGGTCCATCGCTTCAAGGGAACGGCTGGATTACCAGCCGGGGCGGTGTCCTTGCGATCAAGCAGTAATTGCTTTTCTTTTCTAATAACGGCGCCCATCGAATGTTGATACCACGCCACATATGCGTTCAAGATTCGCGGGATGCAACTCGGCTCACTGATAAAGAAATTGGAGCCGATGTTTAACCACATAAAATGGTGCAATGCATTTCGAATACCTTCTTCTGTGGTAGCTGGCTCAACTAGGAAGCCTTCGAGCGGAACACCCTGATTATAACTTGATTGGTGAGCGAAACGGTGCGGGTTGTACCGCATGAACAACGCCGAATCGTTCTGCCTAAACACGAGAAAGCCCGGCTTAATTGAATATAGATGAAGAATATCCCGAGCTTTCAATGTGGAGGCCCCGTTTTTAAAAGTGTCCCGTAGTGGCTGCACCATTTTTGCGGATTCTTTGCCAATGGTTTGAACTTTATCGACAAAGATCATACCGTCTCTAATCGTACGCGGATGAAGGAGCACGCCCCTAGCTTCCCGCTGTGTTGGATTTACAACGGATGCGTCAACTAAGTGCATAATCCGAGGGAAGTTGTAGTTGTCGTAGAAACGAGGTCGTTTATGGACACCAAAAGCGCCAAGTTAGTGCAGCTCGATCCATGATATAAAATAATGCAGCAAGAAAGTGACGGGCTGTATCCCTGGTTGAGTGGTATCCGCCTCTAAACTGAGACCATGGTATAGATGTTCCACCCCGGCAATTCCGATGGCCACTTGCATTCCCGCAACCATACGATAGGCTGGGTAAAAGACTGATGGCCTCATATAGCGAGGGTGCATCGGAAGCACAAACCAGTTCAGCCATATGCCAATGAACCCCAGCACAAACGTCTCTTCATCGACGTCCGGAGCAGCAAGCTCCATGAAGGGAACAACAGGAGCAGCCGGAAGAAAGAATTTTTTTAAATCCGCTTCCGTCGTCGGTTGGTTATCCAAACCAAAACCGAACGGGTCATCAAGCTTGGCAAACAGCACATCTTGCTTCGATAAGGCTTCTGGATGAAGAAAGCGAGCGATGAAGTCTGTGTAGCTAACTCCATGTCCTCCGGACTCTAGAAATAGACTTTCATATATGTTCAACACCTTGATCAAGCTTGGGAATTGGTGTTGAATGGCGTTCTCCGGGGTAAGACCCATTACCATTGATTTGGTGGCAAAGATATACTCGTCCGGAGGAAGCAACTCCTCTTAGTGTTCTCCACTATCGGGTAATTCAGAGATCTCTGCAAACTCTTCCAAAGATATTGGGACTTCTCGATCTGACAGAAGGAAGGTGTAGGTCGGAATATTCCATTGCTCCAGAAAAGCCTTGACCCACCATGCAGGAGGCGCAATATACCGGAAGAGAGAAGCGTAAATCGCGGGATACAACCCGAGCTTCAGCATCAGCAACTTCTTGGCGGACAAAATGTAGCGGGCCCACTGCAAATACCCAGCCGGATGATGAGCAGTTAGACCTATCATGTACGGCTGCCACCAAGGACGTGACTCGCCCTGACATATGCGCTGCCCTAGAGTATCCAAAGCTGTCGGCGGCTGTACGGGTATTGCAACCATAGCAAGCTGAAGGAGGCCTTCTGAGGTCCAGTTGACCTCCTCCACGACATAGTTCACCGGAGGTGCGTCAGCATAGGGGATCGCCGAAATAGGCTCCGAAGGTGCTACGCAAGAAAAGCTCCGTCGGCCCCTGATAATTTGACTGTACCATCTACCCCATAAATGAAGATTCTTTCGCTCCGGGTCATGATCTTTGATCAATGAGAAGACTTCCTTGTCCACAAGCTACAGTTTAAGTTCTATCAGTAGGTACTTTAAATTCGTACCATACTGCAATGCAGTGAAAAGGGATCGAGGGTACCCACATAATCTGGATGACGGCTCATAATTAATAAAACAGTCTCATCATTTAATGAGACTGTCATTAAATGAGGAAATCCTAAAAGGATTCTCATTTAATGAGGGCCCTAAGGCCAAAGAGTAAATCTCCCATTGAGAGCAGCGCTCTACAACAAAGTGACATCTGTCAACTTTGAAGATGAAAGGAATAAAAATTCCTCAAGAAAAATTCTGAATAGCCATGCTCTGTAAAGATGATAGAATAACCCATCAGAAAACTTAAAGTAAAGCTTTTAATGAATTAAAAATTCCGAGATCTTCAAGATCTATGAACAAACTCTAAGAGTTCTTTATAAAAGATTAACAAATCTACATGATTTGAAAGAGCAAAGCTCTGTTAATAGGTTAAGAAACCTTAAGAAAGATCTCTTTAGATCTATGAAGAGAAAAACTCTATTGAGAAACCCTAAAAATCTATATGATTTGAAAATAGCAAAGCTCTGTTAATAGGTGAAACCTTAGATTACAAAATAATCTCTTCAAAAGATTTGATCTTTACGTAAAATTTTTTGACAGAGTTATATCTCTAGGAGAGTTCTTAAAACAGAGAGCTATGCTCTAAAAGAGAATTAATTCTCAGAAAAATAAGAAAGGAGATGAATAGAGGTCATCTCAAGGGCCAAAGGCCCTATTTATAGGCACTGAGAGCCGTTTCAACTTCTGAGTTGATCCAATGGCAGAGATGCTGGCACCGCTGCACTCACGTGTAGGCCATGTGAGCACAACGGTGGGGGGAGGCATTTGTTTCCCCCAATCAGAGCAAAACTCTGTTCAATTTTGAAATTTGAGAGCAGCGCTTCATAATAGCGCCAGCGCTAAGAGTCAAAAGACTCTGCTGCAACGCTGACGTACAAAGCACGAGAGTGCTTGCGCGAGAAGCGCCGGCGCTAAGAGTCAAAGACTCTATTGCAGCGCTCACGTGCAAAGCACGAGAGCGCTAGCGCTAGCAGCGCCAGCCCTAAGAGTCAAAGACTCTGATGCAGTGCTCACGTGCAAAGCATGAGAGCGCTAGCGCTTGGAGCACTCACGTGCACAGCATGAGAGAGCTAGCGCTGCATCTAAATGTTCACTGCCGTTGGATCAAAAATCCAATGGTGATTAAAAATCACCAAGATGCAGAATAAATTCTGTATGGGGAAAGATTTTCACAATCTTGTTAAAAATAAAAAGATTGGCTTCTGTAAAACAGAAGCCCTAGGATCAAAGATCCAACGGTGGGAAACATCCCTAAATCAATTAGAGAAAAGATCTCTTCAACTGATTCAACAAATCAGCTTGCCCTATATAAAGGCCCTAAGACTTCAAGTCTGATATAGAGGAGACCCCCCATAAGCTTTGAGAAATTTAAAAAGAGAAGAGCAACTTCTCAGAAAAAAGAAGAATTTCTTCAAGGTAAATAAAATAGAGAGATGAAATCATCTCATAAGAGAAGAAGAACCTATTTCTTTTTCTAAGATCATAAATCTACAAGACTGAGGTCTTTCACAAAGGAGATCATAGCATCTCATCATAAAAAGTGAGGGGGAAAACTTAATTTTCTTCAGATCATAGATCTATAAAATAAAGACGATGTCTTTCACAAGAACAAAAGAGATTGTAAAATCTTTTAATAAGAACTGAGTTCTTAGATCTATGAGACAAAGTCTCCAATGAACGAGAATTTAATTCTCAGAGCGCAGAACTGATAAAAGTTGCATACGAAATCTAGCGCTCCAAATATAAAGAAGCGCCTAAGCGGTCTAAGACTGGCGCACAGCGCTGCAGCGCTCCTAGCGCTCCAATTTAAAGAGGTGCCTCAGCGCTCCAAATTTGGCGATCAGAGCGCAGCGCTCTGCGCTCATTATTTGGCGCTCAGCGCCAAGCGCACCACGTGCTCCTCACGTGAGCGCTATTTTATAAAGAGCGCTCTGTACTCATTGACTGGCGCCAAGCGCATCACATGTTCCTCACATGTGCGCTATCTCATAGGAAGCGCCTTAGCGCTTTAAGTCTGGTGTGCAATAAGGGAATATAAATTGTTCTTTAAATAAAACCCCAGAGCCATAATAAGTGCTCAACACTCAATAAAAGAAAAAAACGGTTGTCAGAACCCAAACCAATGCTCAGCATTGTTAAATGAAAAAGGACCGAGCCTAATTAAATGTCCAACATTTTAACTGAATGGGCCAAGCCCAAGTTGTCCACAGATCCCTAATTCAGATTAATTGAGCCCATATGCTCATAATTTTTTTTTTATCTTAGTCCCAAATTGGACTACAGATCTCCCAACTAATATTGGTTCAAGGGTACATCTCTTCACTCCTCTGATATGTGTCTGTAATCTTTCAACGTCTTCAGAGAGGTGACGGTTCCCGACAACCAGACATTCCACGGACTGTGGGGTCCTTAAACTCATGGACTATGATGTCTTTAAATTTTACAAACTATGATGTCTCTAAACTACCATGGACTGTGAGGTCCTTAAACTCATAGACTATGATTTCTCTAAACTTTACTCACTATGATGTCTTTAAACTCCACGGACATTGACGTCCTTAAACCAATGGACCGCAATATCACTAAACTAAAACAATAGAGTCCAAATGCACTTTTGTTGGATCTAAATAATCCTGTTAAGTAGATATTAGTATAAAATTAGACTAACGTATCCTTAACAAACGTTTAAGTTGATCCTAGTATTAAATGAGATTAACGATCCTTAAACCCAACCCAAACCCAAATCTAAGAAAATAAGGATTTAGACTAATCCACGCCCTACGGGCGACAACATAAATTAGTCTCCGTATACAATCCATGAGCAACCAAAAATAAAACAAATATACACGACATGAAGTGACCATTTGGAGAAGGAGAAAGTGGTTATCGCGATGCGGTAGCGTAATTAACTACATGGGCTTGCGCCTGCAGGGAATAGCGTCCCCACAATCAAAAAACCCTCACAATGAGGGGGAATCTGACGAAGTATGCTACATCGGCCGCATCCGTCTAAACCTCCGATACATGGTGCTATAAATCAACTTGGCATCATCGGGGAGGTGGATGGATAAAACCAAATAGCATCTGCCCCCAAAAATTCAGGCCGGACGTCCCAACGTCCCGGTCGCGTCTTTCGGCGAAGAACAAGTGGGAGTATGGTAGAACTGGAAGAGATTCCAGAACCACAAACGATTACTAAAAATTTAATAGAATCTAAGCATTCAATTGGATTTGATGTTCTATTAGCCACTCCGCAGATTTGGTGGGTAACCTCAGGCACCCGGGAGGTACTTCGGTCTTCTCAGAGACGGTGACATACAGGTTCTTGTTTATCCGGACTTTCCATTGCTGCTGTTCTAGACTATAAGACCCGGCAGGAGGATGAGTATAGCGTCGTTCTAAACTAGCTTTAGAAGTGCACGTGTATATGACTTTGCCAGAGGGTTGTTGTTGTCAGTGGGAGCAGCGGAAGCATAGTGGGTAAGTAGCTTATGTCTATTTATAAAATAAAATAGGTATAGAGGGAATATATCATCTATTTTTGATGTGACAGTCATAAATTTTGACTTCATCAGAATAGGAGATGGATCTGGTAAGAAGGTAGTAGGGTGTGATGTCCTGGTATTTAGGATGACATGCACTTTATAGGAAGTGAAATTCCTATACTACGATCGGTTATACTGTGGTTGTCACAAAGTTGTTTCTCCACATAGGATATGGATATAATATCAGGGTTTCTGGTTACTAGATCCATGGTTTTAGATCTAGATTTGGAAAGTGTCCCAATTTGGGTACTTGACAATATTCTAAAGTGTTTTAGAATGGACGACTCCTGGCATAATGGTATACCTGCAGGTGATGGAGTCACCCTCTCTAAAGGTGTCTTACAGACTAAAGGGGAAAGGGATCTGCATGATTAGCATATCACTTGCTTAGGCAATTGAGTTAATCATGAAATGTGAAGTACCACACCAGATGTTGTTTTTGCACTAGCAGCAATAAACATATATTAATCCAATCCTAGAGAAATGTAGGGAAGCAGTTTATGAACATAAATGGATATTCTAGGGATATGGTAACGGCAGCCTCGTTCAGGAGACAGTTATCATTTCGGCTTCCAAGGTGACCTGGATGACAGAGTGGCTGTCTGAGTTATAGTTTTCCCTCTTCTGAGGGACAGTATGTTGGACAGGTGGTCCAAGAGGATATTGAGGAAGGCATAGCGCATGATACTTGTCACGACCCGCAGGGTACGGAACGTGACTGGCACTTAAGTTTACGAAACGTCTCAAGACGTCCGTAAAATAAGTAAGCCAAAGCCCAGAAACCAAAACCAAATAAGCAAAAGAGTGAAGAAAAACCAATCAATTGAAAGCGAGTTTATCAAATAAGTCACATAAAACCTTTTTAAAAACAATATCAATTTTTCCGAAAATTTCGGCAGAGTCTCCTTTGTAAATACTGGCCCCCAAAATGGGTACAACAAGAATATATATAAATCCAACAAATAAGGCATCCCCAAGCGGGAGCTATCTCTTCGCTACAAGGCGGTCACAAATCCCACGCAATATAAAACAACAACATGCAAAATAATCATAAAGAAGCATGAGAAAAACAGCATGTCGACTCAAGTGAGCTCGACCCCAAAATACAGCATAAAAAGTCCACAAATCTCACAGTCTCATCTCTAGGTCAATATACAACAATACTGGTAGATACAGTAGATGGAGTACACTAGATACAAAGAATATACAAGGTGGTACAAAAATAATAATATAACCCACCTAAGAGCAAAACCTCGAGTCCAGGCAAAAGAGGCAAAAGAAGCAAGTGCGCCCGCCGCTACTGTACTGACGAAGCGGACCTGAAAAGGCTGTGGCACAACGGGGGTGAGTTGCCAACTCGTGAGTAAAAAATAACATCTACAAAGGCTATCGTATGCATGCACACAAGGATCCTAACATCTAAAATACAGGTAAGGCAGGACATAATAGCAGGTATGTATGCAATATGAATATACTAGCAGGTATGAATGCAATGTGAATCAACTCATGATCTGAATGTGTAAGTATAAGAATCATGTTTTTCCTTTAGGAATCTCTTTTGAAATACCAGCACAATACCAATAGAATCAACAAGAACCTGTGTCCAGCAACGACACCTCAAAACTATCACAAATCTCATATATCCATGTCATAGTATCTCTGGCCTCAACCATCCGGCTGACCTATCTCAATATCAATATCTCATCATCTCGCAGCCACGGTCGGTATCCTCTGGATATCCGCCGTGCCAAACAGTCACCGGTAGGTAATCCGTCCCCTGCCAGGCTCATCGTCAGCAACACGAGCTTCTTGCCCCGGGGTACCTTACCGGGCCCACCATGTACCCAAGACGGTTCATCCAACTCCTCGAAACGGGTCTCGAAAACCACAGCAAACTCATGGTGGACGACACTTACATCACTAGAAAACCGCAATTTACATATTTTAAAAAATATAATAAGTTTAGAAATTTTTGCGGCTTTCCCCCGAAATCCAGAATATCACAAAATCTCAAGAAATCCTCATAAATGCATATGCCAATGATAATGAATACATATGGTGTCAATAATCAAGTTGCGATGTATGATTGATAGACTAGGCATGAACAAATAACATGATGAGGTACATGCACATGATTAGCAATCTTATGATTTCATTTTAAGGAATTAAAGGCAATAGCACATGTTTAAGCATCAATTATAGTAAAAGGTTTCAAATTATAGGTTATCTAGTGTGGTGGCATGGCAATTACCAGGGCGTGTGTGTAAGCATGAATAGTGCTCGTGCTGCATATAAAAACCCTGGCAATGGTGCAGGTGTCCTATAGAATGGGTTCACATATGTAGGTCAAATAAGGCATGGATGTAGTTACTAATATCACTAAAAATTTAACTACTTAAACTATCGGGAGACTTGTGCCATCCAAACGATAGTCCCCCGTAGATGTTAAATCTACTCACCGGAATCCCTAGCTAGTCACGTCCAATCACCGCTTTCCCCTTTCGTGCCGCGTCTGACGTCTCCGCGACCGAACCTGGAATTTACATCAATACCAAACATAGGGTTACATATCAAGAACGACGCAAATCCCAAACGAAAATACTAACGTTCACAAGCTAGGTACAACGTGCACAAGGTTCGCAGAACACACGCGAAAATCGCAAAAACTAACTAAAATCGTCGATTTGGTCGTCCGGCAAAGGTAAAACCCGATCACTCAAAAATCCGCACTCACACATCCTAAAAGTCATAGGAATTACAAAAATATCATCAAGATATCGCAAATAATTCATCACTATATTTTTATAAAAACCTAGTAAGCACTAAAAATTCCAAATTTGTGCAAACATCGTGTATTTGCGATAAAGTGCTCACATCATCGCACAATCCTACAATCCACACAACTAGCTAGCCACAACACTCAATTTAACCCATTTACAATGCTTCAAAACATATTTTCCATACACAAACCCCTTTCTTGATTTTTGTAATTAGCAATTACAATGAAAATTTCACACAAGATTAACTTAGATTAGCATAATATGAAGCACTTAAGCAAAGTAACCTCATAGATTGGGTTAGTAAACAACTAGATAGCAAAATAGATTTAATTAACTAAATAATGGTTTTTAAAACCCTAGTTAAACTCAAACCATTAACTTTAAAAACCTAGAATGAAATTAGCACTAATATTAACACTAAAACAACTCAATTAAAAAATTCTAACCATAAGAACTTAAATGGGTAGAAATTATACCTCAAAATCTAGAGATCTAGCAAGAAGAATTTGCCTCCAATGATGGCTTCATAGCACCATGATCCAAGCAAGAGAGGCTAAGGAGAATGAGATGAAGGATGGGGATTAATTTGTGAGGTTTAAATTGGAATTTTGGAGCAATCTTGATGAATTTTTGAAGGAAATGAAAAGAAAAATGATGAAGGGGGAGGGCTGCTGAAATTCGGCCAGAAGAGGGAAGGGGAATGGTGTGGGTGGTGATGGAAAAGTCATGGTCAACCCATACCAATCAACTAAAGACCCATACCCAATTAAAAATTCAAAACCCTTTTCAAAATACATCATTTCCACACATAAAAAAAAGTCAAAGGAGGCAAGCAAATTTTTCCTTGTGCTGCTGAAGTGGGCCGGCGTAGGGGTAAGGGAAGAGTGAATGGGGTTTTACAAAAGAAATTTTATGCAAAAAGACTCCCTACAAGTCCAAAATTGCAAGTTTTAGCTTAAATTCAATAAATTTCGTTTTCCATAATAAAAATTAGTTAAAACTTGAAATAAAATACTAAAAATTTATATTACAACTAGATTTTAATTAAAATAATTTTAAAGATTAAAATTAGCCCAAAGAAATTTGTATTTATCGCTAATTTAATGTATTTTCTTACCGGCTTAAAATAATATTAAAATATTGAAAAATAGGGAAAAATTTTTAAATGACCAAAAATTAATAAGTAACTCATTAGCTACTAAAAACAAGTAATTACCTATCCAATTTAGATATAATTAGTCCTAAACTGCAAAATAACAAAAAAGACGGTTTACGGAAAAATACCGAATTTTCACCGATTTTTAGGAAAACACCAAAACGACTTTTCAAGGCGTTACAATATTGATTAAATTCAGTGGATAATATAGTCTAAGAAGTTTGCTGGATTTTGAGTTCATTTGTGAATTGGGTCCCATCAGATATCCAGACGAATTCTAAGACAAGATTTTGCTCATTTTGGGAGATGATTATTCTCCGCGAAGTTGAGATATAGAGAGATAAAGATAGAAACACTGGGGCAGATCTACTCACTGAGGCTATTTCTCGAACACAATAGTTTCACAAACGATTTTTGCGAAACTGCTTAGTAGAGAAGTCGAGTGTTCGGTATCATACGAGCTGTGAGTATGCGACACCGCAATAATTGGCCTTACGTGTAAGTAGAAGATTGTTGGCTATAGTGCTCTCAAGTCAATTATCGTAGTCACAGGCAGGTGATTATGTTGATTGAGGGAGACCTATACCGGTAGAACAGTCTTACTCGAGATGATAGTATGCTATCTAGTTTGTCTTTATCATCACTAATGCATATTGATAGAGCTCATAAGATTCTTTCTTGACTACCAGTATTATGATGGCGATTATCATATATGTAGGAGCTGGGGGTCTATAAGAAAATCCTAAAATGTCCCTAGTCGTAGGAGTTTCGAGACATGGCATCAATACTCCAGTGTAGACTAGTGTATACTGATCGAGACCCCGACGAGGGGAGGTGGCCAGGTCTCACAAGCCATTGGTGTTAGTTTGTTCACCTAAGATAGTATACAGGTGCTCATTGGGTTATGAGTACACTGGACGGATTCGCCGGGAACCTTCTAGTTGGTATTATACCTATTGTCAGATAGCAGTTTCCGGGTGACATGTGTACAGGTTAGTCTGTCGACCTGAGATCGTCATTTGTCTCGTGTGAGTTCCTACTGTGCTTTGATTACTACCCTACCACGGCTCAAAGGAGCCGTGCAAACAGGTTTTAGTTGGGTACAGTCCCGAGCCACATGGAGGCAGTGAGCGGATCGTCGGGATTGTAATGCCCCACGCCTCAGTACAGATGGTATTGTCCGCTCTGGCCGAAACCACACGGTTTTTCCCTTTAGAGCGAACCGGACCCGACTAGTGGCCACTTCCCAGGAGGTCACCCATCCCAAGACTTCCCTGGCCCGAGCATGCATAACTATGGAGTTCTCAAGCTCTTGGAGTTCCGGTTCACTTAAAAGACGCCTCTGTAATTGAGGGTGGTATCATTATATTTATAATGCAGTTCGGTCCTCTTTCGGAATGTGCTTTAAGGACCCGATCCCATTGTTCTGAAATGGCTCCCTCATTCAGATCACCAAGATGTCCGCAACAGACCGCACTGAGTGTGGACATAGCAGATCACCATGATGTCTTAAGACCGCACTGCTCTGGGGATAGAGCAGATCACCATGATGTCTTAAGACCGCACTGCTCTAGGATATTACATTATGTCATGTCCCGTTTCCCAGTGTACAGCGAGGGGGACGCGACGAGGTCCGCTACGTATGTACTCAGAAGTACATACGCTAAGCGTAGCTAAGCAATATAAAATAAATACACAAGAGACGAGAGTATAAAAAGAATAACAACTTTTATTTATTAACATTCTTTGTACAATACATGGAAAGGAAAATACAACTGAAATAAAGATGCCTAAACAGTGGCATAACAGGAAATGGAAAGTACTGAAAAGAAAAGTGTACAATGAAATTATACTGCAGGGTCTTCGGTAAATTTCTCCAAGTCTTCTTGTGTCGGCTCAACTTCTGCCGGGTCCAGGTCACCTGACGACATTCAAAGAAGAGAGAAACAGAATGTCGTCAGTGAACAGATCGCTCGGTAAGTCCCAAAGGTAAGAGGAAAGTAGAGAAGACAGAATAAGAAGATACATTTTTAAAGTGTAAGCTGTTGTTGTAATGTTATGTTAACGATGTTGTTTGTAGCTTGGTACAGAAGAATACCAGTGTATACGAGGGGGTCTCTATATGCTAGAGACCATGGCAAATGAAAAGTATAAGGAACCGTTATGCCACGGTACAATAGTAATGTGATTCAGGTTAGGTGTCTTAATCTGACCACCTCGTGCCATCTTTAACA
Source organism: Agapanthus africanus (assembly GCA_030015575.1). Classification (NCBI taxonomy): domain Eukaryota; kingdom Viridiplantae; phylum Streptophyta; class Magnoliopsida; order Asparagales; family Amaryllidaceae; genus Agapanthus; species Agapanthus africanus. Next base: position 408,277,994 of record CM057349.1, on the reverse strand, counting down.
CCTTCCGTACCAATCTATCCCTTAAACCCCGTAGTGTTTTAACAGTATTGTTGTATTGTATTATGTGAGTTGGGTGACTGACCAAAACCATGATATCAATAAACATGTTGTAACTGCATAATCAGGTAAATGGAATAACAGGATAATGGATGTATATCTATGGTTTGATTCAGTCAAGTTGAATAGATTGTTAACTGGATTCAGAAATTCATGTATTCATATTGAGTTGGAATATAAAAGAATATTGATTGACTTGAATCATATTCAAGTCAGAAATAGTCAGACTCTAACCCGAGTCAGACTAAAAGAAAAGTAATTTGAAGTTCTATAATTGTTAAGGTCCTTATTGTAATTTATAAAACTTGAGGGGATTTTATGTAAAAAGTACTATTTTATAGTTTTCAAGATACACCTCAAGTATTTATTATTCGTCTTATAGTTATAATGAGTGTAAATTTTATTTGTGTTATTCTAGTGAATATATCCTAATAAAAGTATTAATTTTTAATATTTATTTATTTGAAATTCATGGTATTTTAATGTAACTTTTAATCTTGTAATTTTAGAAAAAAGTGGAAACTTTATCTTATAATAAAATAGGTGTTCAAATGATAATTATATATATATTAATCCAAGAATAATTTTAAATAAATATTTTATTCTCCAAAATCTCATTTTTCTTAAATGTCGTATTTTTAAACCTTTCGAGACCGAATGCTCCTTGCGGAGGTCTGAATCTCGCACTACTAGCCCGCGGGTGCACGATGAACCGTACTATCCCTAACGGGTTCCCCAAAGGTGGGTTGTAGTGGCGCTTTGCAAAGGTTTAATAAATACTATTCATTTAGAAAACGGTTTTATAAAAATAAGGTATTTATTTGTAAAAGGTTATAAAGTTCTGTATTTTAGTTTCTAGGGTTTCCTAAGCCAACTAGCCTATTTCTAAGGTCTAAACGATAAGTCATTAGAAGCCTCAAATCGCCTCTTCACCGCCAATTGCAGCCAGGTAAGTGCCAGGTAAGTGGGAAGGAACCACAATAGTGGGCCTAATTAAAAACCACTAGCCTTGACACACTTGCCTAGACACCACAAAGTCAGGTTTAGATAAAAGATCGATGTCCATGACAAATCGTACTTTCTTTTTAAAAGATTTTATTTAGAATTGTGTACAATTTAAAGCTTCCAAGAACGGTTTGTAACGAAAATGGTATTTTAGTGAAAAGTCTTGTATTTTCGTATTCTATGTTTTGACGTTATCAACTAGGGTTATATTTGTGTGTGTGTAGAGGTAGGTCATTACCTCGTGACTTATTTTAAGGTTTAGTGATGTTTAGAGGTTAAATATGATAAATGAAACATGAGGGTATTTAAGTGTAAAAATACGGTATTTGTAAAAGTTATCATTTCATGTGTGAAAACTCATTCAAATTTATTTTACAAGTTTAGTGATCAAAATGAACATGTTTAGGAATGAGGGAATTGATTAGAAGAAGAAAAATAAACTTTATGGTATTATTGTGAAAAGAATACGATATTACAAGAAAGTTATCATTTCATGTGAGAAACTTTGTCTAAAATGATTTTTTATGTGATTAATAGTCATCATAAATATGTTTAGGTATTAAGGAATTGGTGACAAGTGAGATTTTGTAGAAAAACCGAATCGGAAATCGGTTTGTTCCGATTTCCGTCGGGTTCTAAAAAGTCGTATTTTTCTTAAAAGAAAAGAGAGATAGAAAAAGTAGGACTTACAAGTTTGGACAAGCTAGGGAGGCTAAGAAAGTAGTGGGTTGTCGGTGCGTCGAAACGTCGCGAAGGGTTCTCGCACGATCGCCGGAATTCGTCGTCGGTTTCGGCAGCGCTTCGCTTTTCACTCTTTTTCTAACGTACCGAATTCTCTTGAGAATTTTAAAGAGTGGACTTAGAATTGTAGGGTGCAATGGTAGAGGGTAGGGGTGTTTATATAGGGCTAGGCTAGGGTTAGGGTTTTGATTAAAAAAAATATAAAAATAATTAAGAAAAACATTAAAATTCATTAAATTTTAGAATAAAAGAGGTTTAATGGGAAATTGATAACTGTTCTGGAAAATTAGTGCATACAGGGGGGTTGACCAAGTCAACACGGAGAACATCCGTGTTGACGACTCGGCCGTCCAGCCGGCGCCGCCGGCTGACTCGGCCGAGTCGGGACACCGTTGGGTGGGTAATTCCATGGGGGGATTTTTGGTATACTTAACTTTTTATGTGCAGTATTAATTTTGAGAGTTATGGCTGTTTGACTGTTGACCTTCCCAAAAAAAATTAAAACAAAATGATATAAAAATATGTGGGGCATGGGATTCGAACTCTGGTGGCTTGGTTCAGCAGTGCAAGGTATTACCAATGAGCTACAAGCTCCTTCTTGTAATTATTGTACGGAAATAGATACTTAAAGTGTTATCAGCAACATTAATACTCCAAGTATACTTCAAATTTAAATCAAATTTAGGTATACAAAAATTGGAGTTGTTACAATCTACCCTCCTTACAAAAATTTCGTCCTCGAAATTTACAACTTTTACTTGAGGACTAGTTTACAAAAAGGTGCGGATATCTTGCACGCATTTCATCCTCCCTTTCCCACGTGGATTCTCCTGGAGTGTCTTTCCTCCACATCACTCGAACCAGGTTAACTTCCTTGTTCCGAAGTGTCTTCACTTTTCTGTCCAGGATTTCCACAGGTTGTTGCTCACAAGACAAGTCAGGCTGTATAGTGAGCTCAGAATGATCAAGTACATGGCTGGGGTCACTCACATACCTTCTGAGTTGAGATATGTGGAACACATTATGCACTCCTTCCAATGAGGGTGGAAGCGCTAAACGGTATGCCACTTCACCGACTCGTTCGAGTATGTCGAACGGTCCAATGTATCTCGGACTTAGCTTACCCCGTCTTCCAAATCGAATCACTCCGCGGTTCGGAGATATCTTTAAGAATACATGGTCACCTGGCTGGAACTCCAAGTGTCGTCTCTTCGCATCAGCCCAGTGTTTCTGTCTATCTTGGGCTATGCGCATCCTTTTCCTGATAGTACGAACCACATCAACAGTTGCTATTATCATCTTTGGTCCAAGAAGTTCCCTATCTCCGATGTCGTCCCAACTTAATGGTGATCGACACTTCCTTCCATATAAAGCTGCAAAAGGTGCCATTCCTATACTTACTTGATAGCTGTTGTTGTATGCGAACTCCACAAGATGCAGGTGATCTTCCCACGATCCTTTGAAGTCGAGCATACATGCTCTGAGCATATCCTCCAAGATCTGAATAGTTCGTTCCGACTGACCATCTGTTTGTGGATGATAAGCCGTACTGAAGTTCAGACTTGTTCCCAAGCTAGCTTGCAGACTCTGCCAGAATTGCGATCGGAACCTAGTGTCACGATCGGAGACAATGCAGACCGGTACTCCATGAAGTCTCACAATTTCCTGTATGAGTTCATGAGTATCAGAGATAGTACATTATGAAGAGTTTTTAAATCTAAATTAGATTATTACCTCCATGTACTTCTTCGCTAGTGTCTCAGTTGATTGGCCAACCCGAAATGGGATGAAGTGAGCCGACTTTGTGAGTCGATCCACAATGACCCATATCACATCATTACCCTTTGTGCTGCGAGGAAGAGCAGTTACAAAGTCCATCGTGATGTGCTGCCACTTCTATTCTGGGATTGGTAACGGTTGAAGTAATCCAGCAGTCCTGTGATGTTCAGCCTTTACTTGCTGACACACCAAGCATTTTGCGACGCTTCTGGCTACTTCACGCTTCATTCCATGCCACCAATAATTTTGACGTAGATCTTTATACATTTTGGTACCTCCAGGATGTACTGAATAGAGAGAGCTGTGAGCTTCTTTCATTAACTCTTCCCGAACAGGACCTTTTGGTACACACAATCTGCTGCCGTATCTCAAAGATCCGTCTTCATGGATGATGAAATCTGTTCTGAGTCCATTCTCCACTTGTTCTCTGATCTTTTGCAACTTAGCGTCGCTGACTTGAGCTGCTTTGATCTGATTGACAATGGTTGATTGAACTTGTAGATTCATCAAACTTGAAACATCACCTGGCATGACTAGTTCAATTTCCATCTGATGTAAGTCTTGCTGAAGCTTCCACTGGGCGGTGAGATTCATTGATAATAGTTGGCGACTAAGAGCATCAGGTACTACGTTCACCTTTCCTGGGTGGTATTGCAAGTTGATGTCAAAGTCCGCCATGAGTTCTAACCATCTTCTCTGCCGCATATTCAACTCCTTCTGAGTAAACACATACTTCAGACTTTTATGATCTGTGTAGATGTTCACTCGTTCACCAAGTAAGTAGTGGCGCCAAATTTTGAGAGCAAAAATGACGGCTGCCAACTCCAGATCATGCGTCGGATAATTGCGCTCATGAGTTTTCAGTTGTCTTGAAGCATAAGCCACAATCTTACCGTGCTGATGTAGAACACATCCTAATCCCTTACCAGATGCATCGCAATGCACTTCGAACCCTCCAGATTGATCCGGTATGACGAGAATAGGTGCAGATGTCAATCTTGACTTGAGTTCTACGAAAGCTTGCTCGCATGCTTCTGACCACACAAATTCTTCATCTTTTCGTGTGAGCTTGGTCAGGGGTGTTGCTATCTTCGAAAAGCCTTCAATAAACCTTCTGTAATATCCAGCTAAACCCAAGAAGCTTCGAATATCCTTCACTGACTTTGGTGTAGGCCATTCGCTAACTGCCGAAACTTTTGCTGGATCCACAGAAATTCCTTCTCCTGATACGATATGTCCAAGAAAACCAACTTGATTTAGCCAAAACTCGCACTTGTTGTACTTGGCATAAAGCTTATGTTGTCGAAGAGTTTCCAGGAAAATTCGTAGATGCTCCGTATGTTCTTTCCGATTCTTAGAATATACCAGGATGTCGTCGATGAAGATGACAAAAAACCTGTCTAAATACTCCCGGAAAACTTGGTTCATTAGGTTCATGAAGATTGCTGGTGCATTGGTCACTCCAAATGGCATTACTAGAAATTCGTAATGTCCATAGCGAGTTCTGAAAGCTGTTTTGTGAATATCAGCTTCCTTGACCTTCACTTGATGATAACTTAAACGAAGATCTAGTTTAGAGAAGACACAAGATCCTCTTAGCTGATCGAATAAATCGTCGATACGCGGGAGTGGATACTTGTTCTTTATAGTGACTTCGTTCAAGGCCCTATAATCGATGCACATTCTGTATGAACCTTCCTTCTTCTTTACCAGTAGTACAGGTGCTCCCCAACTTGAAGTGCTGGGACGAATCCATCCTTTCGCCAGTAATTCGTCCGATTGTGCTCCTGGTACTAAGTCAATACTGAATTCAAGAGCTCGATCTGGAGGTAAACCTGATATATCGTCAGGAAATATATCGTCGAACTCTCGAACTACCTCTGTTCTTGATTCTTCCTCTGCTTGAGCTGCCGCAACTACTGCTTCCCTTGGTTTCGCTTTGTAGGTACTTGGCTCCAATGTACGGTCTCCACTTTTAAAATAGAAGATCGGATGGTCTGGAATCTCGAATGCTACCCTCCTTTGACGACAGTCGATGGTAGCATAAAAGGTTCCAAGCCAGTCCATTCCTAGAACCACATCGAAGTTTGGTATGTCCAGTACCTTGAAGTCAGCATAAAACTCTCGACTGCAGACGACGATTGGACACATGCTGTATCCCATAGTTGCCTTTAGAACACCATTTCCGGAACTGACGTTCCAGCTGGATACAAGCGGTGAGACTGGAATCGCATGGGTTCGGATAAACCGCTGCGACATAAAACAGTGGGATGCTCCAGTATCGAACAGTGCAAGTGCAGGTAGTGAAGCTACTAGGATTGTACCTAAGATATATGGGATAGGTTTTAGGTATAGGGAAAGTATGTAGTTAAACAAAACTAAAAGATAAGTTTGAGAAAAAAAGTTTACCAGTAATGACTTGGCCAGTGGCCTCAGCTTCTTCCACAGACATCATGAAAGCCTGGCGCTTTGGCACATTCCTCCTGGCCTGAGGAGCATTCCTCGGAACGTTCCTTTGAACTTGATAGAACTGACGAGGAGGTGGTGCAGCTTGTGGTCCCCTGGGTGGTGCGGGCAGTGCAAGTCTAGGAGCAGGTGCCTGAAGAGCTGGTCGCTGCGGATAGGTATTTGCTGGCCTGGGTGCAGTAACTGGGTTCTGTCTTTAGGGACAAGACCCAATACCTTGAGTAGCTGAACCGCAGACTAAGCAAAGGCGGTTGGCTCGACGGCAGTCCTTCATCATATGTCCAGTTCTCTTACAGTAGGTGCAAAAGGCTGGGCTAGGACGATGGGTTGGTACTCCGGGTCTCCTTGGCATGAAAGATGGTCTGGAAGAGGCTCCACCTGCCATCTAGTTGGCAGGGCGTTTGACTCCTGCAGACTGAGGTCTGTCCCTCTCTTTTATCACTGCCTCATAACTGCGGGCAGCTTCTAGAGCTTACTCATGAGTCAAAAACTTTCCTGTGGCTAGAGCAGCCTTAATCTCTGTGTCCAAACCTTGTTGGAAGCGACGGGCTCTGATCTCGTCCGTCGGTATCAGGTGTGCCGCGAATCTGTTTAAAGTTTTTGTTAGCTGTGTAGTATGTGATAATTAAAAATTGAACTATTGCGACATATCTTACCGGCTCAACATGGTGAATTCAGCGTCGTATTCATCTACCGATTTGTCCTACATTGAACCATATTGTAGATGAATGAACTGCTGCTCCATTGCAAACCTGGCGGTCACAGGGAAATATTTCGCGTCGAACTTCTCGCGAAACGTCTTCCATTCAATCGGCTGTACCAGACGGCTTTCTTCCGCCTTCCACCAGTTGCGAGCATTTTCCGTGAGCTGTAGTTTCGCCACACGGACCCAAGCGTTGTCTGGCACTTGAGCTGCTGCCAGATCATCTTCGATGCTTTGTGCCCATTCTTCCGCTTCAAGAGGGCTTCCTTTACCAGAGAACTACTTGGGGTGTAAAGCCCTAAATTGCTTTACTCCCGGTGCATCGGTCTCAGGACGGTTCAGAAGTTGTTGTTGTCCCTCAAGAAGACTGCGAATCGCCTCAAATAGCATCGTTTGCTCAGTGGGTGGTGCAGGAACAGCTGGTGTGAGAGGTAGTGCTGAAGGAGTGTTGTTGACGTTGGTGCTGGTGTTGTTCGGGGAATCCATAACCCTGAAGAAAAAATTGGGTTAGGACAGATTCAAACACATGAAATGATAAGATTCAAGGAATAGAATTTTGCAAGATTCAAGGAATATGAATTGTAAAGAATATTTTAGTTGCTGGTTCTTGTGTTATATTGCTTAGGTTGTTCACACAGACCAGAACTGCATGACAGGGATTCATACAGCCCTGACCTGCATGGGCCACCAACAAAACCTGTCACGTCCCGCTTCCCAATGTACGGCGAAGGGGACGCGACGAGGTCCGCTACGTATGTACTCAGAAGTACATACGCTAAGCGTAGCTAAGCAATATAAAATAAATACACAAGATACGAGAGTATAAAAAGAACAGCAACTTTTATTTATTAACATTCTTTGTACAAAACATGGAAAGGAAAATACAACTGAAATAAAGATGCCTAAACAGTGGCATAACAGGAAATGGAAAGTATTGAAAAGAAAAGTGTACAATGAAATTATGCTGCAGGGTCTTCGGCAAATTGCTCCAAGTCTTCTTGTGTTGGCTCAACTTCTGCCGAGTCCAGGTCACCTGACGACATTCAAAGAAGAGAGAAACAGAATATCGTCAGCGAACAGATCGCTCGGTAAGTCCCAAAGGTAAGAGGGAAGTAGAGAAGACAGAATAAGAAGATACATTTTTAAAGTATAAGCTGTTGTTGTAATGTTATGTTAACGCTGTTGTTTGTAGCTTGGTACAGAAGGATGCCAGTGTATACGAGGGGGTCTCTATATGCTAGAGACCAGGGCAAATGGAAAGTACAAGAAACCGTTATGCCACGGTACAACAGCAATGGGATTCAGGTTAGGTGTCTTAATCTGACCACCTCGTGCCACCTTTAACACCTTCCGTACCAATCTACCCCTTAAACCCCATAGTGTTTTAACAGTATTGTTGTATTGTATTATGTGAGTTGGATGACTGACCAAAACCATGATATCGGTAAACATGTTGTAACTGCATAATCAGGTAAATGGAATAACAGGATAATGGATGTATATCCATGGTTTGATTCAGTCAAGTTGAAAAGATTGTTAACTGGATTCAGGAATTCATGTATTCATATTGAGTTGGAATATAAAAGAATATAGATTGACTTGAATCATATTCAAGTCAAAAATAGTCAGACTCTAACCCGAGTCAGACTAAAAGAAAAGTAATTTGAAGTTCTATAATTGTTAGGGTCCTTATTGTAATTTATAAAACTTGAGGGGGTTTTATGTAAAAAGTACTATTGTATAGTTTTCAAAATATACCTCAAGTATTTATTATTCGTCTTATAGTTATAATGAGTGTAAATTTTATTTGTGTTATTCTAGTGAATATATCCTAATAAAAGTATTAATTTTTAATATTGATTTATTTGAAATTCATGGTATTTTAATGTAACTTTTAATCTTGTAATTTTAGAAAAAATGTGGAAACTTTATCTTATATTAAAATAGGTGTTCAAATGATAATTATATATATATATTAATCCAAGAATAATTTCAAATAAATATTTTATTCTCCAAAATCTCATTTTTCTTAAATATCGTATTTTTAAACCTTTCGAGACCGAATGCTCCTTGCGGAGGTCTGAATCTCGCACTACTAGCCCGCGGGTGCACGATGAACCGTATTATCCCTAATGGGTTCCCCAAAGGTGGGTTGTAGTGGCGCTTTGCAAAAGTTTAATAAATACTATTCATTTAGAAAACGGTTTTATAAAAATAAGGTATTTATTTGTAAAAGGTTATAAAGTTCTGTATTTTAGTTTCTAGGGTTTCCTAAGCCAACTAGCCTATTTCTAAGGTCTAAACGATAAGTCATTAGAAACCTCAAATCGCCTCTTCACCGCCAATTGCGGCCAGGTAAGTGCCAGGTAAGTGGAAAGGAACCACAATAGTGGGCCTAATTAAAAATCACTAGCCTTGACACATTTGCCTAGACACCACAAAGTCAGGTTTAGATAAACGATCGATATCCATGACAAATCGTACTTTCTTTTTAAAAGATTTTATTTAGAATTGTGTACAATTTAAAGCTTCCAAGAACGGTTTGTAAGGAAAATGGTATTTTAGTGAAAAGTCTTGTATTTTCGTATTCTATGTTTTGACGTTATCAACTAGGATTATATTTGTGTGTGTGTAGAGGTAGGTCATTACCTCGTGACTTATTTTAAGGTTTAGTGAAGTTTAGAGGTTAAATATGATAAATGAAACATGAGGGTATTTAAGTGTAAGAATACGGTATTTGTAAAAGTTATCATTTCATGTGTGAAAACTCATTCAAATTGATTTTTACAAGTTTAGTGATCAAGATGAACATGTTTAGGAATGAGGGAATTGATTAGAAGAAGAAAAATGAACTTTATGGTATTATTGTGAAAAGAATACGATATTACAAGAAAGTTATCATTTCATGTGAGAAACTTTGTCTAAAATGATTTTTATGTGATTAATAGTCATCATGAATATGTTTAGGTATTAAGGAATTGATGACAAGTGAGATTTTGTATAAAAACCGAATCGGAAATCGGTTTGTTCCGATTTCCGTCGGGTTCTAAAAAGTTGTATTTTTCTTAAAAGAAAAGAGAGATAGAAAAAGTGGGACTTACAAGTTTGGACAAGCTAGGGAGGCTAAGAAAGTAGTGGATTGTCGCTGCGTCGAAACGTCGTGAAGGGTTCTAGCACGATCGCCGGAATTCGTCGTCGGTTTCGGCAGCACTTCGCTTTTCGCTCTTTTTCTAACGTACCGGGTTCTCTTGAGAATTTTAGAGAGTGGACATAGAATTGTAGGGTGCAATGGTAGAGGGTAGGGGTGTTTATATAGGGCTAGGCTAGGGTTAGGGTTTTGATTAAACAAATATAAAAATAATTAAGAAAAACATTAAAATTCATTAAATTTTGGAATAAAAGAGGTTTAATGGAAAATTGATAACTGTTCTGGAAAATTAGTGCATACAGGGGGGTTGACCAAGTCAACACAGAGAACATCCCTGTTGACGACTCGGCCGTCCGGCCGGCGGCGCCGGCCGATTCGGCTGGTCCGCCGGCTGACTCGGCCGAGTCTGGCCGAGTCGGGACACCGTTGGGTAGGTAATTCCATGGGGGGATTTTTGGTATACTTAACTTTTTATGTGCAGTATTAATTTTGAGAGTTATGGCTGTTTGACTGTTAACCTTCCCAAAAAAAATTAAAACAAAATGATATAAAAATATGTGGGGCATGGGATTCGAACTCTGATGGCTTGGTTCAGCAGTGCAAGGTATTACCAATGAGCTACAAGCTCCTTCTTGTAATTATTGTAGGGAAATAGATACTTAAAGTGTTATCAGCAACATTAATACTCCAAGTATACTTCAAATTTAAATCAAATTTAGGTATACAAAAATTGGAGTTATTACAGGGATTTGCTTCTCCCGGTATTGGGGGTTGATGTCGCATTGTGCACGGGTGGCCATCACTAGAAATCCTCGGTGGGTGTAAATGAGAATTACCGATCTAGGATCGATAGTTTCTCAGGTGGTAATGGGTTTCATGCCGACACTAATTATCGCGTTATTAGGGATCTGATTTTATCCACCCCCTAGACTCGATATGCTATACTCTTAGACGAACATACTGGACTGTAAAGATATTGTAATTGTCAGGCTCGGTAGGGGTTTGGATGAGTTTGCTCGTCGGCCTTCCTTTCGCTCAATACCTGGGTAGCCGTTACGTACAGCTAGTGCCCCTGACGTGCTTGTGGTTAAACTCACTGCCAGCTTATTGACGAGTCTTTAGAGTCTCACACAAAGGGTTATCACGGTTCAGGTGATATGATGTAGATGACGTATGTTGGTATATATACATGTCTAATTAAATATGTATACATGTTGCACAGACTTTAATAGGACAATTGATAATACTAGTGGCTTAGGATTAAGCCGGATTATTAAATCACATTTTGATTTAATAATTTATATATATGTATTTATATATATGTATTCAAGTATTATTGTTCACTATTCATTTTCTCTCTTGGCTATTCATATTTTGGTACAAATACGTGTATATGTATTTCGATACGTGTACCAGGTTGCATTCCGTATTTATACGGATTAGCTTCTAGAAGGTGGCCACCTCATTAATTGATTTTCATTTTAGAAAATCAATTATGGAAATGAGGTGGAGGGGTGAGTTGGCATGAGCATGGGCTTGAGCATGTAGAGAAGTATGACATGCATTTGTTTATTTGTAAAATGATGAGATATTTTCTTTAGTGTGTATGCATGATTGGGTGAAGGGTGGTAGCCATATTCTTTAGTGGACTTGCTCATTTGATTTTCCTCACTTGCTTCATCACACGCTCACTCTTATTCTCACTTGGAAAAAAACTTAGCCATTTTTCTTTAGTTGCTCATGCCACATGTTTCCTCATCTCCTCTTCATCTTCTTGAGTTTTATTTAGAGCATTTGTGATGAGAGAAAAATTATAGTGACACATTCCTACACTTCGACTCTCCATTGCTAGCAACCTTGGAGCGTCGGTTGTCTCGCTTGGCGAGGCTGGAGCTTACGTCGTTTTCCTCGAGTGGATCATTATATATGGAGAAAGACCGGCAACCAAATTCGACCAGCAACCACTAGGAGCTTAGGATGATGGTTGAAGACCCGAAGGACTTGGTTTATTTGGTATAACCATCTCTAACTCATTTTATAGCTTGCTAGTATAAAGTTTAGGTAAGATCCAGGTATCGGGTTGTGGTAGCGCCAGTTTAGAAAATTTTTGTCCGCATTTGGCCACGGTTTGATGGCCGGGCGCTGCCGTAACCCAACATCGCCCTCTCTTCTTCTTCTTTAAAAATATCCATTTCTAAAACCCGACGGAAGCGGAGTTAGTCGATGGAATTTGGCCACGGTTTGATGGCCGGGGGCATTCGATCTCGATGGAATTTTTATACATTTTTCTTTAGAAAATGAGATTTCTACAAGAAAATAAATAAATTATTTTAATAAAATATCTATATATCTATTATCAAAATATCTATTTTAATTATATAAATATATCAAGTTTTCTAAATCAAAGGAATCACTATTACATAAAAATACCATCCAAATACAATACAAGTACAATATTTCAAGAAAATACCATATACTATGAAACTAGGTTCTACTCACTAGAAATTTCACAATTATAAAATATACATCTATGAAAACCCTAAAAACGATAATTAAATGCTTGAGCTATATTTGAAAATTATATCAAATTATTTTTACATCAAACCCCCTCAAGTAATATTAAATTACAATAAGGACCTTAGTAAACATAGGTTTAAGCGGGATCGGCTTCTTGAGCCTCAGGGAGCCGGAGATATGGGTGCTTGCCTATTTAAGGTAGACAACCTAACAAACAGTGTAATCGATGCGGTAATTGTCTTGGAAAAATACACAAATCCTACCGTCCATGTGCAGCAGTTACCGATAACATCAAAACCTAATTCAGGACTTCAATTTCTTTTCTAATTGTCTGACTCAAACTGAGTCTAAATATAATCAACCTGACTTGAATATGATTCAAGTATAAAACCATAATTCAATATGAATCCATCTATTCAATCTATATTGACCGAACCGAACATGGATATACTCCATTTACATGTTCATCCATTATATCCGTTCCATTATCGATATCATGATTCCGGCAAGTCATCCTTCTATACAAATTACAACACAAGACAATACAATACAATCAATATAATAAAGACATCGAAGGGTTTATAAGGGGTAGATTGGTACGGAAGGTGTTAAAAGTGGCACGAGACTGTAACCATAATACACCTAACCTGAATCTCCATTTCCGTTATACCGTGGATGAACGGTTCATTGTGCTCCATATACCTTAGTTTCCGGAATAGTGGAACTACTCTCGTATACACTGGCATTTTTTGTACCAAGCTACAAACAACAGCGTTAATAATATAATACAACTTTAAAAGTTACATTCTCCTTCTGTCTATTCTGTCTATAACTATTCTTTGGGCATTACCGAGTGATTGTTCGCTGACGACATTCCTATTTATCTTCTTCTTTAGAATGTTGTCAGGTGGAACGGACCTTCTGGAGACAGAGTCCACCAGCGAGGATTTGAATTAGCTAGCCTTTGACCCGGAGCTCTAGTTTACTTGTACATATTTTCATTTCTGTTATACCACTGTTTAGGCATTGCTTTCATTCCATGTATTTACTTTTCATTGTATTGTAAAAAGAATGTTAATAAATAAAGTTGCTGTTCATTTACATCTTGTCTCTTGTGTATTTTACTTTATATTGCTTAGATACGCTTAGCGTGTTTACTTCTGAGTAAATGCGTAGCGGAGCTCGTCACGCCTCATTGCCCGTATACTGGGAAGCGGGGCGTGACAGGTTTTGTTGGTGACCCATGCAGGTCAATTTTGTATGGACATGCAGGTCAGTTCTGTATGGACATGTAGGCCAGCTCTGCGTGGACAACCTAAGCAATATAATACAAGATCCAGCAACTAAAAACATTCTTTACAATTCATATTCCTTGAATCTTTCAATTTTATCTATTTTGAATCTGTTTTAACCCAAATTTTTCTTTCAAGGTTATGGATTCCCCAAACAATTCCAGCACCAACTTCAACAACACTCCACCACCCCTACCAATTACACCGGCCATAGCTGCTCCGATCAATGAGCAGACGGTACTTCTTGAGGCGATCCGCAGCCTGGAGGGACAGCAGCAGCAGACTGCTATCTTGATGAACTGTCCTGAGGCAGAAGTACCTAGGGTGAATCAATTCAGGGCATTGCCCCCAAGCAATTCTCAGGAAAAAAGATCCCTCTAAAAGCTGAAGAATGGGCTCAAAGTATTGAAAATGACCTGGCAGTAGCACAAGTGCCAGAGGTCGCTTGGGTTCGAGTTGCAAAGCTGCAGCTCACTGACAATGCACGGGTCTGGTGGAAGGCGGAAAAAAGCCGTCTCACCCAGCCAATTGAATGGAGGAATTTCCGCGATATGTTCGACACAAAGTACGTTCCCGAGACTGCCAGATTCGACATGGAACAGCAATTCATCCACCTACAACAAGGTTCAATGTGGACCAAATCCGTGGATGAATATGATGCTGAGTTTACCATACTCAGTCGGTAAGATACGTCTCAATATTTTGATTTTATAATATCACATAATACACTGCTAACACAATACCTTAACAGATTTGTAGCACACCTGATACCGACAGATGAGATCGGAGCCCGACGATTTCAACAAGGGTTAGATCCGGAGATCCAAGCTGTATTAGCCACAGGAGATTTCCCAGCTCATGAATTGGCTCTGAAAGCTGCCCGCCGATATGAGGCAGTGGTAAAGATGAGGGCATACCTCAGTCTGCCGGGATGAAGCGCCCTGCCAACCAGATGGAAGGAGGAGCCTCTTCAAGGCCACCTTTTGTGCCAAGGAGACCGGGAATACCAAACAACCGGCATAGCCCAGCCTTTTGCACCTACTGCAGGAGGGATAGACATCTGTCAAAGGACTGTCGGCGTGAAAATCGCCTTTGCTTTGTCTGTGGCTCAGCTACTCATGATATTGGGTCTTGTCCTCGTAGACACAACCTATATGCTGCACCCAATCCAGCAATCACATACCCGCAGCGCCCAGCCATCCAGGCACCTGCTCCGAGACTTACACTACCTGCTCCACCTCCTCATGGACCGACTACACCTCCTCATCGTCAGTTCCATCAAGCTCAACGGAACCCACCTCAAGTACCAAGGAACGGACAGAGGAATTCTCCTCCAGTAAGAAGGAACGTACCGAGGTGACAGGATTTCACTATGACTGTGGAAAAGCTAAAACCACCGGCCAAGTCATCACTGGTAACACTTCCCTTTCAAATTCTCTTTCAGATTATAGACATACCTATATATCTTATACCTAAAACATATCTCACATATACCTTAGGTACAATCTTAGTAGCCTCACTTCCTGCACTCGCACTCTTTGGTACTGGAGCATCTCATTGCTTTATGCCGCAAAGATTCGTCTGAACTCATACGATTCCAGTCAAACCTCTCGTATCCAGCTGGAATGTCAGTTCAGGGAATGACGTTCTAAAGACAGTAACGTGATACGATTTGTGTCCAGTGGTCGTCTGCAGCAGAGAATTTTATGCTGACTTCAAGGTGCTGGACATACCGAACTTCGATGTGGTTCTGGGTATGGATTGGCTAGGAACCTTGTACGCTACCATCGACTGTCATCAAAGGAGGGTAGTGTTCGAGATTCCAGATCATCCGGTCTTATATTTCAAAAGTGGAGATCGTACCCTAGAGCCAAGTACTTACAAGGCGAAACCGAAGAAGGTAGTAATTGCGGCAATTCAAGTGGAGGAAGGATCGAAGCCAGAAGTAGTTCGAGAGTTCGACGATGTGTTTCCTGACGATATATCAGGTTTGCTTCCCGATCGAGCTCTTAAATTCAACATTGATTTAGTACCAGGAGCACAACCGGTGATCTAGGCAGCGTATCGGTTAAGTCTAGAAGGTTTAAAGGAAGTTCGAACTCAATTGGATGAATTATTGGCAAAAGGATGGATTCGTCCTAGCACTTCAAGTTGGGGATCACCGGTTCTACTTGTGAAGAAGAAGGAAAGTTCATACAGAATGTGCATTGATTATAGAGCCTTGAACGAAGTAACGATAAAGAACAAGTATCCACTACCGCACATCGATGATCTGTTCGATCAACTAAGTGGATCTTGCATTTTCTCCAAGTTAGATCTTCGTTCGGGTTATCATCGGGTGAAGGTCAAAGAATCTGATATCCATAAAACGGCATTCAGAACTTGCTATGGCCATTACTAATTTCTTATGATGCCATTTGGAGTGACCAACACACCAGCAATATTCATGAATCTAATGAATCAAGTTTTCCGGGAGTATCTAGACAGGTTTGTTGTCATCTTCATCGACGGCATCCTGGTGTATTCTAAGAGTCGGAAAGAACACGCCAAACACCTACGAATTGTTCTGAAAACTCTACGACAACATCAAATCTATGTCAAGTATAGAAAATGCGAATTTTGGATAGATCAAGTTGGTTTCCTCGGACGCATTGTATCAGGCGAAGAAATCTCTATGGATCCAGCGAAAATTTTAGCAGTAAGTGAATGGCCGACACCAAAATCAGTGAAGGACATTCAAAGTTTTTTGGGTCTAGCCGAATATTACAGAAGGCTCATTGAAGGATTTTCGTAGATAGGGACACCCCTGACCAAGCTAACACATAAAGATGAAGAATTCGTGTGGTCAGAAGCATGCGAGCAAGCTTTCGTAGAACTCAAGTCAAGATTGACATCAGCGCCTATTCTCGTCATACTAGACTAATCTGGAGGTTTTGAAGTGTATTGCGATGCCTCCGGTAAGGGATTAAGATGTGTTTTACGTTATCACGGTAAGGTTGTAGCTTATGTATCAAGACAGCTGAAGATTCATGAGCGCAATTATCCGACGCATGATTTAGAGTTGGAAGCCGTTATCTTTGCTCTTAAGATTTGGCGCCATTATCTTCTTGGTGAACGAGTGAACATATACACAGATCACAAGAGTCTGAAATATGTGTTTACTCAGAAAGAGTTGAATATGCGGTAGAGAAGATGGTTAGAACTCATGGCGGACTTTTACATAAACCTGTATTATCACCCAGGGAAGGTGAATGTGGTACCTGATGCCCTTAGTCACCAACCATTAGCAATGAATCTCACCGCTCGGTGGAAGCTTCAACAAGACTTGCATCAGATGGAGATTGAAGTGATCATGCCAGGTAACGCTTCAAGTTTGATGAACTTACAAGTTCAATCTACCATTGTCAATCAGATCAAAGCAGCTTAAGCAAGTGATGCTAAGTTGCAAAAGATCAGAGAACAGATAGAGAATGGACTTAGAACAGATTTCATCATCCATGAAGACGGATCTTTGAGATACGGTAGCAGACTGTGTGTACCAAAATATTCTGTGCGGAAAGAGTTAATAAAAGAAGCTCACAACTCTCCTTACTCAGTACACCCTGAAGGTACACAGATGTACAAAGATCTGCGTCAAAATTACTGGTGGCATGGAATGAAGCGTGAAATAGCCAGAAGTATCGCTAAATGCTTGGTGTGTCAGCAAGTAAAGGCTGAACATCACAGGACTGCTGTATTACTTCAACCGTTACCTATCCCAGAATGGAAGTGGCAACACATCACAATGGATTTTGTTACTGCACTTCCTCCCAGCATAAAGGGTAACGATGTGGTATGGGTTATTGTGGATCGACTCACAAAGTTGGCTCACTTCATCCCATTTCGAATTGACCAATCTACTGAGACATTAGCAAAGAAGTACATGGAGGTAAGAATCTAAATAAGATTTAAACTCTTAATAAATGTACTATCTCTGATACTCATGAACTCATACAGGAAATTGTGAGACTTCATGGAGTATCGGTCTGCATTGTCTCTGACCATGACACCAGGTTTCGATCGCAATTTTGGCAGAGTCTGCAAGCAATCTTGGAAACAAGTCTGAACTTCAGCACAGATTATCATCCACAAACATATGGTCAGTCTGAGCGAACTATTCAGATCTTGGAAGATATGCTAAGAGCATGTATGCTAGACTTCGGAGGATCGTGGAAAGATCACCTACATCTTGTGGAGTTTTCATACAACAACAGCTACCAAGCAAGTATCGGAATGACACCTTTTGCAGCGCTCTATGGAAGGAAGTGTCGATCGCCATTAAGTTGGGACGACAACGGAGATAGGGAACTCCTTAGACCTGAGATGATTGTAGCAACTGTTGATGTAGTTCGTATTATCAGGGAAAGAATGCGCATAGCCCAAGATCGACAGATGAAATGGGCTGATGCAAAACGCCGTCATTTGGAGTTCTAGCTGGGAGATCTCGTATTTCTGAAGATATCTCCGAACCATGGAATGATTTGTTTTGCAAGGCGGGGTAAGCTAAGTCTAAGGTACATTGGACCGTTCGACATACTCGAACGAGTCACTGAAGTGGCTTATCGCTTGGCATTTTTACCTTCATTGGAAGGAGTGCACAATGTGTTCCATATATCCCAACTCAGAAGGTATGTGAGTGACCCCAGCCATGTACTTGATCACTCCGAACTCACTATACAGCCATATTTATCTTGTGAGCAGCAACCTGTTGAGATCCTGGATAGAAAAGTGAAGTCACTTCGGAACAATAAAGTCAATTTAGTTCGAGTGATGTGGAGAAAAGACACTCCAGGAGAATCAACTTGGAAAAGGGAAGATGAGATACGTGTAAGATATCCGCACTTATTTGTAAACTAGTCCTTAAAATAAGGACAATTTTTTTTTAAGGAGGATAGACTGTAACAACTCCAATTTTACTGTACATAAAATTGTTTAAAAGTTAATGTATAATTGGGGTATTTGCAAATCCTGTGAATACTATAAGAATTTGTTTTGCTTTTTAACAGCAAGAAAGAGCTTGTAGCTGACTGGTAAAGCCTTGCACTGCTGAGACAAAGCACCCGAGTTCAAATCCCATTAGCCACATTATCTTTTTGTTTTATTTTCTTTTAATATTTTTAGAAACCCAAAGGTCTACACGTGCACTACACGTAAACTGAAGAGTCACACTTTAAACAAACACATACACTGAAGAATACCAAACGACCCTAACACTTTGCACCAAACCCAACCCACATCCGTCAGTACAAAACCGACGACATTGTCAAAAAGCCCGGCACCGCCGATCTCCCCCGTCCCTATTGCTCCCATATTTAAACTCCTGCAACCTTTCAGCTACCACACTCCTTTCACACTGCTTGTTTTCTCTGCATTCACACAGAGAACTTAAATCACCCATTTAATTCCTTTTAAATGCATTTTAATTCTCAAATTCATCACCCCCTAAACCCTAATTTACCATATAAATACCCACTCCATTTTACAGCACTCTCACTCAGAATTCTATTACAAAAACTATACAAAATTTTCAAGTACTTTTGTGTACAAGTGGAGTTAGTGAAGGGTGAAACTCTGACGAACTTCCGAGGAGATTCAGCGACAAATCGACGCCCAGAAGCCTTCTTTAGAACCCCTTATCTATCCTCCAGTCCAACAAATTGGTAAGTCCCATCTCCCCCTCTCTTCTTCTTCTTTAAAAATATCCATTTCTAAAACCCGACGGAAGTGGAGTTTGTCCGACTTCCGATTCAGTTTTCTTTAAAAACTATACTTTTCTTTAATAAGATAATACTATATTCTCATATGTTGATTAATAAACATTAACAAACCCAATAAAACAAGTTTCACATCAAAATAATCATTTTTGTGACATTTATCGCATTTTTACATAAAAATACCACAAACTATTCATTTCGACATTATAACCTTTATTCCTTGCTAAACCTTTAGATAATTCATGAGATAATGACCTACCTCATCACAACACACATCTCTAACATAGTACAATGGAATTTTGGGAACATAGAATACAAGAAATACGACTCTACAAATAAATACCCTAAACTTACAAAACCATTTTCTATACAAAATTGTATTAATTATTTCCATGCAATTGCGTCTCTACAACCCATTTTGGGGACCCCGTTCGGGATGGTGTGGATTATCGCACATCCTTGGGTCTAGTAGAGCGAGATGCAGACCTCCGCAAGGAGCATTCGATCTCGATGGAATTTTTATACATTTTTCTTTAGAAAATGAGATTTCTACAAGAAAATAAATAAATTATTTTAATTAAATATCTATATATCTATTATCAAAATATCTATTTTAATTATATAAATATACCAAGTTTTCTAAATCAAAGGAATCACTATTACATGAAAATACCATCCAAATACAACACAAGTACAATATTTCAAGAAAATACCATATACTATGAAACTAGGTTCTACTCACTAGAAATTTCACAATTATAAAATATACATGTATGAAAACTCTAAAAACGATAATTAAATGCTTGAGGTATATTTTGAAAATTATATCAAATTATTTTTAATCAAACCCCCTCAAGTAATATTAAATTACAATAAGGACCTTAGTAAATATAGGTTTAAGCGAGACCTGTCTCTTGAGCTTCAGAGAGCTAGAGATATGGGTGCTTGCCTATCTAAGGTAGACAACCTAACAAACGGTGTTATCAATACGGTAATTGTCTTGGAAAAAGACACAAATCCTGCCGTCCATGTGCAACAGTTACCGATAACATCAAAACCAAATTCAGGAGTTCAATTTCTTTTCTAATTGTCTGACTCGGACTGAGTCTAAATATAATCAACCTGACTTGAATGTGATTCAAGTATAAAACCACCATTCAATATGAATCCATCTATTCAATTTATATTGACCGAACCGAACATGGATATACTCCATTTACATGTGCATCCATTATATCCGTTCCATTACCGATATCATGGTTCCGACAAGTCATCCCTCTATACAAATTACAAGACAATACAATACAATCAATACAATAAATTCATCGCGGGGTTTATAAGGGGTAGATTGGTATGGAAGGTGTTAAAAGTGGCACGAGACTGTAACCATAACACACCTAATCTGAATCTCCATTTCCGTTGTACCGTGGCCGAACGGTTCCTTGTGCTCCGTATACCTTAGTTTCCGGAATAGTGGAACTACTCTCGTATACACTAGCATTTTCTGTACCAAGTTACAAACAACAGTGTTAATAATATAATACAACTTTAAAAGTTACATTCTCCTTCTGTCTATTCTGTCTATAACTATTTTTGGGCCTTACCGAGTGATTGTTCGCTGACGACATTTCTATTTCTCTTCTTCTTTGGAATGTTGTCAGATGGATCGGACCTTCTGGAGACAGAGCCCACCAGCGAAGATTTGGATCAGCTAGCCTTTGACCCGGAGCTCTGGTTTACCTATACATATTTTCATTTCTGTTATGCCACTGTTTAGGCATTGCTTTCGTTCCATGTATTTACTTTTCATTGTATTGTAAAAAGAATGTTAATAAATAAAGTTGTTGTTCATTTACATCTTGTCTCTTATGTATTTTACTTTATATTGCTTAGATACGCTTAGCGTGTTTACTTCTGAGTAAATGCGTAGCGAATCTCGTCGCGCATCCTTGCCCGTAAACTGGGAAGCGGGGCGTGGCATAAACTTTTGTGTAAATTCACAATTCTTCATTTAAATTTTATTTCTTCATTCAAATTCATAACCTTTCATGGAACGAAGGGTTCCAAACCCTTTCATTTAACTTCATAACCTTTCATGAATAAATGCAACATTTACTTGCGATTCTTCATTCAAATTTGTAAGGTCATGACTTTTCAAATAATGTGGGATTAAAACTTTACATGACTAATTTCTATTAATTTAGAAAATCCTAAAATATCCCAACAATTCCCTCCCATTTTCAAAATTATTAAAATGTATCAAACCTCATGTGTTTCTTGAGAATTTGTATATAATAAGATGAACACAGCCTTGAATCTTATTTTAATTTTATATCAAAGTTTATCAAAGTGCGAAGTAGATGTAGCCTTGAACTAAGCATTTTATAGTGATAAACCGGATATTTAGTTACATATACAAATTATCTAGTATGAGTCTGTAAAAGACACGCACATTTATGACCTTTTGCATCTGCTTTGGTTTCATAAATGCAGTTCATATAAAGCCTTTAATCTTGTAGAAGCGGCCACACTTTATGCATTTCTATAGGTGAATGCATAAAATGCACTTGTATGATTTTCACCTTCCTAAAGACTTGGATTCATTAAGAGAAACTTCTCCTCCTCTGTCTGGTTTTCATACAAGCAATGCATTTGTATGATATTCACCTTCCTAAAGACTTGGATTCATTAAGAGAAACTTCTCCTCCTCTGTCTTATTTTCATACAAGCATGTATCATCTTGAGATGGATGTAGAATAAATTCTATATTGTTAGATGTATCACTGGTTACAACTATATATGATTCAACTTTGAACCAGTAGAACAAATGTTATTTTTGTGACCGGTAGAGTTCACATATAGGTTACCTATCAATTTATAGGCTTTAAACCCATTTCTCTTGAAGTCCTTGTTACCACATTCCTGCCCAGGTCTTTAGTAAAAGGATCGGCCAAATTTTCCTTTGACTTGCCAATTTTTTTGAATACAGCTCCAGAATGGACCACTTTATTAAAACATGAGTTGGTACATCAAGACATGAACCAGATTACAATGACTCATTAAGCAAACTAAGCTGAAAAATCCTAACAAAAGGACTTAGTAACAATCCTAATAAGAAACTCCGATGTAAGGAAATACTGATAGATCACATCTAGCAAGATTTCGCACTGAACCGGGAAGATTGAATGTAGCATATGAACATGAGCATTGATCATTCAGAGCTTCTTTTGCTAAGAAGTCAACAACTCTATTCCCTCTCTAAAAACATGCTGGACATCTGAATGAAGGATGTTGAGCAGGTTTTTATAGCTTCCACAATGAATTTCATTTTCCAGGGCACTCTGCAATTGCCATTAATATAATCTGCTAGCATTTTAGAATCTGTCTTAATTAAGACATTTTGTAGATTCATAAGATGACATTGAAGGAGTCCATCAAGCAAGGTTCTAACATAGCTATGTCTGATAAGAGTTACAATTCTTTTATCAAGTTGTTCTCTAACATAGCTATGTCTGATAATGATGTGCTTTGACTTCCCATTATATATTTTGTTGTATGCTTTTGACAATGCTGCCTCATTGTCATAAAGTATTGTAGCAGACATTGGTTTAGACCATATTCTAAGCCATTCCGTTTCTTTAACTGCAGTCGCCATCGCTGTGAATTCAGATTCCACAGTGAAGTGTGAAATCAAAGCTTGTTTCTTTGAACTCCAAGAAACCGCTCCTCCTCCCAAAGTGAAAATCCATCCACTCAAATATGATTGGTCATAATTTGTAATCCAATTAGTATCTGATGGAGGTCCTTTTCGAATCCCCGTCAGATGTTGTCTTCCGTCGATCTCTCGATGGGCTTTAGAGTTGGTCTCCTGTTGCGTGTGGATCTCAATGGGTTTTGAGGAGATAGGTGATTTGGAGGAGTTGGGCGCCGAGTACCAGCACAGAAGTCCCGGGGTGGTTTGGTACCACCGAGGACCCTCCGACAATCAAGTTAGTATTAGATCCGGGCAGAGTAACGGCTAAGTGGAGGAAAAAATGGCTTACTTGACCCCTCTGTGATGGGGGTTTATATAGCGGCGGCAGCACGCAGCAGGCGCAAGAATCTCGCCGACAATTACGCTCCCGACGTCACACCCGCTTAATGAGCGGATTGTCCGTTAATGGGGATCGTGGTGGCGTGGAACGTGGGATGTTGCCGGCGGAGAATCTGCGCATGGCGAGATTTGCGGAGCAACGGTTACGCCTGTGAGTGGTGGAGTTGGTCGGTCGGAGGGACCGAGAAAGACGGCCTCTGCTGGGGAGTTCAGAGACGAGCATGAGGGCCGAGGAGTCTTGGTCTTGAGGCAGCTCGGGGCGAGCTGAGAGGCCGAGGAGGTCAATTTGCTAGGGGCTCTAAGGAGAGCCAGCTTGGGCTTGCAGGCCGGGTACGGGGGTGGCCTGATCGGCCTCTATGGGCCCTCTCTTCCGAGTTCTGAGACACGTCATCTGCCACGTGTCCTGATCTTGGAGATCGCCAATATTGAGCATCATCATTAGACCCCCACTCCAGTCCTGACCAGTTAGCGGGTCGGGTCAGGAGTGGACTGCCGGGCCACCCGGGATAAGCTACCTCCTAAGGTTTCGTCGAGATTAGTCCCCGGGCTGTCGGCTGTCTTTTCTGCCAGCGAATCGGGGCGAGATCTCTGCATTTAAAGAAGGTGCGCCGGTTCGTGCCTCCTTCCACTGAAGAGATGGTCCACGTGTCGAGCGCCGGTTGGCCGACGCGACGTATGCAGACCTGTGGAGTCTGACGGGGTGCGGCCCAGTGTGGGCGTGACGTGTGGAGCGATCGGAGTCGTTGGACGCGAAGGGGCGTTTTTGGTGGGAGTAGAAGGGCGCCGTTGGATGAGGTCGCCTGCAGCGATAAATAGGGGTGGGGCTCGTCCCTGGGCCCCTACTCCCTCATATTTCCCGCTTCTAAATCCTGGTTGCTCGGCGCTCGTCTTCTTTCTTCCGCTTTCGTTTTCCGAGGATCCCTTTTCTCAAGGTTAGATGTCTTCCTTTATAGAGTCAGTAGGTGTTGTAGGAGTAGCTTCTAGGGACCCTTTAGTTGCGTCTGAGTCCTCCCAGGGAGCAAGGGTTGGATCCTCTCCCCGGGATTGTATGGCGGGGGCAGCCCTCAGGGGGGAGGCGGTAGATGCGGCCCCCGACACCTCGTGTTGGGTGAGGCATGAGGACGAGCTCGCCAATGCTCGGGCTCGCTTCCACATCCCCTCGCGTTACATGCTCCGACTGGCCAAGGAGGGAGAGAGGCGGACCAAGTACGGGGCAGGAAGATCGCCCTGTATTTGGAAACTTTTTGGGGTGGAATGCGCCTGCCCTTCTCTCCCAAAGTCGCCGAAGCGCTGAACTTTTTTGGTTTGGCCCCTGGCTAGTTAGTGCCGAATTCGTGGAGGATCCTCCTCGGGTTCCTGATCCGCCTGAAGTTACAGGCGGTTCCCTTCAGCCTCTCCCTCCTCGATTCTTCTCTCGTCTTCAAAAATCACCCTGGTGGTCCAGCGGGCGACCCGAGGTGGGTCTATCTCTCTTTTAGAAAGCGTCTGGGGGGCACTGCCGGGACAGGGGTCGTGGCCCTTCCCTCTTCCATTCATGATTGGAAAAAGAAATTTTTCTTCGTTTCCCCTCCCGAGGGCGAGGACTGGCCCGTGCCTACAAAGTTGTCGAGGGAGAAATGCTTTCTAGGGAACCATTCCAATGACCCCACCGTAGTGAGAGTGGCGTCGTGGGATCCTATCTCCGGATCCGACATGCTGCTGTCTGAGAGGGTCCGGAGTTGGGCTGGGCTCACTCCCGTTGAGTTCGTCGGTAAGTTAGGCTTTCTTTTTGGCTTGTGTATTGCTTGTGTCGTTGACTTCTTTGCATCTGTTTTTATGCAGGACCCATGGATATGGACTCGCTCAAAGCCTCCATGCACCAGCCGAGGAAGGTTACGAAGGCTGGGGGCGCCAGCTCTTCTCGCGCGAAACCTGCCCTGGCTCCTCCTTCTCTGGTGGTCGTGCCCCACGAGCGTCCCGGGATCCCGCCCTGGGTCCCAGCAGAGTGTCAGGCCGGAAGTGGGCTCTGATTCTGGAGGACCCAGTCTCAGAGGAGGAGATCGGATCTCCCTCGAAGCCGCTCAAGAGGAGCTCCCAAAGATCTTCCCGGGGCCGGTCCTCGCCGATCATGGCGGAGGAAGGGGGCCTCCGGTTCGCAGTGCCATCGGGGCTGTCTGTTGCGGATAGCCTTCTGCATGAAATAGAGGCTTCGGCCGGGGGTAGAGTCCCCGGGGGGACCTTCAGGGCTCAGCTGACGTCCATCGCCCAGGAGTCCGTGCAGGTAAGTGTTCGGTTTTTTGTGAGATTCGGTGCCTCCTTCATTTTTTTGATCTCTTTCTTGTCTCTCAGGTTCTCCAGCACGTTGCCCTCGCCTTACGCATGGAGGCCGAGGTGATAGCCCCGGTAATGAAGGTTGCGGGCCAGCTCGCTTAGCTGGAAGAGAGCTTCAAGCGGGTGTTGGAGGCGGTGACGGCGAGGGTTTTCGCCTTGGAGGGCGAGATGGACGCCGGGAAATGGGAGGTGGCCCGGTACCGCGAGGCCGCCGTGGCTGCCGAGGTCAATCTTGAGGACGCTCAGGTGCTCACAGGCAATCTGAAGAGGACGGTGAAGACCCTCCGGAAGGAGCTAGGGATGGCGGCCGAGGCGGCGAAGTCGGCAGACCTGAGAGCGGCGAAGTTGGCCGATATCTCGGCGGTGAAAGCGGTGGAGGGCTACAAGAAGTCGAAGGACTTCTATGATGACTTGGCCGTGGCCATGACCCGCATTTGGCATGAGGTACTCGACGCTGTTAAGGCCCGGATGCCGGAGTTTGCCGACGGAGAGCTCCGAGCCGAATTCCCCCCCTCCCCGCGGACGCCGTTGAGCAAGGGGAAGAGATTCCTGATGAGGAAGCCGCTGAGGACCCTGCCCGTCACGTAGTGGACGTCGAGGGCCCCGAGGTCGCGCCTGACCCCCAGGTCTAAAGCCCCCGTCTTCCTCCTTTTATTTTGTTGTTTTTGGAATTTTTGTAAGCCTCCGGACATTTTGTAAGGCTGGGGAGCCCAAAATACCCTTTCTAAAGCCTTTGCCTTTGGTAGTAATAAAATTTTTCCTTCGGTTTCATCGGTTTGCACTTTGCCCTCTGTTTGTGAAGAGTGCTTATAAAATATCTCTGCTTGCACTGTTGAGCTTCCCTGTCAGGTCAGCTATCTATCTAGCAATCGTCCATCGAGTTGGTTTAGATCACTTGTCAAGCGTCCCAAGCGTTTCCGGGAAGGAGGCGTCTCCATGACCCCGAAGTCGAGGGGGGATCGCTCAGAATCGGATAGACTCGTTGTCCCCTGTGGGAAGCTACTAGGTCGTCCTTGGCGGGGGCCTCAGATTCCGGGCGTAGCCGCTCGGATACCTCTCGCGGGGGCTGTAAGAATCCCACTAAGGATGACCGAGCAGTGAAGCTGCAAGAAGACCACTAAGGATGACCAGGCAGTGAAGCTGCGCGGTTGCTTCTTGGTGAGGGCTTTTTGATCCTTGGTGTTGCGGCAGGGAAGCTGCCCGCCATGGATAACCGAGCAAAGAAGGTACTCGGCTGCCTCTACGGAAGGATTTGTTCCTTAGCGTTGGAGGGGCCGTAAGGAGCCCACTAAGGACGATCGGGCAGTGAAGCTTTGCCTCTTAGCAAGGGCTTTGATCTCTGGCGTCGGGGGTAGGCAACTACCAGCCTGGGGTGACCGAGCAGGGTAGTCGGTCGGGTGCCTCTTGCGCGGGCTTCGACCCTGGCGTCATGGGTAGGGAGCTACCAGCCGGAGATGACAGGGTAGGGTAGCTGCCCGGTTGCCTCTTGCGAGGGCTTTTGATCCTTTAGGACGGGGACCGAGCAGGGTTACCGCTCAGTGCCTCTTGGCAAGGAATTTGATCCCTGCCGGTTGTGGTAGGAAGCTGCCAACCGGGGATAGCCGAGCGAGGACTCGACCGCCTCTGGGAGGACTTTGGTCCTTAGCGCGGGAGGGGCTGTAAGAAGCCTACCAAGGACCCTTGGCTAGGAAGGGTTACTGTCCGGTGCCTCTTGGCGAGGGCTTTTGCCCTGAAGGATAGCCGAGCGAGGGATCATCGCGCTCGACTGCCTCTGGGAGGGCTTTTTGATCCCTGGCGTTGCGGCAGGGAAGCTACCCACCAGGGATAGTCGAGCAGGGAAGCTACTCGGCTGCCTCTACGGAGGGCTTTGATCCTTAGCGCTGGAGGTGCTGTAAGAAGCCCACTAAGGATGACCGGGCGGTGAAGCCGTGCGGTTGCCTCTTGGCGAGGGCTTCGAGCCCTGGTGTTGCGAGTAGGGAAGCTACCGGTCAGGGACAGCCGAGCAGGGTAGCTGCTCGAATGATTCTTCATGAGGTTTTGCCTGACCATCCAGTTGCAGGTATGGGAAACAGGAACGGTCGCGGCGACCGTGCGCATAGCATGCGAATCAAATGTGGGGGAGTAAAACGCCAGGGTCGCGTCGCCTCGATTCCGCCAGAGAAGGCTTGACGATCGCCGCATGTCAGCGACCTCTTGTGCGAAAGTGAGTGACTGTTGAGCTCCGTTGGGGCGCAGTGGGCTATATAAGGCTGAAGGAGTACTGGTCCTTCCTTCCTTCATGAACAGAAGATCGAGAATGCAAGACTTCCCATTTACCATCCCTGACATCATCCACTTCGAAGACATATACCTTTATGACCAGAACTGTACCGAGGACACGGTGCAGCTGGTCTATAGGAGAATTGAGGACCACTTCGGCCAGCTGCTCCTCCGACGCTCCTCCCGGCTGCAACTGCTGATGTACTCCACCTGGAGGGCGTCGCCGGGGCTATACAACCCCCTGTCTGAGCAGCTTTATAACGAGGCCGTGGGCAAGATGCTGTCCCTGAGGCGCTTCGCCCTGATCTCCGCGAACCGGCTGGCTTGCTCAGAGGCGCCCGTCCGTGAGTGTTACGAGCTGAGGCTCGGGGTCAACGCACGCGGGGGGAACCGAGGGCAGAGGTTGGACCTCACGAGGCCTCGGCTGGCGGAGATCTTTACCGAGTACCATGAG
Organism: Agapanthus africanus; assembly: GCA_030015575.1. Lineage (NCBI taxonomy): Eukaryota > Viridiplantae > Streptophyta > Magnoliopsida > Asparagales > Amaryllidaceae > Agapanthus > Agapanthus africanus. The sequence continues at coordinate 408,249,417 of CM057349.1, read as the reverse complement.
CAGTGCTCACTGCACCCCCTCCCCCCACTGTTGTAATCTTCTTTTTCTTATTTTTGTATGTATGGCTAGGGAGCCTATAATACCTTTTTCGAATAAATGAGATCTCTCCCTCTTTTTCGCAATGTTCCATTGATCTTTATTAAGTTAACAACAGACCCTAGGAAGAGTTTACATTGCCCCAAAAGAAAAGTACATGCTAATAGATAACCTTGTTAGCGCGGCCCGAGATCCCCGAAGGCTTGTTAGTCTCTGTGCTCAGCACCGGGTATGGGGTTCCCTGAGCGTTGAACTGGTCGTCCATCGAAATGAGCATGATCTGGCCGATGGTCAGCTCGGCGGGAGGGGGACGCTGCTCCTGCTAGCGGTCGGCTTGCCGCTTGTCCCTCAAGTAGGTGGCGAGGTGTCCCGATCGTATGAGCTCCTCGATGTAGTCCCGGAACTGCTTACAATCCTCCGTGGCGTAGCCCAGCGTCCGGTGGAAGGCGCAGTAAGGGCCTCGGGTTCGCTTCGAGGCCTGACGTGGGATCGGAGGGAACTTGAAGAACCCCTCGCCCTGGGCCTCCTCTAGTAACACTGCAAGGGAGACGTTGAGCAGGGTGTAATCCTGGAACTTCGGATGATACGGCTGCTGACGCTCCGGCCCCTCCTCCCGAGCCCTCTTCTTTTGGTCGGATCGTTCTGCTCGGGGGAGGTTCGCGTTCACCTCGGATTCTAGATGGACCTAGCGCTCGGTCCATGCCTTGACCTCGGCCATGGTCTTAGGCTGCGCCAATACAAAGGAACGCAACCCCTCCTTGTGCCTCAGACCAGATCTGAGCGCCGTGATGACGGTCTCATCCCGGTGTTCGGGGACCTCGAGGAGGGCGTTGTAGAAGCGGGTGATGTAGGCTTTGAACGTCTCTTTGTCCCCGCTCTTAATCGTGAAGAGGTAGTCGACTGTGAGCTTCTGCCGACGGTTCCCAACGAAGTGGACGAGGAACTGAGTAGCCAGCTTATCGAAGGTCGAGATTAAGCGGGGCTCGAGCCCTCGGAACCAGTCCCGACCTGCGCGGATGAGGGTGGCCAGGAACGCCCTGCACTGGGCGGCGTCGTAATGTTCCTGGAAGCTCATCCCCGCGGTGAAAGCATCCAAATGGTCCTTCCGGTCGGTTTTCCCGTCGAACAGAGAGACCTTCGGGGGCTTATTGCGTAAAAAGACGTGGACAACAAGCAGTTTCTTGGTGAACGGCTTCATGAGCGAGTCGGAGGCGTACTTAGCCCCGTCGCCTGAGAGGTGACCTTCCCGGCGCATGCCCTCGATCTTCTTCTCGAGGGCGTCAAGTTGGTCGTGGTACCCCGAGGATTTGGCGCCTTGGGACCCCTGGCCTCCGCTACGGGAAACCTGTGTCTGGGCGCGGCCCCGGTTCCTCTCGATGAGGTTCCCCAAATCCCGAGGCGAGGTGGCTCTCGAGCCGTCGCGGCGAGCCCTTTCTATGCGACTCCGCTGAGGGAAGGGGTGTCAATCATGCCTGTGGACAGGCGAGGTGACCGACATCTCCTCAAGGGGGTAAGGGTCGTGAGGAGGCTCGAGGCAAGGCGTTCTGGCGGTAGGCCTCGGTGTGGAGCCATGGGGCGCCCAGCGGGTCTCAGGGAGTATCGGCCCGAGAGATATGTGGCCAGGAGTCATAGCCTGCCGGTGGTTAGCCGTACCGATGGAGGCAGAGCCTTCTGGAGGCGGTGGAGCGGAGATCTGGGGCCCAGGCCTGGCCGTTTGGACGTGGACGAGCGCCTCCACGAGGGACTGTAGCCGATCTATCCGGCTGGCGAGGGCGTTGATGATGGTCGCCGGAGGAGGCTTATCCACGCCTCCGGTGAGGGGAAGGCGGCGGTTGGTACCTGGATCTTCAGTATGGTTTCTTGTCATGAGGACGGAGATCGGAAGGCCAACTTTGTTTTTGTGGAGTTTACGTCTCCCACAGACAGCGCCAACTGATGGAGGTCCTTTTCGGATCCCCGTCAGATGTTGTCTTCCGTCGATCTCCCGATGGGCTTTAGAGCCGGTCTCCTGTTGCGTGCGGATCTCAATGGGTTTTGAGGAGATAGGTGATTTGGAGGAGTTGGGCGCCGAGTACCTGCATAGAAGTCCTGGGGTGGTTTGGTACCACCGAGGACCCTCTGACAATCAAGTTAGTATTAGATCCGGGCAGAGTAACGGCTAAGTGGAGGAAAAAAAAGCTTACTTGACCCCTCTGTGATGGGGGTTTATATAGTGGCGGCAGCACGCAGCAGCAGGCACGAGAATGTCGCCGGCAGTTACGCTCCCGACGTCACGCCCGCGTAATGAGAGGATCGCCTTTTAATGGGGATCATGGTGGCGTGGAACGTGGGATGTTGCCGGCGGAGAATCTACGTATGGCTAGATTTGCGGAGCGGCGGTTACACCTGTGAGTGGTGGAGTTGGTCGGTCGGAAGGACCGAGGAAGACGGCCTCGGCTGGGGAGTTCAGAGACGAGCATGAGGGCCGAGGAGTCTTGGTCTTGAGGCAGCTCGGGGCGAGCTGAGAGTCTGAGGAGGTCAATTTGCTAGGGGCTCTGAGGAGAGCCAGCTTGGGCTTGCAGGCCGGGTACGGGGGTGGCCTGGTCGGCCCCTGTGGGCCCTCTCTTCTAAGTTCTGGGACACGTCATCTGCCACGTGTCCTGATCTTGGAGATCTCCAATATTGAGCATCATCAGTATCCGTATACCCTTCTAATACGGAAGGAAAATCTTTGTAATATAATGCATAATCTTTTGTCCTTTAAAGATATTTCAAAGTTCTTGAAATAGCATCGCAATGTTGTTGACTAGGGTTTTGAGTGGATCAACTCAATACTCCTACTGCAAATGCTATATCAGGATGAGTACAATGCATTACATATATCAAACTTTCAATTACGCTAGAGAATTCAAGTTGAAATACATTTCTACCTTCATTTTTAAATAATTTAATAGAAGGATCCATAGGGGGTAGAAACACCGATACAATTCTTATGTTTGAATTTATTCAAAATCTTCTCAATATAATGAGACTGTGTCAATGATATTGACACTGATGATTTAACAATTTTAATACCTAAAATTACATTTTCTTCTCTTATATCTTCCATATCAAAACATGAAGATATAAATTATTTTGTTTCATTTACAATACATGCATCAGTACCAAATATTAACATATCATTTATGTATAAACAAATTATTACATCCCTACCTTTATTAAATTTAGAATAAACATATTGTCAGGTTCATTTATTCTAAATCCATTTGACATAATCTTTTGGTTAAATTTCTCATGCCATTGTTTATGTGCTTGTTTAAGGCCATATAATGATTTAATAAGTTTGCAAATTTTATTTTCTTGGCCTTTCAAAATAAACCCTTCAGGTTGTTTCATATAAACTTTCTCTTCTAATTCATCATTCAGAAAATCAGTCTTGACATCCATTTGGTGTATAATGAGTTTATGTATAGAAGCTAATACAACCAATATCCTTATGGTACTTATTCTAGCAACTGGGGCATATGTGTCAAAGTAGTCTATACTTTGTTTTTGTGTAAAACCTTTGACAACTAATCTTGCTTTAAATTTATCAATGGATTCATTTTTCTTAAGCTTTCGTTTAAATATCTATTTACAGCCAATAGGTTTACTACCCAGAGGTAAGTCTACTAAAATCTATATTTTGTTTGCCATGATTGATTCCATTTTATCGTTAATTGCCTCTTGATAAAAGACAGTCCCTATATATCATAACCTCCTTAAAAGTTAAAAGATCATTCTCGACATTGTATAAATTTATACAATTATACTCTAAGTAATATTCAGAAGAAGACAAGATATCGGACCTATCTCCTTTTACTAAATAAACCACAAAATCCGGACTAAAAGATTTTTCTGTTCTAACTCTTTTGCTTCTTCTTACCTCTAATATTTGATTTAAATTTTCAGGAATTTGCATAGAGAATTGAATAGATTCCTGATCTTCAATTTCTGTATCTTTATATTTTCGTTTTCCCGAGAATGCGATTTCAAAGAATTCTGTATCTCTAGATTCCAAAATGGTATTTTTATTTTGTTGAAAGTAAAAAATCAAATGATAGGATTTTAAAGATGGTCCCACATTGGAAACAACAAAAGAAACACATGGGTATAAAATATAAAATGGGTCATACCTCAACAAGGCTTGAGTCTTATTGTTGTAACCTACTTCTCATTAAAAGCTCCTGTGTAAAAGCCTATTACTTCTCCAACTCTTCTCTAATTTTAAACTCTGCTTTACTTTAAAAATAACTTTAATATATCTATTGAATCCGAAGATTCCATAGTTAAAATTTTTTAAGCTTTACTATTTTCGGCATATCATATAAAGACAGATTCAATCGCCTTAAGTCTTATTTTTGACCTTTTAGGATCAGGTAATCTTACTAATACTTTGCATCCCTATACTTTTAAATATTAAAGAGAATGTTTTCTCCTTTTCATATATTCATACGGAGAAACATTAGTTTTCTTATGAGGTATTCCGTTTAATATATAACAAGCAGTCATTAATACTTCACCCCAGAAATTTTTATTCAATCCAGAAAATATTAATAAAGAGTTAAGTGCCACACGGAGCAAAGTGCCATTAATACTTCACGGAGCAAAGTGCCACACGGAACAAAGTGCCACGCCAAGTGTCGTGTTAAGTGGGCGGGGGCCATCTCTTGAATCAGTGGGGGCCACCTCTTGAGTCCGTGGGACCCACTGTAGAACAATAGGGACTCTTCGGAATACATTCCGAAAGGGGGCAGATCTGTACTATAAATGGAATGATATCACTCTTCAATACAGAGGCGCCTTTTAAGTGAACCGGCACTACAGGAGCTTGAGAACTCCGTAGTTAAGCGTGCTCGAGCCAGGGAAGTTCTGGGATGGGTGACCTCCTGGGAAGTGGCCCATGGTCAGGTCCGGTTCGCCCCGAAGGACAAAACCGTGCGGCTTCGATCAGAGCGGACAATACTCTCTGTATTGGGGGTAGGGCATGACAGAATGGTATCAGAGCTGGTCCCTCAATAGTAGGTTTGTAGTTCGAGGACGAACCATTGTTCAAAGATGGGAAGAATGTCGGGACCCGGTTCTTGCTCACGGAGCAAAGTGCCACACGGAACAAAGTGCCACGCCAAGTGTCGTGTTAAGTGGGCGGGGGCCACCTCTTGAATCAGTGGGGGCCACCTCTTGAGTCCGTGGGACCCACTGTAGAACAATGGGGACTCTTCGGAATACATTCCGAAAGGGGGCAGATCTGTACTATAAATGGAATGATATCACTCTTCAATACAGAGGCGCCTTTTAAGTGAACCGGCACTACAGGAGATTGAGAACTCCGTAGTTAAACGTGCTCGAGCCAGGGAAGTTCTGGGATGGGTGACCTCCTGGGAAGTGGCCCCTGGTCGGGTCCGGTTCGCCCCGAAGGACAAAACCGTGCGGCTTCGGCCAGAGCGGACAATATTCTCTGTATTGGGGGTGGGGCATGACAGATCCAAACGCCCGCCACCGCCTCCCTCGCAACGTAGACGCGGGCGAACCCTCGCCCAAAGTCGTCGGTCTCCCTGCAGGCTGCCGCCTCACAGGCTCCGGCGTCCGCCCGGCCAAAAGGGCTAGGGGCCGGGAAGCCCATCACCTTTGGCGACGAGGTTCTCCACGGCATATCTCTGCCCCATAGCGACCCACTGGTGATTGTAGCGCGAATTCCCCGATACGAGGTCCACCGAATACTCATCGACTCAGGCAGCTCGGCGGACATCCTCTTCCATGACTGCTTTTTGCGAATGGGGCTGGCCTCAGCGGACTTAAGGCCGACCTTCCACGTCCTCTCGGGCTTCACCAACCACTCTGTCCCGGCGCAAGGAGTGGTCACCCTGCAATTCACGATTGGGGAGCCCGGCCGCACGCGCACACTGCCTGTGGACTTCATTGTGGCTAGGGTCCCCTCGGCCTACAACGTCCTCCTCGATCGGCCGACGCTGAACTCCCTCCAGGCCCAGATCTCGACATACCACCTGGCGATAAAATTCCCCCTCGACCAGGGTGGGGTGGGCCGGGACAACGGAAGCCAACGTGCCGCGGAGGTAGCTCTGACAGAGGCATCTTCCCCCGATCAGCACGCTGATAGCGCCGACGCATGCGGCGACATTAAGGGGTCCCTGGACACCCGGGATGAACGGAAGGAGGTCCGTGGAGCACCGGTCGAGCCCCTGACCGAGGTGCCCTAGGCAGAAGGAGACCCAGGGAAGACCGTCCAGGTCGGGTCACTCCTGACGGGAATTTGACCTGACCGATTTCCTCCGAAGCAATTCCGACGTCTTCGCTTGGGCCCCAGCAGACATGCCTGGGATCGACCCTAAGATCATTTCCCATAAGCTCGGAGTTGATCCTACGGCCCGACCCGTCAGGCAGAAGAAAAGAAGCTTCTCCCCGGTCAAACAAAAGGCCATCGAAGAGGAAGTTGACCGATTCCTCGCCGCCAACTTCATCAGGAACATGCCCTACTCGGAGTGGCTGGCCAACGTGGTCCTGGTCAAGAAGTCGAGTGGGAAGTGGCGTATGTGCGTCGACTTCACCGACCTCAACAAGGCCTGCCCCAAGGACAACTTCCCGCTTCCCCGCATAGACCAGTTCGTCGACGGCTCGGCCGGGCACGAGCTCCTGAGCTTCATGGACGCTTTCTCCGGCTACAACCAAATCCGCATGAATCCTGACGAAGAAGATATGAATGCATTCACGACGGACCGGGGGGTGTACTGCTACAGAGTGATGCCCTTCGGCCTCAAGAATGCCGGGGCCAGATACCAGAGGCTGGTCAACCGCATGTTCAAGCCGCAGATCGGCAGGAACATGGAAGTCTACATTGACAACATGATCGTCAAGTCCGTCTCGTCGGCCGAACATGTCAAGGACCTGGGCGGGCGTATGGGTGCTCCGCAAGTTCAACATGAAGCTGAACCCCGCCAAGTGTGCGTTCGGAGTCACCGGAGGGAAATTCCTCGGGTTCATGGTCACTCACCGCGGAATTGAAGCTAACCCAAAGAAGATCAACGCCATCCTGAGCATGACCGCACCCAAAACCAACGTCGAGATCATGCGGCTCACAGGGCGGGTCGCCGCTCTGAGCCGTTTCATGTCCAGGTCGGAGGAGAAGTGCCTCCCGTTCTTCAAGGCGCTGAGGAAAATTCCAAGGTTCGAGTGGTCAGAAGATTGCCAAGCCGACTTTGACCAACTGAAGAGGTACCTCGCAACACCGCCCCGACTCACTCGGCCCGTGGAAGGAGATGAGCTGTCACTGTACCTGGCAGTATCCGACCAAGCAGCAGGCTCGGTTCTCGTCCGAGAGGCCTAGGGGGCACAGAAGCCAGTGTACTATGTGAGCCATGTATTCAAGGATGCGGAGACGAGATACCCCGCCATAGAGAAGATCGTCCTGGCCCTCGTGGTAACCTCGCAAAAACTGCGGCACTACTTCCAAGCGCACACGATCATCGTCTTCACTGAGTGCCCCTTGGGGGCTATCATGGCATCGCCGGAATCCTCTGGCCATCTAGAGAAATGGAGATGGGAGATGTCTCAATTCGACATAAGGTACCGCCCGTGACAAGCCATCAAGGTGCAGGCCCTGGCCGATTTCGTCGTTGAATGCACCATCCCTAGCAGGAAGCAGGATCTCGCGCCGCCCCTTGCAGCCCGACATCCCGTCTAGGAAGGTCCTAGCTCAGCCCCGGAGTGGGTCATCTATGTCGACGGGTCTTCTACCGAGGAAGGCTGCGGTGCCGGCCTCATTATCCGAGGCCCAAACGAAGCCGAGATGGAGTATTCCTTGAGGCTCGGTTTCAAAGCATCGAACAACATGGGGGAGTACGAAGCACTCCTAGCCGGACTGTGCATGGCCGTCGGACTGGGACTGAAGACCGTCCGAGTCCATAGCGACTCGGCCCTAGTAGTCGGCCAAGTGACCGGCCGCTTTGAGGCTCGAGAGCCCCTGATGATGAAATACCTAGACGAGGTGAGGAAGCTCCGAAGAAACTTCGACGAAGTCCAGGTGGAACAAATACCCAGGCAAATGAACGCCCAAGCAGACGTCTTGAGCAAGATGACTTCATCATACTCGGCCAGCAACAGGCGGTCGATACTCTTCGAAAGCTTGACATGACCCAGCGTCGGAGACGAGGCGGCGACACTTCAAGTGTACTCGACACAAGAGAATGACCCGGATTGGAGAAAGCCCCTCGTAGAATTCCTGAAGGACGGCACGCTCCCGGAAGACAGAGCAGCCGCCCGCCGCCTCCGGGCTAGAGCCACCCACTTCTTCTGGAGCAATGGGAACCTCTACAATAAGGCCTTCACCCAGCCCCTGCTCCGGTGCATTGACCCCCACGAGGCCGACTATGTCCTGCAGGAAATCCATGAAGGAGTGGGCGGCGCACACCGGGGGCTCGAACCTTGACCCAAAAGGCACTACTTCAGGGGTACTATTGGCCCACCATTCACGAGGACGCCCTGAAGCTGGTCAGGAGGTGCAAGAGTTGCCAACTCCAAAGCAGTATCCCTTGCCTCCCGGCTACCGAGCTAACCGCCCTGACGTCCCCGTGGCCATTCGCCCAGTGGGGTTTAGACATGATCGGCCAGTTCCCCACTGGAACTGGCGGACATAAATACGTCCTCATCGCGGTGGACTACTACACCAAGTGGATCGAGGCAGTTCACATCAGGAAACCGGACGCTGCCACAACCATCAAGTTCCTCCAAAACAACCTGATACACCGGTTCGGGATCCCAAGGTGCATCATCACCGATCACGGGACGTACTTCGAGAACGAGAAAGTATGGGACTTCTGCAAAGAATACCACATCCTCATGACGTTCGCCGCAGTCGCGCATCCCCGGTGTAACAGGCAGGCCGAGGTCGCTAACCGGGACGTCCTCAGAGGCTTCCGAACCCGCCTGGAAGGGAGACAAGGCAGTTGGGTCGAGGAGCTACCCCGGGTCTTATGGGCCCTGCGCACGTCAAAAAAGACTCCCACCGGGGAGACCCCTTTCAGCCTCTGCTACAGGACCGAAGCAATGGTCCCAGCGGAGATCGGGTTACCCAGCTACTGAGTCAAGCACTTCGACGATGAGGCAAACACCATGGCTCTACGAACCAACCTCGACGTACTGTTGGAGAAGAGGGATCAGGCCCAGATCAGAGCCGCCGCCTACCAACAGCAGACGGCCCGGTACTACAACGCTCGGGTAAAACACCGATCCTCCAAGACCGGTGACCTAGTCCTGTGCTGGAACGAATTCATCGACCACGGCAGGCTTCACAAGTTCTCCCCAAAGTGGGAAGGTCCTTTCCTCATCTTCGAAACTCTCCCCGGCGGAGCCTACCGCCTGCGGGACGCGGACGGACGAAAGCTCCCTTGGCCTTACAACACCGAGAAGCTCAAACTATACCAATGAAGTCAAAGCTAGCAAGGCGTGGCACCCCAGCTACCGCCTGAGATTTACCTTTAAAGAGATGGTATATAGCGTGGTCTAGGATTCCTACCCATACGAATAAAGAAACTTTCGAACCTTTTTCCTGGTAGAGTTCCCCCTGTACAACGAAAAAGCCCTCCCAGAGACGGTCGGGCCCGAGGTTTCCTCGCTCGGCTATCCCCAGCAGGCAGCTTCCTTGCCACAACGCCGGGGATCAAAAAGCCCATCCAGAGGCAGTCGAGTCCGAGGTTCCCTCACTCGGCTATCCCCAGCGGGCAGCTTCCCTGCTACAACGTCGGGGATCAAAAAGCCCTCCCAGAGGCAGTCGGGCCCGAGGTTCCCTCGCTCGGCTATCCCCAGCGGGCATCTTCCCTGCCACAACGCCAGGGATCAGGAAAAAAAAGCCCTCTCAGAGGCAGTTGGGCCCGAGGTTCCCTCGCTCGGCTATCCCCAGCGGGCAGCTTCCTTGCCACAACGCCAGGGATCAAAAGCCCTCTCAGAGGCAGTCGAGCCCGAGGTTCCCTCGCTCGGCTATCTTTCAGGACAAAAGCCCTCGCCAAGAGGCACCGGGCAGTGACCCTGCCCGGCCAAGGGTCCTTGGTGGGCTTCTTACATCCTTTATCTCTTCCCGCGCCACGGACCAAGTCCTCCCAGAGGCAGTCGGGTCCTCGCTCAGCTATCCACGGCTGGTAGCTTCCTACCACAACCGAAAGGGATCAAAGTCCTCGCCAAGAGGCACTGGGCAGCAATCCTACTCGGTCCCCGTCCTGAAGGATCAAAAGCCCTCACAAGAGGCAACCGAGCAGCTACCCTGCTCGACAAAAACTCCGGCTGGTAGCTCCCTACCCGCGACGCCAAGATAGAAGCGGCTGCCCCGCACGTTCATCCCAGGCTGGTAGTTGCCTACCCACGACGCCAGAGACCAAATCCCTCACCAAGAGGCAACCACGCATCCTCATGGCCCGGTCGTTCTTAGTGGCCCTCCGCGGTCCAAAGCCCTCGCAGTGGCAACCAAACAGCCACCATGCCCGGTCAAACCCGGCCGGTAGCCCTGTGGCCATCCATAAGGATCCGAGACACCCGGAAAGACAGCAGGTTCAACCAAATCTGAACAATCTCCCATCGACCCAGGGGGCTATACATGAGGATACCTCCGCGTGGCACACCCGCCGGCTGGTGATTGGAGCGAACTCGACGGGAGATCGCCAGACATATAGCCAACCGGACACGGAAACATAACAATACAAACAAGGATATCCTGCGAACGTCCTTCACACACAAAAGACAAAATACAAACCGACGAATCAAGGTTTTTTTTTTCTTTTATTGCCAAAATCAAGATCTTTACAAAGGGTATTCTGGGGGCCCCAACCCTACAAGCTGTCCAGAGGCTTACTTCGGCCACTTCATCATCGGCGTCATGGCCCGAGGCCCTACCACCGGAGACTTTGCCACCAGGGGCGCGCCCTGCTTCCCTCATCATCTCTCACCGGGGGCCTCGTCGCTGGAAGCGGAACCCGAGCGCGAAGTTCACCATCGTCGAACTCGGGAAGCTGTTCCTTCACGGCGTCCAAAGCCTTATTCCACGCGACGGCAGAATACTCACCCAGCTCGGCATAAAACTGCTCTGATGCCTTATACTCGGCCACAGCTTTCTTAGCCCGAGCCTCGGCAACTTGGACCTTCAGCAGCGCCTCCTCGGCATCTCCTCTGCTTGTGTCACTCTTCTTTTCCAGTGCCGCGAAGCGTTCGGCCATGTCCGCTGGCTTCCTATTGGCAACCCGGAGAGATGCGTTCAGACGGCGAAGGGCACCCCGAGTCGCTGAGTTGGCGAGCTCCGCAGCCTCCGCCCGGCCCGCCACAACGTCGGCCTTATCCCTCTCCCGGCGTAGGTCGCGTTTCAAAATCTCGAACTCGGAACGGAACGCCTCCACCGGCCTCGGGGCGTGGAACGCGCCCTCGGCCTCCATGCGAATGGCAGAGGCGCAGTGTTGAAGAACCTGACAAAAAGCCGATGAGAAACCAGGAAGCATCCGGACCAAGGAAAGGCATACCAAGGCTAATGCGTGTAGAAGGGTTCGTATCTGGACCGCCCATTAGGCCACGGCCTCCAATTGATCCTTCAAGGAGCTACACGGAAGCTTTCCCCCAGCCGACTCCTCCATCCTGGCGAGCAAACCAGTAGTAACGGAAATCCCAGACGGAACAGTGAAAACGGAGCCCCCTTCCCGTACGAGAATCCCTTCGGGGGCCTTCGACGACGACGCGCAAGAAACCGTCCTCTTCCTCTTCGGAAGAGGCCTGCCCTCGCTCTTCCTCCCGTCACCAGTCTGGGATTCGGGTAACTGCTGACGACTCCGGCCGCTGCCGGAGAAACTCTTAGATGCCGTCGACGAAATGGACGTCCCGTCGGCAGAGAGTCCGGCGGAAGGCACAAGCTGGCTGGGGGCTCGGCTACGCCACTAGATTCCCCACAGCGCGAGCCGCCCGAAAAGTGGGAACGAACCATGTACCCCGAGGGAAGAAGAACGCTGAGCAGCAGCGGCTCAAGGAAGAAGGGAAATGAAGAGTTGGGGACCCTGAGGCGGGTCACGCCCCCGTTTTATCACCACGTGTGGCCGTATCCAACGGGATACGGCGCCGGTCACCTCCCGCCAAAACGGCTCCTCACGCCCAGCAGCTCCGATCGCCCCACGTATTGGTCCTGCACTGGATTGCACCTGATCGGGCGTTGTAGGCCCGCATGCGTCGTACCGGCCAGTCATCCTTTGACGTGTGGACCATCGCTTCAGTTACATAGTGCATGAACCGGCACGACCTCTTCAAGGTGCGGAGATCTCGCCTTGGTTCGCTGGCGGAAAAGACGACCGTCGGACCGAAGGCTCGCCCCTATGGAACCATAAAAGGGATCTCACCCCAGGAGGCCCGGCAGTCCACTCCTGACCCGACCACCAACTGGTCGGGACAAGAGTGAGGGGCTAATGATAGCGCTCAATATTGGCGGTCCCCAAGATCATGACACGTGGCAGGTGACGCGCCCCAAAATTCAGAGGAAAGGGCCCACCGGAGCCGATCAGGCCACCCCGTGCCCCGACCAGCCCGCACAAGCCGGGCCTCCTCGAGGACCCCGACAAATTAGCCTCCTCGGCCTCTCATCCCGACCCCGAGCTACCACAGGACCAAATGCCCTGCTCTCCCGCTCGTTCCTGAGCTCTCACGCCGAGGCCATCTTCCTCGGTCCCTCCGACCGACCAACTCCACCACTCACAGGCGTAACCGCCGCTCCGCAAATCTCGCCATTCGCGGATTTTCCGCCGGCAACATCCCACGTTCCACGCCATCACGATCCCCATTAAGGGGCGATCCGCTCATTACGCGGGCGTGACGTCGGGAGCGTAACTGCCGGCGAGATTCTCGCGCCTGCTGCTGCGTACTGCCGCCACTACATAAACCCCCATTATAGAGGGGTCAAGTAAGCAATTCTTTACACTTTACGCCTTTACTCTGCTCGGATCTCATCACTAACTTGAGCGTCGGAGGGTCCTCGGTGGTACCAAACCACCCCGGGACTTATTTGCAGGTACTCGGCGACAGCTTCCACACCTCATCTCTTCCTCCAAAAATCCATTGAGACTCACACACAACGAAGGATCATCAGTTAAGTTCACCGCGAGATCTACGGAAGACAAAATCTGACGGAGGCCTGAAAAAGAGCTACATCATATTGATTCGAGTTCCATTAAGATTTGATGTTTTGATATATCATTTTAGACATGAGGTCATTTTTTTAATGGCTGGGAAATATGGATTTTATTGATTCGAGTTCCATTAAGATTTAAGGTTTTGATATATAATTCCACACTGCCATTTTAGATATGAGACGAGAGCTAATTCTGCCATTAACTAGTTCCTTACGATGTACCAATACCGTCCTAATAAAGCAATGATTAATCTAGGGAACCATATATTTTCAGTTTATTATGAAGGTGCATACACCTTCCTCTGGTGATGATTGATGACTCATATTGAGAGGTGTGATGCCTGATGTGTAACTGACTTCAATTTGCATATGACAAAATAGAGCCATTTAAGATGAGGCGTTTCTGGGTTTCTTGTAAATTTCATTCGAAAGCATTAATAGGACATGATCAAGTGCTCTATGGGACATATAAGGAACTGGAGTCTTCGTTACCCTGTGAGCTTATTATTAGGAGGTCTTGTTTTTGGCCTCTTAATTCATTCTCTTTGGAGGCTTTTCTGGTGGTACCATCTTTCTTTTCTTTCTCTCCTCTTGTTTCTCTTCGGAGTATCTGTCTCTGGATTAAGCTAGTTGGAGACCTGCTGTTAATGTCGAATATGACTATCAATTTGAAATGGCAGGCTACCTGCTATCTAGTCGCTAGTTGTGACGCGACCTGAATCGCGCCAAGATGTTACCTTCCGTTGATCTGCTGATGGCGGCGATGGATGACTGATATTGGATCTGGAGGCCGGCTGCTGAAGCATGTGGATCTCAATGGGTTTGAGGTTGGTTGTCACCGAGCTACCTGCAAGGAAGTCCCGGGGTGGTTGTACCACCGAGGACCCTCCGACGGTCAAGTTAGAGAGGGAATCCGAGCAGAGTAACGGCTTAGTGGAGTAAAAAATGGCTTACTTGAACCGTTTGAAGAAGGGGTTTATATAGCGGTGGCAGCAGACAGGGCAGGCACGAGAATCACGCCGGCAGTTAGCTCCCGACGTCACGCCCACGTGATGAGCGGAATCTCCCATTAATGGCGAGACATGCTCGTTAATGGGCGATCGTGATGGCGTGGGACATGGGATGTGGCCGGCGGATAACTCGCGCATGACGAGATTCGAGGGATGACGATTGCGCCTGTGAGCGGTGCAGTTGGTCGGTTGATGGGACCGAGGAAGATGACCTCGGCGGGAGAGCTCACGGACGAGTGGGAGAGCCGAGGTATCTTGGTTCTGCGGTAGCACGGAGACGAGCCGGGAGAGCCGAGGAAGCTCGGGCCTGTGATAGCTCGAAGTAGAGCAAGGGGAAACTTGGCTTAGCTGATGAGGTGCTCGGGGGCAAGGAGTGGGGTGCAACTCCGGAGACAGGGTTTGAGGGAAGCCTCCACTGTAGCACACTGGTTCCCCTTCCGTGGCCCTCAGGGGCCTAACTGGCTTACGCATGTAACACGTCATCTGCCACGTGTCACGATATAAGGAATTACCGTTATTGAGCATCATCATTAGCCCCTCACTCTCGTTCCGATCTATTTTGTGGGTCGGGTCGAGAGTGGACTGCTTGGTTCTCTCTGTGCGACTTGGCGCTGGTAATTCCTTGTGGTGGATTGTCCGGGAATGACACGTCGTTCTTGTTGTCGTGCATCGAGTATGAGTCGAACGAAGGACGAGTGTGGGAAGGTCGGTATCCTTCCTTTGCCGGAGTTGAGGCACTGATCGCGCGTTGAGTATGAGTTTATTCGGCGGGTCTTGGATCCGTGTCTTTGTAGGGTAGGAAGCTACCCGCTGGGGATGCGCCGAGCAGGAAGGAACTCGGCGGCCTCACGAAGAGAGATTCAAATTCTCAGCGTTTGATGGGCAGGAGGCTGCCCGCTGGGGATGCGCCGAGCCTGAAGAAACTCGGTGGCCTCGCGAAGAGGGCTTCGGGTCCTCGGCGTCCGATGGACAGGAGGCTGCCCGGTGGAGATGCGCCAAACAGGAAGAAACTCGGCGGCCTCGCGAAGAGGGCTTCGGATCCTTAGCGTCTGATGGGTAGGAGGCTGCCCGCTGAGGATGCGCCGAACAGGCAGAAACTCGACGGCCTCACGAAGAGGGCTTCGGATCCTCAGCGTCTGCCGCCGGGGATGCGCCGAACAGGCAAAAACTCGGCGGCCTCACGAAGAGGGCTTCGGATCCTCAGCCTTTAATGGGCAGGAGGCTGCCCGCTGGGGATGCACCGAGCAGGAAGAAACTCGGCGGCCTCGCGAAGAGGGCTTCCGATCCTTAGCGTCTGTTGAGCAGGAGGCTGCCCGCTGGGGATGCGCCGAGCAGGAAGAAACTCGGCGGCCTCGTGAAGAGGGCTTCGGATCCTCAGCGTCTGATGGGCAGGAGGCTGCCCGCTGGGGATGCGCCGAGCAGGAAGAAACTCGATGGCCTCGAAGAGGGCTTCGGATCCTCAGCGTCTGATGGGAAGGAGGCTTCCCGCTAGGAATGCACCGAGCTGGAAGAAACTCGGCGGCCTCGTGAAGAAGGCTTCGGATCCTCATCGTCTGATGGGCAGGAGGCTACCCGCTGGGGATGCGCCGAGCAGGAAGAAACTCGGCGGCCTCACGAAGAGGGCTTCAGATCCTCAGCGTCTGAAGGGCAGGAGGATGCCCGCTGAAGATGCGCCGAGCAGGAAGGAACTTCGGCGGCCTTACAATGAAGGCTTCAGATCTTCAGTGTCTGATGGGCAGGAGGCTACCCGCTGGGGATGCGCTGAGCAGGAAGAAACTCGGCAGCCTTGCGAAGAGGGCTTCAGATCCTCAGCGTCTGATGGGCAGGAGGCTGCCCACTAGGGATGCGCCGAGCAGGAAGAAACTCGGCGGCTTCATGAAGAGGGCTTCGGGTCCTCAGCATCTGATAGGCAGGAGGCTGCCCGCTGGAGATACGCCGAGCAGGAAGAAACTCGGCGGCCTCGCGAAGAAGGCTCCGGATCCTCAGCGTCTGATGGGCAGGAGGATGCCCGCTGGGGATAGCCGAGCAGGGTAGCCGCTCGGCTGCCTCTTCTCGATAGCTTTAGTCAGAGCTCATCCCTCGAAAAAAGGGAGTAGTGAGAAAAGTTCTTGGTGAGGGATTTGATCCCTGGCGTTGTAGGGTAGGGAAGCTACTGGCCAGGGATAGCCGAGCGAGGTAGCCTCTCAGCTGCCTCTTAGTGAGGGGTTAGGTCTTTGACGCTAGAGGGGCCATGGGAGGCCTACTAAGGACGGGGCCGAGCAGGGTAGCTGCTCGGTGCCTCTTGGCGAGGGCTTTGATCCCTGGTGTGTCGGGGTAGGGAGCTACCAGTCAGGGATAACCGAGCAAGGGCGGGTCCGGTTGCCTCTTGCGAGGACTTTTGATCCTTAGCGCGGGAGGGACCGTAAGAGGCCTATTAAGGACGGGTCTGAGCAGGGTTACTGCCCGATGCCTCTTGGCGAGAGCTTTGATCCCTGGTGTGTTGGGGTAGGGAGCTACCAGCCAGGGATAATGTAACACCTTAGAATGTGTTTAGTGGCTAATTATATTTTAATGTATGGTTTTTAATAAAAAGTTTACCAAATTGGTTTTCAATTATTTTATCCTAATTAATGAATATTTTATTAGATTTTTCCTAGGCCTGCACACACTTGTGCATGATAACTAGGGTATATTTTGGGGTTTAGCCATGATTAGCATCATGGTGAGCTAACAATTCCCTAATCTAGTTTTATAGTTTTGTTTTAAGTGTTATGGGTTTTAAGTATGGATGGTTGTTTTAAAATGAAAAAATGAAAAAGGATTTTTAAATTGGTTTGAATTTAATGACTAAGGAGAGAGATAGAAGAGCATGGGGCTACATGGCCAAAACCATGCCTCATTAATGAAGAAAGAGAAATAGAATGGGAGGGGTTTTTGATTTTTCTCTCATTTCTCACTTCTCACTCTCATATCACTCATTCTCTCACTCACTCTCTCTCACACACACAAGGCTGAAACATCAGCAAAAGAAGAAGCAGCACCTGAAGCAACAGCAACAGCTGAAGCAACAGCAGCTCGAGACAGCACAGCAGCAGCCACAGCATCAGCCACAACACCAACAGCAGCAGCTCAAGCAAGCAGCAGCAGCAGAAGGCATCAGCATCAGCAGGAGCTCATGCAACAGCAGCAGCAGCAAGCAGCTTCAGCAACAGCAACAGCAACAGCATCAGCAGCAGCTTGCAGAAGCTCTTCTTCCTCCATACACTCCTTCACCTGCTTCCTGTAGTTCCATAGGGTATAATTCTTGAACCCAATTTCCTAGTTTGCTTAACTTGTGTGTAGTTTAGAGTCGGTTTGCGTTTAAAGTTAGTTTTAGTGCTAATTATAGTGAATTGGGTGGAATTTTGGTTAAGTGATGATTATGTTAGTTAACCTAGCCTATTTTAGTGTTATTAGGGTCACTTTAATTGAAATTTAACCCAGATTTCACTAAAATACCATAGGGTTTACATTTGTGTGCAAATTGGTGTTTTTAAGCAATATTGGGGATTTCTGTGATCTGCTTTTGACCTGGACCTTTCGGGACAAAATTGAGAAAACTGGAGCATGCTTACTAGGTCTAGAATACATCATCAGAACACGAGCCCCTAACTCCTACCTTTGGCCGCAGATTTAACCCATCTGGCCACAAATTGCGGCCAAGAAGAGGAACTGGGTGTTGGGTTTTTGTGTAGGGTAGTTTGCTCTGTTCTATAGTGTTTTGGCATGTGTAGTTTTGTGAAATTTGACCTGTAGGAAAATCTGGGACAATATATCGTATTTCATGTCCGTTTTGTTTGCGCGATACGCGCGATACGTGAGTGGGTTTTGTGATCCAGCGTGTCGCGGTAGTTTTAGACGCGTATTCACACGTTTCAGCGTATCGTGCACACGCGCGTTTAGTTCGCGACGCGAGTTTCTCGTTTAGTGTCGATATCGCGTTTTGCGGAATATTTGGCTTATATATGGATTTCTTGTCTCATTTTCAGGTTTGCAGGCGAGTGCATCGGACGCAGCTACAAAAGGGAAACAGGTGGTAAGATTCACCTAGCGTAGAGCGCTGGTGAGTAGATTTAACATCTACAGGGGAATCGCCCGCATGGCGTTATGCGTCTGAGCTAGAATTCTAATTCTTGTCGCATATTCTATGTTATTTTTAGAGTTGCGCCTTTACCCCATTACTTAGATGTTGTACTTAGACTAGTAGCCGTAGGACACTGCACAAATTATTGACGATTCATATTGCACGAGCACTGATTGTATGCTACACACACCGTCAATAATTGCCATGTCATACACAAACCAGTTATAGATACTCTATTGCTTGGTTAGGGACCTTGTGATATTGATTCGTACTGCTCATTACATATGACATTTACCATACTTGTATACCTATAGAGTATCGTACCATTAGTTAGAGGTACATATACCCTTTACGATACAGCTACAGGTATACCTTGCTTATATTTTACTTATACCCAGGGGGTATTGTAGGGTGTTTTTCGTCACCCCATTGAGATGGGAATACGCGCGCGCTTGTCAGGCGCACTACAGATTCCCCCGGCCTAGGGTAGGCCGGGGTTTAATGATTGTGGGGATCCGAATCTCCGGCAGCCGCGGACTAAGCTGCCGTTAATTACCCCGCGCGCTTGTCAGGCGCACTACAGATTCCCCCGGCCTAGGGTAGGCCGGGGTTTAATGATTGTGGGGATCCGAATCTCCGGCAGCCGCGGACTAAGCTGCCGTTAATTACCCCTCGCCTTTGGGGCGAGGGAACCTCCGATTGACGGGTTAAACTGGTCATGTGAACTCAATGGGCAGTGTACGTGTGTTGTGTTTTGAAAGGGGGGTTTTGGATATATCGGGAGCCACGCAGAGTTTTTACGGGGGTCCCGCTACCCGGATAGCGGGCTGGGGGTCAAGGGGGCTAGCAGCCCCCTTGCGGGGTGCGGGGCAGCGCCCCGGCCCAAAAAATTTTGAGGAGGACAGTATTGTGGAGTATGTGTGTGTATAAATTTGTATACATATGTATATATGTATTTATGTACACAAAAAGAGAGGGAAAAGGCATCCAAGGGATGCGCAGGTGCGCAAGCGCGCGCGCCACGTGTCGGCACGCGGGCGACTTGCGCACTTGCGCAGTTGCGCAAGCGCGCGCGCCACGTGTCGGCACGATGGCGACTTGCGCACTTGTGCAGTTGCGCAAGCGCGCGCGCCACGTGTCGGCACGCGGGCGCCTTGCGCAACTGCGCAGGTGCGCAAGCGCGCGCGCCACGTGTCGGCACGCGGGCGACTTGCGCACTTGCGCAGTTGCGCAAGCGCGCGCGCCACGTGTCGGCACGCGGGCGCCTTGCGCACACAATAGGCTTTTAGCCTAAAAAGATTTCTCTGAAGAGAAATCAAAGAGGAGTTAGACTCCTGAGTGTGTTTTTCTTCCTTTTTTGAGGGTTTAGTGAAAGATGTTCTTCTTCTTCCTCCTCTGTTAGCTGGATCTTGAAGATCAAGAGATGTGGGATTTCAAAATCTTTTCTTTTTGAGATCTGATGGAAGATCTGAGTTCCCCTTGATGGGTTTTGTGGTGAAAAACTAATTTGTTTTACAAAAATGAGAGTAGAACTCTTGATTTAATTCAAAAGAAAGAAGAAGGTTTTGGAACCTTGAAGAAGGAAGAAAGAGCTCAGCTCTAGAAATTTCTGGAGAGAGAAAAAGTTGTTGAGATATTTCATTATCTTTGCCTTTATAGGCCATACATTTTACACATAGCCCCTTGGGCTTCACAAAATGGCATTTTGCCTATCCCATGGCTCATGTGCCATTTTCTTTTGCACATAAGCCATAGGCTTTACAAAAATTTGGCTTTATGCCTATTTTTCTTACATTTATCCGAAAATAAAGTAAAAGAAAATGCAACAAAATTATTTATTACAAAAATTTTATCTTGGTGTGGGGGAGGCCGGCCGCTTCATGTTCGGGCTCGACCCGGGCATGGGCCCACTGGATCTGGGCTTGGGCCCACTTGGCTTGGGGTTGACTTTGATTTTGACTCGGTCAACCGGGGTGTAAATTTTTACCCCAACAGGTATATTACATCATTTACTTATAGGTAGACACTTATACTTAGCTGTACCTTATTGATTTCGCATACATCTGGTTTCAGCTACATATTTTCCTTTATATGCTCACATTTCAGATATATCGCACATATTTATTCCTGGATTTGCGCATTGTTATTTGGATTTTACATGATGTTTTCTGGATTTGGGAACCGCGGGAGTTCATGAAATTATGCATTATTTGAAAAACCCGGTTTTCTTGATATGATATTTGCGCATCCACCATGAGATTTATCGGTTCTGATTATATACTCCATACGAGGAGTAGATGCCATATGAGGGTACATGGTGGGGCCCGGTATGGTTTCCCTCGGCAAGATGATCGATAGACTTTGCCGATTGAGCCTAGAGGAGGGCGAGTACCTATCGGTGACAGTACTAATGACTCAGCGGGGATCATGGGGATACCGTTGGGAGTCATGTACGTATGGATATGTGGGAAGGCGAGGGTCAGAGTTAGGCACTCGTGCTTTCCGGGATAACGTATGATACGTACCTATCAGGATGCTAGTCTTGGTGACGGCATCTGATAGATCAGTATTTCTGTGTCGATACTTGGCACATTGTTTTCATGATATTTCTTTAACACCTTTATATATATAATAGGGAATTTAGCCGCTGTTATGTATACCCTTACACCAATATTAGTGGAGTGGGACGCAAATATATGTGTATTAACCCCATCATACTTATTTCTGCAAATATATATTTAGGATGCTAGAATCTTACTTGAGTTTGATTTGGGATATTAGGTGATTCATTGAGATTGGATACCGTATACATATGAGATTGTCGATTTGTACATTCGGGATATAGGAGATTATTCGATATTGTACATTGAGGAGATGTGAGACTTATATGATATGAGAGCCCAATTTGGGGGCTGATTTGAGGAATTATGAATTTGAGTGTCTCGATGGATTGTGATCCTACCACGATGTCAGGTTTCCGTGGAATTGACATATTTCACTCCCTACCTCACACTTATCTTTTTATGCACCCTTTCATGTATTAGGAGTACCTGTTAGTGTACCCTTCATGATTGTTGCATATTTACATTCTCATATCCCTATCGTATGATTATTACATACTATTGTCATATCACTATTGCTTCACATATTGATTATACCTGCTAGTGTACTTTCCATTATTCTGCATTCACATGACCTGTTATTACTGTAAATTGCATATCTTAGATTCATGTTGTACGTACATACCTGTGATTAGCTGCATATGTTATCTACTATTCATGAGTTGGCAACTCACCCCTGTTGTGCCACAGTTGTTTTGCAGGGTGTTTCCCCAGAGTAGTCGAGGCAGGCTATTCATCTATCATCTTTTGCTACAGATACCGCATCGGCTCACAGTGTGCTATTTTGCTTAGGTGGGTTTTGGTGGTTATCTGTATTTTGTATTGTACATTCGTTGTATCTTGTACTCTCCATCTAATATTATGTTGTTGACTTAGAGACTTGATGAGGACGTTATTGTATATTATTTGTGGATTTGTTGTCTTTTATACAGCTTTATCTCTATTGTCTTTTATTTCTTCGCTACGGCATCGTATATCTGTGGTGGTGATTGTTTTCCGCCTTTGGGCATGTATTTTCTCCCGTTTGGGGATGTTTTAGTTATCTTTATCTGTTGTATCCATTTTAGGGTTAGTTTTTACAAAGGGGCTGCTGCCAAAATTTTAAAGGAAGAAAGTTGGACTTTTTTTTAAGAATTTGGGTTGTGATTTCAAATGTTTCAAAAATTTCTATTATCTTTTCCGTATTTTCATGGTTTAGATTTCTGGGTTTTGGCTTTCTTTTACTGCGTTACGTTTTTAGGCGTTGCGTAGTATTAGGGCCGTCACGTGCCAATTTCGGGTCGTGACAAAGTTGGTATCAAAGCGCTAGGTTTTACCTTTCGGAGTGTAGGATGACTTTAGTATGATGGAGTAGGTAGCTTAAGCAAAGTAACGTAGTGTGTGTATGTCTGCAGCATACCCACGATGCGGTACTTCGCCTTAAGTGACCTAAGAACAAATTGCTTGAAATTCCTTCCTTGATGATTCATATCCTTGTGATTCGATTTCCTTATTCTTATCGAATCTTATATCTATTTATAGCCTTACCGCCGATGACTATGGAGACTCAGAGTGATGCAGCGAGGGCTGAGGTCAGAGTTGGCTCGGGTGAGACGAGCACTGAACAGGATGGCACGCTAGTTGCACAGGTGCAGACGGACCAGCCTTCGACATATAGTATCGATAGGCTTGTGGCAGAGATGCAGGACTTCCTTCAGACTATGAGTTCATTGGTTGATGTCGTTCGGGAGCTACGACAGAAGGTTGTCACCCCTATTACTTAGTTGTCCTTTGCGATCGGCATGCAGCAGTCCGTCACCTACATAGCACCAGTGGTTGCAGCTCCAGTTGACGAGGCACGTATTCCAGAGACTCTGAGAGTTCCAGGACAGTGGAGGACTCGTACCAGTGTACCAGCCCAGAGCCAGAGGTTTGGTCATCGAGACAGATTTCGTGGCCGTCGCGGGAGTAGCAGAGGCTTAGGACGAGGACAGTCATTCAGCTCTCATTCCCAGGAGGGTCAGCAGTCACCACGTGGATGTTTTAGATGCGGAAGCCTTCAGCACTTCGTCAGGGATTGTTCCTTAGCACCTCGTCAGGGTCATCTTCAGAGAGGTCGTGGACGTGGAAGGTTCGCTCAGAGGGCTCAGTCTACCAAAGGAGTTCAGCCAGTTGCGGGTAGGAAGCAGACACAGGAGTTTACTTCTACTCATCGGGACGCGCAGGCGTCCAATATGGAGTTTTCAGGTATCCTTAATTCGCATGTTCTTTTGATGTATTCGTTTGTTTTTCACACTTGTGTCGGGGTTGGGACGAGAGTTGTGTTAGGTAAATCAGCTGTTTGTTGTGATAACTTCTGTCAGCGATTCTTTTGTCGCGCGACACGTATTTCAGTTGTGTGCCAATCGGATAGAAGATAGAGATTCGTCCGTCATTTTGATCCTTCTAGAGATGTTGGATTTGACGTTTTCCTGGGCACGGACTGGTCAGCTACGTGCTAGGCGTCTGTGGACTACCGTGAGGAAACAGTCAGGAATTGTTTTCCCGGCGAGCCAGTTCTTGTTGTGCAGGTGGATAGTTGTGCTGCCTCTCACAGCTTGAATTCAGCCTTTTTCGCTTGTCAGTTTTTGAGGAGATGTCGTGGATTCTTGGCGTTCATTCGTGATACCGGAGCCACAGTGGGATTATTGGACAGGGTTCCTTCCGTGCGAGAGTTTTCCGACGTTGTTCCAGATGGGTCGGCGAAACTTAGGGAGCTTAAGGATAGCTGCAGAGTTGTTGTTTGGGGAGTTTTGCGCGTCTGAGTGTTCCGCTTTTGGAAGCTCCTATTTCTGTTCGTCAAAGAGAAAGACGGCAGTTTAAGGTTGTGTATCGACGGACCGTTAATTGAACCGGCTTACGATGCGGATGAGTATCTTTTACCTCGCATTGACGATTTCTTTGATCAGCTCCAGAGTGCGAGACATTTTCTAAGTTTGTTGGGATCAGGTCATCATTGTTGCAGGTTAGGAGTGATGACATTCCGAAAACTGCCTTTTGCGTGCTACGGGCTTTGTGTGTATTAGTGAGTCATTGGATTCACTGATGCCCTAGCAGCATTCGTAGATATGATGAACCGGATTTTTTCATGCCGTTCCTCGACCAGTGTTGTTGTGTTATTTACGACATCCTGGTCTATTTAATGTGTCTTGAGGAACAGGAGCAGCACTTGAGGATTTATTATGCAGATACTGGGAGAACCCGGCGGTCTGTTAGATTCTCGGAGTGATTCTTCAGGCTTTTTGTGTTGGATTCTAGGTCTTGTAGTCACGGGAGACGGTTTCGTATGGTTTCGAGGAAGATCGTGGCCGTACAGCTTAGGCCCAGACTTGTGTGCAGGACGGAGGTCCGCAGATTTGGGGCTTAGCAGGTTTTTACCGCCGTTTCGTGCAGGATTACTATAGTGCTGCACCGTCGATGGATGACTGATATTGGATCTGGAGGCCGGCTGCTGAAGCGTGTGGATCTCAATGTGTTTGAGGTTGGTTGTCGCCGAGCTACCTGCAAGAAAGTCCCGGGGTTGTTGTACCACCGAGGACCCTCCGACGGTCAAGTTAGAGAGGGAATCCGAGCAGAGTAACGGCTTAGTGGAGTAAAAAAATAGCTTACTTGAACCGTCTGAAGAAGGGGTTTATATAGCGGTGGCAGCAGGCAGGGCAGGCGCGAGAATCACGCCGGCAGTTACGCTCCCGACGTCACGTCCGCGTGATGAGCGGGATCTCCCATTAATGGCAAGACAGGTTTGTTAATAGGGGGTCGTGATGGCGTGGGACGTGGGATGTGGCCGGCGGATATCACGTGCATGGCAAGATTCGCGGGATGGCGGTTTGCGCCTGTGAGCGGTGTCGTTGGTCGGTCGATGGGACCGAGGAAGATGACCTCGGCGGGAGAGCTCGCGGACGAGCGGGAGAGCCGAGGTATCTTGGTGCTGCGGTAGCCCGGAGACGAGCCGGGAGGGCCGAGGAGGCTCGGGCCTGTGATAGCTCGGAGTAGAGAAAGGGGACACTTGGCTTGGCTGCTGAGGTGCTTGGGGGAAAGGAGTGGGGTGCAACCCCGGAGACAGGGTTTGAGAGGAGCCCTCACTGTAGCACACCGGTTCCCCCTCCGTGGCCCTCAGGGGCCTAACTGGTTTGCGCATATGATACGTCATCCGCCACGTGTCACGATCTAAGGAATTACCATTATTGAGCATCATCAAGTTGGGTTCCACTGCCCGTCCTCCTTTAACTTCATTTTTCTATTATTTTCAACTGGGGCATGCTTTTGCCTTTCTTCTCACATGGGTTCTTAATGTAAACTCAAGCTCTTATTTCATTTAAATAGTTGAATTGTTGATAAACATGGTCCTTAATAATTATGTACTGTTCTGGCTCCTAATGAAACATAAAATATATTTTGCAATATACCTGTGAAGTTGACAATGATTTGCTTTGGTTGGTTCATCTTGAATATGATTCCATCATACAATTTCCACATATTTTCACTCAGAATATTCTGTTATTTATTATAACCAACTTATATTGCCTCTGGGTTAAGCTGGTTGTGCCTTTAACTTGCAATTACCCTCATAGTAAGTAGGTGATAAAATCAACTATGCAAGCTGAAAATGATCCCTCCCTCTGTGTGTGTGTGGCTTTATCTTCGCCTCAGTCGAATATATTTTCCTGACTCCGAGAATTTTTGAAAGTTTACTCCCCGGTTGCCGAGCACAAACTGCATTATCAATGCTGTTCTGAATGTGAACTTTTTACAATTTATACAAGCCCGTTGTTGGGGTCAAAAAATTGCACCCCGGTTAATCAAGTCAAAGTCATAACTAGCCCCAAATAAGCGAGTCCAAGCCAAGATCAAGTAGGCTCATACCCGAGTAGAGCCCCGGGGCCGGCCTGCCCCATGCCAAAATGAAAATTATGTAATAAATAATTTTGATGTAAGTTTTATGAATAAATGTAAGGAAAATTGGTATAAAACCAAATTTTTATAAAGCTCATCACTCATGTGCAAAAAGAAAAAAGCACATAAGGCATGTGATGAGCAAAATGCCATTTTGTAAAGCTTAAAAGGCTATGTGTAAAATTATAAACTTATATAAGTCAACATGATGATTAAATGAAATGAATAATTGATTCCACTAAAAAATTAGAGTTTCTGTGCCTCCTCCTTATTTAAAGTTCTAAACCTTCTTCTCTTTTTTGCACAACCCTCCATAGCTGCAAGAACACTGTGTGTCGGCCTAGCCCTAAACTCGACTGGCCCGACAGAACTGCTTCCTTACCGCAACTGCTGTCTGCATCGTTGGCCGCGAAAGGTCCAGCGAAACTACTGAGTCTCGTCCATTCTGCTGCATGCACGTCCACGGGTACTCCATTCTGCCTTAGTCCGATGAACTTCTCTTCCATTTCCTCCTGTGCAGTCCGCGGGAAGAATTTCTCTAGGAAACTCTTAGATAAATCCGCCCAACTGATCGGCTTGGGCAAGCGGGTCTCCTCCACAAGCCACCCCTCTCGGGCGTAATCCACTAGCTGAGTGCGCACCACATCAACTCTTTTGTCCCCTGGGATCTGTGCCGTAATCAGCAAATTCTCCGTGTCCACTAGCCACTGCTCGGCTGGCAACGGCTCCTCCAGACCAGTGAAAGTAGTAGGACCCAAACGTCTGAAATCTGCCACGGTCCCTACTCGGTCAACTGGTTTAGCTCCATCGTTGTTTACAGACTGCCGAACAATATGCAAACCTTCTTGAAACGAATCTGCTTGCTGCTGGATCAGCTCAGTACCTCTTCTGATTTTCCAGCATTCCTCTTATCACTCCAAGCATGGCGGCTTCGTCCACACGCCTCTGGTACGTCTTCAAATTCTTACCTACCATAATCCTGAACTCAAAACACCCAACATTAGTATGATGATAGATTCTGAATATGGATCAAGGCTAGAACTCCAAGATACTTAAATAGAGTACCGCATTGTAACTATGCCGCGGTATCATAGCCACAATTACTTAACTCCACCCAAGTCGCCTAAGTCCTAGAGATAGCAAGAAATCAGGTTTTCGAGTCGACATGCAAGGTAAGTTTGCACGTCGTAAAAGATATAATCAGGAAGAATGTGATTCAAGAATGGTAAAACGGTCAAGGTGGCAGGACATGTTTCCTAAACACGGGTATTCTGATTCGTGTATTGGGTACAATACCCAACTACCAAAGAATCAACCTGACTATCCTAGGCTCTGATACCAAAAGAACCATGTCACACCCCGCTTCCCAGAGTACACAAGATTGGGCACGTGACATAGCCAACCATGCTACCTGTGGGTAGGAAGTATCCATCCACAGTCACATTACGGCTGTAGAGATATCAAGAACAAGATAAAAAAAACTATCTAACACATGTCCAAATCCAGAATAACAAGAGTCAATGATAAATAAGTGCGGAAGCAAATGATCCAATACAATAATAGAAAAGTACGTCCCATAATGCGGGCTCACATCTGGAAATAAAATGCAAGAAATAAACTAATCACTACAGAACTCACAAATCAGCCTGCTGGCTGAAGTACTCCTGCTCGGTCAGCGATAGTAAAGAATCTGGGCCATGCAAAACCCAGACGTCAGCGCGTCATGTCAACCAATAATATAATATGAACATGGTAATAAGCAATGCAGGAATAAACATGAATAAAGCAATAGTATGAAACAAGCAGTGCAGGGTAGTGTGCAGTGGGTAACTAAACTGT
This sequence comes from Agapanthus africanus, assembly GCA_030015575.1. NCBI lineage: Eukaryota > Viridiplantae > Streptophyta > Magnoliopsida > Asparagales > Amaryllidaceae > Agapanthus > Agapanthus africanus. Next base: position 408,221,721 of record CM057349.1, on the reverse strand, counting down.
TCTATCGGGTTTCCTATTCTAAAGTCTATGAAATCAATTCGAGTAATCCTCCATGTAACTCAAAGGATATGTTCCGTTACCCCCCGGGACCACGGATCAGGAAGATGGGAACCAATAATGGTTCTGTCCCGTTGCCCCCCGGGACCACGGATCAGGAATGTAAGAGTCACGAATGGCTCTATCCCGTTACCCCCCCGGGACCACGGATCAAGTAATACCCTTTTAAGTTACACTTTAGATTACCCGTTTGATTTCCCCATACCCCCAGGTTATATGTGTCAGGTCAGGTATTCAGTAGTCAAGGACTAATGCCAACACAGGATCAGGTAGCAGGTCAGGTTTGTCTGGATAGACAACAGGAATGGTCCATGAGGACCCCAAGTCAGGTTTGTTGGCATTAGGCATGAGATCAGGTAACAGGTCAGGTCATGGTACATCAGGTTAAGTCGATAGTAAAGGGTACCATGTTCGGTGCATCGGTATATATATATATGGCATGTGTAGCAAGGTCAGGTCAATATGTAACACAATCGAGGGTGTGCTCACAACAGGCATAAAATCGAACAAGGAATAGCAGCAGGAAATAAACAATGCATTAAACAACAATAAGCAATTTACTTAATCACATTAGTGCATTGGTATAGTACAGATGTTTCATTAGCAAGTTTCGAGCACCCCTTGCGGTGCAATACCATTATATCAATATCAGAATGTAATAGAGTTACAAGTGTACGACTATCATCCTTTAAACGGTAAATGTGATTAACGGGTAACTTCGTTATTAGGGTTAAAGTGGCAAAATGTGGTTTTATGTTAACTGTATCATGATATAAGTCATATTTCGTCCAAATAATAAAATAGCTATATCTAGTTAAGTTTGCAAGTTTAATGAGTCAAAACACATTTAATTATACAGTATAGCATGTAGCAAGTAATACTTGCCTCGACGGATCAAGACCGGGAGTACGGAACGACTCACGTCGGCGGAAAACGTCGCGACGCGCGCACGGCACACGGAAAGAGTCCAAACAACGCACGATGGAAACATACGGGTCAGGGGTCCCTGCTGGGTCGTCGGGAAACATCGCCGGCAGGGTCGAATTCCGGCAGCCCAAAGCAACAGTGAAAACCACATAATGAATGCCACTAGAAGCGTCGTAGGGGAGAAAGAAGAATATCTTACAGTGGTTTAAGCGTTCTGGGATTCCAGGGAAGTCAGCCGAGGGGCGACGGCGGCGGGGTTGGTCGGCGTGGTGGTTTTCCGGCGAAGGGCAGTGGGTTGCCCGAGTGCTGTTGAGGTCGGGGGTTTGCAGAGGGTGGAGGTAGAGGCTTGTTATGTCGGGAAGTGGAGAGGGAGGTGAGGAGGATGACGACGGCTAGTCACCGGAGAGGTGGGGCTCGCCGAAGGTGAAGGGACGAAGCTAGGGCAGCGACGACGAGGCTCTGGTGGGTTGCAGGTGCACGGGGAAGAATGGCGAGGGTCGTGGTCGAGACGAGGAGGCGCGGGCGAGGGTGGCGGTGGCGCCGGCGACGAGGTTGCGGCGGCGACGGGGAACAAGGCGGCTAGGGTTCTCGCGAGGGCTCGTGGGTTCTGGGAAAAAGATTCTCGGGGAAGAGGACGTATATATATATGGGAGTAGAGAGAGAGAGGGTTAGAAAGAGAGAGAGAGAGAGAGAGATTAGAGGAAGAGAGAGAGAGAGACAGGAAAAGAGAGAGGAGAGATAGAGAGGTAGAGAGAGAGAAGGAGGCCGGGCCCACGAGGGTTTAAACCCCTCGTGATTGGCTGGGCGTTAGTTAAGGAAGATAAATAAAAGATTTAAATGATTTATATAAATAACAGTATAAGGTTACGAATATATTTTATAGTTTAGAATATTCTATTAAATTGGGATTTTGGCGCTAAATGAAACATTTCCAAATCGCGCCCGGGTTGCGCCCAAAAATTTGAAATTTAAATAATAGGATTTTAAGCGGGTTCCAAATTTTAAAATGAGATGTTTTATGATTAAAAGCATGCCCCCAAGTCGGACACTTGCACGCGCGCGTAGCCGTCCAAACTCGCCCGTTTCACCGAACGGGATGAAAACTCGACGCACGGACGCTACCACGCGGCTAGGGTTGACGAGTAGGCCAATATAGATACTTTTAATTTTACTTTAGGTGTTAAAATTTGTTATATGCAAAAATGACTTAGCCGGTTAAAATTTTGCAATAAGAACCAAACAAGCAAGATAAATGAAATGAGCAATGTCGAACACTCAACTAGTAACAGAAATAGTATTATTGGGCTCGGGTGTTACATCATACCCAACTACAAAAAGAATTTCGTCCTCGAAATTCCAAGAATACAAGATAGAAAACTACGGGAAAAGGTGAGGGAACTTCTGTCGGATCTCGTCTTCTCGCTGCCAGGTGGATTCTCCATGCGATCGATTACCCCAAGAAACTAGTGTTAGTTATATGTATGCCCTAGAGGCCATTACTGTACATATGATGTATATTGTAGTGGATGCTGGGACATATATAGGGAGGACTTTCTTGCTCGACATGATAGTATGCTATCTGGTTACCCTTTACTTTAACATGTATGCTGATTGTCTCTCTGTTACATGTTGGTAAAGCCCTTAGGATCTGTACTTGACTACCTGGACTATGATGCGGATCATACTAGTGGGGACATGGTAGTCCATAAGTACATCCTTCAAAGTCCCTAGTCGTGGGTGTATCGAGACGGGGCATCGATATACCAGAGTAGACTAGCGTGTACCTTCTCGACCCATACAGATGGGCGATGGATGATCCCATATCCATTGGTGTTTGACATCAGAGATGATATACGGGTGCTCAGTAGAGACTGGGTACACTGGACGGACTCGCCGAGAACTCCCAGATGGTATTATACCTCACGTCAGATGGCAGTTCTCTGGTGACACTGGTACAGAGTAGTCTGTTGACCCGAGATCGTCATAGAGTCTTGTGTGGTTCCCACTGTGCTTTGATTTCCATCTTACCACGTCCAAGAGGGCGTGCAAAACGGTGGTTTTTAGGTACAGTCCCGAGTCACATGGAGGCAATGAGCGATAGGAGGGGATTCGTCTCTCCCGGTATAGGGGGTTGATGTTGCGCTGTGTTCGATTGGTTATAACAGGAAATCCCTGGCCAGGGTTGCTGAGATTTACTGGTAAGTGTTACCGGTAGTTTCTCGAAGTGTTATAGACCTCATATCGACACGACTTATTGAGCTATTGGGGTCTGACGTTTACCACCCTTAGACGAGATATGCGACAGATCAGACGATCAGACCGGACTGTACGGTAGTGTTACTGGTCGGATTCACTGGAGTGTGAGCGGGCTTGCTCGTCGATCTTCAGATCGCTCAATACCCGGGTGGCCGTTACGTTTAGCAGACTGCTTGCGGCTTGTGGGTTTTGATATGATCATCACCTGCTGCCGGCGTATTGACGAGTCTTTAGAGTCCTACACAGAGGTTTCCTGGCTCAAGCGAAACGAAATAGGAGCGCATATGAGATATGTGCGGGACCGAGAATAATGCGTGTATGTGATACCGTATTCCATTCTCGCGATGAATGTGTCGAATGGTTGTATGTGATATAACCTAGTTATCGAATCAAGTATTGATTCGATAAGCCGATACATTGTATACTAGTCGGTTGTGTGCGACATGACCGGATCATTGAATCAAGTGTTGATTTAATGATTTAATGCATAATTATATATTTGATATATTACTTTGCATTAACTAGTATTAGTTCACTTAAGATGGATTTTCTCACTCGGATGTGCGCATTGTATATGCGATATACTTTTGTGCACTTGTATGTATCATGTTTGATGATGCATGCTAACTTGTGTTTTGTGTAAAGTTTAAACCATGGTTATGTAATGGTTAGGGTTTTCATTTTCATATCTATTTATTAATTTGTTTATTCATTATTGGAAAATGATAAGCATAATGCAAAATGGTGGCTTTATTTGGAAGCTTGTTGAAGCTTCATGAAGACTTTGACTTTAGCAACCATTTTGTCTCATCCTTAACCCTAACCATCCCATTTAACCATGATTGATTCTCTACACATTACCATGGTTAGTGTTATGATAAGAATGGAGTATTCTTTTCTTTTTTAAATAACTTATCATAACTTTATCTTCTTCTTCTTCTTCATCTTCAAGTGAAGAAGCTTGCTTCATCAATGGTGATTGATGAAAACAAGTGAGAAATCCAATTCTAAAGTCTACCCACTTCCTATTTCTTCATCCTTTACCTCTTGCCAAGTAGTAGAGTGTGTTTCCTTCATAAGTTTTTAGGGCTTGGTGAAGGTGGAGCTTGATCTTTCGATGCCTCGACGTAGATCATCTTCGGCATGGACATCGACGACTTAGCTTGCCCATTCTCCGACGAAGCCGACGCTTGAGCCCGGATTTGATTTGGACAGCGGAGAGGACCTCGTTGCCGAGCTATGGAGGTGGAGCACCGGATCTACAAAGGTTGTATTTCCGTATATTGTAGTTAAGTGTTAACTAGTTTTTGTTTCGCCTAGTTTTCTAGCAAACGATCCGTAGTTTAGAGTTTGTAGGCACCGTAAAATTTGAAATTGGTATGTTCGATGCCTTGTGAAACCTCATTAGGGTGTCTAGGAACCCTACAACTAGCACAAGGGGGATAACCTTGTTCATAAGAACCTTTTCCCTTCGATCCTTGATTTCAACCGGTCGCTCCTCAAAAGTTAGGTCCTCCCGTACAGTTAACTCCGAATGATCCAAGACGTGGGTTTCATCTCGAAGATACCTTCGTAGTTGAGACACATGAAACACATCGTGCACACCTGCCAAGGACTGTGGTAACGCCAAACGGTACGCTACCTCTCCAACACGCTCCAATATCTCGAAGGGTCCAACGAATCGAGGACTAAGCTTTCCCCGACTCCCAAAACGAATCACTCCTCTAGTCGGTGATATCTCCAAGAATACCAAATCACCCACGGCGAACTCTAGAGGTCTTCTTGACGTGTCAGCCCAACTTTTCTGTCTGTCTTGAGCTGCCTTCATATGCTTCCTGATGGCGTTAACCTTCTCAACGGTCTGTACTACCAAATCTGGTCCCAATAATCTTCGTTCACCAACGTCATCCCAACAAACAGGTGAACGGCACTTACGACCATAAAAAGCTTCAAACGGAGCCATCTGAATGGTCGCTTGGAAACTATTGTTGTAAGAAAACTCCACCAAGTGTAGATGATCCTCCCAAGAACCCTTGAAGTCCAACATGCATGCTCTCAACATATCTTCAAGAGTTTGGATAGTCCTCTCCGACTGACCATCAGTTTGAGGATGATAAGCTGTGCTAAACTTCAATCGAGTCCCCAAGCTTTCCTGTAAACTCCTCCAGAAGTGTGATAAGAACCGAGTGTCCCGATCGGACACGATGCTCACCGGTACTCCATGCAATCTTACAATCTCCTGCATGTACCTCTCTGCCAAAGTCTCCGTTGATTGACCAACCCGAAAAGGAATAAAGTGAGCTGCCTTGGTCAACCGATCGACAATCACCCATACTGCATTGTTGCCCATTGGACTCCGCGGTAAAGCCGTCACGAAATCCATGGTTATATGTTCCCACTTCCACTGAGGAATCGGAAGTAGTTGCAACAAACCAGCAACCCTTTGGTGTTCAGCCTTGACTTGCTGACATACCAAGCACTTAGTCACGAAGCGTGCGATCTCCCGTTTCATACCTTCCCACCAGAAATGCTGTCGAATATCTCGGTACATCTTTGTACCTCCTGGATGTACAGAGTAAGCTGAACTGTGTGCCTCCTTCATGAGCTCTTCACGCACATCCCCCTTTGGCACACACACACGGCTACCATACCTCAACGAACCATCTTCGTGGACCAGTAAATCTGTTCGAAGTCCGGCTTCAACCTGCTCTCGAAACTTTTGCAGTCTAGGATCCTGCGATTGTGCCGCTTTAATCTTCTCAACTAAGGACGACTGTATTTGCAACTGCATCAACTGTCCCGTAGAATATGGTAGCACAACCTCCAAGTCAAATCTTCGAAAATCTGCAATGATCTCCCTCTGTGTAGTCAATACCTGAATCGCTGGTAACCGACTAAGCGCATCCGGCACGACGTTAACTTGTCCCGGATGGTACTTAAGATCAAGGTCGTAGTCGGCCATCAGCTCCAACCATCTGCGTTGCCTCATGTTCAACTCCTTCTGAGTGAACACATACTCCAAACTCTTGTGATCTGTAAAAACTTCGACTCTCTCGCCCAAAAGGTAGTGTCTCCAAATCTTCAAGGCAAAGATCATAGCCGCAAGCTCCAAGTCATGAGTCGGATAATTCTTCTCATGGGTCTTCAGTTGTCTTGATGCGTAAGCTACGACCTTCCCATTCTGCATCAAAACACATCCCAATCCTTTTCTAGATGCGTCGCTGTGAATCACCAGTCTTCCGGAATTGTCTGGTACGGTCAGGATAGGGGCGGTTATCAACTTCCGCTTCAACGTCTCGAAAGCCAATGCACATCTATCCGTCCAAACAAAAGGTACTTCCCTGCGCGTAAGCTTGGTCAACGGCTCTGCCAAACGAGCGAAGTTCTCCACAAATCTCCTGTAGTATCCGGCTAAACCAAGGAAACTTCTTATCTCAGCCACATTTCTTGGAATAGGCCAATCTCGAACTGCTGTAATCTTTTCGGGATCGACGACGATTCCATCGCCCGACACAACATGCCCCAGAAACTTCACTTCTTCTAGCCAAAATTCGCACTTACTCATCTTCGCATACAATTTCTCCTGTCTCAGTGTCTGCAGTGCGATCTTCAAATGTTCAGCATGCTCTTCCGAACTCTTCGAGTAAACCAGAATGTCATCAATGAATACCACAATAAACTGGTCCAAGAATGTGAAAAGATTCTGTTCATCAAATTCATGAATATTGCCGGCGCATTCGTTACTCCAAAGGGCATCACTAGATACTCGAAATGTCCATACCGAGTTCGAAACGCCGTCTTGCAAATATCTTCTGTTTTCACTCGGACCTGATGTTATCCGGATCGCAAATCCAGTTTCGAGAATACCCTCGCGCCACTAAGCTGCTCAAAAAGTTCTCCAATGCGAGGGATCGGGTACTTGTTCTTAATAGTCACCCGGTTTAATTCTCTATAATCAATGCACATCCTTCTCGTGCCATCCTTCTTCTTTACTAGAAGAATTGGAGCTCCCCAAGGCGAGTTGCTGCCTCGAATCCAACCCTTCTCAAGTAATTCACCCACTTGCTTCTTAACTTCTTCCAATTCCACTGGTGCCATTGGATAATAAGCTTTAGATACTGGCGCTGCACCGGGAATAAGGTCAATCGCGAACTCCACGTCTCGCTTCGGCGGTAAGCCCGATATATCTGCAAATACGTCCATAAAGTCGAGAACAACTGCCGGCTCTTCAGTACTATCAACTTCCATAGCTGCAAGAACACTGTGTGTCGGCCTAGCCCTAAACTCGACTGGCCCGACAGAACTGCTTCCTTACCGCAACTGCTGTCTGCATCGTTGGCCGCGAAAGGTCCAGCGAAACTACTGAGTCTCGTCCATTCTGCTGCTTGCACGTCTACGGGTGCTCCATTCTGCCTTAGTCCGATGAACTTCTCTTCCATTTCCTCCTTTGCAGTCCGCGGGAAGAATTTCTCCAGGAAACTCTTGGATAAATCCGCCCAACTGATCTGCTTGAGCAAGCGGGTCTCCTCCACAAGCCACCCCTCTCGGGCGTAATCCACTAGCTGAGTGCGCACCACATCAACTCTTTTGTCCCCTGGGATCTGTGCCGTAATCAGCAAATTCTCCGTGTCCACTAGCCACTGCTCGGCTGGCAACGGCTCCTCCAGACCAGTGAAAGTAGTAGGACCCAAACGTCTGAAATCTGCCACGGTCCCTACTCGGTCAACTGGTTTAGCTCCATCGTTGTTTACAGACTGCCGAACAATATGCAAACCTTCTTGAAACGAATCTGCTTGCTGCTGGATCAGCTCAGTACCTCTTCTGATTTTCCAGCATTCCTCTTATCACTCCAAGTATGGCGGCTTCGTCCACACGCCTCTGGTACGTCTTCAAATTCTTACCTACCATAATCCTGAACTCAAAACACCCAACATTAGTATGATGATAGATTCTGAATATGGATCAAGGCTAGAACTCCAAGATACTTAAATAGAGTACCGCATTGTAACTATGCCGCGGTATCATAGCCACAATTACTTAACTCCACCCAAGTCGCCTAAGTCCTAGAGATAGCAAGAAATCAGAGGTTTTCGAGTCGACATGCAAGGTAAGTTTGCACGTCGTAAAAGATATAATCAGGAAGAATGTGATTCAAGAATGGTAAAACGGTCAAGGTGGCAGGACATGTTTCCTAAACACGGGTATTCTGATTCGTGTATTGGGTACAATACCCAACTACAAAAGAATCAACCCGACTATCCTAGGCTCTGATACCAAAAGAACCATGTCACGCCCCGCTTCCCAGAGTACACAAGATTGGGCACGTGACATAGCCAACCATGCTACATGTGGTAGGAAGTATCTATCCACAGTCATATTACGGCTGTAGAGATATCAAGAACAAGATAAAAAAAACTATCTAACACATATCCAAATCCAGAATAACAAGAGTCAATGATAAATAAGTGCGGAAGCAAATGATCCAATACAATAATAGAAAAGTACGTCCCATAATGCGGGCTCACATCTGGAAATAAAATGCAAGAAATAAACTAATCACTACAGAACTCACAAATCAGCCTGCTGGCTGAAGTACTCCTGCTCGGTCAGCGATAGTGGTAAAGAATCTGGGCCATGCAAAACCCAGACGTCAGCGCGTCATGTCAACCAATAATATAATATGAACATGGTAATAAGCAATGCAGGAATAAACATGAATAAAGCAATAGTATGAAACAAGCAGTGCAGGGTAGTGTGCAGTGGGTAACTAAACTGTTCTATCGGGTTTCCTATTCTAAAGTCTATGAAATCAATTCGAGTAATCCTCCATGTAACTCAAAAGATATGTTCCGTTACCCCCCGGGACCACGGATCAGGAAGATGGGAACCAATAATGGTTCTGTCCCGTTGCCCTCCGGGACCACGGATCAGGAATGTAAGAGTCACGAATGGCTCTGTCCCGTTACCCCCCGGGACCACGGATCAAGTAATACCCTTTTAAGTTACACTTTAGATTACCCGTTTGATTTCCCCATACCCCCAGGTTATATGTGTCAGGTCAGGTATTCAGTAGTCAAGGACTAATGCCAACACAGGATCAGGTAGCAGGTCAGGTTTGTCTGGATAGACAACAGGAATGGTCCATGAGGACCCCAAGTCAGGTTTGTTGGCATTAGGCATGAGATCAGGTAACAGGTCAGGTCATGGTACATCAGGTTAAGTCGATAGTAAAGGGTACCATGTCCGGTGCATCGGTATATATATATATGGCATGTGTAGCAAGGTCAGGTCAATATGTAACACAATCGAGGGTGTGCTCACAACAGGCATAAAATCGAACAAGGAAAAGCAGCAGGAAATAAACAATGCATTAAACAACAATAAGCAATTTACTTAATCACATTAGTGCATTGGTATAGTACAGATGTTTCATCATATTAGCAAGTTTCGAGCACCCCTTGCGGTGCAATACCGTTATATCAATATCAGAATGTAATAGAGTTACAAGTGTACGGCTATCGTCCTTTAAACGGTAAATGTGATTAACGGGTAACTTCGTTATTAGGGTTAAAGTGGCAAAATGTGGTTTTATGTTAACTGTATCATGATATAAGTCATATTTCGTCCAAATAATAAAATAGCTATATCTAGTTAAGTTTGCAAGTTTAATGAGTCAAAACACATTTAATTATACAGTATAGCATGTAGCAAGTAATACTTGCCTCGACGGATCAAGACCGGGAGTACGGAACGACTCACGTCGGCGGAAAACGTCGCGACGCGCGCACGGCACACGGAAAGAGTCCAAACAACGCACGATGGAAACATACGGGTCAGGGGTCCCTGCTGGGTTGTCGGGAAACATCGCCGGCACGGTCGGATTCCGGCAGCCCAAAGCAACAGTGAAAACCACATAATGAAATGCCATTAGAAGCGTCGTAGGGGAGAAAGAAGAATATCTTACAGTGGTTTAAGCGTTCTGGGATTCCAGGGAAGTCAGCCGAGGGGCGACGGCGGCGGGGTTGGTCGGCGTGGTGGTTTTCCGGCGAAGGGCAGTGGGTTGCCCGAGTGCTGTTGAGGTCGGGGGTTTGCAGAGGGTGGAGGTAGAGGCTTGTTATGTCGGGAAGTGGAGAGGGAGGTGAGGAGGATGACGACGGCTAGTCACCGGAGAGGTGGGGCTCGCCGGAGGTGAAGGGACGAAGCTAGGGCAGCGACGACGAGGCTCTGGTGGGTTGCAGGTGCACGGGGAAGAATGGCGAGGGTCGTGGTCGAGACGAGGAGGCGCGGGCGAGGGTGGCGGTGGCGCCGGCGACGAGGTTGCGGCAGCGACGGGGAACAAGGCGGCTAGGGTTCTCGCGAGGGCTCGTGGGTTCTGGGAAAAAGATTCTCGGGGAAGAGGACGTATATATATATATGGGAGTAGAGAGAGAGAGGGTTAGAGAGAGAGAGAGAGATTAGAGGAAGAGAGAGATAGAGACAGGAAAAGAGAGAGGAGAGATAGAGAGGTTGAGAGAGAGAAGGAGGCGGGGCCCACGAGGGTTTAAACCCCTCGTGATTGGCTGGGCGTTAGTTAAGGAAGATAAATAAAAGATTTAAATGATTTATATAAATAACAGTATAAGGTTACGAATATATTTTATAGTTTAGAATATTCTATTAAATTGGGATTTTGGCGCTAAACGAAACATTTCCAAATCGCGCCCGGATTGCGCCCAAAAATTTGAAATTTTAATAATAGGATTTTAAGCGGGTTCCAAATTTTAAAATGAGATGTTTTATGATTAAAAAGCATGCCCCCAAGTCGGACACTTGCACGCGCGCGTAGCCGTCCAAACTCGCCCGTTTCACCGAACGGGATGAAAACTCGACGCACGGACGCTACCACGCGGCTAGGGTTGATGAGTAGGCCAATATAGATACTTTTAATTTTACTTTAGGTGTTAAAATTTGTTATATGCAAAAATGACTTAGCCGGTTAAAATTTTGCAATAAGAACCAAACAAGCAAGATAAATGAAATGAGCAATATCGAACACTCAACTAGTAACAGAAATAGTATTATTGGGCTCGGGTGTTACATCATACCCAACTACAAAAAGAATTTCGTCCTCGAAATTCCAAGAATACAAGATAGAAAACTACGGGAAAGGGTGAGGGAACTTCTGTCGGATCTCGTCTTCTCGCTCCCAAGTAGATTCTCCATGCGATCGATTACCCCAATAAACTAGCAAAAGGGGGATAACCTTATTCTTAAGAACCTTTTCCCTTCGATCCTTGATTTCAACCGGTCGCTCCTCAAAAGTTAGGTCCTCCCGTACAGTTAACTCCGAATGATCCAAGACGTGGGTTTCATCTCGAACATACCTTCGCAGTTGAGACACATGAAACACATCGTGCACACCTGCCAAGGATTGTGGTAACGCCAAACGGTACGCTACCTCTCCAACACGCTCCAATATCTCGAAGGGTCCAACGAATCGAGGACTAAGCTTTCCCCGACTCCCAAAACGAATCACTCCTCTAGTCGGTGATATCTCCAAGAATACCAAATCACCCACGGCGAACTCTAGAGGTCTTCTTGACGTGTCAGCCCAACTTTTCTGTCTGTCTTGAGCTGCCTTCATATGCTTACTGATGGCGTTAACCTTCTCAACGGTCTGTACTACCAAATCTGGTCCCAATAATCTTCGTTCACCAACGTCATCCCAACAAACAGGTGAACGGCACTTACGACCATAAAAAGCTTCAAACGGAGCCATCTGAATGGTCGCTTGGAAACTATTGTTGTAAGAAAACTCCACCAAGTGTAGATGATCCTCCCAAGAACCCTTGAAGTCCAACATGCATGCTCTCAACATATCTTCAAGAGTTTGGATCGTCCTCTCCGACTGACCATCAGTTTGAGGATGATAAGCTGTGCTAAACTTCAATCGAGTCCCCAAGCTTTCCTGTAAACTCCTCCAGAAGTGTGATAAGAACCGAGTGTCCCGATCGGACACGATGCTCACCGGTACTCCATGCAATCTTACAATCTCCTGCATGTACCTCTCTGCCAAAGTCTCCGTTGATTGACCAACCCGAAAAGGAATAAAGTGAGCTGCCTTGGTCAACCGATCGACAATCACCCATACTGCATTGTTGCCCATTGGACTCCGCGGTAAAGCCGTCACGAAATCCATGGTTATATGTTCCCACTTCCACTGAGGAATCGGAAGTAGTTGCAACAAACCAGCAACCCTTTGGTGTTCAGCCTTGACTTGCTGACATACCAAGCACTTAGTCACGAAGCGAGCAATCTCCCGTTTCATACCTTCCCACCAGAAATGCTGTCGAATATCTCGGTACATCTTTGTACCTCCTGGATGTACAGAGTAAGCTGAACTGTGTGCCTCCTTCATGAGCTCTTCACGCACATCCCCCTTTGGCACACACACACGGCTACCATACCTCAACGAACCATCTTCGTGGACCAGTAAATCTGTTCGAAGTCCGGCTTCAACCTGCTCTCGAAACTTTTGCAGTCTAGGATCCTGCGATTGTGCCGCTTTAATCTTCTCAACTAAGGATGACTGTACTTGCAACTGCATCAACTGTCCCGTAGAATGTGGTAGCACAACCTCCAAGTCAAATCTTCGAAAATCCGCAATGATCTCCCTCTGTGTAGTCAATACCTGAATCGCTGGTAACCGACTAAGCGCATCCGACACGACGTTAACTTTTCCCGGATGGTACTTAAGATCAAGGTCGTAGTCGGCCATCAGCTCCAACCATCTGCGTTGCCTCATGTTCAACTCTTTCTGAGTGAACACATACTCCAAACTCTTGTGATCTGTAAAAACTTCGACTCTCTCACCCAAAAGGTAGTGTCTCCAAATCTTCAAGGCGAAGATCACAGCCGCAAGCTCCAAGTCATGAGTCGGATAATTCTTCTCATGGGTCTTCAGTTGTCTTGATGCGTAAGCTACGACCTTCCCATTCTGCATCAAAACACATCCCAATCCTTTTCTAGATGCGTCGCTGTGAATCACCAGTCTTCCGGAATTGTCTGGTACGGTCAGGATAGGGGCGGTTATCAACTTCCGCTTCAACGTCTCGAAGGCCAATGCACATCTATCCGTCCAAACAAAAGGTACTTCCCTGCGCGTAAGCTTGGTCAACGGCTCTGCCAAACGAGCGAAGTTCTCCATAAATCTCCTGTAGTATCCGGCTAAACCAAGGAAACTTCTTATCTCAGCCACATTTCTTGGAATAGGCCAATCTCGAACTGCTGTAATCTTTTCGGGATCGACGGCGATTCCATCGCCCGACACAACATGCCCCAGAAACTTCACTTCTTCCAGCCAAAATTTGCACTTACTCATCTTCGCATACAATTTCTCCTGCCTCAGTGTCTGCAGTGCGATCTTCAAATGTTCAGCATGCTCTTCCGAACTCTTCGAGTAAACCAGAATGTCATCAATGAATACCACAATAAACTGGTCCAAGAATGGTGAAAAGATTCTGTTCATCAAATTCATGAATATTGCCGGCGCATTCGTTACTCCGAAGGGCATCACTAGATACTCGAAATGTCCATACCGAGTTCGAAACGCCGTCTTGCAAATATCTTCTGTTTTCACTCGGACCTGATGTTATCCGGATCGCAAATCCAGTTTCGAGAATACCCTCGCGCCACTAAGCTGCTCAAAAAGTTCTCCAATGCGAGAGATCGGGTACTTGTTCTTAATAGTCACCCGGTTTAATTCTCTATAATCAATGCACATCCTTCTCATGCCATCCTTCTTCTTTACTAGAAGAACTGGAGCTCCCCAAGGCGAGTTGCTGCCTCGAATCCAACCCTTCTCAAGTAATTCACCCACTTGCTTCTTAACTTCTTCCAATTCCACTGGTGCCATTGGATAATAAGCTTTAGATACTGGCGCTGCACCGGGAATAAGGCCAATCGCGAACTCCACGTCTCGCTACGGCGGTAAGCCCGATATATCTGCAAATACGTCCATAAAGTCGAGAACAACTGCCGGCTCTTCAGTACTATCAACTTCCATAGCTGCAAGAACACTGTGTGTCGGCCTAGCCCTAAACTTGACTGGCCCGACAGAACTGCTTCCTTACCGCAACTGCTGTCTGCATCATTGGCCGCGAAAGGTCCAGCGAAACTACTGAGTCTCGTCCATTCTGCTGCGTGCACGTCCACGGGTGCTCCATTCTGCCTTAGTCCGATGAACTTCTCTTCCATTTCCTCCTTTGCAGTCCGCGGGAAGAATTTCTCCAGGAAACTCTTAGATAAATCCGCCCAACTGATCGGCTTGGGCAAGCGGTTCTCCTCCACAAGCCACCCCTCTCGGGCGTAATCCACTATCTGAGTGCGCACCACATCAACTCTTTTGTCCCCTGGGATCTGTGCCGTAATCAGCAAATTCTCCGTGTCTACTAGCCACTGCTCGGCTGGCAACGGCTCCTCCAGACCAGTGAAAGTAGTAGGACCCAAACGTCTGAAATCTGCCACGGTCCCTACTCGGTCAACTGGTTTAGCTCCATCGTTGTTTACAGACTGCCGAACAATATGCAAACCTTCTTGAAACGAATATGCTTGCTGCTGGATCAGCTCAGTACCTCTTCTGATTTTCCAGCATTCCTCTTATCACTCCAAGCATGGCGGCTTCGTCCACACGCCTCTGGTACGTCTTCAAATTCTTACCTACCATAATCCTGAACTCAAAACACCCAACATTAGTATGATGATAGATTCTGAATATGGATCAAGGCTAGAACTCCAAGATACTTAAATAGAGTACCGCATTGTAACTATGCCGCGGTATCATAGCCACAATTACTTAACTCCACCCAAATCGCCTAAGTCCTAGAGATAGCAAGAAATCAGAGGTTTTCGAGTCGACATGCAAGGTAAGTTTGCACGTCGTAAAAGATATAATCAGGAAGAATGTGATTCAAGAATGGTAAAACGGTCAAGGTGGCAGGACATATTTCCTAAACACGGGTATTCTGATTCGTGTATTGGGTACAATACCCAACTACAAAAGAATCAACCCGACTATCCTAGGCTCTGATACCAAAAGAACCATGTCACGCCCCGCTTCCCAGAGTACACAAGATTGGGCACGTGACATAGCCAACCATGCTACCTGTGGGTAGGAAGTATCCATCCACAGCCACATTACGGCTGTAGAGATATCAAGAACAAGATTAAAAAAAACTATCTAACACATGTCCAAATCCAGAATAACAAGAGTCAATGATAAATAAGTGCGGAAGCAAATGATCCAATACAATAATAGAAAGTACCCCCCATAATGCGGGCTCACATCTGGAAATAAAATGCAAGAAATAAACTAATCACTACAGAACTCACAAATCAGCCTGCTGGCTGAAGTACTCCTGCTCGGTCAGCGATAGTGGTAAAGAATCTGGGCCATGAAAAACCCAGACGTCAGCGCGTCATGTCAACCAATAATATAATATGAACATGGTAATAAGCAATGCAGGAATAAACATGAATAAAGCAATAGTATGAAACAAGCAGTGCAGGGTAGTGTGCAGTGGGTAACTAAACTATTCTATCGGGTTTCCTATTCTAAAGTCTATGAAATCAATTCGAGTAATCCTCCATGTAACTCAAAGGATATGTCCCGTTACCCCCCGGGACCACGGATCAGGAAGATGGGAACCAATAATGGTTCTGTCCCGTTGCCCCCGGGGACCACGGATCAGGAATGTAAGAGTCACGAATGGCTCTGTCCCGTTACCCTCCGGGACCACGGATCAAGTAATACCCTTTTAAGTTGCACTTTAGATTACCCGTTTGATTTCCCCATACCCCCAGGTTATATGTGTCAGGTCAGGTATTCAGTAGTCAAGGACTAATGCCAACACAGGATCTGGTAGCAGGTCAGGTTTGTCTGGATAGACAACAGGAATGGTCCATGAGGACCCCAAGTCAGGTTTGTTGGCATTAGGCATGAGATCAGGTAACAGGTCAGGTCATGGTACATCAGGTTAAGTCGATAGTAAAGGGTACCATGTCCGGTGCATCGGTATATATATATATATATATGGCATGTGTAGCAAGGTCAGGTCATTATGTAACACAATCGAGGGTGTGCTCACAACAGGCATAAAATCGAACAAGGAATAGCAGCAGGAAATAAACAATGCATTAAACAACAATAAGCAATTTACTTAATCACATTAGTGCATTGGTATAGTACAGATGTTTCATCATATTAGCAAGTTTCGAGCACCCCTTACGGTGCAATACCGTTATATCAATATCAGAATGTAATAGAGTTACAAGTGTACGGCTATCGTCCTTTAAACGGTAAATGTGATTAACGGGTAACTTCGTTATTAGGGTTAAAGTGGCAAAATGTGGTTTTATGTTAACTGTATCATGATATAAGTCATATTTCGTCCAAATAATAAAATAGCTATATCTAGTTAAGTTTGCAAGTTTAATGAGTCAAAACACATTTAATTATACAGTATAGCATGTAGCAAGTAATACTTGCCTCGACGGATCAAGACCGGGAGTACGGAACGACTCACGTCGGCGGAAAACGTCGCGACGCGCGTACGGCACACGGAAAGAGTCCAAACAACGCACGATGGAAACATACGGGTCAGGGGTCCCTGCTGGGTCATCGGGAAACATCACCGGCACGGTCGGATTCCGGCAGCCCAAAGCAACAGTGAAAACCACATAATGAAATGCCATTAGAAGCGTCGTAGGGGAGAAAGAAGAATATCTTACAGTGGTTTAAGCGTTCTGGGATTCCAGGGAAGTCAGCCGAGGGGCGACGGCGGCGGGGTTGGTCGGCGTGGTGGTTTTCCGGTGAAGGGCAGTGGGTTGCCCGAGTGCTGTTGAGGTCGGGGGTTTGCAGAGGGTGGAGGTAGAGGCTTGTTATGTCGGGAAGTGGAGAGGGAGGTGAGGAGGATGACGACGGCTAGTCACCGGAGAGGTGGGGCTCGCCGGAGGTGAAGGGACGAAGCTAGGGCAGCGACGACGAGGCTCTGGTGGGTTGCAGGTGCACGGGGAAGAATGGCGAGGGTCGTGGTCGAGACGAGGAGGCGCGGGCGAGGGTGGCGGTGGCGCCGGCGACGAGGTTGCGGCGGCGACGGGGAACAAGACGGTTAGGGTTCTCGCGAGGGCTCGTGGGTTCTGGGAAAAAGATTCTCGGGGAAGAGGACGTATATATATATATGGGAGTAGAGAGAGAGAGAGAGATTAGAGAAAGAGAGAGATAGAGACAGGAAAAGAGAGAGGAGAGATAGAGAGGTAGAGAGAGAGAAAGAGGCGGGGTCCACGAGGGTTTAAACCCCTCGTGATTGGCTGGGCGTTAGTTAAGGAAGATAAATAAAAGATTTAAATGATTTATATAAATAACAGTATAAGGTTACGAATATATTTTATAGTTTAGAATATTCTATTAAATTGGGATTTTGGCGCTAAATGAAACATTTCCAAATGGCGCTCGGGTTGCGCCCAAAAATTTGAAATTTAAATAATAGGATTTTAAGCGGGTTCCAAATTTTAAAATGAGATGTTTTATGATTAAAAAGCATGCCCCCAAGTCGGACACTTGCACGCGCGCGTAGCCGTCTAAACTCGCCCGTTTCACCGAACGGGATGAAAACTAGACGCACGGACGCTACCACGCGGCTAGGGGTGACGAGTAGGCCAATATAGATACTTTTAATTTTACTTTAGGTGTTAAAATTTGTTATATGCAAAAATGACTTAGCCGGTTAAAATTTTGCAATAAGAACCAAACAAGCAAGATAAATGAAATGAGCAATGTCGAACACTCAACTAGTAACAGAAATAGTATTATTGGGCTCGGGTGTTACAGCAGCTGCCAAAAGTTCAGATCCCTACAATCAATAAACCCCTGCCTGTCCTAGGCAGGGGGAATCTGTAATGCGCCTGACAAGCAACGCGTATTTCCCATCTCAATGGGATGACGAAAAACACCATATAGATTCTGGCATGTCCGGTGGGACCAAGCTCTCCTCCCATATTTCGGGTTAAATATTCATGCGAACTCAATCAATATATACATTGATTGACTGTACCGAAATTATGTTTCTTTGTGCAGGTTAACAGTTTTCAATTGCAATCTTCGGACGCAGCGAAAATGTCTCGAAAGAAAAGCTCAGCTCTCAACACAGCTCCCGTCTCCTACACGATGAAGATGGACGCTAGGACGGTCCTCCCTGCCAGTCTCAGGTGACAGTAAGAGGAGTCGCTGCTAC
This sequence comes from Agapanthus africanus, assembly GCA_030015575.1. Classification (NCBI taxonomy): domain Eukaryota; kingdom Viridiplantae; phylum Streptophyta; class Magnoliopsida; order Asparagales; family Amaryllidaceae; genus Agapanthus; species Agapanthus africanus. Next base: position 408,203,212 of record CM057349.1, on the reverse strand, counting down.
TATTTAACTCTATTCTGTTCGTGCCAGTTAGCGCCATCCCAGATGCTCCAGCTTCGATAACAGATAGACCGGCCTCAAAAAGCAGGAGGCCAAATGTGGTGATCTCGAAGGCACCACTACCCAAACGCAAGTCGGTGTTTGAACGAATTTCCTTGGTCCCGGCTGGGGGCAAGGCTATCAACACCAATAAAGCAATAAGGCTCGGGCAAGCTCCAGCGGTGTCCCTGACAACTGCTCGATCGGGTATCTTCTCTAAGCTCTCCGTCAACCAACTCACGGTGACTTCTTGGAAAGCGGATGCCCGTCAAGCCCTCAAAATCGAGAAGTTAAGACAGAAAAAACTCAGATATAGAGTCAACAAAAGGGCTAGGGTTCCTGCTATGATGAACTTCATGAGATTCTAAAAACAGGGTTACCCCGCAACAACAGCTGAATCAGCTGTGAAGCTCGCTAACTCTTTTGAACCGCTGAAATTGGTTCAGAAGAATACCATGACCGTAAGAGTCAAGAAAGCTGTGATCCGGACAATCGACCAACACGTCGTTAAACTGGGAACAGATGACCACCACATCGTTAAACTGGGAACAATTGACCACTACATCGTTAAACTGGGAACATTCGACTCCTGAGTCATTAAACTGGGAGTGTAAAAAAAAATAGCCGAAATGATGTGGCAACCGCGAATAAATAGCCGAAATGATAGGGCAATCGTGACATTCGCGATAAGAAAAGCCGAAATAATAGAGCAATCGCGGTAAAAAAAAGAAAGAAAGAAAGAAAAAACCCTCCAAACGGCGAATGACGAGTCGCTCCTAGTACCATATTCCAGTGCAGCGATGCAGACGCCAACCAAAATCCAAATCCCCAAATGGCGAATGATGATTCGCTCCTGATAACATATTTCAGTGCAGCGATGCAGACGCCAACCAAAATCCAAACCCCCAAATAGCGAATGATGAGTCGCTCCTGATACCATATTCTAGTGCATCGATGTAGACGCCAACCAAAATCCAAATCCCAACGGCGAATGATGAGTCGCTCCTGGTACTATATTCCAGTACAGTGATGCAGGCGCTAGCCAAAATTCAAATCCATAAATTCCCAACGGCGAATGATGTGTCGCTCTTGTTACCATATTCCAGTGCAGCGATGCAGACGCCAACCAAAATCTAAATCCCTAAATTCCTAATGGAGAATGATGAGTCGCACCCGGTACCGTAATCCAGTGCAGCGATGCAGACGCCAACCAAAATTATAATTCCCAAAATTCTCCCAGCCCTACATTTGGTCAATAAATTGACTACCGTATACAATCCACGGGCTCAAATAATTCTCATCACACCCATGCCCCACCACAATCACCAATCACGCAGCCGGTCTCTGCCATCGGAATTATGCTCCATTTGGAAAGACACACTCATGTGTCCTCACGATACATGAGGAGAACAAACCTTACGAGATCCTCTCGACTCGTAAGGAAACGCTTTTATGGGATCCTTACGACTCACAAAGGAAAAACACACTTGGGGTCCCCACGACTCCTAAGAAGAAAATACACCTACGAGATCATTTCGAATCGTAGGGAGAAAATGCTTTTATGGGACTCTTACAGCCCATAAAATTGAAAAGCCTTAGGTGATAGGAACCTAAACCTGTCCCCTAAGCCATCACTCCCCAACAGGAAAAGGCAAATGATGAGTTGCTCCTGGCACTTGTGCTTCAGTGTTAGCAACGCATATACCGACCCCAACCCCAAAATTCCAAACTTTCGATCCATATGACCCCTAAGTTGTTAAACTGGGAACAAATGACCTCTAAGTCGTTAAACTGGGAACAAATGATCCATAAGTCGTTAAACTGGGAAGAGAAAAATCCTCTCATTGCAAATGATGGTTCACTTCTGGCACCATATTCCAGTGTAGCGATATTGATGCCAAATCAAAACCAAAATCCCTAAATCCTCTCATGGCAAATGACGATTCGCTTCTGGTACCATATTTCAGTGTAGCGATACTGATGTCAACACAAATCCCATGTTCTCCACGGCAAATGACGATTCGCTCCTGATACCATATTCCAGTATAGCGATGCTGACGCTGAACAAAAACCCAAATTCCAAATCCTAGGCTCAAAAGCCCCGTTGGACGGATAAGAAACTCCCAAATCAAATCAAATCAACAACCTCTGCGTAAGAATCATATTTCATCTCAGAATGTACCCCGTGTCGAAATCATGCTTCGTCTCGGAGTATCTGACCTCCCTGTCGGAATTATGCTCTGCCTCGGAATCAAGTCAACAAACGACCTCCCTGTCGGAATTATGCTCCGACTCGGAATCAAGTCGACCAACGACCTCCCTGTCGGAATTATGCTCCGTTTCGGAACCAAGTCAACCAGCAACCTCCCTGTCGGAATCAAGCTCCACATCGGAATAAAGTCAACCAGCGACCACCCGTCAGAATCAAGCTCCGCTTCAGAATCAAGTCAACCAACAATCTCTACGTCGGAATCATATTTCGTCTCAAAATGTACCTTGTGTCGAAATCATGCTTCGCATCGGAGTATCTGCCTTCCCTGTCGAAATTATACATCGCCTGAGAATCAACCATTACATCGGAACTATATTTCATTCAGAATATCAATCTCTGTACCGGAATTAAGCTTCGTCCTAGCATACACTTGTCCCGTGTCGAAATTACGCTTCGCCCCTGGAACCCTGCGTCAAAACTATGTTTCGTCTCAGAATATATCCTCCGACTGTGAAATTATGCTTCGTATTTCGGAATGTTGCTCCGCATATCGGAATGATGTTCCAACCCCCGGAATTATACTCCGCACTTCGGAATGATGCTCCGATCCTGGAATTATGCTCTGCTCTTCGGAATGACGCTCCAACCCTGGAATTATGCTCCGCAAATCAGAATGATACTCCCGGAATCATGCTTCCGGAAGGATGCTCCGCCCCCGGAATGATGCTCAACCTAAATATCTGCGGAATAAGATCCATCAATTTCATGCATACAACTCATATACGCTGTGTGCATTTATTGATGAGAGACACTTTATTGGGGTCAAAAAATTACACCCCGATTGACCAAGCCAAAGTCAAAGTCAACCCCAAATAAGCAGGTCCAAGCCCAGGTCAAGTAGGACCATGCCCGAGTTGAGCCCTGCGGCCGGCCTGCCCCATGCCAAAATGAAAATTATGTAATAAATAATTTTGATTTAAGTTTTATGAATAAATGTAAGGGAAATGGGTATAAAGCCAATTTTTTGTAAATTTAATGACCCATGTGCAAAAAAAAGTCCATGAGGCAAAGGATGAGCAAAATACCATTTTGTAAAGTTTAAGGGGCTATGTGTAAAATTGTAAGCTTCTATAAGGCAACATGATGATGAAGTGAAAAAAAATTGACCCCCAAAAAAAATTATGGTTTCTGTATCTCCTTCTCCTTTCTCAAGATTCTAAATTTTCTTCCTTTTTTTGAATTAAATCAAGAGTTTAACTCTTCTTTTTCCAAAAAAAACAGTTTTTACCATAAAACCCTTGAAGGGGAGCTCGGATCTTCCATCAAATTTCCAAAAGGGAAGATTTTTAAGTCTCCCTCCTTTGCTCCAAGATCCAGCCAACAGGGAGGAGGAAGAAAGAGACACATCTCCAAAAAAAACCACTTCGGAAAGATCCAAAGCTCAAAAGAATATCCAGGATTAAAGGGGAGAAAAAAGGGGTCCTCTTTGATCATCTTCAAAATTTCTGGGAGTTCAACTCCATTTGTCAATATCTTTTGGAGTTTAACTCCATAAATAAAACTTTTTTAGGAGTTTAACTCTATTCAAAATGTTTTGGAGTTTAACTCCATAAATAAAAAATCCTTTTGGGGAGTTTAACCCCACTCAAAATCTTTTGGAATTCCATAGATAAAAATCCTTTTCGGGAGTTCAACTCCTCATTCCGAATCTAAGCCCCTTCTTTCTGCAGGCGTCCAGCGTCCATGTGCCGGACGCGTGCGGCATTGGAGCACAGCGCCAATACGTCCTTAAGACGTTACCTACCGTTTTTTTATATACTCCATACTCAAAACACGTTTCCTGTACCGTTTTTTTTTATATATTTCATACTCAAAACACGTTTCCCGCTAGAATTTTTTTCTAACGGGACGCTACCCCGCATCCCGTAAGGAGGCTGCTAGTCTCTTGACCCCAGCCTGCTATCCGGATAGCGGGAACCTCATAAATTCTGCGGAGCCCCCGATATACCCAAAACCTTCAAGACACACATACGCACACTGCATATTGAGTTCGCATGACTAGTTAACCCGTCAATCGGAGGTTCCTTCACTTCAAAGACGAGAGATAATTAACAGCAGTTTAGTCCGCGGCTGCCGGAGATTCAGATCCTCACAATCGAGAAACCCGGCCTACCCTAAACAGGGAAAATCTGTAATGCGTCTGACAAGCGGCGCGTATTTCTCATCTTAATGTGATGACGAAAAACACCCTACACCCTTCTCTTGCATATAATTGCTGTAGCCATGTATTTGGAACTTTTGGAGTTCAAGATTAGGAGACTACCAGTCTTGCATTATCGATTTTCACATTTCTTTTATGTAGTAGTCTGATCCATAGATGTCTTAAATGAGAAAGACCCCGGTGATGATATTCTAGCTGAAGAATGGATTTTTGAACCCTTCTCTTAAAGCTTCATTTGTAACAGATAAAGGCAAAAAAGGGGGATATTTATTTAGTCATTCCGCAAATTATTTAATTCTGTAGACTTATTAATTTATACCATCATATCCTGCACCAGCAAAGGCAATTTTGGACGTGGACTCTAGAACCGTAGAGGACAACTGTAATAAATTGGGTGGGCGCCTATTGGTGTTAAAGTATTTTTTAAGGCAATATTGGACACGGAGAAGTCAAGGATATTAAAAATGAAAACTCAGAGCCTGAACCACATCCTTGTATGGGACTGGTCTTGACGCATATACGATACGGTGCATTAGAGCAGTGAAGGTTAGAGCAAACTAAACCAAACTAAGAAGAATTATTCACATTTCTAAGCATAGGAGCAGCCAAAAGAGGAATTAAGGAAAAAAAAAAACTTCTTTGTTCTTTTAATCCCCATTACAAAGAATCTTGAACTATATATGATTGCAAAGTCAAAAAATCTGACCAATTTTATTCTCTGTGGTTTTCTCAGGATTACTTAATTTGTAATCTTCTAAAGACAATGAACCATCCATCTTAGTGAATGGTCACTTTGACGGTTCCACTTGTTTCACCTGGTGCAGGCGATTGTGGTTCTTGTGTAGGTGAGCGATGTCATACTCACTGTATTTTATGATTAATCTTCAACTTCATTTTTTTTCTTCTAACTGAAAACTGAAGCTTTTCCTTACTTTTCTCAGCATCAATGCTTAGTTCAAGCATGGCTAGTGGTTGATTCAAGCTGGGTTCCACCTCGACCGCTAATTTTGCTTTTTAACGGCACCGGAAGAAATTTTCCTTTTGGTAACGAACCACATTTGGAAAGAGTTTATCCCCACTCTACACATACACACGTGTACACATACACGTATGTCGGTACATATACTCATGTATATATGACACATACACATGTATATATGTACATGTATACACATCTATATACATAAGATATGTTGCTTTAGTTACTCCTCTTCTTTGTCATTTCTATCGATCATCTCTGGCTATTGAGCTACCCTTATAATGCTCAAGTTTGTAGACTGCTGTTTTCTTTGACTAGTCCCATTAGATCTTTCATGACGAGACATTGCATAATCTGATTAAAGAGGGAAAAAATGGAAATTGAGTTCAAGATACTTCATTTCCTGTTTTTGTTTGAAAGTGTGAGAGAAAGTGATGATGCTCTATATCGGTGATGTCTTCAGATGGTGACACGTGGCAGATGACGTGTCCCGAAGCTCATAAGAAAGGACCTACAGTGGCCGACCAGACCACTCCGATGCCCGTCCTACAAACAAACGATCGCTCACCTCCGAGCCCCCTACACAATGGCCTCCTCGGCCTCTCATCTCGTCTCCGGGCTACCGCAGAACCAAGATATCTCGGCTCTCCCGCTCGTCCGCGAGCTTTCCCGTCGATGTCATCTTCCTCGGTCTCATCGACCGACCAACGGCACCACTCACAGGCGCAACCGCCTCACTCCCGTGAATCTCGCCATACGCGAGATATCCGCCGGCCACATCCCGCGTTCCACGCTATCACGATCCCCCCATTAACGGGCATGTCTCGCCATTAATGCGGGATCCCGCCCATCACGCGAGCGTGACGTCGAGAGCGTAACGGCCGGCGTGATTCTCGCGCCTGCCCTGCCTTCTGCCACTACTATATAAACCCCTCCTTCAAACGGTTCAAGTAAGTCATTTTTACTCCATTAAGCCGTTACTCTGCTCGGATTTCCTCTCTAGCTTGACTGTCGGAGGGTCCTCGGTAGTACAACCATCCGGGGACTTCCTCGCAGGTAGCTCGGCCCAAACAATCTCAAACCTATTGAGATCACACGCTTCAGGAGCCTGCCTCCAGATCCAATCTCAGCCGTCCATCGCCGCCATCAGCAGATCAACGGAAGGTAACATCTCGGCGTGATCCCGATCACGTCAGCTGGCGCCATCTGTGGGAAAAACCTTGATTCCACAAAAACAAATATATGCTTCTTATCTAAGTTCTATTTCTGATAGAAAGTATATTCCGAAGATATCGATCGCCCAAAAAATGAAAAAAATATATTTCTAAAGTGGCATTTAAGTTTTTCCTGCACTAGCTTGTAGATAACACAAAATTCCATGAACAGTGTTAATTAACCATCACACTAAACTCATGAGAACATTGCTCTAATTTTGACTTAATCATCGATCCATTCTCCAACCTACTATTTTTACTGCGAAAATTGCCTTGCTTAATTATATATGTAAAGTTGCTAGAAACCATGGGTTATTCATGTAGAAGTCACAGAGAAATTAAAATTAGAAAATAGTAGTAGTATCTGCAGGACTATAAACATAATCAAAATTAAATGAGAATCGAAGTTTTCTTTCCTAACTGTACCCATTCTTGACTGGTTCATCATAAAATGCGATTTCTTTTTAAGTTTAAAAGTCGGTTTAATTCACATCATACCTGAATTCTTGGATAATTAGATACTTTTCCTTCGATGAATTACTTCATCCATATATTTATCATAGTGTCCTCTTATTAACAAATTAAAATTGCATGCAGCATGGCGGACATCATCGATCGGTACCAAAAAGTTACCAATACCCGTTTCGATGAGACGGATAGCCATCAGGTAGATATATCTATTACAATTTTTTTCTCTCATAATATTTTTATTATTATTATTATTTTGATAAATGCCACTTTTATATATTTTCTGCTCATAACTATAATGATTCAATATACAAGTTGGAGAGAATATCTCAATATACAACCAATTCATCAAACAAAATTCTTGCAACAAAATACCCTAACATTTTGTCTCTTCACACAACTTTTGATAACATTTTAAATTTCTCGCCTTTTGTGTTTTTATGTGAACATATATATATATATATATATATATAGCATGAGATGATGCATCAGCAACTAGAAAACCTGCATCGCAAGGAGAACCTATTAGAAGACCGGAATAGTTATTTATATCGTGCCGTAAGTCCTGTAATTTCAAGATTTAAGTTATGTCCTTAGCTTACGGATCGTCAGGCAGCGATGAAGCAGCATCAGCCGGAGGCCGATTACAATGTGGGAGAGATGGCAATGCTAGCTGGAGCATTTTGGGCAGTTTAATACTGCAGAGGCCGGACCATCCAGAACTCTCTCGCTGTTGCCTCCTCAGCGACGTCTCTTGCGTCACTTGTATCTGTGAAACCAATGAAACCATAGATCTTTAGATGCAGAAGCCAAAATTATCTCAGAAAAAAATCAGCATTTTATTATTAAAGTTATAACCGCGGTGGACCGCAGCCCGCTGATTGCATGCAAAGGGATAAATAAAAGAGTAGGTTCCATCGCTGGCTGGGGTCGGATCACTCGACCACAGCCCCGTTTTTTTCCTTTATAGCCCTCGGTTAACAAGAAGTTATGGTTCGGCCTATAAATAAGTCAAGTATAGAATCAGACTCCGTCTCAAACTCTCAATCCCCCGGTTTATTAAATGGGTCGAGTTTGGATGTCTTCGGTTTGGATGCCTTATCTCTACTGTTATAGTGCTAAAATGAGGGGGTCTCAAAATTGAGAATCCAATTTTAATGACAGCCTTCTAAACTATAAAAACTGCTAACTACTCCCATTTGATTAAATACTTCCTTACCATCTCTTTCAATATCTTACTCTACAAATCTCTCTCAATTACTGACGCACATTCACATTTTTATGTATAACTAAACATTCTTTCTCAATTATGATTGAACACTAAACAAAAACTCAATTGATAGTGAAAGATTTTTAACCGGGATATTAGAGAGATAAGAACCGGGATTAGTTGGGATATGAAGTTACTTTAGATATGACGGACGAAAAACAAAAGCTGAATTTGCTTTTGAGAGGTTTATGGATATATCATCCTTATATCATGGGGTTGAGCATTTATACCCCTGAACTATGATAATAAGTATCCAAGATACAAAATGGTAGGACCCATAATATCTAGATACAAATCTATCCAAGATACAAAATGGTAGGACCCATAACATCTAAATATTGGTGCCAAACAAATGGACGCATAGTGTTGGACACTCTTGGCTAGACTCTGGTAGAAATTACAAGCATTTCTTATTTATCCCCTATCTTTTCTAAATTACTTCTTTACATTCGGATTTTACCCTTCTTCTTTCTTTCATTCCCAAATGAAAGAATGTTTCTTTCTGTTTTCAATGATAACCATGGAATCTTTCCCTTATTCCTTGCTCAAAGAGATTAGATATAAATGTTAAAACATTTGACTTCCCTCCCACTCTTTCCTAGAGATTTGAATACTAAACTATGAGCATCCCAATTTCTTGTGTTGTGATTTCGAAGGTGAGTAACATGGAGAAGTAAAGAGGGAGAATTGATTTCATTGTTTTTCTTATTTGTTAATGAAGAGAAGAAAGTGTTTTTTTCTTTCTTTTAGGAATGAAATGAAAGAGGGTAAAATTAAAAAATTTAGTTTGAAAGAGGTATAATGTCTATTTTCATAATTTAGGGATTACAACTTGTAACAAAATGAAAATCGATAAAAAAAAAAAATGAACATGACAAAGAAATTAATATTGCAAAATTAGAATAATCTCACAAAATCGAAATAATATCCGAACTCCCATGATCCAACAACTAATGCAACAACTAAAAATTATCGCAAACATAGTGATAACTATTTATCTAACGACAAGTTTAAACTATGAACAGTTGATACAAGCAATGCAAGAATTAAAAATTAGTGCAATCAAGGGAAGAAAATACCGGCAACTTGCAACAATTAATGAACAAACAGTACTTTTGATTGCTTCTAAAGAAAATGCATAAACCCTAGGCTACTTACACAACAAATCTCTCCCAATACCGACAACATATCACACACAAATGACTAAACCGGCTTATTAATCTACAGGAATCCTCTCAATTCAGCATAAGTACATAAACCATTTATCATTGGGTCAACACGCTCGCAAGCCAGTAGATCTAAAGCACTCAAAAAAAGGATAAAAAAAACAATGGCTCTTTGCAATAGATTTCTTAAACGGCTTGTCACGTTACTCATTGTGCACAAAGCTCATAGTCATCGTTGCCATCTCCTCTCTGCAAATGAAAGAAACACGATGTGTGATTATTGTTATTGATGTTTAATGCAAGTTCTTCATATACAGTGGTAGCATCTATATGACGAAGGAGATAGATAATGATTTTAAAAAAATCTGATTCTACTTGCCAAATAAACAGGAGGAAGCATATTGACTTCATTATATCTTAATTCATTGTACTATCATTAACATAAGTTTGAATATGCACTACAATATAGTCTTCTGCAAGCTACTTTTTTAGTCCATGACCACGCATGCCCGCACTGATAAAATATATGCAGGTTCGCCATTTTATGCAAGAATAATGCTAGATGTAAGAAAATGCTGAGTCACATACTTCCTTACATACATATATATTGCATAAAATTGTATAATAGGAATCGATGGTTCAATAAAAAATAGCAACTCATTGCTTTGTATATACAGCCATATATGTCGACCAAGTGAAAGTGGTACATCAGAAAGTTTCAGAACCATATGCATCCAACACATACAATATACAAACAAGATGTGAAGCCTTACTTAAATCATTGCACATGTCGCAAAAGATAAAGTGATAAGGTAATCTTGGCAGCTAGACTTTTGTTAAACTACACTCAACAAAAGTATTTTCACGAAACTACCTTAAGTTTTATTTCTATTACAATAAGCTCCCATAGCAAGATACATTTAAGGGTATTTGGGGGGGGGGGGGGGGGGGTTGTTGTAAATAGCTTAAGGCTAAGTTAATAAGCTAAATGTGGAGCTAAGATTCATTTGGATAAACCAGCCAGAAGATATTCATATGCATACAAGGTTTCATAGCATATCTGTGTAAGAGAAGCTATACCAAAGTTGAATCACAAGTATAGAAGATTACCAGCAGGGTTATTGGGGGAATGGTTATTGCTATGCTTTGAACTCTGCTGCACGTGTGATGTAGACCTTTGAACTCTTGGGGAGGAACCTTGCTTCTCATCTCCGATGGGAAAGGAATGCCTCTTTTTTATACTGTTGTCTTTGTCATGGGCATCAGGACTTGATTTCACAGAAGTAGTCCCGTGTGCCTTGGCTTTAGCAGACTCGGTGGCTTGCATATAACTTGGAAGCGAGTTACTACTGATACTGTGCCTTGGCTCATTATCAAGTTTAGGTATCACGACTGAGCCCCGCTTATTTGCGTTCTTTGCATCCCTCTCGGTGCTTCTCTTTTCATTGGAATCGTTCTTCATGTTTGATGGGGAGCTCTTGCTTCCGGATTTGGACTTTGATTTTCTAGCAGGTACATAGTTCTCATTCTTGCTTGTTTTAGATTGCATCGATACCTCACTTGATGGTGTTCCGTGTGACTCTGGAGCTATTACATGGTTTCTGGGAGATCTTTCTGGTGACGACCGATAAGCATCTGCTTTCAAATTCTCTGAAACCACGGAAACAAGTATATGAGAAATAAACGGTCAAGCAAATTTATTTTCTCAAAGGACAAAATTAAAATAGCAGGATTTTATTTTCACCACAATGTAATCACTGAATTTAAAGGTTTTTTCAAGAATTGTTGAGAATTAATTAGTTAACGATGTAACATTAAAAATTTCATTAAAATAATAATGATGATGATATAAACATATTTTATTATGTGCATAATTTCCAAGTTATGAGATATCAAACCAATTTGATCTTTAGGTAGACCTATAAAAAAGAAAAGAGTCTTGGTATCCATAAATTTCATTTTTTTTATGTACAAAATATAGTATTAATCTCAAATACCTGGCACAGTTATCTCCACAGGCTGTTGCTCTCCAATTACCGAATCAACTACAGCTACAGAATTGGCCATGTTTTCATCTTCTTCTGTGGAAAATCCTCCAAACTTATTTGAAGCATCTGAAAGTGTTCCAGTTTCAGATTTCATATTTTCAAATCTAAGCGAGGCACCATTATTTACATTATGATTTCTCTCCCCTGAAGATCCAAGTTCAAGAACAATTTCCCCACCATCAGTTTCAGATCTGTCTGGTGAATCAAGGGTAGAAGAAATGGAAATCTCTGTGCCACATTCTGAACCAGCAATTTGACTTGCAGGGTTTTGGGTGGCCAATCTCCCTGTAGAACTAACATCCTTATTCTTTGTCATGGAGACCACCTGAGAGTAACTCGGTTTGGGCTCGATACTGATAGAGCTGTTAACTTTAGGTGCTGAACTTAGCTCTTCAAATTTTGCCTGAACGGCTGCAAATGCAGGATTGCGAATCCTCCTCAACCCAAGATCAACCTTTTTAGCTTCAGTTTCCACTGAATCGGAAACAGACATATTGGTTGTATGCTCAAGATTCTCGGTGACAGATTCAGTGTTATTATGATAATTATCATCTGTCAAAGTTTCTTTAATTTGAGTAAAGTTCACTTTCGTCATGCCAATATCCACTTGTCCCTGAGGTTGCTCTTTTTCTCCCTCTGCTGAAGATTTTAAGCATTGATCCGATACTTTTGGTGGGGCCTGAAATTCAAATTTGCCAGAATCAGTTTCTGAATCCTCTTTGCTTTCAGTATCTGCTGATTTTTGAGGAGGCAAGTTTGGACCGATGTCACTTGATAATTCTGAGGCCTCAACCACAGGGATAACATCTAGCTCTTCATAAGAATCAATCTTTTCTTTCTCTCCCTGATAACCTTGCATCCAATCAAGCTCTTGTGGTTGGTTTACTTTTGACGAGGTTACAGCCATCCACCTCTCCAACCATTGCCATGCTGAATCATGCCTCAAAGAATCACAGCTTATATGGATTGCTTTTGTCCTTGATGTACTCTCCAGAAGCTATTAATCAACTTAAAACTGTGAGTTTATATTAATAAACCAAACTGAGAGTATCACTTCAAAGATATTTTGTGAAAGCTGAAAGCAGATCGGTAAGCCATACCTGACGAGCAAACCCATTGGAAAGTAACTTCTCAATTGTAGAGTTTGTTTGATTTGATTTCAAGTCAGAATTTTTCTGCATATGACTCAAGAAAAAGAAAGGTCAAACTCAAAGTGGCACACTAATAGAATGACAGTGTATGGTTCCATAAAAAGGCAACTTAGTGACCGAGGGTTATAAGCAAACCTCAAATGAAAAAGGAAAAAATACAAGATTCAGGTTACCAATAAATATAAAATAGATCTGATGGAAAAAAGCTAGACTAAGATCAATAAAAGAAGTCAAACAAAAGGTACAATGTAGAAAGCAAGATTTATATTTTGGTTTTACTTCGTATAGAATGGACCTTCTGCAGAGATTGTGAATTCTTTATAAGGAAATAACGGCATATACAAGAACAGTAATGTCCAATTCAAGATTGTAGGCAGCCATGCTGTACACAGACAGCATGGCATGATAAGTGTGTCATCAAAGAGCTTTGGTAGCATATAAAAGTAAAGTAAAACTAATGTAGCCAATTCAAGTTTGAGAAGTACACCCATTTCGAGCTCTTAAGAATATTTTTTGAACCACAAATGTGAACAAAAAGGAAGCAAGTTTAGATGGATGCTCATTGAAAAAGCCTATTTAGTATAAATAATGTATAAGAACCAACTAATTAAAGATTGGATTACCGAATCATTCTTCTCTTGTCTAGTAAGCTTCTCTGCCAATTGGCATTGAACTCGACGAGCTCGTACAAGTGCTTGCATTTTGACGATGGCTTGAACACACCGTAAGGTACCGATAGCCTGTCTCCGGACGATATGACCACGTACTGCAGCTTGCAGCTTGACAACCTTTCTAAGTTTCTGGATTTCTCTTTGAGCCTAAAAATATAATATAAAGAAGTTCAGGAAATAAAATTACATCATGCTATGGAAGAGTGTCGTCTGAATGTTGAATTCTCACCAGGAATCTTCTGGCAGCAGCCTGAATAACAACAGCAACTTTCTCCTGGAGATTGACATCAATGGCAGTGGTTATTATACCAGTATCTGTTTTAACTTCAACTTCTGAATTAACTTTAGCAGAGGAGGAGGTTGTTTCGTAAGCCTGGCCAGTGGCAAGAGGGCTTCCTGAGTTAACTAATGCAGTGGGCAATGATTCACTTCTCCGTTCTAACAAAGATGTTTTTTCTGATGTGAAAACAATTGGGGACAAAGATGCTATTACACTTGGCTGTTCTATGACAGGGTTTTTTTCTGGAACCGATGAATCATTCACTGAAATAGACTTAACAGTGGTTGCATCTGGCTTTTTCTTGTCAGTTGCGACAAACTGAGGTTCTGAGATCACAGTGTTGCTTGGAACTTGATGTGTAGAAGATCTCTTTCGGAAACTCCACCTGCGTTTATCTGATGATTGCTTGTCCTAAAAAGAAATGAAAAGGGTACACAAGAATCTGCATCATTACTCTATACAATGACAAACGAGAAAGAATATACAGACTAATTATATGGATGGCCATCTAAAAGTGTATATTGTAGGAGCTGACGAGGAGAACATTATATGAGATCAAAGTTATGACTAACTTTATATTGCAAGAGAGAATATCATATGAGATCAGTCTTACATCAACTATTGCAAAGCTTGAGAGGAGAATATCACAGAAGACAAGAATTACGAACATCTGGTCCATAGTTCAGAATTTATTGCATGCATTGATGTAGAATTTGAAATTTTATGATCATATAAACCACAGTTGTCTCATTACACTTTTCCTAAGGGAGGACAGCACCAACACCTAGGAAAGATGAAAGGCTTTCCCTTGTATCATAAAGACAAAAATAAGCAAAATCCAGGTATAAGTACGACTGACAAGAATAATGACCAGATAAAGAAATTAATTCAAGCATCCGCTTAAGAATAAACTGATTTGTTTCCACTTCCGATGACAAATTAGTTAGTAAACAAACATAGACAGAACTTTAGGCACTAAGCTCAACACTACCAAAGATCAACCGGTTGACATTAAAAGATCTACCTGGTTTCTGTGGTTCTAGTCTACGCTCTGCTCTGCACTTATAACTGATACATGTAATTACTCAACAAACAACTAAATCAGCGCTTGACAACCATGATTGAAGATTTGAAGTAACAGAACCAGCTTTTCAAACACTTCAGAATTCAATCCTGGTGGTTGTGTTTGATATTCAAATAGGATTCGGTAAGACCAACCAAAAATAATTGGAAAACCAAGTTCAAGTTGAAGAAAGACACGGCCGACGGATAAAGTTGAAGCATGATAATGATTGTAAGATTATGAGTTGAAATTGAACCCTATAGGTTATAAGAAATACCCCAAGGCACCTTTGTAATTTCACTAGGCTTCATGTATTTCTCTTTAAAAGGCTGGTCAATTAGTCATACTAAGCTGAACCATTGTGTAGGCCTATATGGAAAGGAAATAAACTATACTCTAAGCTGACACATGTATGCAAAGAGGCCAAGAGACAGAGAGAGAACAATTAATGCTTTCAACCAATCAAACAATGGTATGCAGTTGCATCCTGATAGTTGCATTTTAATGCAAATTTTGTAACCTTAACTTTATTATGTCACATTTAATGCTGCGCGAATGCGTTTTGTAATATTTGCAGGTGACAGGGTCTTAATCGCAAAAGGAGAAGAAAAGATACCAACACATGTAATTCACGTTGCAAATCAGTTAAAAGAACAGAAGCGCAGGGATCATGTTTACAGAGATATAAAGAGCTTAAAAGGACCAAATTAGCACAACAAAGAAACAGACCAAAGTGGGGCCCAGTTGCTCAAAATAAACCGGCTATATAGCCGGCCCACTTAGACGGATTAGGTCAAAATTTGTCCTCGTTTTTTTGAATTTATGGCAATCCTGTTGGTACCTTGTATTCGACTAAAAGGCTATTTAAAGGTATCAAATACATAGGGCTAAAATCATCCTCTTAGGGATATCTCTCATCTTCTTTTTTATTTTTGGAGGCTAGGGTTTTCAAGAGCAAGATCTAGAGTTGTAAGCAATTCAACTTTTATTTTTATTTATTTATCATGTCTTCTTTTAATTATTATTGCCTTACTTTTATTTTCATGCATAGCTAAAGTTTCTATATGGGGTTTAGATGAAATTGAATTTATAATTGGTATTTGTTTCTAATTTTCTAGTTTTATTTCATGGTCTTAATGGAGAATATTTAATGATAAAAATAAGTTCTTTGTTTGCAATTCTGATAAACTAGATAGATCGATGAGTGATTGACGACCATAAGGTTTATTTAGGGAAAGAATATGCATTGCTAATAAACTAAGTAATTTAATAATCGATTGACAACCATGAAAGACATCAAGGAAAAATAAAGTTCATATTTTTATTATTTATATTCAATCTAATTAATTAAGGTAATCTTGACAAGTCAATAAAGCTAGGTAGATTTTTATTTGACAACCATTAGGTTTGCCTAGTAGAAGAGTACATTAATTTAATTCTTAATTCATTAGCAATTAATCCTTATAATAATTATCTTCTCTTTTGATTAGATATTCGTTGCAAAGATGGAAATCAACAGAAAGAAAATGTTTTTATTTAATAACACCATGATTAGGTTTAGTGGATTCGAAAACCCTAGGATTTTCTTTATTCATATTTTTACTAAACTCGTTTTTATTCTGCTTTAATTATTTCCTTAATCTTTGCAATTTACTTTCTTAATTATTGCATTTAATATATTAGGTTAATTATTTCAAATCAAATTATCTCTTTTAATTCACTTAATGCAACTAAAATTACCATTCTCTCTGTGGATATCGATTGACCGTGCACTTGCGGTATGATTTGGACTTTAAAATAAACCCATCACATCCTCCAGTGAATTCCACTGCTTTATTTTAGAATTCCCTTTTTATCATACTCTCTCGAAGAGGTTCATGTTGCAAAAGCAACATGCTTTATTTAGGATTAATTAACCATTTAGCTCTAAATAAGACTAGAAAGAATATGCTTTTAGCACTAAAGTGACATCTTCTGTCTATGAAAATTTTATCCTATCCTAGTGTCGGTTTACCTGGCTATCACTAGAGATTTTTTCTGAGCCTATAAACTTTTGTTCTTATAACTTATTAGACCCTACTGTGTAATACTCGACCGGATGAATATGCTTGCACAATGTACAATTCTCCAATAGCTATTGTATTTCCATATGCAGATGGTTGGCAATGCCATAAATCTATAAAGGAAAGTCCAAAAAATCTGAATGTAACGCTAATTCATGTAAAAACCTAAAAGGATGTCCACTAGATCACAATTCAGTAATCAATTATATTTTAAACAAATATTTCAAGTACTACATATCTCGATGTGTCGCGGTAGTAGGGCAGGAGATAGGGCATAACATAACATAAAATAAAATAAAATTGACGGAATTTAGAAAATCAATGTGTATCCCAAGAAGGAGTCATGATCGGCAGACATTCTCAAACTACCAAAGCATACATTGACAGGAGAGAAGTAAACAAATATGAGGGCATAATGTCTACACACTACGAGAATCAGATAAATCACTTCTTTGTCGAGTGCATTAGCATTCAATGTAAATGTCCATGCAAAACATGCATGATTTCTCTATAAACATAACAGATGAAGAATTCTCATAAGAATACCATAAAATTATAATTAGGAAGCATGCAAATCTTGACAAATTAATACGCGGTCTGTTTAGTTCTTGGCCGACTCTATTTCTAAATGCCTTACAATTGAATGTATTCCCTAATATCAAATAGATCATCTCTCCTTCTAAACTTTTCTCGGTTCTATAAAGGTGTTAGTTTCGAGTCATTTGACAATGCAATTCCGGAATTAGAAAATTCATCTTAGCCCCAAGTTATTTAAAATTGAAATTTGTTTAATAGTGTTAGTCGAAACAAGTATTTTAGAATGCAAGAATTTGGATTTTGAAATTCATCATTCAATTTATAGTAAAAATGAGAAAACCAATCAATTTTCAAATCACCATGTACCTTAGACTTTTTAAAATGTCATCGTTTACATGATAGATCAAAATTTAAATAAACCGTCCCACTAGGCATCGTCACCATCGATTGCCGCCGCCATTAAGAGCGTCGCCGCCACCAGGAGTGAAAGTCAGGTCGGGTTCGACCCCCGACCCGATTTTTTCGGGTTTTTTAGAAATCTTATACTCGCCCGAACCCGATCGGACGGATTGAAGATTAGAAAAAAAAATCGGATTGGGTATAAGTTTAATGTTAGACCCGTCCGCCCGAACCCTTAACCCGTCCCGAACTAAACCCGCTTCCTACATTCAATCCAACTCGATATATTACATAGATATTTAATTCTAAATATTATAAAATACATTTGTGATTTATTGTAGATATATAGTTAGTGCAGATTTTATATGTAGTTTATAAATCTCACATATAATTTTATATAATTTTAGTAAAGTATTAACTTTTTTGCATATATAATTTGGTAGAACATACTTAAGTATTATACTTTTAATTTTTTTTGATAAATTATAATGGCTGAAGCCCGAAAAACCAGCAAAAACCGACCCACCAGCATAAACCCGTAACCCGAAGTTGCAGGTTAAGGTTTAGCGTTTTGTAAACCCATCAGGTTCGGACGGGTTTTGGATTTAGATTTAAATTTTCGGGTCTGGCAAAAAAATTGTCAAAAACCCGTTCAATCCGGCCTGGTTTCACCCCTAACCACCACCACCGTTGACGCCGCCGGCAGCGGTCGCCGCCGCCGTCCGTCGCAGATCGTTACCCTTTGCCGCCACATACCGCAGCCAGCCGCCTTCCGTCGCAGATCCCTTCCCACTGTCGCCATCACCGCCCATTGCGGCCACTGACGCCAATCTCCGCCCGTCGCCGACATTGATCCCCGCCCGTCGCCGACACCAATCATCTCCGTTCACCAAATATTTCATGGAGTATTTGTAGGAAATCACGTTTTGACAAAAAAAAGGCTATGATGGTCACATGTCCATTACAACATTGAACATCTTTTTTTCTGAGATAATAGGTAGAATAAATTACCCACCCCTCATAAATGAAACCTCGGGCTCGATCCCGGATCTTCCCAATGGGCTACTTCAAGTTGTTAGGAATTTTTTAAAAAATATATAGTTTTAGTTTTATCTTATATATTTTCTATTAGTTATAATAGATATATTTAGATTGTACTATATATTCCATTGGGTCATAAAAATAAAAAATAAAAACTGTTATGTTGGCAGTTGCCAACTACTTTGAGAAGTCGTAACTTTGAGAAGTCGCGCACTTTTGTTTTGGTGTTTTAACAATTTCTTTATTTTTGAAATTCAAATTTAAACAGTTATTTTAACGTTAGTATTGTATCCCTATATATAAGGGATTTGGAAGAAGAAAACGTAATCTAATCTTTCAAGTTTATGTCTAAGAGTTTTCTCTCTGTAAAACTCTTATACTGAGACTTTCTTTCAAACTATTTTCTATTTCCTTAAAATATAATAAGACGTCGGCGATTAAAAAGCTACACGGATTCGAAGGTTCCATCTTGGCTCATACAACAAGATCGAAGAAGTGGGTCGGTTGTATCTCATAAGTAGGAGAGCGCAATCCCTTTGTACGGCAGTGAGTTCAATCTACTTTACGAAAAGCGTCTTCGACGTGCCTCCAAATCCACTGACGGTCCAATCTTTCTTTTCTTAATTTAATTATTTTTTCATATATGATTAAATCTTGCATTGTTAATAATAATTTCTAACATTCGTAAAGTAGATTGAATTGCTTGATTTAATCTTAATTTAGTATTTAAAAAAATGGCACATTCGCATGATGTAACTCGATAAATTTTAAGGATCTAATTTTCGTAGGTGGCAACATAAAACACGATATTGGTTGACTTGTTTAGGGCTTATATCAGCAATCACCAATTCTAAAATTGACATCTCTGAAAAGATAGTGATTCCACTTTGTCAAAAGATACAGATCCTAAATCGAGTGATTCCACTCTAGAAAAGAATCCTAACTCAAAAAGTGATGAAACTCCTATTATCATTCTTGAATCCACAATTGAGCATGCTAAATTACACACCAGAACACCTCAAGAAATTGATTTCTTTTGTCATGGTCGCATTCTTAGTGTTCTTTCTAATCGTTTATATGATATTTATTGCTCTATATCAACTTCTTTTGAATTATGGCATGCTCTTAAAACTAAATATAGAAATGAAGATGTGGGTTTGGAAAAATATACGGTTGACTCTTTTAATGATTTCAAAATGGTTGATTCTCGATCGGTTACGGATCAAATTCATGAGATTCAAAACATATTGCATGACTTGGATGAACATGGTATTGACATGACCGAAACCTATATTGTTGCGTCCATTATTGGAAAATTGCCACATTCATGGAATCAAATTGTATTGCATCTTAGGCATGAAAGGAAAAAGATTTCCTTGGATGATTTGATTGTCTCACTTAGAATTGAAGAAAAACAAAGAGATAAAAACAAATCAAATTCTAAGTTTGAAAGTCAATCGAAGGTGCATTTGGTGGAAAATAAAATTATGATGAAAAAGAAAAGAAAACAATTTATCAAAAATAAAAAGAATCATAGTTTTAAACCAAATGGCAAAATAATTAAAAATGGAAAAGTATGTTGAATTTGTGGAAAGGAGAATCATCTCGTCAAGGCTCACTTTTATCGAAAGGACAAACAGTCCTACAATCAAGAAAAGAGCCAAGGGAAAAAAAGTCTCGTCCACTTGTCAACATATTGACTGCTAATACATCCTCTCTTACTTATGAACGGTATGTTAGTATGATTCCCGAAATTAATTATTTTTTGATTGGTGGATTGATACGGGGCCTAACGTGCATGTATGTTATGACCGTTCATGTTTCTCTTTACATCATGCCACCTCCGAAGGGAGCGTGAACATGGGCAATAACTCTGCAGCCATCATACTCGGAGAAGGACCTGTAAATTTGAAATTAACATCCGGAAACGTCCTAACATTATATAATGTGTTGCATGTACCCGATGTGAGGAATTTAATTAGTAGATCGCTACTAGTGTAATGTGGTTATCGTGTTGTTTTTTATTCAAATAATGTTTTATTAAGTAAAAAATAGTTGCTTTGTCAGAAAAGTATATCTATGTGATGGCTTATTTAAATTAAATGTAATTCCATCATGTACTAATAAAATAAATTCCTTTTCTCCAACTACTCTTTTATTGGAATCGTCATCTATATGGCATGGCCGATTAGGACATGCAAATTTTCAAACAATTAAAAGGATGTCGGGTATGGATTTGTTACCAAAATTAAATTTCAAATGTGATGTTAAATGCGAAATTTGTTCGCAAGCAAAACAAGAAAACCATTTAATTCTGTACCTCGCAAAAAATCTAGTATTTTACAATTAATTCATAGCGATGCATATGATATGAATGGAATTTTGACACGTGAAAGAAAGCATTACTTTATTACCTTCATCAATGATTGTTCTAGATTTTTCTATGTTTATTTACTTCATACTAAAGATGAATCTTTTGATATGTTCAAAACATACAAGTTAAAAGTAGAAAATCAATTAGATTAAAGAATAAAAATTTTACGATCCGATTGTGGGGGTAAGTATATTTCATTTGAATTTAATCGATATTGTAAAGATAATGGTATTATTCATGAAGTCACACCACCATATTCATCGCAATCTAATGGAGTGGCGGAGAGTAAAAATAGAATGCTTATGGATATGGTAAACTCTATGTCGATAAGTTCCGGATTATCCAATAATATATGAAGGGAAGCTCTAATGGTCTCTTACTACATATTAAATATAATTCCTTATAAAAGTTCGGATAAAAGTCCATATGAAGTTTGGAAAAATAGAAAGCCAAATTTGAAATATTTCAGAGTGTGAGAGTGTTTGGCTAAAGTTACCATACCATCGAACATAAATAGAAAATTAGGACCTAAAACTATAGATGATCTATTTATTGGCTATACTATTAATAGTCATGTCTATCATTTCTTAGTAATAAATTCCAATGGTAGTGAAATATCTTCCAATACAATAATGGAATCCAAAGATGCTGCATTTTTGAAAATGTATTTCCTATGAAACATAAATTGTCCAAATCTATTTCCATTGATATTTCTAGTAATATTGCATCTACTAGCACTTCTGCTATTCATGAGCATGAAAACAATTTTGAACCAAGGAGAGGAAAAAGAATTAGAAAGCAGAAAATTTTTGGTGAGGACTTTATTCTCTTTTGGCTGAAATTTTTCTCATTAAAAACGACCCTCAAACATATTCAGAGACCATGAAATCAATTGATGCCAATTTTTGGAAAGAGGTAATTAATAGCGAAATGGATTCTTTTATTTCAAATAATGCATGGGTTTTATGCAATTTGCCACCCGGTTGTAAAACCATAGGTTGCAAATGGAATTTTAGGAAAAAGTTTATTCCCGATGGTACAATTGATAAATTCAAAACACGATTAGTCGCTAAAGATTACACGCAGCGACAATGCATTGATTATTTCGATGTATATTCGCCGGTTGCTAGAATTTCTACAATATGTGTACTTATTGCATTCTCAACCATTTTCAAACCGGTGGTGCATCAAATGGATGTAAAGACCACATTTTTAAATGGGGATTTAGAAAAAGAAATCTACATGGACCAACCCGAAGGGTTTATCATTTATGGTCAAGAAAATAAAGTATGTAGATTAGAGAAACCATTATACGGTCTTAAACAAGCACCAAAGCAATGACACGAAAAAATCGATAAAGTAATTTTATCATATGTTTTTTAAACGATTCCGATAAATGTGTATACATAAAAGTTGATGGTAATGATTATGTCATTCTTTGTCTTTATGTAGACGATATCTTAATTTTTGGCACAACTTTAAAGGTTGTGCTTGAAACTAAAAAATTTCTTTCGAATAATTTTGACATGGACTTAGGAGAGGCTAATGTCATCTTGGGCATAAAATTAATTAAAACTCAAGATGGTATGATCCTAACTCGGTCTCCTTATGTTGAAAACGTTCTTAAGAAATTTAATTATTATAATAGTCATCCCGTTAGTACAATTCTAATTTTCATTTGGATAAAAATAACGGAGATAGCGTAAACCAATTAAAATACTCAACTTATTGGTTGTATTATGCATCTATCGAATTATACTAGACCAAATATATCTTATACAGTAGGAAAACTTAATATATATACAAGTAATCCGGGTAAAGATCATTGAAAAACACTTGATAGATTATTTAAGTATTTGAGAGGAACCATTAATTATGGCTTGCATTATAAGGGATATCCGACAGTACTTGAAGGATATTGTGATGCTAGTTGGATTGCCGATACAAGCGAATCTAAAGCTACTAGCGGATGTATCTTCACTTTTGGAGATGGTGCAGTTTCTTGGAAATCCGTGAAACAAACTCTAATTTCGAGGTCAACAATGGAAGCAGAATTTATTGCTTTAGACTTTGCGGCTATGGAGGCGATTGGCTGAGATGTTTTATTATCTAGTCTTCCTTTAATAAACAAACCGATTCCTGCTATATTGCTTCATTGTTATAACCAGACATCTATTGCAAAAGCAAAGAGTTCTGCTTGTAATGATAAAAAGAGGCATATAAGAATTAGACATGACTCTTTACATGAATCTTATAAGGCAGGAACAATTACTTTTAATTATGTGAGATCTGATCATAATATTACAGATCCTTCAACAAAAGGATTGTCGAAAAATAAAGTATATATCCTCTTTAGGGATGGGACTTATGTGCATAAATCGTTAGTGGACACTCAACCTTCCAATTGGAAATACCATGACAGAAGGTGCAATAGGTAAAAATGAACTAATAGAATAACTGGTAAGAGTACGAATATGGAGTAATTCTCCAAACCATTCCCTAATTAATTTTGTACTCAACTGCAATGGAATATGAGGCTAAATTTTATTTTAACGAGTTCAAAGGCAATATTTTTTGCGAAGTAATAAATTGCAGTGTACTTCTTAAGAACTCATATATGAGTATGCAATAAAGGTCGCTACCATAGGAAAACAATTTAGGCAAATCCTTAAAATACTCATGAAAACGAGATGCAGACACATGGCCTTTAAACGCGCTACCCTTGAGTCAAATCAAAGCAAGTTTTTATATTATGTGTGTTACTATTTGAAATTTGAAATAAAAGGAAAATGGTTCAAGACACATTTCACCATATTTTCTATCAAATGGAAATTAGTTTACACTAAGTATTGGTTCAAACCTGGAAGGTACCAATACCCATCACATGCCTAATAATCTCATTATATTTATTTATTTATTTTTATTTAAAAATTGTGGGGGATTGTTAGGAATTTTTAAAAAATATATAGTTTTAGTTTTGTCTTATATATTTTCTATTAGTTATAATAGTTAGATATCTTTAGATTGTACTATATACTCTATTGGGTCATAAAACTAAAAAATAAAAACTATTATGTTGGCAGTTACCAACCACTTTGAGAAGTTGCGTATTTTTGTTTTGGTGTTTTAACAGTTTCTTTATTTTTGAAATTCAAATTTAAACAGTTATTTTAACATTAATATTGTATCCCTGTATATAAGGGATTTGGGAGAAGAGAAGTTTCTGTCTAAGAGTTTTCTCTCTGTAAAACTCTTATACATAGACTTTTTTCTCTCAAACTATTTTCTAATTCCTTAAAATATAATAAGACATTGACGATTAAAAAGGTACATAAATTCAAAGGTTCCATCTTGGCTCATACAACAAAATCGAGAAAGAGCGTCAGCTTGTATCTTGAAAGTCGGAGAGCGCAATCTCTTTGTACGGTAGGGGACTCAGTCTACTTTACGGAAAGCGTATTCGACGTGCCTCCAAATCCACTAACGGTCCAATCTTTCTTTTCCTAATTTAATTATTTGCTTTCATATAGGATAAATCTTGCATTTATTAATAATAATTTCTAACACAAGCCCCACCAATGGGCTACTCCAAGCCCTTTCCAATGTTGAACATCTTAACAGAAATACACACAAAGTCCTTCAAATTAGCAGCCAGTAAGGAAAAAAAGTGAAGATCAATTAGCCAAATCAATACCACTTCGCATCAATTGGTGTCATAGTCATAACTCGTTCAATTTTTTTGGAAAAACAAAGCTGATCCTTTGATGAGTCTCTAGCAATTTAATTATACTAGAAACTATTTTGTAAAATGATAACTTGTTCTCTTTACTTACATGTAAAACCTCAATCAATACAAGCAAAAGGCGAAATTTTAGCAAATAACTGAGTCCATTCCAAATATTTTTTATATATATAAAAATTCCTTTTGCAAAGCGAAATCGAACTTTTTTCCTGCTATATCAGATCCATCACCTATCCGCAGTCCAATCCTACAGATCCAAATAGGCTACAGCATTTCAATCCCACTCTAACAATCTTGAGCTCAGAATCGATCAACATTTTCAAATGATCTACTCAAAACCAAAATTCATTCAACGAGACGGCAGAAAACAAATCGTACGATCAAATCAGTAGGAATCGGAGACAATTTGGAAAAACAGAAACCCTAATTTCGAAATTGAAATGCGAAATTAACAAGGATCAGATACCTCAGAAGAAGGTAAGAGATCGTCGTTGTCGTCGACATTATCCGAATCGGCGCCGCATGAGATGATCTTAAAGCACGCATTCGACGATCTCACCATTTTTTTTTATTTTTCCTTTTCACTTCGAGATTATTTGTCTTTTTTTATTTTCAAATTATTTTGATGAAAGAAACGAAGAAACAGAAGCTCTCACTCTATCTGCTCTCGGCTTAGAAGTGAAAAGACATGCGGATTTCAAATCCATATTTAAAGCGGACATAATGTTTGCTTTGGCGTCCGCTAGGGACCTTAGCTCAAATTGGCCCCTAACAATAAAAGAAATTAATAATATTGATTAAGTTAAGTAAAATAAATTTTTTTATTAAAGCAGGACAAACAGTCTTACACCATAAAATAATTTATGAAATAGAAAATGGATGCTTCATTCCATTCAAGCAGAAAATTACTTAATCTCCAAAGAAAGAAAATTCAAAAGAGAAGAGATAGGTGAATGAAAAGATCAATCTCAGTAGAATTGAATTAAAAATGCCGAGTCGTGGACATATGGCATTCAATCTGGTTCTTTAGACCTAATTAGCAGAAATTATGTAGGAATTTAGTTTTCTTTTTGTAAAGTCAGATTATACTAGAACTTGACGGAGACTGTCTCATAGCTTTCAATTAAATAGATAAAACCAAAATAACTAAGCCAACCAACATTGTGAAAGAAACTACAAGCATACCGCCGATGGAGTTATTTTCCAAATCGGAATCTCCAGATAATCTCCGAAGTATCATCATGAGGTTGTACACATTGGCAATTCTAATCTAATAAGGTAATAGAAATTATGAAAATATTAGGGTAATTGAGATTAAAATAGAATAATTTTCTTAGAGTTATTTTGGAAGAAAGATATATTTTTTTACTTTTTTTATTTTGCTGCATGAGGAAGCTAGAAATTTCTGTAATTTACCCCTTTATACCTTTTTCCATTTTTTTGGCCAAAAAACCCAACATAATTTGACAAGTATATACAGAAGCCAACCATATTGGCTGGATGGCCTCAAATGGATAACATCAAACGTAAATGTGAAGCTTGTTTTTTAGACAAGCATTCATAGAAATTAAATAGAATCCTAGGCATACATTTGCATTTAATAACATTAGAGGTTAATCTAAATAATTATGGAATAATTCTTGATTGCCTTGTACCCTCATTTTAA
This sequence comes from Agapanthus africanus, assembly GCA_030015575.1. Lineage (NCBI taxonomy): Eukaryota > Viridiplantae > Streptophyta > Magnoliopsida > Asparagales > Amaryllidaceae > Agapanthus > Agapanthus africanus. Next base: position 408,176,611 of record CM057349.1, on the reverse strand, counting down.
ATTGACATGCCAAAAGTCCATGAAATAGGATCATGCTAAAAGCTACACAACTACTCCAAATCTAACCTATGTATAGTCTACATCACAAAAACATGTAGGTCTCCATTGACTTCTCACCCATCCACCCACCCACCCATCACCCACCCCCAAAAAAAAGTGTTATTAATTGTGTAGTATTTATTTATCAAATTACATTTTTATTAAGAAGACAGAAAAATCTCTATTTATTATAATGCGGACCTATATAATGCACAACAAATCTATAATCAATTCTGTAGCTAACGGTGTCTCTTTTATTTAATAAATACTACCAAAAAAAATAATTTTAAGCATTTCTCGTCTTATTTTGAAATTCAAAAAATTACTCTCTTCCACTGTAAAACAAATTCATCTCCTATTAATTTTCTATATTTTCACTCTGCATAAACGGTACATGCAAAAATCAGCAAGGAGAATGTAGCTCTCATTATTTATTAAAATATGGTGATCAAAATAATGACAGCACATATTTCGAGTACAGAATGTACGTGTCATGATGGGCACTTAAATTGTTAGTCAAAATCTTAGCATTAAAGTAGTAAGTATGCAAGATGCTAAATAATTGATTTGGGGCCATTTCGAAAATAATAGGATATGCTATACTTTCTTTTGCAGCAAACCACTAAGAATATCACTCATATTTTTAACATGAAAGCGAAATCTCGATCCATAAGGATCTTGCATCTGTATGATTCAACTAGAGGAGATAATATACTGGGGAGATGACTTTTGAATCATTAGCCTTTCCGCTGCTCCAAAAATTGTGTTTTGTGCTTATGTTTATGCAAGAGACATGAATCGAGATAGACCCCTTACATGGCATATTATTTGAATGATGGATAGAGAAAATATTGATCTATTAAGAATATAAAAATAAAGACGATAGGGCTTTTATCATTCTCATGTTAAGTTAGCCATTTGAGTAACGGCCATGTGTGTGTATCCAATCCTAACGAGAGAACGGAAAAGTTGATGTAACAAGGTATAGTGAGAAAAGTGATAGTCTCTAAGCATTCATGTACCTTTCACTCTTTTGCCTACGTGCACAACTTCTGAAACATCAAATCATTTCTCATAAAACAAGTGTTCAACTACCAAAATATGGAGTAATGTAACCAGTACATATTCATTATCCTTTATATCTGTTTTGAGTAGGATTGTTTACCTTGTATTTTTTCCCTCCAAAAACTATATGGGTTTGTAGTTCTTACACTCAGCATAAATGCTTTGGAAATTTCAAATCTTACTATTAACCAAAAAGAAAGAGAAACCCCATCTTCCAATTTCCAATGGTCCTAAACTTCTCCCACCCTACATCGTTTTTTTTCTTGCTTTATTGGTTGTTGGTTTAGCATATGATATTCTAACAAAATGTTGTTTGAATTAATACATTCACCAACTCCATTAGGACCATGACTAGCCTCCTTGAATATCACACATGGGCTTCACCGTCCGCGGATCGTACGGTCACGAATGCAACAACTCAGAGATGGCATGAGTTCATACTGGCATACATGAATAAGATTCATCTTCTTTTTATTAACGCAATTTCTTCTAGCATCCATCCTATTCGAGATTTTAGGCCTCATGATATAATACATATAAAAACATCAATGAAAATGCTAATAGATGACATGAATTCATACCGAATAAGTATGGAAAAGTCTAATCAATTTTTTTCTGTTAATGAAAATACTTCTATATCTATTTGATATGGTCCATCATACCCAACCATCAATGCAAAAGTTCACCGTCATGCGTGTAAAGGTAAATTTCTTTTGTCAACTGCGGGTAACCAACCTAAGAAATACTATAGAGTAGAAAGACTCGCTTCATCAACTTGCTTGTTTAGTTTACATAGGGGCTGTTTGTTTCATGGAGTGAGGAGTTGACTTAGGGGGTCATCCGGGACAACAAACTATTGTCCCCTTAAGTTAGAGTTCAAGTGTTTATTTCATTGACTCAAAACATTGAAGTCAAAAATATCATCATACATTATCAAAATACAGAAGATGAGGCCAACTCCTTTTTGCTCCAACTTTTATCTTGACTCTTGCCACATAAACAATTTTAAAGCTAAAATATTTAGAGAAAGCGTGGTCAGATGCCACGAGAATTTTTTAGGCTTGCCACACAAGCAATTTTATCGATAAAATATTTAAGTCCAAAATTCGACTCAACAACAAAGCAAAAAATGAGCTTCCCTTATGTCTTTATACTCAAATCTTTAAATCAAGTAAACAAACACAAGACTTCAAACACAACGGAACAAAAAATTATTGAGTCTTGACGCAATTTTCGAGCCAAATTTTTGGCTCAGTTAAACAAACAACCTAACAACCTAACGAAGCATATCTAGATTGCCATGACAGAAATGAAAAGCTTGATGGAGAGCCCACACATCACATGAAGAAAGCAAGTAGGAAATTGATTGCCAAGAGATGAAATGTCCTTATTCAACATTGTTGCTTTTGAAAAAGAAGGCATCATTTGGTGAGTTCTGGGCCTCGCTCCATTATTTCAGTTTATTTAGAGACGAGCAGGTGTCTCACGTGACACCATGGAGAAATCCTCATTTTGTTGAGGACTCTTTTTTTTTGGGGCGGGGGAATGATCTCTAAACCCTATCCTAAACACACACCATACAACACATCCATACACCACACGCGCCCAGAGAGCCCATGAATTTGCCCAGAAAGCGTTAATTTATGGCAACTTCCCAGTATCCATACCAACTAAGCTATTGCACATTGGTTTGATGACCCCTTTTGCTCATGCTTGGAATCCACCTCTAATAATGGTAGGCTTAGACGATGATGATGATAGCATGGTACTGCCTGTCCTAGCCATGTCCATGCATATTCTTATTGTTTACATTTTTGAAAATCTATACAAGCTTATTTGAAAATCACCGAGCACTAGTTCAGCCAGTTCTACCATTCAGTTCAACCATGACACTTTCTTTCCTAGAGAGAGTACTTGATTTGATCCCAAGAGAGGAAGTGGCCAAAATTAATGCTTTCGGGGCAAATTCGTGACTTCCCTGAATGTGTGTTCCGTGTGCATGGTTCAAGCTTACAAGCCGGTCAATTTTTTTTAAAAAAAACAATAGCTTATTTCACTAAAATCACAAATCGACTGTTAAAACCATCAAACTTCAATTTCCGGTATACCACATCTACAATCATAATTTTCAATTTCCAGCATACCACATCTACAATCATAATTATCTCCTGATGCCCGTGTCGCCGGATGCCGCCCTCCCTCGCTCATCTTTGGATGTCATCTGTCCTCGGCCGACGTTGGGTGTATATATTACTTGGAATGATCAAAATGATACCAAGCACAATAATTTCGCATTTCCAATCATTATGTATTAAATACTAAGAAACCAAATTACTAGGAATGTAAGAATTCTCGGTAATCCTACAATACAATACATGTACCAAGCAGGACCATAACCCGCCCGCTTTAATTTTTGCATCAAATGACAAAACTATTAATATCTTTCCATTTCTTTCTTTTTCCCCCAAGTAATCTGCAACCTTCCATTTGAGCACCCAAATTCAAACTAGGGTACCCGAAATTCCCCTAAAGTTTCCGACAGTTTTAAATTCGTTTAAGTCAATAAGAGTTGTTGATAAGGTTGTAAAGAATGAAATTCAAACTGCGCAGTTCCAAAGCTGAAGAAAAAGAAAGAGGATTTGCTTACACCGTGAAGAAGAAGAAGATTCGTAATATTAAAAGAAAATTACAAGGTGAAAAATCATCAGTAATATTGCTTGAGAAAATGTTTTTTTAATCCAGGAATCACCTAGCGGGAATCGAACTTGTGACCTCTCATGGAGATGAAATTGGTACCAACTGAGCTAAGCCCCAACAAGATAGACTACAAACCAACAAAAGAGGCATTGGGTTCTCTAAAGTAAATTTCGGGTACAGGCTCCGTTTCCTTATCTACCAATCATTTCCCAATAATTGATCAAGTTTGTGAAGTATAATTCTATTTGCACTGTCTATCTTTTTGTGGAATCCAAAAGAAGGAAACTAATCTAATAACTTGATATTTGTCAAAATCCTATATACCTTCACATAAAAATGAGAAAAAAGCAACCAATTGCTAATTGCTGTCACCACACAAGAAATTCCTGGAAAATTTGAAATCCATGGATGTACTTTCACCAGCAGCAATACCCTCCAAATGAATCAAAGCATGAAGAATATATGCTTCTTGGTGGGCTGAAAGGATATTACACAGATCTGGGCGCATGTGCACTTCACATGTCAGTACTCAGCTTGTCTAATTTTTCCACAGCATCACCCTTTTATGTGGGGTTCAGCTACCCAGAGATTGTTGGCTGTCATATGGAAGTTTACAGCTTACCAACTTACCTTACTCCCAAGCAACCATTATGATTCATCGGCTGCAGGTTTTCTCAATTTGAGACTGAAGCATTCTCAAAGAAAGCTAGCGATCGACCAAGTAGCATTAAGCGTGTGGCGGTTGAATTATTAATTATCAGGCAACAACTGAATAGGCCAGACGATTACATTACAACAATAAATATGGGATAATTTCAACTTGGCTTAATGCCCAGCTCGATAAATGATAATTTGATCTGAATTAAACAACAGGGGAAGTATTCTGAAGCAAGTCTTTGCTTTTGTTACTCCCCCATGTACATAAATAGTAATCTAGGGGATGGGGTGTGCTTATGATGTAGGCATATGACCACATCTCACCTGAAGGAAAGAAACAACTTCCTGAAAAGATTAGCCGTTTTCTGCACGGTCATATGCATTTGATTTATGTTTCGGTGCAAAAGTGAAGCCTTCTGGAACCTTTCCAAACAACATTTCTGAGATGCGTATCTGAATAAAAAAAAACAACTTCAGCTCCGGGTAGAAAAAACGAACAGGATACATATTATAGAGAGGGGAGATAGAGGAAGCATATACCCAGTCAGCAGCGGAATCTGAAGCCATTAGGGTTTCAAGGTCATTGCGACCGAAATAGTTTGGAGGTCTCCAATTCAGCCGCTGAGGGATGACATCCAGTAGACCAACTGGTACGTATCTGTATGTGTAGCTCAGCCATTCCAACAGGAAATGACGTGTCGTTTCCACACCTGCAAATATATTCAAAGCCACAACTTAAAAAGTCAAATTTTTTTATTATGATAAGTTGATCAACCCAAAAAACGCAAAACAGCTTAAACACATGTAAGTCCTTTGAGAAATTCTAAAGAATAATTGTTGAGAAGGATTATCTATAAACAAAGGTTACAAGTAAATTCACCAATTATTTCAGACACTGATCCTCCTTTATATTATGAATAGGTTAGTTGTTAAAGGTAATAATATTAAGTCATCGTGATACTTACCATACAGCAATAGTGGTCATTAGGATTATGTTTCTTAGTAGAACATGGCTCTATGGTGCAGATTTAATAGCAATTACATTCCGATTTGCAGTTCTTTCAGACTGAAATCACCTAGTTTCCCATCCTTACAATTAATAACAAGAAAGAAAATCTAGTCATCCAGAATTAAGCGTGCAATCTAACATGCCCAGTTCATTCTTTTGTCCAGATAAACTTCAATCACTTATGTCAGCTTCTCAATTCTCATGATGTTTGCTCATGTTCTTAGCGATGTGTATATTGATAGATGGCTCTATAATGCAGCTTTAATGGAAATCTTATATGAATTTGAAGTTCTTTTTACTCTAAGATCACTAGTTTGCCCGGCCTTTACTTGATAACTAGGAAGAAATATCTAGAATTATGCATACGACCTAACACAGGTCCAGTTTATCCTTTCGTAAGATCCAGATAAACCTTTGTCACTTATATCAGCTTTTCATGATCTCTATCCTTATTCTTGCATTTATTGTTTATTGCCCATGTCACATCACTGTTGCAGGGTGCGTTCTATCCATAGGTTTTGAAATTTGATCTGCTCCTAGTTCTAAAGATATGTGATTGATTTGAAGAAAGTGCAACAGTAAAGTCAGTTATATATTCATTGTTGATATCAAAATCATCATATGTTCACGACTCTTCGGTGTTCGTCGTAAACTAATCGGTGTAAGAAATGTCCCACATTCCAAGGTTCTCCAATTGTGTATTATCATGATCTTCTATAGAGACTAGAATCATGTAAATATTCTGATGTAATTATAAGCAGAGTTTCATGTTTTATTATCATCTGGGAGATTAGTTCAGCACTCTTAATATCAAGAACCATCTGACAAATTTATTGAACCATACACCATCTGACAAATATATCAGGGAATAGGGAACTATTGGTTTGCTCCATTACGTTTTATAGACATACGAAATAATCTGTATCTGAAGAAAGTAGGAAGCACAACTTTACCATATAAAATCCGAGATCTTGCTCATACAAGATATGTGACAATACTAAGGACAGTGCGGAAATAAAGACGGACATATATTCGTTCTTGATGTAAAATCATCATATGTTCACAACTGTTTCAGGATAAAAATCGTAAAATACTGCAACAAATGTACCGTGTTATAAGGCTTTCTGAATATGTTATCTCACAATCTTCTATAGAGACCATAATCATGACAAAAGTGATTAAAATATAGTTCCATGCTATTAAATAGGGATCAGCGAAGCACACAGAATATAGCACAATGTAAGAGACATATTAGTAAAATATAAGTCTACATTGTTATATTTTATAGATATATAAAATTTAGGATGTGAAGAAAGCAAGGAGCACACCTTTAGTATCTGAACCCCAATGTGTAAGACCAAAATTTGCATAGTCCTTGAGAATATTAAGCCGCTCCCCTGAACTAATGTCCCAATGTCTTTGTTCCTTGATTTCAGTAAATATCCATGGCTGTGCATAAGAAAGTCTATACATCAGAATGTAGAAATCAAATATTATCGTTATTAAGAGCTACAGACGAGGTATTTGTAGAAATAGCTCGGAGAAACCTTACAACAGAAAAATAAAGAGACGGACCTTAATTAGAGAACCTCGAGCAATCATGCAAGTGGAGAGCTCAGGGCAATCAGTAATGTGTTTATTCCAGTCAGAGAATGAGAAGATATCTCCATTTCCCATGACTGGCAACGTTTTCGGCGCATTTCTTGCACATTGGTAGATATAGTCCCAATCTGCAAGTTTACTATACCTTTGCTGTCGTGATCGCCCGTGTATAGTTAATGCACTGGCTCCCCAATGATCAATATCTGACACCAGAGAATCAATACGATTTCTCCCCTCAAAGTACCCTGTGCGCACCTGAGGCAAATATAAGAGGATGTCTAGTATGATCACAAAATATCCTCAACGACAAGGTACAAAATGCAACTATTCAAAAGTAGTTTCAAATCAACAACTTTCACAACAGTTCTTTCAACACAAAAAATAAGGAACCTTTGCTCTCTTTTTGCCACAGCTTGGGACCAGATTGTCGCCATGATGATAAGACTAACATTACCATCCTACCTTAACAGTAATAGGCTTGTCAGTTGTGCCACTGGCTGCTTGAATAATGCCCTTCATCCGCATAGGTTTTGTAAGTAAAGAAGATCCAGCGCCCTTATTACAAACAATGTCAATCGGGCAACCCATATTAATGTCAATAAAATCAACTTCACATTCACGATCTACAAGTTCAATAATTCGTGCTATGGTATCCGGATATGACCCGCATATCTGTATCCCAAAGACGTCCTCTGATGAATGGCGCCTCAGCAATGCCCATTCTGAAGCTTGCCCCTAGTGCATTAGAATCACACAAAGAAAAGTTAGACGTAGTATATAACATTATATAAAAGTCAAATTCCTGACAGAATTTATAAAACAAAATGTAGGATAGTCGTAAATCGAGTTCGTAATATCCAAATGTAACAGGAATCATGCTCGTGTATTTAAAGAAAAACCAGGTGGATATACCAAAAGAACTAACATCAAAATATTGCTAACCAGATATTAGTGTATAATAAATATCGATGCATTAAAAGTAATCCAAATAGTAAATACTCTGCAAAGTTGTACGAATTGAAAAGCAGACTGTATATATAACCTGAAAACCCCTTCAAGTCCGTTAAACTGTGTATTTAAAAGAAAAATACTCAAAAATGGAAGAGAAATATTATGATATAGAACTAAGATAGAGGCCATGATTGGAAATAAGCACGATGCTGCTTGCAAACAAGGGGCATCAGATTTGTGCCAGGTTAGGAATTACACTCCACTTTCATATTTCTTTGTTTGATTTAATTACTTAATTAGAAACAATGAATTTAAATCAGTAAGATTTTCTCCTCTATTCTTTTATATTCTTTTCTTTTCTTTTATATATATAGAAAGCTAGGTACCACTATTTCAAGCTCCTTTCTGTCATTTTGTGCCATGCAAAATTTACATGTGACCCTAACTTGCTTTTAAGTTCACTTGTAGTCCTTCAATACTACCCTCAATTGTTTTCAAATTTGATTTTGCTCCCTCCTTTGGTTTGTTTTAATTTGATTTTGCCTCTCACATGACTCAACTTGGAATGCAAAAATCCGTCAACACCCATCATTTTCCCCCAATTTAGTTTGGCCTCCTAATTGCATACAACGCTAGAATAAACATATTTAGCTAGCATTGAGAGGTTAATGAATGATGCTATGCAAATGGAGAATATAAAATGTGCTAAATCACCCATCATTGCCTTTCCTGTGTTGATAAAGGCTAATCTTCATTAAGAGCATTAGACTTAACCGTCTAGCTTTTCTCGAAGGGTTGTCTACGGTAAAAATCATCCACCCACCCGAACATATGTTTTCGTTGTAATACGATTTGGATTTCAAACAGGTAACGGGATGGATTCAGTCAGATAACGGATGGATATATAGTTAGAAAATGTCATTTTGTGCCTTGCAAAATTTACATGTGACCTTAACTTGCTTTTAAGTTCACTTTTAGTGCTTCAATACTACCCTCAATTGTTTTCAAATTTGATTCCGCTCCCTCCTTTGGGTTTAATTCGATTTTGCCTCTCACATGACTCAACTTGGAATGCAAAAATCCATTAACATCCACCATTTGTTTCCCAATTTAGTTCGGCCTCCTAATTGCATGCAACGCTAGAATAAACATATTTAGCTAGCATTGAGAGGTTAATAAATGATGTTATGAAAATAGAGAATATAAAATGTGCTAAATCACCCATCATTGTCTTTCTTGTGTTGATAAAGGCTAAGCTTCATTAAGAGCATTAGACTTTACCGCCTAGCTTTTCTCGAAGGGTTTTCTGCGGTAAAAATCATGCATGCATCCGTTGCCATACGATTTGGATTTCAAACGGGTAGCGTGATGGATTCAGTCAAATAATGGGATGGATATATAGTTAGAAAATGAGCAAAGTCATCTATATAACAAGCATATTCGATTAAGAGACATGATTTTGAAATCATATGACCATGGGTCTACATATATGGTCTAGAAGGATTACTATATAGTGGATGCAAAAGTTAATTTAGATCCCTCATTTGATTTCGGATTTTATTTAACCCCCTTTATTAAGGTACAATCTACACCCATCTAATTGCTTTGGTTGTGTAATAAACTGGGATGAATTTAGATTTTCGAGAGGGTAAGAAAATTGATTTGGTCGGTTAGAATTTAATCACATTTATGAGAGAGTAAGAAAATGGATTCGGTTAAATTTAAAATTTAAATTTCTGAAAGCGTAATGAAATGGATTCGGTCGGGTTAAAATTAGACAAAGTTTAGAACCATAACGAAGCTCATGAGTATTTCAATACCATCGAAGAGATGACTTTGAATTTGTCTGACTACATTTATGATCTATGAAGATCAAATTGTTGATTACTTTTATAAGAATTTATTCTTTCTAGTCTTTGCAAATTAAATACTATATCGCATAAACATATTTTTTGAAACCGCAAGGTCCCTGTGCTTGTGCGGGGTCCATACAAGTATTTAGTAAATATATCATATGCCTATGTTTTCATGTGTATTATATATAGGCTTACGCATGTAGTCGGCCAGTAACAAACATATATAGTTGCTGTCGAATGTGTTTCTTATATTTATTATTAAGATTTCTAAGGTGTTTGTATAATGTAACATTTTAAATCCTTAAAATGTGTTTGTGTCCATACTCCCCAGCAGGGGACCTATGCATTACTTAGGGGCCCACGTGTCAAAGGCTTTCGAGTTTATGTATGATTAAGAAAAATATGGGTCAGAATAGTCTTACGAATTACGATTTGTAGGATATCTCATTCAATAATAGTGCCTAAAAAGCAGATTTTATTTTTCTAAAGTATCAAACAAGTCATTATTACACCATCCCTTTACTTAATGTAAACTTTTTTATATATAAAATAAAGGGTAAATTGTCCCCAAAAAAAACCAAGCACTTTTTTGCGCTGTCAAAACCCCGGCCTTGAAACGATAGTCAAAGCCCCTTGAAACGGTAGTATCTGGATAGTAGACTGCTATATCTAATCAATTCATACAAACTATTTGGATATCACAGAAAATGGTTTAGATATCTCAGGCAACTGCTTAGACATCGCTGGCAACTGCGATATCACAAGAAACTAAACATAGTAGGCAACCACTAGATATCACAGGTAAGGGGTTTCTTGACAACTTAAAACTTTTTCGAAAGGGGGAGGGACTACCTCTTCGAGGCCAAGGGGTTTCTGACAGCGGAAAAAAAGTGTTTGGTTTTTTGTTGACAATTTACCCCAAAATAAAAGATACCACACAGGTTTTTTCTTCATCTAAAGTCAAAACCGATATAAATAACATTCCAGGTGTGTAATATCCTCAGTTTTAAGTATCAAACTTGGAAGAAAAATGACTAGAAGACAAACCTGCAAGAGATTGGTACCCATAGCCATTTCTCCACAAGTAATATCTGCTCCTAGGCTCTTGCAAACCCTTCTGAACGGAAGATTGCCAACAGTGGTCAAAGGTGCAAGATACAGCTTTCCTCTGAAATCAATAAGTTTTCTTTCCCGTGGATGTGGTCGCAAACTTAGATCAACTTTCGATGAACCTAAGCTGCTATTTTCTGCATCAAGTTCATCCAGATTAGGCTCTAGGGGACATGTACCTGGTCAAATTACAGTATCAGAAGAAAAGTTCCTACTGAAAGGCACGTTAGCTTATCAGATGGCAAAAAGTTTTGTAAGGCTGAGTCTAACCATTGCTAGTTTCAGTGGAGCAGCATTGTTCATCACTTGGACACTTCATCTTCTTCAAAGGTCGAGAGTCATTACCAATAGAAGCATCATCTAGCAATTCTTATCTATGATCGTCACTGAAGCACATTCCATATCCTTGACTGCTTCACTAGGCATCACACTACGATCTTCCACATGAACATCATTTGATCCATTTAAATTATCTGCATGGCTTTCCACCTCACAATTTTATGGCTTTTCCTTCGCATTGTTACCACCCTGTAAAACAGAATTTAGTCACTAAGAAAAAGGAAATTGCGACCCATACAAAAAGAGAAGGTCCAACTTTTTCAGTGTAGGAGTTCATTTTATACTGCTACAATCTTTGGAATGGCTCATGATCTTACAAATGAAAGATGGTCAAAATTAGTCACAGCAGGCAAAGATGATGCTTGCACCAGAATTTTTCCTTTTGACATACCATTCGATGAAGTCAATCTTCTGCAAGGATACTAATCTCTCGAAGATTATTTTCAGCCAGTCTATAATAAATTGTAGTGTCTTAAATCAAAATAAAAACAACCAGTCGGAAAAAATTGAATTTAGTATAATTACAGGAATTGGGAACAGGTGAGGTTAAAATATAAACCTTATTTACAAAATAGTGGAGATGGATAGAATAATCTAGGTAAGCCATAATAGATCAGCCAAAGCATGCACAGACACCTTATATCAAATTAAAAATCAGTATTGAGAATTATTGATATAGCCTCAGTAGAATAACAAGGAAAGGTTGGTAACATACTAAAATAATCACATTGTTTTTAAAATATCCAGTCCAAAGAAGATCTTGCAAATTACAAAAAGGATTTACATTTACTACGTAATTTCGGCATGCATAATGGCAATCAATATTGTAAACATGAGGTGATTTCTGATAGCATGTGGAATCAAGGCTTCCGAATTTCTACATACCCCTAAGTCCAAGCAATTTGAGTTGAGCATCTGCTTTTGGAAACTTGACTTTATTCTTCCACAAAATCCTTTGCAAATCTTTGCTTAGATTATTGATCTCGTGGCTTTTCTTAGGAGGAGCCACACTTTCTGACACATTGCTTTCCTTGTGTGTATTAAAAAATCGGCAAGTTATTCCATAAGGACATGAATCCCCATCCTTGAGGAAAGGGCAGAACCCCTCCAGATCAACTGGTTTCTGCATGCGATAAAATAGATTGATTCATTGAAAACATTCACAAGGAGATTTGCAATCGATAAAAGAAATGATAAACATCATACCTGTGCGAGAAAAGCATCCAAATCATGGCTGAAACGGCAGTTACCAGCATAACGACAAGTATCAGCACTTCCACCTTTCGCTACTTCTGTGCAAATGTTTAGTGGGGATTTTTGTTCCTGAATTATGTCGAAATATGTATTACATAAATAAAATCTAATGCAAAATTATCTCTAAAGATATGCTACCATCAATTTCAACCATGCATCTCCAAAGAACCTCCAAACATACAATGAAACCATAAATGGTTCTAAATTAAAAAAAAATTTAAAACTTGCTAATTCAGAAAACCCAGCCCTTGCCTTGTAAACACGTTGATTTACTATTCATCCCATATGTCGCCATAACTTGCAATGCATTAAGCATCATTGTGAATTATGTGTATACATCAAATCAATCTTTACTCATGAAGACAGGAACAAACATTTCAATCTCAGGTTTTTATCCTTAAATCTAATCAATATCAACAGTAGTTTTTATCAAGATGCAGACTTTCAATTATGAAAACCTTCCTCCTTGTCTCAAACGCTAAGAAACCAATCTGAATTACAAAGGAAATTAAACTGACCTGGCGCCGCTCTCGCTTGAGCTGGCGCTTGGACTTCTTCTCTTTGACGACAGTCGTCGCGCCGTTCATCTCTCTTGCATCATCGTCGGCTCCGTCATCGCTCGATCGAGGTCTCGTAGGCGGCAGAGGGCGGAGGTACTCGGCCTTCACCGGAGCTATCGCCTTCGCAACTAACTCTTCAGGTTTAGGGTTAGGGTTTCGTTGCGTAGCGGTTGAAGCTTCGTCGGTTTTGGAGTCGGTTTCGTCTTCGGCCATGGCAGATGAAGAGCTCGGGGGTGGAGTAGGGCGACGGTTTTGAGATTAGGGTTTTATTTAGTTATCCGAATTTTCGACCCGATTGAGTTTCGGGGTTGTGTACGAGTTTTGAACCCGATCAAGCTTGCTAGTCGGTTTGGATTCTTAATACTTAGAATTTCTCTTTTGCCCAAGCGCATTAGTCCCGCAACATACCACACCTTCCACATACACATACAGTAACTCATGAATTTGCTTCGAAAGCATTAATTTATGGCCACTTCATCTGTTGAGGTTTGTAGAATTCGAATCCCACGCTCTCCCCTAAAAGGAAAATGCCAGTACGAAGCAGCTGCTCATTGGTTTAATACTTAGAATTATGAACATGAAATCCACTGGGAGTCCTATCTGGACTTGTAGATAATGCCTATTTGGACTTTCTTTTCTCTGCAAATTTGAAGTATTTGTAGGGTTTTGGTGCAACCATGCTGAGTTTGTGATTTTGTAATAAGTAGTTACTTCATCCTGCAGCAAATGGTCCATGCTTGCTTTCTGTGTTTTCTTCTATATATGTGCTGTTATTAATAATAACAGATTAATAAGTTACTACCATCATTTCATTAGAAAGGAACATCGAATGGCTTAAATTAGTGAATCTGGATGAATGGGACCTCAAATTGATAAGCATCTTTAATTATAATATATTCATATACTATTTTGTTTGGATTCTCACCTTTGCATTACCTAGCTAGTTTCCAACTATTTGAACAAAATTCCTGTTACTTCACATTTAAGGATCCGGAACCTCTGCTCATTTGGATGAAACGAGTAGGGTTCTTACTATTCTAATGGCGGAGGTATGCGTAAAACAGGGAGGGCCTTGGTTGGTGGAGTCCACTTGGAGATTCAACAGTTGGGAAAAGCAAAGAGTCGAGACCTTGCTATCTGGACTTGTTGATAATGCAGCATGGATGTGTGAGTGTGATTGATAACAAACATCAAACCGACGCCTATTAATAATAATTCCCTTAGCAGTTAACAATTAAATCAAGGACCGTTTTGAAGTCGGATCCCCTGTTATGGCATGAACCAGAGCAGGGATTTTTTTGGTTTACTTCTGTGCGGTTAAGATTGAAACGATTTGAATCTAAGGACTTAAGTTTAAGTACAAAATTAACTTCACCTTCCAAAAACCGTGTCTTTCTCCTCTGTCCCTAATTACGGCGCCCACGAGTCGCTGCCGCTGCCGAAGCCTGACATCGAGGACCTGGCTCAGAGCTTCGGCAGCGGCCATCATCTTCGCATGCTGCTGATGCTGCTTGGGCTGCTCCTTCTGCTCATCATCGCCGGCAGCTATATTACCGCCGCCGAGAACATTTGAAGAGGGCCGCCGCCGAAAAAGACGGGGACAACCGTTTCAATCTTTGATCAAGTATTTCTTCTTCATCTTCTTCATATCCATTCCCATCACATTCTAAGGGAGTTTATAAGAGCAGGGATTGTACGTGTGTTAGTTTATATTCATAGATTGGAAAAACGTTCTTCATTCAAATAAAATAAAATAAGGTAAAATAAAATAAAATAAATAATGACTGTAGTAGGATTTAAACTAACCTATGGAAATTCTCCCTTTCACACACATATAGGAAGCCAATCTTAGGAGGTCCGGTCTCATTTCTTATTTTGAGATCTACCTTCCAAAAACCATGTCTTTCTCCATTTCTAATTACGGCACCCACGCGCCGCTGCCGGAGCCAAAGCCCGGCCTTGAGGCCCCGGCACAGAGCTCCGACAGTGACCATCATTGTCGTCTGCTGTAACAACCCTAAACTTTCTATACGAATTTTTTTCAAAATACAGAAAGGAACACCTAAGCATGAGCACAAATTATAAGTTTGATTTGCTTTTGAACAGCAAGAAATAGCCTGTAGCTCACTGGTAAAACCTCTACACTGCTGTGACATAACCTGTGTATTCGATTCCCATCAGACCCAATTATTTAGTTAATCCGACTTTCGATTCGGTTTTTCTTTAAAAATGTTATTTTCTTTAAACAATCAATACCAAACTCTTATATAATTTTTAACAAACATACTTCCGATTCGGTTTTTCTTTAAAAAACTTATTTTTCTTAAACAATCAATACCATACTCTCATATAATTTTTAACAAACATACTTCCGATTCGGTTTTTCTTTAAAAAGATTATTTTTCTTAAACAATCAATACCATACTTTCATATAATTTTTAACAAACATATTTAAACAAGTTTTATTTCAAAAGAATTTCTATTGCAACTTTTATCGTATTTTTACGGTAAAATACCACATACTTTACATTTCGCCATAAAACAATATAAAACTTGTATTACCTTTAGATAACTCATGAGATAATGACCTACCTCCTCATAACACACATTTTTGACATAGCACGATAAAGTTTTGGGAATATATTGATAGGATAACACGACTTTACAAATAAATACCATCAACTTATAAAACCATTTCTTTAAAAAGATGTATTAAATAATTCCTTACAATTGTGTCTCTACAACCCACTTTTGGGGACCCCGTTCGGGATGGTGCGGGTTATCGCGCATTCTCGGGCCTAGTAGAGCGAGAGACAGACCTCCGAAAGGAGCATTCGATCTCGATGGAATTTTAATGCATTTTTCTTTAGAAAATGAGATTTTTACAAAAATAAATAAAATTTATTTTATTAAATATATATATATATATATATATATATATATATATATATATTATCAAAATATCTATTTTAATTAAGTCATATAAATATTCCAAGTTTTCTAAAAGAATCACCATTACATGAAAATACCAACCAAATACAATATAATTCCAATTTTTCAATAAAATACCATACACTATGGAAACTATATTCTACTCACTAGACATATCAATTTTATAAAATATACATCTATGAAAACCCTAAAGATGATAATTAAATATTTGAGATGTATTTTAAAATTATACCAAAACAATTTTTACATAAACCCCCCTCAAGTTATACTAAATTACAATAAAAACCCTAGTAAATATAGGTTTAAGCGGAACCAATTCTTTTGAACCTCAGGGAGCCGGAGAATGTGGATGCTTGCCTATTTAAGATAGATAATCTAACAAACGGTGTTATCAATACAGTAATTGTCTTGGAAAAAGACACAAATCCTGCCGTCCATATGCAGCAGTTACCGATAACATCAAAACTAATTTAGAATTTCAATTTCTTTTCAAAATGTCTGACTCAGACCGAGTCCCAATCTAATCAATCTGATTTGAATGTGATTCAAGTATAAACTATAATACAACATGAATTCATGAATCCGTCTATTCAATCTATATCAATATATATTGACTAAACCGAACCATGGATATATTCTATCTACATAACTCTCCATTTACATACATTCCGTTTACTGATATCATGGTTTCAGCAAGTCTTCCATTTACTACAAGATAATACAATACAACCAGTACAATCAATACAGTCAATACAATAAACATTACGGGGTTTATAAAGGGGTAGACTGGTACGGAACATGTTAAAGGTGGCACGGGATGGTCGCTTAAGACGTAATTACATCTATGTCGTTGTTTCGTGCTATTTTCGACGGAGCCTTATACTACGGGTTACCAAAGTCCACGGTGTAAGTTGGACTCCTCTCGTATATGTTCCCCTCCGAACGGCGGCCAGGACGTGGGCGTCTGGCCTGAGGTTCGGGGCAGATGCTATTTGGTTTTATCCGTCCACCTCTCCGAAGATACCAAGTTGATTTATGGCACCGTGTATCGGAGGTTTGGACGGATGCGGACGATGTAGCAGACTTCGTCAGATTCCCCCTCGCTTGAGGGTTTTTTATTGTGGGGACGCTCTTCCCTGCAGGCGCAAGCCCCTGCAGTTAATTACGCTACCGCACCGTGGTAGCAACTTTCTCCTTCTCTAGCCGATCACTTCGTGTCGTGTGTTTTTATTTTGTTTGTGGTTGTCCGTGGATTGTATATGGAGACTAATTTATGCCGTCGCCCGTAGGACGTGGATTAGTCCAAATCCGTATTTACTTAGATTTGGGTTTGGGGTTTTAGTTTAAGCATACGTTAGCCATATTGAGGCTAAGATCAACTTAAACATTTGTTAAGGATACGTTAGCCTAATCTCCAGACTAAGATCAACTTAACGGGATCGTTTGGATCTGACAAGAGAGCAATTGGCTCTATTGTTCCAGTTTAGGGACATAGTGGTCCATTGCATGTATAGCCATCGGGACCCGTCACCTCTCTGACGACGTTGAAGGATTACAACGACAGATGTCAGAGGAGTTCAGAGATGTAACCTTGAACCAAAGTTGGTTAGGAGATCTATAGTCCAATTTGGGACTAAAGTCTGTTTGAGAGTTTAAGAATACGTTAGCCATATTTGAGGCTAAGATCAACTTAAACGGGATCGTTTAGATCCGACAAGAGAGCATTTGGAGCTCTATTGTTCCAGTTTAGGGACATAGTGGTCCAATATTCCCATTTTGGGGACGGATATTAGTTTAAGGACACGTTAGCCATATTTGAGGCTAAGATCAACTTAAACGTTTGTTAAGGATACGTTAGCCTAATCTCCAGACTAAGATCAACTTAACAGGATCGTTTGGATCCGACAAGAGAGCAATTGGCTCTATTGTTCCAGTTTAGGGACATAGTGGTCCATTGCCAGTTTAAGGACATAGTGGTCCATTGCCAGTTTAAGGACGTGGTGGTCCATTGAATATATGGCCGTTGGGACCCATCACCTCTCTGACGTCGTTGAAAGATTACAACGACATGTGTCAGAGGAGTTCAGAGATGTACCCTTGAACCAGGTGTAAATTGATTTAAGAGAGCAGTCGTGCTCAGTCAATTTAATTTGAGGACTTACGGCCAGAATTGGGCTAAGTCCAATTGCAAATATTCAACATTTTATTTATCTTTGGCCTATTAGGCCTTAATTAGGGCTCTACCCCTGCACTGTATTTTATTCTGGCCTGTTAGGCCTTTTAAGTTGGGCTCTGTCCCCTTTATTATAATGCAGAGCATTTGTTTTGGTCCATTGGGCCTCTGAATTGGGCTTTGCCCTTTAATAATGCGTTGCATTAACTAGTCTGACAGAGTGCCACGTGGCTTGTCGGGCGCTTTGCGCCAATTGAGGAGCGCAAGGCGTAAGTCCATGGGGAAGTGATACGTGTCACGCTTTGGTGAGCGCAAGCGCAGTGCGCTGCGTTGTTGCGCTGCTAACACGTGGCGCGCTTTGGTGAGTTGCGCCAATTTCAAAGAGCAATACTCTATTTTTAAAGATCACAGCGCAAGTTGTTCTGGAGCTGACACGTAGCGCTCTCTGGTGACTTGCGCCAACCCAGGAGCGCAACAGTGCAGATTTACAAGTGCAAGGCACTATTTTAATATCTTGATCCAATTTTGGATTCAAGAAAATAATCTTTAAGATTCCAGAACCAATGGTTCATCAAAAGGCAATGCCTTTATTATTATTATATTTTTTTTATTAGAGATCTTTGATCTTGTTCTTAGATCAATGATCTATCTAGAAGAAACTTCTTCTTTTATTAAAGGTTTTTACCTTTCTTTTTCTTTGAGCTCTTCTTAAAATTCTTTAGAGGAATTCTCTGTTTTTCTCCCTGTGTTGATCTCTCTTTTAGACTTGGGGTCTAGGGGCCTTTTTATAGTGCCAATTAGTTTGTTAAATTGGTTAGAGAGATCTTTCTCTGAGTGATTTAGGGATTTTTCCCCACCATTGGATTTTTGATCAAGAGCTTCTGTTTTACAGAAGGCAATCTTCTTGTTTTTAACAAGATTGAGAAAGATCTTTCAGAATTTTAATTCTGTTTGGCGCAAGCGCAACTGCGCTGACACGTGTCGAGCAGCGCAGAGCGCAGCGCAACTGCGCTGGCGCAACTGCGCTGACACGTGTCGCGCAACGCAGAGCGCAAGTCAGCTGAAGCGTTGCTTCCTTTATAGAGCCTTGCTTTGATTGAGTGCACTGCCTTGGGCGCTGCGCTCTTCTGCGCTGGCGTGTCTGATTTTGACACGTGACACTCTGTGCGCAGCGCAGGGGATCTGAAGCGTTGCTTCATTTATTTTAATTTTAATTCACTTTAATTTTTAAAACAGAGCTTTGCTCTGATTGGGGGAACAGAAGCGTTGCTTCGTCTCCCGCCTTGGAATTTGAACAGAGCTTTGCTCTGATTGGGGTAAATAAATGCCCCCCCACCGTTGCGCTTACGTAGCCCCAAACGTGAGCGCAGCGGTGGCAGAATTCCAACCGTTGCGGCAACTTTTGGAAGTTGAAAGGGTTCTCAATTCCTATAAATAGGACCTTTGGTCCCTCAATAGATGATTATCATCTTCAAAATTTTTACTTACAGAATCTCAGAGCCCTGCTTTTTATTTTCAAGAACTCCAAGAGTTAAACTCTTAAAACTTTTAGGTAAAAATTTTAATTTAAATTCAATTCAATTAAATTAATTTTCATTGACAGAGCCTTACTCTCAATAGATCCTTGATCTAAAGAAAACCCATTTAGAGTTTCACTTAGCAGAGCTTTACTCTAAAAGGGTCTAAAGAGAACTAAGGAGAACCCTATTAGGGTTCCATTAATAGAGCTCTGCTCTCTAAAAGATTTTCCTTATATTTTCTCATTTCATTAATAGAGTTTTGCTCCTTCCAAATCATATAAAGGAATTCTTAAAAGCTATTCATGTTCTTAGGGGGTTTTCTTTAAATTTTCCTCATAACTGATTCTGACAGGTGTCACTCCTGTCTGCAGAGCATTGCTCTCGAGGAGTTTAACTTCCGGTCTCTTTTTTTCTCATTGCTAATTTTCCAATGATATTTCCTTCAGGCATTATGGCTGTTCATCTATACAGTCTGCACGAATTCATCACCTACGAGGATATCCGCGTACAGGGCCGTCACCAAAACCAGGAGTTTACAGATGCCCAGTGTGCGAGGTTATGGGTTGTTTGAACGCACGCGTTGGTTGGCTGCTTCCTCGCCGTTCTGCTCTCTTAAAAGTCATGCTGGGAGCAATTTGGAGAGCATTTCCAGGGTTTCACGAGGCCATGCCGCTTAATGCGCTGGATGATGCCAAAGACAAGATGCATTCAGTGTACCTATCGGGGCTAATCTCGAAGAGACGGCGGGATAGCCTCATCGACATCCTGTAGCAAATCTTTCAACAAACGACGATAATTGCTGCTTATCGAAGGATGGGGGGCCTTGCCGAAGACCTTGACACACGCGAGCGTGAGAGGCTGTGTACGAGAATAATCAGAAAGGCCAGAAGAACTCTAGATGGCCTCACTTTTGAATTTCTCAATCCGTGCCCTGGGTCTGAGGTTATACCGTTGTAATCATTCGAATAATGTATTTGTTTATTTCTTTATGATTGTAAGAACCCTTGGCAATATGAATGGAATTTTTTTTTATTTCAGCTTGTCTTATTTCTCGTTCTGGGTCTTTTACACATGCATGAATGTGTCTCGAACGCTTGATCAAATGCAAATCGGATGTTCCTTCTTCTTTCTTTGATTATCAGCATGTTGTCTTAGTAAACATGGTCGATAGATGACAGAGCGAGCATCCTGTCTTGGTTTCTTCAAGAGGTAGCAATGGCTTAGGCCGCAGGTTCAAATCTGCTGCCTAAGACTTTTCAACTCTATAAGCCGTGAGGGTCTCATAGAGATTTTTCTCCCTACGGATCGAGAGGATCTCGTAGGTGTATTTTCTCCTTAGGAATCATGAGGATTCCTAAGTGTATTTTCTTTTATAAGTCGTAAGGATCTTATAAGAGAATTTTTTCCCCCTTACGAGTCGAGAGGACCCGTAAGCGGTTGTTTCCCTCCTTGTCGAGATTCATCCTTGGAGAGTGAGACCCGTGGATTGTCACGCCCCGCTTCCCAGAGTACGCAAGATTGGGCACGTGACATAACCAACCATGCTACCTGTGGGTAGGAAGTATCCATCCACAGTCACATTACGGTTGTAAGGATATCAAGAACAAGATAATAAACTAATCTAATACATGTCCAAATCCATAATAACAAGAATCAATAAACAATAAGTGCGGAAGCTAATGATCCAATACAATGAATAAACAGTACGTCCCATAATGCGGGCTCACATCTGGAAATGAAATGAAATAAATAAACTAAACCCTAAGGAACTCACAGTTCAGCCTGCTGGCTGAAGTACTCCTGCTCGGTCGTCGACAGTGGTACGGAATCTGGGCCATGCAAAACCCAGACGTCAGCGCGTCATGACATCAAGTATATAGTAAAACATGGTAATAAGCAATGCAAGTATGAACATGAATAAAGCAATAATAAGAGATAACAAGCAGGGTAATGTGCAATGGTGTCCAAACTGTCCTATCAGGTTTTCTACTCTATAGTCTTTGAAACCAATTGATGAATCGTCGATGTAACTCAATAGTATCCCGTGCGTGCCCGGGACCACGGTCATGACCCTCGGGGCTGAATCCGAGACGTGCCGCTAAGCAGTAAAAGGTAGTAGGATGGACGAGTGATGTCAGCATCAACACTCCGGAGCTGGCCAAGCCCGTAAGACTGATTAGATCAATGTATCGAACTGTTGAGTTACAAGTCGGTTTCACCTTTGATTTCCCCATACCCCCAAGCTATGTATGTCAGGTCAGGTATTCAGTAGTCAAGGACTAATGCCAACGCAGAATCAAGTAAAAGTAGGTCTGTCTGGATCGACAGCAGGAATGGTCAGGTTGGTCGGCATTAGGCATGAAATCATGAAACAAGTAATGTCATGGTACAACAGGATGAGTCGGTATGTATGTATATGTCAGGTGTAGCAGGGTCAGGCCAATATGTCGTGCAATCGGGTAAGTGCTCACAACAGGTATACAATCAATAATAAACAGCAGCAGGAAACAGTAATTAACCACAATATTCCATATAACCACAGTGATGTTTGTATTCTCTTATTAACAGGTTCAATCATCTTAGGGTGCAATCGCCACAAGGTGAAGCGATATCCACAATTATAAATTAAGGAAACTACATGAAATTATACTAAATATAATAATTGTCTCATGAATGATTTAACAGTTTAAGCAGATATGATTCAGTCGTTTTATTTAGTTGAAATATGGGTTGATGTGGGTTGATTAATTACGAGGAACTGTTGTAACGATTCCATTATAAAGATACTGCAATAATATGATATCAATAGCCATCATTAAGTTGTGGTATTAAATAGTATGAATTCAATTGCGTGGCAAGACTAGATCTCGCACGCTAGCATGTTCAAGCAAGTATTCAGATACTTGCCTCGACGGTCTGCAAACTGGAACACGGATGCGATGTCGGCAGAAAGCACGATATGCTAGCACGGGCCACGGATCAGGTCCCAACAGCGAACAACGGGATCACACGGACCAGGGGGCTTCGCTGGAGCGTCGGGTTCGCCGAGACGGCACGTCGGATTCCGGCAAAACGCGACAACAAGTTAGCAACAGACAATAGACTCAATGCGATCAGCGGGGGTGAAGACTTTGCACAAAGGAGAGATAGGGGTGCTCACCGAGAGATACCAGGGACAGTCACGACGGGCTCGACGGCGATGGGACGCCGGCGAGGCAACGGCGGCGGCTGCTGCAAGGGCTGAAGGCCTCGGGTGTGCGGGAGAGGGTGCTGCGGCGAGCTGGAGGAAAGGGTGGTCGGCTCTGGTGGTCGAGGGGGAGAAGGAGGTGGCCCTGGTGACAACGGCGAGGTCGCCGGCGCGTTCTCCGGTGAACAGCGGGGTAGGCGATGGGTGAAGGCTCGGGTTGGTGGTCCGGCGAGGAGAGGAAGGGAGGTGATGACGAGGTCGTGACGAGGAGGATGAGAGGGTGTCGCGGGGGTCGTCGGCGACGGGAGGTCGCGTCGACGGCGAGGTCTGCAGGGTTGGAGGCGACGTCGGGGTTGGGGTGCAGGTGCGGGAAAGAGCGGGAGAACGAGGGGAGGAAGGTGCGGTGAGGTCGACGAGGTGGTGACGGCGGCGACGAGGTCACGGGGAGGTCGGCGGTGAGGTCGCGAGGGTTAGGGTTAGGGTTTCGTGTGGGTTTCTCGCGATGAAGAGGATGAATGGGGAGGCGGCTGCATGCGTTATAATATATAGAGGAAGAGAGAGAGAGAGAGAGAGAGATGGGGAAAAGGAGGCGGGGCCCACGAGCTCAAATAGGAGCTCGTGATTGGCCACGAGATTAGATAGAGGAAAATTTGAGATGATTCTGGCAGAGATTTAATGGTTAAGAATATATTTCGTATATTATTATAGTTTTAGTATATTAGATTAAATGGGCCTTTTTGGCTCAAAATGAAACATTTCCAAATCGCGCCCGGGTTGCGCCCAAATGTTCCAAATTCAAATTATAGGATTTTAAGCGGGTTCCAAATTTTGAAAAGAGGTGTTTAATGATTAAAATGCATGCCCCCAAGTCGGACACTTGCACGCGCACGTAGTCGTCCAAACTTGCCCGTTTAGCCGAACGGGACGGAATCTCGACACGCGGACGGTACCACGCGACTAGTGGCGACGAGTAGGCCAACATGGACACTTTTAATTTCATTTTAGGAGTTAAAATTTGTTACGTGCCAAAATGACTTAACCGGTTAAAATTTAGCAATAAACCCCAGAAAAACGGAATAATTGGAAAAGAGCAATATATAACCCTCAACTAGTAATATAAGTAGTATTATTGGGCTCGGGTGTTACATCATACCCAACTACAAAAAGAATTTCGTCCTCGAAATTCCAAGAGTACAAGATAGCTAACTACTGGAAAAGGTGAGGGAATTTCTGTCGGATCTCGTCTTCTCGCTCCCAAGTGGATTCTCCATTCGATCGATTACCCCAAGAAACTAGCACAAGAGGGATAACCTTGTTCTTAAGAACCTTTTCTCTCCGATCCTTGATTTCAACTGGTCGCTCTTCAAAAGTTAGGTCCTCCCGTACGGTCAACTCCGAATGATCCAAGACATGAGTCTCATCACGAACATACCTCCGTAGTTGAGACACATAAAACACATCGTGAACTCCTGCTAATGATTGTGGTAACGCCAACCGGTACGATACTTCTCCAACACGCTCCAATATCTCGAAGGGTCCAACGAAACGAGGACTAAGCTTTCCCCGACTTCCAAAGCGAATCACCCCTCTAGTCGGTGATATCTTCAGGAATACCAAATCACCCACGGCGAACTCTAGAGGTCTTCTTGACGTGTCGGCCCAACTCTTCTGTCTGTCTTGAGCTGCCTTCATATGCTTCCTGATTGTATTCACCTTCTCGACTGTCTGTACCACCAAATCTGGTCCTAGTAACCTTCGTTCACCAACATCATCCCAACAAACAGGTGAACGGCACTTACGACCATACAGTGCTTCAAACGGGGCCATCTGAATAGTTGCTTGGAAGCTGTTGTTGTACGAAAACTCCACCAGGTGTAGATGATCTTCCCAAGAACCTTTGAAGTCCAACATGCAGGCCCTCAACATATCTTCAAGGGTCTGGATCGTTCTCTCCGATTGTCCATCAGTCTGAGGATGATAAGCTGTGCTAAACTTCAATCGAGTCCCCAAACTTTCTTGTAAGCTCCTCCAAAAGTGCGACAAGAATCGAGTGTCCCGATCGGACACGATGCTTACCGGTACCCCATGCAATCTGACAATCTCCTGCATGTACCGCTCTGCCAAAGTCTCCGTCGATTGACCAACCCGAAACGGAATAAAGTGAGCTGCCTTGGTCAACCGATCGACAATCACCCATACTGCATTGTTGCCCTTTGAACTCCGCGGTAAAGCCGTCACGAAATCCATGGTTATATGTTCCCACTTCCACCGAGGAATCGGAAGTGGTTGCAACAAACCAGCAACCCTTTGGTGTTCAGCCTTGACTTGCTGACACACCAAGCACTTAGCCACGAAGCGAGCAATTTCCCGTTTCATACCTTCCCACCAGAAGTGCTGTCGAATGTCTCGGTACATCTTTGTCCCTCCTGGATGTACAGAGTAAGCTGAACTGTGTGCCTCCTTCATAAGCTCTTCACGCACATCTCCCTTTGGTACACACACACGGCCACCATATCTCAACGAACCGTCTTCGTGGATCAGTAAATCGGTTCGTAGTCCGGCTTCAACCTGCTCTCGAAACTTTTGCAGTCTAGGATCCTGCGATTGTGCCGCTTTAATCTTCTCAACTAAGGACGATTGTACTTGCAACTGCATAAACTGTCCTGTAGTATGTGGTAGCACAACCTCCAAGTCAAATCTCCGAAAATCCTCAATGATCTCCCTTTGTGCGGTCAAAACCTGAATTGCTGGTAACCGACTTAGCGCATCTGGCACGACGTTAACTTTTCCCGGGTGGTACTTAAGATCAAGGTCATAGTCGGCCATCAGCTCCAACCATCTGCGTTGCCTCATGTTCAACTCCTTCTGAGTGAACACATATTTCAAACTCTTGTGATCTGGAAAGACTTCGATTCTCTCGCCCAATAGGTAGTGTCTCCAAATCTTCAGGGCGAAGATCACGGCTGCAAGCTCTAAGTCATGAGTCGGATAGTTCTTCTCATGAGTCTTCAGTTGTCTCGATGCGTAAGCGACGACTTTCCCGTTCTGCATTAAAACACATCCCAATCCCTTTCCAGATGCGTCGCTATGAATCACCAGTCCTCCTGAATTATCCGGTACGGTCAGGATCGGGGCGGTTATCAACTTCTGCTTCAACGTCTCGAAGGCCAATGCACATACATCTGTCCACACAAACGGTACCTCCTTACGCGTAAGCTTGGTTAACGGCTCAGCTAAACGAGCGAAGTTCTCCACAAATCTTCTGTAGTATCCGGCGAGTCCAAGAAAACTCCTTATCTCCGCAACATTCTTCGGAATAGGCCAATCTCGAACTGCTGTAATCTTCTCGGGATCAACGGCGATTCCATCGCCCGACACGACATGCCCCAGAAACTTCACTTCTTCCAGCCAGAATTCACACTTACTCATCTTCGCAAATAACTTCTCTTGTCTCAGCGTCTGCAGTGCGATCCTCAAGTGCTCAGCATGCTCCTCCGGACTCTTCGAGTACACCAGAATATCGTCAATGAATACCACAATAAACTGGTCCAAGAACGGTAAAAAGATCCTGTTCATCAAATCCATGAATATTGCCGGCGCATTAGTCACTCCGAAGAGCATCACTAAATACTCGAAATGCCCATACCGAGTCCGAAACGCCGTCTTGCAAATGTCTTCTGCCTTCACTCAGACCTGATGATATCCTGATCGCAAGTCCAGTTTCGAGAATACCCTCGCGCCACTAAGCTGCTCAAAAGTTCTCCAATGCGAGGGATCGGGTACTTGTTCTTAATAGTCACCCGGTTCAATTCTCGATAATCAATGCACATCCTTCTCGTGCCATCCTTCTTCTTTACTAAAAGAACTGGAGCTCCCCAAGGTGAGTTGCTGCTTCGAATCCATCCCTTCTCGAGTAATTCACCCACTTGTTTCTTAACTTCTTCCAATTCCACCGGTGCCATCGGGTAATAAGATTTTGATACTGGCGCTGCACCAGGAATAAGGTCAATCGCAAACTCCACCTCTCGCTTCGGCGGTAAGCCCGAAATATCTTCAAACACATCCATAAAGTCGCGAACAACTGCCGGCTCTTCATTACCATCCACTACCATAGCCGCAAGAATATTGTTCGTCGGCCTAGCCCTAAACTCGACTGGCCCGACAGAACTGCTTCCTCCAATGAAAGTAAACTCAGGGTGTCCGGGAATCTGGAAAATTACCTTCCTTGCCCTACAATCAATGTGTGCGTGGAAAGTGCCAAGAAAATCCATTCCCAAGACTACTTCATAACTGTCCGTATCAATCACCAAGAAATCTGCAAAAAGCTCCCGTCCACAAACAACAACTGTACAATCTCTACATTCCTTACCAGCTATGATTTTCCCATTCCCAGTGTGTATGTCCCAGAAACTAGACAGGGTCGTGCAGGTGATCGAGTGTGTAGTTATAAATTTGGATGACATAAAACAGTGGGATGCTCCGGAATCAAATAATGCCAATGCGGGAAAACCACGAACGAGTACAGTACCTGAAACCACTTCTCCTGATGCCTTGGCTTCCTCAGCTGTCAAGATGAAAGCTCGACCCTGGTTGGGTCCTTGTGTCAGCTGCTTCTGCCCTTGGAACGGTCTTTGCGGAGTCTTCCGTATATCATCTCTCGTGCGAAGATTCGACGGACAAGCACCAACTGCGTGATCGGCTGCTCCACAAACCAGACAAAGTCCCAGTCTCCTTCGACACTCCTTCTGCACGTGCCCAGGTAATCGGCAGTAATCACAAGTCACGCTCTTCCTTCGATCAACGATCACAGGCTTCTTCATTGGCGCTACACTTCGACGGTCCACTGGAATACCTCTGCGCCCATGATCTCGGTTAGGCACAAATGCAGGCTTCCTGGCCGCAACTGCTGTCTGGTGAAGGTTCCCTTTCGATCCTGACAAACTCTGCTGCTCTCTGGCTGCCGTAAGAACCTGTGAGAAAGTGGTCAAACCCAGGGAGACAATCTGCCTCTGGATGTCCACGTCCAAACTGTGCAAGAACCTTCGCGCCCTGTCTGCCTCCTTGGCGACTAAGGGTCCAGCGAAACGGCCGAGTCTCGTCCATTCTGCTGCATGTATATCCACAGCTGCTCCATTTTGTTTCAGCCCAATAAATCTTTCCTCCATTTCCTCCCGGGCAGTCCGCGGGAAGAACTTTTCCAAGAAACTTTTAGAGAAATCCGCCCAACTGATTGGCTTGGACAAGCGGGTCTCCTCCACAAGCCACCACTCTCGGGCGTAATCCACCAGCTGAATGCGCACCACATCAACTCTCTTGTCTTCTGGGATCTGTGCTGCAATCAGTAAATTCTCCGTGTCCACGAGCCACTGCTCGGCTGGCAACGGCTCCTCCAAGCCAGTGAAAGTAGTAGGACCCAACCGTCTGAAATCTGCCACAGTCCCTACTCGGTCGACTGGCTTCGCTACAGCGGTGTTTACAGACTGCTGCATAGCCTGCAAACCCTCCTGAAATGAATCTGCTTGCTGCTGGATCAGCTCAGTTTGCCTCTTCTGATTTTCTAACATCCCACGTATCACTCCTAACATGGCGGCTTCATCCACACGCCTCTGATACGTCTTGAAATTCTTATCTGCCATGGTCCTGAAATCAAAACAAACAACATTAGCATGATGATAGATTCAATATATAAACCAAAGCTAGAACTCCAAGATACTTAAATAGAGTACTGCATTGTAGCTATGCCGCGGTATCATAGCCGCAATTACTTAACTCCACCCAAGTCGCCCAAGTCCTAGGGATAACAAGAAATCAGGTTTCCGAGTCGACATGCAAAGTAAGTTTGCACGTCGTAAAAGATATAATCAGGAAGAATGTGATTCAAGAATGGTAAAACGGTCAATGTGGCTGGACAAGTTTCCTAAACACGGGTATTCTGATCCGTGTATTGGGTACAATACCCAACTACAAAAGAATCAACCCGACTAACCTATGGCTCTGATACCAAAAGAACCATGTCACGCCCCGCTTCCCAGAGTACGTAAGATTGGGCACGTGACATAGCCAACCATGCTACCTGTGGGTAGGAAGTATCCATCCACAGTCACATTACGGTTGTAAGGATATCAAGAACAAGATAATAAACTAATCTAATACATGTCCAAATCCATAATAACAAGAATCAATAAACAATAAGTGCGGAAGCTAATGATCCAATACAATGAATAAACAGTACGTCCCATAATGCGGGCTCACATCTGGAAATGAAATGAAATAAATAAACTAAACCCTAAGGAACTCACAGTTCAGCCTGCTGGCTGAAGTACTCCTGCTCGGTCGTCGACAGTGGTACGGAATCTGGGCCATGCAAAACCCAGACGTCAGCGCGTCATGACATCAAGTATATAGTAAAACATGGTAATAAGCAATGCAAGTATGAACATGAATAAAGCAATAATAAGAGATAACAAGCAGGGTAATATGCAATGGTGTCCAAACTGTCCTATCAGGTTTTCTACTCTATAGTCTTTGAAACCAATTGATGAATCGTCGATGTAACTCAATAGTATCCAGTGCGTGCCCGGGACCACGGTCATGACCCTCGGGGCTGAATCCGAGACGTGCCGCTAAGCAGTAAAAGGTAGTAGGATGGACGAGTGATGTCAGCATCAACACTCCGGAGCTGGCCAAGCCCGTAAGACTGATCAGATCAATGTATCGAACTGTTGAGTTACAAGTCGGTTTCACCTTTGATTTCCCCATACCCCCAAGCTATGTATGTCAGGTCAGGTATTCAGTAGTCAAGGACTAATGCCAACGCAGAATCAAGTAAAAGTAGGTCTGTCTGGATCGACAGCAGGAATGGTCAGGTTGGTCGGCATTAGGCATGAAATCATGAAACAAGTAATGTCATGGTACAACAGGATGAGTCGGTATGTATGTATATGTCAGGTGTAGCAGGGTCAGGCCAATATGTCGTGCAATCGGGTAAGTGCTCACAACAGGTATACAATCAATAATAAACAGCAGCAGGAAACAGTAATTAACCACAATATTCCATATAACCACAGTGATGTTTGTATTCTCTTATTAACAGGTTCAATCATCTTAGGGTGCAATCGCCACAAGGTGAAGCGATATCCACAATTATAAATTAAGGAAACTACATGAAATTATACTAAATATAATAATTGTCTCATGAATGATTTAACAGTTTAAGCAGATATGATTCAGTCGTTTTATTTAGTTGAAATATGGGTTGATGTGGGTTGATTAATTACGAGGAACTGTTGTAACGATTCCATTATAAAGATACTGCAATAATATGATATCAATAGCCATCATTAAGTTGTGGTATTAAATAGTATGAATTCAATTGCGTGGCAAGACTAGATCTCGCACGCTAGCATGTTCAAGCAAGTATTCAGATACTTGCCTCGACGGTCTGCAAACTGGAACACGGATGCGATGTCGGCAGAAAGCACGATATGCTAGCACGGGCCACGGATCAGGTCCCAACAGCGAACAACGGGATCACACGGACCAGGGGGCTTCGCTGGAGCGTCGAGTTCGCCGAGACGGCACGTCGGATTCCGGCAAAACGCGACAACAAGTTAGCAACAGACAATAGACTCAATGCGATCAGCGGGGGTGAAGACTTTGCACAAAGGAGAGATAGGGGTGCTCACCGAGAGATACCAGGGACAGTCACGACGGGCTTGACGGCGATGGGACGCCGGCGAGGCAACGGCGGCGGCTGCTGCAAGGGCTGAAGGCCTCGGGTGTGCGGGAGAGGGTGCTGCGGCGAGCTGGAGGAAAGGGTGGTCGGCTCTGGTGGTCGAGGGGGAGAAGGAGGTGGCCCTGGTGACGACGGCGAGGTCGCCGGCGCGTTCTCCGGTGAACAGCGGGGTAGGCGATGGGTGAAGGCTCGGGTTGGTGGTCCGGCGAGGAGAGGAAGGGAGGTGATGACGAGGTCGTGACGAGGAGGATGAGAGGGTGTCGCGGGGGTCGTCGGCGACGGGAGGTCGCGTCGACGGCGAGGTCTGCAGGGTTGGAGGCGACGTCGGGGTTAGGGTGCAGGTGCGGGAAAGAGCGGGAGAACGAGGGGAGGAAGGTGCGGTGAGGTCGACGAGGTGGTGACGGCGGCGACGAGGTCACGGGGAGGTCGGCGGTGAGGTCGCGAGAGTTAGGGTTAGGGTTTCGTGTGGGTTTCTCGCGATGAAGAGGATGAATGGGGAGGCGGCTGCATGCGTTATAATATATAGAGGAAGAGAGAGAGAGAGAGAGAGAGAGAGATGGGGAAAAGGAGGCGGGGCCCACGAGCTCAAATAGGAGCTCGTGATTGGCCACGAGATTAGATAGAGGAAAATTTGAGATGATTCTGGCAGAGATTTAATGGTTAAGAATATATTTCGTATATTATTATAGTTTTAGTATATTAGATTAAATGGGCCTTTTTGGCGCAAAATGAAACATTTCCAAATCGCGCCCGGGTTGCGTCCAAATGTTCCAAATTCAAATTATAGGATTTTAAGCGGGTTCCAAAATTTGAAAAGAGATGTTTAATGATTAAAATGCATGCCCCCAAGTCGGACACTTGCACGCGCACGTAGTCGTCCAAACTTGCCCGTTTAGCCGAACGGGACGGAATCTCGACACGCGGACGCTACCACGCGACTAGTGGCGACGAGTAGGCCAACATGGACACTTTTAATTTCATTTTAGGAGTTAAAATTTGTTACGTGCCAAAATGACTTAACCGGTTAAAATTTAGCAATAAACCCCAGAAAAACGGAATAATTGGAAAAGAGCAATATATAACCCTCAACTAGTAATATAAGTAGTATTATTGGGCTCGGGTGTTACATGGATGGTATGCAAGAGACCGTTTTGGGCCGACTTGCAGGATCCCAGTGCTTAGGAAACAGTTTTTTTAATCCTCGCTGCCTAAGGCTTTTCCTCACGAGTCGAGACGAATCGAGCAGTTCTCGCGAAGACATCAATTTCCTCACGAGTCGAGACGAATCAATCATTTCTCGCAAGAATATCCTAACGTCACAGTTAACCTCTGCTCTTTACGACAGAGGTCCGTTAGAGTCTGTGGTACTCAGGGTTTTGACCGTCGTACCGTCGCGTCAGCTGATATATTTCTTGATATGCAATCTTGAGTAGCCTTGCGATTGTCGTGTCTCTGATCCTTTCGGGGGCTGGACAAGACGTCTTCAAGTAATCTTCCAGGTAGTATTACCGTCGAAAGAGCAAGCGTAGGGATATTCCATGTCACTTTTTACTTGAGGTTAGGCTCATTTTGGAGAGCCCCGATGAGTCATAACCACTCCACGCTGGTGTGGGATGATCTCCGATAGTCCTTCAGGCTTTATATGACTTGCCGTCAAGACCCTGAAGCTAGGAATTTGGCCTTTGCTTCGTTTGCTAGCATTACGTCCTCTATATCGAGACGAATGTCGTGTAGAGGTTTGGAACTAGGGACTTTGCCATGGCTCCGCTGTTTGATGATGTTGCATCTGCTGTGTCGAGACGAAAGCTGTGGTGGTGACCATTCCGCACTGGTGTGAGATGATCCCCAGTTGTCATTCAGGCTTTATATGACTTGCCGTTAAGACCTTGAAGCTAGGAATTTGGCCTTTGTTTCGTTTGCTGACATTGCATCCTCTATATCGAGACGAACGTCGCGGTTGTCTCTAGGTTGTTGGTGAACCATCGAGATTTGGAACTAGGGACTTTGCCGTGGCTCCGCTGTTTGATGATGTTGCGTCTGCTGGGTCGAGACGAAAGCTGTGGTGGTGACCATTCCGCACTGGTGTGGGATGATCTCCGATTGTCTTTCAGGCTTTATATGAGTTGCCGTCAAGACCCTGAAGCGAGGAATTTAGTCTTCGCTTCGATTGCTTTGTCGCGTCTGAATCTGGCTGGAAGAAGGACGCTATAGTGACATTTCGTCTTCTGTATCAAGACAAATGTCAAGGTGGAGCTAGGATTTTGCCGTCACTCCGCAGTTTGATGATGTTGCATCTGCTGTGTTGAGACGAACGCTGTGGTGGTGACCATCCCGCACTGGTGTGAGACGATCTCCGGTTGTCTTTCAGGCTTTATATGACTTGCCGTTAAGACCTCGAAGCTAGGAATTTGGCCTTCGCTTCGTTTACTTTGTCATGTCCAAATCCTGTTGGAGAAAGGACATTATTGTTGACATTGCGTCTGCTGTATCGAGACGAACACTGAGGTGGAGCTGGGATTTTGCCGTCACTCCGCTTTACTGACCATGAAGTCTTTTGTTGACGTTGTATCTGCATCTTGCTGAACTGCGAAGGAACGCCTTTGTTGATTATTTAGGCTGTAGATATTGCCATTAAGATTTGGCACTAGGGGCTATGCCGTGCTCCGTTTCATTGCGACTCTGAGGTCGGTTGTTGACGTCATGTCTGCATCTGGTTGGAGTGAGGAGAAACACCGTCAGCGGCCTATAAGTTGTCGATATCAACGTGGAGACCCTAAAGCTAGGGATCTTCTTTTGCTCTGTTTGTTGACATCGTGTCTGCAATATTGCGACAAATGTCGAGATTGTCTCTAGGTTGACTATGAACCGTCGAGATTTGGCTTCGCTTTCTGGTGGAGCCTGTTGGGAAGGTATGGTTCCCTCTTTGTTTGTGCCCCTGGATTGTAAACAGGGATCGATGTGATCTCACCTGTAGGGCAGAAGTTTCATTAATAATTTTTTTATTATTATTTTATTTCCGCGATGCTCTATCATTTCAGCTTTATATCGCGAAAGTCGCGATTGCCCAATCATTTCGGTTATTTTTTGCGGTGCCCAATCATTTCATCTATTTATTTTATTTTTACTCGCTGCTTTTTATTACGAGTTGCCCAATCATTTCGGCTATTTATTTTATTTTTACTCGCTGCTTTTTATTGCGAGTTGCCCAATCATTTCGGCTATTTTGCTTGCATACATTTTTACTTGCCACTTTTTATTGCAAGTTGCCCCATCATTTCGGCTATTTCGTATGCATGTGTGGCTCGCATTTTTTATCGCGAGTGTAGAACTTGGAATCTTGATGCCAATTCTAGCATCAGCATCGCTACAACTGGAATATTGCCAAGAGCGGATCATCATTTGCCATGAAAGGGCTTGGAATTTGATACCGGTTTAGGCATCAGCATCGCTACAACTGGGATATTGCCAGGAGCGAATCATCATTTGCCTCCGTCGACGTTGAACAAAGGTGGCTTAGCGAACAGGGTTAGGATCCCGTTGACTAAGGCTTTTGACTTCATGAGCCGTAAGGGTCTCACAAAAGTATTTCTCCCTACAAGTCGTGAGGATCTCGTAGGTGTGTTTTCTCCTTAGGGATCGTAAGGATTCCTAAGTGTATGTTCTCCTGTAAGTCGTAAGGATCTTACAAAAGGGTTTTCTTCTTATAAATCAAGAGGACTTACAAGGGTTGTTCACTGTATGGACATATCCCCAGTCACGAGTGGGACTTGGTTAGGGAAATGTTTATTCGTGCCCGTGGATTGTATACAAGGGTCAGTATCAAGCCGCTTGTAGGGCAATATCGAAGGTTGTGGGAGTTTCTTAAGAACAGGTTCAGGTCTCTGTAACTTAAGACTTTCAAATCTTATGAGCCGTGAGGGTCCCATAAGAGAGTTCTCCTTACGAGTCGTGAGGATCTCGCAAGTGTAATTTCTCCTTAGGAATCGTGAGGATCCCTAAGTGTGTTGCTTCCTTATGAGTCGTAAGGATCTCACGTGGGTAGTTTCTCCTTACAAGGTCGAGAGGACCTTGTAAGTGTCTTTTAATGAGGTTGCGCCCTTTCGGGTTTTCACAAACACTCGCTGGTAGCCCTGCTGTTTTTACTCACGGAGCCCTTTCGGGTTTTCATCCGTGCCTTTTTTTGCTTATGGACATACCGTCTTTTTTTTATTCTTTTTTTTTCTAACGAGGTCGCGCCCTTTCGGGTTTTCACGAACACTCGCCGGTAGCCTTGCTGTTTTTACTCACGGAGCCCTTTCGGGTTTTCATCCGTGCCCATTTTGCTTATGTACATACTGTTTTTATTTTTTTTTAATTTTTTTTCTTGTTCTTTTTTTTTCTAACGAGGTCTCACCCTTTCCGGTTTTCATGAACACTCGCCGGTGGCACTGCTGTTTTTACTTACGGAGCCCTTTCGAGTTTTCATCCGTGCCCATTTTGCTTATGAACATACCGTTTTTATTTTTTATTTTTATATATTTTTATATTTTTTTTATCACATCAGCCTGAGGATGCCGCGGTAGTAGTTTAAAGACGTTTCGGTCATCAGCTAGTTTTAGGACGTAGTGGTCCGTCATTAGTTTAAGGACGTTTCAGTCCGCTGTTAGTTTAGGGACGTTTCGGTCCACCGTCGCCGTATTTAAGGCGAATCTCTAGTTTACTGACTTTTCGGTCTATGGGGCTTTCCCTATGAATGAGTATGATGCCCCCGGCGTATCCATCTTTCTCGGAGCGTACGGTTGTGGCGGGCTCACCTTCCAGTTTTCGGAGATGACGAACTTGCCCTGTTGGTATTGGTCTTCAACCCAGGTTTTGAAGACGTAGCAATTTTCGATCGGGTGACTTACCGT
Source organism: Agapanthus africanus (assembly GCA_030015575.1). Classification (NCBI taxonomy): domain Eukaryota; kingdom Viridiplantae; phylum Streptophyta; class Magnoliopsida; order Asparagales; family Amaryllidaceae; genus Agapanthus; species Agapanthus africanus. The sequence continues at coordinate 408,141,016 of CM057349.1, read as the reverse complement.
TTGGTGGTAAGGGCAATAATTGGGATCGTTGATATCGCCTGGCTGCAACGGACGTTTTGGACTCGGTAAATTGATGAGTCTGTCGCGCACTGCCAGCTCGAACAGTCTCCTTGTTTCATCTTGAGGAAATGAGTAAGGACGTCCCAGCCTCTCTTTGAGGGATATGCGCGGACGCATATTGTTTTGACGAACAACCGGTCTAGGGCCACTCGATTGTTGTTGAGTGTTGGCAACAATGGCCGTTTTTCCCTTTTCCTTTCTCATTTCGTTTGCTCCGTCGTTTGCGGGTCCGATATTCTTTCCGGGTGGTATGCCTTTGCACGGATGAATGTTCTCATAATTCTTCAATTCTTCAGAGATGGATTCCTTGAAGAGTGGGTTGAAGGCTGTTTCTTCGTCGGGGTCGTTCCCAAGGGTGAGAACTCGTGATCCCTCGGGCTCGTCCCTATGACAATTGCCGGCAACTCTTTTATGCTCATCTGTCATATTTTTCCGTTGTCTACGAGCTTCCCGCTTTATTTTGTTGACGTGGTGTCTATGAGCGACATACCCTTGCCACCAACACTTAAAGGTGTCGCAGTCTTCAGTGGGATGTGCGATCCTCTGATGATACAAGCAATAATTAAGATGCATCTCTACTCCATCGAGAGTGTTTTCTTCAGAGGGCGGTAGCTTCATTCCCATTGATATGGCTTTAGCAAACCTTTTCCTCGTCTTGAATTTGTTTTTATCGGCAGTGGATGTCTTTTAATTTGATGAGAGTGCCTCGACTTTTTCGTCTAGTCGGCGGTGTTTGGCTTGTTCCAGTATGGCTATCTCACGCTCTTGATTGGCTTTAACTTTCAGACGAATCTCGTTTAGGAAGGCATCGATCATCTCGTCTGACGGCCGCAGAAGTTCCGGTTTAGAATCCACCCTCGTTTTCTCGGTGCAAGGAGCCTCTTTATCGTCTATCAATGAGTGAGAGATCACGTGACAAGTTGCCCCCGGTGCGTCCGTCTTCTTTGGAGTGTGCGGCTGTGGTGGGTTTACCTTCCACTTTTCAGACAGCGCAAACTTGCCTTGTAGGTATTGGTCTTCAATCCAGTTTTTGAAAACGTAGCAATCCTCAATCGGATGACCCAACACTCAATGGTAGGGACAGTAATTGAGATCATTGACGTCGTTTGGCTGCAACGGGCATTTTGGATCTGGCAGATTGATGAGCCTGTTGCGTAGTGCCAGCTCGAACAGTCTTCTCGTTTTATTTTGAGGAAACGAGTAAGGACGTCCTAGCCTCTCCTCGAGGGATACACGTGGACGTATATTGTTTCGACGGACAACCGGCTTCAAGTTGCTGGGCTGTTGTTGAGCATTGGCGACGACAATTGCTTTTCCTTTCCCCTTCTCATTTCGAGAGTCCGGTTTTGGAGGAGATGGTCCATGGCCCATCTGGTCCATTTGGGCCAACTTGTCGATCAAGGCCTGGAAAGTAATTGGCCTGAAGAACATCATGAACTGCGAGATGGTCGCTTGCGGATCAAGAGTGCCCACAAACATGCCTACTGCAGGTGCTTCTTCGATGCCTTGTTCGCATTTCGATCATAGATCCCGCCATCGTGTTGCGTATTGAACCCACGTTTCGCCTGGCCTTATCCTGGCGTTGATCAGCGCTGTTATCGGGGTGCGTTCGCTAGCACTCGCGAATCTTTGTGTAAACAGTAGCTCCATCTCCGCAAATGTTTTGACAGAGTCGTTAGGTAGCTCCGAATATCATTCAAAGGCCGTCTCCGCTAAGCTACCGACGAACTGTCGAAGCAGCAGTTTGTCGTCGTCTCCAGTGTTGCCGCATAAGGCCCTGAATTGAGCGACATGCTGATGTGGATTCCCTGTCCCTTTATATACGTGGAATTTAGGAATCGTATATCCCGGCGGGTAACTGATCTGGTCATACCAGCCCGGATAGGGTCATTCAGTTTTATTAATTTGCCCAGCCGCTCCACTCGCCTGATGAGCTCGTATTTGCTGAGCTATATAGTCATCCAGTGCAGCTTTGGAAATGGTTTCCTCCTTGGCTGTTGAAAGAGCCGGAGGAGGATTAGATGTTTCTCTTCCATCGTCTTCAACAATGATTGGAGTGCCATCAGCTGGAGGGTCCGGCTGTAACATCATCCCTACCATATCTTGGAAGAGGAGCGCCATTTGCTTTATGTTAGCCGCTTGCTCTGCGGCTTCTCTGTCCTTCTTTTCGAGGACTCTGCGTAGGTAGTCAGCGTCAGTTTCTTGTTCATGACGCTGTTCTGATGATGCCTCCGAGTTTTCTTTTGGCCCGGTAAGTGCAGCCATCGCAGTCATCATTTCCTGAAGTTTCTGTTGCTGCTCCTGGGCTTTCGTCACGGATCGGGTGAGCGGTCGGTGACCCGTCGAAGCACGGCTTTCCTCCCTTCCGGAAGCCATATAAATAGTGTGCACCACCATGCCCCCAGACTTGGGGCGTTTAGATTCAGTGTCTTTGCGATTTTCCAAAGACACAGGGATCTTCTCCAACCTCCTTCTTTTTTGAGCGGTCGAAGTTGAGGGGGCCGCTGTAGTGGGTACCCAAGTAGCTGTTGTTTTTTCTGGCTTGGCAGAGTAGCCCTTATCCTGCCGAACCTTCATCTTTTTCTTTTGGCGGAGATAGTCTTGATCCATTACAGAATCTTGGACTTGACGCCAGACCTTGTAAATTTCAGAGGACAGCCATTGAGGGGGCTGCTCCAGCTTCACCTTTGGGGCATTATCCACAGGTGTAGGAGATCTTTTCAATACGGCAGTTGGCGAGTTTTTGCGCACCCTTCTTAGTGGTTCAAAGCTATTCCCGGCCGGAACAGCAGCATTGATTTCCACCATCGAAGCTGGCGGAGTTATCCCAGAGGGGGAGTTGCCCCCAGCTTTCCTTACCCGGCGCCAGTGACGACGGCAAGCATGTCGTGCGATTGGAGTTGGTTTAGCCATAGGGGTGACCTCCTCATACCCCCTGTATTGGTCAAAATTCGCTGGTATCAGCCTTTTAAAGACCGACGTTCGTTGAATGGGGACGGTCAACCTATCAAAAGCAGACTTCCGAGTAGGGGAAGCAACCTTGATGATTTCGCCTGGAACGAGAGTAGGGATGGCTATCTGCTTCGGGATAACGCCTTCTGGTATTGCAGGCTTCTTTATGGGCCCGTTGGAGCTCTGGCCTAGTCTGTTAAAAACTGAGGCAGTGGAGTTGGGCGACTCGTTGAGAGGGGCCGCAGTAGTAGCAAGCCGATCGAATACCGACTTCTTGGGAGCTTCTAGTGTTGGTACAGGTGTGCTGAAGCTCATGGGTGGGAGCATGGTCCCAAAGAATAGTCCAGTGGTGGCTTGAGTTACCTGCTCCACTGGCATCTTGAAAAGAGAGGCCGCTTGGGGCCCGTATGTTACTCCTCCGGCAAGGACGGAGCGAAAGTTGCAGTTGCAGTTTGTGCAGTTTGAAGCCATTGATCTTTTGTTTTCTGCACGGAGAAAGACACCAAATCTTAGTACCTCGAATCCACAGGCAATCACAGCAAACCGCGATTCGTTCGCGAACGCGACACACGAAGTGTGGAGTGGAAAAAGGAAGAGGTCCCACCGGACGTGCCAGAATCTGTTCTCCTCCGAACGGCGGCCAGGACGTAGGCGTCTGGCCTGAGGTTCGGGGCAGATGCTATTTGAATTTATCCGTCCACCTCTCCGAAGATGCCAAGTTGATTTATGGCACCGTGTATAGGACGTTTGGACGGATGCGGCCGATGTAGCAGACTTCGTCAGATTCCCCCTCGCTTGAGAGGTTTTTTATTGTGGGGACGCTCTTCCCTGCAGGCGCAAGCCCCTGCAATTAATTACGCTACCGCACCGCGGTAGCAACTTTTTCCTTATCCAGCTGATCACTTCGTGTCATGTGTGTTTATTTTGTTTGTGGTTGCCCGTGGATTGTATACGGAGACTAATTTATGTCGTCGCCCGTAGGACGTGGATTAGTCCAAATCCGTATTTACTTAGATTTGGGTTTAGGGTTTTAGTTTAAGGATACATTAGCCATATTGAGGCTAAGATCAACTTAAACGTTTGTTAAGGATACGTTAGCCTAATCTCCAGACTAAGATCAACTTAACGGGATCGTTTGGATCCGACAAGAGAGCAATTGGCTCTATTGTTCCAGTTTAGGGACATAGTGGTCCATTGCATGTATGGCCATCGGGACCCGTCACCTCTCTGACGACGTTGAAGTATTACAACGACAGATGTCAGAGGAGTTCAGAGATGTACCCTTGAACCAAAGTTGGTTAGGAGATCTATAGTCCAATTTGGGACTAAAGTCTGTTTGAGGGTTTAAGGATACGTTAGCCATATTTGAGACTAAGATTAACTTAAACGGGATCGTTTAGATCCGACAAGAGAGCATTTGGGGCTCTATTGTTCCAGTTTAGGGACATAGTGGTCCAATATTCCCATTTTGGGGACGGATATTAGTTTAAGGACACGTTAGCCATATTTGAGGCTAAGATCAACTTAAACGTTTGTTAAGGATACGTTAGCCTAATCTCCAGACTAAGATCAACTTAACAGGATCGTTTGGATCCGACAAGAGAGCAATTGGCTCTATTGTTCCAGTTTAGGGACATAGTGGTCCATTGCTAGTTTAAGGACATAGTGGTCCATTGCCAGTTTAAGGACGTGGTGGTCCATTGAATATATGGCCGTTAGGACCCATCACCTCTCTGACGTCGTTGAAAGATTACAACGACAGGTGTCAGAGGAGTTCAGAGATGTACCCTTGAATCAGGTGTAAATTGATTTAAGAGAGCAGTCGTGCTCAGTCAATTTAATTTGAGGACTTACGGCCAGAATTGGGCTAAGTCCAATTGCAAATATTCAACATTTTATTTTTTTTTGGCCTATTAGGCCTTAATTAGGGCTCTGCCCCTGCACTGTATTTTATTCTGGCCTGTTAGGCCTTTTAAGTTGGGCTCTGTCCCCTTTATTATAATGCAGAGCATTTGTTTTGGTCCATTGGGCCTCTGAATTGGGTTTTGCCCTTTAATAATGCGCTGCATTAACTAGTCTGACAGAGTGCCACGCGGCTTGTCAGGCGCTTTGCGCCAATTGAGGAGTGCAAGACGCAAGTCCATGGGAAAGTGACACGTGTCATGCTCTTGTGAGCGTAAGCACAGCGCACTGCGCTGTTGCGCTGCTGACACGTGGCGCGCTCTGGTGAGTTGCGCCAATTTCAGAGAGCAATACTCTATTTTTAAAGCGTACAGCGCAAGTTGTTCTGGAGCTGACACGTGGCGCTCTCTGGTGGCTTGCGCCAACCCAGGAGCGCAACAGTGCAGATTTACAAGTGCAAGGCACTGTTTTAATATCTTGATCCAATTTTGGATTCAAGAAAAGAATCTTTAAGATTCCAGAACCAATGGTTCATCAAAAGGCAATTCCTTTATTATTATTATATTTTTTTTATTAGAGATCTTTGATCTTGTTCTTAGATCAATGATCTATCTCGAAGAAACTTCTTCTTTTATTAAAGGTTTTTACCTTTCTTTTTCTTTGAGCTCTTCTCAAAATTCTTTAGATGAATTCTCTGTTTTTCTCCCTGTGTTGATCTCTCTTTTAGAATTGGGGTCTAGGGGCCTTTTTATAGTGCCAATTAGAGAGATCTTTCTCTGAGTGATTTAGGGATTTTTCCCCACCATTGGATCTTTGATCCAAGGGCTTCTATTTTACAGAAGGCAATCTTCTTGTTTTTACCAAGATTGAGAAAGATCTTTCAGAATTTTAATTCTGTTTGGCGCAAGCGCATCTGCGCTTGACACGTGTCGCACAGCGCAACTGCGCTGGCGCAACTGCGCTGACACGTGTCGCGCAGCGCAGAGCGCAGCGCAACTGCGTTGACACGTGTCGAGCAGCGCAGAGCACAGCACAATTGCACTAGCGCAACTGCGCTGACACGTGTCGCGCAACGCAGAGCGCAAGTTAGCTGAAGCGTTGCTTCCTTTATAGAGCCTTGCTCTGATTGAGTGCGCTGTCTTGGGCGCTGCGCTCCTCTACGCTGGCGCGTCTGATTTTGACACGTGGCGCTCTGTGCGCAGCGCAGAGGATCTGAAGCGTTGCTTCATTTATTTTAATTTTAATTCACTTTAATTTTTAAAATAGAGCTTTGCTCTGATTGGGGGAAACAGAAGCGTTGCTTCGTCTCCCGTCTTGGAATTTGAATAGAGTTTTGCTCTGATTGGGGTAAACAGTATACACTGGCATTTTCTATACCAAACTACAAACAACCGTGTTAATAATATAATCAAACATTAATAGTCATATTCTCATTCTGTCTATTCTATCTCTACCCATCTTTGGGACTTACCGAGCGATTGTTCGCTGACGACATTCATATTTCTCTTCTTCTTTGGAATGTTGTCAGGAGGACCCGACTCTGAGGAGCTCGAGACCAGTCAGGAGCATTTGGAGCAGTACACTGAAGATCCGGAGCATTAGACTTTACTTGTACATATTTATTCCATTTCAGTTATTCCATTGTTTAGGCATTGCTTTCTACTCTTGTATTTACTTTTCCAGTTGTACCTGTAAAAGAATATTTAATAAATAAAGTTGTTGTTCATTTACATTCCTGTCTCTTGTGTACTTTATTTTATATTACTTAGTTACGCTTAGCTTATTTACTTTTGAGTAGATATGTAGCGGCCTCATTGCATCCTCTTGCCGTACACCGGGAAGCGGGGTGTGATAGGTTTTGTTGGCGGCCCATGCAGGTCATCTCTGTATGGACATGCAGGTCAGTTCTGCATGGACAAGCGGGTTAATTCTGCATGAAGTCCTAAGCAATATAATACAAGAACCAGCAACTAAAAACATTCTTTACATATTCCTTGAATCTTCTAATTTCATATATTTTGAATCTGTCATAATACAAATTTTTCTTTCAAGCTTATGAATTCTCCAAACAACACTAGTACCAACTTCAACAATACTTCACCACCTCTACCGTTTACACATACCGTCACTGCTCCGATCAATGAACAGACTGTACTGCTTGAGGCGATCCGCAGCCTCCTGGAGGGACAACAGCAGCAGACTGCTATGTTGATGAACCGCCCAGAAGCGGAAGCACCTGGGGTAAAGCAATTCTGGGTTTTGCACCCCAAGAAATTCTCAGGAAAAGAGAGCTCCCTAGAAGCTGAGGAGTGGGCTCAGAGTATTGAGGATGACCTGGCAGCGGCATAAGTTCTGGAGATCGCTTGGGTTCGAGTTGCAAAGCTGCAGCTCACTGATAATGTACGGGTCTGATGGAAGGCGGAAGAAAGCCGTCTTAACCAACCGATCGAATAGAGGACGTTTTGCGACATGTTCAACGTGAAATACTTTTCAGAGACTGCCTGATTCGACATGGAGCAGCAGTTTATTCATCTATAACAGGGTTCGATGTGGACCAAATCAGTAGATGAGTATGACGCTGAGTTCACCATGCTCAGTAGGTTCACGGCACATCTGATACCAACTGCTGAGATCCGATTCAGACGATTTCAGCAAGGGTTGGACCAGGAGATCCAAGCTGCATTAGCTACAGGGGATTTCCCAACCTATGAATTGGCTTTGAAGGCTGCCTGAAGATACGAGGCAGTAGTGAAGAGGAAGGGCATACCTCAATCTGCCGGAGTGAAGCGTCCTGCTACTCAGATGGCAGGAGGAGCCTCTTTAAGGCCAATTATTGAACCTAGGAGACCGGATGAAATCAATAACCAGCCGAGTACAGATTTTTACTTCTACTGCAAAAGAGATGGACATTTGTGGAAGGACTGTAGGTGCGCAAAAGGAATGCGCTTAGTTTGTGGTGCATCCAATCACGGAATTGGAACATGTCCTTATAGACGCAACTCAGCCCCCCCACACACCAACTATCCGCAGCGGCCATCTATCCAGGCTCCTGCACCTCGTCTTGCTCTCCCAGCTCCACCTCCTGCACAGCCTAATCGCCAATTCCATCAAGCACCGAGGAACATGCCTCGAGGGCAGAGGAACATGCCCTAAGGACAGAGAAATGTGTCTCCAGTTAGGAGGAATGTACCCCGGCATCAGGCGTTCACATTAACGGCCGTAGAAGCCGAGACTGTAGACCAAGGTAACCCTCGTAATTCCCTCACATTTTTTCAATCCTACCAAAACTTTCACATTCTTTCGTTCTTCTAAATATTTTTATGCACTATTAATAGTTCTATCACTAAATTGCTTTGAATCTGTTATACTGTCCTTTTACAAATTTCGAGAACGAAATTTTTATAAGGAGGGTAGAATGTAACAACCTTAAACTTTCTGTACAAAATTTTTTCAAAATACAAAAAGGAACACCTAAGCCTGAGCACAAATTATAAGTTTGATTTGCTTTTGAACAATAAGAAAGAGCTTATAGCTCATTGGTAAGATCTTGCACTGTTGAGACATAGCACCCGAGTTCAAATCCCATCAGCCACATATTATTTTTATTGTATTTTCTTTTAATCTTTTTAGAAGCCCAAGAGTTTACACGTACACTACACGTAAACTAAAAAGACACAGAATAAACAAACATGTGCACGAGAGTATACGAGGCGACAAGAACACGTGGCAGCAAACCCAACCACACCCGATGGTATTGGACCGACGAGAAGCTCAATTTGATCGGCACTGCCGGTGGGAACCATGGGTAATGCCCCCATATTTTACCCCCTGCACCTCTTCAGCTACCCCACTTCTCTCACTGTTTATTTTATATGCACTTTTCCAGAGAACAATAAAACCCCATTTAATCTCATTTTAATGCATTCTTTTACCTTCTAAACCTTAATTTTCCCTATAAATACCACACCATATTTTATCCCTCCTCACTCAGAAATTCTCAGTTAAAACTCATAAAATTCTCAAGTCCCTTTAATGTGCAAGTGGAGTTAGTGAAGGGCGAAATTCCGACGACGTTCCAAGGAGTTTCCAGCTACGAAACGACGCCCCGAGACCTTCCGTAGCTTCATCTCTCTCTTCTCTAGTTCAAAAGCCATTAAGTCCTCTCATTTTCTATTCTAAAAACATTCACTTCTAAAACCCGACGGAAACGGAGTTAATCCGACATCCGATTGGGTTTTTCTTTAAAAAGGTTATTTTTCTTAAACAATCAATACCATACTCTCATATAATTTTTAACAAACATTAACAAACATATTTAAACAAGTTTCATTCCAAAAGAATCTCTATTGCAACTTTTATCATATTTTTACGGTAAAATACCACATACTTTACATTTCGCCATAAAACACCATAAAACTTGTATTACCTTTAGATATCTCACGAGGTATTGACCTACCTCCTCACAACACACATCTTTGACATTGCACGATAAAGTTTTGGGAATATATTTATGGGATAACACGACTTTACAAATAAATACCATCAACTTATAAAACCATTTCTTTAAGAAGATGTATTAAACAGTTCCTTGCAATTACGTCTCTATAACCTACTTTTGGAGACCCCGTTCGGGATGGTGCGGGTTATCGCACATCATCGGGCCTAGTTGAGTGAGATGCAGACCTCCAAAAGGAGCATTCGATCTCGATGGAATTTTAATGCATTTTTCTTTAGAAAATGAGATTTTTACAAAACTAAATAAAATTTATTTTATTAAATATATATATATATATATATATATATATTATCAAAATATCTATTTTAATTATGTCATATAAATATTCCAAGTTTTCTAAAGGAATCACCATTACATAAAAATACCATCCAAATACAATATAATTCCAATTTTTCAATAAAATATCATATACTATGGAAACTAGGTTCTACTCACTAAAAATGTCACTTTTATAAAATATACATCTATGAAAATCCTAAAAATGATAATTAAATACTTGAGGTATATTTTGAAATTATACCAAAACTATTTTTACATAAAACCCCCTCAAGTTATACTAAATTACAATAAGGACCCTAGTAAATATAGGTTTAAGCGGGACCAATTTTCTTGAGCCTCAGGGAGCCGGAGAATATGGGTGTTTGCCTATTTAAGGTAGACAATCTAACAAACGGTGTTATCAGCACGGTAATTGTCTTGGAAAAAAACACAAATCTTGCCGTTTATATGCAGCAGCAAAACTAATTCAGGATTTCAATTTCTTTTCAAAGTGTCTGACTCAGACCGGGTCTCAATCTAATCAATCTGACTTGAATGTGATTCAAGTATAAACTATGATACAACATGAATCCATGAATCCTTCTATTCAATCTATATCAATATATATTGACTGAACCGAACCATGGATATATTACATCTACATGACTCTCCATTTACATCCATTCCGTTTACTGATATCATGATTTTAGCAAGTCTTCCATTTACTACAAGACAATACAATACAACTAGTACAATCAATACAGTCAATACAATAAACATTACGGGGTTTATAAATGGGTAGATTGGTACGGAACATGTTAAAGGTGGCACGGGATGGTCACTTAAGGCGTAATTGCATCCATGTCGTTATTCCGTGGTATTTTCGACGGAGCCTTATACTACGGGTTACCAAAATCCACGGTGTAAGTTGGACTCCTCTCGTATACACTGGTATTTTCTGTACCAAGCTACAAACAACTACGTTAACAATATGATCAAATATTAATAGTCATATTCTCCTTCTGTCTATTCTATCTCTACCCACCTTTGGGACTTACCGAGCGATTGTTCGCTGACGACATTCCTATTTCTCTTCTTCTATGGAATGTTGTCAGGAAGACCCGACTCTGAGGAGCTCGAGACCAGTTAGGAGCAGTACACTGAAGACCCGGAGCATTAGACTTTATCTGTACATATTTCTTCCATTTCAGTTATGCCATTATTTAGGCATTGCTTTCAACTCTTGTATTTACTTTTCCAGTTGTACCTGTAGAAGAATGTTTAATAAATAAAGTTGCTGTTCATTTATATTCATATCTCTTGTGTACTTTACTTTATATTGCTTAGTTACGCTTAGTGTATTTAATTCTGAGTAGATGCGTAGCGGCCTTGTCGCGTCCTCTTGCCGTACACCGGGAAGCGGGGCGTGACACCTGCTGCTGCTGCTTGGGCTGCTCCTTCTGCTCATCATCTTTAGAGGCTACGTACTATATTACTGCCGCCAGGAATGTCTGAAGAGGGCCGCCGCTGAAGAAGACGGGGACAACCTTATCGATCTTTGATTAGGTATTTCTTCTTCTTCTTCATATCTATTCTCTTCACCTTCTAAGGGTCCATGTTGTGGAATAAGGAGAATGATATTGTCGGTGTTTTATTTAAGACGAGAGGAAAGCGGGGGAAATAGAGAAGGAAAGAGCGTGCGTTTATGAGAGCGGGGGTTGTATGTGTGTTAGTTTATATTCATAGATTGGAAAAACTTCCTCATTAAAATAAAATAAAATAAAATAAATAATGACTGTAGTAGGATTTCAACCAACCCATGGAAATTTTCATACACACACACATATATATAGGGAGCTGATCTTAGGAGGTCCGGCCTCATTTTTTATTTTGAAGTCCACCTTTCAAAAACCATGTCTTTCTCCTTTGTTCCTAATTACGGCTCCCACGAGTCGCTGCCGCTGCCAAAGCCTGGCCTTAAGGCCCCGGCGCAGAGCTTCGGCAGCGGCCATCATCATCGCCTGTTGCTGCTGCTTAGGCTGCTCCTTCAGCTCATCATCGCTGGCGGCGATGTACTGTAGTACCGCCGCCGGGAACGTTTGAAGAGGGCCGTCGTCGAAGAATACGGGGACAACCTTATCAATCTTTGATCAGGTATTTCATCTTCTTCCTTTTCTTTCTATCTATTCTCTTCATGTAATACCCAGTATCTGTTATATAGTAAAATATGTATTTAAATAAACTTTATGTATTTTAATTTATTTATTTAAATACATTTTTCTAGTTAATCCCTTCATCTATTTTTCCTATTGTTTCCTTAGGCCACATTAAGCCCAATGTATAACCCAAACCCAATCCATTAATCTCTTTTTATTTAAACCAAACCCATTTCTTTTTTTTAAACAAATCCCGTGCCCATAAAATTTCCTCACGCTTTTTGATAAATGGTTATTATTTTGCTTTTAATGGCGATTAATGCCAATGATTAATTGGCATTAATTGCGTTTTAATATGATGTTTTTTAAAATCTATTTAAGAAAAAACCCTATCTCTCGATAGCACCCTTTCTCTCAGTCTCTCAATCTCTCTCTCCCCCTCTCTCAATATCATTCTCTTTCCCCCCAACCTAGCCCTCTGCTTTATTACCGGCAACCGCCGCTGACGTCACCACCAGCTTCCCCTCTCATAACCGTAACCACCATAACACCACCGAGCTCCTCCACTTTCTCTCTCTCACAACTCCAAGCAACACCTTAACCTACCACCAAGCCCCTCAAACCAAGCCAAGCTTCCTACACAACATCGAACACTTGCTGCCACCGTTGCCTCCGTTACCACTGCCGTCATCGCCGGCACCGCGCCTGTGCCACGCTACCATTCCCAGCATTGCATCGCTTTGTCATCGTTTCGTGTGTCGAGGCGATCCCCTGCACTCGTGTCGCTTCTAATTCAGTAACCTAAAGAAAGTGTGAAGGTTTTCGGGTGCTAGGGCCACAACATTTGCGGCTACAGCGGAATTGTAGAATCAAAATTTTACAAAAACATAGCACACAAAACCAACCAAGATCATGACATTCACTACAAATTGCAAAAATATATAGAACTTAATCTAAAAGTTCATAGGAACTACAACCTTTGTAGCATTTTCAAGTACTCCATATTTATGTTGGACTCCTTGTGGGCTCTATAGAAGATGAGAGAACTACCATGCATCTTGATCTCCAAAGGCCAAAGATGATTTATTTGAAGGTTTCTTACGCTTAGCGTATTTGCTTCTGAGTAAATATATAGCGGTCTCGTCGCGTCCTCTGCCCGTATACTGGGAAGCGGGGCGTGACAGTTTCTTTACTTGAGTTCCATGCTTCAACAATTAAAGCAAACTCCAATTTCATTCTTACTAGGAAATAGATTAGAGAATTGCAATGTGTTTATTCTAATTTAATTCCCTCCTTTTGTTCTCTTTAGTGGTGCGTAGAGAGCTTTAGAAATTAGAGGAAGAAGAAGAGGGTGTCATGGAAAAAGAATGCTCTCACTTTTTAAAATCTATTTTCTTTTATTTTTAAAAACAAATTATACAAGTGAAGAGATCTCCACCATCCAATTTCCATATGTCCTAACTTTCATCTCTCCTACACATGTCATCACGTGAGAGCGGACTTAAGTTGTGCTTATCTCATAGCACAACTTAAGCTAAAGAGAGCCTATATTAATTAAGCAAACATAATTAATCAATTTGCATTTTCAAATAAAATGCAAACATAATTAATCAATTTGCATTTTCAAATAAAATGCAAACATAAAGAGATTAAATTAGAATTATATAATACTATTATATATATATATATATATATATATATATATATATATATATATATATATATATATATGAGAGTAATGGAGGAAAGAGGCCATAGGAGGGAATTTCCTCATATGGCGTCGAAAAATTATACCCTCCCTCGTTTTTCCGACGATCGGCATCCATCATCTTCATCGTTATCATCTAAGATGTGGGTACACCAAATTTCATGTGATTCTACAACTTTTTCATCATTGATTTAGCAAAACAAAAAGTCATGTTGTCGGTAAACCGTTAATCTTGAACCCACTAAATCAACGGTGAAAAAGTTGTGGAATCACATGAAATTTGGTGTACCCACATCTTAGATGATAACGATGAAGATGATGGGTGCCAATCGTCGGAAAAAACGAGGGAGGGTGTATTTTTTTAATGCCATAAGAGGAAATTCCCTCATATAGCATCTTTTCTCCATTATTTTCTCTCTCTATATATATTAAATGAAATGTTGATTTAATATATCTGATTTCATAAAGTCGGCTAGTATTAATTAAATTCACGATTAAAATTAGGTTATCAAATACGCTATTTTAATCGAACTCCCGCAAGTATCATATACCGCCTTTATAATCGTTTCGCCCAAGCTTCGAACACCTCTGTGTATGACTCTATAGACTCGACAATACTCCAGCAGTAGATTTGGATCATATCCAATCGATCTGAAACACTTTCAGATCAATCCCCTCACGGGTAAGATCCACAAACCGTTAGCGGTACTAGCTGCATGTAATGGCTTCCCAGGTTTTGAACGAAAAGAAGATCAACAAGCAAGCTTGTCTGAACCCCTAATGAGCCTATCAGTGACAGTTTCCATACAGTCCTGTCTCTTCGTTTACGATATCGTATATTGGATCTAGGGGTGGAAACTGTCAGACCCCTAATAACCTGATAAGTTGTGCTGACTAATAACTCATAACTCTTAGAGATACAACTGATAACACTTATCAGTTTATCTCACTTGATGTGGTCATAAACTCCTGGTTATAGTCATGTCTTACATAGCGCGACATCTACTCCCTATACCGGGAGAGACGTATCCCTTCCGATCGCTCACCGCTTTTATGTGGCTCAGGACTACACCCAACTAAATCCTGTTTGCACGACTCAGTAGAGCTGTGGTAGGGTAGTAATCTAAGTACAGTAGGAACCATACAAGATACTATGATGATCTCAGGTTTACAGACTACTCTGTACTCATGTCACCAGAGAACTGCTATCTGACATTGGTACAATACCACTCAGGAGTTCTTAGGTGGGTCCGTCCAGTGTACTCATCTAATGAGCACATGTATACAATCATCGGTGTTAAACACCAATGGTTATAGGATCAGTCATCGCCCCATACAAGGTCATGAAACGTATACACTAGTCTAAACTGGAATATCGATACCCAGTCTCAATACTCCTACGACTATGGACATTTAAGGATGTACTTATGGACCACCAGGTCCTACTAGTATGATCTTCATCATAGTCCTAGTAATCAAGCAAAATCCTAAGGGCTTTATCTCATGTATTATCAATATGTGATACCGAGTAAAACTATATACACGATAAATAAAGTCACACCAGGTAGTATACTATCATCTCGAGTAAGATTATTTCTTGTATAGATCCTCCTTCAATTACAATAATTGCCTTGAAGGTATCTACATCCAACAATCTTCTACTTGCACTTAAGGCCAATTGTAACAACCCTAAACTTTCTGTACAGAATTTTTTCAAAATACAGAAAGGAACACCTGAGCCTGAGCACAAGTTATAAGTTTGATTTGCTTTTGAACAAGTAAGAGCTTGCAGTTCATTGGTAAGACCTTGCACTGCTGAGACATAGCACCTGAGTTCAAATCATATCAGCCATATATTATTTTTATTGTATTTTCTTTTAATTTTTTAGAAGCCCAAGAGTCTACACGTGCCCTAACACGTAAACTGAAGAGACACAGAATAAACAAATACGTGCACGAGAGTATACCAAACGACCCCGACACGTGGCATAAACCCCAAGCCCCTATGTCGGTAAAAAACCGGCGAGATCAAGGGAAATACCCGCGGAGCCGGCCCCCCGGTAGGAATAGTCCAAAATTTTACCCCTGCACATCTTGATCTACATCACTTCCTCTAGGCTGTTTATATTCTCTGCAATTATCCAGAGAATTAAAATACCCTCTTTAAATCCATTTTTAATACAAATTTTAATTCTATAATTCAATACACTAAACCCTAGTTTTCCCTATAAATAACACACCATATTTCACCCCTTCTCATTCAAAATTCCTTGTCAAAACTCTCAAAAATTCTCAAGTCCCTTTAGTGTGCAGTGGAGTTAACGAAGGGCGAAGTTCCGGCGACGTTCCAAGGAGTTTCCGGCGACGAAACGATATCCCGAGACCTTCCATAGCTTCATCTCTCTCTCCTATAGTTCAAAAGCCAGTAAGCCCCCCTCCCCCTTTCATCTTCTATTCTAAAAACATTCACTTCTAAAACCCGACGAAAACGGAGTTAATCCGACTTTCGATTCGGTTTTTCTTTAAAAAGGTTATTTTTCTTTATAAAAATCAATACCATACTCTCATATAATATTTAACAAACATTAACAAATATATTTAAATAAGTTTCATTCCAAAAGAATCTCTATTGCAACTTTTATCATATTTTTATGGTAAAATACCACAGACTTTACATTTCGCCATAAAACAACATAAAACTTGTATTACCTTTAGATAACTCACGAGGTAACGACCTACCTCCTCACAACACACATCTTTGACATAGCACGATGAAGTTTTGGGAATATATTCATAGGATAACACGACTTTACAAATAAATACCATCAACTTATAAAACCATTTCTTTAAAAAGATGTATTAAACAATTCCTTACAATTACGCCTCTATAACCCACTTTTGGGGACCCTGTTCGGGATGGTGCGGGTTATCGCATATCATCGGGCCTAGTAGAGCGAGATGCAGACTCCGAAAGGAGCATTCGATCTCGATGGAATTTTAATGCATTTTTCTTTAGAAAATGAGATTTTTACAAAACTAAATAAAATTTATTTTATTAAATATATATATATATATATATAATCAAAATATCTATTTTAATTATGTCATATAAATATTCCAAGTTTTCTAAAGGAATCACCATTACATAAAATTACCATCCAAATACAATATAATTCCAATTTTTCAATAAAATACCATATACTATGGAAACTAGGTTCTACTCACTAGAAATGTCACTTTTATAAAATATACATCTATGAAAATCCTAAATATGATAATTAAATACTTGAGATATATTTTAAAATTATACCAAAACTATTTTTACATAAACCCCCCTTAAGTTATACTAAATTACAATAAGGACCCTAGTAAATATAGGTTTAAGCGGGACTGATTTTCTTGAGCCTCAGGGAGCCGGAGAATATGGGTGTTTTCCTATATAAGATAGACAATCTAATAAACGGTGTTATCAACACGGTAATTGTCTTGGAAAAAGATACAAATCCTGCCGTCCATGTGCAGCAGTTACCGAAAACATCAAAACTAATTCAGGATTTAAGTTCTTTTCAAAGTGTCTGACTCAGACTGAGTCTCAATCTAATCAAGCTGACTTAAATGTTTTTCAAGTATAAAACTATAATACAACATGAATCCATGAATCCGTCTATTCAATCTATATCAATCTGTATTGACCGAACCGAACCATGGATATACTCCATCTACATAACTCTCCATTTACATCCATTCCATTTACTGATATCATGGTTTCGGAAAGTCTTCCATTTACTACAAGACAAGACAATACAATCAGTACATTCAATACAATTAATGCAATAAGACACTATGGGGTTTATAAAGGGGTAGACTGGTATAAAATATGTTAAAGGTGGCACGAGGTGGTCACTTAAGATGTAATTACATCCATGCTGTTGTTCCGTGGTATTTTCGACAGAGCCTTGTACTATGGGTTACCAAAGTCCAGGGTGTAAGTTGGACTCCTCTCGTATATACTAGCATTTTCTGTATCAAGCTACAAACAACAGCGTTAACAATATAATCAAACATTAATAGTCATATTTTCCTTCTGTCTATTCTATATCCACCCACCTTTGGGAGTTACCGAGCGATTGTTCGCTGACGACATTCCTATTTCTCTTCTTCTTTGGAATGTTGTCAGGTGGACCCGACTCTGAGGAGCTCGAGACCAGCCATGAGCATTTGGAGCAGTACACTGAAGACCCGGAGCATTAGACTTTACTTCTACATATTTATTCCATTTCAGTTATGCCATTGTTTAGGCATTGCATTCAGACTTGTATTTACATTTCCTGTTGTACCTGTAAAAGAATGTTTAATAAATAAAGTTGTTGTTCTTTACATTCCTGTCTCTTGTGTACTTTACTTTATATTGCTTAGATACGCTTAGCGTGTTTATTTCGGAGTAAATACGTAGCGGGCCTCGCCGCGTCCCCTCCCGTACACCGGGAAGCGGGGCGTGACACCAATTATTGTGGTATCACATATCCAACTTCTCTACTAGCTGTTTCACAAACCGTGTTTGAGAAACAGCCTCAGTGAGTGGATCCGCCATAATGTTTCTCTCTGTGTCTCTCGGATTCTCAATTTCATGGAGATCAACTATCTCCTGAACTGAGCGACACTTGCCTTAGAATTGTCTGGATAGACGATGGAACGAAGTTCATAAATGAAAAACTTTATCTAACAAGTTCTTAGGTTGTATCCTTTGCTGATTTACAATCAACATCTTAGTGCCTTGACCACCTCAGATCTTTCTTGGAACTCTTTCCAATATACTGCTCTTCAGAAGATGGTAAACTGTATAATTCACGACAGACGTTCTGTCATTCTTGTCACTTTGGAAGCTGAAGTCGGTAATCGCCTCCAGAAGAAGATTGCCATTATCATATACCAAGAATATCATATATATTCATCACTGCTTCCTATATTTCTCCAGGATTAGACTAATATCAGCATACTACACCAAGTGCAAAAGCATTATCCGGTGTGGTACATGACATCACATGATTGACCCAGGTGCCAAAGTAGGTAGAATATCATTTATGCGAGTTCCTCTCCTCATCAATCCAAAAGATATCTCTTTGGAGAGGGTGACTTCTCTATTTGCTGGTACACTACCACGCTAGGAGGCATCCATTCTAAACTCTTTTAGAATGGCGTCCGAATACCTGAATTGGGACAATCTTAAAACTTTTACTAGACTTATGGTCCATAATCCTATGTGGAGTAACATTTATGGCGACCGTATCTTAATCGATTGCAGTATAGGAATATCACTTCCTATCAGAAGAATGTCATCCATATCCAATATGATGTCTTTGACATTTGAATCTATCACCTTCTTACTGATCCCTGGTTCATCTATTATTATGATGAAATCAAACAATTTGACCGTAACATCAAAACAGATGATCCGCCTTCATTATACCTGCTTTAGTCTGTAAATAGACTTAAGCAATTCACACACTTTCCGCTGTTCCCACTGACTATGATAACCCTCTGGCAGAGGCATATACACGTATACTTCTAAATCAAATTTAGAAAGACGTTATATTCATCCACCTATCAGATATGATAGTGATGAAAACAACAGTGACAAGTTTTATCCGTATGGACTTCAGTACAGACACTGAAGTAACAATATCATCACTATGATGAAAACCGTTTACTACAGGTCCGACCTTATTAGGTTACTACCTTTCCATCTGCACTGATCTCAAAAGATCTGCTTGCTCCTTATGGGTTTTTACCCCTTTCAGGAGCACCCAACAAAATCCATACTTTGTTGTAGCGCATAGAGTCCAACTTAGATAACTTGGTATCCAACCATCAGTCAGAAGTCATACTTTCTATGGCATGTTGATAACTAGTAGGGTCATCATCTCATGATGCAAGCCTACTTGTCACCGTATACAAGCAAACTGAAGTATCTCTCAGGTGACTGAGATCACCTGCGGAGTTGCTAAGATTTTTCAAAACCAACAGAGGCTTTTCAGCTTCATTCATCATGGAGCGCACTCTCGGATGAGCAATCTGAGAGAATCACATTATCATTATGGAATACCCGGCGTAATTATCTACATCTTCGAACTCTTCGAAGATTCTTGATACTTCCAATGTATGGTTCTCTATTTTATCCCTATACTCTTTAAAGTTCTCACAACTTTGGATTTTGCGTTTCAATAAGAAGGCGCGTCCAAAATTAGAGCACTTAAAAAGTAAATAGAATGAAGTAAGAGAACCGACCCCTTGTCCCGAAGGACAACGAACCATACACATCCTATGTATATGTCCCCCGAGTTCACTAACTCATAATCTGTGTGTTATAATTTAAGTACTGTATTTTGGTTAAGAATATCAATTCTGTTATTCTTTGCACCTTATCCAATTAGCACTTGATATAGGTAAATGTCAATGATATCGTTTTGGAAATTATATCCCACTTTATCAAATAAAGAGACGGATATAAGAGTTTATAAAAGTTGTTGCACTATAATGGCTATTCAAAACCAAAAGTTCGCCATTAGGTGAACCTGGTGATTTCCCCAATAGTAACAATTGCTCCGAGTTCTGACATTGGGGAACAGATCACCCTTTTCCTAGTACTTGACTCCCTCTCACCTTCTGTAATATCTTACAGATGTGGGGTTTTAATCCAGTATATGTAACGACTCCAATATTACTATACCTTCGTATTTTCTTTTTTTAATAAAATTTTGTATTTATTTATTCTTAGTATTTTTCGTATATTTTGTTTTCTATTAAATATATTATTTTATTATTTCATCTATTTTTCCCAAACACAATTCTTTAAAATTAAATTTTAACCTTTTTCAAATTAAACACAAGGTCTAACCCAGCCCATAATCCAAATCCAATTTCATTTTCATTTTTCTTTTATAAAACTATGAGCCCAAAAGCCCACTTTCTTTTCAAGCAACAACATATATTTAATTCTTATTAAATTTGTGTATGAATAACCTTATAGCTCATTGGTTAAATCCTTACATTATTATTCTATAGGCCACATATTTGAATCTTGGGTTTTACAATCATTTTTATCTATTTTTTTTACTCTTTCATAATCTACAAATGAGACCTTTTATTTTCTTTAACTTCCAAATGAATGGACACCCTTTCAATTTCTCTTTAACTCTCATTATGAATTCATATTAATTTGAATTAATATGATATAATTCTTTTATATACTTATCTTACCTTTTTATTCTTCTTTCTCTTAAAAAAAATTAGAAAGAAGAACAATTTCTCTAATCTCTTTCTTCCTCACAAAATATTATTCATCTTCTTCTCCCTCTTTATCTAGAGTTCTCAAAGAAAAATATGAAGAAGGTTTCAAAAAGTCCCGCTACTAACGTGAGGCTATCGTCGGATAGACAAACCGGTGACGAAACCGGCTTGTGCATGTACGTTTCGTCCGTCTCTCTCTCCCCCTCTTTCTCTTCTCCTTCTCACTCTCTTTATCTTGTTTCCTCCCTTCGTCTAGACTTGCATGATTATCTGTAACCTTTGATTTTATTTTAGTAAAAGAAATTAGTTATGAAAAATATGTGCAGAATAATTGTCTATATATTCTACATGTTTTGTTTAGATACTTGTGTCATTTACGCGTAGTCTATAGTAATTGTCTCATGCTAATATCATTCCTTTAAATGAAAGTAATGTTGTAAGTTATATCTCATTGGAATTTAAAAATGATATATGTGAAAGGTTTTTATGGTAGTTTCATGAAAAGTCGTATGCATTTCTTTTATAACCCGATCACGTGATTGAAATATCGATGATATCCTACAATTTGTGACATGACTTTTATAAAATCATTGGTGTATTTTCTCATGTATATTCTCAACTAGAATATTAGTAGGTATAAAGAAAACAAAGTTGAAAATTAATACCATGGTTTTATTGTTTTTAAATACGATCCCAAATACCTTTATCTTTAAAATACTTTTTTAGAATTAATTTCCACTTCTGGAAATTCTTGGAACATTAGGATAAAATAATAGATAGAATTCCAAATCTACAGTAAAAATTCCATATCAAACCGAATAGCGGTTTAGGAGTTATGTAGTTTTTTATTCACTGTTTTTAAAACCAGAAAACTACCATTAAGGGTCTTATTCGAGAGACCATAACTCTGTAATCGTTGATCCAAATTAAGTGTTTTCAGATATTTTAAATATCTACATCGAAATATATAGATTTTCTTATTTTTAAGTTTTTTACTGAAAACCGACGTAAAATATAGAAAACTGCGTTACAATATTAAGCGACGAGTCTGGACAGAATCTGTCCTGATTCGCATACTGTTTTTAAATAGGATATAACTCAAACTTCCGATATTCATTCATGACAAAATTTAGATGTATAGATGCACAATTGATAGAGTTATAATTTTATGTATATTATATTACTTAGAAATGCATGAAACAACCTAATATAGGTTTTGCAATATAACATATAGTTGCGGTCCAGAAATTTGAATTTCTGTTTTAAACGCTGATATTAAAATGATCATAACTAGAGCTTCAGAAATCCAAATCGCACGAATCTTAGTGTTTTGGATAAGCACATCGAAAGACCTACAATTTTCTAATAATCTTCGTAACTTGAAACTTGATGGAAATTGACCCAAACTATATTTTAAAAATATGCGATGGTGCTGATCTGTTTTGCACGATGAAACGAAAATGAGTATATCTTCCAAACCAGTAGTCGTATTTAGGCGCGACAGGAACTCACGCGTGCACAACACATAGATTTATATCTTTGTTTATAATCCTAATTTGATTGACTTGATTAATTAGTCGTACATAATACTTCTTTACAACATTGTTTATGGTCGTTATTTGAATAATATAATTGACCATTTCATGCTATTCGAACATTTTTATCTTGTTTTTCTCGATCTTTGAATTGTTGCATGTATATGAAGATATAATTAGATATTATATATATGACATAATCCAATTACATACTTGACTTGATCGAATCATGAATATAACTTGACTTGAACTTAACATGAATACCTGAACCTAATGTTTACTCTTAAACTAACTTGACTCGAACCATGAATACAACTTGACATGAATACATGAACACTTGACACAAATACTTAATCTTGACATGAACTCAATCTTGCAACTTAATGTATTCATGAATTCGAGTGAGAGTGATAATTTTAACTATAATCTAGAATACACGGAGTGTTGGGTAGTTCAAGTGTGAATCCAATGAAATCTTAGGAGTCCCCCTAGATCATGAATCCATGTTTACTAAAACAAGAAAACTATCATGATGGCCCGTATTTCTTTGCTCCTGAATTATAGCCTGTTGGGCTTGGAATATTTCAACACTAATTTGAAGTCCCGTTACTAATACTTGATTCTGGCCCGTAGTTCCTTACCTCTGGATTATAGCCTGTTGGCTTCGAGAACACTCTTGAGATTCGTTGACATTCATTCTTGAACTTTCGTTAGATTAGTTTACCATTGTAGAGACCTTTTAGAGCACTTACATGCACTTCATGTTCACTATACTTACACTATACGGCCATGCTATACTATTTTGCTATGCTCATGTTAAATTGCCATGCTTATAAACATATTGTCATAATCATGATACTTTGCCAATAGATTTGCATGTTATATAAAATTGCCATGCTTATATTAAATGATATATTTAAACATCATATCTCTTAGTCCATTGCTTCATGACATTCATTTTCCAACTTGTTATTATATCTTTATATTTCACATTCATGCTTTTTTTGGGACTTACCGAGCGCTAGTTCGCTGATGGATATTCCACCTATTTCTTTATTTACTTAAAATGTTCGTTAGATGATCTAGAGATTGAGAAAATCAAGTGGAGTCAGGAGGATTACTCTCAGCTTGCGAAACAGACCGACTACTAGTTCTTTCTTTTCAGCTTTTACTTCCAGTATGCCACTTGTTTAGGCACTTTCTTTTATGTATCTTTATTTTCAGACATCATGTATTTAGTTTGAAACTCGTGAAAGTTGGGAATATAAATATATAAAGTTGGATTTTCATTATCATGTCTTTTCTTGTCATTTTATATTGCTTATGTACGCTTAGTGTAATTTTTTTTTTGAGAAAAGACCTTCTCGGGATAAATACGTTGCGGGCTTGTCACGCGCTGTTACCACTCTTTTGGAAAGCGGGGCGTTATAGTATCCATATACCCAGGAGTTAAAAGTGTCCGAGAAACATTTTTCAATCATAACCACTCGGAAAAATTGAAACATCAAATGTTTCAAGGAGTTCCCGGGTGTTCCTTGTAATACCTCTATAATACCCAAGCTACCGACAGTAGTTGCAATGTCCTTTCCCTCACAATTATCCCTTTCACTGTCTCTCCATCTTACCTTCTGTGTACCAGACTTGTGCTAGTTGGTTTTCTTCTCTCCATTCCTATCAGTACTAGCGTTTAGATTAAAAGAAGACTATCCAATAAGCACAACTGATATACACTCTTTAATCATAAGGAGCTCTCATCTTAAGATAAAGTAAAAAGGAGAGACGAACGAACAATTCATCCACTCCAGAATCAATGGCCATCCCCATAATGAAACAATTTCTTTTGGTTCGTATCTAACCTTATGATTGCTTTCAAACATTATGGACCTCTGTACCAAATACATAGGGTTCTGGAGTAAGTGAAAGGGAAGTAGAAGGGGTAAGGTCATTTGCGACATTGTCGCGAAATAGGGAAATTATAACATTCCAAAGCCAATGATAGTAAAAAGATTCGGTTAACTTGGTATACGAGTTTTAGTTTAAGGTCAATCCATGGCCGCTACCAAAGAGAGAGAAAAGAAATACTCAGTGTGCACTCAATTAAGATTAGATTGGTATATTTATCTAATCAAGATGGATCCCACTGTTCCGTTAAGTTCTCCTTCAAAGCTCAAAAGAAGAACCAGCCGGTATTTCATATAGAAAATCTCCCGGAAGTAACAATTACTCATAGTGGGAATCGGGATTCAAACTATCATGGAATGGTAATCTTGACGAGGTCAACAAGTAACTCCACACCATAAAAGGTATGCAATCTCATTGCAAGTTTCAATACTTGAAACTTTCGATATCGGTTTTTACCCCCAAGCGGCTTATGACCTTGGCGAAGGTCAACAAATCATAAATCATAAGTCAAGTTCAATCCTTCATTTCATGATCAAATTAAACCCATCCGCATGACCTTTGGAAAAGGTCAACAAAGTCATACGGCTGTCTTAACCGATCGTAACGTATGCATGCAGGAAGATATCACTTAGCTACCATACACTACGCCTCGACAAAGGTCGAAAAATGCAGCACAAATAATAAGTACTCTACTTCCTGAAATGACAGAGGGCCACAGCTAGTTTTGAAGAAAATTTTTAACGTAATAAACTTGATATCATTGTAGGAACTGAGTGGTTTTTGCAAATTTATAGTGACATAAACTTTTGCTTAAGAGCGAACTCCCTGAGAAGGGATCAAGGCTCTTTCCTCATCGAATGAGGTGCAGAATATTCCTAACCGAATATCTCGATGCAAAGCAAAAGAATACGACTATTTAATTTGCAAATATATAGTAACACAATCTTTTGCCAAAGATGTCACTTTCTGTAAAGGGATCCAGGCTCTTTTCTCGTCGAATGAGGTGCATGATATTCCTAACCGAATATCTTGATGCAAAGCAAAAGAATCGACTATAATACCAATATCTAATATTTGGTTTCCATAACGTGTATTAGGTTTATTTAACTTTGCATTAATCGTATTAACGAAATCCCATCTTTAGATAATTGTATTATTTAGCATTTATTCACACAATCATCACATAAAAGAATGAAAATAAAATAGAATGCATGTATATTCCATCCGCATTCACCACAGGGTTCTGGGTCATCACCGTAAGGTTACTTAAGTTATAGCAGGGCAGGGACAGGACTAGCGCGGATGCAAAACATATACAACATATATATATACTCTATATATCACATATATCAATATATTATCACACGCATATAATCACATTACAACATGCATGAGAAATTATCACAGGCAGGTAATCATATCACAAGCATGTAATGAATATCACAGAAATGGAATGGTCGGATTACCTAGGAATTCCGCATTTCGTTCGGGCCTTAAACGAAATGCGAAATTCCCTAGCCGCGTTAATAGCCCATGTGCAGCTAAAAACAGAACCCAATCAGTGCGGTAAACCACCCGTCAATCCGAGAAATGAGGAAACCCTGCATCATCACAATGAGGGGGCTACCCAGCACTTTCTCAAATCCAGTGACTTAAGCACTCCTCCGCGGGTCTATCCTATATCACCTACAAGCACGGTAAGCAACATGCCAACCCTAGAATCGAGTGAGCCAGTCTCAACGTCTTGAGATGGTCACCCGCTGCAATCTAGGATTCGGTTGCCCGTGCGCTTCTCCGCAGGGTAATCCCTAAATCGGTATTAATACAACGACGTCATCGACCGCAACCTAGTCGTGCCCTGACAAAGAATAACACATCAAGCGGCGACTACGTCCACTTGTGAACTGCTACGCCCCGAAAAAGAATATACGTTTAACGGAAACAACGGCCACATTTTGGAGCTCGTCCCGAACAAAAGAATATACATAGGTTTGACATGAAATGAAAATGTAAACACATCACATCACAATTCCGCACGGGGCTATTCAATTTGCGACAATCCAACCAATCCAAAAAACCCCAACACAATATGTCATAATATATCAATGTCACAATATCAACTATATCGCAACAAGAATCCGTGCAACCCCGTTGATTCGATCATATCAAATCGATGACGTTAAGTACCATGTATCGCATATGTCAATGAGTTAAATCTATTAAACACTTTAATCTATTTAACTCGTCACCAAAGCCCAATGAACCCCAAAACCATCGAAACCGAAAAGTTAATTTCAACACTTGAAAACACTATTCACCTCGAAACAATAATCCGTTAAGCCGTGCGTATTGCATACGCTGACGATATAACTCCATTAAAAATTTTAATCTATTTATATCTTCACCATCAGCCAATAGATGAAAAAATTATCGAAGACGAAATGTCAATTTCAACAATTGAAAACACTATTCATCTCGACCCAAAAATCATCACATTTAAACGTCGAAATGCATCGAAACGGACTCGAAATGAGCTCAAATTTCGCGTGAACCTCCAGAAAAGAATTAACAATGCATGAGAGGAGATTGGGAGGGTTGACATGACCTTAGGGCACCTTTACGGTGTCCTGGAGGCTTGCCAGACCCGAAATCACCCTATTGGTGATTTCAGGTCACCAACCTCCCCCAAGAGCACTCTCAGTGCTCCCGTGTGGGGTTGGCCCCCTCCTAACCTCTTCCTTATCAAGTCAACACAAATTGAAGCCCGGACACAACGAAAAACGGTTAAAAGAAATGGTTTTTTAATAACAACTAAAAATAGTTTTTAGTTGAATGGAATTAGAAGTTCAATTTGCCATCTGAAAGCAATTTAAAGTGAATGCTTGACTCTGATACCATGAAGGTTTTCAGACGCTAGGGCCACAACATTTGCGGCTATGGCGGAATTGTAGAATCAAAATTTTACAAAAACATAGCATACAAAACCAACCAAGATCATGTCATTACTATAAATTGCAAAAACACATAGAACATAATCTAAAAGTTCATAGGAACTGCAATCTTTGTAGTATCTTCAAGTGCTCCACATTTGTATTGGACTCCTTGTAGGCTCCATGGAAGATGAGAGAACTAGCTTGCATCTTGATCTCCAAAGGCCAAAGATGATCCACATGAGCGTTTCTCCACTTGAGCTCCATGCTTCAATAATTGAAGCAAACTCGAATTTCATTCTTACTAGGAAATAGACTAGAGAATTGTAATGTGTTTATTCTAATTTAATTCCCTCGTTTTGTTCTTTTTAGTGGTAAGTAGAGAGTTTTAGA
Source organism: Agapanthus africanus (assembly GCA_030015575.1). Taxonomy (NCBI): domain Eukaryota; kingdom Viridiplantae; phylum Streptophyta; class Magnoliopsida; order Asparagales; family Amaryllidaceae; genus Agapanthus; species Agapanthus africanus. Next base: position 408,113,417 of record CM057349.1, on the reverse strand, counting down.
AATTGGTGGAAGAAGAAGAGAGTGTCATGGAAAAAGAATGCTCTCATTTTTAAAAATCTATTTTCTTTTCCTTTTAAAAACAAAGCATTCAAGTGAAGAGATCTCCACCATCCAATTTCCATGTGTCCTACCTCTCATCTCTCTTACACATGTCACCACATGAGAGTGGGCTTAAGTTGTGCTCATCTTATGGCACAACTTAAACTAAAGAGAACCTAGATTGATTAAGCAAACATAATTAATCAATTTGCATTTTCAAATAAAATGCAAACATAAAGAGATTAAATTAGAATTTATATATATATATATATATATATATATATATATATATATATTAAATCAAGACTTGATTTAATATATCGGCTTTCACAAAGTCGGCTAGTATTAATTAAACGCCCGATTAAAATTAGGGTATCGAATAACTATTTTAATTGAACTCCCGTGAGTATTATATACCGCTGATTTGTATGGATTTATGATCAAAAATATTTGTTAACCGCAATCAAGAACGGCGTCACTTGGTAGCTAGCCGGTGAGTACGGGTCGGTCCACAGGGATGTTGTGTCTTTTCTAATTTGCTCAAACGAGTTAATTCCAAACGGTGTGAATGGATTGATTAAATCTAAAACCTAAATTGATTTATACTAAGACTAGAATCTTGCTAGGGTTAGGTTTAGGTTAAGTTTGGAAATTGAATATTTCCTCACCGCTTTCAATGCCCTATTTTAGATCTATTAGGTGTTATGCTAATAATTAATAAAGGGGATTAGTACCATCGGGAAGAAACGATGTTTCTTCCTCTAAGTTCTTGTCCTTCCTTTCTTAATTCTTACCCTAACGTCCATGGAAAACATATACAACCGGTCCTTTATACTACGGTATCACCGCTACCTTGGGGGATAGGGTGCCGTAGGGAACGGTATGTTATGCATGCATGAAATCCTATAAAAACTTATGATGGGTAAGAAAGGGGTGAGAGATCTTCATCTCTCAAGCCTTCCCCAAAGCTAACCCTAACAAGCGAGGAGACTACTCGCTCATTAGGGAATTGAATGAAATTCTAACTATCTAACTAGGGCAAATAATTAAAAGTAAACTAAGGCAATGAAATAGAAATCTTACTTTATTGATGGCTCTCTCCAAACATTAACACAGGAATTACAGATCTGAATTTATGAAATGAAAAGGGGCATAACCTAAATCAGGTTTTTAGGGTTCTATTTATAGATTCATAGAAACCCTAGGTTATAATCGCGTCATATCTGCTATTACAAAAATACCCCCTAAGAAAAAGACCTAGTCAATGCACCGCCAGCTCCAATAGAATTTTGCACCGACACGGGTATCACCCGGCCGCGGATCCGCGGCCAAAGCCCACGTTTGGCCGCGGTTCCGCGGCCGTATGTGGGGCTTATGGGCTCGTCTTTCTGGTACTTGGTCTGTTGCATTTTTCTTTGGTTTTTCTTCAGTTGTTTTCTCAGATTGGCTTCTGGTTCTCTTCCAGATCTCCACAGTGAATAAAGTCGTGGACTTTTACCGCTTGCTTCGTGTCGAAATCTTGAACCTTGCTCTGCCTTTGTGAAATTGTCCATTGATCTTCGTTTAGTCTTCAAACTGTAGGCAAGATAAACATTCTCTGTTTGTTGGTCGAAATCTCACTTTTGCATCGTATTTTCATTGTTTTCACTGTTTTTGTTCCAAGAACCTGTAACCCGCAACTATGTAGCAGACATGGGTCAAAAGCACCTGTTTATTTGTAAAATGAATAAGAATGGGGAATGTAATAATGCAATATTATGATATGAACAAATACCCCCAAACTTATCTTTTGCTTGTCCTCGAGCAAACCTAGTTTTATTCTCAAAAAAATCCTAACCTCACTTTCGCAGGGAAACGCGATTGCACTGAGCTCGTGCAACAAGCCGTTAAACCTCTAGGTGTCCCTAGTAGGAGGAGTGTTGTCTCCTGAGAGTTTTCAGCGGATACTACCCACAAAATCCTATCAATTTGGCATATCGACTTTTATTCTCCAATTAGGTTCTCCAATAAGGAATTATATTATCTTCGACTCATAAATTATCCATCCGTATTCTTCACGCTTCCTTATCATTTAACTTAAGACTATATATGTTCTGTAAACTTACTTAGCTTTCGGTATCTTTTAAGTTTTCCTTCTAGGGTTCTATCTCAACTTAGGAATTTTTATCATCTCTATTAAAGATATAAGTCCTATTCTTCATTCCTATCTCTTATCTAAACCCCAATCACATACCCCTACGTGTGTGTATATATCACCCCTACACTTGGAAATTCAAATCAAGCTATCATACTCTTGTCCGTCGTCCAAAGCACTTCTTAATTGGTGAATTTTTAGATGAATCTCGCTCACACATCCTTCATGCGATCGTTAATACTTCTTGAGGTACCAACAACCGATTATAAAATGTGTTCGCACATTTAAAGCGTAATTCCTAGTCTTGTAACACCTAAGGCTTTAGCAGTGACTCCCAAACCAGTTGGTTTAAGGCACTAGGTGATAAAGCACCCTCGCTAAGTATTTTTTCTATTAATGCAGCCTTAAGCAATCACAAAAACCAGTGTTCATTTTTTATTATCTCTTTATTCACTCTTGAATTTTTATTTTATTTTCTTCGTACTAAGGACTTTAGACAAGAGCATTTCAAGGTCTCCTGTACTATTCCAAGTTTCAAGGTGCGTGTTTGTGCAGTTTGTAGGGTATATATTTTCAGAATTTAGACTTAAACTTAGGAATTATTTTTCAAACTTATACTTTAATAAAAATATCAATACTTTTCCCTTGTTTTAACTTAGCCCAAGAAGTCAACTCGAAATTTGCCTATTTCTAACTAAACTACAAAGACATATACTTTCTACCGTTAAATTTTAAGGAAGGTTATTTTTAGGGTTTTTAATTTACTAAGTCTAAGATCTAGTTGCTCCTAGCTAATTAACCTATTTGTCAAACTTAAGTTAAATATGGCCAAAATTGAAATTTTTTTTTCAATTTTTATGGGTTTTAAAATAAGTAATGCAAATGCAAAATGTACATATGAATGCGAAGGAAGAAGGCTTACCGAGCATACCCCCAAACTTAACCTTGACAGTGTCCTCACTGTCATGCTATACCAAGAGGGTTGAAAATGTCGGCACTCCCCTGTTTATTTATTTATAAATTATTTTTATGTTTATTTTTATTGTTTTTTTATTGTTAAAAAGGAAAAACAAATATATATACAAAAAGGCCCCCCAAACTTCATTGAAACAATGTTAAACGTCATTGCCAAACTTTGCAAAGACCAAACGTCAACACCAACCAATTGAAAAATTTATCTGTATAGAGTATCGGTCGGTGGAAGAACATGATGTACCGAGCCATAAAGAATTGGGGAAGATATACGTGGTGGTATGGAGAGTGTTTGTATGTACGTGGAAGTGAATAGATAGGAGGTGATGATGAATCAAAACGAGAATGTGGATGATTAGAAATCAGTGGAATATTGGCATTCTCGTAGTTGATTAAATGGAAAGGGGGTGGTTCAACTTCTAAAGGAGGGAGGTTGACTATCCACACTATCCCCAAGATATTTCTGTGGATCCTTTATCGATTTGGCATCATCCATCATATGCATATGATATTCAATTATGGGGGAACTAATCTCCTCGATGTCCGCCATAGTCCAGCCGAAAACTTGCCGCTTATCTTGTAAGACCATTAAAAGGGCTTTCTCTTGCTCGAGGGCTAGAGAGGCCGATATGATAACGGGAAAGGTCTCATTCTCACCTAGGTAAGCATATTTAAGGTGAGACGGCAAGGGCTTTAGTTCAAGTTTCGAAGGCGAAACAATCAAAGGTAAAATTGGGGAATCTACCTCGAACTCAAAGGACTCAAACACTGGTTCGAAATCACTGCAAACAACCAAATCGGATGGTTCAACTAACTCATCCAAAAATTCAAAGGACTCATATTCGGGCGGTGAGTCGTCAAAATCATCCGAAAAAGTGAAACATTCATAATCAATATCGGTTGTGTCAACTGTGGTAGATTTAAGGAGGGACGCACTAGTGGCGTCAAAACTGTTGTCATCAAACAGAAATCTTTCAAGCTCGCAGTCCTCCTGCGTGATTTCGTGAATAGAGCAAACTTCTCGTGTACTAGTTTTAGGCACGGGGGGCAGACTTCCTATCTTGTAAATATTGAACTCACTAGACATCTTCCCGAAGGATAGAGTCATGGAGCCATTGCGACAATTTATTACGGCATTGGAAGTGGCCAAAAATGGTCGACCGAGGATCACCGGAATTTGGTTCCGTGGGTTAGCAACAGGTTGTGTGTCCATAACAATAAAATCAACGGGGAATATGAAGTCCCCTACTTTGATCAACACATCCTCTAACTCACCCCTAGGATGGGTGATTGATCGATCAGCCATTTGAGAGTACAACGAGTGGGTTTCAACTCTCCAACCCCTAATTGGTCGTACACGGAGTAGGGAAGCAGGTTAACACTAGACCCAAGATCTAAAAGTGCTCTATTGATGTTCTTATCCCCAATTGTTATTGAAATTGTAGGACAGCCAGGGTCCTTTCGTTTTTGGGGGTAAGGGTTGACGTTGGTTAATAGCATTGCTCACGGCACTAGCTACTAGCACTTTCTTGGGTATTTGTGACTTTCTCTTCGAGGAGCATAAACCCTTTAAGATTTTCGCGTACGAAGGGACTTGTTGGATTGCATCCAAGAGAGGTATATTTATGCTAACCTGTTTAAATAACTCCACAATCTTCTCCATTTATGGAGTTGGTTTATTGGGACTCAACCTGTTTGGAAATGGAGCATTTTGAAAATCTGTTGAGTCCAATGTCTGTGGAGTAGAATGTGGAGTTGGAACGGATCCCAGTGTGGGTGTGTTCGTGAAGTGAGAAGTGAGTCAGTTCGGATTAGAAGAAGAAGAGCTTTTTGAAGAATGAAGAATAGGCTCTAACGAAGAAGATGAAGGTGAAGAAGAAAAGGAAGAAGAAAAGAAGAAGAAGAAGAAGAAGAAGAAGAACCACCGGCGGGGTGTCATCACTAATACCCACGTTATTTTGCAACACTCTTCCAGATCTCAACGTGGTCACCGCATTTACATTATGATTTTGATATTCATATGCGACATGTGCGTTGTGTGTGTGACCGGGATTTGGCAATGGTTGAGATGTAAGCTTTCCCTTTTCTCTCTCGCTCAACGCAGCAGTTAGTTGCGCAATTTGTGCCTCAATAGATTTGATGCTTTGATCGTGTGAAGCATTGTTGTGCACCAAAAACTGGATGGAAGTCTCCAACCTTACTGCGGATTGTGTAGATTATTTGAGAAACGCATCTAGACTTCTTTCTAGCGAGATAACCTTATCATCATTTGGTTGAACAAAATTGTTTTGAGGGTAAAAGTTGTTAGGCACAAAATTGTTCGTTTGATTTGGATAAGGTTGTGGTTAGAAAGGTTGCTGGTATTGAGTTTGTTGGGGTGCTTGTTGTTGTGGAGGAGGAGGCCTTTGAAAGTTGTTATTTCCTTGGAATTGTTGATTTTGATTCCAAGCAAAATTTGGGTGATTCCTCCAACCCGGATTATAAGTCGAAGAGTAAGGATCATTTCTTTGTCATTGCTGAAAGGCAGCATTAACTTGATCTTATCCTTGAAGAGGTGGATTGTAAGGACACTCTCCGGTAAGGTGTGATGGATCTGAACAACAATCACAAACAGTTCTTGGGGGTAAAGCAGGGGCAGGAGAAGGCGATGAGATTTTGGTCTCAATGGCTTCTAGATTTTTCGTAAGTGCGGCCATCTCGGCCTTCATAGCAATCTACATATCTAATTGATGCATGCCTGCCCTAGGTTGACCAATAGAAGAAGATGAGGTGGTCTTGGTGCTTTCCCACTGAAGTGTTTGTTCAGCAAGATCCTCGAGAAACTGCCATGCTTCCTCACTAGATTTGGTTAGAAAGTGACCTTGACAAATGGTTTCCAGCAACTGCTTCGTTGCTGGGTTCAATCCCTCGTATAATGTTTGGCAAAGCTGCCAATTTTCGATCCCATGGTGAGGGCATTGAACAAGTAGGTCTTTGAATCTTTCAAAACACTTCCAAAATGGTTCGGAAGGAAGTTGAGAAAATTGTATAATCTCATTGCGAATTCTCGCGGTCTTGTGATGAGGATAAAACTTTTTAAGAAAAGTTTTAACAAACTCGTCCCAATTTCTAATTGAATGTGATGCTGTGCTGTATAACCACTTCTCGGCTAAGTCACATAAGGTGAAAGGAATGACACTTAGCCTTATAGCATCATCTGATAATTGGGTTGTTTTCATCATGGCACAAACGTTTTAGAATTTGTTTATGAAGATATAGGCATCTTCAGATTCCAGTCCGTGAAATTTTGGCAGCATATTGATGAAGTGGGGTTTGATCTCAAAATTGTCCCCATTTGCCGGTGGGAGTGAAAGACAGGTAGGTAAGGCGGTGCGGACAGGGTAGAAGAGATCCTGGAGCGCGATTCGTTGGGGCGCTTCAATAGGCGGGTGGTTCGGGTTATTCGCACCTAACGGAGGTGGAATCAGTCCCGTGGGTAAGGTGTTGTTGGGATTATATCCCGACATACCTTCGGAAGAAGAATTTGAAGGTGAAGGGAAGGAAGTGGAAGGAATTTCGACTTCGGAATCGAAAGCTTCGTCGGTCGGTACCAACGAAACACGGACTAATCTTGCGCTAGTGTCCCTAGTCCAACCAGACATACACTAAAGAGGTAGTGTAGTCAAAAAGTGAAAAACAAAATGTGGGGGTAAGAAAACGTCAATGGAAAGAAGGTGAGTGGTGGTGGGGTGCACGGATTTTAAGCGACAAGTTGCAAGTTTTTAAAATTTTTTTTCTTTTTCTCTTTATTTGGAACTTTTTGCAAAAAAGATTTTCGATAAAGGGCTTAGACACACTTTCAATCAACTACAAATGCGCAATCAGGCCTAGATCTAGGGTCACCTAGGTCAGCTAGACAGCTCCTAACTGTTCCAAAGAGCTAGAAATAGGACCTCAAATCGCCTCTTCACCGCCAATTGCGGCCAGGTAAGTACCAGGTGAGTGGGAGGCTCTCCACTACAAGTAGTGGCCATAATTAAGTAACCACTCGCCTTAGACACACTTGCCTAGATACCACAAAGTCAGGTTAGGATCAACGGCCGATGCTTACAACTAGTCCTCTGTCCTATTGAGCGCGACGTCCTTAGGGCTGAGTCGAGTATTTTTTTAATTAAATAATGGTCAATGCATATGCCTTATGTGATTTCTAGGGTCCTGGGAAGGGTGATAAAATCCCCACCCAATCTGGATTGGTCTCAAGCCCCTTAAAGTCAGATTAAATATATGCAAAACAATAAACAACCACTTGCAATCAATTTTTTATTTTTTATTTTTAAGCGCGGCGCAAAGAATCCTGCACAAGATCAATTATTGGAAGGGGGAGAGATTTTTTAGCGCAAAGAATCCTGCAGGAGATTTGACAGAGGAGATATTGGGATTTGCAGAGGAGAGAGAAAGGAAACAAACAGAAATTTTTCCAAGCGCTGACTCGACCAAGGCGCGGCGGTTCCGCGGCTAAGGGTAGCTTCGCGCGGCGGTTCCGCGGTGGCGTCAACGGTTCAGATCCCGAGAAAATTTTGGAGATGATGATGTCACCTCCTGACCGCGGATGCGCGGTCAAAGCTGGGTCAAAGTGGCGGAAATGCGGCAATTTGTACATTTCAGATCTCCAGATTTGTTCTGTTGTTCTGTTGTTGAAATCTTCTGCTGTTCAGATCTTTCGTTTTCTGTTTCGCTTTCTGGATTTTTCCAGATTCGAACTCGATTGTAGATCCTGCAAAATTCAAACAAAAATACCCTTCAAACAATAAATGATGATAAAAATTTTATAATTTAAAATTTTTCAGTTTTTTATGATTTTTTTAATTTTATATTAACCCGAAATCGCAAAAAGAAAATACTACGCCATCCCCGGCAACGGCGCCATTTGATTTGTATGGATTTATGATCAAAAATATATGTTAACCGCAATCAAGAACAGCGTCGCTTGGTAGCTAGCCGGTGAGTACGGGTCGGTCCACAGGGATGTTGTGTCTTTTCTAATTTGCTCAAACGAGTTAATTCCAAACGGTGTGAATGGATTGATTAAATCTAAAACTTAAATTGATTTAAACTAAGACTAGAATCTTGCTAGGGTTAGGTTTAGGTTAAGTTTGGAAATTGAATGTTTCCTCACCGCTTTCAATGCCCTATTTTAGATCTATTAGGTGTTATGGTAATAATTAATAAAAGGGATTAGTACCATCGGGAAGAAACGATGTTTCTTCCTCTAGGTTCTTGTCCTTCCTTTCTTAATTCTTACCCTAACGTCCATGGAAAACATATACAACCGGTCCTTTATACCACGGTATCACCGCAACCTCGGGGGATAGGGTGCTGTAGGGAACGGTGTGTTATGCATGCATGAAATCTTATAAAAACTTATGATGGGCTAAAGGGGTGAGAGATCTTCATCTCTCAAGCCTTCCCCAAAGCTAACCCTAACAAGCGAGAAGACTACTCGCTCATTAGGGAATTGAATGATATTCTAACTATCTAACTAGGACAAATAATTAAAAGTAAACTAAGGCAATGAAATAGAAATCTTACTTTATTGATGGCTCTCTCCAAACATTAACACATGAATTACAGATCTGAATTTATGAAATGAAAAGAGGCATAACCTAAATCAGGTTTTTAGGGTTCTATTTATAGATTCATAGAAACTCTAGGTTACAATTGCGTCATATCTACTATTACAAAAATACCCCCTAAGAAAAAGACCCAGTCAACGCACCGCCAGCGCCAATAGAATTTTTCACCGACACGGGTTTCACCCAGCTGCGGATCCGCGGCCGTATGTGGGGCTTGTGGGCTCGTCTTTCTGGTACTTGGTCTGTTGCATTTTTCTTTGGTTTTTCTTCAGTTGTTTTCTCAGATTGGCTTTTGGTTCTCTTCCAGATCTCCACAGTGAATAAAGTCGTGGACTTTTACCACTTGCTTCGTGTCGAAGTCTTGAACCTTGCTCTGCCTTTGTGAAATTGTCCATTGATCTTCGTTTAGTCTTCAAACTGTAGGCAAGATAAACATTCTCTGTTTGTTGGTCGAAGTCTCACTTTTGCATCGTCTTTTCATTGTTTTCACTGTTTTTGTTCGAAGAACCTGTAACCTACAACTATGTAGCAGACATGGATCAAAAGCACCTGTTTATTTGTAAAATGAATAAGAATGGAGAATGTAATAGTGCAATATTATGATATGAACAACCGCCTCTACAATCATTTCTCCTAAACTTAGAAAACCTCTGTGTGAGACTCTAAAGACTCGACAATACTCCAGCAGTAAATCTGGATCATATCTAATCGATCTGAAACACTTTCAAATCAATTCCCCCACGGGTAAGATCCACAAATCGTTAGCGGTACTAGCTGCATGTAACGGCTAACCAGGTATTGAATGAAAATAAGATCAACAAGCAAGCTTGTCCGAACCCCTGATGAGCCTATCAGTGACAGTTTCTGTACAGTCCAGTCTCTTCGTCTAGAATATTGCATATCGGGTCTAGGGGGTGGAAACCGTCAAATCCCTAATAACTCGATAGGTCATGCTGACTGATGACTCATAACCTTTAGAGATACAACTGATAACACTTATCAGTTTATCTTACTTGCTGTAGCTACAGACTTCTGGTTATAGTCATGTCCTGCACAGCGCAACATCTACTCCCTATATCGGGACAGACGAATCCCTTCCGGTCGCTCACTGTCTCCATGTGGCTCGGGACTGCACCCAACTAAAACCTATTTGCACGACTCAGTAAAGCCATGGTAGGATAGTAATCTAAGTATAGTGGGAATCACACAAGATACTATGACGATCTCAGGTCTATAGACTACTCTATACTTACGTTACCAGAGAAACGCTATCTGACGTTGGTAGAATACCACTCAGGAGTTCTTAGGTGAGTCTGTCCAATGTACTCATCCAATGAGCACATATATAAAATTAAAGGTGTCAAACACCAATGGCTATGGGATCAGCCATCGCCCCTACAGGGTCATGAAATGTATACACTAGTCTAAACTGGAATATCGATGCCCAGTCTTGATACTGCTACGACTAAGGACATTTAAGGATGTATTTATGGACTATCAGGCCCCACTAGTATGATCTCCATCATAGTTTTGATAATCAAGAAAAATCCTTGGGGTTTTATCTCATGTATTATCAATACGTGATACTGAGTAAAACGTATATACATGACAAATAAAGTCACACCAGATAGCATACTATCATCTCGAATAAGATTGTTCTCTGTATAGGTCCTCCTTCAATTATAGTAATTGCCTTGAGGGAACCTAACTTGCTGTTATGCTAATAGTTATATTATCTATGTCATAATTGAAACGTTAAAATTATATCTACGTTTTGTTTGTGATCGAACAAAGTTTAAATATTGAACTATAATTGTGTGAATCGATATGAACTGAACCTATAATAGGTCTAATACCCTGTGTTAGACGTATTGAAATCAAAGGGATCGAATTCCATTCGAATCGTTTAGATAAAACCCAAAATCCTGATATTTACAGCCTTGTACACCAAGTCTTCGATCAAGTATCCTGAACCAAAACCTTAACTTAAAACACTCAAATTTATGATCACTAGATTCGTTTACTATCAATTAATATTATGCAGAAAATTGGGACCAAAATATTGAAGTTTTGCAAATAAAATGTCGTCCCCAATAAGCGACGACAAATCGGAATATCACTGTATGCACTGTTTCGTGAAAATCGTAGAAAAATCTTCTTATAACATTTGTGGGCTCATAACAAAACTAACTTAATATAATAAATACCTGTAATAAGTTTTACTGAGAAGTATGTGATTATGTTGCCGTAACTGGAGAGAAATACGACTCTGGACTGCTGTTCAGAACGGTATTCTTCATTGTCATCTGTTTTGAAATCTTGAAATAATCCTGTAAAAACATATTGATATGTCGAGACCTATATCAATGTGTAGGTAAATGATTTATCTATCATTTGGCGCTGGTTTCGTAAATTTTCATTACTGTTTGATATTTTAAAAGTATTTTATACCGCTGAAGTGTTCTGCTGTTTTTCTGCTTTGATGCTTGTACCTATCGACCTTCTCTCGACCATAACTCTTTGTAAACTCATGATATTGATGTCCTGTTTGTTTCGTTAGAAATTTAACTGAAAAATCTAGAATTCATTGAATTATAGCAACCCTAAATTCAGAACATAACCTATAGTAAATTCCACTCGAAGTTGGATCTCCAGTTCTGAAACTGGAATTCTAGCGGTGTTTACCTGATTTAAAATGAACATATCTCCCGATCCAGAATAGGTATCGGGATGAAACCAATTTTGTTTATTAGTTGAATGAGTCTACTTTTTGCGTATTTTATATCGTTGTTTACCGCCGAAAACCGGTCAGATGAACTGGTGTTGAACGTCTTGCCTGAATTTGGGTGCAGATGCATATGTTTGATTCATCCACCTCTCCAAAAACACTAAGTTGATTTACAGCGCCGTATATCGGAGGTTTGGATGAATGCGATCGATGTAGCCGACTTCAGATTTCCTCTCAGGGTGAGAGATTTATTGATTGTGGGACCGCATCTTTCCTGCAGGTGGAAGCCTCTGCAGTTAATTACGTTAACGCGAACGATAAAAACTTTCTGAACTCCAGGTCTATTCCTTAATGTGTCTTGTTTTAGTTTATTTTGGGTTGCCCTTGGATTGTGTACGGAGACTAATTTATGTAGTTGCCTGTAGGGCGTAGATTAGTCAAATTTGTATAAATTTTATATTTGGGTCAAACATTTGCACATTGGTGTTTTGATTTTCCAACGGGGTTGAACTTAGGACTCATTTTCTATATTTGTGAGGTCCGCCAGTTCATGAGAGAGCATATGCTCTATTTAAGAATCGTTAGTCTCGTTTGGAAACTAGGATCAACTTAAATATCATGATCATATATTGAGAGTTTTGTTCTTAGTTGATCATTTGATCATATATGAAGCATAGGTTTCCAATATTTATTTACTAAGTCTTCAAGCTTTTCTTTTGCTTGGCATCAGGTGCGCTTACGCACTTTGGATACGCATAGCTATCATGTGTGTTTGCGTGCTTGGGATACGCATGTTATCAGTGCACATGCATGGCGCATGGTGCGCATGCACGACACGGCGTTCAATGGAACTTGGTTTCGTTTGAAGTTGGCCCTTGGGCCTAACACTTATACACGTGTTGTGCACGTGTGCGCAATACACTCTTCCGTAAGGGAGCAATCTTGACTTAGGCACATGTGTTTTGCACGTGGTGGGCAGCGCATTGCCTAGGGTGCGCCCTAGTTTGTGAAAGATGTTGTCTTTAAGGAAAGCCTTCGCTTTTAATTTTCTGATTGCGCTTGCGCACATATTAGGGCAAACCCTAGTTTTATAAATGTTCATATTTTCTAAGGAAAATATTGCTTTCAATGAATCCTATGCTTCAATTCTTGGGAGCGCATGCTCTGTTTTGGACCTTTGTCCACGTTTGTGAAGCAAAACTTCGATTTTTATGTAGTTAAACATATTTTGATGGAGCTTTATCCTCAAGATCATAGATCTTAAGATCAATTTCTTCATGAAAGCCTATGCTTTTGTAGAGAGGGGATAAACCCTAAAGTCTTTTGATCTTGCATATGATGAGCCGAAATTCTAAGGAGCCTATGCTTCAAAAATAAGAGACTTTTCTCTAATGTATTTTTATCTAGCGGAGACCAGGGTTGCTTCGAGAAGAATTGGAGGCGCAGGCCTAGAGAACTTTTTCTCGGTTGATGAAGAAGGTGAATATCCAAAATTATAAAAATGTAGATGAAGATTTTTCTCCCCAAGGACTCCTATTTATAGGAGGAAAATAGTTAGGGTTTGTTCCCAACTAAAAGATTTGAATTGATTCTTATCAATTCAAGGTGTGTGCACACCGTTGGATCATAGATCCTAAGACTTATTTATTAAGAAAATTAATCAAGGAAGATTTTCTTCTAAAAGGCCGAAGGCCCTAACAGCAACACATGTTTTAGAAGTGCGCTTGTGCACCGTGCTTTGCACGTAATGTAGCTCCTATACATGCACATGTGCATTGCACGAGTGCGCAACGCATGAACAAGTGCACATCAGAGGCTCATGCCAATGTGTTTTGCACGTAGCACAAGCACAAGTGCACATCAGAAGCTTACGCTTCAAGTTTCAATGTATCCTGCGCCGCAAGCAAGGGGTGCATCCTATTTTAGGTGGGAAAAATGTCCCGCATTATTTTGCCCACGTAAGTATGTATGTGGGTTAAGTAGTGCAAAGTAATATACCGCAAGAGATTTGATGGCTTAGGAAATATGTTTAGGTACTTATCACCTAAGGCTTTTTTAATCTTCATGAGCCGTAAGGATCTCACAATTTTTTTTCTCCTTATGAGTCTAGAGGATCTCATAGGTGTATTTTCTTTTAGGAATCACGAGGATCCCTAAGTGTATTTTCCCTTACAAGTCGTAAGGATCTCCCAGGAGTGTTTTCTCCTTACGAGTCGAGAGGCTTCTTCTCTTCGTTGGTAGCTTACTTTGCCAATGGATGATATTTAGGTGCAACCTCGTTGCGAATAGCCCATGAATCGTATACAATAGTCAATTTTGTGACAGGTCGCAGGGCAATGGCTTAAGAGACAGGTTTAGATCCCTATCACTTAAGCCTTTTCAATTTTATGAGCCATGAGGGTCTCATAAAAGCATTTTCTCTCTATGAGTCAAGAGGATCTCATAGGAATATTTTCTCCTTAGGAGTCGTGGGGACTCCTAAGTGTCTTTTCCCCTTATGAGTCATAAGGATCCTACAAAGGTGTATTTTTCTTCACTTTTTTCATTTGAATAAAAGACAATTTTTTGAGTAGCACTTCTTTGTTCTAACATGACCCGGCTTAGTTTATGTTCTCGTCATGGAGCGTTCAACTTATCCTTCTTTGATGAATAAACTTGGCCTAACGTTAAACAAACATAACTCCTAATAGCGTATGAGACCGTTAGGTTTGTGGTACTGGGTGTAGTTTTTCGTACCGTTGCTTTGGCTGATTTCTTCTTAATTTGCATTCCTTCAAAATGCTGTTCAAGTAGCTGTGCATTTGCTGTATCTCCAATCCTTTCTGAGGCGAGATACAACATCTCAAGTAATCTTCCTAGGCTTGTATATGTATGTTTCCATCAGAGATTCAGCGTTAGACATCACCATAGTGCTTTACCTTGAGGTCAAACTCTTTTGAGTCCCGGAGAAGTCATAACCACACCCTTCTGAGGTGAGATGGATCTAATGGTCTTTAAGCATGTATGTGCTGCCATCGAGACCTGGAGCTAGGAATTTACCGTCACACCACTTTTCTTTGGCTCTTTTGAGCTTTCATGACGTCAGGTAGAGGAACATCCAAGCAGTCTTTAGGCTGTATGTATTGCTGTTAAGACTTGGTGTTAGGCCGATGCCATTACACCACTTTGGTTTTGACCCTTTGGTCTTTGTTGATGCTACGTTTGTACTCTGCTGAGATAAAATGAACGTCCATATAGTCTTTAGGTTGTATGTGTCTCTATTAAGATTTGATTCTTTGTTTGGCAAAGCATGCTGGAACATATTGTTCACCTTCATTTGTTTTTGCCTATGGATTGTATACAAGAGTCATGATCAGAGTACTTGTAGGGCAGAATTTTTTTTATCCGTGATTGCTCTATCATTTTAGCTTTTCTCATCACGAAGGTCGCGACTGCCCAATCATTTCGGCCATTTATTCATCGTTTCCCAATCATTTCGTCTATTTTATTTTTTACTCGCTGATCTTTATTGCGAGCTGCCCAATCATTTCGGATTTGTTTTCCAGTTTAACGACTTAGGGGTCGAGAGTTGGGATTTCTGGCTAGCATCAGCGTTGCTAACACTGAAGCACGTATGCCAGGAGCAATTCATCATTTGCTTCTTGGGAAACTTGGGGTTTTGGTTTTAGGTCGGTATCAACACCGCTAACACTGAAGTATAGTGTCAGGAGCGACTCATCATTTGCAATTGCTCGTTGGACAATGTGGCTTAGAAGACATGTTTAGATCCCTGCCAATTAAGGCTTCTTTCAACTTTATGAGCCGTAAGGGTTTCATAAAGGTATTTTCTCCTTACAAGTCGAGAGGATCTCGTAGGCGCTTTTTGTTAGTTATATGTATTCCATAGAGGCCATTACTGTACATGTGATGTATATTGTAGCGGATGCTTGGACATATATAGGGAGGACTTTCTTGCTCGACATGATAGTATGCTATCTGGTTGCTCTTAATCTTAATATGTTGACTTGTATAAGTGATGCTGTTTTGCTCTCACATGTTGATAAAGCCCTTGGGATGTATGCTTGACTACCAGGACTATGATGGAGATCATACTAGTGGGGCCAGGGTAGTCCACAAGTACACCCTATAATTGTTTCTAGTCGTAGGAGTATCGAGACAAGGCATAGATACTCCAGAGTAGACTAGCGTATGCGCTTCTTGACCTATATGATGGGCGATGGATGATCCCACATCATTGGTGTTTGACATCAGAGAAGGTATACGGGTGCTCAGTGGAGACTGGGTACGCTGAACGGACTTGCTGAGAACTCCTAGATGGTATTATACCTATCGTCAGATAGCAGTTCTCTGGTGACACTGGTACAGGTTAGTCTGTCGACCCGAGACCGTCATAGAGCCTTGTGTGATTCCCACTGTGCTTTGATTTCCACCTTACTACGGTCAAGAGATCGTGCAAAATGATGGTTTTTTGGGTACAGTCCTGAGTCACATGGAGGCAATGAGCGATAGGAGGGGATTCGTCTCTCACGGTATTGGGAGTTGATGTTGCGCTATGCTCGATTGGCTATAACATGAAATCCCTGGCCACGGTTGCTGAGATATACTGGTAAGTGTTATGAGTAGTTTCTCAAACTGTTATGGACCTTGCATCAGCATGACTTATCAGGCTATTGGGGTCTGACGTTAGACCACCCCCAGGCTGTGATATGCGACATATCAGACGAAGAGACCGAACTGTACGGTAGTGTTACTGATTGGATTTGCAGGAGCATGAGCAGACTTACTTGTTTATCTTCTGATCGCTCAATACCTAGATGGCCATTATGTTTATCAGACCGCTTGCGGCTTGTGGGTGTTTGATATGATCACCACCTACTGCCGGTGTATTGACGAGTCTTTAGAGTCCTACACAGAGGTTTCCTGGTTCATGCGAAACGGAGTAGAAGCAAAAATGTGATATGTGCGGGACCGAGATTAATGCGCATATGTGATACCGCATTTTATTCTCGCGATATGTGATATCGGTCAGTTATATGTGATATGGCCGGGCTATCGGATCAAGTGTTGATTCGATAAGTTGATTCATTTGATATTAGTCGGTTGTATGAGATATAGCCGGATTATTAAATCAAGTGTTGGTTTAATAATCTAATGTATAATTATATATTTGATATATTCATGTGCATTAACTAATATTAGCTCACTTATGATTTCTTTGCTCACTTGATTGTGCACATAGTATATATGTGATATATATTAGTGTACATAGTTTTGTGTCATGCTTGATGATACATGATACATGGGTGTATGAGACTTACACCATACTTGATATAATGTAGGGTTTATATTTATCTAAGTAATTCAAAAATGGATGGATATTTGGCATGGCTACAAGCTTGTAGAAGCTTGTAGAAACATTGACCAAGTCCACCATTTTTGTTTTACTTGTAGATATTTATTAACCCAACTATTATACTAACCATGATAAACTCTCTATATGGGTTATTGTATGACACTAACTCACCCATGGTTCATTTTCTCACCTCACATGAGTTCATTCTCTACCTTTTCATTTGTGCTCCTTCTTCCTCATTGAGAAAGCTCACTAGCTTTTTCTAAGGTAAGAAAATATTGTGAGAAAAAGAAAACTTAAGAGAGCCCATTTCCTACTTCATCATCCTTTACTATTAGCCATTTAATTTAGGGTGTTTGTTTCACTAAACCCTAATTTAGTGAAGAGGTAGCATGAGCTTGAGTCTCCTCGACGTAGATCATTTTTGGCCTCGAAGACTTCGAGCAAGTTTGCATTTTTCACTTTGTGGAGCCTCTCAAGAGTTTGGGAGATCACAACTTGCAGCGAAGGGACTTCTACACGGAGCATTTGAAGTGAAGGACAGGTCTACAAAGGTTGTATTCCTCATTCACTAGACTTGCAAAGTTGTTTGCATGATGTTTTGCTTATAACTCTAGTTAAGATTCTTGGTTAGGGTTGTTTAGAACGGCAAATTTTTGAAAATGGCATGGACGATACCTCCCGAAACCTTGCTGCCGCGCTAGGTAACCCTACAGTGGTATCAAAGCCAAATTAGAGATTTAAACAATGTTTGTTAGATTACGAAACCGAAACTATTTCGAAACTTGCAACACCAATACCTAGTTTCTGTTGATTTTTTAAAGGGCTCTAAAATTTTTTTAAACAATTGCAGAATGTTGTATGAGATATAACATGAACATTGTGAAAATTTGAAGGCATTTGGCCTCAAAGTGGCCGACCACATCACCCTAAAAACCGGCGAGCTCGGCTCAATTTGGGTGTTTTGGCTTCAAATTTTCAGGGTGTTCCAGTCTCTGGGTTTTGGTGTTTCAGGTGTTTGTTTTTGTTAAATTTGCATTGATGTTAAGTTTCTGCAAAGGCAACTCGGAGTGTTTCGTAATCGTAATCCTAACATGTATTCGGGTTATTTAGACGATATTAAAAAGTTTGAATGGATATCAATAACCCAATTTTCCAAGTGTTGGATTTTTTCCGAGTTTAAAATCTTCAGAAAATCATGCAAGCGATTCTGTGGACCCTCTAGAAGAACGATACCCAAACTCGACTTTTTAGATCGTGGAACCACGGTGATACCTTAGGGTTTGCCGCAGTTCCGTGGCGACATGAGTGAGGCATGGGTCGGCCCTTCTACGAATGGTTCATAGGAGCTGTGGCAGTTTTTGGGTACTTTTTGAACTCCGCTCAAGTGTTGAGCTCTTAGGGAAAGTTTGGGTGTTTGCTTATTCGATCGAAAAGTTTAACTTCATCTTGCTATCTGTGATTGTGATACAATATTTAGAATCCATATAATTGGTTATGTGATAACTAGTTTGAATTTTATAAATCTAGCAAGTTAGTCTCAATTGATCGGTTGCCACGGGATTTTGATGTGATCAAAAGTCCGTCACAATTATATAGTGTACGCGGATACTCACCGGGTAACCTTACTAGATAGCCACACCCCATAGCCCCGACCAAGTGACTGTAGGAGAACCCCGTCGCCAAAAGTATCCGTTCGGGTGCTCGCGGCAGCGGTGTTCCGCCTTTGTGCACTTCGTCGACGGCATTGGAGGTGCTGCCGTCTACTAAATTTTTCGACGAGCATTCGAACAGGTTTTCGGGAATCTTGTTGAATTACCCGACAGGCTATTGGAAAGTGTTTTCAATATCGAGACTAAAATGCGAGGTTTATAATTGTTAGGCATGTGATGTGTAAGGAATTCATTTAGTTAGGCATGAAATCCAAAATATATGATACATTGGGTTTATGATGTCTAAGGTGGTTGCGGATTCCAACTGTTGTAGTTTTTCACTTTCTTTTCTGCGGCCGTAAGTGTAATATGTGGTGTATCGCCGGTTTCGTTGCTATAAGTCAACGACAATTGGGATACGCATATTTACTTACGTTGATGACATATGATGTTATGTGTTGTTGTGATATGTTATATTGGATCGTCGTGTTTTGAGTGGCCAGGGGTTTGTGAGATGAGAGTTTTTCATTTTCATTCATGTAAAAGCTTATATGTAATATTCTTCTATTGGGGCACTTTCGGGTTGAGGATGATGTCACCATGATGTATATTATTTACTTTTCCACATTAGGATAGACCCAAGGAGGAGAGCACAAGTAACCGGGTTCTAGGGTCCAGTGGGAGACCATCTCGAGGAGTCGAGACCGGGTCTCCTAACTCTAGAATTGGGAGGGTTGCTTACCGCTCTCGTAGGGGTCTAGGGATGTGGGTTTGGCTATTCATCGTGACCGTGGAATCTGTGTTTTATACTGGCTTAAATTAAAACACGAAATTTCTAGTATATCCAATATTTCATATATGTTCTTCTGCTGCTGATATTCTGTGATGTGATCACTTGATATTTCGAGACGAATGCCTATATTATATATATGAGATATAATTAATATTGTTGCTTTCGTTTTATATATGATGCTTGGGAAGCATAATTTGATGGGACTTCATTAATGAGATTAATGAAAGAAAAAGAAACCTAAAGATATTGTAGAAACTTTTTTAAAAAAATTGGTAGCTCTAGTTCTTGCTTTGCATAGCGGTATTCCTTGTAGATTATCCAACACCTTATTCGATAAGGAAAGAGCCGAGATCCCTTCACCGGGAGTGACCTCTTTAGCAAAACTAGCAGATACTACAACCCACTCGGTTTGTCTTTTGATTGCTTCTATAGTTTTTGCTTTGCATAGTGGTATTTGTGAAATATCCTGCACTTTATTCGATAAGGAAAGAGCCGAGATCTCTTCACTGGGAGTGACCTCTTTAGCAAAACTAGTAAAAGCCTAAAAAACATTCCTTTTCAAAATCACTTGATTCTACAACAATATCAAGTTCATTACGCAAAAGCTTTTCATAAAAACCTGTCGTAGCCCTCCGTCATTTCAAATAAATAATTTTTAGTATTCGTGCTGCGTTTGTTAGCCTTTGTCAAGGTGTAGTGTGCGGTAGCTGATTAGTGCTTATCTGCTTAAGCATATGATGCGATTGGATCAGGGTAGTCGTGCGACTTGTTGGCCTTTGTCAAAGGTCGTGCGGGTAGGTTTAATTCAATAAGGAAATAACGGGTTGAATTTGACTAGCATCCTATGGTTTGTTGGCCTTTTTCAAG
This sequence comes from Agapanthus africanus, assembly GCA_030015575.1. Lineage (NCBI taxonomy): Eukaryota > Viridiplantae > Streptophyta > Magnoliopsida > Asparagales > Amaryllidaceae > Agapanthus > Agapanthus africanus. Next base: position 408,093,267 of record CM057349.1, on the reverse strand, counting down.
GTCATAGGAGGTTAGGGGCAAAATATTATCGGGAATTTCAAGTTTTGAAATTTGCAATGAGATTGCATACCTTCTATGAGATAGTTGGATCCCGATACCCACTGCGAGTAAGAGTTACTCCTGGAAGAGTTTTGCACATTACAATTAGCCAATCAAGTAGGTGTCTAGAAAGGTGTTAACGGGGTTAAGCCCCTGGGAAAACGAGGTTTATTTTAATTAGGTCCGTGCGAAAGCACGGGGAAGCTCCCTCAAAGTACCGACACTGGCCTGGCCGAAAGATTGGCGAACTTATAGGGTGTAATTAATCCCGCCTAGTCTTACCTTTTAGGGTTTGAAGGAAGATTTGATAAAAACAGTGGGAGCTATCCTGATTAGATAAAATAATAACCAATCTGATCTTGTAAGAGCGCACGCAGAGTGTTTTCTTCTCTCTCTCTCCTGGTAGCGACCATGTCACACCTTAATCAAGATAATAATATGGATGCATTGACCGAACCTGCTTATTATACTGAGCTAGGGAACGTTGGTTCTGCTCTATCTTATAACTGTTATAAATCCGAGCAGGAAATAGGGGAATATCTGGATTCCCATGCCACCTAATCGAAGAAAGTGCATGTTGATGCATCTTCTTCGAGTGTATTCATTACCTAGAACTGTTTCTCAGTATCCTCTACATCCTGAGTATGTGATACCGGATCAGGATCCCGCATATGTAATATGTTACATGGGCTACAGATAGGTAGAGAACTGGGAAAGGGTGATATATCTCTAAGTGTTAAAGAATGGTGCAATTGTTGCAGCCAAGTCAGTTGGTAAATATCACCTTGTATTAATACATTGATTCTGAACGAATGTTATTACATACCGAACCTGATATACAACATTACATCGGTTTCTTTAATGAGTTAAAGAAGGATGTAATTCTGTATTTGAGGATAATGTTATGAATATTTTCCTGAATCAAGAGTTGATTGGATCAGGCATGTTATATAATAGCATATATGTTCTAAATCAAACCACAGTTCAAAGTATGTAGAACACACACGAGAGGGGTAGTTCAGAAATGAACGAATCCTTTTTTTTGGTATTGTAGACTAGGTCATATCAATGCGACACGACCAGCTAAGTTACATAAGGATGAATATGAGAATCTGTTCGCACCGTCATCTTATGATATTGTCAATCTTGTCTCAAAGATAAAATGACCAAAACTCCGTTTACCAGAAACAGAGAAAGAATTATTGAACTCTTGGGATGGATACATGATGATGTATACAGTCCGATATCTACTAATGCCAAGGTTGGTTCTTCGTACTTCATTATATTCACTGATCTTCTCTTAGGATTCAGACATAAGTTCCTGTTGAAATAGAAGTCTGAAACTTTTGAGAAATTCAAGGAATATAAGTTTGAAGTTAAGAACCAAAATGGGTAGAAGTATTAAAGTCCTTCGATATGATCGAGGAGGAGAATACTTGGGCATGGGATTCCTGGATTATCTTAATGGAGAATATGATTCTCCCTCAACTTGCTCCTTCGAATACACCACAGCACAACGGTGTATCGGGGCGGAGGTATCGCGCCCTATGAGATGAAGTGCGCTCTATGATGAGTACTACTGAGTTGCATGTTTCCTTTTGGTGTTATGTACTTGAGAAGCTGCATACCTGTTGAATGGGGTTCCGTCCAAATCAGTGCCCACCACTCCATATGAGATATGGAATGGGAAGAGACCATGTCTTAAACGAGTTATGATACGGGGTTGTTCGGTGTATGTTGAAAGGTAGAATCCGGACAAGCTCGAGGCAAGGTCAATTCTATAAGTTTGTTAGGATATCCTAAACATTTGTGAGGGAATATCTTCTACCACTCTGAGGAGCAAAAGGTGTTTTGTTTCTCAGCATGCCACCTTTTTAGAAAAGGAATTTCTTGTGAAGAAATTTGTGGTCATGAGGTAGAACTGGAAGGAGTTTTAGCTAGACAAACTAACAGCTGATGATTTAGTGAAACTAAAGGATTCAATAGTCTCTAACGAACTTTAGCCTCTCCGTGAATCTGGTAGGGTTCCTCACCCACTTGAGAGATATTGCGGTCTTCTCAGTGACAGTGGGAGTGAGGATTGTATCATGGTAGATGATGGCCCAACTAGGTTCAGGAAGGCCATCACGAGTGGAGACTCTGTGAAAAGGCTGGATACTATGCGATCAAAGATGGAATCCATGTACACTAACAAAGTATGACTTTGTATGTTGCACCTAAAGGGGTAAAACTCATTGGGAGCAAATAGATCTTGAGAAGATTCTTGGTGTAGATAGAAAAGTTGAGACTTTCAAAGCTATGCTAAGTCCATCAGGATCAATGCATGCATCGCGGAGTTAGAACATCTGTTTTGATATGGCAGTCAAAGAGTTTGATTTCATCAAAATGGTAGATGAACCTTGTATATACAAGAAGGTTGTAGAGAGTGAGGTTGTCTTACACGTATTGTACGTAGATAAACATACTCTTGATAGGAAAAGGTTTCCTATGCTACACTCGGTCAAGCTCCTCTTATCACGGGGATTTTCTATAGAAGATCTGGATGATGCGTACTGCATCTTGTTGTTTATGATTTATGGTGATAGATCTAAGTAGATGTTGGGAGCGTCCCAAATCCTGGTACATTAACACCATACTAAAAGGTTTACTATGGAGGATTCTAAGCGTGGTGGTTCGACCACTTACTCATGGATCACTCGCGTATAAAGGAAACCGTATGCTTCGGCTGTAGGCTCTATCATGTATGTGATGTTATGTACCAGACCAGATGTAGCTAAATCACTAGGTGTAGTGATTAGGAATCAATTGGATCTTGGAAGAATCACTGACAGCTGTGGAGGACATTCTTAAGTACTTGAGAAGCACTAAAAGAAAGTTCTTGGTTCCAGCTTCCAGAGTGATAAGTTCGACTGAAAGTCAGTCACAGACATTGTCTTTGCCCTCAGTAGAGGGACGATATGTTGGAAGAGTTCCAAGGTAGATACCGTGACATACTAGACGATAAAGGCTGAATACATTGCTACCAACGATACTACCAAAGTGGCCATCTGGACATTTCTTGTTCATGAGATAAATAAGGTTCCTATCATTGAGTGTCCAATAACTGTTATTGTTACAACAATGGAGTTGTGGCTTTGGCCTAGGAACACCGGTCCTATCAGCGATCCAAACATATTCTGAGGCAAGTATCACCTGATCAGGGAGATGGTTGATCTCCAAGGGATCGAGGTAAGGAGAGTAGATTTTGAGGTTAACACAGCGGATCCACTCACCAAGGCCTGCTTTCCCAAATACTATTTGAGAGATTTTGGGATGGTTGAGTATGAGATACTACAACCACTGCGATATCGTTGAGTATAAGATACTGCAACAAATGACCTTAGTGCAAGTGGGAGATTGTTAGTTATATGTATGCCCTAGAGGCCATTACTGTACATGTGATGTATATTATAGTGGATGCTTGGACATATATAGGGAGGACTTTCTTGCTCGACATGATAGTATGCTATCTGGTTGCTCTTGATCTTAACATGTTGACTTGTATAAGTGATGCTGTCTTTCTCTCACATGTTGATAAAGCCCTTAGGATGTGTACTTGACTACCAGGACTATGATGAAGATCATATTAGTGGGGCCAGGGTAGTCCATAAGTACACCCTATAATTGTTTCTAGTCGTAGGAGTATCGAGACAGGGCATCGATACTCCAGAATAGACTAGCGTATGCGCTTCTTGACCCATATGATGGGCGATGGATGATCCCACATCCATTGGTATTTGACATCAGATAAGGTATACGAGTTCTCAGTGGAGACTGGATACGCTGAACGGACTTGCCGAGAACTCCTAGATGGTATTATACCTATTGTCAGATAGCAGTTCTCTGGTGACACTGGTACAGGTTAGTCTGTTGACCCGAGATCGTCATAGAGTCTTGTGCGATTCCCACTGTGCTTTGACTTCCACCTTACCACGGTCAAGAGATCGTGCAAAACGGTGGTTTTTTGGGTACAGTCAGGCAATGAGCGATATGAGGGGATTCATCTCTCCCGGTATTGGGAGTTGATGTTGCGCTATGCTCGATTGGTCATAACATGAAATCTCTGGTCAGGATTGCTGAGATTTACTGGTAAGTATTATCAGTAGTTTCTCAAACCGTTATGTACCTTGTATCGACATGACTTATCAGGCTATTGCGGTCTGACGTTAGACCACCCCCAGGCTGTGATATGCGATATATTAGACGAAGAGACCGAATCGTACGGTAATGTTACTGATTGGATTCACAGGAGTATGAGCAGGCTTGCTTGTTGATCTTCTGATCGCTCAATACCCAGGTGGCCGTTACGTTTAGCAGACCGCTTATGGCTTGTGGGTGTTTGATATGATCATCACCTACTGCCGGCGTATTGACGAGTCTTTAGATTCCTACACAGAGGTTTCCTGGTTCATGCGAAACGGAGTAGGAGCACAAATGTGATATGTGCGGGACCGAGATTAATTCACGTATGTGATACCGTATTCTATTCTCGCGATATGTGATATCGGTCGGTTATATGTGATATAGCCGGATTATCGGATCAAATGTTGAATCGATAAGTTGATTCATTTGATATTAGTCGGTTGTATGAGATATAGCCGGATTATTAAATCAAGTGTTGGTTTAATAATCTAATGTATAATTATATATTTAATATATTAATGTGCATTAACTAATATTATCTCACTTATGATTTCTTTTTTCACTTGATTGTGCACATAGTATATATGTGATATATATTAGTGTACATAGTTTTGTGTCATGCTTGATGATACATGATACATGGGTGTATGAGACTTACACCATACTTGATATAATGTAGGGTTTATATTTATCTAAGTAATTCAAAAATGGATGGATATTTGGCATGGCTACAAGCTTGTAGAAGCTTGTAGAAATATTGACCAAGTCTACCATTTTTGTTTCACTTGTAGATATTTATTAACCCAACCATTATACTAACCATGGTAAACTCTCTACATGGGTTAGTGTATGACACTAACTTACCCATGGTTCATTTTCTCACTTCACATGAGTTCATTCTTTACTTCTTCATTTGAGCTTCTTCTTCCTCCTTGAGAAAGCTCACAAGCTTTTTCTAAGGTGAGAAAATATTGTGAGAAAAAGAAAACTAAAGAGAGCCCATTTTCTATTTCATCATCCTCTACTATTAACCATTTAGTTTAGGGTGTTTGCTCTAAACGCTAATTTAGTGAAGAGGTAGCATGAGCTTGAGTCTCCTAGACGTAGATCATCTTCGGCCTCGAAGACTTCGAGCAAGTTTGCATCTTTCACCTTGTGGAGCCTCTCAAGAGTTCGGGAGATCACAACTTGCAGCGAAGGGACTTTTATACGGAGCATTTGAAGTGAAGGACCGGTCTACAAAGGTTGTATTTCTCATTCACTAGACTTGCAAAGTTGTTTGCATGATGTTTTGTTTATATCTCTAGTTAAGATTCTTGGTTAGGGTTGTTTACAACGGCAAATTTTTGAAAACGAAATGCACGATGCCTACCGAAACCTTGCTACCGCGCTAGGTAACCCTACACTTTTTCTCCTTAAGAGTCGTGGGGACCCCTAAGTGTCTTTTCTCTTCTGAGTCGTTAAGGATCACACAAGAGTGTTTTCTCCTTTCAAGTCGAGAGGATCTCGCAAGTGGCGTTCACTGTCGGTGGGACTTGGTTGAAATACATATTTTGTGCCCGTGTATTATATACAATAGTCGGGGTTGAACTACTTGTAGGGAAGTTTTTTTTTCTTTTCACGAGTTCGTGCCTTTTAGTTTTCACAAGTTCGCGGGTAGTCCTGCTGTTTTTACTCACGACGTCCTTTCGGGTTTTCATCCCCAACCTTTTTGCTTATGGACGTACCTGTTTTTTTAGCACAGTGTTCACACCAGAATATTGCATTTAATACCGCCCATTCTTATACTCGTTTATTTATATGCAGGTGCTTTTAATCCGTGTTTGCTACATATTTACAGGCTACAGGTTTCAAGTCCAAAATAACGCAAATGATACAAAATCTCCACTGTTACGCAAAAATACAGAACATCTGTTGTCAACAGATAAAAGCCGGGTTCCGGTCATCCGTATCCGTCCAGTGTTGCATACCAGTTCCAGAGACAAGACAAATGATAGTGGTCATTCGTGTCTCGGACATGCACAAAGCACGAGAGGGGCAGCACATGATTCAATGGGTGCGCGGAGCTCGAGGGAGAAAGGTCAAATCAATCAAAAGTGAAGCTATTTTTGGACTGTTGCAGATCTGAAGAAATTGTGAAAGCAATTTGCAATTTGGAGCATGTAGAACAACAGAAGAGAGCAACACAAGAAAACCCAGAAAAAATGACAACCCAACTCCCTCAAAGAAGGGTGGGTCCGCGGCCAAAATGGCCGATTTGCGGCGGATCCACGGCCGAGTTGACTTAGTGTAAACTCGGATTTTGGGGGTAGTTTGGACATTTCATTTGGGCTCAGAATCTTGCCCTAGGGTTTCAGTACTCAGCCTATAAATAGCCCAGTTTTGTGCCAAGCCAAGGGTCTTTCTTTTATGCTTCTTTTTGTTAGGATTTAGTGTAGTGCTAGTTCTTCCTCTTCTTCTTCATGTATTCTCCATTAAAATGTAGTGAGAGTATTGAGTGGATGATGAAATGAAGATGAGGGTTTGTTATTCTTTTTAACTTGTATCTTTTAATTCTTGCATTGTCTTTTAATTCTAGTGTAACTTTTATAATTGTTGTTAAGTAGTTGTTGTTATTTGTTGCTCTTTTCTTTTCTGTATTATTTTCAAGCAATGATACTCGACGGAGTTCCTTGCTTAGGTGAGGACCCAAGTAGTTAGCTTGCTACCATTTTGTAAAACCGTATTTTTTCTTCTCTTTCTTTGCTTCTTTCTTGGTGTCTTTTCATTTTAATGTGTGAATAATTCCACACTTGTTAAGGCTAAGGAAGGTGATATGAGGGACGAAAAAATCTCTTGTGCTTCTTTTCGCCAAACATCTTGAACGAATCTCGACCAAACAAATGCAACCCCCTCACTTAGGCGCGCTATACGTGACATATAGCCGTGACCTAAGTCGAGAAGTCCTTTAAGCGCATTACAACGTGACATGTAGTTGTGACTTAATTGGATACATGGTTGCGGGTGTTTGGCCGGGGGTTGGACTAAGCGTATTTAGTGGACGGACAAGGGGCACTAGGAATGGATTTAGCGCTGGAAAGCTCGCTTAAACTTGCAAATCCCATTCCTATGTCCTTCTAATCCCCGCTACTTTCGATTATCCCAACATCGTCTTAAGAATGGCAAAAGAAAAGCACATGACTAATCCTAACTCTACTAACCGATCTTAACCTTAACAAACTTAATTGAACATAAAATATGAACACTTAGGATAGAATTGAACAAACACATACACATTCTTTATTAACTCGTCTAAAACTCGAACGGACATACAACCATCTCCCTGCAGATCGACCCGTGCTCAACCGGCTAGCTACAAAGCGACACCGTCCTTGATCGCGGTTAACTTTAGAATTTTGAATACGCGATACGCCGAAAGCGTGCGATCAAATGGTGCCATTGCTGGGGAGACGGTAACGTATTTTTCTTTCTTGTTATTCGGGTTAATTTTTTTATGTATATATAAAATTATAATTATAATATAAAAAGAAATCTTTTTGTTATTTTTGATATTTTTTTGTGCAAGTGTGCAGGTTATCTGGAGCAAGTACAGTAATCAAAAAAAGAAAACAGAGCATTTTATTTTGAAGTAGAGAGCAAGGGGAGTGCAGGGACCAAATTTTAAGCCCCAAGTCCAAAGTTTGACCGTGGAACCGCGGTCAAATCTTGGGTTGTGCGGCGGTTCCGCGGCAACTTTAAGGCTTCTGAGCCCCAAGTTTTTTTTCACCTTCTCTCTTTCCTTTTATATTCTCTGTGAATTCTACTATACTGTATTTTCTGCAGATCTCTTTGCACAGATTGCGCCGCCGCTAAATAATTTTTTTTGTTGTTTTAGATTTTGTTTGTTTATACGCTTTGCATATAATAATACGGGCATTAAGGGGCTATAACACCAATTTAAATTAGGTGGGGATTTCATCACCCTTCCTAAAACCCTACAAATCATTAATTGCATACGCATCACCTTGAGCTAATAAAAAATATCTAGACCAAACCTATAAGGACTTGTCGCGCTCATTTAGGACAAGTGAATGTTGCGTGGAATCGGTCGTTTATCTAAACTTGATTTTGTGGTGCCTAGGCTAGACAAGTGAGGAGGTAATTTTAAAAGGCCCGAATCACGGTGATTCATGAGCGGAACCCTCCTTACCTCACTTGTGCTTACCTAGCTACAATTGGCAGGAAAGATGCGATTCGAGAGTTATCCTGCAACTTGTCGCTTGGAAGTCTAGGAGCGGTCTAGTTGGACTTTGGAGACCCTAGCTCTAGGTGTGTTTGTGTATATTGTGATTGTGATTATACTTGTAAAAAGTTAGTCCCATAATTCCGTATTCTTTAAAACAAACAATTTCAAAACTCCAAAAACAAATATTTTTTAAAAAAATAATAAAAAAACAAAAAAAAACTACTTCCTTCCCTCCCTACCTTTTCACTCTTCTAACATAGGTACCCCACCTCGCAAAACTCTTGCCGAACTTTGGTACCCACAACCAGACATTACAACCCACGGTTCTTGCTTTGGCCGAACTTCGAACAATCCCTCCATGCCAAAAATTTCTTTGAAAGATCGGATAGATGCGTCTAGGACGAACAACTGGACCCCGTAATCTACTTTGTATCAACCGTTCAACTTCCACAACCTTCTTACGTTGATATCTCTTTTGAGAGTCCTGTTGTAACTCCAAGACCCATGTCCTTTGCTGAACGTATTGAACAATTCCGTAACCGATCTTTCACTCCATTCACCGCTGCCAATTCTTTTGATCAACAATTTTAATCACTTTCTTATCCAAATGTTGATCCTACTCTTGTCCAGCCATTCAATTCCTACCAGTCCTACCCGACTTCTGCACCTTCCCTAAACATTGCTTCTAAACCGTCATTTGGGTGTTTTCAGTATCCAAACAACTTTGAATTTTTCACTGAAACCCCTTCACAACCCATGTCTAGTCTGGAACAGTCATTGGAAGACTTTCGGGTAGCTTCGTGTCAACAGATGATGGATTTGAATGCGTCCATGACCGCCCTCATACAACCAAGTGACCCGGTAAGCTAGTTTCCAACTAGCTCCAAATTTTCCAATGTATGATGAGGCGGTAGGACAGGTTGAGAATTTTAGTGGAGAGAGTGAGCTGTACACCCTTCCAAATCAAACCTACCCATTGCAAATTGAATCCCACAACTCTAGTTTTGAATGTCTATCAAGTGTCCCAAATGATTAACCAATTGAAGATAGAATGTTTAATGAGTTGTGCGACTTTGTAGTGTTTGATTTACCTGATTGTGAAGGGTCCCTTTCGAGTGAAACCACACCCAACCCTTTTGATCTCTACACCTCCATCTTAGAACCACAATTGATTGAACTCCATGCTTTTGATGAGGTGTCTGAGAATATTGATTTTCACTTGATTGAGGATGTCGACGCTGAGAATATTTCGGATAATGAACCCACAGCTTTGGACGAGTTTGTTTCTCAAATTCATCATTTACTTTCACTTCCATGTGGACATCATCCCGAGTCATTAAATGTTTTTCCCGAACCCCATATGCGTCTGGAATTTGATGATAAATGCATGGATAAGCTAGTTTTTGAGGAGAATATTGAGGAAATTTTTTAGGATGAACCAGTTTTAATTGATGAGTCGGATTTTCCAATTCATCCTGTCCCTTCCACCTACTGTGCACACCCTCCAGAACCTTTAACAGATTCCCTTCCTCGATCACTTCCCCCCATCCTTTCCGTCGTTCCGACCTTGCAAGATACCGTATTACTTTCATTTCTTGTGTCTGGATTACCAAGTTCGGCGTACCCACGTTTTCTCACGACTCTTGAGGGATTTGATCCAATTTCTCGACATATTGATAGATTAGTACAATCCATCTTTTCACATCGTTCATTACAGATTGTACTAATTTATTCAATCCATTTCCACCCTCAAGTTCGTATTCCACTTCTTTCCCCCTTCCGCCATTCTTCTTCTCCACCGAGACCGGACGCCGCTTCTATCCCCACACGGTCTCGTGTGTTTCTTATTTCTTTTCTCTACACTCCATTCTTTCACCAACCGCTACTTTATAACGATAAAATCTTTGAATGGTTGGTGCTCACTTTTGGCCTTTGTAAGGCCTTGTATACCTTGATACTGTGTTCTCTCCCCCTAACTCTAAACTTTAACGCTTAAACAGTGGAAACACTGTTTCACTTAAGTTGGGGGGGGACCTTTTTGTGTATATATATTTTTTGTTTTTTGTTTTGTATAAAAATTTTTTAGGGAGCGCCGACAATTTTGACCCTCATTGTGTAGCCTGACAGTGAGGGCACTGTCAAGTTTAAGTTTGGGGGTGTGCTCGGTAAGCTTTCTTCCTTCGCATTCATTTGTATATTTTGCATTTGCATACATATAAAAAAACCCATAAAAATCAAAAATTTTATAAAAATATAAAAACTTTGTCGTCAAGTTAGCTAATAGGGTAACTTAGATTTTTATTCCGAAAGTTTAGTTGATACGTTAGGAATAACTAAATCCTAGGCTTAGGAATTGAAAACCCTAAAAATAACCCTCCTTCCGTTTAACCTTGGTAATTATACGTCCTTGCAGTTTTTTTTAGAGAAGGTAATCTTGAGTTCAGTTCTTGAGTTAAGTCAAGATGAAAGGAAAGTATTGAAACTTTACTGAAGGATAAGTCTGAAAAATAGTTTCTATTCTTAAATCCAAACTTAGAAAGTATATACCCTACAAACTGCATATACACGCTCCTTAAAACTTGGGATAGCAGAGGATACCTAGAAATACTCTTGCTTGAAAACCTAATATGAAAGAAAAAACGGTATTTAAAGCTAAACACCAAAAGAGCATCATTGAAAAATATATCCGGTCTTGAAAAAGAAAAATAAAGAAAAAAAGGAAAAAAATAAAGTCAAGACCTGGAAACTGCTTTTTACACTTTAAAGCTCACCCATTCAGTAATCGGCTGTTAGTGCCTCAAGAAGTATTAATAGTCGCATGAAAGGTGTGTGAGCAACACCGTCCATCATTAATGAAAAGAAGTAGTATTAGGTATTAGGGCAAGGGTACTATAGTTTGAATTGAATTCTTAAGTGTAGGGGTGAAATAATACACACACATAGGGGTATACAATCGATGTTTGGAGGAAAGATAGAAATAAAGAATAAGACTTATGTTTTCAGTAAAATTGATAAAAATCCCTGATTGGAGACCGCACTTTAGAAGGAAAACTCAAGAGAGACCGAGATCTTTCTAAACTGTAAAACGTATAGGATCCGGGGTTGAATAAATTAGAGATGTGAAACATAAGGGTTGAATATTTCTAACTTAGGATAATAGAATTTCTAACATAGATACTAAACCGTAGGAGTAGAATCGACGTTAACTTATGGAACTAGCTTGACGGGATTTTGTGGGTGTAATCCGCTGAAAACCCTCAAGAGACAACACTCCTCCTACTAGGGACACCTAGAGGTTTAACGGCATGTTGCACGAGCTCAGTGCAATCGCGTTCCCTACGAAAGTGAGGTTAGGACATTTTGTGAATAATTGGTTTTGCTCGGGACGAGCAAAATTTAAGTTTGGGGGTATTTGTTCACACCAGAATATTGCATTTAATACCGCCCGTTCTTATGCTCGTTTGTTTATAGGCAGGTGCTTTTAATCCGTGTTTGCTACATATTTACAGGCTACAGGTTCCTAGTCTAAAATAACGCAAATGATACAAAATCTCCACTGTTACGCCAAAATACAGAACATCTGTTGTCAACAGATAAAAGCCGGGTTCCGGTCATCCGTATCCGTCCAGTGCCGCGTACCAGTTCCAGAGACAAGACAAATGACAGCGGTCATTCGTGTCTCGGACATGCACAAAGCATAAGAGGGGCATCACATGATTCAATGGGTGCGCGGAGCTCGAGGGAGAAAGGTCAAATCAATCAAAAGTGAAGCTATTTTTGGACTGTTGCAGATCTGAAGAAATTGTGAAGGCAATTTGCAATTTGGAGCATGTAGAACAACAGAAGAGAGCAACACAAGAAAATCCAGAAAAAACGACAACCCAACTCCCTCAAACCAGCGCGGATCCGCGGCCAAAATGGCCTATTCGCGGCGGATCCACGGCCGAGTTGACTCAGTGTCAACTCGGATTTTAGGGGTAGTTTGGAAATTTCATTTGGGATCAGAATCTTGCCCTAGGGTTTCAGTACTCAGCCTATAAATAGCCAGTTTTGTGCCAAGCCAAGGGTCTTCATTTCATGCTTCTTTTTGTTAGGATTTAGTGTAGTGTTAGTTCTTCTTCTTCTTCTTCTTCATGTATTCTCCATTAAAATGTAGTGAGAGCATTGAGTGGATGATGAAATGAAGATGAGGGTTTGTTATTCTTTTTAACTTGTATCTTTTAATTCTTGCATTGTCTTTTAATTCTAGTGTAACTTTTATAATTGTTGTTAAGTAGTTGTTATTTCTTGCTCTTTTCTTTTCTTCTCTTTTCCGTATTATTTTCAAGCAATGATACTCGACGGAATTTCTTACTTAGGTGAGGACCCAAGTAGTTAGCTTGCTACCATTTTGTAAAATCGTATTTTTTCTTCTCTTTATTTGCTTCTTTCTTGGTGTCTTTTCATTTTAATGTGTGAATAATTCCACACTTGTTAAGGCTAAGGAAGGTGGTATGAGGGACAGAAAAATCCCTTGTGCTTCTCTTCGCTAAACATCTTGAACGAACCTCGACCAAAAAAACGCAACCCCCTCACTTAGGCGTGCTATACATGACATATAGCTGTGACCTAAGTCGAGAAGTCCTTTAAGCGAACTACAACGTGACATGTAGTTGTGACTTAATTGGATACATGGTTGCGGGTGTTTGGCTGAGAGTTGGGCTAAGTGTATTTAGTGGACGGACAAAGGGCATTAGGAATGGATTTAGCACTGGAAAGCTCGCTTAAACTCGCAAATCCCATTCCTATGTCCTCCTAATTCTCGCTACTTTCGATTATCCCAATATCGTCTTAAGAATGGAAAAAGAAAAGCATAAGATTAATCCTAACTCTACTAACCGACCTTAACCTTAACAAGCTTACTTGAACATAAAATATGAACACTTATGATAGAATTGAACAAACACATATACATTCTTTATTGACTCGTCTAAAACTCGAACGGACATACAACCATCTCCCTGCGGATTGACCCGTTCTCAACCGGCTAGCTGCAAAGCGACACCGTCCTTGATCGCGGTTAACTTTAGAATTTTGAATACGTGACACACCGAAAGCGTGCGATCACATAGTTCTCCTCAAAAGTCATGAGGATACATGAGTGGGTCTTCTCCTCGTTGTTATCCTGGTTGACCGATAGAGGAGGTATTGAAAGCAATTTTGTCATGGATAACCCATAGATTATATACGGTGGCCAATTTGGAGACCAGCCGTAGGGTAACAGATCTTTTGTTAGATATAGTGCCCTCAAGGCAATTATTGTGTTGCAACTAGGCAATTATTATAATTGAAAGAGGACCTATACATGTATAACAGTCTTACTCGAGATGATAGTGTGCTATCTAGTTTGTCTTCATCGTTGATGAAACCCATAGGATTGTTGCTTGACAACCAGCATTATGATGGCGATCATATATGTGGAAGATGGGTTGTTCATAAGCACATCCTTAAATGTCCCTGGTCGTGGGAGTATCGAGACTGGGCATCGATATTCTGAAGTAGACTAGTGTATACATTTCTAGACCCCGACGAGGGGCGGTGGCTGGTCTCATAAGCCATTGGTTTTGTGTCACCTATGATAGTATACAGGTGCTCACTGGAGGTGAGTACACCGGACGGACTCGCCGAGAACTTATAGATGGTATTATATCTATCATCAGATCGAAGTTCTCAGGTGGCATGAGTACAAGTTACTCTTTTGACCTGAGATCGTCATTTGTCACGTGTGAGTTCCCACTGTACTTTAATTACTACCCTACCACGGCTCAAAGAAGTCGTGCAAACAGGTTTTAGTTGGGTACAGTCCCGAACCACATGGAGGCAGTGGTCGATTGTTCGGGATGCATCTCTTATGGTATTAGGAGTCGATGTCGCGCTGTGTTCATTTGGCTATCACCGGAAATCCGTGGCCATGATGGATGAGATTTACTGATAGTTGATCAATAGTATCTCTGTTGGTGATGAGCTTGACTCAGACACGACTTATCGGGTTAGTAGGGGTCTGACGTTATCCATCTCTAGATCCGATATGTGATACTCTTTGACGAAGAGACCGGATTGTACGGAGATTGTCACATTCAGGCCCAGTAGGGTAAGGACGTTCTTGATTGTCGACCCCCCTTCGGCAAGTACCTGAGTAGCCATTACGTACAGCTAGTGCCGCTGACATGCTTGTGGTTAAACCCAGTGCCAGTGTATTGTCGACTCTTTATAGTTCCACACAGATGGTTTTCCCGGTCCAGATGATAGATGTAGGAGCCATACGTTGATACGTGTAGGGGTCCGATTAAATACATGTACGGGATACACGGACTTTAATCGAGCGGTTGATAATACTAGCCGGCTTAAGATTTACCCAGTTTATTAAATCAGGTTTTGATTTAATAATTTATATATGTATTTTGATACATATATTTTATTATTATTGTTCACTATTCATTTTCTCTCTTCGATGCTATCCGTACGGGAATGCTTTTAGAAGAAGGACACCTCATATTTGATTTTCTTTTTAGAAAATTAAATGGGAAAACGAGGTGGAGGTATGGTGGCATGAGGAATATAGAGAGGTATGGTTCTAGCATTTATTATTGACCATTTATGGTGCACTATTGATGCATGGTGTCTTATATGTAGCCATTCTCTTTTCTTTTTTGAGATGATGATTTTTCTTCATCTTAGACGCTTCATGCTTCATGGTTGCAAGGGTTAGCAACTATCATCCTCACCTCTTCTCCTTCTTCTTTCTCTTGCTCACATGATCTTGAAAATATGAGAGAAAAGTTTAGTGAAATATTCCTACATCACCGACCATCCACACCTAGCAAGTTTGGATTATCGGTTAAAACCTCTTCTGGTTTCCCTTGGGTGGATCTTGTTCGGCGAGAGTGGTCGATTTTCAAGCCCGTTCCCGGTGTCTACGAGCTTAGAGGAGTCTTCCACAATTAGGTGGACACGTGACAAAAGTTATAGTTTCTCAATCCTTGTATTTATAGTTAGCTAGTTTAAGGGTTTTTGGACCGTATCCTGGGTTTTACGGTTGTTTGGTGCTCGTGTAAATTTTTGTTTTCGCTTCTGCCTCGGCCGCCGTCTCCGCGACGTGGGCACCGAACCCGTACATGCTATCAGAGACACTCCATAAACCTTAACTAGCTAGTTTGTACTTATTTAGAGTTTTGATCAAAGGGTTTTTCCGAATCGCATTTCCAAATTCACTGATTACTGTTTGAATTCTAAAGTTCTTCGAAAAATTGTTCTGGGTGTATTAAAATTATGTGCAGGAAACACTAGAGACCGGAAAGAAATTTGGGCACATGAGCCTAAAATTCGACTGCGGAACCGCCGCCTAAAGTGCCATTTGGCCGCTATTCCGGTTGTGCCCCAAAATTTTTCTGGTGCTTTAGATTATGGAAATGTGATTTTTGGAATATTTTGTTTTGGACCAGATTTGTTTGAGTACTGTTTGTACTTGGGGCCAATGCGGAAAGTTTTTAATCGATCAAAATTTTGAATTTGTGGTTTTAGTTTTTGCGACCATGAATATCATAGCGCGGTATAATCCGACCGATTGCTATATGTACAATTAGACGGGTTTACGAACATGATATTCGCGTTGATGTTTTGTGTTGCACTGATTTTATGGATGGATTGTCGTGATGGATAGCCTTGTGTGCGATGTTAGATATATAGTTCAGATTCATTTGTATATTCATTATTGCGGGATGAGCGTCCGACATGTGGACTACCATTTCTGCCAGTTTGTATATTCTTTTATCGGGGCACGACCGGGTTGAGATCGATGTCACCATTGTATATGTATTTTCTTTTCTGTACAAGGATTACCCCACGGAGGAGTGCTCGAATAGCCGGGTTCTAGAGAGCAACGGGCCCGCATTTCATGACGTTAAGACGAGGGGCCTTACTCTAGAATTGGAGGGCTATTCACCGCACTCGTAGGGGGTATAGGTTGACCCACGGAGGGGTGCTCAAGTTACCGGATTTCGTGAAGTGCTGGGTGTCCCATTCACTTTGTTGATTGGGGTTACCACACTTCCGGTATTGGTGGGTAACTTGCTGCACTCGTAGGGGTCTAGGTTCTTCATTGCACTGGCTATCCATATGACCAGGGAACGTCGCGTCTCATTTATGGCTCAAATGAAACGCGGGGCTCCTAGATTATCCGCTATTCCATATTGTTGTTCGTATGCTTGTGATGATTTTTATCTGCCTCTGATGACTATTATCTGATGCGATATTGATATATGTCTATATTATATATTTAGCAGATGCTTCTATATGTTTTGCATCCGCGCTAGTCCTGCCTCCGCTCTGCCATTAGTTAAGTAACCTAACGGTGCATGACGGGGCCCGTGGTGAATGCGGATGCCATATAAATAGCATGTTATTTTGGTTGTTTCTTTTGTGGCTTGGAAACTTAAAATGATGGGAATACATTATCTGAATAATGCAAGGAAAATAAACTTAAATGATGTTGTCGGAACCAAATTTTAAAATTACTTGGTTTTCTTCAAAACTCATGGTCGTATTCTTTTACTTTGAATAGAGGTGTTCGGTTAGGAATATCCCGCACCTCATTCTATGAGGGAAGAGCCTTGATCCCTTCACCGAGAGTTCGCTCTTAAGCAAAGGTTTATGCTACTAGTTTTAAAAAGCGGAGCTTAAACCACTCCATTTCAAAGCCACTCGAGTTTCTTCAACGATATCAAGTTCATTATGTTAAACGTTTTTCGCCAAAAACCAGCCGTAGTCCTCTGTCATTTCAAATTAGTATTGCTTAGTATTCATGCTACATTTGTCGTTACCATTCGCCAAGGCGTAGTGTGCGGTAGCTCTGTAATACTTTTTTTGTTGCATGGATATGTGATTATCTGGGACAGCCGCATAGTCACGTTGGTCTCTATCAAAGGCTTGTGCGGGTGGGTCGAGATCAATCTTGGATAATGACGGGTTGAACTTGACTAGCGACTTATGGCACGTTTGTCTCTATCAAGGCCATAAAGTCTTTAGGGGCAAAAACCATATTGGGAGTTTCAAACAAATGGGAAACTTGCCAGACATGCGCATACCTTCTGGAGTGTGATAATTTTGGCCGGCTTCCGTCAAATTTATCACACAATGATAGTTGGGTCTCGATTCTCACTGATGAGTATGTATTACTCCTCGGGAGATTTTCACTTCACAATTAGCTAACCTATTAGGTGTATAGAAAGTGTTAACGAAGTTACACCCTGCAGAATTATGCTCCGATCTCGGAATCAAGTCAACCAATGACCTCCCCGTTGGAATTATGCTTTATCTCGGAATCAAGTCAACCAACGACCTCCCTATCGGAATTATCCTCCATCTCGGAATCAAGTCAACCAACGACCTCCCTGTCGGAATTATGCTCCGTCTCGGAATCAAGTCAACTAATGACCGTCCCGTCGGAATTATGCTCCGTCTCGGAATCAAGTCAACCAACGACCTCCCTATCGGAATTATGCTCCGTCTCGGAATCAAGTCAACCAATGACCGCCCCGTCGGAATTATGCTCCGACTCGGAATCAAGTCAACCAATAACCTCTGCGGTGGAATCATGCTTCGTCTCAGAGTGTACCCCGTGTTGAAATCCTGCTTCACCTCGGAGTATCTGCCTTCCCAGTCGGAATTATGCTTCGACTCAGAATCAACCTTCGGAGCTATACTTCATTCAGAATGTCTGCTCTGTGCTGGAACTAAGCTTCGTCTCAGGATACACCTGTACCGTATCGGAATTATGCTCTGATCCCTGGAATCATGCTCCGCTCTTCGGAATTATGCTTCGATCCCTGGAATCATGCTCTGCTCTGCGGAATGATGGTCCAATCCCGGAATTATGCTCTGATCCTCGGAATTATGCTCCGATCTCTGGAATGATGTTCCACCTCGAAGGCCAACTCCAAGATCCATCAATTTCATGCATACAACTCATATACGCGGTGCACATTTATTGATGGGGGGCACTTTGTTGGGGTCAAAAATTACACCTCGGTTGACCAAGTCAAAGTCAAAGTTAACCCCGAGTAAACGGGCCCAAGCTTAGGTCGTGGGCCCATGCCTAAATCGGGCCCCGCGGTCAGCCTCCCCCATGCCAATATGAAAATTACGTAATAAATAATTTTGATGTAATTTTTATGAATAAATGTAAGAAAAATGTGCATAAAGCCAAATTTTTGTAAAGCCCATGGCTCATGCGCAAAAGAAATGAGCATATGAAGCATGGATTGGGCAAAATGCCATTTTGTAAAGCCCAAGGGGCTATGTATAAATTTGTAAGCCTATATAAAGCAACATGATAATGAAATATAAAACTTTTGATTCTCTCAAATTTTAAGGTTTGTGTCTCCTTCTCCTTCCTCAAGGTTCTAAATCTTCTTTCTTTTTTTTGAATTAAATCAAGAGTTCAATCCCTCTTTTTCCAAAATGAAACTGTTTTCACCATAAAACCCTTAAAGGGGAACTTGGATCTTTCATCAAATCCCTAAAATGGGAGATTTTTGCGTTTCACCCCTCTTTTTCTGCAAGATCCAGCCAACGGAGAGGAGGAAGAAGGAGAACCTTTTCCAAAAATCCCATTTTGGGAAGATCCAAGGCTCAAAAGGAGATCCAGGGCTAAATGGGAGAAGAAAGGGGTCCTCTCTGACCATCTTCAAAGATTTCTAGAAGTTTAACTCCATTCAAGATCTGTTGGAGTTTAACTTTATAAACAAAACCCTTTTTAGGAGTTTAACATCAAATCTATACATAATCCCTGCTAGGAGTTCAACTCCAAAGCCCATTAGGAGTTCAACTCTCAGCCCAAGGGCTAAGCCCCTTTTCCGCTGGTGTTTCCAGCGGTCGCGTGCAGCGCACGTGACCCACAGGAGCTCAACGGCATGTGCCACACACGTGACCTACCGGCGCCTAGCGGCCACGTGCCGCGTACGTGACCCGTGGGTGCCCAGCAGCCGGGTGCAGCGCCTTATGGGATCCGCGGGCGCTCAGCGGTCGCATGCAGGGTACGTGACCTGCTGGCGCCCAGCGGTCGCATGTTGGGCACATGGCCCGCGGGCGCCTAGCACCCACACGCCTGGCATGTGACCCGTGGGCGCCAAGCGCCCATGCGCCAGGCATGTAACCCGTAGGAGTCTAGCACCCACGTGCCATGCACGTGTCTTTAAGACGCTCCTCACCCCTCATTTCCCATGCACTTCATACCCAAAACACGTCCCCCATTGGGAAAATTTTTCTAACGGGGCGTTTCCCCGCACCCCGCAAGGGGGCTGCTAGCCTTTTGAACCCCAGCCCTCTATTCGGGTAGTGGGACCCCCATAAACTCTATGAGTCCCCCCCAATATATTCAAAACCCTTTCAAAACACCACACATGCACTCCACACATTGAGTTTGCCTGATCAGTTGACCCGTCAATCGGATGTTCCTTTGCTTCAAAGGCGAGGGGTAATTAACGGCAGCTTAGTTTGCGGCTGCCGGAGATTCGAATTCCTACGATCAATAAATCCCGGCCTACCCTAGGCAGGGGGAATCTGTAGTGCGCCTGACAAGCGACGCGTACTCCCATCTCAATTGGGTGAAAAAACACCCTACAGATTCTGGTACGCCCGGTGGGACTTTCTCTCTCCTATATTTCGGGTTAGAAGTTCATGCGAACTCGATCAACATACATATCGATATTTATACTAAAATAATGCTCTTTTATTTCAAGTAATCAAGCCTCAACAATTTCTCCAAGGACAAGCTCAGCTCTCGACACAGCTCCCATCTCCTACACGATGAAGATGGACCCAGGACAATCCTCCTAGCCAATCTCGAGTGACGGTGGGAGGAGTTGCCACTACCATTTAGCTCTATTCTATTCGAGCCAGCTAACGCCATCCCAGGTTCTTAAGCTCCAGTAACAGAAAGACCGGCCTCAAAAGGTAGGAGGCTAAATGTGGTGATCTCGAGGGCACCACTAACCAAACGCAAGTCAGTGTTTGAACGAATTTTCTTGGACCCAGCTGGGGGCAAGGCCATCAACACCAACAAAGTAACAAAGCATCTCGGGCAAGCTCCAGAGGTGCCCCTGACAACTGCTCAATCGGGTATCTTCTCTAAGCTCCCCGTTAATCGACTCATGATGGCTTCCTAAACGACGGATGCCCGTCAAGAACTCAAAATTGAGAAGCTAAGACAGAAAAGGCTCAGATACAGAGCCAACAAGAGGGTTAGGGCTCATGCTAGGCTGAACTTCATGAGGTTCCAAGAACAGGATTACCCCGCCAAAGATAAAGAGATGTCTGGATATGTGGTCCACACTGTCTACATGATGGGCACGCGTAGCAAGAGCAAGGATGGGGCCATGATATCTCAAATCCAATCTGGTATGAATGTGGCCACCACTTCCCAAGACCAGCATTCTCTAGAAGGTAATGTAAACCCTTTCAGTGAGGCTGATAAGCAGAGAGATCCCTCGGTTCATGAATAGTCGGGCTCAGAAAGCGAAAAGGAGCCAATCTTTCGTCCTAAGACCACATAGCAGCAACTTCTCCAAGAGCTCCAAAAGCAGCTCAGGAACAAAGACAAGGAGATTGCCAAGCTCTACTTAAAGATTGATGACTTGACAAACGTCGTCTGACATCTCATGGCTCAACTTCCTCTCAGCCGCCCAATCAAGCGTAGGGACAGCCGACGCCTATTCCCTCAAATCCAAAGGTGGGCGAGCCGCATGAAAGTCGGCTACATCCTATCTCGGAAAATGTCTTGACTATCGATGATAGAAACCCGCTAATGCAAGATCAAATTATGGATTTGGTCGCCAATAAGGTCAAAACATTGGTAGCCGAAACTGAAGCGCAAAAAGATATCAGCAGTAGTGGGAGACCATATCCTGCTCGTTATGATCTGGTAGAGTTTCTTGGCGGTATGTCATCCTCAAATTCGGAAGATTTGATGGGACCAGAGATGCGAATCAGCGCATCGCCTACTTTAAAGCCCCATGAGGGAATACTGGGGGCAATGATGCGCTTCTCCTCCGCCAGTTTGTTAACAGCTTAACCGATGTCGCTTTCAACTGGTACACTAGCATACCGGATGGCTCTGTTACTACTTTCGTCCAAATGTAATCATTGTTTCAACAAAGGTTCATGAGTGTCTGCGATAAGATCACCATCGCCGACCTCGTAAGGACCAAGCTAAAGAACAACGAAAGCAGCACGGATTTTATAACCCGATGGCGCAATCTCTCCGTCAAATGTGAACCGCCGATAGAGCATGACCAATCTGTCAGTCTCCTAGTCGGAAATTTCAACAATTGGATGGCACCGTTTCTATGCACCGCGGGTCTCAAAACATTCCAAGAGCTGACCAAGAAAGTCCAGATGTTGGAGCGCTCAAAGTAGGAGTCCTCTTTTGGTTCCCAAAATAACAATAGGTACTGGAGAAACCAAAAGGACGATAGTCGCAAAGGCGGAAATTCTGACGATGCTGAATCTTTTAACACTTCGGCTAACCGAAATAAGCGAGGGATGAGCGGGCCTAATGTCAACCAGCCTCGAAAGCTGGTGTTCGGAGAGGGAGGAGAATCTCCACTGAAAGAGATGCTGGATAAGGTCTATTCCTTCAGAAGGGACAAAGTTCGTAAAATATTCAAGGATGCCCTAAGAAACGGTCTACAATTGCCAGAATCAAATATACCTCAAGAAGAGAATATGACCGACGATCCTAAATACTGCCCCTATCACAGAGTGATAGGTTATGCCATTGAGGACTGCTTCGTCTTCAAAGATTGGGTCAAAAAGCAATACAAGGCAGGGGAGGTAGAACTGTCTAAAGGAGTGTTAACAAACGTCAAGCTGTGACCGCCAATTTCATACAAACGGAGACCGAAGTCCTTCGGGAACCTGATTCTCTCAGACATCTACCTTTCTCTAAAAAGATCGGATCAAGGCAACAAGCTAAAAGCCAAACGAGCAACATTGCCAATGACGAAGCAATATACGGGTACACAACCCATACGGTCTACATGATGGGGCTCAGAGGAGCAAGTCCTCCTACGCCTTGTATTCATGACAATGATATGGTTGTTGCCATCCAACATCGGCTCGGTCTAGATGACGTAAAGCCCGCTTATGCAATTAAGCCAAAGGAGCCCATGGTTCCTGCAGAATCGATCCCAGGCTCCAACAATGACTACCACGTCGTTAAACTGGTAACAATCGACCTCTAAGTCGTTAAACTGGAGATGTAAAAATGTGTAAATAAAAAAAATAAAAATGAAAGAAAGTCGAAATGATGGAGCAACTCGCAATAAAAATCAGCGAGTAAAATAAAAATGAAAATAGACAGCCGAAATGATGAGGCAACCGCGAATGAATAACCGAAATTATAGGGCAGTCATGACCTTCACGATAAGGAAAGCTGAAATGATAGAGCAATCGCGGTAAAAAAACAATAAAAAAAACTCCAAACGCGAATGATGAGTCGCTCCTAGTACCATATTCCAGTGCAGCGATGTAGATGCCGACCAAAATCTAAATCCCCAAATAGAGAATGATGAGTCGATCTTGGTACCATATTCCAATACAGCGACGCAGACGCTAACCAAAATTTCAAATCTCTGAATGTCCCAATGGTGAATGATAAGTCGCTCCTGATACCATATTCTAGTGTAGCGATGCAGATGCCAACCAAAATTTCAAATCTCTGATTGTCCCAACGGCGAATGATGAGTCGTTCCTGGTACCATATTCCAGTGCAGCGATGTAGACGCCAATAAAGTCCCAAAATTCTCTCAGCCCTATGGTTGGTCCCTGAATAGACTACAGTATACAATCCACGGGCTCAAATAATTCTCTTCACACTTATGCCCCACCACAATCACCAGTCATGCGGTCGGTCTCCGCCCTTGAAATTATGCTCCATTTAGGAAGACCCGCTCATGTGTTCTCACGATACATGAGGAGAACAAACTTACGAGATCCTCTCGACATGTAAGAAAACATCTTCATAGGATCCTTATGACTTACAAAGGAAAAACACACTTGGGAGTCCCCACGACTCCTAAGGAGAAAGTACACCTACGAGATCCTTTCGACTGGGAGGGAGAAAATGCTTTTATGGGACCCTTACGACTCATAAAATTAAAAAGTCTTAGGTGATAGGGACCTAAACTTGTCTCCTCAGCCATCGCTCCCCAACAGGCAAAGGCAAATGATGAATTTCTCCTGGCACCTGTGCTTCGGTGTTAGCAACGCTGATGCCGACCCCAACCCCAAACCCAAAATTCCAAACCTCTGATTCAATAGACCCCTAAGTATTTAATCTGGGAACAGATGAACCCTAAGTTGTTAAACTGGGAACAGATGATCCCTAAGTCGTTAAACCGGGAACGAGGGAAATCCCCTCACGGCAAATGATGATTCGCTCCTGGTACTATATTCTAGTGTAGCGGTGCTGATGCCAAACCAAAACCAAAATCCACAAATCCTCTCATGGCAAATGATGATTCGCTTCTGGTACCATATTCTAGTGTAGCGATGCTGATGTCAACCCAAATCACATCAAATCAGAAAGACAACCAACGACCTCCCTTGCGGCATCAAGCTCCACCTCGGAAACAAGTCGAGTCCCGACACCGTAGAAAGCGGAGCAAGTCAAATCCAAACCCGACACGTAGAAAGCGGAGCAAGTTAAATCCAATCCTGACACCACAGAAAGCGGAGCAAGTCAAATCCAATCCCTGAAACCGCAGAAAGTGGAGTAAGTCAACTTCAACCCTGACACCGCAGAAAGCGGAGCAAGTCAAATCCAATCCCTGACACTGTAAGAAGCGGAGCAAGTCAAATTAAGCACCGACCGTCCAAATAGCAAAAAGGGCAGCACCGACCGTCCATGTCGATAAAATGGCAGCACCGACTGTCCAAGTCGCAAAAAGGGCACCAACGACCTTCCCATTGGAATTATGCTTCGACTGGGAATCAAATTAACCAACGATGTTCCCGTTGGAATTATGCTCCATTTCGGAATCAAGTCAACTAACGACCTCTCTGTTGAAATTATGCTCTGTCTTGGAATCAATTCAACCAACGACCGCCCCGTCGGAATTATGCTCCGTCTGGGAATCAAGTAAACCAACGACCTCCCTGCCGAAATTATGTCCTATCTCAGAATCAAGACAACTAATGATCGCCCCGTCGGAATTATGCTCCGTCTCGGAATCAAGTCAACCAATGATCGCCCCGTCGGAATTATGCTCCGTCTCGGAATCAAGTCAACCAATGACCTCCCCATCGAAATTATGCTCCGACTTGGAATCAAGTCAACCAACAAGCTCTGCGGAGGAATCATGCTTTGTCTCAGAGTGTACCCCGTGTTGAAATCATGCTTCGCCTCGGAGTATCTGCCTTCCCAGTCGGAATTATGCTTCGACTTAGAATCAACCTCTGCATCGGAGCTATACTTCGTTCAGAATGTCTGCCCTATGTCGGAACTAAGCTTCGTCTTAGGAGTTTAGGCCGTCAAAAGGCACCGGCCCCCACTTCCCCCTACTGGGATTTTGCCAGATGACGCACTAATTGCACCTCCTAGTGCTAAGAACTACACCTGTCCCGTATTGGAATTATGCTTCAATCCCTGGAATCATGCTCCGCTCTTCGGAATTATGCTCCGAACCCTGGAATCTTTCTCTGCTCTGCGAAATGATGCTCCAATCCCGGAATTATGCTATGATCCTCGGAATTATGCTCCGATCCCCAGAATGATGTTCTACCTCGAAGTCCAACTCCAAGATCCATCAATTTCATATACGCGGTGTGCATTTATTGATGGGGGGCACTTTGTTGGGGTCAAAAATTACACCCCGGTTGACCAAGTCAAAGTCAAAGTTAACCCCAAGTAAATGGGCCCAAGCCTAGGTCAAGTGGGCCCATTCCCAAGTCGTGCCCCTCGGCTAGCCCTCCCATGCCAATATGAAAATTACGTAATAAATAATTTTGATGTAATTTTTATGAATAAATGTAAGAAAAATTTGCATAAAGCCAAATTTTTGTAAAGCCCATGCTCATGTGCAAAAGAAATGAGCACATGAAGCATGGGATGGGCAAAATGCCATTTTGTAAAGCCCAAGGAGCTATGTGTAAATTTGTAAGCCTATATAAGGAAACATGATAATGAAATAAAAACTTTTGATTCTCTCAAATTTTAGGGTTTGTGCCTCCTTCTCCTTCCTCAAGGTTCTAAACCTTTTTTTTTTGAATTAAATCAAGAGTTCAATCCCTCTTTTTCCAAAAAGAAACTGTTTTCACCATAAAACCCTTAAAGGGGAACTCGGATCTTTCATCAAATCCCCGAAAGGGGAGATTTTGAGTTTCGCCCCTCTTTTTCTGCAAGATCCAGCCAACGGAGAGGAGGAAGAAGGAGAACCTTTTCCAAAAATCCCATTTCGGGAAGATCCAAGGATCAAAAGGAGATCCAGGGCTAAAGGGGAGAAGAAAAGGTCTGACCATCTTCAAAGATTTCTAGGAGTTTAACTCCATTCAAGATCTATTGGAATTTAACTCCATATACAAAACCCTTTTTAGGAGTTTAACTTTAAATCTATACATAATTCCTGTTAGGAGTTCAACTCCAAAATCTCTTGGGAGTTCAACTCCCAGCACAGGGGCTAAGCCACTTTTCCGCTAGTGTTTCCAGCGGTCGCGTGCCGCACACGTGACCACGGGGGCCTAGCTGCTGCGTGCCTCTCACGTGACCCACCGGCGCCCAGCGGCCGCGTGCCGCACATGTGACCCGCGGGTGCCCAGCGGCCGCGTGCAGCGCCTCACGCGATCCACGGGCGCTCAGCGCTCAGCGCTTAGCGGTCGCATGCAGGGCATGTGACCCGCAGGCGCCCAGCTCTCATGCGCCTGGCACGTGACCCGCGGTCGCCAAGCGCCCACGCACTTGGCACGTGATCTGTGGGCGTTTAGTGCCCACGTGCCATGCACGTGTCTTTAAGACTCTCCTCACTCCTCATTTCCCATGCACTCCACACCCAAAACACGTTCCCCGTTGGGAAATTTTTTCTAACGGGGCGCTGCCCACACCCCGCAAGGGGGCTGCTAGCTTTTTGACCCCCATCCCGCTATCCGGGTAGCGGGACCCCCGTAAACTCTGCGAGGCCCCCGATATATCCAAAACCCTTTCAAAACACAACACACACACCGCACTTTGAGTTCGCCTGATCAGTTGACCCGTCAATTGGAGGTTCCTTCGCTTCAAAGGCGAGAGACAATTAACAGAAGCTTAGTCCGTGGCTGCCGGAGATTCATATCCCCACGATCAATAAATCCCGGTTTACCCTGGGCAGGGGGAATCTGTAGTGCACCTGAAAAGTGACGCGTACTCCCATCTTAATTGGGTGACGAAAAACACCCTACAAAGAGTTTTCATCAAATACCTGTTGTGGATTGTGATGATACTTTTACTTCAGTGTCTATGCCGAAGTCCATACGGATATGACTTGGCACTACTGTTCCCCTACTTATTATCAGCAAGTCATATGAAGTCGTAACTTCCAGGTGACCAGATACTTCATATCCGAGATGGACTCCACGTACTTCAGCAAATTATGGATTTTAGACTTTGCTGGGTACTTTTGAAGGGTGAAGCTCATTAGGAACAAGTAGATCTTTCGGAATTTGTGCAGGTGGAAAGGTACTAACCTAATAAGGCTAGACTTGTTGTAAAGAGTTTTCATCAAATAACCGTTGTGGATTGTGATGTGACTTTTACTTCAGTGTCTATGATGAAGTCCATATGGATATGACTTGGCGCTGATATAGTTCTTGGCTATGATATCTGGCAGGTGGGTTACTATAACGTCTTTCTAAATGGGAATTTGGAAGTGTACGTGTATATGACTCTGCCAGAGGGTTATCATAGTCAGTGGGAGTAGCGGAAGGTGTGCAAGTTGCTTATGTCTATTCGTAGACTGAAGCATGGATAGCGGAGATGGATTATCTATTTTGATGTGACAGTCAAGGTGATTGACTTTATCAAAACAAAAGATGAACCTAGTAAGAAAGATGTAGCGAGTACTGTCTGGGATTTGGATGACATACTCCAAATAGGAAGTGATGTTCCTATACTACAATCGGTCAAATTTTGGTTGTCACACAGTGTTTTCTCCACGTTGGATATAGATAGTATATCAGGAATTCTGGTGACTAGATCTTGATTTGGGAAGTTTCCCAAATCGTCCCAAATCGGGTACTTAGACAACATTTTAAAAGTATTTTAGAATAGACGACTCCTGGCATGGTAGTGTACCCGCAGGTGATGGAGTCACTTTCTCTAAAAAGGATGACTTCTAGACTGATGAGGAGAGGGACTGGTATGAATGACATAACATTTGCTTAGGTAATTGAGTCAATCATACAATGTCTTGTACAAAAACCAGATAGATAATGTATCAGGGATTTTGGTTTTGATCTAGATATGGGAAGTTTCCCAATCGGGTACTTAGACAGCATTCTAAAATTATTTTAGAATGACGACTCCTGGCATGGTGGTGTACCCGCAGGTGATGGAGTCACTTTCTCTAAAAAGGATGTCTTCTAGACTGATGAGGAGAGGGATTGGTATGAATGACATAACATTCGCTTAAGCAATTGAGTTAATCATGTAAAGTCTTATACAATACCAGATATTGCTTTTGCACTAGTTGCAATAAGCATATATTAATCCAATCCTCGAGAAACAAAGGGAAGCTTTCATGAACATAAGAGGATGTTCTTGGTATAAGATAACGGTAGCTTTCTATGGAAGGTGGTTATCGGTTCATGCTTCCAAGGTGCCTAGTTGACAGAGATGTTGTCAGAGTTTTGAGTTTAGCCTCTTCTGAGGATCAGTATATTGGATAGTGTTCCATTAAAGATACTGAGGTAATCTTGGTGCATGATACTGGTTATAACTCAATAGAGGATACAGCCCAAGAAGGTTGTTGGATGGAGTTGTTCATTTATGAACTTGGTCCCATCAAGTATCCATAAAAATTCTTAAGGCGGGGTATCGCTCAGTTTGGAAGATTGGTGATCTCCGCAAGGTTGAGAAATAGAGAGATGAAGTTGGAACATTGTAGCGGATCTACTCACAGAGGCTATTTCTCGAATATATTAGATTTCACAAACATAGTTTGCGAAACTGATTAGTAGAGAAGTTGGGTATTCGGTAGCACACGAGCTGTGGGTACGCGATACCGCAATAATTGGCCTTAAGTGCAAGTGGGAGATTGTTAGATATAATGCCCTCAAGGAAATTATTGTGATTGCAACCAGGTAATTATGATAATTAAACGAGGACCTATACAGGTATCACAGTCTTACTCGAGATGATAGTGTGCTATCTGGTTTGTCTTCATCGTTGATGAAGCCCGTAGGATTGTTGCTTAACAACCAGCATTATGATGGCGATCATATATGTGGGAGTTGGGTTGTCCATAAGCATATCCTTAAATGTCCCTAGTCATGGGATTATCGAGACTGGGTATCAATATTCCAGAGTATACTAATGTATACGTTTCTAGACCCCGGCGAGGGGTGGTAGCCAGTCTCACAAGCCATTAGTTTTGTGTCACCTATGATAGTATATAGGTGCTCACTGGTGGTGAGTACACCAGACGGACTCTGAAAACTTCTAGATGGTATTATATCTATTATCAGATGGAAGTTCTCAGGTGGCATGAGTACAGGTTAGTCTTTTGACCTGAGATCGTCGTTTTTCTTGTGTGAGTTCCTACTGTACTTTGATTACTATCCTACCATGGCTCAAAGGAGTCGTGCAAACATGTTTTAGTTGGGTACAGTCCCGAGCCACATGGAGGCAGTGGTTGATTGTCATGGATCTGTCTCTTCTGGTATCAGGAGTCGATGTTACGCTGTGTTCAGTTGGTTATCACCAGAAATCCGTGGCCACGGTGGATGGGATTTACTGATAGTTGATCAGTAGTATCTCTGTTGGTGATGAGCTTGACTTAGACACGACTTATCGGGTTAGTAGGGGTTTGACGTTATCCACCTCCTAGACCCGATATGCGATACTCTTTGACGAAGAGACCAGACTGTATGGAGATTGTCACATTCAAGATCAGTAGGGTAAGGACGTACTTGATTGTCGACCTCCCTTTCGGCAAGTACCTAGGTAGTCGTTATGTATAGCTAGTGCCGCTGATGTGCTTGTGGTTAAACTCACTACCAACGTATTGTCGAGTCTTTAGAGTCCCACACAGAGGGTTTTCCCCGTTCAGGCGATAGATGTAGGAGCCATACGTTGGTACGTGCAGGGGTTCGATTAAATACATGTACGGGATACACAGACTTTAATCGGGCGGTTGATAATACTAGCCGGATTATTAAATCAGGTTTTGATTTAATAATTTATATATGTATTTTGATACATATATTTTAGTATTATTGTTTACTATTCATTTTCTCTCTTTAATGGTATCCGTATTTTTATACGGATACGCGTATATGTAGCGATACTTATACCGGGTGAAGTATTCCGTATTTATACGGGAATGCTTCTAGAAGAAGGACACCTCATATTTGATTTTCTTTTTAGAAAATTAAATGGGAAAATGAGATGGAGGTATGGTGGCATGAGGCGTATGGTTCTAGCATTTATTGTTGATCATTTATGGTGCACTGTTGATGCATGGTGGCTTATATGTAGCCATTCTTTTTTCTTTTTTGAGACTTGATGATTTTTCTTTATCTTAGATGCTTCATGCTTCATGGTTGCAAGGGTTAGCAACCATCATCCTCAACTCTTCTCCTTCTTCTTTCTCTTGCTCACTTGAGCTTGAGAATATTAGAGAAAAGTTTAGTGAAATATTCCTACATCACCGACCATCCACACCTAGCAAATTTGGATCATCGGTTAAAGCCTCTTCCGGTTTCCCTCGGGTGGATCGTCTTCGGCGAGGGTGGTCGATTTTCAAGCCATTCCCGGTGTCTACGAGCTTGGAGAGGTCTTCCACAATTAGGTGAACACGCGACAAAGGTTGTAGTTTCTCAACCTTTGTATTTCTAGTTAGTTAGTTTAGGTTTTTGGATCGTATCCTTAGTTTTATGGGTGTTTGGTGCTCGTGTAAATTTTTTTTTGTTTTCGCCTCGGCCACCGCCTCCACGTTGCGGGAACCGAACGCCAACATCTTTTGAGGGAGCATCGTTCACCTGTGGGACTTGGAGGTGCAACTTTGCTGTGGGTGGCCCATGGATTGTATATGGTAGTCAATTTGGAGACATGCCTGTTGGATATTGTGCCCTCAAGGAAATTATTGTAATTGCAAGATGACAATTACGTAATTGAAGGAGGACCTATACGGAGAACAGTCTTACTCGAGATGATAGTATGCTATTTGGTTTGTCTTTATCTTTCATGTGATGCGTTTTATTCATTATTACGTATTGTTTAGACATGAGATAAAGCTCTTAAGATTTTGCTTGACTACGAGGATGATGATGCAGATCATACTAGTAGGGCCTGGGTAGTCGATAAGCACATCCTTAAATGTCCCTAGTTGTAGGAGTATTGAGACTGGGTATCAGTACTCCAGTTTAGGCTAGTGTGTACGTTTCCTAGCCCGGTTGGAGGGTGATAGATGATCCTATAACTATTGGTGTTTGACACCGAGGATTGTATACAGGTGCTCATTGGATGAGTTACACCGGATGGACTCAACGAGAACTCCTAGTTGGTAATATACCAATGTCAGATAGCAGTTCTCTGGTGACATGAGTACAAAGTAGTCCCTAGGACCTGAGATCGCCATAGTGTCTCATGTGCGTTCCTACTATACTTAAACTTCTACCTTACCATGGCTCAAAAGAGTCGTGCAAACAGGTTTTTGTTGGGTATAGTCCCGAAGCACGTGGAGGCAGTAAGCAGTTAAGGGATTCGTCTTTCCCGGTATAAGGAGTTGATGTCGTGATGTGCAGAACATGACAACCACAAGTCGGTGGCCTCCACAGTGGAGATAAACTGATAAGTGTTATCAGTTGCATCTCTGGTTGGTTATGATTCCTCTGTCATACGACTTATCGTGTTATTGGGGTTTGATAGATTCCAAACCTTAGACCCGATATGCGATACTTTTAGACGAAGAGACCGAACTGTACGGTGACTGTCACTTATAGACTTTGTCGGGTTCGGATGAGTTCGCTCGTCGACCTGCTTTTATCTTAATCGTACCTGGGTAGCCGTTACGTATAGCTAGTGCCACTAACGTGCTTATGTGTTATCCCGTCAAAGGATTGGATCTGAAAGTGTTTCGGATTTGATCGGATATAATCCTACATAACCAATTGCCAGCGTATTGACAGGTCTTTAGAGTCCCGCAATGAAGGTGCCCCCCCGGGAAAAATGTGATGTGGCGTTTGTATGAGATACGTGTGGGAGTTCGATTAAATGCTTGATTTAATCGATTGTCCGGGAATACTAGCCGTTTTAAAAGCTGGAATACCAAGTCAATTATTGACTTGGTAACCATATTTTTTGGATGCTGTTTCTAGTATTGTGTATTTGATACACTCTCTACTGTATGTGATACTTAGATGATTTTGATGACCGATCGTGTATCTTAATAAAATTAAGGTATGATCTCTTCCCTTCCCACATCTCATGTGGAGTGGTAGGCATGGATTTGGTCGGAACCCTATTCAATAGATATGCTGCTGTTTCCAGTGTATACTCCCAAAAGGAAAATGGTAACTTGGTTTTACTCTTCATGGAGCGCACCATATCAATAGGGTGCTATTCTTCCACTCCGATACACCGTTGTGCTATGGTGTATATGGAGGAGTAAGCTGAGAGAAAATCCCATTCTCTTTTAGATAGCTCTGGAATTCCGTATTTAAGTATTCGCCTTCTTGATCAGATCGAAAGATTTTGATATTTCTCCCTGTCTGACTTCACTCTTATATTCCTTGAATTTCTCAAACGTTTCAGACTTGTATTTCAACAGAAACACATGTCTGAATCTAGAGAGATCATCCGTGAATATAATGAAGTAGGAATACCCACCCTTTGCATGTGTAGACTGTGGACCGCATACATCACTATGTATTAGTCCCAAGAGTTCAACAGCTTTTTCTCTGTGTCCCATAAACGTTTTGGTCATCTTCCTTTTGAGACAATACTGACAAGTTTCATAAGATGTAAATTCGAACCAGTTCAAATATGCATTCTTATGTAACTTAGCTAGTTTGGTCGCATTGATATGACCAAGTCTACAATACCACAAGAATGCTTCGTTCATATCTGAACTTTTCCTCTTGCGTGTGTTCTGTATATTTAGAACTATATTTTGATTATATACAAGCCATTACACAACGTATCAAACCCAATCAACACTTGATTTAGGAAAATATTCATAACATTCTTCTCTAAAGCAAAATTATATCCATCATTATTGAATAAAGAAATAGATATTATATTGGACATAATAGATGATACGAAGTATCAGTCGTTCAAAATCAACGTATTGCCAGTGGGCAATACAAGGTGATATCCGCTTACGGCTTCAGCAGCAACAATTGCTCTGTTCCCTACTCTGAGAGACATATCACCTTTCCCTAGTGCTCTACCTTTCTTTAACCCTTGTAATAAATTACAAATATGAGATTCTGATCCGGTATCCAATACCCAGGACGTAGAGCAGACTGAGAAACAGTTCTCAATAACTAACGCATCTGAAGAAGATGCATCAAAATTCTTCTTCTTCTTTAGGGTTGCGTGGAAATCCTTGCATTCCCCAATCCTTTGCCCTAACTCATGACTATTATCATAAGTTAGAGCGGAATCAACGTTCCCTATCCCAGTATAATAAGCGAGTTCGGTCAATACATCCATATTATTATCTTGATTAAGGCATAAAATGGTTGCTACCTGGAGAAAGAGAGAGAGAGAAGAAATACTTTAGCGTGCGCTCTTACAAGATTAGAATGTTTATTATTTTATCTAATCAGGATAGATCCCACTGTTTTTATCAAATTTTCCTTCAAATCCTAAAAGGAAAATTAGCCGGGATTTAATTACACTATACAAGTTCGCTAACCGGTTAGCAAGGCCAGTGTTTGTACTCCAAGGGAGCTTCCCCGTACTTTCGTACAGACCTAATTAAAGTAAACCCTGTTTGCGCAAAGACATAACCCCATTAAAATCTTTCTAGACACCTACTGGATTAGCTAATTGTAAAGTGTAAAATTCTCTCAGGAGTAACGCTTACTCGCAGTGGGTATCCGGATCCAACTATCATATAGAAGGTATACAATCTCATTGCAAATTTCAACACTTGAAATTCCCAATATTGTTTTTACCCTTAAGGACCTATGACCTTGACGCTTGCCAACAAATCATAGGCCGATATTCAAGTTTTACACGTCATTTCGTGATTGATTTGAATCCACTCGCACTGGCCCTTGATGCTAGCCAACAAAGCCGTGCGGCTGTTCCCACCAATCACATCTCTATACTACAGATAAGTATTACTCATCTACCGTACACTATGCCTTGACGCTTGCCAACAAACACAACATGAATATGAAACATTACCTATTTGAAATAACAGAGGGCTATGGCTGGTTTTGAAGAAAACCATTAACGTAATGAACTTGATATCGTTGTAGAACCTAGTGATTTGAAAAGGAGTAGTTTAAGCTCCGCTTTAAAAATTGAGTAGTTTTCAAAACAAACCGAGTGGGTTGCAGTATATACTAGTTTTTACTAAAGAGGCCATTCCCTATGAAAGGATCTAGGCTCTTTCCTCATTGAATGAGGTGCTGGATATCCGTGAATGAATACCTCTATGTAAAGCAAAAAATAGAGCTACCATTTTGAAAAAAATGGTTTCACAACATCTTTTTGGTTTCTTTTCTTTTCATTAATCTTATTAATGAAGTCTCACCATTTAAGCTCCTAACATCACAGAAGAAATGAAAATAAAGCACACATATATACCATCCGCATTCGCCACAGGGTCCCGGGTCTTCACCGTAAGGTTACATAACTTACGGCAGGGCGGGGACATGACTGGCGTGGATGCAAAACATATGTAGCATCTATTAATATTATATTATATATATATATAGCATTCTTCTCAGGCAATAATAAGAGCATCACAAGTATCACAGCAAAAGCAAATATATGAAATATAAGATATAATAGGAATTCCGCGTTTCGATTTAGCCAATAACGAAACCAAGGATTCCACAGTCGTGATGAATAGCCAAGAACCCACACCCTTAGACCCCTATGAGTGTGGCAAGAAACCCTACCAATTCTAGAGTTAGGCGACCGGTCATGACTCTCGAGATGGCCACCCTTTGGACTTTAGAACCCGATTACTTAAGCCCTCCGTCTTGGGTCTATCATAGTGCAGAAAAATAAATGATATATATCACAAGGCGACATAACCTCACTCCCGGATGTGCCCAAATAAAAGAATGTTACATATATTTATTACATGAATGAATATAAAAAACACTCATCTCACATAACCCCCGTCTATTCAATCACAACGATCACTATATTTCATATCAACATAAACCAACATCATCAATGTAAGTAAATATGTGCAACCCCTATGTCATTGACATATAGTAATGAGATTGGGAAAAACCATCACATATTACACTTACAGTCATAGAAAAAACCAAAAAACCATAATAATTAAAATCCACAAAACATAGACATTTCAATCGAATTATCACATAATCACCAAATGAGCATGCCCCGAAAACCCCCCACTTTAAATCCTAGAAATGAAAATCGTTCTTCACGAAATTTGACCGGGGATTCACCAAGACACCTCAGGAGAAAACCCAAAGATTTGTTGGGGGGGGGGGGAGGGGTGTTGGAGTGCCCTAACTCGAGGCCATCGACGAAGTGGCCTCGGGAGAGCCACCATGGCCGAGAGCACCCTAAGGGGTGCTCTCGGCCATGGGGTTCCCCCATGGCCACTTTGTCGGTGGTCGTGGTGTGGGGCCCACCTCCTTACCCTTCGGGGAGCCTTTAGGGATACAATGATCTCCCGATGGAGTTTTGTTCCAAACGTAAACTCCGCGGTGATCCAAAAATAGGCTAAAGTTAAGCTTTTCAAACTAGTTTTCACAAAACTAGATTTTTATGGATTCTAAAAATTGCAAAGACAAGTTTAATGTTCTATTTAGGCTCTGATACCACTTTGATGGAGTTTTGTCACTCTAATGTGAATCTAGAAGCAAGCTAGAATGGTTTTCAAAAAACCTAGAGAGCAAAAAATCCACAAACCATAGGATCAAGACTAAAAACTTAAACTTGACAACAAAAAGATAACTTTTTATCTACCGTGAAGGGATTAAACCTTTGTAGATTCTTCAAGAGCTCCAAATGGATTGAATCCCTTGTAGTAGCCTCTCTTGAACTCCTCAATGGCTCCACTTGAAGAAAAGAACAACCTTTTATGAAGATTTCCAAGCCAAAAATGTTCCACCTTGAAGGAACCTCCACTTGAGCTCCTAGCTTCAACCTTTGAAGCTATTTCCTTTGCAAATCTTGCTAGGATTTTTAAAAGAGGTAGATGTGAATAAATTCTAATTTATTTCTCTATTTTTTGTTCTCTTTTATGAAGAGGTAGAGAGCTAGAAAGAGGAGGAGAGAGAAGCTCAATAAAATTATGAGAAGAAAAAATGAATGGTTGCATTAATATAATAACTAAAGTAATCAAATATTAATCTCAACCATTCATTTGGATTCTCTCCTCTACTCGTCCACACTCTCATCTTCCCTCCACAAGTCACACATTGAAGAGAGATATATGTTGTGTTATACAATAGGAACAACATAAGCTAAAAGAGAACAATAATTACTATGCTAAATATAGTAATTAACTTTTGAATTTATCATAAAATGTAAACATTAAAGAGAATATATTAGAATTAAATAATTCTATATATAAATATATATCTATATATATAAATATATCAAGAGGTTAACGGAGGAAAGGTGCCATAGGAGGGGATTTCCTCCCATGGCGTTGGAAAAATGCACCTTCCATGATATTTTTCGACGATCGGCATACATCACCTCTATCTTTATCATCTAAGATGCGGATATACCAAATTTCATGTGATTATACCATTTTTTCACCGTTGATTTAGTTGGTGCAAAATTAATGGTTTACCGACAATAGAACTTTTTACATTGCTAATTCAACGGTGAAAAAGCAGTGGAATCATATGAAATTTGGTGTATGCACATCTTAGATGATAACGATGATGATGATGGATGCCGATCGTCGGAAAAAATTATGGAGGTTGTATTTTTTCGACGCCATAGGAGGAAATCCCCTCCCATGGCCTCTTTTCTCCATTATTCTCATATATCAAATCAACACTTGATTTAATATATTCCAGCTTTCATAAAGACGGCTAGCATAATCAAATGTCCGATTTGCATAAGTGTATCTAATACACTTATTTCGATCGAACCCCCACGATATCAATATACCGCCACTACTACATTTTTCCCAAGTAACGATACCCTCTGTGTGGGACTATAAATATTCGACAATACACTGGTAGTGAATCATAAGATCACATCCAGTATTCACAAGCACGTTAGTGGCATTAGCTACCCAGTAATTGAACGAAATAGAAGATCAACAAGTAAATTTTTCCAAACTCCCTGTAGAGCCAATAAGCGAAACATACCATACAGTTTGGTCT
The DNA here is from genome assembly GCA_030015575.1 of Agapanthus africanus. Lineage (NCBI taxonomy): Eukaryota > Viridiplantae > Streptophyta > Magnoliopsida > Asparagales > Amaryllidaceae > Agapanthus > Agapanthus africanus. The sequence goes on along the minus strand of CM057349.1, from coordinate 408,056,024 downwards.
CTTCGTCTGATATGTTGCTCATCGGGTCTGGGGGGTGGCATCGTTAGATCCTAATAACCTGATAAGCCATCTCCATGTGTGGCCTATAACCAATCGAGAAACTACTAATAACACTTATCAGTAAATCTGATCATCCCTGGCCAGGGACTTACGGTTATAGCCAATCGCACATAGCATAATATCAACTCCCAATATCGGGAGAGACGAAACCCCTCCTATTGCTCACTGCCTCCATGTGATTCGGGACTATACCCAACTACTACCTGTTTGCATACCTCAGTAGAGCCGTGGTAGAAAAGTAATTTAAGTACAGTGGGAACCACACAAGAAACTATGACGATCTTAGGTTTATAGACTAACTTATACTAGTGTCACCAAAGAACCGCTAACTAATGATAAGTATGGTACCATCTAGAAGTTCTTGGCGAGTCTGTTCGATACACTCAGACTCCAATGAGCACCTGTATACAATCTTTGGTGTCAAACACCAATAGTTGTAGGATCAACCATCGCTCCATATAGGGTCAAGAAACATATATACCAGTCTACTTTAGAATATCGATGTCCTGTCTCGATATTCTCTCGACTGGAACAGTTAAGGATGTGCTTTTAGACCACCCAGGCCCCACTAGTATGATCTCTATCATAATTCTGGTAGACAAGAAAACATCCTAAGGATTTTATCAACATGTATCAATGAAATAATAAACTAAAACAAATAAACATATTAAGATAAAAAAACCAGATAGCATACTATCATATTGAGCAAGACTGTCCTCTATATACATATTGAAGGGTTACCCTAGTGCCCCGGCCAACTTCCGTGGCAAAATGCGGAACAAAAATTTTATAACGAACAAAATCATGGCACTAGAATAAAGCTTAACCGGATCTTTAACCATAAACCTAATTAGCTAATTGTGAGTTCTATCTATTATGAAAGAAGATATACCAAGAGGCTCAAGTCCTTCGGTCTTCTCTCTTCGTCATGTGCTCCAAGTGGTCTCCTTGAACTTGTTTGATCTCCAACTCTGGCTCCATCGGTCCTCCAGGATCAAGCTTGTTCTTCGGCCTTGCTTTGTCGTAGATGATCCATCCGGGGAATATGATCCATGGCTCTAGCTCCTAATCAAATGACTATAAGGAGCAACTAGAGAACTTAGGTTGCTAAACCAAGTGGTCTAGGATGTAGTGAGAGTGTCTAAGTGTTTGCTATCTCTTTTCGAACCTCTTCACTTGTTTCTCAACACATGAGAATGTTAGTGAAGAGGAAGAAGATGAAGATGGAGGAAAGTAAGAGGAGGGAGGAGCTTGGAGAGAAAATGGAGCTCAAGAAAATTATGAAGCATGAATGAAAGAGAAAATACACACAAGGGTTTTGTGTATCAATTCTTTCATTAAACAATTAGCAACCATGCTTCAATAGTAACTCCAAAATGAATTATAAATTCATTTGTTTACTATTGAAGCATGGTCACCTCCATTCCTCCCTCATCTCTCACTTTACACCTCATTTCCAATTATTAAATAAAAGGAAAATACATAATGAGGTGGCCACCTTCTAGAAGGAAATCTGTAGTAAATATGGATTTCAATCTACTGTACATATATACCGGCAATTAGATAAAAATCCGAACGCCCAAAGAGATAGAATAACACGAAGAACGTAATACTAGAATATATATATATCGAAATACATATACGTAAATTATTAAATCAATACCTGATTTAATAATCTGGCTCAAACCCGAGCTGGCTAGTATTACCAACTGTCCGATCGAATGTCCAAGTAGAAAGGACATCAATCGATCGAACCCTGCACGTATCCAATACGGCTACTACATCATTTCGCCTGAATCAGCCCTCTGTGTGGGAATCTAAAAACTCGACAGTACTCTGGCAGTGGGTTTAACCACAAGCACGTCAGCGGCACTAGCTGTACGTAACAGCTACCCAGGTACCTGTCGAAAAGAAGACCGATGAGCCAACTCTTCCGGATTCCTACTGAGCCTATCCGTGACAATATCCGTTCAGTCCGGTCTCTTCGTCAAAGAGTATCGCATACCGGGTCTAGGGGATGGTGAACATCAGACCCTAATAATCTGATAAGTCGTACCGATGTGGCTCAGGACCAATCCGGGAAACTACTGATCAACCTATCAGTAAATCCCAAGTGCCTTGGCCAAGGTCTTATGGTCCTGACCAATCGAATCACAGTGCGATATCGACTCCCTATACCGGGAGAGACGAATCCACGACAATCGCTCACTGCCTCCATGTGGCTCGGGACTGAACCCAACCAAAACCTGTTTGCACGACTCAGTAGAGCCATGGTAGGGTAGTGATCAAAGTTCAGTGGGAACTCACACGAGACAAATGCCGATCTCGGGTCCAAAGACTAACCTGTACACATGTCACCTGAGAACTTCCATCTGACGATAGGTATAGTACCATATGGAAGTTTTCGGCGAGTCCGTCCAGTGTACTCACACCCAATGAGCACCTGTATACGATCTTAGGTGCATCAGACCAATGGCTGCGGGACCAACCATCCCCCCGATAGGGTAGAAACGTATACACCAGTCTACTCTGGAGTATCAATGCCCAGTCTCGATACTCACGTGACAAGGGACCATTTAAGGATGTGCTTACGGACTACCCTGCTCCCACAAATATGATCGCCATCACAACGCAGGTAGTCAACCAAGATCTTAGGGGCTTTATCAACATGTAACCACAATATGTAATAACGAGTGTGACATATGCCATGTTAAGATAAAGACAAACCATAATAGTATACTACCGTATCGAGTCTTTGTCAATATGTGCAAGCTAGATATAACAACAATACAAATAAATACACATATCCCGACAAAGACAAGTCAAATAATATACTATAAAACTGAGCAAGATTGTTCTGTACATACGTATCCCTAGTATCCATATGTATACATATACAATACTGGCCTCTAGGGCATATACATCCAACAATCTCCCACTTGCACTAAAGGCCAGTGATTGGCGTATCGAATACCCAACGTCTGCTCTAAGGCCAGCTGCTGGCATACCATATACCCAACATCCCAAAAAGTCGCTCGTACTGTGCTTGAGGGAGGGACTTTGTAAATGGATCCGCCGTGTTGTCTTTCGTATCCACTCTCCGGACCTCGATCTCCTGGCGATCTACGATCTCCCTGATCAGGTGATACCGCCTTAAGATGTGCCTGGATTTCTGATGGGACCGTGGTTCCTTCGCTAAGGCTATAGCCCTATTGTTATCGCAATACAACGGTATTGGGTCAACAATGGACGGAACTACCTGAAGTTCAGTTATGAACTTCTTCATCCAGACCGCCTTTTTTACGGCATCGCTTGCAGCAATGTATTCAGCCTCCATCATTGAGTCTACGACGGTATCCTGTTTGGAACTCTTCCAACATACCGCCCCTCCGTTGAGGGTAAACACAAAACACAGACTTGCTGTCATCTTTGTCACTCTGGAAGCTTGAGTCGGTAAAGGACTCGACCTTGAGGTCTCCATTACCGTAAGCCAGGAATATCTCCTTAGTCCTTCTCAGGTACTTGAGAATGTTCTTCACTGCTGTCCAGTGGTTCTCACCTGGGTCTGACTAATATCGGCTCACCACGCTTAGTGCATAAGCTACATCTGGTCTTGTAGATAGCATCGCATACATTATAGATCCTACCGCCGAAGCGTAGGGTATAGTGCTCATGCGAACCCTCTCCTCGTCAGTCTTGGGAGACATCCCCTTGGAGAGGGTGATTCCGTGCAATGCGGGTATGTTACCGTGCTTGGAATCTTCCATACTAAATCTCTTTAGTACGGTCTCTATGTACCTGGACTGCGAAAGTCCCAGTAGTCTCTTGGATCTATCTTTGTAGATCTTGATCCCCAGAATGTATGAGGCATCACCTAGGTCTTTCATAGAGAACCTTTGTGATAAGAATAGCTTGACCGATTGTAGTATAGGAATGTCATTTCCTATCAAAAGAATGTCGTCCACGTACAAGACTAGGAATACGACAGTTCGTCCTACAATTTTCTTATAAATACAAGGCTCATCCTCGTTCTTGATGAAGTCAAAATCCTTGACTGTCTCATCAAAACAGATGTTTCAGCTTCGCGATACTTGCTTCAATCCATAAATGGATTTGATCAACTTGCACACCTTCCCGCCACTCCCACTGTCTACAAAACCTTCCGGCTGATCCATATAAACATACTCTTCCAAACTTCCGTTTAGAAAAGCCGTTTTTACATCCATCTGCCAGATCTCATAGTCATGGAAGGCAGCAATGGCAAGCAGGATCCTAATGGATTTGAGCATAGCCACTGGAGAAAAAGTTTCGTCATAGTCCACTATCGGTCTTTGACGAAAACCTTTTGCAACAAGTCTAGCCTTATAGGTTTCCACCTGCCCATCTACACCAAATTTCTTCTTGTAGATCCATTTGCATCCAATGGGTTTTACCCCAGGTGGAGCAATTTCCAGGGTCCACACTTTATTAGTGTACATGGACTCCATTTCAGATTGCATAGCATCCAGCCACTTATCAAAGTCCCTACTGATAATGGCCTGTCTGAAACTAGTAGGATCATTTTCTTCCAAGATGCAATCCTCTCGATCCCCATCTATGAGAAAACCATAGTATCTCTCGGGTGGATAAGAAATCCTATTAGATCTGCGGAGTGGCTGAGGTTCGTTGGGTATAACTGAATCTAAGGGTTCTTTCAAATCTTCTGCTATAGTTGTGGTTCCTGAATTTCTTCTAGATCTACCGTACTCCCACTAATTTCTTTTGCAAGAAATTCCCTTTCTAAAAAGGTAGCGTGGCGAGATACTAACACTTTCTGTTCCTCAGTGTGGTAGAACAGATATCCCTTGGAATGCTTTGGGTATCCCACAAACTTGCACAATACAGACCTTGCCTCGAGTTTATCTGGATTCTGCTTTTTAACAAAAGCAGGACACCCCCATATCTTAATGTAATCAAGACATGGTCTCTTCCCAGTCCATACTTCATATGGAGTGGTAGGCACTGATTTGGATGACGCTCTATTCAATATGAATGCTGCTGATTCAAGAGCAAACCCCCAGAAAGAAAGAGGTAACTCGGCATTACTCATCATGGAGTGAACCATATCCAATAGGGTACGGTTCCTCCGCTCCGACACGCCATTGTGCTGTGGTGTATACGGAGGAGTAAGCTGAGGGAGAATGCCATTCTCTTTTAGAAAATCCCTGAATTCCGTACTTAAGTACTCTCCCCCTCTATCAGATTGGAGGATCTTGATACTTTTGCCAATCTGGTTCTCTACTTCGCTTCTAAATTCTTTGAATTTCTCAAAAACTTCAGATTTATATTTCATGAGATACACATATCCGAACCTAGAGAGATCGTCAGTGAATGTGATGAAGTACGAGAACCCACCCCGCACATGTATAGACATTGGACCACACACATCACTGTGTATGAGTCCCAAGAGCTCTCCTGCTCTTTCTCCATAACCGGTGAAGGAAGATTTGGTCATCTTTCCTTTGAGACAGGATTGACAAGTTTTATAAGATGAAATTTCGAACGTGTTCAAATATCCATCTTTATGTAACCTACTCAGTCTTTTCTTCCCGGTATAACCAAGTCTACAATGCCACAAGTAAGATTTGTTCATCTCTGAACTCTTCCTCTTGCGTGTGTTTTGTATACTGAGAACTGTATTTTGATTAAGAACATAGATACCATTACACAGTGTACCTTCTGCAACCAATACCTGATTAAGGTAAATGTCCATGATATTTCTATCAAGAGCAAAGTTATATCTATCTTTATCAAGTAAAGAAACTGATATTATGTTGCATAACATGGAAGGTACATAGTAGCAATTGTTCAAAATCATAGTATTTCCATTGGGCAACACTAGGTGATATTCACCGACGGCCGCAGCATTAACTTGTGCTCCGTTCCCTAATCTGAGGGACATATCACCAGGTCCAACTATCCTACTTTTTCTCAGTCCCTGTAATAAATTACAGATATGAGATCCTGATCCGGTATCTAGTACCCAGGAGGTAGGACTGACCGAAAAGCAGTTCTTAACTACAAGAACACCTGAAGAAGACGCAGCAGTATGTTTCTTCTTCGATGGGGTCACCAAGGAATTCAATCAATCCTCTTTCCCATGCTCATACTCATGACCGTTGTCATAAGTTAGAGCCGAACCGATGCTTCCCAGCCCCGAATAAGAATTCAGATCGGTCAAGCGATATATTTTATTATCTTGATTAGGGTGTGAAATGGTTGCTATCTGGAGAGAGAGAGGGAAAATATTCAGCGTGCGCTCTTGCAAGATTATATTGGTTATTAATTTATCTAATCATGATGGCTCCCACTGTTTCCTCAAATTCTTCTTCAAACCCTAAAAGAAGAACTAGTCAGGATTAATCGCACGTTACAATACTTACTTAACCTTTCAGCCAGGCCGGTGTTGGTACTTCGAGGGAGGTTTTCCAACACTTTAGCGAAGTTCCTTAATTGCATAACCTCTTTTCCCTGGAGGCGTAGCCCCGCTAACACCTTTCTAGACACCTACTTGGTTTATAGTATTGATTGTTAAGTGTGATAATCTCCCGAGAGTAATCCTACTCATCAGTGGGATCGGGATCCAACTATCATTGTGTGATGTACTAGATGGAATCCACTTTAGTCACCACACTCCAGAAGGTATGCTAAATCTGCAAGTTTCCTGTATATTTGAAACTCCCGATGTGGTTTTTGCCCCAAGCGCTTATGACCTTGACTTTGGCCAACAAATCATAACACGCAAGTCAAGTTCTACCTGTCATTGTCCTGATTGATTTAGACCCACCCGCACACACCCTTGACTTTGGCTAATAAGATGGTACGACTGTCCTAAATCAATGCATTTTATCTATGCTACGGATAAGAAACATACAGCTACCATACACGATGCTTTGACTTTGGCCAACAAACACCGTATGAATACTATGTGTTTTTATCCGAAATGACGGAAGGCTACGGCTAGGTTTTTGGCGAAAAACCCGTTAACGCAATGAACTTGATATCGTTGAAGGAAGCTGAGTAGTTTTTAAATATATAGTGGCGAAAACCTTTGCTAAAGAGGTCACTCCCTGTGAAGGGATCTCGGCTCTTTCCTCGTTGAATGAGGTGCAGGATATTCCAAACAGAATACCACGATGCAAAGCAAAAATAATCGACTATATTGAAGTTATTACGTTGACGTAAACTTTTACTCAAGGGGTCACTCCCGGTGAAAGGATCTCGGCCCTTGCCTTGTCGAATGAGGTGCTGGATATTCCAAACTGAATACCACTATGCAAAGAAAAAGAGAACGTCTGTAATGTTAGTTTTTAAAGCTTGGTTCCAACAACATCTTTTAGGTTTATTATCTTGCATTAATCAAAATTAATGCAGTCCCATCAATTTGTAACCTATCACACCAGAAAAGAACGAAAATATGATGTACGTATATACCATCCGCATTCGCTATGGGGCCCCATCATCACCCGTTAGGTTACTTAACTAACGACAGAGCGGGGGCTGGACTACCGCAGGTGCAAAACATATACAACATCTACTAGTATATATATAAGTATATATAACATTCGTCCCAGGCATGATAATAAACAACATCACAGAATCACAGCCAACAATACATAATGGTGGATAATCTTGGAGCCCCGGGTTTTATTTGAGCCGCAAATAAAACCCAACGTTCCCGGTCGTGTGGATAGCATGTGCAACGAAAACCTGTACCCCCTGTGGTGAATAACCCGCCAATTCTAGAATGAAGCCCTCCTCCGTCTCAGCGCCATGAGATGCGGGCTTGTTTCCTTCTAGAACCCGACTATTCGTGCACTTCACCGCAGGGTAATCCTAATACAGAAAATGAAAATAATATATACAAGCGGTGACATCGACCTCAATCCGGTCGTGCCCCAAAATAATATACAACCGGCAAAGACGGCAGTCCACATGTCGGACGCTCGCCCCGTAATAATAAATGTACAAATGAATTATAAACTGTATTTCTAACATTGCACCACATGCAATCCACCACGACAATCCAACCACAATCAGAGCATAAGCACACAACATCAACGCGAATGTCACGTTCGCAAAACCCGTCTAAAGGAACATATAGCAATCAGACGAGTTTTACCGTTTGAGTGACATTCCCGATCGCAGATAAAAGTGAATGTACTGTAAACTGTTAAACAATGTTAAATTTAATGACTTCGAAACACGCCAAATTGCCCCATACAGAAAACCACAGAGAATCAAATTTTGGCAAAAAACAAACAACACCAGAAAACCAAAATCCTAGAGATAAGTGCCCAGAACAAAATTCACCCAATTCCACCATGAATGAACCGAGGAGGATGGACTTTGGTGGGTTTTGGCCGGCCAGGTGATGGTGGAATTGAGTTGTTTTTGGTCTGTGTTCATATCATAGTGTAAGGAGCATTCTGCACATGTTTAAATTTTTTTTTGATGACTTTTAAAAAACAACAGAAAGTGTAGGTTTGGTTTTTGGTGTTGTGGTGTCATTTCGGTTTCGTTGTTTTAATATTGTTTAAACTGCTAAGCTAGGGTTTATGGGCTAGCTCTGATACCATGAAGGGTTACCCTAGTGCCCCGGTTAACTTCCGTGGCCAAATGCGGAACAAAAATTTTATAGCGAACAAAAACTTGGCACTAGAATAAAGCTTAACCGGATCTTTAACCATAAACCTGGTTAGCTAATTGTGAGTTCTATTTACTATGAAAGAAGATATACCAAGAGGCTCAAGTCCTTCGGTCTTCTCTCCTCGTCATGTGCTCCAAGTGGTCTCCTTGAACTTGCTTGCTTGATCTCCAACTCCGGCTCCATCGGTCCTCCGGGATCGAGCTTGTTCTCCGACCTTGCTTTGTCGTAGATGATCCATCCCGGGAATATGATCCATGGCTCTAGCTTCTAATCAAATGACTATAAGGAGCAACTAGAGAACTTGGGTTGCTAAACCAAGTAGTTTAGGATGTAGTGAGGGTGTCTAAGTGTTTGCTATCTCTTGTCTAACCTCTTCACTTGTTTCTCAACACATGAGAATGTTAGTGAAGAGGAAGAAGATGAAGATGGAGGAAAGCAAGAGGAGGGAGGAGCTTGGAGAGAAAATAGAGCTCAAGAAAATTATGAAGCATGAATGAAAGAGAAAATACACATAATGGTTTTGTGTATCAATTCTTTCATTAAACAATTAGCAACCATGCTTCAATAGTAACTCCAAAATGAATTATAAATTCATTTGTTCACTATTAAAGCATGGTCACCTCCATTCCTCGCTCACCTTTCACTTTACACCTCATTTCCAATTATTAAATAAAAGGAAAATACATAATGAGGTGGCCACCTTTTAGAAGGAAATCTGTAGTAAATACGGATTTCAATCTACTGTACATATATATCGGCAATCAGATAAAAATCCGAACACCCAAAGAGATAAAATAACACGAAGAACGTAATACTAGAATATATATATCGAAATATATATACGTAAATTATTAAATCAATATCTGATTTAATAATCCGGCTCAAACCCGAGCTGGCTAGTATTACCAACTGTTCGATCGAAAGTCCGAGTACAAAGTACATCAATCGATCGAACCCTGCACGTATCCAATACGGCTACTACATCATTTTGCCTGAATCAGTGAAACCCTCTGTGTGGGACTCTAAAGACTCGACAGTACTCTGGCAGTGGGTTTAACCACAAGCATGTCAGCGGCATTAGCTGTACGTAACGGCTACCCAGGTACCTGTCGAAAAGAAGGCCGATGAGCAAACTCATCCGGATCTCCTACTGAGCCTATCCGTGAAAATATCCGTACAGTCCAGTCTCTTCGTCAAAGAGTATCGCATACCGGGTCTAGGGGATAGTGAACGTCAGACCCTAATAACCTGATAAGTCGTGCCGATGTGGCTCAGGACCAATCCGGGAAACTATTGATCAACTTATCAGTAAATCCCAAATGCCTTGGCCAAGGTCTTATGGTCATGAACAATCGAATCGCAGTGTGATATCGACTCCCTATACAGGGAGAGACGAATCCCTGACAATCGCTCACTGCCTCCATGTAGCTCAGGACTGAACCCAACCAAAACCTGTTTGCACGACTTAGTAAAGCCGTGGTAGGATAGTGATCAAAGTTCAGTGGGAACTCACACGAGACAAATGCCGATCTCGGGTCCAAAGACTAACCTGTACACATATCACCTAAGAACTTCAATCTGACGATAGGTATAGTACCACATGGAAGTTCTCAGTGAGTCCGTCCAGTGTACTCACACCCAGTGAGCACCTGTATACGATCTTAGGTGCATCAGACTAATGGCTGGGGGACCAACCATCCCCCCGACGGGGTAGAAACGTATACACCAGTCTATTCTGGAGTATCAATGCCCAGTCTCGATACTCACGCGACTAAGGACCATTTAAGGATATGCTTATAGACTACCCTGCTCCCACAAGTATGATCGCCATCACAACGTAGTTAGTCAAGCAAGATCCTAGGGGCTTTATCAACATGAAACTGCAATATGTAATAACGAGTGTGACATATGCCATGTTAAGATAAAGACAAACCATAATAGTATACTACCGTATCGAGTCTTTGTCAATATGTGCAAGCTAGATATAACAACGATACAAATAAATACACATATCCCGACAAAGACAAGTCAAATAATATACTATAAAACTGAGCAAGATTGTTCTGTACATACGTATTCCTAGTATCCATATGTATACATATACAATACTGGACTCTAGGGCATATATATGTCCAAGCATCTACTATGATATACAATAATGGTCTCTAGGGCATGCATAACTAACAGTTCTAGCTCGTGTGGGACTTTAGAGTCCCGTTGATTTGAGCAGACTAAATGTTTTCAGAATTAGGCACCGTTGATTCGATTTGATTTGATTGGAAAAAATGTATTAAAGATTTGGGGTTTAAATTTAAATTCAGGGACCGAATTTCTTTAAGTGGGGGATATTGTAACATTTTGAAAATTATAAATATTATTTTATAATTTAAATATGGGTATTATGAGTTTTACGGAAATAATATCGAGTATGGATTTGGGTTTTTAGAATTGACATCCGTATCTATATTTATTTTGGGAATTGGAAAATATGAGATATTTTGAAAATGATAAGTATTTTCAATTTGGTAAATGATATGGGATTGATGGGGATTTTATTAGTCTCTAAATTTAACCGCAAGTATACAGCTTATCGCAGTCGTACTTGAGGTTTGTTCCCACATAGAGACGTGTTAACTACTTTTAAATTAAGTTAAAGAGTTAGATTTTTTAAATCCAAATAAAAGTGGGGTTTTTTATGAGAGAAAAGTTCTAGGGTTTTTGTATTGCTTATCTTTCTATGGTTGGTTTAAAAGACACTACTTCTTTTCTTTATTTATTTCTAATATGTTTTCTATTACTTAATATAAAAGTATAGGTTATATTAAATTAATTACAAATAGCTTATCAATTATAAAAGATTATCTAGATACCATATTAAAAACTTAGTTCTAGGTTATTAAGAATAATGATCTAGGTTGAATTTATTTTAATAAAAACCATATCTTTACCGTCTCTAATAAGGGTTCTAGTTTGTCAAATCTTCATCATTCTAATTACTTTCTAGGTGTATCATCAATCCCTAGATCTAATTCAAAGCATCAATTATCACTATAAGATCTAGTTTATATGATGAAAACTCAAAAGAAAGGAATTATATTAAAATAAATTCACCATTAAACACGAGAAAGAGAAGAGATAAAATATCTAACCATAGAAATTACGCAAATACAAACCCTAGAAAAATAGATTAGTTACTCATATTATAAAAAATGAAAACATTATCCATAATAAAAGTACTTACAATTATTCTTGATCTCTCATGCTTTTGCAAACCCTAATTTTTGAAGCCTATGGAAGAGATATAAGGAACCCTAGAGTTATACAGCTGCTTATATAAGGGTAAAAAAGTTTGTAGAACAAGTAATAAAATATACAAGAGAATCAACTTGCTAACAATTATGAAAATCTAATCTAATTGCTCTGTTGGATACTGTTGCGCAGAATCTTCTAAAGACGAAACCTTACATCTCATATTAATCTATGTGGAAAGACGATCGTGCTCATAAAAAATCTCATCGACGGCCTAAAATCGACTGCTGGTCCATCCCTAACTGACTTGATTCGTTGTTGATCCGCCGCCGAATTTTGGTTTCGTGGCTCTAGATTTTTTCTGTGGTTTTATCGTCAATTTAGATGATTTTTAAGCTCATAAAATTTTGAATATCTCGCTGTATCTCTGTAGTTGCGTGGATCTCTGAATTATTCCCAAATTTGGCATATAATTAGGCAGGTTGGTTTGTTGCTTTTTATTTGATTTGGTTTCTCCAACTGATTTATTGTTATGATAATTGATTCACCTCTATTTGTTGTAATTTTTGCTGATTTGCAATGATATTCCCAAATTTTTTCCAAATTCGTAAATTGTCTTTTGATTTTCTGAATAACTCTTTTAAGTCTCCATTGTACGCATGTAATCCTCATTTTAGCATAATTTTCCATCGTTTTGTATCCAAGACCTGTTATCTGTAATAACTCATAAAAGATATCTGGAATAACATAATATATGACAATAAAATGATAAATGGGTTAGAAAAATGTGCAATAAATTACACCAATCAAATACCCCCACACTTATCTTTTACTAGTTCTCGAGCAAATCTAGGATTTCAAACTCTACTAAACTGAACTACAATCTAGCTAAATCCTACTTCCACTCTTATAAAAGAAAATAAAGGAAATAAAAATAAGAAAATGAAAACTATATACAAAGCTAGAAATAGATAAGAAAAATACGAAAAACAAGAGTTTAAACTTTACCAGATTTTCAGTCGTCATGAAGCATATCTTAATAGACTTTGATCTATGCTGAAAATTACTTCCTCATCATTCTTCCAATCTTTCCTACTTATCTTGTTTCCAAACTTGATCATATACCTCCACGTGTGTGTAAAATCATCGCTACACTCGGAGAATTCAATTCCATCTCCCATACTCTTGACTTTAGCTCCTTATTACCTTTTTAATTGGCGGATCAAATTGGTAGATTTGTTCCCATATTTTTCATGCGACCGTTAATATTTTATGAGGCACCAATCAACCAATTACTGAATGTGATCACTTATTGGGCATAAATAGTAGTATCCCAATCTCACAACACCTAAGGCACAACAAATGATCCAAACCAGTTGGTCTAAGTCACTAGGTTATGAAGCACTCTCGCCAAATTTTTTTATGCTACCTTGATAATTGCAAGACAATGTTTATTTTTGTTGGTGATGTTAATTTTTTTTTGTACTAGGGCATTACAGAAAAGAGCATGACAAGTCTATTCTACTATCTCAAGCTTCAAGATATGTGCATGTAGGTATAGTAGGGTATCAATATTCAAATGTTTGGATTCAAAAATAGGCTCCATTTACATCTTCTCAAACCTAATAACTCCATGATACCAGCCTTTTGGGGACGGACTCATGACAACTTATTACTAGATCTATTTAACCATCTTTTTTTCCCCTTAAAATCTCTTTCTCCCTTTTATATACATTTTTTATGTTTTCATTTCTATTTTCAAAATTTTCAAATATTTTTTAAAAAAGAAACTAAAAAGAAAATGAAAAACTATGTACAAAACCACCCCACACTTATTTCTAACAATGTTCTCATTGTGTTAGAGTGCATACCTTATTACGCCCGTATAGTTGTGCTTACCTTTATTGAAATCTTCCAGGTTTTAAATTCTCAATACCTACAAAAGAAGATGTGGGTGTGCATTTTGATACCCAAACTAACTTGGGTTTATAGGGGTTAGTTTTGGGGACCAATTTCAAATTGGTATATAAAAATATATTTCTTTTCAACTCACAAGAATATACAAAGTAACCATGTGCACCACAATAGTAACAAGTATGATTAGATATACCCATGGAGCTAGATTTATGATTAGAATAGTGGTTGACAAATTTAGACGAAGAGGATTTTTGAATCTTTAAAATTTTATGATTAACAACTCCTTTATTTAAAAATTTCTTCCCTTTTCTTGGTAAAGGATCAATCGTTTCCTTTCTTTTTAAAAATTTAGCAAAAGAAATAGTTAAATCATTATTTTGTTTCTTGAGGGAAGCAATTTCCTCGATCAACTTTGCTTAAGAAATATAAGACAATTTTAAAGAATCAATTTCGCTTTTAAAAGATGAAACCAAATTTTCATGATCATTCCTCAAAATATCACATGACAAAATCAAATTTTCATTTTCGATTTTTAAAATATCAAGAGTTTTTTATTGAATATCAATTTTTGAAAGAAACTCAATTTTCTTTTTCTCTAATTTATCAGTTTATGCCTGAAAATCATTTTTCTCTTTTTCTAATCTTTTAATCAAAACATCATTTGTCAAAAATACTTGTAAACTACTAGAAGATTTTAAAATATCAATTTCACTAGCAAAAATTTCAATCAAACTATTATTTTCTTCTTTTAAAGAATTGCAAGATAAAATCAAATTCTCTTTTTCGGTTTTCAAAGATTCATTCAACGAAAACAATTCCTTCTTCTCCTTTTCTAACAACAAAATTTTATTTTCAAGGAAATTATTTCAAGACATTACCATATTAAGTTCATCATAGCGATTAGGAGAAGCATCAATAAGTTGATCATGTGTACCATCAAATGAAAAATCACAGTCCTTAAAATCAAATAAACACTCATCTTCATCATTTGTTTCCTCATTAGACAATTCAAATAAAGCGTTGATATCATAAGGTAGGTCATAAGAATTACTAGGTTGGCTTCCTAGATTGAAAATATTTATATTAACTGTCTTATTTCCTAATGAAATTTTCAATGAACCATTGTGAGAGTTAATCAAACCGTTAGCGGTAGTTAGGAATGATCATCCTAAGAATACCGGAATTTGATTTTTATGGTTAGAGACAAGTTGTGTTTCTAAAACGATGAAATATACAGGGAATATAAATTCTCCTGCTTTGATTAACACATCCTTAATCTTTCCCTTTGGTTTCTTAATGGAATGATCTGCTAATTGTAAAGTGACTTTTGTTAGTTCAAACTCACCGATCCCTAGCTGTTCATAGACCGAAAAAGGAAGAAGGTTTACACTAGTGTCTAAATCAAGTAAAACTCTATTAATGACTTTACCTCTGATAATGCATGAAATTGTAGGACAACCGGGGTCCTTATACTTTATGGGTAATACATTACGTAGGGCTTCACTAACATTACCGGCTAGAAAAATCTTCTTAAGTACATGTGTTTGCCTCTTTTTAGTGTAAATGTCTTTAAGAAATTTAGCATATGATGGAATTTGGTCAATTGAATCTAGTAGAGGGATATTGACCTTGACTTTTTTAAACGTCTCCATTATCTTTTCCACTTGTCATGCCCCGCTTCCCAAAGTACGGTAAGGAGACATGAAGGGTCACGCGATATATTTACTCAGAAGTAAACACGCTAATCATATATAAGCAATATAATGTAAATGTACACAAGAAAGACATGTGATGTAAAGAACATCAACTTTTTATTTATTAAACATTCTTTATAATGCTGGAAAGTAAATACAAGACTGGAAAGCAATGCCTAAAGAATGGTATGAAACTGAAAATACAAGTATAAACAAGCGTCTAGAGCTCTGGGTCGTCGACGAACTGCTCCAAGTCTTCTGAGCTGGGCTCGATCCCCAGAGAGTCGGGTCCTCCTGACAACATTCTAAAGAAAGAATAGAAAAGGAATGTCGTCAGCGAACAATCTCTCGGTAAGTCCTAAAGAGAGATGGAATTAGGCCGAACAAGTAATGAGAATATAACTGGTATAATGTTGATTGTTATGTTAATGCAGTTGTTTGTAACTTGGTACAGAATATGCCAGTGTATATGAAAGGAGTCCAGCTTACCCCGTGGACTATGGTATAAGGAGTACAAGGCCCCGTCAAAACCCATAGGACAACGACAACGAATATTCAGGTTAGGTGTATTAAAGTGACCGTCTCATGCCACTTTAAACACATTCCATACCAATATACCCCTTTAAACCCCGTAATGTATTATTGTATTGTTTTGTGGTGATTTTTAAATATATGACTTGCCGAAACCATGATATCAATTGTTCATGTAAACGGATAACGATATAAGCAGATAGTCATGTAGACAAGTCAAATGTATATCCATGGGTCGGTCAAATCAAGTCATGTTGATATAGATTGTATTCTGGATAAAAGGATTCATGTTGTATTGGAGTTATATTGAATTGTATACATGGATGGATTGATTTCAGATTAGACTGAGACTCTGACTGAGTCAGACACTTAAACAGAATTGAAGTCCTGAATTAATTTTGGAGTTATTGGTAATTACTGCATATGAAAGACAGGATTTGTGACTTTTCCAAGCCAATTACCGTATTGATAACCCTGATTTTAGTTGTCTATCTTAAATAGGCAAGCACCCACATTCTCCGGCTCCCGGAGGCTCAAGCGGATTGGTCCCGCTTAAACCTATGTTTACTAGAGTTCTTATTGTAAATTAATAAACTTGAGGGGGTTTTATGAAAAATAGTTTTGGTATATTTTCAAAATAAACCTCAAGTATTTATTTATCGTCTTTAGAGTTTTCATAGATATAGTTTTAAAAGTGATGAGATATTCTAGTGGATATAAACCTAATTTTAATAGTATAGGGTATTTTCATGTAATTTGACTTGTATTGATTCTTTCTTTTGATTTAGAAAATATGGAATTATTAAATATATTTAAAATAGATATTTTGATAATATATATATATATATATATATATATATATATTAAAATAGAATATTTATCAAATAGAAATCACGTTTTCTTAAAAATTGTAATATAAATTCCATTGAGATCGTATGCTCCGTATAGAGGTTTGCATCTCGCCCTACTAGTCCGATGGATGTGCGATAACCTGCACCAACTAAATCGGATTCCCCAAAATGGGTTGTAAGGATATAATTGCATGGAATTTAATTAAAACAATCTTAAAGAATACGGTTTTTAATAGTTTAGGGTATTTTATCGCAAAATTGTACTACGTCCTAAAAATATTGTAAAGAGGCAATCATGCTATGTCATGATTAGTGTTGTGATGAGATAGGTCATTACCTCGTGAGTTTTCTAAAGGTAATATGAGTTATATGATGAAGTAATGTCGAATAGAAAGTTTGTGGTATTTAACCGTAAAAGTGCAATAAAAGTGTTTTTATATGGAGTTTTGAATTGAAATTTGTTTCTAATTATAGTTTAATATCTAACAAACAAAGTACTATAATTTAGATAAATAGTTTTTAAGAAAAATTGTTAGTTTAAGAAGTTTTAGAGATGGATGTCGGTATAACTCCACTTACCGACATCATTAAAAAGAAGAAGTTTTGAGAGGTGAAAAGAAGAGAGTGGAGGGGACTTACTGGATTAGGATAAAGAGAAGAGACTTTTTGGACTAGTAGGGCGAGATGCAACTTGGGCTAACTCCATTTGTACAACTTTTTGGAGAGGAAGATTTTGAAAGCGTTGTGGAGTCGCGGTGTCGCCGGATTGTCCCAAAACGTCATCGGAATTTGACCTTGGGCTAACTCCATTTGTACAACTTTTTGAACTTAAAAAATTTTGAGATTTTTGATGCTACATTTCAGAATGAGGAGGGCTAGGGTGTAGGGTGGTGTTTATAGGAGAAATTAGAGTTTTGAGGATTGATGAATGGAATTAAAATGCATTAACATTTTGGATTAATGCCCCATTTTAATTCTTTGTTAATGTGCAGGGAAAACAAACAAACTAGGGTTAGTGGGGGAGTCCAAGGGGTGATAGGGCAAAAATTGAGGGCATTTAGGACCGGGGGGGGGCAGGCCCTAGAGTGCAATCTTGCCGGTCGTGGTGAGTGGGTTGGGGTCTGGATGAATGACACATGTCCTAGTCGTAGTTAATAGTATTTTGCACATGTTTTATTTTTCAGTGACTTTTCATTTTACATGTATTGCACATGTAAACTTTTGAGCATCCAAAATGTTTAAAAGAAAAATCAGCAAAAAATAATATGTGGCTGGCAGGATTTGAACACAGGGGCTACGTCACAGCAGTGCAAGGTTTTACCAATGAGCTACAAGTGCTTTCTTACTGTTTAAAAGCAAATCAAATTTATAACTTGTGCTCAGGATTTACAAATACTCCATTTGTACATTAACTTAAAATTTTTTCTATACATTAAAACAGAGTCTTTATATTCTACCCTCCTTATTAAAATTTCGTTCTCGAAATTTACAATTATTTAAGGACTAATTTACAAACAAGTGAGGGTATCTTACATACATGTCGTCTTATCTTTACCACGTTGATTCTCCTGGTGAGTCTTTTCTCCACATCACTCGAACCAAGTTTACTTCCTTGTTCCGAAGTGACTTTACCTTTCTATCCAAGATTTTAACAAGTTGTTGCTCACAAGATAGATTTGTCTGTATCGTGAGCTCGGAGTGATCAAGAATGCGACTGGGGTCACTCACATACCTTCTGAGTTGGGATATGTGGAACACATTGTGCACTCCTTCCAATGAGGGTGGAAGTGCCAAGTAGTATGCCACTTCTCCGACTCGTTCGAGTATGTCGAATGGTCTAATGTATCTCGGACTTAACTTACCCCTCTTTCCAAAGAGAATCACTCCACGGTTTAGAGAAATCTTCAGAAAGACATGATCTTCCGGTTGGAACTCTAAGTGTCGGCACTTTGCATTAGCCCGGTGCTTCTTTCGATCTTGGGCTATGCGCATTCGTTCTCTGATAGTGCGAACTACATCTATAGTCGCCACTATCATCTCAGGTCCAAAGAGTTCTCTATCTCCGATGTCGCCCTAACTTAATGGTGAACAACACTTCATTCCATATAGAGCTGGAAATGGTGCCATTCCAATACTTGCTTGGTAGCTGTTGTTGTATGAAAACTCCACAAGATATAGGTGATCTTCCTATGATCCTCCGAAATCTAGCATACAAGTTCTTAGCATATCTTTAAGTATCTGAATCATTCGCTCAGACTGACCATCTGTTTGTGGATGATAAGCTATGCTAAAGTTCAGACTCGTTCCCAAGCTAACTTCCGGACTCTGTCAAAATTGCGATCGGAATCTGGTGTCATGATCGGAGACAATGCAAACCGATAATCCATGTAATCTTACGATCTCCTTCATGAGTTCATGGGTATCAGAGGTAGTACACTATGAAGAGTTTAAATATTACTTAGATTCATACCTCTATGTATTTCTTTGCTAGTGTCTTGGTAGATTGCCCAACTCGAAAGGGAATAAAGTGAGCCGACTTTGTGAGTCGATCCACAATAATCCATACAACATCGTTACCTTTCGTGTTGTGAGGAAGTGCAGTCACGAAGTCCATGGTAATGTGTTGCCATTTCCATTCTGGAATAGGTAATGGTTGAAGTAAACCAGCAGTCCTGTGATGTTCAGTTTCACTTGCTGACACACCAAACATTTAGCGATGCTTCTGGCAACTTCACGCTTCATTCCATACCATCAGTAATGTTGACGTAGATCTTTGTACATCTTTATACCTCCAGGGTGTATTGAGTTGGGAGAGCTGTGAGCTTCTTTCATCAATTCTTCCCGAACAGAACCTTGTGGTACACATAATCTACTGCCGTATCTCAAAGATCCGTCTTCATGGACGATGAAGTCCGTTCTAAGTACACTTTGTGCCTGTTCTCTGATCTTTTGCAACTTGGCATCACTTGCTTGAGTTGCTTTGATCTGGTTGACAATTGTAGACTGAACTTGTAAGCTCATCAAACTTGAAGCGTTACCTGGCATGAACACTTCTATCTCCATCTGATGCAAATCTTGTTGTAGCTTCCACTGTGTGGTGAGATTCATTGATAGTGGTTGACGACTAAGTGCATTAGGTACTATATTCACCTTCCCTGGATGATATTGTAGATTGATGTCAAAGTCCGCCATGAGTTCTAACCATATTCTCTGCCACATATTCAACTCTTTCTGAGTAAACACATACTTCAGATTTTTTTGGTCTGTGTAGCTATCTACCCGTTCTCCAAGAAGATAATGATGCCAAATCTTGAGTGAAAAGATAATGGCTGCCAACTCCAGGTCATGCGTCGGATAGTTGCGCTCATGAACCTTCAGCTGTCTTGATGCATAAGCTACAACTTTACCGTGCTGATATAGAACGCATCCTAATCCCTTACCGGATGCATCGCAATGTACTATGAAACCTCCATATTGGTCCGATATATCGAGAATAGGTGCTGATGTCAATCTTGACTTGAGTTCTACGAAAACTTGTTCGCATGCTTCTGACCACATGAATTCTTCATCTTTACACGTGAGCTTGGTCAGGAGTGTTGCAATCTTCGAAAATCCTTCAATAAATATTCGGTAGTATCCCGCTAATCCCAAGAAATTTCGAATGTCCTTTACTGTTTTTGGTGTCGGCCATTCTCTTACTGCTGCTACTTTAGCTGGATCTACAGAGATTCCTTCACCTGAAATGATATGTCCGAGAAATCCGACTTGTTCTAGCCAAAATTCGCACTTGCTGTACTTGGCATAGAGTTGATGCTGTCGCAAAGTCTCCAGGACAATTCGTAAATGTTCAACGTGCTCTTTTCGATTCTTTGAATATATCAGGATGTCGTCGATGAATATTACAACGAACCTGTCTAGGTACTCTCGGAAAATTTGATTCATTAGGTTCATGAATATGGCTGGTGCATTGGTCACTCCAAATGGCATTACGAGAAACTCATAATGTCCATAGCGAGTCCTGAATACCGTCTTCAGAATATCAGACTCTTTGACATTCACATGATGATAAGCCGAACGAAGATCTAACTTTGAGAAAATGCAAGACCCACTTAGCTGATCGAACATATCGTCGATTCGCGGTAGTGGATACTTGTTCTTTATCGTGCCTTCGTTCAAAATTCTATAATCAATGCACATTCTGTATGAACCTTCCTTCTTCTTCATAAGCAAAACCGGAGATCCCTAACTTGAATTACCGGGACGAATCCATCCTTTCTGCAGAAGTTCGTCCAGCTGAGTATGGACCTCCTTCAAACCTTCACGGCTTAATCGATACGGTGCTTTGATCACCGGTTGTGCACCAGGTACTAAATCAATTCCGAATTCAAGACCTCGATCGGGAGGCAAACCTGATACGGTCTCCAATTACGTAGGGCTTGTCTTCTCCTGCCTGTATAGTTGCAATCATTGCCTTTTTCGAACTACCTCTGGCTTGTCTTCTCCTGCCTGTATAGTTGCAATCATTGCCTTTTTCGGTTTTGCTTTGTATGTGCTAGGCTCCAGGGTACGGTCTCCACTTTTGAAATAAAAGACCAGATGCTTTGGAATTTCGAACACTACACTCTTTTGACGATAGTCGATGGTAGCGTAGAAAGTTCCTAGCCAATCCATACCCAAAACTACATCGAAGTTTGGTATGCCCAGCACCTTGAAGTCAGCATAGAATTCTTTGCTGCAGACGACTACTGGACACAGGTCGTATCCTATTGTTGCCTTTAGAACGCCGTTCTTTGAACTGACATTCCAGTTGGATATGAGCGGTGTGACTGGAATCGCATGAGTTCGGATGAACCGTTGTGACATAAAGTAATGAGATGCTCCAGTATCAAAGAGTGCTAGTGCAGGAAGTGAGGCAATTAAGATCGTACCTAAGTTATGAGGGATATGTTTTAGGTTTAGGAAGAGATATATGGATGTAAACAAGTATTGAATAGATTTGAAAGATGGGAAGTTACCAGTGATGACTTGGCCAGTGGCTTCAGCTTCTTCCATAGTCATTGTGAAAGCTAGTCACCTAGGTACATTCCTCCTTGCTAGAGGAGCATTCCTCTGTCCGTCCCTCTGTCCCTGAGGTAGGTTCCTTTGTGCTTGATAGAACTGACGAGGAGGAGGTGCAGAAGGTCTATGATGAGGTGGGGCAGGGAGAGCAAGACGTGGTGCAGGTGCATGGATAGCTGGCCGCTGCGGATAGGTGATTGCTGGTCTAGGTGGAGTGTTCGGATTGAGTCAACGAGA
The DNA here is from genome assembly GCA_030015575.1 of Agapanthus africanus. Taxonomy (NCBI): domain Eukaryota; kingdom Viridiplantae; phylum Streptophyta; class Magnoliopsida; order Asparagales; family Amaryllidaceae; genus Agapanthus; species Agapanthus africanus. Next base: position 408,033,738 of record CM057349.1, on the reverse strand, counting down.
ACAAGACCCAATATCATATGTGGATGAGCCATAGACTAAGCAGAGGCGATTAGCACGCCTACAATCTTTCGCCAGGTGTCCATTCCTTTTGCAATAAAAATAGAAATTTGGACTGGGCCGGTTGAAAGGCACTCCTGGTCTCCTGGGTACAAAAGGTGGCCTGGAAGAGGCTCCTCTTGCTATCTGAGTAGCAGGGTGCTTCACACCGGCAGATTGAGATTTGCCCTTCTTCTTCACTACTGTCTCGTATCGACGGGCAGCTTTCAGAGCTAGGTCAAGAGTTGGGAAATCCCCTGTAGCTAGAGCAGCTTGGATTTCTTGGTCCAACCCTTGCTGAAATCGTCTGGCCCTGATCTCAGCAGTTGGTATGAGATGGTCCGCAAACTTGTTACGGTCTTGTGTTAACTGTGTAGTTTGTGATATTAGATAATCGAATATTAAGACATATCTTATCTGCTCAACATGGTGAACTCGGTATCATACTCATCCACTGATTTGCTCCACATAGAGCCTTGTTGTAAGTGGATGAATTGCTACTCCATGTCGAATCGGGCAGTCTCTGGAAAATATTTCGCGTCGAACATGTCGTGAAAAGTCTTCCTTTCGATCGGCTAGGAAAGATGGCTTTCCTCCGCCTTCCACCATACTCGGGCGTTATCAGTAAGTTGTACCTTCGTAACTCTTAACTAAGCAATGTCTGACACTTGTGCCGCTGCCAGATTGTCCTCAATTGATTGAGCCCATTCTTCAGCTTCCAAAGGGCTCTCTTTTACAGAAAATTGCTTCGGATGCAGTGCCCGGAATTGCTTCACTCTAGGTGCTACCGCTTCTGGGCGGTTCATTAGTATGGCAGTCTATTGCTGCTGTCCTTCTAGGAGGCTCTTAATTGCCTCGAGCAGTACCGTCTGCTCGTTGATCGGAGCTACAACGGTAGGTGTAAGTGGAAGAGGTGGTGGTGTGGTATTGCCGATCACGTTGGTGCTAGTATTGTTCAGGGAATCCACGACGCTGAAAGAAAAATAGGGTTAGGATAGATTCAAGGAATATAAAATATAAAGAATGTTTAGTTGCCGAGTTTTATAATTCTTGTGTTATATTGCTTAGGTTTCCATGCAGAACTGACTTGCATGGTAAGGTTCCATGCAGAACTGACCTGCATGGGCCACCAACAAAACCTGTCACGCCCCACTTTCCAGAGTACGGTAAGGAGACGCGACGGGTCACGTGATGTATTTACTCAGAAGTAAATACGCTAAGGGTATATAAGCAATATAATGTAAATATACACAAGAAAGACATGAGATATAAAAGAACAACAACTTTTTATTTATTAAACATTCTTTACAATGCTGGAAAGTAAATACAAGACTGGAAAGCAATGCCTAAACAATGGCATGAAACTGAAAATAAAAGTATATAAAAGTGTCTAGAGCTCTGGGTCGTCGACGAACTACTCCAAGTCTTCTGAGCTGGGCTCGATCTCCAAAGAGTCGGGTCCTCCCGACAACATTCCAAAGAAAGAATAGAAAAGGAATGTCGTCAGCGAACAATCGCTCGGTAAGTCCCAAAGAGAGATGGAAATAGACTGAACAGGTAATGAGAATATAACTGGTATAATGTTGATTGTTAAGTTAACGCAGTTGTTTGTTTCTTGGTATAGAATATGCCAGTTGTTCCCCTCCGAATACGGAGACGCGACCGCGTAAGTTCGTCTTTCCTGAAATTCGGGGCAGATGCTAATTGGTGTATCCATCCACCTCCCCGAAGATGCCAAGTTGATTTATGGCACAATGTATTGAAGGTTTAATGGATGCGGACGATGTAGCAGACTTCGTCAGATTCCCCCTCATTTGAGGGGTTTTTGATTGTGGGGACGCTCTTCCTTGCAGGCGCAAGCTCCTGCAGTTAATTACGCTACCGCGTCGCGGTAACAACTTTCTCCTTCTCCAGATGGTCACTTCATGTCGTGGGTGTTTGTTTTGTTTGTGGTTGCGCGTGGATTGTATACAGAGACTAATTTATGTTGTCGCCCTAGGACGTGGATTAGTCCAAATCCGTATCTTCTTAGATTTGAGTTTTGGTTGGGTTTAAGGATACGTTAGCCTCATTTGAGACTAAGATCAACTTAAACGTTTGTTAAGGATACGTTAGTCTAATTTCTAGACTAAGATCAACTTAACAGGATCATTTAGATCCTACAAGAGAACGTTTGGCCTCTGTTGTTTAGTTTAGGGACATTGCGGTCGATTAGTTTAAACACATTACGGTCCAATGTTAGTTTAAGGACATTACGGTCCAGTGTTAGTTTAAGGACATTACGGTCCAGTGTTAGTTTAAGGACGTCTCGGTCCAGGTTAAGGACATCTCCGTGAGTTTAAGGACCCCACAGTCTAAGGTTAAGGACATCATAGTCCATGGGCTTAAGGACCCCACCGTCCAGGTTAAGAACATCGTAGTCCGTGAGTTTAAGGACCCCACAGTCCGGTTTAAAGACATCATAGTCTATAAAGTTTAAGGACATCGTAGTCCATGAGTTTAAGGACCCCACAGTCCGTAGAAATGTGTGGTCATCGGGACCCGTCACCTCTCTGAAGACGTTGAAGGATTGCAACGAAAAATATCAGAGGAGTAACGAGATGTACCCTCGAACCGGTGTGAATTGTTTGAAAGATCTATAGCCCAGTTTGGGACTGAGATCTGTTGAATACTTGTGAGCAGATGTGCTCAGTTTAATATAAGTTGAGGACTTATGGCCAGAATTGGGCTAAGTCCAATTAAAATGTTTAACATTTTATTGTTCTGGCTATTGAAGCTTTATTTGGGCTTGGCCATTTTAATGATGCTAAGCATTAGATCCTGACATTTTTTTGTCTTGTACTGAATGCATAGTATTCATCAGAACAAAGTGTGTTCTGACAATGCGCCACGCGGCGCGCCAGGCGCTTTGCGCCAATTAGAGAGCGCATTGCGCTTCTGTCGAGTAGCGCACACGAAAAGGACACGTGTCACGCTTAATGCTAAGTGCCAGTTTATTAGCGCATTGTGCTGGCTTAGGGGCGTGCCAGTGAGTGACACGTGGCATGCTTGGCGCTGAGCGCCAATCCATGGGCGCAGTGCGCTGTTTCAGAAACGCAAAGCGCAAGCGGTGTCTGTGGTGACACGTGGCATGTTTTGGCGCTGAGCGCCGGTCCAAGAAGCGCAAAAGCGCAGTTCATGAGTGCATGGCACTTTTCAATAGCGCAGAGCACACTTGATCAAATTTGTGATCAGAGAACAAGTTTATGTTCTTCTTTTTTTTTAAGGAGGCTTTGCCTCAAGATTCAAGAACAAAAAGTTTTTATTTATAAAAAGGGCACTGCCTTTGTAGATCAAGGATCGGTGAATGAAGTAAATACTTCTTTTTAGTTTTTATAATAAGATCTCTGATCTCTTCTTTTATCAAAGACCTTGGTATTTTGTAGATCTATGATCTTTTTTAGAAGATAGTTATTCTTTTATGAGATGATTTCATCTCTGTGTTCAAGAATCATGTTCTTTACCTTGAAGAAAATGATCTTCTTTCGCTAAAAGCTTGCTTTTCTTTCTCTTTGAGTTTTTCTCAAAGTTTGCAGGGGGGTTTCTCCATTCCAGACTTTAAGTCTTGGGGCCTTTATATAGGGCCAATTGATTTGTTAAATTAGTTTTAAGAGATCTTTCTCTGATTGATTTGGGAATATTTCCCACCGTTGGATCTTTGATCCTAAGGCTTCTACTTTGCAGAAGACAATCTTCTTGTTTTAATAAGATTGAGAAATCTTTCCATACAGAATTTGTTCTGTCTTTGGTAATTTTTATTTACTATTGGATCATTGATCCAACGGTGCTTAAAGCACAATCTTGTTGTTTGGAAAGATTTTGAGGAATCTTTCCTTAACAGAATTTAATTCTGATTAATTAATGATTTATCATTATTATTAGATCCTTTGATCTAACGGTGGGGAATTCTTAATTCTAGTGCTGGCGCCTCTTGTGCTAGCGCACCTACGTTTGGCACGTGGCGCGCAGCGCAACTGCGCTAGCGCTGAAGCGTTGCTTCAACAGAGGTGTCTTTTCACCTTCCTTTTTAAGTCAAACTTGTATTCCCTAGAACTTTCATTTCCCAAGTCTTGGAAATAGTTCCACTGTGCACAAAATTTTCTATGCCTAGTCTTTATAACTCGAAGCAAAGCTTCTTTCTTTTCTCATCTCCAAAGAACCCTCTCAATTATGGCTTGTAACCGCCCACATGCCCGTCGACAACCGTGGGAAGTGCCCATCCAGGACATTGTTTCTCGTTTTGCTGCGCGCTTGGTGGATCCTTTTCTTACGGATGAGCAATGCGACGCTGCACTGTACGAGCTTTTGACTCGTGTGTGGTTTCCTCTCCCATCACACTCTATTTGGCTTCGGATGATCCTTGCGTCTGTGCTCGTTGATCTTCCTCCTCCTCCGGCAGAGATGTCCTCGGCAATGCTTGATGCTGCTGAAGACAAGATCGAGTGCTTCTTCGAGGCGCATTTGATCACTAAAACCCTGAGGGATTGCTCTGTCTACTTGCTGAGCCAGATACGGGCTCATCGGGTTATTATCTCCACTTTTTCTGGGGAGTGCGGCGTTGATCGATGAATGTCTACTCCTCGGGAGGATCGCCGTTTTAACATGGTGGAGAAGACGGAGAGGAAACTGGACAATCTCCTCCTTAGCTTTGCGAACCCCTGTCCTTTTGATCCCATGTTTGGTGATCTTTTTTCAATGTAATAATAAATAGATGTTTTAATTAAGTATTTTATTATCCGTTAAGTGTTCATTTGTTTTTTAATTCTTTGTTATGCTTATGCGCTGCATAATTTGATTTGCTATAATAAGGTGCAAGTAATTCTTGTAAGGGTGAAGCGCTTCTGCGCTTTGCACGTGAGCGCCGCTTCAGAGTCTTTGACTCTTTTTGCAGGCGCATTTGATGTTAGAACTTTTCATGAAGTGTTGCTTCGCTTCCCATTCTTAGAAACAGAGCTTTGCTCTAATTTGAGGTGCGTAGCGCAGAGCGCAGCGCAACTGCGCTAGTGCACCCGTATTTGACACGTGGCGTGCGGCGCGCCTAGCGCTAGCGCACCCGTATTTGACACGTGGCGCGCGGCGCGCCTAGCGCTAGCGCACCAACGTTTGACACGTGGTGCACAGCGCGCCTGGCGCTGGATCTGAAGTGTTGCTTCAATTTTTGACTTTAGAATTTCAATACAGAGCTTTGCTTTGATTGGGGGAAACGGAAGCGTCACTTTATTTCAAATCTTGGAATTTGAACAGAGCTTTGTTCTGATTGGGGAGAACGGAAGCGTCGCTTCATTTCAAATCTTGGAATTTGAACAGAGCTTTGCTCTGGCTGGGGAAACAAATGCCCCCCACCGTTGCACTTACGTGGCCCAAACGTGAGTGCAGCGGTGGTAGCATCTCAGTCGTTGGATCAACTTTTTGGAAGTTGAAGCGGCTCTGAATGCCTATAAATAGGACCTTTGGTCCCATGGATGATTTTCATCTCCTCCTTGAGAATTATCTCTTCGTCAGAGTATTGCTCTCCTGTTGAAAACTTTTAAGAGTCAGAACTCTGTTAAAATTTAGGTCAAGTTTAAAACCTTCACTAAATTGGGGTTTTACCCATTAACAGAGCTTTGCTCTTCATAGATCTTTGATCTAACGAGAACCCTTTTAGGGTTTCATTAAAAGAGCTTTGCTCTCTTGAACTAATAGATTTAAAGAGATCTTTTCTTGGGGTTCCTTAACCCATGAATTAGAGCTCTGCTTTTTTAGATTTTCTTAATCTTGGATGAAGAACTCTTAAGAGTTTTTTCATGGATCTTGAAGATCCCGGAACTTTTAATGTACAAAAATTAATTTTAATTAATTCTTGATGGATTTTTCCATCATCATTACAGAGTCAGGCTCTTAGCGTTCTCGGGGAATCTCTTTTAAATTCCTTTCATAATTGACTCTAACAGATGTCATTCCTGTTTGTAGAGCATTGCTCTCAAGGAGTTTAACTCTTCGACTCTAAAGGTCGCTTATCAAATGAGATTCTCTTTTCAGGATTTCTCACAAATTCGAACTTATTAGGTGTCATAATTAAGATTTGTTGCCTGTTTTTTAATAAGAATTTGCTTAATCAGTCTGTCCGCTAATTCTTGTTGATTTTCCTTTTCAGGAGTCATGGATGCTCATATGTATGACCTTGATGAGATCATTTCTTACGGAGACATTCGCTCACTCGGCCGTTCTCAAAATCGAGAATTCACAAACTCCCAATGTGCCGAAATCTTGAGTCGCTTTGACACATACGACGGTCGACTGCTTCCTCGACGTTCTTCTCTCCTGAAGCTTATCGTAGGAGAGATCTGGGAAGCGCTTCCTTTATTCTGTACTGGCTTGCCACTTAAGGCATTGGATGCTGCCGAGGATAAGGTACACTCGGTGTATCTAATAGGTCTAATCTCAAAGAGAAGGCGAGACAACCTTATCGATCTTCTGCATCAGGCTTTTCAACAGGCGGCAATATTTGCTGCCTATCGGAGGGTGGAGGACATCCGTGAGGATCCCAACGCTTGTGATCGCGAAAGAAAGCATACTAGGATGGTTCGAAAGGCCTGGAAGATTCTGGACAACGTCACTTTTGAATTCCTCAATCCATGCCCTGGATCTGAGGTTTTGCCATTGTATTCATCTTGATAATGTTTTTATTTACTGCTCTCATAATTGTAAGAACTTTTTCGCAGTATGAATGGAAAATTTCTCATTTTAGCGTGTTTTATTTTATGTACTAAATCTTTTGCACATGCATGAATGGGTATGCCTCGAACGCTTAATTAAATGCAAATCAGATGTTCTTTCTGTCGCTTTCTTCTCTTTTCTTTGTTTCCAGCATGTTATCTTAGTTAGCGTAGCCTGTAGACGGTATATAGCTGTCCATCTTGGATTCTTTGTAGGGTGGTGATGGCTTAGGAAATAGGGTTAGAATCTATCACCTAAGACTTTTCAATTTTATGAGCCGTGAGGGTCTCATAAAAATTTTCTCCCTACGAGTCGTGAGGATCTCGTAGGCGTATTTTCTCCTTAGGAATCGTGAGGATTCCTAAGTGCGTTTTCCCTTATAAGTCATAAGGATCTTATAAGAAAGTTTTTCTTCCTTACGAATCGAGAGGACCCGTAAGTGTTTAATGGGATTGACATGTAGATGACGTATTTCCGAAACGGAGTCATATGGATGACGTATTTCCGAGACGGGGTCATGTGGATGACATATTTTCGAGCGGGGTCATGTTGATGGCGTATTTCCGAGCGGGGTCATGTGGATGGCGTATTTCCGAATGGGGTCATGTGGATGGCATATTTCCGAGCGGGTTCATGTGGATGACGTATTTCCGAGCGAGGTCATGTGGATGACGTATTTCCGAACGGGGTCATGTGGATGACGTATTTCCGAACGGGGTTATGTGGATGACGTGTTTCCGAACGGGGTCATGTGGATAACGTGGATAACGTATTTCCGAACGGGGTCATGTGGATGACGTATTTCCGAGCGGGGTCATGTGGATGACGTATTTCCGAGCGGGGTCATATGGATGACGTATTTCCGAACGGGGTCATGTGGATGACGTATTTCCGAACGGGGTCATATGGATGACGTATTTCCGAGCGGGGTCATGTTGATGACGTATTTCCGAACGGGGTCATATGGATGACGTCGCGTCTGTTGTAATGAAACGAATATCGAAGTGTTCTCTAGGTTGTCTGTGAACCGTTAAGATTTGGCTTCTTCTTCCGATGGAGCCTGGGGAGGGAAGGTGTGATCCCTTCCTTGTTTGCGCCCGTGGATTGTATACAGGGATTGATGTGATATCACCTGTGGGGCATAAATTTAATTTTTTTATTTCTTTCCGCGATACTCTATCATTTCATCTTTTATATCGCGAAGGTCGCGATTGCCCAATCATTTCGGCTATTTTTCGCGGCGCCCAATCATTTCGGCTATTTATTTTATTTTTACTCGCTGCTTTTTATTGCGAGTTGCCCAATCATTTCGGCTGTTTTGCACGCCTACGTTTTTACTTGCTGATTTTGTTGCAAGTTGCCCCATCATTTCGGCTATTTCGTATGCACGTATGGCTCGTTAGCTCCTTGCTGCAAGCTTGGAATTAGACACCGATTTCGGCATCAGCATCGCTGCAACTGGGATATTGCCCGGAGCGAATCATCATTTTCCTCTGTCGATGTCGAACAAAGGTGGCTTAGCGAACAGGGTTAGGGTCCTGTCGACTAAGGCTTTTGACTTCATGAGCCGTAAGGGTCTCATAAAGGTATTTCTCCTTACGGGTCGTGAGGATCACGCAGGTGCGTTTTCTCCTTAGGAATCGTGAGGACTCCTAAGCGTATGATCTCTTATAAGTCGTAAGGATCTTACAAGAGTGTTTTCTCCCTATAAGTCGAGAGGACTTACAAGGGTTGTTCACCATGTAGACATATCCCTAGTCACGGATGGGACTTTGTAAGGGAAATATTTATTCGCGCCCGTGGATTGTATAGAAGGGTCAGCATTGATCCGCTTGTAGGGTAATGTCGGAAGTTGAGGTGGCTGCTTAAGAACAGGTTTAGATCCCTGTAGCTTAAGACTTTCAAATCTTATGAGCCGTGAGAGTCTCATAAGAGGGTTCTCGTTACGAGTCGTAAGGATCTCGCAAGTGTAATTTCTCCTTAGGAATCGTAAGGATCCCTAAATGTGTTGCTCCCTTGTGAGTCGTAAGGATCTCACGCAGATGATTTCTCCTTACAAAGTCGAGAGGACCTTGCAAGTGTTTTTTAACGAGATTGCGCCCTTTCGGGTTTTCATAAAACTCGCCGGTAGCCCTGCTGTTTTTGCTCACGGAGCCCTTTCGGGTTTTCATTTGTGCCCATTTTGCTTATGGACATACCTTTTTTTTTATGTCAGCTTTGGGATGCTGTAACCCACAGTAGTTTATCGACATCTCGGTCAACAGCTAGTTTTAGGACATAGTGGTCCATTGTTAGTTTAAGGACGTTTCGGTCCTCTTGCCGGCTACTACTTATAGAGTTTGGGCTTAGGATGATAGCGAGCGGACATAGGCGTCGTCATCTATCGTTGACCTAGGCCGTGACTCGTCAGGCGTAGTACTTTTTCAGGAAGCGGCCATTTATTGGCCTGAAGGGACTTTTGCCATGCATGTCCATGAGTAGATAAGCCCCACCTTGGTAGACATTGTCTATGATATACGGGCCTTCATAGTTCAGCTCGAATTTCCCCCGTTTGGCACGATTGGGGATCATAGGTCTTTTGACCACTAGCACGAGTTCGCCTTGGCGGAATGTTCTCGGCCTAGTCAATCTCTCATATGAACGTGTCATCTTTGCTTTATAAACCTCCAGATTTTGTTGCTCTATGAGCCGGGTTTTATCAAGGGCATCGAGCTCCTCAAGCCGAAGGTGGGCATTTTCTTCGTCTGTTAGCTCGCAATGAACTGCCACTCGTAGAGAGGGTAACTCTATCTCGAGGGGGAGCACCGTTTCTATATCGAATACCAACGCGTACGGCGTTGTGTTCGTAGCCGTTTTGAACGTAGTTCGATACGCCCAGAGAGCTTCATGCAGTCTCTCGTGCCAGTCCTTCTTATTTCGAGAGATCGTCTTTTTCACGATCTTCATCAAGGTTTTATTAAATGCCTCAGCTAGACCGTTAGCCCGGGGATTATAGATTGAGGAGTATCTCCAGTCTATGTTATGCTGTTGTGCGAAGCGGCTGATCTTGTGGCTTCTGTAGGCTGGCCCGTTATTGGAGATGATCCGTCTCGGAGTTCCGAACCGATAAATGACGTATGTTTTGAAGAAATGGAGGATATTCTCCGTCTTCACTTCCCTCAGCGGTACTGCTTCTGCCCATTTGGAGAAGTAATCAGTTGTCACCAAAATGAATCAATGTCCTCTGGACGATGCCGGTTCGATGGGGCCGATTATGTCAGTCCCCCACATTTCGAACGGCCAGCTATCCACCGTTGGATGTAGTGGATTTAGATGCTGATGGATAAAATCTCCGTGAATCTGGCACGAATGGCACTGCATCGCGTACTCGAGGCAGTCTTGGATCATCGTGGGCCAATAATAACCCATTTGTTTGATCTTCAGTTTCATCTTAGGGCCGGCTTGATGAGAACCACAGAGTCCAACATGAGCTTCTTGGACGACTCTTCTTGCTTCTTCGGGTCCCAGGCATCTTAGCCATAGAGAATCAAATGATCTCTTATACAGAGTATCATTGATGAAAGCAAAAGACAGAGCTCGTTTTATAAGCTGATGTCTTGAAGACGCATCTTCAGGTGTTCGACGGGATTTGAAGTAGTCTATAAAGACTTCCCTCCAATCCTCAGCCTTTTCCTGATCTTTTATCTGTAGAGTCGTTTGCTCGGTCGCTCCCTTTTCTTCGGACAACTCTGCAGATATTCCTGCCGGTGCAAGAACCCGACGGCTTTGCACAACGATCTTCACGTCATCGAGGTTCTCGTTAGCCAGTTCTTTAGCGAGCTTGGCTAATGCATCCGCTTTGCTATTTTTCGCACGCGGTATACTTTCCAAGGCGTAGGAAGGAATTTGAATCAGCAGTTGCTGTACTCTCTCGCCGTACTTCACCAACTCAGGCTTGCATGTCTGATAGTCACCATTTACTTGACTAACGACCAGTTGGGAGTCTCTGTATATGAGAAGGTTCTCAATTCCCATGTCGATGGCGATCTCGAGACCTGCTATTAAAGCTTCATACTCGGCTTTGTTGTTCGTTTTCGGCTCTGTTAAGGAGAAGGCAAAATGCATTATCCCTCCTTGTGGAGTCACGAGGATGAGGCCTACCCCTAATTTGATTATGGGGGTGCTTTGTTTGCGCTTCTTTATGGAAGATGCTCCATCGAAGTAGAGTTCCCATCAAGTATCACCCTCGTCGATCGTGTCAAACGCATGTTCGTCTGGCAGTTCGCAATTCAAAGGAGAATTGGCAGGTATCGGATGTTCAGCGAGGAAGTCGGCGATGGCCTGGCTTTTCACTGCTTTGAGAGGCCGGTAAGTTATCGAGAATTCCATCAAGAGCAGGGCCCATTTGGCGAGTCGTCCTGTTAATATGGCCTTCGACATCAAATACTTGAGAGGATCCACTTTTGATATGAGATGGAACTCATGTGCCAACGCGTAGTGTCTGAGCTTCGTTATTGCGAAGATCAATGCCAGGCAATGTTTTTCAATGGGAGAATAATTGCTTTCTGCCCCCAATAGAACTCGACTCAAATAGTAGAGGGCTCTCTCTTTCCTTTGGTCGTTCTCTTGTGCCCATAGCGCACCTAAAGAACCTTCGAGGGCTGTTGTGTACAGGACGAGAGGTTTTCCTTTAACGGGAGCAGCTAGTACCGGCGGATTCTGCAGGTATTGCTTGATCTCGTCTAGTGCGCTTTGGCATTTATGATCCCAGACGAACGGGGTTCCCTTCTTCATCAGGTGACTGTAAGGACGGCACTTGCCTGAGAGATTGGCTATAAATAGCCGGATATATGCGAGCTTCCCTTCGAGAGACCGCAATTGCTTGAGAGTCCTTGGTGGGGACATCTCCATAATCCCCTTGATCTTCGACGGATCTATCTCGATGCCTCGATGTCGTACGATGAATCCTAGGAATTTGCCCGAGAAAACTCTGAACGCGCATTTAAGAGGGTTCATTTTCAAGTTGTATTTCCGAAGGCGTTGAAATACGTTCTTCAGATGCTCTAAATGTTCCTCGTATGCTTTGCTCTTAACTATGAGGTCGTCGATATAGCATTCTACTACTTCATGTATGAGGTCATCGAAGATCTTCGTCATGGCCCTATGATAGGTGGCACCGCCGTTCTTTAGACTGAAGGGCATCACTTTGTAGCAGAATATGCCCAAAGGGGTCCGGAAAGTGGTATGTTTCTGGTCCTCAGAGTGCATCTTTATCTGATTGTATCCTGATGAGCCATCTATGAAGGAGAAAACCTCATGAGTGGACGTATTGTCTATCATTAGTTCGGTGACCGGTAATGGGAAGTCGTCCTTCGGGCAAGCTTTGTTGAGATCCCGAAAGTCCACATATATGCGCACCGTCCTATTTTTCTTCATCACTGGGACAATGTTAGCGATCCAGTCAGGATATTGAACCTCTTGGATGAAGCCGGAGTCGATTAGCTTTTTGACCTCGGCGTTGATGCTCATCTCAAGCTCGAGCCGCATTCTTCTCGGCGCTTGTTTGATTGGCTTGACGTCCGGGGATATCGCCAATTTGTGCACATCAATCTCTAGATCTAATCCTGGCATCTCGGAATAGTTCCATGCGAAGCAATCTTTATGTTGGATGAGCACGTCCTTTAGCATAGCCACCCTTTCTTCAGACAATAAGTCACTGACGAATGTCGGCCGCGGGTCACTTGCCGTCTCCAAATCAATTTTCTTGAGGTTATCTGCAGTAGTATGTATTCCATCCTCCAGCTCCTTTGGCGCCGGTGGAAATTCTGAGATTACCTCGTCATCATCGTTTTCGAAGCACCAGGGGAGTTTGTCCATATCCTCAGGTTCTTCTTTTGATAACATTATCACGTGACAGGTACGAGCTCGCTTGCAAGACCGATGTGGATCTGGTTCTACCCTCGTAGATTTGGGTTCATGCTTCTATGGCGGGGTTACCGTCCAGCTGCTGGATAGAGTGAACCTGCCTTGCTGATATTGATCTTCGACCCAGTTCTCGAAGGTGAAGCAGTCTTCGAGAGGATGTCCTATTGCCTTACGGTAGGAGCAATAGTCCGGGTGAGAGACTTCGCCTGCTTGCTCGGGGTGCTTAGACTCCGGGAGGATGATCATTTGATGATTTATGGCAAGATCAAGTATTTTCTTTGTCTTGTCTTGGGCAAAAGAGTATGCTTGACCCATCTTCTTTGTAAGAGATGAATTTTGGTTGCTCGGTTCTTGATCGCGTGGCTTCTTGGTCCCGCTCTGCCGCTGTCGAACGCCTTTCCCGTTCTTTGTTTTGTTTCTGTCTCTGTGTCGGGCCTTTTGTATAACGGGTTGACAAGGAGGCGCATTTTCATTTTTCACAGTTTGTTGAAGGAGGCATTGCGTCCTGTCTTTCTCGTAGATGTCCATTTCGCGATTATGGTCATTTCGAACTTTTTGACTCGCTTCCCTTATAAGCTTGTCCCTTTGTTTTTCGAACGACGGACTGGGAATTTTCACGGCGGGAGCTCTTTCTGGTTCAGGGTTAGTATCTTCCCATAGAGCATCTCCTTCTTCATCAAAGTCATGTATGACGTAGCAGTCGCGGAGTAGATCCTGTTTCTTGGATTGAACATACCCAAGCCCGGTCGTTTCCATTCTCCCGTTGGGCAATTTTCGCTGAGTTCCGGGGACGTTCCAGATCTTGTTATAGAACCGTGCTTGTTGTGCAGTTTGCTTAAGGGGTACGCCTTAGCGTCTCAAGAGTCTCCTTAGTCCGTCTGTGTAATATCTGGGCAAGCGGATGGGCTGGAGCCTGTCAAGTGTAGAATCCGCGCCATGCCAGATTTCTTTCTCCACTTTGGTTTCCCCAGATCGATAGAATAGGATCGCCTTTTCACCTTTTCGTGTGGGAGGGACGTAGAATGTCTGCAGTTCTTCCACACTGTAGGTATCAAGCGCGTCTAGCTCTTTATGATGCTTGGGCGGAGCCATGGCAACTTGCAAACTTTGCTCTTCATCAGCGAAGGTTTGTATGGATGACCGAGCAGAGAATACGGCATTGACCTCATCTTCCGAGTCGCTGCCGAAGATCAACATAGGAGTGGACGGTCCCGGCTTATTATACTGGGGCGGCCCTGAACTTCTTCCTCCTCGGTATCACTCCCGAAGACCGGAATAGTGGTGATAGCTTAGTTCTTGTCCTCCGATTTGCGGCACCTTTCTGTGTCTTCGAAATCTGATAGGAAGTATTTTGCGTCTTCGTATTTCCGGACTTCGTTCATGGAGAATGGGTTCAGCTCTCCTGTCACAGTATACTCGAGACCATCCTTGAAATACTTCATACACTGATGTTGTGTAGAAGGGATGATATTGTACTCGTGTAACCAAGGCCGGCCGAGCAAAGCATTGTAGCATGTCTTGGCGTCAATGACGTGGAACTTGATGTCTGTGACGAGCAGCCCAAAGCGTAACGTCAGTATCACGGACCCAAGCGTCCGTGATGACTGGGAGTCAAATCCGGAGATGGTGATCTTATCCTGAGCAAGGTGTTGAACGTTCATGCAGATTTCCTTCAACACTCTCACGTTGAGGAGATTGACGGAAGACCCATTGTCAACCAGGATTTTACCTATCTTGATGTCATGACAGTATCTGGAGACATATAGGGGACGGTTGTGCTCGCATGTCCTAAGTAGGAGATCTTCATCGCCGAAGGTGATATCGGCTGTGTGTACTTCTTCCAGCTCGTCCTTCATCTTTCCTTCGGCGAGGAAAGCTTGGAATTGCTCAGGCTCTTCTGACGCCTTGATTAAAGAATCCCTTGCCTCTTTGGATAGCAGAAGGGCGTCGAGAATACTGAGCTGCGAGGGTATCTTCCTCAAGTGTGCCAGAATGTTGTAGTCCACCTTGTTTTTCTTTGGCAGGTCCTTGGCTGTTAGCTCCTCGACGGCTTAGTCATCAAGGATGATATCCTCAGAGACCTTTTCTTTCCCCTTATTTTTTCTATTTGACCCACTGTTTGAGGGCCCAAGATTCTTTTCGGGCAGCGTACGATTGCGTAGCTGAATATTTTTACAGGTCTTCGGTTCTTCCTCTTTTCCCAAGGTGTAAAGAGAGGGTCAAGAGTCATTTCTTCGTCAGAGTCGCTCCCGAAGGTGAGAACTTGCGATCCCCCGGCGTTGACCATGTGGCAGATGCCAATAGTTCTTTTACACTCCTCGGTCGTATTTCTTTGCTCCTGACGGGTTTTGCGTTTCATCCGCTTGAAATGTTGCCGGTGAGCAACATATCCCTGCCACCATCTTTTAAAAGCGTCGCACTCTTCGGTGGGGTGCGCAATCTTTCGGTGATATAAGCAGTAGCTAGGATGTGTCTCTGCTTCACCAAAGGCGTTCGCTTCGGAGGGTGGCAGCTTCATTCCCATTGACTTGGCTTTGGCGAACCTCTTCCTCGTCTTGTACTTGTTTTTGTTTGCTGCGGATGTACTTTGTTCCGGTGGGAGCGTTCCAACCCGTTCGTCCAATCGCCGACGTTTGGGCTTTTCAAATATGGCCATCTCATGCTTCCGATCAGCTTTGCTTTTAAGAAGAGCCGTATTCAGGAATGCATCAATTATTTCATCTGATGGCCCCAGAAGTTCTGGCTCAGGACCTGCCCCCAGTTTCTTTGTGCAAGGAGCGTCTTCATCGTCTATCGACGAGTGAGAGATCACATGGCAACTTGCCACGTAATCTTCAGATTCATCCGACGAGTCTTCTCCATTACCATCATTTCCGTTCTCAAGGATGCGGCTAAGGAACTCTTGGAGCATGATTGGAGTCCGCGCCTTCTGGTTATACTCTTCCAGCGTGTCAATCTGCTTTTGTAGGTCCATGCGCTTGTTGCCAGGGTTCACGGGCTTTTTGGATTTCTTCTTCTTTTTTGAAGATTTTGACGGCCGGATGTGCGAGCTTTGGCTATCACCAATGATTTTTAGAGTCGGGCACGGTTTCAGCGTCCCCTCGATGATCTCAGGCTCCGATGGATTCTTCCATCTAATTGCCGGACATGTATGGAGATCTTTCAGCATTCTTTTTTTCTTGACTGAAAGAGCGACCTCCCATGGAGCTTCCTCTACAAAAGAGCATGATGCCCCCGGTGTATCTATTTTCTTGGGAGTGTGTGGCCAAGGCGGGTTCACCTTCCAATTCTCAGATAATACGAACTTGCCCTGCTGGTATTGATCTTCTATCCAGCTTTTGAAGATGTAACAATTCTCGATCAGATGGCCCAACATTCGATGATAAGGGCAGTAGTTAGGATTGCTAATGTCGCCGGGTTGCGCTGGGCTTCTTGGCTCCGGTAGACTGATGAGCCTGTTGCGCAGTGCAAGCTCAAATAACCTCTTTGTCTTGTCTCTAGGGAGCGAGTAAGGGCGACTCATTTTGTCTTCAAGAGATCGAGTTCTGTTATTTTGGCGATCAACTGGTCTTGGGCCATCGGGCTGCTGTTGAGCATTGGCGACGACGATCGCTTGCCCCTTTCCCTTCTCATTTCGAGAGTCTGGCTTTGGAGGAGACGGTCTATGACCCATCTGGTCCATTTGGGTCAGTTTGTCGATCAAGGCCTGGAAAGTAGTCGGCTTGAAGAACATCATGAACTGGGAGATAGTCGCATGAGGGTCCAGAGTGCCCACAAACATACCCACCGCCGGTGCTTCTTCGATGTGCTGTTCGCACTTCGACCAAAGATTCCGCCATCGTATGGCGTATTGGACCCACATCTCGCCTGGCTTCACCCTGGCATTAATCAATGCCATTATCGGGGTGCGTTCACTAGCACTTGCGAATCGCAGGGTGAATAATGGCTCCATTTCCGCAAAAGTCTTGACGGAGTCATTCAGGAGTTCAGAGTACCATTCGAAGGCCATTTCTGACAAGCTGCCGACTAATTGACGGAGCAAAAGTTTATCATCAACCCCGGTGTTGCCGCAAAGAGCTCTGAACTGGGCGATGTGCTGGTGAGGATTGCATGTCCCCTTGTACACATGGAATTTGGGGATTTTGTATCCCGGCGGATATTTTATTTGATCATACCATCTTGGATACGGTCGCCCAGTTTTGACGACTTAGCCGGCCGCTTCATTCTCTTGGTGAGCTCGTATTTGCTGAGCTATATAGTCATCCAGTGCGGCCTTGGAAATGGTTTCCTCCTTGGCTGCTGAGTGAGCCGGAGGAGGATTAGATGTCTCTCCTCTATCGTCTTCAATAATGATCGGAGGGTCTTCAACTGGAGGATCCGGCTGTAACATCATCCCTACCATGTCTTGGAAGAGAAGCGCCATTTGTTTTATGTTGGCAGCTTGTTCTGCTGCTTCTCTGTCCTTCTTTTCGAGGACTCTGCGTAGGAAGTCAGTATCGGTTTCTTGTTCGTGATGCTGTTCCGATGATGCCTCCGGGCTTTCTTTTGGCCCGGTAAGTGCGGCCATTGCAGTCAGCATCTCCTGAAACTTCTGGTGTTGTTGTTCCTGGGCCCTTATTATTGATCGGGTGAGCGGTCGGTGGCCCGTCGAAGTGCGGCTTTCTTTTTTTCCGAAAGCCATGTAAACAGTATGCACCGTTATGCCCCCAGACTTGGGGCGTTTGGACTTAGCATCTTTGCGATCTGCTGTAGTCATAGGGGCTTTCTCCGGCCTCCTTCTCCTTTGAGCAGTTGACATTGAGGGGACCATTGTGGCGGGCACCCAGGCAGTTGTCGTCCTTCGTGGCTTGCTAGGACGGTTCTTTTCCTGCTGAACCTTTAGCTTCTTCTGTCGGTGAAGATAGTCTTGATCGATCACTGACTCCTGGACCCGCCGCCAGACTTTGTAAATTTTGGAGGATAACCGCTGAGGGGGTTGTTCCGGCTTTGTTTCTGTAACATTCTCCGCGGGTGGAGGAGATCTTTTCAATACGGCGGTAGGAGAATTCCTGCACACCTTGTTCAATAGCTCAAAGCTGTTCTTGGTTGGAACAGCAGCATTGACTTCGACCGTTGGGGCTGGTGGAGTTAGCCCAGAGGGGGAGTTGCCTCCATCCTTCCTCACTCGGCGCCAGTGGCGACGTCGAGCATGTTGGGCCGATGGTGTTGGTCCGGTGATGGGGATGGCTTTATCTTGCCCCCTGTTTAGGTGAGGCGTTGCTGGCACCAGCCTCTTGAAGACCGAGTTCTGTCCAGCAGCAGTGTCTAGCCTGTCAAATACAGACTTTTGAGCAGGAGCGGGAGTGGGAGCTGGAACAGTTAGTCTTGCAAAGACCGACCCTTTGGTAGGAGAAGCCGCCTTGACGACTTCAGGAGCAGGGATGGCTATCCTCTTCGGAACAACCTTTTCTGGGATTGCAGGCTTCATCATGGGCCCACATGAACTTTGGCCCAATCTCGTGAAGACCGAGGAGCTGGAGCTGGACGACCCGTTGAGAGGGGTCGTAGTAGTAGCAAGCCGATCAAAGACCGACTTCTTGGAAGCTTCTGGTGTTGGTACAGGGGTGCTGAAGTTCATCGGTGGGAGCATAGTCCCAAAGAACAATCCGGTGGTAGCCTAAGTCACCCGGTCCACTGGCATCGTGAACAAGGAGGCCACTTGGGGCCCGTAGGCTATGCCTCCAGATGAGGCGGAGAGCGAGATGCAATTGCAGTTGGAACACTTCTCGCAAGTAGATTCCATTGCTGTTTCGCTTTCTGCGCCAAGCAAGAAACCAAATCTTAGTACCTCGAACCCAAGGGCAACCATATCAAACCGCGATTCGTTCACGAACACGACATACGAAGTGTGGAGTGGAAAGAGGAAAGGTCCCACCGGGCGTGCCAGAATCTGTTGAATCTGTTCCCCTCCGAATACGGAGACGCGACCGCGTAGGTTCGTCTTGCCTGAAATTCGGGGCAGATGCTAATTGGTGCTATCCATATACCTCTCTGAAGATGCCAAGTTGATTTATGGCACCATGTATCGAAGGTTTAAACGGATGCCGCCGATGTAGCAGACTTCGTCAGATTCCCCCTCATTTGAGGGGTTTTTGATTGTGCGGATGCTCTTCCCTGCAGGCGCAAGCCCCTGCAGTTAATTACGCTACCGCGTCGCGGTAACAACTTTCTCCTTCTTCAGATGGTCACTTCGTGTCGTGGGAGTTTGTTTTGTTTGTGGCTGCCCGTGGATTGTATATGGAGACTAATTTATGTTGTCGCCCGTAGGACGTGGATTAGTTCAAATCCGTATCTTCTTAGATTTGGGTTTTTGTTGGGTTTAAGGATATGTTTGCCTCATTTAAGACTAAGATCAACTTAAACGTTTGTTAAGGATACGTTAGTCTAATTTCTAGACTAAGATCAACTTAACAGGATCATTTAGATCCTACGAGAGAACGTTTGGCCTCTGTTGTTTAGTTTAGGGACATTGCGGTCGATTAGTTTAAGAACATTACGGTCCAGTGTTAGTTTAAGGACATTACGGTCCAGTGTTAGTTTAAGGACGTCTCGGTCCAGGTTAAGGACATCATAGTCCATGAGTTTAAGGACCCCACAGTCCAAGGTTAAGGACATCATAGTCCATGGGCTTAAGGACCCCACCGTCCAGGTTAAGGACATCGTAGTCCATGAGTTTAAGGACCCTACAGTCCAGTTTAAAGACATCGTAGTCTATAAAGTTTAAGGACATCGTAGTCCATGAGTTTAAGGACCCCACAGTCCGTAGAAATGTGTGGTCATCGGGACCCGTCACCTCTCTGAAGACGTTGAAGGATTGCAACGATAAATATCAGAGGAGTAACGAGATGTACCCTCGAACCGGTGTGAATTGTTTGAAAGATCTGTAGCCCAGTTTGGGACTGAGATCTGTTGAATACTTATGAGCAGATGTGCTCAGTTTAATATAAGTTGAGGACTTATGGCCAGAATTGGGCTAAGTCCAATTAAAATGTTTAACATTTTATTGTTCTGGATATTGAACCTTTATTTGGGCTTGGCCCTTTTAATGATGCTAAGCATTAGATCCTGACATTTTTTGTCTTGTACTGAATGCATAGTATTCATCAGAACAAAGTGTGTTCTGACAATGCGCCATGCGGCGCGCCAGGCGCTTTGCGCCAATTAGAGAGCGCATTGCGCTTCTGTCGAGTAGCGCGCACGAAAAGGACACGTGTCGCGCTTAGCGCTAAGCACCAGTTTATTAGCGCGTTGCGCTTTCAATTTATGAGCGCTTTGCGCTGGTTTAGGGGCGCGCCAGTGAGTGACACGTGGCATGCTTGGCGCTAAGTGCCAGTCTATGGGCGCAGTGCGCTATTTCAGAAACGCAAAGCGTAAGCGGTGTCTGTGGTTGACACGTGGCATGTTTTGGCGTTGAGCGCTGGTCCAAGGAGCGCAAAAGCGCAGTATATGAGTGCAGGGCACTTTTCAATAGCGCAGAGCGCACTTGATCAAATTTGTGATCAGAGAACAAGTTTATGTTCTTCTTTTTTTTTAAGGAGGCTTTGCCTCAGGATTCAAGAACAAAAAGATCTTATTTATAAAAAGGGCACTGCCTTTGTAGATCAAGGATCTGTGAATGAAGTGAATACTTCTTTTTAGTTTTTATAATAAGATCTCTGATCTCTTCTTTTATCAAAGACCTTCGTCTTTTGTAGATCTATGATCTTTTTTAGAAGATAGTTCTTCTTTTATGAGATAATTTCATCTCCGTGTTCAAGAATCATGTTCTTTACCTTGAAGAAAATGATCTTCTTTCGCTATAAGCTTTCTTTTCTTTCTCTTTGAGTTTTTCTCAAAATTTGCAGGGGGGTTTCTCCATTCCAGACTTTAAGTCTTAGGGCCTTTATATAGGGCCAATTGATTTGTTAAATCAGTTTTAAGAGATTTTTCTCTGATTGATTTGGGAATATTTCCTACCGTTGGATCTTTGATCTTAAGGCTTCTACTTTGCAGAAGACAATCTTCTTGTTTTAATAAGATTGAGAAATCTTTCCATACAGAATTTGTTCCGTCTTTGGTAATTTTTATTTACTATTGGATCATTGATCCAACGGTGCTTAAAGCACAATCTTGTTGTTTGGAAAGATTTTGAGGAATCTTTCCTTAACAGAATTTAATTCTAATTAATTAATAATTTATCATTATTATTAGATCCTTTGATCTAACGGTGGGGAATTCTTAATTCCAGTGCTGGCACCCCTTGCGCTAGCGCACCTACGTTTGGCACGTGGCGCGCAGCGCAACTGCACTAGCGCTGAAGCGTTGCTTCAACAGTGGTTTCTTTTCCCCTTCCTTTTTAAGTCAAACTTGTATTCCCTAGAACTTTCATTTCCCAAGTCTTGAAAATAGTTCCACTGTGCACAAAATTTTCTGTGCCTAGTCTTTATAACTCGAAGCAACGCTTTTTTCTTTTCTCATCTCCAAAGAACCCTCTCAATTATGGCTTGTAACCGTCCACTTGCCCGTCGACAACCGTGGGAAGTGCCCATACAGGACATTGTTCCTCATTTTGCTGCGCACTTGGTGGATCCTTCTCTTATGGATGAGCAATGCGACGCTGCACTGTACGAGCTTTTGACTCGTATGGGGTCTCCTCCCCCTCTACACTCTATTTGTCTTCGGATGATCCTTGCATCTGTGCTCGCTGATCTTCCTCCTCCTCCGGCAGAGATGTCCTCGGCAATGCTTGATGCTGCTGAAGACAAGATCGAGTTCTTCTTCGACGCGCATTTGATCACTAAAGCCCTGAGGGATTGCTCTGTCCACTTGCTGAGCCTGATACGGGCTTGTCGGGTTGTTATCTCCACTTTCTCTGGGGAGTGTGGCGTTGATCGATGGATGGCTACTCCTTGGGAGGATCGCCGTTTTGACATGGTGGAGAAGGCGGAGAGGGAACATGACAATTTCCTCTTTAGCTTTGCGAACCCCTGTCCTTTTGATCCCATGTTTGGTGATCTTTTTGCAATGTAATAATAAACAGATGTTTTAATTAAGTATTTTATTATCCGTTAAGTGTTCATTTGTTTTTTAATTCTTTATTATGCTTATGCGCTGCATAATTTGATTTGCTATAATAAGGTGCAAGTAATTCTTGTACGGGTGAAGCGCTTCTGTGCTTTGCTCGTAAGCGCCGCTTCAGAGTCTTTGACTCTTTTTGCAGGCACATTTGATGTTAGCACTTTTCATGAAGCGTTGCTTCGCTTCCCAATCTTAGAAACAGAGCTTTGCTCTAATTTGAGGTGCGTAGCGCAGAGCGCAGCGCAACTGCGCTAGCGCACCCGTATTTGACACGTGGCGCGCGGTGCGCCTAGCGCTAGCGCATCCGTGTTTGACACGTGGTGCACCGTGCGCCTAGCGCTAGCGCACCCGCGTTTGACACGTGGCGCGCAGCGCGCCTGGCGCTGGATCTGAAGCGTTGCTTCAATTTTTGACTTTAGAATTTCAATACAGAGCTTTGCTCTGATTGGGGGAAACGGAAGCGTCGCTTCATTTCAAATCTTGGAATTTGAACAGAGCTTTGCTCTGATTGGGGAGAACGGAAGCGTCGCTTCATTTCAAATCTTGGAATTTGAACAGAGCTTTGCTCTGACTGGGGAAACACCAGTGTATACGAGAAGAGTCCAGCTTACCCTGTGGACTATGGTATAAGGAGTATAAGGCCCCGTCAAAACCCATAGGACAACGACAACGAATATTCAGGTTAGAGTATTAAAGTGACCGTCTCATGCCACTTTAAACACATTTCATACCAATCTTCCGCTTTAAACCCTGTAATGTATTATTGTATTGTTTTGTAGTGATTTGTAAATATAAGACTTGCCGAAACCATGATATCAATTGTTCATGTAAACGGATAAGGATATAAACGGACAGTCATGTAGACAAGTCAAATGTATATCCATGGATCGGTCAAATCAAGTCATGTTGATATAGATTGTATTCTCGATAAAAGGATTCATGTTACATTAGAGTTATATTGAATTGTATACATGGATGGATTGATTTCAGATTAGACTGAGACTCTGACTAAGTCAGACACTTAAACAGAATTGAAGTCCTGAATTAATTTTGGAGTTATCGGTAACTACTGCACATGGATGACAGGATTTTTGACATTTTCTAAGCCAATTATCGTATTGATAACCCCGTTTTTAGTTGTCTACCTTAAATAGGCAGGCACCCACATTCTCCGGCTCCTTGAGGCTCAAGAGAATTGATCCCGCTTAAACCTATGTTTACTAGAGTCCTTATTATAAATTAATAAACTTAAGGGGATTTTATGAAAAATAGTTTTGGTATATTTTCAAAATAAAGCTTAAGTATTTATTTATCATCCTTAGGGTTTTCATAGATGTAATTTTAAAAGTGATGAGATATTCTAGTGGATATAAACCTAACCTTAATAGTATAGGGTATTTTCATGTAATTTGACTTGTATTGATTCTTTTCTTTTGATTTCGAAAACATAGAATTATTAAATATATTTAAAATAGATATTTTGATAATATCTATATATATATATATTAAAAATAGAAATTATTTATTAAATAGAAATCACGTTTTCTTAAAAATTATAATATAAATTCCATCGAGATCGTATGCTCCGTGAGGAGGTCTGCATCTCGCCTTACTAGTCCGATGGATGTGCGATAACCCTCATCAACCAAATCGGATTCCCCAAAATGGATTGTAAGAACATAATTGTGTGAAATTTACTTAAAACAATCTTAAAGAATACGGTTTTTAATAGTTTAGGGTATTTTATCGCAAAATTGTACTACGTCCCAAAAATATTGTAAAGAGCAATCGTGCTATGTCGTGATGAGTGTTGTAATGAGGTAGGTCATTAACTCATGAGTTTTCTAAAGGGAATATGAGCTATATGATGAAGTAATGTCGAATAGAAAGTTTGTGGTATTTAACTGTAAAAGTACAATAAAAGTGTTTTTATACGGAGTTTTGAATTGAAATTTGTTTCTAATTATAGTTTAATGCTTAACAAACAAAGTACTATGATTTAGATATATAGTTCTTAAGAAAAATTGTTAGTTTAAGAAGTTTTAGAGATGGATGTCGGTATAACTCCACTTACCAACATCATTGAAAAGAAGAAGTTTTGAGAAGTGAAAAGAAGAGAGTAGAGGGGACTTACTGGATTAGGGTAAAGAGAACAGATGGAGGAAGATTTTGAAAGTATCGTGGAGTCGCGTTGTCGCCGGATTTGTCCCGAAATATCGCCGGAACTTGACCTTGGGCTAACTCCATTTGTACAACTTTTTGGACTTAGAAAATTTTGAAAATTTGGATGCTAGATTTCAGAATGAGGAGGGTTAGGGTGTAGGGTGATATTTAAAGGAGAAATTATGGTTTTGAGGATTAAGGAATGGAATTAAAATGCATTAACATTTTGGATTAATGCCCCATTTTAATTCTCTGTTAATATGCAGGGAAAAGAAATAAATTAGGGTTAGTGGGTGGAGTCCAAGGGGTGCTAGAGCAAAAATTGAAGGCATTTGGAACGGGGGGGAGGGGGCGGCGGCGCCGGCCCTAGAGTGCAATCTTGTCGGTCGTGGAGTGGGTTGGGGTCTGGATGAATGCCGCGTGTCCTAGTCGTAGTTAATAGTATTTTGCATATGTTTGATTTTTCAGTGACTTTTCATTTTACTTGTATTGCACGTGTAAACTTTTGGGTTTCCAAAAAGTTTAAAAAAAATCAGCAAAAAATAATATGTTGCTAGGGGGATTTGAACACAGGGGCTATGTCACAGCAGTGCAAGGCTTTACTAATGAGCTACAGGTGATTTCTTGCTGTTTAAAAACAAATCAAATTTATAACTTGTGCTCAGGATTTACAAATACTCCATTTGTACATTAACTTTAAAATTTTTACGTACATTAAAACAGAGTCGTCACACCACTTTAGCATCATGATTCTTGGCCTTTAAACATTTTGGATATGGTGCTTTAGGCTCAAGATGGGTATCTATAGAAGATGGATGGAGTGTGGGTATGGGTGTAGAAATTAATGCCAGCTGTGTATGAATATCGGGAGTTTGTTGCTCCTCATCAGCCGATATCTCAGCAGAATTATCGGGCATCCTAACCTGGTTATCAACCTGTTTTCCCGATCTCAATGTGGTTATAGCATTCATTTGAGCGGGATTTGTAACAGGTTGATTAGGTAAGGTGTCTAGCTCACTTCCTCCTAATGCTGCAACTAGCTGGCCAATTTGCTTTTCAATATTTTCCAGATTTTGGGAATTAAATCCAGATTTTGGGCATAAACTAGCTGGCAAGATCATGCAAAAATCTGTTAGTTGGAATTAAATCGAGATTTTGGGAAGAACTATTGGATATATGTATGCCCTAGAGGCCATTATATGATAGTGGATGCATTTATACATATATATATATTCTGTGTACATTCTTACTCGATATGATAGTATGCTATCTGGTTCTACTTTATTTGACATGTTGACTTGATTATGCTTTTATTCATTTACACATGTTGATAAAGCCCTGAGGATATTTACTTGACTACTGTGATTATGATGGAGATCATACTAGTGGGACGTCTGTAATTTATAAGCATATCCTAAAATGTCCCTAGTCATAGGTGTATCGAGATGGGGCATCGATATACCAGAGTAGACTAGCGTATATGATACTAGACCCATATGATGGGCGATGGATGTTCTCACATCCATTGATATTTAACATCGAGATCATATACGGGTGCTCAGTGGAGACCGGGTATACTGGATGGACTCGCCGAGAACTCCTATATGGTATTATATCTATCGTTGGATAGCAATTCTCAGGTGATGATCAGTCGGAAATATTGCATTTTTTACACATCAATTTCCCTACTATTTGCAATCATCTAAAGGTGTTCGGTATAAATATAGCACATTTTAGCAAATTGTCTGTAAAATACCAAATAACATGTGTTATACATTATAACCGGTATTTTGACGGAAGTTGAGTGTTTATTATTGCACGCATGATCTTTTGTATATCGCAACACTTGTCTCGAGATTGTGTGCAGGAAATTCCAGGTAAAGAGCCGAAACTGCTAAAAGTGCTGATAAAAATACGCCAAGTCCAAGACTTGTGATTTGGAAGTGAACAAGAAAGATTTATAAGATTCCAGATATAAAATAAGTCCCCAAGGATCAGCCCCAAAATAACCAGAAAGTTCCATGCAGCAAGCCTTCCAAAGGGTCGTGGATCCGCGGCCGAATGGCCCTATTGGCGGCGGATCCGCGGCCACGTCATGAAGTTGTCGGCAGGATACATTGTAAGGTTTCTCCATTCAATTGGAAAACTTCTTCAAGCCACTTCGTTTTCCAGATATCTCCAGAAGCTTCCGTCCTAACAACCAAGCTTCTTGTACAAGCTAAACACCTCCAAGCTTCTCAAACAAGCTAGCTAAACCTAGAAGGTTCTTCCCAACAACCAAGCTTATCAAGGAAGCTAGTTAACTACCTAAATCTAGAAACTTCTACTCAACTACCAAGCTTGTAAGAGAAGCTAATCCTAGCCTAGCTTTTAAAGGAAGCTAATCCTAATCAAGCTTCTAGGGGAAGCTAAAGGAGAGAGCCTATAAAAGGGGACCCAAAGGCATCATTACAAGGTTGTTCAACAATTTCCACCCACAAGTTGAGTGACACAACTTGTGCATTCAAACCCTAACCCTAATCCAATTCCAAAAGCCAATTCAAGATCTCTGAGTACAAAATCAAGCAAGAAGCCATCAAGCCTTTTTGAAGCGACGCCGATCTTCAACCGAGCAAGTGATCCAAGACGATCTGCGACTCATGGAGACGATGCGAAGCTAATTCGACGATCAAGTTCTTTCCTCAATTCTTGTAGTTCTTGAGCGAATTGTAACGAAATTGTTGAATAAAGAAAGGTGAAAACTCTTAATCTTGCTTTTCTTTATATTTGAGCATTATGATGAGTTCTCAATTCTTGATTGTTTTCTTTATCATGATGTTTGAGTAAAAACTCTGCTCGTGGAGGAATCGAGGAAATAGATAGATGATGATGATTACATTCTTGAACGATTCTTAAGTCCTGTGAGTTTTGTAAACTCTAGAAAATTGAATCATCGACAATCTAGTTTCGAGCGAGATACATTCTTGAATGTTTTCGCTCTTAATTAGAGATCAACGATCGATAATTGAATTTCCTAGAGGCTAGCTTATGAATGATAATCAACGAAAGGACAAGGGATGATGATGAAGAAACCCTAGTTTCTTCAATAGATCCCTAAACCTCGTTGATCGTCATCGATCTAGCAACAAATCATCAATGGATAAGAATACGTAATCTCAAGTCTTCATCATCGCTATCGATTCAATCGATTCCTACGAGCCTCTATACAAATCTTGATTACACATTCAAATTGGATATCATTTAAACACTTCTTAATTCTTGATTCATGATCTATAGTATTTCTTGATATTAGAACTAGTTTTTGATAATTCTTGAAAATCAATTTCATAAATCTTGAATCAAATTTTCTTTTCTCTTCTCTTTTATTTTCAATTCATCTAAATCAATTACGATCAAATCACACTTTCCCTGTGGACGATCCACACTCGCTAACGAACCTACAATTGACACCGTTATTGATTGCGGTTAACAAATTTCTTTGGTTGTGATCTTTACACTTTTCTACCTACACACCGGGAATATCACCAATCAGGTGACACTGGTACAGCTTAGTCTGTAGACCCGAGATTGTCATAGAGTCTTGTGTGTTCTCCCACTGTACTTTGATTACTACCCTACCATGGCTCTACTGAGTCGTGCAAACAGGTGGCCTTTGGGTACAGTCCCGAGACACATGGAGACGATGAACGATAGCATGGGTTTCGTCTCTCCCGGTATTGGGAGTTGATGCTGTGTTGTGCTCGATTGGCTATATCAGTAAGTCCCTGGCCAAGGCTGTTGAGATTTACTGATAAGTGTTATCAGTAGTTTCTCGATCTGGTATAGACCATTGATCGGCACGACTTATTGAGTTATTGGGGTCGACGTTACCATCCCTAGACTCGATATGCAGCATATCTGACGAAGAGACCGGACTGTATGGTAGTTTTGTCGGTTGGCTCAACGGGAGTTGTGACAGGTTCGCTTGTTTTCTTCTGATCGCTCAATACCCGGGTGGCCGTTACGTTTAGCTGACCTCTTGCGGCTTGGGGGTGCTTGATATGATCATCACCCACTGCCGGCGTATTGACGAGTCTTAGAGTCCCATAATGGAGTTACCTAGTCCAGGCGAAACGATGTGGTGTGCATATGTGAATATGCGTGGGGACCCGATTAAATGCGCGTATGAGATACCGTATATTAATCGGGCGGTTTGCTATTGGTCCGGTCGTATGAGATATGACCGGTTTGCTAAATCAAGTTGTCACGACCCACCCCCAAACACAGATGGTATTGTCCGCTCTGGCCGAAACTGCACGGTTTTGTCCCTTTGAATGAACCCGGGGCTACTTCCCAGTAGGTCACCCATCCCAGAATTTCTCCGGCTCAAGCACGCTTAACTACGAAGTTCTTCAAACTCCGGAGTTCCGATTTATCCAAAAGGCGTCTCTGTGTTATAAGAGTGGTATCATTCCATTTATAGTTCAGATCGTGCCCTCTTTCGGAATGAAATTCGATACTCCCCATTGTTCTTGTGGGTCCCCGTGTGTATCCGTATCGGTTACATCCCCACCTTGATACTAGATAACACCTCACTTCTCACGGGGTAGGTGGTATTCAGCCACAACTCTACCTGGGGTATTACACAAGTGTTGATTTAACATTGACCATTAGCATTTTCACTTTAAACCCTTTTGTCTTTTGGTGTATGCATGCATATATGCACATGTTTACATTGATGCACATATAGATGTGCATGCATACATACATGCATACACATGTGTGTCATGGTTGTTGATAAACTTGATGGTGGCAATATAAGACTCACATGTTAGTAAATATATTGGTATTTATTTTTGAGATTAATGGAAATGGATAATCATTCATGGTTGATTATTTTATTCTTACACTAAATCTAAGGTTAACCATGAGTTATTTTTCCATGGCCATTTTTGCTCCAAAAGAAATATCTAGATATTTATTAACTAGGGTTAAGAATGAGAAGAGGAAAATATATATATATTTTCATTTCTCATTTTTATCCTAAGCTTTATTATTATCTTGAGCTCTCATATTGCCATCTTCTTCTTCCTCTCTCTCTCTTGCTCTCTAGGTTTTGATAGCGAGTGAAAGAGTGATCAAGTTAGGGTTTTGAAGTGAGAAAACAAACCATATCATCATTCTATACTACTCTTACCCACTAGTTTAGAGTGTTGGCTTCAACTTCATCATTTTGATCAAGTGGAGCTTTGAGCTTGGACAAAGAGGACTCCGGGTGGATCGTCATGGACTTGGAGGATCTCAAGAAAGCTTCTTTCAACTCTCAAGTAGCCAAGAAGTCTAGCGAAGGGAGCTACAAAGGTTGTATTCTCTAAACCTAGTACTTAACTACTTGTGGATTGTGATAGTTTTAGTGTTACCCTAGCTTTTCTAGTTTGATCCTTAGGATAGTTTCTTTAGCACCCTCTAAATTTTTAAATATGGCGTGTGTGATGCTACCAAACCCTAGTAGTGGTGCTAAGGAAACCCTTCATGGTATCAGAGCCAAACTAGAAGCCTAGACGATATTACGATAATCCGAAAATGAAAACCTCCGCAAAAATACGGTTTTAGAAACCCTTGAAAATGCTCTCTGGAAAATTTTTAAAAAGTGGTCTAAAAATTATTTAAACAACTGCAGAGTGGCATTTATGATAATACAAGAACACAGGTGAAATACGAGTGGGGGGGCTCGGATTTTGGCCGAGCCCTAAGCCAGGGATTCCGGCGTCGCCGGCCAATTAGCTCCTCCCCTGCTCGAATTGCACCAGTGCTCTGTACATCATGATCTGGGGTTTCTGGTATTGTTTGGGTAGTCCAAAATTGCATGTGATGTTAGTTTGGTAATGGACTCTTTGCGGAGTATTTCGTATTCGTATTTTTTAGCATTGTATTGGTAACCTAGACGATGTTAAACCGGTCGAACGATTATCAAACACTGGTATTTTTCAGGTTGAACGTACTCAATATATAATGCAGGTATTCTTATGGACCCTCTAGAAGAATGAAACCCTAACTCGAAATGTGACCACAGAACTGCGACTAAACCTTAGGGTTTACCGTAGTTAGTGGCGCCACAAATGAGTCTTGAGTTTACCCTTCTACAGCTGGTCCAGAAAGTACTGTGGCATAGTTTTTGGGTATTGTTTAACGGTGCTCAAGTGTTGAGCTTGCTGGGGAATATGGTTGTTCGCTAATTCGATCGAAGGGTTTGACATCGCCTAATAGTATGTGATACTTATTTCTGCGACCGTAAGTGCAGTATGTGTATCGCCGGTTTCGTTGCTATATGTCAACGGCAATTGGGGTATGCATATTTGCTTACGTTGATGACATGTGATATTATGTGTTGTTGTGCTATGATGTATAGGATTATCGTGATCGAATAGCCGGGGGGTTTATGTGAGATGTGAGTTTTTCTTTTCATTCATATAAAATTCATTTGTAATGTAATATTCTTTTATTTGGGGCACTTCCGGGTTGAGGATGATGTCACCATTGTTGTTTATTATTTACTTTTCCGCATTAGGATAGACCCAAGGTGGAGAGCACAAGTGACTGGGTTCTGGGGTCCAGTAGGAGACTATCTCGAGGCGTCGAGACCGGGTTTCCTAACTCCAGAATTGGTAGGGTTACTTGCTGCTCTCGTAGGGGTCTAGGATGTGGGATTGGCTATTCATCACGACCGTGGAATCCGTATTTTCTATTAATGGCTAAATACTAAATACGGACATCCTAGTATATCCTATATGATCATATCTGTGTTTCTGCTGCCTATATTCTGTGATGTGATCGCTTAATATATCTGAGACGAATGCAATATTATATATGAGATATATAGTAGACGTTGCTTATGTTTTACACCCGCTCTAGTCCCGTCTCGGTATGCCGTTAGTTAAGTAACCTAACGGTGCATAACGGAACATTACGGCGAATGCGGATGGCATAAGCGTACGTTGTATTTTCGTTTCTTTTCTGTGATTGGCTTAAGGACTTAAATGATGACAACATTAATATGATTAATGTGAAGAAAAATAAACTTAAAAAGATGTTGTAGAATCAGATTTGAAAACTACTCGGCTTTTTAAGAAAAAGCTACATTTCAAAATTGCGGAGCTTAAGCCACTCCTTTTGAAAACCATTTGATTCTACGGCGAATCAAGTTCAAAGCGTTAAAAGTTTTCTTAAAAACCATCCACAACCCTCCGTCATTTTAGGAAGTAAAGTACTTAGTATTCATGCTACGTTTGTTGACTATAGTTAAGGCGTAGTGTACGGTAGCCAAGTGATGTCTTCCTACAATGCATATGATCCAGATTAATTGGGACATTCATACGACTTTGTTGACCATAGTTAAGGGTCACATGGGTGGGTCTAATTAATCAAGAAATGACGGGTAGAACTTGACTGGTGCTTATGATTTGTTGACCATAGTTAATGTCATGAGTACTAGGGGTAAAAACCATATCGGGAATTTCAAGACTTGAAATTTGCAATGAGATTGCATACCTTCCATATGATGGTTGGATCCCGATCCCACTGTGGGCAATAGTTGCCCCCAGGAGAGTTTTGCAGTTTACAATTAGCTAACCCATTAGGTGTCTAGAAAGGTGTTAACGAGGCTACGCCTCTGAGAAGACGAGGTTTATATTAATTAGGTTCGTGCGAAAGCACGGGGAACCTCCCTCAAGTATCGACACTGGCCTGGCTGAACGGTTAGCGAAGTTGTAGACTGTAATTAATCCTGGCTAGTTTTCCTTTTAAGGTTTGAGGGGAAATTTGATAAAAGTAGTGGGAGACATCGATTAGATAAGATAATAACCAATCTGATCTTTGCAAGAGCATTCGCTGAGTGTATTCTTTTCTCTCTCTTAATGGCAGATACCAATGACAGGACTCAAGCTTCTACTAGATAAAAATAAACTGAATGGGACCAATTATAAAGACTGGTTGAGGAACCTTAATATTGCCTTGACTTATGATAAGGTATCATATGTCCTCACGGCTCTAGCCCCGCCCGTCCCAGGTCCTAAATCTTCAGTTGCGGATAAGGAAGTCCGCAAGACATGGGACGCTGACTGTGCTACGGCCAAATGCCCCGCGCTTGCATCGATGGATAACAGACATCAGAAGCAGCACGAGAATATGAACGTCCAAGCCATATTTCTCCATACAAAGGAGTTGTATGGGGAGCAATCTCGTGTCTTACGATATGAAGCATCACGAAAACTGTTTCAGACGCGGATGGCCGCTGGCACACCAGTAGGAGACCATGTTCTGAAGATGATAGCTCTCATAGAAGAGCTTGAGGACCTTGGGTGGACAATGGACAATGAGAAATATACTGATATTATTCTGCAGTCTCTCCCCTCCACCTTTGCTCAATTTGTAGTTAACTTCAACATGCACAACATGGAGAAGGAACTACCTGAACTCCTTAATATATTAAAGAGTGCAGAGAGCATGCTGAAGTCAGTGAAGACTTCCGCTTTGACTGTTGGGCCATCTTCCCCCTCTCACTCGAAAGCTAAAACCAAGGGAAATATGAAGAAGAAACCCACCAAACCTAGAGGTGGAGTTAAAAAGGTTAAGGGGAAAGACAAGTCCAAAGCTGGAGAATCGGGGAAAGGGGAATGTTATCACTGCCACAAAGCGGGACACTGGAAGCGCAATTGCACTGAGTACTTGGAGCTCAAGAAGAAGAAGCAGGGATGCTTCCACTTCAGGTGTGTTTGTGAAAGAAAATTGTTTTTCAATAAACTCTGCTTCCTGGATATTAGATACCGGTTCAGTTTCTTATATTTGCAATTCTATGCAGGGGCTGAGAAATAGCAAGGTTTTGAAGACAGGTGACCATACTCTCCGGGTTAGAAATGGTTCCAATGTACATACTGTTGCACTGGAGGGGTATCACTTAGGGTTGCCGTCTGGATGTATATTGGTTTTGAACCCATGTTATTATGTACCTAGTATGCTTTGTAATATAATATCCATTTCTTTGTTAGACAATGAAGGATATAATTTTGTATTGCAGAATAATGTTATGAACATTAACCTGAATCAAATGTTGGTTGGGTATGGTACACTTAATAACAGGATATACGTCCTAAATCAACACACAGTTTTCAGCATACAACACACTAATAAAAGAAAACTTTCAGAAATAAATGAAGCTTTTCTTTGGCACTGTAGACTGGGTCATATTAACGAAACAAGACTAAACAAGTTACACAAAGATGGATATTTAAACCCTTTTGAATATAAATCTTATGCGACTTGCCAGTCTTGTATCAAGGGTAAAATGACCAAAACTCCATTTACAGGACATAGATAAAGAGCTACTCAGCTCTTAGCCCTCATACATAGTGATGTATGCGGGCCAATGTCTACACAGGCAAGAGGCGACTTTTCATACTTCATTATTTTCACTGATGATTTCTCAAGATTCGTTCATGTATTTTTATTAAAGCACAAGTCCGAAGCTTTCGAGAAATTCACTGAATATAAACTTGAAGTAGAAAAACAAACCGGCTTGAGTATCAAAATGCTTCGATCAGATCGAGGTGGGGAGTATCTCAGTACAGAGTTTGCAGACTTCCTAAAAGAGAATAGGATTCTCTCTCAACTCACTCCTCCTTACACACCACAACACAACGGTGTGTCAAAACGACGGAATCGGACTCTATTAGATATGGTTCGTTCCATGATGAGTGATGTTGAGTTACCCGTCTCATTTTGGGGGTATGCATTGGAAACTACAACATTTCTACTGAACAGGGTCCCAACCAAAACCGTGTCTACCACACCATATGAGATATGGCATGGGAAGAGACCATCTCTTAAACGAATTAAGATTTGGGGTTGTCCGGCCTATTTCAAAAAGCAAAATCTGGACAAACTCGAGACACGGTCAGTCATGTGTAATTTTGTGGGATATCCAAAGAATTCATATGGATATCTATTCTACCACAAGGAGGAACAAAAAGTGTTTGTTTCTCAGTATGCCACATTTCTAGAAAAAGAGTTTTTTACAAATGATACAGATGGCAGTGTGGTAGACCTAGAAGAAGTTCTAGAAACACAAATTACAAATGATAACTTGGTTGAACCGGCTGTTGCAACAGAAACTAATGAATCTCAGCCACTCCGTAGATCTGGTAGGACTTCTCGCCCATCGGAGAGGTACTACGGTTTCCTCATTGATGGTGATAGAGAAGATTGCATCATGGAGAATGAAGATCCTACCAGCTTTCAGCAAGCTATCACGAGTGGAGACTCTGTGAAGTGGCTGGATGCCATGAGATCTGAAATGGAGTCTATATACACCAACAAAGTATGGACTTTGGACATTGTACCCTCTGGGGTAAAACCTGTAGGGTGCAAATGATCTTTAAAAGAAAGATTGGTGTAGATGGGCAGGTAGAGACCTATAAAGCAAGACTTGTGGCAAAGGGTTTTCGTCAAAGACCAGATCTGGACTATGGCAAGACTTTTTCTCCCGTAGCCATACTTAAATCCATTCGGATCCTATTTGCTATTGCTGCTCACTACGACTATGAAATATGGCAGATGGACGTTAAAACTGCATTTCTAAATGGCGATTTAGAAGAATGTGTTTATATGGATCAGCCAGAGGGCTTCATTGACAGTGGGAGCAGCGGCAAAGCATGTAGATTGCTTAAATCCATTTATGGATTAAAGCAGGCATCACGAAGCTGGAACATCTGTTTTGATGATGTTATCAAAGAGTTTGATTTCATCAAAAATCCGGATGAACCTTGTGTTTATAAGAAGGCTATAGGGAGAGTTGTCACATTCCTCGTATTGTACGTGGATGACATTCTTCTGATAGGAAATGACATTCCTATGCTACAGTCGGTCAAATCTTTCTTGTCACTAAGGTTCTCCATGAAGGACCTGGGTGATGCCACATACATTCTGGGCATTCGGATCTATAGGGATAGATCCAAGAGGTTATTGGGATTGTCCAAAACCAGGTATATCAACACCATCCTGTAGGGTTCCTAGGCACTCTTGTGAGGGTTCATAAGGCATCAACCATGCCCGAATAAAAATTTAGACGTGCCGAACAACACAAAACCGGGATCTTTGCTAGATTATTAGGGTTTAACATGCAAGTAAACATCTTTACAACTAAGTGTGAGGGGTTACAACCTTTGTAGTCTGCTCCTTCGCTTCATAAGCTCCGAGTAGAAGTCCCTTCGCCGCGATCCACGATCTCCCGGAGTCAAGAGAGGCTCCACGACTCGAACGATCCATGCTAGCTTATAGTGTTCCTTTTCTCCGATGATCTACGTCGAAGTTGCTATAACTCAAGCTCTCTCACTCTAATGAGGTGAATACCCTAATCTAATGGGCTAGATTAGATGAGGATGATGGTGTAGTATTTATGCTTTCTTTTTATATCAAATTCTCACATGAAATCATCACAAAATGAATAACTAGTGAGCTTTCTCAAAGCTCAAGAGAGAAGAAGATGATGAAAAATGAGTTAATCCTTTTTGTGATGAATAATGAAATGAATATATGAATTAATAATGCAACCATGGTTTAGGATGACAAGGATAACCCTTGTAGAGAATTAACTAGGACTAGGGTTTGGTTGGGTTAAAGAATGAGTCATGGATAAATATCAACCATAATATCTAATTCATGACAAAAGGAAAGCTTCTAGAAGGTGCAAGAAGCAACTAACCCTAATCAAACCCTAACCTTGTTTAATCTCCACTAAACATGTTCCATTATTAATCATACCATGTCACAATAATATATATCACATATATATTATATATTTGTAACAAAAGAAAATAATACAATTAACATATATCGTATATATATCAATGTATTACCCGGTGAGAAAATGAAATAATAAAGCGAGCCAATATTAGATAATGTAATACAATATATCATATATATTATTATACATTAAATCACCAAATCAACACTTGATCCGACGATCCGGCTATATCGAATATAACCGACTAATATATCATGTACCGATTCATCGAATCAACACTTGATCCGATGACCCGGTTCATATCTAAATATCTCGAGAATATAATATGGTATCTCATATCGAATTATCCTCGGTCCTGCACAAATCACATATGTGCCTCTACTCCATTTTGCCTGAGCCAAGAAACCTCTGTGTAGGACTCTAAAGAATCGTCAATACGCCGGTAGCAGGTGATGATCATATCAAACACCCACAAGCTGCAAGCTGTCAGCTAAACGTAACAGCTACCCAGGTATTGAGTGATCAGAAGATCAACAAGCTAGCCTGTACGTTCTCCTGTGAATCCAATCAGTAACACTCCCGTACAGTCCGGTCTCTTCGTCTGATATGTCGCATATCAAGTCTAGGGGTGGTATACGTCAGACCCCAGATAAGTCGTGTTGATGTGAGGCTCATAACGGGTCGAGAAACCACTGGTAACACTTACCAGTAAATCTCTATATCATCCCTGGCCAGGGACTTTCAGTTATAGCCAATCGAACACAGCACAATATCAACTCCCTATACCAGGAGAGACGAATCCCCTCCTATCGCTCATTGCCTCCATGTGATTCGGGACTGCACCCAAAAGCCACCGTTGTGCATGCCCTCTTAGACGTGGTAAGGTGGAAATCAAAGCACAGTGGGAATCACACAAGACTCTATGATGATCTCGGGTCTACAGACTACCCTGTACTAGTGTCAACGGAGAACTGCCATCTGACGTGTGGTATATCACCATCTGGGAGTTCTCGGCGAGTCCGTCCAGTGTACCCAGTCTCCACTGAGCACCCGTACACCATCCTTGATGTCAAACACCGATGGATATGGGATCATCCATCGCCCATCATATGGGTCAAGATGCGTATACGCTAGTCTACTATGGTGTATCGATGCCCTGTCTCGATATACCCTCGACTAGGAACAGTTATAGGATGTACTCATCGACTACCGTGGCCCCACTAGTATGATCTCATCATAGTCCCAGTAGTCAAGTACAGATCCTAATGGCTTTATCAACATGTGAGAGAAAGACAGTAAACCAATACAAGTCAACATGTTAAGATAAATTGATACCAAATAGCATACTATCATGTCGAGCAAGAAAGTCCTCTCTATATATATCCAAGCATCCATTATAATATACATCATATGTACAACAATGGCCTCTAGAGCATATACATAACTAACAATCTCCCACTTGCACTAAGGCCAGCTGCTGTAGTATCTCATACCTAGCATCCTGAATAATCTCTCAAACTGTATCTGGGGAATGGCCTTCGTGAGTGGATCTGCAGTGTTGTCCTTCGTATCTACTCTCCTGACCTCGATCTCCCGGCGATCAACTATCTCCCTGATCAGGTGATACCGCCTCAGAATATGTCTGGACTTTTGATGGGACCTGGGTTCCTTGGCCAAAGCCACAGCTCCATTGTTATCGCAATACAAAGGTATTGGATGCTCAATGGATGGAACCACACCAAGTTCACTAATGAACTTCTTTAGCCAGACAGCCTCTTTGGCAGCATCGTTGGCAGCGATGTATTCAGCCTCCATCGTCGAGTCTGCAACGGTATCCTGTTTAGAACTCTTCCAACATACCGCCCCTCCATTGAGGGTGAAGACAAATCCTGAGTGTGACTTAGAGTCGTCCTTATCACTTTGGAAGCTGGAATCAGTAAAAGACTCCACCCGGAGTTCTCCGTTACAATACACCAAGAACATCTCTTTAGTCCTTCGTAAGTACTTCAGAATGTTCTTCACAGCTGTCCAGTGACTCTCTCCAGGATCTGCTTGATACCGACTCACTACACTTAGTGAGTATGCTACATTGGGTCTGGTACATAGCATCGCATACATGATAGAGCCTACTGGCGAAGCATAGGGTATCCCTTGCATGCGAGCTCTCTCCAATCAGTCTTGGGAGACATCTCTTTGGAGAGAGTGAGTCTAGAGATCGTGGGTTGGTTCCCACGCTTGGATTCTTCCATACTAAACCTCTTTAGTATGGTGTCAATGTACCTGGATTAGATCTATCTCTATAGGTCCTGATTCCCAGTATGCAGGTGGCATCACCTAGATCTTTCATCGAGGATCTTTGTGATAAGAAGAGCTTGACTGATTGCAGCATAGGAACATCATTTCCAATCAAGAGTATGTCATCCACGTACAATACGAGGATGACAACCTTACTCTCTGCTACCTTCTTATAGATACAAGGTTCATCTATATTTTTGATGAAGTCAAACTCTTTGACTACAACATCAAAACAGATGTTCCAACTCCGCGATGCTTGCTTTAACCCATAAATGGATTTAAGCAGCTTGCACACCTTTCCGCTGCTCCCACTATCTACGAAGCCCTCTGGCTGAATCATGTACACGCACCCTTCTAAATCACCGTTTAGAAAGGCGGTCTTAACATCCATTTGTCAGATTTCGTAGTCATGGTATGCAGTAATGGCAAGTAAGATCCGGATGGACTTAAGCATAGCCACTGGTGAAAAGGTTTCGTCATAATCCACACCTGGTCGTTGACGAAAACCCTTTGCAATAAGTCTAGCTTTGAAAGTCTCAACCTTTCCATCTACACCAAATTTCTTTTTAAAGATCCACTTGCTCCCAATGGGTTTTACCCCTTCAGGAGCATTTTCCAAAGTCCATACTTTGTTGGTGTACATGGATTCCATCTCAGATCGCATTGCATCCAGCCATTTCACAGAGTCACCACTCGTGATGGCCTGCTCGAAACTAGTCGGGTCATCATCTTCCATGATGCAATCCTCGCTCCCACCATCAATGAAAAAACGGTAGTATCTCTCAGGTGGATGAGAAACCCTACTAGATCGGCGGAGAGGCTGGGGTTCGTCGCGTACTACTGAATCCTCTGGTTCTACAAAGTTTTCTGTTATAGTTTGTGTCGCTGGAACCTCTTCCAGTTCTACCTCCTCGCCACAAATTTCTTTTGCAAGAAATTCCTTTTCTAAAAAGGTGGCATGTCGAGAAACAAATACCTTTTGTTCCTCAGTGTGGTAGAAGATATACCCTTGTGAGTTCTTGGGATATCCTACAAACTTACATAGGACAGACCTTGCCTCGAGTTTGTCCGGATTTAGCCTTTTGACATAGGCCGGACAACCCCATATCTTAACATACTTAAGAGATGGTCTCTTCCCTTTCCATATCTCATATGGAGTGGTAGGCACTGATTTGGTAGGAACCATATTCAATAGGTGTATGGCTGTCTCAAGCGCATACCCCCAGAAGGAAATAGGTAACTCAGCTTCGCTCATCATAGAGCACACCATATCTAATAGGGTGCGATTCCTCTGTTCTGATACACCGTTGTGCTGTAGTGTATAAGGAGGAGTAAGTTGAGAGAGA
This sequence comes from Agapanthus africanus, assembly GCA_030015575.1. NCBI lineage: Eukaryota > Viridiplantae > Streptophyta > Magnoliopsida > Asparagales > Amaryllidaceae > Agapanthus > Agapanthus africanus. The sequence continues at coordinate 407,994,384 of CM057349.1, read as the reverse complement.
ATCCCATTCTCTTTTAGATAATCCAGAAAATCATTGCTCAAGTATTCTCCTCCTCGATCAGATCGAAGGATCTTAACACTTTTCCCCGTTTGGTTCTCTACTTCGTGCTTATATTCTCTGAATTTCTCAAAAGCTTCAGACTTGTATTTCATCAGGAACACATGTCCGTATCTAGAGAGATCGTCAGCGAATGTAATGAAGTAGGAAGAACCGTTCCCGGCATACGTAAACATAGGACCGCATACATCACTATGTACCAGTCATAAGAGTTCCGTAACTCTTTCTCCGTGTCTACTAAACGGAGCTTTGGTCATTTTTCCTTAGAGACATGAATGGCAAGTATCATAAGATGATAATTCGAACGGATTCAAATATCCATCGTTATGTAACTTAGCCAGTCGTGTCGCACTGATATGACCAAGTCTACAATGCCACAAGAAGGATTCATTCATTTCTGAACTCTTCCTCTTGTGTGTGTTTTGTATATTGAGGACTGTATTTTGATTGAGAATGAATATGCCATTAAGTAACGAGCCTGATGCAATCAACTTTTGATTTAGGAAGATGTTCATAATATTATCCTGTACTATAAAATTATATCCTTCTTTACTTAATAAAGAAACTGATATAATGTTGCACATCATCTTCGGTATATAATAGCACTCATTCAGAATCAGTGTATTACGACTTGGTAATACTTGGTGATATTCGCCAACTGCTTTGGCTGCAATACTTGCACCATTCCCTACTTGAACGGAATGATCACCTTTTTCCAGTTCTCTACCTTTCCGTAGCCCATGTAACAATTTACATATGTGGGATCCTGATCCGGTATCTAATACCCAGGACGTAGGGTGAACTGAGAAACAGTTCTCAATAACTAACATACCCAAAGAAGGTGCATCAACATGCATGTTCTCCGTTTGGGGGGCGTGAGAATCCAGATATTCTCCTGTTTCCTGTTCAATCTTATAACTCTTATAAGAAAGAACGGGACCAACGTTCCCTTGCTCAGTATAATAATCGGGTTCAGTCAATACATCCATATTATTATCTTGATTATGGCCTGATATGGTCACTACCTGGAGAGAGAGAGAAGAAAATACTTTAGCGTATGCTCTTGCAAGATTAGATTGGTTATTATCTTATCTAATCACGATGTTTCCCACTATTTTTATCAAATCTTCCTTCAAACCCTAAAAGGTAAGATTAGCCGGGATTAATTACACCCTACAATTTCGTCAATCTTTCAGCCAGATCAGTGTCGGTACTTGAGGGAGATTCCCCGTGCTTTCGCACGGACCTAATTAAAATAAACCTCGTTTTCCCAGAGGCGTAACCCCGTTAACTCTTTTCTAGACACCTACTTGATCGGCTAATTGTCCTGTGTAAAACTCTCCCAGGAGTAACTCTTACTCGCAGTAGGTATCGGGATCCAACTATCTCATAGCAGGTATGCAATCTCATTACAAATTTCAACACTTGAAATTCCCGATAATGCTTTTACCCCTAACGTGCTATGACCTTGACGAATGGCAACAAACCATAGTCCGCTAGTCAAGTTCAACCCGTACATTTCTTGAGTGAATTAAACCCAGCCGTACGTCCCTTGACGAAAGCCAACAAAGCCACACGACTACCCTAACCCAATCACATCATATGTAGCAGATAAGTAATAGTTAGCTACCGCACACTACGCCTTGACGAAAGCCAACAAACGCAGCACGAATACTAAGTATTACCTATCTGAAATGTCGGAGGGCTACGCAGGTTTTTCAGAAAACCTTGAGCGTAATGAACTTGATATCGTTGTAGAAACAAGTGATTTTGAAAAGGAGTGTTTTTTAGGCTTCTAGTTTCGCTAAAGAGGTCACTCCCGGTGAAGGGATCTCGGCTCTTTCCCTATCGAATAAGGTGCAGGATATATCATATATACCGCTGTGCAAAGTAAGAACTATATAAGCTGTCAAAAATTAAACCGCGAGTTTGTAGCATCTGCCAGTTTCGCTAAAGAGGTCACTCCCGGTGAAGGGATCTCGGCTCTTTCCTCATCGAATAAGGTGCAGGGTATATCATATATACCGCTATGAAAAGCAAAACTGTAGCTACCCTTTTTTATAAAGTTTTGATTCTACAAAATCTTTAAGGTTTCTTTTCTTTTTATTAATCTCATTAATTAACCCATCAGCTTATGCTTCCTAAGCATCACAGAAGAAACGAAAGCAGTAATATTTATATATCAGTATATATATAGTATAAGCATTCGTCTGATGCAGTAATATGATCTCATCACAGAACATTGCAGCAGAAGAACATATATGAAATATTGGATATAGTAGGATGTCCGTGTTTTTAATACGAGCCGGTATAAAACACGGATTCCACGGTCGCGATGAATAGCCAAACCCACATCCCTAGACACCTACGAGAGCGGCAAGTAACACTGCCAGTTATAGGGTTAAGAGACCCGGTCTCGACTCTTCGAGATGGCCTCCTACTGGACCCTAGAACCCGGTTACTTGTGCTCCCCTCTTTGGGTCTACCTAATGCGGAAAAGTAAATAATATACAATGGTGACATCATCCTCAGCCCGGAAGTGCCTCAATAAAAGAATATTACATACAAATGAATTTTACATGAATGAAAATAAAAACCCTCATCTCACATAAAACCCCCGGCTATTCAAAACACGACAATCCAATATAACATATCACAGCAACACATAATATCTCATATCATCAACGTAAGTAAGTATGCATACACCGATCGTCGTTGATGTATAGCAACGAAGACCGACAATACAACTACATACTACACTTACGGTCACAGAAAAGAAATTGTAAAACTCAACATTTGGAATCCACAATCAGTTTAGACATCGTAAATCCGAAATATCACATACTTCGCATTTCATGCCTAACTATATGAATTCCACATATTGTATCACATTCCAGATAAATAGACAGTATTAAACTTTCCGACCGGATAATAAAATACCCAAGATTTCCTAAATAGCTCAACACTTGAGCGGAGTTCAAATAATCCCATAATATGTCACAGTACCGATGGTCCAGCCGTAGAAGGGTCAAGCCAACGCCTCACATGTGGCACGCCGTACTGCCCCAAACCCTAAGGTTTAGAGGCAGTTCAAGACGGTCACATAATCGAGTTAAGGTTTGTGTTCTTCTAGAGGGTCCACCGCGTTACTTGCACGTTTTTCCGAAAGATTTAAACCCGAGAAAAATTCAACACTTGAAAGTTTTTCGTGCCGGGAAAAAGTGAGTTAATGATATCCGCTCGAACATTTTAACAGTTTCTAAATATCCGGAAAACATAACAAAATTAAATTTTCCGATCGAATCAACGATTACAAAATAAACCCCAGAATACTCAACATTTGAGTCAGATTAAAAATACCAAGAAAATATAACATACAGATATGGATATTACTGTTGAAGAACGAAAGCCCAAGTCAACAGTACCACCGCGGATCCTCGGCCCAAGAGAGGTAAGGTCGCGGTTCCGCGGCGGTATGTACGGATTACAGGCTCGTTTTTCTCTGTAATATTTATATTTCCCTGTTGGTATTTTTAAGCATTTTTAATTCAGAAAAATCACAGTTTTTGAAAAAAGTCCAGAGAGGGGTTCATTTTGACGTTTCGGGGTTTGTTCGGAGTTTTAACTTCGTATACACGTCGCCTAATGCTCTAGCTAGGCTCTGATACCACTGTAGGGTTCCTAAGCACTCTTGTGAGGGTTTATAAGGCATCAACCATGCCCGAATAAAAATTTAGACGTGCCGAACAACCCAAAGCCGGGATCTTTGCTAGATTATTAGGGTTTAACATGCAAGTAAACATCTTAACAACTAAGTGTAAGGGATTACAACCTTTGTAGTCCGCTCCTTCGCTTCATAAGCTCCGAGTAGAAGTCCCTTCGCCGCGATCCACGATCTTCCGGAGTCAAGAGAGGCTCCACGACTCGAACGATCCATTCTAGCTTGTAGTGTTCCTTTTCTCCGATGATCTACGTCGAAGTTGCTATAACTCAAGCTCTCTCACTCTAATGAGGTGAACACCCTAATCTAATGGGCTAGATTAGATGAGGATGATGGTGTAGTATTTATGCTTTCTTTTTATATCAAATTCTCACATGAAATCATCACAAAATGAATAACTAGTGAGCTTTCTCAAAGCTCAAGAGAGAAGAAGATGATGAAAAATGAGTTAATCCTTTTTGTGATGAATAATGAAATGAATATATGAATTAATAATGCAACCATGGTTTAGGATGACAAGGATAACCCTTGTAGAGAATTAACTAGGGCTAGGGTTTGGTTGGGTTAAAGAATGAGTCATGGATAAATATCAACCATAATATCTAACTCATGACAAAAAGAAAGTTTCTAGAAGGTGCAAGAAGCAACTAACCCTAATCAAACCCTAACCTTATTTAATCTCAATTAAACATGTTCCATTATTAATCATATCATGTCACAATAATATATATCACATATATATTATATATTTGTAACAAAAGAAAATAATACAATTAACATATATCGCATATATATCAATGTATTACCTGGTGAGAAAATGAAATAATAAAGAGAGCCAATATTAGATAATGTAATACAATATATCATATATATTATTATACATTAAATCATCAAATCAACACTTGATCCGACGATCCGTCTATATCGAATATAACCGACTAATATATCATGTACCGATTCATCGAATCAACACTTGATCCGATGACCCGGTTCATATCTAAATATTGCGAGAATATAATACGGTATCTCATATCGCATTATCCTCGGTCCTGCACATATCACATATGTGCCTCTACTCCGTTTTTCCTGAGCCAAGAAACCTCTGTGTAGGACTCTAAAGAATTGTCAATACGCCGGTAGCAGGTGATGATCATATCAAACACCCACAAGCTGCAAGCAGTCAGCTAAACGTAACAGCCACCCAGGTATTGAGCAATTAGAAGATCAACAATCTAGCCTGTACGTTCTCCTGTGAATCCAATCAGTAACACTCCCGTACAGCCCGGTCTCTTCGTCTGATATGTCGCATATCAAGTCTAGGGGTGGTATACGTCAGACCCCAGATAAGTCGTGTCGATGTCAGGCTCATAACGGGTCGAGAAACTACTGGTAACACTTACAGTAAATCTCTATATCATCCCTGGCCAGGGACTTTTAGTTATAGCCAATCGAACACAGCACAACATCAACTCCCTATACCAGGAGAGACGAATCCCCTCCTATCGCTCATTGCCTCCATGTGATTCGGGACTGCACCCAAAAGCCACCGTTTTGCATGCCCTCTTGGACGTGGTAAGGTGGAAATCAAAGCACAGTGGGAATCACACAAGACTCTATGACGATCTCGGGTCTACAGACTACCATGTACCAGTGTCAACGGAGAACTGCCATCTGACGTGTGGTATATCACCATCTGGGAGTTCTCGGCGAGTCCGTCCAGTGTACCCAGTCTCCACTGAGCACCCGTACACTATCCTTGATGTCAAACACCGTTGGATATGGGATCATCCATCGCCCATCATATGGGTCAAGATGCGTATACGCTAGTCTACTCTGGTGTATCGATGCCCTGTCTTGATATACCCTCGACTAGGAACAGTTATAGGATGTACTCATCGACTACCGTGGCCCCACTAGTATGATCTCATCATAGTCCCAGTAGTCGAGTACAGATCCTAAGGGCTTTATCAACATGTGAGAGAAAGACGATAAACCAATACAAGTCAACATGTTAAGATAATGTGAAACCAAATAGCATACTATCATGTCGAGCAAGAAAGTCCTCTCTATATATATCCAAGCATCCATTATAATATACATCATACGTACAACAATGGCCTCTAGGGCATATACATAACTAACACATCCTAAAGAGGTTTAGTTTAGAAGACTCCTAGCGGGGTGCCTTACCCGCTTGCCATGGAGTCACTCTCTCCAAGGACTTTTGCCCAAAGACCGATGAAGAGAGAGCTCGCATGAACATTATACCCTATGCTTCGGCAGTAGGATCTATAATGTATGCGATCTTATGTACACGCCCAGATGTAGCTTATGCACTTAGTGTAGTAAGCAGGTATCAATCCAACCCAGGAGAGAATCACTGGATAGCTGTGAAGAACATTCTTAAGTACTTGCGAAGGACTAAATAATTGTTATTGGTGTATGGTAATGGAGATCTCCAAATAGAGGCCTTTACCAATTCGAGCTTCCAGAGTGATAATGACGACATCAAATTTATCCCTGGGTTTTTATTTACCCTCAATGGAGGGGCAGTAAGTTGGAAGAGTTCCAAACAGGATACCGTTGCAGACTCTACGATGGAAGCTGAGTACATTGCTGCGAATGATGCCGCCATGGAAGCCGTCTGGATGAGGAAGTTCGTCTCGGAGCTAGGAGTAGTTTCAACCATTATTGATCCAATACCATTGTATTGTGATAATAATGGGGCTATGGCGTTAGCCAAGGAGTCCAGGTCCCATCAGCGGTCCAGACACATCCTGAGGTGCTTTCATTTGATCCGAGAGATTGTAGATCGCCGCGAGATCGAGATTAGGAGAGTAGACACAAAGAATAACACCGTGGATCCACTCATCAAGGCCCTCCCTCAGCCGCAGCATGAGCGACTTTTTGAGATGTTGGGTATGAGATACGCCAATAACTGGCCTTAGTGCAAAGGGGAGATTGTTGGATATATGTATGCCCTAGAGGCCATTATATGATAGTGGATGTATTTATACATGTATATATATTCGGTGTACATTCTTGCTCGACATGATAGTATGCTATCTGGTTCTACTTTATCTAACATGTTGACTTGATCATGCTTTTATTCATTTACACATGTTGATAAAGCCCTGAGGATATTTGCTTGACTACTGTGATTATGATGGAGATCATACTAGTGGGACGCCTGTAGTTTATAAGCATATCTTAAAATGTCCCTAGTCGTAGGTGTATCGAGATGGGGTATTGATATACCAGAGTAGACTAGCGTATATGATACTAGACCCATATGATGGGCAATGGATGTTCCCACATCTATTGATGTTTGACATCAAGATCATATACGGGTGCTCAGTGGAGACTGGGTACACTGGACGTACACGCCGAGAACTCCTATATGGTAATATATTTATCGTTGGATAGCAGTTCTCAGGTGACACTGGTACAGGTTAGTCTGTAGACTCGAGATCGTCATAGAGTCTTGTGTGTTCTCCCACTGTACTTTGATTACCACCCTACCACGGCTCTACAGAGTCGTGCAAACAGGTGGCTTTTGGGTACATTTCCGAGACACATGGAGACGATGAGCGATAGCATGGGTTTCGTCTCTCCCGGTATTAGGAGTTGATGCTGTGTTGTGCTCGCTTGGCTATATCAGTAAGTCCCTGGGCAGGGCTGTTGAGATTTACTGATAAGTGTTATCAGTAGTTTCTCGATCTGTTATAGACCATTCATCGGCATGACTTATTGAGTTATTGGGGTCGACGTTACCATCCCTAGACTCGATATGCAGCATATCTGACGAAGAGACCGGACTATACGGTAGTGTTTCCGGTTGGCTCAATGGGAGTTGTGAAAGATTCGCTTGTTTTTTTTTCTGATCTCTCAATACCCGGGTAGCCGTTACGTTTAGCTGACCTCTTGTGGCTTGGGGGTTCTTGATATGATCATCACTCACTGCCGGCGTATTGACGAGTCTTAGAGTCCCACAATAGAGTTACCCAGTCCATGCGAAACAATATGGTGTGCATATGTGATATGTGCGGGGACCCGATTAAATGCACGTATGAGATACCGTATTGTTCCCCGCCGAAAACACAGAGACGCGACCGCGTGGGTCCGTCTTGCCTGAATTTCGGGGCAGATGCTAATTGGTGCTATCCGTCTACCTCTCCGAAAATGCCAAGTTGATTTATGGCACCATGTATCGAAGGTTTAAACGGATGCGGCCGATGTAGCAGACTTCGTCAGATTCCCCCTCGTTGAGGGGTGTTTCATTATGGGGACGCTCTTCCCTGCAGTCGCAAGCCCCTGCAGTTAATTACACTACTGCATCGCGGTAACCACTTTCTCCTTCTCCAGATGGTCACTTCGTGTCGTGGGTGTTTGTTTTGTTTTTGGTTGCCTGTGGATTGTATACGGAGACTAATTTATGTTGTCGCCCATAGGGCGTGGATTAGTCCAAATCCGTATCTTCTTAGATTTGGGTTTGGGGGTTGGGTTTAAGGATACGTTAGCCTTATTTGAGACTAAGATCAACTTAAACGTTTGTTAAGGACATGTTAGCCTCATTTTAGACTAAGATCAACTTAACGGGATCATTTAGATCTAACAAAAGAGCATTTGGACTCGATAGTTTAGTTTAGGGATACTGCGGTCGATTAGTTTAAAGACATTACAGTCCATTGTTAGTTTAAGGACATCTCGGTCCAAGGTTAAGGACATCAAAGTCCGTGAGTTTAAAGACCTCACAGTCAAGGTTAAGGACATCATAGTCTATGGGTTTAAGGACCCCACAGTCCGTGGAATGTTTGGTTGTCGGGACCCGTCACCTCTCTGAGGACGTTGAAGGATTACAACGACAAATATCAGAGGAGTAAAGAGATGTACCCTCGAACCGATGTGACTTGGTTGAAAGATCTGTAGTCCAATTTGGGGCTAAGATATGTGATTTATGAGCATGTGGGCTCAATTAAGCTGAATTTGAGGACTTATGGCCAATCTTGGGCTAAGTCCAATCAAGATAAAATGTTTTAACATTTATTTTGGGATGTTAAGCATTTGTTTGAGCTCGTCCCTTTTAACAATGCTGAGCATTGATTTAGCTTCTGACAATGTTTGTCTTTTACTGAATGCTGAGCATTCGTCATAGCTCTGGGGCTTATTCAAAGAACAATTTAAGTTTTACCCAAGCGCACATAAAAGCATATAGTGAGCTTGGCACTAGCGCCAGTCAATGAGCGCGCGGCACTATGGTTAAAGCGCTAGTGCGCTTGGCGCCATATGTGAAGCGCTAATGCGCTTAGCGCTTTGCGCTAAATGAAGAGCGCTGATGCGCTTTTAGTTGAAGCGTTGAGGCGTTTGGCGCTGGTGCCATGTAATGAGCGCAGAGCGCTTTTAGTAATGCGGCGCACACGTGAGGAGCACGTGCGCGCTTAGCGCTGAGCGCTAGCCAATGAGCGCAGTGCGCTGTGTCTGAAGCGCGATGGCACTGCAGCGCTTTGCGCTAGATGAAGAGCACTAAGGCACTTTTGAATAAGGAGCGCTAAGGCTCTTATTAGATTAGGAGCGCTAAGGCTCTTCTTATGTTAACTTTACGCTCTGCAGATTATCTGTTCTTTGATAAGAGACTTTGTCTCGAGATTCTAAGAACAAAGTTCTTAGTTCATAGGAGATATTTCAATCTCTTTTTGATGAAAGGTTTTTCCTTTATGGATCTGTGATCCTAACAGAATTGAATAATTCTCCCCCTTTTATAATGAAATGTTCATAATCTCTTTTGTGAAAGACAACTTTGTCTTCTAGATCTATGATCTATGAAAGAAGTAAGTAATTCTGATTATATTAAGACGATTTCGTCTTTCTATTCTTTTTACCTTGAAAAAGAATTATCTTCTTTTGCCGAGAGCTTCTTCTTCTTCTTAAGATTTTCTCAAAGTTTAGGGGGGAGGGTTCCTCTTTTTTAAGACTTGAAGTCTCGGGTCCTTTATATAGGGGAGACTGATTTGTTGAATCAGTTAAAGAGATTTATTCTTTAATTGATTTGGGAATTTCCCCACCGTCGTGTAGGGTATTTTTCGTCACCCCATTGAGATGGGAATACGCGCGCGCTTGTCAGGCGTACTACAGATTCCCCCTGCCTAGGGTAAGCCGGGGTTTATTGATTGTGGGGATCCAAATCTCCGGCAGCCGCGGACTAAGCTGCTGTTAATTACCCCTCGCCTTTGGGGCGGAGGGACCTTCGATTAACGGGTTAAAATGGTCATGCGAACTCAAGGTGCAGTGTACGTGTGTTGTGTTTTGAAAGGGGGGTTTGGATATATCGGGAGCCACGCAGAGTTTTTTACGGGGGTCCCGCTACCCGGATAGCGGGCTGGGGGTCAAGGGGGCTGCTAGCCCCCTTGCGTGGTGCGGGGCAGCGCCCCGTTAGAAATTTTTTTCTAACAGGGACAGTTTCATGGAGCACGTGTGTGTGCAAATATGTATACATATGTATATATATATGTATATATGTATATATGTAAAAGAAAGAGGGGGAAAGGGCATCCAAAGGATGCGTGGGGCCAGCGCCTTCGGCGCTGTGCGCCTAGGTGCTGTGCGCTCAGGCGCTAGAGTGCCACGTGTCGGCACGTGGGCGCTCTGCGCTTGAGCGCAAGCGCGCCACGTGTCGGCACGTAGGCGCTTTGCGCTTGAGCGCCTGCGCTGGAGCGCTGGAGCGCAAGCGTGTCGGCACGGGGGAGACTTCCGCTCGGGCGCTTGCGCTCGGGTGCTTGCGCTTGGGCGCACATGGGCGACTTGCGCTCGGGCGCTTGCGCCGGAGCGCAAGCGCGCCACGTGTCGGCACCTGGGCGACTTGCGCTCGGGCGCTTGCGCTTGAGCGCAAGCGCGCCACGTGTCGGCACGCGGGCGCTCTGCGCTTGAGCGCCGGCGAGAAAAAGTGGCTTTTAGCCTGAGAAACAGAAGCTGTGCTTCAGAAAGAAAAAATTTGTTATGTATATATGTATGGAGTTAAACTCCTGGGATGTTTTGAAGCTGATGAAGGGGGTTCTTCTTCTTCCTTCTGTTGTTTGGCCGGATCTTGAAGATCAAGAAGTAGGAGATTTTAAAAAAACACTCCTTTTTGAGATCTGATGGGAGATCTGAGTTCCCCTTTGTGGGTTTTGTGGTGGAAAACTACTTAGTTTTGGAAAAGAAAGAGTAAAACTCTTGATTTAATTCAAAAGAATTGAGAAGGTTTAGAACCTTGGAGAAGGAGCAGGAGGCACAAAGAACCCTAGTTTTTGGGGGAATGAAAAAGTTGTTCTTTTTTTTTTATTCATCATGTTGCCTTATATAGGCTTACATATTTACACATAGCCCCTTGGGCTTTGCAAAATGGCTTTTTGCCTATCCCATGGCTCATGTGCCATTTTATTTTGCACATAAGCCATGGGCTTATAAAAATTTGGCTTTATGCCCATTTTGCATACATTCATGCACAAAAATTACATAAAAATTATTTGTTACATGATTTTGTTGTTGGCATGGGGAGGCTGGCCACGGGCTCGACTTGGGTATGGGCCTGCTTGACCTGGGCTTGGGCCCACCTAGCTTGGGGGTTGACCTTGACTTTGACTCGGTCAATAGGGGTGTAAATTTTTACCCCAACAAATTGCCCCCCATCAATAAATGCACACAACATATGTGGGTCGTGTGCATGAAATTGATGGATCTTCTTTAACGTGGAGGTGACTTGCTTTGGTCCCCACTTTTTGGGATGCACTGCCCTTTTTACGACATGGACGGTCGACGCTTAACGCGTCTCCGAGACGGAGTGTCCGTGGTAGACTTTTCCCTGGCCCGGAGCGATCTAGTTCCTGCTTTGTAGGAAGCCTGCACTGCCCTTTTTACGACATGGACGGTCGACGCTCTTTTACGAAGCGATTTGGGTTCCCAATTTGCGGGAGCCTGCACTGCCCTTTTTGCGACATAGACGGTCGACGCTCTGTTACGAAGCGATTTGGGTTCCCAATTTGCGGGAGCCTGCACTGCCCTTTTTGCGACATAGACGGTCGACGCTCTGTTACGAAGCGATTTGGGTTCTCAATTTGCGGGAGCCTGCACTGCCCTTTTTGCGACATAGACGGTCGACGCTCTGTTACGAAGCGATTTGGGTTCCGAATTTGCGGGAGCCTGCACTGCCCTTTTTGCGACATAGACGGTCGACGCTCTGATCCGGAGCGATTTGGGTTCCCAATTTGCGGGAGCCTGCACTGCCCTTTTTGCGACATAGACGGTCGACGCTCTGATCCGAAGCGATTTGGGTTCCCAATTTGCGGGAGCCTGCACTGCCCTTTTTGCGACATAGACGGTCGACGCTCTGTTACGAAGCGATTTGGGTTCCTAATTTGCGGGAGCCTGCACTGCCCTTTTTGCGACATAGACGGTCGACGCTCTGTTACGAAGCGATTTGGGTTCCCAATTTGCGGGAGCCTGCACTGCCCTTTTTGCGACATAGACGGTCGACTCTCTGATCCGAAGCGATTTGGGTTCCCAATTTGCGGGAGCCTGCACTGCCCTTTTTGCGACATAGACGGTCGATGCTCTGATCAGGAGCGATTTGGGTTCCCAATTTGCGGGAGCCTGCACTGCCCTTTTTACGACATAGACGGTCGATGCTCTGTTACGAAGCGATTTGGGTTCCCAATTTGCGGGAGCCTGCACTGCCCTTTTTGCGACATAGACGGTCGACGCTCTGATCCGGAGCGATTTGGGTTCCCAATTTGCGAGAGCCTGCACTGCCCTTTTTGCGACATAGACTGTCGACGCTCTGTTACGAAGCGATTTGGTAAACGTGACCCCGGCACGGAGTGTCGCTGGTCGACGTTTCCCCGAGGCGGAGTGTCTGCTGTCGATGTGCCCCCGGCACGGAGTGTCTGCTTAACGTTTCCCCGAGGCGGAGTGTCGCTGTTTGACGCAAAGGTCGATGTTGGAATTGGTTGGTTTGATTTGTTTGACTTGAGTTGACATCAGCATCGCTATACTGGAATATGGTACCAGGAGCGAATCATCATTTGTCATGAGAGAATTTTGGGATTGGTATTTTTGTCGGCATCTGCATTACTGCTCTGGAATAATGCCAGGAGCAACTCATCATTTGCCCCGGGAGGATTTGGATTTAGTTTTTTTTCGTTTGGCATCTGCATTGCTGCACTGGAATAATGCCAGGAGCAACTCATCATTTGCCCCGGGAGGATTTGGATTTGGTTTTTTTTTTCCGTTTGGCATTTGCATTACTGCACTGGAATAATGCCAGGAGCAACTCATCACTTGCCCCGGGAGGATTTAGGAATTGGTTTGTTTGGCATCTGCATTGCTGCACTGGAATAATGCCAGGAGGAACTCATCATTTGCCCCGAAAGGATTTGGATTTGGTTTGTTAGCATCTGCATTGCTGCACTGGAATAATGCCAGGAGCAACTCATCATGTGCCCCGGGAGGATTTGGGAATTGGTTTGTTTTCGTTTGGCATCTGCATTGCTGCACTGGAATAATGCCAGGAGCAACTCATCACTTGCCCCGGGAGGATTTGGGAATTGGTGGCTTAGGAGATAGGTTTAGAACCCTGTCACCTAAGGCTTTTCCATTTTGTGAGCCGTAAGGGTCTCACAAAGAATTTTCTCCCTACGGGTCGTAAGGATCCCGTAGGTGTATTTTCTCCTAAGGAGTCGTGGGGACTCCTAAGTGTGTTGCTCCTTTGTGAGTCGTAGGGATCTCACGCGGGAATTTTCTCCTCACAAAGTCGAGAGGACTTTGTGAGTGCATTTCATTTTTTTTTCTTTTTACGAGTTTGCGCCCTTTCGGGTTTTCACAAACTCGCCGGCAGTCCTGCTGTTTTTACTCACGGAGCCCTTTCGGGTTTTCATCCATGCCCATTTTGCTTGTGGACATACCGTTCTTTTTTTTTTTGAGAGATCGGGATTGTTTTACGCCCGTGGATTGTATACGGTTTTGCAGGATGTATGATCCAGACCGTAGGGCCGGAAAAATTTCAGGGCTTTGTTGGCGTCTGCATTGCTGCACTGGAATGTGGTACCAGGAGCGACTCATCATTCGCCGTTGGGGTATGGGAGTTGGAATTTGGTTGGCGTCTGCATCGCTGCACTGGAATATGGTACCAGGAGCGACTCATCATTCGCCGCTTGGGAATTTGAGTTTGGAATTTGGTTGGCGTCTGCATCGCTGCACTGGAATATGGTACCAGGAGCGACTCATCATTTGCCACTTGGGGGTTGGGGAGCGATGGCTTAGGAGACAGGTTTAGATCCCCTCCACCTAAGACTTTTCAATTTTATGGACCGTGAGGGTCCCATAAAAGCAATTTCTCCCTACGAGTCGTGAGGATCTCGCGGGTGTATTTTCTCCTTAGGAGTCGTGAGGACTCCTAAGTGTGTTTTTCCTTCGTGGGTCATAAGAATCCTACAAAGGTTTGTTCTCCTCATGTATCGTGAGGACACATGAGTGGGTCTTCCTAGTGGAGCAAAATTCAAAAGGCGGAGACCAGCCGCGTAACTGGTGATTACGTGGGGCATGAGGGTGATGAGAATTATTTGAGCCCATGGATTGTATACGCCAGTCAATTTGGGGACTAGCCGTAGGCCGGAAGAATTTTGGAAAATTGGATTTTGGTTGGCGTCTGCATCGCTGCACTGGAATATGGTACCAGGAGCGACTCATCATTCGCCGTTTTTTTTTACCGCGATTGCTCTATCATTTTAGCTTTTCTTATCGCGAAGGTCGCGATTGCCCTATCATTTCGGCTATTTATTCGCGGTTGCCCCATCATTTCGGCTTTTCTTTATTTTTCTTTGATTTACACACATTTTTTTTTACATTCCCAGTTTAACGACTTAGAGGTCGACTGTTCCCCAGTTTAACGACGTGGTGGTCCTCTTTGCTTATCCCAGCTCCTTGAACATTGATCTTGGCGGAGCTGTGTTGATGACCTAGCTCTGTGGCTTGCCGATACATCCGAGGATTGAGAGGTTTTTCCAAGCTTATATTGGTCCTCTGCCCAATCTTTGAAAACACAGCAGTCTTCAATGGTATGACTCAGCACTCTATGGTATGGGTAGTATATGGGATTGCCAGTTATATTCATTTCATGTGGCCTCTTCGGAATAGGCAGTTGCAGGCCATTGTTCAGGGCTTCCTCGAATATATCACGGACCTCATCCCTCCTAAAGGAGTACACCTTCTTCCTTCTCTCCATCAGAGTAGGTGCCCTCACTGACGCCGGTCCCTGAGGCCGATCAATCTTTGGTTTGCCCTGCACATGTCTGGGAGGGTTAGGTTCCCGAAAGGTTTCGGTCTCCATTTGTATGAAATCGGCGGTCGTAGCTTGACTGTTTGCTAACACGCCTTTAGACAATTCTATCTCTCCCGTCTTGTATTGCCTTTCGACCCAATCTTTGAAGACGAAGCAGTCCTCAATGGAATGACCTATCACCCTGTGATAGGGGAAATATTCTGGGTCGTCAGTCATATTCTCTTCTTGCGGTCTCTTTGATTCTGGCAGTTGTAGACCGTTTCTTAGGGCGTCCCTGAATATCTTGTGGACTTTTTCCCTCTTGAAGGAATAGACCTTTTCCAGCTTCTCTTTCAGAGGTGATTCCCCCCCGGCGTATGTATCGGAGGGACTGGAGGCTGATTGCGGCCGTTTTTCGTGAAGGCGCTCCGCTTTTAGGTTGAAAGGGATATCAGTTGGCTGCCCCCGGGTATCAATCCCTGGCTCATGAGCCAAAATTTGATTCTGCTGTAATTGCAATCGGGCGACTTGGGTCGCGAGATCTGCCACGACGTTTGCCAGCTCGTCGACTTTGGAATAGACCTAGGCCATCTTCTCATCCCTGTCCTGAAATTGCCTTTGAAGCCATTGGAATAATGCTTGTTCTGTAGTTCCGGCTATGACAACCGGGTAATCTTTATTGCCTGAGCTCCATTCCGTAGGAACCACGGGCTCCTTTGGCTTATCGGCCTGAGCGGGCTCTTCATCATTCAGATCGAGCCGATGCTGGGTGGCGTCAATCGTATCATCACCATGGCTGTGAAGAAGAGGAGGGTTCGTTTCTTCATGTCCGGCCATGTAGACAGTGTGGATAACACATTCAGCCATTCTTTCATCACTGGCAGCTGGTTTCGCGGAGCGGTCCGGGCTTTGGAAATTCATAAATTTTAACATGGCCAGAGCCCTAGCCCTTTTGTTGGTTCTATATCTGAGCCGCTTCTGCCTCAGCTTATCTGCCTTAAGCGCTTGGCAGGCTTCTGCTCTTCTAGAAGCCGCCATAGGCCGAGTGATGGGGATGCTTGAGAAGACATCTGCCCGCGTGTCCGTCGAAGGTATCGCCTGGGCTTGCCCACGACGTCTGGCAACTTCTTTTGTTCCAATGGCTTTGCCCCCAGCTGGGGCCATGGAAAGCCGTCCAGACACCGAATTGCGTTTGGGTTGGGGCGCCCTTGAGATCACCACATTTGGTCTCCTGCCTTTCGAGACCGGTTTGTCTGCCACCGGGGCTTGAGGAGCTGGGATGGCGCCAACTGGTATGAACACAATAGAGCCGAATGGTAGCGGCTCCTCCTCCCATTGCCGCCCGAGACTGGCCGGAAGGACCGTCCTGGAGTCTATCTTCATCATGTAGGAGACGGGAGTCGTGCTTAGAGCTGAGATCGTCCTTGAAGACATTGTTGGAGAGTGATTGCTTGAAAACCTGTATGAAAGAGCATTATTTTAGTATAAGTACAGATATGTACATTGATTGAGTTCGCATGAACGTTTAACTCGAAATATGGGAGGAAAAATTTGTCCCACCGGGCGTGCCAGAATCTGTAGGGTGTTTTTCGTCACCCCATTGAGATGGGAATACGCGCGCGCTTGTCAGGCGTACTACATATTCCCCCTGCCTAGGGTAGGCCGGGGTTTATTGATTGTGGCGATCCAAATCTTCGGCAGCCGCGGACTAAGCTGCCGTTAATTACCCCTCGCCTTTGGGGCGGGGGGACCTCCGATTAACGGGTTAAAATGGTCATGCGAATTCAATGTGCAGTGTACGTGTGTTGTGTTTTGAAAGGGGGGGTTTGGATATATCGGGAGCCACACAGAGTTTGGATACATCAAAGTCCGTGAGTTTAAAGACCTCACAGTCAAGGTTAAGGACATCATAGTCTATGGGTTTAAGGACCCCACAGTCCGTAGAATGTTTGGTTGTCGAGACCCGTCACCTCTCTGAGGACGTTGAAGGATTACAAAGACAAATATCAAAGGAGTAAAAAGATGTACCCTCGAACCGATGTGACTTGGTTTAAAGATCTGTAGTCCAATTTGGGGCTAAGATATGTGATTTATGAGCATGTGGGCTCAATTAAGCTGAATTTGAGGACTTATGGCCAATCTTGGGCTAAGTCCAATCATGTTAAAATGTTTTAACATTTATTTTGGGATGTTAAGCATTTGTTTGAGCTCGTCCCTTTTAACAATGCTGAGCATTGATTTAGCTTCTGACAATGTTTGTCTTTTACTGAATGCTGAGCATTCGTCATAGGTTTGGGGCTTATTCAAAGAACAATTTAAGTTTTACCCAAGCGCACATAAAAGCATATAGTGAGCTTGGCACTAGCACCAGTCAATGAGCGCGCGGCACTATGGTTAAAGCGCTAGTGCGCTTGGCGCCATATGTGAAGCGCTAATGCGCTTAGCGCTTTGCGCTAAATGAAGAGCGCTGATGCGCTTTTAGTTGAAGCGTTGAGGCGTTTGGTGCTGGTGCCATGTAATGAGCGCAGAGCGCTTTTAGTAATGCGGCGCACACGTGAGGAGCACGTGCGCGCTTAGCGCTGAGCGCTAGCCAATGAGCGCAGTGCGCTGTGTCTGAAGCGCGATGGCACTGCAGCGCTTTGCGCTAGATGAAGAGCACTAAGGCACTTTTGAATAAGGAGCGCTAAGGCTCTTATTAGATTAGGAGCGCTAAGGCTCTTCTTATGTTAACTTTACGCTCTGCAGATTATCTGTTCTTTGATAAGAGACTTTGTCTCGAGATTCTAAGAACAAAGTTCTTAGTTCATAGGAGATATTTCAATCTCTTTTTGATGAAAGGTTTTTCCTTTATGGATTAGTGATCCTAACAGAATTGAATAATTCTCCCCCTTTTATAATGAAATGTTCATAATCTCTTTTGTGAAAGACAACTTTGTCTTCTAGATCTATGATCTATGAAAGAAGTAAGTAATTCTGATTATATTAAGACGATTTCGTCTTTTTATTCTTTTTACCTTGAAAAAGAATTATCTTCTTTTGCCGAGAGCTTCTTCTTCTTCTTAAGATTTTCTCAAAGTTTAGGAGGGAGGGTTCCTCTTTTTTAAGACTTGAAGTCTCGGGTCCTTTATATAGGGGAGGCTGATTTGTTGAATCAGTTAAAGAGATTTATTCTTTAATTGATTTGGGAATTTCCCCACCGTCGTGTAGGGTGTTTTTCGTCACCCCATTGAGATGGGAATACGCGCGCGCTTGTCAGGCGTACTACAGATTCCCCCTGCCTAGGGTAGGCCGGGGTTTATTGATTGTGGGGATCCAAATCTCCGGCAGCCGCGGACTAAGCTGCCGTTAATTACCCCTCACCTTTGGGGCGGGGGGACCTCCGATTAACGGGTTAAAATGGTCATGCGACTCAATGTGCAGTGTACGTGTGTTGTGTTTTGAAAGGGGGGTTTGGATATATCGGGAGCCACGCAGAGTTTTTTACGGGGGTCCCGCACCCGGATAGCGGGCTGGGGGTCAAGGGGGCTGCTAGCCCCCTTGCGGGGTGCGGGGCAGCGCCCCGTTAGAAATTTTTTTCTAACAGGGACAGTGTCATGGAGCACGTGTGTGTGCAAATATGTATACATATGTATATATATATATGTATATATGTATATATGTATATATATAAAAGAAAGAGGAGGAAAGGGCATCCAAAGGATGCGTGGGGTCAGCGCCTTGGGCGCTGTGCGTCTAGGTGCTGTGCGCTCAGGCGCTAGAGTGCCATGTGTCGGCACGTGGGCGTTCTGCGCTTGAGCGCAGGGCGCTTGAGCGCAAGCGCGCCACGTGTCGGCACGTAGGCGCTTTGCGCTTGAGCGCCTGCGCGCCATGTGTCGGCACGGGGGAGACTTGCGCTCGGGCACTTGCGCTTGAGCGCAAGCGCGCCACGTGTCGGCACGGGGGAGACTTGCGCTCGGGCGCTTGCGCTTGGGCGCACGTGGGCGACTTGCGCTCGGGCGCTTGCGCTTGAGCGCAAGCGCGCCACGTGTCGGCACGCGGGCGACTTGCGCTCGGGCGCTTGCGCTTGAGCGCAAGCGCGCCACGTGTCGGCACGCGGGCGCTCCGCGCTTGAGCGCCGGCGAGAAAAAGTGGGTTTTAGCCTGAGAAACAGAAGCTGTGCTTCAGAAAGGAAAAATTTGTTATGTATATATGTATGGAGTTAAACTCCTGGGATGTTTTGAAGCTGATGAAGGGGGTTCTTCTTCTTCCTTCTGTTGTTTGGCCGGATCTTGATGATCAAGAAGTAGGAGATTTTAAAAAAACACTCCTTTTTGAGATCTGATGGGAGATCTGAGTTCCCCTTTGTGGGTTTTGTGGTGGAAAACTACTTAGTTTTGGAAAAGAAAAAGTAAAACTCTTGATTTAATTCAAAAGAATTGAGAAGGTTTAGAACCTTGGAGAAGGAGCAGGAGGCACAAAGAACCCTAGTTTTTGGGGGAATGAAAAAGTTGTTCTTTTTTTTTATTCATCATGTTGCCTTATATAGGCTTACATATTTACACATAGCCCATTGGGCTTTGCAAAATGGCTTTTTGCCTATCCCATGGCTCATGTGCCATTTCATTTTGCACATAAGCCATGGGCTTACAAAAATTTGGCTTTATGCCCATTTTGCATACATTCATGCACAAAAATTACATAAAAATTATTTGTTACATGATTTTGTTGTTGGCATGGGGAGGCTGGCCACGGGGTCGACTTGGGTATGGGCCTGCTTGACCTGGGCTTGGGCCCACCTAGCTTGGGGGTTGACCTTGACTTTGACTCGGTCAACAGGGGTGTAAATTTTTACCCCAACAAGTCGGATCTTTGATTCAAGGGCTTCTGGTTTGCAAAGGATAATCTTCTTGTTTTAATAAGATTGAGAAATCTTTCCATGCAGAATTTATTCTGTCTTTGGTAATTTTTATTTACCATTGGATCATTGATCCAATGGTGCTCTGATTTACAGAGCACAATTTTGTTGTTTGGAAAGATTTTGAGAAATCTTTCCTTAACAGAATTTAATTCTGATTAATTAATGATTTATCATTATTATTAGATCTTTGATAACACGGTGGAGAGCTTTTAGTTCCAGCGCTAGCGCGCCCATGCTTTGCACGTGGTACGCTGCTTAGAAGGCAGCGCACATTGCGCTAGCGCACCCGCGTTTGACACGTGGTGCGCTGCTCGGAGCGCAGCGCACCTTGCGCTAGCGCAGACATGGCTTACTGCTTAGAGCGCAGTGCACCTAGCGCTAGCGCCCACATGCTTTGCACGTGGTGCGCCGCTTAGGGTGCAGCGCACTTGGCGCTGCATCTGAAGCGTTGCTTCATTTCAAAAATTTGAATTTTAAACAGAACTTTGCTCTGATTGGGGGAAACAAATGCCCCCCACCGTTGCGCTCATGTGGCCCACATGTGAGTGCAGCGGTGGCAGTATCTGCGCCCTTGAATCAACTGAGAAGTTGAAACGGCACTCAGTGCCTATAAATAGGACCTTTGGTCCTTAGGATGATTTCTGTTCATCTTCTTTCTTGTTTTCAGAGAATTTTTATTCTCTCACAGAGTATAGCTCTCCAAATTAAGAATTTTCTTAAGGATCAAAAACTCTGTTAAAATTTAGGGTCGGCAGAGCTTTTCGTGCAGAGCTTTTCGTTCGCGGTACCCTCAGAGCCCATCATGGCGATCTATTACGCCGACCTACCCCCGGTGAACTATACCATGGAAGAAGTCAACTGGACTTCGGGAGGTCTTCTTCAGCCTGCTATGGCTTCGATACCTGTTCAGCCTCCAATGGCTTTGGATACCCTAGGGCGGTGTATTTGTCAAGGCGAGGCGCGACCGTGGGGACAACCATATATGATTGGCCTAATTCTTCGTCATCCAACTGGCTATCTTCAATGGGCCCACTACATTCTGTCAGCGAAGAAGTCACAGTTGTTGAGGCTTGGGTTATATCCCGCCATTTATGCTTCTCTCTTCCAGTGTTCTACGCTTCCCACCTGGTGGGTTAAGGCCTTTCTGGAGCAGTAGAACATTCCTACTCACACCTTCCTTTCGCTGGACCGAGAAGTATCAATTTCCTTAGAGGAATTTGCAGAAGTTTCTGACTTACCGGTTATGGGGGAGCATTATGAAGAGCTGCTTCCTACAGATGAATACATTTTTGGTGCCAAGCCAGTGATGACAGGCCTTACCCCGGAGAACGCCATCCAACACCAGTTCCCTAGCTTAATCAAAGTGTTGAATATTTATGAAGGTCTTTTTCTCGAATCTAGGAGCCGCGGGGTTAATTTCGAGGACTTCATTGCTCGTTTTCTCCATCCGAAAGTTCTCTCGAAGGAGGTTGCTAAATTCACCAAACTTGACGACCCTTGCGGTTTAGGGTTAAACAACTTCCTAACGGCGGAGGCAGATCAAAAGGGTTTCCTTCTTCCTAACACTCCAGTTGTTTCTTTCGTGGAGGTCGCAGTCCCTGGGATGGATGAGAAAACGTTCTTTTTGGGGTTTCTTGGGCTATGGCTGAGCTGGTTTGTGCTCCCGATGCACCCTCACCATATGAGGCCGTCTGTCTTCTACCCAGCTCACCGAATGGTCATTGGGGTGAATATGGCTGTCGGGGTTGCCAGGTTAGCTCATCTGTATTATGGTCTCAGCCAAGCGGCGGATACTACTGAACCCGGAGTGCAGCATGTGAACTTCTCGATGCATTACTTCATGTCATGGCTCGAGCTACATGCATTGGCGTTTTCGGTATCCATAATGTTAGTTGTATGTATGCCCTAGAGGCCAGTATTGTACAGATGATGTATATTATATTGGATGCTTGGACATATATAGAGATGACTTTCTTGCTCGATATGATAGTATGCTATCTGGTTACTCTTTATCTTAACATGTACACTAGTCTCTTTATACTGTCTTATAGTTACATGTTGGTAAAGCCCTTAGGATTTGTACTTGACTACCTGGACTATGATGCAGATCATACTAGTGGGGACATGGTAGTCCATAAGTACATCCTTCAAGGTCCCTAGTCGTGGGTGTATCGAGACGGGGCATCGATATACCAGAGTAGACTAGCGTATACGCTTCTCGACCTATGAGATGGGCGATGGATGATCCCATATCCATTGGTGTTTGACATCAGAGATGGTATACGGGTGCTCAGTGGAGACTGGGTACACTGGACGGACTCGCCGAGAACTCCAGATGGTATTATACCTCACGTCAGATGGCAGTTCTCAGGTGACACTTGTACAGGTTAGTCTGTAGACCCGAGATCGTCATAGAGTCTTATGTGATTCCCACTGTGCTTTGATCTCCACCTTACCACGTCCA
Organism: Agapanthus africanus; assembly: GCA_030015575.1. Lineage (NCBI taxonomy): Eukaryota > Viridiplantae > Streptophyta > Magnoliopsida > Asparagales > Amaryllidaceae > Agapanthus > Agapanthus africanus. The sequence goes on along the minus strand of CM057349.1, from coordinate 407,971,955 downwards.
TGAGGGCGTGCAAAACGGTGGTCTTTGGGTACAGTCCCGAGTCACATGGAGGCAATGAGCGATAGGAGGGGTTTCGTCTCTCCCGGTATTGGGGGTTGATGTTGCGCTGTGCTCGATTGGCCGTGACAGGGAAGTCCCTGGCCAGGGATGATCAGAGATTTGCTGGTAAGTGTTACCAGTAGTTTCTCGACCCGTTACGAGCCTCACATCGGCACGACTTATCGGGTTATTGGGGTCTGACGTTTACCACCCCTAGATTTGATATGCGACATATCAGACGAAGAGACCGGACTGTACGTTAGGTGTTACTGGTCGGATTCGCAGGAGTGTGAGCGGGCTAGCTCGTCGATCTTCTGATCGCTCAATACCCGGGTGGCCGTTACGTTTAGCAGACCGCTTGCGGCTTGTGGGTGCTTGATATGATCATCATCTGCTACCGTCGTATTGACGAGTCTTTAGAGTCCTACACAGAGGTTTCCTGGTTCAAGCGAAACGAAATAGGAGCGCATATGAGATATGTGCGGGACCGAGAATGATGCGTGTATGTGATACCGTATTTAATTCTCGCGATTAATGTTTCGAATGGTTGTATGCGATATAACCTAGTTATCGAATCGAAGATCGATTCGATAAACCGATACATTGAATACTAGTCGGTCGTGTGTGACATGACCGGATCATTGAATCAAGTGTTGATTTAATGATTTAATGTATAATTATATATTTGATATATTACTTTGCATTGAGTAGTATTGGTTCACTTTAAACGGATTTTTCTCACTTGATTTGCACATTGTATATGTGATATATTTTTGTGCACCTTTTTGTATCATGTTTGATGATACTTGATCATATGGTTAAATGAATAGAATTAAACCATGGTTATTTTGTAATTAGGGTTTTGCATATTTATTTATTCATTTATTTGTTTATTTATGTGGATAAATTCAAGATGAGAATGGTGGCAATTCTTGTTTTATGTTGAAGCTTCTTGAACCCTTGACTTTTGCAACCATTCTTGTCATCTTACTTAACCCTAACCCACTTAATTCACCATGGTTTATTCTCTACACTTAACCTTAGTCAAGTTATGATAAGTATTGAATTGATTATTCATTTAACACAAGACTTATCATAACTAGCTCATCTTCTTCTTCTTCTTCAAGCTTGCTACATCAATGGCAACTTGAGTTTTAGTGAGAGAAATCCAAATCTAAAGTGAACCCACCTCATATTTCTTCATCCTCTACCTCTTGCCAAGTGGTTTTGGGTGTTTTCTTCACAAGTTTCACTACTTGGTGAAGTCGGAGCTTGAACTAGTGCAACCTCGACGTAGATCGTCTTTGACACGAAGCCGACGACCTTGCTCGCCCGTTTTCCGATGAAGCCGACGAATGAGTCGAGGATTCATGATGGACAGCGAGGGCATGACCACGTGGAGCTAAGGAGGTGGAAATCCGGATCTACAAAGGTTGTAGCATCTAACCTTTAGTTAATTTGTTAACTAGTTTATAGTTTCGCCTAAATATCTAGCCGACGATCCGCGTTAGGGTTTCTCGGCACCAATAATTTTTGAAATTGGCATGTTCGATACCTTGTGAGACCTCATTAGGATGCCTAGGAACCCTACAATGGTATCAGAGCCTAGCAAGAGCCTTAGGCGAAGTCTAGACGCAATTTGAAGCCCGATCGAACCCGAAAACCACACTTTAAGATGCTCTCTGGACTTTTTCTAAATTCTGGGATTTTTCCAGATTAAAAATTGCTAAAAAATTCATCAGGGAAATATATGAATTACGGTGCAAAAATTTCTTCATGAACAGTCTAAAGCGCGGCGGATCCGCAGCCTAAGCTTCCTTAGGCGGCGGATCCGCGGCAGCTTTATTAAATTATTATATAATTTTTGCACAGTAACTGATAGCTTCTGGTGTTGGATTTTCTGGGAATTTTTAATAATTATTCAAGAGTTGAATTTTCTGGGGTTGCTTTGGGGATTCGGTGTTTCGATCGGGGTATCAAATTTCATCTTTGTGTACTTCCGGATAATTTTTAGAATATGTTAAAAAGTTCGACCGGATATAAATACCCAATTTTTCCCCTGTCGGGAAATTTCCAAGTGTTGGATTTTTCCGTAGTTTAACGACATTCTAAGTAGTGCAAGTAACGCGATGGACCCTCTAGAAGACAACAAACCTTAACTCGATTATGTGACCGTCTTGAACTGCCCTTTGAACCTTCGGGTTTGGGGCGGTACGGTGTGCCACATGTGAGGCGTTGGCTTGACCCTTCTACGGCTGGACCGTTGGTACTGAGGCATGAAATGAATGTCTTTGAACCTATTTCATGTGTTGATCGGTGTCGGGAAAACTTGGGTGTTCGAATGTTCGATCGGAAAGTTTAATATATTCTATTTGTCCGGAATTGGATACAATAATTGGAATTCACAAGTAGTTATGAGATAACTGAATGAATGTTATAAATCTAGCGGTTTAGTTTCACTTGATATCGAAAAGAGTTTTCGATAATGGGACTAAAATTCGGGGTTTATAACTGTTAGGCATGTGATGTCTAAAGAGGTTGCGGATTCCAATTGTTGTAGTTTTACACTTTCTTTTCTGTGACTGTAAGTGTAGTATGTTCATATCGCCGGTTTCGTTGCTATACGTCAACGACAATTGGGGTATGCATACTTACTTACGTTGATGACATATGATGTTATGTGTTGCTGGATATGTTATATTGGATCGTCGTGTTCGAATAGCCGGGGGTTTTTATATGAGATGAGTGTTTTTCTTTTTCATTCATGTAAAAACTTGTATGTAATATTCTTTTATTTGGGGCACTTCCAGGTAGCGGAAGTTGTCACCTTTTGTATATTATTTACTTTTCCGCATTAGGATAGACCCAAGGAGGGGAGCACAAGTAACCGGGTTCTGGGGTCCAGTGGGAGACCAACTCGAGGAGTCGAGTCCGGGTCTCCTAACCCTAGAATTGGCAGGGTTTCTTGCCGCTCTCGTAGGGGTCTAGGGGTATGGGATTGGCTATTCATCACGACCGTGGAATCCGTGTTTTATACTGGCTCGTATTGAAAACACGGACGTCCTAGTATATCCAATATTTCATATGTTTATTCTGCTGCGATATCTGTGTTGTGACTCTGTGATGGATATAGTATATAGTATATATGATATATTATATAGACGTTACTTATGTTTTACACCCGCACTAGCCCTGCCCTGCTCTGTCGTTAGTTACCTAACCTAACGGTGCACGAGGGGACATCGAGGCGAATGCGGATGGCATAAGTGTACGTCATATCTATCTGTGATGTTTAGGTATTTAAATGATGGGACTTCATTAATGTGATTAATGAAAGAAAGAAACCTAAGATGTTGTGGAATCGAATTTTAAAATAAAACAGGTAGCTACAGTTCTTGCTTTGCATAGCGGTATATATGATATACCCTGCACCTTATTCGATGAGGAAAGGACCGAGATCCCTTCACCGGGAGTGACTCCTTTTGCAATAACTGGCAGATGCTACACACTCGGTTTGTTTTTGATTGCTTTTATAGTTTTTGCTTTGCACAGTGATATATATGATATATCCCGCACCTCATTCGACGAGGAAAGGGCCGACGATCCCTTCACCGGGAGTGACCCCTTTAGCAAAACTAGAAAAGCCTCAAAATCACTCCATTTCAAAACTTCATTTGATTCTACAACGATATCAAGTTCATTACGCAATAGGTTTTCAGAAAAACCTGTCGTAGCCCTCCGTCATTTCAGATAAGTCCTGTTTAGTATTCGTGCTGCGTTTGTTGACCTTGTCAAGGCGCAGTGTGCGGTAACTAACCAGTATTTATCTGCTTATGCATATGATGCAGATTGAGTTAGGGTAGTCGTACGGCCTTGTTGACCTTGTCAAGGGTCGTGCGGGTGGGTTTAATTCAATCAAGAAATGACGGGTTGAACTTGACTTACGGTCTATGGTTTGTTGACCTTGTCAAGGTCATAGATCGTTTGGGGCAAAAGATTATCGGGAATTTCAAGTGTTGAAATTTGCAATGAGATTGCATACCTTCTATGAGATAGTTGGATCCCGATACCCACTGCGAGTAAGAGTTACTCCTGGGAGAGTTTTACACACTACAATTAGCCGATCAAGTAGCTGTCTAGAAAGGTGTCAACGAGGTTACGCCTCTGGGAAAATGAGGTTTACAGTAATTAGGTTCGTGCGAAAGCACGGGGGACCTCCCTCAAAGTACCGACACTGGCCTGGCTGAAAGATTGGCGAACTTGTAGTGTGTAATTAATCCCGGCTAGTCTTTCCTTTTAGGGTTTGAAGGAAGATTTGATAAAAAGCAGTGGGAGCCATCCTGATTAGATAAGATAATAACCAATCTGATCTTGCACGAGCATATGCTAAAGTATTTTCTTCTCTCTCTCTCCAGGTAGCGACCATTTCATGCTTAATAAAGATAATAATATGGATGTATTGACCGAACCCGCATGTTATACTGTGCTGGGGAACGTTGGTTCCGTTCTATCTTATAAGAGTTATAGGAATGAACAGGAAATAGGGGAATACCAGGATTCCTATGCCACCCGAATGAAGAAAGTACATGTTGATGCATTTTCTTCGGGTGTGTTCGTTACAGAAAACTGTTTCTCCATTTGCTCTATGTCCTGGGTATTAGATACCGGGTCAGGATCCCATATATGTAATCAGTTACATGGGCTTAGAAAAGGTAGAGAACTTGGAGAAGGTGATAAAGACATTAGAGTCGGAAATGGTGCAATTGTTGCAGCTAAGACTGTCGGGGAATATCACCTTGTATTACCAACTGGTAATACATTGGTTCTGAACGAATGCTATTACATGCCGAACCTGATATGGAACATTATATCGGTTTCTTTATTAAGTAAAGAGGGATATAATTTTGTATTACAGGATAATGTTATGAACATTTTCCATAACCAAAAGTTGGTTGGATCAGGCACGTTGTGCAATGGCATTTATGTTCTAAATCAATCAACAGTTCTGAACATAACAAACACATACAAGAGGAAGAGTTCTGAACTCAACGAATCCTTCTTGTGGCATTGTAGACTGTGTCACATCAATGCGACACGACTGGCTAAGTTGCATAAGGATGGATATTTAAATCCGTTTGAATTTTTATCTTATGACACTTGCCAGTCATGTCTCAAAGGCAAGATGACCAAAACTCCGTTTACGGGACACGGAGAAAGAGTTACCGAACTCTTGGGACTGATACATAGTGATGTATGCGGTCCCATGTCTACACATGCCAGGGATGGTTCTTCATACTTCATTACATTCACTGACGATCTCTCTAGATTCGGATATGTGTTCCTGATGAAACACAAATCAGAAGCTTTTGAGAAATTTAGAGAATATAAACAAGAAGTTGAGAACCAAACCGGAAAAAGTATTAAAATCCTACGATCTGATCGAGGAGGTGAATACTTGAGCAATGAATTCCTGGACTTCCTAAAAGAGAATGGGATTCTCTCTCAGCTGACTCCTCCATATACACCACAGCACAACGGTGTATCAGAACGGAGGAACCGCACCCTATTAGATATGGTGCGCTCTATGATGAGCACAGCTGAGTTACCTATTTCCTTCTAGGGATATGCACTGGAGACAACAGCATACCTATTGAATCAAGTTCCATCTAAATCTGTACCTACCACACCATATGAGATATGGAGTGGGAAGAGGCCATATCTTAAACGAGTTAAGATATGGGGTTGTCCAGCCTATGTCAAAAGACAAAATCCGGACAAGCTCGAGGCACGGTCAGTTTTTTGCAAGTTTGTGGGATATCCAAAGAACTCCTATGGGTATTTTTTCTACCGCAGTGAGGAACAAAAAGTGTTTGTTGCTCAACATGCCACATTTTTAGAAAAGGAATTCCTTGAAAAAGAAATTAGTGGCAGAGTGGTAGAGCTGGAAGAGGTTCCAGATACACAAACTCAAACTGAAGATTTAGTGGAACAAGAGGATTCAGTAGCTCCCAATGAACCCCAGCCTCTCCGCCGATCTAGTAGGGTTCCTTGCCAACCTGAGAGATACTACGGTTTTCTCATGGATGGTGGGAGCGAGGATTGCATCATGGAGGATGATGACCCAACTAGCTTCGAGCAGGCCATCACGAGTGGGGACTCGGTGAAATGGCTGGATGCTATGCGGTCCGAGATGGAATCCATGTACACCAACAAAGTATGGACTTTGGAAGTTGCTCCTGAAGGGGTAAAACCCATTGGGAGCAAATGGATCTTCAAGAAGAAACTTGGTGTAGATGGGAAAGTGGAGACTTTCAAAGCTAGACTTGTAGCAAAGGGTTTTCGTCAAAGGCCAGGTGTGGACTATGACAAGACTTTTTCTCCAGTGGCTATGCTTAAATCCATCCGGATCATGCTTGCCATCGCTGCATATCATGATTACGAAATCTGGCAAATGGATGTTAAGACCGCCTTTCTAAACGGGGATTTAGAAGAGTGCGTGTACATGACTCAGCCAGAGGGCTTCATAGACAGTGGGAGCAGCGGGAAGGTATGCAAGCTGCTTAAATCCATTTATGGATTAAAGCAAGCATCGCGGAGTTGGAACATCTGCTTTGACGTCGTTATCAAAGAGTTTGATTTCGTCAAAAATCCAGATGAACCTTGTATCTACAAGAAGGTGGCAGAGAGTAAGGTTGTCTTCCTCGTATTGTACGTGGACGACATACTCTTGATAGGAAATGATATTCCTATGCTGCAGTCGGTCAAGCTCTTCTTATCACAAAGATTCTCAATGAAAGATCTTGGTGATGCCTCCTGCATATTGGGAATCAGGATCTATAGAGATAGATCCAAACGGATATTGGGAATGTCCCAATCCAGGTACATTGACACCATACTAAAGAGGTTTAGTATGGAAGAATCCAAGCATGGGAACTTACCCACGATCTCTGGACTCACTCTCTCCAAAGAGATGTCTCCCAAGACTGATTTGGAGAGAGCTCGCATGCAAGGGATACCCTATGCTTCGGCAGTAGGCTCTATCATGTATGCGATGCTATGTACCAGACCCGATGTAGCATACTCACTAAGTGTAGTGAGCAGGTATCAAGCAGATCCTGGAGAGAGTCACTGGACAGCTGTGAAGAACATTCTCAAGTACTTGCAAAGGACTAGAGATATGTTCTTGGTGTATGGTAACGGAGAACTCCAAGTGGAGTCCTTTACCGATTCGAGCTTCCAGAGTGATAAGGACGACTCTAAGTCGCAGTTGGGCTTTGTCTTTACCCTTTACGGAGGGGCGGTTAGCTGGAAGAGTTCCAAGCAGGAAACCGTGGCAGACTCGACGATGGAGGCTGAATACATCGCTGCCAACGATGCTGCTAAAGAAGCTGTCTGGATCAAGAAGTTCATTACTGAACTTGGAGTGGTTCCATCCATTGAGCGTCCAATACCTTTGTATTGCGATAACAATGGAGCGGTGTCTTTGGCCAAGGAACCCAGGTCCCATCAGCGATCCAGGCATATTCTGACGCGGTATCACCTGATCCGGGAGATAGTTGATCGCCGGGAGATCGAGGTCAGGAGGGTTGACACGAAGAACAACACCGCGGATCCACTCACGAAGGCCATTCCCCAGATACAGTTTGAGAGACTCTTCGGGATGCTCGGTATGCGATACTACAGCAGCTGGCCCTAGTGCAAGTGGGAGATTGTTAGTTGTATGTATGTCCTAGAGGCCAGTATTGTACAGATGATGTATATTATATTGGATGCTTGGACATATATAGAGATGACTTTCTTGCTCGATATGATAGTATGCTATCTGGTTACTCTTTATCTTAACATGTACACTAGTCTCTTTATACTGTCTTATAGTTACATGTTGGTAAAGCCCTTAGGATTTGTACTTGACTACCTGGACTATGATGCAGATCATACTAGTGGGGACATGGTAGTCCATAAGTACATCCTTCAAGGTCCCTAATCGTGGGTGTATCGAGACGGGGCATCGATATACCAGAGTTGACTAGCGTATACGCTTCTCGACCCATAAGATGGGCGATGGATGATCCCATATCCATTGGTGTTTGACATCAGAGATGGTATACGGGTGCTCAGTGGAGACTGGGTACACTGGACGGACTCGCCGAGAACTCCCAGATGGTATTATACCTCACGTCAGATGGCAGTTCTCAGGTGACACTTGTACAGGTTAGTCTGTAGACCCGAGATCGTCATAGAGTCTTGTGTGATTCCCACTGTGCTTTGATCTCCACCTTACCACGTCCATGAGGGCGTGCAAAACGGTGGTCTTTGGGTACAGTCCCGAGTCACATGGAGGCAATGAGCGATAGGAGGGGTTTCGTCTCTCCCGGTATTGGGGGTTGATGTTGCGCTGTGCTCGATTGGCCGTGACAGGGAAGTCCCTGGCCAGGGCTGATCAGAGATTTGCTGGTAAGTGTTACCAGTAGTTTCTCGACCCGTTACGAGCCTCACATCGGCACGACTTATCGGGTTATTGGGGCCTGACGTTTACCACCCCTAGATTTGATATGCGACATATCAGACGAAGAGACCGGACTGTACGTTAGGTGTTAGTGGTCGGATTCGCAGGAGTGTGAGCGGGCTAGCTCGTCGATCTTCTGATCGCTCAATACCCGGGTGGCCGTTACGTTTAGCAGACCGCTTGCGGCTTGTGGGTGCTTGATATGATCATCATCTGCTACCGGCGTATTGACGAGTCTTTAGAGTCCTACACAGAGGTTTCCTGGTTCAAGCGAAACAAAATAGGAGCGCATATGAGATATGTGCGGGACCGAGAATGATGCGTGTATGTGATACCGTATTTAATTCTCGCGATTAATGTTTCGAATTGTTGTATGCGAGATAACCTAGTTATCGAATCGAAGATCGATTCGATAAACCGATACATTGAATACTAGTCGGTCGTGTGTGACATGACCGGATCATTGAATCAAGTGTTGATTTAATAATTTAATGTATAATTATATATTTGATATATTACTTTGCATTGACTAGTATTTGTTCATTTTAAACGGATTTTTCTCACTTGATTTGCACATTGTATATGTGATATATTTTTGTGCACCTTTTTGTATCATGTTTGATGATACTTGATCATTTGGTTAAATGAATAGAATTAAACCATGGTTATTTTGTAATTAGGGTTTTGCATATTTATTTATTCATTTATTTGTTTGTTTATGTGGATAAATTCAAGATGAGAATGGTGGCAATTCTTGTTTTATGTTGAAGCTTCTTGAACCCTTGACTTTTGCAATCATTCTTGTCATCTTACTTAACCCTAACCCACTTAATTCACCATGGTTTATTCTCTACACTTAACCTTAGTCAAGTTATGATAAGTATTGAATTGATTATTCATTTAACACAAGACTTATCATAACTAGCTCATCTTCTTCTTCTTCTTCAAGCTTGCTACATCAATGGCAACTTGAGTTTTAGTGAGAGAAATCCAAATCTAAAGTGAACCCACCTCGTATTTCTTCATCCTCTACCTCTTGCCAAGTGGTTTTGGGTGTTTTCTTCACAAGTTTCACTACTTGGTGAAGTCGGAGCTTGAACTAGTGCAACCTCGACGTAGATCGTCTTTGACACGAAGCCGACGACCTTGCTCGCCCGTTTTCCGATGAAGCCGACGAATGAGTCGAGGATTCATGATGGACAGCGAGGGCATGACCACGTGGAGCTAAGGAGGTGGAAATCCGGATCTACAAAGGTTGTAGCATCTAACCTTTAGTTAATTTGTTAACTAGTTTATAGTTTCGCCTAAATATCTAGCCGACGATCCGCGTTAGGGTTTCTCGGCACCAATAATTTTTGAAATTGGCATGTTCGATACCTTGTGAGACCTCATTAGGATGCCTAGGAACCCTACACATAAAAGGCCGTCCTTCTACGACAGGTGTGGCTTCCCCCGGATCATGCGATTAGTCAATGCATCTATTGTAAATCCGTCACCGCGGGAAGCCAGAGGTTTGCTCCTTTGTCCTCGCACGGTCGGAGATGGCATGACTTTCACCGACAAGATCCTGACTATCGGCAAAGAGTCCGCGACAGCGGTGCACCATTGCGGGACATTTTTAAAGATGGAGCCTCTGTTTTGAAAGCTCGGGAAATCCTTCATTTATATTCCATCAGACCGGGATTTCTAGTGTTTAGGCAAAATGATGCAGCGTTATTCATGAGATACAATCTGCACCGTTTTGCCCAGCAGCTGAGCTACAATCAGGGAGTCCCGCTTAAGGCTTTCTTGTTAGAACCTGCTGTCACTAAAGAGGGAATACGAAACGCGCTGCATCATTTCATGCGCATGAACACGGGGTCCAACTTCTTTATCAGCGAACCGAGCTGTGTCCCAAAGGCTCTTAGCGTGTACGTGGCGTGGTACCAGCATTCAATGGGCGCTGTCATCAAGAAGGAGAAGCGACTGTTGCTCGCTCGTAAAGGTGCACACCCTGATGGTGATCGAAACGTCCCTCTGAATTGACGGACCATTGTCCCGCTTCCCTTAAGAGAAGCTGCCCTGATCGAAGTTCCGCATGACAGGCCTGAGCTACCGATACCCCGGGCTCCTGTAGAAACGGTGACTATAGCTTCCCCCGATTCTGGTGTGGGTTCAGATATCGGGGCTCGTCACCCCAAGGTGCCTACTAAACGTAAGTGCTTGCGGCGACCGGAGCTCGTTCGCAGAAGAGGAAGAAGAAGTCGATCCTCTCTGTAGACGTTGTACTCAGCCAGGAGCCTCATGCTCCTTATAGTGAGAGCTTGGGCGAATATGGGACCAACGAGGGTCTATTCATAGAGCCGGACAATACGGATCTGGAGGCTGCTATTGCAGCTTCTGTACGATCAGCAAGCCACAAATCAGGAATGATCATCCTTGCTGAGTCAGGTAATCTTTAGTTACATCCTCTTTTTTTGTTGTTACATATTTTTCTATTATCATGCCTTGACTAACACCTCATCATTAATAGGCATTTCCACTGAAGAGGCTTTGGCGGATTCCCTCAAGACTTTCGAGGAGGAGGAGAGGATTCGCGCTTCGCTTGGTGTTGGTATATTTCGGCCCATTGCGCCCTCATTCGCCTTTCTTATGGACAATCTGACCCCTCATTTTCATCTTATTACAGGAACTACCTCTACTCAGGTTATTCCAGGCGTGGCACCCACTTCGCAGGGCGGTGCGGAGACTCTTCCTGGGTCGGCTATCGAAGTTTCAGTTCCACCGGTATTGCCGAAAGAAGCTTCACTTAAGCAACTGACGACGGATGCCATAACGGCTCCAGAGGTAACTATTGGCACGGACGATGACGTCCCGTTGAAGGAGGTCTTTAGAAGATCTGCCCTCACAGCCCGAGCGGAAAGGAAGCATAGAATGCGTGCGGCAAAGGAGCGTACCGCCGCCTTGGCTGCGGGTGCAGGTCCAAGCGCTGCTACCCCTGCCCCTACTCCTTCAGAGGATGCTTCAGCTGCCTTGTCTATCGCCCACAGACAGGCAGCACGCGCAGCTCGGGAAGCAATCGAAAAACCGACCTAAGGTAATGTGACATTGGGTTCTTTTGTCAAAGTTTTAATTTTCAGGTTCTCATGTATCCTATCCTGCAGGGCCGAGTCTTGTCGAGGAAGTGGTGGATGACGTGGCGGCAACCACCGAGCTTGAGGTAGTGGCAAGTGAGACAGCCACTAACGCCAAGCCCGAGGTAGCAGTAGGTGAGATGGCTACAATCGCCGAGCCCGAGGTAGCCGCTCTTTCTCAAGAGTCGGGCACTGCTCCAATCGTCGCACTTTCCCCCTGCAGCTCCTTGCCGTTGCCGGGCGCTGCGAGTGTCACGACAATTCTCGTGGAATCGGGGGATGAGGCTACGGGTGGCGAGACCGTTCCGATGGAGGAAGGTGAAGCATTCTCTGCATCTAGTGACGCCCTTGTCGCGGTCTCGCCCGGCGACTCACCTGGTAGATTTTGGGGTCATTACTCTCCCATTTATTCTGCAATCCCTTTCAATTTATTTTAACAGCGTTTTTCTTATTTCTAATGCAGGTGTGATAAGCGTTGGGGTTATGCCATCCGAGGAAGCGTCTCCAGTTGCTGCTTTGACGGTGACTGCTCCTCTACCTTCTCTCATACCATCTCAAATGCTGGAAGGTGTGGATTTGTGACCCATCATTTTCATTGTAGGCAGTATACTTTATGTACTGATATTGCATTATTATATACTTGTAGGAGTCTTTTTTGATCACCTGTATCAGGTGTTGCACCCATATTTCTCCTTCCAGTCAGAGATTGCCTCTTCTAGCGGAGCTGGTGAGTACAGCCTTTAGCTAATGTCTTTTCTTTTCCTTTACGGGCAGTCAAATCGTTTCTAATTCTTCTTTGATTTAATTGCAGCTCTACAGATTGAAAAAGGAGACGAAAGAACAGTTGCACCACCGGTACTCCCCGTCCTGCCACCTGCTGCAGCCGGTATAGTAAACTCCGCTGTTTATGAACCTCTTTTATTTCTTGAACCATTATTTGACTGTGATTTGCTTAGCAGCTGTGACACCGACCTCAGCTCCGTTTGAGTCTCAAGTCGTAATGCCAGCAGGCCCCTTCTCTCGACGCCCTTCTTCCAAAGGTGTTGTGAATAGCCTGCGCACGTTGATCGATCATCTCGAGTAGCTTGATACGGAGACACCTGCCCTTGCTGCAGATTTCGCTGCTGAGGTTAATCCCATGCTGGCGACACTCGTACACTTTCATAATGAAGGCATCGTGGAGTCCTGGGTTAATTATTACAGAAAAATCGAGGCCTGTCTGCATGAACTGGGGTTTAGATGTCCTGCCCCTGAGGTCTTGGCTGTGAACTCCCAACGGGCTGCATGGGTCGAGGAGAGCACCCCTTACTTCCGCCATCTTGAACAAAAAGCAGCTTTGAGGCGTAAGGAGCGCGAGGAAACTTTAAGTGAATCTTCTCGTTTGCATGCCCAAGTTGATGCAAACGCTACATAGTTGAAAGTTATCTTTGAAAGCCTCTTATGATGTATTTCTGACGGGCTCACGCTGAGGCAAAAGCTTGACCTCATCGAGCGAGATGCACAGAATCATGAGGCAGCTCAGCGGGTCGTAAAAGAGAAACTTTCATCCTACTTGCAGCAACGAGCCCAGGTCGAAGCAGAGTTGGCCATGGCAGCTGCCTAAGAAAAGGGGCTGGGGGAAGTGCGCGAGTGGCTGATCGGTCTATTGAAAACGCTTCCCTCCCAATAGTTGTTTTTGCACCACTTGTAACTTTTGAATAAAATGTATCCCACCTTTTTTATCCTTTCATATGATGTAAATTGTATTTAATTGAATTTATGAATAAAAGATACATTTCTTTCATACTATCTTGTGTCATTTTTTGCTTTCTTCTTTTCTTTTTTATCGGCATGTCACTTTAGTAAGCATAGCCTGCAGATGATAAGAGAGCATTCCGTTTTGAATTCTTCGAGAGGTAGCGATGGCTTAGGAAGCAGGTTCAGATCTGCTGCCTAAGGCCTTTCAACTTCATGAGTCGTGAGGGTCTCATAAAGACTTTTCTCCCTACGAGTCGAGAGGATCTCATAGGTGTATTTTCTCTTTAGGAAACGTGAGGATTCCTAAGTGTGTTTTTCTCTTATAAGTCATAAGGATCTCACAAGAGAATTTTCCCTCTTACAAGTCAAGAGGACTCGTAAGTGGTCATTTCCTTCCTTGTCGAGATTCGACTTTGGAGGGTGTAGCCCATGAATAGTATGCAAGAGTCCATTTTGGACCGACTTGCAGGGCCACGGTGCTTAGGAAACACGTTTTTTAATCACCATTGCCTAAGGCTTTGCCTTATGAGTCAAGAAGAATCGAGAAGTTCTCGCAAAGATGTCCTAACGTCACAGTTAACCTCTGCTCTGTACGACAGAGGTCCGTCAGGGTCTGTGGTACTAGGGTTTTTGTCCGTCGTACCGTCGCGTCGGCTGATGTATTCCTCGATAGGCAATCTTGCTGTTCGAGTAGCCTCGCAACTGTCGTGTCTCTGATCCCTTCAGGGGCTGGACAAAATGTCTTCAAGCAATCTTCCTAAGCGATTTGACTGTCGGAAGAGCAAGCGTTAGGAATTTTGCCATGCCGCTTTTTACTTGAGGTTAGGCTCAGTTTGGGGAGCCCTGATGAGTCATAACCACTCCACGCTGGTGTGGGATGATCTTCGATAGTCTTTCAGGTTTTATATGAGTTGCCGTCAAGACCCTGAAGCTAGGAATATTGGCTTTGCTTCGTTTGCTGGCATCGTGTCTGCTGTATCGAGACGAATGTCACGGTTGTCTCTAGGTTGTTGGTGAACCGTCGAGGTTTGGAACTAGGAATTTTGCCGTAGCTCCGTTGTTTGATTGTCGCGTCTTAATCCTGCTGGAGGAAGAATGCTATGGTGACATCTCGTCTGATGTATCGAGACGAACGTCGAGATGGTGACCACTTCACGCTGGTGTGGGATGATCTCCGATAGTCTTTCAGGTTTTATATGAGTTGCCTTTAAGACCCTGAAGCTAGGAATTTGGCCTTCGCTTCGTTTGTTTTGGCGTGTCCGAATCCTGTTGGAGGAAGGACGTTGTGATGACATCTCGTCTGCTGTATCGAGACGAACGTCGAGGTGGTAACCACTCCGTGCTGGTATGGGAAGATCTCAAATTGTCTTTCAGGTTTTATATGAGTTGCTGTCAAGACCCTGAAGCTAGGAATATTGCCTTCGCTTCATTTTCTTTGGCGTCGTGTCTGCTCTATCGAGACGAACGTCGAGACGGTGCTGGGATTTTGTCATCACTTCGCTTTGTTTCGACCATGAAGTCTTTTATTGACGTTGCATCTACATCCTGCTGGACTGCAAAGGAACGTCGTTGTTGACATTGCGCCTGCTGTAACGAGACGAATGCTGAGATAGAGTTGGGATTTTGCTATCACTCCATTTTTTTTCGACCATGAGGTCTTTTGTTGACGTTGCATCTGCATCCTGGTGGACTGCGAAGGAACACCGTTGTTGACATTGCGTCTGGTGTAACGAGACGAATGCTGAGGTGGAGCTGGGATTTTGCCATCGCTCCAAGGTTGATTGTCGCGTCTGAATCCTGGTGGAATGAGGAGGAACGCTGTTGTGGGTCTCTAGGCTATCTGTAAACCGTCGAGATTTAGCTCTCTTTCTGATGGAGCCTGGTGGGAAGGTATGGTTCCCTCTTTGTTTGTGTCCCTGGATTGTATACAGGGATCGATGCGATCTTACCTGTAGGGCAAAAGGTTTCATTTTATATATTTTTCTTTCCGTGATGCTCTATCATTTCAGATTTTATATCGCGAAGGTCGCGATTGCCCAATCATTTCGGCTATTTTTCACGGTGCCTAATCATTTCGGCTATATTTTTTATTTACTCGCTGCTTTTTATTGCGATTTACCCAATCGTTTCGGCTGTTTTTTGTATGCATATATTTTTACTTGCTGATTTCATTGCAAGTTGCCCCATCATTTTGGCTATTTCATATGCATTTTTGGCTCGTTCATTTTTATCGCAAGTATGGGATTTAGGATCTGATACCGATTTAAGCATCAGCATCGCTACAACTGGGATATTAGCAGGAGCGAATCATCATTTGCCTTTGTTGATGTCGAACAAAGGTAGCTTAGTAAACAGGGTTAGGATCCTGTCGACTAAGGCTTTTGACTTCATGAGCCGTAAGGGTCTCATAAAGGTATTTCTCCTATGAGTCGTGAGGATCTCGTAGGTGCGTTTTCTCCTTAAGAATCATGAGGAGTCTTAAATGTATGGTCTCTTATAAGTCGTAAGGAACTTACAAGAGTGTTTTCTCCTTATAAGTCGAGAGGACTTATAAGTGTCTTTTGCCATATGAGCATATCCCCAGTCTCTGGCGGGACTTTTTTAGGGAAATGCTTATTCGCGCCCGTGGATTGTATACAAGGGTCAGCGTTGAACTGCTTGTAGGGACCACATTGGAGATTGTGATGGCTTAAGAACAGGTTCATATCCCTGTAGCTTAAGGCTTTTGAACCCTGTGAGCCGTGAGGGTCTCAAAGGGGAATTCTTGAAGATCTCGTAAGTGTAATTTATCCTTAGGCATCTTTAGGATCCCTAAGTGTGTTTCTCCTTTGTGAGTCGTAAGGATCTCACGCAGGTGGTTTCTCCTTACTGGGTCGAGAGGACCTTGCAAGTGTCTTTTGACGAGATTGCGCCCTTTCGGGTTTTCACAAAACTCGCCGGTAGTCCCGCTGTTTTTACTCACGGAGCCCTTTCGGGTTTTCATCCGTGCCCATCTTGCTTATGGACATAATGTTTTTTTTTGGCACCACGTTAGCCTGGGGACGGCGCGGGTTCGTAGTAGTTTAATGACGTTTCGGTCATTTGCAAGTTTTAGGACATTGCAGTCCATCGTTAATTTAAGGACGTTTCGGTCTGTCGCCAGTTTTAGGATATAGTGGTCCATGGTTAGTTTAAGGACATTTCGGTCCGTCGCCAGTTTTAGGACATAGTGGTCCACCGTTGCCGTATTTGAGGCGAATTTCTAGTTTACGGACTTTTCGGTCCATGGGGCTTTCTCTATGAATGAGCACGATGCCTCCGGCATGTCCATCTTTTTAGGGGCATGAGGCTGCGGCAGGTTCACCTTCCAGTTTTCGGATAATGCGAACTTGCCTTATTGGTATTGGTCGTGAATCTAGCCTTTGAAGACGAAGCAATTTTCGATTGGATGGCTTACTGCTTGGTGGTAAGGGCAGTAATTAGGATTGTTGACATTGCCTGGCTGCAACGGACTTTTTGGATCCGGCAGATTGATGAGTCTATTGCGCACTGCCAGCTCGAACAGTCTCCTCGTTTTATCCTGGGGAAACGAGTAAGGACGTCCCAGTCTCTCCTCGAGGGATGGGCGTGGACGCATATTGTTTTGGCGAACAACCGGCTTTAAGTTGCTCGGCTGTTGTTGAGTGTTAGTGATGAAAGTTGCTTTTCCTTTCCCTTTTTCATTTTGAGAGTCGGTCTTTTGAGGAAATGGTCTACGACCCATCTGATCCATTTGGGCCAGCTTGTCAATCAAGGCGTGGAAGGTAGTTGGCTTGAAGAATATCATAAATTGCGAGATGGTCGCTTGAGGGTCAAGAGTGCCCACGAACATGCCCACTGTCGGCGCTTCTTCGATGCGCTTCTCGCATTTCGACCATAAATTTGGCCACCGTATTGTGTACTGGACCCAAGTTTCTCCTGGCTTCACCTTGGCATTGATAAGCGCCGTGATTGGGGTACATTCGCTAGCGCTGGCAAAACGTTGGGTGAATAGCAACTCCGTCTCTGCAAATGTCTTGACAGAGTCATTTGGGAGTTCTGAATACCATTCGAACGCCGTCTCCGCCAAGCTGCCGACGAATTGGCGAAGCAATAAGGTGTCGTCCCCTCCAGTGTTGCCGCATAGAGCCCTGAACTTAGTGACATGTTGATGTGGATTTCCCATCCCCTTATATACGTAGAATTTGGGGATCATGTATCCCGGCGGGTACGTTATTTGGTCATACCAACCCGGATAGAGCCGTCCAGTCTTAACAATTAGCCCAGCTGCTTCATTCGCCTGATGAGCTCGTATTTGTTGAGCGATGTAATCATCCAGAGCGGCCTTGGAGATGGTCTCCTCCTTGGCTGCTGAAAGAGCCGGAGGAGGATTTGATGTCTCCCCTCTATCATCTTCAATTATTACTGGAGGGTCTTCGACTGGAGGGTCCGGCTGGATCATCATGCCCACTACATCTTGGAATAGAAGGGCCATTCGTTTTATATTGGCTGCCTGCTCCGCAACCTCTTTTTCTTTCCTCTCGAGCATTCTTCGGAGGAAATCAGCAGCAGTTTCTTACTCCTGACGTTGCTCTGAGGATGTCTCCAGGCTTGCTTTCAGTCTCGTAAGTGTGGCCATAGCTATTAGCATCTCTTGGAGCTTTTGTTGTTGTTGCTCCTGAGCCTTTGTTATATATCTGGTGAGTGGTCGATGGCCCATAGAGATACGGCTATCCTCTTTCCCGGATGCCATATAGACAGTGTTCACTACCGTGCCCCCAGAATTGGGGCGTTTAGATTCAGTGTTCTTGCGATTCGCCGCAGACACCGGGATTTTCTCCAGCTTTCTCCTCTTGTAAGCGGTCGAGGTTGAGGGGGCCGTTGCAGTGGGCACCCAAGTAGCTGTCGCCTTCTGTGGCTTGATAGGGTAGTCCTCTTCTTGCCGAACCTTCATCTTTTTCTGTCGGCGAGGATAGTCTTGATCTATCACGGAGTTCTGGACCTGTCTCCAAACTTTGTAAATTTTAGAGGACAGCCGCTAAGGGGGTTGTTCGAGCTTCACTTTTATGGCATTCTCCATAGGTGGAGGAAATCTTTTTAGCATGGCCGTCGGAGAGTTCTTGCCCACCCTCCTAAGTGGTTCAAAACTGTTCCCAGTTGGAACAGCAGCATCGACTTTAACCATCGGAGCTGATGGAGTCAATCCCAAAGGGGAACTGCCCCCAGCTTTCCTCACTCGGCGCCAGTGGCGACATCGAGCATGTCGTGTAGCCGGGATCACCTTTATCATCGGAGTAGTTTCGTCCTGCCCCCTACTCTGAGGAGAGGCTGTTATTGGCGCCGGCCTGTCAAAGATTGACATCCGCTGAGAAGGAATAGTCAACCCGTCGAAGGCCGACTTCCGAGTAGGGGAAGCAGTTCGGAGAGCTTTAATTGCAGCAGGAGCTGGGATTGCCTTCTCTGGTATTGCAAGCCTCTTCATGGGCCCTTTTGAGCGTAGGCTCAGCCTGTCGAAGACTGAGGTATTAGACTTGGACGACCCGTTGAGAGGGGCCGCGGTAGTTGTAAGCCAATCAAAGACCGACTTCTTCAGAGCTTCTTGCGATGGCCTTGGGGTGTTGAAGCTCGTGGGTGGGAGCATGGTCCCAAAGAATAGCCCAGTGGTGGCTTGCATCACCTGTTCCACTGGCATCGTGAAAACGGAGGCCGCTCGAGGCCCATAGGCCACTCCTCCAGCAAGGACGGAGTGGGAGTTGTCTTCGTTGTTGCAGTTGGTGCAGTTGAAAGCCATTGATGTCATCTTCTCTTCTGCACGAAGAAAGATACCAAATCTTAGTACCTCGAACCCAAGGGCAACCATATCAAACCGCGATTCGTTCGCGAACACGACACACGAAGTGTGGAGTGGAAAAAGGAAAAGGTCCCACCGGGCGTGCCAGAATCTGTTCCCCGCCGAAAATACAGAGATGCGACCGCGCGTGTCTGTCTTGCCTAAATTTCGGGGCAGATGCTAATTGGTGCTATCCGTCCACCTCTCCGAAAATGCCAAGTTGATTTATGGCACCATGTATCGAAGGTTTAAACGGATGCGGCCGATGTAGCAGACTTCGTCAGATTCCCCCTTGTTGAGGGGTTTTTGATTGTGGGGACGCTCTTCCCTGCAGGCGCAAGCCCCTGCAGTTAATTACGCTGCCGCATCGCGGTAACCACTTTCTCCTTCTCCAGATGGTCACTTCATGTCATGGGTGTTTGTTTTGTTTTTGGTTGCCCGTGGATTGTATACGGAGACTAATTTATGTTGTCGCCCGTAGGGTGTAGATTAGTCCAAATCTGTATCTTCTTAGATTTAGGTTTAGGGGTTAGGATTAAGGATACGTTATCCTCATTTGAGACTAAGATCAACTTAAACGTTTGTTAAGGATACGTTAGCCTCATTTTAGACTAAGATCAACTTAACGGGATCATTTAGATCCAACAAAAGAGCATTTGGACTCGATTGTTTAGTTTAGGGACATTGCGATCGATTAGTTTAAAGACATTACGGTCCATTGTTAGTTTAAGGACATCTCGGTCCAAGGTTAAGGACATCATAGTCCGTGAGTTTAAAGACCTCACAGTCAAGGTTAAGGATATCATAGTCCGTGAGTTTAAAGACCTCACAGTCAAGGTTAAGGTCATCATAGTCCGTGAGTTTAAAGACCTCACAGTCAAGGTTAAGGACATCATAGTCCATGGGTTTAAGGACCCCACAGTCCGTGGATTGTTTGGTTGTCAGGACCCGTCACCTCTCTGAGGACATTGAAGGATTACAACGACAAATATCAGAGGAGTAAAGAGATGTACCCTTGAACCGATGTGAGTTGGTTGAAAGATCTGTAGTCCAATTTGGGGCTAAGATATGTGATTTATGAGCATGTGGGCTCAATTAAGCTGAATTTGAGGACTTATGGCCAATCTTGGGCTAAGTCCAATCAAGTTAATATGTTTTAACATTTTTTTTGGGATGTTAAGAATTTGTTTGAGCTCGGCCCTTTTAACAATGCTGAGCATTGATTTAGCTTCTGACAATGTTTGTCTTTTACTGAATGCTGAGCATTCGTCATAGCTCTGGGACTTATTCAAAGAACAATTTAAGTTCTACCTAAGCGCACATAAAAGCATGTAGTTCGCTTGGCACTAGCACCAGTCAATGAGTGCGGGGCACTATGGTTAAAGCGCTAGTGCGCTTGGCGCTTTGCACCAGATGTGAAGCGCTAATGCGCTTAGCGCTTTGCGCTAAATGAAGAGCGCTGATGCGCTTTTAGTTGAAGCGTTGAGACGTTTGGCGCTGATGCCATGTAATGAGCGCAGAACGCTTTTAGTAATGCGACGCACACGTAAAGAGCACGTGGCATGCTTAGCGCTGAGCGCTAGCCAATGAGAGCAGTGCGCTGTGTCTGAATTGCTATGGCACTGCAGCGCTTTGCGCTAGATGAAGAGCACTAAGGCACTTTTGAATAAGGAGCGCTAAGGCTCTTATTAGATTAGGAGCGCTAAGGCTCTTCTTAGGTTAACTTTGCGCTCTGCAGATTATCTGTTCTTTGATAAGAGACTTTGTCTCGAGATTCTAAGAACAAAATTCTTAGTTCATAGGAGATATTTCAATCTCTTTTTGATGAAAGGTTTTGCCTTTATGGATCTATGATCATAAGAGAATTGAATAATTCACCCCCCCATTTTATAATGAGAAGTTCATAATCTCTTTTGTGAAAGACAACTTTGTCTTCTAGATCTATGATCTATGAAAGAAGTAAGCACTTCTGATTATATTAAGATGATTTCGTCTTTCTATTCTTTTTACCTTGAAAAAGAATTATCATCCTTTGCCGAGAGCTTCTTCTTCTTCTTCTTCTTGAGATTTTCTCAAAGTTTTTGGGGGTTCCTCTTTTTTAAGACTTGAAGTCTCGGGTCCTTTATATAGGGGAGGGTGATTTGTTGAATCAGTTAAAAAGATTTATTCTCTAATTAATTTGGGAATTTCCCCACCGTCGGATTTTTGATCCAAGGGCTTCTGGTTTGCAGAGGATAATCTTCTTATTTTAATAAGATTGAGATATCTTTCCATGCAGAATTTATTCTGTCTTTGGTAATTTTTATTTACCATTAGATCATTGATCCAACGGTGCTCTGATTTACAGAGCACAATTTTATTGTTTAGAAAAATTTTGAGAAAACTTTCCTTAACAGAATTTAATTATGATTAATTAATGATTTATCATTATTATTAGATCTTTGATCTGACGGTGGGGAGCTTTTAGTTTCAGCGCTAGCGCGTCCGTGCTTTGCACGTGGTGCGCTGCTTAGAAGGCAGCGTACATTGTGCTAGCGCACCCGCGTTTGACACGTAGTGCGCTGCTCGGAGCGCAGCGCACCTTGCGCTAGCGCACACGTGGCTTGCTGCTTAGAGCGCAGCGCACCTAGCGCTGGCACCCATGTGCTTTGCACGTGGTGCGCCGCTTAGGGTACAGCGCACTTGGCGCTGCATCTGAAGCTTTGCTTCATTTCAAAAATTTGAATTTTAAACAGAGCTTTGCTCTGATTGGGGGAAACACGTATATTAATCGGGCGGTTTTCTATTGGTCGGGTCGTATGAGATATGACCGGTTTGCTAAATCAAGTGTTGATTTATCATTGACCATTAGCATTTTCACTTTAAACCCTTTTGTCTTTTGGTGTATGCATGCATATATGCACATGTTTACATTGATGCACATATGGATGTGCATGCGCACATACATGCATACACATGTGTGTCATGGTTGTTGATACACTTGATGGTGGCAATATAAGACTCACATGTTAGTAAATATATTGGTATTTATTTTTGAGATTAATGGAAATGGATAATCACCCATGGTTGATTATTTTATTCTTACACTAAACCTAAGGTTAACCATGAGTTATTTTTCCATGGCCATTTTTGCTCCAAAAGAAATATCTAGATATTTATTAACTAGGGTTAAGAATGAGAAGAGGAATATATATATATTTTCATTTCTCATTTTTATCCTCAGCTTTATCATTATCTTGAGCTCTCTTATTGCCATCTTCTTCTTCCTCTCTCTCTTGCTCTCTAGGTTTTGATAGTGAGTGAAAGAGTGATCAAGTTAGGGTTTTGAAGTGAGAAAACAAATCACATCATCATTCTATACTACTCTTGCCCACTAGTTTAGAGTGTTGGCTTCAACTTCATCATCTTGATCAAGTGGAGCTTTGAGCTTGGACAAAGAAGGCTCCGGGTGGATTGTCGTGGACTTGGAGGATCTCAAGAAAGTTTCTTTCAACTCTCAAGTAGCCAAAGAGTCTAGCGAAGTGAGCTACAAAGGTTGTATTCTCTAAACCTAGTACTTAACTACTTGTGGATTGTGATAGTTTTAGTGTTACCCTACCTTTTCTAGTTTGATCCTTAAGATAGTTTCTTTAGCATCCTCTAAATTTTTAAATATGGTATGTGTGATGCTACCAAACCGTAGTAGTGGTGCTAAGGAAACCTTTCAAGAACGAGATCTTACCTCAATTTGCCTCCTGTTCGTCTTGATCTTCTCTTCTAGTAAGTTCGTCTCGATTCCTGAAATTTTAAGCAGAAATTTTGCAGAATCAAATGCACTAAAAGAAATTTAATTTAACCTAAATAAAAAAATAAAACTTGAATTTAAAAGTAATTAAACTACAGCTCCCCAGCAACTGTGCTAAAAACTTGATGGGGATTTTATTAGTCTCCAAATTTAACTGCAAGTGTACAGCTTATCGCAGTCGTACTTGAGAATCGTTCCCACAGAGAGGTGTGTTAACTACTTTTAAACTAAATTAAAGTGTTAGATTCTTTTAAAGGCAAATAAAAATGTGTTTTTTATGAGAGAGAAAGTTTTAGGGTTTTGTGTTGCTTATCTTTCTATGGTTGGTTTAAAAGATACTTATTCTTTTCTTTACCTATTTCTAATATGTTTTCTATTACTTAATATTAAAGCATAGGTTATATTAAATTAATTAAAAATAGCCTATCAATTATAAAAGATCATTTAGATACCATATTAAAAACTTAGTTCTAGATTATTAAGAATAATGACCTAGGTTGAATTTATTTTAACAAAAACCATATCTTTACCGTCCCTAATTAGAGTTCTAGTTTGTCAAATCTTCATTATCATAATTAGTTTTTAGGTGTATCATCAATCTCTAAATCTAATTATCCCTATAAGATCTAGTTTATATGATGAAAACTCAAAAAAAGGAATTATATTAAAATAAACTCACCATTAAACATGAGAAAGAGATGAGATAAAACATCCAACCATAGAAATTACGCAAATACAAACCGTAGAAAAATATATTAGTTACTCATATTATAAAAAAGGAAAACTTTATTCATAATAAAAGTACTTACAATTATCATTGATCTCTTCTGCTTTTGCAAACCCTAATTTTTGAAGCCTATGGAAGAGATATATGAAACCCTAGAGCTATACATGTGCTTTTATAGGGCTAAGAAAATTTGGAGAACAAGTAATAAAAGATATAAGAGAATTAATTTGCTAACAGCTATGAAAATCTAATCTAATTGCTCTGTTGGATGCTGTTGTGTGCTTTCAGAATCTTCAAAAGACGAAACCCTACATCTCATATTAATCTATGTGGAAAGACGATCGTGCCTATAAAAAATCTCATCGAACATCCCAAAATCGACCGCTGATCCGCCCCTAATTGACTTGATTCGCCGATGATACACCGCCGAATTTTGGCTTTGTGGCTCAAGATTTTTTCTGTGGTTTTAACTTCAATTTAAATGATTTTTAAGCTCATAAAATCTTGAATATCTCACTGTATTTCTGTAGTTGCGTGGATCTCAAAATTATTGCCAAATTTGGCATATAATTAGGCAGGTTGATTTGTTGCTTTTTATTTGATTTGGTTTCTTCAACCGATTTGTTGTTGTGATGATTGATTCATCTCTATTTGTTGCAATCTTTGCAGATTAGCAATGATATTCCAAAATTTGTTTCAAATTTTCAAATTGTCTTTTGATTTTCTGAATAATTCTCTTAAGTCTCCATTGTATGCATGCAATCCTCATTTTAGCACAGTTTTTTGTATTTTTGCATCCAAGCCCTACTATCTTTAATAATTCATAAAAGATACCCGGAACATCAAAATATATGACAATAAAATGATAAATGGTTATAAAAATATGCAATAAATTACACCAATCAGTGATTTTTGTGATATTGTATTATTGTAGAGAGAGAGAGAGAGCCCCATATCCTCTCATCCATACCTATACCCACACCCTCTTCTCTCTCTTCCTCTCATAATTCCAATTTCATTCTCTCTCCTCACAAATTTCTCTTCTCATCTCTCAAAAATATCCTAACTTCCAAACCCAAATTCCTCCACCAAAATTCCTCATCCAAACCCATTTTTGCGTCAAGATTTTTAAGTAGAGCCACTTGGAGACTTTAAGCGGAGTCTTCATCAACCTCAAACCCTTAGAGCTTCATCAAGAGCTTGGATTTCATCTTTTTCCCTACTTCAATAGGTAAAGATCCCTCCTTTCTACAAGTTCTTGAAGTTTTAAAGTGTTTGGCCATGGAAAAACTATATATTTAATATAAAAATGATATTTTTTATTGGATTTGATCTTCCAAACCTTAGTTTTGAAGTGATCCACTAGTAGTGATGGATCTAGTATGGTATACTTGATTATTACACTCTGTTTTGGGTGGTTGAGGGTATGCTAGTGTAAAAGAATGGAATTTAACATTTTGGAATTTTCAAGTTTTAAAAAAATTCGTTTCAGTAAAATCCTTCTGTAGACGTCTGCTCATTAGAGCTTCAGACGTTTTCCCATGATATGTTTTTCATGATTTTCCTTCCTCAGACCTCTGTCTACCAAAGCTTCAGATGTTTGTCGATGCTCTGTGAATATTTGATCTTCAGACGTCCGATACTAAAGTCACCAGACGTTTGTCTTTGATTTGAATTTCTTGAGATTTGTTCTTCAGATGTCTGGGAGCCCTTCTTAAGACGTTTGGTTTTGCTCTCTGTGAGATAATAACCTCTTAGCCAGATGTCTGCCCATGAGAGCTGCAGACATCTGTCCTTCATGATTTTTTACAGTTTTTAATTTTTTCGTCGTATTTCGTTTTATTGGGTTTGTGTCTGCTCATGAGAGCTGCAGACGTCCGTCCTTCATGATTTTTGACAGTTTTGAATGTTTTCGTCGTATTTCATTCTATCAATGAAGGTTAACCTTCTTTCTTAAACGAAGCTTAAGCTTCTAATTTGAAGGAGATATTTTTCTCATTTTTTACTTTGTCTCGGTTTTTGATGAGATAAAGGACAAAAGCTTTTAATCGCAGAGAACATAAGTTATTGATGAAAGCTTATGGCGTCGATTTCCTCTCTTTTTGTATGCATCTGATGTCAAATTTTGACCTTTAGGGTCCTTTATATAGGGTGTGAAAATTGTTGGACAATTAGAGACAATCTCTCTTTGACATCTCTCTGATTAATCTTATGATCAAGCCCGGATGCTTAAGCACCATTAGATTTTAGATCCAAGGGTTATCTGTTGATATGATTAATATTTTTCTTATTTAAATAAGATATTCAATCGATTCTTTTGGTTTAAAAGAATATATGAAAAGATCTAATATTAGCTCGAGTGCTTAAGCACCATTGGATTTTAAATCAAAGGGTTAATATTAATCTGTATTATATTTTCCTTTACTTTGTGAAATATACAATCAAGTTTTTGTTATTGATTTTGATCTTTCTTATTTTAGAAAGATAGAGAATTTTTTTCCTCAAAATAGCTTAAGCTTTACGGTTCTATCAATTAACAATGATATCTTTATGTTTTAAGAAAGATTTTCAAAGCTTAAGCTTCTGTTGATATATCTTTCTGTTTAAAAAAAGATATGGAAAGTTAACTTCCAAATATAGCTTAACCTATATGAAGAGAGAGCTTCGAATATTATCAGCGCCAGAGCTTCTTGGCGCATGTCTATGTGATTTGCATGTGGAGGAGCACCAAGAGTCTTCTGGCACTTGAACTTAAGTCCATTTTGACCAATTTTATTTGTGAGAACATTCGAGAGGCATGGGTGCTAAGTTCATTTTGACCAATTTTATTGCTGGGAACAAATGCCCCCCACCACTTTACTCATATATATTGCATGTGGGTAAAGTGGTGTAAGGCTGTGTACCGTTGAACCTTTTATTCAGGGAGCAATGGCTTAAGACAGGTTTAGGCTCCTGTCACCTAAAGATTTTCAACTTTATGAGCCGTGGGGGTCTCATAATGGCATTTCTCTCTTTGAGTCGAGAGAATCTCACAGGTGTGTTTTCTCTTTAGAAATCGTGGGGATTCTTAAGTGGATTTTGCCTTTGTGAGTCGTAAGGATCTCATTCGGGTATTTTCTTCTTATGAGTCGGGAGGACACGTAAGTGGTTTTGCAGAATGTGGCCCATGGATAGTATACAGTAGTCAGTATTGACAGCCTGCAAGGCAACGATGGCTCAGGAAACATACTTAGATTTTTGTCACCTAAGACTTTTCAACTTTATGAGCCGTGAGGGTCTCATAAAGGTATTTCTCTCTACGAGTCAAGGGGATCTCGCAGGTGCATTTTATATTTTGAAGTCGTAAGGTCTCCTAAGTGTCTTTTCTCTTGAGAGTCATTATAACAACTCCGATTTCAATGTACAAAAAATTGTTTAAAAGTTAATGTACAATTAGGGTATTTGCAATCCTGTGTATACTATACGTATTTGTTTTAATTTAGAACAACAAGAAAACACTTGTAGCACATTGGTAAAGCCTTGCACTGCCGTGACGTATCCCCTATGATCGAATCCACCCAGCCACATTATCTTTTTATTTTTCTTTTAATCTTTTAGAAGTCCAACGGTTTGCACATGCACTACATGTAAAATAATAATTTACACAGAAAACAAACACATACACTGGGGTATACCAAGCGACAGGGTCACATGGCCCCAATCCAGAGCCCCACTCTCGAAAATGGACCGACGAGATTGCATTATGGGCCGGTGACGCTGGGTCAATATGGGTAAAATGCAATTTTTTTGTGCCCTAACACCCCTTGGACTCCCCCCTTTAACCCCTGTCTTTTTGATTTCCCTGCACATTAACAGAGAAATTAAAATGATGCATTTATCCAAATTTTAATACAATATTTAATGCATTATTTCATCCTCTAAACCCGAATTTTCCCTTTAAATACCACACTCCATTTCATACATCCTCACTCAAAAATTCCCTGCCAAAACTCTCAAAAATTTCAAGTCCTAATAGTGTGCAAGTGGAGTTAGCGAAGGGCGAAGTTCCGGCGACGTTCCTAGGAGATTCCGGCGACGAAATGACGCCCCGAAGCCTTCTTTAGCTCCCCCTCTCCCTTCTCTTGTCCAAAAGCCAGTAAGTCCCCTCTCCCCCCTCTTCTCCGATTATAAAAACTTTCATTTCTAAAACCCGGCGGAAGCGGAGTTAATCCGACTTCCGATTCGGTTTTTCTTTACCTAATCAACAAAATTCCATACTCTCATATATTGTTTAAAAAATAATAACAAACACTTTAAAACAAGTTTCATCTCAAAATACTCTTTTATATAATTTTTATTGTATTTTTACGGTAAAATACCACATACTTCATTTCCGACATAAAACAACATAAAACTTGTATTACCTTTAGATAAATCATGAGGTAATGACCTACCTCATCACAACACACATCTTTGACATAGCACGATGAAGTTTTGGGAATATATTCATGGTATAATACGACATTACAAATAAATACCATCAACTTATAAAAATATTTCTTTAAAAAGATATATTAAACAATTCCTTGCAATTGCGCCTCTACAGCCCAATTTTGGGGATCCCGTTCGGAATGGTGCGGGTTATCGCACATTCTTGGGCCTAGTAGAGCAAGATGCAGATCTCTGAAAAGAGCATTTGATCTCGATAGAATTTTAATGCATTTTTCTTTAGAAAATGAGATTTCTACAAGAAAATAAATAAAATTTATTTTCATTAAATATATATGTATATATCTATTATCAAAATATCTATTTAAAATATATTATATAAATATTCCAAGTTTTTCCAAATCAAAGGAATCACCATTATATGAAAATACCATCCAAATACAAAACAATTCCAATATTTCAATAAAATACCTTATACTATGAAAACTAGGTTCTACTCACTAGAAATTTCATATTTATAAAATATATATCTATGAAAACCCTAAAGACGAAAATTAAATACTTGAGGTGTATTTTGAAATTATACCTAAATTATTTTTACATAAACTCTCTCAAGTTATACTAAATTACAATAAGGACCATAGTAAATATAGGTTTAAGCGGGACCGGTTCTCTTGAGCCTCAGGGAGCCGGAGAATATGGGTGCTTGCCTATCTAAGGTAGACAAACTAACAAACGGTATTATCAACACGGTAATTGTCTTGGAAAAAAACACAAATCCTGCCGTCCATGTGCAGCAGTTACCGATAATATCAAAACTAATTCAGGATTTCAATTTCTTTTCACAGTGTATGACTCAGACTGAGTCTCAATCTGATCAACCTGACTTGAATGTGATTCAAGTATAAAACTACAATACAACATGAATCAATGAATCCGTCTATTCAATCTATATCAATCTATATTGACTGAACCGAACCATGGATATATTCCGTCTACATGACTCTCCATTTACATCCATTCCATTTACTGATATCATGGTTTCGGCAAGTCTTCCATTTATTACAAGACAATACAATACAATCAATACAATAAGACATCGCGGGGTTTATAAAGGGGTAGACTGGTACGGAACATGTTAAAGGTAGCACGAGGTGGTCACTTAAGACGTAATTACATCCATATCGTTGTTCCATGGTATTTTCGACGGAGTCTTGTACTACGGGTTACCAAAGTCCACGGTGTAAGTTGGACTCCTCTCTTATACACTGCCATTTTCTTTACCAAGCTACAAATAATTGCGTTAACAATATAATCAAACATTATAAGATATATTCTCTTTCTGTCTATTTCTACTTCTCTCTTCCTTTGAGACTTACTGAGCGATCGTTCGCTGATGACATTCCTATTTCTCTTCTTCTTTGGAATGTTGTCAGGTGGACCCGACTCTGAGGAGCTCGAGACCAGGCAGAAGCATTTGGAGCAGTACACTGAAGACCCGGAGCATTAGACTTTACTTGTACATATTTATTTCATTTCAATTATGCCATTGTTTAGACATTGCTTTACATCCTTGTATTTACATTCCAGTTGTACCTGTAAAATAATGTTTAATAAATAAAGTTGCTGTTCATTTATATTCCTGTCTCTTGTGTATACTTACTTTATATTGCTTAGATACGCTTAGCGTGTTTACTTCTGAGTAAAGACGTAGCGGCCTCGTCGCATCCTCTTGCCGTACACCGGGAAGCGGGGCGTGACAGTTGTAAGGATCTCACAAGAGTGTTTTCTCCTTACGAGTTGAGAGGGCTCGTAAGAGGTTTTTTTTCTCGCTGTTTGCCATGAAATGGTTTAGCTTAGTTTATTTACTCATTCTGGCGCGTTCAATTTAACCTTTCCTTTAGGCATATGGATAAACTCATCCAAACGTCAAACAAGCATAACCCTTATCGATATAGGCGTCCGTTAGGTTTGTACTTCACTTTCTACGGTTCATAGACAACCTAGAGTCAACCCCGACACCGTAGAAAGCGGAGAAAGTCAACCCTGACACCGTAGACAGCGGAGCAAGTCAGCCCCGACACCGTAGAAAGCGGATCAAGTC
Source organism: Agapanthus africanus (assembly GCA_030015575.1). NCBI lineage: Eukaryota > Viridiplantae > Streptophyta > Magnoliopsida > Asparagales > Amaryllidaceae > Agapanthus > Agapanthus africanus. Next base: position 407,941,690 of record CM057349.1, on the reverse strand, counting down.
AGCCCTGACACCGTAGAAAGTGGAGTATGTCAACCCTGACACCACAGAAAGTGGAGTACGCCACTCAATGACCCCGTCTCGGAAATACGTCATCCAATGACCCCGTCTCGGAAATACGTCATCCAATGACTCCGTCTCGGAAACAAGCCAACCAACCTCCAGGGAAATCAGCCTCCTTGGCAAGACCTCTCGATTCAGGGAAATCAGCGTCCTTGGCAAGAAACCCTTGATTCGCATCGACCCGCAAGGAAATCAGTGTCCTTACAGGAATCTCTCGATTCGTCTCGACCCCAGGGAAATCAGTGTCCTTGGCAAGACCTCTCGATTCAGGGAAATTAGCGTCCTTGGCTAGAACCTCTCGATTCATGTCGAGTCACAAGGAAATCAGTGTCTTTGTAGGAATCTCTCGATTCATCTCGACCTCAGGGAAATCAGTATCCTTGGCAAAACCTCTCAATTCAGGGAAATCTGTATCCTTGGTGAAAACCTCTTGATTCGCGTCGACCCGCAAGGAAATCAGTGTCTTTGCAGGAATCTCTCGATTCGTCTCGACCCTAGGGAAATCAGTGTCCTTGGCAAGACCTCTCGATTCAGGGAAATTAGCGTCCTTGGCGATAACCTCTCGATTCGCGACGACCCGCAAGGAAATCAGTGTCTTTGCAGGAATCTCTCGATTCGTCTCGACCTTAGGGAAATCAGTGTCCTTGGCAAAACCTCTCAATTCAGGGAAATCAGCGTCCTTGGCGAGAACCTCTCGATTCGCATCGACCTGTAAGGAAATTATTATCTTTGCAGGAATCTCTCGATTCGTCTCGACCCCAGGGAAATCGGTGTCCTTGGCAAGAGCTCTCGATTCAGGGAAATTAGCGTCCTTGGCGAGAACGTCTCGATTCGCGTCGACCCGTAAGGAAATCAGTGTCTTTGCAGGAATCTCTCGATTCGTCTCGACCCCAAGGAAATCGGTGTCCTTGGCAAGACCTCTCGATTCAGGGAAATCAGCGTCCTTTGCGAGAACCTCTCGATTCGCGTCGACCCGCACGGAAATCTCGACCCCAAGGAAATCGGTGTCCTTGGCAAGACCTCTCGATTCAGGAAAATCAGCGTCCTTGGCGAGAACCTCTCGATTCGCATCGACCCGCACGAAAATTAGTGTCTTTGCAGGAATCTCTCGATTCGACTTGACCTCAGGGAAATCAGTGTCCTTGGCAAAACCTCTCGATTCAGGAAAATCAGCGTCCTGGTGAGAACCTCAATTCGCGTCGACCCGTAAGGAACAGTGTCTTTGCAGGAATCTCTCGATTCGTCTCGACCCCAGGAAAATCGGTGTCCTTGGAAAAAACCTCTCGATTCAGGGAAATCATCGTCCTTGGCGAGAACTCCTCAATTCGTTGCGACTCGCAAGGAAATCAGTGTCTTTGCGAGAATCTCTCGATTCGTCTCAACCTGCGGAGAAATTAGTGCCCCTGCACATAAAGAAAATTCTCTTATGGGATCCTTACGATTCCCAAGAGAAAACACACTTAGGAGTCCTCACGACTCCTAAGGAGAAAAGACACCTACGGGATCCTCTCGACTCGTAGGGAGAAAAGTCTTTACGAGACCCTCATGGCTCATAAAGTTGAAAAGTCTTAGATGGCAGATCCTAACCTTGTCTCCTAAGCCATCACTGCCCTGTAAGGAGGTCAAGATGGACTATCTATGGGCCACACTCTCCGAAGTCGAACATCGATGAGGAGGGAAACAACTACTTACGAGTCCTTTCGACTTGTAAGGGAGAAAATTCTCTTGTGAGATCCTTACGACTCTCAAGAGAAAACTTACATGGGCATCCTTACGATTCTCGAGGAGGAAATATAACTACGAGACCCTCTCGACTCGTAGGGAGAAAAGTCTTTATGAGACCCTCATGGCTCATAAAGTTGAAAAGTTTTGGGCGGCAGACCTGAAACTGTTTCCTAAGCCATCGCTACTCTCCAAAAAGTTTAAGTTGAACTGTTATCTACCATATACAGGCCACACTTGCCAAAGCTACATGCCACTGAAATGGAGAAGTTACTCATGAGCATATAAATTACTTCACGCCAGATTAAGACACAAAGAAATAGAAGGGTGCAGCTCATGAGGCTGAGGGTTTGGAACTATATCCCTTAAGAGTTGAGATTTGAGTCAATGATAAATGACGACGCTTGTGTCCGCTCGCTATCTTGAGTTGAGATTTGAGTCAATGATAAATGACGACGCTTGTGTCCGCTCGCTATCTTCTCAAATCAAGATTCTGAAAGTTATATACCAACTTGAAACCAGTCATACGCTATGAATTACTCTGCACTACTTCACCCACGTACATACTTACACGGACAAAGTAGTAGGGGGCATTTGTTCCCGCCAAAATCTTCGGCCAAGTGCTATTTGTTCCTGTTTGTGCCGGCTTAAATTTCGTTTACAGATATGTGTGAAACCAGGCTTTTTCATATACGCACATGCACACATCAGAGGAAGAATAGGTGTTCAACAACAAAAACAAAGTATTTAATTGAACATTTTATTCTACAGGAAATAGATCACCAAACATGGGATCGAAAGTACAGAGATTCATAAAACTATGGATAAAATTATCTAACTCCCTCTCTGCCTTCTCCACCATGACAAAGCGGCGATCTTCACGAGGAGTAGCTACCCATTGGTCAGTACCGCACACATCAGTAAAGGCAGAAATGATGACCCGCTGAGCCCGTATCTGGCTTAGCAGCCGAGTAGAGCGATCCCTCAGAGCTGTAGTGATCAAAAGTGCCTCGTGGAAACACTCGATCTTGTCTTCCATGGCATCGAGCATTGCCAGAGTCATCTCCACTGGAGGAGGGGGAATATCATCGATCATGGACAAGAAGACCATCCGGAGCCAAATGGAGCCGATGGGGAGAGGAGATCCTATACGAGTCAAGAGCTCGTGCAGCACCGCATCGCATTGGTCATCCGTAAGATTAGGGTTCACCAAACGCACAGCAAAACGAGGAACAATTTCCTCAATAGGTACCTCCCATGGCTGCCGGCGAGCATGTGGGCGATTACAACCCATAGGTCTTCTCTGTCAAAATGATTCTCTAAAAGTGAGAGAGAAGAGAAGTATTGCTTCAGATTATGAAGGGAGACATTTAAGTCTAGGCACAGAAAATGCTTTTCATGATGGAACCAGTTACAAGATCTGGGAAAGAGAAGTTTGACTCGGGAAAAGCGGAGAAAGAAGGTGAAAAGACACCTTCAATAATGAGGCAGCGCCTCATAAGAGCGCTAGCGTCAAGAGCGCCGGTGCTATGAGTCAACGACTCTGAGGTAGCGCTCACATATAAAGCACGAGAGCAACAGCGCCAGCGCTAAAGACTCCGAGGCAGCGCCTCACGTGCAAAGCACGAGAGCGCTACGCCAAGAGCGCCAGCGCTAAGAGTCAAAGACTCTGAGGCAGCGCTTCACGTGCAAGGCATGAGAGCGCTAGCGCCAAGAGTCAAAGACTCTGAGGCAGCGCTTCACGTGCAAAGTGCGAGAGCGCCAAGCGCTAGAATTAAATGTTCTCCACCATTGGATCAAAGATCCAACTGAGATGAATAAATCATCAAATTACAGAATAAAATTCTGTTGAGGAAATACTCAAATCATTCCAAATAGGAAAAATTATGCTCTGTAAATCAGAGCACCGTTGGATCAAAGATCCAATGGTGATTAAAAATCACCAAGATACAGAATAAGCTCTGTATGGGAAAATATTTTCCCAAATTTGTTAAAAACAAGAAAATTGTTTTCTGTAAAACAGAAGCCCTTGGTTCAAAAATTCAACGGTGGGAAACATTCCCCAAATCAATCAGAAATCTCTCAATGAGAGATTTCCCTAACTGATTCAACAAATCAGCCTCCCCTATATAAAGGACCCAAGACTTCAAGTCTTGTAGAAAAGAACCCCCCCCCCCATAAACTTCAAGTTCTCAAAAAAGAAAAAGAGAAGAGCAAGCTCTAAGAAGAAGAAATTTTCTTCAAGGTAAATGATAATAAGTGAGATCATAACATCTTCTCGATTTTTGAGAGTTTAACTCTCACATCAGAAGAACTCGGTTCTTTTTCTAGATCACAGATCTATAAGACCAAGTCTTTCACAAAAAAAAACAGAAGAGATCAAAGCATCTCATCCCAAAAGTAGAACTCAGTTCTTAGATCCATGAGACAAAATCTCTTATAAACGAGAATTTAATTATCAGAGCACAGAACTGACCAGAACTGCCAAAAAAAGCGTTTCAGCGCTCCGAGTCTAGTGCTCAGCACCAAGCACACCACGTGCTCCTCATGTGCGCGCTATTTCATAAGAAGCGCTTCAGCGCTCCAAGTCTAGCGCTCAGCGCCAAAAGCACCATTTGCTCCTCACATGTGCACTATTTCAAAAGAAGCGCTTCACCGCACCAGGTCTGGTGCTCTGCGCCAAGCGCACCATGTGCTCCTTATGTGTGCGCTATTTCATATGAAGCGTTTCAGCACTCCAAGTCTAGCGCTCAGCGCCAAGCGCACCACGTGCTCTTCATGTGTGCGCTATTTCAAAAGAAGCGCTTCAGCGCCCTGGGTCTGGCGCTCAGCGCCAAGCGCACCACGTGCTCCTTACGTGTGCGCTATTTCACAAGAAGCATCTTAGCGCTCCAGGTCTGACGCTCAGCGCCGAGCGCACCACGTGCTCCTCACGTGTGCGCTTAGGGAACACAAAGTGTTCTTTAAATAAAGCCCAACGCCATAAAAACTATTCAACACTCAGTAAAAGACAAAAGAAAAAGGGGTGTTTGAACCCAAATCAATGCTCAGCATTGTTAAATAAAAAAGGGACTGAGCCCAAATAAATGTTCAATATTTTATTCAAAACTAAGTGGGCTAAGCCCAAGTTGGCTACAAATCCCTAATTCAGATCAACTGAGCCCATGTGCTCATAATCTTTTTAATTAGTCTTGGTCCCAAACCTGACTATAAATCTCCCAACCAACATTGGTTGAAGGGTACATCTCTTCATTCCTCAGATATGTGTCGTTGTAATTCTTCAACGTCTTCAGAGAGTAGCGGGTCCCGACAACTAGACATTCCATGGACTATGATGTCCTTAAACTTATGGACCGCAACGTCCCTAAACTAAACCCCATAGACTATGATGTCTTTAAACTCTATGGACTATGATGTCCTTAAACTTATGGACCGCAATGTCCCTAAACTAAAACGATAAAGTCCAAATACTCTCTCGTTGGATCTAAATGATCCCAAAGTCTTGTTAAGTAGATCTTAGTCTAAAATTAGACTGATGTATCCCTAACAAGTATTTAAGTTGACCTTAGTCTAAAATAAGACTAACGGTCCTTAAACCTACCCAAACCCAAATCTAAGAAAATACGGATTTGGACTAATCCACGCCCTACGGGCGACAATATAAATTAGTCTCCGTATACAATCCACGAGCAACCAAAAATAAAACAAACACACACGATACGAAGTTGCCTTCTGGAGTAGGAGAAAATGGTTACCGCAATGCGGTAACGTAATTAACTGCAGAAGCTTGCGCCTGCAGGGAAGAGCGTCCCCACAATAAAAAAACCCTCACAATGAGGGGGAATCTGACGAAGTCTGCTACAATGGCCGCATCCGTCTAAACCTCTGATACACGGTGCCATAAATCAACTTGGCATCTTCGGAGAGGTGGACGGATAAAACCAAATAGTATCTGCCCCCAAATTCAGGCAAGATGTCTGTCTTCCCAGTTTTCGGAGGCGAACAGATTCTGGCATGCCCGGTGGGACCTTTTCCTCTTTCTACTCCACACTTCGTGTGTCTTATTCGTGAACGAATCGCGGTTTAATATGGTTGCCCCTGGATTCGAGGTACTAAGATTTAGTGTCTTGCTCTCGTGCAGAGAAAATGTCTTCCAACTGCACCAGCTGCAGCAACAACTCCCACTCCATCCTCGCCTGAGGAGTGACATATGGGCCCCAAGAGGCCTCCATCTTTGCCATGCCAGTGGAACAGGTGACTCAGGCCACCACTGGACTGTTCTTTGGGACCATGATCCCACCGGCAAGCTTCAGCGTCCCAATGCCGTTACAGGAAGCTCCGAAGAAGTCGGTCTTTGATCGGCTCACCACTACCGCGGCCCCTCAACGGGTCGTCCAACTCCAGCGCCTCGGTCTTTAACAGACTAGGCCAAAGCTCAAATGGACCCATGAAGAATCCTGCAATTCCTGAAGGGGTTATCCCAAAGCGGATAGCCATTCCGGCTCAAATAGAGGAAATCGTCAAAGCGGCTTCTCCTGCTAAAAGACCAGTCTTTGCAAGACCGGCCGCTCCAACTCCGGCTTCAAGCAAAGTCACCAAGGCTGCTTCCCCTGCCCAAAAGTCAGTCTTTAATAGGCTGGACATTCCTTCTCAACGGACGTCAGTCTTCGACAGGCTAGCACCAACAGCAGTTTCTCATCAAAGCATGAAGCATGATTAAACTACCCCGACAACGGAGGTGATCCTGGCCGCATGACATGCTCGACGTCGCCACTGGCGCCGAGTGAAGGAGGCTGGGGGCAGTTCCCCTTCTGTACTAACCCCGCCAGCTCCAATAGTGGAAGTCGATGCCGCTGTTCCAACTGGGAACAGTTTTGAGCCGCTTAGGAGGATGCGCAAGAACTCACCAACCGCTATACTGTAACACCCAAGCCCAATGCTACTAATTTCTGTTACCGTTTGAGCATAGTATGACACTTATTTCATTTATCTTGCTTAATTGTTACTTACTGTACAATTTTACCCGGTAAATTCATTTCTGCATATAAAAAATTTTGGCATCTAAAATAAAATTAAAAATATTCATCTTGGTCTACTTGACACCTCTAACCCCATTGTAGCGTCCGTGCATCGTGTTCTCGTCCCGTTCAGTGAAACGGGCGAGTTTGGATGGCTACGTGCACGTACGTGTGTCCGTTTTGGGGGTATGCTTTTTGATCATAAAACACTTCATTTTAAAATTTGGACCCCGCTTAAAATCCTATTATTTCAATTTTAAATTTTTGGACCCAACCCGGGCGTGATTTGGAAATATTTTATTTTGCGCCAAAATCCCAAATTTTATATTTTTCCAAACCATCACATATCTTCGTAACTATATATATTTTTACTGTTCCGAATAATCTTTTAAATAATTTTCCTAACCTTCTACAGTTCCTTCAACCAATCATTTCCTTTTTAAACTCCCGCGGGCCCCATCCCTTCTCTCGCTATCTCTATCTCTCTCTCCCTTTCTCCTTATATCTCTCTCTCCCCCCCTCTCTCTCCCCGTCTCTCTCTTTCCCTATATCTCTCTCTCTTTAACTTTCTCCCTCTCTCTCCTCTATATAATTTTTCCTTCTCCTTTCTTTTTATGAAACACAGAACGCAAACCCATCAACCCCTCACGTAATCCGAGCCACCGCCGTCTCCCTCCTCGCCGCCGCAGCCCAACGCCGACGACACTGACACCAGCACCCTCGCCTCCTCTGCCTCGTCTCACCCACACCCTCTTTTATCCACCCTCGTGCGCCTTGCACCAGCCGCGGCCGCCTGCAATCCCCTGCAAGCATCTGCGTCGCCGGAGTCGCCGCCGGTGACATCTTTCCCGTAGCCCCGACCCTCGCGCACACTCCTCGGTGAGTTTCACCTCCCCTCCTCTCTTCCTTTTTTCTTTCCTTCTCTCCTAGTATGATTCTTGATCTGCAGACCTTTTGTCGCTGTCGGGTAAGCCACTGCCGGAGTTCCTTTGACGCTGTCAATCCTCGCGACCCCTCTACTGACCACCGTAAGTTTCCTTCTCCTCAGATCCCCTTTCTTCTTCTCTATTTCCTTTTCCCTCATTGGTTGCAAGTCGTGGTTGTTTACTGCTCACATTTTTGGCCGAAATCTGACGATGCCAACGACGTGACCCGACGTTCCAGCAAGTTACCCCGACCCGTGTGGTTCCATTGTTCGTTGTTTGGGTTCAATCCGTGAACCGTGCGCCCGTCGCGAGTTTCCCCGCCGACGTTTTACGTTTTGTTTTTCCCGGTTCGCGACCCGTCGAGGCAAGTACCCCTTGCTACATGCTATACTATATTTACATATACATTATGACACCCTAAACCTGTAAATTTAACTTGGTACGATCATTTCTCATTTTCACGTAAAATATTGTTATATATCATTTATCTTTAAACTTGGAACTTACAGCTTGCAACTGAACCTAATAACCACATTTACCAGCTTAATCACATCTTTTAATATTAACATAGCATATGGCATCTATCCATGTAGTTTTGTTCCGTTCGGACACTCGTATGCATTTTAACCTGTAATAGCTGCACTGAACCGTTATATAAATCATTGCAACTCTAAAGGATCTTAAACTTGTTAACATGACTAAACTGCTATAATTGTCTTACTGCACTCTTGTAATCATCTCTGTGACACAATTGATAACTGTATTGCAAATCGAATGAATCTGCCTATTTCTTAATTCATTACTCATATCATGTTGCTGATAACCATGCTTGATTATATAACTAATTGTGAGCACACCTATGACAATGTTTACATCTTGACTTGACATTCTACACGCATATTGATTGACCCGACCTGGTACCGTACACTGCTTAACTTGACCTGATGTACCATGACCTGACCCGTTACCTGATCTTATGTCTAATGCCAAAAAACCTGACATGTAGTCCTCATGGACCGTTCCTGTTGTCTATCCAGACAAACCTGCTTTTACCTGATCCTGTGTTGGCATTAGTTCTTGATTACTGAATACCTGACTTGACATACATAACTTGGGGGTATGGGGAAATCAAAGGTGAAACCTGACTTGTAACTCAACAGTTCGATACCTGTTCTGATTAGTCTTACGGGCTAGGCCAGCCCCAGAGTGATGATGCTGACATCACTCGCCTATACCTGCTACCCTTTACTGCCTAGCGGCACGTCTCGGTTTCAGCCCGAGAGTCTTGGACCGTGGTCCCGGGCATGCACAGGATACTATTGAGTTACATCGACGATTCATCAATTTGGTTTCAAAGACTTTAGAACAGACAAGCAGATAGAACAGTTCAGTTTACCCACTGCACATTACCCTGCACTGCTCTGACTTATATTGTTGTTACTCTTATTTTATTCATGTTTATATTGCATTGCCTGCTACACTGTTCATATTATATTACTTGATGACTTGACGCGCTGACGTCTGGGTTTTGCATGGCCCAGATTCCGTACCGCTGTTGCAGTCCGAGCAGGAGTACTTCAGCCAGCAGACTGAGCTGTGAGTTCAATAGTAGCTAGTTCATTTATTTTCTGCATTTTATTCCTGATGTGAGCCCGCATTATGGGACATACATTCCAGTTATTTGTATTGGATCTTTCGCTTCCGCATTTTATTATTCTTGACTCATGATTTATCTTGGTTTATGGACATGTTTAGATAATTTTATTTTGTTCTTGATATCTCTACAGCCGTAATGTGACTGTGGATGGATACTTCTTACCCACAGGTAGCATGGTTGGCTATGTCACGTGCCCATTTTAGCGTACTCTGGGAAGCGGGGCGTAACATATACTGAAGAGGACTCCTCCACCTGTGGAGAACGTTACAAAGCCGAAGTCAGAACAGCCTACTCAGCAGCTGTCCTCCAAAATCCATAGGGTCTGGCGAAGGTCCAAGACTCTGTAGTTGACTAAAACTATCCCCACCGACAGAAGAAAATGAAGGTTCGACAAGAGAAGGACCACCTCGTCATACCACAGAAGGTGTCATCTGCTTGGGTGCTTGCTGCAACAGCCCCCTCAACTTCGACCGCTCATAAAAGGAGAAGGCCGGAGAAAATCCCCGTGTCTGCGACTAATCTCAAGGGCACTGAATCCAAACGCCCCAAGTCTGGGGGCATGATAGTGCACACCATTTACATGGCGTTCGAAAAAGAGGATAGCCGTATCTCCACAAGTCATCGACCACTTACACAGTCTGTGACAAAGGCCCACGAGCAACAACGGAAACTCCAGGAAATGTTAACAAAGATGGCCGCACTCACTGGGCCAAAAGAAAGCCCGAAAACATCGTCGGAACAACGTCAGGAGCAGGAAACCGATGCCGAGTTCCTCCGCAGAGTGCTCGATAAGAAAGATAAAGAAGCCGCGGAACAAGCGGCCAACATAAAACAAATGGCGCTATTGTTCCAGGACATGGTGGGCATGATGATCCAGCCGGACCTTCCAGCGGAGAAGCCTCTGGTGATCATTGAAGACGACAGAGTGGAAACATCAAACCCTCTTCCAGCCTTTTTAGCAGCAAAGGAGGAAACAATCTCGAAAGCTGTGCTCGATGATTATATAGCTCAACAGATACGAGCTCACCAGGCGAGCGAAGCCGCTGGCCAAATCGTCAAGACTGGACGACCCTATCCGGGTTGGTACGATCAAATAAAGCCGCCAGGATATACGATCCCTAAATTCCATGTGTATAAGGGGACGGGTAATCCACACCAGCTCGTTGCTTAATTTAGGGCTCTGTGCGGTAATACTGGGGGTGACGACAAACTACTGCTTCGCCAGTTTGTTGGCAACTTGTCGGAGACAGCGTTCAAATGATACTCCGAGCTCCCGAACGACTCTGTCAAGACATTTGCAGAAATGGAGCTACTGTTTACACAAAGATTCACGAGCGCTAGCGAGCGCACCCCGATCACCGCACTAATTAACGCTAGAGTGAAGCCGGGAGAAACCTGGGTTCAATACGCTATTCGGTGGCGGAACCTGTGGTCAAAGTGTGAACAACGTATAGAGAAAGCTCCTGCCGTAGGCATGTTTGTGAAAACCCGAAAGGGTGCAGACCCGTAAAAAAAACAGTACGTCCATAAGGAAGATGGGCACGGATGAAAACCGAAAGGGCTCCGTAAGTAAAAACAGCAAGGCTACCAGCGATGTTTGTGAAAACCCGAAAGGGCGCAGACTCGTAAAAAAAGGTATGCCCATAAGCAAAATGGGCATGGATGAAAACCCGAAAGGGCTCCGTGAGTAAAAACAGTAGAGCTACCGGCGAGTTTGTGAAAACCCAAAAGGGCGCAGACTCGTTAAAAAATTTATGCACACTTGAGGTCCTCTCGACCTTGTAAGGAGAAAATACCTGCGTGAGATCCTTACAACTCATAAGGGAGCAACACACTTAGGGATCCTTAGATTCCTGAGGAGAAATTACACTTACGAGATCCTCACGACTCGTAAAGAGAACCCTCTTATGAGACCCTCACGGCTCGTAAGATTCTAAAAGCCTTAAGCTATAGGGATCTGAATCTGTTCTTTAGCCACTACCGTTCCCAGATTGCTCTACAAGCGGTTCAATATTAACCCTTGTATACAATCCACGGGCATAAATAAACGTTTCCCCCACCCAGTTCCACCAACGGCGTGAAATTTCCTCATGTGGTGAATGACACTTATAAGTCCTCTCGACTTATAAAGAGAAAATACTCTTGTAAGATCCTTACGACTTATGAGAGAACACACACTTAAGAATCCTCACGATTCCTAAGGATAAAACGCACCTACGAGATCTTCACAACTCGTAGGGAGAAACACCTTTATGAGACCCTTACGGCTCATGAAGTCAAAAGCCTTAGTCGACAGGATTCTAAGCCTGTTTGCTAAGCCATCTTTGTTTAAATTGACAAAGGCAGATGATGATTTGCACCTGGCAATATCCAAGTTGTAGCGATGTTGATGCCTAAATCGGTATCAAATTCCAAGTCCTCTCGCGGCAAATGATGATTCGCTCCTGGCAATATTCCAGTCGCAGCGATGCTGATGCAAAGATTGGTATCAGATCCCAGGTTCCATACTCGTGGCGAAAAGTCGACGAGCCATAAATGTATATGAAATAGCCGAAATGATAGGGCAACTTGCAACAAGATTAGCAGGTAAAAGATATGCTTACAAAAATAGCCAAAATGATTGGGCAACTCGAAATAAAAAGCAGCGAGTAAAGAGAAAAATAGCTGAAATAATTGGGCACCGCGAAAATAGCCGAAATGATTGGGCAATCGCAACTTTTGCGATATAAAAACTGAAATGATAGAGCATCACAGAAAGAAATAAAAAGAAATGAAAGAATAAAACTTTTGCCTTGCAGGTAAGTCCATACTGACCCCTGTAAACAATCCATGGGCATAAACCAAAAGGGAACCACATGTCCCAACAAACTTTGTCAAAGGGAAAGTCAGATCTCGACAGCAACATCTGCATCCCAAAAGACCAACAACGGCATTCCTCCTCATGCCAGCAGGGCACAAACACGACACAACGAAACGGAGCCATGGCAAAGTCCCTAGTTTCAAATCTCAACGGCAACATCTACAGCCTAAAGACCAACAACGGCGTTCCTCCTCATGCCAGCAAGGCACTGATGCGACACAACGAAACGGAGCCATGGCAAAGTCCCTAGTTCCAAATCTCAACGGCAACATCTACAGCCTAAAGATCAGCAACGACGTTCCTCCTCATTCCAGCAGGATACTGACGCAACACCGCCAATTGGAGCCACGGCAAAGTCCCCAGTTCCAAGACTCCACGGTTCATAGATAACCTAGAGTCAGCCCCGACACCATAGAAAGCGGAGCAAGTCAACCCTGAAACCGTAGAAAGCGGAGCAAGTCAGCCCCGACACAGTAGAAAGCGGAGCAAGTCAGCCCCGACACCGTAGAAAGTGGAGTACGTTAACCCTGACACCAAAGAAAGTGGAGTACGTCACCCAATAACCCCGTCGCGGAAATACGTCATCCAATTACCCCATCGCGGAAATACGTCATCCAATGACCCCCTCTCGGAAATACATCATCCAATGACCCCATCTTGGAAATACGGCATCCAACGACTCCGTCTCGGAAACAAGCAAACCAACCTCCAGGAAAATCAACCTCCTTAGCAAGACCTCTCGATTCAGGGAAATCAGCGTCCTTGGCGAGAACCTTTCGATTCACGTCGACCCGCAAGGAAATCAGTATCTTTGCAGGAATCTCTCGATTCGTCTCGACCCCAGGGAAATCAGTGTCCTTGGCAAGACCTATCGATTCAGGGAAATTAGCGTCCTTGGCGAGAACCTCTCGATTCGCGTCGACCCGCAAGGAAATTAGTGTCTTTGCAGGAATCTTTCGATTCGTCTCGACCTCAAGGAAATCAGTATCCTTGGCAAAACCTCTCGATTCAGGGAAATCAGCGTCCTTGGAGAGAACCTTTCAATTCGCGTCGACCCGTAAGGAAATCGGTGTCTTTGCAGGAATCTCTCGATTTGTCTCGATCGCAGGGAAATCAGTGTCCTTGGCAAGACCTCTCGATTCAGGAAAATCAGCGTCCTTGGCGAGAACTTCTCGATTCGCGTCGACCCGCAAAGAAATCAGTGTCTTTGCAGGAATCTCTCGATTCGTCTCGACCTCAGGGAAATCAGTGTCCTTAGCAAAACCTCTCGATTCAGGGAAATCAGCGTCCTTGGCGAAAACATCTCGATTCGTGTCGAACCGCAAGGAAATCAGTATCTTTGCAGTAATCTCTCGATTCGTCTCGACCCCAGGGAAATCAGTGTCCTTGGCAAGACCTCTCGATTCAGGAAAATTAGCGTCCTTGGCGAGAACCTCTCGATTCGCGTCAACCTGCAAAGAAATCAGTGTCTTTACAGGATCTCTCGATTCGTCTCGACCCCAAGGAAATCAGTATCCTTGGAAATACCTCTCGATTCAGGGAAACCAATGTCCTTGGCGAGAACCTCTCGATTCATGTCGATCCGCACGGAAATCAGTGTCTTTACAGGAATCTCTCGATTCGTCTCGACCTTAGGGTCAGTGTTGCAAAACCTCTCGATTCAGGGAAATCAGCGTCCTTGGCGAGAATCTCAATTCACGTCGACCCGCAAGGAAATCAGTGTCTTTGCAGGAATCTCTCGATTCGTCTCGACCCCAGGAAAATCAGTGTCCTTGGAAAAAACCTCTCGATTCAGGGAATCAGCGTCCTTGGTGAGAACTCCTCAATTTGTTGCGACTCGCAAGGAAATCAGTGTCTTTGCGAGAATCACTCGATTCGTCTCAACTTGCGGGGAAATTAGTGTCCCTGCGCATAAAGAAAATTCTTTTGTAGGATCTTTACGATTCCCAAGAGAAAACGCACTTAGGAGTCCTCATGACTCCTAAGGAGAAAAGACACCTACGGGATCCTCTCGACTCGTAGGGAGAAAAGTCTTTACGAGACCCTCATGGCTCATAAAGTTGAAAAGTCTTAGGTGGCAGATCCTAACCTTGTCTCCTAAGACTTCACTGCCCTGTAAGGAGGTCAAGATGGACTATCTATAGGCCACACTCTCCGAAGTCGAACATCGACGAGGAGGGAAACAACCACTTATGAGTCCTTTCGACTTGTAAGGGAGAAAATTCTCTTGTGAGATCCTTACGACTCTCAAGAGAAAACGCACTTAGGCATCCTTATGATTCCTAAGGAGGAAATACACCTACGAGATCCTCTCGACTCGTAGGAAGAAAAGTCTTTATGAGACCCTCACGGTTCATAAAGTTGAAAAGTCTTAGGCGGCAGACCTGAACCTGTTTCCTAAGCAATCGCTACCCTCCAAGGAGTTCAAGATGAACTATTATCTACCATTTATAGGCCACACTTGCCAAAGCTACATGCCACTGAAATGGAGAAGTTACTCATGAGCATATAAATTACTTCACTCCAGATTAAGACACAAAGAAATAGAAGGGTGCAGCTCATGGGGCTGAGGGTTTGTAACTATATCCCTTAAGAGTTGAGATTTGAGTCAATGATAAATGACGACGCTTGTGTTCGCTCGCTATCTTCTCAAATCAAGATTCTGAAAGTTATATACCAACTTGAAACTGGTCATACGCTATGAATTACTTTACACTACTTCACCCACGTACATACTTACATGGGCAAAGTAGTGGGTGGCATTTGTTCCCACCAAAATCTTTGGCCAAGAGCTATTTGTTTCTGTTTATACCGGCTTAAGTTTCGTTTACAGATATGTGTGAAACCAGGCTCATTCATATACGCACATGCATACATCAGAGGAAGAACAGGTGTTCAACAACAAAAACAAAGTATTTAATTGAACATTTTATTCTACAGGAAATAGATCACTAAACATGGGATTGAAAATACAGGGATTCACAAAACTATGGATAAAATTATCTGACTCCCTCTCTGCCTTCTCCATCATGACAAAGCGGCGATCTTCACGAGGAGTAGCTACACATCGTTCAGCACCGCACACATCAGTAAAGGCAGAAATGATGACCCGCTGAGCCCGTATCTGGCTTAGCAACCGAGTAGAGCGATCCCTCAGAGCTGTGGTGATCAAAAGTGCCTCATGGAAGCACTCGATCTTGTCTTCCACGGCATCGAGCATTGCCGGAGTCATCTCCGCCGGAGGAAGGGGAATATCATCCATCACGGACAAGAAGACCATCCGGAGCCAAATGGAGCCGATGGGGAGAGGAGATCCTATATGAGTCAAGAGCTCGTGCAGCACCATGTCACATTGGTCATCCGTAAGAGTAGGGTTCTCCAAGCACGCAGCAAAACGAGGAAAAATTTCCTTAATGGGCACTTTCTATGGCTGCCGGCGAGCATGTGGGCGATTACAAGCCATAGTTCTTCTCTATCAAAATGATTCTTTAAAAAGTGAGAGAGAAGAGAAGCATTGCTTCAGATTATGAAGGGAGACATTTAAGTCTAGGCACAGAAAATGATGTGCATGATGGAACTATTTCCAAGATCTAGGAAAGAGAAGTTTGATTCAGAAAAAGCGGAGAAAGAAGGTGAAAAGACACCTTCAGTAATGAGGCAGCGCCTTATACGAGCGCTAGCGCCAAGAGCTCCAGCGCTATGAGTCAAAGACTCTGAGGCAGCGCTCACGTGCAAACTACGAGAGCACTAGCGCCAAGAGCGCCAGTGCTAAAGACTCCGAGGCAGCACCTCACGTGCAAAGCATGAGAGCGCCAACGCCAAAAGCGCCAACGCTAAGAGTCAAAGACTCTGAGGCAGCGCTTCACGTGCAAGGCACGAGAGCGCTAGAGCCAAGAGTCAAAGACTCTGAGGCAGCGCTTCATGTGCAAGGCACGAGAGCGCCAAGCACTAGAACTAAATGTTCTCCGCCATTGGATCAAAAATCCAACTGAGATGAATAAATTATCAAATTACAGAATAAAATTCTGTTGAGGAAAAACTCCTCAAATCTTTCCAAACAGAAAAGATTGTGCTCTGTAAATCAGAGCACCGTTGGATCAAAGATCCACTAGTGATTAAAAATCACCAAGATACAGAATAAGCTCTGTATGGGAAAATATTTTTCCAATATTGTTAAAAATAGGAAGATTGTCTTCTGTAAAACAGAAGCCCTTGGATCAAAGATCCAACGGTGGGAAACATTCCCCAAATCAATCAGAAATCTCTCAATGAGAGATTTCCCTAACTGATTCAACAAATCAGCCTCCCCTATATAAAGAACCCAAGACTTCAAGTCTTGTAGAAAAGAACCCCCCCCCATAAACTTCAAGTTCTCAAAAAAGAAAAAGAGAAGAGCAAGCTCTAAGAAGAAGAAATTTTCTTCAAGGTAAATGATAATAAGTGAGATCATAACATCTCCTCGATTTTTGAGAGTTTAACGCTCACATCAGAAGAATTCAGTTCTTTTTCTAGATCACAGATCTATAAGACCAAGTCTTTCACAAAAAAAACAGAAGAGATCAAAGCATCTCCTCACAAAAAGAAGAACTCAGTTCTTAGATCCATGAGACAAAATCTTTTATAAACGAGAATTTAATTCTCAGAGCAAAGAACTGACAAAAAAAGCGCTTCAGTGCTCCAAGTCTGGCGCTCAGCGCCAAGCGCACCACATGCTCCTTACGCGTGCGCTATTTCATAAGAAGCACTTCAGCGCTCCAAGTCTAGCGCTCAGCGCCAAGCGCACCACGTGCTCCTCACATGTGCGCTATTTCAAAAGAAGCGCTTCACCGCTCCAGGTCTGGCGCTCAACGCCTAGCGCACCACGTGCTCCTCACGTGTGCGCTATTTCATATGAAGCGCTTCCGCGCTCCAAGTCTAGCGCTCAGTGCCAAGAGCACCACGTGCTCCTCACATGTGCGCTATTTCAAAAGAAGCGCTTCAGCGCTCCAGGTCTAGCGCTCAGCGCCAAGCGCACCATGTGCTCCTCATGTATGCGCTATTTCATAAGAAACGCCTTAGCGCTCCAGGTCTGGCGCTCAGCGCCGAGCGCACCACGTGCTCCTCACGTGTGTGCTGAGGGAACACAAAGTGTTCTTTAAATAAAGCCCAACGCCATAAAAAGTGTTCAACATTCAGTAAAAGACAAAAGAAAAAGGGGTGTTAGAACCCAAATCAATGCTCAACATTATTAAATAAAAAAGGGACTGAGCCCAAATAAATGTTCAACATTTTATTCAAAACTAAGTGGGCTGAGCCCAAGTTGGATACAAATCCCTAATTCAGATCAACTGAGCCCATGTGCTCATAATCTTTTTAATTAGTCTTGGTCCCAAACCTGACTATAGATCTCCCAACCAACATTGGTTCAAGGGTACATCTCTTTATTCCTCTGATATGTGTCGTTGTAATTCTTCAACGTCTTCAGAGAGGTGGCGGGTCCCGACAACCAGACATTCCATGGACTATGATATCCTTAAACTTATGGACCGCAACGTCCCTAAACTAAACCCCACAGACTATGATGTCTTTAAAATCCATGGACTATGATGTCCTTAAACTTATAGACCGCAATGTCCCTAAACTAAAACGATAGCGTCTAAATACTCTCTCGTTGGATCTAAATGATCCCAAAGTCTTGTTAAGTAGATCTTAGTCTAAATTTAGACTAACGTATCCTTAACAAGCATTTAAGTTGACCTTAGTCTAAAACAAGACTAACGGTCCTTAAACCAACCCAAACTCAAATCTAAGAAAATACGGATTTGGACTAATCCACGCCCTATGAGCGACAACATAAATTAGTCTCAGTATACAATCCACGGGCAACAAAAAATAAACAAACACACACGATACGAAGTGACCTTCTGGAGCAGGAGAAAGTGGTTACCGCGATCTGGTAACATAGCTAACTGCAGGGGCTTGCTCCTGCAGGGAAGAGCGTCCCCACAATAAAAAAACCCTTCACAATAGGGGGCATCTGACGAAGTCTGCTACAACGGCCGCATCCTTCTAAACCTCCGATACACGGTGCCATAAATCAACTTGGCATCTTCGGTGAGGTGGATGGATAAAACCAAATAGCATATGCCCCCAAATTCAGGCAAGACGTCTGTCTTTCCGGTTTTCGGCGGCGAACAGTTGGTAGTCAAGCAAGAATCCTATGGGCTCTATCAACATTTAATAGTGATCTGTAATACCATATAATGCTCTCGTGCCAGTCCTTTTTACTTCTGGACACCGTTTTCTTTATGATCTTCGTCAAGGTTTTGTTGAAAGCTTCAGTTAGACCGTTAGCTCGGGGATTATAGACTGAAGAGTATCTCCAGTCTATATTATGCTGCTGTGCGAAGTGGCTGATCTTATGGCTTCTGTAGAACGGTGCATTATCCAAGATTATCTGTCATGCCCCGCTTTCCAGTGTATGGGCAGAGGACGCGACGGGTCACGCGACGTATTTACTCAGAAGTAAACACGCTAAGAGTATCTAAGCAATATAAAGTAAAATACACAAGAGACAAGATATAAATGAACATCAAATTTATTTATTAACATTCTTTTTACAATACAATGAAAGTAAATACATATAATGAAAGCAATGCCTATACAGTGGCATAACACAAATGAAAATGGAATAAGTACAAGTGGCTACAGCTCTGGATCTTTGGTGTACTACTCTGGGGCCTGCTTCAAATGCTCCTGACTGGTCTCGTACTCTTCAACGTCGAGTCCTCCTGATAATATTCCAAAGAAGAAGAGAAATAGGAATGTTGTCAGCGAACAATAGCTCGGTAAGTCCCAAAGATGAGGAAGAAGTAGAATAGACACAGAGAGAGTATAGTTTTATAATGTTAGCACAGTTGTTTGTAGATTGGTACAGAAAATGCCAGTGTATATGAGAGGAGTCCCACTTACACCGGAGACTTTGATAACCCGTAGTACAAGGCTCCATCGATAATACCACAGAACAACGGCATGGATGTAATTACGTCTTAAGTGGCCACCTCGTGCCACCTTTAACATGTTCCGTACCAGTTTACCCCTTTATAACCCCGTAGTGTTTATGTATTGATTGTATTGATTGTATGGATTGTATTGTCTGTTATATAGATGGTTGACTTGCCAAAACCATGATATCAGTAAATGGATGTAACTGGAGAATCATGTAGATGGATGTATATCTATGGTTCGGTTCAGTCAAGTTATATATTGAAATAGATTGTACAGACGGATTCATATTGAATGGTTGTATTGTACTTGAATCGTATTCAAGTCAGATTGATTAGATTGAGACTCAGTCTGAGTCACACACTTTGGAAAGAAATTGAAGTCCTGAATTAGTTTTGATCTTATCGGTAACTGATACACATGGACGGCAGAATTTGTGTCTTTTTCCAAGAAAATTACCGTGTTGATAATATCGTTTGTTAGATTGTCTACCTTAAATAAACAAGCACCTATATCTCTGGCTCCATGAGGCTTAAGAGACTGGTCCCGCTTAAACCTATGTTTACTAGGGTCCTTATTGTAATTTAGTATAACTTGAGGGGGTTTTATGTAAAAATAGTTTTGGCATAATTTCAAAATACTCCTAAAGCATTTAATTATCGTCTTTAGAGTTTTTATAGATGTATATGTCATAGATGTGAAATTTCTAGTGAGTAGAACCTAATTTTCAAAGTATATGGTATTTTGTTGAAATATTGTAATTGTATTGTATTCGGATGGTACTTTCATGTAGTAGTGATTTCTTTGATTTAGAAAACTTGAAATATTTATATAATTAAAATGGATATTTTGCTAATATATATATATATATATATTATAAAAATAATTTATTTATTTTCTTATAAAATCTCATTTTCTAAAGAAAAATGAATAAAAATTCCATCGAGATCGAATGCTCCTTTCGGAGATCTGCATCTCGCTCTACTAGGCCCAAGAATGTACGATAACCCGTACCATCCTAAAGGGGTCCCCAAAATGGGTTATAGAGGCGTAATTGCATGGAAATGTTTAATACATCTTTTATAAAAAACGGTTTTGTAAGTTTAGGGTATCAATTTGTAAAATCGTATTTTCCCGTATTCTATTGTTCTATACTTCATCGTGCTATGATAGAGATGTGTGTTGTGATGAGGTAGGTCATTACCTCATGAGTTATCTAAAGGTATAGCAAGCAATTATGATGATTTATGTCGAAACTAAAGTATATGGTATTTTTCTAAAAAAGTGGGATAAAAGTTACAAAAATAATTCTTTTGAGGTGCAAATTATTTTAATAAGTTTATTAATGTTTTCTAAACAATATGTGAGAGTATGGTATTTTCTTGATTAAGAAAGTATAGTTTTAAAGGAAAACCGAATCGGAAGTCGGATTAACTCCGCTTCCGTCGGGTTTTAGAAATGAATATTTATATAGAAGAAGAAGAGAGCGAAGAGGGGACTTACTGGCTTTTGAACTAGAGGGGGGAGAGAGGGAACTATGGAAGGCATCGGAGCATCGTTTCGTCGCCGGGAATCTCCTCGGAAGTTATTCGGAGCTTCGCCTTTCGCTAAATCCACTTGTACACTAAAAGACTTAGGAATTTTGTATAGTTTTTGTCATAGAATTCTGAGTGAGAGGGGTGTAAAATGGAGTGCGTATTTATAGGGAAAATTAGGGTTTATAGGCGATGAAAAATGCATTAAAATTTGCATTAAATTGGGATTTAAAGGGGTTTTATTATTCTCTGTAAATGTGCAGAGAAAATAAACAATACTGGAGTTAAGAGGGCAGTCTAAGGGTCTAGGGTTTTCAAATAAAATTGGGTTTGGGCCATACAAAACCAGCGACGGAAGCCTATGCATGAATCTCGCCGGTCCAAACATTGGGGTGGGGGTTCGAATCTCTGCCACGTGTCCAAGTCGGTCTGAATATTAATTTTCACCTGTTTGTTTTCCATGTGACTCTTCCTTTTACGTGCAGTGCACGTGCAAACTCTTAGGCTTCTAAAAGATTAAAAGAAATAAAACTCAGGTGCTTTGTCTCAGCAGTGCAAGACTTTACTGGTGAGCTACAAGCTCTTTCTTGCTGTTCAAAAGCAAAACAAACTTATAATTCGTGTTCAGGCTTAGGTATCCCTTTCTGTATTTTGAAAAAAATCCATACAGAAAGTTTGAGTTGTTACATTCTACCTTCCTTATAAAATTTCATCCTCGAAATTTGTAGAAGGAAAGTTTAACAGATTCAAAACAATTTAGTGATCGTGGGTGTGAAGGAATACTGGTATTGCATGAAAAGTAACAGGATGATACAAGGGTTTGAAAAGATTGAGAGTGATTACCAGCTGGAGGTACATTCCTTTGTCCTTAGGGCAAGTTTCTCTACCCTCGAGGCATGTTCCTCATTGACTGATAGAATTGGTGATTAGGCTGTGCAGAAGGTGGAGCTAGGAGTGCCAGATGAGGTGCAGGAACCTGGATAACTGTCACGCCCCATTTCCCAGTATACGGGCAGAGGACGCGATGAGGCCGCTATGTATTTACTGTGAAGTAAATACGCTAAGCGTTCTAAGCAATATAAATGTAAATGCACAAGAGAAAAGAAATAATAAAACAGCAAATTTATTTATTCACATTCTTTCTGTACAATGCATGGAAATGTAAATACAACTGAAATAAAGCAATGCCTAAACAATGGCATAACAGAAACGGAAAGGTACTGAAATAAAAGTGTATAATGAACTAAACCTCTGGGTCTTCAACGAAATGGTCCAAGTCTTCAGCGCTGGGCTCGATCTCTGATGTGTCCAGATCACCTGACGACATTCAAAGAAGAAAGAAGAGAATGTCGTCAGCGCACAAATCGCTCGGTAGGTCACAAAGATAAGGGAGAAATAGAATAGACAAAATAAGAAGGTAGCTTTTAAAGTTGTATTATATTGTTATAATGTAATGTTAACGCTGTTGTTTGTAGCTTGGTACAGAAGGATATCAGTGTATACGAGAGGAGTCTCTATATGTTAGAAACTAGGGCAAACGGAATATACAAGGAACCGTTGGGCTACGGTACAACAGCAACGGAATATAGGTTAGGTGTCTTAATCTTACTGTCTCTTGCCACTTCTAACACCTTCCGTACCAATCTACCCCTTAAATTCCGAAATGTCTTGTTTGTATAGTTGTATTGTATTGTCTTGTATTGTAAACTGTATAGATTGTATAATTAGATGACTCACCGAAACCACGATATCAGTAAATGGATGTAACTGTAGAATCATGGATGTAACTGGAGAATCATGTAAATAGAAGTATATCCATGGTTCGATTCGGTCAATATAGATTGAATGGATTCATGTTGAATTGTAATATTATAGATTGTAGATTGTAGATTGTACTTGAATCATATTCAAGTCAGTTTATTAATGAGACTCAATCTGAGTCAGTCAATTAGAAAAGTAAATTGAAGTCCTGATGGTTTTGATGTTATCGGTAACCGCTGCACATGGGCAGCAGGATTTGTGTCTTTTTCAAAAACAATTACCGTATTGATAACACCGTTGTTAAGTTGTCTACCTTAGATAGGCAAGCACCCACTTCTCTAGCTCCCTGAGGCTCAAGAGATTGGTCCCGCTTAAACCTATGTTTATTAGGGTCCTTAGGGTAATTTATAAAACTTGAGGGGGTTTTATGTAAAAATACTTTTGTATAATTTTCAAAATACACCCCGTGTGTTTAATTATTGTCTTTAGAATTGTAATAATTGTAGATTTTATATTTGTGACATTCCTAGTGAGAATAATCTAATTTTCATAATATATGGTATTAAATTGTAATATTGCAAGGGTTTCATAGGATCCGTCTAGCTTCCTGGAACATAGGTTCCCTTACGGGTAGACTAATAGAATTAGTGGAGGTGATGATTAGGAGGAGAGTTGGTATTATGTGTTTGCAAGAAACTAAGTGGGTAGGTGAAAAGAGTAGAGTCATAGAGCCTTGGGGTTATAAGCTTTGGTATACGGGTAGAGATAAAAATCGTAATGGGGTAGGTATAATCATAGATAGACGGTTGCTTGAGGATGTAGTTGAGATTAGGAGAAAAGGTGATAGAATTTTACTGGTTAAGCTTATTCTAGGTGGAGAGATCTTTAATGTTATTAGTGCTTATGCACCACAGATAGGTCTTGATGACGCTAGTAAGCGTCTATTTTGGGAGGATTTAGACGAGGTGGTGCAAAGTATACCTAGTGGAGAGAAGTTATTTATTGGTGGTGATCTTAATGGACATGTAGGTACTAGTCGTAGTGGGTTTGATACTATCCATGGAGGTTTCGGTTTCGGACAAAGGAATGAAGTAGGTGACTCGATTCTAGATTTCGCTTTATCTTATGACTTGATCTTAGCAAACACCTGGTTTAGGAAAAGAGAGTCCCACCTTATCACTTTTAGGAGCGGATCAAATGCTAGTCAAATAGACTTTTTTCTGACGAGAAGAATAGATAGAGGTTGTTGTATCGACTGTAAGGTAGTGCCAGGTGAGAGTGTAACTACTCAACATAGACTTTTAGTTCTAGATTTTCGATTTAGAAGAGAACCTAGGAAGATTAGACGTAAGGTAGAGCCTAAAATTAAATGGTGGCGATTGAAAGAAGGTAATCAAAAGGCTTTTATAGATCGTGTAGTACAAGAAGCGGATTGGCAGTCGGAAGATGATCCAGACAAAACATGGAACAAAATGGCCAGTTGTATCAAGAAAGTAGCTAGAGATCTACTTGGTGAGTCGAGAGGTGGTGCTCCACCATCTAAGGACATATCATGGTGGAATGAAGATGTAAAGGCTGCTATTAAAATTAAAAGGGATTCTTATAAAGATTTGAAGAAAAGTAGAGATGTGGAGAGATTTGAGAAGTACAAAATGGCTAAAAAGGAAGTTAAGAAAGCTGTTCGGGAAGCTAAATCTAAGGTCTACAAGGAGGTGTACGAGAAATTAGACACTAAAGAGGCTGCAAATGATATATACCGGATTGCTCGAATGCGGGAAAGGAAGACTAGAGACTTATGTGCGGTGAAGTGTGTCAAAAATGAAAATCAGAAGGTTTTAGTTCGAGACGAGGATATCAAGAAAAGATGGAGAGATTATTTTGACAAATTGTTCAATGAGAGCTTTACTAAGAATTTGGATGGACTTGTCATTCAATCTCAAGATATAAATCGTGATTTCATGCGTAAAATAAGACTTACTGAGGTTAAAGAAGCTTTGAACAGAATGGGTTTAAGAAAAGCGGTTGGTCCTGACGGGATTCCTATCGAGATTTGGAGATGCTTAGGCGAAATAGGCGTTACATGGCTGACAGATCTGTTTAATAAGATTTGGCAGACAAAAAAGATGCCAAATGAATGGAGGAAAAGTATCCTTGTACCTATCTACAAGAATAAGGGTGACATTCAAAGTTGCTCAAACTACCGTGGAATAAAACTAATGTGTCACACCATGAAACTTTGGGAGAGGGTGATTGAACACAGGCTAAGGAAGGATATTAAGATAACAGAGAACCAATTTGGGTTCATGCCTGGACGATCGACGACAGAGGCGATTCATTTGCTTCGTCAACTTGTCGAGCGCTTTCGAGAGAGGAGAAGAGATTTGCATATGATATTTATTGATTTAGAAAAAGCGTACGACAAGGTACCTAGAGAGGTATTATGGGGGACAATGATGAAAAAGGGGGTCCCCGTCAAGTATATTGACATAATCAAGGATATGTACGACGGAGTAGTGGCAAATGTCAGAACTTGCGGTGGCTTAACAAGTGATTTTCCGATTACTATTGGTTTACATCAAGGATCTGCATTAAGTCCTTTCCTGTTTACCATCGTGATGGATGAGCTTACTAGAACTATCCAAGATGAAGTCCCTTGGTGTATGCTATTCGCTGATGATATTGTTCTTTTAAATGAGACGAAAGCAGGGGTTAATGCCAAATTGGAATTATGGAGACAAACATTGGAATCTCGGGGATTCAGATTGAGCAGGTCCAAGACAGCATATATGCACTGCAAATTTAGTAGCCAGAGAAATCAAAACCATATTGGTATAACATTGGAAGGGCAAGAGATATCACCGAGCGACCAGTTTAGATATCTAGGTTCCATCATCCAAAGGAATGGAGAGATCGATAGTGATGTTAATCAAAGGATCCAAGCTGGTTGGTTGAAATGGAGGAGTGCAACAGGGATTTTGTGTGATCGTAACTTTCCGTTAAAATTGAAAGGGAAGTTTTATCGGAGCGCTATTCGGCCTGCCTTATTATATGGTACAGAATGCTGGGCTCCTAAGAAGCATCACACACAGAAGATGCATGTAGCGGAGATGCGCATGCTTCGTTGGATGTGCGGTAACACTAGAAAAGACAAGGTGCGAAATGAGGATATTCGTGCAAAAGTTGGTGTAGCACCCGTGGAGGAGAAGATGCGGGAAAACCGGCTTAGATGGTTTGGTCATGTGCGACGCAGACCTATGGAAGCACCGGTTCGACGAATAGATACTCTCGATATGGGTAATGGCAAAAGGGCAAAAGGGAGACCGAAGAAAACATGGATGGAGGTGATACGAAACGATATGGTTGCCAAAGGACTCAATGAAAGTATATTGTTCGATAGAAGTGAGTGGAGACAGAGGATTCATGTGTTGGACCCGGCGTGATTCTCATGTTGGTTCATGTAGCCTACCCCTTATGCTTGGGATAAAAGGCTCAGTTGTTGTTGTTGTTATTGCATTTGTATAAAATTCATGGTATTTTAATGTAAAGTGATTCTTGTGATTTTTGAAAAGAGTTGGAATATTTATATTATTTCAAAATAGATATTTTAATGATACATATATACATAGTTATATAAAAATAATTTTAATCTATATTTTATATTTCTAAAAATCTCATTTTCTTAAAATGTCGTATTTTAAATCTCTCGAGACCGAATGCTCCTTGCGGAGGTCTGCATCTTGCACTACTAAGCCCAGGGATGTGTGCTAATCCACACCATCCCAGTCAGGTTAAGATTTGTGTAAAATACTAATCTTTTAGAAAACGGTTTTAATAGTAATGGTATTTATTTGAAATGTTTCGTTTTCCCGTATTCTATGTTCCCGAAAGGTATTGTGCTATATTGCATATAAGTGTTGTGAGGAGGTATGTCATTACCTCGTGATCTACGTAAAGGTATAGCAAGTTTGTGATGTTTAAATGTCGAAAATGAAACATATGGTATTTTAATGAAAAAGTACGGTAAAATGGAAATAGCAATTTCTTTTAATATGGAACTTGTTCAATATGATTAGTTAGTGTTTAATAGTCAACATGTAATGGTTTAATAAGATTGTATTAAAGGAAAAGTGGGATTTTTTTGGAAGAACCGAATCGGAAATCGGATTTGTTCCGATTCCGTTGGGTTTTAGAATTTCGTATTTCCAGAAAGAGTAGAGAAGGGGAAGGTGGGACTTACGGGTTAAGCTTAAAGAGGAGAAGGAGAGGGAGTGGACGTAGTTTCCGGTGCGCCGTTTCATCGCCGGGAACTTCTAGGGTTGTCGCCGGAAAATTCGCCGGAGCTTCGCCTCTTTGCTCACTTCAAATGCGCACTAGGGTTCTAGGAAATTTCTTGAGAGTTTGCTCAGAATTTTTGGGTGAGGGGGTAGTGTTTAGGGATTGTGTTTATAGGGTTAGGCTAGGGTTAGGGTAGGTGAAAGGTTAAAATAAAAAAATGTGATAAATGTAATATAATGTATTAGAAGTGGAGTAATTGGGGTTTTAAAAAAGCTCTGGAAATGGTCTGAGGAAACAAATTACGCAGGTGTACAGGGGAGACCAAAAGAAGCATTTTTTGTTTTGGGGTCGTCGCCGGAATCGGCCGTGACTCGGCCGGCGGCCTGAGTCGGCCGATTCGTCGGCTGAGTTGGCCGATTCCGGCCGAGTTAGGCAGCCGAAATCCTCCCCCGACGGCTGGTCTATCCTCTGGTACAGTTACATTTCAGGGTGTAGTGGGGGGTTTTTGTGAGATATGCACTTGGAAACCCTTGGTATTCTAAAGGTCCAAAATAAAACAATATTAAAAATAATGTGGAGTATGGGATTTGAACTCTGGTGGCTTGGTTCAGTAGTGCAAGGTATTACCAAAGAGCTTCAAGCTCCTTCTTGTAATTAAAGAGCTAATTAATTAAAGTAATTACAGCAAAAGTAAATACCCCAATTATACATTAATTTTTAAGCAAATTTTTGTACACTAAAAATGGAGTTGTTACAGTCTACCCTTCTTACAAAAATTTCGCCTCGAAATTTACAACTTTTATTTGGGGACTAGTTTACAAAGAGGTGTGGATATCTTGTACGCATTTCATCTTCCCTTTCCTAAGTGGACTCTCCTGGAGTGTCTTTTCTCCACATCACTCGGACCAAGTTAACTTCCTTGTTCCGAAGTGTCTTCACTTTCCTGTCCAGGACTCCACAGGTTGTTGCTCACAAGATAAGTCGGGCTGTATAGTGAACTCGGAATGATCAAGAACATGGCTGGGGTCACTCACATACCTTCTGAGTTGGGATATGTGGCACACATTATGCACTCCTTCCAATGAAGGTGGAAGCGCTAAGCGGTATGCCACTTTACCGACTCGTTCGAGTATGTCGAACGGTCCAATATATCTCAGACTTAGATTACCCCGTCTTCCAAATTGGATCACTCCGCGGTTCGGAGATATCTTCAACAATACGTGATCTCCTGGCTGGAACTCCAAGTGACGTCTCTTTGCATCAGCCCAGTGCTTCTATCGATCTTGGGCTATGCGCATCTTTTCCCTGATAGTACGAACCACATCAACAGTCACTACTATCATCTCTGGTCCAAGAAGTTCCCTATCTCCGATGCCATCCTAACTTAATGGCGATCGACACCTCCTTCCATACAGTGCTGCAAAAGGTGCCATTCCTATGCTTGCTTGGTAGCTGTTGTTGTACGAAAACTCCACAAGGTGTAGGTGATCTTCCCACGATCCTTTGAAATCTAACATACATGCTCTGAGCATATCCTCCAAGATTTGAACAGTTCGCTCAGACTCGCCATTTGTTTGTGGATGATAAGTCGTGCTGAAGTTCAAACTTGTTCCCAACCTTGCTTGCAGACTCTGCCAAAATTGTGATCGGAACCTCATGTCACGATCGAAGACAATGCAGACCGGTACTCCATGAAGTCTCACAATTTTCTGTATGAGTTCATGGGTATCAGAGATAGTACATTATAAAGAGTTTAAATCTTAAGTAGATTATTACCTCCATGCACTTCTTTACTAGTGTCTCAGTTGATTGGCCAACTCGAAATGGGATGAAGTGAGCCGACTTTGTGATTCGATCCACAATGACCATACGGCATCGTTACCCTTTGTGCTGCGAGGAAGAGCAGTCACAAAATCCATCGTGATGTGTTGCCACTTCCATTCTGGGATTGGTAACGGTTGAAGTAATCCAGCAGTCCTGTGATGTTCGGCCTTTACTTGCTGACACACCAAGCATTTTGCGACGCTTCTGGCTACTTCACGCTTCATTCCATGCCACCAATAATTCTAACGTAGATCTTTGTACATCTTGGTACCTCCCTGGTGTACTGAGTAGGGAGAGTTATGAGCTTCTTTCATTAACTCTTCCCGAACAGGACCTTTTGGTACACATAATCTGCTGCCGTATCTCAAAGATCCGTCTTTATGGATGATGAAGTCTGTTCTGAGTCCATTCTCCACTTGTTCTCTGATCTTTTGCAACTTAGCATCACTTGCTTGAGCTGCTTTGATCTGATTGACAATGGTTGATTGAACTTGTAAATTCATCAAACTTGAAGTGTTACCTGGCATGACTACTTCAATCTCCATCTGATGCAAGTCTTGTTGAAGATTCCACTGAGCGGTGAGATCCATTGCTAATGGTTGGTGACTAAGAGCATCTGGAACCACATTCACCTTCCCTGGGTGATATTGCAGGTTGATGTCAAAGTCTGCCATGAGTTCTAACCATCTTCTCTGCTGCATATTCAACTCCTTCTAAGTAAACACATATTTTAGGCTCTTGTGATCTGTATATATGTTCACTCGTTCACCAAGTAAATAATAGCGCCAAATCTTGAGAGCAAAGATGACGGCTACCAACTCCAGATCATGCGTCGGATAATTGCGCTCATGAGTCTTCAACTGTCTTGAAGCATAAGCCACAACCTTACCGTGCTGATGTAGAATACATCCTAATCCCTTACCAGATGCATCGCAATGCACTTCGAATCCTTCAGATTGATCCGGTATGACGAGAATAGGCGCTAATGTTAACCTTAACTTGAGTTCTACGAAAGCTTGTTCGCATGCTTCTGACCACACAAAATCTTCATCTTTACGTGTGAGCTTGGTCAGGGGTGTTGCTATCTTTGAAAAGCCTTCAATGAACCTTCTGTAATATCCAGCTAAACCCAAGAAATTTCGAATGTCCTTCACTGACTTTGGTATCGGCCATTCGCTAACTGCTGAAACTTTCGCTGGATCCACAGAGATTCCTTCACCTGATACGATATGACCAAGAAAACTAACTTGATTTAGCCAAAACTCGCACTTGCTGTATTTGGCATATAACTGATGTAGACGAAGAGTTTCCAGGACAATTCGTAGGTGCTCGGCATGCTCTTTCCGACTCTTAGAATATACCAGAATGTCGTCGATGAAGATGACAACAAACCTGTCTAAGTACTCCCGGAAAACTTGATTCATTAGATTCATGAATATTGCTGGTGCATTGGTCACTCCAAATGGCATCACTAGAAATTCGTAATGACCATAGCGAGTTCTGAAAGCTGTTTTATGAATATCAGCTTCCTTGACCTTCACCTGATGATAACTTGAACGAAGATCCAATTTAGAGAAAACACAAGATCCACTTAGCTGATCGAATATATCGTCGATGTGCGGGAGTGGATACTTGTTCTTTATTGTTACTTTGTTCAAGGCTCTATAATCGATGCACATTCTGTATGAACCTTCATTTTTCTTCACAAGTAGTACAGGTGATCCCCAACTTGAAGTGCTGGGACGAATCCATCCTTTCGCCAGTAATTCGTCCAACTGTGTTCGGACTTCCTTCAAACCTTCTGGAATTAATCGATAAGGTGCTTTGATCACCGGTTGTGCTCCTGGTACTAAATCAATGCTGAATTCAAGAGCTCGATCGGGAGGCAACCAGATATATCGTCAGGAAACACATCGTCGAACTCCCGAACCACATCTGGCCTTGATTCTTCCTCTACTTGAGTTGCTGCAATCTCTGCCTTTCTTGGCTTCGCTTTGTATGTACTTGGCTCCAGTGTATGATCTCCACTTTTGAAATAGAAAACTGGATGGTCTGGAATCTCGAATACTACCCTCCTTTGACGACAGTCGACGGTAGCATAAAAGGTTCCGAGCCAATCCATACCTAGAACCACATCGAAGTTCGGTATGCCCAGCACTTTGAAGTCAGCATAGAACTCTCTGCTGCAGACGACTACTGGACACAAGATGTATCCTATTGTTGCCTTTAGAACGCCATTTCCTGAACTGACATTCCTATTGGATACAAGCGGTGTGACTGAAATCGCATGGGTTCGGACGAACCGTTGCGACATAAAGCAGTGAGATGCTCCAATATCGAACAGTGCTAGTGTAGGTATTAAGGATACTAAAATTGTACCTAAAGTATGTGGGATATGTTTTAGGTATGGGGAAATGTATGTAGATAAGTAGCAAGACTGAAATAAAGGTTGAGAAGAAATGGTTACCAGTGATAACTTGGCCAGTGGCCTCAGCTTCTTCCACGGTCATCGTGAAAGCCCGGCGCCTTGGTACATTCCTCCTGGCTTGAGGAGAATTCCTCGTAACGTTCCTTTAAGCTTGATGGAACTGACGAGGAGGAGGTGCAGCTTGTGGTCCTCTAGATAGTGGAGCAGGTAGTGCAAGTCTTGGAGCAGGTGCCTGGATGGCTGGGCGCTGTGGGTAAGTGTTTGCTGGCCTGGGTGCAGCAATTGGATTTTGTCTATAAGGATAAGATCCAATATCATGAGCAGCTGAGCCGCAGACTAAACAAAGACGGTTGGCTCGCCGGCAGTCTTGCATCACATGTCCAGATCTCTTGCAGTAGGCACAAAAGGCTGGGATGGGACGATGGTTCGGTACTTGATTGTTACGTTTTTGCCGTGTCATATTTTAGAAAGAGTTTAGAAATTACCGCTATCAAAACGGTGTCGCGTGTAGCGAGCCGCGATGAGTACGGGTCGTCCGCAGGGAGATGGTAAGTTTTTAGGCTTATATTAACGAGTTAACAACATATTTTGATTTGTTGAATAAACTAAATGTCGCAACAAGGATATGTAAAAGGACTTGTTAAGGGTAGTAATAGATTAACTTGTATGAAGGTGAAGTTTGCCGAATCTTTATAGACCCAACTTTGGTATTGACACTAAAGCAATAGGTAATAACGCGGATTAAGGAACTTGAAATACGGTATTTGCGGCATTCCGCTAAATCCGTCTTCCTTGTCCCTTATCCTTTCGTTGTTATCTCTTGATTCTAGCCTCCGGCAAACCATTAGCAATCCGGTCACGATTAGGAATCATCGTTATCGGGGTAGGATAGGATGCCTAGCGGAGCAGAATTGCGAGTGATTTGCATAGAGTTTCAATTGCAAAGTTTAGGGTTTTTAAAGTTTTTAGCAAATAACATCTTCAAATACAATCTAACCATATTCCACCCTTAACAAGTATAGCGACTACTCATACATATTTACAAAGTAAAAATAAGAAAAAGGGAAAAGAGTAAGGAACATAATGAAAAATATGAGAAAAGAAAGAAAAAGAGAGAACCAATGAATCCAAGTGCGAATATCTCCAAGTGTACGTAAGTCCGGCGAAGTGTGAAATCCAAACACTAAACTTTAAGGTTGCAAGCTCACTTAAGAGGTTGCAAGATCAAAGTAAACCGAGAATTTCACAAAATATGTAAACATAGAAGAAGAAATGGTAATAAACAAAATGAGAACTTTTTATTGAATCACAAACAAGTTACACTAATCTTGAAGTCAAGAACCTAAACCTTAAACTTGCAAGTTCAATGAAGAAATTGCAAGGTCAA
Source organism: Agapanthus africanus (assembly GCA_030015575.1). Classification (NCBI taxonomy): domain Eukaryota; kingdom Viridiplantae; phylum Streptophyta; class Magnoliopsida; order Asparagales; family Amaryllidaceae; genus Agapanthus; species Agapanthus africanus. The sequence continues at coordinate 407,909,253 of CM057349.1, read as the reverse complement.
GGCAAAGGGGCAAGAGCTCAAGAATTACAAAGGAAAGCAAGCTAACAAATTACAAGAGTTTTGATACAAAACTAAACAAAAGGTATCCACATCTCTTGCCCTCTGGTCTGTATTTATAGGCTCAAAAACTAAATAAACAAACAATAAAATTGAGCTGATGTGGCATTAAGGGAGGGCCCACAGAAGTTTGGAGGCATTTGGAGGCAGGGGGCCGAGGTCGCCGGTTTTGCCAAGGAAGTGCTCGGCCCAAATCCGAGTCCTCTAGCTTGAACTTGGTGTGTTGACTTGTATGCTCTCCAATATCATTCTGGTGTTGTTTATTTTATCTGTAAAGGCTTTGGATGCACCAAGGTATTTTGGAGGAAACTTGTAGTTTCAAATCACATCAACTCTTTTTGCATTAAATGCACATCACACTCATGCCAACTTGCGCCAAGTCATCATGCCATGGACAGCCCTCTTCACTAGATTCATGAACCAACAAGCTAGTTGTACCACTTGTATGTGTTGGACCATTTGTTTAAAAAAAGTGTGTACACATGAATGTTGCAAACAGAAACTTATGAAGTATTGGTCGGTTTGCGATTCTGGATGCAGTGTCGGCTCACAAATGATATATCCATGATTTTAAACGTATTTCCAGTATTCTGTCACGGATACCTGTAATCTGTAATACCGAGCAGACACTGGTTAATAGTACCGATATATACAAAAAATGGATAATGAATGAGCGATATTAAAATACAATATTCTGGTATGAACAAATACCCCCAAACTTATCTTTTGCTCGTCCTGATCAAAACAAAAAAAATCCTAGCCTCACTTTCGCAGGGAACGCGATAGCACTAAGCGCGTGCAACAAGCCGTTAAACCTCTAAGTGTCCCTATTAGGAGGAGTGTTGTCTCCTGAGGGATTTCAGCGGATTACACCCACAAAATCCCATCAAGCTAGTTTCATAAGTTAACGTTGATTCTACTCCTACAGTTTAGTATCTACGTTAGAAATTCTATCATCCTAAGTTAGAAATATCCAACCCTTATATTTCACGCCTCCTATCTATTTAACCTCATATCCTATACGTTCCAAAAAAGTTTAGAAAGATCTCGGTATCTCCTGAGTTTTCCTTCTAAAGCGCGGTCTCAAATCAGGGATTTTTATCGACTTTACAGAAAATATAAGTCTTATTCTTCATTTCTATCTTTCCTCCAAACATCGATTGTATACCCCTACGTGTGTGTATATTTGCACCCCTACGCTCAAGAATTCAATTCAAGCTATGTACCCTTGCCCTAATACCTAATACTACTTCTTTTCATTAAATGATGGACGGAGTTGCTCACACACCTTTCATGCAACTATTAATGCTTCTTGAGGCACTAATGGCCGATTACTGAATGTGCGAGCTTAAAGCGTAAATAGCAGTTTACTGGTCTTGACTTTATTCTATTTTTTCTTTTTCTTTTTCTTTTTTTCTTTTTTTTTCAAGACCGGATATATTTTTCAATATGCTCTTTTGGTGTTCAGCTTTAAATACCGTTTTTTCTTTCATACTAGGCTTTCAGCAAAAGAGTATTTCTAAGTATCCTCTACTATCCCAAGTTTCAAGGTGCGTGTATGTGCAGTTTGTAGTGTATATATTTTCTAAATTTGGACTCAAGAATAGAAACTATTTTTCAGATTTATCCTTCAGTAAAGTTTCAATACTTTCGTTTCATCTTGACTTAACTCAAGAACTGTCATGCCCCGCTTCCCAAATTACGGAGTACGAGGGGATAACAAGGCCAGCCATGCTCCTACGGTAAAGGAAATGTCCTGCCGTAGTCACACTCCGGCTTCTAGCTTTATATGGTAATCAGTAAATGATGCGCAGGTAATGAGAAATGCAGTAACTGAAATGAAACAATATAAAGAACTGACCTGATGGGAAACAAAAGGGTATAACTCTGGATAGCTAATCAAGGTGTCCGTGATATGCGTCTGGTCCTGGTCTAGGCTAAATCTTCTCCTCACACTGAGCATGCATACTCAGGTCGTCAGAGCGACACAATAGCAATATAATATACAAATTCAAGTGATAACTCTAACAGTGATAATAAATATATATAACAGTAAATCCATGACAGTATAGGTATGAACATGCAGTAATCAATGCAGTGGAACAGTAAAAGCGGTAAAATGATATGCCGAGTATGTCAACACAGTAAGTAATGTATATCGATGCTATAATCCCTATCAGTCTCTAAGTCTCACTGTACAGGTCACTAAACCTATCGTCAGTCCAAGTGTGAGAATCAACTACTCGCGAGTGTCCTCCACCTAAGGGTAGAACCCAAGGGTAAGGGACCACGGGCCCAACATGTAAATCACGGTAATAATCATGTACCTTGTAAATCTCCATATATCTCCATATATATAAGCCGGTATGGGACTCCCGAGATTCTGTTGAACTCACACTCAAACTACCCCACACCCCGTGGTCTACATCAAACGCTAACCATAACCTCAAATACCAATCGGTCTGTGACAAGTCTGCGCGAAAACTGGAGGCAGGACCTCCATCAAGCACGTCCCGACTAATACCTAAGATAAATGGCAATGTCTGATGCCTTATCTGTGACACCCGTGCAAGAGCTTCCATAAGTGTCCTATACCACTTATAGTCACACGTACATGCATCCCACAGACGTCGACAATGCAATAGAATAATAAGGTTCACTAATTGTGTACAAGTACGTGTCACTTTCACTTATTCACTTATACACGAACACTAACGTACTTGCCACAATCATCACTAATACCTAACACTGGTTAATACACATGATCACTACGTTATCAATGCAATGACATAAGTATGATATAATGAGGAAACGGTATATAAAGCATGATTAAGATATTATAAATCAGTATTCTACCACTTGCAATAGTTATCATAAATAAAACGCGTATAGTTTAGCGAAAAGATAAAAGGAGAATAAATAGTATGATTAATTATCTAACCAGCGAATTTGGTTTCACGGCAATCGGGTTTCAGGATCATTAGTTATGGCCATTTCCTTTTAAGCGTTCACGGCTGGAAATCCAGTTTCAGAATCAGAAGTCCGTTTTGTAACGCATTTTAATCCCAGTTGGGATCAGATTTTAGCGACGCTACAGTTAGATGAAATCTAGGGTTTTCAGTAAGATTTTCAACGCAACAGACGGTTTCTCAATCGCGTCTGTACATTAGGAGTTATACACTGCTCAATACTAGTATGTCAATTCTGATTCTGTTGGGACTGTTATACGTCCCGATCTATTAAATTACAGATTAAATATCAAAAGATAACGAAACAGGATGAAACCACTTGTGTTGTCTAGATAACAGATTCACCTATACTAAACAGTGGAGTTCTGCAATCTACAAGTTAAGGAAACAGAGTGGTGCTCATTGCGGGAAAGCACACAGTAAATAGAGTCGCTCTGGACTGCAGTCCAGAGTCGCACTCCGGTCCAAATATTGTCACAGTTGAAGTATAGAAATATTTAGAAACTTGCATAGGGTTATAGTTCGTCGAGTCGGCTTCGATTTGAGCCCTCGAACGCATCATTCCAGTTTGTAAATAATTTATGGTAATTTTAACGGTTTACAGGTACAAGAAAATTCCAGTTTTACGAGTAAACTTGGAGGTAGTCGTTTTAGTCGTTAACGGTCATATTATCCAACGAAATTCACACACTAGATTCACAGCCATACGGGCCAAACTATAATATTTAGTTCCGTCAAATTAGATTAGTATTTTCATTGGGACCATACATCGAACAGGTAAATAGTGTACGTTATCACGAATAGTAACATTGCAATTTATACGATTTGGATTTGTAACATAAATAGATTAGCATGAAACAAGTAGAGAACTTCTGGATACGTTCTGGTGATGCACGGCAGCGGAGGCAGTAGTGACACGTTCCGGGCACGGAGTAGCAAGCACGTGACGAGTCTCGGCTAGGCTTGGGCTTGGCTCGAGCTTGAGGATGGGCTGTTGTGAGCTCAGGCGGTGTCGGGGCTGGGGATCGCTGATGCTGTCGAGGCCGATGGAGAGGGATTGCAGAGGGAGAGAGAGAATTTAGAGAGAGAGATAGAGTTGGAAATATATAGAGAGAGAGATTTGAGAGAGTGGGAGAGAGAGGACAGAGAGTGAGGGATCACAGAGAGAGAGTAGAGGAAGAGAGAGAGGGAGAGAACAGAGAGAGAAGGAGAGAGAGAGAGAGAGAGAGAGCACAGAGAGAGAGAGAGGGAGAGGGAGATCGGGAGTGAGGGGATCAAGAGAGAGAGATTATGACGATGATGATGATGATGTTGACGAGGAGGGTGCAGGGGAGGCTCGCCGGCGAGAGATACAGTGGCCGAGCTCGGGTGGGTTTGGGTGCTGTGGCTTGAGGGGATGGTGAGCAGGAGGAGGAAGTCGAGGGAGAGAGGAAGTGGGGAGCTCGGGTTGTAGAGGGGAGCGAGGGAGTTTTGAAGGGTGGTAGGGTCGTCGGCGGTGGCGAGGCGAGCGCGACCGTAGGTTCGAGAGAGGGAGCGGAAACAGAGAAGGGAGAAAGTGTGAGATGAGAGAGGTGGTGAAGGGTAGAGGGGACAAAGGGTGCGCGTCATGTATAACGCTCGCATATGTAGGCGCGAGGGGCGGCGACGAGAGCGTAACGGGAAGATTTTGCGCGGGAAATCAGGAGAGCCGTTGGGGGAGAAGATGGGGCGAAGCGGGTCGAGTCGAGGAAGCGGGCGCGGGTTGGAGGCGTAGGAGCGGGCTGCTGGGAGTGGGCTGGGCTTGAGTTTTAAAAGAATTCCTTATAAGAAATTTTGTGGGCTGAGGAGAAGAGTGGGCCGGGGTTAAGGAAAATTTGAGGAGAAAAGGGGATGGGCCAGCTTTAAAAATAAAAGGAGTTTCTTTTATGAGGCTGAGGGGATGGGCTCGGGAGTTGGTTTAGGAAAAATAATTAGAACTAGGGTTTGGGTTCAGGGCTGACTTTAGACGGAAAATATACATAAGATTTGTTTTGGGTTTAATTTCGATAAAAGGAAAGCGGCTTAGGCCGGAGGGACTGAAGAGTAAGGTCTGGGTTTAATGGGATTTTGAAAATAAACAAATAATTATAAATAAATTTTATATTTTAAAGAGATATACTGATATAGGTGTATATAAAAGAACCGGGTATTATATTATACCACCCTTACAAAAATTTCGTCCTCGAAATTTAAAAGAAACAACAAGCTATAAAATAATAAGCGAAGAGTTATCATATCGAACACTAATACATAGTGATTTACTTAAAACGGGTGGACAAAATTTTGAAGGTATATATATATGTAAGAACAACATACAAAACGATAGGTCTAAATAAGTATAAGGCAGGAACAACTATAAAAGCAAACTATATATATACGGGAATATAAATAACAATAACGAACCATAATATTCGAGGCGTGCTCGATAAAATCGAAACCCAAATATATGCACATATAAGTATATCAAAAGTAGCACAGCAGAAATAATAAGTATAATGGGTAAGGAAGGACCATTTATAATAGTAACCATAAGCACAATATCCGAAAATAAAGTAGCAACCCTAAAATAAGGAAGGAATTGTCGACAAGTTAAATATTTTCAGATAATTGTATCGATAACAGAGTTTTAAAATAACTTAGAAAACTCACATAGTGAAATAAGAAACATGGAACGAAAATATGCGCGATGTAAGGTTGCGCTATCGAAAATAATGGGTAAGCTAGTAATGGAGTACTGGAAATGCGTAAAACGGGGATAGTCGATAAAACGCACTTTGCGATAAATACAAAATAATGAAAACCACATTTTCGAATAATAATGTCCCTAAATATATTTAGGGTAATAGGAAAAACACAAAAATGTATAGGGCTAGCTAGGGTAAGGATTACAAGGAAGTGTGGCTCATTCAAAGGTCGGAGTGTGACGGCTTTAGGCTGAAGGTCAAGGAGATTGGGATCGGGTCAGTACAGGAAGTAGAGGTGAGAAACAAAGGACTACAAGGGGTAAGTATGGGGAGGACAACGGTCGGTAAATCATATGAATCAAAAATTTGAAGGGTTAGCAAACTCGGAAATTTCACAAGAAATGTTCTCCTCCCAGAAGGATCTCAAACGGGGCACAGACGAAGGATGAAGGGTGGACCTCTAAAAGATCGGTTGTGGTACTGGTTAATCTGAGGGAGGGTTAGGGAAATTTAAGGAGCAGGGGTGGACAGATCACAGCAGGGAAAATAATTGTATAGAAGAAATAATCAAGCAGCAAGTGAACTAAGAAGATCGAAAGATTAGCGAACTCAGCAATTTATTTCATTACAGAAGATTTTAAACAAAGCATTCTCAAAGATGAAAGGTGGCCCTAAACTATACACAGATTTATTTGGCCAGAAAGACAACATCTAAAATCCTGTCAGTCGCGGTTGTGGAGGTTCAGCAGGTTGCGGTAGGCTCGTGCGCTCAGGTAGGGACGTCCATTTCCATAGCGCCTCGCGGGGGTCGCCATAGGGAGTTCTTCTACCACAGGGTCTTTATCTTCTGGTCCTTCTTCCTCGGCTGGGGCTTCTTCATCGAGGTCTGATTCCATGTGATTCTCTTCTTCTGAATTCTCTTCCATGGGATTTTCCTCCACTGGATTTTCTTATATCGGGTCTTCCTCGGGATCTTCCTCCATTGGGTTCTCTTCAGGGTCTCCTTCCTCTTCGTCGGAATCGCCTAACATGTCAAACTCTGGGGCCGCTCCTCCTTCGTCCTCTGAATCGTTGTTTCCGCCAATGACCTGGGGACCGTTGATCTCATCGTCAGAACTCATCAGCGTGTGGTCTAAGGAAACGCATGACTGTGCATCCTCATCTAGATGCGGCGCTGCTCCAGGGTGAGCCATGGCCTAAAAAGGAAGAGTCATGATTAGACAGTGGAATACATCAAGAAAATAGCTAAGTGTACGAAGTATAGAAAGATATGCGGTGGCAGGAACTGAAAAATCAAGATTAAAATGCTGTGATAGTGAATAGTATGAATAAGGGGAAGGACAAGAGAATGATACATATATTACGATTCAAGTTTTATTGCATTCAACTAAAAGTTCGACGGAAACAAGATTTCAAATAGAAAGAAATATTTATAAGGGGATGACAACATTATTGCTGAAATTAGAAAACATGAAAATTCTTCTTTGATTGCTAGACCGCTGCATTCTCGTTACGCGAGTTGAATCCTGTGTTGGGTCCGCTTTATTCTCAAAGTTCGAACTACGCAATAATCATCACTTGGCAGAAGTGGGGAGTGTGGACGAGTCTCCTCCTTGTAGCTCCTTCCTTTTTGGGCAACCGTTGATAAGATGTTCGCTGGATCCGCAAATCAGACATTTCCCTTAAGCGCGGCGACAATCCCTCTGAAGGTGTCCTGGCCTCTTACAGTACCCACAACATTGGGTATTCTGCTGCTTCTGTCGCGGGAAACAATTTGGCGCTTCATCTTCTTCTTTTTTCCTCGTCTAACAGGGATCCCTTTACGATGGGAGATTCCCGCTGGTGCTTGATTCACCTGCCTTCTCAGTCCTTCAGCTAACAAGTCGTTCGTTCGCTCCTGGGCTTCCTTCAGACCTTGCAGTACCCTCAGAATCTCAACGGTCTGATTCTGGGGAGTGGAGATAGAGGAAGAGTCGTTGGGAGACATGATTCTGAAACAATAATTTTGAGGATATAAGGCACAAGCTATAAGAATCAAAATATAATATGGACTGGACAAAAATTCAAGAATATCAGATGTGATGAAGTTCATTACAAGTGGAAAAATCAACTGTATGACTCTATGTCACTTAAACAGAGCATGGTAGTGTAATCGTGATGTAGTTCATAATTACAACCACAAAACTTTGCCAAGTCACCTGAAACCCTAGCGAATGGATAGCAGAACACACAGTGGGGATATAGATCAAGAATAACAAGTTTACAACCTAGACCAATAGATGTCTTAGTCTGTCAAGCTATACACGGAAAACTGCAATCCCAATCGAAGCAAAACCTAGGCTCTGATACCAACTAAACCATGTCACGCCCTGCTTCCCAAAATATGGAATACGAGGGGATAACAAGGCCAGCCATGCTCCTACGGTCAAGGAAATGTCCTGCCGTAGTCACACTTCGGCTTCTAGCTTTACATGGTAATCAGTAAATGATGCGCAGGTAATGAGAAATGCGGTAACTGAAATGAAACAATGTAAAGAACTGACCTGATGGGAAACAAAAGGGTATAACTCTGGATAGCTAATCAAGGTGTCCGTGATATGCGTCTGGTCCTGGTCCAGGCTAAATCTTCTCCTCACACTGAGCATGCATACTCAGGTCGTCAGAGCGACACAATAGCAATATAATATACAAATTCAAGTGATAACTCTAACAGTGATAATAAATATATATAACAGTAAATCCATGACAGTATAGGTATGAACATGCAGTAATCAATGCAGTGGAACAGTAAAAGCAGTAAAATGATATGCCGAGTATGTCAACACAGTAAGTAATGTATATCGATGCTATAATCCCTATCAGTATCTAAGTCTCACTGTACAGGTCACTAAACCTATCGTCAGTCCAAGTGTGAGAGTCAACCACTCGCAAGTGTCCTCCACCCAAGGGTAGAACCCAAGGGCAAGGGACCACGGGCCCAACATGTAAATCACGGTAATAATCATGTACCCTGTAAATCTCCATATATCTCCATATATATAAGCCGGCATGGGACTCCCGAGATTCTGTTGAACTCACACTCAAACTATCCCACACCCCGTGGTCTACATCAAACGCTAACCATAACCTCAAATATCAATCGGTCTGTGACAAGTCTGTGCGAGAACTGGAAGCAGGACCTCCATCACGCACGTCCCGACTAATACCTAAGATAAATGGCAGTGTCTGGTGCCTTATCTGTGACACCCGTGCAAGAGCTTCCATAAGTGTCCCATACCACTTATAGTCACACGTACATGCATCCCACAGGTGTCGACAATGCAATAGAATAATAAGGTTCACTGATTGCGTACAAGTACGTGTCACTTTCACTTATTCACTTATACACGAACACTAACGTACTTGCCACAATCATCACTAATACCTAACACTGGTTAATACACATGATCACTACGTTGTCAATGCAATGACATAAGTATGATATGATGAGGAAACGGTATATAAAGCATGATTAAGATATTATAAATCAGTATTCTACCACTTGCAATAGTTATCATAAATAAAACGCGTACAGTTTAGCGAAACGATAAAAGAAGAATAAATAGTATGATTAATTATCTAACCAGCGAATTTGGTTTCACGGCAATCGGGTTTCAGGATCATTAGTTATGGCTATTTCCTTTTAAGCGTTCACGGCTGGAAATCCGGTTTCAGAATCAGAAGTCCGTTTTGCAACTCATTTTAATCCCATTTGGGATCAGATTTTAGTGATGCTAAAGTTGGATGAAATCTAGGGTTTTCAGTAATATTTTCAACGCAACAGACGGTTTCTCAATGGCATCTGTATGTTAGGAGTTATACGCTGCTCAATACTAGTATGTCAATTCTGATTCTGTTGGGACTGTTATACATCCCGATCTATTAAATTACAGATTAAATATCAAACGATAACGAAACAGGATGAAACCACTTGTGTTGTCTAGCTAACAGATTCACCTATACTAAACAGTGGAGTTCCGCAACCTACGAGTTAAGGAAACAGAGTGGTGCTCATTGCGGGACAGCACACAGTAAATAGAGTCGCTCTGGACTGCAGTCCAGAGTCGCACTCCGGTCCAAATATTGTCACAGTTTAAGTATAGAAATATTTAGAAACTTGTATAGGGTTATAGTTCGTCGAGTCGGATTCGATTTAAGCCCTCGAACGCATCATTCCAGCTTGTAAATAATTTATGGTAATTTTAACGGTTTACAGGTACAAGAAAATTCCAGTTTTACGAGTAAACTTGGGGGTAGTCGTTTTAGTCGTTAACGATCATATTATCCAACGAAATTCACACACTAGATTCACAGCCATACGGGCCAAACTATACCATTTAGTTCCGTCAAATTAGATGAGTATTTTCATTGGGACCATACATCGAACAGGTAAATAGTGTACGTTATCACGAATAGTAACATTGCAATTTATACGATTTGGATTTGTAACATAAATAGATTAGCATGAAGCAAGTAGAGAACTTGCCTGGATACGTTCTGGTGATGCACGGCAGCGGAGGCAGTAGTGACACGTCCCGGGCACGGAGTAGCAAGCACGTGACGAGTCTCGGCTAGGCTTGGGCTTGGCTCGAGCTTGGGGATGGGCTGTTGTGAGCTCAGGCGGTGTCGGGGCTGGGGATCGCTGATGCTGTCGAGGCCGAAGGAGAGGGATTGCAGAGGGAGAGAGAGAATTTAGAGAGAGAAAGAGAGAGTTGGAAATATAGAGAGAGAGAGAGATTTGAGAGAGTGAGAGAGAGAGGACAGAGAGAGACAGAGAGTAAGGGATCAGAGAGAGAGAGAGAGTAGAGGAAGAGAGAGAGGGAGAGAACAGAGAGAGAGAGTGATAGAGAGAAAGAGAAAGAGCACAGAGAGAGAGAGAGAGAGAGCACAGAGAGAGAGAGAGAGAGAGAGGGAGATCGGGAGTGAGGGGATCAAGAGAGAGAGATTACGACGATGATGATGATGATGATGATGACGAGGAGGGTGCAGGGGAGGCTCGCCGGCGAGAGATACAGTGGCCGAGCTCGGGTGGGTTTGGGTGCTGTGGCTTGAGGGGATGGTGAGTAGGAGGAGGAAGTCGAGGGAGAGAGGAAGTGGGGAGCTCGGGTTGTAGAGGGGAGCGAGGGAGTTTTGAAGGGTGGTAGGGTCGTCGGCGGTGGTGAGGCGAGCGCGACCGTGGGTTCGAGAGAGGGAGCGAAAACAGAGAAGGGAGAAAGTGCGAGATGAGAGAGGTGGTGAAGGGTATAGGGGACAAAGGGTGCGCGTCGTGGGTAACGCTCGCGTACGTGGGCACGAGGGGCGGCGACGAGAGCGCAACGGGAAGATTTCGCGCGGGAAATTAGAAGAGCCGTTGGGGGAGAAAATGGGGCGAAGCTGGTCGGGTCAGGGAAGCGGGCGCGGGTTGGAGGCGTGGGAGTGGGCTGCTGGGAGTGGGCTGGGCTGCTGGGAGTTTTAAAAGAATTCCTTATAAGAAATTTTGTGGGCTGAGGAGAAGAGTGGGCCGGGGTTAATAAAGGAAAATTTGAGGAGAAAAGGGGATGGGCCAGCTTTAAAAATAAAAGGAGTTTCTTTTATGAGGCTGAGAGGATGGGCTCGGGAGTTGGTTTAGGATAAATAATTAGAACTAGGGTTTGGGTTCAGGGCTGACTTTAGACGGAAAATATACATAAGATTTGTTTTGGGTTTAATTTCGATAAAAGGAAAACGGCTTAGGCCGGAGGGACTGAAGAGTAAGGTCTGGGTTTAATGGGATTTTCAAAATAAATAAATAATTATAAATAAATTTTATATTTTAAAGAGATATACGGATATAGGTGTATATAAAAGAACCGGGTATTACAAGAACTGAACTCAAGATTACCTATTTCTCAAAAAAAACTGTAAGGACGTATACTTTCCAAAGTGTAAATAGAATGAGGGTTATTTTTAGGGTTTTCAATTCCTAGCCTAGGATTTAGTTATTTCTAACGTATCAACTAAACTTTTAGAATCAAAATCTAAGTTACCCTATTAGCTAACTTGACGACAAAGTTTTTATATTTTTGTAAAAAATTTCGATTTTTATGGGTTTTAAAATATGTATGCAAATGCAAAATATACACATGATTAAATATGTATGCAAATGCAAAATATACACATGAATGCGAAGGTTAGAAATGCATACCGAGCGTACCCCAAACTTAAACTGGACAGTGCCATCACTATCATTGTACATCAAGAAGGCAAATTTATTGAAGGGTCAAAATCGTCGGTAATTTTACATATATATATATATATATATATATATATATATATAAATGAGAACTGAGCATCACCAGATAAGATTGCTCGTCAAAAATGGATATGCACCGGACAAGAATACCCACATATATATACAAAAAGCAGTATATACATACCCCCAAACTTATTTGAAACAGTCCACTGTTTTTGGCTGGATAACCGAAGTTTGGTGGTAGGCGGAGGAAGATTATGCAGGGTAAACCGGCTCCTGTAAGACCAGGAGCTTCTCTGTTGGTTCAGCGCTAAGGTACGGTTTCATTCTGTGTCCGTTTACTTTGAAAAACGAACCGTCCTTTGGATTTTCCAAATCCACAGCGCCTTGCGGGTACACATTCCGCACAGAAAATGGCCATTTCCAGCGAGATCTGAGCTTACCTGGATGGAAATATAGCCGGGTGTCGTAAAGCAGTACCTGTTAACCAGGTACGATAGTTTTGCGCAAAAGGTGTTTATCATGAAACACCTTCGTTCAGTTCTTAACGACAATCCCGTTTTCGTAAGCCTCATCCCGAAGCTCGCTCAATTCGTTTAACTGCAGCTTCCGATGGTTGCCCGCATCTTTGAGAGATAGATTCAGCTCTTTTATCGCCTAAAATGCGCAATGCTCTATTTCCACTGGAAGGTGGTAAGCCTTTCCGTAAACAAGTCGATACGTAGACTTGCTAAGATCGGTCTTATAAGCAGTTCGAAATGCCCAAAGGGCATCAGTGAGTTTTAAAGACCAATCCTTACGGTTCTTGGAAACCGTCTTCTCCAAAATCTGTTTGATTTGCCGATTAGACACTTCGGCTTGCCCACATGTTTGGGGGTGGTAGGGCGTGGATAGCTTATGATTAATGGAATATTTCCGCATCAAGGCCTCGAAAGTCCTATTACAGAAATGAATTCCATTGTCACTAATGATCGCGCGGGGGTGCCCAAACCGGGAAAAGATGTTTTCCTTAAGAAATCTAATGACAACCTTGTTATCGTTAGTCCGGCTGGGCACAACCTAGACCCACTTAGAGATGTAATCAACAGCGAGAAGAATGTACAAGTTCCCAAAAGAGCTGGGAAACGGCTCAATAAAATCAATCCCCTAAATATCGAAAATCTCCACAACCAAGATTGGTTGGAGCGGCATCTCGTTTCTCCTGGATATCCGGCCCGAGTGTTGGCACCGGGAGCAAGTCTTGCAGTAGTCATGAGCGTCTTTGAAGAGTTATGGCCAGTAGAAACCACACTGCAAGATCTTCTCGGCTGTCTTTCTGGGGCCAAAGTGCCCGCCACATGCTTGATCGTGGCAAAACGACAGTACACTCTTGAATTCATTGTCAGGGACACACCGACGAATAATCTGGTCGGGACAGTACTTGAACAGATAAGGTCCGTCCCAGTAAAAGTGTTTTACTTGGGATAAGAATCGAAGTCTGTCCTGACTCGACCATTCAGTCGGTAGTAATCCTGTGGCCAAATAGTTTACAATATCTGCGAACCAGGGTTCGCAAGATACCGTCAAGAGATGTTCATCCGGAAAAACATCGTTGATCGGAAGTTGAAGCGTTGGCGAAGAAGGGAGCATGGAAGATGGTCGGCGACTACGTTTTCACATTCTCTTTTGTCCTTGATGACAAGGTCAAACCCTTGAAGTAAGAGGATCCAACGTATCAGCCGAGATTTTGCATCCTTCTTTGCAAAAAGATGGCGAAGAGCTGAATTGTCCGTGTAGACGATGACTGGAAAGCCGATCAAGTAAGGCCTGAACTTTTCTAAAGCAAACAAAACAGCCAAGAATTCCTTCTCGGTTGTTGTGTAGTTCTGTTGGGCATCGTTCAGGGTTCGGCTAGCATAATAGATTACGTGTGGCATCTTATCAATGTGTTGTTCAAGGACCGCACCGATGGCAAAGTCAGATGCATCGCACATAATCTCAAATGGATACGTCCAGTCAGGAGAGGAAAGAACGGGAGCAGAAGTGAGTGATCTTTTCAATGACTCGAACGCAGTCATACAGCTCAAGTTGAAGTCAAATGTTGTGTCCTTGGCGAGCAAAAGAGTCAAGGGCCTAGCAATCTTACTAAAGTCCTTGATGAACCGTCTATAGAAACCGGCATGGCCAAGGAAGGCTCGGATGTCTCTGACGCTTTTGGGAGAAGGGAGATTGGAAATGACTTCAATCTTTGCTTTATCTATCTCAATGCCATTTTGCGAGATGATATGTCCTAGGACAATACCTTCGCGTACCATGAAGTGGCACTTCTCCCAGTTTAAAGTGAGGTTCTTATCCTTACACCGGGTAAGGACAGCGTCAAGATGCAGCAAACACTCATCAAAGGAATCGCCAAAAATGGAGAAATCATCCATGAAGATCTCCAAGAATTTTTCCACCATGTCTAAGAAGATTCCCATCATACACCGCTGGAAGGTAGCGAGCACGTTGCATAACCCAAAGGGCATGTGACGATATGCAAACGTGCCGAAAGGACGGGTGAATGTGGTCTTGTCCTGGTCTTTTTCAGCGATGGGAATCTGATTATAGTCGAAGTAGCCATCCAGAAAGCAGTAGTACTCGTGTCCAGCCAGTCATTCAAGCATTTGGTCAATGAAAGGTAGCGGAAAGTGGTCTTTCCGCGTTGCGGCGATGAGTTTTCTATAATCGATGCATACTCGCCACCCAGACTGGGTGCGAGTAGGGATTAGCTCGTTTGCCTCATTGGTTATGACCGTTATGCCCGACTTCTTAGGGACAACGTGAATGGGGCTAACCCACTGACTATCAAAGATAGGGTAAATGATACCACTATCTAAACACTTTACGATCTCCTTTTTTACAGCCTCCTTTATGACTGGGTTGAGTCGCCTTTGTGGATCCCTGGCTGGTTTGGTATCATCCATCATATGAATATGATGTTCAACGATCAGGGGACCAATCCCCTTGATGTCCGCCATTGGCCAGCCAAACGCTTGCCTATTGCTGTGCAAGACCGTAAGAAGGGCTTTCTCTTGCTTTGGAGCTAGAGAAGCCGAGATGATAACAGGGAGGGTCTCATTCTCACCCAAGTAAGCGTACTTAAGGTGAGACGGCAATGGCTTGAGTTTGAGCATTGGCGGTGAAACGATTGAGGGTAAGATTAGTGAAAAGGTCTCGAACTCAAAGGATTCCAGCAGAGGTTCAAAATGAGTGTAAGCGACCGAGTTGGATGGTTCAACTAACTCATCCGGAAATTCAAAGGATTCAAACTCGGGTGGTGACTGGCCAAGATCGTTCGAGAAAGTGAAACACTCGTAATCGCAGTCGGGAGCAGAAGCAGCAGCAGGTTCGAAGAGGAACGCACTAGTGGCGTCAAGATTGCTGTGATCGAATAAAAAGTCCTTGAATTCACAGTCCTCTGAGGTGATCTCCTGGATCGAACAAACGTCTAGTATATGAGCATTCGTTTCAGAGGGCTGATTCCCCAACCTAAAAATGCTGAGTTCAATTGTCATATTTCCAAAAGATAGGTTCATCGAACCATTTCGACAATTGATCACAGCATTTGAGGTTGCAAGGAATGGGCGACCGAGTATCACCGGAATTTAATTCCGGGGGTTAGCTACAAGCTGTGTGTCTAAAACAATGAAGTCAACGGGGAATATGAAGTCCCAAACCTTGATTAACACATCCTCTAGCTCACCCTTAGGATGGGTGATAGATCGGTCGGCCATTTGGAGAGTACAATGTGTGGGTTTCAGCTCTCCTATACCTAGTTGTTCATATACTGAGTACGGAAGCAGGTTAATACTAGCACCAAGATCCAAAAGTGCGCGGTTGATGTTCTTATCCCCAATGGTGATTGAAATCGTAAGACAGCCAGGGTCCTTCCGTTTTTGAGGTAAAGCTTGGGTAAGAGCATCACTCACAGCACTAGCTAAGAAAACTTTCTTGGGTACCTGAGATTTCCTCTTAAAATTGGTTGAGTCCAATGCTTGTAGAGGAGATTATGGAGTTGGAACGGATCCCAGAGCTGGAGTTTTCGTGGAGTGAGAAGTGGGTCCGTTCAGAGCAGAAGAAGAAGAAAAGCCTTTTGAAGAAGGGAGAATATGTTCAGAAGACGAAGAAGAAGAAGAAGAAAAAGAAACAGTGGCCGGGGTATCATCATCTGTCTGTGTCCCAATGTTGTTATGCAGCATCCTTCCAGATCTCAATATAGTCACGGCACTCACATTATGGTTCTGTTATTCAAGAGCAACATGTACATTATGTAAGTGACCAGGATTTGGGAGTGGTTGAGATGGAAGTTTCCCCTTCTCTCGTTCAGCTGTGCAATCTGGGCTTCGATGGTCTTGATACTTTGCCCGTGGGCATCAGTGTGTTGCACCAAAGACTGAATGGAAGACTGAATGTTGGCGATGGATTGAGTCGATTGCTTTACAAATGCCTCTAGACTCCGTTCTAGCGAGGAAACCTTATCGTTATTTGACGGAACAAAGTTGTTTTAAGGAAAAGAATTGTTGGGTGCAAAGTTGTTCGTCGGATTTTGAAAAGGTTGGGGTTGGAAGGGCTGCTGAAATTGATGTTGAGTTTGTTGCTGAGCTTGTTGTTGCGGAGGAGGGGGCCTTTGGAAATTGTTGCCTTGGAATTGATGCTGGTTCTGATTCCAGGCGAAGTTGGGGTGGTTCCTCCAACCAGGATTGTAGGTGGACGAGTATGGATCATTTCTTGGTCTTTGCTGAAAGGCAGTATTGACCTGATCCTGTCCTTGAGCAGGTGGATTGTAAGGACACTCTTCGGTCAAATGGGATGGATCAGAACAACAAGCACAGATGATACGAGGGGGAGGAGCAGGGGCAAGAGAAGGAGACGAGAATTTGCTCTCAATTGCTTCCAGTTTCCGTGTTATAGCTGCCAGCTCGGCCTTCATTGCAATTGAGATATCGAGTTGATGAATGCCTGCCCTAGACTGACTGGAAGAAGTGGAAGAAGTACTCGGTCTGGTGCTCTCCCACTGAAGCATCTATTCCGCAAGATCGTCGAAGAATTGCTAAGCTTCCTTGTCAGATTTGGATAGGAAGTGGCCTTAACAAATGGTTTCCAACAACTGCTTCGTTGCTGGGTTCAGGCCTTCGTATAAGGTTTGGCAAAGTTGTCATCTCTCAATACCGTGATGAGGGCACTGAACAAGAAGGTCTTTGTATCGGTCAAAGCACTTCCAAAAAGGTTCGGTAGGAAGCTGGGAAAATTGGTTAATTTCGTTTCGGATTCTCGTAGTCTTGTGGTTCGGGTAGAACTTTTTAAGAAACGCTTTGATAAACTCATCCCAACTTGTTATGGAATGCGACGCGGTGCTATACAGCCACTTCTCAGCAAAGTCACACAGAGTGAAAGGAATGACTCGTAACTGTATAGCGTCATCGGACAGTTGGGTTGTCTTCATCATTGCACAGACGTTCTGGAATTTGTTGATGAAGATATAGGCATTTTCGAATTCCAGCCCATGAAATTTGGGCAACATGTTGATGAAGTGGGGCTTAATCTCAAAATTATCCCCATTGGCCAGTGGGAGTGAAAAACAGGTAGGAAGTGCAGAGCGGGTGGGATAGAAACGATCCTGGAGCGCGATTCGCTGTGGCGCTACAACAAGAGGTGGTTGCGGGTTATTCTCACCCAGATGGGGTGGAATCAATCCCGGGGGAGGTAAAGGGATGTTAGGAGGAAATCCTGACATCTCAGAAGAAGAATCTGGTGATGGTGAAGGTGAAGATGTATGAACAGAATTCCGGTGAACGTCGGAGTTGGCCGGCAAAGGTAAGGGTGATAAAGGCGTGGAAGGGGTTTCGACGTTGGAGTCGATCGCGTAGTCCGTAGGGACTAACGAAACGCGGACTAAGCGGGCACTAGGGTCCCTAGTCCAAGCGGACATACACTAAACGAGTTTAGTGTAGTCAAAGCGTAGAATGTGAGGGTAAGAAAACGAAAGTGGAGAAAAATTGGGTGATGATGGTAAAATGGCGGATTCGTGCTTGTTTCAAAAGAATGGGAAAATGACAAGACAATTCAACAAACACAATCATAAATGCACAGACACAAATGCACAATCAACACCTAGACTAGGGTCCTCTAAGTCTACTAGACCTGCTCCTAACTGTTCCAAAGCGACAAACTATGAGATAACCCTCAAATCGCCTCTTCACAGCCAGTTGTGGCCAGGTAAGCACAAGTGAGGTAAGGAGGGTTCCGCTCACGAATCACAGTGAGACGGGCCTTTTAAAATTACCTCCTCACTTGTCTAGCCTAGGCACCAGAAGAGTCATGTTTAGATAAACGAATGAATGCCCACAATCTTCCTTTGTCCTATTGAGCGCGACAAGTCCTTAGTTGGCTGAGTCTAGATATTTTTTATTAAGCTTGAGGTGACGCTTATGCAATTAGTGATTTCCGGGGTCTTAGGAAGGGTGATGAAATCCCCACCCAATCTGGATTGGTGTTAGAGCCCCTTAAGTCCGTATTAAATGATGCAATGCGCAAATCAACAAATTTTGTTTTCAAACAATCAATTCGTTTTTTACTTTAAATGTGGCGCTGCAACAAATACGGTTAGTCTTTTATTTGGCTTTTTGCGGCGATGTTGCTAAGAATCCTGCAAAGACAAGGATATTGGAGCGTCGGATTTGAGAAAAGGAAGTGTTTAGAGAAATACGTACCAAAAGTGTCGAGTTTAAGAAAACTCGTGCCGATATTGCCTCCGAGTGTTGAAATGGTTCGCTTGCGCGGGTCCAACTACCCGGAGCTTTGGCACTAAGTGTTCACTCCTCTTGTTCTTGAAAATGCCCCCTTGTTCCGCACGATCGCTGCTCACAATCTGTCAAATCTGCAAATGTCGGAAAAATACGGATATTTGAGCCAAAAAGCGATATGGATAACCAAAATTCTAAACACAAATAATTAAGAAAATCAAACAATAAAAATGGGATGCATTTAAAACACTAAAAGCAACACAAAAAACCAAAAGCAGAAATGTTCCCACAAGGCCGGCAACCTCGGATTTGAAGGGTGTGTCGCCGGTTTTTTTGTATGGGAATGGGCTCAAATTTTGTGTGTTGTTTCAGTGAAGTAATATCATTCCACTTTTATAATTTGATTTTTTTTCTTTAAACCTCAGAATGTTAGCAGATTACAAATCCAGAGAAGAAAAACAGAATAATTATGTTTGTGTTGGTTTTGAAAAAGAATGGTTTTATCCGTTTGAATGTGTTAGAAAGTTAATTTTTATACAAAATATGCACAAATTAACCCGAGACTACAAGTATAAAAGCGTTACCGTCTTCCCGGTAACAGCGCTATTTGATTGTTACATTTTTGCCGTGTCGTATTTTAGAAAGATTTTAGAAATTACCGCAATCAAAACGATGTCACGTGTAGCGAGCCGTGATGAGTACGAGTCGACCGCAGGGAGATGGTAAGTTTTTAGGCTTATATTAACGAGTTAACAACGTATTTTGATTTGTTGAATAAACTAAATGTCGCAACAAGGATATGTAAAAGGACTTGTTAAGGGTAGTAATAGGTTAGCTTGTATGAAGGCGAAGTTTGCTGAATCCTTATAGACCCAACTTTGGTATTGACACTAAAGCAATAGGTAACAACGCGGATTAAGGAACTTGAAATACGGTATTTGCGGCATTCCGCTAAATCCGTCTTCCTTGTCCCTTGTCCTTCCGTTGTTATCTCTTGATTCTAGCCTCTGGCAAACCACTAGCAATCCGGTCACGATTAGGAATCATCGTTATCGAGGTAGGATAGGATGCCTAGCGGAGTGGAATTGCGAGTGATTTGCACGGAGTTTCAATTGCAAAGTTTAAGGTTTTTAAGGTTTTTAGAAAATAACATCTTCAAATACAATCTAACCATATTACACCCTTAACAAGTATAGCGACTACTCGTATATATTTACAGAGTAAAAATAAGAAAAAAGGAAAAGAGTAAGGAACATAATGAAAAATACGAGAAAAGAAAGAAAAAGAGAGAACCAATGAATCCAAGTGCGAATATCTCCAAGTGTTCGTAAGTCCGGCGAAGTGTGAAATCCAAACACTAAATTTTAAGGTTGCAAGCTCACTTAAGAGGTTGTAAGATCAAAGCAAAGCAAGAATTTCACAAAATATGTAAACATAGAAGAAGATATGGTAATAAACAAAATGAGAACTTTTTATTGAATCACAAACAAGTTACACTAATCTTGAAGTCAAGAACCTAAACTTTAAGCTTGCAAGTTCAATGAAGAAGTTGCAAGGTCAAGGCAAAGGGGCAAGAGCTCAAGAATTACAAAGGAAAGCAAGCTAACAAATTACAAGAGTTTTGATACAAAACTAAACAAAAGGTATCCACATCCCTTTCCCTCTGGTCTATATTTATAAGCTCAAAAACTAAATAAACAAACAATAAAATTGAGCTGATGTGGCATCAAGGGAGGGCCCATAGAAGTTTGGAGGCATTTGGAGGCAGGGGGCCGAGGTCGCCGGTTTTGCCAAGGAAGTGCTCGGCCCAAATCGGAGCCCTCTGGCTCGAACTTGGTGTGTTGACTTGTATGCTCTCCAATATCATTCTGGTGTTGTTTGTTTTATCTGTAAAGGCTTTGGATGCACCCAGGTATTTTGGAGGGAACTTGTAGCTTCAAATCACATCAACTCTTTTTGCATTAAATGCACATCACACTAATGCCAACTTGCACCAAGTCATCATGTCAAGGGCAGCCCTCTTCACTAGGTTTATGAACCAACAAGCTAGTTGTACTACTTGTATGTGTTGGACCATTTGTTTAAAAAAAGTGTGTACACATGAATGTTGCAAACAGAAACTTATGAAGTATTGGTCGGTTTGCAGTTCTAGATGCATTGTCGGCTCACAAATGATATATCCATGATTTTAAGCGTATTTCCAGTATTCTGTCACGGATACCTGTAATCTGTAATACTGAGCAGACACTGGTTAATAGTACCGATATATACAAAAAATGAATAATGAATGAGCTGTATTAAAATGCAATATTCTGGTATGAACAGTACTCCCGGTCGCCTTGGCACAAAAGCTGGCCTGGACGAGGCTCCTCCTGTCATCTGGTTGACAGGGCATTTAACTCCTGCAGACTGAGGTTTGCCCCTCGCCTTTATCACTGCCTCATAACTGCGGGCAGCTGTCAGAGCCTCCTCATGAGTCGGAAATTTCCCTGTGGCTAGTGCAGCCTGGATTTCCATGTCCAAACCTTGTTGAAATCGACGGGCTCTAATCTCGTCCGTCGGTATCAAATGTGTCGCTAATCTGTTTAAAGGATTGTGTTAGCTGTGTAGTAAGTGATATTTAAAAATTCAAATTATTTAAGACATATCTTACCGACTGAGCATGGTGAACTCAGCGTCATACTCATCTACCGACTTGATCCACATCGAACCTTGTTGCAGATGAATAAAATGCTGTTCCATATCGAACCTGGCAGTCTCAGGGAAGTACTTCGCGTCGAACCTATCGCGATAAGTCTTCCATTAGATGGGATGATCAAGACGGCTTTCTTCCGCCTTCCACCAGTTCCGTGCATTGTCCGTGAGCTGTAATTTCGCCACACGAACCCAAGCCATATCTGGCACTTATGCCGCTGCCAGATCATCTTCTATATTTTATGCCCATTCTTCAGCTTCTAGTGGGCTTCCCTTTCCGAAGAACTGTTTGGGATGCAAAGCTCTGAATTACTTCACCCCAGGTGCTTCAGTCTCGGGACGGTTCAAGAGCTGCTGCTGTCCCTCTAAGAGGCTGCGGATTGCCACAAGCAGAACCGTTTGCTCTGTGGGTGGAGCAGGAACAGTAGGTATGATTGGTAGTGGTGGTGGAGTATTGTTGAAGTTGGTGCTCGTGTTGTTTGGGGAATCCATAACCTTTAAAAGAAAGATTTTGGTTAGGACAGATTCAAAATATATGAAATGATAAGATTCAAGAAGTATGAATTGTAAAGAATGTTTTAGTTGCTGGTTCTTGTGTTTTTATATTGCTTAGGTTGTTCACGCAGAACAAAACTGCATGATAGAGTTTCATACAGCTCTGACCTGCATGGGCCACCAACAAAACCTGTCACGCCCCGCTTTCCAGTATACGGGCAGAGGACGCGACAAGGCCGCTACGTATTTACTGTGAAGTAAATACGCTAAGCGTATCTAAGTAATATAAATGTAAATGCACAAGAGACAAGAAATAATAAAACAACAACTTTATTTATTCACATTCTTTCTGTACAATGCATGCAAATGTAAATACAACTGAAATAAAGTAATGCCTAAACAATGGCATAACAGAAAAGGAAAGGTACTAAAATAAAAGTATACAATGAACTAAAGCTCTGGGTCTTCAACGAAATGGTCCAAGTCTTCAGCGCTGGGCTCGATCTCTGACGTGTCCAGATCACTTGACAACATTCAAAGAAGAAAAAAGAGAATGTCATCAGCGAATAGATCGCTCGATAAGTCCCAAAGATAAGGGAGAAATAGAATAGACAAAATAAGAAGGTAGCTTTTACAGTTGTATTATATTGTTATAATATGGTGTTAACGCTGTTGTTTGTTGCTTAGTACAAAAGGATACCATTGTATACGACAGGAGTCTCTATATGCTAGAGACTAGGGCAAACGGAATGTACAAGGAACCGTTGGGCCACGGTATAACAGCAACGGAATATAGGTTAGGTGTCTTAATCTTAATGTCTCGTGCCACTTCTAACACCTTCCTTACCAATCTACCACTTAAACCCCGAGATGTCTTGTTTGTATAGTTGTATTGTATTGTCTTGTATTGTAAACTGTATAGATTGTATAATTGGATGAATTACCGAAACCATGATATCAGTAAATGGATGTAACTGTAGAATCATGGATGTAACTGGAGAATCATGTAAATGGAAGTATATCCATGGTTCGGTTCGGTCAATATAGATTGAATGGATTCATGTTGAATTGTAATATTGTAAATTGCAGATTGCAGATTGTAGATTGTACTTGAATCATATTCAAGTCGGTTTATTAATGAGACTCAATCTGAGTCAGTCAATTAGAAAAGTAAATTGAAGTCCTGATGGTTTTGATGTTATCGGTAACCGCTGCACATGGGCGGCAGGATTTGTATCATTTTCAAAGACAATTACCGTATTGATAACACCATTGTTAAGTTGTCTACCTTAGATAGGCAAGCACCCACTTCTCCAGCTCTCTGAGGCTCAAGAGATTGGTCCCGCTTAAACCTATGTTTACTAGGGTCCTTAGGGTAATTTATAGAACATGAGGGGGTTTTATGTAAAAATACTTTTGAATAATTTTCAAAATACACCCCAAGTGTTTAATTATCGTCTTTAGAATTTTAATAATTGTAGATTTTATATTTGTGACATTCCTAGTGAGAATAACCTAATTTTCACAATATATGGTATTAAATTGTAATATTGCATTTGTATGGAATTCATGGTATTTTAATGTAAAGTGATTCTTGTGATTTTTGAAAAGAGTTGGAATATTTATATTATTTCAAAATAGATGTTTTAATGATACATATATACATAGTTATATAAAAATAATTTTAATATATATTTTATATTTCTTAAAATCTCATTTTCTTAAAATATCGTATTTTAAATATCTCGAGACCGAATGCTCCTTGCGGAGGTCTGCATCTCGCACTACTAAGCCCAGGGATGTGCGATAATCCGCACCATCCCAGTCGGGTTCCCTAAAATGGGTTATGGTGGCGCTTTGCAAAGATTTGTGTAAAATACTAATCTTTTAGAAAACGATTTTAATAGTAATGGTATTTATTTGAAATGTTTCGTTTTCCTGTATTCTATGTTCCCGAAAGGTATTGTGCTATGTTGCATATGAGTGTTGTGAGGAGGTAGATCATTACCTCATGATCTACTTAAAGGTATAGTAAGTTTGTGATATTTAAATGTCGAAAATGAAATTATATGGTATTTTAATGAAAAAGTATGGTAAAATTGAAATAACAATTTTTTTTGATATGGAACTTGTTCAATATGATTAGTTAGTGTTTAATAGTCAACATGTAATGGTTTAACAAGATTGTATTAAAAGAAAAGTGAGATTTTTTTTTGGAAGAACCGAATCGGAAATCGGATTTGTTCCGATTCCGTCGAGTTTTAGAATTTCGTATTTCCAGAAAGAGTAGAGAAGGGGAAGGTGGGACTTACGGGTTTAACTTAAAGAGGAGAGGGAGAGGGAGTGGACGTAGTTTCCGATGCGCCGTTTCGTCGCCGGGAACTCCTAGGGTTGTCGCCGAAAAATTCGTCGGAGCTTCGCCTCTTTGCTCACTTCAAATGCACACTAGGGTTCTAGGAAATTTCTTGAGAGTTTGCTCAGAATTTTGGGGTGAGGGGGTAGTGTTTAGGGGTTGTATTTATAGGGTTAGGCTAGGGTTAGGGTAGGTGAAAGGTTAAAATGAAAAAAAATGTGATAAATGTAATAAAATGTATTAAAAGTGGAGTAATTGGGGTTTTAAAAGAACTCTGGAAATGGTCTGAGGAAATAAATTATGCAGATGTACAGGGGAGACCAAAAGACATATTTTTTGTGTTGGGGTCTCGCCAGAATCGGCCGACTCGGCCGCGACTCGACCGTGACTCGGCTGGCGGTCTGAGTCGGCCGGTTCGCCGGCCGAGTTGGCCGATTCCGGCCGAGTTAGGCGGCCGGAATCCTCCCCCGACGGCTGGTCTATCCTCTGGTACAGTTACATTTCAGGGTGTAGTGGGGTTTTTGTGAGATATGCACGTGTAAATCCTTGGTATTCTAAAGGTCCAAAATAAAACAATATTAAAAATAATGTGGGGTATGGGATTTGAACTCTTGTGGCTTAGTTCAGCAATGCAAGGTATTACCAATGAGCTACAAGCTCCTTCTTGTAACTAAAGAGCTAATTAATTATTTAAAGTAATCATAGCAAAAGTAAATAACCTAAGTATACATTAATTTTTAAGCAAATTTTTGTACACTAAAAATGGAGTTGTTACAATAGCTGGTCGCTGCAGATAGTTGGTGGATGGGTGAGCTGAGTAGCGTCTATAGGGACAGGTTCCAATTCCATGATTGGATGTGCCACAAACTAAGAACGGGCCTTTTGCGCGCCTACAATCCTTCCATAAGTGTCCATCCCTCTTGTAATAGAAGCAAAAATCTATACTTTGCTGGTTATTGGTTTCTTCCGGTCTCCTCAGTTCAACAGTTGTCCTTGAAGAGGCTCCTCCTTCCATCTGAGTGGCAGGGTGATTCACTCCGGCGGATTGAGGTCTGCCCTTCCTCTTCACCACTGCCTCGTATTTTCGGGCAGCCTTCAAAACCAAATCATGGGTTGGGAAATCCCCCGTAGCTAAGGCAGCTTGGGTCTCCGGATTTAACCCTTGCTGAAATCGTCTAGACATGATCTCAGCAGTCGGTATCAAGTGTGCCGCGAATCTGTTGCGGTCTAGTGTTAGCTGTGTAGTATATGATATTTGCAAATCAAAATATTAAAAAGTATCTTACCGAGTGAGCATGGTAAACTCAGTATCATACTTATCCATGGATTTGGTCCACATCGAACCCTGTTGTAGATGGATGAACTGTTGTTCCATGTCGAATCTGGCAGTCTCAGGAAAGTATTTCGCGTCGAACATGTAGTGAAAGGTCTTCCATTCGATAGGTTGGTCAAGACGGATTTCTTCCGCCTTCCACCAAACCCGTGCATTGTCAGTGAGTTGCAGCTTCGCAACTCAAACCCAAGCTATCTCTGGAACTTGTGTCACTGTTAGGTCATTTTCAATACTCTGAGCCCATTCCACGGCTTCTAGAGGGGTCTCTTTTCCTGAGAATTTCTTGGGGTACAAGGCCCTGAATTTCTTCACCCCAAGTGCTTCTGCCTTAGGACGGTTCATCAAGATAGCAGTCTGCTGCTGCTGTCCTTCCAGGAGGCTGTGGATCACCTCAAGCAATACCGTCTGCTCATTGATCGGAGCAGCTATGGCAGGTATAATTCATAGGGGAGGTGGAGTGTTGTTGAATTTGGTGCTGGTGTTGTTTGGGGAATCCATAACCTTAAAAGAAAATTTTGGGTTAGGACAGATTCAAAATATGTGAAATTGGAAGATTCAAGGAATACGAATTGTAAAGAATGTTTTCAGTTGCTGGTTCTTATATTATATTGCTTAGGTTGTCCACGCAGAGCTGACCTATATGGGAGCACCAACAAAACCTGTCACACCCCGCTTCCCAGTGTACGGGCAGAGGACGCGAAGGGTCACGCGACGTATTTACTCAGAAGTAAATACGTTAAGCGTATCTAAGCAATATGAAGTAAAATACACAAGAGACATGATGTAAATGAATAGCAACTTTATTTATTAACATTCTTTTTACAATACAATGAAAAGTAAATACATGGAATGAAAGCAATGCCTAAACAGTGGCATACCAAAAATGAAAATGGAATAAGTACAAGTGGCTACAGCTCTGGGTCTTCGGTGTACTACTCAGGGGCCTGCTCCAAATGCTCCTGACTGGTCTCGTACTCCTCAACGTCGGGTCCTCCTGACAAAATTCCAAAGAAGAAGAGAAATAGGAATGTCGTCAGCCAACAATCGCTCGGTAAGTCCTAAAGATGAGGGAGAAGTAGAATAGACAGAGAGAGAGTATAGTTTTATAATGTTAGCGCAGTTGTTTGTAGCTTGGTATAGAAAATGCCAGTGTATACGAGATGAGTCCCACTTACACCGAAGACTTTGGTAACCCGTAGTACAAGGCTCCGTCGATAATACCATGGAACAACGACATGGATGTAATTACGTCTTAAGTGACCGCCTCGTGCCACCTTTAACATGTTCCGTACCAGTCTACCCCTTTATAACCCTGTAGTGTTTATATATTGATTGTATTGATTGTATAGATTGTATTGTCTGTTATATAGATGGATGACTTGCTGAAACCATGTTATCAGTAAATGGATGTAACTGGAGAATCATGTAGATGGATGTATATACATGGTTCGGTTCGGTCAAGTTATATATTGAAATAGATTGTACAGACGGATTCATATTGAATGGTTGTATTGTACTTGAATTGTATTCAAGTCAGATTGATTAGATTGAGACTCAGTCTGAGTCAGACACTTTGAAAAGAAATTGAAGTACTGAATTAGTTTTGATGTTATCGGTAACTGATGCACATGGATGGCAGGATTTGTGTCTTTTTCCAAGAAAATTACCGTGTTGATAACATCGTTTGTTAGATTGTCTACCTTAAATAGGCAAGCACCTATATCTCCTGCTCCCTGGGGCTAAAGAGACCGGTCCTGCTTAAACCTATGTTTACTAGGGTCCTTGTTGTAATTTAGTATAACTTGAGGGTGTTTTATGTAAAAATAGTTTTGGCATAATTTCAAAATACTCCTCAAGCATTTAATTATTGTTTTTAGGGTTTTTATAGATGTATATTTCATAGATGTGAAATTTCTAGTGAGTAGAACCTAATTTTCAAAGTATATGGTATTTTGTTGAAATATTGTAATTGTATTGTATTCGGATGGTATTTTTATGTACTAGTGATTCCTTTGATTTAGAAAACTTGGAATATTTTTATAATTAAAATTGATATTTTGCTAATATATATATATACACACATATATATATATATATATATTATATAAAAATAATTTATTTATTTTCTTGTAAAAATCTCATTTTCTAAAGAAAAATGTATAAAAATTCCATCGAGATCGAATGCTCCTTTTGGAGGTCTGCATCTCGCTCTACTAGGCCCGAGAATGTGCGATAACCCACACCATCCTGAACGGGGTCCCCAAAATGGGTTGTAGAGGCGTAATTGCATGGAAATGTTTAATACATCTTTTATAGAAAACGGTTTTGTAAATTTAGGGTATCTATTTGTAAAGTCGTATTTTCCCGTATTCAATTATTCGAAACTTCATCGTGCTATGATAGAGATGTGTGTTGTGATGAGGTAGGTCATTACCTCGTAAGTTATCTAAAGGTATAGCAAGGAATTATGATGATTTATGTCGAAACTAAAGTATATGGTATTTTTCTGAAAAAGTGGGATAAAAGTTACAAAAATAATTCTTTTGAGGTGAAACTTGTTTTAATAGGTTTATTAAAGTTTTCTAAACAATATGTGAGAGTATGGTATTTTCTTGATTAAGAAAGTATAGTTTTAAAGGAAAATCGAATTGGAAGTCGGATTAACTCCGCTTCCGTCGGGTTTTAGAAATGAATATTTATATAGAAGAAGAAGAGAGCGAAGAGGGGACTTACTGGATTTTGAACTAGAGGGGAGAGAGAGGGAACTACGGAAGGCGTCGGGATGTCGTTTTGTCGCCGGGAATCTCCTCGGAAGTTCGTCGGAGTTTCGCCCTTCGCTAACTCCACTTGTACACTAAAAGACTTGGGAATTTTGTATAGATTTTGTAATAGAATTCTGAGTGAGAGGGATGTAAAATGGAGTGGGTATTTATAGGGAAAATTAGGGTTTAGAGGTGATGAAAAATTCATTAAAATAAAATTTAAAGGGGTTTTATTATTCTCTATAAATATGCAGAGAAAATAAATAATACTAGAGTTAAGGGGGTAGTCCAAGGATCTAGAGTTTTCAAAAAAAATTAGGTTTGGGCCATACAAAACGGCCGGCGGCGGCCTATGCATGAATCTAGCCGGTGCAAACATTGGGGTGGGGGCTTGGATCTCTGCCGCGTGTCCAAGTCGGTCTGAATACTAATTTGCACCTGTTTGTTTTCCATGTGACTCTTCATTTTACGTGCAGTGCACTGTTCTCCGCCGAAAACCGGGAAGACTGACGTCTTGCCTGAATTTTGGGGGCAGATGCTATTTGGTTTTATCCGTCCACCTCTCCGAAGATACCAAGTTGATTTATGGCACCGTGTATTGGAGGCTTAGACGGATGCGGCCGTTATAGCAGACTTCGTCAGATTCCCCCTCATTTGAGGGGTTTTTTATTGTGGGGACGCTCTTCCCTGCAGGCGCAAGCCCCTGTAATTAATTACGCTACCGCATCACGGTAACAACTTTCTCCTTCTCTAAATCCAAATCCGTATTTTCTTATATTTGGTTTTGGGTTGGGTTTAAGGATCATTTATCTCATTTGAGACTAAGATCAACTTAAACGTTTGTTAAGGATACGTTAGTCTAATTTTAGACTAAGATCTACTTAACGGGGTCATTTAGATCCAACAAAAGAGCATTTGGACTCTATTGTTTTAGTTTAGGGAAATTGCGGTCCATAAGTTTAAGGACATCATAGACCATAGAGTTTAAAGACATCATAGTCTGTAAAGTGTAAAAACGTCATAGTCTGGTTTAAAGACATCGTAGTCTGTAAGGTTTAAAGATATCATAGTCTGGTTTAATAACATTGTAGTCTGTAAGGTTTAAAGACATCATAATCTGGTTTAAAGACATCGGAGTCTGGTTTAAAGACATCGTAGTCTGTAAGGTTTAAAGACATCATAGTCTGATTTAAAGATATCGCAGTCTGTAAGGTTTAAAGACATCGTAGTCTGTAAGGTTTAAAGACATCGTAGTCTGGTTTAAAGACATCGTAGTCTGGTTTAGTTTTAACCATTTGGGGATGCACCAAAAGTTATTGGTTATTGGGACCCTCCGTCTCTCTGAAGACGTTGAAGAATTACAACGACATATATCAGAGGTACGAAGAGATGTACCCTTGAACCAATATTAGTTGGGAGATCTGTAGTCAAGTTTGTGACTAAGATCTGTTAAAAAGATTTATGAGCATATGGGCTCAATTAATCTAAATTAGGGGTCTGTGGCCAACTTGGGCTCGGCCCACTCAGTTAAAATGTTGAACATTTAACAATGCTGAGCATTGGTTTAGGTTCTGATAACCCTTTTTGTCTTATATTGAGTGTTAAGCACTCATTATAGCTCTGAGGCTTTACTTAAAGAACAGTTTATGTTCCCTCAGCGCACACGTGAGGAGCACGTGGTGCACTTGGCGCTGAAGCCAGATTTAGAGCGCTAAGGCACTTCCTGTGGGATAGCACACACGTGAGTAGCACGTGGCACGCTTGGCACTTGGCGCTGAGCGCCAGACTTGGAGCGCTGATGCGTTTCTTATGAAATAGCGCGCACTTGAGGAGCACGTGGCGCGCTTGGCGCTGAGCGCTAGACTTAGAGCGCTAAGGCGCTTCCTGTGAGATAGCGCACATGTGAGGAGCACGTGGCGCGTTTGGCGCTGAGCACCAGTTAATGAGTGCAGAGTGCTCCTTGTGAAAGAGCGCACACGTGAGGAGCACGTGGTGCGCTTGGCGCTGAGCGTCAGTTAATGAGTGCAGAGCGCTCCTTGTGAAAGAGCGCACACGTGAGGAGCATGTGGTGCGCTTGGCACTGAGCGCTAGTCTTGGAGCGCAGAGCTCTCCTTGTGAAAGAGCGCACACGTAAGGAACACTGTTCACCTCCGAAGGACGCGGCGGAGTCGCGGCGGACGTCTTGCCTGAAATTCAGGACAGATGCTAATAGGTGCTATCCGTCCACCTCTCCGAAGATGCCAAGTTGATTTATGGCACCATGTATCGAAGATTTAAACGGATGCGCCCGATGTAGCAGACTTCGTCAGATTCCCCCTCGTTCGAGAGGTTTTTGATTGTGGGGACGCTCTTCCCTGTAGGCGCAAGCCCCTGCAGTTAATTACGCTACCGCATCGCGGTAACAACTTTCTTCTTCTCCAGATGGTCACTTCGTGTCGTGAGTGTTTGTTTTGTTTGTGGTTTCCCGTGGATTGTATACGGAGACTAATTTATGTTGTCGCCCGTAGGACGTGGATTAGTCCAAATCCGTATTTTCTTAGATTTGGGTTTGGGGTTTTGGTTTAAGGATACGTTAGTCTCATTTTGGATTAAGATCAACTTAAACGTTAGTTAAGGATTCGTTAGTCTAATTTTAGACTAAGATCAACTTAACAGGATCGTTTAGATCCAACAAAAGAGCATTTGGGGGCTCTATTGTTTAGTTTAATGACATTGCGGTCGATTGCCAGTTTAGGGACATGGTGGTCCAACATTCCCATTTTGAGGACGAATATTAGTTTAAGGACATTTGGTCCAGCATTCCCATTTTGGGGACGAATATTAGTTTAAGGACATTTCGGTCCAACATTCCCATTTTGGGGACGAATATTAGTTTAAGAACATTTTGGTCCACGAGTTTAAGGACCCCACAGTCCGTAGCAATGTATGGTTGTCGGGACCCGTCACCTCTCTGACGACGTTGAAGGATTACAACGACAAATATCAGAGGAGTTCAGAGATGTACCTTTGAACCGGGTGTAAATTGATTTGGGAGAGCAATTGTGCTCAGTTTAATTTAAATTAAGGACTTATGGCCAGAATTGGGCTAAGTCCATTTGAAAATGTTTAACATTTTATTTATATTTGGCCTGTTAGGCCTTTGTTTGGGCTCTGCCTCTTTTAAACAATGCATAGCATTGGGCTTTTATTTAAATGCATGGCATTTATATTAGGCCTGTTAGGCTTCTTAATTGGGCTCTGCCCTTTTTTTTTTAATAATGCGTAGCATTTGTTTTGGTCTGTTAGACCTTTCAATTGAGCTCTGCCCTTTTTAATAATGCACAGCATTTTTTTTTACGCCACGTGGCCTGTCAGGCGCTCTGTGCCAATTAAAGAGCGCAAGGCGTCAGCGCATGTGGAGGTGACATGTATCACGCTCTGCTGAGCGTAAGTCTATTAGCGCAGTGCGCTGCGCCAGTGCGCTGCGCTAGTGCGCTGCTGACACATGGCGCGCTCTTGTGCAGTGCACCAATCCAAGAGCGCAGCGCTCTGTTTTTAGGAGCGCAAGACGCAGATTGACACGTGGCGCCCTCTGGTGACTTGCGCCAGTCTAAGGAGCGCAACAGCGCAAATTAAGAGTGCAGGGCACTGTTCAATAGCACAGAGCGCATCTTGATCAAATTTAGATTAAAGAAAAGAATCTTTTTAGTTCTAAAGAGGTTCTACCTCAAGTTTCAAGAACCAATGGTTCATCAAAAGGTTGTGCCTTTATATAGATCAAAAGATCTAATAATGAAGGAAATTACTTCTTTTATCTTTTATGATTGGATATCTTTTTTTATCTTTTTCTTTTTATTGGAGATCTTGATCTTGTTCTTAGATCATTGATCTTTTTAGAAGAAATTCTTCTTTTTTCAAAGGTTTACCTTTTTTCTCTTTGAGTTCTTCTCAAAGTTTTTAGAGGATCTCTGTATATCTGAGACTTAGAGTCTAGGGGCCTTTATATAGGGCCAATTGGTTTGTCAGGTTAGTTACAGAAATCTTTTTCTGATTGATCTGGGGATATTTCCCTACCGTTAGATGTTTGATCCTAAGACCTCTGTTTTACAGAAGATAATCTTCTTATTTTAATAAGATTAAAAAGATCTTTCTAGAATTTTAATTCTGATTAAATAATTCATTATTTAAGTTTTAGTGTTGGCACAGTTGACGCAAGTGCACCTGCGCTTGACACGTGTCGCGCAGCGCAACTGCGCTAGCGCACCTGCGCTGACACGTGTCGAGCAGCGCAGAGCGCAGCGCAACTTGGGCTAGCGCAACTGCGCTGACACGTGTCGCGCAGCGCAACTGCGCTGACACGTGTCGCGCAGCGCAGAGCGCAGCGCAACTGCGCTGACGCGTATCGCGCAGCGCAGAGCGCAAGTTATCTGAAGCATTGCTTCCTTTATTTTTTAAAATTTAAATTTTTAAAACAGAGCCTTGCTCTGATTGGGGTGCGCTGCCTTGGGCGCAGCGCCCCTTGCGCTGGTGTGTCTGCTTTTGACACGTGGCGTGCTGCGCAAGGAATCTGAAGCGTTACTTCAATTTTTGAATTTTGAAATTCAAATAGAGCTTTGCTCTGATTGGGGGAAACAAATGCCCCCTCACCGTTGTGCTCACGTGGCGCACACGTAAGTGCAGCGGTGGCAACATCTGATCCATTGGATCGACTCAGAAGTTGAGGAGGCGCTTCAGCGCCTATAAATAGGACCCTTGGTCCTCCTCAGATGATTATCATCTTCTTAAGATTTTTATTTTCAGAGCCTTGCTCTCATTTTCAAGAACTTCAGAGTTAGAATTCTAGAAAATTTTAGGTAAAATTTTAAACTTAATTAAATCAATTTTAATTAACAGAGCCTTGCTCTTATAGATCTTTTGATCTAAAGAAATCCCCTTTGGGGTTTCATAAACAGAGCTTTGCTCATTGATAAAATATAGATCTTTTGATCTTTTTATGAAGAACTCTTAAGAGTTTTTTTATGGATCTTTAAGATTAAAAAATGGGATTTTATTTTTTGATGAATTATATCATCTTTTCATAGCAAAGCTCTCAATGTTCTCAGGGGATTTCTTTAAATTCCTTTCATAACTGATTTGGATGGGTGTCACTCCTGTCTGTAGAGCATTGCTCTCGGGGAGTTTAATTTCCTGTGCCTGTTTTGAATCAAAAATCGCTTAATCAATCTGTCTGCTAATTTTGTTGATTTTCTTTTACAGGGGTAATGGACGCCCACATGTACGATCTTGACGAGATCATCTCTTACGGGGACATCCGCCGACTCGGCCGTTCTCAGAATCGAGAATTCACAAACGCCGAGTGTGCCGAAATTATGGGTCGCTTTGACGCATACAATGGTCAACTGCTTCCTCGGCGTTCCTCTCTCCTGAAGCTTATCGTGGGAGCGATCTAGGAAGCACTCCCTTTATTCTGTACCGGCGTGCCACTTGGAGCATTGGATGCCGCTGAGGATAAGCTGCACTCGGTGTATCTGATGAACCTAATCTCGAAGAGACGGCGAGACAAACTTGTCGATCTTTTGCACCAGGCTTTTCAACAGTCTGCCATACTTGCTGCCTATCGGAGGGCGGAGGATATCCGTGAGGATCCCGACGCTCTTGCTCGCGAAAGAAATCACACTAGGATGGTTCGCCAGGCTTGGAAAGTCCTGGACAAGGTCACTTTCGAGTTCCTCAATCCATGTCCTGGATTTGAGGTTTTGCCATTGTAATAGCATTTCAACAATACTGTTTTTGTTTATTGTCTTTATTGATGTAAGAATTTTCCAAGTATGAATGACAAATCTTTTGCCTCCTTCCTTTCATTTTCTGCTTTGTTATTGGCATATTCCTTAAGTAAGCATAGCCTGTAGGTGATATAAAACATTCCATCTTGAATACTTTGGGGAGTAGTGATGGCTTAGGAAGCAGGTTCAGATCTGCTAACTAAGGATTTTCAACTTTATGAGTCGTGAGGGTCTCAGAAAGACTTTTCTCCCTACGAGTCGAGAGGATCTCGTAGGTGTATTTTCTCCTTAGGGGTCGTGAGGACTCCTAAGTGTTTTCTCTTGAGAGTCGTAAGGATCTCACTAGAGAATTTTCCCTCTTACAAGTCGAGAGGACTTGTAAGTGGTTGTTGTAGGGTTCCTAGGCACACTAATGAGGTCTCACAAGCCATCAACCATGCCAAATTCAAAATTTTCCGGTGCCGAGAAACCCTAATACGGATCGTTAACTAGAAATTAGGCGAAACTACAAGCAAGTTAACAACTTAACTACTAAGTGAACGGAAATACAACCTTTGTAGATCCGGTCCTCCACCTCCATAGCTCCGCGTTGACGTTCCTCCGCTGCGATCACCACGATCCCGGACCCTAGCGATGGTTTCGTCGGAGAAATGATCGGGCTAGGTCGTTGACTTCGATGCCGAAGATGATCTACGTCGAGGCAACTCAAACTCAAGCTCCACCTTCACTAAGTCATGAAACTTGTGAAGAAAACACCCAATACAACATGGCAAGTGGTAGAGGATGAAGAAATAGGAAATGGGTTCACTTTGGATTTGGATTTCTCACTTGATTTCATCACTTAAGAATTTTCAAGAATGGTTTTCTTTTTCTTCATGAAGAAGAAGAAGAAGAGAATGAAAAAGAATTATCTCAAAATAAAAATCCAAGTGATGTCTATCATAATGCAACCATGGGTGAGCCAAACAAGTGTAGAGACTAAACTAGGGTTAGGTATAATGGTTAGGTTTAGGATGAAAACAGAAATGGTAGACTTTCAAAGATGCTTTGAAGCTTCAAGAAGCTTCAAGCAAAGAAAGAAAAGAGAGCCACCATTTCTCTTTTCCTAAATGAATGAATAAATAAATAAATAAATAATTCAAACCCTAACCATTAACCTAATCATAGTTTAAAGCAAACATTCACCCAAGTTTGCATGTATCATCAAACATGATACAATCTTATGCACAAAAATATATCACATATACAATGTGCACAAACAAGTGAGAAAAACATCTTAAGTGAACTAATATTAGTTAATGTAAAGTAATATATCAAATATATAATTATACATTAAATCATTAAATCAACACTTGATTTAACGATCCGGTCATACGGCATATAACCGACTAATATCATTAGTAACAACTTATCGAATCAACACTTGATCCGATAACCCGGCTATATCGCATATAACCGATCAATGTCACAAATCGCGAGAATAGAATACGGTATCACATACACGCATTATTCTCGGTCCCGCACATATCTCATATGCGCTCCTATTTCGTTTCGCTTGAGCCAGGAAACCTCTGTGTAGGACTCTAAAGACTCGTCAATACGCCGGCAGCAGGTGATGATCATATCAAACACCCACAAGCTGCAAGCGGTCTGCTAAATGTAACGGCCACCCGGGTATTGAGCGATCAGAAGATCAACGAGCAAGCCCGATCACACTCCTGTGAATCTAACCAGTAACACTTACCGTACAGTCCGGTCTCGCCGTCTGATATGTCGCATATCTTGCCTAAGGGTGGTAAACGTCAGACCCCAATAGCTCGATAAGTCATGTCGATATGAGGTCTATAACAGTTCGAGAAACTACTGGTAACACTTACCAGTAAATCTCAGCAACCCTGGCCAGGGATTTCCGGTTATAGCCAATCGAACACAGCGCAATATCAACTCCCTATACCGGGAGAGACGAATCCCCTCCTATCGCTCATTGCCTCCATGTGATTCGGGACTGTACCCAAAAACCACCGTTTTGCACGCCCTCTTGGACGTGGTAAGGTGGAAATCAAAGCACAGTGGGAATCATACAAGACTCTATGACGATCTCGGGTCAACAGACTACTCTGTACCAGTATCACTAGAGAACTGCCATCTGACGTAAGGTATAATACCATCTGGGAGTTCTCGGCGAGTCCGTCCAGTGTACCCAGTCTCTACTGAGCACCCGTATATCATCTCTGATGTCAAACACCAATGGATATGGGATCATCCATCGCCCATCTGTATGGGTCGAGAAGGTACACGTTAGTCTACTCTGGTATATCGATGCCCCGTCTCGATACACCCACGACTAGGGACTTTGAAGGATGTACTTATGGACTACCATGTCCCCACTAGTATGATCCGCATCATAATCCAGGTAGTCAAGTACACATCCTAAGGGCTTTACCAACATGTAACAGAGAGACAATCAGTGTACACGTTAAGGTAAAGAGCAACCAGATAGCATACTATCATGTCGAGCAAGAAAGTCCTCCCTATATATGTCCAAGCATCCACTACAATATACATCCTATGTATAGTAATGGCCTCTAGGGCATACATATAACTAACAATCTCCCACTTGCACTAGGGCCATCTGATAGCAGTGGTTGTAGTATCTCATACTCAACCATCCCATAAAAGTCTCTCTCTGGAAAAGGCCTTTGTGAGTGGATCCGCCGTGTTGTCCTCTGAGTCTACTCTCCTAATCTCGATCTCCTAGGAGATCAACCATCTCCATGATCAGGTGATGCTGCCTCAGAATATGTCTGGATCACTGATGGGACGGACGTTCCTTGGCATAAGCCACAACTCCATTGTCACACAATGGAAGGAACTAAGTTCATCTCATGAACAAATATACATCCAGACTGCATCCAGACTGCCTCTTTGGTAGCATCTTAAGTAGCGATGTATCCAGCCTTTATCGTCTAGTATGCCACGGTATCTAGCTTGGAACTCTTCCAACATACCGTCCCTTTACCAAGGGTAAAGACAATGCCTGTGACTGACATTCTGTCGTCCTTATCACCCTGGAACCTTTCCAGTGAATTTCCCCAGGATCAATTGATACCGTCTCACTACAACTAGTGAGTATCCTAATATCCAATTAGATCTATCTCATAGATCCAAAACCCAGAATTTAGCAGGTATCACTTTGATCCTATGTGGAGAATCATTGTGATAAGCGGAGATTGACCGAGCGTAACATAGGAAACTCCTTTCTTATCAAGAGTATGTCATCCACGTACTCTACGAGGATCACCACCATACTCCCTACTACCTTTTTGTATATACAAGGTTCATCTACCATTTTGATGAAGTCAAACTTTTTGACAACTACATCAAAACAGACGTTCCAACTCCGCGATGTCTGCTCTATCCTATAAAGCAACTTGCACACGTTAATGCTGCTCCCACTGTCTACGAAGCCCTCTGGCTGTGTACTTACAGACGTTCTCTTTTAAAACATCATTTAGAAAAGCAGTCATGACACCCAACCACCAGATATCGTAGTCATGGTATGTAGCCGTGGCAAGTAGGATCTGGATGGACTTAAGCATAAATCCTTAGAAAAGGTTTCAACATAATCCATACCTGGTCAATGATGCGAACCTTTTAACAATTCTAGCTTTGAAAGTCTCAACTTTTCCATGTACACCAAGTAATCTTCTCAAGATATACTTGCTCCTAATGGGGATTTAACCCTTCAGATATAGCAACCAAAGTCCATACTTTGTTGGTGTATAAGGATTCCATCTCAGATCGCTAAGCATCCAGCCATTCTTACAGAGTCTCACTCCTGATGGCCAGCTCGAAACTAGTTGGGTTATCATCTCATGATTCAATCCTCGCTCCCACTGTCATAGAGAAACCGAAGTAACTCTCAGGTGGGTGAGGAACCCTACTAGATCGGCGGAGAGGCTGAGGTTCGTCGGTGACTATTGAATCCTTTGGTTCTATCAAATCATCTGATGTATTTTGTATAGCTGGAACCTTTCCAGTTCTACATAACAGGCCTTGCCTCGAGCTTGTCCGGATTTTGCTTTTAGACATAGCCCGGACAACCCCAAATCTTAACCAACTTAAGATATGGGCTCTTCCCTTTCCATATCACATATGAAGTGGTAAGTAACAGATTTGATTCGAACCTTATTCAATAGGTATGCAACTTTTAAAGTGTACAACTCCCAAAAGGAAATAGGAAACTCAGTAGTACTCATCATAGAGCACACCATATCACATAGGGTGCTATTGTTCCGCCCCGATACACCGACGTGCTGTGGTGTATACGGAGGAGTAATGCTGAGAGAGAATCTCATTCTCCTTTAGAATAGTCCAATAATTCCATGCACAAGTATTCTCCTCCCCGTTCTCATCATAGGACATAATACTTATACCCGGTTTTTGGTTCTCTACTTCTAACTTATATTCTGTGAATATCTCAAAAGGTTCGGACTTGTGTTTTAACAGGAACAAATATCTGAATCTTGAGAGATTATCAGAGAATGTAATGAAATACAAAGAACCGGTCCTGGCATGTGTAGACGGGGGACCTTACATACATCAACATGTATCAATCCCAAGAGTTTACTAACTCTTTCTCTGTTTCCAGTAAATAGAGCTATAGTCATCTTATCT
Organism: Agapanthus africanus; assembly: GCA_030015575.1. Classification (NCBI taxonomy): domain Eukaryota; kingdom Viridiplantae; phylum Streptophyta; class Magnoliopsida; order Asparagales; family Amaryllidaceae; genus Agapanthus; species Agapanthus africanus. Next base: position 407,870,438 of record CM057349.1, on the reverse strand, counting down.
CTGTGACATGACTGGCAAGTTTCACAAGATGTAAATTCAAACTGATTTAAATATGCATCTATATGTAACTTCAGCTAGTCGGGTCGCATTGATATGACCAAGTCTACAATACCTTAAGAAGGATTCGTTCATTTCTGAACTCTTCCTCTTGTGTATGTTCCGTATATTAAGAACTGTAGTTTGATTTAGAACATCAATGCTTTTAGATAACGTGCCTGAACCGATCAACTTTTGATATAGGAAATGTTCAAAACATTATTCAACAATACAAAATTTTATCATTTCTTTACAAATAAAGAGAGTGATATGATTTTGTATATCAGGTTCGGTATCTAATAACATTCGTTCAGAATCAATGTATTGGTAATACAGGGTGACAGTGACCAACAGACTTGGCTGCAACACTTGCCCCGTTTTCTGCCTCATGAAACTTATCACCCGTTCTCAGTTCTCTACCTTTCTGTAGCCCTATGTAGCAGATTACATATCTGGGATCCTGATCCGGTATCAAATACCCAGGACGTAGAGGATACAGAGAAACGGTTCTTTGTAACGAACACACCCGAAGATGATGCATCAACATGCACTTTCTTCGTTTGGGCGGCACGGGAAATCTGGTATTCCCCAATTCCTGCTCTGTCTTATAACAATTATAAGTTGGAGAGGGACCAACGTTCCCCAGCTCAGTATAATAAGTGGGTTCGGTCAAATATCCGTATTATTATCTTGATTAAGGCGTGATATGGTCGCTACCTGGAGAGAGAGAGAAGAAAACACTCAGCGTATGCTCTTACAAGATCAGATTGGTTATTATTTTATCTAATCAGGATGGCTCCCACTGTTTTTTATCAAATCTTCCTTCAAACCTTAAAAGGAAAGACTAGCCGGGATTAATTACACGCTACAAGTTCGCCAATCTTTCAGCCAGGCCAGTGTCGGTACTTTGAGGGAGGTCTCTCGTGCTTTCGCACGAACCTAATTATAGTAAACCTCGTTTTTCCAGAGGCGTAACCTCGTTGAAACCTTTCTAGACACCTACTTGATCGGCTAATTGTAATGTGTAAAACTCTCCCAGGAGTAACAATCACTCGCAGTGGGTATCGGGATCCAACTATCTCATAGAAGGTATGCAATCTCATTGCAAATTTCAACACTTGAAATTCCCGATAATTTTGCCCCTAACCTCCTATGACCTTGACAAAGGCCAACAAACCATTGGATGCTAGTCAAGTTCAACCTGTCATTTCCTGATTGAATTAAACCCACCCGCACGACCCTTGACAAAGGCCAACAAGGTCGCACGACTACCCTAACCCAATCTGCATCATATGCATAAGCAGATAAGCACAAGTTAGCTACCGCACACTACGCCTTGACAAAGGCCAACAAACGCAGCACGAATACTAACTACTACTTATCTGAAATGACGGAGGGCTACGACAGGTTTTTCTGAAAACCTATTGCGTAATGAACTTGATATCGTTGTAGAATCAAATGATTTTGAAATGGAGTGTTTTTGAGGCTTTTCTAGTTTTGCTAAATGGGTCACTCCCGGTGAAGGGATCGTCGGCCCTTTCCTCGTCGAATGAGGTGCGGGATATATCATATATATCACTGTGCAAAGCAGAAACTATAAAAGCTATCAAAAGAAAAACCGAGGGGTGTAGCATCTGCCAGTTATTGCTAAAGGAGTCACTCCCGGTGAAGCGATCTCGGTCCTTTCCTTATCGAATAAGGTGCAGGATATATCATATATACCGCTGTGCAAAGCAAGAACTGTAGCTACCTGTTTTATTTTTGAAATTCGATTCTACAACGTCTTTAGATTTCTTTTATTTCATTAATCATATTAATGAAGTTCCATCATTTAAGTTACCTAAACATCACAGATAAATACGGCGTACACTTATGCCATCCGCATTCGCCTCGATGTCCCCTCGTGCACCGTTAGGTTAGGTAACTAACGATAGAGCGGGGCAGGGCTAGCGCGGGTGCAAAACATAAGTAACGTCTATATAATATATCATATATACTATATACAGTATTTATTACAGAACATCAAATGATCACATCACAGATAACGCAGCAGAAAATTATATGAAACATTGGATATAATAGGACGTCCGTGTTTTCAATATGAGCCAGTATAAAACACGGATTCCACGGTCGCGATGAATAGCCAAACCCACACCCCTAGACCCCTACGAGAGCGGCAAGCAACCCTACCAATTCTAGGGTTAGGAGACCCGGGCTCGACTCCTCGAGTTGGTCTCCCACTGGACCCCAGAACCCGGTTACTTATGCTCCCCTCCTTGGGTCTATCCTAGTGCGGAAAGTAAATAATATACAAAAGGTGACATCTTCCGCAACCTGGAAGTGCCCCAATAAAAGAATATTACATACAAGTTTGTACATGAATGAAAATGAAAAACACTCATCTCACATAAAAAAAAAACCCGGCTATTCAAACACGACGATCCAATATAACATATCCAGCAACACATAACATCATATGTCATCAACGTAGGTAAATATGCCCATCCCAATTGTCGTTGACATATAGCAACGAAACCGGCGATATCACATATTACACTTACGGTCACAGAAAAGAAAGTGTAAAACTACAACAGCTGGAATCCACAACCTCCTCAGACATCGCATGCCTGATCAAATGAATTCCTTAGACATCGCATGCATAACAATTATAAACCCCGCATTTTAGTCTCATTATCGAAAACTCTTTTCAATATCAAGTCGGGTAATTCAACAAGATTCCCGACATCCTGATCGAATGCTCGTCGCAAACTTCAGTAGACGGCCGCACCCCCGATGCCGTCGACGAAGTGCACTAAGGCGGAACACCGCTGCCGCGAGCACCCAGACGGATGCTTTCGGCGACGGGGTTCTCCTACAGTCACTTGGTCGGGGCTATGGGGTGCAGCTGCCTATTAAGTTTACCCAGCGAGTATCAGCGTACGCTACATGATTGCGACGGACTTTTGATCACATCAAAATTCCGTGGCAACCGATCAAGTGAGACTAAACTGCTATGTTTATAACATTCATTCAGTTATCTCATAACTACTTGTGAATTCCAATTATTGTATCATATTCCGGATAAATAGAAAATGTCAAACTTTCCGATCGAACACCCAAGTTTTCCCGAAACAGCTCAACACATGAAACAAGTTTAAAACATTCATTTCATGCCTCAGTACCAACGGTCCAGCCATAGAAGGGTCAAGCCAACGCCTCACATGTGGCACGCCGTACTGCCCCAAACCCTAAGGTTCAAAGGGCAGTTCAAGACGGTCACATAAACGAGTTAAGGTTTGTTGTCTTCTAGAGGGTCCATCGCGTTACTTGCACTACTTAGAACATTCTTAAACTACAGAAAAATCCAACACTTAGAAATTTCCCGTCAGGGGAAAAAGTGGGTATTTATATCCGGTCGAACTTTTTAACAGTTTCTAAAATATCCGGAAAAACATAAACGAAGTTAAATTATCCGATCAAATTAACGAGTCCCCAATAAAACCCTAGAAAACTCAACACTTAAGTGGAATTAAAAAAATTCCCATAAAAAATTGCCAAGAAAGGACCTAAGAATAAATATATGAAATTTCAGGGACTAAGTCCAAATTTTGGCCGCGAAACAGCCGCCAAACCCATGTTTTCGCCGCGGTTCCGCGGTCAAATTATTGACTTAGAGGACCGTACTTCACAGTAATTCTTGGTTTTTCCTGCTTGTTTTTCTGAGAAATTTTAATTCACAAAAATCCAGTGTTTTGAAAAATGTACAGAGAAGGGTTTTGTCGGGGTTTACGGGTTCGATCGGACTTCTAACTTCGTCTACACTTCGCCTAAAACTCTAGCTAAGCTCTGATACCACTGTAGGGTTCCTAGGCACACTAATGAGGTCTCACAAGGCATCAACCATGCCAAATTCAAAATTTTCTGGTGCCGAGAAACCCTAATACGGATCGTTAACTAGAAATTAGGTGAAACTGCAAGCAAGTTAACAACTTAACTACTAAGTGAACGGAAATACAACCTTTGTAGATCCGGTCCTCCACCTCCATAGCTCCGTGTTGACGTTCCTCCGCTGCGATCACCACGATCCCGGACCCTAGCGATGGTTTCGTCGGAGAAATGATCGGGCTAGGTCGTTGACTTCGATGCCGAAGATGATCTACGTCGAGGCAACTCAAACTCAAGCTCCACCTTCACTAAGTCATGAAACTTGTGAAGAAAACACCCAATACAACATGGCAAGTGGTAGAGGATGAAGAAATAGGAAATAGGTTCACTTTGGATTTGGATTTCTCACTTGATTTCATCACTTAAGAATTTTCAAGAATGGTTTTCTTTTTCTTCATGAAGAAGAAGAAGAAGAGAATGAAAAAGAATTATCTCAAAATAAAAATCCAAGTGATGTCTATCATAATGCAACCATGGGTGAGCCAAATAAGTGTAGAGACTAAACTAGGGTTAGGTATAATGGTTAGGTTTAGGATGAAAACAAAAATGGTAGACTTTCAAAGATGCTTTGAAGCTTCAAGAAGCTTCAAGCAAAGAAAGAAAAGAGAGCCACCATTTCTCTTTTCCTAAATGAATAAATAAATAAATAAATAATTCAAACCCTAACCATTAACCTAATCATAGTTTAAAGCAAACATTCACCCAAGTTTGCATGTATCATCAAACATGATACAATCTTGTGCACAAAAATATATCACATATACAATGTGCACAAACAAGTGAGAAAAACATCTTAAGTGAACCAATATTAGTTAATGTAAATTAATATATCAAATATATAATTATACATTAAATCATTAAATCAACACTTGATTTAACGATCCGGTCATACGGCATATAACCGACTAATATCATTAGTAACAACTTATCGAATCAACACTTAATCCGATAACCCGGCTATATCGCATATAACCGATCAATGTCACAAATCGCGAGAATAGAATAGGTATCACATACACGCATTATTCTCGGTCCCGCACATATCTCATATGCGCTCCTATTTCGTTTCGCTTGAGCCAGGAAACCTCTATGTAGGACTCTAAAGACTCTTCAATACGGCGGCGGCAGGTGATGATCATATCAAACACCCACAAGCCGCAAGCGGTCTGCTAAACGTAACGGCCCCCCGGGTATTGAGCGATCAGAAGATCAACGAGCAAGCCCGATCACACTCCTGTGAATCCAACCAGTAACACTTACCGTACTGTCCGGTCTCGTCGTCTGATATATCGCATATCTTGCCTATGGGTGGTAAACGTCAGACCCCAATAGCTCGATAAGTCGTGTCGATATGAGGTCTATAACAGTTCGAGAAACTACTGGTAACACTTACCAGTAAATCTCAGCAACCGTGGCCAGGGATTTCCGGTTATAGCCAATCGAACACAGCGCAACATCAACTCCCTATACCGGGAGAGACGAATCCCCTCCTATCGCTCATTGCCTCCATGTGATTCGGGACTGTACCCAAAAACCACCGTTTTGCACGCCCTCTTGGACATGGTAAGGTGGAAATCAAAGCACAGTGGGAATCACACAAGACTCTATGACGATCTCGGGTCAACAGACTACTCTGTACCAGTGTCACCAGAGAACTGCCATCTGACGTAAGGTATAATACCATCTGGGAGTTCTCAGTAAGTCCGTCCAGTGTACCCAGTCTCCACTGAGCACCCATATATCATCTCTGATGTCAAACACCAATGGATATGGGATCATCCATCGCCCATCTGTATGGGTCAAGAAGGTACACGCTAGTCTACTCTGGTATATCGATGCCCCGTCTCGATACACCCACGACTAGGGACTTTGAAGGATGTACTTATGGACTACCATGTCCCCACTAGTATGATCCGCATCATAATCCAGGTAGTCAAGTACACATCCTAAGGGCTTTACCAACATGTAACAGAGAGACAATCAGTGTACACGTTAAGGTAAAGAGCAACCAGATAGCATACTATCATGTCGAGCAAGAAAGTCCTCCATATATATGTCCAAGCATCCACTACAATATACATCCTATGTATAGTAATGGCCTCTAGGGCATACATATAACTAACAGTTGTTTCCCTCCTTGTCGAGATTCGACTTTGGAGAGTGTGGTCCGTGAATAGTATGTAAGAGCCCGTTTTGGACCGACTTGTAGGGCGCTTAGGAAACAGGTTTTTTAATCCCCGTTGCCTAAGGCTTTTCCTCACGAGTCAAGACTAATCGAGCATTTCTCGCAAGAATATCCTAACGTCACAGTTAACCTCTGCTCTTTACGACAGTGGTCCGTTATGGTCTGTGGTACTTATGGTTTTGTCCGTCGTACCGTCGCGTTGGCTGATGTATTCCTCGATAGGCAATCTTGCTGTTCGAGTAGCCTTGCGACTGTCGTGTCTCTGATCCCTTCGGGGGCTGGACAAGAAGTCTTCAAGAAATCCTCCTAGGCAGTTTGACCATCGGAAGAGCAAGCATTAGGAATTTTTCCATGCCGCTTTTTACTTGAGGTTGGGCTCATTTTGGAGAGCCCCGATGAGTCATAACCACTTTGCGCTGGTGTGGGATGATCTCCGATAGTCTTTCAGGTTTTATATGAGTTGCCGTCAAGACCCTTGAAGCTAGGAATGTTGCATTTGCTTCATTTGTTATCATTGCGTCTGCTATATCGAGACGAATGTCGCGGTTGTCTCTAGGTTGTTGGTGAACCGTCGAGGTTTGGAACTAGGGATTTTGCCGTGGCTCCGTTGTTTGATTGTCGCGTCTGGATCCTGCTGGAGTAAGAACGCTGGGGTGACATCTCGTCCGCTGTATCGAGACGAACGTCGAGGTGGTGACCACTCCATGCGGGATGATCTTCGGTAGTCTTTCAGGTTTTATATGAGTTACCGTCAAGACCCTGAAGCTAGGAATTTGGCCTTTACTTCATTTGCTGGCATTGCGTCTGCTGTATCGAGACGAATGTCGTGGTTGTCTCTAGGTTGTTGGTAAACCGTCGAGGTTTGGAACTAGGGATTTTGCCATGGCTCCGTTGTTATATTGTCGCGTCTGGATCCTGCTGGAGTAAGAATGCTGGGGTGACATCTCGTCCGCTGTATCGAGACGAACATCGAGGTGGTGACCACTCCGCGCTAGTATGAGATGATCTCTGATGGTCTTTCAGGTTTTATATGAGTTACCGTCAAGACCCTGAAGCTAGGAATTTGGCCTTCGCTTCATTTAATTTGGCGTGTCCGAATCCTGTTGGAAAAAGAACGCTGGGGTGATATCTCGTCCGCTGTATCGAGATGAACGTCGAGGTGGTGACCACTCCGCGCTGGTGTGAGATGATCTCCGATGGTCTTTCAGGTTTTATATGAGTTACCGTCAAGACCCTGAAGCTAGGAATTTGGCCTTCGCTTCATTTGATTTGGCGTGTCCGAATACTATTGGAAAAAGAACGCTGGGGTGACATCTCGTTCGCTGTATCGAAACGAATGTCGAGGTGGTTCCTAGGTTTCCTGTGAACCGTTAGGACCTAGAACTAGGGACTTTGCCGTGGCTCCGTTATTTCAACCTTGGGTTGTTGATGTTGTATCTACATCCTGCTGGACTGCGAAGGAACGCCGTTGTTGATATCGCGTCTGCTGTATCGAGAAGAATGCTGAGGTGAAGCTGGGATTTTGCCGTCGCTTCGCTTTGTTTTCGACCGTAAGGTCTTTTGTTGGCGTTGTAGGTGCATCCTGCTGGACTGCGAAGGAACGCCGTTGTTGACATTGCGTCTGCTGTATCGAGACGAATGCTGAGGTGAACCTGGGATTTTGCCGTCGCTTCGCTTTGTTTTCGACCATAAGGTCTTTTGTTGGCGTTGTATCTGCATCCTGCTGGACTGGGAAGGAACGCCATTGTTGACATCGCGTCTGCTGTATCGAGACGAATGCTGAGGTGAAGCTGGGATTATGCCGTCGCTTCACTTTGTTTTTGACCGTAAGGTCTTTTATTGGCGTTGTATCTGCATCCTGCTAGACTGCGAAAGAACGCCGTTGTTGACATCGCGTCTGCTGTATCGAGACGAATGCTGAGGTGAAGCTAGGATTATGCCGTCGCTTCACTTTGTTTTCGACCGTAAGGTCTTTTGTTGGCGTTGTATCTGCATCCTGCTGGACTGCGAAGGAACGCCGTTGTTGATATCGCGTATGCTGTATCGAGATGAATGCTGAGGTGAAGCTGGGATTTTGCCGTCGCTTCGCTTTGTTTTCGACCGTAAGGTCTTTTGTTGGCGTTGTATCTGCATCCTGCTGGACTGCGAAGGAACGCCGTTGTTGACATCGCGTCTGCTGTATCGAGACGAATGCTGAGGTGAAGCTGGGATTTTGCCATCGCTTCGCTTTGTTTTCGACCGTAAGGTCTTTTGTTGGCGTTGTATCTGCATCCTACTGGACTGCGAAGGAACGCCGTTGTTGACATTGCGTCTGCTGTATCAAGACGAATGCTGAGGTGAATCTGGGATTTTGCCGTCGCTTCGCTTTGTTTTCGACCATAAGGTCTTTTGTTGGCGTTGTATCTGCATCCTGCTGGACTGCGAAGGAACGCCATTGCTGATTCTTAGGCTGTAGATATTGCCGTTAAGATTTGGAACTAGGGACTATGTCGTGGATCCGTTTCGTTGCGACTCTGAGGTCGGTTGTTGACTTCATGTTTGCATCTGGTTGGAGTGAGGAGAAACGCCGTTGGTGATCTCTAAGTTGTCGATATCGACGTCGAGACCCTGAAGCTAGGGATCTCCTTTTGCTTCGTTTGTTGACATTGTGTCTGCAATATTGCGACAAATGTCGAGGTTGTCTCTAGTTTGTCTATGAACCGTCAAGATTTGGCTTCGTTTTCTGGTGGAGCCTGTTGGGAAGGTATGGTTCCCTCTTTGTTTGTGCCCCTGGATTGTATACAGGGATCGATGTGATCTCACCTATATGGCAAAAAGTTTCACTCTTCATCATTTTTTATTCTTTCCGCGATGCTCTATCATTTCAGCTTTTTATATCGCGATAATCGCGATTGCCCAATCATTTCGGCTATTTTTCGCGGTGCCCAATCATTTCGGCTATTTTTCTTTTTACTCGCTGCTTTTTATTGCAAGTTGCCCAATCATTTCGGCTGTTTTTGTATACATACATTTTTACTTGCTGATTTTGTTGCAAGTTGCCCCATCATTTCGGCTATTTCATATGCATTTTTAGCTCGCTGATTTTTTTATTGCGAGTGTGGAACTTGGGATCTGGTGCCAATCTCAGCATCAGCATCGCTACAACTGGAATATTGCTAGGAGCAAATCATCATTTGCCATGAAAGGACTTAGAATTTGATACCGATTTAGGCATCAGCATCGCTACAACTGGGATATTGCCAGGAGCGAATCATCATTTGCCTCTGTCGATGTTGAACAAAGGTGGCTTAGCAAACAGGGTTAGGATCCCGTCGACTAATGCTTTTGACTTCATGAGCCGTAAGGGTCTCACAAAGGTATTTCTCCCTGCGAGTCGTGAGGATCTCGTAGGTGTGTTTTCTCCTTAGGAATCGTGAGGATTCCTAAGTGTATATTCCCCTGTAAGTCGTAAGGATCTTACCAAAGGGTTTTCTCCTCATAAATCGAGAGGACTTACAAGGGTCGTTCACCATATGGACATATCCCTAGTCATGGGTGGGACTTCGTTAGGGAAATGTTTATTCGCGCCCGTGGATTGTATACAAGGGTCAGCATTAAGCCGCTTGTAGGGCAAAATCGGAGGTTGTGGGGGTTACTTAAGAACAGGTTCAGGTCTCTGTAACTTAAGACTTTCAAATCTTATGAGCCGTGAGGGTCTCATAAGAGGATTCTCCTTACGAGTCGTAAGGATCTCGCAAGTGTAATTTCTCCTTAAGAATCATGAGGATTCCTAAGTGTATTGCTCCCTTATGAGTCGTAAAGATCTCACGCGGGTGGTTTCTCCTCACAAGGTCGAGAGGACCATGTAAGTGTCTTTTAACGAGGTTGCGCCCTTTCGGGTTTTCACAAACACCCGCCGGTAACCCTGCTGTTTTTACTCACGGAGCCCTTTCGGGTTTTCATCCGTGCCCATTTTTCTTATGGACATACCGCTTTTATTTTTATTTTTTATTCTTTTTTTATATAACGAGGTTGCGCCCTTTCGGGTTTTCACAAACACTCGCCGGTAACCCTGCTGTTTTTACTCACGGAGCCCTTTCAGGTTTTCATCCGTGCCCCTTTTGCTTATGGACATACCGTTTTTATTTTTATTTTATTTTTTTTCTTCTTTGTACCAGCTTTGGGATGCTGCAATCCACCGTAGTTTATCGACATCTCGGTCAACAGCTAGTTTTAGGACATAGTGGTCCGTTGCTAGTTTAAGGACGTTTCGGTCCATTAACCAGATACTAGTTATAGAGTTTTGGGCTTAGGAAGATAGTGAGCGGACATAGTCATCGTCATCTATCATTGACCTAGGCCGCAACTCGTTAGGCGTAGTATTTCTTCAGGAAGCGGCCGTTTATCGGTCTGAAAGGTCTTTCACCATGCATGTCCATGAGTAGATAGGCTCCACCCTGGTAGACCTTGTCTATGATGTACGGGCCTTCATAGTTCGGCTCGAATTTTCCTCGCTTGGCGCGATTGGGGATCTTAGGTCTTTTGACCACTAGCACGAGTTCGCCTTGGCGGAATGTCCTCGGCCTGGTGAATCTTTCATATGAGCGCGTCATCTTTGCTTTATAAGTCTCCAGATTTTGTTGCGCTATGAGCCGGGTTTCATCAAGGGCATCAAGCTTCTCAAGCCGAAGGTGAGCATTTTCTTTGTCCGTCAGCTCATAGTGGACTGCCACTCGTATAGAGGGTAATTCTATTTCGAGGGGGAGTACTACTTCTGTACCGAATACCAACGCGTACGGCGTTGTGTTCGTGGCCGTCTTGAACGCAGTTCGATACGCCCATAGAGCTTCTCGCAGTCTCTCGTGCAAGTCCTTCTTATTTCGGGACACCGTCTTCTTCACGATCTTCGTCAAGCTCTTGTTGAAAGCCTCAGCTAGACCGTTAGCACGGGGATTATAAACTGAGGAATATCTCCAATCTATGTTGTGTTGTTGCGCGAAGCGGCTGATCTTGTGGCTTCTGTAGGCTGGCCTGTTATCGGAGATGATCCATCACGGAGTTCCAAACCGATAAATGACGTGCGTCTTGAAGAAATGGAGGATATTCTCCGTCTTCACTTCTCTCAGTGGTACTGCTTCTGCCCATTTGGAGAAGTAGTCAGTCGTCGCCAAAATGAATCGATGTCCCTTGGACGATGCTAGTTCGATGGGGCCGATTACGTCAGTCCCCCACATTTCGAATGGCCAGCTAGCCACTGTTGGATGTAGAGGATTTGGGTGCTGATGGATAAAGTCCCCATGAATCTGGCATGAGTGGCATTGCTTCGCATATTCGAGGCAGTCCTGAATCATCGTGGGCCAATAGTAGCCCATCCGTTTAATCTTCAACTTCATCTTCGGGCCTGCTTGGTGAGAACCGCAGAGTCCGTCGTGAACTTCCTGAATAACTCTTTTCGCCTCTTCAGGTCCCAGACATCTCAACCACAGAGAATCAAATGACCACTTGTACAGAGTATCATTGACGAAGGCGAAAGACAGAGCTCGTTTCATAAGCTGATGTCTTGAGGACGCATCTTCAGGTGTTCGATGGGATTTGAAGTAGTCTATAAAGGCTTCTCTCTAATCCTCAGCCTTTTCCTGGTCTTTTATTTGCATAGCCATTTCCTCAGTCACTCCCTTTTCTTCGGATGATTCCGGAGATATTTCTGCTGGGGCAAGCACCCGACGGCTTTGTACCACGATTCTTACGTCATCGAGGTTCTCGTCGGCCAATTCTTTAGCGAGCTTAGCTAGTGCATCTGCTTTGCTATTTTCTGTGCGTGGTATGCTTTCCAGTATGTAGGAGGGGATTTGAGTCAGCAATTGCTGTACTCTCTCGCCATACTTTATCAGTTCGGATTTGCACGTTTGGTAGTCGCCATTTACTTGACTGACGACCAGTTGAGAATCTCCATATATGAGGAGGTTTTCAATTCCCATGTCGATTGCGATCTCGAGGCCTGCTATTAAAGCTTCGTATTCAGCTTCATTGTGTTCGTCCTCGGCTCTGTTAAAGAGAAAGCAATGCGCATTATCCCTTCTTGTGGAGTTACGAAGATGAGGCCTACCCCCGATTTGATTATGGGGGTGCTTTGTTTGCGTTTCTTCATGGAAGATGCTCTATAAAAATAGAGTTCCTATCGGATATCACTACCGTCGATCGCATCAAACGCATGTTCATCTGGCAGCTCGCAATTCAGGGGAAAATCGGCAGGTATCGGATGCTCAGCGAGAAAGTCGGCGATGGCCTGGCCTTTCACTGCTTTAAGAGGTTGATAAGTTATTGAGAACTCCATCAAGAGCAGGGCCCATTTAGCGAGCCGACCTGTCAGTATGGCCTTTGACATCAAATATTTGAGAGGGTCTACCTTCGATATGAGACGGACATCATGTGCCAATGCATAGTGCCTGAGTTTTGTTATCGCGAAGATCAACGCCAGACAGTGTTTTTCGATGGGGGAATAGTTGCTTTCTGCCTCCAGGAGAACTCGACTTAAGTAATAGAGAGCTCTTAATTTCCCTTGGTCATTCTCTTGTGCCCATAATGCACCTAGGGAACCTTCGAGGGCGGTTGTACAAAGAATGAGAGGCTTTCCCTTGACCGGAGCGGCCAGCACTGGCGGGTTCTGCAGATACTACTTGATTTCGTCCAACGCGTCTTGGCATTTGTGATCCCAGACGAACGGGGTTCCCTTCTTCATCAGATGACTATAAGGACGGCACTTGCCTGAAAGATTGGCTATAAATCGCCGGATATACGCGAGCTTCCCTTGGAGAGATCGCAATTGCTTAAGAGTCTTTGGCGGAGGAATTTCCATGATCGCCTTGATCTTTGACGGATCTATCTCGATACCTCGGTGTCGGACGATGAATCCTATGAATTTGCCCGAGGAAACTCCGAATGCGCACTTGAGAGGGTTCATCTTCAAGTTGTATTGTCGAAGGCGTTGAAATACGATCTTCAGATGCTCTAAACGCTCTTCGTATGATTTGCTCTTAACCACGAGGTCGTCGATATAGCATTCGACGATTTCATGTATAATGTCATCGAAGATCTTCGTCATGGCCCTCTGATAGGTAGCACCGGCGTTCTTTAGACCGAAGGGCATCACCTTGTAGCAGAATATACCCAAAGGGGTCCGAAAAGCAGTATGCTTCTGGTCTTCGGGATGCATTTTTATCTGATTGTATCTCGACGATCCGTCCATGAAGGAGAAAACTTCATGAGTGGATGTATTGTCTATCATCAGTTCGGTGACCGGAACTAGGAAATCGTCCTTCGGACACGCTTTATTGAGATCCCGGAAGTCCACGCATATGCGCACCGTCCCATTTTTCTTCATCACCGGGACGATGTTGGCGATCCAATCGGGGTACTGAACCTCTTGGATGAAGCCGGAGTCAATTAGCTTCTTGATCTCGGTGTTGATGCTCATCTCAAGCTCGAGCCGCATTCTCCTCGGCGCTTGTTTAATCGGCTTGACGTCCAGGGATATTGATAATTTGTGCACAGCAATTTTTGGATCCAATCCGGGCATCTCGGAATAGTTCCAGGCGAAGCAATCTTTATGCTGCATAAGCACGTCCTTTAGCATAGCCACCCTTTCTTCAGACAATAGCTCACCGATGAAGGTCGGTCGCGGGTCACTCACCGTCCCCAGATCAATTTTCTTGAGGTTATCTGCAGTGGTATGTATTCCATCTTCCAGCTCTTTTGGCGCCGGTGGAAATTCTGAGATCATCTCGTCACCATCATTTTCGAAGCACCAGGGAAGTTCATCCATATTCTTGGGTTCTTCTTTTGATGTCGTTATCATATTACAAGTACGAGCTCGCTTCCAAGATCGATGTGGATCCGGGTCTACCCTTATGGATTTGGGTTCATGCTTATGTGGCGGTGTTACCATCCAACTGTCAGATAAAACGAACTTGCCGAGCTGATACTGATCTTCGACCCAGTTCTTGAAGGTGAAGCAATCTTCGAGAGGGTGTCATATTGCTCGATGATAAGAGCAATAGTTTGGGTGAGAGACTTCACCTGCTTTCTCAGGGTGTTTAGACTCCGGCATTGTAATCATTTGATGTCTTATAGCGAGGTCAAGTATCTTCGTTGTCTTGTCTTGAGGAAAAGAGTATGCTCAAATCATCTTCTTCATAAGGTACAAATCTGGACCGCTTGATTCCCGCTCGTGTGGTTTCTTGGTCCCGCTTTGCCGCTGTCGAACGCCTTTTCCGCTCTTTGACTTGTTTCGGCCTCTGCGTCGGGCCTTTTTTACAACAGGTTGACAGGGAGCGGCATTTTCATCTTTCGCAGCCTGTTGGAGGAGGCGTTGCGTCCTGGCTTTCTCGTAGATGGCCATTTCACGGTTATGGTTGTCTCGGACTTTTTGACCAGCTTCTCTTAAAAGCTTGTCCATTTGTTCTTCGAACGACGGACTGCGCATTTTTACGTCGGGGACTTTTTTTGGTTCAGGATTAGCACTCTCCCATTGAGGATCTCCTTCTTCATCAAAGTTATGGACAACATAGCAGTAGCGGAGTAGCTCCCGTTTCTTAGACCGAACATATCCAAGCCCGATTGCTTCCATTCTCCCGTTAGGCAACTTGTGCTGAGTTCCGGGAACATTCCAGACCCTGTCATAGAATTTGGCTTTTCGAACGGTCTGTTTGAAGGGTATCCCTTAGCGCTTCAACAGCCTTTTCAATCCTTCTGTGTAATATCTAGGCAGACGGATGGGCTGAAGCCTGTCAAGCGCAGGATCCGCACCGTGCCAGATTTCTTTTTCCATTTTAATTTCCCCGGAGCGGTAGAATAGAATCGCCTTTTCGCCTTCTCTCCTGGGAGAGACATAAAACGTCTGCAGCTCTTCTACACTGTAGGTATCAAGCGCGTCTAGTTCTTTATGATGTTTAAGTGGAAGCATGGCGACTTGCAGACTTTGCTCTTCGTCAGCGAATGTTTGTATTGAAGGCCGAGCAGAGAATATAGCATGGACTTCATCTTCCGAGTCACCGCCAAAAATCAACATAGGAGCGGATGGTCCCGGCTTTTTGTATTGTGGTGGACCCGAATAAACCATCTCTTCTTCTTCCTCAGTATCACTCCAGAAGACGGGGATGGTTGTGATAGCTTTGTTCTCCGGCTTGTGACACCTCTCCGTGTTTTCGAAATCTGGCAAGAAGTATTTTGCATCTTCGTACTTGCGTACTTCGTTCACGGAGAATGGGTTCAACTCTCCTGTTACGGTATACTCGAGACCATCCTTAAAGTATTTCATACACTGATGCTGTGTAGAAGGGATGATGTTGTACTCGTGTAACCAGGGTCGGCCGAGCAAAGCATTATAGCATGTCTTGGCGTCTATGACGTGGAATTTAATGTCCGTGACGAGTAACCCAAAGCGTAACGTCGGTATCACAGACCCGAGAGTCCGTGATGATTGAGAGCCGAACCCGGAGATGGTGATCTTATCCCGAGCGAGGTGCTGGACGCTCATGCAGATTTCCTTCAATACCCGTATATTGAGGAGATTGACGGAAGACCCATTGTCAACCAAGATTTTGCCTATCTTTATATCGTGGTAGTACCCTGAGACATAGAGGGGACGGTTGTGTTCGCACGTCCCAAGGAGGAGGTCTTAGTCGCCGAAAGTGATATCGGCTGTGTGTACTTCCTCCAGCTCGTCCTTCATCTTTTCTTCGGCGAGAAAAGCTTGGAATCGTTCTGGCTCTTGTAGCGCTTTGATCAATGAATCTCTTGCTTCTTCTGATAGTACGAGGGCATCGAGAATACTGAGTTGTGACGGTAACTTTCTCAAGTGTGCCAGAACGTTGTAGTCCACCTTATTTTTCTTTGGCGGGTCCTTGGCGGTTAGCTCTTCCATGACTTGGTCATCTAGGGCGATATCCTCAGAGACCTTTTCTTTTCCCTTATCTTTTTTATTTGAGGGTCCGAGATTCTTTTCGGGTAGCGTACGATTACGCAGCCGAATATTTTCGCAGGCCTTCAGCTCTTCCTCTTTTCCCGAGGTGGACTCTTTAAAGAGAGGGCTAAGAGCCATTTTCTCGTCAGAGTCGGTCCCGAATATGAGAATTTGCGCTTCCCTGGCGTTAACCATGCGACAATCGCTGGTAGTTCTTCTAAGCTTCTCGGTCGTATTTTTCCGCTCCCGACGAGTTTTGCGCTTCTCTCGCTTAAAATGCTGCCGGTGAACAACATACCCCTGCCACCATCTATTGAAAGCTTTGCAATCTTCGGTGGGATGCGAAATCTTCCGATGATATAAGCAGTAGGAAGGGTGCATTTCTGGTTTGCCGACAGTGTTTCCTTCAGAGGGTGGTAGCTTCATCCCCATTGATATGGCTTTAGCAAACCTTTTCCTCGTCTTGAATTTGTTCTTATCCGCAACGGATGTCTTTTGATTTGACGGGAGTGTCTTAACTATTTCGTCTAGTCGCCGGCGCTTGGCTCTTTCAAACATGGCCATCTCACGTTCCCGATCCGCTTTACTTTTCAGGAGAGCTTCGTTGAGGAATATGTCGATCATTTCATCTGATGGCCATAGAAGTTCCGGTTCAGGCTCTGCCCCCAATTTCTCAGTGCAAGGAGTTTTCTCATCGTCTGTAAACGTGTGGGAGATCATATGACAACTTGCTACGTAACCCTCAGATTCATCCGACGAGTTTTCACCATCATCTTCCTCCTGAAAGACGTGGCTGAGGAACTCTAGGAGCGTGATGGGAGTCCATGCCTTCTGATTATACCCCTCCAGCGCGTCAATCTGTTTCTGTAAGTCCGTGCGCTTGTCGCCAGGCTTCACGGGCTTTTTGGATCTCTTCTTCTTCTTCTTTGAAGATTTTGACGGCTAGGTGTGAGTGCTTGGGCCATCACTACCGATCTTTGGAGTTGGGCGCGGCTTCAGCATCCCTTCGATGATCTGGGATTCTAGCAGGTTCTTCCACCTGATCGCCGGGCATGTCTGGAGATCATTCAGCATCCTTTTGGTTTTGGCTGATAGCACAACCTCCCACGGAGCTTCTTCAACAAGGGCACACATTGCCCCCGGCATATTCACCTTTTTAGGGGTATGAGGTTGCGGCGGGTTCACCTTCCATTTTTCGGACAACGCGAACTTGCCTTGTTGGTATTGGTCTTCAATCCAGTTTTTGAAGACGTAGCAATCTTCGATCGGATGACCCAATACTCGGTGGTAGGGGCAGTAATTGGGATCATTGACGTCGTTTGGCTGCAACGGACATTTTGAATCTGGCAGATTGATGAGTCTGTTGCACACTGCCAGCTCGAACAGTCTTCTCGTTTTATCTTGAGGAAACGAGTAAGGACGTCCGAGCCTCTCCTCGAGGGATAGGCGTGGACGCATATTGTTTTGACAGACAACCGGCTTCAAGTTGCTCGGCTGTTGTTGAGCATTGGCGACGACGATCGCTTTTCCTTTCCCCTTTTCATTTCGAGAGTCCGGCTTTGGAGGAGACGGTCTATGGCCCATCTGATCCATTTGAGCTAGCTTGTCAATCAAGGCCTGGAACATGGTTGGTTTAAAGAACATCATGAACTGTGAAATAGTTGCATGAGGATCTAGGGTGCCCACGAACATGCCCACCGCTGGCGCTTCTTCAATGCGTTGTTCGCATTTTGACCATAAGTTCCGCCATCGAATTGCATAGTGAACCCAAGTTTCGCCCGGCTTTACTCTTGCATTGATCAAAGCCGTTATTGGAGTACGCTTGCTGGCGCTTGCGAAACGCTGGGTAAACAACAACTCCATTTCAGCGAAAGTTTTGACGGAGTCGTTCGGAAGCTCGGAGTACCATTCAAACGCCGTCTCCGATAAGCTGCCGACGAATTGGCGAAGCAGGAGCTTATCATCGCCGCCGGTGTTGCCACAAAGAGCCTTGAACTGGGCAACATGTTGATGGGGATTGCATGTCCTCTTGTAGACATGGAATTTTGGGATCGTGTAGCCCGGCGGGTATTTGATCTGATCATACCAGCTCGGATATGGTCACTCCGTTTTGACAACTTGACCGGCTGCTTCAGTTGCCTGGTGAACTCGTATATGTTGAGCAATATAGTCATCCAGGGCAGCTTTGGAAATCGTCTCCTCCTTGGCTGTTGAAAGAGTCGGCGGTGGATTTGACGTTTCTCTTCTGTCATCTTCAAGGATAATCGGAGGATCTTCGGCTGAGGGATCCGACTGGATCATCATCCCGACCATGTATTGAAATAGGAGAGTCATCTGCTTTATGTTGGCCGCTTGCTCTGCAGCCTCCTTGTCCTTCTTTTCAAGCATTCTACGAAGGAATTCAGGATCGGTCTCGTGTTCGCGACGCTGCTCCGATAACGTCTCCGGGCTTTCTTTTGGTCCGGTGAGCGCGGCCATTGCAGTCAGCATCTCCTGGAGCTTCTGCTGCTGCTGCTCCTGGGCTCTTGTGATGGATCGGGTGAGTGGTCGGTGGCCCATTGAAGTACGGCTGTCCTCTTTCCCAGACGCCATGAAAACGGTATGGACGACCATGCCCCCAAACTTAGGGCGTTTGAGTTCAGTGTTTTTGGCTTTTGTCGCCAGCACAGGGATCTTCTCCGGCATTCTTTTCTAAGGAGCGGTCGAAGTTGAGGGAGCCGTCGAGGTGGGCACCCAGACAGCTTTTCGTGGCTTAGCAGGATGGCTGACTTCTTGTTGGACCTTCAGCTTCTTGCGCTGGCGGGAGAAATTTGGATCGATCACCGAGTCTCGGGCCTGCCGCCAGACTTTATAGATTTTGGAGGACAGCCGTTGAGGGGATTGGGGCTGTTCTGGCTTTGCTTCTACAGCCTTTTCTAGCGGAGGGGGAGACCTCTTCAGTACAGCGGTAGGAGAATTCCTACGTACTTTATTTAGCAGTTCAAAACTGTTCCCAGTCGGAACAGCAGCATTAACTTCCGTCGTCGGGGCTAGTGGAGTTAACCCAGAAGGGGAACTACCTCCGGACTTCCTCACTCGGCGCCAGTGGCAACGCCGTGTTAGTTGTATGTATGCCCTAGAGGCCAGTATTGTACAGATGATGTATATTATATTGGATGCTTGGACATATATAGAGATGACTTTCTTGCTCGATTTGATAGTATGCTATCTGGTTGCTCTTTATCTTAACATGTATACTAGTCTCTTTAAACTGTCTTATAGTTACATGTTGGTAAAGCCCTTAGGATGTGTACTTGACTACCTAGACTATGATGCAGATCATACTAGTGGGGACATGGTATTCCATAAGTACATCCTTCAAAGTCCCTAGTCGTAGGTGTATCGAGACGGGGCATCGATATACCAGTGTAGACTAGCGTATACGCTTCTCGACCCATGAGATGGGCGATGGATGATCCCATATCCATTGGTGTTTGACATCAGAGATGGTGTACGGGTGCTCAGTGGAGACTGGGTACACTGGACAGACTCGCCGAGAACTCCCAGATGGTATTATACCTCACGTCAGATGGCAGTTCTCAGGTGACACTTGTACAGGTTAGTCTGTAGACCCGAGATCGTCATAGAGTCTTGTGTGATTCCCACTGTGCTTTGATCTCCACCTTACCACGTCCATGAGGGCGTGCAAAATGGTGGTCTTTGGGTACAGTCCCAAGTCACATGGAGGCAATGAGCGATAGGAGGGGTTTCGTCTCTCCCGGTATTGGGGGTTGATGTTGCGCTGTGCTCGATTGGCCGTAACAGGGAAGTCCCTGGCCAGGGCTGATCAGAGATTTGCTAGTAAGTGTTACCAATAGTTTCTCGACCCGTTATGAGCCTCACATCGACACGACTTATCGGTTACTGGGGTCTGACGTTTACCACCCCTAGACTTGATATGCGACATATCAGACTAACAGACCGGACTGTACGGTAAGTGTTACTGGTTGGATTCACAGGAGTGTGAGTGGGCTAGCTCGTCGATCTTCTGATCGCTCAATACCCGGATGGCCGTTACGTTTAGCAGACCGCTTGCGGCTTGTGGGTGCTTGATATGATCATCATCTGCTACCGGCGTATTGACGAGTCTTTAGAGTCCTACACAGAGGTTTCCTGGCTCAAGCGAAACGAGATAGGGGCGCATATGAGATATGTGCGGGACCGAGAATGATGCGTGTATGTGATACCGCATTTCATTCTCGTGATGAATGTTTCGATTGGTTGTATGTGATATAACCTAGTTATCGAATCAAAGATTGATTCGATAAGTCGATACATTGGATACTAGTCGGTTATGTGCGACATGACCGGATCATTGAATCAAGTGTTGATTTAATGATTTAATGTATAATTATATATTTGATATATTACTTTGCATTAACTAGTATTGGTTCACTTTAAAGGAATTTTCTCACTTGAAAAGCACATTGTATATGAGATATATTTTGTGTGCACTTGATTGTATCATGTTTGATGATACATGCTTATTTGGTTAAGTGTATAGAATTAAACCATGGTTAAGACGATGATTAGGGTTTTGCTTATTCATTTATTTATTTGTTTGTTTGTTTATTTATTTGGAAAAGATTTTGATGAGAATTGTGGCTTTCTTTGTTTCTAGTTGAAGCTTCATGAAGCTTTGACTTTGTAACCATTCTTGTCTTCATGCTTAACCCTAACCCTTCCAAGTAACCATGGTCAATTCTCTACACTCTACCTTAGTTAGTATATGATAAGTATTCATTTTATTATTCTTTTTACATAAGACTTATCATATTCTAGCTTCATCTTCTTCTTCATCTTCAAAGATAAAGCTTAAGTCCATTAATGGCAACTTGAGCTAAAGTGTGAGAAATCCAATTCTAAAGTGAACCCACCTCCTATTTCTTCACCCTCTACCTCTTGCCAAGTAGTATAGGGTGTTTTCTTCACAAGTTTCACAACTTGGTGAAGTTGGAGCTTGAACTTGTGATGCCTCGACGTAGATCATCTTCGGCACGAAACCGACGACCTAGTCCGCCCATTTCTCCGATGAAGCCGACGATTGAGTTCGGGATTCAAGATAGACAGCGAGAGGACGCCTACGTGGAGCTAAGAAAGTGGAGAACCGGATCTACAAAGGTTGTAGCCTCTCTCCTTTAGTTAAGATGTTAACTAGTTTCGTTTTTCACCTAAATTTCTAGTTGACGATCCGTATAAGGGTTTCTCGGCACCCATAAAATTTGAAATTGGCATGGTTGATGCCTTGTGAGACTTCATTAGCGTGCCTAGGAACCCTACAGTGGTATCAGAGCCTAGCTAGAGCCTTAGGCGAAGTGTAGACAACGTTTGAAACCCGATCGAACCGAAACCCTAAAATCCAAAATGCTCTCTGGAAATTTTCTGAAAATTTGGATTTTTGTCAATTAAAAATATGCAGAAAAATAAGCAGGGTCTTATTTGAATTACTGTGAAATACGAGGGCCTAAATCGATTTTTCCACCGCGGAACCGCGGCAAAAGCTAGGCATGTGCGGCGGTTCCTCGGCCGTACTGTCCCCTTGTCTGATAATTTCTGCACAGTAACTCATATAATTTAATGCTATATTTTCTGGGTATTTTTATTGTGACTCTACAGATAAGTATTCTGGGGTTGTATTGGGAATCAAAGATTCGATCGGATTATCAAATTTTGTCTGCGTGGTTTTCCGGATAATTTTTGAATATGTTAAAAAGTTCGACCGGATATAAATACCCAACTTTTCCCCTGCCGGAAAATTTCCAAGTGTTGGATTTTTCTGTGGTTTAAGGACGTCCTGAGTAGTGCAAGTAACGCGATGGTCCCTCTAGAAGACAACAAACCTTAACTCGATTATGTGACCGTCTTGAACTGCCCTTTGAATCTTCGGATTTGGGGCAGTACGGCGTGCCACATGTGAAGCGTTGGCTTGACCCTTCTACGGCTGGACCGTTGGTACTGAGGCATGAAGTGAATGTCTTTGAACTTCTTTCATGTGTTGATCGGTGTCGGGAAAACTTGGGTGTTCGAATGTTCGATCGGAAAGTTTAATGTTTTCTATTTATCCGGAATGGGATACAATAATTGGAATTCACAAACAGTTATGAGATAACTGAATGAATGTTATAAATCTAGCGGTTTAGTCTCATTCGATATTGAAAAGAGTTTTCGATAATGGGACTAAAATGCGGGGTTTATAATTGTTAGGCATGTGATATCTAAGTATTTCATTTGATTAGGCATGCGATGTCTAAAGAGGTTGCGGATTCCAACTGTTGTAGTTTTACACTTTCTTTTCTGTGACCGTAAGTGTAATATGTGATATCGCCGGTTTCGTTGCTATATGTCAACGACAATTGGGATGCGCATATTTACTTACGCTGATGACATGTGATGTTATATGTTGCTGGATATGTTATATTGGATCGTCGTGTTTGAATAGCCAGGGGTTTTTATGTGAGATGGGTGTTTTTCATTTTCCTTCATGTAAAAACTTGTATGTAATATTCTTTTATTGGGGCACTTCCAGGTTGCGGAAGATGTCACCGTTTGTATATTATTTACTTTTCCGCATTAGGATAGACCCAAGGAGGGGAGCACAAGTAACCGAGTTCTAGGGTCCAGTGGGAGACCATCTCGAGGAGTCGAGTCCGGGTCTCCTAACCCTAGAATTGGTAGGGTTGCTTGCCGCTCTCGTAGGGGTCTGGGGATGTGGGATTGGCTATTCATCACGACCGTGGAATCCGTGTTTTATACTGGCTCGTATTGAAAACACGTACGTCCTAGTATATCCAATGTTTCATATGTTTCTTCTGCTGCGATATCTGTGATCTGATCATGTGATGTTCTCTGATAGATACTATATATAGTATATATGATATATTATATAGGCGTTACTTATGTTTTACACCCGCGCTAGCCCTGCCCCGCTCTGCCGTTAGTTACCTAACCTAACGGTGCACGAGGGGACATCGAGGCGAATGCGGATGGCATAAGTGTACGTCGTATTTATCTGTGATGATTAGGTATTTAAATGATGGGACTTCATTAATGTGATTAATGAAAGAAAAGAAACCTAAAATGTTGTAGAATCAAATTTTAAACAAAACATGTAGCTACAGTTCTTGCTTTGCATAGCGGTATATATGATATACCCTGCACCTTATTCGATGAGGAAAGGACCGAGATCCCTTCACCGGGATGACTCCTTTAGCAATAACTGGCAGATGCTACACACTCGGTTTGACTTTTGATTGCTTCTATAGTTTATGCTTTGCACAGTGATATATATGATATATCCTGCACCTCATTCGATGAGGAAAGGGCCGACTATCCCTTCACCGGGAGTGACCCCTTTAGCAAAACTAGAAAAGCCTCAAAATCACTCCATTTCAAAACTTCGTTTGATTCTACAACGATATCAAGTTCATTACGCAATAGGTTTTCAGAAAAACCTGTCGTAGCCCTCCGTCATTTCAGATAAGTAGTAGTTAGTATTCGTGCTACGTTTGTTGGCCTGCGTCAAGGCGTAGTGTGCGGTAGCTAACTAGTATTTATCTGCTTATGCATATGATGCAGATTGGATTAGGGTAGTCATGCGACTTTGTTGGCCTGCGTCAAGGGTCATGCGGGTGGGTTTAATTCAATCAGGAAATGACGGGTTGAACTTGACTAGCGCACTATGGTTTGTTGGCCTGCGTCAAGGTCATAGGACGCTAGGGGCAAAATATTATCGGGAATTTCAAGTGTTGAAATTTGCAATGAGATTGCATACCTTCTATGAGATAGTTGGATCCCGATACCCACTGCGAGTAAGAGTTACTCCTGGGAGAGTTTTACACATTGCAATTAGCTGATCAAGTAGGTGTCTAGAAAGGTGTCAACGGGGTTACGCCTCTGGGAAAACGAGGTTTACATTAATTAGGTTCGTGCGAAAGCACGGGGGACCTCCTTCAAAGTACCGACACTGGCCTGGCTGAAAGATTGGTGAACTTGTAGTGTGTAATTAATCCCGGCTAGTCTTTCCTTTTAGGGTTTGAAGGAAGATTTGATAAAAACCAGTGGGAGCCATCCTGATTAGATAAGATAATAACCAATCTGATCTTGCACGAGCATACGCTAAAGTGTTTTCTTCTCTCTCTCTCCAGGTAGCGACCATTTCATGCCCTAATAAAGATAATAATATGGATGTATTGACTGAACCCGCATATTATACTGTGCTGGGGAACGTTGGTTCCGTTCTTTCTTATAAGAGTTATAGGAATGAACAGGACATAGGGGAATGCCAGGATTCCCAAGCCACCCGAATGAAGAAAGTACATGTTGATGCATTTTCTTCGGGTGTGTTCGTTACAGAGAACTGTTTCTCCATTTGCTCCACGTCCTGGGTATTAGATACCGGGTCAGGATCCCATATATGTAATCAGTTACATGGGCTTAGGAAAGGTAGAGAACTTGGAGAAGGTGATAAAGACATTAGAGTTGGAAATGGTGCAATTGTTGCAGCTAAGACTATCGGGGAATATCACCTTGCATTACCAACTGGTAATACATTGGTTCTGAACGAATGCTATTACATGCCGAACCTGATATGCAACATTATATCGGTTTCTTTATTGAGTAAAGAGGGATATAATTTTGTATTACAGGATAATGTTATGAACATTTTCCGTAACCAAAAGTTGGTTGGATCAGGCACGTTGTGCAATGGCATTTATGTTCTAAATCAATCAACAGTTCTGAGCATAACAAACACACACAAGAGGAAGAGTTCAGAACTGAACGAATCCTACTTGTGGCATTGTAGACTGGGTCACATCAATGCGACACGACTGGCTAAGTTGCATAAGGATGGATATTTGAAACCATTCGAATTTTCATCTTATGACACTTGCCAGTCATGTCTCAAAGGCAAGATGACCAAAACTCCGTTTACGGGACACGGAGAAAGAGTTACCGAACTCTTGGGACTAATACATAGTGATGTATGCTGTCCCATGTCTACACATGCCAGGGATGGTTCTTCGTACTTCATTACATTCACTGACGATCTCTCAAGATACGGACATGTGTACTTGATAAGACACAAGTCTGAAGCTTTTGAGAAATTTAGAGAATATAAACAAGAAGTCGAGAACCAAACCGGAAAAAGTATTAAAATCCTTCGATCTGATCGAGGAGGTGAATACTTGAGCAATGTATTCCTGGACTTCCTAAAAGAGAATGGAATTCTCTCTCAGCTGACTCCTCCATATACACCACAGCACAATGGTGTATCAGAACGGAGGAACCGCACCCTATTAGATATGGTGCGCTCTATGATGAGCACAGCTGAGTTACCTATTTCCTTCTGGGGATATGCCCTGGAAACAGCTGCAGACCTATTGAATATGGTTCCCACCAAAACCGTGCTAACCACTCTATATGAGATATGGAAAGGAATGAGACCATGTCTTAATTATGTTAAGATATGGGGTTGTCCGGCATATGTAAAAACGCAAAATCCGGACAAACTCGCGGCAAGGTCCATTTTGTGTAAGTTTATTGGATATCCCAAACATTCGCACGAGTATATCTTCTACCACACCGAGGAACAAAAGGTGTTTGTTTCTCGACATGCCACCTTTTTAGAAAAGGAATTTCTTGAAAAAGAGATTAGTGGCAAGGAGGTAGAACTGGAAGAGGTTCCAGCAATACAGACTACAGCAGAAAATTTGGTTGAACCAGAGGATTCAGTAGTTCCCGATGAACCTCAGCCTCTCCACCGATCTAGTAGGGTTCCTCGCCCACCTGAGAGATACTACGGTTTTCTCATAGATGGTGGGAGCAAGGATTGCATCATGGAGGATGATGACCCAACTAGCTTCGAGCAGGCCATCACGAGTAGGGACTCAGTGAAATGGCTGGATGCTATGCGGTCCGAGATGGAATCCATGTACACCAACAAAGTATGGACTTTGGATGTTGCTCCTGAAGGGGTAAAACCCATTGGGAGCAAGTGGATCTTCAAAAAGAAACTTGGTGTAGATGGGAAAGTGGAGACTTTCAAAGCTAGACTTGTTGCAAAGGGTTTTCGTCAAAGACCAGGTGTGGACTATGACGAAACCTTTTCTCCAGAGGCTATACTTAAATCCATCCGGATCATGCTTGCCATCGCTGCATATCATGACTACGAAATCTGGCAAATGGATGTTAAGACTGCCTTTCTAAATGGTGATTTAGAAGAGTTCGTGTACATGACTCAGCCAGAGGGCTTCGTAGACAGTGGGAGCAGCGGGAAGGTGTGCAAGCTGCTTAAATCCATTTATGGATTAAAGCAAGCATCGTGGAATTGGAACATCTGCTTTGACGTCATTATCAAAGAGTTTGATTTCGTCAAAAATCCAGATGAACCTTGTATCTACAAGAAGGTAGCAGAGAGTAAGGTTGTCTTCCTCGTATTGTACGTGGACGACATACTCTTGATAGGAAATGATATTCCTATGCTGCAATCGGTCAAGCTCTTCTTATCACAAAGATTCTCAATGAAAGATCTTGGTGATGCCTCATGCATATTGGGAATTAGGATCTATAGAGATAGATCCAAACGGATTTTGGGATTGTCCCAATCTAGGTACATTGACACCATACTAAAGAGGTTTAGTATGGAAGAATCCAAGCGTGGGAACTTGCCCACAATTTCTGGAGTCACTCTCTCCAAAGAGATATCTCCCAAGACTAATTTGGAGAGAGCTCGCATGTAAGGGATACCCTATGCTTCGGCTGTAGGCTCTATCATGTACGCGATGCTATGTACCAGACCCGATGTTGCATACTCACTAAGTGTAGTGAGCAGGTATCAAGCTGATCCTGGAGAGAGTCACTGGACAGCTGTGAAGAGCATTCTCAAGTACTTACGAAGGACTAAAGAGATGCTCTTGGTGTATGGTAACGGAGAACTCCAAGTGGAGTCCTTTACCGATTCGAGCTTCCAGAGTGATAAGGACGACTCTAAGTCGCAGTCGGGATTTGTATTTACCCTTTACGGAGGGGCGGTTAGCTGGAAGAGTTCCAAGCAGGAAACCGTGACAGACTCGACGATGGAGGCTGAATACATCGCTGCCAGCGATGCTGCTAAAGAGGCTGTCTGGATCAAGAAGTTCATTACTGAACTTGGAGTGGTTCCATCCATTGAGCATCCAATACCTTTGTATTGCGATAACAATGGAGCGGTGGCTTTGGCCAAGGAACCTAGGTCCCATCAGCGATCCAGGCATATTCTGAGGCGGTATCACCTGATCCGGAAGATAGTTGATCGCCGGGAGATAGTTGATCGTGAGGAGATCGAGGTCAGGAGGGTTGACACGAAGAACAACACGGCGGATCCACTCACGAAGGCCATTCTCCAGATATAGTTTGAGAGACTCTTCGGGATGCTCGGTATGCGATACTACAGCAGCTGACCCTAATGCAAGTGGGAGATTGTTAGTTGTATGTATGCCCTAGAGGCCAGTATTGTACAGATGATGTATATTATATTGGATGCTTGGACATATATAGAGATGACTTTCTTGCTCGATATGATAGTATGCTATCTGGTTGCTCTTTATCTTAACATGTATACTAGTCCCTTTAAACTGTCTTATAGTTACATGTTGGTAAAGCCCTTAGGATGTATACTTGACTACCTGGACTATGATGCAGATCATACTAGTGGGGGCATGGTAGTCTATAAGTACATCCTTCAAGGTCCCTAGTCGTAGGTGTATCGAGACGGGGCATCGATATACCAGTGTAGACTAGCGTATACGCCTCTCGACCCATGAGATGGGCGATGGATGATCCCATATCCATTGGTGTTTGACATCAGAGATGGTGTACGGGTGCTTAGTGGAGACTGGGTACACTGGACGGACTCGCCGAGAACTCCCAGATGGTATTATACCTCACGTCAGATGGCAGTTCTCAGGTGACACTTGTACAGGTTAGTCTGTAGACCCAAGATCGTCATAGAGTCTTGTGTGATTCCCACTGTGCTTTGATCTCCACCTTACCACGTCCATGAGGGCGTGCAAAACGGTGGTCTTTGGGTACAGTCCCGAGTCACATGGAGGCAATGAGCGACAGGAGGGGTTTCGTCTCTCCCGGTATTGGGGGTTGATGTTGCGCTGTGCTCGATTGGCCGTAACAGGGAAGTCCCTGGCCAGGGCTGATTAGAGATTTGCTGGTAAGTGTTACCAGTAGTTTCTTGACCCGTTATAAGCCTCACATCGGCACGACTTATCGGTTACTGGGGTCTGACGTTTACCACCCTTAGACTTGATATGCGACATATCAGACGAACAGACCGGACTGTACGGTAAGTGTTACTGGTTGGATTCACAGGAGTGTGAGCGGGCTAGCTCGTCGATCTTCTGATCGCTCAATACCCGGATGGCCGTTACGTTTAGCAGACCGCTTGTGGCTTGTGGGTGCTTGATATGATCATCATCTGCTACCGGCGTATTGACTAGTCTTTAGAGTCCTACACAGAGGTTTCCTGGCTCAAGCGAAACGAGATAGGGACGCATATGAGATATGTGCGGGACCGAGAATGATGCGTGTATGTGATACCGCATTTCATTCTCGCGATGAATGTTTCGATTGGTTGTATGTGATATAACCTAGTTATCGAATCAAAGATTGATTCGATGAGTCGATACATTGGATACTAGTCGGTTATGTGCGACATGACCGGATCATTGAATCAAGTGTTGATTTAATGATTTAATGTATAATTATATATTTGATATATTACTTTTCATTAACTAGTATTGGTTCACTTTAAAGGGATTTTCTCACTTGAAAAGCACATTGTATATGAGATATATTTTGTGTGCACTTGATTGTATCATGTTTGATGATACGTGCTTATTTGGTTAAGTGTATAGAATTAAACCATGGTTAAGATGATGATTAGGGTTTTGCTTATTCATTTATTTATTTATTTGTTTATTTATTTATTTGGAAAAGATTTTGATGAGAATGGTGGCTTTCTTTGTTTCTAGTGGAAGCTTCATGAAGCTTTGACTTTGTAACCATTCTTGTCTTCATGCTTAACCCTAACCCTTCCAAGTAACCATGGTCAATTCTCTACACTCTACCTTAGTTAGTATATGATAAGTATTCATTTTATTATTCCTTTTACATAAGACTTATCATATTCTAGCTTCATCTTCTTCTTCATCTTCAAAGATAAAGCTTAAGTCCATTAATGGCAACTTGAGCTAAAGTGTGAGAAATCCAATTCTAAAGTGAACCCACCTCCTATTTCTTAACCCTTTATCTCTTGCCAAGTAGTATAGGGTGTTTTATTCACAAGTTTCACAACTTGGTGAAGTTGGAGCTTGAACTTGTGATGCCTCGACGTAGATCATCTTCGGCACGAAACTGACGACCTAGTCCGCCCATTTCTCCGATGAAGCCGACGATTGAGTTCGGGATTCAAGATGGACAGTGAGAGGACGCCTACGTGGAGCTAAGGAAGTGGAGAACCGGATCTACAAAGGTTGTAGCCTCTCTCCTTTAGTTAAGATGTTAACTAGTTTCGTTTTTCGCCTAAATTTCTAGTTGACTATCCGTATTAGGGTTTCTCGGCACCCATAAAATTTGAAATTGGCATGGTTGATGCCTTGTGATACTTCATTAGCATGCCTAGGAACCCTACACGTCGAGCATGTCGAGTTGTGGGAATTGGCTCGGTGACGGGGACGACGTTGTCTTGCCCCCTGTTTAGGTGAGGGGCTGCTGCCGGTGTCGGCCTATTAAAGACTGATGCCTTTTGAGTAGCTAGAGCGGGAGTAGGAGTTGGGACGGTCAGTCTTGCGAAGACCGACCTCTTAGCAGGAGAAGCCGCCTTAACTACTTCAGGAGCAGATTCGGTTACTCTCTTTTGAATAACCTTCTTTGGGACCGCAAGTTTCACCGTGGGCCCACAGGAGTTTTGGCCTAATCTGGAGAAGACCGAGGCATTGGTGTTGGGAGACCCGTTGAGAGGGGCCGCAGCAGCTGTAAGTCGATCGAAGACCGACTTCTTAGGACCTTCCGGTACGGGCACTGGGGCAGTGAAGCTCATTGGCAGGAGAATGGTCCCGAAAAATAGTCCAGTAGTAGCCTGGGTGATTTGTTCCATCGGCATCGTGAACAGTGATACCACCTGAGGTCCATAGGCTACACCTCCATGTAAGGCAGAGCGTCGGTTGCAGTTGCAGTTTGAGCAGTTTGAGCAGTTGAACGCCATTGCTGCTTGCTTTCTGCGCCAAGCAAGAGACCAAATCTTAGTAACTTGAAACCCGAGGGCAACCATTAACAAACCGCGATTCGTTCGCGAATACGACGCACGAAGTGTGGAGGGGAAAGAGGAAAAGGTCCCACCAGGCGTGCCAGAATCTGTTCACCTCCGAAGGACGCGGCGGAGATGCAGCGGACGTCTTGCCTGAAATTCGGGGCAGATGCTAATAGGTGCTATCCGTCCACCTCTCCGAAGATGCCAAGTTGATTTATGGCACCATGTATCGAAGGTTTAAACGGATGCGCCCGATGTAGTAGACTTCGTCAGACTCCCCCTCGTTCGAGGGGTTTTTTATTGTGGGGACGCTCTTCTCTGCAGGCGCAAGCCCCTGCAGTTAATTACGCTACCGCATCGCGGTAACAACTTTCTCCTTCTCCAGATGGTCACTTCGTGTCGTGGGTGTTTGTTTTGTTTGTGGTTGCCCATGGATTATATACGGAGACTAATTTATGTTGTCGCCCGTAGGACGTGGATTAGTCCAAATCCGTATTTTCTCAGATTTGGGTTTGGGGTTTTGGTTTAAGGATACGTTAGTCTCATTTTGGACTAAGATCAACTTAAACGTTAGTTAAGGATTCGTTAGTCTAATTTTAGACTAAGATCAACTTAACGGGATCGTTTAGATCCAACAAAAGAGCATTTGGGGGCTCTATTGTTTAGTTTAATGACATTGCGGTCGATTGCCAGTTTAGGGACATGGTGGTCCAACATTCCCATTTTGGGGACGAATATTAGTTTAAGGACATTTCGGTCCAACATTCCTATTTTGGGGACGAATATTAGTTTAAGGACATTTTGGTCCATGAGTTTAAGGACCCCACAGTCCGTAGCAATGTATGGTTGTCGGGACCCGTCACCTCTCTGACGACGTTGAAGAATTACAACGACAAATATCAGAGGAGTTCAGATATGTACCCTTGAACCAGGTGGGAGAGCAATTGTGCTCAGTTTAATTTAAATTGAGGACTTATGGCCAGAATTGGGCTAAGTCCATTTGAAAATGTTCAACATTTTATTTATATTTGGCCTGTTAGGTCTTTGTTTGGGCTCTGCCCCTTTTAAACAATGCATAGCATTGGGCTTTTATTTAAATGCATGGCATTTATATTAGGCCTGTTAGGCTTCTTAATTGGGCTCTGCCCCCTTTTTTTTTAATAATGCGTAGCATTTGTTTTGGTCTGTTAGACCTTTCAATTGAGCTCTACCTTTTTAATAATGCACAGCATTTGTTTTTGCGCCACGTGGCCTGTCAGGCGCTCTGCGCCAATTAAAGAGCGCAAGGCGCCAGCGCATGTGGAGGTGACACGTGTCACGCTCTACTGAGCGCAAGTCTGTTAGCACAGTACGCTGGGCCAGTGCGCTGCGCTAGTGCGCTGCTGACACGTGGCGCGCTCTGGTGCAGTGCGCCAATCCAAGAGCGCAGCGCTCTGTTTTTAGGAGCGCAAGGCACAGATTGACACGTGGCGCCCTCTGGTGATTTGCGCCAGTCCAAGGAGCGCAACAGCGCAAATTAAGAGTGCAGGGCACTGTTCAATGGCGCAGAGCGCATCTTGTCAAATTTAGATCAAAGAAAAGAATCTTTTTAGTTCTAAAGAGGTTCTACCTCAAGTTTCAAGAACCAATGGTTCATCAAAAGGCTGTGCCTTTATATAGATCAAAAGATCTAATAATAAAGTAAATTACTTCTTTTATCTTTTATGATTGGATCTCTTTTTTTTATCTTTTTCTTTTTATTAGAGATCTTGATCTTATTCTTAGATCATTGATCGTTTTAGAAGAAATTCTTCTTTTTTCAAAGGTTTACCTTTTTTTCTCTTTGAGTTTTTCTCAAAGTTTTTAGAGGATCTCTGTATATCTGAGACTTGGAGTCTAGGGGCCTTTATATAGGGCCAATTGGTTTGTTAGGTTAGTTACAGAGATCTTTCTCTGATTGATCTGGGGATATTTCCCCACCGTTGGATCTTTGATCCTAAGGCCTCTGTTTTACAGAAGATAATTTTCTTATTTTAATAAGATTAAAATGATCTTTCTAGAATTTTAATTCTGATTAAATAATTCATTATTTAAGTTTTAGTGCTGGCACAGTTGGCGCAAGTGCACCTGCGCTTGACACGTGTCGCGCAGCGCAGAGCGCAGCGCAACTGCGCTGACACGTGTCGAGCAGCGCAGAGCGCAGCGCAACTTGGGCTAGCGCAACTACACTGACACGTGTCGTGCAACGCAACTGCGTTGACACGTGTTGCGCAGCGCAGAGCGCAAGTTATCTGAAGCGTTGCTTCCTTTATTTTTTAAAATTTAAATTTTTAAAACAGAGCCTTGCTCTGATTGGTGTACGCTGCCTTGGGCGCAGTGCCCCTTGCGCTGGTGTGTCTGTTTTTGACACGTGGCGCGCAGCGCAAGAAATCTGAAGCGTTGCTTTAATTTTTGAATTTTGAAATTCAAACAGAGCTTTGCTCTGATTGGGGGAAACAAGCACGCAGTGCGCTTGGCGCTGAGCGCCAGTCTTGGACGCAGAGCGCTCCTTGTGAAAGAGTGCACACGTGAGGAGCGCGTGGTGCGCTTGGCACTGAGCGCCATTCTTGGAGCACAGAGCGCTCCTTTTTAATTTGGAGCGCTAAGGATCTTTTTAGGCAATTTTGATCAGTTCTGCGCTATGAGAATTAAATTCTCATTTATAAGAGACTTTGTCTCATGGGTTTAAGAACAAAGTTCTTATTTTTATAGGAGATGTCACAATCTCTTATTTTTTGTGAAAGGCTTTGTATTTATGGATCTGTGATCTGAAGAGAGTTGAATTCTTCTTTCCTCCCCTTTTTATGATGAGATGCTATGATCTCTTTTGTGAAAGACGTCTGTCTTATAGATCTATGATCTAGAAAAAGAACTAAGTTCTTCTTCATTTGATGAGATGTTTTGACCTCTCTATTTTATTTACCTTGAAGAAATTCTTCTTCTTCCGAGAGCTTGCTCTTCTCTTTGAAATTTCTCAAAGTTTGTGGAGGGTTCCTCTATGAAAGACTTGAAGTCTTCGGTCCTTTATATAGGGGAGGCTGATTTGTTGGATCAGTTAAAGAGATCTTTTCTCTAATTGATTTGGAAATGTTTCCCACTATTGGATCTTTGATCCAAGGGCTTCTATTTTTCAAAAAGCAATCTTCTTGTTTTTAACAAGATTGGGAAAATCTTTTCCCATACAGAATTTGTTCTGTACCTTGGTAATTTTTAATCACTATTGGATCATTGATCCAACGGTGCTCTGATTTACAGAGCACAATATTTCTTGTTTGGAAAGATTCTGAGGAGTATTTTCTTAACAAAATTTTATTATGAATTTTGATGATTTATCATTTTCGTTGGATCTTTGATCAAACGGTGGAGAACATTTAGTTCTGGCGCTTGGCGCTCTCATGCTTTGCACATGAGCGTTGCATCAGAGTTTTTGACTGTTTAGCGTTGGCGCTCAGCGCTCTCGTGCTTTGCACGTGAGGCGCTGCCTCAGAGTCTTTGACTCTTTAGCGCTGGCGCTCAGCGTTCTCGTGCTTTGCACGTGAGGCGCCGCCTCATTACTGAAGGTGTCTTTTCACATTCCTTCTCCACTTTTCCTGAGTCAAGCTTCTCTTTCCCAGAGGTTGGAAATAGTTTCATCATGCACAGCATTTTCTATGCCTGGACTTAAATGTCTCCCTTCATAATCTGAAGCAATGCTTCTTTTCTCTCTCATTTTCAGAGAATCATTTTAATATAGAAGCGATATAGCTTATAATCGCCCACAAGCTCGTCGTCAGCCATGGGAGGTGCCCATTGAGGAAATTGTTCCTCGTTTTGATGCGCGCTTGGTGATCCCTACTCTTACGGATGACCAATGCGACACGGTGTTGCACGAGCTCTTGACTCGTATAGGATCTTCTCTCCCTATCGGATCTATTTGGCTCCGGATGGTTTTCTTGTCTGTAATCAATAATATTCCCTCTCCTCCGGTAGAGATGACTCCGGCAATGCTCGACGCCATGGAAGACAAGATCGAGTGCTTCCACGATGCACTTTTGATCACCACAGCTCTGAGGGATCGCTCTGTCCGGCCGCTCAGCCAGATACGGGCTCAGCGGGTCGTCATGTCTGCTTTTGCTGATGTGTGCGGTGCTGACCGATGGGTAGCTACTCTTCGTGAAGATCGCCGATTTGTCATGGTGGAGAAGGAAGAGAGAGAGTTAGATAATTTTATCCATAGTTTTGTGAATCCCTGTACTTTCGATCCCATGTTTGGTGATCTATTTCCTGTAGAATAAAATGTTCAATTAAATGCTTTGTTTTTGTTGTTGAATATATGTTCTTCCTCTGATATGTGCATGTGCGTATATGAATGAGTCTGGTTTCACACATATCTGTAAACGAAACTTAAGCCGGCATAAACAGGAACAAATAGCTCTTGGCCGAAGATTTTGGCGGGAACATGCACGTGCAAGCTCTTGGGCTTCTAAAAGATTAAAAGAAATAAAATAAAAAGATAATGTGGCTGATGGGATTTGAACTCGGGAGCTTTGTTTCAGCAGTGCAAGGCTTTACCAGTGAGCTACAGGCTCTTTCTTGCTGTTCAAAAGCAAAACAAACTTATAACTCGTGTTCAGGCTTAGGTATCCCTTTCTGTATTTAGAAAAAAAATTCGTACAGAAAGTTTGGGTTGTTATATTATCCGTCGCGGAGTGCCGAACCGTAGAAGACATGTGTCTTGAAGAAATGGAAAATATTCTCCGTCTTCACTTCCCTTAGTGATACTGCTTCTGCCCACTTAGAGAAGTAATCGATTGTTGCCAATATGAACCGATGTCCTTTGGACGGCGCTGGTTCTATGGGAGCAATTATATCGGTTCCCCACATTTCGAGCAGCCAACTAGCCAGTGTTGGGTGTAGCGGATTTGGATGCTGGTGGATGAAGTCCCCATGAACCTGGCACGAGTGACACTGCTTCGCATATTCGAGGCAGTCCTGAATCATCTTGGGCCAATAGTAACTCATTCTCTTGATCTTCAGCTTCATCTTTGACCCGGCTTGATGAGAACCGCAGAGTCCATCGTGGGTTTCTTGGACGACTCTCCTTGCTTCTTATGGTCCCAGGCACCTTAGCCACAAACTTTCAAACGTCTCTTATATAGAGTATCATTGATGAAGACAAAAGATAAAGCTTGTTTCATGAGCTGATGTCTTGAAGATGCGTTTTCGGGTGTTCGATGGGATTTGAAGTAATCTGTGAAGACTTCTCTCCAATTCTTAGACTTTTCTTCATCCTCTAGTTGGAAGGCTGCTTGTTTGGTTGCTTCCTTTTTTTCAGACGACTCTGGAGATATTTCTGCCGGCGTGAGAATTCGGCTCCTTTGCACAATGATCCTTACATCATCAAGATTTTTGTCGGCCAGTTCTTTAGCGAACTTGGCTAACGCGTCCGCCTTACTATTTTCCGCACGCGGTATGCTTTGCAGGATGTAGGAGGGAATTTGAGTCAGCAGTTGCTGCACTCTTTCGCCATATTTTACCAACTCCGGTTTACACGTCTGATAGTCGTCATTTACTTGGCTAACGACTAGCTGGGAGTCTCCATGTATGAAGAGGTTTTCGATTCCTATGTCGACAGCAATCTCAAGACCCGCTATCAAAGCTTCATACTCAGCCTCATTGTTTGTCCTTGGCTCTGTTAAGGAAAGGGCGAAACGCATTATCCCTCTTTGCGGAGTCGCGAAGATAAGGCCCGCCCCAGCTTTGATTATGGGGATGCTTTGCTTTTGCTTCTTCAAGGAAGATGCTCCGTCGAAGTATAATTCCCATCGGGTATTATTTCCTTCCTTCTCCCCTTCAATTGCGTCAAACGCATGTTCATCTGGCAATTCGCAATTTAAGGGAGAGTCGGCTGGTATCGGATACTCGGTGAGACAGTCGAAGATGGTCTGGCCTTTCACTGCCTTGAGGGGTCGATACGTTGTCGAGAACTCCATCAAGAGGAGGGCCCATTTGGCAAGCCTTCCTTTTAGTATGGCTCTTGACATCAAATATTTTAGAGGATCCACCTTTGATATGAGATGGACCTTATGTGCCAAGGCATAATGTCGATGCTTCGTTATCGTAAAGATCAGTGCCAGGCAATACTTTTCAATGGAGGAGTAGTTGTTTTCTGCCCCCAGAAGAACTCGACTCAAATGGTAGAGAGCTCTCTCCTTCCACTGGTCATTCTCCTGTGCCCATAGAGCGCCTAAAGAACCTTCAAGGGATGTTGTGTACAGGATGAGGGGCTTTCTCTTAACCGGAGCGGTCAGTACCGGCGGGTTCTGCAGATATTGGTTGATTTCGTCCAGTGCACTTTGGCATTTATGATCCCAAACGAACGGGGTCCCCGTCTTCATTAGATGGCTATAGGGGCGGCATTTTCCGGAGAGGTTAGCTATGAACAGTCGGATATATGCGAGCTTTCCTTGGAGAGACCGAAGTTGTTTGAGAGTTCTTGGCGTAGGCATCTCCGTAATCGCCTTGATCTTCGATGGGTCTATTTCGATGCCTCGGTGTCGTATGATGAATCCTAGGAATTTGCCTAAGGAGACTCCAAACGCGCATTTCAGAAGGTTCATCTTCAGATTATACTTCCGAAAACGTTGAAACACTGTGTTTAGATGTTCCCAATGTTCCTCGTATG
Source organism: Agapanthus africanus (assembly GCA_030015575.1). Classification (NCBI taxonomy): domain Eukaryota; kingdom Viridiplantae; phylum Streptophyta; class Magnoliopsida; order Asparagales; family Amaryllidaceae; genus Agapanthus; species Agapanthus africanus. The sequence goes on along the minus strand of CM057349.1, from coordinate 407,833,312 downwards.
ACTTGCTTTTCACCACAAAGTCGTCGATGTAGAATTCAACAATCTCATGGATGAGGTCATCGAAGATCTTCATCATGGCCCTCTGGTAGGTAGCGCCAGCGTTCTTCAAACCGAAAGGCATCACTTTATAGCAAAATATGCTCAGCGGAGTCCGGAAGGCGGTGTGATTTTGGTCTTCAGGATGCATTTTTATTTGATTATAGCCTGAAGATCCATCCATGAAGGAGAAGACCTCATGAGTGGACGTGTTATCGATCATTAGCTCGGTAACAGGTACTGGAAAGTCATCCTTCGGGAAAGCCTTGTTGAGGTCCCGAAAGTCCACGCAGATGCGCACCATCCCATTTTTCTTCATCACTGGAACAATATTGGCGATCCAGTCAGGATATTCAACTTTTTGGATGAAGCCGGAGTTAATTAGTTTCTTGACTTCGGCATTGATACTCATCTCAAGCTCGAGTCGCATTCTCCTTGGCGCCTGTTTGATTGGCTTGAGGTCCTGCGATATCGCCAGTTTATGCACTGCTATTTCTAGATCTAGTCCTAGCATCTCGGAATGGTTCCATGCGAAACAGTCTTTATATTGCATATGCACGTCCTTTAGTGTGGCCACCTGTGTTTTAGACAACAGCTCACCGATGAACGTTGACCTTGGATCGTTTTCCGTCCCTAAGTCAATTTTTCTTAAGTTGTCCGTCGTGGTGTGTATCCCATCTTCTAGCTCTTTTGGCGCCGGTGGAAACTCTGAGATCACCTCCTCCTCGTCCTTATTTACGAAGCACTTGAAAAAGTCATCCATCTTTTCGTGCTCTCCATCCTTCGAGAGTGTTATCATGTGGAAAGTACGAGTTTGTTTCCAAGCCCGGTGTTGATCTGGCCCTACCCTCGCGATATAAGTTGCTTTTGGCTCATACTTTCGTGGTGGGGTTACCCTCCAACTGTCGGATAGAGCAAACCTGACTTGCTGATACTGGTCTTCGACCTAGACTTTGAAGGTGAAGCATTCTTCAAGAGGATGTCTTATTGCTTGGTGGTAGGAGCAATAAGCCGGGTGATGAATCTCATTTATTTGTTCGAGGTGTCGAGATTTCGGGAGCGTCATCATTTGATGATTAATGACAAGGTCGAATATTTTCCTTGTCTTGTCTTGGGGGAAAGAGTATTTCCGACACATTTTCTTCATAAAAGACGGATTCCAGCTGACTTTTTCTCAATCGCGGGGCTTCTTGGATCCGCTTCGCTGTTTTCGAACGTCATTCTCATTCTTCACCTTCTTTCTGCCTCTGCATCAGGCTTTTTTCTTGCCACGAGAGCGCACAGTAGGCTGAGGGTGGAGGGCATCGTAGTCTTCTCTTTCCGCAGACTGCTGAATGAGACGATGCGTCCTGGCTTTCTCGTAAATGGCCATTTCGCGGCTGTGGTCGTCCCGAACCTTTTGACCTGCTTCCCTTATTAGCGTAGCAACCTGCTCTTCGAACGATAGACTTGATGTCCTTATGGCGGGATCTCGCTCTGGTTCAATGTTATGACCATTTGGAAAAACGTTCCCTTCTTTACCGAAGTCATTTATGATGCGGCAATTGTGGAATCGCTCTCGTTTATTCGACCAAACGTATCCGAGCCCAATCGTCTCCATTCTCCCGTTGGACATCTTTCGCTGAGTCCTGGGGACGTCCCAAATCTTTTTGTAGAACTGGGCTTGTCGAGCGGTTTGTTTGAAGGGTACATCTTGGCATCTTAATAGCCTTTTCAATCCTTCTGTGTAATATCTGGGTAGACGGATTGGTTGAAGCCTGTCAAACGAAAAATCAGCACCATGCCAGACTTCTTTTTCCACTTTAGTCTCCGTAGATTGGTAGAAGAGGATCACCTTTTCACCTCTTCGCCTGGGAGAGATGTAGAAGGTCTGCAGGTCTTGTATGCTATATGTATTGAGCGCATCAAGATCTTTATAATGTCGCTGCAGAACTATGGTAATTTGTAAACTCTAATCAGCTCCGGTGAAGGTCTGCATTGACGGGTGATCGCACGCTTTTGGCGTGTCGGATGTTCAAAGTTCTAAAGTTATAACCGCGATCAGGACGGTGTCGCTATGCAGGTAGCCGGTTGAGCACGGGTCGATCCACAGGGAGATTGTTGTATGTCCGTTCGAGTTTTAGACGAGTCAATGAAGAATTTGTATATGTTTGTTCAAATCTAACCTATGTGTTTTATATGCAAGTATAAAATTGTTAAGAAAAAGATACGAAAGTGTAAGTTAAGAAAATCCGCACTCAAAATCTTTGAGCCGAGTCTTGACCAATTGAAGCTAGAGCAATCGGCAACAACGTGGATTAGGGTACTTAAGCACGGAATTCATAGAATCCGGCTTCTTGACCCTTGTCCTTCCGATCTTGTCTCTTGCTTTCGCCTCCGGCCAAACCGAACGCAACCGGTCGCAGTTAGGAATCACCGTTACCTTAGTAGGGTAGGGTGCCTAACGGAGCGCTTGCGTAACGTTTGGGCGGAGTTCAAAGGAAAATAACGGGAAAAGGAAATGAGCAAAGAAACATTAACTTACAATATCGTATTTATTCTTAACAACAATAATTACAACCATTCACAAAACAAACCAAAAAGAGCAAAAGAAAAGATAAACAAAGAAAAGAAAAGATTACAAAATAAGTAATTAAAAGTGCATGGAATTTAAGTGCATGAAAGTAAAGCAAGGTAATAAAAAGCAAGAAAGAAATAAGCAAGAAAATAACAACAAGAACCATAGAACCAATTACAAGACATGGGTTCAATAACCAAATCTTAAACTTGCAAGCTCACTTAAGAGGTATAAAATGCAATATTCTGGTACGAACAACGGGCGGACGGAGAACAATGTGTTGGCCTCGTCCTCAGAGTCACTGCCGAAGACCAAAATAGGGGTAGATGATCCTGGCCTGTTGCCTTGGGGTTGCCCCGAGTAGACTATCTCTTCATCATCCTCGGTATCGCTCCTAAAGATCGGGATAGTGGCAACGACTTTTTATTTATTCTCTGGTTTATGACATCTTTCCGTGTCTTTGAAGTCTGGTAGGAAGTACTTGGCGTCTTCATATTTGCGGACTTCATTTACGAAGAACGGGTTTAGCTCCCCCGTAACGGTGTACTCTAGGCCGTCTTTGAAATACTTCATACACTGATGTTATGTAGAAGGGATGACGTTGTACTCGTGAAACCAAGACCGGCCGAGCAGAGCGTTTTAGTAAGTCTTGGCGTCGATGACATGAAATTTGATGTCAATGACAAGAAGCCTAATGAGTAATGTCAATATTATGGACCCCAGCATCCGTGATGACTGCGAGTTAAAGCCAGAGATGGTAATTTAGTCCCGGCCCAGGTGTTGAACGTTCATGAAAATCTCCTTCAGCACCTTCACGTTGAGAAGGTTGACAGAGGACCCGTTGTCGACCAGGATTTTCCCTATCTTAATGTCATGGCAGTACCCAGTGACATATAAAGGACGGTTGTACTCGTACGTTCCGAGGAGGAGATCTTCATCACCGAATGTAATGTCAGCTGTATGAACCTCTGCCAGCTCGTCCTTCATCTTTTCTTCTGCAAGGAAAGATTGGAACTAATCAGGCTCTTGCAATGCCTTGATCAGAGAATCTCATTCCTCTTTGGACAGGAGGAGTGCATCCAGTATGCTCAGTTGTGAAGGTATCTTCCTCAGACGTGCCAGGACGTTGTAATCCACCTTGTTTTTGTAGGAGAATTCTTGGCTGCGAGCTCTTTGACGACTCAATCATCGAGGGCAATTTCCCCAGGGACTTTTTCCTTCCCCTTGTCTCTTTTGCTCGAACTTTGTTTGTAGGCCCAAAGTTCTTTTCAGTCAACATACGGTTACGCGGCTGAATATTCTCGCAGTTCTTCTCCTCTTCTTCTTTTCCAGATGTGGATTCTTTGAAGAGAGGGCCAAGGGTTATTTCTTCCTTAGAATCTCTCCCAAATGCAAGAACTTGAGATTTTCCTTTATGTCGTTCTTCTTTGTTGTTGACGGGTTTTGCGCTTCATCCGCTTGAAGTGTTGTCGGTGAGCAACGTATCCTTACCACAACTTCTTGAAGGCATTGCACTCTTCGGTGGAGTTGTGACCCTCCGATGGTATAAGCAGTAGTTCGGATGTACAACCGCTTCGTCGAGGCATGTACTCCCGGGAGTGTTTTCTATGAGAGAAGGCAGCTTCATTCCCATTAACAAGGCTTTGGCGAACCGCTTCTTTGCTTTGATCCTGCTCTTGTTTGTAGCAGGTGTGCTTTGGCTCGATTGGAGTACTTTACGACTCATCCTTACCGCAACTTCTTTAGCCTGACGCTGACGCTTGGCCTTTTCGTATATGGTCGTTTCACGTTCTTAGTCAGCTTTGCACTTTTGAAGGGCTTCGTTTAGCAGCCTGTCAATTGGGTCTTCTGACAGTTCCAGGGATTTTGGCGCCGGTCCTGCACCCAGTTCCTCTACGTTGTTTTCCGACGTCGAATGAGTTTCTTCATTATTTAACAACGAATGAGAAACCATATGGCAACTTGCTACATAATCCTCGGGTTCCTCTGACGTGTCATTTCCTTTATCATTATAACTATCTCCGTTCTCAAGTATATGGTTGAGAAACTCTTCGAGTGGGACTGGGGTCCGCGCCTTCTGGTTGTATTCCTCCAGTGCGTCGATGTATTTTTGCAAGTCCGTGCGCTTTTCATAAAGCTACGTGGGCTTCTTGGTCTTCTTTTTTGCCTTCAAAGACTTCGAAGGCTTGGCCTGAAGGTATTGCCCATCGTTACCAGTTTCGGTGTTGGGCGCGGTTTAAGCATCCCCTCAATGATCTCGGGCTCCAGCGGGCTTTTCCATTTGATCGCTGGACATGCTTGAAAATCCTTCAGCATTCTTTTAGTTTTAGCTGAAAGGACCTCTTCCCAAGGAGCTTCTTCCACATACAAGCATGATGCCCCCCGGCGTGTCTACCTTTTTAGGAGTGTGCCTCTGTGGCGGGTTCACCCTCCAGTTTTCGGATAGCGCAAACTTTCCTTATTGGTACTGGTCCTCGACCCATTTTTTGATGACATAACAATTCTCAATTGGGCGGCCCATTATTCTGTGGCGGGAGCAGTAGTTGTGATTGTTGACGTCACCGGGCTGCAGTGGACGTCTTGGATCCGGCAGTGTGATGAGTTTGTTGCGCATTGCCAGTTCGAACAATCTCCTCATTTTATCACGGAGGAACGAGTAAGCACGTCCTAGCTTCTCTTCCAGGGATTAGCGCGGGCACACGTTGTTTTGGCGAGCAACTAGTTTCAGGTCACTCGGTTGTTGTTGAGTGTTGGCAACGAAGGCCGCTTTCCTTTTACTCTTTACATTCTGAGGGTCCATTTTTGAAAAGGAAGGTATGTGGCCTATCTGGTCCATTTGGGCCAATTTGTCGATCAGAGCCTGGAAGGTGGTCGGCTTAAAGAACGTCATAAACTGGGACATGGTTGCCTGAGGATCCAGAGTTTCTATGAACATGCCCACAGCAGGAGCTTCTTCGATACGTTGTTCACATTTCGACCATAGGTTCCGCCACCGGATCGCGTATTGAACCCAGGTCTCTCCTGGCTTCATCCTGGCATTGATTAATGCCATGATCGGGATGCGCTCGCTTGCGCTGGCGAACCGCTGCATGAACAGTAATTCCATTTCCGTTAATGTTTTGATGGATTCATTTGGGAGCTTTGAGTACCATTCAAATGTCGTTTCTGACAAGTTTCCAACGAACTGGCGAAGCAGCAATTTGTCGCCGCCTCCAGTATTGCCGCATAAAGCTCTGAACTGAGCGACATGCCGATGCGGGTTGCCTGTCCTCTTGTACACATGGAACTTGGGGATGGTATATTCCGACGGGTATTTGATCTGATCATACCATCCTGGATACGGTCGCCCAGTTCTGACGATTTAGACAGCCGTTTCACTCGCTTGACGACCTCGTATTTGTTGAGCTATGTAATCGTCAAGGGTAGATTTGGAGATCATTTCCTCCCTGGCCACTAATAGCACCGGAAGAGGGTTCGATGTTTCTCCCCTGTCGTCCTCGATAATTATCGGCGGATCTTCGGCTGGAGGTTCTGGCTGGATCATCATTCCAACCATATCTTGGAACAGGAGCGCCATCTGCTTTATATTAGCAGCCTGTTCTGCGACCTCCTTATCCTTTCTTTCCAGTACCCTTCATAGGAACTCCGTATCGGCCTCCTGCTCCTGGCGCTGCTCACTTGCTGATTCCGGACTTTCTTTTTGTCCGGTGAGTGCTGCCATTTTCATCAACATCTCCTGGAGCTTTTGTTGTTGCTCCTGAGCTTTTTTCAACGACCGAGTTTGCGGTCGATGACTCACGGGAGCACGGCTATTCTCTTTCCCGGAAGCCATGTAAACCGTGTGCACGATCATGCCCCCAGACTTATGGCGTTTGGATCCATCACCTTTGGGATTTGCCGCCGGTGGTGGTAGATTCTCCGGCCTCCTCTTTTTGTGAGAAGTCGAAGTTGAAAGAGCCATTGTAACAGGCACCTTCATGAAAGAAGTCCCTCGCTGCATGGTGGAGGGATGATTTTCCTCTTGTCGAAGTTTCATTTTCTCCGGTTGACGAGAGTAGTTCTTGTTGATCACAGAATCTTGGACTTTCTGCCAAACCCTGTAGATTTTGGAGGACAGCCGCTGAGGGGGCTACCCGGCTTTGCCTGCGTCATGTTTTCAGCAGGGAGTAGAGATTTATTCAGCATTGCAGTCGGAGAGTTCTTTCGCACCCTCCTAAGCAGTTCAAAGCTGTTCCCGGTTGGAACAGCGGCGTCAACTTCCACCATTGGAACTGGTGGAGTAAGTCCGAGGGGGAGTTGCCCCCAGCTTTTCTCACTCAGCGCCAGTGGCGACGTCGAGCGTGCCTTGCAGATGGGACCATCTCAGTTGTGAAGGGGCTTCGTCATGCCCCCCGCTTTGCTGAAGGGCTACTGCTGGTGCCAGCCTATTGAAAACTGACTCCATTAAGAAAAGACGGCCAATCTTTCCAAGGCCGACTTTCTGGTAGAGGAAAAACTTTTGATGACTTCACCCATAACATGAGTTGAAATGGCTATCCATTTTGGGATAACCCCTTCAGGTATCGCGAGCCTCTTTGCGGGCCCACTTGAGCTTTGGCTCAGCCTGCTGAAGACTGAGGTGGCAGACTTGGACGACCCGTTGAGAGGGGCCGTAGTGCTTGCAAGTCGATCAAAGACCGACTTCTTTGGATCTTCCTGTGGTGGCACTGGGGCGCTGAAGCTTGCTGGCGGGACCATGGTCCCGAAGAACAATCCAGTGGTGGCCTGAGTCACCTGTTCCACTGGCATTGAAAAGATGCAGGCCGCATTTGGCCCATATGTCACTTCTCGAGCTGGGACGGAGCGAGAGTCGCTGTTGCAGGTACACTTGGAAGTCATTGATCTTCTTTTCTCTGCACAGGAGCAAGACACCAAATCTTATGTCACGACCCGAAGGTACGGAACGTGACTGGCACTTAAATTACGAAACGTCTAAAGGCGTAACGTAATCTAAGTAAGCCAAAGCCCAAAAATCTAAACCAAATAAGAAATAGAGTGAAGGAAAACTTATTAAAAGAAAGCGATTTTAACCAAAACAAGTTGCATTAAACATTTTTTAAAACATCACAATTCCCGAAAATTTCGGCAGAGTCTCCTTTGTAAATACTGGCCCCCCAAACAGGTACAACACAAGAAAATCCATATTTCATGAATAAAGGCATCCCCAAGCGGGAGCTAGCTCTTCGCCAAAGGCAGAATCACAACCACATGCAATGAATATATCATAATAATACGAAATACGTATAAAAGTATAAAAGCATCACGTCGGCTCAAGTGAGTATCGACACCAAACCACAAATTATAAGTCTTAAGTCTCACCGTCTAGTCCAATATACAAGGATAAATGGAGTATACTAGATACAAATAAAATAAACGATGGGAGAAAAAGAAAATCCTCCGAAACCCACCTATGAGCAAGCTGCAAGCCGAAGCAAACGAAGCAGAATAGAAGGTACACCCGCTGCTACTGTACTGACGGGTCAGACCTGCAAGATACTGTGGCACAACGGGGGTGAGTTGCCAACTCGTGAGTAGTAAGTAACATCTAATAAGGCTATCGTAAGCATGCACGCAAATGCGTCACAACCTACGCATATCAATAGAACACGATATACTAGCATGAATGCAATATGAATGCACCATCAAACACGAAACCTGAAAATGCCTGGTATGAGAAAATCTCGATTCTTATCTTAGAAAACCTCTATGCAATAAAATGAAGTATCAACAATGAAATCACCAGAAATCCGTGTCAAGCATCGACACGATATATATAAATCCTAATATCTCAATATCTCAATGTCTCAATATCTCAATGTCTAGGGCTCCATCAGTCCGGATCGACCCATATCATCAAACCTCATGACCACGTCGGTATCCGCCAGATATCCGTCGCGCCAACAATCACCGGTAGGTAGTCTGCCTCTGCCAGGCTCATCATCTACAACTAGAGCTTCTTGCTCAGGAGTACCGTACCGGGCCCACCATGTACCCGAAACGGTTCATCCTACTTCTCGAATCGGGTCTCGAAAACCATCAACAATCAAAAAAACTCATAGTGGATGACACATACATCATAAGAAAACCGCAACTTGCATTTTAAAATGATAATAAGTTTATACAAGTCTTGCGGTATTCCCCAAAATCCAGAAATCTCATAAATACTGAAATCCTCGAGAAGAATCATAATATATATAAACATGCTGGTGATGATGGAAATCTAGAATATGGTAGTATATACCATGCGAAGTACGGCCAGAAGTTATGCATGAATCATGATGTAATGAGGTATGTATATGGCTAACAATCCTACGTATCCAATTTAATGAAATGAATATACAGGTATAAGTCTACAGATCATATATTATGCAAATGCACTATTACCAATTCTAAGCAAATTCTATAGTGTTCGTGACATAGCAATTACCAATGGCATATGTGTTCGCATAAATAGTGCACGTGCAGCAGGAACCAATGGTAATGGTGCAAGTGTCCTATAAGATGGTATCACACACACACACACACACACACACACACACACACACACACACACATATATTTATACATATTGTTAGTTGTATGTATGCCCTAGAGGCCAGTATTGTACAGATGATGTATATTATATTGGATGCTTGGACATATATAGAGATGACTTTCTTGCTCGATATGATAGTATGCTATCTGGTTGCTCTTTCTCTTAACATGTGCACTTGTCTCTTTAAACTGTCTAATAGTTACATGTTGGTAAAGCCCTTAAGATGTGTACTTGACTACCTGGACTATGATGCAGATCATACTAGTGGGGGCATGGTAGTCTATAAGTACATCCTTCAAGGTCCCTAGTCGTGGGTGTATCGAGACAGGGAATCGATATACCGGTGTAGACTAGCGTATACGCCTCTCGACCCATGAGATGGGCGATGGATGATCCCATATCCATTGGTGTTTGATATCAGAGATGGTATACGGGTGCTCAGTGGAGACTGGGTATACTGGACGGACTCGCCGAGAACTCCCAGATGGTATTATACCTCACGTCAGATGGCAGTTCTCATGTGACACTTGTACAGGTTAGTCTATAGACCCGAGATCGTCATAGAGTCTTGTGTGATTCCCACTGTGCTTTGATCTCCACCTTACCACGTCCATGAGGGCATGCAAAACGGTGGTCTTTGGGTACAGTCCCGAGTCACATGGAGGCAATGAGCGACAGGAGGGGTTTCGTCTCTCCCGGTATTGGGGGTTGATGTTGCGTTGTGCTCGATTGGCCGTAACAGGGAAGTCCCTGGCCAGGGCTGATCAGAGATTTGCTGGTAAGTGTTACCAGTAGTTTCTCGACCCGTTATGAGCCTCATATCGGCACGACTTATCGGTTATTGGGGTCTGACGTTTACCACCCCTAGACTTGATATGCGACATATCAGACGAACAGACCGGACTGTACGGTAAGTGTTACTGGTTGGATTCACAGGAGTGTGAGCGGGCTAGCTCGTCGATCTTCTGATCGCTCAATACCCGGATGGCCGTTACGTTTAGCAGACCGCTTGCGGCTTGTGGGTGCTTGATATGATCATCATCTGCTACCGGCGTATTGACGAGTCTTTAGAGTCCTACACAGAGGTTTTCTGGCTCAAGCGAAACGAAATAGGAGCGCATATGAGATATGTGCAGGACCGAGAATAATGCGTGTATGTGATACCGTATTCCATTCTCGCGATGAATGTTTCGATTGGTTATATGCGATATAACCTAGTTATCGAATCAAAGATTGATTCGATGAGTCGATGCATTGTATACTAGTCGGTTATGTGCGACATGACCGGATCATTGAATCAAGTGTTGATTTAATGATTTGATGTATAATTATATATTTGATATATTACTTTGCATTAACTAGTATTGGTTCATTTTAAAAGGATTTTCTCACTTGATGTGCACATTGTATATGTGATATATTTTTGTGTACACATGTTTGTATGATACATGTTAGCTTGTGCTTGTGTAAAGATTAAACCATGGTTATATGAATGGTTAGGGTTTTATTTACTTATTCATTTATTAATATTGATTATTCATTTTGGAAAGGAAAAGAAACATGGTGGCTTTATTTGTTTCTTTCATGAAGCTTCATGAAGAGTTAAATAATTGACCATTTTTGTTTTCTTCTTTTAACCTAACCATGCACCTAACCCTAGTTTGCTCTCTACACTTCACCATGGTTAGTATATGATAAGTAATGATATTATTCTCATTTTTAATCTAAGACTTATCATATTCTATCTTCATCTTCTTCTTCTTCTTCAAAGAAAAAGCTTGACACCATTAATGGCACCTTGAGCTAAAGAGTGAGAAATCCAATTCTAAAGTGATCCCACCTCCTATTTCTTCATCCTCTACCTCTTGCCAAGTGGTTTTGGGTGTTTTCTTCACAAGTTTCACAACTTGGTGAAGTTGGAGCTTGAACTTGTGATGCCTCGACGTAGATCATCTTCGGCACGAAGCCGACGACCTAGCTCGCCCATTTCTCCGATGAAGCCGACGATTGAGTTCGGGATTCGAGATGGACAGCGAGAGGACGCCTACATGGAGCTAAGAATTTGGAGAAACGGATCTACAAAGGTTGTAACCTCTCTCCTTTAGTTAAATCGTTAACTTGTTTAATGTTTCGCCTAGAATTCTAGTCGACGGTCCGTATTAGGGTTTCTCGGCACTCATAAATTTTGAAATTGGCATGGTTGATGCCTTGTGAGACCTCTTGAGAGTGCCTAGGAACCCTACAGTGGTATCAGAGCCTAGCTAGAGCCTTAGGCGAAGTGTAGACGACGTTTGAAACCCGATCGAACCGAAACCCTAAAATCCAAAATGCTCTCTGGAAATTTTCTGAAAATTTGGATTTTTGTCAATTAAAAATATGCAGAAAAATAAGCAGGGTCTTATTTGAATCACTGTGAAATACGAGGGCCTAAATCGATTTTTCCACCGCGGAACCGCGGCACAAGCTCGGCATGTGCGGCGGTTCCGCGGCCGTACTGTCCCCTTGTCTGATGATTTCTGCACAGTAACTCATATAATTTAATGCTATATTTTCTGGGTATTTTTATTGTGACTCTACAGATGAGTATTCTGGGGTTGTATTGGAAATCAAAGATTCGATCGGATTATCAAATTTTGTCTGCATGGTTTTCCGGATAATTTTTGAATATGTTAAAAAGTTCGACCGGATATAAATACCCAACTTTTCCCCTGCCGGAAAATTTCCAAGTGTTGGATTTTTCTGTGGTTTAAGGACGTCCTGAGTAGTGCAAGTAACGCGATGGTCCCTCTAGAAGACAACAAACCTTAACTCGATTATGTGACCGTCTTGAACTGCCCTTTGAACCTTCGGGTTTGGGGCAGTACGGCGTGCCACATGTGAAGTGTTGGCTTGACCCTTCTACGGCTGGACCGTTGGTACTGAGGCATGAAGTGAATGTCTTTGAACTTCTTTCATGTGTTGATCGGTGTCGGGAAAACTTGGGTGTTCGAATGTTCGATCGGAAAGTTTAATGTTTTCTATTTATCCGGAATGGGATACAATAATTGGAATTCACAAACAGTTATGAGATAACTGAATGAATGTTATAAATCTAGCGGTTTAGTCTCATTTGATATTGAAAAGAGTTTTCGATAATGGGACTAAAATGCGGGGTTTATAATTGTTAGGCATGTGATGTCTAAGTATTTCATTTGATTAGGCATGCGATGTCTAAAGAGGTTGCGGATTCCAACTGTTGTAGTTTTACACTTTCTTTTCTGTGACCGTAAGTGTAATATGTGATATCGCCGGTTTCGTTGCTATATGTCAACGACAATTGGGATGCGCATTTTTACTTACGCTGATGACATGTGATGTTATGTGTTACTGGACATGTTATATTGGATCGTCGTGTTTGAATAGCCGGGGGTTTTTATATGAGATGAGTGTTTTTCATTTTCCTTCATGTAAAAACTTGTATGTAATATTCTTTTATTGGGGCACTTCCAGGTTGCGGAAGATGTCACCGTTTGTATATTATTTACTTTTCCGCATTAGGATAGACCCAAGGAGGGGAGCACAAGTAACCGGGTTCTAGGGTCCAGTGGGAGACCATCTCGAGAAGTCGAGTCCGGGTCTCCTAACCCTAGAATTGGTAGGGTTGCTTGCCGCTCTCGTAGGGGTCTAGGGGTGTGGGATTGCCTATTCATCACGACCGTGGAATCCGTGTTTTATACTGGCTCGTATTGAAAACACGGACGTCCTAGTATATCCAATATTTCATATGATATTTTCTGCTGCGATTTCTGTGATGTGATCATGTGATGTTCTGTGATAGATACAGTATATAGTATATATGATATATTATATAGACGTTACTTATGTTTTGCACCCGCACTAGCCCTGTCCTGCTCTGCCGTTACTTACCTAACCTAACGGTGCATGAGGGGACATCCAGGCGAATGCGGATGGCATAAGTGTACGTCGTATTTATCTGTGATGTTTAGGTGACTTAAATGATGGGACTTCATTAATGTGATTAATGAAAGAAAAGAAACCTAAGATGTTGTAGAATCAAATTTTAAACAAAACAGGTAGCTACAGTTCTTGCTTTGCATAGCGGTATATGTGATATATCCTGCACCTTATTCGATGAGGAAAGGACCGAGATCCCTTCACCGGGAGTGACTCCTTTAGCAATAACTGGCAGATGCTACACACTCGGTTTGCTTTTGACTGCTTTTGAGTTCTTGCTTTGCACAGCAATATATATGATATATCCCGCACCTCATTCGACGAGGAAAGGGCCGACGATCCCTTCACCGGGAGTGACCCCTTTAGCAAAACTAGAAAAGCCTCAAAATCACTCCATTTGAAAACTTCATTTGATTCTACAACGATATCAAGTTCATTACGCAATAGGTTTTCAGAAAAACCTGTCGTAGCCCTCCGTCATTTCAGATAAGAACTGTTTAGTATTCGTGCTGCGTTTGTTGGCCTTTGTCAAGGCGTAGTGTGCGGTAGCTGAATAGTGATTAACTGCTTGTGCATGTGATGCAGATTGTTTCAGGGTAGTCGTACGACCTTGTTGGCCTTTGTCAAGGGTCGTGCGGGTGGGTTTGATTCAATCAAGAAATGACGGGTTGAACTTGACTAGCATGCTATGATTTGTTGGCCTTTGTCAAGGTCATAGGACGCTAGGGGCAAAATATTATCGGGAATTTCAAGTGTTGAAATTTGCAATGAGATTGCATACCTTCTATGAGATAGTTGGATCCCGATACCCACTGTGAGTAAGAGTTAGTCCTGGGAGAGTTTTACACATTGCAATTAGCTGATCAAGTAGGTGTCTAGAAAGGTGTCAATGGGGTTACGCCTCTGGGAAAACGAGGTTTACATTAATTAGGTTCGTACGAAAGCACGGGGGATCTCCCTCAAAGTACCGACACTGGCCTGGCTGAAAGATTGGCGAACTTGTAGTGTGTAATTTATCCCGGCTAGTCTTTCCTTTTAGGGTTTGAAGGAAGATTTGATAAAAACCAGTGGGAGCCATCCTGATTAGATAAGATAATAACCAATCTGATCTTGCACGAGCATACGCTAAAGTGTTTTCTTCTCTCTCTCTCCAGGTAGCGACCATTTCATGCCCTAATAAAGATAATAATATGGATGTATTGACCGAACCCGCATGTTATACTGTGCTGGGGAACGTTGGTTCCGTTCTTTCCTATAAGAGTTATAGGACTGAACAGGATATAGGGGAATACCATGATTCCCATGCCACCCGATTGAAGAAAGTTCATGTTGATGCATTTTCTTCAGGTGTGTTCGTTACAGAGAACTGTTTCTCCATTTGCTCTACGTCCTGGGTATTAAATACCGGGTCAGGATCCCATATATGTAATCAGTTACATGGGCTTAGGAAAGGTAGAGAGCTTGGAGAAGGTGATAAAGACATTAGAGTTGGAAATGGTGCAATTGTTGCAGCTAAGACTGTCGGGGAATATCACCTTGTATTACCAACAGGTAATACATTGGTTCTGAACGAATGCTATTACATGCCGAACCTGATATGCAACATTATATCGGTTTCTTTATTAAGTAAAGAGGGATATAATTTTGTATTACAGGACAATGTTATGAACATTTTCCGTAACCAAAAGTTGGTTGGATCAGGCACGTTGTGCAATGGCATTTATGTTCTAAATCAATCCACAGTTCTATGTATAACAAACACACACAAGAGGAAGAGTTCTGAACTAAGCGAATCCTTCTTGTGGCATTGTAGACTGGGTCACATCAATGCGACACGACTGGCTAAGTTGCATAACGATGGATATTTAAATCCGTTCGAATTTTCATCTTATGACACTTGCCAGTCATGTCTCAAAGGCAAGATGACCAAAACTCTGTTTACGGGACACGGAGAAAGAGTTACCGAACTCTTGGGACTAATACATAGTGATGTATGCGGTCCCATGTCTACACATGCCAGGGATGGTTTTTCATACTTCATTACATTCACTGACGATCTCTCTAGATTCGGATATGTGTTCCTGATGAAACACAAATCAGAAGCTTTTGAGAAATTTAGAGAATATAAACAAGAAGTTGAAAACCAAACTGGAAAAAGTATTAAAATCCTTCGATCTGATCGAGGAGGTGAATACTTGAGCAATGAATTCCTGGACTTCCTAAAAGAGAATGGGATTCTCTCTCAGCTGACACGTCCATATACACTATAGCACAACGGTGTACCAGAACGGAGGAACCGCACCCTATTAGATATGGTGCGCTCTATGATGAGCACAGCTGAGTTACCTATTTCCTTCTGGGGATATGCGCTGGAAACAGCAGCATACGTATTGAATCAAGTTCCAACTAAATCTGTACCTACCACACCATATGAGATATGGAGTGGGAAGAGACCATGTCTTAAAAGAGTTAAGATATGGGGTTGCCCGGCCTATGTCAAAAGGCAAAATCCGGACAAACTCGAGGCACGGTCAGTTCTATGCAAGTTTGTGGGATATCCCAAACATTCACATGGATATCTTTTCTACCATACAGAGGAACAAAAAGTGTTTGTTTCTCGACATGCCACCTTTTTGGAAAAGGAATTTCTTGCAAAAGAAATTAGTGGGGATAAGTTAGAACTGGAAGAAATTCCGGCTACACAAACTCAAACTGAAGATTTAGTGGAACCAGAGGATTCAGTAGTACCCGACGAACCCCAGCCTCTCCGCCGATCTAGTAGGGTTCCTCGCCAACCTGAGAGATACTACGGTTTTCTCATGGACGGTGGGAGCGAGGATTGCATCATGGAGGATGATGACCCAACTAGCTTCGAGCAGGCCATCACGAGTAGGGACTCAGTGATATGGCTGGATGCTATGCGGTCCGAGATGGAATCCATGTACACCAACAAAGTATGGACTTTGGATGTTGCTCCTGAAGGGGTAAAACCCATTGGGAGCAAATGGATCTTCAAGAAGAAACTTGGTGTAGATGGGAAAGTGGAGACTTTCAAAGCTAGACTTGTTGTAAAAGGTTTTCGTCAAAGACCAGGTGTGGACTATGACGAAACCTTTTCTCCAGTGGCTATGCTTAAATCCATCCGGATCATGCTTGCCATTGCTGCTTATCATGACTACGAAATCTGGCAAATAGATGTTAAGACCGCCTTTCTAAATGGTGATTTAGAAGAGTGCGTGTACATGACTCAGCCAGAGGGCTTCGTAGACAGTGGGAGCAGCGGGAAAGTGTGCAAGCTGCTTAAATCCATTTATGGATTAAAGCAAGCATCGCGAAGTTGGAACATCTGCTTTGACGTCGTTATCAAAGAGTTTGATTTCGTCAAAAACCCAGATGAACCTTGTATTTACAAGAAGGTAGCAGAGAGTAAGGTTGTCTTCCTCGTATTGTACGTGGACGACATACTCTTGATAGGAAATGATATTCCTATGCTGCAATCGGTCAAGCTCTTCTTATCACAAAGATTCTCAATGAAAGATCTTGGTGATGCCTCCTGCATATTGAGAATTAGGATCTATAGAGATAGATCCAAACGGATATTGGGATTGTCCCAATCCAGGTACATTGACACCATACTAAAAAGGTTTAGTATGGAAGAATCCAAGCGTGGGAACTTGCCCATGATCTCTGGAGTCACTCTCTCCAAAGAGATGTCTCCCAAGACTGATTTGGAGAGAGCTCGCATGCAAGGGATACCCTATGCTTCGGCAGTAGGCTTTATCATGTACGCGATGCTATGTACCAGACCCGATGTTGCATACTCACTAACTGTAGTGAGCAGGTATCAAGCTGATCCTGGAGAGAGTCACTGGACAGCTGTGAAGAGCATTCTCAAGTACTTGCGAAGGACTAAAGAGATGCTCTTGGTGTATGGTAACGGAGAACTCCAAGTGGAGTCCTTTACCGATTCGAGCTTCCAGAGTGATAAGGACGACTCTAAGTCGCAGTCGGGCTTTGTCTTTACCCTTTACGGAGGGGCGGTTAGCTGGAAGAGTTCCAAGCAGGAAACCATGGCAGACTCGACGATGGAGGCTGAATACATCGCTGCCAACGATGCTGCCAAAGAGGCTGTCTGGATCAAGAAGTTCATTACTGAACTTGGAGTGGTTCCATCCATTGAGCATCCAATACCTTTGTATTGCGATAACAATGGAGCGGTGGGTTTGGCCAAGGAACCCAGGTCCCACCAGCGATCCAGGCATATTCTGAGGCGGTATCACCTGATCCGGGAGATAGTTGATCGCCGGGAGATCGAGGTCAGGAGGGTTGACACGAAGAACAACACGGCGGATCCACTCACAAAGGCCATTCCCCAGATACAGTTTGAGAGACTCTTCGGGATGCTCGGTATGCGATACTACAGCAGCTGGCCCTAGTGCAATTGGGAGATTGTTAGTTGTATGTATGCCCTAGAGGCCAGTATTGTACAGATGATGTATATTATATTGGATGCTTGGACATATATAGAGATGACTTTCTTGCTCGATATGATAGTATGCTATCTGGTTGCTCTTTTTCTTAACATGTACACTTGTCTCTTTAAACTGTCTAATAGTTACATGTTGGTAAAGCCCTTAGGATGTGTACTTGACTACCTGGACTATGATGCAGATCATACTAGTGGGGGCATGGTAGTCTATAAGTACATCCTTCAAGGTCCCTAGTCGTGGGTGTATCGAGACAGGGCATCGATATACCAGTGTAGACTAGCGTATACGCCTCTCGACCCATGAGATGGGCGATGGATGATCCCATATCCATTGGTGTTTGACATCAGAGATGGTATACGGGTGCTCAGTGGAGACTGGGTACACTGGACGGACTCGCCGAGAACTCCCAGATGGTATTATACCTCACGTCAGATGGCAGTTCTCAGGTGACACTTGTACAGGTTAGTCTGTAGACCCGAGATCGTCATAGAGTCTTGTGTGATTCCCACTGTGCTTTGATCTCCACCTTACCACGTCCATGAGGGCGTGCAAAACAGTGGTCTTTGGGTACAGTCCCGAGTCACATGGAGACAATGAGCGATAGGAGGGGTTTCGTCTCTCCCGGTATTGGGGGTTGATGTTGCGCTGTGCTCGATTGGCCGTAACAGGGAAGTCCCTGGCCAGAGCTGATCAGAGATTTGCTGGTAAGTGTTACCAGTAGTTTCTCGACCCGTTATGAGCCTCATATCGGCACGACTTATCGGTTATTGGGGTCTGACGTTTACCACCCCTAGACTTGATATGCGACATATCAGACGAACAGACCGGACTGTACGGTAAGTGTTACTGGTTGGATTCACAGGAGTGTGAGCGGGCTAGCTCGTCGATCTTCTGATCGCTCAATACCCGGATGTCCGTTACGTTTAGCAGACCGCTTGCGGCTTGTGGGTGCTTGATATGATCATCATCTGCTACCGGCGTATTGATGAGTCTTTAGAGTCCTACACAGAGGTTTCCTGGCTCAAGCGAAACGAAATAGGAGCGCATATGAGATATGTGCAGGACCGAGAATAATGCGTGTATGTGATACCGTATTCCATTCTCGCGATGAATGTTTCGATTGGTTATATGCGATATAACCTAGTTATCGAATCAAAGATTGATTCGATGAGTCGATGCATTGTATACTAGTCGGTTATGTGCGACATGACCGGATCATTGAATCAAGTGTTGATTTAATTATTTGATGTATAATTATATATTTGATATATTACTTTGCATTAACTAGTATTGGTTCATTTTAAAAGGATTTTCTCACTTGATGTGCACATTGTATATGTGATATATTTTTGTGTACACATGTTTGTATGATACATGTTACTTGTGCTTGTGTAAAGATTAAACCATGGTTATATGAATGGTTAGGGTTTTATTTACTTATTCATTTATTTATATTGATTATTCATTTTGGAAAGGAAAAGAAAAATGGTGGCTTTATTTGTTTCTTTCATGAAGCTTCATGAAGAGTTGAATAATTGACCATTTTTGTTTTCTTCTCTTAACCTAACCATGCACCTAACCCTAGTTTGCTCTCTACACTTCACCATGGTTAGTATATGATAAGTAATGATATTATTCTCATTTTTAATCTAAGACTTATCATATTCTATCTTCATCTTTTTCTTCTTCTTCAAAGAAAAAGCTTGACACCATTAATGGCACCTTGAGCTAAAGAGTGAGAAATCCAATTCTAAAGTGATCCCACCTCCTATTTCTTCATCCTCTACCTCTTGCCAAGTGGTTTTGGGTGTTTTCTTCACAAGTTTCACAACTTGGTGAAGTTGGAGCTTGAACTTGTGACGCCTCGACGTAGATCATCTTCGGCACGAAGCCGACGACCTAGCTCGCCCATTTCTCCGATGAAGCCGACGATTGAGTTCGGAATTCGAGATGGACAGCGAGAGGACGCCTACGTGGAGCTAAGGATGTAGAGAAATGGATCTACAAAGGTTGTAGCCTCTCTCTTTTAGTTAAATTGTTAACTTGTTTAATGTTTCGCCTAGAATTCTAGTCGACGATCCGTATTAGGGTTTCTCGGCACCCATAAATTTTGAAATTGGCATGGTTGATGCCTTGTGAGACCTCTTGAGAGTGCCTAGGAACCCTACAGTGGTATCAGAGCCTAGCTAGAGCCTTAGGCGAAGTGTAGACGACGTTTGAAACCCGATCGAACCGAAACCCTAAAATCCAAAATGCTCTCTGGAAATTTTCTGAAAATTTGGATTTTTGTCAATTAAAAATATGCAGAAAAATAAGCAGGGTCTTATTTGAATTACTGTGAAATACGAGGGCCTAAATCGATTTTTCCACCGCGGAACCGCGGCACAAGCTAGGCATGTGCGGCGGTTCCGCGGCCGTACTGTCCCCTTGTCTGATGATTTCTGCACAGTAACTCATATAATTTAATGCTATATTTTCTGGGTATTTTTATTGTGACTCTACAGATGAGTATTCAGGGGTTGTATTGGAAATCAAAGATTCGATCAGATTATCAAATTTTGTCTGCATGGTTTTCCGGATAATTTTTGAATATGTTAAAAAGTTCGACCGGATATAAATACCCAACTTTTCCCCTGCCGGAAAATTTCCAAGTGTTGGATTTTTCTGTGGTTTAAGGACGTCCTGAGTAGTGCAAGTAACGTGATGGTCCCTCTAGAAGACAACAAACCTTAACTCGATTATGTGACCGTCTTGAACTGCCCTTTGAACCTTCGGGTTTGGGGCAGTACGGCGTGCCACATGTGAGGTGTTGGCTTGACCCTTCTACGGCTGGACCGTTGGTACTGAGGCATGAAGTGAATGTCTTTGAACTTCTTTCATGTGTTGATCGGTGTCGGGAAAACTTGGGTGTTCGAATGTTCGATCGGAAAGTTTAATGTTTTCTATTTATCCGGAATGGGATACAATAATTGGAATTCACAAACAGTTATGAGATAACTGAATGAATGTTATAAATCTAGCGGTTTAGTCTCATTTGATATTGAAAAGAGTTTTCGATAATGGGACTAAAATGCGGGGTTTATAATTGTTAGGCATGTGATGTCTAAGTATTTCATTTGATTAGGCATGCGATGTCTAAAGAGGTTGCGGATTCCAACTGTTGTAGTTTTACACTTTCTTTTCTGTAACCGTAAGTGTAATATGTGATATCGCCGGTTTCGTTGCTATATGTCAACGACAATTGGGATGCGCATATTTACTTACGCTGATGACATGTGATGTTATGTGTTACTGGATATGTTATATTGGATCATCGTGTTTGAATAGCCGGAGGTTTTTATATGAGATGAGTGTTTTTCATTTTCCTTCATGTAAAAACTTGTATGTAATATTCTTTTATTGGGGCACTTCCAGGTTGCGGAAGATGTTACCGTTTGTATATTATTTACTTTTCCGCATTAGGATAGACCCAAGGAGGGGAGCACAAGTAACCGGGTTCTAAGGGCCAGTGGGAGACCATCTCGAGGAGTCGAGTCCGGGTCTCCTAACCCTAGAATTGGTAGGGTTGCTTGCCACTCTCGTAGGGGTCTAGGAGTGTGGGATTGGCTATTCATCACGACCGTGGAATCCGTGTTTTATACTGGCTCGTATTGAAAACACGGACGTCCTAGTATATCCAATATTTCATATGATATTTTCTGCTGCGATTTCTGTGATGTGATCATATGATATTCTGTGATAGATACAATATATAGTATATATGATATATTATATAGACGTTACTTATATTTTGCACCCGCACTATCCCTGCCCTGCTCTGCCGTTAGTTACCTAACCTAACGGTGCACGAGGGGACATCCAGGCGAATACGGATGGCATAAGTGTACGTCGTATTTATCTGTGATGTTTAGGTGACTTAAATGATGGGACTTCATTAATGTGATTAATGAAAGAAAAGAAACCTAAGATGTTGTAGAATCAAATTTTAAACAAAACAGGTAGCTACAGTTCTTGCTTTGCATAGCGGTATATGTGATATATCCTGCACCTTATTCGTTGAGGAAAGGACCGAGATCCCTTCACCGGAAGTGACTCCTTTAGCAATAACTGGCAGATGCTACACACTCGGTTTGCTTTTGACTGCTTTTGTGTTCTTGCTTTGCACAGCGATATATATGATATATCCCGCACCTCATTCGACGAGGAAAGGGCCGACGATCCCTTCACCGGGAGTGACCCCATTAGCAAAACTAGAAAAGCCTCAAAATCACTCCATTTCAAAACTTCATTTGATTCTACAACGATATCAAGTTCATTACGCAATAGGTTTTCAGAAAAACCTGTCGTAGCCCTCCGTCATTTCAGATAAGAACTGTTTAGTATTCGTGCTGCGCTTGTTGGCCTTTGTCAAGGCGTAGTGTGCGGTAGCTGAATAGTGATTATCTGCTTGTGCATGTGATGCAGATTGTTTCAAGGTAGTCGTACGACCTTGTTGGCCTTTGTCAAGGGTCGTGCGGGTGGGTTTGATTCAATCAAGAAATGACGGGTTGAACTTGACTAGCATGCTATGATTTGTTGGCCTTTGTCAAGGTCATAGGACGCTAGGGACAAAATATTATCGGGAATTTCAAGTGTTGAAATTTGCAATGAGATTGCATACCTTCTATGAGATAGTTGGATCCCGATACCCACTGCGAGTTAGAGTTACTCCTGGGAGAGTTTTACACATTGCAATTAGCTGATCAAGTAGGTGTCTAGAAAGGTGTCAATGGGGTTACGCCTCTGGGAAAACGAGGTTTACATTAATTAGGTTCGTTCGAAAGCACGGGGGACCTCCCTCAAAGTACCGACACTGGCCTAGCTGAAAGATTGGCGAACTTGTAGTGTGTAATTATTCCCGGCTAGTCTTTCCTTTTAGGGTTTGAAGGAAGATTTGATAAAAACCAGTGGGAGCCATCCTGATTAGATAAGATAATAACCAATCTGATCTTGCACGAGCATACGCTAAAGTGTTTTCTTCTCTCTCTCTCCAGGTAGCGACCATTTCATGCCCTAATAAAGATAATAATATGGATGTATTGACCGAACCCGCATGTTATACTGTGCTGGGGAACGTTGGTTCCGTTCTTTCCTATAAGAGTTATAGGACTGAACAGGATATAGGGGAATACCAGGATTCCCATGCCACCCGATTGAAGAAAGTTCATGTTGATGCATTTTCTTCGGGTGTGTTCGTTATAGAGAACTGTTTCTCCATTTGCTCTACGTCCTGGGTATTAGATACCGGGTCAGGATCCCATATATATAATCAGTTACATGGGCTTAGGAAAGGTAGAGAGCTTGGAGAAGGTGATAAAGACATTAGAGTTGGAAATGGTGCAATTGTTGCAGCTAAGACTGTCGGGGAATATCACCTTGTATTACCAACAGGTAATACATTGGTTCTGAACGAATGCTATTACATGCCGAACCTGATATGCAACATTATATCGGTTTCTTTATTAAGTAAAGAGGGATATAATTTTGTATTACAGGACAATGTTATGAACATTTTCCATAACCAAAAGTTGTTTGGATCAGGCACGTTGTGCAATGGCATTTATGTTCTAAATCAATCCACAGTTCTAAGTATAACAAACACACACAAGAGGAAGAGTTCTGAACTAAACGAATCCTTCTTGTGGCATTGTAGACTGGGTCACATCAATACGACACGACTGGCTAAGTTGCATAACGATGGATATTTAAATCCGTTCGAATTTTCATCTTATGACTCTTGCCAGTCATGTCTCAAAGGCAAGATGACCAAAACTCTGTTTACGGGACACGGAGAAAGAGTTACCGAACTCTTGGGACTAATACATAGTGATGTATGCGGTCCCATGTTTACACATGCCAGGGATGGTTTTTCATACTTCATTACATTCACTGACGATCTCTCTAGATTCGGATATGTTTTCCTGATGAAACACAAATCAGTAGCTTTTGAGAAATTTAGAGAATATAAACAAGAAGTTGAAAACCAAACTGGAAAAGTATTAAAATCCTTCGATCTGATCGAGGAGGTGAATACTTGAGCAATGAATTCCTGGACTTCCTAAAAGAGAATGGGATTCTCTCTCAGCTGACACCTCCATATACACCACAGCACAACGGTGTACCAGAACGGAGGAACCGCACTGTATTAGATATGGTGCGCTCTATGATGAGCACAGCTGAGTTACCTATTTCCTTCTGGGGATATGCGCTGGAAACAGCAGCATACCTATTGAATCAAGTTCCAACTAAATCTGTACCTACCACACCATATGAGATATGGAGTGGGAAGAGACCATGTCTTAAACGAGTTAAGATATGGGGTTTCCCGGCCTATGTCAAAAGGCAAAATCCGGACAAATTCGAGGCACGGTCAGTTCTATGCAAGTTTGTGGGATATCCCAAACATTCACATGGATATCTTTTCTACCATACAGAGGAACAAAAAGTGTTTGTTTCTCGACATGCCACCTTTTTGGAAAAGGAATTTCTTGCAAAAGAAATTAGTGGGGATAAGGTAGAACTGGAAGAAATTCCGGCTACACAAACTAAAACTGAAGATTTAGTGGAACCAGAAGATTCAGTAGTACCCGACGAACCCCAGCCTCTCCGCCGATCTAGTAGGGTTCCTCGCCAACCTGAGAGATACTACGGTTTTCTCATGGACGGTGGGAGCGAAGATTGCATCATGGAGGATGATGACCCAACTAGCTTCGAGCAGGCCATCACGAGTAGGGACTCAGTGAAATGGCTGGATGCTATGCGGTCCGAGATGGAATCCATGTACACCAACAAAGTATGGACTTTGGATGTTGCTCCTGAAGGGGTAAAACCCATTGGGAGCAAATGGATCTTCAAGAAGAAACTTGGTGTAGATGGGAAAGTGGAGACTTTCAAAGCTAGACTTGTTGCAAAAGGTTTTCGTCAAAGACCAGGTCTGGACTATGACGAAACCTTTTCTCCAGTGGCTATGCTTAAATCCATCCAGATCATGCTTGCCATTGCTGCTTATCATGACTACGAAATCTGGCAAATGGATGTTAAGACCGCCTTTCTAAATGGTGATTTAGAAGAGTGCGTGTACATGACTCAGCCAGAGGGCTTCGTAGACAGTGGGAGCAGCGGGAAAGTGTGCAAGCTGCTTAAATCCATTTATGGATTAAAGCAAGCATCGCGGAGTTGGAACATCTGCTTTGACGTCGTTATCAAAGAGTTTGATTTCGTCAAAAACCCAGATGAACCTTGTATTTACAAGAAGATAGCAGAGAGTAAGGTTGTCTTCCTCGTATTGTACGTGGACGACATACTCTTGATAGGAAATGATATTCCTATGCTGCAATCGGTCAAGCTCTTCTTATCACAAAGATTCTCAATGAAAGATCTTGGGGATGCCTCCTGCATATTGGGAATTAGGATCTATAGAGATATATCCAAACGGATATTGGGATTGTCCCAATCCAGGTACATTGACACCATACTAAAAAGGTTTAGTATGGAAGAATTCAAGCGTGGGAACTTGCCCACGATCTCTGGAGTCACTCTCTCCAAAGAGATGTCTCCCAAGACTGATTTGGAGAGAGCTCGCATGCAAGGGATACCCTATGCTTCGGCAGTAGGCTCTATCATGTATGCGATGCTATGTACCAGACCCGATGTTGCATACTCACTAAGTGTAGTGAGCAGGTATCAAGCTGATCCTGGAGAGAGTCACTGGACAGCTGTGAAGAGCATTCTCAAGTACTTGCGAAGGACTAAAGAGATGCTCTTGGTGTATGGTAACGGAGAACTCATGTTGGAGATAGTGCCCTCAGAGTCAATTATTGGATCACAGGCACGTGATTGCAATGATTGAGGGAGGACCTATCCCGGTAGGACAGTCTTACTCGAGATGATAGTATTCTATCTGGTTTATCTTTATCATCGTGTACTGCTTTAGGTGACCTGACATGTCGCTATTACACGTTGATAGAGCCCCTAGGATTCTTGCTTGACGACCAGCAGTATAATGGCGATCATATACGTGGGAGCTGGGGTCTATAAGCACATCCTTAAATTGTCCCTAGTCGTGGGAGTTTCGAGACTGGGCATCAATACTCCATTAGTAGACTAGTGTATACAGTCGAGACCCCGACGAGGGGCGGTGGCCGGTCTCACAAGCCACTGGTGTCAGTTGGTTCACCTAAGATGTATACAGGTGCTCATTGGGTTATGAGTACACCGGACAGGACTCGCCGGGAACCTGCTAGTTGGTCTTATACCAGATGTCAGATAGCAGTTCCCTGGTGACATGTGTACAGGTTAGTTCATCGACCTGAGATCGTCATTTGTCTCGTGTGAGTTCCCACTGTGCTTTGATTACTACCCTACCACGGCTCAAAGGAGTCGTGCAAACAGGTTTTAGTTGGGTACAGTCCCGAGCCACATGGAGGCAGTGAGCGGATCTGCAGGGGTTTGTCTGTCCCGGTATTGGGGGTGAGGTCGCGCTGTGTCTAGGAGAGCCATTACACAAAGCCCTCGGCCGAGGCAGGAGATTTACTGGTAGGTATTCCAGTAGTGTCTCAGGGTGTTCTGGGCTTCACTCCGACACGACTTGTACCGCTTTTGGGGGTCTGACTTTTACCAACCCCCTAGGCCCGACATGCGATCCTCATAGACGAACGGACCGGACTGTACGGATATTGTCACTGACAGGCTCAGTAGGGTGTCAGGATGAGTTCGCTCATCGAAGTCCCTTTTGGTCAATAGCTGGTGGCCCGTCACGTATTGGCTAAATACCTCTGACGTGCTGGTGGTTAAATCCACAGCCATAGTATTGACGAGTCTTTAGAGTCCACCACACTTTCAGTTACTCAAGCTTTCGGGCGAAACGCTGTAGAGGCCGTATGGAGATATGGCAGGGTCCGATCAGATACGTGCGGTATTGCACGGATCAGGATCGGACAGTTTTGTACTAGTGGCCGTATAGTTATATGGCAGGGTTTGATCTGATACGTGCGGTATTGCACGGATCGGGATCGAACGGATTTTACTAGCCGGCTTTGGCTTAAGCCGGTCCTAGTTTTGTACAGTGTAGATTTTGTCTCATTGCATTTGTATCCGGTCGGAATACAGATGCGGGTGTGTATGCACAGTATCGGGGTTTTCCTGTAATTTATTACGGGACCAGTTTTCTGGGATTGCCAGTTTGCATTCCGTTCCGGCCGGTTTTCCTTTGTTCTTTCCCGGCCGGACTTTTCCGATGGAGGGGGTTATTTGCAATTTTGCAAATAACACTTTGTGGAGGGTTTTATTGCAAAAGTATTTATTATGATAGCTTCATTTCTTTTGCTCCATACTTTTGCATTTATGAGATTTGATTGAATGAGGATGGGTTATAGTTATGGAGGTATGGTTTTGTAATGATAATGTTTGCTTGTGGTCACCCCTTGTTTTCTCCTACCATCACCTCCCTTCTTGCTTGATTTATCCCACCATCATTCTCATATCTAATAGAGGCCGGCCACAAATTTGTGAGGGGGAGAGAAAAATGAGAGAGATTCATTTTTGGTGTATAGCATTCTTCATCTCATTCCATTTGCTAGAAAATTGAAAGCACCAATTTTCTTTAGACCATTCCTCCATCATCTTTCAAAGGCAACAAACCCCAAAGTGAGACATGCACTCCACACTACACTTCCTACAGCAAATCTTGGACGCGTCGATTCGCCAGCTTCGCGCCCGAGTTGCCTCGGTATTGAGGTGGGAGCCCGTAAAAGCTACAGGCGATGTGGTGCCCTTTCCGACGAGGAGGAGACGGACGGAGATCCCGCGAGGAGATCGGAGTGGAGATGAAGACCGGAGGACTCGGATCAGTCGGTATATCTCAAACCCCATCTCTAGTTAGCTAGTATAGGTTAATGGTTTCGATCTGGGTAATTGTCCGCGGTAGTGCCAGTTTAAAGTTAAGAAAAAAAATTTGATTCCGCATTTTGGCCTCGGATAGACGGCCGGGGCGCTGCCGTGGCGCAACATGGTATCAGAGCCACGCCATTAACCTTGTCTAGCTTGTTCTAATATGTTTTACTTATCCGATCGACCGAAATTCCAAAAACCACATTTTTGTTAGCATCAGTTTCTGTTGAAATTTTTTGGTCTCTAAAAATTTTTCAGGTTGTCTCAGAATGATGTACAAGTAGTTCTAAGAATACTGGGAAAATTCGACAACATAAACCCTCTTAAGGAGCGCGGATCCGCGGCCCTTAACCTTGGTCAGGCCGCGGATCCGCCGCAGTTCCAAGGAATCATGATGTCATATTTTACCAGTGGGCTTATGGGCTGAAAATAGGGCTTTTGGGATATTAAATTTGGGTCCGGATCTTCTGTGACTGCTACAGTTTTACTTGGGGGCCCACTTGTTAATTGTTTGATCGATCGGATATTTTTAACACATTATTTCACAGTATTTACATTATATCTGCGACCGTGAATGTCACTCGATCGGTAAATCCGGTCTGACTGCTATAGCCCGGTTAGACGGATTTGCGAACGTGATTTTCACGTTGATGTTCTATGTTTATGCTGTGTTGTTGCGGATCGGTCGTGGGGGATAGCCTGGATGCAATGCTAGTACAGTTTTGTTGTATTATGTACATTTGATATTGCGGGGCGAGCGTCCGACATGTGGACTGCCGTCACTGCCTGTTTGTATTATTCTTTTGGGGCACGACCTAGTTGCGGTCGATGTACCCGGTGAATGTATATTTTACTTTCTGTACTGGGATTGCCCCGCGGTGGGGTGCACGGATAGCCGGGTTCTGGAGGGCAACAAGCCCGCATCTCATGGCATTGGGACGGAGGGGGCTTCACTCTAGGATTGGCGGGCTATTCGTCACACTCGTAGGGGGTACAGGTTAACCCAGGAGGGGTGCACATGTTACCGGATTCCGTGAAGTGCTGGGTGGTCCATTCACGGAGCTGAAGGGGGCTGCCTCGCTTCAGGTTTTGGCGGGTGACTTGCCGCGCCCGTAGGGGTCTAGGATTTTATTGCACAGGCTATCCACACGACCAGGGGAACGTCGGGTTTCAGCAGCGGCTCTGTGAAACCCGGGGCTTCCAGATATCTGTATTGTTCTGTGATGCTGTACATTTCTGTGATGTTGCATTTTTATTCACGCCTTGAGCGAAATACTATATATTGGTATATATATTAGTAGATGTTGTATATGTTTTTCATCCGCGCTAGTCCAGTCCCCGCTCTGCCGTTAGTTAGCTAACCTAACGGGTGATGACGGGACCCAGTGGCGAATGCGGATGGCATATACGTACGTCAGTATATTTTCGTTCTTTGTGGTGTGATCATTTGATGGGACTGCATTGATTCGGATCAATGCAAGATAAACAAACCTAATCTGATGTTGTTGGAACACTTTTTCAAAAAGCTGTTATTGCAAGGACGTTCACTTTTGTTTTGCATCGTGGTATTCATTTGGAATATCCTGCTCCTCAGTCGACGAGGCAAGGGCCGAGATCCCTTCACCGGGAGTGACCCCTTGGACAAAAGTTTGCGTCAGGGCATTAACTTCACTATAGCCGATTACTTTTGCTTTGCATCGTGGTATTCAGTTGGAATATCCTGCACCTCATTCTACGGGGAAAGAGCCGAGATCCCTTCACCGGGAGTGACCTCTTTAGTAAAGGTTTTCGTCACTATATTTTATAAAAGGCTATGCAGTTCCTTCAACGATATCAAGTTCATTACGTTAAAGGTTTTTCGCCAAAAACCATTCGTAGCCCTCCGTCATTTCTTATGGGTATTATTTAGTATTCGTGCTGCGTTTGTTGACTCCGTCAAGGCGTAGTGTACGGTAGCTAAGTGGTGCTTGTTTGTTGCATAAGTGGGATTGGTTAGGACAGTCGTGCGGCCTTGTTGACTCCGTCAAGGGCACGTACGGGTGGGTTTAATGCAATCCAGATAATGACGGGTTGAACTTGACTAGGACTCTTTGATTTGTTGACTCCGTCTAGGTCACTTGAGTCCTAGGGGTAAAAATCACATCGGGAGTTTCAAAAGAACTGAAACTTGCCAGGCATGCGCATACCTTCTGGAGTGTGGTGACGTGAGTGGATTCCGTCACGTTATCATGCGATGATAGTTGGATCCCGATTCCCACTGATGAGTTGGTTTACTCCTCGGGTGATCCCGACTAATTCTTCTTTCAGGTTTGGAGGAGAATTTGAGGTACAGTGGGAGGTTTCCAGATTAGACAAAGTGGTAACCATTCTGATCTAGGCTAGAGTGCACGCTGAGAGTTTCTTTTCTCTCTCTCTGGCAGCGACCATTGACCCGACCCTGGACTATGACTCAGTGACCAAGTTGACCGAACCTTCTTAACACTGGCTTTTGGATTGTCAGAGTTGCAGACCTCATTGCCACTCCTACTTTTACCCTTTTCTCCAGGACACCCCGTATTACTGCGAACGTCCACTTCCATTGGACAAAACCATCGTATGGTTATATACGAACTCGAAGGACTTCGAGGATGGTTTCTGGTTCTGGAGAAAACGAATAGGATTATTCAGTTGTCTTTTCTTTTCACCTTCTCTCATTGCGAGTACTCCTTGGTTTAGGAGATAGTACACCTATTATGCAAATTGGATAGTCTTCTTCCAAACCTTAGGCTGGTGCCGAACGGTGGGGAATGAAGAAAACCAATTAGCATAACGATGGTGTGCAGAGGGTATTAAGATTAAGACAAAGCAAGGGATTAGTAAAAGGGCAAAGTAAATTGCGACTGATATTCACGACCAAACCAAGTATTTCTTCGCCAATCCTAAATCACCTTTGTATTTCTCCAGGACACTCCGTATCACTACGAAGATCCACAGTTTATTGGATACTCCATCGTATGGTTATATACGAACTCGAAAGGAACTAGTTCCAGTTCGGCGATGGATTCTGGTTCAGGAGAAATAGGAATAAAGTACATTCAGGTGTCTTTTATTTTCACCTTATCTCGCGTTGCGAGTGCTCCTAGGATTAGGACAGTACACCCTTTATGCCTTTTGGATAGTCTTCTTCCAAACCATAGGCTGGTGCCGAACGGTAGGGAAGGAAGAAAACCATTTGGCCTAAAAGGGTGTACAGAAGGTAATGACTAAAGACATATAAAGGGTTTTTGAGAAGTGACAAAGAATTATACGGTTACAGTTGTGAATCTGGATAATGGCAGAGGCATTACTAGGAATACCAGGATACCCCGACGAAATATTTCAATGTTTCAGTTTCACTGTGTGATGTTAAAAGAAAACTGATTTCCCGATTAGACACTTGCTCCAGGGTATGTATTTACCAGGTTGGATTCTCACATCTGTATGGTTTTACAGATGCTGAGTGGGAGTAAGTTATTGGGAATTAGGTGACCATCCTCATTATATAAGGATTCGTTGTAATCGGTGATATTTGAGGAGATCATCTGGGCTGTTTGCCGGTCGGCAAACATTTGGTTTTGAATATCCGCTGTTGTGCACCAATTTCAAATTGATATATCTGTACGTCTATTTTTATAGAGTGAGATATACCTTTTGATATTATGTCGATGACATTTACCTATATCAGTGGATGGTTAGGTAAGGAGCATTAAACAGCGGTGTAATTCTTCTTAACCATAAGTACAGTTTTCAACCTACGACACACAGTGAAAGAGTTGTTAGACTCAGCGGACTTATACAGAGTATTGTATGTTGTCCAGTGTCCATTAGGACAGAGGGGTTGGTCCTCATACTATATTCTGTTTACTTTTAACTTCTCTAGTTCTTAGACATGTGTTTCGTAGGAACACAGGGTCTAAGGTTTGAGGAGTTATAGGTATTTGAATAGAGTAGAGAACCAGGTGTAGCAAGTATCGGGATTCTTCAAAGTGATCGAAGATATAGATACTTGTGTATGGTATTCAGTTGATAGTAATGATAAAGAGAAATTGCTTCTCTTTCAGGTTACTCATAATTGGAAGCATTCCTAAGTTAAGTAACGATGATCGGCCTCCTTCCATTTAGTTAACATGCACTGGAGACAGCTGCATGATTTGAATCTGGTTCAATTAAATCAGTGCCTCTGGTTCTATATTGGATATAGAACAGTTCATATCTTAACGATGTTAAGGTACGGGGAGTTGTCCGGCTTATGCTTAAAACCAAACTCCAGATAACTTAAGGCACGTTTCTGTAATGGCTGTTTGTGGGTTGACCCAGGCTATGACGAGGGTTGACTTTCTACCATCTGGCAGATCAATAGAAATATTGTTCTAGACTCGCCACAGTTTTATTAAAAAAATGGATTTTTTCAAAAACAGCAGTGGGAGTATGGTAGAACTGGAAGTGATTCCAGAACCGCAAACGATTACTGAAGATTTAATAAGGAACCTAAAGATTCAATCTGATTTGACATTCCATTGGCCACTCCGCAGATAAGGTGGGTAACTTCAGGCACCCGAGAGGTACTCCGGTAGCCTCAAGGACGGTGACAGGGAAGTTCTTGTTTACCCACACTTGCCATTGTTGTTGTTCCAGGCTGCGAGACCCGGCAGGAGGATGAGTATAGCGTCGTTCTAAACTAGCTTTAGAAGTGCACGTCTATATGACTCTGGCAGAGGGTTGTCGTAGTCAGTGGGAGCAGCGGAAGCATTGGTAGACTT
This sequence comes from Agapanthus africanus, assembly GCA_030015575.1. Lineage (NCBI taxonomy): Eukaryota > Viridiplantae > Streptophyta > Magnoliopsida > Asparagales > Amaryllidaceae > Agapanthus > Agapanthus africanus. The sequence continues at coordinate 407,800,996 of CM057349.1, read as the reverse complement.
CATGCTTATGTCTATTTATAGACTAAAGCAGATATAGCGGAGTTAGATCATCTGTTTCTGATGTGACAGTCATGGGTTTGACATCATCAGAATAGGGATGGATCTATTGAGAAGGTAGTAGGAAGTGATATTCCTATACTACGATCGGTTATACTTTGGTCGTCACACAGTGTTTTCTCCACATGGGACTTGGACATTATATCAGACGTACTGGTTACTAGATCTATGGTTTTAGATCTAAATTTGGGTGGTTTCCCAATCAGGGTACTTTGACAGCATTCTAAGAGTATTTAGAATGGACGACTCCTGGCATGGTAGTGTACCTGCAGGTAATGGAGTCACCCTCTCTAAAGGTGTCTTATAGACTAAAGTAGAGAGGGATGTGCATGATTGGCAGATCACTTGCTTAGGCAATTGAGTCAATCATGATATGTCAAGTACCACACTAGATGTTGTTCTTGCACTAGATGCAATAAGTTGATATTGATCCAATCCTGGAGGAACAGTCGAAAGCAGTTTTAGAACATAAGTGAATGTTCTAGGGATATGATAACGGCTGCCTCCTTTAGGAGACGGTTATCACTCCAGGCTTCCAAGGTAACATGGACGACAAGGAGGTTGTCGGAGTTATAGTTCTCCCTCTGACGAGGGGCAGTATTTTGGACGGGTGGTCCTAGGCAATACTGAGGGTGGCATGGCGCAGGATACTGATTAAGTTCAGTTGACGATACAGTCTAAGAAGTTTGGATTTGGAGTTCATTTATGAACTAGGTCCCATCAGACATCCAGACATTCCAAGACAGGTATTGCTCATTTCGGGAGATGGTTTTCTCCGCGAATTTGAGATATAGAGAGACATAGAAAGAAACATCATAGCGGATCCACTCACTGAGGCTATTCCTCGAACACAATAGTTTCGCAAACGAGCTTTGTGAGACTGACTAGTAGAGGAGTTGGGTGTTCGGTATCACACGGGCTGTGAGTATGCGACATCGTAATAATTAGCCTTGAGTGCAAGTGGGAGATTGTTGGAGATAGTGCCCTCAGAGTCAATTATTGGATCACAGGCACGTGATTGCAATGATTGAGGGAGGACCTATCCCGGTAGGACAGTCTTACTCGAGATGATAGTATGCTATTTGGTTTATCTTTATCATCGTGTACTGCTTTAGGTGACCTGACATGTCGCTATTACACGTTGATAGAGCCCCTAGGATTCTTGCTTGACGACCAGCAGTATGATGGCGATCATATACGTGGGAGCTGGGGTCTATAAGCACATCCTTAAATTGTCCCTAGTCGTGGGAGTTTCGAGACTGGGCATCAATACTCCATTAGTAGACTAGTGTATACAGTCGAGACCCCGACGAGGGGCGGTGGCCGGTCTCACAAGCCACTGGTGTCAGTTGGTTCACCTAAGATGTATACAGGTGCTCATTGGGTTATGAGTACACCGGACAGGACTCGCCGGGAACCTGCTAGTTGGTCTTATACCAGATGTCAGATAGCAGTTCCCTGGTGACATGTGTACAGGTTAGTTCATCGACCTGAGATCGTCATTTGTCTCGTGTGAGTTCCCACTGTGCTTTGATTACTACCCTACCACGGCTCAAAGGAGTCGTGCAAACAGGTTTTAGTTGGGTACAGTCCCGAGCCACATGGAGGCAGTGAGCGGATCTGCAGGGGTTCGTCTCTCCCGGTATTGGGGGTGAGGTCGCGCTGTGTCTAGGAGAGCCATTACACAAAGCCCTCGGCCGAGGCAGGAGATTTACTGGTAGGTATTCCAGTAGTGTCTCAGGGTGTTCTGGGCTTCACTCCGACACGACTTGTACCGCTTTTGGGGGTCTGACTTTTACCAACCCCCTAGACCCGACATGCGATCCTCATAGACGAACGGACCGGACTGTATGGATATTGTCACTGACAGGCTCAGTAGGGTGTCAGGATGAGTTCGCTCATCGAAGTCCCTTTTGGTCAATAGCTGGTGGCCCGTCACGTATTGGCTAAATACCTCTGACGTGCTGGTGGTTAAATCCACAGCCATAGTATTGACGAGTCTTTAGAGTCCACCACACTTTCAGTTACTCAAGCTTTCGGGCGAAACGCTGTAGAGGCCGTATGGAGATATGGCAGGGTCCGATCAGATACGTACGGTATTGCACGGATCAGGATCGGACAGTTTTGTACTAGTGGCCGTATAGTTATATGGTAGGGTTTGATCTGATACGTGCGGTATTGCACGGATCGGGATCGAACGGATTTTACTTGCCGGCTTTGGCTTAAGCCGGTCCTAGTTTAGTACAGTGTAGATTTTGTCTCATTGCATTTGTATCCGGTCGGAATACAGATGCGGGTGTGTATGCACAGTATCGGGGTTTTCCTGTAATTTATTACGGGACCAGTTTTCTGGGATTGCCAGTTTGCATTCCGTTCCGGCCGGTTTTCCTTTGTTCTTTCCCGGCCGGACTTTTCCGATGGAGGGGGTTATTTGCAATTTTGCAAATAACACTTTGTGGAGGGTTTTATTGCAAAAGTATTTATTATGATAGCTTCATTTCTTTTGCTCCATACTTTTGCATTTATGAGATTTGATTGAATGAGGATGGGTTATAGTTATGGAGGTATGGTTTTGTAATGATAATGTTTGCTTGTGGTCACCCCTTGTTTTCTCCTACCATCACCTCCCTTCTTGCTTGATTTATCCCACCATCATTCTCATATCTAATAGAGGCCGGCCACAAATTTGTGAGGGGGAGAGAAAAATGAGAGAGATTCATTTTTGGTGTATAGCATTCTTCATCTCATTCCATTTGCTAGAAAATTGAAAGCACCAATTTTCTTTAGACCATTCCTCCATCATCTTTCAAAGGCAACAAACCCCAAAGTGAGACATGCACTCCACACTACACTTCCTACAGCAAATCTTGGACACGTCGATTCGCCAGCTTCGCGCCCGAGTTGCCTCGGTATTGAGGTGGGAGCCCGTAAAAGCTACAGGCGATGTGGTGCCCTTTCCGACGAGGAGGAGACGGACGGAGATCCCGCGAGGAGATCGGAGTGGAGATGAAGACCGGAGGACTCGGATCAGTCGGTATATCTCAAACCCCATCTCTAGTTAGCTAGTATAGGTTAATGGTTTCGATCCGGGTAATTGTCCGCGGTAGCGCCAGTTTAAAGTTAAGAAAAAAAATTTGATTCCGCATTTTGGCCTCGGATAGACGGCCGGGGCGCTGCCGTGGCGCAACAACTCCAAGTGGAGTCCTTTACCGATTCAAGCTTCCAGAGTGATAAGGACGACTCTAAGTCGCAGTCGGGCTTTGTCTTTACCCTTTACGGAGGGGCGGTTAGCTGGAAGAGTTCCAAGCAGGAAACCGTGGCAGACTCGACGATGGAGGCTGAATACATCGCTGCCAACGATGCTGCCAAAGAGGTTGTCTGGATCAAGAAGTTCATTACTGAACTTGGAGTGGTTCCATTCATTGAGCATCCAATACCTTTGTATTGCGATAACATTGGAGCGGTTGCTTTGGCCAAGAAACCCAGGTCCCATCAGCGATCCAGGCATATTCTGAGGCGGTATCACCTGATCCGGGAGATAGTTGATCGCCGGGAGATCGAGGTCAGGAGGGTTGACACGAAGAACAACACGGCGGATCCACTCACGAAGGCCATTCCCCAGATACAGTTTGAGAGACTCTTCGGGATGCTCGGTATGCGATACTACAGCAGCTGGCCCTAGTGCAAGTGGGAGATTGTTAGTTGTATGTATGCACTAGAGGCCAGTATTGTATAGATGATGTATATTATATTGGATGCTTGGACATATATAGAGATGACTTTCTTGCTCGATATGATAGTATGCTATCTGATTGCTCTTTATCTTAACATGTACACTTGTCTCTTTAAACTGTCTAATAGTTACATATTGGTAAAGCCCTTAGGATGTGTACTTGACTACCTGGAATATGATGCAGATCATACTAGTGGGGGCATGGTAGTCTATAAGTACATCCTTCAAGGTCCCTAGTCGTGGGTGTATCGAGACAGGGCATCGATATACCAGTGTAGACTAGCGTATACGCCTCTCGACCTATGAGATGGGCGATGGATGATCCCATATCCATTGGTGTTTGACATCAGAGATGGTATACGGGTGCTCAGTGGAGACTGGGTACACTGGACAGACTCGCCGAGAACTCCCAGATGGTATTATACCTCACGTCAGATGGCAGTTCTCAGGTGACACTTGTACAGGTTAGTCTGTAGACCCGAGATCGTCATAGAGTCTTGTGTGATTCCCACTGTGCTTTGATCTCCACCTTACCACGTCCATGAGGGTGTGCAAAACGGTGGTCTTTGGGTACAGTCCCGAGTCACATGGAGGCAATGAGCGATAGGAGGCGTTTCGTCTCTCCCGGTATTGGGGGTTGATGTTGCGCTGTGCTCGATTGGCCGTAACAGGGAAGTCCCTGGCCAGGGCTGATCAGAGATTTGCTGGTAAGTGTTACCAGTAGTTTCTCGACCCGTTATGAGCCTCATATCGGCACGACTTATCGGTTATTGGGGTCTGACGTTTACCACCCCTAGACTTGATATGCGACATATCAGACGAACAGACCGGACTGTACGGTAAGTGTTACTGGTTGGATTCACAGGAGTGTGAGCGGGCTAGCTCGTCGATCTTCTGATCGCTCAATACCCGGATGGCCGTTACGTTTAGCAGACCGCTTGCGGCTTGTGGGTGCTTGATATGATCATCATCTGCTACCGGCGTATTGACGAGTCTTTAGAGTCCTACACAGAGGTTTCCTGGCTCAAGCGAAACGAAATAGGAGCGCATATAAGATATGTGCACGACCGAGAATAATGCGTGTATGTGATACCGTATTCCATTCTCGCGATGAATGTTTCAATTGGTTATATGCGATATAACCTAGTTATCGAATCAAAGATTAATTCGATGAGTCGATGCATTGTATACTAGTCGGTTATGTGCGACATGACCGGATCATTGAATCAAGTGTTGATTTAATGATTTGATGTATAATTATATATTTGATATATTACTTTGCATTAACTAGTATTGGTTCATTTTAAAAGGATTTTCTCACTTGATGTGCACATTGTATATGTGATATATTTTTGTGTACACATGTTTGTATGATACATGTTAGCTTGTGCTTGTGTAAAGATTAAACCATGGTTATATGAATGGTTAGGGTTTTATTTACTTATTCATTTATTTATATTGATTATTCATTTTGGAAAGGAAAAGAAAAATGGTGGCTTTATTTGTTTCTTTCATGAAGCTTCATGAAGAGTTGAATAATTGACCATTTTTGTTTTCTTCTCTTAACCTAACCATGCACCTAACCCTAGTTTGCTCTCTACACTTCACCATGGTTAGTATATGATAAGTAATGATATTATTCTCATTTTTAATCTAAGACTTATCATATTCTATCTTCATCTTCTTCTTCTTCTTCAAAGAAAAAGCTTGACACCATTATTGGCACCTTGAGCTAAAGAGTGAGAAATCCAATTCTAAAGTGATCCCACCTCCTATTTCTTCATCCTCTACCTCTTGCCAAGTGGTTTTGAGTGTTTTCTTCACAAGTTTCACAACTTGGTGAAGTTGGAGCTTGAACTTGTGATGCCTCGACGTAGATCATCTTCGGCACGAAGCCGACGACCTAGCTCGCCCATTTCTCCGATGAAGCCGACGATTGAGTTCGGGATTCGAGATGGACAGCGAGAGGACGCCTACGTGGAGCTAAGGATGTGGAGAAATGGATCTACAAAGGTTGTAGCCTCTCTCCTTTAGTTAAATCGTTAACTTGTTTAATGTTTCGCCTAGAATTCTAGTCGACGATCTGTATTAGGGTTTCTCGGCACCCATAAATTTTGAAATTGGCATGGTTGATGCCTTGTGAGACCTCTTGAGAGTGCCTAAGAACCCTACACATATAACGATGCGATGCAATGAGATAGCTAACTAGGAAACTACGCATATAATGCAAATACTATAAGTAATACTAAACCATCGGGCGCCTCGCGCCATCCAGACGATCCCCCCATAGATGTATACATCTACTCACCGGGACGCCTCGGCTAATCTGATCCGATCTCCATTCTGTCTTTCCGCGCCGCGTCCGACACCTCTGCATCCGATCCTAGGATCGCACACAAGCAATTAAAAGGATAAATATAAGAATAGACGCAGGACAAACGATACAAATCAATCACCCACACTAACTAGACGCGCACACACTTGGTGCACAGAACGTGCTCGCGAGAACACCACAAACTACAACTATGGTCGCTATACGTGACAACCACCCATCTTAGTACCCACTCGTACCAATAGCGCATTCACAACACATTAAATATCTTAGGGATTAAGTTATAACTCATCAAAACCCCAAACTTAATTAGAATCGATTTATTTCAAAAACCTAGTAAGCATCCATTTTCCATTTTAGTTCAAATCTTAATGTTTTAATAATTCTAGTGGCCACAATGCTCACTAAATATCTTAATTAATTCACACAAACCATTACTAAAATTTTATCTCACCAATTTATATTAATTTTAAAAACCTAGTTCGCAAAATTATCTAGTTTGAAAAATTTTGAAGCAACAATTTATAATTTGACAACTAAACTAGATTTTGCATATCTTAAAATGTTAAACCACACATTATAAGCATACTCAAATAATAAAAACCCTAACTTGATCTCAAACCCCTTTTCTTGAATTTTCTAAACTTGAAATTGGAACCATTTAATTACCTAATTAAATTGACTTAAAATAATTAACCAATAATTAAACACTGGGGTTAGGATTATAGCTCAACAAACATGAGATCAAATATGCAACCTAGCCTCCCAAAGATACTTCCTACTCCAAGATCCATACTAGTTTGGCTAAAGAATAATGGGTAAGGCTTTAATTAGGAGTTTGTGGGATTTTTATTGATTTTTTGATGGATTTTTGGAGATTTTTGAAGTGGAATTGAAGTGGGAAAAGTTGGGGGACTGCCCATGGGGGGCTCGGCCAGAAAAAGGAGGAGGAGAGAGTGAGGTGAGAGGGCGTGGGTGTGTAGAAACAACTATAATTAATACACCCATTTAAGTCTTTTCACAATATTTTATTTTGTTTCATTTTATTTAAATTTCCCCTACTAGAATTTTCTAAATTTGTGGAGACAAAATGAGAAAAAGGAAAACATGTTACATATTGAATATTAAGTTGTCATGGTGCACAATTTTGTAATTAACCCATTTCTAATTTGTAATTTACACTAATTTAATGAATAACGGAAGTTTAAAATTTATTTAATATAATTAATTAAGGAAAGATATTTAAGTAAACTACCAATTTATAAGTGACTAAATAAATATCAATTACTAGCAATTGCATAGTTAAAATAGGCATATTTAAGTCTATGTTGACAAATAACTATATCTTGAATTTTATGGAAAACACGATTTATTTTACCGATTATCGGAAAAATTATCCTAAAGGATTTATTTATTTATTTATTTATTTTTAAAACGTTACAATCTTCCCCCCTTAAAGAAATTCGGTCCCCGAATTTAAAATCTAACTACGCTTATAGGAATAGCTCTCTCTCATCTCGTCTTCGACTTCCTACGTATCCTCTTCGCCGCTCGGACCACGCCAAGGAACAATTACGGACGGTATGTCCTCGGACCTCGGTTTCTTCACCTGCCGATCTAGAATGACTATCGGCCGCTCTTGCGAAAGAAAGATTACGCTCCAGCTGGATCGTCTAATACTGTATCGCATGAGAAGGATCAAGAAGGTACTTGCGGAGCATTGATACGTGAAACACGGGGTGAACATCTAGAAAGTCAGGTCGGAAAAGCCAAACGATAACACTGTGCCGACACGCTCGAGAATCTCCAAGAACCCACATATCTGAAACTAAGCTTCTCTTCCTCCTGAATCTCAACATGCCCTTCATCGAAGAATCCTTCATGAAAACATGATCGCCAACAAAGTCTATCAGCATAAAACTTCTGCCTGCCCTAGGCCACTCTTATCCTATTCCGAATCAACTAACTCTTTTCGATCGTGTCCCGCTCAATCTGTAGCCCCAAAATACTGCTCTCACTGAGCTCTATCCAACAAACGGGTGATCGATATCTCTTCCCATAAAATGCTTCAAAGAGTGCCGTCTGAATCGTCTCCTGGAAGCTGTTATTGTAGAAAAGCCTTATCAAGGGCAAATGATGACCCCAATGCCACGAGATCTAGAATGCAAGCTCGGAGCATATCCCCAAGAATCTGAATGGTCCTCTCTGATTGACCGTCGGTCACTGCACTGAAACTCAAATAGGAGTCCAAGGCCTCCTGAAGTTTCTGCCATCGTCGGCTGGTGAACGGGGTGCCTCTATCGGACACAATATAAGTCGGAACTTCATGTAGTCGCACCATCTTATCAACACATCTGAACATACTGAACCAGTCCGAAAGTGGTCTTATCTAGTAGAAGGTGAGCTGATTTCGTCGATTGGTCTACGATCACTCAAATATAGCTATACTCTCGACTGATTCTAAGTAGACCCACGATACAATCCATATAAATCTGTTCCCATTTCCACTTCGGAATGGGCAAGGGTTGTAATTCTCCTGCTGGCCTCTGATACTCGGTCTTGACTTTGCTGACAAGTCAGCATCCCGAAACAAAATCTGTGATATCTCTCTTCATTTCTCTACCTCTCTAGACATCTCTTATGCCATGATACATCTTGGTGGAAACCGAATAAACACTATATGTCGACTGGTATGCTTCCTCTAAAATCTCGTGTCTCAGTCCCTCAAAATCTGGCACACACAGTCAAGTCCCAAATCGTAGTACTCCCTAACCATCAATCATAAACTGTGAATCTCTACCCTTGTCGAACTTGCTCCATGATCTCTAGCAAACAAACGTCATCGGACTATGCCTCACTGATACGGTCAAATATTGTGGACGTCCACGGACACGGCAAGTTGTCTCCTGGTCGGCGTAAACTCAAACTGTACTCGGCTATCACATAGACCCTGCTAATTTGCCGTCGACTGTCTCTAAACTGTGCTCAAACAAGAAAAGCTACCTCCAGGCCTCTAACTCAAAGCATCTGCCACAACATCCGGCTTACCTGAATGATAAAAATCTCACATTCATAATCTTTCACTGGCTCCATTCATTGGCGCTGTCTTAAATTTAGATCTCGCTGCTGAAAGATATAAGCTTCTTGTGATCCGTAAATATCTAGCACGACTTGTCGTATAAAACTTAAGTGTAAAAACCATCGCAGCCATTTTTAAGTCATGCATAGAAAATTCTGCTTGTGCTTCTTCAATTGCCGAGAAGCATCGCAACAACCAACAAAACCGCCTGATCCTGAAGGCATAGATAAAACTGGCACCGTAGTCAAACGAGTCTTCAACTGCTAAAAGCTCTGCTCGCATACCTTAGTCCAACGAAAAGAAATGCCCTTCCGGGTCACCCGGTCAACGTTGCAGCTATATGCGAAAATCCCGTACGAAATTTCGATAGTACCCGGTCAAATCCAAAAATGTCGCGAACCTCCGTCACTAATACAGGTCTGGGCTAGCGCTGAATGGCCTCGATCTCCTTCAGTTCCATACTTACCATCTCTCGTACTACGTGATCCAAGAAGTCAACACTATCCAATCGGAAAACACACTTGGATAATTTAGCGAATAGTGGGCGCTCCCTCAAAGTCTGCAACGAAATCCTCAATTACTGTCCAGGCTCCACTCGGCTCCAAAAGTACACTAAGACGTCCTCAATGAATACAATGATAACTGATCAAAAACGGCCTGAATATTCGGTTCATCCAATCCATAAATGCTGCTGGGGTATTAGTGAGCTCGAACGACATCACCAAAACTCATAACGCCCATAACTTGTGTGAAAAATAATCTTCAGAATATCATCCTCTTGAACCCACAACTGGTAGTAACCCGATCGCAAGTCAATCTTCGAGAAATGTCCCGCACAGTAACCCGATTCAACTGACGATAATCAATATATAGACGCCAACGGCCGTCCTTCTAACGAACAGGACAGGAGCTCCCCCAAGGTGACGCACTCGGACGAACAAGCCCTTTATCCAAAAAATCTTGTAACTGATCTTTCAGTTCTTTCAGCTCCGCTGGGTCCATCCAATATGGCGGTAGAGAAAAAGGCTCCGTGCCAGAAATCAAGTCAAAGAAGAACCCAATATCGCGCTCTGGCGACAAACCAAACAACTTGTCAAGAAAGACGTCTTGCAATTCCCTCACAAACAGGACATGGTCTAACGGGACCTCTGCGGCTCTAACATCACGAACATACGCTACGAATCTCTGGCATCCTTTCCTCAAGAACGGAGTAGCGCAAAGAGAAGAAATCGATTGGGAAAGGCGACGCTACGGCCTCCCCGAAAAACAAGAACTGGCTTTCCCGGAAAACTAAATCTGACTGCCTCCTTACGGCAGTCCACGGACGCACAACACATGGCTAACCAATCCTTGCCCAGAAGAACATCGAAGTCAAACATATTGAGAAGATTCAAATTGACAGAAGAATCCCTACCTTTGTCACAACGGCGTCTACCTAATCGCCTCTGAGCTGGCCTACCCGTACGAATCCACTTTAGTCCAGAAATGACTGATGTAATACCCCTTGTATTATCCGGTATATCCATATATACCAGATAAGCATGGGGACCCACTGTAAAACAATGGGGAATCTTCGGAATACATTCCGAAAGAGGACAGATCTGTACTATAAATGGAATGATACCACTCTTCAATACAGAGGCGCCTTTTAAGTGAACCGGCACTACAGGAGCTTGAGAACTCCGTAGTTAAGCGTGCTCGAGCCAGGGAAGTTCTGGGATGGGTGACCTCCTGGGAAGTGGCCCCCGGTCGGGTCCGGTTCGCCCCGAAGGACAAAACCGTGCAACTTCGGTCAGAGCGGACAATACTCTCTGTATTGGGGGTGGATCGTGACCGAATAGTATCAGAGCCAGGTTCCTCAATAGTAGGTCTGCGCTTCGAGGACGAACCATTGTTCTAAGTGGGGGAGAATGTAATGCCCCTTGTATTATCCGGTATACCCATATATACCAGATAAGCATGGGAGCCCACTGTAAAACAATGGGGAATCTTCGGAATACATTCCGAAAGAGGACAGATCTGTACTATAAATGGAATGATACCACTCTTCAATACAGAAGCGCCTTTTAAGTGAACCGGCATTAGTAGGTCTGCGCTTCGAGGACGAACCATTGTTCTAAGTGGGGGAGAATGTAATGCCCCTTGTATTATCCGGTATACCCATATATACCAGATAAGCATGGGAGCCCACTGTAAAACAATGGGGAATCTTCGGAATACATTCCGAAAGAGGACAGATCTATACTATAAATGGAATGATACCACTCTTCAATACAGAAGCGCCTTTTAAGTGAACCGGCACTACAGGAGCTTGAGAACTCCGTAGTTAAGCGTGCTCGAGCCAGGGAAGTTCTTGGATGGGTGACCTCCAGGGAAGTGGCCCCCGGTCGGGTCCGGTTCATCCCGAAGGACAAAACCATGCGATTTCGGTCAGAGCGGACAATACTCTCTGTATTGGGGTGGGTCATGACAACTGAAGTTTCAGAAATGCGCTCCTCCAACAGTAAGGTCACGTCCATGGCAGCAACGTAAGTGTAAAAAGGCTGGGCACTAATAGCAAGAATTAACTGCATGTCCAATCTCCACACGAACCTCTTTATCCGTTTCTCTTTAGTGTCCACCAGGTAAGGAGCATATCAAACCGCTGAGTAAGATAAATGTCATACTCAGACACCGTCATCCCTGGAGTCTTGCGCAAAGACTCAAGACTACGAGCTCGGACATCTTGAATGCTCTTCGGAAGGAAACGAGCAAGAATTACAGCTGTGAACTTATCCCCAGTCATAGGAAGTAGATCTGCAGCCCGGCCTCTCTCAATTGACTCGCACCACGTCTGAGAAAGACCTCTCTAGACAAAAACTCGCAAGCTCAATCCATATCTCGTCAGAACACCTCTGTGAACGATAATTCCTAGCCATCCTGTCAAGGATTGTCTACGGGTCCTCCGCTGCATCTGTGCCTGTAAAAGCTAGACGCTTCAGCCTCAAAAACTCCTGTAAGGAAATGGAAAAATCCCGGTAACAATAGAAACAGCTGCCTGAGCAGCAGGTAAAAACACAGTCCCTAAAATAGGAGGGACATCATCGGCTCTCGGAGTTCGGCTAGTCTCAACTAACAATCCAATCATCTGTCGCACGTCCTGAATACTCGACTCCAGCCTAGCCATCCATCCTGGAAAAGCGGATCACTCTGTCCCTGAGGGTTAGGCATACCGCCCTGATCGGTCCTCTTCTCAAACAAGCCTGTTCTAATCTCATCCCTAGCGGCAGCCCTCTGGCCTTTGCAAATCTCCAGCGATATAGTGGCTGGTGCAAGAACAGGATTGATAGGAACATTGCAATCGAATCAAAGGATTTCCATAATCAAGAAAGGAAATACAAGCAAATGTACATATATCCTAAGGTCACTTAGGCGGAGTACCGTATCGTGAGTATGCCGCGGAACATACACACGCTGCGTCGCTCTGCTTAAGTCACCTACTTCATCTACTAAGGTCTTCGTACACTCAGAAAGGTAAAACCCTACACTCTGATACCAACTTTGTCACGACCCGAAGGTACGGAACGTGACTGGCACTTAAATTACGAAACATTTAAAGGCGTAACGTAATCTAAGTAAGCCAAAGCCCAGAAATCTAAACCAAATATTTTATAGAGTGAAGAAAAACTTATTAGAAGAAAGCGATTTTAACCAAAACAAGTTGCATTAAACATTTTTTAAAGCATCACAATTCCCGAAAATTTTGGTAGAGTCTCCTTTGTAAATACTGCCCCCCCCAAACGGGTACAACACAAGAAAATACATTTTTTATGAATAAAGGCATCCCCAAGCTGGAGCTAGCCCTTCGCTAAAGGCGGAATCACAACCATATGCAATGAATATATCATAATAATGCGAAATACGTATAAAAGCATAAAAGCATCACGTCGGCCCAAGTGAGCATCGACACCAAACCACAAATATAAGTCTTAAGTCTCACCATCAAGTCCAATATAAAAGGGTAGATGGAGTATACTAGATACAAATAAAATACACGGTGGGAGCAAAAGAAAATCCTCCGAAACCCATCTATGAGCAAGCTGCAAGCCGAAGACGAAGCTGTAACAACTCCAATTTTATTATACAAAAATTTGTTTAAAAATTAATGTATACTTGGGGTATTTGCATTTTCTGTGAGTACCATAAATATTTGTTTTGGTAATTAATAGCAAGAAGGAGCTTGTTGCTCATTGGTAAGACCTTGCAGTGCTGAACCAAGCCACCAGAGTTCAAATCTCATGCCCCATATTATTTTTAATATTGTTTTATTTTGAATTTTTAGAATACCAAGAATCTACGCGTGCATAACTCATAAAAATCCTACTACACACTAAAAAATAAACTGGACCAGAGGGATAATGAAACAACGAGGAGCCCCGACCACCCCCGACTCGGCCGGTGACGCGGCCGACTAGGGCCGGCGCCGCTGGCCAGACTCGGGCGGACCGCCGAGTCGTCAACTTGAAAAAGTTGCATTTTGGACTTCCCTGCACACCTGCATAGTTTAAATCCCTAGACCAGTAACAGAGACCTTTTAAAACCCCAATTACTCCACTTTTAATACATTTTATTACATTTATCATATTTTTTCATTTTAACCTTTCACCTACCCTAACCCTAGCCTAACCCTATAAATACAACCCCTAAACACTACCCCCTCACTCCAAAATTCTGAACAAAACTCTCAAGAAATTTTCTAGAACCCTAGGGTACTTTGGAAGAAGCGAAATGCGAAGCTCCGGCAATTTTTCCGGTGACAACCCTAGGAGATCCTGCGACGAAACGACGCGCCGGAAGCTACGTCCACTCCCTCTCCCTCTCCTCTTTAAGCTAAACTCGTAAGTCCCATTTTCCCTCTTTCCTATTCTTTCTAAAAACACGTATTTCTAAAACCCGACGGAATCGGAGTAAATCCGATTTCTGATTCAGTTCTTCCTAAAACCTCAGTTTTTCTTAAATACAATCATGCTAAACCATTACATGTTGACTATTAAATATTAACAAACATGTTGAACAAATTTAATGACAACCTATTTCATTTTGTAATTTTTACCGTACTTTTCCACTAAAATACCATGTAGTTTCATTTCGACATTAAAACATCACAAACTTGTTATACTTTTAAGTAGATCACGAGGTAATGACCTATCTCCTCACAACACTCATATGCAATATAGCACAATACCTTTTGGGAACCTAGAATACGGGAAAACGAAATATTTCAAATAAATACCATGAATTAATAAAACCATTTTCTAAAGGATTAAGTATTTTACACAAATCTTTGCAAAGCGCTGCTACAACCCAATTTGGGGAACCCGACTGGGATGGTGTGGATTATCGCACATCTCTAGGCTTAGTAGTGCGAGATGCAAACCTCCGCAAGGAGCATTCGGTCTCGAAAGATTTAAAATACGAACATCTTAAGAAAATGATATTACTAGAAATATAAAATATATATTAAAATTATTTTTATATAAATGTATGTATAAGTAACATTAAAATATCTATTTTGTTATAATATAAATATTCCAACTCTTTTCAAAAATCACAAGAATCACTTTACATTAAAATACCATGAATTCTATACAAGTACAATATGACAAATAAATACCATATATTATGAAAGTAGGTTATTTTCACTAGAAATATCATAAATATAAAATCTACATTTATTACAACTCTAAAGATGATAAATAAATACTTGGGGTGTATTTGAAAATTATACAAAAGTATTTTTACATAAAACCCCCTCAAGTTCTATAAATTACCCTAAGGACCCTAATAAATATAGGTTTAAGCGAGACCAATCTCTTGAGCCTCGGGGAGCCGGAGAAGTGGGTGCTTGCCTATTTAAGGTAGACAACTTAACAACGGTGTTATCAACACGGTAATCGTCTTTGAAAAAGACACAAATCCTGCCGCCCATGTGCAGCGGTCACCGATAACATCAAAACAATCAGGACTTCAATTTCTTTTCTAATTGTTTTGACTCAGAATGAGTCTCATTATAATCTGACTTGAACATGATTCAAGTACAATCTACAATCTATAATCTACAATATTACAATTCAACATGAATTCATATATTCAATCTGTTCAAACTATTCAATCTATATTGACTGAACCGAACCATGGATATACTTCCATTTACATGATTCTTTAGTTACATCCATAATTCTACAGTTACATCCATTTACTGATATCATGGTTTCAGTAAGTCATCCAATTATACAATCTATACAGTTTACAATACAATACAATACAACTATACAACAAAACATCTCGGTTTTAAGAGGTAGATTGGTACGGAAGGTGTTAGAAGTGGCACGAGACAGTAAGATTTAATACACCTAACCTGAATCAAGTTGTTGTTGTGCTGTGGCATAAACGGTTCCTTGTACTACACTTGCCTCTAGTCTCTGGCATATAGAGACTCCTCTCGTATACACTGGCATCCTTCTGTATCAAGCTACAAACAACAGCGTTAACCATATAATACAACTTTAAAAGCTACATTCTCTTTCTGTCTATTCTATTTCTCCCTTATTGTTGGGACTTACCGAGCGATTTGTTCACTGACGACATTCTCTTTCTTTCTTCTTTGAATGTCGTCAGGTGATCTGGACACTCCGGAGATCGAGCCCACTAGTGAATACTTGGACCACTTCATCCCAGAGCTTTAGTTCATTGTACACTTTTATTTCAGTACTTTTCCTTTTCTATTATGTCATTATTTAGGCATTGCTTTCATTCAGTTGTATTTACTTTCCATGCATTGTACAAAAAGAATGTGAATAAATAAAGTTGTTGTTTTATTATATCTTGTCTCTTGTGCATTTATTTTTATATTGCTTAGATACGCTTAGCGTATTTACTTGTCACGCCCCGCTTCCCAGAGTACGCTAGATTGGGCACGTGACATAGCCAACCATGCTACCTGTGGGTAGGAAGTATCCATCCACAGTCACATTACGGCTGTAGGGATATCAAGAACAAGATAAAACTATCTAAAAACATGTCCATAATCCAGAATACAGGAGTCAATAATAAATAAATGCGGAAGCAAATGATCCAATACAAATAACTGAAAAGTATGTCCCATAATACGGGCTCACATCAGGAAATAAATGCAGGAAATAAAACTAACTACTACTGAACTCACAGCTCAGCCTGCTGGCTGAAATACTCCTGCTCGGACTGCGACAGCGGTACAGAATCTGGGCCATGCAAAACCCAGACGTCAGTGCGTCATGTCAACAAGTAAAATAATATGAACAATGTAACAGGCAATGCAAAATAAACATGAATAAAGCAATAATGTGAAACAAGCAGTGCAGGGTAGTGTGCAGTGGATAACTAAACTGTTCTATCAGGTTTTCTATTCTAAAGTCTGTGAAATCAATTGATGAATCGTCGATGTAACTCAATAGTATCCCGTGCATGCCCGGGACCACGGTCAAGATCCTCGGGGCTGAATCCGAGACGTGCCGCTAGGCAGTAACAGGTAGCAGGATGGACAAGTGATGTCAGCATCATCACTCCGGGGCTGGCCTAGCCCGTAAGACTGATCAGAACAGGTATCGAACTGCTGAGTTACAAGTCAGGTTTCACCTTTGATTTCCCCATACCCCCAAGTTATGTATGTCAAGTCAGGTATTCAGTAATCAAGAACTAATGCCAACACAGGATCAGGTAAAAGCAGGTTTGTCTGGATAGACAACAGAAACGGTCCATGAGGACTACATGTCAGGTTTGTTGGCATTAGACACAAGATCAGGTAACGGGTCAGGTCATGATACATCAGGTCAAGTCAACAGTATACGGTACCATGTCAGGTGTATCAATATATATATGTGTGTAGCAATGTCAGGTCAAGATGTAAACAATATCGTGGGTGTGCTCACAATCAGATATATAATCAAACATGGGTATTAACAATATGAGATAAGCAATGAAATAGGTAATATGCAGTTTCATTCAATTTGCAATACAGTTATCAATTTGTTACAGAGATGATTACAAGAGTGCAGTAAGACAAGTTTAGTCGTTTAGTCATGTTAACAGGTTTAAGAACACTTAGAGGTGCAATGATTTATGTAACGGTTCAGTACAGCTATTTCAGGTTGAATGCATACAAGTGTCCGAATGGAACAGAACTACAGGGATAGATGCCATAAGCTACGTTAATCATTAAAATGTGATTAAACAGGTAAACATGGTTATTAGTTTCACTTTGCAAATTGTATGTTCCAAGTGTAGCGGTAAAAATGATATAATGTAATACTGTACACGGAAAATGAGAAATGATTGTACCAAAACTAAATTACAGTTTTAGGGTGTCACGATATATATGTAAATATTGTATAGCATGTAGCAAGGGGTACTTGCCTCGACGGATCGCGAACCGGGGAAAAACGTAACGTAACGTCGGCGGGGAACTCGCGACGGGCGCACGGTTCACGGATTGAACCCAAACAACGAACAATGGAACCACGCGGATCGGGGTCCCTTGCTGGAACGTCGGGTCACGTCGTCAGTATCGCCGGATTCCGGCGAGAAAGAGAACAGTGAATGAAACATCATAGGATGAAACAAGAAAGCAAAGAAATACAAGGAAAATACAAGGAAAGGGGGGAGGAGGATCTGAGAGTGTGCTTACGATGATCAGCAGAGGGGTTGTGAAGGTTGACGACGTCACCGGAGCTCCGGCGGTGAACAGTGATCGCGGGGGAAAACTGCCGATTAAGAATGTATTAGCCGAGAAAGAAAGAAGAAGGGAAGAGAGGAGGGAAGTATCTTACCGAGGAGCGTGCGAGGTCGGAGGCAAGAGGACGGGGTCGTCGGCGGCGACAGACGGCGGTCCGACGGTGTGCAGGGGCTGCGGGTGGCTGCGACTGGTGTGCAGGTTCACGTGAGAAGAACAAATAGAGGAGGAGATGGGTGATACGAAGAAGAGGAAGCGAGGGTGATGGTGATGGCGTCGCCGGCGTTGGGACTGCGGCGGCGAGGATGGAGACGGCTAGGGCTTGCGCTGGCTTGGGTTAACGTTGCTGGGAAAATAAAGGAGGGGGAAAGATTTAAAAGAAGAGAGAGAGAAAGAGAATAAGGTTAGAGAGAGAGAGATTTGAGGGGTAGAGAGAGAGAGAGAAATACGAGAGAGAGAGAAAGAGAGAGAGAGAGACGGTGAGGTAAGGTGTGGGGCCCAGACTTAAGAGAAGAGATTGGCTGAAGGAAAATTGCAAAGATTTATACTGTTCAGAAATATTATATTCGGTTTAAAAATTATTTGAGATTAGCTACATTTTAATTATGCGATGGTTTTATAATAATAATATTTTGGGATTTTGGCGCCAAATAAAACATTTCAAAATCGCGCCCGGGTCGGGTCCAAAAATTTGAATTTTAAATAATAGGATTTGAAGCGGGTTCCAAATTTTAAAATTAAGTGTTTTATGATTAATAAGCATACCCCCAAGACGGACACATGTACGCACGCGTAGCCGTCCAAACTCGCCCGTTTTACTGAACGGGACGAGAATACAGTACACGGACGCTACCACAAGGCTAGGGGCGTCGAGTAGGCCTAGATGGATATTTTCAATTTCATTTTAGATGCCAAAAATTGTTATATGTAGAAATGACTTTGCCGGGTAAAATTTTACAGTAAGCAGCAAGCAAGCAAGCTAGATGAAATGAGTACCACATTATGCTCAAACAGTAACTGAAAATAGTAGTATTGGGCTCGGGTGTTACATCATACCCAACTACAAAAAGAATTTCGTCCTCGAAATTCCAAGAATACAAAGATAGAAAACTACAGGAAAAGGTGAGGAAACTTCTGCCGGATCTCATCTTCTCGTTCCCAAGTGGACTCTCCATGCGAGCGATTACCCCAAGAAACAAGCACGAGGGGGATAACCTTGTTCTTGAGAACCTTTTCCCTTCGATCCACGATTTCAACCGGTCGCTCCTCAAAAGTTAAGTCTTCCCGTACTGTTAACTCCGAATGAACCAAAACGTGTGTTTTATCTCGAACATACCTTCGTAGTTGAGATACGTGAAACACATCGTGCACACTTGCCAAGGTCTGCGGTAACGCCAAACGGTACGCTACCACACTAACACGCTCCAAGATCTTAAAGGGTCCAACGAACCGAGGACTAAGCTTTCCTCGACTCCCAAAACGAATCACCCCTCTAGTCGGTGATATCTTCAAGAATACCAAATCACCCACGGCGAACTCTAGAGGTCTTCTTGATGTGTCAACCCAACTCTTCTGTCTGTCTTGAGCTGCCTTCATATGATTCCTGATAGTGTTAACCTTTTCAACTGTCTGCACCACCAAATCTAGTCCCAACAATCTTCGTTCACCGACATCATCCCAACAAACAGGTGAACGACATTTACGACCATACAAAGCTTCAAACGGAGCCATCTGGATAGTTGCCTGAAAACTGTTGTTGTAAGAAAACTCCACCAAATGTAGATGATCCTCCCACGAACCCTTGAAGTCCAACATGCATGCTCTCAACATATCTTCAAGAGTTTGGATCGTTCTCTCCGACTGACCATCAGTTTGACGATGATAAGCTGTGCTAAACTTCAATCGAGTCCCCAAACTTTCCTGTAAACTCCTCCAAAAGTGTGATAAGAACCGAGTGTCCCGATCGGATACGATGCTTACCGGTACTCCATGCAATCTTACAATCTCCTGCATGTACCGCTCTGCCAAAGTCTCTGTTGATTGACCAACCCGGAAAGGAATAAAGTGAGCAGCCTTGGTCAAACGATCAACAATCACCCATACTGCATTATTGTCCTTTGGACTCCGCGGTAAAGCCGTCACGAAATCCATGGTTATATGTTCCCACTTCCACTGAGGAATCGGAAGTGGTTGCAATAAACCAGCAACCCTTTGATGTTCAGCCTTGACTTGCTGACACACCAGGCACTTAGCCACAAAGAGAGCAATCTCCCGTTTCATGCCTTCCCACCAGAAATGCTGTCGAATATCTCGGTACATCTTTGTGCCTCCTGGATGTACAGAATAAGCTGAACTGTGTGCCTCCTTCATAAGCTCTTCACGAACATCTCCCTTTGGCACACATAAACGGCTACCATACCTCAACGAACCATCTTCGTGGACCAGTAAATCTGTTCATAGTCCGGCTTCAACCTGCTCTCGAAACTTTTGCAGTCTAGGATCCTGCGATTGTGCTGCTTTAATTTTCTCAATCAAAGACGACTGCACTTGCAGCTGCATCAACTGTCCCGTAGAACGCGGTACCACAACCTCCAAGTCAAATCTTTGAAAATCTGCAACGATCTCCTTCTGCGTAGTTAACACCTGTATTGCTGGTAACCGACTCAGCGCATCCGGCATAACATTAACCTTCCCCGGATGGTACTTAAGATCAAGATCGTAATCAGCCATCAGCTCCAACCATCTACGCTGCTTCATGTTAAGCTCCTTCTGTGTGAACACGTACTTCAAGCTCTCATGATCTGTGAAAACTTCGACCCTTTCGCCCAAAAGTTAGTGTCTCCAAATCTTCAAAGCGAAAATCACCGCCGCAAGCTCCAAATCATGAGTCGGATAATTCTTCTCATGGGTCTTCAATTGTCTCGATGCGTATGCTACAACCTTCCCATGCTGCATCAAAACACATCCCAATCCTTTCCCAGATGCGTCGCTGTGAATCACCAATCCTCCAGAATTGTCTGGCACGGTCAGAATAGTGGTGGTTATCAACTTCTTCTTCAACGACTCAAAAGCTAACGCACATTTATCCGTCCATACAAAAGGTACCTCCTTGCGCGTAAGCTTGGTCAACGGCTCTGCCAGACGAGCAAAGTTCTCCACAAATCTCCTGTAGTATCCGGCTAATCCAAGAAAACTTCTTATCTCAGCAATATTCTTTGGAATCGGCCAATCTCGAACTGCTGCAATCTTTTCTGGATCGACGGCAATGCCATCGCCAGACACAACATGTCCCAAAAACTTCACTTCCTCCAGCCAAAACTCGCACTTACTCATCTTCGCATAAAGCTTCTCCTGTCTCAATGTCTGCAGTGCGATCTTCAAATGCTCAGCATGCTCCTCAAAACTCTTCGAGTAAACCAGAATATCGTCAATGAAGACCACGATAAACTGGTCCAAGAACGGTGAAAAGATTCGGTTCATCAAGTCCATGAATAATGCCGGCGCATTCGTTACTCCGAAGGGCATCACTAAGTACTCGTAATGTCCATACCGAGTTCGGAACGCCTTCTTGCAAATATCTTCAGCTTTCACTCGAACCTGATGATATCCGGATCGCAAATCCAGCTTCGAGAATACCCTCGCGCCACTAAGCTGCTCAAAAAGTTCTCCAATGCGAGGGATCGGGTACTTTTTCTTAATAGTCACCCGGTTTAATTCTCGATAGTCGATGCAGATTCTTCTTGTGCCATCCTTCTTCTTTACTAGAAGAACTGGAGCTCCCCAAGGCGAGTTACTGCTTCGAATCCAACCCTTCTCAAGCAATTCAGAAACCTGTTTCTTAACTTCTTCCAACTCTACTGGTGCCATTGGATAATACGCTTTAGATACGGGCGCTGCACCAGGAATAAGATCAATTGCGAACTCCACGTCTCGCTTCGGCGGTAAACCCGATATATCTTCAAATACGTCCATAAAATCGCGAACAACCGCCGGCTCTTCACCACTATCAACTTCTATTGCTGCAAGAATATTGTTTGTCGGCCTAGCCCTAAACTCGACTGGCCCGACAGAACTGCTTCCTCCAGTGAAGGTAAACCTGGGATGTCCGGGAATCTGGAAAATTACTTTCTTTGCCCTACAGTCAATATGAGCGTGGAAAGTGCCAAGAAAATCCATTCCCAAGACGACTTCATAGCTGCCCGTATCAATCACCAAGAAATCTGCAAAAAGTTCCCGTCCGCACACAACAACTGTACAATCTTTACACTCCCTACTAGATATGATTTTCCCATTCCCAGTGTGTATATCCCAGAAACTAGACAGGGTCGTGCAGGTAATCGAGTGTGTAGTTATAAATTTGGATGACATAAAACAGTGGGATGCACCAGAATCAAATAATGCTAATGCGGGAAAACCATGAACGAGTAAAGTACCTGAAACCACTTCTCCTGACGCCTTGGCTTCCTCAGCTGTCAAGGTAAAAGCTCGAGCCTGATTAGGTCCTTGAGTCAGCTGTTTCTGCCCTTGGAACGGTTTCTACGGAGGCTTCTGAGTATCATCCCTCGTACGAAGCTTCGACGGACAAGCACCAACGGCGTGATCAGCCGCTCCACAAACCAAAAAAAGTCCCAGCCTTCTTCGACAATCTTTCTGCACGTGCCCAGGTAAACGACAGTAGTCACAAATCATGCTCTTTCTTCGATCAACGATCACAGGCTTCTTCATGGGTGCTACACCTCGACGGTCCACTGGAATACCTCTGCGACCATGAGCTCGGTTAGGTACAAATGCGAGCTTCCTTGCCGCAACTGCTGTCTGCTGTAAACTCCCTTTCATCCCAGATAAACTCTGCTGTTCCCGAGCTGCCGTAAGAACCTGTAAGAAAGTGGTCAAACCCAGGGAGATAATCTGCCTCTGGATGTCCACATCCAAACTGCGCATGAACCTTCGTGCCCTGTCTGCATCGTTGGCAACTAAAGATCCAGCGAATCTGCTGAGTCTCGTCCACTCTGCTGCATGCACGTCCACGGGTGCTCCATTCTGCCTTAGCCCAATAAACTTCTCTTCCATTTTCTCCCGTGCAGTCCGCGGGAAGAACTTCTCCAGGAAACTCTTAGAAAAATCCGCCCACTTGATCGGCTTGGGCAAGCGGGTCTCCTCAACAAGCCACCATTCTCGGGCGTAGTCCACTAGCTGAATGCGTACCACATCAACTCTTTTGTCATCTGGAATCTGTGCCGCAATCAGCAAATTCTCCGTGTCAACTAGCCACTGCTCGGCTGGCAACGGCTCCTCCAAACCCGTAAATGTAGACGGACCCAAACGCCTGAAGTCTGCCACGGTCCCTACTCGGTCAACTAGTTTAGCTCCAACGTTGTTTACAGACTGCTGAACGATCTGCAAACCTTCCTGAAACGAGTCTGCTTGCTGCTGGATCGGCTCGGTCTGCCTCTTTTGATTCTCTAGTATTCCCCTTATCACTCCAAGCATGGCGGCTTCGTCCACACGCCTCTAGTACGTCTTCAAATTCTTATCTGCCATATTCCTGAAATCAAAACACCCAACATTAGCATGATGATAGATTCAATATATAGATCAAGGCTAGAACTCCAAGATACTTAAATAGAGTACCGCATTGTAACTATGCCGCGGTATCATAGCCACAATTACTTAACTCCACCCAAGTCGCCTAAGTCCTAGAGATAACAAGAAATCATGTTTTTCGAGTCGACATGCAAAGGAAGTTTGCACGTCGTAAAAGATATAATCAGGAAGAATGTGATTCAAGAATGGTAAACGGCAAAGTGGCAGGACATATTTCCTAAACACGGGCATTCTGATTCGTGTATTGGGTACAATACCCAACTACAAAAGAATCAACCCAACTAACCTATGGCTCTGATACCAAAAGAACCATGTCACGCCCCGCTTCCCAGAGTACGCTAGATTGGGCACGTGACATAGCCAACCATGCTACTTGTGGGTAGGAAGTATCCATCCACAGTCACATTACGGCTGTAGGGATATCAAGAACAAGATAAAATTATCTAAAAACATATCCATAATCCAGAATACAGGAGTCAATAATAAATAAATGCGGAAGCAAATGATCCAATACAAATAACTGAGAAGTATGTCCCATAATGCGGGCTCACATCAGGAAATAAATGCAGGAAATAAAACTAACTACTACTGAACTCACAGCTCAGCCTGCTGGCTGAAATACTCCTGCTCGGACTGCGACAGCGGTACAGAATCTGGGCCATGCAAAACCCAGACGTCAGCGCGTCATGTCAACAAGTAAAATAATATGAACAATGTAACAGGCAATGCAAAATAAACATGAATAAAGCAATAATGTGAAACAAGCAGTGCAGGGTAGTGTGCAGTGGGTAACTAAACTGTTCTATCAGGTTTTCTATTCTAAAGTCTGTGAAATCAATTGATGAATCGTCGATGTAACTCAATAGTATCCCGTGCATGCCCGGAACCACGGTCAAGATCCTCGAGGCTGAATCCGAGACGTACCGCTAGGCAATAACAGGTAGCAGGATGGGCGAGTGATGTCAGCATCATCACTCCGGGACTGGCCTAGCCCGTAAGACTGATCAGAACAGGTATCGAACTGCTGAGTTACAAGTCAGGTTTCACCTTTGATTTTCCCATACCCCCAAGTTATGTATGTCAAGTCAGGTATTCAGTAATTAAGAACTAATGCCAACACAGGATCAGGTAAAAGCAGGTTTGTCTGGATAGACAACAGAAACGGTCCATGAGGACTACATGTCAGGTTTGTTGGCATTAGACACAAGATCAGGTAACGGGTCAGGTCATGGTACATCAGGTCAAGTCAACAGTATACGGTACCATGTCAGGTGTATCAATATATATATATATATATATATATATATATATATATATATATATGTATGTATGTATGTGTGTATGTGTGTGTAGCAATGTCAGGTCAAGATGTAAACAATATCGTGGGTGTGCTCACAATCAGATATATAATCAAACATGGGTATTAACAATATGAGATAAGCAATGAAATAGGTAATATGCAGTTTCATTCAATTTGCAATACAGTTATCAATTTGTTACAGAGATGATTACAAGAGTGCAGTAAGACAAGTTTAGCCGTTTAGTCATGTTAACAGGTTTAAGAACACTTAGAGGTGCAATGATTTATGTAACGGTTCAGTACAGCTATTTCAGGTTGAATGCATACAAGTGTCCGAATGGAACAGAACTACAGAGATAGATGCCATAAGCTACGTTAATCATTAAAATGTGATTAAACAGGTAAACATGGTTATTAGTTTCATTTTGCAAATTGTATGTTCCAAGTGTAGCGGTAAAAAATGATATAATGTAATACTGTACACGAAAAATGAGAAATGATTGTACCAAAACTAAATTTACAGTTTTAGGGTATCACAATATATATGTAAATATTGTATAGCATGTAGCAAGGGGTACTTTCCTCGACGGGTTGCGAACCGGGGAAAAACGGAACGTAACGTCGGCGGGGAACTCGCGACGGGCGCACGGTTCACGGATTGAACCCAAACAACGAACAATGGAACCACGCGGATCGGGGTCCCTCGTTGGAACGTCGGGTCACGTCGTCGGCATCGCCGGATTCTGGCGAGAAAGAGAACAGTGAATGAAACATCATGGTATGAAACAAGAAAGCAAAGAAATACAAGAAAAATACAAGGAAAGGGGGGAGGAGGATCTGAGAGGGTGCTTACGATGATCAGCAGAGGGGTTGCGAAGGTTGACGACGTCACCGGAGCTCCGGCGGTGAACAGTGATCGCGGGGGAAAAACTGCCGATTAAGAATGTATTAGCCGAGAAAGAAAGAAGAAGGGAAAAGAGGAGGGAAGTATCTTACCGAGGAGCGTGCGAGGTCGGGGGCAAGAGGACGGGGTCGTCGGCGGCGACAGACGGCGGTCCGACGGTGTGCAGGGGCTGCGGGTGGCTGCGGCTGGTGTGCAGGTTCACGTGAGAAGAACAAATAGAGGAGGAGATGGTTGAGACGAGGAAGAGGAGGCGAGGGTGATGGTGATGGCGTCGCCGGCGTTAGGACTGCGGCGGCGAGGATGGAGGCGACTAGGGCTTGCGCTGGCTTGGGTTAACGTTGCTGGGAAAATAAAAGAGGGGGAAAGATTTAAAAGAAGAGAGAGAGAAAGAGAATAAGGTTAGAGAGAGAGAGAGATTTGAGGGGTAGAGAGAGAGAGAGATAGAGAAATACGAGAGAGAGAGAGAGGGAGAAAGAGACGGTGAGGTAAGGTGTGGGGCCCAGGCTTAAGAGAAGAGATTGGCTGAAGGAAAATTGCAAAGATTTATACTATTCAGAAATATTATATTCGGTTTAAAAAATATTTGAGATTGGCTACATTTTAATTATGCGATGGTTTTATAATAATAATATTTTGGGATTTTGGTGCCAAATAAAACATTTCCAAATCGCGCCCGGGTCGGGTCCAAAAATTTGAATTTAAATAATAGGATTTTAAGCGGGTTCCAAATTTTAAAATTAAGTGTTTTATGATTAAAAAGTATACCCCCAAGACGGACACATGTACGCGCGCGTAGCCGTCCAAACTCGTCCGTTTTACTGAACGGGACGAGAACACAGTACACGGACGCTACCACAAGGCTAGGGGCGTCGAGTAGGCCTAGATGGATATTTTCAATTTCATTTTAGATGCCAAAAATTGTTATATGTAGAAATGACTTTGCCGGGTAAAATTTTACAGTAAGCAACAACGAGCAAGCTAGATGAAATGAGTACCACATTATGCTCAAACAGTAACTGAAAATAGTAGTATTGGGCTCGGGTGTTACATTACTTCATAGTAAATATGTAGCGGCCTCGTCGCGTCCTCTGCCCGTACTCTAGGAAGCGGGGCGTGCCGGAAGCAGAATAAAAGGTACACCCACCGCTACTGTACAGACGGGTCAGACCTGCAAGATATTATGGAACAACGGGGTGAGTTGCCAACTCGTGAGTAGTAAGTAATATCTAATAAGGTTATCGTAAGTATGCACGCAAATGCGTCACAACCTACGCATATCAATATAACACGATGTATTAGCATGAATGCAATATGAATGCACCATCAAACATGAAACCTGAAAATGCCTGGTATAAGAAAATCTTGATTCTTATCTTAGAAAACCTCTATGTAATAAAATGAAGTATCAACAATGAAATCACCAGAAATCCGTGTCAAGCATCGACACGATATATATAAATCCCAATATCTCAATGTCTCAATATCTCAATATCTCAATGTCTCAATATCTCAATATCTCAATATCTTAATATCTCAATATCTCATTGTCTAGGGCTCCGTCAGTCCGGATCGACCTATATCATCAAACCTCATGACCACGTCGGTATCCTCCGGATATCCGTCGTGCCAACAATCACCGGTAGGTAGTCTGCCCCTGCCAGGCTCATCGTCTACAACTCGAGCTTCTTGCCCTGGGGTACCGTACCGGACCCACCATGTACCCAAAACGGTTCATTCTACTCCTTGTATCGGGTCTCTAAAACCATCAGCAATTAGAAAAACTCATAGCGAACGACACATACATCTTGAGAAAACCGCAACTTGCATTTTAAAAAGATAATAAGATTACAAAAGTCTTGCGGTTTTCCCCAAAATCCAGAAATCTCATAAATACTGAAATTCTCAAGAAAACTCATAATATATATATATATATATATATAAACATGCTGGTGATGATGAAAATCTAGAATACGGTAGTATATACCATGCGAAGTACGGTCAGAAGCTATGCATGAATTATGATACAATGAGTATGTATATAACTAACAATCATGCGTATCCATTTTAATGAAATGAATATACAGGTATAATTCTATGGATCATATATTATGCAAATGCACTATTACCAATTCTAAGCAAATTCTATAGTGTTCGTGACATAGCAATTACCAATGGCGTGTGTGTTCGCATAAATAGTGCACGTGCGGCAGGAACCAATGGTAATGGTGCAAGTGTCCTATAAGATGATATCACATATATATATTTATACATATAACGATGCGATACAATGAGATGGCTGACTATGAAACTACGCATATAATGAAAATACTATAAGTAATACTAAACTATCGGGCGCCTCGCACCATCCAGAGGATCCCCCCATAGATGTATACATCTACTCACCGGGACGTCTCGGCTAATCTGATCCGATCTCCGTTCTGTCTTTCCACGCCGCGTCCGACACCTCTGCACCCGATCCTAGAATCGCACACAAGCAATTAAAAGGATAAATACGAATACTCGCGGGACAAATGACACAAATCAATCACGCGCACTAACTAGATGTGCGCGCACTTGGTGCACAGAACGCGCCCGCAACTACACCACAAACTACAACTAGGGTCGCTATACGTGAGAACCACTCATCCTAGTACCCACTCATACCAATAGCGCATTCACGACATATTAAATATCTTAGGGATCAAGTTATAACTCATCAAAAGCTCAAACTTAATTAGAATCGATTTATTTCAAAAACCTAGCAAGCATCCATTTTCCATTTTAGTTCAAATCTTAATATTTTAACAATTCTAGTAGACACAATACTCACTAAATATCTTAATTAAGGCACACAAACCATTACTAAAATTTTATCTCACCAATTTATATTAATTTAAAAAATTTAGTTTGCAAAATTATCTAATTTGAAAAATTTTGAAGCAACAATTTACAATTTAACAACTAAACTAGATTTTGCATATCTTAAAATGTTAAACCACTCATTATAACCATACTCAAATAATAAAAACCCTAACTTGATCTCAAACCCCCTTTCTTGAATTTTCTAAACTTGAAATTGGAACCATTTAATTACCTAATTAAATTGATTAAAGTAATTAACCAATAATTAAACACTAGGGTTAGGATTATACCTCAACAAACATGAGATCAAACATGCAACCTAGCCTCCCAAAGATGCTTCCTTGCTCCAAGATCCATACTAGTTTGGCTAAAGAATAATGGGTAAGGGTTTAATTAGGAGTTTGTGGGATTTTGTATTGATTTTTTGATGGATTTTTAGAGATTTTTGAAGTGGAATTGAAGTGGGAAAAGTTGGGGGACTGCCCATGAGGGTCTCGGCCAGAAAAAGGAAGAGAGGGAGAGAGTGAGGTGAGAGGGTGCAGGTGTGTAGAAACAACTATAATTAATACACCCATTTAAGTCTTTTCATAATTTATTTTATTTTGTTTCATTTTATTTAAATTTCCCCCACTAGAATTTTCTAAATTTGTGGAGACAAAATGAGAAAAAGGAAAACATGTTACAAATTGAATATTAAGTTGTCACGGTGCACAATTTTGTAATTAACCCATTTCTAATTTGTAATATACACTAATTTAATGAATAACGGAAGCTTAAAATTTATTTAATATAATTAATTAAGGAAAAATGTTTAAGTAAACTACCAATTTATAAGTGACCAAATAAATATCAATTACTAACAATTGCATAGTTAAAATAGGTGTATTTAAGTCTATATTGAAAAATAATTATATCTTGAATTTTACGGAAAACACGATTTATTTTACAGATTATCGAAAAAATTCTCCTAAAGGATTTATTTATTTATTTATTTATTTATTTATTTTTAAAACGTTACATCTTAGTACCTCGAATTCTGGAGCAACTATAGTAAACCACGATTTGTTCGCGAAACACGACACACGAAATGTGGAGTGGAAAGAGAAAAAGGTCCCACCGAGCGTGCCAGAATTTGATTACCGCCGAAAATAGAGACGAACCGGTATGGATCGTCTTGCCTAAATTTAGGTGCAGATGCTATTTGGGTTTACCCGTCCACCTCTCCGAAGATACCAAGTCGATTTATGGCATCGTATATCGGAGGTTTGGGCGGATGCAGCCGTTGTAGTGGACTTTGTCAAATTCCCTCTCGTTTGTGAGGGGTTTTTGATTGTGGGGACGCTCTTCCTTGTAGGTGCAAGCTCCTGCAGTTAATTACGTTATCGCATCGCGATAACCACTTTCTCCTACTCCAGAAGTTTACTTCGTGTCGTGTGTGTTTATTTTATTTTTGCTTGCCCGTGGATTGTATACAGAGACTAATTTATGTTGTCGCCCGTAGGGCGTGGATTAGTCTAAATCCGTATATCTTAGATTTAGATTTGGGTTGATTCAAGGATCGTTGATCTGCTTTGAGATCAAGATCGACTTAAATGTATGTGAGCATTTGGGGGCTCGGTTTTTTGTTAAAGATACGTTAGTCCAATTTGAGACTAAGATCTACTTAACATGGCGTTAGGATCATTTTTGTTTCAGATCCAATAAAAGAGTATTTGGGCTCTGTTGTTTTAGTTTAAGAACGTTTCGGTCCCTTATCGCCATTTTGGAGGCGAAGTTGTAGTTTGAGGACATTTCGGCCTGTTGATCACCATTTTTTAGGTGAGATTTTAGTTTAAGGACGTTACGGTTCGTTGTTAGTTTAGGGACATCTCTGTCCATTATTCATCTTGCGTTTACGTGTATTTGTTACGTGACGAGATGTACGGTGATGATGTGGGATACACCCATTTTGAGGTGTGGTTTGGTTTAAGGTGTTCACGTCAGCTTGGGAAGTGCACCCAAAAGCAATTGGTTGTCGGAACCCTCCACCTCTCTGAAGACGTTGAGGAATTATAACGACATGTATCAGAGGTGTAAAGATATGTACCCTTGAACCAATTCCCGTATTTGAGGGAAGAAGGAATCGGTGGTAAACCCATAAATCATTAGTCGTATTTTGAAACTATGACTGCCTCAGGGGAATGTGGGACGAATATCATTTTGGGATATCATCAGTTGGAAGATCGATAGTCATATTTGGGACTAAAATCAGTTTGGGAAGTATCGAGCACATGGGCTCGGTCCACTCAGTTTTCTTTTTATTTGAAAAAGAGTGCTAAGCACTTGTTTGGGCTCAGACCCTCTTTTTATGTAAAAAGTTCTTAGCACTTATGTAGGTTCTAACGCTCACACATAACCATATGGGATTTTCAGTTATGGGGATTTGCCCAATAAGTGTTAAACACTTTATCTTTTTTGTCTCTTTATGGAGTGTTGAGCTCTTTTTATGACGCCCACGTGCGATATACGTGAAGCGCTAGGCGCTGCCTAGTGAGTGTCAAGTACTTTTTATTCTGAGGCGTCTACATGAGAGACACGTGAGGCGCTGGGCGCTGCTCACTGAGTGCTAAGCACTCCTTTATTTTGTAGCGCCCACGTGAGAAGCACGTGTAGCGCTGGGCACTGAGCACCAATCACTGAGTGCTAAGCACTCCTTTATTTTGTAGCGCCCACGTGAGAGGCACATGGGGCGCTGAGCGCCAATCACTGAGTGCTAAGCACTCCTTTATTTTGTAGCGCCCACGTGAGAAGCACGTGGAGCGCTGGGCGCTGAGCGCCATTCATTAAATCCTAAGCACTTCTTTATTTTTATTTACCTAATTTTCTAAGAAGAAAGTTCTTTTTCCTCGAGAATTTAATTCTCTGTCTTTCTGAAGGTTATGGGGGGTTTCTCCTCTTTAGACTTGAAGTCTTGGGTCATTTATATAGTAGAGGCAAGTCTGTTGATTAGTTGAAGAAATCTCTCATTAAGAGATCCTAATTGATTTTGGGAATTTTACCCACCGTTGGATTTTTGATCCAAGAACTTCTGTTTTACAGAAAGTATTTTCTTGTTTTTAACAAGATTAGGAAAATATTTACCCATACAGAATTTATTCTGCAGATCAGTGATTTTTTAATCACCATTGGATTTTTAATCCAACGGTAGTCTGTTTTACATAGGGTAATCTTTCTTGTTTAAAAAGATTTGAGGAATATTTCATCTCAACAGAATTTAATTCTTCATCCTGATGATTTATCATCTCCGTTGGATCTTTAATCCAACGGCTCTGTTTAACAGAGAGTAGAATTTAATTCTACAAGGCGCCAGTGCACGTGGGCGCTGCTTAAGATTTTTGTGTGCTTTGCACACGGGCGCTGCTCATATAAGAGTTTTTAACTCTGGAGTTGGCACCCTCGTGGAAAGCACGTGAGGCGCTACTTAAGATTTTTGTGTGCTTTGCAAACGGGCACTGCTCATATAAGAGTTTTTAACTCTGGCGCTGGAGCCCTCGTGGAAAGCACGCGAGGCGCTGCCTCTTGAGTTTTGAACAGAGCTTTGCTCTTTTATTGGGGGAAACACCTACATCTATTATACGAGTGAAGGCCCTTCTGTCTACACCTAAGTCCAAACCCTTTGACTTGTCGAATGATTTAATTGAGCTATCCAAGTTTCATAACTTCCTTTCCGATGAGATTATCAATCGGAATATCGATGAAAGTTTTGAAGACATTTTTGCCAAAGAACTCGTATTCCTAGAAAACATGGGAGTTGTGATGAATCAACCCCCACCCAAAGAAGTTGAACCACCACCCTTTCTTCTTATCAAGAACGAGAATGCGAGTGGTGCTGTTACGCCCCGCTTCCTGGTATACGGTGAAGGGGACGCGACGAGGCCGCTACGTAATTACTCTGAAGTAAACACGCTAAGCGTATCTAAGAAATATAAGTAAAATGCACAAGAGACAGTGACAATAGATATAATTGAACAGCAACTTTATTTATTAACATTCTTTTCACAATACATCTGAAAAGTAAATATATGGAATGGAAAGAAATGCCTAAACAGTGGCATAACAGAAATGGAAAATACAGAATGTATATATGTACAAGTAACTAGAGCTCCGGGTCGAAGGCTAGCTGATCCAAGTCCTCGAAGGTGGGCTCAATCTCGTGAAGGTCCGAATCACCTGACGACATTCCAAAGAAAAGAAAGAGAATGTCGTCAGCAAACAAATCGCTCAGTAAGTCCCAAAGAGGAGGGAGAAGTAGAATAGACAGAGAGAGAGTATAACTATTATAATGTTGTTTGTTATGTTAACATGGTTGTTTGTAGTTTGGTACAGAAAATGTCAGTGTATACGAGAGGAGTCCAACTTTCCCCGTGGATAAAGGTATAAGGAGCACAAGGAACCGTCCAGCCACGGTACAACGGCAATTGAATTCAGATTAGGTGTATTATGGTTACAGTCTCGTGCCACTTTTAACACTTTCCGTATCAGTCTACCCCTTAAACCCCGCGATATCTTGATTGTATTGTTTGCATTGTATTGTCTTGTATTATAATTGTATAGATGGATGACTTGCCGAAACCATGATATCAGTAATGAAACGGATATAATGGATGAACATGTAAATGGAATATATCCATGGTTCGGTTCAGTCAATATAAATTGATTAGATTGAACAGATTGAATATGTAGATTCATGAATTCATGTTGAATTGTAATTTGATACTTAAATCATATTCAAGTCAGATTGATTATATAGAGACTCGGTCTGAGTCGGACAATTAGAAAAGAAATTGAATCCTGAATTATGTTTAGGTGCTATCGATAACTGCTGCACATGGACGGTAGGATTTGTGTCTTTTTCAAAAACAATTACCGTGTTGATAGCACCGTTTGTTAAATTGTCTACCTTAAATAGGCAAGCACCTATATCTCCGGCTCCCTGAGGCTCGTGAGACTGGTCCCGCTTAAACCTATGTTTACTAGGGTTCTTATTGTAATTTAGTATAACTTGAAAGGGTTTTATGTAAAAATAATTTTTTATAATTTTCAAAATACACCTCAAGTATTTTATTATCTTCTTTAGAGTTTTCATTGATACATATTTTATCAATATGACATTTCTAGTGAAATAAACCTAATTTCATAATATATAGTATTTATTTGTAATATCGGAATTGTATGGTATTTTCTTGTAAATGAGATATTTTTCTTGAATTTCGGAAATGTGGAATATTAAAAATAGATATTTTGATATTAATTACATATATATTTATTTATTAAAAATATAAGTTTTATTTATAATAGAAATCACATTTTCTAAAGAAAATTGTATTTTAAATCTTTCGAGATCGTATGCTCCTTGCGGAGGTCTACATCTCACTCTACTAGGCTCGAGGATGTGCGATAATCCGCACCATACCGAACGGGTTCCCCGAAATGAGTTGTAGAGACGTAATTGCAAAGATTTGTTAAAATACATTTCTTGTAGAAAGGTTTTAATAGTCGAAGGTAGTTATATGTAAAGTCGTATTTTTCCCAAATCTATATTCCCAAATTTCATTGTGCTATGTTAGATATGTGTGTTGTGAGTAGGTAGGTCATTACCTCATGAGTTTTCTAAAGTAATACGGTTTAAAAAGTTCAAGTATGTCGACATGAAACATGAAGGTATTTTAATGTAAAGTTGCGATAAAAGATGCATATAATAATCTTTTGTGATGAAACTTGTTAAAGATATTTATTAATATTTAATGAACAATATGTGATGATATGAAGATATCTTGATTAAGAAAAATTGTAGTTTTTAAAGAAAAACCGGATCGGAAGTCGAACTAACTACGCTTCCGTCGGGTTTTAGTTTTGAATGTTTTTAGAATAAGGAAAAGAAGGAGAAGTAGGGACTTACACGTTGTTAGACTAGAAGAGAGAAGGAGGAAGAGGTGGAAGGTGCCGGAGCATCGTTTCGTCCTCGGAATGCCGTCGAAAGTTCGTCGGAGCTTCGCCCCTTTCCTAACTCCACTTGGACACAAAAGACTTGGGAATTTTCTTGAGAGTTTGGGCAGGGATTTGGGAGTGAGGGGGGTGATTTGAGGGTGGTATTTATAGGAAAAATTAGGGTTTTAGGGTAGTGAAAGGGTGTATTAAAAATTTGTATTAAAATGGATTAATTGGGGGTATTTTAATTCTCTGGTTAATTACAGAGAATTTAAACAGTGCAGGGGGAGTGGGGTAGGCCAAAGGGTGCAAGGGGTTAAAGAAAAATTGGAATCGGACCGAGTTTGACTGACGGCGCCGGCCGAGTCAACCGATTCGCCGGCCCGAGTCGAGCGAGTCGGGGCTCGTCTTGATGCCACGTGTCCCTGACGATTGGTCTAGCCTCGTGGACACGTTTGTTTATTCTGTAACTTACCCTATTACGTGTAGTGCACGTGTAGACTCTTGGGTTTCTAAAAGATTAAAAGAATTTTAAATAAAAATAATGTGTGGCTGATGGGATTTGAACTCTGGTATTTTGGTTCAACAGTGCAAAGTCTTACCAATGAGCTACAAGCTCCTTCTTGCTGTTCAAAAGTAAATCAAACTTATAACTTGTGCTCAGGCTCAAATACCCCTTTCTGTATTTTTGAAAAAAATTGTACAAAAAGTTTAGGGTTGTTACAAGTGCACCATCACTCGTATCTACAACCGAGACGTAAACCTGAGCGTTTACACCTCCTATCTCTCCACTTCTGCACATCTATGATCTTCCACCAACCATGGTGTTACATTGATAAAATATTCAAATGGTTGGTGTTAACTTTTGGTCTTTGTAAATCTTTGCATAAATCGATAACTTTACCCCCCCTATAATTTTAAATGCTTAATACTGTTTTACTCAAGTTTAGGGGGAAGAAAAATATTTTGGCTCTTGAAAGAAAATAAATTTTTACAAAATTGTGAGCCAAAAATAAGTTTAAGGGAGGATTTCACTGTCATTAATTCTTGTCCCCGTTACTAACTTTCTCCCAAGTCTACAGGTTTTAAACTTAACAGATGAGAACAGTGAAGACAGTGCTGCAAATAGATTTGGGGGAGGTTTGTGTTTATTCACGTATCATTTTTTTGCATTATACTAAATAAAAGCACAAAAATAATTTTGATGATGAAAGTTAGAAGGTGAAAAATACATCTGATAGGAAGGAAAAATTTAAGAAAAGTAAGAAAATTAGATGCTTTATAACGAAGCTAGTAATGGGTAGTCATGAGCTGTTGTCCTAAGAGTTAGTAAGATGAAGGAAATCACTAATCTCAAAATAGAATTGAGTCAGAAAAATAGTCCATATTCTTAAGTCCAAATATCTAAACGTTGAAACCCTACTATATGCACTTGCACACATCTTGAAACTTGGGATAGTAGAGCATACCTTGAAATGCTCTTATCTAAAAGCCTTAGTATGAAGAGAGAGAAAAGTATATAAATCAATAAAATATAAATAAAAAATGGTGAAGAAAAATGAACACTGGTTTTGTAATTACTTAAGACAGCATAAAAAAATATAGCGAGAGTGCCTTATCACCTAGTGCCTTAGACCAACTGGTTTGGGAGCCACTGCTAAGCTTTGGGTGTTGCAAGACTAGAATATTGCTAATTATGCCTTAACGAGTGAGTATATTCAGTAATCGGTTGGTTAGTACCTCAAAAAGTATTAACGGTCGCATGAAGAATGTGTGAGCAATTCCATCCATAAAACATTCACCGACTAAAAAGTACTAAGGAATATGGACAAGAGGATGATAACTTGAATTGAATTCTCTAAGTGTAGGGATGTCTTTTACACATACGTAGGGGTATATGATATATGTTTGAAAGAAAGGTAGGGAGGAAGACTAAAAGCAATGTTTTATTGAGGGATGGTGTGATTTCTGATATCTTTTCATGACCATTAAGATAGGGCTCATGGCTATTAAAAAGATAGTGTAGTTTAAAACTATTATTTTCAAGTTCTTTCTTTTATATGTTCCTTATCTTTGTATGTAACTTTCATCTTCTTTTTTTTATTATGGGATTTTGTGGGTGTAATCCGCTGAAAACCCTCAGGACACAACATTCCTTCTACTAGAGACACCTAGCGGTTTAAAAGCTTGTTGCACGCGCTCAATGCAATTGTGTTGCCTATGAAAGTATGCTAGGTTTTTCTTTTTCTCTCTCTCTCTCTTTAATAACTAGTTTGCTCGGGACGATTAAAGTTAAGTTTAAGGGTATTTAATTAGTCAAAAATATTGCACATTTGAATGATTATTTTCCCCACTGTTGTTAAGTACTAAATGGTGTTTATTGTAATTATAGAACATATGAGGGTTTTTTGTGTAAAGAGTTTATTATCATATGTTTCTATATTATATTTAACATAATGAGGGGAAATAATATTTATATAAAATATTAGTAATTAAAATATGCATAGCATATCAAATATTTCTAATCAATATTCTTAACATATAATATCATATAAAATGGTTAGGATAATATCTCAAAAATACCAAATATTACTAACACCATGACTTAAAATATTGTGTAGATATTATATCAGGACTGGAATCCAAGAGATCCGAGATGTCGGAATCAAATCTGCCGAAATATGGAAGCAAATCATAAGAATTAGTAACGGCAGAGACTCGGTGCATTATTTTCAGAATCCAGACATCGAAGAGATCTCCAAATGTCAACAGAAGAGAGTAGAAAAAATCCCAGATGATGATCCCACCAAAGCGCCATGGTTGGGCAGCCAAATAGGCATATACGCGGCGGATCCGCGACGGATTTGTGGCCGTTGGATGAGATATTTGGTGGCTTGGATTATGACTGCATATCTTAACATATGCAATCTACGGTTTCTAGTTTCTATGACTATAAATAGAACCGAGAGCTTCACATCAAAAATCATCAACCGAAGAGATCAGGAGATCCAAAGCGATCCACACATCCAGGTGATCATCAGCTGGTCATCTACCTCCAACAAGATAGAGAGCGAGAGCAAAAACTAGGGTTCTTGTAATTTACCTTCAAAGGATTTGTAAATGCAATAGTTGATTAATAAGGGTAGTGTTTTTACTAGTCTTTTTGCAAATTAATTTCCGCACTTACTTTCTGCATGTTAATCATGTTTTCACTCTTCTTCATCCTTTCTTCTACTTTAAATATGAGCGAGTAATTCCTAGCTTGCTGGGGTTCATAGGCTAGGATAGATGATAAAATTATTTATGCTCTTTTAAACATTTTAAAATCGATAAACTTTAGCAAAATAAATGTTAAGATCCTTATCGGGCGCGCTACCAATTTATTGCTAGTCACCACCACGATTCGAGATCTGTTCAACACTTGTTTTGTTAAGGGCTAGACATAAATAGAGATCAATGCAAGGACAAGGGTTAAGAGCGGGGAAACCCTAGTTTCTTCCGAAAGAACCCTAATCTACATTCATCACTATCGATCTAGTTTTAAACTATTAAAAGATAAAATGAGTCATTTTTAATTATTCATCCATTACTACTAAGTCTTATGAACCTTGCAAGTCTTTTCTTCATAAATTTTACATCCGTAGTATATTCGTAACTACAACCAATCATCCTTCTTCTATCAACTCATCTAAACCAAGAAAAAGATTCACGTTTCCCTACAGACGACCCGTACTCATCGCGGCTAGCTACTAGCGATACTGTCCTGATTGAGGTTACTTTATGAAAACACTTTTTAAATGATCAATCATTACTTCACCATCTTTTTAGTTTGTGAAGTGATGGCTTGTGTTGGTGTAATCTCAAGGTGGATCATCTTAGACCAAGGGGGTCATCATCAAGCCCGATCAAGAATTCAAGGAGGACACAAAGAGTTCAAGGGTGAGAAGGCGAACGCGCTACAAAGGTTGTAGCTTCGACTTTTACCCTAGCTTTGTTTCCTTTTTATGCAAGTTCATGTCTTTAGATTGTTTCCTAGCTAGGGTTAGTTTTTGCTCTCTAGATTTTTTTGAAAACCATCACTACTTGCTTCGAAATTCATACTAGAGTACATAGACTTTCCCTTCAGTATGCATGCTGTCACGACCCATCCCCAATACAGAAAGTATTGTTCGCTCTGGCCGAAACCGCACGGTTTTGTCCTTCGGGACGAACTGGACCCGACCAGGGGGCACTTCCCAGGAAGTCACCCATCCCAGAACTTCCCTGGCTCAAGCACGCTTAACTATGGAGTTCTTAAGCTCCTGTAGTGCTGGTTCACTTAAAAAGCATCTCTGTATTGAAGAGCGGTATCATTCCATTTTATAGTACAGATCTGTTCTCTTTCGGAATTTATTCCGAAAATTCCCCATTGTTTTACAGTGGGTCCCCATGCTTATCTGGTATAAATGGGTATACCGGATAATATCCGGGGTATTACATTCTCCCCCACTTAGAACAATGGTTCGTTCTCGAACCACAGACCTACTATTGAGGAATCTGGCTCTGATACCATTCTGTCACGACCCACCCCCAATATAGGGAGTATTGATTGTTTTGGCCGAAACCGCACGGTTTTGTCCTTTGGGGCGAACTGGGCCCGACCAGAGGCCACTTCCCAGGAGGTCACCCATCCCAGAACTTCCCTGGCTCTTGCACACTTAACTACGGAGTTCTCAAGCTCCTGTAGTGCCGTTTCACTTAAAATGCGCATCTGTATTGAAGAGCGGTATCATTCCATTTGTAGTACAGATTTGTCTTCTTTCGAAATGTATTCCGAAAATTCCCCGTTGTTTTACAGTGGGTCCCCATGCTTATCTGGTATAAATGGGTATACCGGATAATACCTGGGGTATTACAACAAAACCATGTCACGCTCCGCTTCCCAAAATACGGAATACGAGAGGTGGTAAGGCCAGCCATGCTCCTACGGTCGAGGAAATATCCTGCCGTAGTCATACTCGACTTCTAACATTATGTGGTAATCAATAATCAATGCACAGATAATGAGAAATGCAGTCACTAAATCTATCAAAACAGAAATAAAACTAACCAGATAGAGTCAAAGGAAAGATAGCGCTGGCATCGCTGATCTAAGTGTGTGCAATATCCTCGAGGTACGACAGATCCTGATCCGAGCTAAGTCCACTTCTCACTCTGAGCATGCATACTCAGGTCGTCAGAGCGACACAATAACAATATATATAAATACATATGTAAACACATGCAATGATGATGAACATGAAACAGTAACATGGAGTGATGACATGAGCATGAAGTAACCGGTGCAGGTAAACAATAAAGCAGGTATATCGAATCAGTAATCAATGCATGTCCATGTCACAAAACCTATTCGTCTCTAAGTCTCACTGTCCGGATCGCTAAATCTATCGTCAGTCCAAGTGTGAGCGTCAACCACCGCAGGAGTATCCCCAACCCAAGGGTAAGCCCCAGGGGCAAGGGAACACAGGCCTGAATCACGCTCGCTAATAATCAGTAATATCACCCATACGACTCCCGAAATCGCTATATATGCCGGCAGTGGGACTCCCGAGATTCCGTTGATCGAACTCACACTCAAACTACCCCACACCCGCGTTCTACATCAAGCACCAACCATGAACCCAAATACTAGTCGCTCCATAACAAGTCTACGCGAGAACTGGAGACAGGATCTCCATCAAGCATGTCTCAACTGGTATCCAAGATAAATGGACAGTGTTTGACGTCTTACCTATGACACTAATATAAGTGCTTCCATAACCGTCTCATTCCAGTTATAGTTACACTTATATATGTTCCATAAGCGTCGACAATGCAATAGTTAACCGGGCCCGCTGATTGTGTATAAGTACGTGTCACTTCACTTATTCATTCACGCTTTAACACTAACGTACTTGCCACAATCCAATCACTAATATTTAACACTGGGTAATGTACACGATCACTAGGTTATCAATATTGTATGACCACTATTCAACTGAGGATATAACCGCTACATGATATGATGAGAATGCAATTGATTATAATACGAATAAAATATAGCAGCCAATATCGTACCACTTGCAAAATGTACTATAAATCGCACGTATAGAATTAAACAAAACAATATAAAAGGGGTAAGCAATATGTTTAATTATCCGTCCATCAAAATTGGTTTCGCGTCAATCGGGTTTCAGGTTTGCTAGTTATGGTCATTTCATTTTTAAGTGTTTACTGCGGAAAATCCAGTT
Organism: Agapanthus africanus; assembly: GCA_030015575.1. Classification (NCBI taxonomy): domain Eukaryota; kingdom Viridiplantae; phylum Streptophyta; class Magnoliopsida; order Asparagales; family Amaryllidaceae; genus Agapanthus; species Agapanthus africanus. Next base: position 407,760,143 of record CM057349.1, on the reverse strand, counting down.
TCTGAACTGGAAGTCCGTTTCGTAACACGCTTTACTCCCAGTTGGGAGCATAATTAGGTGATTCTACTGTTCAACTAATTGTATCGTTATGAATTAACTTTACATAATAGGAGGTGGATCAACAATATTCATTTTGGTTTAGGAGTTACGATCAGATTACTAACGAAGAGTGCAAACTGAAATGACAGAAAACTGCCGTACAAGTCATCCATTTAAAATATGATTTAAATACCAAATGAGACTGGATTTTAGTGAAACTGGTATCATTAGAAAGATAATTCGATTTTATACGCTTCTATATATGGTTCCGCACACTTGTACATTTAAACGGTAAACTATATGCATTCTAAAACAAGCAAAGGTAGAGATTCTTACCCCGGACTACAGTTCAGGGCCGTGAATCGCCTCAGTATTCATTATTATAACTTATCAAAATGCAAAGATGAACTATAGGGTGCTGTAGGTTTATCTGTTGGCTTCGATATGAGCCATCGAACATTAAGTTGCGAGTTGTATTCAATTTAATATGGATTTTAGAATATGGCATCTGCGGTGAATTCTAGATTCAACGTCGCATTTTGGGGGCGTCGTTTTTTTGTGCGAGACAATATTAGTTTGCCTTCAAATTTCTACACGATAATTTTAAACAGTAAAGGGATATATCGATCATAAGTTTCGTTATTTTCATTTAGGTTTCGGTTTGGGATTCGCATCGAACACTCTTGTATTATATACATGTCACGATTGAAATATCGGTTTACCCAATTAATTAAAATGTGATTTAATCACTACAAGTCCTACACTATACTAGAAAGGTAATGTTAAAACCCAAATGTGTTCCACTCAATATGATTAAATAACGACGATCACACATTAGAACGTAACGATAATTATAGTGTAAATATGATATCAATACAGCTATAATTTGACGACTAATAACTTATAGCATGTAGAGTAAGTAAAGGGATTCACTTGCCTTTGACGATATCACGGAGATGATGGATCGCTCGGATGCTGCAATGCACGCTACGGATGCGAAAACGGTCGTTGCGACAAAACCGGAGTTCGCGAGCCTTGGAATCGCAGCGGCGGAGCCTTGCATCTTTGCTTCCGATTGGCTACTGCTTGCACAGATCGATGTTGGTGGCGGTACCTGAAGGCTCCGAGTTCGCAGAGATGAGGCTGTTAATGATGGAGTGGTCGATGCGTAGTGCTGGGGCGTGGCCGGAGCAAGTAGAGGGAGCAAGGTAGTGGTGGCTGTTTTTGTCTTCGGGGATGGCGACAGCGATGGAGGCTGTGGGGGTTCAAGGCTCTGGGTCAGAGAAGGCGACAAGGGGGCGACGTCGCAAGGGTCGGATCTCTGGCGAGGTCTTGCGACGAGAAGGTGCAGGCAATGTGTTCTCGGGCGCGACTCTGTGCTGCGAGGAGGCTCGGGATCTGGGGAGTAGGAAGTGAGGAGACGAGGTCGAGGAGGAGAGGTCGGGGATCAGGGTGCAACGACGTGGTGAGGAGCTCGACGGCGACGAGCTCCGGCGAAGAGGTGCAGGACGAGGTGAGGGCTGTTGGGTTTGAAGTCGCAGGGGAGAGGTTGCACGAGAGAGGAGGTGATGGAGAGGTGGTGGTTGCGGGGTCGGAGATGAGGTGAGGTCGGGGGTGGAGGCGACGACGGCGTCGAGGTGAAGGTGGAGGGTTCGTCATGGGCGCGGTTGCAGGATGCTCGGGGTGATGGTGGTCACGGAGTTGGGAGAAGGAGGAGATGGTGATGAGAGCGAGGTGAAGTAAGGTCGAGGAGATAAGGTTGAGAGGAGAGGGGCTCGGGGCAGGCAAGGGTGAAGGGAGAGGCTTGAGTTGTGAGAATGAAGGAGATAGAGAGTGAGGGTTAGAGAAAGAGAGAGAGAGAGAGCCGTTGAGTTGTGGGGGAGGGGGTCAAGGGCTCGTTGTCGGGACGGGTTGAGCGGAGTAGGAAGCGGGGACATTGCGAGGAGGAAAGTAGTTGCGGGGAGGAGTACGGGTCATGGAGGAGCGTAGGTCGTGCGAGGTTGCAGGCGAGGAGGCGAAGGCGGGAAAAGATGAGGTGAGGAAGAAGAACGTGGGTTAGGGGTTTAGAAAAGAAAAAGAGTAAATAAATAATGGGTAGAGAGAGACAGAGTGAGAGTGTATTTTGTTAGGATAAGGATAAAAAAACATTTAGAAAAAATATATATAATATATTAACAGTATAAAATATATAAAGAATATTATATATATATATATTTGAGATTTCTGGATAATACAAAAATAGTCGAAAATATGTCCGGATTGGGTCTAAAATTACGGTTTGAAAATACGGATAATATACGTGTCAACCAAAATCAAAATACGATGTCCGGTTAAAGAAAATGGATATCCCCAAGAACGGATACACGTATATGCACGCAATGATCCAAACGAGTCCGTTTCACTGAACGAGACGAGAACATAATGTACGGATGCAACCATAGGGTCAGGGGTATGATGCAGGTCATGCTAGGTATTTTTAAAATATATTATTTGATTATATTGTATTATTAAAAATATATACAGATACCAGATATATGATGCAGGTATATAAAACATGAAAGTGCACGGATTCTCAACTAGCAGGAATAAACCGTAATCAAGAACCAAGACAGGTTTCAAGTATGCGGGTCGGGTCGGGTTCAAAGAAAAGAAAAGGAAAAGGCTGGGTTTTGGGTTTGTGGCTAGGCTGGGTAGAAAGAATTAGGGAAATAAAAAATAAAAAGGTTAGGGTTTAATTAGGGTAAAGGTCCATAAATTAGGTTATAGAAAAATATAGAAAATTAAGTAGAAAATTTGGAGAAATTATTTATAAAAATACGGTTACGGTATACTCGGAACTGGGTATTACACATGCTTATAGGAAGAAATGGATACAGCCCCAGAATAGGATCAGACCTATTTCGATGAGCTCGTGGAGATTTGGATCAGCGGCAAAGGGTTTTTTTTTTAATATTTAGTTTTACTTTGCGTTAAAACTTTGTGTGGCTCTTTTGATTTGTTATTGTTCACTTTTCGTTTGTTAAAGACTTTGTATCCGTCGTGAACTTTTATTTTATTTAAATGTAATAAATTAGTGACTGTTATTTTCTCTTTATCTGTGCTTGATATATTGCTTTACGCTAGAAGTCGAAATGTGACTACGACGGGATTTTCCTTGATCGTAAGAGCATGGCTAGCCCAGCCGTCCCTCGTATTTCGTACTTTGGAAAGTGGGATGTGACACTTCACCTTCTAAGGGTCCATGTTGCGAAGGGAGGAGAATGACATTGTAGGTGTTTTTTTTAAGATGAGGGAAACGGGGGAAATAGAAATGGAAGGAGCATGAGTTTATGAGAGCCGGGTTTGTACATGTGTTAGTTTATATTCACAGATTGGAAAAACGTCCTCATTAAAATAAAATAAAATAAATAATGACTGTAGTAGGATTTAAACCAACCTATGGAAATTCTCTCTCTCACACACACATATATAGGGAGCCGATCTTTGGAGGTCCGGCCTCATTTCTTATTTTGAGGCTCTCCTTCCAAAAACCATATCTTTTTCCTCGGTTCCTAATTACGGCGTCCATGAGGGCTTAGGGTTGGGCCGGTCCAACCAGACCCGATTGCCACCCTGAATAAAGCCAGTTTGGGTGCAAAACTAAATGATATGGATTAGAAATGGGCAATCCAAATTTATTTTATACTTAAATTCCAAATTGTTTGTTGAGATGCCAAAAATGGATTTATACCTATACAACCAATCTTATGTTTGATTTGTGTTTAGTTGAAATATAGATTTGAAATATAAATTATAGAGGGAGATAGAGGTAGTATGAAATGTCTCTTCCACCGCATCAAAACTTTAAAGTTATAATGAGGGTTGAGGGGTAGTATTTTATATTCTGATACGTCCCCACAGGTCGAAGGCTGTTTAGATTGCTTTTTCGTAACGGTATTTTAATTTAAATAAATTCACATATAGTACTTGTCTAGCGGGAATTGAACATGGTTGCTCTGATATCAAGTGAAAAGTCACTTCCACAGTTCCACGGTAGCAAAATTCCGAAATTTTGATGTTTGATGAGGGTATGGGCTGCTATGTAAAATTCTTATAGATAGAAATATTTGTCTTTTTATATTTGGTTAAAAGATGATTTATGTCATCAAATCCTTTCAAAGTTATCCTCAAAGGTTTTCCAAATCCTTGCAAATAAAGAAGGATTTTAAGTTTTATTTGGATTTTGTAATTGCTATAGTGTTTTATCTCCTCCCCGGATCCATCTCAAATCCATAGAATCCTTGCAACCAAATCACCCCTTATTCTCTTCGTTGAAAAATGTACTTTGTTTCATCATAATCTCCTTAATGGAGCTAGAGTGGATTAGGATCCCCACCATTAGTTTCAACAAAATCGAAAACAAAAGTAAAACTCATTGTAATCTCTTTAAAGTGTATCTTGTATCGTTAATGGAGGAACTGGCTATCCTTTGATTAGGACCAGAGCATGGGAGGACAGACCATGGTTTAGATCTTCACGGTTCTAAAATAGAGAAGAACAATATGAGGTTAGAAGAAGAAGAAGTAATGGATGGCACTTTTGCGGAGGAGCTTGCACAGAGAAAGAGAGAAGAATGAGAGGAGGTGAGGAAAAATAAGGGTAAATTGTCAAAACCTTACTAGCAGTTTTTTCCGCTGACTAAATCCCACGTCTCAAAACTGTTGTCAAAAACTCTCAGAAAGATTTTTCGGTTGTCGGAAAAAAGGTGCATGCGGTATTTTTAGTTGCCCGCCATCTGCTTATTATGCTTATTTATACAATTGTTTGCGATATCTATGCAGTTGCCTGCATTATCTATGACCTATTTAAACATAGCAAGTAACTATACAGTTACTGCATAAAAATTTCATGGGTTTTTGACAACTGCTTCGACGCTGTGGGGTTTTTTTAAAACGATTTTTGGAGGGTTTTGACAATTTACCCAAAAAATAAAGGGTAAATTGTCAAACACCCCAATCATGATTTTCGCCATTCTTCTTTCTCACGTCAAGTGTTCTGCACAAGGGTTTTTTTTCGGGAGAGGGAAGAGAGTATTTTTGCATGGTGTTGGAAAATATAGGTTGAGAGTGAAAGCGTGGACTTAATGTCGTGGTTGTGAAACTATGGCTTTGAAACCATGGTTTTGAAATCATGACTTGTAACCAAATCATAATTTGGAGTGTGTTCGGAGGAGATGAGATTTGATGAAACCATGCTTTTCTAAATATAATTTTGTTGAAATTTTAATATATTAAAAAATAATAATAAAGTATAGAAGGGCCCATCATTTAAAAATTTTTAGAGAGGGCCCACCATATTCCCACTAAGGGGAAGATAAAAAAAACTTAATGGAGAGGGCCCACCATCTTCCCCACGCTCAAGCCAGCGGTGGGAAAAGCTTCGCCCCACTATCTTCCCAGCGGACGGAAGATTAAATTTTTTATATCTTCCCCTTAGTGGGAATAAGGTGGGCCATTCTTAAAAATAAATTAAATGGTGACCCTATGTACTTTATTATTATTTTTTAATATTTTAAATTTATAAAAAAATTATATTTATAAAATCATGGTTTCACTAAAGCTTATTCGAACACATTCTAAATTATGATTTGTTTACAAATCATGATTTTACAACCATAATTTCATTCCGTTCATCCGAATTAGCCTGATCAAGTTCTCTAGTGCGCGACAACTTGGCAAAAGAGCATTTATCGTAAGTATTCGGGAGGCTTTTTCAAATTAGAAAGCTTTTGTGGGTGTTTTTAAAACTAGGTCGCATTGTCGAAATACCAATCGCAACATCTTTTGCTCCAGCGCTTGTCGCTCAAAGGTCCTATTCTTGTTTGGAAATTTTCCTTCTCTTTGCTGTCAGAATTCCAATCTTTGCTCTCTTTGGCTGCGCTAACGATCGATCGAATCCATGGGCAAGCCTCGGCGTTCACCATCTTCCTCCTCTGCCTCGGACGATCGCCACCAATGGAATCGGATCTTCAAAGCCCTCGTCGATATGCTTCAGTCTCAGCAGTCGCAGATCCAACCCCTAGCCGACGAGCGAAAGTTCCTCGAGAAGTACATCCACATCCAGCACGATCACTGGGTTTCGAGATCCTGCTTCCTCGAGTCCTACATCGCTCAGGTGCCCCCAAAACCCTAACCCTAAACCACTTCGATTTCCGTTTGGGAATTTCGTTTGAGTTTTTTTTATTTTTTATTTTTTCGTTTCTTTGGTGATAGTTGAAGAAAGAGGAGGCGAAAGGCCGCAAGATCCAGGAGTCAAAGTTGGATCTTTTGGCGGAAATGAATCACAGGGAGGGTTTGTGCTACAAGAAGCAGTGCGGTTAGATTTTCTTTCTTAATTTTTTTTTTGTTGTTTGTTTTGATTTCTTGGATTGCACTATCAATTTTGTTTCTTTGATTGTTTATGTATGAAAAAATGATTCTTGGTATATAAATTTGTGCCAATTTTCCTAAAATAGAATTGGATAATTGAAAGAAGTAATGGGTTTGTGGATTTATCAGGGCATTGCATCTAGTTCTTCTCTTTAGCTCGTTAGGCGATGTGGAATTGTTATACAGTATGCACTTTAGACATTTTCAAACAAACTTGCAACTTTATGCACCTCTGTGAAATAGGGGTCACATATCCATTTCAAGGGAATTTTGCTTAAGAAAATAGGATTTTTATGGTTAAATTTGGCATAAATTTGAATGATGCAGATATCTTTTCCCCTAGACATTTTCAAACAAACTTGCAACTTTGCACCTTTGTGAAATAGAGGCCACATCTCCATTTCAAGGGAATTTTAGTTAGGAAAATCAAGGTTCTTCATATAGCGGATACATAGATATATCGGGCGATATCGCCGTATCAGCTAATATTATTTCGGTTTTATCGTATCGCATGGGGTCTTAAAACGATATATTGGTCGATTTGACCGATATTTGAATCACCAAGGAAAATAGGATTTCTAGTTTTTAAATCTGGCATACATTCAAATAAAGCAGATGCCTTTTCCGGTTTTCCGCTTTAAAATTGTTTCAACTTTCTTAAATATTTCATTCTCCTGCTTACACTCTGTTTCTTTTTTCACATTTCCTGAATCAAAACTTTCTGAATCTGACTTGGAGGATTTTCTTGATTGTGTGGAAGCTTTAAGTTTTGAGCTATCGGATATGAAGGCATGCTTACACTCCCGAGTGAATTATATGGTTTGTTATTCCAAACCCTTTTTGCAGCATATTTAGTTCAATAATTTTGATTCGATTCTTTGATTTTTAGGTGAAACTAAAAACTGGAGAAGCTGGTAAAGATAGAACTGGAGTTGGAGACTCGGGGCATGTGGAAAATTTAAATGCAGAGAAACGGTCTAAAGAAGCTCTAGAAGGAGAGATAAGAAAGGTGAAGCATTCTTATAAGAAACTTAGTTCTAAGAAGGCGGCTGAGGTGTCTGCCTTGCTAGCAGAGAAGGATTTTGTGTGGAACCAGTTTAAAAAAACGGAGAGTGGCTACAGTGCAATAATAAAGTGTAAGAAAATTGAAATTGAGCATGCTAATGAAGCCATAGGGAAGCTTCAACTTAATTTACAGGAGTTGCAAACAACAGCTAGTGAGAAGGATGAGTTGATAGCTGAATTAAAAGCTAGGCATGAATTGGATATCAGAAGGCTCACACAAGAAGCTGAGCAGGCCAATGAGAAGATTGACCAGCTTCAGCTTGACAAGGAAGTATTATGTTCGTTGAACAAAGAGAAGGATATAATTATTGCTAAATTAAGAAGTGAGATGGCCATGAATGAGAGGGAGTTGCGCAACAGCACTATTGAGCAGTCCAGAGTCTCTAAGCAACGTTCAGAAAATGCTTTAAAGACGCCAACAGAGGATAACGCTGGAAAAGATTCCATGAAACGTATGTCTGAAACTGCAGGGCAAGGCACAAGTCAAAAGGCTAGACGGCTATTTAATGTTCCTTCACAATCATCTGCTCCGGTCTATGTAAGTCAATTTTTTGTATCTCTTGATTTTTATTTTTTATGGCTATCCTCTCTAAGTTGTTAATTTTATAACTGTAGTGGGCATTATTTATTTATGCATCTTGTCATTTAGCGATTCTTATGCTGTAGTTACCTCTATCTTTGATGTTTAATAAAGCTTTTTCTTTCAAATACTTCTAACTGTTCACACTTCTTTATTTCTTTCCAATGTTGGAATGTACCTAACAAATGCGTTACATCTCAATAAATGTAAAAATATTCTAGTTTGGACGAGTTTTAGTTTTTCGTTTGTAGAACTAGCTGTAGACATTTGTACCTTTTCTATAAGTATTATTTTTAAGCTCATGCTCCCGACCATTGAAAGGTGTAATGGCTTATTATCAACCGATCAAATTCTTTGCTTGGTAATTGCCCTCAGGATTCACACATTTATATCCTGAATATGAAAGTGCCAGAACAGTTCTGTGCTTTAAAATCATAGAAATAGAAATACTATGCAGCATACCATATTATATTTAAAAAGAGGTGAAGGCATATTGTTGATCAAGACATCTAAAATGCATGCAAGAATCTATGATTCTTTTGTTATATACTTAAATTAAGTCTCCTTGCTACCGGGTCTCTGGTAAACAGTAGACTGCACATAATAATGCATTGTCATTGAGGAAGATGATTAACAGTAGAACATTTGAATCGTGCCTGTTTTTCTATAAATCTATCACTACCATCCACATCCGATGGGGACAGATAACTCTTACTCTTCCACTGGTCAGGTATAACAAGGCATTGCAAACAGAATTAACAGATCTAGGATAACTAGCCTTGTAATCCTGCTGTCCTGCCAAAAGGTTCCATGAGCAGCGCAAAGAAATCTTTCAAGTACCATGAGGAGTGTGCTATATAGACACTGTATGAAGAAATCAAGGACAACATTAGGCTTTTGCTGCATAGGAAAGCCGGAAAAAGAGTTTTAAGAAAAGAAACAGAAGGAAATGTGATTATTTTTCCACCGGAAAATAAGCTTTTTAGGAAAGTAAAAAAATGTAATTTCAAGTTGCCTGAAATTTTTAGTGCGATGAGAGTTGTAAGATCATATCTAGGGAAGTGAAAAAAATGCAATAATAATCTATCTGAAACTCGATTGGCTGAAGATGATCGAGGGAACATCAAGAAGCATGCAGCAACTTTTGACATTTTCTTTTGCTGAGACTCTGCAACCAATATATACTACGAGAGATCAACCACAATTTGTTTCATCTCCAATACTGGCGTCAACTAGACTTTTCACTTGAAAACTCAATGATATGGTACCCCTTGGCCTTAGCCAATATCCTATCTTACACTGTCATAATTATATTACTTAATGTATCTTATGGACATCTTTAGAAAGCAGTATGCAAGGATGATTAGATGACTAATCAGTAATAATTAACATGGTGATATGGGCACATTGAAGAAATAATAAAATACAGTTGGAATGTGTGGAAATGGCATTTATCTTTGAATGCTATATATTTTGTAGTTTGCATCAACTAGCGGTTTCAGCTGCACACATAATTTTAAACGCATGTTATTTAATAGAACAGAAAATGGAATATTTTACCATATTAAGTTAACCTATATCCACATGTTCATGCTTGCGTGCATGCAATGGGGGAGGATATAGAGAATTACTGGTGATACTAATTTGATGGCCAAAATGAGAAATAAGTTATGTGATTTCATCATTTGGGGGAGGTACCGGACAACACTGACGAGACAGAGAAGAGATGTGTTAAGGTTCGCTGAGACGATGGGAGTAGATAAAGATGAAGAGACATCTAGAATCCTGGAGAAGATGTCTAACACACCCATGATGTGGGTTTACCTGGTTTAACCTGATTCGCTTGTACACACACCATCCCTTGTTCGCTATTGTATGTGATGTATATTGCATATTAAGTTTGTGCTTTTTCCAGGATTTTTATATCATTGTTTTCTATTGCACATCTTTGTGTTAGTGTTTTCTCCCATCCATTTATCTCTGATATATGCGTCTTTTTTATAACTGTGCCCCCCCCCCCCCCAAAAAAAATAAAAATAAAAACACCATGCAGGGGCTATTTCTATTTTATATAGTGCCTGTCCTCTCCATATGAATGTGCAAAAAGCTATATGCTATAAAGTAATATGCACTAAGTAGCTTACTGGCATGTACCACAAGAATGACATATATGCTGCATGTACTGGCAGTATTTTACAGGGAGAAAGCCACATATCTTCAAAATAATTAAAAACGATTGAAAGTTTAGGGGGAAACAGAAAAATTAGAAAATTATGAATAGAAAAGAAATGCCCATGCAATGCACAGTAATGGAAATTCTTGTTGAGTACACATGAGTTTTTGAGTTTTGAATTTATGTAGATGGATTGCAAAATCTATGTAAAGGACAAATCATATACAAGTGAAGAGCTAACATGCGCCTATATAAGGACTATAACAGGGACGTAAAACATGCATCTATAACAAGATCCATCATGTCTGCAAAATACCAATGCGCCGCATATCACCCTTGCCACGCAACCAAACATATATGATAATTTTTATGCTATACATGAAGATTCAGCTGCATACGCGGTCACATATTTCATAATTCACAACAGTTTTGCCCTTGTTTTTATATAACTGTCCCCCTTCAAAAACAAATGTGTGTACACATAAACACCAATTGCTCAATTGTTGCCTCTATATATTTCCTCACTATTCACCCAAATCATACAACTTCTTAGTTTCAGGATGCAATTAGACACTAGCTTCTTACGATTTGAAATTGTACCGGTCGGTCTTCAGTTTTTGAAATGCATGGTGTATCCATAATTATCCAACAAGTTATCAACCTTCTTATTTCCTTTTGAGCCCAAAATTAGCCATCGAAACTAAAGGGAAGTTTTTTTGACCCTCCATAAAATTTCTCACCATAATCATAAACAACCAGTTACCTCCCTAGTCCTTCCTCCTCCTCCAACTAACCACTGTAGTGTCCAAGAATATTGAGGGAACCTTAGGTAGTAACACTGTTAATTCATTCTATCAAAGAAGTTGTTCTTGTTACTGAATCCAATAGTGCAAGATCATAACGCTCTGTGCTTCTAATAAATTGAGGGCACAGATTCTGAAGTTAATATTTCTATAGATAATCACTCATGAATGCATGTTTTGAGGAACATGCTGCCCAAGTCATGGGTCATCGAAACTTTTAAATCTGTGATCATTAGCCTGGTTAAGTTGCCTCTTGCCTCAATTAGATTATATAAGGCCGAAAATAATTTGTACTTGACTAGATATGAACAACCGAAGTGAGTATTAAATATCAAAAACCAAGCAGGCCTATATAGGGCTTAATCAGCTCTCTGCCCACAGGAAGATAATCTCTGGCTTCAGCCATGACTTATGCTGAGATTGATGGTATGTCTAGTTAAGAGGTATTTGTAATTATTGAATCGTATTTTTATTGGCTTACATTATATTCGTAATAATTACTGTTTCCTGAAAACTTATAATATTTTATCAGAAATATTCTGTTCGGTTCATGCCTTCACTATGTTACTCGTTTATTGACTTCATCATGTTTGAAGGCATTGGAGTTTACCTTGTAGCTAGCTTAAGATCGCTGCTTCGTCAATGTGTTGTTCTGTATATTTTTACATTTACTATATGACGAGATGACATGGCTATGAGGAGTTCATAACTTAATATTTTCCTTCTGATTGCTTGACAGGGAATCGTGCGATGCTCGAGCAAGCGAAAAGCAGGGTCTGATTCACCAGAAGATGGACTAACGTTATTTCATGCTAATTTTAAGGTCCCAAAGCTTAAGAACTCTCCTCCTGTTGCTGTCTGAAGCAATAACTGCCCACTCTATAGTTTATTTTTTATACATTTTATTTACCATGTATTCAAGTAGGAAATTTTGTGATTAACTACCTCATAATTTATGTAATTTACGTAACATATGTATAACTAACTCTTAACCTCATGAAATATCCTTTCAGCCATGAGGCTACAATCCTCTGTTAACCTTCTTGTAATATGATGGTAGGCGATATCTCTTAAGCAGCATCTGATGCTTTTATTGCTCAAAATTATGTGCATTTTGTTTCCAGCAATTTCTTTTATCTTCATATTTCAAGTAGAAGGAACAAATTTGATGACATGCATGACCTCTATAAATAAAATTGCAAGTGACACTGATAACTCTATTTGCTGTTATACTATCATTAGGTTTGGGTTCAACTGTCAGGTTTTGTGTATGGCAGGATATGATAACCTAGCTACTAGGTTTATAATTGTTTAACTATACTTGTTAGATTGAGTTATGTAAGTTTTGTATATGTTAAGTCTTAAACATCTACATTGTGTGCGATAACCTGCATGTTACATTTGATGTTAGAAATACAAATGCATTACATGCATATCATTATTGTTTGACTCATCCTAATTTCTCTATTCATGCTTCTTTTGCTCTAGCTTGTCTATTCATCAATTTTCTTTCAGCTGATTAAATGCAGGGGCTCTTCTCAGCTTTGTTAAGATGATCAGCAAGCGAGTCGAGTCAGTTCAGCTTGAATTGCTCTTTTATGTCCCTTTTACTGAAGGTTGCTGTGAGTGCATAATTTTTTGTTTTAATACCATAGGTTTTAAGGGGTGCATACCAGTTGATTTCTTAGGTTGAAAAGCAGCAAGGTTCTAAGTTTATAAATAGGCCTCATATGCTTATTAGTGAAAAGCTGTGGTTTTTATTTTTTTGGTTTGTTGGGGGGGCCGGGGGGGGGGGGGGGGGGGGGGCGGGGTGTTCCTTTTTTAGCTGAAGATAGTTTCTTGTGTTCAAATCTTTTTGCATACATGATCTGTGATCCAGCCTAAAGGTTTAATCTTTACCAGAAGCAAATATTTCAAACTGCAACATAGTGACATTGTTCTAATGTTTTTCGATACCTGTTTTTGCGTATCCTCTATTAGTTTTTATCTGGGTTTAGTGTTTATGCTCAGAGAAGAAAGCAGTCAAGCTAAGACAGGATGCATTTACTAGCTTTTGAATGGAAAATCTAGATATGTGGTTAGTTAATGGATTAGATAATTCTATAACCTTTCCTATCTTTGCACCGAGATGTCTCATCGCTAGTTTACTGAGTTAAAATCCCTTTTGGGGTATTAATTTAGAATGCCCCTTGTTATATAGAGGAGGAACACTTTACTAAGCAATTCCTAAACAATAAACAATAAGGAACAAAAGAGTGGGTTTAAGGACTCACTCACATAGGTGGAATCCGCCGTAGCCATCCCTCTTTTGTTTCTTGTTGCTCATTGCTTAGGGAATGTTTGGTTGTAAGAGAATGTATACGAAAGTGGGAGAGTAATTGATCGTCTGCAAACTTTCTTTGTTTGGACACAATAATAGATCAGAGTGGACATTGCTTTTTTATTTCCTTACAGGTTGCATTTTTTTCTCATTTCACTCTTTCCAAAAGTTTAGAAAGCAAGAAAAAAGTTATTGTATTATATTTTCTTCTACTTTCCATTTCTCTTTCACACTTTCTTACTTTCTACCATTTCACTCAAATAACCCAATTTCATTTTTCATTGTCACGTAAATGACAGCTCAACTTCTTTCCCCCTATTTTGTAATGAAATAAACAAGAATTAATATTTCTTCTTCAATTTCTTTTCATTACACTTTCCTCCTACCTGCTTTCTTTTTACTTCCAATTGCCAAACATGCCTTTAGGATTGCTTAGAAAAAGTGTTGCTCAAAAACACTTTCCTCTATTATACAATTGTTGTTTCTTTTTGTTACGTCCCGTTTCCCAAAATACGGAAAACGAGAGATGACTAGGCCAGCCATGCTCCTACGGTCAAAGAATAATCCCGCCGTAGTCACACTTCGGCTTCTAGCATTACATGGTAATTGTAGGGTGTTTTTCGTCACCCCAGTGAGATGGGAATACGCGCGCGCTTGTCAGGCGTACTACAGATTCCCCCTGCCTAGGGTAGGCCGGGATTTAATGATTGTGGGGATCCGAATCTCCGGCAGCCGCGGACTAAGCTGCCGTTAATTACCCCTCGCCTTTGGGGCGAGGGAACCTCCGATTAACGGGTTAAACTGGTCATGCGAACTCAATGTGCAGTGTACATGTGTTTTGTTTTGAAAGGGGGTTTTGGATATATCGGGAGCCACGCAGAGTTTTTACGGGGGTCCCGCTACCCGGATAGCGGGCTGGGGGTCAAGGGGGCTAGCAGCCCCCTTGCGGGGTGCGGGGCAGCGCCCCGGCCCAAAAAATTTTGAGGAGGACAGTATTGTGGAGCGTGTGTGTATCTATACATGTGTATACATATGTTATATATATATATAAAAGGGAAAAGGCATCCAAAGGATGCGTGGGGCAGTACCTTGGGCGCTGTGCGCTTAGGTGCTGTGCGCTCAGGCGCAAGCGCGCCACGTGTCGGCACGTGGGCGTTTTGCGCAATGAGCGCTGCGCGCAGGTGCGCAAGCGCGCACGCCACGTGTCGGCACGCGGGCGCTTTGCGCAAGAGCGCTGCGCGCAGGTGCGCAAGCGCGCGCGCGCCACGTGTCGGCACGCTGGCGCTTTGCGCAATGCGCGTTGCGCGCAGGTGTGCAAGCGCGCGCGCCACGTGTCGGCACGCGGGCGCTTTGCGCAATGCACGTTGGAGCGCAAGCGCGCGCGCGCCACGTGTCGGCACGCGGGCGCTTTGCGCACTTGTGCAAGCGCGCAGGTGCGCAAGCGCGCGCCACGTGTCGGCACGCGGGCGCTTTGCGCACTTGCGCTGCGCGCTGGAGAGGACAGGAGGCTTTTAGCCTAAGAAACAGAAGCTGTGCTTCAGAAATGAAATATTTATTATGTATATATGTATGGAGTTAAACTCCTATGATGTTTTGAAGCTGATAAAGGGGGTTCTTCTTCTTCCTCCTGTTGTTTGGCCGGATCTTGAAGATCAAGAAGTAGGAGATTTTAAAAAAAAAATCACTCCTTTTTGAGATCTGATGGGAGATCTGAGTTCCCCTTTGTGGGTTTTGTGGTGGAAAACCACTTAGTTTTGGAAAAGAAAGAGTAAAACTCTTGATTTAATTCAAAAGAAATGAGAAGGTTTTAGAACCTTGGAGAAGAAGCAGGAAAGAGCTCAGCTCTGAAACTTTTTTGGAGAGAGAAAAAGTTGTTAGATATTTTCATTATCTTTGCCTTTATAGGCCATACATTTTACACATAGCCCCTTGGGCTTCACAAAATGGCATTTTGCCATCCCATGGCTCATGTGCCATTTCATTTTTGCACATAAGCCATGGGCTTACAAAATATTGGCCTTATGCCCATTTTGTTTACATTCATTCATAAAAAATTACATAAAAATTATTTATGACATGATTTATATTTTAGCATGGGGAGGGTCGGCCGCTTCATGTTTCGGACTCGACCTGGGCATGGGCCCACTTGACCCGGGCTTGGGCCCACCTGGCTTGGGGTTGACCTTGACTTTGACTCGGTCAACCGGGGTGTAAATTTTTACCCCAACAGTAATCAGTAAATAAAGCACAGCAGTAAAGGAAATACATCACTAAAATATTACATCAAATTCCATCGTTCACAAATTACAAATAAACAAGAAGAGCTGCTAACCAAGTTCGAATACACGATCTCTTTAGGGAAAGCAGAAAAGAAGAAAAAGGTACTCCAAACTAGATCTCCGTCAGCTCGAAAGGTAAATCCGACTCCTACGCTGGTCCTTTCTCGAGGTCTGAGAATGCATACTCAGGTCATCAGAGCGACGTAATAGCAATTTTTTTACATTAATGACATGAAACATGCAAATACGATAATAATAGTGAAAGTAAAATGCTGATAATCGCTGTCACTAAATGATGCAAAGTATGATCTATGTCCCTATCAGTCTCTAGGACATGTTTGAAATCGTATAGTGGAAAGGAGGATCATATTTAACAGGAGTCTCGTACATACCCGAGACAACGGCCCACACGTCCGGGACATAACCCTGTCAGCCGGATCGCTAGATCCTACCTAATATATATAAGAATCACTGTCCGAATGATCATCCTCTAAAACACGGTCCCGCTAAATACGATACTCTTTCCACTTCGATTTCCCCTTTTACCCCAGATTTACACTATTGATGATTATGATTTAGTCGTGTACAAGTATACCAATAGCACGATTTTGTCACTGTTCACTATATTAATCACTGTCACAAATCATTCACTTTCCATTGGTGTACTTGACATTCCTAAACCAATATCATTCACGCACGATAATGCAATGTCCACTGAATAATAATGCGCACTAACACTATGTATATGGCAATTGGGTAAGGTATGTGTATTTATGCAGTTAACATGTCATATGTGATATGAACTAACATGCACGTCATAAGCTTACAAAAATTTAAGTAATTCATTTGTTCAGAATTCAATGAAACGTTACAAATACGGTAACAAGTATACTCTGTCAACAGTTCAGCAAATTTTTTTTCAGTACAATCGGATTTCTGGTATCCAAGTTACAGCCGTTTCAATTTAAGTGCTCGCTGCAGGAAATTCAATTTCTGAACTGAACGTCCGTTTCGCGGCACAATTTTCACCCAGTTGGGATCCGAATTTAGCGATGCTACAGTTGAATGAAATATAGGGTTTTCAATAGGGTTTTCAACGCAACAGATGGATTCTCAATCGCGTCTGTACGTCAGAAGTTATGCACTGTTCAACACTAGTGTATCAATTCTGTTTCTGTTTGGGACTGCTATGCGTCCTGATCTTTTAAATTGCAGTTTAAATAATAAACGACGGTATAACGGGGTGAAATCACTTGCGTTATTTAGTTAACAGATTGATCCTCAATAAAATGCAGGGTTCCGCAACAAAACAAGTTCAGACGACAAGGTAGTGAGCATTACGAGATAGAAACCAACAGCCAGAGCTGCTCTGGACTGCAGTCCAGAGCCGCTCTCCGAACCAATTCTCGTCTTAGTTTCAGTACAGAAATAATTAAGAACTTGCATAAGGTTACAGGTCGTCGAGTCGGCTTCGATTTGAGCCCTCGAACGCCTCATTTCAATATGTACACAATTAATTGTGATTTTAACAAGTTTCAGGTGCGGGAAATTCCCATTTTTTACAGGTGTAATTGGGGTGATCGTTTAAGTCGTTAACAGTCATATTTTTCAGTGAAATTTCTACACAAGGTTCATTGCCAGACGGGCCAGAATATGCAATCGAGTTCCATCAAATTAAATGAAGGTTTTCTTTTGGATCTTGCATCAAACACTTATATCATTTAAGTTTTCATGAATCGTAACATGGAATTAATACGGTTTTAATTTGTAACGGAAGTAAACTAGCATGTAGCAAGTAGGGTATTTGCCTGGAGACGTTTTGGCGACGCACGGCAGCGGCAACGGCACGAACGCACGACGAACGGCGCAGTTTGGATTCACGTCCTTGGCTCGCGTTCGGGTTTGTTGTCGGAGTTGTCCGGAGGTGGCTCGTGTTCGCTGGAAGCGGAAGGGGATGCTCTGTGGATCTCCGGGGATGTGCTGGGATCGACGATGGTCGGAGGCATCGCTCCGGCGATGTGTACAGTGGGTGTCGGAGCTTGGTGTTTAGGGTTTGAAAGAGAGAGAGAGAGAGATAGTGGGGCTCGGGTTTGTAGGTTTTGGAGGTGTTGGTGATGCTGATGAGGGTGTAGGGGTGTCGACGAGTTGGTTCAGGTCAGTGGGGGGTCGCCGACGTCGAGATGCAGGGGTGGCCGAGATGGGTCGAGTGGGGTTGGGCTCGGCGGTTGAAGGGAGTGGGGTAGCGTAGGGAGATCTGTTGGTGGAGAGGAGTGAGCGAGGAAGGAGGGTGAGGGGTTGTAGTCGTCGTCGTCGGCGGTGGGGGTTGAGCGAGATGCAGTGGGTGCTCGAGTTTGGTTTTCTGTAGATAGAGAGATGAGGAGGAGTTGGAGAGTGAGGGTGTGAGGGAGAGAAGGGGGAGGAGTTTGAGAAGAGGTTGAGGGAGTCGTGGCCGGAGTCACGGGTCGTGGGGCAACGGCGCGGTTGAGGGCGACGTGGGCGCGCGAGGGGCGACGTGGGAACGCGAGGAAAAGTGAGCGGGAAAGTTTTTTTTTTTTCGAGTGGGGAAGAAGGATAATGGAAGCGGGCCGGGTAGGTTTGGGCGCGTGGGCTTTAGGAGCTTGCGCCAAAGGAAATGGGGTTTAGTTTTAATAAAAGGGAAACGGGCTGGGCCGGGGTTTGATTATGGATTTAATGTTAATCTAAATTAATTTATATTGGGCTGAGATATTAGGGAGTTTGCGCTGAGGTTAATTGATAAAGGGAATTTAGGGTTTTAATTTAATGGTCTAGAGAAATTTTGTAAATCCCCGTTCTCCAACTATAAAATTTTCCTGTATTTTCCAAATCCCGTTTGTCTCCTGATTTTTCCCTCGTATTTTTGTTTGTAATTGGTTACTCAGATTCAAGATTTAACTTAATCGAAACACTAGAATTATTTTCCAATTAACACCTAAGCCCAAACTAAAAAAAAAATTCCCTCAGCCCACTCAATATTTCCTTAATAAATAAAAAATTCCCCAGCCCGTTTTCTTATCTCAGCCCACACAATTTTTCCCCAAATAAATTCTTTAATCATTTCTCCCTCGGCCCGTTTATTCCCTCAGCCCACAGAAAATTTTTAGAAGGAATTATTTTTTTTACGGGCCCGGCCCAGCTCAGCAGCCCGCCTCCTTAAGACCCGACCCGACCCGCCACTGTTTATCTCTTCCTTTTCACTCCAACGGTAACATCCCCGTTTCCCGCTCGCAATCGTTTCCTCCGCCGCAGCCCGCGCCCTTACTCACGCCCATTATTGCGACGTTACACCCACGATTTCAACCTCGTCTCCAACTCCTCTCGTCACTCCCCCTCTCCAACTCACTCATCATCTCTCTCTCTACACCCACCGATCCCCCCAACCTCGAACAACACACTACAAATTTCAGTCGAACCCCCGGCGACGACAACCCCTCAGCGATCCCTCACTCCTCCTCCACCAACCTCCTCCCTCTACGACTTCACCTTCATTAACCCGAGCCCCTACCAAGCCCCTGCACACCAACCCAGTGCACCCGAGCCAACCACCACCTTGCACTCTTGACGCCGACGAGCCCCCCACTGCAACTGAACCACGTCGTCGACCTCCACCTCCTCAGCATCATCACCCTCACCACAGTCCCCAAGCCCCACTGCTTAATCTCTCCCTCTCTCCAAAAACCCACACAAAACCCATTCTTGTTCCTAGCACTTCACTGTGCACGTCGCCGGAGCGACCACCGCCGACATCGTCGACCCCAGCAAGTCCCAGGCCAACCACAGAGCACCACCTCCGCTTTCAGCAAGCACTTGACGGCTCCGGGCAATTCCGACGCAAATTCCGTATCGCGAGCCAAGCTCGCGCATTTCGTCTTGCGGCGTACATCACGCGTTCGTGACACCGTTGCTGCCGTGCGACCCCGAGACATTTTCCAGGCAAGTGTTTACTTGCTTCATGCTAAAATAATAGTGGTACAAACCTAAATAATATAGTTTACGAATTTACCGATTCCCGATACGTATTGTGACCTAAGTGTTCGATGCTAGTCTCCAATGATTATAATAGTTTATTTTGACGGAAACTGATATTTTCTGTTGGCCCATTTGATGATAAATATCGTGTATGAATCTCGCCGGAAAATACGATTGTTAGTGACAAAAATTGATACCCCCAAATATGCCGTTAAAACTAATATTTTTCTCGTATCTGAAAATGAATAAAATCACCGTAAATTACATACATACCGGAATGATTCGTTCGAGGGCTTAAATCAAAGCCGACTCGACGAACTTTAACCCTATGTAGAATTTCAATGATTTTTGTTCTGTAACCGTGATGATAATTAGATCGGAATGCGACTCTGGACTGCAGTCCAGAGCGTTTCTGATTATTGTGTACTGTCCCAATACCTGTGACACTGTGGTTCTTGAAGTCGTATGTTACGGAACTCTATAGTAGATTAAAGATAACTCTGTTAGTTAAATAAAACAGGTGGTTCCATTCCGTTTCATCGCCGTTTGCTATTTTAAACTGTATTTAAAAGGGCAGAACGTATAACTGTCCAGAACAGATCCAGAAATGACACACTGAGGTTAAACTGTGTATAACTCTCAACGTACAGATGCGATTGAGGATCCGTCTGTTGCGTTGAATATTCTATTGAAAACCCTAGATTTCATTCAACTGTAACATCGCTAAATTCTGAGCCCAACCAGGTGAAATTCGTGTCGCGAAACGGACGTTCAGTTCTGAAACTGAATTTCCAGCCGCGAGCACTTAAAATGAAACAGCTATATCTTGAAAACCGGAATCCCGATTGAACTGAAACAAATTTTGACTGAGTGTTCTATTTATCTTACTTGTATCATTTTGCTGAATTCTTAATATATTAATTTATGCAATTTATTTTAGTCAATGACATGCATGTTGGTTCATAACATACATAGCTTATTGGTAGCATACATACATATATCATACCCTTGCCATATACTCAGTGTTAGTGCGTGTGGACATTGCATTATCGTGCGTGATAGATGTTGGTTTAGGAGTGACGAGTATACCAATGGAAAGTGAATATTCGTGACAGTGATTAATACAGTGAACAGTGATAAAACCGTGCCATTGGTATACTCGTACACGACTAAATCAAGATCATAACTAGTGAGAACCTGGGGAAAAATGGGAAATCAAAGTGGAAAGAGTATCGTATTTAGCGGGACCGTGTTTAGAGGATGATCATTCGAACCGTGATACTGATACATGTAGGGTAGGATCTAGCGATCCGGCTGACAGGGTTATGTCCCGGGCATGTGGGCCGTTGTCTCGGGTATGTACGAGACTCCTGTTAAATATGATCATCCTTCCACTATGTGATTTCAAACATGACCTAGAGACCGATAGGGATACAGAGCACATTCTGCATCATATAGTGACATAGTGATTACTTGCACTGTTTTTACACTAGTATTACCTCATTTACCTGTTTCATCTTATTACAATAATATTGTTATTGTGTCGCTCTGACGACCTGAGTATGCATGCTCAGATTCCGCGGGAGGACCAGCACAGGAGACGGATCTACCCTTCGAGTTCACGGAGATATAGTTTGGTGTACCTTCTTCATTTACTGCTTTCCATAAAAGTGATCGTGAGATTGAACTTGGTTAGTAATTGTTCTTGTTATCTGTAATTTGTGAACAATGGAATTTTAATGTAATAAATTAGTGATGTGATTCCTTTAATACTGTGCTTTATTTACTGATTACCATGTAATGCTAGAAGCCGAAGTGTGACTACGGCGGGATGATTTCTTGACCGTAGGAGCATGGCTGGCCTAGTCATCCCTCGTTTTCCGTATTTTGGGAAGCGGGGCGTGACATAGTTTAGTTGGTATCGGAGCCTGTGTTTAGTATCAAGGAATAACATTAACTATATTGTATTACGTTATTCTTGTTTCACTACTCTTAATTTTCATACTTGAATCTGATCCTATCCTTTTGAATCTTCCAGTAATATGACGTCCCCGAACGACCCCTCCTCGGACTCCATCTCTCAGGACCGCACGGAAAGAATACTTAGTGCACTGACCACTCTCGCGGAAGCTCAGGAGAGAAAGACAGATTTACTCACTGAGGGACTCAGGGCGATTACCGCCACAGGAGGACCCTCCGCACTTATTACCGTCTCCGAGGGCGCTACTCCACCAGCTTATCAGGCTAGGGCTGGTACCGTATCAGACTTCCGACGGTTACACCCAGCTGCATTCACAGGGCTAGCTGAACCCCTTGAGGCTGAGCAATGGTTGGTGAACATGGAGAATTTATTGACAGCCGCCAGGGTTCCAGAGGAAGACAGAGTGGACGTGATAAAGATTCAATTAGAAGACGAAGCCCGTACATGGTGGTCGGTGGAAGAAAGCAGACTTGATGAGCCGATTGAATGGAGCAAGTTTAAGGAGTGCTTCCTAGATCATTATTTCCCTCCCACAGCCAAGGCAGAAATAGAGGAAAGGTTTATTCTTTTGAAGCAGAATGGACGCCCAGTGGACGTATATGCGGCAGAGTTCAACCGTCTGAGCCGCTTTGCTCCATACATGGTCAAATCAGAGGCCACCAGGCCAGACGCTTCCTTCAGGGGTTAGATTTCGAGTTGCAGCAGTTGATTGCATCGTTAGATTTGCAGACTTTCGCACAGGTACTCAACGCAGCGAGGGTTCAGGAGCAATTGATTAACAAGTTCAGAAGACCCCCAGTCGTTCCAGCACGTACCCACACGCCTTCTCGAGGAACCATACAGGTTCACAGAGCAGGAACGACACAAATGAAGCGCCCGTTCGTACCACAGCATCGCCCCCAGAGACAGGGCGTAGTTTGCGGCTATTGCGGTAGAGGAGGGCATACCCAGAAGGACTGTCGCCGTGCCAAGCGACAGTGCTTGATTTGCGGTTCCAGTCAGCACAGGATTAACAGTTGCCCTGAGCGAGCAGAGATACAGGGAGGTTCTGGACCGCCACAGCAGAGGCCGCAAGAGCAGAGGCAACCCTTTATAGGTCGCGGTCAGGGACGGGCTTTCACCTTGACCGCCGAGCAGGCAGAGGCGTCAGGAGACGTGGTTACAGGTACTCTACTCGTACATTCCTTGCCAGCTAGAGTACTATTTGATTCGGGAGCATCGCATTGTTTCTTGTCTGAGCATTTCACTAATACACACTCAATACCACATGAACCACTAACCAAGGGATGGGAAATTCATACGGGTAATGGCATTATTATATCTAGTCGAGAATGTAGATTATGCCCGGTTGTAGTGTGTGGCAGGGAATTCTATGCGAATTTCCTTCTGATTGGGACAGGCAGTTACGATGCAATTCTCGGAATGGATTGGATGAGCACTTTCCATGTAGTTATCGATTGTCGTGCAAAGAAGGTGATCTTCCGCATTCCCAATCACCCAGAGTTTATTTTCGAGGGCGGAAGCGAATCTTTGGAGCCAGCTAAGTACAGAGCAAAGCCTAAGGAGCTGACAGCTATGGAGATTGATAAGAGACCAGTCCCAGAAATTGTTCGGGACTTTCTGGACGTATTTCCTGAAGATCTACCAGGTCTACCACCTCCTCGAATTTTGGAGTTCTCAATCGATTTGATTCCAGGTATAGCCCCAGTATCCAGAGCCCCATACAGAATGGCACCAGTTGAGTTGGCGGAATTGAAGAAGCGGGTTGAAGAACTATTGGAGAAGGGATTTATTCGGCCAAGCGCTTCACCGTGGGGTGCACCAGTCCTGTTAGTAAAGAAGAAGAATGGATCGCTCCGAATGTGTATAGATTATCGGGAGTTGAACAAGGTCACAATAAAGAACAAGTACCCAATACCGCGCATTGACGACCTATTCGATCAGCTAAGTGGAGCCAAGGTATTCTCGAAGTTGGACCTCCGTTCTGGATATCATCAAATCAGAGTAGCAGCCGAGGATGTATGCAAGACGGCTTTCAGGACCCGATACGGACACTACGAGTTTCTTGTGATGCCGTTCGGTGTTACCAATGCCCCAGCAATATTCATGGACTTGATGAACATAGTGTTCGCAAAGTACTTGGACACATTTGTCATTGTGTTTATCGACGACATACTTGTCTACTCGAAGACCCGGGAAGAGCACGCTGAACATTTGCGCACGGTACTACAAATTCTTCGGGAAGAGAAACGGTATGCGAAGCTGAGCAAGTGTGAATTCTGGCTCGACAAGGTTCAGTTTTTGGGACATATTGTTTCGGGCGAAGGCATCTCGATGGACCCGGCAAAGATAGAATCTATCACAGATTGGCCAACGCCGAAGTCAGTGGCCGAGATCAGGAGCTTTCTGGGATTGGCAGATTATTATCGGAGATTCGTCCAAGATTTCTCAAGAATCACGGAATCATTGACGAGGCTGATACGGAAGGACGTGCCGTTTACATGGACAGAGGAGTGCACTCAGGCATTCGACACACTGAAGCAGAAGTTAACCACGGCACCTATACTTACAGTACCAGATAATTCCGGTGGTCTGGTGATACACAGTGATGCCTCAGGGAAGGGATTAGGCTGTGTCCTAATGCAGCACGGCCGAGTGGTTGCTTACGCCTCTCGACAACTGAGAAACCACGAGAAGAACTACCCCACGCATGACTTGGAGTTAGCTGCGGTAGTCTTTGCGTTGAAGATTTGGAGACACTATCTATTGGGTGAGAAAGTGGAGGTTTACACGGATCATAAAAGTTTGAAGTATGTTTTCACTCAGAAGGAACTGAACATGAGGCAGCGCCGATGGCTAGTGCTAATGGCAGATTATGATTTGGACCTTCAGTATCACCCGGGGAAGGTCAATGTTGTACCAGATGCGCTCAGTCGCAAACCAGCGGTCATGATGTTGACCGATCAGAGAAGCATTATTGAGCATTTCCAGAGACTTGAACTTGAGGTCGTTACGCCGAACGCACTCAGTCAATTTTGGCAACTACAGGTGCAATCTTCCCTGGTGGATCGCATCAAGATTGCACAAGCAGATGATCCCCGATTGCAAAAGTTCAGAGAGCAAGTGGAAGCTGGACTGAGAACGGATTTGATTATACATGAAGATGGCTCTCTGAGATTCGGTAGCAGACTCTGCGTACCTAAAGGAGATGTTCGAGAAGAAGTTTTGGCTGAAGCATACAGTTCAGCTTATTCTGTGCATCCAGGAGGTACAAAAATGTATCAGGACCTAAAGCAGCACTTTTGGTGGAACGGAATGAAGCGGGAAATTGCGAGGTTCGTATCCAGGTGCTTGGTATGTCAGCAGGTGAAGGCGGAACATCAGAGGACCACAGGATTGTTACAACCATTGCCGATACCTGAATGGAAGTGGGAGCACATTACTATGGATTTTGTGACGGCCTTACCACGGAGCCCTAGGGGCAATAACGCCATTTGGGTTATCGTCGATCGTCTCACAAAAGCTGCACACTTCCTACCTTTCCGAGTGGGACAGTCGACAGAATCACTGGCAGAAAGATATATGCAGGAGATTGTGCGACTTCACGGTGTTCCAGTCAGCATTGTGTCAGACCGGGACACAAGATTCTTGTCACACTTTTGGAAGAGCTTACAGGAGAGTTTGGGAACCCGCCTTAAATTCAGCACAGCTTATCACCCACAGACGGATGGACAATCCGAGCGTACGATTCAGACGCTCGAGGACATGTTGAGAGCCTGTATGTTGGACCTTCAGGGTTCCTGGGAGGACCATCTGCATCTAGTCGAGTTCTCTTATAACAATAGTTATCAGGCTAGTATTCAGATGGCTCCTTTTGAAGCACTATACGGGCGGAAGTGTCGTTCCCTAGTATGTTGGGATGATGTGGGAGAACGAAGATTACTAGGCCCCAAACTCATTGTTCAGACAGTCGACAAGGTCCAAATGATCAAGCAACGTATTAAGACGGCTCAGGATCGACAGAAGAGTTGGGCAGATACCAGCAGAAGGGCACTAGAATTCGAAGTCGGAGATCATGTGTTCTTGAAGATTTCCCCTAATCGTGGAGTTATCAGGTTCGGAGGTCGGGGAAAGCTTAATCCCCGTTTTATCGGACCTTTCGAGGTGCTAGAGCGAGTAGGAGAGGTGGCCTATCGACTCGCCTTGCCTCCATCACTAGCTGGTGTGCACAATACCTTTCACGTGTCTCAATTACGGCATTATGTTCGGGATGAGAGCCATGTCCCGGACCATTCAGAGCTAGTTTTGGGTACCGATTTATCGTACGAAGAGCAGCCTACTACCATTCTCGACCGCAGAGAGAAAGTGCTGAAGAATAAGATCATTCCTTTAGTTCGAGTGTCTTGGGGCGGTCGTTCCCCAGGAGAATCCACCTGGGAACGGGAGGAAGATATCCGTGATCGTTATCCACATCTCTTTGTTTAGTACATTGTTTCTTGTATCTTTGTTAAATTTCGAGGACGAAATTTTTGTTAAGGGGGGTATGATGTAAATCACCGTTCTCCATCTATAAAATTTTCCTGTATTTTCCAAATCCCGTTTGTCTCCTGATTTTTCCCTCGTATTTTCGTTTGTAATTGGTTACTCAGATTCAAGATTTAACTTAATCGAAACCCTAGAATTATTTTCCAATTAACACCTAAGCCCAAACTAAAAAAAAAATTCCCTCAGCCCACTCAAAATTTCCTTAATAAATAAAAAATTCCCCAGCCCGTTTTCTTATCTCAGCCCACACAATTTTTCCCCAAATAAATTCTTTAATCATTTCTCCCTCGGCCCGTTTATTCCCTCAGCCCACAGAATATTTTTAAAAGGAATTATTTTTTTTACGGGCCCGACCCAGCTCAGCAGCCTGCCTCCTTAAGACTCGACCCGACCTGCCACTGTTTATCTTTTCCTTTTCACTCCAACGGTAACATCCCCGTTTCCCGCTCGCGATCGTTTCCTCCGCCGCAGCCCGCGCCCTTGCTCACGCCCATTATTGCGACGTTACACCCACGATTTCAACCTCGTCTCCAACTCCTCTCGTCACTCCCCCTCTCCAACTCACTCCTCATCTCTCTCTCTACACCCACAGAGCCCCCCAACCTCGAACAACCCACTGCAAATTTCAGTCGAACCCCCCGGCGACGACAACCCCTCAGCAATTCCTCACTACTCCTCCACCAACCTCCTCCCTCTACGACTTCACCTTCATTAACCCGAGCCCCTACCGAGCCCCTGCACACCAACCCAGTGCACCCGAGCCAACCACCACCTTGCACTCTCGACGCCGACGAGCCCCCCACTGCAACTGAACCACGTCGTCGACCTCCACCTCCTCAGCATCATCACCCTCACCACAATTCCCAAGCCCCACTGCTTAATCCCTCCCTCTCTCCAAAAACCCACACAAAACCCATTCTTGTTCCTAGCACTTCACTGTGCACGTCGCCGGAGCGACCACCGCCGACATCGTCGACCCCAGCAAGTTTCAGGCCAACCACAGAGCACCACCTCCTCTTCCAGCAAGCACTTGACGGCTCCGGGCAATTCTGACGCAAATTCCGTATCGCGAGCCAAGCTCGCGCATTTCGTCTTGCGGCGTACATCGCGCGTTCGTGACACCGTTGCTGCCGTGCGACCCCGAGACATTTTCCAGGCAAGTGTTTACTTGCTTCATGCTAAAATAATAGTGGTACAAACCTAAATAATCTAGTTTACGAATTTACCGATTCCCGATACGTATTGTGACCTAAGTGTTCGATGCTAGTCTCCAATGATTATAATAGTTTATTTTCATGGAAACTGATATTTTCTGTTGGCCCATTTGATGATAAATATCGTATATGAATCTCGCCGGAAAATACGATTGTTAGTGACAAAAATTGATACCCCCAAATATGCCGTTAAAACTAATATTTTTCTCGTATCTGAAAATGAATAAAATCACCGTAAATTACATACATACTGGAATGATGCGTTCGAGGGCTTAAATCGAAGCCGACTCGACGAACTTTAACCCTATGTAGAATTTCAATGATTTCTGTTCTGTAACCGTGATGATAATTAGATCGGAATGCGACTCTGGACTGCAGTCCAGAGCGTTTCTGATTATTGTGTACTGTCCCAATACCTGTGACACTGTGGTTCTTGAAGTCGTATTTTACAGAACTCTACAGTAGATTAAAGATAACTATGTTAGCTAAATAAAACAGGTGGTTCCATTCCGTTTCATCGCCATTTGCTATTTTAAACTGTATTTAAAAGGGCAGAACGTATAACTGTCCAGAACAGATCCAGAAATGACACACTGAGATTAAACTGTGTATAACTCTCAACGTACAGATGCGATTGAGGATCCGTATGTTGCGTTGAATACTCTATTGAAAACCCTAAATTTCATTCAACTGTAACATCGCTAAATTCTGAGCCCAACCGGGTGAAATTCGTGTCGCGAAACGGACGTTCAGTTCTGAAACTGAATTTCCAGCCGCGAGCACTTAAAATGAAACAGCTATATCTTGAAAACCGGAATCCCGATTGAACTGAAACAAATTTTGACTGAGTGTTCTATTTATCTTACTTGTATCATTTTGTTGAATTCTTAATATATTAATTTATGCAATTTATTTTAGTCAATGACATGCATGTTGGTTCATAACATACATAGCTTATTGGTAGCATACATACATATATCATACCCTTGCCATATACTCAGTGTTAGTGCATGTGGACATTGCATTATCGTGCGTGATAGATGTTGGTTTAGGAGTGATGAGTACACCAATGGAAAGTGAATATTCGTGACAGTGATTAATACAGTGAACGGTGATAAAACAGTGCCATTGGTATACTCGTACACGACTAAATCAAGATCATAACTAGTGAGAACCTGGGGAAAAAGGGAAAATCAAAGTGGAAAGAGTATCGTATTTAGCGGGACCATGTTCAGAGGATGATCATTCAAACCGTGATACTGATACATGTAAGGTAGGATCTGGCGATCCGGCTGACAGGGTTATGTCCCGGGCATGTGGGCCGTTGTCTCGGGTATGTACGAGACTCCTGTTAAACATGATCCTCCTTCCACTATGTGATTTCAAATATGACCTAGAGACCGATAGGGACACAGAGCACATTCTGCATCATATAGTGACATAGTGATTACTTGCACTGTTTTTACACTAGTATTACCTCATTTACCTGTTTCATCTTATTACAATAATATTGTTATTGTGTCGCTCTGACGACCTGAGTATGCATGCTCAGATTCCGCGGGAGGACCAGCACAGGAGACGGATCTACCCTTCGAGTTCACGGAGATATAGTTTGGTGTACCTTCTTCATTTACTGCTTTCCATAAAAGTGATCGTGAGATTGAACTTGGTTAGTAATTGTTCTTGTTATCTGTAATTTGTGAACAATGGAATTTTAATGTAATAAATTAGTGATGTGATTCCTTTAATACTGTGCTTTATTTACTGATTACCATGTAATGCTAGAAGCCGAAGTGTGACTACGACGGGATGATTCCTTGACCGTAGGAGCATGGCTGGTCTAGTCATCCCTCGTTTTCCGTATTTTGGAAAGCGGGGCGTGACAAATTTAAATACGACAAATCTAGCAACCAATTTCCTACAAAAATACGAGGGAAAAAGAAAAGGAAAAACTCGGAGAACTAGGAAAAATATATAAGGATTTTCATTGATGGAAACGGGGATTTACACTTTTTTTAGGTGTGAAGTAGCCTAAGGTCTACAAACCTACATATATAGATATGTAAAGTAAGTTAATGACAGCTAATCTCTATTTATACATGTGTTGTTTCTTTTCCTCTGTGAGCCTAAGGTCTACAAACCTAGTATAGATCTCTGATGCCCCGTCCAGAATGGAAGTCTGCTTATCTAAGGACCGTCCTTCCAAGTAAATTAACAACTAGCATATCTTTCTTGTCTTCATCCATGTTCATTTAGATGTATATCTAGCCCTTGATGCACCACCAACTTCACTGTTGTCACTTCATTTAGTTGATGTATTTATTCGTCTCTTTTGCATATATACAAACCGTCCTAATTATTTCTCCTTCCTTTTATCTTTTAGGGAGTTATTTTCAACTTCTTATAAATAAATTCGTTTTTTCTCCATCTTTCATAGTGTTGTCATTCATCCATCTTAACATTCTCATTTCAGCTTCACTCATACGCATATATGATAGCATTTCTCTAATATATAGGTATCATAATCCTTCTGGAGCATTTATCCACTTCAATTATTTCACACCTCCTCAATCTCATTGTCATGCCAACCCTAGACACAAATACCAGATCCATATTGAATTTTATATCCAAGGTGTTGAAAATTGGTGTCCCCCACATATATATGCTTTTCTATGTTCAACCAAACCCCCTCCCCTTTTCAAACCTCATCATATCTTCCTCTTCCTCTAATGGCATATGGAAGAAGAGAGCCTTCCATCTTTGATACCTTCTCCCTCTCCCCTCTCCCATACCCTGTCCTCCTCATCCTCTTCATGGTCCTCCTCCTCCTAACAATCTCGTGGTCCTTCGACTTCGAGGACATGATTGAGAGCACTGAGGAGCAGATGAACTGGCTTCTCCTCGCCACCCCTGTCCTCCTCATCCTCCTCATCCGATGGCTCTCGTCGTTCGAGAGCTTCGACGGGAGCTTCTTCGGATTCTATCAGAGCAATCCGAGGAGGAGGGGTGGTTATTCCTATGGTGAACCTTCGGAGGGGGGTTCACCATGGGGCGTTGCTGCGGTTGTGGTCTTGTTGCTGGTCTTGGTTTCTTTCCAGTCTACCTTTCAGGATATGTGGAGGGCTTGAATCTTGATCAGGATAGTAATATCATAAAGTCGCTGCCATTGCACCACCAGAACTTCGAGGTTGAGGTGAGGATCGAGGGATATGTATATGTTTATATTATGATGAGAGACTACAGGTTTTGTGCTCGTATGTGGGTGATGTATGGTATATGTATGATATATGTATGATATATTTTGTTATTGTGATGGAATTTCGGAGAAAGTTGTACTGTGATTGTTGGAAGAGGATTTTAGTTTCGTTTTGATTTGGAGAGCTGCTAATTTGTGAGAGGAGTTAGATGGATGCAGTGCTCAAAAGGTGGATTAGGATCCCTTGCTTTCCAGCAACCCTAATTTTTAATGATCATGTGTTGTTTTTGAGACATGGCAATGCTTCTGCCATGAGACACTCAAACAACACACACACACACAAGCTTCATGAAAACATGCAGTGAACGCAATGAGTCGAGAAGGGACACGCTTGCTTGCTGGGTGAGACTCTTTGATAGCAACACATCTTGACTATTGGGGATTGCAGCAGTTGTGATCCTTATCAAAGGAAGCAATTTGACAAAATTGAAACAGTGTTACATTATCTGAGCTATATGTATATATCCACACAAGAGTAACAGCAGTCCCATGTTCACAGATCACAAACATGGGTCACAGTGAGGAATAACTCAGTTGTTATGAGCACTTCCTCTCCTGAGAAGAGTGTGAGTTCTAACCCAGGAATCTAAGAGGGGAAGTGGCCATAAATTAACACTTTCAGAGCAAATTCGTGAGTCCCCTGGATGCATGCGTGGATGTATATCTAGGTTAGGGCTTACATGCCAATGGCCAAAAAAAAGGCTATAGATGCAATGAAAGCAGAAAGGACATTGAAGATCATTACAAAGCAGCCCAGTTTTGATTCTCACTAGATAGGTATATAGAAAAAGGCTTGATCTAAACTAAAAATACCACACTACACACAAGTGCATATCTTGGCCCAAAGGGCGCTCTGCCTGTTGGAAAGTGTAAAAATACAAAATATATTTCATCAATCATAGTCATAAAACAAATATACTCAAACAGCAAGCTAAACAATAAATATTCCAATATCAAATATCAAATATAGATAGAAACAAAATACAGCAATTCCACTTAAGCAAATCTCAAAAACCTAAAACATCTCAGCATTTGGTAGTTCTCCATAACTAACAACAAAACTTTGAAAAAGAGACTTGAGAAAACTTCGACGTTTAAACAAGTCCCTAACAAAACGACAAGCAATTGAAATAATAAACATCTAAGCCTTATCGGCCTTGGCAGCAGTGGCAGCAGCCTGTCCCCTGAGCCGACCAGTCCTTCTCGCAGCAATGAGACCAACCTTTGGCCAGGAGGAGCATCACGACGCACAGTCGAAGCATGACCAATATGCTGGTGGTTACCACCACCATGAGGATGCTCAACGGGGTTCATGGCCACACCACGCACCTTAGGCCAGCAGTTCCTCTTCACACGGTACTTGTGGTAGGCATTGCCGGCCTTGAGGAGTGGCTTCTCTGTCCTGCCGCCTCCAGCAACTTGTCCAATCATGGCACGACATCCACTCGGGACTATCTTCTTGGCACCCGAGGGGAGCTTGATCCTGTTGAGCATAGAAAAACAATTTGTTAAATTAAAATTTCAGGATGCATGTAACTAGAACACAGATGAACACTGTATTCAATGGAAATTTATCAGGTAAAACCAAACATTCAAAATTATACAAAGAATTTCCAGCATATTGGTTATCACCTTAGTTTGATGCAAACTCCAAAAACCAAACAGATATGGCAATTTAGCAGTTCATATGTGTTGGATATAGATGTCCTCAAGGCAATTATCGTAATTGCACGAATGCAGTTACTGAATTCAAGAAGGACCTATACGGAGAACAGTATTGCTCGAGATGATAATATGCTATCTGGTTTGTCTTTATATTTCATGTGTAAACGTTTTACTCGTCACGTATTGCCAATATATGATGATAAAGCTCATATGATCTTTGCTTAACTACCAAGACTATAATAGGGATCATACTGGTGGGGCCTGGCAGTCCATAAGCACATCATTAAATGTCACTAGTCGTAGAAGTATCGAGACAGTGCGTAGATATTCAAGATTAGACTAGTGTATATATTTCTTGACTCTGACCGAGGCGATGGTTGATCTCATAACCATTGGTGTTTGATTTCATAGCTCATTAAAGAATGAGTTACAATGGACAGACTCACCGTGAACTCCTAGATGGTTTTATATCAATGTCAGGTAAGTAGTTCTCTAATGACGATAGTACATGGTAGTTCCTTGACCTTATATCGCTATAATGTCTTGTGTGTGTTCCCACTATACTTTGATTACTATCCTACCACGGCTCTGCCGAATCGTGCAAATAGGTTTCAGTTAGGTATATAGTCCTGAAGTACATGGAGGCAAGTGTGCGGTTAAAAGGATTCTGAAGTACATGGAGGCAGTGTGCGGTCAAAAGGATTCGTCTCTCCCGATATAGGGAGTCGATATAGCGCAATGCGGGGCATAACTATAACCAGAAATCAGTGGCCACAGCAGTGGAGAGAAACTGATAAATATTATCAATTGTATCTCTGATGGTTATGAGTCTTTTGTTATTACGACTTATCAGATTATTGATGGTTATGAGTCTTTTGTTATGAGTCTTTTGTATCTCTGATGGTTATGAGTCTTTTGTTATTACCCTTTGACGAAAAGACCGGACTGTATGGTATTCATCGCTTATAGACTTTATCGGGTCCGGATGAGCTCGCTCGTCAGCTTGCCTTTATCTTGCTCATATCTGGGTAGTCGTTACGTGCATCTAGCACCGCTAATGAACTTGTGGGTTAACCCGTGAGAGGATTGAATCTGAAAGTGTTTCGGATTCAATTGGATATGATCATGTTAATCTACTGCCAACATATTGACAGGTCTTTACAATCCCGGAACGAAAGTGCCTATCTGGGCAAAATATTGATGTAGCGTGTTGGATACATGCGGAAGTTCGATTAAATATGTAATTTAATCGAACGTCCGAATGATACTAGTCGGTTTAAAAACCGGAATATTATATCAAGTGTTGACTTGATGACCGTATATGAGATATGATTTCTAGTATTGTGTATATGATACACGCACTCTTTTATGTATATGATACTGATATGAAATTGATGGCTAATCGTGTATGTGATGCATATACTTTCTCACGTTTAAATATATGATATTTATAAAACTCGTTCTCATGTTTGTTGCATATATTTTTTTGTGTATAATAAATATTTAACATGTGATGGTGGGTCCCTCCTCTCTTTGTGAGACAACACATAGGAGAGAAGGAATGAGAGTCTCATATTAATATGACACGGGAAAAAGAAAAGATAGATAATTCTTTTTGCTATCCATCCAAATTTCTTCATCTCAAGCTTGAGTTTGCTCTCTACTTTAATGGCAACTCTTGCAATAGTAATTGAAAAAAGAAGTGTGTTTTTCTAAATCACCTATTCTTCTTTACACTAGCAAGTTTCTTTAGGGAGTTTCTCCACTTGAAGATGGAGTTGAAGATTCGTGTCACGCCCCGCTTTCCAAAATGTGGAATACAGGAAGCGACGAAGGCCAGCCGTGCTACCTACGGTAAGGAAAAGTCCTTCCATAGTCACATAAGGCTGTCTAGATTAACCTGTCAAAAATAAAATCCAATACCAAAAGAAATAATACTGATAATCATGCTGCAATGAAACCACAAGAAATCCTAAAAATGGGTCCACTAGATAATTGATGCAATTAAAGATCCAAAACAAAAGATTTGGAATAAAATAAGATCCGAAAGAGATACAAAAGTCCTAATGTCCCATAAGGGCGCACATGTTAAGGCTAAAAGTAAAGGAAAATAAATCTACGATTACTGATCTTCAACAAAGTCCTGGTAGCCGCTCTGATCCTGCTCAGCCAGCAGATCTGTCTCTAAACCTGAGATGGCAAATCTCAGGGATGTCAGAACACCCCAGCAAGTACTCAACGTATAAAGTGTGTGTAGCATAATAATAAGAATATATAAAAGTGAAGCCCGGTGCGCAAGAAAAAACAGGTATATAAATAATTAGATGTATTAACACTATGAAACATGTATGTAAGGGATCAGGTCATAACCTAACCGGCCACTAAAAGGTAAACTATCCTATCGTAAGCTTGAGTGTGTGCGTCAACCTCTGCAGGAGTATTCCTAACCCAAGAGTGGTGCCCCAGGGGCTAGGAAACACGGGCCCAACTGTAGAATGAACAAGAGACCGCTATAGCCCGGTACGAGCTGTAAACATGTGACCGCTATAGCCCGGTACGAGCTGTAATCATGAGACCGCTATAGCCCGGTACGAGCTGTAATCATGTGACCGCTATAGCCCGGTACGAGCTGCCGGCATGGGACTCCTGAGATCCTGTTGTACAACGCACACTCAAACTACCCCAACACCCACGTATTTATAACTACTATGGTAAAGATTAATATCACTAATTAAGAATGCTGAAAAGACAGGAACTTGTAATATGGTAATTGTATGGAAATAAAACTGGTGAATAGTGGTGTCATGGCAATGTAATTCAGCATTCAAATTAGAGAACTTGTTTTAATATGAGTAGTCTGGAGCAATGAGTAATCATGGCATGTCAAGTACAATAGTTATAAAATGATAATGTCTATAAACAAGAATAACATGTTAAGGTTTCTCAATCATGCCGACAATGATAGTCTCAAGTAAAATATTAAATATAGATGATAGAATATGATAAGGTCAAAAATGTAAACAACACTCAACATAAATATGCAAGTATCTGTATTTAACATCCGAGTTTATTTATTGAAAAGAATAATAAATTGAAATATGGTTTTAAAGGGTTAATATAGTTAAATGAGAATGACAAATTACAGATGCGTAAAGCGGGTGGTGGTAATAGTATAATTACGAGGTAATAGTAAGTAAGATAAAAATAAATGACAGATTGACTAGTTATCATGTAAGTGCTAATAATAAGTTTTATAATCATGTGATAATAGAAAATATTAATACAAATTATAGTATTAAAATAATTTATATGACTAGGACGCATAGAGTGCAGCGATATTATAAGGAGTGATAATGTAGAAAGTTTAATTTATATATATATATAATATTAAGCCCAAAGTGTTTATTGATTAACAGTAATAATGGTATATTTTTATGTTTTAGATTATGATATAAGTATTGATATTTTGCATGCTAGTGTATACCAATATTGTTGCAACAGAAACATATAATTACTTATAAAGCTTTTTATATATTAAACCATATTTACATGTTAAAAGTTATTTTATTACGTTTGCATTTTTACAGTTGTTCACTTGATGAAATGATTAATAGGTATTCTAAATCCTAGGGTTTTCATCATATGTACAAGTATTATAAAATATATTAATAAAGCGGCAAAATATTACAATTTTATTTAAATATTGTAAGTTAATAATTTATTTAGAGAATTCCCGATGTTGTATTGACTAAAAAAATAAAAGTGTAAGAGTACTTGCCTCGAAGACAGATAAACACGACGACACGAAGAACAACTCCAAGGTTTGATTGCTCGACTAATTTTGAAGAAGAAGAAAATATTGTGATTGGAAAAAGAGAAGGTTGATTTATATGAGAAGGGGAGAGATGATAATAATTAGATTGTTATTTATAGAGAAGAGAGAGATTGTTTAAAGATTGGAGAGATTATTATAATTGGAGAGAGAAATATTCTGATGAGATGAGATTTGGATTTGATTCATAAAAGAGAGATATGATGGGTTGTTATATACTTCTATAAGATATTAGAAAAGTTGTATATATACATATTAGTTTGTATATAGTTAGAATAATAGAAAAGTATATGTATATATACATATTAATATATAGTGAAAATATATGTAGATATGTATATAGTTATGGATTAATAAAATAAATACAATTAGTTATATATATAAGATTTTATGATATCAAACAACTAAAATATATTTTCAGTTAAACTATCATAACAAAATATCT
Organism: Agapanthus africanus; assembly: GCA_030015575.1. Classification (NCBI taxonomy): domain Eukaryota; kingdom Viridiplantae; phylum Streptophyta; class Magnoliopsida; order Asparagales; family Amaryllidaceae; genus Agapanthus; species Agapanthus africanus. Next base: position 407,723,552 of record CM057349.1, on the reverse strand, counting down.
TCAATTATATATATGTATGTATATAGATTTGTAGAAAAAATAATTAAAGAGAGTAGATTTGAGAAAGAGAATCTGCTGAGAGAGATTAGATGAGCGATTGTTAGGACAATGATTAATAAAAGATTTAAAAATATATTTGGTTTGGTAAAATTATTTAGTTTGGAGAGAGAAAATATTTGTTTTAAAAAGAATCAAGTTATCAGGTGAGACATAAATGGTGATTGGAGAGAGAAAATTGAGTTGTTAGTTTAGTAAAAATATTTATAAGGTTAAAAGATTTAACATGGGCTCTTATGACTTTTCAAAATTAAATATTCTAACCAAATAAATATCGTAAGACAAAATATCTTATAAATAGAATTTAAAAATGGGTAAAATCTTATGTATATGTATTGTTTAAAGAAATACCAAATAAAATATCTTTTGTTTAAATTACGATACTAAAATATAAATATGGTTATAAAATAGTGTTAGACAAATAAATATTTAAATACTAATAATATGCATATTTAACAAACTTGAAAAAACCATAATTATATGCATATATCTTAATTAAAAATATTAAACTCCAAATTATAATAATAATAAAACAAAGCCCAATATATCCCAAAAAAAAGGAACGTACGATCGGATAAGGGTGTTACATTCTACCCACCTTACAAGAAATTTCGTCCTCGAAATTTGAAGAACGAAAATACAAGGTCGTGAACTAATTACAAGGATCAATGAAAATACATGGGTATGAAAAATCAAGGATCAAGAAAATAAATGAGGGTATGAAGAGTTACGGTCTTGGCTTGAGAAATCGGCGTGTTCAAGAAAATCAAATCAGTGGAAACAAATCAAATAGAACTCTAAGTTGCTCAAACAGAATGGCGCATTGTAACCATGCCGCGGTACATGAGTACAATATCGTAATTCCATCTCAGTCGCCCGAATCCTATAATCGGAGTCAAGGAAATATGCAGCATGACACACTGGGGAGAACCTATACGTGTGATTCTAACCTAAATGGTCGGTAGAACCAAGACTAATTTTGACGTCAGCCTGGGCTCTGATACCAACAAAACCTTGTCACGCCCCGCTTTCCAAAATGTGGAATACAGGAAGCGACGAAGGCCAGCCGTGCTACCTACGGTAAGGAAAAGTCCTTCCATAGTCACATAAGGCTGTCTAGATTAACCTGTCAAAAATAAAATCCAATACCAAAAGAAATAATACTGATAATCATGCTGCAATGAAACCACAAGAAATCCTAAAAATGGGTCCACTAGATAATTGATGCAATTAAAGATCCAAAACAAAAGATTTGGAATAAAATAAGATCCGAAAGAGATACAAAAGTCCTAATGTCCCATAAGGGCGCACATGTTAAAGGCTAAAAGTAAAGGAAAATAAATCTACGATTACTGATCTTCAACAAAGTCCTGGTAGCCGCTCTGATCCTGCTCAGCCAGCAGATCTGTCTCTAAACCTGAGATGGCAAATCTCAGGGATGTCAGAACACCCCAGCAAGTACTCAACGTATAAAGTGTGTGTAGCATAATAATAAGAATATATAAAAGTGAAGCCCGGTGCGCAAGAAAAACAGGTATATAAATAATTAGATGCATTAACACTATGAAACATGTATGTAAGGGATCAGGTCATAACCTAACCGGCCACTAAAAGGTAAACTATCCTATCGTAAGCTTGAGTGTGTGCGTCAACCTCTGCAGGAGTATTCCTAACCCAAGAGTGGTGCCCCAGGGGCTAGGAAACACGGGCCCAACTGTGGAATGAACAAGAGACCGCTATAGCCCGGTACGAGCTGTAAACATGTGACCGCTATAGCCCGGTACGAGCTGTAATCATGAGACCGCTATAGCCCGGTACGAGCTGTAATCATGCGACCGCTATAGCCCGGTATGAGCTGCCGGCATGGGACTCCTGAGATCCTGTTGTACAATGCACACTCAAACTACCCCAACACCCACATATTTATAACTACTATGGTAAAGATTAATATCACTAATTAAGAATGCTGAAAAGACAGGAACTTGTAATATGGTAATTGTATGGAAATAAAACTGGTGAATAGTGGTGTCATGGCAATGTAATTCAGCATTCAAATTAGAGAACTTGTTTTAATATGAGTAGTCTGAAGCAATGAGTAATCATGGCATGTCAAGTACAATAGTTATAAAATGATGTCTATAAACAAGAATAGCATGTTAAGGTTTCTCAATCATGCCGACAATGATAGTCTCAAGTAAAATATTAAATATAGATGATAGAATATGATAAGGTCAAAAATGTAAACAACGCTCAACATAAATATGCAAGTATCTGTATTTAACATCCGAGTTTATTTATTGAAAAGAATAATAAATTGAAATATGGTTTTAAAGGGTTAATATAGTTAAATGAGAATGACAAATTACAGATGCGTAAAGCGGGTGGTGGTAATAGTATAATTACGAGGTAATAGTAAGTAAGATAAAAATAAATGACAGATTGACTAGTTATCATGTAAGTGCTAATAATAAGTTTTATAATCATGTGATAATAGAAAATATTAATACAAATTATAGTATTAAAATAATTTATATGACTAGGACGCATAGAGTGCAGCGATATTATAAGGAGTGATAATGTAGAAAGTTTAATTTATATATATATAATATTAAGCCCAAAGTGTTTATTGATTAACAGTAATAATGGTATATTTTTATGTTTTAGATTATGATATAAGTATTGATATTTTGCATGCTAGTGTATACCAATATTGTTGCAACAGAAACATATAATTACTTATAAAGCTTTTTATATATTAAACCATATTTACATGTTAAAAGTTATATTATTACGTTTGCATTTTTACAGTTGTTCACTTGATGAAATGATTAATAGGTATTCTAAATCCTAGGGTTTTCATCATATGTACAAGTATTATAAAATATATTAATAAAGCGGCAAAATATTACAATTTTATTTAAATATTGTAAGTTAATAATTTATTTAGAGAATTCCCGATGTTGCATTGACTAAAAAAATAAAAGTGTAAGAGTACTTGCCTCGAAGACAGATAAACACGACGACACGAAGAACAACTCCACGGTTTGATTGCTCGACTAATTTTGAAGAAGAAAATATTGTGATTGGAAAAAGAGAAGGTTGATTTATATGAGAAGGGGAGAGATGATAATAATTAGATTGTTATTTATAGAGAAGAGAGAGATTGTTTAAAGATTGGAGAGATTATTATAATTGGAGAGAGAAATATTCTGATGAGATGAGATTTGGATTTGATTCATAAAAGAGAGATATGATGGGTTGTTATATACTTCTATAAGATATTAGAAAAGTTGTATATATACATATTAGTTTGTATATAGTTAGAATAATAGAAAAGTATATGTATATATACATATTAATATATAGTGAAAATATATGTAGATATGTATATAGTTATGGATTAATAAAATAAATACAATTAGTTATATATATAAGATTTTATGATATCAAACAACTAAAATATATTTTCAGTTAAACTATCATAACAAAATATCTTCAATTATATATATGTATGTATGTATATAGATTTGTAGAAAAAATAATTAAAGAGAGTAGATTTGAGAAAGAGAATCTGCTGAGAGAGATTAGATGAGCGATTGTTAGGACAATGATTAATAAAAGATTTAAAAATATATTTGGTTTGGTAAAATTATTTAGTTTGGAGAGAGAAAATATTTGTTTTAAAAAGAATCAAGTTATCAGGTGAGACATAAATGGTGATTGGAGAGAGAAAATTGAGTTGTTAGTTTAGTAAAAATATTTATATGGTTAAAAGATTTAACATGGCCTCTCATGACTTTTCAAAATTAAATATTCTAACCAAATAAATATCGTAAGACAAAATATCTTATAAATAGAATTTAAAAATGGGTAAAATCTTATGTATATGTATTGTTTAAAGAAATACCAAATAAAATATCTTTTGTTTAAATTATGATACTAAAATATAAATATGGTTATAAAATAGTGTTAGACAAATAAATATTTAAATACTAATAATATGCATATTTAACAAACTTGAAAAAACCATAATTATATGCATATATCTTAATTAAAAATATTAAACTCCAAATTATAATAATAATAAAACAAAGCCCAATATATCCCCAAAAAAAGGAACGTACGATCGGATAAAGGTGTTACACTTCGGACGACCTCCTTTCACCGTGGAATATCTACGGCGAAACGGTCGGCCTGTACACTTTTCCAGGAGCTCATTAGTCTAGCGAGGGTCTTCCGATAGGCGATCGGACACGCTACATTTGTAGCCTCTAGACTAGATCTCTTCTTTTTTCTAGTTTGTTCGATTGCATGTATTTGATGATTCTTGTACATGTATGCGATGATTTCTAGTGTGTTCCCACTATACTTTGATTACTACCCTACCACGGCTTTGTTGAATCGTGCAAACAGGTTTTAGTTAGGTATAGTCCCAAAGTACATGAAGACAGTGTGTGGTCAAAAGGATTCGTCTCTCCCGGTATAGGGAGTCGAAATCGCGCAATGCAAGACATAACTATAACCAGAAGTCAGTGGCCATAGCAGTGGGGATAAATTGATAAATGTTATCAATTGTATCTCTGATGGTTATGAGTCCTCTGTTCGCACGACTTATCAGATTATTGGGGGTTATTGGGGGTCTGACAGTTTCCACCCCCAGAACCGGTATACGATATTCTTTGATGAAAAGACCGGACTGTATGGTATCCATTGCTTATAGACTTTGCCGGGTCCGGATGAGCTCGCTCGTCAGCTTGCCTTTATCTTTCTCATACCGGGTAGTCGTTACGTGCATCTAGCACCGCTAACGAACTTGTGGGTTAACCCATGAGGGGATTGAATCTGAAAGTGTTTCGGATTGAATTGGATATAATCATGTTAATCTACTGCCAACATATTGACAGGTCGTTACAGTCCCGGAACGAAAGTGCCTACCTAGGCAAAATATTGATGTAGCGTGTTGGATACGTGCGCGGGTGCGATTAAATACGTAATTTAATCGAAAGATACTAGCCGGTTTAAAAACCGGAATATCAAATCAAATGTTGACTTGATGACCGTATATGAGATGTAATTTCTAGTATTTGTGTATATGATACACGCACTCACTTCTGTATATGATATTGATATGAAATTGATAGCTAATCGTGTATGTGATACATAATGTGTAAGTATATGTGATACATATACTTTCTCACGTTTAAATATATGATATTTATAAAACTCACTCTCATGTTTGTTGCATATATTTTTTTGTGTATAATATATTTAACATGTGATGGTGGGTCCCTCCCTCTTTGTGAGACAACACATAGATGAGGGAATGAGAGTGTTATATTAATATGACACGGGAAAAAGAAAAGATAGATAATTCTTTTTGCTAGCCATCCAAATTTCTTCTTCATCTGCTTGAGCTTGCTCTCTACTTTGATGGCAACTCTTGCAATAGTGATTGAAAAAAGAAATGAGCGTTTTTCTAAATCACCTCTTCTACCTTGACACCTAGCAAGTTCCTTTAGGGAGTTTCTCCACTTGAAGATGGACTTGAAGCTTCGGACGGCCTCCTTTCACCGCGGAATATCTACGGCGAGACGGTCGGCTTGTACACTTTTCCAGGAGCTCAATAGTCTAGCGAGGGTCTTCCAATAGGCGATCGGACACGCTACAAGGGTTGTAGCCTCTAGACTACATCTCTTGTTTTTTCTAGTTTGTTCGATTGCATGTATTTGATGATTCTTGTGCATGGTTTTGGTCTATGTTTTGAAAATTGTTGTTTTTCAAATTCTGCCGGGTGCGTGAATGTCATGACCCTAGAACCGATTCCTAACAATACGTTCCATGGTTTGCACAATATAAGCACACTAGCATAATGCTCAAGTGAGCAAATAGATAAATAAAAATTACTAAATAATGACAACCGACTATAGATAATATTGAAGTACTTTTTGATTTTGACGAGAAGTATAGATATTTTGCTTCTCTTTCCATATAATAAGAGTTTGAATTGAAAGCATCAAAAAGCACTCCAATAAAATCCGACTCTTAAAAGGCCACTTGCTGAATATAGTTTTAAGGCTTCACAATGTTTTCCTTCCTACCAATCAAACATTCTCACGCAACTTTTGTGCTAATATGCCAAGTGCTAATATGCTAAGTGGAGAGGTCATCCCAAACTTGAAAACTTGTAGCACAAGAGGCTGCGGAGAGGTGGGACCAACCCCACAAAAAATCAAAAACTTTTTAAGAGCCTACATGCAACTCCAACAGCTGTAAGCCCAATTACATCAAACTAAATGCTAGAAATGCATTGAAGTGTTGCAAGTGGTAATTCTACAACACCAGTTAACTGCACCAATTAAAATTTAGAACTAGTCACACAGCATTTAAATTGAAAACTGTTTCTGATTGTATGTTCAAATTGTTTGGCAAGTATAAACACCATATACAGAAAGAGGGAATCATATTTGTGAATGCAAGGATGGGTGGAATGGAAACAAAACTTCCATCATTAAAATCAACTTAGATTAAAGGATCAGATATAAAATATGTGTGTACCACACAAGTGATAAGATGGTAATTATTGATGAAACAAGAGTAGGCGTCTCGAAAAAAACTAGCGCAATCAAATGATAGCTGTTAGATTAAAAGGAGAAAACATAGGAAGGAGTTCAATTGAATAGAGAAAAAGGATTGTGGTGTCAAATGCAAATAGTCTGATATATACTTTGGTCTGCTAATATCTAGCATTTTCATCACTATGAAATGGCAAACGTACAGCTAATAGTTCAATGATTATCTTGGTCTAGGCTATATCTTCCATTGTAAATTAAAATCATTAGAAAAATGTCAATGTTCAAACCAAACAATAATTAGAAGCTCTAAAGCAACCTCTTCTTTTGGTTTTTTGGGTCAGTATGACCATGATACCATCATAACATATTAGAGCATTCTTTAACCATTCACTACACCAAGATTTGCATAAAAGCGCATCCGCAACATCTGAGCATAAAGCTTTATCTATCATTATATTCAACTAGATTTTGTGCACGTGCGTTGCACGTGTTAATTAAAAAAATTGAATTTTTTAGCAGAGAAGAGAGATGTGGAGGTTTCTTTGATGCTAATCAAAAAATTAAATTTATTTTGGGAGAAGAGAGAGAGATGTTGATATTTCTAGATTATGTGAAGCTCTTTTTGATGATGTGGAGGTTTGAAAATGTAGGATTTTTCTCCTTTATTCTTTTTTTTTTCAAGAAAAAAAGATAGGGATGGACCTCTATGCAAATGGTATTTGCATTATATATAGAAGATGGGCAAGGTATTAAAAATTCAATAAGTTAATCATGATTATAAATGTAACATTTCTGACTATGGTTTAAAAGCTTGTCCGGCTACCACAATCAATCAACAGATTGGATCTGAAACCTAGTTTAGTTACACATCGACCACAAACCATCCTAGTTTGAAATAATGTAAACTAATTCACATATATGATTCTTTCTTAAATATTTTGATAAATTACTACCCAGAAACATCTAAATAAATCTACTGACAATATCAAAATCAAACTTTTTTCTTGTTACACAAACGCCCTAGCAAGATATCGCTAGCCTTTCCAATCAATTGAACATGCAGATCTAAACATATAAACAAGCTAGCTGCATACAAAAAAAAATCATTTTTAACGCAAACTCATAAATAATCAACAACAGAGAGTTAGAAAAAGAGATCGACCTCGATGTCCCATTATCAGGATTATGACTGATGACGATCGCATAATCCCCGGAAGCCCTAGCGAGCACGCCTCGATCCCCAACGTGATGCTCGACGTTGCAGACGACGGCACCCTCGGGGATGGATCTCAAAGGGAGGACATTTCCGACCATGAGGTTGGCCTTGCGGCCGCAGTAGACGAACTGCCCCGTGTACATCCCCTCGGCGGCGATGAAGAGCTCCTTCTGGTGCTTGTATCGGAACGGGTGCCTGAACGTGACGCGGGCGAGTGGGGCGCCGCGGCCGGGATCGTGGATGATCTCGGTGATGACGCCCTTGAGGTAGCCGTTGCGCTCGCCGAAGTCGAGCGAGCGGAAGCGGGCGGGGCCCTTGCGATGGTGGGTGTGCGACTTGAACACGGAGCCTGCTCCCTTTCGCTGTGCCCTGATGACTCTCCCCATGGTGGCGGCGGCGAAGGAGGCTGAGGAATGAAGTGAGAGGCCAGTGTTAGGGTTTGGGGAATGGGGAATTTATCAGAGATCGGTGATTGGATCTAGGGCTGAGATTTGTTTGAATAGAAGATATTGTGGGCTAATGGGCTTTATCGGCTTAAACTCAACTTTAGATGTTAGGAGGAATCCTGGGACGGAAACCGGCATCTACAGGTATACCGGTCTATGTCCATGAGCGGCACTTATACCAACTTGTACGACTAAGATTTAATCTATATCTATATCTATAGTAAGCCATCAAGTGAAAATGAGAACTATTTTTTGGTAGTGTTGACGGTAACTTTTACATTTTTCACACTCAATTACTATATTTTCCTTTCATTTACAAATGAATTAAATTGAGTATGGTTATGATTTTATTTTGTTAAAAGTAGAGTGGTAACTAAAACGTATCTTGAGTTTATCCGGATTCAGGTTTTAAGTATAAACCTGACAACTCCATATATTTTAATATCGTTCTATATCCAATATAGATATAAAAACAAATGCACAAATTTAATTAGAACCAGATTCAAAATATTATGCAGCTGTATCCAGTGCATATCGACTAAATGGAAAAAGGTCATGCAACATTACTCATCAAGGAGTGTGCCCACAGATGAGTAACCTGAGAGAGAAACATGTTCTCAAATATATTACTTACGACGGAATATATAGCATAAATATCTAAACCTTCGATCACCTAGAAGAATCCTGATATTTCCAACGTATGATTATTTACTTTATTCTTATATTTATAACTTCTCAAAATTTGGACATCTTATTTCAACGAAATGCGTGTTTAAAATCAGAGAAGTCATAAGTAAATGAAATATAGAACGAGTACCAACCTTTTGTCCTGATGGACATCGGACAGTATTGTAACATTTCAGAAAAATTTTAAATGTTATTTTAGAATTTTAAATAATGATAGAATTTTATATAATGATAAAAAAGAGTTTATTAAAAATTATGGTAGTCTGGTGTAGTGGTAATCTTTTATCAAAAATTTCTATTTGCAAAAGAGTTTTATTTGTAAAACGTTTTTTAATAATTATGAGAGGAGTGTTATATGTTAAAAGTTGAAACACACATACACACCACAACACCTATACACCCTCTCATCCCTCCACCTCATGCTCACCCTACACACGTTCTCCTTCACTTTTCCCTCATAATTCTTATGACTAATCATTATAAACTGAACCATCTCATTTCTCAAATGTCACGTCCCGCTTCCCAGTAGACAGAAACGGTGACGTGGCAAACCGCAACGTATTTACCTTGAAATAAATACTTTAAGTGTAATTAAGCAATATATAAAAATAAACAAGAATGACGAGTAAAAATAAACATTAACTTTATTTACGTTCAACTTTACATACAGCTGTTTGAAATGAAAAGATACGATGATATAAAGCAAATGCCTAAACAGTGGCACACAGAAAATAAGTGCAAGAAAAACTAGTAGTCCGGCTGAGCTGTAATCTGGTCTAAGTCCTCCGAGCTCGACTCTGTCTCCTCAGAGTCTGATCCCCCTGACAACCATTCTGAAAGTATACCCTAGCACCACCATGAGGTTTAAACGAGCATCAAACATTCAATTTTAAAAATTTCTAGGTGCTAAGCTAGACTAACTAAGGATCAAACTAAAATATTAGGGTTACTATGATGATATCAAACTAAACTAGCTAAAAGAAAGTAGGCTACAGCCTTTGTAGACCGTGTCATTCTCTTCTAAGGCTCCGGGTTGTAGTTCCTACGACTCCACTAGGCTCCACTTGAAAAATGAACAAGGTTCCTTCGATGACCTTCGTGCCGAAGATGATCCATCCGAAATCCGCTAATCCAAGCTACATCTTCACTAAACTCTTTAGTGAAGGAAACACACTACACTTAATTGCTAATCAAGTGTAGGATGGTGAAGTAGGGGTTTTGTTTGCTCATTAGGATTCTCACAAGCACAAGGTTTCATAACATATGTGAGGGATTGAGCTTGGAAGAGGTGAGGAGGAAGACGAAGAGAGCTAGATGTAAGTGATATATGCCCTAGAGGCCATTATTGTATCATACTGGTTTGTATATTACATATTGGAAGCTTGGGATATACACAGATATAGTAACAGTCTTGCTCGAAATGGTAGTATGCTACCTGGTTTGTTTCTACCTCAATGTGTGCATGTGTTTCTTTTCGCATATCGCTTATACATATTGGTAGAGCCCTTAGGTTCTTTGCTTGTTCACCAGCGTTGTGATGGCAGTCACACTAGTGAGGGCTGGATAGTCTATAAGCACATCCTTATACAGGTCCCTAGTTATAGGATTATCGAAACAGGGTATCGATACTCCAGAGTAGACTAGTGTATACGCTTCTCATCCCAGCAGGGGAGATGGTCTATCCCACAGCCATTAGTACGTCGTACTGGAGATAATATGCAGGTTCTCATTGGGTTATGAGTATACTGGACAAGACTCGTAGGGAGCTACTGGTGGGTATTATACCTATCGTCGGGTAGCGGTTCCCAGGTGATATGAGTACAACTTAGTCCGTCGACTTGACACTGCTATTTCGCCTCAAGTGTGTTCCCACTGTTCTTAAATTACTACCCTACCACGGCTCAAAGGAGTCGTGCAAATAGGTAGTAGTTGGGTGCAATCTCGAAGCACTTGGAGGCAGTGGCGGTTAGATAGGATTCGTCTCTCCCGGTATTGGGGGTTGATATCGCGCTGTGTTCAGAAAGCCATTACACAAAGTCCCTGGCCAGGGCAGGCGAGATTTACTGGTAGGTACTCTAGTAGTTTCTCATGGTGTTTTGGGCTACACTTTGGCACGACTTATTGCGCTATTAGAGGTCTGACGGCTTCCACCCCTAGGCCCGATATGCGATACTCTTAGACGAATAGACCAGACTGTACGGAGATTGTCACAGATAGACTCAGTAGGAGTCCGGATGAGTTTTCTCATCGGCCTTCTTATCGACAGATACCTGGGTAGCCGTTATGTGCAGCTAGTACCGCTGACGGCTTATGGTTAAACCTACTGCCAGCGTAGTGTCGAGTCTTTAGAGTCCCACATAGAGGGTTTCCCTGCATCAGGCAAAAGATGTAGAGGTCGTATGGTTTTACGGCAGGGTTTCGATCATATATGTGTACTTGTACACAAATGCTGATCGGACGGACAATACTAGTGGGCTTTGGTTTAAGCCGGATCCTAGTATTGTATTATTGGATTGTTATCGTCTCAGTGTATTTGTATTTTTCGGAATACGGACACGGATATATATATACGGTGAGGGGCATTCTTGTAATTTGGTAAGGCATGCTTCTAGAGGAAGCCACTTCCTTATATATATTATCCATTTTCTAAATGGATTAATGAGATGGAAAAGGGAAAATGGAGGAGACTTAATGTGGCATGGTGTAAAGAACGAGCTTGGATTATTTTATTTGGTTTGGGATCACTATTGAAGTATGGAAGGTATTTTTATATTGTGAGATATTTTCATGGTCTAATAAGTGATCATATACTTAACCATTCTCTACACTTCAATTTTATGATGTTGGCTCATTTTTCTTCTCCTCATTCTCTCTCTTGATTTCTCCATCTCCTTCTTCCTTAAACTAAACCCTAATCCTTCACATGTGTTGTGAACCATAGGGTTTAGTGAGACTAAACAATCCATTAGCAATTTCTACATCATCTAGGATATCTAGTTTAGCGAACTAGGTGCTTTAGTTATCTCGGTTTTGAGGTTGGAGCTCGAACTATAGACTCTCGGGTGGATCGTCTTTGACTTGAGAGGACCGATGAGGAGGCCCGATCCATGTACGATCCAAGGAGCCTATGACGAGGAGGAGGAAAATAAGAAGACCCAAAGAACATGGTTGTGTGAGGAATAACTTTCTTTCCGAGTAGTTAACCTCATACATTTTAGCTAGTTAGGGTTTATGGTCGATCCTGGGTTCAACTCGGTGTTGCGAAGCTTATAAAAATCTTTTTTTTGCGTATTCCACCTCCTCGCAAACCCGCGGGGTGCGCGACATCGACTTACAGTGGTATCAGAGCCTCTCCATAAGCCTTAGATAGCTTGTAGCGACGTTTAAAATCCACCGTTTTTGTCGCGCACGGACTGCCGACAAAAACAGAACCGAAAAAGTTGTTTTAAGATGTTTGCACATCCCACGGGCTCACGGTTTGAACCGAGAAGCCGCTGGGTAGAGCATGGGCACTCCGGGGATACCCCGGAGGGGACCAAAGGCCAGGCCCACCCCCCAAGACCACCTTGGTGGTCTTGGGGGGCGACCCGAGAGCACCACAAAATGGTGCTCTTGGGTCTGCCTCCCCTTGCGGGCCACCTCGTGGTGGCCCCCGGGGGTAGGTACCCCATCGAGACCCTCGGATCGACAGTTAATTTTTTCCCCCTCGCCTCTGCAAAGGTTCGGACGGGTTTCGAGTTCATTTCGACTCCCGGATTGGCTTAAAACGATTTTTTTGGTGACTTTAGTGGACAGTTTTTCATGGTCTTGAAAAATTAGTTTCGTTCGCTAATTGTGTGCAGATTTTATAACATCGTGGGTTATTTTACAAGCTTTGTGATGTGTATATGTGTTCGTAAACTTCTTCTAATTACTATACATCGATTAGTTGGGGGTTGCACATATCTGTATTGTGATGGTTTGTAGATATGGAGTATTGGATCGTCGTGAATGAATAGCGGGGGATGTGAGAAGAGTGTTTTCTTTTCTTTCATTCGATATAAATTTGTATAGTGATGTAATATTATTTTTACGGGGCACATCCGGATTGAGATTGTAGCCACCGTTGTATTATTTCTTTTACTGTTTTTGCTCCTAGGATAGACCCAAGGTGGGGTGCACAAACTACCGGGTTTTTGAAGTACCGAGTGGCCTACTCATTTTATTGAGGGGGGCTGTTTCACTTCGGGAATTTGGCGGGTAGTTTGCCACACCCGTAGGGGTCTACGGTGGGGGTTTTCCATTCATCACGACCACAGAATCCGTCTTTCGTTACAGGCTTAAACGAAACGCGGAATTCCTAGTATATCCAATATGTTCATCTGTGTTCTGAAATGCCTATTATTGCGTGAGACGAATCGATATATTATATATGTTATATAATATACATTGCTTATGTTTTGCACCCGCGCTAGTCCAGTCCACGCTCTGGCGTTAGTTAAGTAACCTAACGGTGTTAGACGGGGCCCATGCGGATGGCATAAGCGTATGTGGTATTTTCGTTTCTTTCTGCAATGGTAGGTGTAAATGATGGGACTGCATTATATGTTTAATACAAAGCAAACAAACCAAAGCTGAATTGTTGGAACAATTTTAAAACCACTCGGTTTTCTTTCAAAAAGCAAACTTTTAAATGCGGAGCTTAAACCGCTCCTTTAAAAGCTATCATGGTTCCTTGGATCATATCAAGGTCAGTACGTTCACGGTTTAGCCAAAACCATTCGTAGCCCTCCGTCATTTCAGTTGGGTATTCAGTAGTATTCAAGCTATGTATTTTGACCTTCGCCAAGGCATAGTGATTGGTAGCTGCTGAATATTCATCTGTTGCATAGATAGATGCGTTGGTTTGGGACAGTCGTACTACAATTTTGGCCTTCGTCAAGTGTATGTACGAGTGGGTTCAAATTAACCTGGATAATGATGGATAGAACTTGACTTACGACTTATGATATGTTGGCCTTCGTCAAGGTCATAAGAGCTTGGGGCAAAAATCCACATCGGGAGTTTCCAAAGAAACTGAAACTCGCTTTGCATACCATTTGGAGTGTGATAATTTTAGTAGGATTCCTTTAAGGTTATCATACAATGATATTTGGATCTCGATCCTACTGTGAGTATCCGCTACTCCTCGGGAGATTTTTTACTAAACGATCAATGCTATAAACCAAGTAGGTGTCTAGAACGGTGTTAGCGGAGCTACGCCTCCAGGGAAAAGAGGTTATGTAATTAAGGAACTTCGCGAAAGTGTTGGAAAACCTCCCACGAAGTACCAACACCAGCCTGGCTGAAAGGTTAAGCAAGTATTGTAGGGTGAGATTAATCCTGACTAATTTTTCTTTTATAGTTTGAGGAAGGATTCGAGATACAGTAGGAGCCATCCTGTTTAGATAAACTAATAACCAATCTAAACTTGCAAGAGTATCATGCTAAGTGTTCTCTCTCTCTTAATTGCAGCGACCAGGTGACCAGACTTAGGTTACATAATAAATTGACTAAGCCAGACTATATTGATTGGCAAACGTTTGTCCAGATATCCATTACCTATGACAAGCTGGGCCACCTCCTTACTACTAAAGCCCCCGCCGTCCCAGGTCCAGTTTCCACTGTCGCGGATGTTGATATCCGTAAAACAAGGGAAAAAGACCGTGCAAATGCCAAGTGCCTCATATTGGCCTCAATGAATAGTGAACACCAGAGGCAGCGCGAGAAGATGGACTTAGCTTCTATCTTCCTCTAACAAAGATTTATATAGAGAGCAATTTCGTATCGCAAGATATGAGACCTCGAAAGAATTGCTTCAAGCGAGATTGGCTGTCGGGGCATCTGTAGGGGACCACGTCCCTACAATGATCAGCTATATTAAAGAGCTCACGGACCTAGAGACAACGTTGGAGAACGAGTTATGTACTAACTTGATTCTGCAGTCTCTACCTTCTACTTACACCGTGAAGGAAACTAGGGAGACACCCGCTCTGCTTATTGGGGAATCTTCCTCTTCTAGATCTAAGGCGAAAGCCAATGGAGAGAAGAATAACGCCTTCACCAAGCCGATAGGCGGTGTGAGTAAGGTAGAAGGAAAGGGCAGGGTAAAAGTTTTGGGGCTAACAGTAGGGAAGGAGGATCGTTCCTATTGTCACGGGAAAGGGCATTGGCAGAAGGAATGCAGGGTTTGGAAAGCCAGAATCCAGGATCCGAAGCACGTTGTGGGTTCGGCTTTGGGTGTGTTTGTGATTGAAAACTGTCTATCAATTAACTCTACTTCCTGGGTACTAGATACCGGATCAGGATCTTATATCTGTAATTCATTACTGGCTTTGAAAAATAGTAGAGTTATTAGGGCAGGTGATATGACTCTCAGGGTTGCTAACGGAATGAGCGTGGACGCTGTATCCGTAGGGGAATATCACCTAGGATTGACAAGTGGGCAGATATTGATTTTACGTAACTGTTTGTATGTACCTAGTCTAGCTTGTAATATCATATCTGTATCTTTACTTTCTAAAGAAGGATATGATTTTTCATTTGTAAGCGATGTGTTCCACATCCACCTAAATCAAGCTTTGATTGGGTTAGGTATACTAGATAACGGTATATATGTATTAAATCAAGCTCAGGTTTTCAACGTTCAGAACACACTTAAAAGAAAGTCTCCAAAATTAAATAAGGCTTTCTTGTAGCATTGTAGACTGGGTCACATCAATGAAACACGGTTGACAAAGTTACTTAGAGAGGGATATTTGGATCCGTTCGAATATCAATCTTATGTAACTTGTCAATCATGTCTCAAAGGAAAGATGACAAAGACTTCGTTCACTGGACATGGAGTACGAGCGAGAAAGCTCTTAGGACTCATACACAGCGATGTGTGTGGTCCAATGTCTACACATGCACGAAGTGGTTATTCCTATTTCATTACTTTTACGGATGATTTCTCTAGGTATGGACATGTCTTCTTGATGAAACATGAATCTGAGGCCTTTGAGAAATTCCGAGAATATAAGAATGAAGTGGAAAAACAAACTGGAAAAATTATCAAGACACTGAGTCTGATCAAGATGGTGAGTACTTAAGTGCCGAGTTTCTGAATTACTTAAATAAAATGGAATTCTCTCTCAGCTTACTCCTGCATACACACCACAACACAACGGTGTATCGGAAAGATGGAATAGAACCCTATTGGATATGGTATATTCCATGATGAGTAACGCTGAGTTACCGCGATCCTTCTAGGATTATGCATTAGAACCAGCTGCATATCTTTTGAACAAAGTTCCTACCAAGACTGTGCCTACCACACCATATTAGATGTGGAGTGGGAAGAAACCCTATTTTCAGTATCTGAAGATATGAGGATGTCTAGCTTTTGTAAAAAAACAGCATGCGGACAAGCTCAAGGCACGCTCAGTTCTGTGTAAGTTTATGGGATGCCCAAAGAACTCCAGGGGGTACCTTTTTTATTACGTAGAGGAACAAAAGGTTTTTGTTTCTCGTCATGCCCACTTTTTGGAAAATCAATTTTTGGAAAAAGAATCTAGTGGGAGTGCAATAGAACTAGAAGAAATTTCAGAACCATAAGCTATTACTGAAAGCATGGTAGAACCAGAGGTTTCGAAAGAACGGGACATCTCCACGCCACTCTGCAGGACTAGTAGGCAATATCATCCACCCGAGAGATACTACGGTTTTCTCATAGACGGGGATAGAGAGGATTGCATCATTGACAATGATGAGCCAACTAGCTTCTAGCAAGCCATTCAGAGCGGTGACTCGGTAAAATGGCTGGATACAATGCGGACCGAGATGGAGTCCATATACACCAACAAAGTATGAACTTTGGACATTGCTCCAGAAGGGGTAAAACCCATAGGCTGCAAATGGATCTTCAGAAAGAAAATTGGTGTAGATGGACAGCTTGAAACCTATAAAGCTATACTTGTTGTAAAAGGTTTTCGTAAAAGACCTGGTTTGGACTATGATGAAACCTTTTCTCCAGTGGCTATGCTCAAATCCATTCGGATCCTTCTTGCCATTGCTGCCTTCCACGATTATGAAATTTGGCAGATGGACGTAAAGACCGCTTTTCTGAATGGACATTTGGAAAAGTGCGTCTATATGGATTAGCCAGAGGGTTTCATTCAAAGTGGGAGCAGCGGGAAAGTGTGCAAGTTGCTTAAGTCCATTTAAGATTAAAGCAGGCATCGCGGAGTTGGAATATCTGTTTTGATGAGACGGTCAAAAAATTTGATTTTATCAAAAATCCAGATGAACCATGCATCTATAGTAAGATTGTAGCGAGAACTGTGGTATTCCTCGTCTTTTACGTGGATGACATTCTCTTGATAGGAAATGACATTTCTATGCTACAATCAGTCAAACGATTATTGTCACAGAGGTTCTCTATGAAAGACCTGGGTGATGACTCTTACATTCTAAGGATCCAGATCTATCGTGATAGATCGAAGAGAATGTTAGGACTTTCACAGTCCAGGTACATCGACACCATACTAAAGAGATTTAGTATGGAAGTTTCAAAGCGCGGTAATCTACCGGCTTGTCACGGAATCACCCTCTCCAAAGAAATGTCTCCCAAGACTGATTTGGAAAGGGCTCGCATGTCGATTATACCCTACACTTCTGCGACAGGCTCTATAATATATGCGATATTGTGTACCAGGCCAGATGTTGCTTACGCACTTAGCGTGATAACCCGGTATCAGTCAAATCCAGGGGAGAAGCACTGGATAGCAGTAAAGAATATTCTCAAGTACCTGAGAAGGACTAAGGAGATGTTTTTGGTGTATGGCGGAAAAGACCTCCAGATCGAGGCCTTTGCTGACTCCAGCTTCCAGAGTGATAAGGATGACTCCAAGTCCATGTCGGGTTATGTCTTTACCCTCAATAGAGGGGTGGTCTGTTGGAAGAGCTCCAAGCAGAACACCATTGCTGACTCGACGATGGAAGCGGAGTATATCGCTGCTTGTGACGCCGCGAAAGAAGCAGTCTGGATGAGGAAGTTCCTAACAGAACTTCAGGTGGTTCCGTCCATTGTAGATCCAATACCTTTCTATTGTGACAACAACGGCGCAATAGCTTTAGCGAAGGAACCCAGGTCCCATCAGAAGTCCAGACATATCTTAAGGCGGTACCACCTGATCAGGAAGATCGTTGATCGCTGGGAGATCGAGGTGCGCAAAGTAGATACGGAAAACAACACTGCAGATCCACTCACAAAGGCTATCCCTCAGACACAGTTTAAGAGGTTATTCGAGATGATAAGTCTGCGATATGCCAATACATGGCCTTAGTGCAAGTGGGAGAATGTTAGTGATATATGCCCTAGAAGCCATTATTGTATCATACTAGTTTGTATATTACATATTGGAAGTTTGGGATATACACGGATATAGTAACAGTCTTGCTCGAAATGGTAGTATGCTACCTGGTTTGTTTTTACCTCAATATGTGCATGTGTTTCTTTTAGCATATCGCTTATACATATTGGTAGAGCCCTTAGGATCTTTACGTGATTACCAGCGTTGTGATGGCAGTCACACTAGTGGGGGTTGGGTAGTCTATAAGCATATCCTTATACAGGTCCCTAGTCGTAGGGTTATCGAGATGGGGCATCGATACTCCAGAGTAGACTAGTGTATACGCTTCTCATCCCAGCAAGGGAGATGGTTTGTCCCACAACCATTAGTACACCGTATTGGAGATAGTATGCAGGTGATCATTGGGTTATGAGTACACTGGACAGGACTCGTAGGGAGCTGCTGGTGGGTATTATACCTATCATCGGGTAGCAGTTCACAGGTGACATGAGTACAGCTTAGTCCGTCGACTTGACACTGCTATTTCGCCTCGAGTGTGTTCCCACTATTCTTAGATTACTACCCTACCACGGCTCAAAGAAGTCGTGCAAATAGGTAGTAGTTGGGTGCAGTCTTGAAGCACTTGGAGGCAGTGGCGGTTAGATAGGATTCGTCTCTCCCGGTATTAGGGGTTGATATCGCGCTGTGTTCAGAAAGCCATTACACAAAGTCCCTGGCCAGGGCAGGCGAGATTTACTGGTAGGTACTCTAGTAGTTTCTCATGGTGTTTTGGGCTACACTCCAGTACGACTTATTGCGCTATTAGGGATCTGACGGCTACCGCCCCGTAGGCCCGATATGCGATACTCTTAGATGAACAGACCGGACTGTACGGAGATTGTCACAGATAGGCTCAGTAGGAGTTCAGATGAGTTTGCTCATCGGCCTTCTTATCGACAGATACCTAGGTAGCCATTACGTGCAACCAGTACCGCTGACGGCTTGTGGTTAAACCCACTGCCAGCGTAGTGTTGAGTCTTTAGAGTCCCACACAAAGGGTTTCTCTGCATCGGGTAAAAGATGTAGAGGCCGTATTGTTTTGCGGCAGGGCTTCGATCATAAATGTATACTTGTACACGGATGCTGATTGGGCAGACAATACTAGTAGGCTTTGGTTTAAGCCGAATCTTAGTATTGTATTATTGGATTGTTATCGTCTCAGTTATTCGTATTTTTCGGAATACGGATACGGGTATGTATATACGGTGAAGGGCATTCTAGTAATTTGGCAAGGCATGCTTCTAGAGGGAGCCACCTCATTATATGTATTATCCATTTTCCAAATGGATTAATGAGATGGAAAAGGGAAAATGGAGGAGACTTAATGTGGCATGGTGTAAAGAACGGGCTTGGATTATTTTATTTGGTTTGGGATCACTATTGAAGCATGGGAGGTATTTTATATTGTGAGATATTTCCATGGTCCAACAAGTGATCATATACTTATCCATTCTCTACACTTCAATTTTATGATGTTAGCTCATTTTTCTTCTCCTCATTCTCTCTCTTGATTTCTCCATCTCCTTCTTCGTCAAACTAAATCTTAATCCTTCATATGTGTTGTGAGCTATAGGATTTAGTGAGACTAAACAATCCATTAGCACTCTCTACATCATCTAGGATATCTAGTTTAGCGAACTAGGTGCTTTAGTTACCTCGGTTTTGAGGTTGGAGCTCGGACTATAGACTCTCGGGTGGATCATATTTGATTTGAGAGGACCGAAGAGGAGGCCCGATCTGTGTACGATCCGAGAAGCCTATGACGAGGAGGAGGACAGCAAGAAGACCCGAAGGACATGGTTCTGTGAGGCATAACTTTCTGTCCGAGTAGTTAACTTCATACAGTTTAGCTAACTAGGGTTTATGGTCGATCCTGGGTTCAAGTTGGTGTTGCGAAGCCCACAAAAATCATTTTTGTGTATTCCACCTACCCGCGAACCCGCGGGGTGCGCAACATCGACTTACACTAGAGAGCAAAATGAAGTCTACTAAGAAATGGCTAAGTATAGAATGAAGTGGAGAATGGCTCACTCTCGACCTCACTTATTCAAGCATGGAATTATTTGCAATAATAAATTGGAACCATACTTGAATAGTGAGTTAAGACTAATAAACAAATGAAAAAGCCCATGACTAACACCATACTCAAACCCAAAATATCTTCTTATTTTCCACCTCTTTTCTATTTTCATAAAATAGAAAATCCATGCTATGCTTCTTAAATAATATAAATACACACACACATATATCATATATATATATATATTAATATATATATATATATATATATATATATATAAGAAAATAATTAGTGAGCTACAATATTAGTTAATGTATAATTATATCAAATATAAATACACATCAAATTATTAAATCTACACTTGATTTAATAATCCGGTTATATCATATATAACCGACTAATATCATTTATCTGTATATCACATTATCAAAGCAACCCTTAATTCAATAATCCGGTTATATCACATATAAGCTAACTGATATCAAATAACCGCCAGATTAGAATACGGTATCACATACTCGTATTTAATCAAACCCCCGCACATATCAACATGTGTGCCCTACTTCGTTTCGCTTGAACCATGTGGGACTCGAAAGGCTCGTTAATACACCAGCAGTAGGTGATGATCACATCAGTCACCCACAAGCCGTCAGCGATACTAGCTAGACGTAACGGCTAACCAGGTATTGAGCGAATAGAAGATACTAGCTAGACGTAACGGCTAACCAGGTCTTGAGCGAATAGAAGATCAACAAGCAAGCTTGTCCAAACTCCCATGAAGCCCATAGGTAATACTTACCATACAGTCCAGTCTCTTAGTTTCATATGTCGCATATCGAGTCTGGGGGTGGAATCGTTAGACCCCAATAACTTGATAAGTCATGCCGATGTGTATCCTATAACGGTACGAGAAACTACTAATAACACTTACCAGTAAATCTCATCAACAGCCCTGACCAGGGACTTCCTGTTATATCTAATCGAGTATAGTGCAACATCAACTCCCTATACTGGGAGAGACGAAACCCCTCTTATCGCTCATTGCCTCCATGTGACTCGGGACTGTACCCAAAATCCACCTGTTTGTACAACTCCTTTGAGCCGTGGTAGGGAGGAAATCAAAGCACAGTGGGAACCACACAAGACTCTGTGACGATCTCGGGTCTACAGACTAACATGTACCAGTGTCACCAGAGAACTGCTATCTGACGATAGTTATAGTACCATCTAGGAGTTCTCGGCGAGTCCTGTTCGGTGTACCCATTCTCTAATGAGCACCTGTGTACAATCTTTGATGTCAAACACTAATGGATATAGGATTAACCATCGCCCCCTACAGGGTCAAAAAATGTACACACTAGTCTACTCTGGAATATCGATGCCCTGTCTTGATATTCTCTCGACTAGGAACAATTGAAGGATGTGCTTGTGGACTACCCAGGTCCTAGTAGTATGATCCGCATCATAGTCCTGGTAGTCAAGCCAACATCCTAAGGGCTTTATCAACATGTATCAGAAAGATAGTATAATAATACAAGTGTACATGTTAAGATAAAGAGCAACCAGATAGCATACTATCATGTCGAGCAAGAAATTCCTCTCTATATATGTCCAAGCATCCACTATAATATACATCAATGTACAATAATGGCCTCTAGGGCATACATATCCCTAACAATCTCTCACTTGCGGTAAGGCCAGTTGTTGTAGTATCTCATACCCAACATCCCAAATAGTCTCTCGAATCGCGTCTGGGGGAGGGCCTTTGTGAGTAGATCCACTGTGTTATCCTCTGTGTCAACTCTCCTGATCTCGATCTCCCGTCGATCTACTATCTCCCAGATCAGGTGATACCACCTAAGAATATGTCTGGATCTCTGATGGGACCGGGGTTCCTTGGCCAAAGCCACAGCTCCATTGTTATTACAATACATAGGTATTGGATGCTCAATGGATGGAACCACACCAAGTTCAGCAATGAACTTCTTCATCCAGACAGCCTCTTTGGCAGCATCGTTGGCAGCAATGTATTCAGCCTCTATCGTCGAGTCTGCTACGGTATCTTACTTGGAACTCTTCCAACATACCGCCACTCCATTGAGGGTGAAGACAAAACTCGAGACCGACTTACTGTCGTCCTTATCACTCTGAAAGCTCAAATCAGTAAAGGACTCCACTTGAGGTTCACCGTTACCATACACCAAGAACATTTCTTTAGTCCTTCTCAAGTACTTAAGAATGTTCTTCACAGCTGTCTAGTGTTTCTCCCCAGGATCTGATTGATACCTACTCACTACACCTAGTGAGTAAGCTATATCCGGTCTGGTGCATAACATCGCATACATGATTGACCCGACTGCCGAAGTATAGGTTATCCTTATATGCGAGCCCTCTCCAAATCAGTCTTGGGAGACATCTCTTTGGAGAGAGTGATTCCTGAGCAAGCCGGTAAATTACCCCGCTTAGAATTTTCCATACTAAACCTCTTTGATATGGTGTCTATGTACCTAGATTGGGACAATCCCAATATCCGTTTAGATCCATCTCTATAGATCTTAATCCCCAGGATGTAGGAGGTATCACCTATATCTATCATGGAGAACTTGTGTGATAAGAAGAGCTTGACCGAGTGTAGCATAGGAACATCGTTTCCTATCAAGAGTATGGTATCCACGTACAATACGAGGAAGAAAACCTTACTCTCTACAACCTTCTTATATATACAAGGTTCATCTACGTTTTTAATGAAGTCAAACTCTTTGATAGCTTCATCGAAACAGATGTTCCAGCTCCGCGATATCTGCTTTAATCCGTAGATTGATTTAAGCAGCTTGCACACACTTCCGTTGCTCCCACTATCTATAAAGCCCTCTGGATGTGTCATGTACATGCACTCTTCTAAATCACTATTTAGAAAAGCGGTCTTGACGTCCATCTGCCAGATTTCGTAGTTATGGTATGCAATAATGGCAAGTAGGATCCTGACGGACTTAAGCATAGCGATAGGAGAAAAGGTTTCATTATAGTCGACACCTGGTCGTTGACGAAAACCTTTTGCAACAAGTATAGCTTTGAAGGTCTCAACCTTTCCATCTACACCAATTTCCTTCTTAAAGATCCACTTGCTCCCGATGGGTTTTACCCCTTCAGGAGAAACTTCCAAAGTTCATACTTTGTTGGTGTACATGGATTCCATCTCAGATCACATAGCATCCAGCCATTTCACAAAGTCCCCACTTATGATGGCCTGCTCGAAACTAGTTGGGTCATTATTTTCCATGATACAATCCTCGCTCCCACCGTCTATGAGAAAACCATAGTATCTCTCAGGTGGATAAGGAACCCTACTAGATCTTCGGAGTGGCCGGGGTTCGTTGGGGACTATTGAATCCTCCGGTTCCACCAAATTGTCAGTTACAATTTGTGGAGCTGGAACTTCTTCCAGTTCTACCTTATTACTACTAATTTCTCTTACAAGAAATTCCTTTTCTAACAAGGTGGCATGTTGAGCAACAAACACCTTTTGTTCCTCACAATGATAGAAAATATATCTATGTGAATTTTTAGGATATCCCACAAACTTGCAAAGAACTGACCTTACCTCGAGCTTGTCCGGATTTTGCTTTTTGATAGAGGCCGGACAACCCTATATCTTAACTCGTTTAAGATATGGTCTCTTTCCACTCCATATCTCATATGGTGTTTTAGGCACAGATTTTGATGGAACTTGATTCAATAGGTATGCAGCTGTCTAAAGTGTATAACCCCAAAAGGAAATAGGTAACTCAGCAGTACTCATCATAGAGCGCACCATATATAATAGGGTGCGATTCCTCCGCTCCGATACTCCGTTGTGTTGTGTGTATACGAAGGAGTAAGCTGAGAGAGAATCCCATTCTCTTTTAAACACTCACGGAATTCCGTGCTTAAGTATTCTCCTCCCCGATCAGATCGAAGGATTTTAATACTTTTACCCATCTAGTTCTCAACTTCGTACTTATCTTCCTTAAATTTCTCAAAAGTTTTAGATTTGTGTTTCAATAGGAATTTATGTCCGAATCTTGAGAGATCATCGGTGAATGTAATAAAATACGAAGAACCATTCCTGGCATGTGTAGACATAGGACTGCATACATTATTATGTATCAGTCCCTAGAGTTCAGTAGCTCTTTCTCCGTGTCCAGTAAACGGAGTCTTGGTCATCTTGCCTTTGAGACATGACTGGCAAGTTTCATAAGATGTAAATTTGAACTGATTCAAATATTCATCTTTATGCAACTTAGCTAGTCTTGTCACATTGATATGACCTAGTCTACAATGCCACGAGAAGGCTTCGTTCATTTCTCCCAAGACTGATTTGGAAAGGGCCCGCATGTCGATTATACCCTACACTTCTGCGACAGGCTTTATAATATATGCGATATTGTGTACCAGGCCAGTTGTTGCTTACGCACTTAGCGTGATAACCCGGTATGAGTCAAATCCAGGGGAGAAGCACTGGATAGCAGTAAAGAATATTCTCAAGTACCTGAGAAGGACTAAGGAGATGTTTTTGGTGTATGGCGGAAAAGACCTCCAGATCGAGGCCTTTGCTGACTCCAGCTTCCAGAGTGATAAGGATGACTCCAAGTCCATGTCGGGTTATGTCTTTACCCTCAATAGAGGGGTGGTCTGTTGGAAGAGCTCCAAGCAGAACATCATTGCTGACTCGACGATGGAAGCGGAGTATATCGCTGCTTGTGACGCCGTGAAAGAAGCAGTCTGGATGAGGAAGTTCCTAACAGAACTTCAGGTGATTCCGTCCATTGTAGATCCAATACCTCTGTATTGTGACAACAACGGTGCAATAGCTTTAGCGAAGGAACCCAGGTCCCATCAGAAGTCCAGACATATCTTAAGGCGGTACCACCTGATCAGGGAGATCGTTGATCGCCGGGAGATCGAGGTGCGCAAAGTAGATACGGAGAACAACACTGCAGATCCACTCACAAAGGCTATCCCTCAAACACAGTTTAAGAGGTTATTCGAGATGATAAGTCTGCGATATCCCAATACATGGCCTTAGTGCAAGTGGGAGATTGTTAGTGATATATGCCCTAGAGGCCATTATTGTATCATACTAGTTTGTATATTACATATTGAAAGTTTGGGATATACACGGATATAGTAACAGTCTTGCTCGAAATGGTAGTATGCTACCTGGTTTGTTTTTACCTCAATATGTGCATGTGTTTCTTTTAGCATATCGCTTATACATATTGGTAGAGCCCTTAGGATCTTTACTTGATTACCAGCGTTGTGATGGCAGTCACACTAGTGGGGGTTGGGTAGTCTATAAGTATATCCTTATACAGGTCCCTAGTCGTAGGATTATCGAGATGGGGCATCGATACTCCAGAGTAGACTAGTGTATACGCTTCTCATCCCAGCAAGGGACATGGTTTGTCCCACAACCATTAGTACACCGTATTGGAGATAGTATGCAGGTGATCATTGGGTTATGAGTACACTGGACATGACTGTTCCCCCAATCTGAGCAAGGCTCATTTGAATTTTGAAAATTCAAATTTTCTGAAGCAACGTTTCAAATTCCGTGCGTTGCGCAGTGCGCAAGCACGGTTGCGCAAGTGCACACCTGCGCGACACGTGTCTGCGCAGTTGCGCAAACACTGTTGCGCAAGGGCACTGCTGCGCGACACATGTCTGCGCAGTTGCGCAAACACTGTTGCTCAAGTGCACAGCTGCGCGACACGTGTCTGCGCAGTTGCGCAATCACTGTTGCGCAAGTGCACACCTGCGCAAGCCTTCCACTGCGCGACACGTGTCATTCATTGGGGAGTTGCGCAGAAAAAGAATGAAAATTTAATGAATCTTTTCTGTTCTTTCCAAAACCAGAAGATTTTCTTCTGCCTTTGGATCAAAGATCCAATGGTGGGAAAAGTCCCAAAATTATTCAGAAAAGATCTTGTTAACAAATTCAACAAATTTGTGAGCACTATAAATAAGACCCCAGACCTCATTCGAAAAAAAAAGAAGAAGAATCAACTTCTGGCAAAGAAAAAGAGAAGAGAAAGAACTCTTGAAGATTAATCAAGAATACAAAAAAGAAAAAGGTAGAAACTTCTTTTGAAGAAGAGAAAAATCTCTGAAGAATAGAAGATTAAAAAAAAAATGAATAATTCAATAAAAAGAAATAAATAGTGCCTTGCACTTGATATGAACCCTTGGTTCTGTGAAATCAGGGAAAACAAGAAGAAAAAACTTGTTTTCCTTTGATCCAAATTTAGATCAAAAGTGCTATGCACTTTTGTTCTTAAATCTGGAAAATTCTTGGGTTTCTGCATAAATGCAACTCATTATTTAAAAGGGCCTGGCCCAAATCAAATTGCAAGATAATAAAAGGGCAGAGCCCTGTTTGGAAAATTCTTGAGTTTCTGCATGAATGCAACTCATTATTTAAAAGGGCCTGGCCCAAATCAAATTGCAAAATAATAAAGGGGCAGAGCCCTGTTTGGATTTATTCTTTTAGTCAGGCAGAGCCTAAGATAAATAAATAAAAAAAAATTTTGGACTTAACCCAATCCTCGCTGTAAGTCCTTAAATTAAATTGATTGAGTAAAATGGCTCTCCTAAACCAAGTTACGTCCGGTTCGAGGGTACATCTCCGAACTCCTTTGACATCTATCGTTGTAATTCCTCAACGACGTCAAAGAGGTGACGGGTCCCAACGACCACACACCCATATGGACTGCGGGGTCCTTAAACTCGTGGACCGAAACGTCCCTCAACTAATATCGGACCGAAACGTCCCTAAACTAATGACGGACCACTACGTCCTTAAACTGGCGATGGACCGAAACGTCCCTAAACTAATGACGGACCGAAACGTCCCTAAACTAATGACGGACCACTACGTCCTTAAACTGGCGATGGACCGAAACGTCCCTAAACTAATATCGGACCGAAACGTCCCTAAACTAATGACGGACCACTACGTCCTTAAACTGGCGATGGACCGAAACATCCCTAAACTAATGACGGACCGAAACGTCCCTAAACTAATATCGGACCGAAACGTCCCTAAACTAATGACGGACCACTACGTCCTTAAACTGGCGATGGACCGAAACGTCCCTAAACTAATGACGGACCGAAACGTCCCTAAACTAATGACGGACCACTACGTCCTTAAACTAATGACGGACCGAAACGTCCCTAAACTAACATCGGACCGAAACGTCCCTAAACTAACGATGGACCACTACGTCCTTAAACTGGTATCGGACCGAAACGTCCCTAAACTAATATTGGACCACTACGTCCCTAACTGGAACAATAGAGCTAATTGCTCTTTTGCCGGATCTAAACGGTCCCGCCTAAGTTGATCTTAGCCCTAAATGCGGTTAATGTGTCCTTAGATATTCAAATAAACAATAAAACTCCAAATCAACTTTGGTTCAAGGGTACATCTCTGAACTCCTCTGACGCCTGTCGTTGTAATCTCTCAACGACGTCAGAGAGGTGACGAGTCCCGGCGGCCAGATAATTAAATCAATCACTATGTCAAGTCAAATCTCAGTCCAAAACAGGACTAACGGATCCTTGACGAACGTTTAAGTTGATCTTAGCCGCAACGCGACTAATGCATCCTTAAACGAAAAACACCAAACCCAAATCTAAGTAAATTCGGATTTGGACTAATCCACGTCCTACGGGCGACGGCATTACTCAGTCTCCGTATACAATCCACGGGCAACCACAAACAAAACAAACACACACGACACGAAGTGAAATTCTGGAGAAGGAGAAAGTTGTTACCGCGATGCGGTAGCGTAATTAACTGCAGGGGCTTGCGCCTGCAGGGAAGAGCGTCCCCACAATCAAAAACCCCTCACCCTGAGGGGGAATCTGACGAAGTCTGCTACATCGGCCGCATCCGTCTAAACCTCCGATCCACGGTGCCATAAATCAACTTGGTATCTTCGGAGAGATAGACGGATAAAACCAAATAGTATCTGCCCCGAATCCCAGCGCCAGGAAATCGCGGTCTTGTGCGCCGTCTTTCGGAGGGGAACAAGGACTCGTAGGGAGCTGCTGGTGGGTATTATACCTATCATCGGGTAGCAGTTCCCAGGTGACATGAGTACAGCTTAGTTCGTCAACTTGACACTGCTACTTCGCCTCGAGTGTGTTCCCACTATTCTAAGATTACTACCCTACCACGGCTTAAAAGAGTTATGCAAACAGGTAGTAGTTGGGTGCAGTACCGAAGCACTTAGAGGCAGTGGCGGTTAGATAGGATTCGTCTCTCCCGGTATTGGGGGTTGATATCGCGCTGTATTCGGAAAGCCATTACACAAAGTCCCTGGCCTGGGCAACCGAGATTTACTGTTAGGTACTCTAGTAGTTTCTTAGGGTGTTTTGGGCTACACTCCAGTACGACTTATTGCGCTATTAGGGATCTGACGGCTACCGCCCCGTAGGCCCGATATGCGATACTCTTAGATGAACAGACCGGACTGTACGGAGATTGTCACAGATAGGCTCAGTAGGAGTTCAGATGAGTTTGCTCATCGGCCTTCTTATCGACAGATACCTAGGTAGCCATTACGTGCAACCAGTACCGCTGACGGCTTGTGGTTAAACCCACTGCCAGCGTAGTGTTGATTCTTTAGAGTCCCACACAAAGGGTTTCTCTGCATCGGGTAAAAGATGTAGAGGCCGTATGGTTTTGCGGCAGGGCTTCGATCATAAATGTATACTTGTACACGGATGCTGATTGGGCAGACAATACTAGTGGGCTTTGGTTTAAGCCGGATCTTAGTATTGTATTATTGGATTGTTATCGTCTCAGTTATTCGTATTTTTCGGAATACGGATACGGGTATGTATATACGGTGAAGGGCATTCTAGTAATTTGGCAAGGCATGCTTCTAGAGGGAGCCACCTCATTATATGTATTATCCATTTTCCAAATGGATTAATGAGATGGAAAAGGGAAAATGGAGGAGACTTAATGTGGCATGGTGTAAAGAACGGGCTTGGATTATTTTATTTGGTTTGGGATCACTATTGAAGCATGGGAGGTATTTTATATTGTGAGATATTTCCATGGTCCAACAAGTGATCATATACTTATCCATTCTCTACACTTCAATTTTATGATGTTAGCTCATTTTTCTTCTCCTCATTCTCTCTCTTGATTTCTCCATCTCCTTCTTCCTCAAACTAAATCTTAATCCTTCATATGTGTTGTGAGCTATAGGGTTTAGTGAGACTAAACAATCCATTAGCACTCTCTACATCATCTAGGATATCTAGTTTAGCGAACTAGGTGCTTTAGTTACCTCGGTTTTGAGGTTGGAGCTCGGACTATAGACTCTCGGGTGGATCATATTTGATTTGAGAGGACCGAAGAGGAGGCCCGATCTGTGTACTATCCGAGAAGCCTATGACGAGGAGGAGGACAGCAAGAAGACCCGAAGGACATGGTTCTGTGAGGCATAACTTTCTATCCGAGTAGTTAACCTCATATAGTTTAGCTAACTAGGGTTTATGGTCGATCCTGGGTTCAAGTTGGTGTTGCGAAGCCCACAAAAATCATTTTTGTGTATTCCACCTACCCGCGAACCCGCGGGGTGCGCAACATCGACTTACACTAGAGAGCAAAATGAAGTCTACTAAGAAATGGCTAAGTATAGAATGAAGTGGAGAATGGCTCACTCTCGACCTCACTTATTCAAGCATGGAATTATTTGCAATAATAAATTGGAACCATACTTGAATAGTGAGTCAAGACTAATAAACAAATGAAAAAGCCCATGACTAACACCATACTCAAACCCAAAATATCTTCTTATTTTCCACCTCTTTTCTATTTTCATAAAATAGAAAAATCCATGCTATGCTTCTTAAATAATATAAATACACACACACATATATCATATATATATATATATTAATATATATATATATATATATATATATATATATATATTAAGATAAGAAAATAATTAGTGAGCTACAATATTAGTTAATGTATAATTATATCAAATATAAATACACATCAAATTATTAAATCAACACTTGATTTAATAATCCGGTTATATCATATATAACCGACTAATATCATTTATCTGTATATCACATTATCAAAGCAACCCTTAATTCAATAATCCGGTTATATCACATATAAACTAACTGATATCAAATAACCGCCGGATTAGAATACGGTATCACATACTCGTATTTAATCAAACCCCCGCACATATCAACATGTGTGCCCTACTTCGTTTCGCTTGAACCATGTAGGACTCGAAAGGCTCGTTAATACACCAGCAGTAGGTGATGATCACATCAGTCACCCATAAGCCGTCAGCGATACTAGCTAGACGTAACGGCTAACCAGGTATTGAGCGAATAGAAGATCAACAAGCAAGCTTGTCCAAACTCCCATGAAGCCCATAGGTAACACTTACCATACAGTCCAGTCTCTTAGTTTCATATGTCGCATATCGAGTCTGGGGGTGGAATCGTTAGACCCCAATAACTTGATAAGTTATGCCGATGTGTAGCCTATAACGGTACGAGAAACTACTAATAACACTTACCAGTAAATCTCATCAACAGCCCTGACCAGGGACTTCCTGTTATATCTAATCGAGTATAGTGCAACATCAACTCCCTATACCGGGAGAGACGAAACCCCTCCTATCGCTCATTGCCTCCATGTGACTCGGGACTGTACCCAAAATCCACCTGTTTGTACAACTCCTTTGAGCCGTGGTAGGAAGGAAATCAAAGCACAGTGGGAACCACACAAGACTCTGTGACGATCTTGGGTCTACAGACTAACATGTACCAGTGTCACCAGAGAACTGCTATCTGACGATAGTTATAGTACCATCTAGGAGTTCTCGGCGAGTCCTGTTCGGTGTACCCATTCTCTAATGAGCACCTGTGTACAATCTTTGATGTCAAACACTAATGGATATGGGATTCACCATCGCCCCCTACAGGGTCAAGAAATGTACACACTAGTCTACTCTGGAATATCGATGCCCTGTCTTGATATTCCCTCGACTAGGAACAATTGAAGGATGTGCTTGTGGACTACCCAGGTCCTAGTAGTATGATCCGCATTATAGTCCTGGTAGTCAAGCTAACATCCTAAGGGCTTTATCAACATGTATCAGAAAGACAGTATAATAATACAAGTGTACATGTTAAGATAAAGAGCAACCAGATAGCATACTATCATGTCGAGCAAGAAATTCCTCTCTATATATGTCCAAGCATCCACTATAATATACATCAATGTACAATAATGGCCTCTAGGGCATACATATCCCTAACAATCTCTTACTTGCGGTAAGGCCAGTTGTTGTAGTATCTCATACCCAACATCCCAAATAGTCTCTCGAATCGCGTCTGGGGGAGGGCCTTTATGAGTAGATCCGCTGTGTTATCCTCTGTGTCAACTCTCCTGATCTCGATCTCCCGTCGATCTACTATCTCCCAGATCAGGTGATACCACCTAAGAATATGTCTGGATCTATGATGGGACCGGGGTTCCTTGGCCAAAGCCACAGCTCCATTGTTATTACAATACATAGGTATTGGATGCTCAATGGATGGAACCACACCAAGTTCAGCAATGAACTTCTTCATCCAGACAGCATCTTTGGCAGCATTGTTGGCAGCAATGTATCCAGCCTCCATCGTCGAGTCTGCTACGGTATCTTTCTTGGAACTCTTCCAACATACCGCCACTCCATTGAGGGTGAAGACAAAACTCGAGACCGACTTACTGTCGTCCTTATCACTCTGAAAACTCAAATAAGTAAAGAACTCCACTTGAAGTTCACCGTTACCATACACCAAGAACATTTCTTTAGTCCTTCTCAAGTACTTAAGAATGTTCTTCACAGCTGTCTAGTGTTTCTCCCCAGGATCTGATTGATACCTACTCACTACACCTAGTGAGTAAGCTATATCCGGTCTGGTGCATAACATCGCATACATGATTGACCCGACTGCCGAAGTATAGGTTATCCTTATATGCGAGCCCTCTCCAAATCAGTCTTGGGAGACATCTCTTTGGAGAGAGTGATTCCTGAGCAAGTGGGTAAATTACCACGCTTAGAATTTTCCATACTAAACCTCTTTAATATGGTGTCTATGTACCTGGATTGGGACAATCCCAATATCCGTTTAGATCCATCTCTATAGATCTTAATCCGCAGGATGTAGGAGGTATCACCTATATCTTTCATGGAGAACTTGTATGATAAGAAGAGCTTGACCGAGTGTAGCATAGGAACATCGTTTCCTATCAAGAGTATGGCATCCACGTACAATACGAGGAAGAAAACCTTACTCTCTACAACCTTCTTGTATATACAAGGCTCATCTACGTTTTTAATGAAGTCAAACTCTTTGATAGCTTCATCGAAACAGATGTTCCAGCTCCGCGATGTCTGCTTTAATCCGTAGATTGATTTAAGCAGCTTGCACACACTTCCGTTGCTCCCACTATCTATAAAGCCCTCTGGATGTGTCATGTACATGCACTCTTCTAAATCACTATTTAGAAAAGCGGTCTTGACGTCCATCTGCCAGATTTCGTAGTTATGGTATGCAATAATGGCAAGTAGGATCCTGACGGACTTAAGCATAGCGATAGGAGAAAAGGTTTCATTATAGTCGACACCTGGTCGTTGACGAAAACCTTTTGCAACAAGTATAGCTTTGAAGGTCTCAACCTTTCCATCTACACCAATTTCCTTCTTAAAGATCCACTTGCTCCCGATGGGTTTTACCCCTTCAGGAGAAACTTCCAAAGTCCATACTTTATTGGTGTACATGGATTCCATCTCAGATCACATAGCATCCAGCCATTTCACAAAGTCCCCACTTATGATGGCCTGCTCGAAACTAGTTGGGTCATTATTTTCCATGATACAATCCTCGCTCCCACCGTCTATGAGAAAACCATAGTATCTCTCAGGTGGATAAGGAACCCTACTAGATCTTCGGAGTGGCCGGGGTTCGTTGGGGACTATTGAATCCTCCGGTTCCACCAAATTGTCAGTTACAATTTGTGGAGCTGGAACTTCTTCCAGTTCTACCTTATTACTACTAATTTCTCTTACAAGAAATTCCTTTTCTAACAAGGTGGCATGTTGAGCAACAAACACCTTTTGTTCCTCACAATGATAGAAAATATATCTATGTGAATTTTTAGGATATCCCACAAACTTGCAAAGAACTGACCTTACCTCGAGCTTGTCCGGATTTTGCTTTTTGATAGAGGCCGTACAACCCTATATCTTAACTCGTTTAAGATATGGTCTCTTTCCACTCCATATCTCATATGGTGTTTTAGGCACAGATTTTGATAGAACTTGATTCAATAGGTATGCAGCTGTCTAAAGTGTATAACCCCAAAAGGAAATAGGTAACTCAGCAGTACTCATCATAGAGCGCACCATATATAATAGGGTGCGATTCTTCCGCTCCGATACTCCGTTGTGTTGTGTGTATACGAAGGAGTAAGCTGAGAGAGAATCCCATTCTCTTTTAAACACTCACGGAATTCCGTGCTTAAGTATTCTCCTCCCCGATCAGATCGAAGGATTTTAATATTTTTACCCGTCTAGTTCTCAACTTCGTACTTATCTTCCTTAAATTTTCAAAAGTTTTAGATTTGTGTTTCAATAGGAATTTATGTCCGAATCTTAAGAGATCATCGGTGAATGTAATAAAATACGAGGAACCATTCCTGGCATGTGTAGACATAGGACTGCATATATCATTATGTATCAGTCCCTAGAGTTCAGTAGCTCTTTCTCCGTGTCCAGTAAACGGAGTCTTGGTCATCTTGCCTTTGAGACATGACTGGAAAGTTTCATAAGATGTAAATTTGAACTGATTCAAATATCCATCTTTATGCAACTTAGCTAGTCTTGTCGCATTGATATGACCTAGTCTACAATGCCACGAGAAGGCTTCGCTCATTTCTGAACTTTTCCTCTTGTGTGTGTTCTATACGTTTAGAACCGTGTTTTGATTTAAAACGTATATACTGTTACGTACCAAACCCAATCAACACATGATTCAGAAAAATATTCATAACTGTCACGACCCGAAAGAGCACGTGACTGGCACTTGAACCATATGAAGCCTATAGGACTCCATCTGATCCAAGTAAGCCAAAAGCCCAGAAATCTAAAACCATTTTGAAGAATAAATAAAGAAAACTGGTTTAAAGAAGTGATGAAATACAGGTTTGAAATCAAGGTTTTTAAATAACTAAGCCGAAGGTACGTTTTGAAAACAATAAGTCTTTTCTAAAAATTTCGGCAGAGTTTCCTTTGTAAAACTGGCCCCAAATTGGGTACAACAAGGATAACAATATATATGCAATGATAAAGGCATCCCCAAGCGGGAGCTAGCTCTTCGTCAATCGACGGTCACAACCACACAATGATATGATAATATACAACGCCAAGTGGCGAGAATCAAATCCAAAAGAAAGCTCAAAAGCAACAAGGAAATCCGCAATACAACTAAGCACGACTCTAAGGTCGAATAATACAACACTGTCTCTAAGTCTGAAAGAATATACAAGTTTTGGTTGATGGACAATTTCTAGATACAATGAAATACATGAATAAAATGGTGATTCTTGATACGAAAGAATCCACCTACCAAAGCAAATCACCCGCAAGAAGGCAGTGTGCCAGAAATGCCGCAATGAAACCTGTACGGCAGAACCTGCAAGGACTGTGGCACAACGGGGGTGAGTTGCCAACTCGTGAATAGAAATATCTACAAGCAGAAACCGAATGCAAGACATAAACCTAAGCCAACGATCAGTAATACAATCCACAAGAGTGCATCTGAGTGTAATAAGGTGGCAAGGTAACATCTAATCATGTATGTAGTGCCAGGTACTCAGGTAATAACATGACATCAGTATAAGGTATGTCTGCATGAAGTAGATATGATGAAATATCAAAGATATCAATACACATATATTAGCGTCCCATACCACTAATATTGGTGTAAGATAAGTGTAAATCCAGTCTGTATATGATCCATGTCTGTATATATGTGGAACCCGTCCACTCGTCACCCACTGACGATAAGCATCATGTATGCAATGTGAGGATATAAACAATATCATAGAAAACATCATGAAACCCGTGCCTAGCATCGACACGTAAATCCTCATCCATATGGGGCTCCGTCTGCGGTATCGGCCCTCGGCCCCGGCAGTACGAGTCAACCCATGTCCATCTCTGGGCTCCGTCTGCGGTAGCGGCCCGTCGGCCCCGGCAGTACGCCCATCTCTCAGCTCCAGGCGGTATCCCCCGGATATCCGCCGAGCTCAAATACAATCACCGGTAGGTACTCGCCCGCCTCCAGGCTCAATCGGCATAACCCATCGATCATCTCGCCGAGGGGAACCATACCGGGCCCACCACGAACCCGCAAACGGATCATCACTCCTCGAATCGGGTTTCAAGCACACGTCTCAGCACCGAGAAAACGCGTGGTGGACGCACCAAATATCATATCACGAGGTACCGGGTTTTTCATAAAAGAACATCTTTTCTTAAATAATCACACGGTCCTCAAAACCAGAAATCACATGAAAATCCACATCAAGAAGTAAATCCAATGCAATGTGCTATGCAATCAATTCATGATGTATGCGACATGTAAAGAGAGATAATCATATCGGAAATCATGCAACATGGAATAGTAATGTACATATGTCGGGAGGAACCGCTCTTTTAGAATGAATCAGTTTTAAAGAATATCTTGCGGTCCTCAATCTCAATCAAGTCAGAATCATCTATGTTTGTATACAGGTACATGTGTACAATATGCCAAGCAGTAATCATATCATGAATGCAACAGTACTACAGTGTAGTGGCATGGCAATTATCGATGATGAAGTGTGTGAGCCGGCAAATAGTGTACGTGAAACATACGCATCATCGATAATGGTGCTGGTGTCCTAACAGCATGAAGATAATATAACAATGAACATATGCCAGCAATGCGAATAGCAGAAAATGCAGATATCTAGTAGTCAACACCACAGTGAAGTATCTACTATGCAAACTACATCTAAGTATCCGGTCAATCAGGAGGGGTAGGTGTGGAAACCACCTAAAACTGAGTCAATGTATATATATATAGATATATAGTCGGTGATCCCGCCTCAATGTCATATCGTAAGATATCCTCGAGTTATGAGTGCGGATCTATCATCAATATCGGCTCGTACGGTAAATCATCGTACGGCATCCCCAAAAGCTGGGTACAGGTCAATATCTCACTATCTCGTCACATAACAGGTATCAGTATCATCAGATCATATAGTCTGGGGTACTACTCTATGTCTAGTACAAAACGATACCATCAAAGAAGTGTGCATGCGGGGGTAAACACATATCCCAAGCCCGCAAGGAATCACAAGTCATATCCCACATATGAATCATATCAGATCACCGATCTCACGGCACCACACCCACATCAGCGACTCATCTCCAAAGTCATCACAGTGCAAGTATAAGTGATAAGCAAGGGTGTGTGTGTATAGGTGTAATTCTATCCTAGGGTTCGCGACTATGACTACACTAGTCACTACTAACCCTAAACTATCCAAAATACACCTATTATCACAATAAACTGCATAGTAATCTATCTACGGACTGCGGGGGTGCTATACGCCATCCACCCGACTTCCCCCTGTAGATATAATCTACTCACCTTGCTTCTCGTGTGCCAATACCGATGTCGCTATCTTCACCTCCTTTGCCTCAACATCACGCGGGGTACCTACAAGTATATCACAATGCTAAAGCACATGAAAATCACATCGGAAACCAAAATAGCACACGCTACCCGCATAGGTAAAAACCTATCGACTCGCATGTAAACACAATCAATATCCACTTGTCGTTGACGTCCAAACGCCATCCGACAGGAATGAATCACCAAATACCAAAATCCATGCTAAATCAAGTCGTAAAACATACACCAACATAGGAAAATCAACCCAGATTTCACCCTAGATGGAATCAGTCAAAACTAGAAGTACCCAGGGTTAATACTAGAGGAAATGGGGGCATGCACAGAAAACGAGGCAATTCCTTAAAATACCTTATTTTAGAATTTTCCATAATTTTTCCCCATTTATCTGTATTTAATTATACCAGAATATTAAAATATTCATTAAAATAATATTAAATTATAAAATTTCCCAAAAATCATATTTTATTATTTTGAAGACGTTACAATCTACCCCCCTTAAAGAAATTCGGTCCCCGAATTTAAATTTAAACCCCCAAATACTAAAATATTTCAATACAAATTCCAAGTCATCGGGGCTCCGAAATCATCTATACATAAAACATCATAGCGCAATGCATGCGCATGAGTACTGAGTAGATAACTCAAAAGCAACACTCCATCAAGCATCCCGCGATCATCGGAGTCATGGTAAAGACACAAATGTCAAATCCAATACAAAACCAATATGATATGGATCAGACTATACATGTAGACATCCAATCTATACATGTAAATAGCTGATGCAAATGTATGCCAAATCTTTTTAAGTCGCTGTGCGATGCGCGTAACACTGCACAGTGGCGGACGTTTCTCATAAGAAAATAACTATATATGTGTATATATATCCTTTGTTTAATAAGCACGTTCCACCATTTTGAAAATAATCAGAAGGGTTTCCTTATTTTTAAAACGTTTTGTGTCATATCGGACACGTAGGTATATACTGAGACTATAGCTCGCTTTTCGGAAAACCCTTCGATAACTATCGATGCATGCAAAATATATCCAGGCACTGTCCACTGACTAGTCCTGCTCAGTATGAAAGCAAATATCCCACATCATAAAAATGTACTGCTCCAAAAGGAATAAATTCCAAAAATGCACATAACACCACCATGTGCGTCTGACGCGCACGGAAATCAAAATCCATATATGCACTAAACATGTGCACAAAACAACATCTAGGTGCAACGGGTGTGCACGAAGCATCTGTCATAGGCAACGTGTGTGCCTGGCAGTCAAAAATCCAGTGCATCTGACAAGCACGAAGAATCTCGATTTAGTGCATCTGGTGTGCCCCAAAATCGTATCTCAAAACATGCGCCCAACATGCGCGAAAATCCAAATCGGTGCATCCATCATGCACGAATGAAAATCTAAACCCTGCGCACTCAACATGCACGGAATCACAAAATCCAATAGCAACACCGAATATGCGTAAGTCCATTCAAAAGCACGGAGTGCAAGAATCCACCTCAATATCACAATCAAAATCGACATACCGAAAGGTATCAAATCGAAGTCAGGTGCAATCGTAATGCACAAAATATAAATCCGGTGCAACAAAGGCACGAAATATAAATCTGATGCGATAAACGCAAGAAACATAAAACTGGTGCATCCCATGCACAAATACCAAGCAATAACTCAAATACGTAAGCAGCAACACCAAGTGTACCCAGATATAAGAAAATCATAAACCTGTGCAGCTGCGTGCACAAAACACATATCGATGCACTACGAGCACATATAAGCTATACCGAGTGCAAAATCAAAACACTAAAAGTACATGAAACTCTGCTGGAAGCGTAAATCAAATCACCGGCATAAAATAGGCATGAAATCGCAATCAACAGCTCAAGAGTAATAACTATGTACAAGGTATAAATACCCAGTAGGTGCAACCATGGTGCACAAAATCAAATATCATGAAACTCAGTCATCAAGACTAAATCATGCGAATAGATCGCCCAAAATACCGAAATCCAAAGCAACGGATACGTGATAATCAAATCACAAAATCACAAATCATAATTACCGTCGTCGGTATACCCTCCTTCAGGGTCGAGAAGGTACCGGTACATCCGATGCTAGCGGCACAAGATATCTACTTGCCTCTTGCTCGCGGCTGGCGTCCTCTGCCTCTGGTTCCTGATCTTTCCTGTAGATTACCGACTCGCAATCCATCGGCTCATCGGCTCGGTCAGGTGTGCTGACAGGAACGATTCCGTTCTTGCACTTCCCTGGTCATCTCTCGGTCAATCCTCACGACCGCTCGTAAAGCAGCACATCTCTGGCGCCGACCTCGGGTCCTCTGAATGCATATCACACATCCGATCCTGGGTGCAACTCTTATTGCAGCAGTGTACTGGAAGGAATCCTACTCAAGGTCTCTTCTGATCTTGCCTATGCCGATCTGTACGGAGGCTGGCTCTCCTGCACAACCTCTTCTCGCTCAAAGGGCATCGGTGTCCTCAGCACAACATTTCTCGGAAACCGGTCGCATCCCAACGTCTCTGTAAGCATATCAGGTCTCTAGTCTCGACGGGAAGCAATGACAGCTCGTCGGTGTCCCACACGAACTTCTGGTTTCACCTGTCTCTATCGTCGTCCACTATGACGTCATGCCAGCTACTATGCACTGCACTGTTCTTGGCCACGGTCAATCCGAAGTCTCTCACACGGACTCGAAATCGCGTATTCTGTAGCTTCATCATTCTGTAGCAGATGTCAGGCCGAACAGGTCCTCGGGAACACGTCCCAACCATCGGAGGAAAACTCATCACTCATCCGTACTTGATCAATTCGCAACGCATCTGGGTAAGTTCCTTTATCCGATTCTGGTCAACTACCTCGTCGACAATGCCGAACTCTGGCCTGCTGGGTGTGCGCAACACGACCACTCCTGGTCTAGGTCTTCTCGTATCGTACTCCAGAAAGGTCCTATCGAGGTTCCTTTCTCAAATCTCAATCCTGCCGAAATGCCCGGAAGTCATCATCCAATGCTGAAGCTGAAGCTTATTCCGGAACGGCTGCATACTTATCACGCTTCTTTCTGGAAGATATATCCATATACCACGCCTCGGGGTGCATATCACATCTCTAATGTCAGCGGAGTGGGACGTCATCTCGTCGAAATCTCGTACGAACTCTTTTCTTCACTCTGCTCAAATGCCGACTGATTCGGACTTAACTCATCGTGGCTACACGAACTGCGCTCCGGCGGCTATGCTCGCATCTGGAGTCTCCCAAGCAGTGTCCCATCACGATATCCGAAAGATGTCGAACCATCCGATCGACTCGTCAGATCCTCATAATCCCCCAAGAGCTCACATCTCGGGTACAGTTTAATAGTATCGAGTACATGCCACAGCGTCGGTGGTCCAGCCGTAGAAGGGCAAACCCAAGCCTCACTAATGGCGCCGCGGAACCGCCGTAAACCCTAAGGTTCAAAGGCTGTCACACGGTCATTAAGTCGAGTTAGGGTTTCATTCTTCTAGAGGGTCCATAGAATCACCTGCATGTCTTTCCGTATACTTTAAACTTGGAAAATAGGCTCCTGACATTCGATCGTCTCAATCGACTCTCAACGAATCTGCGTGAAGTCGTCTCTAGCTGGAATCAATCCACCTGATGACCTCGCATCGGGGTAAGCGAACTCACCACACGTCCTAGTCATCCATCCTCGGTGACTAGCAACTCGCTATCATCTCTCTAAGAACATGCCAATGCTGCAGTAGCTCCAATCATCTGGGCGATATCTTATCATTTGCAGCAACAACTGGCTCATACGCCTGTACGCCGAACAACGCCTCAATTCTCCAGGAAAGGCAATACATAAGCAGTCATCTCTGAATCAGCCTGCTCTAGATCTGAGTAAGACTCTCCACACTGGAAATCTTCAACTCAACTGGGCCCGCTCTGGCGCAAAATCGGACGAATCACCTTTGTCTCTCAAATCTGGTAGACTAGCTATCATCTGTCGCATATCTGCCTGAAAGCTCCGGCAATCTCAGCTCGTAAGCTCCGAAAGCAACATCCTGTCAATCTCAGCGACAGCTGGTCCATCTGTCTGCACGGTAGACGACATCACAATCTCTGAGGTATGCTGTATATCAACAGTCCTCTCTCAACTGGCAGCTCTAACAATGGCCCGATCATCCGGTGCAAGACCAAGCACTCGCCTCCACTAGAGGTCACAATCACCAACACTAACTCGAGACGTTCCCATGTCACCAGAAAACACAAGGGTCGGCTCTCGTACCAAACGAGCTCACACCGGCCGTAACCCTAGCAGCAGCCCAAACTGCGCTCAAACACGGTGACAGGAATCTCAATCGAGTATCAAAGAGAGCACATCAGTGGCAAGAAGGAAAACAACAGATCCAAAGTGGATACATGATCATAGGAAGGAACAGTATCAATGAAGGTATGATCATGAAACTAATAGAATCGGGGATCTCAAATGGATGAATAATCCTGGATATGAAGAGAATCACTGATCTCGAAAGTATGTACATCCTAAGGTTCCTTAAGCGGAGTGGCGTGTCGTAAGTATGCCGCGGAACATACCAACGGTACGTCACTCTACTTTAGTCACCTAATCCATCAACCAAGGGTCATCCTAAAACGACGAAAGTTCGGGTTTACACCCCCTCGACCAAGTCTAAGTTCCGTAAGGTCAAGCCTAAGTTCCGTATATAAACAACTCCCTAGGCTCTACATAGTCAAACTTAGACTCGAACCAAGGTCAACCTAGCGCTCTGATACCAACTTTGTCACGACCCGAAAGAGCACGTGACTGGCACTTGAACCATATGAAGCCTATAGGACTCCATCTGATCCAAGTAAGCCAAAAGCCCAGAAATCTAAAACCATTTTGAAGAATAAATAAAGAAAACTGGTTTAAAGAAGTGATGAAATACAGGTTTGAAATCAAGGTTTTTAAATAACTAAGCCGAAGGTACGTTTTGAAAACAATAAGTCTTTTCTAAAAATTTCGGCAGAGTTTCCTTTGTAAAACTGGCCCCAAATTGGGTACAACAAGGATAACAATATATATGCAATGATAAAGGCATCCCCAAGCGGGAGCTAGCTCTTCGTCAATCGACGGTCACAACCACACAATGATATGATAATATACAACGCCAAGTGGCGAGAATCAAATCCAAAAGAAAGCTCAAAAGCAACAAGGAAATCCGCAATACAACTAAGCACGACTCTAAGGTCGAATAATACAACACTGTCTCTAAGTCTGAAAGAATATACAAGTTTTGGTTGATGGACAATTTCTAGATACAATGAAATACATGAATAAAATGGTGATTCTTGATACGAAAGAATCCACCTACCAAAGCAAATCACCCGCAAGAAGGCAGTGTGCCAGAAATGCCGCAATGAAACCTGTACGGCAGAACCTGCAAGGACTGTGGCACAACGGGGGTGAGTTGCCAACTCGTGAATAGAAATATCTACAAGCAGAAACCGAATGCAAGACATAAACCTAAGCCAACGATCAGTAATACAATCCACAAGAGTGCATCTGAGTGTAATAAGGTGGCAAGGTAACATCTAATCATGTATGTAGTGCCAGGTACTCAGGTAATAACATGACATCAGTATAAGGTATGTCTGCATGAAGTAGATATGATGAAATATCAAAGATATCAATACACATATATTAGCGTCCCATACCACTAATATTGGTGTAAGATAAGTGTAAATCCAGTCTGTATATGATCCATGTCTGTATATATGTGGAACCCGTCCACTCGTCACCCACTGACGATAAGCATCATGTATGCAATGTGAGGATATAAACAATATCATAGAAAACATCATGAAACCCGTGCCTAGCATCGACACGTAAATCCTCATCCATATGGGGCTCCGTCTGCGGTATCGGCCCTCGGCCCCGGCAGTACGAGTCAACCCATGTCCATCTCTGGGCTCCGTCTGCGGTAGCGGCCCGTCGGCCCCGGCAGTACGCCCATCTCTCAGCTCCAGGCGGTATCCCCCGGATATCCGCCGAGCTCAAATACAATCACCGGTAGGTACTCGCCCGCCTCCAGGCTCAATCGGCATAACCCATCGATCATCTCGCCGAGGGGAACCATACCGGGCCCACCACGAACCCGCAAACGGATCATCACTCCTCGAATCGGGTTTCAAGCACACGTCTCAGCACCGAGAAAACGCGTGGTGGACGCACCAAATATCATATCACGAGGTACCGGGTTTTTCATAAAAGAACATCTTTTCTTAAATAATCACACGGTCCTCAAAACCAGAAATCACATGAAAATCCACATCAAGAAGTAAATCCAATGCAATGTGCTATGCAATCAATTCATGATGTATGCGACATGTAAAGAGAGATAATCATATCGGAAATCATGCAACATGGAATAGTAATGTACATATGTCGGGAGGAACCGCTCTTTTAGAATGAATCAGTTTTAAAGAATATCTTGCGGTCCTCAATCTCAATCAAGTCAGAATCATCTATGTTTGTATACAGGTACATGTGTACAATATGCCAAGCAGTAATCATATCATGAATGCAACAGTACTACAGTGTAGTGGCATGGCAATTATCGATGATGAAGTGTGTGAGCCGGCAAATAGTGTACGTGAAACATACGCATCATCGATAATGGTGCTGGTGTCCTAACAGCATGAAGATAATATAACAATGAACATATGCCAGCAATGCGAATAGCAGAAAATGCAGATATCTAGTAGTCAACACCACAGTGAAGTATCTACTATGCAAACTACATCTAAGTATCCGGTCAATCAGGAGGGGTAGGTGTGGAAACCACCTAAAACTGAGTCAATGTATATATATATAGATATATAGTCGGTGATCCCGCCTCAATGTCATATCGTAAGATATCCTCGAGTT
Organism: Agapanthus africanus; assembly: GCA_030015575.1. Lineage (NCBI taxonomy): Eukaryota > Viridiplantae > Streptophyta > Magnoliopsida > Asparagales > Amaryllidaceae > Agapanthus > Agapanthus africanus. The sequence continues at coordinate 407,679,365 of CM057349.1, read as the reverse complement.
ATGAGTGCGGATCTATCATCAATATCGGCTCGTACGGTAAATCATCGTACGGCATCCCCAAAAGCTGGGTACAGGTCAATATCTCACTATCTCGTCACATAACAGGTATCAGTATCATCAGATCATATAGTCTGGGGTACTACTCTATGTCTAGTACAAAACGATACCATCAAAGAAGTGTGCATGCGGGGGTAAACACATATCCCAAGCCCGCAAGGAATCACAAGTCATATCCCACATATGAATCATATCAGATCACCGATCTCACGGCACCACACCCACATCAGCGACTCATCTCCAAAGTCATCACAGTGCAAGTATAAGTGATAAGCAAGGGTGTGTGTGTATAGGTGTAATTCTATCCTAGGGTTCGCGACTATGACTACACTAGTCACTACTAACCCTAAACTATCCAAAATACACCTATTATCACAATAAACTGCATAGTAATCTATCTACGGACTGCGGGGGTGCTATACGCCATCCACCCGACTTCCCCCTGTAGATATAATCTACTCACCTTGCTTCTCGTGTGCCAATACCGATGTCGCTATCTTCACCTCCTTTGCCTCAACATCACGCGGGGTACCTACAAGTATATCACAATGCTAAAGCACATGAAAATCACATCGGAAACCAAAATAGCACACGCTACCCGCATAGGTAAAAACCTATCGACTCGCATGTAAACACAATCAATATCCACTTGTCGTTGACGTCCAAACGCCATCCGACAGGAATGAATCACCAAATACCAAAATCCATGCTAAATCAAGTCGTAAAACATACACCAACATAGGAAAATCAACCCAGATTTCACCCTAGATGGAATCAGTCAAAACTAGAAGTACCCAGGGTTAATACTAGAGGAAATGGGGGCATGCACAGAAAACGAGGCAATTCCTTAAAATACCTTATTTTAGAATTTTCCATAATTTTTCCCCATTTATCTGTATTTAATTATACCAGAATATTAAAATATTCATTAAAATAATATTAAATTATAAAATTTCCCAAAAATCATATTTTATTATTTTGAAGACGTTACAATAACATTATCCTCTAATGTGAAATTATATTCTTCTTTAGTTAGCAAATAAACTGATATAATATTACACATCATCTTTGGTATATAGTAACAGTCGTTCAGAATCAATGTATTACCATTTGGTAATACTAGGTGATATTCGCCAACTGGTTTGGCTGCAACAATTTCTCCATTCCCTACTTTTAGAGACATATCACCCTTTCCCAGTTCTCTACCTCTCTTTAGCCCATATAACAAATTACATACGTGGGATCCTGATCTGGTATCCAATACCCAGGACGTAGAGCAAACTGAGAAACAGTTCTCGGTTACAAACACACCCGAAGACGATGCATCAACATGCTCTTTCTTCGTTCGGGTTGCGTGGGAATCCTGATATTCCCCTATTCCTTACTCAGACTTATGACAATCATAAGAATAAGCGGAACCAACGTTCCCCAGCTCAGTATAATAAGTGGGTTCAGTCAATACATCCATATTATTATCTTGATTAAGACGTGTCATTGGTCGCTACCTGGAGAGAGAGAGAGAGAAGGAAACACTTTAGCGTGCGCTTTTGCAAGATTAGATTGGTTATTATCTTATCTAATTAGGACGGCTCCTACTGTTTTTATCAAATTTTCCTTCAAACCTTAAAGGGTAAGATTAGCCGGGATTAATTACACCCTACAAGTTTGCCAATCTTCGGCCAGGCAGGTATTGGTACTTCGAGGGAGTCTCCCCATGCTTTCGCATGGAACTAATTAAATAACCCCATTTCCGCAGGGGCATAACCCCATTAACACCTTTCTTAGACACCTACTTGATCGGCTAATTGCAAAGTGCAAAACTCTCCCAGGAGTAACTCTTACCCGCAGTAGGTATCGGGATCCAACTATCATATAGAAGGTATGCAATCTCATTGTAGATTTCAACACTTGAAATTCTCGATATCTGTTTTTACCCCATGCGATTTATGACCTTGACAAGGTCAACAAAGCATAAACCGCAAGTCAAGTTCAACTCATTCATTTCGTGATTGAATTAAACCCACCCGCACGACACTTGACAAGGTCAATAAGGCCGCACGACTACCCTAATCCAATCGCATCACATGCAGCAGATAAGCACTAATTAGTTACTGCACACTATGCTTTGACAATGTCAACAAACGCAGCACGAAACTAAATAGCACTTCTCTGAAATGGCGAAGGGCTACGTTGGTTTTTAAGAAAACCTTTAGCGTAATGAACTTGATATCGTTGTAGAATCTAGTGATTTTAAAAAGGAGTGGTTTAATCCCCGCTTTTAAAATCGGGTAGTTTTCAAAAACAAACCGAATAGATTTTACTAGCTTTTGCTAAAGAGGTCACTCCCGGTGAAGGGATCTCGGCTCTTTCCTTATCGAATGAGGTACTGGATATCCATCAAGGAATACCACTATGCAAAGCAAGAACTACAGAAGCTATGATGATAAACCGAGTAGGTTGTAGCATTTGCTAGTTTTGCTAAAGTGGTCACTCCCGGTGAAGGGATCTCGGCTCTTTCCTCATCAAATGAGGTGCTGGATATTCATCAAGGAATACCACTATGCAAAGAAAAAAACCGGAGCTACCTTTTTGAAAATTTTAATTCTACAACATTTTTAGGTTTCTTTTCTTTTCATTAATCTCATTAATGAAGTCCCATCATTTAATGTTTCCTAAACATCACAGACAATGAAACGAAAATAGAACGTACGTTTATGCCATCCGCATTCACCACAGGGCCCCGTCATGCACCGTTAGGTTACTTAACTAACGGCAGAGTGGGGGCTGGACCAGCACGGGTGCAAAACATAAGCAACGTTTATTATATATATAATGTATATATAGCATTCGTCTTATGCAGTTATATGATCACATCACAGAATATAGCAGCAGAAGTCAACATATGAAATATTGGATATACTAGAAGGTCCGTGTTTAAAATTTAGCCAGTAATGAAAAACATGGATTCCACGGTCATAATGAATAGCCAAACCCACATCCCTACACCCCCTACGAGAGCAGCAAGCAACCCTGCCAATTCTAGAGTTAGGAGGCCCGGTATCGATTCCTCGAGATGGTCTCCCACTGGACTGCAGAACCCGATTACTTGTGCTCCCTGTCTTGGGTCTATCCTAATGTGGAAAAGTAAATAATATACATTAATGGTGATATCATCCTCAACCCAGAAGTGTCCCAATAAAAGAATATTACATACATTTTTACATGAATAAAAATGAAAAACTCTCATCTCACGCAAAAACCCCCGGCTATTCAATCACGACGATCCAATATAACATATTCAATCACGACGATCCAATATAACATATCACAACAACACATAGCATCACATGTTATCAACGTAAGTAAATATGTGTATCCCAAATTCCGTTGACATATAGTAACGAGATCGGGGATACACCACATATTACACTTACGGTCGCAGAAAAGAAATGAAAAACTACAATATTTAGAGTCCGCAAATATCTTAGACATCATATACCCGGAATATCTCATATTCCGAATTTCATGCCTAACTTATAAATCTTGCATTTTAGTCTCAAATTGAAAACTCTATTCAATATCGGATAATTCAACAAGATTCCCAACTAAATGATCGCGTACAATACGTGATTGCGACGGAGTTTTGATCCGAATCGAAACTCCGTGGCAATCGATCAACCGAGACTAAAACGCTAGATTTATAAAAAAACAAACTAGTTTTCTCAAAACTAATTGTTGTGGATTCCAAATATTGTATCACATATCATCATAATCTATACGACGCTAAATATTTCGATCGATTTATCAAATGCCCATAAATTCCAGAGACCTCAACAACTTGAGTCTGACTAAAAACACCCAGAGAGTGCATAATTATATAATGGAGCAACACAATAGGAACGACACCTCAACTCATCAAACATGCGGTGGAACCGCGGCCAAACATCGGGTTTGGCCACGGTTCCGCGGCGGTTTGATGGAGTTGGGTCGTCGAATTTCTTGAGGCTCCATTAAATTACCTGCACATTTTTGTGCATATTTTTAATCACAAAAATTTCATCTTTTGAAAAATGACAGAAACTTGCCAAAAAACCCGGCTTCGAAAACCGATCGATTACTTTAACGTCGTAAAGACCTTCCCTAATATTCTATCTTGGCTCTGATACCATGAAATTCTACCCTAGCACCACCATGAGGTTTAAACGAGCAAAGCATGCAATTTTAAAAATTTCTAGGTGCTAAGCTAGAGTAACTAAGGATCAAACTAGAATATTAGGGTTACTATGATGATATCAAACTAAACTAGCTAAAGGAAAGGAGGCTACAAGCTTTGTAGACCGTGTCCTTCTCTTCTAAAGCTCCGGGTTGTAGTCCCTACGACTCCACTAGGATCCGCTCGAAAAATGAACAAGCTTCCTTTGATGACATTCGTGCCGAAGATGATCCACCCGAAGTCCGCTAATCCAAGTTATCTCTTCACTAAACTTTTTAGTGAAGCAAACACACTGCACTTAATTGCTAATCAAGTGTAGGATGATGAAGTAGGGGTTTTGTTTGCTCACTAGGATTCTCATAAGCTTAAGATTTCACAACACATGTGAGGGATTGAGCTTGGAGGAGGTGAGGAGGAACATGAAAAGAGCTAGAGAGCAAAATGAGCTCTACTAAAAAATGGCTAAGTATAGAATGAAGTGGAGAATGGCTCTCTCTTGACCTCACTTATTCAAGCATGGAATTATTTGCAATAATAAATTATAACCATACTTGAATAGTGAGTCAAGACTAATAAATAAATGAAAAAGCCCATGCTTCGCACCATACTCAAACCCAAAATATCTCCTTATTTTCCACCTCTTTTCTATTTTCATAAAATAGAAAATCCATGCCATGCTTCTTAAATAATATATATATATATATATATATATATATATATATATTGTAAGACGACGTTACCCACCCCACGTGTTTGCGGGGAGGCGGAATAGGTAAAAAACGATTTTTTTTCAAATAAGGTAACATCGACTATGCATAAGGATATTTGCTAAACCCTAACTAACAAACTAACTAGGAGTTGTAACTACTATGTAAAATGATTAAACCTCAAGCTACAAGTCCTTCTTCTCCTCTTTGATGTGAGCTCCTTGGAGTGGTAGTGGATGCGCCTCCTCGTCGGCTTCTCGAAGTCAAAGAAGATCTACCCGAGAGTTCCAACCTTGAGCTAAACCTCCAAGTTGAGGTGACTAGATCACTTGGTGTGATAAACAAAGTAACCTAGAGTGAGTAGAGAGTGATTTGAGTGACTTAGTCTCACTAACCCTTGATTCTCAACTCATGAGACACTAGGGTTTTGAGAGAGGAAGAAGAAGAGAGCAAACTTGAGGAAAGAGAAATGTTTTTGGATAATGATAATTGATAAATGGCATGGCTCCTTGATATGACAATAAGCATGGCATGAAAATAATATTTTAACAAAAAATATCTAGGTCTCAAAATATCTCATAAAAATATTTAAAGTCAAAAGGTCAACCCAAGTCAAATGGTCAATCCAAGTAGCCATGTCACAAATGATCATTTACCAAAAATAACAATATCTTTCCTCCACCTCATATTTGTTTTGACCAAGTCAATGGTCAAAACCCTAATGAGATGTCTCCTTCTATACCCCCTCTCATCCGTATATACATACCCGTATCCGTGTTCCGAAAAACACGAATACAATGAGACGAAGCCAATCCAATAATCAAATACTAGGATCCGGCTAAAACCAAAGCCCACTAGTATTGTCCGCTCGAACACCACACGCATACAGGTACACGTATGTGATCGAACCCTGTTGTAAAACCATACGACTTCTACTCGTTTCGCCCTAAGCTGGGAAACCCTCTGTGTGGGACTCTAAAGACTCGACACTATGCTGGCAGTGGGTTCAACCAAAGGCCGTAAGCGGTACTAGCTGTACGTAACGGTCTCCAGGTAGATATCGATAAGAAGGCCGATGAGGAAACCCATCCGAACTCCTACTGAGCCTGAATGTGACAATCTCCGTACAGTGCGGTCTGTTCGTCTAAGAGTATCGCATATCGGGCCTAGGGGGATGGTCAACGTCAGACCTCTAATAGTGGTATAAGTCGTGTCGGAGTGTAGCCTATAACACCCTGAGAAACTACTAGAATACCTACCAGTAAATCTCACTTGCCCTGGCCAGGGACTTTGCGTAATGGCTCTCCAAACACAGCGCGACATCAACCCCCAATACCGGGAGAGATGAATCCTATCTAACCGCCACTGCCTCCAAGTCTTCGGGGCCGCACCCAACTACTTCCTATTTGCACGACTCAGTTTATCCGTGGTAGGGTAGTAATTTAAGAATAGTGGGAACACACTTGAGGCAAAGTAGCAGTGTCAAGTCAACGGACTAAACTGTATTCATGTTACCTGGGAACTGCTACCTGACGATAGGTATAATACCAACCAGCAGTTCTCCATGAGTCATGTCCGGTATACTTATAACCTAACGAGCACCTGCATACTATCTCCATTACGACGTACTAATGGCTGTGGGACAGACCATCTCCCCTGCTGAAATAAAAAGCGTATACACTAGTCTACTCCGGAGTATCGATACCCCGTCTCGATAATCCTATGACTAGGGACCTGTATAAGGATGTGCTTGTAGATAACCCAGCCCCCACTAGTGTGACTGCCATCACAACGCTGGTAATCAAACAAAGATCTTAAGGGCTCTACTAATATGTATAAGCGATATGTTAAAAGAAACACATGCACATATTGAAGTAGAAACAAATCAAGTAGCATACTACCATTTTGAGCAAGATTGTCAATACTACTGTGAATATTCCAAGCTTCCATTAAGTAATATACAATCCAGTATGATGCAATAATGGCCTCTAGGGCATATACACTAACAATCTCCCACTTGCATTAGGGCAATATGCTGGCATATCGCAGACCTATCATCTCGAATAGCCTCTCGAACTGTGTCTGAGGGATGGCCTTTGTGAATGGATCTGTAGTGTTGTCTTCTGTAGCAACTCTCCGAACCTCGATCTCCCGGCGATCCATGATCTCCCTGATCAGGTGATACCGCTTCAAGATGCATCTGGACTTTTGATAAGACCTGGGTTCCTTTTCTAAAGCTATAGCCCCGTTGTTGTCACAATACAGAGGTATTGGATCAACAATGGACGGAACCACCTGAAGTTCTGTTAAGAACTTTCTTATCTAGACTGCTTCTTTTACGGCATCAGAAGCTGCGATATACTCCGCTTCCATCGTCTAGTCAGCAACGGTGTCCTGCTTGGAACTCTTCCAGCAGACCGCCCCTCCATTGAGGGTAAAGACATAACCTGACATAGATTTGGAGTCATCCTTGTCACTCTAGAAGCTGGAGTCAGTAAAGGCCTCGATCTGGAGGTTTTTTCTGCCGTAAACCAAGAACATATCCTTAGTCCTTCTCAGGTACTTGAGAATGTTCTTTACTGCTATCCAGTGCTTCTCCCCAGAGTTTGACTGATACCGGCTTACCACGCTCAATGCATAAGCTACATCTAGTCTGGTACACAACATCGCATACATTATAGAGCCTACCACAAAAGCGTAGGGTATAATAGATATGCGTTCCCTTTCCAAGTCATTCTTGGGAGACATCTCTTTGGAGAGGATGATTCCGTGACAATCCAGTAAATTACCGCGCTTTGAATCTTCCATACTCAATCTTTTCAGTATGGTGTCGATGTACCGGGACTGCGAAAATCCCAACATTCTCTTAGATCTATCACGATAGATCTGAATCCTCAGAATGTAAGAGGCATCACCTAGGTCTTTCATGGAGAACCTGTGTGACAAGAATCCTTTAACATATTGCAGCATATGAATGTCATTTCCTATCAAGAGAATGTCATCCACGTACAAGACGAGGAATAAACAGTTCGTGCTACAATCTTACTATAAATACATGGCTCATCTGGATTTTTGATAAAGTCAAATTCTTTGACCGTTTCATCAAAACAGATGTTCCAACTCTGCGATGCCTGCTTTAGTCCATAGATGGACTTAAGCAACTTGCACACTTTCCCGCTGCTCCCACTTTGAATGAAACCCTCTGGCTGGTCCATATAGACACACTCTTCTAAATTTCCATTTAGAAAAGCGATTTTTACGTCCATCTGCCAAATCTCATAATCGTGGAAGGCAGCAATGGCAAGAAGGATCCAAATGGATTTGAGCATAGCCACTAGAGAAAAGGTTTCGTCATAGTCCAAACCAGGTCTTTGATGAAAACCCTTTGCAACAAGTCTAGCCTTATAGGTTTCAACCTGTCCATCTATACCAATCTTCTTTCTGAAGATCCATTTGCAGCCTACGGGTTTTACCCCTTCTGGAGCAATGTCCAAAGTCTATACTTTGTTGGTGTACATGGACTCCATCTCGGTCCGCATTGCATCCAGCCATTTTACCGAGTCAGTGCTCTGAATGGCTTGCTGGAAGTTAGTCAGCTCATCATTATCAATGATGCAATCCTCTCTATCCCCGTATATGAGAAAGCCGTAGTATCTCTCAGGCGGATGAGAAATCCTACTACTCCTGCGGAGTGGTGTGGGAATATCTTGTTCTTTTGAAACTTCTGGTTCCACCAAGCTTTCAGTAATACTTTGTGGTTCCGAAATTTCTTCCAATTCTATTGCGCTCCCACTTGTTTATTTTTCTAAAAACCGATGTTCCAAAAAGTGGGCATGACGAGAAACAAAAACTATTTGTTCCTCTGCGTAATAGAAAAGATACCCCCTGGAGTTCTTTGGGTCCCACAAAAGAAAGCACTTTTTTTATAATCCAAGGTACAGTACTGAGCGTGCCTCGAGTTTGTCCGCATGCTGCTTTTTAACAAAAGCTGGACATCCACATATCTTCATATACTGAAGATAGAGTTTCTTCCCACTCCACATCTGATATGGTGTGGTAGGCACAGTCTTGGTAAGAACTTTGTTCAAAAGATATGCAGCTGATTCTAGTGCATAGCCCCAAAATGATCGTGGTAACTCAGCGTTCCTCATCATGGAACGTACCATATCCAATAGGGTTCGGTTCCGTCTCTCCGATACACCGTTGTGTCGTGGAGTATATGGAGGAGTAAGCTGAGAGAGAATTCCATTCTCTTTTAGGTAATCCAGGAACTCGGCACTCAAGTATTCACCACCTCGATCAGATCTCAGTGTCTTGATACTTTTGCCGGTTTTTTTCCACTTCATTCTTATATTCCCGGAATTTCTCAAAGGCCTCTAATTTATGTTTCATCAAGAAAATATGTCCATACCTAGAGAAATCATCCGTAAAAGTAATGAAATAGGAATAACCACTTTTTGCATGTGTAGACATTGGACCACACACGTCGCTGTGTATGAGTCCCAAGAGCTCACTCGCTCTTACTCCGTGTCCAGTGAACGGAGTCTTTGTCATCTTTTCTTTGAGACATGATTGACAAGTTGCATAAGATTGATATTCAAACGGATCCAAATATCCTTTTTTATGTAACTTGGTTAACCTTGTCTCATTGATGTGACCTAGTCTACAATGCCATAAGAAAGCCTAATTTGTTTCCGGAGACTTTCTTTTAAGTGTGTTCTGGACATTGAAAATTTGTAGTTGGTTTAATACGTATATACCGTTGTTTAGAGTACCTGAACCGATCAGACCATGATTAAGATGGATGTTTACAACATCGCTTACAAAAGTAAAATCATAACCTTGTTTGGAAGTGAGGAGAGAGAAAGCTTTTGTGATAATGAAATGAATAATGTCTCATCTTAGAATAATATGAAGTATCAAAATATCATAACAAATATCTATCATAATATCTAGCATGCTTCATTTAATTCATATGAGATGAATCATCTCATGAGTCATTATCTATTTAATGAAAACCTACACCTCATCTCTCCACCTCATTTGTTTAAATCCTAAAAAGAAATAAAAACAAATGAGCCATCTTCTTCTAGAAACTTCCCGACAAATTACGAGACTGCCCCTCCCATCCGTATTTCCAAAAAACACGGATAATCTTTGAATGAATAAATCCATCTGTATAATACTAGAATCTGGCTTAAACCAAAGCCCGCTAGTATTATCTGCCCGATCATAATACGTGCATAAGTGTACGTAAGCAATCGCGGCCCTGCCGTAAAACCATACGGCCTCTACACCTTTTGCCCGGTGCAGGGAAACTCTCTGTGTGGGACTCTAAAGACTCGACACTACGCTGGCAGTGGGTTTAACCACAGGCCGCAAGCGGTACTAGCTGTACGTAACGGTCCCCAGGTAGATGTCGATAAGAAGGACGATGAGGAACCCATCCGAACTCCTACTGAGCCTGATGTGACAATCTCCGTACAGTCCGGTCTGTTCGTCTAGGACTATCGCATATCGGGCCTAGAGGGGCGGTAAACGTCAAACCCCCAATAGCAGTATAAGTCGTGTCGGAGTGAAGCCCATTACACCTTGAGAAACTACTGGAAGCCACCAGTAAATCTCGCTTGCCATAGCTAGGGACTTTGCGTAATGGCTCTCCATACACAGCGCGATATCAACCCCCAATACCGAGAGAGACGAATCCTGTCTAACCACCACTGCCTCCAAGTGCTTCGGGACTGCACCCAACTACTACCTGTTTGCACGACTCCTTTGAGCCGTGGTAGGGTAGTAATCTAAGTATAGTGGGAACACACCCGAGGCGAAGTAGCAGTATCAAGTCGACGGACTAAGCTGTACTCATGTAACCTGGGAACTGCTATCTGACGATGGGTATAAATCTAACCTGCTGTTCCCGGCGAGTCCTGTCCGGTATACCTGTAACCTAACGAGCACCTGCATACTATCTCCAGTATGACGTACTGATGGCCGTAGGACAGACCATCTTCCTATGCTGGGATGAGAAGCGTATACACCAGTCTACTACAGAGTATCGATGCCCTGTCTCGATAATCCTATGACCAGGGACCTGTATAGGATGTTCCTTATAGACTACCCAGCCCCCACTAGTGTGACTTCCATCACAACGCTGGTAATCAAGCAAAGATCCTAAGGGCTCTACTAATATGTGTAAGCAATACGTTAAAAGAAACATATGCACATATTAAAGTAGACACAAACCAAATAGCATACTACCATTTTTAGCAAGACTGTCAATACAACTGTGAATATCCTAAGCTTCCATTAAGTAATATACAAACTAGTATGATACAGTAATGGCCTTTAGGGCATAAACACTAACAATCTCCCACTTGCACTAGGGCCATGTACTGGCATATCGCAGACCTATCATCTCGAATAGCCTCTCGAACTGCGTCTGAGGAATGGCCTTTATGAATGGATCAGCAGTGTTATTCTCTGTATCTACTCTCTTTACCTCGACCTCCCGGCGATCTACGATCTCCCTGATCAAGTGATACCGTCTTAAGATGTGTCTGGACTTCTGATGGGACCTGGGTTCCTTCTCTAAAGCTATAGCGCCGTTGTTGTCGCAATACAGAGGTATTGGATTAACACTGGTAGGAACCACCTGAAGTTCTGTGAGGAACTTCTTCATCCAAACAGCTTCTTTTGCGGCATCGCAAGCAGCTATGTACTCCGCTTCCATCGTTGAGTCAACAACGGTGTCTTGCTTGGAACTCTTCTAACGGATCGCCCCTCCATTGAGGGTAAAGAAATAACCTGACATGGACTTGGAGTCATCCTTGTCACTTTGGAAGCTGGAGTCGGCAAAGGCCTTGATCTGGAGGTCTTTTCCGCCGTACACCAAGAACATCTCCTTAGTCCTCCTCAGGTACTTGAGAATGTTCTTTACTGCTATCCCGTGCTTCTCCTCTGGGTTTTCCTGATACCGGTTTACAACGCTCAATGCGTATGCTACATCTGGTCTGGTACATAACATCGCATATATTATAGAGCCTACAGCAGAAGCGTAGGGTATAATCGACATGCGGTCCCTTTCCAAATTAGTCTTGCGAGACATCTCTTTGGAGAGGGTGATTCCGTGACAAGCCAGTAGGTTACCGTGCTTAGAATCTTCCATACTGAATCTTTTCAATATGGTGTCTATGTACCTGGACTGCGAAAGTCCCAACATCCTCTTTGATCTATTACGATAGATCTGGATCCCTAGAATGTAGGTGGCATCAACCAGGTCCTTCATGGAGAACTTCTGTGACAAGAATCTTTTAACTGACTGTAGCATAGGAATATCATTTCCTATTAGGAGAATGTCATCCACGTACAAGACGAGGAATACTACAACTCTCCCTACAATCTTATTGTATATGCATGGTTCATCTGGATTCTTGATAAAGTCGAATTCTTTGACAGTATCATCAAAACAGATGTTCCAACTCCGCGATGCCTGCTTTTGTCCATAAATGGACTTAAGCAACTTGCACACTTTACCGCTGCTCCCACTCTGAATGAATCCTTCTGGCTGATCCATATAGACGCATTCTTCCAAATTACCATTTAGAAAAGCCTTCTTTACGTCCATCTGCCAGATCTCATAATCGTGGAAGGCAGCAATGGCAAGAAGGATCCGAATGGATTTGAGCATAGCCACTGGAGAAAAGGTTTCGTCATAGTCCAAGCCAGGTCTTTGACGAAAACCCTTTGCAACAAGTCTAGCCTTATAGGTTTCAACCTGTCCATCTACACCAATCTTCTTTCTGAAGATCCACTTGCATCCTACGGGGTTTACCCCATTTGGAGCAATGTCCAAAGTCCATACTTTGTTAGTGTACATGGACTCCATTTCGGTCTGCATTGCATCCAGCCATTTTACCGAGTCGCCGCTCTGAATGGCTTGATGGAAGCTAGTAGGGTCATCATTGTCAATGATGCAATCTTCTCGATCCTCGTCTATGAGAAAACCGTGGTATCTCTCGGGCGGATGAGACTGCCTACTACTTTTGCGGATAGGCGCTGGTATGTCCCTTTCTTCTGAAACTTCTGGTTCTACCATACTTTCAATAACAGCTTGTGGTTCTGGAATTTCTTCCAGTTCTATTGCGCTCCCACTCTTCTGATTTTCTAAAAATCCAGCTTCCAAGAAGTGGGCATGACGAGATACAAAAACCTTTTGTTCCTCTGCGTAATAGAAATAATATTCCTTGGAGTTCTTTGGATATCCTACAAACTTACACTGTACTGAGCATGCCTCGAGCTTGTCTGGATGCTGCTTTTTTATAAAAGCTGGACATCCCCATGTCCTAAAGTGTTTAAGACAGGGTTTCTTCCCACTCCACATCTGATATGGTGTGGTAGGCACCGTCTTGGTTGGAACCTGGTTCAAAAGATATGCAGCTGATTCTAGTGCATAACCCCAGAAAGATCGTGGTAACTCAGCCTTACTCATCATGGAACGAACCATATCCAATAGGGTTCGATTCCCCCTTTCCGATACACCATTGTGTTGTGGTGTGTATGGAGGAGTAAGCTGAGAGAGAATTCCATTCTCTTTTAGGTATCCTAGGAACTCGGCACTTAAGTATTCACCACCTCGATCAGATCTCAGTGTCTTGATACTTTTGCATGTCTGTTTTTCCACTTCATTCTTGTATTCTCGGAATTTCTCAAAGGCCTCGGATTTATGCTTCATTAAGAAGATATATCCATACCTAGAGAAATTATCCGTAAAAGTAATGAAGTAGGAATAACCACCTCGCGCATGTATAGACATTGGACCGTACACGTCACTGTGTATGAGTCCCAAGAGCTCGCCCGCTCTTACTCCGTGTCCAGTAAACGGAGTCTTTGTCATCTTTCCCATGAGACAAGATTCACAAGTAGCATAAGATTGATATTCGAACGGATTCAAATATCCTTCTCTATGTAACTTCGTCAACCGTGTTTCATTGATATGACCTAGTCTACAATGCCATAAGAAAGCCTGATTTATTTCTGGAGACTTTCTTTTAAGTGTGTTCTGGACATTGAAAACTTGAGCTTGATTCAATACGTATATACCGTCATCTAATGTACCGGACCCAATCAGAACTTGATTTAGGTGGATGTGAACTACATCGCTTACGAATGTAAAGTCATATCCCTCTCTCGAAAGTGAGGACACTGATATGATATTACAAGTCAAACTAGGTACATACAAACAGTTATGTAGAATCAATATCTGTCCACTTGTCAAACCTAGGCGATATTCTCCCACGGATTCAGCGTCCACGCTCATTCCATTCGCAACTCTGAGAGACAAATCGCCTACCCTGATAACTCTACGGTTTCTCAAAACATGTAATGAATTACAGATATGAGATCCTGCTCCGGTATCTAGTACCCGGGAAGTAGAGTTAATTGACAAACAATTCTCAATTACAAACACACTCGAGGCCGAAGCCACAACATGCTTCGTATCCTGGCTACTGGCTTCCAAAGCCCTGCAATCCTTCTGCTAATGCCCAATCCCATAAAAATAGGAACATCCCTCCTTACCAAGTCCCGAAACTTTTGCTCTTCCCTTTCCTTCTACTTCACTGATACCGTATATTGGCTTTGTGGATGTCTTCTTCTTTTCACCCTTTGCTTTCGTCCTGGATGTAGAAGAAGAAGGTCCCCCATTAAGCAGAGCGGGTGTCTTCCTGGTTTCTTTCAGGGTGTAAGTGGAGGGTAGGGACTGTGGAAATAAGTCAGCGCATGACCTGTTTCCAACGTGGTCTCCAGTTCCTTGAGCTCATTAATATAGCTAGTCATCGTAAGGACGTCGTCCCCTACATATGACCCAACAACCAACCTCGTTTGAAGCAATTCGTTCGAGGTCTCATATATTGCGATACGAGATTTATCTCCATATAAATCTTTGTTATGGAGAAAGATGAAAACTAAGTCCATCTTCTCGTGCTGCTTCTGGTATATACCATCACCTGAAACCAACACGAGGCACTGGGCATTCGCATTATCCTTTTCCCTTGTCTGACGGATATCCATATCCGCGATGGTGGAAACTGGACCTGGGACGGTGGAGGCTTGAGTAGCAATAGGGTGGTCCAGCTTGTCATAGGCAATGGACATCTGGACAGACCTTTGCCAATTACATAAGTCAGATTCAGTCATTTTGTTATCTAGATGTATCCTAGTCATGGTTACAAGGTTGCTGCAAAGAGAGAGAGAGAGGGAACACTTTAGCATGATGCTCTTGCAAGTTTAGATTGGTTTTTTAGTTTATCTAAACTGGATGGCTCCCACTGTTTCTCGAATCCTTCCTCAAACCATAAAAGAAGAATTAGTCAGGACTGATCTCACCGTACAATACTTGCTTAACCGTTCAGCCAGGCCGGTGTCGGTACTTCGAGGGAGGTTTTCCAACGCTTTCGCGAAGTTCCTTAATTAAATAACCTCTTTTCTCTAGGGGCGTAGCCCCGTTGACACCTTTCTCGACACCTACTTGGTTTATAGCATTAATCATTAAGTGACGAATCTCCTGATGAGTAGCGGATACTCACAGTAGGATCGGGATCCAAATATCATCGTGTGATAATGCTGAAGGAATCCTACAAACATTCATCAAACTCCAAATGGTATGCAACACTAGCAAGTTTCAGTTTCTTTAGAAACTCCCGATGTGGATTTTTGCCCCATGCTCTTATGACCTTGACTAAGGGCCAATAAATCATAAGTCACATGTCAAGTTCTACCCATCATTATCTTGTTAATTTGAACCCACCCGTATATACTCTTGACTAAGGGCCAAACAAAGTAATACGACTGTTCCAAACCAACGCATCTATCTATGCTACATGTGAACACCCCAGCAGCTACCAATCACTATGTCTTGACTAAGGGCCAAACAAATATAACTTGAATGCTACTGACCATTCATATGAAATGACGGAGGGCTACGACTGGTTTTGGCGAAACCGTGAACGTAGTGAACTTGATATAATCGAAGGAACCTGATAGCTTTTTAAAAGGAGTGGTTAAAGTTCCGCAATTTAAAAATTCTGCTCTTTTAAAATAACCGAGTGGTTTCTTTTAAATTGTTCCAATGATTCAACTTTAGTTTGTTTTCTTTGCGTCCCATCAATTAACCTATCATTGCAGAAAACAACGAAAATACAACGTCCTCTTATGCCATCCGCATTTGCCACTGGGTCCCGTCATTCACCCGTTAGGTTACTTAACTAACGACAGAGCGGGGGCTGGGCTAGCGCGGGTGTAAAACATAAGTAACGTCTAATAGCTATCATATATAGATATTGTAAATTCGTCAGACGCAATAATAGGCATTCCAGATCACAGATGAACATTATTGGATATACAAGCAATCCGCGTTTCCTTTGAGCTTGCAACGAAAGACGGATTACACAGTTGTGATGAATAGCCATTACCCCATCCTAGACCCCTACGGGTACGGCAAACTACCCGCCATGTACCCGAAGTGAAGCGGTCTCCCTCAACAACGTGAGTATGACACTAAACACTTCAAAGTACCCGGTAGTTTGTGCACCCCACCTTGGGTCTATCCTAGGAGCATAAAACAGTAAATGAAATAATACAACGGTGGCTACAACCTCAGCCCGGATGTGCCCCGCAAAAGAATATTACATCATATTACAATTTACATCGAATGAATGAATATAAAATCTCATCTCAAACCCCGGCTAATCATCACAACGATCCAATCAAGTTCATATACACAAGCCAGTAAAAACCATTACAGAAATGTGCAACCCCCTGCTAACCGACATACTAGCAATTAGGGGAGGTTTACGAACACATTGAACATTACAGATAAAACCCGATTAGCAAATAACTTAGAATATCGATCGACAACCTTTTTCCGTCTTTACCCCAAATGCAAGCCAACACTGAAATAACCTGGGCAGAAACAGAATATACAGGAAAACAAAACACCAGAAAATAAGAGTTACTGTGCAAATACGAGTCAACTCTGAGTTGACTCGGCCGCGGATCCGCGGCGGATCGCACCAATCCGCCGCGCTTCCGCGGCAGTCTAAACGAGTTGGGACTCCGTATTTCACCAGTATTCTTAGAATCCCCTGCTGTGAATTTTCAGACCTATCAAAAAAATTTATCGACACGTTTAAAATTGACAGAAACTTGAAGGGTCCGGGGTTATGTTTTCGTGTTTTTCCGACGATCGAAGTTCTAATTAGTTGCTAACAAGCTAGTAAAGGTTTAGTAGGCTCTGATACCATTGTAAATCCATGTCACGCACCCCACGAGCTTGCGGGACGGCAGAATATATGAAAAACAATTATCAAACCTTCGAAACACGGACTTGAGCACACGGATCGTGTCTAAACCATTACTAGCAAACTACGAGAGGTTTAACTACTCGGATTCGAAGTTATACCTCATGTTACTTGTCCTTCGGGTCTTCATCGCTATCATCCATGCCTCGTAGGCTCTATGGAACGTCGGTACCTCAACGGTCTCCTCGAGTCAAAGACGATCCACCCGAGAGTCTATAGTCCGAGCTCCTATCTCGAATCTGAGATAACTACGGCTTCTAGATCGCTAATATAGAAGTCCTAGAGGGTGTAGAGTAATTAGATGGATTACTTAGTCAGTTAAACCCTAGGATTCTCAACTCATGAGAGCTATTAGGGTTTGAGGAAGAAGATGAAGAAGTGAGGAGAGAGAAAACTTTTGTGATAATGAAATGAATAATGTCTCATCTTAGAATAATATGAAGCATCAAAATATCATAACAAATATCTATCATAATATCTAGCATGCTTCATTTAATTCATATGAGATGAATCATCTCATGAGTCATTATCTATTTAATGAAAACCTACACCTCATCTCTCCACCTCATTTGTTTAAATCCTAAAAAGAAATAAAAACAAATGAGTCATCTTCTTCTAGAAGCTTCCCGACAAATTACGAGACAGCCCCTCCGATCCGAATTTCCGAAAAACACGGATAATCTTTGAATGAATAAAT
This sequence comes from Agapanthus africanus, assembly GCA_030015575.1. Taxonomy (NCBI): domain Eukaryota; kingdom Viridiplantae; phylum Streptophyta; class Magnoliopsida; order Asparagales; family Amaryllidaceae; genus Agapanthus; species Agapanthus africanus. The sequence goes on along the minus strand of CM057349.1, from coordinate 407,661,335 downwards.
CCATCTATATAATACTAGAATCTGGCTTAAACCAAAGCCCGCTAGTATTATCTGCCCGATCATAATACGTGCACAAGTGTACGTAAGTGATCGCGGCCCTGCCGTAAAACCATACGGCCTCTACACCTTTTGCCCGGTGCAGGGAAACTCTCTGTATGGGACTCTAAAGACTCGACACTATGCTGGCAGTGGGTTTAACCACAGGCCGCAAGCGGTACTAGCTGTACGTAACGGTCCCCAGGTAGATGTCGATAAGAAGGACGGTGAGGAACCCATCTGAACTCCTACTGAGCCTGATGTGACATCTCCGTACAGTCCGGTCTGTTCTTCTGGGACTATCGTATATCGGGCCTAGGGGGCGGTAAACGTCAGACCCCTAATAGCGGTATAAGTCGTGTCGGAGTGAAGCCCATTACACCTTGAGAAACTACTGGAAGCCACCAGTAAATCTCGCTTGCCCTGGCCAGGGACTTTGCGTAATGGCTCTCCATACACAGCGCGATATCAACCCCCAATACTGGGAGAGACGAATCCTGTCTAACCACCACTGCCTCTAAGTGCTTCGGGACTGCACCCAACTACTACCTGTTTGCATGACTCCTTTGAGCCGTGGTAGGGTAGTAATCTAAGTACAGTGGGAACACACCCAAGGCGAAGTAGCAGTATCAAGTCGACGGACTAAGCTATACTCATGTCACCTGGGAACTGCTATCTGACGATAGGTATAAATCCAACCTGCAGTCCCCGGTGAGTCATGTCCGGTGTATCCGTAACCTAACGAGCACCTGCATACTATCTCCAGTACGACGTACTGATGGCTGTGGGACAGACCATCTCCCTATGCTGGGATGAGAAGCGTATACACCAGTCTACTCCGGAGTATTGATGCCCTGTCTCAAAAATCCTACGACCAGGGACCTGTATAGGATATTGCTTATAGACTACCCAGCCCCCACTAGTGTGACTGCCATCACAACGCTGGTAATCAAGCAAAGATCCTAAGGGCTTTAGTAATATGTGTAAGCAATACGTTAAAAGAAACATATGCACATATTAAAGTAGACACAAACCAAGTAGCATACTACCATTTTTAGCAAGACTGTCAATACAACCGTGAATATCCCAAGCTTCCATTAAGTAATATACAAACTAGTATGATACAGTAATGGCCTCTAGGGCATAAACACTAACAGTTTAGAATGGTTTTTAGTTTATCTAAACAGGATGGCTCCCACTGTTTCTCGAATCCTTTCTCAAATCATAAAAAAAAGAATTAGTCAGGATTAATCTCACCATACAATTCTTACTTAACCGTTCAGCCATGCCAGCGTCGATACTTCGAGGGAGGTTTTACGACGCTTTCGCGAAGTTCCTCAATTAAATAACCTTTTTTCCCTGGGGGCATAGCCTCGCTAACACCTTTCTAGACACCTACTTGGTTTATAGCATTGATCGTTAAGTGAAAAAATCTCCCGAGGAGTAGCATATACTCACAGTAGGATCGGGATCCGAATATCATCATGTGATAAAGTCGAAGGAATCCTACTATAATTATCACACTCCAAATGGTATGCAACACTAGAAAGTTTCAGTTTCTTTGTAAACCCCCGATGTAGATTTTTGCCCCATACTCTTATGACCTTGACGAAAGCCAACATATCATAAGTCACATGTCAAGTTCTACCCGTCATTATCCAGGTTAATTTGAACCCACCCATACATACCCTTGACGAAGGCCAAAATAGCAGTACGACTGTCCCAAACTAAGGCATCTATTTATGCTATAGATAAATATTCAGCAGCTACCAATCACTATGCCTTGGCGAAGGTCAAAATACATGCTTGAATACTACTGAATATCTAACTGAAATGACGGATGGCTACGAATGGTTTTGGCGAAACCGTGAACGTAGTGAACTTGATATAATCGAAGGAACCTGATAGCTTTAAAAGGAGTGGTTTAAGCTCCGTATTTTAAAAGTTTTGCTGTTTTGAAAAAACCGAGTGGTTTTGAAATTGTTCCAACGATTCAAGTTTGGTTTGTTTGCTTAGCATTAATATAATGCAGTCCCATCAATTAATCCTACCATTGCAGAAAACAACGAAAATACAACGTACGCTTATGTCATCCGCATTCGCCACGGGGCCCCGTCATCACCCGTTAGGTTACTTAACTAACGATAGAGCGGGGGCTGGACTAGCGCGGATGCAAAACATAAACAACGTCTACTAGATATCATATATAGATATATATTCGTCAGACGCAATGATAGGCATTCAAGATCATAGATGAATACATTGGATATACTAGGAATCCGCGTTTCGTTTGAGCCTGTAACGAAAGACGGATTACACGGTTGTGATGAACAACCAAACCCCACCCTAGACCCCTACGGGTGCGGCAAACTACCCGCTAAATACCCGAAGTGAAGCAACCTCCCTCAACAAAATGAGTAGGCCACTCGGCACTTTAAAGTACCCGGTGGTTTGTGCACCCCACCTTGGGTCTATCCTAGGAGCAAAAACAGTAAAAGAAATAATACAACGGTGGCTACAACCTCAACCCGGATGTGCCCCGCAAAAATAATATTACATCACTTTACAAATTTTACATCGAATGAAAGAATGAAAACCCCCATCTCACATCCCTGGCTATTCATCACGACGATCCAACAAGTTCATATACACAAACCAATATAAAATATCACAGAAATGCGCAACCCTCAACTAACCAACATATAGCAATTAGCGGAAGTTTACGAACACATTAATCACAACACAGATAAAATCCGATTAGCCAAAGTTCTTAGAATTTCGATCAATAACCAAATTTGAATCTACTCTAAGTACAACACTGTACACAAAAATTCCTGAGCAGAAACAAAATATCCCAAGCAACACAAAACAAAACAGTGGACCACCAGAGGAAATTTGGACCAACTCGGAGTCGACTAGGCCGTGGATCGGTGGCAGAACTCTTGGTTCTGCCGTGGTTCTACGGCGGTCTCACCGAGTTAGGCGCCCAAATTTCTTCAGTGATCTACAAAAACCCTGCACGTATTTTTCAGGTCCCTGAAAATAATTTTAGACCAGATTTTAAATTCGACAGAAAGTGTATAAAATATTCGTGTTTTCAGGATTTTTCCGTTATCGAAGTTCTAAAGACTTTGCTAATATGTTAGTTGTGGTTTAGCCAGGCTCTGATACCACTGTAAGTCGACGTTACCCACCCCACGTGTTTGCGGGGAGGCGGAATAGGTAAGAAACGATTTTTTTAAACAAGGTAATATCGACTATGCATAAGGATCTTTGCTAAACCCTAACTAACAAACTAACTAGGAGTTGTAACTACTATGTAAAATGATTATACCTCAAGCTACAAGTCCTTCTTCTCCTCTTTGATGTGAGCTCCTTGGAGTGGTAGTGGATGCGCCTCCTCGTCGGCTTCTCGAAGTCAAAGAAGATCCACCCGAGAATTCCAACCTTGAGCTAAACCTCAAAGTTGAGGTGACTAGATCACTTGGTGTGCTAAAAAAAGTAACCTAGAGTGAGTAGAGAGTGATTTGAGTGGCTTAGTCTCACTAATCCTTAATTCTCAACTCATGAGACACTAGGGTTTTGAGAGAGGAAGAAGAAGAGAGCAAACTTGAGGAAAGAGAAATGTTTTTGGATAATAATAATTGATAAATGGCATGGCTCCTTGATATGACAATAAGCATGGCATGAAAATAATATTTTAACAAAAAATATCTGGTCTCAAAATATCTCATAAAAATATTTAAAGTCAAAAGGTCAACCCAAGTCAAATGGTCAATCCAAGTAGCCATGCCACAAATTATCATTTACCAAAAATAACAATATTTTTCCTCCACCTCATATTTGTTTTGACCAAGTCAATGGTCAAAACCCTAATGAGATGTCTCCTTCTATACCCCCTCTCATCCGTATATACATACTCGCATCCGTGTTCCGAAAAACACGAATACAATGAGACGAAGCCAATCCAATAATCAAATACTAGGATCCGGCTAAAACCAAAGCCCACTAGTATTGTCCGCTCGAACACTACACGCATACAGGTACACGTATGTGATCGAATCCTGTCGTAAAACCATACGACCTCTACTCGTTTCGCCCTAAGCTGGGAAACCCTCTGTATGGGACTCTAAAGACTCGACACTACGCTGGCAGTGAGTTCAACCACAGGCCGTAAGCGGTATTAGCTGTACGTAACGGTCCCTAGGTAAATGTCGATAAGAAGGCCGATGAGGAAACCCATCCGAACTCCTACTGAGATTGAATGCGACAATCTCCGTACAGTGCGGTCTGTTCGTCTAAGAGTATCGCATATCGGGCCTAGGGGGATGGTCAACGTCAGACCCCTAATAGCGGTATAAGTCGTGTCGGAGTGTAGCCCATAACACCCTGAGAAACTACTGGAATACCTACCAGTAAATATCACTTGCCCTGGCCAGGGACTTTGTGTAATGGCTCTCCAAACACAGCGCGACATCAACCCCCAATACCGGGAGAGACGAATCCTATCTAATCGCCACTGCCTCCAAGTGCTTCGGGACCGCACCCAACTACTACCGTTTGCACGACTCAGTAGAGCCATGGTAAGGTAGTAATCTAAGAACAGTGGGAACACACTTGAGGCGAAGTAGAAGTGTTAAGTCAACGGACTAAGCTGTATTCATGTCACCTGTGAACTGCTACCTGACGATAGGTATAGTACCAACCAGCAGTTCCCCACGAGTCATGTCCGGTGTACTCGTAATCTAACGAGCACCTACATACTATCTCCAGTACGTCGTACTAATGGCTGTGGGACAGATCATCTCACCTGCTGTGATGAGAAGCATATACACTAGTCTACTTCGGAGTATCGATACCCCGTCTCGATAATCCTATGACTAGGGACTTGTTTAAGGATGTGCTTGTAGATTACCCAGCCCCCACTAGTGTAACTGCCATCACAACGCTGGTATTCAAGCAAAGATCGTAAGGGCTCTACTAATATGTATAAGCTATATGTTAAAAGAAACACATGCACATATTGAAGTAGAAACAAACCAAGTAGCATACTACCATTTTGAGCAAGACTGTCAATACTAATGTGAATATCCCAAGCTTCCATTAAATAATATACAATCCAGTATGATACAATAATGGCCTCTAGGGCATATACACTAACATATATATATATACACACACATATATCATATATATATATATTAATACACACACACACATATCTATATATATTAATATATATATTAAGATAAGAAAATAATTAGTGAGCTATAATATTAGTTAATGTATAATTATATCAAATATAAATAAACATCAAATTATTAAATCAACACTTGATTTAATAATCTTGTTATATCGCATATAGCCGACTAATATAATTTATTTGTATATCACATTATCAAATCAACACTTGATTCAATAATCCAGTTATATCATATATAATCTAACTGATATCAAATAACCGCCAGATTAGAATACGGTATCACATACTCGTATTTAATCAGACCCCCACACATATCAACATATGTGCCCTACTTCGTTTCGCTTGAACCAGGAAATTTCTATGTGGGACTCTAAAGACTCGTCAATACGCCAGCAGAAGGTGATGATAACATCAGTCACCCACAAGCCATCAGTGGTACTAGATGGACGTAACAGCTACCTAGGTATTGAGCGAATAGAAGATCAACAAGCAAGCTTGTCCAAACTCCCATGAAGCCTATAGGTAACACTTACCGTACAGTCCTATCTCTTCGTCTGATATGTCGCATATCGAGTCTTGGGGTGGAATCGTCAGACCCTAATAACTTGATAAGTCATGCCGATGTGTGGCCTATAACGGTACGAGAAACTACTGATAACACTTACCAATAAATCTCATCAACAGCCCTGGCCAAGGACTTCCTGTTATAGCCAATCGAGCATAGCGCAACATCAACTCCCTATATCGGGAAAGACGAAACCCCTCCTATCGCTCATTGCCTCCATGTGACTCGGGACTGTACCCAAAATCCACCTATTTGCATGACTTCTTTGAGCCGTGGTAGGGAGGAAATCAAAGCACAGTGGGAACCACACAAGACTCTATGACAATCTCGGGTCTACAGACTAACCTGTACCGATGTCACCAGAGAACTGTTATCTGACGATAGGTATAGTACCATCTAGGAGTTCTCGGCGAGTCTTGTTCGGTGTAACCATTCTCTAATGAGCACTTGTGTACAATCTTTGATATCAAATACCAATGGATATGGGATCAACCATCGCCCCCTACAGGGTCAAGAAACGTACACACTAGTCTAATTTGGAATATCGATGCCCTGTCTTGATACTCCCTCGATTAGGAACAATTGAAAGATGTGCTTGTAGACTACCCAGGTCCCAGTAGTATGATCCGCATCATAGACCTGGTAGTCAAGCAAATATCCTAAGGGCTTTATCAACATGTATCAGAGAGACAATACAATAATACAAGGGCACATGTTAAGATAAAGAGCAACCGGATAACATACTATCATGCCGAGCAAGAAATTCATCTATATATATGTCCAAGCATCCACTATAATATACATCAAAGTACAATAATGGCCTCTAGGGCATACATATCCCTAACACATTCCAAAGAAAGAAACAGAAAGGAATGTCGTCAGCGAACTAACGCTCGGTAAGTCCCCAAAGAAGAAAGAAAAGATAGTATATAAAGTGAAATGAACAGGTAAAGTTGCATATGATCGATTACTTGTATTGATAGTTATTATAACATGATTGTTTGTAGTTTAGTAAGGAAGATATTCATGTATACGAGAGGAGTCTATTTTACCCCGTGGACTATGGTAACATATAGTACAAGGCCCCGTCATAACCCACGGGACAACGACACGAGAATTCATGTAGGTGTCTTTTAAGTGACCTCTCATGCCACGATATATGTTCCGTACCAATCAACCCCTTTATCACCGCGTAATGTATTGTATAGATTATGTTTACAAGTCTTGCCGAAACCATGGATACAAAATGTTCAGGTATTCATGTTCAGGATGTAATCATGTATTCAATTAATCATGTCAAGTTATAACCATGGTTCGGTCAAATCAAGTCAAGTATACATGTTTGATATTGATGTTTGAATTCAAGTATTCATGTTCATGATCAAGTATTCGTGTTTGAATTTGGATTCATGTTTGAGTTTGGACTCAGACTGAGTCAAACACTTGTACTGATTTAACTGTGGAATTCTTAGGTTCGGGAATTATCGGCAACTGCTGCACATGGACGACAGGATTTGTGTTTTTTTCCAAGACAATTGACACTGATAACTGCTGTTAAGTTTTCTAACCTGAATAGGAAAGCACTCACTTTCTCCGACTCTCTGGGTGTCATGACACGAAAAGGTACGGAACGTGACTGACACTTAAATTACGAAACGTCTCAAGACGTACGTAATCTAAGTAAGCCAAAGCCCAGAAATCAAAACCCAATTAAGAAATAGAGTGAAAGAAAACCAAATAAGTCACATCAAAATCTTTAAAAACAACTTCACTTTTTCCAAAATTTTCGGCAGAGTCTCCTTTGTAAAAACTGGCCCCAAACGGGTACAAGACAAGGATACACATAAAACATGAGTAAGGCATCCCCAAGCGGAAGCTAGCTCTTCGCCAAAAGCGGTCTCAACATCACAGGCAATAAAAATCTTTACTGTGCAAAAATAAGCATGTAAAAACCCAAGTAATAAGCATCACGTCGGCTCAAGTGAGCTCGACCCAGAGAAACAACACATAAGTCTACAAATCTCACTGTTTCGTCTCTAGGTCAATATACATCAGTATAAGAAGCAGGTACAGTAGATGGAGTACACTAGATACAATGAATATACAAGGCGGAAACAAAATAATATCACAACCCACCTATGAGCAAAATCTCAGATCCAAGCAAAAGGAGCAGAAGGATGATGTACGTCCGCCGCTACAGTGCTGACGGATCGGACCTGCAAAAAGACTGTGGCACAACGGGGGTGAGTTGCCAACTCGTGAGTAATAAGTAACATCTATAAAGGCTATCGTAAACATGTACACAAAGTGTCACAACTCAACAATACTGATATAGTATGATGTACTAGCAGGTATGCAAAATGAATCACTTTAACAATACTAGTCTAGCATGATGTACTAGCAGGTATGCAACATGAATCAATTCTACAATACTAGTATAGCATGATGTACTGGCAGGTATGCAATATGAATCAATTTAACAATACTAGTATAGCATGATGTACTGGCAGGTATGCAACATGAATCAATTTAACAATACTAGTCTAGCATGATGTTCTGGCAGGTATGCAACATGAATCAATTTAACCCGAGATCTGAATATATTTATATGAGAAAAACATCATTTTCATCTTAGAAAAGCTCCTGTAAAGTATCTGAAGTAATATCAATGGAATCAACAGAAATCCGTGTCCATCATTGACACCTCAAACGACTATATCAAAATCTCAAGTATCGGTATCACAATATCTCGGGCTCCGGCCATCCGGCTGGCCTATCTCAAAGTATCAATATCTCAATATCTCACGACCACAGTCGGTATCCTCTGGATATCCGCCGCGCCAACAATCACCGGTAGGTGGTCTTCCCCTGCCAGGCTCATCGTCTATAACTCGAGCTTATTGCCCCGGGGTACCTTACCGGGCCCACCATGTACCCGAGACGGTTCATCCTACTCCTCGATTCGGGTCTCGAAAACCAACTCAGAACCGAGAAAAAATCATGGTGGACAATACTCATCATATCAAGGAAAACCGCATCTTTCTCTTTAAAATAATTCATCAGTTTATAAAATGTCACATGCGGTTTCCAAATCCAGAAAATCTCAAGAAGGGTCCAAAATCATCAAAATCACGATATCAATAAACAATGAATACCGGTATAAATCTCCATAATACTGCATGACTAATGAATATATGAATGCATCTGATATCATGCAATGAATGCAATAGTTAAACTAGCATATGAAAGCGATAACATATTGCAACTATCAGCTAGCAAGCTATGTCAATGAAATAGTATTCTCTAAAGTGTACGTGACATGGCAATTACCGATGATGATGTGTGTGAGCCGGCAAGCAGGTGTACGTGGAACATACGCATCATCGGTAATGGTGCTGGTGTTCTGACAGCATGGTTTCATAATAATTACTGATAACATATGTATAAGCATGGAATGCGATGAAACATCATGAATATACAGAAAGTGCTATAGTAACAGCAACACTGAAGAATAAACATACCCAATATACGAGTCATACAATTTGGTATTTAAAATACTCATAATTCTCCATATATATCCTGATGAATGGAATATACCCGCTTAAGTTTACAAGTCATATATGGTGCAATTGTTCCAATTTTTGAATTTAGCAAGTTGATTAGTACTTATGCCGCATACTCATGATAATGGTGCAATGGTTCTATATAATGAACTAAGCAAGTCATAAAGTACTCGTGCCGCATGTCTCATTTTAATAGTTCAATGGGTCTATATGATGAACTAACACATATATGGATATAAAAGATCATGCAATACAACAAAATAGATAACTAAGAACTATACGCAAAATGCATGTACTACTAGAAGTTTTAAAACTAACGGGCGCCTCGCGCCATCCATACAATTTCCCCCGTAGATGTGTACATCTACTCACCGGAATGTCTCAGCTAGCCGGATCCAATCACCGCTTTTCCCTTCCACGCCGCGTCCGATGTCTCCGCGATCGATCCTAGAATTACACAAAGCAATACACATAAGGCTAAAATCCTGCTAAAAACACGATATCAAGATTATTCGAAAAACTTGCGTCGCGAGCTAACGCGTGTGTAAACATGACACCAAAATGCGTGTGCCAGCGCCTGGAACCACCTTGACATGCTGCGATACACAGAAACCATCAGATCCAAACTCAAAACGTGCGTGTCGTGCAAGTCTAAAAGTGTTGAAAACAAGGTATTTGATTCCAGATTTTGACTCGAGTGGAAAAAGGGAAAGTTGCATGTACCAAGGATGTAATGACCCCAAAATCTTTATACATTTGTATTATCCCTCTTCAATAATATACCGTATTTATTTGTACTTGGTATTTTCCTTTTTCTATTAAATTTATTATTATTTTATTCCTCGATCTATTATGTATATTTTTCTAGGTACAATTTCTTTTTCTTATATTTAAGTTTTTAACTTCTCATTCTTATTTTTCCTTTCATAAATATTTAACCCAAATCCATTATTCTTATTCTCTACAGCCCATCTAAAAAGCCCATTTTCTTTTTAAGCAACATCATATATTTAATTCTAATTAAATATATGCATGAACAACCTTATAGCTCATTGGTTAAAGCCTTGCATTATTATTCCATAAGTCACATGTTCAAATCCCCATTCTTGCAATTATTTTTTATCATTTTTTATTCTTCTCATAACCTACAAATGAGACCTTTCATTTCCAAAATGAATGGTGGCCTTTCATTTCTCTTTTAATTCTCATGTTAAATGCATATATTATAATTCACCATTACACCATCTTTATTGTCCTCCTCCATCTTTTCCTTCCTCATATTTTTCTATCTCTCACTTCTTCCTCTTCACCTAGAATCCAAGAAGAAGAACATGAAGAAGTCTTCAAGAAGGTCTCGCTAGTAACGCGAGGCTATCGGCGGATAGACAAGCCCGGTGACAATACCGGCTTGTGCATGTAAGTCCCTTCTCTCTCCCTCCCTCCATCTCTTTATTCTTCTCTTTTCATATCTCGTGAACCCGTTTTTATCCATATCGTAATCCTTAAGAGAAAAATAAACATAAACATATACATATATATAAGTCTAGATACATATGGTTATATATGGTTTAATAATATCTTATTACCTCTTGTTCAAATTAAAGTGTTTTCAATTCTTTGTTCATGACTATAAATGTTTATTATGAGTAGTGAGAACATAGATTTCATGCCACAATTTATTTACGATATCTCATGGAATCGGTTTGGTTATTAAAAGAAAAGATGAAGCTTGCGTAAAAATTCTAGTTAATCTTTTTGCCGATTTTAGTATACATATCAATATCTTTACCTTTAAAATAATTTGTAGAAATTAATTTTTACTTCTGGAAATTTCATGAAATTTACATATGATAGAATATATTATTTTTTTCATGCTGTAAAAATTTTAGATCGATCCGCATAACGGTTTAGGAATTATATCGTATTTATTCACTGATCGTAAAACAGAAAACTGCAGCTATCGGTCGATTTCTAGGACACATAACTTGGTATACCGGTATCCAAATTGAGTAAACTCAGGTGTTTTTGATATCTACATCGAATGATCTAGATTTTATTAGTTTTATAGTTTTACTGAAAACCCATCTAAGATAAAGAAAACTGCTTTACAATATTAAGTGACGGATCTGGACAGAATTTGTTCCGATTCGCACACTGTTTTTAAATTGGACATAACTCGAACACCCGATGTCCGTTTGTGACAAAATTTAAATGTGTAAATGCACCATTGATAGAACTATAATTTTTTGTATATTATATTACTTAGGAATGCATGAAACAACCTGATATAGGCTTTGCAATAGAATATATGTTTCTGTCCAGAAATCTGAATTTCTATTTTAAACGCTGATATTAAAATGATCATAACTAGAGCTTCAGAAATCCAAATCTTATGAATCTTGGTGTTTTGGATAAGTACATCGAAATACCTAAAAGTTTCTAATAATCTTTGTAACCTGAAACCCGATAGAAATTAACTCAATCTGCATTTTAAAAATATGTGACGGTGCCGAATAGATTCTGATCTGTTTTGCGACACGATACGAAAACATATATATCTCTCAAACCGGTAGTCGTATTTAGGCGAAACTGGAACTCACGCATGAAAAACACTTAGATCCATATTTTTGTTTATGTTCTCGCATTCGTTTGACTTGATTAATTAGTCGTACATAATATTTCTTTACAGCATTGTTTTTGGTAGTTACTCGTATAATATACTTGACTCATTTCATACTATTCGAACATGTATACATATTTATCTTGATCATTAAATTGTTGTATATACATAAAGATGATAATTAATTACTTGAGCTGTATTTTGAAAACTATACAATATTACATTTTACAATAAACCCCCTCAAGTTTTATAAATTACAATAAGGCCCCTAACAAATATTGAACTTCAACTTACCTTCTTTAGTCTGACTCGGGTTAGAGTCTGACTATTTCTGACTTGAATATGATTCAAGTCAATCTTATTCTTTTATATTTCAACTCAATATGAATACATGAATCCCTGAATCCAGTTAACAATCTATATAATTTGACTGAACCGAACCATGGATATTCCTTTTACATGTTTTCCAGTATTCCATTTACATGACTCTACGGTTATAACCGTTTCCTGATATCATGGTTTCGGTCAGTCAGTTAATCAATCTTACAATCAATACAATTTTACAAGATAACAATACAAACAAGACATCACGGGGTTTAAGGGGTAGATTGGTACGGAAGGTGTTAAAGGTGGCACGAGATGGTAAGATTAAGACACCTAACCTGAATCCAATTGCCGTTGTTCCGGGTTGTATAACGGAGCCTTGTACTTCCATTTGCCCTGATCTCTAGCATATAGAGATCCCTCTCGTATACACTGGCATCCTTCTGTACCAAGCTACAACAACAGCGTTAGCACCATACTACTATAATATGACAATACAATACAACATTAAAAACTACTCTCTCTCTCTTTTACTCTCTGTCTATTTCTCCATTATCTTTGGGACTTACCGAGCGACCTGTTCGCTGACGACATTCTATTTCCTTCTTCTTTGAATGTCGTCAGGTGCGTCGGACCAAGCTGAGATCGAGCCCACCAGTGAAGACTTGTAGCGGTTCCACGAAGACCTCGAGCTCTAGATATTGTATCTTGTTCTTTCCAGTATTTTTCATTTTCAAGTTATGCCACTGTTTAGGCATCGCTTTTCATTTCAGTTGTATTTTCCTTTTCATGCATTGTACAAAGAATGTTATTAATAAAAGTTGCTGTTCTTTTTATACTCTTGTCTCTTGTGTATTTATTTTATATTGCTTAGCTACGCTTAGCGTTTGTACTTCTGAGTACATACGTAGCGGACCTCGTCGCGTCCACTTCGCCGTACACTGGGAAGCGGGGCGTGACAAAGGACCTACAAAACCTAGCAGACACCTACAAAAGAAGTCCCGATACCCACACCCACCCTCTGGCCGCAAATTGCGGCCAGACACATTAAATCTGCGGCCAATTAGGGGAGAGGGGGTCCCGTGCTTCGTGTGTGTGGTTCTATCCCAGTCACTAAGCTCCAGTAAATGCAACTTTTGCCTGAAACACCCGGGTCAAAAGCAGATCTCAAAACCACCCAAAATCTTAACTAAAATGTTTACTTTACCCTAAATTTAAAACAATAAGGTATTTTAGTGTAATCTGAAGCAATTACTAGGATTAAGTGACACTAATAACACTTAGTTAAGCTAAACAAGCCATAAAAACTTAAACTTGGCCTAATCCCCACTTAAACCACAAAACTAGCACTAAAATCATCTTAAACACTAAATTATGCTAAATAACTACAAGTCTAGCAAAAATGAAAGTTGAGTTTAACATTATACCTCAAGGTGGGTTACTGGTGGCTCAAACTTGATGATCTTGCCTCAAGAACCAGCAAGGAGGTGTTTTGCAAGAGGTTTGTGAAGAAAAATGGATTTTTGATGAAGATTGAGGCTTGGATGCAAGAAGGAAAAAAAGGAGAAGAAGAAGAAGAAGAAAAGAAGAAGAAGAAGAAGAAGAAGAAGAGAAGGGGTGTGTGCTGCTGCTGCTGCTGCTGTTGCTGCTCTCTGTGTGTGTGTGTGTGTGTAGGGAAAATGAGAGGGAGAGAGATGTGATGAGTGTTAGTTAATTGAGTGTTTGAAAAAGAAAATGAAGGTCAACCATTTTCCCTCTCTCTCTCATAATTACCTAGCAAGCATGCTTCCTATGCCATCATTCCCTCTCTCTCCTCAATCTCAAGTCAACCCCAAAACACTAATTATATTAAAAAAAAATTAACTAATACTCTTAATTAACTTCATAATCTTAATTAAATAGGTTAGTTCACCATGGCTACCTAAACATGGTTTAACCCCAAACTTAGCCCTAGTTTACATGCACATATGTGTGCAAGCTCAATTAAATTCTAATAAAATATTCATTAATTTTGATAAAATATTTGAAAACCGTTTTGATAAAATTTTTACTAAAAACCCCATATTAAATCATAATTAACCACTAATTGCATTCTAAGGTGTTACAATCTTCCCCCTTAAAGAAATTCGTCCCCGAATTTAAAAATATAGCTACATGTACCTTCAAAGAGACGAGGGAAATTCTTCCGCATCTCGCCCTCGGCCTTCCAAGTGATCTCTTCACCATTTGGGCTGCGCCAAAGAACCTTCACAGATGGCAAGACCTTTGATCGAAGTTTCTTCACCTGCCGATCCAATATCACTACTGGCTGCTTGGTGAACGAAAAATCGCGCTCGAGCTGAACGGTCTGATGCTGAATCATGTGAGAAGGGTCATGAAGATTTCTGCGAAGCATCGACATGTGGAATACGGGGTGAACATCCGGAAAGTTGGGTGGAAGAGCCAAACGATATGCAACTGTGCCGACACGTTCGAGAATCTCGAAGGGACCCACAAATCTGGGACTAAGCTTTCCTTTTCGCCCAAATCTCATCACGCCCTTCATCGGAGAGACCCTCAGAGAAACATGATCGCCAACTGCAAACTCTAGCCTGCGACGGTGTCTGTCCGCATACGATTTCTGCCTGTTCTGAGCCTCTCTCATCCAATCTCGAATCAACTGTACTTTCTCGGTCGTCTCGTGCACGATCCGCGGCCCCAAAATACTGCTCTTGCTGAGCTCTGTCCAACGGACAGGCAATCTACATCTCCTCCCATACAAGGCCTCGAAAGGTGCCATCTGAATAGTATCCTGGAAGCTATTGTTGTAGGAGAACTCCACTAAGGGTAAATGATGATCCCAGCTACCACCGAAGTCTAAAACGCACGCTCGGAGCATGTCCTCGAGAGTCTGAATAGTCCGCTCTGACTGGCCGTCGGTCTGCGGATGAAATGCTGTGCTGAAACTTAAACGGGTGCCCAACGCGTCCTGAAGTCTCTGCCATAGTCGGCTGGTAAACTGGGTGCCTCGGTCGGACACGATATAAGTCAGGACGCCATGCAACCGTACGATCTCTTCGATGTAAATCTGGGCATACTGAGCAAAACGGAAAATGGTCTTCACTGGCAGGAAGTGAGCCGCTTTCGTCAATCGATCCACGATCACCCAAATGGAGTAGTACCCTCGACTGGTCCTGGGTAGACCTACAATGAAGTCCATAGAAATCTGCTCCCATTTCCACTCCGGAATGGGCAAAGGCTGCAACTCTCCCGCGGGCCTCTGGTGCTCGGCCTTGACTTGCTGACAAGTCAGGCATCTCGACACGAAGTCTGTGACGTCCCTCTTCATTCCGTCCCACCAATAAACATCTCTCAGATCACGGTACATCTTGGTGGAACCTGGATGAACGCTATAAATCGATCTATGCGCCTCCTCAAGATTCTCACGTCGCAGTCCCTCAGAATCTGGTACGCATATTTGAGTCCCAAATCGCAGTACCCCCTGATCATCGATCACGAACTCGGAATCTCTGCCCTGCCTAATCTGCTCCATGATCTCTGAAAGACGGTCATCACTGGGTTGCGCCTCTCGAATACGGTCAAGCAACTGCGGACGTGCACAAATATGCTCAAGCTGTCCCCTGGTCGGAGTGAACTCGAACTCCACTCGGCTGTCGCATAGAATCTGCCAATCTGCTGACGACTGCCTCAGCACGGAGCTCAAACAAGATAAACTACCTATGGGCCTCCGACTCAAAGCATCTGCCACCACGTTCTCCTTGCCCGGATGGTAAAGGATTTCGTAATCATAGTCTTTCACCAGCTCCATCCAACGGCGCTGTCTCAGATTCAGGTCTCGCTGCTGAAATATGTACTTCAAGCTCTTGTGGTCCATGAATATTTAGCACGACTCTCTGTATAGGTAATGTCTCCAGATCTTGAGTGCAAACACCATTGCAGCCATCTCTAAATCGTGCGTAGGATAGTTCTGTTCATGTGTCTTCAGCTGCCGAGAAGTATACGCGATAACCCTGTCGTGCTGCATCAACATGCAACCTAGTCCCACTCGAGAAGCGTCGCAATAAACCACAAATTCGCCCGATCCCGAAGGCAATGACAACACTGGTGCAGTAGTCAGACGAGTCTTCAACTGCTGGAAGCTATGCTCGCACGCCTCGGTCCAATCAAAAGGAACTCCCTTCCGGGTCAACCCGGTCAATGGTGCAGCGATACGGGAGAAGTCCTGAACAAATCTTCGGTAGTAGCCAGACAGGCCTAGGAAGCTGCGTATCTCTGTAACTGATGCTGGTCTGGGCCAATGCTGAACGGCCTCGATCTTTTTCGGGTCCACACATATGCCATCTCTCGTAATCACGTGACCCAAGAAATCAACGCTGTCAAGCCAAAACACGCACTTGGAAAATTTCGCGAACAGCCGGTGCTCCCTCAAAGTCTGCAATGTGATCCGCAGGTGTTGCTCGTGCTCCTCTCGGCTCCGGGAATACACCAAAATGTCGTCAATAAACACAATGATGAACTGATCAAGATACGGCCTGAAAATGCGGTTCATCAAATCCATAAACGCGGCTAGTGCATTAGTGAGTCCGAACGACAACACCAAAAACTCACAGTGCCCCTAACGTGTGCAAAAAGCTGTCTTTGGAATATCCTCCTGCCGCACCCGCAACTGACGGTAACCCGATCGCAAGTCAATCCTCGAAAAATATCCCGCACCCTGAAGCTGGTCAAACAAATCATCGATACGTGGTAAGGGATATCTGTTCCGTACGGTAACCCTGTTTAGCCGGCGGTAATCAATGCACAAGCGCAAACTGCCGTCCTTCTTCTTGACGAACAGGACAGGAGCACCCCACGGAGATACACTAGGTCGAATAAGCTCTTTATCTAACAAATCTTGCAACTGATACTTCAGCTCTCTAAGCTCCGCCGGGGCCATCCGATAAGGCAGTATGGAAATAGGCCCCATGCCGGGGATCAAATCGATGCAGAACTCAACATCGCGCTCAGGCGGTAGTCCAGGCAGCTCGTCAGGGAAAACATCAGGGAACTCACACACAATCGGGACCTGGTCTAAAGGAACCTCTGCAGCTCGAGTATCACAAACATATGTTAAGAATCTCTAACATCCCTTCCGTAAGAGCTGACAGGCGCGAAGAGACGAAATCAAGCTGGGAAGGGTGACGCTGCGGTCTTCCTGAATAATAAGGACTGGCTCCCCCGGAAAGCTAAATCTGACCGCCTTCTCACGGCAGTCCACAAATGCATAACAAGTGGCTAGCCAGTCCATGCCCAGAAGCACATCAAAGTCCAACATATCGAGGAGAAACAAATCAACCGATGAATCCCTCTCCCTGATACGAACGGAACCTAAACGAAACACAAAACGAGCGACAAACGACTCGCCTACCGGAGTAATAATAACAAGCGGCAGATCTAATGACGATGACTCCCGGCCCAACATCGGTGCAAAGTGTGTAGATACATACGAATGTGTGGAACCTGGGTTGAATAATACCCGCGCGTCGAAAGAACATACCGGCAAGGTACCTGTC
This sequence comes from Agapanthus africanus, assembly GCA_030015575.1. Lineage (NCBI taxonomy): Eukaryota > Viridiplantae > Streptophyta > Magnoliopsida > Asparagales > Amaryllidaceae > Agapanthus > Agapanthus africanus. The sequence continues at coordinate 407,643,472 of CM057349.1, read as the reverse complement.
ACAACGGCATTGGATGCATGCGCATCCTGCGGAGTCAAAGCGAACACTCAGGCCTGTCCCCAACCAATAGCTGGCTGGCCTCTACCGCGGCCTCTGCTTCCTCGTCCTCTCTGTACAGGACCACCACGTCCACGGCCTCTGGGGCGTCTAACTGGCGTGGAGCATCACCGGAGGTAGGAAGTAGAGCTCTCTGAGGAGGTGGTGAAGGTGGTATAGTCACGTGTAGAACTGTCGCCGCTCCGTGTCGTCTCACCATACAGTCTCTGATACGATGGTACGGACTCCCGCACCTGAAACATCCTGGTGACGTCTGCTGGCCCTGAGGATAAGAACCAAATAACTAACCCCGTCTGACTCCTCTGCCGCCACCATCTCTCGGAAAGAATCTGTCACGACGTCTTCCCATCTGCCTCTGAGCTGGCATATCGGTACGAATCCTCTTCGGCCCAGAAACGACCGAAGTCCCTGAAATGCGCGCCTCCATCCGTAAGGCCGTGTCCATAACAGCTGCATAAGTGTCAAAATGCTGGGCGCCGATGGCAAGAAATAACTGGGTGTCAAGTCCCTGCATAAACCTCTTTATCCTCTTCTCTTCAGTGTCCACTAAGTACGGAGCATATCTGGACAACTGCGTAAACTGGATATCATACTCGGACACTGTCATCCCTGGAGTCTTGCGCAAAACCTCAAAACTAAGAGCTTGAGCATCACGAATGCTCTCCGGAAGGAAACGGGCTAGAAATACTGCTGTGAACTTGTCCCAAGTCATAGAAGGTAGACCTGCAGCTCGACCTCTCTCGACCGACTCACACCACGTCTACGCAAGGCCCTCTAGACGGAAACTCGTAAGCTCCACCCATCTATCGTCAGAACATCCGAGCGAACGGAAAATCCTAGCTAATCTGTCGAGGAATGTCTGCAGATCTTCCGCTGCATCAGTGCCGGTGTAGATTGGAGGTTTCAGCCTCATGAACTCCTGTAGTGATACTGGAATAGCCACGGTAGTAGTAGGAGCAACTGTCTGGGCAGCAGGTACAATCGTAGTATGTGCAGTGGTAGGTACGTCCTCAGATCCCCGTGCACGACTGGCCTCGACTAAGGATCCCACCATCTGTCATAACTCCTGCATACCTCCTACCATTTGTCGTAACTCCTGCACACCTGACTCTAGCCTATCCATGCGGCCTGGGGAAGGCGGATCAGTCTGTCCCTGAGGGGTAAGTACGCCGTCCTGATCGGTCCTTGTCTCGGACGAGCCTGGTCGGATCTCATCTCGGGCGGCAGCCCTCTGCGCTGTCGTAGCCTTCGGCGGCATAGTGGCAGGTGCAGGAAACAGGATAATAAGAACAATGCAATAGAATCATAGGATACACGGAATTGAAGAAGGAATTTCAAGCAAGTATATCCTAAAGTCACATAGGTGAAGTACCGTATCGCAAGTATGCCGCGGACATACACACACTACGTTGCCCTGTTTAAGTCACTTACTCCATCTACCAAGGGTCATCCAATACTCAGAAAGGTAAAAGCTATCGCTCTGATACCAACTTTGTCACGACCCGAAAAGGTACGGAACGCGACTGGCACTTAAATTACGAAAGGTCTCGAGGCGTACGTAATCTAAGTAAGCCAAAGCCCAGAAATCAAAACCCAATTAAGAAATAGAGTGAAGGAAAACCAAATAAGTCACATCAAAATCGTTAAAAACAACTTCACTTTTTCCAAAATTTTCGGCAGAGTCTCCTTTGTAAAAACTGGCCCCAAACGGGTACAAGAAAAGGATACACATAAAACATGAATAAGGCATCCCGAAGCGGGAGCTAGCTCTTCGCCAAAAGCGGTCTCAACATCACACGCAATAAAAATCATTACTGTGCAAAAATAAGCATGTAAAAACCCAAGTAATAAGTATCACGTCGGCTCAAGTGAGCTCGACCCAGAGAAACAACATATAAGTCCACAAATCTCACTGTCTCGTTTCTAGGCAATACACATCAGTATAAGTAGCAGGTACAGTAGATGGAGTACACTAGATACAATGAATATACAAGGTGAAAACAAAATAATATCACAACCCAATTATGAGCAAAAACTCAGATCCAAGCAAAAGGAGCAGAAGGATGAAGTACGTCTGCCTCTACAGTGCAGACGGATCGGACCTGCAAAAAGGCTGTGGCACAACGGGGGTGAGTTGCCAACTCGTGAGTAATAAGTAACATCTATAAAGGCTATCGAAAACATGTACGCAAAGTGTCACAACTCAACAATACTGATATAGCATGATGTACTAGCAGGTATGCAACATGAATCACTTTAACAATACTAGTCTAGCATGATGTACTAGCAGGTATGCAACATGAATCAATTCTACAATACTAGTATAGCATGATGTACTAGCAGGTATGAAACATTAATCAATTTAACAATACTAGTCTAGCATGATATACTGGTAGGTATGCAACATGAATCAATTTAACCCGTGATCTGAATATATTTATATGAGAAAAACATCATTTTCATCTTAGAAAAGCTCCTGTGAAGTATCTGAAGTAATATCAATGGAATCAACAGAAATCCGTGTCCAGTATCGACACCTCAAACGACTATCTCAAAATCTCAAGTATCGGTATCACAATATCTCGGGCCCCAGCGGTCCGGCTGGCCCATCTCAAAGTATCAATATCTCAATATCTCACGACCACGGTCGGTATCCTCTGGATATCCGCCGCGCCAACAATCACTGGTAGGTAGTCTTCCCCTGCCAGGCTCATCGTCTACAACTCGAGCTTATTGCCCCGAGGTACCTTACCGAGCCCACCATGTACCCGAGACGGTCCATCCTACTCCTCGATTCGGGTCTCGAAAACCAACTCAGAACCGAGAAAATATCATGGTGGACAATACTCATCATATCAAGGAAAACAACATCTTTCTCTTTAAAATAATTCATCAGTTTATAAAATGTCACATGCGGTTTCCAAATACAGAAAATCTCAAGAAGGGTCCGAAATCATCAAAATCATGATATCAATAAACAATGAATACCGGCATAAATCTCCATAATACTGCAACTAATGAATATATGAATGCATCTGATATCATGCAATGAATGCAATAGTTAAACTAGCATATGAAAGCGATAACATATTGCAACTATCAGCTAGCAAGCTATGTCAATGAAATAGTATTCTCTATATGACATGGCAATTACCGATGGTGATGTGTGTGAGCCGGAAAGAAGATGTACGTGGAACATACGCATCATCGGTAATAGTGCTGGTGTCCTGACAGCAAGGTTTCATAATAATTACTGATAACATATGTATAAGCATGGAATGCGATGAAACATCATGAATATACAGAAAGTGCTATAGTAACAACAATACTGAAGAATAAACCTACCCAATATACGAGTCATATAATTTAGTATTTAAAATACTCACAATTCTCCATATATACCCTGATGAATGGAATATACCCGCTCAAGTTTACAAGTCATATATGGTGCAATTGTTCCAATTTCTAAATTTAGCAAGTTGATTAGTACTTATGCCGCATACTCATGATAATGGTGCAATGGTTCTACATGATGAACTAAGCAAGTCATAAAGTACTCGTGTCGCATGTCTCATTTTAATAGTTAAATGGGTCTATATGATGATCTAACACATATATGGATATAAAAGATCATGCAATACAGCAAAATAGATAACTAAGAACTATACGCAAAATGCCTGTACTACTAGAAGTTTTAAAACTAACGGGCGCCTCGCGCCATCCATACGATTTCTCCCGTAGATGTGTACATCTACTCATCGGAATGTCTCAGCTAGCCGAATCTAATCACCGCTTTTCCCTTCCGCGCCGCGTCCGATGTCTCCGCGATCGATCCTAGAATTACACAAAGCAATACACATAAGGTTAAAATCCTGCTAAAAACACGATATCATGATTATTCGAAAAACTTGCGTCGCGAGCCAACGCGTGTGTAAACATGACACCAAAACGCGTGTGCCAGTGCTTGGAATCAGCCTGACACGCTGCGATACATAGAAACCACCAGACCCAAACGTAAAACGTGCGTGTCGCACAAGTCTTAAAGTGTTGAAAACATGGTATTTGATCCCAGATTTTGACTCGAGTGGAAAAAGGGAAAGTTGCATGTACCAAGGATCTACAAAACCTAGCAGACACCTACAGAAGAAGTCCTGACACCCACACCCACCTTCTGGCCGCAAATTGCGGCCAGACACATTAAATCTGCGGCCAATTAGGGGAGAGGGGGTCCCGTGCTTCGTGTGTGTGGTTCTATCCCAGTCACTAAGCTCCAATAAATGCAACATTTGCCTGAAGCACCGGGTCAAAAGCAGATCTCAAAACCACCCAAAATCTTAACTAAAATGTTTACTTTACACTAAATTTAAAACAATAAGGTATTTTAGTGTAATCTGAAGCAATTACTAGGATTAAGTGACACTAATAACACTTAGTTAAGCTAAACAAGCCATAAAAACTTAAACTTGGCCTAATCCCCACTTAAACCACAAAACTATCACTAAAATCATCTTAAACACTAAATTATGCTAAATAACTACAAGTCTAGCAAAAATGGAAGTTGAGTTTAACATTATACCTCAAGGTGGTTTAGTGGTGGCTCAAACTTGATGATCTTGCCTCAAGAACCAGCAAGGAGGTGTTTTGCAAGAGGTTTGTGAAGAAAAATGGATTTTTGTTGAAGATTGAGGCTTGGATGCAAGAAGAAAAAAAGGAGAAGAAGAAGAAGAAAAGAAGAAGAAGAAGAGAAGGGGGTGTGCTGCTGCTGCTGCTGTGTGTGTGTAGTGAAAATGAGAGGGAGAGAGATGTGATGAGTGTTAGTTAATTGAGTGTTTGAAAAAGAAAATGAAGATCAACCATTTCCCCCCTCTGTCTCTCATAATTACCTAGCAAGCATGCTTCTCATGCCATCATTCCCTCTCTCTCCTCAATCTCAAGTCAACCCCCAAAACACTAATTATATTAAAAATAAAAAAAATTTAACTAATACTCTTAATTAACTTCATAATCCTAATTAAATGGGTTAGTTCACCATGGCTACCTAAACATGGTTTAACCCCAAACATAGCCCTAGTTTACATCACATGTCTGTGCAAGCCCAATTAAATTCTAATAAAATATTTATTAATTTTGATAAAATATTTGAAAACCGTTTTGGTAAACTTTTTACTAAAAACCCCACATTAAAGCATAATTAACCACTAATCATATTCTAAGGTATTACACTGGTGCTTAAGAGAATTGATCCCGTTTAAACCTATATTTACTAAAGTTCTTAAATATTGTTTTGTATATCTCGGGGGGTTTTATGAAAAATATATTAATATGGATTAAAAATAAAACCTCGAGGGTGTTTTGTATTACTTAAGGTTTTCATGAGCACGTGTTTTAAGTATTGCGGTATTTTGATGGTGAATACCTAGCTTGTAAAAGTTTATGGTATTTTAGTGAAAAAATAGTTTTTTTAGTAACTTGATGGTGTTTTATTGATTTTTTTTAATCTTTCATTTTTTAATAAATATAGCTTCATAATATAATGAAAATATGGATTTATAATTTTATATAATTTTTAATTAAAAAAATATTTAGTTTTATTTTAGAAAATTCGTTTTTCTTAAAAACCGTATTTATATCCTTTCAAGATCGAATACTCCGTGAGGAGTGCTGCATCTTGCTCTACTATTCTTAGGATGTGCGATAATTCACACCATCTATTAGCGGGTCCCCTAATAAGGGTTGTAGATGTATAATTGCAAAGGAATATGAAATACCGTTTAAAAGAAACCCGGTTTTAAAGTGGGTGGTATTTTATTATAAAGCTTATACTTCGAAACAAATCATCATACAAATTAGGCATCGTGCTATGAAATAAGAGTGTACATGTAGGGTAGGTCGTTACCCCATGAAGTTTTTTCTAAACGTATAGTTTTAACAAAACTAAAAGAAGCGATATCAAAGTTCATGGTATTTTAATGAAAAAGTTCAAGTACGGATGTTTCACATAAGATTCTTGGTTAAAATTTGATTCTAAACATTGGTATTTAGGGTTTCAAGTATTATGTAAAAATTAGGTTGAACAAAATATAAAGGAGAAAGAGTTTCTAGGTTTTAGAAAAAAGAAATCGGTAATAACTCCACTTACCGATATAAGTTTTTAAGTTAGATTTCAATCAAGAGAAAGAGAGATTGGGAGGGACTTACAGTTTGAAAAACTTAGGAAGAGGGTGAGGAAGGGAAGAGTGTTGTCATGGCATCGCGGGACCTCCGGAATTGGGTTCGATCTTCGCCGGAACCAACTTGCTCACTAACTCCACTTTACTTCACTTGCACTTAGGAACCTTTTAGAGAGTTTTGGTTAGAATTTTCAGAATGGTGCTGAGCCAAAATGTGGAGTTTTATTTATAGGAGAAAATTAAAGTTTGGGAATTAAAATTGTGGATAAAAAAGTATTAAAATGGTGTTAAATTGTGAAATGAAAAGTCTCTATTTGATTGAAGAAGATGAAACATTGAGCATCATTAGAGTACAAAAATTTTTAGAGCATCATTGAAACTCAGGGAGTTTCATAGAAGAAGAGATTCACTGCTCCGTACTTACGTTTGTTTAAACTTTTCTCTCCTCCTTCTTCTTTGAATTTAGACTTTGGGTGTTTCTTGATGTTCTTCAGAGCTTTGGTAGCAATACTTGATGATTTTTAGTGGTAAAAAGTGATTACCCCTTTTTAGGAGTCTTTTAAGAGATATTTATAGCCTTGGGAGCATTAAAATCATGGCCTTGAAAATAGCCCACGATCTGGAGACATGGGATGGGGAGCCGTAGCTACCTTCTCACGTTCTAAAAGAGGTCCCCGCCATTGAGGACCCTCTATGGATGGCGGGACCCTTGGCGCACAGTGGCGGGAACCCTTCATTGGGGACCCTATTAAGCATAGCGGTAGAACTCTATGTCGAGGACCTCATCGATCTTAGCGGGCGGGAACCCTATGTCGAGGACCCCTTAGGAGAATAATGGCGGGTAACTTTCGTCGGGGACCCTATTGAGTATAGTGGTAAGAATTTTATGATAGAGACTCTGTTTAGAGAGTGTCGGAGACTTCGTTGTCAAAGACCCCTCAGGAGTGTGGCGGGAGCCTCCTTTTGGTATGGTGGGCCCCTCCTTTGGTATCATCTCAGGCTTTCGAACTCTATTTGATGACTCAGGTAGTTTCATTAAATGGTTGTACTCTTTCCAAGACTGCAAGTTTAGGAAGCGGACACAAGCGTCGTCGCCCAAAGCGGAACCAATCTCATCCAGAGTGGGCCCATCCAATAAGCTAGTTAGAGCGGATCCGCCTGGTATTTTTATAGAGGTCAACAAATTCCCCCCACTGATCTTTGCATGTGTCCTTAATACGTGGGAAGATCAGTGTTCTTATTGACACCACAGGGTTTCAATACCTTGCTTTTGGTTTTTGTACCATGCCTTTTGATTTCTATACTACGATATCGGTTTCCATACTACAGGGTTTACATACCACGCCTATACCACTATATTGGTTTCCATACAACGCTTTCAATACCATGATACTGGTTTTCATGCCACAGGGTTTTCATACCATGCTTTTGGTTTCTAGACCACGATATTGGTTTCCATACCACAGGGTGTTTCCATACCATTAGGTTTCCATACCACGCTTTTGGTTTCTATACCACGATATTGGTTTCCATACCATAGGGTTTCCATACCACGCTTTTGGTTTTCCATACCACGCTTTTGGTTTCTGTACCACGATATTGGTTTCTATACCACAAGGTTTCTATACCATGCTTTTGGTTTATGTACCACGCTTTTTTGTTTCTATAGCATGATATTGGTTTTCATACCACGCTTTTGGTTTCTGCAACACGCTTTTTGGTTTCCATACCACGATATTGTTTTCCATATCACAGTCAAGTATTTGATGATGTAGTTTCACACACCCTCGTCCTTTTATCCTTTAGGTCTATAGTCATGAACTATAGGAATCAACCACACCGTCTAGGATGCTTATAGGTCAATCGCCTTACCATTGGGATTTTGAACAGTATACTTGCCGAGTTGGAATGCAACACGGCAAATATAATATCATGTTAGTCCATAACCTAGTCTTCATGACATATTTGGATTTATGGGAACCAACTCTATCTTTTTGAATGCTTATGAGTTGATCACTTTACTCTTAGGATCTCCAGAATCCGGTTGGTCGTAGTTTCCCTACGCTAACATATAAAAAAGCAAATACATCATCCATTGGATCTACGGTCTTGTATTTATGACTTATTGGACTGTGGGAATCAACTCTGCCTTCATGGACGCTTACGAGTTGATCACTTTATCCTTAGGATCTTCGGATCTGGTAGCAGTAGTATACTTGCCAATATTGGAATGCAACCTTTGTGGCTTGTTGAATCATTTGCTTCATATCATCGATGCTGGAATGCAGCTCGATGACGTGGTATATCTGATTCGGTCTTTCTGATTTGGTGAATCATAAGTTTGGGTCTTCAATGTTAGAATGTAACACGATAGACATATCAGCAGATGGATTTGGCCTTCATGGCTTATTGAACCTTAGATTGGTTTCTTCAACATTGGACCATAATGTGATAGATATATTTGCAGACAACAGGAAATATTGATATTATTTATGCCCTTGTATTTATACGATAGGCTTAAAGCGTCAGACTCGTAGGGCATGAGTATATTCGACTTCATTGTCGCATTGTATAGGTGGTATCCATCGAGACTTTTGGGTTGTTTTTTGTTTTATCATGATTCGAGAAGATTTCACGAGGGTTAATTATCCAATAAGTCATAAGTATCTCATTTTGTAGTTTTCTTAGTGAGTCGAGAGGATCCCACAGGATGTTGACTTCCATGTCACGGTGGGGGCATTACTGATGTAGACCATCGACAGAGTTTTATAACTTACGAGGTGTGACAGTAAGCCACATGTGTAAGTCGTTAGTGAGATTTCATAGTCTTATTTTGTTTGATCACCGCTTTGTTTGGCAGAGCTCTTGAGCTTAGAAGCGCTACCGGTAGGACTTTTGGTTTGGTTTAATCGTTCCGACGACATTAAAAACGTTCTTTTGCACACCTCAGTGAGACTTTTGGTTCGATTTGATCATTCTGATAACATCAGAAACATTCTTTTGCACGCCTTAGTGGGACTTTGTAGTCATTTGGATTACTTACGACATGCTTGATGTGTTCTGTTCCCCTCCGAACACAGAGACGCGACCGCACAGGTCCATCTTGCCTGAGATTCGGGGCAGATGCTAATTGGTGCTATCTGTCCACCTCTCCGAAGATGCCAAGTTGATTTATGCCACCATGTATCGAAGGTTTAGATGGATGTGGCCGATGTAGCAAACTTCATCAGATTCCCCCTCGCTTGAGGGGTTTTTGATTGTGGGGACGCTCTTCTCTGCAGGCACAAGCCCCTGCAGTTAATTACGCTACCGCATCGCGGTAACAACTTTCTCCTTCTCCAGATGGTCACTTCGTGTCGTGGGTGTTTGTTTTGTGTTCGGTTGCCCGTGGATGTATACGGAGACTAAGTTATGCTGTCGCCCGTAGGACGTGGATTAGTCCAAATCCGTATCATTCTTAGATTTGGGTTTGGGGGGGTTGTGTTTAAGGATACGTTAGCCTTATTTGAGGCTAAGATCAACTTAAACGTTTGTTAAGGACACGTTAGTCTCATTTTAGACTAAGATCAACTTAACGGGATCATTTAGATCCAACAAGAGAGCAATTTGGCTCTATTGTTTAGTTTAGTGACATTGCGGTCGATAATTAGTTTAAGGAAATTACGGTCCATTGTTAGTTTTAAGACATCGCGGTCGAGATTAAGGACATCATAGTCCGTGAGTTTAAGGACCTCACAGTCCGGTGTTAGTTTTAAGACATCACGGTCGAGGTTAAGGACATCATAGTACGTGAGTTTAAGGAACTCACAGTCCGATGTTAATTTTAAGACATCACGGTCGAGGTTAAGGACATCATAGTCCGTGGATTTGAGGACTCCACAGTCCGATATTAGTTTTAAGACATCACGGTCGAGGTTAAGGACATCATAGTCCGTGGATTTGAGGACCCCACAGTCCGATATTAGTTTTAAGACATCACGGTCAAGGTTAAGGACATCATAGTCCGTAGATTTAAGGACTCCACAGTCCGATATTAGTTTTAAGACATCACAGTCAAGGTTAAGGACATCATAGTTCATGATTTTAAGGACCCCACAGTCCGTGAAATGTATGGTTGTCTGGACCCGTCACTTCTTTGAAGACGTTGAGGAATTACAACGAAAAATATTAAAGGAGTGAAGAGATGTACCCTTGAACCAGGATGAGTTGGTTGAAAGAGCAGATGTGCTCAGTTCAATACAAGTTGAGGACTTATGGCCAAAATTAGGCTAAGTCCAATTAAAAAAAATGTTTAACATTTTATTTTTATGTTCTGCCTGTTAGACCTTTATTTGGGCTTTGCTCTTTTAAGAATGCCAAGCATTGGGCTCTGACATTTTGTCTGGAATTAAATGCATAGCATTTATAAGAATAAAGTATGTTCTGACAGCACGCCACGTGGCGCACCAGGTGCTTTGCGCCAGTCAAAGAGCGCATTGCGCTTCTGTCGGTTAGTGCAGACGAGGAGGACACGTGTCGCTTAGCGCTAAGCGCTAGTTTGTTAGCGCACTGCGCTTTTAATTTATGAGCGCGCTGCGCTAATTTATGGGTGCGCCAGTGAAGGACACGTGGCGCGCTTGGCGCTGAGCGCCAACCCAAGAGCGCAGTGCTCTGTTTCAGGAGCGCAAAGCGCAAACTGTGTCTGTGGTTGACACGTGGCATGTTTTGGCGCTGAGCGCCGATCTAAGGAGTGCAAGAGCGCAGTTTCCAGAGTGCAAAGCACTTTCCAGTAGCGCAAAGCGCATTTTGATCAATTTTAAGATCAAAGAACAAGTTTTTGTTCTTCAAAAGAGGCCTTGCCTCAAGATCCAAGAACCAAAGTTCTTGTTCTTATCAAAAGGCTCTGCCTTTGTAGATCAGAAGATCTGCGGAGTAAAAGTACTTCTTTTTTTATATTAGGTCTTGATCTTTTCTTTTTATTCGAAGACCTCGGTCTTTTTTATAGATCTAAGATCTTTTTAGAAGAGGATTCTTCTTTTTATGAGATGTTTTCATCTCTATTGTTCAAGAATTAATTGTTTTTACCTTTAAAGATGAAGAAATGATCTTCTTTCTTCAAAGGCTTACCTTTCTTTCTTTTTGAGTTCTTTTCAAAATTTGCAGAGGGTTTTTTCTGTTGCTCTTCTGTATATTCAGACTTGAAGTCTAGGGGCCTTTATACAGGGCCGAATGATTTGTTGAATCAGTTGAAGAGATCTTTCCCTGAATGATTTGGGAATATTTCCCACCGTTGGATCTTTGATCCTAAGGCTTCTGTTTTACAGAAGATAATCTTCTTGTTTTTCAATAAGACTGAGAAATCTTTCTATGCAGAATTTGTTCTGTTTTGGTAATTCATTATTTACCATTAGATCATTGATCCAGCGGTGCTTAAAGCACAATCTTGTTGTTTGGAAAGATTTTGAGAAATCTTTCCTTAACAGAATTTAATTCTGGTTAATAAATGATTTATCATTATTATTAGATCCTTTGATCTAACGGTGGGAATTTTAATTCCAGCGCTGGCGCACCTACGTTGGACACGTGGCGTGCAGCGCAGAGCGCAGTGAAACTGTGCTAGCGCACTCGTGCTTGACACGAGCGCAGCGCACCTGCGCTAGCGCACCTGTGTTAGATACGTGGCGCGCAGCGCAACGCAACTGTGCCACGTGGCGCGCAGCGCGCTGAATCTAAAGCGTTGCTTCAACAGAGATGTCTTTTCACCTTCCTTTTAAGTCAAACTTATATTCCTGAGAATCTTTCACTTCCCAATTTTGGAAATAGTTCCATTGTGCACAAAATTTTATGTTCTTCGTCTTTATAACTCGAAGCAAACCTTCTTCCTTTTCTCATCCCCAAAGAACTTTCTCAACTATGGCTTGTAACCGCCCCCATGCTCGTAGACAGCCGTGGGAAGTGCCCATTGAGGATATTGTTCCTCGGTTTGCTGCGCGCTTGGTGGATCCTTCTCTCACGGATGCCGAGTGTGATGCGGTGAAGTATGAACTTGTGATCCGTAAGGGGTCCCCTCTTCCAATGTGGTCCATCTGGCTCCGGATGATTCTTTTTGCCGTGCTTAATGACATCCCCCTCACCCAGCGGAGATGACCCTGGCGATGCTCGATGGGGCTGAAGACAAGCTCGAGTGTTTCCATGAGGCGTGCCTGATTACCCAAGCTCTGAAAGATTGCTCGGTTCACCTGTTGAGCCAAATAAGGGCCCGGAGGGCTATCATGTCTGCTTTTGCGGATGAACACGGCGCCAATCGGTGGGGAGCCACTCCTCATGAAAATCGTCGTTTTGATGTGCTGGAGAAGGCGGCGAGGGAGTTAGAAAATTTTGTTTATTGTTTTGTTCACCCTTGTGCCACTGATCCCTTGTTTGGTGATCTTTTTAAATGTAATAATAAATAAATATTTTAATTAAGTATTTTATTATCTGTTAAGTGTTCTCTTGTTTTTTAATTCTTTGTTATTCCTTTGTAAGATGTTTATGCGCTGCATAATCATGAAGCGTTGCTTCGCTTTCCAATCTTGGAAACAGAGCTTTGCACTAATTTGGGGTGCGCAGTGCAATTGCGCTAGCGCTAGCGTATTCGTGTTTTGACACGTGGCGCGCAGCGCGCCTTACGCTAGCGCACTCGCGCTCGACACGTGGCGCGCAGCGCAGAGCGCTGCGCAACTGCGCCAGTGAGCCTGTGTCAGACACGTGGCGAGCAGCGCAACTGCGCCAGTGCGCCTGTGTCAGACACGTGGCGAGAAGCGCAGAGCGCAGGATTTGAAGCGTTGCTTCAATTTTTGACTCTTAGATTTCTAAACAGAGCTTTGCTCTGATTGGGGGAAGCAGAAGCGTCGCTTCATTTCCAGTCTTGGAATTTGAACAGAGCTTTGCTCTGATTTGGGGACGCAGAAGCGTCGCTTCATTTCCAGTCTTGGAATTTGAACAGAGGTTTGCTCTGATTGGGGGAAACAAATGCCCCCCACCGTTGCACTTACGTGGCCCCAAACGTGAGTGCAGCGGTGGTAGCATCTCAGTCGTTGGATCAACTTTTGGGGAGTTGAAACGGCTCTCAATGCCTATAAATAGGATCTTTGGTCCGTTTGATGATTTTCATCCTCTTTCTTGAGAATTTTCTCTTATTCAGAGCGCTACTCTTTAGTTTTAAGAACTTTTCAAGAGTAAAACTCTTCCAAAACTTAGGTATAGTTTAATAAACCTGGGTTTTATCCATTAACAGAGCTTTGCTCCATAGGTCTAAAGAGATTTAAAGGGAACTAAAGAGAACCCTATTATGGTTCTATTAATAGAGCTCTGCTCTTTAAAAGGATTTTTCTTGTGATCCCTTATTTCATTAATGGAGCTTTGCTCCTTTCAAATCATTTAGAAGAACTCTTGAGAGTTTTTCATAGATCTTGAAGATTTAAGATGGAATTTTTATTTTTGATGAATTATATCATCTTCTTAGATCAAAGCTCTCAATGTTCTCGGGGGCCTTCTTTAACTTCCCTTCATAACTGATTTTGACAAGTGTCACTCCTGTCTGCAGAGCATTGCTCTCAAGGAGTTTAACTCCATGTACCTGTCACGCCCCGCTTCCCAGTGTATGGCGAAGGGGACGTGATGAGGCCCGCTACGTATATACTCAGAAGTACATACGCTAAGCGTATCTGAGCAATATAAAAGTAAATCACAAGAGACAAGAGATATAGAAATAACAGCAACTTTATTAATAACATTCTTTTGTACAATGCATGAAAAGTAAATACAACTGAAATGGAAAGCGATGCCTAAACAGTGGCATAACAGGAAATGAAAATACTGAAAAGAACAAGGTACAATATCTAGAGCTCGGGATCTTCGTAAAACTGCTTCAAGTCTTCACCGGTGGGCTCGATCTCTGCTGGGTCTAAAGCACCTGACGACATTCAAAGAAGAAAGAAATAGAATGTCGTCAGCGAACAGGTCGCTCGGTAAGTCCCAAAGATAAGGGAGAAATAGACAGAAAGTAAGAAAGAGAGAGAGAGAGAGCTTTTAATGTTGTATTATAATATTGAAATATTGTATTAACGTTGTTGTTTGTAGCCTGGTACAGAAGATGCCAGTGTATACGAGGGGAGTCCCACTTACACCGGGGACCTTGGTAACCTGTAGTACAAGGCTCCGTCGATAATACCACGGAACAAAGGCATGGATGTAATTACGTCTTAAGTGACCACCTCGTGCCACCTTTAACATATTCCATACCAGTCTACCCCTTAAACCCCGTAGTGTTATGATGGTATCATTGTATTGTATTGTGTAAGTTGGATGACTGACCAAAACCATGATATCAGTAAACATGTTTGTAACTGCATAATCAGGTAAATGGAATAACGGAATAATGGATGTATATTCATGGTTTGATTCAGTCAAGTTGTAATGATTGTTAACAGGATTCTGGGATTCATGTATTCATATTGAGTTGGAAAATTAAAGAATATAGATTGATAACTGGATTCTAGAATTCATGTGTTCATATTGAGTTGGAATATTAAAGAATATAGAATGACTTGAATCATATTCAAGTCAGAAATAGTCAGACTCAAACCCGAGTCAGACTAAAAGAAATACAAGTCGAAGTTCTATATTTGTTAGGGTTCTTATTGTAAATTATAAAACTTGAGGGGGTTTTATGTAAAAAGTTCTTTTGTATATTTTTCACGATACACCTCAAGTATTTATTATTCATCTTTATAGTTATAATGAGTGTAAATTTTATTTGTGTTATTCTAGTGAATATAACCTAATAAAAGTATTAATTTATAATATTGATTTATTTGAAAATTCATGGTATTTTAATGTAACTTTTAATCTTGTAATTTTTAGGAAAAGGTGGAAACTTTATCTTATAACAAAATAGGCGTTTAAATGATAATTATATATATGTTAATACAAGAATAATTTTAAATAAATATTTTATTTTCCAAAATCTCATTTTTCATAAATGTCGTATTCTAAACCTTTCGAGACCGAATGCTCCTTGCGGAGGTCTGAATCTCGCACTACTAAGCTCGAGGGTGCACGATAAACCGTACTATCCTTAACGAGTTTCCCAAAGGTGGGTTGTAGTGGCGCTTTGCAAAGATTTAATAAATACTAATCATTTAGAAAACGGTTTTTATAAAGATGAGGTATTTATTTGTAAAAGGTGTAAATTTCCGTATTTTAGTTTCTAGGGTTTCCTAAGCCAACTAGCCTATTTCTAAAGGGTCTAAACGATAGATTATAGAAGCCTCAAATCGTTTCTTCACCGCCAATTGCGGCCAGGTAAGTACAAGTGAGGAGGGAGGGATCCGCTCACGAATCGTGAGGCGGGCCTTTTAAAGTTACCCAATCTCACTTGCCTAGCCTAGACACCACAAAGTCAGTTTAGATAAACGATTGATGTCCATAACATATCGTATTTTCCTATTAAAAGATTTTGTTTTAAAATTGTAAACAACTTAGAACTTTTAGAAAAAGGTTTATAAAGAAAATGGTATTTTAATGAAAGTCTTGTATTATCGTATTCTAAGTTTTGATGCTATCAATTAGGGTTGTATTTGTGTATATGTGGAGATAGGTCATTACCTCGTGATCTATTTTAAGGTATAGCAATGTTAAAGGGTTAAATGTGATAAACTAAACATTGTGGTATTTAAGTGAAAGAAATACGATAAATGGAAACGTTATCATTTCATGTGAAAAACTTTATCCAAATTGATTTTTAATTGATTAATAGTCAACATGATTATGTTTAAGCATTATGTAATTTGTAACAAGTGAGTTTTGATAGAAAACCGAATCGGAAATCGGTTTGTTCCGATTTTCGACGGGTTTTAAAAAAAAGTATTTTTCTTAAAAGAAAAGAAAGATAGAAAGAGGGGGACTTACGGGTTTTGGACATGTTAGAGAGTGAGAGGGAGGTAGAGGGTTTGTCGGGCGTCGAATCATCGTGAAGAGTCCTAGCACGATCGCCGGAATTCGCCGTCGATTTCGGCAGCACTTCGCCTTTCGCTCGTTTTCTAACGTACCGAGTTCTCTTGAGATTTTTGGAGAGTGGACTTAGGAATGTAGGGTGAAAGGGTAGAGGGTAGGGGTGTTTATATAGGGCTAGGCTAGGGTTAGGGTTTTAATTAAAAAAATATAAAAATATATATAAAAACATTAAAAAATCATTAAATTTTAAAATAAAAGTGATTTATTGTGCATTCGGTAACCGATCAAAAAAAATAAAGTATGCAGGGGGTATGACCAAGTCAACACGGAAAAATTCCGTGTTGACGACTCGGCCGTCCGGCCGGCGGCGTCGGCCCGAGTCGAGGGCTCTCTGGGTGAGGGATCTTCTGGCGGGAATTTTGGTGTATCTAACTTTTTCTGTGCAGTATAAATTTTGAGAGTTATGATGGTTTGACTGTTGACTTTCCAAAAATTTAAAACAAAATAATTAAAAAAATAATGTGGGGCATGGGATTCGAACTCTGGTGGCTTGGTTCAGCTGTGCAAGGTATTACCAATGAGCTACAAGCTCCTTCTTGTAATTATTGTGGTTTTTAATTACTTAAACTGATAGCAGTAAGAATAAATACTCCTTGTATACATTAAATTTAAAGTAAATTCTTGTACACTAAAAATGGAGTTATTACATTCTTGAAGCTTATAATTAAAAACAAAATAATTACCTATATCTTGTGCTCATGCTAAAATACCCCTTTGTGGATTTTTGAAAAAAATATTTGAAAAAATTTTGGTATAGAAAAATAAGGTTGTTACAGTACCTATTTTGAATAAGAAATTGCTTATTCCGTCTGTCTGCTGATCTTTGCTGATTTTCTTTTACAGGAGTAATGGACGCTCACATGTATGATCTCGAAGAGATTATCTCTTACGGAGACATCCGCCGACTCGGCCATTCTCAGAATCGAGAATTCACAAACGCCGAGTGTGCCGAAATTATGAGTCGCTTTGACGCATATAATGGTCAACTGCTTCCTCGGCGTTCCCCTCTTCTGAAGCTTATTGTGGGAGCGATCTGGGAAGCGCTCCCTCTATTCTGTACCGGCGTGCCACTTAGAGCATTGGATGCCGCTGAAAATAAGGTGCACTCGGTGCATTTGATGAACTTAATCTCGAAGAGACGGCGAGACAATCTTGTCGATCTCCTGCATCAGGCTTTTCAACAGTCTGCCATACTTGCTGCCTATCGGAGGGTGGAAGACATCCGTGGGGATCCCGACGCTTGTGATCGCGAAAGAAAGCACACTAGGATGGTTCTCCAGGCTTGGAAAATTTTGGACAAGGTCACTTTTGAGTTCCTCAATCCATGTTCTGGATTTGAGGTTTTGCCATTGTAATTACTTTAGTAATGTCTTTGTTCATTGCTTTTATAATTGCAAGAACCTTTTTGCAATATGAATGGAAAATTTCTCATTTTAGAGTGTTTTATTTCATGTTCTGAATCTTTTGCTAATGCATGGATGGGATGTGCCTCGAACGCTTAATTAAATGCAGATCAGATGTTCTCCTTGTTGCATTCTTCTCTTTGCTGTGTTCTTGCCATGTGATTTTAGATAGTATATAACTGTCATTCTTGGATTCCTTGTAGAGTGGTGATGGTTTAGAAAACAGGGTTAAGATCTGTCACCTAAGACATTTTCAACTTTATGAGCCGTGAGGGTCTCATAAAGAATTTTCTCCCTACCGGTCGAGAGGATCCCGTAGGTGTAATTTCTCCTTAAGAATCGTGAGGATTCTTAAGTGCGTTTTCTCTTGAAAGTCGTAAGGATCTCACAAGAGAATTTACTTCCTTACGAGTCGTGAGGACCCACAAGTGATGGGTAAAACTGTCCTCATCCGCATTTCACGGAGTTAAGGGTTTCTCTGGATGCTTCTCACGGGTTTACTGCCGTGTTTGGCGAGAACCAGGCTCCGCTCTGGACGTTTTTCAGGGTACCGTAGTTTAAAGACATCGCGGTCGAGGTTAAGGACATCATAGTCCGTGAGTTTAAGGACCTCACAGTCCGATGTTAGTTTTAAGACATCGCGGTCAAGGTTAAGGACATCATAGTCTGCGAGTTTAAGGACCTCACAGTCCGATGTTAGTTTTAAGACATCACGGTCGAGGTTAAGGACGTCATAGTCCGTGAGTTTAAGGACCTCATAGTCCGATGTTAGTTTTAAGACATCACGGTCGAGGTTAAGGACATCATAGTCTGTGGATTTAAGGACCCCACAGTCCGTGAAATGTGTGGTTGTCGGGACCAGTCACCTCTTTGAGGTCATTGAGGAATTACAACGACAAATGTCAAAGGAATGAAGAGATGTACCCTTGAACCAAAGTAAAATTAGTTTAAGGACATTACGGTCCATTATTAGTTATAAGACATCACGGTCGAGGTTAAGGACGTCATAGTCCGTGAGTTTAAAGACCTCACAGTCAAATGTTGTTAGTTTTAAGACGTCACGGTCAAGGTTAAGGATATCATAGTCCGTGAGTTTAAAGACCTCACAGTCCAATGTTGTTAGTTTTAAGACCACTCGGTCAAGGTTAAGGACATCATAGTCCGTGAGTTTAAGGACCTCACAGTCCAATGTTGTTAGTTTTAAGACATCACGGTCAAGGTTCAGGACATCATAGTTCGTGAGTTTAAGGACCTCACAGTCCAATGTTGTTAGTTTTAATACATCACGGTCAAGATTAAGGACATCATAGTCCATGGGTTTAAGGACCCCACAGTCCGATGTTAGTTTTAAGACATCACGATCGAGGTTAAGGACATCATAGTCCATGAGTTTAAGGACCTCACAGTCCAACGTTAGTTTTAAGACATCACGGTCGAGGTTAAGGACATCATAGTCCGTGGATTTAAGGACTCCACAGTCCGTGAAATGTGTGGCTGTTGGGACCCGTCACCTCTTTGAAGACATTGAGGAATTACAACGATAAATGTCAAAGGAATGAAGAGATGTACCCTTGAACCAAGGTAAAATTAGTTTAAGGACATTACGGTCCATTGTTAGTTTTAAGACATCACGGTCGAGGTTAAGGACGTCATAGTCCGTGAGTTTAAAGACCTCACAGTCAAATGTTGTTAGTTTTAAGACGTCTCGGTCAAGGTTAAGGACATCATAGTCCGTGAGTTTAAAGACCTCACAATCCAATGTTGCACGGTCAAGATTAAGGACATCATAGTCCGTGAGTCTAAGGACCTCACAGTCCGATGTTAGTTTTAAGACATCACATTCAAGGTTAAGGACATCATAGTTCGTGGATTTAAGGACTCTACAGTCCGATGTTTGCTCTGGATGCTTCCCACGGGTTCACTGCCGTGTTTGGCGAGGACCAGGCTTCGCTCTGGATGCTTCACATGGGGTCAGAAGTGACGTTATCCGCATTCCACGTGACCAGGAATTTTGCTCTAGATGCTTCCCACGGGTTCACTGCCGTGTTCGGCGAGGACTAGGCTCCGCTCTGGATGCTTCACACGGGTTCACTGCCGTGCTCTGCGAGGACCAGGATCCGCTCTGGATGCTTCACACGGGGTCAGAAGTGACGTTATCCGCGTTCCACGTGACCAAGAATTTTGCTCTAGATGATTCCCATGGGTTCACTGCCGTGTTCGGCGAGGACTAGGCTCCGCTCTGGATGCTTCACACGGGTTCACTGCCGTGCTCTACGAGGACCAGGATCCGCTCTGGATGCTTCACACGGGGTCAGAAGTGACGTTATCCGCGTTCCACGTGACCAGGAATTTTGCTCTAGATGCTTCCCACGGGTTCACTGCCGTGTTCGGCGAGGACTAGACTCGCTCTGTGAGGACCAGGATCCGCTCTGGATGCTTCACACGGGATCAGAAGTGACGTTATCCGCATTCAACGTGACCAGGAATTTTTCTCTAGATGCTTCCTACGGGTTCACTGCCGTGCTCGGCGAGCACTAGGCTTCGCTCTGGATGCTTCACACGGGTTCACTGCTATGCGCTGTGAGGACTAGGATCCGCTCTGGACGTTTTCCACGGGGTCAGAAGTGACGTTATCCGCGTTCCACGTGACCAGGAATTTTGCTCTAGATGCTTCCCAAGGGTTCACTGCCGTGTTCGGCGAGGACTAGGTTCAGCTCTGGATGCTTTACACGGGTTCACTGTCGTGCTTTGCGAGGACCAGGATCCGCTCTGGATGCTTCACACGGGGTCAGAAGTGACGTTATCCGCGTTCTACGTGACCAGGAATTTTGACTTTATCCGCATTTCGCAGAGTCAAGATTTGACTCTTGGTTATCTGTGCGCCGTCGAGTTATAGAACTGGGGGTTGCCACTGTTCCGCTTTGCTTGATGTTGCGTCTGTTGTAATGAGACGAATGTTGAGATGCTCTCCCGGCTATCTATGAGCCATCGAGATTTGGCTTCTTCTTCTGAGGAAACCTGGGGAGGAGGAGTGTGATTCCTTCTTTGTTTGCGCCCCTGGATTGTATACATGGATTGATGTAATATCACCTGTAGGGCATAAATTTCATTTTTATTTTTATTTTATTTCTTTCCGCGATGCTCTATCATTTCAGCTTTTATATCGCGAAGGTCGCGATTGCCCCATCATTTCGGCTATTTTTCGCGGCGCCCAATCATTTGGGCTATTTGTTTTATTTTTACTCGCTGCTTTTTATTGTGAGTTGCCCAATCATTTCGGCTATTTTGCATGCATACATTTTTACTTGCTGATTTTGTTGCAAGTTGCCCCATCATTTCAGCTATTTCATATGCATGTGTGGCCCGCAAGCTTTTTGCTGCAAGCTTGGGATTAGACACCGATTTCGGCATCAGCACCGCTACAACTGGGATATTGCCAGGAGCGAATCATCATTTGCCTCTGTCGATATCAAACAAAAGTGGCTTAGCGAACAGGGTTAGGATCCTGTCGACTAAGACTTTTGACTTAATGAGCCGTAAGGGTCTCATAAAGGTATTTCTCCCTGTGAGTCATGAGGATCTCGTAGGTGTGTTTTCTCCTCAGCGATCGTGAGGACTCCTAAGTGTATGGCTTCTTGTAAGTCGTAAGGATCTTACAAGGGAGTTTTCTCCTTATAAGTCGAGGAGACTCACAAGGGTTGTTCACCGTGCGAACAAATCCCTGGTTACGGATGGGACTTTGCTAGGGAGGTGTTTATTCGCGCCTGTGGATTGTATACAAGGGTCGGTGTTGCACCGCTTGTAGGGCAGTGTCGGAGGTTGTGGGGGTTGCTTAAGAACAGGTTCAGGTCTCTGTAACTTAAGACTTTCAAATCTTGTGAGCCGTGAGGGTCTCATAAAAGGTTTCTCCTTACGAGTCGTGAGGATCCCGCAAGTGTAATTTCTCCTAAGGAATCATGAGGATTCCTAAGTGTGTTGCTCCCTTGTGAGTCGTAAGGATCTCACGCAGGTGATTTCTCCTCACAAGGTCGAGAGGACCTTGCAAGTGTCTTTGAACGAGGTTGCGCCCTTTCGGGTTTTCACAAACACTCGCCGGTAGCCCTGCTGTTTTTACTCACGGAGCTCTTTCGGGTTTTCATCCGTGCCCATTTTGCTTATGGACATACTGTTTTCTTTATTTTTTTTGTTTTTTCTTATTCTTTTTCTTCTCTTTTTTTTTGAACGAGGTTGCGCCCCTTCGGGTTTTCACAAGACTCGCCGGTAGCCCTGCTGTTTTTACTCACGGAGCCCTTTCGGGTTTTCATCCGTGCCCATTTTGCTTATGGACATACCGTTTTCTCTCTTTTTTTTATTCTTTTTTTATCAGCTTTGGGATGTTGCAATCCGCCGTAGTTTTTCGATATCTCGGTCAACAGCTAGTTTTAGGACATAGTGGTCCGTTATTAGTTTACGGATGTTTTGGTCCGCTGTTAGTTTAAGGACGTTTCGGTCCGTTGTTAGTTTAAGGACGTTTCGGTCCGTTGTAAAGTAAGCCGGTTACTACTTATACAGTTTAGGCTTAGGAAGATAGCGAGCGGACATAGTCGTCGTCATCTATCATTGACCTAGGCCGTGACTCGTCAAGCGTAGTACTTCTTCAGGAAGCGACCGTTTATTGGCCTGAAAGGTCTTTCACCATGCATGTCCATGAGTAGGTAGGCTCCACCCTGGTAGACCTTGTATATGATATACGGGCCTTCATAGTTCGGCTCGAATTTTCCCCGCTTGGCGCGATTGGGGATCATAGGTCTTTTGAACACTAGTACAAGTTCGCCTTGGCGGAATGTCCTCGGCCTAGTCAATCTTTCGTAAGAGAGCGTCATCTTTGCTTTATAAGCCTCCAGATTTTGTTGCGCTATGAGCCGGGTTTCATCAAGGGCATCAAGCTCTTCAAGCCGAAGGTGAGCATTCTCTTCGTCCGTTAGCTCATAATGGATTGCCACTCGTAGAGAGGGTAACTTTATCTCGAGGGGGAGTACCGCTTCTGTACCGAATACCAACGCGTACGGCGTTGTGTTCGTGGCTGTCTTGAACGTAGTTCGATATGCCCCGAGAGCTTCATGCAATCTCTCGTGCCAGTCCTTTTTATTTTGGGACACCGTCTTTTTCACGATCTTTGTCAGGGTCTTGTTAAAAGCTTTAGTTAGACCGTTGGCTCGGGGATTATAAACTGAGGAGTATCTCCAGTCTATGTTATGCTGTTGTGCGAAGCGGCTGATCTTGTGGTTTCTGTAGGCTGGTCTGTTATCGGAGATAATCCGTCGCAGAGTTCCAAACCGATAAATGACGTGTGTTTTGAAGAAATGGAGGATATTCTCCGTCTTCACCTCCCTCAGCGGTACTGCTTCTGCCCATTTGGAGAAGTAATCAGTTGTCGCCAAAATAAATCGATGTCCTCTGGACGATGCTGGCTCGATGGGGCCGATTATGTCAATTCCCCACATTTCGAACAGCCAGCTAGCCACTGTTGGATGTAATGGATTTGGATGCTGATGGATAAAGTCCCCATGTATCTGGCACGAGTGGCATTGCTTCGCATACTCAAGGCAGTCCTGGATCATCGTGGGCCAATAATAACCCATCCGTTTGATCTTCAACTTCATCTTCGGCCCGGCTTGGTGAGAACCGCAGAGTCTGTCGTGAGTTTCTTGGATGACCCTCTTTGCTTCTTCAGGTCCCAGGCATCTTAACCATAAAGAATCAAATGACCTCTTGTATAGAGTATCATTGACGAAGGCGAAAGATAGGGCTCGCTTCATGAGCTGATGTTTTGAAGACACATCTTCAGGCGTTCGACGGGATTTGAAGTAGTCTATAAAGACTTCTCTCCAATCCTCAGCCTTTTTTCTTGGTCTTTTATTTGCATAGCCATCTGCTCAGTCGCTCCTTTTTCTTCGGATGACTCTGGAGATATTTCCGCCGGAGCAAGAACCCAACGGCTTTGTACCACGATTCTTACGTCATCGAGGTTCTCGTCAGCCAATTCTTTAGCGAGCTTGGCTAATGCATCCGCTTTACTATTTTCTGCACGCGGTATGCTTTCCAAGATGTAGGAAGGTATTTGGGTCAACAGTTACTGTACCCTCTCGCCGTACTTTACCAGTTCTGGTTTGCACGTTTGATAGTCGCCGTTTACTTGACTAACAACCAATTGGGAGTCTCCGTATATGAGGAGGTTTTCAATTCCCATGCCGATGGCGATCTCGAGGCCTGCTATCAAAGTTTCGTATTCGGCTTCATTGTTCGTCTTCGGCTCTGTCAAGGAGAAGGAGAAGCACATTATCCCTCCTTGTGGAGTTACGAAGATGAGGCCTACCCTTGATTTGATGATAGGGGTGCTTTGTTTGCACTTCTTCATGGAAGACGCTCCATCAAAATAAAGTTCCCATCGGGTATCACCACCGTCGATCGCATCAAACGCATGTTCGTCTGGCAGTTCTCAATTTAAAGGAGAATCGGCCGGTATCGGATGTTCGGCAAGGAATTCGGCGATAGCCCAGCCTTTCATCGCCTTAAGAGGCTGGTAAGTTATTGAGAACTCCATCAAGAGTAAGGCCCATTTAGCGAGCCGACCCGTCAATATAGCTTTTGACATCAAATATTTGAGAGACTCCACCTTTGATATAAGACGGACTTCATGCGTCAATGCATAGTGCCTGAGCTTCATTATCGCGAAGATCAACGCTAGGCAGTGTTTTTCGATTGGAGAATAATTGCTTTCTGCCCCCAGCAGAACTCGACTCAAATAGTAAAGGGCTCTCTCTTTCCCTTGATCATTCTCTTGTGCCCATAATGCGCCTAAGGAACCTTCGAGGGCTGTTGTATAAAGAATAAGGGGCTTTCCTTTGATCGGAGCATCCAACACTGGCGGGTTCTGCAGATACTGCTTGGTTTCGTCCAGCGCGCCTTGGAATTTGTGATCCCAGACGAACGGGGTTCCCTTCTTCATCAGGCGACTGTAAGGGCGGGACTTGCCAGAGAGATTGGCTATAAATCGCCAGATGTACGCGAGCTTCCCTTGGAGAGACCGCAATTGCTTGAGAGTTCTTGGTGGGGGCATCTCCATGATCGCCTTGATCTTTGACGGATCTATCTCGATACCTCGGTGTCGGACGATGAATCCTAAGAATTTGCCTGAGGACACCCCAAATGCGCATTTGAGAGGGTTCATCTTCAGGTTGTATTGTCGAAGGCATTGAAACACGATCTTCAGATGCTCGAGATGTTCCTCGTATGATTTGCTTTTCACCACGAGGTCGTCGATATAGCATTCGACGATTTCATGTATAAGGTCATCGAAGATCTTCGTCATGGCTCTATGATAGGTGGCACCGGCGTTCTTTAGACCGAAAGGCATTACCTTATAGCAGAATATACCCAAAGGGGTCCGGAAAGCGGTATGTTTCTGGTCTTCGGGATGCATCTTTATCTGATTGTATCCTGACGATCCATCCATGAAGGAGAATACTTCGTGAGTGGACGTATTGTCTATCATCAGCTCGGTAACTGGCACTGGGAAGTTGTCTTTCGGGAAAGCTTTTTTGAGATCCCGAAAGTCTACGCATATGCGCACCGTCCCATTTTTCTTCATCACCGGGACAATGTTGGCGATCCAGTCAGGATACTGTACTTCCTGGATGAAGCCAGAGTCGATTAGCTTCTTGACCTCAGCGTTGATGCTCATCTCAAGCTCGAGCCGCATTCTTCTCGGTGCTTGTTTGATTGGCTTGACGTCCGAGGATATTGCCAGTTTGTGGACATCAATCTCTGGGTCTAGTCCTGGCATTTCGGAATAGTTCCACGCGAAGCAATCCTTATGCTGCATAAGCAAGTCTTTTAGTGCAGCTACCATTTCCTCAGAAAGCAACTCACTGACGAATGTCGGTCGCGGATCACTTGTCGTCCCCAAATCAATTTTCTTGAGGTTATCTGCAGTGGTATGTATTCCATCTTCCAGCTCTTTTGGCGCCGTTGGAAATTCTGAGATTACCTCGTCATCATTGTTTTCGAAGCACCAAGGGAGTTCATCCATATTCTCAGTCTCTTCTTTTGATAGTGTTATCATATGACAAGTACGAGCTCGCTTCCACGACCGATGTTGATCTGGTTCTACTCTCGCGGATTTGGGTTCATGCTTCTGCGGTGGAGTTATCCTCCAACTGTCGGATAGAGCGAACCTGCCGAGCTGATATTGATCTTCGACCCAGTTATTGAAGGTGAAGCAGTCTTCGAGAGGGTGTCCTATTGCTCGGTGATAAGAGCAATAGCCTGGATGAGAGACCTCGTTAGCTTGCTCGGGGTGCTTGGACTCCGGGAGTGTAAGCATTTGATGTCTTATGGCAAGATCAAGTATCTTCTTTGTCTTGTCTTGAGGAAAAGAGTGACCTCGACTCATCTTCTTCATAAGGGACAAATCCGGACCGCTCGATTCCGGCTCGCGTGACTTCTTGGTCCTGCTTTGTCATTGTTGAATGCCTTTTCCACTTTTTGACTTGTTTCTACCTCTGCGTCGAGCCTTTTATACAACAGGTTGATAGGGAGGGGCATTTTCATCTTTCGCAGCCTGTTGAAGGAGGCGTTGTGTCCTTGCTTTCTCATAGATGGCCATTTCGCGATTATGGTCATCTCGAACCTTCTGACCTGCTTCCCTTATAAGCTTGTCCATTTGTTCTTCGAACGACGGACTGGGCATTTTCACGTCGGGGGCTCTTTCTGGTTCGGGGTTAGCATTCTCCCATTGAGCATCTCCTTCTTCATCAAAGTCATGTACGACATAGCAGTCGTGGAGTAGCTCCTGTTTCTTGGACCGAACATATCCAAGCCCGATCGCTTCCATTCTCCCATTGGGCAACTCACTCTGAGTTCCAGGAACGTTCCAGATTCTGTCATAGAACTTAGCTTTTCGAGCGGCCTGTTTGAAGGGTATTCTTTGGCGTCTCAAGAGTCTCCTTAGTTCGTCTGTGTAATATCTGGGCAAACGGATAGGCTAGAGCCTGTCGAGTGTGGAATCCGCGTCGTGCCAGATTTCTTTCTCCACTTTAGTTTCCCTGGATCGGTAGAATAGGATCGCCTTTTCACCTTCTCGCCTGGGAGGGACATAGAACGTCTGCAGCTCTTCCACACTGTAGGTATCAAGCGCGTCTAGTTCTTTATGATGTTTGGGCGGAACCATGGCAACTTGCAAACTTTGCTCTTCATCAGCGAACGTTTGTATTGAAGGCCGAGCGGAGAATATAGCATGGACTTCATCTTCCGAGTCGCTGCCAAAGATCAACATAGGAGCGGATGGTCCCGGCTTGTTGTACTGGGATGGACCTGAATAAACTATCACTTCCTCTTCTTCAATATCACTCCCAAAGACAGGAATGGTGGTGATAACTTTGTTCTCCGGTTTGTGACATCTTTCCGTGTCCTCAAAGTCTGATAAGAAGTATTTTGCGTCTTCGTACTTGCAAACTTCGTTCACGGAGAATGGATTTAGCTCTCCTGTTACGGTATACTCGAGACCATCCTTAAAGTATTTCATACATTGATGTTGTATAGAAGGGATGATGTTGTACTCGTGTAACCAGGGTCGGCCAAGCAAAGCGTTATAGCATGTCTTGGCGTCAATGACATGAAATTTAATATCCGTGACAAGTAACCCGAATCGTAATGTCAATATCACAGACCCGAGAGTCCGTGATGATTGGGAGTCAAAACCGGAGATGGTGATTTTATCACGAGCAAGATGCTGGACGCTCATGCAGATTTCCTTCAACACTCGTACATTGAGGAGATTGACGGAAGACCCATTGTCGACCAGGATTTTGCCTATTTTTATATCGTGGTAGTATCCTGAGACATAGAGGGGATGGTTGTGCTCGCACGTCCCAAGGAGGAGGTCTTTGTCGCCGAAGGTGATATCGGCTGTGTGTACTTCCTCCAACTCGTCCTTCATCTTTTCTTCGGCGAAGGAAGCTTGGAATCGCTCCGGCTCTTGTAGCGCCTTGATCAATGAATCCCTTGCTTCTTTTGATAGTAAAAGGGCGCCGAGAATGCTGAGCTGCGAGGGTAACTTCCTCAAGCGTGCCAGAACATTATAGTCCACCTTACTTTTCTTTGGAGGGTCCTTGGCTGTCAGCTCTTTGACGGCTTGGTCATCCAGGGCGATATCCTCAGAGACCTTTTCTTTTCCCTTATCTTTTCTACTCGTGGATCCGAGATTCTTTTCTAGAAGCGTGCGATTGCACAGCTGAATGTTTTCACAGGCCTTCGGTTCTTCCTCCTTCCTCAAGGTGGATTCTTTAAAGAGAGGGCCAAGAGCCATCTCTTCGTCAAAGTCGCTTCCGAAAGTGAGAACCTGCGATCCCCCGGTGTTGACCGTGCGACAGTTACCGATAGTTCTTTTATGATCCTCGGTCGTACTTCTCTACTCCCGACGAGTTTTGAGTTTCATCTGCTTAAAATGTTGCCGGTGAGCAACATATCCCTGCCACAATCTTTTAAAAGCGTCGCATTCTTCGGTGGGGTGCGAAATCTTTCGATGATATGAGCAGTAGCTAGGATGTGTTTCTGTTTCACCAGGAGTGTTTCCTTCAGCGGGTGGTAGCTTCATTCCCATCGATATGGCTTTGGCGAACCTTTTCCTTGTCTTGAACCTGCTTTTGCTGGCGGCCGAAGTGCTGCTATCCGGTTAGGGTATTTCAATCCTTTCGCTCAGTCGCCGACGTTTGGCTTTTTCGTATATGGCGATTTCACACTCCTGGTCAGGTTTGCTTTTCAGAAGAGCTTCATTTAGGAATACGTCAATCATCTCGTCTAACGGTCCTAGGTGTTCCGGTTCGGGATCTGCCCCCAGTTTCTCTGTATCAGGAGCTTCTTCACCATCTACTGACGAGTGAGAGATCACGTGGTAGCTTGCCATATAATCTGTTAGTTATGTATATGCCCTAGAGGCCATTGTTGTACATATGATGTATATTATAATGGATGCTTGGATATATATAGAGATGACTTTCTTGCTCGTCATGATAGTATGTTATTTGGTTTCACTTTATCTTAACATGTTGACATGTATTGGTTTACTGTTTTTCTCTCACATATTGATAAAGCCCTTAGGATCTGTACTCGACTACTGGGACTATGATGAGATCATACTAGTGGGGCCTTGGTAGTCGATGAGTACATCCTATAACTGTTCCTAGTCGAGGGTATATCGAGACAGGGCATCGATACACCAGAGTAGACTAGCGTATACGCATCTTGAGCCATATGATGGGCGATGGATGATCCCATATCCATCGGTGTTTGACATCAGAGATGGTGTACGGGTGCTCAGTGGAGACTGGGTACACTGGACGGACTCGCCGAGAACTTCCAGATGGTGATATACCACACGTCAGATGGCAGTTCTCCTGTGACACTGGTGCAGGATAGTCTGTAGACCCGAGATTGTCATAGAGTCTTGTGTGATTCCCACTGTGCTTTGATTTCCACCTTACCACGTCCAAGAGGGCGTGCAAAACGGTGGCTTTTGGGTACAGTCCCGAATCACATGGAGGCAATGAGCGATAGGAGGTGATTCGTCTCTCCCGGTATAGGGAGTTGATGTTGTGCTGTGTTCGATTGGCTATAACTGGAAGTCCCTGGCCAGGGCTGATATAGAGATTTACTGGTAAGTGTTACTAGTAGTTTCTCGACCCGTTATGAGCCACACATCGACACGACTTATCGGTTACTGGGGTCTGACGTATACCACCCCTAGACTTGATATGCAACATATCAGACGAACAGACCGGACTGTACGGGAGTGTTACTGATTGGATTCACAGGAGAACGCACAGGCTAGCTTGTTGATCTTCTGATCGCTCAATACCTGGGTGGCTGTTACGTTTAGCTGACCGCTTGCAGCTTGTGGGTGTTTGATATGATCATCACCTGCTACCGGCGTATTGACGATTCTTTAGAGTCCTACACAGAGGTTTCTTGGCTCAGGCGAAACGGAGTAGAGGCACATATGTGATATGCGCAGGACCGAGGATAATGCGATATGAGATACCGTATTATATTCTCGCGATATTTAGATATGAACCGGGTCATCGGATCAAGTGTTGGTTCGATGAATCGGTACATGATATATTAGTCGGTAATATTCGATATAGCCGGATCGTCGAATCAAGTGTTGATTCGATGATTTAATGTATAATAATATATATGATATATTGTATTACATTATCTAATATTGGCTCGCTTTATTATTTCATTTTCTCACTGGATGATACATTGATATATATGCGATATATGTTAATTGTATTATTTTCTTTTGTTGCAAATATATAATATATATATGATATATATTATTGTGACATGATATGATTTATTGTTAAACATGTTTAAGGATGATTAAATGAGGTTAGGGTTTGATTAGGGTTAGTTGCTTCATGCACCTTCTAGAAGCAACTTCTTTTGTCATGGTTAAGATATTTCTTGGTGACTCATTTCCTAACCAAACCAAACCCTAACTCTAGTTGTTTCTTTACACATTATTAGCCACTCATCCTTGACCATGGTTTATACATCAATCATATACTTTTATTTCTATTCATCACAAAAGGAATTATCATTATCATTTTCCATTATCATCTTCTTCTCTCTTGAAAAACTCACTAGAAATTCATTATGTGATGAATAAATATGAGAAAATGATTTAAAAAGAAAGCATAAATACTACTCTCTCATCCTCATCTCATCTAGCCCATGAGATTAGTGTGTTCATCTCTTTAGAGTGAGAAAGCTTGATTCTTTGTAACTTCGACGTAGATCATCGGAGATTTGGAACACTTCAAGCTAGCATGGATCGTTCGAGTCGTGGAGCCTCTCATGAGTCCGGGAGATCGTGGATCGCGGCAAAGGGACTTCTACTCGGAGCTTGTGAAGCGAAGGAGCGGACTACAAAGGTTGTAATCCCTCACACTTAGCTTAAAAGATGTAATCTTGTATGCTTAACCCTAATAATCTAGCAAAGATCCTGTCTTTGGGTTGTTCGGCACGTTTAAAAATATTATCTGGGCATGTTTGATGCCTTATGAACCTTCACAAGAGTGCCTAGGAACCCTACAGTGGTATCAGAGCCTAGCTAGAGCATTAGGCGACGTGTTTACGAAGTTAAAACTCCGATCGAACCCGAACCGACGAATTTAACCCCCTCTCTGGAAATTTTTCAAAAACTGGGATTTTTCTGAAATAAAAATACGTAAAAAAAATCAGCAGGGAATTCTAAGAATTACCATGAAACACGGGCCCACAATTCCTCTAAACGGCGGCGGAACCGCGGCGAAAACATGCTTTTCGCGGCGGTTCCGCGGCGGAATTATGGATTGGTGACACGTGTTTTTCATGGTAATATCCGTAGGTGCTTGTTAATGCTTCTGGGTATTTTTAATCCGTTTTAAGTGTTAAGACTTCTAGGGTTTGTTTTGTAATAGTAGATTCGATTGGAATATTTAAATTCGTATTTCTTTCCAGATATTTAGAAATTGTTAAAAATTTCGAACGGATATCATTAACTCACTTTTTCCTGGCACGTAAAACTTTCAAGTGTTGAATTTTTATCGGGTTTAAATCTTTCGGAAAAAATGTACAAGTTAAGCGGTGGACCCTCTAGAAGACAACAAACCTTAACTCGATTATGAGACCGTCTTGAACTGCCTTTTGAACCTTCGGGTTTGGGGCAGTACGGCGTGCCACATGTGAGGCGTTGGCTTGACCCTTCTACGGCTGGATCACCGATACTGTGACACATTCTGGGATTATTTGAACTCCGCTCAAGTGTTGAGCAATTTAGGAAATTTTGGGTATTTGATTATCTGTTCGGAAAGTTTAATACTGTCTATTTATCTGGAATGTGATACAATATGTGGAATTCATAGAGTTAGGCATGAAATGCGAAGTATGTGATATTTCGGATTTACGATGTCTAAAGTGATTGTGGATTCCAAATGTTGTAGTTTTATACTTTCTTTTCTGTGACCGTAAATGTAATATGTGATATCGCCGGTTTCGTTGCTATATGTCAACGACAATTGGGATGCGCATATTTACTTACGTTGATGATATGTGATATTATGTGTTGCTGTGATATGTTATATTGGATCGTCGCGTTCTGAATAGCCGGGGGTTTTATGTGAGATGAGGGTTTTTATTTTCATTCATGTAAAATTCATATGTAATGTAATATTCTTTTATTGGGGCACTTCCAGGTTGCGGATGATGTCACCGTTGTATATTATTTACTTTTCCGCATTAGGTAGACCCAAGGAGGGGAGCACAAGTAACCGGGTTCTAGGGTCCAGTGGGAGGCCATCTCGAGGAGTCGAGACCGGGTCTCCTAACCCTAGAATTGGCAGTGTTACTTGCCGCTCTCGTAGGGGTCTTAGGATGTGGGTTTGGCTATTCGTCGCGACCGTGGAATCCATGTTTTATACAGGCTCGTATTGAAAACACGGACGTCCTAGTATATCCAATATTTCATATATGTTCTTCTGCTGCAATGTTCTATGATGAGATCATATTACTGCCTGAGACGAATGCTTATACTATATATATGCTGATGTATAAATATTACTGCTTTTGTTTCTTCTGTGATGCTTAGGAAGCATAAGCTGATGGGATTTTTATTAATGAGATTAATAAAAGAAAAGAAACCTAAAGATGTTGTAGAATCAAAACTTTATAAAAAAGGGTAGCTACAGTTTTGCTTTGCACAGTGATATATATGATATATCCTGCACCTTATTCGATGGGGAAAGAGCCGACGATCCCTTCACCGGGAGTGACCTCTTTAGCGAAACTGGCAGATGCTACAAAACGCGGTTTGTCTTTTGATTGATTTTAGAGTTTTTCTTTGCACAGCGGTATATATGATATATCCTCACCTTATTCGATGAGGAAAGGGCCGACGATCCCTTCACCGGGAGTGACCCCTTTAACGAAACTAAGAAAAGCCTCAAAAACGCTCCTTTTCAAAACTTCACTCGATTCTACAACGATATCAAGTTCATTATGCTCATGGTTTTCTGAAAAACCTGCGTAGCCCTCCGTCATTTCAGATAAGTACTACTTAGTATTCGTGCTACGGTAGTTTGGCATTCGTCAAGGCGTAGTGTACGGTAGCTAACTAGTATTTATCTGCTTATGCATATGATGTAGATTGGATTAGGGTATTCGTACGGCGTTGTTTGGCATTCGTCAAGTGTCGTGCGGGTGGGTTTAATTCAATCAAGAAATGTACGGGTTGAACTTGACTAGTGGACTATGGGTTGTTTGGCATTCGTCAAGGTCATAGAACACTAGGGGTAAAAATATTATCGGGAATTTCAAATGTTGAAATTTGCAATGAGATTGCATACCTTCTATGAGATAGTTGGATCCCGATACCCACTGCGAGTAAGAGTTACTCCTGGGAGAGTTTTACACAGGACAATTAGTCATTCAAGTAGGTGTCTAGAAAAGTGTTAACGGGGTTACGCCTCTGGGAAAATGAGGTTTACTTTAATTAGGTCCGTGTGTTAGCACGGGGAACCTCCCTCAAAGTACCGACACTGATCTGGCTGAAAGATTGACGAAATTGTAGGGTGTAATTAATCCCGGCCAATCTTACCTTTTAGGGTTTTAAGGTAGATTTGATAAAAACAGTGGGAGACATCCTGATTAGATAAGATAATAACCAATCTAATCTTGCAAGAGCGTACGCTAAAGTGTTTTCTTCTCTCTCTCTCTCCAGGTAGCGACCATGTCAGGCCATAATCAAGATAATAATATGGATGTATTGACTGAACCCGATTATTGTACTGAGCAAGGGAACGTTGGACCCGTTCTTTCTTATAAGAGTTATAAGACTGAACAGGAAACAGGAGAATATCTGGATTCTCACGCCGCCCAAAAGAACATGCATGTTGATGCATCTTCTTCGGGTGTGTTAGTTATTGAGAACTGTTTCTCAGTTCACCCTACGTCCTGGGTATTAGATACCGGATCAGGATCCCACATATGTAAACAGTTACATGGGCTACGTAAAGGTAGAGAACTGGGAAAGGGTGATCATTCCGTTCAAGTAGGGAACGGTGCAAATGTTGCAGCCAAAGCAGTTGGCGAATATCACCTAGTATTACCAAGTGGAGATACACTGATTCTAAATGAGTGCTATTATATACCGAACATGATGTGCAACATTATATCAGTTTCTTTATTAAGTAAAGAAGGATATAATTTTGTAGTAAAGGATAATGTTATGAACATATTCCTAGATCAAAAGTTGATTACATCAGGCTCGTTACATAATGGCATATTCATTCTAAATCAGAATACAGTCCTAAATATACAAAACACACACAAGAGGAAAAGTTCAGATATGAACGAATCCTACTTGTGGCATTGTAGACTTGGTCATATCAATGCGACACGACTGGCTAGGTTACATAAGGATGGTTATTTGAATCCGTTCGAATTATCATCTTATGATACTTGCCATTTATGTCTCAAAGGAAAAATGACCAAAGCTTCGTTTAGAGGACACGGAGAAAGAGTTACTGAACTCTTAGGACTAATACATAGTGATGTATGCGGTCCAATGTCTACGCATGCCAGGAACGGTTCTTCCTACTTCATTACATTCACTGACGATCTCTCTAGATACGGACATGTGTTTCTGATGAAACACAAGTCTGAAGCTTTTGAGAAATTCAGAGAATATAAACACGAAGTAGAGAACCAAACGGGCAAAAGTATTAAGATTCTTCGATCTGATCGAGGAGGTGAATACTTAAGCGGTGAGTTTTTAGATTATCTAAAAGAGAATGGGATTCTCTCTCAGCTTACTCCTCCTTATACACCACAGCACAACGGTGTATCGGAGCGAAGGAATCGCACCCTATTAGATATGGTGCGCTCGATGATGAGTACAGCTGAGTTACCTATTTCCTTTTGGGGGTATGCACTTGAGACAGCTATACACCTATTGAATATGGTTCCTACCAAATCAGTGCCTACCACTCCATATGAGATATGGAAAGGGAAGAGACCATCTCTTAAGTATGTTAAGATATGGGGTTGTCCAGCCTATGTCAAAAGACAAAATCCGGACAAACTCGAGGTAAGATCAGTCTTATGTAAGTTTGTAGGATATCCCAAAATTTCACAAGGGTATATCTTCTACCGCCCCAAGGAACAAAAGGTGTTTGTTTCTCGACATACCACTTTCTTAGAAAAAGGTTTTCTTATGAAACAGATTAGTGGCATTGAGGTAGAACTCGAAGAGGTTCCAGCAACATAAACTATAACAGAAGACTTGGTAGAACCAGAAGATTCAGTAGTACCCGACGAACCCCAGCCTCTCCGCCGATCTAGCAGGGTTTCTCATCCGCCTGAGAGATACTACGGTTTTCTCATTGATGGTGGAAGCGAGGATTGCATCATGGAAGATGATGACCCGACTAGTTTCGAGCAGGCCATCACGAGTGGTGACTCTGTGAAATGGCTGGATGCAATGCGATCTGAGATGGAATCCATGTACACCAATAAAGTATGGATTTTGGAAAATGCTCCTGAAGGGGTAAAACCCATTGGGAGCAAGTGGATTTTTAAAAGGAAATTTGGTGTAGATGGAAAAGTTGAGACTTTCAAAGCTAGACTTGTAGCAAAGGGATTTCGTCAACGACCAGGTGTGGATTATGACGAAACCTTTTCTCCAGTGGCTATGCTTAAGTCCATCCGGATCTTACTTGCCATTGCTGCATACCATGACTACGAAATCTGGCAAATGGATGTTAAGACCGCCTTTCTAAACGGTGATTTAGAAGAGTGCGTGTACATGACTCAGCCAGAGGGCTTCGTAGATAGTGGGAGCAGCGGAAAGGTGTGCAAACTGCTTAAATCCATTTATGGGTTAAAGCAAGCATCGCGGAGTTGGAACATCTGTTTTGATGTTGTAGTCAAAGAGTTTGACTTCATCAAAAATATAGATGAACCTTGTATCTATAAGAAGGTAGCAGAGGGTAAGGTTGTCTTCCTCGTATTATACGTGGATGACATACTCTTGATAGGAAATGATATTCCTATGCTGCAATCAGTCAAGCTCTTCTTATCACAGAGATTCTCAATGAAAGATCTAGGTGATGCCTCCTGCATATTGGGAATCATGATCTATAGAGATAGATCTAAACGGATACTGGGATTGTCCCAATCCAGGTATATTGACACCATACTAAAGAGGTTTAGCATGGAAGAATCCAAGCGTGGGAACCAACCCACGATCTCTGGACTCACTCTCTCCAAAGAGATGTCTCCCAAGACTGATTTGGAGAGAGCTCGCATGCAAGGGATACCCTATGCTTCGGCAGTAGGCTCTATCATGTATGCGATGCAATGTACCAGACCCGATGTAGCATACTCACTAAGTGTAGTGAGTCGGTATCAAGCAGATCCTGGAGAGAGTTATTGGACAGCTGTGAAGAACATTCTCAAGTACTTACGAAGGACTAAGGAGATGTTCTTGGTGTATGGTAATAGAGAACTCCAGGTGGATTCCTTTACCGATTCCAGCTTCCAAAGTGATAAGGACGACTCTAAGTCGCATTCAGGTTTTGTCTTTACCCTCAATGGAGGGGCGGTATGTTGGAAGAGTTCCAAACAGGATACCGTTGCAGACTCAACGATGGAGGCTGAATACATCGCTGCCAACGATGCTGCCAAAGAAGCTGTCTGGATCAAGAAGTTCATTACTGAACTTGGAGGGGTTCCATCCATTGAGCATCCAATACCTCTGTATTGCGATAACAATGGAGCTGTGGCATTGGCTAAGGAACCCAGATCCCATCAGAAGTCCAGACATATTCTGAGGCGGTATCACCTGATCAGGGAGATAGTTGATCGCCGGGAGATCGAGGTCAGGAGAGTAGATACGAAGGACAACACTGTGGATCCATTCACGAAGGCTATTCCCCAGATACAGTTTGAGAGATTATTCGGGATGCTAGGTATGAGATACTACAGCAGCTGGCCTTAGTGCAAGTGGGAGATTGTTAGTTATGTATATGCCCTAGAGGCCATTGTTGTACATATGATGTATATTATAATGGATGCTTGGATATATATAGAGATGACTTTCTTGCTCGTCATGATAGTATGCTATTTGGTTTCACTTTATCTTAACATGTTGACTTGTATTGGTTTACTGTTTTTCTCTCACATGTTGATAAAACCCTTAGGATCTGTACTCGACTACTGGGACTATGATGAGATCATACTAGTGGGGCCTTGGTAGTCGATGAGTACATCCTATAACTGTTCCTAGTCGAGGGTATATCGAGACAGGGTGACCCATATGATGGGCGATGGATGATCCCATATCCATCGGTGTTTGACATCAGAGATGGTGTACGGGTGCTCAGTGGAGACTGGGTACACTGGACGGACTCGCCGAGAACTTCCAGATGGTGATATACCACACGTCAGATGGCAGTTCTTCAATGACACTGGTGCAGGGTAGTCTGTAGACCCGAGATCGTCATAGTGTCTTATGTGATTCCCACTGTGCTTTGATTTCCACCTTACCACGTCCAAGAGGGCGTGCAAAATGGTGGCTTTTGGGTACAGTCCCGAATCACATGGAGGCAATGAGCGATAGGAGGGGATTCGTCTCTCCCGGTATAGGGAGTTGATGTTGTGCTGTGTTCGATTGGCTATAACTGGAAGTCCCTGGCCAGGGCTGATATAGAGATTTACTGGTAAGTGTTACTAGTAGTTTCTCGACCCGTTATGAGCCACACATCGACACGACTTATCGGTTACTGGGGTCTGACGTATACCACCCCTAGACTTGATATGCAACATATCAGACGAACAGCCCGGACTGTACGGGAGTGTTACTGATTGGATTCACAGGAGAACGCACAGGCTAGCTTGTTGATCTTCTGATCGCTCAATACCTGGGTGGCTGTTACGTTTAGCTGACCGCTTGCAGCTTGTGGGTGTTTGATATGATCATCACCTGCTACCGGCGTATTGACGATTCTTTAGAGTCCTACACAGAGGTTTCTTGGCTCAGGCGAAACGGAGTAGAGGCACATATGTGATATGCGCAGGACCGAGGATAATGCGATATGAGATACCGTATTATATTCTCGCGATATTTAGATATGAACCGGGTCATCGGATCAAGCGTTGGTTCGATGAATCGGTACATGATATATTAGTCGGTAATATTCGATATAGCCGGATCGTCGAATCAAGTGTTGATTCGATGATTTAATGTATAATAATATATATGATATATTGTATTACATTATCTAATATTGGCTCGCTTTATTATTTCATTTTCTCACTGGATGATACATTGATATATATGCGATATATGTTAATTGTATTATTTTCTTTTGATGCAAATATATAATATATATATGATATATATTATTGTGACATGATATGATTTATTGTTAAACATGTTTAAGGATGATTAAATGAGGTTAGGGTTTGATTAGGGTTAGCTGCTTCATGCACCTTCTAGAAGCAACTTCTTTTGTCATGGTTAAGATATTTCTTGGTGACTCATTTCCTAACCAAACCAAACCCTAACTCTAGTTGTTTCTCGACACATTATTAGCCACTCATCCTTGACCATGGTTTATACATCAATCATATACTTTTATTTCTATTCATCACAAAAGGAATTATCATTATCATTTTCCATTATCATCTTCTTCTCTCTTGAAAAAGCTCACTAGAAATTCTTTATGTGATGAATAAATATGAGAAAATGATTTAAAAAGAAAGCATAAATACTACTCTCTCATCCTCATCTCATCTAGCCCATGAGATTAGTGTGTTCATCTCTTTAGAGTGAGAAAGCTTGAGTCTTTGCAAGTTCGACATAGATCATCGGAGATTTGGAACACTTCAAGCTAGCATGGATCGTTCGAGTCGTGGAGCCTCTCATGAGTCCGGGAGATCATGGATCGCGGCAAAGGGACTTCTACTCGGAGCTTGTGAAGCGAAGGAGCGGACTACAAAGGTTGTAATCCCTCACACTTAGTTTAAAAGATGTAATCTTGTATGCTTAACCCTAATAATCTAGCAAAGATCCTGTCTTTGGGTTGTTCGACACGTCTAAAAATATTATCCGGGCATGTTTGATGCCTTATGAACCTTCACAAGAGTGCCTAGGAACCCTACATAATCTTCAGGTTTGTCTAACGAGTCTTCTTTCTCATCTTCATCGTCTTCTCTATCTCCAAGGATGTGGTTGAGAAACTCTTGGAGTGTGACCGGGGTTCGCGCCTTCTGGTTATATTCCTCCAGCGCATCAATATGCTTTTGCAGGTCCGTGCGCTTGTCATCAGGCTGTGCGGGCTTCTTGACCTTCTTCTTCTTCGAAGACTTTGACGGCTGGGCCTGAGCGTTTTGATTTTCGCTAACAATTCTTGGAGTCAAGCGCGGCTTCAGCATTCCCTAAATGATCTCGGGTTCCAGTGGACTTTTCCACCTGATTGCCTGGCATGTTTGGAGATCCTTCAGCATTCTTTTCGTCTTGGCTGAAAGCATGACCTCTCATGGAGCTTCTTCAACAAAAGAGCATGTTGCCCCCGGTGTGTCCGTCTTCTTAGGAGTGTGCGGTTATGGTGGGTTTACTTTCCACTTCTCAAACAGCGCAAACTTGCCTTGTAGGTACTGATCTTCGATCCATCCCTTAAAGACGAAGCAATCCTTGATCGGATGGCTTACCGTTTGATGGTAAGGGCAATAATTAGGATTATTCACTTCGCTGGGTTGCGGTGGTCACCTTGGATTTGGCAAATTGATAAGCCTGTTGCGCACCGCCAGCTCAAACAACCTCTTCGTTTTATCCCGCGGGAATGAGTAAGGACGCTTCATTTTCTCATTATAATAGCGCCGTCTCTCCTCCAATTGATCCGCTAGCTTTGGGACACTGGGCTGCTGTTGGGTATTCACAACGAAGGTCGCCTTCCCTTTACCCTTGTCGTTCCGCGGTTCCGGTTTCGGGGGAGACGGTCTGTGACCCATTTGATTCATCTGGGCTAGCTTATCGATTAAAGCCTGGAATGTGGTTGGTTTAAAGAACATCATGAACTGTGAAATAGTTGCATGAGGGTCTAGGGTGCCCATGAACATGCCCACCGCTGGTGCTTCTTCGATGCGCTGTTCGCACTTCGACCACAAGTTCCGCCATCGGATTGCGTATTGAACCCAAGTTTCGCCCGGCTTCACCCTTGCATTGATCAACGTCGTTATTGGGGTGCGTTCGCTGGCGCTCGCGAATCGCTGGGTGAACAATAACTCCATTTCTGCGAAAGTCTTGACGGAGTCGTTTGGAAGTTCGGAGTACCATTCAAACGCCGTTTCCGACTAGCTGCCGACGAATTGACGAAGCAGAAGCTTATCATCACCCCCGGTGTTGCCACAAAGAGCCCTGAACTGGGCGACATGTTGATGGGGATTGCATGTCCCCTTGTAGACATGGAATTTTGGGATTGTGTAGCCCGGCGGGTACTTTATCTGATCATACCAGCCTGGATACGATCGTCTTGTTTTGACAAGTTGGCCGGCTACCTCATTTGCCTGGTGAACTCTTATTTGCTGAGCAATATAGTCATCCAGGGCAGCTTTAGAGATTGTTTCCTCCTTGGCTGCTGAAAGAGCCGGCAGGGGATTCGATGTTTCTCCTCTGTCATCTTCAAGGATAATCGGAGGAACTTCAGCGGGAGGATCCTGCTGGATCATCATGCCCACCATGTCCTGGAACAGAAGAGCCATTTGCTTTATATTGGCCGCTTGTTCTGCATCCTCCTTGTCCTTCTTTTCGAGTATTCTCCGAAGGAATTCAGCATCAGTCTCGTGTTCACGACGTTGTTCTGATGATGCCTCCGGGTTTTCTTTTGGCCCGGTAAGTGCGGCCATGGCGGTCAGCATCTCTTGAAGCTTCTGCTGTTGCTGTTCCTGAGCTCTTGTGATGGATCGGGTGAGTGGTCGGTGGCCCGTAGAAGCACGGCTATCTTCCTATCCGGATGCCATGTAAATAGTATGGACCACCATGCCCCCAGACTTAGGGCGTTTGGGCTCAGTGCCTTTGACGTTTGTCGCGGGCACGGGGATCTTCTCCGGCCTTCTCTTCTTATGAGCAGTCGAAGGGGGTCGTCGCGGTGGGCACCCAGATAGCTTTTCGTGGCTTGGCAGGATGGCTTTCTTCCTGTCGGACCTTCAGCTTCTTGTGCTGGCGGGAGAAATTTGGATCAATCACCGAGTCTTGGACTTGACGCCAGACCTTGTAGATTTTAGAGGATAGCCGTTGAGGGGGTTGTTCCGGCTTCATTTCTGTGATGGTCTCCACTGGTGGCGGAGATCTTTTCAGTACGGCGGTAGGGGAATTCCTACACACCTTATTCAGCAGCTCAAAGCTGTTCTCGGTTAGAACAACATCATTAATTTCCGCCGTCGGGGCTGGTGGAGTTAGCCCAGAAGGGGAGTTGCCTCCGGCCTTCCTCACTCGGCGCCAGTGGCGACGTCGAGCATGTCGAGCTGATTGAGTTGGCTCAGTGATGGGGATAGCCTTGTCTTGCCCCCTGTTCAGGTGAGGGGCCGTTGCTGGTGTCAGCCTGTTAAAGACTGATGTCCTTTGAGTAGTAGGAGCGGGAGTTGGGACGGTCAGTCTTGTAAAGACCGACCCCTTGATAGAAGAAGCCGTCTTGACGACTTCAGGAGCAGGGTTGGTCACTCTCTTCGGAATAACCTTCTCGCAGGCTTCATTGTGGGCCCACAGGAATTTTGGCCCAATCTGGAGAAGACCGAGGCGCCGGTGCTGGACGACCCGTTGAGAGGGGCCACAGTAGGTGTAAGTCGATCAAAGACCGACTTCTTAGGAGCTTCCGGTATGGGCACGGGACCGGTGAAGCTCGTTGGCGGGAGCATGGTCCCGAAAACAGCCCTGTGGTGGCTTGAGTGACCTGTTCCACGGGCATCGTGAATAGGGAAGCAGCTTGGGGCCCGTAGGCTTTGCCCCCAGTTGAGGCAGGGAGTGAGTTGCAGCTGCAGTTGGAGCACTTTGAGTAGGTGAACGCCATTGATTCTTTGCTTTCTGCACTAAGAAAAATGCCAAATCTTAGTACCTCGAAACCCAAGGGCAACCATTGGCAAACCGCGATTGGTTCGCGAACACGACACACGAAGTGTAGAGTGGAAAGAGGAAAAGGTCCCACCGGGCGTGCCAGAATCTGTTCCCCTCCGAACACAGAGACGCGACCGCACAGATTCGTCTTGCCTGAGATTCGGGGCAGATGCTAATTGGTGCTATCCGTCCACCTCTCCGAAGTTGCCAAGTTGATTTATGGCACCATGTATCGAAGGTTTAGATGGAGGCGGCCGATGTAGCAGACTTCGTCAGATTCCCCCTCGCTTGATAGGTTTTTGATTGTGGGGACGCTCTTCTCTGCAGGCACAAGCCCCTGCAGTTAA
This sequence comes from Agapanthus africanus, assembly GCA_030015575.1. Taxonomy (NCBI): domain Eukaryota; kingdom Viridiplantae; phylum Streptophyta; class Magnoliopsida; order Asparagales; family Amaryllidaceae; genus Agapanthus; species Agapanthus africanus. Next base: position 407,601,267 of record CM057349.1, on the reverse strand, counting down.
TTACGCTACCGCATCGCGGTAACAACTTTCTCCTTCTCCAGATGGTCACTTCGTGTCGTGGGTGTTTGTTTTGTGTTCGGTTGCCCGTGGATTGTATACGGAGACTAAGTTATGTTATCGCCGGTAGGACGTGGATTAGTCCAAATCTGTATCTTTCTTAAATTTGGGTTTGGAGGGTTGTGTTTAAGGATACGTTAGCCTTATTTGAGGCTAAGATCAACTTAAACGTTTGTTAAGGACACGTTAGTCTCATTTTAGACTAAGATCAACATAACGGGATCGTTTAGATCCAACAAGAGAGCAATTGGGCTCTAATGTTTAGTTTAGTGACATTGCGGTCGATAATTAGTTTAAGGACATTACGGTCCATTGTTAGTTTTAAGACATCGCGGTTGAGGTTAAGGACATCATAGTCCGTGAGTTTAAGGACCTCACAGTCCGGTGTTAGTTTTAAGACATCACGGTCGAGGTTAAGGACATCATAGTCCGTGAGTTTAAGGACCTCACAGTCCGATGTTAGTTTTAAGACATCACGGTCGAGGTTAAGGACATCATAGTCCGTGGATTTGAGGACTCTACAGTCTTATATTAGTTTTAAGACATCACGGTCGAGGTTAAGGACATCATAGTTCGTGGATTTAAGGACTCCACAGTCTGATATTAGTTTTAAGATATCACGGTCAAGGTTAAGGACATCATAGTCCGTGGATTTAAGGACTCCACAGTCTGATATTAGTTTTAAGACATCACGGTCAAGGTTAAGGACATCATAGTCCATGAGTTTAAGGACCCCACAGTCCATGAAATATATGGTTGTCGGGACCCGTCACCTCTTTGAAGACGTTGATGAATTACAACGACAAATATCAAATGAGTGAAGAGATGTACCCTTGAAGCAGGATGAGTTAGTTGAAAGAGCAGATGTGCTCAGTTCAATACAAGTTGAGGACTTATGGCCAAAATTGGGCTAAGTCCAATTAAAAAAAATGTTTAACATTTTATTTTTATGTTCTGCCTGTTAGGCCTTTATTTGGCCTTTGCCCTTTTAAGAATGCCAAGCATTAGGCTTTGACATTTTGTCTGGAATTAAATGCATAGCATTTATAATAACAAAGTATGTTCTGACAGCACGCCACGTGGCGCACCAGGTGCTTTGCGCCAGTCAAAGAGCGCATTGCGCTTCTGTCGGTTAGTGCACACGAGGAGGACACGTGTCGCTTAGCGCTAAGCGCTAGTTTGTTAGCGCACTGCGCTTTTAATTTATGAGCGCGCTGCGTTAATTTATGGGTGCGCCAGTGAAGGACACGTGACGCGCTTGGCGCCGAGCGCCAACACAAGAGCGCAGTGCTCTGTTTCAGGAGCGCAAAGTGCAAACTGTGTCTGTGGTTGACATGTGGCATGTTTTAGCGCTGAGCGCCGATCCAAGGAGCGCAAGGGCGCAGTTTCAAGAGTGCAAAGCACTTTCCAGTAGCGCAAAGCGCATTTTGATCAATTTTAAGATCAAAGAATAAGTTTTTTGTTCTTCAAAAGAGGCCTTGCCTCAAGATCCAAGAACCAAAGTTCTTGTTCTTATCAAAAGGCTCTGCCTTTGTTGATCAGAAGATCTGCGAAGTAAAAGTACTTCTTTTTTTATATTAGGTCTTGATCTTTTCTTTTTATTCGAAGACCTCGGTCTTTTTTTTTATAGATCTAAGATCTTTTTAGAAGAGGATTCTTCTTTTTATGAGATTTTTTCATCTCTATTGTTCAAGAATTAATTGTTTTTACCTTTAAAGATGAAGAAATGATCTTCTTTCTTCAAAGGCTTACCTTTCTTTCTTTTTGAGTTCTTCTCAAAATTTGCAGAGGGTTTTTTCTATTGCTCTTCTGTATATTCAGACTTGAAGTCTAGGGGCCTTTATATAGGGCCAAATGATTTGTTGAATCAGTTGAAGAGATCTTTCTCTGATTGATTTGGGAATATTTCCCACCGTTGGATCTTTGATCCTGAGGCTTCTGTTTTACAGAAGATAATCTTCTTGTTTTTCAATAAGACTGTGAAATCTTTCTATGCAGAATTGTTCTGTTTTAGTAATTCATTATTTACCATTGGATCATTGATCCAGCGGTGCTTAAAGCACAATCTTGTTGTTTGGAAAGATTTTGAGAAATCTTTCCTTAATAGAATTTAATTCTGGTTAATAAATGATTTATCATTATTATTAGATCTTTTGATCTAACGGTGGGAATTTTAATTCCAGCGCTGGCGCACCTACGTTGGACACGTGGCGTGCAGCGCAGAGCACAGGGCAACTGCGCTAGCGCACTCGTGCTTGACACGTGGCGCGCAGCTCGCAGAGCGCAGCGCAACTGCGCTAGCGCACTCGTGTTAGACACGTGGCGCGCAGTGCAGAGCGCAGCGCAACTGTGCCACGTGGCGTGCAGCGCGCAGAGCGTTGAATCTGAAGCGTTGTTTCAACAGAGCGCTGGATCTGAAGCGTTGCTTCAACAGAGATGTCTTTTCACCTTCATTTTAAGTCAAACTTATATTCCCGAGAATCTTTCACTTCCCAATTTTGGAAATAGTTCCATTGTGCACAAAATTTTATGTGCTTCGTCTTTATAACTTGAAACAAACCTTCTGCTTTTTCTCATCCCTAAAGAACTTTCTCAACTATGGCTTGTAACCGCCCCCATGCTCGTAGACAGCCGTGGGAAGTGCTCATTGAGGATATTGTTCCTCGGTTTGCTGCGCGCTTGGTGGATCTGTCACGCCCCGCTTCCCAGAGTACGCAAGATTAGGCACGTGACATAGCCAACCATGCTACCTATGGGTAGGAAGTATCCATCCACAGTCACATTACGGTTGTAGAGAAATCAAGAACAAGATAAAACTATCTAACACATGTCCATAATCCAGAATAACAAGAGTCAATGATAAATAAATGCGGAAGCAAATGATCCAATACAATAGTAGAAAAGTATGTCCCATAATGCGGGCTCACATCTGGAAATAAAAATGCGGAAAATAAAACTAACCACTACAGAACTCACAACTCAGCCTGCTGGCTGAGGTACTCCTGTTCGGACAGCGACAGTGGTAAAGAATCTGGGCCATGCAAAACCCAGACGTCAGCGCGTCATGTCAACCAATAATATAATGTGAACAGTGTGATAGGCAATGCAGAAATAAACATGAATGAAGCAATAGTACGAAACAAGCAGTGCAGGATAGTGTGCAGTGGGTAACTAAACTGTTTTATCGGGTTTTCTATTCTAAAGTCCTTGAAATCAATTCGAGTAATCCTCCATGTAACTCAAAGGATATGTCCCGATACCCCCCGGGACCACGGATCAGGAAGATGGGAACCAATAGTGGTTCTGTCCCGTTGCCCCCGGGGACCACGGATCAGGAAAATGTAAGAGTCACGAATGGCTCTGTCCCGTTACCCCCCGGGACCACGGATCAAGTAATACCCTTTTAAGTTACACTTTAGATTACCCTTTTGATTTCCCCATACCCCCAGGTTATATGTGTCAGGTCAGGTATTCAGTGGTCAAGAACTAATGCCAACACCAGTTCAGGTAACAGTAGGTTTGTCTGGATAGACAACAAGCTTGGTCCATGAGGACTCTATGTCAGGTTTGCTGGCATTAGGCATGAGATCAGGTAACAGGTCAGGTCATGGTACATCAGGTCAAGTCGATAGTAAAGGGTACCATGTCAGGTGCATCGGTATATATATATCATGTGTAGCAAGGTCAGGTCAAGATGTAACAATATCGTGGGTGTGCTCACAACAGATGTATAATCGAACATGGATTAACAGCAGGAAATAAGCAATAAATTAAACAACAATAAGCAGTTCATTTAATCACAATAGTGCATTAACATAGTGCAGCCGTTTTATCATATTAACAGGTTTTGAGCACCCTTAGCGGTGCAACAGTTTAAATGATGATGCAATACAGTTACTTCAATATCTGACTGTAATAGAACTACCGGTGCAAAGGCTATCATCCTTTAAACAGTAAAATGTGGTTAACGGGTAAACTTCGTTATTAGGGTTAAAGTGGCAAACTGTAATTTTAGGTTAACTGTGATATGATATATATCATATTGCAACCAAAAGAGAAAGAATACTATACCGAGTTACGTTTTGCAGGTTTAATGAGTCAAAACATACATAATTGTATAGTATAGCATGTAGCAAGTGATACTTGCCTCGGGGATCCACAGACATACGTCATGCAGTAAGAATGCGATAAAACTACGGAAAACTCCACTGGGGCATTCCTTCGAACACTTTGCGCGCAAACACGAACATTGACGGAAAGGAGATCTAAAGGCAGAGAAAACATCACAACGTTCATAAAATTTGCAGGTCACACACTGGAGCCTCGGTCCCCGCTGCTGCTGCGACCGCGGAGGCCAAATGTCGGATCTCAACAAGGTGCTGTTTTGAGAGAATGAGATGGAGACGATGGCACGGCGAAGGCGATGGGGGTCGCTGGAGTTGGCCCGGTTAGCATTACTCGATTGGGTTTCACTTGGTGATGTGGTTCTGCACCGATGGGTTCTCACCGGTGAAGGTCTCGGTGAAGGAAGAAGGTGGCATCAAGGGTAGCTCGAGCTAGGGTTTCAGTTGGGTTCGGAGATGAAAGAGGAGTCGGCAGTAGGTGGAGTCGAGGCTCGGCTGTCGAGTCGGGATCGGCGACGCGGCGTTCTGGGTGCAGGCTGGCTGAGGAAGAAAGGTGCGGGCGAGACGATTGTTGACGATGAGGGTGAAGGGAGGTTGAAGTAGTCGAGGAGGAGGGGAGACGAGGTAGAGAAGCGGTCGACGACGGTGACGCGGGCGACGGCACGGTTATGGTTAGGGTTCTCGTGGCGAAGGATGGGTCGCGGTGTGCAGGTCGTGGTCGGGGGAAAGGAGGAGAGGGAGATGTGGTGGTGGAGGTTGCGACGAGGTCGGGGAAACGAGGGGATGGGGACGACGTCGAGGGTGACGGCTCGTCGCGGGTTCGTGGGTGAAGACGGGGAGGCGGGAAAACATATGAATGGAGGAAGAAGAAGGGTATGAGGGCGTGAGTTTTAATAAAGGGTAAGTTAAAAAAATAATCAAAGGATTTATTAAGCGCAGATATCATTAGAGAGAGAGAGAAAATCAAGGAAAGAGTTTAGGGGGAGAGAGAGAGCAGCAACAGATTGATTTGTTAGTTTAAAGAAATATAATATATATATATAAAGGATCTGTTAGTTAAAGGATTAGTAGTGTATAAAGAATATAATAATAGTCCGTTATGGGATTTGGCAATTACAAATTTACTCCAAAACACGTCCGGGTTGGGTCTAAAAATTCAGGTTTAAAATATGAAAAATATATGTGACTTCCAAATTTCAAAATGAATGCTCAGTCAAGGAAAATGCATACCCCCAAGAACGGATGCACGTACATGCGCTTATCCAACCAAACACGTCCGTTTCACTGAACGGGACGAGGACACGATGCGCGGATGCTGCCACGGGGTTAGGGGATCATGCAGGCTATGAAAATGAAATTTTAAATTATTTTCTGTGACCTAGAATGTTATATGATAGAAGATGCGACACTAGATACAAATACCAGTATGTACTAAACATGAGATGCACGTGTCCAATCCACAAGTCAACGTAATCTATAGGTAAGAATCAAACGGGTTCAAGCAAGCGGGTCGGGTCGAATGCAACATAAAAAAATACCATTTGCACCCAAAATATGTTAAATTAAGAAATAACCCATATAAAGAAATACAAGAACTAGAATCGGTAAAAATGAACTCGGGTGTTACATTATACCCAACTACAGAAAAATTTCGTCCTCGAAATTCCAAGAACAAGAAAGGATAATCAAACAAGAAATTATAAGGATAGATGGGAAAACTTCTGTCGGACTTCAACCTCTCATTCCCAAGTTGATTCTCCAAGTGAGCGATTACCTCAAGAAGACAAGTACAAAAGTGATAACCTCGCTTTTAAGAACCTTTCTCTTCGATCCATGATTGACCTCGGTCGCCCCTCGAGGGTTAAGTCTTCTCGTACAGTCATCTCCGAAAGATCCAATACATGTATTCCCTCTCGAGCATACCTACGGGGTTGAGATACGAGAAACTCGTCACGAACATTCTCCAAAGATTTCGGTAACACCAAACGGTGCGCTACTTCTTCAATACGCCCCAGAATCTTAAAAGGTCCAACGAATCGAGAACTCAACTTTCCTTGACTTCTGTAACGGATCACCCCTCGAGTCGGTGACATCTTTAAGAATACTAAATCACTAACAGGGAACTCTAGAGGTCTTCTCGATGTAGCTGCCCAACTCTTTTGTCGGTCTCGTGCTGCTTTCATATGATTCCGGATAGTATACCTTCTCAACTGTCTGCCCAACCAAATCTGTTCCCAACAATCTTCGTTCACCGACATCGTTCTAACCAACAGGTGAACGACACTTGCGACCACCCAAAACTTCGAATGGAGCCATCTGTCTGAGGATGATAAGTTGTACCAAACTTCAAACTAGTCCCCAAGCCTTCCTGTAAATTCCTCCAAAAGTGTGATAAGAAACGGTTGTCACAGTCGGTCACAATGCTCACCGGTACTCCGTGCAATCTTACTATCTCTTGTATGCACCGTTCTGCCAAACTTCCGTTGATTGATCATCTCGAAAAGAGATGAAATGAGCTGCCTTGGTCAATCCGTCAATAATCACCCAAACTGCATTGTTGCTCCTTGAACTCCACGGTAAAGCCGTCACGAAATCCATGGTTATGTGTTCCCGCTTCCATTGAGGAATCGGAAGTGGTCGCAATGAACCAGTAATCCTTCGATGTTCAACCTTATCTTGCTGACCCACCAAGCATTTTGCCACAAAACAGGCAATCTCCTGTTTCATGCCTTCCCACCAAAACGCTGTCGTATAACTCGGTACATCTTCGTGCCTCCTGGATGTACGGAATATGCGCAACTATGCGCCTCCTTCGTAACTTATTCGCGAATATCTCCATTGGCACACACAAACAACTATCACAACGAACCATCTTCATAAACCACTAAGCCCGTTCGAAGTCCAACTTCAACCTATTCTCGAAACTTCTGCAATCTTGGGTCCTGCAATTACACTGCTTCAATATCCTTGATCAACGATGACTGTTCTTGTAGTTGCATCATCTATCCCAAGGAATGCGGTAGCACAATCTCCAACTCGAATCTCCGAAAGTCTTCAATAAGTTCCCTTTGTGCAGTCAACATCAGAATTGCTGACAACCGACTAAGCGCATCCGGCATAACACTAACTCTCCCCGGATGGTACTCAAGATCAAGATCGTAGTCAGCCATCAGCTCCAACCATCTATGCTTCCTAATACTAAGCTCCTTCTGTATGAACACATACTCCAGGCTTTTGTGATCGGTGAATACTTCGACCTTTTCGCCTAATAAGTAGTGTCTCCAAACCTCCAAGCGAAAATCCTAGCTGCAAGCTCCAAGTCATGAGTTGAGTAATTCTCCTCGTGGGTCTTCAACTGTCTCAACGCGTAAGCTACAACCTTCTCATGCTGTACCAATACACATCTTAATCCTTTTCCAAATGCGTCGCTGTGAATGACCAATCCCCCGGAACTGTCTGGCACGGTCAGAATAGGGGCGGTTATCAATTTCTGCTTCAACGTCTCAAAAGCTGACGCACACTTATACATCCACACAAATGATACTTTCTTGTGCGCAAGCTTGGTCAGAGGCTCAGCCAAACGAGCAAAATCCTTCGCGAACCTTCTTTAGTATCCTGCGAACCCAAAAAACTTCTGATCTTTGCAACGTTCTTTGGAATCGGCCGGTCTTGAACCGCTGCACTCTTCCCTGGGTAAACGACGATTCCATCTCCGCTACGATATGTCCCAAAACTTCACTTCTTCAAGCTACAACTTGCCCTTGCTCATCTGTGCATATAATCTTTCTTGCCTCCAAGTCTGCAGTGCGGTCTTCAAGTGTTCTGCATGCTGTTTACTGCTCCTCAAGTAGACCGGAATCTCTTCCATGACCATTACTAAAACTAGTCCAAGAATGGTGAAAAGATTCCGTTCATTAAATCCATAAATATTGCCGGTGTATTCGTTACTCCGAAGGGCATCACTAATACTCGTAATGTCCATACTGAGTTCGGAACGCAGTCTTGCAATTATCTTCTGATTTAACTCGGACCTGATGATATCCAACCCGCAAATCCAGCTTCGAGAATACCCTCGCGCCACTAAGCTGCTTAAACACTTCGCAAATGCGAGGGATTGGGTACTAGTTCCTAATAGTCACCCTGTTTAATTCTCGATAATCAACGCACGCCTTCCCTGTGTCTTCTTCCTTCTTTACTAGAATAACTGGAGATTCCCCAGTTAAGTTGCTGCGGCGAAACCAAGCCTTCTCAACTGATTCAGCAACCTACTTCCTGGCTTCTTCCAACTCCACTGGTGCCCTCGGGTAGTATGCCCTTTGAGATTGGCGCTGCACTAGGAACAAGTTCAAGTGCGAACTCCACGTCTCGTCTCGGCAGTAAACCTGATATGTCTCCAAACACTTTCATGAAACTCTCAAATATAGCCGGCGCTTCTTCCTTATCCACTGTCATTGACGAAAGAACCCTGTTTGTCGGCCTAGCCCTAACTCGACTGGCCCGACAGAACTTCTTCCTCCAGCATACACTTCCGAATGTCCGGGAAACTGGAGAATCACCTTCCCTTCCTCACCATCAATATGAGCGTGAAAAGTGCCGCGAAAACCCATTCCTAAGACAACAATAAACAAGGAAATGCATCAGGATTGAATAATCCTAGTGCGGGGAACAAGAACGAGTAAGATACCAAAACGACTTCATCCGAAGTCAAGATATTGAAGAGGGTTAACTACGGTAAACATGATTCAAGCTGGTGATGAAACAATAACAGGTAAGCAATGAAACCGAGAGGGACAATGTAGTACAACGATCACGGACTATGGAAGCGAATCAAGACCAGGACTCCAAGTTACTTAATTAGAGTACCGCATTGTAACCATGCTGCAGTTCATGGGCACAATTACATAACTCCACTCAAGTCGCCCAAATCCTAGTATCGGAATCAAAGAACAGGGAGAAACAATAGGGGACCAAAAGATTTTTAGTCGAGATGCAAAGTCGTTTGCATATCGTCAAGACAAGGATCAAGAGAAAGATATGATTTAAGAATCATGATAACAAGGTGGCAGGACATGTTCCTAATCACGAGTATTCTGATTCGTCTATTGGGTCCAATACCCAACTATAAAAGAATCAAACTCGATTAACCTCTAGCCTATGGCTCTGATACCAAAAGAACCATGTCACGCCCCGCTTCCCAGAGTACGCAAGATTAGGTATGTGACATAGCCAACCATGCTACCTATGGGTAGGAAGTATCCATCCACAGTCACATTACGGTTGTAGAGATATCAAGAACAAGATAAAACTATCTAACACATGTCCATAATCCAGAATAACAAGAGTCAATGATAAATAAATGCGGAAGCAAATGATCCAATACAATAGTAGAAAAGTATGTCCCATAATGCGGGCTCACATCTGGAAATAAAAATGCGGGAAATAAAACTAACCACTACAGAACTCACAACTCAGCCTGCTGGCTGAGGTACTCCTGTTCGGACAGCGACAGTGGTAAAGAATCTGGGCCATGCAAAACCCAGACGTCAGCGCGTCTTGTCAACCAATAATATAATGTGAACAGTGTGATAGGCAATGCATACATAAACATGAATGAAGCAATAGTACGAAACAAGCAGTGCATGGTAGTGTGCAGTGGGTAACTAAACTGTTTTATCGGGTTTTCTATTCTAAAGTCCTTGAAATCAATTCGAGTAATCCTCCATGTAACTCAAAGGATATATCCCGTTACCCCCGGGACCACGGATCAGGAAGATGGGAACCAATAGTGGTTCTGTCCCGTTGCCTTCCGGGACCACGGATCAGGAAAATGTAAGAGTCACGAATGGCTCTGTCCCGTTACCCCCCGGGACCACGGATCAAGTAATACCCTTTTAAGTTACACTTTAGATTACCCTTTTGATTTCCCCATACCCCCAGGTTATATGTGTCAGGTCAGGTATTCAGTGGTCAAGAACTAATGCCAACACCAGTTCAGGTAACAGTAGGTTTGTCTGGATAGACAACAAGCTTGGTCCATGAGGACTCCATGTCAGGTTTGTTGGCATTAGGCATGAGATCAGGTAACAGGTCAGGTCATGGTACATCAGGTCAAGTCGATAGTAAAGGGTACCATGTCAGGTGCATCGGTATATATATATCATGTGTAGCAAGGTCAGGTCAAGATGTAACAATATCGTGGGTGTGCTCACAACAGATGTATAATCGAACATGGATTAACAGCAGGAAATAAGCAATAAATTAAACAACAATAAGCAGTTCATTTAATCACAATAGTGCATTAACATAGTGCAGCCGTTTTATCATATTAACAGGTTTTGAGCACCCTTAGCGGTGCAACAGTTTAAATGATGATGCAATACAGTTACTTCAATATCTGACTGTAATAGAACTACCGGTGCAAAGGCTATCATCCTTTAAACAGTAAAATGTGGTTAATGGGTAAACTTCGTTATTAGGGTTAAAGTAGCAAACTGTAATTTTAGGTTAACTGTGATATGATATATATCATATTGCAACCAAAAGAGAAAGAATACTATACCGAGTTACGTTTTGCAGGTTTAATGAGTCAAAACATACATAATTGTATAGTATAGCATGTAACAAGTGATACTTGCCTCGGGGATCCACAGACATACGTCACGCAGTAAGGATGCGATAAAACTACGGAAAACTCCACTGGGGCATTCCGTCGAACACTTTGCGCGCAAACACGGACATTGACGGAAAGGAGATCTAGAGGCAGAGAAAACATCACAACGTTCATAAAATTTGCAGGTCACACACTGGAGCCTCGGTCCCCGCTGCTGCTGTGACCGCGGAGGCCAAATGTCGGATCTCAGCAAGGTGTTGTTTTGAGAGAATGAGATGGAGACGATGGCACGGCGAAGGCGATGGGGGTCGCTGGAGTTGGCCCGGTTAGCATTACTCGATTGGGTTGCACTTGGTGATGTGGTTCTGCACTGATGGGTTCTCACCGGTGAAGGTCTCGGTGAAGGAAGAAGGTGGCATCAAGGGTAGCTCGAGCTAGGGTTTCAGTTGGGTTCGGAGATGAAAGAGGAGTCGGCAGTAGGTGGAGTCGAGGCTCGGCTGTCGAGTCGGGATCGGCGATGCGGCGTTCTGGGTGCAGGCTGGCTGAGGAAGAAAGGTGCGGGTGAGACGATTGTTGGCGATGAGGGTGAAGGGAGGTTGAAGTAGTCGAGGAGGAGGGGAGACGAGGTAGAGAAGCGGTCGACGACGGTGACGCGGGCGACGGCACGGTTAGGGTTAGGGTTCTCGTGGCGAAGGATGGGTCGCGGTGTGCAGGTCGTGGTCGGGGGAGAGGAGGCGACGGAGATGTGGTGGTGGAGGTTGCGACGAGGTCGGGGAAACGAGGGGATGGGGACGACGTCGAGGGTGACGGCTCGTCGCGGGTTCGTGGGTGAAGACGAGGAGGCGGGAAAACATATGAATGGAGGAAGAAGAAGGGTATGAGGGCGTGAGTTTTAATAAAGGGTAAGTTAAAAAAATAATCAAAGGATTTATTAAGCGCAGATATCATTAGAGAGAGAGAGAAAATCAAGGAAAGAGTTTAGAGGGAGAGAGAGAGCAGCAACAGATTGATTTGTTAGTTTAAAGAAATATAATATATATATAAAGGATCTGTTAGTTAAAGGATTAGTAGTGTATAAAGAATATAATAGTAGTCCGTTATGGGATTTGTCAATTACAAACATACTCCAAAACACGTCCGGGTCGGGTCTAAAAATTCAGGTTTAAAATATGAAAAATATATGTGACTTCCAAATTTCAAAATGAATGCTCAGTCAAGGAAAATGCATACCCCCAAGAACGGATGCACGTACATGCGCGTAGCCAACCAAACATGTCTGTTTCACTGAACGGGACGAGGACACGATGCACGGATGCTGCCACGGGGTTAGGGGATCATGCAGGCTATGAAAATGAAATTTTAAATTATTTTCTGTGACCTAGAATGTTATATGATAGAAGATGCGACACTAGATACAAATACCAGTATGTACTAAACATGAGATGCACGTGTCCAATCCACAAGTCAACGTAATCTATAGGTAAGAATCAAACGGGTTCAAGCAAGCGGGTCGGGTCGAATGCAACATAAAAAAATACCATTTGCACCCAAAATATGTTAAATTAAGAAACAACCCATATAAAGAAATACGAGAACTGGAATCGGTAAAAATGAACTCGGGTGTTACAGGATCCTTCTCTCACGGATGCCGAGTGTGATGCGGTGAAGTATGAACTTGTGATCCGTATGGGGTCCCCTCTTCCAATAGGATCCATCTGGCTCCGGATGATTCTTTTTTCCGTGCTTGATGACATCCCCCATCACCCAGCGGAGATGACCCTGGCGATGCTCGATGCGGCTGAAGACAAGCTCGAGTGTTTCCATGAGGCGTGCCTGATTACTCAGGCTCTGAAAGATTGCTCGGTTCACCAGTTGAGCCAAATAAAGGCCCGGCGGGCTATCATGTCTGCTTTTGCTGATGAACACGGCACCAATCGGTGCCTCTCCTCGTGAAAATCGTCGTTTTGATGTGCTGGAGAAGGCGGCGAGGGAGTTAGAAAATTTTGTTTATTGTTTTGTTCACCCTTGTGCCACTGATCCTTTGTTTGGTGATCTTTTTTAAATGTAATAATAAATAAATGTTTTAATTAAGTATTTTATTATCTGTTAAGTGTTCCTTGTTTTTTAATTCTTTGTTATTCTTTTGTAAGATGTTTATGCGCTGCATATTCATGAAGCGTTGCTTCGCTTTCCAATCTTGGAAACAGAGCTTTGCTCTAATTTGGGGTGCGCAGCGCAATTGCCCTAGCGCTAGCGTATTCGTGTTTTGACATGTGGCGCACAGCGCACCTTGCGCTAGTGCACTCACGCTTGACACGTGGCGCTCAGCGCAACTGCGCCAGCGCGCCTGTGTCAGACACGTGGCGAGCAGCGCAATGCGCAGCGCAACTGCGCCAGCGCGCCTGTGTCAGACACGTGGAGCGCAGCGCAGAGCGCAGGATTTGAAGCGTTGCTTCAATTTTTGACTCTTAAATTTCTAAACAAAGCTTTGCTCTGATTGGGGGAAGCAAAAGCATCGCTTCATTTCCAGTCTTGGAATTTGAACAGAGCTTTGCTCTGATTTAGGGACGCAGAAGCGTCACTTCATTTCCAGTCTTGGAATTTGAACAGGGCTTTGCTCTGATTGGGGGAACATGTTCATGCTTTAGAATGATCATAGAATTTCCATGGAGGAATTGACTCTTCAAGGTCAATTATTGTAGTCGCGAGATTATCTAGAAACTTCCTATTTGTCGGAGGCTGTAAACGAAAATGATTTAATCGGAGTTGCTGCCACAGTAGGTTTATATTCCTTATCATCTTGACTAATAGATCCGAGTATTTCAGTATTAGGGATTTGTAACGACCCTGAAATCCCTGTACAATTATAACACATTCAATGTATATAAAGGTGTATTTCAGCCTTGACTGTGAGTTATATGTTAAATTTGTTAAATAAAAGCAAGAAACTCCTTATAGCTCACTGGTTAAGACTCTCTACTGCTGTTCCATAACCCGTGTGTTCAAATCCCATCGGCCCCAATTATTTTAATATTTTTTCTTTTTAACTTTTCGGAAACCCAGGAGTTGCACTATTACATGGAGAAACGAAAAGTTGAAAATAAATCAAACAAGATAAATGAAGAGTTAAAGCTAATTTAAACACATGGCACGGATTTTGAGATGGATGGCCAAGATCTGGCTGCCCATTTTCTTCCTTTGGCCGCTACGTGCGGCCAGGATGCTCCCAAATCGCTATGTGTTTTCCCCATGTGACCTTTAGACTCCCCTCTACTCCTTTTTACTATTTGATTTCTCTGAATTAAACAGAGAGTTGCCCAGTTTTTTCATCTACCCTATTAACACATTTTAATTCAAAATTTTTAATTCACACACTCTCATTTCCCCTATAAATACCTAGCCATACTACCATACTCCCCATTTCTGAAAATTCCACTAAAATCCTCTCTAAAGTTCCCAAGTCCAAGCAAAAAGGAATTAAGACTATTCTCAAGTGAAGTTGCACAAGCTCCCAAAGTCGAAGCGCCGTCAATCAATCGATCCTTTCCATACATCTTGGTCTCGGTTCTACCAACCGAGGCATCCTCTTCTTTTTTTGAAACGCGCAAACCGTATGTCCCCTCCTCTCTTTATCTTAAAGGAATCCTAAAAAGATATCGACAAAGTGGAGTTAGCATTTTAATAATTTTTTATTCAATGATTTTATCATCATGCTAAATAAATTACACTAATCTTTTTAACAACCTTAAAATAATGTTCATCTAAGTAATTTTGGACGTGTTTAGAATTTCATGTTAAATATAATGTATATCGAACTTTACATAAAAATGCCATAAACTTTACATGTATTTTATCATGATATATACCTCTAGAAAACTCACGGGGTAACGACCTACTCCACTCATATATACTATGATTTCATAGCACGACACTTTAGTTACATGTTTATTCTAAAGAAACATATTTCGTTAAAATACCCTCGCTTTCTAAAAATACGTTTTTGAATCGCTATTTAAAAACCTTTGCAATTACGCCTCTACAACTCTCATTAGAGATCCCGTTGTGGATGGTGCGGGTTATCGCACAACTTTAGGATAGTTGAGCAAGATGCAGAAAATCTTATAGTGAATTCGGTCTCAAAAGGAATAAAATACAGTTTTGAAGAAAATACGACTTTTTAAAACAAGTTAAATAGTTGAAAAATTATTTAAATCATAAATCCGTATTTTCAAGGAAAAAAATTGTGAAAACTAGATTTTTAAATAAAAGATTAAAGTTTTAAAGAAAATACCATTAAGTTTTCAAAAGATAGATTTTTCATAATAATACCATAAACATTCAAAAACCAAGTTTTATCACTAAAATACCACCAAATATAAAATACATTTTATGCAATATCTTGTCATTTTAATTAACATATTTTTATCAAAAACATCTTCGAGGCTTTAGGAAGAATTAAAAACCCTCGAGAATTTTTAAATGATATTTTTATATAAATACCCTAGAAATCAAAAGACTGGTCTAGGTTACGTGTTTAGCTTGCAGATTGGTTTGAGCGACATCTTCTATTGTCAGTGTCTCAGGATTTGATCAGTCGAAAATATTGCATTTTCAACACATCAATTTCCCTACTATTTGTAATGATCTAATGGTGTTTAGTATAAATATAGCACATATTAGCAATTTGTCTGTAAAATATTAAATAACATGTGTTATACATTATAACCAGCATTATGAGGGAAATTGTGTGTTTATTACTACACGCATGATCTTTGTATATCAACACTTGTCTCGAGATTGTGTGCAGGAAATTCTCCAGGTAAAAGAGCCGGAAATGCTAAAAGTGCTGATAAAATATATCAAGTCCAAGACTTGTGATCTGGTAGTAAACAAGAAAGTATAAAAATATTTCAGACATCAGGGAAGTGTCATAAAGCCAACATGAAACAACACTGAAAATTTCATGCACTGACTCCATCATACGGTCGCGGATCCGCGGCCGAGTCAGGACGATCCGCCGTGGATCCGCGGCCGTTCTGACCCATCGGCGGTTGGTAATTTTCCCCGAGGCCTCCTTTCAACTGCCAAGCTTCTCCAAGGTGCTTCGAATTGTGTAGATTTCTCCAGAAGCTTCCCTTCTAACAGCCAAGCTTCTTGTGCAAGCTTAATATCTACCAAGCTTCTCATGCAAGCTTCATAACAACCTAGCTTCTAGTAGAAGATAAGCCAAGCTTTTGGAGGAAGCTAAAGGAAAAACTATAAAAAGTGATCTAGGGCTTCATTACAAAGGTTGTTGAGTTGTTCATCAATTAGGATAAAAATTCTAGTAAAGATCCAAATCAATTCAAACCAAATTGGGTGACACAATTTGAGCCAAATCAAGATTCATCGAGTACCGACTCAAGCAAGCCTTCAACGAGCCTTTTGAAGTAACGTCGATCTTCATCCGAGCAAGAGATCCACGAAGATCCGCGACTCAAGAAGACCGAAGCGAACCTAGTTTCGACGATCTAGTTACCTCCTCAAATCTTGTAATCTTTGAGAGAATTGTACCTAAACGTTGATTAATAAAAGGTGAAAATTATAAATCTTACTTTTTTTTACATTCTTACATTATGAAGAGTTATAGATTCTTGATTCTTTTCTTTTTCATGATGTTTGAGTGAAAACTCCGCTTGTCGCGGAATCGAGAGAATAGGTAGATGATAATGATGAAATTCTTGAACAATTCTTAAGTCTTATGAGTTTTGTACACTTTATGAGATTGAATCATCGAAAACCTAATTTGAGCAAGATCGCTTGAATGTTTTCGCTCTAAATTAGAGATCAACGATCGGTGATTTAATTTGCTAGAGGCTAGAATTTGAATGATAATCAATGAAAGAACAAGGGATGATGATGGAGAAACCCTAG
Organism: Agapanthus africanus; assembly: GCA_030015575.1. Taxonomy (NCBI): domain Eukaryota; kingdom Viridiplantae; phylum Streptophyta; class Magnoliopsida; order Asparagales; family Amaryllidaceae; genus Agapanthus; species Agapanthus africanus. Next base: position 407,584,563 of record CM057349.1, on the reverse strand, counting down.
TTTCTTCAATAGTTCCCTAATTCTCGTTAATCGTCATCGATCTAGCAACAAATCCTCAATAGATAAGAATTCTAAATCATTAGTATTCATCATCACTATCAATTTGATCGATTCCTACAAGCTACTTTACAAATCTTGAGAATTCAATTGGTTTGGACATTTTCTTGATCTCTATTAATTCTTGATTTTAGGTCTATTTCTTTATGATTCTTGAAACTAAAATCTCATGAATATTGAATCATTTTCTTTTATCTTTTCTTTTCAACTCAAATAAAATGAGTTCGAACAAATCACACTTTCTCAGTGGACGATCCGCATTCATTAACGTGCTATATCGACACCGTTAATTGATTGCGGCATAAATTTCTTGGTTGTGAAACATTTCCAAATACACACGAAGACAAAGAATGATCAATCAAATGGCGCCGTTGCCGGGGATCGTGTGCCAATTTGTTCGTTTTTGTAATTTGAGTTGAAAAATTTATTATTCCATCAGAATTTTTAGATCAAAATTCGCAACAAGTGCTTAACGATTCGTTGTGATTTGTTGCAAGGAGATCTGGAATGTTTGGAGCGAGAGGAAAAATTTTCAGAGCATCTCAAAAAGTACAGAGAGGAAATTGGAGCAGTTGCGGAAATTTTTGTGCAGGAATTACACTATACAACCGCGCATCCGCGGCATTTAGAAGCATCTCGCGGCGGTTCTGCGGCGATCTTAGGGCTTCACTGCACCAAATTTTCTAGGTGAATCTCTGTCTTTCTTATCTCCTCCCTGCTCTATCCGTTAACCAATTTCTGCAGGATTCTTTGCAAAAATTCGCAGTGCCGCAAAAAGAAAAATTGTGCGTGTTTGATCATGGTTGTTTGCATATTTTAACACGGAAATTAAGGGGCAAAGACCAAATTCAGATTAGGTAGAGAGTTCATTACCCTTCCTAAGCCCCAAAAATCACAAACTTGCATCCGTATCACCCTCATTAACTAAAAACCATCTAGACATGACTCTAAGGACCGTCACGCTCACTTAAGATAGAAGGAGGTCGTGGGTAATTTATTGCTTATCCGCGTTTCTTTTGTGGTGTCTAAGTCAAGTGTGTCTAAGGTGGTTACTTAATTAGGCCCACTACTTACGTAGTGGAGAACCTCCCACTTACCTGGCACTTACCTGGCCACAGAAGGGACAAAGAGGCAGTAGAGGATCTATCTTGCGACTTGTTTTTTGGAAGTCTATGAGCGGTCTAGAGCCTTGTCCTAGGTGACCACTAGATTTAAGGTTGCTTGTGCATTGTTTGTGTGAATTTTTCAAAAATCCGTCTTTTTCAAACTAAACACCAAATTCATCTTTTCCTTAATTATCACTTTACGCTGCTACCTGTGCTAAACCATTTAGTGCATGCTCAGCTAGACACGGGATTCTAGTGCCCGTCTTGTCCGCGTTCCTCCTATTGACTCCGAAGTCGGTATTTCTACTTCTATTTTTTCTTCACCCACCACCACACCCACTTTGATGGACGGATCTCCATCGAACTTCTTTAACACTACTCTGCCACCGTCCGCAGGTGCGCAGAATCTGCCCTGCATCCCTCTCCAAGAGAGATATTACCCTATGCGAGGTCTTCTTTCGACCTGTCTCACCATTCCACCATCCAATGGGGACAATTTTGAAATCAAATCACAATACATCAATTTTTTACCAAAATATAACGGTCTCGAGTCTGAAGACGCATATGTCTTTATTACCAAATTTGAAAATGTATGCGCTATGTCGGGTACTTCACAGCTTTCTGTGGATACCATGAGATTACGTCTTCTCCCATTCACTTTGTGCGATATAGCCGAGAAGTGGCTTTATAACACAGCCGCACATTCTATTTCAAATTGGGGAGAATTCGTAACAGCTTTCTGAAAGAAATTCTACCCCAATCATAAGACAGCTCGAGTCCATAGCGAAATAAATCAATTTACCCAGCTTCCAAATAAACCATTTTCGAAGTGTTTTGAACGCTTCAAGGATCTGTTAGTTCAATGTCCTCATCACGGAATTCCTAGATGGGATCTGTGCAGAATCATATATGAGGGCATTAATCCTACAACAAAACAGACTCTTGAATCCATGTGTCAAGGCATCTTCATGAATAAAGATGATGGTGAAGCCTGGAGATTTTTAGAAGATTTCGCTGAAAGAACTTTACAATGGAAGAGTTTAAACCAGTCATCGTCTAGGGGTGGCATTCATCAACTTGATATTTCCATAGGAGTTAGAGCTGAAATGGCAGCAATGCAAAAGAAACTCGAAGATATGGAACATAAATTTTTAGCAGCCTCCCTAAATCAGATGTCACTCTCCAAAACTGTCTGTGGATGTTGTTCTGATCCATCTCATTTTACGGAAGAATGTCCTTTAAATTCTCCGTTTCAAGGTCAAGAGCATACCAATGCTGCTTTCCAACAAAGACCTAGAAACGATCCATATTCTTTCACTTATAATCAGGGTTGGAGGAATCACCCTAACTTTATTTGGAACCAACAACAAACTCAAAACACGGTTCCAAACCAAAACAATTTCTAAATGGGTCCTCCACCACAACAGCAATCACTTCAAATAAGTCAGCACCCCTACCAATCACAAAACTTTCAAAATCCGGTCAATACACCTGCACCGTATAATCCTTTGCAGTTGACCGGTACTGATAATTCCTCTTCACTTGAACGGACTTTTGAAATGTTTATGAAACAGTCCATTCAAATGTCGGCTGAATTTAAGTCTTCCCTCGATAAGATCCAGAAAAACTCTGACTCTCAAAGTGAGAGTATTAAATCGATGGAAGCACAAATTGCATAATTAAAAGCCGAGATGAGTGCTAGAGAGAAAGGGAAACTTCCGTCTCAACCCCTACCGAATCCTGGGCATTCACAACATTACAATGTGAATGCCATTACAACGTTGAGATCTGGAAGAGTACTGAATAATCAAGTTGGGGAAGAGATTGATAATCATGATGAATTAATCAATAACACCCCAGCTTTCACTTCCACTTTTCCTTCCACTTCCACTTCTACTTCTTATCCTTGTTCATCTACCCCCACCACCTTCTTACGAGCCTATTCTTCGTTTTCCTCAAGGCTCAAACCCTCAGCATATCTCTTCTAGTCCACCAAAGACGGTCCCCACTCCTATTCTGGGATCAGTTCCACACACACCACCTTCTCCAATGTTGGACCCAGCTGTTATTGCTAAAGCTCCTTATCCGAATCGGTTAAGGGGAAACAAGTCAAGTCCACATATGGAGAAGATTATGGAAATGTTTAAATAGGTTAACATCAATATCTCTATCCTAGATGCTATCCAACAAGTTCCCGCTTATGCGAAAATTCTCAAAGACTTGTACACTAGGAAGAGAAAGACTCAAGTGCCCAAAAGGTCTTCATAACAAATAATGTTAGCACTGCTTTTACCCCACAGTTACCAAAGAAACGTAAGGACCCAGGATGTCCTACAATCTCGATTTCTATTGGGGGTAAAAACATTAACCGTGCTTTGCTTGACCTGGGCGCAAGTGTTAACCTGCTTCTATATTCTGTTTACGAGCAGTTAGGGATTGGAGAGTTAAAACCAGCTCATTGCACTCTCCAAATGGCAGACCGATCAATCACCAAACCTATGGGTGAACTTGAGGATGTGTTGATAAAAGTCGGAGAATTAATATTCCCTGTGGACTTTATTGTTCTCAATACACAACTTGTAGCAAACCCACAAAACCAAATTCCGGTGATTTTGGATCGACCATTCCTTGCCACTTCCAATGCTGTCATTAATCGTCGAAACGGTTCAATGAACCTATCTTTCGGAAAAATGACAATTGACCCGAACATCTATAAAATTGGAAGTCAGCCGTCTGAACCCTCTGCTCACATACTTGATGTCTGTTCTGTCCACAAGATTGCTACCGAAAGCTGCGAGGTCGAAGAACCTTCCTTTGAAAATCTCGACGACACTAGCACATCAATGTTTGATCTTGCACATCTTAGTGAGGACATTTTTTCCACTCCTGAGTCTGAAATTCTTGACTCATCACCTTCCGAGTCTGTATCTTTTGCAGGCTACGAGCTTCTTCGTGACTCTGAATATCATTCTTTTACCCCACCTTCTATAATTTCTCCGCCAGCATTAGATATCAAACTTTTACCTTCTCATCTTAAATATGCATATTTAGGTGAGAATGAATCTTTACCCGTTATCATATCAGCTTCTCTAGCCTCAGAGCAAGAGAATGCACTTTTGGCGGTATTGAGATCTAATAGGCAGGCGTTTGGTTGGACTATGGCTGACATCAAAAGGATTAGTCTCTTGATTGTTGAACATCATATACATCTGATGGATGAAGCCAAGCCAACCTGAGAACCACAGAGATGGTTAAACCCCGTCATGAAGGACGCGGTGAAGAAAGAAATCGTCAAATGCCTTGACAGTGGTATCATTTACCCAATCTCCGATAGCCAATGGGTAAGTCCAATTCATGTAGTCCTTAAGAAATCTGGCATCACGGTCATAACAAATGAGGCAAATGAGTTAATCCAAACACACACTCAAACTGGGTGGCGTGTATGTATTGATTATAGAAAACTCAATGCCGCAACGAGGAAAGACCACTTTCCTCTACCTTTCATTGACCAGATGCTGGAACGCTTAGCTGGACGTGAATATTATTGCTTCATGGACAGTTATTCTAGCCATAACCAGGTCCCTATTTCCAAAAAGGATCAAGACAAAACCACATTTACTTGTCCTTTTGGTACTTTTGCTTATAGACGCATGCCCTTTGGGTTATGCAATGCTCCCGCTACATTTCAGCGGTGTATGATGGGGATATTCTCGGACATGGTCGAGAATTTTCTGGAGATTTTCATAGACAATTTCTTGATATTCGGAGATTCTTTTGCTGACCGCCTGTCTCATCTTGACGCAGTTCTTACTCGTTATAAGGAGAAGAACTTAACCTTGAATTGGGAAAAATGTCATTTCATGGTCCAAGAGGGAATTGTGCTTGGACATATTATTTCACGAAAAGGCATTGAAGTTGACAAAGCTAAAATAGATGTCATTCAAAACCTTCCTCATCCCAAATGCGTCAAGGATATACGATCCTTTCTTGGCCATGCAGGCTTTTATCGGAGATTCATTAAGGATTTTAGCAAAATTGCTAGTCCCTTAACTCTTCTCTTGGCCAAGGACACAACCTTTCACTTTGACTTGGATTGTGAGGCGGCATTTGACTCACTCAAACACTCTCTCACTACAGCCCCCGTTCTATCTTCTCCAGATTGGAACCACCCTTTTGAGCTTATGTGTGATGCATCAGATTTTGCAGTTGGTGTAGTCTTAGGACAGCACATTGAAAAGATGCCACACGTGATCTATTATGCAAGTAAGACCCTGAATGATGCTCAAATTAACTATACAACTACCGGGAAAAAACTTTTGGCAGTTGTATTTGCATTAAAAAAATTCAGGCCTTACTTGATTGGCTCACCAATTGTTGTGTACACTGACCACTCCGCCTTGAAACATCTTTTGGCGAAGAAGGATGCTAAAGGTAGGTTAATACGTTGGATCCTTCTATTACAAGAATTTGATCTTGCTATTAAAGATAAGAAAGGATGTGAAAACGTTGTACCGGCCATCTATCGCGCATCTCTTATTCACCTGTGACCCTGCCGATCAATGATTCTTTTCCAGAAGAACAACTCTTGAATGTATCCAACGAACCTTGGTTCAGGGATATTGTGAATTATCTTGCTACGGGACTTATTCCCCGCGAATGGTCAAAACAGGACAAACATCGATTTCTATCCCAAGTAAAACACTTTTACTGGGATGAACCCTATCTGTTTAAGTATTGTCCTGACCAGATCATTCGCAGATGTGTCCCTAATGATGAATTCAAGAGTGTTCTATCTTTTTGTCATGATCAGGTATGTGGGGGTCATTTCGGTCCTCAAAAGACGGCGGAAAAAGGTTTTGCAATGCGGTTTTTATTGGCCGACTTTATTCAAAAATGCATTTGATCATTGCAAAACCTGTGCACGGTGTCAACACACGGGTAGAATTTCCCGGAGAAATGATATGCCACTTCAACCCATCTTGGTGGTTGAAATTTTTAACGTTTGGGGTATTGACTTTCTGGGTCCTTTTCCCAACTCCTTTGGGAATTTGTACATATTGCTTGCGGTTGATTACGTCTCGAAATGGGTGGAAGCTATTCCTTGTCGCACTAATGACTAAAAGGTTGTCATTAGGTTCCTTAAAGAGAATATCTTTTCGCGATTTGGACACCCACGTGCTATCATTAGTGATAACGGGACACATTTCTGTAATCGGTCTTTCGAGACTTTGATGCGGAAATATGCAATCAACCACAAATTTTCCACACCCTATCATCCCCAAACGAGCGGGCAAGCTGAGGTTTCAAACAGACAAATCAAATAAATTTTGGAGAAAATAGTTTCTAAAAATCGAAAAGATTGGTCAACCAAATTGACGGATGCTCTTTGGGCGTTCCGAACTGCATATAAAACCGATCTAAGTATATCTCCTTATAGACTAGTGTTTGGTAAGGCTTGTCACCTTCCGGTCAAGATTGAGCACAAAGTAATGTGGGCCATTAGAGAACTTAATTTTGACTTAAATCAAGCCTGCAACTTTCGGAAGCTGCAATTAAATGAGCTAAGCGAACTCCGCGATGAAGCTTACGATAATGCTGTAATTGTAAAGAACCGGACTAAGATATTTCACGATACAAATATTTTGAGAAAAACTTTTACACTTGGTCAACAAGTCCTTCTTTATGATTCACGATTCCATCTTCATGCGGGTAAGCTACGATCTCGGTGGAAAGGACATTTTGTTGTGCGGTATGTGTACCCGCACGGGGTAGTTGAGGTTGAAAATATTGAAAACGGTACAATTTTCAAAGTAAATGGACATAGACTAAAACCGTATTTTCCACTGACCCCACGGAGGAGCTTCTGTTTTTACAGGAGCCGCTTTATCTTGATTAAAATTCCTGCATCTCACCTCCATATCTTGTTAATTACTGTATTATCTTTAGAATGGAGGTGAGTGAAAATATTAAGTTTGGGGGAGATTTTCACGATCATATTTATTGCCCCCGTTAATAAATTTCCTCCCAAGCTTACAGGTTTTTGTGATCCAACAGATAGCAACAGTGAGGACACTGTTGTAAACAAGTTTGGGGAAGGTTTGTGCTTATTTACGCATCACTTTGCATCATACCTTGCATAAGCACAAAACATAAAAAAAAATTAATATTTAATTTTATAATAGAAGATTAGTTAGTGAAAAATTACATCCAAAAGATTAGAAAAATTGAAGAACACCAAGAAAATTAGAAGTTTTCTTAAACGAACTAGTAATAAGTAGTTATGAGCCGTTGTCCCAAGGGTTAGTAAGATGAAAGAAGTCACTAATCTGCGGATAAAAATAAGTCTGAAAAATAGTTCCTATTTTGGAAGCCAAACATTTGAACGTTGATACCCTACTATACGCACTTACACACATCTTGAAAGTCGGGATAGTAGAGAATACCTTGAAATGCTCTTGTCTAAAAGCCAAAGTATGAAGGAAATTATAAATAAATAAAAATATAAAATGGTGAAGAAAAAATGAACACTGGTTTTGTTATCACCAAGGCAGCATAAAAAAATATAGTGAGGGTGCTTCATCACCTAGTGCCTTAGACCAACTGGTTTGGGAGTCACTGCTAAGCCTTAGGTGTTGCAAGACGAGGAAAATACTAATACGCCTAATAAGCAATCACATGAGTAATCGGTTGGTTAGTATCTCAAGAAGTATTAACAGTCGCATAAAAAATGTGTGAGCAAACCCATCTAAATATTCATCAATTAAAAAAAAAGTACCGAGGTCAATGGACAAGAGTATGATAGCTTGAATTGAAATCTCCGAGTGTAGGGATGTTCTTTTACACACACATAGAGATATATGATCGATGTTTGGAAGAAAAATAGGAATGAAGAATAAAGACGGTGTTTTATTGAGGGATGATGTGATTTCTAACATCTTTTCATGACTATTAAGATAGGGCTCATGACAACTGAAAAACTAGAGTAGTTGAAAATGCTAAGATTCAAAGTCTTTCTTTTACAATTTTTATCTTTACATGTAACTTTCACGGTCTTCCTTTTATTATGGGATTTTATGGGTGCAATCCGCTGAAAACCCTCAGGAGACAACACTCCTCCTACTAGGGACACGTAGAGGTTTAAAGGCTTGTTGCACGTGCTCAGTGCAATCGTGTTTGCCTACGAAAGTGTGCTAGTTAGTTTTTCTTCTTTTTTTTTTATAAAATTTTCTCCTTCTCTTGAATAAAACAAGTTTGTTCGAGACGACCAAAATTAAGTTTGGGAGAATTTGATCAGTCGAAAATATTGCATTTTTAACACATCAATTTCCCTACTCTTTGTAATCATCTAATGGTGTTTGGTATAAATATAGCACATATTAGCAATTTGTCTGCAAAATATCAAATAACATGTGTTATACTTTATAACCAGCATTATGAGGGAAATTATGTGTTTATTACTACACGCATGATCTTTGTATATCAACACTTGTCTCGAGATTGTGTGCAGGAAATTCTCCAGGTAAAAGAGCCGGAACTGCTAAAAGTGCTGATAAAATACATAAAGTCCAAAACTTGTGATCTGGCAGTAAACAAGAAAGTATAAAAATATTTCAGACATCAGAGAAGTGCCATAAAGCCAACATGAAACAACATTGGAAATTTCATGCACTGACTCCATCATACGGCCGCGGATCCACGGCCGAGTCAAGCCGATCCGCATCGGATCCGCGATCGTTCTGACTCATCAGCGGTTGGTAATTTTCCCCGAGGCCTCCTTTCAACTGCCAAACTTCTCCAAGACGCTTCAAATAGTGTGGATTTCTCCAGAAGCTTCCCTTCTAATAGCTAAGCTTCTTGTGCAAGCTTAATACCTACCAAGTTTCTCATCCAAGTTTCATAACAATCTAGCTTCTAGTAGAAGATAAGCCAAGCTTCTAGAGGAAGCTAAAGGAAAAACTATAAAAGGGGACCTAGGGCTTCATTACAAAGGTTGTTGAGTTGTTCATCAATTAGGATAAAAATTCTAGTAAAGATCCAAATCAATTCAAGCCAAAGTGGGTGACACAATTTGAGCCAAATCAAGATTCATCGAGTACCGACTCAAGCAAGCCTTCAACGAGCCTTTTGAAGCAACACCGATCTCCATCCGAGCAAGAGATCCACGAAGATCCACGACTCAAGAAGACCGAAGCGAAGCTAGTTTCGACGATCTAGTTACCTCCTCAAATCTTGTAATCTTTGAGAGAATTGTACCTAAACGTTGATTAATAAAAGGTGAAAATTCTATATCTTGCTTTATTTAAATTCTTGCATTATGAAGAGTTATAGATTCTTGATTCTTTTCTTTTTCATGATGTTTGAGTGAAAACTCCGCTTGTAGCGGAATCGAGAGAATAGGTAGATGATGATGATGAAATTATTGAACAATTCTTAAGTCTTATGAGTTTTGTACACTTTAGGAGATTGAATCATCGAAAACCTAATTTGAGCGAGATCGCTTGAATGTTTTCGCTCCAAATTAGAGATCAACGATCGGTGATTTAATTTGCTAGAGACTAGAATTTGAATGATAATCAATAAAAGAATAAGGGATGATGGAAAAACCATAGTTTTTTCAATAGTTCCCTAATTCTCGTTGATCGTCATCGATCTAGCAACAAATCCTCAATAGATAAGAATTCGAAATCATTAATATTTATCATCACTATCAATTTGATCGATTTCTACAAGCTACTTTACAAATCTTGAGAATTCAATTGGTTTGGACATTTTCTTGATCTCTATTAATTCTTGATTTTAGATCTATTTCTTTATGATTCTTGAAACTAAAATCTCATAAATATTGAATCATTTTCTTTTATCTTTTCTTTTCAACTCAAATAAAACAATTTCGAACAAATCACACTTTCTCAGTGGACGATTCGTATTCATTAACGCGCTACATCGACACCGTTAATTGATTGCGGTATAAATTTCTTTGGTTGTGAAACATTTCCAAATACACACGAAGACAAAGAATGATCAATCAGGATTGCCGGAGACAATGATGCACCATTTATCTCTTCCAAAATATAGATCTTAACCTTCGGGTGGAATTATCAATGACAATCGTCTTTGAAAAAGACACAAATCCTGCCGTTCATGTGCAGCGGTTGTTGATATTTCACAAACTCAAGAATTTAAAGTTAAATTTAATAATAAGATATGCCTAATACCTGAATACAAACTCAAACTTGACTTGAACTCGATCTTGAACTCAAACTCAAATCTAATCTTGAACTTGAGCAATTGAACGTGAACTTGAACTTGAACATTGAACTTAACTTTACTTAATCGAACCATGAATATGATTTGACATGAACTTGCATGAATACTTGCACACAACCTAAACCCGAACTTGTACTCTTTATATTCATGGATTCAGCCAAGACCTGTAAACTTGATCTATACAATAAAATACGCGGGGATAAGGGGTGGATTGGTAAGGAACGTATGTCGTGGCACAAGAGGTCGTATTAAAAGACACCTAACCTTAATATCCTTTGTCATTGTCCCGTGGGTTATGATGGGGCATTGTACTTCCTGTTATCTTGGTCCACGGGGTAACTTGGACCCCTCTTGTATACACACATACCTTCTTTACCAAATTACAAACAACCACGTTAGAATAGTTAACGTTATACATATTAATTGGTGGAGAAAAAGTGGGTGTGTATGTTATAAATAACCGCAATCAATAATGTTGTCGCAATAGTTAGGCGCTAGTGAGTACGGGTTATCTACAGAGAAACGGTGAACTACTTTTCTTGCTTTAGACCGGTTGATAAAAGAAAGGTGGAATTGTTATCGTTTGTTATTAAGAAGGTTTGAAAAATTTATAGTAGAAGGGCTTGTAGGGTTTATAGGATTTAATAATTAATGGATGGAGTTTTAAAAATAATTTTTTTTATCTTTTAATTATTTAATACTAGAGAAATAGCGATGAATGTGGATTAGGGTTCTTGTAGGGAATTAGGGTTTTCCCCTATCAACCCTTGTCCTACTATTGATCTCTATTTGTCTCGAGCCTTTAACAAAACAATTATTAACGAATCTCAAATCGTGGTTGTGACTATCATGAATTGATAGCGCGCCCGATAAGAGGGTTGATATTCATTTTACTAAAGTTTATAAAAATTAAAACTTTAAAAAGATTTGAAGAGATATTGTTCATCCATTATTCTACCCTATCCTACAAATCCTAACAAGCGAGAATTTACTCGCTCATGGAGATCAATGAAGTAGAAGAAAGGTGGAGAAAATAGAACTCATAATTAAAATTAGAAATGCAAAAAGTAATTGCGAAAAGGAAATGGGGAAAGTAAATGCAGAAAGTAAATATGACAAAATTAAAAGAAAGAACTACCTTTATTAATTAACTATCGCATTACAAAACTTGCTCGCTGAAAAAGTAATTTACAAAACGCTAGTTTGCTCACTAGATCTTAATCGATCGATGGATAGATGAATTCGTTGATAATTTTGATAGATAGCTCTCGGTCTTTTATATAGGCTCTGGAATGTGAAATCCTAGACGTCATATTGGAGTGTGTGAAATTACGATCAAGACCCTGAAGTTTCACATCCTACGGCCACCAGAAGACAGCGCTTTCGTCTCCTATTACCCTTGTTGACCGTGGATCCGCCGCCGTTTGGTGGGTTAGAGCTTCCAAATTTTTCGTGCATTTTTTCTCGATATTTGGAGATCCTTCTGATAAAATGATTCTGAAAATATATCTCTTAGTCTCTACAGTTGCGAGATTCTTCAGTTTACTCCTAATATTTGGAAGATTTAGTTTGGTGAATCAATTTATTATGGATCTCCTACTTGTATTTCAGACCTGAACTGATCTATTATAATACCTGCACTATATCTCAAATCACATTGTTAGTACCATTTGTTTTATTTGAGATATTATTCTAACTAACTAATTGATATGATACCTTAAGAATATTGGTTAAGAATATTTGATTTGATCTGCATATTTTAATATGAATATTTTATTTAAATATGATATGCATATATTTTCTCTAATTATATTAATTATAAATGAAGAAACATATGACAATAATTTTTTTACAAATAAACCCACATATGTTTTTTATTTACAATTAACACCTTTTAGTAGTAAACAATAATAGGGAAAATGTTCATACAAATATGCAATAAATTTGACTGATCAAATACCCCCAAACTTATCTTTGATCGTCCCGAGCAAACTATTTATTATCAAAAGAAAAAGAAAAAATATAGCACACTTTCGTTGGCAATACGATTGCACTTAGCTCGTGCAATAAGCCTTTAAATTTCTAGGTGTCCCTAATAGGAGGAGTGTTGTCTCCTAAGGTTTTTCAGCGGATTACACCCATAAAATCCCAAAATAAAAAAATGAAAATGAAAATTACATGAAAAGATAAGTAACATATAAAAGAAAAAACTTGAAAATAAGAGTTTCAAACTACACTAGCATTTTAGTTGTTATGAGCCATATCTTAATGTCTTGAAAAGATTTCAGAAACCACATCCTCTCTCAATAAAACATCGTCTTTAGTCTTTCTACCTATATCTCCTCCAAATATCGATCATATACCCTTACGTGTGTGTAAAAGACATCCCTATATTTGGAGAATTCAATTCAAACTATCATACCCTTTGTCCATCTTCCTTAATACTTAGTCGGTGATATTTTAAAAGGAGTTGCTTACACATTTTTCATGTGACCGTTAATCCTTCTTGAGATACTAACCAACCGATTACCGAATTTGCTCACTTATTAAGGAGTAATTAGCAATATCCTAGTCTTGCAACACCTAAGGTTTAGCAGTGACTTCCAAACCAGTTGGTCTAAGGCACTAGGTGATAAGGCACCCTCGCTATATTTTTTTATGCCGTCTTAAGTAATTGCAAAATCAGTGTTCATTTTTCTGCACCATTTATATTTTTGTTAATTTATATATTTTTCTTCATACTAAGGTTTTTAGGCAAGAGTATTTCAAGGTATCCTCTACTATCCCAAGTTTCAAAATATGTGCAAGTGCATATAGTAGGGTATCAACATTCAGAAGTTTGGACTCAAGAATAAGGACTATTTTTCAGACTTATTTCTATCCGCAGACTAATAATTCCTTCATCATAATAACCTTTAGGACAACATCTTATGACTACGTATTACTAGCTTCATTTAAAAATATCTAATTTTCTTGCATTTCTTAAATCTCTTCCTTTCTTTCATATGTATTTTTCACTTTCTAACTTTCATTTTCAATTTTTTTTCTTATTATGCAATGCAATGTGTAATTTTTATATATGATGCGTGGATATATACAAACCATCCATACAAGCCATCCCCCTAAACTGGTTTGCAGTAGTGTCCTTACTGATGTTGTCCTATAAGCTCAAAACCTGAAGATTAGGAAGAACAGTTCAATAAGAAGGTATAAAGAAGGGGTCAAGAGTGAACGACAATAAAATCCTCTCCCAAATTTGTTCTTGGCTTACAATCGTGCAAAAAAAATTCCTTCAAAAGCCATTTAAAAAATATTTTTCTTCTTTCCCCCCAAACTTGAGTAAAACAGGGTTTTCATTACTAAACATTGAAATTCAACATAAGAGGGAGGGTATATCGCGTTAGTATATACAAAACTTTACAAAGCCCAAAAGTTAAAACCAACCATTCAAATATTTTATCAAGGTAACACCATGGTTGGTAGAAGATCATGTAACGGATAGACATGAAGAAGACTCGAGACTGTATAAGAATGGATATTGTATCATGTTTCGAGTAGAAGAAACAGAAATAAGAGTATCGAGAAAAGATGAAGTGTGGGTAAGATAAGAGGTGTAATCGAAAGGTTTTACGTCTCGGTTGGTGGAGACGAAAAAATGATGGTGAATGAAAACGAGAATGTCATAAATAAAGAATGGGTGAAATAGTCGCATTCTCGTATGTGACTAGAAGAAGGGGTGGCGGTTCAACTTCTTCGGCCTCAAAGAGAGGCGCACGAATTTTCGGTAAAGGTTGATTCATCACAGCATCCAAGTATTCAAGGAATGCGAATTCTTCGGCGAAAATACTTTCGAAACTTTCATCGATATTCCGAATGATAATCTCATCGGAAAGAAAGGAATCAATATCCATGTTAGTGGAATAGGCAGATCCACTATGAAGATTTAAAGTTTCAAGGTCAATGTATTGCACACCAGAATTCAAAACACTTGATTCGTCAGAAATTATGGAGGTAGAAGACTCGAAAAGATCATCTACCTTATTCTCAAAAGATTCTAACTCGAGTGGTCTTTCAAGAATCATAGAATTGGAAAAATCGGAGTGTGGTTCATCAAAGCTCGGTGGAATTGAAAAAGGATGAGAAGAAGCACTAAAGTGGGTGTGTAATGAAATGGGTAAACAAACTTGCGTGTCGAGCATTGTTGATCCAGATGTGGGAGATGAAGGATGAATGTCGTTTTGCCTATCGGATAGGTTGGTGGTAAGAATATGATCTCTTAAATGTGTTAGTTTTTATGCCCTAGAGGCCATTACTGTATCATTCTAGTTTGTATATTACTTAATGGAAGCTTGGGATATTCACAGTTGTATTGACAGTCTTGCTAAAAATGGTAGTATGCTAATTGGTTTGTGTCTACTTTAATATGTGTATATGTTTCTTTTAACGTATCGCTTATACCTATTAGTAGAGCCCTTAGGATCTTTGCTTGATTACCAGCGTTGTGATGGCAGTCACACTAGTGGGGGCTGGGTAGTCTGTAAGCAACATCCTATACAGGTCCCTGGTCGTAGGATTATCGAAATGGGGCATCGATACTCCGGAGTAGACTGGTGTATACGCTTCTCATCCCAGCATAGGGAGATGGACTGTCCCACAGCCATCAGTATGTCGTACTGGAGATAGTATGCGGGTGCTTGTTAGGTTACGGGTACACCGGACAGGACTCGCCGGGAACTACAGGTTGGTTTTATACCCATCGTCAGATAGCAGTTCCCAGGTGACATGAGTACAGCTTAGTCCATCGACTTGACACTGCTACTTCGCCCCGGGTGTGTTCCCACTGTACTTAGATTACTACCCTACCACGGCTCAAAGGAGTCGTGCAAAAAGGTAGTAGTTGGGTGCAGTCCCGAAGCACTTGGAGGCAGTGGCGGTTAGACAGGATTCGTCTCTCCCGGTATTGGGGGTTGATATCGCGCTGTGTATGGAGAGCCATTACGCAAAGTCCCTGGCCAGGGCAAACGAGATTTACTGGTAGGCTTCCAGTAGTTTCTCAAGGTGTAATGGGCTTCACTCCGACACGACTTATACCGCTATTAGGGGTCTGACGTTTACCGCCCCTAGGCCCGATATGCGATAGTCCTAGACAAACAGACCGGACTGTACGGAGATTGTCACATCAGGCTCAGTTGGAGTTCGGATGGGTTTCCTCATCCTCCTTCTTATCGACATCTACCTGGGGACCGTTACATACAGCTAGTACCACTTACGGCCTGTGGTTAAACCCACTGCCAGCATAGTGTCGAGTCTTTAGAGTCCCACACAGAGAGTTTTCCTGCACCGGGCAAAAGGTGTAGAGGCCGTATGGTTTTACAGCAGGGCCGCGATCACTTACGTACACTTGTGCACGTATTATGATCAGGCAGATAATACTAGCGGGCTTTGGTTTAAGCCAGATTCTAGTATTATACAGATGGATTTATTCAGTCAAAGATTATCCGTGTTTTTCGGAAATACGGATGGGAGGGGCAGTCTTGTAATTTGTCGGGAAGTTTCTAGAAGAAAGTGACTCATTTGTATTTATTTCTTTTGGATTAAACACAAATGAGGTGGAGAGATGAGGTATAGGTTTTCATTAAATGAACCATGACTCGTGAGGTGATTCACAATTAGGATTAAATGAAACTTACAAGATATTTCTAGATATTTATCAAGAGATATTTGTATGCTTCAATATATTCTATCATGAGTAATTATTCATTTCATTTATCACAAAAGCTTTCTCTCTCCACAAGTTATCATCTTCTTCCTCAAACCCTAAAAGCTCTCATGAGTTAAGAATCCTAGGGTTTAGGTGACTAAATAATCCATCTAAATACTCTACACCCTCTGGGACTTCTAGATTAGTAAACTAGAAGCCGTAGTTATCTCAGATTCGAGATAGGAGCTCGGACTATAGACTCTCGGTTGGATCGTCTTTGACTCGAGGAGGCCGTTGAGGTACCCATGTTCCATAGAGCCGACGAGGTGTGGAGGACAGCAATGAAAACCTGAAGGACAAGTAACGTGAGGTATAACTTCGAATCAGAGTAGTTAAACCTCTCGTAGTTTGCTAGTAATGGTTTAGACATGATTCGTGTGCTCAAGTCCGTGTTACGAAGTTTTGATAATTATTTTTCATATATTCTGCCTCCTCGCGAACACATGGGGTGCGTGACATGGATTTACAGTGGTATCAGAGCCTACTAAACCTTTACTAGCTCATTAGCAACTTATTAGAACTTCGATCGTTCGAAAAACACGAAAACTTAACCCCGGACCCCTCAAGTTTCTGTCGATTTTAAACCTGTCGAAAAAATTATTTCAGAGGTATGAAAATTCACAGCAGGGAATTCTAAGAATACTGGAGAAATACGAGGTGCTAACTCGGTTAGACTGTCGCGGAAGCGCGGCGGATTGGTGCGATCCGCCGCGGATCCGCGGCCGAGCCAACTCCGAGTTGACTCGTATTTACACTGTAACTCTTATTTTTGGGTGTTCTGTTTTCCTGTATATTTTGTTTCTGCCCAGGTTATTTCAGTGCTGGCTTGCATTTGGGGTAGAGACGGAAAAAGGTTGCCGATCGAAATTCTAAGTTATTTGCTAATCAAGTTTTATCTGTGATGTTTAATGTGTTCGTAAACCTCCTCTAATTGCTAGTATGTCGGTTAGTTGGGGTTGCACATTTCTGTAATGTTTACTTGGTATGTAAATATGAACTTCATTGGATCGTCGTGGATGAATAGCCGGGGATGTGAGATGAGAGTTTTTATCTTTCATTCGATGTAAATTGTAATTTGTTATAATATTCTTTTGCGGGTCACATCCGGGTTGAGGTTGTAGCCACCGTTGTATTATTTCATTTACTATTTTATGCTCCTAGGATAGACCCAAGATGGGGTGCACAAACTACCGGGTACTTTGAAGTGTTTAATGGCATACTCACGTCGTTGAGGGAGACTGTTTCACTTCTGGTACTAGGCGGGTAGTTTGCCACACCCGTAGGGGCCTAGGGTGTGGTTTGGCTATTCATCACGACCGTGTAATCCATCTTTTGTTACAGGCTCAAACGAAACGCGGATTCCTAGTATATCTAATATGTTCTTCTGTGATCTGGAATGCCTATTATTGCGTCTGACGAATATACAATATCTATATATGATATCTAGTAGGCGTTGCTTATGTTTTGCATCCGTGCTAGCCCAGCCCCCGCTCTATCGTTAGTTAAGTAACCTAACGGGTGAATGACGGGACCCAGTGGCGAATGCAGATGGCATAAGCGGACGTTGTATTTTCGTTGTTTTCTGCAATGATAGGATAAATGATGGGACGCATTATATTAATGCAAAGAAAATAAACCAAAGTTGAATCGTTGGAACAAATTTAAAAGAAACCACTCGGTTATTTTAAAAGAGCAGAATTTTTTAATTACGGAGCTTTAACCACTCCTTTTAAAAAGCTATCAGGTTCCTTCGATTATATTAAGTTCACTACGTTCACGGTTTCGCCAAAACCAGTCGTAGCCCTCCGTCATTTCATATGGATGGTCAGTAGTATTCAAGCTATGTTTGTTGGCCTTCGTCAAGGCATAGTGTTTGGTAGCTGCTGGGGTATTCATATGTAGCATAATTAGATGCGTTGGTTTGGGACAGTCGTATTACCTTGTTGGCCTTCGTCAAGGGTATGTACGGGTGGGTTCAAATTAACAAGGATAATGATGCGTAGAACTTGACATGTGACTTATGATTTGTTGTCCTTCGTCAAGATCATAAGAGCATGGGGAAAAAATCCACATCGGGAGTTTCTAAAGAAACTGAAACTTGCTAGTGTTGCATACCATTTGGATTTTGATAATATTGGTAGGATTCCTTCAGCATTATCACACGATGATATTTGGATCCCGATCCTACTGTGAGTATCCGCTACTCATCAGGAGATGCGTCACTTAAACGATCAATGCTATAAACCAAGTAGGTCTCTAGAACGGTGTCAGCGGGGCTACGCCTCCAGAGAAAAGAGGTTATTTAATTAAGGAACTTCGCGAAAGCGTCGTAAAACCTCCCTCGAAGTACCGACACTAGCCTGGATGAACGGTTAAGCAAGTATTGTACGGTGAAATCAGTCCTGGCTAATTCTTCTTTTATGGTTTGAGGAAGGATTCGAGAAACAGTGGGAGCCATCCAGTTTAGATAAATTAAAAACCAATCTAAACTTGCAAGAGCATCATGCTAAAGTGTTTTCTTCTCTCTCTCAACTGCAGCAACCATGTGACCATGACTAGGTTACATCTAGATAACAAATTGACTGAATCTGACTTTTATGACTGGCAAAGATCTGTCCAGATGTTTATTGCCTATGACAAGCTGGACCACCCTATTACTACTCAAGCCCCGCCGTCCCAGGTCCAGTTTCCACCGTCGCGGATATGATATTGTAAGTCCACGTTGCCAACCCCGGTTCTTGCGGGGAGGCGGAAACGGTATAAAAATCAAATTTTTAGCGCATGGGGCAACATGGACTAACAAAGTCGGGATCTTTTCTAAACTAAACTACCAAGAAAGCTAAAGAGAGTTAGCTACTCGAAAAGAGGTTATACCTAACTTGAACTCCTTCTTCTTGAAACCTTTGTAGGGGTTGATGGTGCTTTCCTCGTCGCCTTCTTTCGTCAAAGATGGATCCACCTGAGGGTTCAACCTTCGGGCTCTTTCTCGAACTTTGAGTGAACTAGGATCTTTGGCTTGCTAAACCTCTAACCCTAGAGTGAGTAGAGAGTGACTTTAGGGTGTTTTTATCTCAAAGACATGGATTCTCAACACATGAGAAGGGAGCTCCTTGAACTAGAGGAGGAGGAAGAAGAAGAGAGGAGAGAGAAGAGTTATGATAGAATGAAAGCTTTTCATTTTACAACCATAACATAATAAGAAATGAATTATCAATAATAATAATAATAATGTAAATGAAATAGTTGATGGATGGTTTGGAATGACCATTATCATTACACACATTAAATGATTTTGCTAGAATCAAAGAGCATCTTTGATATGTAATGATGATGGTCAAACTTTCAACTATGGTCAACTAGTCAACCTTGGTCAACAAGTCAACAAACCCAACCATGACACAATTTCATTTAATTAATATTATTAATTGATATATCATAAATCCATTAGGGTTTGGAAAAAGACGACTGTCAACTGTGCATACGCAATCGTTCCGAAACCCTAATGAAAATCCTCTTCCTCCGCCTCAACCAACTGTGCATACACACCCGCATTCTTGTTCCGAGAAACATGAATACTATGAGATAAAATCAACCCCAAAACATATACCAGTATCTGGCTCAAACCAGAGCCTGCTAGTAATATCTGTCCGGACTCCAAACGTGCACAAGTGCGCGGATGAGAACGAACCCTGTCGCAAAACCATGCAACCTCTACTCTGTTTTGCCCAATGGCGAATAGCCCTCTGTGTGGGACTCTAAAGACTCGACACTACGCTGGCAGTGGGTTTAACCATAGACCGCAAGCGGCACTAGCTGTGCGTAACGGTCCCCAGGTAGATGCCGATAAGAAGACTGACGAAGTGAACCCCATCTGAACTCCTACTGAGTCTGAATGTGACAGTCTCCGTACAGTCCGGTCTGTTCGTCTAATACATCGCATGGCGGGCCTAGGGGCGGTAAACGTCAGTCCCCTAATAGCGGTACAAGTCGTGTCGGAGTGAAGCCCAAAACACCCTGAGATAACACTAGAAGCCTACCAGTATATCTCGCTTGCCCTGGCCAGGGACTACTCGTGTAATGGCTCTCCTAGACACAGCGCTATGTCAACCCCCAATACCGGGAGAGACGAATCCTGTCTAACTGTCACTGCCTCCAAGTGTTTCGGGACTGCACCCAACTACCACCTGTTTGCACGACTCCTCTGAGCCGTGGTAGGATAGTAATCAAAGTACAGTGAGAACACACTCGAGGCGAAGTGCCAGTGTCAAGTCAGCGGACTAAGCTGTACTCATGTCACCTGGGAACTGATAACTGACGATAGGTATAATACCAACTAGTCAGTTCCCGACGAGTCCTGTCCAGTGTAATCGTAACCTAACGAGCACCCGCATACTATCTCAAGTACGACGTACTGACGGCTGTGGGACAGACCGTCTCCCACACTGGGATGAGAAGCGCATGCGCTAGTCTACTCCGGAGTATCGATGCCCTGTCTCCTGCGACTAGGGACCAGTATAAGGATGTGCTTATAGATTACCCAGCCCCCACTAGTGTGACTGCCATCATAACGCTGGTAATCAAGCAAAGATCCTAAGGGTTCCACTAATGTGTATAGGTGATATACTAAAATAAACACATGTACACATTAAAGTAGAAACAAACCAAGTAGCATACTACTATATTGAGCAAGATTGTTTATACAAGGTGAATATCTCAAGCTTCCATTAAGTAATATACAAACTAGTATGATACAGTAATGGCCTCTAGGGCATATACACAAACAATCTCCCACTTGCACTAAGGCCATGTACTGGCGTATCGAAGACCTATCATCTCGATCAGCCGCTCGAACTGAGTCTGGGGCAAGGCTTTGGTGAATGGATCTGCAGTGTTTTCTTCTGAAGCAACCCTCCGAACCTCGATCTCCTGGCGATCCACGATCTCCCTGATCAGGTGATACCGCCTCAAGATGTGTCTGGATCTCTGATGGGACCTGGGTTCCTTCGCTAAAGCTATAGCCCCGTTGTTGTCGCAATACAGAGGTATTGGGTCAATAATGGACGGAACCACCTGAAGTTCTTTCAAGAACTTCCTCATCTAGACAGCTTCTTTTGCGGCATCAGATGCAGCGATGTATTCCGCTTCCATCGTCGAGTCTGCAACGGTTTCCTGTTTGGAACTCTTCCAACACACCGCCCCTCCATTAAGGGTAAAGACAAAACCAGACATGGACTTGGAATCATCTTTGTCACTCTGGAAGCTGGAGTCAGCAAAGGCCTCGATCTGGAGGTCTTTTCTGTCATACACCAAGAACATCTCCTTAGTCCTTCTCAGGTACTTGAGATTGTTCTTTACCGCTATCCAGTGTTTCTCCCCAGGGTTTGACTGATACCGACTTACCACACTCAGTGCATAAGCTACATCCGGTCTGGTACACAACATCGCATACATTATAGAGCCTACCGCAGAAGCGTAGAGTATAATAGACATGCGATCCCTCTCCAAATCAGTCTTGGGAGACATCTCTTTAGAGAGGGTGATCCCGTGACAAGCCGGTAGGCTACCGCGCTTGGAATCTTCCATACTGAATCTTTTCAGTATGGTGTCGATATACCTGGACTGTGAAAGTCCTAATATCCTCTTGGATCTATCACGATGGATCCGGATCCCCAGGATGTATGAGGCATCACCCAGGTCTTTCATGGAGAACCTGTGTGACAAGAACCCCTTGACAGATTGTAACATAGGAATGTCATTTCCTATTAAGAGAATGTCATCCACGTATAAAACGAGGAATACTACAGTTCTCGCTACAAATCTACTATAGATGCATGGTTCATCTGGATTTTTGATAAAGCCAAATTCCTTGACCGTCTCATCAAAACAGATGTTCCAACTCCGCGATGCCTGCTTTAGTCCATAATAGACTTAAGCAACTTGCACACCTTTTCGCTGCTCCCACTCTGAATGAAACCCTCTGGCTGGTCCATATAGACACACTCCTCTAAATTTCCATTTAGAAAAGCGGTTTTTACGTCCATCTGCCAAATCTCATAATCGTGGAAGGCAGCAATGGCAAGAAGGATCCGAATGGATTTCAGCATAGCCACTGGAGAAAAGGTTTCGTCATAGTCCAAACCAGGTCTTTGACGAAAACCCTTTGCAACAAGTCTAGCTTTATAGGTCTCAACCTGTCCATCTACACCAATCTTCCTTTTGAAGATCCACTTGCATCCTACGGGTTTTACCCTGTCTGGAGCAACGTCCAACGTCCATACTTTGTTGGTGTACATGGACTCCATTTCGGTCCGCATTGCATCCAGCCATTTTACCGAGTCAACGCTCTGAACGGCCTGCTGGAAGCTAGTAGGCTCATCATAATCTATGATGCATTCCTCTCTATCCCCATCTATGAGAAAACCGTAGTATCTCTCGGGCGGATGAGACTGCCTACTACTCCTGCGGAGCGGCATAGGAATGTCCTGTTCTTTTGAAACTACTGGCTCTTCCAAGCTTTCAGTAATAGCTTGTGGTTCTGGAATTTCTTCCAGTTCTATTGCGCTCCCACTTATCTGGGTTTCCAAAAACTCAGTTTCCAAGAAGCGGGCATGTTGAGAAACAAAAACTTTTTGTTCCTCAGCGGAATAGAAAATATACCCCCTGGAGTTTTTTGGGTATCCCACAAACTTATACTGTACTGAACGTGCCTCGAGCTTGTCCGCATGCTGCTTTTTTACAAAAGCTGGACATCCCCATATCTTAAGGTACTTAAGACAGGGTTTCTTCCCACTCCACATCTGATATGGAGTGGTAGGCACAGTCTTGGTGGGAGCCTTGTTCAAGAGATATGCAGCTGCTTCTAGTGCATAACCCCAGAAAGATCGCGGTAACTCAGCCTTACTCATCATGGAACGAACCATATCCAATAGGGTTCGATTCCTCCTTTCCGATACACCGTTATGTTGCGGAGTGTATGGAGGAGTACGCTGAGAGAGAATTCCATTCTCTTTTAAATAGTTCAGGAACTCGGCACTCAAGTATTCTCCACCTCGATCCGATCTTAGAATCTTAATACTTTTGCCTGTTTGGTTTTCAACTTCATTCTTGTATTCACGAAATTTCTCAAAGGCCTCGGATTTCTGCTTCATCAAGAAGACATGTCCATACCTAGAGAAATCATCTGTGAAAGTAATGAAGTATGAATAACCGCTTCGCGCATGTGTAGACATTGGATCACACACGTCACTGTGTATGAGTCCCAAGAGCTCGCTTGCTCTTTCTCCGTGTCCAGTGAACGGAGTCTTAGTCATCTTTCCCATGAGACAAGATTCACAAGTGGCATAAGACTGATACTCGAACGGATCCAAGTATCCTTCTTTATGTAACTTAGTCAACCGTGTCTCATTGATGTGACCCAGTCTATAATTCCATAAGAAAGTTTGATTGGTATCTGAAGACTTTCTTTTGTGTGTATTCTGGACATTGAAAATCTGTGGTTGGTTTAATACGTATATACCATTGCTCAGTGTACCTGACCCAATCAAAACTTGATTAAGGTGAATGTTTACAACATTACTTACAAACGCAAATTCATAACCTTCTTTAGAAACCAAAGATACAGAAATGATATTACAAGTTGCGTTGGGTACAAAAAAGCAATTACGCAAAACCAAAACATGTCCATCTGTCATTCCCAGGTGATAGTCCCCCACGGCCTTAGCATCCATGCTAGCTCCGTTCGCAACTCTGAGGGTCATGTCACCTGCCTTCAAAAACCTACGGTTTCTCAACGCCTGCAAAGAATTACAGATATGAGATCCTGATCCGGTATCCAATACCCAGGAAGTAGAGTTTATCGAAAGACAGTTTTCAATAACATACACACCTGAAGCTGAAGCCGCAACCTGCTTCAGTTCCTGTGTCCTGGCTTTCCAATCCCTGCAATCTTTCTTCCAGTGTCCACTCTTATGATAATAGAAGCATTCTTCTTTACTCACAAGCTTTCCCGCTATCTTTGTTGCCTTTTCCTTTCCCTTCGTATCCACTTTACTAACACCGCCCCTTGGTTTGGCGGGGGCTTTCTTCTTCTTTCCCTTGGCTTTCGCCTTGGACCTAGAAGAAGAAGATCCTCCTACAAACAAAGTGGGTGTTTCCTGTAACCCTTCGAAAATCGTTTAGGCAGTTTTTCGGTAATCGGCAAATTTTTCGGCTTTTTCCATAAAAAGTCAAAATTGATATTTTTCATTGTAGACCTAATTATACAAAATTTAGGTAAGATATTACTATAATTTTGTCACTAAAATGTCACTTATAATTTTCTAGTTAAATAAAAAAATTTCGTAATTAATTAATTTTTTTATTATTTTAAGCCTTTTTAAATACATTTAATTAGGGATAAATACAAATTTAATTAGGTAAATTTCTTAATTAGGAGTCTTTATAAGCTAAAATATGGTGTTAATAAAATTATATCATGTCTTGCAAACTTTTGGTTTTATGGTGGGAAAATTATGAAAAAAATGATGAAAAAGGGGTTTTTTTGGAAAAAGTTGAAATGAAAAGCATTAAATGATATCATATGATATTTGTTTGACCTAGAAACTTCTTCAAAACTCCCACAACCTCCCTCCTCTACCTCAGGTCGAGCTCAACCTGAGCAAACCCCATTTCCCTCTCTCTTTCTTGCTTCTAAAATCATGAAAAAATCATCAAAATCCACCGAAATCAACACATTTCTTCACAAATTCAAACCATAATCCTATTCCACCTCTTTCCAACCCTAATTTGCTTCAAAACAAGGTAAAAGGAGGCATCTTTCAAGGTCAAGTGCAAGTTAGGGTTCACTTGTAAGGTATAAATCCTAAACTAGTTGTTAAATTTGTAGTTTAAATAAGCTAAATTAGTATTTAAAGTGTTAATTTCATTGTAATGGTTGGTTTTTGAAAATTCAAGAGAGGTGTTGATGTCCTAATTAGGGTTTGTTATAGGATAAGTGGGTTTAAGTTAGGGTAGTGGTTATCTAGTTGGTTAGAATGGTTTTTTGTGCGATGTAGCGATCGCTACACCGTTAAACCGCGACAATTACATCGATATTTCTACGTCAATGCTTACTAGTTTTTCTATATTTTTAAGAGGTGATGTTATAGTTAGGGTTTGAAGTTGAATAAGTGTGTTTAGGTTAGTATTGTGGCCATCTAGTGTATTAGGTCGGATATTTGTGCGATGTTGCGATCGCGATATCGTTAATTCGCGATGTTTGCTTTGAAATCGGCATGCTAATTGCTTACTAGTTTTTCTAAAATTTTAGGAGGTGATCTAATTGTGTTATTTAGGTGATATAATTAGCATCTTATACGACTATTAGGGTGTGTGAATGCGGAGTTTTGTTTAGTCGGGTTTTAGTTTTGACAATTGCCCCGAAACGGCGATTTTAGTTAAGGTTTTAGCGATTTTCGTGTATTTTCCGCGTACCGAGTGCACGTTGTGATTAATTCGAGAGCGTCGATCTTTTCATAGTGTGAGTTGCATCATTTCAGAAATCTGTAACCTTATATTGTGTGTTATGCAATTCTAGGATCGGTCGGGGAAACTTCGGATACGGCGCGAAAAGGCAAAGTGGTGGCCGGATCAGATTAGCGGGGATTTCAGGTGAGTAGATGTATTCATCTATGGGGGAATCGTCTGGATGGCGCGATGCGCCCCTTAGTTAGGATTACCCTACTTTATGCAAGATTTATATTGTTAGATAGCTTACCCCTTTATGTACATTGCATACCCTCACAGCTAACCGTATGCTAGATTGCATGGACATTCATCTTCATATATGCGATATCACTTCGTAGGACACGAACACCATTACCATTGGCATCTGTTGCACGCGCACTATTCATGTGACACACACGCCTTTGGTAATTGACATGCCACGTGCACGATAGAACCTGTTTATCTTAATATCATCACCTGCATTCATACTTGATATATGAAACTGCACCGCATGCACATATCTCGCATCATCATCATATTTACATAGAACTCTAGCCAAAATTCACATCATACACATTGATATCATAGACATTTATCATACATATAACATGTGGACATTATGATTTTCTTGAGGATTTCAGTTTTGCTGCGATTTCTGGATTTTTGGGGAAAACCGCAAGAATTTAACAAAACCTTATCTTTATCATTTTCAAAACAAAAGTTGCGGTTTTCTCGTGATGTATGTGTCGTCCACCATGAGTTTTCATGTTTTCTGTTGGATTTCGAGACCCGATTCGAGGAGTGGATGAACCGTCTCGGGTACATGGTGGGCCCGGTATGGTACCCCGGGGCAAGAAGATCGAGTTGTAGACGATGAGCCTGGCAGGGGAAGACTATCTACCAGTGATGTCTGGCACGGCGGATATCCGGAGGATACCGACCGTTGTCATGAGATTTATGATATGGGCCGATCCGGACTGACGGAGCCCGATATTGAGACAGATGTGATTCCTATTTGGTGTCGATGCTTGACACAGGTTTTCAGAGGATTTCTTGATGATATTTAGCTATTATGCAGACATTCATTTTTCTAAAAGTTAAGAATGCAGTAACATTAACATTTAAAACACTTAAAGAGTTAGAAAAGATATTGTATACATGTGCATGCATACTAGAGTTATTATATCACATATGGACATACATGTTGTTCCGCATTGCGTGCATTCTTACGATTGCCTTACTAGATGTTATATTCTACTCACGAGCTGGCAACTCACCCCCGTTGTGCCACAGTGTCTTGCAGGTCGGACCCGTCAGTCTTGTAGCGGCGGGCTATCTTGTCATCAGTTCCTTTTGCTCAGACTCGCGACATCGCCCGTAGGTGGGTTGCGAGTATACTTTATTTCTTTTTGCTTTATCATTGTATCTAGTATTCTCCATCTACCACTTGTATTGTATATGCGACCTAGTGATGAGACTGAGAGATTTGTATATTTGTGGTTTCTTTTGGGTCGAGCTCACTTGAGCCGACGTGTGTTTTCTGGTAGTTGCATCTCTTTTATGCTCTTTTTCTTGATATTACTATTATATTGCATGTGGTTGTGATCCGCCTTGGGCGAAGAGCTAGCTCCCGCTTGGGGATGCCATTTTTATAATTACAGGTTTATTATCTTGTTGTACCCATTTTGGGGGATAGAAAATACAGGGGAGACTCTGCCGAAATTTTCGGGAATTTTTGATGTTCTTTTTTTGGATTCTATGCAACTTAATTGATTTCAAAACCGTTTTCATTTAAGATTTTCCTTCACTCTCTTTTGATTTTGGGTTAGATTTCTGGGCTTTGGCTGACTTAGGTTACGGTACGCCTTTAGACGTCTCGTAATCTAAGTGCCAGTCACGTTCCGTACTTTCGGGTCGTGACAAAGTTGGTATCAGAGCGTAGGTTTTACCTTTCTGAGTGTAGGACGACCTTGGTAGATGGAGTAGGTGACTTAAGCAGAGTGGCGTAGCGTGGGTATGATCCGCGGCATACTTACGATACGGTACTCCGCCTAAGTGACCTTAGGACATAATTGCTTGTATTTCCTTTCTTGATTCCTTGCATTCCTTGATTCAATTGCAATGATCTTATCAGTCCTGTTTCTTATTCCAGCTTCGATGCCGCCAAAGACTACGAGAGCTCAGCGGGCTGCCGCTAGGGATGAGATTCGAGCGGGCTCGTCTGAGGCGAGGATCGAGCGGGAGGATACGCCTACCCCTCAGGGTCATACTGATACGCCTTATCCAGACCGTATTTCCAGATTAGAGGCATGCATGCAAGAGTTGCGGCAGATGATGGGATCTTTAGTTGAGTCCAGTCGGGCACAGAGATCCGAGGACGTTCCTTCCACCGCACAGACCACGATCGTACCTGCTGCACAGATGGTCACTCCTGCTGCTACTACGGAGACTATCCCTGTTTCACTATAGGAGTTCATGAGATTGAGACCTCCAGCTTTTACCGGTACAGATGCGACGGAGGACCCACAGGCATTTCTCGATAGGATGGCACGGATTGGCCGTTCGTTGAGGTGTTCTGAGGATAGATTGGTGGAGTTTGCGAGTTTTCGTCTGGAGGGTCTTGCCCAGACATGGTACGACTCAGTAGAGAGAGGCCGAGCTGCAGGTCTGCCTTCTATGACCTGGGATGAGTTTACAGCTGCATTTCTTGCCCGTTTTCTTCCGGAGAGTGTTCGAGATGCTCGAGCCCGTAGTTTTGAGTCTTTGCGCAAGACTCCGGGGATGACAGTGTCGGAGTATGATATACAGTTTACCCAGTTGTCTCGATATGCTCCGTACCTAGTCGACACAGAAGAGAAGAGGATAAAGAGGTTTGTACGAGGGCTTGATACACAGCTATTCCTTGCCATCGGCACCCAGCACTTTGATACATACGCAGCCGCGATGGACGCAGCCTTACTTTTGGAGGAGCGTATTTCTGAGACTCCGGTCGTTTCTGGGCCGAAGAGGATCCGTACTGATACGCCAGCTCAGCGGCAGATAGGCAGACATCGTGATAGATTATTTCCGGGAGATGGTGGAGGCAGAGGATTGAGACGAGGTCAGTTATTTGGTTCATATCCACAGACCCAGCAGTCGTCTCCAGGATGTTTTCGGTGTGGGAGTCAGTACCACCGTGTCAGAGACTGTACCATAGGACGCCAGGGCGCGGCGACAGTCCCGCATGTGACTTTACCACCCTCACCACCTTCTCAGAGAGCTTTACTTCCTACTCCTGATGATGTCCACGCCAGTCAGATGCTTCTAGAGGCCGTGGGCGTGGCGGTCCAGTCCAGAGAGGACGAGGCGACAGAGGCAGAGGCAGAGGCCGAGGTAGAGGCAGAGGACAGCCAGCTATTAATGGTGGACAGGCCCGAGTGTTCGCATTGACTCCTCAGGATGCACAGGCATCCAATGCCGTCGTGACAGGTACTCTGCCAGTATGTTCTTTTGATGCACGGGTATTAATTGATCCAGGCTCGACACATTCCTATGTATCCACGTATTTTGCACCGAGGTTAGGCCGAGAGTCTTCTCCGTTAGATCAGCCGCTTGTCGTTATTACCCCGGTAGGCGAGTCTTTTGTTGCCCGTTTTGTGTATCGATCGTGTTTCGTTCGTATTGGGGAGAGAGATTCTTCAGTAGATTTGATTCTCCTCGATATGCTAGACTTTGACGTTCTTCTTGGTATGGACTGGCTAGCCACCTGTTATGCATCTGTGGACTGCCGTGAAAAGGCAGTCAGATTCAGTTTTCCTGGTGAGCCGGTTCTTATTATTCAGGAAGATCGTAGTGCTACCCTTCCCAGCTTGATTTCATCTCTTCGCGCTGGTCAGCTCTTAAGGAAAGGGTGTCAGGGATTCTTAGCCTATATTTGCGATACTAGCTCCACAGAGGTTCCGTTGGACCAGGTCCCTGTTGTGAGAGAGTTTCCTGATGTATTCCCTGACGAGCTGCCTGGTCTGCCACCAGAGCGCGAGATTGAGTTCTGTATTGACTTGATCCCTGGCACGGGGCCTATTTCTATACCTCCTTATCGGATGGCCCCGGCGGAGCTGAGAGAGCTAAAGGATCAGTTACAGGACTTACTGGACAAAGGGCTTATCCGACCGAGTGTGTCACCTTGGGGTGCTCCCGTCCTGTTTGTTAAGAAGAAGGACGGAAGTATGCGTTTATGCATTGATTATCGTCAGCTGAACCGGGTTACTGTACGGAATAGGTATCCCCTACCCCGCATTGATGACTTATTTGATCAGCTCCAGGGTGCAGGGTTTTTCTCGAAGGTTGATTTACGGTCAGGTTATCACCAGTTGCGGGTTCGGAAGGAGGATATTCCGAAGACCGCCTTCCGTACTCGTTATGGTCATTACGAGTTCTTGGTGATGTCGTTCGGGCTCACCAATGCCCCGGCAGCTTTTATGGATTTGATGAACCGCGTATTCAGGCCGTATCTCGATCAGTTCATCATTGTGTTCATTGACGACATCTTGGTTTATTCTCGGAGCCGGGAGGAGCATGAGCAGCACTTACGTATCACATTGCAGACTTTGAGGGAGCATCAGCTGTTCGCCAAATTCTCCAAGTGCGCATTCTGGCTAGACAGTGTCGACTTCTTGGGTCATGTGGTGACGAGAGATGGTATTTGTGTGGACCCGAAGAAGATCGAGGCAGTTCAGCGTTGGCCTAGACCGGTATCAGTCACAGAAGTTCGCAGTTTTCTAGGTTTGGCCGGCTATTATCGACGTTTTGTCCAGGATTTCTCCCGCATTGCTGCACCGTTGACCGGGTTGACCCGGAAGGGGGTTCCTTTTGATTGGACCCAGGCATGTGAGGATAGCTTCCAGCAGTTGAAGACTCGTCTGACTACTGCTCCGGTGTTAGCATTGCCTTCAGGATCAGGCGGGTTCGTGGTATATTGTGATGCTTCTAGAGTGGGGCTGGGCTGTGTATTAATGCAGCACGACAGAGTTATCGCGTATGCTTCTCGGCAGCTGAGGAAACACGAGCAGAACTACCCCACCCATGATTTAGAGATGGCTGCAGTGGTATTTGCACTTAAGATCTGGAGACATTACCTATACGGTGAGTCGTGCCAGATATTCACTGACCACAAGAGTTTGAAGTATATCTTCCAGCAACAAGACCTGAACCTGAGACAGCGCCGTTGGATGGAGTTGGTGAAGGATTATGACTGCGAGATTCTATACCATCCGGGCAAGGTGAATGTGGTGGCAGATGCTTTGAGTAGGAGGCCCGGAGGTAGCTTATCTTGTTTGAGCGCAGTACAGATGCAGTCGACGGCGGATTGGCAGGTTTTATGTGATAGCAGAGTGCAGTTCGAGTTTACTCCTACAGGGGGACAGCTGGCCCATTTCAGAGCACGCCCACAGTTACTTGACCGTATTCGCGAGGCACAGTCCGGCGATGCCCGTATCTTAGAGATTATTGAGCAGATTCGGCAGGGTAGAGTTTCTGAGTTCGTGATTGATGATCAGGGGATACTTCGATTTGGGACTCGACTGTGTGTGCCAGATTCAGAGGGACTGAGGCGTGATATTCTCGAGGAGGCACATAGATCCGTATACAGTGTGCATCCAGGTTCCACCAAGATGTACCGTGATTTGAGAGAGGTTTACTGGTGGGACGGGATGAAGAAGGATATTACAGACTTTGTGTCGAGATGCTTGACTTGTCAGCAAGTCAAGGCTGAGCACCAGAGGCCAGCCGGCGAGTTACAGCCTTTGCCCATCCCTGAGTGGAAGTGGGAGCAGGTCTCCATGGACTTCGTTGTGGGTCTACCCAGGACCAGTCGAGGGTATGACTCTATTTGGGTGATTGTGGATCGACTGACGAAAGCGGCTCACTTCCTGCCAGTGAGGACCACTTTTGGATTTTCTCAGTACGCCCAGGTTTATATTCATGAGATAGTGCGACTGCATGGTGTTCCGACTTGCATCGTGTCCGACCGTGGCACCCAGTTTACCAGCCGATTGTGGCAGAAAGTACAGGAAGCTTTGGGCACCCGATTGAGTTTTAGCACAGCCTTTCATCCTCAGACTGACGGTCAGTCGGAGCGTACGATTCAGACTCTTGAGGACATGCTGAGAGCTTTTGTTTTAGATTTCGGTGGTAGCTGGGATCGTCATTTGCCTTTGATCGAGTTTTCCTACAATAATAGCTTCCAGGAGACGATTCAGATGGCACCTTTCGAGGCTTTATATGGGAGGAGATGTCGATCGCCTGTATGTTGGACAGAGCTCAGGGAGAGCAGTATTTTGGGGCCGCAGATTGTGCAGGAGACGACCGAGAAAATACAGCTGATTAGGGACAGGATGAGAGCGGCACAGAGCAGGCAGAAATCTTATGCTGACAGGCGCCGTCGCCGACTCGAGTTCGCTATTGGCGATCATGTTTTCCTGAAGGTCTCTCCGATGAAGGGTGTGATGAGATTTGGGCGGAAAGGGAAACTGAGTCCTAGATATGTTGGTCCTTTCGAGATCCTAGAGCGTGTTGGTCCAGTCGCTTATCGGTTAGCTCTTCCGCCCAGCTTCCCCGATGTTCACCCCGTATTCCATGTCTCGATGCTCCGCAAGTGCCTTCATGATCCTTCCCAGGCGATTCAGCACCAGACGATCCAGTTAGAGCGTGACCTTTCTTTCACCGAGCAGCCGGTTGTCATCTTGGATCGGCAGGTGAAGAAATTGAGGTCGAAGGTCATACCGTCTGTCAAGGTTCTTTGGCGTGGCCCGAACAGCGAGGAGGTCACCTGGGAGACCGAGGTCGAGATGAGGAAGAGATATCCCCATCTTTTTGAAGGTACGCGTAGTTAAATTCTAAATTCGGGGACCGAATTTCTTTAAGGGGGGAAGATTGTAACCCTTCGAAAATCGTTTAGGCAGTTTTTCGGTAATCGGCAAATTTTTCGGCTTTTTCCGTAAAAAGTCAAAATTGATATTTTTCATTGTAGACCTAATTATACAAAATTTAGGTAAGATATTACTATAATTTTGTCACTAAAATGTCACTTATAATTTTCTAGTTAAATAAAAAATTTTCGTAATTAATTAATTTTTTTATTATTTTAAGCCTTTTTAAATACATTTAATTAGGGATAAATACAAATTTAATTAGGTAAATTTCTTAATTAGGAGTCTTTATAAGCTAAAATATGGTGTTAATAAAATTATATCATGTCTTGCAAACTTTTGGTTTTATGGTGGGAAAATTATGAAAAAAATGATGAAAAAGGGGTTTTTTTGGAAAAAGTTGAAATGAAAAGCATTAAATGATATCATATGATATTTGTTTGACCTAGAAACTTCTTCAAAACTCCCACAACCTCCCTCCTCTACCTCAGGTCGAGCTCAACCTGAGCAAACCCCATTTCCCTCTCTCTTTCTTTCTTCTAAAATCATGAAAAAATCATCAAAATCCACCGAAATCAACACATTTCTTCACAAATTCAAACCATAATCCTATTCCACCTCTTTCCAACCCTAATTTGCTTCAAAACAAGGTAAAAGGAGGCATCTTTCAAGGTCAAGTGCAAGTTAGGGTTCACTTGTAAGGTATAAATCCTAAACTAGTTGTTAAATTTGTAGTTTAAATAAGCTAAATTAGTATTTTAAAGTGTTAATTTCATTGTAATGGTTGGTTTTTGAAAATTCAAGAGAGGTGTTGATGTCCTTATTAGGGTTTGTTATAGGATAAGTGGGTTTAAGTTAGGGTAGTGGTTATCTAGTTGGTTAGAATGGTTGTTTGTGCGATGTAGCGATCGCTACACCGTTAAACCGCGACAATTGCATCGATATTTCTACGTCAATGCTTACTAGTTTTTCTATATTTTTAAGAGGTGATGTTATAGTTAGGGTTTGAAGTTGAATAAGTGTGTTTAGGTTAGTATTGTGGCCATCTAGTGTATTAGGTCGGATATTTGTGCGATGTTGCGATCGCGATATCGTTAATTCGCGATGTTTGCTTTGAAATCGGCATGCTAATTGCTTACTAGTTTTTCTAAAATTTTAGGAGGTGATCTAATTGTGTTATTTAGGTGATATAATTAGCATCTTATACGACTATTAGGGTGTGTGAATGCGGAGTTTTGTTTAGTCGGGTTTTAGTTTTGACAATTGCCCCGAAACGGCGATTTTAGTTAAGGTTTTAGCGATTTTCGTGTATTTTCCGCGTACCGAGTGCACGTTGTGATTAATTCGAGAGCGTCGATCTTTTCATAGTGTGAGTTGCATCATTTCAGAAATCTGTAACCTTATATTGTGTGTTATGCAATTCTAGGATCGGTCGGGGAAACTTCGGATACGGCGCGAAAAGGCAAAGCGGTGGCCGGATCAGATTAGCGGGGATTTCAGGTGAGTAGATGTATTCATCTATGGGGGAATCGTCTGGATGGCGCGATGCGCCCCTTAGTTAGGATTACCCTACTTTATGCAAGATTTATATTGTTAGATAGCTTACCCCTTTATGTACATTGCATACCCTCACAGCTAACCATATGCTAGATTGCATGGACATTCATCTTCATATATGCGATATCACTTCGTAGGACACGAACACCATTACCATTGGCATCTGTTGCACGCGCACTATTCATGTGACACACACGCCTTTGGTAATTGACATGCCACATGCACGATAGAACCTGTTTATCTTAATATCATCACCTGCATTCATACTTGATATATGAAACTGCACCGCATGCACATATCTCGCATCATCATCATATTTACATAGAACTCTAGCCAAAATTCACATCATACACATTGATATCATAGACATTTATCATACATATAACATGTGGACATTATGATTTTCTTGAGGATTTCAGTTTTGCTGCGATTTCTGGATTTTTGGGGAAAACCGCAAGAATTTAACAAAACCTTATCTTTATCATTTTCAAAACAAAAGTTGCGGTTTTCTCGTGATGTATGTGTCGTCCACCATGAGTTTTCATGTTTTCTGTTGGATTTCGAGACCCGATTCGAGGAGTGGATGAACCGTCTCGGGTACATGGTGGGCCCGGTATGGTACCCCGGGGCAAGAAGATCGAGTTGTAGACGATGACCCTGGCAGGGGAAGACTACCTACCGGTGATGTCTGGCGCGGCGGATATCCGGAGGATACCGACCGTTGTCATGAGATTTATGATATGGGCCGATCCGGACTGACGGAGCCCGATATTGAGACAGATGTGATTCCTATTTGGTGTCAATGCTTGACACAGGTTTTCAGAGGATTTCTTGATGATATTTAGCTATTATGCAGACATTCATTTTTCTAAAAGTTAAGAATGCAGTAACATTAACATTTAAAACACTTAAAGAGTTAGAAAAGATATTGTATACATGTGCATGCATACTAGAGTTATTATATCACATATGGACATACATGTTGTTCCGCATTGCGTGCATTCTTACGATTGCCTTACTAGATGTTATATTCTACTCACGAGCTGGCAACTCACCCCCGTTGTGCCACAGTGTCTTGCAGGTCGGACCCGTCAGTCTTGTAGCGGCGGGCTATCTTGTCATCAGTTCCTTTTGCTCAGACTCGCGACATCGCCCGTAGGTGGGTTGCGAGTATACTTTATTTCTTTTTGCTTTATCATTGTATCTAGTATTCTCCATCTACCACTTGTATTGTATATGCGACCTAGTGATGAGACTGAGAGATTTGTATATTTGTGGTTTCTTTTGGGTCGAGCTCACTTGAGCCGACGTGTGTTTTCTGGTATTTGCATATCTTTTATGCTCTTTTTCTTGATATTACTATTATATTGCATGTGGTTGTGATCCGCCTTGGGCGAAGAGCTAGCTCCCGCTTGGGGATGCCATTTTTATAATTACAGGTTTATTATCTTGTTGTACCCATTTTGGGGGATAGAAAATACAGGGGAGACTCTGCCGAAATTTTCGGGAATTTTTGATGTTCTTTTTTTTGGATTCTATGCAACTTAATTGATTTCAAAACCGTTTTCATTTAAGATTTTCCTTCACTCTCTTTTGATTTTGGGTTAGATTTCTGGGCTTTGGCTGACTTAGGTTACGGTACGCCTTTAGACGTCTCGTAATCTAAGTGCCAGTCACGTTCCGTACTTTCGGGTCGTGACATTTCCCTACCTTTCTGTAGGGTGCCCTCTGCGCTCCTCAGCATGTTGAGGAGTTCTGAAAGTTCAAATTCTTTTTCTTGTAAGTTGAAGTTCAGTATAAACTGGGCGTAAGTGGAAGGAAGGGACTGGAGAATCAAGTCCGTATAGAGCTCACTCTCCAACGTGGTCCCAAGTTCTGCAAGCTCCTTAATGTAGCCAATCATCTTAAGTACGTGTTCCGCTACCGATTATCCGACGGCCAACTTTGCCGAAAACAACTTCTTCGACACTTCGTATCTTGCGATACGAGACTGCTCTCCATACAGTTCTTTTGTATGGAGAAATATGGATTCCAGGTCCATATTCTCGTGCCTCCTCTGATGTTCGTTGTCCATAGAGGCAAGCACGAGGCACTTGGCCTTCGCGCAATCAATCTCCCAAGTTTTACGGATTTCCTTATCCGCGATGCTGGAGGTGGGACCTGGGACGGGGGGAGCTTTGGTGGTAAGAAGATACCCCAGCTTGTCGTAAGTGATTGCCATTTTGACATTCCTGAGCCAATCTTTGTAGTTTGGCCCTGTCAGTATGTTTTTATCTAGAAGTAACTTAAGTCCAGTCATGTCGATTGGTAGCTGCAATTAGGAGAGAGAGAAGAAACACTCAGCACGATGCTCTTGCAAGTTTAGAATGGTTTTTAATTTGTCTAAACAGGATGGCTTCCACTGTCTCTCGAATCCCTCCTCAAACCATAAAGGAAGAATTAGCCGGGATTAATCCCACCGCACAATACTTGCTTAACCGTTCAGCCAGGCCAGTGTCGGTACTTTGAGGGAGGTTTTCCAACGCTTTTGTGAAGTTCCTTAATTTAAGAACCACTTTTTCCTGGGGGCGTAGCCCCGCTAACACCTTTCTAGACACCTACTAGGTTTATAGCATTGATCGTTTAGTGAGAAATTTCTCGAGGAGTAGCATATACTCACAGTAGGATCGGGATCCAAATATCATCGCGTGACGAAAATGAAGGAATCCTACCATAATCATCACATTCCAAATGGTATGCAAATCTAGCAAGTTTCAGTACTTATGAAACTCCCGATGTGGATTTTTGCCCCATGCTCTTATGACCTTGACGAAGGTCAACAAATCATAAGTCACATGTCAAGTTCTGCCCGTCATTTTCCAGGTTAATTTGAACCCACCCGTATATACCCTTGACGAAGGTCAACAAGGTAATACGACTGTCGCAAACCAACGCATCTATCTATGCTACATATGAACACCCAACAGCTACCAATCACTATGCCTTGACGAAGGTCAACAAACATAGCTTGAATACTATTGAATATTCATACGAAACGACGGAGGGCTACGAATGGTTTTGGCTAAACCGTGAACGTAGTGAACTTGATATGATCGATGGAACGAGATAGCTTTTAAAAGGAGTGGCTCAAGCTCCGCATTTAAAAGTTGGTTTTGAAAAGAACCGAGTGTTTTTTCGAAAGTGTTCCAACGAATTTTGCTTGGTTTATTATCTTGCATTAGTTCTTTTAATGCATGATATTCTTGCATTAGTTCTTTTAATGCGTCCCATCATTTAATCCTACCATTGTAGAAAACAACCAAAATATGACGTATGCTTATGCCATTCGCATTCGCCACGGGGCCCCGTCATCACCCGTTAGGTTACTTAACTAACGACAGAGCGGGGGCTGGGCTAGCGCGGCTGTAAAACATAAGCAGCGCCTAAATAGTTATAAATATATAGCAATGATAGATATTACAGATCACAGATGAATACATTGGATATACTAGGAATCCGCAATCCTTTCGAGCCTGCAACGAAAAGCGGATTACACGGTCGCGGTGAATAGCCAATACCCCACCCAAGACCCCTACGGGTGCGGCAAACTACCCGCCAAGTACCCGAAGTGGAGCAACCTCCCTCAACGCCGTGAGTAGGCCACTCAGCACTTCGAGATACCCGGTAGTTTGTGCACCCCTCCATGGGTCTATCCTAGGAGCAAAAACAGTAAAAAGAATTATACAATGACGGCTACAACCCCGACCCAGTTGTGCGGCCAAACAAATAATAATATTACATCAATTTACATTTTACAATGAATGAAAGAAAAAGAAACACTCATCTCACATCCACCCCGGCTATTCACCCGCGACAGTCCAACGCATTCATATACACAAACCATCATCAAACACAGATCACAGATATGTATAACCCCGACTAATCGACATATAGCGATTAGCCGACGTTCAATACATATAAACATCACAGATATAACCATTATAGTCAAAGTGTAGTGAAGTTCGATAAAAATACGGATTTATAGGCCCCCAAAAACAAATTTCTTTTCTGGAAAATCTGGGCACAAATAAACCATCTGAAAAATCCCAAAACCCTACCAGAAGAACACTGCACAAAACCCGATCACGAGAGGAGCCAAAACGGCGGAGGTTCTGCAGCAAATGCATACCTATCGCCGCGGAACCGCGGCGGTTTGAGGGAATCAGGCGACCGTTTTTGGTGGGTGTTTTCACAAAACCCTGAGCCGATTTTAGGAGTAAAACTTTTTATTTTTAGAGCACAAAAAATTTCAACAGAAAGTTAGGGTTTTGATTTTCCGGTTTTTGCGATTTTTCCGATCAAACTTCCATACACTTTACTACTAAGCTAGTTTAAGTTTAGTTAGGCTCTGATACCACTGTAAGTCCACGTTGCCAACCCCGGTTCTTGCGGGGAGGCGGAAACGGTATAAAAATCAAATTTTTAGCGCATGGGGCAATATGGACTAACAAAGTCGGGATCTTTTCTAAACTAAACTAGCAAGAAAGCTAAAGAGAGTTAGCTACTCGAAAAGAGGTTATACCTAACTTGAACTCCTTCTTCTTGAAACCTTTGTAGGAGTTGATGGTGCTTTCCTCGTCGCCTTCTTTCGTCAAAGATGGATCCACCTGAGGGTTCAACCTTCGGACTCTTTCTCGAACTTTGAGTGAACTAGGATCTTTGGCTTGCTAAACCTTTAACCCTAGAGTGAGTAGAGAGTGGCTTTGGGGTGTTTTTATCTCAAGGAGATGGATTCTCAACACATGAGAAGGGAGCTCCTTGAACTAGAGGAGGAGGAAGAAGAAGAGAGGAGAGAGAAGAGTTATGATAGAATGAGAGCTTTTCATTTTACAACCATAACATAATAAGAAATGAATTATCAAAAATAATAATAATAATGTAAATGAAATAGTTGATGGATGGTTTGGAATGACCATTATCATTACACACATTAAATGATTTTGCTAGAATCAAAGAGCATCTTTGATATGTAATGATGATGGTCAAACTTTCAACTATGGTCAACTAGTCAACCTTGGTCAACAAGTCAACAAACCCAACCATGACACAATTTCATTTAATTAATATTATTAATTGATATATCATAAATCTATTAGGGTTTGGAAAAAGACGACTGTCAACTGTGCATACGCACCCGTTCCGAAACCCTAATGAAAATCCTCTTCCTCCGCCTCAACCAACTGTGCATACACACCCGCATTCTTGTTCCGAGGAACATGAATACTATTAGATAAAATCAACCCCAAAATATATACCAGTATCTGGCTCAAACCAGAGCCTGCTAGTAATATCTGTCCGGACTCCAAATGTGCACAAGTGCGCGGATGAGAACGAACCCTGTCGCAAAACCATGCGACCTCTACTCTGTTTTGCCCAATGGCGAATAGCCCTCTATGTGGGACTCTAAAGACTCGACACTACGCTGGCAGTGGGTTTAACCACAGACCGCAAGCGGCACTAGCTGTGCGTAACGGTCCCCAGGTAGATGCCGATAAGAAGACTGACGAGGCGAGCCCCATCTGAACTCCTACTGAGTCT
The DNA here is from genome assembly GCA_030015575.1 of Agapanthus africanus. Lineage (NCBI taxonomy): Eukaryota > Viridiplantae > Streptophyta > Magnoliopsida > Asparagales > Amaryllidaceae > Agapanthus > Agapanthus africanus. The sequence continues at coordinate 407,544,850 of CM057349.1, read as the reverse complement.
GAATGTGACAGTCTCCGTACAGTCCGGTCTGTTCGTCTAATATATCGCATGGCGGGCCTAGGGGCGGTAAACGTCAGTCCCCTAATAGCGGTACAAGTCGTGTCGGAGTGAAGCCCAAAATACCCTGAGATAACACTGGAAGCCTACCAGTATATCTCGCTTGCCCTGGCCAGGGACTACTCGTGTAATGGCTCTCCTAGATACAGCGCGATGTCAACCCCCAATACCGGGAGAGACGAATCCTGTCTAACCGTCACTGCCTCCAAGTGCTTCGGGACTGCACCCAACTACCACCTGTTTGCATGACTCCTCTGAGCCGTGGTAGGGTAGTAATCAAAGTACAGTGGGAACACACTCGAGGCGAAGTGCCAGTGTCAAGTCAGCGGACTAAGCTGTACTCATGTCACCTGGGAACTGATAACTGACGATAGATATAATACCAACTAGTCAGTTCCCGACGAGTCCTGTCCAGTGTACTCGTAACCTAACGAGCACCCGCATACTATCTCAAGTACGACGTACTGATGGCTGTGGGACAGACCGTCTCCCACACTGGGATGAGAAGCGCATGCGCTAGTCTACTCCGGAGTATCGATGCCCTGTCTCGATAGTCCTGCGACTAGGGACCAGTATAAGGATGTGCTTATAGATTACCCAGCCTCCACTAGTGTGACTGCCATCACAACGCTGGTAATCAAGCAAAGATCCTAAGGGCTCCACTAATGTGTATAGGTGATATACTAAAATAAACACATGTACACATTGACGTAGAAACAAACCAAGTAGCATACTACTATATTGAGCAAGATTGTTTATACAAGGTGAATATCCCAAGCTTCCATTAAGTAATATACAAACTAGTATGATACAGTAATGGCCTCTAGGGCATATACACTAACAGATATCCGTCAGACTAGGGAAAAGGACAATGTGAAAGCCAAGTGCCTCATGTTGGCTTCAGTTGATGGTGTATACCAGAGGCAGCACAAGAAGATGGTCTTAGTTTCCATTTTCCTCCATAACAAAGATTTATATGGAGAGCAATCTCGTATCGCAAGATATGAGACCTCGAACGAATTGCTTCAAGCGAGGTTGGCTGTCGGGTCATCTGTAGGGGACGGCGTCCTTACGATGACTAGCTATATTGATAAGCTCACGGACCTGGAGACTACGTTGGGAAACATGTCATATGCTGACTTATTGCCACAGTCCCTACCCTCTACTTACCTCTGCTTAATGGGGGACCTTCTTCTTTTGCATCCAGGACGAAAGCAAAGGGTGAAAAGAAGAAGACCTCCACAAAGCCGATATACGGTGTCAGTAAAGTAGAAGGAAAAGGAAGAGTAAAATTTTCGGGACTTGGTGTAGGGAAGGAGGGATGTTCCTATTGTTATAGGAACGAGCATTGGCAGAAGGATTGCAGGGCTTTGGAAGCCAGTATCCAGGATTCGAAGCATGTTGTGGCTTCGGCCTCGAGTGTGTTTATGATTAAGAAATGTTTGTCAATTAACTCTACTTCCTGGGTACTAGATACCGGAGCAAGATCTCATATCTGTAATTCATTACATGCTTTGAGAAACCGTAGAGTTATCAGGGTAGGTGATTTGTCTCTCAGAGTTGCGAACGGAATGAGCGTGGACGCTGAATCCGTGGGAGAATATCGCCTAGGTTTGACAAGTGGGCAGATATTGATTCTACGTAACTGTTTGTATGTACCTAGTTTGACTTGTAATATCATATCAATGTCCTCACTTTCGAGAGAGGGATATGATTTTACATTCGTAAGCGATGTAGTTCACATCCACCTAAATCAAGTTCTGATTGGGTCCGGTACATTAGATGACGGTATATACGTATTGAATCAAGCTCAGGTTTTCAATGTCCAGAACACACTTAAAAGAAAGTCTCTGGAAATAAATCAGGCTTTCTTATGGCATTATAGACTAGGTCACATCAATGAAACACGGTTGACTAAGTTACATAGAGAAGAATTGTTAGTTATGTATATGCCCTAGAGGCCATTGTTGTACATATGATGTATATTATAATGGATGCTTGGTTATATATAGAGATGACTTTCTTGCTCGTCATGATAGTATGCTATTTGGTTTCACTTTATCTTAACATGTTGACATGTATTGGTTTACTGTTTTTCTCTCACATGTTGATAAAGCCCTTAGGATATGTACTCGACTACTGGGACTATGATGAGATCATACTAGTGGGGCCATGGTGGTCGATGAGTACATCCTATAACTGTTCCTAGTCGAGGGTATATCGAGACAGGGCATCGATACACCAGAGTAGACTAGCGTATACGCATCTTGACCCATATGATGGGCGATGGATGATCCCATATCCATCGGTGTTTGACATCAGAGATGGTGTACGGGTGCTCAGTAGAGACTGGGTACACTGGACGGACTCGCCGAGAACTCCCAGATGGTGATATACCACACGTTAGATGGCAGTTCTCCGGTGACACTGGTACATGGTAGTCTGTAGACCTGAGATCTTCATAGTGTCTTGTGTGATTCCCACTGTGCTTTGATTTCCACCTTACCACGTCCAATAGGGCGTGCAAAACGGTGGCTTTTGGGTACAGTCCCGAATCACATGGAGGCAATGAGCGATAGGAGGGGATTCGTCTCTCCCGGTATAGGGAGTTGATGTTGTGCTGTGTTCGATTGGCTATAACTGGAAGTCCCTGGCCAGGGCTGATATAGAGATTTACTGGTAAGTGTTACAAGTAGTTTCTCGACCCGTTATATACCACACATCGACACGACTTATCGGTTATTGGGGTCTGACGTTTACCATCCCTAAACTTGATATGCGACATATCAGACGAACAGACCGGACTGTACGGGAGTGTTACTGATTGGATTCACAGGAGAACGCACAGGCTAGCTTGTTGATCTTCTGATCGCTCAATACCTGGGTGGCTGTTACGTTTAGCTGACCGCTTGCAGCTTGTGGGTGTATGATATGATCGTCACCTGCTACCGGCGTATTGACGATTCTTTAGAGTCCTACACAGAGGTTTCTTGGCTCAGGCGAAATGGAGTAGAGGCACATATGTGATATGTGCAGGACCGAGGATAATGCGATATGAGATACCGTATTATATTCTCGTGATATTTAGATATGAACCGGGACATCGGATCAAGTGTTGATTCGATGAATCGGTACATGATATATTAGTCGGTTATATTCGATATAGCCGGATCGTCGGATCAAGTGTTGATTCGATGATTTAATGTATAATAATATATATGATATATTATTACATTATCTAATATTGGCTTGCTTTATTATTTCATTTTCTCACTGGATGATACATTGATATATATGCGATATATGTTAATTGTATTATTTTCTTTTGTTGCAAATATATAATATATATGTGATATATATTATTGTGACATGATATGATTTATTATTTAACATGTTTAAGGATGATTAAATGGGATTAGGGTTTGATTAGGGTTAGCTTCTTCTTGCACCTTCTAGAAGCTTTGATTTTGTCATTCTTAAGATATTATGGTTGATATTTTTACATGACTCATAACTTAACCTAACCAAACCCTAACTCTAGTTTATTCTCTACAAACTATTAGCCACTCATCCTTGACCATGGTTGATATATCAATCATATAGATTTATTTTCTATTCATCACAAAAGGAATTATCATTTGATTTTCCATTATCATCATCTTCTTCTCTCTTGATTTTGAGCTCACTAGAAATTCCATTTGTGATGATAAATTGTGAGAAAGTGAATTAAAAAGAAAGCATAAATACTACTCCCTCATCCTCTTCTCATCTAGCCCATGAGATTAGTGTGTTCATCTCTTTAGAGTGAGTAAGCTTGAGTTATTGATACTTCGACGTAGATCATCGGAGATTTGGAACACTTCAAGCAAGCATGGATCGTTCGAGTCGTGGAGCCTCTCTTGAGTCCGGGAGATCGTGGATCGCGGCGAAGGGACTTCTACTCGGAGCTTATGAAGCGAAGGAGCGGACTACAAAGGTTGTAATCCCTCATACTTAGCTTAAAAGATGTAATCTTGCATGCTTAACCCTAATAATCTAGCAAAGATCCTGGCTTTGGGTTGTTCGGCACGTCTAAATTTTTATCCGGGCATGTTTGATGCCTTATGAACCTTCACAAGAGTGCCTAGGAACCCTACAGTGGTATCAGAGCCTAGCTAGAGCATTAGGCGACGTGTTTACGAAGTTAAAACTCCGATCGAACCCGAACCGACAAAATTTAACCCCTCTCTGGAAATTTTTCAAAATTTGGGATTTTTCTGAATTAAAAATACGTAAAAAAATTAGCAGGGAATTCAAAGAATTACCATGAAACACGGGCCCACAACTCCACTAAGTCACCGCGGAACCGCGGCGGGAACATGCTTCCCGCGACGGTTCCGCGGCCGACTCATGGAATTGTGACACGTGTTTTTCATGGTAATAACCGTAGGTGCTTGTTGATGCTTCTGGGTTTTTTTGAATATGATTCAAGTGTTGTTTAATCTAGGGTTTATTTTGTAATCGTAGATTCGATCGGAAAATTTAAATTCGTTGTTTTTCAGGTATTTAGAAATTGTTAAAAAGTTCGAACGGATATCATTAACTCACTTTTTTCCGGCACGTAAAACTTTCAAGTGTTGAATTTTTATCGGGTTTAAATCTTTCGGAAAAATTGTACAAGTTAAGCGGTGGACCCTCTAGAAGACAACAAACCTTAACTCGATTATGTGACCGTCTTGAACTGCCTTTTGAACCTTCGGGTTTGGGGCAGTACGGCGTGCCACATGTGAGGCGTTGGCTTGACCCTTCTACGGCTAGATCACTGGTACTATGACATATTCTGGGATTATTTGAACTCCGCTCAAGTGTTGAGCACTTTAGGAAATTTTGGGTATTTGATTATCTGTTCGAAAAGTTTAATACTGTCTATTTATCTGGAATGTGATACAATATGTGGAATTCATAGAGTTGGGCATGAAATGCGAAGTATGTAATATTTCGGATTTACGATGTCTAAAGTGATTGTGGATTCCAAATGTTGTAGTTTTACACTTTCTTTTCTGTGACCGTAAGTGTAATATGTGATATCGCCGATTTCGTTGCTATATGTCAACGATAATTGGGATGCGCATATTTACTTACGTTGATGATATGTGATATTATGTGTTGCTGTGATATGTTATATTGGATCGTCGCGATCTGAATAGCCGGGGGTTTTATGTGAGATGAGGGTTTTTATTTTCATTCATGTAAAATTCATTTGTAATGTAATATTCTTTTATTTGGGGCACTTCCAGGTTGAGGTTGCTGTCACCAGTGTATATTATTTACTTTTCCGCATTAGGTAGACCCAAGGAGGGGAGCATAAGTAACCGGGTTCTAGGGTCCAGTGGGAGGCCATCTCGAGGAGTCGAGACCGGGTCTCCTAACTCTAGAATTGGCAGTGTTACTTGCCGCTCTCGTAGGGGTCTTGGGATGTGGGTTTGGCTATTCGTCGCGACCGTGGAATCCGTGTTTTATACAGGCTCGTATTGAAAACACGGACGTCCTAGTATATCCAATATTTCATATATGTTCTTCTGCTGCAATATTCTGTGATGAGATCATATTACTGCCTGAGACGAATGTTTATACTATATATATATGCTGATATATAAATATTACTGCTTTCGTTTCTTCTGTGATGCTTAGGAAGTATAAGCTGATGGGATTTTATTAATGAGATTAATATAAAAGAAAAGAAACCTAAAGATGTTGTAGAATCAAAACTTTATAAAAAGGGTAGCTACAGTTTTGCTTTGCACAGTGATATATATGATATGTCCTGCACCTTATTCGATGAGGAAAGAGCCGAGATCCCTTCACCGGGAGTGACCTCTTTAGCGAAACTGGCAGATGCTACAAAATGCGGTTTGTCTTTTGATTGCTTTTAGAGTTTTTCTTTGCACAGCGGTATATATGATATATCCTGCACCTTATTCGATGAGGAAAGGGCCGACGATCCCTTCACCGGGAGTGACCCCTTTAGCAAAACTAAGAAAAGCCTCAAAAACACTCCTTTTTCAAAAACTACTCGATTCTACGACGATATCAAGTTCATTACGCTCAGGGTTTTCTGAAAAACCTGCGTAGCCCTCCGTCATTTCAGATAGATATTATTTAGTATTCGTGCTATGTTTGTTGACTTAGTTAAGGCATAGTGTACGGTAGCTAAGTAATGTTTATCTGCTAAAACATGAGATGTGATTGGATTAGGGTATTCGTACGGCCTTGTTGACTCAGTTAAGGGTCGTACGGGTGGGTTTAATTCAATCGGGAAATGTACGGGTTGAACTTGACTTGCGATTTATGGTTTGTTGACTTAGTTAAGGTCATAGATCGCTAGGGGAAAAATATTATCGGGAATTTCAAGTGTTGAAATTTGCAATGAGATTGCATACCTCCTATGAGATAGTTGGATCCCGATACCCACTGCGAGTAAGAGTTACTCCTGGAAGAGTTTTACACAGGACAATTAGCCGATCAAGTAGGTGTCTAGAAAAGTGTTAACGGGGTTACGCCTCTGGGAAAATGAGGTTTACTTTAATTAGGTCCGTGCGAAAGCACGGGGAACCTCCCTCAATGTACCGACACTGATCTGGCTGAAAGATTGACGAAATTATAGGGTGTAATTAATCCCGGCTAATCTTACCTTTTAGGGTTTGAAGGAAGATTTGATAAAAATAGTGGGAGACATCCTGATTAGATAAGATAATAACCAATCTAATCTTGCAAGAGCATACCCTAAAGTGTTTTCTTCTCTCTCTCCAGGTAGCGACCATGTCAGACCATAATCAAGATAATAATATGGATGTATTGACTGAACCCGATTATTGTACTGAGCAAGGGAACGTTGGACCCGTTCTTTCTTATTAGAGTTACAAGACAGAACAGGAAACAGAAGAATATCTGGATTCTCACACCGCCCAAAAGAACATACATGTTGATGCATCTTCTTCGGGTGTGTTAGTTATTGAGAACTGTTTCTCGGTTCACCCTACGTCCTGGGTATTAGATACTGGATCAGGATCCCACATATGTAAATTGTTACATGGGCTACGAAAAGGTAGAGAACTGGGAAAAGGTGATCATTTCGTTCAAGTAGGAAACGGTGCAAGTATTGTAGCCAAAGCAGTTGGCGAATATCACCTAGTATTACCAAGTCGTAATACACTGATTCTAAATGAGTGCTATTATATACCGAACATGATGTGCAACATTATATCAGTTTCTTTATTAAGTAAAGAAGGATATAATTTTGTAGTAAAGGATAATGTTATGAACATATTCCTAGATCAAAAGTTGATTGCATCAGGCTCGTTACATAATGGCATATTCATTCTAAATCAGAATACAGTCCTGAATATACAAAACACACACAAGAGGAAAAGTTCAGATATGAACGAATCCTACTTGTGGCATTGTAGACTTGGTCATATCAATGCGACACGACTGGCTAAGTTACATAAGGATGGTTATTTGAATCCGTTCGAATTATCATCTTATGATATTTTCCATTCATGTCTCAAAGGAAAAATGACCAAAGCTCCGTTTAGTGGACACGGAGAAAGAGTTACTGAACTATTAGGACTAATACATAGTGATGTATGTGGTCCCATGTCTACGCATGCCAGGAACGGTTCTTCCTACTTCATTACATTCACTGACGATCTCTCTAGATACGGACATGTGTTTCTGATGAAACACAAGTCTGAAGCTTTTGAGAAATTCAGAGAATATAAGCACGAAGTAGAGAACCAAACGAGCAAAAGTATTAAGATTCTTCGATCTGATCGAGGAGGTGAATACTTAAGCAGTGAGTTCCTAGATTATCTAAAAGAGAATGGGATTCTCTCTCAGCTTACTCCTCCTTATACACCACAGCACAACGGTGTATCGGAATGAAGGAATCGGACCCTATTAGATATGGTGCGATCTATGATGAGCGATGCTGAGTTACCTATTTCCTTTTGGGGGTATGCGCTTGAGACAGCCATATACATATTGAATCTAGTTCCGTCTAAATCTGTACCTACCACACCATATGAGATATGGAGTGGGAAGAGACCATATTTTAAACGAGTTAAGATATGGGGTTGTCCGGCTTATGTCAAAAGACAATCCAGACAAACTCGAGGCACGATCAGTTCTTTGCAAATTTGTGGGATATCCTAAGAATTCTCAAGGATATATTTTCTATCACGCTGAGGAACAAAAAGTGTTTGTTTCTCAATATGCCACCTTTTTAGAAAAGGAATTTCTTGCAAAAGAAATTAGTGGCAAAGAGGTAGAGCTGGAAGAGGTTCCAGAAACACAAACTGCAACTGAAGATTTAGTGGAACAGGACGATTCAGTAGTACCCGACGAACCCCAGCCTCTCCGCCGATCCAGTAGGGTTTCTCGTCCACCTGAGAGATACTACGGTTTTCTCATTGATGGTGGAAGCGAGGATTGCATCATGGAAGATGATGACCCAACTAGTTTCGAGCAGGCCATCACGAGTGGTGACTCTATGAAATGGCTGGATGCAATGCGATCTGAGATGGAATCCATGTACACCAATAAAGTATGGATTTTGGAAAATGCTCCTGAAGGGGTAAAACCCATTGGGAGCAAGTGGATTTTTAAAAAGAAATTTGGTGTAGATGGAAAAGTTGAGACTTTCAAAGTTAGGCTTGTAGTAAAGGGATTTCGTCAACGACCAGGTGTGGATTATGACGAAACCTTTTCTCCAGTGGCTAAGCTTAAGTCCATACGGATCTTAATTGCCATTGCTGCATACCATGACTACAAAATCTGGCAAATGGATGTTAAGACCGCCTTTCTAAACGGTGATTTAGAAGAGAGCGTGTACATGACTCAGCCAGAGGGCTTCGTAGATAGTGGGAGCAGCGGAAAGGTATGCAAGCTGCTTAAATCCATTTATGGGTTAAAGCAAGCATCGCGGAGTTGGAACATCTGTTTTGATGTTGTAGTGAAAGAGTTTGACTTCATCAAAAATATAGATGAACCTTGTATCTATAAGAAGGTAGCAGAGGGTAAGGTTGTCTTCCTCGTATTGTACGTGGATGACATACTTTTGATAGGAAATGATATTCCTATGCTGCAATCAGTCAAGCTCTTCTTATCACAGAGATTCTCAATGAAAGATCTAGGTGATGCCTCCTGCATATTAGGAATCATGATCTATAGAGATAGATCTAAAAGGATACTGGGATTGTCCCAATCCAGGTACATTGACACCATACTAAAGACGTTTAGTATGGAAGAATCCAAGAGTGGGAACCAACCTACGATCTCTGGACTCACTCTCTCCAAAGAGATGTCTCCCAAGACTGATTTGGAGAGAGCTCGCATGCAAGGGATACCCTATGCTTCGGCAGTAGGCTCTATCATGTATGCGATGCTATGTACCAGATCCGATGTAGCATACTCACTAAGTGTAGTGAGTCGGTATCAAGCAGATCCTGGAGAGAGTCACTGGACAGCTGTAAAGAACATTCTCAAGTACTTACGAAGGACTAAGGAGATGTTCTTGGTGTATGGTAACGGAGAACTCTAGGTGGAGTCCTTTACCGATTCCAACTTCCAAAGTGATAAGGACGACTCTAAGTCGCATTCGGATTTTGTCTTTACCCTCAATGGAGGGGCGGTATGTTGGAAGAGTTCCAAACAGGATACCGTTGCAGACTCGACGATGGAGGCTGAATACATCGCTGCCAACGATGCTGCCAAAGAGGCTGTCTGGATCAAGAAGTTCATTAGTAAACTTGGTGTGGTTCCATCCATTGAACATCCAATACCTCTGTATTGCGATAACAATGGAGCTGTGGCATTGGCCAAGGAACCCAGGTCCCATCAAAAGTCCAGACATATTCTGAGGCGGTATCACCTGATCAGGGAGATAGTTGATCGCCGGGAGATCGAGGTCAGGAGAGTAGATACGAAGGACAACACTGCGGATCCACTCACGAAGGCTATTCCCCAGATATAGTTTGAAAGATTATTCGGGATGCTAGGTATGAGATACTACAGCAGCTGGCCTTAGTGTAAGTGGGAGATTGTTAGTTATGTATATGCCCTAGAGGCCATTGTTGTACATATGATGTATATTATAATGGATGCTTGGATATATATAGAGATGACTTTCTTGCTCGTTATGATAGTATACTATTTGGTTTCACTTTATCTTAACATGTTGACATGTATTGGTTTACTGTTTTTCTCTCACATGTTGATAAAGCCCTTAGAATCTGTACTCGACTACTAGGACTATGATGAGATCATACTAGTGGGGCCATGGTGGTCGATGAGTACATCCTATAACTGTTCCTAGTTGAGGGTATATCGAGACAGGGCATCGATACACCAGAGTAGACTAGCGTATACGCATCTTGACCCATATGATGGGCGATGGATGATCCCATATCCATCGGTGTTTGACATCAGAGATGGTGTACGGGTGCTCAGTGGAGACTGGGTACACTGGACGGACTCGCCGAGAACTCCCAGATGGTGATATACCACACGTCAGATGGCAGTTCTGTAGGGTTCCTAGGCACCCTAATGAGGTCTCACAAGGCATCAACCATGCCAATTTCAAAAAATCTAGGTGCCGAGAAACTCGACTACGGATCGTCGGCTAGAAATCTAGGCGAAACGATAAACAAGTTAACACTTGACTAAGAGATACGGAAATACAACCTTTGTAGATCTGGTTCTCCACCTCCATAGCTCCGCAATGAAGTCTCCTCGCTGTCCATAACAAGTCCCGGGCTCTAGCGTCGGCTTCATCGGAGAATGGACGGGCTAGGTCATCGATGTCCATGCCGAAGATGATCTACGTCGAGGCATCGCTAAATCAAGCTCCGACTTCACCAAGTCAAGAAACTTGTGAAGAAAACACACTCTACTACTTGGCAAGAGGTAGAGGATGAAGAAATAGGAAGTGGGTTCACTTTAGAATTGGATTTCTCACTCTTTTTCAAGAGTTTCCATTGATGGAGGAAGGTTTTTCTTCATGAAGATGAAGAAGAAGAAGAGGTTGAATATGATAAGTTCTTATTTAAAAAGAAAAAAAATTCCAAACTTATCATCATACAACCATGGTCAAGTGTAGAGAATAAACTAGGGTTAAATCAAATGGTTAGGGTTAAGCATGAGATAAGAATGGTGGACAAAGTCAAAGCTTCATGAATCTTCAAATACAAACAAAGAAAGCCACCATTCTTCTCATTCCTTTTTCCAAAAAGAAAATAAATAAATAAATGAATAAATAGATATGAAAAACAAAACCCTAACCATTTAAATAACCATGGTTTAATCTTTACACAAACTCAAGTAAACATGTATCATCAAACATGATACAATCAAGTGCACAAAAGTATATCACATATACAACATGTGAACTTCAAGTGAGAAAATCCATTTAAAGTGAACCAATACTAGTTAATGCAAAGTAATATATCAAATATATAATTATACATTAAATCATTAAATCAACACTTGATTCAATGATCCGGTCATGTCGCACATAACCGACTAGTATCCAATGTATCGGCTTATCGAATCAATCCTTGAATCGATAACTAGGTTATATTGCATACAACCAATCGATACATTTATCGCGAGAATGGAATACGATATCACATACACGCATTATTCTCGGCCCCGCACATATCTCATATGCGCTCCTATTTCGTTTCGCTTGAGCCAGGAAACCTCTGTGTAGGACTCTAAAGACTCGTCAATACGCCGGCAGCAGATGATGATCATATCAAACACCCACAAGCCGCAAGCGGTCTGCTAAACGTAACGGCCACCCGGGTATTGAGCGATCTGAAGATCGACGAGCAAGCCCGCTCACACTTCAGTGAATCCAACCAGTAACACTACCGTACAGTCCGGTCTGATCGTCTGATATGTCGTATATCTTGCCTAGGGGTGGTAAACGTCAGACTCCAATAGCTCGATAAGTCGTGTCGATATGAGGTCTATAACAATTCGAGAAACTACAGGTAACACTTACCAATTCTCAGCAACCCTGGCCAGGGATTTCCTGTTATAGCCAATCGAACACAGCGCAACATCAACTCCCTATACCGGGAGAGACGAATCCCCTCCTATCGCTCATTGCCTCCATGTGACTCGGGACTGTACCCAAAAACCACCGTTTTGCACGCCCTCTTGGACGTGGTAAGATGGAAATCAAAGCACAGTGGGAACCACACAAGACTCTATGACGATCTCGGGTCTACAGACTAACCTGTACCAGTGTCACCAGAGAACTGCCATCTGACGTGAGGTATAATACCATCTGGGAGTTCTCGGCGAGTCCGTCCAGTGTACCCAGTCTCTACTGAGCACCCGTATATCATCTCTGATGTCAAACACCAATGGATATGGGATCATCCATCGCTCATCTGTATGGGTCGAGAAGGTATACGCTAGTCTACTCTGGTATATCGATGCCCCGTCTCGATACACCCACGACTAGGGACTTTGAAGGATGTACTTATGGACTACCATGTCCCCACTAGTATGATCCGCATCATAGTCCAGGTCGTTAAGTACACATCCTAAGGGCTTTACCAACATGTAATAGAGAGACAATCAGTGTACACGTTAAGGTAAAGATCAACCAGACAGCATACTATCATGTCGAGCAAGAAAGTCCTCCCTATATATGTCCCAGCATCCACTACAATATACATCCTATGTATAGTAATGGCCTCTAGGGCATACATATAACTAACAATCTCCCACTTGCACTAGGGCCATCTGTAGCAGTGGTTGTAGTATCTCATACTCAACCATCCCATAAAAGTCTCTCTCTGGGAAAAGGCCTTTGTGAGTGGATCCGCTGTGTTGTCCTCTGAGTCTACTCTCATGTCCTCGATCCTCTGGAGATCAATCATCTCCATGATCAGGTGATACTGCCTTAAAATATGTCTGGATCACTGATGGGACCTGCGTTCCTTGGCATATGCCACTATTCCATTGTCACACAATGGGAGGAACATAGTTCATCTCATGAACCAATATACACCCAAACATCCTCCTTGGTCGCATCTTAAGTAGCGATGTATCCAGCCTTTATCGTCTAGTATGTCACGGTATCTAGCTTGGAACTCTTCCAACATACCGTCCCTTTACTGAGGGTAAAGACAATGCCTGTGACTGGCATTCAGTCGTCTTTATCACCCTGGAACCCTTCCAGTGATTCTACCCAGGATCGATTGATACCATCTCACTACAACTAGTGAATAGCCTAACATCCATTTAGATCTATCTCATAGATCCAAAATCCAGGATTTAGTAGGTATCACTTTGATCCTATATGGAGAATCCTAGTGATAAGCGGAGATTGATCGAGCGTAGCATAGGAAACTACTTCCCTATCAAGAGTATGTCATCCACGTACTCTACGAGGATCGTCACCGTACTCCCTACTACCTTTTTGTTTATACAAGGTTCATCTACCATTTTGATGATGTCAACTTCTTTGACTAATTCATCAAAACAGACGTTCCAACTCCGCGATGCCTGCTTTATCCTATAAAGCATCTTGCACACGTTTCCGCTGCTCCCACTGTCTACGAAGCCCTCTGGCTGTGTACTTATAGACACACTCTTCTAAATCATCATTTAGAAAAGCAGTCAAGACACCCAACCGCCAGATATCGTAGTCATGGTATGTAGCCGTGGCAAGTAGTATCTGGATGGACTTAAGTATAGATATTGGAAAAGGTTTCATCATTATCCACGCCTGGTCGATGACCAAAACCTTTAACAAGTCTAGCTTTGAAAGTCTCAATTTTTCCATGTACACCAAGTAATCTTCTCAAGATATACTTGCTCCTGATGGGGATTTAACCCTTCAGATATAGCAACTAAAGTCCATACTTTGTTGGTGTATCAGGATTCCATCTTAGATCGCTAAACATCCAGCCATTCTTACAGAGTCATACTCCTGATGGCCAGCTCGAAACTAGTTGGGTCATCATCTCATGATGCAATCCTCGCTCCCACTGTCATAGAGAAACCGAAGTATCTCTCAGGTGGGTGAGGAACCCTACTAGATCGGCGGAGAGGTTGAGGTTCGTTGGTATCTACTAAATCCTCTGGTTGTACCAAATCATCTGCTGTAGTTTGTATAGCTGGAACATTTCTAGTTCTACATAACAGACCTTGCCTCGAGCTTGTCCGGATTTTGCTTTTAGACATAGGCCGGACAACCCCAAATCTTAACAAGCTTAAGACATGGGCTCTTCCCTTTCCATATCACATATGAAGTGGTAGGCATTGATTTGATTCGAACCCTATTCAATAGGTATGCAACTTCATAAGTGCATAACTCCCAAAAGGAAATAGGTAACTCAGTAGTACTCATCATAGAGCACACCATATCAAATAGGGTGTATCTGCTCCGCCCCAATATACCATCGTGCTATGGTGTATACGGAGGAGTAATTCTTAGAGAGAATCTCATTCTCCTTTAGAATAGTTCAGGAATTTCCGTGCTCAAGTATTCTCCTCCTTGATCACATCAAAGGACATAATACTTATACCCGTATTTTGGTTCTCTACTTCTAACTTATATTCTGTGAATATCTCAAAAGGTTCGGACTTGTGTTTCAACAGGAACATAGGTCAGAAACTCGAAAGATCATCAGAGAACATAATGAAGTATAAAGAACCAGTCCTGGCATGTGTAGACAGGGGACCTACATACATCAACATGTATCATCCCAAGAGTTCACTAACTCTTTCTCTGCTTCCAATAAACAGAGCTATGGTCATTTTATCTCTGTGACATGACTGGCGAGTTTCACAAGATGTAAGTTCAAACTAATTTAAATATGCATCTTTATGTAACTCTAGCCAGTCGGGTCGCATTGATCTGACCTAGTCTACAATACCTCAAGAAGGAATCGTTCAATTCTGAACTCTTCCTCTTGTGTGTGTTCTGTATACTTAGAACTGTAGTTTGATTTAGAACATCAACGCTTTTAGATAACGTGCCTGAACCGATCAACTTTTGATATAGGAAATGTTCAAAACATTATCCAACAATACAAAATTTTATCATTTCTTTAGTAATAAAGAGACTGATATGATTTTGTATATCAGGTTCGGTATCTAATAACATTCGTTCAGAATCAATGTATTGGTAATACAGGGTGACAGTGACCAACAGACTTGGCTTCAACACTTGCCCCGTTTTCTGCCTCATGAAACTTATCACCCGTTCTCAGTTCTCTACCTGTCTGTAGCCCTATGTAACAGATTACATATCTGGGATCCTGATCTGGTATCACATACTCAGGACGTAAAGGATACTGAGAAACAGTTCTGTATAATGAACACACCCGAAGATGATGCATCAGCATGCACTCTCTTCGTTTGGGCGGCACGGGAAATCTGGTATTCTCCAATTTCCTGCTCTGTCTTATAACAATTATAAGTTGGAGCGGGACCAACGTTCCCCAGCTCAGTATAACAAGCGGGTTCGGTCAATATTCCGTTTTATTATCTTGATTAAGGCGTGATATGGTCGCTACCTGGAGAGAGAGAGAAGAAAACACTCAGCGTGCGCTCTGTCAAGAATAGATTGGTTATTATTTTATCTAATCAGGGTGGCTCCCACTGCTTTTTATCAAATCTTCCTTCAAACCCTAAAAGGAAAGACTAGCCAGGATTAATTACACACTACAAGTTCGCCAATCTTTCAGCCAGGCCAGTGTCGGTACTTTGAGGGAGGTCCCCCGTGCTTTCGCACGAACCTAATTAATGTAAACCTCGTTTTTCCAGAGGCGTAACCCCGTTGACATCTTTCTAGACACCTACTTGATCGGCTAATTATAATGTATAAAACTCTCCCAGGAGTAACACTTACTCGCAGCGGGTATCGGGATCCAACTATCTCATAGAAGGTATGCAATCTCATTGAAAATTTCAACACTTGAAATTCCCGATAATATTTTGCCCCAAGCGATCTATGACCTTGACTGAGTCAACAAATCATAGACAACAAGTAAAGTTCAACCCGTCATTTCTCGATTGAATTAAACCCACCCGCACGACCCTTGACTGAGTCAACAAGGCCGCACGACTACCCTAATCCAATCGCATCATATGCTTTGCAGATAAACAATAATCAGCTACCGCACACTACGCCTTGACTGAGTCAACAAAAGCAGCACGAATACTAACTATTACCTATCTGAAATGACGGAGGGCTACGACAGGTTTTTAAGAAAACCTTTTGCGTAATGAACTTTATATCGTTGTAGGATCGAATAAATTTTAAAATGGAGTGCTTTTGAGGCTTTTCTAGTTTTGCTAAAGGAGTCACTCCCAGTGAAGGGATCGTCGGTCCTTTCCTCGTTGAATGAGGTGCGGGATATATCATATATATCACTGTGCAAAGCAAAAACACTTAAAAGCAATCAAAAGACAAACCGAGTGTGTAGCATCTGCCAGTTATTGCTAAAGGAGTCACTCCCGGTGAAGGGATCTCGGTCCTTTCCTCATCGAATAAGGTGCAGGATATATCATATATACCGCTGTGCAAAGCAAGAACTGTAGCTACCTGTTTTATTTTGAAATTCGATTCTACAACATCTTAGGTTTCTTTTACTTTCATTAATCACATTAATGAAGTCCCATCATTTAAGTACCTAAACATCACAGATAAATACGACGTACACTTATGCCATCCGCATTCGCCTCGATGTCCCCTCGTGCACCGTTAGGTTAGGTAACTAACGGCAGAGCGGGGCAGGGCTAGCGCGGGTGTAAAACATAAGTAACGTCTATATAATATATCATATATACTATATACTGTATCTATCACAGAACATCACATGATCACATCACAGATATCGCAGCAGAAGAAACATATGAAATATTGGATATACTAGGACGTCCGTGTTTTCAATACGAGCCAGTATAAAACACGGATTCCACGGTCGCGATGAATAACCAAACCCACACCCCTAGACCCCTACGAGAGCGGCAAGCAACCATACTAATTCTGGAGTTAGGAGACCGGGACCCGACTCCTCGAGTTGGTCTCCCACTGGACTCCAGAACCCGGTTACTTGTGCCCTCCTCATTGGGTCTATCCTAGTGCGGAAAAGTAAATAATATACAAACGGTGACAACTTCCGCAACCTGAAAGCGCCCCAATTAAAAGAATATTACATACAATTTTTTACATGAATGAAAATGAAAAACACTCATCTCACATAAAAACCCCCGGCTATTCAAACACGACAATCCAATATAACATATCCAGCAACACATAACAACACATGTCATCAACGTAAGTAAATATGCACATCCCAATTGTCGTTGACATATAGCAACGAAACCGGCGATATCACATATTACACTTACGGTCACAGAAAAGAAAGTGTAAAACTACAACAGTTGGAATCCGCAACCATCTCAGACATCGCATGCCTGACCAAATGAATTACTTAGACATCACATGCCTAACAATTATAAACCCCGCATTTCAGTCTCATTATCGAAAACAATTTTCAATATCTAGTCGGGCAATTCAACAAGATTCCCGACAGTCTGATCGAATACTCGTCGCAAACTTTAGTAGGCGGCCGCACCCCCGATACCATCGACGAAGTGCACCAAGGCGGAACACCGCTACCGGGAGCACCCGAACAGATGCTTTCGGCGACGGGGTTCTCCTACAGTCACTTGGTCGGGGCTATGGGGTGAGGCTGTCTATTAAGTTTACCCGACGAGTATCCGCGTACGCTACGTGATTGCGACGGACTTTTGATCACATCAAAATTCCGTGGCAACCGATCAAGTGAGACTAAACTGCTATGTTTATAACATTCATTCAGTTATCTCATAACTTCTTGTGAATTCCAATTATTGTATCCCATTCCGGATAAATAGAAAATGTCAAACTTTCCGATCGAACAATCGAACACCCAAGTTTTCCCGATACAGCTCAACACATGAAATAAGTCTAACAACATTCCGTTCGTGCCTCAGTACCAACGGTCCAGCCGTAGAAGGGTCAAGCCAACGCCTCACATGTGGCACGCCGTACTGCCCCAAACCCGAAGGTTCAAAGGGCAGTTCAAGACGGTCACATAATCGAGTTAAGGTTTGTTGTCTTCTAGAGGGTCCATCGCGTTACTTGCACTTCTTAGAACGTCTTTAAACTACGGAAAAATCCAACACTTGGAAATTTCCCGACAGGGGAAAAATTGGGTATTTATATCCGGTCGAACTTTTTAACATATTCTAAAAATTTGTCCGGAAAGCCATATAGACAAAATTTGATACCCCGATCGAAACACCGAATCCCCAAAGCAACCCCAGAAAATTCAACTCTTGAATAAGTATTAAAAATTCCCAGAAAATCCAACTCCAGAAAATAGGAATTACTGTGCAAACAAAAGTCAAAGAGTCAACAGTATCGCCGCGGAACCGCCGCGCCACGTGGGCTTAGGCCGCGGTTCCGCGCCGTCATGACGGAGTTACGGCTCCGTTTTGCACAGTATTTCATAATAAACCCTGCTTTATTTTCTGCATATTTTTAATATTGAAAAATCCCAGATTTTAGAAAATTTCCAGAGAGCAATTTTGATTTGGGGTTTCGGGTTCGTTCGGACTTCAAACGTCGTCTAGACTTCGCCTAAGGCTCTAGCTAGGCTCTGATACCACTGTAGGGTTCCTAGGCACCCTAATGAGGTCTCACAAGGAATCAACCATGCCAATTTCAAAAAATCTAGGTGCCGAGAAACCCGACTACGGATCGTCGGCTAGAAATCTAGGCGAAACGATAAACTAGTTAACACTTGACTAAGAGATACGGAAATACAACCTTTGTAGATCTGGTTCTCCACCTCCATAGCTCCGCAATGAAGTCTCTTCGCTGTCCATAACAAGTCCCGGGCTCTAGCGTCGGCTTCATCGGAGAATGGACGGGCTAGGTCATCGATGTCCATGCCTAAGATGATCTACGTCGAGGCATCGCTAAATCAAGCTCCGACTTCACCAAGTCAAGAAACTTGTGAAGAAAACACACTCTACTACTTGGCAAGAGGTAGAGGATGAAGAAATAGGAAGTGGGTTCACTTTAGAATTGGATTTCTCACTCTTTTTCAAGAGTTGCCATTGATGGAGGAAGGTTTTTCTTCATGAAGATGAAGAAGAAGAAGAGGTTGAATATGATAAGTTCTTATTTAAAAAGAAAAGAAATTCCAAACTTATCATCATACAACCATGGTCAAGTGTAGAGAATAAACTAGGGTTAAATCAAATGGTTAGGGTTAAGCATGAGATAAGAATGGTGGACAAAGTCAAAGCTTCATGAATCTTCAAATACAAACAAAGAAAGCCACCATTCTTCTCATTCCTTTTTCCAAAAAGAAAATAAATAAATAAATGAATAAATAGATATGAAAAACAAAACCCTAACCATTTAAATAACCATGGTTTAATCTTTACACAAACTCAAGTAAACATGTATCATCAAACATGATACAATCAAGTGCACAAAAGTATATCACATATACAACATGTGAACTTCAAGTGAGAAAATCCATTTAAAGTGAACCAATACTAGTTAATGCAAAGTAATATATCAAATATATAATTATACATTAAATCATTAAATCAACACTTGATTCAATGATCCGGTCATGTCGCACATAACCGACTAGTATCCAATGTATCGGCTTATCGAATCAATCCTTGAATCGATAACTAGGTTATATTGCATACAACCAATCGATACATTTATCGCGAGAATGGAATACGGTATCACATACACGCATTATTCTCGGTCCCGCACATATCTCATATGCGCTCCTATTTCGTTTCGCTTGAGCCAGGAAACCTCTGTGTAGGACTCTAAAGACTCGTCAATACGCCGGCAGCAGATGATGATCATATCAAACACCCACAAGCCACAAGCGGTCTGCTAAACGTAACGGCCACCCGGGTATTGAACGATCTGAAGATCGACGAGCAAGCCCGCTCACACTCCAGTGAATCCAACCAGTAACACTACCGTACAGTCCGGTCTGATCGTCTGATATGTCGCATATCTTGCCTAGGGGTGGTAAACGTCAGACCCCCATAGCTCGATAAGTTGTGTCGATATGAGGTCTATAACAATTCGAGAAACTACAGGTAACACTTACCAGTAATTCTCAGCAACCCTGGCCAGGGATTTCCTGTTATAGCCAATCGAACACAGCGCAACATCAACTCCCTATACCGGGAGAGACGAATCCCCTCCTATCGCTCATTGCCTCCATGTGACTCGGGACTGTACCCAAAAACCACCGTTTTGCACGCCCTCTTGGACGTGGTAAGATGGAAATCAAAGCACAGTGGGAACCACACAAGACTCTATGACGATTTCGGGTCAACAGACTACTCTGTACCAGTGTCACCAGAGAACTGCCATCTGACGTGAGGTATAATACCATCTGGGAGTTCTCGGCGAGTCTGTCCAGTGTACTCAGTCTCTACTGAGCACCCGTATATCATCTCTGATGTCAAACACCAATGGATATGGGATCATCCATCGCCCATCTGTATGGGTCGAGAAGGTATACGCTAGTCTACTCTGGTATATCGATGCCCCGTCTCGATACACCCACGACTAGAGACTTTGAAGGATGTACTTATGGACTACCATGTCCCCACTAGTATGATCCGCATCATAGTCCAGGTAGTTAAGTACACATCCTAAGGGCTTTACCAACATGTAATAGAGAGACAATCAGTGTACACGTTAAGGTAAAGATCAACCAGACAGCATACTATCATGTCGAGCAAGAAAGTCCTCCCTATATATGTCCCAGCATCCACTACAATATACATCCTATGTATAGTAATGGCCTCTAGGGCATACATATAACTAACAAGTTCTCCGGTGACACTGGTACAGGGTAGTCTGTAGACCCGAGATCGTCATAGTGTCTTGTGTGATTCCCACTGTGCTTTGATTTCCACCTTACCACGTCCAAGAGGGCGTGCAAAACGGTGGCTTTTGGGTACAGTCCCGAATCACATGGAGGCAATGAGCGATAGGAGGGGATTCGTCTCTCCCGGTATAGCGAGTTGATGTTGTGCTGTGTTCGATTGGCTATAACTGGAAGTCCCTGGCTAGGGCTGATATAGAGATTTACTGGTAAGTGTTACTAGTAGTTTCTCGACCCGTTATATACCACACATCGACATGACTTATCGGTTATTGGGGTCTGACGTTTACCACCCCTAGACTTGATATGCGGCATATCAGACGAACAGACCGGACTGTACGGGAGTGTTACTGATTGGATTCACAGGAGAACGCACAGGCTAGCTTGTTGATCTTCTGATCGCTCAATACCTGGATGGCTGTTACGTTTAGCTGACCGCTTGCAGCTTGTGGGTGTATGATATGATCGTCACCTGCTACCGGCGTATTGACGATTCTTTAGAGTCCTACACAGAGGTTTCTTGGCTCAGGCGAAACGGAGTAGAGGCACATATGTGATATGTGCAGGATCGAGGATAATGCGATATGAGATACCGTATTATATTCTCGCGATATTTAGATATGAACCGGGACATCGGATCAAGTGTTGATTCGATGAATCGGTACATGATATATTAGTCGGTTATATTCGATATAGCCGGATCGTCGGATCAAGTGTTGATTCGATGATTTAATATATAATAATATATATGATATATTATTACATTATCTAATATTGGCTTGCTTTATTATTTCATTTTCTCACTGGATGATACATTGATATATATGCGATATATGTTAATTGTATTATTTTCTTTTGTTGCAAATATATAATATATATGTGATATATATTATTGTGACATGATATGATTTATTATTAAACATGTTTAAGGATGATTAAATGGGATTAGGGTTTGATTAGGGTTAGCTTCTTCTTGCACCTTCTAGAAGCTTTGTTTTTGTCATGCTTAAGATATTATGGTTGATATTTTTACATGACTCATAACTTAACCTAACCAAACCCTAACTCTAGTTTATTCTCTACAAACTATTAGCCACTCATCCTTGACCATGGTTGATATATCAATCATATAGATTTATTTTCTATTCATCACAAAAGGAATTATCATTTGATTTTCCATTATCATCATCTTCTTCTCTCTTGATTTTGAGCTCACTAGAAATTCCATTTGTGATGATAAATTGTGAGAAAGTGAATTAAAAAGAAAGCATAAATACTACTCCCTCATCCTCTTCTCATCTAGCCCATGAGATTAGTGTGTTCATCTCTTTAGAGTGAGAAAGCTTGAGTTATTGATACTTCGACGTAGATCATCGGAGATTTGGAACACTTCAAGCACGCATGGATCGTTCGAGTCGTGGAGCCTCTCTTGAGTCCGGGAGATCGTGGATCGCGGCGAAAGGACTTCTACTCGGAGCTTATGAAGCGAAGGAGCGGACTACAAAGGTTGTAATCCCTCACACTTAGCTTAAAAGATGTAATCTTGCATGCTTAACCCTAATAATCTAGCAAAGATCCTGGCTTTGGGTTGTTTGGCACGTCTAAATTTTTATCCGGGCATGTTTGATGCCTTATGAACCTTCACAAGAGTGCCTAGGAACCCTACAAGAATATTTGAATCCGTTCGAATATCAATCTTATGCTACTTGTGAATCTTGTCTCATGGGAAAGATGACAAAGACTCCGTTTACTGGACACGGAGTAAGAGCGAGCGAGCGAGCTCTTGGGACTCATACACAGCGATGTGCATGGTCCAATGTCTACACATGCGCGAGGTGGTTATTCCTACTTCATTACTTTTACGGATGATTTTTCTAGGTATGGACATATCTTCTTGATAAAGCATAAATCCGAGGCCTTTGAGAAATTCCGGGAATACAAGAATGAAGTGGAAAACCAAACAGGCAAAAGTATCAAGACACTGAGATCTGATCGAGGTGGTGAATACATAAGTGCCGAGTTCCTGGGTTACTTAAAAGAGAATGGAATTCTCTCTCAGCTTACTCCTCCATACACACCACAACACAACGGTGTATCGGAAATGCGGAATCGAACCCTATTGGATATGGTTCATCCCATGATGAGTAAGGCTGAGTTACCGTGATCTTTCTGGGGTTATGCACTAGAATCAGCTGCCTATCTTTTAAACAAGGTTCCAACCAAGACTGTGCGTACCACACCATATCAGATGTGGAGTGGGAAGAAACCCTATCTTCAGTATCTGAAGACATGGGGATGTCCAGCTTTTGTTAAAAAGCAGCTTGCGGACAAGCTCGAGGCACGCTCAGTACAGTGTAAGTTTGTGGGATATCTAAAGAACTCCAAGGGGTATTATTTCTATTACGCAAAGGAACAAAAGGTTTTTGTTTCTCGTCATGCCCACTTCTTGGAAGCTGAATTTTTAGAAAATCAGAAGAGTGGGAGCACAATAGAACTGGAAGAAATTCCAGAACCACAAGCTGTTACTAAAAGTTTGGTAGAACAAGAAGGTTCAAAAGAAAAGGACAAGAAGGTTCAGAAGAAAAGGACATCCCAGCACCTATCCGCAGAATTAGTAGGCAGTCTCATCCGCCCGAGAGATACTACGGTTTTCTCATAGACGGGGATCGAGAAGATTGCATCATTGATAATGATGACCCTACTAGCTTCCAGCAAGCCATTCAGAGCGGCGACTCGGTAAAATGGCTGGATGCAATGCGGATCAAAATGGAGTCCATGTACACTAACAAAGTATAGACTTTGGACATTGCTCCAGATGTGGTAAAATCCGTAGGATGCAAATAAATCTTCAGAAAGAAGATTGGTGTGGATGGAAAGGCTGAAACCTATAAGGATAGACTTGTTGCAAAGGGCTTTCGTCAAAGACCTGGCTTGGACTATGACGAAACCTTTTCTCCAGTGGCTATGCTCAAATCCATTCGGGTCCTTCTTGCCATTGCTTCCTTCTATGATTATGAGATCTAGCAGATGGACGTAAAGACGGCTTTTCTAAATGGTAATTTGGAAGAATGCGTCTATATGGATCGGCCAGAAGGATTCATTCAGAGTGGGAGCAGCGGTAAAGTGTGCAAGTTGCTTAAGTCCATTTATGGACTAAAGCAGACATCGCGGAGTTGGAACATCTGTTTTGATGATACTGTCAAAGAATTCGACTTTATCAAGAATCCAGATGAACCATGCATATACAGTAAGATTGTAGGGAGAGCTGTAGTATTCTTCGTCTTGTACGTGGATGACATTCTCCTAATAGGAAATGAGATTCCTATGCTACAGTCAGTCAAAGGATTCTTGTCACAGAAGCTCTCCATGAAGGACCTGGGTGATGCCACCTACATTCTGGGGATCCAGATCTATCGTGATAGATCAAAGAGGATGTTGGGACTTTCGCAGTCCAGGTACATTGACACCATATTGAAAAGATTCAGTATGGAAGATTCTAAGCGCGGTAACCTACCGGCTTGTCACGGAATCACCCTCTCCAAAGAGATGTCTCCCAAGACTGATTTGGAAAGGGCTCTCATATCGATTATACCCTACGCTTCTGCGGTAGGCTCTATAATGTATGCGATGTTATGTACCAGACCAGATGTAGCATACGCATTGAACATTGTAAGCCGGTATCAGGCAAACCCAGGGGAGAAGCACTGGATAGCAGTAAAGAACATTCTCAAGTACCTGAGGAGGACTAAGGAGATGTTCTTGGTGTATGGCGGAAAAGACCTCCAGATCGAGGCTTTTGCCGACTCCAGCTTCTAGAGTGACAAGGATGACTCCAAGTCCATGTCGGGTTATGTCTTTACCCTCATTGGAGGGGCGGTCTGTTGGAAGAGTTCTAAGCAGGACAACGTTGCTGACTCAACGATGGAAGCGGAGTACATAGCTACTTGCGATGCCGCAAAAGAAGCTGTCTGGATGAAGAAGTTCCTCACAGAACTTCAGGTGGTTCCTACCAGTGTTGATCTAATACCTCTGTATTGCGACAACAACGGCGCTATAGCTTTAGCGAAGGAACCCAGGTCCCATCAGAAGTCCAGACACATCTTAAGGCAGTATCACCTGATCAGGGAGATCGTAGATCGCCGGGAGATCGAGATGAAGAGAGTAGATACGGAGAATAACACTGTTGATCCATTCACAAAGGCCATTCCTCAGACGCAGTTCGAGAGGCTATTCGAGATGATAGGTCTGCGATATGCCAGTACATGACCCTAGTGCAAGTGGGAGATTGTTAGTGTTTATGCCCTAGAGGCCATTACTGTATCATACTAGTTTGTATATTACTTAATAGAAGCTTGGGATATTCACAGTTGTATTGACAGTCTTGCTAAAAATGATAGTATGCTACTTGGTTTGTGTCTACTTTAATATGTGTATATGTTTCTTTTAACGTATCGCTTATACATATTAGTAGGGCCCTTAGGATCTTTGCTTGATTACCAGCGTTGTGATGGCAGTCACACTAGTGGGGGCTGGGTAGTCTGTAAGAAACACTTATACAGGTCCCTAGTCATAGGATTATTGTAATGGGGCATCGATACTCCGGAGTAGACTGGTGTAAACGCTTCTCATCCCAGCATAGGGAGATGGACTGTCCCACAGCCATCAGTACGTCGTACTGGAGATAGTATGCGGGTGCTTGTTAGGTTACGGGTACACCGGACAGGACTCGCCGGGAACTGTAGGTTGGTTTTATACCCATCGTCAGATAGCAGTTCCCAGGTGACATGAGTACAACTTAGTCCGTCGACTTGACACTACTACTTCGCCTCGGGTGTGTTTCCACTGTACTTAGGTTACTACCCTACCATGGCTCAAAGGAGTCGTGCAAACAGGTAGTAGTTGGGTGCAGTTCTGAAGCACTTAGAGGCAGTGGCGGTTAGACATGATTCGTCTCTCCCGGTATTGGGGGTTGATATCGCGCTGTGTATGGAGAGCCATTACGCAAAGTCCTTGGCCAGGGCAAACGAGATTTACTGGTAGGCTTCCAGTAGTTTCTCAAGGTGTAATGGGCTTCACTCCAACACGACTTATACCGCTATTAGGGGTCTGATGTTTACCGCCCCTAGGCCCGATATGCGATAGTCCTAGACGAACAGACCGGACTGTATGGAGATTGTCACATCAGGCTCAGTTGGAGTTCGGATGGGTTTCCTCATCGTCTTTCTTATCGACATATACCTAGGGACCGTTACGTATAGCTAGTATCACTTACGGCCTGTGGTTAAACCCACTGCCAGCGTAGTGTCGAGTCTTTAGAGTCCCACACAGAGAGTTTCTCTGCACCAGGCAAAAAGTGTAGAGGCCGTATGGTTTTACGGCAGGGTCGCGATCACTTACGTACACTTGTGCACGTATTATGATCAGGCAGATAATACTAGCGGGCTTTGGTTTAAGCCAGATTCTAGTATTATACAGATGGATTTATTCAGTCAAAAATTATCCATGTTTTTCGGAAATACGGATGGGAGGGGCAGTCTCGTAATTTGTCGGGAAGCTTATAGAAGAAGGTGACTCATTTGTATTTATTTCTTTTGGATTAAACACAAATGAGGTGGAGAGATGGGGTGTAGGTTTTTATTAAATGAACCATGACTCATGAGGTGATTCACAATTAGGATTAAATGAAGCTTACAAGATATTTCTAGATATTTATCAAGAGATATTTGTATTCTTCAATATATTCTATCATGAGTAAGTATTCATTTCATTTATCACAAAAACTTTCTCTCTCCACAAGTTATCATCTTCTTCCTCAAACCCTAAAAGCTTTCATGAGTTAAGAATCCTAGGGTTTAAGTGACTAAGTAATCCATCTAAATACTCTACACCCTCTAGGACTTCTAGCTTAGCAAACTAGAAGCCGTAGTTACCTCAGATTCGAGATAGGAGCTCGGACTATAGACTCTCGGGTGGATCGTCTTTGACTCGAGGAGGCCGTTGAGGTACCCATGTTCCATAGAGCCGAAGAGGTATGGAGGACAGCGATGAAGACCCGAAGGACAAGTAACATGAGGTATAACTTCGAATCAGAGTAGTTAAACCTCTTATAGTTTGCTAGTAATGGTTTAGACACGATCCGTGTGCTCAAGTCCGTGTTACGAAACTTTGATAATTGTTTTTCAAATATTCCGCCTCCCCGTGAACACGTAGGGTGCGTGACATAGACTTACAAAATGTACAAAAAGATGTTTACATTCAATGGAAGAGACATAATGGGTCAGTGAATTCAACTCATCCAACATAGCGAATTCATCTTCAAAGATCTTCTAAGGACCAATCTCACTAGCACCTTCAGTCAAATCAAACGAATAGTTTTTTAAAAATTCATTAATTGCATTATTCTCAATTGATGGATCACTTGGTTCACTTGATGGAATTGGAAGGTTTGAAGTATCAAGTTTAGTCGGATAAGTATCGGTTTGATTTGGAATAGTATAAGGCTCTCTTTCACACTCACTATTGGGCAAACATGTTATTCTCGGACGCCTCATCAATCAGATTATTAAGTGGTTAATCATCAAATACATTCGGTTGGGGTTCACGATGGACGGTGTTGAGATCAAAAGAATTGTGGTTTGTAAAGAAGTTTCAATGAAGGATTCTCCTTGAACCGTGGAACTTCCTAATCGATGTTCAGAAACACTATCTAGATAAGGTGCAAAAGTTGAGTATGGTTGAAATGATTTTAATTGTTGGCTACGGGGGAGTTCAATGTGTTCCGTAATAGAAATGGGTTTACGAATTGCCACATTAGCCTTAAGAGAAGTATCAATATGAGAGGGTGTGAGTTTGGTACTGTTGATAAGAGTTAGAAAGTTATATCCAAGTTTCATAAACAAGATTACGATCAACATTATGATATGAAGAAGATTGAGATTGGTTGAATTGTTGGCGACTAGTTTTTGCAATTTGCTCAGCAATGATCGTGGGTGTAAAAGTTGATATATTCGTCTCAAAACGAGTATCAACATTTTCATATGGAAATGATTGTAATTATTGTTCTAAGGGTTTGGGAGCAGTGAAAGGTATGAAACTTTGGTTACAGGCCTTCGCAATATACTCAGTGATGGACATAAGTTTAGAAGTTTCCTCACTAGTCTTAAAAGGATTATCAACATGAGAAGGTGCTGAATTTTTACGCGGTTGATAGGAATTTGAGTGAAGTGTCCAACTGTTATTTCTAGAGCGTTCTATCCTATCCCTTAAAGAAATGGTAGGTCGGAATTTATACCAAAGCAATAACGATATAAAAAAATATCTGGTTGTGTGTAGCAAAGCTCACCAAGAGTTCGTCGGTTTGGGTTACCCATCATAAGAGAATGAAAAGAAAAGAGGGTGAAATGGTAATTTTTAAAGCATTTTTTTAGATATTTGAAATTGTTTTGCTTGGAAAGAGGGACTCGACTAAACCAATCACAAACGTGCACAAACAATCCCTAGAGTTAGGGTCACTTAGGTCAAATCACTAGACCGCTCCTGAACTTCCAAAGGATAAGACGTAGGATCAACTTGTATCACCTCCTTATCAATCTTGTAGCTAGGTAAGTGCCAGGTAAGTGGAAGATATCCGCTATACGAATCACCGAAATAGCGGGTCTAATTAAGTAACCACTTTCCTTAGTCACATTTGCCTTAGACACCATAAAAGAAATGCGGATAAGCAATAGATTACCTACGACCCTCCTTTGTCCTAATTGAGCGCAATTGTCTTTAGATGCTATGGTCTAGATTTTTTTAATGTAGGGTAATGCGTATGCTCGTTTGTGATTTGTGAAGCCTAGGAAGAGTGATGAAATCCACACCAATCTGAATTTAGGTTTCTTGCCCCTTAAAGTCCATTTTAAATATGCAGAAAAAATCAAAATTTAAAACACGTAAAAAGATTTTTAGTGGCGCCGTTTGCAAAGAATCTTGCAGATAAAAACAGTTTATTAGAGTTTTAGAGGAGAGAGGAAGACTATAGGATAATACCAAAAAAATTTGGGGGATTAACTCTCTACTATGGCCGCGCTTCCGCCGCCAATAGCTTGTTTGGGTCACGGTTCCGCCGCCGTTTGATGGAATCTCCCCTTGAAATTTTGGCACCACACTCTAATGCTTCTCTGATCCTATTTGACAACTCTGTTGGTTCGCTCCAAGTGCTCCAGATTTCTCGCAAAACTCACACAAAAATCGTTAAAAATACAAAATACGATTTTTTATTTATATTTTTATGTTCTCTGGTTTTATATTAGAAATAAACCCGGATAAGAAGAAAATAATTACGACCGTTTCTCCGGCAACGGCGCCATTTGATTGGTGGAGAAAAAGTGTGTATGTATGGTGTAAATAACCGCAATCAATAACGGTGTCGCAATAGCTAGCCGCTAGTGAGTATGGGTCGTCCACAGAGAAACGGTGAACTATTATTCTTCTTTAGATGAGTTTATAGAAGAAAGGTGGAATCATTATCGTTTATTATTAAGAAGGTTTGAAAATTTATAGTAGAAGAGCTTGTATGGTTTATAGAATTTTGTAGTTAATGGATGAAGTTTTAAAAATAATTCTTTTTATCTTTTAATTATTTAATACTAGAGAAATAATGATGAATGCGGATTAGGGTTCTTATAAGGAATTAGGGTTTCCCTCTACTGGCTCTTGTCTTTCCATTGATCTCTATTTGTCTCGAGCCCTTAACAAAACAATTATTAACGAATCTTAAATTGCAGTCATGACTATCATGAATTGATAGTGCACCAGATAAGAGGGTTAATATTCATTTTGCTAAAATTTATAAAAATTAAAAGTTTAAAAAGAATTGAAGAGATATTGTTCATTCATTATTCTAGCCTATCCTGCAAAATCTAACAAGCAAGAATTTACTCGCTTATAGAGATCAATGAAGTAGAAAAAAGGTGGAAGAAAACAGAACTTATAATTAAAATTAAAAATGCAGAAAGTAAATGCAGAAAATAATTGCGGAAAGGAAATGCGGAAAGTAAATGCGACGAAATTAAAAGAAAAAACTACCTTTATTAATTAACTATCATATTACAAAACTTACTCGCTGAAAAAGTAATTTACAAAACCCTAATTTGCTCGCTAGATTTTAATCGATCGATAGATAGATGAATTCGTTGATAATTTTGATAGATAGCTTTCGATCTATTATATAGGCCCTGAAATGTGAAACCTTAGACGCCATATTGGAATGTGTGAAATTGCGATCAAGACCCTGAAATTTCACATCCTATGGCCACCAGAAGACCGCGCTTCCGCCGCCTATTGCCCTTGTTGATCGCGGATCCGTCGCCGTTTGGTGGGTTGGAGCTTCCAAATTTTTCGTGCATTTTCTTCTTAATATTTGGAGATGTTTCTGATAAAAAGATTATGAAAATATATCTTTTAGTCTCTACCGTTGCGAGATTCTTCAGTTTACTTCTAATATTTGGTAGATTTAGTTTGGTGAATCGATTTGTTGTGGATCTCCTACTTGTATTTTAGACCTGAACTGATCTATTATAATACCTGCACAATATCTCAAATCACATTGTTAGTAGCATTTGTTTTATTTGAGATATTATTCTAACCAACTAATTGATATAATATCTTAAGAATATTTGATATGATATGCATATTTTAATATGAATATTTTATTTAAATATGATATGCATATATTTTCCTTAATTATATTAATTATAAATGAAGAAACATATGACAATAATTTTTTTACAAATAAACCCACATATGTTCTTTATTTATAATTAACACCTTTTAGTAGTAAACAATAATAGGGAAAATGTCGACAGGAGACGATTTTCTGAGTTTGCCTTGTTGGCCGTGTCTCCGCAGCTGGTCTCGAAATGAGCGATGTGCTCGACCGGGTCTCCGGTCCCATCGTAGATCCGTCACTGGGGCATAACAACATTCAAAGGAAAACGGACGGATGAGTGCCGGTTTGAATCAAGCTTGAGCAATGAAGTTAGCTCTCTTATTCTGCCTCTGTCTATTCTTCGAGCGAATCAGTTGTCTCGTGTTTTTTACTCGGATGGACCTGTTACTCAACGAGATGTGGAGTTGGCTGATCAAGAACGGTTGATGTCTGATCACATATGAATGACATGCTTAAGATACTTTTACATACGACCTTACCGGTTCATTGCTACTTGATTTCCGTTTCATTTTACATACCTTCGGTCATCATTACATATTCTTTTGGGGACTTACCGCTAGTTTGCTGATGACATTCCTTGCTTTTTTGTTTTCTTGGAATGTTCATTAGGAGGTCAGGATTCAAAGGAGATCAAGCCGAGCCAGGAGAACTTTGATTAGCTTACTGCCCAGCCAGATTACTAGTTTCCTTTTTCAGCATTTATTGTTTGTAAGTCATTGTTTAGGCACTCTCCAGTATTGTATCTTTTATTTCAGACATCTGTATTTTAAATTTTGAATGTAAAAAAAGTTGCTGTTGAATTTTATTGCTCTTGTTAGTTCTTACATATTGTTATATTGCTTACATACACTTAAAGTATTTATTAAAGGAAATGGCTTTCTCATAGTAAATGTTAGGACCCTAGTGCTCGCGCCACAAGACTCGCGGTGAAGATGGAAAGGAAAACAAAAATTTATAGACAAGCACTAGAGAACAAAACCCTAGAATCGATTCCAAATACCAAACTAAATATACAAACATGCAAGGTTAGGGGGCTAGCTAATTTTGTAGCGTGTCCGCGCAATTGTGGAAGACCCATACACCGCACCATGGACTTTAGCTCGACTCCGAAGTCGCCGGGAACGAGCTTGCATGCCAATCTTCCTCATCGAAAATGATCTACCTGAGAAAATCCAGATTTAAGCTCTAGCTTCACATCTAATAATCAAGTGAAGCAACTCACCGTCTAAACTTGCTAAAAATAGATGGTGAGATTGATTTAGTGGTGAATATCTCAAGTTTTCTCTATATGCCTTATTTTCTTTTCAAGAATGGAAACTCCACATAAGAGAAGAGAGAAGAAGAAAAAGATATCCAAATGAATAAATCAATCCTCGTCCTTTTTCTTTCTTTTAATCTTATCTAAATGGAAAGTGTAAACTCAAAGCATGAGCCATCTCATGACTAACTACATGAATCATGAGCCCAAACACTTCCAAACCTTCCATGTAGAGAAGAAAAGATGTGTGTATCAACACACACACATACACACACAATACTAGTTCACGATGATCTGGCTATCTTTCAAATCTTCTAGTATTATCAAAACTTCCGATTAAAGTACGTGCATTAATTACACATATTTAATCAAATCTGAGTGCGTATCAAAATACGCACACACTACATCGTTTCGCCTGTACTGGGAAACCCTTTGTGTGAGACTCTAAAGATTTGACAATACGCTGGCAGTGAGTTTAACCACAAGCACGTCAGCGGCACTAGCTGTACGTAACGGTTATCCATATATTGAACGAAAGGAAGGTCGATGAGCAAACTCATCCATACCCATATTGAGCCTGTAAGATACAATCTCCGTACAGTCCGGTTTTTTCGTCTTAAAGTATCGCATACCGGGTCTAGGGGTGGATAACGTCAGACCCCTAATAACTCGATAAGTCGTGTCGGTGTCAAGCCCATTACCAACCGAGAAACTACTGATCTCCGATCAATAAATCTCATCCGCCCTGGCCAGAGACTTATGGTGATGGCCAAACGAATATATCGCGACATCGACTCCATATACCATGAGAGACATATCCCTGATGATCGCTCATTGCCTCCATATAGCTCGGGATGTACCCAACTAAAACTTGTTTGCATGAATCAGTAAAGCGGTGGAAGGGAAGTAATCTAAGTACAGTGGGAACTCACACGAGACAAATGACGATCTTAGGTCAACAGACTACATGTACTCATGTCAACTAAGAACTGCTATCTAACGATAGGTATAGTATCATCTAGAAGTTCTCAGTGAGCCCATCCGGTGTACTCACCTCTAGTGAGCACCTGCATAAATTTTTAGGTGCAACACACCAGTGGCTATGAGACCTGCCACCACCCCTCGTTGGGGTCTAGAAACATATACACTATTCTATTCTGAAATATACATGTCCAGTCTCAATCTCCTACGACTAGGGACATTTAAGGATGTGCTTATGGACTGTTCCCCGCCGAAAACGGAGAGGCGACCGCGCAGGTCCGTCTTGCTTGAATTTCAGGGCAGATGCTAATTGGTGCTGTCCATCCACCTCTCCGAAGATGCCAAGTTGATTTATGACACCATGTATCGAAGGTTTAAACAGATGTGGCCAATGTAGCAGACTTCGACAGATTCCTCCTCATTTGAAGGGTTTTTGATTGTGGGGACGCTCTTCCCTACAGGCGCAAGCCCCTGCAGTTAATTACGCTACCGCATCGCGGTAACCACTTTCTCCTTCTCTGGATGGTCACTTCGTGTCGTGGGTGTTTGTTTTGTTTTTGGTTGCCCGTGGATTGTATACAGAGACTAATTTATGTTGTTGCCCGTAGGGTGTAGATTAGTCCAAATCCGTATCTTCTTAGATTTGGGGTTGGGGTTGGGTTTAAGGATACGTTAGTCTCATTTGAGACTAAGATCAACTTAAACGTTAGTTAATGATACATTAGTCTAATTTTAGACTAAGATCAACTTAACAGGATCGTTTAG
Source organism: Agapanthus africanus (assembly GCA_030015575.1). Lineage (NCBI taxonomy): Eukaryota > Viridiplantae > Streptophyta > Magnoliopsida > Asparagales > Amaryllidaceae > Agapanthus > Agapanthus africanus. The sequence goes on along the minus strand of CM057349.1, from coordinate 407,511,078 downwards.
ATCCAACAAAAGAGCATTTGGACTTTATTGTTTAGTTTAGGGCCATTGCGGTCGATTACCAGTTTAAGGACATGGTGGTCCAATGTTAGTTTAAGGACATCTCGGTCCAAGTTTAAGGACATCATAGTCCGTGAGTTTTAAAAAGGACCCCACAGTCCGAGGTTGAGGACATCATAGTCCATGGGTTTAAAAGGACCCCACAGTCTGAGGTTGAGGACATCATAGTCCATGGGTTTAAGGACCCCACGGTCCAGTTTAAAGACGTCATAGTCTATGGGTTTAAAAGGACCCCACAGTCCGAGATTAAAGACATCGTAGTCCATGAGTTTAAGGACCCCACGGTCCATGGAATGATTGGTTATCTGGACCCGTCACCTCTCTGAAGACGTTAAAGGATTACAACGACAAATATCAAAGGAGTGAAGAGATGTACCCTTGAACCAATGTTGATTGGGAAATCTGTAGTCCAATTTGGAACTAAGATCAATTAATTAAATTATGAGCACATGGGCTCAATTAAATCTGAATTGAGGACTTATGGCCAATTTAGGCTAAGTCCAATTAAGTTTGAAATATTGGCCCTTTGTTGGACTATTGAACATTTGTCTGGGTTCAGCCCCCCATTATTTAGCAATGCTAAACAGGGGTTTGGGGGCTCTGACAACATTTTGTCTTTTATTGGGCATTGACCATTCATCATGGCTCTGGAGTTTTCTTTGAATGTCATATGAAATGATCAAATTTGAAAGAATGTAGTCGGGGTTTAATCAAAGGGGAGATCTTGTCTCAGAAAGACTCAACCACTTTGGGCTATGACCGGTTTGAGAATAGTGTTAAACACTAACATATATTTGGCGATCATGTGTTCCCACGTGATGCGCTTTAAAACAGTGTTAAACACTGGGGACAAAATGCTCAAAATAGTGTTAAACACTAAAAGTGGGGTGGTCACGTGGGGTTACGCGAGGCCCCTGAGAATTAGGCTAAACTTCCTTTATTTTGTTCTCAGAATATTCAAATAAGTGTTAAACACTTTTAGTCTTCAGGCCATCACGTGTTGGCACGTGATGGGTATCTATGTATTGATTATTAAAGTGTTTATTAAGGGGTCACATGGGAACACGTGAGGGCGCCCAAAATTGATTTTGCCTTTAGTTTTGTTCCCTTTATTTGGAGGATCACGTGGGAGCACGTGAGGCATTGCCTCCAAGTTTTTCTTTCTCATTTTAAGGGATCTGTTTTAGGGGTCACGTGGGGGCACGTGACCTAGTCTTGTTCTTTCTTTTTTACTCATTGAGGAGAAGGGTCACGTGTTACCACGTGACCAAGTTCTTTACGCGCATGGAGGGTTTCAAGTCTCTTGTTTTAAGAATTAAATTCTCTGTAGGGTTAAACCATAATTCTGTTTTAGAGGAATTAAATTTCTATGTATGTGAAAGAATTAAATTCTTATATAGGGTTAAACCCTAGTTTTATTTAGAGGAATTGAATTCCTATGAATTTGGGAGAATTAAATTCTCATATAGGGTTAAACCCTAGTTTCATTTGGAGGAATTAAATTCCTATGAATTTGGGAGAATTAAATTCTCAAAACTCAATTCTCCCTCTATGTTTTGGATCTGATGGCAGAATTTCCCCGATGAGAATTAAATTCTCAACTTGTGGGGAGATCTGCTTCTGCAGACCTTCAACCAAAGGAAGAACTAAGTTCTTATTCAGAAAAGTTAAACTCTTAAATTGAGAATTAAATTCTCTTTTTGTTATATGGAGCTTAGATCTCTTTCCCTTTCTCACCTAGGGTTCTCTTTTTCTGAAGAGATCTTCTTTTTCTCTCTTGAGAATTAAATTCTCCTCTCTTTTTTCTCACTGTTGTATATTTCCCAAAAAAATAGATCCTCTCTTCTCTTCTTGGCTCCTATTTATAAGAGAATGAAAAGAATCAATTTGTTTTGTCAATCTTTCATTGAAAGATTTTAGTTGTTTTTTGTAACCAACATGATCTTTTAGATCATCCAGTGAATTTTATTCACCATTGGATTTTTAATCCAAAAGATATTTTATCTGTTATTCTTAGCAAATTTCAGGGAAATCTTTCCTTGTATAAAATCTTTCCATAAATTGGTGATTTTAATCACCATTGGATTTTTAATCCAACGGTGCTCCATTTTACAGAGCACCATCTTTTTTGTTTGGAAAGATTTAAATAAATATTTTTCCAGTTAAGGTTTTTTGATTCCCTCTTAATTAGAATTTAATTCTATTAATTCATAGATCTTTAGGAACCCATCACGTGTTGGCATGCGACCCCCTGATTAAGCATTTAACCAGAATTTAATTCTGTTGTTTTAAAGAACTCAGGAATTATCACGCGTCCACACGTGACCCTTGGTCACATGTGGGCACGTGATGCCCCATTGGGGTTTTTCCCTGTTATTTTATTATATCTTTTTCAGTGGGTTTAAAGGCCCATCACGTGTGGGCACGTGACCCCATTTGAAGTTGTGTATCTCAGCGTCTATAACTTTGCCCATAGAAGGTCACGTGTCCCCACGTGATGCCCGATCACGTGTGGGCACGTGATACCTCATAACTTTTGATTCCGGATGAATTATGAGGCCCATAATATATCAAATCGAAGGATTTTTCGAGACACTATCAAAACCATCAGAATTTAGCTGTTTCTCATTCGGGAGTTTATCAAAATGCAGCCCGTAAAATACCGGTTCGCATTTTCTTCCTTAGATTACACGTGCGTAGCATATTTGCTCATAACTTTTGATTCCGGATAAATTATGAAGCCCATAATATATCAAATCGAAGGCTTTTTCGAGACGCTTTCGATACCATCAGAATCTAGCTGTTTCACATTCGTGAGTTTGTCAAAATACTGCTCAGAAAATACTGATTCATATTTTCTTAAACATATCGCTGCCATTTGATACCTTGGGCTCTTTTACGCAGAAATTTTTTTTGCGGGAACATGGACTACCCAGCTTTCACAAGTATGATCGCCATCATAACTCTGGTAGTCAAGCAAACATCCTACGGGCTTTATCATTATGTACACGTAATAACCAGTAAAACGCATACACATCAATAATAAAGACAAATCAGATAGCATACTATCATATCGAGAAAGACTGTTTTACCTGTATATGTCATCCTTCAATTATCATAATCGCCTACTTTCGATTACAATAATTATCTTGAGGGCACTATAACCAACAATCTCCCACTTGCACTTAAGACCAATTATTAAGGTATCGCGTACATACAGCTCGTGTGCTGCCGAATGTTGGTTATAGTGCCATCAAGGCAATTATTGTAATCGCAAGCAGACGATTATGATGATTGAGGAAGGACCTATACGGGTAGAACAATTTTACTCAAGATGATAATATGCTATCTGGTTCATCTTTATCATCATGTACATGCATTATGTGGTATTACATATCACTATTATATATTGATATAGCCCTTAAGATTCATGCTTGACTATCAGGGTTATTGTGGCGATCACACTTATGAGAACTGGGTAGTCTATAAGCACATCCTTAAATGTCCCTAATCGTGGGAATATCGAGACCGGGCATCGATATTCCAGATTAAACTAGTTTATACGTTTCTTGACCCTGACGATGGGCGATGGCCGGTCTCACAACCATTGGTGTCAGTATGTCACCAAAGATAGTATACATGTGCTCATTGGGTTATGAGTTACACTGGACGGACTCACCGGAAACATGCTAGATGATATTATACCTATAGTCGGGTAGTAGTTCTCTGATGACATGAATACAGGTTAGTCTGTCGACCTGATATAGTCATTTGTCTCGTGTGAGTTCCCACTGTATTTTGATTATTACCCTACCACGGCTCTACTGAGTTGTGCAAACAGGTTTTAGTTGGGTACAGTCTTGAGCCACATGGAGGCAGTGAGCGGATCGTCGGGGATTCATCTCTTCCGGTATTGGGGGTAGATGTCGAGTTGTGTATGGGTGGCCATCACCAGAAATTCTTGGCCAAGGTGAATGAGAATCACTGATTTGGATCGGTAGTTTCTCAGTGGATGATGGGCTTCACACCAATACGACTTATCGTGTTATTAGGGGTCTGATTTTATCCACCCTTAGACCCAATATACAATACTCTTAGACGAACAGATCGGACTATACGGAGACTGTCACTTTCATAGTCGGATCATTTCCGAGAATAAGAGCAGTGCCTTCTATGACGTTATGTACGTTGTCATGGATAAGTCCATATCTAATCTTTCTATGCCATATATCATAGTTGGTACTATTAAGACGTTTTATCTTAGCCAATTCAAAAGCAATTAAGTTACTAGACATTCTAGTAACCATTTTAGTAAGCTTTCGAAAAAAAATGCAAAAAGACTTAATTTGGTGATAAAAGGTTATGAAAATAAGTAATGATATTATATTAAAAAAATTGATTGTGACTGGTAAAGATACAAATGGGAACAAGTAAACAATATTAAAGTATAACAATTTATAAATATCGAATTAATTGTATGATAAAAATATATTTATGTGCCAGTGGGTAAAAGAAAATTGAAACAAAAATGGATCTAAAGGGATTAGAAAAAGGTTAAAAAAATTCCAGTTGGGTTCCAACCGGGGACTAGAGGGGGGCAAACAAATGTTGTAAGACTAACGAAACCCAACTTTGCCGAGTCATTTGTGATTAGAAGAAATATAAAACAATGTAAAGTATGTTCTACCACAGTTATAAAACAAAAAAATAAGCCTTCTTTCCTATCAGATCAAAATCCCTTGCAATTTCCTGATGAACAAAAAATCTGGATTGAAAAAAAATTGTGATGTTACATCATCAACAAAAAAAATTTACGTGATGAGTGAAAATATCTGAAGTGAGATCGAGATCGGGATAGCGACGAGCCGAAAAAAGATCACAGCGAGATTGGGATCGAAGAATCTGCAATGTAACCGGCAAAAAATCAGAGAAGATTTCAAGTAGCAATCAAGCGCAAGCGAGGGAGAAGAGACGCCAAAAATCAGTGGCGGGTGGGAGGAGGGGTTTTTTTGACAGTGAGGGTCTCGTGACAGGTCAGAGGTGCTTCTGCGGTGGTGTTCGATCTGGGAAAAACGATGGAGGATCGTCTTGCTCTGATACCAGTGTGTGAATAAAGCGATTTCGAGTTGGATTTGGAGCTCGGTTATAGCTGACTCTTATCGATGATAAGAGATATACACTCTTCTCTTTTTCATAGGCATTTCTCTTATACCCTTGGTGGCTAAAAACTGCCTAGAGTTTTCTCAACAACTTACCCAGATCGATCTCCACGATCTCTACAATTTTCGCATGCCATGCTGTCACCAACCACAGATTTTTCTCGTTTCTCTAACATACCATTGGGGTTCAAATTATTGGGCGCCACAACAACTTACATACAGCCGCCCGCTTCACCCACCCCAAATCCCTAACCCTGACCCTGACCCTGACCCTAACCCTAAATCCAAGGAGTAGATCGTTCACGAACCAAGAGAAGTTCACGGCGTCGGCGCCCAAAACCCTAGCCCTAGATCCAACGATGAGGACTCGGAGCCTAGGGATCTTCAGAATCCCATCGGCGAGCCGAGCGAATGGGAGAATGTTGCGGAGAGCGCGATCAAGATGGGAAAGTCGATGGGGGAGAGGAGTCCGGAGGCGAAGGACGAGTTCGCGCGATTCTTGCAGCAAAGAAAGCCTATAGATAAGCGAGTCGAGAGCGACGATGGAGATGATGTGAAGGAGAATGGGAAGGGGAGGTCGGGGGAGGACATCGCGCTTTTGAACGCGCTGAAGGCGTTTATGAGTTTTAGGTGGGAGAAGGTGGCTGCAGGGGAGGTCGAAGGGGGAGTGTGTGAAGAGGGTTTTGGAGTTGGGGAGGGATTTTCGGAGCTCGAAGGTGACAGAGTCTTACAATGTTCGGAATGGGTATGATGCATGACCATCTAGATATTTATTTTAAATATTTGTTAATTTTATTTCGTTAGGATTTTTCCCAATTTTGAATTAATTTTGAAGTTAGTTCTAAAATGTAATTAGGGTTCGCCTATAAAACAAACCCGAACTCTTTACTTGGAGATTAGTGAATGATTGAAAAATAAAAGTTGTCTTTGTGATTTGAGATACGTGATCTTTAGTTTTACTCGGCTACGATTTAATCCTTCCTTTTTTTTGTTTGCCTGCGGTCGAAAATCTTTGGGCTGCGGCCGATTTTAATATTCGTCGTTATCATCCTTGTCAACTTGCCCTGAACATCGTTATATCATCATTCACATCTGATTGAAGTTGTGAACTCCATCTGGTTCATCACCATCAAAGCATCGTTGTCGTTAGGTCCAATTTCCTTGCGCAGATCTACAATAATCATATTCAAATCTCAATTAAATGAAGCTTCATCTATTGAATGTCCAGCAACTTGTTGGATTTTTCCCCCACATAAGCTTCATGGAAAATCAATGCTATCAACCTCCCGCTTTCTCTAGTTGGTACCATTGAACCTAGGCCAAAAATAGACTCTATCCAAATTGGTCCCACAATTTCCAGTAAACCATTCAAGCTCAAATTACATTCAGATACAAGGCTTAATTGCTTGCTTGGATTAATAGGTGGAATTAATTTGGTGCATTGAGGTATGAGTTTGAATGTTCAATTATTGATCATCATTAAGAATATTTAGATCCAGCAACATTTGATTTTCATTTTTATACCTATATAGTAATTCACCATAGATAGATTGTTTAGTTATTTACACTCGGTCGGCGGATAATCCGATATCATCATGAAATCGAATCTTTAAATTAGTTGTTTAACTGTGTATATGCGGTTTAATTATGGACTTTTGCTTGTTATTTTTATATCATTTATTGTTTGCAATTATTGAAATCATTTCTCTTGCGTTAATGCTTGCATCATCTTAGACCGTCGTTAGAATTTTGCATTTCATCAAATACTTGTTTTCTCATTTTGCATGCACACACATGTATGTTTAGCTGCCCTATCTTTCCCGACCTGCGTCAGGGTAAGCACTGAGTTTTGGATAAAATTTGAATACATAGTTATGGAAGCAAACCTTTTTTTGGGTGGGTGGGTGGGTGGGTGGGATATTTTGATTCTTGTTGTGCTGACCTTGATAATTAATGATGGTCGCACATAGAGGGAAAATGATATTATAGAGGGAAAATAATATTAGCTGTGCACATAACCCTAGTAAAAATGTCCTAATTTTGAATACCGATCTGATTCTAAATCTTGAAAATTCTTGATCTTGTAACCGGGAAAAAAGATTCACTTAGTAAACTTGCCAAGCAATATTCAAGTTTTGCTCTTAGGACATCCAGTATTCTTATGGTTAAAAATCAAACTGCTGTAATCTTAATATACAATGTAATGATACAAATAAACTCATTGTGGCAAATGGAGAAGCAAAGAATGAAATGTGGAGACTTCCTTTTCATCATGGTTGGAAATGCATATATCGGAAATTCAGTATAAAAATCAAAGTATGGGAAATTCGAAATACAGCCTTTCATACCATCCCCCCCCCCCCCCCCCCCCCCCCCGACCAAGATTTGTAGAGAGTGCAAGATAAGAATTTTCTGTAGGGAATTTTATTCGTCTTAAATGTGCAATCACATTTCCTTATCTTAGATACCATTCAACTATTCTTAGTGCTTCCGAAGTATGTGTCTTGCTCCAGAAGGACCATGGGTACTTCTCAGTACCTACTTTCGGCCTTCCATCTTCAAAAGTCTATGGTCAGTTTAATGCAAGAAAGAAATGTAGCTATTGTATTTTTGTTGCCAACATTGCCAATTACATGTTGTTATAGTAACAATTATCACATATCAACTATTAAATCTTGAACGAGATATTTCCTTCAAAAGAAATCATGAATGAGATATAGTTCCTGTTGCCAAACTTGGGCAAGCTTGTTATATGTGTAGACTAGATGTTGGTTTATTTTTTGGTTGAGCCTAATGGCTAAAATATTTCGAGATCATGGCTCTATCGAATCTTCAAACAACGGTTTGTTTCTTTATTCCCCGATAAAATTATTGTGCTAGGGATGCCATCTGTGAAATTTGTATAAATGGCATCATCTTCTGACGTGACGATGAAAACTGTCAACTGCAGCATTTTCCTCTTAAGAAGTTCTTTTTTATTACCAAATTATAGCCTTGTTCAAATGTTCGATTTCTATAGTTAATCCTTATTCGATTCACCTAGACTGAAATTTATTTACAGGAAAGTTTATGCTTAGTTTACCAAGACACCATGAGCATATAATTTTTTGATACTGCATAGATCAAATCCATCAAACATGTTCTAACTGATTGAAAGTTACTGGATTAAAGGAATATATGGCCACTTCGATACGGTTTGTAACTTTAGTTGCCAAATCAGTCTATCATTATGCTAGAATTAGCCATTGAGCTGTTCAACATGGAACTAGTCATCCTTCAGAATCATATCATGCGTAGCGGAAATACATGAAGTTACTGAAACTTTTATTTCTCTATCTTCGTAGTTCCTCTTAAACAAGTACTCATTATTTCATTCCAGTTTTGGTTGGTATGGAAGCTGTAGCACGAGGCGTAATGTATCCACGATTGTTATTGGTGTGTGATAAGGATCATGAGTTTAATAGGTGATTTGTAAAAGCTTTTGGAGAATAAAGTGGTTCTCTACTATAGATATAGCTGTACTTGGTGAAGGCAGGTAAGTTTCACTACTTTCACGAAGACGACTTGGACAGTATCCATAATAGCCTTAGGCTTTAGGTGTATTTATTCGGTGCTTATCAAAGGATTCCGACGCGAGGCGCTCAATTAATAAGCCGTTCTTATGCTCCGTGAGAGTGGATATAGTTTGATGTATAACTTTTGAGTTTTCCCACTGAGGAACCTTGCAAGCACACAATTATATGAACTTTAAATGTTCATTATAACTGCGGAGTGTTTTGTTAGAATTGTTTTGGAGATTTATATTATATGTTAGACATGTATAGATTTTAGAAGCTTTGATGGAGATAAACATGTTCATCATAATCAAATAAATACTATTTAATCTTTTTTGCACTTTAATCATTATGTATGCTAGCAAAAATACAATTTGGACAACCATATTGTCATACATGATGAACAAGTAAAACTTGTAGGAACTGCTAACAAATCTTTTTTTATATTCCACCAATTATTTTTTCATTAAATTTTAGATACATCTTATGCTATGGCATATATGATTTATTCTTTTCTTAGCGACTGCTATATATTCCTGTTATTATGATAAGCTCAATGTCTGTGTTAGAATTCAACATGATACACTTCACTCATATCTGGCTCATACAACCCAAAATTTTGTTCGACCCCAGCAGGCTTCTTATTCTCATTGAACATAGCAAACAAGTATGTCTCGATCCTATTCCCTGGTCTTTTTGGCGTTCCTCCCTTATTCTTCAAATGGCTAATCAAATTATTGTTATAAGTCTCTGCATTCAGCACGGTGGCTGCGCTGCCACCGCTAGACGGCCAACCAGTCTCCGACACGACCACCTATTCAAAATTTCATTCATAAAACATAAATATGTATATAAACAAAATAAGATAATGATGTAATCTTCACATTTGGTCTAAATCAACGACGACTAGTAAATGAAATGCACCTTCACATCAGGCCCTCCGGATTTCTCTAGTGCCGAGTACATGGCATCAACTATGGCGTCGAAGAGGTTAGCGTAGCCGAAAGACCCGTCTTGTACGGTAATGGCCTTGGAAGTGAAGAGTGTGTAAGATAAAGAGATGGAGTTCGGGTTGGATGCGTAGGCGAAGTATGGGTAGACATTGATGAGGAGGGGGGATCCTTTGGCTTTCAAAAAGGATAGAATTTGTGTCATGCATGGTGCAGATGAGCCTGAGAATGCACCTTGTGAAGGAGGGTAGGATACTCCAAGCACCTGCATAATTTAAGTAGTCATCGTTAGATATCAATTATTTTCTTAATTTGATTATGAATATATCTATTTTTGATTTTGACATGCACTTTAAATTATAATAGTCATGTTGCTGGGAGAGAACTCTTAAATTTGATTTATTAAATTGAGATTTGGAAATCTAACAGAAGTAATATAAAGAAAAGCTTAGGCAAAAGGTTCTGAATTGGTTAAATTTAATCAAACAATATCAATTCTTTAGTAATATGATTATAGATGGCTTATTATCGCTAATAAGATTTTGGATATTGATTAGACTATTCAGTTTCATTTTGCAACAGGTTACAGTTTGTGAAACCATGGTTCGTGGGATTTCGACGTAGAACTCTAAAAATTATAACTCTTTTTGGTAACCAAAATAGGGTTCTCCAAACTGCAGTTTCAAAAAGTTTGGTGCCTCCCCCCCCCCACCCCCCACCCACACCACCCTTTTTTTTCTAAACTCCAAAGGGGTTGGTGTTTCACAAAGTTTCAAGTTGCTTTCTTTTTAAAACCCTATTTCTAAACATAACCCAAGAAACAGCATATACCTCAGTGGAGACAACAGTTGTGACAGGAATTGACAGGTTAGCGGCTCTTATCGCGATATCTATATTCTTCATCGCTGGAAGCACGTAGCTCGCAAGTCTACCAGGAATGACTTCATTCCCAGCAGTTATATATCGAAAACTAATGTAGCGTGCATGAGAAGCCACATTGATGGCTACCCATCTGGCGGCAGAGGATGGATCCCGAGCGAGCAGCTCCAAATCTTGGTTTAGCAATCCGAGCACGACTTCAATCTTAGAGTCGTGTAGAGCTCCGAGGACACTTGGGTTGGGATCAAAGAGGCGGAGCCTATCGATGTTTCTTGATTTGCAGAGGGACACCACCTTGTCTGGTGTCGGAAGATTGTTGCCGAGCAATCCATAGTTCATGCCGATTCCTTGAGCTTCTGAATCGGCAATGAAGTTGACAATTGTTAGAGAAATCAATGAGAGAATTATGGATGATGGATGCATGTCTTAATTTGACCTTAGAGAATGTTAAATTAATGTACCATTTAAATAGGTAGAAGTTGGTGCATAACTAGTGGAGAGGGAACTTGGATGTTTGTTACAACATTCTGGAGTTGTTATAACCTTAATTATGGAGTTGTAGTTGTTATAAATTCCTTAACTCAAGCATGTATATGAGTTCATGTATATTTGATGAAATTGGAGGTGCAGCAATGATTATTATCAGACTTTAATCTATGTTTTATGTATCCAATGAGAAATATAATAGGTGAAGAAAAGTAAACTAAAAAATTGCAACAAACTTTGCAACCATTTACAGAAAAAACCTACCAATTTAGTTTCTTTTATGGTTTTGTTATTTTATTTTTATTTTTAGTTTTTTAAACTGGCTTGTAAGCAAGCACATGATACACACAAGCATGCACATGCATCGAGAGGATCCATGAATTTGTCTCGAAAACGTTAAATTGTGGCCACTTTCCCTTCTGATGATTGAACCTAGCACTCTTTCCATGGAAATTTTTTTCTATGTGCCGGGTGTATACATCCGGACAAAAGAGAGAAGAAATGGAAGTATGGGTTTCACACCTTGCCTAAGGCTGTCCAAATCCCCCCTCTCTTTCACTCTATGTCCGGATGTATTATACCCGGCACAAAATAAATTCCTTCTTTCCAGGAGGTGAATTGCAATACCAAGTTAGCTATAGCTCATTGTATTTCTTAAGCTATCAGTCTTTTCCATAAATTAAAACCCCAAACACTACTAGAAGACCCTCTTAGGGTATGGGTGTACCTGTACCTGTAAGGCCTTGCGGGTTCGGTTACACCCATACCCACAAGTGAACAGGCCCGTACCCTATGGGCGGGTTCCCCAAGGTTGGGGTATGGGCACAACAGTTCCCCTAAAATAGTCATTATCATACGAAGTATACCAAACAAGAGCTTATTTCTTAGGCTAATGTGGTACCTGCAGCATATTATAAAGTTACTCAAGTGAATTATATTTTGGAGCAGAAACAAGAAAGATAATACCTGATAAAGCACAGAAGAAGCTAAATACAAAGATCCACATAGAGGTCACATTCAAGAACAAGGAGTCTCTCTCTCTCTCTCTCTCTCTCTCACACACACAGTTATGACAAGTAGAAATATACACAAAAAGAACCGTTGTAGCTAGCTTTTTTTTAGACGTGAGAGAAACAAGTAGAATTGTTCAACTGGAAAGAACACACAAAGTGAATGCATTGGAGAAATGGATGCAAAAAGATTGTAGGGGAAAATCGTTTATCTCAAACTTTTATTAATTTTTAGCAATTATCTCCACATATTCTTGCTTTAAATATTTTTCGATGTTGTCACACACACAATCAAGACCCCCCTTCAACTTGGGACTGCTAAATGGGAATGCGCTTATACCATGTTAAATGGGTAATAATCTTATATGCTTGTATATTACAATTCTGTGTTTACATGTTTCATATATACAAAAAAGGAAGCAAGCCTGACGAAAACAAAGATAGCAGCCTGATAGCAGATCCTGATAGCAACCCCTAATAGCAGCCATAGATGACCCTAAGAGCAGTCTCTTATAGCAGCCATAAATGACCTACAATACCCTATAATATTTTCTCTACATGAAGCAACTCAGAACCTGGGCTCCAATGAGAATCCATGAATGCGTCAACAGGACAACAGGACCGTCTAAACAATAAAAGAGATGATGGATGAGACAGATTTTGATGGAAAAATGGGTCTAATTCTCAGTGTCTACAAACCAATAAAAAAACTCCCTAAACTAAAAACTCTGATAAAAAACTCCTTAAATCCAAAAAGTTACATGCTTAAGTCTTTATAGTACAACCAACCACTCTTTGCTTTTTAACATTCCAATATTGCCTTGTCAAGTTCTGGAACTGCATTTAACATGTAAGCTACTATATTGAGCAGCTACATTGCTACATTTGATAAATATAACAGTTAATGTAAACTGCTACATTTGCTAAATGTAACAGTTATCTGCTAAGTGTAGAAGTTAATGTAGCCGTTTACCTGCTAAATATAGCGGTTATCTATCTGAAATTGACAAGGGTAATATAGGAATATTAAAAGGTAAATAATGGTTGGTTGTACTATAGAGACTTAAACCTATAATATTTTGGATTTAGGGGGTTTTTCATTGATTTTTTTTGGCGGGGAGATTTTCTTATTGATTTTCAAGCCTAGGAGCGAGTTAGACCCATTTTCGCCAAGTTTATAACGAAAATCCTTGACCATTCCTGTGGGTATGGTGGTAGCTAGCACGTAAAATTAATCAAAGTTGGGATAAGAACACATGAAGACCTAAGGTAATCGAGTACTACAACTCATTAGGAAGTTGTTTTCACAACAGTATTGCATTGAGCTGGAGAGGAGATATGTAACAAAACTATTGAAGATAATGTTAACCTGTTGAGGTCAAACTAGGTTTAATTTACCTCGCTCTATAATTATAAGAACTAATATTTTTTGCAATGCACTTGAGGGAAAATAATACTTTTATCTAATCCAAATCCCTATTAGGAGCTGCTTACATGAACTTTGTGTATTAAATAAAAGGTTTTAACAACTTTTTGGACCAAGAAATCACCTCAATGTTGATCTGATTGCATAATGTTTTGATTATTACCAAATAGTTGTTTCACATTTCGTGATTATTTTGCAGATTTATTCATACGGAACAATCGATGGATGGAGGATGGAGGACTGAACTCATATCGTCAAATCCATAGAAGGCGAAGATCAATAGTTGACCTTCACTAATTTAACAATTTCAAGATCAAGTTTGAAGCCAACAAGCAATAAGAGTCGGTGATTGATGAAACTCACAAGTGGAGATTCCCTAGATCATGGCATGTAGCAGATGACTCATCGTCCACGTAAAGGGATATGGAGCTGGAAAAGGAATGATAAATTGGGGACATTCCTTGGCGCCTAGCCTCTGAGGTTGCACCCGACCTTCTGGAGGTCTCCCCTGCGTACGTTCCCTTTTCGCCTAATCACCAGCCAATTGTTTGTCTCCGAGCAATCACAGAGTTGAGCTTCCTCAGCTTCCTAGCTCATTTCCGAGCTATCCTATAACTAAGATTCCTCAGCGGCCGGTCAACAAGCTGGAGCAACGTACCAATGGCAGGTCAACAAGCTGTTCAAGCCACATATCAGGAGGAATATGGAAGTCTACGTCGATGACATGCTCGTGAAATCAACCCGGTCATCCGGGCAAACCACGGACCTTGGCGAGACCTTTGCGGTCATGCGAAAGTACAAAATGAAGCTGAATCTAGCCAAGTGTGCTTTCGGCGTCATGGGCGGAAAGTTTCTTGGATTCATGGTCATCTACCGAGAGATCGAGGCAAACCCGGAGAAGATCAAGGCCATCATTGACATGACGACGCCCAAGAGTAACGTAGAAATCATGCGACTCACAGACAGGATGGTCGCTCTGAGTCGATTCATATCCAGATCCGGCAAAAAGTGCATATCTTTCTTCAAAACTTTAAGGAAGATCCCTAGGTCCAAGTGGTCTAGAGAGTGTCAAATCGCCTTCGAGCAGCTCAAGGCTTATCTGTCGACGCCCCCGCTTCTCATCCGACCAGTTGAAGGAAACGATCTACTGCTGTACTTGGCCGTCTCCGACTAGGCAGTCAGCTCTGTGCTCATCAGAGAATCCGAGGGGATACAAAGGCCGGTCTACTATGTCAGCCACGTTTTCAAAGACGCGGAGACCAGGTACCCGGCCATTGAAAAGATAGTCCTGGCGCTCGTTGTCACCTCCAGGAAACTCCGGCGCTATTTCCAGGCTCACACGATCATCGTTCTCACCGATCGACCCCCTAGGGATCATCCTCGGTTCCCCCGAGTCGTTGGGTGTCACGACCCAAAGTTCGGCCCGTGACCGGCACTTAACCACGTAACGTCTACAGGCGTAACGCGACTAAGTAAGCCGAAATCCAGAAATCAAAACCATTAAAAATAGTGAGTGTTGAAAACATTTGAGGAAAACATTTGTTAAAACATTTGGAAATCTCAAGTAAAAACCTTTCAAGTTTAAATTATTTTATTCAAAATTTCGGCAGCACCTCCTTTGTAAAAACTAGCCCCGAAATCGGGTACAAGACATGATATAAGAAAAATGACATGCAATAAGAATAAAGTATCCCCAAACGGAAGCAATCACGCCCAACGGCGGAAACAACCACCACAATAATAATATACGACGCCGTAGCAAGGAATGAGCAAAAATAGTGAAAAACAACATAAGAGATAAAACTGCATGGATAAAGCCGGCTCACACGAGCTCGACATCCAGAATACAAAATAATATACATCGTCTTCACAATTGGTCTCTAAGTCAATACATGAATAGTAGATGGAGAGTACTAGATACAATAGTGTGTACAACTGGAAAATAAACGGATACCGCAAAAACCCACCTATCAGCAAAAGGGCTCACACGCCAACTGCAGTGGTATCCGTAGCAAAACATGTAAGAAAGTAGCCCTGCCGCAACTACTCTGAGGGGCAACCTGCAAACACTGTGGCACAACGGGGGTGAGTTGCCAACTCGTGAATAGTAGATAACATATAAAGGTAATCGCGGGTATGCAAGTACTGCGATATTCTAACATGTGCCAACAGATAACATCTAAATGATAAGTTGGGTACGCAATAATTATGCATAACAAGTGCAATCTAATAACATCTATATGTGATGAACAGGGTATGCAATAATCATACCAAAGTACTTTATTATGTACTACAACTACAGGATGAGATGCATAACAATGAATACTGAGCATGGGGTAAAATATTATCTACACGGAATATCAACGTGGAAAAATAACCAGTGTCCATCAAATACACCCAAATCCCAGTAAAAACTCAGGCGCCGTCACTCTAATCGGCCCTCAAATCCTGTAAATCTCATAGAATCGTGAGTGCCCAATATCGGCACTCGAAAATATCATGAAATAATCGTGTCCAGTATCGACACGCAAATCCTCATGTATCGGGCTCCGTCAATCCGGATCAGCCCACGGGCTCCGTCTGCCGAATCGGCCCTCGGCCCTGGCAGTACGGGTCGTCCCGCATCCATCTCTCAACTCTGGTCAGTATCCTCCGGATAACCGCCAGGTCCAACCAATCACTGGTAGGTAGTAGTCCCTCCGCCGGGCTCACCGTCTAACTATACGAGTTTTCTTGCCCCGAGGTACCATACCGGGTCCACCATGTACCCACAGACGGTGCCTACCACTCCTCGAATCGGGTATACTCACACAAGCTCTCATGAACCGAGAAAACTCATGGTGGACGCACTGAAATATCATATCAAGAGAAACCGGGTTTTCAAAACAGTGCATATTTTCTTAAAATAATACCACGGTCCTCAAATCCAGAAATCACATGAATCCAAAACTCAATGCGTAAATCCATGCAATGTGGCGTATGCCACTAAGAGTAAAAAGGGAAAACCGCTCTTTTAAATGGATCTAGTTTTGAAAATATCTCATGCGGTCCCCATTTCTAGAAATCAAAGCCAGTATCATCCATGTATGTGAAATATGTATGTATATAGGTATGGATGTGCAAGTGGATATATACGCAAGTATGGATCTATCGATGTATGTGTGCACTAATATGAATATACAGTGTGCATGTGTGTAAGTTTAGATATATCAATGAACGTGTGCACCAATATGAATATACTGTGTGCATGTGCGCAAGTATGGATATATCAATGAATGAGTGCACCAATATGAATATACAGTGTGCATGTGCGCAAGTATGGATATATCAATGAATGCGTGCACCAATATGAATATACAGCGTGCATGTGCGCATATCAATGAATGCGCGCACCAATATGAATATACAGTATGCATGTGCGCAAATATGGATATATCAATGAATGTGTGCACCAATATGAACATACAGTGTGCATGTGCGCAAGTATGGATATTTCAATGAATGGGTGCACCAATATGAACATACAGTATGCATGTGCGCAATATGCGGCAGAAACATGTCTAATCATCAATGATGCGGTGATCAAAATGATGTATGGTTCGTAGCAATCATTAACGGTGTGAGTGTAACATACAAATAGTGCTCGTGCAGCTTGAACCGTTAGTGACAGTGCGGTGTTATATAACTACCATTTCTATATGCAACAAAAGAGGGGTATGATACAATAATACATATGCACGAACAATATACGTATAAGTATATATGTGACTACAATATCCTATCACGCCCTGACGCTTAACGCCATACGGGCGATTTCCCCGTAGATGTTAAATCTATTCACTTGGTCTCGTGCTAAGCGTAGCCGACCACTTACTTCCCCTTCTTTGCGGCGTCCGACGTACCCGCCTGCGAACCAAGAATTTATACAAAGAATGCACATAAGCAAAATCCTGCAAAAACGCGATATTAAAACCAAACAAGAAACTCGCGTCGCGAACTAAACGCGTGTGTATATGTAACGTGTGTGCATACGCTAAAACCCAACGCGACACGCTGTGGCACACAGCGACACGCTGTGACACACAGCAAACCAACTCAACTCGTATCGTACATATCGCGCAAGTCCCGCTATGCAAATTATAGGTAAACGGTCCCAGATTTAATTTGGAGCAGAAATAAGAAAATCAAACAAGACCAAACCTATCACAAAACCCACAGACAACTACTAGCAAAAACTCACTAAATTCTCAAACAATTAGGCTAGCGGCTAAGGATAGGGTATCGGCCAAAAGCCGGTGGAAGGGGTCCAGGTTTCTACACTATGATCCTAACCCAATGTATATCCTAATGTATATGTTTGCTTACCAAAATTACCACCCTAAATACAGCAGATTCTATGTATCATAAAGGTTTAGCTTAAAACGTTTTAAAACACTTAGTTTGCAACATTAAGGTATTTTGTGGAATTAGGTGAATTTACAGGGATTTAGTGATACCTAACAGCACAAATTAGAGCTAATCTAACCCTAAAAACCCTGATTTACCCTACTCTCCAACTAAACCATCAATTTATTGTCAAAGTACACAAAACACTAAAATTAACTCAAACTCTCCCAGATTTCTACCTGCAAACAATTAGAGAAAGTAAATAATACCAAACCCAGACAAATACCCACAGACACCACTAGACCAAGCACCACCACCTAACTCATCATGGGGGTTGGCGACGCCGGAATTTGGAGGTAGGTCGCTGGATTTTTGGGAAGGGGGTGGGCTCGAAAATCAACACAACACTCAGTGAGGCCTGCATACTATTCTGTAGGTGTTTGCTAAGCTAGAAAAAGATCATAGTTGTAGCAGATCACCAATATCCTACAGTTTGCTTCTAAACCGTGTTTTAAATTTCAAATTTTAGACTTTAAGGTGATTTAGCTAAATCCAGTGATGCAACTAGGTTTTCACAGCATAAATAACACCTAATTAGGTCCATTAAGCTATAATAATCCCAACTTAGCTTAAACCCCACTTAAATCACAATACTAGCTCTAAAGCCACACTAATCACTAACCGAAGCTAAAATAACCACATGCAAGCAAAGAAAGGAGTCAAGTTTAGAGATTATACCTCTAGGGATCCTAAGTGCAAGGAGAAGGAGAAGAAGAAGAGGAGGAGGAGCTGTAGTTGCTGCTGCTGCCGCCGCTAGTTGCTGTTGCTGCATTGCTGCTGCTACTGCTTCTACTGCTACTGTTGCTTGCTGGCTGCTGCTGCTAGGGCTTCTGCTGCTGCTGTTGCTGAAGTGTGTGTGTGTGTGTGTGTGAGTGTGAGAGAGAAGTGAGGAAATGAGTTTTGAAACAAAAAAGAATGAGAGCA
Organism: Agapanthus africanus; assembly: GCA_030015575.1. Classification (NCBI taxonomy): domain Eukaryota; kingdom Viridiplantae; phylum Streptophyta; class Magnoliopsida; order Asparagales; family Amaryllidaceae; genus Agapanthus; species Agapanthus africanus. Next base: position 407,492,187 of record CM057349.1, on the reverse strand, counting down.
TAAAAGAGTCAAATCCCCTCCTCTCTCACCTCATTAAATGCAAGCATGGGGCAAGCCATCATGCTCTCTCTCTCTCTCTCTCTCTCTCTCTCTCTCTCTCCAAGTCAACCCACAAACTAATCATTTATTTTAAAAAAAAACAATACCCTTAATTAAATTCAAATTAGCTTAATAAGAATGGGTTAGTTCACCATGGTTACCAAACATGGTTTAATCCTAAATTAACCCTAGTTTACATGCACAAGTGTGTGCAAGCCTAATTAAAATCTAATAAAATATTCATTAATTTTGATAAAATATTTAAAATTCATTTTGGTAAACTTTTTACTAAAAACCATACAATAAAGTATAATTAGCCACTAATCACATTCTAAGGTGTTACAATCGTCCCCCTTAAAGAAATTCGTCCCCGAATTTAAAATATATAGCTATGCGTACCTTCAAAGAGATGAGAGAATTTCTTCCGCATCTCGCCCTCGGTCTTCCAAGTGATCTCTTCACCATTTGGGCTGCGCCAAAGCACCTTCACAGATGGCAAGACCTTCGATCGAAGTTTCTTCACCCTCCGGTCCAATATCACTACTGGCTGCTCGGTGAACGAAAGATCGCACTCGAGCTGAACGGTCTGATGCTGAATCATGTGAGAAGGGTCATGCAGGTATCTGCGAAGCATCGACACGTGAAATATGGGGTGAACATCTAGGAAGTCGGGTGGAAGAGCCAAACGATATGCTACTGTGCCCACACGCTCGAGGATTTCGAAGGGACCTATAAATCTGGGGCTAAGATTCCCCTTTCATCCAAATCTCATCACGCTCTTCATCGGAGAGACCCTCAGAAAAACGTGATCGCCAACTACGAACTCTAATCTGCGGCGGTGTCTGTCCGCATACGATTTCTTCCTGCTCTGAGCTGTCCTCATCCTATATCGAATCAACTGTATCTTCTCGGTCGTCTCCTGTATGATCTGCGGCCCCAAGATACTGCTCTCGCTGAGCTCTGTCCAACAGACGGGCGATCTACATCTCCTCCCATACAAGGCCTCGAAAGGTGCCATCTGAATAGTATCCTGGAAACTATTGTTGTAGGAGAACTCCACCAAGGGTAAATGATGATTCCAGCTACCACTAAAGTCTAAAACACATGCTTGGAGCATGTCCTCGAGAGTCTGAATAGTCCGCTCTGACTGGCCATCGGTCTACGGATGAAATGCTGTGCTGAAACTTAAGCGGGTGCCCAAAGCCTCCTGAAGCCTCTGCCATAGTCGGCTGGTAAATTGGGTGCCTCGGTCGGACACGATACATGTCGGGACTCCATGCAGTCGTACGATCTCATCGATGTATATCTGGGCATACTGAGCAAATCCGAAAGTGGTCTTCACCGGCAGGAAGTGAGCCACTTTCGTCAATCGATCCACGATCACTAAAATGGAGTCATACCCTCGACTAGTCCTGGGTAGACCCACAATGAAGTCCATAGAAATCTGCTCCCATTTCTACTCCGGAATGGGCAACGGCTGTAGCTTTCCCGCTGGCCTCTGGTGCTCGGCCTTGACTTGCTGACAAGTCAGGCATCTCGACACGAAGTCTGTGATGTCCCTCTTCATCCCGTCCCACCAGTAAACATCTCTCATATCATGGTACATCTTGGTGGAACCCGGATGAACACTGTACACCGATCGATGTGCCTCCTCAAGAATCTCATGCTGCAGTCCCTCAGCATCTGGTACGTACAGTCTAGTCCCAAATCGTAGTATCCCCTGATCATCAATCACAAACTCGGAAAGTCTGCCCTGTCCAATCTGTGCCATGATCTCTGAACAACGGTCATCACGGTACTGTGCCTCCTGTATACGGTCAAGCAACTGTGGGCGTGCACGAACATGCGCAAGCTGCTCCCGATCGGAGTGAACTCGAACTGCACTCGGCCGTCACATAAAATCTGCACCTCTGCACTGCACTCAAACAAGATAGACTACCCCCGGGCCTCCTACTCAAAGCATCCGCCACTACATCGGCCTTGCCCGGGTGGTACAGGATCTCACAATCGTAGTCCTTCACTAACTCCATCCAACGGCGCTGTCTAAGATTCAGGTCTCGCTGCTGAAATATATACTTTAAGCTCTTATGATCAGTGAATATCTGGCACGACTCGCCGTATAGGTAATATCGCTAGATCTTAAGTGCAAAGACCACTGCAGCCATCTCCAAATCGTGAGTGGGGTAGTTCTGTTCGTGTTTCATCAGCTGCCGAGAAGCATACGCAATCACCCTGTCGTGCTGCATCAATACGCACCCTAGCCCCACTCGAGAAGCGTCACAATAGACCACAAATCCGCCCGATCCCGAAGGCAATGATAACACCGGCGCCGTAGTCAAACGAGTCTGTAACTGCTGAAAGCTATGCTCGCACTCCTCCGTCCAATCAAAAGGAGATCCCTTCCGGGTCAACCCGGTCAACGGTGCAGCAATGCGGGAGAAATCCTGTACAAAACGTCTGTAGTAGCCGGCCAGTCTTAGAAAGCTGCAGATCTCTGTAACTGATGCGGGTCTGGGCCAACGCTTAACGGCCTCGATCTTCTTCGGGTCCATACATATACCATCTCGTGTAATCACGTGACCCAAGAAGTCTACGCTGTCAAGCCAGAATGCGCACTTAGAGAATTTTCCGAATAACTGGTGCTCCCTCAAAGTCTGCAGTGTGATCTGCAGGTGCTGCTCGTGCTCCTCTCGGCTCCGGGAATACACCAAAATATCATCGATGAATACGATGATGAAAAAATCAATATACGGCCTGAAAATATGGTTCATCAAGTCCATAAATACTGCTGGGGCGTTGGTGAGTCCGAACGACATCACCAAAAACTTATAGTGGCCGTAACGCGTGCGGAAAGCTGTCCTCGAAATATCCTCCTGTCGAACCCGCAACTGATGGTAGTCTGTTCTCAAGTCGATCCTCGAAAAGTATCCTGCACCCTGAAGCTGGTCGAACAAGTCGTCGATGCGTGGTAAAGGATATCTGTTCCGCACGGTAACCCTGTTCAGCTGGCGGTAGTCGATACACAAACGCAAACTGCCGTCCTTCTTCTTGACAAACAGGACCGGAGCACCCCAAGGAGACACACTGGGTCGAATAAGTCCCTTATCCAGCAAATCTTGCAACTGACCTTTCTACTCTCTAAGCTCCGCCGGGGCCATCGGATAAGGCGGTATGGCAATAGGCCCCGTGCCGGGAATCAAGTCAATGCAGAAAACAATATCGCGCTCAGGCGGTAGCCCAGGAAGCTCGTCAGGGAAAACATCAGGGAACTCACGAACAATCGGAACCTGGTCCAACGGAACCTCTGTAGCTCTAGTATCGCAAACATAGGCTAGAAATCCCTGACATCCCTTCCTCAAAAGCTGTCCAGCGCGAAGAGAAGAAATCAAACTGTGAGGGGTGGCACCACGGTCTCCCAGCATAACAAAAGCCGACTCGCCGGGAAAAAAAACCTAACTGTCTTCTCGTGGTAGTCTACATACGCATAGCACGTGGCTAACTAATCCATGCCCAGAAGAACGTCGAAGTCCAACATCTCAAGAAGGATCAAGTCGACAGGCAACTCTCTTTCGCCAATACGAACAACACACGATCGGAACACGTGTCTAGCAACAAACGACTCGCCTACTGGAGTGGTCACAACAAGCGGCTGATCAAGCAAACCAGACTCTCTACCCAAACTCGGCACGAAGTGTGTGGAAACGTACGAGTGCGTGGATCCCGGATCAAATAATACGTGTGCGTCAACAGAACATACTGAAAGGGTACCTGAGACCACTGCATTGGACGCCTGCGTGTCCTGGTGCGTCAAAGCGAAAACCCGTGCTTGTTCTCTACCTGTGACTGGCGGTCCCCTACCAGCAACTGGCTTTACTCTGCCGGCAGCTGGCTGTCCTCTGCCTCGGCCACCTCATCCTCTATAAGCAAATCCTCCGCGACCACCACCCCTCTGTGCATGAGTCTGTCGCGGAGCAACAGTAGGTACAATAGGCAATGCCTTCTGGGGTAGTGAAGGTGGTAAAGTGACATGCGATACTGCTGCCTCCCTCCGGTGTATCTCGGTACAATCTCTGATGCGGTGATGGGGACTACCACACCCAAAGTATCCACGCGATGACGGCTGACCCTCCAGGGGATAAGAGCTAAACATCTGACCTCGCCCCGAGTCTCTGCCACCTGTACGACGTCTATCATGGAATCCGAATGGAAGTCTCCATGCTGTTGTATCAGTACGAACCCTCTTCGGCCCTGGAACTACCGAAGTCTCAGCAAGGCTCTCCTCGACTAATAGGGCTGCGTCTACAGCTGCTGCATAAGTCTCGCAATGCTGTGCGCTGATCACAAGGAACAGTGAGGTAAGTAAGCATCGAACAAATCTCTTGACTCGCATCTCCTCAGTAGCCACTAAATATGGGGCATAAACAGATAGCTCGGTGAACAGTACATCGTACTCTGCCACGGTCATCTCCGAAGTCTGACGTAAAGACTCAAACCTGCGCGCTCAGGCATCCCTGACACTCTGGGGAAGGAAACGGGCTAGAAATGTCGTCACAAACTCGGTCCAGGTTATAGAAGGAAGACCTGCTGCTCTGCCATTCTTGACCGACTCGCACCATTTCGGCGCAAGACCTTCCAGGCAAAAGCTCGCGAACTCCACCCATCTCGCATCTGAGCATCTGAGTGAACGACATATCCGGGCCATCCTATCAATAAATGACTGTGGGTCCTCGGCTGCATCGGTGCCTATGAAGACCGGAGGCTTTAGCCTCATAAACTCTGATAGCGATACTGTAATAACCTCTGTAGCTGCAAGGGCAACTGCCTGTACTGTAGGTACCATCGCAGTCCCTGTAACGGGTGGAACTACCTCTGGTCGCTGCGCTCGAAATGTCTCAACTAAGACCCTATCATCTGGCGCATCTCCTGCATACCGGCCCCTAGCATAGCAATCTGATCTTCCGAAGGAGAAACAGTCTGCTCTGGTACAACGGGTGTACTTCCTGGGCCAGTCCTCGTCTCAGATGAGTCAACTCTAATCTCGGCTCTCGCGACCGCTCTCTGCGCCCTCGTATTCTTTGGCGGCATAATGGCTGAAAAGAAAGTAGGATTCGATAAGGACACGGAAATCAAATCACAAGAATATATATAATCATGAAGGAATTTCAATCAACAAGTCCTAAGGTCGCTTAGGCGGAGTACCGTGTCGTGAGTATGCCACGGAACATACGTACGCTACGCCACTCTGCTTCAGCTACCTACTCCATCATACCAGGGTCATCCTGTACTCCGAAAGGTAAAACCTACGCTCTGATACCAACTTTGTCACGACCCAAACTTTAGCCCGTGACCGACACTTAACCACGTAACGTCTACAGGTGTAATGCGACTAAGTAAGGCGAAACCCAGAAATCAAAACCATTAAAAGTAGTGAGTGTTGAAAACATTTGATGAAAACATTTGGAAATCTCAAGTAAAAACCTTTCAAGTTTAAATTATTTTATTCAAAATTTCGGCAGCACCTCCTTTGTAAAAACTAGCCCCAAAATCGGGTACAAGACATGATATAAGAAAAATGACATGCAACAAGAATAAAGCATCCCCAAACGGAAGCAATCACGCCCAACGGCGGAAACAACCACCACAATAATAATATACGACGCCGTAGCGAGGAATGAGCAAAAATAGTGAAAAACAACATAAGAGATAAAACTGCATGGATAAAACCGGCTCACACGAGCTCGACATCCAGAATACAAAATAATATACATCGTCTTCACAACTGGTCTCTAAGTCAATACATGAATAATAGATGGAGATTACTAGATACAATAGTGTGTACAACTGGAAAATAAACGGATACCGCAAAAACCCACCTATCAGCAAAAGGGCTCACATGCCAACTGCAGCGGTATGTAGCAAAAGATGCAAGAAAGTAGCCCTGCCGCAACTACTCTGAGGGGCAACCTGCAAACACTGTGGCACAACGGGAGTGAGTTGCCAACTCGTGAATAGTAGATAACATATAAAGGTAATCGCGAGTATGCACGTACTGCGATACCCTAACATGTGCCAGCAGATAACATCTAAATGATAAGCTGGGTACGCAATAATCATGCATAACAAGTGCAATCTAATAACATCTATATGTGATGAGCAAGGTATGCAATAATCATACCAAAGTACTCTATCATGTACTACAATTACAGGATGAGATGCATAACAATGAATGCTGAGCATGGGGTAAAATATTATCTACACGGAATATCAATGTGGAAAAATAACCGATGTCCATCAAATACACCCAAATCCCAGTAAAAACTCCGGCACCGTCACTCTAATCGGCCCTCAAATCCTGTAAATCTCATAGAATCGTGAGTGCCCAATATAAAATATCATGAAGTAATCGTGTCCAGCATCGACACGCAAATCCTCATGAATCGGGCTCCGTCAATCCGGATCGGCCCACGGGCTCCGTCTGCGGAATCGGCCCTCGGCCCCAGCAGTACGGGTCGTCCCGCATCCATCTCTCAACTCTGGTCAGTATCCTCCGGATAACCGTCAGGTCCAACCAATCACCGGTATGTAGTAGTCCCTCTACCGGGCTCACCGTCTAACTATACGAGTCTTCTTGCCCCGGGTACCATACCGGGTCCACCATGTACCCGCAAACGGTGCCTACCACTCCTCGAATCGGGTATACTCTCACAAGCTCTCATGAACTGAGAAAATTCATGGTGGACGCACTGAAATATCATATCAAGAGAAACCGGGTTTTCAAAACAGTGCATATTTTCTTAAAATAATACCACGGTCCTCAAATCCAGAAATCACATGAATCCAAAACTCAATGCGTAAATCCATGCAATGTGGCGTATGCCACTAAGAGTAAAAAGGGAAAATCACTCTTTTAAATGGATCTAGTTTTGAAAATATCTCATGCGGTCCCCATTTCTAGAAATCAAAGCCAGTATCATCCATGTATGTGAAATATGTATGTATATAGGTATGGATGCGCAAGTGGATATATACGCAAGTATGGATCTATCGATGTATGTGTGCACTAATATGAATATACAGTGTGCATGTGTGCAAGTATGGATATATCAATGAATGCGTGCACCAATATGAATATATAGTGTGCATGTGCGCAAGTATGGATATATCAATGAATGTGTGCACCAATATGAATATACAGTGTGCATGTGCGCAAGTATGGATATATCAATGAATGTGTGCACCAATATGAATATACAGTGTGCATGTGCGCAAGTATGGATATATCAATGAATGTGTGCACCAATATGAATATACAGTGTGCATGTGCGCAAGTATGAATATATCAATGAATGTGTGCACTAATATGAATATACAGTATGCATGTGCACTAATATGAATATACAGTATGCATGTGCGCAAGTATGGATATATCAATGAATGGGTGCACTAATATGAACATACAGTGTGCATGTGCGCAAGTATGGATATATCAATGAATGTGTGCACCAATATGAATATACAGTGTGTATGTACGCAAGTATAGATATATCAAGGTAAGCGTGCACCAATATGGATATACAATGTGTATGTGCGAAATATGCGGCAGAAACATGTCTAATCATCAATGATGTGGTAATCAAAATGATGTATGGTTCGTAGCAATCCTATAGTACGAGTGTCATGACAATCACTAACGGTGTGAGTGTAATATACAAATAGTGCTCGTGCAGCTTGAACCCTTAGTGACAGTGCGGTGTTATATAACTACCAGTTTTATATGCAACAAAAGAGGGGTATGATACAATAATACATATGCACGAACAATATACATATAAGTATATATGCGACTACAATATCCTATCACACCCTGACGCTTAACGCCATACGGGCGATTTCCCCGTAGATGTTAAATCTACTCACTTGGTCTCGTGCTAAGCGTAGCCGACCACTTGCTTCCCCTTCTTTACGGCGTCCGACGTACCCGCCTGCGAACCTAGAATTTACAAAAAGAATGCACATAAGCAAAATCCTGCAAAAACACGATATTAAAACCAAACGAGAAACTCGCGTCGTGAACTAAACGCGTGTGTATACGTAACGTGTATGCATACGCCAAAACCCAACGCGACATGCTGTGGCACACAGCGATACGCTGTGACACACAGCAAACCAACTCAACTCGTATCGTACGTGTCGCGCAAGTCCCGCTACGTAAATTATAGGTAAATGGTCCCAGATTTAATTTGGATCAGAAACAAGAAAATCAAACAGGACAAAACCTATCACAAAACCCACAGACAACTACCAGCAAAAACTCACTAAATTCTCAAACAATTGGGCCGGCGGCTAAGGGTAGGGTATCGGCCAAAAACCGGTGGAAGGGGTCCAGGTTTCTACACTATGATCCTAACCTAATGTACAGCCTAATGTATATGTTTGCTTACCAAAATTACCACCCTAGATACAGCAGATTCTTTGTATCATAAAAGTTTAGCTTAAAACGTTTTAAAGCACTTAGTTTGCAACATTAAGGTATTTTTTGGAATTAGGTGAATTTACAGGGATTTAGTGATACCTAACAGCACAAATTAGAGTTAATCTAACCCTAAAAACCCTGATTTACCCTACTCTCCAACTAAACTATCAATTTATCGTCAAAGTCCACAAAACACAAAAATTAACCCAAACTCTCCCAGATTTCTACCTGCAAACAATTAGAGAAAGTAAATAATACCAAACCCAGACAAATACCCACAGACACCACTAGACCAAGCACCACCACCTAACACATCATGGGGGCCAGCAACATCGGAATTTTGGGGTAGGTCGCCGGATTTTTGGGAAGGGGGTGGGCTCGAAAATCAACACAACACTCAGTGAGGCCTGCATACTATTCTGTAGGTGTTTGCTAAGCTATAAAAAGATCACAGTTGTAGCAGATCACCAATATCTTACAGTTTGCTTCTAAACCGTGTTTTAAATTTCAAATTTTAGACTTTAAGGTGATTTAGCTAAATCCAGTGATGCTACTAGGTTTTCACAGCATAAATAACATCTAATTAGGTCCATTAAGCTACAATAATCCCAACTTAGCTTAAACCCCACTTAACTCACAATACTCGCTCACACTAATCACTAACCGAAGCTAAAATAACCACATGCAAGCAAAGAAAGGAGTCAAGTTTAGAGATTATACCTCTAGGGATCCTAAGTGCAAGGAGAAGGAGAAGAAGAAGAGGAGGAGCTGTGGTTGCTGCTGTGTGCTGCTGCTGCTGCTGCCAGTTGCTGTTGCTGCATTGCTGCTGCTGTTGTTGCTGGCTGCTGCTGCTACTGCTTCTACTGCTGCTGTTGCTTGCTGGTTGCTGCTGCTGGGGCTTCTGCTGCTGCTGTTGCTGAAGAGTGTATGTGTGTGAGTGAGAGAGAGAAGTGAGGAAATGAGTTTTGAAACAAAAAAGAATGAGAGCATAAGAGAGTCAAACCCCCCCTCTCTCTCACCTCATTAAATGCAAGCATGGGCAAGCCATCATGCTCTCTCTCTCTCTCTCTCTCTCTCTCTCTCCAAGTCAACCCACAAACTAATCATTTATTTTTTTAAAAAAAACAACACCCTTAATTAAATTCAAATTAGCTTAATAAGAATGGGGTAGTTCACCATGATTACCAAAAATGGTTTAACCCTAAATTAACCCTAGTTTACATGCACAAGTGTGTGCAAGCCTAATTAAAATCTAATAAAATATTCATTAATTTTGATAAAATATTTAAAATTCATTTTGGTAAACTTTTTACTAAAAACCATACAATAAAGTATAATTAGCCACTAATCACATTCTAAGGTGTTACATTGGGCTGCTTGGAAAAGTTGAGATGGGAGTTGTCGCAATTGACATTCGTACCGACCATGGCAAGCCATCAAAGCCCAATCCCTCACTGATTTCGTGGTCGAATGCACCATTCCCAACAGAGAGGAAGTGCCGACACGAGATTGAAGCCCACAGCACTTGGTCGAAGAAAAGCTCGGTCCGATTCCGGACTGGGTACTCTATATGGATGGTTCCTCCACAGAGGAAGGAAGTGGGGCTAGGCTGGTCATCCGCGGCCCCAATGAAGCCGGGATGGAATACTCACTGCGATTCGACTTCAATGCCTCAAACAATGCCACGGAATATGAAGCCTTATTGGCCGGCCTACGAATCGCCTCGGGGGTGAGGCTGAAGAGAATTAGAATTCACAGTGATTCCGTATTGGTCGTCGGCCAAGTGACCGGACAGTCCGAAACTCAGGAAGCTCTAATGATAAAATACCTTACCAAGATGAAGAGGCTACGAAAAAATTTCGACGAAGTTCAAGTAGAACAAGATCCATGGAGCATGAACGTCGAAGCAGACACCTTAAGTAAGCTCGCCTCCTCCTATTCGGCCAATCACAAGAGGAACATGCTCTTCGAAATCCTGTCGCGACCCAGCGTCAAAGATAAAGAACTGAAACACCAAACCTACTCCACTCAGGGGAGTATCCCGGATTGGAGAAAGCCCATGGTAGAGTTCTTCAAGGATGGAATGCTCCCTGAGGACTGAATATAAGCGTGCCGACACCGCATGAAAGATCGCCACTTCATATGGAGCAAAGGTAACTTGTACAAAAAATCGTACACCCAACCTCTACTCAGATGTGTCGATTCCGACGAAGCTGAGTGCTCTCTTCAACAGATACACGAAGGAGTCAGAGACGCACATCAGGGGGCCCGGAACCAAAATCAAAAGACACTGCTACAGGGGCCCGACTATCCACGGCGACGCAAAAAAGCTCGTACGAAAATTCAAGGCGTGCCTACTCTTCGACAGTGTTTTTTGGCTGCCAGCAATAGAGCTAACGCCGCTGAGTTCCACTTGGCCATTCACATAGTAGGAAATGGACATGATTGGCCAGCTTCCGACTGGTATAAGGGGGCACTGTTGGAGATAGTGCCCTCAGAGTCAATTATTGGATCACAGGCACGTGATTGCAATGATTGAGGGAGGACCTATCCCGGTACGACAGTCTTACTCGAGATGATAGTATGCTATCTGGTTTACCTTTATCATCGTGTACTGTTTCAGGTGACCTTACAGGTCGCTATTACACGTTGATAGAGCCCCTAGGATTCTTGCTTGACTGCCAGCAGTATGAGGGCGATCATATACGTGGGAGCTGGTAGTCTATAAGCACATCCTTAAATGGTCCCTAGTCGTGGGAGTTTCGAGACAGGGCATCGATTCTCCAGAGTAGACTAGTGTATACCGTCGAGACCCCGACGAGGGGCGGTGGCCGGTCTCACAGGCCACTGGTGTCAGTTGGTTCACCTAAGATGTATACAGGTGCTCATTGGGTTATGAGTACACCGGACAGGACTCGCCGGGAACATGCTAGTTGGTCTTATACCTCATGTCAGATAGCAGTTCCCAGGTGACATGTGTACAGGTTAGTTCATCGACCTGGGGATCGTCATTTGTCTCGTGTGAGTTCCCACTGTACTTTGATTACTATCCTACCACGGCTCAAAGGAGTCGTGCAAACAGGTTTTAGTTGGGTACAGTCCCGAGCCACATGGAGGCAGTGAGCGGATCTTCAGGGGTTCGTCTCTCCTGGTATTGGGGGTGAGGTCGCGCTGTGTCTAGGAGAGCCATTACACGAAGTCCTTGGCCAAGGCAGGAGATTTACTGGTAGGTATTCCAGTAGTATCTCAGGGTGTTCTGGGCTACACTCCGACACGACTTGTACCGCTTTTGGGGGTCTGACTTTTACCCACCCCCTAGGCCCGACATGCGATGCTCATAGACGAACGGACCGGACTGTACGGATATTGTCACTGACAGGCTCAGTAGGGTGTCAGGATGAGTTCGCTCATCGACGTCCCTTTTTGTCAATAGCTGGTGGCCCGTTACGTATTGGCTTGTACCTCTGACGTGCTAGTGGTTAAATCCACAGCCATAGTATTGACGAGTCTTTAGAGTCCACCACACATTCAGTTACTCAGCTTTCGGGCGAAACGCTGTAGAGGCCGTATGGAGATATGGCAGGGTCCGATCAGATACGTGCGGTATTGCACGGATCAGGATCGGACGGTTAGTACTGGAGGCCGTATGGATATATGGCACGGTTCGATCAGATACGTGCGGTATTGCACGGATCAGGATCGAACGGATTTTACTAGCCGGCTTTGGTTTAAGCCGGATCCTAGTATAGTACAGTGTAGATTTTGTCTCATTGCATTTGTATCCTGTCGGAATACAGATGCGGGTATGTATGCACAGTATCGGGGTTTTCCTGTAATTTATTACGGGACCAGTTTTCTGGAGTTGCCAGTTTGCATTCCGTTCCGGCTGGTTTTCCTTTGTTCTTTCCCGGCCGGACTTTTCCGATGGAGGGGGTTATTTGCAATTGTGCAAATAACTTTTGTGGAGGGGGTATCTTGCTTTTGTATCATTATGATATGTTAAGCATCTTTGCTTTTTCATCCATGATGGTGCATTTATTTGATATGAAAGGATTAGATGTTGTTATGGAGTTGATTTGAGGTTTACCTTGAAGGAAGGGGTCACCCTCCACCTTTTCCTACACTCACCTCCCTTCTTGTTATGTTTGATATATCATTCCTCCACCATTCTCACTTGAGAGAAGAGGCTACACTTGTGAGAAAAATATGAGAGAGTTTCATTTTGAGCTTGTGGGATTTTATTGATCTCATTTCATGCTAGGAAAAATGCAAGCACCATTTTTCCGTATCTTGTTTCCTCCATCATCTTCAAATGGCAACAAAACCCCAAATGAGACATAGCCTCTACACTATACTTTCTATAGCAAATCTTGGATGCGTCGGCCAGCCAACTTCGTGCCCGAGTTGCCTCGGTATTGAGGTGGGAGCCCGTAAAAGATGCAGGCGACGTGGTGCCCTTCCGGCGAGGAGATGGAGACCGGACATTCCGCGAGAGATCGGGACGACGACGAGAAGACCGAGGACTCGGATCACTCGGTATATATCTAACCCGTCTTGTTGTTAGCTAGATCTAGTTTAGTGGCCCGATCCGGGGTTTAGTGCGCGGTGGTGCCGGTTTGCTAAGTTCGCAAAATTAAAGTTTATCACCGCTTCCGCATTTGGCCGTCGGATTGACGGCCGGGGCGCCGCCGTGCACTTACAGTGGTATCAGAGCCTCGCCATTAACTTCGTCTAGCTTTGTTTGATGTGTTTGCATTTCCGATCGACCAAAATTCCAAAAACCCGCGTTTTTCTTTACATCAGTTTTCTGTCAAAATTTTTTGAAGTCCAAAAATTTTTCAGGTTGTCTCAGAATGATGTGCAGGGAGTTCTAAGAACACTGGAAAATTCGACAACACGATCCCTCCGTACGACCGCGGAACAACGGCCATAACCCCTCTTTGGCCGCGGTTCCGCCGCAGGAATGAGGGATCATGTCATCGTTTTTTTGCAGTGGGCTTGTGGGCTAAAAATAGGGGTTTTGGAATATTAAAATTGGGCCCAGAATTTCTGTGAGTGCTACAGTATTGCTTGGGGGCCCACTTGTTAATTTTTGATCGATCGGATATTTTAAACACATTATTTCACAGTATTTACATTATATCTGCGACCGTAAATGTCACTTGATCGGTAAATCCTGTCTAACTGCTATAGCCCGATTAGACGGATTTGCGAACGTGACTTTCACGTTGATGTTCTGTGTTTTTGCTGTGATATTGCGGATCGGTCGTGGGGGATAGCCTGGATGCAATGCTAGTACAGTTTCTGTTGTATCATGTACATTTGATATTGCGGGGCGAGCGTCCGACATATGGACTGCCGTCACTGCCTGTTTGTATTATTCTTTTGGGGCACGACCTGGTTGCGGTCGATGTACCCATTGTATGTATATTTTACTTTCTGTACTAGGATTACCCCGCGGAGGGGTGCACGGATAGCCGGGTTCTAGAGGGCAACGGGCCCGCATCTCATGGCATTGAGACGGAGGGGGCTTCACTCTAGAATTGGCGGGCTATTCGCTGCACTCATAGGGGGTACAGGTTGACCCAGGAGGGGTGCCCAAGTTACCGGATTCCGTGAAGTGCTGGGTGGTCCATTCACGGTGCTGAAGGGGGCTGCCTCGCTTCAGGTTTTGGCGGGTAACTTGCCGCGCCCGTAGGGGTCTAGGATTTCATTGCACAGGTTATCCATACGACCAGGGGAACGTCGAGTTTCAGTAGTGGCTCTGTGAAACCCGGGGATCCCAGATATCTGTATTGTTCTGTGATGCTGTACATTTCTGTGATGTTGCATTTTTATCACGCCTTGAGCGAATATAATATATTGGTATATATATTAGTAGATGTTGTATATGTTTTACATCCGCGCTAGTCCAGTCCCCGATCTATCGTTAGTTAGCTAACCTAACGGGTAATGACGGGACCCAGTGGCAAATGCGGATGGCATATACGTACATCAGTATATTTTCGTTCTTTGTGGTGTGATCAATTGATGGGACTGCGTTGATTCGGATCAATGCAAGTTAAACAAACCTAATCTGATGCTGTTGGAACACTTTTCAAAAAACTGTTATTGCAAGGACGTTCACTTTTGTTTTGCATCGTGGTATTCATTTGGAATATCCCGCTCCTCAGTCGACGAGGCAAGGGCCGAGATCCCTTCACCGGGAGTGACCCCTTGGACAGAAGTTTGCGTCAGGGCATTAACTTCACTATAGCCGATTACTTTTACTTTGCATCGTGGTATTCATTTGGAATATCCTGCACCCCATTCTACGGGGAAAGAGCCGAGATCCCTTCACCGGGAGTGACCTCTTTAGTAAAGGTTTTCGTCACTATATTTTCTAAAAAGCTATCCGTTCCTTCAACGATATCAAGTTCATTACGTTAAAGGTTTTCGCCAGAAACCATTCGTAGCCCTCCGTCGTTTCATATGGATAGTCAATAGTATTCAAGCTGTGTATGTTGGCCAAAGTCAAGGCACAGTGTTTGGTAGCTGTTGGGTATTCATATGCAGCATAGATAGATGCGTTGGTTTGGGACAGCCGTACTGCCATTTTGGCCAAAGTCAAGGGTAGGTACGGGTGGGTTCAAATTAACCTGGAGAATGACGGGTAGAACTTGACATGTGACTTATGATATGTTGGCCAAAGTCAAGGTCATAAGAGCATGGGGTAAAAAAAATCCACATCGGGAGTTTCAAAAGAACTGAAACTTGCCAGATATGCGCATACCTTCTGGAGTGTTATAGCGTGAGCGGATTCCGTCACGTTATCATGCGATGATAGTTGGATCCCGATTCCCACCGATGAGTTAGTTTACTCCTCGGGTGACCCCGACTAATTCTTCTTTCAGGTTTGGAGGATAATTTGAGGTACAGTGGGAGGTTTCCAGATTAGATAAATTGGTAACCATTCTGATCTTGGTTAGAGTGCACGCTGAGTGTTTCTTTTCTCTCTCTCTCTGGCAGTGACCATTGACCCGACCCAAGACTATGACTCAGTGACCAAGTTGACCGAACCTTCTTAACACTGGCTTTTGGATTGTCAGAGTTGCAGACCTCATTGCCACTCCCACTTTTACCCTTTTTTCCAGGACACCCCGTATTTCTACAAACGTCCACTTCCATTGGACAAAACCATCGTATGGTTATATACGAACTCGAAGGAATTCGAGGATGGTTTCTGGTTCTGGAGAAAACGAATAGGACTATTCAGTTGTCTTTTCCTTTTACCTTCTCTCAGGTTGCGAGTACTCCTTGGTTTAGGAGATAGTACACCTATTACGCTTATTGGATAGTCTTCTTCCAAACCTTAGGCGGATGCCGAACGGTGGGGAATGAAGAAAACCAATTAGCCTAACGATGGTGTACAGAAGGTATTAAGTTAAGACAAAGAAATGGATTAGAAGGAGGGCAAAGTAAATTGCGACTGATATTCACGACAAAACCAAGTATTTCATTACCACTCCCACATCACCTTTGTATTTCTCCAGGACACTCCGTATCACTACGAAGATCCACAGTTATTTGGATATTCCATCGTATGGTTATATACGAACTCGAAAGGAACTTGTTCCAGTTCGGGGATGGATTCTGGTTCAGGAGAAATAGGAATAAGATTTATTCAGTTGTCTTTTATCTTCACCTTCTCTCGCATTGCGAGTGCTCCTAGGATTAGGACAGTACACCCATTATGCTTATTGGATAGTCTTCTTCCAAACCATAGGCTGGTGCCGAACGGTAGGGAAGGAAGAAAACCA
Source organism: Agapanthus africanus (assembly GCA_030015575.1). NCBI lineage: Eukaryota > Viridiplantae > Streptophyta > Magnoliopsida > Asparagales > Amaryllidaceae > Agapanthus > Agapanthus africanus. Next base: position 407,475,876 of record CM057349.1, on the reverse strand, counting down.
TTTGGCCTAAAGGGGTGTACAGAAGGTAATGACTAAAGACATATAAAGGGATTTGGAGAGGTGGCAAAGAATTATACGGTTACAGTTGTGAATCTGGATAATGGAAGAGGCATTACTAGGAATACCAGGATACGCCATTGAAACATTTCAATGTTTCAGTTAAGCTGTGTACTGTTAAAAGAAAACTGATTTCCCGATTGGACACTTGCTCCAGGGTATGTATCTACCGGGTATGATTCTCACATCCGTATGGTTTTACAGATGATGAGTGGGAGTAAGTTAGTGGGAATTAGGTGATCATCCTCATTATATCAGGATTCGTTGTAAATAAGTGATATTTGAGGAAGCCACCTGGGTTGTTTGCCGGTCGGCAAATATTTGGTTTGAATATCCGTTGTTATGCACCAATTTCAAATTGATATATCTGTACGTCTATTTTTATAGAGTGAGATACCTTTTTGAAATTATGTCTATGACATTTACCTATATCAGTGGATGATTAGGTAAGGAGCATTGAACAGCGGTGTAATTCTTCATAACCAAAGGTACAGTTTTCAACCTACGACACACAGTGAATGAGTTATCAGACTCAACGGACTTATACAGAGTATTGTATGTTGTCCAGTGTCCATTAGGACAGAGGGGTTGGTCCTCATACTATATCCTTTTTACTTTTAACTTCTCTAGTTTTTAGACATGTGTTTCGTAGAAACACAGGGTCTAAGTTTTGAGGAGTTATAGGTATTTGAATAGAGTAGAGAACCAGGTGTAGCAAGTATCGGGATTCTTCAAAGTGATCGAAGATGTAGATACTTGTGTATGGTATTCAGTTGATAGTAATGATAAAGAGAAATTGCTTCTCTTTCAGGTTACTCATAACTGGAAGCATTCCTAAGTTGAGTAACGCTGATCGGCCTCTCTCCATTTAGTTGACATGCACTGGAGACAGCTGCATGATTTGAATCTGGTTAAATTAAATCAGTGCCTCTGGTTCTATATTGGATATAGAACAGTTCATATCTTAACGATATTAAGGTACGGGGAGTTGTCTGGCTTATGATTAAAACCAGACACTGGACAACTCAAGGCACGTTTCTGTAATGGCTTTGTGGGTTGACCCAGGCTATGACGAGGGTTGACTTTCTACCATCTGGAAGATCAATATAAATATTGTTCTAGACTCGCCACAGTTTTATTAAAAATGGATTTTTTTTTCAGAAAACAGTAGTGGGAGTATGGTAGAACTGGAAGTGATTCCAGAACCGCAAACGATTACTGAAGATTTGATAAGGAACCTAAAGATTCAATCTGGTTTGACATTCCATTGGCCACTCCGCCGATACGGTGGGTAACTTCAGGCACCCGAAAGGTACTCCGGTAGCCTCAAGGACGGTGACAGGGAAGTTCTTGTTTACCCACACTTGCCATTGCTGTTGTTCCAGGCTGCGAGACCCGGTGGGAGGATGAGTATAGCGTCGTTCTAAACTAGCTTTAGAAGTGCACATCTATATGACTCTGCCAGAGGGTTGTCGTAGTCAGTGGGAGCAGCGGAAGCATTGGTGGACATCAGGCTTATGTCTATTTATAGACTAAAGCAGATATTGCGGAGATAGATCATCTATTTCTGACATGACAGTCATAGGTTTGACTTCATCAGAATAGGGGATGGATCTGTTGAGAAGGTAGTAGGGTGTGATGTCATGGTATTTGGATGACATACACAAAGTAGGAAAGGAAACTCCTATACTACGGTCGGTTATTCTTTGGTTGTCACACAGTGGTTTCTCCACATAGGACTTGGATATAATATCCGACATTCTGGTTACTAGATCTATGGTTTTAGATCTAGATTTGGGTGGTTTCCCAATCATGGTACTTAGACAGCATTCTATGAGTATTTAGAATGGTTGACTCCTGGCACGGTAGTATACCTGCAGGTGATGGAGTCACCCTCTCTAAAGGTGTCTTATAGACTAAAGTAGAGATGGATGTGCATGATTGACAGATCACTTGCTTAGGCAATTGAGTCAATCATGAGATGTCAAGTACCACACCAGATGTTGTTCTTGCAGTAGGTGCAATAAGTTGATATTGATCCAATCCTGGAGAAACAGTCGGAAGCAGCTTTAGAACATAAGTGGATGTTCTAGGGATATGATAACGACAGCCTCATTCGGGAGACAGTTATCATTCCAGGCTTCTAAGGTGACATGAACGACAAGGAGGTTGTCAGAGTTTTAGTTTTCCTTCTGATGAGGGATAGTATTTTGGACAGGTGATCCAAGGCAATACTGAAGGAGGTATGGCGCAGAATACTGATTAAGTTCAGTTGACGATACAGTCTAAGAAGTTTGGATTTGAAGTTCATTTATGAACTGGGTCCCATCAGACATCCAGACATTCTAAGACAGGTATTGCTCATTTCGGGAGATGGCTTTCTCTGCGAACTTGAGATATAGAGAGACATAGAAATAAACATCTGAGCGGATCCACTCACTGAGGCTATTCCTTGAACGCAATAGTCTTCCAAACAGGCTTTTTGAGACTGACTAGTAGAGGAGTTGGGTGTTCGGTATCACACGGGCTGTGAGTATGCGACATCGCAATAATTAGCCTTGAGTGCAAGTGGGAGATTGTTGGAGATAGTGCCCTCAGAGTCAATTATTGGATCACAGGTACGTGATTGCAATGATTGAGGGAGGACCTATCCTGGTACGACAGTCTTACTCGAGATGATAGTATGCTATCTGGTTTACCTTTATCATCGTGTACTGTTTCAGGTGACCTTACAGGTCGCTATTACACGTTGATAGAGCCCTTAGGATTCTTGCTTGACTGCCAGCAGTATGAGGGCGATCATATACGTGGGAGCTGGTAGTCTATAAGCACATCCTTAAATGGTCCCTAGTCGTGGGAGTTTCGAGACAGGGCATCGATTCTCCAGAGTAGACTAGTGTATACAGTCGAGACCCCGACGAGGGGCGGTGGCCGGTCTCACAGGCCACTGGTGTCAGTTGGTTCACCTAAGATGTATACAGGTGCTCATTGGGTTATGAGTACACCGGACAGGACTCGCCGGGAACATGCTAGTTGATTTTATACCTCATGTCAGATAGCAGTTCCCAGGTGACATGTGTACAGGTTAGTTCATCGACCTGGGGATCGTCATTTGTCTCGTGTGAGTTCCCACTGTGCTTTGATTACTACCCTACCACGGCTCAAAGGAGTCGTGCAAACAGGTTTTAGTTGGGTACAGTCCCGAGCCACATGGAGGCAGTGAGCGGATCTTCAGGGGTTCGTCTCTCCCGGTATTGGGGGTGAGGTCGCGCTGTGTTTAGGAGAGCCATTACACGAAGTCCTTGGCCAAGGCAGGAGATTTACTGGTAGGTATTCCAGTAGTATCTCAGGGTGTTCTGGGCTACACTCCGACACGACTTGTACCGCTTTTGGGGGTCTGACTTTTACCCACCCCTAGGCCCGACATGCGATGCTCATAGACGAACGGACCGGACTGTACGGATATTGTCACTGACAGGCTCAGTAGGGTGTCAGGATGAGTTCGCTCATCGACGTCCCTTTTGGTCAATAGCTGGTGGCCCGTTACGTATTGGCTTATACCTCTGACGTGCTAGTGGTTAAATCCACAGCCATAGTATTGACGAGTCTTTAGAGTCCACCACACATTCAGTTACTCAGCTTTCGGGCGAAACGCTGTAGAGGCCGTATGGAGATATGGCAGGGTTCGATCAGATACGTGCGGTATTGCACGGATCAGGATCGGACGGTTAGTACTGGAGGCCGTATGGATATATGGCACAGTTCGATCAGATACGTGCGGTATTGCACGGATCAGGATCGAACGGATTTTACTAGCCGGCTTTGGTTTAAGCCGGATCCTAGTATAGTACAGTGTAGATTTTGTCTCATTGCATTTGTATCCGGTCGGAATACAGATGCGGGTGTGTATGCACAGTATCGGGGTTTTCCTGTAATTTATTACGGGACCAGTTTTCTGGAGTTGCCAGTTTGCATTCCGTTCCGGCTGGTTTTCCTTTGTTCTTTCCCGGCCGGACTTTTCCGATGGAGGGGGTTATTTGCAATTGTGCAAATAACTTTTGTGGAGGGGGTATCTTGCTTTTGTATCATTATGATATGTTAAGCATCTTTGCTTTTTCATCCATGATGGTGCATTTATTTGATATGAAAGGATTAGATGTTGTTATGGAGTTGATTTGAGGTTTACTTTGAAGGAAGGGGTCACCCTCCACCTTTTCCTACACTCACCTCCCTTCTTGTTATGTTTGATATATCATTCCTCCACCATTCTCACTTGAGAGAAGAGGCTACATTTGTGAGAAAAATATGAGAGAATTTCATTTTGAGCTTGTGGGATTTTTCTTGATCTCATTTCATGCTAGGAAAAATGCAAGCACCATTTTTCCGTATCTTGTTTCCTCCATCATCTTCAAATGGCAACAAAACCCCAAATGAGACATAGCCTCTACACTACACTTTCTACAGAAAATCTTGGACGTGTCGGCCAGCCAACTTCGCGCCCGAGTTGCCTCGGTATTGAGATGGGAGCCCGTAAAAGATGCAGGCGACGTGGTGCCCTTCCGGCGAGGAGATGGAGACCGGACATTCCGCGAGAGATCGGGACGACGACGAGAAGACCGGAGGACTCGGATCACTCGGTATATCTCTAACCCGTCTTGTTGTTAGCTAGATCTAGTTTAATGGCCCGATCCGGGGTTTAGTGCGCGGTGGTGCCGGTTTGCTAAGTTCGCAAAATTAAAGTTTATCACCGCTTCCGCATTTGGCCGTCGGATTGACGGCCGGGGCGCCGCCGTGCACTTACAGGCACAAATATATCCTCATCGCCGTAGACTACTTTACGAAATGGGTCGAAGCCGCGTCGATTAGAAAACCGGATGCCGCCTCCACAGTGAAGTTCTTGCAGAATAACGTAATTGCCCGATTTGGAATTCCAAGGTGCATCATCACCGACCATGGAACCAATTTCAAAAACGGCAAAGTCAAAGAATTCTACAGTGACTACCACATACTAATGAAGTTCTCTGCGAACTCTCATCTTCATTGCAACGGGAAAACCGAGATAGCAAACCGATGTGTCATCCTGGGCCTCAGAGCCCGCTTGGAAGGAAGACAAAGAAGATGGGTCGAAGAAAAGCCCCGGGTATTGTGGGAATTGCATATGTCGAAGAGGACACCCACAGGAGAAACCGCGTCCAGCCTTTGTTATGGCACCGAGGTGATGGTTCCCGTAGATATCGGTCTACCTAGTTATCGAGTCAAACACTTCGATGACGAAGCCAATGTCTTAGCCCTTCGAAGCAACCTGGACATCCACCTAGAGAAGAGAGACCGAGCGCAAATAAGGATGGCTGCATATCAGCAACAGACTGCCCGATATTACAATGCCCGGGTCAAGCACCGAGCCTTCAAAATAGAAGACTTAGTCCTACGACGTAATGAATTTGAGGACCAAGAGAAGCTGCACAAGTTCTCCCCGAAGTGGGACGGTCCCTTCCTCGTGACCGAGGTGTTTCCCGGAGGAGCCTACCTCCTCCAAGATTCCTTAGGGTGTAACTTTCCGCGGCTGTATAATACCGAAAAGCTTAAGTCGTATAAATGAACTTGTACTTTATTGAATAATGAGATTCCTCTTTTCTGTCATTTAAATTTGTTTTTGTTTCCGAGCCAAGCCCTTACACGAGTAGATTCCTGCTCGGTTCCGAGGCCGGTGGACAGCCTCCTGCTCAGATGAATAAAATATGGGCACGGCTATAAGTAGCCGACCTAAGTCTCACTTCACCCGTCTTTTCTCGACTCCGGGGTGAAGTAGGGAAGGAGGAGCACCAATCTACATTCATTTGGAAAAGTAAACGAAAATTTTCAATGTTCGACATTCTGAGCAAAGAAAAATTCACGAGCAAAAGAAATTTTTTTATTGATAAGAGGTGTTCTCGGCTCCTCAGCCTTACAAAAACGCCCGGGGGCTCGCAAAAGAAAAAGAAAAGAAATACTTCTTAACGATTACAACAAAGGAGGAAGAGGGTCTTGAAAGTATTAATTGTGGTACTTAAAGCAGAGATCTGACAATCGAGCCCAAATAGCATTCCATCGCACCCTCTGCCTATCCACATGAACCCGAGCAGCTGTGGTTCCGTCAGGAACTCCCATTTTCACATGAGGCTATGATCAATCTCTGTTGGAAAGATCGACGCAGGATATCTATCGAGTGATCTCGTCTGCTCTTCGAGATCAGGTCCAACTCATGGGCCCATCTTGTCGACGGCCCCCTCTAGTGCTTATTGCGATAACATCCTGAAAAGACTGCGGAAAGACCTCCAGATCACGAAGATGAGCACCTGCAGGAGAGAAGATCGGCATGGGAGTAACACCCTGTAATGACGTTCCAGCCGACCTATCACGGCCTAGTACGTTGCCTCAGAACTATCAAAGTCGTAATGGTAGATATCGTTGCACGTCACGATATCTCGGATGTTGTACATATTGCCGGCCATTCGAAGATAATAGACTGCGAAGATCGGGCAAAGAAAAAGGGAAAAAAGACGGAGACAACTGAAAGCAAATCGATAGGTGTCACGACTCAGAAAAGGCACGTGACTGACACTTGAATCATGTGAAGCCTATAGGACCCCACCTAATTCAAAGTAAACCAAAAGTCCAGAAATCTAAACCTTTTAGGGAAAATAGTAGAGGTGGAGTTTTGAAATGATGGTATAATGAAAACAAGTTATTTCTTTAAAATGATAAGTAATAGTATATGAAAACACAATGTTTTGTAGTTGTCTTGAAAATATGTTGCATCATTGAAAATTTCGGCAGCACCTCCTTTGTATATTTTAACCCGAAAACAAATACAAGTAATAATAATAAAAGGCATCCCGAAACGAGATGTATCTCTTGCTGTAACGTTTTGAAAATCGTTTCGGTGAAATTTCGGAAAATCGGTAAAATAAGGGGGTTTTCTGTAAAAAGTCAAAATACAAATATCTTTATTATAAAAATTAAATATACATATTCTAGCTATGTAGTTGCTAGTATTTGGTGTTTATTGAGCCACTGGTGAAATTTCAAATTTTCTGAAAAAAAAATTATTATAATATTATTTTAAGCCGTCACTAATACATTTAATTAGGGAAAATTACAAATTGAAATGGGTTGATACAAATTTTATAATTCTTGACATACTAAACTAACATGTAAAATATTGTTTCTGAAACGAAATCATTTGCCAAAACGGTTTAGAAATTATTGAAGAAAAAAGGCTTTTTTGGTGAAATTAGCGAAAACTTGCATTTTGGTAACTTGAGAGGGTCTTTTTGCACAAAATTTCCTTGAAAATTTTCACAAATCCTCACCCTAACCTCTTGGCCGAGCCTTGCTGCCCCAAACCCCTTTTGGCCCACTTCATTTCTCATAAAACAAAGAAATAAAAAGAATTGAAGTGTAGATTATAATATAGTAATTGAGGTATGGGTTTATATACTTAATGTATGGGTTCTTGACTTGGTCAAACTCCCCACACCTTCTCTCTCCTCTCCCCACCTGCATTTGGCCGAGCCCCCCATTTAGAACAGCCCTTCACTTCTTCATCTCACATTCTCTTCAAAAAATCCACAAAAATGCTTAAAAATCCACAAAATTTCAAAGCAAAATCCAAATCCAACTCCTACCCATTATTTCTTTGCCTTAGCTAACATGGATCTTGGAGCTAGAGAGCAAGTTGGGAGGCCAAGTTTGCATAGGAGATCTCTAAAATTGTGGAGGTAAATCCTAACCCTAGTGTTTAGTTGTAGATTAATTTCTTTGAATCAACTTAATTAGGTGTTTAATTTAGGTTTTTAAATTGCAAGTTTAAATTCAAAAGGGTTTAATTTTTTTTATTAGGGTTGTTATCATTAGATTGTGGTCCTAATGAGTAGATTAACATGTTATTGTTATGTAAAACTTAATCTTGTTGCATCTTGCTAATTGCTACCTTTAAATTGTCCAAACTGCATAATATTGCAAACTAGGTTTTAAAACTTAAGTTAAATTGTTAGATAAAAATTCTAATTATGGTTTCATAACATTATTAACATTATAATGAGTGGTTTAATACCTTAGGTTATGCAAAACTAAGCTTAATTGTTAAATTGTGAATTTTTGCTTGAAAATTGTTAAAATTGGATAATTTGTAAACTAGGTTTTTGGGGGTTAATGAAATTTAATGAGATTAAATTATGGAAATGGTTTATATAACTTAGTTACGATATTTAGTGGATATTATGGCCATTAGTTTTGTTAAAACGTCAAGTTTCGAATTAAAACGGTAATTAAGTGTTTTCTAGGTTTTGTGAAATAAACCGATTTGATCAATTTATTGGTTTTGATGATTTGTATCGTATTTCATATATTTTAAGTGATTTATGAATCCATGATTGGTATGTTTGGTTTTAACTCGATGATCTGACGTTTGTACGACGATATCGAGAGTTGGTGGTGGTTTTGAAAGCGTGGTCCATAGGTTCTAACCTATAGGCCTTCGGCGTGTCGATTTGGTTTTCTGATGTGATTTTAATGCGCATTTGTGATTATGTATATGTGTAGGTACCCCACGTGATGTCGAGATGTGAAGATGAAGAGGGTGACATCGGCATCGGCACACAAGGAGCAGGTGAGTAGATTTATATCTACGGGAAGAAGTCGGGCGGATGGCATATAGCACCCCCGCAGTTCGTGGTGATGTATACAAATACGTATACACACATATATTGATTATATATTGTTTGAGTTTATTAATGTTAAAGATGGATATGTGGTGTGTTGGATAGGTTTAGTGTTGCGAGACCCTAGAGTAGAGGTTGCACCACACATACACACACGCCCATACTTGCATACCCTCTTCTTTCATTGTGCTTATACGGGAATATGTATTTATGTGTTCACATGGGTGTGGGACTATGTGTTCACATACTGGATTTGAGGATAGTATTTGGGGATTTAAGGTGAGTCGATGAGATTGATTTCAGACCGTGAGATCGGTGATATGACAGGGTTCGTATTTGATATACGACCTGATGTTTTAGCGGATCCTTTGACGTAGTTTTCACACCCGTGCATGCATACTTAGGCGGTATCAGTATTGTACTAGACGTATATCAGTACCCCGATCATGATATTTGATAAAGAGGATACCAGATGAATAGTATGATGAATGTGATATTGACCCGTACCCAAATTTGGGGATGCCGTACGACGGATTTACGTACGAGCTATATATTGATGATTGATCCGCACTCTTGACTTGGGATGTCTGATTATAGATATGGTATCGGATATGATATTATTGAGGCGGGATCACCGACTAATATATATACAGGTATGTATATGTATCGACTCAGCTGTTAGGCGGTTTCCTTACCTGTAGTTCAGCTTGTTAGTTCAGCAGTATAGTTTAGTGTAGTTGTTAGGCAAGATTAGACTCCTACCTATTTCAAAACTAACGAATCGTGGGTATTTTAAAAAAAAGGTCAAGGGATTCTACGGATATTTCAAAAGACGTATCTTTTCTTAAAAACACCGTAGCCCTTATTTTCAAAACACCGCGATTCTTGTTATTTCAAAAGGCACTATTGTAGGACTTATATTAGGGTAATGCAGATTAGTTATCGTTGTGTCCAGTATTCAGCTCCCGCACATTATTGCTGTTGCTCCGTATCGCATACTTACATTGTTATTTCATATTGCATTGTTGATATTATGCTGTTAGGACACCAGCACCATTACCGATGATGCGTATGTACCACGTACACTTACTTGCCGGCTCACACACATCTTCATCGGTAATTGCCATGTCATGTACACCTTAGAAAATATTATTGCTTAACTTAGCTTGATAGCTAGTAGTTTGACATGATATTAGTGTACTTACCTTATATGCCAGCTTAGATATTGTAGTTATTACTTGTCACTTCATGTATACTGTTATTCATTGTTATGCCGTATTTATGGATTCTCATGCCTATATTCATGGTTTTACATGCTATTGATGATTTGGATTCGGATTTCCATGAGATTTTCTGGATTTGGGGGAAAACCGCAAAACTTGTATAAGCTTCTTTCCTCTCTTTTAAATAAAAAGTGCGGTTTTCCCATGATGTATGAGTCGTCCACCATGAGTTTGCTGATGGATTTCGAGACCCGATTCGAGGAGATGGATGAACCGTTTCGGGTACATGGTGGGCCCGGTGCGGTACCCCGGGGCAAGAAGATCGTGTTGTTGACATTGAGCCTGTGCAGGGGAGCACGACCGACCGGTGATATTACCCGACGCGTCGGATATCCGGAGGATGCCGTCGTGGTCATGAGATGGATGGTAGGGGCCGGCCTGGACTGACGGCGCCCTAGTCATTGTGATTGAGACATTGAGATTTCGAGATATTGAGGTACATAGACTGTGATACAGAGATATCGAGATATTGGATTACGTTTTATGCCGATGCTAGGCATTGTTTTATGCTGATTCATTATGATACCTCATTTTAAAAATACAGAAATCTCACTAATTTATGAAAGCAGTTTTCTTCAGTACATGCATTCTGTTTCATGCATTCATACATCATTCATATGATATATTGCTACCTGAGGCACTAACACGGGCATATGGGATTACACTTGGGTTAGATATTTACCTTAGTCATTGTTATAGACTGCTGGTTATATTTGAGGATTATATTATGATCGTATGACCTAGGATTGCGTCATACATGTGATTTCTATTCGTAGATGTTTTTCTATTCACGAGTTGGCAACCCACCCCCGTTATGCCCAGTTTCTTGCAGGTTTGCTGTATAGGTTTCATTACGGCTTTGTGGGCATAGTTTCGTTCGGGTAACTTGCTAGTAGGTGGGTTTATTGGTATCGTACCCATCATATTACCTTGTATAATATTATTTAGTTGTATCTAGTAAATTCCATTAACCAAACATGTATTTATTTTTGAGATAGAGACCAGTGATGTTATTCTTTCGACCTTAGAGTCGCGCGTTGTTTTCCTGTGGATTTCTTGTTGTTTTGAGTTTCCTTTTGAGTTTTGATCCTCGCCCTTAGCATTGTATATTATATTGCTTGTGTGGTTGTGACCGTCGATTGACGAAGAGCTAACTCCCGCTTGGGGATGCCATTTATTGATTTCGTATACTATTCATGTTGTATCCCGTTTGGGAGCCAGTATTTACAAAGGAGACTCTGCCGAAATCTTCAGAAAATATTTGATGTTTTTAAAACCGCATAATTCGGCTTATGCTATTAAAACTACTTGATTTTAAATTGGTTTTCCTTCACTCTACTACTTTTCTTGGTTTGGATTTCTGGGTTTTCGGCTTACTTAGATTACGTACGTCTCGAGACGTTTCGTAGTTTAAGTGCCGGTCATGTTCCGCACTTTCGGGACGTGACACTTGCCAATTGGCAGAAACAATCACGTAAGATATAAATATACAACGCCGAAGGCGAGGATCAAAACCACGAATAAAGCAAAGAAAACAAAGTATCATCAAGAAACCAGAAACAATAATAAATACATGAGTGTGACTCTAAGGCCGAAAGAATATACAACAGCGTTCTCTAAGTCTACAAATATATAGTCTGGTTGATGGAGCTTAACTAGATACAACTGAAATAAATATACAAGTAAAATAGTGGTCATGATGCAAATGTATCCCACCTAAACAATGCAATCACCCTGGAGAAAGCAGTGTGCCAGCAAGCTGCAACAGAACCTGTGCGGTCAAACCTGCAAGAAAATTGTGACACAACGGGGGTGAGTTGCCAACTCGTGAGTAGAAGACATCACCGAGTAGAAATCGAATGTATGACTATCTCCTAAATCATACAGTATGATACAATAATAATAATAACACGATAACATCGAGTATCAGTAAAGGTAATAATATAAGCATATGTGTAAAGCCAAGTACTCGTGTCCGTGTCACAAAATAACTACATGTCATGTGTATCCTGTACAAATGCATCATCCAACGTGTGTCCAGCAACGACACAAAAATCATGATAAAACTTGAGTGCCAAGCATCGACACTCGAAAACATCATAAAAACCGTGTTCATCAGCGACACATAATCCTCATATCTCGGGCTCCGTCAGTCCGGATCGGCCCATATCATCTGAATCTCGGGCTCCGTTAGTTCGGATCGGCCCATATCATCTGATCTCACGACTACAGTCGGTATCCTCCGGATATCCGCCGCGCCAACTATCTCGGGCTCTGTCAGTCAGGATCGGCCCAAACTATCACCGGTCAGTAGTGCTCCCGTGCGGGGCTCAACGTTCCTATCTCTCTATATATATTAATCTTGCCTCGGGGGTACCACACCGGGTCCACTATGTACCCGCAGACGGTATCACCCTCGCTCCTCGTGGTGGGTAATCATATATCATATATGCTCCAGAACCGAGAAATCTCATGGTGGACATCACACATCAATCAACGAAAACAATATTTTTCATTTTAAAAGGAGCATAAGTTTTCAAATTCAGATACGGTTTCCCAAATCCAGAAATCTTATAAAATCGAAATCTCATAATCATGAGCTAGAAATGAATCATGAATATCGGCATAGAGCCCATATTATAATGCATAAAACAGAATGTATTTATGAAAATGCAAGCGACATCTAAGTAAGCAATGCAATATCTAAACTAGCATGTGAGAGCAAGAATACTAACAATATGAATAAACTTCCAGCTAGCAGGTTACATAAGTGGAGTAACGTTTTTCTAATATGTACGTGATATGGCAATTACCGATGATAATGTGTGTGTGCCGGCAAGAAAGTGTACGTGCAACATACGCATCATTGGTAATGGTGCATGTGTCATAGCAGACGAGATCATAACAGCAATGGAATCACATGAACATAGCAGAAAGTAACTGTTAGTTATATGTATGCCCTAGAGGCCATTACTATACATAGGATGTATATTGTAGTGGATGCTGGGACATATATAGGGAGGACTTTCTTGCTCGACATGATAGTATGCTATCTGGTTGATCTTTACCTTAACGTGTACACTGATTGTCTCTCTGTTACATGTTGGTAAAGCCCTTAGGATGTGTACTTGACTACCTGGACTATGATGCGGATCATACTAGTGGGGACATGGTAGTCCATAAGTACATCCTTCAAAGTCCCTAGTCATGGGTATATCGAGACGGGGCATCGATATACCAGAGTATACTAGCGTATACCTTCTCGACCCATACAGATGGGCGATGGATGATCCCATATCCATTGGTGTTTGACATCAGAGATGATATACGGGTGCTCAGTAGAGACTGGGTACACTGGACGGACTCGCCAAGAACTCCCAGATGGTATTATACCTTACGTCAGATGGCAGTTCTCTGGTGACACTGGTACAGAGTAGTCTGTTGACCCGAGATCGTCATAGAGTCTTGTGTGGTTCCCACTGTGCTTTGATTTCCACCTTACCACGTCCAAAAGGGCGTACAAAACGGTGGTTTTTGGGTACAGTCCCGAATCACATAGAGGCAATGAGCGATAGGAGGGAATTCGTCTCTCCCGGTATAGGGAGTTGATGTTGCGCTGTGTTCGATTGGCTATAACCGGAAATCCCTGGCCAGGGTTGCTGAGATTTACTGGTAAGTATTACCAGTAGTTTCTCGAACTGTTATAGACCTCATATCGACACGACTTATCGAGCTATTGGGGTCTGACGTTTACTACCCCTAGGCGAGATATGCGACATATCAGACGATCAGACCGGACTGTACGGTAGTGTTACTAGTTGGATTCACTGGAGTGTGAGCGGGCTTGCTCGTCGATCTTCTGATCGCTCAATACCCGGGTGGCCGTTATGTTTAGCAGACCGCTTGCGGCTTGTGGGTGCTTGATATGATCATCATCTGCAGCCGGCGTATTGACGAGTCTTTAGAGTCCTACACAGAGGTTTCCTGGTTCAAGCGAAACAAGATAGGAGCGCATATGAGATATGTGCGGGACCGAGAATAATGCGTGTATATGATACCGTATTCCATTCTCGCGATAAATGTATCGATTGGTTGTATGCGATATAACCTAGTTATCGATTCAAGCATTGATTCGATAAACCGATACATAGGATACTAGTCGGTTATATACGATATGACCGGATCGTTAAATCAAGTGTTGATTTAATGATTTAATGTATAATTATATATTTGATATATTACTTTGCATTAACTAGTATTGGTTCACTTTATATGGATTTTCTCACTCGGATGGGCACATTGTATATGTGATATACTTTTGTGCACTTGATTGTATCATGTTTGATGATACATGTTTGCTAGGGTTTTTGTGTAAAGATCAAACCATGGTTACATGATAATGGTTAGGGTTTTGTTTTATTCACTTATCTATTTATTTACTTGTTTATTCATTTTGGAAATGATAAGAAAAGAATGGTGGCTTTATTTGTAGTTTAGTTGAAGCTTCATGAAACTTTGACCTAGTCCACCATTCTTGTCTCTTGCTTAACCCTAACCATCATATCTAACCATGGTATATTCTCTACACTAAACTAGGGTTAGTATTATGATAAGTATTGATTTTCCTTTTCATTTTAATAACTTATCATAATATTATCTTCTTCTTCTTCATCTTCTTCTTGAAGAAAAAGCTTGCCTCATCAATGGAAACTTGATGAAAAGAGTGAGAAATCCAATTCTAAAGTGAACCCACTTCCTATTTTTTCATCCTCTACCTCTTGCCAAGTAGTATAGGGTGTTTCCTTCACAAGTTTTCATGGCTTGGTGAAGGTGGAGCTTGATCTAGTGATGCCTCGACGTAGATCATCTTCGGCATCGTCGTCGATGACCTAGCCCGCTTTTTCTCCGATGAAGCCGATGCAAGAGTCATGGTTCGATTTGGACAGTGGAGAGGACTTCATCATAGAGCTATGGAGGTGGAGAACCGGATCTATAAAGGTTGTATTTCCGTTCTCTTAGTAAAGTAGTTTACTAGTTGCATCTTTCGCCTAGATATCTAGTTAACGATCCGTATTAGGGTTTCTCGGCACCCGTAAAATTTGAAATTGGCATGGTTGATACCTTGTGAGACCTCTTGGGAGTGCCTAGGAACCCTACAGTGGTATCAGAGACTAGCTAGAGCCTTAGGCGATGCGTAGACGATGTTTGAAACCCGATCGACCCGAAACCCTAACCCGTATTTGCTCTCTGGACTTTTTTGAAAAAATGGGATTTTTCCAGATTAAAAATTGCTAAAAAATTCAGCAGGGAAATATAAGAATTACGGTGCAAAAATTATCCATTGAGTCATCAATAGTGCGGCGGAACCGCGGCACAAGCATGGCTTGTGCGGCGGTTCCGCGGCAAGTTTATCACATTATTTTATTATTTTTGCATAGTAATTTATATTTTTAGGTTCTGGATTTTCTGGGAATTTTTAAAATTTATTCATGAGTTGAATTTTCTGGGGTGTATTGGGACTCGATGAATCGATCGGATTATTTAACTTTGTCTATGTGGCTTTCCGGATAACTTTAGAATATGTTAGAAAGTTCGACCGGATATAAATACCCAACTTTTTCCCTGTCGGGAAATTTCCAAGTGTTGGATTTTTCCGTGGTTTAAAGACATTCTAAGTAGTGCAAGTAATGCGATGGACCCTCTAGAAGACAACAAACCTTAACTCGATTATGTGACCGTCTTGAACTGCCCTTTGAACCTTCGGGTTTGGGGCAGTACGGCGTGCCACATGTGAGGCGTTGGCTTGACCCTTTTACGGCTGGACCGTTGGTACTGAGGCATGAACTGGATGTTTTTAAACTTGTTTCATGTGTTGATCTGTTTCGGGAAAACTTGGGTGTTCGATTGTTCGATCGGAAAGTTTAACATTTTCTATTTATTTGGAATGGGATACAATAATTGGAATTCACAAGAAGTTATGAGATAACTGAATGAATGTTATAAACATAGCACTTTAGTCTCACTTGATCGGTTGCCACGGAATTTTGATGTGATCAAAAGTCCATCGCAATCACGTAGCGTACGCGGATACTCGCCGGGTAAACTTAATAGACGGCCTCACTCCATAGCCCCGACCAAGTGACTGTAGGAAAACCCCGTCGCCGAAAGCATCCGTTCGGGTGCTCGCGGTAGCGGTGTTCCGCCTTAGTGCACTTCGTCGATGGTATCGGGGGTGCGGCCGTCTACTAAAGTTTGCGACTAGCATTCGATCAGGATGTCGGGAATCTTGTTGAATTGCCCGACTTTTTATTGAAAAGTGTTTTCGATTTTGAGACTAAAATGCGGGGTTTATAATTGTTAGGCATGCGATGTCTAAGGAATTCATTTGATTAGGCATGCGATGTCTATGCAGATTGCGGATTCCGACTGTTGTAGTTTTACACTTTCTTTTCTGTGACCGTAAGTGTAATATGTGATATCGCCGGTTTCGTTGCTATATGTCAACGACAATTGGGATGCGCATATTTACTTACGTTGATGACATGTGATGTTATGTGTTGCTGGATATGTTATATTGGATCGTCGTGTTTGAATAGCCGGGGGTTTTTATGTGAGATGAGTGTTTTTCATTTTCATTCATGTAAAAACTTGTATGTAATATTCTTTTATTGGGACACTTCCAGGTTGCGGAAGATGTCACCGTTTGTATATTATTTACTTTTCCGCACTAGGATAGACCCAAGAAGGGGAGCACAAGTAACCGGGTTCTGGAGTCCAGTGGGAGACCAACTCGAGGAGTCGAGTCCGGGTCTCCTAACTCTAGAATTGGTAGGGTTGCTTGCCGCTCTCGTAGGGGTCTAGGGGTGTGGGTTTGGCTATTCATCACGACCGTGGAATCCGTGTTTTATATTGGCTCGTATTGAAAACACAGACGTCCTAGTATATCCAATATTTCATATGATTCTTCTGCTGCGATATCTGTGATGTGATCATTTGATATGTTCTGTGATGGATACAGTATATAGTATATATGATATATTATATAGATGTTACTTATGTTTTACACCCGCGCTAGCCCTGCCCTGCTCTGCCGTTAGTTACCTAACCTAATGGTGCACGAGAGGACATCGAGGCGAATGCGAATGGCATAAGTGTACGTCGTATTTATCTGTGATGTTTAGGTACTTAAATGATGGGACTTCATTAATGTGATTAATGAAAGTAAAACGAAACCTAAGATGTTGTAGAATCGAATTTCAAAAATAAAACAGGTAGTTACAGTTCTTGCTTTGCATAGCGGTATATGAGATATATCCTGCACCTTATTCGATGAGGAAAGGACCGAGATCCCTTCACCGGGAGTGACTCCTTTAGCAATAACTGGCAGATGCTACACACTCGGCTTGTCTTTTGATTGCTTTTAAGAGTTTTTGCTTTGCACAGTGATATATGTAATATATCCCGCACCTCATTCGACGAGGAAAGGACCGACGATCCCTTCACCGGGAGTCACTCCTTTAGCAAAACTAGAAAAGCCTTAAAAACACTCCATTTTAAAAATCATTTGATTCTACAACGATATCAAGTTCATTACGCAATAGGTTTTCAGAAAAACCTGTCGTAGCCCTCCGTCATTTCAGATAAGTCCTGTTTAGTATTCGTGCTGCGTTTGTTGACCTTGTCAAGGCGCAGTGTGCGGTAGCTAACCAGTATTTATCTGCTTATGCATATGATGCATATTGGGTTAGGGTAGTCGTGCGGCCTTGTTGACCTTGTCAAGGGTCGTGCGGGTGGGTTTGATTCAATCAAGAAATGACGGGTTGAACTTGACTTGCGGTCTATGGTTTGTTGACCTTGTCAAGGTCATAAATCGTTCGGGGCAAAATATTATCTGGAATTTCAAGTGTTGAAATTTATAATGAGATTGCATACCTTCTATGAGATAGTTGGATCTCGATACCCACTGCGAGTAAGAGTTACTCCTGGGAGAGTTTTACACATTACAATTAGCCGATCAAGTAGGTGTCTAGAAAGGTGTCAACGAGGTTACGCCTTTGGGAAAACGAGGTTTACATTAATTAGGTTCGTGCGAAAGCACGGGGGACCTCCCTCAAAGTACCGACACTGGCCTAGCTGAAAGATTGGCGAACTTGTAGCGTGTAATTAATCCCGGCTAGTCTTTCCTTTTAAGGTTTGAAGGAAGATTTGATAAAAAGCAGTGGGAGCCATCCTGATTAGATAAAATAATAACCAATCTATTCTTGCAAGAGCGCACGCTGAGTGTTTTCTTCTCTCTCTCTCCAGGTAGCGACCATATCACGCCTTAATCAAGATAATAATACGGATTATTGATCGAACCCGCTTGTTATACTGAGCTGGCGAACGTTGGTCCCGCTCCAACTTATAATTGTTATAAGACAGAGCAGGAAATTGGGGATTACCAGAATTCCCATGCCGCCCAAACGAAGAGAGTGCATGTTGATGCATCATCTTCGGGTGTGTTCATTACAGAGAACTGTTTCTCAGTATCCTTTACGTCCTGAGTATGTGATACCAGATCAGGATCCCAGTTATGTAATATGTTACATAGGGCTACAGAAAGGTAGAGAACTGAGAACGGGTTATAAGTTTCATGAGACAGAAAACGGGGCAAGTGTTGCAGCCAAGTCTGTTGGTCACTGTCACCCTGTATTACCAATACATTGATTCTGAACGAATGTTATTAGATACCGAACCTGTTATGCAAAATCATATCTGTCTCTTTATTAGTAAAGAAAAGTTAAAATTTTGCATTGTTGGATAATGTTTTGAACATTTCCTATATCAAAAGTTGATCGGTTCAGGCACGTTATCTAAAAGCATTATTGTTCTAAATCAAAATACAGTTCTTAGTATACGGAACACACAGAAGAGGAAGAGTTCGGAAATGAACGGATCCTTCTTCAGGTATTGTAGACTAGGTCATATCAATGCGATCCGACTGGCTGAAGTTACATATTAGATGCATATTTAAATCAGTTTGAATTTACATCTTATGAAACTTGCCAGTCATGTCACAGAGATAAAATGACCATATCTCTGTTTATTGGAAACAGAGAAAGAGTTAGTGAACTCTTGGGATGATACATGTTGATGTATGTAGGTCCCCTGTCTACACATGCCAAGACTGGTTCTTTGTACTTCATTACATTCTCTGATGATCTTTCGAGACTCAGACCTATGTTCCTGTTGAAACACAAGTCCGAACCTTTTGAGATATTCACAGAATATAAGTTACAAGTAGAGAACCAATACGGGTATAAGTACTATGTCCTTTGATGAGATCAAGGAGGAGAATACTTGAGCACGGAATTCCTGGATTATTCTAAAGGAGAATGAGATTCTCTCTCAGCATTACTCCTCCGTATACACCATTGCACGATGGTATATCGGGGTGGAGCAGATACACCCTATTTGATATGGTGTGCTCTATGATGAGTACTACTGAGTTACCTGTTTCCTTTTTGGGAGTTATGCACTTGAGAAGCTGCATACCTATTGAATAGGGTTTGAATCAGATCACAGCCTACCACTCCATATGAGATATGGAAAGGGAAGAGCCCATTTCTTAAGTTAGTTAAGATTTGGGGTTGTCCGGCCTATGTCCAAAAGCAAAATCTGGACAAGCTCGAGGCAAGCTCGAGGCAAAGTCTGTAATGTAGAACTGGAAAGGTTCCAGCTATACAAACTGCAGCTGATGATTTGAAAGAACCAAAGGATTCAATAAACACCAACGAACCTCAGCCTCTCCGCCGATCTAGTAGGGTTCCTCACCCACCTGAGAGATATTTCGGTTTCTCTATGACAGTGGAAGCGAGGATTGCATCATGGGATGATGACCCAACTAGCTTCGAGCTGGCCATCAGGAGTAAGACTCTGTAAGAATGGCTGGATGCTTAGCGATCTGAGATGGAATCCATGTACACCAACAAAGTATGGACTTTGGTTGCTATATCTGAAGGGTTAAATCCCCATCAGGAGCAAGTAAATCTTGAGAAGATTACTTGGTGTAGATGGAAAGGTTGAGACTTTCAAAGCTAGACTTGTTAAAGGTCTTCGTCATCGACCAGGCGTGGATAATGATGAAACCTTTTCCAGTACCTATGCTTAAGTCCATCCAGATCCTACTTACCACGGCTACATACCATGACTACGATATCTGGTGGTTGGGTGTCATGACAGCTTTTCTAAATGATGTTTTAGAAGAGGGAGTCTATAAGTACACAGCCAGAGGGCCTCGTAGACAATGGGAGCAGCGGAAACGTGTGCAAGATGCTTTATAGGATAAAGCAGACATCGCGGAGTTGGAACATCTGTTTTGATGTGTTAGTCAAACAGTTTGACATCATCAAAATGGTAGATGAACCTTGTATATACAAAAAGGTAGTAGGGAGTATGGTGATGATCCTCGTAGAGTACGTGAATGTCATACTCTTAATAGGGAAGGAGTTTCCTATGCTACACTCGATCAATCTCCGCTTATCACACTGATTCTCCACATAAGATCAAAGTGATACCTACTAAATCCTGGAATTTGGATCTATGAGATAGATCTAGTTGGATATTAGGACACTCACTAGTTGTAGTGAGATGGTATCAGTTGATCCTAGGGAGAATCACTGGAAGTGTTCCAGAGTGATGAAAACGACTGAATGTCAGTCACAGGCATTGTCTTTTCCCTCAGTAAAGGGACGGTATGTTGGAAGAGTTCCAAGCTAGATACCGTGGCATACTAGACGATAAAGGCTGGATACATCGCTACTTAAGATGCTACCAAAGAGGCTGTTTGGGTGTATATTAGTTCATGAGATGAACTTTGTTCCTCCCATTGTGTGACAATGGAGTTGTGGCTTATGCCAAGGAACGTACGTCCCATCAGTGATCCAGACATATTCTGAGGAAGCATCACCTGATCATGGAGATAGTTGATCTCCAGGGTGATCGAGGTTAGGAGAGTAGACTCAGAGGACAACACGGCGGATCCACTCACGAAGGCCTATTCCCAGAGAGAGACTTTTATGGGATGGTTGAGTATGAGATACTACAACCACTGCTATCAGATGGCCCTAGTGCAAGTGGGAGATTGTTAGTTATATGTATGCCCTAGAGGCCATTACTATACATAGGATGTATATTGTAGTGGATGCTGGGACATATATAGGGAGGACTTTCTTGCTCGACATGATAGTATGCTATCTGGTTGATCTTTACCTTAACGCGTACACTGATTGTCTCTCTGTTACATGTTGGTAAAGCCCTTAGGATGTGTACTTGACTACCTGGACTATGATGCAGATCATACTAGTGGGGACATGGTAGTCCATAAGTACATCCTTCAAAGTCCCTAGTCATGGGTATATCGAGACGGGGCATCGATATACCAGAGTAGACTAGCGTATACCTTCTCGACCCATACAGATGGGCGATGGATGATCCCATATCCATTGGTGTTTGACATCAGAGATGATATACGGGTGCTCAGTAGAGACTGGGTACACTGGACGGACTCGCCGAGAACTCCCAGATGGTATTATACCTTACGTCAGATGGCAGTTCTCTGGTGACACTGGTACAGAGTAGTCTGTTGATCCGAGATCGTCATAGAGTCTTGTGTGGTTCCCACTGTGCTTTGATTTCCACCTTACCAGGTCCAAGAGGGCGTACAAAACGGTGGTTTTTGGGTACAGTCCCGAATCACATGGAGGCAATGAGCGATAGGAGGGAATTCGTCTCTCCCGGTATAGGGAGTTGATGTTGCGATGTGTTCGATTGGCTATAACCGGAAATCCCTGGCCAGGGTTGCTGAGATTTACTGGTAAGTGTTACCAGTAGTTTCTCGAACTGTTATAGACCTCATATCGACACGACTTATCGAGCTATTGAGGTCTGACGTTTACCACCCCTAGGCGAGATATGCGACATATCAGACGATCAGACCGGACTGTACGGTAGTGTTACTGGTTGGATTCACTGGAGTGTGAGCGGGCTTGCTCGTCGATCTTCTGATCGCTCAATACCCGGGTGGCCGTTACGTTTAGCAGACCGCTTGCGGCTTGTGAGTGCTTGATATGATCATCATCTGCTGCCGGCGTATTGACGAGTCTTTAGAGTCCTACACAGAGGTTTCTCGGCTCAAGCGAAACGAGATAGGAGCGCATATGAGATATGTGCGGGACTGAGAATAATGCGTGTATGTGATACCGTATTCCATTCTCGCGATAAATGTATCGATTGGTTGTATGCGATATAACCTAGTTATCGATTCAAGCATTGATTCGATAAACCGATACATAGGATACTAGTCGGTTATATGCGATATGACCGGATCGTTAAATCAAGTGTTGATTTAATGATTTAATGTATAATTATATATTTGATATATTACTTTGCATTAACTAGTATTGGTTCACTTTATATGGATTTTCTCACTCGGATGGGCACATTGTATATGTGATATACTTTTGTGCACTTGTTTGTATCATGTTTGATGATACATGTTTGCTAGGGTTTTTGTGTAAAGATCAAACCATGGTTACATGATAATGGTTAGGGTTTTGTTTTATTCACTTATCTATTTATTTACTTGTTTATTCATTTTGGAAATGATAAGAAAAGAATGGTGGCTTTATTTGTAGTTTAGTTGAAGCTTCATGAAACTTTGACCTAGTCCACCATTCTTGTCTCTTGCTTAACCCTAACCATCATATCTAACCATGGTCTATTCTCTACACTAAACTAGGGTTAGTATTATGATAAGTATTGATTTTCCTTTTCATTTTAATAACTTATCATAATATTATCTTCTTCTTCTTCATCTTCTTCTTGAAGAAAAAGCTTGCCTCATCAATGGCAACTTGATGAAAAGAGTGAGAAATCCAATTTTAAAGTGAACCCACTTCCTATTTTTTCATCCTCTACCTCTTGCCAAGTAGTATAGGGTGTTTCCTTCATAAGTTTTCATGGCTTGGTGAAGGTGGAGCTTGATCTAGTGATGCCTCGACGTAGATCATCTTCGGCATCATCGTCGATGACCTAGCCCGCTTTTTCTCCGATGAAGCCGATGCAAGAGTCATGGTTCGATTTGGACAGCGGAGAGGACTTCATCATGGAGCTATGGAGGTGGAGAACCGGATCTACAAAGGTTGTATTTCCGTTCTCTTAGTAAAGTAGTTTACTAGTTGCATCTTTCGCCTAGATATCTAGTTAACGATCCGTATTAGGGTTTCTCGGCACCCGTAAAATTTGAAATTGGCATGGTTGATGCCTTGTGAGACCTCTTAGGAGTGCCTAGGAACCCCACAGTAACAGTAAACGCAACATTAATAAATATATATATTTATATACGAGCCATACAGTCATAGTATTTGAAATAACATGAATCGTTGTTTTAGAAAAGTAGAGGCTACAGTGTTTTTTTGAGAAAAGATGTCTTTTGAAAATCCGTAGCATCCCTCGGATTGTCTTTTAGAATACCTACGATTCGTTAGTTTTTGAAAATAGGTATGACTCAAGCCTAAACTAACATCTACCTAAGCAATTAAAAGACTAAACTAAGAACCGAGTCGATATATCTAGTAGTCGGCGATTCAGCCTCATAGCATCACATACGGTAATATACATCGTACGACATCCTCGAGTTAAGAGTGCGGATCAATCATCATATATATATCTCATTCGGTATAGTCTGTCATACGACATCCTCAAAATTGAGGGCACGGGTCAAATATCATGTATAAATCATATAGTTCATATGGTATCAATCATCATACAATATCATAATCAGGGTACGGATCTAAGGTCTCATACAATCTATTATATATCAAGTCACATGTTATCGCATGTATGTATATAATGCCCAACGATCCGCTAAAATATCGCATCATAAACGATGTCTCATCCCAAATCATATATCAATTATCTCTTGACATCCTGCTCGATCGTATCGACTCAAACCATATAATACATTATATCCTCATCATACATGTATATGTATAGTATATATATATCACATACCCATATATGTACACACACACACACACATGCATATACACACATATCAAATCAAGCGTGTATGTGTGCGATAAGGTAAAACTGACAACTCACGACTAAGGAACTAAACTAAAAGTAAACCATCATACAAGTACGCTTAATCTAACCTACAGTCTCCTAGAAACCCTATTTACTAGATATCCAAGCCTCGCATAAACACACACACACACACACACAATATATATATATATATATATAGATATCCTATTCTACGGTTGCGGAGGTACTATACGCCATCCACCCAACTTCCCCCGTAGATATACATTTACTCACCTTTGATCCTTGCTTGCTGAATATGATGACGCTTTGCTCTCCCTTGTCGTCCTAAAGTCCATGTGAAAATACCTACATATATAAACATATCGTATCGTATCAAAATCCTTTTCGAAAACTGACACCACACGCGAAGCACTCATAGGTTAGAACCTATAGCCTACGCATGCAAAAATAAATAAACAACCTTCGTCGTTGACGTACAAACGTCCAACGACCAAATCCAGATTCAAATACCAAAAACCAAGTTTTAGAAATAGGAAAAATATTGCTAAAACCCACTCAATATGCTCCCAGATTTTTGCACAGGTATATAGGGATAAAACTAACAATACAGGGGCTATGTTATAAGGAGTGGGAGCTACTGACCAAACCCCAACACCAATAACCAAAATTGGCCCGACGAGACTTCAAGAATACCCGGCGTTGCCGGCCCAATCAAAGGAATTGGGCGTCGTACATCTGTGGTGGTCTTCTAGGGGTCTAACTAGGTCAATATAGCTATTTGATTTTCTTACAATTATCCCCAGTTGCTCCAGATTCCAATTAGTCCTCAAAACCCATGAAACCGACATCGGAAACATTCAAAGTTCGTGTATAGGTTCTAGTCCCTAGTCTTGGCCAATAAACATCACTAACGTTTTGCAACTTTAACTAAACCTCAATTACATTATCACAACTCCAAATATCCCCTAACCTCATCTTGGAAAATTCTAACTACACTAGGATATTAGAAAATCTAAAAACTAAATTAGAAGTGTTAGATTTATCTCATTTGGCAACTCAAGAATTTTCTTGAGTTGCCCAAAGTGTTCAAAGTTCCAACTTGATTGGTCCATAGAATTTATAGCGAGATTTGGAGTAGTTTTTGTGAAGGAACCATGGTATTTTGGCTAAGTTTTGGAGGTAGTAGAGGGTGGTAGAGGAGGCGGAGGATGAGGAGGGAGGAGAAGAAGAAATGAGGTGAGGAAAATGGATGAAGGGTGAGGAAATATCTAGAGCCATGCATCTCTCTCTCTTACTTTTTGCCCATATCTATGTGTCCCACAGCAAATAAAATATCTCCTCTTCTTCCTTTTCTTTTATCTTTTCTCCTTTTTTATTTTAAAACAAAGACATTTTAAAAAAAAAAAACCATGGTGCATATCAATTAAAATGTAACAAGTATTTAAAACCTGCTTTATTGCATGCCATGCACATAAACATGATTAATGCATAATTAGAAAATATTAATCAAGTTTAGCTTTAAACTTGTATATAATTAATTATATGATAATTCATAAAACGTCTAAATCCCACAATTTCTTTCCAAACTATTGGTATATAATTACACCATATCATTAAAACTAATTCTCATATTTTAATAACATCCATAATATTTGTTATTTAATTATTTAAATTCCTAAAATAATATTTTATTTTTCTTAAATGTTACAATCTTCCCTCCTTAACTAAATTCGGTTCCCGAATTTAAATTTAAACTTCCCCATATACTAAAACATTTCAGTAAAACAATTAAGTCATCGGGGCTCTGAAATCACGAATACATAAAACATATCATAACACAATGCATGCGCTTGAAAATTAGTGCATAACTCAAAATCGGAACTTCGTCCAGCGTCATGCCATCATGGGAGTTAATGCGAAAATACTAATGTCGAAATCCATTACGAGAAGCAAACATGATATAATTAAGACTAGAACATGTATATAGTACGCACCATGTGAAATTATCTGAACAACCGAATAAAAGTGCTTGCAAAATCTCTTTCCAAATCGTCGTGCGATGCGCACATCACGGCACAAGCAGCGGATGTGCATTTTAAAGAAAATAGCTATATATATACATATACTTTGCTTAACATATACGTCCCGTCTTTTGAAAATGAATTAGAAGGATTTTCTTCGTAAAATTTTGTGTCATCATGGACACGTAGGGAAATATCGAGACTATAGCTCCTTTTTAAAAATCCCTTCTGTAAATATCGTTGCATGCAAAAATACCCAGGTACTGTCCTCAGACCAGTCCTGCTCGGTTACTAAACCGTATAGTATATATCATAAAATATGCTACCCAAAAGAAATCAATCCCAAAAATGTAAACAAAGAATGCCACATACATCTGGTGTGCATGGAAATCGAAATCAAACACAGGTGCCACAAATGTGTATAGAAACAAAACTAAGTGCAACGGGCGTGCACAAAAATATATGTCGAGTGCAACGGGTGTGCACGACAACAATATCAGGTGCATCTGACATGCACGAAGAATCTCGATTCAGTGCATCTGGTGTGTACAAAATCGCATCTATTGCGCCATGTGTGCGCAAGAATCCCAATCAAGTGCACAAGGTGCACGAAAACCTGAATCCAGTGCACTAGGGTGCACGAAAACGAATATCGAGTATAAATATCGAAATCAACGGTATACGACATACACCAATCAAAATCAAGTATACCACGATATATAGACTCAAACATGTGCATCTATGCGCACAAAATCATATCAAATACTGAAAGTGGGTGTAAACTACACTGAAAGTATAAGTCAAAATCATGTGCACACTGTGTGCATGAAATCAAAATCAAGTGCAATGGGTATGCATAAAAATGAATATCAGTATAACTGATACATGAAAATACGAATCAGTGAAACTGCAGTGCACGTAGAAAATATCAATCATGAACAATCATAAAAATACTGGAATCCAAAATGACGAAAACATGATATGTGAATCACCAATGCGCAAATTATAATAACAGTCATCAAGGTGCCCCTCCTTCCATGTCGAAAGGTGCCGGTGCGTCCAAGACCGGCAGAGCAAGAATATCTATTTGCCTCCTGCCTATGGTCTGTCTGTCCTTAGATCCTCATTTTTCTCTGCGGATTACCAGTTACCTGACTCCTCGGCTCAACAACCCGATTAGGAGTGATGACAGAACAGTTCCGCTCTGGCGCTTCTCTGAAGGTCTCTTGACCAATTAACATGGTCACTCGTAACGTATCACGTCAATGATGGCAGTCTCTGGCCCACTAAGTGTGCGCGATACAAACGATCCTGGGTCTAAGTCTTATCATGTAGTCTTCCCGAAAGATCCTGTCGGGGTCTCTTCAAATCTCATCTCTGCAGGACTGCCCGGAAGTTATCACCCTTTACTTAATCCGTTTCTTGTCTCGAGACAGCTGCATTCTCTTCATAGATGTGTGAACTGCGCTTCAATTGGATGTATTCGTATCTAGAGTCTCTTTCGAAGCTACGAACTCGGCATTTTTAATATCCCGTAGAAGGTGTCTGGACAATTTTGTCCTTGGAAACTCGTCCAAGTCACCGAAGTGATATGCTTTCGCTCTTCCTTCTCGATCGATTCACCACACGTCTGAGTGAGGTCCTCTTCTAGCTGACGCTAGACAATTGATGAATTCACATCGGGGCATCCAAACGTACCAACTGTCATAGTCACTCATCCAAGGGTGACTAGCGATTTCTTATCACATCTTCATGTATAAACTCATGCAACATTAGCTTCTGAAGTCTGGGAGCGATATCTTATCAAACTTAGCAACAGCTAGATTATCTGTCTGCACAGTAGACAACGCCTCAATCATCTGGAGTAGATGGTACTTTAATAGTCTTCACAATCTGGCTGGCCTCTAGCAATGACCCGATCATCTGGTGCAGATCTCGAATGCTCGTGTCAACGGAAAATCCTAGTAAAACAATATATCAATGCGCCCGTGAATCACCGGAATATATCCCGGTCAGTCATCGTTCCTGACAAGCTCGCTCTGACTGTAGCTTTCTCTGCTCGTGTAACCAAGGTAACAAAAACCACGATCCGATATCGATGAGGATAGATCATATGAATGAATAGAAATACAATGCATAAGAAATGTACATCCTAAGGCTACTTAAGCGAAGTAGCGTATCATAAGTATGCCGCGGAACATACACACGGTATGTCACTCTACTTAAGTCACTTACTCCATCAACCAAGGTTAACCTACGCGACGAAGGTTCGGGTCTAATACCCCCTCGGCCAAGTCTAAGTTCCGTAAGGTCAAGCATAGGTTCCGAATATATATACGTTATAGACTCCGCATAGCCAAACCTAGACTCGAACCAAAGTTAAATCTAATGCTCTGATACCAACTTTGTCACGACCCGAAAAAGGCATGTGACTGGCATTTGAATCATGTGAAGCCTATAGGACCCCACCTAATTCAAATAAGCCAAAAGCCCATAAATCGAAACCTTTTAGGGAAAATAGCGGAGATGAAGTTTTGAAATGACGGTATAATGAAAACAAGTTCTTTCTTTAAAAAGATAAGTAATAGTATATGAAAATACAATGTTTTGTAGCTGTCTTGAAAACATGTTGCGTCATTGAAAATTTTGGCAGCACCTCCTTTGTATATTTTAACCCAAAAACAAATACAAGTAATAATAATAAAAAGCATTCTCAAGCGGGAGGTAGCTCTTCGCCAATTGGCGGAAACAACCACGCAAGATATAAATATACAACGCCGAAGGCGAGGATAAAAACCACGAATAAATCAAAGAAAACAAAGTATCATCAAGAAACTAGAAACAATAATAAATACATGAGCGTGACTCTAAGGCCGAAAGAATATACAACAACGTTCTCTAAGTCTACAAATATACATAGTCTGGTTGATGGAGCTTAACTAGATACAACTGAAATAAATATACAAGTAGAATGGTGGTCACGATGCAAATGTATCCCACCTAAACAATGCAATCACCCTGGAGAAAACAATGTGCCAGCAAGCCGCAACGGAATCTGTGCGGTCAAACCTGCAAGAAAACTGTGGCACAACGGGAGTGAGTTGCCAACTCATGAGTAGAAGATATCACCGAGTAGAAACCGAATGTATGACTATCTCCTAAATCATACAGTACGATACAGTAATAATAGTAACACGGTAACATCGAGTAGCAGTAAAGGTAATAATATAAGCATATGTGTAAAGCCAAGTACTCGTGTCCGTGTCACAAAATAACTACATGTCATGTGTATCCTGTACAAATGCATCATCCAACGTGTGTCCAGCAACGACACACAAAATCATGATAAAACCTGAGTGCCAAGCATCGAAACTCGAAAACGTCATAAAAATCGTGTCCATCAGCGACACATAATCCTCGTATTTCGGGCTCCGTCAGTCCGGATCGGCCCATGTCATCTGAATTTCGGGCTCCATCAGTCCGGATCGACCCATATCATCTGATCTCATGACTACTGTCGGTATCCTCCGAATATCTGCCGCGCAAACTATCTCGGACTCCGTCAGTCCGGATCGGCCCAAACTATCACCGGTCGGTAGTGCTCCCCTGCTGGGCTTAACGTCTCTATCTCTCTATATACGTCAATTTTACCCCAGGATACCGCACTGGGTCCACCATGTACCCGCAGAAGGTGTCGCCCTCGTTCCTTGTGGTGGGTAATCATATATCATATATGCTCCAGAACCGAGAAATCTTATGGTGGACATCACACATCATATCAACGAAAACCGCATTTTTCATTTTAAAAGGAGCATAAGTTTTCAAATTCACATGCGGTTTCCCAAATCCAGAAATCTCATAAAATCGGTATCTCATAATCATGAGCTAGAAATGAATCATGAATATCGGCATAGAGCCCATCTTACAATGCATAAAACAGAATGTATGTATGAAAATGCACGTGACATCTACGTAAGGAATATAATATCTAAACTAGCATGTGAGAGCAAGAATACTAACAATATGAATAAACTATTAGCTAGCAAGTTACACAAGTGGAGTAACGTTTTTCTAATGTGTACGTGATATGGCAATTACCGATGATGATGTGTGTGAGCCGGCAAGCAAATGTATGTGCAACATACGCATCATCGGTAATGGTACATGTGTTCTAGCAGACGAGATCATAACAGCAATGGAATCACATGAACATAGCCGAAAGTAACAGTAAACGCAACATTAATAAATATATATATCTATATACGAGCCATACAGTCAAAGTATTCACGAATCGTTATTTTAGAAAAGTAGGGGCTATGGTGTTTTTTTGAGAAAAGATATGTCTTTTGAAAATCCAAAGTGTCCCTCGGATTGTCTTTTGGAAATACTTATGATTCGTTAGTTTTTGAAAATAGGTATAACTCGAGCCTAAATTAACATCTACCTAAGCAACTAAAAGACTAAACTAAGAACCGAGTCGATATATCTAATAGTCGGTGATGCAGCCCCATAGAATCACGTACGGTAATATACATCGTACGATATTCTCGAGTCAAGAGTGCGGATAAATCATCATCATATATATATATATCGTACGACATACATTATATATATATATATTCCGTCATACGGCATCCTCAAAATCGAGGGTACGGGTCAAATATCATGTATAAATCATATAGTTCGTATGGTATCAATCGTCGTACAATATCATAATCAGGGTACGGATCTAAGGTCTCGTACAATCTATTATATATCAAGTCACATGTTATCGTATGTATGTATATTACGCCCAACGATCCACTAATATATCGCATCATAAACGATATCTCATCCCAAATCATATATCAATTATCTATTGACATTCTGCTCGATCGTATTGACTTAAACCATATAATACATCATATCCTCATCATACATGTATATGTATAGTATATGTGTGTATATATATATATCACATACCCATATATATATATATATATATATATATATATATATATATACACACACACATATGCATACACACACATATCAAATCAAGCGTGTGTGTGCGCGACAAGGTAAAACCGACAACTTACGACTAAGGAACTATACTAAAAGTAAACCATTCTACAAGTATGCTTAATCTAACCTACAGTCTCCTAAAAACCCTATTTGCTAGGTATCCAAGCCTCGCATAAACACACACACACACACACACACATAAACACACAATATATATATATCCTATTCTACGGTTGCGGGAGTGCTATACTCAATCCATCCGACTTCCCCCGTAAATATACATCTACTCACCTTCGATCCTTGCTTGCTGAAAACAATGATGCTTTGGTCTCTCTTTTTATCCCGAAGTCCACATGATGGTACCTACATATATAAACACATCGTATCGCATCAAAATCCTTTTCGAAAACCGACACGACATGAGAAGTGCTCATAGGTTAGAACCTATAGCCTACGCATGCAAAAACAACCAAATAACCTCCGTCGTTGACGTACAAACGTCCAACGACCAAATCCAAATTCAAATACCAAAAACCAAGTTTTAGAAATCGGAAAAACATTGCCAAAACCCATTCAATATGCTCCCAGATTTTTGCACAAGTATATAGGGACAAAACTAACAATACATGGGCTAGGTTATAAGGAGTGGAAGCTACTGAACAAACCCTAACACCAATGACCAAAATTGGCCCGACGAGACATCAAGAATACCCGGCGTTGCCGGCCCAATCAAAGGAATTGGGTGTGATACTTCTGTGGTGGTCTTCTAGGGGTCTAACTAGGTCAATGTAGATGTTTGATTTTCTTACAATTATCTCCAGTTGCTCCAGATCCAATTAGTCCTCAAAACCCACAAAACCGACATCGGAAACATTCAAAGTTCGTGTATAGGTTCTAGTCCCTAGTCTTGGCCAATAAACATCACTAAGGTCTTGCAACTCTAACTAAACCTCAATTACATTATCACAACTCCAAATATCCCTTAACCTCATCTTGGAAAATTCTAACTTCACTAAATCTCATTAGTTTAATTCTAAACTACACTAAGATATTAGAAAATCTAAAAACTAAACTAGAAGTGTAGGATTTACCTCATTTGGCAACTCAAGAATTTTCTTGAATTGTCCAAAGTGTTCAAAGTTCCAACTTGATTGGTCCATAGGGTTTGTAGTGAGGTTTTCAGTAGTTTCTGTGAAGGAACCATGGTGTTTTGGCTAAGTTTTAGAGATGGTAGAGGGTGGTAGAGGAGGTGGAGGATGAGGAGGGAGGAGAAGAAGAAAGGAGGTGAGGAAAATGGATGAATGGTGAGGAAATATCTAGAGTCATGCATCTCTCTCTCTCTGTCTCACTCTTTGCCCATATCTATGTGTCCCACATCAAACAAAATATCTCCTCTTCTTCCTTTTCTTTTATCTTTTCTCCTTTTTATTTTAAAACAAAGACATTTTTAAAAAAAGAAACCATGGAGCATATCAATTAAAATGTAGCAAGTATTTGAAACATGCTTTGTTGCATGCTATGCACATAAACATGATTAATGCATAATTAGCAAATATTAATCATGTTTAGAATTAAACTTGTATATAATTAATTATATGATAATTCATAAAATGTCTAAATCCCACAGTTTCTTTCCAAACTATTAGTATATAATTACACCATATCATTAAAACCAATTCTCATACTTTAATAACATGCATAAAATTTATTATTTAAATTCCCAAATTAATAATTTATTTTTCTGAAATGTTACAACAGGAGTGCCTAATAGGAGGCCAAGGCTCCTCTATTTATAGCCTCAACGAAAATTCCCCCAACGGTCGAGACTCTCTCTTGCAAAGACGCGAATTACGGAGTATCACATCAATCCGATAGGGCGTCGCCACACGACACCCGGCTATTGGCCGCCTTCCTTTCACACGGATCCGGGAAGATTGAACGACGTCTTCAGGAGATTCGTGCGGATCTCAAGAGACCCGCTATACGCCACGTGGCGCAAATATCGACATCACGACAATCCTACCTTCCTTTGACCAATTCACGGTCTGAAGATTCCCGCTCGGCCCAAACTGCGGATCGGAAGCCCTTTCACGAGGCCGCTGGGTAGCTTCCTGCCTGGCCATTTCAACACGAGTAGATTCCTACTCAGAAGCCCTTTCACGAGACCGTCGGGTAGCTTCCTGCCCGGCCAATTCAAAACGTGCAGATTCCTGCTGGGAAACCCTCTCACGAGATCGACGGGTAGCTTCCTGCCTGACCAATTCAACACAAGCAAATTCCTGCTCGGAAGCCTTCTCACGAGGCCGCCGGGTAGCTTCCTGCCCGGCCAATTTAACATGAGTAGATTCCTGCTCGGAAGCCCTCTCATGAGGCCATCGGGTACCTTCCCGCCCGGATAATTTACAACGAGCAGATTCCTGCTCGGGAGCCCTCTCAAGGGGCCACTGGGTAGCTTCCTGCCCGGTCAATTCGCAGTGAACATATTCCTACTCTGCCTAAACGGTGGATCCTAAGGCCTTGCGTTAAACCAGCAGGCGACCCGGCACGCATGCCGGAAGTAGGCAGACTACTGCATGGCCCAAGTAATGAAAGCTCGCCTACGTTCTGCTAAGGTCAATCCGAGTTCCTAAGAGTCTCCAAGTGGACACCGGTTTATCTAAACTTGGAAAGATAAGCCTAGTGTTCGCTTGACTCCTGCTACCCCGTCTCTGGGGTAAGGGGACTTCTTCTTATCCACACTTTGTAAAGTAAAATGAAGCGAAAATTTTCCAAGCAGGCACTTCAAAGATGAGAAAAAAATATTTCATTAATTTCGAAATTTTGTACAATGTATTATGAGCTCCTCAGCTGTACAAAATTGCTACAAATTGCCTGGAGGCTGTTCCCTGATAAAATATCAAGAAATTCCCTAATGGGGTATCACGTGTTCACACGTGACCAAGGGTCACGTGCTGACACATAATGGGTTCCTGGAACTCTATTGTAATAGAATAAAATTATAACTAAGCAGGCAATTAGTGGAGTCACGTGCCACTACGTGATGGGTCTTTAAACCCACTGAAAGGGATTAAAAGATATAATAAAAACTAAGGAAAAACCCCAATGGGGCATCACGTGCTCACACGTGACCAAGGGTCACGTGCTAACACGTGATGATTCCTTAGTTCTTTAAAACAGCAGAATTGAATTCTGGTTAAAATGTTAATCAAGGGGGGTTACGTGTTAACACGTGATGGGATCCTAAACTCTTTAACTGATAGAATTAAATTCTATTTAAATGCTCAAACAATTGGATCACGTGCCAACATGTGATAGGCTTTTAAGCCTTCAGAACTAATAGAATTAAATCCTAATTAAGGGAAATCGAAGACCCTAACTGGAAAAAGATCTCTCTAAATCTTTCCAAACAAAATGATGGTGTTCTGTAAAATGGAGAACCGTTGGATTAAAAATCCATTGGTGATTAAAAATCACCAATTTATGGAAAGATTTTATACAAGGAAAGATTCCCCTGAAATTCTCCAAGAATAACAAACAGAATATCTTCTGGATTGAAAATCCAGTGGTCAATAAAATTCACTGAGTGATCTAAAAGATCATGTTAGTTACAAAAACAACCAAAATCTTTCAATGAAAGATTCACTAAACAAATTGATTATTTTCTTTCTCCTATAAATAGGAGCTAAGAAGAGAAGAGAAGGGATCTTGGAATTTTGATTTTCTGAAAAAAAACAACAGAGAGAAAAGAGAGGAGAATTTAATTCTCAAGAGAGAAAAGAAGTTCCGTTCAGAGAAAAGAAACCCTAGGTGCGAAAGGGGAAAGAGATCTATGCTCCATAAAATAAAAAAGAATTTAATTCTCAAGTTTAAGAGTTT
Source organism: Agapanthus africanus (assembly GCA_030015575.1). Taxonomy (NCBI): domain Eukaryota; kingdom Viridiplantae; phylum Streptophyta; class Magnoliopsida; order Asparagales; family Amaryllidaceae; genus Agapanthus; species Agapanthus africanus. The sequence continues at coordinate 407,440,845 of CM057349.1, read as the reverse complement.
AACTTTTCTAAATAAGAACTTAGTTCTTCCTCTGGTTGAAGATCTGCAGAAGCAGATCTCCCCACAAGTTGAGAATTTAATTCTCATCGGGGAGATTCTACCATGCAGATCCAAGACCTAAAGGGAGAATTTGAGTTTAAGGAATTTAATTCCCCCAAATTCATAGGAATTTAATTCCTCTAAAAGAACAGAACTAGGGTTTAACCCTATATGAGAATTTAATTCTCCCAAATTCGTAGGAATTTAATTCCTCTAAAAAATAGAACTAGGGTTTAACCCTATACGAGAATTTAATTCTCCCAAATCCATAGGAATTTAATTCCTCTAAAAGAACAGAACTAGGGTTTAACCCTACATAAGAATTTAATTCTTCCACATACATAGGAATTTAATTCCTCTAAAACAGAATTAGGGTTTAACCCTACCAGAGAATTTGATTCTTAAAACAAGAGACTTAAAGCTCCCCATGCACGTAAAGAGCTTGGTCACGTGGTGACACGTGACCCCTATCCTCAATGATCAGAAAAGAAGGAACAGAACTAGGTCACGTGCTCCCACGTGACCCCCTGAAATAGATCCCTTAAAATAAGAAAGAAAAACTTGGAGGCAATGCCTCACGTGTTCCCACGTGACTCTCATAATAAAGGGAACGAAGCTAAAGGCAAAATCGATTTTGGGCGCCCTCACGTGTCCCCATGTGACCCCTAGTAAAACACTTTAATAAATCATTGCATGGGTGCCTATCATGTGCCCACACGTGATGGCTGTGAAGACTTAAGTGTTTGACACCTTTGGATACTCTGAGAACAAAATAAAGGAAGACTGGTCCCTACCTTCAGAGGCCTCACATGGCCCCACGTGACCAATCCAATTTTAGTGTTTAACACTATTTTTGAGCGTTTTGTCCATAGTGTTTAACACTATTTTCAGCGCATCACGTAGGAACACATGACCATAAAATATATGTTAGTGTTTAACACTATATTCAAATCAATCCTAGCCTAAATTGGCTAAGTCCTTCCGAGGCAAGACTTCTCTTTTTACTGAGTCTCAAATATATCCTTGCCTTCCAAAATTGATCATTCTACATGGCATATGAGTGCTCAGCACTCAACAAAGATAAAATGTTGTTAGAACCCCTGTTTAGCAGTGACAAATAATGGGGGGTTGAACCGAGACAAATGTTTAAAGGTCCAACAAAGGGCCAACATTTCAAACTTAATTGGACTTAGACCAAATTGGCCATAAGTCCTCAATTCAGATTTAACCGAGCCAATGTGCTCATAATCTAATTAATTGATCTTAGTTCCAAAAATTGGACTCTAGATCTCCAAATCAACTTTGGTGCAAGGGTATATCTCTTCACTCCTTTGATATTTGTCATTGTAATCCTTCAACGTCTTCAGAAAGGTGATGGGTCCTGACAACCACATATTTCACAGACTATGACGTCTTTAAACTGGACTGTGGGGTCCTTAAACTCATGGACTACGATGTCCTTAACCTCGGACTGTAGGGTCCCTTTAAACCCATGGACTATGATGTTCTTAACCTTGGACCGTAATGTCCTTAAACTAACAATGGACCGCAATGTCTCTAAACTAAACAACAGAGCCCAAATGCTCTCTTGTTGGATCTAAATGATCATGTTAAGTTGATCTTAGTCTAAAATTAGACTAACGTATCCTTAACAAACGTTTAAGTTGATCTTAGTCTCAAATGAGACTAACGTATCCTTAAACCCAACCCCCAAACCTAAATCTAAGAAAATACGGATTTAGACTAATCCATGCCCTACGGGCGACGACATAAATTAGTCTCCGTATACAATCTACGGACAACCAAAAACAAAATAAACACACACGACACGAAGTGACCATCTGGAGAAGGAGAAAGTGGTTACCGCGATGCGGCAGCGTAATTAACTGCAGGGGCTTGCGCCTGCAGGGAAGAGCGTCCCCGCAATCAAAAACCCCTCGACGAGGGGGAATCTGACGAAGTCTGCTACATTGGCCGCATCCGTTTAAACCTCCTATACACGGTGCCATAAATCAACTTGGCATCTTCGGAGAGGTGGACGGATAGCACCAATTAGCATCTGTCTCGAAATTCAGGCAAGAAGGACCAACGCGGTCGCGTCTCCGTGTTTCGGCAGGGAACAGATTCTGGCACGCCCGATGGGACCTTTTCCTCTTTCCACTCCACACTTCATGTATCGTGTTCGCGAACGAATCGCGGTTTGATATGGTTGCCCTTGGGTTCGAGGTACTAAGATTTGGTGTCTTGCTCCGTGCAGAAAACGAAAGATCAATGGCTTCTACCTGCACAAAATGCTCCAGCTGCAACTGCAACTCCCGTTCCGCCTCATCTGGAGGTGTAACTTACGGGTCCCAGGCGGCCTCCCTGTTCACGATGCCGGTGGACTAAGTAACTCAGGACACTACTAGGCTGTTCTTTGGGACTATGATCCCACCCATGAGCTTCAATGCCTCGATGCTTCCGCAAGAAGCCCCAAAGAAGTCGCTCTTTGATCGACTTAACATTACCGTGGCCCCTCTCAACGGGTCGCCCAACTCCACTGCCTCAGTTTTCAGCAGACTAGGCTAGAACGCTAACAAGCCCGTGATACCTGAAGCAGCCATCCCTAAGCGGATAGCCATCCCGGTTCAAGCGGACGAAATCATCGCAGAGGCTTCTTCTGCCAAGAAGTCAGTCTTCAAAAAGTTGGCCATTCCGGCTCCTGCTCCAGGCGAAGTCCCCAAAGCTGTTTCCCCTGCCCAGAGGTCTGTCTTTGACAGATTGGACGTTGCTTCTCAACGGGCATCGGTCTTTAAGAGGCTGACGCCGACGACAACCCTTCGCCAACATAGGGAGCATGACGAAGTCACCCCTATAGCTGAGACAATCCCATCCGCACGACATGCTCGACGTCGCTACTGGCGCCGAGTAAGGAAGGCTGGGGGCAGCTCCCCTTCTAGACTAACTCTGCCAGCTCCCATGGCAGAAATCGATGCTGCTGTTCCAACTAGGAACAGCTTTGAACAGCTTAGGAGGGTTCGCAAGAACTCTCCGACTGCTGTGCTGAAGAGATCTCCTCCGCCTATGGAGATTACTACAGAAAAGAAGCCGAAGTAGCCCCCTCAGCGGCTGTCCTCCAAAATTTATAAAGTTTGGCGACAGGTCCAGGAATCGGTGATTAACCAGGACTACTCTCTCCGGCCAAAGAAGCTCAATGCTTAGCAAGAAAAGAGCCATCTCGTAGTACCACAGAAGACGTCATCCGTCTGGGTGCTCGCTGCAACGGCTCCCTCAACGTCAATCGCTCAAAAGAGAAGGAGGCAGAGAAAGCCCCCGTGACCGCGGCGAATCGCAAAAGCGCTGAATTTAAACGCCCCAAGTCTGGGAGCATGGCAATACATACCGTTTATATGGCTTCCGGAAAAGAAGAAAGCCGTGCTTCTACGGGTTATCGAACGCTTACTCGATCGATAACAAAGGCTCAGGAACAACAGCAACAGAAACTTCAGGAAATACTGACTGCAATAGCCGCACTCACTGGGCCAAAAGAAAATCCAGACACCTCGAAGCAGCGTCGGGAACAAGAAACTGATACCGAGTTCCTCTGAACAATGCTCAAGAGGAAAGAAAAAGAGGTTGCGGAGCAGGCAGCCAATATAAAACGAATGGCTCTTTTTTTCCAAGACATGGCTAGGATGATATTACAGCCAGAACCTCCAGTTGAAGACCCTCCGATTATTATTGAAGATGACAGAGGGAAGACATCGAACCCTCCTCCGGCTCTTTCAGCAGCCAAGGAGGAGACCATCTCCAAGGCCGCTCTGGATAATTACATTGCTCAGCAAATAAGAGCTCACCAGGCAAACGAAGCGGCCGGCCAAATTGTTAAAACTGGGCAACCATATCCAGGATGGTACGATCAGATCAAGTATCCGCCGGGATACACGATCCCCAAATTCTATGTATATAAAGGGACGGGAAATCTGCATCAGCATGTTTCCCAGTTCAGGGATCTATGTGGCAACACCGGAGGCGACGATAAACTGCTACTTCGCCAGTTCGTCGGCGGCTTGTCGGAGACGGCGTTCGAATGGTACTCAGAATTTCCGAACGTCTCCGTCAAAACTTTTGCGGAGATGGAGCTATTATTTACCAAGCGTTTTGCAAGTGCTAGTGAACGCACCCCAATAACGGCATTGATCAATGCCAGGATGAAGCAAGGTGAAACGTGGGTGCAGTACGCAATACGATGGTGGAATTTGTGGTCGAAATGTGAGCAGCGCATCGAGGAAGTGCCAGAAGTGGGCATGTTCGTGGGAACTCTGGAACCTCAGGCAACTATTTCCCAATTCATGATGTTCTTCAAGCCGACCACGTTCTAGGCCTTGATTGACAAACTGGCCCAAATGGACCAGATCGGTCATAGACCGTCTCCTTCAAAGTCGGAGCCGCGGAACGAAAAGGGTAGAGGGAGGGCGACATTCGTTGCGAATGCTCAACAGCAGCCCAGTGGCCCAAAACTAACTGATCGCCTAGACGAGAGGAGGCAATTCTATAATGAGAAAATGAAGCGCCCTTATTCATTTTCCCGGGACAAGACGAAAAGATTGTTCGAGCTAGCGGTGCGCAACAGGCTCATCAATCTGCTGAATCCAAAACGACCATTGCAACCCGGCGAGGCTAATAGTCCCAATTATTGCCCTTACCATCAAACGATAAGCCATCCAATTGAAGATTGCTTCGCCTTTAAAGGCTGAATTGAAGATCAATACCAACAGGGCAAATTTTCCCTGTCCGAAAATTGGAAGGTGAACCCGCCGCAGCCACACGCTCCTAAGAAGACGGATACACCGGGGGCATCATGTTCTTTCATAGAAGAGGCTCCATGGGAGGTCTCTCTTTCAGCCAAAACAAAAAGAATGCTGAAGGATCTCCACATATGCCCGGCAATCAGGTGGAAGAATCCATTGGAACCCAAGATTATCGAGGGAATGCTGAAGCTGCGCACGACTCCAAAGATTGGTGGTGATAGCCAAAGCGCTCACACCCAGCCGTCAAAGTCTTCGAAGAAGAAGAAGAAGACCAAAAAGCCCATGAAGCCTAGTGACAAGAGCATAGACCTGCAAAAACAGATTGACGCGTTGGAAGAATACAATCAAAAAGCGCGGTCTCCAGTCACACTCCAAGAATTTCTCAGCCACGTCCTTGAGGACGGAGATGATGACAATGGAGAAGACTCGTCGGATGAATCTGAGGATTATATGGCAAGTTGCCATGTGATCTCTCACTCGTTGATAGACAATGAAGAAGCTCCTTATGCAGAGAAACTGGGGGCAGATCCTGAGCCGGAACTTCTAGGGCCATCAGACGAAATGATTGATGCGTTCCTAAACGAAGCTCTTCTGAAAAGCAAAACCGATCGAGAGCGTGAGATGGCCATATTCGAAAAAGCTAAACGCCGGCAACTGGACGAAAGAGTTGAAACACTCCCGCCAGATCAAAGTGCATCCATCGCAAATAAAAACAGGTTCAAGACGAGGAAGAGGTTCGCCAAAGCCATATCGATGGGAATGAAGCTGCCACCCTCCGAAGGGAACGCTCTTGGTAAAACGAAAACACATCCTAGCTACTGCTTATATCATCGAAAGATTGCGCACCCTACCAAAGAGTGCAACGCTTTTAAAAGATGGTGGCAGGGGTATATTGCTCACCGACAACATTTCAAGTGGATGAAACGCAAAATTCGTCGGGAGCAAAGAAATACGACCAAGGAGCATAAAAGAACTACCAGCAACTGTCGTATGGTCAACATTGGGCGATCGCAAGTTCTTACCTTCGGGAGCGACTCTGATGAAGAAATGACTCTTGGCCCTTTCTTCAAAGAATCCACGTCGGAAAAAAAAGGAAGAACCGAAGAACTGCGAGAACATTCAGCTGCGTAATCGCACGCTGCCTGAAAAGAATCTTGGGCCCTCGAACAGGGGGTCAAATAGAAAAGATAAGGGGAAAGAGAAGGTCCCTGAGGATATCATCCTTGATGACCAAGCCCTCAAAGAGCTGACAGCCAAAGACCCGCCAAAGATAAGTAAGGTGGACTACAACGTTCTGGCACACTTGAGAAAGCTACCTTCACTACTAAGCATTCTCGACGCCTTTCTGCTATCCAAAGAGGCGAGAGATTCATTGATCAAGGCACTATAAGAGCTAGAGCAATTCCAAGCTTTCCTCACCGAAGAAAAGATGAAGGACGAGTTGGAAGAAGTGCACACAGCAGATATCGCTTTCGGCGATGAAGATCTCCTCCTCGGGACGTGCGAGCATAACCGTCCCCTTTATGTCTCCGGATACCGTCATGATATCAAGATAGGAAAAATCCTGGTCGACAATGGGTCCTCCGTTAATCTCCTCAATGTGAGAGTGTTGAAGGAAATCTGCATGAGCGTTCAGCACCTCGCTCGTGATAAAATCACCATCTCCGAATTTGACTCCCAGTCATCACGGACGCTCGGGTGTGTAATATTGACACTACGCTTTGGGCTGCTTATCACGGACATTAAGTTTCATGTCATTGACACCAAAACATGCTACAATGCTTTGCTCGGCAGGCCTTGGTTACACGAGTACAATATTATCCCTTCTACACAACATCGGTGTATGAAGTATTTCAAGGATGGTCTCGAGCATACCGTAACAGGGGAGTTAAACCCATTCTCCGTGAACGAAGTCTGAAAATACGAAGATGCAAAATACTTCTTACCAGATTTTGAGGACACGGAAAGATGTCACAAACTCGAGAACAAAGCTATCACCACTATTCCGGTCTTCGGGAGTGATACCGAGGAGGAAGAAGAGATAATTTATTCAGGGCCGCCCCAATGCAACAACCCAGGACCAACCACCCCTATGTTGATCTTCGGCAGCGACTCGGAAGATGAGGTCAACGCTATATTTTCCGCTCGGCCGTCAACACGAGCCTTCGCTGGCGATAATCGGAGTTCGCAAATTACCATGGTTCCGCAAGAGCATTACAAAGATCTAGACGCACTTGAAACTTATAGTGTGCAGGAACTGCAAACATTCTACGTCCCTCCCAGGCGAAGAGATGAAAAGGCGATCCTATTCTACCGATCCACGGAAACTAAAGTGGAGAAAGAAATTTGGCATGGTGCGGATTCTACACTTGACAGGCTCCAGCCCATCCGTCTGCCTAGATATTACACGGAAGGCTTGAAAAGGCTATTGAAGCGCCAAGGGGTACCCTTCAGACAGACTACTCGACAAGCTCGATTCTACAACAGAATTTGGGATGTCCCCGGAACTCAGCAAAAGTTGCTCAACGGGAAAATGGAAACAGTCGGGCTTGGATATGTCCAATCCAAGAAACGGGAACGAGCCCATGGTAGCTACGTCATACATGACTTCGATGAAGAAGGATACGCCCTGTTAAAAGACGCTGACCCTCAACCAAAACAAGATCCTGCCATCAAAATGCTGAGTCCATCATTTGAAGAATGGATGGACAAGCTAATAAGGGAAGCGGGTCAAAAGGTCCGGGATGACCATAACCGCGAAATGACCATTTACGAGAAAGCCAGAACGCAGCGCCTCCTTCAGCAGGCCGTGGAGAATGACAATGCTCCTCGTTGCCAGCCTGTCATACAAGAGACCTGGCGTAGAGGCAAAAATAAACCAAAGAACGGAAAAAAATTTAGACAGCAGCCAAGCAGGTCTAAGAAGCCACGCGAGCAAGAGTCGAGCAGCCAGGATCCGTCCCTTATAAAGAAGATGGGTCGGGAATATTCTTTTCCTTAAGACAAGACAAAGAAGGTATTCGATCTTGTCATGAAACATCGGATGATGACACTCCCGGAGTCCAAGCACCCCGAGCAAGCAAGTGAAGTCAATCATCCAGATTATTGCTCCTATCACCGGGCAATAGGACATCCTCTCGAAGACTTCTTCACCTTCAAGAACCGGGTCGAAGACCAATATCAATAAGGCAGGTTCGCTCTATCCAGCAATTGGAGGGTAAGCCCGCCACAGAAGCATGAACCGAAAGCGACGCGTATAGCAAGAGTAGAACCGGACCAACATCGGTCCTGGAAGCGATCTCGTACCTGTCACGTGATAACGCTGTCGGAAGAAGAACTCGAGAGTATGGATAACCTTTCTTGGTGCTTCGAAAACAATGATGACGGGGTGATCTCAGAGTTTTCACCGGCGCCGAAAGAGCTGGAATATGGAATACATACTACTGCCGATAATCTCAAGAAAATTGATTTGGGGACGGCAAGTGACCTGCAACCGACATTCGTCAGTGAGCTGCTGTCTAAAGAAAGGGTAGCTACACTAAAGGACGTGCTTATGCAGTATAGAGACTGTTTCACATGGAACTATTCCGAGATGCCAGGACTAGATCCAGAGATTGCTGTCCATAAATTGGTAATATTCCCGGACGTGAAGCCAATCAAACAAGCACCGAGGAGATTGCGGCTCGAGCTTGAGATGAGCATTAATGCCGAAGTCAAGAAGCTAATCGACTCCGGTTTTATCCAAGAGGTTCAATATCCTGATTGGATCGCCAATATTGTCCCGGTCATGAAGAAAAATGGGACGGTGCGTGTTCCCCGCCGAAAGACGCAGGAAGACGCGGCGAACGTCTTGCCTGAATTTCGGGGCAGATGCTAATTGGTGCTATCCGTCCACCTCTCCGAAGATGCCAAGTTGATTTATGACACCATGTATCGAAGGTTTAAACGGATGCGGCCGATGTAGCAGACTTCATCAGATTCTCCCTTATTTGAGAGGGTTTTTGATTGTGGGGACGCTCTTCCCTGCAGGCGCAAGCCCCTGCAGTTAATTACGCTACCGTATCGCGGTAACAACTTTCTCCTTTTCCAGATGGTCACTTCGTGTCGTGGGTGTTTGTTTTGTTTGTGATTGCCCATGGATTGTATACGGAGACTAATTTATGTTGTTGCCCGTAGGGCGTGGATTAGTCCAAATCCGTATCTTCTTAGATTTGGGTTTGGGAGTTGGGTTTAAGAATACGTTAGCCTCATTTGAGACTAAGATCAACTTAAACGTTTGTTAAGAATACGTTAGTATAATTTCTAGACTAAGATCAACTTAACAGGATCATTTAGATCCAACAAGAGAGCAATTGGGCTCTATTGTTTAGTTTAGGGACATTGCGGTCGATTAGTTTAAGGACATTACGGTCCATCGTTAGTTTAGGGACATTACGGTCCATAATTAGTTTAAGGACATTACGGTCCAATGTTAGTTTAAAGACATTGCAGTCGAGGTTAAGGACATCATAGTCCATGGGTTTAAGGGGACCCCACAGTCCAGGTTAAGGACATCATAGTCCGTGAGTTTAAAGACCCCACAGTCAAGGTTAAGGACATCGTAGTCCATGAGTTTAAGGACCCCACAGTCCAGGTTAAGGACATCGTAGTCCATGAGTTTAAGAACCCCACAGTCCATGAAATATATGGTTGTTGGGACCCGTCACCTCTCTGAAGACGTTGAAGGATTACAACGACAAATATCAGAGGAGTAAAGAGATGTACCCTCGAACCGGTGTGAATTGGTCGAAAGATCTGTAGTCCAATTTGGAACTAAGATCTGTTAAAATATTCATGAGCAGATGGACTCAATTAATATAAGTTGAGGACTCATGGACAATCTTGGGCTAAGTCCAATAAATGTTTAACATTTATATTCTGGCTATTGAGCCTTTATTTAGGCTAGGCCCTTTTAATAATGCTGAGCATTATATCTTGGCAAAATCTTTTCTTTTGTCTTATATTGACTGCAGAGCATTCATTAGAGCTCTGGCTCATTAAAGAACAATTTGTGTTCTGTAAGCGCAACATATGGTGCGATAGGCGCTTTGCGCCAGTCAAAGAGCGCAGTGTGCTTTTGCTACTTGGCGCGCATGTAAGGGACAAGTGTTGCGCTTTGCGCTAAGCGTCAGATGATGAGTGCAGATGCCATTTTGTGAGCGCTGAGCGCTAGTCCATGAGCGCATTGCGCTGGCGTATACGTGAATGACACGTGGTGCGCTTGGTGCTGAGCGCCAGCCCATGAGCGCATTGCACTATTTCAGAAGCGCAAAGCGCAAGTTGTTTAATTGGCGCACACGTAGCGCATTTGGCGCTGAGCGCCGATCCAGGGAGCGCAGAAGCGCAGTTCAAGAGCGCAAGGCGCATTTCAAGAGCGCAAAGCGCATTTGATCAATTTTATGATCTGGGAACAAATTTATTTTCTTTTAAAAGAGACTTCGTCTCAAGATTTAAAAACTATAGTTTTTATTTTGCAGGAGAGATTTTTAATCTCTTATTTTGATGAAAGGCTTTGCCTTTATAGATCCATGATCTGTGAGAAGAAATATGTTCTTCTTTTATTTTATGCTAAGATCTTTTGATCTCTTTTATGAAAAGACTTTTTGTCTTTGTAGATCTATGATCTTTTAAGAAGATGATTCTTCTTTTTATGAGATGATTTCATCTCTGTGTTCATCGTTCATGATCTTTACCTTGAAGAAATAATCTTCTCTCAAGAGCTTGCTCTCTTTCTTTTTTGAGTTTTCTCAAAATTTATGGGGGTTTCTCTATATCAGACTTGAAGTCTTGGGGCCTTTATATAGGGCAAGCTGATTTGTTGAATCAGTTAAAGAGATTTTTTTCTGATTGATTTGGGATGTTTCCCACCGTTGGATCGTTGATCCTAGGGCTTCTGTTTTACAGAAGGCAATCTTCTTGTTTTTAACAAGATTAGAAAATCTTTCCATAACAGAATTTAATTCTGATTAATTAATGATTTATCATTATTATTAGATCTTTTGATCTAACGGTGGGGAGTTCTTTAATTCCAGTGCACTTTGCGCTAGCGTACCTTTGTTTGACACGTGGTGCGCTGCTCGCAGCGCAACCTGCGGTAGCGCACCCGTGTTTGACACGTGGCGCACAGCGTGTCCAGCGCTAGCGCACATATGGTGCACTGCCTAGGGCGCAGCGCACCTGGCGCTAGCGCATCCGTGTTTGACACGTGGCGCGCAGCGCGCCTAGCGCTGGATCTGAAGCGTTGCTTCAATTTTTGAAATTCGAATTTCAAACAAAGCTTTGCTCTGATTGGGGGAAACAAATGCCCCCCCACTGTTGCGCTCACATGGCCTACATGTGAGTGCAGCGGTGGCAGCATCTGCGCCCTTGGATCAACTCAGAAGTTGAAGAGGCGTTTCAATGCCTATAAATAGGACCTTTGGTCCCTTAGATGATTTTCATCTTCTTCTTTGAGAACTTTTATTCAGAGCATTGCTCTTTATAGATCTTTGATCTAAAGAAAAGCCTTTTAGGGTTTCATTAATAGAGCTTTGCTCTCTTCAGATCATGAACCCATAGATCTAAGGAGATCTTTTCTTGGGGCTTCTTAGCCCATGAACAGAGCTCTGCTCTTTTGATAACATGTAGATTTTTTAATCTCTTGTGAAGAACTCTTAAGAGTTTGTTCATGGATCTTGAAGATCCCAGAATTTTTTAATTCATAAAAATTGATTTTAATTAATTCTTTTCTGATGGATTTTTCCATCATCATTACAGAGCCAGGCTCTTGAGGAATTTTATTCCTTCATGATCAGAGTTTGACAAGTGTCACTCTGTTATAGAGCATTGCTCTCAAAGGGAGATTTTCTCCTTTTCCCGAGGGATCTCTCATTTAATGAGAATTTTCTTGAGGATTTCCTCATTGAATTAACAGTCTCATCCAATGATGAGACTGTTTTATTAATTATTAATTGATGAATTGTCATCCAGATTTTGTGGGCCCCCTTTGGTCCCTCTACACTGCATTGCAGTGTGGTACAAATTTTAAAGTACCAAGTGTCAGAATTTAAAATTAAATTATAGCACTGACAGTTGACTTTTGTCCTTTTTTTTGCGCAGGCGACATGTCTTTCGATACTTCGTTTCCGTTTGTTCAAAGGGAGGATTCCCTGAGGCGCCTGTGGACCGGGAGGTTCTCGCGCTCATCAAACACTATGACTCGGAACACAAAAATCTTCACTTGTGGGGTAGATGGTACGAACGGATTATCAGAAGCCGCTGAAGCTTTTCTTGTGCGACGCCTTTGGAGCCTATCTCGGCGATCCCGTATGCAGATGCACCCCTGGTGAACTATGCCGTGGAGGTGGTTAATTAGACTTCGGAGGGTCTCCTTCAGCCTTCGATCACCGCAGGAACAGTGCAGCCGGCGGCGGCTTTGGATACCCTAGGGCGGCGCATATGTCATGGCGAGTCGCGCCCTTGGGGACAGCCCTACAACATCGGGCTAACTCCCCGTCATCCGGCCGGGTACTTGCAGTGGGCCCGGTATATCTTGTCGGCAAAGAAATCGCAGCTGCTAAAGCTCGGCTTATACCCTGCGGTCTACGCTTCCCTATTCCAGTATTCTGCACCTCCCACATGGTGGATCAAGGCGTTTTTGGAGCGGTGGATCAAGGCATTTTTGGAGCAGTGGAACATCCCGACCCATACCTTCCTCATGTTGGATAGAGAGGTCTCCATTTCCTTGGAAGAATTTGCCGAGGTTTCTGGCTTACCAGTTAGGGGGGAGCACTACGAGGAGCTGCTTCCTCCGGATGAATATGTTTTTGCCACCAAGCCAGCAGTGATGGGCCTCACCCCAGAGAACGCCATTCAACACTAGTTTCCAAGTCTGATAAAGGTGTTGAATATGTATGAGAGCCTCTTCCTTGAATCCGGAGGCCGAGGGGTCAACTTTGCGGACTTCATTGCCCGTTTTCTTCGCCCGGAAATTTTGTCGCGACAAGGAAAAAAGTTTTCTAAACTTGATGATCCCTTCGGCTTTGGCTTGGACCGTCGGCCGATACTAGAAGCTGATCAAAAGGGTTTCTTTCTCACTGACGTCGCGATCGTCCCTTTGTCAGAAATCACCGCTCCGGGCATTGATGAGGAAGCGTTTTTCTTAGGTTTCTTGGGCTATGGTTGAGCTGGTTTGTGCTTCCTATGCATCCTCGTTACATGAGACCTTCCGTTTTCTACCCCGCGCATCGCATGGTTGCCGGAATACAAGTAGCCATCGGGATTGCCGGGTTAGCCCACCTATATCACGGTCTTAGCTTAGCAGCAGATACCACTGAACCAGGGGTGCATCCTGCCAACTTCCCGATGCATTACTTCACTTCATGGATGGAGCTGCATATTCTTGGGGTCTTTGGCATCCACAAAAGACCTTCTTTTTACGATAGATGCAAGTTTCCACAGATAATGCGTCTGGTTGACGCCTCCATCATGAGTCCGTCACCACGGGAAGCTAGGGGCCTACTCCTCCGTCCGCGTACGGTTAGAGATGGTATGTCTTTTACAGACAAAGTCTTGACCATCGGCCAGGAAACTTCAAAAGCGGTGCTGCCATTACAAGATAACTTTTAAGACGGGGCCTCCGTGTTGAAAGACCGGGAGATTCTCCATTTGTACTCCATCAGGCCGGGCTTTCTTGTATTCAGGCAAAATGATGCGGCGCTATTCATGAGATACAAACCACATCGTTTTGCCCAGCAGCTGAGTTACAATCAGGGAGTCCCGCTGGAGGTTTTCCTGGTAGAACCTGTTGCCACCAAAGAGAGAATGCGGAGCGCGCTGCATCATTTCATGCGCTTGAACACGGGGTCTCACTTCTTTATCAGCGAACCGCGTTGTGTCCCGAAGGCCCTCAATGTATACGTGGCCTGGTACCAACATGCAACGGGTGCTGTTATCAGGGAGGAGAAGCGACTGCTGCTCGACCGCAAGGGTGCACCCCCTGCTGGTGATCGAAACGTCCCCTTGAAACAACGGACCATTGTCCTCCCTCCGCTAAGAGAAGCTGCCGTGATTGAAGTCCCTCATAACAGGCCTGAGCTACCGGTGCCCCGTTTTCCCGTGGGGACGGTGGATGTGCTACCGGTGTCCCGTGCTCCTGTGGAGACGGTAAATGTAGCTTCCCCTGAGTTTGGCATAGGCTCAGATATCGGGACTAGTCGCCCCAAAGTGCCCACCAAGCGTAAGCTTGTGCTGGCTACGACTGGAGCTCGCTCCCAGAAGAGGAAGAAGAAGTCGATCCTCTCTGTTGACATCGTATTTGGTCAGGAGCCTCATGCTCCTTACGGCGAGGGTCTGAGCGAGTATGGGACAAACAAGGGCTTATTCATGCCGCCGGACGATACTGATCTGGCGGCTGTCATTGCAGCTTCTGAGCAATTGGCAAGCCACGAAGCGGGACTGGCTATCCTCATGCGATCAGGTAACCATTAACTATATTTTTCTTCATTGCATCATATTTCTATCATCATGTTTTGACCGACACTTTTCCTTCTTTAACAGGCATTTCCACCGAAGAAACTCTCACAGCTTCTCTCAAGACTTTTGAGGAAGAGGAAAGATTTCGAGCATCCTTAGGCATCGGTATGCTTCGGTTCATCGTGTCTCCGCTCCCATTTCTTATCGGTGATCTGATCCCTCTTTTTCTACTTATCGCAGGAACTACCTCTACTTAGGTTATTCCAAGCATGGCACCGACTTCACAGGGCGGTGTGGAGATGCTTCCTGGGCCGGCTATCTCAGTTCCGCCGGTATCGTCGAAAGAAGCTTCATTTAAACAACCGATGACGGATGCCATAACGGCTCCAGAGGTAAATATTGGCGCAGACGAGGATGTCCTGTTGAAGGAGGCCTTTAGAAGATCTGCCCTCACGGCCCGGGCGGAGAGGAAGCGTATAATGCGCGCGACAAGGGAGCGTAGTGCCGCCTTGGCCACGGGTGCGGGTTAGAGAACCGCTACCCCTGCCCCTACTCCTTCAGAGGATGCCCTGGTTGCCTTGTCCACTGCCCACAGACAGGCAGCTTGTGCAGCTCGGGAAGCAATTGGAAGACCAACTTAAGGTAACGTGACATTGGGTTCTTTTGTCAAAGTTTTAACTTTCAGGTTCTCATATATCCTATCTTGCAAAGCCGAGTCTTACCGAGGAAGTGGCAGCAACTACTGAGCCTGGGGTAGCGGTAGAGGAGATAGCCATGATCGCCGAACCCGAGGTAGCGGTAGGTGAGATGGCTACCATTGCCGAGCTCGAGGTAGTGGTGAGTAAGATGGCTACAGCCGTCAAGCCCGAGGTAGCCACTCTTTCTCAGGAGTCGAGTACCGCCCTAATCGTCGCTCTTTCCCCTTGCGGCTCCTTGCCATTGCCGGGCGCTGCGAGTATCACGATGATTCTCGTAGAGTCGGGGGATGAAGCCACGGGCGGAGAAACCATTCCGATGGAGGAGGGTGAAGCAGTCACCGCATCAAGTGATGTCCTTGTCACGGTTCCGACCAGCGACTCACCAGGTAGACTTTGGGTTATTGCTTTTCTTTTTATTCCTCAATCCCTTTCAATCTTTCCTGACAGTATTTATCTCGTTTCTAATGCAGGCGTGGCAAGCTGCGCTACCCGAGGCAGCGCCATCAGTTACCGCTTTGCCGATGACCACTCCCCTACCTTCTCTCGTACCATCTCAGATGTTGGAAGGTGCGAATTTGTGACCCATCATTTTTATTTCTAGGCTGTATAATTGATCACCTGGATCAGGTGCTACACCCACACTTCTCTTTCCAGTCAGAGATTAGTCCGCCCGCTGGTGTCGGTGAGTATCTTTTCTAACCGACATCCTTTCTTTAACGGGTAGTCACATTATTGCCAATTCTTCTTTGCATTGCTTGTAGCTTTACAAATTGAAGGAGGGGATAAGAGTACCGTTGTGCCACCAGTACTCCCAGCTCTGCTCCCCTGTTGCAGCCGGTATAGTAGACTCTATTGTTAGTGTATTTTCTTTATTTCTTGAGCCGACATCTGACTATGATTTATTTTGCAGCAATCACGTCGACTCTAGCTCCATTCGAGTCTCGCATCATAATACCGGAAGGGCCCTTTTCTAGACGTCCATCTTCCAAAGGCGATATGACCAGCCTGCGTATGTTGAGCGAATACGTCGAGGAGCTTGACGCGGAGGCCTCTACATTCGCTGTAGATTTTGCTGCTGAGGTTAATCCAATGCTGGCGACACTTGTGAATTTCCATAATGAAGGCGTTGTCGAGTCTTGGGTTAATCACTGTAGGAAGATTGAGGCCTGCCTGCATGAGCTTGAGCTTAGGCGTCCTGCTCCTGAGATTCTGGCCGTGAACTCCCAGCGGGCTGCATGGGTTGAGCAAAGTGCCCTCTTCCTTCGTCATTTCGAACAAGAGGCAATCCTCAAGCGAAAGGAACGTGAGGCAACTTCCGCTGAGTCTGTCCAATTGCGTGCCCAGGTCAAAGCGAACGCCGCGCAACTGAGAGCCGTCTTTGACAATTTGCAACGATGTATTTCGGACGGGCTGGCATTGAGGCGGAAACTCGACTTTATTGAGCGGGTTATGCAGAGTCGCGAAGCTGCCCAACGGGAAATCGATGAGAAGGTTTCATCATGCTTGCAGCAACGGGCTCGAATCAAAGCAGAGTTGGCTGCGGTGGCTGACCTTGAAAAGGAGTTGAGAAGAGTGCGCGAGCAACTAGCTGACTTATTGAAAGCGCTTCCTTCTCAGTAGCTGCCTTTGTATCAATTAAACCCTTGTAACCTTTGAATAACATTTACCTATTTTTATTCTTTTATATGATGTATCTTGTATTCAATTGAGTTCATGAATAAAGACACATATTTCTTATCTCCCACTGTCGTTTTCTTCTCTTTGCTATGTTGTTAGTATGTTACTCTGGCAAGTGTGGCCTGTAGGTAATAAAGAACATTTCATCTTGAACTCTCCGAGAGGTAGTGACGGCTTAGGAAGCAGGTTCATATCTGCTACCTAAGACTTTTCAAATTTATGAGCCGTGAGGGTCTCATAAAGACTTTCTCCCAACGAGTCGAGAGGATCTCGCAGGTGTCTTTTCTCCTTAGGAGTCGTGAGGATTCCTAAGTGTGTTTTCCCTTATAAGTCGTAAGGATCTTATAAGAGAGTTTTCTTCCTTACGAATCAAGAGGACCCGTAAGTGTTTAATGAGATTGACGTTATCCGCATTTCACGGCAACATTGGGTGACGTATTTCCAAGGCGGGGTCATGTAGATGATGTATTTCCGAGACGGGGTCATGTGGATGACGTATTTCCGAGACGGGGTCATGTGGATGACGTATTTCTGTGACGGGGTCATATGGATGACGTATTTCCGAAATAGGGTCATGTGGATAACGTATTTCCGAGACGGGGTCATGTGGATGACGTATTTCCGAGACGGGGTCATGTGGATGACTATTTCCGAGACGGGGTCATGTGGATGACGTATTTCCGAGACGGGTTCATGTGGATGGCGTATTTTCGAGACGGGTTCATGTAGATGGCGTATTTCCGCGACGGGGTCATGTGGATGACGTATTTCCGAGACGGGGTCATGTGGATGGCGTATTTCCGCGACGGGGTCATGTGGATGACGTATTTCCGAGACGGGGTCATGTGGATGACGTATTTCCGTGACGGGGTCATGTGGATGACGTATTTCCGTGACGGGGTCATGTGGATGACGTATTTCCGTGACGGGGTCATGTGGAAGACGTATTTCCGAGACGGGGTCATGTGGATGACGTATTTCCGAGACGGGGTCATGTGGATGACGTATTTCTGTGACGGTGTCTTGCGGATGACGTATTTCCAAAACGGGGTCATGTGGATGACGTATTTCCGAGACAGGGTCATGTAGATGTCGTATTTCCGAGACGGGGTCATGTGGATGACGTATTTCCATGACGGGGTCATGTGGATGACGTATTTCCGAGACGGGTCATGTGGATGACGTATTTCCGAGACGAGGTCATGTGGATGGCGTATTTCCGAGACGAGGTCATGTGGATGGCGTATTTCCGAGACGGGGTCATGTGGATGGCGTATTTCCGCGATAGGGTCATGTGGATGGCGTATTTCCGCGATAGGGTCATGTGGATGACGTATTTCCGAGACGGGGTCATATGGATGACGTATTTCGGCGATGGGGTCATGTGGAAGACGTATTTCCGCGACAGGGTCATGTGAAAGACGTATTTCCGAGACAGGGTCATGTGGATGACGTATTTCCGAGACGGGGTCATGTGGATGACATATTTCTGCGATGGGGTCATGTGGATAACGTAGCGTCTGTTGTAATGAGACGAATATAGAAGTGGTCTCCAGGTTGTCTGGGAACCATCAAGATTTGGCTTCATTTTCTGATGGAGCCTGGGGAGGGAAGGTGTGATTCCTTCTTTGTTTGCACCCCTGGATTGTATACAGGGATTGATGTGATATCACCTGTAGGGCATAAATTTCATTTCATTTTATTTTTTTCCGCGATGCTTTATCATTTCAGCTTTTATATCGCGAAGGTCGCGATTGCCCAATCATTTCGGCTATTTTTCGCGGTGCCCAATCATTTCGGCTATTTATTTTTATTTTTACTCGCTGCTTTTTATTACGAGTTGCCCAATCATTTCGGCTATTTTGCATGCATACATTTTTGCTTGCTGATTTTGTTACAAGTTGCCCCATCATTTCGGCTATTTCGTATGCATTTGTGGCTCGCTGGCTTTTTTGCTGCAATCTTGGAATTAGATACTGATTTCGGCATCAGCACCGCTATAACTGGAATATTGCCAGGAGCGAATCATCATTTGCCTCTGTCGATGTCGAACAAAGGTGGCTTAGCGAACAGGGTTAGGATCCTGTCGGCTAAGGCTTTTGACTTCATGAGCCGTAAGGGTCTCACAAATGTATTTCTCCCTACGAGTCGTGAGGATCTCATGGATGCGTTTTCTCTTTAGGAGTCATGAGGACTCCTAAGTGTATGATCTCTTATAATTCGTAAGGATCTTACAAGAGTGCTTTCTCCTTATAAGTCGAGAGGGCTTACAAGGGGTTGTTCACCATGTAGACATATCCCTAGTCGCGGGTAGGACTTTGTTAGGGAAATGTTTTTTCGTGCCTGTGGATTGTATACAAGGGTCAATACTGAACCGCTTGTAGGGCAATATCGGTGGTTATGGTGGCCGCTTAAGAACAGGTTTAGATCCCTGTAGCTTAAGACTTTTGAATCTTATGAGCCGTGAGGGTCTCATAAGAGGGTTCTCCTTACGAGTCATGAGAATCTCGCAAGTGTAATTTCTCCTTAGGAATCGTGGGGATCCCTAAGTGTGTTGCTCCCTTGTGAGTCGTAAGGATCTCACGCAGGTGGTTTCTCCTCACAAGGTCGAGAGGACCCTGCAAGGGTTTTTTAACGAGGTTGTGCCCTTTCGGGTTTTCACAAAAACTCGCCGGTAGCCCTGCTATTTTTACTCATGGAGCCCTTTCGGGTTTTCATCCGTGCCCTTTTTCCTTATGGACATATCGTTTTCTTTTTCTTTTCTTTTTTTTATTCTTCATTTTTTTGTATCATCCTTGGGGTGCTGCAATTCACCGTAGTTTATTGACATCTCGGTCAACAGCTAGTTTTAGGACATAGTGGTCCATCGTTAGTTTAAGGACGTTTCGGTCCATTGTTAGTTTAAGGGCGTTTCGGTCCGTCTTTAGTTTTAAGGATGTTTCGGTCCACTGTTAGTTTAAGGACGTTTCGGTCCGTTAGCCGGCTACTACTTATAGAGTTTGGGCTTAGGAAGATAGCGAGCGGACATAGGCGCCGTCATCTATCGTTGACCTAGGCTATGACTCGTTAGGCATAGTATTTTTTCAGGAAGCGACCGTTTATTGGCCTGAAGGGCCTTTCGCCATGCATGTCTATGAGTAGATAGGCTTCACCCTGGTAGACCTTGTCTATGATATACGGGCCTTCATAGTTCGGCTCGAATTTCCCCCGTTTGGCACGATTGGGGATCATAGGTCTTTTGACCACTAGCACGAGTTCGTCTTGGCGGAATGTTCTCGGCCTAGTTAATTTCTCATATGAACACGTCATCTTTGCTTTATAAGCCTCCAGATTTTGTTGCGCTATGAGCCGGGTTTCATCAAGGGCATCGAGCTCCTCAAGCCGAAGGTGAGCATTCTCTTCGTCCGTTAGCTCATAGTGAACTGCCACTCGTAGAGAGGGTAACTCTATCTCGAGGGGGAGTACCGCCTCTGTATCGAATACCAATGCGTATGGAGTTGTGTTCGTGGCCGATTTGAACGTAGTTTGATACACCCAGAGAGCTTCCTGCAGTCTCTCATGCCAGTCCTTCTTATTTCGGGACACCGTCTTTTTCACGATCTTCATCAAGGTCTTGTTAAAAGCCTCGGCTAGATCGTTAGCTCGGGGATTATAGACCGAAGAGTATCTCCAGTCTATGTTATGCTGTTGTGCGAAGCGGCTGATCTTATGGCTTCTATAGGCTGGCCCGTTATCGAAGATGATCCGTCTCGGAGTTCCAAACCGATAAATAACGTGTGTCTTGAAGAAATGGAGGATATTCTCCGTCTTCACTTCCCTCAGTGGTACTGCTTCTGCTCATTTGGAGAAGTAATCAGTTGTCGCCAAAATGAATCGATATCCTCTGGACGATGCTGGTTCGATGGGCCCGATTATGTCGGTTCCCCACATTTCGAACGGCCAGCTAGCCACTGTTGGATGTAGTGGATTTGGATGCTGATGGATAAAGTCTCTGTGAATTTGGCACGAGTGGCACTGCTTTGTGTATTCGAGGCAGTCCTGGATCATTGTGGGCCAATAATAACCCATCCGTTTGATTTTCAGCTTCATCTTTAGGCCGGCTTGATGAGAACCGCAGAGTCCGTCATGAGTTTCTTGGATGACTCTCCTTGCCTCTTCAGGTCCCAGGCATCTTAGCCACAAAGAATCGAATGATCTCTTATACAGAGTATCATTAACGAAGGTGAAAGACAGAGCTCGTTTCATAAGCTGATGTCTTGAGGACGCATCTTCAGGTGTCCGACGGGATTTGAAGTAGTCTATTAAGACTTCCCTCCAATCCTTAGCCTTTTCTTAGTCTTTTATTTGCAAAGCCATTTGCTCGGTCGCTCCTTTTTCTTCGGACGACTCCGGAGATATTTCTGCTGGTGCGAGAACCCGACGGCTTTGCACAATGATCCTCACATCATCGAGGTTCTCGTCGGCCAACTCTTTAGCAAGCTTAGCTAATGCATCCGCTTTGCTATTCTCCACTTGTGGTATACATTCCAGCGTGTAGGAAGGAATTTGAGTCAGCCGTTGCTGTACTCTCTCGCCGTACTTCACCAACTCTGGCTTACACATTTGATAGTAGCCATTTACTTAACTAACGACTAGTTGGGAGTCTCCGTATATGAGGAGGTTTTCAATTCCCATGTCGATAGCAATCTTAAGACCTGCTATCAAAGCTTCGTATTCGGCTTCATTATTCGTCCTCGGCTCTGTTAAGGAGAAGGCAAAGCGCATTATCCCTCCTTGTGGAGTCACGAAGATGAGGCCTACCCCTGATTTGATTATAGGGGTGCTTTGTTTGCGCTTCTTCATGGAAGACGCTCCATCAAAATAGAGTTCCTACCGGGTATCATTCTTTCTTCTCCCCCCGTTGATTGTGTCAAACGCGTGCTCGTCCGGAAATTCACAGTTCAAACTAGAATCGGCGGGTATCGGATGCTCAGCGAGGAAATCGGCGATGGCCTGGCCTTTCACTTCCTTAAGAGGCCGATAAGTTATCGAGAACTCCATCAAGAGCAAGGCCCACTTAGCAAGTCGTCCTATTAATATGGCCTTTGACATCAAATATTTGAGGGAATCCACCTTTTATATGAGATGGACCTCATGTGCCAATGCATAGTGTCTGAGCTTCGTTATTGCGAAGATCAACGCCAGGTAGTGTTTTTCGATGGGAGACTAATTGCTTTCTGCCCCCAGGAGAACTCGACTCAGATAATAGAGGGCTTTCTCCTTCCCTTGGTCATTTTCTTGTGCCCACAGCGTGCCCAAAGAACCTTCGAAGGCTGTTGTATACAGAATGAGAGGTTTTCCCTTAACCGGAGCAGCCAGCACTGGCAGATTCTGCAGGTACTGTTTGATTTCATCCAGCACGCTTTGGCATTTGCGATCCCAGACGAACTGAGTTCCCTTCTTCATTAGGTGACTGTAAGGACGGCACTTGCCGGAAAGATTGGCTATGAATCGCCGGATATACGCGAGCTTGCCTTGGAGAGACCGCAATTGCTTGAGAGTCCTTGGCGGAGGCATTTCCATAATCGCCTTGATCTTTGACGGATCTATCTCGATACTTCGGTGTCAGATGATGAATCCTAGGAATTTGCCTGAGGACATTCCGAACGCGCATTTGAGGGGGTTCATCTTCAAATTGTATTTCTGAAGGCGTTGAAATACGGTCTTCAAACGCTCTAAATGTTCCTCGTATGATTTGCTTTTAATTACGAGGTCGTCGATATAGCATTCGAGGATTTTATGTATGAGGTCGTCGAAAATCTTCGTCATGGCCTTCTGATAGGTGGCACCGATGTTCTTTAGACGAACGGCATCACCTTGTAACAGAATATGCCCAAAGGGGTCCGGAAAGCTGTATGCTTCTGGTCCTCGGGATGCATCTTTATCTGATTATATCCTGACGACCCGTCCATGAAGGGGAAAACTTCATGAGTGGACTTATTTTCTATCATCAGCTTGGTGACCGGTACTGGGAAGTCGTCCTTCAGGCAGGCTTTATTAAGATCCCGAAAGTCGACACATATGCGCACCGTCCTATTTTTCTTCATCACCGGGACTATGTTGGCGATCTAATCAGGATATTGAACCTCTTGGATAAAGCCAGAGTCGATTAACTTCTTGACTTCAGCGTTGAGGCTCATCTCAAGCTCGAGCTGCATTCTTCTCGGCGCTTGTTTGATCGGCTTGATATCCGGGGATATTGCCAATTTGTGTACAGCGATCTCTGGATCTAATCCTGGCATCTCGGAATAGTTCCATGCGAAATAATCCTTATGCTGCATGAGCACGTCTTTTAGCGTAGCCACCCTTTCTTCAGACAACAGCTCACTGACGAACGTCGGTCGCGGGTCACTTGCCGTCCCCAGATCAATTTTCTTAAGGTTATCTGCACTAGTTTGTATCCCATCTTCCAGCTCCTTTGGTGCCGGTGGAAATTCTGAGATTACCTCGTCATCATTGTTTTCGAAGCACCGGGGGAGGTCATCCATATTCTCGGGCTCTTCTTCTGACAGCGTTATCATATAGCAGGTACGAGATCGCTTCCAAGACCGATGCTGATCCGGTTCTACTCTGGTGGCTTTGGGTTCATACTTCTGCGGCGGGGTTACCCTCCAGCTGCTGGATAGAGCGAACCTGCCTTGCTGATCTGGTCTTCTACCCAGTCTTTAAATGTGAAGCAGTCTTCGAGAGGATGTCCTATTGCCCTGTGGTAGGAGCAATAGTCTGGATGAGAGACTTCATCTGCTTGCTCGGGGTGCTTGGACTCTGGGAGGATAAACATTTGATGTTTTATGGCAAGATCAAGTATCTTCTGTGTTTTGTCTTGGGCAAAAGAGTACGCTTGACCAATCTTCTTTATAAGAGACGAATCCTGGTTGCTCGATTCCTTGCGTGGCTTCTTGGACCCGCTTTGTCGCTTTCGAACGCCTTTCCCGTTCTTTGGTTTGTTTCTGCCTCTGCATCGGGCCTTTTGTACAACGGGTTGACAAGGAGGAGTATTTTCATTTTTCACAGCCTGCTGAAGGAGGCGTTGCGTCCTGGCTTTCTCGTAGATGGCCATTTCGCGATTATGGTCGTCTCGAACCTTTTGACCTGCTTCCCGTATAAGCTTGTCCATTTGTTCTTCGAACGACGGACTGGGCATTTTCATGGCGGGAGCTCTTTCTGGTTCAGGGTTAGCGTCTTCCTACAGAGCATCTCCCTCTTTATCAAAGTCATGTATGACGTAGCAGTCGCGAAATAGCTCCCGTTTCTTGGATTGAATATACCCAAGCCCGGTCATTTCCATTTTTCCGTTGGGCAACTTTCGTTGAGTTCCGGGAACGTTCCAGATCCTGTTATGGAACAGTGCTTGTTGTGCAGTTTACTTAAGGGGTACACCTTGGCGTCTCAAGAGTCTCTTTAGTCCGTTTGCGTAATATCTGGAAAAATGGATGGGCTGGAGCCTGTCAAGTGTAGAATCCGCGCCATGCCAGATTTCTTTCTCCACTTTGGTTTCCCCGGATTAGTAGAATAGGATCGCCTTTTCACCTTTTCTCATAGGAGGGACGTAGAATGTCTGCAGTTCTTCCACGCTGTAGGTATCAAGTGCGTCTAGTTCTTTATGATATTTGGACGGAACCATGGAAACTTGCAAACTTTGATCTTCATCAACGAAGGTTTGTATTGATGTCCGAGCAGAGAATACGGCATTGACCTCATCTTCCGAGTCTCTGCCGAAGATCAACATAGGAGTGGACGGTCCCGGCTTGTTTCACTGGGGTGGACCTGAGTAAACTATCTCTTCTTCCTATTCGGTATCACTCCCGAAGACCGGAACAGTAGTGATGGCTTTGTTCTTCGGTTTGTGACATCTTTCTGTGTCCTCAAAATCTGGTAAGAAGTATTTTGCATCTTCGTATTTCCGGACTTCATTCACGGAGAACGGGTTTAGTTCCTCTGTCACAGTGTACTCCAGACCATCTTTGAAATACTTCATACACTGATGTTGTATAAAAGGGATGATGTTGTACTCATGTAACCAGGGCCGGCCGAGCAAAGCATTGTAGCATGTCTTGGCGTCAATGACGTGGAACTTAATGTCTGTGATGAGCAGCCCAAAGCGTTGTGTCAGTATCATAGACCCAAGCGTCCGTGATGACTGGGAGTCAAATCCGGAGATGGTGATTTTATCACGAGCAAGGTGTTGAACGCTCATGCAGATTTCCTTTAACACCCTTACGTTAAGGAGATTGACAGAGGATCCATTGTTGACCAGGATTTTTCCTATCTTGATATCATGACAGTATCCGGAGACATATAGGGGACGGTTGTGCTCGCATGTCCCAAGGAGGAGATCTTCATCGCCGAAGGTGATATCGGCTGTGTGCACTTCTTCCAGTTCGTCTTTCATCTTTTCTTCGGCGAGAAAAGCTTGGAATTGTTCTGGCTCTTGTAATGCCTTGATCAAAAAATCTCTTGCTTCTTTAGATAACAGAACAGCGTCGAGAATGCTTAACTGCGAAGGTAGCTTTCTCAAATGTGCCAGAACGTTGTAGTCCATCCTACTTTTCTTTGGCGAGTCCTTGGCTGTCAACTTTTCGACGGCTTGGTCATCAAGGATGATATCCCCAGGGACCTTTTCTTTCCCTTTATCTTTTTTATTTGACCCACTGTTCGAGGGTCCAAGATTCTTTTCGGGCAGCGTACGATTGCGCAGCTGAATATTTTCACAGGTCTTCGGTTCTTCCTCTTTTCCCAAGGTGGACTCTTTAAAGAGAGGGCTAAGAGTCATTTCTTCGTCAGAGTCACTTCCGAAGATGAGAACTTGTGATCCCCTGGCATTGACCATGCGACAGTCGCCAGCAGTTCTTTTATGCTCCTCGGTCGTACTTCTCTGCTCCCGACGAGTTTTGCGTTTTATCCGCTTGAAATTTTGCCGGTGAACAACATATCCTTGCCACCATCTTTTAAAAGAGTTGCACTCTTCGGTGGGGTGCGCAATCTTTTGATGATATAAGCAGTAGCTAGGATACATTTCCGCTTCACCAAGAACGTTTCCTTTGGAGGGTGGCAGCTTCATTCCCATTGATATGGCTTTGGTGAACCTCTTCCTCGTCTTGAACCTTTTTTTATTTGCGATGGATGCACTTTGATCTGGCGGGAGTGTTTCAACTCTTTCGTCCAGTCACTGGTGTTTGGCTTTTTCAAATATGGATATCTCACGCTCCCGATCAGCTTCGCTTTTTGAAAGAGCTTCGTTCAGGAACGCATCAATCATTTCGTCCGATGGCCCTAGAAGTTCTGGCTCAGGATCTGCCCCCAATTTCTCTGTGTAAGGAGCTTCCTCATTGTCTATTGACAAGTGAGAGATCACATGGCAGCTTGCTACGTAATCTTCAGATTCATCCGACGAGTCTTCACCATCATCTCCATCCTCAAGGACGTGGCTGAGAAACTCTTGGAGTGTGACTGGAGTCCGCGCCTTCTGGTTATACTCTTCCAGCGCGTCAATCTGCTTTTGTAGGTCCGTACGCTTGTCACCAGGCTTCACGGGCTTCTTGGATTTTTTCTTCTTCTTCGAAGATTTCGACGGCTGGGTGTGAGTGCTTTGACTATCACCACCGATCTTTGGAGTTGGACACGGTTTTAACATTCCCTCGATGATCTCGGGTTCGAGTGGATTCTTCTACCTGATCACTGGACATGTTTGGAGATCCTTCAGCATTCTTTTTGTCTTGGCTGAAAGAGAGACCTCCCATGGAGATTCTTCTATGAAAGAGCATGATGCCCCCGGTGTATCCGTCTTCTTGGGAGTGCGTGGCCGAGGCGGGTTCACCTTCCAATTCTCGGATAATACGAATTTGCCCTGCTGGTACTGATCTTCTATCCAGCTTTTGAAGATGTAACAATCTTCGATCGGATGGCCCAACATTCGATGATAAGGGCAATAGTTAGGATTGCTAATATCGCCTGGTTGCGCTGGGCGTCTTGGCTCCGGCAGATTTATGAGCCTGTTGCGCAGTGCAAGCTCGAATAACCTCTTCGTCTTGTCTCGAGGGAACGAGTAAGGGCGTCTCATTTTATCTTCGAGAGATAGAGTTCTATTATTTTGGCAATCAACCGGTCTCAGACCACTGGGCTGCTGTTGAGCATTGGCGACGACGGTCTCTTTCCCCTTTCCCTTCTCATTTCGAGGCTCTGGCTTTGGAGGAGACGGTCTATGACCCATCTGGTCCATTTGGGCCAGCTTGTCGATCAAGGCTTGAAACGTGGTCGGCTTGAAGAACATCATGAATTGGGAAATAGTTGCATGAGGGTGCAGAGTGCCTACGAACATGCCCACCGCCGGCGCTTCTTCAATGCGCTGTTCGCATTTTGACCATAGATTCCGCCATCGCATTGCGTATTGAACCCATGTCTCGCCTGGCTTTACCCTGGCGTTAATCAATGCTGTGATTGGGGTGCGCTCGCTAGCGCTTGCAAATCTTTGCGTAAATAACAGCTCCATCTCTGCAAATGTCTTGACAGAGTCATTCGGGAGTTCAGAGTACCACTCGAATGCCGTTTCTGACAAGCTGCCGATGAATTGGCGGAGTAGCAATTTATCATCACCTCCGGTTTTGCCGCATAGAGCCCTGAACTAGGCGACATGCTGGTGGGGATTGCCCGTCCCTTTGTATACATGAAATTTAGGGATTGTATATCTCGGCGGGGACTTTATTTGGTCATACCAGCCTGGATATGGTCGCCCAGTTTTAACAACCTGGCCGGCTGCTTCATTTTCCTGGTGAGTCATATTTGCTGAGCAATGTAGTCGTCCAGAGCGGCCTTGGAAATGGTTTCCTTTTTGGCTGCTGAAAGAGCCGGAGGAGGGTTCGATGTCTCCCCTCTGTCGTCTTCAATGATGATTGGAGGGTCTTCAGCTGGAGGTTCTGGCTGTAATATCATCCTGACCATGTCTTGGAAGAGAAGCGCCATTCGTTTTATATTAGCCGCTTGTTCTATTGCTTCTCTGTCCTTCTTTTTGAGGACTCTGCGGAGGAAGTCAGTATCGGTTTCTTGTTCATGACGATGCTCTGATGACGCCTCCGGGCTTTCTTTTGGACCGGTGAGTGCGGCCATTTGCGCTAGCATTTCCTGAAGCTTCTGCTGTTGTTGTTCTTTAGCCTTCGTTATTGACCGGGCAAGTGGTCGATGTCCCGTAGAAGCACGACTTTCCTCTTTTCCGGAAGCCATATAAACGGTATGCACCATCATGCCCCCAGACTTGGGGCGTTTGGGCTTAGCGTCATTGCGGTTTACTGCAGTCACAGGGGCTTTCTCTGGCCTCCTTCTCTTCTGAGCGGTTGACGTTGAGAGAGCCGTTGCAGTCGGCACCCAGACAGCTGTTGCTTTTTGTGGCTTGGCAAGATGGTTCTCTTCTTGTTGAACCTTCACTTTTTTCTGTCGGCGAGGGTAATCTTGATCAATCACCGACTCCTGGACCCGTCGCTGGACTTTGTAAAATTTGGAGGACAGCCGCTGAGGGGGCTGCTCCGGCTTTGTTTCTGTAACATTCTCCATGGGTGGAGGAGATCTTTTCATTACGGTGGTGGGTGAGTTCCTGCGCACCCTATTAAGCAGCTCGAAACTGTTCCCAGTTGTAACAGCAGCATTGACTTCCACCGTTGGGGCTGGTGGAGTTAGCCCAGAGGGGGAGTTGCCCCCAGCCTTCTTTACTCGGCACCAGTGGCGACGTCGAGCGTGTCGAGCCGTTGGGATTGTTTCATCTTTAGGGGTGACTTCGTCATGCCCCCTGTTCTGGTGAGGCGCTGCTGGTATCAACCTTTTGAAGACTGACGTCCGTTGAGCAGCAGTATCCAGTTTGTCAAAGACAGACCTTTGAGCAGGAACGGGAGCTGGAGTGGCCAGCCTCGTAAAGACTGATCCCTTGACGGGGGAGGCTTCTTTAGCGACCTCAGGAGCAGGAATGGCTATCCATTTTGGGATAGCCGCTTCAGGTATCGTGGGCTTCTTAACAGGCCCATTGGAGTTCAGGCTCAGCCTGTCGAAGACTGACGCCATTGGCTTGACATCGGACGACCCGTTGAGAGGGGCCTTGGTAGTAGTGAGCCGATCAAAGACTGACTTCTTTTGCACTTCCTACGGCAGCGGGATAATAATGTTCACTGGTGGAAGCATAGTCCCGAAGAACAAACCGGTGGTAGCCTGCTTCACCCGCTCTATCGGCATTGTGAACAGAGAGGCCGCATGGGGCCCGTAAGCTATGCCTCCAGTTGAGGTGGAACGCGAGTTGCAATTGTAGCTGGAACACTTCGTGCATGTAGACGCCATTGATCTTAGGTTTTCTGTACGGAGCAAGACACCAAATCTTAGTACCTTAAAACCCAAGGGCAACCATTATCAAACCGCGATTCGTTCGCGAACACGACACACGAAGTGTGGAGTGGAAAGAGGAAAAGATCCCACAGGGTGTGCCAGAATCTGTTCCCCACCGAAAGACGCAGGAAGACGCGGCGAACGTCTTGCCTGAATTTTGGGGCAGATGCTAATTGGTGCTATCCGTCCACCTCTCCGAAGATGCCAAGTTGATTTATGGCACCATGTATCGAAGGTTTAAACGGATGCGGCCGATGTAGCAGACTTCGTCAGATTCCCCCTTGTTTGAGGGTTTTTTGATTATGGAGACGCTCTTCCCTGCTGGCGGAAGCCCCTGCAGTTAATTACGCTACCGCATTGCGGTAACAACTTTCTCCTTCTCCACTTCGTGTCGTGGGTGTTTATTTTGTTTGTGGTTACCCGTGGATTGTATACGGAGACTAATTTATGTTGTCGCCCGTAGGGCGTGGATTAGCCCAAATCCGTATCTTCTTAGGTTTGGGTTTGGGGGTTGGGTTTAAGGATACGTTAGCCTCATTTGAGACTAAGATCAACTTAAACGTCTGTTAAGGATACGTTAGTCTAATTTCTAGACTAACATCAACTTAACAGGATCATTTAGATCCAACAAGAGAGCAATTGGGCTCTATTGTTTAGTTTAGGGACATTGCTGTCGATTAGTTTAAGGACATTACGGTCCATCGTTAGTTTAGGGACATTACGGTCCATAATTAGTTTAAGGACATTACGGTCCAATGTTAGTTTAAAGACATTGCGGTCGAGATTAAGGACATCATAGTCCATGAGTTTAAGGGGACCCCACAGTCCAGGTTAAGGACATCATAATCCGTGAGTTTAAAGACCTCACAGTCAAGGTTAAGGACATCGTAGTCCATGAGTTTAAGGACCCCACAGTCCATGAAATTTATGGTTGTTGGGACCCATCACCTCTCTGAAGACGTTGAAGGATTACAACGACAAATATCAGAGGAGTAAAGAGATGTACCCTCGAACCGGTGTGAATTGGTCGAAAGATCTGTAATCCAATTTGGAACTAAGATCTGTTAAAATATTCATGAGCAGATGGGCTCAATTAATATAAGTTGAGGACTCATGGCCAATCTTGGGCTAAGTCCAATAAATGTTTAACATTTTTATTCTGGTTATTGAGCCTTTATTTGGGCTAGGCCCTTTTAATAATGCTAAGCATTATATTTTGGCAAAATCTTTTCTTTTGTCTTATATTGAATGCAGAGCATTCATTAGAGCTCTAGCTCATTAAAGAACAATTTGTGTTCTGTCAGCGCAACATATGGTGCGCTAGGCGCTTTGCGCCAGTCAAAGAGCGCAGTGCGCTTTTGCCACGTGGCGCGCATGTAAGGGACAAGTGTTGCGCTTTGCGCCAGATGATGAGTGCAGATGCCATTTTGTGAGCGCTGAGCGCTAGTCCATGAGCGCATTGCGCTGGCGTATACGTGAATGACACGTGGTGCGCTTGGCGCTGAGCGCCAGCCCATGAGCGCGGTGCGCTATTTCAGAAGCGCAAAGCGTAAGTTGTTTAATTGGTGCACACGTGGCGCATTTGGCGCTGAGCGCCGATCCAGGGAGCGCAGAAGCGCAGTTTAAGAGCGCAAGGCGCATTTCAAGAGTGCAAAGCGCATTTGATCAATTTATGATCTGGGAACAAATTTATGTTCTTTTAAAAGAGACTTCATCTCAAGATTTAAAAACAACAGTTCTTATTTTGCAAGAGAGATTTTCAATCTCTTATTTTGATGAAAGGCTTTGCCTTTATAGATCCATGATCTGTGAGAAGAAATATGTTGTTCTTTTATTTTATGCTGAGATCTTTTGATCTCTTTTATGAAAAGTCTTTTTGTCTTTGTAGATCTATGATCTTTTAAGAAGATGGTTCTTCTTTTTATGAGATGATTTCATCTCTGTGTTCATCGTTCATGATTTTTACCTTGAAGAAATAATCTTCTCTCAAGAGCTTGCTCTCTTTCTTTTTTGAGTTTTCTCAAATCTTATGGGGGGTTTCTCTATATCAGATTTGAAGTCTTGGGGCCTTTATATAGAAAAAGCTGATTTGTTGAATCAGTTAAAGAGATCTTTCTCTGATTGATTTGGGGATGTTTCCCACCGTTGGATCGTTGATCCTAGCGCTTCTATTTTACAGAAGGCGATCTTCTTGTCTTTAACAAAATTGGAAAATCTTTCCATAACAGAATTTAATTCTGATTAATTAATGATTTATCATTATTATTAGATTTTTTGATCTAACGGTTGGGAGTTCTTTAATTCTAGCGCTGGCGAACCCGTGCTTTGCACGTTGTGCTGCTCAGAGCGCAACGCACTTTGCGCCAGCGCACCTGTGTTTGACACGTGGTGCGCTCCTCGCAGCGCAGCCTGCGCTAGCACACCCATGTTTGACACGTGGCGTGCAGCGCGCCTAGCGCTGGATCTGAAGCGTTGCTTCAATTTTTGAAATTCGAATTTCAAACAGAGCTTTGCTCTGATTGGGGGAAACAGTGCGCATATGTGTGGAATTCCGGGATCTCAACAAAGCTTGTCCAAAAGACGACTTTCCAGTGCCAGTCACAGAGCTGATGATAGATAACACATCCACTCACGAAGTCTTCTCCTTCATGGATGGCTCATCAGGATACAATCAGATAAAAATGCATCCTGAGGACCGGAAGCATACTGCTTTTCGGACCCCTTTGGGCATATTTTGCTACAAGGTGATGCCTTTCGGTCTAAAGAACGCCGGTGCCACCTATCAGAGGGCCATGGCGAAGATTTTCGATGACCTCATAAATGAAATTGTCGAATGTTATATCGACGACCTCGTTGTTAAAAGCAAATCATACGAGGAACATTTAGAGCATCTAAAGATCGTGTTTCAGCGCCCTCGGAAATACAACTTGAAGATGAACCCTCTCAAATGCGCGTTCGGAGTTTCCTCGGGAAAATTCCTAGGATTCATCGTACGACATCGAGGTATCGAGATAAACCCAACGAAGATCAAGGCGATTATGGAAATGCCCCCGCTAAGAACTCTCAAACAGCTGCGGTCTCTCCAAGGAAAGTTCGTGTATATATGACGATTTATAGCCAATCTCTCAAGCAAGTGCCGTCCTTACAGTCACCTAATGAAGAAGGGAACTCCATTCGTCTGGGATCGCAAATGCCAATGCGCACTGGATGAAATCAAGAAATATCTGCAGAATCCGCCTGTATTGGCTGCTCCCGTTAAAGGAAAACCTCTCGTCCTGTACACAACAGCCTTCGAAGGTTCTTTAGGCGCGCTGTGGGCACAAGAGAACAATAAAAGGAAG
The DNA here is from genome assembly GCA_030015575.1 of Agapanthus africanus. Taxonomy (NCBI): domain Eukaryota; kingdom Viridiplantae; phylum Streptophyta; class Magnoliopsida; order Asparagales; family Amaryllidaceae; genus Agapanthus; species Agapanthus africanus. The sequence continues at coordinate 407,408,409 of CM057349.1, read as the reverse complement.
GAGAGGGCCCTCTACTATTTAAGTCGAGTTCTACTGGGGGCAGAAAGCAATTACTCTCCCATTGAAAAACACTGCCTGGCATTGATCTTCGCAATAACGAAGCTCAGACACTATGCGTTGGCACATGAGGTCCATCTCATATCGAAGGTGGATCCTCTCAAATATTTAATGTCAAAGGCTATATTAACGGGACGACTCGCTAAATGGGTCCTGCTCTTGATAGAGTTCTCAATAACTTATCTACCCCTCAAGGCAGTGAAAGGCCAGGCCATTGCCGACTTCCTCGCTGAGCATCCGATACCTACCTACTCTCCCTTGAACTGCGAATTGCCAGATGAACACGCGTTTGACACGATCGATGGGGAAAGAAGGGAGAATGATACCCGATGGGAACTCTATTTTGATGGAGCATCTTCCATGAAGAAGCGCAAACAAAACACCCCCATAATCAAATCAGGGGTAGGCCTCATCTTCGTGACTCCACAAGGAGGGATAATGCGCTTTGCCTTCTCCTTAACAGAGCCGAGGACAAACAATGAAGCCGAATATGAACTTTGATAGCAGGTCTCGAGATTGCTATCGACATAGGAATTGAAAACCTTCTCATATACGGAGACTCTCAACTGGTCGTTAGTCAAGTAAACGGTGACTATCAAACGTGCAAGCCAGAGTTGGTGAAGTACGGAGAGAGAGTACAACAACTGCTAACTCAAATCCCTGTCTATGCCCTGGAAAACATTCTGCGTGCGGAAAATAGTAAGGCGGATGCATTAGCCAAGCTCGCTAAAGAGCTGGCCGACGAGAACCTCGATGATGTGAGGATCGTTGTGCAAAGCCGTCGGGTTCTCGCACCGGCAGAAATATCTCCGGAGTCGTCCGAAGAAAAAGGAGCGACCGAGCAAACGGCCCTACAAATAAAATACCAGGAAAACGCTATGAATTGGAGAGAAGTTTTTATAGACTACTTCAAATACATTCGAACACCTGAAGATGCGTCCTCAAGACATCAGCTCATGAAACGAGCTCTGTCTTTTGCCTTCGTTAATGATACCCTGTATAAGAGATCATTTGACTCTTTATGACTAAGATGCCTGGGACCTGAAGAGGCAAAGAGAGTCGTCCAAGAAACTCACGACGGACTTTGCGGTTCTCACCAAGCCGACCCGAAGATGAAGCTGAAGATCAGAAGGATAGGCTACTATTGGTCCACGATGATCCAGGACTGCCTCGAATACATGAAGAAATGCCACTTGTGTCAGATTCACGGGGACTTTATCCATCAGCATCCAAATCCACTACATCCAACGGTGGCTAGCCGGCCGTTTGAAATGTGGGGAATTGACATAATCGGCTCCATCGAACCAGTATCGTCCAGAGGACATCGATTCATTTTGGCGACAACTGATTACTTCTCCAAGTGGGCAGAAGCAGTACCGCTAAGGGAAGTGAAGACGGAGAATATCTTCCATTTCTTCAAGACACATGTCATTTATCGGTTTGGCACTCCACGACGGATTATCTCCAATAACGGGCCAGCCTATAGAAGCCACAAGATCAGCCGCTTCGCATAACAGCATAACATAGACTGGAGATATTCATCAGTCTATAATCCCCGAGCTAACGGTCTAGCTGAGGCTTTTAACAAGATCTTGACGAAAATCGTTAAAAAGACGGTGTCTCGAAATAAGAAGGACTGGCACGAGAGACCACATGAAGCTCCCTGGGCGTCTCGAACTACGTTCCAAACGGCCACGAACACAACACTGTATGCATTGGTATTTGGCACAGAAGCGGTACTCCCCCTCAAGATAGAGTTACCCTCTTTACAAGTGGTAGTTCACTACGAGTTAACAGACGAAGAAAATGCTCACCTCCGACTCGAGGAACTTGACACCCTTGATGAAACCCGGCTCATGGCGCAACAAAATTTGGAGGCTTATAAAGCAAAGATGATGCGCTCATATGAAAGATTGACTAGGCCGAGAACATTCCGCCAAGGCGAACTCGTGCTAGTGGTCAAGAGACCTATGATCCTTAATCGTGCCAAGCGAGGGAAGTTTGAGCTGAACTATGAAGGCCCGTATATCATAGACAAAGTCTACCAGGGTGGGGCTTACCTACTCATGGACATGCATGGTGAAAGATCTTTCAGGCCAATAAACGGTCGCTTCCTAAAGAAATACTATGCCTAACGGGTCATGGCCTAGGTCAACGATAGATGACGACGCCTATATCCGCTCGCTATCTTCTTAAGCCTAAACTCTGTAAGTAGTAGCCGGATTCCTTTTCATCGAACCGAAATGTCCTAAAACTAACAACGGACCAAAATGTCCTAAAACTAACATTGGACTGAAATATCCTTAAACTAACGATGGACCACTATGTCCTAAAACTGGTGACGGACCGAAACGTCCTTAAACTAACGGTGGACCGCAATGTCCTAAAACTTGCAATTGACCGAGACGTTACGGACCGCAGCATCCCAAGGCTGACACAAAAAATAATATAAAAAAATAAAAAAGGAGAAAACGGTATGTCCATAAGCAAAGTGGGCACGGATGAAAACCCAAGAGGGCTCCGTGAGTAAAAACAGCAGGGCTACCGGCGAGAGTTGTGAAAACCCGAAAGGACGCAATCTCGTTAAAAGACACTTGCAAAGTCCTCTCAACCTTGTGAGGAGAAACCACCTGCGTGAGGTCCTTACGACTCACAAGGGAGCAACAAACTTAGGAATCCCCACGATTCCTAAGGAGAAATTACACTTGCGAGATCCTCACGACTCGTAAGGAGAACCCTCTTATGAGACCCTTACGGCTCATAAGATTTAAAAGTCTTAAACTACAGGGATCTGAACCCGTTCTTAAGCAGCCACCACAACCTCCAATGCTGCCCTACAAGCGGTTCAATATTGATCCTTGTATACAATCCACGGGCGCGAATAAACATTTCCCTGACAAAGTCCCATCCGTGACTAGGGATATGTTTGCACGGTGAACAGCCCTTGTAAGTCCTCTCGACTTAGAAGGAGAAAATACTCTGGTAAGATCCTTACGACTTACAAGAAGCCATACACTTGGGAATCCTCACGATTCCTAAGGAGAAAATGCACCTACGAGATCCTCATGACTCGTAGGGAGAAATACCTTTATGAGACCCTTACGGATCATGAAGTCAAAAGCCTTAGTCAACAGGATCTTAACCCTGTTTGCTAAGCCACCTTTGTTCGACATCGACAGAGGCAAATGATGATTCGATCCTGGCAATATCCCAGTTGTAGCGGTGCTGATGCCAAAATCGGTGTCTAATTCCAAGCTTACAGCAAAAAGCCAGTGAGCCACACATGCATACGAAATAGCCAAAATGATGGGGCAACTTGCAACAAAATCAGCAAGTAAAAATATATCCATGTAAAATAGCCGAAATGATTGGGCAACTCGAAATAAAGAGCAGCGAGTAAAAATAAAACAAATAGCCGAAATGATTGGGCACCGCGAGAGATAGCCAAAATGATTGGGCAATCGCAATTTTCGCGATATAAAAGCTGAAATAATAGAGCATCGTGGAAAGAAAAATATAAAATGAAACCTTTTGCCCTACCGGGGATATCACATCAATCCCTGTATACAATTCAGGGGCGCAAACAAAGAAGGAATCGCACCTTCCCTCCCCAGGCTCTATCAGAAGAAGAAGCCAAATCTCAATGGTTCACAGACAGCCTGGAGATCATCTCAACATTCGTCTCATTACAACAAACGTAACATCAGGCAAAGCGGAACCGCGGCAAACTTCCCAGTTTCATGACTCGGTGGTGCACAAATGACCGAGAGTCAAACCCCAACTCCGTGAAATGCGGATGAAGTCAACCCTTCCTGGTTACGTGGAACACGGCCTATGTCAATTCTGACCCCGTGGAAAATGTCCAGAGCGGAGCCTGGTCCTCGCAGAACACGGCTATGACCCCGTGGAAAGCATCCAGAGCAAATTCCTGGTCATGTGGAACACGGCCTATGTCAATCCTGACCCCATGGAAAACGTCCAGAGCGGAGCTTGGTCTTCACAGAACACGGCTATGACCCCGTGGAAAGCATCCAGAGCAAATTCTTGGTTACGTGGAACGCGGCCTATGTCAATCCTGACCTCGTGGAAAACGTCCAGAGCGGAGCCTGGTCCTCGCAGAACACGGCTATAACCCCGTATAAAGGATCCAGAGCAAATTCCTGGTCATGTGGAACACGGCCTATGTCAATCCTGACCCCGTAGAAAACGCCCAGAGCGGATCCTGGTCCTCACAGAACACGGCTATAACCCCGTGGGAAGCATCTAGAGCAAATTCCTGGTTACGTGGAACATGGCCTATGTCAATCCTGACCCCATGGAAAATGTCCAGAGCGGAGCCTGGTCCTCCCAGAACACGGCTATGACCCCGTGGAAAGCATCCAGAGCAAATTCCTGGTTACGTGGAATGCGGCCTATGTCAATTCTGATCCCGTAGGAAACGTCCAGAGCAGATCCTGGTCCTCGCAGAACACGGCTATGTCAATCAGACCCCATGGGAAGTATCCAGAGCAAATTCCTGGTCACGTGGAACACGACCTATGTCAATCCTGACCCCGTGGGAAACGTCCAGAGTGGAGCCTGGTCCTCGCAGAACATGGCTATGACCCCGTAGGAAGCATCCAAAGAAAATTCCTGGTTACGTGGAACGCGGCCTATGTCAATCTTGACCCCGTGGGAAACCTCCAGAGCGGAGCCTGGTCCTCGCAGAACACGGCTATGTCAGTCAAACCACATAGGAAGCATCCAGAGCAAATTCCTGGTTACGTAGAACACGGCTATGTCAATTCTGACCCCGTGGGAAGCATCCAGAGTGGAGCCTGGTCCTCGCAGAACACGGCTATGTCAAACCGACCCCGTGGGAAGCATCCAGAGCAACTTCTGACTCTGTGAAATGCGGATAATTGTAATCTCACCCATCACTTACGGGTCCTTACGATTCGTAAGGGAGAAAACTCTTTTGGGAGATCCTTACGACTCTCAGAAGAAAACGCACTTAGGAATCCTCACGATTCCTAAGGAGAAATTACACCTATGGGATCCTCTCGACCCGTAGGGAGAAAATTCTTTATGAGACCATCACGGCTCATAAAGTTGAAAAGTCTTAGGGGGCAGATCTTAACCCTGAATCCTAAGCCATCGCTGTCCTACAAAGAAATCAAAATAGACTATCCATAGAATACACTTACTAAGAGGGACACACCAGCATGAAGCAAAATATGCCTTTTATTCATGAATCAAAATGAATACAAAGTATAATTTATGAAAGAATAAAATGGAATATACTCTCATTCAGGAGTATGTACAAAAGAAGAATAAAGAAAAAATATATATACAATTCTTCAAGCCGGCGGGCGATTCAGTAGATTTTCCAGTTCACCCCTTTTCCGCTGGGCCTCAGCTTCATGATTTATTATCGTCAAAAGACGGGACTCTGCTTGAGCTTATTGGGCCTGGTATGAGGCAAGCCGGCCTTCAAGCTCTTTTTCAGTAACCTTATGGGCTTCGACCATTTTACGAGTAAAAACGACGGCCTTATCAATGGCTACCACCTCCTTGATAGCCTCTTGAAGCCCTCGCCAAAGATCATATGCCCTAGTAGTCTTTGCCGTAAGATTGGCTTGAAGCTCCCTCACCGCTTTGGAAGCCAGCTCCCTTTCCAAAAACTTGCGGCTGAGCCTCTTCTCGCATGATATCATATTCGCAGCGCACCGCTCAATAAGCCCCTGTAAGTTTGCTTTCGCGGCCACAACCTCTGAGGGAAGGCGTGTACATTCAAGAAATGCAAGCAAGCCTCCACCTGCCGACAAAACTCAACCCAGACTTGCACCAATGTTTCACTATGGTAGGTGGCAAGAAAAGGAAGAGAGCCGTTGGCTTTAGCGGCAAACGCTTCGGCCGTGATCAGACTGTCGGCATGAAGGTCTTCAATCAGGGCTGATAGGGAATGAAAGCTTAGCTTTGTCATCCGCTCCGAGGCACGTATAGCATAGGGGCCGGGTGGCATGACGATGCGAGATTCTAGCGTGGTAAGAACCGGCAAAGCTGCCATGCAAGAGGGGTCTGAAGGCTCCCCAGGCCCGTCAAGAACAAATGGAACGATGTTGTAAGCAAAGAACAAATGGAACGACGTTGAGACTTTACTTACCCACAGTCATGCAAGAGGGGTCTGAAGGCTCCCCAGGCCCGTCAAGAATCTCAACCTCGTCATCAGCTTCCAGAACTGTAAAAGACATCAATGTCATTCTATAGAATAATAATAACACCATGAGGAGAGGGCAAAAGACACTGACCTTGCCCGGAAGAGAGGATGATACGTTGATGAGATATCGCCTGCGAAGCGGCCATCTCCAACAGGCGCTGAAAAGACTTCCTGGGAGACAAATCGGCAATAGACGCCGCCAAGCCACGCAATTCTGAAAAGACAGAGGGTTTATATAATGGAGAGATTATTAATGTAAAATATAGAAGGCTACCTTCGATACTTCTCCCATTATGGGCTGGAGGGATAGCAGCTTCGACGGCCTCCTCCGTGCCGCCAGGCACATCATCAGGGACGTGGGCCAGTGTAACGACTTCCGAGCGAGGAGTAGTGGTCGCCACTGCAGGCTCCAGCGGAAGGACGCTAGCCTCGACTACCTGTCCCCTAATCTTCGGGCCGCCCCTAGAAAGATCCATTGGATCGGCGACCAACAAAGATGCCTCTCCCGGGGGAACAAGCGCTTGGGGAGCGGGAATCACCGAAGGAGGATCCATCGCAGGAGCAACGGTTGCATCGACCCCCTCCACACTGATTAGTGTTTCATTGGGGATATTAGCGGAGTCTACAGTCAAAGCGCGACTCGAATTCAGATTCTTCGCCGCCGCCGAGGTCTCTGCAAAGTTTGTACGAGGATAAGGATATACATACATACATACATACACACACACACACACACACACACACACACACACACACACACACACACACATATATATATATATATATATATATATATATATATATACACGAGCAATACAAAATATTACAAAGAGATACATGAACATACCAATGCGTAAGGGAGCCTCTAATATGACTTGTTCAAGCCGACGCTCCTTCCTGAGGAGATATGCTCACCGAGGTTTGAGAGTAGACTCGTGGCCACCGGTCCATAATGAAAGTGCGTCTTTGGCATCGGCTGAAACAACCTGCTTAAGGGCCCTATCACCCCATTCTTCCAAAGGGCCTATGAATAGCCGCCGTATCGATGGAGGGTCTTTGTAAAATGAAGGCAGGATAAGGCCTCTTCGGGATCCTTACGTTCTCGGATTCATTTTGTGAACGTCTTATAGCCTCAGCTAATTGTGCGGTTTCATCGGCAGATGAACCCGGGAAAAGTAGACCACCATCCGATTCTTTCATGGCTAGTGGTTCGTCTTGAAGAATAGGCTTGGACTCCACTAAAGAGTCGAGCAGATTGGTGACCGTCTTCCTCCGCCTCTTGGACCTAGAACTAACCGCCGAAGATGATCATTTCCTTCTCCGTGGAACTTTGGTACGGCGTTGACCCACTTCGCTTTCAATGTCCTCGCTCGGCGGTGCTACCGATGACGACACGACCATTGCCGACGCTGCAGCCGATGACACTGTTACTGGCACCCTATTAGCCAATGATTGAGCCCTAGTAGTAGTGGCATACCAGCTGTGGGAGTTAAATCCACTTACGCCGCCTCCGGAATAAGCACGACGCTGGTATCCCTCAAGGGAGGGCGAACCGTTGCACGCGGTTGCGGCGGAACTCCCGTGGCTTGGATTGGAGTGGGAGCCCTATATCCGAGGAGCACCCTCTTCTCCTCGGCAATGATTGGGCTGACTCGGTGGAGGTACCAAACTGTGAATGACTCCACACATCGAGAAATATGATCAGCTTCAGGAATCATGAAGCGGGAGCCAGTGTTCAGCCGCATGAAGTAATGAGCGGTGTCACGAACAACTTCTGGCGACGGGCTAGGCTCCACCATAAATGCTTCCAAAGGGACGCCCTGGTCATACCCGAGTTGCTGAGAAAAGTGGTGTGAGTTGTATCGCATAAAAAGGGCCGCACCGTTTTGGCGAAACACCAGGTAACCCGGCCTGATTGAATATAAATGCGCGGCTTCCTTTGGCTTCAGGGAGGGTGCTCCCTCTTTTGACAAATCAAGGAGCTGCTGAATCGGTCGTGAAGGAGCAGAAAGGACTCGATCATTGAATACCATCCTGCCCGTATTGGCATAGGGAGCGATCAACATGCGAATAGCCCCGAACTGAGTCGGGTCAGGGGCAGAAGCGTCCACCAGCCGCATAAGTCGCGGAAAAGTGTAAGCGTCATAAAAACTGGGTCTTTGATACGCAGCAAACGCCCCCAGCACATGCATCTCAATCCAGGACGTAAAGTAATGAAGAGAGAAATTTACCACATCTACGCCTAGGGTTGAGGTATTAGCCGCAGCGCTTAGCCCGTGATACAGATGCGCCAGCCCCGCAATACCCACAGCTAGTCACGTCCCCTCGGCAATGCGATGAGCGGGGTAAATAACTAAGGCTCTCATGAAATGACGGTGCATTGGAATGGTGAACCAACTGAGCCAGACACTGATGAAGCCTAAAAAGAAAGTCTCCTCATCCATACCAGGAGCTGCGATCGACTCGAAAGATACTGCTGACATGATAGGAATGTAGAACTGCGGCAAGTCCTCTTCTTTAGTCGGCCGCTTATTCAAACCAAACCCAAAAGGGTCGTTGATATTCGCGAACTTCGGAGCCGTCTTTGACAATACATCTTCATGAAGGAAGCAGGCGATGAAGCTTTTAAAAGTGACGTCTTGCTCCTCTGACTCCGTGAATAGCTTCTCAAAAATACTCAGGGTCTTGATCAAACTTGAGCGCTTGTGGCAGACGGCATTCTCGGTCGACAGGCCGTCGAGCATGGCAGGCTCAGTTTCGAAGACATACTCATCGGGAGGCAGTGGTTCTTCATAAAGTGTCCCCCTGACCGGCAACCCTGAGATCTCGTGAAATTCTTCCAGAGGAATTGAAACTTCGCGGTCTCCTATAAAGAAGGTGTTGGTGGGAAGATTCCATTGATTTAAGAAGGCCTTAACACACCAGAAATGGGGAGACTGATAGTGGAAAAGAGACGCATATATCGCCTGATAGAGTCCGACCCTCTGCAGTCACGCACGATAGGCGGACAGGATATAACGGGCCCAGAGAAGGTAGCCCGTGGGGTGTCGAGGGGTAAGCCCTACCTTGTAAATCTGTCCCCATAGCTGGGCTTCACCTTGGCAAATGCGGCGCCCTAAAATGTCGATAGCCGGCACAGGATGGTTTGGAATACCAGTTCCTGATGGCTCAAGCCGTCCTATAGGGGTCCAATTCAGCATGTCCACAGCAAAGGCGGTCCGTGGATGATCCATCGGCAGGAATGGATAGGTGGGCTCTGTCGGTATCTCGCAAAAGAAACCGCGGCGACCGCGGATAATGTAACCATACCAAGTCCTCCATAAGAGTAGATTGGTGCAATTCGGGTCATGGGCCCTGATCATCGCCATCACCTCTTCGTCCGACGGTGATTGAGGAAAAGCAGCCTCCGAGCGGGTGAAAGGGAAGTATGGAACAGAAGTCATTGTGCCTGAAATAAAAGAAGGGGAAACTGTTAAGTGAAGCCAACACGTGTATATATATATGTTTATAAATGTATATATATAAAAAGACAGTGGAAGAAAGCGACAGAGGACTTATTTTATGGGACCATTGGTTACAAAACACATGGGTCCCACAAAATCAAGATGGCGGCTCACTAATAATGAGGCCAAGCAATCATCATGAGGATAAAGGAAGATTCTCAGTAGATTTCAAATGACTCTACACATCCCCCAAAGAGAAACCCATCTTGAACTATGCGAAAATCAAGTAGAATCTCTACTGCAATTTTTTTTTTGTAAAAAACAACTCAGGGCAAGAAAACCCCAAGAAGTCCTCTTGAAAGAACTGAGTTCTTTAGAGAAATTAAATTCCTTTTGAATAAAGGAATTAAATTCCCAGAAAATATTTTTCAGAGCCAAAGCTCTTTGGAATGTAATTGAATTCCAGTGAAAGGTCAAGTATCGCCATCGATCCCTGAAGATCAGAGAAGCCCTAAGAGATTTATTTTTTAAAGATTGAGTAGTTTCTTTTTAAAGAACTTAAAAAAAATGGGTTCTTTTTAAAGGGAAAACCCCTTGGTGTGAATTTAAAATCCAAATTTCTACAAGGAGTTCCTCCAACCGTTCAAGATTCTAACCTGAAAAAGGGAAATCTTTGTTGATAGAGTTAAACTTTGGAAAATTTTTGAATCAGAGAACTAAGCTCTGGGAAAGAGAATTAAATTCTCAAAGGAAAAACAAGCAAGGAGGAAGATGAAAAAAGTGGAGGCGCTTCTGAAGGGACTCCTGCATTTATAGGATGTGACGGGGAACGGTTCATCTCCCCTATTCCCTAGACAGATCCAACGGTCATAAAGGTGACAGCATTGCACTCACGTGCAAATACGTGAGAACAACGCCGTGGGGGCATTTGTTCCCTGATAAAATATCAGGAAATTCCCTAATGGGGTATCACGTGTTCACACGTGACCAAGGGTCACGTGCTGACACGTGATGGGTTCCTGGAACTCTGTTGTAATAGAATTAAATTATAACCAAGCAGGCAATTAGTGGAGTCACGTGCCACTACGTGATGGGCCTTTAAACCCACTGAAAGGGATTAAAAAATATAATAAAAATTAAGGAAAAACTCCAATGGGGCATCACGTGCTTACACGTGATCAAGGGTCATGTGCTCATACGTGACCAAGGGTCACGTGCTAACACGTGATAATTCCTTAGTTCTTTAAAACAGTAGAATTGAATTCTGGTTAAAATGTTAATCAAGGGGGGTCACGTGTTAACACTTGATGGGATCCTAAACTCTTTAACTGATAGAATTAAATTCTATTTAAATGCTCAGACAATTGGATCACGTGCCAACATGTGATAGGCTTTTAAGCCTTCAGAACTAATAGAATTAAATCCTAATTAAGGGAAATCGAAGACCCTAACTGGAAAAAGAACTCTCTAAATCATTCCAAACAAAAAGATGGTGTTCTGTAAAATGGAGCACCGTTGGATTAAAAATCCATTGGTGGTTAAAAATCACCAATTTATGGAAAGATTATATACAAGGAAAGATTCCCCTGAAATTCACTAAGAATAACAAACAGAATATCTTCTGGATTGAAAATCCAGTGGTGAATAAAATTTACTGAGTGATCTAAAAGATCATGTTAGTTACAAAAACAACCAAAATCTTTCAATGAAAGATTCACTAAACAAATTGATTCTTTTCTTTCTCCTATAAATAGGAGCCAAGAAGAGAAGAGAAGGGATCTTGGAATTTTGATTTTCTGGAAAAAACAACAGAGAGAAAAGAGAGGAGAATTTAATTCTCAAGAGGGAAAAGAAGTTCCTTTCAGAGAAAAGAAACCCTAGGTGAGAAAGGGGAACGAGATCTAAGCTCCATAAAATAAAAGAGAATTTAATTATCAAGTTTAAGAGTTTAACTCTTCTGAATAAGAACTTAGTTCTTCCTCTGGTTGAAGATCTGCAGAAGCAGATCTCCCTACAAGTTGAGAATTTAATTCTCATCGGGGAGATTCTGCCATGCAGATCCAAGACCTAAAGGGAGAATTTGAGTTTAAGGAATTTAATTCCCCCAAATTCATAGGAATTTAATTTCTCTAAAAGAAAGGAACTAGGGTTTAACCCTATATGAGAATTTAATTCTCCCAAATTCAAAGGAATTTAATTCCTCTAAAAAACAGAACTAGGGTTTAACCCTATACGAAAATTTAATTCTCCCAAATTCATAGGAATTTAATTCCTCTAAAAGAATAGAACTAGGGTTTAACCCTACATAAGAATTTAATTCTTCCGCATACATAGGAATTTAATTCCTCTAAAACAGAATTAGGGTTTAACCCTACCAGAGAATTTAATTCTTAAAACAAGAGACTTAAAGCTCCCCATGCACGTAAAGAGCTTGGTCACGTGGTGACACGTGACCCCTATCCTCAATGATCAGAAAAGAAGGAACAGAACTAGGTCATGTGCTCCCATGTGACCTCCTGAAACAGATCCCTTAAAATGAGAAAGAAAAACTTGGAGGCAATGCCTCACGTGTTCCCACATGACTTTCATAAACGAAGCCAAAGGCAAAATCGATTTTGGGCGCCCTCACGTGTCCCCATGTGACCCCTACTAAAACACTTTAATAAATCAGTGCATGGGTGCCTATCACGTGCCCACACATGATGGCTGTGAAGACTTAAGTGTTTGATACCTTTGAATACTCTAAGAACAAAACAAAGGAAGACTGGTCCCCACTTTCAGAGGCCTCACATGGCCCCACGTGACCAATCCAATTTTAGTGTTTAACTCTATTTTTGAGCGTTTTGTTCTTAGTGTTTAACACTATTTTCAGCGCATCACGTAGGAACACGTAACCATCAAATATATGTTAGTGTTTAACACTATATTCAAATCAATCCTAGCCTAAATTAGCTAAGTCCTTCCGAGGCAAGACTTCTCTTTTTACTGAGTCTCAAGTACATCCTTGCCTTCCAAAATTGATCATTCTACATGGCATATGAGTGCTCAGCACTCAACAAAGATAAAATATTTTCAGAACCCCTGTTTAGCAGTGCCAAATAATGGGGGGTTGAACCCTGACAAATGTTTAATGGTTCAACAAAGGGCCAACATTTCAAACTTAATTGGACTTAGACCAAATTGGCCATAATTCCTCAAATCAGAATTAACTGAGCCAATGTGCTCATAATCTAATTATGTCACGACCCGAAATACGGAACATGACTGGCACTTAGACTACGGACGTCTCAAGGCGTACGTATGCTAAGTAAGCCAAAACCCAGCAATCCAAACCAAGAGAAGTAGTAGAGAAAAGGAGGAACCATATCAAATCAACCTGTATGCAACATAATATACAACGCTTCAAGGCGAGGATCACAACAGAAAAGGAACTCAACCAGCCTGAAACCCAAAGAAATATAACACGCGACTCTAAGGTCGAAAGAATAAACATCACTGGTCTCTATCTCAAATAAGTACAAGTTTTGGTTGATGGAAATTCTAGATACAACTGAAATATAATATACAAGGTATAATGATGGGTAAGATACAATAAACCCACCTACTAGCAAGTCACCCGAAGGAACAGTGCCCACAAAGCCGTAATGAAACCCGTACGGCAACACCTGCAAGAAACTGGGGCACAACGGGGGTGAGTTGCCAACTCGTGAGTAGAAAAAGATCTAAGAACAGAAAATCGCATATATGACGCAATCCTAGGTCATACGATCAATATATATAATCCTCAAAAATATAACCAGCAATCTCTAACCATGGCTAGTGTAAATATCTAACCCAAGTGTAAACCCATGTGTCTGTGCCAGTGCATCAGGTGGCAATATATATCATATGAATGATGTAGGAATGCATGAAACAGAATGCATGTACTGAAGAAAACTGCTTTCATAAATTTGTGAGATTTTTATATTTTTTTTAAATGAGGTATCATCATGAAATCAGCATAAAACAGTGCCTAGCATCGGCACAAAACATAAATCTCAATATCTCGACATCTCTGTATCACAATCTCTGTACCTCAATATCTCAAATCTCGATGTCTCAATCATAATATCCAGGGCGCCGTCAGTCCATATCGGCCCCTACCATCCATCTCATGACTACGACGGTATCCTCCGGATATCCGACGTATCGGGTAATGTCACCGGTCGGTCATGCTCCCCTGCCAGGCTCAACGCCATCTCCTGCGATCTTCTTGCCCCGGGATACCGCACCTGGCCCACCATGTACCCGAAACGGTTCATCCGTCTCCTCGAATCGGGTCTCGAAATCCATCAGCAAAACCCATGGTGGACGACTCATACATCATGGGAAAACCGCATTTTTATTAAAAAGAGAAAGCAGTTTATATATATGTTTTGCGGTTTTCCTCCAAATCCAGAAAATCTCATGGAAACCCAAATCCAAATCATCAATAGCATGTGAAATCACGAATATAAGCATGAGAATCCATGAATGCAGCATATAATGAATAACAGTATGCATGAAGAGACAAGTGGTAGCTACAATGTCAAGCTAACATATAAAGCAAGCATACTAATATCATGTCACTACTAGCTAGCAAGCTAAATCAAGCAATAATATTTTCTAAGTGTTCGTGACATGGCAATTACCGATGAAGATGTGTGTGAGCCGGCAAATAAGTATACGTGGTACATACGCATCATCGGTAATGGTGCTGGTGTCCTAACAGCAGGATATCAATAATGAAATATGAATCATAACAGTATGCGATGCAGAGCAACAATAATGATATGCGGGAGCTAAAATACTGAACACCATGATTGCTAAACTGCATCTAAGGTCATAAAGGTCATATAGCTACACCACTACAAGGCTGAGCTAAAGCTAACAGTAAGTAAGGGAAACCGCCTAACCTCTGAGTCGATACATATAAATACCTATATATATAGTCGGTGATCCCGCCTCGATAATATCATGTCCGATAACATATCTCTATAATCAGTTATTCCCAAATCAAGAGTGCGGATCAAACATCAATTTATAGCTCGTACGTAAATCCGTCGTACGGCATCCCCAATCTGGGTACGGGTCAATATCACATTCGTCATATCATTCATCTGGTATTTTCTTTATCAAATATCATTATCTGGGTACTGACCTATGTCTAGTACAATGCTAACATCATCACTATAATCAGGGTCAGACTACTGATCGACAATCTAGTATAAATCAATATCATCATCATATATCGTCAATATAATCATAATCCAACTTCTGATTTACAGCCTCTAACAAAAACGATATCATCAGTCCAAATCATCTCAAGGGGTAAACAACGCCCAAGGAGGCCTATCATAAATATCCTGTCATATCATATCATATCATATCCTATATTATAATCACATGTCGATCATGTACACATTCATGTCACTATTCCTATGGCATCATCATTCCCAAAATCCTCTAAAGTATCAAGGTGTATCTAAGTTATGAATTTTATCATATCACCGACATCATGATCTCATATCAAACCATCAACTCACACCAATCCCAAGTATCATCCTTAAATCCGTAATAAACACGTAGCCTCATACCCAAGTGAACACATATCTATACGAATCCCATAACCACATATGTAATAAGGATGTATGCAAGTATGTATGTGGGTATGTATGTGTGTATGTATGTGTAGTGCACCCACTACCCTATGGTTTCGTAACCTTTCACCAATCCAATATACCATTATTCATTTAAACATCAATAATAATCCCAACAACATATAATATTTATAGGTGTGTATACGCATCCGTATACATCACCTCGGACTGCGGGGGTGCTATACGCCATCCACCCGACTTCTTCCCGTAGATATAAATCTACTCACCTAGTTATGTGTGCCGGTGCCGATGTCGCCGTTTGCATTTCCAACGCCTCGACCCCACGTGGGGTACCTACAAGGATATCATACGCTAAAACTCATGAAAACCATGTCGGAAACCAAAATGGTGCACATTACGCCCATAGGTAAAAACCTGTGACCTTGTGTGCAAACGCAGCCAATATCCACTATCGTTGACGTTCAAACGCCACCCGACAGATACGAATCATCGAATATCCATAATCCATACGAAAACACGTCGTAAAACATACGCCAACTCATGAAAATGAACCCAGATTTTACCCTAACTGGAAACAGTCAAAACTAGACATACAGGGGGTCAAGTTTACATGAAATAGAGCTGTGCACGCAAAATGAGGAGGTTCCACCCTGGTCTGGCCGCAAATTGCGGCCAGAAGGAATAAATTGGCGGCCCAAAAATGGTGGTTGGGGCTAGGGTTTTGGGTAATGGTTCCTATCTACCTACACGTCTCACTGCCAAGTTAATTTTATTTTAAGAGGTCCGGGTTGATTGCAGTTTCCAGAAAGCTACAAAGTCGACAAAAATGCTGAATTACGCCAAGTGTAACAAATATGGTGTTTTGGTGGAATCTGGAACAAATCTTGGTTAAACTGGTCTCAAACACACCCAATAAGGTTAACCTAACGATCAAAACCATCACTCGGCCAAGCCTCACTCAAATTCACTAAATCTATCACTATATCACAATAAAACAGTAAACTTTCAGCTATAAAACCTAAACTGAGCAAGAACCGAGTTGGATCGTGAGATTATACCTCAGGGGTCCTAGAATGAAGGGGAAGAGAGGATGAAGGAAGGAGGAGTGGGTTGGTGCTGCTGGAGTGCCCCGGGACTGAAGTTGCTGTTGCAACTGAGGCTGATGCTGGTTCTGCTTGTTGTTTTCTATATTCTGTTGTTGATGAAGTAGCAGCTAATGAAGGGGTTGTTATGTTTGGGGTGTGGTGTTGTGTGATGAGGATGGCGTGGGTTTGTTTTGAAGTGGAGTTGCTGCTGTGGCTGATAAAATATGAGCTGAAAGGTGTTAAGCTGATGCAGAATTGAGGCTGATGTTTTTTGAATGGGGTTATGGCTGTTGTATCAGCAGAGGTAGGGGGCTATGATGGCATGTAGATGTGTAGGGTTGGCTGATGCAAGATTGGGGGCTGAATTGTGCTGATGTAGCTGAAGTGTGCTGATGGGTTGATATGGGGGCTGATGTGTTGGTATTGGGCTGATGTATCAGCTGCTGTTGCAGCAATGATGATATTGCTGATGCTGATGTAAAGGGGCTGCTGTTGCTGTTGTTTGGTGGCTGAAGTTAAACAATTGGGGGCTGTTGTAGGGGCTGATGGTTTGTTTCAGCTGATGGGGGGGATGTAGGTATTAGCTAAGGGGTTAGGGGCTGGTATGTGTGCTGATGTAGTTGATGTATAATGGGGGTATGGTGTAATGTGTGAGAGTGAGAGGTAGTATGAAAGACACAAGGGATAATGAAGGTTGAGAGGGACCATGCACACTCTAGCCACCTCTCTCTCTCTCTCTCTCTTGAACCATGTTAGCACCCTCAAGCCATTCATGGCTCACACTCTTCTACACAAGTCAACCTAACCCTAATCATCCTTAACCAAGCTAAAGCCCTTAAGTAACCCCACTAACCTAACCAATTGGTCCAACCCACCATGGTCATGGTCCAACCCTAGGCCACCATGAGTCCAAAATATGAAACAAGTGTAACAAGTGTAGACAATGTCATGTGCACATTTTTGCACAAAAAACCAAAAATCCACTTAGCGATTTTTAATCTCGATTAACACCAAAATAACATATAATCCATCATAAAAACTGTGAGATTTCCACAAAATGCCCAAATTTAGAATTTCTTTAATTTTCTCCAGAATTTTAACCATTTATCGGTATTTAATTATACCGACTATTAAAATATTCATTAAAAATTAATATTAAAATATGAAAATTCCCAAAAATAATATTTTATTTTTTTGAAATGTTACAAATTAATTGATCTTAGTTCCAAAAATTAGACTCTAGATCTCCCAATCAACTTTTGTGCAAGGGTACATCTCTTCACTCCTTCGATATTTGTCATTGTAATCCTTCAACGTCTTCAGAGAGGTGACGGGTCCCGACAACCACACATTTCACAGACTATGACGTCTTTAAACTGGACTGTGGGGTCCTTAAACTCATGGACTACGATATCCTTAACCTCGGACTGTGGGACCCCTTTAAACCCATAGACTATGATGTCCTTAATCTTGGACCGCAATGTCCTTAAACTAACAATGGACCGCAATGTCCTTAAATTAACAATGGACCGCAATGTCTCTAAACTAAACAACAGAGCCCAAATGCTCTCTTGTTGGATCTAAACGTTCCTGTTAAGTTGATCTTAGTCTAAAATTAGAGTAACGTATCTTTAACAAACGTTTAAGTTTATCTTATTCTTAAATGAGACTAACATATTCTTAAACCCAACCCCCAAAACCAAATCTAAGAAAATACGGATTTGGATTAATCCACGCCCTACGGGCGACGACATAAATTAGTCTCCGTATACAATCCACGGACAACCAAAAACAAAATAAACACACACGACACGAAGTGACCATCTGGAGAAAGAGAAAGTGGTTACCATGATGCGGTAGCGTAATTAACTGCAGGGGCTTGCGCCTGCAGAGAAGACGTCCCCATAATCAAAAACCCCTCGACGAGGGAGAATCTGACGAAGTCTGCTACATCGGCAGCATCCGTTTAAACCTCCGATACACGGTGCCATAAATCAACTTGGCATCTTCGGAGAGGTGGACGGATAGCACCAATTAGCATCTGTCCCGAAATTCAGGCAAGACGGACCTACGCGGTCGCGTCTCCGTGTTTCGGCGGGGAATAAAGGCTTACACAAAAAAAGAAGAGCAGGAAGAGCGGCGATTTCAAGTCATCTTCTTGGCCAAGGCCTCTTCGCAGTCCGCCTGCTTGGCGCCTCCGCCAGCCTGCTCTCCTCTATTTGCTTGTTCGGCGCCTTCGCCCTGTGGTTCTTCCTCTGCGAGAGGGTACCTCACATGGAGCTTCCGGTCATCAAACCCAGGTATCATCTCCTTAACAGCGTCGAGGGCGTTATGCCACCCAACGGCCGCAAAGTCAGCAAGGTTGATGTAGAACAGGTCGGACATCTTGTAGTCCTCCACAGCCTTCTCCGCCCTTGGCCCTTTTCGTTGCCTCGATGGCCGCCCGATCATCCCCATAGAACGAGTCTTTTTACTTCCTCATGGCATCAAAGAGCTCGTTGACTTCGCTGACCTAGGCCTGGAGGGCCCGGTTAGACTCGGTCAAGGGTTCGAAGGGACTCTTTCAGCCTTGTAGCCTTCATACCCTCCAAGACCAGCCGCGGCTCGAGGGAGGCGACATTATCCTTGGCCTCCTTCAGTTTGGCAAAGAGTTCTTCTTCACGCGAAGATGTCTCCTCGGCCTTTTTTTATCACCGGGGCAACTTCTTCAACTTCCATGGCCGTCAGGAGGGCACAGTGTTGGAGAACCTACAAAAAAAAGACGAACAACATTTGTCAGGAACTGAACATGGAAAAAATCACTTAGAAATTAGCGGAAAGATCACCAACCTGAACGGCCTCCTGAGCTATTGCCGCAACCTGGGCCTTCATGGTGCCCTGATGTATCTTGGCCCCCGCCGCTTTCTCCATGTCCACCAGCACGCTGTCGTCCATGGAAAACCCTGACGGCACCTCGATGCAGAAGTCACTCTCCTGCACGTGTATCTCTGCTGGAGGCGGCCGGGAAATCACCTTCTTGAGTCTCTTGGCCGAAGACTCGGCAGAGGAAGGCGCCTCCGGTCTCATCCGGGGAGCTTGTTCCCGGGCATGTTTCTTCCCTTCGCTCCTCCGGGACAGGCGGATCGACGATGACCTTTGTGGAAGGACCCTGGTGTGGCTCTACGCTCGGCGCGGGCTTGGACAAGCCGCCGCCGCCGCCCTTCCTTTCCTGCACCTTGGCGGCCAGGGCGACCATGATTTTTTATTGGTCCATGGGCTCTGCGAAGGGAAACAAAAGGGGTTAGCGACAGAGGTGGCAAAATATACAAGTATAAATTGATCGTCTAAAACCTAACCTACCTATAGAGCTTGCGAGACTGAGTCTCGCCCAGCATAAGGCCTGCTTGGAAAGCAATGCATTGGCATGCTGGATCGGCTCCCACAGGGACACGACCCCTGCCTTCGGGGCATTGGACTGCTTGGACCTTGGACAATCCGCCCTATGCCACTTGGTGGGCACTGGCCACTCCATTCCCTTTAGAGGACTGACGAACATGAACTTCTCCTTTCACTCGTGGATGGAAGAAGGGACGACCACTACCCCCGACCCGGCCGTCCTACCCTTATGCTTTTTAAAGGAGAAGTAAACCTAACTAGGATCATCCTTACGAGTACCCGGGTGATTCTTATAGTAGACTTACGAGTACCCGGGTGATTCTTATAGTAGAGGAAGGACAGAAGAAGACTTAAGCTAAAGGGGATCCGATCAATTTTTAGTAGGACCAGAAATCCGATGAGAATCCTCTATGAATTCGGTGCTAGCTGGCCCGCGGCTAGTTGGAAACAATGAAGGATGACACAAATCTCGATTGAAAAGAGCAGACGTATCCCTACTCGGAACGCTTTCAAGTATATGGCAATCTCATTGCCCTGTACCTGGTCTGCCCGTTTACCCTCCCTAGCAAGACGGAGCGAGTAGCCAAAGGTTATATGGAAATGAGCCCGGATATCGGAAAGCTCGTTTGACCTGTTCAGTATCGAGGCAACGTCACGAGTATTCTCGATACGCATCTTGGGGGCCTTTTTAGCCCCTCGACAACGAGGAACAAGGGAATCGCCACCTCTTGGGGGTGAACCCGACGCAGAGGAAGAAGAACTCCTTCCGCTATCAGAAGCCGAGGAAGATGAAGATGACCCACTATACTCGGCTTCAAAGGTTGAAGCCTCATCGCCTGACTTAACTCTAACTACATCTACTAAAGGATCAGAAGAAGACATTTGATCTGATTCAAGGGAAGAGGAGCTGAAGAAGAATTTCGATTGAGGATCTGACCTAAGAGCGGGAGCACCGAGCAATCCACAGACGTCAGAAGGCAAGTGAAGCAAAGGTGTTTCCTAGGGATGGGCCTCCCTTATTTATACACTCAGCAAAGATCATCTGGTGGCCCAGATCCGCTCCCACCAAAACAAAGCGTCACGGCCAACGACTCTGATGGTGCCACGCGGTGGCCAACCATTGGGCACCTCCACCCTCACACGGATCCAATCGGCGGAAGCTACATCTCATAATCCGCCATCCGATTACGGCTACGTGGCACGAAATCAATGGCCCGAATAGGCGAAGCGACGTTTCCATTATGGCGTCGCCCTCTTAGTGATCCGCTGACGTTATCGGGGATACGCATGAAAATTAAGGCACATGGTAAACGCCACGTGGACTGAAAGATCGAAGAGACACAACCGTCGAATGTAATGTCGTTCCTGGACAACCCACCACAAAGAATCCTTGGCATCAGGTTGAACAGAGAAAACTGAGCAGACCACTCTCGACCCGACCTATAAATAGGTCAGAACAAGAGTGGAGGGCTAATGATAATACTCAAAAGTGGAGATTCTCCAGATTACGACACGTAGCAGATGACGTGTCGTCTACGTAAGCCCACTAGATTTCTGGGGGTTACGGAACTGGAATAGGTATGATACATTGGGGACATTTCTCGGCGCCTAGCTTCCAAGGTTGCACTCGACCTTCTGGAAGCCTCCGCTACGTACGTTCCCTTTTCGCCTAATCACTAGCCAATTGCTCGTTTCTGAGCAACTACAGAATTGATCTTCCTTAGCTTCCTAGCCCATCTCCGAGCTATCCTATAGCTGAGATTCCTCAACGGTCTTGTTTGGCCGGAAGCATGTAGTACGAGCGCCCCCATAACGGCTTCATGTATCCCGCCACAATGAGGTCCTCGCCGCTCCACGTCCCGCATTCCACGCTAGCGTATTTCACCATCAACGCGAACGTGACGCAGAGACGTAATGGATGGTGAGAATCTCACATCGTCTCGCTCCAATGTGACCTCTATATAAACCACTCTTCCAGACGATTCAGGTAACTCAAACTCAATCCAATACACCGCTACTCCGTCCAATAATTCCTCATTTTTTACTTGATCTCCGGAGGGTCTAATGGTGGTTTCCTATCCCGGAACATCCTTCCCAGGTAGCTCGCGTGTCAACAAAAACCAACAACCCATTGAGATTCACACCTAACTTTCACCACAAATCTCAATCGTTCAGCCCCGCTGGCCACAAGATCGACGGAGGACAACATCTGAGAGTGATTCCGACCTCCATCAGTGATTAACTCAACGGATTTAGTTTTTATATTCATTTTCTTTTAAGGACTATAATGTAAAAGGGTTAGAATCTAAAGACCTAGAGAAAACATAAACTTGAATTTTCATATTATATATTATATATGATGAAAAAGTAATTATTAGTTATAAATTATTTTTTTTATATGATTTTCCAAAAGGCTTATATTAGTTTAACACTAATATTATTACTAGTTTTGACTAATTTGAAAAATAACCAGTCGTTGATTATATATATGGTAAGAGAGCTATCTAAGGGACATGTTTTTTTTATTATCTTTTTCCCCCATGTTGTATTGCAAGCATCAAGGTTAAATAACCATGATGATATTTTTTCAACTCTTGATATTTTGGAAGGTTTTTAAATAATATAGTCGTTATTTCTAATTAGGAATTTAGCTAATGTTTTGAGCAAAATTATTTTTAAATATATTTTCATCTTCTCTACAAATTCATTTATAAATATTGTTAGCTTTTCTGAAAAAGACAAACACTTCACTTTCATATCAAAAAGAGAAAAAGAAAGGATCTCACTTGCTCAAATCATTTTAAAGAAACCTCACCTGCTCAAATCTTTTTAGAAAAAGATAACTGAGTTCATCAGTTTTAATACCTTATAGAAGAATTGTATGCGATTCATTGTCTTTCACTTGTTTTAGAGAGAAAGAACAAAACTATTGTAATGGTGATCTACTGCCCGTGAAAAAGAGGTGCGAGGATGTTCCATTACCCGGTGAAACGAGATATTTGTAAGGGTTTCTTCGTTTGGTTGATGGACAGTTAGTGAAAGAGAAAAGTCCCAAGGACGGGGCCTTAAGTAATGTACTAAACAAAGGGTGCAAAATCACTCTAAAATCGATCGTGTCATGGTTTGTTTTTCTTCATCTCTAATTTGTATCATCTTGCTTATATATTTGTGTGAGATAAGATTGATATCTGGAATTGTTTTTATCATTCAAATATTTTGCTAAAGTGTTAAGCTTAAAGATTAAATTTGTATACAACCCTATCCATCCCCTCCTTCGGGGTTAGCTACCGAACTTTCACTCAACTCAATAATAACTTCATCTTTTAAGCTATCTATTGCTTTACTCCTCCCATCATTATTACTACTACAAGCTTCTTCAAAAGCCAAGAACAATCCAGACATCACATGATCATAAGAGAAAGAGAGAAGGAAGACTCCAGATATTTAATTTTCCCCCTTTGCTGTCTTATATAAGTCAATTAACTTTCACATGTATCACACAACGGCGTATCCAGGATTTTATCAAGGGTGATAATGCTCAATATTGGCGATCCCCAAGATCATGATAGGTGGCAGGTGACGTGTCCCAGAACTCAGAAGAAAGGGCCCGCAGGGGCCGATCAGGCCACCCCGTGCCCGACCAGCAAGCACGAGCTGGCCCCCCTCGGGGCCCCTTCGAATTGGCCTCCTCGGCCCCTCATGTCCCGAGCTGCCACAGGACCAAGACTCCTCGGCCTTCTTACTCGTCTCCGAGCTCCCCAGCCAAGGCCGTCTTCCTCGGTCCTTCCGACCGACCAACTCCACCACTCACAGGCGTAACCGCCGCTCTACAAATATCGCCACACGCAGATTCTCCGACAACAACGTCCCATGTTCCACGCCACCACGATCCCCATTAATGGGCGATCCGCTCTTTACGCGGGCGTGACGTCGGGAGCGTAACTGCCGGCGAGATTCTCGGGCCTGCTGCTGCGTGCCGCCGCCGCTATATAAACCCCCATCACAGAGGGGTCAATTAAGCCATTCTTTACACTTTACGCCGTTACTCTGCTTGAATCTCATCACTAACTTGAGCGTCGGAGGGTCCTCGGTGGTACCAAACCACCCCGGGACTTCTTTGCCGGTACTCGGCAACAGTTTCCACACCTCACCTCTTCCTCCAACAACCCATTGAGACCCACATGCAACGAAGGATAATCAGCTAAGTTCACCGCAAGATCTACGGAAGACAACATCTGACGGAGGCCCGAAAAGGAGCTCCATCAGTTGGCGCCGTCTATGGGAACATAACTCCACAAAATACAAAGTTGGCCTTTCGATCTCCGCCCACATGGCAACCGATTCCCCTAAGGATCCAAACGCCCGCTACCGCCTCCCTCGCAACGGGGATGCAGGCAGACCCTCGCCCAAGGTCGTCGGACTCCCCATAGGCTGCCACCTCACAGGCTCCGGGGACCTCCCGGCCAAAAAGGCTAGGGGCCGGGAGCCCATCACCTTTGGCGACGAGGATCTCCACGACATATCTATGCCTCATAGCGACCCGCTGGTGATCGTAGCGTGAATTCACCGATACGAGGTCCACCGAATACTCATCGATTCAGGCATCTCGGCGGACATCCTCTTCCACGACTGCTTTCTGTGAATGGGGCTGGCCTCAACAGACTTGAGGCCGACCTCCCACGTCCTCTCGGGATTCACCAACCACTCCGTCCCGGTACAAGGGGTGATCACCCTGCAGTTCACGATCGGGGAGCCCGGCCGCACGCGCGCACTGCCTGTGGACTTCATTGTGGCTAGGGTCCCCTCGGCCTACAACGTCCTCCTCGGCCGGCCGACGCTGAACTCCCTCCAGGCCCAGATCTCGACATACCACCTGGCAATAAAATTCCCCCTCGACCAGGGTGGGGTGGGCCGGGCCTATGGCAGCCAACGGGTCACGGAGGTAGGTTCTACAGAGGCATCTTCCCCCGAGCAGCACGCCGATAGCGCCGACGCATGCCGCGACATTAAGGGGTCCCTGGACAAACGGGAAGAGCGGAAGGAGGTCCGTGGGGCACCGGTTGAGCCTCTGACCGAGGTGCCCTTAGCAGAAGAAGACCCAGGGAAGACCGTCTAGGTCGGGTCACTCCTGATGGGAATCCAGCGGGATGACCTGACCGAGTTCCTCCGAAGCAATTCCGACATCTTCGCCTGGGCCCCAGCAGACATGCCTGGGATCGACCCCAAAATCATCTCCCACAAGCTCGGGGTTGATCCTACGGCCCGACCCGTCAGGCAGAAGAAAAGAAGCTTCGCCTCGGTCAAACAAAAGACCATCGAAGAAGAAGTTGACCGACTCCTCGCCGCCAACTTCATCAGGAACATGCCCTACTTGAAGTGGCTGGCCAACGTGGTCCTGGTCAAGAAGTCGAGTTGGAAGTGGCGTATGTGCGTCGACTTCACCGACCTCAATAAGGCCTGCCCCAAGGACAACTTGCCGCTCCCCCGCTTAGACCAACTCATCGACAGCTCGGCCGGGCATGAGCTCCTGAGCTTCATGGATGCTTTCTCCGGCTATAACCAAATCTGTATGAATCCTGACGACGAAGACATGACCGCATTCACGACGGACCGGGGGGTGTACTGCTACAGAGTGATGCCTTTCGGCCTCAAGAATGCCTGGGAGCTATCTTAATTCGACATAAGGTATCGCCCGAGGCAAGCTATCAAGGCGCAGGCCCTGGCCGATTTCGTCGTTGAATGCACCATTCCTAGCAGGAAGCTGGATCCCGCGCCGCCCCTCGCAGCCCGGCATCCCGTCCAGGAAGGCCCTAGCTCAGCCCCAGAGTGGGTCATCTACGTCGACGGGTCTTCTACTAAGGAAGGCTGCGGTGCCGGCCTCATTATCCGGGGCCCGAACAAAGCCGAGATGGAGTATTCCTTGAGGCTCGGTTTCAAAGCATTGAACAACGCGGCGGAGTACGAAACCCTCCTAGCCGGAGTGCGCATGGCCGTCGGGCTGGGACTGAAGATCGTCCGGCTCTACAGTGACTCGGCCCTAGTTGTCGGCCAAGTAACCGGCCGCTTCGAGGCTCGAGAGCCCCTAATGATGAAATACCTAGACGAGGTGAGGAAGCTCCGAAGAAACTTCAACGAAGTCCAGGTGGAACAGATACCCAGGAAAATGAATGCTCAAGCAGACACCCTGAGCAAGCTGGCTTCGTCATACTCGGCCAGCAATAGGCGATCGATACTCTTCTAAACCTTGGCTCGACCTAGAGTTGGAGACGAGGCGGCGACACTCCAAGTGTACACGACACAGGAGAATGACCCAGATTGGAGGAAGCCCCTCGTGGAATTCCTGAAAGACGGCACGCTCCCGGAAGACAGAGCAGCCGCTCGCCGCCTCCGGGCCAGAGCCACC
This sequence comes from Agapanthus africanus, assembly GCA_030015575.1. Classification (NCBI taxonomy): domain Eukaryota; kingdom Viridiplantae; phylum Streptophyta; class Magnoliopsida; order Asparagales; family Amaryllidaceae; genus Agapanthus; species Agapanthus africanus. Next base: position 407,382,208 of record CM057349.1, on the reverse strand, counting down.
TACTTCGTCTGGAGCAACGGGAACCTCTACAAGAAGGCCTTCACCCAGCCCTTGCTCCGGTGCGTTGACCCCCACGAGGCCGACTACTTCCTGCGGGAAATCCATGAAGGGGTGGGCGGCGCACACCAGGGGGCTCAAACCTTGACCCAAAAGGCACTACTTCAGGGGTACTATTGGCCCACCATGCACGAAGACGCCCTGAAAATAGTCAGGAGGTGTAAGAGCTGCCAACTCCATGGCAGTATCCCCCGCCTCCCAGCTACCGAGCTAACTGCCTTGACGTCCCCGTGGCCATTCGCCCAGTGGGGATTGGATATGATCGGCCAGTTCCCCACCGGAACTGGCGGACATAAATACGTCCTCGTCGCGGTGGACTACTTCACCAAATGGATCGAGCCCGTTCCCATCAGGAAACTGGACGCCGCCACAACCATCAAGTTCCTCCAAAACAACCTGATACACCGGTTCGGGATCCCAAGGTGCATCATCACCGACCATAGGACGAACTTCGAGAACGAGAAAGTAAGGGACTTCTGCAAAGAATACCACATCCTCATGAAGTTTGCCGCGGTTGCGCACCCCCAATGTAACGGGCAGGCCGAGGTCGCTAACCGGGACGTCCTCAGAGGCCTCCGAACCCGCCTGGAAGGGAGGCAAGGTGGTTGGGTCGAGGAACTACCCCGGGTCTTATGGGCCCTGCGCACGTCAAAAAAGACTCCAACCGGGGAGACCCCTTTCAGCCTCTGCTACGGGACCGAAGCAATAGTCCCAGCGGAGATCGGGCTACCCAGCCACCGAGTCGAGCACTTTGACGATGAAGCAAACACCATGGCACTATGAACCAACCTTGACGTATTGTTGGAGAAAAGGGATCGGGCCCAGATCAGAACCGCCGCCTACCAACAGCAGACGGCCCGGTACTACAACGCTCGGGTAAAACACCGATCCTTCAAGACCGGGGATCCAGTCCTGCGGCGGAATTAATTCATCGACCAAGGCAAGCTTCACAAGTTTTCCCCAAAGTGGGAAGGTCCCTTCCTCGTCTTCGAAGCGCTCCCCGGCGGAGCCTACTGCTTGCAAGACGCGGACGGACAGAAGCTCCCTCGGCCTTACAACGCCGAGAAGCTCAAGCTATACCAATGAAGTCAAAGCTAGCAAAGCGCCGCACCCCGGCTACCGCTCGAGATTTCCCTTTGAAATGATGGTGTATAGCGTTGTCTAGGATTCCTATCCATACGAATAAAGAAACTTTCGAACCTTTTTTCCCGGTAGGGTTCCCCCTGTACAATGAGAAGGGCCTCCCAGAGACGGTCGGGCTCGAGGTTCCCTCGCTCGGCTATCCCTAGCGGGCAGCTTCCCTGCCAAAACGCCGGGGATCAAAAAGTCCTCCTGGAGGCGGTCGAGCCCGAGGTTCCCTCGCTCGGCTGTCCCTAGCGGGCAGCTTCCCTACCACAACGCCGGGGATCAAAAAGTCCTCTCAGAGGCGGTTGAGCCCGAGGTTCCCTCGCTCAGCTATCCCCAGCAGGTAGCTTCCCTGCAACAACACCGGGGATCAAAAAGTCATCCCGGAGGCGGTCGAGCATGAGGTTCCCTCGCTCGGCTATCCCCAGCGGGCAGCTTCCCTGCCACAACGCCAGGGATCAAAAAGTCCTCTCAGAGGCGGTCGAGCCCGAGGTTCCCTCGCTCGACTATCCCCAGCGGGCAGCTTCCTTGCCACAACGCCAGGGATCAAAAGCCCTCTCAGAGGAAATCGAGCCCGAGGTTCCCTCGCTCGGCTATCCCCAGCGGGCAGCTTCCCTGCCACAACGCCGGGGATCAAAAAGCCCTCTCAGAGGCAGTCGAGCCCAAGGTTCCCTCGCTCGGCTATCTTTCAGGACAAAAGCCCTCGCCAAAAGGCACCGGGCAGTGACCCTGCCCGACCAAGGGTCCTTGGTGGGCTTCTTACAGCCTTATAGCTCTTCCCGCGCCAAGGACCAAAGTCCTCCCAGAGGCAGTCGGGTCCTCGCTCGGCTATCCCCGGCTGGTAGCTTCCTACCACAGCCAACAGGGATCAAAGTCCTCGCCAAGAGGCACTGGGAAGTAATACTGCTCGGTCCACACCCCGAATGATCAAAAGCCCTCGCAAGAGGCAACCGAGCAGCTACCCTACTCCTTAAGAACTCAGGCTGGTAGCTCCCTACCGGCGACGCCAGGATAGAAGCGGCTGCCCCGCTCGTTCATCCCGGGCTGGTAGTTGCCTTCCCACGACGCCAGAGATCAGATCCCTCACCAAGAGGCAACCGCACATCCTCATGGCCCGGTCATTCTTAGTAGCCCTCCGCAGCCCAAAATCCTCGCAGCGGCAACCAAACAGCCAGCCTGCTCGGTCAAACCAAGCCAGTTGCCCTGTGGCTGTACTTAAGGATCCGAGACACCCGGAAGGACGGCTGGTTCATCCAAGTCTGAACGATCTCCCATCGACCTAGGGGGCCATACATGAGGATACCTCCGCTGCAGCACTTGGCACACTCCCCGACTGGCAAACTCGACAGGAGATCGCCAGACATATGGCCAACCTGACATGGAAACACAACAATACAAACCGACGAACCAAGGGTTTTTTTTTCTTTTATTGCCAAAATCAAGATCTTTACAAAGGGTACTCTGGGGCCCCCCAGCCCTACAAACTGCCCGGAGGCTTACTTCGGCCACTTCATTGTCGGCGTCACGGCCCAAGGCCCTACCACCGGAGACTTTACCACCAGGGGCGCGCCCTTCTTCCCTCGTCATCCCTCGCCGGAGGCCTCGCCGCCGGAAGCGGAACCCCAGTGCGGAGTTCACCATCGTCGAACTCGGGAAGCTGTTCCTTCACGGCGTCCAAAGCCTTATTCCACGCAACAACAGAATACTCCCCGAGCTCGGCGTAAAACTGCTCCGATGCCTTATACTCGGCCACAGCTTTATTAGCCCGAGCCTCGGCAACTTGGGCCTTCAGCAGTGCCGCCTCAGCATCTCCCCTGCTTACGTCCCTCTCCTTTTCCAGTGCCACAAAGCGTTCGGCCATGTCCGCCAGCTTCCTATCGGCAACCTGGAGAGACGCGTTCAGACGGCGAAGGGCACCCTAAGTCACCGAGTTGGTGAGCTCCGCAGCCTCCGCCCGGCCCGCCACAACGTCGGCCTTATCCATCTCTCGGCGTAGGTCACGTTGCAAGATCTCGACCTCCGAAGGGAATGCCTCCACTGGCCTCGGGGTGTGGAATGCCCCCTCGGCCTCCATGCGAATGGCAAGGGCGCAGTGCTGAAGGACCTGACAGAAAGCCGATGAAAAACCAGGAACTACCCGAACCAAGGAAAGGCATACCAAGGCAAATGCGCGTAGAGGGATTCGTACCTGGGCCGCCCCTTAGGCCATGGCCTCCAATTGATCCCTCAAGGAGCCGCACGAGAGCTTTCCCCCAGCCGACTCCTCCATCCCGGCGAGCAGACCAGTGGCAACGGAAAGCCCAGACGGAACAGTGAAGACGGAGCCCCTTTCCCGCACGGGAATCCCTTCGGGGGCCTTTGACGACGGCGCGCGAGAAACCGTCCTCTTCCTCTTGGGAAGGGGCCGGCCCTCGCCCTTCCTCCCGTCACCAGTCCGGGACTCAGGTAGCTGCTGACGACTCCGGCCGTCGCCAGAGAAACTCCCAGATGCCGTCGACGAAATGGATGGCCCTGCCGTCGATAGATAAAGCTGGCTAGGGGCTCGGCTATGCCACTAGCTACCCCCCGGCGTGAGCCGCCCGAAAAGTGGGAGCGAACCATGTATCCCGAAGGAAGAAGGACGCCGAGCGATAGTGACTCAAGGAAGAAGGGAAATGAAAGGTTGGGGGCCCTGTGGCGGGCCCTGCCCCCGTTTTATCACCGCATCCAACGGCGCCTGTCACCTCCAACCGAAATGACTCCTCACGCCCAGCGGCTCCGATCGCTCCACGTGTCGGTCCTGCACTGGACTGCATCCAATCGGGCGCTGTAGGCCCGCATACGTCGTACCGGCCAGTCACCCTTTGACACGTGGACCATTTCTTCAGTTACATAGTGCACGAACCGGCACATCCTCTTTAAGGTGCGGAGACCCCGCCTTGGTTCGCTAGTGGAAAAGACAACCGATGGACCGAGGGCTCGCCCCGACGAAACCATAGAAGGGATCTCACCTCAGGAGGCCCGGCAGTCCACTCCTGACCTGACCACTAGCTGGTCGGGACAAGAGTGGGGGGCTAATGATAATGCTCAATATTGGCGATCCCCAAGATCATGACATGTGGCAGGTGACGTGTCCCAGAACTCAGAAGAAAGGGCCCGCAGGGGCCGATCAGGCTACCCCGTGCTCGACCAGCAAGCACGAGCTGGCCCTCCCTCGGGGCCCCTGCGAATTAGCCTCCTCGGCCCCTCATGTCTCGAGCTGCCACAGGACCAAGACTCCTCGGCCCTCTTGCTCGTCTCCGAGATCCCCAGCCAAGGCCGTCTTCCTCGGTCCTTCCGACCGACCGACTCCACCACTCACAGGCGTAACCGCCGCTCCGCAAATCTCGCCACACGCAGATTCTCCGCCAACAACGTCCCACGTTCCATGCCACCACGATCCCCATTAATGGGCGATCCGCTCTTTACGCGGGCGTGACGTCAGGAGCGTAACTGCCGGCGAGATTCTCGCGCCTGTTGTTGCATGCTGCCGTCGCTATATAAACCCCCATCACAGAGGGGTCAAGTAAGCCATTCTTTACAATTTATGCCGTTACTCTGCTCGAATCTCATCACTAACTTGAGCGTCGGAGGGTCCTCGGTGGTACCAAACCACCCCGGGACTTCTTTGCAGGTACTCGGCAACAGTTTCTACACCTCACCTCTTCCTCTAAAAACCCATTGAGACCCACAAACCCATTGAGACCCACACGCAATGAAGGATAATCAGCTAAGTTCACCGCGAGATCTACGGAAGACAACATCTGACGGAGGCCAGAAAAGGAGCTCCATCAGTTGGCGCCGTCTATGGGAACATAACCTGTCATGCCCCGCTTCCCAGTGTACGGCGAAGTGGACGCGACAAGGCCCGCTACGTATGTACTCACAAGTACATACACTAAGCGTAGCTAAGCAATATAAAATAAATCACAAGAGACAAAAGATATAGAAATAACAGCAACTTTTATTAATAACATTCTTTGTACAATACATGAAAAGGAAATACAACTGAAATGAAAAGCGATGTCTAAACAGTGGCATAACAGAAATGAAAAATACTGGAAAGAACAAGGCACAATTATCTAGAGCTCTGGATCTTCTTGGAACTGCTCCAAATCTTCACCGATCGCCTCGATGTCCCCTCGTGCACCGTTAGGTTAGGTAACTAACGGCAGAGCGGGGCAGGGCTAGCGCGGGTGTAAAACATAAGTAACGCCTATATAATATATCATATATACTATATACAGCATCTATCACAGAACATCACATGATCACATCACAGATATCGCAGCAGAAGAAACATATGAAATATTGGATATACTAGGACGTCCGTGTTTTCAATACGAGCCAGTATAAAACACGGATTCCACGGTCGCGATGAATAGCCAAACCCACACCCCTAGACCCCTACGAGAGCGGCAAGCAACCCTACCAATTCTGGAGTTAGGAGACCCGGACTCGACTCCTCGAGTTGGTCTCCCACTGGACTCCAGAACTCGGTTACTTGTGCTCCCCTCCTTGGGTCTATCCTAGTGTGGAAAAGTAATTAATAAACATAAGGTGACAACTTCCGCTACCTGGAAGTTCCCCAAATAAAAGAATATTACATACAAGTTTTTACATGAATGAAAATGAAAAACACTCATCTCACATAAAAACCCCCGGCTATTCAAACATGACGATCCAATATAACATATCCAGCAACACATAACATCACATGTCATCAACGTAAGTAAATATGCACATCCCAATTGTCGTTGACATATAGCAACGAAACCGACGATATCACATATTACACTTACGGTCACAGAAAAGAAAGTGTAAAACTACAACAGTTGGAATCCGCAACCACCTCAGACATCACATGCCTGACCAAATGAATTACTTAGACATCGCATGCCTAACAATTATAAATCCCGCATTTTAGTCTTAAAATCGAAAACACTTTTCAATGTCAAGTCGGGTAATTCAACAGGATTCCCGACATCCTGATCGAATGCTCGTCGCAAACTTCAGTAGACGGCTGCACCCCCCGATACCGTCGACGAAGTGCACCAAGGCGGAACACCGCTACCGCGAGCACCCGGACGGATGCTTTCAGCAACGGGGTTCTCCTACAGTCACTTGGTCGGGGCTATGGAGTGAGGCTGTCTATTAAGTTTACCCGGCGAGTATCCGCGTACGCTACGTGATTGCGACGGACTTTTGATCACATCAAAATTCCGTGGCAACCGATCAAGTGAGACTAAACTGCTATGTTTATAACATTCATTCAGTTATCTCATAACTACATGTGAATTCCAATTATTGTATCACATTCCAGATAAATAGAAAATGTTAAACTTTCCGATCGAACATTCGAACACCCAAGTTTTCCCGATACAGATCAACACATGAAACAAGTCTAACAACATTCAGTTCGTGCCTCAGTACCAACGGTCCAGCCGTAGAAGGGTCAAGCCAACGCCTCACATGTGGCACGCCGTACTTCCCCAAACCCGAAGGTTCAAAGGGCAGTTCAAGACGGTCACATAATCGAGTTATGGTTTGTTGTCTTCTAGAGGGTCCATCGCGTTACTTGCACTACTTAGAACGTCGTTAAACTACGGAAAAATCCAACACTTGGAAATTTCCCGACAGGGGAATGTAGGGTTCCTAGGCACCCTAATGAGGTCTCACAAGGCATCAACCATGCCAATTTCAAATTTTAACGTGCCGAGAAACCCTAAACTACGGATCGTTTGCTAGAAATCTAGGCGAAAAGTTAACTAGTTAACACTTAACTAAGAGATACGGAAATACAACCTTTGTAGATCAGGTTCTCCACCTCCATAGCTCCGCAATGAAGTCTCCTCGCTGTCCATAACAAGTCCCGGGCTCTAGCGTCGGCTTCATCGGAGAATAGACGGGCTAGGTCATCGATGTCCATGCCGAAGATGATCTACGTCGAGGCATCGCTAAATCAAGCTCCGACTTCACCAAGTCAAGAAACTTGTGAAGAAAACACACTCTACTACTTGGCAAGAGGTAGAGGATGAAGAAATAGGAGTTGGGTTCACTTTAGAATTGGATTTCTCACTCAAAAACATCAATCACCATTGATGAAGAGAACTTTCTTCTTGTGAGGAAGAAGAAGAAGATGATAATTGTTATGATAAGTTATTTAAAAATGAAAAGAAAATGAAAACTTATCATAATCTAAACCATGGTCAAGTGTAGAGACTAAACTAGGGTTAGTGGGAATGGTTAGGGTTAAGGATGAGATAAGAATGGTTGACTTAATCAAAGCTTCAAGAAGCTTCAACATGAAACAAAATTAGCCACCATTCTTTTCTCTTTTCTTTTATTCATTTATCAAAAATAAATGGATAATTAAATAAGATAAATGAATAAAAAATAATAAACCCTAACCATTTCATTAACCAAGGTTTAATACTTTACACTTAACCAAAAAGCATGTATCATCAAACATGATACAAGCAAGTGTACAAAATCATATCACATATATAATGCGCACATCCGAGTGAGAAAATCCATCTAAAGTGAACCAATATTAGTTAATGCAAAGTAATATATCAAATATATAATTATACATTAAATCATTAAATCAACACTTGATTTAACGATCCGGTCATATCGCATATAACCGGCTAATATCCAATGTATCGATTTATCAAATCAATCCTTGATTCGATAACTAGGTTATATCGCATACAACCATTCAACACATTCATCGCGAGAATAGAAAATGGTATCACATACACGTATTATTCTCGGTCCCGCACATATCTCATATGCGCTCCTATTTCGTTTCGCTTGAGCCAGGAAACCTCTGTGTAGGACTCTAAAGACTCGTCAATACGCCGGCAGCAGGTGATGATCATATCAATCACCCACAAGCCGCAAGCGGTCTGCTAAACGTAATGGCCACCCGGGTATTGAGCGATCTGAAGATCGACGAGCAAGCCCGCTCACACTCCAGTGAATCCAACCTGTAACACTACCGTACAGTCCGGTCTGATCGTCTGATATGTCGCATATCTCGCCTAGGGGTGGTAAACGTCAGACCCCAATAGCTCGATAAGTCGTGTCGATTTGAGGTCTATAACAATTCGAGAAACTACTGGTAACACTTACCGGTAAATCTCAGCAACCCTGGCTAGGGATTTCCTGTTATAGCCAATCGAACACAGCGCAACATCAACCCCCTATACCGGGATAGACGAATCCCCTCCTATCGCTCATTGCCTCCATGTGACTCGGGACTGTACCAAAAAACCACCGTTTTGGACGCCCTCTTGGACGTGGTAAGATGGAAATCAAAGCACAGTGGGAACCACACAAGACTCTATGACGATCTCGGGTCAACAGACTACTCTGTACCAGTGTCACCAGAGAACTGCCATCTGACGTGAGGTATAATACCATCTGGGAGTTCTCGGCGAGTCCGTCCAGTGTACCCAGTCTCTACTGAGCACCCGTATATTATCTCTGATGTCAAACACCGATGGATATGGGATCATCCATCGCCCATCTGTATGGGTCGAGAAGGTATACGCTAGTCTACTCTGGTATATCGATGCCCCGTCTCGATACACCCACGACTAGGGACTTTGAAGGATGTACTTATGGACTACCATGTCCCCACTAGTATGATCCGCATCATAGTCCAGGTAGTTAAGTACAGATCCTAAGGGCTTTACCAACATGTAACAGGGAGACATTCAGTATACACGTTAAGGTAAAGATCAACCAGATAGCATACTATCATGTCGAGCAAGAAAGTCCTCCCTATATATGTCCAAGCATCCACTACAATATACATCCAATGTACAGTAATGGCCTCTAGGGCATACATATAACTAACAATCTCCCACTTGTACTAGGGCCATCTGTAGCAGTGGTTTGAAGTATCTCATACTCAACCATCCCATAAAAGTCTCTCTCTGGGAACAGGCCTTTGTGAGTGGATCCGCTGTGTTGTCCTCTGAGTCTACTCTCCAAACCTCGATCCCTTAGAGATCAACTATCTCCATGATCAGGTGATACTGCCTTAGAATATGTCTGGATCACTGATGGGACCTGCGTTCCTTGGCATAAGCCACAACTCCATTGTCACACAATGGGAGGAACATAGTTCATTTCATGAACCAATATACACCCAAACAGCCTCTATGGTAGCATCTTTAGTAGCGATGTATCCTGCCTTTATCGTCTAGTATGCCACGGTATCTAGCTTGGAACTCTTCCAACATACCGTCCCTTTACTGAGGGTAAAGACAATGCCTGCGACTGACATTCAGTCGTCTTCACCACTCTGGAACACTTCCAGTGATTCTCCCCAGGGTCGATTGATACCATCTCACTACTACTAGTGAGATTCCTAACATCCAATTTGATCTATCTCATAGATCCAAAATCCAGGATTTAGTAGGTATCACTTTGATCCTATATGGAAAATCTTTGTGATAAGCGGAGATTGATCGAGCGTAGCATAGGAAACTTCTTCCCTATCAAGAGTATGTCATCCACGTACTCAACGAGGATCGCTACCATACTCCCTACTACCTTTTTGTTTATACAAGGTTCATCTACCATTTTGATGATGTCAAACTCTTTGACTAACACATCAAAACAGACGTTCCAACTCCGCGATGCTTGCTTTATCAGATAAAACATCTTGCACACGTTTCCGCTGCTCCCACTGTTTACGAAGCCCTCTGGCTGTGTACTTACAGACGCACTCTTCTAAATCATCATTTAGAAAAGCAGTCATGGCACCCAACCGCCAGATATCGTAGTCATGGTATGTAGCCGTGGCAAGTAGGATCCGAATGGACTTAAGCATAGCTACTTGAAAAGGTTTCATCATTATCCACGCCTGGTCAATGACAAAAACCTTTAACAAGTCTAGCTTTGAAAGTCTCAACTTTTCCATGTACACCAAGTAATCTTCTCAAGATATACTTGCTCCTGATGGGAATTTAACCCTTCAGATATAGCAACCAAAGTCCATACTTTGTTGGTGTATAAGGATTCCATTTCAGATCGCTAAGCATCCAGCCATTCTTACAAAGTCACATTCCTGATGGCTAGCTCGAAACTAGTTGGGTCATCATCTCATGATGCAATCCTCGCTCCCACTGTCATAGAGAAACCGAAGTATCTCTCTGGTGGGTGAGGAACCCTACTAGATCGGCGGAGAGGCTAAGGTTCGTTGGTTACTACTAAATCCTTCGGTTCTACCAAATCATCAGCTACTGTTTGTATAGCTGGAACCTTTCCAGTTATACATTACAGACCTTGCCTCGAGCTTGTCCAGATTTTGCTTTTCAGACATAGGCTGGACAACCCCAAATCTTAACTAACTTAAGATATGGGCTCTTCCCTTTCCATATCATATATGAAGTGGTAGGCAACTGATTTGATTCAAACCCTATTCAATAGGTATGCAGCTTCATAAGTGCATAACTCCCAAAAGGAAATAGGTAACTCAGCAGTACTCATCATAGAGCACACCATATCAAATAGGGTGTATCTGCTCCGCCCTGATGTACCATCGTGCTATGGTGTATACGGAGGAGTAATGCTGAGAGAGAATCTCATTCTCCTTTAGAATAGTCCAGGAATTCCGTGCTCAAGTATTCTCCTCCTTGATCTTATCAAAGGACATAATACTTATACCCGTATTTTGGTTCTCTACTTCTAACTTATATTCTGTGAATATCTCAAAAGGTTCGGACTTGTGTTTCAACAGGAACATATGTCTGAATCTCGAGAGATTATCAGAGAATGTAATGAAGTATAAAGAACCAGTCCTGGCATGTGTAGACAGGAGACCTTACATATATCATCATGTATCAGTCCCAAGAGTTCACTAACTCTTTCTCTGTTTCCAATAAACGGAGCTATGGTCATCTTATCTTTGTGACATGACTGGCGAGTTTCATAAGATGTAAGTTCAAACTAATTTAAATATACATCTTTATGTAACTCCAGCTAGTCGGGTCACATTGATCTGACTTAGTCTACAATACCTCAAGAAGAATCCGTTCATTTCTGAACTCTTCCTCTTGTGTGTGTTCTGTATACTAAGAACTGTAGTTTGATTTAGAACATCAATGCTTTTAGATAACGTGCCTGAACCGATCAACTTTTGATATAGGAAATGTTCAAAACATTATCCATCAATACAAAATTATATCCTTTCTTTTCTAACAAAGAGAGTGATATGATTTGGTATATCAGGTTCGCTATCTAATAACATTCGTTCAGAATCAATGTATTGGTAATACAGGGTGACAGTGACCGACAGACTTGGCTGAAACTCTTGCCCCGTTTTCTGTCTCATGAAACTTATCACCCGTTCTCAGTTTTTCTACTCTTTTGTAGCCCTATGTAACAACTTACATATCTGGGATCCTGATCCGATATCATATACTCAGGATGCGGAGGATACTGAGAAACAGTTCTGTATAATGAACACACCCGAAGATGATGCATCAGCATGCACTCTCTTCGTTTGGGCGGCACGGGAAATCTGGTATTCCCCAATTTCCTGCTCTGTCTTATAACTATTATAAGTTGGAGCGGGACCAACGTTCCCCAGCTCAGTATAACAAGCAGGTTCGGTCAAATATCTGTTTTATTATCTTGATTAAGGCGTGACATGATCGCTACCTGGAGAGAGAGAGAAGAAAACACTCAGCGTGCGCTCTTGCAAGAATAGATTGGTTATTATTTTATCTAATCAGGATGGCTCCCACTGCTTTTTATCAAATCTTCCTTCAAACCCTAAAAGGAAAGACTAGCCGGGATTAATTACACACTACAAGTTCGCCAATCTTTCAGCCAGGCCAGTGTCGGTACTTTGAGGGAGGTCCCCCGTGCTTTCGCACGAACCTAATTAATGTAAACCTCGTTTTCCCAGAGGCGTAACCTCGTTGACACCTTTCTAGACACCTACTTGATCGGCTAATTATAATGTATAAAACTCTCCCGGGAGTAACACTTACTCGCAGCGGGTATCGGGATCCAACTATCTCATAGAAGGTATGCAATCTCATTGCAAATTTCAACACTTGAAATTCCCGATAATATTTTGCCCCTAGCAGTTATATGACCTTAACATAGTCAACAAATCATAAGTGCTAGTCAAGTTCAACCCGTCATTTCCTGATTGAATTAAACCCACCCGCACGACCCTTAACATAGTCAACAAAGTCGCACGACTACCCTAATCCAATCACATCATATGTTTATGCAGATAAGCACTAATTAGCTACCGCACACTACGCTTTAACATAGTCAACAAACGTAGCACGAATACTAACTAGTACTTATCTGAAATGACGGAGGGCTACGACAGGTTTTTCTGAAAACCTATTGCGTAATGAACTTGATATCGTTGTAGAATCAAATGATTTTGAAATGTAGTGCTTTTGATGCTTTTCTAGTTTTTCTAAAGGAGTCACTCCCGGTGAAGGGATCATCGGTCCTTTCCTCGTCGAATGAGGTGCGGGATATATCATATATATCACTGTGCAAAGAATAAACTCTTAAAAGCAATCAAAAGACAAACCGAGTGTGTAGCATCTGCCAGTTATTGCTAAAGGAGTCACTCCCGGTGAAGGGATCTCGGTCCTTTCCTCATCGAATAAGGTGCAGGATATATCACATATACCTCTGTGCAAAGCAAGAACTGTAGCTACCTGTTTTAATTTTGAAATTCGATTCTACAACATCTTAGGTTTCTTTTATTTCATTAATCACATTAATGAAGTCCCATCATTTAATGTACCTAAACATCACAGATAAATACGACGTACACTTATGTCATCCGCATTCGCCTCGATGTCCCCTCGTGCACCGTTAGGTTAGGTAACTAACGGCAGAGCGGGGCAGGGCTAGCACGGGTGTAAAACATAAGTAACGTCTATATAATATATCATATATACTATATACTGTATCTATCATAGAACATCACATGATCACATCACAGATATCGCAGCAGAAGAAACATATGAAATATTGGATATACTAGGACGTCCGTGTTTTCAATACGAGCCAGTATAAAACACGGATTCCACGGTCGTGATGAATAGCCAAACCCACACCCCTAGACCCCTACGAGAGCGGCAAGCAACCCTACCAATTCTAGAGTTAGGAGACCCGGACTCGACTCCTCGAGTTGGTCTCCCACTGGACTCCAGAACCCGGTTACTTGTGCCCTCCTCCTTGGGTCTATCCTAGTGCGGAAAAGTAAATAATATACATCAACGGTGACAACTTCCGCAACCTGGAAGTGCCCCAAATAAAAGAATATTACATACAGATTTTTACATGAATGAAAATGAAAAACACTCATCTCACATAAAAACCCCCGGCTATTCAAACACGACGATCCAATATAACATATCCAGCAACACATAACATCACATGTCATCAACGTAAGTAAATATGTCCATCCCAATTGTCGTTGACATATAGCAACGAAACCGGCGATATCACATATTACACTTACGGTCACAGAAAAGAAAGTGTAAAACTACAACAGTTGGAATCCGCAACCACCTCAGACATCGCATGCCTGACCAAATGAATTACTTAGACATCGCATGCCTAACAATTATAAACCCCGCATTTTAGTCTCAAAATCGAAAACACTTTTCAATATCAAGTCGGGCAATTCAACAAGATTCCCGACATCCTGATCGAATACTCGTCGCAAACTTCAGTAGGCGGCCGCACCCCCGATACCGTCGACGAAGTGCACCAAGGCGGAACACCGCTACCGCGAGCACCCGGACGGATGCTTTCGGCGACGGGGTTCTCCTACAGTCACTTGGTCGGGGCTATGGAGCGAGGCTGTCTGTTAAGTTTACCCGGCGAGTATCCGCGTACGCTACGTGATTGCAACGGACTTTTGATCACATCAAAATTCCGTAGCAACCGATCAAGTGAGACTAAACTGCTATGTTTATAACATTCATTCAGTTATCTCATAACTGTATGTGAATTCCAATTATTGTATCACATTCCAGATAAACAGAAAATGTTAAACTTTCCGATCGAACATCCGAATACCCAAGTTTTCCCGATACAGCTCAACACATGAAATAAGTCTAACAACATTCAGTTCGTGCCTCAGTACCGACGGTCCAGCCGTAGAAGGGTCAAGCCAACGCCTCACATGTGGCACGCCGTACTGCCCCAAACCCGAAGGTTCAAAGGGCAGTTCAAGACGGTCACATAATCGAGTTAAGGTTTGTTGTCTTCTAGAGGGTCCATCGAGTTACTTGCACTACTTAGAACGTCTTTAAACTGTGGAAAAATCCAACACTTGGAAATTTCCCAACAGGGGAAAAATTGGGTATTTATATCCGGTCGAACTTTTTAACATATTCTAAAATTTATCCGGAAAAGCCACACTGACAAAATTTGATAATCCGATCGAATCATTGATTCCCTATACAACCCCAGAATACTCTTCTGTAGAGTCACAATAAAAATACCCCAGAAAATACAGCATTATATTATATGAGTTACTGTGCAGAAATTATTAAACAAGGGAACAGTACGGCCGCGGAACCGCCGCACCATGCATAGCACGTGCCGCGGTTCCGCGGTGGAAAAGTTGATTCAGGCCCTCGTATTTCACAGTAATTTAAATAACACCCTGCTTATTTTTCTGCATATTTTTAATTGACAAAAAAGCACAGTTTTGAAAAAAGGACAGAGAGCATGGGAAATATGCGGTTTCGGGTTCGATCGGACTTCAAACTCCGTCTAGACTTCGTCTAAGGCTCTAGCTAGGCTCTGATACCACTGTAGGGTTCCTAGGCACCCTAATGAGGTCTCACATGGCATCAACCATGCCAATTTCAAATTTTAACGTGCCGAGAAACCCTAAACTACGGATCGTTTGCTAGAAATCTAGGCGAAAAGTTAACTAGTTAACACTTAACTAAGAGATACGGAAATACAACCTTTGTAGATCCGGTTCTCCACCTCCATAGCTCCGCAATGAAGTCTCCTCGCTGTCCATAACAAGTCCCGGGCTCTAGCGTCGGCTTCATCTGAGAATAGACGGGCTAGGTCATCGATGTCCATGCCGAAGATGATCTACGTCGAGGCATCGCTAAATCAAGCTCCGACTTCACCAAGTCAAGAAACTTGTGAAGAAAACACACTCTACTACTTGGCAAGAGATAGAGGATGAAGAAATAGGAGTTGGGTTCACTTTAGAATTGGATTTCTCACTCAAAAACATGAATCACCATTGATGAAGAGAGCCTTCTTCTTATGAGGAAGAAGAAGAAGATGATAATTGTTAGGATAAGTTATTTAAAAATGAAAAGAAAATGAAAACTTATCATAATCTAAACCATGGTCAAGTGTAGAGACTAAACTAGGGTTAGTGGGAATGGTTAGGGTTAAGGATGAGATAAGAATGGTTGGCTTAATCAAAGCTTCAAGAAGCTTCAACATGAAACAAAATTAGCCACCATTCTTTTCTCTTTTCTTTTATTCATTTATCAAAAATAAATGGATAATTAAATAAGATAAATGAATAGCAAATAATAAACCCTAACCAATTCATTAACCAAGGTTTAATACTTTACACTTAACCAAAAAGCATGTATCATCAAACATGATACAAGCAAGTGCACAAAATCATATCACATATATAATGCGCACATCCGAGTGAGAAAATCCATCTAAAGTGAACCAATATTAGTTAATGCAAAGTAATATATCAAATATATAATTATACATTAAATCATTAAATCAACACTTGATTTAACGATCCGGTCATATCGCATATAACTGGCTAATATCCAATGTATCGATTTATCAAATCAATCCTTGATTCGATAACTAACATACAACCATTCGACACATTCATCACGAGAATAGAATACGGTATCACATACACGTATTATTCTTGGTCCCGCACATATCTCATATGCGCTCCTATTTCGTTTCGCTTGAGCCAGGAAACCTCTGTGTAGGACTCTAAAGACTCGTCAATACGCCGGCAGCAGGTGATGATCATATCAATCACCCACAAGCCGCAAGCGGTCTGCTAAACGTAACGGCCACCCGGGTATTGAGCGATCTGAAGATCGACGAGCAAGCCCGCTCACACTCCAGTGAATCCAACCAGTAACACTACCGTACAGTCCGGTCTGATCGTCTGATATATCGCATATCTCGCCTAGGGGTGGTAAACGTCAGACCCCAATAGCTCGATAAGTCGTGTCGATATGAGGTCTATAACAATTCGAGAAACTACTGGTAACACTTACCGGTAAATCTCAGCAACCCTGGCCAGGGATTTCCTGTTATAGCCAATCGAACACAGCGCAATATCAACCCCCTATACTGGGAGAAACGAATCCCCTCCTATCGCTCATTGCCTCCATGTGACTCGGGACTGTACCCAAAAACCACCGTTTTGCACACCCTCTTGGACGTGGTAAGATGGAAATCAAAGCACAGTGGGAACCATACAAGACTCTATGACGATCTCGGGTCAACAGACTACTCTGTACCAGTGTCACCAGAGAACTGCCATCTAACGTGAGGTATAATACCATCTGGGAGTTCTCGGCGAGTCCGTCCAGTGTACCCAGTCTCTACTGAGCACCCGTATATCATCTCTGATGTCAAACACCGAGGGATATGGGATCATCCATCGCCCATCTGTATGGGTCGAGAAGGTATACGCTAGTCTACTCTGGTATATCGATGCCCCGTCTCGATACACCCACGACTAGGGAATTTGAAGGATGTACTTATGGACTACCATGTCCCCACTAGTATGATCCGCATCATAGTCCAGGTAGTTAAGTACAGATCCTAAGGGCTTTACCAACATGTAACAGGGAGACATTCAGTATACACGTTAAGGTAAAGATCAACCAGATAGCATACTATCATGTCGAGCAAGAAAGTCCTCCCTATATATGTCCAAGCATCCACTACAATATACATCCAATGTACAGTAATGGCCTCTAGGGCATACATATAACTAACAGGGAAAAGTTGGGTATTTATATCCGGTCGAACTTTTTAACATATCCAAAATTTATCCGGAAAGCCACATAGACAAAATTTGATAATCCGATCGAACATTCGAATCCCCAAAACAACCTAGAAAATTAAAACTCTGGAAAAATTATTAAAAATTCCCAGAAAAAGCACCACTGGGAACTAAGAATTAAGGTGCAAAATTCGATGCACAGAAAGCCAAAGTGGCCGCGGAACCGCCGCATGAGCATGCTCATGCCGCGGATCCGTGGAGATATTAAGTAATTAGGCGCTTGAATTTTGCAGTAATCCTTAGATCTTCCTGCTGAGTTTTCTGAATATTTTTAATCTACAAAAAACCACGATTTTAGAAAAAGTCCAGAGAGCATGGAAATTTTGTGGTTTCGGTTCGTTCGGACTTCAAACTCCGTCTAGACTTCGCCTAAGGCTCTAGCTAGGCATTGATACCACTGTAGGGTTCCTAAGCACTCCCAAGAGGTCTCACAAGGCATCAACCATGCCAATTTCAAATTTTAACGGTGTCGAGAAACCCTAATACGGATCGTTGGCTAGATGTTTAGGCGACAAAGCAAACTAGTTAACACTTAACTATAAAAATACGGAAATACAACCTTTGTAGATCCGGTCCTCCACCTCCACGGCTCCGTGATGAGGTCCTCTCCGCTGTCCAAATCAAATCCCGGGCTCTAGCGTCGGATTTATCGGAGAAAGAGCGGGCTAGGTCATCGACGACATGCCGAAGATGATCTACGTCGAGGCATCGCTAGATCAAGCTCCAATTTCACCAAGTCAAGAAAACTTGTGAAGGAAACACACTCTACTACTTGGCAAGAGATAGTGGATGAAGAAATAGGAAGTGGGTAGACTTTAGAATTGGATTTCTCACTCATTTTCATCAATCACCATTGATGAAGTGAAGCTTTTTTCTTTGAAGTTGAAGAAGAAGAAGAAGATAATGAATATCATAAGTTAATTCTAAAATGAAAAGAATAATGAATTCTTATCATAATAGAACCATGGTTAGGTGTAGAGAATTAATTAGGGTTAAGTGGAATGGTTAGGGTTAAGGATGAGACAAAGTGGTCACAAAGTCAAAGTATTCATGAAGCTTCATGAAAGAACAAAGAATGCCACCATTTTATCATTTCCTTTTCTTTTTCCAAAAGAATAAATAAATGAATAAAATGAATAAGCAAATAATAAACCCTAACCATTTCATTCACCAAGGTTTAATTCTTTATACTTAACCAATTTTACATGCACCATCAAACATGATACAAGCATGTGCACAAAATCATATCACATATATAATGCGCACATCCGAGCGAGAAAATCCATTTAAAGTGAACCGATACTAGTTAATGCAAAGTAATATATCAAATATATAATTATGCATTAAATCATTAAATCAACACTTGATTTAACGATCCGGTCATATCGCATATAACCGACTAATATCCAATGTATCGATTTATCGAATCAATCTTCGATTCGATAACTAGGTTATATCGCATACAACCATTCGACACATTCATCGCGAGAATAGAATACGGTATCACATACACGCATTATCCTCGGTCCCGCACATATCTCATATGCGCTCCTATTTCGTTTCGCTTGAGCCAGGAAACCTCTGTGTAGGACTCTAAAGACTCGTCAATACGCCGGCAGCAGGCGATGATCATATCAAACACCGACAAACCGCAAGCGGTTTGCTAAACGTAACGGCCACCCGGGTATTGAGCGATCGGAAGATCGACGAGCAAGCCCGCTCACACTCCAGTGAATCCAACCAGTAACACTACCGTACAGTCCGTTCTGATCGTCTGATATGTCGCATATCTCTCCTAGGGGTGGTAAACGTCAGACCCAGTAGCTCGATAAGTCGTGTTGATATGAGTTCTATAACAATTCGAGAAACTACTGGTAACACTTACCAGTAAATCTCAGCAACCCTGGCCAGGGATTTCCTGTTATAGCCAATCGAACACAGCGCAACATCAACCCCTATACCGGGAGAGACGAATCCCCTCCTATCGCTCATTGCCTCCATGTGACTCGGGACTGTACCCAAAAACCACCGTTTTGCACGCCCTCTTGGAAGTGGTAAGATGGAAATCAAAGCACAGTGGGAACCACACAAGACTCTATGACGATCTCGGGTCAACAGACTACTCTGTACTAGTGTCACCAGAGAACTGCCATCTGACGTAAGGTATAATACCATCTAGGAGTTCTCGGCGAGTCCGTCCAGTGTACCTAGTCTCTACTGAGCACCCGTATATCATCTCTGATGTCAAACACCAATGGATATGGGATCACCCATCGCCCATCTGTATGGGTCGAGAAGGTATACGCTAGTCTACTCTGGTATATCGATGCCCCGTCTCGATACACCCACGACTAGGGACTTTGAAGGATGTACTTATGGACTACCATGTCCCCACTAGTATGATCCGCATCATAGTCCAGGTAGTCAAGTACACATCCTAAGGGCTTTACCAACATGTAACAGAGAGACAATCAGTGTACACGTTAAGGTAAAGAGCAACCAGATAGCATACTATCATGTCGAGCAAGAAAGTCCTCCCTATATATGTCCAAGCATCCACTACAATATACATCCTATGTACAGTAATGGCCTCTAGGGCATACATATAACTAACAATCTCCCACTTGCACTAGGGCCATCTGTAGCAGTGGTTGTAGTATCTCATACTCAACCATCCCATAAAAATCCCTCTCTGGGAACAGGCCTTTGTGAGTGGATCCGCTGTGTTGCCCTCTGAGTCTACTCTCCTAACCTTGATCACGTTGGAGATCAGTCATCTACATGATCAGGTGATACTGCCTTAGAATATGTCTGGATCACTGATGGGACCGGCGTTCCTTGGCATAAGCCACAACTCCATTGTCACACAATGAGAGGAACTAAGTTCATCTCATGAACAAATATACACCCAAACAGCCTCTTTGGTAGCATCTTAAGTAGCGATGTATCCAGCCTTTATTGTCTAGTATGTCACGGTATCTAGTTTGGAACTCTTCCAACATACTGTCCCTTTACTGAGGGTAAAGATAATGCCTGTGACTGACATTCAGTCGTCTTTATCACCCCTGGAACTATTCCAGTGATTCTCCCCAGGGTCGATTGATACCTTCTCACTACAACTAGTGAGTATCCTAACATCCATTTAGATCTATCTCATAGATCCAAAACCCAGGATTTAGTAGGTATCACTTTGATCCTATGTAGAGAATCATTGTGATAAGCGGAGATTGATCGAGCGTAGCATAGGAAACTCCTTCCCTATCAAGAGTATGTCATCCACGTACTCTACGAGGATGTCACCATACTCCCTACTACTTTTTTGTTTATACAAGGTTCATCTACCATTTTGATGATGTCAACTTCTTTGACTAATCCATCAAAACAGATGTTCCAACTCCGCGATACCTGCTTTAACCTATAAAGCATCTTGTGCACGTTTCCGCTGCTCCCACTGTCTACAAAGCCCTCTGGCTGTGTACTTATAGACGTTCTCTTCTAAAACATCATTTAGAAAAGCAGTCATGGCACCCAACCGCCAGATATCGTAGTCATGGTATGTAGCCGTGGCAAGTAGGATCTGGATGGACTTAAGCATAGCTACTTGAAAAGGTTTCATCATTATCCACGCCTGGTCGATGACGAAAACCTTTAACAAGTCTAGCTTTGAAAGTCTCAACCTTTCCATATACACCAAGTAATCTTCTCAAGATATACTTGCTCCTGATGGGGATTTAACCCTTCAGATATAGCAACCAAAGTCCATACTTTGTTGGTGTATGAGGATTCCATCTCAGTTCACTAAGCATCCAGCCATTCTTACAGAGTCCCACTCCTGATTGTAGGGTTCCTAGGCACGCTAGTGAGGTCTCCCAAGCCATCAACCATGGCAATTTCAAAAATTATGGTGCCGAGAAACCCTAAACTACGGATCGATAACTAGATGTCTAGGCGAAAAAGAACTAGTTAACAAATTAAATAATGAGAATATCGAAAATACAACCTTTGTAGATCCGGTGCTCCACCTCCATAGCTCCGCAACGAGGTCCTCTCCGCTGTCCAAATCAAATCCGGGCTCAAGCGTCGGCTTCGTCGGAGAATGGGCAAGCTAGGTTGTCGATGTCCATGCCGAAGATGATCTACGTCGAAGCATCACTAGATCGAGCTCCACCTTCACCAAGTCTTGAAAACTTGTGAAGGAAACACACTCTAATACTTGGCAAGAGGTAGAGGATGAAGAAATAGGAAGTGGGTAGACTTTAGAATTGGATTTCTCACTCATTTCATCAATCTACCATTGATGAAGTGAAGGTTTTTCTTCACTTGAAGCAAGGAAGAAGAAGAAGAATATATGATAAGTTTTTTTTGAAAAAGAAAATAATCATAATACTTATCATCTATTGAACCATGGTCAAGTGTAGAGAATAAATCATGGTTAGTGGGATGGTTAGGGTTAAGCATGAGACAAAATGGTCACTTGGTCAAAGTCATCATGAAGCTTCATGAACAAAACAAAAGAAGCCACCATTTTCTCATTTGCTTTTCATTTTCCAAAATGAATAAATAGATAAATAAATAGATATGAAAATGTAAACCCTAACCATTACATAACCATGGTTTAAACTTTACACAAAACACAAGTAAACATGTATCATCAAACATGATACAATCAAGTGCACAAAAATCATATCGCATATGCAATGCGCACACCCGAGTGAGAAAATCCATTTAAAGTGAACCGATACTAGTTAATGCAAAGTAATATATCAAATATATAATTATGCATTAAATCATTAAATCAACTCTTGATTTAACGATCCGGTCATATCGCATATAACCGGCTAGTATCCAATGTATCGGCTTATCGAATCAATGCTTGATTCGATAATTAGGTTATATCGCATACAACCATTCGACACATTGATCGCGAGAATGAAATAAGGTATCTTATACACGCATTATTCTCGGTCCCGCACATATCTCATATGCGCTCCTATTTTGTTTCGCTTGAGCCAGGAAATCTCTGTGTAGGACTCTAAAGACTCGTCAATACGCCGGCAGCAGATGATGATCATATCAAGCATCCACAAGCCACAAGCGGTCTGCTAAACGTAACGGCCACCCGGGTATTGAGCGATCTGAAGATCGACGAGCAAGCTCGCTCACACTCCAGTGAATCCAACCAGTAACACTACCGTACAGTCCGGTCTGATCGTCTGATATGTCGCATATCTTGCCTAGGGGTGGTAAACGTCAGACCCCAATAGCTCGATAAGTCGTGTCGATATGAGGTCTATAACTGTTCGAGAAACTACTGGTAACACTTACCAGTAAATCTCAGCAAACCTGGCCAGGGATTTCCTGTTATAGCCAATCGAACACAGCGCAACATCAACCCCCTATACCGGGAGAGACGAATCCCCTCCTATCGCTCATTGCCTCCATGTGACTCGGGACTGTACCCAAAAACCACCGTTTTGCACGCCCTCTTGGACGTGGTAAGATGGAAATCAAAGCACAGTGGGAACCTCACAAGACTCTATGACGATCTCGGGTCAACAGACTACTCTGTACCAGTGTCACCAGAGAACTGCCATCTGACGTGAGGTATAATACCATCTGGGAGTTCTCGGCGAGTCCGTCCAGTGTACCCAGTCTCTACTGAGCACCCGTATATCATCTTCGATGTCAAACACCAATGGATATAGGATCATCCATCGCCCATCTGTATGGGTCGAGAAGGTATACGCTAGTCTACTCTGGTATATCGATGCCCCGTCTCGATACACCCACGACTAGGGACTTTGAAGGATGTACTTATGGACTACCATGTCCCCACTAGTATGATCCGCATCATAGTCCAGGTAGTCAAGCACACATCCTAAGGGCTTTACCAACATGTAACAGAGAGACAATTAGTATACACGTTAAGGTAAAGTTCAACCAGATAGCATACTATCATGTCGAGCAAGAAAGTCCTCCCTATATATGTCCCAGCATCCACTACAATATACATCCTATGTACAGTAATGGCCTCTAGGGCATACATATAACTAACAATCTCCCACTTGCACTAGGGCCATCTGTAGCAGTGGTTGTAGTATCTCATACTCAACCATCCCATAAAAGTCTCTCTCTGGGAACAGGCCTTTGTGAGTGGATCCGCTGTGTTGTCCTCTGAGTCTACTCTCCTAACCTCGATCACCCTGGAGATCAACTATCTTCATGATCAGGCGATGCTGCCTTAGAATATGTCTGGATCACTGATGGGACCGGCGTTCCTTGGCATAAGCCACAACTCCATTGTCACACAATGGAAGGAACATAGTTCATCTCATGAACCAATATACACCCAAACAGCCTCTTTGGTAGCATCTCAAGTAGCGATGTATCGTGCCTTTATCGTCTAGTATGTCACGGTATCTAGCTTGGAACTCTTCCAACATACCGTCCCTTTACTGAGGGTAAAGACAATACCTGTGACTGACATTCAGTCGTCTTTATCACCCTGGAACACTTCCAGTGATTCTCCCCAGGATCGATTGATACCATCTCACTACAACTAGTGAGAATCCTAACATCCAATTAGATCTATCTCATAGATCCAAAATCCAGGATTTAGTAGGTATCACTTTGATTCTATATGGAGAATCCTAGTGATAAGCGGAGATTGACCGAGCATAGCATAAGAAACACTTTTCTTATCAAGAGTATGTCATCCACGTACTCTACGAGGATCGTCACCATACTCCCTACCACCTTTTTGTTTATACAAGGTTCATCTACCATTTTGATGATGTCAACTTCTTTGACTAATTCATCAAAACTGATGTTCCAACTCCGCGATGCCTGCTTTATCCTATAAAGCATCTTGCACACGTTTCCGCTGCTCCCACTGTCTACGAAGCCCTCTGGCTGTGTACTTATAGACGTACTCTTCTAAAACATCATTTAAAAAAGCAATCATGACACCCAACCACCAGATATCGTAGTCATGGTATGTAGCCGTGACAAGTAGGATCTGGATGGACTTAAGCATAGCCACTTGAGAAGGTTTCATCATTGTCCACGCCTGGTCGATGACGAAAACCTTTAACAAGTCTAGCTTTGAAAGTCTCAACTTTTCCATGTACACCAAGTAATCTTCTCAAGATATACTTGCTCCTGATGGGGATTTAACCCTTCAGATATAGCAACCAAAGTCCATACTTTGTTGGTGTATAAGGATTCCATCTCAGATCGCTAAGCATCCAGCCATTCTTACAGAGTCTTACTCCTGATGGCCAGCCCGAAGCTAGTTGGGTCATCATCTCATGATGCAATCCTCGCTCCCACTGTCATAGAGTAACCGAAGTATCTCTCAGGTGGGTGAGGAACCCTACTAGATCGGCGGAGAGGCTGAGGTTCGTTGGAATCTACTGAATCCTTTAGCTCTATCAAATCATCTGCTGTAGTTTGTATAGCTGGAACATTTCCAGTTCTACATAACAGACCTTGCCTCGATCTTGTCCGGATTTTGCTTTTAGACATAGGCCGGACAATCCCCAAATCTTAACTAACTTAAGACATGGGTTCTTCCCATTCCATATCACATATGAAGCGGTAGGCAACTGATTTGATTAGAACCCTATTCAATAGGTATGCAGCTTCTCAAGTGCATAACACCCAAAAGGAAATAGGTAGTTCAGTATTACTCATCATAGAGCACACCTTATCACATAGGGTGTAATTGCTCCACCCCGATATACCATCGTGCTATGGTGTATGCGGAGGAGTAATGCTGAGAGAGAATCTCATTCTCCTTTAGAAAAATCCAGGATTTCCGTGCTCAAGTATTCTCCTCCTAGATCACATCAAAGGACATAATACTTATACCCGTATTTTGGTTCTCTACTTCTAACTTATATTCCGTGAATATCTCAAAAGGTTAGGACATGTGTTTCAACAGGAACATATGTCTGAATCTTGAGAGATTATCAGAGAGTGTAACGAAGTATAAAGAACCAATCCTGGCATGTGTAAACAGGGGACCTTTCATACATCAACATGTATCATCCCAAGAGTTCACTAACTCTTTCTCTGTTTCCAATAAATAGAGCTATGGTCATTTTATCTTTGTGACATGACTGGCGAGTTTCACAAGATGTAAATTCAAACTGATTTAAATATGCATCTTTATGTAATTCTAGCTAGTCGGGTCACATTGATCTGACCTAGTCTACAATGCCTCAAGAAGAATTCGTTCATTTCTGAACTCTTCCTCTTGTGTGTGTTCTGTATACTAAGAACTGTAGTTTGATTTAGAACATCAATGCTTTTAGATAACGTGCCTGAACCGATCAACTTTTGATATAGGAAATGTTCAAAACATTATCCAACTATACAAAATTTTATCATTTCTTTACTAATAAAGAGATAGATATGATTTTGTATATCAGGTTCGTTATCTAATAACATTCGTTCAGAATCAATGTATTTGTAATACAGGGTGACAGTGACCGACCGACAGACTTGGCTGCTACACTTGCCCCGTTCTCTGCCTCATGAAACTTATCACCCGTTCTCAGTTTTTCTACCCTTTTGTAGCCCTATGTAACAGATTACATATTTGGGATCCTGATCCGGTATCATATACCCAGGATCCGGAGGATACTGAGAAACAGTTCTGTATAATGAACACACCCGAAGATGATGCATCAGCATGCACTCTCTTCGTTTGGGCGGCACGGGAAATCTGGCATTCCCCAATTTCCTGCTCTGTCTTATAACAATTATAAGTAGGAGTGGGACCAACGTTCCCCAGCTCAGTATAACAAGCGGGTTCGGTCAATATTCCGTATTATTATCTTGATTAAGGCGTGATATGGTCGCTACCTGGAGAGAGAGAGAAGAAAACACTCAGCGTGCGCTCTGTCAAGAATAGATTGGTTATTATTTTATCTAATCAGGATGGCTCCCACTGCTTTTTATCAAATCTTCCTTCAAACCCTAAAAGGAAAGACTAGCCGGGATTATTACACACTACAAGTTCGCCAATCTTTCAGCCAGGCCAGTGTCGGTACTTTGAGGGAGGTCCCCCGTGCTTTCGCACGAACCTAATTACTGTAAACCTCGTTTTCCCAGAGGCGTAACCCCGTTGACACATTTCTAGACACCTACTTGATCGGCTAATTGTAATGTATAAAACTCTCTCAGGAGTAACTCTTACTCGCAGCGGGTATCGGGATCCAACTATCTCATAGAAGGTATGCAATCTCATTGCAAATTTCAACACTTGAAATTCCCGATAATATTTTGCCCCAAGCGATCTATGACCTTGACTGAGTCAACAAATCGTAGACCACAAGTAAAGTTCAACCCGTCATTTCTCGATTGAGTTAAACCCACCCGCACGACCCTTGACTGAGTCAACAAGGCCGCACGACTACCCTAATCCAATCGCATCATATGCTTTGCAGATAAACAATAATCAGCTACCGCACACTACGCCTTGACTGAGTCAACAAACGCAGCACGAATACTAACTATTACCTATCTAAAATGACGGAGGGCTACGACAGGTTTTTAAGAAAACCTTTTGCGTAATGAACTTTATATCGTTGTAGGATCGAATGAATTTTAAAATGGAGTGCTTTTGAGGCTTTTCTAGTTTTGCTAAAGGAGTCACTCCCGGTGAAGGGATCGTCGGTCCTTTCCTCGTCGAATGAGGTGCGGGATATATCACATATATCGCTGTGCAAAGCAAAAACTCTTAAAAGCAATCAAAAAACAAACCGAGTGTGTAGCATCTGCCAGTTATTGCTAAAGGAGTCACTCCCGGTGAAGGGATCTCGGTCCTTTCCTCATCGAATAAGGTGCAGGATATATCACATATACCGCTATGCAAAGCAAGAACTGTAGCTACTTGTTTTATTTTGAAATTCGATTCTACAACATCTTAGGTTTCTTTTATTTCATTAATCACATTAATGAAGTCCCATCATTTAAATACCTAAACATCACAGATAAATACGACGTACACTTATGCCATCCGCATTCGCCTCGATGTCCCCTCGTGCACCGTTAGGTTAGGTAACTAACGACAGAGCGGGGCAGCGCTAGCGCGGGTGCAAAACATAAGTAACGTCTATATAATATATCATATATACTATATACTGTATCTATCATAGAACATCACATGATCACATCACAGATATCGCAACAGAAGAATCATATGAAATATTGGATATACTAGGACGTCCGTGTTTTCAATACGAGCCAGTATAAAACACGGATTCCACGGTCGCGATGAATAGCCAAACCCACACCCCTAGACCCCTACGAGAGCGGCAAGCAACCCTACCAATTCTGGAGTTAGGAGACCCGGACTCGACTCCTCGAGTTGGTCTCCCACTGGACTCCAGAACCCGGTTACTTGTGCTCTCCTCCTTGGGTCTATCCTAGTGCGGAAAAGTAAATAATATACAAACGGTGACAGCTTCCGCAACCTGGAAGCGCCCCAATAAAAGAATATTACATACAAGTTTTTACATGAATGAAAATGAAAAACACTCATCTCACATAAAAACCCCCGGCTATTCAAACACGACGATCCAATATAACATATCCAGCAACACATAACATCACATGTCATCAACGTAAGTAAATATGCGCATCCCAATTGTCATTGACATATAGCAACGAAACCGGCGATATCACATATTGCACTTACGGTCACAGAAAAGAAAGTGTAAAACTACAACAGTTGGAATCCGCAACCACCTCAGACATCGCATGCCTGACCAAATGAATTACTTAGACATCACATGCCTAACAATTATAAACCCCGCATTTTAGTCTCATTATCGAAAACACTTTTCAATATCAAGTCGGGCAATTCAACAAGATTCCCGACAATTTGATCGAATGCTCGTCGCAAACTTCAGTGGACGGCTGCACCCCCGATACCGTCGACGAAGTGCACCAAGGAAGAACACCGCTACCGCGAGCACCCGGAGGGATGCTTTCGGCGACGGGGTTCTCCTACAGTCACTTGGTCGGGGCTATGGAGTGAGGCTGTCTATTAAGTTTACCCGGCGAGTATCCGCGTACGCTACGTGATTGTGACGGACTTTTGATCACATTAAAATTCCGTGGCAACCGATCAAGTGAGACTAAAGTGCTACGTTTATAACATTCATTTAGTTATCACATAACTTTTATGAATTCCAATTGTTGTATCCCATTCCGGATAAATAGAAAATGTCAAACTTTCCGATCGAACAATCGAACACCCAACTTTTCCCAATACAGATCAACACATGAAATAAGTCTAACAACATTCAGTTCGTGCCTCAGTACCGAAGGTCCAGCCGTAGAAGGGTCAAGCCAACGTCTCACATGTGGCACGCCGTACTGCCCCAAACCCGAAGGTTCAAAGGGCAGTTCAAGACGGTCACATAATCGAGTTAAGGTTTGTTGTCTTCTAGAGGGACCATCGCGTTATTTGCACTACTTAGAACGTCGTTAAACTACGGAAAAATCCAACACTTGGAAATTTCCCGACAGGGGAAAAATTGGGTATTTATATCCGGTCGAACTTTTTAACATATTCTAAAAATTTATCCGGAAAGCCAAATAGACAAAATTTGATAACCCGATCACAACATCGAATCCCCAAAACAACTGCAGAAAATTCAACTCTTGAATAAATATTAAAAATTTCCAGAAAAACCAGCATTGACTATTATTGATTATGGTGCAAATTTTGATGAACAATAGGACAAAACCGCCGCGGATCCGGCGCACGAACCGTGCTCGTGCCGCGGATCCGCGCCTTGACTATGGAGTTACGTCATCAAAATTCACCGTAACCCCTAGAATTCCCTGCTTATTTTTTTAGCAATTTTTAATCTGGAAAAATCCACTGTTTTCAAAAAAGTAAAGAGAGCAATTTTCCGGGTTAAGTTTTGGTTCGATCGGACTTCAAATTCCGTCTGGACTTCGCCTAAGGCTCTAGCTAGGCTCTGATACCACTGTAGGGTTCCTAGGCACGCTAGTGAGGTCTCCCAAGCCATCAACCATGGCAATTTCAAAAATTATGGTGCCGAGAAACCCTAAACTACGGATCGATAACTAGATGTCTAGGCGAAAAAGAACTAGTTAACAAATTAACTAATGAGAATATCGGAAATACAACCTTTGTAGATCCGGTGCTCCACCTCCATAGCTCCGCAACGAGGTCCTCTCCGCTGTCCAAATCAAA
This sequence comes from Agapanthus africanus, assembly GCA_030015575.1. Classification (NCBI taxonomy): domain Eukaryota; kingdom Viridiplantae; phylum Streptophyta; class Magnoliopsida; order Asparagales; family Amaryllidaceae; genus Agapanthus; species Agapanthus africanus. Next base: position 407,352,659 of record CM057349.1, on the reverse strand, counting down.
TCCGGGCTCAAGCGTCGGCTTCGTCGGAGAATGGGCAAGCTAGGTCGTCGATGTCCATGCCGAAGATGATCTACGTCGAAGCATCACTAGATCGAGCTCCACCTTCACCAAGTCTTGAAAACTTGTGAAGGAAACACACTCTAATACTTGGCAAGAGGTAGAGGATGAAGAAATAGGAAGTGGGTAGACTTTAGAATTGGATTTCTCACTCATTTCATCAATCTACCATTGATGAAGTGAAGGTTTTTCTTCACTTGAAGCAAGGAAGAAGAAGAAGAATATATGATAAGTTTCTTTTGAAAAAGAAAATAATCATAATACTTATCATCTATTGAACCATGGTCAAGTGTAGAGAATAAATCATGGTTAGTGGGATGGTTAGGGTTAAGCATGAGACAAAATGGTCACTTGGTCAAAGTCATCATGAAGCTTCATGAACAAAACAAAAGAAGCCACCATTTTCTCATTTGCTTTTCATTTTCCAAAATGAATAAATAGATAAATAAATAGATATGAAAATGTAAACCCTAACCATTACATAACCATGGTTTAAACTTTACACAAAACACAAGTAAACATGTATCATCAAACATGATACAATCAAGTGCACAAAAATCATATCGCATATGCAATGCGCACACCCGAGTGAGAAAATCCATTTAAAGTGAACCGATACTAGTTAATGCAAAGTAATATATCAAATATATAATTATGCATTAAATCATTAAATCAACTCTTGATTTAACGATCCGGTCATATCGCATATAACCGGCTAGTATCCAATGTATCGGCTTATCGAATCAATGCTTGATTCGATAATTAGGTTATATCGCATACAACCATTCGACACATTGATCGCGAGAATGAAATAAGGTATCTTATACACGCATTATTCTTGGTCCCGCACATATCTCATATGCGCTCCTATTTCGTTTCGCTTGAGCCAGGAAACCTCTGTGTAGGACTCTAAAGACTCGTCAATACGCCGGCAGCAGATGATGATCATATGAAGCATCCACAAGCCGCAAGCGGTCTGCTAAACGTAACGGCCACCCGGGTATTGAGCGATCTGAAGATTGACGAGCAAGCCCGCTCACACTCCAGTGAATCCAACCAGTAACACTACCGTACAGTCCGGTCTGATCGTCTGATATGTCGCATATCTTGCCTAGGGGTGGTAAACGTCAGACCCCAATAGCTCGATAAGTCGTGTCGATATGAGGTCTATAACTGTTCGAGAAACTACTGGTAACACTTACCAGTAAATCTCAGCAACCCTGGCCAGGGATTTCCTGTTATAGCCAATCGAACACAGTGCAACATCAACCCCCTATACCGGGAGAGACGAATCCCCTCCTATCGCTCATTGCCTCCATGTGACTCGGGACTGTACCCAAAAACCACCGTTTTGCACGCCCTCTTGGACGTGGTAAGATGGAAATCAAAGCACAGTGGGAACCACACAAGACTCTATGACGATCTTAGGTCAACAGACTACTCTGTACCAGTGTCACCAGAGAACTGCCCTCTGACGTGAGGTATAATACCATCTGGGAGTTCTCGGCGAGTCCGTCCAGTGTACCCAGTCTCTACTGAGCACCAGTATATCATCTCCGATGTCAAACACCAATGGATATGGGATCATCCATCACCCATCTATATGGGTCGAGAAGGTATACGCTAGTCTACTCTGGTATATCGATGCCCCGTCTCGATACACCCACGACTAGGGACTTTGAAGGATGTACTTATGGACTACCATGTCCCCACTAGTATGATCCGCATCATAGTCCAAGTAGTCAAGCACACATCCTAAGGGCTTTACCAACATGTAACAGAGAGACAATTAGTATACACGTTAAGGTAAAGTTCAACCAGATAGCATACTATCATGTCGAGCAAGAAAGTCCTCCCTATATATGTCCCAGCATCCACTACAATATACATCCAATGTACAGTAATGGCCTCTAGGGCATACATATAACTAACACTGATGGCCAGCTCGAAACTAGTTGGGTCATCATCTTATGATGCAATCCTCGCTCCCACTGTCATAGAGAAACCGAAATATCTCTCTGGTGGGTGAGGAACCCTACTAGATCGGCGGAGAGGCCGAGGTTCGTTGGAATCTACTGAATTCTTTGGTTCTTTCAAATCATCAGCTGCAGTTTGTATAGCTGGAACATTTCCAGTTCTACATGACAGATCTTGCCTCGAGCTTGTCCGGATTTTGCTTTTCAGACATAGGCTGGACAACCCCAAATCTTAACTAACTTAAGATATGGGCTCTTCCCTTTCCATATCACATATGAAGCGGTAGGCAACTGATTTGATTCGAACCCTATTCAATAGGTATGCAACTTCTCAAGTGCATAACTCCCAAAAAGGAAATAGGTAACTCAGTAGTACTCATGATAGAGCACACCTTATCATATAGGGTGTGATTGCTCCGCCCCGATATACTATCGTGCTATGGTGTATACGGAGGAGTAATGCTGAGAGAGAATCTCATTCTCCTTTTAGAATAGTCCAGGATTACCGTGCTCAAGTATTCTCCTGCTCGATCTCATCAAAGGACATAATACTTATACCCGTATTGGTTCTCTACTTCTAAATCATATTCTGTGAATATCTCAAAAGGTTCGGACTCGTGTTACAACAGGAACATATGTCTGAATCTTGAGAGATTATCAGAGAATGTAATGAAGTACAAAGAACCAGTCCTGGCATATGTAGACAGGGGACCTACATACATCAACATGTATCATCCCAAGAGTTCGCTAACTCTTTCTCTGTTTCCAGTAAACGGAGCTATGGTCATTTTATCTCTGTGACATGACTAGCGAGTTTCACAAGATGTAAATTCAAACTGATTTAAATATGCATCTACATGTAACTTCAGCCAGTCGGGTCGCATAGATATGACCTAGTCTACAATGCCTTAAGAAGGATTCGTTCATTTCTGAACTCTTCCTCTTGTGTGTGTTCCGTATACTAAGAACTGTAGTTTGATTTAGAACATCAATGCTTTTAGATAACGTGCCTGAACCGATCAACTTTTGATATAGGAAATGTTCAAAATATTATCCAACAATACAAAATTTTATCATTTCTTTACTAATAAAGAGACTGATATGATTTTGTATATCAGGTTCGGTATCTAATAACATTCGTTCAGAATCAATGTATTGGTAATACAGGGTGACAGTGACCAACAGACTTGGCTGCAACTCTTGCCCCGTTTTCTGCCTCATGAAACTTATCACCCGTTCTCAGTTCTCTACCTTTCTGTAGCCCTATGTAACAAATTACATATCTGGGATCCTGATCTGGTATCACATACCCAGGACGTAAAGGATACCGAGAAACAGTTCTCTGTAATGAACACACCCGAAGATGATGCATCAGCATGCACTCTCTTCGTTTGGGCGGCACGGGAAATCTGGTATTCCCCAATTTCCTGCTCTGTCTTATAACAATTATAAGTTGGAGCGGGACCAACGTTCCCCAGCTCAGTATAACAAGTGGGTTCGGTCAATACATCCGTATTATTATCTTGATTAAGGCGTGAAATGGTCTCTACCTGGAGAGAGAGAGAAGAAAACACTCAGCGTGCGCTCTTGCAAGAATAGATTGGTTATTATTTTATCTAATCAGGATGACTCCCACTGCTTTTTATCAAATCTTCCTTCAAACCCTAAAAGGAAAGACTAGCCGGGATTAATTACACACTACAAGTTCGCCAATCTTTCAGCCAGGCCAGTGTCGGTACTTTGAGGGAGGTTCTCCGTGCTTTCGCACGAACCTAATTAATGTAAACCTCGTTTTCCCAGAGGCGTAACCCTGTTGACACCTTTCTAGACACCTACTTGATCGGCTAATTGTAATATGTAAAACTCTCCCAGGAGTAACAATTACTCGCAGCGGGTATCGAGATCCAACTATCTCATAGAAGGTATGCAATCTCATTGCAAATTCCAACACTTGAAATTCCCGATAATATTTTGCCCCGAACGATCTATAACCTTGACAAGGTCAACAAACCATAGACCGCAAGTCAAGTTCAACCCGTCATTTCTTGATTGAATCAAACCCACCCGCACGACCCTTGACAAGGTCAACAAGGCCGCACGACTACCCTAACCCAATCTGCATCATATGCATAAGCAGATAAATACTGGTTAGCTACCGCACACTGCGCCTTGACAAGGTCAACAAACGCAGCACGAATACTAAACAGGACTTATCTGAAATGACGGAGGGCTACGACAGGTTTTTCTGAAAACCTATTGCGTAATGAACTTGATATCGTTGTAGGATCGAATGAATTTTGAAATGGAGTGCTTTTGAGGCTTTTCTAGTTTTGCTAAAGGAGTCACTCCCGATGAAGGGATCGTCGGTCCTTTCCTCTTCGAATGAGGTGCGGGATATATCATATATATCACTGTGCAAAGCAAAAACTCTTAAAAGAAATCAAAAGGCAAACCGAGTGTGTAGCATCAGCCAGTTATTGCTAAAGGAGTCACTCCCGGTGAAGGGATCTCGGTCCTTTCCTTATCGAATAAGGTGCAGGATATATCACATATACCGCTGTGCAAAGCAAGAACTGTAGCTACCTGTTTTATTTTGAAATTCGATTCTACAACATCTTTAGGTTTCTTTTATTTCATTAATCTCATTAATGAAGTCCCATCATTTAAATACCTAAACATCACAGATAAATACGACGTACACTTATGCCATCCGCATTCGCCTTGATGTCCCCTCGTGCACCGTTAGGTTAGGTAACTAACGGCAGAGCGGGGCAGGGCTAGCGCGGGTGTAAAACATAAGTAACGCCTATATAATATATCATATATACTATAAACAGCATCTATCACAGAACATCACATGATCACATCACAGATATCGCAGCAGAAGAAACATATGAAATATTGGATATACTAGGACGTCCGTGTTTTCAATACGAGCCAGTATAAAACACGGATTCCACGGTCGCGATGAATAGCCAAAACCACACCCCTAGACCCCTACGAGAGCGGCAAGCAACCCTACCAATTCTGGAGTTAGGAGACCCGGACTCGACTCCTCGAGTTGGTCTCCCACTGGACTCCAGAACTCGGTTACTTGTGCTCCCTTCCTTGGGTCTATCCTAGTGCGGAAAAGTAAATAATATACATAAGGTGACAACTTCCGCTACCTGGAAGTGCCCCAAATAAAAGAATATTACATACAAGTTTTTACATGAATGAAAATGAAAAACACTAATCTCACATAAAAACCCCCGGCTATTCAAACACGACGATCCAATATAACATATCCAGCAACACATAACATCACATGTCATCAACGTAAGTAAATATGCACATCCCAATTGTCGTTGACATATAGCAACGAAACCGGCGATATCACATATTACACTTACGGTCACAGAAAAGAAAGTGTTAAACTACAACAGTTGGAATCCGCAACCACCTCAGACATCACATGCCTGACCAAATGAATTACTTAGACATCGCATGCCTAACAATTATAAATCCCGCATTTTAGTCTCAAAATCGAAAACACTTTTCAATGTCAAGTCGGGTAATTCAACAAGATTCCCGACATCCTGATCGAATGCTCGTCGCAAACTTCAGTAGACGGCTGCACCCCCCGATACCGTCGACGAAGTGCACCAAGGCGGAACACCGCTACTGCGAGCACCCGGACGGATGCTTTCGGCAACGGGGTTCTCCTACAGTCACTTGGTCGGGGTTATGGAGTGAGGCTGTCTATTAAGTTTACCCGGTGAGTATCCGCGTACGCTACGTGATTGCGACGGACTTTTGATCACATCAAAATTCCGTGGCAACCGATCAAGTGAGACTAAACTGCTATGTTTATAACATTCATTCTGTTATCTCATAACTACTTGTGAATTCCAATTATTGTATCACATTCCAGATAAATAGAAAATGTTAAACTTTCCGATCGAACATTCGAACACCCAAGTTTTCCCGATACAGATCAACACATGAAACAAGTCTAACAACATTCAGTTCATGCCTCAGTACCAACGGTCCAGCCGTAGAAGGGTCAAGCCAACGCCTCACATGTGGCACGCCGTACTGCCCCAAACCCGAAGGTTCAAAGGGCAGTTCAAGACGGTCACATAATCGAGTTAAGGTTTGTTGTCTTCTAGAGGGTCCATCGCGTTACTTGCACTACTTAGAACGTCGTTAAACTACGGAAAAATCCAACACTTGGAAATTTCCCGACAGGGGAAAAGTTGGGTATTTATATCCGGTCGAACTTTTTAACATATCCAAAATTTATCCGGAAAGCCACATAGACAAAATTTGATAATCCGATCGAACATTCGAATCCCCAAAACAACCCAGAAAATTAAAACTCTGGAAAAATTATTAAAAATTCCCAGAAAAAGCACCACTGGGAACTAAGAATTAAGGTGCAAAATTCGATGCACAGAAAGCCAAAGTGGCCGCGGAACCGCCGCATGAGCATGCTCATGCCGCGGATCCGCGGAGATATTAAGGAATTAGGCGCACGAATTTTGCAGTAATCCTTAGATCTTCCTGCTGAGTTTTCTGAATATTTTTAATCTACAAAAAACCACGATTTTAGAAAAAGTCCAGAGAGCATGGAAATTTTGGGGTTTCGGTTCGTTCGGACTTCAAACTCCGTCTAGACTTCGCCTAAGGCTCTAGCTAGGCATTGATACCACTGTAGGGTTCATAGGCACTCCCAAGAGGTCTTACAAGGCATCAACCATGCCAATTTCAAATTTTAACGGTGCCGAGAAACCCTAATACGGATCGTTGGCCAGATGTTTAGGCGACAAAGCAAACTAGTTAACACTTAACTATAAAAATACGGAAATACAACCTTTGTAGATCCGGTCCTCCACCTCCACGGCTCCGTGATGAGGTCCTCTCCGCTGTCCAAATCAAATCCCGGGCTCTAGCGTCGGATTTATCGGAGAAAGAGCGGGCTAGGTCATCGACGACGTGCCGAAGATGATCTACGTCGAGGCATCGCTAGATCAAGCTCCAACTTCACCAAGTCAAGAAAAATTGTGAAGGAAACACACTCTACTACTTGGCAAGAGGTAGAGGATGAAGAAATAGGAAGTGGGTAGACTTTAGAATTGGATTTCTCACTCATTTTCATCAATCACCATTGATGAAGTGAAGCTTTTTTCTTTGAAGTTGAAGAAGAAGAAGAAGATAATGAATATCATAAGTTAATTCTAAAATGAAAAGAATAATGAATTCTTAGCATAATAGAACCATGGTTAGGTGTAGAGAGTTAATTAGGGTTAAGTGGAATGGTTAGGGTTAAGGATGAGACAAAGTGGTCACAAAGTCAAAGTATTCATGAAGCTTTATGAAAGAACAAAGAATGCCACCATTTTATCATTTCCTTTTCTTTTTCCAAAAGAATAAATAAATGAATAAAATGAATAAGCAAATAATAAATCCTAACCATTTCATTAACCAAGGTTTAATTCTTTATACTTAACCAATTTTACATGCACCATCAAACATGATACAAGCATGTGCACAAAATCATATCACATATATAATGCGCACATCCGAGCGAGAAAATCCATTTAAAGTGAACCGATACTAGTTAATGCAAAGTAATATATCAAATATATAATTATGCATTAAATCATTAAATTAACACTTGATTTAACGATCCGGTCATATCGCATATAACCGACTAATATCCAATGTATCGATTTATCGAATCAATCTTCGATTTGATAACTAGGTTATATCGCATACAACCATTCGACACATTCATCGCGAGAATAGAATACCGTATCACATACACGCATTATCCTCGGTCCCGCACATATCTCATATGCGCTCCTATTTCGTTTCGCTTGAGCCAGGAAACCTCTGTGTAGGACTCTAAAGACTCGTCAATACGCCGGCAGCAGGCGATGATCATATCAAACACCCACAAGCCGCAAGCGGTCTGCTAAACGTAACGGCCACCCGGGTATTGAGCGATCTGAAGATCGACGAGCAAGCCCGCTCACACTCCAGTGAATCCAACTAGTAACACTACCGTACAGTCCGGTCTGATCGTCTGATATGTCTCATATCTCGCCTAGGGGTGGTAAATGTCAGACCCCAATAGCTCGATAAGTCGTGTTGATATGAGGTCTATAACAATTCGAGAAACTACTGGTAACACTTACCAGTAAATCTCAGCAACCCTGGCCAGGGATTTCCTGTTATAGCCAATCGAATACAGCGCAACATCAACCCCCTATACCGGGAGAGACGAATCCCCTCCTATTGCTCATTGCCTCCATGTGACTCGGGACTGTACCCAAAAACCACCGTTTTGCACGCCCTCTTGGACGTGGTAAGATGGAAATCAAAGCACAGTGGGAACCACACAAGACTCTATGACGATCTCGGGTCAACAGACTACTCTGTACCAGTGTCACCAGAGAACTGCCATCTGACGTAAGGTATAATACCATCTGGGAGTTCTCGGCGAGTCCGTCCAGTGTACCCAGTCTCTATTGAGCACCTGTATATCATCTCTGATGTCAAACACCAATGGATATGGGATCACCCATCGCCCATCTGTATGGGTCGAGAAGGTATACGCTAGTCTACTCTGGTATATCGATGCCCCGTCTCGATACACCCACGACTAGGGACTTTGAAGGATGTACTTATGGACTACCATGTCCCCACTAGTATGATCCGCATCATAGTCCAGGTAGTCAAGTACACATCCTAAGGGCTTTACCAACATGTAACAGAGAGACAATCAGTGTACACGTTAAGGAAAAGAGCAACCAGATAGCATACTATCATGTCGAGCAAGAAAGTCCTCCCTATATATGTCCAAGCATCCACTATAATATACATCCTATGTACAGTAATGGCCTCTAGGGCATACATATAACTAACACCTGGACACCCGGGACGAGTGGAAGGAGGTCCGTAGGGCACCGGTCGAGCCTCTGACCGAGGTGCCTTTAGCGGAAGGAGACCCAAGGAAGACCGTCTAGGTCGGGTCACTCCTGATGGGAATCCAGCGGGATGACCTGACCGAGTTCCTCCGAAGCAATTCTGACGTCTTTGCCTAGGCCCCAGCAGACATGCCTTGGATCGACCCCAAAATCATCTCCCACAAGCTCGGGGTTGATCCTACGGCCCGACCCGTCAGGAAGAAGAAAAGAAGCTTCGCCCCGGTCAAACAAAAGGCCATCGAAGAAGAAGTTGACCGACTCCTTGCCGCCAACTTCATCAGGAACGTGCCCTACTCGGAGTGGCTGGCCAACGTGGTCCTGGTCAAGAAGTCGAGTTGGAAGTTTCGTATGTGCGTTGACTTCACCGACCTCAACAAGGCCTGCCCTAAGGACAACTTCCCGCTCCCCCGCATAGACCATCTCGTCCACAGCTCGGCCGGGCATGAGCTCCTGAGCTTCATGGACGCTTTCTCTGGCTACAACCTAATCCGTATGAATCTTGACGACGAAGACATGACCGCATTCACGACGGACCGGGGGGTGTCCTGCTACAGAGTGATGCCCTTCGGCCTCAAAAATGCTGGGGCCACATACCCGAGGCTGGTCAACCGCATGTTCAAGTCGCAGATCGGCAGGAACATGGAGGTCTACGTTGATGACATGCTCGTCAAGTCCGTCTCGTCGGCCGACCATGTCAAGGACCTGGGCGAGGCATTCAGGGTGCTCCACAAGTTCAACATGAAGCTGAACCCCGCTAAGTGTGCGTTCGGAGTCACTGGAGGGAAATTCCTCGGGTTCATGGTCACTCACTGCGGGATTGAAGCTAACCCAGAAAAGATCGACGCCATCCTGAACATGACCGCACCCAGGACCAACGTCGAGATTATGCGGCTCACAAGGCGGGTCGCCGCTCTGAGCCGTTTCATGTCCAGGTCGGGGGAGAAGTGTCTCCCGTTCTTCAAGGCGCTGAGGAAATTCCAAGGTTCGAGTGGTCGGATGATTGCCAAGCCGCCTTCGACCAACTGAAGAGGCACCTCACAACACCGCCCCTACTCACCCGGCCCATGGAAGGGGACGAGCTGTCGCTGTACCTGGCAGTATCCGACCAAGCAGCAGGGTCGGTGCTCGTCCGAGAGGCCGAGGGGGCGCAGAAGCCAGTGTACTATGTGAGCCATGTATTCAAAGACGTGGAGACGAGATACCCCGCCATAGAGAAGATCGTCCTGGACCTCGTAGTAACCTCGCGGAAGCTGCGGCACTACTTCCAAGCACACACCATCATCGTCCTCACTGAGCGCCCCTTGGGGGCTATCCTGGCATCGCCGGAATCCTCTGGCCGTCTAGAGAAATGGAGATGGGAGCTGTCTCAATTCGACATAAGGTATCGCCCGAGGCAAGCCATGTTCCGGACTCCGGCCCACATTTACGAACATCCCGATTCATACCATTTCCTTCTTGACATGCCAGGAGTTGAAGTAGATAAGATCAAGGTATCTATATATACTTTAAATGATTCAACTCACATTCTTAGTTAATTTGGAGCAACTTTTTTCTCTTCTTTAATCAAGTTTAGAAGATTCAATTTTTCGTATTGTTTTTGATGATACTCGATATTGGTGATCCCCAAGATCAGGACATGTGGCAGATGACATGTCCCAGAACTCAGAAGGAAGGGCCCGCGGGAGCCGGCCAGGACAACCCCATACCCGACCTGCAACCACAAGCCAGCCCTCCTCAGGGCCCCTGCAAATTGGCCTCCTCGGCCCCATAGCTCGCCCGAGCTGCCACAAGTCCAAGACTCCTCGGCCTCCTCGCTCGTCCCCGAGCTCCCGGCCGAGGCCGTCTTCCTCGGTCCTCCGACCAACTCCACCACTCATGGGCGTAACCGCCGCTCCGCGAATCTCGCCATGCGCAGATTCTACGCCAGAAACATCCTACGTTCCACACCACCACGATCCCCATTATTGGATGATCCGCTCTCTATGCGGGCGTGACGTCGGGAGCATAACTGCCGGCAAGATTCTCACGCCTGCTGCTGCGTGCCACCACCGCTATATAAACCCCCATCACAGAGGGGTCAAGTAAGCCATTTTTTATTCCACTTAGCCATTACTCTGCTCAGATCTAGCACTAACTTGATCATCGTAGGGTCTTCGGTGGTACCAAACTACCCCGGGACTTCTTTGCAGGTGCTCGGCGCTAAAATTCTCAAATCACCTATCTCCTCAAACCCATTGAGACCCACATGCAACAGGAGATCACCTCCAAAATCCACCGGGAGATCGACGGAAGACAACATCTGAAGGAGGCCTGAAAAGGACCTCCATCAGTTGGCGCCGTCTGTGGGAACCGCAAACTTCACAAAAACAAAATTGGCCTTCCGATCTCCGCCCGTATGGCCAGCAACCATCCTGAAGATCCAGGTACCAGCCGCCGCCTTCCCCTCACTGGAGGCACGGATGAACCCCCCGGCGACCATCATCAATGCCCTCGCCAGCCGGATAGATCGGCTACAGTCCCTCGTGGAGGCGCTCGTCCACATCCAAGCGGCCAAGCCCGGGCACCAGATCGCCGCTCCACCGCCCCTAGAAGGCTCTGCCCCAGTCGGGGCGGCTGACCACCAGCAGGCTACGACTCCTAGCCACAGATCTCTCGGGCCGATACTCCCTGAGGCCCGCTGGGCGTCCCACGGCTCCACACCGAGGTCCGCCGCCAGAACGCCTCGCCTCGAGCCTCCTCACGACCCTTACCCCCCTGAGGAGATGTCGGTCACCTCGCCTGTCCACGGATATGGTCGGCACCTCTTCCCTCGGCGGGGTCGTATAGAAGGGGATCACTGCGACGACTCGAGAGCCACCTCGCCTGGGGATCTGAGGAATCTTATCGAGAGGAACCGGGGCCGCTCCCAGACGCAGGTCTCCTGCAGCAGAGGCCAGGGATCCCAAGGGGCCGAATCCTCAGGATACCACGGTGGACTCGACGCCCTTGAGAAGAAGATCGAGAGCATATGCCGGGAGGGTCACCTCTCGAGCGATGGGGCTAAGTACGCCTCCGACTCGCTCACAAAGCCGTTCACCAAGGAACTGCCCGCCGTCCACGTCTCCTCGCAAAACAAACCCCCGAAGGTCTCTCTGTTCGACGGGAAAACCGACCCGAAAGACCATTTAGATGCTTTCACCGTGGGGATGAGCTTCCAGGACCACTCCACGCAGGTCGGGACTGGTTCCGAGGGCTCGAACCGTGCTCAATCTCGACCTTCGACGAGCTGGCTACTCAGTTCCTCGGCCACTTCGTTGGGAACCTTCAGCAGAAGCATACGGTCGACTACCTCTTCACGATTAAGAGTGGGGACAAAGAGACGTTCAAGGCCTACATCACCTGCTTCTACAACGCCCTCCTCGAGGTCCCCGAGCACCGGGACGAGACCGTCATCACGACGCTCAGATCCATTCTGAGGCATAAGGAATGGTTGCGCTCCTTTGCGTTGACACAGCCTAAGACCATAGCCTAGGTCAAGGCGTGGACCGAGTGCGAGGTTCAGCTGGAAGCCGAGGTGAACGCAAATTTCCCCCGAGCGGAATGATTCGACCAGAAAAAGAGGGTTCGGGAGGCGTCAGTAGCCCTATCACCCGATGTTCCAGGAGTACACCCCGCTCAACGTCTCCCTCGCAGTGTTACTAGATGAGGCCCAGGGCGAGGGGTTCTTCAAGTTCCCTCCGATCCCACGCCAGGCCTCAAAGCGAACCCGAGGCCCTTACTGCGCCTTCCACCGGACGCTGGGCCATGCAACGAAGGATTGTAAGCAGCTCCGGGACTATATCGAGGTGCTCATCCGATCGGGGCACCTCGCCTCCTACATGAGGGACAAATGGCAGGCCGACCGCAAGCAGGAACAGCGTCCCCCTCCCGCCGAGCTGACCATCGGCCAGATCATGCTCGTTTCGGCGGACAACAAGTCCGGCGCTCAGGGAGCCCCACACCCGGTGCCGAGCACGGAGACTAACAAGCCTTCGGGGAGCTCAGACCGCGCTAATAAGGTTATCTATTAGCATATACTTTTCTTTCTGGGCGATGTAAACTCTTCCTAGGATCTGTTGTTAATTTAATAAAGATCAATGGAACATTGCAAAAAGGAAGGAAAAATCTCATTTATTTAAAAGGTATTATGGGCTCCTCAGCCATACATGCAAAAAGAAAGAAAAAAGAAAACTACAACAGCGGGGGTAGGGGGGTGCAGAGAGCACTGCTCATGGTATTCGGTAAAGATCTCCGCCAGCCGAGGCCTCGCGAAATCCAGCCTCTGCCCTCGATTCCCACCGCGCGCGTCGACCCCGAGCCTCAGTTCATAGCACTCACGGAGGAGTGCCTCTGAGCGAGCCAACCGGTTCACGGAGATCAGGCCGAAGCGTCTCAGAGACCGCAGCTTATCCACGGCCTCATCATAGAGCTGCTCGGATAAGGGATTGTAAAGCCCCGACGACGCCCTCCAGATGGATTACATCAGCAGCTGCAACAGGGAGGAGCGCCGAGGGAGCAACCGGCCGAAGTGGCCTTCAATGATCCCACAGACCAACTATACCGTGTCCTCGGTGCAATTCTGGTCATAAAGGTGCACATCTTCGAAGTGAATGATTTCGGGGATGGTGAGGGGGAAGTCCTGCATTTTCAACGATCTGTATACAAAGGAAGGAAGAACCAGCGCTCCTTCAGCCTTATATAGCCCACTGCGCCCCAATGGAGCTCAACAGTCGCCCGCTTACGCCCAAAAAATCGCTGCCACGCGGCAATCATCGAGCCTTCTTCGGCGGAATCTAAATGACGGCATTCAATGCGCATGCTGCGCGCACGTTCGCCGCGACCAATCCTGTTCCCCGTACCCAGAATGGGATGGTCGGGCGAAACCTCACGAAAATTTGCCGAGCGGCTACCCTGCTCGGTTATCCCTGACGGGTAGCTTCCCTACCGCAACGCCAGGGACCAGAAAGTCCTCCTTAGAGGCAGCCTAGCAGCTTCCCTGCTCGGCTATCCCTGGCGGGTAGCTTCCCTACCCAACGCCAGGGATCAGAAAGCCCTCCCAGAGGCAGCCCAGCAGCTTCCCTGCTCGGCTATCCCTGGCGGGTAGCTTCCCTACCGCAACGCCAGGAATCAGAAAGCCCTCCCAGAGGCAGTCGAGCCTGAGGATCCCTCGCTCGGCTATCCTTCAGGATAAAAGCCCTCGCCAAGAGGCACCTGGCAGAAACCCTGCCCGGCAAAGGGTCCTTCATAGGCTTCTTACAGGCCCTCCTGCGCTAAGGACCAAAGTCCTCTCGGATGTAGTCGAGTCCTTGCTCGGCTATCCCCGGCTGGTAGCTTCCTACCACAATCGACAGGGATCAAAGTCCTCGCCAAGAGGCACTGAGCAGTGACCCTGCTTGGTCCCCATCCTGAAGGATCAAAGCCCTCGCAAGGGGCAACCGAGCAGCTACCCTGCTTGGTCTTCTCCGGTTGGGAGCTCCCTACCCATGAAGCCAGGGATCGAAGCCCTTGCAAGAGGCATCCAAGCGGCTACCCCACTCGGTCATCCCAGGCTGGTAGTTGCCTACCCACAACGCCAGAGATCAAAGCCCTCGCTAAGAGGAGACCGCACAACTTCACCGCCCGGTCATCCTTAGTGGGCTTCATACAGCCCCTCCAACGCTAAGGATCAAAGACCCTATAAGAAGCAACCGAGCAGCTACCCCGCTCGGTCATCTCAGGCTGGTGGTTCCCTGCCTATGACGCCAGGGATCGAAGCCCTCACAAGAGGCATCTGAGAGGCTGCCCCACTCGGTCATCCCAGGCTGGTGGTTACCTACCCACAGCGCCAGAGATCAAAGCCCTCGCCAAGAGGCGACCGCGCAGCTTCACTGCCCGGTCATCCTTAGCGGGCTTCTTACAGCCCTTCCAACGCTAAGGACCCAAAGTCCACCGTGGGTCCACCGAGCAGCTTCCTATTCATGCTCGGCACAGGTATGGCGAATAGTCCTCTGCCCATTACATGCAGAGGATCCAAGGCCCCCACAAGGGGCATCTAAGTCTAAACGATCCCCCCTCGACCTCGGGGCCCATAAGGATGCCTCCTCGCCAGCGCTCGGCACGCTCGGCAAGTGATCGAAATCAACTCGACGAACGATCGCTAGACAGATGGCCAACCTGACATGGAAACACAATGATGCAAGCAGAGATATTTTAAAAAACATCCTTCGCAAATGAAAGATAAAGTGCGAACCGATGAAACCAAAGCAAAAAGTTTCATTACTACCAAAGGAAAAAGCTTTACAAAGGGTATTTTTGGGCCCCCCGGCCTTACAAAATGCCCGGAGGCGTACAAATTCCAGAAGCAAAAATAAAAAGAGGAAGACGGGGGCTTTAGGCCTCGGGGTCAGGTGCGACCTCGGGGTCCTCGATGGCCACCACGTGACGTGCAGGGTCCTCGGCGGCTTCCTCGTCAGGAATCTCTTCCCCCTGCTCATCGGCGTCCACGAGGGGGTATTCGGCCCGGAGGTCTTCATCGGCGAACCCCGGCATCCAGGCCTTAACGGCGTCTAGTGCCTCCGTGCTAGATGCGGGTCGTAGCCACAGCCAGGTCACCATAGAAGTCCTTCGACTTCTTGTAGCCTTCCACGACCTTCGCCGCCGAAAGGTCGGCCCGTTTCGCTACCTTCAAGTCGGCCGACTTAGCCACCGCGGCTTCCGCCCCCAGCTCTTTCCGGAGGGTCTTCACCGTCTTCTTCAGGTTGCCGGCGAGCGCCTGAGCATCCCCAAGCTTGGCCTCGGCGGTCACGGCAGCTTCGCTGTGCCAGGCGGCCTCCCATTTCCCGGCTTCCACCTCGCCTTCCAAGGCGGCAACCCTCGCCGTCACTGCCTCCAGCTCCCGCTTGGAGCTCTCTTCCAACGAGGCGAGCTGGCCCGCAGCCGTCATTGCCAGGGCTACCACCTCGGCCTCCAGGCGCAAGGCGAGGGCAACTTGCTGGAAAACCTGAGAGATAGGAAAGAGATCAGAAAGATGAAGGAGGCACCGAATTTCACGAAGAGCCAAACACTTACCTGCACGGACTCCTGGGCGATGGACACCAGGTGTGCCCTGAAGGTCCCCCCGGGGACTCTACCCACGGCCGATGCCTCTATTTCATTGTCACGACCCAAATGTGGCACGTGACCGGCACTTAAATCACGTGACATCTAAACACATCGACGCGGTTTAAGTAAGCCAAAACCCGGAATCTAAACCCTTTTTAAAATATTTGAGGTGAGGTTTAAATAATCAGCTGATAATATCAATTTAAAATAACATCGTATGTTGAAAAGCCTTTATGATGTTTTGAAACTTGACATCACCTCCTTTACGTTTTTATAAAAACTTGATACAACATAATAATATAGTATCCCAACGGAAGCTAGCTTTAAGGTCCAAAGACGGAACAGCCAAACAAATCTATAACAGACGTCGATTCTAAAATGTGCGATATCACCACACATGAACTCTAAGTCATCGCTTCTAAGTCCATAGTATATCATTTCTAAGTTGATGGAGTTTCTGCTAGATACAAGAATAAAAGAATAATCAAGAGTGAGTATGATACAATAATAACCCACTTACCCATCAATCCCAAAAGAAGGTGTGCCCCAAACCGCTGATAATCTAAGCGGTAATACCTGCAAGAAACTGTGGCACAAAGGGGATGAGTTGCCAACTCAGTGAATAAAAGTACATCTAAAGGTAGAAATCGAAATGCATGACGATACCTAGGTCATAAGTATAGTACTATCATAATCTGTATCGATATACTATATGATATGCAAAGGTGCAATACTAACTATCATGTAATAAGTATAATATCTCCATGTCATATGAATCAATATCATGAATCTATTACCCGTATTGGAATTTCCTTTTTATCTATGCATGTCTGTACAATTATATGCAGGTACTGTTCCCCGGATCAATCCTGGTGGAATCCAATAAATACATATCTACCGTGTACCTCAAGATAATGATCACATCAATAAACATATGGATGTCCAGCATCGACATCGAAATCCGAAATCTCTCGTGTCTAGCATCGACACAAAACTTCCATTTCTCCCAGGCATCATTTCTCGAACGATCTTGTAATCAACAAAGCCCACTATGTATCCAACTGTATTCCCCACCAACTCAGTCTGGATAAAACTGTAAATCCGTAACCGTATATCCACTGACTCGGTTCGGAATAAAACTAAAAATCCGTAACCGTATATCCACCGACTCGGTTCGGAATAAAACTATAAATCCATAACCGTATACCCACCGACTCGGTCCGGATATTAAAATCAGAAAACACAAACCTTATGGTGGACGTTTATTCATCATATAAAAATATCAAGTGAGGAATAAGAAACTTGCATATATTATATTGATGATATATTATATATATATATATAACAGTGTCCCATACCACCGATATATATATATATATATATATATATATATATATATATATATATATCACAGGAGTAGAATACTCAGAAATCTCAAGAAATCAAATACATCATCTATAGTACTACAACATGAATAGGAAAAGACTACGTAATCATATCACATAACATAATAAATTCAATTTTACAGTGACATGGCAATACCAATGAGATGTAGTGTAACATATAGTTAAGTGCTTGTGCAGCATAGTACTCATTGGTATTTGTGCAGTGTTCTACCAGAGTGTGCGTAACGCGGAAACATATAATATAGAATACCTAATACAACCCTATAAAAAGTCTAAACGTACTTATTGTAATTACTTGTTATGAGCTATACCATTTAGACATGATCGGAACGTTAAGTTTAAAATAAGGAAGCTGCATAAGATTTAAAAGAGATGTTTGTTTTAGAAATTGGCACGCATCCAGATGGTTTATTTAAAAGACAACGAACCGTGGTTTTTAAAACAATCTAGCTCATACCAGTATTACCTCCAAAAACAGAACATAATCTATCTTTATGTATCAAAGAATAAATTGTCCATTATTCGGCATACAAAGTTCATCCTTTCCGATACGTATAAAACTCTTGTATTATAGCTCATCATATCGCTATATCCATATCATCTTATGTACGGCATGATCCCTCGTACTAACTCATCAAATCATACCCATATCGTACGGATCAATTATCACGTATATCTCATTTAAAAACTACATATAAAACTTTACGCAAATAGAACGTATACAAGATGCAATACCATATCGATGCTTTGACGAAAAGCTAAACTTAAGTAGATATCATCATAATAATTATAAGGTTGCGGGGGTGCTATACGCCATCCATCCGACTTCCCCCGTAGATGTAAATCTACTCACCGGAAATACGTCGTATCCACTCAGGCATCGCCAATCCTTTTTCCTTTCCTTGCGACCTCCGAAGTCCCCGTATTTGAATCTAACATTGCAATAACTTGTATAAGGAAACGGCTACATTCCGAAACGTAAAAATCAAGAAACACAAGTTGTACGTATTAAATACACTATGTACGACTATAGCAAACAATCTAACGTTTAACCTTACGGAATTTTAACCCAACGCTGCATTGCGACTGAAAACAGAACGCGTTACGTATTTCCCGTGTCGTATTATAGGTCATAGATACATTTTTCCGATATTTGCTCCCAGATTTTATATACAGTTAAACTGAATTGATTAAACAATACCAAATTAACCATAATTCTACACAGAGACCTACCCAAAAAGCCAAAACACTCAAGCCCCCAAGAAACCCAGTGACGCCGGAATTCCCCTTAATGTCGCCGGCCAAAATCCGATCCCCTGGGTCCGTCATCCTATGGTTTGTTCTAGGTCCCATATAAATCATTCTGGCACTGTTTTGTTAAGTTTAATTTACTCCGAATAATAGCAGATTATAACAGTGTTCAGTTTTGCTAAACATACGATATTATGGACACTATGATTTCAACCTTGAACTATTTTCAGAATCTAATTCCTACTGTGATTAAGGATTTTACCTTCAAGTAATTGCTGGAAGAACTCTCCCCCAAGATGCACAAGCTCCTAGTCCTGGCTTGATGGTGATATCCTTGCCTAGTTCTCCTTCTTCTTCACTTTTCTTGTTCTTCTATGTTTTGCTTTGTTTTTCTTTTCTTTTCTTTAAATTTTTAAATTTTTAGAATGCTTCAGATCTGAACACAAGCTATTTATGTGAGAAGAAGGAAAGATAAGGTAAAGGAGGAGGTGTCACCAAACAAGATGTGGGGTTTTCATGCAAGAAGGAGGTGTGGGGTGTAGGTTATGCATGAGAGGAGGAGGTGTCCATACTTTATCATCTCTAACTTGAATTATCTTTAATAAAATTCTGAACTAAACTTTATCTACCCCTTTTCACTTACAACCCCCACATTTCTTAGTTTGCACAACTTTCCTAATTTTATACACAAAGACCCTTCACTAACTATGTTATAATATAACACTATTTTACTTAAAAATGAAGCTAAATTTTACATTAAAACCCTTATAATTTATTTATGTTGCATACAAAAACTAAAATTTAATTTGTTTAACATACATCTTATCAAATTGTCTTATTTGGTTTTAATAATTTTTTAATTTAACCTTTTATTATTTAATTAATTACTTTATTTATTTCTACAACTTAAGAATGTTACATTCATGCAGAAGGCTATCCGCAACGGATAGCCCCGATGACACTGCGAACCGGAGTCCCCCTTCCTCCACCATGAACGGCGAGGATCGGCCCCGGGAAGATCTCTGGGAGCTCCTTTTGAGCGGCTCCGGGGGAGAGCCGACCTCCTCCTCCGAGACTGGGTCATCCAAAACTAGGGCCCGCTTCCGGCCCAACACTCTGCTGGGACCCGGGGCGGGATCCGCCCCCGAACGCTCACGGAACGCAACCACCAGAGAAGGAGGAGCCGGGGCAGGCTTCGCACGAGAAGAGCTGGCACCCCCAGCCTTCGTAACTTTCCTCGGCTGGCGCATGGAGGCTTTAAGCGAGTCGAAGTCCATGGGTCCTCCACAAAACAAATGCAATGAAGTTAGCAACACAAGCAATACGTAAGCCAAAAAGCAAGCCTAACTTACCGACGAACTCAATGGGGCTGAGCCCGGCCCAACTCAGGACCCTCTCAGATAGCAGCACGTCGGATCGGGGGATAGGCTCCAACGATGCCACTCTCACCACGGCAGGGTCATTGGACTGGTTCCCCGGCAAGCATTTCTCCCTCGACCACTTTGTAGGCACGGGCCAGTCCTCGCCCGCGGGAGGGGAAACGAAGAAAAGTTTCTTCTTCCAATCATGAATGGAAGAGGGCAGGGCCACGATCCCTGTCCCGAAGGCGCCCCCCGGCCGCTTTCTAAAGGAGTGATAGACCCACGTCGGGTCGCCCACTTGACTACCAGGGTGCTTTTTGAAGACGAGAGAAGAATCGAGGAGGGAGAGACTGAAGGGAACCATCTGCAACTTCAGGCGGATCAGGAACCCGAGGAGGATCCTCCACGAGTTTGGAACTAACTGGCCAGGGACCAAACCAAAAAAGTTCAGCGCTGCAACGATCTTGGGAGAGAAGGGCAGGCGCATTCCGCCCCAAAAAGCTTCCAAATACAGGGCGATTTCCCTGCCCCATACTTGGTCCGCCCTCTCCCCCTCCTTGGCCAGTCAGAGCGTGTAACGTGGGGGGATGTGGAAGCGAGCCCGGGCATTGGCAAGCTTGTCCTCATGCCTCACCCAACACGAGGTGCTGGGGGCCGCATCTGCCGCCTCCTCCCTGGGGGCTGCCCCCGCCGTACGATCCCGGGGAGAGGATCCGACCCCTGCTCCCCGGGGGGACTCTGACACAACTAAAGGGTTCCTAGAACCTACTCCCACAACATCTACTGACTCTACAAAGGAAGACATCTAACCTTGAGAAAAGGGATCCTCGGGAAACGAAAGCGAGAGAAAAGAAGACGAGCGCCGAGCAACCAGGACTTAGAAGAGGGAAATATGAAGGAGTAGGGGCTCAAGGATGGGCCCCACCCCTGTTTATTGCGGCAAGCGACCTCATCCAACGATGCCCATCATCTCCCTCCAAAACGACTCCTCGTGTCCAATGGCTCCGGTCGCTCCACGTGTCGTTCCTGCGCTGGGCCGCATCCCATCAGACGCCGCAGGCCTGCATACGTCACGTCGGCCAATCGATGCTTGACACGTGGACCGTCGCTTCAGTAGCAGAATACACGAACTGGCGCACCATCCTTAAATGCAGAGATCTTTCCCCGATTCGCTGACAGAAAAGACAGCTGACGGCCCGTGGACACGTCCCGACGAAATCCTAAGGGGGAGCTCACCCCGGCGGCCCGGCAGTCCACTCCTGACCCGACCCGCTAGCTGGTCGGGACAAGAGTAGGGGGCTAATGATGATACTCGATATTGGCGATCCCCAAGATCAGGACACGTGGCAGATGACATGTCCCGGAGCTCAGACGGAAGGGCCTGCGGGAGCCGGCCAGGCCAACCCAGTACCCGACCTGCAAGCACAAGCCGGCCCTCTTCAGGGCCTCCTGCAAGTTGGCCTCCTTGGCCCCATAGCTCGCCCGAGCTGCCACAAGACCAAGACTCCTAGGTCTCCTCACTCGTCCCCGAGCTCCCGGCCGAGGCCGTCTTCCTCGGTCCTCCGACCAACTCCACCGCTCACGGGCGTAACCGCCGCTTCGCGAATCTCGCCATGCGCAGATTCTACGCCAGCAACATTCCACGTTCTACGCCATCACAATCCCCATTAATGGGCGATCCGCACTCTACACGGGCGTGACGTCGGGAGCATAACTGCCGGCGAGATTCTCGCGCCTGCTGCTGCGTGCCACCATCGCTATATAAACCTCCATCACAGAGGGGTCAAGTAAGCCATTTTTTATTCCACTTAGCCGTTACTCTGCTTGGATCTAGCACTAACTTGATCGTCGAAGGGTCTTCGGTGGTACCAAACCACCCCGGGACTTCTTTGTAGGTACTCGGCGCTAAACTCCTCAAATCACCTATCTCCTCAAACCCATTGAGACCCACACGCAACAGGAGATTACCACCAAAATCCACCGGGATATCGACGGAAGACAACATCTGAAGGAGGCCTGAAAAGGGACCCCATCAGTTTTAAATAAGAGGTTATAATCAGATACCAACCGGATTTGAACCCAGACCTCTTGTCCCAAGAGGTTTTACCGCTGGACTAGAGTAATTAGTAAAGAATATAGAGCTTGTATCAAGTCTAGAGCTATGGGTCATTTATAAGTCCAACCTTATAACTCAACCAAAAAAAATACATTAATAGATGGATATGATCACTTATTTAATTTATTAAATTTTACACTACATATTGCCTTTTTATATAAGAAAATGTCTTCTAGACTTGTACATCTTACAATAAATATTTCACTTAACCAAACAATTGAATTATTGAGGTTCCTGCAATAGAGTTTTCTGGAGTTGTGGTGAGGGTTGAAGAATTTTTTTTATATTCACTACTATAAATGTTGGTTGCCTACACGGATTGGAAAATATATAGGGACAATTTTAGTTTGCTCCTACGATTATCACCTTAGATGCAAAGACTATAAAAAAATTTATTTCCTTTTGTTGCCCCTACGGTGCCCCAAAAAAAGAACCTACAGTTGGCACCGTAGGGGCAAAGTCAAGCACTTAAAAAAATAAAAACTAAAAACCCCACGCCCAAAATCCCCAGCCCAAAATTTCCTCCCCAAATTTTCCCCATCGCCTCCTCCTCCTTTCCGAGCTCGCCCTCCTCGTCGTCATCGCCCTAGAACACCTCATCCTCATCACCGTTATCTAACCCCCCCTAAATTTTCACCTCGTCGCCCTCGCCTTCATCTTCCTCGTCGTTGTCGCCCTAGCCCTCCTTTTATCCGCCGTCGCCTTCCTCCTTTCCTGACCTCCCGTCGCCTATCCTCCTTCCCGGCTTCCTTTTCGCAGCCGCAGCAGCCACCTCATCCTCATTATGCAGCAGTAGCTACCCTCCTCCTCCTCGTCGTTGCAACAACCAACCTTCTCCTTATCGCCGCCACCTCCCTCCTAATTTGTTCGATTTGGTAGTTAGTTTCAGCGATTTTAATTTTAATTTTCCTAAAATTTTGTTGTTAATTCCTACATTTTTAGGGATTTAATTGTTAATTTTTAATAATTTTTTGGTGTTGTTGTTGTTGATTTCTAATAATTATTAAAAATTATTATGATTTTGTTGTTAGGGTTAGGGCCGGTTTAAGGCTGGGTTGGGTTAACTAGGGTTAGGGTTATGATTAGGGTTAATGGTTAAGGGGTTAATTAGGACCGGGTTAAGGTTAATTAGGGTTAGGATTAATGGTTAGGGTTAGGTTTAAGGTTAGGGCTGTGGTTAAGGTTAGGGTTAATGATTAAGGTTAGTGTTAATAGTTAGGATTAGGTTTAGGGTTGTGGTTATGGTTAGGGTTAGGGTTAATGATTAGGGTTAGGTTAGGGTTAGGGTTAATGATTAGGGTAAGGGTTAGGGTAAAGATATTTTTGTATAATTTAGCAAACCAACAATAGTTAAGGGTATTTTAGCGAATTGTATGTGTATGTTTATGCATGTATGTGTGTGTGTCTATCTCTGTGTGTACACGCACACACATACACATACACATATACAAATAAGGTCAAATCTTAATTCATCATCATTCTCCTCTATATTGAACTCTTGTCAAATCCCATCCTAACCCTAATAAATTCAAAAATCTTAAATTTGATTAAGAAAACCCTTAACTTTAAAATACTTTACCCTAAACTAAAAACTTCGAACCCTTGTAATTGAAAATAAACGTAAAACCAATTGAAATTAAATCTTACACTAAGTATATGTATGGTACTCGATGATAATATGAAACTTTCATATTCTCATCGATAGTCATATGTGAAAATCAAAACGCGACTTAGTTCCCGTCTATCGGTTAACATACGTTCGATGTTCGTCATAACATAGAACTATACGAAGGTTGTTAAATATCAGACGATATCGTTCAATGCTAACAACCGTCGTGTAGTCTATGTGACGAGAACATTCAATCGTATGATAACCGATAGATTTGTCCAGTAAGGACAAGTTAGGAATGTAGAAAGCAAACACTTGCATTCACTTATGTTTTCATTCGTTTCGAGTTATTTCGTCGGTACTTTTCCGCTGGTTCTCCATGTATAAAGATAGATTAGATGTTCATTTCAACGTTATTTCACAACATTGAAATAATTATCTATTCTATTACAGTGTACTCGGTGAACAGCGGGGAGGTGCTACCGAAATTTACTCGAAACGGATGAAGGCACAAGCGAATGCGAGTATGCTCTATACATTCATAATGGGATAGAAGCCTTACCCCCGACAGCCAAAACACACACACAACACGAATACACAACAAACGCACACACAAAACATATACACACTAACAACTCTACACCTAAGTGAAATCATAAATTGAAACACACATACACAGAATACAACTCAAGCTTTAGTATCTTCAAATTCAACTTTGTTAATCGATAATTTATTCTTTTCAATGACAAACTTGCCTCTACAAATTTTCTTCTTTATCAGTAACCATCTTGTTCTTATATTTCTCAATATAGTCACCATAACCTAAAATTTATATGTTATGCAGTCTAACTGCCATGTTCCCGCCAAAATCTTCGGCCAAGAACTATTAGTTCCTGTTTATGCTGGCTTAAGTTTCGTTTATATATGTGAAACCAGACTCATTCATATACGCACATGCATATATTAGAGGAAGAATATGTGTTCAACGACAAAAACAGAAAGCATTTAATTAAACATTTATTCTGCACGAAATAGATCGCCAAGCATGGGATCGAAAGTACAAGGATTTACAAACATATAGATAAAATTATCTAGTTCCCTCTCTGTCTTTTCCACCAAGTCAAAGCGACGATCTTCGCGAGGAGTAGCTACCCATCGGTTAGCACCGCATTCACCAGCGAAAGCAAAAATGATGGCCCGATGAGCCCGTATTTGGCTCAGCAACTGAACAGGGCAATCCCTCAGAGCTTGGTGATCAAATGCGCCTCGTGGAAACACTCGATCTTGTCCTCTGCGGCGCTGAGCATCGCCGAGGTCATCTCCACCGGAGGAGGGGGAATATCATCGAGCACGGACAAAAAGATCATCCAGAGCCAGATAGAGCCTATGGGAAGAGGAGATCCTACATGAGTCCAGAGCTCGTGTAGCGCTGCATCAAATTGGTCATCTGTTAAAGTAGGATTCACCAAGCGCGCAACGAAACGAGGAACGATGTCCTCAATAGGCACCTCCCACGGCTGCCGGTGAGCATGGAGATGGTTACAAGCCAAAACTCTTCTTCAACAAGAGTGATTCTCTTAAAAATTAAGAGAGAAGAGAAGCACTGCTTCAGATTATAAATGAAGAACATTTAAGTCCAGGCACAGAAAATGCTGTGCGTGATGGAACTATTTCCAAGATCTGGGAAAGGGAAAGTTTGACTCAGAAGGAAGATGAAAAGACACCTTCAAAATGAAGCAACACTTCAGAAGTAGCGCACCACGTGTAAAACACGGATGCGCTAGCGCTAAATGCGCTGCGCCCTAAGCAGCGCACCGCATGCAAAGCACGGATGCGCTAGCGCTAGGTGCGCTGCGCCCTAAGCAGCGCACCGCATGCAAAGCACGGATGCGCTAGCGCTAGAACTAAAAGCTCCCCACCGTCAGATCAGAGATCCAATAATCAATCAGAATTAAATTCTGTTAAGGAAAGATTCCTCAAAATCTTTCCAAACAACAAAATTGTGCTCTGTAAATCAGAGCACTGTTGGATCAATGATCCAATGGTAATTAAAAATCACCAAAACATAGAATAAATTCTGTATGGAAAGATTTCTCATTCTTTGTTAAAAAAAAGAAGATTGCCTTCTGTAAATCAGAAGCTCTTGGATCAAAAATCCAACGATGGGAAATTCCCCAAATCAATTGGAGAAAAGATCTCTTTAACTGATTGAACTGATCAGCTTTCCCTATATAAAGGCCCCAAGACTTTAAGTCTCATACAGAGAAATCTCCCCATAAACTTTGAGAAATTCAAAGACAAAGAGCAAGCTCTCAGAAGAAGAAAACTTTCTTCAAGGTAAAAAGAAAAAAAAACAACAGAGAGATGAAATCATCTCATATAAAAGAAGAAATTACTTCTTTTTCTAAGATCATAGATCTATAAGACCAAGGTCTTTTAAAAAAAAGAGAGAGATC
Organism: Agapanthus africanus; assembly: GCA_030015575.1. Lineage (NCBI taxonomy): Eukaryota > Viridiplantae > Streptophyta > Magnoliopsida > Asparagales > Amaryllidaceae > Agapanthus > Agapanthus africanus. The sequence continues at coordinate 407,326,355 of CM057349.1, read as the reverse complement.
AAAAGATCTCATCATAAAAGAAGAACATAATTCTTCTCACAGATCATAGATCTATAAGACAAATTGTCTTTCAGAGATCATCTCATTATAAAAGGGGAATAATTCAATTCTCTTAGGATCAAAGATCCATAAAGGCAAAGCTTTTCACTAAAATAAGAGATTAAAAACATTCCCCACAAAATAAGAACTTTTGTTTTTAGGATCTTGAGACAAAGTCTCTTCTAAGGGAGAATTTATTTCCCAGATCATAAAATTGATCAGATGCGCTTTGCGCCCTTGGACTGTGCTTCTGCGCTCTTAGACTAGCGCTCAGCGTCAAGTGCGCCACGTGTCCCTCATGTGTGCGCCACTTAACAGTTAGCGCTTTGCGCTCTTGAAATAGCGCACTGTGCTCATGGGCTGGCGCTCAGCGCCAGGCGTACCACTTGTCAATCACGTGTGCGCCACTGAACTACTAGCGCTATGCGCTCATAAACTGGCGTAATGCGCCCATCATCTGGCGCTTAACTCCAAGCGCGACGCGTGTCCCTCACGTGTGCGCTATTCGGCAGAAGCGCACTGTGCTGTTTGACTGGCGCAAAGCGCCAAGCGCACCACGTGTTGCACTGATAGAACATAAATTGTTCTTTAATAAGCCCAGGGCTATGAGGAATGCTTAGCATTCAGTAAAAAACAAAAACACTGTCAGGGCTAAGCCCAAATAAAGGCTCATCAGCCCCAAAGATTAATGTTAAACATTTTAACCTGATTGGACTTAACCCAAGATTGGCCATAAGTCCTCAACTAAGATTAATTGAGTCTATATGCTCATAAATCTTTTAACAGATCTTAGTCCCAAATTGGACTACAGATCTCTCAACCAAAATTGGTTCAAGGGTACATCTCTGAACCCCTCCGATATATGTCGTTGTAATCCTTCAACGTCATCAGAGAGGTGACGGGTCCCGATAACCATACATTTCATAGACTATGACGTCTTTAAACTGAACGGTGGGGTCCTTAAGCCCATGGGCTATGATGTCCTTAACCTCAGACTGTGGGGTCCTTAAACCCATGGACTATGATGTCCTTAACCTCAGACCGTGGGGTCCTTAAGCCCATGGACTATGATATCCTTAACCTTGGACTATGGGGTCCTTAAGCCCATGGAGTATGATGTCCTTAACCTTGGACCGTAATGTCCTTACACTAATTATCGTCCGCAATGTCCATAAACTAAGCAATAGAGCCCAAATGCTCTCTTGTTGGATCTAAACGATCCCGTTAAGTTGATCTTAGTCTAAAATTAGACTAACGTATCCTTAACTAACGTTTAAGTTGATCTTAGTCTCAAATTAGACTAACTATCCTTCAACCCAACCCCAAACCCAAATCTAAGATGATACGGATTTGGACTAATCCACGTCCTACAGGCGACAACATAAATTAGTCTCCGTATATAATCCACGAGCAACCAAAAAAAAAACAAACACCCATGACACGAAGTGACCATCTAGAGAAGGAGAAAGTTGTTACCACGATGCGGTAGCGTAATTAACTGCAGGGGCTTGCGCCTGCAGGGAAGAGCATCCCCACAATCAAAAACCCTTCATCATGAGGAAGAATCTGACGAAGTCTGCTACATCGGCCGCATCCGTTTAAACCTTCGATACATGGTGTCAAAAATCAACTTGGCATCTTCGGAGAGGTGGACGGATAGCGCCAATTAGCATCTGCCCCCGGAATTCAGGCCCGGATGTCCCAACGTCCCGGTCGCATCTTTTCGGCGGAGAACAGATTCTGGCATGCCCGGTGGGACCTCTTCATCTTTCCACTCCACACTTCATGTGTCGTGTTTCACGAACAAGTCATGGTTTGACATGGTTGCCTCGGGATTTGAAGTACTAAGATTTGGTATCTTGCTCCGTGCAAAAAACAGAAGATCAAATGGCTTTCAACTGCACAAGCTGCAACAACGGCAATAACTCTCACTCCGTCTCTGCTGGAGGAGTGACCTACGGGCCTCAGGAGGCCTCTGTTTTTACAATGCCGGTGTACCAGGTGACGCAAGCCACCATTGGACTATTCTTTGGGACCATGCTCCCACCCATAAGCTTCAACACACCACTGCCATCACAAGAAGCTAAGAAGAAGTCGGTCTTTGATCGGCTCACAACTATTGCGGCCCCTCTTAATGGGTCGCCCAAACCAAGCGCCCCGGTCTTTAACAGATTGGGCCAAAGCTCCAATGGGCTTCTGAAGAAGCCCACGATACCGGAAAGGGTTAACTCGAAGAGGATAGCCATTCCTGCTCCTAAAGTCACCAAAGCGGCTTCCCTTGCTAAGGAGTCGGTCTTTGCAAGACTGACTGTTTTGTCTCCCGCTCCAAACGAAGTCACCAAGACTGCTCCTCCTGCTCGAAAGTCTGCCTTCGACAGGTTGGCTATCCTCGCTCAGCGGACGTCCGTTTTTAATAGGCTGGCGCTAATAACATCACCTGACCAGAACAGGAGGCATGATCAAGACACCCCTATAGCTGACCAGTACCGTCGGCTCGACACGCTCGACGTCGCCACTGGTGCCGAGTAAGGAAGGTTGGGGGCAATTCCCCTTCTGGATTGACTCCGTCGGCTCCAACGGTGGAAATTGATGTTGCTGTTCCAACTGGGAACAGCTTTGAACTACTTAGGAGGGTATGCAAAAACTCTCCAACTGCTGAATTGAAAAGGTCTCCTCCACCTGTAGAGAAAGCCCCAAAGGCGAAGCTGGAGCAGCCCCCTCAACGGCTGTCTTTTACAAGGTATGGCATCAAGTCCAGGACTCCGTGATAGATCAAGATTATTCTATGTTTCCCCCAATCAGAGCAAGGCTCTGTTTGAATTTCAAAAATTCAGATTTTGAAGCAACGCTTCAAATCCCGTGCGCTGCGCGCAACGCGCCACGTGTCAGAAGTTGATACATCAGCGCAGCGCCCAAGGCAGTACGCCCAATCAGAGCAAGGCTCTATTAAAAAACAAAAAAATTAAAAGAAGCAAAGCTTCAGTTGCGCAAGCGCTGTGCTGCGCGACACGTGTCAGCGCAGTCGCTTTTTCACAAGAGCTGCGCTACGCGACACGTGTCAGCGCAGTTGCGCAAGTGCAGCTGCGCTGCGCTGTGCGGTGCGCGACACGTGTCAGCGCAGTTGCGCAAGCGCAGCTGCGCTGCGCGATACGTGTCAGCGCAGTTGCGCTGCGCTGTGTGCTGCGTGACACGTGTCACGCGCTGGGGCATTTGCGCCAAACAGAACTAAAATTTCAAAGAAATCTTTCTGTTCTTGTTAAAACAAAAAGATTTTTTCTGTAAAACAGAAGCCCTTGGATCAATGATCCAACGGTGGGGAAAATTCCCCAAATCACTCAGAGAAAAATCTCTTTAACAAATTTAACAAATTTATGGGCACTATATAAAGGACCCTAGACCTCAATTCAAAATAATCAACATCATCATTGAGAACTCTGAAGAATTGGAGAGAATTCCTCAAGAAAAAAAAAAGGTAAAAACCTTTAGAAAAAGAGAGAATTCTCTTAAAAACAGATCATTGATCTGAGAACAAAATCAATGATCTTCAATAAAAAGAAAAAATAAATAATAATAGTGCCTTGCACTTTCTTATGAACCATTGGTTCTTTAAAAACAAGAAAAACTTGTTTTCTTCGATTTAAAATCGATCAAAAGATAAAACAGCGCTCTGCACTTGCAAAAATTGCATTATTGCGCTCCTGTGTTGGCGCAAGCCACCAGGGAGCGCCACGTGTCAGCAGCGCAACAACGCAGCGCACTGACACAGCGTACTGCGCTGTTGCGCTTGCGCTCACCAGAGTGTGACACGTGTCACCACCACATGCGCTTGCGCTCGTTAATTGGCGCAAAGCGCCTGACAAGCCACAAGGGGCACTGTCAGAATATTTAATGCTCTGCATTATTAAAGAAAATGGACAGAACCCAATTAAAAGGCCTAACAGGCCTAAAAAAATGCCATGCATTTTAAAAAGGGCAGAGCCCAATTAAAAGGTCTTTTAGACCAAAAGAAAATGCAGTACATTATTTAAAAAGGGCAGAGCCCAAACAAAGGCCTAACAGGCCAAATACAAATAAAAATGTTGAACATTTTCAACTGGACTTAGCCCAATCATGGCCGTAAGTCCTCAAAATTAAATTGACTGAGCACAACTGCTCTCTTAAATCAATTTACATCCGGTTCGAGGGTACATCTCCGAACTCCTCTGACACTTATCGTTGTAATCCTTCAACGACGTCAGAGAGGTGACGGGTCCCGATAACCACACATCAACATTGGCTACGGGGTCCTTAAACTCGTGGACTTATGTGTCCTTAAACTAAGGTACGGACTGTGGGGTCCTTAAACCCACGGACTTATGCGTCCTTAAAACTACCATGGACCCCCACGTCCTTAAACTGGAATATGGACCACCACGTCCCTAAACTGGAACAGTAGAGCCCCTCTAAACGCTCTTCTGCCTGATCTAAACGATCCCTCTTAAGTAGATCTTAGCCCCAAACACGGCTAACGTATCCTTAAGCATTTCATTAGATTACATATTCCCTAATCAACTTCGGTTCAAGGGTACATCTCTGAACTCCTTTGACGCCTAGCGTTGTAATCCTTCAACGACGTCAGAGAGGTGACAAGTCCCGACAGCCATATATTAAATGGATCACCACGTTAAGTAGATCTTAGTCTCAAACAGAACTAACGTATCCTTAACGAACGTTTAAGTTGATCTTAGCCTCAACACGGCTAACGTATCCTTAAACTAAAACACCAAACCCAAATCTAAGTAAATACGGATTTGGACTAATCCACGTCCTACAGGCGACGACATAACTTAGTCTCCGTATACAATCCACGGGCATCCACAAACAAACAAACACACATGACACGAAGTGAAATTCTGGAGAAGGAGAAAGTTTTTACCGCTATGCGATAGCGTAATTAACTGCAGGGGCTTGCGCCTGTAGGGAAGAGCGTCCCCACAATAAAAAAAACCCCTCAAGCGAGGGAGAATCTGACGAAGTCTGCTACATCGGCCGCATCCGTCTAAACCTCCGATACACGGTGCCATAAATCAACTTGGCATCTTCGGAGAGGTGGACGGATAAAACCATATAGCATCTGCCCCGAATCACAGGCAAGATGTCCCTGTCTTGGCCGCCGTTCGGAGGGGAACAGATTCTGGCACGCCCGGTGGGACCTTTTCCTCTTTCCACTCCACACTTCGTGTGTCGTCTTCGCGAACGAATCGCGGTTTGTTAATGGTTACCTTTGGGTTTCAAGTTACTAAGATTTGGTCTTTTGCCTGGTGCAGAAATCAAGCATCGATGGCCTCCAACTGCTCGAGCTGCTCAAAGTGCAAATGCAACCGATGCTCCACCTCACCTGGAGGTGTAGCATATGGGCCTCAAGCGACCTCCATCCTGGCCATGCCGATAGGACAAGTGACCCAGGCCACCACCGGCCTGTTTTTTGGGACCATGATCCCGCCTACAAGCTTCACCGTGCCCATGTCTGCACCAGAAACGAACAAGAAGTCGGTCTTCGACCGGCTCACTGCTACAACAGCCCCTTTCAACGGGTCATCCACTATCAAACCAACAGCCTCTGTCTTTGCCAGGCTAGATCTGAACTCTGATGGGCCCGCCAGGAAGCCCATAAACCCCAAAGTGGTTGTCCTGAGGAAGGCAACAACCGCTGCTCCAGAAGTCGTCGAGGCGGCTTCTCCTGTCAAAGAGTCAGTCTTTTCAAGGCTGTCTATTCTGGCTCCTGCCCCTGCTCGAGGATCTGTCTTTGACAGATTGAATATCACCCTTCAAAGGACAACCTCAATCTTTAAGAGGTTAACACCAGCGACGCCTCATCCGGACAGGGGGCAAAAAGAAGCTGTCTCTATCGCCGAGCCAGTCCCAACGGCTCGTCATGCTCGACGTCGCCATTGGCGACGAGTGAGGAAGGCAGGGGGCAACTCCCCCTCAGGGCTAACTCCACCTGCTCCAGTGGTGGAAGTCAATGCTGCTGTTCCAACTGGGAACAGCTTTGAACCATTTAGGAGGGTACGTAAGAACTCTCCAACCGCTACACTGAAGAGATCTCCTCCACCTGCGGAGAGAGTTCCGGAAACGAAGCAAGAGCAGCCCCCTCAACGGCTGTCCTCAAAAATTTATAGAGTTTGGTGGAGAGTTCAAGACTCCGTAATTGACCCAGATCACTCTCGTCAACAGAAAAAGGCGACGGTGCAAGAAGAAAAGGGTCGTCCTATTAAACAACACAGGACAACAACCGCCAGGGTGCCCACTACAACGGCCCCTTCAACTTCAACAGCCCATAAGAGAAGAAGGCCGGAAAAAATCCCCGCGCCCGCGGCAAATGCCAAAGGCAGTGAGCCTAAACGCCCTAAGTCCGGGGGCATAATAGTTCATACAGTATACATGGCGTCGGGAAAGGAGGACAGCCATGCATCCACAGGTCATAGACCGCTTACACGGTCAGTGACCAAAGCTCAGAAGCAACAGCAAAAGCTCCAGGAGATGATGAACACGATGGCCACACTCACTGGGCCAAAAGAAAGCCCTGAAACTTCCTCGGATGAACGTCAGGAACAAGAAACTGACGCTGAATTCCTTCGCCGCATATTAGAGAAGAAGGATAAAAAGGCTGCTGAACAAGCAGCCAACTTAAAGCGTTTGTCCCTCCTGTTCCAAGACATGGTGGGGATGATGATCCAACAAGATCCTCCGGCCGAAGAGCCCCCGATCGTCCTTGAAGACGATAGGGGAGAAACGTCGAATCCTCCGCCAGCTCTGTCAACAGCTAAGAAGGAGACAATCTCCAAAGCTGACTTGGACGAGTACATAGCCCAACAAATACGGGTTCATCATGCGACTGAAGCAACCGGCCAGGTCGTAAAAACGGGATGACTATATCCGAGCTGGTATGACCAGATCAAGTACCCGCCGGGCTACACAATTCCCAAGTTCCATGTCTATAAGGGGACGGGCAATCCCCACCAGCATGTTGCCCAGTTCAGGACGCTCTGTGGCAATACCGGCAGTGATGACAAACTGTTGCTTCGACAGTTCGTCGGCAGCTTGTCAGATACAGCGTTCGAGTGGTACTCTGAGCTCCCAAACGACTCTATCAAGACTTTCGCAGAGATAGAGCTGTTGTTTACCCAGCGTTTTGCAAGCGCCGGTGAACGCACCCTGATGACAGCATTGATTAACGCCAGGGTAAAGCCAGGCGAGACATGGGTCCAATATGCTATACGGTGGCGTAACTTATGGTCAAAATGCGAGCAACGCATTGAAGAAGCTCCTGGGGTGGGTATGTTTGTGGGAACCCTGGATCCACAAGCAACTATCTCGCAATTTATGATGTTCTTCAAGCCGACTACCTTCCAGGCCCTGATCTACAAACTAGCGCAAATGGATCAGATGGGCCATAGACCTCCTCTTCCAAAGCCGGACTCCCGAAATGAAAAAGGGAAGGGGAAAGCGATCGTTGTCGCTAATGCTCAACAACAGCCGAGCAACTCGAAGCCGGTCGTTCGTCAAAATAATATGCGTCCACGCGTACCCCTTGAAGAGAGGCTAGGACGTCTTTACTCGTTTCCCCGAGATAAAATGAAAAGATTATTCGATTTGGCATTGCGTAACTGACTCATAAATCTGCCGGATCCAAGACGCCCGTCGCAGCCAAATGATGTTAACGATCCTAACTACTGTCCATATCATCGAGTACTGGGTCATCCGATTGAGGATTGCTACGTCTTCAAAAATTAGATTGAAGACCAGTACCAACAGGGCAAGTTCGCATTGTCCGACTGATGGAAGGTGAATCCGCCGCAGCCCCACACCTATAAAAGGATGAATACGCTGGGGGCAACATGCTCTCACGTCGAAGAAGCCCCATGGGAGGTTGTGCTGTCAGCCAAGACAAAGAGGATGCTGAACGATCTTCATACATGCCCAGCGATCAAGTGGAAGAACCCGTTGGAAGCTCAGATCATTGAGGGAATGTTGAAGCCGCGTCCAACTCGAAAGATCGACGGTGATGGCCCAAGCACTCATAACCAGCCGTCAAAATCTTCAAAGAAGAAGAAAAAGAAATCAAGGAAGCCCGTGAAGCCTGGAGACAAACGCACGGACTTAAAAAAACAAATTGACGCGCTGGAGGAATACAACCAGAAAGCACGGACTCCCATTACACTCCAAGAGTTCCTCAACCGCGTCTTTCAAGAGAAAGGTGAGGGAGAAAGTTCGTCGGATGAATCTGAGGAATACATGGCAAGCTGTCATGTGACTTCCCATTCATTCACAGACAATGAGGAGACTCCTTGCACTGAAGAGCTGGGGGCAGATCCCGAACCAAAAATTCTGGGGCCATCAGTTGAAGTAATTGACGCATTCCTCAACGAAGCTCTGTTGAAAAGTAAAGCTGATCGGGAACGCGAGACGGCTATATTTGAAAGGGCCAAGCGCCAGCGACTTGACGAAAGAGCTGAGACACTCCCGCTGGAGCAAAATACATCCACCGCAGATAAAAGCAAATTCAAGACGAAGAAAAGGTTCGCCAAGGCCATATCAATGGGCATGAAGCTACCTTCCTCTGAAAGAAGCATTACCGGTGAAGCGGAAATGCGCCCCTCCTACTGCTTGTATCATCAGAAGATTTCACACCCCACTGAAGAGTGCAAAACTTTCGATAGATGGTGGCAAGCATATGTTGCTCATCGACAACATTTTAAGCGGGAGAAGCGCAAAACTCGTCGGGAGCGGAAAAATGCGACCAAAGAGCTTAACAGAGCTGCCGGCAATTGTCACATGGTTAATGCCGGGGGATCACAAATGCTTACATTCGGGAGCGATTCCAACGAGGAGCTGGCTCTTAACCCTTTCTTTAGTGAGTCCACTTCGGGAAAAGAAGAAGAGCAGAAGGTCTGTGAAAATATCTGGCTGCGTAATCGCGCGCTTCCCGAAAAGAATCTCAGACCTTCAAATAAAAAAGATAAAGGGAAGGAGAAAGTCCCTGAGGAGATCACCCTGGATGACCAAGTTGTGGAGGAGCAAAATGCCAAGGACCCGCCAAAGAGAAATAAAGTGGATTACAACGTCTTAGCGCATCTGAGGAAGCTACCGTCGCAGCTCAGCATTCTTGACGTCCTTTTACTATCAAAAAAGGCAAGAGATTCATTAATCAAGGCCCTACAGGATCCGAAGCAGTTCCAAGCTTTCCTGGCTGAAGAAAAGATGAAGGATGAATTGGAGGAAGTGCACACAGCCGATATCACTTTTGGTGATGAAGACCTTCTCCTTGGAACGTGCGAACACAATCGCCCCCTCTATGTTTCAGGATACTGCTACGATATAAAGATAGGCAAAATCCTGTTCGTCAATGGATCTTCCGTTAATCTCCTCAACGTGCGGGTGTTAAAAGAAATCTGCATGAGCGTCCAGCACCGTGCTCGGGACAAGATCACCATCTCCGGGTTCGACTCCCAGTCATTAAGAACTCTTGGGTCTGTGATACTGACGCTACGCTTCGGGCTACTCGTCACGGACATTAAGTTCCACGTCATAGACGCCAAGACACGCTACAATGCTCTGCTCGGCCGACCATGGTTACAAGAGCACAACATCATCCCTTCTACGCAACATCAGTATATGAAGTATTTTAAGGATGGTCTCGAGTATACCGTGAAGGGAAAACTGAACCCATTCTCTGTGAATGAGGTCCGTAAATATGAAGATGCCAAATACTTCCTACCGGATTTCAAAGATACGGAGAGGCGTCACAAACCGGAGAACAAAGCTAATGCCACCATCCCTGTCTTCAACAGTGATACCGAGGAGGAAGAGGAGATAATTTATTCGGGTCTGCCCCAACGCAACAAGACGGGATAGCCCGCTCCCATGTTGATCTTTGGTAGCGACTCAGAAGACGAGGTCCATGCTGTATTCTCTGCTCGATCTTCTATACAAACCTCCACCGATGAAGAGCAAAGTCTGCAAGTCACCATGGTGCCACCGAAACACCATAAAGAACTGGATGCACTTGATATCTACAGTGTAGAGGAGCTGCAGACGTTCTATGTCCCTCCCAGGCGAGAAGGCGAAAAGGCGATTCTATTCTACTGCTCTGAGGAAACCAAAGTGGAAAAAGAAATTTGGCACGGTGCGGATCCTACGCTGGACAGGCTTCAGCCCATCCGTCTCCCCAGATATTATACGGAAGGCTTGAAAAGGCTATTGAAGCGTCAAGGAATACCCTTCAAACAGACCGCTCGAAAGGCTAAATTCTATGACAGGGTCTGGAACGTCCCCGGAACTCAGCATAAGCTGCCTAGTGGGAGGATGGAAACAATCGGGCTCGAATACATTCGGTCCAAGAAACGAGAGCTGCTCCGCGACTGTTACGTCGTGTATGACTTTGATGAAGAAGCGGATGCTCAATGGGAAGATGCTAATCCGGAACCAGTAAAAGTTCCAGATGCAAAAGTGCCCAGTCCGTCATTCGAAGAACAAATGGACAAGCTTATAAGGGAAGCTGGTCAAAAAGTCCGAAACGACCATAACCGCGAAATGGCCATCTATGAGAAAGCCAAAACGCAACGCCACCTTCAACAGGCCGTGAAAGATGAAGATGCCACTCCTTGTCAACCTGTTATAAAGAAAGCTCGACGCAGAGGCAGAAACAAGTCGAAACGCGAAAAAGGCGCTCAACAGCAACAAAGCGGGACTGAGAGATCACGCAAGCGGGAATCGAACGGTTCCGATCTATCCCTTATAAGAAAAATGGGTCAAGCATACTCTTTTCCTCGCGACAAGACGAAGAAAATACTTGACCTCGCTCTAAAACATCAGATGCTTACACTACCGGAGTCCAAGCACCCTGAACAAGCAGGCGAAGTCTCAAACCCAGACTATTGCTCTTATCACCGAATAATAGGGCATCCTCTCGAAGACTGCTTCACCTTCAAGAATTGGGTCGAAGATCAGTATCAGCTTGGCAAGTTCACTCTGTCTGACCACTGGAGGGTAATGCCGCCACGGAAGCACGAACCCAAAGCCATAAGAACAGAACCAACTCCACATTGGGATTGGAAGCGGATTCGCACTTGTCACATGATAACAATATTAAAAGAAGAGCCCGAGAACGTGGATAACCTTCCCTGGTGCTTCGAGAACAGTAATGATGAGGTAATCTCAGAATTTTCACCAGCGCCAAAAGAGCTGGAAGATGGAATACATACCATTGCAGATAACCTCAAGAAAATTGAGTTGGGAACGACGAACGACCCGCGACCGACATTTGTCAACGAGCTGCTATCTGAAGAAAGGGTGGCTTCATTAAAAGACCTGCTTATGTAGTATAAAGATTGCTTCGCATGGAATTATTCCGAAATGCCAGGACTAGATCCAGAAATTGCTGTGCATAACTTGGCGATATCCCCGGACGTCAAGCCCGTTAAACAGGCACCGAGAAGAATGCGGCTCGAGCTTGAGATGAGCATCAATGCCGAGGTCAAGAAACTGATCGACTCCGGCTTTATCCAGGAGGTCCAGTATCCCGAGTGGATCGCCAACATCGTCCCGGTGATGAAGAAAAATGGGACGGTGCTCATATGCGTAGATTTTCGGGAGCTCAATAAAGCCTGCTTGAAAGACGATTTCCCAGTGCCAGTCACCGAGCTGATGATAGACAATACGTCCACTCATGAGGTGTTCTCCTTCATGGACGGCTCATCAGGGTATAATCAGATAAAGATGCATCCCGAAGACCAGAAGCACACCGCCTTCAGGACACCTTTAGGCATATTCTGCTACAAGGTGATGCCCTTCGGTCTAAAGAACGTCGGTGCCACTTATCAGAGAACCATGATGCAGATCTTTGATGACCTTATACATGAAATCGTCGAATGCTATATTGACGATCTCGTAGTTAAAAGAAAATCATACGAGGAACACCTCGAGCATCTGAAGACCGTATTTCAACGCCTTCAACAATACAACTTGAAGATGAACCCGCTCAAGTGTGCATTCGGAGTTTCCTCGGGAAAATTCCTGGGATTCATCGTCCGACAACGAGGTATTGAGATAGATCCGTCAAAGATCAAGGTGATCATGGAAATGCCTCCGCCAAGAACTCTCAAACAGCTGCGGTCTCTCCAAGGAAAGCTTGCGTATATACGGCGATTTATAGCCAACCTTTCATGAAAGTGCCGCCCTTACAGCCACCTGATGAAGAACGGAACCCCGTTCGTCTGGGACCAAAAATGCCAAAGCACGCTAGACGAGATCAAGCAATACCTATAGAGCCCGCCAGTGTTGGCTGCTCCGGTCAAAGGAAAGCCCCTCATTCTTTATACAACCGCCCTCGAAGGTTCTTTAGGCGCATTATGGGCGCAAGAGAACGACCAAGGGAAGGAAAGAGCACTCTACTACTTAAGTCGAGTTCTACTAGGGGCAGAATGCAACTACTTCCCCATTGAAAAACACTGCCTGGCGTTGATCTTCGCGATAACAAAGCTCAGGCACTATGCGTTGGCGCATGAGGTCCGTCTCATATCGAAGGCGGACCACCTTAAATATTTAATGTCGAAGGCCATATTGACGGGGCGACTCGCTAAATGGGCCCTGCTCTTGATGGAGTTCTCGATAACCTATCAGCCTCTCAAGGCAGTGAAAGGCCATCGCCGATTTCCTCGCTGAGCATCCGATACCCGCCGATTCTCCTCTGAATTGCGATCTGCCAGACGAACATGCGTTTGATGCAATCGACGGTGGTGATACCCGTTGGGAGCTTTATTTCGATGGAGCATCTTCCATAAAGAAGCGCAAACAAAGTACCCATATAATCAAATCGGGGGTAGGTCTCATCTTCGTAACTCCACAAGGAGGGATAATGCGCTTCGCTTTCTCCTTAAAAGAACCGAGGACGAACAATGAAACCGAATATGAGGCTTTGATCATGGGCCTCGAGATCGCCATCGACATAGGAATTGAAAACCTCCTCATATATGGAGACTCCCAACTGGTCGTCAGTCAAGTAAACGGTGATTACCAAACATGCAAACCAGAGTTGGTGAAGTACGGCGAAAAGGTGCAACAACTGTTGACCCAAATCCCTTCCTACACTTTGGAAAACATACCGCGTGCGGAAAACAGCAAAGCGGACGCATTAGCCAAGCTTGCTAAAGAACTGGCTGACAAGAATCTCGATGACGTCAGAATTGTGGTACAAAACCGTCGGGTGCTTACCCCAGCAGAAATATCTCTGGAATCATCCGAAGAAAAGGAAGCGACTGAATAGACGACCTTGCAAATAAAAGAACAAGAAAAGGCTGAGGATTGGAGGGAAGTCTTCATAGACTATTTTAAGTCCCATCGAATGCCCGAAGATGCGTCCTCGAGACATTAGCTTATGAAACAAGCTATGTCTTTCGCCTTCGTTAATGATACTCTGTACAAGAGGTCGTTTGATTCTCTGTGGTTGAGATGTCTGGGACCTGACGAAGCGAAAAGAATCATTCAGGAAGTTCACGACGGACTCTGCGGTTCTCACCAAGCAGGCCCGAAGATGAAGTTAAAGATTAAACGGATGGGTTACTACTGGCCCACGATGATCCAGAACTGCCTCGAATATGCGAAGCAGTGCCACTCATCCCAAATTCATAGGGACTTCATCCATCAACACCCAAATCCACTACATCCAACGGTGGCTAGCTGGCCGTTCGAAATGTGGGGAACTGACATGGTCGGCCCTATCGAACCAGCATCATCTAGAGGACATCGTTTCATCTTGGCGACGACTGACTACTTCTCCAAATGGGTAGAAGCAGTGTCGTTGAGGGAAGTGAAGACGGAGAACATCCTCCATTTCTTCAGGACGCACGTCATATATCGGTTTGGAACCCCGCGATGGATCATCTCCGATAACGGGCCAGCCTACAGGAGCCACAAGATCAGTCGCTTCGCGCAACAACACAATATAGACTGGAGATATTCCTCGGTTTATAATCTGCGAGCTAACGGTCTGGCCAAGGCCTTCAAAAAGACCTTGATGAAGATCATGAAGAAAACGGTGTCCCAAAATAAAAAGGATTGGCATGAGAGGATGCAAGAGGCTCTTTGGGCGTATCGAACTACATTCAAGACGGCCACGAACACAACGCCATATGCGTTGGTATTCGGCACAGAAGCAGTACTCCCCCTCAAGATAGAGTTACCCTCTCTACGAGTGGCAGTCCACTACGAGCTGACGGACGAAGAAAATGCTCACCTTCGGCTTGAGGAGCTTGATGCCCTTGATGAGACCCGGCTCATAGCGCAACAAAATCTGGAAGCTTATAAAGCAAAGATGACGCGCTCATATGAAAGATTGACCCGGCCAAGGACATTCCGCCAAGGCGAACTCGTGCTAGTGGTCAAAAGGCCTATGATCCCCAATCGCGCCAAGCGGAGAAAATTCGAGCCAAACTATGAAGGCTCGTACATAATAGACAAGGTCTACCAGGGTGGAGCCTATCTACTCATGGATATGCACGGTGAAAGACCCTACAGGCCAATAAATGGTCGATTCCTAAAGAAATACTACGCTTAATAAGCCATAGCCTAGGTCAATGATAGATGACGACGACTATGTCCGCTCGCTATATTCCTAAGCTCAAACTTTATAAGCAGTAGCCAGCCTTCTCCTGAACGGACCGAAACGTCCTTAAACTACTACCGCAGCATCTTCAGGCTGACGAGATGAATAAAAGAAAAAGAAAAAATATATAAAAATAAAAAAATATATAAAAACGGTATGTCCATAAGCAAAATGGGCACGGATGAAAACCCGAAAGGGCTCCGTGAGTAAAAACAGCAGGGCTATCGGCGAGTGTTCGTGAAAACCCGAAAGGGCGCGACCTCGTAAAAAAAAAAGAATAAAAAGAATAAAAAAAACGGTATGTCCATAAGCAAAATGGGCACGGATGAAAACCCGAAAGGGCTCCGTGAGTAAAAATAGCAGGACTACCGGCGAGTGTTCGTGAAAACCTGAGACGGCGCAACCTCGTTAAAGGACACTTATAGGATCCTCTCGACCTTGTAAGGAGAAACCACCCGTGTGAGATCCTTACGACTCACAAGGGAGCAATACACTTAGGGATCCTCACAATTCTTAAGGAGAAGATACACTTGCGAGATCCTCACGACTCGTAAGGAGAACTCTCTTATGGGACCCTCACGGCTCATAAGATTTGAAGGTCTTAAGTTACAGAGACCTAAACCTGTGCTTAAGCAAACCCCCCACAACCTTTGAATATTGCCCTACAAGCGGCTCAGTACTGACCCTTGTATACAATCCACGGGCGCGAATAAACATTTCCCTAACCAAGTCCCATCCGTGACTGGGGATATGTTCGCATGATGAACAACCCTTGTAAGCCCTCACGACTTACAAGGAGTAAATTCTCTTATAGGATCCTTACAACCTATGGAAAAAAACATACACTTAGGGATCCTCACGATTCCTAAGGAGAAAATACACCTACAAGATCCTCACGATTTGTCGGAAGAAATAGCTTTGTGAGACCCTTACGGCTCATGAAGTCAAAAACCTTAGTCGACAGGACCTTAACCCTGTTCGCTAAGCCACCTTTGTTCGACATCGACAGAGGCAAATGATAATTCCCTCCTGGCAATATCCCAGTTGTAGCGGTGCTGATGCCGAAATCGGTGTCTAATTTTAGGTTTATGGCGGAAAGCCATTAGGCCACACGTGCATACGAAATAGCCGAAATGATAGGGCAACTTGCAATATAAAGCAGCAAGTAAAGAAAACATATGTACACAAAATAGTTGAAATGATTGGGCAACTCGCAATAAAAAGCAGCGAGTAAAAATAAAATAAACAGCCGAAATGATTGGGCACCGCGAAAAATAGCCGAAATGATTGGGCAATCACGACTTTCGCGATATAAAAGCTGAAATGATAGAGTATCACGGAAATAAAACAAAAAATATATATATAACTTTTGCCCTACAGTTAAGATCACATCGATCCCTATATACAATCCAAGGGTGCAAACAAAGAGGGAACCACACCCTCCCAGCAGGCTCCGTCGGAAAGCAAAGCCAAATCTCGACGGTTCGCCAACAGCCTAGAGACAACTGCGACATTCATCTTAATACAGCAGACGCAGTACCGGCAAACGAAGCGAGGATCAAATTCCTAGCTTCACGGTCTTGACGGTAACTTATATAAAACCTGAAAGACCATCACAGATCAGTTCAACTCAGGGAAACTAGCGTCCTTGATGAGAGCCTCCTGATTCGCGTCGGCTCGCAGAGAAACCAGTGTCTCCACGGGAAATTCCCTATTCGTCTCAACTCCGAAGAAACCAATGTCTTCGGCAAAATCCTTCGACTCAGGGAAACAAGTGTCCTTGACAAAGAAAATCCTGATTCGCGTCGACTCGCAGAGAAACCAGTGTCTCCGTGGGAAATCCTCGATTCGTTTCAACTCCAGGGAAACAAGTGTCCTTGGCAAACTCCTCAACTCAGGGAAACTAGCGTCCTTGACGAGAGCCTCCTGATTCGCATCGGCTCGCAGAGAAACAAGTGTCTCCGCGGGAAATTCCCAATTCATCTCAACTCCGAAGAAACCAGTGTCTTCGGCAAAATCCTTCGACTCAGGGAAACAAGTGTCCTTGACGAAGAAAATCCTGATTCGCGTCGACTCACAGAGAAACCAGTGTCTCCACAGGAAATTTTCGATTCGTTTCAACTCCAGGGAAACAAGTGTCCTTGGCAAACTCCTTAACTCAGGGAAACTAGCGTCCTTGACGAGAGCCTTCTGATTCGCGTCGGCTCACAGAGAAACCAGTGTCTCCACGGGAAATTCCCGATCCGTCTCAACCCCGAAGAAACCAGTGTCTTCGGCAAAATCCTTCGACTCGAGGAAACAAGTGTCCTTGACGAAGAAAATCCTGATTCACATCGACTCGCAGAGAAACCAGTGTCTCCGCGGGAAATTCCCGATCCGTCTCAACCCCAAAAAAACCAGTGTTTTCGGCAAAATCCTTCGACTCGAGGAAACAAGTGTCCTTGACGAAGAAAATCCTGATTCGCGTCGACTCGCAGAGAAACCAGTGTCTCCGCGGGAAATTCTCGATTCGTTTCAACACCAGGGAAACAAATATACTTGGCAAATACCTCAATTCAGGGAAACTAGCATCCGTGATGAGAGCCTCCTGATTAGCGTCGACTCGCAGAGAAACCAGTGTCTCCGCGGGAAATTCTCGATTCGTTTCAACACCAGGGAAACAAATATCCTTGGCAAATACCTCAATTCAGGGAAACTAGCGTCCTTGATGAAAGCCTCCTAATTCGCATCGGCTCGTAGAGAAACCAGTGTCTCCGCGGGAAATTCCCGGTTCGTCTTAACTCCGAAGAAACCATTGTCTTCGGCAAATCCTTCGACTCGAGGAAACAAGTGTCCTTGACGAAGAAAATCCTGATTCGCGTCGGCTCGCAGAGAAACCAGTGTCTCCGCGGGAAACTCCCAATTCGTCTCAACTTGCAAGATGAAGCCCCAGGCAGCAGGGATTAAAAAAAAACTTGTTTCCTGAACAATGGGACCCTGCAAGTTGGTCTAAAACGGTCTCTTGCATACTATTCACGGGTCTCACTCTCCAAAGTCGAGTTTCGACAAGGAGGGAAACAACTGCTTACGGGTCCTCTCGACTCGTAAGAGGGAAAAATTCTCTTATAAGATCCTTATGACTTATAAGAGAAAACACACTTAGGAATCCTCACGATTCCTAAGGAGAAAACCCACCTACGAGATCCTCTCGATCCGTAGGGAGAAAAAGTCTCTATGAGACCCTCACGGCTCATGGAATTGAAAAGTCTTAGGCAGCAGATCTGAACCTGCGACCTAAGCCATCGTTATCTCGTGAAGAAATCAAGGTGCTTATTCTGTTATCTGCCGATTATGTTTATCAAGACAACATGCTGATAATAAGAGAAGACAGAAAGCAAAAGAGCATACAAGACATTGCAAAGAAAAATGTGTATCTTTATTTATTGACTTCAATCAAATACAAGGTGAATCGTATAAAAGAATAAAGAATGGATACATGTTATTCGAAAAAGAAATTTTTTTACAAGTATATGGATACAAGGAGAACTACTGGGAAGGAAGCGTCTTTCATAGCTTTAGCAATTGTTCGTGCACTTTCTTCCACGCCTTTTCCTGATCTGCCACCACCGCCATTTCTGCTTCCACCTGAGCCCTTTGCTACAAGAGAGATGCAAGCTGCTCCCCGACGGCCTGCTGAGTGGCTTCGCGGCCTTGGGCATTACGCTCGGCAGCGTCAAGTTTCTGCTTCAGGTTCAGCCCATTTGAGATACGCTCCAGAAGGCCCTCGAAGACAGCCTTTACCTCAGCAGTGTTCGCCTCAACTTCAGCACGTAGGCGAGCAGTTTCGCTTGAAAACTCCTGACACTCCTTCAGCCTTAAAGCGGCTTCTTGTTCCAAATGGCGGAAATGAGAAGTATTTTGCTCGAGCCATGCTTCCCGTTGAGTACTCACGGCCAAAACCTCGGGGGCAGGACGCATCGACTCCAGCTGATGAAGGCGAGCCTCAATCTCCCTGCAGTGATTAACCCAAGATGCAACGATGCCCTCGTCATGGAAATTAACGAGTATCACCAGCATCGGGTTAACCGTCGTAGCGAAATCTGCAGCAGATGTACGAGTCTCGACGTCGAGTTCCTCGATGTAGTCGCTCAACATGCGCAGACTATTCGCAGCGCCTTTCGAGGACGGACGTCTCAGGAGAGGGCCTGCCGGCATTGTAATGTGAGACTCAAAAGGCGCCGAGACCGGAACGACAGCTGAAAAGACAAAATGCGATTAGAGGAAGGTTCAAGAAATATGGAAAAGGTCATTGATGAGATAGTCTACTATACCAGTTGAAGCAGGTGGCAAGGCCGGAAGGGCCGGTGGTGCGACCGATCTTTCGTCTCCCCTTCGATTTGTAGCACTGCAGTCAGTACGAGAAAAAAGTTAGAAATAATTCTGTCATTAAAAAAAAGGATATCAGTCGGAAACTATACTCACCAGCGCCACTAGAGGGAGAAGCGAGTTCAGATGGGAAGGAGAAGTGTGGGAGCAACACCTGATAGAGATGGTCAAAAAGCACTCCTGAAAGACACAACATTATGACTTTAGTACACAAATTATACGTCTGAAAGATAAGATTAATAAGTTGCAAACCCATACCTTCCAACATCTTCGATGGTATGAGAGAGGGCTGAGAGGTGACCACCGCCAAGGCAGTAGTTGAAGGCGCTCCCTCGAGCAATGGGGCATCGGCGCTGGCTGCACCAGCATTTTGAACAAAGGTGAACTTGTCAGAAAGGATTGTAAGGTAAAGAAAGACAGTAACTTGGGATTTACCTGATGAGCTGCCGGCCGAAACGGAGGCGACTCCCTCCTCCATTGACATGAGGCCACCGCCCGTGGCCTCATCAACTGACTCAACAGGGGATGTCGTCGTGCTCGCGCGGCCAGGAGACGGCGGAAGATCGTAGACGGGGAGGGCAATGATCGGAGCATTGCCGGACTCTTGAGAAAGAGCGGCTGACTCTTCCCTAAGAGTCGTGCCCATCTCACCCATTACTTCTTCGGGCTCAGTAGTCTCCATCGTTTCATCCGCCGTCACCATGAGGTCGCCGGCCTCAAGCGCCTCGTCCGCCGCTACCTCGGGCTCAGCGGTCTCCATCGTCTCATCCACCGTCACCATGAGGTCGCCGGTCTCAAGCGCCTCATCCGCCGCTGCCCCGGGCTCAGTTATAATGGTCATCTCATTTGCCGCCACCTCAGGCTCGGCATCAACGACTTTCTCAAGTGCAGCTCCCTCGGCCCCCAACTCAGGCTCCACAGCCCCAGCGACGTTGCCCACCGTCAGCTCGGGTTCGGCCGGTGCCTCCTCCTCTGTTTCCTTGGGTTCGACGGTCTCTGCCTCCCCCTCGGTCGGACTTGGCCCTGCAGGATATAATATATCAGGACCGACAAGTTTACAGTTCTTACAAAAAAACTCAAAAGATACATTACCTGAAGTGGATTTATCATTAGCACTCCGAACTGCACGCGCCACTTGTCTGCGAGCAGTGGATAGGGCGACGGGGGCCTCTTCTGAGGGAGTATCAGCGCGAGGGACGGTGCTTGGGCCCGCTCCCATGGCCAAAGCAGCCCTGCGCGCTTTCACCTCGCGCCTTAGCCGCTTCCTCTCCTCCCGGGCCGTTGAGACGGACCTCACCAGAGCCTCTTTCATTGAGGCGTCCTCGTCTGTGTACAGGGATGCCTCCAAATTCTTCAAGGCATCCCTCGTCGACTTGTCAAGTCAAGGCTCTCGCAGCAGCCCCGACGAGACTGGGACTTCGGTAACAGGCCCGGCGAGAGTCCCCGCATCAACTGGTATAGCCCCTGCAAAGAAACAAAGGGAGAAGGTTAGGTTGACCATCAAGAAAGATAACAAAGTTTTTTTTAAAGGCGAGACGTACCAACACTCATTAAAGCGCGCTTCTCCTCTTCCTCCTGGAAGGTTTTTAAAGAGGCAGCAATGGCTTCTTCGGTAGTGACACCTGTTGAAGAATGGGGGAAAGTATTAGTCAGAAATAATGATAAAAAAATGCGATAAAATGACGAAGAAAGCAGCTAATGATTACCTGACTCAGCGAGTTTATTCAACATCGCTTCGAGCCTCGCTGATCGCTCAGAAGCTGCAATAGCGGCCGCCAAATCGGTGTCTGCGGGTCTACCAAGAAGCCTTTATTGCTGCTATATTCGCTTATTCCTTTGGTAAGAAGGGCATCAGGCTTTAAATTGAAGATCACGTCGAGGGAAAGGAACGACTTCTTCTTCTTTTTCCCGCCAGCTCTGGATGCACCCGGGGCTGATTTGCGCTTGGCAGGCACCTTGAGGCTGCGGGTCCCGATATCCGCACCCGCGCCGGACTCCGGCGATACCACATTTACCACCTCCACTGGAGCACGGGGGGCTGGTAGCGCATCCACAGTATCGCGAGGCGGCAATCCGCGCGGAGGGCTCAACACGCGCGGAGGTCCAACTCCAACACCTTTCAGCGGAGGAATGACTGGGGTCCTCGGCCTCAAGGGAGCCTTGCGATCACCGCCGGGAGGCGCACACTTGCGGTCAACTAGCATGCGTTTCTTCATAAGAATAACGGGACCCATAGCATGCGCGTACCGCGCCACGTACGCGTTGAGGACCTTGGGGACGCAGCTCGGCTCGCTGATGAAGAAATAAGAACCCGTGTTAAGCTGCATGAAATGGTGCATTGCGTTCTTTATCCCCTCTCGGCTAACCACGGGCTGTTCCAAGAAAGCTTCCATCGGGATCCCTTGGTTGTAGCTCGACTGCTGAGCAAACCGGTGGGAGTTATACCTCATAAAGAGTGCCGTCTCATTCTGCCTAAATATCAGGTGGCCCGGCCGAATGGAGTAGAGATGGAGGATTTCCCGAGCCTTCAATATGGAAGCCCCGTCCTTAAAATCATTGCGTAGCGGCACTACCGACTTGGTGGTCTCTGAGCCTATTGTTATGACCTTATCCAAGAAGGAAATCTTCGCTCCAACCAAATGGGGACGAAGGAGTAGCCCCCTAGCCTCCCGCGGAGGTGCAACTACGATCGAAGCCCCGACCAACCGAATGACCCTCGGGAGTCTGCATTTCTCAAAGAAGGGAGGAATCTTATGGGCGCCGAACACCCCGTGCACGTGCATTTCCATCCAAGAGGTGAAGTAGTGTATCGTGAAGTTGGCGGGTTGCACCCCAGGCTCACTAGCGTCCGCCGCTACGCTAAGTCCATTATAAAGGTAAGCCAGCCCGGCGATTCCTACTGACAACTGCAAACCAGCCACCATCCGATGCGCTGGGTAGAAGACAGATGGCCGCATATGACGTGGATGCATAGGGAGTGCAAAGCTGCACAGCCACAAACCCAGGAACCCTACAAAAAAGGTCTCCTCATCCATGCCTGCGACAGCAATTGCTGAAAAGGGGACGACGGCGGCACCAGGGAGATAAAAGTCTTTGTGGTCATCCTCCGATGTGGGTCGCCGATCCAAACCAAATCCAAAAGGGTCGTCGAGCTGGGCGAACTTCTCGCTCCGCTCTGATAGGAACTCCGGCCGAACGAAGCGGGCAATAAAATCTGCGAAACTGACGCCCCGGACGCCCGATTCCAGGTGGAGTCCCTCATAGATCTCCAGCACCTTCACCAAGCCCGAAAACTGGTGCTGAATAGCGTTCTCCGGGGTCAGGTCAAACATCAGTGGCTTGGTGGCAAAGACATATTCATCAGGAGGAAGCAACTCCTCGTAAAGCCCCCCTCATCGGCAGACCTGAGATTTCAGCAAACTCCTCCAAGGAGATAGAGACTTCCCGGTCCGTCGTCAGGAAGGTATGGGTGGGGATATTCCATTGCTCGATAAAAGCCTTAATCCACCACGTTGGAGGAGAAGGATACTCAAAGAGCGAGACATAAATGGCCGAGTACAAGCCAATCCTCATCAGATGAGTTATCTTCGCTGATAGGATGTACCGGGCCCATTGCAAATATCCGGCAGGCGTTCGTGGGATCAATCCAATGTTATAAGCCTGTCCTCAAGGGCGTGCTTCACCCTGACAGATTCTCCTCCCTAAAATATCCATTGCTGGCGGCGGCTGCACGGGGATAGCACCAATCGCAGGCTGGAGGAGGTCATCCGAATTCCAATTTTTAACCTCCACGGCATACTTCACCGGGGTTCATCTGCGTAGGGGAGTGAAGATATTGGTTTGGACGGCGTGGCGGAACTGAAACTTTGGCGACCCTAAATGATCTCATTGTACCACCAACCCCACAAGTGAAGGCTTTTGTGGTCTGGGTCATGATCCTTGATGGGAGCAAGCACCACTCGGTCCACGGATGCCTGGGGAAATCCTCCCTCCGAGCGGACAAACGGAAAAGACAAATTGGCAGACATGTTTCCTGCAGAGGGAAAAAAATTAACCGTCAGTGCTGTAATTCCAATGCTTAACATTTTAAAATTTTACACCACACTGCAATGCAGTGGGTAGGGGACCAAATGGGGACCCACAAAATCTGGATGATAATACGTCAGTTAATAAGACAACCCCATCATTGGATGAGATTGTCAGTTAATCCCCAAGAGAATATTCCCATTAATAATAAAAAATCACTAGAGACAAGGAGAAAATCTCCTCTTTCAGAGCAAAGCTCTGTCACAGAGTGACACTTGTCAAACTCTGATCTCAGGGGAATAAGATTCTTTAAAAAAAAAGAGCCTAGCTCTATAATAATGATGGAAAAATCCATCAAAAAGAAATTTTACCTCCTGAAGATAAAAAAATAGGATCTTAAAGATCCATGAAAACTTTTAGGAGTTCTCCATTTTCAGAAAAGAAAAAAAAAGATCTACATTTGATCCATGAGCAAAACTCTGTTCATGGGTTAAAACCCATGAACAAGATCTCTGTAGATCTATAAACTTTTGAGAGCAAGGCTCTGTTGAGATTACCCCAAAAGGGTTTTAGATCAAAGATCTATGAGAGCAAGGCTCTATTAATCAACTTTAATTTAATTTAATTTAATTTAATTAATACCTAAGATGGTTTTAAGTTCTGAACTCTGGAGTTGTTGGGAAGAAGCAAGAGCAAGGCTCTAAAATTCTTAAGCAAGAGTAAGGATCTGAAAATCAAGATTCTTGAAAATGGTAAAAATTACCAAGGACCAAGGGTCCTATTTATAGGCGCCTGCGCCACTTCAGATCACCCATTGATCCAACGATTGGGATCTTGCCACCGCTGCACTCACGTGTGCGCCACGTGAGAGCAACGGTGGGGGGGCATTTGTTTCCCCCAATCAGAGCAAGGCTCTGTTTGAATTTAAAAAATTCAAATTTTGAAGCAACGCTTCAAATCCCGTACGCTGCGCGCAACGCGCCATGTGTCAGAAGCTGATACGTCAGCGCAGCGCCCAAGGCAGTGCGCCCAATCAGAGTAAGGCTCTATTAAAAAACAAAAAAAATTAAAAGAAGCAAAGCTTCAGTTGCGCAAGCGCTGCGCTGCGCGACACGTGTCAGCGCAGTCGCTTTTGCACAAGCGTTGCGCTGCGCGACACGTGTCAGCGCAGTTGCGCAAGCGCAGCTGCCATGCGCTGCGCGACACGTATCAGCGCAGTTGCGCAGGCGCAGCTGCGCTGCGCTGTGCGCTGCGCGACACGTGTCACACGTTGGGGCATTTGCGCCAAACAGAACTAAAATTTAAAAGAAATCTTTCTGTTCTTGTTAAAACAAGAAGATTTTCTTCTGTAAAACAGAAGCCCTTGGATCAAAGATCCAACGGTGGGGAAAATTCCCCAAATCACTCAGAGAAAGATCTCTTTAACAGATTTAACTAATTTATGGGCACTATATAAAGGACCCTAGATCTCAATTCAAAGTAATCAACATCATCAATGAGAACTCTGAAGAATTGGAGAGAATTGCTCAAGAACAAAAAAGGTAAAAACCTTTAGAAAAAGAGAGAATTCTCTTAAAAACAGATCATTGATATGAGAACAAGATCAATTATCTTCAATAAAAAGAATAAATAAATAATAATAATAACTTGCACTTTCTTATGAACCATTGGTTCTTTAAAAACAAGAAAAACTTGTTATCTTCGATTTAAAATCGATCAAAAGATAAAACAGTGCTCTGCACTTGCAAAAATTGCACTATTGCGCTCCTGTGTTGGCGCAAGCCACCAAGGAGCGCCACGTGTCAGCAGCGCAACAGCGCAGCGCACTGACACAGCACACTGCGTTGTTGCACTTGCGCTCACTAGAGTGTGACACGTGTCACCACCACATGGGCTTGCGCTCGTTAATTGGCGCAAAGCGCCTGACAAGCCACATGGGGCACTGTCAGAATATTTAATGCTCTGCATTATTAAAGAAAAGGGACAGAACCCAATTAAAAGGCCTAACAAGCCTAAACAAAAAAATGCCATGCATTTTAAAAAGGGCAGAGCCCAATTAAAAGGTCTTTTAGACCAAAGGAAAATGCAGTACATTATTTAAAAAGGGCAAAGCCCAAACAAAGGCCTAACAGGCCAAATACAAATAAAAATGTTGAACATTTTCAACTGGACTTAGCCCAATCATGGCTGTAAGTCCTCAAAATTAAATTGACTGAGCACAACTGCTCTCTTAAATCAATTTACATCTGGTTCGAGGGTACATCTCCGAACTCCTCTGACACTTATCGTTGTAATCCTTCAACAACGTCAGAGAGGTGATGGATCCCGACAACCACACATCAACATGGGATGCGGGGTCCTTAAACTCATGGACTTATGCGTCCTTAAACTAAGATACGGACTGTGGGGTCCTTAAACCCACGGACTTATGCGTTCTTAAAACTACCATGGACCCCTACGTCCCAAAACTGGAATATGGACCACCACGTCCCTAAACTGGAACAGTAGAGCCCCTCTAAACGCTCTTCTGCCTGATCTAAACGATCCCGCTTAAGTAGATCTTAGCCCCAAACACGACTAGCGTATCCTT
The DNA here is from genome assembly GCA_030015575.1 of Agapanthus africanus. Classification (NCBI taxonomy): domain Eukaryota; kingdom Viridiplantae; phylum Streptophyta; class Magnoliopsida; order Asparagales; family Amaryllidaceae; genus Agapanthus; species Agapanthus africanus. The sequence goes on along the minus strand of CM057349.1, from coordinate 407,300,691 downwards.
AAGCATTTCAACAGATTACATATTCCCTAATCAACTTCGTTTCAAGGGTACATCTCTGAACTCCTCTGACACCTATCGTTGTAATCCTTCAACGACGTCAGAGAGGTGACGAGTCCCGACGGCCATATATTAAATGGATCACCACGTTAAGTAGATCTTAGTCTCAAATAGGACTAACGTATCCTTAACGAATGTTTAAGTTGATCTTAGCCTCAACACGGCTAACGTATCCTTAAACTAAAACACAAAACCCAAATCTAAGTAAATACGGATTTGGACTAATCCACGTCCTACGGGCGACGGCATAACTTAGTCTCCGTATACAATCCACGGGCATCCACAAACAAACAAACACACACGACACGAAGTGAAATTCTGGAGAAGGAGAAAGTTGTTACCGCTATGCGGTAGCGTAATTAACTGCAGGGGCTTGCGCCTGCAGGGAAGAGCGTCCCCACAATCAAAAAACCCCTCAAGCGAGGGGGAATCTGACGAAGTCTGCTACATCGGCCGCATCCGTCTAAACCTCCGATACACAGTGCCATAAATCAACTTGGCAACTTCGGAGGGATGGACGGATAAAACCATATAGCATCTGCCCCGAATCATAGGCAAGACGTCCCTGTCTTGGCCGCCGTTCGGAAGGGAACATCCCCGCCGACAGGAAAAGATGAAGGTTCGGCAAGAAGAGGACCACCCTGTCAAGCCACAAAAGGAGACAGCTACTTGGGTGCCCACTACAACGGCCCCCTCAACTTCGATGAATCGCAAGACCACTGAACCCAAACGCCTCAAATCTGGGGGCATGGTGGTACATACTATCTATATGGCATCCGGGAAAGAGGATAGCCGTATCTCTAAGGGCCATCGACCACTCGCCAGATCCGTAACAAAAGGCCTAGGAGCAACAACAGAAGCTCCAGGAAATGTTAACGCAGATGGCCATATTCATTAGGCCAAAAGAAAGCCCGGGAACGTCGTTGGAACAACGTCTAGAACAGGAAACCGATGCTGACTTCCTCCGTAGAATCCTTGAAAAGAAGGACAGAGAAGCAGCGGAACAAGCGGCCAATATAAAACGAATGGCGCGTCTCTTCCAAGACATGGTCGGGATGACGATACTGCCGGATCCTCCGGCTGAAGAGCTTCCGATTGTCCTCGAAGATGTTAGAGGGGTGACATCGAACCCTCTTCCGGCTTGTTCAGCAGCCAAAGAGGAGACCATCTCAAAAGCTGTCCTGGATGATTACATCGCTCAGCAGATACGAGTTCACCAGGCGAATAAAACGGCTGGGAAAATTGTTAAGACTGGACGACCTTATCCGAGTTGGTACGATCAAATAGGGTACCTGCCGGGATACAAGATCCCTAAATTCCACATATATAAGGGAACGGGGAATCCACATCAACATGTCGCACAGTTCAGGGCTCTCTGCGGCAACACTAGAGGGGATGATAAGTTACAGCTTCGCCAATTCGTCGGCAGCTTTGCGGAGATGGCGTTCGAATGGTACTCAGGGCTTCCCAACGACTCCGTCAAAACTTTTACAGAGATGGAACTTCTATTCACCCAGCGGTTCGCAAGCGCTAGCGAACTCACCCCAATCACAGCATTAATCAATGCCAGGGTTAAGCCAGGCGAAACTTGGGTCCAGTACGTGATACGGTGGCGGAATCTATGGTCAAGGTGCGAACAACGCATCGAAGAGGCTCCTGTGGTAGGCATGTTCGTGGGTACTCTCAACCCTCAGGCGACCATTTCCCAATTCATGATGTTCTTCAAGCCAACTACTTTCCAGGCCTTGATCGACAAGCTGGCCCAAATGGATCAGATGGGTCATAAACCATCTCCTTCAAACACGGATCCTCGGAATGAAAAGGGGAAAGGAAAAGCAACTTTCGTCGCCAATACTCAACAACAGCCGAGCAACTTAAAGCCGGTTGTTCGCCAAAACAACGTGCGTCCACGCCTATCCCTCGAGGAGAGACTGGGACGTCCTTACTCGTTTCCCCGGGATAAAACGAGGAGACTGTTCGAGCTGGCAGTGTGCAACAGACTCATCAATCTGCTGGATCCAAAACGTCCGTTGCAGCCAGGTGATATCAACAATCCTAATTACTTCCCTTACCACCAAGCAGTAAGCCATCCAATCGAAGAATGCTTCGTTTTCAAAGGCTGGATTGAGGACCAATACCAACAAGGCAAGTTCGCATTATCCGAAAACTGGAAGGTGAATCCACCACAACCTCACGCCCCTAAAAAGTGTGAGTCTATGGTAGTGCCCCGGCCGTCATTCTGACGCCAAACGTGGAACAAAAACTTTTATAACTGGCGGTATCGCATACTATAACCCGGATCTTGCCATTAACGCTAAACTAACAAACTGTAAAGAGGTAGAAAGGCTATACCGATCGATCCGAGTCCTTCGGTCTTTAGCCATCATCCCACGCTCCTCGCGGCAACTCCGATCTCCTGTCTCCTCATCGAGGTGGCACCACGTCAATGGATCTTTAAACGGGCTCCCGCCTCTATACCGAGGCAACTCGGTCATCAAGTCTGCTAAAAGAGATGACCAAGATGAAGTAGAGAATGAGTAGAATACTTTGTCTCAAACACCCTAGGGTTCTCATCACATGAGAGGGTTAGGGTGGAGGTTGAAGAAGATGCAAAGAGTTGGAAATGGTGAACTCATGAAACTCTAGTGAGCATAAGAAAACCAAGCACAAAGATAACCCTTGGCTGCCCAAAACTTTTGGTGATGATATATATAAGGTTTTGCTTTGGAGAAACAAAGAAAATATCTCCCAAAAAAATATCCAACTAAACCCTAAAATATCTCACCCAAAACAAACTCAATTAATTCATCATGAGGCATTACATGACTCATTAGCATGAGTCATTAGTGAACATGCTAGAATTAATGAGTCACAAAGAATGAGTCACCCTTTCCAAAACTAATAATCATTTAAACCAAAATGATTAATCCAAAAAGAAATGCATCTTCTAAAATATTCTCGTAACGGATTACGAGAATACCCCTCACCTGTATATACATACCTGTATCCGTATTCCGACCGAATACGAATACGAGAGACTAAAATATTCCGACTCAATATAATACATGGATCTGGCTTAAACCAAAGCCCACCAGTATTATCTGTCCGAAATATGACACGTGCACAAGTGCACGTGCATTTTCGAACCCTGCCATAAAACCATACGGCCTCTACAAGGTTTCGCCCGAATTTAGGAAACTATCTGTGGGGGACTCTAAAGACTCGTCAGTACCCTGGCAGTGGGTTTAACCATAAGCACGTCAGCGGCACTAGCTGTGCGTAACGGCTGCCCATGTACTGACCTCAAGGGAAGTCGATGAGCGAACTCATCCTGGAACCCTACCGAGCCTATCAGTGACAATATACGTACAGTCCGGTCCGTTCATCTATGAGCATCGCATATCGGGCCTAGGGGGCTGGTAACGTCAAACCCCCAATAGCGGTATAAGCCGTGTCGGAGAGTAGCCCTGAACACCCTGAGAAACTACTAGAATACTTACCAGTAATTCTCACCTGCCTTAGCCAAGGACTTGGTGTAATGGCTCTTCTAGACACAGCACGATCTCACCCCCAATACCGGGAGAGACGAATCCCCTGCCGATCCGCTCACTTGCTTCCATGTGGCTCGGGACTGTACCCAACTAAAACCTATTTGCAAGACTCCTTTGTGTCGTGGTAGGGTAGTAATCAAAGCACAGTGGGAACTCACATGAGATAAATGACGACCTTAGGTCGATGAACTAACCTGTACACATGTCACCAGGAAACTGCTATCTGACGCTAGGTATAATACCAACTAGCAGGTTCCCGGCGAGTCCTGTCCGGTGTACTCATAACCCAATGAGCACCTGTATACATCTTAGGTGATCTAACTGACACCAATGGCTTGTGAGACCGGCCACCGCCCCTCGTCGGGGTCTCGACTGTATACACTAGTCTACTCCGGAGTATCGATGCCGTGTCTCGAAACTCCCACGACTAGGGACCACTTTTAAGGATGTGCTTATAGACTACCCAACTCTCACGTATATGATCGCCATCATACTGTTGGTGGTCAAGCAGGATCTTAAGGGCTCTATCAACGTGTACTAGTGAACAGTAATGTCACCTAAAGCTGTACACGACTGATAAAGGCAAACCAGATAGCATACTATCATCTTGAGTAAGACTGTCCTACCGGTATAGGTCCTCCCTCAATCATTGCAATCACATACCTGCGATCCAATAATTGACTTTGAGGGCACTATATCCAACAATCTCCCACTTGCACTTAAGGCAATTATTGCGATGTCGCATACTCACAGCCCGTGTGATACCGAACACCCAACTCCTCTATTAAACAGTTTCACAAAGCTCGTTTGTAAAACTCTTGTGTTCGAGAAATAGCCTCAGTGAGTGGATCCGCCTGGATGTTTCTTTCTGTCTCTCTTAATCTCAAGTTCGCGGAGAAAGCCATCTCCCGAATTGAGTAATACATGTCTTAGAATATGTCTGGATATCTGATGGGACTTAGTTCATAAATGAACTCCAAATCCAAACTTCTTAGACTGTATCGACAACTGAAACAAATCAGTGTCTAGCACCATGCCTCCCACAATATCCTCTTAGACCACCTGTCCATAATACTGCCCCCTTTGTCAGAGGGAAAACTATAACTCTGACAATCACTCTGTCATCCATGTCACCTTGGAAGCCTGGAATGATGACCGTCTCCCGAAGGAGGTTGCCGTCATCAAATCCCCAGAACAAGCACTTATGTTCTAAAACTGCTTCCGTATGTTTCTTCAGAATTGGATTAATATAAACTTATTGCATCTAGTGCAAAAACAACATCTGGGGCGGTACATGACATCTCACGATTGACTCAATTGCCTAAGCAAGTGATATGCCAATCATGCACATCCCTCTCCCCTTTAGTCTGTAAGACACCTTTAGAGATGGCGACTCCATCACCTGCAGTTACACCACCATACCAGGAGTCATCCATTCTAAAATACTATTAGAATACTGTCAAAGTATCCACATTGGGAAACTACCCAAATCTAGATCTAAAACTATAGATCTAGTAACCAGAATGTCAGATATTATATCCATATCCTTTGTGGAGAAACAACTGTGTGACAACCACAGTACAACCGATCGTAGTATAGGAATTTTACTTCCTACTCTGTGTATGTCATCCAAATACCAGGACATCACATCCTACTACCTTCTTAACAGTGTAAGTCTACGGTAGCGCCCCGGCAGTCTACAGACGCCAAATGCGGAACAAAAAACTTTTAACTGGCGCTATCGTATACTTTCACCCGGATCTTCCATTATTGCTAAACTAACAAACTGTAAAGAGTGTAGAAAGGTTATACCGAACGATCCGAGTCCTTCGTTCCTCAACCATCATCCCACGCTCCGTTGCGGCTGCTCCGATCTCGTCGATCTCCGATATCCTCGTCGAGGTGACACCACATCACCGATTCTTTAAACGGGCTCCCGCCTCTGACTCGAGGCAACTCGATCGTCAAGTTTGCTAAAAGAGACGACCAAGAATGATGTAGAGAATGAGTAGATGACTTTGTCTCACTTCGTCCAAATCCGTGGACGATCGGTTAATGAAGTTGCCGTGGAAATCGGGTGATGGAATGAAATGAACTGTAAAATTCCATACACCCCGAATACTATCATAATCTTTTCTAACCAAAATGAAACATCAAGTGAAGTGAGGAGGAGAGAGAGGGCCGGCCATTTTATATGATGGAGGGAGGTGACCGTAGGAGCAAGTGGTGACCTTAAGCAAAAAGCTTCTCACTAAATATCCTAAGGAAGACAAGAAGCTTTAATAACAAAGCATAAAGATCTTAAGCAAAACAAGAATGTAATGAAATCAAAGCATGAGTCACTTAGCCTTGTCACAAATTCTAGAACCTTCTAGAACCTTCTAGAAGCACGACTCACTCTCATCCAAGAAAAGATAAATCCGCCTTTAACCAAATGTTAAAAGACGGCTGATAGAAAACTGGAAACTGGCAACTTCCAAAAGTGATCCTGAAACGACTTTCAGGATAACCCCGAAACTGTATAAATATACCCGCATTTGTATTACGACCGAATACAAATGCAACTGAGACAAAGATATTATACCTACTCAATATAATACTCGGATCCGGCTTAAACCAAAGCCGACCAGTATTATCTGCCCGAAAAATAACACGTGCGTAAACGCACGTGCATTTTCCGAACCCTGCCATAAAACCATACGGCCTCTACAACGTTTCGCCCGAATATGGGAAACTGTCTGTGGGGGACTCTAATGACTCGTCAGTACCCTGGCAGTGCGTTTAACCACAAACCGTCAGCGGCACTAGCTATGCGTAACGGCTGCCCATGGACTGACCTCAAGGGAGACCGATGAGCACACTCAAGGGAGGCCGATGAGCGAACTCATCCAGAAACCCTACTGAGCCTAACAGTGACAATGTATATACAGTCCGGTCCGTTCGTCAATGAGTATCGCATATCCGCCTAGGAGGCTAGTAACGTCAGACCCCCAAAAGCAGTATAAGTCGTGTCGGAGTGAAGCCCAAATACACCCTGAGATACTACTGGAGTACCTACCAGTAAATCTCCTACCATGGCCATGGATTTGTGTAATGGCTCTCCTAGACACAGCACGATCTCGCCCCCAATACCGGGAGAGACGAATCCCCTGCCGATCCGCTCACTTGCCTCCATATGGCTCGGGACTGTACCCAAAAGCTACCTGTTTGCACGACTCCTTTGAGCCGTGGTAGGGTAGAAATCAAAGCACAGTGGGAACTTACACGAGACAAATGACGACCTCAGGTCGATGAACTAACCTGTACACATGTCACCAGGGAACTGCTATCTGACGATAGGTATAGTACTAACTAGCAGATTCCCGGCGAGTCCTGTCCGGTGTACTCATAACCCAATGAGCACCTGTATATATCTTAGGTGATCCAACTGACACCAGTGGCTTGTGAGACCGGCCACTGCCCCTCGTCGGGGTCTCGACTGTATACACTAGTCTACTCCGGAGTATCGATGCCCTGTCTCGAAACTCTCACGACTAGGGACCACAATTAAGGATATGCATATAAACTACCCAACTCTCACGTATATGAACGCCATCATACTGTTGGTAGTAAAGCAAGATCCTAAGGGCTCTATCAAAGTGTAACATGCAATCAGTCACCTGAACATGTACACGACTGATAAAGGCAAACCAGATAGCATACTATCATCTCGAGTAAGACTGCTCTACCGGGATAGGTCCTCCGCAATCATTGCAATCACGTACCTGCGATCCAATAATTGACTATGAGGGCACTATCTCCAACAATCTCCCACTTGCACTCAAGGCTAATATTGCGATGTCGACTACTCACAGCCCGTGTGAAATCGAACATCCAACTCCTCTACTAATCAGTTTCACAAAGCCCGTTTGTAAAACTATTGTGTTCGAGAAATAGCCTCAGTGAGTGGATCCGCCTAGAAGTATCTTTCTATATCTCTCTTAATCTCAAGTTCGCGGAGAAAGCCATCTCCCGAATTGAGTAGTACCTGTCTTAGAATATGTCTGGATATATGATGGGACCTAGTTCATAAATGAACTCCAAATCCAAACCTCTTAGACAGTATCGATCACTGAACCTAATCAGTATCCGGCACCATGCACCCACAGTATCCTCTTGGACCACCTGTCCATAATACTGTCCCTCTTGGTCAGAGGGAAAACTATAACTCTGACAATCTCTCTGTCAACCATGTCACCTTTGAAGCCTGGAATGATAATCGTCTCCCGAAGGAGGCTGCCGTCATCAAATCCGTAGAACATGTACTTATGTTCTAAAACTGCTTCCTTATGTTTCTCCAGGATTGGATTAATACAAACTCATTGCATCTAGTGCAAAAACAACATTTGGTGTGGTACTTGACGTCTCACGATTGACTCAATTGCCTAAGCAAGTGATCTGTCAATCATGCACTTCCCTCTCCCCTTTAGTCTGTACGACAACTTTAGAGAGGGTGACTCCATCACCTGCAGGTACACAACCATGCTAGGAGTAAACTATTCTAAAAACCATTAGAATATCTGTCAAAGTACCCACATTGGGAAACTACCCAATTCCAGATCTAAAACCATAGATCTAGAAACCAGAATGTCAAATATTATATCCATATCCTGTCTGGAGAAACAACTGTGTGACGACACAGTACAACCGATCGTAGTATAGGAATTTTACTTCCCACTTTGTGTATGTCATCCAGATACCATGACATCACACCCTACTACCTTCTTAACAGATCCATCCCCTATTCTGATTGAAGTCAACCCCATGACTGTCACATCAAAAATAGATGATCTATCTCCGCTATATCTGCTCAAGTCTATAAATAGACATAAGCTACTTGCCCACTTTGCTTCTGCTGCTCCCACTGACTACGACAACCCTCCTACCGGGTCTCATAACCTGGAACAATAGTAGTGTCAAGTCTGGGTAGATAAGAACCTCCCTGTCACCGTCCTTAAGGCTACCGAAGTACCTCTCGGGTGTCTGAGGTTATCCACCATATCTGCGGAGTGGCTAATGGAATGTCAAACCTGATTGATTATATAGGTCCTATTAAATTTTCTGTAATCGTTCGCGGTTCTGGAATCACTTCCAGTTCTACCATACTCCCACTACTGTTTTCTGAAAAAGATCCATTTTACTAAAACTGTGGCGAGTTAAGAACAATATCACTATTGATCTTCCAAATGGTAGAATATCAACCCTCGTCATAGCCAGGGTCAACCCACAAACAGCCACTACAGAAACGTGCCCTGAGTTATCCAGAGTCTGGTTTTAAGCATAAGCTGGACAACTCCCCGTACCTTAATTTCTTTTAAGGTACGATCCATTCTATATCCAATACAGAAACTTTGGCACTTATTTAATTGGAACCATATTCAAATCATGCAGCTGTCTCCAGTGCATATCACTTTAATGGAAAAAGGCTAATCAGCATTACTCAACTTAGGAATCCATCCAATTATGAGTAACCTGAAAGAGAAACACGTTTCTCAAAACCATCACTATCATCTGAATACCAATCACAAGAATCTACATCTTCGATTTCTTTGAAGAATCCCGATACTTGTGATACCTGGTTCTCTACTTTATTCTTATACCCACAACTTCTCAAAACTTAGACCTTGTATTTCTACGAAACACTTGTCTAAATACTAGAGAAGTTATAAGTAAACAGAACAAAGTACGAGGACCTACCTCTTTGTCCTGAAGGACACTGGACAACATACAATACTCTGTATAAGTCCGTTGAGTTGAACAACTCAAAACCTGTGCGTCGTAGGTTGAAAACTGTACCCTGGCGATTACTTCAAATATCACCAATTACAACGAATTCCGATATAATGAGGATGATCACCCAATTCCCAATAACGACTCCCGCTCATCATCTGTAAAACCATACAGATATGATAATGAAACCTGGTAAATACATACCCTTGGAGTAAGTGTCTAATCAGGAAAACAGTTTTCTTTTAACAATGCACTGAAACATGAAAAATGTTTCGTAGGGGTATCCTGGTATTCATAGTAATGCCTCTTCCATAATCCAATTCATGACTTCAACCGTATATTTTATTGCTATCTCTCCAAATCCCTTTATTTGTCTTTAGTCGTTACCTTCTGTACACCATCGTTAGGCTAAATGGTTTTCTTCCTTCCCTACCGTTCGGCACCAGCCTATGGTTTGGAAGAAGACTATCCAGTAAGCATAATAGGTGTACCCTCCTAAACCAAGGAGTACTCATATCTCGAGAGAAGGTGATGATAAAAGACAACTGAATAATACCTTATTCTATTAAAGGTGAATTAGGAGTGGCGATGAAGTACGCGGTTTGGTCGTGAATGATATCAGTCGCAATTTACTTTGCCCTCTTTCTAATCCCTTTATTTTGTCTTTACATATTACCTTCTGCACACCCTACTTAGGCTAATTGGTTTTCTTCATTCCCTACCTTTCGGCACCTGCCTATGGTTTGGAATAAGACTATCCAATAAGCGTAATAGGTGTACTCTCCTAAACTAAGGAGCTCTCGCAACCTGAGAGAAGGTGATAATAAAAGACAACTGAATAAACCAATTCTATTTCTCCTGAACCTTGATCCATCCTCGAAGAAGTCCCTTCGAGTTCGTATATAACCATACGATGGATCTATCCAATGGAAGTGGATATCCGTAGTAATACGGGTGTTCTGAGAAATTCAAAGGGTAAAAGAAGGAGTGGCAATGACTTATGCAACATAGACAATCCAAAAGCCAGTATTTTAAGAAGGTTCGGTCAACCTGGTCACTGAGTCATAGTCTAGGGTCGGTCAAAGGTCGCTGCCAAAGAGAGAGAGAGAAAAGAAACACTCTGCGTGCACTCTAACCTAGATCAGAATGGTCATCACTTTATCTAATCCGGAAACCTCCCACTGTCCTGTCAAATTCTCCCCCAAACCTGAAAGAAGAATCAATCGGGATCACCCGAAGAGTAAACCAACTCATCAGTGGGAATCGGGATCCAACTCTCATCGCATGATAACGTGATGGAATGCATCCACGTTACTCATACTCCAGAAGGTATGCGCACACTTGGCAAGTTTCAGTTTCTTTAGAAACTCCCGATCAGATTTTTTGCCCTATGCTCTTATAACCTTGGCTTTGGTCAAAATGTCATAAGTCACATGCCAAGTTCTACCCATCACTATCTTGTCAATTTGAACCCACCCGCACATGCCCCTGACTTTGGCCAATCGGCAGAACGACTGTCCCAAACCAACTCATCTATCTATGCAACAATTGAAATACCCAGCAGCTACCAAACACTATGCCTTAACTTTGGCTAAAATACATAGCTTGAATACTACTGAATACTCAAAAGAAGTGACGGAGGGCTACGACTGGTTTTTGGCGAAAAAACCCTTAGCGTAGTGAACTTGATATCGCTGAAGGAACCTGATAGCTTTTTAAAAATATAGTGGCGAAAACCTTTCGCTAAAGAGGTCACTCCCGGTGAAGGGATCTCGGCTCTTTCCTCGTGGAATGAGGTGCAGGATATTCCACTGAATACCGCTATGCAAAGCAACTTGTAATCGACTATAGTGAAGTTATTACCCTGACGCAAACTTCTGCCCAAGGGGTCAGTCCCGGTGAAGGGATATCGGCCCTTGCCCCGTCGAATGAGGTGCAGGATATTCCACTGAATACCGCTATGCATAACAAAAGAAAACGTCTTTGCAATAACACTTTTTAAATTTGTTCCAACAACTAAAACAGGTTTGTTTGACTTTGCATTGATCAGAATCAACGCAGTCCCATCAATCAATCACACCAGAAAAGAACGAAAATAAAATGTACGTATATGCCATCCGCATTCGTCACTGGGTCCCGTCATCACCCGTTAGGTTACTTAACTAACGACAGAGCGGGGACTGGACTAGCGCGGGTGTAAAACATATACAACATCTAATAGTATATAAACCAATATACATAATCGCTCCAGGCGTGATAATATGCAACATTACAGAAAAGTAATAAGCATTACAGAACAATACAGATAATCTGGGATCCCCGAGTTTCACAGAGCCGCTGCTGAAACTCGACGTTCCCCTGTCATGTGGATAGCCTGTGCAATGAAACCTAGACCCCTACGGGTGCGGCAAGTTACCCGCCAAAACCTGAAGCGAGGCAGTCCCCCACAGCATAGTGAATGGAACACCCGGCACTTCATGGAATCCGGTAAATTGAGCACCCCTCCTTGGGTCAACCTGTACCCCCTACGAATAGTCTGCCAATTTTAGAGTAGGGCCCCTCTGCCTCCCAAAGCCATGAGATGCGGACCCGTTGCCCTCCAGAACCCGGCCATCCGTGCACTCCGTCTTGGGGCAAAACCAAGTACAGTAATAAAAATAGTACAATAGGTACATCGACCGCAACCTGGTCGTGCCCCAAAAGAATATTATACAACAGGCAGTGACGGCAGTCCACAAGTTGGACGCTCGCCCCGCAATATCAAATGTACAAATAAACTCAAACTGTACTACCATTGAACACTGCTATCCACCACGACAAATCCGCAATATCACAGCACAACACAGAACATCAACGCGAATGTCACGTTCGCAAACCCGTCTAAAAGAACTATAGCAATCGGACGCGGTTTACCGATCAAATGACATTCCCGGTCGGAGATATAATGTAAGCACTGTAAACTAACGTGTTTAAATTTCGATCGACCAAATATCAAAAAAATGGGCCCCAAAACTTACTGGTGAACAGTATCAAAACCTGGGCCAAAATGATATATACCAAAAATCACAAAATCCAATATAGAATGCACTGTAGAAAATTGGCAAACTGATTAGACTTTCCTGCGGCGGATCCGCGGCCAAACCCATGCTTGGGCCGCGGATCCGCGCTGGAACTGTAAAATTAGTTTGTCGAATTTCTGCAGTATTCCTAAAAAACCCTGCACTGATTTTTAAGACATACAGAATTCAATTTTGAGACCATTTGAAATCAACAGAAACTGTCAAGTGAAGAAATTGTGATTTTTGATTTCCGGTTCGATCGATGTTTTAAACGCGTTAGAACAAGTTAGTATAGCAAAATGGTGAGGCTCTGATACCACTGTAAGTCTACGGTAGCGCCCCGGCAGTCTACAGACGCCAAATGCGGAACAAAAAACTTTTAACTGGCGCTATCGTATACTTTCACCCGGATCTTCCATTATTGCTAAACTAACAAACTGTAAAGAGTGTAGAAAGGTTATACCGAACGATCCGAGTCCTTCGTTCTTCAACCATCATCCCACGCTCCGTTGCGGCTGCTCCGATCTCGTCGATCTCCGATATCCTCGTCGAGGTGACACCACATCACCGATTCTTTAAACGGGCTCCCGCCTCTGACTCAAGGCAACTCGATCGTCAAGTTTGCTAAAAGAGACGACCAAGAATGATGTAGAGAATGAGTAGATGACTTTGTCTCACTTCGTCCAAATCCGTGGACGATCGGTTAATGAAGTTGCCGTGGAAATCGGGTGATGGAATGAAATGAACTGTAAAATTCCATACACCCCGAATACTATCATAATCTTTTCTAACCAAAATGAAACATCAAGTGAAGTGAGGAGGAGAGAGAGGGCCGGCCATTTTATATGATGGAGGGAGGTGACCGTAGGAGCAAGTGGTGACCTTAAGCAAAAAGCTTCTCACTAAATATCCTAAGGAAGACAAGAAGCTTTAATAACAAAGCATAAAGATCTTAAGCAAAACAAGAATGTAATGAAATCAAAGCATGAGTCACTTAGCCTTGTCACAAATTCTAGAACCTTCTAGAACCTTCTAGAAGCACGACTCACTCTCATCCAAGAAAAGATAAATCCGCCTTTAACCAAATGTTAAAAGACGGCTGATAGAAAACTGGAAACTGGCAACTTCCAAAAGTGATCCTGAAACGACTTTCAGGATAACCCCGAAACTGTATAAATATACCCGCATTTGTATTACGACCGAATACAAATGCAACTGAGACAAAGATATTATACCTACTCAATATAATACTCGGATCCGGCTTAAACCAAAGCCGACCAGTATTATCTGCCCGAAAAATAACACGTGCGTAAACGCAGGTGCATTTTCCGAACCCTGCCATAAAACCATACGGCCTCTACAACGTTTCGCCCGAACATGGGAAACTGTCTGTGGGGGACTCTAATGACTCGTCAGTACCCTGGCAGTGGGTTTAACCACAAACCGTCAGCGGCACTAGCTATGCGTAACGGCTGCCCATGGACTGACCTCAAGGGAGACCGATGAGCACACTCAAGGGAGGCCGATGAGCGAACTCATCCAGAAACCCTACTGAGCCTAACAGTGACAATGTATATACAGTCCGGTCCGTTCGTCAATGAGTATCGCATATCCGCCTAGGAGGCTAGTAACGTCAGACCCCCAAAAGCAGTATAAGTCGTGTCGGAGTGAAGCCCAAATACACCCTGAGATACTACTGGAGTACCTACCAGTAAATCTCCTACCATGGCCATGGATTTGTGTAATGGCTCTCCTAGACACAGCACGATCTCGCCCCCAATACCGGGAGAGACGAATCCCCTGCCGATCCGCTCACTTGCCTCCATATGGCTCGGGACTGTACCCAAAAGCTACCTGTTTGCACGACTCCTTTGAGCCGTGGTAGGGTAGAAATCAAAGCACAGTGGGAACTCACACGAGACAAATGACGACCTCAGGTCGATGAACTAACCTGTACACATGTCACCAGGGAACTGCTATCTGACGATAGGTATAGTACTAACTAGCAGATTCCCGGCGAGTCCTGTCCGGTGTACTCATAACCCAATGAGCACCTGTATACATCTTAGGTGATCCAACTGACACCAGTGGCTTGTGAGACCGGCCACTGTCCCTCGTCGGGGTCTCGACTGTATACACTAGTCTACTCCGGAGTATCGATGCCCTGTCTCGAAACTCTCACGACTAGGGACCACAATTAAGGATATGCATATAAACTACCCAACTCTCACGTATATGATCGCCATCATACTGTTGGTAGTAAAGCAAGATCCTAAGGGCTCTATCAAAGTGTAACATGCAATCAGTCACCTGAACATGTACACGACTGATAAAGGCAAACCAGATAGCATACTATCATCTCGAGTAAGACTGCTCTACCGGGATAGGTCCTCCGCAATCATTGCAATCACGTACCTGCGATCCAATAATTGACTATGAGGGCACTATCTCCAACAAACAGATCCATCCCCTATTCTGATGAAGTCAAACCCATGACCGTCACATCAAAAATTAGATGATCTATCTCCGCTATATCTGCTCTAGTCTATAAATAGACATAAGCTACTTGGCTACTATGCTTCCGCTGCTCCCACTGACCACAACAACCCTTTGGCAGAATAATATATACAGGCACTTCTAAAGCTAGTTTAGAATGACGCTATACTTAACCTCCTGCCGGGTCTCATAGTCTGAAACAGCAGTAATGGCAAATCTGGGTAAACAAGAACCTCCCTGTCACCGTCCTTGAGGCTACCGGAGTACCTCTCGGGTGCCTGAGGTTACCCACCATATCTGCGGAGTGGCTCTTAGAATGTCAAACCTGATTGAATCTTTAGGTCCTATTAAATTTTTCGTAATCGTTTGCGGTTCCGGAATCTCTTCCAGTTCTACCATACTCCCACTACTGTTTTCTGAAAAAAAATCCATTTTACTAAAACTGTGGCGAGTCAAGAACAATATCTCCATTGATCTTCCAGATGGTAGAAAATCAACCCTCGTCATAGCCAGGGTCAACCCACAAACTGCCATTACAGAAACGTGCCTTGAGTTATCCAGAGTCTGGTTTTAATCATAAGCCGGACAACTCCCCGTACCTTAACATCGTTAAGATATGAACCATTCTATATCCAATATAGAACCTTTGGCACTTATTTAATTGGAACCAGATTCAAATTATGCAGCTGTCTCCAGTGCATATCAACTTAAAAGGCTAATCAGCATTGCTCAACTTAGGAATACATCCAATTATGAGTAATCTGAAAGAGAAACAAGTTTCTCAAAACCATTACTATCAACTGAATACCAATCACAAGTATCTACATCTTCGATCTCTTTGAAGAATCCCGATACTTGCGACACCTGGTTCTCTACTTTATTCTTATATCCACAACTTCTCAAAACTTAGACCTTGTATTTCTAAAAAACACTTTTCTAAAAACTAGAGAAGTCACAAGTAAACAGAACATAGTACGAGGACCAACCCCTTTGTCCTGATGGACAATGGACAACATACAATACTCTGTATAAGTCCGCTGAGTTTAATAACTCAAAACCTGTGCATCGTAGGTTGAAAACTGTACTTATGGTTAAGAACTACTACGTTGTTCAATGCTCCTTACCCAATCGACAAATGATATAGGTAAATGTCACGGATATAATTTCAAAAAGTTATATCTCACTTTATAAAAATAAACGTACAGATATATCAGTTCGAAATTGGTGCACAACAATGGATACTCAAAACCAAATACTTGCCGTCCGGCAAAATTCCAGGCGATTTCCTCAAATATCACCAATTACAACGAATTCCGATATAATGAGGATTATCACCTAGTTCCCAATAACTTACTCCCACTCATCATCTGTAAAACCATACAGATGTGAGAATCATACCTGGTAAATACATACCCTAGAGTAAGTATCTAATCGGGAAATCAGTTTTCCTTTAACAATGCACAGTGAAACTGAAACATGAAAATGTTTCGTAGGGGTATCCTGGTATTCCTAGTAATGCCTCTTCCATAATCCAATTCATGACTGTTACCGTATATTTCTTTGCCATCTCTTCAAATCCCTTTATTTGTCTTTATTCATTACCTTCTGTACACCCCCTTTAGGCTAAGTGGTTTTCTTCCTTCCCTACCGTTCGGTACCAGCCTATGGTTTGCAAGAAGACCATCCAGTAAGCATAATAGGTGTACTCTCCTAATCCTAGGAGTACTCGTAACCTGAGAGAAGGTGATGATAAAAGAAAACTGAATAATACCTTATTCTATTTCTCCGGAACTGGGGAAAAAAGCAAAGGTGAAGTAGGAGTGGCGATGAAGTACGCGGTTTGGTCGTGAATAATAGCAGTCGCAATTTACTTTGCCCTCTTTCTAATCCCTTTATTTTGTCTTTACTTATTACCTTCTATACACCCTATTTAGGCTAATTGGTTTTCTTCATTCCCTACCTTTCGGCACCTACCTATGGTTTGGAAGAAGACTATCCAATAAGCGTAATAGGTGTACTCTCTTAAACTAAGGAGCCCTCGCAACCTGAGAAAAGGTGATGATAAAAGACAACTGAATAAACAAATTCAATTTCTCCTGAACCTGGATCCATCCTCGAAGAAGTCCCTACGAGTTCATATATAACCATACGATGGATCTATCCAATGGAAGTGGATGTTCCTAGTGATACGAGGTGTTCTGAGAAATTCAAAGGGTGAAAGAAGGAGCGGTAATGACTTATGCAACTCAGACAATCCAAAAGCCAGTATTTTAAGAAGGTTCGGTCAATTTGGTCACTGAGTCATAGTCAAGGGTCGGTCAATGATCGCAGCCAAAGAGAGAGAGAGAAAAGAAACACTCTGCGTGCATTCTAACCTAGATCAGATTGGTTATCACTTTATCTAATCAGGAAACCTCCCACTGTACTGTCAAATTCTCCTCCAAACCAAGAAAAATATTCAATCGGGATCACCCGAAGAGTAAACCAACTCATCAGTGGGAATCGGGATCCAGCTCTCATCGCATGATAACGTGAAGGAATCCACTCACGTTATCACACTCCAGAATGTATGCGCAAGTCTGGCAAGTTTCAGTTTCTTTAGAAACTCCCGATATGATTTTTGCCCCATGCTCTTATGACCTTGACGTTGGCCAAAATGCCATAAGTCACATGCCAAGTTCTACCCATCATTATCTTGTCAATTTGAACCCACCCGCACATGCCCCTGACGTTGGCCAAATGACAGAACGACTGTCCCAAACCAACTCATCTATCTATACAACAGATGAATACCCAGCAGCTACCAAACACTATGCCTTGGCGTTGGTCAAAATACATAGCTTGACTACTACTGAATACCCAAATGAAATGACGGAGGGCTATGGCTGGTTTTTGGCGAAAAACCTTTAACGTAACGAACTTGATATTGCTGAAGGAACCTGATAGCTTTTTAGAAAATATAGTGGCGAAAACCTTTGCTAAAGAGGTCATTCCCGGTGAAGGGATCTCGGCTTTTTCCTCGTGGAATGAGGTGCAGGATATTCCAACTGAATACCGCGATGCAAAGCAACAAGTAATCGACTATAGTGAAGTTATTACCCTGACACAAACTTCTGCCCAAGGGGTCACTCCTGGTGAAGGGATCTCGGCCCTTGCCTCGTCGAATGAGGTACAGGATATTCCAACTGAATACCACTGTGCAAAACAAAAGAAAACGTCTTTATAATAACACTTTTTAAAACTGTTCCAACAACGTCCAAACAGGTTTGTTTCCTTTGCATTGATCAGAATCAACGCAGTCCCATCAATTAATCACACCAGAAAAGAACGAAAATAAAATGTACGTATATGCCATCCGCATTCGTCACTGGGTCCCGTCATCACCCGTTAGGTTACTTATCTAACGACAGGGCGGGGACTGGACTAACACGGGTGTAAAACATATACAATATCTACTAGTGTATATACCAATATACAATAATCGCTCCAGGCGTGATAATATGCAACATTACAGAAAAGTAATAAGCATCACAGAACAATACAGATAATCTGGGATCCCCGGGTTTCACAGAGCCGCTACTGAAACCCGACGTTCCCCTGGTCGTGTGGATAGCCTGTGCAATGAAACCTAGACCCCTACGGGTGCGGAAAGTTACCCGCCAAAACCTGAAGCGAGGCATCCCCTTATAGCAAAGTGAATGGACCACCCTGGACTTCACGGAATCCGGTAACTTGAGCACCCCATCTTGGGTCAATCTGTACCCCCTACGAGTGTGGAGAATAGTCTGCCAATTCTAGAGTGAAGCCCCTTTGCCTCTCAAAGCCATGAGATACGGACCCATTGCCCTCCAGAACCCGGCTATCCGTGTACTCCGTCGCGGGGTACACCTAGTGCAGAAATGAAAAATATGTACAACAGGTACATCGACCTCAGCCCGGTCGTGCCCCAAAAGAATATTATACAAACAGGCAGTGACGGCAGTCCACATGTTGGACGCTCACCCCGCAATATCAAATGTACAAATAAATCCAAACTACACTACCATTGCACACTGCTATCCACCACAACAAATCCGCAACATCACAGCACAACACAGAACATCAATGCGAATGCCGCGTTCGCAAATCCGTCTAAAAGGACTATAGCAATTAGACCAGATTTACCGCTCGAATGACATTCACCGTCGGAGATATAATGTAAGTACTGTAAACTAACATATTTAAAATTCCGATCGACAAAACTTCCCGAAATGGGCCCCAAGTACAACTGCAGTACTCAAACAAAATCTGGGCCCAAATAAAATATTCCAGAAACCACAATTCCCCATGAAAGACATTACTGTAGAGAAATGGTACTCTGTTGCTCCAAAACGGCGACGGAACCGCGGCCAAACCATGGTTTGTGCGGCGGTTCCGCGGCAGTACTGTGGAGACAGTGAACCAAATTTCTGCAGTATCCTTAAAAAAACCTGCACGATTTTCTGAGATGCTCAAAATAATTTTTAGACGACAAACCAAAATCGACAGAAACTTTAACATTAAAATCGCGGTTTTGGAAATTTCGTTCGATGGATATTTTAAACACGTTAGAACAAGTTAGTAAAGGTTAATGGCGTGGCTCTGATACCATGTGAGTCTACGGTAGCACCCCGGCCATCATTCTGAACCCAAACGCGGAACAAAAACTTTTATAACTGACGCTATCGCATACTATAACCCGAATCTTGCTATTAACGCTAAACTAACAAACTGTAAAGAGGTAGAAAGGCTATACCGATCGTTCCGAGTCCTTCGGTCTTTAGCCATCATCCCATGCTCCTTGCGGAAACTCCGATCTCCTGTCTCCTCATCGAGGTGGCACCACGTCAACGGATCTTTAAACGGGCTCCCGCCTCTAAACCGAGGCAACTCGGTCATCAAGTCTGCTAAAAGAGATGACCAAGATGAAATAGAGAATGAGTAGAATACTTTGTCTCAAACACCCTAGGGTTCTCACCACATGAGAGGGTTAGGGTGAAGGTTGAAGAAGATGCAAAGAGTTGGAAATGGTGAACTCATGAAACTCTAGTGAGCAAAAGAAAACCAAGCACAAAGATAACCCTTGGCTGCCCAAAACTTTTGGTGATGATATATATAAGGTTTTGCTTTGGAGAAACAAAGAAAATATCTCCCAAAAAAATATCCAACTAAACCCTAAAATATCTCACCAAAAACAAACTCAATTAATTCATCATGAGGCACTACATGACTCATTAGCATGAATCATTAGTGAACATGCTAGAATTAATGAGTCATAAAGAATGAGTCACCCTTTCCAAAACTAATAATCATTTAAACCAAAATGATTAATCCAGAAAGAAATGCATCTTCTAAAATATTCTCGTAACGGATTACGAGAATACCCCTCACCCGTATATACATACTTGTATCCGTATTCCGACCGAATACGAATACGAGAGACTAAAATATTCCGACTCAATATAATACATGGATCTGGCTTAAACTAAAGCCCACCAGTATTATCTGTCCAAAATATGACACGTGCACAAGTGCACGTGCATTTTCGAACCCTAACATAAAACCATACGGCCTCTACAACGTTTCGCCCGAACTTGAGAAACTATCTGTGGGGTACTCTAAAGACTCGTCAGTACCCTGGCAGTGAGTTTAACCACAAGCACGTCAGCGGCACTAGCTGTGCGTAACGGCTGCCCATGTACTGACCTCAAGGGAAGTCGATGAGAGAACTCATCCTGGAACACTACTGAGCCTATCAGTGACAATATACGTACAGTCCAGTCCATTCGTCTATGAGCATCGCATATCGGGCCTAGGGGGCTGGTAACGTCAGTCCCCCAATAGCGGTATAAGTCGTGTCGGAGAGTAGCCCTGAACACCCTGAGAAACTACTGGAATACTTACCAATAATTCTCACCTGCCTTGGCCAAGGACTTGGTGTAATGGCTCTCCTAGACACAGCACGATCTCACCCCCAATACCGGGAGAGACGAATCCCCTGCCGATCCGCTCACTTGCCTCCATGTGGCTCGGGACTGTACCCAACTAAAACCTGTTTGCACGACTCCTTTGAGCCGTGGTAGGATAGTAATCAAAGCACAGTGGGAACTCACACGAGACAAATGACGACCTTAGGTCGATGAACTAACCTATACACATGTCACCAGGGAACTGCTATCTAACGCTAGGTATAATACCAATTAGCAGGTTCCCGGCGAGTCCTGTCCGGTGTACTCATAACCCAATGAGCACCTGTATACATCTTAGGTGATCCAACTGACACCAATGGCTTGTCAGACCGGCCACCGCCCCTCGTCGGGGTCTCAACTGTATACACTAGTCTACTCCGGAGTATCGATGCCCTGTCTCGAAACTCCCACGACTAGGGACCACTTTTAAGGATGTGCTTATAGACTACCGAACTCTCACGTATATGATCGCCATCATGCTGTTGGTGGTCATGCAGGATCCTAAGGGCTCTATCAACGTGTAATAGTGAACAGTAATGTCACCTAAAGCTGTACACGACTGATAAAGGCAAACCAGATAGCATACTTTCATCTTGAGTAAGACTGTCCTACCGGTATAGGTCCTCCCTCAATCATTGCAATCACGTACCTGCGATCAAATAATTGACTTTGAGGGCACTATATCCAACAAAAAGGTGGACACGCCGGGGGCATCGTGCTCTTTTATAGAAGAAGCTACATGGGGGGTCGCTCTTTCAGCCAAAACAAAAAGAATGCTGAAAGATCTCCAAATATGCCCGGCGATCAGATGGAAAAATCAGCTAGAACCCGAGATCATCGAAGGAATGCTGAAGCTGCGCTCAACTCCAAAAATTGGTAGTGACAGTCAAAGCCCCACACCCAGACGTCAAAGTCTTCGAAGAAGAAGAAGAAGACCAAAAAGCCCGTGAAGCATGGTGACAAGCGCACGGACCTGCAAAAACATATTGACGCGCTGGAAGAATATAACCAGAAGGTGCGAATCCCGGTCACACTTCAAGAGTTTCTCAGCCACGTCCTTGCGGACGGAGATGATGACAATGGAGAAGACTTTTCGGATGAGCCTGAAGATTATGTGGCAAGCCGCCACGTGGTCTCTCACTCGTCGATAGACGATGAAGAAGTTTCTTACGCAGAGAAACTGGGGGCAAATCCTGAGCCTGAACTTCCAGGACCATCAGACGAAATGATTGATGCATTCCTAAATGAAGCTCTTTTGAAAAGCAAAGCTAATCGGGAGCGCGAGATGGCCATATTTGAAAAAGCCAAACGCAGGCGACTGGACGAAAGGGTCGAAACACTCCCACCAGATCAAAGTACATCCGCTTCAAATAAAAGCAGGTTCAAGACGAGGAAAAGGTTCGCCAAAGCCATATCGATGGGAATGAATCTGCCACCCTCCGAAGGAAACACTCCTAATGAAGCGGATATACATCCTAGCTACTGCTTATATCATCGAAAGATTACACACCCTATTAAAGAGTGCAACGCTTTTAAAAGATGGTGGCAGAGATATGTTGCTCACCGCCAACATTTCAAGCGGATGAAACGCAAAACTCGTCGGGAGCAAAGAAATACGACCGAGGAGCGCAAAAGAACTATCGGCAACTGTCACATGGTCGACGCTGGGGGATCGCAAGTTCTTACCTTCGGGATCGATTCTGATGAAGAAATAGCCCTTGGCCCTCTCTTCAAAGAAACCACATCCGAAACGGAAGAAATGAAGTCCTGTGAGAACATTCAGCTGCGCAATCGTACGCTGCCTGAAAAGAATCTCAGGGCCGCGAACAGTGGGTCAAATAGAAAAGATAAGGGGAAAGAAAATGTCCCTGAGGATATCACCCTCGGTGATCAAGTCGTCAAAGAACTGACAGCCAAGGACCCGCCAAAGAAAAGTAAGGTGGATTACAACGTTCTGGCACACTAGAGGAAGCTACCTTCGCAGCTAAGCATTCTCGATGCCCTTTTGCTATCGAAAGAGGCGAGAGATTTCCTGATCAAGGCACTACAAGAGCCCGAACAGTTCCAAGCTTTTCTCGCTGAAGAAAAAATGAAGGACGAGCTGGAAGAAGTGCACACAGCCGATATCACCTTTAGTGATGAAGACCTCCTCCTCGGGAAGTGCGAGCATAACCGTCCCATTTATGTCTCCGGATACTGTCATGATATCAAGATAGGAAAAATCCTGGTTGACAATGGGTCTTCCGTTAACCTCCTCAATGTAAGGGTGTTGAAGAAAATCTGCATGAGCGTTCAACACCTTACTCGGGATAAGATCACTATCTCCGGGTTTGACTCCCAGTCATCACTGATACTCGGGTCTGTGATACTGACGCTGCGCTTTAGGCTGCTAGTCACTGATATCAAGTTTCACGTCATTAACGCTAAGACCTGCTATAACGCTTTGCTCGGCCGGCCTTGGTTACACGAGTACAACATTATTCCTTTTACACAACATCAGTGTATGAAGTACTTCAAAGATGGTCTCGAGTACACTGTGACAGGGGAACTAAATCCATTCCCCGTGAATGAAGTCCGCAAATATGAGGATACCAAGTACTTCCTGCCAGATTTCGAGGACACGGAAAGATGTCGCAAACCGGAGGACAAGAACAAAGCTATCACTACTGTTCTGGTCTTCGGGAGTGATACCGAGGAGGAGGAAGAGATGGTTTATTCAGGGCCGCCCCAATGCAACAAACCGGGACCGTCCACCCCTATGTTGATCTTCGGCAGCAACTTGAAAGATGAGGTCAATGCCGTATTTTCCATTCGGCCATCAATACAAGCCTTCGCTGACGATGATCAGAGTTTGCAAATCGCCATGGTTCCGCAAGAGCATTACAAAGAGCTCGATGCACTTGAAACTTATAACGTGCAAGAACTGCGAACATTCTATGTCTCCCCCAGGCAAAAAGATGAAAAGGCGATCCTATTCTACCGATCCGGGGAAACCAAAGTTGAGAAAGAAATTTGGCATGCTGCTGATTTTGCACTTGACAGGCTCCAGCCCATCCGTTTGCCCAGATATTACACAGACGGATTAAAAAGACTGTTGAGGCACCAAGGCGTACCCTTCAAACAGACTGCTCGATAAGCCCGTTTCTATAATAGGATCTGGAACGTCCCCAGAACTCAACGGAAGTTGCCCAACGGGAGAATGGAAACGATCGGACTTGGGTATGTTCAATCCAAGGAACGGGAATGATTCCGCGGCTGCTACGTCATACATGACTTTGATGAAGAAGGAGATGCTCTGTGGGAAGATGCTAACCGTGGACCAAGACAAGCTCTCGTCGTGAAAATGCTAAGCCCGTCGTTCGAAGAAAAAATGGACAAGCTTATAAGGGAAGCGGGTCAAAAGGTTCGAGACAACCATAAACGCGAAGTGGCCATCTACGAGAAAGCCAGAACGCAACGCCTCCTTCAGCACGCTGTGAAAAATGAAAATGGTCTTCCTCATCAACCCGTCATACCAAAGACCCGGCGCAGAGGCAGAAATAAACCCAAGAATGGAAAAAGCATTCGACAGCGGCAAAGCGGGCCCAAGAAGCCTCACGATCGGGAATCGAGCAACCAGGATTCGTCTCTTGTAAAGAAGATGGGTCGAGCATACTCTTTTTCCCAAGACAAGATAAGGAAGATACTTGATCTTGCCATAAAGTATCAAATGATTACCCTCCCGGAGACTAAGCATCCCGAGCAAGCAGACGAGGTCTCTCATCCGGATTATTGCTCTTATCACCAAGCGATAGGACATCCTCTCGAAGACTGCTTCACATTCAAAGACTGGATAGAAGACCAGTATCAGTAAGGCAAGTTTGCTTTATCTAGCGGTTGGAGGGTAACCCCACCACAGAAGCATGAACCGAAAGCCACACATACAGCGAGAGTAGAACCAGACCAACATCGGTCTTGGAAGCGATCTCATACCTGTCACGTGATAACGCTGTCAGAAGAAGAACCTGAGAATATGGATAACCGCCCATGGTGCTTCGAAAAAAATGATGATGAAGTGATCTCAAAGTTTCCACCGGCGCCAAAACAGCTGGAAGATGGGATACATACTACTGCAGATAACCTCAGAAAAATCGACTTGGGAACTGCAAGCGACCCATGGTCAACGTTCGTCAGTGAACTATTGTCTGGAGAAAAGGAGGCTACGCTTAAAGACGTGCTCATGCAGTATAAAGATTGCTTTGCAATGAACTATTCAGAGATGCCGGGAATCGATCCAGAGATTGCTTTCCACAGATTGGCAATTTCTCCAGACATCAAACCGATCAAACTAGCACCGAGAAGAATGCGGCTCGAGCTTGAGATGAGCATCAACGCCGAGGTCAAGATGCTAATTGACTCCGGCTTTATCCAAGAGGTTCAGTATCCTGACTGGATCGCCAACATCGTCCCAGTGATGAAGAAAAATGGGACGGTACGCATATGCGTAGACTTCCGAGATCTCAATAAAGCTTGCCCGAAGGACGACTATCCAGTACCGGTTACCGAGATGATGATAGATAATACGTCCACTCAGGAAGTTTTCTCCTTCATGGACGGCTCATCAGGATACAATCAGATAAAAATGCATCCTGAGGACCTGAAGCATACCGCTTTCCGTACCCCTTTGGGCATATTCTGCTACAAGGTGATGCCCTTCGGTCTAAAGAAAGCCGGTGCCACCTATCAGAGGGCCATGACGAAGATTTTCGATGACCTCATACATGAAATCATCGAATGCTATATTGACGACCTCGTAGTTAAAAGCAAATCATATGAGGAACATTTAGAGCATCTGAAGATTGTGTTCCAGCGTCTGTGGAAATACAACTTGAAGATGAACCCTCTCAAGTGCGCGTTCGGAGTTTCCTCGGGCAAGTTCCTGGGATTCGTCGTCCGACACCGAGGTATCGAAATAGACCCGTCAAAGATCAAAGCGATCATGGAAATGCCCCCGCCAAGGACTCTCAAGCAACTGCGGTCTCTCTAAGGAAAGCTCGCGTATATCCCGCGATTTATAGCCAATCTCTCCGGCAAGTGCCATCCTTACAGTCACCTAATGAAGAAGGGAACCCCGTTCTTCTGGGATCGCAAATGCCAAGGCTCACTGAACGAAATCAAGCAATACCTACAGAATCCTCCGGTGCTAACCGCTCCAGTCAAGGGAAAACCCCTCATTCTGTATACAACTGCCCTTGAAGGTTCTTTAGGCGCACTATGGGCACAAAAGAACGATCAAGGGAAGGAGAGAGCCCTCTACTATTTGAGTCGAGTTCTCCTGGGGGCAGAAAACCATTACTCCCCTATTGAAAAGCACTTCCTGGAGTTGATCTTTGCGATAACGAAGCTTAGGCACTATGCGTTGGCACATGAGGTCCATCTCATATCAAAGGTGGATCCTCTCAAATATTTAATTTCAAATGCCATATTAACGGGATGGCTCGCTAAATGGGCCTTACTCTTAATGGAATTCTCGATAACTTATCGTCCTCTCAAGGCGGTGAAAGGCCAGGCTATCGCTGATTTCCTCGCTGAGCATCCGATACCAGCCGATTCTCCTTTAAACTGGGAATTGCCCGACGAGCACGTGTTTGACACGATCGACGGTGAAAGAAGAGAGAGTGACACCCAATGGGAACTCTACTTCGATTGGGCATCTTCCATGAAGAAGCGCAAACAAAGCGCCCCCATAATCAAATCCGGGGTAGGCCTCATTTTCGTGACTCCACAAGGAGGGATAATGCGCTTTGCCTTCTCCTTGACAAAGCCGAAGACAAACAATGAAGCCGAATACTAAGCTTTGATAGCAAGTCTTAAGATCGCTGTCGACATGGGAATCGAAAACCTCCTCATATACGGAGACTCCCAACTGGTCGTTAGCCAAGTAAACTGTGACTATCAGACGTGCAAACCTGAGTTGATGAAGTACGGCGAGAGAGTACAGCAACTGCCGATTTAAATCCCTGCCTATGCCCTGGAAAGCATACCGCGTGCGAAAATTAGCAAGGCGGATGCATTAGCCAAGCTCGCTAAAGAACTGGCCGACGAGAACCTCGGTGACGTAAGGATCGTTGTGCAAAGCCGTCGGGTTCTTGCACCGGCAGAAATATCTCCGGAGTCGTCCGAAGAAAAATGAGCGACCGAACAAGCAACCCTACAAGTAAAAGACCAGGAAAAAGCTATGGATTGGAGAGAAGTCTTTATAGACTACTTCAAATCCCGTCGAGCACCTGAAGATGCGTCATCGAGACACCAGCTCATTAAACGAGCTCTAGCCTTCGCCTTTGTCAATGATACTCTGTATAAGAGATCATTTGATTCTCTGTAGCTAAGATGCCTGGGACCTGAAGAGGCAAGGAGAGTCATCCAAGAAAATCACGATGGACTCTGCAGTTCTCACCAAGCCGTGTCGAAGATGAAACTGAAAATCAAAAGGATAGGCTATTATTGGCCCATGATGATCCAAGACTGCCTTGAATATGCGAAGCGGTGCCACTCGTGCCAAATTCACGGGGACTTTATCCACCAACATCCAAATTCGCTACACCCAACGGTGGCTAGCTGGCCGTTCGAAATGTGGGGAACTGACATAATCGGCCCCATCGAACCAGTATCGTCCAGAGGACATCGGTTCATACTGGCAACAACCGATTACTTTTCTAAGTGGGCAGAAGCAGTACCGCTAAGAGAAGTGAAAACGGAGAATATTCTCCGTTTCTTTAAGACACGTGTCATTTATCAGTTCGGCACTCCGCGACGGATTATCTCCGATAACGGGCCAACCTATAGAAGCCACAAAATCAGCCGCTTCGCACAACAGCATAATAAAAATTGGAGATACTCTTCAGTCTATAATCCCCGAGCTAATGGTCTAGCTGAGGCTTTCAACAAGACCTTGACAAGGATCGTGAAAAAGACGGCGTCTCGAAATAAGAAGGACTGGCACGAGAGACTGCATGAAGCTCTCTGGGCGTATCGAACTACGTTCAAAACGTCCATGAACACAACGCCGTATGCATTGGTATTCGGCACAGAAGCAGTACTCCTTCTCGAGATAGAGTTACCCTCCTTACGAGTGGCAGTTCATTACGAGCTAACGGACGAAGAGAATGCTCATCTTCGGCTTGAAGAGCTTGATGCCCTTGATGAAACCCGTCTCATGGCGCAACAAAATCTGGAGGCTTATAAAGCAAAGATGACGCGCTCATATGAGAGATTGACTAGACCGAGAATATTCCGCCAAGACGAACTCGTGCTAGTGGTCAAAAGACCTATGATCCCCAATCGTGCCAAACGGGGAAAATTCGAGCCGAACTATGAAGGCCCGTATATCATAGACAAAGTTTACCAGGGTGGAGCCTATCTACTCATGGACATGCATGGCAAAAGACCTTTCAGGCCAATAAACGGTCGCTTCCTAAAAAAATACTACGCCTGAAGAGTCACGGCCTAGGTCAACGATAGATGACGATGCCTATGTCCGCTCGCTATCTTCCTAAGCCTAAACTCTATAAGTAGTAGCCGGCTTTCGGACCGAAACGTTCTTAAACTAACAATAGACCACTATGTCCTAAAACTGGCTGTTGACCGAAACGTCAATAAACTACTACGGACCGCAGCGTCCCAAGGCTGACACAAAAAAAAATTAAAAAATTAAAAAAAAATTAAAAAAAAGAAGAAAACGGTACGTCCATAAGCAAAATGGGCATGGATGAAAACACGAAAGGGCTCCGTGAGTGAAAACAGCAGGGCTACCGGCGAGTTTTTGTGGAAACCCGAAAGGGCGCAATCTCGTTAAAAGAAACTTGCAAGGTCCTCTCGACCCTGTAAGGAGAAACCACCCGCGTGAGATCCTTACGACTCACAAAAGAAAAACACACTTGGGAATCCTCATGATTCCTAAGAAGAAATTACACTTACGAGATCCTCACGACTCGTAAGAAGAACCCTCTTATGAGACCCTTACGGCTCATAGGATTCAAAAGCCTTAAACTACAGGGATCTGAACCTGTTCTTAAGCAGTCATACTTCCATCTTTGCCCTACAAGTGGTTCAGTATTGACCCTTATATACAATCCACGGGCGCGAATAAACATTTATCTAACAAAGTCCTACCCGTGACTAGGGATATGTTTACACGGTGAGCAGCCCTTGTAAGTCCTCTCGACTTATAAGGAGAAAACATTCTTGTAAGATCCTTACGACTTACAAGAAGCCATACACTTGGGGATCCTCACGATTCCTAAGGAGAAAACACACCTATGAGATCCTCATGACTCGTAGGGAGAAATACCTTTATGAGACCCTTACGGCTCATGAAGTCAAAAGCCTTAGTCGACAGGATCCTAACCCTGTTCACTAAGCCACCTTTGTTCGACATCAACAGAGGTAAATGATGATTCGCTCATGGCAATATCCCAGTAGTAGCGATGCTGATGCCTAAATCGGTATCAAATCCCAAACTCGCATCGAAAAGTCAGCGAGCTACAAATGCATATGAAATAGCCGAAATGGTTGGGCAACTTGCAAATCAGCAAGTAAAAATGTATGCATGCAAAATAACCGAAATGATTGGGCAACTCGCAATAAAAAGCAGTGAGTAAATAAAACAAATAGTCGAAATGGCTGGGCACCGCGAAAAATAGCCGAAATGATTGGGCAATCGCGACTTTCGCTATATAAAAGCTGAAATGATAGAGCATCGCGGAAAGAAAAATATATAAAATCAAACTTTTTTTTGCCCTACAGGTGAGAGCACATCGATCCCTGTATACAATCTAGGGGCACAAATAAAGAGGGAACCATACCTTCCCCCCAGCCTCCATCCAAAAAAGAGCCAAGTCTCAACGGTTCACAAACAGCCTGGAGATCATTTCAATATTCGTCTCATTACCCTAGACGCAACATCAGCAAAGCGGAACCGCGGCAACCCCCAGTTCCATGACTCGGCGGTGCACAGACAACCGAGATTCAACCCCCGACTCCGTGAAATATGGATAAAGTCAACCCTTCCCGGTCCTTACGGAACACGGCTATATCAGTTATGACCCCGTGGGAAGCGTCCAGAGTGGAACCTGGTCCTTGCGGAACACGGCTATGTCAATCCTGACCCCGTGGGAAGCATTCAGAGCAAATCCTGGTCTAGTAGAACACGGCCTATGTCAATCTTGACCCCGTGGGAAGCGTCCAGAGCGAAACTTGGTCCTTGCGGAACACGGCTATGTCAATCCTGACCCCGTAGGAAGCGTCTAGAGCGGAACCTGGTCCTTGCGGAACACGGCTATGTCAATCCTGACCCGTGGGAAGCATCCAGAGCAAATCCTGGTCTAGTGGAACACGGACTATGTCAATCCTGACCCCGTGGGAAGCGTCCAGAGCGGAACATTGTCCTTGCGAAACACGGCTATGTCAATCCTGATCCGTGGAAAGCATCCAGAGCGGAACCTGGTCCTTACGGAACACGGCTATGTCAATCCTGACCCTGTGGGAAGCATCCAGAGCAAATCCTGGTCTAGTAGAACACGGCCTATGTCAATCCTGACACCGTGGGAAGCGTCCAGAGTGGAACCCGGTCCTTGCGGTACATGGCTATGTCAATCCTGACCCTGTGGGAAGCATCCAGAGCGGAACCTGGTGTTAGTTATATGTATGCCCTAGAGGCCATTACTATACATAGGATGTATATTGTAGTGGATGCTTGGACATATATAGGGAGGACTTTCTTGCTCGACATGATAGTATGCTATCTGGTTGATCTTTACCTTAACGTGTACACTGATTGTCTCTCTGTTACATGTTGGTAAAGCCCTTAGGATGTGTACTTGACTACCTGGACTATGATGCGGATCATACTAGTGGGGACAGGGTAGTCCATAAGTACATCCTTCAAAGTCCCTAGTCGTGGGTATATCGAGACGGGGCATCGATATACCAGAGTAGACTAGCGTATACCTTCTCGACCCATACAGATGGGCGATGGATGATCCCATATCCATTGGTGTTTGACATCAGAGATGATATACGGGTGCTCAGTGGAGACTGGGTACACTGGACGGACTCGCCGAGAACTCCCAGATGGTATTATACCTTACGTCAGATGGCAGTTCTCTGGTGACACTGGTACGGAGTAGTCTGTTGACCCGAGATCGTCATAGAGTCTTGTGTGGTTCCCACTGTGCTTTGATTTCCATCTTACCACGTCTAAGAGAGCGTGCAAAACGGTGGTTTTTGGGTACAGTCCCGAGTCACATGGAGGCAATGAGCGATAGGAGGGGATTCGTCTCTCCCGGTATAGGGAGTTGATGTTGCGCTGTGTCCGATTGGCTATAACCGGAAATCTCTGGCCAGGGTTGCTGAGATTTACTGGTAAGTATTACCAGTAGTTTCTCGAACTGTTATAGACCTCATATCGACACGACTTATCGAGCTATTGGGGTCTGACGTTTACCACCCCTAGGCAAGATATGCGACATATCAGACGATCAGAGCGGACTGTACGGTAAGTGTTACTGGTTGGATTCACAGGAGTATGAGCGGGCTTGCTCGTCGATCTTCTGATCGCTCAATACCCGGGTGGCCGTTACATTTAGCAGACCGCTTGCGGCTTGTGGGTGCTTGATATGATCATCACCTGTTGCCGGCGTATTGACGAGTCTTTAGAGTCCTACACAGAGGTTTCCTGGCTCAAGCGAAACGAAATAGGAGCGCATATGAGATATGTGCAGGACCGAGAATAATGCATGTATGTGATACCGTATTCTATTCTCGCGATGAATGTATCGATTGGTTGTATGCGATATAACCTAGTTATCGAATCAAGGATTGATTCGATAAATCGATACATTGGATACTAGTCGGTTATGTGCGACATGACCGGATCATTGAATCAAGTGTTGAGTTAATGATTTAATGTTTAATTATATATTTGATATATTACTTTGCATTAACTAGTATTGGTTCACTTTAAATGGATTTTCTCACTTGAAGTTCACAAGTTGTATATGTGATATACTTTTGTGCACTTGATTGTATCATGTTTGATGATACATGCTTACTTGAGTTTGTGTAAAGATTAAACCATGGTTATATGAGTGGTTAGGGTTTTGGTTTATTTACTTATTCATTTATTTATTTCTTTTGTTCATTTTGACAAAAGAAAATGATAAAGAGAAAATGGTGGCTTTCTTTGTTTGATATTGAAGCTTCATGAAGCTTTGACTAAGTCACCATTTTGTCTCATGCTTAACCCTAACCATTCCACTTAACCCTAGTTCATTCTCTACACTTGACCATGGTTGGATTATGATAAGTATTCATTTTATTTTCTTTTTGAAATATACTTATCATAACATTTTTCATCTTCTTCTTCTTCTTCTTCAAGAAGAAGCTTGCCTCCATCAATGGCAACTTGAGCAAATGAGTGAGAAATCCAATTCTAAAGTGAACCCACCTCCTATTTCTTCATCCTCTACCTCTTGCCAAGTAGTAAAGGGTGTTTTCTTCACAAGTTTCATGACTTGGTGAAGTGAGAGCTTGATCTTGTGATGCCTCGACGTAGATCATCTTCGGCACGAAGCCGACGACCTTGCCCGCCCATTTCTCCGATGAAGCCGACGCTAGAGCCCTGGTTTCCATTTGGACAGTGAGGAGACTTCATTGCAGAGCTATGGAAGTAGAGGACCGGATCTACAAAGGTTGTATTTCCGTTCTTTTAGTTAAATTGTTAACTAGTTGCATGTGTTCGCCTAATATTCTAGTTAACGATCCGTATTAGGGTTTCTCGGCACTTGTAATATTTGAAATTGGCATGGTTGATGCCTTATGAGACCTCATTAGCGTGCCTAGGAACCCTACAGTGGTATCAGAGCCTAGCTAGAGCCTTAGGCGTTGCATAGACGAAGTTTGAAACCCGATCGACCCGAAACCCTAGCCCGACAATGCTCTCTGGATTTTTTTCAAAATCTGGGATTTTTCCAAATTAAAAATGCTTAAAAAATTCAGCAGGGTATTATATGAATTACCATGAAAAACGAGCCTCTAATTCCTCTACTTGGCCGCGGAACCGCGGCGTTGACCCCCCTTTAGCGGCGGTTCCGCGGCACATTTATGGCATTAGCGACGGTTCTTTGCATAGTAATTCATATCTCAGCTGTTTATATTTTCTGGGCATTTTTAATACTGATCTAGAGTTGAGTGTTCTGGGGTTGTATTGGGGACTCGATGAATCGATCGGATTATTTAACTTTGTCTATTTGGCTTTCCGGATAATTTTTGAATATGTTAAAAAGTTCGACCGGATATAAATACCCAACTTTTCCCCTGCAGGAAAATTTCCAAGTGTTGGATTTTTCTGTGGTTTAAAGACGTTCTAAGTATTGCAAGTAACGCGACGGTCCCTCTAGAAGACAACAAACCTTAACTAGATTATGTAACCGTCTTGAACTGCCCTTTGAACCTTCGGGTTTGGGGCAGTACGGCGTGCCACATGTGAGGCGTTGGCTTGACCCTTCTACGGCTGGACCGTTAGTATGAGGCACGAACTGAATGTTTTTAGACTTGTTTCATGTGTTGAGCTGTATCGGGAAAACTTGGGTGTTCGATTGCTTGATCGAAAAGTTTAACATTTTCTATTTATCCGGAATGTGATACAACAATTGGAATTCACAAGAAGTTATGAAATAACTGAATGAATATTATAAACAAAGCACTTTAGTCTCACTTGATCGGTTGCCACGGAATTTTGATATGATCAAAAGTCCGTCGCAATCACGTAGCGTACGCGGATACTCGCCGGGTAAACATAATAGACAGCCTCGCTCCATAGCCCCGACTAAGTGACTGTAGGAGAACCCCGTCGCCGAAAGCATCCGTTCGGGTGCTCGCGGCAGCGGTGTTCCGCCTTGGTGCACTTCGTCGACGGTATCGGGGGTGCAGCCGTCTATTGAAGTTTGCGACGAGCATTCGATCAGAATGTCGGGAATCTTGTTGAATTGCCCGACTTGATATTGAAAAGTGTTTTCAATAATGAGACTAAAATGCGGGGTTTATAATTCTTAGGCATGCGATGTCTAAGCAATTCATTTGATTTGGCATGCGATGTCTATGCAGGTTGCAGATTCCAACTGTTGTAGTTTTACACTTTCTTTTCTGTGACCGTAAGTGTAATATGTGATATCGCCGGTTTCGTTGCTATATGTCAACGACAATTGGGATGCGCATATTTACTTACGTTGATGACATGTGGTGTTATGTGTTGCTGGATATGTTATATTGGATCGTCGTGTTTGAATAGCCAGGGGTTTTTATGTGAGATGAGTGTTTTTCATTTTCATTCATGTAAAAACTTGTATGTAATATTCTTTTATTGGGGCACTTCCAGGTTGCGGAAGATGTCACCCTTTGTATATTATTTACTTTTCCGCACTAGGATAGACCCAAAGAGAGGAGCACAAGTAACCGGGTTCTGGAGTCCAGTGGGAGACCAACTCGAGGAGTCGAGTCCGGGTCTTCTAACTCCAGAATTGGTAGGGTTGCTTGCCGCTCTCATAGGGGTCTGGGGGTGTGGGTTTGGCTATTCATCACGACCGTGGAGTCCGTGTTTTATACAGGCTCGTATTGAAAACACGGACGTCCTAGAATATCCAATATTTTATATGATTCTTCTGCTGCGATATCTGTGATATGATCATGTGATGTTCTGTGATAGATACTGTATATAGTATATATGATATATTATATAGATGTTACTTATGTTTTACACCCGCGCTAGCCCTGCCCTGCTCTGCCGTTAGTTACCTAACCTAACGGTGCACGAGGGGACATCGAGGCGAATGCGGATGGCATAAGTGTACGTCGTATTTATCTGTGATGTTTAGGTACTTAAATGATGGGACTTCATTAATATGATTAATGAAATAAAAGAAACCTAAGATGTTGTAGTATCGAATTTCAAAATGAAAAGGGTAGCTACAGTTCTTGCTTTGCATAGCGGTATATGAGATATATCCTGCACCTTATTCGACGAGGAAAGAACCAAGATCCCTTCACCGGGAGTGACTCCTTTAGCAATAACTGGCAGATACTACACACTCGGTTTGTCTTTTTGATTGCTTTTAAGAGTTTTTTCTTTGCACAGTGATATATGTGATATATCCTGCACCTCATTCGATGAGGAAAGGACCGACGATCCCTTCACCGGGAGTGACTCCTTTAGCAAAACTAGAAAAGCCTCAAAAACACTCCATTTTAAAATCATTTGATTCTACAACGATATCAAGTTCATTACGCAATAGGTTTTCAGAAAAACCTGTCGTAGCCCTCCGTCATTTCAGATAAGTACTAATTAGTATTCGTGCTGCGGTTGTTTGGCATGCGTCAAGGTGTAGTGTACGGTAGCTAACTAGTGCTTATCTGCTAGCATACGATGCGATTGGATTAGGGTATTCGTACGGCGTTGTTTGGCATGCGTCAAGGGTCATACGGGTGGGTTTAATTCAATCAAGAAATGTACGGGTTGAACTTGACTAGCGGACTATGGGTTGTTTGGCATGCGTCAAGGTCATAGCACGCTAGGGGCAAAATATTATCGGGAATTTCAAGTGTTGAAATTTGCAATGAGATTGCATACCTTCTATGAGATAGTTGGATCTTGATACCTGCTGCGAGTAATTGTTACTCCTGGGAGAGTTTTACACATTACAATTAGCCGATCAAGTAGGTGTCTAGAAAGGTGTCAACGGGGTTACGCCTCTGGGAAAACGAGGTTTACTTTAATCAGGTTCGTGCGAAAGCACGGGGGACCTCCCTCAAAGTACCGACACTGGCCTGGCTGAAAGATTGGCGAACCTGTAGCGTGTAATTAATCCCGGCTAGTCTTTCCTTTTAGGGTTTGAAGGAAGATTTGATAAAAACAGTGGGAGCCATCCTGAATAGATAAAATAATAACCAATCTATTCTTGCAAGAGCGCACGCTGAGTGTTTTCTTCTCTCTCTCTCCAGGTAGCGACCATGTCACCCCTTAATCAAGATAATAATACGGAATATTGACCAAACCCGCTTGTTATACTGAGCTGGGGAATGTTGGTCCTGCTCCAACTTATAATTGTTATAAGACAGAGCAGGAAATTGGGGAATACCAGAATTCCTATGCCGCCCAAACGAAGAAAGTGCATATGATGCATCTCCTTCGGGTGTGTTCATTATACAGAACTGTTTCTCAGTATTCTTTACGTCCTGGGTATGTGATACCAGATCAGGATCCCGCATATGTAATTTGTTACATGGGCTACAGATAGGCAAAGAACTGAGAACGGGTGATAGGTTTCATGAGGCAGAGAACAGGGCAAGTGTTGCATCCAAGTCTGTTGGTCACTGTCGCCCTGTATTACCAATACATTGATTCTGAACGAATGTTATTAGATACCGAACCTGATATACAAAATCATATCTATCTCTTTATTAGTAAAGAAATGATAAAATTTTGTATAGTTGGATAATGTTTTGAACATTTCCTATATCAAAAGTTGATCGGTTCAGGCACGTTATCTAAAAGCATTAATGTTCTAAATCAAACTACAGTTCTTTAGTATACGGAACACACACAAGAGGAAGAGTTCAAAATGAACGAATCCTTCTTGAGGTATTGTAGACTAGGTCATATCAATGCGACCGGACTAGCTGAAGTCACATATAGATGCATATTTAAATCAGTTTGAATTTACATCTTGTGAAACTTGCCAGTCATGTCACAAAGATATAATGACACCCGCTCTGTTTATTGGAAACAGAGAAAGAGTTAGTGAACTCTTGGGATGATACATGTTGATATATGTAGGTCCCCTGTCTACATATGCCAGGGCCGGTTCTTTATACTTCATTAAATTCTCTGATGATCTCTTTTGATTCAGACATATGTTCCTGTTAAAACACAAGTCAGAACCTTTTGAGATATTCACAGAATATAAGTCAGAAGTAGAGAACCAATACGGGTATAAGTATTATGTCCTTTGATGTGATCAAGGAGGAGAATACTTGAGCACGGAAATCCTGGACTATTCTAAACGAGAATGAGATTCTCTCTCAGCATTACTCCTCCGTATACACCATAGCACGATGGTATATCGGGGCGGAGCAATAGCACCCTATGTGATTTGGTGTGCTCTATGATGAGTACTACTGAGTTTCCGATTTCCTTTTTGGGAGTTATGCACTTGAGAAACTGCATACCTATTGAATAGGGTTCCAATCAAATCAGTTGCCTACCGCTTCATATGTGATATGGAAAGGGAAGAGCCCATATCTTAAATTGGTTAAGATTTGGGGTAGTCCGGCCTATGTCTAAAAGCAAAATCCGGACAAGCTCAAGGCAAGGTCAGTTATGTAGAACTGGAAATGTTCCAGCTATACAAACTACGGCTGATGATTTGAAAGAACCAAAGGATTTAATAGTTACCAACGAACCTCAGCCTCTCTGCCGATCTAGTAAGGTTCCTCACCCACCTGAGAGATACTTCGGTTTCTCTATGACAGTGGGAGCGAGGATTGCATCATGAGATGATGACCCAACTAGTTTCGAACTGGCCATCAGGAGTGGGACTCTGTAAGAATGGCTGGATGCTTAGTGATCTGAGATGGAATCCATGTACACCAACAAAGTATGGACTTTGGTTGCTATATCTGAAGGGTTAAATCCCCATCAGGAGCAAGTATATCTTGAGAAGATTACTTGGTGTAGATGGAAAAGTTGAGACTTTCAAAGCTAGACTTGATAAAGCGTTTTCGTCATCGATCAGGCGTGGATAATGATGAAACCTTTTCAAGTGGTTATGCTTAAGTCCATCCAGATCCTACTTGCCACGGCTACATACCATGACTACGATATCTGGCGGTTGGGTGTCATGACTGCTTTTCTAAATGATGTTTTAGAAGAGAGAGTCTATAAGTACACAGCCAGAGGGCTTCGTAGACAGTGGGAGCAGCGGAAACGTGTATAAGATGCTTTATAAGATAAAGCAGGTATCGCGGAGTTGGAACATCTGTTTTGATGTAGTAGTCAAACAGTTTGACATCATCAAAATGGTAGATGAACCTTGTATATACAAAAAGGTAGTAGGGAGTATGGTGATGATCCTCGTAGAGTACGTGGATGACATACTCTTGATAGGGAAGGAGTTTCCTATGCTACGCTCGGTCAATCTCCGCTTATCACAATGATTCTCCAGATAGGATGAAAGTGATACCTTCTAAATCCTGGGTTTTGGATCTATGAGATAGATCTAATTGGATGTTAGGATTCTCACTAGTTATAGTGAGATGGTATCAACCGATCCTGGGGAGAATAACTGGAAGGGTTCCAGAGTGATAAGGACGACTGAAAGTCAGTCACAGGCATTGTCTTTACCCTCAGTAAAGGGACGGTATGTTGGAAGGGTTCCAAGCTAGATACCGTGGCAAACTAGACGATAAAGGCTGGATACATCGCTACTTAAGATGCCACCAAAAGTGGTTGTCTGGGTGTATATTTGTTCATGAGATGAACTTAGTTCCTCCCATTGTGTGACAATGGAGTTGTGGCTTATGCCGAGGAACGTCCGTCCCATCAGTGATCCAGATATATTCTGAGGCAGCATCACCTGATCATGGAGATAGTTGATCGCCAGGGTGATCGAGGTTAGGAGAGTAGACTCAGAAGACAACACGGCGGATCCACTCATAAAGGCCTTTTCCCAGAAGAGAGACTTTTATGGGATGGTTGAGTATGAGATACTGCAACAACTGCTGTCAGATGGCCCTAGTGCAAGTGGGAGATTGTTAGTTATATGTATGCCCTAGAGGCCATTACTATACATAGGATGTATAATGTAGTGGATGCTTGGACATATATAGGGAGGACTTTCTTGCTCGACATGATAGTATGCTATCTGGTTGATCTTTACCTTAACGTGTACACTGATTGTCTCTCTGTT
This sequence comes from Agapanthus africanus, assembly GCA_030015575.1. NCBI lineage: Eukaryota > Viridiplantae > Streptophyta > Magnoliopsida > Asparagales > Amaryllidaceae > Agapanthus > Agapanthus africanus. Next base: position 407,261,773 of record CM057349.1, on the reverse strand, counting down.
ACACGTTGGTAAAGCCCTTAGGATGTGTACTTGACTACCTGGACTATGATGTGGATCATACTAGTGGGGACAGGGTAGTCCATAAGTACATCCTTCAAAGTCCCTAGTCGTGGGTATATCGAGACGGAGCATCGATATACCAGAGTAGACTAGCGTATACCTTCTCGACCCATACAGATGGGCGATGGATGATCCCATATCCATTGGTGTTTGACATCAGAGATGATATACGGGTGCTCAGTGGAGACTGGGTACACTGGACGGACTCGCCGAGAACTCCCAGATGGTATTATACCTTACGTCAGATGGCAGTTCTCTGGTGACACTGGTACGGAGTAGTCTGTTGACCCGAGATCGTCATAGAGTCTTGTGTGGTTCCCACTGTGCTTTGATTTCCATCTTACCACGTCCAAGAGGATGTGCAAAACGGTGGTTTTTGGGTACAGTCCCGAGTCACATGGAGGCAATGAGCGATAGGAGGGGATTCGTCTCTCCCGGTATAGGGAGTTGATGTTGCGCTGTGTCCGATTGGCTATAACCGGAAATCCCTGGCAAGGGTTGCTGAGATTTACTGGTAAGTGTTACCATTAGTTTCTTGAACTGTTATAGACCTCATATCGACACGACTTATCGAGCTATTGGGGTCTGACGTTTACCACCCCTAGGCAAGATATGCGACATATCAGACGATCAGAGCGGACTGTACGGTAAGTGTTACTGGTTGGATTCACAGGAGTATGAGTGGGCTTGCTCGTCGATATTCTGATCGCTCAATACCTGGGTGGCCGTTACGTTTAGCAGACCGCTTGCGGCTTGTGGGTGCTTGATATGATCATCACCTGCTGTCGGCGTATTGACGAGTCTTTAGAGTCCTACACAGAGATTTCCTGGCTCAAGCGAAACGAAATAGGAGCGCATATGAGATATGTGCAGGACCGAGAATAATGCGTGTATGTGATACCGTATTCTATTCTCGCGATGAATGTATCGATTGGTTGTATGCGATATAACCTAGTTATCGAATCAAGGATTGATTCGATAAATCGATACATTGGATACTAGTCGATTATGTGCGACATGACCGGATCATTGAATCAAGTGTTGATTTAATGATTTAATGTATAATTATATATTTGATATATTACTTTGCATTAACTAGTATTGGTTCACTTTAAATGGATTTTCTCACTTGAAGTTCACAAGTTGTATATGTGATATACTTTTGTGCACTTGATTGTATCATGTTTGATGATACATGCTTACTTGAGTTTGTGTAAAGATTAAACCATGGTTATATGAGTGGTTAGGGTTTTGGTTTATTTACTTATTCATTTATTTATTTCTTTTGTTCATTTTGACAAAAGAAAATGATAAAGAGAAAATGGTGGCTTTCTTTGTTTGATATTGAAGCTTCATGAAGCTTTGACTAAGTCACCATTTTGTCTCATGCTTAACCCTAACCATTCCACTTAACCCTAGTTCATTCTCTACACTTGACCATGGTTGGATTATGATAAGTATTCATTTTATTTTCTTTTTGAAATATACTTATCATAACATTTTTCATCATCTTCTTCTTCTTCTTCAAGAAGAAGCTTGCCTCCATCAATGGCAACTTGAGCAAATGAGTGAGAAATCCAATTCTAAAGTGAACCCACCTCCTATTTCTTCATCTTCTACCTCTTGCCAAGTAGTAAAGGGTGTTTTCTTCACAAGTTTCATGACTTGGTGAAGTGGGAGCTTGATCTTGTCATGCCTCGACGTAGATCATCTTCGGCACGAAGCCGACGACCTTGCCCGCCCATTTCTCCGATGAAGCCGATGCTAGAGCCCGGGTTTCCATTTGGACAGCGAGGAGACTTCATTGCGGAGCTATGGAGGTGGAGGACCGGATCTACAAAGGTTGTATTTCCGTTCTTTTTGTTAAATTGTTAACTAGTTGCATGTGTTCACCTAATATTCTAGTTAACGATCCGTATTAGGGTTTCTCGGCACTTGTAATATTTGAAATTGGCATGGTTGATGCCTTGTGAGACCTCATTAGCGTGCCTAGGAACCATACACCTGGTTCTTGCGGAACACGGCTATATCAATCCTGACCCCGTGGGAAGAATCCAGAGCTAATCCTGGTCTAGTGAAACACGGCCTATGTCAATCCTGACCCCGTGGGAAGCGTCCAGAACGGAACCTGGTCCTTGCGGAATACGGCTATGTCAATCCTGACCCCGTGGGAAGTGTCCAGAGTGGAACTAGGTCCTTGCGGAACACGGCTTATGTCAATCCTGACCCCGTGGGAAGCATCCAGAGCAAATCCTGGTCTTGTGGAACACGGCTAGAGTCAATCTCGACACCGTGGGAAACGCCCAGAGAAACTTCTGACTCCATGAAATGTGGATAATGTCAATCTCATCAATCACTTGCGGATCCTCTCGACTCGTAAGGAAGAAAACTCTCTTGTGAGATCCTTACGACTCCTAAGAGAAAACACACTTAGGAATCCTCACGATTCCTAAGGAGAAAATACACCTACGAGATCCTTTAGACTCGTAGGGAGAAAATTCTTTATGACACCCTCACGGCTCATAAAGTTGTAAAGCCTTAGGCAACAGATCCTAACCCTGTTTTCTAAGCCATCGCTACCTTATAAAGAGTTCAAGATGAACTGTTATCTACCATCTATGGGCCATACTTGTCAAAGCTACATGCCACTGAAATGGAGAAGTTATTCATGAGCATATAAACTACTTCACGTCAGAGTAAGACATAAAGAAATAGAAGGGTGCGACTCATGGAGCTAATGGTTTGGAATTATATCCCTTAAGAGTCGAGATTTGAGTCAAAGATAAATGACGACGCTTGTGTCTGCTCGTTATCTTCTCAGATCAAAGTTCTAAAAGTTATATACCAACCCGAAACTGGTCATACGCTATGAATTACTCTGCACTACTTCACCCACGTATATACTTACGTGGGCAAAGTAGTGGAGGGTATTTGTTCCCGCCAAAATCTTCGGCCAAGAACTATTAGTTCCTGTTTATGCGGGCTTAAGTTTCGTTTACAGATATATGTGAAACCAGGCTCATTCATATACGCACATGCACACATCAGAGGAAGAATAGGTGTTCAACGACAGAAGCAGAAAGCATTTAATTAAACATTTATTCTACACGAAATAGATCGCCAAATATGGGATCGAAAGTACAGGGACTTACAAACATATAGATAAAATTATCTAGTTCCCTCTTTATCTTTTCCACCATGTCAAAGTGATGATCTTCGTGAGGAGTAGCTACCCATCGGTTAGCACCACATTCACCAGCGAAAGCAGAAATGACGGCCCGATGAGCCCGTATTTGGCTCAGCAACTGAATAGAGCAATCCCTCAGAGCTTTAGTGATCAAATGCGCCTCGTGGAAGCACTCGATCTTGTCCTCTGCGGCGCTGAGCATCGCCGAGGTCATCTTCGCCGGAGGAGGGGGGATATCATTGAGCACGGACAAAAGGATCATCCGGAGCCAGATAGAGCCGACGGGGAGAGGAGATCCTACACGAGTCAAGAGCTCATGCAGCGCTGCATAACATTGGTCATCCGTTAAAGTAGGATTCACCAAGCGCGCAGCGAAACGAGAAACGATGTCCTCAATAGGCACCTCCCACGGCTGCCGGCGAGTATGGAGACGGTTACAAGCCATAACTCTTCTTCAACAAGAGTGATTCTCTTAAAAATTAAGAGAGAAGAGAAGCACTGCTTCAGATTATAAATGAAGAACATTTAATTCTAGGCATAGAAAATGCTGTGCGTGATGGAATTATTTCCAATATCTGGGAAAGGGAAAGTTTGACTCAGAAGGAAGATGAAAAGACACCTTCAAAATGAAGCAACGCTTCAGAAGCAGCGCACCATGTGTAAAGCACGTATGCGCTAGCGCTAGGTGCGCTGCGCTCTAAGCAGCGTACCGCGTGCAAAGCACGGATGCGCTGGCGCTAGGTGCGCTGCGCTCTAAGCAGCGCACCATGTGCAAAACATGGGTGCGCTAGCGCTGGAAAAAGCTCCCCACCGTCAGATCAGAGATCCAATAATCAATCAGAATTAAATTCTCTTAAGGAAAAATTCCTCAAAATCTTTCCAAACAACAAAATTGTGCTCTGTAAATCAGAGCACCGTTGGATCAATGATCCAATGGTAATTAAAAATCACCAAAACAGAGAATAAATTCTGGATGGAAAGATTTCCCAATCTTTGTTAAAAACAAGAAGATTGCCTTCTGTAAATCAGAAGCCCTTGGATCAAAGATCCAACGATGGGAAATTCCCCAAATCAATTGGAGAAAAGATCTCCTTAACTGATTGAACTGATCAGCTTGCCCTATATAAAGGCCCCAAAACTTCAAGTCTCATACAGAGAAACCTCCTCATAAACTTTGAGAAATTCAAAGACAAAGAGCAAGCTCTCAGAAGAAGAAACTTTCTTCAAGGTAAAAAGAAAAAAAGAACAGAGAGATGAAATCATCTCATATAAAAGAAGAATTTACTTCTTTTTCTAAGATCATAGATCTACAAGACCAAGGTCTTTTAAAAAAAGAGAGAGATCAAAAGATCCCATCATAAAAGAAGAACATAATTCTTCTTACAGATCATAGATCTATAAGACAAATTGTCTTTCAGAGATCATTTCATTATAAAAGGGGAGACTAATTTAATTCTCTTAGGATCAAAGATCCATAAAGGCAAAACTTTTCACTAAAATAAGAGATTAAAAACATCCCCCACAAAATAAGAACTTTTGTTTTTAGGATCTTGAGACAAAGTCTCTTATAAGGGAGAATTTATTTCCCAGATCATAAAATTGATCAGATGCGCTTTGTGTCCTTGGACTGCGCTTCTGCGCTCTTGGACTAGCGCTCAGCGCCAAGTGCGCCACGTGTCCCTCACGTGTGCACTACTTAACAGTTAGCGCTTTGTGCTCTTGAAATAGCGCACTACGCTCATGGGCTGGCGCTCAGCGCCAGGCTCACCACTTGTCAATCACATGTGCGCCACTGAACTACTATCGTTCTGCGCTCATAAACTGGCGCAATGCGCCCATCATCTGGAGCTTAGCACCAAGCGCGACACGTGTCCCTCACGTGTGCACTACTGAGCAGAAACGCACTGCGCTCTTTGACTGGCGCAAAGCGCCAAGCGCGCCATGTGTTGCGCTGATAGAACATAAATTGTTCTTTAATAAGCCCAGGGCTATGAGGAATGCTCAGCATTCAGTAAAAGACAAAAACACTGTCACGGCCAAGCCTAAATAAAGGCTCAGCAGCCCCAAAAATTAATGTTAAACATTTTAACCTGATTGTAGTTAGCCCAAGATTGGCCATAAGTCCTCAACTAAGATTAATTGAGCCCATATGCTCATAAATCTTTTAACAGATCTTATTCCCAAATTGGAGTACAGATCTCTCAACCAAAATTAGTTCAAGGGTACTGTAACAACCTTAATTTTCCTATACAACTTTCTTTACAAAAATTTTTTTCAAAATCCATAAATGGGTATTTTAACCTGAGCACAAGATATAAGTAGTTATTTTGCTTTTTAATTACGAGTTAAAAGAATATAACAACTCTATTTTTAGTGTACAAAATTTGCTTAAAAATTAATGTATACTTGGGGTATTTACATTTACTGTTATTACTTTAAGTAATTAATTAGCTCTATAATTATAAGAAAGAGCTTGTAGCTCATTGGTAATACCTTGCACTGCTGAACCAAGCCACCAGAGTTCAAATTCCATATCCCACATTATTTTTAATATTGATTTTTTTTAAAAACCATTAGAATGCCAAGGGTTTACACGTGCATATCTCACAAAAACCCCAATACACCCAAAAATGTAACATTGCCAGATGATAGATGAACCGTCGGGGGGGGGGGACTCCGGCAGCCGGACTCAGCCGAAAATCGGCCAACTCGGCCTCGACTCGGCCGACTCAGTCCTCCGACCGAGTCACGGCAGAGTCACCCCCGAGTTGGCCGATTCCTGCGACGACCTGTTCAGTTGATAAAACTGCACATTTGTATTACATTTTTCCTACCATTTTCATATTAAAAAAGGACTTTATTACAATATATTATACATATGAGGGTTTACGTGTAAAAACACCATTTTCCATATGTTAATATATTTTAATTAGTATTTGGTAGGAAAATGTATGCAAATAAATCAATTGACCAAATCCTAGTAGAACTAAGTCTACTAAATATTATTTGAGATTATTGTGCAGAATTTTCCAAGTTGTTATGCAGAATTTATCAAACAAATCAAGTTGTTGAAGAAAACTTGCCAAATTAAGAAGCAAAACTTGGAGACCAAGTCTGGGAGCAACCGAGAAAAGGTTTCTGAATTCTGAAGGTGCCTAGGATTGCCACATGTCACAATCACAAAGCCCAAGAAAAATGATCAAGAGATCCCCACCATTGGCCGCGGAACCGCGGCCAAACCCCCCTGTTGGCCGCGAATCCACGGCAATCTAGAGAGATCATTTGCTAAGATTTTGTGGCTTAAATCTCTGCTATATTTTACCAACTTTTGAAGCAAAAGATTGTGGCTTTGGACTATAAAAGGGCACCGAGAGCCTCTTGGAAAAGTTATCAAGCCGAAGAGATCACGAAGCTCCCGATGCTCACGCATCCAGGCTGATCATCGACTGTTCGACTACCTCCTTCGGAAGAGTTCGAGAAGCAAACCAAGTTTTTGTACTCATTTTCTAAGGAATCAAAGTGTAGATTGTTCAAGTTGATTAATAAAGGTAGTTATTTTATTTAATTGTTTTTGCATTTTACATTATGTTTTCCCTATTTGTCTTTTCATCTTCTTCTCCCAACATGCGCGAGTAATTCTCCGCTTGTTAGGATTCGTAGGATTAGGGTAGGCTAATGGATGATGAAAATAACTAAACCCTTTTTAAGTCCTATAAAGTTTAGGAACTTTATCAAAAGAATCATTAACATCCTAATCGGGCGCGCTAGCAATTCTTTGCTAGTTCCGACCACGATTAGAGATTAGATTAATGATTGTTTTGGTAAAGGCTAGATATGAACAGAGTTCCGTGTCGAGATAAGGGTTAAGAGTGGGATTCCTTTTCCCTCCAGAAACCCTAATCTACACGCATCACCGTCGTTCTAATTCTAAATCTATTAATGGATAAAAAGGGTAACTTTTAATTAATCGTCCATAACTACTAAATCCTAACGAACCCTACAAGCCCTCTTATTATATTAATTACATCTTTAAAATAATCTAGATCTATATTTTATATTCTTGTTTAACGTAGATCTAGAAACTATTCTATAAAATTCTTTATTCCTCCTCTCTTTCTCAACACATCTAAAGTAAAAGTAAAAGGTTCCACGTTTCCCAGAGGACGACCCGTACTCATCTCGGTCTAGCTACGTGCGACACCGTTATTGATTGCGGTTAACTACAAACACACTCTTTCGTTTCAATCAAATGGCGCCGTTGCCGGGGATACGTGCGTAATTTTTTATTTTTACTATCTGTGTTGAATTCATAGACGAGCCATATCATTATTAAAACAAAAATGCAAATTGCATATTTAACGATTTGTGCGTGAATTTTCGCAAGGAGATCTGGAGTCACAGAATTAAGGAGAACAGAAAACAGAGACATTTTTAGAGATCCAGAGGAGTACAGAAGGCTATACAAAAAATTTCATCAACTGTTCCTTCTGCCACGCGGCGGAACCGCGGCAAAAGCACCCCTTCTGCGGCGGAATCGAGGCAAGTTGGAGGAATTAGGGAATCAATCTTCTCTGGTATCTTTCTCAACTCCTTCTCTCTCCCCTCAAATCCAATAAAATCTATTTTCTGCTGGATTCTTTGTAAAATTGCGTCGCTCAAAAATCTTTTTGCAAAAGTTTTGTGATTGGTTTTGTTTTGCATATTTAATACGGATTTTAAGGGGCAAAGACCAAATCAAGATTAGGTGGGGATTTCATCACCCTTCCTAAGCCCCAAAAATCACAAACCGAGCATATAGATCAACCCTTCATTAATTTAAAAAATATCTAGACCAGACTCTAAGGACTGTCGCGCTCAATAAGGACAGAGGAAGGTCGTGGGTAATCTATCGTTTATCCACATTACTTTTGTAGTGCCTAGGCAAGTGTGAAAAAGGCTAGTGGTTTTTAATTAGGCCCACGACGTGGTTCCTTCCCACTTACCTGGCACTTACCTGGCTACAAGGGTAGTACGGAGGCGGTAGAGGATTTATCCTGCGGCTTGTCCTCTGGAAGTCTAGGAGCGGTCTAGAGACTGGACCTAGGTGACCTTAGTTCTAGGGTTGCTTGTGCATCTTAGGGAGATTTGTCTTGAGTCCCACTTTTTCAAAACAACCCAATTTTAAATCACACACACGCTGCCACTTGCACTAAACCCGCTTAGTGCATGCTCGGCTGGACACGGGATCCTAGTGCCCGTCTTGTCCGCGTTCCTGCTATCGACGCCGAAGTCGGTACTTCTTCATCTTCTTTTCCCCCACCACACACCACATCGACCGTGATGGACGGCACTCCATCTAATTATAACACCACGCTGCCACCACCCGTAGGTGAGCAGAATCCACCGCGCATCTCTCTCCAAGAGAGATGCTATCCTATTCGTGGTCCCCTTCCTACTTGTCTATCTCTTCCACCACCTAACGGGGATAATTTCGAAATTAAACCCCACTACATCAATCTGCTGCCCAAATTTCACGGGCTTGAGTCGGAAGACGCGTACGTTTTCATCACCAAATTCGAAAACGTATGCGCAATGATGGGTACTTCACAATTAACTTTAGATGCTATGCGGTTACGTCTTCTCCTATTCACATTGTGCGACTTGGCAGAAAAATGGCTTTACAATACTGCCGCACACTCTATCACTAATTGGGGCAAATTCGTCATTGCATTTCTTAAGAAGTTTTACCCAAACCATAAGACTGCCCACATTAGGAGCGAGATCAACCAGTTCACCCAGCTTCCCAATGAACCATTTTGGAAGTGTTTTGAACGTTTCAAGGATCTACTTGTCCAATGCCCCCATCACGGAATACAAAGATGGGATTTATGTCGGATTATATATGAGGGCATTAATCTAGCGACAAAGCAGATGCTTGAAACAATGTGTCAATGCAATTTCATGTCTAAAGATGACGGTGAAGCATGGAAATATGTGGAAGACCTTGCTGAACACACGTTGCAGTGGGAAAGCGTAAGACCACCTTCAACTAAGGGAGGTATTTACCAGCTTGATGTTTCTATCGCAGTAAAAGCCGAAATGGCAGTGATACAGAAGAAACTCGATGCTATTGAGAACAAATTTTCATCATTCTCCCTAAATCGGGTCACGCTTCCTAAGACCGTTTGTGGTTGCTGTTCGGATCCTTCACACTTAACGGAAGAATGTCCTATGAATGCATCGTTTCAAGCTAATGCTGCTTTTCAGCAGCGACCTAGAAACGATCCTTATTCTTCCACATATAATCAAGGATGGAGGAATCATCCTAACTTTGCTTGGAACCAAAACCAACAAAGCAATTATCAAAGACCTCCTCCACAGCAACCACAACCACAGAATCAGCCCCCCTTTCAGTCACAGAATTTCCAAAATCCGGCCAACATTTCTACACCACAAGTGGCCGGTACTGACAACTCACTTGCACAAACTTTGGATATGTTCATGAAACAATCCATGCAAATTTCGGCTGAGATGAGGTCTTCTATTGATGCCCTAACGAAAAACTCCTCCTCCCATGGTGAGAGTATTAAATCAATAGAAAACCAAATCGCACAGTTAAACGCCGCAATGAGTGCGAGAGAGAAAGGGAAACTCCCATCTCAACCCATACCTAATCCTGGCCACTCACAAAGTTATAATGTGAGTGCTGTTACCACGTTGAGATCGGGGAGAGTGCTGAATAACCGATTGGGTGAGCAATTTGATGATAGTGACACATTTGATACCTCAGCTTCTTCTTCTTCTTCCCCTAATTTGTCTAGTCTTCCACCTTCACCCGAGCCTATTCTCCGTTTTCCCCAAGGCTCGAACCCTTTGCCCATTTCTCCAAATCTATCTAAGTCGATTCCCACTCCAGTTTTGGGATCGAATCCGTCCCCACAATCCTCTCCAATGTTGGACCAAACCCTTATTGATAAAGCACCTTATCCAAACAGGTTAAGGGGCAACAGACCAAGTCCACAAATGGAGAAGATTGTGGAAATTTTTAAGCAAGTTAATATAAACATTCCTCTCCTAGATGCTATTCAACAAGTTCCGTCATATGCGAAAATCCTAAAGGACTTGTGCACTAGGAAAAGAAACGTTCAAGTACCTAAAAAAGTTTTCCTTGCGAGTAATGTGAGCACAGCTTTTACACAACAACTACCCAAGAAACGAAAGGACCACGAAAGTCCTACAATTTCTATTTCCATTGGGGGTAAAAATATCAATCGTGCTCTACTCGATCTAGGTGCTAGTATTAACTTGCTTCCGTATTCTGTTTATGAGCAATTAGGGATCGGAGAGTTAAAACCTGCGCATTGCACTCTTCAGATGGCCGATCGATCTATCACCCAACCAAGGGGTGAGCTAGAGGATGTGTTAATCAAAGTTGGGGAATTCATATTCCCTGTAGACTTTATCGTCATAGATACACAACCTGTGGCAAACCCACGTAATCAAATCCCGGTGATACTCGGTCGACCCTTTTTGGCCACTTCCAACGCAGTAATCAATTGTAGAAACGGCTCTATGGCCCTATCCTTTGGAAAGAAGTCAATTGAGCTTAACATTTACAAGTTAGGAAGTGAACCCTCCGAACCCTATGCTCATGTGTGTTCTGTCGAATTAATGGATGTCGACAGCAGCGAATTTGATCAACCTCATGATACTGACTCTTTTCATATGTTGTTGCTTGATACGGACTCTTCCACCGAGTTGTCCGGGTCAACATCTAACACTGATGAGGAACTTTTTATAGAGTCTGACGATCACCCCATTTTTTCTGATGACATTATTTTTCGGGGTATCGATGAAAGCTTTGAGGAAATTTTCGCTGATGAACTCGCATTTTTACAAGACACGGGTGTTGAGATGAATCAACTCCAAGATGAAGAAATTGAACCTCCACCCCTTCTTTTGGACAATCATGATAATGCGAGTAATCCATCATCACTATCACTGTGTCGTCTCTCCAAATTGAGACGCAATCCTTTTCCATTACACCTCTTATTACCTCCCCACTTCTTCTTGTCGAAAGGTGACATGTTCTTCCACCAACCTTGGTGCTTCATCGATAAATTTTTTGAATGGTTGGTGTTGACCTTCGGTCTTTGCAAAGGTTGGCATTGACCAATAAGCTTGACCCCCTCATGTGATTTCAAAAGATTAAAATTGTTTAAAGTTTGGGGGGTGTGGTATATTTTGGCTCTTGAAAGAAAATGATTTTTACAAAATTATGACCCTAAAATAAGTTTAGGGGAGGATTTTCACTTTCATATATTCTTGCCCCCATTAATAATTTCCTCCCAAGTCTACAGTTTTTTTGAGCTTAACGGATGACATCAGTGAGGACACTGCTGTAAACAGGTTTGGGGGAGGTTTTTGCTTATTTACGCATTAATTTACATCATATTTTGCATAAGCACAACATTTTCAAAAATTTGAAAAATAGTTTCTTTGATAATAAAAGAATAGAAAGTGAAAAATTACATCCAAAAGATAGGAATAGTTTAAGAAAACCAAGAAAATTAGAAGTTTTCTTAAACGAACTAGTAATAAGTAGTTATGAGCTGTTGTCCCAAGGGTTAGTAAGATGAAGGAAGTCACTAATCTGAGGATAAAAATAAGTCTGAAAAATAGTTTCTATTCTGAAAGCCAAACATTTGAATGTTGATACCCTACTATATGCACTTACACACGTCTTGAAACTCGGGATAGTAGAGGATACCTTGAAATGCTCTTGTCTAAAAGCCAAAGTATGAAGGAAGTGAAAAAAATGAAGAAAATATAAAAATGGTGAAAAGAAAAAAATGAACACTGGTTTTGTTATCGCTAAGGCAGCAATAAAAAAATATAGCGAGGGTGCTTCTTCACCTAGTGCCCTAAGGCCAACTGGTCTGGGAGTCACTGCTAAGCCTTAGGTGGTGCAAGACGAGGAAAATATTATCACCGAATCAGCAAGCATATGAGTAATCGGTCGGTTAGTACCTCAAGAAGTATTAACGGTCGCATGAAAATGTGTGAGCAAATCTAAATATTCATCAAGTTAAAAGTACTAAGGTAGATGAATAAGAGTATGATAGCTTGAATTGAATTCTCCGAGTGTAGGGATGTTCTTTACACACACGTGGGGTTATATGATCAATGTTTGGATGAAAGGTAGAAATGAAGAATAAAGACGATGTTTTATTGAGGGATGATGTGATTTCTAACATTTTTTTATGACTATTAAGATAGGGCTCATGACAACTGAAAAGCTAGTATAGTTGGAAACTCTTATTTTCAAAGTATTTCTTTTATGGTTCTTATCTTCATATGTAAATTTCACCATCTTTCTTTTGTTATTGGATTTTGTGGGTGTAATCCGCTGAAAACCCTCAGGAGACAAAACTCCTCCTACTAGGGACACCTAGAGGTTTAACGGCTTGTTGCACGTGCTCAGTGCAATCGTGTCTGCCTACGAAAGTGTGCTTAGTTTTCTCCTTTCTTTTTCTCCTCTTAAATAAACTAGTTTGCTCGGGACGATCAAAGATAAGTTTGGGGGTATTTGTTCAGTTGATAAAACTGCACATTTGTATTACATTTTTCCTACCATTTTCATATTAAAAAAGGACTTTATTACAATATATTATACATATGAGGGTTTACGTGTAAAAACACCATTTTCCATATGTTAATATATTTTAATTAGTATTTGGTAGGAAAATGTATGCAAATAAATCTATTGACCAAATCCTAGTAGAACTAAGTCTACTAAATATTATTTGAGATTATTGTGCAGAATTTTCCAAGTTGTTATGCAGAATTTATCAAACAAATCAAGTTGTTGAAGAAAACTTGCCAAATTAAGAAGCAAAACTTGGAGACCAAGTCTGGGAGCAACCGAGAAAAGATTTCTGAATTCTGAAGGTGCCTAGGATTGCCACATGTCACAATCACAAAGCCCAAGAAAAATGATCAAGAGATCCCCACCATTGGCCGCGGAACCGCGGCCAAACCCCCTGTTGGCCGCGGATCCGCAGCAATCTAGAGAGATCATTTGCTAAGATTTTGTGGCTTAAATCTCTGCTATATTTTACTAACTTTTGAAGCAAAAGATTGTGGCTTTGGACTATAAAAGGGCACCGAGAGCCTCTTGGAAAAGTTATCAAGCCCTAATCTCTGCTATATTATACATATTAGATTAATGATTGTTTTGGTAAAGGCTAAATATGAACAGAATTCCGTGTCGAGATAAGGGTTAAGAGTGGGATTCCTTTTCCCTCCAGAAACCCTAATCTACACGCATCACCGTCGTTCTAGTTCTAAATCTATTAATGGATAAAAAGGGTAATTTTTAATTAATCGTCCATAACTACTAAATCCTAACGAACCCTACAAGCCCTCTTATTATATTAATTACATCTTTAAAATAATCTAGATCTATATTTTACATTCTTGTTTAACGTAGATCTAGAAACCATTCTATAAAATTCTTTATTCCTCCTCTCTTTCTCAACACATCTAAAGTAAAAGTAAAAGGTTCCACGTTTCCCAAAGGACGACCCGTACTCATCTCGGTCTAGCTACGTGCGACACCGTTATTGATTGCGGTTAACTACAAACACACTCTTTTCGAACAAATCACGACCCCAACATGAAAATTGTGTCTTTTCACATTCCCTATGCACCTGCAAAATTTTAGTCTCAGACCATTTCCAGAGCTCTTTTAAAACCCCAATTACTCCACTATTAATACATTTTTAATACATTTATCACATTTTTCATTTTAACCTTTTACCTACCCTAATCCTAGCCTAACCCTATAAATACCACCCCTACCCTCTACCCTCTCACTCCAAACTCTGAACCAACTCTCTAGAATTTTCAAGAAACTTTTGTGTGCAATCGAAGTGAGCGAAAGGCGAAACTCTGGCGAATTCTTCGGCAGATTTTCCGGCAACGATCCTAAGAGCTCCCGGCGACGAAACGACACACCGGCAACTCCTCCCATTCCATCTCACTCTCATGTTTGTCCTAAAACCCCTAAGTCCCATTTCTAACTTTCTTTTCCATTCTAAAAATACGGATTTACAAAACCCGACGGAATCGGAACAAATCCGATTTCCTATTCGGTTTTCTTATAAAACTTCACTTCTTGTTAATACAATTATGCGTAAACTCCCTCATGTTGACTATTAAACACTAATCAACCAAATTGATCAAGTTTCATTTCCTGAAATGATGACTATTTCACTTTATCGTATTTTTCATTTAAATACCACATTGTTTCAATTATACATTTAACTTCATTAAACTTGCTATACCTTTAAGTAGACCATGAGGTAATGATCTACCTCCTCACACACTCATATACAACATAACACGATATCCTCGAGAACTTAGAATACGGGAAAACGATAATTTTCATTTAAATACCACTTACTTAATAAAACCGTTTTCTAAAGGATTTAGTATTTATACAATCTTTGCAAAGCGCCGCTACAATCCATTTTGGGAAACCCGTTCGGGATGGTACAGATTATCGCACATCCTCGGGATTAGTAGTGCGAGATTCAGATCTCCGCAAGGAGCATTCGTTCTCGAAAGATTTAAAATACGACATCTTAAGAAAATGGGATTTTTAGAATATAAAATATATATATTAAAATTGTTTTTGTATAAATATATGTATAATTATCATTAAAATACTTATTTTGTTATGATATAAATATTCCACATTTTTCTAAAATTCACAAGAATCAATTTTACACTAAAATACCATGAATTCTATATAATCCATATTACAATTAAATATCTCTATTTATGAAATTAGGATATCTTCACTAGAAATATCCTAATATAAAATTCACATTCATTATAACTCTAAAGAAGAAGAATAAATATCTGGGGGTGTATTTTGAAAAGTACATAAAAGTATTTTTATATAAAACCCCCTCAAGTTCTATAAATTACCCTAAGAACTCTAGCAAACATAGGTTTAAGCGGGACCAATCTCTTGAGCCTCAGGGAGCCGGAGAAGTGGGTGCTTGCCTATCTAAGGTAGACAACTTAACAACAGTGTTATCAATACGGTAATCGTCTTTGAAAAAGACACAAATCCTACCGCCCATGTGCAGCGGTTACCGATAACATCAAAACCATCAGGACTTCAACTTACTTTTCTAATTGTCTGACTCAGTTTGAGTCTCAGTATAATCTGACTTGAACATGATTCAAGTACAATCTACAATCTACAATATTACAATTCAACATGAATCCATGAATCCATTATTCCATATATTCAATCTATCAACTTGACTGAACCGAACTATGGATATACATTCCATTTACATGACTATACAGTTACATCCATGATTCTACAGTTACATACATGATTCTCCAGTTACATCCGTTTACTGATATCATGGTTTCGGTCAGTCATCCAATTATACAATTTATACAGTTTACAATACAAGACAATACAATACAACAATACAATCAAGATAACACGGGGATTAAGGGGTAGACTGGTACAGAAAGTGTTAAAAGTGGTATGAGACTGCAAGATTAAGACACCTAACCTGAATCCAATTGCCGTTATTCCGGGCTGTATAACGGAGCCTCGTACATTCCGTTTGCCCTGATCTCTAGCATATAGGGACCCCTCTCGTATACACTGGCATCCTTCTGTACCAAGCTACAAACAATATCGTTAACACAACATCATAACAATATAATACAACTTTAAAAGCTACTCTCTCTCTCTCTCTCTTACTCTCTGTCTATTCTATTTCTCCCTTATCTTTGGGACTTACTGAGCGACATGTTCGCTGACGACATTCTCTTTCTTTCTTCTTTGAATGTCGCCAGGTGATCTGGACATTCCTGAGATCGAGCCCACTGTAGAAGACTTGGACCAGTTCAGTGAAGACCCCGAGCTCTAGTACATTGTACATTTCCATTTCGGTACTTTTCTGTTATGTTATGCCATTGTTTAGGCACTGCTTTCATTTCAGTTGTATTTACTTTTCATGTATTATACAGAAAGAATGTGAATAAATAAAGTTGATGTTCAGTTTATATCTCTTGTCTCTTATGCTTTACTTTTATATTGCTTAGATACACTTAGCGTATTTACTTCACAGTAAATACGTAGCGGACCAGTCGCGTCCCTTTGCCGTATATCGGGAAGCGGGGCATGACAGGTACATCTCTGAACCCCTTTGATATATGTCGTTGTAATCTTTCAACGTCTTCAGAGAGGTGACGGGTCCCGACAACCATACATTTTATAGACTATGACGTCTTTAAACTAAACTGTGGGGTCCTTAAGCCATGGACTATGATGTCCTTAACCTTGGACTGTGGGATCCTTAAACCCATGGACTATGATGTCCTTAACCTTGGACTGTAGGGTCCTTAAGCCCATGGACTATGATATCCTTAACCTTGGACCGTAATGTGCTTAAACTAATTATCGGCCGCAATGTCCCTAAGCTAAGCAATAGAGCCCAAATGCTCTCTTGTTGGATCTAAACGATCCCGTTAAGTTGATCTTAGTCTAAAATTAGACTAACGTATCTTTAACTAACATTTAAGTTGATCTTAGTCTCAAATAAGACTAACGTATCCTTCAACCCAACCCCAAACCCAAATCTAAGATGATACAGATTTGGACTAATCCACGCCCTACAGGCGACAACATAAATTAGTCTCCGTATACAACCCACGGCCAACCAAAAACAAAACAAACACCCACGACACAAAGTGACCATCTGGAGAAGGAGAAAGTGGTTACCGCGATGCAGTGGCGTAATTAACTGCAGGGGCTTGCGCCTACAGGGAAGAGCATCCCCACAATTAAAAACCCCTCTTCATGAGGGGGAATCTGACCAAGTATGCTGCATCGGCCGCATCCGTTTAAACCTTCGATACATGGTGTCATAAATCAACTTGGCATCTTCGGAGAGGTGGACGGATAGCACTAATTAGCATCTGCCCCCGGAATTCAGGGCCGGACGTCCCAACGTCCCGGTCGCGTCTTTTCGGCGGAGAACAGGCCCATGAGTACATTATAGTTAAGGACTGGATGTACGTAGATTAGAAACAACAGATAAAATTTTAGTTTGTCGCAGGAGTTGCGGCTTTCATTGAATTTGCATGCGCACACAATAATATCGTGTTAGAGAAGATTCTCTTTCCGTGTGATAGATGTGGGAATAAGTTCTGGCGGAAGGTAAAAATCGTAGAGCTTCATATCGTTATATATGGTTTTACTAGACTTTATACAATTTGGCTATATCAATGGGAAGGGAAAGAAGAAGACGGTAATGCGGCAGAAGAAGAAGGAGAAGAAAGTAATACGACAGGAGAAGACGGTAATGCGGCAGAAGAAGAAAAAGACGATAACTTCTTTTCAGGAGAAGAAATGGAGGATATGATAGAACCTGCTCTCGGTGATAGTATTCCTACCGAAGATGACATTCTTTCCAGTCAAGGACCGTGTGCGGATAAGTATGAAAAGTTCATGAATAATACTAGAAGACCAATTTATGAGAATGCAAAGTATTCCATCCTATCATGGTTCATCCAACTTTTCCAGATTAAGTGCCTAAATGGAAGGAGCAACAAGTCATTTATGATGCTTCTGAAGTTCCAGAAAGATTATATACCTCCGAGAAATAACGTGCTCGACAGTTGGTACAAAACCCAGAAGATGATGTCTGATTTGGATCTGAAGTGTGAGAAGATTCATGCATGTCCCAAAGATTGCGTGTTGTACCGAAAAAAGAATTCAGATTTGAAAGAGTGTCCAACATACGGAGAGGCCAGGTATAAACCGAAAGAATTGGATAAGAAGCCTGATATACCTGTCAAGACAGCATGATAATTTCCCATATTACAAAGGCTGCAGAGGCTATTCACGTGCAAGAAAATAGCCGAGGCAATGATTTGGCATCACCGTGCTGCTTCGAGCGAAGATGGAAAAATGAGTCATCCAAAAAATTCACCGATATGGAAGGATTTCGATAGGAGGCACCAAATATTCAGTAGTGATCCTCACAATGTCAGGCTCGGACTGGCTTGTGATGGCTTCTGTCCATTCAACTATATGGCTGGAAACCACAACGCATGGCCCATTATAACGATAGTTTATAATCTGTCATCTTGGTTGGTTATGGATCAATCCTACTTTATGATACCTCTTCTTATTGACGGACCAAACGCACCGAGAATTAATATCGACGCCTATCTCCGACCTCCGATCGATGAGTTAAAATCTTTATTCATTGATGATGTAGAGACTTATGATGCAAATACAGATACAATCTTCACAATGCGTGCGGCTTTAATGTGGACAATTAATGACTTTCCTGTGTATAGAATGCTATCAGGTTGGTCCGTATATGGTCATAAAGTACATTTATTGCTATTAAGATAAAATATCGAAATGGTTAAATTTTAGCATGAAAGTTTGTTATTGCAGTCATCGGCATTTCCGGCCACTAGACCATCCCTACAGATTAGACGCTGCTCATTTTAATGGTCATCAGAAACTTCTTAGGCCTCCAGCCTTATTTTCCGGAGAGGACGTGATTGCTCAGTGGGATGGTTACAATAATATGACCTTCGGGATAGATCCGGCAAAACAGGTCAAACCACCATACTGGAACAAGTTAAGAATTTTCTACGAGCTTCCATACTGGTCAACAAATTTAGTGCGTCATTATCTAGTTGTCATGCACATAGAGAAGAGAGTATACAAGCACGTACTCAACTTGTTTCTTTGAAAAGACGGAAAATCGAAAGACAACCTCCGTGCTAGGATATATCTTCAGGACTGGAAAATTAGAAGTGAATTGCATTCTAAACCGATAGTGGGTAAACCAGGTAAGTTTGTACTTCTCAATACCGCGTATCATATGTCACAATCGGATAAGAAAAGGTTCTTTCAA
The DNA here is from genome assembly GCA_030015575.1 of Agapanthus africanus. Classification (NCBI taxonomy): domain Eukaryota; kingdom Viridiplantae; phylum Streptophyta; class Magnoliopsida; order Asparagales; family Amaryllidaceae; genus Agapanthus; species Agapanthus africanus. The sequence continues at coordinate 407,242,567 of CM057349.1, read as the reverse complement.
GTATTGCATAATTTGAAAGTTCCCACAGGTTTCTCAGGATCATTTAGCAAGAAGATAAAAGTTATGAAAGGCAAGATCGATGGGCAGAAAGTCATGATCACCATGTTATTATGGAGCACTTTCTCCCATTAGCCCTCACGACTCCCCTTCCCGAATCGGTTGGTCTAATAATCAATGACCTTCGTTGCTTTTTTAGAGAATTGTACGCTAAAACCTTGGATGCTGTGACGCTGGAGAATCTAGAAAATTCTATTTCATTAATACTTTGGAAGCTTCAGCGTATTTGCCCACTGTTGTTCTTCGATATCATAATACACCCGACGGTTCATCTTGCAACCGAGGCTAAATTTGTCGGACCGATACAATATCGATGGATGTATCCTGTCGAAAGGTACGTTGAATTTTTTATTTCACGCATTTTGTAAAATTACTGTTGTCCTATATGCCCATATTTATTTATTTAATATATTTTTCTTTAGATACACTCTAAAAAAGTATATATGCAATAGAAATCGATCAGAGGGTTCTATCATGCAAGGTTATTTTCTAGATGAATTTGTTTTCGCTATTTGGACAAGAACATTGGGACGAAACTTAACCGGCCTCGGAGAATTCAGGACGGGCTATATGGTAAAGCTGATTATAAGATAGTAGACACTATATTTATCAACAAGATATATCGGTTTATCCTCCTTAATAGCGTATGTTTTGAAGAAATTAGAGAGTAAGTTTTTTTGGATTAATTGTTATATTTATATTTGTGTGTGTATGAAATGATATAATATTAATGTCATAATTTATTGCTGAGAATAGAATTCATATTGATGAGGCACGTGAAGGGCATCCTGATTGGAATGATGAATGATTGGAAAAATATCATCAGAATAATTTTTGCGATTGGCTTGCAGATCATGTAAGTTATTCGAATAACACGTTATTGGTACCGGTCTTAATCTAAACTTATATCGTTATGTATTTGCCGTAAAATTGGTTTTGTCAGATTCATGATCTGAACTTGTTTGCATTATTAGAGAGAGATTCAAGATGTTTAGCGCAGTTTCCTAGCATTGAGGATGCATATTATAAAAGATTTGGTGTCCTTAGATACAATTTTGAAGTTAAGGATATAGAAACATCTTGAACCACTCAGAATAGTGGGATTGCGAAGGTAGGATCAGATGGTGTGATTTATTATGGATACTTAAATTGCATACTTGGCATCTAATATCCTGGACGATCAGAGCCGTTTTATATATTTCAGTGTATTTGGTACGATACATGAATCGATACAGATAAGTAGAGAACAATCTTGGGACATGGAAAGATGAATATGGGTTGACTAGTATGAACACACTTCAATTTTACGGTCAGGACAATCGATTTATTTTTTCGAACCAAGCGTTCCAAGTATACTACTCATAGTGCTTGAAACATCCGGGATGGAGTGCCGTATGCTGTTGGAAACTCAGGGATGTTTACGATGTCCCAGAATTTGAGGATCGTATGGAGGACAGCGATGGGATGAAGAAGAGAAAAAACTTATTGTGCTCCGACCGTATGTTTCAAAAGACTGGTTGTCTTCGGCTGATCGTAAAGTTACGTGGGTTAGAAATGATATCAATGATGATATCCAAGTAGATATGTTTAATACATCTACGAAACAAAAAAGGTTATCAGTGATGTTATATTATTACTTCACATTTCTACGATCTATATATATATATATATATATATATATATATATATATATATATATATATATATATTGCATGCATATATAATAATTGTACTCTTATCTAGGTCTAATGACGACGCCCGGAGCAGCGAGGGGTGGAAGGAGCACCAGCCGCGACAGAGACAGAGAGGTTCTGCTGCCCGGGGAGCTGCGTAGGGAGCTCCAGAGGGTTGGTCTTGCACCCCGATCCGTATCCCCTTCGGATGACTCCTTCCGTATGGACTTTGCCACACCTCCAGGTATATTACACACATATTCATTTTGAATGTAATATTATAGATATATACACATATTTATTTTAAAATTACTTATATAATCAATGTTTAATTGTCTAGCTGTAGGTGGTGCATCCACATCAGAGGCAGAGACCACTACTGCACTTGTAGGTATGTTTATATATCCTATAGTATATACATATTGATTTAGAATGTTATATCATAAATATACACACATTCTTTTTGCTCTTACTTAGATAATCAATTTTTGATTGTCTAACTGTAGGTGGTGCCTCCACATCCCGGACAGAGGCCACCACCGCACCTGTGGGTATTTTTATATATTCTATATTGCATGCATATTAATTTAGAATGTTATATTATAGATATACACATTCTTTTTGCAATTACTTATATAATCTATTTTTAATTGTCTAATTATAGGTGGTGCATCCACATCTGGCGCAGAAGCCACTCCTGCCACTTCCGTACCCTCCGCTTAGTCTGCAGATTAGTATTTTTAAATATAAAATATTATTCATTTTAAATATCCTCTAAGAATAAACATGAATTTCATGTAATTTTATTGTCAATATTTATTTTCTAGTTGGAGAGGATGCATTCACGTCCGAGTCACCAGCTGTTCCTCACCAGAAGAACTATCATCCCGCTCGTGCTGCTGCCCGGGCCTAGGCTCATGCTGCTGTCGCCGGAGGTATATATCGCACTTCAATTTTCATTAATCCTTAATTTCTTAATACCATTTTATCTTAATATTGCTTGTCTTGATATTTCTTGTAGATACAGGGCAGCCCCATCCGGAGAAAGGGACTCGAGGACCGAATCAGTCCCACAGACGGAGGCCTAATAGAGTTAGGGAGGAGGAACCATTCCCCCTCTTCTTTACTCCTGATCATCGCTATACTGGAGATTATACCGAAAGGTTCGGCCAGTATATGGGGGATGAGAGCCGTATCCAAAAGAAGTATCCACTTCATATTGAGTGGGGCAATCAGCACCGGCGCTCATTTGCCCTCTTCTGGGATGAGGCTCGGGTATTAATATATATTTTCATTTGACTTATCCAATAAATTTATTATTATTTAACACTTGTAATTTAAATGCATTATTTTTTTTGTATTTGCAGTTGTATTACGACTTTCAGCCTGTACCCGATCCTGATCACCCTAACAGAGTGCTCGATCTTCATGCTCTTTCCCTGGGCCTCATGAAGAACATGCAATCTAAGATCTGATATAATAGAAACGAGCTGAAAATCGATTGCTATTTGGTATGGCTAGTAACCCGCGAGGCAGAGAGAGCGGCTCTCCTACATACTCCGGCTTTTGCCAGAGTCGACATAGATATATGGCCTCTCTTGTGCCAATATTATGACTCTGAGCGCAAACAGATTTGTAATTTAAATGTAATTCATTGTTTAGTATATAATTTTTTTTGTGTGTTAGTTAATTAAAAAACTAAATCTGATTTTGTTGTGCAGAAACAGGTCGATCAAAATAAGGAGAATAGAAAGTCGGCGAAGAGGGGTCACCCCACTTACACAGGTGGCTCGAGGAACATTACTCGTGCCATGGAGGCATCAGTAAATTACAATAGATCTATTTTGATATAATGCAATATTAAGAGTTATTTTATAATATATGTAAATTTTTGGCGAATTGCAGAGAGCTCAGACCCTGGCGCAGGGTGGTGCACTGAGTGTGTTGATTGCGTATCTTGCCGTCCACGGCACCTCGACAGATCCCGTCATGGGAGAGCTTCGATTTCCCGACACCGCTACCCAAGAGTATTGCGTAAGTGTTAACATCTCAAAAGGTCGCCCGAACTGTATCTGAGGGGGGACTTGGTGAGTGGATCTACTGTGTTTTCCTTCATTTCTACTCTCCGAATCTCGATCTCGCGGTGATCAACTATCTCCTGGATCAAGTGATACCACCTCGGAATATGAATGGATTGCTGATGAGACCAAGGTTTCTTGGCTAGCGCCATAGCCCTATTGTTATCACAATACAAGGGTATTGGATCAACAATGGTCAACTCCAAGCTCAGTGATGAACTTTCTCATCCAGACAACTTCTTTGGCAGTATTGTTAGCAGCGATGTATTCAGTCTCCATCGTCGAGTGTTCTACGGTATCCTGCTTGGAACTTTTCAAACAGACCTTCCTTCCGTTGAGGGTAAACACATAACCCGAGACACACTTGTTTTCATATATGCCACTTTGGAAGCTTGAATCAATAAAGACCTCCATCTGGAGATCGTTATTACCATATACCAAGAACATTTCTTTATGCCTTCGCAGCTACTTAAGAATATTCTTCACAGATGTCCAATGCTTCTCTCATGGGTTCGATTGATACGTACTTACCACGCTAAGTGCATAAGATAAATCCGGTCTTGTACATAAAATCGCATACATGGTAAATCCCGCCGCCGAAGCGTATAGTATATCATTCATGCGATCCCTCTTCTCATCAGTCTTGGGAGACATCTTTTTAGAGAGGGCGATTCCATGACAAGCGAGTAAATTACCGCGCTTGGAATCTTCCATACTAAATATTTTTAGTATGGTGTCAATATACCTGGATTAGACAATCCCAACATCCTTTTGGATCTATCCATATAGATCTTAATCCCCGGAATGTTGGAAGAATCACCCAGGTCTTTCATGAAGAATTTCTGTGACAAGAAGAGTTTGACCGATTATAGCATAAAAATATTATTTCCTATCAAGAAAATGTCATCCACGTATAATACGAGGAATCCGACAACGCTCCCTATAAACTTTTTATAGATACTTGGTTCATCTATATTTTTGATGAATTTAAACTCTTTGACAGCTACATCAAAACAGATGTTCCAGCTCCATGACGCTAGCTTTAATTCATAAATTGATTTAAGCAGTTTGCACACTTTTTCGCTGCTCCCCCTGTCTACGAAGCCTTCTAGCTGTGTCATATACACGCTCTCTTCTAAATCTCCATTTAGAAAGGCGGTCTTGATATCTGTTCTCCGCTGAAAGACGCGACCGAGACGTTGGGACGTCTGGCCTGAATTTTGGAGGTAGATGCTATTTGGTTTTATCCGTCCACCTCTCCGAAAATGCCAAATTGATTTATGACACCGTATATCGGAGGTTTAGACGGATGAGGCCGTTGCAGGAGACTTCGTCAGATTCTCCCTCATTTGAGGGATTTTTGATTGTGGGGACGCTCTTCCCTGCAGGCGCAAGCCCCTGCAGTTAATTACGCTACCGCGTCGCGTCAACAACTTTCTCCTTCTCCAGATGGTCACTTCATGTCGTGTATATTTGTTTTATTTTTGGTTGCCCGTAGATTGTATACGGAGACTAATTTATGTTGTCGCCCGTAGGGCATGGATTAGTCCAAATCTGTATTTTCTTAGATTTGGTTTTAGGTTGGGTTTAAGGATCGTTAATCTCATTTGAGACTAAGATCAACTTAACCATTTGTAAAGGATACGTTAGTCTAATTTTAGACTAGGATCTACTTAACAGGATCATTTAGATCCAACAAAAGAGCATTTGGGCTCTATTGTTTTAGTTTAGGGACTTTGCGGTCCATAAGTTTAAGGACATCATAGTCCATGGAGTTTAAGAACAACATAGTCCATAAAGTTTAAAGACATTATAGTCTATGAGTTCAAGGACCTCACAGTTCATGGTAGTTTAGAGACATCACAGTCTATAAAGTTTAAGGACATCATAGTCCATGAGTTTAAGGACCCCACAGTCCGTAGTAGTTTAAGGACATCGTAGGCCAGTTTAAAGACGTCATAGTCTGTATGGTTTTGGTTCAACCATTTAGGGATGCACCAAAAGTTATTGGTTATTGGGACCCATCATCTCTCTGAAGACGTTGAAGGATTACAACGACATGTTTCATAGGTATGAAGAGATGTACTCTTGAACCAATATCCCAATTTAGGGAATGGGATGAACATCAGTTTAGATGTCATCTGTTAGGAGAACACTAGCCATCTTTGGGACAAGGATTAGTTTGGGGAGACCCTGAACATGGGGGATCGGTTGATTGGTAACAAAAAGAGTCTTGGCTTCGGAAGACTTCTCTAATTTGAGCTAATGTTGATTTCCCTTAGTCACCCCACTGAATCAGTGAAACACTAGACTTTGGAGGAGTTCACGTGTGAACACGTGAGGGGCCCCGAAGTGGGCATTGTTCCTTGAGTTTATTCCCTCATATATATATAAAAGTGCTGAGCACTTGGCTCACGTGTGAGCACGTGAGGCATCCGAGGCGAGAACAATTCTCTGGGTTTTATTCCTCTTTCATTTATAAGTGCTAAGCACTTGGTTCATCAAACAATCACGTGCAGACACGTGAGGTGCCTTCAAAATGCGAGCACTGTCTTTTGAATTTTCTCCCTCTTTTATACACCACTGTTTGTGGGTCACGTGGGAACACGTGAGGTGCCCCCAAAATAGGAGCTATCTTAGGTTTATTCCCATTTTCCTTTTCTGAGTGCTAAGCACTATGGGGTCACGTGAGATCACGTGAGGCACTCTGAAGAATGAAAATTGCCTTTGTTTTATTCTCCTTTTCTTTTTCTGAGTGCTAATCACTATCAAGGGATCACGTGAGGTCACGTGAGGCACCCCCAAATTGAGATGTATTTTAGATTTACTCCCTTTTTTAAAAAGCTTGTTCGATGATGCGCCAAGAGTATTGGTTACTGGGACTCACCACCTCTCTGAAGACGTTGAAGAATTACGACGACATGTATCAGATGTGTGGAGAGATGTACCCTTGAACCAAATTCCAGATCGAGGGGAGAGATCATGATGGAATGAACATCATCTTAGATGCCAGGAGTTCATTAGCTATTTCCGAGACTCGGATCAATTTTGAGAAAACCTGAATATAATGAGGGCTCGGCTGATTGGTGACAAAAAAAGGGGTTTTGGCTTCAGGAGCCTTAGTTAATTTAGGCTAATGTTGGCCTCTCATAGTGTTAAACACTAGTGTATGATCAGCGCTCACGTGCTCCCACGTGAGGCGCTTGAAATGGGGTTAAACACTAAGAATTTGATGCGCTCACTGGGGGGTCACGTGAGGCGCTTGAAGTTGGCGCTGCTCCTTTGGGTTTATTCATTTGTTTCTTTTCTGAATGCTAAGTACTATTGGGTCACGTGGGATCACGTGAGGCGCCCCAAGAATGGAAACTGCCCTTTAATTTATTCCCTTTTTACTTTATAAAAGTTAAGCACCGCTTGGGGGTCACGTGGGGCCAAGTGAGGCGCCCAAAAAATAGGGTTTATTCCCTTTTTGCTTTTATAAGTGCTGAGAACTTCTCAGAGGTCATGTAGGGTCACGTGAGGCGCTCCAAAAATAGGGTTTATTCCCTTTTCTCTTTTATAAGTGCTGAGCACTTCTCAGGGGTCACGTGGGGTCACGTGAGGTGCTTCAAAAATAGGATTTATTCTCTTTTCTCTTTTATAAGTGTTGAGCACTTCTTAGGGGTCACGTGGGGTCACGTGGCAAGATCTCAGTCTTTCTTTTTTCATTCCTCAAAGGTGCTCACGTGGTAACACGTGAGCTTTTATTGTGTAGTGTTGAACGCTAATGAATCACTAGGCTATTCTTCTATGGTTCCGAGGGATCAAGTTCTCCTTTTGTTCTTTGCAGAGATTAAATTCTTTTTAAAGGTTTAAACCCTAGTTCCAGAGGAATTAAATTCCTATATGTTTTGTGAGAGTTAAACTCTTTTGGATTCAGTTCTTTCCCCTAGCTTTTGAATCTGCATGACATAATCTCTCCGATGAGAATTAAATTCTCAACTTGTGGCAATAACTGCTTCTGCAGACCTTAACTAGAGGAAGAACTAAGTTCTTTGAGAAGAGTTAAACTCTTGGTTTGAGAATTAAATTCTCTTTTTGTGGAAGCTTTTGGGAGGGGTTTCCCTTCTTTAAAGAATTAAATTCTCTCTCTATTTTTCTTCCCCTCTCCCTCCATCTCTTTTTCTCCCTTTTGGCTCCTATTTATAGGAGAAAGAAAAGAATCAGTTTGTTCAGCAAATCTCTCATTGAGATTTTGATTGATTTTATAACCAACATAATCTTTTAGATCACTCGGTGAATTTTATTCACCATTGGATTTTTAATCCAAAGTCCCTCTGTTTAACAGAGAAGATTTCTTATTTGTTTAACAAGATTATGAATATCTTCTTAGTTTTAACAGGATTAGAATTTTATTCTATCATATCTTTTTAGTTTAATAAGATCAGAAATATATTTTCTTAATATGGATATCTTGTTAACATAGAATTTTATTCTTGTTATAAGATTAGGAAAATATTTTCCTATGATAGATTTTCATTCTATCAAATGATCACCGCTGGATTTTTGATCCAAGGGTCGTCTGTTTAACAGAGAAGATCTTTCTAGTTTAAGGAAGATTAAGAAAACATTTCCCAAAATAGAATTTAATTATAGAATTTGATAGGAGCATTTTAAATTAGGATGATCACATGCTTTGCATGTGAGAGGCAAGAGAACTCATGTGTTTAACACGTAACCCCTGCTGTGGGTTTTAGCCTGTTTATGTTCAGCGCTTATATGCTTTGCATATGAGCGCTCACGTGTTTTACACTTGAGGCTTGTTTTTCCATTGGTGTGTTCTCCGCCGAAAGACGCGACCGAGACGTTGGGACGTCCGGCCTGAACTTCGAGGGCAGATGCTATTTGGTGCTATCCATCTACCTCTCCGAAGATGCCAAGTTGATTTATAGCACCATGTATCGGAGGTTTAAACGGATGCGGCCGATGTAGCAGACTTCATCAGATAACCCCTGTAGGGTTCCTAGGCACCCTAATGAGGTCTAACAAGGCATCGAACATGCCAATATAAAATTTTAACGGTGCCGAGAGACCCGACTACGGATCGTTTGCTAGAAAACTAGGCGAAAAGTAAACTAGTTAACACTTAACTAATGAGAAAACGGAAATACAACCTTTGTAGATCCGGTGCTCCACCTCCATAGCTCCGCAACGAAGTCATCTCCGCTGTCCAAAAAGAATCCGGGCTCTAGCGTCGGCTTCATCGGAGAATGGACGGGCTAGGTCATCGATGTCCATGCCGAAGATGATCTACGTCGAGGCATCGCTAAATCAAGCTCCGACTTCACCAAGTCAAGAAACTTGTGAAGAAAACACACTCTACTACTTGGCAAGAGGTAGAGGATGAAGAAATAGGAAGTGGGTTCAATTTAGAATTGGATTTCTCACTCTTTATCATCAATCACCATTGATGAAGAAAGCTTTTTCTTCATGAAAGAAGATGAAGAAGAAGAAGAATATTATGATAAGATTATTCAAAAAAGAAAAGAATAACAATACTTATCATAATATTAACTCTTCTTCTTCATCTTCTTTCATGAAGAAAAAGCTTTCTTCATCAATGGTGATTGATGATAAAGAGTGAGAAATCCAATTCTAAATTGAACCCACTTCCTATTTCTTCATCCTCTACCTCTTGCCAAGTAGTAGAGTGTGTTTTCTTCACAAGTTTCTTGACTTGGTGAAGTCGGAGCTTGATTTAGCGATGCCTCGACGTAGATCATCTTCGGCATGGACATCGATGACCTAGCCCGTCCATTCTCCGATGAAGCCGACGCTAGAGCCCGGATTCTTTTTGGACAGCGGAGATGACTTCGTTGCGGAGCTATGGAGGTGGAGCACCGGATCTACAAAGGTTGTATTTCCGTTTTCTCATTAGTTAAGTGTTAACTAGTTTACTTTTCGCCTAGTTTTCAAGCAAACGATCCGTAGTCGGGTCTCTGGGCACCGTTAAAATTTTATATTGGCATGTTCGATGCCTTGTTAGACCTCATTAGGGTGCCTAGGAACCCTACAGTGGTATCAGAGCGATCTGAAGATCGACGAGCAAGCCCGCTCACACTCCAGTGAATCCAACCAGTAACACTACCGTACAGTCCGGTCTGATCGTCTGATATGTCGCATATCTCGCCTAGGGGTGGTAAACGTCAGACCCCAATAGCTCGATAAGTCGTGTCGATATGAGGTCTATAACTGTTCGAGAAACTACTGGTAACACTTACCAGTAAATCTCAGCAACCCTGGCCAGGGATTTCCTGTTATAGCCAATCGAACACAGCGCAACATCAACCCCCTATACCGGGAGAGACGAATCCCCTCCTATCGCTCATTGCCTCCATGTGACTCGGGACTGTACCCAAAAACCACCGTTTTGCACGCCCTCTTGGACGTGGTAAGATGGAAATCAAAGCACAGTGGGAACCACACAAGACTCTATGACGATCTCGGGTCAACAGACTACTCTGTACCAGTGTCACCAGAGAACTGCCATCTGACGTGAGGTATAATACCATCTGGGAGTTCTCGGCGAGTCCGTCCAGTGTACCCAGTCTCTACTGAGCACCCGTATATCATCTCTGATGTCAAACACCAATGGATATGGGATCATCCATCGCCCATCTGTATGGGTCAAGAAGGTATACGCTAGTCTACTCTGGTATATCGATGCCCCGTCTCGATACACCCACGAATAGGGACTTTGAAGGATGTACTTATGGACTACCATGTCCCCACTAGTATGATCCGCATCATAGTCCAGGTAGTCAAGTACAAATCCTAAGGGCTTTACCAACATGTAACAGAGAGACAATCAGCATACACGTTAAGGTAAAGGGTAACCAAATAGCAAACTATCATGTCGAGCAAGAAAGTCCTCCCTATATATGTCCCAGCATCCACTACAATATACATCCAATGTACAGTAATGGCCTCTAGGGCATACATATAACTAACAATCTCCCACTTGCACTAGGGCCATCTGTAGCAGTGGTTGTAGTATCTCATACTCAACCATCCCATAAAAGTCTCTCTCTGGGAACAGGCCTTTTTGAGTGGATCCACTGTGTTGTCCTCTGAGTCTACTCTCCTAACCTCGATCACCCTGGAGATCAACCATCTCCATGATCAGGTGATACTGCCTTAGAATATGTCTGGATCACTGATGGGACCGACGTTCCTCGGCATAAGCCACAACTCCATTGTCTCACAATGGTAGGAACATAGTTCATCTCATGAACCAATATACACCCAAACAGCCTCTTTGGTAGCATCTTAAGTAGCGATGTATCCAGCCTTTATCGTCTAGTATGCCACGGTATCTAGCTTGGAACTCTTCCAACATACCGTCCCTTTACTGAGGGTAAAGAAAATGCCTGCGACTGACATTCAGTCGTCTTTATCACCCTGGAACCCTTTCAGTGATTCTCCCCAGGATCGATTGATACCATCTCACTACAACTAGTGAGAATCCTAACATCCAATTAGATCTATCTCATAGATCCAAAACTCAGGATTTAGGAGGTATCATTTTGATCCTTTATGGAGAATTCGGGTGATAAGCGGAGATTGACCGAGCGTAGCATAGGAAACTCCTTCCCTATCAAGAGTATGTCATCCACGTACTCTACGAGGATCACCACCATACTCCCTACTACCTTTTTGTTTATACAAGGTTCATCTACCATTTTGATGATGTCAAACTCTTTGACTTATCCATCAAAACAGATGTTCCAACTCCGCGATGCCTGCTTTATCCTATAAAGCATCTTGCTCACGTTTCCGCTGCTCCCACTGTCTACGAAGCCCTCTGGCTGTGTACTTATAGACGCTCTCTTCTAAACATCATTTAGAAAAGCTGTCATGACACCCAACCACCAGATATCGTAGTCATGGTATGTAGCCGTGGCAAGTAGGATCTGGATGGACTTAAGCATAGCCACTTAGAAAAGGTTTCATCATCATCCCATACCTGGTCAATGATGTAGACCTTTAACAAGTCTAGCTTTGAAAGTCTCAACTCTTCCATGTACACCAAGTAATCTTCTCAAGATTTACTTGCTCCTGATGGGGATTTAACCCTTCAGATATAGCAACTAAAGTCCATACTTTGTTGGTGTATAAGGATTCCATCTCAGATCGATAAACATCCAGCCATTCTTACAGAGTCTCACTCTTGATGGCCAGCTCGAAACTAGTTGGGTCATCATCTCATGATGCATTCCTCGCTGCCACTGTCATAGAGTAGCCGAAGTATCTCTTAGGTGGGTGAGGAACCCTATTAGATCGGCGGAGAGGCTGAGGTTCGTTGGAATCTACTGAATACTTTGGTTCTACCAAATCATCTGCTGTTGTTTGTATAGCTGGAACCTTTCCAGTTGTACATAACAGATCTTGCCTCGAGCTTGTCCGGATTTTGCTTTTCAGACATAGGCCGGACAATCCCAAATCTTAACTGACTTAAGACATGGGCTCTTCCCATACCATATCTCATATGGAGTGGTAGGCAACTGATTTGATTCGAGCCGTATTCAATAGGTATGCAGCTTCTCAAGCGCATAACACCCAAAAGGAAATAGGTAACTCAGTATTACTCATCATAGAGCACACCTTATCATATAGGGTGTGATTGCTCCGCCCTGATATACCATCGTGCTATGGTGTATACAGAGGAGTAATGCTGAGAGAGAATCTCATTCTCCTTTAGAATAGTCCAGTATTTCCGTGCTCAAGTATTGTCCTCCTTGATCTCATCATAGGACATAATACTTATACCCTTATTTTGGTTCTCTACTTCTAACTTATATTCTGTGAATATCTCAAAAGGTTCGGACTTGTGTTTCAACAGGAACATAGGTCTGAATCTCGAAAGACCGTCAGAGAATGTAATGAAGTACAAAGAACCAGTCCTGGCATGTGTAGACAGGGGACCTTACATACATCAACATGTATCAATCCCAAGAGTTCATTAACTCTTTCTCTGTTTCCAGTAAACGGAGCTATGGTCATCTTATCTTTGTGACATGACTGGCGAGTTTCATAAGATGTAAATTCAAACTGATTTAAATATGCATCTATATGTAACTCTAGCTAGTCGGGTTACATTGATCTGACCTAGTCTACAATGCCTCAAGAAGAATTCGTTCAGTTCTGAACTCTTCCTCTTGTGTGTGTTCTGTATACTAAGAACTGTAATTTGATTTAGAACAGCTATGCTTTTAGATAACGTGCCTGAACCGATCAACTTTTGATATAGGAAATGTTCAAAACATTATCCAACAATACAAAATTTTATCATTTCTTTACTAATAAAGAGATAGATACGATTTTGTATATCAGGTTCGGTATCTAATAACATTTGTTCAGAATCAATGTATTCGTAATACAGGGTGACAGTGACCAACAGACTTGGCTGCAACACTTACCCCGTTTTCTGCCTCATGAAACTTATCACCCGTTCTCAGTTCTCTACCTATCTGTAGCCCTATGTAACATATTACATATATAGGATCCTGATCTGGTATCGCATACACAGGACGTAGAGGATACAGAGAATCAGTTCTTTGTAACGAACACACCCGAAGATGATGCATCAGTATGCACTCTCTTCGTTTGGGCGGCACGGGAATTCTGGTAATCCCCTATTTCCTGCTCTGTCTTATAACAATTATAAGTTGGAGCGGGACCAACGTTCCCCAGCTCAGTATAACAAGCGGGTTCGGTCAATAATCCGTTTTATTATCTTGATTAAGGCGTGATATGGTCGCTACCTGGAGAAAGAGAGAAGAAAACACTCAGCGTGCGCTCTTGCAAGAATAGATTGGTTATAATTTTATCTAATCAGGATGGCTCCCACTGCTTTTTATCAAATCTTCCTTCAAACCCTAAAAGGAAAGACTAGCCGGGATTAGTTACACACTACAAGTTCGCCAATCTTTCAGCCAGGCCAGTGTTGGTACTTTGAGGGAGGTCCCCCGTGCTTTCGCACGAACCTAATTAATGTAAACCTCGTTTTTCCAGAAGCGTAACCTCGTTAACACCTTTCTAGACACCTACTTGATCGGCTAATTGTAATGTATAAAACTCTCCCAGGAGTAACTCTTACTCGCAGCGGGTATCGGGATCCAACTATCTCATAGAAGGTATGCAATCTCATTGCAAATTTCAACACTTGAAATTCCCGAAAATATTTTGCCCCTAGCAGCTATATGACCTTAACATAGTCAACAAATCATAAGTGATAGTCAAGTTCAACCCGTCATTTCCCGATTGAATTAAACCCACCCGCACGACCCTTAACATAGTCAACAAAGTCGCACGACTACCCTAATCCAATCGCATCATATACAAATACAGATAACCAATAGTTAGCTACCGTACACTACGCCTTAACATAGTCAACAAACGTAGCACGAATACTAACTAGTACTTATCTGAAATGACGGAGGGCTACGACAGATTTTTCTGAAAACCTATTGCGTAATGAACTTGATATCGTTGTAGAATCAAATGGTTTTAAAATGGAGTGCTTTTCAGGCTTTTCCAGTTTTGCTAAAGGAGTCACTCCCGGTGAAGGGATCGCGGTCCTTTCCTTATCGAATAAGGTGCAGGATATATCACATATACCGCTGTGCAAAGCAAAAACTGTAGCTACTTGTTTTATTTTGAAATTCGATTCTACAACATCTTAGGTTTCTTTTATTTCATTAATCACATTAATGAAGTCCCATCATTTAAGTACCTAAACATCACAGATAAATACGACGTACACTTATGCCATCCGCATTCGCCTCGATGTCCCCTCGTGCACCGTTAGGTTAGGTAACTAACGGCAGAGCGGGGCAGGGCTAGCGCGGGTGTAAAACATAAGTAACGTCTATATAATATATCATATATACTATATACTGTATCTATCACAGAACATCATATGATCACATAACAGATATCGCAGCAGAAGAATCATATGAAATATTGGATATACTAGGACGTCCGTGTTTTCAATACGAGCCAGTATAAAACACGGATTCCACGGTCGTGATGAATAGCCAAACCCACACCCCTAGACCCCTACGAGAGCGGCAAGCAACCCTACCAATTCTGGAGTTAGGAGACCTGGACCCGACTCCTCGAATTGGTCTCCCACTGGACTCCAGAACCCGGTTACTTGTGCTCTCCTCCTTGGGTCTATCCTAGTGCGGAAAAGTAAATAATATACAAACGGTGACAGCTTCCGCAACCTGGAAGCGCCCCAATAAAAGAATATTACATACAAGTTTTTACATGAATGAAAATGAAAAACACTCATCTCACATAAAAACCCCCGGCTATTCAAACACGACGATCCAATATAACATATCCAGCAACACAAAACATCACATGTCATCAACGTAAGTAAATATGCGCATCCCAATTGTCGTTGACATATAGCAACGAAACCGGCGATATCACATGTTACACTTACGGTCACAGAAAAGAAAGTGTAAAACTACAACAGTTGGAATCCGCAATCTGCATAGACATCGCATGCCTAATCAAATGAATACCTTAGACATCACATGCCTAACAATTATAAACTCCGCATTTTAGTCTCATTATCGAAAACACTTTTCAATATCGAGTCGGGCAATTCAACAAGATTCCCGACAGTCTGATCGAATGCTCGTCGCAAACTTCAGTAGACGGCCGCACCCCCGACGCCGTCGACAAAGTGCACCAAGGCGGAACACCGCTACCGCGAGCACCCGAACGGATGCTTTCGGCGACGGGGTTCTCCTACAGTCACTTGGTCGGGGCTATGGGGTGTAGCTGTCTATTAAGTTTATCCGGCGAGTATCTGCGTACGCTATGTGATTGCGACGGACTTTTGATCACATCAAAATTCCGTGGCAACCGATCAAGTGAGACTAAACTGCTATGTTTATAATATTCATTCAGTTATCTCATAACTACTTGTGAATTCCAATTATTGTATCACATTCCGGATAAATAGAAAATGTCAAACTTTCCGATCGAACAATCGAACACCCAAGTTTTTCCGATATAGATCAACACATGAAACAAGTCTAACAACATTCAGTTCGTGCCTCAGTACCAACGGTCCAGCCGTAGAAGGGTCAAGCCAACGCCTCACATGTGGCACGCCGTACTGTCCCAAACCCGAAGGTTCAAAGGGCAGTTCAAGACGGTCACATAATCGAGTTAAGGTTTGTTGTCTTCTAGAGGGTCCATCGCGTTACTTGCACTACTTAGAACGTCGTTAAACTACGGAAAAATCCAACACTTGGAAATTTCCCGACAGGGGAAAAATTGGGTATTTATATCCGGTCAAACTTTTTAACATATTCTAAAATTTATCCGGAAAGCCACACAGACAAAATTTGATACCCCGATCGAAACACCGAATTCCCAAAGCAACTCCAGAAAATTCAACTCTTGAATAAATTTTAAAAATTCCCTCTTCTTCTTCATCTTCTTTCATGAAGAAAAAGCTTTCTTCATCAATGGTGATTGATGATAAAGAGTGAGAAATCCAATTCTAAATTGAACCCACTTCCTATTTCTTCATCCTCTACCTCTTGCCAAGTAGTAGAGTGTGTTTTCTTCACAAGTTCTTGACTTGGTGAAGTCGGAGCTTGATTTAGCGATGCCTCGACGTAGATCATCTTCGGCATGGACATCGATGACCTAGCCCGTCCATTCTCCGATGAAGCCGACGCTAGAGCCCGGATTCTTTTTGGACAGCGGAGATGACTTCGTTGCGGAGCTATGGAGGTGGAGCACCGGATCTACAAAGGTTGTATTTCCGTTTTCTCATTAGTTAAGTGTTAACTAGTTTACTTTTCGCCTAGTTTTCTAGCAAACGATCCGTAGTCGGGTCTCTAGGCACCGTTAAAATTTTATATTGGAATGTTCGATGCCTTGTTAGACCTCATTTGGGTGCCTAGGAACCCTACAGTGGTATCAGAGCGATCTGAAGATCGACGAGCAAGCCCGCTCACACTCCAGTGAATCCAACCAGTAACACTACCGTACAGTCCGGTCTGATCGTCTGATATGTCGCATATCTCGCCTAGGGGTGGTAAACGTCAGACCCCAATAGCTCGATAAGTCGTGTCGATATGAGGTCTATAACTGTTCGAGAAACTACTGGTAACACTTACCAGTAAATCTCAGCAACCCTGGCCAGGGATTTCCTGTTATAGCCAATCGAACACAGCGCAACATCAACCCCCTATACCGGGAGAGACGAATCCCCTCCTATCGCTCATTGCCTCCATGTGACTCGGGACTGTACCCAAAAACCACCGTTTTGCACGCCCTCTTGGACGTGGTAAGATGGAAATCAAAGCACAGTGGGAACCACACAAGACTCTATGACGATCTCGGGTCAACAGACTACTCTGTACCAGTGTCACCAGAGAACTGTCATCTGACGTGAGGTATAATACCATCTGGGAGTTCTCGGCGAGTCCGTCCAGTGTACGCAGTCTCCACTGAGCACCCGTATATCATCTCTGATGTCAAACACCAATGGATATGGGATCATCCATCGCCCATCTGTATGGGTCGAGAAGGTATACGCTAGTCTACTCTGGTATATCGATGCCCCGTCTCGATACACCCACGACTAGAGACTTTGAAGGATGTACTTATGGACTACCATGTCCCCACTAGTATGATCCGCATCATAGTCCAGGTAGTCAAGTACAAATCCTAAGGGCTTTACCAACATGTAACAGAGAGGCAATCAGCATACACGTTAAGGTAAAGAGTAACCAGATAGCATACTATCATGTCGAGCAAGAAAGTCCTCCCTACATATGTCCCAGCATCCACTACAATATACATCCAATGTACAGTAATGGCCTCTAGGGCATACATATAACTAACACCCCCTCGTTGAGGGGTTTTGATTGTGGGGACGCTCTTCCCTGCAGGCGCAAGCCCCTGCAGTTAATTACGCTACCGTATCGCGGTAACCACTTTCTCCTTCTCTAGATGGTCACTTCGTGTCGTGTGTGTTTGTTTTGTTTTTGGTTTCCCGTGGATTGTATACGGAGACTAATTTATATTGTCGCCCGTAGAGTGTGGATTAGTCCAAATCCATATTTTCTTAGATTTGGGTTTGGGGGTTGGGTTTAAGGATACGTTAGTCTCATTTGAGACAAAAATCAACTTAAACGTATGATAGGGATACGTTAGTTTAATTTCAGACTAAGATCAACTTAACGGGATCGTTTAGATCTGACAAAAAAGCATTTGGGCTCTATTGTTTAGTATAGGGACATTGCAGTCCAAGGTTAGTTTAAGGAGATTACAGTCCAAAGTTAAAGACATCATAGTCCATGGGCTTAAGGACCCCACAGTCCAAAGTTAATGACATCATAGTCCATGGGCTTAAGGACCCTATAGTCCAAGGTTAGGGACATCATAGTCCATGGGTTTAAGGACCCCACAGTCCGAGGTTAAGGACATCATAGTCCATGGGTTTAAGGACTCCACCATCCGTAAAGTTTAAGGACGTCATAGTCCATGAATTTAAGGACCCCCAGTCCGTGGAATGTCTGGTTGTCGGGACCCGTCACCTCTCTGAAGACGTTGAAAGATTACAACGACAAGTATCTGTTCCCCTCCGAATGGCGGCGCACAAGACTGCGATGTCCTGACGCTGAGATTCGGGGCAGATGATATTTGGTTTTATCCGTCCACCTCTCCGAAGATGCCAAGTTGATTTATGGCACCGTGTATCGGAGGTTTAGACGGATGCGGCCGATGTAGCAGACTTTGTCAGATTCCCCCTTGCTTGAGGGGTTTTTGATTGTGGGGACGCTCTTCCCTGCAGGCGCAAGCCCCTGCAGTTAATTACGCTACCGCATCGCGGTAACAACTTTCTTCTTCTCTAGAATTTCACTTCGTGTCATGTGTATTTGTTTTGTTTGTGGTTGCCCATGGATTGTATATGGAGACTGAGTAATGCCGTCGCCCGTAGGACGTGCATTAGTCCAAATCCGTATTTACTTAGATTTGGGTCTAGAGTTTTTAGTTTAAGGATGCATTAGTCGCGTTGCGGCTAAGATCAACTTAAACGTTCATTAAGGATACGATAGTCCTGTTTGAGACTAAGATCAACTTAACGTGATAATCCATTTAATAGCTGGCCATCGGGACTCGTCACCTTTCTAACGTCGTTGAAGGATTACAACGGCAAATGTCAGAGGAGTTCAGAGATGTACCCTTGAACCAAGGTTGATTTGGAGTTTTATAGTCTGTTTGAATGTTTAAGGATACGTTAGCCGTGTTTGGGGGCTAAGATCAACTTAAACGGGATCGTTTAGATCCGGCAAAAGAGCATTTGGAGGCTCTATTGTTCCAGTTTAGGGACGTAGTGGTCCATAGGTAGTTTAGGGACGTTGTGGTCCATGCTCCAGTTTAGGGATGTGGTGGTCCATGTTCCAGTTTAGGGACGTGGTGGTCCGACATTAGTTTAAGGACGTTTCGGTCCAAGATTAGTTTAAGGACGTTCCGGTCCAACATTTGTTTAAGGACGTTCCGGTCCACGAGTTTAAGGACCCCGCAGTCCGTATTGATGTGTGGTCGTCGGGACCCGTCATCTCTCTGACGTCGTTGAAGGATTACAACGATGGGTGTCAGAGGAGTTCGGAGATGTACCCTCGAACTGGATAAAAATTAATTTAAGAGAACAGTTGTGCTCAGTCAATTTAATTTGAGGACTTACGGCCAAAATTGGGCTAAGTCCGGTTGAAAATGTTCAACGCCCTTATTTATTTTTGGTCTATTAGACCAGTGCAAAGGCTTTGCCCACACTTAAATAATGCATTGCATTACTTCTATTTTTTTGTTTGGGCTCTGCCCATAAAAGATGCAGAGCATCAATTTCACTTGGGCTCTGCCCTCTTTTTATTGCTTTGCAATTTATTTTGGCCTACTAGGCCCCTCTGATTTGGGCCTGGCCCTTTAGTAAAAGAAATGCATTGCATTTGTCAGGCTCTTTGCGCCAATCACTGAGCGCAAGCGCTTGTGGTGAGGACACGTGTCATGCTCTGGTGAGCGCAAGCGCAACAGCGCAGTGCGCTGCGCTAGTGCGCTGCGCTGTTACGCTGCTGACACGTGACGCGCTCTGGTAAGTTGCGCCAATTACAGAGAGCAAAGCTCTATTTCAAAAGCACGTAGCGCAAGTTGTTCTATAGCTGACACGTGGCGCTCTTCTAAGAGCGCAACAGCATAGTTTGCAAGTGCAAAGCACTAAGAATTTTTTTAGATTCAAGAACAGAAGTGCAAAGCACTATTTGATTTCTTGATCTAATTTAGATCAAAGAAAAATAAGTTTTTCTTCTTATTTCAAAAACCAGAGGTTCATAAGAAGTGCAAAGCACTGTTTATTATGTGAAGATCATTGATCTGGTTTATTAAAAGAGATTTCTTCTCTCTCGTGAAGGTTTTTACCTTTTTCTTTGGAATTTTCTCAGAGTTCTCTCTCTGTTTGAAGCTCTTGACTTTTTTCAAGAAAAAATGTTCATGCCATTGAATTGAGGTCTGGGGTCTCTTTTATAGTGCCCATAAATTAGTTAATTTTGTTGAAGTGATCTTTCTCTGAGTGATTTGGGGAATTTTCCCCACCGTTGGATCTTTGATCCAAGAGCTTCTGTTTTACAGAAGAAAATCTTCTTGTTTTAACAAGAACACAAAGATTTCTTTAAAATCTTAATTCTGTTTGGCGCAAATGCCCCAGCGCGGGACACGTGTCGCGCAGCGCACAGCGCAGCGCAACTGCGCTAGCAGCGCTGCGCTGACACGTGTCGCGCAGCGCACAGCGCAGCGCAACTGCGCTGACACGTGTCGCGCAGCGCAGTGCCTGCGCAACTACGCTAGCTCATCTGCGCTAATACGTGTCGCGCAGCGCAGTGCCTGCGCAACTGAAGCGTTGCTTCCTTTAATTTTGCTTAAAATAGAACTTTGCTCTGATTGGGCGCGCCTTCTTAGGCGCTGCGCTGACGTATCAGCGCCTGACATGTGGCGCGTTGCGCCCGAGATTTGAAGCGTTGCTTCAAAATTTTGAATTTTGAATTTCAACAGAGCTTTGCTCTGATTGGGCGAAACAAATGCCCCCCACCGTTACGCTCACGTGGCGCACACGTGAGTGCAGCGGTGGCAAACTCCTGATCGTTGGATCAAGGGATGAGCTCAAGGGGCGCAAGCGCCTTATAAATAGGACCTCTGGCCCTTAGAAAAATCTCACCGTTTTCTAGATTTTGATTTCCAGAGCTTTGCTCTTGCTTAGAAT
The DNA here is from genome assembly GCA_030015575.1 of Agapanthus africanus. Taxonomy (NCBI): domain Eukaryota; kingdom Viridiplantae; phylum Streptophyta; class Magnoliopsida; order Asparagales; family Amaryllidaceae; genus Agapanthus; species Agapanthus africanus. The sequence goes on along the minus strand of CM057349.1, from coordinate 407,221,424 downwards.
TCCAGAGCTTTGCTCTCATTTCCAGAACTTTAGAGCTTTGCTCTCATTTTCCAACTTAGAAAACTTTAGGTAAAATTAATCTTAAGCTAAATTAATTTTAATTAACCAATAGAGCTTTGCTCTCACAGATCTTCTGATCTAAAGAAATCCCCTTTGGGGTTTCATCAACAGAGCTTTGCTCTCATGAATCTATAGATCTACAGAGATCTTGTTCATGGGTTTTAACCCATGAATAGAGCTTTGCTCATGGATCCAAAAATAGCTCTTTCAGATTTGAAAAATGAAGAATCTTTTTATAACTTTTTCATGAATCTTTCAAGATTCCAAAATTTTTTAATTCTTCTAAGTGTAAAAATTTTTCTGATGGACCTTTTCCATTATTACCACGGAGCCATACTCTTTTAAGGAATTTTATTCCTTTGAGACCAGAATTTGACAAATGTCATTCTGTGACGGAGCTTTGCTTGAAAGAGGAGATTTTCTCCTTGTCTCTAGGGATTCCCTACTGATGATAATATTCTCATGGGGATCTTTTCTTTAACTGACAGTCTCACCCAATGATGAGGCTGTCTTATTAAAAGAGGCATTTTCATCCAGATTTTGTGGGTCCCCATTTGGTCCCCTACCCGCTGCACTGCTGTGTGGTTTAATTAATTAGTTTTTAATCCAATTAATTTTTAAATTCGTTTAATTGAAGATTTTTTTTAAACGCCAAGCGTTGGGATTGTATCACTGACGGCTATTTTGTTTTTTTGCAGCAATCATGTCTCTAGACACTTCATTCCCGTTCGTCCGCTCGGAGGAGGGATTTCCCGAGGCGCCCTTGGACCGTGAAGTCCTGGCCATGATTAAGGAGCACGACCCCAAATACAAAAGTCTCCACCTTTGGGGGTCGTGGTACAATCAGATCATCATGGGCCGACGGAGCTTCACATGCGCGGTGCCGTCAGAGTCCATAACGGCGATTCATTACACCAGCCCACCCCCGGTGCAGTACGCCGTGGAGATAGCGGATTGGACATCGAAGGGTTTTCTTCATCCGGCTATAGATGCGATTCCGGTTCAGCGTCCCATGGTTTTGGATATCCTGGGACGCCGCATCTGTCAAGGCGAGGCGCGACCTTGGGGGCAATCATATAATATCGGTTTGATCCCCCGACATCCAATCGGCTATCTGCCGTGGGCCCGGTATATCTGTCGACAAAGAAGTCGCAATTGATAAGATTAGGATTGTATACTGCAGTCTACGTCTCCCTCTTTCAATATCCCACGCTTCCCACCTGGTGGTTCAAGGCCTTCCTGGAGCAGTAGAACATTCCTACCCACACTTTCCTCGCCATGGATCGGGAAGTGTCAATCTCTTTGGAAGAGTTTACGGAGGTATCCGGTCTACCGGTCATGGGGAAACATTATGAGGAGTTGCTCCCGACTGATGAGTACGTTTTGGTGCTAAGCCGGTGATAAGGGGGCTCACGCCGGAGAACGCTGTTCAACACCAATTTCCAAGTCTGATCAAGGTGTTGAACATCTACGAGGCCCTTTTCATTGAACGTGGGAGCCGCGGAGTTAATTTTGAGGATTTCATTGCTCGGTTCCTTCACCCAAACGTCCTCTCGGCAGAAGCTGCCAAGTTTGCCATCCTTGAGGACCCTTTCGGCTTAGGTTTGGATAACCTGCCGGCGAAGGACATAGACCAAAAGGACTTTTTCCTTCCTAACTCCCCAACCATGTCTTTTGCAGAAGTTGCAGCCCCCGAGATGGACGAGGAGGCCTTCTTTTTAGGATTTCTTGGGCTTTGGCTGAGTTGGTTTGCGCTCCCAATGCACTCTCACCGCATGCGGCCCTCTGTTTTTTACCCAGCCCACCGAATGACTATCGGGGTAAAGGTGGCCGTTGGGATCGCCGGCTTGGCGCACTTATATCATGGCCTCCGCCGAGCGGCGGATGCTAACGAGCCTGGGGTGCTGCACGTGGTCTTCCCGATGCACTACTTTATGTCGTGGCTCGAGCTACATACGGCAGGTGTCTTCGGCATGCATAAAAGGCCCTCGTTCTACGAAAGGTGCAGTTTTCCTCGCATTCTATAGTTTATCGGCGCATCAATTGTAAATCCATCACCACGAAATGCCAGGGGTTTACTCCTTCGCTCCCACACCGTTGGAGCCGGTGTGTCTTTCATTGACAAGGTGTTGACTATCGGAAAAACGTCCACCACTACAGTGCGGCCATTGCAAGACACTTTCAAGGATGGAGCTTCAGTTTTAACGGCCCGGGAGACCCTTCACTTATATTCCATCAGACCGGGCTTCTTGGTGTTTAGGCAGGACGGGGCAGCGATCTTCATGTGATATAACCCGCATCGTTTCACCCAACAGCTGAGCTATAACCAAGGGGTACCACTGGAGGCTTTTTTATCGGAACCTGCCGCGACTGAAGAAGGCATGGAGAGAGCGCTGCATCACTTCATGCGTCTAAACACGGGCTCTCACATCTTCATCAGTGAGCCGGCTTGCGCCCCACGACTTCTTAGAGTATATACAGAATGGTACAGTCATTCGACGAGAGCGGTCATAAAGGAGGAAAGGCGGTTGCTGATCGACCGTAAGGGTGCACCTCCAGGTAGCGATCGCAACGCTCCTCTGGTGCCAAGGACCCCAGTAATCCCCCCTTTAAAAGATGCCAAAGCCGGACCCTCGCTTGCGCAAAGTCCTCCGCATGGATTGCCGTTCCCTGATATTGCGGATGCACCACCAGCGCCCTGTGCTCCAGTGGAGACAGTGGTTATAGCCTCACCGGAGTCTGGCGTGGGTGCGGACATCGGGACCCATCGTCCCAAGGTGGCTGCCAAACGTAAATCGATCCCGCGTGCACCTAGGGTTGGCGGGCAAAAGAAAAAGAAATCGCTCTTCGCTGTAGATGTCGTATTTGGTCAGGAACCTCACGCTCCCTATGCCGAGGGCCTGATCGAATACGGGACTAACGAAGGATTAGTGATGCCGCCGCCAGACGATACAGACTTGGAGGCTGCTCTCGAAGCTTCAGCGTGGTTGGCGAGGCGTGACGCGTGGCTAGCTAAGCTTGCGCAATCAGGTAACTACCAGTCGTCTTTTCTTTATTGCAACATATCCTCTTCAATGCCTTTGACTAACGCTTTTCTTTCTTTTCTTTCAACAGGCATCACAGATGAAGAAGCCATTGCCGCTTCACTCAAGACCTTCCAGGAGGAGGAACGTCTTAGAGCATCCATGGGCCTTAGTAAGTTTCGATTCATCAAGTTTTCATTTCCCTTGTGTTATGGTCGATCTAACCTTTCCCTTTTAATCATAGGAATCTCAATGTCTCTCCCTTCAAGTGACGCAGATGTTCTACCAGTTGCCGATGTTCCCGCTTCCTCTGGGCCACCGCAGGAGGTTCGTCTTGGAGAGCCGATGAGAGATGCCTTAAATGCTCTGGAGGCATCTTTAAATGAGGTCGACGATGCTTCGATAGAGGAAGCGTCAAAGAGGTCTATCGTGACGGCCCGGGAGGAGAGGAAACGGTCGAGGCGTGAGGCGAAGGCGCGCAAGGCTGCCTTGGCTATGGGAGCGGGCCCCAGCACCGCCCCTCGTGCTGATACTCCATCCGAAGAAGCCCCGGTCGCCCTGTCTACAGCTCATAGACAGGCGATCCGTGCCAATAGAGAGGCCAACGACAAGTCTACCTCAGGTAATTTTTCCTTTAGAATTTCGTTACTAGACTTATAAAGCTGTCGGTTCTTATATATTCTATCTTGCAGGGCCAAGTCCGACCGAGGGGGAGGCGGAGACCGTTGATCCCAAAGAAACAGAGGGGGCGGCACATGCCGAACCTGAGCCGACGATGGGCAACGTCGCTGAGGCTTCGGAACCTGAGATGGAGGTTGAGGGGTCTGCAACCGAGAAGGTCATTGATGCCGAGCCTGAAATGGTGGCAGATGAAATGATCATCGTAACTGAACCCAGGGTAGTGGCGGACGAGGCGCTTGAGGCCGGCGACCTCGTGGTGACGGTGGATGAGCCGATAGAGACGGTGGAGCCCAAAGAGGTAGCGGATGAGATGGGCACGACTCTTGGGGAAGAGTCAGCCGCTTCCTTCCAAGAATCCGGCAACGCTCCAATCATTGCCCTCCCTGCCTACGATCTCCTGCCGTCTCCTGGTCGCGCTAGCACGACGACGGCCCCCATTGAGTCGGGCAATGAGGCCACGGGTGGTGGTCTCATGTCGATAGAGGAGGGAATCGCCTCTGTTTCAGCCGAGAGCTCCTCAGGTAAACCCCAAGTTGCTGTTTTTCGTTACTTTACAATCTTTCTGACAAATTTACCTTTTTTGTAATGCAGGTGCAGCCAGCGTCGATGCCCCACTGCTCGAGGGAGCGCCTTCAACGACTGCCTTGGCGGTGGTCACCTCTCAACCCTCTCTCATACCCTCGAAGATGTTGGAAGGTATGGGTTTGCAATTTATTAATCTTATCTTCCAGACGCATAATTTGTGTACTAAAGTCACACTGTTGTGTCCTTCAGGAGTGCTTTTTGACCATCTCTATCAAGTGTTGCTCCCACACTTTTCTTTCCCATCTGAATTCGCCTCTCCCTCTGGTGGCGCTGGTGAGTACCGTTCCCGATTGATATCTTTGTTTTTCAGTTGTAGAATTATTTCTAACTCTCTCTTGTCCTGACTGCAGTGTTACAAATCGAAGGGGGAGAAGAAAGATCGGTTGCGCCACCGGCCCTTCCGGCCTTGCCACCTGCTTCAATCGGTATAGTAAACTATCTTATCAATGACTTTCTCCATATCTATTGAATCATCATCTAATCGCATTTTGTCTTTTTCAGCTGTCGTTCCAGTCTCGATGCCTTTTGAGTCTCGTATTACAATACCGGGCGGCCCTTCTCAGAGACGTCCGTCCTCAAAAGGCGCGGCGAATAGTCTGCGCATGTTGAGCGACTACATCGAGGAACTCGACGTCGAAGCTCCTACATCTGCTGAGGACTTCGCTACGACGGTTAACCCGATATTGGTGATATTTGACACCTTCCATGACGAGGGCATTGTCGCCTCTTGGGTTAACCATTGTCGGGAGATTGAGGCTCGCCTTCATCAGCTGGAGTCGATACGCCTATCCCCCGAGACTTTGGCCGTTAGCACTCAACGAGGAGCATGGCTCGAGCAAAGCACTTCTCATTTCCGTTATTTGGAACAAGAAGCAGCTTTGAGGCTGAAGGAGTGCCAAGAATCTTCAAGCGAAACTGCTCGCCTGCGTGCTGAAGTTGAGGCAAACGCCGCTGAGGTAAACGCCGTCTTCGAGGGCCTTCTGAAGCGCATCTCAAATGGGCTGAGACTGAAGCGGGCACTTGATGTCGCCGAGCATGACACTCCAGGTCGTGAAGCTGCTCATCAGGCCGTCAGGGCTCAGCTTGCATCTGTCGTGCAGCAACGAACCCAAGTGGAGGCGGAGTTGGCAGTGGTGGCCAATCAGGAGAAAGTGGGGAAGGAAGTGCGCGAACAATTGCTAGAGCTATGCAGGACGCTTCCTTCTCAGTAACTCTCCTTGTATCGTTTGTACTTATAAATAAAAAAAATGTATATATATATATATATATATATTTCATCCTTTAGCACAATGTATCCTGTACTCAATCAAGTTTATGAATAAAAGATACACATTTTCTGTAATGTCTTGTGTCATTTTTTCCGCCTTCTCTTTCTTTCATTATCAGCACGCCACCTTAGTAAACATGGTCAACAGATAATAGAGCATGCATCTTGACTTTCTTAAGAATCAGCGATGGCTTAGGCCGCAGGTTTAGATCTGCTGCCTAAGACTTTTCAACTCTATGAGCCGTGAGGGTCTTGTAGAGATTTTTCTCCCTACAGATTGAGAGGATCTCGTAGGTGGGTTTTTCTCCTTAGGAATCGTGAGGATTCCTAAGTGTAATTTTCTCTTATAAGTCGTAAGGATCCTATAAGAGAATTTTTCCCTCTTACGAGTCGAGAGGACCCGTAAGCAGTTGTTTCCCTCCTTGTCGAGATTCGACTTTGGAGAGTGAGACCCGTGAAAAGTATGCAAGAGACCTTTTTGGGTCGACTTGCAGGGTCCCATTGTTAAGGAAGCAAGTTTTTTAGTCCCTGCTGCCTGAGGCTTCATTTGCAGTTTGAGACGAATCGGGAATTTTCTCGTGGAGACGCTGGTTTCTCTGCGAGCCGACGCGAATCAGGAGGCTCTCGTCAAGGAGTGTTTGTATCCGTGAGTCGAGGAATTTGCAAGGGATTATTTGTTTCCCAAGCGCCAAGGATTATTTGTTTCCTTGGGGTTTGAAACGAGTCGAGAATTTCCCACGGAGGCACTGGTGGCTCTGCGAGTCGACGCGGATCAGGAGGCTCTCGTCAAGGAGTGTTTGTATTCTTGAGTCGAGAAGTTTGCTAGGGATTATTTGTTTCCCAAGCGCCAAGGATTATTTGTTTCCTTGGGGTTTGAAACGAGTCGAGGATTTCCCACGGAGGCACTGGTGGCTCTGCTAGTCGACGCGGATCAGGAGGCTCTCGTCAAGGAGTGTTTGTATCCGTGAGTCGAGGAGTTTGCTAGGGATTATTTGTTTCCCAAGCGCCAAGGATTATTTGTTTCCTTGGGGTTTGAAACGAGTCGAGGATTTCCCACGGAGGCACTGGTGGCTCTGCGAGTCGACACGGATCAGGAGGCTCTCGTCAAGGAGTGTTTGTATCCGTGAATCGAGGAGTTTGCTAGGGATTATTTGTTTCCCAAGCGCCAAGGATTATTTGTTTCTTTGGGGTTTGAAACGAGTCGAGGAATTCCTACGGAGGCACTGGTGGCTCTACGAGTCGACGCGGATCAGGAGGCTCTCGTCAAGGAGTGTTTGTATCCGTGAGTCGAGGAGTTTGCTAGGGATTATTTGTTTCCCAAGCGCCAAGGATTATTTGTTTCCTTGGAGTTTGAAACGAGTTGAGGATTTCCCATGGAGGCACTGGTGGCTCTGCGAGTCGACGCGGATCAGGAGGCTCTCGTCAAGGAGTGTTTGTATCCGTTAGTCGAGGAGTTTGCTAGGGATTATTTGTTTCCCAAGCACCAAGGATTATTTGTTTCCTTGGGGTTTGAAACGAGTCGAGGATTTCCCACGGAGGCACTGGTGGCTCTGCGAGTCGACGCGGATCAGGAGGCTCTCGTCAAGGAGTGTTTGTATCCGTGAGTCGAGGAGTTTGCTATGGATTATTTGTTTCCCAAGCGCCAAGGATTATTTGTTTCCTTGGGGTTTGAAAAGAGTCGAGGATTTCCTACGGAGGCACTGGTGGCTCTGCGAGTCGACGCGGATCAGGAAGCTCTCGTCAAGGAGTGTTTGTATCCGTAAGTCGAGGAGTTTGCTAGGGATTATTTGTTTCCCAAGCGCCAAGGATTATTTGTTTCCTTGGGGTTTGAAACGAGTCGAGGATTTCCCATGGAGTCATTGGTGGCTCTGCGAGTCGACGCGGATCAGGAGGCTCTCGTCAAGGAATGTTTGTATCCGTGAGTCGAGGAGTTTGCTAGGGATTATTTGTTTCCCAAGCGCCAACGATTATTTGTTTCCTTGGGGTTTGAAACGAGTTGAGGATTTCACACGGAGGCACTGGTGGCTCTGCGAGTCGACGCGGATCAGGAGGCTCTTGTCAAGGAGTGTTTGTATCCGTGAGTCGAGGAGTTTGCTAGGGATTATTTGTTTCCCAAGCGCCAAGGATTATTTGTTTCCTTGGGGTTTGAAACGAGTCGAGGATTTCCCACGGAGGCACTGGTGGCTCTGCGAGTCGACGCGGATCAGGAGGCTCTCGTCAAGGAGTGTTTGTATCCGTGAGTCGAGGAGTTTGCTAGGGATTATTTGTTTCCCAAGCGCCAAGAATTATTTGTTTCCTTGGGGTTTGAAACGAGTCGAGGATTTCCCACGGAGGCACTAGTGGCTCTGCGAGTCGACGCGGATCAGGAGGCTCTCGTCAAGCAGTGTTTGTATCCGTGAGTCGAGGAGTTTGCTTGGGATTATTTGTTTCCCAAGCGCCAAGGATTATTTGTTTCCTTGGGGTTTGAAACGAGTCGAGGATTTCCCACGGAGGCACTGGTGGCTCTGCGAGTCGACGCGGATCAGGAGGCTCTCGTCAAGGAGTGTTTGTATCCGTGAGTCGAGGAGTTTGCTAGGGATTATTTGTTTCCCAAGCGCCAAGGATTATTTGTTTCCTTGGGGTTTGAAACGAGTCGAGGATTTCCCACGGAGGCACTGGTGGCTCTGCGAGTCGACGCGGATCAGGAGGCTCTCGTCAAGGAGTGTTTGTATCCGTGAGTCGAGGAGTTTGCTAGGGATTATTTGTATCCCAAGCGCCAAGGATTATTTGTTTCCTTGGGGTTTGAAACGAGTCGAGGATTTCCCACGGAGGCACTGATGGCTCTTCGAGTCGACGCGGATCAGGAGGTTCTCATCAAGGAGTGTTTGTTTCCCTGAGTTGAGGTATTTGCCGAAGACACTGGTTTCTTCGGAGTTGGACTGAACCGTCGAGATTTGGCTTCGTCTTCTGGCGGAGCCTGTTGGGAAAGTATGGTTCCCTCTTTGTTTGCACCCTTAGATTGTATACAGGGATCGATATGATCTTAATTGTAGGGCCAAAGTTTTATCATCATCATTTTTTTTGTTTTATTTTCGCGATGCTCTATCATTTAAGCTTTTATATCGCGAAGGTCGCGATTGCCCAATCGTTTCGGCTATTTTTCGCGGTGCCCAATCATTTTCGCTGTTTATCTTGTTTTCACTCGCTGCTTTTTATTACGAGTTGCCCAATCATTTCGGCTGTTTATTTTGTTTTCACTTGCTGCATTTTATTGCGAGTTGCCCAATCATTTCGGCTGTTTATTTTGTTTTCAATCGCTGCTTTTTATTGCGAGTTGCCCAATCATTTCGGCTATTTTGCATGCATACATCTTTACTTGCTGCTTTTTATTGCAAGTTGCTCTATCATTTCGGCTATTTCGTATGCATGTGCGGTCTACTGGCTTTTCGCCGGAAACCTGAAGTTAAACACTAATTTCGGCATCAGCACCGCTACAACTGGGATATTGCCAGGAGCGAATCATCATCTGCCTTTGTCGACGTCGAACAAGGGTGGCTTAGCGAACAGGGTTAATGTAGCGTTTTGAAAATCGTTTCGGTGAAATTTCGGAAAATCGGTAAAATGAGGGGGTTTTCTGTAAAAAGTCAAAATACAAATATCTTATTATAAAAATTAAATATACATATTCTAGCTATGTAATTGCTATTATTTGGTGTTTATTGAGCCGCTGGTGAAATTTCAAATTTTCTGGAAAAAAAAAATATTATTTTATTATTATTTTAAGCCGTCACTAATACATTTAATTAGGGAAAATTACAAATTGGAATGGGTTGAAACAAATTTTGTGCATCATAAAACATTAAATAAAATTTTATCATGTGGTTTTTGGAACGAAATCATTTGCCAAAACGGTTTAGAAATTATTGAAGAAAAAAGGCTTTTTTTTAGCGTAAATGGAGATTTGGGGTATTGTATTTATCATTTTTCATCACCCCACACCCGTACCCACACCCACACACCCCCATTTACTTCATTCCTTTGCTGAATTCAGCAGCCCCTCCCTTTCCCCTCACTTGAATTTCAAAGAAGAAAAGAAAAGAATAGAATAAAGAGAGAAGAAGTTTATGTGTTGACTTGGAGAGAGTTTGACTTGGACTTTTTCCACACCCACACTCATCTCACACACTCTCTCTCCCTCCTAAAATTCTGGCCGAACCCTTCCTCCCCCTCAACAACAGCCCCCTCCCTTTTCTTCCCTCATTTCTCTTCAAAAAATTCATGAATTTGCCTCAAAATCCATCAAAAATCCGAATTCTAACCCTTACCCATTTTTCCTTGGTCATTCAAGCATTGATCTTGGAGCTTAGAAGCAAGTTTGGGAGGCTAGATTTCAAGTGAGATCTACAAAATTGTGAGGTATAAATTGAGACCCTTTTGTGAAATTGTTGTTAATTTCTTTAGGTTAGCTTAATTAAGTGTTTAATTAGGTTTTAATTGGTTCTAATTGTATGATTGAAAATTCAAGAGAGTGGTTTGTGATCAATTAGGGTTTTGGGTATTTGGATCATGGTTATTATGAGTAGTCTCACATCTCAAGACATGCAAAGTGAAATCTTGTTGCTAAATTTTAAATTGTTACTTGAGCATTTAGCTAAATCACTTGTTTATGCAAACTAGGTTTTGATAATTAATTTCAAAATTGAGAATTCAAAATATAGTAAGGGTTTCATCACATCATTAACATATTAATGAGTGGTTTAAAATCTTTGGTTATGCAAAACCAAGCTTAGTGGTTGTTTGTGTATTGTTACTTTGAAAATTGTTAAAATTGTGTTAATTTGCTAATTGCTTACTAGGTTTTTGAAATTGGTTAAATATGTGAGACTAAAAATCTAATTAGGTTTTTCATGGCTTCATTAACTTTATTAAGTGTGGTTTAATGCTTTGGATCATGCAAATCTAAGCTAGATTGTAGTTGTGCATTTTTGCTTTGACATTGTTAAAAAGGGTATTTTTGTAAACTAGAATATTAGGGTTTTTGGAATTTAATGAGATTAAATTCCGGAAATGGTTTCTATGAATTATTTAAGATATTTAATAAATACATTGGCCGCTACATTCATTTAAACCTCATGTTTTGTACAAAAACGGCAAATTGTGCTTGCTAGATTCTCGGAAAAATGACTTTTTGAGTGAAATTGGTGTTTTCGTGAGTTTTAACCTATTTTATATTAAAATTAGTGTTCGTGAATGTGCAAATGAGTGTATTTGGGTTTTTCTCGATGGTCTGGCGTTTGTACGCCGACGTTGAGGGTTTTTGGGTCGATTTGTGAAAGCAACCATAGGTTTTGACCTATGTAGGATTCGTGCGTCGTTTTGATCATGGGTCGGATTTTAATGAGATATGGTGCGTTATGATATGTAGGTACCCCCATGTGGACTTCGAGAAGACGAGCAAACGCGTGGCAACGTCGGCACCGGCTAGCGAGGACCAGGTGAGTAGATTTATATCTACGGGGAGAAGTCGGGTGGATGGCGTATAGCACCCCCGCAGTCCGTAATTAGTACTATGTAGTATATTTTTATGTGTGATAGTTAGTGTGTTATGGTTAGTTAGGCGTAGAAATAACTAGCGTAGTTCCTAGTTGCGAACCATAGGATAGATTTGCACCCACACGCATACACTTGTATGTTTCTTATACTTGCACGGTGTTTGATGATATGGGATGACTTTGGAGTTGAGTCGATGATGTGGGCTTTGTGCCGCGAGATCGGTGATTTGATATGATTCGTATTTGGGATACGAAATGTGATTCTTGCGGGTTCGGGATGTTTGTTTACCCCCGCATTCTACGTTGAAAATGATATCAGTTGTACTAGACTTAGATCAGTACCCCAGATTATGATATGATAAGTGATATCTGAAATGTGATGAGATAGTGTGATATTGAACCTTACCCAGCTTTTGGGATGCCGTACGACGATTTACCGTACGAGCCTATATTGATGATAGATCCGCGCTCATGACTCGAGGATGTCAGATGATATACTGTATCGTACGCGATACTATTGAGGCGGGATCACCGACTTATATATATTTATATATCGACTCAGATGTTAGGCGGTTCCCTTACCTGTAGTTCAGCTTGTTAGTTCGGCCGTATAGTTTAGTGTAGTTGTTAGAGTAGATTAGACTTCTTACCTATTTCAAAAACTAACGAATCGTGGGCATTTTTAAAGACAGCTCAAGGGAATCTACGGACATTTCAAAAACGACGTATCTTTTCATAAAAACACCGTAGCCCTATTTTCAAAACCCCATGATTCGTGTTATTTCAAAAGGCACCATTCGTAGGACTTATATTAGATTAATGCAGATTAGTTTTGGTTACGTCTAGTTTCAGCTCCCACTTTTTTGTGGTTCGCTTTGCATCGCATTCTTATATTATGTTTCATACTCCATTTTAATATCATGCTGATAGGACACCAGCACCATTACCGATGATGCGTATGTACCACGTACACTTACTTGCCGGCTCACACACAACTTCATCGGTAATTGCCATGTCACGTACACCTTAGAAAATATATTATTGCTTGACATAGCCTATTTGCGAATAGTTTAGACATTGTAGTTATTACCTGCTACTTCATGCATACTGTTATTCATTGTTATGCCGCATTCATGGATTCTCATGCATATATTCACTATTTTGCATGCTATTGAGGTTTGGATTTGGATTTCTATGAGATTTTCTGGATTTGGGGGAAAACCGCAAAAACACAAATAAACATATTCTCTCTTTTAAAATAAAAAGTGCGGTTTTCCCATGATGTATGAGTCGTCCACCATGAGTTTGCTGATGGATTTGGAAACCCGATTCGAGGAGACGGATGAACCGTTTCGGGTACATGGTGGACCCGGTGCGGTACCCCGGGGCAAGAGGAATGTGGTGATGACGTTGAGCCTGGCAGGGGAGTACTACCTACCGGTGATTTTACCCGACGCGTCGGATATCCGGAGGATACCGTCGTGGTCTTGAGATTTATGATAGGGGCCGGTCCGGATTGACGGCGCCCTAGATATTGAGATTGAGACATTGATATTTCGAGACAGTGAGATTTATGTTTTGTGTCGATGCTAGACACTATTGATGCTGATTTCATTTATGATACCTCAGTTTAAAAATACGAAGGAAATCTCACCAAATTATGAAAACAGTTTCTTCATTTACATGTATTCTGTTTCATGCATTCATACCTCATTCATAGGATATATTGCTACCTGAGGCCCTGACACGGGCACATGTGATTACACTCGGTTTAGATAGTACCCTAGCTATTGTTATAGGCTGCCTGTTATACTTATATTTGGGGATATATTATTGATCATTGACCTAGGTTGCGTTATTTATGCGATTTCTGTGCGTAGATGTTTTTTCTATTCACGAGTTGGCAACTCACCCCCGTTGTGCCCCAGTTTCTTGCAGGTTTGCCGTACAGGTTTCTTTACGGCTTGCGGGCATAGTTTCCTTCGGGTGATTTGCTAGTAGGTGGGTTTACTTGTATCGTACCCCCATTATATATCTTGTATATTATTATTCAGTTGTATCAAGAATTCCATCAACCAAACATGTATTTTTGAGATAGAGACCAGTGTTGTTTATTCTTTCGACCTTAGAGTCGCTCGTTACATTTCTGGTGGTTTTGAGTTTCCTTTTGAGTTTTGATCCTCGCCGTTGGCGTTGTATATTTTATTGTTTGTGTGGTTGTGACCGTCGATTGACGAAGAGCTAGCTCCCGCTTGGGGATGCCTTTTTCTTGATTTCGTATACTATTCATGTTGTATCCCGTTTGGGGGCCAGTATTTACAAAGGAGACTCTGCCGAAATTTTCAGTAAATTTTTTTGATGTTTTAAAAACCGCATAATTCGGCTTATGCTATTGAAATTAGTTGCTTTAAGTTGGTTTTTCCTACTCTCTACTACTCTTCTTGGTTTGGATTTCTGGGTTTTCGGTTTACTTAGATTACGTACGCCTCGAGACGTTCGTAGTTTAAGTGCCGGTCATGTTCCGTACCTTCGGGGCGTGACAAAGTTGGTATCAGAGCGTTAGGTTTTACCTTCGGAGCGTAGGATGACCCTTGGTTGATGGAATAGGTGACTAGAGTAGAGTGACGTACCGTTGGTATGTTCCGCGGCATATTTACGACACGCCACTCCACTTAAGGAGCCTTAGGATGTACATTTCCTTGTTCAGTATTATATTCCTTCCTGATCTTGCCTCGTCGGTACCAGTTTGGTTTTGCTGCTACGGTTACGGGCAGGGATAGCTACGGCTAGAGTTGCGGTCAGCACGAGTTCGTCACGAACGAGGACTGACCAGGGCGAAATTCTGGCGACACACGACTGCAGAGATGTTTCTTTTTACTGTGTTTCCGCGCCACGAGCGTTTGGCGGATCGCCTTTATGAGGTTACTCGGAGGTGCTGATCGACACTGGAGGATCGAGCCAATGATAGAGGCCAGCCAGATTTTGATGACCGTTGGTGTGTTGCTTACTCCTGATGATTGAGGCACCGTTCAGCGTGCAGACGAGCGAGCCAGTTATTGCTGCGAACGACGAGATATTGCCCCAGATGCTAGAGTTAGTGCAGAATGAGTTGTACGAATAGATGATAGAAGGTCGCTAGTCACCCGTTGATGAATGACTAGGACAGGTGGTTCGTTCGCTACCCCGATGCGAGGTCATCAGATAGATTGATTCCAGCTAGAGACGACTTCACGCAGAGACGTTGGGAGTCGACAGAGACGATCGATTGTCAGAAACCTATTTATCCAAGTTTAAAGTAGTCGGAAAGACATGCAGGCAATTCTATGGTCCCTCTAGAAGAATGAAACCCTAACTCGACTTAATGACCGTGTGAAAGCCTTTGAACCTTCGGGTTTGCGGCAGTTCTACGGCGCCATTAGTGAGGCTTGGGTTTGCCCTTCTACGGCTGGACCACCGATGCTGTGGTATGTACTCGATACTATTAAACTGTGCCCAAGATGTTGAGCTCTTGGGGGATTATGAGATTTTGACGACTCGATCGGATGGCTCGACTTAATTCGGATGCTAGGTGGTGAGATGCATATCTTGGAAGACTCCCGATACGAGGATAGCCGTTGGAGCTCAGTCCATGCAGCCGCGACGAGACGAGTCCAAAGCAGACGACATTAGAGAAAAATGAAGTAAGAGGTTCGTACCAGATCTAGATGTGATGACGTTCCTCTCCGCCGACATCAGAGATGCGATGCGCATGCCGAGGCAGAGTACTGGATATACCTTCCAGAAGGAGTCGCGATGAGTATGCAGTCGTTCCAGAGCAAGATGCAGATATAGGAAAGGACAATGACTTCCGGACAGTTGGCAGAGACGAGACATGGAATAGACCGTGAGCAGGATTCCTTCCAGGACACTGCTGCAATGATACTTGCACCCAGGATCAGATGTGTTACGTACATTCAGAGAGCCAGAGGCCGACGCCAGTGATATGCTGTCTTACGAGTGGTCGCGATGATTGACCAAGAGATGACCAGAGAAGTGCCAGAACGGAACCGTCCCCGTTAGCACACCTGACAGGGCCGATGAGCCGATGGACCGAAAGATTGGTAATTCACAGTGAAAACTTTGACCCAGGAGTGGTCATGGTTACGCACCCCAGCAGGACAGAGTTCATGATCATCGACGAGACGTCCCACTAGTGACCGCGACAGTTGGCCGAGATTCTTAGAGGATGCACTGGAGCGGTACTATTCCGCCATTATTGATTACGATGTTTTGGGTGATTTATTCGTATGATTTGATTTTGATGATTGAGGATTTACGATCTTTGCACAGTGTTGCACTTGATATCGTTTTCGTGCTTTAGTTTCACATGTTTGTGATTTTACGGTTTTAAACAGTTGAGTTTGTTTTGTGCGTATGCACGCACACGATTTGGTTCCCGCACTCTGTATAGTTTATATATGCTTGCAGTGCAGTGATACGCCTTTTGTGCACTTAGATGCACTGGACTTTGATTTAGATTGTGATACTCGATATTTGTTTTGTGCACCTTGTGCACCTGATTGATTTTGCGCACGTTCGGCGCTTTATATTGGATTTCATGATTTCGTACATGATGGATGCACCTGATTTGGATTTTCGCGCATGTTGGGCGCATGTTTTGAAGGGTGATTTTGGTGCACACCAGAGGCACTAAATCGAGATTTTTCGTGCATGTCAGATGCACCTGCTTTTGCTGTCAGGCACACATGTTGCCTACGACAGATGTTTCGTGCACACCCGATGCACTTAGATGTTGTTTCTGTGCGCATGTATGGCACATTCATGGATTTTGATTTCCGTGCACACCAGACGCATGTAGTATTCATGTGCATATTTTGGGATTGATTTCTTATAGAGTAGTACGTTTTTATGATATTGCTATGTGTTTTCGTACTGAGCATGACTAGTCAGAGGACAGTACCTGAATATATTTTGCATGCATTGATAGTTATTGAAGGGATTTCCAAAAAGCGAGCTATAGCCTCAGTATTTACCTACGTGTCTGATATGACACGAAATGTTTAAAACAAGGAGACCCTTCTAAATTGTTTCCAAAACGGCGGAACGTACATTTCAAACAAAGGTATATATGTATATAGTTATTTTCTTATGATAGACGTCCGCCACTGTGCAGTGTTATACGCGTTGCACAGCGACTTAAAGAGATTTGGCATGCATTTCCTTCA
This sequence comes from Agapanthus africanus, assembly GCA_030015575.1. NCBI lineage: Eukaryota > Viridiplantae > Streptophyta > Magnoliopsida > Asparagales > Amaryllidaceae > Agapanthus > Agapanthus africanus. The sequence goes on along the minus strand of CM057349.1, from coordinate 407,205,052 downwards.
GATACTTACAGATATAGATTCGATATTTACATGTATAGTTTCGAGTTATATCATATTGGTTTTGATTTGGATTTGGCATTGATGCCTTCTCCATGACTCCGATGATTGCGGGATGCTTGACGGAGTTTTGATTTGAGTTATATACTCATTTTTCAAGCGCATGCGCTGCGCTACGATTTGTTTTATGTATTTACAATTTCGGAGCCCCGACGACTTGATGGTTTTTCTTAGATATTTTAGTATTTGGGGGAGTTTGAATTTAAATTCGGGGACCGAATTTCTTTAAGGGGGGAAGATTGTAGCGTTTTGAAAATCGTTTCGGTGAAATTTCGGAAAATCGGTAAAATGAGGGGGTTTTCTGTAAAAAGTCAAAATACAAATATCTTATTATAAAAATTAAATATACATATTCTAGCTATGTAATTGCTATTATTTGGTGTTTATTGAGCCGCTGGTGAAATTTCAAATTTTCTGGAAAAAAAAAATATTATTTTATTATTATTTTAAGCCGTCACTAATACATTTAATTAGGGAAAATTACAAATTGGAATGGGTTGAAACAAATTTTGTGCATCATAAAACATTAAATAAAATTTTATCATGTGGTTTTTGGAACGAAATCATTTGCCAAAACGGTTTAGAAATTATTGAAGAAAAAAGGCTTTTTTTTAGCGTAAATGGAGATTTGGGGTATTGTATTTATCATTTTTCATCACCCCACACCCGTACCCACACCCACACACCCCCATTTACTTCATTCCTTTGCTGAATTCAGCAGCCCCTCCCTTTCCCCTCACTTGAATTTCAAAGAAGAAAAGAAAAGAATAGAATAAAGAGAGAAGAAGTTTATGTGTTGACTTGGAGAGAGTTTGACTTGGACTTTTTCCACACCCACACTCATCTCACACACTCTCTCTCCCTCCTAAAATTCTGGCCGAACCCTTCCTCCCCCTCAACAACAGCCCCCTCCCTTTTCTTCCCTCATTTCTCTTCAAAAAATTCATGAATTTGCCTCAAAATCCATCAAAAATCCGAATTCTAACCCTTACCCATTTTTCCTTGGTCATTCAAGCATTGATCTTGGAGCTTAGAAGCAAGTTTGGGAGGCTAGATTTCAAGTGAGATCTACAAAATTGTGAGGTATAAATTGAGACCCTTTTGTGAAATTGTTGTTAATTTCTTTAGGTTAGCTTAATTAAGTGTTTAATTAGGTTTTAATTGGTTCTAATTGTATGATTGAAAATTCAAGAGAGTGGTTTGTGATCAATTAGGGTTTTGGGTATTTGGATCATGGTTATTATGAGTAGTCTCACATCTCAAGACATGCAAAGTGAAATCTTGTTGCTAAATTTTAAATTGTTACTTGAGCATTTAGCTAAATCACTTGTTTATGCAAACTAGGTTTTGATAATTAATTTCAAAATTGAGAATTCAAAATATAGTAAGGGTTTCATCACATCATTAACATATTAATGAGTGGTTTAAAATCTTTGGTTATGCAAAACCAAGCTTAGTGGTTGTTTGTGTATTGTTACTTTGAAAATTGTTAAAATTGTGTTAATTTGCTAATTGCTTACTAGGTTTTTGAAATTGGTTAAATATGTGAGACTAAAAATCTAATTAGGTTTTTCATGGCTTCATTAACTTTATTAAGTGTGGTTTAATGCTTTGGATCATGCAAATCTAAGCTAGATTGTAGTTGTGCATTTTTGCTTTGACATTGTTAAAAAGGGTATTTTTGTAAACTAGAATATTAGGGTTTTTGGAATTTAATGAGATTAAATTCCGGAAATGGTTTCTATGAATTATTTAAGATATTTAATAAATACATTGGCCGCTACATTCATTTAAACCTCATGTTTTGTACAAAAACGGCAAATTGTGCTTGCTAGATTCTCGGAAAAATGACTTTTTGAGTGAAATTGGTGTTTTCGTGAGTTTTAACCTATTTTATATTAAAATTAGTGTTCGTGAATGTGCAAATGAGTGTATTTGGGTTTTTCTCGATGGTCTGGCGTTTGTACGCCGACGTTGAGGGTTTTTGGGTCGATTTGTGAAAGCAACCATAGGTTTTGACCTATGTAGGATTCGTGCGTCGTTTTGATCATGGGTCGGATTTTAATGAGATATGGTGCGTTATGATATGTAGGTACCCCCATGTGGACTTCGAGAAGACGAGCAAACGCGTGGCAACGTCGGCACCGGCTAGCGAGGACCAGGTGAGTAGATTTATATCTACGGGGAGAAGTCGGGTGGATGGCGTATAGCACCCCCGCAGTCCGTAATTAGTACTATGTAGTATATTTTTATGTGTGATAGTTAGTGTGTTATGGTTAGTTAGGCGTAGAAATAACTAGCGTAGTTCCTAGTTGCGAACCATAGGATAGATTTGCACCCACACGCATACACTTGTATGTTTCTTATACTTGCACGGTGTTTGATGATATGGGATGACTTTGGAGTTGAGTCGATGATGTGGGCTTTGTGCCGCGAGATCGGTGATTTGATATGATTCGTATTTGGGATACGAAATGTGATTCTTGCGGGTTCGGGATGTTTGTTTACCCCCGCATTCTACGTTGAAAATGATATCAGTTGTACTAGACTTAGATCAGTACCCCAGATTATGATATGATAAGTGATATCTGAAATGTGATGAGATAGTGTGATATTGAACCTTACCCAGCTTTTGGGATGCCGTACGACGATTTACCGTACGAGCCTATATTGATGATAGATCCGCGCTCATGACTCGAGGATGTCAGATGATATACTGTATCGTACGCGATACTATTGAGGCGGGATCACCGACTTATATATATTTATATATCGACTCAGATGTTAGGCGGTTCCCTTACCTGTAGTTCAGCTTGTTAGTTCGGCCGTATAGTTTAGTGTAGTTGTTAGAGTAGATTAGACTTCTTACCTATTTCAAAAACTAACGAATCGTGGGCATTTTTAAAGACAGCTCAAGGGAATCTACGGACATTTCAAAAACGACGTATCTTTTCATAAAAACACCGTAGCCCTATTTTCAAAACCCCATGATTCGTGTTATTTCAAAAGGCACCATTCGTAGGACTTATATTAGATTAATGCAGATTAGTTTTGGTTACGTCTAGTTTCAGCTCCCACTTTTTTGTGGTTCGCTTTGCATCGCATTCTTATATTATGTTTCATACTCCATTTTAATATCATGCTGATAGGACACCAGCACCATTACCGATGATGCGTATGTACCACGTACACTTACTTGCCGGCTCACACACAACTTCATCGGTAATTGCCATGTCACGTACACCTTAGAAAATATATTATTGCTTGACATAGCCTATTTGCGAATAGTTTAGACATTGTAGTTATTACCTGCTACTTCATGCATACTGTTATTCATTGTTATGCCGCATTCATGGATTCTCATGCATATATTCACTATTTTGCATGCTATTGAGGTTTGGATTTGGATTTCTATGAGATTTTCTGGATTTGGGGGAAAACCGCAAAAACACAAATAAACATATTCTCTCTTTTAAAATAAAAAGTGCGGTTTTCCCATGATGTATGAGTCGTCCACCATGAGTTTGCTGATGGATTTGGAAACCCGATTCGAGGAGACGGATGAACCGTTTCGGGTACATGGTGGACCCGGTGCGGTACCCCGGGGCAAGAGGAATGTGGTGATGACGTTGAGCCTGGCAGGGGAGTACTACCTACCGGTGATTTTACCCGACGCGTCGGATATCCGGAGGATACCGTCGTGGTCTTGAGATTTATGATAGGGGCCGGTCCGGATTGACGGCGCCCTAGATATTGAGATTGAGACATTGATATTTCGAGACAGTGAGATTTATGTTTTGTGTCGATGCTAGACACTATTGATGCTGATTTCATTTATGATACCTCAGTTTAAAAATACGAAGGAAATCTCACCAAATTATGAAAACAGTTTCTTCATTTACATGTATTCTGTTTCATGCATTCATACCTCATTCATAGGATATATTGCTACCTGAGGCCCTGACACGGGCACATGTGATTACACTCGGTTTAGATAGTACCCTAGCTATTGTTATAGGCTGCCTGTTATACTTATATTTGGGGATATATTATTGATCATTGACCTAGGTTGCGTTATTTATGCGATTTCTGTGCGTAGATGTTTTTTCTATTCACGAGTTGGCAACTCACCCCCGTTGTGCCCCAGTTTCTTGCAGGTTTGCCGTACAGGTTTCTTTACGGCTTGCGGGCATAGTTTCCTTCGGGTGATTTGCTAGTAGGTGGGTTTACTTGTATCGTACCCCCATTATATATCTTGTATATTATTATTCAGTTGTATCAAGAATTCCATCAACCAAACATGTATTTTTGAGATAGAGACCAGTGTTGTTTATTCTTTCGACCTTAGAGTCGCTCGTTACATTTCTGGTGGTTTTGAGTTTCCTTTTGAGTTTTGATCCTCGCCGTTGGCGTTGTATATTTTATTGTTTGTGTGGTTGTGACCGTCGATTGACGAAGAGCTAGCTCCCGCTTGGGGATGCCTTTTTCTTGATTTCGTATACTATTCATGTTGTATCCCGTTTGGGGGCCAGTATTTACAAAGGAGACTCTGCCGAAATTTTCAGTAAATTTTTTTGATGTTTTAAAAACCGCATAATTCGGCTTATGCTATTGAAATTAGTTGCTTTAAGTTGGTTTTTCCTACTCTCTACTACTCTTCTTGGTTTGGATTTCTGGGTTTTCGGTTTACTTAGATTACGTACGCCTCGAGACGTTCGTAGTTTAAGTGCCGGTCATGTTCCGTACCTTCGGGGCGTGACAGTTAAGGTCCTGTCGACTAAGGCTTTTGACTTCATGAGCCGTAAGGGTCGCACAAAGGTATTTCTCCCTACAAGTCGTGAGGATCTTGTAGGTGTGTTTTCTCCTTAGGAATCGTGAGGATTCCTAAGTGTTTGTTCCTCTGTAAGTCATAAGGATCCTACAGGAGGGTTTTCTTTTTGTAAATCGAGAGGATTTACAAGGGTTGTTCACCATGCGAACATATCCCCAGTCTCGGATGGGACTTAGTTAGGGAAATGTTTATTCGCGCCCTTGGATTGTATACAAGAGCCAGTATTGGACCACTTGTAGGGCAATATCGAAAGTTGGGGTTGCTTAAGCACAGGTTTAGGTCTCTGTAACTTAAGACTTTCAAATCTTATGAGCAGTGAGGGTCCCATAAGAGAGTTCTCCTTACGAGTCGTGAGGATCTTGCAAGTGTATTTTCTCCTTAGGGATCGTGGGGATCCCTAAGTGTGTTGCTCCTTTGTGAGTCGTAAGGATCTCACGCGGGTTGTTTCTCCTTACAAGGTCGAGAGGACCCTATAAGTGTCTTTTAACGAGGTTGCGCCCTTTCGGGTTTTCACAAACACTCGCCGGTAGCCCTGCTGTTTTTACTCACGAAGCCCTTTCGGGTTTTCATCCGTGCCCATCTTGCTTATGGATGTACCGTTTTTTTTGTTTTTTTTTTATATATATTTTTTTACGAGGTCGCGCCCTTTCAGGTTTTCACGAACACTCGCCGGTAGCCCTGCTATTTTTACTCACGGAGCCCTCTCGGGTTTTCATCCGTGCCCTTTTTGCTTATGGACATACCGTTTTTTTTATATTTTATTTTTATATGTTTTTTTTTATATCTCGTCAGCCTAAAGATGCTGCGGTAGTAGTTTAAAGACGTTTCGGTCAGCTATTAGTTTAAGGACATTTCGGTCCGTCATGGAGAAGGCCGGCTACTGCTTATAAAGCTTGAGCTTAGGAAGATAGCGAGCGGAGATAGTCGTCGTCATCTATCATTGACCTAGGCCGTGGATCATTAAGCGTAGTATCTCTGTAGGAAGCGACCGTTTATTGGCCTGAAAGGCCTTTCACCGTGCATGTCCATGAGTAGATAGGCCCCACCCTGGTAGACCTTATCTATGATGTATGGGCCTTCATAGTTTGGCTCGAATTTTCCTCGCTTAGCGCGATTGGGAATCATAGGCCTTTTGACCACTAGCACAAGTTCGCCTTGGCGGAATGTCCTCGGTTGGGTCAATCTTTCATATGAGCGCGTCTTCTTTACTTTATAAGCTTCCAGATTTTGCTGTGCTATGAGCCGGGTTTCATCAAGGGCGTCAAGCTCCTCAAGCCGAAGGTGAGCATTTTCTTCATCCATTAGCTCGTAGTGGACTGCCACTCGCAGAGAGGGTAACTCTATCTCGAGGGGGAGTACTGCTTCCGTACCGAACACCAACGCGTATGGCGTTGTGTTCGTGGCTGTCTTGAATGTAGTTCGATACGCCCAAAGGGCCTCTTGCAGTCTCTCATGCCAGTCTTTCTTATTTCGGGACACCGTTTTCTTTATAATTTTCGTCTAGGTCTTGTTGAAGGCCTCGGCGAGACCGTTAGCTCGCGGATTATAGACCAAGGAATATCTCCAGTCTATATTGTGCTGCTGCGCAAAGCGACTGATCTTGTGGCTTCTGTAAGCTGGCCCGTTATCGGAGATGATCCGTCGCGGAGTTCCAAACCGATATATGACATGCGTCTTGAAGAAATGGAGGATATTCTCCGTCTTAACCTCTCTTAACGGTACTGCTTCTGCCCATTTAGAGAAGTAGTCAGTCGTCGCCAGGATGAAACGATGTCTCCTAGACGATGCTGGTTCAATGGGGCCGACTATATCAGTTCCCCATATTTCGAATGGCCAGCTAGCCACTGTCGGGTGTAGCGGATTTGGATGCTGATGGATGAAGTCCCCATGAATTTGGCATGAGTGGCATTGCTTCGCATATTCGAGGCAGTCCTGGATCACTGTGGGCCAGTAGTAGCCCATCCGTTTGATCTTCAACTTCATCTTTGGGCCCGCTTGGTGAGAACCGCAGAGTCCGTCGTGAACTTCCTGAACGACTCTTTCTGCTTTGTCAGGTCCTAGGCATCTCAGCCACAGAGAATCGAATGACCTCTTGTACAGAGTATCGTTGACGAAGGCGAAAGACAGAGCTCGTTTCATGAGCTGATGTCTTGTGGACGCATCTCCGGGCATTCGGTGGGACTTAAAGTAGTCTATAAAGACTTCCCTCCAATCCTCAGCCCTTCTTCATTCTTTTATTTGTAGGGTCATCTGTTCAATCGCTCCCTTCTCTTCGGATGATTCCGGAGATATTTCCGCTGGGGCAAGCGCTTGACGGCTTTGTACCATGATTCTAACGTCATCGAGATTCTCGTCAGCCAGTTCTTTAGCAAGTTTGGCCAATGCGTCCGCTTTGCTGTTTTCTGCGCGCGGTATGTTTTCCAAAGTGTAAGAAGGAATTTGGGTCAACAGTTGTTGCACTTTTTCGCCGTACTTCACCAGTTCTGGCTTGCACGTTTGGTAGTCGCCATTTACTTGACTAACGACCAGTTGAGAATCCCCGTATATAAGGAGGTCTTCAATTCCCATGTCAATGGCGATCTCAAGACCTGCTATCAAGGCTTCATATTCGGCTTCGTTATTCGTCCTCGGCTCTGTTAAGGAGAAAGCGAAACGCATTATCCCTCCTTGTGGAGTCACGAAGATGAGGCCTACCCCCGATTTGATTATAGGGGTACTTTGTTTGCGCTTTTTCACAGAACATGCTCCATCGAAATAAAGTTCCCATTGGGTATCACCACCGTCGATCGTGTCAAACGCATGTTCGTCTGGTAAATCACAGCTCAGAGGAGAATCGGCGGGTATCGGATGCTCAGCAAGGAAGTCGGCGATGGCCTGGCCTTTCACTGCCTTGAGAGGTTGATACGTTATCGAAAACTCCATCAAGAGCAGAGCCCATTTAGCGAGTCGACCTGTCAGTATGGCCTTCGACATTAAATACTTAAGAGGGTCCACCTTCAAAATGAGATGGACCTCATGCACCAACGCATAGTGCCTGAGCTTTGTTATCGCGAAGATCAACGCTAGGCAGTGTTTTTCAATGGGGGAGTAGTTGCTTTCTGCCCCCAGCAGAACTCGACTTAAGTAGTAGAGTGCTCTTTCTTTCCCTTGATCGTTCTCTTGTGCCCATAATGTGCCCAAGGAACCTTCGAGGGCGGTTGTATAAAGAATGAGGGGTTTTCCCTTGACCGGAGCAGCCAACACTGGCGTGTTCTGCAGGTACTGTTTAATTTCGTCTAGCGCGCTCTGGCATTTTTGATCCCAGACGAATGGAGTTCCCTTCTTCATCAGGTGACTGTAAGGGCGGCACTTGCCAGAGAGGTTGGCTATAAATCGCCGTATATACGCGAGCTTCCCTTGGAGAGACCGCAGCTGTTTGAGAGTCCTTGGCGGAGGCATTTCCATGATCGCCTTGATCTTGGACGGATCTATTTCGATACCCCGGTGTCGGACAATGAATCCCAGGAATTTGCCCGAGGAAACTCTGAATGCACACTTGAGCGGGTTCATCTTCAAGTTGTATTGTCGAAGGCGTTGAAATACGGTCTTCAAATGCTCGAGATGTTCCTCGTATGATTTTCTTTTAACCACGAGATCGTCGATATAGCATTCGACGATTTCGTGTATGAGGTCATCGAAGATTTTCGTCATGGCCCTCTGGTAGGTGGCACCGGCGTTCTTTAAACCGAAGGGCATCACTTTATAACAGAATATACCTAGAGGGGTCCTGAAGGCGGTGTGCTTCTGGTCTTCGGGATGCATCTTTATCTGATTATACCCTGATGAGCCATCCATGAAGGAGAAAACTTCATGAGTGGACGTATTGTCTATCATCAGTTCGGTGACTGGCACTGGAAAATCATCCTTCGGGCAAGCTATATTAAGATCATGGAAGTCTACGCATATGCGCACTGTCCCATTTTTCTTCATCACCGGGACGATGTTAGCGATCCATTCAGGATATTGAACCTCCTGGATAAAGCCAGAGTCGATCAGCTTCTTGACCTCGGCGTTGATACTCATCTCGAGCTCGAGCCGCATTCTCCTCGGCGCCTGTTTGACTGGTTTGAGGTCCGGGGATATCGTCAATTTATGTACAGCAATTTCTGGATCTAGTCCCGGCATTTCGGAATAGTTCCACGCGAAGCATTCTCTATGCTGCAGGAGCACATCCTTTAACGCAGCTACCCTTTCTTCAGATAGTAACTCGCTGATGAATGTCGATCGCGGATCGTCTGCCGATCCCAACTCAATCTTCTTGAGGTTATCTGCAGTGGTATAGATTCCATCTTCCAGCTCTTTTGGCACTGGTGGGAATTCTGATATCACCTCATCATTGCTGTTTTCGAGGCACGAGGGAAGGTTGTCCATGTTCTCGGATTCTTCTTTTAGTATTGTTATCACGTGACAAGTACGAATTTGTTTCCAATCCCAATGTGGAACTGTTTTTTCTTTCATGGCCTTGGGCTCGTGCTTTTGTGGTGGCGCTACCCTCCAGTTGTCGGACAGAGCGAATTTGCCAAGCTGATACTGATCTTCGACCCAATTCTTGAAGGTGAAGTAATCTTCAAGAGGATGTCCTATTACTCGATGGTAAGAGCAATAGTCCGGGTGTGAGACTTCGCCCGCTTGTTTGGGATATTTAGACTCCAGCAGTGTAAGCATCTGATGTTTTAGAGCGAGGTCAAGTATCTTCTTCGTCTTGTCTCGCGGAAACGAGTATGCTCGACCCATTTTCTTCATAAGGGATAGATCAATAACGCTCGACTCCCGTTTGCGTGGCTTCTTAGCCATGCTTCATTGTTGTTGAGCGCCTTTTTGGCTTTTCGACTTATTTCTGCTTTTGCACCGAGCCTTCTTTATAACAGGTTGATAAGGAGCGGCATTTTCATTCCTTACGGCCTGTTGGAGAAGGCGTTGCGTCTTGGCTTTCTCGTAGATGGCCGTCTCACGGTTGTGATCATCTCGGACTTTTTGACCAGCTTTCTTTATAAGTTTGTCCATTTGTTCCTCGAACGACGGACTGGACTCATTGCATTTGGAACTTTTACTGTCTCAGGATTAGCGTCCTCCCATTGAGCATCTGCTTCTTCATTGAAGTCGTACACGATGTAGCAGCCGTGTAGTAACTCTCGTTTCTTTGACCGGATGTATCCAAGCCCTTTTGTTTCCATTCTCCCATTAGGTAGCTTGCGTTGAGTTCCAGGAACGTTCCAGACTTTGCCGTAGAACTTGGCTTTTCGAACGATCTGCTTGAAGGATATCTCTTGGCGTTTCAGCAGCATTTTCAAACCCTCCGTATAATATCTGGGTAGACGGATAGGCTGAAGCCTGTCGAGCGTAGAATCCGCGCCATGCCAGATTTCTTTTTCTACCTTGGTTTCTTCAGAGCGGTAAAACAGAATTGCTTTCTCGCTCTCTCGCCTAGGAGGGATGTAGAATGTTTGTAGCTCTTCTACGTTGTAAATATTAAGTGCATCCAATTCTTTATGGTGTTTAAACGGCACCATAGCGACTTGCAGACTTTGCTCTTCATCAGCGAACGTTCGTATTGAAGGTCGAGCAGAGAATACAGCATGGACTTCATCTTCCGAGTCGCTGCCAAAGATCAACATAGGAGCTGATGGTCCCGGCTTGTTGTGTTGGGGTGGACCCGAATAAACCATCTCCTCTTCCTCCTTGGTATCACTGCCGAAGACAGGGATGGTGGCGTTAGTTTTATTCTCCGGCTTGTGACACTTCTCCGTATCTTCGAAATCCGGTAAGAAGTATTTGGCATCTTCGTATTTGCGGACCTCGTTCACAGAGAACGGGTTCAGTTCTCCCGTCACGGTATACTCGAAACCATCCTTAAAATACTTCATACAGTGATGTTGTGTAGAAGGGATGATGTTGTACTCGTGTAACCATGGTCGGCCGAGCAAAGCGTTGTAGCATGTCTTGGCGTCTATGACGTGGAACTTAATGTCCGTGACGAGTAGCCCGAAGCGTAGCGTCAGTATCATAGATCCAAGAGTCTTTGACGATTGGGAGTCGAACCCGGAGATGGTGATCTTGTCCCGAGCAAGGTGTTGGACGCTCATGCAGATTTCCTTCAACACCCGCACATTAAGTAGGTTAACAGACGACCCGTTATCGATCAGGATTTTGCCTATCTTTATATCATGACAGTATCCCGAGACATAGAGAGGGCGATTGTGTTCGCACGTCCCAAGTAAAAGGTCTTCATCGCCAAAAGTAACATCGGCCGTGTGCACTTCCTCCAATTCATCCTTCATCTTTTCCTCGGCCAGGCATGCTTGGAATTGTTCTGAGTCTTGGAGCGCCTTAATTAACGAATCTCTCGCCGCTTTTGATAGCAAAAGGGCGTCAAGAATGCTGAGCTGTGAGGGCAGCTTCCTCAGATGTGCTAAGACATTGTAATCCACCTTATTCTTCTTTGGTGGGTCTTTGGCAGCTAGCTCTTCCACCACTTGGTCATCTAAGACGATATCTTCAGTGGGCTTTTCTTTCCCTTTATCTTTTTTGTTCGAGGGTCCGAGGTTCTTTTCGGGAAGCGTGCGATTACGTAGCCGGATATTTTCGCAAACCTTTGGTTCTTCTTCTTTTCTCGAGACGGACACTTTAAAGAGAGGGGCAAGTTCTAGTTCTTCATCAGAATCACTCCCGAATGTGGGCACTTGTGATCTATCGGTGTTAACCATGCAACAATCGCCAGCAGTTCTTTTAAGCCCTTCGGTCATATCTCTTTGCTCTCGACGAGTTTTACGCTTTTCCCGCTTAAAGTGTTGTCGATGAGCAACATATCCTCGCCACCATCTTGAGTGGGGTGTGAAATCTTTTGATGATATAAGAAATAGGAGGGGTGCGTTTCCATTTCACCAGTGATGTTTCCTTCAGAGGATGGTAGCTTCATGCCCATTGATATGGCCTTAGCAAACTTTTTCCTCATCTTGAATTGGCTTTTGTCGGTAGCGGAAGTATTTAGCTCCAGCGGGATCGTCTCAGCTCTTTCATCAAGTCGCTGGCGCTTGGCCCTTTCCAATATAGCCATCTCGCGTTCTCGATCAGCTTTACTTTTCAATCGAGCTTCGTTGAGGAATGCGTCAATTTCCTCATCTGATGGCCCCAGAACTTTTGGTTCAGGATCTGCCCCCAGCTTTTCAGTGCAAGGAGTCTCCTCCTCGTTTGTGACCGAATGGGAAATCATATAACAGCTCGCCACATATTTCTCGGATTCATCAGATGAACTTCCTTCCTCATCTTCTTCTTGAAAAACGTGATTGAGGAATTCTTGGAGCGTAATGGGAGTCCGTGCCTTTTGGTTGTATTCCTCCAGCGCGTCAATTAGTTTTTGCAGGTCCGTGCGCTTGTCGCCAGGTTTCACGGGCTTCTTAGATTTCTTCTTCTTCTTTTTCGAAGATTTTGACGGCTGGCTGCAAGTGCTTGAACCACCACCATCGGTCTTTGGAGTTGGACGTGGCTTCAGCATCCCTTCAATGACCTGCGGTTCCAATGGATTCTTCCACTTGATCGCTGGACATGTCTGAAGATCGTTTAGCATCCTCATTGTCTTGGCTGATAATACAACCTCCCAAGGAGTTTCTTCAACGACGGAGCATGTTGCCCCCGGCGTATTCGTCCCCTTAGAGGTGTGGGGCTACGGGGGATTCACCTTCCATTTGTCAGATAACGCGAACTTGCCCTGTCGGTACTGGTTTTCAAGCCAATTCTTGAAAACATAGCAATCTTCGATCGGATGGCCTAGTACTCGATGATAAGGACAGTAGTTGGGCTCGTTGACGTCACTTGGTTGCAGCGGACGTTTTGGATCCCGCAGATTTATGAGTCTGTTGAGTAATGCCAGCTCGAATAACCTTCTTGTTTTATCGCGGGGAAACGAGTAAGGATGCCCTAATCTCTCCTCAAGGTCTACGTACGGACGCATATTATTTTGACAAGCAACCGGCTTTGAGTCGCTCGGTTGTTGTTGAGCGTTAGCGACGACGATCGCTTTTCCCTTCCCTTTGTCATTTCGGGAGTCTGGCCTTGGAAGAGGGGGTTTATGGCCCATTTGATCCATTTGTGCTAGCTTGTCAATCAAGGCCTGGAAGATAGTCGGCTTGAAAAACATCATAAACTGCGAGATGGTTGCTTGTGGATCGAGGGTTCCCACAAACATACCCACTGCGGGAGCTTCTTCAATGCGCTGCTCGCACTTTGACCATAAGTTCCGCCATCGTATAGCGTACTGAACCCACGTCTCGCTTGGCTTTACCCTGGCGTTAATCAGTGCCGTCATCGGGGTACGTTCACTGGCGCTTGCAAAACGCTGAGTAAACAACAGCTCCATTTCCGCGAAGGTTTTGATAGAGTCGTTCGGGAGCTCAGAGTACCACTCGAACGCCGTATCCGATAAACTTCCAACAAACTGGCGAAGTAAAAGCTTGTCATCACCACCGGTGTTGCCGCAGAGTGCCCTGAACTGGGCAACATGTTGGTGAGGATTGCCCGTCCCCTTGTAGACATGGAACTTGGGAATTGTGTAACCGGGTGGGTACTTGATTTGATCGTACCAACTTAGATATGGCCGTCCTGTTTTTACGACCTGGCCAGCTGCATCGGTCGCATGATGAACCCGTATTTGTTGGGCGATGTACTCGTCCAAATCAGCTTTGGATATTGCATCCCCTTTAGCCGTCGACAGAGCTGGTGGAGGATTTGATGTCTCTCCCCTATCATCTCCAAGGACGATCGGGGGCTCTTCGGTCGGAGGATCTTGTTGTATCATCATCCCAATCATGTCTTAGAAGAGGAGGCCCATACGCTGTATGTTGGCTGCTTGTTCAGCAGCCTCTTTGTCCTTCTTCTCCAATATCTGACAAAGGAATTCGGCATCGGTTTCTTCCTCTTGATGTTCGTCCGAGGACGTTTCAAGGTTTTCTTTTGGCTCTGTAAGTGCGGCCATAGCGTTCATCATTTCTTGGAGCTTTTGTTGCTGCTCCTGAGCCTTGGTCACTGACCTCGTGTGCGGTATATGACCTGTTGATATGCGGCTATCCTCCTTTCCCGATGCCACATAAACTGTATGAACTATCATGCCCTCGGACTTAGGGCGTTTAGGCTCACCACCTTTGGCATTTGCCGCGGGTGCGGGGGTTTTCTCCGGTCTTCTTCTTTTGTGGGCCGTTGAAGTTGAAGGGGCCGTTGTAGTGGGCACCCTAGCGATTGTTGTCCCCTGCTGTTTAATAGGACGGTCTTTTTCTTTTTGCACCTTCATCTTCCTTCGTTGATGGGAGTGATCCGTGTCGATCACGGAGTCTTGAACCCTCCTCCAAACTTTATAAATTCTTGAGGACAGCCGTTGAGGGGGTTGTTCTTGCTTTGTTTCTGGGACTCTCCCCGCAGGCGGAGGAGATCTTTTTAGTGTAGCGGTTGAAGAATTCTTCCGTACCCTCCTCAGCAGTTCAAAGCTGTTCCCAGTTGGAACAGCAGCGTTGACTTCCACCACTGGAGCCGGTGGAGTTAGCCCTGAGGGGGAATTGCCCCTGCCTTCCTCACTCGTTGCCAATGGCAACGTCGAGCATGACGAGCCGTTGGGACTGGCTCGGAGATTGAGACATCTTCTTTTTGCCCCCTGTCTGAATGAGGCGCCGCCGGTGTTAACCTCTTAAAGACTGAGGTTGTCTTTTGAGGGGTGATATTCAACCTGTCAAAGACAGATCCTTGAGCAGGGGCAGGAGCAGGAATCGTCAGTCTTGAAAAGACTGACTCTTTGATAGGGGAAGCCGCGTTGACGACTTCTGGAGCAGCAGTTATTGCCTTCCTTGGGACAGCCAATTTAGAGTTCTGATTTAGCCTGGCGAAAACAGAAGCTGTTGGTTTGGTAGTGGACGACCCATTGACAGGGGTCATCGTAGCAGTGAGCCGGTCGAAGACCGACTTCTTGTTCACTTCCGGTGCAGGTATTGGCGCAGAGAAGCTTGTAGGTGGGATCATGGTCCCGAAGAATAGACCGGTGGTGGCTTGGGTCACCTGGTCTACCGGCAGAGCGAGGAAGGAAGCCGCTTGGGGCCTATATGCTACACCTCCCGGTGAGGTGGAGTGTCCGTTGCTGTGGCACTTCGAGCAGTTGGTGCAATTAGAGGCCATTGATGCTTGAGTTCTGCGCCAGGAAAAAGACCAAATCTTAGTAACTTGAAATCAAAAGGCAACCATTTAACAAACCGCGATTCGTTCGCGAAGACGACATACGAAGTGTGGAGTGGAAAGAGGAAAAGGTCCCACCGGGCGTGCCAGAATCTGTTCCCCTCCGAATGGCGGCGCACAAGACTGCGATGTCCTGACGCTGAGATTCGGGGCAGATGCTATTTGGTTTTATCCGTCCACCTCTCCGAAGATGCCAAGTTGATTTATGGCACCGTGTATCGGAGGTTTAGACGGATGCGGCCGATGTAGCAGACTTTGTCAGATTCCCCCTTGCTTGAGGGGTTTTTGATTGTGGGGACGCTCTTCCCTGCAGGCGCAAGCCCCTGCAGTTAATTACGCTACCGCATCGCGGTAACAACTTTCTCCTTCTACAGAATTTCACTTCGTGTCGTATGTGTTTGTTTTGTTTGTGGTTGCCCGTAGATTGTATACGGAGACTGAGTAATGCCGTCGCCCGTAGGACGTGGATTAGTCCAAATCCGTATTTACTTAGATTTGGGTTTGGTGTTTTTAGTTTAAGGATGCATTGGTCGCGTTGCGGCTAAGATCAACTTAAACGTTCGTTAAGGATACGATAGTCCTGTTTGAGACTAAGATCAACTTAACGTGATAATCCATTTAATATCTGGCCATCGGGACTCGTCACCTCTCTAACGTCGTTGAAGGATTACAACGGCAGATGTCAGAGGAGTTCAGAGATGTACCCTTGAACCAAGGTTGATTTGGAGTTTTATAGTCCGTTTGAATGTTTAAGGATACGTTAGCCGTATTTGGGGGCTAAGATCAACTTAAACGGGATCGTTTAGATCCGGCAAAAGAGCATTTAGAGGCTCTATTGTTCCAGTTTAGGGACGTAGTGGTCCATAGGTAGTTTAGGGACGTTGCGGTCCATGCTCCAGTTTAGGGACGTGGTGGTCCATATTCCAGTTTAGGGACGTGGTGGTCCGACATTAGTTTAAGGACGTTCCGGTCCAACATTATTTTAAGGACGTTCCGGTCCACGAGTTTAAGGACCCCACAGTCCGTATTGATGTGTGGTCGTCGGGACCCATCACCTCTCTGACGTCGTTGAAGGATTACAATGATGGGTGTCAGAGGAGTTCGGAGATGTACCCTCGAACCGGATATAAATTAATTTAAGAGAACAGTTGTGCTCAGTCAATTTAATTTGAGGACTTATGGCCAAAATTGGGCTAAGTCCAGTTGAAAATGTTCAACACGCTTATTTATTTTTGGTCTATTAGACCTGTGCAAAGGCTTTGCCCACACTTAAATAATGCATTGCATTACTTCTATTTTTTTGTTTGGGCTCTGCCCATAAAAGATGCAGAGCATCAATTTCATTTGGGCTCTGCCCCCTTTTTATTGCTTTGCAATTTATTTTGGCCTACTAGGCCCCTCTGATTTGGGCCTGGCCCTTTAGTAAAAGAAATGCATTGCATTTGTCAGGCGCTTTGCGCCAATCACTGAGCGCAAGCGCTTGTGGTGAGGACACGTGTCATGCTCTGGTGAGCGCAAGCGCAACAGCGCAGTGTGCTGCGCTAGTGCGCTGCGCTGTTACGCTGCTGACACGTGGCGCGCTTTGGTGAGTTGCGCCAATTACAGAGAGCAAAGCTCTATTTCAAAAGCACGTAGCGCAAGTTGTTCTGTAGCTGACACGTGGCGCTCTCCTAAGAGCGCAACAGCGCAGTTTGCAAGTGCAAAGCACTAAGAATTTTTTTAGATTCAAGAACAGAAGTGCAAAGCACTATTTGATTTCTTGATCTAATTTAGATCAACGAAATATAAGTTTTTCTTCTTATTCCAAGAACCAGAGGTTCATAAGAAGTGCAAAGCACTGTTTATTATGCGAAGATCATTGATCTGGTTTATTAAAAGAGATTTCTTCTCTCTCGTGAAGGTTTTTACCTTTTTCTTTGGAATTTTCTCAGAGTTCTCTCTCTGTTTGAAGCTCTTGACTTTTTTCAAGAAAAAATGTTCATGCCTTTGAATTGAGGTCTGGGGTCTCTTTTATAGTGCCCATAAATTAGTTAATTTTGTTGAAGTGATCTTTCTCTGAGTGATTTGGGGAATTTTCCCCACCGTTGGATCTTTGATCCAAGGGCTTCTGTTTTACAGAAGAAAATCTTTTTGTTTTAACAAGAACAGAAAGATTTCTTTAAAATCTTAATTCTGTTTGGCGCAAATGCCCTAGCGCGTGACACGTGTCGCGCAGCGCAAAGCGTAGCGCAACTGCGCTAGCGCATCTGCGCTGACACGTGTCGCGCAGCGCAGTGCCTGCGCAATTGAAGCGTTGCTTCCTTTAATTTTGCTTAAAATAGAGCTTTGCTCTGATTGGGCGCGCCTTCTTGGGCGCTGCGCTAATGTATCAGCGCCTGACATGTGGCGCGTTGCGTCCGAAATTTGAAGCGTTGCTTCAAAATTTTGAATTTTGAATTTCAACAGAGCTTTGCTCTGATTGGGCGAAACAGTATCAGAGGAGTGAAGAGATGTACCCTTGAACCAATATTGGTTGGGAGATCTGTAGTCTAATTTGGGACTAAGATCAAAGATTTATGAGCACATGGGCTCAATTAATCCGAGTTAGGGTTCTATGACCACTTTGGGCTCGGTCCATTTAGTTAAAATGTTAAACATTTAACAATGCTGAGCATTGGTCTGGGCTCTGACAATCTTTTTGTCTTTTATTGAATGCTGAGCACTCATCATAGCTCTGGGCTTTATTTACAGAACAACTTGTGTTCTTTTAGCGCACACGTGAGGAGCTCGTGGCGCGCTCAATGAGCGCAAAGCGCTTCTGTTTAAGTAGCGCACACGTGGGGAGCACGTGGCGCGCTTGGCGATGAACGCCAGTTCAAAGAGCGCAATAGCGCACACGTGAGGAGCACGAAACGTGCTTGGCGGTGAGCGCCGGTCAATGAGTGCAATGCGCTTCTGTTTAAGCTTGGAACGCTAAGGCTCTACAGCGTTATGCGCTAGATTTGGAGTGCTGAGGCGCTCTTCTTTAATTGGAGTGCTGAGGCTTTTTTAGGCAGCTTTGCGCCTTGAGAATTAAACTCTCTCTTATAAGAGACTTTGTCTCATTGATCTAAGAACAAAGTTCTTATTTTTTATAGGAGATGTTTCAATCTCTTATGTTTGGGTGAAAGGCTCTGCCTTTATGGATCTATGATCCCAAGAGAATTGAATTATTCTCCTCCCTTTTATGATGAGATATTATGATCTCTGAAAGACAGTTTGTCTTATAAATGTATGATCTGAAGAAAATTAAGTTCTTCCTCTTATTTTTATTATGAGATACTTTAATCTCTGTTGTGAAAGACCTTGGTCTTATGGATCTATGATCTTAGAAAAAGAAGTAAATTCTTCTTTTTATATGAAATGGTTTCATCTCTTTGTTCTTTTTTTTACCTTGAAGAAAGTTTTCTTCTTCTGAGAGCTTGCTCTTTATCTTTGAATTTCTCAAAGTTTATGGAGGGGTTCCTCTATTATTCTCCTTTTTTTTTCCTTTCTTTTGAAAAGAAGGATCATTGGTCGTTGGGACCCAACACCTCTCCGACGACACTGAGAGATTACAGCGCCATATATCGAAGGTGTGGAGGGATGTACCCTTTGAACCATGTCCCACTCATTAGAGGGAAAGAACAGGCTGGAGCTTAAGCTTCTCACTGCTGAAAAAGGCTTCTTTGCGTTGGCGCACGTGCGTCGCACGTGTTGGGCGCACATGTTTGCACGTAGCGCACATGGAGCTTGCGCATATGCGCATTATGGAGGGAGCAAGCTCCTATGGAGAAATAATCTCTTTTGAGTATTATGGAATACTCCCACGTGCATTGCACGTGTTTGGCTCACGTGCGTTGCACGTGGCGCGCATGTGGTCGGCGTACGTTCATAGCACGTGGCGCACATGGCGCTTGCGCATATGCGCATTATGGGGGGAGTAAGCTCCTATGGAGAAATAATCTCCTTTGAGTATTATGGAATGCTCCCACGTGCGTTGCACGTGTTTGGCTCGCGTGCGTTGCACGTGGCGCGCATGTGGTCGGTGTACGTACATTGCACGTGGCGTACATGGCGCTTGCGCATATGCACATTATGGGGGGCGCAAGCTCCTATGGAGAAATAATCTCCTTTGAGTATTATGGAATAGTCATACTTTTTTAAGAGGTATCCTCTCTTATTTATATGGGAGTGGTAGAGAAGAGATCTCTCTTTTTCCCGATATTGGACTAAAAATGGATCCCCCATGTAGTAGAGCATTACTTTAGATTACACGTGCGTAGCACATTTGCTCATAACTTTTGATCCCAGATGAATTATGAGGTCCATAATATATCAAATCGAATACCATCAAAATTTATCTGTTTCACATTCGGGAGTTTGTCAAAATACAGCCCAGAAAATAACGGTTCGCATTTTCTTTCTTAGATTACACGTGCATAGCACATTTGCTCATAACTTTTGATCCCGGATGAATTATGAGATCCATAATATATCAAATCGAAGGCTTTTTCAAGACGCTTTCGATAACATCAGAATTTAGCTGTTTCACATTCGGTAGTTTATCAAAATACATCCCGGAAAATACTGGTTCACATTTTCTTAAGCGTATCGCTGCCATTTGATACCTTGGGCTCTTTTGCGCAGAAATTTTTTGGCAGAAACATGGTGATTTATGTTCAGCGCTCATATGCTTTGCATATGAGTGCCCACGTGTTTTACACGTGATGCCTGTTTGGCCATTGGTGATTTATGTTCAGCACTCATATGCTTTGCATACGTGCGCCCACGTGTTTTACACGTAATGTCTGTTTTTTAAGGATTCTCCCCCTTTTTTTTGTAAGGGAACAAGTAGCTCTTGGCCGAAAATTTTGGCGGAAACAAATGCCCCCACTACTTTGCCCACGTAAGCATGTACGTGGGTGAAGTAGTGCAGAGTTATACATAGCAATAGAATTGACGGCTTAGGGGAAAAGTTTAGAGTCCTTGTAGCCTAAGACTTTTTTTATCTGCATGAGCCATAAGGGTCTCAAGAAGGTTTTTTCTCCCTAGGTGTAAATTCTCTCTAGAAATCATGAGGATCTCTAAGTGTTCATCTCCTCCGTGAGTTGTAAGGATCTCACTCGGGTATTTTTCCTTACGAATCGTGAGGACCCGTAAGTAGCTTCTTTATTTCATTGGCGAATGTGGTTTTGGCAAATGTGGCCCGCAGATAGTCCATCTTGACCTCCTTGTAGAGCAACGATGGCTTAGGAAACAGGTTCGGATCTGCCGCCTAAGACTTTCCAACTTTATGAGCCGTGGGGGTCTCATAAAGACTTTTCTCGCTACGAATTGAGAGGATCTCATGGGTGTATTTTCACCTTAGGAATCATCAGGATTCCTAAGTGTGTTTTTTCTTAAGAGTCGTAAGGATCTCACAAGAGAATTTTCTTCCTTACAAGTCGAGAGAACTCGTAAGTGGTTGATGAGTTGAACTACTCTCGAGTCAAAGCAATGCTTCAATGGGGAGGTCGATGGTTGACTTTGGCCATGTTCCACGGGGTCAGAATTGACTTTGGCTGTGTTCCACGGGGTCAGGATTGAATTTGGCAGTGTTCTACGGGGTCAGGAGTTGACTCTCGGTTGTCTGTGCACCGCCGAGTCCTGGAACTGGGAACTTTGCCGCGGCTCCGCTTTGCTGACATTGTGTCTGCTGTAACAAGACAAACGTCGAGATGGTCTCTAGGTTGTTTGTAAACCGTCGAGATTTAGAACTAGAGACTTTGCCATGGCTCCGCTTTGTTGACATTGCATCTATTGTAACGAGACGAATGTCGGGGTGGTCTCTAGGTTTTCTGTGAACCGTCGAGCTTTGGAACTAGGGACTTTGCCATGGCTCCGAGGTTGATTGTCGCGTCTGAATCCTGCTGGAATGAGGAGGAACGCTATTGTGGGTCTCCAGGCTGTAGATCTGGCCGTCGAGACTTGGAACTAGGAACTCAGTCGTAACTTCGAGATTGATTATCGCGTCCGAATCCTGCTGGAATGAGGAGGAACACTGTTGTGGGTCTCCAGGCTGTAAATGTGGCCGTCGAGACTTGGAACTAGGGACTCTGCCGTGGCTCCGAGATTGATTGTCACGTCCGAATCCTGCTGGAATGAGCAGGAACGCTGTTGTGGGTCTCCAGGCTGTAGATGTGGCTGTCAAAACTTGGAACTAGGGACTCTGCCGTGGCTCCGAGATAGTCTGTCGCGTCCGAATCCTGCTGGAATAGGGAGGAACGCTGTTGTGGGTCTACAGGCTGTAGATGTGGCCGTCGAGACTTGGAACTAGGGACTCTGCTATGGCTCCGAGATAGTCTGTTGCATCCGAATCCTGCTGGAATGAGGAGGAATGCTGTTGTGGGTCTCCAGGCTGTAGATGTGGCCGTCGAGACTTGGAACTAGGGACTCTGCCGTGGCTCCGAGATAGTCTGTCACGTCCGAATCCTACTGGAATGAGGAGGAACGCTGTTGTAGGTCTCCAGGATGTAGATGTGGCCGTCGAGACTTGGAACTAGGGACTCTGCCATGGCTCCGTTTTGTTGACGTCGTATATTCCTGCAGAGACACTAATTTCTCTGCGGGTCGACGCGAATCGAGATGCTCTTGTCAAGGACGCTGATTTCCCTAAATCGAGGTTTTGCCAAGGACACTGATTTCCTCGGAGTTGAGATGAATCGAGAGATTCCTGCAAAGACACTGATTTCCTTGCGGGTCGACGCGAATCGAGATGCTCTCGTCAAGGACGCTGATTTCCCTGAATCGAGATTTTTGCCAAGGACACTGATTTCCTCGGTGTTGAGACAAATCGAGAGATTCCTGCAAAGACACTGATTTCCTTGCGGGTCGATGCGAATCGAGATGCTCTCGTCAAGGACGCTGATTTCCCTGAATCGAGGTTTTGCCAAGGACACTGATTTCCCTAGGGGTCGAGACGAATCGAGATATTCCTGCAAAGATACTGATTTCTCTGCGGGTCGACGCGAATCGAGATGCTCTCATCAAGGAAGCTGATTTCCCTGAATCGAGGTATTTGCCAGGACACTGATTTCCCTGGGGGTCGAGACGAATCAAGGTATTCCTGCAAAAACACTGATTTCTCTGCGGGTCGATGCGAATCGAGATGCTCTTGTCAAGGACTCTGATTTTCCTGAATCGAGGTATTTGCCAAGGACATTGATTTCCTCGGAGTTGAGAAGAATCGAGAGATTCCTGCAAAGACACTGATTTCCTTGCGGGTCGACGCGAATCGAGATGCTCTCGTCAAGGACGCTGATTTCCCTGAATCGAGGTTTTTGCCAAGGACATTGATTTCCTCGGAGTTGAGACAGATCGAGAGATTCCAGCAAAGACACTGATTTCCTTGCGGGTCGACGCGAATCGAGATGCTCTGGTTAAGGACGCTGGTTTCCCTGAATCGAGGTTTTGCCAAGGACACTGTTTCCCTGGGGGTCGAGACGAATCGAGGTATTCCTGCAAAGACACTGATTTCTCTGTGGGTCGACGCAAATCGAGATGCTCTCGTCAAGGACACTGATTTTCCTGAATCGAGGTATTTTCCAAGGACACTGATTTCCTTGGGATCGAGACAAATTGAGGTATTCCTGCAAAGACACTGATTTCTCTACGGGTCGACGCGAATCGAGATGCTCTCATCAAGGACGCTGATTTCCCTGAATCGAGGTATTTTGCCAAGGACACTGATTTCCTCGGAGTTGAGACGAATCGAGATATTCCTGCAAAGACACTGATTTCTCTGCAGGTCGACGCGAATCGAGATGCTCTCGTCAAGGACGTTGATTTCCCTGAATCGAGGCATTTTGCCAAGGACACTGATTTCCTCGGAGTTGAGACGAATCGAGGTATTCCTGTAAAGACACTGATTTCTCTGTGGGTCGACGCGAAATGCTCTCATCAAGGACGCTGATTTCCCTGAATCGAGACTTTGTCAAGGACACTGATTTCCCCGGGGTTGAGACAAATCGAGGTATTCCTGCAAAGACATGATTTCTCTACGGTTCGACGCGAATCGAGATGTTCTCGTCAAGGACACTGATTTCCCTGAATCGAGTATTTGCCAAGGATATTGATTTCCCTGGGGCTCGAGACAAATCGAGGTATTCCTGCAAAGACACTGATTTCTCTGCGGGTCGACGCGAATCGAGATGCTCTCGTCAAGAGCGCTGATTTCCCTAAATCGAGGTATTTTGCCAAGGACACTGATTTTCCTGGGGTTGGTTGACTTATTTCCGAGACGGAGCGTTGATTCGGCAGGGAGGTCATTGGTTGACTTGTTGAAAGACTTCTAGAAGTAGTTAGTTAGGCTTAGCTTAGGGTTTAAGCTAGGGTTTAGGGAGAAGTTTCTAGAATACAAGGCTAGTTTAGTGTAGATCCCAAAGCTTGCTGATCTGGCAGAAGGTTCTGGGTCTTTCTGGAAAATGTTGTGTCATTCTGAGCTGTAGGCATTGAGATAGAAGTTGTGGTGCAAAGCTGAGGTTGTGAAGTCGACAAGCCGCCGCGGTTCCGCCGCATTAGCTGGCTTAGGCCGCGGAACCGCGGCCATTTTGGCTCCTTGGGGCTTCATCTTTCTAGTGTTGGCTTCCGCTGTATTTTGATGCATTTTCTAATATGTTAAATCTCTGAATGCCTCTTAGAACAATACCAGATCCCAAATCTATGAGTTGGCATATCTTTTAGCGGTGTAGATTTGAGCAAGCTTCTGATTTTCCTACACAGACTTCGAAACACGGGTTGCGATATATAGAAATGATGCCATGTTATGAAATGCAGTCAATTTCCCTAAAAATGCCGGTTTTAAGGTCTAACACATGTAATCTGATATTTTGCGACAGATTTGCTAATATGTGAAATATGAATGCCGAACACTTCTATATGAATGCAAATGATAGGGAAATTGCCGGTTAAAATATGCAATGTTTTCGACTAATCAAATTCCCCCAAACTTAATTTCGATCGTCTCGAGCGAACTTTTTATTAAAAAGAGAAGGAGAAAAGAAAGAAAGAGAAAAACTAACTAGCACACTTTCGTAGGCAACACGATTGCACTGAGCACGTGCAACAAGCCTTTGAACCTCCAGGTGTCCCTAGTAGGAGGAGTGTTGTCTCCTGAGGATTTTCAGCGGATTGCACCCACAAAATCCAATAATAAAAGGAAGATCATGAATATTACATTTAAAGAAAAAAATTGTAAAAGAAAAGCCTTGAAAATTAGGGTTTCCAACTAAGCTAGCTTTTCAGTTGTCATGAGCCCTATCTTAATGGTCATGAAAAGATGTCAGAAATCACGTCCTCCCTCAATAAAACATCGTCTTATTTTTCATTCCTATCTTTCTTCCAAAACATCGATCATATCACCCTGCATGTGTGTAAAGACATCCCTACACCCGGAGAATTCAATTCAAGCTATCATACTCTTGCCCATCAGCCTCAGTACTTTTTAATTAATGAATATTTAGATGAATTTGTTCACACACTTTCATGCGACCGTTAATACTTCTTGAGGTACTAACCGACCGATTACTCATGTGTTTGCTTATTTGGTGTATTTTCCTCGTCTTGCACCACCTCAGGCATAGCAGTGACTCCAAGACCAGTTGGCCTTAGGGCACTAGGTGAAGAGGCACCCTCGCTATACATTTTTATTGCCCTCGGCGATAACAAAACCAGTGCTCATTTTTCTCACCACTTTATATATTTTTTTATTCACTTTTTTTTTATTTCCTTCATACATCGGCTTTAAGACAAGAGCATTTCAAGGTATCCTCTACTATCCCAGGCTTCAAGACGTGTGTAAGTGCGAATAGCAGGGTAGCAACGTTCAAAATGTTTGGCTTCCAGAATAGAAACTATTTTTCAGACTTAGTTTTATCCTCAGATTAGTGACGTCCTTCATCTTACTAACCCTTGGGACAACGGCTCATAACTACTTATTACTAGTTCGTATAAGAAAACATCTAATTTTCTTAGTTTTCTTAAATTTTTCTAATCTCATGGATGTAATTGTTCATTATCTAAACTTTTATTATCTTATTTATGTACAAAAAGTTTAAATATTAAAATATTTTTATATTTGAAATTTTTTTAAATTTTTATAGGTTTTGAAATTTTTATTTTTTATTTTTATAGATTTTTAAAAGAAATGTTTTGTGCTTATGCAGATGATATGCAAATGATGCAAAAATAAGCACAAACCTCCCCCAAACTTGATTTCAACAGTGTCCTCACTGTTGCCAATCGCTATACCTATAAAAACTGTAAGTCTGGGGGGAATTATTAGTGGGGGCAAAATATATAAGTGAAGAACTTCCCCCAAACTTATTCTTTTCACTCACCTCCATCCAAAAGATGATGCAATGATATATAGGATATGAAGGTGAGACGGAGGAATTTTAATCCAAATAAACTGGCTCTTGTAAGAACAAGAGCTCCTCCGTGGGGTCAGTGGAAAAATACGGCTTTAGTCTATGTCCATTCACTTTGAAAAAAGTGCCGTTTTTAACATTTTCTACTTCTACTGCCCCGTGCGGGTATACAGACCGCACAACAAAAGGTCCCTTCCACCGAGATCGGAGCATACCCACGTGAAGGTGTAATCGTGAATCATAAAGAAGGACTTGTTGACCAAATGAAAATGTTTTCCTAAAAATGTTTTTATCGTGAAAAACCTTAGTCCTATTCTTTATGATTACAGCGTTATCATAAGCTTCATCGCGGAGTTCGCTTAGCTCATTTAGTTGCAGCTTCCGAAAGTTGCAGGCTTGGTTTAGATCAAAATTAATTTCCTTTATAGCCCACAATGCTTTATGCTCTATCTCGACGGGTAAGTGACATGCCTTCCTGAACACTATCCTATATGGAGACATCCCTAGGTCGGTTTTATATGCAGTTCGGAATGCCCAAAGAGCATCCGTCAATTTAGTCGACCAGTCTTTTCTATTCTTAGCAACAGTTTTCTCCAGGATAAGTTTGATCTGTCTATTCGAAATTTCAGCATGCCCGCTCGTTTGGGGATGATAGGGTGTAGAAAGTCGGTGGTTGATTGCGTATTTCCGCATCAAAGTCTCGAAAGACCTGTTGCAGAAATGTGTCCCATTATCGCTAATGATAGCGCGTGGGTGTCCAAATCGCGAAAAGATATTTTCTTTTAAGAACTTAATGACAACTTTCTTATCATTAGTGCGACATGGAATGGCTTCTACCCACTTTGAGACGTAGTCAACCGCCAGCAGTATATACAAATTCCCAAAGGAGTTGGGAAAGGGACCCATAAAATCAATGCCCCAAATATCGAATATTTCAACAACCAGAATGGGTTGCTGAGGCATTTCATTCCTCCGGGAGATTCTACCCGTGTACTGACACTGTGTACAGGTTTTGCAATACTCAAATGCGTCCTTGAATAAGGTCGGCCAATAAAAACCACATTGCAAAACCTTCTCCGCCGTCTTTTTAGGATCGAAGTGACCCCCACAGGCCTGATCATGACAAAAAAAAAAGAACACTCTTGAACTCTTCTTTCGGGACACACCGGCGAATGATCTGATCAGCAATATTTAAACAAATATGGATCATCCCAGTAAAAGTGTTTTACTTAGGATAGAAAACGGTATTTGTCCTGTTTTGACCAATAGCTCGGTTTAAGTCCCGTGACAAGATAGTTCACAATATCCCTGAACCATGGTTCAGCGGATACGTTCAAGAGTTGTTCATTAGGGAACGAATCATTGATCGGCAGGGTCACAGGGGAAGAAATGATGCGTGAAAGATGGTCGGCTACTACGTTTTCACATCCTTTCTTATCTTTGATAACAAGATCAAATTCTTGTAACAGAAGGATCCAACGTATTAGTCGACCTTTTGCATCTTTCTTCGTCAAAAGATGTTTTAGGGCTGAATGGTCAGTGTACACAACTACAGGAGAGCCAATTAAGTAAGGCCTGAATTTTTCTAATGCAAATACAACCGCTAAAAGTTCTTTCTCGGTGGTTGTATAATTGATTTGAGCATTATTCAGGGTCTTACTTGCATAGTATATCACGTGTGGCATCTTTTCGATGTGCTGTCCTAAGACTGCACCTACTGCAAAGTCGGATGCGTCACACATCAGCTCAAAAGGGTAGTCCCAATTTGGAGACGATAGAACGGGGGCTGAAGTGAGTGAGTGTTTAAGTGAGTCGAAAGCTGTCTCACAGTCCGAGTCAAAGTGGAAGGTCGTATCCTTGGCCAGGAGAAGAGTTAAAGGTCTAGCAATTTTGCTAAAGTCCTTAATGAATCTCCTATAAAAGCCCGCATGGCCAAGGAAAGATCGAATATCGTTGACGCTTTTGGGATGAGGGAGGTTTTGAATGACATCTATCTTAGCTCTGTCAACCTCAATGCCTTTCTGTGAAATAACATGTCCAAGTACAATTTCTTCTTGGACCATGAAATAGCATTTTTCCCAGTTCAAAGTTAAGTTCTTCTCTTTGCAACGAGTAAGAATTGCGTCAAGATTCGATAGGCAATCAGAAAAAGAGTCTCCAAAAATCGAGAAATTGTCCATAAAGATCTCCAGAAAATTCTCTACCATATCAGAGAATATCCCCATCATACACCGCTGAAAGGTAGCGGGAGCATTGCATAACCCAAAGGGCATGCGACTGTAAGCAAAGGTACCAAAAGGACAAGTAAAAGTGGTTTTATCTTGATCCTTTTTGGCGATGGGGATCTGATTATAGCCTGAGTATCCGTCCATAAAGCAATAATACTCTCGTCCCGCTAAGCGTTCCAGCATTTGATCAATAAATGGTAGAGGAAAGTGGTCTTTCCTTGTGGCAGTATTGAGTTTTCTATAATCAATACATACACGCCACCCAGTTTGGGCGCGTGTCTGAATCAACTCATTTGCCTCATTGGTTATAACAGTGATGCCGGATTTCTTAGGGACAACATGTATAGGACTCACCCATTGGCTATCGGAGATGGGGTATATAATACCATTATCTAGGCATTTGACGATATCTTTCATCACCGCTTCCTTCATGACGGGATTCAACCGTCTCTGTGGTTCTCGGGTTTGTCTGGCATCATCCATCACATGTATATGATGTTTAACTATCAAAGGACTAATCCCTTTGATGTCCGCCATACTCCAACCGAACGCCTCTTTATTAGATCTCAATACCGATAAAAGTGCATTCTCTTGCTCTGATACTAGAGAAGCGGATATGATAACCGGTAAAGACTCATTCTCACCAAGATATGCATATTTAAGGTGAGAAGGTAAAATTTTGAGATCTAAAGTGGGCGGAGAAATGATAGAAGGAGGGATCATCGAGTGATTTTTGGAATTACAAAGAAGCTCAGAGCCTGTGAAAGATACAGACTCGGGTGGAGAAAAGTCAGGAGTGCAGGACTCAAGTGTAGGAAAAGTGTCCTCACTAAGATCATGTGTAAGATCAAGCAGAGATGTGGTAATGTCGTCGAGATCTAGAAAGCAAAGATCCTCAGCTCCACAACTATCGGGAGCGATCTCGTGGACAGAGCACACATCTAGAATATGAGCAGAGGGTTCTGATGGCTGACTTCCAACTTTGTAGATGTTTAGTTCAATGGTCATATTTCCAAATGATAAGTTCATTGAACCATTTCTGCAGTTTATAACAGCGTTGGAAGTGGCAAGGAAAGGACGACCCAGAATCACCGGAATTTGGCCCCGGGGGTTTGCTACAGGCTGTGTATCGAGTACAATGAAGTCTACAGGGAAAAAAAATTCCCCGACCTTTATCAACACATCCTCTAGTTTACCCCTTGGTTTGGTGATTGAACGGTCTGCCATTTGGAGAGTACAGTGAGCAGGTTTTAACTCTCCAATCCTTAGTTGCTCATATACAGAATATGGAAGTAGGTTAACACTTGCGCCAAGGTCTAAAAGAGCACGATTTATGTTTTTACCCCCAATAGAAATCGATATCGTAGGACATCCTGGGTCCTTTCGTTTCTTTGATAGCTGGGGGATAAAAGCGGTGCTAATATTATTAGACATAAAGACCTTCTTCGGCACTTGAGTCTTCCTCTTCCTAGTGCACAAGTCCTTAAGAATTTTCGCATAAGCGGGGACTTGCTGAATCGCATCTAAGAGAGGGATATTGATGTTAACCTGTTTGAACATTTCTATAATTTTCTCCATATGTGGACTCGTTTTATTACCCCTTAACCGATTCGGGTAAGGTGCTTTCGCAATGAGCGTCGGGTCCATCATAGGAGAAGGAAGAGGGGGTAGACGAGATCCTAAAAGAGGTGTGGGGATCGTCTGTGGAGAACTAGAAGGGCTATACTGAGGTGTCGAGCCTAGTGGGAAATGGAGAATAGGCTCGCGAGAAGGTGGTGTGGTAGAAGAACAAGGATCAGAAGGAGAAGTGTGTGTGTGTGGAAAGGTCTCAGCCGGGGCGTTGATATGATTTTCAGTATCATCAACTTCT
Organism: Agapanthus africanus; assembly: GCA_030015575.1. Classification (NCBI taxonomy): domain Eukaryota; kingdom Viridiplantae; phylum Streptophyta; class Magnoliopsida; order Asparagales; family Amaryllidaceae; genus Agapanthus; species Agapanthus africanus. Next base: position 407,175,412 of record CM057349.1, on the reverse strand, counting down.
TCCCCAACATGGTTGTTCAGCACTCTTCCCGATCTCAACATTATGACGGCATTTACATTGTAATGCCCAGGATTCTGTAGGGGTTGAGAGGGAAGTTTCCCTTTTTCTCTCGCACTCATTTCGGCTTTAAGTCGTGCGATTTCAGCTTCCATCGTTCTGATACTCTCAGCTTGGGACGCTGAGTTTTTCTTTATCTCACCGACGGAAGATCTAACCTCAGCCGAAACCTCTATGAAATTTGACAAAAGTGATTTCATGGTTTGAGTGAATTGAGAGAACTCGTCAGAACAGGTCATAGGATTAGACTGTGCAGGAGTGTTGACCTGATTTTGGAAGTTTTGTGACTGGTAGGGGTGCTGAGTGAGTTGAAGGGGTTGCTGTGGTGGAGGAAGGGCCCTTTGAAATTGATTCATTTTTGGAACCGTGTTTTGAGATTGGTTTTGGTTCCAAGCGAAATTCGGGTGATTCCTCCAACCCTGATTGTACGTGGAAGAATATGGATCGTTTCTAGGTCGTTGGAATGCGGCATTTGTATGCTCGTGACCTTGAAACGCAGAGTTTAATGGACATTCTTCCGTTAAATGAGACGGATCAGAACAGCACCCACAAACAGTTTTGGGGAGCGACATTGGGTTTAGGGAGGCTGCTGTAAATTTGTGTTCCATAGCGTCGAGCTTCTTTTGCATTGCTGCCATCTCAGCTCGAACACCTATGGACACATCTATTTGGTGTACGCCACCCCTATTCAATGGTTGGGTTCCACTCTCCCACTGTAGTGATTTTTCAGCGAACTCTTCTAAATACTTCCAAGCTTCTCCATCATCTTTGGTCATAAAAGTACCTTGATACATGTTTTCAAGGCTCTGTTTAGTGTTTGGGTTAATGCCCTCATAAATGATTCGGCACAATTCCCATCTCGCGATGCCGTGATGAGGACACTAAACCAATAGATCCTTGAAATGTTCAAAGCATTTAGAGAATGGTTCAGTAGGGAGCTGGGAAAATTGATTCAGTTCGCTACGGATTCGAGCTGTCTTTTGTATTGGGTAAAATTTCTTAAGGAATGCAGCGACGAGTTCTTCCCAATTCGTAATAGAGTGTGCGGTAGTGTTATATAGCCACTTCTCGACTATATCGCACAAAGTAAATGGAAGAAGTCGTAGACGCATAGCATCCATTGAAAGTTGTGACGTACCCATCATTGCGCATACGTTTTCAAATTTGGTAATGAAAACGTAAGCGTCCTCAGTCTCGAGTCCATGGAATTTGGGTAAAAGATTGATATACTGGGGCTTAATCTCAAAGTTATCCCCGTTGGCTGGTGGTGTGGATAAGCAGGTCGAAAGAGGACCTCGAAGTGGGTAGCGCTTCTCCTGGATAGAGATGCGGGATGGATTCTGCGCACCAACGGACGGCGGCAGATTAGGATTAAAGAAGTTCGATGGATTCGGATCCATCGGTGTGGGTGTGGTAGTGGGTAAAAGAGAGGTAAATGGAGAAATATCGACTTCGGAGTCGATAAAGGGTACGCGGACTAAACGGGCACTAGAATCCCGTGTCCAGCCTATCTTGCACTAAAATGGGTTAGTACAAGTGGCAGCGTTGACTTATAATTAGGGGAATGATGAATGCGGTGTTTGCTTTGAAAAAGGGACGGATTTTTGAAAAAATGATGCTACAAAACAAATGCAACAACAAAAAACCCTAGTATCTAGTGGTCACCTAGGTCCGGCTCTAGACCGCTCCTAACTGCCAAAAGACAAGTCGCGGGATAGAATCCGCCACTGCCTCTTTGTCCCCCTGTGGCCAGATAAGTGCCAGGTAAGTGGGAAGGTACTCCACTACGTAAGTAGTGGGCCTAATTAATAACCACTATCTTTCGACACACTTGCCTAGGCACCACAAGAAAACGCGGATAAGCAATAAATTACCCACGGCCTTCTTCTGTCCTAAGTGAGCGCAACGGTCCTTAGAGTCATCTCTAGATATTTTTTTAGTTAATGTGTGTCAATGCGGATGCAAATTTTGCGATTTTTTGGGCCTAGGAAAGGTAATGAAATCCCCACCTAATTTGGATTTGGCCGTGCCCCTTAATATCCGTATTTAGAATGCAAACAACCAAGAAACAAAATCACGCACAAATTTAATTTTTGCAATTTGCGAGCTGCGATTATTCGCAAAGAAGTCTGCAGAAATTTGTTAGTTGGAGCTAAAAAAAGGAGAGAGGAGAAGGTAAGAAATCACCTGAAGCAAAAATTTTACAGAGAACCCTCCAAGATGCCGCGGTTCCGCCGCATATAGGTACTAAGACCGCGGTTCCACGGTTGTATGATGCGATCACTGAACCAAAATTCACCAGGGAGCTTCTGTAGACTCCCTATGCTCTCTGGTATATCCCAAAAAAATTTCCAATTTCCAGCAATCTCCAGATCTCCTTGCAATAAACCACAACAAATCGTTTAGGGTTTGCACGAATTTTGTTCTCAAAAGTCACAATGGAATAAATCTTTCAATTAAAACTTTAATATGAAATGAATTAGCGCGCGATCCCTGGCAACGGCGCCATTTGATTTGAATGAATTCTTGATGTGTAGTAAAAGAAAGTATCGAATCAATTGTTTCCCGATAACAGTTTCATTTGATCGATAACAGTATCTTGTATTAGTATTTAGAAAATTGTATAAAGAAATCACAACCAAAGAATTATATTTGACCGCAATCAACTACGGTGTCAGTTGTAGATCGTAAGCGAGTGCGGATTGTCCACAGGGATTGTGCGATTCGTTTCGATGTTTGAATTGAAAAGTTAATTGAAAAGAAAAGAAAGCATGATTCAAGATTTATCAATTGTTTCAAGTGTCACTATTCTATTCAAGAATCAAGAAAATGATAAACAATCAAGAATCGGGTTTCGATGATATTTCCAACCAAATGTCAAGAATCTAAATGAGGCTCGTAGGAATCGATCGGATCTATAGACGTGATGTAATCTCAAGATATCGTGTTCTTGTCCTTCGAAGAATTGATACTAGATCGATGATGATCGACGAGAGTTAGGGCTTTCTCGTGAAACTAGGGTTTCAGCTTTTAACCCTTGTTCTTTCGTCGATATCATTCACATTCTAGCCTCTAACAAATTCAAGAAACGATCGTAACTCCCCAATTTCGAGCGATATCAATCGAGAAAGTATCGTCACGAAATTAGGTCGTCGATTCTTGAAATTGCTAGGGTTTACAAAACTCGTAAGACTCAAGAATCGTTTTAAGATATGTCACATCATCATTCTATTGATCGTCTCGACTTCTCGACGAGCGGAGTTTATTCACACATCATCACACAAAAAGCATTCAAGAATTGAAAAGATATCATGATGCAAGAATTTAAAGAAAACAAGATAAAAAATATCACCTTTTATTTATATCAACAATTTGATTACAGTCACTCAAGAACTACAAGAGGAAGAACTCGATTGTTGAATTGGCTTCGCTTTTCTTCGTGAGTCGTGGATCGTCTTGGACCACTTGCTCTGTTGAAGATCGGTTCCGCTCATAAAAGGTTGAAGGGCTTCTTGCTTGATTTGGTACTCGGGATCTTGGCTTTTGATTGGAATTAGGATTAGGGTTTCACACAAGCCTTCTCACTAGACTTGTGGAAGAAGATGAAAAATGAGGTAGAATGGCTCTAGATTGGCTGCTAAAATGAATTAATGGAGGGATCAATTGAATGAATACAATTGATTGAATAATGTTTTACAAGTGAGCCTAGGGTCCTATTTATAGATTTCCCAAACCCTAAGCCTTGAGTTTGAAATAGAAGTTCCCTCCAAAAGTTTGTTGAAAGACTTCTAGAAGTAGTTGGTTAGGCTTAGCTTAGGGTTTAAGCTAGGGTTTAGGGAGAAGTTTCTAGAATACAAGGCTAGTTTAGTGTAGATCCCAAAGCTTGCTGATCTGGCAGAAGGTTCTGGGTCTTTCTGGAAAATGTTGTGTCATTCTGAGCTGTAGGCATTGAGATAGAAGTTGTGGTGCAAAGCTGAGGTTGTGAAGACGACAAGCCGCCGCGGTTCCGCCGCATTAGCTGGCTTAGGCCGCGGAACCGCGGCCTTTTTGGCTCCTTAGGGCTTCATCTTTCTGGTGTTTGCTTCTGCTGTATTTTGATGTATTTTCTGATATGTTAAATCTCTGAATGCCTCTTAGAACAATACCAGATCCCAAATCTATGAGTTGGCGTATCTTTTAGCGGTGTAGATTTGAGCAAGCTTCTGATTTTCCTGCACAGACTTCGAAACACGGGTTGCGATATATAGAAATGATGCCATGTTATGAAATGCAGTCAATTTCCCTAGAAATGCCGGTTTTAAGGTCTAACACATGTAATCTGATATTTTGCGACAGATTTGCTAATATGTGAAATATGAATGCCGAACACTTCTATATGAATGCAAATGATAGGGAAATTGCCGGTTAAAATATGCAATATTTTCGACTAATCACTTAGCAAACAGGGTTAGGATCCTATCGACTAAGACTTTTGACTTCATGAGCCGTAAGGGTCTCATAAAGATGTTTCTCCTTACGAGTCGTAAGGATCTCGTAAGTGCGTTTCTCCTCGGGAATCGTGAGGATCCCTAAGTGTGTTGCTCCCTTATGAGTCGTAAGGATCTCACCCAGGTATTTTCTCCTTACAAGGTCGAGAGGATATTGCAAGTGTGCATGAATTTTTTACGAGTCTGCGCCCTTTCGGGTTTTCACAGACTCGCCGGTAGCCCTGCTATTTTTACTCATGGAGCCCTTTCGAGTTTTCATCCGTGCCCATTTTACTTGCGGACGTACCATTTTTTTTTGTTTTTTTTACGAGTTTGCTCCCTTTCGGGTTTTCACAAACATCGCCGGTAGTCCTGCGGTTTTTACTCACGGCGCCCTTTCGGGTTTTCATCCGTGCCCATTTTGCTTGCGGACATACTGTTTTTTTTTTGGTTTCAAGTAGGATATTCCACTTGACTGCAGGACTCGTTTGTAAGCCCATTGATATCCTTTCTATTCTTTGAGAAGAAAGGACCATCTTACGTAGAGATTCTTCCTCCAGTGAGAAATATGCCCCCTGTGTATACCTCGGGGGGAGCGAGTACTCACGCCGTCGCTATTTTGGTGACAGGTTGTTTCAAAGTCGCTCATTTTTTTTGTTGAGCGTAGGCGACAAATACCACCTTACCTCCACTTTTCATTCATCTTCATCAGATGATGAAGGGTCTTGACTCAGCTGATCGAATCTAGTCATTTTTATCCATAAGCTCTTAGATGGCTGTCGGCTTGAAGAGGGCCATATACGAGGGCGCCTTTAAATTTGTGTCAAGAATGGCTGTGAGCATTCCCATGGCTACAATTTCATCGATACGTTGCTTGTATTTGACCAGAGATTTTTCCATCGGGTAACACATTGAACCCACATCTCATTCGGTCTAACCCTTTCCTTGACCAGTGACGTCACGGTAGTGCGTTTATGCACACTAGCAAATCTCAGACAAAAGGGCATCTCCATTTCGTCGAAGGTATTCATGGATCATTCGGGAGTTCCGCATACCATTCGAAGGCAATACCCGCCAGACAGCCGATGAATTGTCAGAAGAAAAGTATATCAGTATTGCCGCACATGGGTTGAAATCGCGCAATGTGACGGCGAGAATTCTCAGTTCCTTTGTACATGTGGCACGTTGGAAGTGTGTACTCTGGCGGGTACTGTATTTTATTGTGCCATGTCGGATACGGTCGACCAATCTTGATTGATCTATTTGCGGCTTCACTAGCGTGGTGAGCTTCGATTTGCTGAGCGATATATTCGTTCAGCTTTGCTCTTAGGAATCATTTCCTCTTCAGCCATTAATGAGCTTTGCAGAGGATTTGAAATGCCATCCTTATCTTTAAGACCGACTACCGGTAGTTCATCTGCTAGTGGTTCCGATTGAACCGTCATTCCAGCCATATTCTGAATCAGAAGGGCCATCTGGTTCATTTTAGTGGACATTTCTGCCGCTTCTGCATCTCCCTTTTTCAGAGCGCGCTTTAGGAAATCAATATCCGACTCCTTCTCTATTCTTTCTCCAGGTGTGACTTCGGGATTTGCCTTAGACGATGGATTAGTGAGTGGTGCCGCCTGAGCAAGCATCTCCTACAGCTTTTCACGTTGCAGTTGAACTTTTATTAAGGACCGAGTTTGAGGTCGGTGACTAGTAGAAACTCGAACTTCGTCTTTGGAATTCACCACATAGACTATGTGAACTACATGCCCCGGGCTTGGGGTGTTTGGAGTTTTTGGCCTTTGAAGTTTGCTTCGGGCACTTGAGCTTAATTGGGCCTCCTTTTTTTGTGAGAAGCCATTTTGGTTTTAGGAGGAACCGCTGTATCAAGATCCGTCTTGGGATAAGTCCCCTTGTATTTGAAAGAGGATTCGTCAGAATTTGGCTGACGTCTAGGGGAAGAGCTGCGGTTGATGACAGAGACCTTCACTTGCTTCCGCACTTTATATATATATATATGAGGAAAGTTTCTCTAGGGAGCGAACTGGTTTCTGCTCTCGTGGGATCTCCGTGGGTTGTCGAGATTTCATCAATATTGCGGTGGGAGAATTTTTTCTGACCCTTTGCAACAGTTTGAAGTTGTTCCCGGTTGGAACAACATTCACCACTGGGGTTGAAACAGGACCATACAGAGAACTTCCCCCAGCTCATTTTGAATGATGCTGATATCAACGTCGACCATTTCTTACGGCCAGGATTTAATTAACCTCAGGATTTTGCCGAGCCTGCCCCCTATTCCCTTTAGGAGCTTGAATATTCTGCCCCCTGCATCGACCTTGATCTTTGGCAGGTGCCAGTTGATTGAGGACTGATTCCGTCGGCGAAATTGCATCTTGGGGAACCAGCCTGTGGAAGACATACTTCCTTTTGGCTTCCTCCATCGGCGTCGAGGCATCGAGGGTGGGAGGTAGGAGTATCGACCCAAAAAGAAGCCCGTTAATTTCTTGAAGAGCCGGATTGCAGAGATTTGAGGCTGCAAGTGGCCCATACTTGACTCCACCAGATATGACAGAGTCTGAGTTGCTAGGGTAGAAGCAAATACCATTCTTCGTAGAGACGAAACACTGGCTTCAGTAACCCATCACCCAAGGGCAACGACAAACATACATACGGCGATTATTTGATCGTGGAAAAACACGACACACGAAATGTGGAGTGGAAAGAGGAAAAGGTCCCACCGGGGGTGCCAGAATCTGTTCTCCGCCGAAAGACGCGACCGTGACGTTAGGACGTCTGGCCTGAATTTTGAGGGTAGATGCTATTTGGTTTTATCCATCCACCTCTCCGAAGATTCTAAGTTGATTTATGACACCATATATCGGAGGTTTAGACGGATGCGGCCGTTGTAGCAGACTTCATCAGATTCCCCCTCGTTTGAGGGGTTTTTGATTGTGGGGATGCTCTTCCCTGCAGTCGCAAGCCCCTGCAGTTAATTGCGCTACCGCATCGCCGCAACAACTTTCTCCTTCTCCAGATGGTCACTTCGTGTCATGTATGTTTGTTTTATTTTTGGTTGCTCATGGATTGTATACGGAGACTAATTTATGTTGTCGCCTGTAGGGCGTGGATTAGTCCAAATCCGTATTTTCTTAGATTTAGTTTTGGGTTGGGTTTAAGGATCGTTAATCTCATTTGAGACTAAGATCAACTTAAACGTTTTGTTAAGGATACGTTAGTCTAATTTTAGACTAGGATCAACTTAACCATTTGTTAAGGATACGTTAGTCTAATTTTAGACTAAGATCTACTTAACAGGATCATTTAGATCCAACAAAAGAGCATTTGGGCTCTATTGTTTTAGTTTAGGGACTTTGCGGTCCATAAGTTTAAGGACATCATAGTCCATGGAGTTTAAGAACATCATAGTCCATAAAGTTTAAAGACATCATAGTCTATGAGTTTAAGGACCTCACAGTACATGGTAGTTTAGAGACATCATAGTCTGTAAAGTTTAAGGACATCATAATCCATGAGTCTAAGGACCCCACAGTCCGTGGTAGTTTAAGGACATCGTAGTCCAGTTTAAAGACGTCATAGTCTGTGTGGTTTTGGTTCAACCGTTTGGGGATGCACCAAAAGTTATTGGTTATTGGGACCCTTCATCTCTTTGAAAACGTTGAAGGGTTACAACGACATGTATCAGAGGTATGAAGAGATGTACCCTTGAACCAATATCCCGATTTGGGGAATGAGATGAACATCAGTTTAGATGTCATCTGTTAGGAGAACACTAGCCATCTTTGGGACTAGGATTAGTTTGGGGAGACCGTGAACATGGGGGCTCGGTTGATTGGTAACAAAAGGGGTCTTGGCTTCGGAAGACTTGGCTAATTTGAGCTAAGGTTGATTTCCCTTAGTCACCCCACTGAATTAGTGTTAAATACTGGACTTTGGAGGAGTTCATGTGTGAACACGTGAGGGGCCCTGAAGTGGGCATTGTTCCTTGAGTTTATTCCCTCATATATATATAAAAGTGTTGAGCACTTGGCTCCCATGTGAGCACGTGAGGCGTCCGAGGTGAGAACTATTCTATGGGTTTTATTCCTCTTTCATTTATAAGTGCTAAGCACTTGGTTCATCAAACAATCATGTCTAGACACGTGAGGTGCCTTCAAAATGCGAGCGATGTCTTTTGAATTTTCTCCCTCTTTTATACACCACTGTTTGGGGGTCACGTGGGAACACGTGAGGTGCCCCCAAAATGGGAGCTATCTTAGGTTTATTCCCTTTTTCCTTTTCTGAGTGCTAAGCACTATGGGGTCACGTGAGATCACGTGAGGCACTCTGAAGAATGAAAATTGCATTTGTTTTATTCTCCTTTTCTTTTTCTGAGTGATAATCACTATCAAGGGATAAAGTGAGGTCACGTGAGGCACCCCCAAATTGAGATGTATTTTAGATTTACTCCCCTTTTTGAAAAGCTTGTTCAGTGTTGCGCCAAGAGTTATTGGTTATTGGGACTCTCCGCCTCTCTGAAGACGTTGAAGAATTACGACGACATGTATCAGAGGTGTGGAAAGATGTATCCTTGAACCAAATTCCAGATCGAGGGGAGAGATCATGATGGAATGAACATAATCTTAGATGCCAGGAGTTCATTAGCTATTTCCGAGACTCGGATCAATTTTGAGAAAACCTGAGTATAATGAGAGCTCGGCTGATTGATGACCAAAAAAGGGGGTTTTGGCTTCAGGAGACTTGGTCAATTTGGACTAATGTTGGCCTCTCATAGTGTTAAACACTAGTGTATGATCAGCACTCACGTGCTCCCTCGTGAGGCGCTTGAAACGGTATTAAACACTAAGAATTTGATGTGCTCACGTGGGGTCACGTGAGGCGCTTAAAGTTGGCGCTGCTCCTTTGGGTTTATTCTTTTGTTTCTTTTCTGAATGCTAAGTACTATTGGGTCACGTGGGATCACATGAGGCACCACAAGAATGGAAACTGCCCTTTGATTTATTCCCTTTTTGCTTTATAAAAGTTAAGCACCGCTTGGGGGGTCACGTGGGACCACGTGAGGCGCCCAAAAAATAGGGTTTATTCCCTTTTTGCTTTTATAAGTGCTGAGCACTTCTCAGGGGTCATGTGGGGTCACGTGAGGCGCTCCAAAAATAGGGTTTATTCCCTTTTCTCTTTAATAAGTGCTAAGCACTTCTCAGGGGTCACGTGGGGTCACATGAGGCGCTCCAAAAATAGGATTTATTCTCTTTTCTCTTTTATAAGTGTTGAGCACTTCTTAGGGGTCACGTGGGGTCACGTGGCTAGATCTCAGTCTTTCCTTTTTCGTTCCTCAAAGGTGCTCACGTGGTAACACGTGAGTTTTTATTGTATAGTGTTGAACGCTAATGAATCACCAGGCTATTCTTCTATGGTTCCGAGGGATCAAGTTCTCCTTTTGTTCTTTGCAGGGATTAAATTCTTTTTAAAGGGTTAAACCCTAGTTCCAGAGGAATTAAATTCCTATATGTTTTTTAAGAGTTAAACTCTTTTGGATTCAGTTCTTTCCCCTGGCTTTTGAATCTGCATGACAGAATCTCCCCGATGAGAATTAAATTCTCAACTTATGGGGATATCTGCTTCTGCAGACCTTAACCAGAGGTGTTCCCTGCCGAAAGACGCGGGAAGACGTGGCGAACGTCTTGCCTGAATTTCGGGGTAGATGCTAATTGGTACTATCCGTCCACCTCTTCGAAGATGCCAAGTTGATTTATGGCACTATGTATCGAAGGTTCAAACGGATGCGGCCGATGTAGCAGACTTCGTCAGATTCCCCCTCGTTTGAGGGGCTTTTGATTGTAGGGACGCTCTTCCCTGCAGGCGCAAGCCCCTGCAGTTAATTACGCCACCGCATCGCGGTAACCATTTTCTCCTTCTCAAGATGGTCACTTCGTGTCGTGGGTTTTTGTTTTGTTTGTGGTTGCCCGTGGATTGTATACGGAGACTAATTTATATTGTCGCCCGTAGGGCGTGGATTAGTCCAAATCCGTATCTTCTTATATTTGGGTTTGGGAGTTGGGTTTAAGGATACGTTAGCCTCATTTGAGACTAAGATCAACTTAAACGTTTCTTAAGGATACGTTAGTCTCATTTTTAGACTAAGATCAACTTAACGGATCGTTTAAATCCAACATGAGAGCAATTGGGCTCTACTGTTTAGTTTAGGGACATTGCGGACGATTAGTTTAAGGACATTATGGTCCATTGTTAGTTTAAGGACATCTCGATCCAATGTTAGTTTAAGGACATCTCGGTCAAATATTAGTTTAAAGACATCGCGGTCGAGGTTAAGGACATCGTAGTCCATGAGTTTAAGGACCTCACAGTCAAGGTTAAGGACATCATAGTCCATGGGCTTAAGGACCCCACAGTCCGTGAAATGTGTGGTTGTCGGGACCCGTCACCTCTCTGAAGACGTTGAAGGATTACAACGACAGATATCAGAGGAGTAAAGAGATGTACCCTCGAACCGGTGTGAATTGGTTGAAAGATCTGTAGTCAAATTTGGGACTAAGATCTGTTAAGTATTCATGAGCAGATGGGCTCAATTAATATGAGTTGAGGACTTATGACCAATTTTGGGCTAAGTCCAATAAATGTTCAACATTTTTATTCTGGGCATTGAGCCTTTATTTGGGCTTGGCCTTTTTAACAATATTCTGAGCATTAGATCTTGACACTTTTTTTGTCTTGTATTGAATGCAGAGCATTCATCAGAACAATTTATGTTCTGTCAGCGCAACACGTGGCGCGCCAGGCGCTTTGTGCCAGTTAATGAGCGCGGTGCGCTTCTGCCAAAGAGAGCACATGTGAAGAACACGTGTCGCGCTTGGCGCTAAGCGCCAGATGATGGGTGCATTGCGCCAGTTTATGAGCGTTGAGCACTAATTTATGAGCGCATTGCGCTTTCAATTTAGTGGTGCACACGAGAGTGACACGTGGTGCGCTGGGCACTGAGCACCAGCCCATGAGCACAGTGCGCTATTTCAGAAGCGCAAAGCGTAAGTTGTTAACTGGCACATACGTGGTTGACACGTGGCGCATTTTGGCGCTGAGAGCCGGTCCAGAGAGCGCAGAAGTGCTGTTCAAGAGCGCAAGGCGCATTTCATGAGCGCAAAGCGCATTTGATCAATTTTATGATCAGGGAACAAATTTATGTTCTTTTAGAAGAGACTTTTTCTCAAAATTCAAGAACAACAGTTCTTATTTTGCAGGAGAGATTTTCGATCTCTTGTTTTGATGGAAGGCTTTGCCTTTATAGATCCATGATCTGTGAGAAGAATATGTTCTTTTTTTATTTTGTGATGAGATCTTTTAATCTCTTTTGTGAAAGACTTTTTGTCTTGAAGATCTATGATCTTTTAAAGAAAAGAATTCTTCTTTTATTGAAATGATTTCATCTCTGTGTTCATCGCCCTTCTTTTTACCTTGAAGAAATATCTTCTTGCAAGAGCTTGCTCTTTTTCTTTTGAGTTTTTCTCAAATTTTATAGGGGGGTTTCTCTATATCAGACTTGAAGTCTTGGGGCCTTTATATAGGGCGAGCTGATTTGTTGAATCAGTTAAAGAGATCTTTCTCTGATTGATTTGGGGATGTTTCCCACCGTTGGATCTTTGATCCTAAGGCTTCTGTTTTACAGAATGTAATCTTCTTGTTTTTAACAAAATTGGAAAATCTTTCCATAACAAAATTTAATTCTGATTAATTAATAATTTATCATTATTATTAGATCTTTTGATCTAACGGTGGGGAGTTCTTTAATTCCAGCGCTGGCGCACCCATGCTTTGCACGTGGTGCGCTGCTCAGAGCGCAGCGCACTTTGCGCTAGCGCACCTGTGTTTGACACGTGGTGCACTGCTCAGAGCGCAGCGCAGCCTGCCCTAGCGCACCCGTATTTGACACGTAGCGCGCGGCGCGCCTAGCGCTAGCGTACACATAGTGCACTGCCTAGAGCGCGGCGCACCTGGCGCTGGATCTGAAACGTTCAATTTTTGAAATTCGAATTTCAAACAGAGATTTGCTCTGATTGGGGGAAACAAATGCCCCCCCCCCACTGTTGCGCTCACATGGCCCACACGTGAGTGCGGCGGTGGCGACATCTGCGCTCTTGGATCAACTCAAAAGTTGAAGAGGCCTTTCAATGCCTATAAATAGGACTTGTGGTCCTTTAGATGATTCTGTTCATCTCCTTGTTTTCTTATTCTTGAGAATTTTAATTCTCTGTTAGAGCCAAGTTCTCCTTTTTTAAAGAAATTTCAAGAGTCAAAACTCTGCCAAAATTTTAGGTAAAATTTTTAGATAATTTAGGGTTTTACCCATTAACAGAGCCTTGCTCTTCATAGATCTTCGATCTAAAGAAAATCCTTTTAGGGTTTCATTAACAGAGCTTTGCTCTCCAGAACCCATAGATCTAAAGAGATCTTTTCTTGGGGCTTCTTAGCCCATGAACAGAGCTTTGCTCTTTTGATAACATGTAGATTTTTTAATCTCTTATGAAGAACTCTTAAGAGTTTGTTCATGCATCTTGAAGATCCCAGAATTTTTTAATTCATAAAAATTAATTGTAATTAATTCTTTTCTGATGGATTTTTCCCATCAGATTTACAGAGCCAGGCTCTTAAGGAATTTTTATTCCTTCATGATCAGAGTTTGACAAGTGTCACTCTGTCATAGAGCATTGCTCTCAAAGGGAGATTTTCTCCTTTTCCCGATAGATCTCTCATTTAATGAGAATTTTCTTGAGAATCTCCTCATTTAATTAACAGTCTCATCAAATGATAAGGCTGTTTTATTAATTGATGAATCGTCATCTAGATTTTATGGGTCCCCCTTTGGTTCCCCTCCACTGCATTGCAGTGTGGTACAAATTTTAAAGTACCAAGTGTCAGAATTTAAATTAAATTATAGCACTGACAATTGACTTTTGTCCCTTTTGCGCAGACGACATGTCTTTCGACACTTCCTTTCCATTCATTCGCTCCGAAGGTGGATTTCCTGAAGCGCCCGTAAACCGGGAGGATATTGCGTAGATCAGAGACCATGACCTGGAACACAAGAATCTTCACTTATGGGGAACATGGTATAACCAGATCATTATGGGTCGACGCAGCTTCTCTTGCGCAACACCTTCAGAGGCCATTTTGGCGATTCACTTTGCTGACCCACCCCCAGTGAACTATGCTGTGGAGGTGGTTAATTGGACTTCAGAGGATTGTCTTTAGCCCTCTATGACTGCAATACCTGTACAACCGCCGATGGTTTTAGACATTCTAGGGCGGCGTATATGCCAAGGTGAGTCGCGTCCTTGGGGACATCCGTACAATATAGGTCTGGTTCCCCGTCACTCATCCGGCTACCTGCAATGGGTCTGATATATCCTATCGGCAAAGAAGTCAGAACTACTGAAGCTTGGGTTATATCCTGCGATTTATGCTTCTCTGTTTCATTATTCCACACCTCCCGCGTGGTGGGTCAAAACCTTCTTGGAACAATGGAACGTTCCAACTCATACCATTCTTATGTTAGATCGGGAAGTTTCCATCTCTCTGGAAGAGTTTGCGGATATCTCCGGTTTGCCTGTCAGAAGGGAGCATTATGAGGAGATCTTACCCCCAGATGAATATGTCTTCGATACCCGAATAGTGATGACGGGTCTAAACCCATAGAATGCCATTCAGCACCGATTCCCCAGCTTGATCAAGGTGCTAAATATTTATGAAGGTTTATTTCTTGAATCTGGAAGCCATGGGGTTAGTTTTGTGGACTTCATCGCCCGTTTTCTTCACCCAGATGTTTTGTTGTGCCAGGGTGACAAGTTTGCCAAACTCGATGATCCTTTTGACTTCGGTTTGGACCGCCGGCCAATATTTGAAGCTGGTCAAAAAGGATTCTTTCTTTCAAACGTCGCGATCGTCCCTTTTTCAGAAATTGCTGCTCCGGCCATCGACGAGGAAACATTCTTTCTAGGGTTCCTCAGTTTGTGGTTAAGCTGGTTCGCGCTTCCCATGCACTCTCGCTACATGAGGCCGTCAGTCTTTTACCCAGCTCATCGGATGGTTGAAAGGAGACAAGTTGCTGTTGGAATTGCCGGGCTGGCTCATCTATACCACGGCCTTAGTTTGGCAGCTGATACTACTCAGCCGGGGGTGCAGCCCGTAAACTTCCCGATGCATTATTTTACTTCATGGTTTGAATTGCATGTGCTCGGTGCCTTCGGAATGCACAAGCGGCCCCATTTCTATGAAACTTGTAGTTTTCCACCGATCATGCGGCTGGTCAATGCTTCCATTGTGGAGCCAAGCCAGCGAAAGGCTCGGGATGTAATTCTTCGCCCACATACCGTCGGGGATGGCATGGCCTTTGTTGATAAGGTTATGACCATCGGCAAGGAGTCTGCTAAGACGGCGCAGCCATTGCGGGACACTTTTAAGGATGGGGCCTCTACCCTGAAAGCTCGGGAAATTCTCCACATGTATTCCATCAGGTCGGGATATTTGGTGTTCAGGCAGAACGATTCGGCTCTGTTCATAAGATATAACCCTCACTGTTTTGCCCAGCAATCAAGTTATAATCAGGGCGTCCCGCTCGAGGCATTCCTGGCAGAACCAGTTTACACTGAGGAGGGCATCCGGAGCGCCTTGCATCACTTCATGCGCCTAAACACAGGGTCCATTTTCTTTATTAGTGAACCAAGTTGTGTTCCTAGGTGTCACGACCCGAAATTGGCACGTGACGGCCCTAATACTGCGCAACGTCTACAGACGTAACGCAGTAAAAGAAAGCCAAAACCTAGAAATCTAAACCATTAAAAGACAAGAAAGGATAAGAAACATTGTTTAAAAGTCTTTGAAATCACAACCCAAATTCTTTAAAAGTCCAATTTTATTTCCTTTAAAATTTTGGCAGCACCTCCTTTGTAAAAGCTAGCCCCAAAAATGGGTACAACATAAAAATAAAGTAAAGCATCCCCAAACGGGAGCAAATACACGCCCAAAGGCGGAAAACAATCACCACCACAAATATACGACGCCGTAGCGAAGAAATAAAGACAATAGAGAAAAAACTGTATAAAAAACAACAAATCCACAATTTATACAATATCGTCCTCACCAAGTCTCTAAGTCAACAACATAATAATAGATGGAGAGTACAAGATACAACGAATATACAATACAAATACAGATAACCACCAAAACCCACCTGAACAAAACAGCACACTGTGAGCCGATGCGGTATCTGTAGCAAAAGATGATAGATGAATAGCCAGCCCCGACTACTCTGGGGAACACTCTGTAACACCTGTGGCACAACGGGGGTGAGTTGCCAACTCGTGAATAGTAAATAACATATGCAGGTAATCACAAGTATGCACGTAAAGCGTGAATCTAAGATATGCAATTAACAGTAATAACATGACATATGAATGCAGAATAATGGAAAGTACACTAGCAGGTACAACCAATATATATAAAGCAATAATGATATGACAACAGTATGCAATAATCATACGATAGGGATATGAGAATGTAAATGTGCAACAATCATGAAAGGTACACTAACAGGTACTACTAGTACATAAAGCAGTGCACAAACAGATAAGGTGAGGTATGGAGTGAAATATGTCATTTCCACGGAATCCTGACATCGTGGTAGGATCACAATCCAGCAAGACAATTCAAATCTCAATTCCTCAAATCAGCCCCCAAATTGGCTCTCATATCATCTAAGTATCACATCTCCTCAAATGCACAATATCAAGTATATCACATATATCGAATGTACAACATCAAGTATATCTCACATATCTCGTATGTACAATATCAAGTATATCTCACATAATCGAATGTACAATCATCAAGTATATCTCACATATATCGAATGTACAACATCAAGTGGATCTCACATATCTATCCAGTATCCAATCTCAAATGAATCTCTTATATCCCGAATCAAAATCTCCAGCAAAATTCTAATATCCTAAATACAATGACATAAATAAATATGATGAGGTCAATATACATATATTAGCATCTCATTCCACTAATATTGGTGTAAGGGTATATATAACAGCGGATAAATTCCCTGTTATATATACAAGGAGTAATTAGAAATATCATGAAACCAATGTGCCAAGCATCGACACAGAAATACTGATCTATCATATGCCGTCTCCCAGACTGACATCCTGATAGGTACGTATCATACGCTATCCCGAAAGCTCGAGTGCCTAGCTCTGACCCTCGCCTCTCGACGTATCCATACGTACATGACTCCCGTCGATATCCACATGATAGCCGCTGAGTCAATTGTCCTGTCACCGGAAAGTATGGTTCCCCTAAGCCTCATCGCCTGACACCACGACATCGTTCTTGCTTCGGGGTACCTCCGGGCCCCACCATGTACCCGCACGCGGACCCCTCCTTTCCTCGCATGGGGTATACACATCATAAACGACAAATCTCATGGTGGCTGCTGAAATATCATATCAAGGAAACCGGGTTTTTCAAATAATGCATAATTTCATGAACTCCCGCAGTCCCCAAATCCAGAAAACATCATGAAAAATCCATATAACAATGCGAAAATCCATGAATATAATATGTGCGACATATCTGAAATGCAAGCATATAAAGGAAAACCGCTAATTAACTGCATCAACTTAATACCAATATCATGCGGTTCTTATATTATCCGATTCTAAATAACATCAAGTAATGATAAACATGTAGCTATAACCAGATATGTGTGTAAACATGAAGGTATAACAAGGTATGTGTATCTACCTATCAGTAATGATGCAATATACTCTCCGAGTATAAGTGAAGTATGTATGCAAGGTATACATGTAGCTATGTCATTATGTGTGTATGTACCTATCACTAATGGTACAATACCCTATAGGTATACAGGTAACTAGCATGTAAGTATGTCAGAGCATATGTGTAAGCATGTAGGTATACAGGTATGCCATAAGTCAATGCGTAAAGAATTATGAATCAAAGTCTCAATGTCCCTAACCAAGCAATATCATATTTATAAGTGGGTTGTGCGTGACATGGCAATTATTGACGGTGTGTGTAGCATACAATCAATGCTCGTGCAACATGAATCGTCAATAATATATGCAGTGTCCTAAGGATACTAGTCCAAGCACAACAATATCTAAGTAATAGGGTAAATGCGCAAATCCTAAATCTGACATAGAATATGCGACAAAAGTAACAACTCTAGCCCAGACGCATAACGCCATGCGGGCGATTCCCCTATAGATGTTAAATCTACTCACCAACGCTCCTGGCTAAGTGAAGTCTACCACCTGTTTTCCCTTTGTCGTAGCGTCCAAAGTCCCCGCCTGCGAACCTAAAATTTCACAAACACATCACATAAGCTAAATATCCTACAACGACGAAAAGACATCGAAACGCAAGAATAACGCCCTGAAAATTGTACTGCGCACTTAGCGCATCTATCGTGCACGACATCGGCCAAAAACCCTAATTGGGATCGCTAAACTACGAAACACCAAGTCTAGACTCCGATCGACCCGATCGCGCATTCAAAACACAATAATAAACATGGTCTCAATATAAATAACGTCGTAACGTCAAAAGAAACCCACGCCTAAAAGTTACCGAAATTAGGTTTAGCAAAATTTTAGATCTCGCCTAATTAGGTTTAGCAAAAGTCTAGTTTGTAATTAAGCTAATTAGGTAATTAGGAAAATAACATTTAACAAACTATCAAACTAGGTTAAGTTTTCTTTTGGTTAAAACTAACAATTAACCTATTCACTAACCAAAACCCAAATTAATTATCCAAAATCCATATCTAGAATTTTAAACATGAAATTAAATAGATTAATTTTAACAACTAATAAGCCAATTAAAGTAGTAGAACAACAAAGAAATTAGGGTTAGGGTTTTATACCTCCACAAAAGATTCAAAATCAAGTTTGCTAGCTGACAAGTCCAAGATTGAAGTAGAGAGAATGTAGAATATTTTGCCTCAAGGAACTCAACGAATCGGGTGATGGTAAATGAAGTTGTCAATTTGGGTGAAGGAATGAGCTATGATTTTGCAAAGGAAAATTTTCCACCATGAAAAATTGGCTCGGCCAACAATGATGGGCTGATTTGTGCTCTGTGGAAAAAGCAATATATCAAGTGGAAAATGAATCCATTAATTGAAGCATCAATTAATATATAAAATTCATGTCCAAACAATGGGAGGGGGGCCGGCCACAATGAAGGAGGGGTGAGTACAACAAAAAGAGGTGATCATAACCATCATACTTATCACAAGATCAACTAGAAATTTCCAAGCTCAAAACAAAATGCTTTAAATGAACAAGGATGAGTCACAACCATGACTCAACAATTCTAGAAACTTTAAACAATGACTCATCACAAAAGAAAATCCCCACTCACCTACAAGATGAATTCGGCCAAGTCAAGAAAGAAATGGAATTTTGGCCAAAATGATATATCAACATCAACCAATAATTAAAATAATATTTTATTTGGGAAAATTTGTATCTGAAGCAAAAGATCCCATATACCCCCAAAGTTCGCGCACAAGCTTTATTTTAGCTAAACTAGGTGCCGGCAAGTTTATACGGATGTTTGATCGAAATCGAGATAAAACGGGAAAAACCGACAATTTTGCCCTAAAACGGAAAAATTCGCAAAACGATTTCTGAAACGTTACAATCTCCCCCCTTATAAAAATTCGTCCCCGAATTGAAAATTTTCACTAAGCGTACCTTTAAAAAGAAGAGTACAAAACTCCCAAATCTCGCTCGCAGCCTCCCGAGTGATCATCTCACTATACGGCTACGTCCAAGAAAACTCTCCACAAATAGCAAGACCCTTGACCGAAGTTTCTCCACCTGCCGGCCATTAACACAATTGGCTGCTGGTGAACGAAAGATCGCGTCCAAGCTAAATGGTCTGGTACTGAATCATGTGAGAAAGGTCATGAAGGTAATTGCAAAGTATCGACACAAGGAATACGGGGTGAAAACTCAATAATCTGGGCGGAAGTGCCAAATTAAAGGCAACGAACTAACACGCTTAAAGGATCTCAAAAGGACCTAAAATCCTGGGATAAGATTCCCAAAACTCCACACATCATTTATCGAAAAATCCATAGGAATACATGATCTCCCACTGCGAACTCAAGCCTACGACCAACCCGGTCGACATAAGACCTCTGTCTGCACTGGGCTACTCATCCTGACCTGAACCAACTGGATCATCTCCAAATTCTCTAGACTAGCTGAGGTCAAAAATAATACTACGCAGAGTCAGAAAACAGACTGGTGATCGACACGACCTGTCTAAACCTAGAGGTTGTTAATTGGAGTGTCTCATGATAACAACTATCGAAGGAGAATCCTAACAATGGCAAGTGACGATCCCAACTGCCGACAACAATTAATACGTACGCACAAGCATATCCTCCAGAGTCGGTATAGCCCGCTCTCACAAAACCATCATCCCGCGGATGGAAAAACGGAGCTAAAGCTCACCCAGTACCCAAGGCTTCCTAAAGTTCCTACCCAAGATGGCAAGCGAATAGGGTGCCCTATTTGGATACGACCCATGAAGGAACTCCGTACAACGCACAAACTTAAGCAACCCGAGTATAACTGGACAACTAGCATCCGAATAGAGTCACACCCTGACTAAACCTGGGTAGACCCACAACGAATATTCATGGAGATCTGCTCCCATTCCCACTTCGGAACGGTTAAAGGTTGCAACTCTCCAGCTGGTCTCAAATGCTCAACCTTAACACACAACAAGACAGACACCTCGAAACGAAATCCGAAACTTCACTCTTCATCCCTGCCCACCCGTAACTATCTCACAAGTCACGCTACAAATTAGTGGAACTTGAATGAACACCGAAAGTTGACTTATGTGCCTGCTCTATGATTTCGCGTCTCTACCCAATAGTATCAGGTACGCAAACGCGTCCCCAAACTCATCACACCCTTGTCACAAATCAAGGACTCCGAATCATTACCCAGCCGAGTATGCTGAAGTATTTCTGACGAACGAGCATCGGCGGGCAGTGTCTCGCGAAAGCGATTAAGGAAAAGTGGTCAGGCGCGGACATGAGCAGGCTGTCCCCTCGGTAGAGACGAACTTAAGCTGTGCTCAACGATCGAACAAGAACTGTGAATCTGCAAAAGACTATCTCAAAAATCAAAATCCGCTGCAGGAAGATGTACATTAAGCCCTGATAGTCCGTTAAAATCTGACACGACTCTCGAACAAGTAGTGTGTCCAAATCTCCAACGCAAGACCACCGCGGCCATATCCAGATCATGAGTGGGATATCCTGCTCGTACGTCCTCCAAATGTAGGGAAGAAAAAGCGATAACTCTATAGTGTCACCTCAGTACACAATCGAGCCCCACTCGCGAAACATCACAGTTAAAACAACAAAGTCGTCCAAACCAAAAACCAAGAAAGAACTGGTGCAGTTGTTAACCAAATCTCCAACTTCTGAGAAACCCCACACGCATGCCTCAGTCCAAAGAAAAGAAACCTCCTTTCAAGTCATTCCAGTCAACGGTGCAGCACTACACTAGCAATCCTGCACGAAACGGCGGCAAAAACCTGCTAATCCCAAAAATCTGCGAACTTCCGTCCGAACACAAGCCTGGGACTAAGCTGTACGGCCAGGATCTTCCTCGGGACCATACGAAAAACCATCTCGCGTAACTACAAGACCTAGGAGTCAACACAAACAAGCCTAAAGGAACACTCCGAGAATCTAGCAAACAGCTGGGGCTCTCCCAATGTTTGCAAAACAAATCCTCAAGTGCTGCTCCTGTCCCTCAAGACACAAAGAATAGACCAGAATGTCATCAATAACACAACAATAACTGGTCGAGGAATGGCCTGAAGAAATCCGGTTCATCATATCTATGAATGCTGCTAAGGCATTGGTGAGTCCGACGACACCACCAAAACACACAAAGCCCGTAGCACGCACAAGGCAGTCTTCGGAATGTCATCACTCCGAACCCGCAGCAATGATGACCTGATCCCGAACAAACTTAGAAAATGTCTCGCACTCTGGAGCCGATCAAAGAAATCGTCAATGCGAGGTAAAGGATACCTATCCGCACTGTAAGCCGGTTCAATTGGCGATCCATCAATACACAACCTAAACTGCCGTCTTCCTCCTTGACGAACAGAAATAGGAGCTCCTCAATGTGAAACACTCAGATGCACTAGCCCCCCAACAAACAACTCTGCAGCTGATCCTTAAGCTCCCTAAGCTCCGCCGGCTCATCTGGAACAACGTCGGAAAACTCTCGCACGATAAGAACCCGGTTCAACAAACCCACTGTGGCTCCGGTATCACGAATGAATGCCAAGAATCCTCGACATCCTCTCCTCAAAATCCGACTAGCGAAAAAGGCTGAATTCGAGCTGTGAGAGGCGGCACCACTGTCCCCCTGCACAACAAGAACTGACTTGCCGGGAAAACAAACCTGACTGTTTCCTCGCGGTAGTCCATAGACGCCTAGCACGTAACTAACCAGTCCATGCCCAGGAGAACATCAAATCCAACAACCCTAGAAGGATCAAGTGACGGATGAATCTCCTAACCGATTGGCATACGACTGAAATACGTGTCGCGCATCAAAAGAATCGCTGACAGAAGTTAACACAACAAACGGCTGATCTAGATAACACGAATTCCCTCGTCCCAAACCTCTGCTACTCCCGCAACGGTCACGAAAGCTATCTCGACGACTAAGCCTCTGTCTCTGAGCTGATACCCCGGTACGAGTCCTCCACGGTTCCGAAACTCCCGAAGTCTTTGGAATACGTGTCTCGTCAACTAGGGCTGCATCCACTGGTGCTATGTAACTGACGGAAAGCTGTGTGCTGATCGCAAGGAACAACTGGGTAACAGGGGTGACAACCTCCAGTCGCTGGGCTCGAATGGTCTCCACCAAAGAACTCATCGTCTGGCGCAAGTCCTGCATCTCTGCCACAACCCTAGCGATACTATCTGTCAAAGGCGGATCCGTCTGCACCTGTGCAACGAGCGTGCCATCCTGGTCAGTCCTCGCTCTCCCCGAGTCAATACTGACCTCGGCCCTCACTGCACCTCACTGAGTCCCCATAGTCATCGTCGGCAAAGGCTATAAATAGGAATAAGATTTGATATGAACACGGAAATCGAATCACAAGGATATGAATCATCAAGGAAGGAATTTCAAGTAATTGTACTTAGGTCACTTTAGGCGGAGTACTGCATCGTGAGTATGCTGCAGACAACACACACTACGTTACTCTGCTTAAGCTACCTACTCCATCATATAAAGGTCATCCTACACTCCGTAAGGTAAAAACCTAGCGCTCTGATACCAAGTTTGTCACGACCCGAAATTGGCACGTGACGGCCCTAATACTGCGCAACGTCTACAGGCGTAACGCAGTAAAAGAAAGCCAAAACCCAGAAATCTAAACCATTAAAAGACAAGAAAGGATAAGAAACATTGTTTAAAAGTCTTTAAAATCACAACCCAAATTCTTTAAAAGTCCAATTTTATTTCCTTTAAAATTTTGGCAGCACCTCCTTTGTAAAAGCTAGCCCCAAAAATGGGTACAACATAAATATAAAGTAAAGCATCCCCAAACGGGAGCAAATACACGCCCAAAGGCGGAAAACAATCACCACCACAAATATACGACGCCGTAGCGAAGAAATAAAGACAATAAAGAGAAAGCTGTATAAAAGACAACAAATCCACAATTTATACAATATCGTCCTCACCAAGTCTCTAAGTCAACAACATAATAGTAGATGGAGAGTACAAGATACAACGAATATACAATACAAATACAGATAACCACCAAAACCCACCTGAACAAAACAGCACACTATGAGCCGATGCGGTATCTGTAGCAAAAGATGATAGATGAATAGCCAGCCTCGACTACTCTGGGGAACACTCTGTAACATCTGTGGCACAACGGGGTTGAGTTGCCAACTCGTGAATAGTAAATAACATATGCAGGTAATCGCAAGTATCCACGTAAAGCGTGAATCTAAGATATGCAATTAACAGTAATAACATGACATATGAATGCAGAATAATGGAAAGTACACTAGCAGGTACAACCAATATATATAAAGCAATAATGATATGACAACAGTATGCAATAATCATGCGATAGGGATATGAGAATGTAAATGTGCAACAATCATGAAAGGTACACTAACAGGTACTACTAGTACATAAAGCAGTGCACAAACAGATAAGGTGAGGTATGGAGTGAAGTATGTCATTTCCACGGAATCCTGACATCATGGTCGGATCACAATCCAGCAAGACAATTCAAATCCCAATTCCTCAAATCAGCCCCCAAATTGGCTCTCATATCATCTAAGTATCACATCTCCTCAAATGCACAATATCAAGTATATCACATATATCGAATGTACAACATCAAGTATATCTCACATATCTCGTATGTACAATATCAAGTATATCTCACATAATCGAATGTACAATCATCAAGTATATCTCACATATATCGAATGTACAACATCAAGTGGATCTCACATATCTATCCAGTATCCAATCTCAAATGAATCTCTTATATCCCGAATCAAAATCTCCAGCAAAATTCTAACATCCTAAATACAATGACATAAATAAATATGATGAGGTCAATACACATATATTAGCATCCCATTCCACTAATATTGGTGTAAGGGTATATATAACAGTGGATAAATTCCATGTTATATATACAAGGAGTAATTAGAAATATCAAGAAACCAATGTGCCAAGTATCGACACAGAAATACTGATCTATCATATGCCGTCTCCCAGACTAACATCCTGATAGGTACGTATCATACGCTGTCCCAAAAGCTCGAGTGCCTAGCTCTGACCCTCGCCTCTCGACGTATCCATACGTACATGACTCCCGTCGGTATCCACATGATAGCCGCTGAGTCATTGGTCCTGTCACGGAAAGTATGGTTCCCCTAAGCCTCATCGCCTGACACCACGACATCGTTCTTGCTTCGGGATACCTCCGGGCCCCACCATGTACCCGCACGCGGACCCCTCCTTTCCTCGCATGGGGTATACACATTATAAACGACAAATCTCATGGTGGCTGCTGAAATATCATATCAAGGAAACCGGGTTTTTCAAATAATGCATAATTTCATGAACTCCTGCGGTCCCCAAATCCAGAAAACATCATGAAAAATCCATATAACAATGCGAAAATCCATGAATATAATATGTGCGACATATCTGAAATGCAAGTATATAAAGGAAAACCGCTAATTAACTGCATCAACTTAATACCAATATCATGCGGTTCCTATACTATCCAATTCTAAATAACATCAAGTAAAGATAAACATGTAGCTATAACCAGATATGTGTGTAAACATGAAGGTATAGTAAGGTATGTGTATCTACCTATCAGTAATGATGCAATATACCCTCCGAGTATAAGTGAAGTATGTATGCAAGGTATACATGTAGCTATGTCATTATGTGTGTATGTACCTATCACTAATGGTACAATACCCTATAGGTATACAGGTAACTAGCATGTAAGTATGTCAGAGCATATGTGTAAGCATGTAGGTATACAGGTATGCTATAAGTCAATGCGTAAAGAATTATGAATCAAAGTCTCAATGTCCCTAACCAAGCAATATCATATCTATAAGTGGGTTGTGCGTGACATGGCAATTGTTGACGGTGTGTGTAGTATACAATCAGTGCTCGTGCAACATGAATCGTCAATAATATGTGCAGTGTCCTAAGGATACTAGTCCAAGCACAACAATATCTAAGTAATAGGGTAAATGCGTAAATCCTAAATCTGACATAGAATATGCGACAAAAGTAACATCTCTAGCCTAAACGCATAACGCCATACGGGCGATTCCCCTGTAGATGTTAAATCTACTCACCAACGCTCCTGGCTAAGTGAAGCCTACCACCTGTTTTCCCTTTGTCGTAGCGTCCAAAGTCCCCGCCTACGAACCTAAAATTTCACAAACACATCACATAAGCTAAATATCCTACAACGACGAAAAGACATCGAAACGCAAGAATAACGCCCTGAAAATTGCACCGCGCACTTAGCGCATCTATCGTGCACGACATCGGCCAAAGACCCCACACCAAGTCTAGACTCCGATCGACCCGATCGCGCATTCAAAACACAATAATAAACGTGGTCTCAATATAAATAACGTCGCAACGTCAAAATAAACCCATGCCTAAAAGTTACCGAAATCTAGTAAACAGTATTTATCTTTTTTTTTAGCACAAAACTACAAGTTTTATCAAAAGTAGAATTTACAAACATCTCAAAAAATAGAAAGGTTAAACCATTTAAATCTTTACTAAAATTTTAGATCTCGCCTAATTAGGTTTAGCAAAAGTCTAGTTTGTAATTAAGCTAATTAGGTAATTAGGAAAATAACATTTAACAAACTAGCAAACAAGGTTAAGTTTTCTTTTGGTTAAAACTAACAATTAACCTATTCACTAACCAAAACCCAAATTAATTATCCAAAATCCATATCTAGAATTTTAAACATGAAATTAAATAGATTAATTTTAACAACTAATAAGCCAATTAAAGTAGTAGAACAACAAAGAAATTAGGGTTAAGGTTTTATACCTCCACAAAAGATTCAAAAAAATCAAGTTTGCTAGCCGACAAGTCCAAGATTGAAGTAGAGAGAATGTAGAATATTTTGCCTCAAGGCACTCAACGAATCGGGTGATGGTAAATGAAGTTGTCAATTTGGGTGAAGGAATGAGCTATGATTTTGCAAAGGAAAATTTTCCACCATGAAAAATTGGCTCGGCCAACAATGATGGGCCGATTTGTGTTCTTTGGAAAGAGCTATATATCAAGTGGAGAATGAATCCATTAATTGAAGCATCAATTAATATATAAAATTCATGTCCAAACAATGGGAGGGGGGCCGACCACAATGAAGGAGGGGTGAGTACAACAAAAAGAGGTGACCATAACCATCATACTTATCACAAGATCAACTAGAAATTTCCAAGCTCAAAACAAAAATGCTTTAAATGAACAAGGATGAGTCACAACCATGACTCAACAATTCTAGAAACTTTAAACAATGACTCATCACAAAAGAAAATCCCCACTCACCTACAAGATGAATTCGGCCAAGTCAAGAAAGAAATGGAATTTTGGCCAAAATGATATATCAACATCAAACAATAATTAAAATAATATTTTATTTGGGAAAATTTTTATCTGAACCAAAAGCTCCCATATACCCCCAAAGTTCACGCACAAGCTTTATTTTAGCTAAATTAGATGCCGGCAAGCTTATACGGACGTTTGATCGAAATCGGGATAAAACGAGAAAAACCGACAATTTTGCCCTAAAACGGAAAAATTCGCAAAACGATTTCTGAAACGTTACACTAGGTCCTTAAACGTATACATGGGGTGGTATCAGCACGCAATGGGTGCCATTATTAGGGAGGAAAAGAAATTGTTGCTAGACCGCAAAGGCGCATCCCCTGCCGGTAATCCAAGCATTCCTCTGAAGCGACGGACCACTGTCCGCCCTCTCTTAAGAGAAGTCG
Organism: Agapanthus africanus; assembly: GCA_030015575.1. Classification (NCBI taxonomy): domain Eukaryota; kingdom Viridiplantae; phylum Streptophyta; class Magnoliopsida; order Asparagales; family Amaryllidaceae; genus Agapanthus; species Agapanthus africanus. The sequence goes on along the minus strand of CM057349.1, from coordinate 407,148,192 downwards.
CCGCAGTCGAGGTCCCGCAGGATAGGCCTGAGCTACCAGTGCCCCGTGCTCCCGTGGAGACGGTGAATGTACTACCGGTGCCCCGTGCTCCCGTAGAGGCGGTGAATGTAGCTTCCCCTGAGTCTGGGGTGGGTTCAGATATCGGGACTCACCGTCCCAAAGTGCCCACCAAGCACAAGCTAGTGCTGGCTGCGACCGGCGCTCGTTCACAGAAGAGGAAGAAAAAGTCGATTCTTTCAGTCGACGTTGTACTTGGCCAGGAGCCTCATGCTCCTTGTGGCGAGGGTCTGAGCGAGTATGGGATAAACGAAGGTTTATTCATGTCGTCGGATGATACTGATCTGGTGGCTGCCATTGCAGCTTCTGAGCAATTGGCAAGCCATGAAGTGGGACTGGCTATCCTCGCGATATCAGGTAACCATTAATTGTATCTTTCGTCATTGCATCATATTTCTATCATCATGTTTTGACTGACACTTTTCCATCTTTAACAGGCATTTCCACTGAAGAAGCTCTCGCAGCTTCTCTCAAGACTTTTGAGGAAGAGGAAAGATTTCGAGCATCCTTAGGCATCGGTATGCTTCGGTTTATCGTGTCTCTGCTCCCATTTTTTTATATCTTCTTATCGCAGGAACTACCTCTACTCAGATTATTCCAAGCGTGGCACCGACTTCACAGGGCAGTGCGGAGACGCTTCCTGGGCCGGCTATCTCAGTTCCGCCGGTATTGTCGAAAGAAGCTTCGCTTAAGCAACCGATGACGGATGCCATGACGGCTCTAGAGGTAAATATTGGCATGGACGAGGATGTACTGTTGAAGGAGGCCTTTAGAAGATCCGCCCTCACAGCCCGGGCAGAGAGGAAGCGTATGATGCATGCGGCAAGGGAACGTACCGCCGCCTTGGCTGCAGGTGCAGGTTCGAGCACCGCTACCCCTGCCCCTACTTCTTTGGAAGATGCTCCGGCTGCCTTGTCCACCGCCTACAGACAGGCAACACGTGCGGCTCGGGAAGCAATCGGAAGACCAACTCAAGGTAACGTGACATTGGTTTCTTTTGTCAAGGTTTTAACTTTCTGGTTCTCATATATCCTATCTTGCAGGGCCTAGTCTTGCCGAATAAGTGGCGGCAACTACTGAGCCTGGGGTAGCGGTAGAGGAGATAGCCACGATCGCCGAACCCTAGGTAGCGGTAGGTGAGATGGCTACAGCCGCCAAGCCCGAGGTAGCCACTCTTTCTCAAGAGTCTGGAACAGCTCCAATCATCGTTCTTTCCCCATGCGGCTCCCTGCCATTGCCGGGCGCTGCGAGTATCACGACGATTCTCGTGGAGTTGGGTGATGAAGCCACAGGCGGTGAAACCATTCCTATGGAGGAGGGTGAAGCAGTCGCTGTATCAAGTGACGCCCTTGTTGCGGTTCCGACCGGCGACTCACTAAGTAGATTTTGGGTCATTGCTTTTATTTTTATTCTGCAATCCCTTTTAATCTTTCCTGACAGTATTTATCTCGTTCCTAATGCATGCATGGCAAGTGTTGAGGCTGCGCTACCCGAGACAGCGCCATCAGTTACCGCTTTGACGGTGACCACTCCTCTACCTTCTCTCGTACCATCTCAGATGTTGGAAGGTGTGGATTTGTGACCCATCAGTTTTATTTCTAGGCTGTATAATTTATGTACTGACATTGCATTACTGCGTCCTTGCAGGAGTCCTTTTTGATCACCTGTATCAGGTGCTACACCCATACTTCTCTTTCCAGTCAGAGATTAGCCCACCTGCTGGTGTCGGTGAGTATCTTTTCTAACCAACGTCCTTTCTTTAACGGGCATTCACATTATTGCTAATTCTTCTTTGCATTGCTTGTAGCCTTACAAATTGAAGGAAGGGACGAGGGTATCGTTGCGCCACCAGTACTCCCAGCTCTGCCCTCTGTTACAGCCGGTATAGTAGAATCTATTGTTTATGTATTTTCTTTGTTTCTTGAGCCGACATCTGACTGTGATTTATTTTGCAGCAATCACGTCGACTCTAGCTCCGTTCGAGTCTCGCATCATAATGCCGGCAGGGCCCTTTTCTAGACGTCCATCATCCAAAGGCGCTGTGACTAGCCTGCGTATGTTGAGCGAATACGTCGAGGAGCTTGACGCGGAGGCCCCTACATTTGCTACAGATTTTGCTGCCGAGATTAATCCAATGCTGGCGACGCTTGTGAACTTCCATAATGAAGGCGTCGTCGAGTCTTGGGTTAATCATTGCAGGAAGATTGAGGCTTTCCTGCATGAGCTTGAGCTTAGGCGTCCTGCTCCTAAGATCCTGACCGTGAACTCTCAACGGGCTGCATGGGTTAAGCAAAGTGCCCTTTTCCTTCGTCACTTCAAACAAGAGGCGATCCTCAAGCAAAAGGAACATGAGGCGACTTCCGCTGAGTCTGTCCAATTGCGTGCCTAGGTCGAAACGAACGCCACGCAACTGAGAGCCGTCTTTGACAATTTGCAGCGATGTATTTCGGACGAGATGGCATTGAGGCGGAAACTCGACTTCATTGAGCGGATTACGCAGAGAGGCGAAGTTGCCCAACGGGAAATCAATAAGAAGGTTTCATCGTGCTTGCAGCAACGAGCTCGAATAGAAGCGGAGCTGGCTGCGGCGGCTGACCTTGAAAAGGAGTTGATAGGAGTGCACGAGCAACTGGCTGACTTATTGAAAACGCCTCCTTCTCAGTAGCTGCCTTTGTATCAATTAAACACTTGTAACCTTTGAATAATATGTATCCATTTTTTATTTTTTTATATGATGTATTTTGTATTCAATTGAGCTCATGAATAAAGACACATTTTTCTTATCTCCTACTGTCGTTTTCTTCTCTTTGCTGTGTTGTTGGTATGTTATTCTGGCAAGTGTGGCCTGTAGATGATAAAGAATATTTCATCTTGAACTCTCTGAGAGGTAGTGATGGCTTAGGAAGCAGGTTCAGATCTGCTACCTAAGACTTTTCAACTTCATGAGCCGTGAGGGTCTCATAAAGACTTTCTCCCTACGAGTCGAGAGGATCTCGTAGGTGTATTTTCTCCCTAGGAATCATGAGGATTCCTAAGTGTGTTTTCCCTCATAAGTCGTAAGGATCTTAGAAGAGAGTTTTCTTCCTTATGAGTCGAGAGGACCCGTAAGTGTTTAATGAGATTGACGTTATCCGTATTTCACGGCGTCAGAAGTTGCTCTGGGCATTTTCTACGGGGTCAAAGTTAACTTTAGCCGTGTTCCATGGAGTCGTTGGATGATGTATTTCCGCACGGGGTCATGTGGATGACGTATTTCCGCAACGAGGTCATATAGATAACGTATTTCCGAGACGGGGTCATGTAGATGACGTATTTCCGAAACGGGATCATGTGGATGACGTATTTCCGCGACGAGGTCATTTGGATGACATATTTCCGCGACGGGGTCGTGTAGATGACGTATTTCCGAAACGGGGTCATGTGGATGACGTATTTCCGCTACGGGTCATGTGGATGACGTATTTCAGAGACGAGGTTATGTAGATGACGTGTTTCCGAGACGGGGTCATGTGGATGACGTGTTTCCGCGACGGGGTCATATGGATGACGTATTTCCGAGACAGGGTCATGTGGATGAAGTGTTTCCGCGACGGGGTCATGTAGATGACGTATTTCCGAGATGGGGTCATGTAGATGACGTGTTTCCGGGACGGGGTCATGTGGATGATGTGTTTCCATGACGGGGTCATATGGATGATGTATTTCCGAGACAGGGTCATGTGGATGACGTGTTTCCACGATGGGGTCATATGGATGACGTGTTTCTGAGACGGGGTCATATGGATGACGTGTTTCCGCGACGGGGTCATATGGATGACGTATTTCTGAGACGGGGTCATGTGGATGACGTGTTTCCGCGATGGGGTCATATGGATGACGTATTTCCACGAAGGGGTCATGTGGATGATGTATTTCTGCGACGGGGTCATGTGGATGACGTATTTTAGAGACGGGGTCATGTGGATGACGTATTTCCGAAACAGGGTCATGTGGATGACGTATTTCCACGACGGGGTAATATGGATGACGTATTTCCGCGACGAGGTCATGTGAATGACGTATTTCCGAAACGGGGTCATGTGGATAACGTATTTCCGAGACGGGGTCATTTGCTGACGTATTGTCTGCTGTAATGAGACGAATATCGAAGTGGTCCCCAGGTTGTCTGAGAACCATCGAGAATTGGAGTATGGGCTTTGCCATAGCTCCAGGGTTGATTGCAGCGTCTGAATCCTGCTGGGATAGGGAGGAACGCTGTTGATGATCTCTAGGCTATCCCTGAACCGTCGAGATTTGGCTTCGTTTTCTGATGGAGCCTGGTGAGGGAAGGTGTGATTCCTTCTTTGTTTGCGCCCCTGGATTGCATACAGAGATTGATGTGATATCACCTGTAAGGTATAAATTTCATTTCATTCATTTTTTAAATTTCTTTCCGCGATGCTCTATCATTTCAGCTTTTTATCACGAAGGTCGTGATTGCCCAATCATTTCGGCTATTTTTCGCGGTGCCCAATCATTTCGGCTATTTATTTTATTTTTACTCGCTGCTTTTTATTACGAGTTGCCCAATCATTTCGGCTATTTATTTTATTTTTACTCGCTGCTTTTTATTGCGAGTTGCCCAATCATTTCAGCTATTTTGCATGCATACATTTTTACTTGCTGATTTTGTTGCAAGTTGCCCCATTATTTCGGTTATTTCGTATGCATGTATGGCTCGCTAGCTTCTTGCAAGCTTGGAATTAGACACCGATTTTGGTATCAGCACCGCTACAACTGGAATATTGCCAGGAGCTAATCATCATTTGCCTCTGTCGATATCGAACAAAGGTGTCTTAGCGAACAGGGTTAGGATCCTGTCGACTAAGACTTTTGACTTCATGAGCCGTAAGGGTCTCATGAAGGTATTTCTCCCTACGAGTCGTGAGGATCACGTAGGTGCATTTTCTCCTTACGAATCGTAAGGATTCCTAAGTGTGTGTCCTCTTATAAGTTGTAAGGATCTTACAAGAGTGTTTTCTCCTTATAAGTCGAGAGGACTTACAAGGGTTGTTCACCATGTAGACATATCCCTAGTCGCGGGTAGGAATTTGTTAGGGAAATGTTTATTCACGCCCGAGGATTGTATACAATGGTCAATATTGAGCCGCTTGTAGGACAGTATTGGAGGTTGTGGTGGCCGCTTAAGAACAGGTTCAGATCCCTGTAGCTTAAGACTTTTGAATCTTATGAACCGTGAGGGTCCCATAAGAGGGTTCTCCTTACGAGTCATGAGGATCTCGCAAGTGTAATTTCTCCTTCGGAGTCGTGGGGACCCCTAAGTGTGTTGCTCCCTTGTGAGTCATAAGGATCTCACGCAGGTGGTTTCTCCTCACAAGGTCGAGAGGACCCTGCAAGTGTCTTTTAATGAGATTGCGCCCTTTCGGGTTTCCACAAAACTCGCCGGTAGCCCTGCTGTTTTACTCACGGAGCCCTCTCGGGTTTTCATTCGCGCCCTTTTCGCTTATGGACATACCGTTTTTTCTTTTTCTTTCTTCATCTTTTTTTTATTCTTTTCTCTTTCTTTTTTGTATCAGCCTTGGGATGCTGCAGTCTACAGTAGTTTATCGACGTCTCGGTCAACAGCTAGTTTTAGGACATAGTGGTCCATCGTTAATTTAAGGACGTTTCGGTCCGTCGTTAGTTTAAGGACATTTCGGTCCGTAGTTAGTTTAAGGACATTTCGGTCCGTAGTTAGGAAGCCGGCTACTACTTACAGAGTTTAGGCTTAAGAAGATAGCGAGCGGACATAGGCATCGTCATCTATCGTTGACCTAGGCCGTGATTCGTCAGGCATGGTACTTTTTCAGGAAGCGACCATTTATTGTCCTGAAGGGCCTTTCGCCATGCATGTCCATGAGTAGGTAGGCCCTACCCTGGTAGACCTTGTCTATGATATACGGGCCTTCATAGTTCGGCTCGAATTTCCCCCGTTTAGCACGACTGGGGATCATAGGTCTTTTGACCACTAGCACGAGTTCGTCTTGGCGGAATTTCCTCGGCCTAGTCAATCTCTCATATGAACGTGTCATCTTTACTTTGTAAGCCTCCAGATTTTGTTGTACTATGAGCTGGGTTTCATCAAGGGCATCGAGCTCCTCAAGGCGAAGGTGAGCATTCTCTTCGTCCGTTAGCTCGTAATGAACCTCCACTCGTAGAGAGGGTAACTCTATCTCGAGGGGGAGTACCGCCTCTGTACCGAATACCAATGCGTATGACGTTGTGTTCGTGGCCGTTTTGAACGTAGTTCGATACGCCCAGAGAGCTTCATGCAGTCGTTCATGCCAGTCCCTCTTATTTCGAGACACCGTCTTTTTTACGATCTTCGTCAAGGTCTTGTTGAAAGCCACAGCTAGACCGTTAGCTCGGGGATTATAAACTGAGGAGTATCTCCAGTCTATGTTATGCTGTTGTGCAAAGCGACTGATCTTGTGGTTTCTATAGGCTGGCCCGTTATCGGAGATGATCCGTCTCGGAGTTCCGAACCGATAAATGACGTGTGTCTTGAAGAAATGGAGGATATTCTCCGTCTTCACTTTCCTCAGCGGTACTGCTTCTGTCCATTTGAAGAAGTAATCAGTTGTCGCCAAAATGAATCGATGTCCTCTGGACTATGCTGGTTCGATGGGGCCGATTATGTCGGTTCCCCACATTTCGAACAGCCAGCTAGCCACTGTTGGGTGTAGTGGATTCGGATGCTGATGGATAAAGTCCCCGTGAATCTGGCACGAGTGGCATTGCTTCACGTATTCGAGACAGTCTTGGATCATCGTGGGCCAATAGTAGGCTATCCTTTTGATCTTTAGCTTCATCTTCGGGCCGGCTTGGTGAGAACCCCAGAGTCCGTCGTGAGTTTCTTGGACGACTCTCTTTGCCTCTTCAGGTCCCAGGCATCTTATCCACAGAGAATCAAATGATCTCTTATACAGAGTATCATTAACAAAGGCGAAAGACAGAGCTCGTTTCATAAGCTGGTGTCTTAAGGACGCATCTTCAGGTGTTCGACGGGATTTGAAGTAATCTATAAAGACTTCCCTCCAATCCTTAGCCTTTTCCTGGTCTTTTATTTGTAGGGTCGCTTGCTCGGTCGCTCCCTTTTCTTCGGACGACTCCGGAGATACTTCTGCCGGAGCAAGAATCCAACGGCTTTGCACAACGATCCTCACGTCATCGAGGTTTTCGTCAGCCAGTTCTTTAGCGAGCTTGGCTAATGCATCCGCTTTGCTATTTTCCACACGCGGTATGCTTTCCAAGGTGTAGGAAGGAATTTGAGTCAGCAGTCATTGTACTCTCTCGTCGTACTTCACCAACTCTGGTTTGCACGTTTGATAGTCACCATTTACTTGACTAACGACCAATTGGGAATCTCCGTATACGAGAAGGTTTTCGATTCCCATATCGATGGCGATCTCGAGACCTGCTATCAAAGCTTCGTATTCGGCTTCATTATTCGTCCTCGGCTCTGTTAAGGAGAAGGCAAAGCGCATTATCCCTCTTTGTGGAGTCACGAAGATGAGGCCTACCCCTGATTTGATTATGGGCATGCTTTGTTTGCGCTTCTTCATGGAAGACGCTCCATCAAAATAGAATTCCCACCGGGTATCACCCTCTCTTCTCTCCCCGTCGATCATGTCAAACGCATGTTCGTCTGGCAATTCATAGTTCAAAGGAGAATCGGAGGGTATCGGATACTCAGCGAGCAAATCGGCGATGGCCTGGCCTTTCACTGCCTTAAGAGGCCGATAAGTTATCGAGAACTCCATCAAGAGCAAGGCCCACTTAGCAAGTCGTCCTGTCAATATGGCCTTTGACATAAAATATTTGAAGGGATCCACCTTTGATATGAGATGGACCTCATGTGCCAATGCATAGTGTCTGAACTTCGTTATTGCGAAGATCAACGCCAGGCAGTGTTTTTCAAAGGGAGAGTAATTGATTTCTGCCCCCAGGAGAACTCGACTCAGATAATAAAGGGCTCTCTCCTTCCCTTGGTCGTTTCTTGTGCCCACAGCGTGCCTAAAGAACCTTCAAGGGCTGTTGTGTACAGGACGAGAGGTTTTCCTTTAACGGGAGCGGCCAGTACTGGCGAACTCTGCCGGTATTGCTTGATTTTGTCCAGTGAGTTTTTGCATTGCGATCCCAGACGAAAGGGGGTCCCTTCTTCATCAGGTGACTGTAAGGACGGCACTTGCCTGAGAGATTGGCTATAAATCGCCGGATATACACGAGCTTCCCTTGGAGAGACCGCAATTGCATGAGAGTCCTTGGCGGGGGCATTTCCGTAATCGCCTTGATCTTTGATGGATCTATCTCGATGCCTCGGTGTCGAACGATGAATTCTAGGAATTTACCCGAGGAAACTCCTAACGTGCATTTGAGAGATTCATCTTCAAGTTGTATTGCCGAAGGCGCTGAAACACGGTCTTCAGATGCTCTAAATGTTCCTTATATGATTTGCTTTTAACTATGAGGTCGTCGATATAGCATTCGACGATTTCATGTTTGAGGTCATCAAAAATTTTCGTCATGGCCCTCTGATAGGTGGCGCCAGCTTTCTTTAGACCGAAGGGCATCACCTGTAGCAGAATATGCCCAAAGGAGTCCGGAAAGCGGTATGTCTCTGGTCTTCGGGATGCATCTTTATCTGATTATATCCTGATGAGCCGTCCATGAAGGAGAAAACTTCATCAGTGGACGTATTGTCTATCATCAGCTCGGTGACCGATACTGGGAAGTCGTCTTTCGGGCAGGCTTTATTGAGATCCTGAAAGTCCACACATATGCGCACCGTCCCATTCTTCTTCATCACCGGGACGATGTTGGCGATCCAATCAGGATATTGAACCTCTTAGATGAATTCGGAGTCGATTAGCTTTTTGACCTCGGTGTTGATGTTCATTTTCAAGCTCGAGCCACATTCTTCTCGGTGCCTGTTTGATCGGCTTGATGTCCAGGGATATCGCCAATTTGTGCACAGCAATTTCTGGATCTAATCCTGGCAGTTCGGAATAGTTCCATGCGAACCAATATTTATGCTGCATGAGCACATCCATTAGCGTAGCCATCCTATCTTTAGACAACAACACACTGACAAACGTCGGCTGCGGGTCACTTGCCGTCCCCAGATCAATTTTCTTGAAGTTATCTACAGTAGTATGTATCCCATCTTCCAGCTCCTTTGGTGCCGGTGGAAACTCTGAGATTACTTCGTTATCATCATTTTCGAAGCACCGGGGGAGGTCATCCGTATTCTTGGGCTCTTCTTCTGACAGCGTTATCACGTGACAAGTACGAGATCGCTTCCAAGATCGATGTTGATCCGACTCTACTCTCGTGGATTTGGGTTCATGCTTCTGCGGCGGGGCTACCTTCCAGCTGCTGGCTAGAGCAAACCTGCTTTGCTGATACTGGTCTTCTTCCCAGTCTTTAAATGTGAAGCAGTCTTCGAGAGGATGTCCTATTGCCCTATGATAGGAGCAATAGTTCGGGTGAGAGACTTCGCCTGCTTGTTCGGGGTGCTTGGACACTGGAAGTGTCATCATCTGATGTTTTATGACAAGATCGAATATCTTCCTTGTCTTGCCTTGGGAAAAAGAATATACTCAACTCATCTTTTTTATAAGAGACGAATCCGGACTGCTCGATTCCTGATCGCGTGGCTTCTTGGACCTGCTTTGTCGCTGTCGAACGCCTTTCCCGTTCTTTGGTTTGTTTCTGCCTCTGCGTTGGGCCTTTTGTACAACGGGCTGACAAGGAGGGGCATTTTCATTTTTCACAGCCTGTTGAATGAAGCGTTGCGTCCTGGCTTTCTCGTAGATGGCCATTTCGCGATTGTGGTCATCTCGAACCTTTTGACCTGCTTCCATTATAAGCTTGTCCATTTGTTCTTCGAACGATGGACTGGGCATTTTCACGGCGGGAGCTCTTTCTGGTTCAAGGTTAGTATCTTCCCACAGAGCATCTCCTTCTTTATCAAAGTCATGTATGACGTAGCAGTCGCAGAGTAGCTCCCGTTTCTTGGATTGAACATACCCAAGCCCGGTCGTTTCCATTCTCCCGGTAGGAAACTTTCGTTGAGTTCCAGGAACGTTCCAGATCCTGTTATAGAACCGTACTTGTCGCGCAGTTTGCTTAAGGGGTACACCTTGGTGTCTCAAGAGTCTCTTTAGTCTGTCCGTGTAATATCTGGGCAAACGAATGGGCTGGAGGCTGTCAAGTGTAGAATCCGCGCCATGCCAGATTTCTTTCTCCACTTTGATTTCCTCGGATCGGTAGAATAGGATTGCCTTTTCACCCTCTCGCCTGGGAGGGATATAGAATGTCTGCAGTTCTTCTACACTGTAGGTATCTAGCGCATCTAGTTCTTTATGATGCTTGGGCGGAACCATGGCAACTTGCAAACTTTGCTCTTCATCAGCGAAGGTTTGTATGGATGGCCGAGCAGAGAATACGGCATTGACCTCATCTTCCGAGTCGCTGTCGAAGATCAACATAGGAGTGGACGGTCCTGGGTTGTTGTATTGGGGCGGTCCTGAATAAACTATCTCTTCTTCCTCTTCGGTATCAGTCCCGAAGACCGGAATAGTGGTGATAGCTTTGTTCTTCGGTTTGTGACATCTTCCCGTGTCCTCAAAATCTGGTAAGAAGTATTTTGCATCTTCGTACTTTCGGACTTGGTTCACGGAGAACGGGTTTAGTTCTCCTGTCACAGTGTAGTCGAGACCATCTTTGAAATACTTCATACACTGATGTTGTGTAGAAGGGATAATGTTGTACTTCTGTAACCAGGGCCAGCCGAGTAAAGCATTGTAGCATGTCTTGGCGTCAATAACATGAAACTTGATGTCCGTGACGAGCAGCCCAAAGCGTAATGTCTGTAAGTGCACGGCGGCGCCCCGGCCTCCATCCCGAGGCTAAAATGCGGAAGCGGTGATTTACTTTAACTTTTCAAACCGGCACCACCGCACACTTTTAACCGGATCGTGCCATTAAACTAGTCCTAGCTAACTACAAGATGGGAAGAAAGATATACCAAGTGATCCGTGTCCTCCGGTCTTCTCGTCGTCGTCCCGATCTCCCACGGAATGTCCGGTCTCCACCACGTCGCCGGAAGGGCACCACGTCGCCGGCTTCTTTTACGGGCTCCCACCTCTATACCAAGACAACTCGGGCATGAAGTTGGCGAGCCGACGTGCCCAAGGTTTGCTGTAGAATACGTGTAGTGAGCTATGTCTCATTTGGGGTTGTAGAGAGTTGCCTTTTTGTGGAGGGAAGAACTATGGAGTTTTTCTTGGGAATTTTGGTGAAGGAAAAATGATATGAGATCGACCAAAAATCACCACCCACCAAAATGGGACAGCCCCCCTCATATGGCCGGCCAAACTTGGCTTCAAGAATGAGTGAGTTGAGGATGAAGACAAGGGGGTGGGTGGAAAGCAATGATGCAAGCAAGTGATGATGAGAGAATCCAATGATCACAACCAAAAACCCACACTCCAAAACCCAATCATATCCTACAATGGTCAAGCCATCATGAAACCAAGAAAGTCAAGGGTGGAAGAATTATCATGACACAAGAATATGCAAAGACCACCCTCCACAAATACTTATTTGCACAAATGAAAATAAGCCCTCCTCCACCAATCTTCGGCCAATGGAAGATACAAAGAAAATTGGCCGAAACGGAAAACAAACTGGCAACTCCAAAAACTGATCCCGTAATAAATTACAGGAAAACCCCGCTAGCATACCCGCATTTGTATTCCGACCGAAATACAAATGCAATGAGACAAAATCTACACTGTGCAATACTAGGATCCGGCTTAAACCAAAGCCCTCTAGTATTTTCCGTCCGATCATGATACGTGCAATACCGCACGTATCTGATCGAACCCTGCCATATCTCCATACGGCCTTTACAGCGTTTTGCCCGAAACTTGAGTAACTGTCTGTGGGGGACTTTAAAGACTCGTCAACATCTTGGTTGTGGATTTAACCACTAGCACGTCAGAGGTATTACCCTATACGTAACGGGCTACCAGGTATTGACCAAAAGGGACGTCGATGAGTGAACTCATCCTGACACCCTACTGAGCCTGTCAGTGACAATATCCGTACAGTCCGGTCCGTTCGTCTATGAGCATCGCATGGCGGGCCTAGGGGGTTGGTAAAAGTCAGACCTCCAAAAGCGGTACAAGTCGTGTCAGAGATCAGCCCAGAACACCCTGAGATACTACTGGAATACCTACCAGTAAATCTCCTGCCTTGGCCAAGGACTTTTCATGTTCTGGCTCTCCTAGACACAGCGCGACCTCACCCCCAATACCGGGAGAGACGAACCCCTGAAGATCCGCTCACTGCCTCTATGTGGCTCGGGACTGTACCCAACTAAAACCTGTTTGCACGTCTCCTTTGAGCGTGTAGGGTAGTAATCAAAGCACAGTAGGAACTCACACGAGACAAATGACAATCCTCAGGTCGATGAACTAACCTGTACACATGTCACCAGGGAACTGCTATCTGACGTCTGGTATAATCCCAACTAGCAGGTTCCCGGCGAGTCCTATCCGGTGTACTCATAACCCAATGAGCACCTGTATACATCTTAGGTGAACCAACTGACACCAGTGGCTTGTGAGACCGGCCACCGCCCCTCGTCGGGGTCTCGAATGTATACACTAGTCTACTCTGGAGTATCGATGCCCTGTCTCGAAACTCCCACGACTAAGGACCTTTTAAGGATGTGCTTATAGACTACAGCTCCCATGTATATGAGCGCCCTCATACTGCTGGTAGTCAAGCAAGAATCCTAGGGGCTCTATCAACGTGCAATAGTGACCTGTCTGGTCACCTAAAGCAGTACACGATGATAAAGATAAACCAGATAGCATACTATCATATCGAGTAAGACTGTCCCACCGGAATAGGTCCTCCCTCAATCATTGCAATCACGTGCCTGTGATCCAATAATTGACTCTGATGGCACTATCTCCAACAATCTCCCACTTGCACTCAAGGCTAATTATTGCGATGTCGCATACTCATAGCCCGTGTGATACCGATGTCACGACCCGAAAGTACGGAACGTGACCGGCACTTAGATTACGAAGCGTCTAGAGACGCCACGTAACCTAAGTAAGCCGAAGCCCAGAAATCTAAACCATAAAAGAAGAAGAAGAAAAAGAAAACAAGTCTAAAAACATCAGCAAATTTTACCAAAAATTTCGGCAGAGTCTCCTCTGTAAAAACTGGCCCCCAAACGGGTACAACAAGTATAATATACATAAACAATAAAAAGCATCCCCAAACGGGTGCTAGCTCAACGCCAATAGGCGGAAACAACCACAACAAGCACAATAATATACAACGTCAAGGGGCGAGGCTTAAAACTCAAAAAATAAAACAAAGCCACCAGATCAGAATAATACATGCGCGACTCTAAGGTCGAAATAAAAGACCGGTCCAATAAACTTATCAATTAATACAAGTATGGTTGATGGAGCTTACTAGATACAATTGAATGAATAAAATACAATGGTGGTTCAGATACAAGTGAACCAACCTACCGTGCAAATCACCCTGAAATAAAAGATGTGCCAGCAAACTGCCCGGGAAACCTGTACATCGAACCTGTAATAAAATTTGGCACAACGGGGGTGAGTTGCCAACTCGTGAGTAGAAGACATCTACGAAAAGAAATCGAATGCACGACGCTATCCTAGGTCATAATAATGCACTATTATATTCCAATCAACAGTAATAGCAGGGTAAAACTACGTGTAAGTGCAGATACTCCGTGTTCGTGTCAGTGCCTCATATAATACCATGCCATATCAAATGAAATGCATGCACCATGAATGTACAGTAACAAATCCTGAAATCCAGATATATATGTATAAGAAGTCTTTAGCTGTTATCATAGTAAAATGTGTATAAGAATCTGAAATCTCAACAATGAAATCCATGGAAATCCGTGTCAAGCATCGACACAACACATGTAATCTCAAGTCTCAATATCTCGGGCTCCGTCAGTCCGGATCGGCCCATATCATCAAATCTCACGACAACGGTCGGTATCCTCCGGATATCCGCCGCGCCAGACATCACCGGTAGGTAGCCTTCCCCTGCCAGGCTCATCGTCTACAACTCGATCTTCTTGCCCCGGGGTACCATACCGGGCCCACCATGTACCCGAGACGGTTCATCCACTCCTCGAATCGGGTCTCGAAATCCAACAGAAAACATGAAATCTCATGGTGGACGACACATACATCACGAGAAAACCGCATCTTATTTTAAAAAGAGAAGAGGAAAGAGAGAGAGAAGTTTTTATATATTTTTGCGGTTTTCCCCAAAAATCCAGAAATCTCATAGAAATCCAAATCTTAAAATCATGAGTAAGTATATAATAAGTGTCGACATATGCCCATGATACTTCATGATAACATGAAAATATGAATGCCTGAATGTCTAAGTGATAAATATCATGTCTGTACTAATGTCAGAGAATAATCACAATATTATAGTGGTCTAGTTGTTAACTGATTCTATCCATAAAAGTCAATATGATCTAAAGTGTACGTGACATAGCAATTACCGATGATGATGTGTGTGAGCCGGCAAATAAGTGTGCGTGGAATATGCGCATCATCGGTAATAGTGCTGGTGTCCTAACAGGTAAAGTTTATACTGATTATAGCAACATATAAAAGAACATGCACCATGATAATTACAGTATGAATGTAAATACAGATGTGCATTATCCACTCCTCTGCGAGATACGAGTACAACTACCACTATGTGAGTCGAACCTAAACCAGTGTCCATCTAACATCCTAAGGAACTAAACCTAATAGACTAGTCAGTAAGAAACTAGAGTCTACCTAAGGTCTGAATCAATATCTCTAATAGTCGGCGATCCCGCCTCAATAGCGTCACGTACGTAGTACGGCTTCCTCGAATCAAGAGTGCGGATCAATCGTCAAATCTAAATCTCGTACGGTAAAATCCATCGTACGGCATCCCAATATCGGGGTACGGTCAAGTATCTCCTAGGTGTCTCCTCATTCGTATAATGTCATCATCAGCACATCTCATGATCAAGGTGTTAAACTGTGATCGCATACATCAATCATATATCATTGCCATCATGATAAGCATCATTAGTTTATCCTCAGAAATATCATGTCATATGTATCATATTGTGACTAGGTCATACTTATATGATATCGGCATCAGGTCACACCAATATAATGTCGTAATCAAGTTATACATATATCATATCGTGATCAGTCACAAGTTACAGTCCGGGTACTATTCTAGCGTCCCATGTACATCAATATCACCACCACTCTTTATAATTTATATATTCATGTTCATTATCTCATTCTCCAATGATCCGCTAACACTTTATTTCGACTGTATAGTCAAGAATCACGGCATCAAGCCCAGTTATACTGTTTCATCATACCTCGGATATCATATCACATCAATGAATCCCATATACGTGTGGTGTATATATATACACCTATACCTAGTTTTATATATATACACACATATACGTATACGCCATGTCAAGTTTTAGTGTGTGCGTGTGTGTTTCTATCAGAAACCTACGAACCTTTCCCAAAGTATTCATCCTCAAGTATGGTTTTCCTAAATCAGTCTAGTCCCGCCTAGGGTCATTACTAGGGTCCTGCTCGGTAAGAATCTAGGGTCACATCGGGTTTCCTAATGTCACTAAGTACTATTCCTATTCTACGTTGCGGGGGTGCTAAACGCCATCCACCCGACTTCCCCCCGTAGATATACATCTACTCACCTGGTCCATGTCTGCCGAAGACAGTGTCGCCATCCTCCTCTTCATCACCCGCAGTCCACGTGAGGGGCACCTCCCAAAATATGAAATCCAAACTAGAAATGAGCCTCCAAAATGCATGCTTTCCATCTCCAAAATCCATGTAAAAATGAGTAAGGAATAAAGGGTATGAAATAAATAGGATTTTGTGGGATTTTAATGGAATTTTTGATGTATATTATGATGGTTTTTATATTGAGTTATGATATTTTATTATCGCCATAACTCCGATGATTGCGTCATGCTTGACGGAGTTGATTTTGTTATGTATTGATGATTTCAGAGCCCCGACGATTTGAGTGTTTTGCTAAATGTTTTAGTATTTGGAAGGGGAGTTTTAATTTAAATTCGGGGACCGAATTTCTTAAAGGGGGGAAGATTGTAACGTTTTAAAAATAATTAAATAAATAATTAAATAAATAATTAAATGAATAAAAGTGTTTAAGCGAAATTTTTGAATTTATAATGAAAAACAATTGCGGTTTGATTTTACGAAAAATACATTTTGCTTTACCGAAAATCAAAAAATTCGCTTAAACACTTTTATTCATTTAATTATTTATTTAATTATTTATTTAATTATTTTTAAAACGTTACAATCTTCCCCCCTTTAAGAAATTCGGTCCCCGAATTTAAATTAAAACTCCCCTTCCAAATACTAAAACATTTAGCAAAACACTCAAATCGTCGGGGCTCTGAAATCATCAATACATAACAAAATCAACTCCGTCAAGCATGACGCAATCATCGGAGTTATGGCGATAATAAAATATCATAACTCAATATAAAAACCATCATAATATACATCAATCTATAACTTTTATATAGTGCGCATCATAGTAAAACCGTTCAAATATCTGGATAAGGAAATATGCAAAAACCCCTTTTGAAAATCGCCGTGTGATGCACAGGTCACGGCATAAGTAGCGGACGGTTTAAAAAAAACTAGATATATATATATATATATATATATATATATCTTTTATTTAACATACACGTCCCGCCTGGTTACTAAATCAGATAGTAATAATTATGAAAACATACTGCTCAAACTGAAATCAATCCCAATCACATCAATAAATTGTCATGTGCGTCCGGTGCGCACTGAAATCGAAACCAAATACAGATACCATGAATACCCACAAAACAAAACTAGGTGCAATAGGTGTGCACCAAAAACATCTGTCCAGTGCAACGGGCGTGCACGACTCACTATCAGGTGCATCTAATCTGCACAAAACCCCGATTTAGTGCATCTGGTGTGCACCAAATCGCATCAAGTGCGCCAAGTATGCGCAAGAATCCTAATCAGGTGCACATGGTGCACGAAAACATATATCGAATATCAAAATCAAAATCACAGTACAAAAATGCATGAAAACTAGGTCGAAACATATGTCAAAATCATGTGTAACCCTATGCACGAAATCAAATCAAAAATCTCAAATCATATAAAACCAATTCAAGGGTACTGGGTGTGTACTAAACAACATCAATACAACTGATATATGAAACACAAATAGAATGAAGGTACATACATGAAATACCAATCGTAGAACAAAAATCCTCAAAATACAAAAATCCAATCAATGAAAATATGAAATTCAAATCACTAGATCACAATCGTAAACACTATCGTCAATGCGCGCATCTTTCCTCTGATATCGGCTGCTTCAAAGTCGTCCCTTCGTAGCTGTGCAGACTGCGCTACCAACGGCAACACTCATATCTAGAGTCTCCCACGTAGTCGATCCCTTCACCTGATATCCGGACTACATTAAACTTTTCGATCGATCCATCAAAATCCCATAATTCCCCGAGAGCTCAACACTCAAGTACAGTTTAAAAATATCCGGTACATACCCCAGCATCGATGATCCAGCCGTAGAAGGGCAAACCCAAGCCTCACTAATGGCACCGCGGAACTGCCGTAAACCCTAAAGTTCAAGGGCGTTCTCGGGGTCATTATGTCGAGTTAGGGTTTCATTCTTCTAGAGGGTCCATCGAAATACCTGCATGTTCTTCCGAATACCTTAAACTTGGGAAAATGGTTTTCTGATAATCGTTCGAACCCTTTAGCTTCATCCGGACGGCATGTGAATACCCTTCGTCCGCATGCTAAGCAATGCTTCAATCCTCAAGAATAACCAATACTCTAATGGTTATCGCATTCGAGCCGCAGCTCCCTCTGCCCGTGCGCCCGTGGTAACAGAACCACCCTCCGACATCGACGAAGATAGATCAAGGAACGAATGAAATACGGTGCAAATAAATGTACATCCTAAGGTTCCTTAAGCAGAGTAGCGTATCGTAAGTATGCCGCGGACCATACCCACGGTACGTTACTCTACCTAACTCGCCTACTCCATCAACCAAGGGTCACCTAGACTTATACAAGGTTAAACCTAGCGCTCTGATACCAACTTTGTCACGACCCGAAAGTACGGAACGTGACCGGCACTTAGATTACGAAGCGTCTAGAGACGCCACGTAACCTAAGTAAGCCGAAGCCCAGAAATCTAAACCATAAAAGAAGAAGAAGAAAAAGAAAACAAGTCTAAAAACATCAGCAAATTTTACCAAAAATTTCGGCAGAGTCTCCTCTGTAAAAACTGGCCCCCAAACGGGTACAACAAGTATAATATACATAAACAATAAAAAGCATCCCCAAAAGGGTGCTAGCTCAACGCCAATAGGCGGAAACAACCACAACAAGCACAATAATATACAACGCCAAGGGGCGAGGCTTAAAACTCAAAAAAGAAAACAAAGCCACCAGATCAGAATAATACATGCGCGACTCTAAGGTCGAAATAAAAGACCGGTCCAATAAACTTATCAATTAATACAAGTATGGTTGATGGAGCTTACTAGATACAATTGAATGAATAAAATACAATGGTGGTTCAGATACAAGTGAACCAACCTACCGTGCAAATCACCCTGAAATAAAAGATGTGCCAGCAAACTGCCCGGGAAACCTGTACATCGAACCTGTAATAAAATTTGGCACAACGGGGGTGAGTTGCCAACTCGTGAGTAGAAGACATCTACGAAAAGAAATCGAATGCACGACGCTATCCTAGGTCATAATAATGCACTATTATATTCCAATCAACAGTAATAGCAGGGTAAAACTACGTGTAAGTGCAGATACTCCGTGCTCGTGTCAGTGCCTCATATAATACCATGCCATATCAAATGAAATGCATGCACCATGAATGTACAGTAACAAATCCTGAAATCCAGATATATATGTATAAGAAGTCTTTAGCTGTTATCATAGTAAAATGTGTATAAGAATCTGAAATCTCAACAATGAAATACATGGAAATCCGTGTCAAGCATCGACACAACACATGTAATCTCAAGTCTCAATATCTCGGGCTCCGTCAGTCCGGATCGGCCCATATCATCAAATCTCACGACAACGGTCGGTATCCTCCGGATATCCGCCGCGCCAGACATCACCGGTAGGTAGCCTTCCCCTGCCAGGCTCATCGTCTACAACTCGATCTTCTTGCCCCGGGGTACCATACCGGGCCTACCATGTACCCGAGACGGTTCATCCACTCCTCGAATCGGGTCTCGAAATCCAACAGAAAACATGAAATCTCATGGTGGACGACACATACATCACGAGAAAACCGCATCTTATTTTAAAAAGGGAAGAGGAGAGAGAGAGAGAGAAATTTTTATATATTTTTGCGGTTTTCCCCAAAAATCCAGAAATCTCATAGAAATCCAAATCTTAAAATCATGAGTAAGTATATGATAAGTGTCGACATATGCCCATGATACTGCATGATAACATGAAAATATGAATGCCTGAATGTCTAAGTGATAAATATCATGTCTGTACTAATGTCAGAGAATAATCACAATATTATAGCGGTCTAGTTGTTAACTGATTCTATCCATAAAAGTCAATATGATCTAAAGTGTACGTGACATAGCAATTACCGATGATGATGTGTGTGAGCCGGCAAATAAGTGTGCGTGGAATATGCGCATCATCGGTAATAGTGCTGGTGTCCTAACAGGTAAAGTTTATACTGATTATAGCAACATATAAAAGAACATGCACCATGATAATTACAGTATGAATGTAAATACAGATGTGCATTATCCACTCCTCTGCGAGATACGAGTACAACTACCACTATGTGAGTCGAACCTAAACCAGTGTCCATCTAACATCCTAAGGAACTAAACCTAATAGACTAGTCAGTAAGAAACTAGAGTCTACCTAAGGTCTGAATCAATATCTCTAATAGTCGGCGATCCCGCCTCAATAGCGTCACGTACGTAGTACGGCTTCCTCGAATCAAGAGTGCGGATCAATCGTCAAATCTAAACCTCATACGGTAAAATCCATCGTACGGCATCCCAATATCGGGGTACGGTCAAGTATCTCTTAGGTGTCTCCTCATTCGTATAATGTCATCATCAGCACATCTCATGATCAAGGTGTTAAACTGTGATCGCATACATCAATCATATATCATTGCCATCATGATAAGCATCATTAGTTTATCCTCAGAAATATCATGTCATATGTATCATATTGTGACTAGGTCATACTTATATGATATCGGCATCAGGTCACACCAATATAATGTCGTAATCAAGTTATACATATATCATATCATGATCAGTCACAAGTTACAGTCCGGGTACTATTCTAGCGTCCCATGTACATCAATATCACCACCACTCTTTATAATTTATATATTCATGTTCATTATCTCATTCTCCAATATCCGCTAACACTTTATTTCGACTGTATAGTCAAGAATCACGGCATCAAGCCCAGTTATACTGTTTCAGCATACCTCGGATATCATATCACATCAATGAATCCCATATACGTGTGGTGTATATATATACACCTATACCTAGTTTTATATATATACACACATATACGTATACGCCATGTCAAGTTTTAGTGTGTGCGTGTGTGTTTCTATCAGAAACCTACGAACCTTTCCCAAAGTATTCATCCTCAGGTATGGTTTTCCTAAATCAGTCTAGTCCCGTCTAGGGTCATTACTAGGGTCCTGCTCAGTAAGAATCTAGGGTCACATCGGGTTTCCTAATGTCACTAAGTACTATTCCTATTCTACGTTGCGGGGGTGCTAAACGCCATCCACCCGACTTCCCCCCGTAGATATACATCTACTCACCTGGTCCATGTCTGCCGAAGACAGTGTCGCCATCCTCCTCTTCATCGCCCGCAGTCCACGTGAGGGGTACCTCCCAAAATATGAAATCCAAACTAGAAATGAGCCTCCAAAATGCATGCTTTCCATCTCCAAAATCCATGTAAAAATGAGTAAGGAATAAAGGGTATGAAATAAATATGATTTTGTGGGATTTTAATGGAATTTTTGATGTATTTTTGATCATTTTTGAATAAAAAAGAGGTGGAAAATGGGGGGGCAGCCATGGTGGGGTTGTGGCCGGCCTAAGTGAGGAGAGTGAGAGAAAGAAGAGAGTGTGCAAAGTGTGTGGAAGTTTCAAGAAGAGAAACATCATTAAAAGTCTTTTCATGTATTTATTTATTTATTTATTTACTATAGCAACTCAAGAAAGCTCTAGAAATTAGGAAAAATTTGCAAATAAATTTTGCATGATACACACTAATTTCTAACATGCCATGGTTCATTTTTACAAATTAAAACCATTTAAATTTGTAATTTACACTAATTTAGTGTAAAAATAAAGCTTATTTTAATATTTAAAATAATTAATTTAGGAAAAATATTTTATTAAACTAAAAATTTATAAGTGGCTAAATAAACACTATTTACTAGTAATTACATAATTAAATAGGTATTTTTGAATTTATAATGAAAAACAATTGCGGTTTGATTTTACGAAAAATACATTTTGCTTTACCGAAAATCAAAAAATTCGCTTAAACACTTTTATTCATTTAATTATTTATTTAATTATTTATTTAATTATTTCTAAAACGTTACAACCGAACACCCAACTCCTCTACTAGTCAGTCTCACAAAGCCCGTTTACGAAACTATTGCGCTCGAGGAATAGCCTCAGTGAGTGGATCCGCTCGGATGTTTCTTTCTATGTCTCTCTATATCTCAAGTTCGCGGAGAAAGCCATCTCCCAAAATGAGCAATACCTGTCTTAGAATATGTCTGGATATCTGATGGGACCTAGCTCATAAATGAACTCCAAATCCAAACTTCTTAGACTGTATCGTCAACTGAACTTAATCAGTATCCTGCGCCATGCCTCCCTCAGTATCTGCTTGGATCACCTGCCCAAAATACTACCCCTCATCAGAGGGAAAACTTTAACTCTGACGACCCCCTTGTCGTCCATGTCACCTTGGAAGCCTGGAATGATAACTGTCTCCTGAACGAGGCTGTCGTTATCATATCCCTAGAACATCCACTTATGTTCTAAAACTGCTTCCGATCTTTTCTCCAGGATAGGATTAATATCAACTTATTGCATCTACTGCAAGAACAACATCTGGTGTGGTACTTGACATCTCATGATTGACTCAATTGCCTAAACAAGTGATCTGCCAATCATGCACATCCCTCTCTACTTTAGTCTGTAAGACACCTTTAGAGAGGGTGACTCCATCATCTGCAGGTACACTACCGTGCATGGAGTCGTCCATTCTAAATACTCATAGAATGTTGTCTAAGTATCCAGATTGGGAAACTACCCAAATCTAGATCTAGTAACCAGAATGTCTGATATAATATCCAAGTCCCATGTGGAGAAATCACTGTGTGACAACCAAAGTATAACCGATCGTAGTATAGGAATATCATTTCCTACTCTGTGTATGTCATCCAAATACCAGGACATCACACCCTACTACCTTCTTAACAGATCCATCCCCTATTCTAATGAAGTCAAACCTATGACTGTCATGTCAGAAATAGATGATCTATCTCCGCTATATCTGCTTTAGTCTATAAATAGACATAAGCCACTTGTTCACCATGCTTCCGCTGCTCCCACTGACCACGACAACCCTCTGGCAGAGTCATATAAACGTACACTTCTAAAACTAGTTTAGAACGACGCTATACCCATCCTCCTGCCGGGTCTCACAGTCTGGAACAACAGCAATGGTAAGTCTGGGTAAACAAGAACCTCCCTGTCACCGTCCTTGAGGCTAACGGAGTACCTCTCGGGTGCCTGAGGTTACCCACCGTATCTGCGGAGTGGCCAATGGAATATCAAACCAGATTGAATCTATAGGTTCCTATCAAATCTTCAGTAATCGTTTGTGGTTCTGGAATCACTTCCAGTTCTACCATACTCCCACTACTGTTTTCTGAAAAAATCCATTTTTATTAAAACTGTGGCGAATCTAGAACAATATCACTATTGATCTTCCAGATGGTAGAAAGTCAACCCTCGTCATAGCCTGGGTCAACCCACAAACAGCCATTACAGAAACGTGCCTTGAGTTATCCAGAGTCTGGTTTTAAGCATAAGCCGGACAACTCCCCGTACCTTAACAACGTTAAGATACGAACTGTTCTATATCCAATATAGAACCAGAGGCACTGATTTAATTGAACCAGATTCAAATCATGCATCTGTCTCCAGTGCATGCCAACTAAATGGAAGGAGACCGATCAGCGTTACTCAACTTAGGAATGCTTCCAATTATGAGTAACCTGAAAGAGAAGCAAGTTCCCTAAATCATTACTATCAACTGAATACCATACACAAGTATCTACATCTTCGATCACTTTGAAGAATCCCGATACTTGCTACACCTGGTTCTCTACTCTATTCAAATACCTATAACTTCTCAAAATTCGGACCTTGTGTTTCCATGAAACACCTGTCTAAAAACTAGAGAAGTCATAAGTAAACCGAATATAGTACGAGGATCAACCCCTCTGTCCTGATGGACCCTGGACAACATACAATACTCTGTATAAGTCCCTTGAGTCTGATAACTCACTCCCTGTGTGTCGTAGGTTAAAAACTGTACTTATGGTTAAGAAGAATTAGACCGCTGTTTAATGCTCCATACCTAACCATCAACTGATATAGGTAAATGTCATCGACATAATTTCAAAAAGGTATATCTCACTCTATAAAAATAGACGTACAGATATATCAATTTGAAATTGGTGCATTATAACGGATATTCAAAACCAAATATTCGTCGTCTGGCAAACAACCCAGGTGACTTCCTCAAATATCACCAATTACAACGAATTCCGATATAATGAGGATGATCACCTAATTCCCAATAACTTACTCCTACTCATCATCTGTAAAACCATACAGACGTGAGAATCATACCTGATAAATACATACCCTGGAGCAAGTGGTTAATTGGGAAATCAGTTTTCTTTTAACAGTACACAGTGAAACTGAAACATTGAAATTTTTCGGGGGGGTATCCTGGTATTCCTAGTAATGCCTCTTCCATTATCAGATTCACAACTGTAACCGTATATTTCTTTGCCACCTCTCCACATCCCTTCATATATCTTTAGTCATTACCTTCTGCACACCCCTATAGGCCAAATGGTTTTCTTCCTTCCCTACCGTTCGGCACCAGCTTATGGTTTGGAAGAAGACTATCCAATAAGCATAATGGGTGTACTGTCCTAATCCTAGGAGCACTCGCAACGCGAGAGAAGGTGAAGATAAAAGACACCTGAATAAACCTTATTCCTATTTCTCCTGAACCAGAATCCATCTCCGAACTGGAACAAGTTCTTTTCGAGTTCGTATATAACCATACGATGGAATATCCAATAAACTGTGGATCTTCGTAGTGATACGGAGTGTCCTGGAGAAATACAAAGGTGAAGTGGGAGTGGTAATGAAATACTTAGTTTGGTCATGAATAGCAGTCGCAATTTACTTTGCCCTCTTACTAATCTCTTGATATGCCTTTACTTAATACCTTCTGCACACCATCGTTATGCTAATTGGTTTTCTTCATTCCCTACCGTTCGGCACCAGCCTAAGGTTTGGAAGAAGACTATCCAATTTGCGTAATAGGTGTACTATCTCCTGAATCAAGGAGTACTCGCAACCTGAGAGAAGGTAAAAGGAAAAGACAACTGAATAGTCCTATTCGTTTTCTCCAGAACCGGAAACCATCCTCGAATAAATTCCTTCGAGTTCGTATATAACCATACGATGGTTTTGTCCAATAGAAGTGGACGTTCGTAGTAATACGGGGTGTCCTGGAGAAAAGAGTAAAAGTAGGAGTGGCAATGAGGTTTGCAACCCTGACAATCCAAAAGCCAGTGTTTAAGAAGGTTTGATCAACTTGGTCACTGAGTTATAGTCTAAGGTCGGGTCAATGGTCGCTGCCAAAGAGAGAGAGAAAAGAAACACTCAGCGTGCACTCTAACCTAGATCAGAATGGTTACCAATTTATCTAATCAGGAAACCTCCCACTGTAACCTCAAATTCTTCTCCAAACCTGAAAGAAGAATTAGTCGGGATCACCCGAGGAGTAAACCAACTCATCAGTGGGAATCGGGATCCAACTATCATCGCATGATAACGTGAAGGAATCCGCTCACGTCATCACACTCCAGAAGGTATGCGCATATCTGTCAAGTTTCAGTTTCTTTTGAAACTCCCGATGTGATTTTTGCCCCATGCTCTTATGACCTTGACTATGGCCAACAAATCATAAGTCGCATGTCAAGTTCTACCCGTCATTGTCCAGGTTGAATTGAACCCACCCGTACAAGCCCTTGACTAGGGCCAACAAGGCTATACGACTGTCCCAAACCAACGCATCTATCTATGCAGCATATGAATACCCAATAGCTACCAAACACTGTGCCTTGACTATGGCCAACAAACACAGCTTGAAAACTATTGACTATCCATATGAAACGACGGAGGGCTACGAATGGTTTCTGGCAAAAACCTTTAACGTAATGAACTTGATATCGTTGAAGGAACTGGATAGCTTTTATAAAAATATAGTAAGGGAAACCTTTGCTAAAGAGGTCACTCCCGGTGAAGGAATCTCGGCTCTTTCCCCGTAGAATGAGGTGCAGGATATTCCAACTGAATACCACGATGCAAAGCAAAAGTAATCGGTTATAGTGAAGTTATTTCCCTGATGCAAACTTCTGTCCAAGGGGTCACTCCCGGTGAAGGGATCTCGGCCCTTGCCTCGTCGACTGAGCAGAAGGATATTCCAACTGAATACCACGATGCAAAACAAAAGTGAATGTCCTTGCAATAACAGCTTTTTGAAAAATGTTCCAACAACATCAGATTAGGTTTGTTTTTAACTTGCATTGATCCGAATCAACGCAGTCCCATCAATTGATCACACCACAAAGAACGAAAATATATTGATGTACGTATATGCCATCCGCATTAGCCACTGGGTCCCGTCATTACCCGTTAGGTTAGCTAACTAACGACAGAGCGGGGACTGGACTAGCGCGGATGCAAAACATATACAACATCTACTAGTATATATATAATATTTCGCTCAAGGCGTGATAAAAATGCAACATCACAGAAATGTAAAGCATCACAGAACAATACAAATATCTGGGATCCCCGGGTTTCACAGAGCCGCTACTGAAACCCGACGTTCCCCTGGTCGTGTGGATAGCCTGTGCAATGAAATCCTAGACCCCTACGGGCGCGGCAAGTTACCCGCCAAAACCTGAAGCGAGGCAGCCCCCTTCAGCACCGTGAATGGACCACCCAGCACTTCACGGAATCCGGTAACTTGGGCACCCCTCCTGGGTCAACCTGTACCCCCTACGAGTGCGGCGAATAGCCCGCCAATTCTAGAGTGAAGCCCCCTCCGTCTCAATGCCATGAGATGCGGGCTCGTTGCCCTCTAGAACCCGGCTATCCGTGCACCCCTCCGCGGGGCAATCCTAGTACAGAAAGTAAAATATACATACAGCGGGTACATCGACCGCAACCTGGTCGTGCCCCAAAATAATAATACAAACAGGCAGTAACGGCAATCCACATGTCGGATGATCGCCCTGCAATATCAAATGTACATAATACAACAAAACTGTACTACCACTGCAACCAGGCTATCCCCCACAACCGATCCGCAACATCACAGCAATACACAGAACATCAATGTGAAGGTCACGTTCGCAAATCCGTCTAACCGGGCTATAGCAGTTAGACAGAATTTACCGATCAAGTGACATTCACGGTCGTAGATATAATGTAAATACTGTGAACTAACATGTTTAAAATATCCGATCGATCAAATTTTACCAAGTGGGCCCCAAGCATTACTGTAGCAGTTAAAGAAATCCTGGGCCCAAAAAATAATATTCCAAAACCCCTATTCTCAACCCAGAAGCCCACTGAACAAATTTGATGCATCGATCACTCCTTACTGCCGTGGAACCGCGGCCCAAAGGGGCGTTTGGCCGCGGTTCCGCGCCCCCATTAAGGAATCAATGCATCGAATTTCTCCAGAATGCTTAGAATTGCCTGCACATCATTCTGCAACATACTGAAAAAATTTTGGAGCGAAAAAAATTTCGACAGAAAACTGATGTGTATAAAAAACGCGGTTTTGGGATTTTGTTCGATCGGAAACGTAAAACACATTAGACAAAGCTAGACTATGTTAATGGCGAGGCTCTGATACCACTGTAAGTGCACGGCGGCGCCCCGGCCTCTATTCCGAGGCTAAAATGCGGAAGCGGTGATTTACTTTAACTTTTCAAACCGGCACCACAGCGCACTTTTAACCGGATCTTGCCATTAAACCAGTCCTAGCTAACTACAAGATGGGAAGAGAGATATACCGAGTGATCCGTGTCCTCCGGTCTTCTCGTCGTCGTCCCGATCTTCCGCGGAATGTCCGGTCTCCACCACGTCGCCGGAAGGGCACCAAGTCGCCGGCTTCTTTTACGGGCTCCCACCTCTATACCGAGGCAAATCGGGCATGAAGTTGGCGAGCCGACGTGCCCAAGATTTGCTGTAGAATACGTGTAGTGAGCTATGTCTCATTTGAGGTTGTAGAGAGTTGCCTTTTTGTGGAGGGAAGAACTATGGAGTTTTTCTTGGGAATTTTGGTGAAGGAAAAATGATATGAGATCGACCAAAAATCACTACCCACCAAAATGGGACAGCCCCCCTCATATGGCCGGCCAAACTTGGCTTCAAGAATGAGTGAGTTGAGAATGAAGACAGGGGGGTGGGTGGAAAGCAATGATGCAAGCAAGTGATGATGAGAGAATCCAATGATCACAACCAAAAACCCACACTCCAAAACCCAATCATATCCTACAATGGTCAAGCCATCAAGAAACCAAAAAAGTCAAGGGTGGAAGAATTATCATGACACAAGAATATGCAAAGACCACCCTCCACAAATGCTTATTTGCACAAATGCAAATAAGCCCTCCTCCACCAATCTTCAGCCAATGGAAGATACAAAGAAAATTGGCCGAAACGGAAAACAAACTGGCAACTCCAAAAACTGATCTCGTAATAAATTACAGGAAAACACCGCTACTTTATATACATACCCGCATTTGTATTCTGACCGAAATACAAATGCAATGAGACAAAATCTACACTGTGCAATACTAGGATCCGGTTTAAACCAAAGCCCGCTAGTATTTTCCGTCCGATCATGATACGTGCAATACCGCACGTATCTGATCAAACCCTGCCATATCTCCATACGGCCTCTAGAGCGTTTCGCCCAAAACTTGAGTAACTGTCTGTGGGGGACTCTAAAAACTCGTCAACACCTTGGTTGTGGATTTAACCACTAGCACGTCAGAGGTATTAGCCTATACGTAACGGGCTACCAGGTATTGACCAAAAGGGACGTCGATGAGCGAACTCATCCTAACACCCTACTGAGCCTGTCAGTGACAACATCCGTACAGTCCGGTCCGTTCGTCTATGAGCATCGCATGGCGGGCCTAGGGGGTTGGTAAAAGTCAGACCCCCAAAAGCGGTACAAGTCGTGTCAGAGATCAGCCCAGAACACCCTGAGATACTACTGGAATACCTACCAGTAAATCTCCTGCCTTGGCCAAGGACTTTTTATGTTCTGGCTCTCCTAGACACAGCGCGACCTCACCCCCAATACCGGGAGAGACGAACCCCTGAAGATCCGCTCACTGCCTCCATGTGGCTCGGGACTATACCCAACTAAAACCAGTTTGCACGTCTCCTTTGAGCGTGGTAGGGTAGTAATCAAAGCACAGTGGGAACTCACATGAGACAAATGACGATCCTCAGGTCGATGAACTAACCTGTGCACATGTCACCAGAGAACTGCTATCTGACGTCTGGTATAATCCCAACTAGCAGGTTCCCGGCGAGTCCTGTCCGGTGTACTCATAACCCAACGAGCACCTGTATACATCTTAGGTGAACCAACTGACACCAGTGGCTTGTGAGACCGGCCACCGCCCCTCGTCGGGGTCTCGAATGTATACACTAGTCTACTCTGGAGTATCGATGCCCTGTCTCGAAACTCCCACGACTAGGGACCTTTTAAGGATGTGCTTATAGACTACAGCTCCTACGTATATGATCGCCCTCATACTGCTGGTAGTCAAGCAAGAATCCTAGGAGCTCTATCAACGTGCAATAGTGACCTGTCTGGTCACCTAAAGCAGTACACGATGATAAAGATAAGCCAGATAGCATACTATCATCTCGAGTAAGACTGTCCCACCGGAATAGGTCCTCCCTCAATCATTGCAATCACGTGTCTGTGATCCAATAATTGACTCTGAGGGCACTATCTCTAACAATGTCAATATTACAGTCCCAAGCGTCTGTGATGACTGGGAGTCAAATCTGGAGATGGTGATTTTATCGCGAGCGAGGTGTTGAACGCTCATGCAGATTTCTTTTAACACCCTCACGTTAAGGAGATTGACGGAGGACCTATTGTCGACCAGGATTTTACCTATCTTGATGTCATGACAGTATCCGGAGACATATAGGGGACGGTTGTACTCGCATGTCCCAAGGAGGAGATCTTCATCTCCGAAGGTGATATCCGCGGTGTGCACATCTTCCCGCTCGTCCTTCATCTTTTCTTCGGCGAGGAAAGCTTGGAATTGCTCGGGCTCTTGTAATGTCTTGATCAGCGAATCTCTCGCCTCTTTGGATAGCAGAAGGGCGTCGAGAATACTGAGCTACGAGGATATCTTCCTCAAGTGTGCCAGAACGTTGTAGTCCACCTTACTTTTCTTTAGCGGGTCCTTGACTGCCAGCTTTTCGACGGCTTGGTCATCAAGGATGATATCCTCAGGGACTTTTTCTTTTCCCTTATCTTTTCTATTTGACCCACTGTTCGAGGGCCCAAGATTCTTTTCGGGCAGCGTACGATTGCGCAGCTGAATATTTTCACAGGTCTTCGGTTCTTCCTTTTTTCCCAAGGTGGACTCTTTAAAGAGAGGGCCAAGAGTCATTTCTTCGTCAGAGTCGCTCCCGAAGGTGAGAACTTGCGATCCCCCGGCGTTGACCATGTGACAGTTGCCGGTAGTTCTTTTACGCTCCTCGATTGTACTTCTTTGCTCCCGACGAGTTTTGCGTTTCATCCGCTTGAAATGTTGCCGGTGAGCAACATATCCCTGCCACCATCTTTTAAAAGTGTTGCACTCTTCGATAGGGTGCGCAATCTTTCGATGATATAAGCAGTAGCTAGGATGTATTTCTGCTTCACCAAGAATATTTCCTTCGGAGGGTGGCAGCTCCATTCCCATTGATATGGCTTTGGCAAATCTCTTCCTCGTCTTGAACCTGTTTTTATTCACGACGGATGTATTTTGATCTGGCGGGAGTGTTTCAACTCTTTCGTCCAGTCGCCGGCGTTTGGCTTTTTCAAATATGGCCATCTCACGCTCTCGAGCAGCTTTACTTTTAAGAAGAGCTTCGTTCAGGAATGCATCAATCGTTTCATCTGATGGCCCTAGAAGTTCCGGTTCAAAATTTGCCCCCAGTTTCTTTGTGTAAGGAGCTTCTTCGTCGTCTATCGACGACTGAGAGATCACATGGAAGCTTGCCATATAACCCTCAGAATCATTCGACGAGTCTTCTCCGTTATCGTCATCTCCGTCCTTAAGGACGTGGCTGAGAAACTCTTGAAGTGTGACCGAAGTCCGCGCCTTCTGATTATACTCTTCCAGAGCGTCAATCTGCTTTTGCAGGTCCGTGCGCCTGTCACCAGGCTTCACGGGCTTTTTGGTCTTCTTCTTCTTCCTCGAAGACTTTGACGGCTGGGTGTGGGCGCTTTGGCTATCACCACCGATCTTTGGAATTGGGCGCGGTTTTAACATTCCCTCGATGATCTCGGGTTCGAGTGGATTTTTCCACCTGGTCGCCGGACATGTTTGGAGATCCTTCAGCATTCTTTTAGTTTTGGCTGAAAGAGTGACCTCCCATGGAGCTTCTTCTACGAAAGAACACGATGCCCCCGGTGTATCCGTCTTCTTGAGAGCGTGCGGCTGAGGCGGGTTCACCTTCCAATTCTCGGATAATACGAATTTGCCCTGTTGGTACTGATCTTCTATCCAGCTTTTGAAGATGTAACAATTTTCGATCGGATGGCCCAACATTCGGTGATAAAGGCAATAGTTAGGATTGCTAATGTCGCCTGCTTGCGCTGGGCGTCTTGGCTCCGGCAGAGTGATGAGCCTGTTGCGCGGTGCTAGCTCGAATAACCTCTTCGTCTTGTCTCGAGGGAATGAGTAAGGGCGTCTCATTTTATCTTCAAGAGATCGAGTTCTATCATTTTGGCGATCAACTGGTCTTAGACCGCTGGGCTGCTGTTGAGCATTAGCGACGACGGTCGCTTTCCCCCTTTCCCTTCTCATTCCGCGGCTCCGGCTTTGGAGGAGACAGTCTATGACCCATCTGGTCCATTTGGGCCAGCTTGTCAATCAAGGCCTGAAAAGTAGTCGGCTTGAAAAACATCATGAACTAGGAGATGGTCGCCTGCGGATCAAGAGTGCCCATGAACATGCCCACCGCTGGCGCTTCTTCGATGCGCTGTTCGCATTTAGACCATAGATTCCGCCATCGTATTGTGTACTGAACCCATGTTTCTCCAGGTTTCATCCTGGTATTAATTAGTGCGGTAATCGGAGTGCGCTCGCTAGCGCTTGCAAATCTTTGCGTAAATAACAGCTCCATCTCCGCAAATGTCTTGACAGAGTCGTTCGAGAGTTCAGAGTACCATTCGAATGCCGTTTCCGACAAGCTGCCAATGAATTGGCGAGTAGCAATTTATCATCACCTCCGGTGTTGCCACATAGAGCCCTGAACTGGGCGACATGCTGGTGGGGATTGCCCATCTCTTTGTATATATGAAATTTAGGGATCGTATATCCCAGCGGGTACTTTATTTGGTCATACCAGCCTGGATATGGTCGCCCAGTTTTAACAACTTGGCCGGCCGCTTCATTCGCCTAGTGAGCTCGTATTTGCTGAGTAATGTAGTAATCCAGAGCGGCCTTGGAAATGATTTCCTCTTTGGCTGCTGAAAGAGCCGGAGGACGGTTCGATGTCTCCCCTCTGTCGTCTTC
Source organism: Agapanthus africanus (assembly GCA_030015575.1). Lineage (NCBI taxonomy): Eukaryota > Viridiplantae > Streptophyta > Magnoliopsida > Asparagales > Amaryllidaceae > Agapanthus > Agapanthus africanus. The sequence continues at coordinate 407,115,687 of CM057349.1, read as the reverse complement.
AATGATGATCGGAGGGTCTTCAACTGGAGGTTCCGGCTGTAACATCATCCCAGCCATGTCTTGGAACAAGAGAGCCATTCGTTTTATATTGGCTGCCTGTTCCGCAGCCTCTTTTTATTTCCTCTCGAGCATTCTTCGGAGGAACTCGGTGTCAGTTTCTTGTTCCTGACGCTGCTCCGAGGTCTCTGGATTTTCTTTTGGCCCAGTGAGTGCGGCCATTGCAATCAGCATCTCCTGAAGCTTCTGCTGTTGTTGTTCCTGAGCCCCTGTTATTGACCGGGAAAGTGGTCGATGTCCCGTAGAAGCACGGCTTTCCACTTTTCCGGAAGCCATATAAACAGTATGCACCATCATGCTCCCGGACTTGGGGCGTTTTGGCCCGGCGTCTTTGCGGTTTACTGCAGTCACAGGGGTATTCTCTGGCCTCCTTCTCTTTTGAGCAGTTGACGTTGAGGGGGGCGTTGCAGTGGGCACCCAAACAGCTGTTGCCTTTTGTGGGTTGGCAGGATGGTTCTCTTCTTGCTGAACTTTCACCTTCTTCTGTCGGCGAGGGTAATCTTGATCAATCACCGATTCCTGGACCTGTCGCCAGACTTTGTAAATTTTGGAAGAGAGCCACTGAGGGGATTGTTCCGGCTTCGCCTTCGGTACATTCTTCACGGGTGGAGGAGATCTTTTCAGTACGGCGGTGGGTGAATTCCTGTGCACCCTGTTAAGCAGCTCAAAGTTGTTCCCAGTTAGAACAGCAGCATTGACTTCCACCGTTGGGGCTGGTGGAAGTTAGCCCAGAGGGGGAGTTGCCCCCAGCCTTCCTTACTCGGCGCCAGTGGCGACGTCGAGCGTGTCGAGCCGTTGGGATTGTTTCAACTTTAGGGGTAGCTTCGTCATGCCCCCTGTCTTGGTGAGGCGCTGCTGGTACCAGCCTCTTGAAGACCGACGTCCGTTGAGCAGCAGTATCCAATCTGTCAAAGACAGACCTTTGAGTAGGAACGGGAGCCAGAGTGGCTAGCCTCGTAAAGACTGATCCTTTGACGGGAGAAGGTTCTTTAGTGACCTCAAGAGCAGGAATGGCTATCCGCTTTGGGATGGCCGCTTCAGGCATCGTGGGCTTCTTGACGGGCCCATTAGAATTCAGGCTCAGCCTATCGAAGACAGATACTGTCGGCTTGGCATTAGATGACCCGTTGAGAGGGGCCGTGGGGGTAGTGAGCCGATCAAAGACTGACTTCTTTTGCGCTTCTTGTGGCAACGGGATGTTAACGCTCACTGGTGGGAGGATGGTCCCGAAGAACAACCCGATGGTAGCCTGCTTCACCTGCTCTACCATCATTGTGAACAAGGAGGCCGCCTGAGGCCCGTAAGTTACACTTCCTGATGAGGTGGAATGGAAGTTGCAGTTGCAGCTGGAACATTTCGTGCAAGTAGACGCCATTGATCTTTTGTTTTCTGCACGGAGCAAGACACCAAATCTTAGTACCTCGAACCCAAGGGCAACCATTAGCAAACCGCGATTCGTTCGCTAACACGACACACGAAGTGTGGAGTGGAAAGAGGAAAAGGTCCCACCGGGAGTGCCAGAATCTATTCCCTGCCGAAAGACGCGGGAAGACGCGGCGAACGTCTTGTCTGAATTTCAGGACAGATGCTAATTGGTGCTATCCGTCCACCTCTTCGAAGATGCCAAGTTGATTTATGGCACCATGTATCGAAGGTTCAAACGGATGCGGCCAATGTAGCAGACTTCGTCAGATTCCCCCTCGTTTGAGGGGTTTTTGATTGTAGAGACGTTCTTCCCTGCAGGCGCAAGCCCCTGCAGTTAATTACGCTACCGCATCGTGGTAACCACTTTCTCCTTCTCCAGATTGTCACTTCGTATTGTGGGTGTTTGTTTTGTTTGTGATTGCCCATGGATTGTATACGGAGACTAATTTATGTTGTCGCCCGTAGGGCGTGGATTAGTCCAAATCCGTATCTTCTTAAATTTAGGTTTGGGGGTTGGGTTTAAGGATACGTTAGCCTCATTTGAGACCAAGATCAACTTAAACGTTTGTTAAGGATACGTTAGTCTCATTTTTAGACTAAGATCAACTTAACGGATCATTTAGATCTAATAAGAGAGCAATTGGGCTCTATTGTTTAGTTTAGGGACATTGCGGTCGATTAGTTTAAGAAAATTACGGTCCATTGTTAGTTTAAGGACATATCGGTCCGATGTTAGTTTAAGGACATCTTGGTCCATTGTTAGTTTAAGGACATCACGGTCGAGATTAAGGACATCGTAGTCCGTGAGTTTAAGGACCTCACAGTCCAGGTTAAGGACATCATAGTCCATGAGTTTAAAGACCTCACAGTCAAGGTTAAGGACATCATAGTCCATAGGCTTAAGGACCCCACAGTCCATGAAATGTGTGGTTGTCGGGACCCGTCACCTCTCTGAAGACGTTGAAGGATTACAACGACATATATCAAAGGAGTAAAGAGATGTACCCTCGAACCGGTGTGAATCGGTTGAAAGATCTGTAGTCCAATTTGGGACTAGGATCTGTTAAATATTCATGAGCAGATGGGCTCAATTAATATGAGTTGAGTACTTATGGCCAATTTTAGGCTAAGTCCAATAAATGTTTAACATTTTTATTCTGGCTATTGAGCCTTTATTTAGGCTTAGCCTTTTTAACAATATTCTGAGCATTAGATCTTGACACTTTTTTTTGTCTTGTATTGAATGCAGAGCATTCATCAGAACAATTTATGTTCTGTCAGCGCAACATGTGGCGCGCCAGGCTCTTTGCGCCGGTTAAAAAGCGCAGTGCGCTTCTGCCAACTAGCGCACATGTGAAGAATGCGTGTCGTGCTTGGCGCTAAACGCCAGATGATCGGCGCATTGCGCCAATTTATGAGCGCTGAGCACTAATTTATGAGCGCATTGCGTTTTCAATTTAGTGGCGTACATGTGAGTGACACGTGGTGCGCTGGACGCTGAGCGCTAGCCCATGAGCGCATTGCGTTATTTCAGAAGCACAAAGCGCAAGTTGTTAACTGGCGCATAAGTGGTTGACACGTGGCGCATTTTGGCACTGAGCGCCAGTCCAGAGAGCGCAGAAACGTTGTTCAAGAGCGCAAGGCGCATTTCATGAGCGCAAAGCGCATTTTATCAATTTTATGATCAGGGAACAAATTTATGTTCTTTTAGAAGATATTTTGTCTTAAAATTCAAGAACAACAGTTCTTATTTTGCAGGAGAGATTTTCGATCTCTTGTTTTGATGAAACGCTTTGCCTTTATAGATCCATGATCTGTGAGAAGAATATGTTCTTTTATTTTGTGATGAGATCTTTTAATCTCTTTTGTGAAAGACTTTTTGTCTTGAAGATCTATGATCTTTTAAAGAAAAGAATTCTTCTTTTATTGAGATGATTTCATCTCTATGTTCATCACCCTTCTTTTTACCTTGAAGAAATATTTTCTTGCAAGAGCTTGCTCTCTTTCTTTTGAGTTTTTCTCAAAGTTTATAGGGGGGTTTCTCTATATCAGACTTGAAGTCTTGGGGCCTTTATATAGGGCGAGCTGATTTGTTGAATCGGTTAAATAGATCTTTCTCTGATTGATTTGGGGATGTTTCCCACCGTTGGATTTTTGATCCTAGGGCTTCTGTTTTACAGAAGGCAATCTTCTTGTTTTTAACAAGATTGGAAAATCTTTCCATAAATGAATTTAATTCTGATTAATTAATAATTTATCATTATTTTTAGATCTTTTGATCTAACGGTGTGGAGTTCTTTAATTCCAGCGCTGGAGCACCCGTGCTTTGCACGTGGTGCGCTGCTCAGAGCGCAGCGCGCTTTGCGCTAGTGCACCTGTGTTTGACACGTGGTGCGCTACTCAGAGCGCAGCGCAGCCTGCGCTAGCGCACCCGTGTTTGACACGTGGCGCGCAGCGCGTCTAGCGCTAGCGCACACATGGTGCACTGCCTAGGGCGCAGCGCACCTGGCGCTGGATCTGAAGCGTTGCTTCAATTTTTGAAATTCGAATTTCAAACAGAGCTTTGCTCTGATTAGGGGAAACAAGAGAAAGAACTAAGTTCTTTGAGAAGAGTTAAACTCTTGGTTTGAAAATTAAATTCTCTTTTTGTGGGAGCTTTCGAGAGGGGTTTCCCTTCTTTAAAGAATTAAATTCTCTCTCTATTTTTCTTTCCCTCTCCCTCCGTCTCTTTCTTCTCCCTCTTGGCTCCTATTTATAGGAGAAAGAAAAGAATCAGTTTGTTCAGCAAATCTCTCATTGAGAGATTTTGATTGATTTTATAACCAACATGATCTTTTAGATCACTCAGTGAATTTTATTCACCGTTGGATTTTTAATCCAAAGGCCCTCTGTTTAAGAGAGAAAATTTCTTGTTTGTTTAACAAGATTATGAATATCTTGTTAGTTTTAACAAGATTAGAATTTTATTCTATCATATCTTTTTAGTTTAACAAGATCAGAAATATATTTTCTTAATATGAATATCTTGTTAACATAGAATTTTATTCTTATTATAAGATTAGGAAAATATTTTCCTATGATAGATTTTCATTCTATCAAATGATCACTGCTGGATTTTTGATCCAAAGGTCGTCTGTTTAACAGAGAAGATCTTTCTAATTTAAAGAAGATTAAGAAAATATTTCCCAAAATAGAATTTAATTCTAAAATTTGATAGGAGCATTTTAAATTGGGATGATCACATGCTTTGCATGTGAGAGGCAAGAGAACTCATGTGTTTAACACGTGACCCATGCTGTGGGTTTTAGCCTGTTTATGTTCAGCGCTCATATACTTTACATATGAGCGCCCACGTGTTTTACACGTGATGCCTGTTTGGCCATTGGTGATTTATGTTCAGCACTCATATGCTTTGCATACGTGCGCTTACGTGTTTTACACGTGATGTCTGTTTTTTGAGGATTCTCCCCCTTTTTCTGTAAGGGAACAAGTAGCTCTTGGCCGAAAATTTTGACGGGAACAACATCCATTTGCTAGATTTTATAGTCATGAAAGGCAGCAATGGCATGTAGGATTCAGATGGACTTAAGCATAGCTACTGGAGAAAAAGTTTCGTCATAATCCACACCTGGTCTTTGACGAAAATCTTTTGCTACAAGTCTAGCTTCGAATGTCTCAACCTTTCCATCTACGCCGATCTTCTTTTTTAAGATTCATTTGCTCTTAATGGATTTTACCCCTTCAAGAGCAGCCTCCAAAGTACATACTTTGTTGGTGTACATGGATTCCATCTCAGATCGCATAGCATCCAGCCATTTCACAGAATCACTACTTGTGATGGCCTGCTCGAAACTAATCAGGTCATCATCTTCCATGATATAATCCTCACTTCCACCGTTTATGAGAAAACTATAGTATCTCTCGAGTGTATGAGAAACCCTACTAGATCTATGGAGTGGCTGAGATTCGTTGGGAACTACTGAATCGTCTGGTTCCACTAAATATATAGTTATAGATTGTGCTTCTGGAATTTCTTCCAGTTCTACCATACTCCCATTGGTTTCTTTTATAAAAAAATTCCTTTCCTAAAAAGGTGACATACTGAGAAATAAACACTTTTTGTTTCTTTATATGGTAGAATAGATATCCAGACGAATGCTTAGGATATCCCATAAACTCACATAAAATTGATCGTTCCTCAAGCTTGTCTGGATTCTGCTTTTTAATATAAGAAGGACAACCCCATATCTTAACACGTTTAAGATATAGTCTCTTTTCATACCATATCTCATATGGTGTTTTAGGTGCAAATTTGGATGGAATATCATTCAATAGGTATGCTGCTATCTCAAGCGCATATCCCCAGAATGAAATATCAAATTCGGCACTACTCATCATAGAGCACACCATATCTAATAGGGTGTGATTTCTCTACTCTGACACGTCGTTGAGCTGTGGTGTATACATAGGAGTAAGCTGAGAGAGAATCCCATTCTCTTTTAGGTAATCCTGGAATTACGTGCTCAAGTATTCCCCTCCTCAATGAAATCGAAGGATTTTGATACTTTTTCTAGTTTGGTTCTCTACTTCATTCTTATATTTTTTGAACTTTTCCAAATCTTCATATTTGTGTTTCATCAAGAATGCATATCTGAACCTAGAGAGATTATCAGTGAATGTAATGAAGTACGAAAACCTACCCCTCTCATGTGTAGACATTGGACCACATACATCACTATGTATAAGTCTTAAAATCTCTGTTGCTCTTTCTCTGTGTCCCGTAAACAGAGTTTTGGTCATCTTTCTTTTGTGACAAGACTGACAAGTTTCATATGATGTGTACTCGAATAAATCCAAATATCCATCCTTATGTAATTTAGTTAGTCTGGTCTTATTTATATAACCAAGTCTACAATACCACAAGATGACTTTGTTCAATGCTGAACTCTTCCTCTTGTGTATATTGTGCATATTGAAAACTGTATTTTGATTTAGAACATATAAACCGTTACTTAATATACCAAACCCAATCAACACTTGATTCAGAAAAATATTCATAACATTTTTCTCTAAGGAAAAGTTATATCCATCTTTAGCTAATAAAGAAATGGATATGATGTTGCAAAGCATAGATGGTACATAGTAACAGCTGTTCAAAATTAATGCATAACCATTCGGCAACACGAGGTGATATTCGCCAATGGCATCAACAACAACAATTGCATCGTTTCTTACTCTTAGGGACATATCACTCTTTCCCAATCCTCTACTTTTTATTAACCCTTCCAACATATTATAAATATGGGATCCTGATCTGATATCCAATACGCGGGATGTAGAGCAGACTGAAAAACGGTTCTAAATAACCAATACACCTGAAGAAGATGCATCAGAATGCGTCTTCTTCATTAGGGTTTTGTGGAAATCCTTGCATTCACTTTTTTCATGCCCATTCTCATGACGGTTGTCACAAGTTAGAGTGGAATCAACATTTCCTAGTCTCGTATAATATGCTGGTTCAATCAAGCCATACATATTATTATCTTGATTAAAGCGCGATATGGTCGCTACCTGGAGAGAGAGAAAAGAAACACTTAGGTGCGCTCTTGCAAAATTAGGTTGATTTATTAATTTATCTAATCAGGATGCTCCCATTGTTCTGTCAAATTCTCCATCAAACCCTAAAGAAAAAATTAGCCGGGATTAATTGCACCCTAAAAGTTTGCTAACCATTCAACCAGGCCAGTGTTGGCACTCCGAGGAAAGCTCCTCGTGCTTTCGTGCGGTCTTAATTAAATAACCATGTTTCCGTAAAGACATGGTCCCATTAATATCTTTCTAGACACCTAATGAGTTAGCTAATTGTGAAGTGAAAAAATCTCTCGAGAGTAACTCTTACTCACAGTGAGAATCGAGACCTAACTATCATATAGAAAGTATACAATCTTATAACAAATTTCAACACTTGAAACACTCAATATGGTTTTTACCCCTTGCGACTTATGACCTTAACTAAGTCGATAAATCATAAGTTGTTAGTCAAGTTCAACCCGTTATTTCATGATTAATTTAGATCAACCCCTACAACCCTTAACTGAGTCAACAAAGTCGTACGGCTGACCTAACTAATCGCATCACATGCTTAGCAGGAAAACATCACTTAGCTACCGTACACTGCGCCTTAGAAGGACGAATAATAAATACTCTACTTCCTGAAATGACAGAGGCTCCGGCTGGTTTTGATGAAAACCATTAATTTAATGAACTTGATATCGTTGAAGGAGCCGAGTGACTTTGAAAAAGAGTAGCTTAGGCTCTGATTTTAAAACGAGTGGTTTTAAAATTAGTTCCAACAATATCTTTATAGGTTTATTTCTTTGCAATAATCCAAATTAATGCAGTCCTATCATTTAAGTTTCTTATCACACCAGAAACAACGAAAATAGAATGCACATATATGTCATCCGCATTCGCCACGGGACCCATTTCTTCACCGTAAGGTTACTTAACTTACGGCAGGGCGGGGGCAGGGCAAGCACGGACGTAAAACATATAAAAGCATTTATATATATATAGTCATTTCAGGCAAGATATAGAACATCACAGAATAAGCAATAAGCAGATATACTAGGAATTCTGGCGTTTCGTTTAAGCCGCAAGCGAAACACGAGTTTTCATGTTCGTGTGAATAGACAAAACACCATCTATCCTAGACCCCTATGAGCGCGGCAAGCCACCCGCCAAATCCTAGAAGCGAGGCAACCCTCATCAATGACATGAGTAGATCACCCCGCGCATTCTAGGACCGGTAACTTAAGCACCCCACCTTAGATCATTCCTAGATGCTGTAAATAAAAATATACATCATGTAGCGACTTCAACCTCAACCCGGAAGTATTCTAATAAAATAATATACAAATTTACATCTAATGAAACATAAATTACATATAACACATTATATATAGAACCATCTCATCAAAAATGGCTATTCACACGAAGATCCAATCATCATCACAACAACAACACAATATCAAATGCGCAACCCTAACTAATTAATCAATATCAATTAGCGACGTTTACCGATGCATATTACAGAAGAAACCAAAACCAATCCATAACCGAACTATTATTAACCTGTGAAGTTATATGTTCGAAATTCCAAACAATTTGAACTCCAATCGCAAACCAACGCATCAAAAACCTCTCATTTTTTTGCACGAAATCGAAACTCGTCAACCCCCAAAACCACCTACAATATTTTAGCCTTAATTCGGCCTCGAAACGGGGCCGAATCATGGGAGGAAACAACCCCGCATCAGGGCTAGAACAACCCCGGAACCGCTCCAAATTGGGGCCGATTCAGTGGTTATCCAGCCCAGAGCACAAATTGGATGGGTATTGGGCTATCATGAGCCTACATGAAATTCTTGGTCCGAACCAATAATCCGGTGGCTCCGGCACAAGCGAAAATGAGAGCTTTTCATCCAAATTTTCAATACTAAGATTTTCTGAAATAGGATGATAAAATCTTTTGGATACAAATTTCAAGTTGTAGTTTTAGGGTGGCTCCGATGCTAGTGTTAGTTGTGTTTTCTCACTAGATAAGGTTTTAAAAAATTAGTGGAAGCAATTTAGAAATTTCAAGAGAGCAAATCAACTAGAACCATGGAAACAAGTCTAAAAACTAAATCTTGGACTAATCTGGGAGCTAAACTACAAATTTGAAACTACAACCTTTGTAACACCTTCAAAAGCTCCTTGGATAAACTCTAGATAGGCTCTTAAGATTGAGAAGAAGCTTGGTTGTTGATCTTTGAAGTCCTCGATGATCCATCTTGAAAATTCCCAACACAAGCTCTCACTTCTTAAATACAAGTGTATATGAAGAAACTAGTAACACAAAATTTGCTAAATTAGTGTTAGAAGATGATGTGGATAAAATTAGCTCACTAATTATTTTCCTTTTTATTTCTCACTTTTAAAAAACTCAAAAGATAGAGAGAGAGAGAGAGAGAGAGAGAGTGAGTGATGTTGAGAATGAGAATGATAAGAGTTAGGATGAGGACAAACTAGTCATGCTTATCTAAAAGAAAAAACTAAAGAATTCTCAAGAATACCACAAGATTCTCTTTAAAAAATGACTCATTTCATTTATTTAAAAAAATAAAGAAATGATGTTTTTTCTCATCTAACACTATGTGATTCTCATACACACATCTATGTATCAATATACATGACAATTTATATTTATATCATATATAAAGATAGATAAAGATAAAGAGAAGAAAAATATAGTAAGCATGATATATATATATATATATATATATATATATATATACGTATATGTACATACATATACGTATGTACATGCATATATGTATGTCGTATATCTATACACATACATATACGTATGAATATACATATACCTATACATATACATTTATATACATATATATGTATATATATATACGTATATGTATATATATATAATTATATATATACATATACGTATATGTATATACATATAAGTATATATATATATACGTATATAATTAAATGAACACTTGATTTAATAATCCAGTTGTATCAATATACATACCAGCTAATATCATAAAACGTTCGATTAAAATATGTGTATCAAATACACTTATTTAATCGAACTCCAGCATATCATTATATGCATCTGTACGTATACGTACTCTACATTATTTCGCCTGAGCTGAGAAACCTCTGTGTGGGACTCTTAAAGACTCGACAATACGCTGGCAGTAGCTTAAGATCACATTCAATTGATCTGAAACACTTTTAGATCAATCTCTTCACAGGTTAACCCATAAGTATGTCAGCGGTACTAGTTGTACGTAACAACTATCCAGGTTTTGATCGAAAAGAAGATCGACAAGCAAAATAATCCGAACCCCTACAAATTCTATCAGTGACATTCACTGTACAGTCCAGTCTCTTCGTCTGAGAGTGTCTCATACCAGGACTGGGAGGTGGAAACCGTCAGACTCCCAATAACCCGATAAGTCGTGTTGATGTCTGACTCATAACCATCTGAGATACAACTAATAACACTTATCAGTTTATCTCAACCGCTCTGACCAGGGACTAATGGTTATAGCCAATCTAGTACTGCGCGATATCAACTCCCTATACCGGGAGATATGAATCTACTCGACCGCTCATTGTCTCCATGTGCTTCGGGACTGTACCCAACTAAAACCTATATGCATGGCTCTTTAAAACCGTGGTTGGATAGTAATTAAAATATAGTGGGAACATACACAATACACTATGACAATCTCAGGTCTACAGACTACTCTGTACCCATATCACCTGAGAACTGCTATCTGACAATAAGTATAATACCATCCAAGAGTTCTCAGTGAGTCCGTTCGGTGAAACTCATTCTCCAATGAGCACATGTATACAACTTTGGTTTCAAACACCAATGGCTATAGGAACAACCATCATCCCGGTCGGGGTCAAGAAATGTATATACTAGTCTACTCTGGAGTATCGATGCTCAGTCTCGATACTCTCCCGACTAGAAATATTTAAGGATGTGCTTATAGACTATCCAGGCCACACTAGTATCCCTATCATAATCCTGGTAGTCAAGAAAAGATCTTATGGGCTTTATTGTCATGACCTGGAAATGGCGCGTAACCGGCACTTGAATCACGTAAAGTCTATAAGACCCCATCGTTAACCAAGTAAGCTGAAAACAAGGAATTTAAATCTTTTTAAGAAAATAGTGGAGGTGAAGTTTGGAAAAGAGGTGTAGATGAAATCAAATTCTATTTTTTAAGTATAAGTAAAGTTCGTTGAAAATGCAAGTGAAATGTATGCTAAAGTTTGAAAATGTTTTCGTCATTTGAAATTTTGATGGCACCTCCTTTGTAAATTTTGATAAAAACCGATATATATATACATAAATAATATTGGCATCCCCAAACGGGAGCAAACTCATTGTCAATCAGCGGAATCACAACCACACAACATATATATACGACACTCAAGACGAAGATCAACTCAGAAAAGAAAGTAAAGAAATACTAAAACATCATTAAACTCAAGTATAAAGAATAATATACTAGTCACGACTCTGAGTCTGAAAGAATATACAATCCGGTCTCTAAGTCCATAATATATATAGTCTGGTTGATGGAGTTTTTAACTAGATACAAATGAATACAAAATTATGCAAGCGGTGGTTACGATCTGTAGTGTAATCCATCCATCAAGTAATCACCCAAAGAAGAAGTGTGCCAGCAAGCCATTACTGATCCGAGCGGTCGAACCTGCAAGAAAACTATGGCACAATGGGGATGGGTTGCCAACTCATGAGTAGAAAATATCATCAGATAGAAATTGAATGCATAATGATCTACCTAGGTCATACTGTAATTATAATATCATATCGTGTGGTAACAAAATGAACGTGTCTGTATGTGTGTGTATGTGTGTATCAATATAACATCGTGCCTGTATCAATATGCGGTAACATGTCATCCATAGTGTTTGTGTGTGTGTGTCATCCGATGAGTGTCCATCAACAACATTCAAAATCATCATAATACCCTGAGTGTCCAGCATCGACACTCGAAATTGTCATAAATCTCATGTCCAGTATCGACACGTAAATCCTCATATCTCAGGCGTTGTCTCATCGGATCGGCCCTCATATCTCAGGCACAGTCTCATCAGATCTGTCGTCATATCCATCTGTCTCATATCACTCCGGTCGGTATCCTCCGGATATCCGCCGAGTCTAATACTGTCACCGCTGGGTAGTGTTCTCAGCCAGGATCAACGCCTTTCTATACGATCTTCTTGTCTCTGGGTACCGTACCGGGTCCACCATATACCTGTAGATGATGACTCCTCACTCCTTGAATCGGGTAGTAATCATAGGTCAGAACCGAGAAACCTCAAGGTGGACGTCATAATATCATATCAAGATAAAACCGTGTTTTTAAAACATTCACAAGTTTATTTAAATCATATCTGCGGTTTCTCAAATCCAGAAATCTCATGAAAACAGAATCTCATAAGTAGAATAATATGTACAGGAACAGAACAATACTGTAATGCATAGCAAGCGTGTTCATATAAGCGTGTCGTATAGCAATGCAAAGAAAATACTAACAGAATCTAAAATGCTTACAAGTTATAATGTGATATGGTGACATAGCGAGTTCTATCTGTGTACGTGGTATGACAATTACCGATGATATGTGTGTGAGCATACGAGTATGTGTACGTGCAACATGTAAGTTGTCGGTAATGGTGCGCGTGTCCTAGCAACGAAGTCACGTAAAACTAAAGGTATAAACATATTGTGTATCATAAATGATCGAAGCGCGAGCGTATACAAAAATAAGAAATTGAAATGCGAGCGTATGCAGGATAATAAAATCGTAATATGAAAAAGTATAAAAATATCTAACTACATATGAGCCATACAGTTATAGTTTAAAATAGTACGAGACATTGTTTTAGAAATAGGGGGCTACGATATTTCTGAAAAAGATACCATTTGAAAATTCGTAGCATACTCTTGAAGTATCATTTTAAAAGTACGTAACGATAGGTTAGTTTTGAAAGTAGGTATGGCTCTAAATATCTCATAATATCTACTTTATGATTTTAAATAAGACTCCTCGAATCGAAACAAAAGTCGGCGATCCATGCTCATCATATCACGTACGGAATATCCATCGTACAACTTCATCCATCAAAATGGTACGAATCTATAGTCACATACATCATCTCAATTCATATCATATCACATTATTTCTCCTTATATCATCATATCGTATTATATCGTTATATGTGTGTGTGTGTAGTCTACTGGCAAGAAATAGAGACTAAGGGTATAACTTCTACTAAATATAGAAATATATGAATACGGTATTCTAGCAAAACCTATAGGCTAAGTACTGTTCTGATACATTTATCATATCTTAGTTCTACGGTCGCGAGGGTGCTATATGCCATCCTCCCGACTTCCCAGTAGATATACATCTACTCACCGACAAATGCCTCGCTCTAGTCGAAGTCGACGAACGCCTTTTCTTCGTCGTCTCGAAAGTCCACGCAATTGTACCTACAATCGAAATCATAACCAAAATCGCATAAAAACTCGATTCGAAATTGAAATCACGAGCGAGGCGCACATAGGTTAGAACTTATGGTCAACGCCTGCTAAAACAACAAAATACCCCCCGACGTTGACGTACGAAATCAAACAACCGAGTCAAAACACAAATATCAAAAATCCAAGTTTTCAGGTATTACAAAACATTGCCAAAATCAAGTAAAACAACTCTAGATTTTTCTTCAGGTGATCTAGGACTTTTTAGCATATAGAGTAGGCTTTGTTATCTAGTGTGTGGACTACAGAACAAATCCAGGACCCTAACTACTTTAGGGGGCCACAATTTGCCGTCGAAATGGGTAAATTGGCGGCCAAAGTTAATAATTGGAGGCTCGGGCTTCTACAGTGATTTTCTACTGGCCTACACATCTCACTGTATCCTCTATTTAATTTTTAGAGATTCCTAATTGTCCCAGATTCCATCTGATCATCAAAAGTTCAAGAAAACCGGCATTTGAAATTCTAAACTCATGTTTACATCTTCAAAACTCAATTGAACTGAGAATACCTCCACTAAATCACTCTCACTTATCACCATTGGGCTTGTAATCACTCTCTAACCCTCTACTACATCACCACTATAAGTTCTATCCACCACAACTCACTTTCTAAAACTCAAGTCTAGAAAACTTAAATTTTAAGCTCTAAAACTAACTCTAACTAGTTTGTGAATTTGAGAAATCTAAAGACTTGATTAAAAATGAGAGTTTTACCTCAAGATGGCCAAAGGTCTTCAAAATGAAGACTTGATCACACCATAATACTTATGATGAGGTTGTGAACAATATTTGTGAAGGCTACATGATATTTTGAGATGGTTTGGATTATATTTTTAGTGGTAGTGAGGGGTGGAGGAGGTGAAGAAGAGGAGGAAAAAGGAGATGAAGATAATGAAATGAATGAGGTATGAAGAAAATGCCCATGGTTGTAGCAACCATATCCTCTCTCTCCCATGCCCATGCTTCCTTGTCCCCTCTCATTTTCTTTTTCTATTCTTTTCTTTTCTAAACTGCAAAACCAAAATAAAAATGAAATGATAACATGTACACAATATGTCATACACACTGAACATGGTTTAACAAAATCAAATATAGTTTAATGCACAACTAGGAAAACACTAATTAAGTTTAACATCAACTAATATGGATATAATTATATACTAATCTATGAAAAGCCCAAATTAAAAAATACTTTCTTAAATAATAATTCATTTTTAATTTCCAACTATTTTCCAAAATAGTGGTATATAATTATACCAATCTACGAAACTCAAATCCATACTCGTATAATATCCGTAAAATTTATCATTTTATTATTTAAATTCTAAAATAATATTTTCCATTTACTGAAATATTACATTTATCAACATATATTAGAGATAGCAATAAGAAGTAGAAACTATACACATGAATGATAAAGGCTAACCAAATAACATACTATCATATCGAGTAAGACTGTCCTGTATATACATATGTCTAAGCATCCATTATAAAGACCTCTAGGGTATACATATCTAACAGACCATTCTTAGCCACTTCAAACGCGTTGATCAACTGTCGAAATGGTTCTATGCAGCTTTCTTTTTAGAACCTTAAAATTGAATTAAAAAATTTTAATTTAGGAAGCTAACAAAGTGACATATATGATCAAAATCGTGAAGTCAATTTAATTCAAGATGTTTCTCATGATGAGATGATTGAGTTCGAGGATGATGGGTTAGAAGAGCTAATAGAAATATCTTGGGAGGATATATTTAATTGTGATGATGGCTATTTTGAAAAAGGCAATTTTGAAGAGATCTTTAAAGAAGAACTCACGGTCATGGGTAAAGACGAATATACAGTTGATAACATTATAAGCCAAATTGTGAGGAATTATTTGAGGACGAACTCTTGATTTTAGATGAATTGCACGCACCACATTCTTACGATTTGCACGTATAAGAGGAGTATCCTATTGAAAATCAATTAGTCCCCTCAAAGTTTGATACTATTTGTTGTCACATAGAGGTTGTACAACAATCTAATGCTGTTAGAATTAAATTGCAAAATTTTAAAACTTTAAACATAAAACTGCAATTTAATTCATGCGATTTTAAACACGATACAATTTTAGATTTTATTTCATTTATATTTTATTTTGAGCCTCATTTTTCTATCATGTGTTACCAATCCCATAAGTATATTGATAAACTCTTTGATTGGCTAATTCCAATTTTTGGACTTTCTACAACATTGGTTATAAATTTATTAGAAATAAATGCTAATCAAGAAGAGACGCTCATGGTTTTCCATTTTATTTGCTAATTTTATTTCTTGAAGATCTTATGTGCAAAATGAACAAATCCTTTATTTATAGTCAAACTGAGTCTCGTTCCCCAAAACAAAGAGCAGTTATGCAACACTAAAGAAGAAAGGAGGATGCCTTTGAAATTTATAGGCAAACAAATCCCCCCAGATTTCTGGGGGAGGTGTGTCTTTCTTCCTCTTTTCTAATTCCAGTATTTATTTTTTGGATAAATTGCTCTGTTGATCATAGATATGCCTAAATTAGTTATCATACGTAATTTCATGATTTTGAGGTAGAGAAAGGGGTAGAGGACAGTGGGGACACTGTCAAAATTAAGTGTGGGGATGGTTTTGTACAGTTGAGTTTTTCTTGATTTTTTTAGTTATGTTTTGTCTTCTTTTCCCTTGTTAGAATTTTTTTTAGGTCTTCTTTTTCATTTTTTTAAGAAAAAAGGGAAAAGGGGGATGTTTTTTAATGAAACTAGTGATAAGTGATCATGAATTCGAATCCGAAAGGTTTAGTAAGATAAAGGAAATTATAGAATCTGATGGTTGAACCAAGTCTGAAAATTAATTCATTTCTTAAATTCAAACTTAGAAAATATACACCTTACAAATTGCACATACACGAATTTTGAAACTTGAGATAGTAGAGGATACCTAGAAATTTCTTTGCCTAAATACCCAAGTATAAAAAAAATTAATCTATCTTTTTCTTCATGAAATAGCTGAGAATTCATGCCTCAAGAAGCATTAGATGCTCATGTCAAAAAGTTATTAAAAAGTTTAAAAAAAGAATAAAAATAAATATAATAAGTCTAGTCTTATGGTTATTAAGGGCAAGAGTAAAACTTCAACTGAGGCGTTTCATCACCTAGTGCCTTAGACCAACTGGTTTGAGAGTCACTGCTGAAGGTCCAAGCTAGTTGCAAGGCTAGGCATAATTATATAACGAGAATAACGTAAACTCATATATTGAGTAATCGATTGGTTAGCGTCTCAAGAAGCATTAGTTGTCGCATTGAAAGCTGTGTGAGAATATACATATAAAATAAAATATGAGGATATGAGAGCATTGATATGATAGCTTGAATTGAATTCTCAAGTGTAAAGATCTTTTACACACACGTAGGGATATAGAATCGATATTTGAAGGAGAAATGGGAATGAATAATAAGATTAACTTCTACTGAGGGAGGAGATAATTTTTGGAGTTAAACGAGACTTCTAGGATGAAAATTCATGAACAATAAAAAGCTGGTGAAAATTCAAAACTCTATCTTTTCCTTTAATTCCTTAGTTTTTGTAAAAAGTTTTTACTTCCTTATTTTATTTTTTTTTTCATTTCTTATTTTTCTTTTCCTTTTTTAATATTTTGTGAGTAGTATCCGCTGAAAACTCTCAGAAGATAACACTCCTCATATTAAGGACACCTAAAGATTTAACGATTTGTTGCATGTGCTAAGTGCAATTGCACTCCCACGAAAGGAGCAAGGAGTAGATTTTAGTCAGATTTTTATTTTTAGGCTTTTAGTTTAGAGTTTGAAACCCTAAATTTGCTCGAGCACTAGAAAAAGACAAGTGTGTGCGTGTTTGATTAATGCATTTTAATATATATTTATATAGCCATGTTTATCTTTATTTTGTCTATTTTATGGTGTGCTGAGTATATTTTGTCAATAAATGCAGATTACATGGCTAAAAGGGAAAAGTACGCAAAAGACGGATATGCGTTGGATGTGAACTATTTTAAGCGAAAATAGTGTCAAAGGTGAAAATTACCAAAAATCATGAATGGAACAAGATTCACAAAGTTGAGATAAATCTATAGAAAAAATCTGGAGGCCAAATCTTACCAAAAACCGGCCATTTCCGAATTATCATGATTATGGCTGAAATTTTAAGGAGTTAGATGCTCAGATTTTGAGGGATTTTTGCTACTTCGCATATCTTTTGTAGCTCACCCTTAGATTTTTCATAGCCTATATAAATACTGATGTATACATCATTAGGGTTTTATCTCTCCGTTAGCTTTTAATTTAGTGTTTTTGGTTGGGAGAGATCAAAGTTATTTTTGTAGTTACTTTTTTATATGAAATTATTTTATTTTCTGAATTCCTCTTCTCATATCATGAGTAACTAATTTATTTCTAGGGTTTAAATTATTCTTGCCATCATGTGTGTTTGATTTCTCTTCTTTATTCTTTTCTATGGTTTTTAATGATGATTCTCTTGATAAAAGTTTTCTTCTTTTTGATTTCATGCTAATAAACTAAACTTGTTAATGAAAAATTGACGCTCTTGAAACTTGTTTAGCTCTTAAAACTTATTTAGGGAAAGGTGGTATCACCATTAAACTAATTAGTTTTATAATAGATTTACAACATAGAAAACTAATTAGGGAAGGTAAGATGGAATTTTTATCAACATAGATTCAACCTAATTAAACTAGGGAAATTTAGATTATTCCGATAAAGCAAGTTAATTCGTAAATTGACGAATTATGGGTTTAATTTGTACAAGGGTGAATCTAATTATTATTAGGTTAATTATAATATTATTTAAATTCTTTTGCTAGATAATGTGGTGTGATTGATAGGATAGATCTTTAAACATATGATTTATGCTTTCGGTGATTGATATTTCATTGTGAAACTAGATTATCCTATCCTTCTATATAATAGATAGTAACGTATTTAAACATGTGAATTATAAAAAAATAGATAATTTATAAAACACAATGATTAGTAAATTTAATTCAAAACCCTGGGCCTTTATTTATTTGAATCTTTTATTTTAAAGTTTACAACTTTAATTTTCTTTATATGCTTTTAATTAGCTTGGTTAGTTTAAACCAGATCTTTTATGTTAACTCGTTTTAAAGCTAATTCAAAACCCTGTAGTACGATCCGTAAGTATTATAATGATATAACTGTGCACTTACGGTTAAAATTGAAAGACTAATAAAATCTCCATCAGATCCTCTGCGATACATTTTCGAGAAGCCACCACTCATTAGAAGAATCGCAAAATGGCAAATGATTCTCACACAGTATCACATCCAGTTCGTCATTCAAAAGGCTATCAAGGGGCAAGCAATCGTGGACTATCTCCCGAACATCCTATCGGAACTACGAACCTTTAAAAGTAAATTTCCCAAATGAAGATATAATGTCAGCTACCGAAGATACTGAAGATGATGATGCGTGGATCAAATATTTTGATGGCATGGTCAAAAATACTGGCAAAGGTGCAGGAGCAGTACTTATCTCTTCGATGGGGAACCAATTGCCAGCAGCCCTCTAAATAAATTTTGAACGCACGTGCAATATGGCATAATATGAAGCTTGTATTCTGGTGGTACAAATGGCGATACAAAACAAAATTAGGAAGATGCATGTATGTGGCGATTCTTTGCTTATAATATCTCAAACCAACGGAGAATTCCAAACTTTAGACGAAAAGTTGATCCCTTATCATGATTTCTTGATTCAGCTCAAAGAAAACTTCGAAAAAATTCAGTTCGAGTTCCTGCCATGCACCAACAACCACTTCGCTGACGCATTAGTTACTTTGGCTACATTGTGTAACATCCCATAAAGCGGAACATTCAAAATCAAAATCACCAAGAGGGAAATTCCTATCTACTGTTGCAGCACAGAGCAGGTCACATTGAACAACGATGGAAAACCTTGGTTCTATGATATCAAGAGATTTCTAAAGGATTTCATTTTACCTGAAGGGACTTCAGTAGATCGAAAGACACTTGTCAATCTCACCCGAAATTTTGTAATCTGCAATAAAGAAATCAATAACCATTCGTTTGAAAGAATACTGTTGCGATACTTAGATGAAGAAGAAGCTCGGAAAGTGATGAAGGAAGTGCATTCCGGAATCTGCAGAGCTCATACGAGCGGCAACACTCGCGAAAAAGATCCGACAAAAATGTTGACCATGGAAGCCGATTGTCATCAACTCATAAAGAAGTGTCACCAATGTCAAATACACTCAAATCTCATCCACATCCCGTCGGCCGAGCTTTATAACCTCTCTGTGCCATGACCTTGTGCAACATGGGGTCTAGATGTGGTCGGCAAGATATCACCGAAAGTTTTGAATGGTCATGATTTTATATTGATCGCAATCGATTGTTTTACTAAATGGGTTGATACTGCATCATATACAAATATCAAAGTCAATCAGGTTGTCAAGTTGTTAGAAAATCTGATTTGTCGATTTGGACTTTCTAATGAAATCATAATAGATAACGGGACAAATTTCGCCGCAAAGAAGATTCAAGACTTCTATGAAGAGCACAAGATCAAACATCGCTTCCCATCATCCTACAGGCCGCAAACAAATAGAGCAGTTGAAGCAGCTAATAAGAATATCGTGTGAATACTAGAGAAGATGTCATGACTCACAAGGATTGGTATGAGAAACTCCCCTACACTTTATGGGCATATCGAACAACTATTAGAACCTCTACTGGATCCGCACCATACTTGTTTATGGATATGAAGCGGTCCTCCCTGTAGAAATGATGACATTGTCTATGATAGTCTTGATAGAGGCGAAAGTATCAACGAGCTTGAATGGTTCAGAAACAGATTCAATATATTGGACTTAATTGAAAAAAGGAGACTAAAAACCCTATGTCATGCACGGTGTTATCAACGAAGAATGGAAAGAGCATACAACCAGAAGGTTTATAAGAGATCGTTTCAAAAAAGTGATCTAGTTCTCAAGATGATATGACCAACAAGCACCGATAAGGGTAAATTCATGCCAAATTGGGAGGGACCGTTCGTGGTCAATCATGCATACCCTGAAAATTCCTACCTACTCATCACCATAGATGGAATGGATAGCTTCGGGCTTATAAATGTTGGATACCTTCGGAAATACTACATTTAAATTCGAGTCTCCGCTAAAAAGCTTGCTATACAAGGCCTTCATTTGACCGTCACTTTCCCAAAAAGACTATGTACAAATTATTTCCATTTGCATGCTATATTAAGCCTTTTAATTTCTTTGATACATCCTTGTACATATTGAAAATGAGTTTTCATCTTCAAAATGCCAAAAAAATCTTGCACAAAAGAAAGGAAAAAATTCATTAAAAGAAAAAACAAAAAAAAAAGCAAAAATGAAAGTGAGAAGAAAAGGGATGAGAAAATTATCGATACTCTTGGTCACCAGAATTACTATCATATTTTGAGCCTAATTGATATCTTCTGATCAACCCTACCCTATTACACCCGAAAAATTCCTCACAAGTCTGGCAAGCAATATAATAAGATATAAGAGTTATGACGTATCTGATCCCAGCTTTTGTAATCTTCAAGTTATCTTTCAAAAATAATCATATTGGGGGTATGACTGTTATCATTGTATATATTTATTCTATTACTATTTCAAAAGAAAGAAAGAAAGAGTTCAAAGAACAAAACAAAAGGAAAAATGGTTAGTCCACAAGTAAAAGGGGCACGAATGAAAACTTAAAAAGGTTTCGTGAGTAAAAATATCAGGACTATCCGCGAACTTGCAAAAACCCGAAAAGACGCAAACTCATCAAAAAAATACAGAAAGAAAAAAAAGAAAGAAAAATAATAATATCACTATTAGGTGTAAACCTGCAAAGGCCCTAATAGCACCTACAACAGTCACATCGTCGGTACTCTTTCAGTATGACCAATAATACACAATGTCGACAAAGAAGAAAGTGCGTCAACGAATCACGGTTTTTTATTAGAGGCAGTGTAAAGCAACGATTAGAACGACTAGTGGATTTCAAACCAGTCTCATCTATTAGGAATTCGAGTTCGTTCACCTTTACCGCGTCAATAACCAATGAATCTATTACATCTTCTTTATGATTCGAATGCACATTTTCCAAAATCACAACACGCGTCTTAAAATAAACGATGGATGATGCTACTCCGGGAATCCAACACGGATTCATTCTTGGACCGAGAACCAAGGGTTTGGAATTTCACAACTTTTCGGGTTGACAAGTTCCCGTCAAAAACTTGGTTCTTCTGAAGACGTAAAACTACAGCCTTTAATTAGGTGAGCTCATCTTGCTGGCTGCCGTAAAATTAATCCAGTGCCCTATTAGGTTAGACGGTCGTGGTACTGCTACACATTAAGAAGCAGAACTTATGTTTTCAAAAAATAAAGGAATAAAAAACTCTTTTGTTTATTTTCTTAAAAAAACAAAAAAAAACTTTCAAAACAATAATATCTATTTTATAGACTTTCCAACCTCAAAAAAAATTCTTTTCTCATGGGATGGAGTACTAACTAATTGATTCTCCATATCAATTAGTTGGTCTTCATTTCCAAAAGTCAAATTCAAATAAG
Organism: Agapanthus africanus; assembly: GCA_030015575.1. Lineage (NCBI taxonomy): Eukaryota > Viridiplantae > Streptophyta > Magnoliopsida > Asparagales > Amaryllidaceae > Agapanthus > Agapanthus africanus. Next base: position 407,093,385 of record CM057349.1, on the reverse strand, counting down.
TTGGTATTTGTTTGAAGGTATAAATCCCAATCCATAAGATAAGTCTCTAACTCCGTACTACTCGAACCAATAACCACTCATCTGTTATCTAGTTACAGGAATAGATTCTTTACCACTGGATAGTTCTCACTACTAAATTTCGACTTATCATTGTATCATCTTTGCATCATTTAAAATAGTCGCATCATATAGAATAGCTGCAACATCCGTACATCACATAGAACAATAGCATCACTACTACAAATAAGGGTTGCCCCTACGGATTTATCCGTAGGGGCAACCCACTGCCCCTACGGATATGACTGTAGGGGCGAAAAAATACCCCGTAGGTGCAAAGGCCGCAGGTGCAAGTTGAAGCCCTGAACTTTTCCCTACGGGCAAATTGTTGCCCCTACGGATTTCTGTGTAGGTCCTGTTGCCCCTACGGAGTAGGCTGTAGGGTAAAAAAAGTTATATTATTTACGGTTTTTTTAATATATTAAATATACCTACGGATAGAACCGTAGGTCCATGTTCTACCCCCTACGGATAACTGCGTAGGTACTTATCCGTAGGGGCAAAATATCAGGAATCCTGAGATGTTGCCCCTACGGATAACGCCGTAGGGGCGAGGCAGTGGCCCCTATGGATATGTCCGTAGGGGAACTCCCAACCCCCTGAAACTGAGATCAGGGGGGAAAATATCAGTTACTGCTGATATTTTGCCCCTACGGATATAGCCGTAGGGGCAAAATGGGTACCTACGGATTAATCCGTAGGTACACATTATCTGTATTTATTTTTTAAAAGGGGCTGCCTGATTTTTTCCCGCCCTGTGCACAATAATATATAAAACAATAAAATATAAAATTAATTATCACATAACATATATCGCAGTATTCATAATCACATCTCGTGCATATAATATACAAAAGAAACCCAAAAAACTGAATATGGTATAAATATAAACCAATATCAATATCGCCCAAAATGTTTCAAAATGTAGTACAATATGTATCATATAAATAAATACATGTTTCAAAAAATAAGAATCAAAAAGCTAGCCTAGCTCGGTCCAGCTCCACCTCTAATAAACGCTAGAATCTGGCGCCCCTACTCCTCGGTCAATAAACCTTGTAATTCGGCGCGTGCGGGAGTCTGAGCGGGCTGTGGAGCTGGCGATGTGGTCTGCGCAGCCGCCGTCGAGGTAGTGGCTTGCGGAGCCGCGACTGCGGGAGTCTGAGCGGGCGGTGGAGCTATAGGAGCTGTCTGCGGAACCGCAGCCGATGTAGTGGCTTGCGAAGCCGCAGCCGAAGGAGATGCATGTGGAGGCTCGGCCGATATACCCCGTCGCGTCTGGACCTAACGTGTGCAATAAGCATGTAAGAACTGTGTATTATTCGAATTCTTATCATTATCGAGTTATTTCGAAACCCCATTTGGATATCTAGTTTGGAAAACCGTAGTTTATTTTAATTAGATATGTACATGTATGATTAATCAAACCTAAGTCTACAACCAAATAAGCTCTGGCTACGTACTGATATTGGATATGTTGATATCTATAATATGACATGATATTTTACTATTAAGTGGTATACATACCAGCATCTCCTTCAACTCCTGAACGGTGGCCTTCAAGCTCTCCAGTTCCTGCTGGATACGTCGCTCACTGGAGACGGAGGAAGTAACCGTCGGGGTGGAGTCTAACCTCATATGGGCCCTGCTAGGGCCCAGTCCTCGGCCTCTCTCCCAACCTCCGTGGTGCCGTCCGTGTACGGCGTCCAGGACTGGGGTCAGCAGCCTCGAATGCTGCCTTTCCTCTAACAACTGTCAGAACATTATATTTAGCACATACTAGTCTATAAATTTTACAAGAAATACCAAAATCAACAAATTCAAAGCCTTACCTACAGAGATAGAAGATGTGCTCCTCTGGTATCTGCATGTATCAAAATTTGAATAATATTAATTAATTTCAGTACATACATATTAACAAGGTAAACTCGCATATAACGCTGCTTACACATAAGACAGGGAGTGAACAAGCTCTTGTAGATCATCAGGCGCAAATCTAATCTCATCAAGCAGCCCATGATAATGAGTTAGACGACTAAACAAGGTCCACAACTTACAATCATTCCCGCATGCGAGCACATATAAAAATCATAGTTTCTAGGATGACAAATTTTATTGTCAATTACTGTCACCACCTACAGCTAGACAATAATAAAAATTACTATCTAAGTAAGAGCAAAAGGAATGTGTGTATATTTATGATATAGCATTCTAAATCAATATACATGCACTATATGATATATAAACATACCTGGAGGAACGGGAGTGGCCTCTGTCCCTGATATGGACGCATCATCAACAACTAGACAATCAAACATTGACAATATAAGTAATTTTGACATAAACAGGCATGAATATCTATAATATTACATTCAAAATGGATATTAGAGAACGCACAAATCTGACCTGCACAAATCTGATGTATGCTTTCCATTGGACACTAAGAAGTCTCTAAAGGGAAAAGCCAATGTGAAAGCCATCATTAGTTCATATCAGAAGATTGATACTAAAACAGAGAACAATGAATGTCATTTTCTTTTTCTTCTGCCACATTACTATCTTCTCCTTCTTCTTCTGCCACATTACTGTCTTCTCCTTCTTATTATGTGCGCGTACAAATTCAATGAAAGCAGAAACTCCAGTGACAAACTTAGGTTGCATACGTTGTTGCCAATTCACATGCATCCAGTCCTTAACCCTGACGTACTCATGGGCCATGTTAGACTGTATCATATAAATTGTAGGTTATGATGACTATATTGAGAATATGGATTAATAGTGGGTAGGAAAAGTATTTCTCAAATGGATTTTGCATCTAAAAACCATAAACTACTAAGTAATAGCATATATAATTTTTTTAGTATAAAGGTTGTTATTTAAGTTTTCTTTTATAGTGATATGATCTAACTGCCTTTATAAACTACAAGTGTACAGCAAATTATGATAAGAAACCATAAGAAAGGGTCGTAGCCATGCATAACCTTGAATCTACATACCAAATCATGCACAAGCATGCAATTATTGTCACCTTGCCTTGGAATATAAAATATCTTGGAAGACTATAAGCGAGCATTTAAATCTTGATAAGTTTTGACTTCAACATATATTTTTCTCAAGTACCATGAAATATACTTCCTCCGTATAAACCGTTTTCAGGAAGATGGATTAACAATGACAAATTATCCATTGTGGCTCACTAGGTTAGCCTTTTCTCTTCTATTGACCATCTTACTAATCTGCTTGGTAAATTTATTTGGAACCGGCTGCGAATCATTAAAAGACATGCATAAGAAAGGAAGCTAAAATACAGATATATAGCATACCGATACATCGAAACTTGAAAGTTGCGATGATAACCAAGAGATATTTATTTCTACACACGTGGTGCGCGTGCGAATGCGTCAGGCATCATGGACAAATATTTGAGAACATGGAAAGTATTATTAGTATAAAGTAATTAAAGCTTTTAAACACCTTGGGTAGATATTTTCTTAGTTGATACAATCATATCATGAGGACTAAATTTAAGCTATTATACATATGCATATGTATTTTTCTAATCTAATATCACACACACACACACACACACACACACACACACACAGAACACCAGTTTGGTAGAGAAATCAGAACACCAGTTTGGTAGAGAAATCAGGTAGCAGGATCCTGAAGAAATGGAGTCCATAGCATTGCTCATCATCATCATCCATGATCCCTTTTGATAATATTTCTTCAAAGGGATCATGGATGATGATGATGAGCAATGCTATGGACTCCATTTCTTCGGGGTCCTGCTACCTGATTTCTCTATCAAACTGGTGTTCTCTCTCTCTCTCTCTCTCTCGGTGTGTGTGTGTGTGTATGATATATTAGATTAGAAAAATACATATGCATATGTATAATAGCTTAAATTTAGTCCTCATGATATGATTGTATCAACTAAGAAAATATCTACCCAAGGTATTTAAAAGCTTTAATTACTTTATACTAATAATACTTTCCATGTTCTCAAATATTTGTCCATGATGCTTGACGCATTCGCACGTGCACCACGTGTGTAGAAATAAATATCTCTGGGTTATCATCGCAACTTTGAAGTTTCGATATATCGGTATGCTATATATCTGTATTTTAGCTTTCTTTCTTATTGCAGGGTTAATTTCTAGCATTATTTCACTTCTACATGCATTGTAGTTTGTAAAACGGCATGGAGAGTATGAAAAGAGTGATTTAGACTGTTTATAGTAGACTACAGTGATGTCGATTCTAAAAAGGATAACATTAATTTTCAGTTTAATATCCATACATGATAAACCAAGTTGAAGGGAACAAGAATGGTATAGAACACACCTTACGATCTTTGTAGCCAACTTCACAATCAACCTAGAATATGTCGACACTTTTATGCGTGAGTATTACATTTCATACCAACGGCCAACCCGTGAGTTTTCATATAGGCTGTGATTCAATACACAGATAGGGTAGTTTTGGGGATTGAATCCTACCCCCGTCTTTTGATCAATCACCAACCTGGTAACAGACGTGGAATCTACCGGGTTGGTAGGTTAAGAATTTGTCTTTCTGCATATACAGCATTAAAGCGTTCTGTGCACTGCCAGGCCTAAAGTGCACGAGGTCTATTTAAAGGATTCATTGGATTTTCTTTTCATCAGGGAAAAAAAATTGTAACCGATTCAAGTTCATCAAAATGGAAACTTAGGGTTTTGCTCTTTTGACCATGAAGCATAACATTGATACCACTAAGGTAGTGGATTTCTCCACCTTCGAAGATTAATTTATTTAATAACTAATGGGAATAAAGGTTCTTAGGCTTTAAAACACCATATAATTCCAATGTGTGATGTAAGTCCTATCCTAAGTGGCTGATTATGTTTCAAGTTCTAAAATGCCACACTTTTCTGAGCTTAATTATCATAAATTTATCTATCTATTTTCTTCCAAAAAGAAAAATTGAAGATATCTATCTATATGACTACACCATTATAGCTTATAATTTATAGCCATGTGTGATTATCAAGCATTTCCAACATTAATTTCAGATGAAAAGGCAAATGTTGCTATAGCCTCTGCTTGCACATAAAAAATAAAGGGTAAACTAGCAATGAGGGCCATCATGTAACATATGGTAATAGTTTACCTAGTTGAATCATTATACATGAAGAATTTAGCCAAGATATGAAACTACTAAAGTGGATTTTGTTCTCTCAGGCCACTGAACAAACACATTGTGTGCCTGCAAATGTAGCACAGTAATATTAATAACAGCCAAACCAAGAAAGCTGATTTTGCTCTTCATTTTGATAACCAAAAACTAATATAATTTTCATTACATGCAAGAAGCGATTTATCAAACTACCGAGCTAAGAAAAGTTCTTACCTTGGCTGGGTTACGATTTCCGAAACCCTCGTTTTGTCGAGTTTCAATGCCAGACTCTGAAAATTGAAACTATGGTTTATGAAAACCAAAATGGAGTTTCCAAACCGTGGTTTCAAAAAGTTTGAAGGGCTCGAACCATATATTTTTGAACTCCAAAAAAAGTTCAATCTCGCAAAGTTTCATGTTGTCTCTCTCTTTATTCTCTCTATCCCGCACTTAAAATAAATTAAGTGAAATGAAACTATGGTTTAAACTCTGATTTCTCAACAATTGGATTAGGGGTTTAGTAAGATTAAAATAGTATATCTCGCATAGATTATTGACCAAAAATGCAGACTAGTGCCCACTGATCCCAGAACTGTCCAAACTCGTTAACAAAGTAAAAGAAATCTCATGAAAGCCCCGTATGAGACACAGAATGAAAATAAAACCTATATGTTACTTTGCACACGAACCCTAATCCCAATCCCAACCGACCCTTAACCCTAACCCTAAACATAACCCTAACTGAAACTGACCCGATGCCTAACCCTAATCCTCACCCGTACCCTTACCCTGCCCTCAACCTAACATCATCAAAAGAGGGAAATAAAAGCATTAAATTAGAAGTAGAAATTGGAGATTTACTAACCTTTTTCGCGTGGAAGAGACGACGGAGGAAGCGACGAGGAAGTCGACGAGGCTCGGGATCGAGGCACTGGAGGAAGTCGACGAGGTTGTTATGAGGAGGCGACGGAGGAGGCGACGAGGAAGTCGACGAGCCGGCACGGGAGGAAATCGATTGCGAGGAGTGGGAAGATGTAGCTCTAATATGAAACCATTTGATTCGTGTCTCGATAGTTATGTCCTCCACAACCTTTGCTATGGTCGGCTTCCAAGTTAATGCGACAAGCACTTAAAGAAGTATCACCATCTACTATATATCAAAAAATGTAGCAAACTAGGACGAGAAATTTATAACCAACATGCCACGAATATTGATATTGTAAATATATATATATATATATATATATATATATAAGTAGACATTTGAATCTAGACAAATAGAAAACAAAACTTTATTGCTCCCTTGTCTCTTATCAAAATCATTAGAAATGTTCATTTTTAGGGGGCTCAAAATTTCCATCACAAGCTTTAAAAGAAACCTAGAAAAATTCTCACCCCCTGCCGCAACCCCCTGCCCCAACCCTAACCCTAACCCTAACCCCAACCGCAACCCCCTGCCGAACCCCAACCCCAATCGCAACCCCAGCCCCAGCCCCAACCGCAGCTCCAACCCCAACCCCAACCGCAACCCTAACTTTAACCCCAATGGATGCCTCATCGGTACCCAAACCATGAACCCTAGCCCTAAAATAATCAAAAAAATTTTTAATTTAAGATTTCCTAACCTGTGCAGTGGAGGCGTCGACGATCGATCGGAGGCGACGACGAAAGCAGGCGACGACGAAATCGGAGATGAGGAAGAACCAGACGGTGGCGACGAGGAATCGGCCTGTGCTGGCGACGACGAGAACGGTGACGAAACACAGGCGATCGGCGGGAACGAGGGTTTGGCGATTTTGGGTTCGCGGGCGATGGAAAAATAAATTTTAGGTAATGAGCGTAGGGATCGATCCGTGCCTTTTTAATTAAATCTCTATTTAGATACCCCTACGGATAAGTCCGTAGGTACTTGGTTTGCGGCTCCATAGGGGCAAACAACAATTTACGATTTAATACTTTTTAAATTAATATGTAAGAACCGTAGGTGCAACCTTTTAGCCCTACGGAGTAATCCGTAGGGCCAAACTAAATCTGCCCCTACGGATGTTGTTATCCGTAGGGGCAACCCCCTATTCTAGTAGTGCATCTTGCATCCTGGCAGCCGATAAGGGACGATGTTTGAGAATGGATCGACCACTCACTCCAGAACAAATTTCTCTTGCAGCTAATCCCCCTTCAGACAGCGGGAGGCTGCTCTTTTTCCTATTTAAATAAGATTTTTGCACGCATTTACATTTGCATTTGCATATGTTCAAAAAAATAATACATTTTGCTGCTTCTCTGTGGTGTCTTTAGACTTTGCCAATCGGTGGCTTTCGATGGTAGCCAACCTCTGTCCAAGAAGGGCATCTGTAGACACCCCAGCGAAGCAGCGATTTGTGAATTTACCTTTTTACCCCTACATCATTTGTCGCATCATAACATTGCATTCTCATCTCTCCACTGTATTTACATCATGTCATTCATCTCATTTCTGCATAAAAATAACTGTTTGGTATACATGAAGGCAATTTAAGTGCATGGTTTAAAATTCATTCAAATGACCGAAATACCCTATTCAATATACTCAAAAATCCATATCTCATGATCTTTTGAGCCAAATGATGTCAAACTTTTGATATCATCTTAGTATATTTATGAGGACATGCCATAAAAATTTCAACCAAAATCGACAACATTTACCCAATGAACTAAATCCCGCTTATTATTTTATCATTAAAATGATATGGTGTGCCCACGAGGGTAAAATTGCCAATTTTTCTTAATGGGTCCTTATAATTCACTTAGATGATCCTCCATGCAAAATTTCAAGTCATTTGAGCATCTTTTGCTATTTGGTTTGAACATGAGCAATTAGGGATTAATTAAGCTAATCGGTGTTATTAAGCACTTGATTAGTGATGATTAATCCCACTTGACTAGTCAAATCTATGGTATAGGATTCTCCTCCTAATGAACCATTAACTTAACTTGTATCTCATGAACATCATAAAATGCACTCTTTTACCTAACTTGCATTTTTTTTCTTTATTAGGAAATTGCATGGAAACCAAGCCTTTTAGGGTGAAATAAGCTTAGGTATGGATAGAGATCAGTTTATCTCTACAAAATCTCAACCATTCTACCCTCTACAATCAATCACAACCCTCCATTAATTTAACCACTCCCTTTATAAATAAGCCTTCTCATGCTCGTGAGAAAGGACTCTCTTCTTGATTCCACCTCTCACCTCCTTAACTCTCTCAACCTTTCATTTGATCTCTTCAAGAGCTCAAGTCTCCACTCTTCAACAAAAACAACCCTTATATTAGCTTAGAAATCCCTCAAAACCCCAAAAAAAATCAAGAAAACTTCAAAAATTATGAGCTAAATGTGAATCTTTCGGTCCTATATATAGTCCCAAACCCAAAAACCCTAGATGCCATAAGCGAATATATTCTGTTACGATCAAAACCAGAAAATATCACATCCTAAGGCCCTGATTAAGCCGCGGATCCGCCGCAAATCCTTTGGCCGCCCAACCGCGGCGCCTTGGTAGGATCATCATCTGGGATTTTTTTTGCTCACTCTTGTTGACATGTGGAGATTCCTTCGATATCTGGATTCTAAGAATAATACTCTGAGTTCCTGCCGTTGCTAAATCTTATGAACACTTTTTCAAAACAAACCTTTTTAAATCGTTCTCACACACGCTGCCACGTGTACTAAACCCGCTTAGTGCATGATCGGCTGGACACAGGATTCTAGTGCCCGTCTTTCTATTTGGGAATAGGATTTAAAAATGAAAAACCTATTTATCTAAATCTAGATCGTCTAGCTTGCATTTCAACTCTTCAAAGAATAACAAATTTTGAAAAAATAAGGATCCAAGACCCCTCTTTGTGTTTTATTCATTTCTCATACATTTTTAGCTCATTTTTCTTATTTATGCAAGTGGAGTAGCTCCTCTTTTGTGTTTTTATGTTTTTTTGGTTTGTCTTCTTACTGTTTCCTTAAGGCTGGGGTCTATTCAGTAAAGAGAGGAGAATTTATCTTAGGACTCTCTTCATAAATCGAAATCTCTCTAAAATTCAACAAACAAAAGATTTCAAAAGATAAAAAAAATTGTTTAGATTTTTTATTGATCTCTTGTTTCGATCCTTTTGCGAATTTTGGCCAAGAAGAATAAAGAGGATTGGATTATATCCAAAAACTCTCTATCTTGAACCTCTTTTTGATAAAGGTCCGAGCAAAAACAGAAAGAAAATTCAAATCTTAGCTCCCGGGGTATTCAGACGCCTTCTAAGAAGGCGCCCAAGCTCCCGGGGTATCCAGGAGCCTTCTCAAAAGGTGTCCACGTATCATTTTTTGTAGACAGAGCCGGTATCTGTCTTTAAGGGTCCTCTCGCGTCGGTTTCGCCTTTTTTTGGTCTCTTCTTCTACTATCATTCTTCCCATACCTCCTTACACACATAATTGAATTGTGTGAGTGTATTTCGACGCCAAACTTTCAAAAAATTCTTCAAAAGCAAAACTATATCTTGTCCAATTGAGCTATCTTCTTAGGTAGCCGACTCTCATCGGGGTTCCATCAAGATACCGCTATTCCTTACCTCTCTTTCTCTGGCTTTCACCCTCAATTCCGCTTTTTTTTTCTCCTCTCTCTTCTCTCTTTCCCGCGTTCTAACGCGGGTAGCGACTCCGGATAGCTAATCCGGACTTCATCTCATTTGTGGTTTCCTAGTCTGCCTTTTTGCAAGTTGGTGGCTACAAAAAGCAAGAGCCATGAACATCTCAACTCTAAGGAGTCTGAAGAAAAGCATTGAACATGAAGTTCCAATAGGCATCGTTGACTACACAAGTTCTGTTTCTGCCTTTGAAAGTGCGATGTATTTTGGATGCCTTGGTATTAAACTACAGCATCGTGTGCGTGAGGTTCGACACTGCAGTTCAAATAAAGTGAATTAGTATGCAATAAATGAAAATGAAAGTTAGGCTTGCATATTTTCCTCATGATAACATTTAAAGCTTAGTGTGCATGTCACACACTGCTGTCAGACTTGTGTATTGATGGATGCACACTTGGACTGTCTTGAAAAGAAAATTTACGGAGTTGATGATTCTGAGACTAGATCATTAGTTTGCTTTATGTATCTTGTGTGCTTTTTTAATTTCTTTTATTGGGTTTATTGCCAGCACAAGTTCTCTTGATACTGATGGGGATCCAAAGTGGTAGCTCTTTTGCAGTTCTGAAAGCATGTTATAAATCTTTGTTTGAGAAAATTTGAGCGGATGTACAGTCTGGTGACCCCTTAACATGAATCATATATTAAAAATTTTAAATTTTTTTGTCATATTTAGTCGGCTTTACGTAGTTATACAAAAAGATAAAATGGGCGCACTGGCTCACTTAATCTAACATGTTTACCATACCTCTAAGCATTAATACACAAAATGTAATTATATACGTTATAAATCTATGCATTTACCTTCTTAATTATCTATACTTACCTACAAAATTTCTCCTTCGAGTTCTACGGTTTCCCTAAAATCATATATGCTGTTAAACCTGGTATCAACTATCCATAAAGCCTTGGTCTTTGTGAGGATGTGTTTTTGTTTTAATGAGTAAATTGACACGCAATAATGAGCTGTCTTTTTTTTTCAAATGAAAACTTTCAGGTAAACATTATTGCTTCAGCCCTAAAGTGATCATCTTACTATCAGAATTCCACGTGCACGACACGGACAAAAACCTAGCAGAAGAAAAGTGAAAAGGGTTTCTACATTTTAAATTTAAATAGTATGTAAATAAGCGAAAAATATATCAATTTTTATAATGATCGGCAAATTGGCACCGTTATTATGTGATTTAGCTACCGTTTGCACTTGCGTCGAAGAGTTCGCAAATATAATGGTCTACTGAAGATAGAAAGTTTTTCTATAGCAAAATAGAAGATTAAATAGTATCGAAAACACAATATTGCATTTGGTGTACATATGCTTCGGACCGTAAAATCAAGATATATGATGCTGATTATTTTAAGAAGTTGTGAAATGTTGAATTTCTTACCGCCCGTAAACTCTAGCCTTTGATACCCATTTGTCTTTGTTATCCTCTAAACTTAATATTCACTTTTAGAAATAAATACATCCACAGGTGTATTATATGAAATCTCAACCTTGCCTAAGAGGAAATATCTTCCTCTTTTGTGTTGGATACATGGTTCGTTCCCATTTTTTGGGTTTCTCGTTCTGGAAGGAGACCGGCGGCGCGGCCGCGTCCCCACCTGGCTTGCGTCTTACGCCGAATGTTCCACCGGCGATAGGGTCGTCCGCCTTGTTGATGGCTCCCAGTGATCGTTTCGGCGACGGTCAGAGACGTCCACGGTCATCCAAACCCCAGACAAGAGACGTAGGGGAGGGCAAGGATGGGGCCCTCTTAAGAGGAAAAGGACAATCTCTCGTGCGCCGCTGTCGAGGGTTCCTGAGAGGATTTCCGTGCAGGAGGGTGATGCCATCTTCATGGCTCCGTTTGGGCTTAAGATGACAGGTGTCTCTCATGGGCTTAAATTCAAGCTACGTGCAGATCAGAATTAGCTTAGACGAACATGGAATTAATCGAAATCAGCAAGGCAAATCAGGAACCTGAAAAGCTTGAAATCCACCTGCAGCTCATCCTTAGCGTACAACTTTATAACAACAACAATAATAACCACCACCAGCAAGGTTCCCGTTCATTTGCATGGGTCCGGCAAAAATGATGCATGCTTTTTTTTTGTTGATGTTTTGCTTGATTCACGATATAAATAAGTTATATTAAAGAATTTTGCATGGTTTAAAAAATATATGTCACTTAAATCTGGAATAATTGATGACGGTTTAGAATAGATGTTATGCAACAATTTATATTGATATTTTGCAGGAATGAAAAGAATAGATGTTATGCAACAATTTATATTTTGCAGGAATGAAAAGAATAGATGTTATGCAACAATTTATATTGATATTTTGCAGGAATGAAAATAATCAACATGAAAATGAATCTAAAGAATAGGTAACTCATGTATATATTTATCAGTTGTAATTTATTTCTCCGAAAGATTGACATTTTGATATTTTGCAAATGCACGGGTCCAACGAAAATGCTGCGTAGATGCTTTTTTGATATTTTGCTTGATTCGCTATTAATGTAAGCAAGTCATATTAAAAAATAGCATGTGATATATATATATATATATATATATATATATATATATATATATATATATATATTAAATCTGCAATAATTCATAACATTAAAGGGTAAATGCTATGCTACAATCTAAATTAATATTTTGCACGAATAAACATGAAAATGAATTTAAAGTAATAAGTAAGGCATTATATATTTATCGGTTGTAATTAATTAGTTTGAGAGATTGATTTTTAGCATAATAAAATCATAATATAAACCGAATTTGTAACGTTTGTTTTAACTCAAGGCATGACTTATCCTTAACGATAGCTACCACCCTAATATACCAAAAAATTTTTTATTCAATTGTCTTCTCTCGTTGAAATGTGAGGGTGGCGAATTATTGTTGACCGCAATTTCACATAACTCCAAAATATATATCGGTCTAAAAAAATGTGTATAAACTTCATCAAATTCAAGCTGGAAGAAAAAACACGAAAAAATAAAATGAAATTTTCGTTCATTGAGCTCTGTATAGATTGATAAACTAAAAAGGTTCAAAAGATACGCCATGAAGGGCCTGGGGAAAAATTCCAAAAATTGGAGCGAATGTTAATTTTTCAATATTTTACCAATGGATAAGGATAAAAGGACAAAATCCAAATTTTCTTACAATGGAAGGGTGGAGCTAAATATCCAAATGAAGAAATGTAGGCATGATAAACTTGGAAGGGGCTAATACGAGGTTTCTTAAAATTTGAGGGGCCAAATATAATTTTCCCAGAAAATGCCAAAAAAGTGCCTGTGGACTGCGCACAGCTTTTTATATAGTTATATAATAATTTGGTCAAATGAAAAGAGAGGGAAAAAAGAGCTTAGGATGCTTCAGCAATTTTTAGTTTATAACTAGCAGAGGTACACGCGCGAAGAGCGTGCAAGAAAATCGAGTTTGCAGGTTCAAAACTTAAGTTTAGCTATTCAAAATTTAATATCATGCAATCACTTGCCTCACATTTCATTTGCTTGCAAGAGAATTGAGTTTGCCAAACAAGTTCAAAACTTAAGTTTAGTTATTCAAAATTTAATACCCTCTCCGTACTTTTTTACTTGTCATTTCGGAAAGAGAAAAGTGTCTTATTTTACTTGACGTTTTCGGAATAACGAGTAAATCATTAATGATAAAAATATCAATAAATGATACAATACCAAAGCCGGCCGGCCTAGAAAATTAATTGCTGATATTAAAAAAGTTATAACGCTTTCTTTAATGTTTGAAGGTAGAAACGAGATGGTTCTTTTAGTGCTGATGTGTCAATAGATTAATTGCTGATATTAAGAAAGTAATGAGATATTTTTAATCGGTATGCATTTCTCAACAAATAAAAAAGGACTCTAAAATGATAAGTAAAAAGGAAGAGTATCATGCAATTACTCACCCATTGATCTAACTGTTTCCCTTAGATTTTTTATTTTCGAATTGATCATGAACAGAGCCATAAATAAATGATGGTATTAATTAGGGAAAAACTCAAATTACAATAAAAAGAGATCACGCCTTTCTTTTATTGCTATTTTGCTGAGATTAATAGAAAAATACAATTCTAATAGAAAATTACTTATAATACCATACAAAGCACATATATGTTCAAAAGAATGCAATTCTGACACAAATAAAACCAAGTAAAAAAGCTATATTAAGCATAGCAAGCATAGTTACGCATATCACTCACTGTAATTCAAGAAATCCAGATCAAGAATTCATCAACCGTGAGTGGTAGGCCTTTCATGAAATATCTCCACATGCCTCGGTGATGGAGATCCTTTTCGGGTCTCCGTCATATATTGTCTTCCGTCGATCTCCCGGTGGACCTTGGAGGTAATCTCCTGTTGCGGGTGGCTCTCAATGGGTTTTGAGGAGATTGATGGTTTTGATGAGTCTACACCGAGTACCTGCAAAGAAATCCCGGGGTGGTTTGGTATCACCGACGACCCTCCGACGATCAAGTTAGCACCAGATCCGAGCAGAGTAACGGCTAAGTAGGGTGGAAAAAGCTTACTTGACCCCTCTACTCTATGATGGGGGTTTATATAGTGGCGGCAGCATGCAGCAGCAGGCGCGAGAATCTCGCCGGCAGTTACGCTCCCGACGTCACGCCCGCGTAATGAACGGATCGCCCGTTAATGGGGATCGTGATGACGTGGAACGTGGAATGTTGCCAGCGGAAAATCTGCGCATGGCGAGATTTACGAAGCGTCGGTTACGCTTGTGAGTGGTGGAGTTGGTCGGTCGGAGGGATCGAAGAAGATGGTTTCAACAGGAGAGCTCGGGAACGAGCAAAAGGGCCAAGGAGTCTTGGGCATGTGGCAGCTCGGGGCGAGTTGAGAGGCCGAGAAGGCCAATTTGCAGGGGGTCCTAAGGAGAAACGGCTTGTGCTCGCAGTTCAGGTACAGGGGTGGCCTGGTCGGCCCCTGTGTGCCCTTTCTTCTGAGTTCTGGGACACGCCATCTACCACGTATCCTGATCTGGAAGATCGCCAATATAGAGTATCATCATTAGCCCCCCACTCTTGTCCCGACCAGCTGGCAGGTCGGGTCAAAAGTGGACTGCCGGGCCATCCGGGGTGAGCTCCCTCACAAGACTTTGTCGGGACGCGTTCCCGGGCTGTCAGCTATCTTTTCTGCCAGGGAATCAAGGCAAGATCTCTGCATTTAAGGAAGGTGCGCCGGTTCGTGCATCCTGTCACTTAAGTGACGGTCCACATGTTAAGCGTCGGTTGGCCGACGCGACGTATGCAGACCTGCGTCTGAGGGGATGCGGGCCAGTGTGGAAACGACAAGTGGAGCGATCGGAGCCGTTAGACGCGAGGAGGCGCTTTGGCGGGAGATGGAGGGCGCCGTTGGATGAGGGCGATTGCGGTGATAAATAGAGGTGGGGCCTACTCTAGAGCCTCTACTCCTTCATAAGCCGATTTCTTCCAAGTCTTGGCTGCTTGGCGCTCTTCCTCTTTTAAGTTGGATACATGGTTCGTTCCCACTCTTTGGGTTTCTCGTTTTGGAGGGAGGCCGGCGGCGCTGCCGCGCCCCCAGCTGGCTTGCGTCTTATGCCGAATGTTCCGCCGGCGATAGAGTCATCCGCCTCGTTGATGGCTCCCGGTGATCGTTTCGGCGGCGGTCAGAGACGTCCACGGTCATTCGAGCCCCAGACAAGAGACGTAGGGGAGGGCAAGGATGGGTCCCCCTTAAGAGGAAAAGGACAATCTCTCGTGCGCCGTTGTCGAGAGTTCCTGAGGGGATTTCCGTGCAGGAGGGTGATGCCATCTTCATGGCTCCATCTGGGCTTTCCGTCGCTGCCGGCCTGCTCGCCGGGATGGAAGAGTCGGCCGGGGGGAGGCTTCCGCATGGCACCCTGAGGGTCCAAATAGAGGTCATAGCCCAAGGGACAGTACAGGTACGAACTTCTACGCATTGTTTTTTGACCTTCCTTTCTTTGGCTCGAGCGTCTCCAAGTTTCTCATCTGTTTCCCGTCAGGTCCTTCAACACTGCGCCCTAGCTATTCGTATGGAGGCCGAGGGGGCATTCCACGCACCGATGCCGGTAGAAGTGTTTCCTTCAGAGGTCGAGGTCCTGCGGCGTGACCTGTGTCTGGAGAGGGCGAGGGCCGATGTCCTGGCAGCCCGAGCAGAGGTTGCGGAGCTCGCCAATTCAGCGAATCGGGGTGCCAATCGTCGCCTGAGTGCATACCACCGAGTTGCCGAGAGGAAGCTGGCGGATCTGGCCGATCGTTTCACGACCATGGAGAAAGAGAGAGACGCCAGCAGGGGGATGCCGAGGCGTCGCATCTAGCGGCCGAGACTGCCGAGGTTCGGGCTAGGAAAGCTGTGGCCGATTATAAGGTGTCAGAGCAGTTTTACGCCGAGCTTGGCGAGCATTCCGCTGTCGTGTGGAATAAGGCTCTGGATGCCGTGAAGGAGCAGCTTCCTGATTTCGCCGATAGCGAGCTCCGTGCTCGGGTCCCACTCCCGGTGGCAAGGCTTTCGGCAGACAACGATAAGGGAAGCGAGGCGCACTCCTAGTGGCAAAACCTCCGGTGGTGAAGCCTCCGGTAGACCGCGATGACAGTGATGAGGGAAGCGAGGCGCGGGAGGGGGGTTTGCGACTTAGGCCTTTTTGATATTTCCTTGTCCCTCTTTTGTAAGCGTCTGGAACTTTGTAAGGCTGGGGAGCCCCCAATACCCCTATAAAAACGTTTTACTTGTGCAAATAAAACTCTTGCTGTTTCATCGCTTTACACTTTATCTTTTGGATGTGAAGAGTATTCGTAGAATTTGTTGGGCTTCCATGTCAGGCGATCGTACGTCGAGTTGATCTCATTCACTTGTCAAGCGTGCCGAGTGCTGCTGAGAAGGAGGTATTCCCATGACCCCGGGGTCGAGGGGGGATCGTCCAGACTTGAACAGATCTAATGTCTCTCAATGGGGTTTCGGGTCTGCGGCATTTGATGAGCAGCTTTCTGCCCGCCGCAAATTTGCCAAGCATAAGGGAGCTAGGTGGCCTCGTTATGAGGGCTTCAAACCAGCAGCGTCTGGTTGGCAGGAGGATGCCCCACGGTGGGCGCCATCCGGGAAGTGAAGCTGCGTGGTTGCCTCTTGGCGAGGGCCTTGATCCCTGGCGCCGCGAGTAGGGAAATTATCGGCCAGGGATGACCAAGCAGGGTAGCCGCTCGGTTGCCTCTTGCGAGGGCTTTGATCCTTAGCGTTGGAGGGGCTGTAAGAAACCTACTAAGGATAACCGGGCAGTGAAGCTGCGCGGTTGCCTCTTGGCGAGGGCTTTGGTCTCTAGCGTCGTGGGTAGGCAACCACCAGTCGGGGATGACCGAGTGGGGTAGCCGCTCAGATGCCTCTTGCAAGAACTTTAATCTCTGGCGTCACGGGTAGGGAGCTACCAACCGGAGATGACCGAGCAGGGTAGCCGCTCGGTTGCCTCTTGCGAAGGCTTTGATTCTTCAGGACGGGGACCGAGCAGGGTTACTGCCCAGTGCCTCTTGGCGAGGACTTTGATCCCTGTCGGTTATGGTAAGAAGCTACCAGCCGGGGATAGCCGAGCAAGGGTCGGGCTCGACTGCCTCTGGGAGGACTTTGGTCCTTAGCGCGGGAGGGGCTGTAAGAACCCTACCGAGGACCCTTGGCTGGGCAGGGTTACTTCCCGGTGCCTCTCGGCGAGGGCTTTTATCCTGAAGGATAGCCAAGCGAGGGTTTGGCTCGACTGCCTCTGGGAGGGCTTTTGATCCCTGTCGGTCATGGTAGGAAGCTACCAACCGGGGATAGCCGAGCGAGGGTCGGGCTCGACTACCTCTGGGAGGACTTTTTGATACCTGTCGGTTGTGGTAGGAAGCTACCAGCCGGGGATAACCGAGCAGGGTAGCTGCTGAGCTGCCTCTAAGGAGGACTTTGATCCTCAGCATTGGAGGAGCCGCAGGAGGCCTGCTGAGGATAACCGGGTAGTGAAGCTACGCGGTTGCCTCTTGGCGAAGGCTTTGATCCCTAGCGTTGCATGTAGGAAAGCTACCGGCCGGGGATAGCCGAGCAGGATAGCTGCTGAGCTGCCTCTAGGAAGGACTTTGACCCTTAGCGTTGGAGGGCCGTAGGAGGCCTGGTAGGGATAACCGGGCGACGAAGCCGTGCGGTTACCTCTTTGGTGAGGGCTTTGGATCACAAAGACAGGACTCTATTTGCAATGTTCTGACGTTTCTTTATTCGAATGGAAAGGATTTTCAGAAAACATTTGCATCGCCTTTGCGAAAGGAGGGGTACACACTTATTGGCCTTGGCCTCATTGGTATAGCTTGATCTTCTCGGTGTTGTAAGGCTGCGGGAACTTGCGTCCGTCCGCGTCTTGTAGGCGATAGGCTCCGCCAAGGAGCACCTCAGAGACGAGGAAAGGACCGTCCCACTTCGGGGAGAACTTGTGTATCCCGCCTTGATCAATGAACTCGTTTCGCCGTAGGACCATATCTCCGGTCTGGAAGGAGCGGTGCTTAACCCGAGCATTGTAGTATCGGGCAGTTTGTTGTTGATAAGCGGCAGCCCTGATATGAGCCCGGTCTCTCTTCTCCAACAAGATGTCCAGGTTGGTCCGTAGCGTCGAGGTGTTCGCATCATCGTCGAAGTGCTCGACCCGATGACTGGGTAGCCCGATCTCCGCTGGGACCATTGCCTCGGTCCCGTAGCAGAGGCTGAAGGGGGTTTCCCCGGTGGGGGTCTTCTTTGACGTGCGCAGGGCCCATAAGACCCGGGGCAGTTCTTCGATCTAACTGCCTTGTTGCCCTTCTAGGCGGGTCCGGAGACCTCGGAGGACGTCTCTGTTCCCCTCCGAACGGCGGCCGAGACGTTAGACGTCTTGCCTGAGATTCGGGGCAGATGCTAATTGGTGCTATCCGTCCACCTCTCCGAAGATACCAAGTTGATTTATGGCACCGTGTATCGGAGGTTTAGATGGATGCGTCCGATGTAGCAGACTTCGTCAGATTCCCCCTCGTTTGAGGGGTTTTTGATTGTGGGGACACTCTTCCCTGCAGGCACAAGCCCCTGCAGTTAATTACGCTACCGCATTGCGGTAACAACTTTCTCCTTCTCCAGATGGTCACTTCGTGTCGTGTGTGTTTGTTTTGTTTTTGGTTGCCCGTGGATTGTATACGGAGACTGAGTTATGTCATCGCCCGTAGGGCGTGGACTAGTCCAAATCCGTATTATCTTAGATTTGGGTTTGGGGGTTTGGTTTGAGGATACGTTAGCCATATTTGAGCCTAAGATCAACTCAAACGTTTGTTAAGGATGCATTAGTCTAATTTGAGACTAAGATCAACTTAACGGGATCGTTTAGATCCGACAAAAGAGCGTTTGGGCTTTATTGTTCCAGTTTAGCGACATGGTGGTCCATTGAATGTATGGCCGTCGGGACCCGTCACCTCTCTGACGACGTTGAAGGATTACAACGACAGATGTCAGAGGAGTTCAAAGATGTACCCTTGAGCCAAAGTTGATTGGGGGTCTTATAGTCCAATTTGGGCTTAAAGTCTGTTTGAATGTTTAAGGATACGTTAGCCATATTTGAGGCTAAGATCAACTTAAACGGGATCGTTTAGATCCGACAAAAGAGCATTTGGGGGCTCTATTGTTCCAGTTTAGGGACATAGTGGTCCATTACTAGTTTAGGGACATGGTGGTCTATCTCCAGTTTAAGGACATGGGGGTCCATTGGTAGTTTAAGGATGCATAAGTCCATGGGTTTAAGGACCCCACAGTCCATATGGGTGTGTTTAAGGACGCATTAGTCCGTTAGTTTAAGGACGCATAAGTCCGCGGGTTTAAGGATCCCACAGTCCGTATCTTGGTTTAAGGACGCATAAGTCCATGAGTTTAAGGACCCCACAGTCCGTGTTGATGTGTGGTTGTTGGGACCCGTCACCTCTCTGAAGACGTTGAAGGATTACAACGACAAATATCAGAGGAGTTCCGAGATGTACCCTTGAACCAATGAGTTGGTTGAAAGAGCAGATGTGCTCAGTTCAAGATGATTTGAGGACTTATGGCCAGTTTGGGCTAAGTCCAATTATATTTGAAATATTGGCCCTCTGTTGGTCCATTGAAGGAGAGGCTTTGCCTCTAGAGACTTAGCCAATTGGGCTAAAGCTAATGTTAAACACTAAAGACCAACAGTGTTGAACACTGGGAATAAGATTAGCAAGTTAGTGTTAAACACTAAAAGATAATCAGTGTTAAACACTAGCAACGGGGCTTTTAAATTAGTGTTAAACACTAATGCAAATCAGGGTTAAACACTGGTAGCATAGATTTCAAATTAGTGTTAAACACTAAAGAAAATCAGTGTTAAACACCGGGAACAGAGTTTCCACATTAGTGTTAATCACTAAGCAAATCAGTGTTAAACACTGCAAATAGAGTTTTCCAAATTAGTGTTAAACACTAAGAAAATCAGTGTTAAACACTGCAGATAGAGTTTTCCAATTAGTGTTAAACACTAAGGAGGGAGGGGTCACGTGCGGACACGTGAGAGCACCCTGATTTCCCTTATTTTATTCTGCAGGTAAGTGTTTAACACTTTTAATTTCCTGGCCATCACGTGTGGGCACGTGATAGGCATCCATCCATTCAATATTAAAGGGATTCGTTAGGGGTCACGTGGGGACACGTGAGGGCGCCCTAAATGTGGAGCCAGATCTCCTTTTGGTTTATCCTCAAATCTGCGAATAAGTGTTAAACACTTTTATTTTTATTTTAGAGCATTACGTGTTGGCACGTGATGGGGATCTGTGCGCCAATTGTTAAAACGTTTGCTAAGGGGTCACGTGGTACACACGTGAGAGCGCCCAAAGCCTTCATTTCCTTTGCTTTTTCTTTCTGCGTTTTGGGAGTCACATGGGAGCACGTGAGGCATTGCCTCAAAGTTCTTTTCTGTGGATCTTTACAAGGGTCATGTGGTAGCACGTGACTCTGGTTCTTTGCATGTCTGAAGATCTTTTTATCTTTTTAAGAATCAGATCCTTCATAGGGTTAAACCCTACCAATAACTTTAGAGGAATTAAATTCCTAGTTTCTTCTGAAGAATTATATTCTTAGATAGAGTTATACTCTAGTTTCTTTTCTGTAGGAATTAAATTCCTCATGTATGTGAAGAAATTCTGGATTAGGGTTAAACCCTGGTTCTGTCCATTTTGAAGGAATTAAATTCCTATAATATAAGGTTAAACCGTAATTTTATCTCAAAGGAATTAAATTCCTATAATTTTATGAGAATTAAATTCTCCAACTTCCATTCCTCTCTATGTTTTGGATCTGCATGGCTGGATCTCAACCCAATGAGAATTAAATTCTCAATTCATGGGGAGATGTGCACTTTGCAGATCCTCTACTAAAGAGAGAACTAAGTTCTTCTTTTTAATATAAGAGTTAAACTCTTTTGAGAATTAAATTCTCTTTTTAGAAGCCTTCCCTTTCTTACCTAGGGTTTTTCTTTTGCAGAGAATTAAATTCTCCCCTCTTTTCTTTTTTCTCTTGAGAATTAAATTCTCCTCCCTCTGTTTCTTCTCCCAAAAAATGTCGATCCCCTTCTCTTCTCTTCTTGGCTCCTATTTATAGGAGAAGGAAAAGAATCAATTTGTTTAGCAAATCTCTCATTGAAAGATTTGATTTGATTGTTGAGAGATTTGATTTATATCTATCATTAATCTGGGCCTTTAGATCATTCAGTGAATTTTATTCACCGTGGATTTTAAATCCAAAAGATATTCTATTTGTTGTTCTGGTGAGATTTTCAGGGAAATCTTTTCTTGTCCAAGATTTTTCCATAAATTGGTGATTTTTAATCACCCTTGGATCTTTAATCCAACAGTCCCCATAATCCTTTTCCATTTGGAAAGATTTAGAAGCTTTTAGAATTTTAATTCTATTTCGAAAGATTTAAATGATCTTTTTTCAGAATTTAATTCTGTTGAACAGCAAGGCTTTTACAGCCAGTCACGTGTTGCCACGTGACCCCCAATTGAGTCATTTTCTCAGTGTTTACTTACGCTTCAGTTGTAACCATCACGTGTCAACACGTGACCATTGGTCACGTGTGAGCACGTGACACCTCATTGAGGTATTTCCTTCAGCTGTTTGTTTACGCTTCAGTTTTAACCATCACGTGTCAACACGTGACCATTGGTCACGTGTGAGCACGTGATTCCTGATTTTTAATCAGGGAACAGATTTTAGAATTTAATTCTATTCATTATTTTAGAGGCCTTAAAAGCCCGTCACGTGTCTGCACGTGACCCATGGTCACGTGTAAGCACGTGATGCCCCATTGGGGTCTTTTCTGAGTTTTTATTATATTTTTTAACTCCTCCAGCGGGTTCTTAAAAGTCCATCACGTGTGGACACGTAATTCCTCATAACTTTTGATCCCGGATGAATTACGAGGCCCATAACATATCAAACCGAAGGGTTTTTCGAGCTGCTTTCGATACCATCAAAATTTATCTGTTTTTCATTCGGGAGTTTGTCAAAAAAATAGCCCGGAAGATACTGGTTCGCATTTCCTTAAGCATATCGCTGCCATTTGATACCTTGGACTCTTTTGCGCAGAAATTTTTAGCGGGAACAAATGCCCCCCACTACTTTGCCCACGTAAGTATATACGTGGGTGAAGTAGTGCAGAGTAATGCATGGCGTATGACCAGTTTCGGATTGGTATATAACTTTCAGGATCTTGATCTGAGAAGATAACGAGCGGACACAAGCGTCGTCATTTATCATTGACTCAAATCTTGACTCTTAAGAGATATAGTTCCAAACCCTTAACTCCATGAGACGCACCATTTTATCTCTTTATGTCTTACTCTGGCGTGGAGTAGTTTATACGCTTATGAATAAGTTCTCCATTTCAGTGGCATGTAGCTTTGGCAAGTGTGGCTCATAGATGGTCCATCTTGACCTCTTTGCAGGGCGGTGATGGCTTAGGAGACAGGGTTAGGATCTGCCACCTAAGACTTTTCAACTTTATGAACCGTGAGGGTCTCATAAAGACTTTTCTCCCTACGGATCGAGAGGATCTCATAGGTGTATTTTCTCCTTAGGAGTCGTGAGGATTCCTAAGTGTGTTTCTCTTATAAGTCGTAAGGATCTTGTAAAAGAATTTTTCCCTCTTACGAATCGAGAGGACCCGTAAGCGGTTGTTCCCCTCCTTGTCGAAATTCGACTTCGGAGAGTGAGACCCGTGGATATTATGCAAGAGACCATTTTGGGCCGACTTGCAGGATCCCAGTGCTTAAGTAACAGGTTTTTTAATCCCTACTGCCTAAGGCTTTATCTCACGAGTCGAGACGAATCGAGAAGTTCTCGCAAAGACATCAATTTCCTCACGAGTCGAAACGAATCGAGCAGATCTCGTAAGAATATCCTAACGTCACAGTTAACCTCTGCTCTTTACGACAGAAGTCCGTTAGGGTCTGTGGTACTTAGGGTTTTGGCCGTCGTACCATCGCATGAGCTGATGTATTCCTCGATAGGCAATCATGCTGTTCGAGTAGCCCTGCGACTGCCGTGTCTCTGATCCCTTCGGGGGCTGGACAAGATGTCTTCAAGCAATCCTCCTTAGCAGTTTGACCGTCGGAAGAGCAAGCGCTAGGAATTTGCCATGCCGCTTTTTACTTGAGGTTAAGCTCATTTTGTAGAGCCCCGATGAGTCATAACCACTCCGCGCTGGTGTGGGATGATCTCCGATAGTCTTTCAGGCTTTATATGACTTGCCGTTAAGACCCTGAAGCTAGGAATTTGGCCTTTGCTTCGTTTGCTGGCATTGCGTCCTCTGTATCGAGACGAATGTCGTGGTTGTCTCTAGGTTGCTGATGAACCGTCGAGATTTGGAACTAGGGATTTTGCTTTGGCTCCTTTTGGTGATGCTGCGTCCGCTGTATCGAGACGAACGTCGAGGTGGTGACCACTCCATGCGGGATGATCTCCGGTGGTCTTTCAGGCTTTATATGACTTGCCGTTAAGACCCTAAAGCTAGGAATTTGGCCTTCGCTTCATTTGCTGGTATCGCGTCCTCTGTATCGAGACGAATGTCGCGGTTGTCTCTAGGTTGCTGGTGAACCGTCGAGGTTTAGAACCAGGGATTTTGTCGTGACTCCTTTTGGTGATGTTGCGTCTGCTGTGTCGAGACGAACGTCGAGGTGGTGACCACTCTGTGCTGGTGCGAGATGATCTCCAATTGTTTTTAAGGCTTTATATGACTTGCCGTCAAGACCCTGAAGCTAGGAATTTGGCCTTCGCTCATTTGCTGGCATCGCGTCCTCTATCGAGACGAATGTCGCGGTTGTCTCTAGGTTGCTGGTGAACCGTCGAGGTTTGGAACCAGGATTTTGCCGTGACTCCTTTTGGTGATGTTGCGTCTGCTGTGTCGAGACGAACGTCGAGGTG
Source organism: Agapanthus africanus (assembly GCA_030015575.1). Classification (NCBI taxonomy): domain Eukaryota; kingdom Viridiplantae; phylum Streptophyta; class Magnoliopsida; order Asparagales; family Amaryllidaceae; genus Agapanthus; species Agapanthus africanus. Next base: position 407,069,026 of record CM057349.1, on the reverse strand, counting down.
GTGACCACTCCGTGCTGGTGCGAGATGATCTCCAATTGTCGTTGAGGCTTTATATGACTTGCTGTCAAGACCCTGAAGCTAGGAATTTGGCCTTCGCTTCATTTGCTTTGGTGTGTCCGAATTCTGTTGGAGGAAGGATGCTGTAGTTGACATCTCGTCTGCTGTATCGAGACGAACGTCGAGGTGGTGCTCACTCTATGCTGGTGTAAGATGATCTTCGATTGTCTTTCAGGCTTTATATGACTTGCCGTCAAGACGTATGAAGCTAGGAATTTGGCCTTCGCTTCGTTTGCTTTGGCGCATCCGAATCCTGCTGGGGGAAGAACGCTGGGGTGACATTTCATCTGCTGTATCGAGATGAACGTCAAGGTGGAGCTGGGATTTTGCCGCCGCTCTGCTTTGTTTTGACCGTGAGGTCTTCTGTTGACGTTGCATCTGCATCCTGATGAACCACGAAGGAACGCCATTGTTGACATTGCGTCTGCTGTATCGAGACGAATGCTGAGGTGGAGCTGGGATTTTGCCGTCACTCCGCTTTGTTTCGACCATGGGGTCTTTCGTTGACGTTGCATCTGCATCCTGCTGGACTGCGGAGGAACGTCGTCGTTGACATCTCGTCTGCTGTAACGAGACGAATGCTGAGATGGAGCTGGGATTTTTCCATTGCTCCGCTTGATGGTGTAACATCTGTGTCCTGTTGGAATGAGGAGGCACACCGTTGTTGGTCTCCAGGCTGTAGATGTGGCCATTGAGATTTGGAACTAGAGACTTTGCCATGGTTCCGTTTCGTTGCGACTCTGGGGTCGGTTGTTGACGTCACGTCTGCATCTGGTTGGAGTGAGGAGAAACGCCGTTGGTGATCTCTAAGTTGTCGATATTGACGTCGAGATCCTGAACTAGGGACCTTCCTTTGCTTCATTTGCCGACATTGTGTCTGTGATATTACGACAAATGTTAAGGTTGTCTCTAGGTTGTCTATGAACCGTCGAGATTTGGTTTCGCTTTCTGATGGAGCCTGTTGGGAAGGTATGGTTCCCTCTTTATCTGTGCCCCTGGATTGTATACAGGGATCGATGTGATTTCACCTGTAGGGCAAAAAGTTTCATTCTTTCATCATTTTTTTTATTCTTTCCGCGATGCTCTATCATTTCAGATTTTTATATCGCGAAGATTGCGATTGCCCAATCATTTCGGCTATTTTTCGCGGTGCCCAATCATTTTGGCTATTTTTCTTTTTACTCGCTGCTTTTTATTGCGAGTTGCCCAATCATTTCGGCTATTTTGCATGCATACATTTTTACTTGCTGATTTTGTTTGCAAGTTGCCCCATCATTTCGGCTATTTCGTATGCATTTTTTTTTTGGCTCGCTGATTTTTTTTCTCGCGAGTAGGGGATTTGGGATCTGATACCAATCTTGGCATCAGCATCGCTGCGACTGGAATATTGCCAGGAGCGAATCATCATTTGCCATGAAAGGACTTGGAATTTGATACCGGTTTAGGCATCAGCATCGCTGCAACTGGGATATTGCCAGGAGCGAATCATCATTTGCCTCTGTCGATGTTGAACAAAGGTGGCTTAGTAAACAGGGTTAAGGGTCCGTCGGCTAAGGCTTTTGACTTCATGAGCCGTAAGGGTCTCACAAAGGTATTTCTCCCTACAAGTCGTGAGGATCTTGTAGGTGTGTTTTCTCCTTGGGAATCGTGAGGATTCCTAAGTGCATGTTCTCTTGTAAGTCGTAAGGATCTTACAAAAGGGTTTTCTCCTTATAAGTCGAGAGGACTTACAAGTGTTGTTTGCTGTACAAGCATATCCTTAGTCACGGATGGGACTTTTGTTAGGGAAATATTTATTCGTGCCCGTGGATTGTATACAAGGGTCAATATGAGCCGCTTGTAGGGCAATATCGAAAGTTGTGGGGGTTGCTTAAGCACAGGTTTAGATCTCTGTAACTTAAGACTTTCAAATCTTATGAGCCGTGAGGGTCCTATAAGAGAGTTCTCCTTATGAGTCGTGAGGATCTCGCAAGTGTATTTTCTCCTTAGGAATCGTGAGGATCCCTAAGTGTGTTGCTCCCTTGTGAGTCGTAAGGATCTCACGCGGGTGGTTTCTCCTTATAAGGTCGAGAGGACCCTATAAGTGTCTTTTAACGAGGTTGCGCCCTTTCGGGTTTTCACAAACACTCGCCGGTAGCCCTGCTGTTTTTACTCACGGAGCCCTTTTGGGTTTTCATCCGTGCCCATTTTGCTTATGGACATACCGTTTTCTTTTTTTTTTTGTTTTTTTTTATTCTAACGAGGTTGCGCCCTTTCGGGTTTTCACAAGACTCGCCGGTAGCCCTGCTGTTTTTACTCACGGAGCCCTTTCGGGTTTTCATCCGTGCCCATTTTGCTTATGGACATACCGTTTTTTTTTGTTTTTTGTTTTTTGTTTTTTGTTTTTTTTGTTTTTTTTTTACCATGCCAGCCTGAGGATGCCGCGGGTTGATAGTAGTTTAACGACGTTTCGGTCATTTGAAAGTTTTAGGACATTGCGGTCCGTCGTTAGTTTAGGGACGTTTCGGTCCGACGCCAGTTTTAGGACATAGTGGTCCATCGTTAGTTTAACGACGTTTCGGTCTACCGTTGCCATATTTGAGGCGGATTCTTAGTTCCCGGACTTTTTGGTCCAGGGGGCCTTCCCTATGAATGAGCATGATGTCTCCGGTATATCTATCTTTCTCGGAACGTGTGGTTGTGGGGGGCTCACCTTCCAGTTTTCGGATAGCGCGAACCTGCCCTGTTGGTGCTGGTCTTCAACCCAGTTTTTGAAGATGTAGAAATTTTCGATCGGATGGCCCAATACTTGGTGGTAAGGGCGGTAATTAGGATTGTTGACCTCATTCAGTTGTAGCTGGCATTTCGGCTCCGGTAGAGTGATAAACCCGCCGCGCACTGCTAGTTCGAACAGCCTCCTTGTTTCATCCCGGGAAAATGAGTAAGGACGTTTCAACTTTTCATAGAGGGATTGCCGCTTGTTGTTTTGGCGAACAACCGGTCTAGGGCCACTCGATTGTTGTTGAGCGTTGGCAACAAAGGCCGTTTTTTCCTTTTCCTTTCTCATTTCGTTTGCTCCATCATTTGTGGGTCCGAGATTCTTTCCGGGTAGCGTGAGATTGTGCAGCTGAACGTTCTCGCAGCTCTTCTTTACTTCCTCTTTTCCTGAGGTGGATTCTTTGAAGAGAGGGCTGAGAGTCATTACTTCTTCAGAATTGCTCCCGAAGGTGAGGGCTTGCGATCTTCTGCCGTCAACCATGTAATCGTTGCCGGCAGTTTTCATATGCTCATTTGTCGTGCTCTGTTTCCGACGAGCTTCACGCTTCAATCGCTGAACGTGCTGCTGGTGAGCAACGTATCCCTGCCACCAGTTTTTAAAGGCATTGCATTCTTCAGTAGGGTGTGCAATCTTCTGATGATATAAGCAGAAGTTAAGATGCATGTCCGCTTCATCAAGATATATATCGGTGGGAGAATTTCCTCTGAAAGAGGGGAGCTTCATTCCCATCGATATGGCTTTGGCGAATCTTTTCCTCATCTTGAACCTGCTTTTATTTGTGGCTGATGTACTTTGATCTGGTGGGAGTGTTTCGACCCTTTCATCTAGTCGTCGGCGTTTGGCTTTCTCGAATATGGCCATCTCGCGCTCTCGATCAGCTTTGCTTTTAAGACGGGCTTTGTTCAGGAAGGCATCGATCATCTCGTCTAATGGCCACAAAAGTTCTGGTTCAGGACCCGCCCCTGGTTTCTCGGTGCAAGGAGCCTCTTTATCATCTATCAATGAGTGAGAGATCACATGACAACTTGCTACGTAGTCCTCAGATTCATCTAATGAGTCTTCTCCATCATTTTCGTCCTCGAGGACGTGGCTGAGGAACTCTTGGAGCGTGATTGGAATCCGCACCTTCTGGTTATACTCTTCCAGCACGTCAATCTGTTTCTGCGAATCCGTGCGCTTGTCGCCGGGCTTCACGGGCTTCTTGGATTTCTTCTTGTTTTTCTTTGAAGATTTTGACGGCTGGGTGTGAGTACTGGGGCCTTCACCATCGATCTTTGGAGTTGGACGCGGCTTCAGCATTCCCTCGACGATCTGGGGTTCTAGCGGATTCTTCCACCTGATCGCCGGACATGTCCGGAGATCATTCAGCATCTTTTTGGTTTTGGCTGACAGCACGACCTCCCATGGAGCTTCTTCAACAAAAGAACAAGTTTCCCCGGTGTGTCCGTCTTCTTTGGAGTGTGCTGTTGTGGTGGGTTTATTTTCCACTTCTTGAACAGCGCAAACTTGCCTTGTAGGTACCGATCTTCGATCCATCCATTAAAGACGAAGCAATTCTCGATCGGGTGACTTACCGTTTGGTGGTAAGGGCAATAATTGGGATTATTAGCCTCATCGGGTTGCAACGGTCGTTTTGGATTCGGGAGATTGATGAGCCTGTTGCGCACCGCTAGGTCGAACAATCTCCTTGTTTTATCCTGAGGAAACGAATAAGGGCGTCCAAGTCTCTCTTCGAGGGATGGGCGTGGACGCATATTGTTTTGACGGACAACTGGCTTTAAGTTGCTCGACTGTTGTTGAGTATTAGCGACGAAAGTTGCTTTCCCTTTCCCCTTTTCATTCCGAGGGTCCGTCTTTGAAGGAGATGATCTATGATCCATCTGATCCATTTGGGCCAACTTATCAATTAAAGTCTGGAACGTGATCGGTTTGAAGAACATCACGAATTGCGAGATGGTTGCTTGCGGATCAAGAGTGCCCACGAACATACCTACCGCAGGTGCTTCTTCGATCCGCTGTTCGCATTTTGACCACAGATTCCGCCATCGTGTTGCGTATTGAACCCACGTTTCGCCTGGCCTTATCATGGCATTGATCAGTGCTGTTATCGGGGTGCGTTCACCAGCACTCGCGAATCTTTGTGTAAACAGCAACTCCATCTCTGCAAATGTTTTGACAGAGTCGTTAGGTAGCTCCGAATACCATTCGAATGCCGTTTCCGCTAAGCTGCCGACAAATTGTCGAAGCAACAGTCTGTCATCGCCTCCAGTATTGCTGCATAAGGCCCTGAATTGAGCGATATGCTGATGTGGGTTCCCTGTCCCTTTATATACGTGGAACTTAAGGATCGTATATCCCGACGGGTAACTGATTTGGTCATACCAGCCCGGATAGGGTCGTCCAGTTCTAATAATTTGCGCAGCCGCTTCATTCACTTGATGAGCCCATATTTGATGAGCTATATAGTCATCCAGCGTAGCCTTGGAAATGGTTTCATCTTTGGCTGTTGAAAGAGTCGGAGGAGGATTAGATGTCTCTCCTCTATCGTCTTCAGTAATGATCGGAGGGTCTTCAACTGGAGGGTCCGGCTGTAGCATCATCCCTACCATATCTTGGAAGAGGAGCGCCATTTGCTTTATGTTAGCCGTTTGCTCTGCGGCTTCTCTGTCCTTATTTTTGAGGACTCTGCGTAAGAAGTCAGCATCAGTTTCTTGTTCGTGACGCTGCTCTGATGATGCCTCCGAGCTTTCTTTTGGCCCGGTGAGTGCGGCCATTACAATCATCATCTCCTGAAGCTTCTATTGCTGCTCCTGGGTTTTCGTCACGGATCGGGTGAGCGGTCGGTGACCCGTCGAAGCACGGCTTTCCTCCTTTCCAGAAGCCATGTATACGGTGTGCACCACCATGCCCCCAAACTTGGGGCGTTTGGGCTTAGCGTCTTTGTGGTCTGCCACGTTTACTGGGGCTTTCTCTGGCCTCCTTCTTTTCTGAGTGGTTGACGTTGAGGGGGCCGCTGTCGTGAGCACCCAAGTAGTCGTCATCTTTTGTGGCTTAACAGGACGGTTTTCTTCCTGCCGGACCTTCAGCTTCTTCTGCTGGCGGGAGAAATTTAGATCAATCACCGAGTCTTGGACTTGGCGCCAGACCTTGTAGATTTTAGAGGACAGCCGCTGAGAGGACTGTTCTGGCTTGGATTCCGCAACATTTCCTACCGGAGGAGGGGATCTTTTTAGTACGGCGGTAGGAGAGTTTCTGCGCACCGTGTTCAGCAATTCAAAGCTGTTCCCGTTTGGAACAGCAGCATCGATCCCCACCGTTGGAGCTGGAGGAGTTATCTCAAAGGGGGAGTTGCCCCCAGCCTTCCTCACTCGGCGCCAGTGGCGACGTCGAGCATGTCGTGCGGATGAGATCACCTCCGTTATTGGATAAGCTTCTTCATGCCCCCTGCTTTGAGGAGAGACCGTTATTGGTGCTAGCCTATCGAAGACTGACGCCCGTTGAGAAGCAATATCTAATCTGTCAAAGACAGACCTCTGAGCAGGGGAAGCAGCTTTGAGGACCTCGCCTGGAGCAGCAACCGGAATGGCCAGCCTTGTAAAAACTGACTTCTTGTAAGAAGGAGCCTTTCCAATGATTTCGTCTGCTTGAGCCGGGATAGCTATCCGCTTTGGCATGGCAGCTTCGGGTACCGCGGGTTTGCAGATGTTCTGGCCCAGTCTGTTGAAAACTGAGGTATTGAAGCTGGGCGACCCGTTGAGAGGGGTCGCGGCAGTGGTAAGCCGATCAAAGACCGACTTCTTTGGGGCTTCTTGCAACGTCATTATGGCATTGAAGCTCAACGGTGGGAGCATGGTCCCGAAGAATAATCCAGTGGTGGCCTGAGTTACCTGCTCCACTGGTATCTTGAAAAGGAAGGTCGCTTGGGGCCCATAAGTCACTCCTCCAGCAAGGTCCGAGCGAGAGTTGCAGTTGCAGGCAGTGCAGTTTGAAGCCATTGATCTTCTGTTTTCAGCACGGAGCAAGACACCAAATCTTAGTACCTCGAATCCACAGGCAACCACAGTAAACCGCGATTCGTTCGCGAACACGACACACGAAGTGTGGAGTGGAAAGTGGAAAAGGTCCCACCGGGCGTGCCAGAATCTGTTCCCCTCCGAATGGCGGCCGAGACGTTAGACGTCTTGCCTGAGATTCGGGGCAGATGCTAATTGGTGCTATTCGTCCACCTCTCCGAAGATGCCAAGTTGATTTATGGCACTGTGTATCGGAGGTTTAGACGGATGCGTCCGATGTAGCAGACTTCGTCAGATTCCCCCTCGTTTGAGGGGTTTTTGATTGTGGGGACACTCTTCCCTGCAGGCGCAAGCCCCTGCAGTTAATTACGCTACCGTATTGCGGTAACAACTCTCTCCTTCTCCAGATGGTCACTTCGTGTCGTGTGTGTTTGTTTTGTTTTTGGTTGCCCGTGGATTGTATACGGAGACTGAGTTATGTCGTCGCCCGTACGGCGTGGACTAGTCCAAATCCGTATTATCTTAGATTTGGGTTTGGGGGTTTGGTTTGAGGATACGTAAGCCATATTTGAGGCTAAGATCAACTCAAACGTTTGTTAAGGATGCATTAGTCTAATTTGAGACTAAGATCAACTTAACGGGATCGTTTAGATCCGACAAAAGAGCGTTTGGGCTCTATTGTTCCAGTTTAGGGACATGGTGGTCCATTGAATGTATGGCCGTCGGGACCCGTCACCTCTCTGACGACGTTGAAGGATTACAACGACAGATGTCAGAGGAGTTCAAAGATGTACCCTTGAGCCAAAGTTGATTGGGGGTCTTATAGTCCAATTTGGGCTTAAAGTCTGTTTGAATGTTTAACGATACGTTAGCCATATTTGAGGCTAAAATCAACTTAAACGGGATCGTTTAGATCCGACAAAACAGCATTTGGGGGCTCTATTGTTCCAGTTTAGGGACATAGTGGTCCATTGCCAGTTTAAGGACATGATGGCCCATCTCCAGTTTAAGGACATGGGGGTCCATTGGTAGTTTAAGGACGCATAAGTCCATGGGTTTAAGGACCCCACAGTTCATATGGGTGTGTTTAAGGACACATTAGTCCGTTAGTTTAAGGACGCATAAGTCCGCGGGTTTAAGGACCCCACAGTCCGTATCTTGGTTTAAGGACGCATAAGTCCATGAGTTTAAGGACCCCACAGTCCGTGTTGATGTGTGGTTGTCGGGACCCGTCACCTCTCTGAAGACGTTGAAGGATTACAACGACAAATATCAGAGGAGTTCCGAGATGTACCCTTGAACCAATGAGTTGGTTGAAAGAGCAGATGTGCTCAGTTCAAGATGATTTGAGGACTTATGGCCAGTTTGGGCTAAGTCCAATTATGTTTGAAATATTGGCCCTCTGTTGGTCCATTGAAGGAGAGGTTTTGCCTCTAGAGACTTAGCCAATTGGGCTAAAGCTAATGTTAAACACTAAAGACCAACAGTGTTGAACACTGGGAATAAGATTAGCAAGTTAATGTTAAACACTAAAAGATAATCAGTGTTAAACACTAGCAACGGGGCTTTTAAATTAGTGTTAAACACTAAAGCAAATCAGTGTTAAACACTAGTAGCATAGATTTCAAATTAGTGTTAAACACTAAAGCAAATCAGTGTTAAACACCGGGAACAGAGTTTCCACATTAGTGTTAATCACTAAGCAAATCAGTGTTAAACACTACAAATAGAGTTTTCCAAATTAGTGTTAAACACTAAGAAAATCAGTGTTAAACACTACAGATAGAGTTTTTCAACTAGTGTTAAACACTAAGGAGGGAGGGGGCACGTGCGGACATGTGAGAGCGCCCTGATTTCCCTTATTTTATTCTGCAGGTAAGTGTTTAACACTTTTAATTTCCTGGCCATCACGTGTGGGCACGTGATAGGCATCCATCCATTCGATATTAAAGGAATTCGTTAGGGGTCACGTGGGGACACGTGAGGGCGCCCTAAATGTGGAGCCAGATCTCCTTTTGGTTTATCCTCAAATCTGCGAATAAGTGTTAAACACTTTTATTTTTATTTTAGAGCATCACGTGTTGGAACGTGATGGGGATCTGTGCGCCAATTGTTAAAACGTTTGCTAAGGGGTCACGTGGTAAACACGTGAGAGCACCCAAAGCCTTCATTTCCTTTGCTTTTTCTTTCTGCGTTTTGGGAGTCACATGGGAGCACGTGAGGTATTGCCTCAAAGTTCTTTTCTGTGGATCTTTACAAGGGTCGTGTGGTAGCACGTGACTCTGGTTCTTTGCATGTCTGAAGATCTCTTTATCTTTTTAAGAATCAGATCCTTCATAGGGTTAAACCCTACCAATAACTTTAGAAGAATTAAATTCCTAGTTTCTTCTGAAGAATTATATTCTTAGATAGAGTTATACTCTAGTTTCTTTTCTGTAGGAATTAAATTCCTCATGTATGTGAAGAAATTCTGGATTAGGGTTAAACCCTGGTTCTGTCCATTTTGAAGGAATTAAATTCCTATAATAAAGGGTTAAACCCTAATTTTATCTCAAAGGAATTAAATTCCTATAATTTTATGAGAATTAAATTCTCCAACTTCCATTCCCTCTCTATGTTTTGGATCTGCATGGCAGGATCTCAACCCAATGAGAATTAAATTCTCAATTCATGGGGAGATGTGCACTTTGCAGATCCTCTACTAAAGAGAGAACTAAGTTTTTCTTTTTAATATAAGAGTTAAATTCTTTTGAGAATTAAATTCTCTCTTTAGAAGCCTTCCCTTTCTTACCTAGGGTTTTTCTTTTGCAGAGAATTAAATTCTCCCCTCTTTTCTTTTTTCTCTTGAGAATTAAATTCTCCTCCCTCTGTTTCTTCTCCCGAAAAATGTCGATCCCCTTCTCTTCTCTTCTTGGCTCCTATTTATGTGAGAAGAAAAAGAATCAATTTGTTTAGCAAATCTCTCATTGAAAGATTTGATTTGATTGTTGAGAGATTTGATTTATATCTATCATTAATCTGGGCCTTTAGATCATTCAGTGAATTTTATTCACCGTGAATTTTAAATCCAAAAGATATTCTATTTGTTGGTCTGGTGAGATTTTCAGGGAAATCTTTCCTTGTCCAAGATTTTTCCATAAATTGGTGATTTTTAATCACCCTTGGATCTTTAATCCAACGGTCCCCATAATCCTTTTCCATTTGGAAAGATTTAGAAGCTTTTAGAATTTTAATTCTATTTCGAAAGATTTAAATGATCTTTTTTCAGAATTTAATTCTGTTGAACAGCAAGGCTTTTACAGCCAGTCACGTGTTGCCACGTGACCCCCAATTGAGTCATTTTCTCAGTGTTTACTTACGCTTCAGTTGTAACCATCACGTGTCAACACGTGACCATTGGTCACGTGTGAGCACATGACACCTCATTGAGGTATTTCCTTCAGCTGTTTGTTTACGCTTCAGTTTTAACCATCACATGTCAACACGTGACCATTGGTCACGTGTGAGCACGTGATTCCTGATTTTTAATCAGGGAACAGATTTTAGAATTTAATTCTATTCATTATTTTAGAGGCCTTAAAAGCCCGTCATGTGTCTGCACGTGACCCATGGTCACGTGTGAGCACGTGACGCCCCATTGGGGTCTTTTCTGAGTTTTTATTATATTTTTTAACTCCTCCAGCGGGTTCTTAAAAGTCCATCACGTGTGGACACGTAATTCCTCATAACTTTTGATCCCGGATGAATTACAAGGCCGATAATATATCAAATCGCAGGGTTTTTCGAGCCGCTTTCGATACCATCAGAATTTATTTGTTTCTCATTCGGGAGTTTGTCAAAAAACAGCCCGGAAGATACTGGTTCGCATTTCCTTAAGCATATTGCTGCCATTTGATACCTTGGACTCTTTTGCGCAGAAATTTTTGGCGGGAACAGTCTCGGTTAGTGACTTCGACCTGCCCGTTGCATTGGGGATGCGCGACCGCGGCGAACTTCATGAGGATATGGTATTCTTTGCAGAAGTTCTTCACTTTCTCGTTCTCGAAGTTCGTCCTGTAGTCGGTAATGATACATCTCGGGATGCCGAACCAGAGTATCAGATTGTTTTGCAAGAACTTGATGGTAGTGGCGGCGTCCGGTTTCCTGATGGGGACGGCCTCGATCCACTTGGTGAAGTAGTCTACTGCGACGAGGACGTATTTATGCCCGCCTGTACCGGTAGGGAACTGGCCAGTCATGTCCAATCCCCACTGGGCGAACGACCATGGGGATGTTAGGGCGGTCAGCTCGGTAGCGGGGAGGCGAGGGATGCTGCCGTGGTGCTGGCAACTCTTGGATCTTCTAACTAGCTTCTGGGCGTCCTCATGAACAGTGAGCCAGTTTTACCCCTGGAGCAACACCTTTTGGATCAAGGTTCGGGCCCCTTGGTGCGCACCGCCAAGCCCCTCATGGATTTCCCGGAGGACGTAGTCGGCTTCGTAGGGGTCGATGCACCGGAGCAGGGGCTGAGTGAAGGATTTCTTGTAGAGGTTCCCATTGCTCCAGATGAAGTGGCGGGCTTTGGCCCGGAGACGGCGGGCGGCTCCCCGATCTTCTGGGAGTGTACCGTCCTTCAGGAATTCCACGAGGGGCTTCCTCCAAACTTGGTCGCCTTCCTGCACTGCATATACGTGGAGTGTTGTCGCTCCGTCTTCCACGCTGGGCTGAGGCAAGGTTTCGAAGAGGATAGACCGCTTATTGTTGGTCGAGTATGACGAAGCCAGTTTGCTCAAGGCATCGGCTTGGGCATTCAGCTGCCTGGGTATTTTTTCTACTTGGACTTCGTCAAAGTTCCTCCGGAGTTTCCTCACCTCGTCCAGATACTTCATCATCAGAGGCTCCTGAGCTTCAAAGCGGCTGGTCACTTGACCGACGACAAGGGCCGAGTCGCTGCGGATTCGAATTGTCTTCAGTCCCAGCCCAGCGGCCATGCACAGTCCAGCCACTTCGTACTCTGCCGCGTTGTTCGAGGCTTTGAAACCGAGCTTCAGAGAGTACTCCATTTCCTCCTCGTTCGGGCCCCGGATAATGAGGCCGGCACCACAGCCTTCCTCGGTTGAAGACCCGTCGACGTAGATGACCCACTCAGGAACCGAGCCAGGCCTTTCCGCGATGGGACACTGAGTTGCGAGGGGCGGTGTGGACTCCAGTTCCTTGCTAGGGATGGTGCATTCAATGATGAAATCGGTCAGGGCCTGCGCTTTGATGGCCTGCCTCGGGCGATATTTTATGTCAAACTGAGATAGTTCCCACCTCCACTTTTCTAAGCGGCCCGAGGATTCTGGAGATGCAAGGATGGCCCCCAAAGGGGGCTCGGTGAGGACGATGATGGTGTGTGCTTAGAAGTAGTGCCGCAGCTTCCTTGAGGCCACCACGAGGGCTAAACCAATCTTCTCTATGGACGGATATCTCGTTTCTGCGTCCTTAAATACATGGCTCATATAGTGCACCGGCTTCTGCGCTCCATCGACCTCTCGGACAAGCACCGAGCCTGCTGCTTGGTCGGATACCGCCAGATACAGCGACGGCTCGTCTCTTTCAATTGGTCGGGTGAGCAGTGGTGGCGCCCCGATCTTCAATTGGTCGAAGGCGGTCAGGCACTCCTCCGACCACTCGAACCTCGAGATCTTCCTCAGAGCTTTAAAGAACGGGAGGCATTTCTCCCCCGACCTGGACATGAAACGGCTCAGAGCCACGACTCGTCCCGTGAGCCGCATGATCTCGACGTTGGTCTTGGGCGTAGCCATGTTGAGGATAGCGTCGATTTTCTCTGAGTTAGCTTCGATTCTACGGTGAGTGACCATGAAACCGAGGAACTTTCCCCCGGTGACTCCGAATGCGTATTTGGCGGGGTTTAGCTTCATCTTAAACTTGCGGAGCACTTCGAAGGCCTCGCCCAGATCCCTGGCATGGTCGGCAGACGAGACGGATTTGACGAGCATATCATCAACGTAGACCTCCATATTCCTGCCGATCTATGGCTTGAACATGCGATTGACTAACCGTTGGTACGTGGCCCCGGCGTTCTTGAGACCGAAGGGTATCACCTTGTAGCAATATACCCCCCGGTCCGTTGTGAATGCGGTGAGATCTTCATCTTCCGGATTCATATGGATCTGATTATAGCCGTAGAAAGCATCCATGAAGCTCAACAGCTCGTGACCAGCCGAGCTGATCTATCCAAGGGAGAGGATAGTTGTCCTTGGGGCAGACCTTATTGAGGTCGGTGAAGTCGACGCACATGCGCTTCTTTCCGCTTGACTTCTTGACCAGAACTACATTCGCCAACCACTCCGAGTAGGGTACATTCCGAATGAAGTTGGTGGCGAGAAGTCGATCAACCTCATCTTCGATAGCCTTCTGTTTGACCGGGGCGAAGCTTCGCTTTTTCTGTCTGACGGGTCGGGCCGCAAGATCAACCCCGAGCTTGTGGGAAATGATTTTGGGGTCGATCTCAGGCATGTCAGCAGGCGCCTAGGAGAAGACGTCAGAGTTATTTCTGAGGAAACTGACAAGGTCATCTCGCTGAGTCCTTGTCAGGAGTGATCCGACCTGGACGGTTTTTTCATTGTCCCCTTCTGTCAGGGGCACCTCGGTCAGCGGTTCGACCGGCGTCCCCCGGACCTCCTTCCGCTCGTCTCGGGTGTCCAGAGAACCCTTGATGTCGTTATTTATCTCAGCGTCGTCGGCCGGCAGCTCGGACGAAGATGTTTCGGTAAGGCATACCTTCGCGACCCGCTGATCCCCGTAGACCCGACCAATCCCGCCCTGATCGAAAAGGAACTTCATCGCCAGGTAGTAGGTCGATATCTGGGCCTGGAGAGAGTTCAGAGTCGGGCGGCCGAGGAAGACATTGTAGGCCGATGGGACCTTTGCTACGATGAAGTCCACAGGCAACGTACGGGTGCGGCCGGGCTCCCCGACGTTGAACTGCAGGGTGGCCACCCCTTCCGTCGGGATGGAGTTGTTGGTGAACCCTGAAAAGACGTAGGAGGTCGGTTTCAAGTCTGCTGGGGTGAGCCCCATGCGCAGAAAGCAGTCGTGGAAGAGGATGTCTGCCGAGCTGCCCGAGTCGACAAGTATCCGGTGGACTTCGTACCGGTGGATTCGGGTCGTGATCACCATAGGGTCGTTGTGGGGCATGGATATACCGTGGAAGTCCCCGTCGCCAAAGGTGATAGGCTCGTGGCCCCTGGCCTTTTTGCTCGAGCGGCCGTTGGCGTCCGTTGCCGGCGTGGGGTGCCAAGTCTCGCGGGAGCTCGACTGGCCCCCTGTCGTCATGACCGTAGTTCTTGATGGGCCCCAGTTCCTCCTGGCGAGGTCTCTTGGGCCCCGCGGTAAGGTGGTCCTCGAGCTGCCTTGGCGGGCTTCGTGGGCGCGACCCCGTCGAGGGGGGTGCCGATCATGCCTGGAAGCAAGCGAGCTGACCGCCACCGCCTCGGTAGGGACAGGGGCGCGACAAGGCTCGAGGCGAGGCTCCCCGACATGGGACTTCGAGGTTGAATGGGACGGATCGAGAGGCTTGCGACCGCCGGAGTCTGTGAGGCGGTGGCCGGCAGAGGAGTCGACGACATTCGGTGGAGGTTCACCCGCGCCTCCGTTGAGGGGGAGGCGATAGAGGGTGCTTGGATCTTCAGGGTGATCGCTTGCCATGTGGATGAAGATCAGAAGGCCAACTTTGTTTTTGTGGAGTTTAGTTCCCACAGACTGCGCCACCTGATGGAGGTCCTTTTCAGGTCTCCGTCAGATGTTGTCTTCCGTCGATCTCCCGGTGGATCTTGGAGGTGATCTCCTGTTGCGTATGGGTCTCAATGGGTTTTGAGAAGATTGATGGTTTTGATGAGTCTACACCGAGTACCTGCAAAGAAGTCCCAGGGTGGTTTGGTACCACCGAGGACCCTCCGACGATCAAGTTAGCACCAGATCCCAGCAGAGTAACGGCTAAATGGGGTGGAAAAAGCTTACTTGACCCCTCTGTGATGGGGGTTTATATAGTGGCGGCAGCACGCAGCAGCAGGCGTGAGAATCTCGCCGGCAGTTACGCTCCCGACGTCACGTTCGCGTAATGAGCGGTTCGCCCTTTAATGGGAATAGTGATGGCGTGGAACGTGGGATGTTGCCGGCGGAGAATCTGCGCATGGCGAGATTTGCGGAGCGTCGGTTACGCTTGTGAGTGGTGGAGTTGGTCGGTCGGAGGGACCGAGGAAGATGGCCTCGGCAGGGGAGCTCGGGAATGAGCGGGAGGGCCGAGGAGTCTTGGCCCTGTGGCAGCTCGGGGCGAGCTGAGAGGCCGAGGAGGCCAATTTGCAGGGGGTCCTGAGGAGAGCTGGCTTGTGCTCGCAGTTCGGGTACAGGGGTGGCCTGGTCGGCCTCTGTGGGCCCTTTTTTCTGAGTTTTAGGACACGCCATCTACCACGTGTCTTGATCTGGGAGATCGCCAATATAGAGCATCATCACTCGGTGTTCTGGGATCAAGATTGCATTATGATTAATATCGATGGTCAGCCTATAGAATAATAAAGCTATAGCATGATAAACGGAAATTTAATCAAAGCATCGAATTTTAATGTCTGAAAAAATGAGTGTAAGATGATTTGCTTATAGTTTATGAGCATGATACTAATAAAGATTAGGTAATAGAGCTGCTTGTGTTCTTATTTATCACAGTTGAGATAAAAATAAAAATAAAAATCCAAAAAAAATTGCTAACCATTAAAGAAGAGAGCAAAATAATTATACCACGGCTAATCAAATGGGCGGTTTGCATCCTGTTGATTCATCACCAATTTCTTGGGCTTATAAAATGCATCTAAATCATGGGATTTGGTGTCAATTTCAAAATAAACAAGTTTTCATCTAAGATGCATAAAGTGTATTTGGCATAGAACTATACAAAAGGAAATAGGAAAAATAGAGAAGCTTCATAAATATAAAAATCATATTAAAAATTTCACGAAGCTACTCTCTCTCTCTCTTTTCCCTCAAATTATTTCTGGGTAGCATGCAGAACAAGAAGAAAATAATCACATTTCTTTTAGGTTATTTCTAGGTAGAAACGGCAATTAGAAAGGCAAGCTCATGGTTGCAAAGTAGATCTAAAAAAAAAGCTATAATTTTCAAAGAAGGAATGGAGAAAAAATGGAAATTGAAGATTTGTACCAACCGCGAAGAAACTTGAAGTGTCATACCTTTTAAATTTAGTCATGCTGGATTAAAAATTATATACATTAAACGCATATCATTAATCGTCCCAGAAATATGATCATGGTAAAAACTTAGTTAAATGTTTCTGAGAATGTTATTTTCCAAGAATTTCCTGAGATGTGGCTTGATGAATCAGAATTAATCATTTTTTATGATTGATACCTATCATCTTTATCTCCGCAACCTAATGTATGTGTATGTGTAGATCAATTTTTATGTCGTCTTGATACATTTTGTCCTTGTATTCGATGGTTGCAAAATTAACCGTTTTTCGACTATAGAATATTTTACACAATCTAGATCAATGGTCAAAGAGTATTGAAACAACATGAAAATCGGTTTAGACATGCATTAGGGTATGGAGATAAAGATGAACGATGTCGATCATTCAAAAAGATATATTTGATTTTAATTTATTAAGGCATTCTCTGGAAAAATTTTCCGTGGATGATGTTCTCTGGACCATTTAACTCAAATCTTATCCCAAAAATAATGAATGATATATGAGCAACAATACACCTATAATGTAAAACCATCCATCAAAATTAGAATCAAAGAAAAATTTAATATAAAATTGATATTGATGGAGCTCCTTTTCGGGCCTCCGTCAGATGTTGTCTTCCGTACCTCCGTCAGATGTTGTCTTCCGTAGATCTCGCGGTGAACTTAGCTGATTATCCTTCGTTGCATGTGGGTCTCAATGGGTTTTTGGAGGAAGAGGTGAGGTGTGGAAGCTGTCGCCGAGTACCTGCAAAGAAGTCCCGGGGTGGTTTGGTACCACAGAAGACCCTCCGACGCTCAAGTTAGCGATAAGATCCGAGCAGAGTAACGGCGTAAATCGTAAAGAAATGCTTACCCGACCCTCTGTGATAGGGGTTTATATAGCAGTGGAGCACGCAACAGCGGGCGCGAGAATCTCGCCGGCCATTACGCTCTCGACGTCATGCCCGCGTGAAGAGCGGATCGCCCATTAACGGGGATCGTGATGGCGTGGAACGTGGGATGTCGATGGCATAAAATCTGCGCATGGCGAGATTCGCGGAGCTGCGGTTACGCTTGTGAGCGGTGGAGTTGGTCGGTCGGGGGACCGAGGAAGATGGCCTCGGCTAGGGAGCTCTGGGACGAGCGAGAGGGCCGAGGAGTCTTGGTCCTGAGGCAGCCCGGGGCGAGCTGAGAGGCCAATTCCCAGGGGGCTCTGAGGGGAGCCAGCTTGGGCTCGCAGGTCAGGTATATGTCGGCTTGGCCGGCCCTTGTGGGCCCCTTCTTCTGAGGTCTATGTCACGTCACCTGCCACGTGTCATGATCTTGAGGATCGCCAATATCGAGCACTATCATTAGCCCCCCACTCTTGTCCCGACCAGTTAGTGGTCGGATCAGGAGTGGACCGCCGGGCCTCCCGAGGTGAGATCCCTTCTAGGGTTTCGTCGGGACGAATCCTCGAGCCGTCGGTTGTCTTTTCTACCAGTGAATCAAGGCGAGATCTTTGCATTTAAAGAAGGTGCGCCGGTTCGGGCGCACTGCAGTCGAAGCGACGGTCCACGTTTCGAGCGTCGATTAGCTGATGCGACGTGCGCTGGTCTTCGTCGTCTGATGGTACGTAGTCCGGCGCTGGGCTGCCACGTGGAACGATCGGAGCCGCTAGGTGCGAGGAGCTGTTTCGTCGGGAGATGGCGGACGCCGTTGGATGAGGTCGTATGCGGCAATAAATATGGGTGGGGCCCGCCCTAGGGCCCTTACTCTTTCATATTTTCCTCCCTCAAGCCTCAGCTGCTCGGCGCTCGTCTCCCCTCTTTCGCTTTCAACTTTTGAAGAATTTCTTCTCCCAGGTTAAATGTCTTCCTCTGTAGAATCGGTAGACATCGTAGGAGTAGATGCTAAGGTTCCTTTAGATATGTCTGAATCTTCTCGGGGAGCAGGGGCCGGGCCCTCTCCCCGGGGTCGTGAGGCGGGGGCCGCCTCCAGGGAGGAGGCGACAGATGTGCCCCCAGCACCTCGTGTTGGGTGAGGCATGAGGACGAGCTCGCCAATGCTCGGGCTTGCTTCCACATTCCCCCATGCTACGCGCTCCTTCTGGCCGAGGAGGGAGAGAGGGAAGACCAGGTACGGGGCAGGGAGATTGCCCTGTATTTGGAAGTTTTCTGGGACGGAATGTGCCTGCCCTTCTTTCCTGAGGTCATCGCTGCTCTGAATTTCTTCGGTTTGGCCCCCGGCCAGTTAATGCCGAACGCGTGGAGGCTTCTCCTTGGGTTCTTGATCCGCCTGAGACTGCAGGCAATTCCTTTCAGTCTTTCCTTTCTCGATTCCTCCCTTGTATTCAAGAGTCACCCCGGCGGTCGAGCGGGCGACCCAAGATGGGTTTATTTTACTTTTAGGAAGCGGCCCGGGGTCGCTACCGGGACCAGGGTCGTGGCCTTGCCCTACTCCATTTATGATTGGAAAAAGAAATTTTTCTTCATTTCCCCTCCCGAGGGCGAGGACTAGCCAGTGCCCACCAAATGGTCGAGGAAGAAGTGTCTGCCGGGGAACCTGTCCAACGACCCCGCCGCGGTGAGAGTGGCGTCATGGGAGCCCATCCCCAGACACGACTTGCTGCTGTCCGAGAGAGTCTTGAGCTGGGCCGGGCTTAGCCCCGCCGAGTTCGTCGGTAAGTTGGGCTTGCTTTCTGGGTTTATGTTTTACTCGCGTTGCTGATAAGTGGGGTGTTTGTTTCGTGCAGGATCCATGGACCTGGGCGTTCTCCGAGATGCTATGCGCCAACCGAGGCAGCCTACTAGGGCCGGGGGTGCCAGCTTTTCCCAGACGCAGCCTGCCCCAGCTCCTACCGTCCCGGTGGCGGTGCCCCGAGGACGCTCGGCGGCGGATCCCGGCCCGGGCCCCAGCAGAGTGTCAGGTCGGAAGCGGGCCCTGATTGTGGAGGACACAGCCTCGGAAGAGGAGATCGGCTCTCCCCCGGAGGCCCGCCCGGGGCCGGTCTTCACCGATCGTAGTGGAGGAAGAGGGGCTTCGGTTTGCGGTGCCGTCGGGGCTGTCAGTCGTGGACAGACTCCTGCACGAGATAGAGACCTCGGCCGGGGGTCGGATCCCTGGGGGAACCCTCAAGGCTCAGCTGGCGTCGATCGCCCAGGAAGCCGTGCAGGTAAGCCCCCGGTACGCGGTGATATTTAGTGTTTTCCTTCATATTTCTGATCCTTCTTCTCTCTTTTTTTTAATGTCTTCCCAGACTCTCCAGCACTTGGCCCTCGCCCTTCGCATGGAGACCGAGGTGGTAGCCCTGGCGGTGGAGGCCGCGGGCCAGCTCGCCGCGTTGCAAGAGAGCTCCAGGCAAGAGCAGGAGGCGATGTCGGCGAGGATCGCCACCCTGGAGGACGAGGTGGATGCCGGGAAAAGGGAGGTCGCCCGGCATCGCAAGGCCGCCGCGATCGCCGAAGGCAAGCTCGAGGACTCCCAGGTGCTCGCCGGCAAGCTGAAGAAGACGGTGAAGACCCTCCAAAAGGAGCTGGGGGCGGCGGCCGAGGCCTTTAAGTCGGCTGGATCGAAGGCCGTGGCGAGCTATAAGGGGTCGAGGGATTTTTATAACGACCTGTCCGTGGCCACGACCCGCATTTGGCACGATGCCCTTAATGCCGTCAAGTCTAGGATGCCGGAGTTTGACGACGCGGATCTCCGGGCCGAGTTCCCCCTCGTGGGCGCCGATGAGCAAGGGGGAGAGGCTCCCGGCGAGGAAGGGGCCGAGGACCCAGCGCCCCCAATGGTGGAAGTCGAGGACCTCGAGGTCGTGCCCGGGCCCAAGGTGTAGAGCCCCCGCTCTCCTACCTTCATTTTGTTTTTCTTTTGAATTTTGTAAGGCTGAGGAGCCCGAAAAATACCTTTTGTAAAAACTTATCTTTGGCAGTAGTAATAAAGTTTTTCTTCAGCTGTGATAAAGTTTTCCTTTTTGCCATCTGTTTGTGAAGAATGCTCGTTTGGGATATTTTTACTTGCGCCGTTGTGCTTTCATGTCAGATTGGCCCTCTGTCTAACGATCGTCCGTCGAGCTGACTGCAATCGCTTGCCGACGAGCGTCTCCGATGAGGTATCTCCCTGGGCCCCGGAGTCGAGGGGAGATCGTTTAGGCTTGGACAGACTTGACATTCATTTCTGATTTAGAGTATTGGCCACCATCTAGGGGTGACCGGGTAGGGTAGCTGCGCCGTCACCTCCCACTGAGGCTTCATGCTTCTGTCGCGGCGGTGGGGGGGTTACCCGCCAGGGATGGCCGAGCAGGGTAGCTGCTCGGTTGCCTCTTTCGAGGGCTTGGTTCTTTAGAGTTGTGGGTGGGCAACTACCAGCCTGGGGTGGTCGAGCGGGGTAGCCGCTCCGATGCCTCTAGTGAGGGCTTTTGATCCCTGGCGTCGGGGGTAGGAGCCGGTGTAGGGTGTTTTTCGTCACCCCATTGAGATGGGAATACGCGCGCGCTTGTCAGGCGTACTAAAGATTCCCCCTGCCTAGGGTAGGCCAGGGTTTAATGATTGTGGGGATCCGAATCTCCGGCAGCCGCGGACTAAGCTGCCGTTAATTACCCACCGCCTTTGGGGCGAGGGAACCTCCGATTGACGGGTCAAACTGGTCATGTGAACTCAATGTGCAGTGTACGTGTGTTGTTGTTTTGGAGGGGGTTTGAATATATCGGGAGCCACGCAGAGTTTTTACGGGGGTCCCGCTACCCGGATAGCGGGCTGGGGGTCAAGGGGGCTAGCAGCCCCCTTGCGAGGTGCGGGGCAGCGCCCCGTTAGAAATTTTTTTTCTAACAGGGACAGTGTCGTGGAGTATGTGTATGTGTACATTTGTATACATATGTATATACATAAAAAAGGGGAAAAAGACATCCAAAGGATGCGTGGGGCCAGCGCCTGGGCGTTTGAGCGCAAGCGCGCCACGCGTCGGCACGTGGGCGCTTTGCGCTCGAGCGCAGAGCGCTGGAGCGCAATGCGCCACGTGTCGGCACGTGGGCGCTTTGCGCTCGAGCGCAGAGCGCTGGAGCGCAAGCGCGCCACGTGTCGGCACGTGGGCGCTTTGCGCTCGAGCGCAGAGCGCTGGAGCGCAAGCACGCCATGTGTCGGCACGTGGGCGTTTTGCGCTCGAGCGCAGTGCGCTGGAGCGCAAGCGCACCACGTGTCGACACGTGGGCGCTTTGCGCTCGAGTGCTAGCGCACCAGCGAGGAAAAAGGGGTTTTTTTTAGCCCCGAAAATTCTCTAAAGAGAAAATATAATGGAGTTAAACTCCTAAGATGCTTTGGGTTAAGGAAATGGGTCCTTCTTTTTCCTTTGCTGGCCGGATCTTGGAGATAAAGAGATGTGAGATTTAAAAATCTTTTCATTTTGAGATCTGATGGCAGATCTGAGTTCCCCTTAATGGGTTTTGTGGTGGAAAACTATTTAGTTTTGAAAAAGGAAGAGTAAAACTCTTGATTTAATTCAAAATAAAGAAGAAGATTTTGGAACTTTGAAGAAGGAAGAAAGATCTCAGATCTGAAACTTTTTTTTGGAGAGAAAAAAGTTGTTGAGATATTTCATTATCTTTTCCTTTATACGCTATACACTTTACACATAGCCCCTTGGGCTTCAAAAAATGGCATTTTGCCTATCCCATGGCTCATGTGCCATTTCTTTTTGCACATAAGCCACGGGCTTTACAAAAATTTGGCTTTATGCCTATTTTTCTTACATTTATCCATAAAATAAACTAAAAGAAATGCAACAAAATTATTTATTACAAAATTTTTATCTTAGCATGGGTGGAGGCCGGCCGCTTCATGTTCTGGCTCGACCCGGGCATGGGCCCACTGGATCTGGGCTTGGGGTTGACTTTGATTTTGACTTGGTCAACCGGGGTATAAATTTTTACCCTAACAAATTGCCCCCATCAATAAATGCACACCACATATGTGGGTCGTGTGCATGAAATTGGTGGATCTTCTTTCACGTGGAGGCGACTTGATTTGGTTTCCGCTTTTTGGGAAGCTGGCACTGCCCTTTTTATGACATGGACGGTCGTTTCTTGACATGTCTCCGAGACGGAGTGTCCGTGATAGACGTTTTCCCTGGCCCGGAGTGATCTGGTTCCCGCTTTGTAGGAATCCTGCGCTGCCCTTTTTGCGACTTGGACGGTCGGTGCTGCCATTTTAGCGACGTGGACGGTCGATGCTGCCCTTTTTGCGACTTAGACGGTCGGTGCTGCCATTTTAGCGACGTGGACGGTCGATGCTGCCCTTTTTGCGACTTGGACGGTCGGTGCTGCCATTTTAGCGACGTGGACGGTCGGTTCTGCCATTTTAGCTACGTGGACGGTCGGTGCTACCATTTTAGCGACGTGGACGGTCGGTGCTGCCATTTTAGCGGCGTAGACGGTCGGTGCTGCCATTTTAGCGACGTGGACGGTCGATGGTGCCATTTTAGCGACGTGGACGGTCGGTTCTGCCATTTTAGCGAAGTGGACGGTCGGTGCTGCCATTTTAGCGACGTGGACGGTCGGTGCTGCCATTTTAGCGACGTGGACGGTCGATGCTACCCTTTTTGCTACTTGGACGGTCGATGCTGCCATTTTAGCGACGTGGACGGTCGGTTCTGCCATTTTAGCGACGTGGACGGTCGGTTCTGCCTTTTTTGCGACTTGGACGGTCGATTCTGGATTCGACTTGCCCCGCTTCTTGCGGTGTCAAGGATGAAGTTGACTTGTTTCCGAGGTGGAATTTGGTTCTGCCAGGGAGGTCATTGGTTATTTTGCCGACCTAATGTGATTTGGGTTGACATCAGTATCGCTACACTGGAATATGGTACCAGGAGCGAATCATCATTTGTCATGACAGGGTTTGGGAATTGGTTTTTGTTTGGCATCTGCATTGCTGCACTGGAATAATGCCAGGAGCAACTCATCATTTGTCCCGAGAGGATTTGTGAACTGATGGCTTAGGAGGCAGGTTTAGATCCCTATCACCTAAGACTTTTCAATTTTATGGGCCGTGAGGGTCCCATAAAAGCATTTTCTCCCTACGAGTCGAAAGGATCTCGTAGGTGTATTTTCTCCTTAAGAGTCGTGGGGACTCCTAAGTGTGTTGCTCCTTTGTGAGTCGTAGAGATCTCACGCGGGAATTTTCTCCTCACAAAGTCAAGAGGACTTTGCGAGTGCATTTCATTTCATTTTCTTTTTTACGATTTTGCGCCCTTTCGGGTTTTCACAAACTCGCCGGCAGTCCCACTGTTTTTACTCACGGAGCCCTTTCGGGTTTTCATCCGTGCCCATTTTGCTTGTGGACATACCGTTATTATTTTTTTTCTTCTCCTTCTTCTTTTTCTCTCTTTTTTTTTGGAGAGATCGGGATTATTTTACGCCCGTGGATTGTATACGGTTTTGCAGGATGTATGATCCAGACCGCAGGGCCGGAAAAATTTCAGGGCTTTGTTGGCGTCTGCATCGCTGCACTGGAATGTGGTACCAGGAGCGACTCATCATTCACCGTTGGGGTATGGGATTTGGAATTTGGTTGGCGTCTGCATCGCTGCACTGGAATGTGGTATCAGGAGCGACTCATCATTCGCCGTTGGGGTATGGGATTTGGAATTTGGTTGGCGTCTACATCGCTGCACTGGAATATGGTACCAGTAGCTACTCATCATTCGCCATTGGGATATGGGATTTGGAATTTGGATCTTGTTTGGCATCAGCATTGCTGCACTGGAATAATGCCAGGAGCAACTCATCATTTGCCTTGGGAGGACTTGGGATTTGGGTTTTTGGTCGGCATCAGTACCGCTAACACTGAAGCGAAATGCCAGGAGCGACTCATCATTTGCCGTTGCCCGCTGGGGAACGATGGCTTAGAAGACAGGTTTGAGTCCCTATCACCTAAGGCTTTTCAATTTTATGGGCCGTGAGGGTCCCATAAAAGCATTTTCTCCCTACGAGTCGTAAGGATCCCGCGGGTGTATTTTCTCCTTAGGAATCGTGAGGATTCCTAAGTGTGTTGCTCCTTTGTGAGTCGTAAGGATCTCACGCAGGGGTTTTCTCCTCACAAGGTCGAGAGGACTTTGCGAGTGTATTTCATCTCTTTTCATGAGTTTTTGCCCTTTCGGGTTTTCACAGACACGCCGGTAGTCCTGCTGTTTTTACTCACAGAGCCCTTTCGGGGTTTCATCCGTGCCCGTTTTGCTTGTGGACATACCATTTATTATTTTTTCTTTCTTTTATCATTATTTTTTCTTTTTTCTTTTTTCTTTTTTTTTCTTTTTCTTTTTCTTTTCTTTTTTTTGCCGCTGGTGGGACTTTAAAAGTAGTCTCACCGGCAGGATTTGGGAGAGATAGGGGCCATTTACGCCCGTGGATTGTATACGGTTTTGCAGGATGTATGATCCAGACCGTAGGGCTGATGTGCTCAATTCGCCTGCGACTTGGAGCATTCACGTGTAGTATTTCTTGAGATATCGGCCATTGATGGGTGGCATGGGCCTTTCTCCCTCGGCACTTATTAGTTGGTAGGATCCTCCGTCGAACACTTTCTCGATGACGTATGGTCCTTCCCAGTTTGGCTCGAATTTTCCCTTGGCATGTCGATTGAGGATTATCGGTCTTTTGAGGACCAACACCAATTCACCTTTCTTGAAAGCGCGGAGACGGGTTATCTTGTCATAGGCCCGTGACATTTGGGCTCAGTATAGCTCCAGATTTTGCTGCACCGCGAGCCTCTTTTCTTCGAGGGCATCGAACTCTTCAAGTCGAAGGAGCACGTTTTCCTACTCCGTCAACTCGTGCTGAACGGCCATTCTTAAGCTTGGAACTTCGACTTCGAGGGGGAGGACCGCCTCCACTCCGAAGAGCAATGAGTATGGAGTGGACTGAGTTGGAGTACGGTGCGTGGTACGATATGCCCACAACGCCTCGTGAAGTTTGAGATTCCAGTCTCTCTTGTTGGCTGAAGCATTTTTCCTCAGGAGCTTGCATAGAGTCTTATTGAAGGCTTCTGCTAGCCCATTGGCTCTTGGATTATAGATGGAGAAATATCTCCAGTCTATCTTGTGCTGAGTAGCGAACCTTGAGACATTGAAGCTCTTGAAAGAAGGCCCGTTGTCAGAAATAATTCTTCTTGGTGTACCGAAGCGGTATAGAATATTATGCTGAAAGAATGTCAGAATATCTTTTGTCTTGACTTCTTTTAGCGGGACAGCTTCAGCCCATATGGAGAAGTAGTCTGTCGCGGCCAGTATGAACCGGTGGCCTTTGGATGATGGAGGATCAATTGGGCCAACAATGTCGGTGCCCCAGACTTCAAAGGGCCACGACGCCACCGTTGAATGCAACGGATTGGGATGCTTGTGAATGAAATCACCATGGATTTGGCAGATCTGACATTTCTTTGCATGCTCTCCGCAATCCCGTATCATGGTGGGCCAGTAATACCCAAGCCATTTGATTTGAAGTCGCATCTTAGGGCCAGATTGGTGAGCACCGCAAACGCCCGAGTGAATATCTTTCATGACCTTTTGGGCTTCGGCCAATGACAGACACCTGAGCCAGAGTTGGTCATATGACCTGCGGTATAACGTGTTATTTACAAACACGTATCGGAGAGCTCTTTTCTTCAGCTGAATCCTCGCAGATTTTTTCTTCGGGCAGCTTGTCGTATCGGAAGTACTCTATGAAGGGTTCTCTCCAATCGGGCTCGTCTTGGATGATCGAAGCTTCTTCGGCAGGACTGCTCTTCTGTTCCGCGCTTTCCTCTTCTCGTAGAGAGAATGGGGCTAGAATTTGTCGGCTCCTAACTGTGATCAGAATTTCGTCCATGTCAGGATCAGCCAGCTCCTTGGCTAGGCGAGCGAGTATGTCGGCTTTTCCGTTCAATGCCCTGGGGATTCTCATTAGTTCAATGTGAGTGAACCGTTTCATGAGTTCTACCGCTCGGCCTCTGTACCGAGCTAACTCGGGTTTGTATATCTTATAGTCGCCGCTTACTTGGTTGACAACAAGCTGGGAGTCACCATAAACCCGTAGCCGAAGGATTTCCATTTCTATGGGAAGCTCCAAACCAGCTATCAAAGCTTCATACTCGGCCTCATTGTTTGTGCGAGGCTCGGTGAGAGCAAAAGAACGCCGTAAGGTTCCCATTGATGGCGTGATGAACACCAATCCTATCCCTGCTTTTATCTCCGGGACGCTTGATTTACTAGAGGTTCTTATCGATGAGGCCCCATCGAAGTAGAGCTCCCAACATGGCTCGTCATTCTCGAGGTGCAACATTTGTTCATCGGGTAACTCACAATTTAGCGGCGACCCTTCTGGTATGGGATGAGCAGTGAGAAAGTCTGCAAGAGCTTGCCCTTTTACTGCTTTCTGAGGAGTATAAACTATGTCAAACTCAAGTAGCATGACAGCCCATCTTGCCATTCTGCCGGCTAGGCTTGCTTTGGTCATCAAGTGTTTGAGCGGGTCGACCTTGGAGATCAGCATAACCCGATGAGCCAGCAAATAGTGCCTCAGCTTCTTCACAGCAAATATCAGAGCCAGGCATTGCTTTTCGATTGGGGAATAGTTGTGTTCTGCCCCGACTAGAGTTCGACTGAGGTAGTAGAGGGCATTTTCCTTTCCCTCCTCGTTATTCTGGGCGAGGAGCGCACCGAGTGACTCATCTAACACGGCAATGTAGAGAATCAACGGTTTATTTGGAATGGGAGCGGCCAGCACTGGAGGGTGCAACAAGTATTGTTTGATGCTTTCGAACGCTGCTTGACATTCGGCATCCCAGATAAAAGGAGCTCCTTTCTTCATGAGCTTTGAGAAGGGCTTACATCTCCCCGATAAATTTGAGATGAACCTCCGTATATAAGCAAGCTTGCCTTGAAAAGATCTTAGCTGCGTCAGACTC
This sequence comes from Agapanthus africanus, assembly GCA_030015575.1. Classification (NCBI taxonomy): domain Eukaryota; kingdom Viridiplantae; phylum Streptophyta; class Magnoliopsida; order Asparagales; family Amaryllidaceae; genus Agapanthus; species Agapanthus africanus. The sequence goes on along the minus strand of CM057349.1, from coordinate 407,042,063 downwards.
TTCGGAGGGGGCATCTCCATGATGGCCTTTATCTTTGATGGGTCAACTTCAATCCCTCGATGCCGAACTATAAAGCCCAGGAATTTTCCCGATGACACGCCAAAAGCGCACTTCAGAGGATTCATTTTCAGATCGTACTCCCTCAGTCTGGTGAGAACGGTCCTAAGATCTTGGATGTGGTCGGCCTTGGCTTTAGTTTTGACGACCAGATCATCAACATAACATTCGACGACTTTATGGATTAGGTCATCAAAGATATTAGTCATTGCCCTTTGATATGTAGCACCTGCGTTCTTCAATCCGAACGGCATGACCTTGTAGCAATATATTCCGATCGGGGTTCGAAATGAGGTGTGTTTCTCATCCTCAGGCGACATCTTGATCTGATTGTATCCAGACGAGCCGTCCATAAAGGTGAACAGCTCGTAATTTGAGGTGTTATCGACCATCATTTCCATGACCGGTAGCGGGAAGTCGTCTTTAGGACATGCCTTGTTGAGGTCCCTGAAATCGACACAAACTCGGATCTGCCCATTTTTCTTCTTCACTGGGACTATGCATGCGATCCAGTCCGCATATTTCTCTTCCCTTATGAAGCCGGCATCGATGAGCTTCTTAGTTTCCTCGATGACCTTTTCTTCTAGTTCCCTTCTCATTCTTCGAGGAGCTTTTTTGACTGGCTTAGCATCAGGAGATATAGCCAGCTTATGCACGGCTACTTCAGGAGAAAGACCTGGCATTTCTTTGTATGTCCACGCGAAGCAGTCGACGAACTCATGCAGCAGGGCAATTATCTGCTCTTTCATTTCCTCCGACAAGAGTAAGCTGATATAGGTCGGCCTTGGATTATCGGGCGTTCCTAAGTCAATCTCGGTTAGCTCATCAAAGGTTGCTTGTCCTCCATCTTCGAGCTCTTGAGGAGCTTCTTCTGGCTCGGCTATTTCGTCATCATCATTTGATCTTTCGTTGGCCTTACCAACATGGATCATGTAGCATGCTTTGGGATCAGGTTGAATGTAGTCTATGCACCGTCTATCTGGAATTCGTCCATCGATGAGTGCTCGGACCTGGGGAAGATACCATAGCCCTTCGTAAAACTTTGCTTCGGACTCCGTTTGATATAACCGGCATCCGCACTTTTTGAAGTATTCCCGCATCTCGGGCGCATAGTATCTGGGATTGAGGACGGCTCTTATGCCTCTTTCGTATGGAAGGCATGCGACAGACAAATCGTCCGGATGCATAATGGGGTTTGACCCATAAAACAGGATGCCCTTCTGTCCACTTTTCCTCCCGGGAACGTAGAAAGTTTTCAGCTGGTCTACGGTGGAGACTGACAACGCATCGAGCTCTTTGCACATCTGCTCTGGTACCCTTGTGACGGCTAGGGACCCTTCTGCGACTTCGAAGGTCTCTCGTAGTTTCGCTTGCTGCATGGGGGGCCAATCTGCACAGCTGTTGCACGGCAGGTCCTCTTCTTCTGACTCTTCAGTGTCACTGCCAAGATGAGGGCGGGCTTTGCTGCTAGATGGGCCTTCGGTAACAGATTCGTCCGTATCGCTACCGAAATGAGGGCGAGTTTTGCGGAAGGACGGGCTTCCAGCGTCGGACTCATCAGTGCGACTGCCGAAACGCGGGCGCACTTGGGTATTTTTGCTTTTGAAAGTGATAGCCGGCGCAGATTTGCTTTTGAGTCTTGGGGCCGGTCTATCCTCAGTCAGTTGTGGCTTAGCATTTTGGTGGTTCATAAAGTACCGAGAATCTTCATATCGGACTTCATGCACACCGAACGGCTGGATGTCTCCGTCAATGCGTCTTTCTTCGCCATTTTTAATATACTTCATGCATTGATGGAGAGTTGACGGAATGATGCCGTAATCGTGGAGCCGCGGCCGCCCCAAGAGAATCTTATAAGACGTGTCGGCGTCGATCACGTATATCTTAGCTTCAGTTTGCAGATCCCCGAATTTGATTGGCAAAGCTATAGACCTCAGAACTTGCTGGCAATTTTGGTTAAAGCCTTGAATGACAATCCTTTCCCTTGACAGGTGTCGGACGTCCATTGACAAACTCTTCAGCGTCCGCAAGTTCATGATGTTCACTGAGGACCTCGGATCAATCAATATGCGATTATTTCGATCTCCGCCACTGTACCCGGTCACGTAAAGCGGCCGATTGTGCTCAGCTGTTCCCAATAGCAAGTCTTCATCCTTAAATGTGACTGCGGCGGCATGCAAAGGGTGCTGGGGTTCTTTCATATTAATTTCCGCAAAGTGAGCCTGATACCGCTCGGGGTTTTGTAGAGCATGAATGAGAACATCTCTAAGCTCCTTAGATAGGACCAAGACGTCGTAGATGCTAAGGAGAGACGGAAGCTTCCGGAGATGTGCCAAGACATTATAGTCCACCGAGGAAGGACTTGAGTTTTCATCAGCCGGTTCTCTGCCATCTTCATCATTAGCCACATGTTTTTCCTTCCCTTTTGGGGCGTTGCCCTGATTTGGCGGTAGAGCCCTGCCACTTCTGAGCTGGATTTGATTGGCCTTTGTGGCGAGCTCCTCATCTTCTTCGGGAAAACAGAGCTCATCCTCGGAGTCGCTGCCAAGATGGATAGCGTAGCAAGTCACTACTGGGATTTCTTCATTGAAGTCTTCTTCTAACTCCTCTAGAATTTCAGCCGCTTGTACAGGGAAGAACTCCTTTAATTGAATCAATGTTCTTTCCTTTTGTTCATATTCTTCGAGGGAATCGATATATTTTTGAATGGTTGATCTCCCTACAGACTCTTTTTCGCGCCGAGCTGCACTTTTCTTCTTCTTGAGCTTCTTGGATTTTGAGCCTGATGGAGCCGCATTGGCAGCTGGACTGGTAGGCTTCTTCTGCCCTTCCCATTCCGTCCTGGGTTCTTTCCGAAGTAGCTTTATCATCTTCTTCGTCTTATTAGATATGTGCGTACTTCACGGAGGCCGCGATGAGTCCGTTTCATTTCTCAGGGCAGCGGGTTCGGCTGTCTGCTCCCAGAAGGCTTCAGTTTCTGTCTATATAAAGTTGGTGGTTGCAACTTGATTGTTCACCAACACGCTTTTGGACAGCTCGATCTCTCCAGCCTTGTACTGCTTCTCGATCCAATCTTTGAAGATATAGCAATCCTCGATCGCATGGCTCACTACTCGGTGGTACGGGCAATACAGAGAATTGTCGGTCATTTTTGCTTCTTGGGGTCTTTTCGACTCCGGCAATTGTAGGCCGTTGTTCAAGGCATCTTTAAATATCTTGCGGACCTTGTCCCTTCTGAAAGAGTAAACCTTGTTCTTTTTCTCCTCTAGGGAAGGGCCATCTCCTCCCAGCAATGGCTTTCGAGACCGGTTGGTTTTGGACTCGCCCGCCCTTCGCTTTTCTTCACCGTCGGACGCATTGAAGACATTGGTACTGCTGGAACTCCCGCTTCTACGGTTGTCGTCCCGCTTGCTTTTCCAAGTTTTGTCTTTCTGAGAATCCGGCGGGGGCTCTTGCTTCGAGCGTTCCAGCATTTGGACTTTCTTGGTTAACTCCTGAAATGTCTTGAGGCCTGCCGTACACAAAAATGGGACCATCCAATTGCTGAGGTTCCCAATGAGAAGGCTGACGGACTGGTCCTGCTCCAGCGGCGGTTCGCACTTGACTGTGAGATTACGCCATCGAGCGATAAAGTCGGTGTTGCTTTCATTCTTCCCCGGCTTGGTCCTCACAAGGTCGGCAATGGAGATTTTATCACTGATACTGATGAACCTTTGCCGAAACAGGGACTCCATTTGGGCAAAGGTAATGACGGACCCGTCCGGTATACTCGCATACCAGTCGAAGGCGACGCCGGTCAGGCTGTTGACAAACTGACGAAGAAGGAGCGCATCATTGCCCCCTGTATTTCCGCACGATGCTTTGAAGTGGGCGACGTGCTGATTTGCATTCCATGTTCCATCAAATCTTCCGAACTTAGGAATGACATAGCCGCTTGGGAACTCAATCAGATCGTACTGCGCGGGATATGGCCGCCCACTACTGCCGATTTCTTTATGAGTTTCAGCTTCGGCCACCAATGTTTTAACCTTGCTGGTGACCAAATCCATTATCCGATCCTGTGTTAGCGGGATGGTGCTATCTGGTGCCAAGGCTCCCCAGAAGCAGAATGTGGCCGGCTTTCATGTGGCTCGACCAGTCTGGGACCCGAAGGAACAGGCATTGGCTGCCTCGGATTGTCATCACCCGGCTGATTAGCAGCGGCTTGTGCTTGATTGGGAGGCGCTCGAGCAATTTGAGCCGTAAGCTGCATCACCACGTTCGTTAAGTCGTCAATCTTCGAATAGAGCTTGGCCATCTCTTTATCTTTGCTCCTGAGCTATTTTCGAAGCTCTTGAAGCAGCTCTTGCTTCGCAGTCCTGGGGCGGAAAGTCGGGTCTTCCTCGCTGTCCGAGCTTGACTCTGCATGGACCGAGGGGTCTTTCTGCCTATCATCCTCATCGAGAGGGTTTTCTTCATCCAGCGGGGGCGGCTGTTCTTGGGCAGCGGCAACCATATTCAGGCTAGATTGGGCTTGGGATGTGGTGGCCCCATCCTTGCTTTTGCTGCGAAGGTTGTCGCTGGGGCGCCCGCCTGCCATATAGACCGTATGGATGATATATCCGGCCGTCTTTCTATCATTGGCAGCTGATTTCACGGATCGCTGTCTTGACCCCCTTGTTTCGGTAGCTGGTAGTCGATTGAAGGCGGCTGACCTAACCAGGTTCTTGAATGGTGCTGGAGCATCTTTTCTAGGTTTGCCCAACTGCTTTCGTGCGGCACAGAGTGCTTGATAGACTCTTGAAGAGACAGTGTCATACCTTTTCTGTTGGGGCTGGGACACGTCTCTTTGTGGCACTGTTCGGACCGCTGTCTTCTTGATTCTGGCGGTCATAGCATTTTTCTGAACCCACTTCAGAGGCTCGAAGGAATTATTTATACTTACGTCCGACTCAGCCGTCGTCGCGGAACAACCCTGCACTTGGAACTTCACACGATTCCATTTAGCCGAAGCCTTGGCCCTTTTGTTGGCTCGATACCTGAGCCGCATCTGCCTTAACTTTTCTGTTCTAAGCATCTGGCAGACTTTGGCTCTTTGGGAAGACGCCGCAGACCGGTCGATGGAGGGCCTTGGAGATACGCTCGATTGTGCATTTGTTGGAGTCATCGCCTGAGCTCGTCCGCAACATTTGATGTTTCCCTTTGTACCGAAGTTCTTGCCCCCAGCTAGAGCGCCAGAGAGTCGTTCAGACACCATCTTAAGTTTCGGTTGTAGTGCCTTGGCGATCACGATATTCGGCCTCTTACCCCTTGAGACCGGTTTGGCCACCTGTTCCGCCGGGATTTCCGCCAGATGAGCGCTTCCGGCAGGGTAGATGACGACGGAGCCGAACTGGCAGGGCGGTTCCTCCCACTATCGACTGAGGCTTGCAGGGAGAACCACACGAGCGTTGATCTTGACCACGTACGGAATCGGGGTCACGTTGGAAGCTGAATTCGTCTGGGGAGACATTGTCGTCGAAGGTTGATTGCTGCACGGAAAAAGGAACATCATTTCAGTATAGGCAATCGATATGTATATTGATTGAGTTCGCATGAACGTTTAACCCGAAATATGGGAGGAGAGATTGGTCCCACCGGGCGTGCCAGAATCTGTAGGGTGTTTTTCGTCACCCCATTGAGATGGGAATACACGCGCTCTTGTCAGGCGTACTACAGATTCCCCCTGCCTAGGATAGGCCGGGGTTTAATGATTGTGGGGATCCGAATCTCCGGCAGCCGCGGACTAAGCTGCCATTAATTACCCCCCGCCTTTGGGGCGAGGGAACCTCCGATTGACGGGTCAAACTGGTCATGTGAACTCAATGTGCAGTGTACGTGTGTTGTTGTTTTGGAGGGGGGTTTGAATATATCGGGAGCCACGCAGAGTTTTTACGGGGGTCCCGCTACCCGGATAGCGGGCTGGGGGTCAAGGGAGCTAGCAGCCCCCTTGCGAGGTGCGGGGCAGCGCCCCGTTAGAAATTTTTTTCTAACAGGGACAGTGTCGTGGAGTATGTGTATGTGTACATTTGTATACATATGTATATATATAAAAAAAAAGGGAAAAAAGACATCCAAAGGATGCGTGGGGCCAGCGCTTGAGCGCAAGCGCGCCACGCGTCGGCACGTGGGCGCTTTGCGCTCGAACGCAGAGCGCTGGAGCGCAACGCGCCACGTGTCGGCACGTGGGCGCTTTGCGCTCGAACGCAGAGCGCTGGAGCGCAACGCGCCACGTGTCGGCACGTGGGCGCTTTGCGCTCGAGCGCAGAGCACTGGAGCGCAAGCGCGCCACGTGTCGGCACGTGGGCGTTTTGCGCTCGAGCGTGGTGCACTGGAGCGCAAGCGCACCACGTGTCGGCGCGTGGGCGCTTTACGCTCGAGCGCTAGCGCACCAGCGAGGAAAAAGGGGTTTTTTTAGCCCCGGAAATTCTCTAAAGAGAAAATATGGTGGAGTTAAACTCCTAAGATGCTTTGGGTTAAGGAAATGGGTCCTTCTTCTTCCTTTGCTGGCCGGATCTTGGAGATAAAGAGATGTGAGATTTAAAAATCTTTTCTTTTTGAGATCTGATGGCAGATCTGAGTTCCCCTTAATGGGTTTTGTGGTGGAAAACTATTTAGTTTTGAAAAAGGAAGAGTAAAACTCTTGATTTAATTCAAAAGAAAGAAGAAGATTTTGGAACCTTGAAGAAGGAAGAAAGATCTCAGATCTGAAACTTTTTTTTGGAGAGAAAAAAGTTGTTGAGATATTTCATTATCTTTTCCTTTATAGGCTATACACTTTACACATAGCCCCTTGGGCTTCACAAAATGGCATTTTGCCTATCCCATGGTTCATGTGCCATTTCTTTTTGCACATAAGCCATGGGCTTTACAAAAATTTGGCTTTATGCCTATTTTTCTTACATTTATCCATAAAATAAACTAAAAGAAATGCAACAAAATTATTTATTACAAAATTTTTATCTTAGCATGGGGGGAGGCCGGCCGCTTCATGTTCTGGCTCGACCCGGGCATGGGCCCACTGGATCTGGGCTTGGGCCCACTTGGCTTGGGGTTAACTTTGATTTTGACTTGGTCAACCGGGGTGTAAATTTTTACCCCAACAGCCGGAATTTGACCGAGCAGGGTAGCTGCTCGGGTGCCTCTTATAAGGGATTTTGATCCTTCAGGATGGGGACCGAGCTGGGTTACTGCCCGGCGCTTTTTGGCGAGGGATTTTGTCCTGAAAGATAACCGAGTGAGGGAACCTCGGGCCTCGACTGCCTCTGGGAGGGCTTTCTTGATCCCCGGCGTTGTGGCAGGGAAGCTGCCTGCTGGGGATAGCCGAACGAGGGAACCTCGGGCTCGGGTGCCTCTTACGAGGGCTTTTGATCCTTCAGAACGGGGACCGAGCAGGGTTACTGCCCAGTGCCTCTTGGCGAGGACTTTGATCCATGTCGGTTGTGGTAGGAAGCTACCAGCCGGGGATAGCCGTGCAAGGACCCGACTGCCTCTGGGAGGACTTTGGTCCTTGGCGCGAGAAAAGCTATAAGGCTATAAGAAGCCTACCAAGGACCCTTGGCCGGGTAGGGTTACTTCCCGGTGCCTCTTGGCGAGGGCTTTTGTCCTGAAAGATAGACGAGTGAGGGAACCTTGGGCCTCGACTGCCTCTGGGAGGGCTTTCTTGATCTCCGGCGTTGTGGCAGGGAAGCTTCCCGTAGGGGATAGCCGAGCGAGGGAACCTCGAGCTCGACTGCCTCTAAGAGGGCTTTTTGATCCCCGGCATTGTGGTAGGGAAGCTGCCCATTGGGGATAGCCGAGCGAGGGAACCTCGAGCTCGGCTGCCTCTGGAAGGGCTTTCTGGTCCCCGGCGTTGTGGCAGGGAAGCTGCCTGCTGAGGACGTCCGAGCAGGGTAGCTGATGAGTTGAATCTTTGACGAGGTGCAGCCTGGTCGTTCAGCTGTAGGTGCGGGGATGGGAATGGTCGGGGCAACGGCGCGCGCAGCTAGTGCATTGAATGCGGGGGGAGGCGAAGCGACAGGGGCGCGTCACTTCGCTTCCAGCGGGTAACGTTCGATGGATGCCGCGTGGCGGTGACTCCCTAGGCGAAAGCGGGCGGCTGTTGGGCTGCACAGCTGTCTATATAAGGAGTACGGTTCTTCCCCCTTCGCAGACAGGCCATCGAAAATGGAGGATTTCCCGTTCACTATTCCCGAAATCGTCAGTTCTGGAGATGTGTATCTTTATGACCCCTACCGCACCGAGGACATGGTGTAGTCGGTTCACAGGCGCATTGAGGAGCATTTCGGCCGGCTGCTCCCTAGGAGCTCCTCCCTGCTGCAGCTACTGATGTACTCCATCTGGAGGGCATCGCCGGGGTTTTACAACCCCCTGTCGGAGCAACTCTTCGATGAGGCCGTGGGCAAGCTGCGGTCTTTGGGGCGCTTCGGCTTGATCTCCGCGAACTGGATGGCCCGCTCAGAGGCGCTCGTCCGCGAATGCTACGAGCTGAGGCTCGAGGTCAATGCCCGCGGGGGGAACCGGGAACAGAGGCTGGAACTTGCGTTGCCCCGGTTGGCGGAGATCTTCGCCGAGTACCACGAGCAGTGCTCGCTGTACCCCGTTCCCCCGCTATTGTAACTTTTCTTCTTCTTCTTTTTTTGCATGTATAGCTGAGGAGCCCATAATACCCTTTAAATAAACGAAGATTTTCTTTCTTTTTCGCAATGCTCCATTGATCTTTATTAAATCAACAGTAGATCCTAAGAAGAATTTACATTGCTTAAAAAAAAGAAGGCACAGGCTAAAGGATGACTTTATTGGCTTGGGCCGAGCTCCCTGACGGGCCGTCGGCCCCCGCGCTTGGCATAAGGCATGGGGCTCCCTGAGCTCCGGGCTGGCCGTCCGCTGAAACAAGCATGATCTGACTGATGGTCAGGTCGGTGGGAGGGCGATGCTGCTCCTGCTCGTGGTCGGTCTGCCGTTTATCCCTTAGGTAGGCGGCGAGGTGCCCAGACCGGATGAGCTTCTCGATGTAATCCTTCAGTTGTTTGCAGTCCTCTGTGGCGTGGCCCATTACCCGGTGGAAAGCGCAGTAGGGGCCCCGGGTTCGCTTAGCGGCCTGACGCGGGACCGGAGGGAACTTGAAGAATCCCTCGTTCTGGGCCTCCTCCAGCAACACCGCGAGGGAAACGTTGAGGGGGGTATACTCCTGGAACTTCGGGTGGTAGGGCTGCTGACGCTCCGGCCTCTCCTCTCGAGTCCTCTTCTTCTGGTCGGGCCGTTCTGCCCGGGAAAGGTTAGCATTCACCTCGGATTCCAGCTGGACCTCGCGCTCGGTCCAAGCCTTGACCTCGGCCATGGTCTTAGGTTGGGCCAGCGCGAAGGAGCGCAACCATTCCTTGTGCCTCAGACCAGATCTGAGTGCCGTTATGACGGTTTCATCTCGGTGCTCGGGCACCTTGAGAAGGGCGTTGTAGAAATGGGTAATGTAGGCCATAAACGTTTCCTTGTCCCCACTTTTAACCGTGAAGTGGTAGTCGACCGAGTGTTTCTGTCGACGGTTCCCCACGAAATGTCCGAGGAACTGAGTAGCCAGCTCGTCGAAGGTCGAAATCGAGCGGGGCTCGAGCCCCCAGAACCAGTCCAGACCTGTGCGGATGAGGGTGGCCGGGAAGGCCCTGCACTGGGCGGCATCGGAGTGATCCTGAAAGCTCATTCCCGCGGTGAAAGCGTCCAAGTGGTCCTTCGAGTCGGTTTTCCCGTCGAACAGAGAGACCTTCGGGGGTTTGTTACGCGAGGAGACGTGCACGGTGAGCAGTTCCTCGGTGAACAGGTTCGTGAGCGAGTCGGAGGCGTACCTAGCCCCGTCGCTCGAGAGGTGCGCTTCTCGGCGCATGCCCTCGATCTTCTTCTTAAGGGCGTCGAGCCGACCGTGGTACCTCGAGGAATCGGCGTCTCGGGATTCCTGGCCCCCGTTGCGGGTGACCTGCGTCTGGGATGTAACACCCGAGCCCAATGCTACTAATTTCAGTTACCGTTTTGAACGTAATGTGGCACTCATTTCATTTATCTTGCTTGATTGTTACTTATTGTAATTTTTACCCCGTCAGATCATTTCTGCATATAATAATTTATGGCATCTAAAATAAAATTAAAATTATTCATCTTGGCCTGCTTGACACCCCTAACCCCGTTGTAGCGTCCGTGCGTCATGTTCTCGTCCCGTTCGGTGAAACGGGCGAGTTTGGATGGCTACGTGCACGTACGTGTGTCCGTTTTGGGGGTATGCTTTTTGATTGTAAAACACTTCATTTTAAATTTTGGATCCCGACTAAAATTTTCTTATTTCAATTTCAAATTTTTGGACCCGACCCGGGCACAATTTGGAAATGTTTTACTTTACGCCAAAATCATATTTTCTATTATATTTAAACCGTCTAATATATTTTGAAACCATATAATATTTTACTGTTTCTAAATCTTTCAAAAAAATTAATCCCTCAGCCAATCACTGAACTCCTAATCCCGCGGGCCCCTCTCTCCTCTCTCCTCTCTCTCTCACCGTCTCTCTCTATCTCTCTCCTTTCTCTTATCTCTCTCTTTCTCTCCCCTATATATATATCTCTCCCCTCCCCCCCCCCCGCTTATATATTTCCTTCACGTAAACCCATCGCGCAAACCCCAGCCGCCTTGCCCCTCGCCGCTGCAACACCAACGCCGGCACCACCCTCGCCGGCCTCGTCGTCTCCTCCCCTCAACCGAGCCTCCCTCTCCTGGCCACCTCCTTTTTCTTCCTCCGTTTACCCGAGCCCACGCCTGCACCCTCACAACCCATCGCCGGCGGTCTCTCGTCGTCGCCATCCGCACCACCACCATCACCCTTCTCACCCCCTGCACACTCCAACACCCCCAACCATCTCCTCTCCCTCTCCGTTTCTCCATTCCCTGCACCAACATTCCCTACTCGAACCCTAACCCTAACCGCAGAAACCTCTTCGCCGGCACCATCACCGCCATCGATCTCACCGCCGTCACACCCTCTGCAACCCAGTAAGCTTCTTCTCATCTCCTCATCTCTTCTCCTTTCTTCTTTTTCCCTTCTCTGTTGAAGTTTCTTGAGCTGCAGGTTCTTGTCGCTGTCGTCGTAGGCCACCGCCGGAGCTCCGTCGATGAAGTCGACCGTCACCACCCGTCCCACGGATCATCGTGAGCACCCCTTCTCAGATCCTCCATCCTCTCTTCTCTGTTTTTCTTTTCTCTTCTTGTTTATATATCTTGATCATTTACTGTTCATTCCTTGGCCGGAATCCAACGATGCCGAAGACGTGACCCGACATTCCAACGAGGTACCCCGACCCGTGTGGTTCCATTGTTCGTCGTTTGGGCTCGTTCCGTGAACCGTGCGCCCGTCGCGAGTTTCCCCGCCGACGTTTTACGTTTCGTTTTTCCCGGTTCGCGACCCGTCGAGGTAAGTACCCCTTTCTACATGCTAAACAATATTTACTTATAATTAATAACACCCTAAAACCTGTAATTTAACTTTGGTATTATAATTTCCCATTTTTCGTGTTCAAGATTGTTATATGTCATTTATCTTTCAAACTTGGAACCTAACCGTTGCAATTACTGTTTTGGAACCTAATAATCACATTTACATGTTCTAATTACACTTTCACTGATGATGTAGCCTATGGCACCTTTTCTACCGTTTTACTTCATTCGGACACTCGTATACATTTAACCTGCTTAAACTGTGATTTCATTCGTGGAACCTATATACACATATAACATTGCATCTATGAAGTCTTAAATTTGTTAACATGATTAAATGGCTATAATTATCTTACTGCATTCTTATATTGTTGAAATCATCTCTGTGACACAATTGACAACTGTATTGCAAATCGAATGAATCTGCCTATTGCTTAATTCATTACTTATATCATGTTTTTGATAACCATGCTTGATTATATAACTGATTGTGAGTACACCTATGATATCGCTTGCTTCTTGACCTGTCTTGCTACCTACATATTGATCGACCCGACATGGTACCGTATACTGCTTGACTTGACATGATGTACCATGACCTGATCCATTACCTGATCTTGTGTCTAATGCCAACAAACCTGACATGTAGTCCTCATGGACCGTTCATGTTGTCTATCCAGACAAACCTGTTTACCTGATCCTGTGTTGGCATTAGTTTCTTGATTTTGGGATACCTGACTTGACCTACAAATATAACTTGGGGGTATAGGGAAATCAAAGGTGAAACTTGACTTGTAACTCAATAGTTCACTACCTGTTCTGAGTGTACACATTCCTGTTTGGTGCCTAGCGGCATGTCTCAGTTTCAGTCGAGAATATTGAGGTCGTGGTCCTGGGTATGTACGGGATACTATTGAGTGTACACATTCCTGTTTGGTGCCTAGCGGTATGTCTCGGTTTCAGCCCGAGAATATTGAGGCCGTGGTCCCGGGTATGTACGGGATACTATTGAGTTATATCGATGATTCATCAATTTGGTTTCAAAGACTTTAGAATAGAGAACCTGATAGAACAGTCTAGTTTACCCACTGCACACTACCCTGCACTGCTTGATTCATATTATTGTTACCCTTGCTTAATTTTATGTTTATATTCGCATTGCCTGTTTATTATGTTATTTCTTGATGACTTGACGCGCTGACGTCTGGGTTTTGCGTGGCCCAGATCCTTCTACCTTTTTGCAGACTGATTAGGAGTTTTGCCGCTGTTAGACGAGCGGTGAGGTTCCTGTTGGTACGTAGTTTCACTCCAGGTGTTTCATTTATTGTATCTTTTGGCTTCCGCATATTGTTATTTCTTGACTCTTTTACTCTGGCTTATGGACATGTACTAGATAGTTAGTTTACTTTCCTGTTCTTGATATCTCTACAGCCGTAATGTGACTGTGGAAGGATTTTTCCTATCCACAGGTAGCATGGTTGGCTATATCACGTGCCCACTTTAGCGTACTCTGGGAAGCGGGGCGTGACATGGTTCTTTTTGTATCAGAGACATAGGTTGGTCGGGTTGATTCTTTTGTAGTTGGGTATTGTACCCAATACACGAATCAGAATACCCGTGTTTAGGAAACATGTCCTGCCACCTTACCGTTTACCATTCTTGAATCACATTCTTCTTGATTATACCCTTTACGATGTTCAAACTTCCTTTGCATGTCGACTCGAAACCTGATTCCTTGTTATCTCTACGACTTAGGCGACTTGGGTGGAGTTATGTAATTGTGGCTATGATACCGTGGCATAGTTACAATGCGGCACTCTATTTAAGTATCTTGGAGTTCTAGCCTTGATCTATATTCAGAATCTATCATCATGCTAGTGTTGGGTGCTTTGATATGGCCGGTAAGAATTTGAAGACGTACCAAGGCGTGTGGACGAAGCCGCCATGCTTGGAATGATAAGGGGAATGCTGGAGAATCAAAAGAGACAGATCGAACTGATCCAGCAGCAAGCAGGATCGTTTTAGGAAGGTTTGCAGATCGTTCAGCAGTCTGTGGAAAATGTTGGAGCTAAACCAGTTGACCGAGTAGGGACCGTAGCAGATTTCAGGCGTTTGGGTCCGTCTACATTTACTGGTTTGGAGGAGCCGTTGCCAGTGGAGCAGTGGCTAGTTGACACAGAGGACTTGCTTATTACGGGACAGATTCCAGATGAGAAAAGAGTTGATGTGGTACGCATTCAGTTAGTGGACTACACCCGAGAATGGTGGCTTGTGGAGGAGAACCGTTTGCCCAAGCCGATCAAGTGGGCGGATTTTTCAGAGAGTTTCCTGGAGAAGTTCTTCCCGCGTACTGCACGGGAGGAAATGGAAGAGAAATTCATCGGGCTAAAGCAGAATGGAGCACCCGTAGATGTGCATGCAGTATAATGGACAAGACTCAGCAGATTCGCTGGACCTTTGGTTACCAACGATGTAGACAGGGCACGGAGGTTCATGCGCAGCTTGGACGTGGACATCCAAAGGCAGATTGTCTCCCTGGGTTTGACCACTTTCTCACAAGTACTTGCAGCAGCCCGAGAGCAGCAGAGTTTATCTGGGATGAAGGGGGAGTTTGCAGTAGATAGCAGTTACGGTAAGGAAGCAGCTCTGTCGGGCCAGTCGAGTTTAGGGCTAGGCCGACAAATAAGATTCTGGCATCAATGGAAGTTGATGAAAGTGAGGAGCCAGCTGTCGTTTGCAATTTTATGGACGTGTTTGAAGATATATCGGGTTTACTGCCGAAGCGAGACGTGGAGTTCGCAATTGATCATATTCCTGGTGCAGCGCCAGTATCCAAGGCGTATTATCCAATGGTACCAGTGGAGTTGGAAGAAGTCAAGAAACAGGTTGATGAATTGCTTGAAAAGGTTGGATTCGAAGCAGTAACTCGCCTTGGGGAGCTCCAGTTCTTCTAGTAAAGAAGAAGGATGGCACAAGAAGGATATGCATCGACTATCAAGAATTAAACCGGGTGACTATTAAGAACAAGTACCCGATCCCTCGCATTGGCGAACTTTTCGAGCAGCTTAGTGGCGCGAGGGTATTCTCGAAGCTGGATTTGCGATCCGGATATCATCAGGTCCGAGTGAAAACAGAAGATATTTGCAAGACGGCGTTCCAAACTCGGTATAGACATTACGAGTACTTAGTGATGCCCTTCGGAGTAACGAATGCGCCAGCAGTATTCATGGACTTGATGAACCGAATCTTTCCACCATTCTTGGATCAGTTTATTGTGGTGTTCATGGACGATATTCTGGTTTACTCAAAGAGTTTTGAAGAGCATGCTGAACATTTGAAGATCGCACTGCAAACGTTGAGACAAGAGAAGCTGTATGCGAAGATGAGTAAGTGCGAGTTTTGGCTGGAGGAAGTAAAGTTTTTGGGGCATGTTGTGTCTGGCGATGGAATTGCCGTCGATGCAGAAAAGATTGCAGCAGTTCGAGACTGGCCGATTCCAAGGAATGTTGCGGAGATAAGAAGTTTCCTTGGACTCGCCGGGTATTACAGGAGATTTGTGGAGAACTTTGCTCGTCTGGCAGAGCCGTTAACCAAGCTTACGCGCAAGGAGGTACCTTTTGTATGGACGGACAAATGTGCGTTAGCTTTTAAGACGTTGAAGCAGAAGTTGATAACCGCCCCTATTCTGACCGTGCCAGACAATTCCGGAGGATTGGTGATTCACAGCGACGCATCGGGGAAAGGACTGGGATGTGTTTTGATGCAGCATGGTAAGGTTGTAGCGTACGCATCGAGACAGTTGAAGACCCATGAGAAGAATTACCCAACTCATGACTTGGAACTTGTGGCTGTGATTTTCGCTTTGAAGATTTGGAGACACTACCTTTTGGGCGAAAGGGTCGAAGTTTTTACTAATCATAAGAGCTTGAAGTACGTGTTCACACAGAAGGAGCTTAGTATGAAGCAGCGTAGATGGTTGGAGCTGATGGCTGACTACGATCTTGATCTTAAGTACCATCCGGGGAAGGTTAACGTCGTGCTGGATGCGCTTAGTCGGTTATCAGCAATTCATGTGTTAACTACGCAGAAGGAGATCGTTGAAGATTTTCGAAGATTCGACTTGGAGGTTGTGCTACCGCATTCTACAGGACAGTTGATGCAGCTGCAAGTACTTTCATCGTTGATCGAGAATATTAAAGCAGCACAATCGTAGGATCTTAGACTGCAAAAGTTTCGAGAACAGGTTGAAGCCGGACTACGAACAGATTTGTTGATCCACGAAGATGGTTCGTTGAGGTATGGTAACCGTTTATGTATGCCAAAGGGAGATATTCGTGAGGAGCTTATGAAGGAGGCACACAGTTCAGCTTATTCTGTACATCCAGGAGGCACAAAGATGTACCGAGATATTCGACAGCATTTCTGGTGGGAATGCATGAAACGGGAGATTGCTCGCCTTGTGGCAAAGTGCTTGGTGTGTCAGCAAGTTAAAGCTGAACATCAAAGGGTTGCTGGTTTATTGCAGCCACTTCCGATTCCTCAGTGGAAGTGGGAACATATAACCATGGATTTCGTAACGGCTTTACCGCGGAGTCTAAAGGGCAACAAGGCTGTATGGGTGATTATTGATCAGTTGACCAAGGCAGCTCACATCATTCCTTTCCGGGTTGGTCAATCAACAGAGACTTTGGCAGAGCGGTACGTGCAAGAGATTGTAAGGTTGCATGGAGTACCAGTGAGCATTGTGTCCGATCGGGACACTCGGTTCTAATCACACTTTTGGCGGAGTCTACAGGAAAGTTTGGGGACTCGATTGAAGTTTAGCACAGCTTATCATCCTCAAACTGATGGTTAGTCGGAGAGAACAATCCAAACTCTTGAAGATATGTTGAGAGCATGCATGTTGGACTTCAAGGGGTCTTGGGAGGATCATCTGCAATTGGTGGAGTTTTCTTACAACAACAGTTTTCAAGCAACTATCCAGATGGCTCCATTTAAAGCTTTGTATGGTCGTAAATGCCGTACACCTGTTTGATGGGACGATGTCGGTGAACGAAGATTATTGGGACCAGATTTGGTTGTGCAGACAGTTGAGAAGGTTAACACTATCAGAAATCCTATGAAGGCAGCACAAGACCGACAGAAGAGTTGGGCAGATACGTCAAGAAGACCTCTAGAGTTCACCGTGGGTAATTTGGTATTCTTGAAGATATCACCAACTAGAGGGGTGATTCGTTTTGAAAGTCGAGGAAAGCTTAGTCCTCGATTCGTTGGACCTTTTGAGATCTTGGAGCGTGTTGGTAAGGTAGCGTATCGTTTGGCGTTACCGCAGTCCTTGGCGAGTGTGCACGATGTGTTTCACGTATCTCAACTCCGTAGGTATGACGAGATGAAACGCACGTATTGGATCATTCGGAGCTAACAGTACGGGAAGACTTGACTTTTGAGGAGCGACCGATTGAAATCATGGATCGAAGGGAAAAGGTCCTTAGGAACAAGGTGATCCCTCTTGTACTTGTTTCTTGGGGTAATCGCTCGCATGGAGAGTCCACTTGGGAACGAGAAGATGAAATCCGGCAGAAGTTTCCTCACCTTTTCTTATAGTTATCTGTCCTTGTATTCTTGGAATTTCGAGGACGAAATTCTTTTGTAGTTGGGTATAATGTAACACCCGAGCCCAATGCTACTAATTTCAGTTACTGTTTTGAATGTAGTGTGGCACTCATTTCATTTATCTTGCTTTATTGTTACTTATTGTAATTTTTACCCCGTCAGTTCATTTCTGCATATAACAATTTATGGCATCTAAAATAAAATTAAAAATATTCATCTTGGCCTGCTTGACACCCCTAACCCCGTTGTAGCGTCCGTGCGTCATGTTCTCGTCCCGTTCGGTGAAACGGGCGAGTTTGGACGGCTACGTGCACGTACGTGTGTCCGTTTTGGGGGTATGTTTTTTGATTGTAAAACACTTCATTTTAAATTTTGGATCCCGCCTAAAATTTTCTTATTTCAATTTCAAATTTTTGGACCCGGCCCGGACGCAATTTAGAAATGTTTTACTTTGCGCCAAAATCCCATTTTCTATTATATTTAAACTGTCTAATATATTTTGAAACCATATAATATTTTACTGTTTCTAAATCTTTCAAAAAATTAATCCCTCAGCCAATCACTGAACTCCTAATCCCGCGGGCCCCTCTCTCCCCTCTCCTCTCTCTCTCACCGTCTCTCTCTATCTCTCTCCTCTCTCTTATCCCCCCCCTCTCTCCCCCATATATCTCTCCCCCCCCCGCTTATATATTTCCTTCACGTAAACCCATCGCGCAAACCCCAGCCGTCTTGCCCCTCGCCGGCCTCGTCGTCTCCTCGCCCTCAACCGAGCCTCCCTCTCCTCGCCACCTCCTCCTTCTTCCTCCGTTTACCCGAGCCTACGCCTACACCCTCACAACCCATCGCCGGCGGTCTCTCGTCGTCGCCATCCGCACCACCACCATCACCCTTCTCACCCCCTGCACACTCCAACACCCCCAACCATCTCTTCTCCCTCTCCGTTTCTCCATTCCCTACACCAACATTCCCTACTCGAACCCTAACCGCAGAAACCTCTTCACTGGCACCATCACCGCCGTCACACCCTCTGCAACCCAGTAAGCTTCTTCTCCTCTCCTCCTCTCTTATCCTTTCTTCTTTTTCCCTTCTCTGTTGAAGTTTCTTGAGCTGCAGGTTCTTGTCGCTGTCGTCGTAGGCCACCGCCGGAGCTCCGTCGACGAGATCGACCGTCACCACCCGTCCTACGGATCATCATGAGCACCCCTTCTCAGATCCTCCTTCCTCTCTTCTCTGTTTTTCTTTTCTCTTCTTGTTTACATATCTTGATCATTTACTGTTCATTCCTTGGCCGGAATCCGACGATGCCGAAGACGTGACCCGACGTTCCAGCGAGGTACCCTGACCCGTGTGGTTCTATTGTTCATCGTTTGGGTTCGTTCCGTGAACCGTGCGCCCGTCGCGAGTTTCCCCGCCGACGTTTTACGTTCCGTTTTTCCCGGTTCGCGACCCGTCGAGGCAAGTACCCCTTGCTACATGCTAAACAATATTTACTTATAATTAATGACACCCTAAAACCTGCAATTTAACTTTGGTATTATAATTTCGCATTTTTCGTGTTCAAGATTGTTATATGTCATTTATCTTTCAAACTTGGAACCTAACCGTTGCAATTACTGTTTTGGAACCTAATAATCACATTTACATGTTCTAATTACACTTTCACTGATGATGTAGCCTATGGCACCTTTTCTACCGTTTTATTTCATTCGGACACTCGTATACATTTAACCTGCTTAAACTGTGATTTCATTCGTGGAACCTATATACACATATAACATTGCATCTATGAAGTCTTAAACTTGTTAACATGATTAAATGGCTATAATTGTCTTACTGCATTCTTATATTGTTGAAATCATCTCTGTGACACAATTGACAACTGTATTGCAAATCAAATGAATCTGCCTATTGCTTAATTCATTACTTATATCATGTTGTTGATAACCATGCTTGATTATATAACTGATTGTGAGTACACCTATGATATCGCTTGCTTCTTGACCTGTCTTGCTACCTACATATTGATTGACCCGACATGGTACCGTATACTGCTTGACTTGACATGATGTACCAAGACCTGATCCGTTACCTGATCTTGTGTCTAATGCCAACAAACCTGACATGTAGTTCTCATGGACCGTTCCTGTTGTCTATCCAGACAAACCTGTTTACCTGATCCTGTGTTGGCATTAGTTTCTTGATTTTGGGATACCTGACTTGACCTACACATATAACTTGGGGGTATGGGGAAATCAAAGGTGAAACCTGACTTGTAACTCAACAGTTCATTACCTGTTCTGAGTGTACACATTCCTGTTTGGTGCCTAGCGGCATGTCTCGGTTTCAGCCGAGAATATTGAGGCCGTGGTCCTGGATATGTACGGGATACTATTGAGTGTACACATTCCTGTTTGGTACCTAGCTACATGTCTCGGTTTCAGCCCGAGAATATTGAGGCCGTGGTCCCGAGTATGTACGGGATACTATTGAGTTACATCGATGATTCATCAATTTGGTTTCAAAGACTTTAGAATAAAGAACCTGATAAAACAGTCCAGTTTACCCACTGCACACTACCCTGCACTGCTTGATTCATATTATTGTTACCCTTGCTTAATTTTATGTTTATATTCGCATTGCCTGTTTATTATGTTATTACTTGATGACTTAACGCGCTAACGTCTGGGTTTTGCATGGCCCAGATCCTTCTACCTTGCTGCAGACTGATTAGGAGTTTTGCCGCTGTTAGACGAGCGGTGAGGTTCCTGTCGGTACGTAGTTTCACTCCAGGTGTTTCATTTATTGTATCTTTTGGCTTCCGCATATTGTTATTTCTTGACTCTTTTACTCTGGCTTATGGACATGTACTAGATAGTTAGTTTACTTTCCTGTTCTTGATATCTCTACAGCCGTAATGTGACTGTAGAAGGATTTTTCCTATCCACAGGTAGCATGGTTGGCTATGTCACGTGCCCACTTTAGCGTACTCTGGGAAGCGGGGCGTGACATGGGAGCGGCCCCGGTTTCTCTCGACGAGGTGCCTCAGGTTTCGGGATGGGATAGCTCCTGAGTCGCCGGGGCGGACCCCTTCTGTGCGGCCCCGCCGATCATGGTGGGGTCGGCCACGCCCGTGGATAGGCGAGGTGGCTGACATTTCCTCATGGGGATAAGGGGCACGAGGAGGCTCGAGGCGAGGCTTCCTGGCGGCGGATCTCGGCGTGGAGCCCTGGGGTGCCCAGCGAGCATCAGGGAGCACCGGTTCGAGGGACCGGCGGCCAGGGGGTGCAGCTTGTTGGTGGTCGGCCGTCCAGACAGGGACAGAGCCTTCTGGAGGCGGCGGAGCAGCGATCTGGGGCCCGGGCGCAGCCATTTGGACACGGACGAGGGCCTCCACAAAGGATTGCAGGCGATCTATCCGGCCTGCGAGGGCGTTGATGACGGTCATGGGAGGGGGTTCATCCCCGCCTTCGGTGAGTGGAAGGCGGTGGCTGGTGCCGGGATCCCCAGGATGGTCGTCTGCTATGATGACGGAGATAGGAAGGCCAACTTTGTATTTTGTGGAGTTACTTTCCCACAGACGGCGCCAACTGATGGAGCTCCTTTTCGGGCCTCCGTCAGATGTTGTCTTCCGTAGATCTCGCGGTGAACTTAGCTGATTATCCTTCGTTGCGTGTGGGTCTCAATGGGTTTTTAGAGGAAGAGGTGAGGTGTGGAAGCTGTCGCCGAGTACCTGTAAAGAAGTCCCGGGGTGGTTTGGTACCACCGAGGACCCTCCGACACTCAAGTTAGCGATGAGATCCGAACAGAGTAACGGCGTAAAGCGTAAAGAATGGCTTACTTGACCCCTCTGTGATGGGGGTTTATATAGCGGTGGAGCATGCAGCAGCGGGCGCGAGAATCGTTACGCTCCCGACGTCACGCCCGCGTGAAGAGCGGGTCGCCCATTAATGGGGATCGTGATGGCGTGGAACGTGGGATGTCGATGGCGTAAAATCTGCGCATGGCGAGATTCGCGGAGCTGCGATTACTTGTGAGCGGTGGAGTTGGTAGGTCGGGGGACCGAGGAAGATGGCCTCAGCTAGGGAGCTCTGGGACGAGCGAGAGGGCCGAGCAGTCTTGGTCCTGAGGCAGCCCGGGGCGAGCTGAGAGACCGAGGAGGCCAATTCCCAAGGGCTCTGAGGGGAGCCAGCTTGGGCTCGCAGGTCGGGTATACGGCGGCTTGGCCGGCCCTCATGGGCCCCTTCTTCTGAGTTCTAGGGCACGTCACCTGCCACGTGTCATGATCTTGGGGATCGTCAATATCGAGCACTATCAGATATCTTTTTTGATTAAGCATGGATTAATTTCGCATTATCATCTATACTATAAGAGAGGGAAATATTCTAACCTCCAAGCACGCCAAGATCTTAAACGAAAAGATTATATTTAAATTCCGTGAAAAAATTAGAGATCATGAATGAGATGGAAAACAATAAGAGTAAACAGGAAAAATCACAACTTTTTACGAACAACTTATAGATGGCAGCGATGAAGGTAGTTGCAGATCGTTCAAGGCCTTTCCAAAACCTATGCAAAATGCATACCTTTTTGACCGCCTTGACCAAACTCATTATTTACAAAGATGGAATAGGGTGGTTGCTCCGTCTAAATAGAAAAAATAATAAAATTAAGGCAAGAGAAATGAATGAAGTGGAGCTTTTGTTTGCTGTCAAAACGTTAATTTAGGGTTGCGAATGGTCCAACCGCAATTGGTGAAACTGAAAAAATCCTCTGGATCCATAGGAAATTCAAAAAATAATGGGAAGAGATGGATCAAATCGACAGAAATTCAGACTGAAAGAGGGAGAAATCGCTTCCGAATAATGGGAATAGATGGATCTAATCGACAGAAATTCAAAAAATTATTTCTCTTATCCGAGTACAACTTGCGCATTTCATCTGGATTGTTAGCAAATATTGCGGTGGATGATTAATGATAAGATGGACCAGGAACATAGTTATTTCTTGATCTATATATTGTTTGTTAGACAAAATCATAGAATTGAACCTCTCTTAGCTAAAAAGTTCAATATATGTCAATCAAAAGTTTCTTGCAATGATAGAACGTCAATCAAATAATGAAGAAAAAAATTAAAACAATTCTAATTTTCTTGGTATGTTAAAACAGAAAAATCAAAGTTCCAAAAAGGAAAAAGAGGATGAGTGGAAAAAAGAGTTATCATGCCGAAAGGGCATAATAGTGAAGAATTCAGAATCTTTCAGAAGTTGCAAAGAAAGAAAAATGAAAAGTCAAAAGGATCCGATTTTGCATAGAAAACGAAAATTGTGAAATATTTTCTTTTGGTTAAACTGCACATAAATATCCAAGTTTTCACTATTTTGAAAGATAAATATCTAAGTTTATATGGGTAGCAGATAAATATAGCCAACTTATTACTCTGTTTACACTTAACTACCTACGTATAATATAGGCTTAATTGCACAAAGATACCCATGAACTTCTACCTTTTTGCGATTGATACCATGAACTTCAATAATTAGCCATTGATACAATAGATACACTATAGGACTTTCATATCTTTTGCAATTGATACCATGAATTACCACTTCCGGTTGCAACTTAATACCATTTTACTGATGTTTTTAATGAGCCCATGGTATCAATCGCTAATTATTGAATATCACTGTATCAGTCGCAAAAAACGTGAAAGTTCATGGACATATTTTTGCAATTAAGCCTATAATATATGAAAGTGATATAACGGTTTGTCGTTACCGTGCTTTCGTTTTTAAAATAATGCTCGAATTAAAGATAGGTATTTGGCAACTCATGTAAATCTGTAAAATCGACGAAACCTTGGGTATTTACATGCAATTTAGTCTTTTCAACTTCTTCAGGATGCCAAAAAAGAAAAAAAAAATAGGGAAAAGTAAAGGCTTTGAGAATCTCTCGCCATATCATAAGTGTATTATAAGAGAAGGGAAGGAAAAATCAATAGACGACGAAGATGCCAGAAGAATTTTTAAGGGTTAAAGTAAGGCAGATTCCTCACTTAAGAAAATGTCAAACAAACAAATTATGGTTAAAACTCGAGATCTAATTCAATATCTAATTTATAAAACCTAAATTAAGAAACTCCCAAGAAGTATATCTAGATCCAAATTCATTAATATACATAAATTTCCTTCCAAAATAAAAATAAAAAACTAATCAACAGATCAACTTAAATATTTTCTTCAATTTGGTATATCAGGTCAAAATAAAGAAGGGCCGTATCTTTATTTGGGAAAATAGTGGGCCTTAGATCTAGAACTGAAAATATCAAAGGCTGAACCTTTATTTTAATTAATTGGCTGACGTAAATCCCCACTTAGAAATGGGCCTAGAATGGGGTTGGATATAATCTGTAAAGAAAACCAGGGACCAAAGCTAATTTTGCAAGGACATATTTATTCAATGCAACACAGTTGGAGGGGCCATGTAAATGTTTCCAAACATGAAAGCGTTTTCGGTTGAATATTCTTCAGAATATTCTTCAATAGCAATTTATTATAGATAGATACATAGATAGCAAGGGCCCCACAATGCGTGGATGCCATGTCTAAACTCAAGAAAAATCATGTTAATTTAAAAGTTTATTGTTATATGACTTGCAAGTTGTAATGTATCATATTTATGAAAATCATATACATAATATATGAAAAGTTAACTTTCAAATTATTCAGTATTTTTCTTTAGTTTTTCAATATTTTCTTTACTACAGCATACAAAAATCGTGAAATTATAGAAATCTCAATTTTTTCCTTTAGTTTTTCAATAATTTGCTTCACATAGAATCACAAGATTTACAAAAATCCTAAAGGAAATTCAAATTTTCAGCATTTTGAGCATGTGCAAGGCAAAAATTTAAAAATCTCAAAATTTTTATTTTTTTCGGTTTCTCAATATTTGCTTGCCATGCATAAATAAATTGTGAAATTTTCAAAAATAAAATATTTTTTGTTTTCTTTAGATTTTCAATATTTTACATGATATAGCATATGAAAATAACCAAAAATTTCAAAAAAGTCAAATTTTGTGTTTTATTCTTTTTATTCAATATTATGCTGCTATAAGGCACAAAGTTCATGAAATTTTAAAATCTCAAATTATTCTATTCCCTTTAGTTTTATGATATTTTGAATGTAATACATGACAATTGTGAAATTTACAAAAAAATCTCAACCTTATTTCTTCATCAAATTTAGAACATTTTGTATGATACCACCATGAAAATTACATGATTTTCAAATTTCAAGCATTTCTGTTTTATTAAGTATTTAGCTTTAAATTGTTTGAATTTTTGGATTTTTTAGTATTTTGCATACTACAAAGAAAAATAGTGAAAATTTTCAATATTTTGCTAGCAAACCATAAATTGTAAGAGAGAATTTTTAAAAAAGGTCAATCAGAATTTTGCATTAAAATGTTATCTTCTAGTTTTATTTGATTTTTCAATATTTTGCATGATATGTAGCACAACAAAATCGTGAAATTCATAAAAATCTTAAAATTTTATGTGTTCTTTTTTCTATTTTTCAAAATTTTGCTTACCATAGAACCCGATGCGATAACTTTAAGTATCCCAAAATTTTTAGTTTATTTCTATTTTTTAATATTTTGCTCGCTATATAACACATGAAAATCATGATTTTTTTTGTAAAAATTAAAATTTTCATCAAAATTTTAATAGTTTACATGCCATATTAGCTCACGAAAATTTTAATATTTTCTATTTTATTTGGTTTTTCAATTTTTTGCTTACTGATAAACAAAGATCATAAACTTCTCAAAATATCTACAAAAAAAATTCCTCCTTTATTCAATATTTTGCGTCTCATATATACTACACAAAACCGCTCAATCTTTAAAAAAAATTGTTTTATTCGATTTTACAATTTTTGTATGCTACACACGAAAATCATAAAATTTTAAAAAATCTAAAGATTTTCTTTTTCTTTGGTTATTAATTATTTTCTTGTTGTATAAAATATAAAAATTGTAATATTTTCCAAAAACCTAAAACTTTCTATTTTCTTGGATTTTTCAACATTTTAATTGCTATAACAAACTAAAATCACAAAATTTTCAAAAGCCTCAAAATTTTCTTTAGCTTCACTGTTTCAATATTTTGCATGATACAGCACAAATTAAATAACAAAATTTTCAAAAACCTCTTAAAAAAGCTCCGTTTATTTCTTTTTTCATTTATTTTGCATGCCTTGTACCATACGAAAATCATGAAATTTCAAAATCTCAGAAACTTTTGTTTTCTTTGGTTTTTTAGATTGTATCTGCTCATCCTTTTAAAGAACTTTTCGGCGTCAAGGTGACAGAAAAAAATCTATGCGAATAAAAGAGAAAAAAAGGCCATTGATTGTTACTAAGAATCTAAAAAAATAAAAAAAAATTCTGGTCCCAATGTCTAAGACTTTCAATGGTTGGGAATCTCTAGCAACACACAGAAATCATGAAATTTTTAAAATTCCCAATATTTTTTGTTTTCTTCAAATTTATAATATTTTGTATGCTGTAGGTTTTTAGCACACGAAAATCGTGTAATTTTGAAAAATGTTTTAGAAAATATTTGTTTTTCAATATATTGCTCGCTATAGCGTGCAAAAATCGCAAAGTCTTGAAAAAAGTCTCAAATATATAGCTTTCTCATATGTAATATATATTGGTGAGAATGAGATAGATATTAGTCATCCATTTCACAATTCTACAATTAGGGAATAAACAAAATAATGATGAATGGCCTAATTACAATTTTTCAAAAGAAATGTGAGGCTTTTGATTAGTTTTCCAAGCATACGATTCCAAAAAGGAGCTTGAATATTACATAGAATATTCCCAAATAGGGCTTTAATATAGATAATATAATATAGATTATATATAGATTATAACCCAAACTCCTTGGTTGATAATATTATTATTACATCATTTTACAACAAAAAACTCAAAGAAGGCAAAAAGGCCATTACCTCATGCTTATTCATAAGGTTATCCACATCATCAATAGGAAAAAAGACAGAAAAAAGAAAAAAAAACACATTGAACTCATCTCTCTTACATGTCTCCAGGAAAAAGTCAAATTCAAATGAACACCTAACTCATCTCTCTCTCTCTCACACACACACAAATCAAACCTGCCCTTTGCTCACTGGGAAAAAGACATGCACATAAACTAAGAAAAATAAAACTTTTTTATTCGTACTTATAACATTTTTATTCCTTTTATATATATATATATATATATATATATATATATATATATATATATATATATATATATATATGCCCTAGAGGTCTGTATTGTGTAGGATGTTAGGGATATGTATGTACATGACAATCTTTCTCAGTTATGTATAGTATATTATTTGAGATGTATCTATCTTAATATATATATTTCTTTCTCTTGTTGCTTTATATTACTTACACATATTGATAAAGACTCGATGCAGTAGTATACTATTATGATTTGATTTTATCCTAACATGTGCATATGTAATACTCGATATCACATATGGCGGATATATGTTGATAAAATCCGTAGGATTTTACTTGACTACTAGCGTTATGATTGTGATCATACTTGTGGGAGCTGGGTAGTCCATACACACATCCTTAAAGGTCCCAAGTCGCAGGAATATCGAGACCGGGCATCAATATTCCAGAGTATACTTGTGTATACGTTTCTAGACCCCGACGAGGGGCGGTGGTTGGTCCCACAGCCATTGGTGTGATCACCTAAGATTGTATATAGGTACTCACCGGGGGTGAGTATACTTGACGGACTCGCCGAGAACCTCTACATAGTATTATACATATCGTCAGATAGCGGTTCTCAAATGACATGAGTACGGGTTAGTTTTCGGACCTGAGATCATCATTTGTTTCGTGTGAGTTCCTACTGTGCTTTGATCACTACCCTACCACGGCTTTACTGAGTCGTGCAAACAGGTTCTGGTTGGGTACGGTCCCGAGCACATGGAGGCAGTGAGTGATTGTCAGGGATTCGTCTCTCCCGGTATTGAGAGTCGATATCGCACTGTGTCCGGTTGGCCAGAACCATAAGACCTTGGCCAAGGCAGTTGAGATTTACTGATGGTTAGATCAGCAGCTTCTTGGATCGGTCCTGAGCAAAATCAACACGACTTATCGAGTCAGTAGAAGTCTGACGTTTACCACCCCCTAGACCCGGTATGCAATACTCTTAGATGAAGAGACCGGACTGTACGGAGATTGTCACGGATAGACTCAGTAAGGGTTTCGGACGAGCTTGTTCGTCGGCCTTCTTTTCGACAAGTATCTGGGTAGCCGTTACGTACAGCTAGTACCGCTGACGTGCTTGTGGTTAAACCCACTGCCAGCATATTATCGAGTCTTTACAGTCCCACACAAAAGGTTTCTCTGGTTCGGGCGAAACGATGTGGTGGTCGTATGTTTATACGTGCAGGCCTCCGATCGAATGATAATGCTAGTCGGCTTAGGATTAAGCCGGAATATTAAATCAGGTATTGATTTAATAATTTACATATATCGATATGTATATTCTAGTATTATCCAGGTTTTCGATCGGACGGTTGATAATACTAACGGGCTTAGGATTAAGCAGATTTGTTAAATCAGATATTGATTTAATGCTAATATTATATTAGTAGTATTATTCTATCTCTTGGGTATTCGTATTTTGGTACGAATACGGGTATGTATATACGGTAGAAAGTATTTTGTATTTATACAAAATACGTTCTAGAAGATGACACCTCATCATGCATTTTTCTATTTTGTTGAAAATAGAAAATAAGATGGAAAAGGATGAGACGACATGAAAGTATGGATGAAGCATGGTTTTGGTATTTATTGCAAATACTATTGACGTATGGCTGTATTTTTAATGAAAAAAATATATATTTCATATCACAAAAAGAAGACTTAGTCATTTTTAAGAAGCCATTCTTCACTTGCCTCTCTCTCTCTTCTTCTTGAATTGCTTCTCTTGTTCAAATCTTTAACATTTCCATGTGTTGAGAACCAAAAGATTTGAGATAGAAAATTACTACTAAATATAACCACATCATTTAAGCAAACTAGATTAGCAAACTAGTTTGCTTATTTTTGAAGTAGGAGCTTGAATTAAGAACTTTTAGATGGATCATCTAGGGCCGAGGAGGCCGGCCATCATGGTAGATTTAGAAGACCTCAAGGAGCTTAAGAAGAGGAGTGAAGATTCGAAATACACAGATCTTAGGTATAACACCCTTTCACAGTAGCTAGACACCTCTAGTTTGCTATTTTTGATATTTGGTTAAATTCTAAGATATGTTTTCTAGTGCCAAAGTTTTAAAAGTCAAAAAAATTTCGTTCCGCAATGGCCGCAGTTAGCGGCCAGGACGCTAAGAATCCTAATATGGTATCAGAGCCACCTAAACATTAGAAACTAGCAGTATACGATGTTTTAGTTTCAAAACCGAAAATTCCGATTTTGAAAACCCACACCCTGTCTGGAAAATATTTTGGTCTCTGAATTTTTTTTAAATAAGTGTTGAGGTTTGCTCTTGATAAGATAGTGACACACGATGAAAACGAGGCAAAATGGCCATAGAAAAACCGCCCGTTTTTGCCAAAATCCCGCTCCTAATGGTTTTCTGTTCACTTTAGATTCTCGTTTTCATCCAGTGTCTTAGGTTTTGAAAAATATGATTTTTGGTCTTGTTTGATTTGCCATAAATTTCACTTAGTGTTATCATTGCTTTGGGGCAACTCGGAAAGTTTAAAAATTGAAACTTTTGCATCGTTGATTTCTGTGATGCGTTGTATATGTTTTCAAACGCCGTCTATTTGCTATATGTCTTTTAGATGGGGTTGCACATACTTGCTTATGCTGCTGTGATATTTATATCTGTGATGGTTTATTCAGATTGTCGTATTAGATAGCCCCTAGTGCAATGGTAATTGTACTGTTTAAATTCATTTGTATATTCATTATTGCGAGGCGAGCGTCCGACATGTGGACTGTCGTCTCTTCCAGTTTGTATATTCTTTTATTGGGTCACGGCCGGGTTGAGATCGATGTCACCATTTGTATATATTTTTTTCTTTTCTGTACTAGGATTACCCCACGAAGGAGTGCTCGAATAGCCGGATTCTAGAGGGCGACAGGCCCGCATCTCATGGCGTTGAGACGGAGGGGACCTTACTCTAGAACCGATGGGCTGTTCGCCGCACTCGTAGTGGGTATAGGTGACCCACGGAGGGACTCAAGTTACTGGATTCCGTGAAGTGCTGGGTGGCCCATTCACTTTGTTGATTGGGATTGCCTTACTTCCGGGATTGGTGGGTAACTTACCACACTCGTAGAGGTTTAGGTTCTTTATTGCACGGGCTATCCACACGACCGGGAATGTCGAGTTTCATTTGCGGTTCAAATGAAACCGGGGGCTCCTAAATTATCCACTATTCCATGTTGCTTATCGATGTTCTGTGATGTTGCTTATATCATGCATGTGACGAATGATTATATATATATATATATATATAGTAGATGTATATTTTTTGCATCCACACTAGTCCTGCCCCCGCTCTGCCGGTAGTAAAGTAACCTAACGGTGCATGACAAGTCCCGTGGCGTATGTAGATGGTATATACGTATATTTTATTTTCGTTCTTTTCTGGTGTGATAGGATTTAATTAATGGGACCGCATTAATTTTAATTAATGTAAGGAAAAAGAAACCTAAAAGATATTGTTGGAATAAATTTTGAAAAAGTATAGTCACACTCTTTCATTTTGCATAGTAGTATTCGGCTAGGAATATCCAGCACCTCATTTAAGGAGGTAAGAGTCTAGATCCCTATACATGAAGTGAGCTCTTGAGCAAAAGTTTATGTTACTATAAATTACTCGGTTTTCTTCAAAACCGCTAGTTTTCAAAAGCGGGGCCTAAGCCACTCATTTTCATAAACTACTCATTTCCTTCAACGATATCAAGTTCATTACGTTAAAGGGTTTTTCGCCAAAAACCCAGCCATAGCCCTCCGTCATTTCAGATTGGTAGTGCTTAGTATTCGTGTTGCGCATTTCGATTTTTAGTCAAGGCATAGTGTTCGATAGCTATGTAATGCTTTTCTGTTGCATGTTAATGCAATTGGTGTTAGTTATATATATGCCCTAGAGGCCATTACTGTACATACGGTGTATATTGTAGTGGATGCTTGGACATATATAGGGAGGACTTTCTTGCTCGACATGATAGTATGCTATCTGGTTGCTCTTTATCTTAACATATACACTTATTGTCTCTCTATTACATGTTGATAAAGCCCTTAGGATGAGTACTTGACTACCAGGATTATGATACAGATCATACTGGTGGGGACAGAGTAGTCGGTAAGTACATCCTTCAAATGTTCCTAGTCGTGGGTGTATCGAGACAGGGCATCGATATACCAGAGTAGACTAGCGTATAGCTTCCCATGTAGATGGGCGATGGATGATCCCATATCCGTTAGTATTTGACATCAGAGATAGTATACGGGTGCTCAGTGGAGACTGGGTACACTGGACGGACTCGCTGAGAACTCCCAGATGGTATTATACCTCACGTCAGATGGCAGTTCTCTGGTGACACTGGTACAGCTTAGTCTGTAGACCCGAGATCGTCATAGAGTCTTGTGTGATTCACACTGTGCTTTGATTTCCACCTTAACACGTTCAAGAGAACGTGCAAAACAATGGCTTTTGGGTATGGTCCCAAGTCATATAGAGGCAATGAGCGATAGGAGGGGTTTCGTCTCTCCCAGTATTGGAGGTTGATGTTGCGCTGTGCTCGATTAGCTATAACAGGAAGTTCCTAGCCAGGGCTGATTCAGAGATATACTGGTAAGTGTTATCAGTAGTTTCTCGACCCGTTATGAGGCTCATATCGGCACAACTCATCGAGTTACTGGGGTTTGACGTTTACCACCCCTAGACGAGATATGCGACATATCAGACGAAGAGACCGGACTGTACGATAGTATTACTGATTGGATTCGCAGGAGTATGAGCAGGCATGCTTGTTGATCTTCTGATCGCTCAATACCCGGGTGGTCGTTACGTTTAGCAGACCGCTTGCGGCTTGTGGGTGTTTGATATGATCATCACCTAATGCCGGCGTATTGACGAGTCTTTAGAGTCTTACACAGAGGTTTCCTGGCTCAAGAGAAACGGAGTAAGAGCACATATGTGATATGTGTGGGACCGAGATTAATACGATATGAGATACCGTATTCTATTCTCGCGATTTGTGTTATCGGTCGGTTATATGAGATATAGCCGGGTTATCGAATCAAGTGTTGAATCGATAAGCTGATACACATGATATTAGTTGGTTATATATGATATAGCCGAATTATTAAATCAAGTGTTGATTTGATAA
This sequence comes from Agapanthus africanus, assembly GCA_030015575.1. Classification (NCBI taxonomy): domain Eukaryota; kingdom Viridiplantae; phylum Streptophyta; class Magnoliopsida; order Asparagales; family Amaryllidaceae; genus Agapanthus; species Agapanthus africanus. Next base: position 407,010,441 of record CM057349.1, on the reverse strand, counting down.
TCTAATATATAATTATATATTTGATATATTAACATACATTAACTAATATTGTTTCACTTAAGATTTATTTTCTCATTTTGTTTGTGCACATTGTATATATGTGATATATGCAAGTGTACATTATTTTGTGTCATGCTTGATGATACATGCAACTTGGGTGTGTGTATGACTTACACCATACTTGGTTTAATCCTAGGGTTTTAATGAATTAAGTAATTCAAAACAAAATGATTTGGTCAAGGCATGAAGCTTGTAGAAGCTTGTTGTTTGCATTGACTAAGTCCACAAGTTTTGTTTTGCCTAATATATTTATTAACCCAACCAATTATCCTTGACATGGTTAAGTCTCTACAAAGGTTAACATATAATGTTAACTCACCTATGGTTGCCATTCACCACTTGATAATTTATCATGAGAGTTTTTTTTTTTTCTTCCTCAAAGCTTTCTAGCTTCAATGGAGAAGATGGAAAATGAGTGAGAAAATTATTTCTAAAGTGAGAAAAATTCCTACTTCATCATCCTCTACTATTTGCCATTTAGTATAGGGTGTTTGCTTCACCAATTCTATAATTAGTGAAGAGGTAGTTTGGGTTAGTGTATCCTCGACGTAGATCATCTTCGGCCTCGAAGACTTCGATGCAAGCTTGTTCATTTCTTCATGGGAGCCTCTCTAGAGTCCGGAAGCTCATGATCGCAGTGAAGGGACTACTACACGGAGCTATTGAAGTGACGGACCGGTCTACAAAGGTTGTATTTCTTGTTCACTTCTTATGCAAAGTTGATTGTATTATGTTTCGTCGGATTTTCTAGTAACGATTTTAGGGTTAGGATTAGTTAGAACGACAAATTTTTGAAATTGGCATGGACGATGCCTCCCGAAATCTTGCTACTGTTCTAAACAACTATGCAGTGGTATCAGAGCCATGCTAGAAAATTAGACGTTGTTTGTTAGATTACGAAACCGAAACGACTCCGAAACTTGCAAAACGAAACCCTAGTTTCTGTCGATTTTAAAAAGTCTTCAAATTTTTTTTAAACAACTGCAGAATGTTGTATGAGATGCAATATGAACACACAAGAAAATTGAGCCCCCCTCGTCGGAATTGGACCGGCCACATTGCCAGAAAATCCGGCCACCTCGGCCATGTATGGGAATTTTAGGTTGAAATTTTTTGTGTGTTCCAGGCACTGGGTTTAGGTGTTTCAGGTGTTGTTTGTTTTTTCTAAGTTTGCATGTGATGTGATCTTACACTATAAGCAATTCAAAATGTTTCGTATTCATAGTTTTAACATTATTTCGGGTATTCACATGTTGTCTAGGCGAAGTCAAAAAGGTTCGAACGATTATCAAAAACCCATTTTTCCAAGTTTAACGTATTCGGAAAAACATGCTAGTAATTATGTGAACCCTCTAGAAGAATGAAACCCTAACTCGACATAATGACCATGGAACCGCTTTCGAACCTTAGGGTTTGCGGCAGTTCCGCGGTGCCATTAATGAGGCTTGGGTCTGCCCTTCTACGGCTGGTTCATAGGTACTGTGGCATATTCTGGGTATTATTAAACTGTGCTCAAGTGTTGAGTTCCCGGGAAATTGTGGGACTTTGATGAATCGATCAAAAAGTTTAATGTCGTCCGGGTATCATGTGATGGGATACAATACTTGGAATCCACACTAATTTGAATTTTATAAATCTAGCAATTTAGTCTCATTTGATCAGTTGCCACGGGATTTTGATGTGATCAAAAGTCCGTCACAATCACATAGCGTACACGGATACTCGCCGGGTAACCTTATTAGATAGCCACGCCCCATAACCCCGACCAAGTGACCGTAGGAGAACCCCGTCGCCAAAAGCATCCGTTCGGGTGCTCGCGGCTGCAGTGTTCCGCCTTAGTGCACTTCGTTGACGGCATCGGGGGGTGCGGCCGTCTGCTAAAGTTTCCGTTGAGCATTCGATCAGGTTATCGGGAATTTTGTTGAATTACCCGATAGGTTATTGGAAAGTGTTTTCAATATCGAGACTAAAATGCGGGGTTTATAATTGTTAGGCATGTGATGTCTAAGGAATTCATTTGGTTAGGCATGAAATCGAAAGTATATGATATTTCAGGTTTATGATGTCTAAGGTGGTTGCGGATTCCAACTGTTGTAGTTTTTCACTTTCTTTTCTACGACTGTAAGTGTAATATGTGGTGTATCGCCGGTTTCGTTGCTATACGTCAACGACAATTGGGATATGCATATTTACTTATGTTGATGACATGTGATGTTATGTGTTGCTGGGATATGTTATATTGGATCGTTGTGTTTGAATAACCGGGGTTTTTTATGTGAGATGAGAGTTTTTCATTTTCATTCATGTAAAACTTGTATGTAATATTCTTTTGTTAAGGCACTTCCAGGTTGAGGATGATGTCACCATTGATGTATATTATTTACTTTTCCGCATTAGGATAGACCCAAGGAGGGGAGCATAAGTAACCGGGTTCTAGGGTACAGTGGGAGGCCATCTCGAGGAGTCGAGACCGGGTCTCCTAACTCTAGAATTGGTAGGGTTACTTGCCGCTCTCATAGGGGTCTAGGGATGTGGGTTTGGCTATTCATCGCGACCGTGGAATCCGTGTTTTATACAGGCTTAATCTAAAACACGAAAATCCTAGTATATCCAATATTTCATATGTTGATTTTTCTGCTGCGATATTCTGTGATGTGATCACTTTATATGATGAGATAGATACTGTATATAGTATATGTGATATATTATATAGACGTTGCTTATGTTTTACACCTGCGCTAGCCCTGCCCCGCTCTGTCGTTAATTACTTAACCTAACGGTGCATGACGGGACATCGAGGCGAATGTGGATGACATAAGCGTACGTTGTATTTATCTGAGATGCTTAGGTAAATTAAATGAAAAGACATTCATTAATGAGATTAATGAAATAAAAGAAACCTAAAAGATATTGTAGAAACTTGTTTTAAAAACTGGTAGCTCTAGTTCTTGTTTTGCATAGCGGTATTCCTTTCAGAATATCCAGCACCTTATTCGATAAGGAAAGAGCCGAGATCTCTTCACCGGGAGTGATCTCTTTAGCGAAACTAGCAGATACTACAACCCACTCGGTTTTTCTTTTGATTGCTTCTATAGTTTTTTGCTTTGCATAGTGGTATTTGTGAAATATCCTGCACCTTATTCGATAAGGAAAGAGCCGAGATCTCTTCATCGGGAGTGACCTCTTTAACAAAACTAGTAAAAGCCTAAAAAACACTTCTTTTCAAAATCACTCAATTCTACAATGATATCAAGTTCATTACGCAAAAGGTTTTCTTAAAAACCTGTCGTAGCCTTCCGTCATTTCAGATAAATAATAGTTAGTATTCGTGCTGCATTTGTTGACCTCTGTCAAGGCGTAGTGTGCGGTAGCTGATTAGTGTTTATCTGCAAAGCATATGATGCGATTGATTTAGGGTAGTCGTGCGACCTTATTGACCTCTGTCAAGGGTCGTGCGGGTGGGTTTATTTCAATCTTGAAATGACAGGTTGAACTTGACTAGCAGCCTATGATTTGTTGACCTCTGTCAAGGTCATAGGACGCTTGGGGCAAAATATTATCGGGAATTTCAAGTATTGAAATTTGCAATGAGATTGCATACCTTCTATGAGATAGTTGGATCCTGATACCCACTGCGAGTAAGAGTTATTCATGGGAGAGTTTTACACATTACAATTAGCCGATCAAGTAGGTGTCTAGAAAGGTGTTAACGGGGTTACGCCCCTGGAAAAATGAGGTTTATTTTAATTAGGTCCGTGCGAAAGCACGGGGAACCTCCCTCAAACTACCGACACTGGCCCGGCTAAAAAATTGGCGAACTTCTAGGGTGTAATTAATCCCGGCTAGTCTTACCTTTTAGGGTTTGAAGGAAGATTTGACTAAAACAGTGGGAGCCATCCTAATTAGATAAAATAATAACCAATCTAATCTTGCAAGAGCATATGCTGAGTGTTTTCTTCTCTCTCTCTCCAGGTAGCGACCATATCACATTTTAATCAAGATAATAATATGGATGTACTGACCGAACCCGCTTGTTATACTGAGCTGGGGAACGTTGGTCCCGCTCCAACTTATAATTGTTATAAGACCGAGCAGAAAATAGGGGATTATCAGGATTCCCATGCAGCTTAAACGAAGAAAGTGCATGCTGATGCATCTTCTTCGGGTATGTTCATTACCGAGAATTATTTCTCAGTATCCTCTACGTCCTGGGTGTGAGATACCGGATTAGGATCCCATATATGTAATCTGTTACATGGGCTACAGATAGGTAGAGAACTGGGAATGGGTGATAAGTTTCAAGAGTTGGAAACGGTGCAAATGTTGCAGCCAAGTTTGTTGGCAGTTATCACCCAGTATTACCAAGTACATTGATTCTGAACGAATGTTATTAGATACTGAACCTGATATACAACATCATATTAGTCTCTTTATTATGTAAAGAAGGATATAATTTTGTATTGTTGGATAATATTTTGAACATTTTCCTATATCAAGTGTTGATCGGTTCAGACACGTTGTCTAATGGCATATATGTTCTAAATCAAACTACAGTTTTTAACGTACAGAACACACAAAAGAGGAAGAGTTCAGAAATGAACGAATCCTTCTTAAGGCATTGTAGACTGGGTCATATCAATGCGACACAACTAGCTAAGTTACATTTAGATGCATATTTAAATCAGTTTGAATTTATATCTTGTGAAACTTTCTAGTCATATCACAAAGATGAGATGACCATAACTCCGTTTATTGGAAATAGAGAAAGAGTTAGTGAACTCTTGGGATTGATACATGATGATGTATGTAAGTCCCCTGTCTACACATGCCAGGATTGAATCTTTATACTTCATTACTGTTTCCCTCCGAAAGACGGCTCGACGGCGTATGTCTCGCCTGGGGTTCGGGGCAGATGCTAATTGGAGCAATCCGTCTACCTTTCCGAAGATGCCAAGTTGATTTATGGCACCGTGTATCGAAGGTTTAAATGGGTGCGTCCGATGTAGCAGATTTCGTCAGATTCCCCCTCGCTTGAGGGGTTTTTTTATTGTGGGGACGCCCTTCCCTGCAGGCGCAAGTCCCTGCTGTTAATTATGCTACCGCACTGCGGTAACAACTTTCTCCTTCTCCAGATGGTCACTTCGTGTCGTGTGTGTTTGATTTGTGTTTGGTTGCCCGTGGATTGTATACGGAGACTGAGTTATGTCGTCGCCCGTAGGGCGCGGACTAGTCCAAATCCGTATCTTTCTTAGATTTGGGTTTGGGGGTTGTGTTTAAGGATACATTAATCCCATTTGAGACTAAGATCGACTTAAACGTTGGTTAAAGATACGTTAGTCTAGTTTTAGACTAAGATCGACTTAACAGGATCGTTTAGATCCAACAATAAAGCAATTAAGGGAGCCCTGTTGTTTAGTTTAGTGACGTTGCGGTCAATAGGTAGTTTAAGGACATTGCGGTCCGATGTTAGTTTTAAGACGTTGCGGTCAAGGTTAAGGACGTCATAATCCATGGATTCAAGGACTCCACAGTCCGTTGTTGGTTTTAAGACATCTCGGTCAAGGTTAAGGACGTCATAGTCCATGGGTTTAAGGACCCCACAGTCCGTTGTTAGTTTTAAGACATCTCGGTCAAGGTTAAGGACGTCATAGTCTGTTGTTAGTTTTAAGACATTTCGGTCAAGGTTAAGGACCTCATAGTCCATGAGTTTAAGGACCCCACAGTCCGTATCAATGTGTGGTCATCGGGACCCGTCGCCTCTTTGAAGACGTCGAGGGAATACAACACCAAGTTTCAAAGGAGTGAAGAGATGTACCCTTAAACCAAGGTAGATTAAACAGTCTTTGGTCCAGCTTGGGACCAGGACCAATTAATTATGTTATGAGCCCATCAGCCCAGTTAAGTTTGAATTGAAGACTTATGGCCATCTTGGACTAAGTCCAATCATGTTTGGAATATTGGCTTCCTATTGGTCCATTGAAGGAGAGGCTTTGCCTCTGACCATTTAGCCAATTGGGCTAAAGTTAGTGTTAAACACTAAAGATCAGCAGTGTTGAACACTGGGAACAAGTTAGTGTTTTAACACTAAAAGACAGTTGATGTTAAACACCAGCAACAGGGGGTTCAAATCAGTGTTAAACACTAAAACAAATCAGTGTCGAACACTAGCAACAAAGATCTTTAATTAGTGTCAAACACTAAAATAATCAGTGTTAAACATTGGTGACAGAGATTTTAATTTAGTGTCGAACACTAAGAAAATTAATGTTAAACTCTGTTAACAGAGATTTAATTTAGTGTTAAACACTAAGAAATTCAGTGTTAAACACTGCAAGAAAGGCTTTTCGATTAGTGTTGAACACTAAGGCAAAACAGTGTTAAACACTGGATTCAGAGGGGCCAATTTAGCGTCAAGCACTAAGGTAAGAGGGGTCACGTGGTAGCACGTGAGGGCGCCCTCCCCTTTATTTGTTCTGCTAAGAATATTGAATACTTTGGAGCATCACGTGCTGTCACGTGATGGGCATTTAAGTGTTTGTGCGTTAAAGCTTCTGCCAAGGGTCACATGGGTCACGTGAGGCATTACCTCAAAAGCCCTTCTCTGTGGATCTTTCCCGGGGTCACGTGGTAGCACGTGACCCTGCTTCTTTGCAATTTCTGATTAAATTCTTCATTAAATCTCCATTTTCTTCTGAAGAATTATATTCTCTGATAGAGTTGAATTCTGATTTTCCTGTAGGAATTAAATTCCTCATATATGTGAAGAACTGAATTTTATCATAGGGTTAAACCCTAATAAAAGGTTTAGATGAATTATATTCCCATTCTCTTTTAGAGAATTATTCTTAAATTGGGTTAAACCCTAATTTATATTATGAGGAATGAGATTCTGTTATAGGGTGAAACCCTAATTTCTTCTTTCTTAAGGGAATTAAATTCCTGTTATTTTGACAGAACTAAGTTCTTAACTAGGGTTAAACCTTGATTCTGTTCATTCTGAAGGAATTAAATTCCTATAACATAGGGTTGAACCCTAATTTTATCTCAAAGGAATTAAATTCTTATAATTCTGTGAGAATTAAATTCTCAAATTTCCATTCCCTCTCTATGCTTTGGATCTGCATGGCAGGATCTCAACCCAATGAGAATTAAATTCTCAATTCATGGGGAGATGTGCACTTTGCAGATCCTCTACTAAAGAGAGAACTAAGTTCTTCTTTTTAATATCAGAGTTAAACTCTTTTGAGAATTAAATTCTCTTTTAAGGGCCTTCCCTTTCTTACCTAGGATTTTCTTCTGCAGAAGATCAAATTCTTCCAGAGTCTCAAGGCTCTATATTTCTCTTTTTCTATCTCCTTTTTTCTTCTCTTTTTTTTCTTCCTCTGTGTCTCTTGGCTCCTATTTATAGGAGAAGAAGCAGAATCAATTAGTTTTGATGAATCTTTTATTGAGAGATTTGATTTGTATTCACCATTCGTTTGGACCTTTGGATTATTAGGTGAATTTTATTCACCATTGGATTTTAAATCCAAAGATTTTCCTTTGTTATTTCGATTAGATTTTAAGGGGAAATCTTTCCAAGTTCAAGATTTTTCCATAGATAGGTGATATTTAATCACCTTTAAATCTTTAGTTCAATCGGTTCCAAATAATCATTTTCCTTTAGAAAGATTTGAATGATCTCTTCAGAATTTGATTCTGTTAAATAGATAGGCTTTGAAAGCCGGTCACGTGTGGGCACGTGACCCATGGTCACGTGTAGGCACGTGGCCCTTGGTCACGTGTAAGCACGTGACCCCCTGGAACGAGCTTTTTTCTTCTTTTTGCGCTTTGTCTTCTGGCCGCTGCTTAGCCGTCACGTGCCACCACGTGACCCCTGGTCACGTGTGAACACGTGACCCTCGTCTGGAGCCTTTTCTTGATTTAATCAGAGAATGAGTCCACTGCTTTCAAATGTCACGTGCCAACACGTGACTGCTGGTCACGTGCTAGCACATGATGCCTCCTTCGTAAGCTTTCCTGATTTTAAATCAGGAAACAAATGCCCCCACAGCTTTGTTCTCACGTGTTTGCACGTGAGTGCAACGCTGTCACTTTTTGTGACCGTTGGATTCCTCTAGGGATTTGGGGAGATGAAGCGTTTCCATCACCTCCTATAAATATTGGGGTCATTTCAGAGACGTCTCCACTTTGCCTGTCTTCCTCCTTTTGCAAACTTTTCTGAGAATTTAATTCTCTTCTTCCAGAGCTTAGTTCTCTGCCTTGAAACCTTTTCAGAGTTTAACTCTGTTCGAAAAGACTTTTCTCTTTAGGTAATGCTCTCGAATGAACGATGAACTCTCACATTCCTCTGGATTTTAAATCCAAGACATGGGTTTTTACCCTTTTTTAACAAAGAACCCATTTTTCTTCGAGTTTCTTAACTAAAATACGAAACCATTTAACCTCCAACAGTAGATTTCTTAGGGTTCATATAATGATCCATGGAGTTTGACTCCGTTCACAGAAAAAGGCTTTTTGGGAATTTAATTCTCTTTTCTTAATAAGGAATTTAATTCCTGTGAAGAATTCGGTTTCTTCCCATGGAGGCTCCTTAGGGTCTTCTTACCCTAGGTTGTCATTCTATAATTAATGAAATAGGAACTTTGTAACAATTCTCATGACCTTTATTTCAGGTATCATGGATGCCCATCTGTATGGTCTTGACGAAATCATTTCCTATGGGAATATTCGTGCACTGGGCCGCAGTCAGAACCAGGAGTTCACCGATGCTCAGTGTGCCGAGATCATGAGCCGCTTTGACGAGTACAACCATCGGCTACTCCCCCGTCGCTCTTCTCTTCTGAGGCTGATCGTGCTGGCGATCCGGGAGGCACTTCCTCTCTTTTGCACCGGCATACCGCTCGGGGCCTTGGACACTGCTGAGGATAAGGTACATTTGGTGTACCTGATGGGCTTGATCTTAAAGAGGAGGCAAGCTCACCTCATTGATCTCTTGCACCAAGCCTTTCAGCAGTCAGCCATACTTGCCGCCTATCGGAGGGTGGAGGATATTCATGAGGACCCCGACGCTTGCGACCGCGAGAGGAAGCATACCAGGATGGTCCGAAATGCCTGGAAGATCTTGGACAAAGTTACCTTCGAGTTTCTCAATCCATGCCCTGCGTCTGAGGTCTTGCTGTTGTAAACGTGTCCTCTTTATTTTGTATGAACTTCTTAAAGTATGAATGATAAGTTTTATTATGTCTTTCCATGTTTGCATGCCTTTTTCTGGGATTTTATCATTTTGCTACTGTTGTTGTTGATGCTTTTAATATGCAGGGTGCTACTCCATCAAGTTTGGGCCTCACATGTTCTGCACGTGGGATCCCTTGATGGGGCTGTTCACAAAATTTTCCCATGCCATATTTTCAGTGCATAATATCAAATGCGGGAGAAGGGCCTTGGAAATAGTTCCATCTCCCTGATTTTCGATGCCTTTCCTTTTTTGGGCCTTGGAAATAGCTTCATCATGCACGATTTTCCGCGCACAGCATTTAATGCACCCCTTTGTATCTGAGGCAATGGCTTTCCTTTTCTCTTCACAGAGAACTATTATTCCCATTTTAACGCGATTTAATTTGAGAACAACTAAGTGCCATGGCCTGCAACCATCCACACGCTCGTCAACAGCCATGGGAAGTGCCTATCGAGGAGATGATTCCTCGCTTTGCTGCACGATTGGTGGATCCCCTACTTACCGACGACGAATGCGACTCGGAGGCATATGAACTCTCGATCCGCAGAGGGTCCCCCCTCCCAATGGGTTCCCTCTGGCTCCGGATGATTCTCGCGGCCGTGCTTGCCGACATCCCTCTTCACCCGACGGAGATGACCCTGGCGATGCTTGACGCGGCTGAAGAGAAGCTCGAGGGCTTTCACGAAGCGTGCCTGATTACTCAGGCTTTGAAGGATCGTTCGGTTCACCTTTTGAGTGAAATAAGAGCCCGTCGGGCCGTTATGTCTGCTTTTGCGGATGAACATGGTACCAATCGGTGGGGAGCGACTCCTCGCGAGAACCGGCGCTTTGACATGTGTTCCCCTCCGAATGGCGGCCTAGACTTTAGGACGTCTGTGCCTGAGATTCAGGGCAGATGCTATTTGGTTTTATCCGTCCACCTCTCCGAAGATGCCAAGTTGATTTATGGCACCGTGTATCGGAGGTTTAGACGGATGCGGCCGATGTAGCAGACTTCGTCAGATTCCCCCTCACTTGAGGGGTTTTTGATTATGGGGACGCTCTTCCCTGCAGGCGCAAGCCTCTGCAGTTAATTACGCTACCGCATCGGGGTAACAACTTTCTCCTTCTCCAGACTTTCACTTCGTGTCGTGTGTGTTTGTTTTGTTTGTGGTTGCCCGTGGATTGTATACGGAGACTAATCTATGTCGTCGCCCGTAGGACGTGGATTAGTCTAAATCCGTATTTACTTAGATTTAGGTTTGGTGTTTTTTAGTTTAAGGATGCGTTAGTCGCGTTGCGGCTAAGATCAACTTAAACGTTCGTTAAGGATACATTAGTCCGATTTAAGACTAAGATCAACTTAACGTGGTGATCCATTTAATATATGGCCGTTGGGACTCGTCACCTCTCTGACGTCGTTGAAGGATTACAACGGCGGATGTCAGAGGAGTTCAGAGATGTACCCTTGAACCAAGTTTGATTTGGAATTTTATCGTTCATTTGAGTGTTTAAAGATACGTTAGCCTTGTTTGGGGCTAAGATCAACTTAAACAGGACCATTTAGATCCGTCAAAAGAGCATTTGGAGGCTCTATTGTTCCAGTTTAGGGACGTAGTGGTCCATGTTCCAGTTTAGGGACGTGGTGGTCCATTATTAGTTTAGGGACGTCTCGGTCCGATATTAGTTTAGGGACGTTTCGGTCCATCATTAGTTTAGGGACGTTTCGGTCCGATATTAGTTTAGGGACGTTTCGGTCCATCATTAGTTTAAGGACGTTTCGGTCCATTGCCAGTTTAGGGACGTGGTGGTCTATGTTCCAGTTTAAGGACGTGATGGTCCGATATTAGTTTAAGGACGTCTCGGTCCAACATTAGTTTAAGGACGTTTCGGTCCAATATTAATATGTGGTTGTCGGGACCCGTCACCTCTCTGACGTCGTTGAAGGATTACAACGACATGTGTCAGAGGTGTTCAGAGATGTACCCTTGAACCGGTCGTAAATTGATTTAGGAGAGCATTTTTGCTTGGTCAATTTAGTTTGGGGACTTACGGCCATGATCGAACTAAGTTGCACTGCATTTTATTATGGCCTGCTAGGCCTTTTTGATTTGGGCTCTGTCCATATGTTTTGGTTTGGGCTCTGCCCTTTTATAAATGATGCAGAGCATCAATTTTTTTGTTTGGGCTTTGCCCCTCTTTTAAAATGCATAGCATTTTTTATTAGGCCTGTTAGGCCTTTTAATTGGGCTCTGTCCCTTTTCTCTAATAATGCAGAGCATTAAATACTCTGACAGTGCCCCACGTGGCTTGTCAGGCGCTTTGCGCTAAGTAATGAGCGCAAACTCATATGGTGGTGACACGTGTCACGCTCGGGTGAGCGCAAGCGCAATAGCACAGTGCGTTGCGCTGTTGTGCTGCTGACACGTGGCGCGCTCGGGTGAGCGCAAGCGCAATAGCGCAGTACGCTGCGCTGTTGCGCTGCTGACACGTGGCGCGCTCTGATGAGCGCAAGCGCAATAGCGCAGTGCGCTGCGCTGTTGCGCTGCTGACACGTGGCGCTCTCTCAAGAGCGCAACAGCGCAGTTTGGAAGTGCAAAGCACTAAGAATCTTTTAGATTCAAGAACAGGAGTGCAGAGCACTATTTAATTTCTTGATCTAAATTAGATCAAAGAAAAATGAATTTTTCTTTTTTGTTTCAAGAACCAGAGGTTCATAAAAGTGCAAAGCACTATTTTTTTATTTTGTTGTTTTCTTATTATTATTTTTTTTTAAAGAACCAGTGGTTCAAAAAGAAGTGCAAAGCACTGTTATGTGAAAAACATTGATCTGGTTTTTAGATCAATGATTTATTTAAAAGAGATTTCTTCTCTCTTGTGAAGGTTTTTTTACCTCTTTCTCGAAATTTTCTCAGAGTTCTCTCTGTTTGAAGCTCTTGACTTTTCTCAAGAAATGTTGATCCCTTTGAATTGAGGCCTAGGGTCCTTTTTATAGTGCCCATAAATTAGTTAAATTTGTTAAAGAGATCCTTCTCTGAGTGATTTGGGGAATTTTCCCCACCGTTGGATCTTTGATCCAAGGGCTTCTGCTTTGCAGAAGAAAATCTTCTTGTTTTAACAAGAACAGAAAAGATTTCTTAGAAATTTAATTCTGTTTGGCGCAGATGCCTCAGCGCGTGACACGTGTCGCGCAGCGCACAGTGCAGCGCAACTGCGCTAGCGCATCTGCTCTGACACGTGTCGCGCAGCGCAACTGCGCTAGCGCAACTGCACTGACACGTGTCGCGCAGCGCAGCACTAGCGCAACTGAAGCATCGCTCCCTTTAAATAGAGCTTTGCTCTGATTAGGCGCGCCTTCTTGGACGCTGTGCTGACGTATCAGCGCCTTACATGTGGCGCGTTGCGCCCGAGATTTGAAGCGTTGCTTCAAAATTTTTGAATTTTGAATTTCAACAGAGCTTTGCTCTGATTGGGCGAAACAAATGCCCCCCACCGTTGCGCTTACGTGGCCCCAAACGTGAGCGCAATGGTGGCGGAATTCCAACCGCCGTGACAACTTTCCGAAGTCGAAGAGGCACTTGATGCCTATAAATAGGACCTTTGGTCCCCCACAGATGCTTATCATCTTTCAAATTTTTATTTTCAAAAAATTTCAGAGCTTTGCTCTTGCCTTCAAGAACTCCAGAGCTTTGCTCTCCTTTCCAAAGTTTTTAGAAAAACTTTAGGTAAAATTGATTCTTTGATTAAATTAATTTTAATTAATCTTAACCAGCAGAGCTTTGCTCTCATAGATCTTTTAATCCAAAGAGATCCCCATTGGGGTTTCACTAGCAGAGCTTTGCTCATTTTCAAAATTAGAAACTTTAGGTATAAATCAAATTAATTTAAATTAATCTCAGTCAAAGAGCTTTGCTCTCGCAGATCTTTTTATCTAAAGAGATCCCCATTGGGGTTTCACTAGCAGAGCTTTGCTCATTTTCACAGTTAGAAACTTTTAGGTAAAATTAATGTAAATCAAATTAATTTAAATTAATCTTAGTCAAAGAGCTTTGCTCTCACAGATCTTTTGATCTAAAGAGATCCCCATTGAGGTTTCATTAAGCTTTCGTTCATGGGTTTTAATCCCTGAACAGAGCTTTGCTCTCTAGGAATTTAGCCCTCTATGTATATTATTTTTCTTCTATCGCTAATCTTCTTGTGGTATTTCCTCCAGGCATAATGGCGGTGCATCTATACAGTTTGCACGAGTTCATCACCTATGACGATATCCGCACACATGGTCGTCAACAAAACCAGGAGTTTACGGACGCTCAATGTGCAGAGGTTATGGGTTGTCTGAACGCAAGCGGTGGTTGACTGCTACCCCGTCGTTCGGCTCTTTTGAAAGTCGTGCTGGGAGCAATATAGAGAGCACTTCCAGGTCTTCCGAGGCCTTGCCGCTCAATGCGCTGGATGATGCCGAGGACAAGGTGCATTCAGTGTACCTGACGGGGCTGATCTCGAAGAAACGGCGGGACAGCCTCATTGACATCTTACATCAAATCTTCCAGCAGATGACGATAGTTGCTGCTTATCGAAGGCCGGGAGGGCTTGCCGATGATATTGACACAGAGGAGCGCGAGAGGCTGCGCATAAGAATAATCAGAAAGGCCAGAAGGGCCCTGGATGGCCTTACTTTTGATTTTCTCAATCCGTGCCCTGGATCTGAAGTTATTCCATTGTAATAATATTTTTCATTCACTGTTTTTTTTATGATTGTAAGAATTTTTGGCAATATGAATGGAAACTTTTTATTTCAGCTTGTCTTATTTCTCGTCCTGAGTCTTCTTGCCCATGCATGAATGAATGTGTCTTGAACGCTTGATCAAATGTAAATCGGATGCTCTTTCTGTTGCTTTTCCTCTTTCTCAGCATGTCGTCACAATTAGCAGGTAATAGAGTAAGCTTCTTGATTTCTTCACGAGATAGCGAGGGCTTAGGCCGCAGGTTCAGATCTGCTGCCTAAGACTTTTCAACTCTATGAGCCGTAAGGGTCTCATAGAGACTTTTCGCCCTACGGATCGAGAGGATCTCGTAGGTGGTTTTTTCTCCTTAGGAATCGTGAGGATTCCTAAGTGTGGTTTTCTCTTGTAAGTCGTAAGGATCCTACAAGAGAATTTTTTCCTCTTACGAGTCGAGAGGACTTGTAAGCGGTTGTTTCCCTCCTTGTCGAAGTTCGATGTTGGAGAGTGAAACCCGTGGATGGTATGCAAGAGACCATTTTGGGCCAACTTGCAGGGTCCGAGTGCTTAGGAAACAGGTTTCTTTTATGCCCACTGCCTAAGGCTTTATCTCACGAGTCGAGCCGCCTCAACAATTTTTTTTCGCAAGTCGAGACGAATCGAGCGTTTCTCGCAAGAACATCTTAACGTCGCATTTAACCTCTGCTCTTTACGACAGAAGCCCGTTAAGGTTGGTGGTACTTAGGGTTTTGGCCATCGTACTGTCGCATAAGCTGATATAGTCCTCGATAGGCAATCGTGCTGTTCGAGTAGCCCTGCGACTGCCGTGTCTCTGATCCCTTCAGGGGCTGGACAAGACGTCTTCAAGCAATCCTCCTTGGCAGTTTGACCGTCGGAAGAGCAAACGTTAGGAATTTGCCATGTCGCTTTTTACTTGAGGTTAGACTTATTTTGGTGAGCCCCGATGAGTCATAACCACTCCGCGCTGGTGTGGGGATGATCTCCGATAGTCTTTCGGGCTTTATATGAGTTGCCGTCAAGACCCTGAAGCTAGGAATTTGGCCTTTGCTTCGTTTGCTGGCATTGCGTCTGCTGTATCGAGACGAATTTTGCGGTGGGAACTAGGGATTTTGCTGTGGCTCCGTTTGTTTGATGACGTTGCGTCTGCTGTGTCGAGACGAACGTTGGGGTGACAACTCATCTGCTGTATCGAGACGGACGTCGAGGTTGTCTCTAGGTTGCTGGTGAACCGCCGAGGTTTGGAACTAGGGATTTTGCCGTGGCTCCATTCGTTTAATGACGTTGCGCCTGCTGTGTCGAGACGAACATTGGGGTGACATCTCGTCTACTGTATCGAGACGGACGTCGAGGTTGTCTCTAGGTTGCTGGTGAACCGTCGAGGTTTGGAACTAGGGATTTTGCCGTGGCTCCATTCTTTTAATGACATTGCGTATGCTGTGTCGAGACGAACATTGGGGTGACATCTCGTCTGCTGTATTGAGACGGACGTCGAGGTGGTGACCATTCTGTGCTGGTGCGAGATGATCTTCGATTGTCTTTCCGGTTTTATATGAGTTACCATCAATACGTCGAAGCTAGGAATGTGGCCTTCGCTTAGTTTGCTTTGGTGTGTCCAAATCCTGTTGGAGGAAGAACGTTGGGGTTGACATTTCGTCTGCTGTATCGAGACAAACGTCAAGGTGGTGACCACTCTGTGCTGGTGCGAGATGATCTCCGATTGTCTTTCCGGTTTTATGTGAGTTACCGTAAAGACGTTGAAGCTAGGAATGTGGCCTTCGCTTCGTTTGCTTTGTCACGTCCGAATCCCTGCTGGAGGAAGAACGCTGGGGTGACAACTCGTCTGCTGTATCGAAACGAACGTCGAGGAGGTGACCACTCCATGTGAGATGATCTCCAGTGGTTTTTCAGGCTTTATATGACTTGCCGTTAAGACCTTGAAGCTAGGAATTTGGCATTCGCTTCATTTGCTCACACTGCGTCTGGTGTATTGAAACGAACGCTGAGGTGGAGCTGGGATTTTGCCGTCACTCTGCTTGGTTTCGACCATGGGGTCTTTTGTTAATTTTGCATGTACACCCTGCTGAACTGCGAAGGAACGCCGTTGTTGACATTGCGTCTGCTGTAACGAGACGAATGCTAAGGTGGAGTTGGGATTTTGCCGTTATTCTGCTTTGTTTCGACCGTGAGGTCTTTTGTTGACGTTGCATTTGCCTCCAGCTGGACTGCGGAGGAACGCTGTTGTTGACATTGTATCTACTGTATCGAGACAAATGCTGAGGTGAACTGGGATTTTGCCATCACTCCGCTTTGTTTCGACCGTGAGGTATTTTGTTGACGTTGCATCTGCCTCCAGCTGGACTGCGGAGGAACGCTGCTGTTGATATTGCGTCTACTGTATCGAGACGAATGCTGAGGTGAAGCTGGAATTTTTCCCTCGCTCCGGTTGATGGTGTAATATCTGTGTCCTGCTGGAATGAGGAGGCACACCGTTGTTGGTCTCCAGGCTGCAGATGTGGCCATTGAGATTTGGAACTAGAGATTTTGCCATGGTTCCGTTTCGTTGCGATTCTGAGGTCGGTTGTTGACGTCATGTCTGCATCTAGTTGGAGTGAGGAGAAACGCCGTTGGTGATCTCTAAGTTGTCGATATTGACGTCGAGACCCTGAAGCTCGGGATCTTCGTTTGCTTCATTTGTTGACATCGTGTCTGTAATATTGCGACAAATGTCGAGATGGTCTCTAGGTTGTCTATGAACCGTCGAGATTTGGCTTCGCTTTCTGATGGAGCCTGTTGGGAAGGTATGGTTCCCTCTTTATCTGTGCCCCTGGATTGTATACAAGGATCGATGTGATTTCACCTGTAGGGCAAAAAGTTTCATTCTTTCATTTTTTTATTCTTTCCGCGATGCTTTATCATTTCAGCTTTTTATATCGCGAAAATCGCGATTGCCCAATCATTTCGGCTATTTCATGTGCCCAATCGTTTCGGCTGTTTATTTTGTTTTTACTCGCTGCTTTTTATTGCGAGTTGCCCAATCATTTCGGTTGTTTATTTTATTTTTACGCGCTGTTTTTTGTTGTGAGTTGCCCAATCATTTCGGCTATATATATTTTTTTTACTCGCTGTTTTTTATTGCGAGTGTAGAACTTGGAATTTGGTGCCAATCTCAGCATCAGCATCGCTACAATCGGAATATTGCCAGGAGCGAATCATCATCTGCCATGAAAGGACTTGGAATTTGATACCGATTTAGGCATCAGTATAGCTACAACTGGGATATTGCTAGGAGCGAATCATCATCTGCCATGAAAGGACTTGGAATTTGATACCGATTTAGGCATCAGTATCGCTACAACTGGGATATTGCCAGGAGCGAATCATCATCTGCCTCCGTCGATGTCGAACAAAGGTGGCTTAGCGAATGGGGTTAAGGTCCTGTTGACTAAGGCTTTTGACTTCATGAGCCGTAAGGGTTTCACAAAGATATTTCTCCCTACAAGTCGTGAGGATCTTATAGGTGTATTTTCTCCTTAGGAGTCATGAGGATTCCTAAGTGTATGTTCCTCGGTAAGTCGTAAGGATCCTACATGAGGGTTTTCTCCTTGTAAATCGAGAGGACTTACAAGTGTTGTTTTCTGTACGAGCATATCCCTAGTCACGGATGAGACTTTGTTAGGGAAATGTTTATTCACGCCCGTGGATTGTATACAAGAGCCAGTATTGGACCACTTGTAGGGCCATAACGAAAGTTGTGGGGGTTGCTTAAGCACAGGTTTAAGTCCCTGTAACTTAAGACTTTCAAATCTTATGAGCCGTGAGGGTCCCATAAGAGAGTTCTCTTTTCGAGTCGTGAGGATCTCGCAAGTGTATTTTCTCCTTAGGAATCGTGGGGATCCCTAAGTGTGCTGCTCCCTTTGTGAGTCGTAAGGATCTCACGCGGGTGATTTCTCCTTACAAGGTCAAAGGGACCTTATAAGTGTTTTTTAACGAGGTTGCGCCCTTTCGGGTTTTCACAAACACTCGCCAGTAGTCCTGCTGTTTTTACTCACGGAGCCCTTTCGGGTTTTCATCCGTGCCCATTTCGCTTATGGACATACCGTCTCTTTTTTTTGTGTTTACGAGGTCGCGCCCTTTCAGGTTTTCACGAACACTCGCCAGTAGTCCTGCTGTTTTTACTCACGGAGCCCTTTCGGGTTTTCATCCGTGCCCGTTTTTCTTATGGACATACCGTCTCTTTTTTTTTTATTTACGAGGTCGCGCCCTTTCGGGTTTTTACGAACACTCGCCGGTAGTCCTGCTGTTTTTACTCACGGAGCCCCTTCGGGTTTTCATCCGTTCCCGTTTTGCTTATGGACATACCGTCTCTTTTTTTTATTTACGAGGTCGCGCCCTTTCGGGTTTTCACGAATACTCGCCGGTAGTCTTGCTGTTTTTACTCACAGAGCCCTTTCGGGTTTTCATCCGTGCCCGTTTTGCTTATGGACATACCATTTTTTACTTTTTTTTATTCTTTATATATATATATATATATATATATATATATATATATTTTATATTTTTTTTATCTCGTCAGCCTAAGGATGCTGCGGTAGTACTTTAAAGACATTTCGGTCGTTTGCAAGTTTTAGGACATTGCGGTCCATCATTAGTTTAATGACATCTCGGTCCGTCGTCGCTGTATTTGAGGCGAATATCTAGTTTATTGACTTTTCGGTCTATGGGTCCTTCCCCATGAATGAGCATGATGCCCCCGGCGTATCCGTCTTTTTCGGAGCATGCGGTTGTGGCGGGTTCACCTTCCAATTTTCGGACAGCGCGAACTTGTCTTGTTGGTATTGGTCTTCAACCCAATTCTTGAAGACGTAGCAATCCTCGATCAGATGACCTACCGTTTGATGGTAAGGGCAATAATTAGGATTATTAACATCGCCTAGCCGCAACGGACGTTTTGGACTCGGCAGATTGATGAGTCTGTTGCACACCGCCAGCTCGAACAGTCCCCTTGTTTTATCTTGCGGAAACGAGTAAGGACGTTTCAACTTTTCTTGGAGGGGTTGCCGCTTGTTGCTTTGGTGAGCAACCTGTCTAGGGTCACCTGATTGTTGTTTAGCGCTGGCGACGAGGGCCGTTTTTCCTTTTCCTTTATTCTTTTTGTTCGGTCCCTTGTTTACGGGGCCGAGATTTTTTTCGAATAGCGTGCGATTACATGGCTGAACGTTCTCGCAGCTTCTCAAATCCTTTATTTTCGAAATAGATTCCCCGAGGGAAAAGTTGGGGATAGCTTCTTCGTCAGAGTCGCTTCCAAAGGTGATAATTTGTGATCCCTTGAAGTCGGCTATATGACAGTTTGCGGCGGCTCCTTTGCGCACATATATCGCATTTTTCCGATGTCCACAAGCTTCACACTTTGTCCTGTCGAAGTGTTGCTTTTGAGCGACATACCCTTGCCACCAACAGTTAAAGGATTCGCAGTCTTCGGTGGGATGTATGATCTTCTGATGATATAAACAGAAGTTAGGGTGCATCTCTGTCTCAGCGAGAGTATTTTCTTCAGAGGGCGGTAGCTTCATTCCTACTGACAGAGCTTTGGCGAACCTTTTCCTCGTCTTGAATTTGTTTTTATCCGCAGTGGATGGCTTTTGATTTGACGGGAATGCCTTGGCTTTTTCCAGTATGGCCATTTCACGCTCTTGATTGGCTTTTGCTTTCAGACGAATTTCACTTAGGAAGACATCGATCAACTCGTCTGATGGCTGTAGAATCTCTGGCTCAGGATTCGCCATTAGTTTCTCAGCGCAAGGAGCCTCTTTATCATCCGTCAGTGAATGAGAAATCATATGACAAGTCGCTACGTAGTCTTCGGATTCATCCGATGAGTTTTCTCCATTGTTTTCATCCTTGACTAAAGAACAAGCTGCCCCCGGCGTGTCCGTCTTCTTTGGAGAGTGCGGCTGTGGTGGGTTTACCTTCCAGCTTTCAGACAGCGCGAACTTGCCTTGCAGGTATTGATCCTCGATCCATCCCTTAAAGACGAAACAATCCTCAATCGGGTGACTTACCGTTTGGTGGTAAGGGCAATAATTGGGATTATTAAGATCGCCTGGCTGCGACAGACGCTTTGGACTCGGCAGATTGATGAGTCTGTTACGCACTGCCAGCTCAAACAGTCTTCTCGTTTTATTCTGAGGAAACGAGTAAGGACGTCCTAGCCTCTCTTCGAGGGATGGGCGTGGACGCACGTTGTTTTGGCGAACGACCAGCTTTGAGTTGCTCGACTGTTGTTGAGCATTGGCGACGACGATCGCTTTCCCTTTTCCTTTCTCATCTCGGGAATCTGATTTTGGAGGAGACGGTCTATGGCCCATCTGGTCCATTTAGGCTAATTTGTCAATCAAGGCCTGGAAGGTGGTCGGCCTGAAGAACATCATGAATTGTGAGATGGTCGCCTGCGGATCGAGAGTGCCCACAAACATGCCTACCGCATGTGCCTCTTCTATGCGTTGTTCGCATTTCGACCATAGGTTCCGCCATCGTGTTGCGTATCGGACCCACATTTCGCTTGGCCTTATCCTGGCATTTATCAGTGCTGTTATCGGGGTGCGTTCACTAGCACTCGCGAATCTTTGTATAAATAGCAGCTCCATCTCCGCAAATGTTTTGACAGAGTCGTTAGGTAGCTCCGAATACCATTCAAAGGCTGTTTCTGCTAAGCTACCGACGAATTGACGTAGCAACAATTTGTCATCGCCTCCAGTATTGCCGCATAAGGCCCTGAATTGAGCGACATGCTGATGTGGATTCCCTGTCCCTTTATATACGTGGAATTTAGGGATCGTATATCCCGGCGGGTAACTGATTTGGTCGTACCAGCTCGGATACGGTCGTCCGGTTCTAGCAATTTGCCCAGCCGCTTCATTCACCTGATGAACCCAGATCTGCTGAGCTATATATTCGTCAAAGTCAGCTTTAGAGATTGCCTCCTCCTTGGCTGTTGACAGAGCCGGTGGAGGATTTGACGTTTCTCCCTTGTCGTCTTCAAGGACGATCGGAGGATCTTCAGCAGGAGGGTCCGGCTGTAATATCATCCTTACCATATCTTGGAAGAGGAGCGCCATCTGTTTTATGTTAGCCGCTTGCTCTGCAGCTTCTTTGTCCCTCTTTTCGAGGATTCTACGTAAGAAGTCAGCATCAGTCTCTTGTTCGTGACGCTGCTCTGATGATTCTTCCGAACTTTCTTTCGGTTCGGTAAGTGCAGCCATCACAGTCATCATTTCCTGAAGCTTCTGTTGCTGCTCCTGGGCTTTCGTCACAGATCGGGTGAGCGGTCGGTGACCCGTCGAAGCACGGCTTTCCTCCTTTCCGCAAGCCATATAAATGGTGTGCACCACCATGCCCCCAGACTTGGGGCGTTTGTGTTCGGTGTCTTTGCGATTTGCCAAAGACACAGGGGCTTTTTGTGGCCTCCTTTTTTGAGTGATTGGAGTTAAGGGAGCCGTTGTAGTGGGCATCCAAGTAGCTTTTATTTTTTGTGGCTTGACAGAGTAATCCTTCTCCTGCCGCACCTTCATCTTTCTCTGTCGATGAAGAAGCTTTTCATTAATCACTGTCTCCTGGACCTGTCGCCATACCTTGTAAATTTTAGAGGACAACCGTTGAGGGGGCTGCTCTAGGTTCTTCTCTGGAATATTCTTCACAGATGAAGGAGTTCGCTTTAGCACCGCAGTAGGAGAGTTTCTGCGCACCGAGTTCAGCAACTCAAAGCTGTTCCTGGTTGGAACAGCAGTATCGATCCCCACCATTAGAGTTAGAGGAGTAAGTCCAGAGGGGGAGTTGCCCCCAGCCTTCCTCACTCGGCGCCAGTAGCGACGTCGGGCATGTCGTGCTGATGGAGTTGTTTCAGATATAGGGGTGACCTCCTTATGCCCCCTGTGTTGGTCAGAATATACTGGTACCAGCTTTTTAAAGATCGACGTCCGTTGAATGGGGACGGCCAACTTGTCAGAAGCGGACTTCTGAACATGGGAAGCAACCTTGGTGATTTTGCCAGGAACGAGAGTTGGAATGGCTATCCGCTTCGAGATAACGCCTTCTGGTATGGCAGGCTTCTTCATGAGCCTAGAGCTCTGGCCTAGTCCGTTAAAAACTGAAGCAGTGGAGTTGGACGACCCGTTGAGAGGGGTCGCGGCAGTGGTAAGTCGATCGAAGACCGACTTCTTTGGAGCTTCTTGCAATGTCATTGGGGCGTTGAAGCTCATTGGTGGGAGCATGGTCCCAAAAAATAGTCCAGTGGTGGCTTGAGCCACCTGCTCCACCGGCATTTTGAAAAGGGAGGCCGCTTGGGGCCCATAAGTCACTCCTCCAGCAATGACGGAGCGAGAGTTATCGCTGTGGGCGGTGCAGTTCGAAGCCATCGATTTTCTGTTTTCTGCATAGAGCAAGACACCAAATCTTAGTACCTTGAATCCACAGGCAATCACAGCAAACCGCGATTTGTTCGCGAACACGACACACGAAGTGTGGAGTGGAAAGAGGAAGAGGTCCCACCGGGCGTGCCAGAATCTGTTCCCCTCCGAATGGCTGCCTAGACTTTAGGGCGTCTGTGCCTGAGATTCAGGGCAGATGCTATTTGGTTTTATCCGTCCACCTCTCCGAAGATGCCAAGTTGATTTATGTCACCGTGTATCGGAGGTTTAGACGGATGCGGCCGATGTAGCAGACTTCGTCAGATTCCCCCTCGCTTGAGGGGTTTTTGATTATGGGGACGCTCTTCCCTGCAGGCGCAAGCCCCTGCAGTTAATTACGCTACCGCATCGCGGTAACAACTTTCTCCTTCTCCAGACTTTCACTTCGTGTCGTGTGTGTTTGTTTTGTTTGTGGTTGCCCGTGGATTGTATACGGAGACTAATTTATGTCGTCGCCCGTAGGACGTGGATTAGTCCAAATCCGTATTTACTTAGATTTGGGTTTGGTGTTTTTTAGTTTAAGGATGCGTTAGTCGCGTTGCGGCTAAGATCAACTTAAACGTTCGTTAAGTATACGTTAGTCCGATTTAAGACTAAGATCAACTTAAGGTGGTGATCCATTTAATATATGGCCGTTGGGACTCGTCCCCTCTCTGACGTCGTTGAAGGATTACAACGGCGGATGTCAGAGGAGTTCAGAGATGTACCCTTGAACCAAGGTTGATTTGGAATTTTATCGTTCATTTGAGTGTTTAAAAATACGTTAGCCGTGTTTGGGGCTAAGATCAACTTAAACAGGACCATTTAGATCCGTCAAAAGAGCATTTGGAGGCTCTATTGTTCCAGTTTAGGGACGTAGTGGTCCATGTTCCAGTTTAGGGACGTGGTGGTCCATTATTAGTTTAGGGACGTCTCGGTCCGATATTAGTTTAGGGACGTTTCGGTCCATCATTAGTTTAGGGACGTTTCGGTCCGATATTAGTTTAGGGACGTTTCGGTCCATCATTAGTTTAAGGACGTTTCGGTCCATTGCCAGTTTAGGGACGTGGTGGTCTATGTTCCAGTTTAAGGACGTGATGGTCCGAAATTAGTTTAAGGACGTCTCGGTCCAACATTAGTTTAAGGACGTTTCGGTCCAATATTAATATGTGGTTGTCGGGACCCGTCACCTCTCTGACGTCGTTGAAGGATTACAACGACATGTGTCAGAGGTGTTCAGAGATGTACCCTTGAACCGGTCGTAAATTGATTTAGGAGAGCATTTTTGCTCGGTCAATTTAGTTTGGGGACTTACGGCCATGATCGAACTAAGTTGCACTGCATTTTATTCCGGCCTGCTAGGCCTTTTTGATTTGGGCTCTGTCCATATGTTTTGGTTTGGGCTCTGCCCTTTTATAAATGATGCAGAGCATCTATTTTTTTGTTTGGGCTTTGCCCCTCTTTTAAAATGCATAGCATTTTTTATTAGGCCTGTTAGGCCTTTTAATTGGGCTCTGTCCCTTTTCTCTAATAATGCAGAGCATTAAATATTCTGACAGTGCCCCACGTGGCTTGTCAGGCGCTTTGCGCTAAGTAATGAGCGCAAACTCATATAGTGGTGACACGTGTCACGCTCGGGTGAGCGCAAGCGCAATAGTACAGTGTGCTGCGCTGTTGCGCTGCTGACACGTGGCGCGCTCTGGTGAGCGCAAGCGCAATAGCGCAGTGAGCTGCGCTGGTGAGCGCAAGCGCAATAGCGCAGTGCGCTGCGTTGTTGCCCTGCTGACACGTGGCGCGCTCTGGTGAGCGCAAGCGCTATAGCGCAGTGCGCTGCCCTGTTGCGCTGCTGACATGTGGCGCGCTCTGATGAGCGCAATAGCGCAGTGCGCTGCGCTGTTGCGCTGCTGACACGTAGCGCTCTCTCAAGAGCGCAACAGCGCAGTTTGGAAGTGCAAAACACTAAGAATCTTTTAGATTCAAGAACAGGAGTGCAGAGCACTATTTAATTTCTTGATCTAAATTAGATCAAAGAAAAATGAATTTTTCTTTTTTGTTTCAAGAACCATAGGTTCATAAAAGTGCAAAGCACTATTTTTTTATTTGTTGTTTTCTTATTATTTTTTTTTTTAAAGAACCAGTGGTTCAAAAAGAAGTGCAAAGCACTGTTATGTGAAAAACATTGATTTGGTTTTTAGATCAGTGATTTATTTAAAAGAGATTTCTTCTCTCTTGTGAAGGTTTTTTACCTCTTGAAATTTTCTCAGAGTTCTCTCTGTTTGAAGCTCTTGACTTTTCTTAAGAAATGTTGATCCCTTTGAATTGAGGCCTAGGGTCCTTTTTATAGTATCCATAAATTAGTTAAATTTGTTAAAGAGATTCTTCTCTGAGTGATTTGGAGAATTTTCCCCACCGTTGGATCTTTGATCCAAGGGCTTCTGCTTTGCAGAAGAAAATCTTCTAGTTTTAACAAGTACAGAAAAGATTTCTTAGAAATTTAATTCTGTTTGGCGCAGATGCCCCAGCACGTGACACGTGTCGCGCAGCGCACAGCGCAGCGCAACTGCGCTGACACGTGTCTCGCAGCGCAAAGCACAGCGCAACTGCGCTAGCGCATCTGCGCTGACACGTGTCGCGCAGCGCAAAACGCAGCGCAACTGCACTGACACGTGTCGCGCAGCGCAGCACTAGCGCAACTGAAGTATCGCTCTCTTTAAATAGAGCTTTGCTCTGATTGGGTGCGCCTTCTTGGACGCTGTGCTGACGTATCAGCGTCTGACATGTGGCGCGTTGCGCCCGAGATTTGAAGCGTTGCTTCAAAAATTTTGAATTTTGAATTTCAACAGAGCTTTGCTCTGATTGGGCGAAACAACGTGTTGGAGAGAGCAGAGAGAGAGATGGAGAACCTTGCTCTTTGTTTTGTTAACCCTTGCGCCACCGATCCTGTGTTTGGTGACCTTTTCCCGCTAGCGTAGTCTATTTACATTAGTCCCTTTTCTTTTGTATGCTTTATGCTGAACTTCTATGTAGGCTTGGTACTCGTATGTATATTTTCGCTTGCATAAATAAACTTTGTGTCCTTCTTATGAAAACTTTCTTCAATGATCAACACTATCATCATGTCGCATGCACATTAAAGCTTCGAATATTATTCCTTTTTCGAATGTTCATATAATCGCGAACATATGCTCGATAGGATAAACGTCGGAAATTTTCTCGTTGCTTTTCATACCAGGTGATGTGAGCGCGTTTTAGATCGATTATTGCTGTCGACTGGAAGCCCATTTATACGGTCTTGAGCATGTATGTCCTGTTCCCAGGGTTGCGATCGTGAAAGTGAGCTTATGTGGCCTGATAGAGCGACACATGGCGAGCATATTGTTATGCGAGAAAAGGGCTCGGCCATAAATTCTCGGAGAGGAAACTGGCTTCTAAGACGCTGAGCAAGCTTCAAGCTAATCTTAACGCCAAGGCCAGCAAAGCATATGAACTCTGGCGAGTGCTTCAAGAGTCCGTCAAAGAGGTGGCGGCTCTCGATAAAGCTGCCACGTTCACTCGTGAAAGGGTCGAGGCCCATAAAGCCACCGAGAAAGAGCTTGAAGCTCGGCTTGCTTCGTATCAGGCCCAGCAAACTCAGGCGGAGGCTCGTCTTCTGGAGATCCTGCATCATGAAGCCGTGGCTCAGCAACAAAACGATGAGCTGGTAAAATTGCTACATCGCCCGCCGGCTTGAAGACTTGTATCTTTTCCTTTTTCTTTTTTTTTTGTACATACTCATGGATGAGAGTAGCTTCTTTTGTTCTTTCATGAATTGTACTTGGTATCCATTTTGTTTTATGAATAAAAGATATATTTTTCTTCTCAATGATGTGTCTCTTTTATTGAATGTATTCTGCGGACAATTTATCTTGGCCTACTTGCAGGGCAGCGATGGCTTAGGATTCAGGGTTAAGATCTGCTTCCTAAGACTTTTGCGCTTTATGAGCCACGAGGGTCTCATAAAGAGTTTTTCTCCCTACAGGTCGAGAGGATCCCATAGGTGTAAGTCCTTCTTAAGAATCGTGAGGATTCCTAAGCGGTTTTTTCCCTTGAGAGTCGTAAGGATCTCACAAGAGAGTTTTATTCCTTACAGGTCGTGAGGACCTGCAAGTGCTGGATGTGGTCGTCCTTATCCGTGTTTCAAGGGGTCAGGGGTCGCTCAGGGTATCATAGTTTAAAGACGTCACGGTCAAGGTTAATGTTAGTTGTATGTATGCCCTAGAGGCCAGTATTGTACAGATGATGTATATTATTGGATGCTTGGACATATATAGAGATGACTTTCTTGCTCGATATGATAGTATGCTATCTGGTTGCTCTTTATCTTAACATGTACACTAGTCTCTTTAAACTGTCTTATAGTTACATGTTGGTAAAGCCCTTAGGATGTGTACTTGACTACCTGGACTATGATGCAGATCATACTAGTGGGGACATGGTAGTCCATAGGTACATCCTTCAAGGTCCCTAGTCATGGGTGTATTGAGACGGGGCATCGATATACCAGAGTAGACTAGCGTATACGCTTCTCGACCCATGAGATGGGCGATGGATGATCCCATATCCATTGGTGTTTGACATCAGAGATGGTGTACGGGTGCTCAGTGGAGACTGGGTACACTGGACGAACTCGCCGAGAACTCCCAGATGGTATTATACCTCACGTCAGATGGCAGTTCTCAGGTGACACTTGTGCAGGTTAGTCTGTAGACCCGAGATCGTCATAGAGTCTTATGTGATTCCCACTGTGCTTTGATCTCCACCTTACCGCGTCCATGAGGGCGTGCAAAACGGTGGTTTTTGGGTACAGTCCCGAGTCACATGGAGGCAATGAGCGATAGGAGGGGTTTCGTCTCTCCCGGTATTGGGGGTTGATGTTGCGCTGTGCTCGATTGGCCGTAACAGGGAAGTCCCTGGCCAGGGCTGATCAGAGTTTTGCTGGTAAGTGTTACCAGTACTTTCTCGACCCGTTATGAGCCACACATCGGCACGACTTATCGGTTATTGGGGTCTGGCGTTTACCACCCCTAGACTTGATATGCGACATATCAGACGAGGAGACCGGACTGTACGGGAAGTGTCGCCGATCGGCTCGACGGGAGTTGTAGCAAGTTCGCTTGTTCTCTTCTGATCGCTCAATACCCGGGTGGCCGTTACGTTTAACTGACCGCTTGCGGCTTGGGGGTGCTTGATATGATCATCACCCACTGCCGGCGTATTGACGAGTCTCAGAGTCCTACAATGGAGTTTCCTAGTCCAGGCGAAACGTTGTGGTGCGCGTATACGATATGCGCATGAACCCGATTAAAATGCGCGTATAGGATACCGTATATTGATCGGGCAGCTTGCTTTTGGTAGGAGTCATATGTGATATGGCCGGATTGGTAAATCAAGTGTTGATTTATCATTTAACCATTAGTTTCTCACTAGAAATCCTTTCTTGTGTTGGATGGATGTATGAATGCATGTATGTTTTTCTTTCATTCTAGTTTCATGCACATATGGATGTGTATACATACATACATGCATACATACATTTATCATGGTTGGATGTATATGAAAATGGTGGCAATATAAGACTCACACCATGGTTTTTTTTATGAATTATTATTGTATTTATACTAAAACATAAAAGGAAAGAAAATGTGCATTATTGATTTGTTCTACACACTTCTTTTGACCTAACCATTCTCACCCACCACTTAACCTTAGGTTAAGTTTCCTTTTGTGTTTTAACCCTAGTACAATAATGATTCAACCATGGTTTGAGATGATAGATTTAAATATATATATATTGATATACTTTATCTTTTTCTTTTGGATGAAAAAAAAAACTTATCATCTTCTAATATTGCCATTATCTTCTTCCTCCTCCTTCATAGCTCTCTAGATTTTTGTAGTGAGCTATATAATCAACAAGTTAGGATTTTGAAGTGAGAAAGAGAACCACAACACCATTCTACACAAGCTTAGCCCACTTGTTTGGAGTGTTGACTCGATTTCGTTCACTTGATCGGAAGAAGTCGCAAGCTTGGACAAAGCGGACTCCGGGTGGATCATCGGTGACGTCGAGGAGTTCAAGCGGAGTTCTTTCAAATCCCAAATAGCCGAGGAGTCTAGCGTAGGGAGCTACAAAGGTTGTACTCTCTAAACCCTAGCTAATCTTTCATATGTTGATATGGAAAATGTTTGAAACCCTAATCGATTCTAGGAACGATCCGATGAATGTTAGCTTAGCACTTTAAAATG
Source organism: Agapanthus africanus (assembly GCA_030015575.1). Taxonomy (NCBI): domain Eukaryota; kingdom Viridiplantae; phylum Streptophyta; class Magnoliopsida; order Asparagales; family Amaryllidaceae; genus Agapanthus; species Agapanthus africanus. The sequence goes on along the minus strand of CM057349.1, from coordinate 406,981,696 downwards.
CTTTCTTTGGTTCATGTGATGTTTCCAAACCCTTCATGAGGTGCTATACTAACCCAACATTGGTATCAGAGCCGACCAAGAACATTAGGCGACCATTTTACGAAGTCAAAACTCCGATCGAACCGAAAAATACGATTTTTGGTGCTCTCTGGACATTTTTCAAAAATTGACTTTTTTCAGAATTAAAAATACGTAAAAAATTCAGCAAGTAAAACTAAGAATTTCGGTATAAAAAGTTTTCCATGAACAGTAATTTCCGCCGCGGAAACGCGGCCTAAGCTTGCTTAGGCCGCGGTTCCGCGGCCGTACAGATCAATAAATGAATCATTTTTATACTGTAATGCTGGGTTCTGCTTGTATAATTTTTAGGAAATTTTTAATCTGAATTTAGATCTGAAAAATTCTGAAGATGGTTATGGACTCGTCGATTCGATCGGAATTTTGATTTCGTGTCTTTTCTTGGTAAATTAGAAAGTAGTGAAGTGTTTGAACGGGTATCATTTGCTCACTTTTCACGGGGTTTAAATCCTTCGGAGGTTCGTGCAAGTTTGTTTGTGGTGGACCCTCTAGAAGACAACAAACCTTAACTCGATTATGTGACCGTCTTGAACTGCCTTTTGAACCTTAGGGTTTGGGGCAGTACAGCGTGCCACATGTGAGGCGTTGGCTTGACCCTTCTACGGCTGGATCGCTACCACTGTGTCACACTCCGGGTTTTTGAACTCCGCTCAAGTGTTGTGCTTTAGTGAGTCTTGGGTATTTGATCGTTCGTTCGAAAACTTTAATACTGTCTAATTATCTGGATTGTGATGCAATGTGTGGAATTCATATTATAAGACATGAAATACGAGGTATGTGATATTTCGCATTTATGATGTCTAAGGATAATGTGGATTCCAGATATTGCAGTTTTACACTTTCTTTTCTGTGACCGTAAGTGTAGTATGTCGATATCGCAGGTTTCGTTGCTATACATCAACGACAATTGGGGTACGCATACTTACTTACGTTGATGATATGTGATATTATGTGTTGCTGAGATATGATGTGCAGGATTGTCGCGATTGAATAGCCGGGGGTTTTATGTGAGATGAGAGTTTTATATTTTCATTCATGTAAATTCAAATGTAATGTAATATTCTTTTATTTGGGACACTTCCGGGTTGAGGTTGTGTCACCAGTGTTGTATATTATTTACTTTTCCGCATTAGGATGGACCCAAGGAGGGGAGCACAGGTGACCGGGTTCTGGAGTTCAGTGGGAGGCCATCTCGAGGAGTCGAGACCCGGTCTCCTAAACTCCAGAATTGGTAGGGTCGCTTTCCGCTCTCGTAGGGGTCCAGGGTGTGGGCTTGGCTATTCATCGCGACTGTGGAATCCGTATTTTCTATTTTGGCTAAATACTAAATACGGACGTCCTAGTATATCCCACTTTATATCTATGTTTCTGCTGCGATATCTGTGATGTGATCATTTGATATGTTCTGATGGATACAATATATAGTATATATGATATATTATATAGACGTTACTTATGTTTTACATCCGCACTAGCCCTGCCCTTCTCTGTCGTTAGTTACCTTACCTAACGGTGCACGAGGGGACATCGAGGCGAATGCGGATAGCATAAGTGTACGTCGTATTTATCTGTGATGTTTAGGTATATAAATGATGGGACTTCATTAATGTGATTAATGAAAGAAAAAAAAACCTAAGATGTTGTGGAATCAAATTTCAAAATAAAACAGGTAGCTACAGTTCTTGCTTTGCACAGCGATATATATGATATATCCCGCACCTCATTCGACGAGAAAAGGACCGAGATCCCTTCACCGGGAGTGACTCCTTTAGCAATAACTGGCAGATGCTACACACTCGGTTTGTCTTTTGATTGCTTTTAAGAGTTTTTGCTTTGCACAGTGATATATATGATATATCCCGCACCTCATTCGACGAGGAAAGGACCGACGATCCCTCCACCGGGAGTAACTCCTTTAGCAAAACTAGAAAAGCCTCAAAACACTCCATTTCAAAATTCATTCGATCCTACAACGATATCAAGTTCATTACGCAATAGGTTTTCAGAAAAACCTGTCGTAGCCCTCCGTCATTTCAGATAAGTCATGTTTAGTATTCGTGCTGCGTTTGTTGACCTTGTCAAGGCGCAGTGTGCGGTAGCTAACCAGTATTTATCTGCTTATGCATATGATGTAGATTGGGTTAGGGTAGTCGTACGGCCTTGTTGACCTTGTCAAGGGTCGTGCGGGTGGGTTTGATTCAATCAAGAAATGACGGGTTGAACTTGACTTGCAGTCTATGGTTTGTTGACCTTGTCAAGGTCATAGATCGTTCGGGGCAAAATATTATCGGGAATTTCAAGTGTTGAAATTTGCAATGAGATTGCATACCTTCTATGAGATAGTTGGATCCCGATACCCACTGTGAGTAAGAGTTACTCCTGGGAGAGTTTTACACATTGCAATTAGCTGATCAAGTAGGTGTCTAGAAAGGTGTCAACGGGGTTACGCCTCTGGGAAAACGAGGTTTACATTAATTAGGTTCGTGCGAAAGCACGGGGGACCTCCCTCAAAGTACCGACACTGGCCTGGCTGAAAGATTGGCGAACTTGTAGTGTGTAATTAATCCCGGCTAGTCTTTCCTTTTAGGGTTTGAAGGAAGATTTGATAAAAACAGTGGAAGACATCCTGATTAGATAAGATAATAACCAATCTGATCTTGCACGAGCATACGCTAAAGTGTTTTCTTCTCTCTCTCTCCAGGTAGCTACCATGTCAGGCCCTAATCAAGATAATAATATGGATGTATTGACCGAACCCGCATGTTATACTGTGCTGGGGAACGTTGGTTCCGTTCTTTCCTATAAGAGTTATAGGACTGAACAGGATATAGGGAAATACCAGGATTCCCATGCCACCCGAATGAAGAAAGTACATGATGATGCATTTTCTTCGGGTGTGTTCGTTACAGAGAACTGTTTCTCCATTTGCTCTACGTCCTGGGTATTAGATACCGGGTCAGGATCCCATATATGTAATCAGTTACATGGGCTCAGGAAAGGTAGAGAACTTGGAGAAGGTGATAAAGACATTAGAGTTGGAAATGGTGCAATTGTTGCAGTTAAGACTGTCGGGGAATATCACCTTGCATTACCAACTGGTAATACATTGGTTCTGAACGAATGCTATTACATGCCGAACCTGATATGCAACATTATATCGGTTTCTTTGTTAAGTAAAGAGGGATATAATTTTGTATTACAGGACAATGTTATGAACATTTTCCGTAACCAAAAGTTGGTTGGATCAGGCACGTTGTGCAATGGCATTTATGTTCTAAATCAATCAACAGTTCTGAGCATAACTAACACACACAAGAGGAAGAGTTCAGAAATGAACGAATCCTTCTTGTGGCATTGTAGACTGGGTCACATCAATGCGACACGACTGGCTAAGTTGCATAAGGATGGATATTTGAAACCTTTCGAATTTTCATCTTATGACACTTGCCAGTCATGTCTCAAAGGCAAGATGACCAAAACTCCGTTTACGGGACACGGAGAAAGAGTTACCGAACTCTTGGGACTGATACATAGTGATGTATGCGGTCCTATGTCTACACATGCCAGGGATGGTTCTTCATACTTCATTACATTCACTGACGATCTCTCTAGGTTCGGGTATGTGTTCCTGATGAAACACAAATCAGAAGCTTTTGAGAAATTTAGAGAATATAAACAAGAAGTTGAGAACCAAACCGGAAAAAATATTAAAATCCTACGATCTGATCGAGGAGGTGAATACTTGAGCAATGAATTCCTGGACTTCCTAAAAGAGAATGGGATTCTCTCTCAGCTGACTCCTTCATATACACCACAGAACAACGGTGTATCAGAACGGAGGAACTGCACCCTATTAGATATGGTACGCTCTATGATGAGCACAGCTGAGTTACCTATTTCCTTCTGGGGATATGCGCTGGAGACAGCAGCATACCTATTGAATCAAGTTCCATCTAAATCTGTACCTACCACACCATATGAGATATGGAGTGGGAAGAGGCCATATCTTAAACGAGTTAAGATATGGGGTTGTCCAGCCTATGTCAAAAGACAAAATCCGGACAAGCTCGAGGCACGGTCAGTTCTCTGCAAGTTTGTGGGATATCCAAAGAATTCATATGGGTATTTTTTCTACCACAGTAAGGAACAAAAAGTGTTTGTTGCTCAACATGCCACCTTTTTAGAAAAGGAATTCCTTGAAAAAGAAATTAGTGGCAAAGTGGTAGAGCTAGAAGAGGTTCCAGATACACAAACCGTAACTGAAGATTTGGTGGAACCAGAAGATTCAGTAGCTCCCAATGAACCTCAGCCTCTCCGCCGATCTAGTAGGGTTCCTCGCCAACCTGAGAGATACTACGGTTTTCTCATGGATGGTGGGAGCGAGGATTGCATCATGGAGGATGATGACCCAACTAGCTTCGAGCAGGCCATCACGAGTAGGGACTCAGTGAAATGGCTGGATGCTATGCGGTCCGAGATGGAATCCATGTACACCAACAAAGTATGGACTTTGAAAGTTGCTCCTGAAGGGGTAAAACCCATTGGGATCAAGTAGATCTTCAAGAAGAAACTTGGTGTAGATGGGAAAGTGGAGACTTTCAAAGCTAGACTTGTTGCAAAAGGTTTTCGTCAAAGACCAGGTGTGGACTATGACGAAACCTTTTCTCCAGTAGCTATGCTTAAATCCATCCAAATCATGCTTGCCATCGCTGCATATCATGACTACGAAATCTGGCAAATGGATGTTAAGACCGCCTTTCTAAACGGTGATTTAGAAGAGTGCGTGTACATGACTCAGCCAGAGGGCTTTATAGACAGTGGGAGCAGCGGGAAGGTGTGCAAGCTGCTTAAATCCATTTATGGATTAAAGCAAGCATCGCGGAGTTGGAACATCTGCTTTGACGTCGTTATCAAAGAGTTTGATTTCGTCAAAAATCCAGATGAACCTTGTATCTACAAGAAGGTGGCAGAGAGTAAGGTTGTCTTCCTCGTATTGTACATGCACGACATACTCTTGATAGGAAATGATATTCCTATACTGCAATCGGTCAAGCTCTTCTTATCACAAAGATTCTCAATGAAAGATCTTGGTGATGCCTCCTGCATATTGGGAATTAGGATCTATAGAGATAGATCCAAACGGATATTGGGATTGTCCCAATCCAGGTACATTGACATCATACTAAAGAGGTTTAGTATGGAAGAATCCAAGCGTGGGAACTTGCCCACTATCTCTGGAGTCACTCTCTCCAAAGAGATGTCTCCCAAGACTGATTTGGAGAGAGCTCGCATGCAAGGGATACCCTATGCTTCGGCTGTAGGCTCTATCATGTACGCGATGCTATGTACCAGACCCGATGTAGCATATTCACTAAGTATAGTCAGCAGGTATCATGCTGATCCTGGAGAGAGTCACTGGACAGCTGTGAAGAGCATTCTCAAGTACTTGCGAAGGACTAAAGAGATGCTCTTGGTGTATGGTAACGGAGAACTCCAAGTGGAGTCCTTTACCGATTCGAGCTTCCAGAGTGATAAGGACGACTTTAAGTCACAGTCGGGATTTGTCTTTACCCTTTACGGAGGGGCGGTTAGCTGGAAGAGTTTCAAGCAGGAAACCGTGGCAGACTCGACGATGGAGGCTGAATACATCGCTGTCAACGATGCTGCCAAAGAGGCTGTCTGGATCAAGAAGTTCATTACTGAACTTGGTGTGGTTCCATCCATTGAGCATCCAATACCTTTGTATTGCGATAACAATGGAGCGGTGGCTTTGGCCAAGGAACCCAGGTCCCATCAGCGATCCAGGCATATTCTGAGGCGGTATCACCTGATCCGGGAGATAGTTGATCGCCGGGAGATCGAGGTCAGGAGGGTTGACACGAAGAACAACACGGCGGATCCACTCATGAAGGCCATTCCCCAGATACAGTTTGAGAGACTCTTCGGGATGCTCGGTATGCGATACTACAGCAGCTGGCCCTAGTGCAAGTGGGAGATTATTAGTTGTATGTATGCCCTAGAGGCCAGTATTGTACAGATGATGTATATTATTGGATGCTTGGACATATATAGAGATGACTTTCTTGCTCGATATGATAGTATGCTATCTGGTTGCTCTCTATCTTAACATGTACACTAGTCTCTTTAAACTGTCTTATAGTTACATGTTGGTAAAGCCCTTAGGATGTGTACTTGACTACCTGGACTATGATGCAGATCATACTAGTGGGGAGATGGTAGTCCATAGGTACATCCTTCAAGGTCCCTAGTCGTGGGTGTATCGAAACGGGGCATCGATATACCAGTGTAGACTAGCGTATACGCTTCTCGACCCATGAAATGGGCGATGGATAATCCCATATCCATTGGTGTTTGACATCAGAGATGGTGTACGGGTGCTCAGTGGAGACTGGGTACACTGGACGGACTCGCCGAGAACTCCCAGATGGTATTATACCTCACGTCCGATGGCAGTTCTCAGGTGACACTTGTGCAGGTTAGTCTGTAGACCCGAGATCGTCATAGAGTCTTATGTGATTCCCACTGTGCTTTGATCTCCACCTTACCGCGTCCATGAGGGCGTGCAAAACGGTGGTTTTTGGGTACAGTCCCGAGTCACATGGAGGCAATGAGCGATAGGAGGGGTTTCGTCTCTCCCGGTATTGCGGGTTGATGTTGCGCTGTGCTTGATTGGCCGTAACAGGGAAGTCCCTGGCCAGGGCTGATCAGAGTTTTGCTGGTAAGTGTTACCAGTACTTTCTCGACCCGTTATGAGCCACACATCGGCACGACTTATCGGTTATTTGGGTCTGACGTTTACCACCCCTAGACTTGATATGCGACATATCAGACGAGGAGACCGGACTGTACGGGAAGTGTCGCCGATCGGCTCGACGGGAGTTGTAGCAGGTTCGCTTGTTCTCTTCTGATCGCTCAATACCCGGGTGGCCGTTACGTTTAGCTGACCGCTTGCGGCTTGGGGGTGCTTGATATGATCATCACCCACTGCCGGCGTATTGACGAGTCTCAGAGTCCCACAATGGAGTTTCCTAGTCCAGGCGAAACGTTGTGGTGCGCGTATGCGATATGCGCATGGACCCGATTAAAATGCGCGTATAGGATACCGTATATTGATCGGGCAGCTTGCTTTTGGTAGGGGTCATATGTGATATGGCCGGATTGGTAAATCAAGTGTTGATTTATCATTTAACCATTAGTTTCTCACTAGAAATCCTTTCTTGTGTTGGATGGATGTATGAATGCATGTATGTTTTTCTTTCATTCTAGTTTCATGCACATATGGATGTGTATACATACATACATGCATACATACATTTATCATGGTTGGATGTATATGAAAATGGTGGCAATATAAGACTCACACCATGGTTTTTTTATGAATTATTATTGTATTTATACTAAAACATAAAAGGAAAGAAAATGTGCATTATTGATTTGTTCTACACACTTCTTTTGACCTAACCATTCTCATCCACCACTTAACCTTAGGTTAAGTTTCCTTTTGTGTTTTAACCCTAGTACAATAATGATTCAACCATGGTTTGAGATGATAGATTTAAATATATATATATTGATATACTTTTTCTTTTTCTTTTGGATGAAAAAAAAAACTTATCATCTTCTAATATTGCCTTTATCTTCTTCCTCCTCCTTCATAGCTCTCTAGATTTTTGTAGTGAGCTATATAATCAACAAGTTAGGATTTTGAAGTGAGAAAGAGAACCACAACACCATTCTACACAAGCCTAGCCTACTTGTTTGGAGTGTTGACTCGATTTCGTTCACTTGATCGGAAGAAGTCGCAAGCTTGGACAAAGCGGACTCCGGGTGGATCATCGGTGACGTCGAGGAGTTCAAGCGGAGTTCTTTCAAACCCCAAGTAGCCGAGGAGTCTAACGTAGGGAGCTACAAAGGTTGTACTCTCTAAACCCTAGCTAATCTTTCATATGTTGATATGGAAAATGTTTGAAACCCTAATCGATTCTAGGAACGATCCGATGAATGTTAGCTTAGCACTTTAAAATGCTTTCTTTGGTTCATGTGATGTTTCCAAACCCTTCATGAGGTGCTATACTAACCCAATAGTTAAGGACCTCATAGTCCGTGGATTTAAGGACTCCACAGTCCGATGTTAGTTTAAAGACATCACGGTCAAGGTTAAGGACCTCGTAGTCCGTGGATTTAAAGACTCCACAGTCCGATATTAGTTTTAAGACATCACGGTCAAGGTTAAGGACCTCATAGTACATGGATTTAAGGACTCCACAGTCCGATGTTAGTTTTAAGACATCACGGTCAAGGTTAAGGACCTCATAGTCCGAGGATTGAAGGACTCCACAGTCCGATGTTTGGTTGCGGGGACCCGTCACCTCTTTGAAGACGTTGAGGAATTACAACGCCAGGTATCAAAGGAGTGAAGAGATGTACCCCTAAATCGAGATGGCACCAATATAGAATCAGGTTGGTTGATTGTTAGTTTTAAGACATCACGGTCAAGGTTAAGGACATCATAGTCCGTGGATTTTAAGGACTCCACAGTCCGGTGTTTGCTCTGGATGCTTCACACGGGTTCACTGCCGTACTTGGCAAGGACCAGGCTCCACTCTGGGCGTTTTCCGTGAGGTTAAAGAGTGACGTTATCCGCGTTCCACGTAACCAGGAATTTTGCACTAGATGCTTCACACGGGTTCACTGCCGTGCTCGGCGAGGACTAGGCTCCGCTCTGGATGCTTCACACGGGTTCACTGTCGTGCTCTGCGAGGACCAGGATCCGCTCTGGGCGTTTTTCACGGGGTCCAAGAGTGACGTTATCCGCGTTCCACGTAACCAGGAATTTTGCACTAGATGCTTCCCACGGGTTCACTGCCGTGTTCGGCGAGGACTAGGCTCCGCTCTGGATGCTTCACACGGGTTCACTGTCGTGCTCTGCGAGGACCAGGATCCGCTCTGGACGTTTTCCACGGGGTCAATGAGTGACATTATCCACGTTCCATGTAACCAGGAATTTTGCACTAGATGCTTCCCACGGGTTCACTGCCGTGTTCGGTGAGGACTAGGCTCCGCTCTGGATGCTTCACACGGGTTCACTGCCGTGCTCTGCGAGGACCAGGATCCGCTCTGGACGTTTTCCACGGGGTCAAAGAGTGACGTTATCCGCGTTCCACGTAACCAGGAATTTTGCACTAGATGCTTTCCACGGGTTCACTGCCGTGTTCGGCGAGGACTAGGCTCCGCGCTGGATGCTTCACACGGGTTCACTGCCGTGCTCTGCGAGGACCAGGATCCGCTCTGGACGTTTTCCACGGGGTCAAAGAGTGACGTTATCCGCGTTCCACGTAACCAGGAATTTTGCACTAGATGCTTCCCACGGGTTCACTGCCGTGTTCGGCGAGGACTAGGCTCCGCTCTGGATGCTTCACACTGGTTCACTGCCGTGCTTTGCGAGGACCAGGATCCGCTCTGGACGTTTTCCATGGGGTCAAAGAGTGGCGTTATCCGCGTTCCACGTAACCAAGAATTTTGCACTAGATGCTTCCCACGGGTTCACTGCCGTGTTCGGCGAGGATTAGGCTCCGCTTTGGATGCTTCACACGGGTTCACTGCCATGCTCTGCGAGGACCAGGATCCACTCTGGACGTTTTCCACGGGGTCAAAGAGTGACGTTATCCGCGTTCCACGTAACCAGGAATTTTGCACTAGATGCTTCACACGGTTCACTACCGTGTTCGGCGAGAACTAGGCTCCGCTCTGGATGCTTCACACGGGTTCACTGCCGTGCTCTGCGAGGACCAGGATCCGCTCTGGACGTTTTCTACGGGGTCAAAGAGTGACGTTATCCGCATTCCACGTAACCAGGAATTTTGCACTAGATGCTTCCCACGGGTTCACTGCCGTGTTTGGCGAGGACTAGGCTCCGCTCTGGATGCTTCACACGGGTTCACTGCCGTGCTCTACGAGGACCAGGATCCGCTCTGGACGTTTTCCACGGGGTCAAAGAGTGACGTTATCCGCGTTCCACGTAACCAGGAATTTTGCACTAGATGCTTCACACGGGTTCACTGCTGTGTTCGGCGAGGACTAGGCTCCGCTCTGGATGCTTCACACGGGTTCACTGCCGTGCTCTGCGAGGACCAGGATCCGCTCTGGACGTTTTCCACGGGGTCAAAGAGTGACGTTATCCGCGTTCTACGTAACCAGGAATTTTGCACTAGATGCTTTCCACGGGTTCACTGCCATGTTCGGCGAGGACTAGGCTCCGCTCTGGATGCTTCACACAGGTTCACTGCCGTGCTCTGCGAGGACCAGGATCCGCTCTGGACGTTTTCCACGGGGTCAAAGAGTGACGTTATCCGCGTTCCACGTAACCAGGAATTTTGCACTAGATGCTTCCCACGGGATCACTGCCGTGTTCGGCGAGGACTAGGCTCCGCTCTGGATGCTTCACATGGGTTCACTGCCGTGCTCTGCGAGGACCAGGATCCGCTCTGGACGTTTTCCACGGGGTCAAAGAGTGACGTTATCCGCGTTCTACGTAACCATGAATTTTGCACAAGATGCTTCCCACGGGTTCACTGCCGTGTTCGGTGAGGACTAGGCTCCACTCTGGATGCTTCACACGGGTTCACTGCCGTGCTCTGCGAGGACCAGGATCCGCTCTGGATATTTTCCATGGGGTCAAAGAGTGACGTTATCCGCGTTCCACGTAACCAGGAATTTTGCACTAGATGCTTCACACGGGTTCACTGCCGTGTTCGGCGAGGACTAGGCTCCGCTCTGGATGCTTCACACGGGTTCACTGCCGTGCTCTGCGAGGACCAGGATCCGGTCTAGACGTTTTCACGGGGTCAAAGAGTGACGTTAACCAGGAATTTTGCACTAGATGCTTCCCACGGGTTCACTGCCGTGTTCGACGAGGACTAGGCTCCGCTCTGGATGCTTCACACGGGTTCACTGCCGTGCTCTGCGAGGACCAGGATCCGCTCTGGACGTTTTCCATGGGGTCAAAGAGTGACGTTATCCGTGTTCCACGTAACCAGGAATTTTGCACTAGATGCTTCACACGGGTTCACTGCTGTGTTCGGCGAGGACTAGGCTCCGCTCTGGATGCTTCACACGGGTTCACTGCCGTGTTCGGCGAGGACTAGGCTCCGCTTTGGATGCTTCACACGGGTTCACTGCCGTGCTCTGCGAGGACCAGGATCCGCTCTGGACATTTTCCACGGGGTCAAATAGTGACGTTATCCGAGTTCCACGTAACCATGAATTTTGCACTAGATGCTTCCCACGGGTTCACTGCCGTGTTCGCCGAGGACTAGGCTCCGCTCTGGATGCTTCACACGGGTTCACTGCCGTGCTCTGCGAGGACCAGGATCCGCTCTGGACGTTTTCCACGGGGTCAGGATTGACATGAGCCGCTTTCCACGTACCAGGAATTTTTGCTCTGGATGTTTCACACGGGGTCAGGATTGACATAAGCCGCGTTCCACGTAGCCAGGAATTTTGCTCTAGATGCTTCCCATGGGTTCACTGCCGTGTTTGGCGAGGACTAGGTTCCGCTGTGGATGCTTCGCACGGGTTCACTGTCGTGCTCTGCGAGGACCAGGATCCGCTCTGGACGTTTTCCACGGGGTCAGGATTGACATGAGCCGCTTTCCACATACCAGGAATTTTTGCTCTGGATGTTTCACACGGGGTCAGGATTGACATAAGCCGCGTTCCACGTAGCCAGGAATTTTGCTCTAGATGCTTCCCATGGGTTCACTGCCGTGTTCGGCGAGGACTAGGTTCCGCTCTGGATGCTTCGCACTGTTAGTTATATGTTTGCCCTAGAGGCCATTACTGTACATAGGATGTATATTGTAGTGGATGCTGGGACATATATAGGGAGGACTTTCTTGCTCGACATGATAGTATGCTATCTGGTTACCCTTTACCTTAACGTGTATACTGACTGTCTCTCTGTTACATGTTGGTAAAGCCCTTAGGATCTGTACTTGACTACCTGGACTATGATGCGGATCATACTAGTGGGGACATGGTAGTCCATAAGTACATCCTTCAAAGTCCCTAGTCGAGGGTATATCGAGACGGGGCATCGATATACCAGAGTAGACTAACGTATACCTTCTCGACCCATAGAGATGGGCTATGGATGATCCCATATCCATTGGTGTTTGACATCAGAGATGATATACGGGTGCTCAGTGGAGACTGGGTACACTGGACGAACTCGCCGAGAACTCCCAGATGGTATTATACCTCACGTCAGATGGCAGTTCTCTGGTGACACTGGTACAGAGTAGTCTGTTGACCCGAGATCGTCATAGAGTCTTGTGTGGTTCCCACTGTGCTTTGATTTCCATCTTACCACGTCCAAGAGGGCGTGCAAAACGGTGGTTTTTGGGTACAGTCCCGAGTCACATGGAGGCAATGAGCGATAGGAGGGGATTCGTCTCTCCCGGTATAGGGAGTTGATGTTGCGCTGTGTTCGATTGGCTATAACAGGAAATCCCTGGCCAGGGTTGCTGAGATTTACTGGTAAGTGTTACCAGTAGTTTCTCGAACAGTTATAGACCTCATATCGACACGACTTATCAAGCTATTGGGGTCTGACGTTTACCACCCCTAGACAAGATATGCGATATATCAGACGATCAGACCGGACTGTACGGTAGTGTTACTGGTTGGATTCACTGGAGTGTGAGCGGGCTTGCTCGTCGATCTTCAGATCGCTCAATACCCGGGTGGCCGTTACGTTTAGCAGACCGCTTGCGGCTTGTGGATGTTTGATATGATCATCATCCGCTGCCGGCGTATTGACGAGTCTTTAGAGTCCTACACAGAGGTTTCCTGGCTCAAGCGAAACGAAATAGGAGCGCATATGAGATATGTGCGGGACCGAGAATAATGCGTGTATGTGATACCGCATTCCATTCTCGCGATGAATGTATCGGAAAGGTTGTATGCGATATAACCGTTGATTCGATAAGCCGATACATTGAATACTAGTCGGTTGTGTGCGTCATGACCGGATCATTGAATCAAGTGTTGATTTAATGATTTAATGCATAATTATATATTTGATATGTTACTTTGCACTAACTAGTATTGGTTCACTTTAAACGGATTTTCTCACTTGGAATGTGCGCATTACATATGCGATATGATTTTGTGCACTTGATTGTATCATGTTTGATGATACATGTTTACTTGGTTAAGTGCAAAGAATTAAACCATGGTTAAAAGAATGGCTAGGGTTTCATTTCCTTTATTATTCATTTATTTATTCATTTTTGGAAAAGAAGAGAAAAGAATGGTTGCAAGTTTTGGAGTTTAGTTGAAGCTTCATGAAGCTTTGATAAAGTCAACCATTCTTATCTCATCCTTAACCCTAACCATTCCCACTAACCATGATTCATTCTCTACACTTGACCATGGTTAACTTTATGATAAGAATTCATTTTTCTTTTCTTTTTTTTTAACTTATCATAACAATTTCCTTCTTCTTCTTCCTTGCTTCAAGTGAAGAAGCTTGAGGTCATCAATGGTGATTGATGTTTTTGAGTGAGAAATCCAATTCTAAAGTTAACCCACTTCCTATTTCTTCATTCTCTACCTCTTGCCAAGTAGTAGAGTGTGTTTCCTTCACAATTTTCTTGACTTGGTGAAGTCGGAGCTTGATTTAGCGATACCTCGACGTAGATCATCTTCGGCATGGACATCGACGACCTAGCTTGCCCATTCTCTGACGAAGCCGATCCTAGAGCCCGGATTTGACTTGGACAGCGGAGAGGACCTCGTTGCGGAGCTATGGAGGTGGAGCACCGGATCTACAAAGGTTGTATTTCCGTTTTCTCATTAGTTAAGTGTTAACTAGTTCATTGTTCGCCTAGACATCTAGTTATCGATCCGCAGTTTAGGGTTTGTAGGCACCATAATTTTTGAAATTGCCATAGTTGATGGCTTGGGAGACCTCACTAGGGTGCCTAGGAACCCTACAGTGGTATCAGAGCCTAGCTAGAGCCTTAGGCGAAGTCCAGACGGAATTTGAAACCGGAACGAACCCGAAACCAACTCCAAAATGTGCTCTCTGTACTTTTTCTAAAAACAGTGATTTTTCAGTATTAAAAATATTCAGAAAAACCAGCAGAGAAATATAAGAATTTCGGCACAAAATTTTTTTTGATGAACAGTACATATTAGCGCGGATCAGCGGCATATGCTTGCAGAATGCGGCGGATCAGCGGCACAAATGTGACGTCATCATCCAATTTTTGCACAGTAATTCATTGTTTTCTGTGCTGACTTCTCTGGTTATTTTAAAAATTTATTCAAGTGTTGAATAATCTGGGATGTTTTGGAGCTTTGATGATTCGATCGGGTTTATCAAATTTTGTCTGTGTGGCTTTCCGGATAAATCTTAGAATATGTTAAAAAGTTCGACCGGATATAAATACCCAATTTTTCCCCTGTCGGGAAATTTCCAAGTGTTGGATTTTTCCGTAGTTTAACGACGTTCTAAGTAGTGAAAGTAACGCGATGGTCCCTCTAGAAGACAACAAACCTTAACTCGATTATGTGACCGTCTTGAACTGCCCTTTGAACCTTCGGGTTTGGGGCAGTACGGCGTGCCACATGTGAGGCGTTGGCTTGACCCTTCTACGGCTGGACCGTTGGTACTGAGGTACGAACTGAATGTTGTTAAACTTGTTTCATGTGTTGAGCTGTATCGGGAAAACTTGGGTGTTAGATTGTTCGATCGGAAAGTTTAACATTTTCTGTTTATCTGGAATGTGATACAATAATTGGAATTCACAATAGTTATGAGATAACTGAATGAATGTTATAAACATAGCACTTTAGTCTCACTTGATCGGTTGCCACGGAATTTTGATGTGATCAAAAGTTCGTTGCAATCACGTAGCGTACGCGGATACTCGCCGGGTAAACTTAATAGACAGCCTCACGCTATTGCCCCGACCAAGTGACTGTAGGAGAACCCCGTCGCCGAAAGCATCCGTCCGGGTGCTCGCGGTGGCGGTGTTCCGTCTTGGTGCACTTTGTCGACGGCATCGGGGGTGCAGCCGCCTACTGAAGTTTGCGACGAGCATTCGATCAGGATGTCGGGAATCTTGTTGAATTGCCCGACTTAATATTGAAAAGAGTTTTCGATTTTGAGACTAAAATGCGGGGTTTATAATTGTTAGGCATGCGATGTCTAAGTAATTCATTTGGTCAGGCATGCGATGTCTGAGGAGGTTGCGGATTCCAACTGTTGTAGTTTTACACTTTCTTTTCTGTGACCGTAAGTGTAATATGTGATATCGCCGGTTTCGTTGCTATATGTCAACGACAATTGGGATGCGCATATTTACTTACGTTGATGACATGTGATGTTATGTGTTGCTGGATATGTTATATTGGATCGTCGTGTTTGAATAGCCGGGGGTTTTTATGTGAGATGGGTGTTTTTCATTTTCATTCATGTAAAAACTTGTATGTAATATTCTTTTATTGGGACACTTCCAGGTTGCGGAAGTCGTCACCCGATGTATATTATTTACTTTTCCGTACTAGGATAGACCCAAGGAGGGGAGCACAAGTAACCGGGTTCTGGAGTCCAGTGGGAGACCAACTCGAGGAGTCGAGTCCGGGTCTCCTAACTCCAGAATTGGTAGGGTTGCTTGCCGCTCTCGTAGGGGTCTAGGGGTGTGGGTTTGGCTATTCATCACGACCGTGGAATCCGTGTTTTATACTGGCTCGTATTGAAAACACGGACGTCCTAGTATATCCAATATTTCATATGATTCTTCTGCTGCGATATCTGTGATGTGATCATGTGATGTTCTGTGATAGATATAGTATATAGTATATATGATATATTATATAGACGTTACTTATGTTTTACACCCGCGCTAGCCCTGCCCCGCTCTGCCGTTAGTTACCTAACCTAACGGTGCACGAGGGGACATCGAGGCGAATGCGGATGGCATAAGTGTACGTCATATCTATCTGTGATGTTTAGGTACTTAAATGATGGGACTTCATTAATGAGATTAATGAAATAAAAGAAACCTAAGATGTTGTAGAATCGAATTTCAAAATAAAACAGGTAGCTACAGTTCTTGCTTTGCACAGCGGTATATGCGATATATCCTGCACCTTATTCGATAAGGAAAGGACCGAGATCCCTTCACCGGGAGTGACTCCTTTAGCAATAACTGGCAGATGCTACGCCCTCGGTTTGTCTTTTGATTGCTTTTAAGAGTTTTTGCTTTGCACAGTGATATATATGATATATCCCGCACCTCATTCGACGAGGAAAGGACCAACGATCCCTTCACCGGGAGTGACTCCTTTAGCAAAACTACAAAAGCCTCAAAAACACTCCATTTTAAAATCATTTGATTCTACAACGATATCAAGTTCATTACGCAATAGGTTTTCAGAAAAACCTGTCGTAGCCCTCCGTCATTTCAGATAAGTTGTATATAGTATTCGTGCTGCATTTGTTGGCTTTCGTCAAGGTGCAGTGTGCGGTAGCTATATGCTGCTTATCTGCTAGCATACGATGCGATTGGATTAGGGTAGTCGTTCGGCTTTGTTGGCTTTCGTCAAGGGTCGTGCGGGTGGGTTTAATTCGATCAAGAAATGTACGGGTTGAACTTGACTAGCGGGCTATGGTTTGTTGGCTTTCGTCAAGGTCATAGCACGTTAGGGGCAAAACATTATCGGGAATTTCAAGTGTTGAGATTTGCAATGAGATTGCATACCTTCTATGAGATAGTTGGATCCCGATACCCGCTGCGAGTAAGTGTTACTCCTGGGAGAGTTTTATACATTACAATTAGCCGATCAAGTAGGTGTCTAGAAAGGTGTTAACGGGGTTACGCCTCTGGGAAAACGAGGTTTACAGTAATTAGGTTCGTGCGAAAGCACGGGGGACCTCCCTCAAAGTACCAACACTGGCCTGGCTGAAAGATTGGCGAACTTGTAGTGTGTAATTAATCCCGGCTAGTCTTTCCTTTTAGGGTTTGAAGGAAGATTTGATAAAAAGCAGTGGGAGCCATCCTGATTAGATAAAATAATAACCAATCTATTCTTGCAAGAGCGCACGCTGAGTGTTTTCTTCTCTCTCTCCAGGTAGCGACCATATCACGCCTTAATCAAGATAATAATACGGATTATTGACCGAACCCGCTTGTTATACTGAACTGGGGAACGTTGGTCCCGCTTCAACTTATAATTGTTATAAGACAGAGCAGGAAATTGGGGAATACCAGATTTCCCGTGCCGCCCAAACGAAGAGAGTGCATGCTGATGCATCATCTTCGGGTGTGTTCATTATACAGAACTGTTTCTCAGTATCCTTTACGTCCTGGGTATGTGATACCAGATCAGGATCCCAGATATGTAATATGTTACATAGGGCTACAGAAAGGTAGAGAACTGAGAACGGGTGATAAGTTTCATGAGGCAGAAAACGGGGCAAGAGTTGCAGCCAAGTCTGTTGGTCACTGTCACCCTGTATTCCAAATACATTGATTCTGAACGAATATTATTAGATACCGAACCTGATATACAAAATCATATCAGTCTCTTTATTAGTAAAGAAATGATAAAATTTTGTATTGTTGGATAATGTTTTGAACATTTCCTATATCAAAAGTTGATCGGTTCAGGCACGTTATCTAAAAGCATTGATGTTCTAAATCAAACTACAGTTCTTAGTATACGGAACACACACAAGAGGAAGAGTTCAGAAATGAACGAATCCTTCTTGAGGTATTGTAGACTAGGTCAGATCAATGCGACCCGACTGGCTAGAGTTACATATAGATGTATATTTAAATCAGTTTGAATTTACGTCTTGTGAAACTCGCCAGTCATGTCACAAAGATAAGATGACCATAGCTCCGTTTATTGGAAACAGAGAAAGAGTCAATGAACTCTTGGGATGATACATGTTGATGTATGTAGGTCCCCAGTCTACACATGCCAAGACAGGTTCTTTGTACTTCATTACATTCTCTGATGATCTCTTTAGATTCAGACATATGTTCCTGTTGAAACACAAGTCCGAACCTTTTGAGATATTCACAGAATATAAGTTAGAAGTAGAGAACCAAAATAAGGGTACAAGTATTATGTCCTTTGATGTGATCAGGGAGGAAAATACTTGAGCACGGAATTCCTGGACCATTCTAAAGGAGAATGAGATTCTCTCTCAGCATTACTCCTCTGCATACACCATAGCACGATGGTATATCGGGGCGGAGCAATCACACCCTATATGATAAGGTGTGCTCTATGATGAGTATTACTGAGTTACCTATTTCCTTTTAGGGGTTATGCACTTGAGAAGCTGCATACCTATTGAATAGGTTCGAATCAAATCAGTTGCCTATCACTCCATATGAGATATGGAAAGAGAAGAGCCCATCTCTTCAGATAGTTAAGATTTGGGGTTGTCCGGCCTATGTCTAAAAGAAAAAACCGGACAAGCTCAGGGCAAGGTCAGTTATGTAGAACTGGAAATGTTCCAGCTATACAAACTACAGCACATGATTTGATAGAACCAAAGGATTCAGTAGATTCCAACGAACCTCAGCCTCTCCGCCGATCTAGTAGGGTTCCTCACCCACCTGAGAGATAATTCAGTTTCTCTATGACAGTGGGAGCGAGGAATGCATCATGAGATGATGACCCAACTAGTTTCGAGCTGGCCATCGAGAGTAAGACTCTGTAAGAATGGCTGGATGTTTAGCGATCTGAGATGGAATCCTTATACACCAGCAAAGTATGGACTTTAGCTGCTATATCTGAAGGGTTAAATCCCCATCAGGAGCAAGTATATCTTGAGAAGATTACTTTGTGTGCTTCGAAAAGTTGAGACTTTCAAAGCTAGACTAGTTAAAGGTTTTCTTCATCGACCAGGCGTGGATAATGATGAAACCTTTTTCCAGTAGCTATGCTTAAGTCCATCCAGATCCTACTTGCCATGGCTACATACCATGACTACGATATCTGGTGGTTGGGTGTCATGACTGCTTTTCTAAATGATGTTTTAGAAGAGTGCGTCTATAAGTACACAGCCAGAGGGCTTCGTAGACAGTGGGAGCAGCGGAAACGTGTGCAAGATGCTTTATAGGATAAAGCAGGCATCGCGGAGTTGGAACATCTATTTTGATGGATTAGTCAAAGAAGTTGACATCATCAAAATGGTAGATGAACCTTGTATATACAAAAAGATAGTAGGGAGTATGGTGACGATCCTCGTAGAGTACGTGGATGACATACTCTTGATAGGGAAGGAGTTTCCTATGCTACGCTCGGTCAATCTCCGTTTATCACAATGATTCTCCATATAGGATCATAATGATACCTACTAACTCCTGGATTTTGGATCTATGAGATAGATCTAAATGGATGTTAGGATTCTCACTAATTGTAGCGAGATGGTATCAATCGATCTTGGGGAGAATCACTGGAAGGGTTCTAGGGTGATAAAGACGACTGAATGTCAGTCGCAGGCATTGCCTTTACCCTCAGTAATGGGACGGTATGTTGGAAGAGTTCCAAGCTGGATACCGTGACATACTAGACGATAAAGGCAGGATACATCGCTACTTAAGATGCTACCAAAGAGGATGTTTGGGTGTATATTAGTTCGTGAGATGAACTACATTCCTACCATTGTGAGACAATGGAGTTGTGGCTCATGCCGAGGAACGCCGGTCCCATCAGTGATCCAGACATATTCTAAGGCAGTATCACTTGATCATGGAGATGGTTGATCTCCAGGGAGATCGAGGTTAGGAGAGTAGACTCAGAGGACAACACAGCGGATCCACTCACAAAGGCCTGTTCCCAGAGAGAGACTTTTATGGGATGGTTGAGTATGAGATACTGCAACCACTGCTACAGATGGCCCTAATGCAAGTGGGAGATTGTTAGTTATATGTATGCCCTAGAGGCCATTACTGTACATAGGATGTATATTGTAGTGGATGCTGGGACATATATAGGGAGGACTTTCTTGCTCGACATGATAGTATGCTATCTGGTTACCCTTTACCTTAACGTGTATACTGACTGTCTCTCTGTTACATGTTGGTAAAGCCCTTAGGATCTGTACTTGACTACCTGGACTATGATGCGGATCATACTAGTGGGGACATGGTAGTCCATAAGTACATCCTTCAAAGTCCCTAGTCGAGGGTATATCGAGACGGGGCATCGATATACCAGAGTAGACTAGCGTATACCTTCTCGACCCATACAGATGGGCGATGGATGATCCCATATCCATTGGTGTTTGACATCAGAGATGATATACGGGTGCTCAGTGGAGACTGGGTACACTGGACGGACTCGCCGAGAACTCCCAGATGGTATTATACCTCACGTCAGATGGCAGTTCTCTGGTGACACTGGTACAGAGTAGTCTGTTGACCCGAGATCGTCATAGAGTCTTGTGTGGTTCCCACTGTGCTTTGATTTCCATCTTACCACGTCCAAGAGGGCGTGCAAAACGGTGGTTTTTGGGTACAGTCCCGAGTCACATGGAGGCAATGAGCGATAGGAGGGGATTCGTCTCTCCCGGTATAGGGAGTTGATGTTGCGCTGTGTTCGATTGGCTATAACAGGAAATCCCTGGCCAGGGTTGCTGAGATTTACTGGTAAGTGTTACCAGTAGTTTCTCGAACAGTTATAGACCTCATATCGACACGACTTATCAAGCTATTGGGGTCTGACGTTTACCACCCCTAGGCAAGATATGCGACATATCAGACGATCAGACCGGACTGTACGGTAGTGTTACTGGTTGGATTCACTGGAGTGTGAGCGGGCTTGCTCGTCGATCTTCAGATCGCTCAATACCCGGGTGGCCGTTACGTTTAGCAGACCGCTTGCGGCTTGTGGATGTTTGATATGATCATCATCCGCTGCCGGCGTATTGACGAGTCTTTAGAGTCCTACACAGAGGTTTCCTGGCTCAAGCGAAACGAAATAGGAGCGCATATGAGATATGTGCGGGACCGAGAATAATGCGTGTATGTGATACCGCATTCCATTCTCGCGATGAATGTATCGGAAAGGTTGTATGCGATATAACCGTTGATTCGATAAGTCGATACATTGAATACTAGTCGGTTGTGTGCGTCATGACCGGATCATTGAATCAAGTGTTGATTTAATGATTTAATGCATAATTATATATTTGATATGTTACTTTGCACTAACTAGTATTGGTTCACTTTAAACGGATTTTCTCACTTGGAATGTGCGCATTACATATGCGATATGATTTTGTGCACTTGATTGTATCATGTTTGATGATACATGTTTACTTGGTTAAGTGCAAAGAATTAAACCATGGTTAAAAGAATGGCTAGGGTTTCATTTCCTTTATTATTCATTTATTTATTCATTTTGGAAAAGAAGAGAAAAGAATGGTTGCAAGTTTTGGAGTTTAGTTGAAGCTTCATGCAGCTTTGATAAAGTCAACCATTCTTATCTCATCCTTAACCCTAACCATTCCCACTAACCATGATTCATTCTCTACACTTGACCATGGTTAACTTTATGATAAGAATTCATTTTTCTTTTCTTTTTTTTTTAACTTATCATAACAATTTCCTTCTTCTTCTTCCTTGCTTCAAGTGAAGAAGCTTGAGGTCATCAATGGTGATTGATGTTTTTGAGTGAGAAATCCAATTCTAAAGTTAACCCACTTCCTATTTCTTCATTCTCTACCTCTTGCCAAGTAGTAGAGTGTGTTTCCTTCACAAGTTTCTTGACTTGGTGAAGTCGGAGCTTGATTTAGCGATACCTCGACGTAGATCATCTTCGGCATGGACATCGACGACCTAGCTTGCCCATTCTCCGACGAAGCCGATCCTAGAGCCCGGATTTGACTTGGACAGCGGAGAGGACCTCGTTGCGGAGCTATGGAGGTGGAGCACCGGATCTACAAAGGTTGTATTTCCGTTTTCTCATTAGTTAAGTGTTAACTAGTTCATTGTTCGCCTAGACATCTAGTTCTCGATCCGTAGTTTAGGGTTTGTAGGCACCATAATTTTTGAAATTGCCATGGTTGATGGCTTGGGAGACCTCACTAGGGTGCCTAGGAACCCTACACGCACAGGTTCACTGTCGTGTTCTGCGAGGACCAGGATCCGCTTTGGACGTTTTCCACGGGGTCAGGATTGACATAAGCCGCTTTCCACGTAGCCAGGAATTTTTGCTCTGGATGTTTCACACGGGGTTAGGATTGACATAAGCCGCGTTCCACGTAGCCAGGAATTTTTTTATTGTATCCGTATTTCATCGAATGAGGGTTTGACTCTGGGTGATTTGTATATCGCCGATCCATGGAACTGGGAGTTGCCGCTGTTCCGCTTCGCTTGAAGTTGTATCCGTTGTTATGAGACGAGTGTTGAGATGATCTCTAGGTCATTTGCGACCCGTCGAGATTTGGCTTCTTCTTATGATGAAACCTGGGAGAGGAGTATGATCCCTTCTTTGTTTACGCCCTTGGATTGTATACAGGGAGTGATGGAACATCACCTGTAGGGCATAAATTAAAACTTTTTTTTATTTCTTTTTCCGCGATGCTCTATCATTTCAGCTTTTATATCGCGAAGGTCGCGATTGCCCTATCATTTCGGCTATTTTTCGCGGTGCCCAATCATTTCGGCTATTTATTTCATTTTTACTCGCTGCTTTTTATTGCGAGTTGCCCCATCATTTCGGCTATTTTTCATGCATACATTTTTACTTGCTGTTTTTTTATTGCAAGTTGCCCCATCATTTCGGCTGTTCCGTATGCACGTGCGGCCTACTGGCTTTTCGCCATAAACCTGAAATTAGACACTGATTTCGGCATCAGCACCGCTGCAACTGGGATAATGCCAGGAGCGAATCATCATCTGCCTTTGTCGATGTTGAACAAAGGTGGCTTAGCAAACAGGGTTAGAGTCCTGTCGACTAAGGCTTTTGACTTCATGAGCCGTAAGGGTCTCACAAAGGTACTTCTCCCTACAAGTCGTGAGGATCTTGTAGGTGTATTTTCTCTCTAGGAGTCGTGAGGATTCCTAAGTGTATGTTCCTCTGTAAGTCGTAAGGATCCTACAAGAGAGTTTTCTCCTTATAAGCCGAGAGGACTTATAAGGGTTGTTCACCATATGGACATACCCCTTAGTCATAGGGTGAATCTTTGCTGGGGAAATGTTTATTCGCGCCCGTGGATTGTATACAAGGGCCAATATTGGACCACTTGTAGGGCATTGTCGAGGGTTGTGGGGGATTTTGCTTAAGCACAGGTTTAGGTCTCTGTGACTTAAGACTTTCAAGTCTTATGAGCCATGAGGGTCCCATAAGAGAGTTCTCCTTACGAGTCGTGAGGATCTCGCAAGTGTATTTTCTCCTTAGGAATCATGGGGATCCCCAAGTGTATTTCTCCCTTGTGAGTCGTGATGAAACACTCGCCGGTAGCCCTGCTGTTTTTACTCACAGAACCCTTTCGGGTTTTCATCCGTGCCCTTCTTGCTTATGGACATACCGTTTTTTTTATTATTATTTTTTTATATATATTTTTTTTTACGAGATCGCGCCCTTTCGGGTTTTCATGAATACTCGCCGGTAGCCCTGCTGTTTTTACTCACGGAGCCCTTTCGGGTTTTCATCCGTGCCCTTCTTGCTTATGGACATACCTTTTTTTATTTTTATTTTTTATTTTTTTTATTTATCTCGTCAGCCTAAGGATGCTGCGGTAGTAGTTTTAAGGACATTTCGGTCCGTCGTTAGTTTAAGGACGTTTCGGTCCGTCGTTAGTTTAAGGACGTTTCGGTCCATCGTTAGTTTAAGGGCGTTTCGGTCCATCATTATTTTAAGGACGTTTCGGTCCATCATTAGTTTAAGGACATTTCGGTCCATTCAGGGGAAGGCCGGCTACTGCTTATAAAGTCTGAGCTTAGGAAGATAGCGAGCGGACATAGTCGTCATCATCTATCATTGACCTAGGCTGTGGTTCATTAAGCGTGGTATTTCTTTAGGAAGCGGCCGTTTATTGGCCTGAAAGGCCTTTCACCGTGCATGTCCATGAGTAGATAGGCTCCACCCTGGTAAACCTTGTCTATAATGTACGGGCCTTCATAGTTCGGCTCGAATTTTCCCCGTTTGGCGCGATTGGGGATCATAGGCCTTTTGACCACTAGCACGAGTTCGCCTTGACGGAATGTCCTTGGCTTGGTCAATCTTTCATACGAGCGTGTCATTTTTTCTTTGTAAGCCTCCAAGTTTTGTTGTGCTACGAGCCGTGTTTCATCAAGGGCATCAAGCTCTTCTAGCCGAAGGTGAGCATTTTCTTCACTCGTCAACTCGCAGTGGACTGCCACTCGTAGAGAAGGTAGCTCTATCTCGAGGGGGAGTACTGCTTCCGTACCGAATACCAATGCGTATGGCATCGTGTTTATGTCCGTCTTGAACGTAGTTCGATATGCCCAGAGAGCTTCTTGCAGTCTCTCGTGCCAGTCCTTCTTATTTCGGGACACCGTCTTTTTTATGATCTTTGTCAAGGTCTTATTGAAGGCCTCGGCCAGACCGTTAGCTCGTGGATTATAAACTGAGGAGTATCTCCAGTCTATATTATGCTGTTGAGCGAAGCGGCTAATCTTATGGCTTCTGTAGGCTGGCCCGTTATCGGAGATAATCCGTCGTGGAGTTCCAAACCGATAAATGACGTGCGTTTTGAAAAAGTGGAGGATATTCTCCGTCCTCACTTCCCTCAGCGGTACTGCTTCCGCCCATTTGGAGAAGTAATCAGTCGTCGCCAGGATGAAACGATGTCCCCTGGACGATGCTGGTTCGATGGGGCCGACTATGTCAGTCCCCCACATTTCGAATGGCCAGCAAGCCACCGTTGGATGTAGTGGATTCGGATGCTGGTGGATGAAATCCTCGTGGATTTGGCATGCGTGACATTGCTTCGCATATTCGAGGCAATCCTGAATCATGGTGGGCCAGTAGCAGCCCATCCTTTGATCTTTAGCTTCATCTTTGGGCCCGCTTGGTGAGAACCACATATTCCGTCGTGAACTTCCTGAACGACTCTTTCTGCTTCGTCATGTCCTAAGCATCTCAACCACAGAGAGTCAAATGATCTCTTGTATAGAGTATCATTGACGAGAGCGAAAGATAGAGCTCGTTTCATGAGCTGATGTCTTGAGAACGCTTCTTCGGGCATTCGGTGGGACTTAAAGTAGTCTATGAAGACTTCCCTCCAGTCCTCAGCCTTCTCACGGTCTTTTATTTTTAAGGTCGCCTGCTCAGTCGCTCCCTTTTCTTCGGAAGATTCCAGAGATATTTCTGCTGGGACGAGCACTCGACGGCTTTGTACCACGATTCTGACGTCATCGAGGTTCTCGTCAGCCAGTTCTTTAGCAAGCTTAGCTAACGCGTCCGCTTTGCTATTTTCCGTGCGTAGTATGCTTTCTAAAGTATAGGAGGGAATTTGGGTCAACAGTTGTTGCACCTTTTCGCCGTACTTCACCAACTCCGGTTTGCACGTTTGGTAGTCACCATTTACTTGACTGACGGCCAGTTGAGAATCCCCGTATATGAGGAGGTTTTCAATTCCCATGTCAATGGCGATCTCGAGGCCTGCTATCAAAGCTTCATATTCGGCTTCATTGTTCGTCCTCGGTTCTGTTAAGGAGAAAGCAAAGCTCATTATCCCTCCTTGTGGAGTTACGAAGATGAGGCCTACTCCCGACTTGACTATTGGGGCACTTTGTTTGCGTTTCTTTACGGAAGACGTTCCATCGAAATAAAGTTCCCATCGGGTATCACCACCGTCGATCGCATCAAACGCATGTTCGTCCGGCAAATCGCAGTTTAGAGGTGAACCGGCAGGTACCGGGTGCTCAGCAAGGAAGTCGGCGATAGCTTGGCCTTTCACTGCCTTGAGAAGCTGATAGGTTATTGAAAACTCCATCAAGAGCAAGGCCCATTTAGCGAGTCTCCCCGTCAATATGGCCTTCGACATTAAATATTTAAGAGGGTCCACCTTCGAAATGAGACGGACTTCATGTGCCAATGCGTAGTGCCTGAGCTTTGTTATCGCAAAGATCAATGCCAGGCAGTGTTTTTCAATGGGAGAATAGTTGCATTCTGCCCCCAGTAGAACTCGACCTAAGTAGTAGAATGCTCTTTCTTTCCCCTGGTCATTCTCTTGCGCCCATAATGCGCCCAAGGAATCCTCAAGGGCTGTTGTATAAAGGATAAGGGGCTTTCCCTTGACTGGAGCAGCTAACACCGGCGGGTTCTGTAGGTACTGCTTGATTTCGTCCAGTGCGTCTTGATATTTGTGATCCCAAACGAATGGAATTCCCTTCTTCATCAGGTGACTGTAAGGACGGCACTTGCCTGACAGGTTGGCGATAAACCGCCGGATGTACGCGAGCTTCCCCTGGAGAGACCGCAGCTGTTTGAGAGTCCTTGGGGGTGGCATTTCCATGATCGCCTTGATCTTGGATGGATCTATTTCGATACCTCGGTGTCGGATGATGAATCCTAGGAATTTACCCGAGGAGACTCAGAACGCACATTTGAGGGGATTCATCTTCAAATTATATTGCCGAAGGCGTTGAAACACGGTCTTCAGATGCTCTAAATGCTCTTCGTATGACATGCTCTTCACTACGAGGTCATCGATATAGCACTCGACGATTTCATGTATGAGATCATCGAAGATCTTTGTCATGGCCCTTTGATAGGTGGCACCGGCGTTCTTTAAACTGAAGGGCATCACCTTGTAGCAGAATATACCCAAAGGAGTCCTGAAGGCGGTGTGCTTCTGGTCTTCGGGATGCATCTTTATCTGATTGTACCCTGATGAACCGTCCATGAAAGAGAAAACCTCGTGAGTGGACATGTTATCTATCATCAGCTCGGTTACCGGTACTGGGAAATCGTCCTTTGGGCAGGCTTTATTGAGATCCCTGAAGTCCACGCATATGCGCACCGTCCCATTCTTCTTCATCACCGGGACGATGTTGGCGATCCAGTCAGGATATTGGACTTCTTGGATAAATCCAGAATCGATCAGCTTCTTGACTTCGGCGTTAATCCTTATTTCAAGCTCGAGCCGCATCCGTCTCGGCGCCTGTTTGACTGGCTTGATATCCGGTGATATTGCTAATTTATGTACCGCAATCTCTGGATCTAATCCTGGCATCTCGGAATAGTTCCACGCGAAGCAATCTCCATGCTGTAGAAGCACGTCTTTTAGCGCCGCCACCCTTTCCTCAGATAGCAGCTCGCTGACGAATGTTGGTCGAGGATCGTCTGCCGATCCCAACTCAATCTTCTTGAGGTTATCTGCAGTAGTATGTATGCCATCTTCCAGTTCTTTTGGAGCCGATGGAAATTCTGAGATTACCTCATTGTCATTGTTTTCGAAGCACCAAGGGAGCTCATCTATGTCCTCGGGCTCTTCTTTTAATATTGTAATCATGTAACAGGTGCGAATCCGCTTCCAAGATTGATGTGGATCTGGCTCTGCTCTTGCGGCTTTGGGTTCGTGCTTTTGTGGCGGCGTTACCCTCCAGCTGCTGGATAAAGCAAATCTGCCTTGCTGGTACTGGTCTTCGACCCAGTTCTTGAACGTGAAGCAGTCTTCGATAGGGTGTCCTATGGCTCGGTGATAAGAGCAATAGCCCGAATGAGAAACCTCGTTAACTTGCTCAGGGTGCTTAGACTCCGGAAGTGCGATCATTTGATGTTTTATGGCGAGCTCGAGTAGCTTCTTCGTCTTGTCTCGAGGGAAGGAATACGCTCGACTCATATTCTTCATGAGGGACAAATCCGGACCGCGCAATGCCTGATCACACGACTCTCTAATCCAGCGTCGTTGTTGTCGGCTCCTCTTTCCGCTTCTTGACCTACTTCTGCCGCTGCGTCGGGCCTTTTGTACAACGGGTTGACAGGGAGGAGCACCTTCGTCTTTTGCGACCTGTTGAAACAGACGTTGTGTCCTGGCCTTCTCGTAGATGGCCATCTCGCGGTTGTGATTTTCCCGAGCTTTTTGACCCACTTTCTTGATAAGCTTGTCCATTCGTTTTTCAAACGACGGACTCGGCACTTCACTCGCGGGATCCAGTTTTGACGAGGGGTTAACATTCCCCGACAGGGTGTCCTCCTCCTCATCGAAGTTATATATGGCGTAGCTTCCGTGGACTCGCTCCCGTTTCCCGGATCTCACATATCCAAGCATCGAGCGTTTCTATTCTCCCGTTGGGCAATTTGCGCTGAGTCCCAGGGACATTCCAAATCCTGTTGTAGAACCGAGCTTGTCGAACAGTCTGTTTTAAGGGTACTCCTTGGCGCTTCAATAGCCTCTTTAGACCATTTGTGTAATATCTGGGCAAACGGATGGGTTGGAGCCTGTCGAGTGTAGCATCCGCGCCATGCCATATCTCTTTCTCCACTCTCGTTTCTGTGGATTGGTAGAATAGGATCACCTTTTTACCCTTTCGCCTGGGAGGGACGTAAAATGTCTGTAGGTCCTGCACATTGTAAGCTTGAAGTGTGTCGAGATCCTTGTAGTGTTCCTGCGGCACCATGGTGATTTGCAAACTCTGATCATCGCCAGGGGATGCTTGTATTGACGGCCGACTGGAGAACACGGCATTAACTTCATCTTCCGAGTCACTTCCGAAGATCAACATGGGGGCGGACAGTCCCAGGTTGTTGCGTCGGGACGGACCAGCGTAGACTATCTCTTCTTCTTCTTCGGTATCACTCCCGAAAACAGGGATGATGGCGGCGGCTTTGTTCTCCGGCTTGCGAAACTTTTCTGTATCCTCGAAGTCTAACAAAAAGTACTTCGTATCTTCGTGTTTGTGGACTTCGTTCATGGAAAATGGGTTCAGCTCACCTGTTACGGTATATTCAAAGCCATCCTTGAAGTACTTCATACACCGATGCTGTGTAGAAGGGATGATGTTGTATTCATGTAACCAAGGACGACCGAGCAAGGCATTGTAGCAGGTCTTGGCGTCAATGACGTGAAACTTGATGTCCGTGACAAGCAGTCCGAAGCGTAATGTTAGTATTACAGATCTGAGAGTCCGTGATGACTGGGAGTCGAAACCGGAGATGGTAATTTTGTCACGAGCGAGGTGTTGCACACTCATGCAGATTTCCTTCAACACCCGAACATTAAGGAGATTGACGGAGGATCCATTATCCACTAGGATCTTGCCTATCTTGATATCATGGCAGTATCCGGAGACATATAGGGGACGGTTGTGGTCGCACGTCCCGAGGAGGAGGTCTTCGTCACCGAAAGTGACGTCGGCCGTGTGCACTTCTTCCAGTTCATTCTTCATCCTTTCTTCGGCGAGGAAGGCTTGGAATTGCTCGGGTTCTTGTAACGCCTTGATTAATGAATCTCGCGCTTCTTTCGATAATAGGAGGGCATCGAGAATGCTGAGCTGAGAAGGTAGCTTCCTTAGGTGCGCTAGGATGTTGTAGTCCACCTTACCCTTCCTGGGAGGGTCCTTGGCAGTCAGCTCTTTCATGACTTGGTCATCTAAGGCGATATCCCCAGTGACGTTCTCCTTTCCCTTATCTTTTCTATTTGCGGGCCCGAGATTCTTTTTCGGAAGCGTGCGATTGCGCAGCTGAATGTTTTCGCAGGCCTCTGGTTCTTCCTCTTTCCCTAAAACGGATTCTTTAAAGAAAGGGCCCAGAACCATTTCCTCATCAGAGTGGCTCCCAAAGGTGAGAACTTGCGATCCTCCGGCGTTGACCACATAACAGGTGCCGGTAGTTCTTTTGTGCCTGTCGGTTGTACTTCTTTACTCCCGACGAGTTCTGCGTTTCATGCGCTTAAAATGTTGTCGGTGAGCAACATATCCCTGCCACCATATCCTAAAGGCGTCACACTTTTCCGTAGGGTGTGAAATTTTCCGATAATATGAGCAATAATTAGGGTGCCTCTCCAACCCATCGAACGCGTTCTCTTCCGAAGGTGGTAGCTTCATCCCTACTGACATGGCTTTGGCGAACCTGTTCCTCGTCTTGAACACGTTTTTATTCGCATCGGATGTCTTTTGATCTGGCGGGAGTGCTTCGACTCTTTCGTTTAGTCGCCTGCGCTTGGCTCCTTCCGATGCAGCCATCTCACGCTCCTGATCGGCTTTACTCTTCAAACGAATCTCGTCTAGAAAGGCGTCGATCATTTCATCTGTTGGCCATACAAGTTCTGGCTCAGGCTGTGCCCCCAGTTTCTCAGTGCCAGGAGTTTCCTCATCTTCCGAGTGGGAAATCATATGACAACTTGGTATATGTCCCTCGGATTCATCTGACGAGCTTTCTCCATCTTCTTCCTCCTAAAAGACATGGTTAAAGAACTCTTGCAGTGTGACGGGATTCCGCGCCTTTTGATTGTACTCCTCCAGCGCATCAATCTGTTTCTGCAAATCCGTGCGCTTATCTCCAGGCTTCATGGACTTCCTGGACTTCTTCTTCTTTTTCTTCGAAGATTTTGACGGTTGGGTGTCAGTACTTGGGCTATCGCCACCGATTTTTATAGTTGGACGTGGCTTCAGCATCCCTTCGATAATTTGAGGTTCAAGCGGGTCCTTCCATTCGACCACCGGGCACGCATGAAGGTCCCTCAGCATTCTTTTGGTTTTAACTGATAGCACAACCTCCCATGGAGCTTCTTCAATAAAGGAACAGGTTGCCCCCGGTGTATCTGCTTTCTTAGGAGCATGCGGCTGTGGTGGGTTCACCTTCCATTTTTCGGACAGCGCAAACTTTCCCTGGAGGCATTGATCTTCAATCCATCCTTTGAAAACGAAGCAATCTTCAATCGGATGGCTTACCGTTTGATGGTAAGGGCAATAGTTGGGGTTATTCACCTCAGTGGGTTGTGGCGGTCGCCTTGGATTTAGCAAGTTTATAACCTGTTGCGTACTGCCAGCTCGAATAACCGTTTCGTCTTGTCCCGTGGGAACGAGTAGGGACGCTTCATCTTCTCATTATAATAGCGCCGTCTTTCTTCCAGCTGATCCGCCTGCTTTGGGTTACTGGGCTGCTGCTGAGCGTTCGCAACGAAGGTTGCCTTCCCTTTACCCTTGTCATTCCGGGGTTCTGGCTTCGGGGGAGACGGTCTGTGACCCATCTGGTCCATCTGGGCCAACTTGTCGATCAAATCCTGAAACGTGGTCGGCTTAAAGAACATCATGAACTGGGAGATAGTTGCATGAGGGTCTAGAGTTCCCACAAACATTCCCACCGTAGGAGCTTCTTCTATACGCTGCTCGCATTTTGACCATAAATTACGCCACCGTATAGCATATTGGACCCATGTTTCGCTCGGCTTTACCCTGACATTGATCAATGCCGTTATCGGGGTACGCTCGCTGGCACTCGCAAAGCGTTGGGTGAACAACAATTCCATCTCTGCGAAGGTCTTGATAGAGTCGTTTGGGAGCTCAGAGTACTACTCGAACGCCGTATCTGATAAACTTCCAACGAACTGGAGAAGCAAAAGCTTGTCATCACCGCCGGTGTTGCCGTAGAGTGCCCTGAACTGGGCAACATGCAGGTGAGGATTGCCCATTCCCTTGTAAACATGGAACTTGGGAATTGTGTAACCCGGCGGGTACTTGATTTGGTCATACCAGCTTGGATATGGCCGTCCCATTTTTACGACCTGGCCGGCTGCTTCAGTCGCATGATGAACCCGTATTTGCTGGGCTATGTACTCGTCCAAATCAGTTTTAGAGATTGTATCATCTTTAGCCGTTGACAAAGCCGGCGGGGGATTTGATGTCTCTCCCCTATCGTCTCTGAGGACGATCGGGGGCTCTTCAGCCGAAACATCTTGTTGTATCATCATCCCTATCATATCTTGGAAGAGAAGGCTCATACGCTGTATGTTGGCTGCTTGTTCAGCAGCCTCTTTGTCCTTCTTCTCCAATATTCGGCGAAGGAATTCGGCGTCGGTTTCTTCCTCCTGGCGTTCATCCGAGGACGTTTCTGGGTTTTCTTTTGGCCCAGTAAGTGCGGCCATAGCATTCATCATCTCTTGGAGCTTCTGTTGCTGCTCCTGCGCCTTGGCCACTGACTGTGTAAGCGGTCTATGACCTGTAGACGCATGGCTGTCTTCCTTTCCTGACGCCATGTTTACGGTATGGACCATCATGCCCCTAGACTTAGGGCGTCTAGGCTTAGTGCCTTTAGCTCTCATTGCAGGCTGGGGGATCTTCTCTGGCTTCCTCTTTTTATGAACAGTGGAAATTGAAGGGGCCGTTGAGGTGGGCACCCAGACAGGTTTTCGTGGCTTAGCCTGGCGACTGACTCCTGTTGGATTTTCAACTTCTTGTGCTGGCGGAAGAAATTTGGATCGATCATCGAGTCTCGGGTCTGCCGCCAGACTTTATAGATTCGGGAGGACAGCCGTTGAGGAGATTGGGGATGTTCTGGCTTCACTTCTATAGCCCTTTTCAGCGGAGGGGGAGACCTCTTTAGCACCGCGGTAGGAGAATTCCTACGCACCTTATTTAGCATCTCAAAGCTGTTCCCAGTTGGAACAGCAACATTAATTTCTGTCGTAGGGGCTGGAGGAGTTAGCCCAGAAGGGGAGTTGCCTCCGGCCTTTCTCACTCGGTGCCAGTAACGACGTCGAGCGTGTCGTGCTAATGGCATCGGCTCGGTGATGGCGATAACCTCGTCTTGCCCCCTGTGTATGTGGGGGGTCACTGCTGGTGTCAGCCTGTTAAAGACTGATGTCCTTTGGGTAGCAGGAGCGGGAGCTGGAACAGTCAATCTTGTAAAGACCGACTTTTTGGCAGGGGAAGCCGCCTTGACGACTTCAGGAGCAGGACTGGTTATTTTCTCAGGAGCAGCCTTCTCTAGAATTGCAGGCCCCATTGCGGTTTCACAGGAGCTCTGGCCTAGTCTGGAGAAGACCGAGGCGCTGGTATTGGGCGACCCGTTGAGAGGGGCCGCAGCAAGGGCAAGCCGATCAAAGACCGACTTCTTGGGAGCTTCCGTTGTCAGCACAGGAGCGGTGAAGCTTGTTGGTGGGAGCATAGCCCTAAAAAACAACCCTGTGGTGGCTTGAGTGACCTGTTCCATGGGGATTATGAACAGCGAAGCAGCTTGGGGTCCGTAGGCTATACCTCCTAGCGAGGCAGAGCGTTGGTTGCAATTGCAGTTGGAGCATGTCGCACAAGCGGAAGCCATTGATTCTTTGCTTTTTGCAATAAGCAAAACGCCGAATCTTAGTACCTTGAAACCCCAGGGCAACTATTAGCAAACCGTGTTTGGTTCGCGAACACGACCCACGAAGTGTGGAGTGGAAAGAGGAAAAGGTCCCACCGGGCGTGCCAGAATCTGTTTCCCTTCGAAAGATGGCTCGACGGCATACGTCTCGCCTGGGGTTCGGGGCAGTTGCTAATTGGAGCTATCCGTCTACCTCTCCGAAAATGCCAAGTTGATTATGGCACCGTGTATCGAAGGTTTAAATGGGTGCGTCCGATGTAGCAGACTTCGTCAGATTCCCCCTCGCTTGAGGGATTTTTTGATTGTGGGGACGCTCTTCCCTACAGGCGCAAGCCCCTGCAGTTAATTACGCTATCGCACTGCGGTAACAACTTTCTCCTTCTCCAGATGGTCACTTCGTGTCGTGTGTGTTTGATTTGTGTTTGGTTGCCCGTGGATTGTATACGGAGACTGAGTTATGTCGTCGCCCGTAGGGCACGGACTAGTCCAAATCCGTATCTTTCTTAGATTTGGGTTTGGGGGCTGTGTTTAAGGATACGTTAACCTCATTTGAGACTAAGATCGACTTAAACGTTGGTTAAAGATACGTTAGTCTAGTTTTAGACTAAGATCGACTTAACGGAATCGTTTAGATCCAACAATAGAGCAATTAAGGGAGCCCTGTTGTTTAGTTTAGTGACGTTGCGGTCAATAGGTAGTTTAAGGATATTGCGGTCCGATGTTAGTTTTAAGACGTTGCGGTCAAGGTTAAGGACGTCATAGTCTATGGATTTAAGGACTCCACAGTCCGTTGTTAGTTTTAAGACATCTCGGTCAAGGTTAAGGACGTCATAGTCCATGGGTTTAAGGACCCCACAGTCCTTTGTTAGTTTTAAGACATCTCGGTCAAGGTTAAGGACGTCACAGTCCGTTGTTAGTTTTAAGACATTCCGGTCAAGGTTAAGGACCTCATAGTCCATGAGTTTAAGGACCCCACAGTCCGTATCAATGTGTGGTCATCGGGACCCGTCGCCTCTTTGAAGACGTTGAGGGATTACAACGCCAAGTATCAAAAGAGTGAAGAGATGTACCCTTAAACCAAGGTAGATTAAACAATCTTTGGTCCAGCTTGGGACCAGGACCAATTAATTATGTTATGAGCCCATCAGCCCAGTTAAGTTTGAATTGAGGACTTATGGCCATCTTGGGCTAAGTCCAATCATGTTTGGAATATTGGCTTCCTATTGGTCCATTGAAGGAGAGGCTTTGCCTCTGGCCATTTAGCCAATTGGGCTAAAGTTAGTGTTAAACACTAAAAATCAGCAGTGTTGAACACTGGGAACAAGTTAGTGTTTTAACACTAAAAGACAGTTGGTGTTAAACACCAGCAACAGGGGGTTCAAATTAGTGTTAAACACTAAAACAAATCAGTGTCGAACACTAGCAACAGAGATCTCAAATTAGTGTCAAACACTAAAATAATCAGTGTTAAATATTGGTGACAGAGATTTTAATTTAGTGTCGAACACTAAGAAAATTAATGTTAAACTCTGTTAACAGAGATTTAATTTAGTGTTAAACACTAAGAAATTCAGTGTTAAACACTGCAAGAAAGGCTCTTCAATTAGTGTTGAACACTAAGGCAAAACAGTTTTAAACACTGGATTCAGAGGGTCCAATTTAGCGTCAAGCACTAAGGTAAGAGGGGTCACGTGGTAGCACGTGAGGGCGCCCTCCCCTTTATTTGTTCTGCTAAGAATATTGAATACTTTGGAGTATCACGTGTTGTCACGTGATGGGCATTTAAGTGTTTGTGCGTTAAAGCTTCTGCCAAGAGTCATGTGGGTCACGTGAGGCATTGCCTCACGTGACCTTCTCTGTGGATCTTTCCGGGGGTCACGTGGTAGCACGTGACCTGCCTCTTTGCAATTTCTGATTAAATTCTTCATTAAATCCCCATTTTCTTCTGAAGAATTATATTCTCTGATAGAGTTGAATTTTGATTTTCCTGTAGGAATTAAATTCCTCATATATGTGAAGAACTGAATTTTATCATAGGGTTAAACCCTAATAAAAGCTTTAGAGGAATTATATTCCCATTCTCTTTAAGAGAATTATTCTTAAATAGGGTTAAACCCTAATTTATATTCTGAGGAATGAGATTCTGTTATAGGGTGAAACCCTAATTTCTTCTTTCTTAAGGGAATTAAATTCCTGTTTTTTTGACAGGACTAAGTTCTTAACTAGGGTTAAACCCTGATTCTGTTCATTCTGAAGGAATTAAATTCCTATAACATAGGTTTGAACCCTAATTTTATCTCAAAGAAATTAAATTCCTATAATTCTGTGAGAATTAAATTCTTAAATTTCCATTCCTTCTCTATGCTTTGGAT
Source organism: Agapanthus africanus (assembly GCA_030015575.1). Taxonomy (NCBI): domain Eukaryota; kingdom Viridiplantae; phylum Streptophyta; class Magnoliopsida; order Asparagales; family Amaryllidaceae; genus Agapanthus; species Agapanthus africanus. The sequence continues at coordinate 406,945,919 of CM057349.1, read as the reverse complement.
CTGCATGGCAGAATCTCAACCCAATGAGAATTAAATTCTCAATTCATGGAGAGATGTGCACTTTGCAGATCCTCTACTAAAGAGAGAACTAAGTTCTTCTTTTTAATATCAGAGTTAAACTCTTTTGAGAATTAAATTCTCTTTTAAGGGCCTTCCCTTTCTTACCTAGGATTTTCTTCTGCAGAAGATCAAATTCTTCCAGAGTCTCAAGGCTCTATATTTCTCTTTTTCTATCTCCTTTTTTCTTCTCTTTTTTTCTTCCTCTGTGTCTCTTGGTTCCTATTTATAGGAGAAAAAGCAGAATCAATTAGTTTTGATGAATCTTTTATTGAGAGATTTGATTTGTATTCACCATTCGTTTGGACCTTTGGATTATTAGTTGAATTTTATTCACCATTGGATTTTAAATCCAAAGATTTTCCTTTGTTATTTCGATTAGATTTTAAGGGGAAATCTTTCCAAGTTCAAGATTTTTCCATAAATAGGTGATATTTAATCACCTTTAAATCTTTGGTTCAATCGGTTCCAAATAATCATTTTTCTTTGGAAAGATTTGAATGATCTCTTCAGAATTTGATTCTGTTAAATAGATAGGCTTTGAAAGCCGGTCACGTGTGGCCACGTGACCCATGGTCACGTGTAGGCACGTGGCCCTTGGTCACGTGTAGGCACGTGACCCCCTGGAACGAGCTTTCTTCTTCTTTTTGCGCTCTGTCTTCTGGCCGCTGCTTAGCCGTCACGTGCCACCACGTGAGCCTGGTCACGTGTGAGCACGTGACCCTCGTCTGGAGCCTTTTTCTTGATTTAATCAGAGAATGAGTCCACTGCTTTCAAATGTCACGTGCCAACACGTGACTGCAGGTCACGTGCTAGCACGTGATGCCTCCTTCGTAAGCTTTCCTGATTTTAAATCAGGAAACAATTACATTCACTGATAATCTCTCAAGATTTGGGCATATGTTCCTATTGAAACATAAGTCTGAAGCTTTTGAGAAATTCAAAGAATATAAGTCAGAAGTAGAATGAGATTCTCTCTCAGCATTACTCATCCGTATTCACCACAGCACAACGGTATATTGGGGTGGAGCAATCGCACCCTATTAGATATGGTGCGCTCTATGATGAGTATTACTGAATTGTCTATTTCCTTTGAGGGTTATGCACTTGAGAAGCTGCATACCTATTGCATAGGGTTCCAACCAAATCGGGTGCCTACCACTCCATATGCGATATGGTATGGGAAGAGCCCATCTCTTAAGAAAGTTAAGATTTGGGGTTGTCCGGCCTATGTCAAAAGCAAAATCCGGACAAGCTCGAGGCAAGGTCAGTTCTGTGGAAGTTTGTTGGATATCCCAAGCATTTGCGAGGGAATATCTTCTACCACACTGAGGAGCAAAAGATATTTTATTTCTCAGCATGCCACCTTTTTAAGAAAAGGAATTTTTTGTGAAGAAATTAGTGGTCATGAGGTAGAACTGGAAGGAGTTCCAGCTATACAAACTACAGCAGATGATTTGGTAGAACCGGAGGATTCAATAGTTCCCAACGAACCTCAGCCTCTACGCCGATCTGGTAGGGTTCCTCATCCGCCTGAAAGATACTTCGGTTTTCTCAATGACGGTAAGAAAGAGGATTGCATCATGAGATGATGACCCAACTAGTTTCGAGCAGGCCATAAAGAGTGGCAACTCTGTAAGAATGGCTGGATGCTAAGCGATCTGAGATGGAATCCATATACACCAACAAAGTATGGACTTTGATTGCTATATCTGAAGGGTTGAATCCCCATCATGAGCAAATATATCTTGAGAAGATTACTTGGTGTAGATGGAAAAGTTGAGACTTTCAAAGCTAGACTTGTTAAAAAGGGTTCTCATCATCGATCGGGTGTGATTTATGATGAAACCTTTTCTCCAGTAGCTATGCTTAAGTCCATCCAGATCGGGTGTGATTTATGATGAAAAGGGTTCTCGTCATCGATCAGGAGACGATCGGCGCCGCCGGATGTGTTTGCCGATTGCTATAAATAGAGGTGGGATTCCCCCGAGGGTCCTTCTTCGCTATAATTTCCTCTTCCCTCATTGTGTTAGCTCGGCGCTCTTCCCTCTAGGTCGTAATTCCTGTGTTCTTCTCTCGGACGTCCCCTTCCTCTACTCAGGTTAGATGTCTTCCTCTAAGAAGTTTGTCGAGGTAGTTCGGATAGAGTCTAGAGAGTCTTCTGCAGCTCCCTCCTCTTCGTCCGGGTGGGAATCTTCACGGGAGGTTAGGGTTAGTCGCGCTTCCCGGAGTCGTGCGGCGGGGACGGTCCCCAAAGCGCAGGTCAGGGGCGTCCGTGACGTATCATCCATGTTGAGTCATGCGGACGAGCTTGCCACCATCCGGGCTCGCTTCCACATTCCTACCGGCTACTCGCTTCGTCTGGCCGGGAAGGGGGAGAGGGCAGACCAGTTACGGGGTAAAGAGATTGCCCTGTACCTGGAAGCCTTTTGGACCGGGATGCACCTGCCCTTCTCCCCCGAGGTGAGTGCGGCGTTGAATTGTTTTCAGTTAGCCCCGAGCCAGTTAGTGCCGAACTCTTGGAGGATTCTCCTTGGGTTCCTGGTCCGGTTGAAATTGCGGGCGATCTCTTTCAGTCTGAGCCTTCTCCTTTCCTCTCTATGCTACAAAAACCACCCCGGTATTCGTAAAGACAAGCCGAGCTGGGTATACATTTCTTTTAGAAAGCATCAGGAAGGTGCTGCCGGGTCGGGGGTCGTCGTAGTACCTTCTTCCATCCATGAATGGAAGAGGAAGTTTTTGTTTGTCGGGCCACCTGAGGATGAGGATTGGCCTGTGCCCATTCAGTGGCACAGGGCCAACTTCCCGTGGGTGAAATGGTCGAATGATCCCGACGCGGTGGAGGTGGCGGAATAGGAGCCCCTCCCCCAGGCCGATGTGTTGCTGTCTGAGCAGGTCCTCAGTTTGGCTGGGCTCAGCCCCGCTTAGTTTGGGGTTAAGTTAGGAGTTTTTAGGCGACCTGTTTAGACTTGTGTATTCTTTCACTTTTTCTGGCGTTGCTAACTCCTTCTTTGTATTTTCGTCTTATGCAGAACCCATGGATCTAGCTAAATTTCGGGCAGCCCTAGTCGAACAGAAAAAGGGGAAGAAGGCTGGAGGCGCCGGCCCCTCCCGCCTGTCGTCGAGTCCGGATCCACCGGCGGCCGCTCCGTCCAGGCGCTCGAGCGCCCCTCGGGCCCCGGAGTCCAGCCATACGCCGAGCCAAAAACACACTCGGGAGCAGGAGCCTTGGGTTTTGGAGGTGGGAGGCGAGACTGGTTCTCCTGCGTCTCTCCTCAAGAGGTACCATAAAACGGTGCCCCGTTCCCCGGCTTCCCCGATCATCATGGACAAAAGGGAGCATCGCTTCGAGGTGCCCTTAGGGATTTCTGTCGTCGACCGCCTGCTCTCGGAGATGGAAAGGTCAGCCGAAGCCAGAATCCCTCGGGGGACCCTCAAGGCCCAAATGGCGGTTATAGCCCAGGAGGCCGTGCAGGTCAGTGTTCACACCTCACTCGGGTTTTTATTCAGTTCTTTTGTCCGCAAGATTGGGTGCCCCCTATTTTCTTTTTAACCCTCCTTTGTTTTCTTCAGGTCCTCCAGCACTGCGCCCTCGTCGTCAACATAGAGGATGCAGAAATTTCCCCGGCGATGCAGATCGCGGGCGTGTCCTCCTCACGGGAGGAGAGCTTGAGGCTGGAGCTGCAGGAGGCAATGGAGAGGGCCGCTACCCTCGGAAACCGGGTGGCTGCCGGGGATCGGGAGATCGCCAACTGTCGAGAGGCTGTCCAAGTCACCGAGGCTAAGTTGGAAGATTCCAGGATACTTGTCTCCACCCTGAAGAAGACGGCGAACACCCTCCAGAGGAAGAACGAGGCGGCGAAGGAAGGAGTAAGGCATGCCGACCTCCGAGCGTCGAAGGCGGTGGAGAGCTACAAGAAGTCGGACGAGTATTACGCCGACCTCGCTGAAGCCACTGCCCTCATTTGGCATGAGGTCCTCGACGCCATCAAAGCCCTGATACCGGAGTTTCCTGATGGCGAGCTCCGGGGTGAGTATCCCCTCGAGGGTGAGGCGCAGGGGAATGCCCCCGAGAGCGCTGCTGGGGGAAAGGCCCCTGGTGGGAGTGTTGGGGAGAAGTCGGTCGCCCCGGCTCCCAGCGCCGAGGCTCCTGTGGTGGGCACCGACCTTCAAGACGCCACCCCGGTTGTGGTGGTGGATGCGGAGCTCATCAAAGTTCTTTCCGGCCCCGAGGCCTAAATTTCCTCGCCTCCTTATTTTCTTTTGCGCTGAAAATTTGTAAGCCTCCGGGCGTTTTTGTAAGGCTGGGGAGCCCATAATACCCCTGTAAAGACTGCCGACTTTTGTGAATGAAATCTTTTTGCAGTGTTCTTTGCGTACACATTTTCCCTTTGTTTGAGGTAAAATTTTTATTTGCGCGGTACAGCTTTCATGATGCGTTAGGTCGGAGATCGGTTTTTCATCTAGCGACTGCACGTCGAGTTGAATTCAACCATTTTCCAAGTGTGCAAACACCGGTGCATGGTCGGTATCTCCATGGCCCCGAAGTCGAGGTGGGGATCGCTTAGTAAAAACGTGTAGGAAGTCAACCTCTGAGGATGGATTGAGCATGGAAGTTGCACGATGGCCTCTAGATGAGGGCTTTGATCCTTATCGCGGGAGGGCAAGGTGTTGCCTACTAAGGATGGACCAAGCAGGGTTGCTGCTCGGTTGCCTCTTGATGAGTGCTTGGATCCTTGGCGTCGTGGGGTAAGAGATTACCAGCCAAAGATGGACCGAGCGGGGAAGCTGCTCGGTGGCCTCTTGATGAGGGCTTGGATCCTTAGCATCGTGGGGTAAGGGATTACCAGCTAAGGATGGACCGAGTAGGGAAGCTGCTCGGTGGCCTCTTGATGAGGGCTTGGATCCTTGGCGTCGTAGGGTAAGGGATTACCAGCCAAGGATGGACCGAGCAGGGAAGCTGCTCGGTGGCCTCTTGATGAAGGCTTAGAACCTTGGTGTCGTGGGGTAAGAGATTACCAGCCAAAGATGGACCGAGCAGGGAAGCTGCTCAGTGGCCTTTTGATGAGGGCTTGGATCCTTGGCGTTGTGGGGTAAGGGATTACCAACCAAGGATGGACCGAGCAGAGAAGCTGCTCAGTGGCCTCTTTGTAAGTCCACGGTAGCGCCCCGGCCGTCTAAATAGACGCCAAATGCGGAACAAAAACTTTTACAACTGGCGCTATCGTGTACTGTCACCCGGATCTTCCATTAAAGCTAAACTAACAAACTACAAAGTGGGTAGAAATGTTATACCGAACGATCCGAGTCCTTCGGTCTTCAACCATCATCCCACGCTTTGTTGCGGCTACTCCGATCTCCTGAATCTCCAGTCTCCTCGTCCAGGTGGCACCACGTCGACGGATCTTTAAACGGGCTCCCGCCTCTGAACCGAGGCAACTCGGTCGTCAAGTTTGCTAAAAGAGATGACCAAGATGATGTAGAGAATGAGTAGAACACTTTGTCTCACTTCGTCCAAAGCCATGGACGAACGGTTAATGAAGTTGCCTTTTGGATCGGGTGAAATGAGAAATGAGGCAATCTAATTTCCATGAATCTAAAACTATAATCTTTTCAAAATCAACAACCATTATCAATTGTGAAGAAGGGCCGGCCACTTAAGGAGAGAGGGGTGAGTGTAGGAGAGGGGGGTGACTCCAACATTTAATGAAGGGAATGAATCATCATAAACACCTTGCATTATCATTTAGTGAACTAATGAATCATCTAACCTAGTCACCCTTTCATTAAATGAACAATTAATGCCCTAATGACTCACTTGTCACCTCATCAAGAAAAGATAAATCCGCATTTAACCGAATGTTTAATACGGCCGATAGAAAACTGGAAACTGGTAACTTCCAAAAGCGATCCTGAAACGAATTTCAGGATAACCCCGTAACAGTATAAACATACCCGCATTTGTATTACGACCGAATACAAATGCAACTGAGACAAAGATATTATATCTACACAGTATAATACTCGGATCCGGCTTAAACCAAAGCCTACCAGTATTATCTGCTCGAAATATGACACGTGCGTAAACGCACGTGCATTTTCCAAACCCTGCCATAAAACCATACGGCCTCTACAGCGTTTCGCCCGAACTTGGGAAACTGTCTGTGGGGGACTCTAATGACTCATCAACATACTGGCACTGGCTATAACCACTAGCACGTTAGAGATATTAGCTGTACGTAACGTTTGCCTATGTATTGATTGGAAGGGAAGCTGATGAGCGAACTCATCCAGAAACCCTACTGAGCCTGACAGTTACAATATCCGTACAGTCCGGTCCGTTCGTCTAAAGAGTATCGCATATCGAGTCTAGGGGGTGGATAAAGTCAGACCCCTAATAACGCGATAATTCGTGTCGGTATGAAGCCCATCACCTCCTGAGAAACTACTGATCCAAATCAGTAATTCTCCATTTCCCCGGCCGAGGATTTCAGGTGATGGCCATCTGTGCACTATGCGACATCAACCCCCAATAACGGGAGAGATGAATCCCTGACGATCTGCTCACTGCCTCCATGTGGCTCGGGACTGTACCCAACTAAAACCTGTTTGCATGACTCCTTTGAGCCGTGGTAGGGTAGTAATCAAAGCACAGTGGGAACTCACACGAGACAAATGACGATCTCAGGTCGACAAACTAACCTGTACACATGTCACCAGGGAACTGCTATCTAACTGTAGGTATAATACCAACTAGCATGTTCCCGGCGAGGCCGTCCAGTGTATTCATAACCCAATGAGCACCTGTATACTATCTTAGGTGAACAACTAACACCAATGGCTTGTAAGACCGGCCACCGCCCCTCGTCAGGGTCTAGATAAGTATACACCAGTCTACTCTGGAGTATCGATGCCCAGTCTCGATACTCTCATGACTAGGGACATTTAAGGATGTGCTTATAGACCCCCAACTCCCACGTATGTGATCGCCATCACAATGCTGGCAGTCAAGCAAGAATCCTATGGGCTTTATCAATATATGATGAAGAAAACAAACCAGATAGCATACTATCATCTCGAGTAAGACTGTTATATCAGTATAGGTCCTCCCTCAATCATTGTAATCACGTACCTGCGATCCAATAATTGACTTTGAGGGCACTATATCCAACAATCTCCCACTTGCACTTAAGGCTAATTATTGCGATGTCGCATACTCGCAGCCCGTGTGATACCGAACATCCAACTCCTCTACTAATCAGTTTCACAAAGCTCGTTTGTAAAACTATTGTGTTTGAGAAATAGCCTCAATGAGTGGATCCGCCCTAATGTTTCTTTCTATGTCTCTCTTAATCTCAAGTTCGCGGAGAAAGCCATCTCCCGAATCGAGTAATACCTGTCTTAGAATATGTTTGGATATCTGATGGGACCTAGTTCATAAATGAACTCCAAATCCAAACTTCTTAGACTTATCGATAACTGAACCTAATCAGTATCTAGTACCATGCCCCCCCCACAGTATCCTCTTGGACCACCTGTTCATAATATTGTCTCTCGTCAAAGGGAAAACTATAACTCTGACAATCACTCTGTCATCCATGTCATCTTTGAAGCCTGGAATGATAACCGTCTCCCGAAGGAGGCTGCTGTCATCAAATCCGTAGAACATGCACTTATGTTCTAAAACTGCTTCTTTATGTTTCTTCAGGATTGGATTAATATAAACTTATCGCATCAAGTGCAAAAACAACATCTGGTGTGGTATTTGACATCTCATGATTGACTCAATTGCCTAAGCAAGTGATCTGCCAATCATATACATCCCTCTCCCCTTTAGTTTGTAAGACACCTTTAGAGAGGGTGACTCCATCACCTGCAGGTACACCACCATACCAGGAGTCATCTATTCTAAAATACTATTAGAATACTTTCAAAGTACCCAGATTGGGAAACTACCCAATTCTAGATCTAAAACCATAGATCTAGTAACCAGAATGTCTGATATTATATCCATATCCTTTGTGGAGAAACAACTGTGTGACAACCACAGTATAACCGATCGTAGTATAGGAATTTTACTTCCTACTTTATGTATGTCATCCAAATACCAGGACATCACACCCTACTATCTTCTCAACAGATCCATCCCTTATTCTGATGAAGTCAAACCCATGACTGTCACATCAAAAATAGATGATCTATCTCCGCTATATCTGCTCAAGTCTATAAATAGACATAAGCTACTTGCCCACTATGCTTCCGCTGCTCCCACTGACCACAACAACCCTCTGGCAGAATAATATACACGTGCACTTCTAAAGCTTATTTAGAACGACTCTATACTTAACCTCCTGCCGGGTCTCATAGCCTGGAACAACAGTAGTGTCAAGTCTGGGTAAACAAGAACCTCCCTGTCATCTTCCTTGAGGCTACCGGAGTACCTCTCGGGTGTCTGAGGTTACCCACCATATCTGCGGAGTGGCTATTAGAATGTCAAACCTGATTGAATATATAGGTCCTATTAAACTTTCCGTAATCGTTTGCGGTTCTCGAATCACTTCCAGTTCTACCATACTCCCACTACTGTTTTTCTGAAAAAATCCATTTTACTAAAATTGTGGCGAGTCTAGAACAAAATCACTATTGATCTTCTAGATGGTAGAAAATCAACCCTCGTCAAAACTAGGGTCAACCCACAAACTGCCATTACAGAAACGTGCCTTGAGTTATCCAGAGTCTGGTTTTTGGCATAAGCCAGACAACTCCCCGTACCTTAACATCGTTAAGATATGAACCATTCTATATCCAATACAGAAAATTTGGCACTTATTTAATTGGAACCAGATTCTAATCATGCAGCTGTCTCCAGTGCATATCAACTTAATGGAGAGAGGTTAATCAACATTACTCAACTTAGGAATCCATCCAATTATGAGTAACCTGAAAGAGAAACAAGTTTCTCAAAACCATTACTATTATCTGAATACCACTCACAAGTATCTACATCTTCGATCTCTTTGAAGAATCCCGATACTTGCGACACCTGGTTCTCTACTTTATTCTTATACCCACAACTTCTCAAAATTTAGACATTGTATTTCTACGAAACACTTGTCTAAAAACTAGAGAAGTCACAAGTAAACAGAACATAGTACGAGGACCAACCCCTTTGTCCTGACGGACACTGGACAACATACAACACTCTGTATAAGTCCGTTGAGTTGAATAACTCAAAACCTGTGCATCGTAGGTTGAAAACTGTACCCAGGCGATTTCCTCAAATATCACCAATTACAACGAATTCCGATATAATGAGGATAATCACCTAATTCCCAATAACTTACTCCCACTAATCATCTGTAAAACCATACAGATATGAGAATGTAACCTGGTAAATACATACCCTGGAGTAAGTATCTAATCGGGAAATCAGTTTTCCTTTAACAATGCACAGTGAAACTGAAACATGAAAATGTTTCGTAGGAGTATCTTGGTATTCCTAGTAATGCCTCTTCCATAATCCAATTCATGACTATAACCGTATATTTCTTTGCCATCTCTCCAAATCCCTTTATTTTGTATTTAGTCGTTACCTTCTGTACACCATCGTTAGGCTAAATGGTTTTCTTCCTTCCCTACCGTTTGGCACCAGCCTATGGTTTGGAAGAAGACTATCCAGTAAGCATAATAGGTGTACTCTCCTAAACCAAGGAGTACTCGCAACTTGAGAGAAGGTGATAATAAAAGACAACTGAATATTACCTTATTCTATTACTCCTGAACTGGGGAAAAAAGCAAAGGTGAAATAGGAGTGGCGATGAAGTACGCGGTTTGGTCATGAATGATAACAATCGCAATTTACTTTGCCCTCTTTCTAATCCCTTTATTTTGTTTTTATTCATTTCCTTCTGTACACCCTACTTAGGCTAATTGGTTTTCTTCATTCCCTACTGTTCGGCACCAGCCTATGGTTTGGAAGAAAACTATCCAATAAGCATAATAGGTGTACTCTCCTAAACCAAGGAGTACTCACAACTTGAGAGAAGGTGATGATAAAAGACAACTGAATAAACCAATTCTATTTCTCCTGAACCTGGATCCATCCTCGAAGAAGTCCCTTGGAGTTCGTATATAACCATACGATGGATCTATCCAATGGAAGTGGATGTCCGTACTAATACGGGGTGTTCTGAGAAATGCAAAGGGTAAAAGAAGGAGCGGCAATGACTTATGCAACTTAGACAATCCAAAAGCCAGTAATTTAAGAAGGTTCGGTCAACTTGGTCACTTAGTCATAGTCTAGGGTCGATCAAAGGTCGCTGCCAAAGAGAGAGAGAAAAGAAACACTCTGCGTACACTCTAACCTAGATCAGAATGGTTATCACTTTATCTAATCAGGAAACCTCCCACTATTATCTCAAATTCTCCTCCAAATCTGAAAGAAGAATTAGTCGGGATCACCCGAAGAGTAAACTAACTCATCAGTGGGAATCAGGATCCAACTCTCATCGCATGATAATGTGACGGTATCCATTCACGTTATCACACTCCAGAAGGTATGCGCATGATTGGCAAGTTTCCTGTATGTTTGAAACTCCCGATGTAATTTTTATCCCATGCTCTTATGACCTTGACGTAGGCCAACAAATCATAAGCCACATGTCAAGTTCTACCCGTCATTATCCAGGTTAATTTGAAGCATCCGTACAAGCCCTTGACGTAGGCCAACAAGGCTATACGTCTGTCCCAAACCAACGCATCTATCTATGCAACAAATGAATACCCCAGCAGCTACCAAACACTATGCCTTGACATAGGCCAACAAACATAGCTTGAATACTACTGACCATCCATAAGAAATGACGGAGGGCTACGGCTGGTTTTTGGCGAAAAACCTTTAACGTAATGAACTTGATATCGTTGAAGAAACCTGATAGCTTTTTATAAAAATATAGTGGCGAAAACCTTTGCTAAAGAGGTCACTCCTGGTGAAGGGATCTCGTCTCTTTCCTCGTGGAATGAAGTGCGGGATATTCTAACTGAATACCGTGATGCAAAGCAACTTATAATCGACTATAGTGAAGTTATTACCCTGACGTAAACTTTTGCTCAAGGGGTCACTCCCGGTGAAGGGATCTCGGCCCTTGCCTCGTCGAATGAGGTGCAGGATATTCTAACTGAATACCGCTATGCAAAACAAAAGGAAACGTCTTTGTAATAACACCCCTTTTTAAATTTGGTTCTAACAACATCAAATATAGTTTTTTTTTATCCTTGCATTGATAAGAATCAATGTAGTCCCATCAATTAATCACACCAAAAAAGAACGAAAATAAAATGTACGTATATGCCATCCGCATTCGTCACTGGGTCCCGTCATCACCCATTAAGTTACTTAACTAACGACAGAGCGGGGACTGGACTAGCGCGGGTGTAAAACATATACAACATCTAATAGTATATATACTAATATACAGTAATCACTCCAGGCGTGATAATATGCAACATTACAGAAAAGCAATAAGTATCACAGAACAATACAGATAATCTGGGATCCCCGGGTTTCACGGAGCCGCTACTGAAACCCGACGTTCTCCTGGTCGTGTGGATAGCCTGTGCAATGAAACCTAGACCTCTACGGGTGCGGCAAGTTACCTGCCAAAACCTGAAGCGAGGCATCCCCCTACAGCAAAGTGAATGGACCACCCAGCACTTTACGGAATCCGGTAACTTGAGCACCCCTCCTTGGGTCAACCTGTACCCCCTACGAGTGCGGCGAATAGCCTGCCAATTCTAGAGTGGAGCCCCCTCCGTCTCAACGCCATGAGATGCGGGCCCGTTGCCCTCTAGAACCCGGCTATTCGTGCACCCCACCGCGGGGTAATCCTAGTACAGAAAAGAAAATATATACAACAGGTATATCGACCTCAGCCCGGTCGTGCCCCAAAAGAATAATATACAAATAGGCAGTGACGGTAGTCTATATGTTGGACGCTCGTCCCGCAATATCAAATGTACAAATAAATTCAAACGGCGCTACTATTGCACACTGCTATCCACCACGACAAATCCGCAATATCACAGCACAACACAGAATATCAACGCGAATGTCACGTTCGCAAACCCGTCTAAAAGGACTATAGCAATTAGACGCGGTTTACCGCTCGAATGACATTCACGATCGGAGATATAATGTAAGTACTGCATACTAACAAGTTTAAAATTTCGATCGACAAAACTTCCCGAAGTGGGCCCCACGTTCATTTGATGTACAGTAATAAAATCTGGGCCCAAAAGAAATATACCAAAAACCATAATTTCCTGTGAAGAAGCCACTGTACAAATTTGGACCACTGGTCCCACAAACTGGCCGTGGATGCGCGGTCAAACCCTAGGTTTGACCGCGCATCCGCGGCGGTACTGTAGGATTACGTGACCAAATTTTTACAGTTTGCTTAAAAAAACCCTGCTCAATTTTCTGGGATGATCAAAATAATTTTAAGGCCTGATTTAAAATCGACAGAAACTTTGAACAGAAAATTGTAGTTTTGCGAAAATCCGTTCGATCGATATTTTAAACGCGTTAGCACAAGTTAGTAAAGCTTAATGGCGAAGCTCTGATACCACTGTAAGTCCACGGTAGCTCCCCGGCCGTCTAAACAGACGCCAAATGCGGAACAAAAACTTTTACAACTGGCGCTATCGTGTACTGTCACCCGGATCTGCCATTAAAGCTAAACTAACAAACTACAAAGTGGGTAGAAATGTTATACCGAACGATCCGAGTCCTTCGGTCTTCAACCATCATCCCACGCTTTGTTGCGGCTGCTCCGATCTCCTGAATCTCTAGTCTCCTCGTCCAGGTGGCGCCACGTCGACGGATCTTTAAACGGGCTCCCGCCTCTGAACCGAGGCAACTCGGTCGTCAAGTTTGCTAAAAGAGATGACCAAGATGATGTAGAGAATGAGTAGAACACTTTGTCTCACTTCGTCCAAAGCCATGGACGAACGGTTAATGAAGTTGCCTTTTGGATCAGGTGAAATGAGAAATGAGGCAATCTAATTTCCATGAATCCAAAACTATAATCTTTTCAAAATCAACAACCATTATCAATTGTGAAGAGGGGCCGGCCACTTAAGGAGAGGTGGGTGAGTGTAGGAGAGGGGGGGTGACTCCAACATTTAATGAAGGGAATGAATCATCATAAACACCTTGCATTATCATTTAATGAACTAATGAATCATCTAACCTAGTCACCCTTTCATTAAATGAACAATTAATGCCCTAATGACTCACTTGTCACCTCATCAAGAAAAGATAAATCCGCATTTAACCGAATGTTTAATACGGCCGATAGAAAACTGGAAACTGGCAACTTCCAAAAGCGATCCTGAAACGAATTTCAGGATAACCCCGTAACAGTATAAACATACCCGTATTTGTATTACGACCGAATACAAATGCAACTGAGACAAAGATAATATATCTACACAGTATAATACTCGGATCTGGCTTAAACCAAAGCCTACCAGTATTATCTGCCCGAAATATGACACGTGCGTAAACGCACGTGCATTTTCCAAACCCTGCCATAAAACCATACGGCCTCTACAGCGTTTCGCCTGAACTTAGGAAACTGTCTGTGGGGGACTCTAATGACTCATCAACATACTGGCACTGGGTATAACCACTAGCACGTCAGAGATACTAGTTGTAGGTAACGTTTGCCTATATATTGATTGGAAGGGAAGCTGATGAGCGAACTCATCCAGAAACCCTACTGAGCCTGACAGTGACAATATCCGTACAGTCCGGTCCGTTCGTCTAAAGAGTATCGTATATCGAGTCTAGGGGGGTCGATAAAGTCAGACCCCTAATAACGCGATAATTCGTGTCGGTATGAAGCCCATCACCTCCTGAGAAACTACTGATCCAAATCAGTAATTCTCCATTACCCCGGCCGAGGATTTCAGGTGATGGCCATCCGTGCACTGTGCGATATCAACCCCCAATACCGGGAGTGACGAATCCCCGACGATCTGCTCACTGCCTCCATGTGGCTCGAGACTGTACCCAACTAAAACCTGTTTGCATGACTCTTTTGAGCCGTGGTAGGGTAGTAATCAAAGCACAGTGGGAACTCACACGAGATAAATGACGATCTCATGTCGACAAACTAACCTGTACACATGTCACCAGGGAACTACTATCTGACTGTAGGTATAATACCAACTAGCATGTTCCCCGGCGAGTCCGTCCAGTGTACTCATAACCCAATGAGCACCTGTATACTATCTTAGGTGAACAAATAACACCATTGGCTTGTGAGACCGGCCACCGCCCCTCGTTAGGGTCTAGATAAGTATACACCAGTCTACTCTGAAGTATCGATGCCCAGTCTCGATACTCCCATGACTAGGGACATTTAAGGATGTGCTTATAGACCCCCAGCTCCCACGTATATGATCGCCATCACAATGCTGGCAGTCAAGCAAGAATCCTATGGGCTTTATCAATATATGATGAAAAAGACAAACCAGATAACATACTATCATCTCGAGTAAGACTGTTATATCGGTATAGGTCCTCCCTCAATCATTGCAATCACGTACCTGCGATCCAATAATTGACTTTGAGGGCACTATATCCAACACCCTTGATGAGGGCTTGGATCCTTGGCATCGTGGGGTAAGGGATTACCAGCCAAGGATGGACCGAGCAGGTTTGCTGCTCGGTGGCCTCTTGATGAGGGCTTGGATCCTTGGCGTCGTGGGGTAAGGGATTACTAGCCAAGGATGGACCGAGCAGGGAAGCTGCTCGGTGGCCTCTTGATGAGGGCTTGGATCCTTAGCGTCATGGGGTAAGAGATTACCAGCCAAGGATGGACCGAGCAGGGAAGCTGCTCGGTGGCCTCTTGATAAGGGCTTGGATCCTTGGCATCGTAGGGTAAGGGATTACCAGCCAAGGATGGACCGAGCAGGGAAGCTACTCGGTGGCCTCTTGATGAGGGCTTGGATCATCGGCGTCGTGGGGTAAGAGATTACCAGCCAAGGATGGACTGAGCAGGGTTGCTGCTCGGTGGCCTCTTGATGAGGGCTTGGATCCTTAGTGTCGTGGGGTAAGAGATTACCAGCCAAGGATGGACCGAGCAGGGAAGCTGCTCGGTGGCCTCTTGATGAGGGCTTGGATCCTTATCGCGGGAGGGTAAGGTGTTGCCTGCTAAGGATGGACCGAGAAGGGTTGCTGTTCGGTTACCTCTTGATGAGTGCTTGGATCCTTGGCGTCGTGGGGTAAGAGATTATCAGCCAAGGATGGACCGAGCGGGGAAGATGCTCTGTAGCCTCTTGATGAGGGCTTGGATCCTTGGCGTCGTGGGGTAAGGGATTACCAGACAAGGATGGACCGAGCAGGAAAGCTGCTCGGTGACCTCTTGATGAGGGCTTGGATCCTATGCGTCGTGGGGTAAGGGATTACCAGCCAAGGATGGACCGAGAAGGGAAGCTGCTCGGTGGCCTCTTGATGAGGGCTTGGATCCTTAGCGCGGGAGGGCAAGGAGCTGCCTGCTAAGGATGGACCGAGCAGGATTGCTGCTCGTTTGCCTCTTGATGAGGGCTCAGATCCTTGGCATCGTGGGGTAAGAGATTACCAGCCAAGGATGGACTGAGCAGGGAAGCTTCTCGGTGGCCTCTTGATGAGGGCTTCGATCCTTAGCGCGGGAGGGCAAGGAGCTGCCTGCTAAGGATGGACCGAGCAGGCTTGCTGCTCGGCTTTGCGAGGTTCGGTCTAACCTTCCTTGGTGTGCGAACATCGGGAAGAGTGACCGCCGTGGACGACACGTGTCAGGAACGCATGGAGGAGGTGAAGCGTTTAGAAGAGCCGTGTCAGTTCCGCCACGTGGCGGTGCGGTATTGGAGTAATTTGGGTGAATCCCAGGATTCGCGCCCATGCGCGCGCGAATTTGGATCCTTAAGGATTCTATTTGAGGTTATAAATAGAGAAGGGTGTGTTGCCCATACTTAGGTTTGCACTCCGAAGCATAATAATGGACAGATTCCCTTTCTCCATTCCGAGATAATTTCCTTCGAAGACGTATATATGTATGATCAGCGGATCTCCGAGGATACATTGCAGGTGGTGGTTCTGCTGTTAAGGATCATGCCGGCCGTCTGCTTCCCCGGCGATTACCCCTACTCCAGCTGCTATTGTATTCGATTTGGAGGGCATCGCCGGGGCTGCACAACCCCTTATCCGAACAATTGAAGGATGAGGCAGTTGGCAAGCTGAGATCGCTATGTCGTCTCGGCCTGATCTCGAAGAGTCGGCGGGATCAATCGGTGGCACTCATCCTCGAGTGTTACTGACTGAGGCGTCTCGCTGATTAGTGCCCGCGTGTAGAGTCCTCCGACCCGTCCGTGGCCTCGAAGGTTCGCGAACAACATCAGAGGCGGAGGTTCGAGGCGGCCAGGGCTCGGCTGACGACTGTTTCTTCGGAGTACCATGTGCAGTGTTTCTTGCACCCCCTTCCCCCGCTGTTGTAGGAATTTTCTTTTTCTTTTTTATGTAAGGCTGAGGAGCCAACAATACCTTTTGAATAAATAAAATTCTCCTTTTTGCGATGCCCTATTGTTTCCTTCTTATTATTTAAATAAAAAGAACTTAGAAGAATTTACATCGCTTTTGTGAAAGAAGAAATATACATTCATAGATATTCTTTTCAAAGGTACAGCTTGAGCTTCTCAGCGTTGTAAGGCCATGGAAATTTGCGACCATTCGCATCTTGTAAACGATAGGCTCCGCCGGGCAGGACCTCGGAGACGAGGAAGGGACCGTCCCATTTCGGGAAAAACTTATGCAGCTTGCCTTGATCGACGAACTCATTCCGCCTTAGGACTAAATCTCTGGTTTTGAAGAAGCGACGCTTGACTCGCGCGTTGTAGTAGCGGGCGGTTTGCTGTTGATAGGCGACAGTTATGATCTAAGCCTGATCCCATTTCTCTAACAAGATGTCCAGATTAGTTCGGAGAGCCGAGATGTTTTATTCATCGTTGAAGTGCTCGACCCTGTAGCTGGGCAGCCCAATCTCCGCCGGGACCATTGTCTCGGTGCCGTAGCAGAGGCTTAAAGGGGTCTCTCCGGTAGGGTCTTTTTCGATATGCGCAAGGCCCATAAGACCCGGGGTAGTTCTTCGACCCAACTGCCCCGTCGTCCTTCTAGGCATATCCGAAGACCTCGGATAACGTCACGGTTAGCGACATCGGCCTGCCCGTTGCACTGGGGATGCGCGACCGCGGCAAACTTCATAAGGATACGATATTCGCTGCAGAATTCCTTAACTTTTTCGTTTTCGAAATTTGTCCCGTGGTCGGTGATGAAATACCTCGGGATGCCGAACTGGAATATCACGTTGTTCTGCAGGAGCTTGATAGTCGTGGTGGCGTCTGGTTTCTTGATGGGGACGGTCTCGATCCACTTTGTGAAGTAGTCCACTGCAACGAGGACGTACTTGTGCCCGCCCATACCGGCAGGGAACTGGCCTATCATGTCCATTCCCCACTGGGTAAACGGCCACAGGGAGGTTAGGGCTGTTATCTCGGTAGCCGGAAGGCGAAGTATGCTTCCCTGGAATTGGCAGCTTTTGCACCTCCTGACGAACTTTTTGGCGTCCTAATGAATCGTCGGCCAATAGTACCCTTGGAGTAGTGCCTTCTGGATTAAGGTGTGGGCCCCTTGGTGTGCGCCGCTGACCCCTTCGTGAATCTCACGGAGGACGTAGTCGGCCTCGTGGGGGTTGACGCACCGGAGCAGGGGATGAGTGAAGGATTTCTTGTAGAGGTTCCCATTGCTCCAAACGAAATGGCGAGCTTTGGCTCGGAGATGGTGGGCTTCCCCTCAATCATCTGGGAGTGTACCTTCCCTCAGGAATTCCACGAGGGGCTTCCTCCAATCCCGGTCTTCTTCCCGGGCAGTATACACTTGAAGTGGTGTCGCCCCGTCTTCTACGCTAGGCTGTGGTAAGACCTCGAAGAGGATGTTCCTCTTGTTGTTGGCCGTATAGGATGAACTGAAACGCTAAGACGGCCGCGGTTCCGTGGTCAAAGCTAGGCTTTGACCGCGGTTCCGCGGTCGTACGGACGATTCAGTGTGTCGTTTTTCTCCATTATTCTTAAAACAGCCTGCTTAGCATTCTGTGATATGTCAAAAAAAATTTAGGCCCTTTAGAAAAACGACAGAAACTCAGGTGCTGAAAAATGTGTTTTTCGAAATACGGTTCGATCGATATTTTAAACGTGTTAGTATGCAGTATTTACATTATATCTCCGACCGGGAATGTCATTTGATCAGTAAACCGCGTCTGATTGCTATAGTTCTTTTAGACGGGTTTGCGAACGTGACATTCGCGTTGATGTTCTGTATTGTGTTGTATTGTTGCGGATATGTCGTGGTAGATAGCAGGGTGCAATGATAGTGCAGTTTGGATTTATTTGTACATTTGATATTGCGGGGCGAGCGTCCAACATGTGGACTGCCGTCGCTGCCTATTTGTATAATATTCTTTTGGGGCACGACCGGGTCAAGGTCGATGTACCCGTTGCATATTTTTTCATTTCTGTACTAGGTTTATCCCTCGAAGGAGTGCACGGATAGCCGGGTTCTGGAGGGCAACGGGTCCGTATCTCATGGCTTTGAGAGGCAGAGGGACCTCACTCTAGAATTGGCAGACTATTCGCCGCACTCGTAGGGGGTACAGTTTGACCCAAGGAGGGGTGCTCAATTTACCGGATTCCGTGAAGTGCCGGGTGTTCCATTCACTATGCTGTGGGGACTACCTCGCTTCAGGTTTTGGCGGGTAACTTGCTGCACCCGTAGGGGTCTAGGTTTCATTGCACAGGATATCAACACGACCAGGGGAACGTCAGGTTTCAGCAGCGGCTCTGTGAAACCCGGGGATCCCAGATTATCTGTATTGTTCTGTGATGCTTATTATTTTTCTGTAATGTTGCATATTATCATGCCTGGAGCGATTATTGTATATTGATATATATACTATTAGATGTATATATTTTACACCCGCGCTAGTCCAGCCCCCGCTCTGTCGTTAGTTAAGTAACCTAACGGGTGATGACGGGACCCAGTGGCGAATGCGGATGGCATATACGTACATTTTATTTTCGCTCTTTTCTGGTGTGATTGATTGATGGGATTGCGTTGATTCTTATCAATGCAAGGATAAAACAAACCTATATTTGATGTTGTTGGACCAAATTTTAAAAGTATTATTACAAAGATGTTTCCTTTTGTTTTGCATAGTGATATTCAGTTTGAATATCCCGCACCTCATTCGACGAGGCAAGGGCCGAGATCCCTTCACCGGGAGTGACCCCTTGGGCATAAGTTTACGTCAGGGTAATAACTTCAATATAGTCGATTACAAGTTGCTTTGCATCGCGGTATTCAGTTGGAATATCCTGCACCTCATTCCACGAGGAAAGAGCCGAGATCCCTTCACAGGGAGTGACCTCTTTAGCAAAACGTTTTCGTCACTATATTTTATAAAAAGCTATCAGGTTCCTTCAGCGATATCAAATTCATTACGTTAAAGGTTTTTTCGCCAAAAACCAGCCGTAGCCCTCCGTCATTTCTTATGGATCGTCAGTAGTATTCAAGCTATGTTTGTTTGGCCAAAGTCAAGGCATAGTGCTTGGTAGCTGCTGAACATTCATCTGCAGCATAAATAGATGTGTTGGTTTGGGACAGTCGTTCTGCCTTGTTGGCCAAAGTCAAGAGCATGTGCGGGTGGGTTCAAATTAACCTGGATAATGACGGGTAGAACTTGACATGTGACTTATGATTTGTTGGCCAAAGTCAAGATCATAAGAGCATGAGGCAAAAAAAATAACATCGGGAGTTTCATACATACAGGAAACTTGCCAGGCATGCGCATACTTTCTGGAGTGTGATAACTTGAGTGGCTTCCATCAAGTTATCATGCGATGATAGTTGGATCCCGATTCTCACTGATGAGTTGGTTTACTCTTCGGGTGATCCCGACTAATTCTTCTTTCTGGTTTGGAGGAGAATTTGAGATAACAGTGGGAGGTTTCCTGATTAGATAAAGTGATAACCATTCTGATCTAGGTTAGAGTGCACGCAGAGTGTTTCTTTTCTCTCTCTCTCTCTTTGGCAGCGACCTTTGACCGACCCTAGACCATGACTTAGTGACCAAAGTTGACCGAACCTTCTTAAAATACTGGCCTTTGGATTGTCTTAGTTGCATAAGTCATTGCCGCTCCTTCTTTTACCCTTTTACATTTCTCAGAACACCCCGTATTACAACGGATATCCACTTCCATTGGATAGATCCATCGTATGGTTATATACGAACTCGAAGGGACTTCTTCGAGGATGGATCCAAGTTCAGGAGAAATAGAATTGGTTTATTCTGTTGTCTTTTATTATCACCTTCTCTCAGATTGCGAGGGCTCCTTAGTTTAGGAGAGTACACCTATTACGCTTATTGGATAGTTTTCTTCCAAACCATAGGCAGGTGCCAAAAGGTAGGGAATGGAGAAAACCAATTAGCCTAAGTAAGGTGTGCAGAAGGTAATATGTAAAGACAAAATAAAGGGATTAGAAAGAGGGCAAAGTAAATTGCGACTGTTATCATTCACGGCCAAACCGCGTACTTCATCGCCACTCCTATTTCACCTTTGCTTTTTTCCCCAGTTCGGGAGAAATGGAATAAGGTATTATTCAGTTGTCTTTTATCATCACCTTCTCTCAAATTGCGAGTACTCCTAGGATTAGGAGAGTACACCTATTATGCTTATTGGATAGTCTTCTTCCAAATCATAGGATGATACCGAACGGTAGGGAAAGAAGAAAACCACTTAGCCTAACGATGGTGTACAGAAGGTAACGACTAAAGACAAATAAAGGGATTTGGAGAGATGGCAAAGAAATATACGGTTACAGTCATGAATAGGATTATGGAAGAGGCATTACTAGGAATACTAAGATACCCCTACGAGACATTTTAATGTTTCAGTTTCACTGCGCATTGTTAAAAGAAAACTGTTTTCCCGATTAGATACTTACTCCAGGGTATGTATTTACCAGGTTCCATTCTCATATCTGTACGGTTTTAAAGATGATGAGTGGGAGTAAGTTATTGGGAATTGGGTGATCATCCTCATTATATCGGAATTCGTTGTAATTGGTGATATTTGAGGAAATCGCCTGGGTACAGTTTTCAACCTACGATGCACAGGCTTTGAGTTATTCAAACTCAGCAGACTTATACAGAGAATTGTATGTTGTCCAGTGTCCGTCAGGACAAAGGGGTAGGTCCTCGTACTATGTTCTGTTTACTTATGACTTCTCTAGTTTTTAGACAAGTGTTTCGTAGAAATACAATGTCTAAGTTTTGAAAAGTTGTGGGTATAAGAATAAAGTAGAGAACCAGATATCGCAAGTATCGGGATTCTTCAAAGAGAACGAAGATGTAGATTCTTGTGATTGGTATTCAGTTGATAGTAATGGTTTTGAGAAACTCGTTTCTTTTTCAGGTTACTCATAATTGGATGGATTCCTAAGTTGAGTAATGCTGAGTAGCCACTTTCCATTAAGTTGATATGCACTGGAGACAGCTGCATGATTTGAATCTGGTTCCAATTAAATTAGTGCCTCTATTTCTATATTGTATATAGAATGGTTCATATCTTAAAGATGTTAAGATACGGGGAGTTGTCCAGCTTATGCTTAAAACCAGATACTGGATAACTCAAGGCACGTTTCTGTAATGGCAGTTTGTGGGTTGACCCTGGCTTCGACGAGGGTTGACATTTCTACCATCTGGAAGATCAATAGTGATATTGTTCTTGACTCGCCACAGTTTTATTAAAATGTTTTTTTTCAGAAAACAGTAGTGGGAGTATGGTAGAACTGGAAGTGATTCCAGAACCGCAAACGATTACGGAAAATTTAATAGGACCAATATATTCAATCAGGTTTGACATTCCATTAGCCACTCTGCAGATATGGTGGGTAACCTCAGACACCCGAGAGGTACTTAGGTAGCCTCACGGACGGTGACAGTGAGGTTTTTGTTTACCCAGACTTGACACTACTGTTGTTCCAAACTATGAGACCCGGCAAGAGGATAAGTATAACTTCGTCCTAAACATGCTTTAGAAGTGTACGTAGATATTATTCTGCCAGAAGGTTGTCGTAGTCAGTGGGAGCAGCGGAAGCATAGTGGGCAAGTAGTTTATGTCTATTTATAGACTTGAGCAGATATAGCGGAGATAAGATCATCTAATTTTGATATGACAGTCATAGGTTTGACTTCATCATAATAAGGGATGGATCTGTTGAGAAGGTAGTAGAGTGTGATGTCCTGGTATTTAGATGACATACATAGAGTAGGAAGTAAAATTCCTATACTACGATCGGTTATACTGTGGTTGTTACACAGTTGTTTCTTCACAAAGGACATGGATATAATATCAGACATTCTGGTTACTAGATCTATGGTATTAGATCTAGATTTGGGTAGTTTCCCAATGTGGGTACTTTGACAGTATTCTAATGGTATTTAGAATAGCAGACTCCTGGCATGGTGGTGTACCTGCAGGTGATGGAGTCACCCTCTCTAAAGGTGTCTTAAAGACTAAAGGAGAGAGGGATGTGCATGATTGGCAGATCACTTGCTTAGGCAATTGAGTCAATCATGAGATGTCAAGTACCACACCAGATATAGTTTTTGCACTTGATGCGATAAATTAATATTAATCCAATCCTGGAGAAATATAAGGAAGCAGATTTAGAACATAAGTGAATGTTCTATGGATTTGATAACGGCAGCCTCCTTCGGGAGACGGTTATCATTCCAGGCTTCCAAGGTGATCTGGATGACAGAGTGATTGTCAGAGTTATAGTTTTCCCTATGACAAGGGACAGTATTATGGATAGGTGGTCCAAGAGGATATTGTGGGAGGCATGGTGCTGAAACTGATTAGGTTCAGTTATCGATACAGTCTAAGAAGTTTGGATTTGGAGTTCATTTATGAACTAGGTCCCATCAGATATTCAGACATATTCTAAGACAGGTATTACTCGATTCGGGAGATGGCTTTCTCCGCGAATTTAAGATTTAGAGAGACACAGAAAGAAACATCAGGGCGGATCCACTCATTACGGCTATTTCTCGAACACAAGAGTTTTACAAACTAGCTTTGTGAAACTGATTAGTAGAGGAGTTGGATGTTCGGTATCACACGGGCTGTGAGTATGCGACATCGCAATAATTAGCCTTAAGTGCGAGTGGGAAATTGTTGGAGATAGTGCCCTCAAAGTCAATTATTGGATCGCAGGTACGTGATTACAATGATTGAGGCAGGACCTATACCAATATGACAGTCTTACTCGAGATGATAGTATGATATCTGGTTTGTCTTTATCATCGTATACATGCTTTAGTTCACTATTGCATGATGATAGAGCCCATAGGATTCTTGCTTGACTACCAGCAGTATGATGGAGATCATATACGTGGGAGCTGGGGTCTGTAACCACATCCTTAAAAGTGTCCCTAGTCGTGGGAGTTTCGAGACAGGGCATCGATACTCCAGAGTAGACTAGTGTATACAGTCGAGACCCCGACGAGGGGCAATGGCTGGTCTTACAAGCCATTGGTGTTAGTTGGTTCACCTAAGATGTATACAAGTGCTCATTGGGTTATGAGTACACCGGACAGGACTCGTCGGGAATCTGCTAGTTGGTATTATACATATCGTCAGATAGCAATTCCCTGGTGACATGTGTACAGGTTAGTTCATCGACCTGAGATCGTCATTTGTCTCATGTGAGTTCCCACTGTGCTTAGATTACTACCCTACCACACTCAAAGGAGTTGTGCAAATAGGTTTTAGTTGGGTACAGTCCCGAGCCACATTGGAGGCAAGTGAGCGGATCGTCGGGGATTCGTCTCTCCCGGTATTGGGGGTTGATGTCGCGCAGTGCACGGGTGGCCATCACTAGGAATCCTCGGCCGAGGTAGTGGAGAATTACTGATTTGGATCAGTAGTTTCTCAGGTGGTGATGGGCTTCATGCCGACACGATTTATCGCGTTATTAGGAGTCTGACTTTATCCACCCCCCTAGACTCGATATGCGATACTCTTTAGACAAACGGACCGGACTGTATATACATTGTCACTGTCAGGCTCAGTAGGGTTTATAGATGAGTTCGCTCGTCAGCTTCCCTTCCAATCAATACATAGGCAAACCGTTACGTAATGCTTGTACCTCTGACGTGCTAGTGATTATACCCAGTGCCAGTGTGTTGATGAGTTATTAGAGTCCCCCACAGACACTTTCCCAAGTTCGGGCGAAACGTTGTAGAGGCCGTATGGTGATATGCCAAGGTTCGGAAAAAGCACGTGCGTTTTCGCACGTGTCGTTTTTCGGGCAGATAATACTGGTAGGCTTTGGTTTAAGCCGGAACCCAGTATTATACTATGTAGATATAATATCTTTGTCTCATTTGCATTTGTATTCGGTCGTAATATAAATGTGGGTATGTTTATACTGATACGGGGTTATCCTGAAATTCGTTTCAGGATCACTTTTGGAAGTTGCCAGTTTCCAGTTTTCTATCAGCCGTATTTTGACATTCGGTTAAATGCGGATTTATCTTTTCTTCTCTTGGGTGAGTCATGAGGCTGATGTGTGTGGAAGCTTCTAGGGTTTGTGAGGTGTTCTTTGTTCATTAGTAGCATTTAATGAAATGGTGACTAAGGTTTATGAGTCACCATTTGCATTAATGCATTTTTATTTGTGCTTAGATATTTTCTTCATAAGCTTTGCTTACACTCACCCCCCCTCTCTCCTACACTCACCTCCCTCCTACAAATATGTGGCCGGCCCTTCATTGTAGGATGATGGTTGTTCATTTGAAAAGATATAATTTTTGATGCATAGAAATTAGATGTGATCGGTTTCTCTTTTCACCCGATCCAAAAGGCAACTTCATTAACCGTTCGTCCATAGCCTTGGACATAACGAGATAAAGTGTTCCACTCATTCTCTACAACATCTTGGTCGTCTCTTTTGGCAAACTTGACGATCGAGTTGCTTCGGTTCAGAGGCGGGAGCCCGTTTAAAGATCCGTCGACGTGGTGCCATCTGGACGACAAGACTGGAGATCGAGGAGATCGGAGCAGCCGCAACAAAGCGTGGGATGATGGTTGAAGACCGAAGGACTCGGATCATTCGGTATAACGTTTCTACCCACTTTGTAGTTTGTTAGTTTAGCTTTAATGGCAGATCCGGGTTACGGTACACGATAGCGCCAGTTGTAAAAAGTTTTTGTTCCGCATTGGGCGTCTGTTAGACGGCCGGGGTGCTACCGTGGACTTACAGAAGCCAGCTTACTCAAGGCGTCATCCTAGGCGTTTAGCTATCTGGGGATCTGCTCCACTTGGACTTCGTCGAAGTCTTTTCGCAATCTTCTCACCTCGACCAGATACTTCACCATCAAAGGCTCCCGTGTCTCGAATCGGCCAGTCACTTGGCCAACGATTAGGGCGGAGTCGCTGTGGATCCGGATCGTTTTCAACCCCATTCCGAAGGCTATCCGCAGTCCGGCCAACAAGGCCTCGTATTCCGCTACGTTATTTGAGGCTTTGAACCCAAGCTTCAGAGAATACTCCATCTCCGCCTCGTTCGGGCCCCGAATGATGAGGCCGGCACCACAGCCTTCCTCAGTCGAGGACCCGTCGACGTAGAGGATCCAATTAAGGACGGAGTCGGGCTTTCCATCGACTGAGGGTTGAACTCCGGGGGCCGGCGTGGATTCTGGCTCTTTACTGGGGATGGTGCACTCGACGATAAAATCGACCAGGGCTTGTGACTTGATAGCCTGCCTCGGGCGGTATTTTATGTTGAACTGGGACAACCCACACCTCCATTTCTCCAAAAGACTAGAGGACTCGGGGGAGACGATGATAGCCCCTAAAGGCCGCTCGGTAAGAACGAGTATGGTGTGCGCCTGGAAATAGTGTCGTAATTTCCTTGAGGCCACGATGAGTGCCAAGACGATCTTCTCAATGGCCGGGTACCTCATTTCCGCGTCCTTGAAGATGTGGCTCACATAGTATACCGGTTTCTGGACTCTCTCAACCTCTCGGACGAGCACCGAACCTGCAGCATGGTCGGACACCGCTAGATATAGCGAAAGCTCGTCCCCTTCAACTGGCCGGGTGAGCAACGGGGGAGTAGCAAGGTGCCTCTTTAATTGCTCAAAGGCGGTCTGGCACTCTTCTAAAATTCGAACCTTGGTATCTTCCTTAGAGCTTTGAAGAACGGGATGCACTTCTCCCCAGACCTTGACATGAAACGACTCAGAGCGGCTACCCGCCCTGTTAGCCGCATGATTTCGATGTTAGTCTTGGGTGCGGCCATGTTAAGAATGGCGCTGATTTTCTCCGGGTTAGCCTCGATTCTACGGTGGGTGACCATGAAGCCGAGGAACTTTCCACTGGTGACCCTGAATGCGCACTTAGCGGGGTTCAGTTTCATCTTGTATTTGCGGAGGACGTCGAAGGCCTCGCCCAGATCCTTGGCTTGTTCACCCGACGAGACTGATTTGACGAGCATGTCGTCAACGTAAACTTCCATGTTCCTGCCGATCTGTGGATTGAACATGCGATTAACCAAACATTGGTATGTAGCCCCGGCTTTTTTGAGGCCGAAAGGCATCACCTTATAACAGTATACCCCCCGGTCCGTTGTGAATGCAGTGAGATCCTCGTCCGCCGGATTCAAACGGATCTGGTTGTAGCCGAAGAAAACATCCATGAAGCTAAGTAGCTCGTGGTCTGTTGAACTGTCGACGAGCTGATCTATCCGAGGGAGAGGATAGTTGTCTTTCGGGCAGGCCTTGTTGAGGTCAGTGAAGTCGACGCACATGCGCCACTTCCCGCTTGACTTTTTAACCATGTCTACGTTCGCCAACCATTCCGAATAAGGCATATTCAGAATGAAGTTGGCGGCGAGGAGCCTGTCTACCTTGTCCTCGATCGCTTTTTGTTTGATCGGGGCGAAGCTTCATTTTTTCTGCCTGACGGGTCGGACCGTAGGGTCCACCCTGAACTTGTGCGATATGATTTTGGGGTCGATCCCAGGCATGTCAGCAGGCGCCCAAGTGAACACGTCAGAGTTACTTCTGAGGAAGTGGACCAGGTCGTCCCGCTGAGTCCCCGTTAAGAGTGACCCGATCTGAACGGTTCATTCATCGTCCCCTTCTACGAGGGGAACCTCTGTTAGTGCTCCACCGGGGTCCCTCGGACTTCTTTTTGCTCGTCTCGAGTGTCCAGAGAACCTTTGATATCATCTTCGCTTTCCCGGCCACTGTTTTGCCCCTCTGGCGTAGATGTTGCTGTGAAGCAAATTTTCGCGGTTTGTTGGTTCCCGTAGGCCCGACCTATCCCGCCTTGGTCAAGTGGGAATTTCATCGCTAGGTGGTAAGTCGATATCTGGGCTCGAAGGGAGTTCAGTGTCGGACGACCTAGGAGGACGTTGTAGGCCGATAGGATTCTCGTGACGATAAACTCCACAAGAACGGTGCGCGTACTTCCCGCTTCCCCGATGTTAAATTGGAGGGTGATTACCCCTTCCGCTGGGATGGAGTGGTTAGTGAACCCCGACAGGATGTGGGCTGTTGGCCTTAGGTCCGACAGGGTGAGTCCCATATGCAGAAAGCAGTCATAAAAGAGAATGTCCGCCAAGCTTCCCGGGTCGACCAATATCCTCTGCACTTCGTAGCGGTGGACCTGTGTTGTGATTACCAGAGGGTCATTGTGAGGCAGGGATATTCCGTGGAGGTCCTCGTCGGTAAATATGATCGGCTCGACCGCTTTAGCCTTCTTCCTTGGGTGGCTGCCAGTCCCCTCGATCGGTAAGGGGTGCTACGCCTCGTCGGTTCCCGTCGTACCCCCTGCTGACACGACCATGATTTGGCCGATTGTCAACTCGCCGGGAGGGGGTGGTGCTCTTGCTCACGGTCGGCTTGCCTCTTGTCTCGAAAGTACGTTGCCAGGTGCCCCGAGCAGATTAACTCCTCGATGTAGTCTCGGAGCTGCTTGCAGTTCTCGGTGGAGTGGCCCTGCGACCTGTGGAAAGCGTAGTAGGGGCTCCGAGTACGCTTTGCCACCCTATTTGAGACTGGGGGAGTTTGAAGAACATCTCGCCCTTAGCCTCCTCCAACAGTACCGTCTGGGAGACGTTGAGCGGGGTATACTCTTGAAACTTCGGGAAGTAAGGCTTTGGCCGCTCAATCTTCTTTTTCTCTTCCCTAGCCCTTTTCTTCTAATCAGCTTGCTCTGTCCGGGGCAGGTTTGCGTTCACCTCGGACTCAAGCTGGATCTCACGTTCGGTCCAGACTTTTACCTCGGCCATGGTCTCAGGTTGAGCTAATGCAAAGGAGCGTAGCCACTCCTTGTGCCTAAGACCCGACCTAAGGGCCGTAATGATCGTCTCGTCCCGATGCTCTGGGACCTCAAGGAAGGCATTGTAGAAGCGGGTGACGTATCTTTTGAAGGATTCTTTGTCCCCGCTCTTTATGGTGAAGAGATGATCAACGGTCTTCTTCTGCCGTCTGTTCCCGATGAAATGACCGAGAAACTGGGTGGCCAGCTCATCGAAGGTAGAGATTGAGCGTCTTCGGAACCAGTCTCGTCCAGAGCGGATGAGAGTAGCGAGGAAAGCGCGGCATTGTGCGGCGTCAGAACAGTCCTGGAAACTCATTCCGGCTGTGAACGCGTCCAAATAGTCTTTCGGGTTGGACTTCCCGTCGAAGAGAGAGACCTTCGGGGGCTTGTTCCGGGAGAAGACGTGGACAACGAGTAGCTCTTTAGTGAAGGGCTTTGTGAGCGAGTCGGCGGCATATTTAGCCCTGTCGCTTGAAGGACGATTTTCCCGATGCATGCCTTCGATCTTCTTTTCGATAGCATCGAGTCGGCCGTGATATCCCGATGATTCGGCATACTCTGTTTTTTGGCCTCTTCTGCCGGAGACCTGGGCCTGGCCACGGCCCCGGTTCCGTTCGATGAGGTTCCTTGGGTCCCCTGGCGAGGTCGTTTTTGAGCTACCGTGGTGAGTCCTGTCCGCACGACCCCATCGAGGGAGGGGGTGCCGGTCATGCCTGGGTGCAGGCAAGCTGACCGACACCTCTTCGAGAGGGACAGGAGCACGATGGGCCTCAAGGCGGGGTGCTCTGGCGAGAGACCTCGGTGTTGAGCTGTGTGGCGCCCAGCGGGTCATTAAATTGGTCGCCACAGGGGATCTGCGTCCGCCGGAGACAGCGAGGCGGTGCTCGGTCGTGCCGTCGCGGGCAATGTCTTCTCTCCCTCTGTAGGGGTCCCAGTCCCGAGGGGGGAGCGGCGACCTGGGAAGTTTGCCCGGCCGTTTGGACACGGACGAGCGCATCTACGACGGACGCGAGCCGATCTATCCGAGCAGATAGGGCGTGAATGGCGTTCGGAGGAGGAGGGGATCCTCCCACGTCTCCATTGTGAGGAGGGTGACGGCTGGTGCTTGGATCATCACGGTGATCGCTCACCATGAAGTTAAGATCGGAAGGTGAACTTTCGTTGAGTGGAACCAACGTTTCCCACAGACGGCGCCAACTGATGGATCTCTGGATCTCCTTCAGATGTTACCTTCCGTTGATCTGCAACGAGTGGAGACGAGCGGCTGAGATTGAGTTGGAGGTTGCCTCCTGAAGCGTGTGGATCTCAATGGGCTTGAAATGGTTGAGGCCGAGCTACCTGCAAGGAAGTCCCGGTGTGGTTATGCCACCGAGGACCCTCCGACGATCAAGTTAGACGGGCTAAATGGGCAGAGTAACGGCCTATTGGGTCAAATTGGCTTACCCGAGTCATTTGAGAGAGGGGTTTATATAGTGGCAGCCATGGGCATGCGGGCGCGAGATTCACGTCGGCCGTTACGCCCCTGGCATTACGCCCGCGTGAAAGGCGGGATACCCCATTAATAACGAGCTATACTCGTTAATGGGGGAACGCAATGGCGTGGAACGCGGGATCGTGGGCGGCGGATATCTCGCGTCTGGCGAGATTCGTGGAAACGCCTATGATCAGTGTTGTGGGTCGGTTGACGAGACCGGGGAAGCTAGGCTCGGCGGGAGGCTCGGGAACGAGCGGGAGGCCGAGCGAGCTTGGTTCTGTGATAGCTCGGAGGCGAGCTAAGGGGCTGAGGGAACTCAGCGTGTGGGAAGGCTCGGAGGCGAGCCGACGGTCGTTTGTAAGGCGAGCGTGGGAGTGGTCTGGAAGGCCACCGAAGGTCAGGAACATCCTCGGGTCGAGGGCCCGGAGCATGCTTCCAACGTACCATTCTTGATCCTTTCTCGTAGGCTTCGGGACACGTCACTTGCCATGTGTCATGATCTGGGGAAACCCCGGTATCGAGTATCATCATTTTCTAATTTGATTTTAATTTTAATTTTTATAATTTCGTTGGGATGTTTTACTATAAAAATTTTTGCCAATTGAAAGAGATAACAAGATATACTCTATGCTTTATTTTGTTTCTGGGTTTCAATCTTTTCAAAAAAATTCTGTGTTATATATTTTGTCTTTATGCTGTTAGTAATTGGGATGGTAGATCATTAGTTTTCTTCAAAATAAGATACTAATGACAATGTGATTGGAATTCATACAATAATTGCAACACTTTTGGACAACATTTAAGAATAAAGAAAGAATAAACAAAGAACAAGAACAATTTGTTGTGGTTTTACCCAAGAATCGATTTCTGTTTTAATCTTTAACCGAAGAATCAGTTAGTGCTATTTTGCTCATACAAACCTATTCTAAGGGCGAGGCAACGTTGGATCATGTCCTTTAACTCTGTAGGACATCCATCGTTGCGGCCATTGTTATATCAACAGATTGAAATCAAGCTCATCCTTAGCTTGCATTTTTATATTATATATAAAAATGCCAAGGCAGTATGTGATCATGTCCATTAGAGGACATCCGCCGTAACAGCCACTGTTACATCGGTAGATTGAAATCAAGCTCATCCGTAGCTTGCAGTTTTATATTAAATATAACAATTCCAAAAAAAAGGTATGCTTTGTTGAGGTGTCTAGTTTTTTTCAAAATTTTAACTTAGGAAATAACAATCGAAATATAACTTTGAAATTTACCAAGCATGAATATGACAATGATTCAGGGGTTTATATGTAAATTTGGATTTTAATTTTTGCCGAATGGTTTAATATGAAAAAAGTTGCGCCGCACGGTCCACCCACCACGCAGCGCTGCGCAACACAAAGAAAAGGGAGGTGGGGCCTGTGTATTTATGGTGGGGCTCACTACCCCCATCCCCTTCCCACTATTGCATGTCGCTACGCAGGACGTGGTTGCGCAGCGCCACCAACCTCAAAGAATAAATGGTAGAAAAGCACTCTTTTTTCTTTTTCTTTTTCATTATCCGTGGAAGGAAAAAAATAGAGAAAGAACGATATCTCAACAATTGGATTTGAGTTAACAGAAGAGATAATTTTAGAAATAGAAAAATCATTCCATGTGCAAATATATATGTCAATCAAGATATTCGATTCGTTATCAATCGTGTCCGGTGCAATATAACTAATAATTTCTTAGAGAAATCACACTTCCAAAATTTGTATGAAAGTAAATATTAGTTTTCCACTTAAGTGGCATTTCTTATGTGATTGAGTTGAGGTTCAATTTTCTAACATTGTTGAAAATGCATGTCTGCTTTTATAATACTAGGTTACCAACTCTTGGAAGCAACTCATCTCATCAATTGATGATTTATCTTTTTTAAATAGAGAATATAAAAAAAGGAGTAAAATCACTATGAATCACCAACTTATCAAAATTAAAATCTTCCCTCCTTTCTCTCTCTTCCCAAGGTTATCTGCATCATCTTTTAGCTTATATAAAAAAACATAATTGATTCTACTCATTTTTACCATCCTATTACTCACCCATTCCCTCTCCCTCCTTTCATAGTTCACACACATAAAACATTTATTGTACAAAATATTAATTTTCTTCAAGTAAATTGCATGTGCAAAGGAAAAATCTGGTTTCCATTCCATTCCTTAATAGTTTTGTTCCTGTTTCTCCTCAATCCAGCTTAATGCAATATTGCTCGAATACCAGCTGCTTATGAGTTGCAGACGGTTGTCTTAGGTCTTCCCAAATTTGATTGATCCTAAAAACATTAATTGCTTCCGTGCCTTTCATTAAGAGACTGTTTGGTTCCATATAGTTGGAGCACCATGCGGCTCCAACTACATGGTGTTGGGAAAAACAAGTGTCTGATTATTATGTTTTTGCAACTCAAAATATAATTGCAAAAACATTTGATCTTGAAATTGCGTAGTTGTAACTACACTCAAAACGAGCTTGCTTCATCTATATATCTTGTGAATTATGCAAATCATTTAAATCCTATCAAATTAACCATTAATTACTTTACTTTAATATTCTTTTTACTATATAAAAATATAATAAAGAGGTTATTGCCTTTTTAATCATTTTTTCCAATTTGTTTGTGTGGTTGGAAAAACCGACTCTACAAACAATAGAATGCAATTCCAACTACAATCGTTGCAACTACATGTAGTTGGAAATGTATTGTGTTTCCAACTTTATACAACCAAACACCCCCTAAATCTATAGGAATGCGCAAGGATAGTTCATTTTGCTTTTTGCTTCCATCCATCATCTTTCTTTATTGTTTAGTAGTGCTGCCGCATTCCGGGTTTCTCATCCCAGCTCGGTTTCTGCGTGCCTCATGTAAGCGCCAGAGAAATCCAGTTGGTCAAATGTGAAGGTACATTTCCTTTACTGGTCGTCAATTTAGGTGAAATGTGACGATACATCATCATTATCATCTTATATCTTATATTGTTTAGAACAAAGGGTCGTGTAATTTGTCGTGCAAAAAAGGATCGTGTAGTAACCCTTTTCCTTATTGTTTATATACATTTTAATGTTTTGCGAATGAAATTTTGAATAGGTGGTTGTTTCGGAGACTGGTTGGCCATCTAGCGGTGATAGCACAGCCACTTTTCGGAGACTGGTTGGCCATCTAGCGGTGGTAGCACAGCCACTTTTCAGAATGCGGAAACTTAGAACAATAATTTGATTAGCCATCTAAAGAACAGGAACACCAAAGAGACCAAGTAATAGGATCAAGGCGTAGTTGTTTGCTATTTTCAGCGAGAATAAGAAGCATGCTGGGGTTGGGCAACATTTTGGGTTGTATCTGCTAGATATGAGAGAGGTGTATCAAGTTGAATTCTAACAAGGACATCCTGCTTCTCATGATAGAAGGACCATACAAGTGCTAATAAGAATAAATCATGAATACCAGAACAAAAGCTCTATTGGTGGAATTAAAAACATATCGTTAGAAGTTCTCCATGTATGAGAATGTAGTTGTCATATTGTATTTGGCTATAGGATACAATAATGATCAAATTGCACACGGTATTAAAATATATACTTCTTATTAAACATTACTGACGAAATAGCTATAGAACAGAACAATAACATTCAGAAAGATATAATATTATTACAGAAAAGGCTCGGCAACATTCAAGAGTTTAAACCAATATCCTGCAGTTTCATCTATAACATGATCACAAAATTTATCTGTTGATAGAATGAAGGAGGACTCAATTTAGGGAAAAGAACTAATTCATCTAAATCAAAGCATCTACAAACTTTACTGGTCAAATATTGAATCTAAATATTGGAATGCCAGTTACAATTATTAATACGATCCGTATCATCAATTGTCGAAATGCATGCAATAAGAAACACTCTGTAGTTCTACAGGAATCAAGAGGTAAAGAATCGTGTGATAATAAGATTTTTCATGAATCAGAAACAATGGCTTACCATTGAGAGCCTCGGAATCTTAGATTAACACTGAAAAATTATACTGAAAAGAGTAACATTATTGTTTAAGACCTCAATTGAAACTAAATAATATATATCAGCCTTTTTCCATATGCAAAGTACAGGATACGAGGCGACCGATATAACTTCAATTCTTTAAACATACAGCCAAAACATATCAAAATTAAGCAACCACACGGGGTACATTCTCCATTAGTTTAGCACTCAAATTCCAATACCATATCAACTTTCCAAAATTTAAAACAATTTCCATCGTTAAAGAAGCAAGTTCAACCATAAGCAAAAACTTTGCAGGTTTGTGCATTCAATACATCAATGCACTCTACCACACGATGGGTGGACAAAACCTTCATAAAATCGTGAAAATTTTAAGGTGAAAGATCAATAAAGGATCATGTCCAAATCATCTGCGCAAGTGTGGGGAACTTGCCTATTTTAGTAGATGCCTTCTCCATACACAGTATAAATAAAGAAAAACTGATCTATGCTCTAAAAGCATTTTCAAAAATACCTCTTAAACTCTTGATCCCTTTTATACATCAAAGTCAATTGCGACTACATTATGCCTTGGGTGCATGCCGACTGAAACTGAAATAATGACAACCAGGTTATGGGGAAACCTAGAAGATATGAGATAGAGACCAAACTAAATTTTCGGAAGCTTTAGGTATTTCCACTGAGAAGGAGTATTACGTAATAGTTGCAAGGTTAGAAATTGCATTCCGAACAGACTCGTTTTAGCATGAACAGTGTTTTTGAAGGCGTTTATAAGGTGCGCCTCAGGACGAATGGCTGGGGTTTCGTCCTCAAGCGCAGAAAAAAGGTGAGACCTTCCCTTGAAGCGTACACTTCTTTTGTTCAGAAAAAAAAAGCAGAAAAGCTTAAATTCTAACCTGGATCGTGGATTTTATCCTCTAGATTGCAGGTTGGCAGCAAAACCGAGACTAGGAGGCGAGGATCGAAGATGCTGCGTAAGTTAGCAGCGAAATCGAGACTAGAAGATGAGAATCGAAGGTGCTCTGAGCGAAGAAAACTTTGTTCTTCTATTGTTGGCGGTGCAGGAAACCTACGCAAGAAAGCACTAGGGTTTTTGTCTTTGTGATGCTGTAACAAGAGAGTTACAAAGGGATAAGCTATTGGGTTTGAGCTTTGGGTTGAGCATTGTAATAAGAAAAATTCAAATTAGTTACATAACTCTATTCAAATTAGACCGTAATATTATCTTGTATTCTGAATTTTTTTATTTATTTATATTTATAATTAATAAAAATATGAAAATCGTGAAGCTTACGCCTGACGCCTCGCCTAGCCGAGGGTCGAACACCTCGCCTCACGCCTCCGCCTTTTAAAACACCGAGTATGAAGATAGATTCACTGAACAACTATAGATTTAAAACGGAATGAAAATGGCTCATATATTCCTTTGATCCTTTCGATTTCAAATCAATTATATCATGTTTAATGATCCATGAACGAAGACAAATGTCTATATTCGTGACGTCTTGTCAGCTTCTTGCTATACAAAATATGAATTAAACAATAGTTTTCTTGATGGATGGGAAGATACAATCTAGTATAGTCCGAAATAGGTCCGAAGAGGATACAATCTAGCATGAATCGGTGTTTTAAAAAGCGGTTGCCTAAGCGGCGAAGGGCTCTCCGCCACTCGGCTTTTTACCGCTTAAGCGGAGTGATACTCACCCTATTAATCATATAATCATACTCTAATCTTATTGATTGAGGTGAATTCAAAGGTTTATGGGTATGATCTTTATAGCACGAGTGCGGATACAGATACGGGATACGATAGGAATTCACGGATTCGCAAAAACTTAGGATACAGGATACGTTTTTATATCGATATATATATATATATATATATATAACGGTATTATGTTAGATACTCAATGCACTATCAAATATTTTAAACCTTAATTTTCGAGAGAGAGGAGAGGCATCGATTCGAAAGAGATTAGAGAAACATTTACAAGTCCTAGCGAATCCGATAGAACCCGAAAATTTCGGACTCCGGTTCATGTTCGGGAACGATTCGTGAGGCATTTACAACTTACAAGTCCCTGTGCTTCATAGGGTATGGTTTAGCATCTTTTATTATCATACCCTTTTTTATGTTTATATACCTTTATAAAGTCTTATAATGTGCATGTGTTGGTGCAATAATAACATCTTAATTAACCCAAACTTCCAATTCTTTTCATGTTGTTTTCATTTTCTCTCTGGCCAGGGCTTCGACCAAGACTTCAAACTACAGTTTGGGGACTTCAACTAAAAGGCTTTGACTTCGTGTTCAACACTTCGACTTCAACATGGAGACTTTGCTTTCACACTGTTAAGGTTTTTTACTTAGAGACTCCGACTTCAAGCTTGGAGGAGATTCAATTTTGGCTTCAAATCAAAAGATCGAGCGACTAGGGTTTTTTAGTATTGATTTTGAAGCTAAGGCTTTTGATCAGCCAAGGCTTTGAGCTTTGAGCAACTTAGACTTTGCTTGTTTGATTATGAATTCGAACAGTATTGATTTTAATAAGGAAACTCGATTCAAGAGGGGCTCATGTATTTAAAAGTAGTTGAAACCAATATTTAATAAACAACTTACAAGGAATAACAAATTTAAACCAAAACAAGGCTAATTTCTGAGCAGCCGAAGCGTTAAGCGGCCAGGCACTCTTGCCGCTCTGTTATCGCTTTTAAAACATTGGTATGAACCATAAGCTTTCGTAGATAGTAGTATGGTCCTAAGTAGGTCTTAAGAATGAACTACGCTCCTTCTAGGGCAAGACATAATACTTAAGAAGCAAGAAGTCTAGTAGAACAATATCTCTTGAATCATCATATAGGAATATGAATGTGTACGTTTCAGATGACTAAATTCCCTACAGACAATCCTGCCACAGACTCTTTACAAATCCAGGGGAATATACAAGGTTGCTCCCTAATAGTATGAAAATAACCCAATGCATAGGCACCAAGTAATGGGGGCTGCAGCTGACATTAGAGGCCTTAACTGGTTTGGGGTGGGGTGGGGGGAATTGGATGCTCAAGTGGAAGCCTTCTCTATTTTGAGTTATGCTCCATGTCCAATTTTGAGTGAATTCTCTTGGGAATCCATACTATATGAAACTGCGGTATACATTTACAATCGTGATGAAGAGGAAGACTCGACACTTACTTCATTCTTGCTCCTCCATATGCCACTATCAGTTATTTATATCATCGCATTGTATATTAAGATTATACAAAAGTTTAAGTTTTAATTACAAGAGTAATTCATGTCTCATGAACAATCATTAAAAACAAAATGCTAAAACAAAATAGTCAAACTATGTCCTGAAGACAAGGTTTAACAATCTTGGTGAGCTTAAATTATACCAGTATTCAAGATTACAAGCATATAAGCCATGTTTATGTACAGCTGATTATGTCCTCAAACTACATGAATGAACAGAATTTGAGATGAAATAAGGCATGGCACAAATGGGAGCATGCAAATTTTAGCAGACATTCGAAAATTATGTTTATCACAGACCCAATTCTATCATTGATTATCAAGATCAGTACAACAAGAATACTCGGTAGTTCTACAAGAATCAAACTATCAACTAAATCCGCATCCATAACAATGTATTAAAAATTGTATCCAAAATTCAATGCTCACCCATTCCAAGCATCTAAGACTCCGTCGCCTTCGAGCTCCGAAAATCCCTCTTCAACTCCGAAACCCTCTTCACACACTCCCCCTTCGACCTCCCCGGCACCGCCGCCGCCACCTTCTCCCACCTCATACTCGCATCCTTCGGAAACGCCTTCAACGCGTTTAAAAGCGCAATGTCCTCCCCCGAGCTCCACTTCCCATTCTCCTTCACATCATCTCCTTCGACGCCCTCCACTCGCTTATCCAACGGCTTCCTCTGCTTCAAGAACCGCTCAAACTCGTCCTTCGCCTCCGGCCTCCTCTCCCCCATCGACTTCCCCATCTTGATCACGCTCTCCACGCCATGCCTCCCTCGGAAAGCCGCCGCGATCTTCTCCCAACGGCTCGGCTCGCCGACGGGATGCTTCAAGATCTGTTTTTTGAGGATCTCCAAGTCGTCTTCGGTCCAATCCTTGGATTCCTCGACCTCTGGCTCGAAGACTTCAACTTTGGCAGATCTCGCTGTTGGTGGTAGCAAATCATGGGGTCTAGGGTTTGGAGGAGGGTTATCGGGCCTGTGAGATCGGGGGCGGCGGGTAGGGATCCGATGGTCGTCGGGGTCGGAGGATGCGGGTAGAGGGGGAGGGAGAGGGTCGCCGGAGCCGACGAGGGGGTCGCCGCCGGTGAGTTGAGAGGGGGCGAAGGGGGCGAGGAGGAGGGAGAGGGAGGTCCAGATGAGGAGGAAGGTTAAGGTTTGGGAATCGGAGAAGAAGGCGGAGGAGGAGAGGAAGAGGAGGAAGGAGAGGGAGAAGCAAGAGAGGAGGTGGAGCTTGTTGGGTCTTAGGGTTTCGATGTTGGAGATCGAAGAGGAGGAAGGAGAGGGGCGAGATTGGAAGAGGAAGCGAGGGCGCGATTCCTCTTCGATGAACTCCATTGTTATTGCTTCTCTCTCTCTCAAAGAAATACCCTGAGCTATTTATTGCTGTTTTTTCACTAAAATACCTTAAACTGTAATATAATCACACCAAAATATCTTATACCGGTTATATTGCGCTAAAATACCTTGATGGTGTTGACCAAAAGCTGTGTCTACTCCCTGCCGCCTCAAACATCCTTTTCATGAGATGTGAGAGCTAGAAAAAGAGGCAGAAGCAATAGAGAAGGTATGGATAACGGCGGGAGAGAAGGAAATGAAGAGGTAAAGAAGGAGAAGGACCGGCGGAGCGGATGATAGAGGCAAGGACAATGAGCAAGGAAATTGCATGCAGAAAAATAATAACAATGTCCAATACCCAGTAGTATGGGGTTTATCATTTAATTACTTAGGTATTAGTATTAGTTTATTAATGGGTTAGTGAGGATATAAACGGGTTGTTATATTTACCAAGCATTAAGAAGCAACCACTCTAGGACCATTAATTACTAAAGAATTTATGAAATCCTCTATATTTGCTTTTCTAATTTTATTAATTTTTAAAATTATATTTAACAAAATGATATAAATCCCAATACCCAATCTGACAGACCCTAACCCCATGTCTTACATCTCGGCTACAAGTAATGTAAAATATTAGATATGGTGGTATTTGTAAGGAAGAGCATCAAATCAAATTATTTTCTTTAAAAACAATAGCCAAAAAGACCGCTTCCTATAGACTATTTTAAATGAGAATAATGGAGGAAAGAAGCTCTAGGAGCCTTTTTGTGTTAGGTTGGCGGCACAAATCATGCCCTCCACCACTTTATTCGACGATCGGCATCGGTCATCTTGATCTTCATTGTCAAACATATCGATACAACAAATTTCAAGTGATTCCAACATCTTTTCACTGTTGATTTAGTGAGTGCAAAATTAACGGTTTACCGACAATATAACTTTTTACATCGCTAAATCAACGGTGAAATGGTGTTGTAATCATATAAAATTTGGTGTATCGACAAATTTGAAGATGGAGATCAAGATAGCCGGCGCCAATCGTCGAATAAAATGATAGAGGACATGATTTGTGCCGCCACCTAACACAAAAAGCCTCCCAGGATCTTTTGCCTCCCTTATTCTCATTTTAAATAGCAATATGGCTGTGTAAGGAAAACAAAAAAGA
Source organism: Agapanthus africanus (assembly GCA_030015575.1). Lineage (NCBI taxonomy): Eukaryota > Viridiplantae > Streptophyta > Magnoliopsida > Asparagales > Amaryllidaceae > Agapanthus > Agapanthus africanus. The sequence continues at coordinate 406,906,121 of CM057349.1, read as the reverse complement.
GGTCAACTGTACACATAAAAATTGTTAAGAGAGAAATATTCATTTTAATAAGAATCATCTCCTCAACAGAGAATACAGCACAATAAGAATAACATTATTATGAGTTTCCTTTATAAAAAAAACAAACATTATTATGAGTTTCAGCAACATAGAAATAATTCTGAAAGGAGAAACCTTGAGTAAGCTTATTGCTTTTATTTTTTATATTTTTTTCCTATTGCAGGTGTATATGCTAATAATAGACTGTGGTTTATATTAGAGATGCATTGTGGCTGTATTCCAAAAGAGTACCTGCAAAACAATGCCATTGACATCAGGAACCCAAAAGCCACAAGTTCGTACATGCATGAAGCACAAAGTTAATATGAAATAATAATATAAGCCTCATATGTATAATGCAATTGTAGCATTCTGACAAAATGTTAAAGGGATTAATTCTCTAAAACTTGAAATTGCATAGAAACACTTTTGAAAGCCTTCTACAATCAGTTCTAAAACATCGGCCCATTCTTGAAACCAAGGTCTCAGGAATATTCAACCGCTCCGGTTCTTGCCCAAGCTTCTGAAAATGTATCCCCCTCTTCTCATTTTAGATATGTTGCCAAACAATCATAAAGCTATGAGAGCCAGGTTCATTTGAACTTAAACAAGGTTTCAGAAACTGTACTGCCAAAGTAGGAGCTTAAGATTGGATAGAATAAGGCCTTACACCTAAATGAAAAATTGGTAGATTTTTCACAAACTCGAGCATTGACATTAATTTTTCCAATATACTATTACCTTAGACATTAGGTCTGCTGATATCCTCCTGAAAACGCTAAACAACCTGTGGAAAAAGAAAAGAAAAGAGAACAGTGAGATCAATAATTGTATGGAAAATGTCAGGGTCAATGCATATGTTTCAAACACAGCACGTAAATGAATTATTTTTTTATGCAACTAAATCCAGAGTATGCATCCATTAACCCTATAATTTACTAGCATTTTTGGCACGTGCGTTGCACGTAATTATATAATTTTTATGTAAATTTCTATACTAACTTAACTACGTGCATTGCACTTGTAAAATAATAATGACATGGCAATTTCATTAGGTGCATCACACTTGTAAAATAATAATGATGTTGTATTTAATTACGTGCATTGCACATAAATCAGTGGTGTTTTTTTGTTTCATTTCTTTGAAAAATAAGAAGCCACGTCACCAATCAATCTCAAAATTAAATGTCCTCCTTCATTTTGCCCTATAATAGTAGAGATAGTTTATCGTTTAAGAAACCACCGTTTCATGAGGCACATCAAAGTCCCAAGTCCAGTAACGGTACTGATATTTGAATGGCTGAAGGTGTTTGCCTACCAAACAGACACCAAAATATTTGCATGCATAATACAGGTATTTTTTCAGTATAATATAGAGGGGAAACAGAGCTGTAAAATATCCACTTACAGTGCTATATGGTTGAAAGATAGCCTTTACAGCTTCAAAAACCTCATCAACTGGCTTTCCAGCATCAATCTAAGAAGATTACACTATCAGTCATCGTGCAATATACATAAAAGGAAAATTGCTGAACTTTATTTTGAGTCATTCCATTTGCACTTGTACAGTGTACATATGATCAGAACCTTGTGTGTGTGTGTTGGGGGGGGGGGGGGGGGGTGAGATGCTACTGATTTGCCTGTTAAGTTACCGCCAATATTTATGTCTGACATATAGGGGTAGCAATTTTAGCCTCACGAGATAGCAAAATCCGAGAATGAACCCGAAATTATTGGGTATAGGATAGGTATAAACGAGCATGAAAATTAATTAGGTTAAGCTACCAAACCTTATTACTATATGAGTGAGACTATGAATAGGTCTTTCATCCCGCTAATCCTATCTGACCTGATTAAAAAACAAATCGGTTTTAGAGGGGGAAAGAAATTCCTATCAGAAAACCAAGATATAAACTCATGGTTCATACCCAAAAACAACTCCCTTACCTGTCAGTTTTGTGTGGAAATTAGTGGTCTGTAAAGTACTTAAGTTATGTATTCACACACGCGTGCGCAAAATAAAAAGTAAATAAAACTTGCTAATAAAGTTAGTCGGGTTGGGGTAGGAATTTCAGATTACCCTATTATAATCGGTTCAGGTTTGGAACAGAAGATTGACCCATCAGGTCAGCCATAATCATTATTAGATCAAAACTAGTCTAGTAGTTCAAATCAGCACACATGATCTGCCAATGCCTTTTTTCCATTCAACTTTTGTGCATAAATATAGTAAGCTCTAGTTGTGGTTTTAAATTTCCGCAGTCATTTTAATCAACTGGTAATGAGGAAAATATATACAGCCATTAAAAAGAGGAAAAAGCTATTATAGGTATATATCAGGTTATCAGCAATATCACAACATAACACTGTCGTTTATTAGATTTGAGAACTAATAAATTTTTGAGAAAAGTAAGATAAAAAACATTATGGAGTCCCATACTTTTGGATTTGGGGTCCATGTTATTATTTTACCCATGCTATTGCAAAATATTAGATCGAATGGTGAGTGAGAGGGTAAATCAGGGGCACCATGGTTTTGTTTTTTTTTTTTTAATATTATTTTTTTATCTGTGAGGCTAGGATGAAATAATAGCATGGATTAATAGCAGCAGCATCCAATACCTTACTTTATGAAGAGTTTTAGAATAACATATATTACCTTCCGAACCTTTCCCTTTGAATTGTAATGCTCAATTACAGGTAAACTGGATTCTGTGAAAACTTTAAATCGCTTCCTTATGGTCTCAATGTTATCATCATCTCTTCCCTGCATAAAAGTCGAACTTAAGCTGTTATGTAATTATTCTTATGAGCAAAGGATGTGCTGGAATGAGAGATTAGAACCTGGTTTCGACTTAACAGACGACGTTCCATCTCTTCCTCTGAGCAATCAAAGAATAATACAAATTCAGGCTCGATTTTTGTCTGTGTCGTGAAGAAAAATAAAAATTAAAACACTGGCCAAATTATGTGAAAAGAAGAAAACAGGCTTCACTAGTCAAATTATCCATGAAATTAGTATTGTATTCCAAGCTTACAACACGCTCAAATGCGGCACGATTTTCTTCATTGCGAGGAAACCCGTCGATAAGGAATTTGTCATTTCCACTTTCTAGCATAGCTCGTTGTAGGAGTTTGATTGTAACCTCAGAAGGAACAATCTTCCCTTCTTTTATCATATTCTGGATCATAGTTCTGAAGAAGCAATCAGGAAGGAAAACAAATTTATTCATTGGAGATATTTATCTAAACAAAATAGATTATTAAATTGTCGGCAAATTTAGCATTACGATGAGCAAGAAGAAAAATGAAGTTCCAAATGAAGAAAACTCAGTGTCCCATGCTCAGGTAGGGCATTGTGCTTGATTTTTCGCACTAACTAAATGAACAGGAGGAAAAGAAGAAGAAGCTGAAAAGGCTTGTCATTTGATTAAATGAAGGAAATTTCTTGTTCATTACCCATTTTCAGAGCCAGACTTGATTTCTGCACGCAGAAGATCACCGGCACTAAGATGGGTGAATCCGAAGTTCTTAACGATATTTGCACACTGTGTACCCTTTCCACTACCAGGGCCGCCTGTGATAAGTTACAAATGAAATAAGAGTTAGCATCAGGGGAAAAAATAAAGTCAAATCTATATGTATTGGCCAAGCGGAGGAGTGCTCAAAGAAAAAAATTGCTATATGTATGGATTCAATCGATATGCTGAATCAAGTGAAGGGGTGCTCTAAAAAAAAGAAAATTAATTAACACAAGAAAACGATGCATCTGCACACATGTGACTGTGACCTATACCCCATTTGAGACAAAGATGGCTGTTAATATTTTTCTTACCATGCACTAGCAATGGGCATCGAGCCTAGTGCTCCTAGACAACAGAAATTGACTGAGACAACCATTTCTCCGGAGAAAAGAGTAGGAGATATATAAATACTCAAAGCTTGCAAAGTATGAATGAAATTGGCATTTGGAGGGAAGCTGATAAATCGATTCTGTTGCCTACAGTTCAGATTGATCTTGGATATGTGAGTTGGAGAGAAAGTCAGGAACCGTTTCAACCACATGATTTTCAAAAATATGATTTAATGGGCTTAATTCATATGTTCGCTCTTAAAGATGAAAGTTTGATGTTCTGTCATACTGGATAATCTTTTGACCTCCCCGTCCACCATTTTTTCAAGTATTTTACTAAAAACTGGCATCTTCCCAATGAAGCAAAAATGTCTTAAGAAAGTAAGAAACTTTGATAAGGGGAATGAAATGCCCAAACTTCAATTTATGTCATCTGCATTGTCGGGTTTTATATCAAAAGTTTGTCAGATAAACAGAGAGGCTTGAGCTGATTGCCTGTCTCAGGAAAAACAACCACCTAATTTTAGTAAGTATTTCCTTCGCCCCTGCATGTAACTTCATCAGCAGAGGTGACATCTTGAATTAGATTTTAATTCTAGGCCTTCTCAGATCAAAGGAATCTTTAACTACAAAATTCAAACGCCTACTAAGCCTAGCCAAAATTTTCAAGCACTTCCTAGACATATGTTGAGAACCTCTCAAAGATGCCTTTAATTTTGTCGATTTTTAAATTTCATAGACTTTTGAACAAATTTTCTATGGCATTTAGCAACTGGATGAAATAGTTAAAACCAAAAGTTTAGCACAAAGCTTTTCTTGTCTCTTACTAAGGCCTAAGAGACATGGTTTTTTTCCAAAAAAAAATTTATAGGAACGGGGGCTAACCTAGTTTATTATGTATCAATATTTAGCTTTTTTGTTTCAGAAATGGTGATGTATTAAGCTCCTCTTGAGGATAAGAAGCAAGACATCTTACCTGTATACAACAACAGGTGTATGAGAACTAACAATTTTCCTCCGTTGCCTTCCTTGTCCTTGTTATAGATAAAATTCAAACACTCGTCACGTTTATGATGCTATTACAAAATATTTTTTCCTATTGGACTGTTCTACTCAAGTGTTTCATGCTCGTTTACATGTATAGTCTTATACCATATGGTGTCCATGTAGCATAGCTACTATGTTCATGAATCACAACCAAACACCAACCAGGTAAAACATCAAGCAAATTGGAGTTTGGATAACTATGTTAATGAGCATGCTTACATTGTCCAAATTCCAGTAAATCCAATTCTAGAAGATTTATAAGCTATAATTTAATCACTAACCCTTGTTTTAGAGGTATCACAATCTTCATCTTTCATGGTATAGGTGATGTTGGACTCTTGCTCTACAATCTTAATATTGCTTCCATAGAATTGGCAGCCACAATCTTTCCGACTGTAGGGGAAAATACATAAATGTTGATAACCTACATCGGTAGAAGCAGTGACTTCCATGAAAGAACCAAGCCTCACATTTTTTTTAACCTTCATAGCTCCACTTAATGGGGTAAAGCTTTATAAAACGTGAGTTTTTCAAAGTATCTTTGTGATTTATTTACTCAATGCTTCTACTCCTATGTCAGATCACTTCTGAAACTTCCTGAAAAATCTACCTAGGATATACTTATTGAACATCTACAATATCATAAATGAATCATCGCGGATGTTTGAGGTGACCGGCCACAAAACTGCTCCTGGTTTTGAGGCCATGTTTGGCTACAATTATTTATAACTACTTTCCAAACTCCTATTCTTCAGCCTGTAAGGTCATTTGCTTCTCGACACTTCAACTATTAGGCCCCATATAATCTAATGAACTGGGTTATTGGTGTTCTTATGGGCTGACCGTTGGGGAAAAAGGGCAGCCAAATGGACTCAGGTGTACACAGTGTTATCTATTTTATGTTCCCGCATCGCAGCTTGAACCCATGATATCCAGGTCTCGACAAATCAACATCGCCATTGTCCAAAGCATCGCACTCGATGAGCCTTCTACGACTCTATAAATTAGATTTTGTGATTTCCTGCAATGATCAACAGGCTCCAAACCTTTTAAGGTTTTTCGTTTTTCCAAATTGAGCTTCATCTGCCCTAAAGATCATATAAACTAAGAACAGAAAGCCCTACATAAACGACTCGACTCTGAGCACCAATTGTTGGAGTAGGTAAGAAAAATGGGCGGTAAAATTTTAAAAAATCTGCAAGGATACCGCAACGATCTATCGCTAGATCAAGCGAGAGCTGTTGTGTGTTCGTTAATGCTGAACTTAAAGCAAATTCAGCCTACTCCAGTGAAAAGATCCCAAAGTCGATCTACCCAGGAACAGCAACTGTGATTTTTGGTGTGCACCAACCAGCAACTCGGTTCTGGCAGCAATGGGCGATCCGATGGCGCATGGGCATAACTTTCTGGTTCTAGGCTAATTGAATTTGGTGAAAGTATTTTGCAATACTTTCTGATGTTCTGAATATCTTGTAATATTCTATGGAATTCTGAATTGAGATCGGTGAGAATATATCACAACATTTTTTGTGTTCTCATTTCAATTGAATTCCAATTGGTTCTTCTGAATAGAATCGGCGAGAACTATGAAATAGTTCTCTATATTTCTATTCAATTCTCAGAACTATGGAAATAGTTCCCTGTTCTCATAACTATGGAAATAGTTCCATCTCTTTCTTCAAGTCCTTTTGCTCTCTGGCCTGAACCTCTTATATAGAGAGAGCTAAGACCCAGCCTAAGAGCCACCATCAATCACAAGCCCAGCAGTCTCCATTCAATTAGCCTGAATTGTCCAGAGTAGCCCAACAGCCCCAATACTCCAGAGAAGCAGCATGCGAGACAGCCACGCGAGCACCCACATGACGTCCAACTAGACAGCCAACTAGGCTACCACGTAAGCGCTAACGGGCGGCCAACTAGGCCACGAGCAACCATGATGCACACATGCTAAGTGTTGTGTGCTTAATGCGCTTCAGCCCGATTGGCCCGATCCCGATCCACGGCCCAGTCCAAGCCCGAGCCCGAGCCACTAGTAATACTTGTGTGTAAATGATTAATTAATTAATCTTGCATACGGTAAGATTTGAACCGCTGATCTCTTATTGAGCAAAACATTTGCAAACCAACTGAGCTACTAGAGTCTTTTGTTATTATTCAAAATAAATAATATATAATATATAGTTTGAAACTTCACCCATTGTTTTTACATAGAATACCCACAATATCCAACAATCCCCACAAGTTTCTAACCAGTATTCAGATCTTAATCACAACGCATAGTAAAGATATCATATGGACTTGAATCCCACTTAGACCAACTAAGTGGCAGTTAGATGCATGGTGAACTGAGTCTTGAACCAACACTTCACTTACATCTTAGATATCACACTCTAACTAAACCAAACCATGCAAAAGTGGACTATGCCTTGAACTATTGCCCATTTCTTGAGTTGTAACACGTTAACGACCCTGTGCTTTATCCAAGTTTCTGCTAGAGCTTTAATAATTTGTCTCAAGATTCTATAGAAATCGGCCAAAACACCTTCTCAAGCATAGGTGAGTTCATAAGGCGTGCTTGCCACCAAGCACCCTGTATCTTGGATGCATAGAACACATTAAGGCTCCAAACCAACCTCAAATTTATGTGTTCCTCAGGCATGCTTGTAATCAAGAACCCAACATGCCAGATGTATAGAACTCATCAAGACTCCAAGCCATTCTCACATCAGTCCGTCTAATTTACATGAATTTTGAACCAACAATCTCATTAATAGTAGAAAAGTTTTAAACTAATAATTTGATTACATGGTAAACGTAGTACCCTTACATAGACTTGAGACCATACAAGCAGAAATCTTATCAACCAGATCCTTTTTTAAACCCTTTGTTAAGGCATCTGCTACATTCTCTGAAGATCGGACGTCAATCACTGAGATGGCTCCTCGGATTATCAACTCATTTAGATAATCATACTTCAGACGAAAAGTCTGCTTCTTTCTATTGAATAACGAGTGTGCTGTCACAACACTCGTCGCCTGATTGTCACAATAAACAGTGGTTATTGCTCTTTACATTTCTTTCAATAGAAAATCTCTCAGAAGATCACTGAGTCACTTGGCTTCATCTCCTGTGATAGCCAAAGCATAGAACTCAGACTCCATTGACGATTGTGCGATCATAGTTTGGAGATGGCCGCTCCTCCCATAGTGAAGACAAAGCCTCCAATTGATCTGCACTCGTGTGGATCCAAGCACCAACTTCCATCAGAGAAGCCTTCAACAGTTTCTGGATATCCGGAATAGAGCAAGCCCAGCTTCAACAATTTCTGGTTGTATGGAATGGCTAACTCTGGTAGATCGAAGTATCTGTACTTCTTAAGCATGTTCTCTATGTAGTGAGACTGAGATAGGCACACACCATGCTCAGTCCTCAAATTCCGATTCCCGGAATCATATCAGCAAGGTTGCACGAACACGGGGACACGGACATAATACGATATGACACGGTGATACGGAAAAATCCCAAAATATAGGATGCGGGGACACAGATTAATATAATTATAAAAAACTCAGTACCATAACATTACAACATTTCAGCAAAAAGTCAACAATTCAAAAAAGTTCTACTAAAATTATATTTGTTTCTTATCTTTAATTGAAAAAATAAAGTCGCCGCTACTACGGGAATCTCTTTTTGTGCGGTGGCTACACTTAAACGTGTTCAACACGATCTGAATCCAAAAACACTTCATTTCAAAGCGGAACACGGAAATTCCGTGTCGGATACGTGTCGTGCAAGTGTCGAGCACGAATCCGTGTCTGAAACGTGTTCAACACGAATACGGCAACCAACAAGACGTGTACGTGCAACTTAACATGTCAGCAACTCCAAGGTTCTTCATGTTGAATTGAGTCGAAAGAAACTCCTTCGTAGAGACGACTATCTGCAGGTCGGTTCCAAAAATCAGCATGTCAACATACATGCAGATCACAACCACCTTCACTTATCTCATTCGCTGATCCAGAATCCACTGCTCAAAATGATCTTGTTGAATTTTTTGTGCCACAATTTTAAAGCTTGCTTCAATCCATAAAGAGACTTGATTAATTTACAGACTTTATTGTTCAAGCCATCAACAATAAATCCTTCCGGTTGATCCATATAAATTTCTTCTGTAAGATCACCGTTCAATAAGGCAGTCTTTACATCCATCTAATGAATGGCATGGCCCTGGCTCACCACCCAAGCAATCAGAACACGGATGGTGGTCATTCGGCAGACTGGGGCATAGATATCAAAGAAATCGATTTCTTCTTTCTGAGTGAATCCTTTTGCGAATAGTCTTGCTTTGTACTTCTCTATAAATACCTTCCTTTTGAATATCCATCTGTACCCGATCGGTCTTGCCCTTTCAGGGAGATCCGTAAGTTCCCAAGTATGGTTCTGAATCAATGAGTCCAACTCATCATCCACAACTTCTTTCTAAAGAATATCGCTAGATTTCATCGCTTCTTCGAAAGATTGTGGATCTCCTTCAACATTGAAGGTTATGAAGTCCTCTGTGCTTCGTTGATTGAGTTAGTGCCTAAATCTAAGAATCTACCTGCATCGCTGTTTGCATCAAATCCTAGAAAAACACACATGTTCGCTTTTGGTCCCAGCTTCGGCCTTCTGATATCCGGCACTCTGACATATGCCAGATACCCTCATTACTTTGAGTATATTCAAGGATTCAGGATAACCCAAAAACAGTCGTGCGAAGTGGAATTGGTCTTTGCATATAGAACCCGGTTCAAGATCCAATTGGCCATCAGAATAGCCTCTTCCCAGTAGCAGTTCGGAAGTTCCGATGTGATCGGTATCGAGTTCATCATCTCTGTCGGTGTGTGATTCTTTCTCTCTGCAATCCCATCCGACTGCGGAGAATAAGCTGCTGTGGTTTTAGTAATTATATCATACTCCTTAAAGTAAGCTTCCGTTTCTCTAGAGCGATATTCGTGTTGGGGTAAAAATTTACACCCTGGTTAACCGAGTCAAAGTCAAGGTCAACCCCCAAAGTAGGTGGGCCCAAGCCCAGGTCAAGCGGGCCCATGCCCAAGTCGAGCCCGCGGCTAGCCTCTCCCTGCCAAAATATAGATCATGTAATAAATAATTTTTATGTAATTTTTTATACATGAATGTATGCAAAATGGGCATAAAGCCAATATTTTGTAAGCCCATGGCTTATGTGCAAAAATGAAATGGCACATGAGCCATGGGATAGGCAAAATGCCATTTTTGTAAAGCCCAAGGGGCTATATGTAAATATGTAAGCCTATAAAAGGCAACATGATGAATAAAAAAAAAGAATAACATTTTCCATCCCCTCAAAAAACCTAGGGTTCTTTGTACCTCCTGCTTCTTCTCCAAGGTTCTAAACCTTCTCATTTCTTTTGAATTAAATCAAGAGTTTTACTCTTTCTTTTCCAAAACTAAGTAGTTTTCCACCACAAAACCCACAAAGGGGAACTCAGATCTCCCATCAGATCTCAAAAAGGAATGATTTTTAAAATCTCCTACTTCTTGATCTTCAAGATCCGGCCAAACAACAGGAGGAAGAAGAAGAACCCCTTTTATCAGCTTCAAAACATTATAGGAGTTTAACTCCATACATATATACATAATAAATACTTCATTTCTGAAGCACAGCTTCTGTTTCTTAGGCTAAAAGCCTCCTTTTCTCGCCGGCGCGCTAGCGCTCGAGCGCAAAGCGCCCACGTGCCGACACGTGGCGCATTTGCGCTCCAGCGCGCAGCGCAAGTGCGCAAAACGCCCGCGTGCCGACACGTGGCGCGCGCTCTTGCGCTCCAGCGCGCAGCGCAAGTGCGCAAAGCGCCCGCGTGCCGACACGTGGCGCGCGCGCTTGCGCACCTGCGCGCTTGCACTCGTGCGCAAAGCGCCCGCATGCCGACACGTGGCGCGCGCGCGCTTGCGCTCCTGCGCGCAGCGCACTTGCGCAAAGCGCCCGCGTGCCGACACGTGGCGCGCGCGCTTGCGCTCCTGCGCACATGCGCAAAGCGCCCGCGTGCCGACACGCGGCGCGCGCTTGCGCACCTGCGCGCAGCGCTCATGCGCAAAGCGCCCGCGTGCCGACACGTGGCGCGCGCGCGCCTGAGCGCACAGCACCTTAGCGCACAGCGCTGGCCCCACGCATCCTTTGGATGTCTTTTTCCCCTTTACTTATATACACATATATATATATATATACATATGTATACAAATGTACACATACACATACTCCGCGACACTGTCCCTGTTAGAAAAAAATTTCTAACGGGGAGCTGCCCCGCACCCCGCAAGGGGGCTGCTAGCCCCCTTGACCCCCAGCCCGCTATCCGGGTAGCTGGACCCCCGTAAAAACTCTGCGTGGCCCCCGATATATCCAAACCCCCCTTTCAAAACACAACACACGTACACTGCACATTGAGTTCGCATGACCATTTTAACCCGTTAATCGGAGGTTCTCTCGCCCCAAAGGCCAGGGGTAATTAACGGCAGCTTAGTCCGCGGCTGCCGGAGATTCGGATCCCCACAATCATTAAACCCCGGCCTACCCTAGGCAGGGGGAATCTGTAGTACGCCTGACAAGCGCGCGCGTATTCCCATCTCAATGGGGTGACGAAAAACACCCTACAGATTCTGGCACGCCCGGTGGGACCAATCTTTCCTCCCATATTTCGGGTTAAGCGTTCATGCGAACTCAATCAATATACATACCTGTATTTATCCTAAAAATAATGCTTTTCCATGCAGATTGTCAAGCAATCACCTTCCGACGATGTCTTCGATGATGAACTCAGCTCCCGTCTCCTACACGATGAGGATAGACTCTAGGACGGTCCTTCCGGCCAGTCTCGGGCGACAATGGGAGGAGTCGCTGCTACCATTCGGCTCTATTATGTTCATGCCAGTTGGCGCCATCCCAGCTCCTCAAGCCCCGGTGGCAGACAAACCGGTCTCGAAAGGCAGGAGACCAAATATGGTGATCTCGAAGGCGCCCCAACCCAAACGCAAGTCGGAATCTGAACGACTTTCCTTGGCCCCAGCTGGGGGCAAGTCCATCAACACCAACAAAGCTACAATGCGTCCAGAGCAAGCTCCAGCGGCGCCCCTGACAAATGCTCGATCGGGTGTCTTCTCTAAGCTCCTCGCTAATCAACTCACAATGGCTTCCTGGATAACGGATGCCCGCCAAGCTTTCAAAATCGAGAAGCTGAGGGAGAAAAGGCTCAGATATAGAGCCAACAAAAGGGCTAGGGCTCCTGCCAGGCTAAAACTCATGAGGTTCGAAGAACAGGGTCACCCCACCAAAGATGAGGAAATGGCTGGGTATGTGGTCCACACTGTCTACACGGTGGGCACGCGCAGCAAGAGCAAGGACGGGGCTACCACATCTCAAACCCAATCTGGCTTGAATGTGGTGGCCGCTTCCCAAGAACAGTCGCCTCTGCTGGGTGATGAAAGCCCTCTCGATGAGGATGATAGGCAGAAAGACCCTTCGGTCCATGAGGAGTCGGGCTCGGAAAGCGAAGAAGAGCCGACTTTCCGCCCCAGGACCGCAGAGCAAGAGCTGCTTCAAGAGCTCCGAAAGCAGCTCAGAAACAAAGACAAGGAGATGGCCAAGCTCTACTCAAAAATTGACGACTTGACAAATGTCGTCCTGCAGCTCACAGCCCAACTTGCCTCTCAGCCGCCCAATCAAGCACAGGGCTCTGCTCATGAACCGAGAAACGTCGTTCCGAGACAGCCGGTGCCTATTCCCTCAAATCCAAAGGTGGGCGGACTGCATGAAAGTCAATCGCATCCTATCTCAGGGAATGTCTTGGCTACTGATGACAGTATCCCGCTAACACAAGATCAAATCATGGATTTGGTTGCCAGCAAAGTCAAAACATTGGTGGCCGAAGCCGAAGCGCAAAAAGATATCGGCAGTAGTGGGAGACCATATCCTGCTCAGTACGATCTGGTAGAATTTCCTAGCGGCTATGTCATCCCTAAATTTCGAAGATTCGATGGGACGGGAAATGCGAATCAACACATCGCCCACTTCAAAGCCTCTTGCGGGAATACTGGGGGCAACGATGCGCTTCTCCTCCGCCAGTTCGTTAATAGCTTGACCGATGTTGCTTTCGACTGGTACGCGAGCATACCAGATGGCTCCGTTACTACTTTCATCCAAATGGAATCTTTGTTTCGACAAAGGTTCATGAGCGTCAGCGATAAGATCACCATTGCCGAGCTCGTAAGGACCAAGCCCAAGAGCAACGAAAGCAACACGGATTTTATAACCCGATGGCGCAATCTCTCTGTCAAATGCGAACCGCCGATAGAGCAAGACCAATCTGTCAGTCTCCTCGTCGGAAATCTCAATAATTGGATGGCCCCGTTTCTATGCACCGCGGGTCTCAAAACATTCCAAGAGCTGTCCAGGAAGGTTCAGATGCTGGAGCGCTCAAAGCAGGAGTCCTCCTCTGACTCCCAAAATAACAATAGGTCTTGGAGAAACCGAAAGGACGATAATCGCAAAGACGGAAATTCTGACAATTCTGAATCTTTCAATGCCTCGGCCAACCGAAATAAGCAAGGGTTGAGCGGGCCTATCGCCAACCAGCCTCGGAAGCCAATGTTCGGAGAGGGAGGAGAATCTCCACTAAAAGAGAAGCTAGATAAGGTTTATTCCTTCAGAAAGGACAAAATCCGTAAAATATTCAAAGATGCCTTGAAGAACGGTCTACAACTGCCAGAGTCAAAAAGACCGCAGGAAGCGAATAGGACCGACGACCCCAAATACTGCCCCTATCACAGAGTGATAGGTCATGCCATTGAGGACTGCTTCGTCTTCAAAGATTGGGTTGAAAAGCAATATAAGGCAGGAGAGATAGAACTGTCCAAAGGCGTGTTAACGAACAGTCAAGCTGCAACCGCCAATTTTATACAAACGGAGACCGAAGTTCTTCTTGAAACCGATTCTCTCAGACATCAATAAAGCCGAAATGATGAGGCAACCGCGAATAAATAGCCGAAATGATAGGGCAATCGCGACCTTCGCGATAATAAAAGCTGAAATGATAGAGCAATCGTGGTAAAACAAAAACAAAAACCAAAAAAATAATAATAATAATACAAAATAACGGCGAATGATGAGTCGCTCCTGGTACCATATTCCAGTGCAGCGATGCAGACGCCAACCAAAATCCAATTTCCAAAATTCTTCCAGCCCTACGGCTAGTCCCCAAATTGACTACCGTATACAATCCACAGCTCAAATAATTCTCAGCATACCCATGCCCCACCGCAATCACCAGTTACGCGGCTGGTCTCCGCCTGTGGAATTATGCTCCATTGAGAAGACCCACTCATGTGTCCTCATGATACATGAGGAGAATAAACCTTTGTGGGATCCTTACGACTCACGAAGGAAAAACACACTTAGGAGTTCTCACGACTCCTAAGGAGAAAATACACCTACGGGATCCTCACGACCCGTAGGGAGAAAATGCTTTTATGGGACCCTCACGGTCCATAAAATTGAAAAGCCTTAGGTGATAGGGATCCAAACCTGTCTCCTAAGCCATCGCTCCCCAATCCCCAACGGCGAATGATAAGTCGCTTCTGATACCATATTCCAGTGCAGCGATGCAGACGCCAACCAAATTCCAAATTCCAATCCCCAAGTGGCGAATAATGAGTCGCTCCTGGTACCATATTCCAGTGCAGCGATGCAGATGCCAACCAAATTCTAAATCCCAATCCCCAAGTGGCGAATGATGAGTCGCTCCTGGTACCATATTCCAGTGTAGCGATGCAGACGCCAACCAAATTCCGAATCCCATACCCCAACGGCGAATGATGAGTCGCTCCTGGTACCATATTCCAGTACAGCGATGCAGACGCCAACAATGTCCCAAAATTTTTCCGGCCCTACGGTCTGGATCATACATCCTGCAAAACCGTATACAATCCACGGGCGTAAAACGATCCCAATCTCTCCCAAGTCCTCCAGGGGCAAATGATGAGTTGCTCCTGGCATTATTCCAGTGCAGCAATGCAGATGCCAACCAAAACCAATCCTAAAATCCTCTCAGGACAAATGATGATTCACTCCTGGTACCATATTCCAGTGTAGTGATGCTGACGTCAACCCAAATCAAATCAATCCAACCTCTGTGGCGGAATTATGCTCCGTCCCAGAATTTACCCCGTGTCGAAATCATGCTTCGCCTCGGGATATCTACCTTCCCTGCCGGAATTATGCTCCGCCCCGGAATCAAATCAACCAACAAGCTCTGTGTCGGAATTATGCTTCGTCTCAGAACGTACCCCGTGTCGAAATGATGCTTCGCCTCGGTGTACCTGCCTTCCTCGTCGGAATCAAGCTTTGCCTCGGAATCAAGTCAACCAGCAAGCTCTGCGTCGGAATCATGTTTCGTCTCAGAACGTACCCCGTGTCGAAATGATGCTTCGCCTCGGTGTACCCGCCTTCCCTGCCGGAATTATGCTCCGCCTCGGAATCAAGTCAACCAGTAAGCTCTGCGTCGAAATCATGCTTCGTCTCAGAATATACCCCGTGTCGAAATCAAGCTTCGCCTCGGACTATCTGCTTTCCCCATCGGAATTATGCTTCACCTGGGAATCAACCTCTGCATCGAAATTATGTTTCGATCAGAATATCTGCCGCTCTTCGGAATGATGCTCCGATCCCTGGAATTATGCTCCGCAAATCGGAATGATGCTCCGATCCTTCGGAATGATGCTCTGACCCTGGAATTAGGCTCCGCAAATCGGAATGATGCTCCGATCTCCCAGATCTCCTGGAATCATGCTCCACCCTTCGGAATGATGCTCCGATCCCTGAAATCATGCTTCTCCCTTCGGAATGATGCTCCGATCTCTCCGATCCCCGGGAATCATGCTCCCCGGAATGATGCTCCGCCCCCGGAATGATGTTCCACCTCGAAGTTCAGCTTCAAGATCCATCAATTTCATGCACACAACTCAAATGTGCGGTGTGCATTCATTGATGGGGGGCAATTTGTTGGGGTAAAAATTTACACCCCGGTTAACCGAGTCAAAGTCAAGGTCAACCCCCAAGGTAGGTGGGCCCAAGCCCAGGTCAAGCGGGCCCATGCCCAAGTCGAGCCCGCGGCTAGCCTCTCCCTGCCAAAATATAGATCATGTAATAAATAATTTTTATGTAATTTTTTATACATGAATGTATGCAAAATGGGCATAAAGCCAATATTTTGTAAGCCCATGGCTTATGTGCAAAAATGAAATGGCACATGAGCCATGGGATAGGCAAAATGCCATTTTTGTAAAGCCCAAGGGGCTATATGTAAATATGTAAGCCTATAAAAGGCAACATGATGAATAAAAAAAAAGAATAACATTTTCCATCCCCTCAAAAAACCTAGGGTTCTTTGTACCTCCTGCTTCTTCTCCAAGGTTCTAAACCTTCTCATTTCTTTTGAATTAAATCAAGAGTTTTACTTTCTTTTCCAAAACTAAGTAGTTTTCCACCACAAAACCCACAAAGGGGAACTCAGATCTCCCATCAGATCTCAAAAAGGAGTGATTTTTAAAATCTCCTACTTCTTGATCTTCAAGATCCGGCCAAACAACAGGAGGAAGAAGAAGAACCCCTTTTATCAGCTTCAAAACATTATAGGAGTTTAACTCCATACATATATACATAATAAATACTTCATTTCTGAAGCACAGCTTCTGTTTCTTAGGCTAAAAGCATCCTTTTCTCGCCGGCGCGCTAGCGCTCGAGCGCAAAGCGCCCACGTGCCGACACGTGGCGCATTTGCGCTCCAGCGCGCAGCGCAAGTGAGCAAAGCGCCCGCGTGCCGACACGTGGCGCGCGCTTGCGCTCCAGCGCGCAGCGCAAGTGCGCAAAGCGCCCGCGTGCCGACACGTGGCGCGCGCGCTTGCGCACCTGCGCGCTTGCACTCGTGCGCAAAGCGCCCGCGTGCCGACACGTGGCGCGCGCGCGCTTGCGCTCCTGCGCGCAGCGCACTTGCACAAAGCGCCCACGTGCCGACACGTGGCGCGCGCGCTTGCGCACCTGCGCCCAGCGCTCATGCGCAAAGCGCCCCCGTGCCGACACGTGGCGCGCGCGCTTGCGCACCTGCGCGCAGCGCTCATGCGCAAAGCGCCCACGTGCCGACACGTGGCGCGCGCGCGCCTGAGCGCACAGCACCTTAGCGCACAGCGCTGGCCCCACGCATCCTTTGGATGTCTTTTTCCCCTTTACTTATATACACATATATATATATACATATGAATACAAATGTACACATACACATACTCCGCGACACTGTCCCTGTTAGAAAAAAATTTCTAACGGGGAGCTGCCCCGCACCCCGCAAGGGGGCTGCTAGCCCCCTTGACCCCCAGCCCGCTATCCGGGTAGCGGGACCCCCGTAAAAACTCTGCGTGGCCCCCGATATATCCAAACCCCCCTTTCAAAACACAACACACGTACACTGCACATTGAGTTCGCATGACCATTTTAACCAGTTAATCGGAGGTTCCCTCGCCCCAAAGACGAGGGGTAATTAACGGCAGCTTAGTCCGCGGCTGCCGGAGATTCGGATCCCCACAATCATTAAACCCCTGCCTACCCTAGGCAGGGGGAATCTGTAGTACGCCTGACAAGCGCGCGCGTATTCCCATCTCAATGGGGTGACGAAAAACACCCTACAATTCGCCTTCTCGATCACTTCTGAGTTTTTTCACTGGTCTGCCAAGTTGCTTCTCTACTCAAGCTCGAAACTCTTTGAATTTGTTGAAAGGTTCATCTTTAGACTTCAGCAAATAGACATAGCAAAAGCGGGAGTGGTTATGGATGAAGGTGATGAAGTATTTTATCCCTCCTCTAGTCATAAAACTTTTGAAGTCGCGGGTGTCGGAATGAACCAAGTCCAACAGCTCAGTGCTTAGGGTGACACTAGGAAAAGGTTTTCGAATTATTTTGACTTGAACACGGATTTCACACTTTCCTGGTTTATCACCCCTATATTTTGGTATTAAACCTAACTTCGTCATGTCATCCATTTTCTTAAAGTTAACATGACCAAGCATGTGGTCCCAAAGAGCATAAGAATGATCATTAAAAGATATTTCATTAATAACTGGTTACATAATACTTAGTTTATACATTCCCTTCATAAGAAAAGCATTTCCGAAATACTCTTTCTTAAAAGATAATACAGTTTTCCCTCCCTGAAAATCCAACCACATTCCTGCACCGCAAAGTAAGCTTGCTAAGATGAGGTTCTTGGCGATCAAAGGAACATGCTTCACATTCTTCAAAGTCAAGGTCCTTCCCTAATGTCAGAGAAAGGAGCATTGTTTCGATCCCACAGACGGCGGGGATGAAATGATCAGCCAATGGCACCGCCTCTTTAGATGGTTCATAGGAAGAGAAAGGGTCCATGTTGGAGCAGACATGACAAGTGGCCACAATGTCAAGCCACCAGTCTTTCTTGGAGGAGTGTTGCGTTGGAGCGATCATTGCAAAAAAGTTCTGAACCTACGCGACCTGATTGACGTTCTCTTTCTTGTCTTTCTTGGCCCCTTTGCAGTCCCTGACGAAATGACCCGGTTTGTCACAGTTGAAGAAACCGTCCTTGAAGTCTTTCTTCTGAACATTCAGGTTGAAAACTTTCTTGTTCTTGTTCTTGAAGTTTTTCTTGAAGGTGGAATCTGGTTTGGAAGAAACCAGATTCGCGGATGCCTTTTGTTTGGTAAGCAACTCGTTTTTCGAACATGTTCAAACTTCATCTTCAATGCGTATATACCGCTTGAGGTCCTCTCAGGAAACTTGCATTTTTCTTCTCTGTATGTCCGTTGAAAACGACATCCATGAAGGGGGAGTTTTTTTATGATAACGCGTGCAATGAAAGTATTAACCAATACAATTTTTCATCTTTTAATTCCATTACAAATTTTTCAAGTTCTTTAACTTAAGGTAGCACTTCTTTATCATCTTCAAACTTAAGGTCGAGAAACTTGTCGATCAAATGTGTTTTTGACAATTTCTCTGTCCTTATATTGCTTCTCCAAAGAGTCTCAAATCGCCTTTGCAGAGGACTTGCTAGAATAGGCGTCGGCGAGATGATCGACAAGACAGTTGAGGAGGTAGCTAATGCAAAAATGGTTGTCGCGCTTCCATTTCTCTCTGGCTTTCTCATCCTTATCATCATCAAAGTTCGGCTTATCCTCGAAGACAATATAAAAGATATTTAGGAGTTGCATCCCAAATTTCGTTTTGCGACACCAAGCATTGAAGTCGCTTCCATCCAAACTCTCGAGTTTCAAGTATTAAAACCCCATAGTTCTTGCAACATCCGTTTCATATTGTTCGAAATCTGCTTTAAGATTGTTGGAGCATATGAGAAAAATGGACGGTGAAATTTAAAAAATTCTGCAAGGATACTGCAACGATCTATCGCTAGATCAAGTCAAGAGTTGTGTGTTCATTAATGCGGAGCTTAAAGCATACTCGGCCTACTCCGGTGCAAGGATCTCAAAGCCGATCTACCCCAATAACAACTGAGAGTTCCGGTGTGCACCAACCAGCAAGAGCTCTCTGGTTCTAAGAGGATTGAATTTGGTTAAAGTATTTTGCAATACTTTCTGGAATTCTGAATATCTTGTAATATTCTATGAACTAGACAGCCTACTAGATTGCTAAGTAGGGGCCAACAGGTGGCCAACTAGGCCACGAGCACATGTGCTATGTGCAAAGTGTTGTGCGCTCAATACGCCTCAGCCCGATTGACGTGATCCCCGGCCCCCGGCCCACACCCACGCCCGAGCCACGAGTAATACTTGTGAGTAATTAATTAATTAATTAATCTTGTATATGGTAAGTTTTGAACCGCTGACCTCTTGTGTGACAAAACATTTGCAAACCAACTAGGCTACTGTTGTCTTTTGTTATTGTTTAAAATAAATAACATATAACATATAGTTTGAAATTGCACCCATTGTTTTTACAGAAAACACCCACAAGATCCAACACTAACCTTCAATCCCTACCAGATGATTTAACTCACTTAGGGGGTGTTTGGTTGTATGAAGTTGTAAATACAATGTATTTCCGACTATATGTAGCTGTAACTACCGTAGTTGGTATTGCATGCCATTGTTCAGTAGAGTTGGTCTTTCCAACCACACCAACAAATTAAAAAAATATTTAAAAGGTAATAACCTCTTTCTTGTATTTTTATATAGAAAATTTTATCAAAATAATATAATTAATGTATAATTTGATGGGATTTAAATGATTTGCACAATTCACAAGATGTAGTTGCAACTACGCTCGTTTTGAGCGTAGTTATAACTACACCATTTCAAGACCAAATGCTTTTGCAACTACATCTTGAGTTGCAAAAACAACAGAACCAAACACTTATTTTTCCAACACCATGTAGTTGGAACCGCATGGGCTCCAACTACATGGAACCAAACATCCCCTTAAGTCGACTCGAGTCTTTCCATCAAACTTAGCATCTAACCCTATGCATTTATCAAGCATAAGCTAGATAAGGGCGCTCATCGAACTAAAAAGATAGCTTCTTTTCAAAGATCTAATGAAGAAGATCTCCAGGCATCAAAATTCGTCCCCGATTAAGAAATATATGTCCTCCAGTGTAATAAAGAAAAAAAGGGTGGCGGTTTTTTTTTTACCTAAAACGAACACCACCATGATTTTCTTGTCGCCAGGAAAACTCCCACTGATATCCTGCTACAAACAACACCATCATCGATGTTGGTAAATGATATACAAGAATCCTAAACAATATCAGCAAAATACCTTCCCCTTCTCATCTATGACGATTTCTTTGGTGGCCATTGAAACTAGTTTAAGTTCCAAACTTCTTTATCTGCAAGTAACAATAAAAAAAATCCCCAAAGTTGTTAGCTTTGTTCTCCGATGCGGCGCAAAATGGAACGCTTGGAGAAATCTTACATCGAAGAAAGGAATCAGGGATGAAAAGAAACAACGCAACAGAATCGATACCTAAGAGACGACGATGAAGCGAAGACGCGTGTTGAACGAAGAGAAGAAGCGGGAATACAGTGAGAGCGAGATGAGGGATCGATCGATCGAGGATTCGGGATCTGGTGGCGTTTCTTGTTGTGATTTTTTTTGGTAAAAGGAGAGATCGGAAGACCTGTGTTTCATTAAAGATATACTAGAATTTATACATGTGCCTACGTGTTTAAAAGATTTGAGAAGTGAAGAAAAAGAAATGCAGAGTATTCTAGAGTCTCGTATATTTATTTATTTTAAGAAAAAAGAAAAGATGATGCAGAGCATTTAAGAGGTGAGGGAGATGAGTAAGAGAGATGAGGTGGAGGGCTTGAAAAGCAGGGATTTTTCTTCCTTTTTTTCGAGAAAAAAGAACGGTGGATCTCTAATTAAAGGTATTTACATTATATACAGATATAGATATAGAGATTATATATAGAGATAGATATAGAATTTTTTTTGGGAAAAGAGAGAGAAATGTGGATATTTCTAGATTACGTAGAAGTCTTTTTGATGATGTGAAGACTTGAAAATGTAAGATTTTTCTCTTTTATTCTTTTTTTAGAAAAAATGAGAGGGGTGAACCTCTATGCAAAGGGTATTTTGCATTATATATAGAAAAATATTTACATTATATATAGAAGATATAAATATATATATTGGGAGAGATGACATGGAAGATTCGAGATAAACAATTAATTATTTTTTAGAAGATAGAGAGATGACATGGAGAGCTTGAGAGATGAGAGAGATGATGTGGAGAGTTTGAGATGTGAGAATTTTTCTCATTTTTTCTATTTTTCTAGAAAAAAAGAAAAAGGATGGATCTCTAACCCAGGATATTTGCATTATATATAGAGATTTTAACTAAACACAGAAAAAACATAAGGGTGCAAAGATGACCTCGGAATGCAATCCCAGGAATAGATCCCTACAAGCTAAAGTCAAAATTGGGGAAACAACCCGAGTCAAAAAAGAAACAACGGACAAACTATCATAGCCATGACATGTATACTCAGGAAGTTGAGGTAAATGCCAAGGCCATGTCCCAGTCCTGCGGTATTGTCTACATCTCAGGAAGTTGTATATGTTCTCCCTCTAGCTGCTCTCGAACAATGAGCAATATCGAGTGTTCTCATGCCATAGCTCCTTCGTGTTCAACTCCCCCTCCCGTAGTCAATATGGGTCTCTTGCAACTCCTCTCAGGTGCAGTCCCTGTCCATAATGATATGAGTACATCAGTGATATACATCATGATAGCTATGTAATATTCTATAATTAAATACACACCTATGTTTTATCTATAACGCATATCAAGAATCTAGACACAAAATTTAGACGTACCTCTATCCATATCCAGAAGAACACGCGGAAGTCACAACCGAGCTAGATCTTTCTCTTCTTTCCTTCAAGCGGCTCTCAATGGGAAAAGCCAATTATTAGGTTAAGAGCAGGAGAGGGGATCTAGCATGTATATATAATGAATCTTATTGGGTCTTCCCATAAAAGATCTAATAAGATGAAGGCATATGCTGACCGTCCGATCACATCATATCCGATAATAGGTGTGCTAAAACCCATTAACCCAATAAAATCACATAACTTTATTGAGCCTACCAGTATGTCTCAAAACTACATAATATTGGTCCAACCCACTTTAATAAATCATAATTAATGATAGCCCATAATTAGATAAATCTAACATTCTCCCACTTGGACATCATTAATTAAAAAAAACATTTACATAAAAAAAATTGTAAAATACCTTTTAGAAAACAATTTATTTTGCAAATGACTCTTGAGCTGAGCAACATAAAACACTGTATGTGACCACAAAATTAAAACTTAGATAATTATGAAACAACACCTCAATAAACAATCCGGTCCAATAGAATGCCTAACACCGAATCATGACAGTAATTATATTCTCAATAATATAAAACCATCCATGACCACAAATGCTAGAAATCCTATCGACACGAATCATACATGATACTGCAGTAAGAAAACAGTACTCTTTATATGATCTTTATTTATGCACTATTTTTATTGTCGATTCTCATATTTCTCCTTAACCTAATGAGAAATCCAATTTCTCTATGTTCTTATGAGAAATTATATAACCCAATTCCTCTTTAAGTTTATAAGGAATTAAATTTCTTTAAATCCTTATGAGAAATTCATATGAAAGCAAGTGCTCTTTAATCTTACGAGGAATCAAATTTCTTGAAAACTTAATGAGAAATTTACCAGCCTTAAAATATGCTTGTATACCCATTTTCCTTCAGATACACCTTTACGACAAAACCGTCATACTCAAAAACCGGTACCACAATTTTCAAGATTTCATATAAAATGACATGTCAAAAGTATTATGTGCACGATGAATAAATAATGGAGTGTCAAACAAATAACAGAAATGATGATTATCAATAAAAAAAGCTAAAGAGTTTATAAATACACTCCAAAATATGAATATATTGTCATGAAAAAATATGAATCAACTCCTACTAACCAAGCATATCAAAAAACTCAATAATACTCATGTTATCAGCATGTTTCTTGAAGATTATTGTTCTTAGACCCTTGGTCAAAGGATCGGTGAGCATGTCCTTGGTCCCAATGTACTCGATAATTATTATCTTTTCTTTCGCCAAATCCCTGACTGATAGATACTTCACACCAATGTGTTTAGATCATGTGCTCCTTTCATTTTTCTTTGTGCACTGTTGCGCTATTATCATAATAAATCTTCAAAGGTCTAGAGATAGAATCAACCACAGCAAGTTCAGTAATTATGTCCTTCAACCATGATGCTTGTGTAGAAGCAAGGAAATAAGCAACAAACTCAGCATGCATGGTAGAAAACGCCACAAAAGTTTGCTTAACACTCTTCCAAGATATTGCACAACTAGCTAACATGAAGATGTAAGCTGAAATCAACTTTAAATTATCGGGACAACCGGCATAATCTGAATCTAAATAACCGACCACCTCCAAACTGTCAAATTTTCTGTAAATAAGCATGAAATCCTTCGTTCGCTTTAAGTACCGCATAACCTTCTTGACAGCTACCAAATGTGCCATATCTGGATTAGAATAGTACTTACCAAGTACACCAACAACAAAGACAATGTCTAGTCTTGTGCAAACCTGTGCATACATTAGACTATCCATTGCATTAGCATAAGGATAATTCTCCATCGCCTTTCTTTCAAGCTCATTTTTAAAGACATTGACTTTTGCTAAAATTATCTCATTTCGCCAAGAGCGCATATCCTAACCTACTGTTTTGCAAATTAAATCTTTCAAGCACATGACTAATATATGCCATTTGAGACAACCCTAATAAGCCACTTGATCTATCTCGATGAATCTCTATGCCTAAAACAAATGAAGTATCTCTCATATCTTTCATATCAAAACATTTTGACAGTAGGTGTTTTGTCTCATGTAGAAATCTTACATCATTATTTGCAAGCAAAATATCATCTGCATACAAAATAAGTGTTGGGAACCTACCCGCGCGTGCAAACGCGTATATTTTGGAAACGGATATGCTTTTAAGGAAACGGAATGTGCACGCGAGATCGTTCTCGTTTTAAATATTTATAAACCGCAAGTGCACGGCGCGTTGTAGCAAGCCGGCAAGTACGGGTCAATTCGCAGGGAATTGTGTATTAGATCTTTTCTTTTAAGGTTCAACAAATTAACGAATTGTTTGGTTGTCACAAAAATGAATAGAATACGAAAACAAAGAAAAGCAAGAAAACAAGTAAGTAAGAAATGGTTGTGGTTTTGGCTTGGAAGGTCGAATCGCGACGATTCCCTTAACGCTCCCTTGATCATGAGTTGCCCGCCCTTACCTTGATCCCGGCATGAAGCACGACTTGTCAAAGCGGTTGCGAGGCACAAGTCGTCAAATTCCGATATTCTCCTCAAAGCACGAAACGAGTCCGTTTTGATCACTTACCATTTGTATGTTCGAGCTTGGGATATCAACACTAAACACAAGGGTTAGCAAGCATACCACAACAATAAAAACACAAAGTAGTGAGTGAGAGCAAATGATTTTGGTGTTAAGTGTGGTAAGTGTTTGTGATGGTATATGATATATGAAACTAAGAGATTTGTCAAGTCACTTAATCACAAAATATCATATCCAAACTTAGAAAACTTAACACGGAATTGATTCTAATCGTAGGCTTGCAAGATGGGGTTTGTGGGGAGAATATGGTATGTGATGAGGTTACAAAGTAACCATGGAATCAACATACAATATCAACCCTTCCAAGTTACAATACTAAGTTTATAATCACATTAAAGCATGTTAAACAATCATAAGAGGTGGAGGAGGCAAAGCCTTTCATCTCACTTCTTCGCTAATACCACAACTAAAGAAATGTTACTTAAGCGTGATAAAAGAAAAGAAAATAAGAAAAAAGAGTAAGTAATAAAAGAAACAACAATATTATTAACACTTGAGAAAAAAATACAAGATTATGGTTACTCGTTCAACCTCCTTAATGAAGCTCTCCAAAGAGAGCTTCAAGAGGGAAGAAGAAGAAGAAACCAAGTTGAAATATACTCACTCTCAAACCTAAACAAAAACAAAAGAAACTATGAAAAAGTATATCATATGGTAGAATGAGAGAGAGCCCTTCCGTTGCTCACTGGTCTGCTTTTATAGGCACAAAAGAAAAATTGTAACAACCCTAAACTTTCTTTACAATTTTTCAAAAAAATACAGAAAGGGGTACTTGAGCCTGAGCACAAATTATAAGTTTGATTTGCTTTTAAACAATAAGAAGGAGCTTGTAGCTCATTGGTAAGACCTTCCACTGCTGAACTAAAGCACCAGAGTTCAAATCCTAATAAGCCACATTATTTTTTTTAATTAGTTTTCTTTTAATCTTTTTAGAAGCCCAAGAGTCTATACATGCATAACTCGTAAAAACCAAGAGTCATACATAAAACAAACGGTTCCACGAGTCAAGACACAGCACCAAGGGACACATAGAATGGAGAATCGGCCTGACTCGGCTGACTTGGCCGGCGGTGCCGGGTCAACTCGGCTGAAACCCCATTTTTTTATGTAACCTGTGACTCTTGGACTCCCCATAACCCCTGTATGTGTAATACCCAGCCCCTTCTATACCAAAATCTGTATTTTGTTACTTTATAATTCTATTTATAAATTTTATTTAGTTTATTTAGAAATTTATTTTAAAACCCCATTTTCTTTTATCCAACCCCAAACCCAGCCCATTCCTTTTTTTTAAATTAAACTCCTTTTTAAAGCTTTGCCGGCCCACTTCCTTCAGCCCCATTTCTTTTTCCCTATATTTTCTCTGGCCCAACTCGTTTCCGGCCCATTTTCCTTTTTCCCATTTAAATCTTTTTTTTCCTTGCACTGGCCCGGCCCACTCTTTCCCTCACCCGCGCCGCTTCATGACCCGACCTGTTTCTTCTTTCTTCCCCAACGGCTCTCTTCTAGAATTCCCGCCTCCTGTCGCTCGCGACCCGTTCCTTCGCCGCAGCCCATGCCGCCTCCTCTGTCCATGTTCGCGAGCCGTTAACCCCACGTTGCGCACTCCCCTCTCTAACCCTCGTCGCCTCCTTTCCTCGCTCCTTCGTTCTCCTTCTTCCTTCTCTCTCTCCCTCACTCAAACTTATCTGCAATTTCCCCCACTAACCTCTCCACACCGCTGGCGAACTCCCAACACCATTCTTCGCCTCCAACTACCATCACCGAGCTCCCCCACGTCTCCTCCCTCTCTCTTTTCGTTCCACTTCCGTTCTCTCTCTCGAGCCCACGTTGGTCCCCTCCGCATCACCCTCAACTCCGACCACCACCTCCTTGATCTCGACGCCATCATCAACGTCGTCATCCTCACCTCCCTCACCTCCACCCTCGATCACCAGCACCCCGAGCTCCTCCTCCTCTTCCTCCTCCGAGCTTCGAGCTCATTTCCGTCGACCTAACTCCGACCATCTCCTCACCGTGCCCACCGCGAGCTCCTCCTTTGCCACTTCCCTCTCCCAGGCATTCACTGCAGCTCTCGAGACCACAATCCATTCCTCCTCCACCAACTGAACACCCTACCCTCTCTCTTCCTCTGCTTTCTCTCTCTCTATCAAACCTCACTCTGTGCTCTCTCTCTCTTCCTCTGCTCTCTCTCTCTCTCTCTCTCTATCTAATCTCTCACCGATCTCTCTGTCTCTCTCACTCTCACTCTGGTTCTCTCTCTCACTCTCTATTTCTCTGTCTCTCTCTCTCAACCTCTTTCTTTCTCTGTCACACTCTCTCTCTCTTTCTAAATCTTTCTCCCTCTGTTTCTCTAAAGATCCCTTGCTCTGTTTCAGCACCACTATCCCCCTTACACCAAAGCAAGGAATAACCCGGAGCAGGGCGGAGAATGAATGTGCGGAGATTGACTGGATTGAGTGCAACTACCTGATTCCGAGGAAGAACCTGTGCTGCGTTCGTGACGCGATCGTGCCATTGCCGCCGCCGTGCATCACCAGAACGTATCTAGGCAAGTATTTTACTTGCTTACATGCTATATATTCAAGTTACAATCTTTAATTGAATAGATCATAGTGCCACACTTTTGGATCAATTATGTGTCATACATGTTCGACGTGTGTTTCCAATGAAAATACTTATCTAATTTGACGGAACTAGATTGTTTATATTGGCCCTTGCTGTGATGAATACCTTTTACAAGTTTCGCTGGAATATATGGCCGTTAACGACTAAAATGACTACCCTCAAGTTTACTCGTAAAACTGGAATTTTCTTATACCTGAAAACCGTTAAAATCACCATAAATTATATACACACTGGAATGATGCGTTCGAGGGCTCAAATCGAAGCCAACTCGACGAAATTTAACCCTATACTAGTTTCTAGACATTATTGTACTTAACCTGTGACAATATTTGGATCGGAGTGCGACTCTGGACTGCAGTCCAGAGCGACTCCAGTTGTTGTTTACTGTCCCGCAATGAACGCCACCCTGTTTCCTTAACTCATAAGTTGTGGAACTCTGCTGTTTATTATAGGTAAATCTGTTATCTAGACAACACAATTGGTTTCATTCTGTTTCGTTATCGTTTGATATTTAATCGGTAATTTAATAGTTGTGGACGTATAACAGTCCAGAATAGATTCTGAGATGACATATTAATGTAAAACAGTGTATAACTCCTGACATACAGATGCGATTGAAGATCCGTCTATTGCGTTGAAAACCTTACTGAAAACCCTAGATTTCATCCAACTGTATCATCGCTAAAATATGATCCCAACTGGAATTAAATTGCGTTCTGAAACGGACTTCCAATTCTGAAATCGGATTTCCAGCCGTGGACGCTTAAAAGGAAATGGCCATAATTAATGATCCTGGAACCCGATTGGCATGAAACTAAATTTGATGGATAGATAACTGAACATACTAATTATTACCTGTTTATCGTTTCGCTAAACTATAACCGTATGATTTATGATACATTATTCAAGTGGTAGAGTACTAATTCATGACATCCTAAACATGATTTATATACTGTTCATGCATCATATCATATGCATGTCATTGCATTGATAACCCAGTGATAACGCGCATTACACAGTGTTAGGTATTAGTGATGATTGTGGCAAGTACGTTAGTGTTCGTGTATAAGTGATTAAGTGAAAGTGATACGTACTTGTACATAATCAGTGAAGCTTATTATTCTATTGTATTGTCGACGTCTGTGGGATGCGTGTACGTGTGACTATAAGTGGTATGGGACACTTATGGAAGCTCTTGCATGGGTGTCACAGATAAGGCACCAGACACTACCATTTATCTTAGGTATTAGTCGGGACGTGCTTGATGGAGGTCCTGCCTCCAGTTCTCGTGCAGACTTGTCACAGACCGATTGGTATTTAGGGTTATGGTTAGTGTTTGATGTAGACCACGGGGTGTGGGGTAGTTTGAGTGTGAGTTCAACAGAATCTCGGGAGTCCTATGCCGGCTTATATATTTAGGGAGATATATGGAGATTTACAGGGTACATGATTTATTACCGTGATACACATGTTGGGCCCGTGGTCCCTTGCCCTTAGGTTCTATCCTTGGGTGGAGGACACTCGCGAGTGGTTGACTCTCACACTTGGACTGACGATAGGTTTAGTGACCTGTACAGTGAGACTTAGAGACTGATAGGGGATGATAGCATCGATATACATACTTATTGTGTTGACATACGTGGCATATCATTATACTGCTTTTACTGTTCCGCTGCGTTGATTACTGCATGTTCATACCTTTACCGTCATTGATTTACTGTTACATATATCTATTATCACTGTTAGAATTGTCACATGATTTTATATATATTATATTGCTATTGTGTCGCTCTGACGACTTGAGTATGCATGCTCAGTGTGAGGAGAAGATTTAGCCTGGATCAGGACTAGACGTATATCACAGACACCTCGACTTGCTATCCAGAGTTATATCTCTTGTTTCCCATTAGGTCAGTTCATTTTACTGTTTTGTTCCAGTTACTGCATTTCTCATTACCTGCGCATTATTTACTGTTTACCATGAAAAACTAGAAGCCGAAGTGTGACTACGGCAGGACATTTCCTTGACCGTAGGAGCATGGCTGGCCTTGTCAACTCCTCGTATTCCGTATTTTGGGAAGCGAGGCGTGACAGTATGGTTTAATTTCCCCGTATATTTACAGAGCAATTTAAATCACACATTTAATCCATTTTAATACAACTTTTATCACACCCTTTCATCTACCCTAAACCCTAATTTTTCCTATAAATACCACACCTAAAATCACCCCTCCTCACTTCCAAATCTCTGTCCAAACTCTCAAGAAAATTCCATAGACTTTTTAAGTGCAAGTGGAGTTATCAAAGGGCGAAGTTCCGGCGAAGTTCCGACGACGATTCGAGGAGATTCCGGCGACGAAACGACGCACCGGCGCCTATCACTTCTTTCTTTTCCTCTCCTCTACCCTAAAATCTAGTAAGTACCTTCTTCCCTTCTCTTTACTATTCTAAAAACTTAGAATTTTAAAACCCAACGGAAGTGGAGTTAATCCAACTTCCGATTCGGTTTTTCCTTAAAAATCTTATTTTTCTTAAACACAATAATACCAAACTCTTACATCATGATCATTAAACATTAACAAAATATGTTGACAAGTTTCATATCAAAAGAATTTATATTTCAATTTTTATAGCAATTTTACAGAAAAATACCATATAATTTAGTTTCGACATAAAACATCATTACCCCTTATTATACCTTTAGATAGTTCATGAGGTAATGACCTACCTCCTCACAACACACATATGTAACATAGAACGATGATATTTTAGAACCTAGTTTGGGAAAATACGATTTTACACAAAACTACCTCCAACTTATAAAAATATTTTTCTACAAGATATGTATTTTTAACAAATCTTTGCAACGTGCCGCTACAACCCATTTTGGGGAACTCATTCGGGATGATGCAGATTATCTCACATCCTCGGGCTTAGTAGAGCGAGATGCAGACTTCCGCAAGGAGCATACGGTCTCGAAAGATTTAAAAAATACAATTTTTTTTAGAAAATGTGATTTCTATTATAAATAAAACTTATATTTTTAATAAATAAATATATATGTAATTAATATCAAAATATCTATTTTTAATATTTACAATATTCCACATTTCCAAAATTCAAGAGAAAGCATTTCATTTACAAGAAAATACCATACAATTCCAATATTACATATAAATACCACATATTATGAAAAATATGTTTTTTTCACTAGAAATGTCATAATGATAAAATATATATCAATGAAAACGTTAAAAACGATAATAAAATATTTGAGGTGTATTTTGAAAATTATACAAAATTATTTTTACATAAAACCCCCTCAAGTTATACTAAATTACAATAAGGACCCTAGTAAACATAGGTTTAAGTGAGACCAGTCTCTTGAGCCTCAGGGAGCCGGAGATATGGATGGTTGGATATTTAAGGTAGACAACTTAACAAACGATGTTATCAACATGGTAATCGTCTTTGAAAAAGACACAAATCCTGCCGTTCATGTGCAGCGGTTACCGATAACACCAAAACCTAATTCAGGATTCAAATTTTTTTCTGATTGTCTGACTCAGACTGAGTTTCAATATAATTAATATGACTTGAATGAGATTCAAGTATTAAACTACAATAAACTCCAATACAATATGAATCCATGAATCCATATAATAAATCTATTCAATCTATCAATACAACTTGACCGAACTGAACCATGGATATACATCCATCTAAATGATTCTCCAGTTATATCCATTTACTGATATCATGGTTTTGGCAAGTCATCCATCTATACAATCTATAATACAAGACAATACAATTTATAATATAATCAAGACATCGCAGGGTTTAAGGGGTAGATTGGTATGGAAGGTGTTAGAAATGGCACGAGACAGCAACCATAAAGACACCTAACCTGAATTCAATCGCCGTTGTTCTGGGTATCATTGACGGAGCCTTATATTCTATATACCGTAGTCTCTGGTCTAGTGAGACTCCTCTCGTATACACTGGCCTCTTATGTACCAAGCTACAAATAACAGCGTTAACACTAAATACAACATTATAACAATATAATACCACTTTAAAAGTTAGACTCTGTCTCTCTGTCTATTCTACTTCTCGCTTATCTTTAGGACTTACCGAGCGATTGTTCGCTGATGACATTCCTTCTCTTTCTTCTTTGGAATGTTGTCAGGTGGATCGGACCTTCAGGAGATCGAGCCCACCAGCGAGGACTTCGATCAGCTAGCCTTGGACCCGGAGCTCTAGTTACTTGTACATTTCATTTCAGTACTTTCCATTTCTGTTATGCCACTGTTTAGGCATTGCTTTTCATTCCATATATTTACTTTTCAGATGTATTGTAAAAAGAATGTTAATAAATAAAGTTGTTGTTCAATTATATCTATTGTCTCTATCTCTTGTGCATTTTTACTTATATTTCTTAGATACGCTCAGCGTGTTTACTTCAGAGTAAATACGTAGCGGCCTTGTCGCATCCCCTTCGCCGTACACCGGGAAGTAGGGCTTGACAAAAATAAACAAGTAGTAAAACTAAGGTGACGTGGCAACAAGGAAAGGACAGGGAAAAGATGGGGACGTTTTGAGCTAGGGGGCCGGCGAGCTCGGTCAATGTGAGGTAATGGCCGGTCCAAAACCGAGCTATGAGGCACGTATTCATTGTGTGGTCTTGTGTGCACTCCAACATCACTCTGGTGCTGCTTGTTTTACCATTTTAATCCTGGTTTGCATGTAGAGATTTGGAGGGAAACTTGATACCAATATCACATCAAAACTTTATAGCATTTAATACACAATCAATGCACATCACACCCACACATGTGCCTACTTGCATGATTTATGCAAGGGCAGCCCCCATATGGTCCATGGTCCATGTCAAAGAGCTATTGTCACACATGTATTGTGTTGGACCGAAAATTATGTGCACACTTGTTATTGCAAAAGAGCTCTTTGGATATCGGTCGATTTCTGTTCTAACTGCAGTGTCGGCTCCCAAATGCTATATCCGTGATCTTGAGTGTGTTTTCAGTGTTGTATCACGAATACCTGTAATCTATAATTACTGAGCAGGCACTGGTTAATAGCACCGATATATAATAAAATAGATAATGAATGAGCGGTATTAAAATGCAGTTTTCTGATATGAACAACAAGATAAATATATTTGCTCCCACTGACCTTGCAATATAAACACTCATTCATTTTATTTTCCAAAAAACCGAAAGAAGTCACCACCTCATTAAATTTCTGGTACCATTGACGAGAAGCTTGCTTAAGATCATAAATCGACCTTTTCAATTTGCATACTAAATTTTCTTTGCCAGCTTCTTGAAAACCTTCAGGTTGATCCATATAGATTTCTTCATCCAGATTGCCATTTAGAAAAGCTGTTTTCACATCCGTCTGATGAAGTTCCATATCAAAATGATCCACTAAAAGCATAATAATTCTAAGAGTGACTTTTGTAGAAACTAGAGAAAAGGTCTCATGATAATCAACGCCTTCTTTTTGAGTGAACCCTTTAGCAACCAATCTGGCCTTATAGCGCTCAATTTCACCTTTGGAGTTTCTTTTAATTTTGTACACCCACTTGCAGCCAATGGGTCGATAACCGGTAGGTAACTCAATTAGCTTTCATACTTTATTAAGTCCCATAGATTTTAATTCATCTTCCAAAACACTAAGCCATAAATCAGAATGAATGCTAGAAACTGTGTCACTAAAGGTAACAGGATCATTGACTTCACCAATGTCATAATCTCCTTCGCTAAGTAACACATAAAAATCATCAGGAATTGCATTTCTTCTTTGTCTGTTGGATCTTCTAACTGGTGCTTCTGAAGCATTCTCCATATTGGGAGGCACGATATCAGGAATAGGAAAATCATCTACAACTTATAGCTCAATATTAATATTAATTGGTAGAGGTAGAACAACACTATCTTGCAATGTGGGCAAAGGTATATGTCACGCCCCGCTTCCCAGAGTACGCTAGATTGGGCACGTGACATAGCCAACCATGCTACCTGTGGGTAGGAAGTATCCATCCACAGTCACATTACGGCTGTAGAGATATCAAGAACAAGATAAAACTATCTAAAACATGTCCATAATCCAGAATAAAAGGAGTCAATAATAAATAAATGCGGAAGCAAATGATCCAATACAAATAACTGAAAAGTGTGTCCCATAATGCGGGCTCACATCAGGAAATAAATGCAGGAAATAAAACTAACTACTACTGAACTCACAGCTCAGCCTGCTGGCTGAAGTACCCCTGCTTGGACTGCAACAGCGGTACGAAATCTGGGCCATGCAAAACCCAGACGTCAGCGCGTCATGTCAACAAGTAATATAATATGAACAGTGTAATAGGCAATGCAGAACTAAACATGAATAAAGCAATAATGTGAAACAAGCGGTGCAGGGTAATGTGCAGTGGATAACTAAACTGTTCTATCGGGTTTCCTAGTCTAAAGACTTTGAAATCAATTTGAGTAATCCTCCATGTAACTCAAAGGATATGTCCCGTTACCCCCCGGGACCACGGATCAGGAATATGTGAACCAATAGTGGTTCTGTCCCGTTACCCCCCGGGACCACGGATCAGGAAAATGTAAGAGTCACGAATGGCTCTGTCCCGTTACCCCCCGGGACCACGAATCAAGTAATACCCTTTTAAGTTACACTTTAGTTTACACTTTTGATTTCCCCATACCCCCAAGTTATGTATGTCGAGTCAGGTATTCAGTAATCAAGAACTAATGCCAACACAGGATCAGGTAAAAGCAGGTTTGTCTGGATAGACAACAGGAACGGTCCATGAGGACTACATGTTATGTTTGTTGGCATTAGACACAAGATCAGGTAACAGGTAAAGCCATGGTACATCAGGTCCCGCCAGGTAATGTATAAAGGTGTCATGTCATGTCAAGAGTGTACGGTACCATGTCATGTCAAGTAGGAAGTGTAACAGGTCATGTCAGGAAGCACAAGATGTCATGTGGGTGCTCATAATAAAACTAACATAAGCATGTATATAAATAAACAAGCATGAGTACTATCAGAACAATAAACTGGAACATGTAATATGATATGCAAATAGATTTAATTACAAGGATATGGATGCACAGTTATCGATTAGGGTTACATTTATAGTTCCAATATTAATTAGGATGCAAATTTATTAAACATGGAGTGTTAATATCACATTATTATGTAGTAATGTGATCTATGGATGCAATTATATGTATCTTAAATGCGATGGATGCAAACGGGTATCCGAAAAGTTATAAAACTATAAAATGGTAATGTGGGATGTACAACTAAGCAATATGTGATATAAATATTGATATAATAATATTAATATGGATAGCATATTCAAAGCGATTAATAACTATAAAAGTGGTATTGATTAACTATGCACAAGAAGGTTCCGTTCAGAAATTCAGCGTCACCCTAATTTGTAAAATAGCTTAAAAATAACAAACGTTCTCCAAAAGGGACGTGTCTTATACCAAAACAAAGATAATTCAATAAGGTTTTCAGTTTTATAAGTATAAGCATCTCAGGTTGTCCACTACAAAAAGTTATGAACATTCGAAGTTGAAAGTTTGCTGCTGGAATTTCCCTGGACAGCAGTTTGGAGACATTTTCATTTGCATTTTACGTTATTTAAAAAATTTATTTTGTAAGTAAATATTTCATAGAGTAATAGTATTCTGAGTTAGATTCGTAACGAACTAAAAAACGTATACTAATGATTTTTTCTATGATTTATAATGAATTTTATAAGATAAGGTGTACAGTAAATTTCAAATTTGTCATATCCGATTTTTCAACGACGTTTCATGTGTAAAGTATAAGATTTTCAAATGTATAACATTATAAAATGAAGATTATAAACTAATTAAAGATAATAATAATAAATATTATGACGATATATATTTTAAATGATATGGTTGCAGTATAATGTAATCTAGTATGTCACAAGATAAGTTTTCATGATCTAGATTTAATATGATATAAACGGATGCAAACGGAACATCGAAACGTTATAAAATTAAACATGGGGCGCTAGATTTAAACTATAGGTATGCTATTTATTTAAATAGCTATAAAATGAATTATATAGCATGTAGCAAGATTAACTTGCCTCGATGGGTCACGAATCGGGAAAACGGAACGTTAACCGTCGGCGGGGAAAACTCGCGACGGGCGCACGGTTCACGGAATGAACCCAAACGACGAACAGAGGAACCACACGGGTCGGGGTACCTCGCTGGAACGTCGAGAAGACGTCACCGGCATGACGGAATTCTGGCAACAAAAGAACAGTTAAAAAAAAAGAGAAACGAGACATGAAGCAAGAAGAGAAAGAATGATAAAGAGAAGTACGAGAGAATATATGAGAGAGAGAGAGAGTTGCAGGTGGGGGCCCACGAATTAAAAGGAACGCGATTGGCTAAAGGGGAATCGTTGGTTAGGGATAAATATTAATTAAAGATTCAAAACATTTTAAGGAACAGTAGGATATATATATAGGTTAATTTAAAGATTTAAAAGATAGTTAATGAACAGTAAGATATCAGGTTAGTTAGAAAAATATATGCGATGGTTTTAATAATATTAAAATTTGGGATTTTGGCGCCAAATAAAACATTTCCAAATCGCGCCCGGATCGAGTCCAAAAATTTGAAATTGAAATAATAGGATTTTAAGCGGGATCTAAATTTTAAAATTAAGTGTTTTATGATTAAAAAGCATACCCCCAAAACGGACACATGTACGCGCACTTAGCCGTCCAAACTCGCCCGTTTCACTGAACGAGACGAGAACACAATGCACGGACGCTACCACGAGGCTAGGAGTGTCAAGTAGGCCAAGATGAATATTTTCAATTTTATTTTAGATGCCAAAATTTGTTATATGTAGAAATGACTTTGCCGGGTAAATTTTACAGTAAGCAACAAATAAGCAAGTTAAATGAAATGAGTATCACATTATACTCAAACAGTAACTGAAAATAGTAGCATTGGGCTCGGGTGTTAAATTATACCCAACTACAAAAAGAATTTCGTCCTCGAAATTCTAAGAATACAAAGATAGATAACTACAAGAAAAGGTGAGGAAACTTCTGCCGGATTTCATCTTCTCGTTCCCAAGTGGACTCTCCATGCGAGCGATTACCCCAAGAAACGCACAAGGGGGATAACCTTGTTCTTAAGAACCTTTTCCCTTCGATCCACGATTTCAATCGGTCGCTCCTCAAAAGTCAAGTCTTCTCGTACTGTTAGCTCCGAATGATCCAAAACGTGTGTTCCATCTCGAACATACTTACGGAGTTGAGATACGTGAAACACATCGTGCACATTTGCCAAGGACTGCGGTAACGCCAAACGATACGCTACCTCACCAACACGCTCCACGATCTCAAGGGTCCAACGAATCGAGGACTAAGCTTTCCTCGACTTCCAAAACGAATCACCCCTCTAGTCGGTGATATTTTCAAGAATACCAAATCACCCACGGTGAACTCTAGAGGTCTTCTTGACGTATCTGCCCAACTCTTCTATCGGTCCTGTGCTGCCTTCATATGATTTCTGATAGGGTTAACCTTCTAAACTGTCTGCACAACCAAATCTGGTCCCAATAATCTTCATTCACCGATATCATCCCAACAAACAGGTGAATGGCATTTACAACCATACGAAGCTTCAAATGGAGCCATCTGAATAGTTGCTTGAAAACTGTTGTTGTAAGACAACTCCACCAAAAGTAGATGATCCTCCCAAGATCCCTTGAAGTCCAACATGCATGCTCTCAACATATCCTCAAGAGTTTGGATCGTTCTCTCCGACTGACCATCAGTTTGAGGATGATAAGCTGTGCTAAACTTCAATCGAGTCCCCAAACTTTCCTGTAAACTCCTCCAGAAGTGTGATAAGAACCGAGTGTCCCCGATCGGACACGATGCTCACCGGTACTCCATGCAATCTTACAATCTCCTGCATGTACCGCTCTGCCAAAGTCTCTGTTGATTGACCAACCCGAAAAGGAATAAAGTGAGCTGCCTTGGTCAATCGGTCAACAATTACCCATACTGCATTGTTGCCTTTTGGACTCCGCGGTAAAGCCGTCACGAAATCCATGGTTATATGTTCCCACTTTCACTGAGGAATCGGAAGTGGTTGCAATAAACCAGCAACCCTTTGATATTCAGCCTTAACTTGCTGACACACCAAGTACTTCGGCACAAAGCGAGCAATCTCCCGCTTCATGCCCTCCCACCAGAAATAATGTCGAATATCTCGGTACATCTTTGTGCCTCCTGGATGTACAGAATAAGCTGAACTGTGTGCCTCCTTCATAAGCTCTTCACGAACATCACCCTTTGGCACACACAAACGGCTACCATACCTCAACGAACCATTTTCGTGGATCAATAAATCTGTTCGTAGCCCGGCTTCAACCTGCTCTCGAAACTTTTGCAGTCTAGGATCCTGCGATTGAGTTGCTTTAATATTCTCGATCAAAGATGTAACACCCGAGCCCAATAATACTATTTATATTACTAGTTGAGGGTTATATTTTGCTCATTCCAATTTTCCTGATTTTCTGGGGTTTATTGCTAAATTTTAACCGGTTAAGTCATTTTGGCACATAACAAATTTTAACTCCTAAAATGAAATTTAAGATGTCCATCTTGGCCTACTCGTCGCCACTAGTCGTGTGGTAGCGTCCGCGTGTCGAGATTCCGTTCCGTTTGGCTAAACGGGCAAGTTTGGACGACTACGCGAGCGTGCAAGTGTCCGACTTGGGGGCATGCATTTTAATCATTAAACACCTATTTTCAAAATTTGGAACCCGCTTAAAATCTTATAATTTGAATTTGGAACATTTGGGCGCAATCCAGGGCGCGATTTGGAAATGTTTCATTTCGCGCCAAAAAGGGCCCATTTAAATTTAATATCGAATATATATATATATTCTAATCTATATTTCCTAACAGCCAATCCCTCAAATCCTACGCAAATTAAATCTCGTGGCCAATCCCAGCGTGGGATTAAACCGCGTAGGCCCCTTCATTTTTCCCTATCTCTCTCTCTCTCCTCGCTCAATCTCTCTCAAATCTCCCTCTCTCTCTATCTCATCAACCTCTCTCTCTCTTCCCTATATTTCTAAATCATGCAGCCGCCTCCTCCCTCATTACCCTTCATCGCGAGAAACCCCCTCAAACCCTAACCCTAGCCTACCGCGACCTCACCGCCGATCCCCCGCGACCTCGCCGTCGCCGCCCTCGCCACCACGAGACCCCCGCGCCTTCCTCCTCCCGTTTCCTCCTCTCTCCCGCGCCTGCACCCATTCCCGACCTCGCCTCCACCCTCGTAGACCTCGCCGTCGACGTCGCCTCTCACCGTCGACGCCTCCCACGACTCCCTTTCACCCTACTCGACCCGACCTCGTCGTCGTTCCCTCCTCCCCTCGCCGGAACAGTAAACCCGAACCTTCATCCATTGCCTACCTCCGCCGTTCGCCGGGAAAGCGCGCCGGCGACCTCGTCGACGCCACCTTCGACCACCTACTTCTTCCCTCGACCACCAGAGCCGACCACACTCTTCCCCACTCACCGCAGCACCCCTTTCCAGCGACCCCGAGCCCTTTCAGCCGTTCCAGCACCCTCGCCGTACCTCCTGTTCACCGCCGGTGGGTCCATCGCCGTCGGGCCCGTCATAGTTACCCCTGTTTCTCCTCTGTAAGCATCACTTTACTTCCTTTGGCGCAAACCTCGCTGATCTTGTATGTTTATCTTATTGCTAACTTGTTGCCGTTAACTTTTGCCGGAATCCGACCGTGCCGTCTGACGAACCCGACGCTCCAGCGAAGTCCCCTGGTCCGTGTGATCCCGTTGACCTCTGTTGGGACTCGATCCGTGGCCCGTGCTTTCATATCGCGTTTTCTGCCGACATCGCATCCGTGTTTCCGTCTGCAGACCGTCGAGGCAAGTATCTGAATACTTGCTTGAACATGCTAGCGTGCGAGATCTAGTCTTGCCACGCAATTTAATTCACACTATTTAATACCGTAGCTTAATGATGGCATTTGATATCGTATTATTGTTGTTATCTGTATGATGGAATCGTTACAACAGTTCCTCGGAATTATTTAACCCACATCAATCATGCTTTAACTAAATAAAACGACTGAATCATACCTGCTTGAACTGTTAAACCATTCTTGAGACAATTATTATATTTAGTATAATTTCATGTAGTTCTTGATTTATAATTGCGGATATTGCTTCACCTTGTGGCTATTGCACCCCAAAGGTGCGTAAACCGGCTAAAATGAAAATACAAACATCACTATGTTCACATAGAATAATATTGTTAGTTACTGTTCCTGTGTTGTTCATTATTCGTTACTATACCTGTTATCAGCACATACCTGATTGCATTACATATTGACCGATCTTGATACACCTGACACATGTACTGATACACCGGACACGACACCCTGTACATATCGACTCTACCTGTTGAAGGTAACCTGACCTGTTACCTGATCTCATGCCTAATGCCGATAACCCTGATCTTTCCTGCTGTCGATCCAGACAGACCTACTTTTACTTGACTTTGTGTTGGCATTAGTCCTTGACTACTGAATACCTGACCTGACATACATAGCTTGGGGGTATGGGGAAATCAAAGATGAACCTGACTTGTAACTCGACAGTTCACTACCGTTCGAGCGTACACATTCCTTTCTGTGCCTTACGGCATGTCTCGGCTGTCGCCGAGAATATTGTGGCCGTGATCCCGGGTATGTACGGGGTAATACCGAGTGTATACCTTCCTTTCTGTGCCTTACGGCATGTCTCGGTTTCAGCCGAGAATATTGTGGCCGTGGTCCCGGGTATGTACGGGATACTAATACTTTCCTTTCTGTGCCTTACGGCATGTCTCGGTTTTAGCCGAGAATATTGTGGCCGTGGTCCCGGGTATGTACGGGATACTAATACTTTCCTTTCTGTGCCTTACGGCATGTCTCGGTTTTAGCCGAGAATATTGTGGCCGTGGTCCCGGGTATGTACGGGATACTGATACTTCCTTTCTGTGCCTTACGGCATGTCTCGGTTTCAGCCGAGAATATTGTGGCCGTGATCCCGGGTATGTACGGGATACTATTGAGTTACATCGACGATTCATCAATTGGTTTCAAAGACTATAGAGTAGAAAACCTGATAGGACAGTTTAGTTACCCATTGCACATTACCCTGCACTGTTGTTTCATATTACTGCTTTATTCATGTCTATCCTTGCATTGCTTATTACCATGTTTATGCTTTATACTTGATATCATGACGCGCTGACGTCTGGGTTTTGCATGGCCCAGATTCCGTACCTTTGACGTCGACCGAGCAGGAGTACTTCAGCCAGCAGGCTGAACAGTGAGTCCTTAGGATCTAGTTTATTTATTGCTTTTCATTTCCAGATGTGAGCCCGCATTATGGGACGTACTGTTTATTCATTGTATTGGATCATTAGCTTCCGCACTTATTGTTTATTGATTCTTGTTATTATGGATTTGGACATGTATTAGTTTAGTTTATTTTACTGTTCTTGATATCTCTACAACCGTAATGTGACTGTGGACGGATGCTTCCTACCCACAGGTAGCATGGTTGGCTATGTCACGTGCCCAAACTTGCGTACTCTGGGAAGCGGGGCGTGACATGGTTTTATGGTATCAGAGACATAGGTTAATTGGGTTGATTCTTTGTAGTTGGGTATTGCACCCGATACGCGAATCATAATACCCGTGATTAGGAAACATGTCCTGCCACCTTGATCATTTTACCGTCCTTGAATCATCCTTCCAGATCATGTCGACATGCAAACTTACTTTGCACTGTTAACTCGAAAACCTAACTTCTTGTTATCTCTAGGACTTAGGCGACTTGGGTGGAGTTAAGTAATTGCGGCTATGATACCGCGGCATAGCTACAATGCAGCACTCTATTTAAGTATCTTGGAGTTCTAGCCTTGATTTATTTATGTTGAATCTATCATCATGCTAATGTTGTTTGTTTTGATTTCAGAACCATGGCAGATAAGAATTTCAAGACGTATCAGAGGCGTGTGGATGAAGCCGCCATGTTAGGAGTGATACGAGGGATGCTGGAAAATCAGAAGAGGCAAACTGAGCTGATCCAGCAGCAAGCGGATTCATTTCAGGAGGGTTTGCAGGCTATGCAGCAGTCTGTAAACACCGCTGTAGCGAAGCCAGTCGACCGAGTAGGGACCGTGGCAGATTTCAGACGGTTGGGTCCTACAACTTTCACTGGCTTGGAGGAGCCGTTGCCAGCCGAGCAGTGGCTTGTGGACACGGAGAATTTACTGATTGCGGCACAGATCCCAGAAGATAAGAGAGTTGATGTGGTGCGCATTCAGCTAGTGGATTACGCCCGAGAGTGGTGGCTCGTGGAGGAGACCCGCTTGTCCAAGCCAATCAGTTGGGCGGATTTCTCCAAAAGTTTTTTTGAAAAGTTCTTCCCGCGGAATGCACGGGAGGAAATGGAGGAGAGATTTATTGGGCTGAAACAAAATGGAGCAGCGGTGGATGTACACGCAGCGGAATGGACGAGACTCAGCCGTTTCGCTGGACCCTTAGTCGCCAAGGAGGCAGACAGGGCGCGAAGGTTCTTGCGCAGTTTGGATGTGGACATCCAGAGGCAGATTGTCTCCCTGGGTTTGACCACTTTCTCACAGGTTCTTACGGCAGCCAGAGAGCAGCAGAGTTTATCAGGATCGAAAGGGAACCTTCACCAAACAGCAGTTGCGGCCAGGAAGCCTGCATTTGTACCTAACCGAGATCATGGGCGCAAGGGTATTCCAGTGGACCGTCGAGGTGTAGCGCCAATGAAGAAGCCTGTGGTCGTGGATCGAAGGAAGAGCATAAGTTGTAACTACTGCAATTTACCGGGCCACATGCAAAAGGATTGTCGAAGGAGACTGGGACTTTGTCTGGTTTGTGGAGCAGCCGATCACGCAGTGAGTGCTTGTCCGTCGAAGCTTCGCACGAGAGATGAGATACAGAAGCCTCCGCAGAGACCGTTCCAAGGGCAGAAGCAGCTGACACAAGGACCCAACCAGGGTCGAGCTTTCACTTTGACAGCTGAGGAAGCCAAGGCATCAGGAGAAGCGGTTTCAGGTAATTTACTCGTTCATGGTTTTCCC
The DNA here is from genome assembly GCA_030015575.1 of Agapanthus africanus. Classification (NCBI taxonomy): domain Eukaryota; kingdom Viridiplantae; phylum Streptophyta; class Magnoliopsida; order Asparagales; family Amaryllidaceae; genus Agapanthus; species Agapanthus africanus. The sequence continues at coordinate 406,863,225 of CM057349.1, read as the reverse complement.
GCTTTGGCATTACTTATTTTCGGAGCATCCCATTGTTTATGTCATCCAAATTTATAACTACACACTCGATCACCTGCACGACCCTGTCTAGTTTCTGGGACATACACACTGGGAATGGGAAAAATCATAGCTAGTAGGGAGGGTAGAGATTGTACAGTTGTTGTTTGCGGACGGGAGCTTTTGCAGATTTCTTGGTGATAAATACGGGCAGTTATGAGGTTGTCTTGGGGATGGATTTTCTTGGCACTTTCCACGCCCACATTGACTGTAGGGCAAGGAAGGTAATTTCCAGATTCCCGGACATCCTAAGTTTACTTTCATTGGAGAAAGCATTTCTGTCGGGTCAGTCGAGTTTAGGGCTAGGCCGACGAACAGTGTTCTTGCGGCTATGGTAGTGGAGAGTGATGAAGAGCCGGCAGTTGTCCGCGACTTTATGGAGGTGTTTGAAGATGTTTCGGGCTTACCGCCGAAGCGAGATGTGGAGTTTGCGATTGACCTTACTCCTGGTGCAGCGCCAGTATCAAAATCTTATTATCCGATGGCACCGGTGGAATTGGAAGAAGTTAAGAAACGAGTGAGCGAATTACTCGAGAAGGGATGGATTCGAAGCAGCAACTCACCCTGGGGAGCTCCAGTTCTCTTAGTAAAGAAGAAGGATGGCACAGGACGGATGTGCATTGGCCTTCGAGACGTTGAAGCAGAAGTTGATAACCGCCCCGATCCTGACCGTACCGGATAATTCAGGAGGACTGGTGATTCATAGCGACGCATCTGGAAAGGGTTTGGGATGTGTATTAGTGCAGAACGGGAAAGTCGTCGCTTACGCATCGAGACAGCTGAAGACTCATGAGAAGAACTATCCGACTCATGACTTAGAGCTTGCAGCCGTGATCTTCACCCTGAAGATTTGGAGACACTATCTTCTGGGCGAGAGAGTTGAAGTCTTTACGGATCATAAGAGTTTGAATTATGTGTTCACCCAGAAGGAGTTGAACATGAGATGACGCAGATGGTTGGAGCCGGACTGCGAACCGATTTACTGATCCATGAAGACGGTTCGTTGAGATATGGTAGCCGGGTGTGTGTGCCAAAAGGAGATGTGCGTGAAGAGCTTAGGAAGGAGGCACACAATTCAGCTTACTCTGTACATCCAGGAGGGACAAAGATGTACCGAGATATTCGACAACAATTCTGGTGGGAAGGGATGAAACGGGAAATTGCTCGCTTCGTGGCTAGGTGCTTGGTGTGACGGCAAGTCAAGGCTGAACACCAAAGGGTTGCTGGTTTGTTGCAACCACTCCCGATTCCTCAGTGGAAGTGGGAACATATAACCATGGATTTCGTGACGGATTTACCGCAGAGTCCAAAGGGCAACAATGCAGTATGGGTGATTGTCGATCGGTTGACCAAGGCAGCTCACTTTATCCCTTTTGGGTTGGTCAATCGACGGAGACTTGGCAGAGCGGTACAGGCAGGAGATTGTCAGATTGCATGGAGTACCGGTAAGCATCGTGTCCGATCGGGACACTCGGTTCTTGTCACACTTTTGGAGGAGTTTACAAGAAAGTTTGGGGACTCGATTGAAGTTTAGCACAGCTTATCATCCCCAGACTGATGGACAATCAGAGAGAACGATCCAGACCCTTGAGGATATGTTGAGGGCTTGCATGTTAGACTTCAAAGGTTCTTGGGAGGATCATCTACACCTGGTGGAGTTTTCGTACAACAATAGCTTCCAAGCGACAATTCAGATGGCTCCGTTTGAAGCGTTGTATGGTCGTAAGTGCCGTTCGCCGGTTTGTTGGGATGATGTTGGTGAACGAAGGTTACTAGGACCAGATTTGGTGGTACAGACAGTCGAGAAGGTGAATACAATCAGGAAGCATATGAAGGCAGCTCAAGACAGACAGAAAAATTGGGCCGACACGTCAAGAAGACCTCTAGAGTTCGCCGTGGGTGATTTGGTATTCCTGAAGATATCACCGACTAGAGGGGTGATTCGTTTTGGAAGTCGGGGAATGCTTAGTCCCCGATTCGTTGGACCCTTCGAGATATTGGAGCGTGTTGGAGAGGTATCGTACCGGTTGGCGTTACCACCGTCATTAGCAGGAGTTCACGATGTGTTTCATGTGTCTCAACTACGGAGGTATGTTCGTGATGAGACTCATGTCTTGGATCATTCGGAGTTGACCGTTCGGGAGGACCTGACTTTTGAGGAGCGTCCAGTCGAGATCAAGGATCGAAGAGAAAAGATTCTTAAGAACAATGTTATCCCTCTTGTGCTAGTTTCTTGGGGTAACCGACCCTCTTGTGCTAGTTTCTTGGGGTAACCGATCGCATGGAGAATCTACTTGGGAGCGAGAAGACGAGATCCGGCAGAAATTCCCTCATCTTTTCCAGTAGTTAGTTATCTTGTATTCTTGGAATTTCGAGGACGAAATTCTTTTGTAGTTGGGTATGATGTAACACCCGAGCCCAATAATACTATTTATATTACTAGTTGAGGGTTATATTTTGCTCATTCCAATTTTCCTGATTTTCTGGGGTTTATTGCTAAATTTTAACCGGTTAAGTCATTTTGGCACATAACAAATTTTAACTCCTAAAATGAAATTTAAGATGTCCATCTTGGCCTACTCGTCGCCACTAGTCGTGTGGTAGCGTCCGCGTGTCGAGATTCCGTTCCGTTTGGCTAAACGGGCAAGTTTGGACGACTACGCGAGCGTGCAAGTGTCCGACTTGGGGGCATGCATTTTAATCATTAAACACCTATTTTCAAAATTTGGAACCCGCTTAAAATCTTATAATTTGAATTTGGAACATTTGGGCGCAATCCGGGCGCGATTTGGAAATGTTTCATTTCGCGCCAAAAAGGGCCCATTTAAATTTAATATCGAATATATATATATATTCTAATCTATATTTCCTAACAGCCAATCCCTCAAATCCTACGCAAATTAAATCTCGTGGCCAATCCCAGCGTGGGATTTAAACCGCGTAGGCCCCTTCATTTTTCCCTATCTCTCTCTCTCTCCTCGCTCAATCTCTCTCAAATCTCCCTCTCTCTCTATCTCATCAACCTCTCTCTCTCTTCCCTATATTTCTAAATCATGCAGCCGCCTCCTCCCTCATTACCCTTCATCGCGAGAAACCCCCTCAAACCCTAACCCTAGCCTACCGCGACCTCACCGCCGATCCCCCGCGACCTCGCCGTCGCCGCCCTCGCCACCACGAGACCCCCGCGCCTTCCTCCTCCCGTTTCCTCCTCTCTCCCGCGCCTGCACCCATTCCCGACCTCGCCTCCACCCTCGTAGACCTCGCCGTCGACGTCGCCTCTCACCGTCGACGCCTCCCACGACTCCCTTTCACCCTACTCGACCCGACCTCGTCGTCGTTCCCTCCTCCCCTCGCCGGAACAGTAAACCCGAACCTTCATCCATTGCCTACCTCCGCCGTTCGCCGGGAAAGCGCGCCGGCGACCTCGTCGACGCCACCTTCGACCACCTACTTCTTCCCTCGACCACCAGAGCCGACCACACTCTTCCCCACTCACCGCAGCACCCCTTTCCAGCGACCCCGAGCCCTTTCAGCCGTTCCAGCACCCTCGCCGTACCTCCTGTTCACCGCCGGTGGGTCCATCGCCGTCGGGCCCGTCATAGTTACCCCTGTTTCTCCTCTGTAAGCATCACTTTACTTCCTTTGGCGCAAACCTCGCTGATCTTGTATGTTTATCTTATTGCTAACTTGTTGCCGTTAACTTTTGCCGGAATCCGACCGTGCCGTCTGACGAACCCGACGCTCCAGCGAAGTCCCCTGGTCCGTGTGATCCCGTTGACCTCTGTTGGGACTCGATCCGTGGCCCGTGCTTTCATATCGCGTTTTCTGCCGACATCGCATCCGTGTTTCCGTCTGCAGACCGTCGAGGCAAGTATCTGAATACTTGCTTGAACATGCTAGCGTGCGAGATCTAGTCTTGCCACGCAATTTAATTCACACTATTTAATACCGTAGCTTAATGATGGCATTTGATATCGTATTATTGTTGTTATCTGTATGATGGAATCGTTACAACAGTTCCTCGGAATTATTTAACCCACATCAATCATGCTTTAACTAAATAAAACGACTGAATCATACCTGCTTGAACTGTTAAACCATTCTTGAGACAATTATTATATTTAGTATAATTTCATGTAGTTCTTGATTTATAATTGCGGATATTGCTTCACCTTGTGGCTATTGCACCCCAAAGGTGCGTAAACCGGCTAAAATGAAAATACAAACATCACTATGTTCACATAGAATAATATTGTTAGTTACTGTTCCTGTGTTGTTCATTATTCGTTACTATACCTGTTATCAGCACATACCTGATTGCATTACATATTGACCGATCTTGATACACCTGACACATGTACTGATACACCGGACACGACACCCTGTACATATCGACTCTACCTGTTGAAGGTAACCTGACCTGTTACCTGATCTCATGCCTAATGCCGATAACCCTGATCTTTCCTGCTGTCGATCCAGACAGACCTACTTTTACTTGACTTTGTGTTGGCATTAGTCCTTGACTACTGAATACCTGACCTGACATACATAGCTTGGGGGTATGGGGAAATCAAAGATGAACCTGACTTGTAACTCGACAGTTCACTACCGTTCGAGCGTACACATTCCTTTCTGTGCCTTACGGCATGTCTCGGCTGTCGCCGAGAATATTGTGGCCGTGATCCCGGGTATGTACGGGGTAATACCGAGTGTATACCTTCCTTTCTGTGCCTTACGGCATGTCTCGGTTTCAGCCGAGAATATTGTGGCCGTGGTCCCGGGTATGTACGGGATACTAATACTTTCCTTTCTGTGCCTTACGGCATGTCTCGGTTTTAGCCGAGAATATTGTGGCCGTGGTCCCGGGTATGTACGGGATACTAATACTTTCCTTTCTGTGCCTTACGGCATGTCTCGGTTTTAGCCGAGAATATTGTGGCCGTGGTCCCGGGTATGTACGGGATACTGATACTTCCTTTCTGTGCCTTACGGCATGTCTCGGTTTCAGCCGAGAATATTGTGGCCGTGATCCCGGGTATGTACGGGATACTATTGAGTTACATCGACGATTCATCAATTGGTTTCAAAGACTATAGAGTAGAAAACCTGATAGGACAGTTTAGTTACCCATTGCACATTACCCTGCACTGTTGTTTCATATTACTGCTTTATTCATGTCTATCCTTGCATTGCTTATTACCATGTTTATGCTTTATACTTGATATCATGACGCGCTGACGTCTGGGTTTTGCATGGCCCAGATTCCGTACCTTTGACGTCGACCGAGCAGGAGTACTTCAGCCAGCAGGCTGAACAGTGAGTCCTTAGGATCTAGTTTATTTATTGCTTTTCATTTCCAGATGTGAGCCCGCATTATGGGACGTACTGTTTATTCATTGTATTGGATCATTAGCTTCCGCACTTATTGTTTATTGATTCTTGTTATTATGGATTTGGACATGTATTAGTTTAGTTTATTTTACTGTTCTTGATATCTCTACAACCGTAATGTGACTGTGGACGGATGCTTCCTACCCACAGGTAGCATGGTTGGCTATGTCACGTGCCCAAACTTGCGTACTCTGGGAAGCGGGGCGTGACAAAAGACGAATGTACTTGCAGCTGCAACAACTGTCCCGTAGAACGCGGTAGCACAACCTCCAAGTCAAATCTTCGAAAATCTGCGACGATCTCCTTCTGCGTAGTTAACACCTGAATTACTGGTAACCGACTAAGCGCATCCGGCACAACATTAACCTTCCCCGGATGGTACTTAAGATCAAGATCGTAGTCAGCCATCAGCTCCAACCTTCTACGCTGCCTCATGTTAAGCTCCTTCTGTATGAACACATACTTCAAGCTCTTATGATCTGTAAAAACTTTGACTCTTTCGCCCAAAAGGTAGTGTCTCCAAATCTTCAAAGCGAAAATCACAACCGCAAGCTCCAAGTCATGAGTTGGATAATTCTTCTCATGGGTCTTCAACTGTCTCGATGCGTATGCTACAACCTTCCCATGCTGCATCAAAACACATCCCAATCCTTTCCCAGATGCGTCGCTGTGAATCACCAATCCTTCGGAATTGTCTGGCACGGTCAGAATAGGGGCAGTTATCAACTTCTGCTTCAACGTCTCGAAAGCTAACGCACACTTATCCGCCCATACAAAAGGTACCTCCTTGCGCGTAAGCTTGGTCAACGGCTCTGCCAGACGAGCAAAGTTCTCCATAAATCTCCTGTAGTATCCGGCTAATCCAAGGAAACTTCTTATCTCAGCAACATTCTTTGGAATAGGCCAATCTCGAACTGCTGCAATCTTTTCTGGATCGACGGCAATGCCATCGCCAGACACAACATGCCCCAAAAACCTTACTTCCTCCAGCCAAAACTGGCACTTACTCATCTTCGCATACAATTTCTCCTATCTCAACGTCTGCAGTGCGATCTTCAAATGCTCAGCATGCTCTTCAAAACTCTTCGAGTAAACCAGAATATCGTCAATGAATACCACAATGAACTGATCCAAGAACGGTGAAAAGATTCGGTTCATCAAGTCCATGAATACTGCCGGCGCATTCGTTACTCCGAAGGGCATCACTAAGTACTCATAATGTCCATACCGAGTTCGGAACACCATCTTGCAAATATCTTCTGTTTTCACTCGGACCTGATGATATCCGGATCGTAAATCCAATTTCGAGAATACCCTCGCGCCACTAAGCTGCTCAAAAGTTCTCCAATGCGAGGGATCGGGTACTTGTTCTTGATAGCCACCTGGTTTAATTCTCGATAGTCGATGCACATCCTTCTTGTGCCATCCTTCTTCTTTACTAGAAGAACTGGAGCTCCCCAAGGCGAGTTACTGCTTCGAATCCAATCCCTTTCAAGCAATTCAGCAACATGTTTCTTTACTTCTTCCAACTCTACTGGCGCCATTGGATAATACGCTTTAGATACTGGCACTGCACCAGGAATAAGATCAATTGTGAACTCCGCGTCTCTCATCGGCTGTAAACCCGATATATCTTCAAACACGTCCATAGAATCACGAACAACAGCCGGCTCTTTACTTTCATCACTTCCATTGATGCAAGAATATTGTTTGTCGGCCTAGCCCTAAACTCGACTGGCCCGACCGAACTGCTTCCTTAACGCAACTACTGTCTGCTGCAAACTCCCTTTCATCCCAGATAAACTTTGCTGCTCTTGGCTGCTGCAAGTATTTGTGAGAAAGTGGTCAAACCTAGGAAGACAATCTGCCTCTGGATGTCCACGTCCAGTCTGCGCATGAACCTCTATGCCCTGTCAGCATCGTTGGCAACTAAAGGTCCAGCGAAACTACTGAGTCTCGTCCATTCTGCTACATGCACATCTACGGTGCTCCCTTCTGCTTTAGTCCGATGAACTTCTCTTCCATTTCCTCCGGTGTAGTCCGCGGGAAGAATTTCTCCAGGAAACTCTTAGAAAAATCCGCCCACTTGATCGGCTTGGGCAAGCGGGTCTCCTCAACAAGCCACCATTCTCGGGCGTAGTCCACTAGCTGAATGCGTACCACAACAACTTTTTTGTCATCTGGAATCTGTGCAGCAAAAAGCAAGTTCTCTGTGTCAACTAGCCACTGCTCCACTGGCAACGGCTCCTTTAAACCAGTAAATGTAGACGGACCCTGTTAGTGTTTATGCCCTAGAAGGCCATTACTGTATCGTACTAGTTTGTATATTACTTAATGGAAGCTTGGGATATTCACATGTATATAACAGTCTTGCTAAACATGGTAGTATGCTACTTGGTTTTTCTATCTTAATATGTGAGTGTACGTATTGATAGAGCTCTTAGGATCTTGCTTGTCTACCAGCGTTGTGATGGCAGTCACACTAGTGGGGGCTGGGTAGTCTACATGCACATCCTTATTCAGGTCCCTGGTCGTTGGATTATCGAGACAGAGCATCGATACTCCGGAGTAGACTAGTGTGTACGCTTCTCATCCCAGTTGGGGAGATGGTCTGTCCCACAGCCGTCAGTACGTCGTACTGGAGATAGTATGCAGGTGCTCGTTAGGTTACGGGTACACCGGACAGGACTCACAGGGAACTGTTGGTTGGTTTGATACCAGTCGTCAGTGAGCAGTTCCCAGGTGACATGAGTACAGCATAGTCCGCAGACTTGACACTGCTACTTCGCTTCGAGTGTGTCCCACTGTTCTTAGATTGCTACCCTACCACGGCTCAAAGGAGTCGTGCAAACAGGTAGTAATTGGGTGCAGTCCCGAGCACTTGGAGGCAGTGGCGGTTAGACAGGATTCGTCCCTCCCGGTATTGGGAGTAGATATCGTGCTGTGTCAGAGAGCCATTACGCAAAGTCCCTGGCTAGGGCAAGCGAGATTTGCTGGTAGGTTCCAGTAGTTTCTCAGGGTGTAATGGGCTTCGCTCCGACACGACTTATACCGCTATTAGGGGACTGACGCTTGCCGCCCCCCTAGGCCCGATATGCGATAGTCTTGGACGAACGGACCGGACTGTATGGAGATTGTCACATCAGACTCAGTAGGAGTTCGGATGGGTTTCCTCATCGGCCTTCTTATCGACAACTACCTGGGGACCGTTACGTACAGCTAGTGCCGCTTGCGGTCTGTGGTTAAACCCACTGCCAGCGTAGTAGTCGAGTCTCTAGAGTCCCACACAGAGAGTTTCCTATTCCAGGCGAAACGATATAGAGGTCGCATGGTTTTGCGACAAAGGGTTCGGACGAATACGTGCGTTTACGCGCGTACGACTTTCGGACAGTTTTTACCAGTCGGCTTTGGTTTAAGCCAGTTACTGGTATCCGGTTATTGGATTTTTACAGTCTAAAGTTTTTCCGTATTTTTGCGGATCGGAGGGGCGTTCTCGTAATTACTCGAGAAGCTTCTAGAAGATGGTGACTAAGGAGGGTTATGTGTCATTTGCATTAAATGAGTTTAGTGAGTCATGAGGGTGATTCATGCATATCATTAATGCATGATAAATGCTTAGTGAGTCATGACAATGAATCACCATTAGATATTTGTGAAGCATGCTTATTCATTATGTATTATTATTTTTCTCATAAATAAGAATGCTTCATATTTATTATGATACATTACTATTCTCATCATAATTCATTCTCACATTCTCTCTCCTCAAGCTCTCCCTCTTCAAAAGACTAATCCTCCCCTCTCATGAGTTGAGTACAAGGGTTAGTAAGACTAATTAATCCATAACCATCTCTATATTACACCTAGCTTCTTTGATTAGCAATCCAAGAAGGTTAGTTGCCTCAAGCTTAGAGGTTTAGCTTGGAGTTTTGCTCTCGGGAGGATCGTCTACTACCTAGAGAAGGCCGAGGAGGACAAGGAGATCGTAAAGACGAAGGAGTTGGTTCATTAGGTATAATCCCTAAACACAATAGTTAAGAAACACTTTGTGTTTGGTTATTTATAGTTTAGCTTCGATTCAAGCGGTTAGTCGATGTTCGTTCACTAAACATGTTCGTTGTTGAAAATTCCGCCTCCCCACAAGTATTGGGGTGTAGTACATCGACTAACAGTGGTATCAGAACCTCGCTAAACAATAAATAACTTAATTGCAAATTTGTACGAATTTCGAACGGAAAAACGAAGACGGAAAACCCTAAAACTGTCAAGTTTCTGTCGAGTTTAAAATGAAGTCCAAAAATTTTTCAGGGAAGTTCAGAGAGCTTGAAAAGACACCAGAAGAACACACAAAAATTTTGGTGCCCTAAATCGTCTACGGAGCCGCGGATCCGCGGCGCTTAGCACTGTTGCCGCCGCGGATCCGCCGCCGTTTGGACGATTCAGGGAGCCATTTTTATTTTGGTGGTTCTCTGTGTTATTTGGGGTTTTCTAGAATTTTTTAATTTTGCTCAGGTTTCCAGTTTACAGAGCAGTTTTTGGAGCAATATTAAAGATGTTTAATCGATCGAAATTGTACAGTATTTGCATATTGGATTATATCTGTGATTGTTTAATGTGTTCGTAAACCTCCCCTAACTGCTAGTATGTCGGTTGGCAGGGGGTTGCACATTTCTGTAATGGTTTTATCTGTTTGTGCATATGAACTGTATTGGACTGTTGTGGTGTATAGCCGGGATTGCGCAATGGGTTATTATTTAATTCATTTGTTGTAAATGTAATTTGTTGTAATATTATTTTTGCGAGGCACATCCAGGTTGCGGTTGTAGCCACCGTTGTATTATTTCATTTTACTGTTTTTGCTCCTAGGACTGACCCAAGGTGGGGTACACAAACTGCCGGGCGGGTAGTTTGCCGTACCCGTAGGGGTCGAGGGTGGGGTAACGGCTATTCATCACAACTGTGTAATCTGTCTTTTCTTGCAGGCTCAAAAGAAATACAGATTGCTTGCAAATCCAATATTGTTTATCTGTGTTCTGGAATGTATATCATTGCGTCAGACGAATGTAAAATATCTATATATATGATAGCTATTTAGACGTCACTTATGTTTTACACCCGCGCTAGCCCAGCCCCCGCTCTGTCGTTAGTTAAGTAACCTAACGGGTGATGACGGGACCCCGTGGCGAATGCGGATGGCATAAGAGGACGTTGTATTTTCGTTGTTTTCTGCAATGATAGGTTAATGATGGGACGCATTATCTATAATGCAAAGAAAATAAACCAAGTTTAAATCGTTGGAACAATTTAAAAGAAACCACTCGGTTATTTTTAAAAACAGATATTTTTTAAATGCGGAGCTTTAACCACTCCTTTTAAAAAGCTATCAGGTTCCTTCGGTTATATCCAGTTCACTACGTTCACGGTTTTGCCAAAATCATTCATAGCCCTCCGTCATTTCATTTGGGTATTCAGTAGTATTCAAGCTATGCAGTTTTGGCCAACGTCATGGCATAGTGTTTGGTAGCTGCTGGGTATTCATTTGTTGCATAGATAGATGAGTTGATTTGGGACAGTCGTATTATCATTTGGCCAACGTCAGGGATATATACGGATGGGTTCAAATTAACAAGATAATGATGGGTAGAACTTGACATGTGACTTATGACATTTTGACCAACGCCAAGGTCATAAGAGCATGAGGTAAAAACTTATATCGGGAATTTCTAAAGAAACTGAAATTTGCAAAGAGATGCATACCATTTTGAGTTTGATGAATGTTGGTAGCATTCCTACAACATTATCAGACGATGATATTTGGATCCCGATCCTACTGTGAGTATATGCTACTTATCAGGATATTCGTCACTTAACGATCAATGCTATAAACCTAGTAGGTGTCCAGAAAAGTGTCAGCGGGGTTACGCCCCCAGAGAAAAGAGGTTATTTAATTAAGGAACTTCGCGAAAGCGTTGGAAAACCTCCCTCGAAGTACCGACACCAGCCTGGCTGAACGGTTAAGCAAGTATTGTACGGTGAGAATAGTCCTGGCTAATTCTTCTTTTATGGTTTGAGGAAGGATTCGAGAAACAGTGGGAGCCATCCAGTTTAGATAAACTAAAAACCACTCTAAACTTGCAAGAGCATCATGCTAAAGTGTTTTCTTCTCTCTCTCCTAATTGCAGCGACCCTGAAAATGACTGGACTTAAGTTACTTTTAGAGAAAAATATACTGACAGGGCCAAACTATAAAGATTGGCTGCGGAATGTCAAAATGGCTTTGACCTATGACAAATTGGGGTACATCCTCACCGCTACGGCACCTGCTGTCCCTGGTCCCAAATCCAGCAAGGCGGATAAGGAAATCCGCAAAACCTGGGATTTAGATTGCGCGAGAGCCAAGTGCATCGTGCTTGCCTCAATGAACAATGAACATCAGAGGAGGCACGAGGATATGTCCCTAGATGGCATATTTCTCCATACAAAGGAACTTTATGGAGAGCAATCTCGTATAGCAAGATACGAGACCTCTAAGAACTTGTTTCGAGCGAGGTTGGCTGTCGGGTCATCGGTAGGTGAACATGTCCTAAAGATGATCGGCTATATTGAAGAGCTCGCAGACCTTGGGACGACTTTGGATAATGAGCTCTATACAGACCTTATTCTCCAGTCCCTTCCTCCCACCTACGCCCAGTTTATCCTCAACTTCAATCTTCAAGGAAAAGAAGTTGAACTTGCGGAACTCCTGAACATGTTAAGGAGTGCAGAGGGCACCTTGCAGAAGGCAAGGGAAACACCCGCTATGTTTGTTGGCGGTGCATCTTCTTCCGGGTCCAAGGCTAGGGCCAAAGGAAGGAAGAAGAAGGCCGCACCCAAACCTAAAGGAGGTGTTAGTAAGGTGGGAAAGAAGGGAAAGAAAAAGATAGCAGTACCGATAGTTGGCCAGGATGAGTGCTTCCATTGTCACAGGAAAGGGCACTGGAAGAAGGATTGCAAGGCGTGGGTCGCCAAGAACCAGGAACCGAAGCAAGCTGTGGCTTCGACTTCAGGTGTGTTTGTAATTGAGAATTGTCTGTCAATCAACTCTACTTCCTGGGTATTGGATACCGGATCAGGATCTCATATTTGCAATTCATTGCAGGCACTGAGAAACCGTAGAGTGCTGAAGGAAGGTGATATGATCCTCAGGGTTGCTAACAGAGCTAGCGTGGGAGCTGCGTCCGTCGGGGATTATCACCTAGGATTGACGAGAGGACATATTTTGGTTTTGCATAACTGTTATTTTGTACCAAGCTTAACGTGTAATATCATATCAGTTTCCTTGTTATCAAATAAAGGTTATGATTTCACGTTTGTAAGAGATGTTGTCAACATCCACCTTAATCATGGTTTGATTGGGTCAGGTACACTAAATAACGGCATATATGTTTTAAACCAACTCCAAATTTTCAATGTCCAGAACACACTAAAAAGAAAGTCTCCAGATTTAAATAAAGCTTTCTTATGGCATTGTAGACTGGGTCACATCAATGAGAGAAGGTTGACTAAGTTGCATAGAGAAGGATATTTGGACACGTTCGAATATCAAACCTATGACACTTGTCAATCTTGTTTCAAAGGAAAGATGACAAAGACTCCATTTACTGGACAAGGAGTAAGAGCGAGCGAGCTCTTAGGACTCATACACAGCGATGTATGCGGTCCGATGTCTACACATGCAAGAGGTGGTTTTTCCTATTTCATTACTTTCACGGATGATTACTCAAGATACGGATTCATTTAACTGATGAAACATAAATCCGAGGCTTTTGAGAAATTCCGAGAGTATAAGAATGAAGTAGAAAACCAAACCGGCAAAAGTATCAAGACACTTAGATCTGATCGAGGTGGTGAATACTTGAGTGCCGAGTTCCTTGGTTACCTAAAAGAGAAAGGAATTCTCTCTCAGCTTACTCCTCCATACACTCCACAGCATAACGGTGTATCGGAAAGACGGAATCGAACCCTATTGGATATGGTACGATCCATGATGAGTAATGCCGAGTTACCGCGATCTTTCTGGGGATATGCGCTAGAATCAGCGGCATATATTTTGAACAGAGTTCCAACCAAAATTGTGCCTACCACACCATATCAGATGTGGAGTGGGAAGAAACCCTATCTTCAATATATAAGGATTTGGGGATGTCCAGCTTTTGTCAAAAAGCAGTTTGTGGATAAGCTCGAGGCACGATCAGTAAAATGTATGTTTGTGGGATATCCAAAGAACTCCAAGGGATATTGTTTCTATTACGCAGAGGAACAAAAGGTTTTTGTTTCTCGTAATGCCCATTTTCTAGAACAGCAAGTTTTAGAAAAGGATACTAATGGGAGCGAAATAGAACTGGAAGAAATTCCAGAACCACAAGCTGCTACTGAAAGTTTGGTAGAACCAGGAGTTCAAGAAGAACAGGACATTCCCGCACCCCTCAGCAGGAGTAGTAGGCCGTCTCATCCGCCTGAGAGATACTACGGTTTTCTCATAGATGGGGATAGAGAGGATTGCATCATAGATGATAATGAATCTACTGACTTCCAGCAAGCCATCCAGAGCGGCGACTCGGTACGATGGCTAGATGCAATGCGGACCGAAATGGAGTCCATGTACACCAACAAAGTATGGACTTTGGACTTTGCTCCAGATGGGGTAAAACCCATAGGATGCAAATGGATCTTCAAGAAAAAGATTGGTGTAGATGGACAGGTGGAAACCTATAAGGCTAGACTTGTTGCAAAGGATTTTCGTCAAAGACCTGGTTTGGACTATGACGAAACTTTTTCTCCAGTGGCTATGCTCAAATCCATTCGGGTCCTTCTTGCTATTGCTGCCTTCCATGATTATGAAATCTGGCAGATGGACGTAAAGACGGCTTTTCTGAATGGAAATTTAGAAGAGTGCGTCTATATGGATCAGCCAGAGGGTTTCAATCAGAGTGGGAGCAGCGGGAAAGTATGCAAGCTGCTTAAGTCCATTTATGGACTAAAGCAGACATCGCGGAGTTGGAACATCTGTTTTGATGAGACAGTCAAAGAATATGACTTTATCAAAAATCCAGATGAACCGTGCATATATAGTAAAGTTGTAGCCAGAAGTGTCGTATTCCTCGTCTTGTACGTGGATGACATTCTATTAATAGGAAATGACATTCGTATGCTACAATCTGTCAAAGGATTCTTGTCACACAGGTTCTCCATGAAAGACCTGGGTGATGCCTCTTACATTCTGGGGATCCGGATCTATCGTGATAGATCCAAGAGGATGTTGGGACTTTCGCAGTCCAGGTATATCGACACTGTACTGAAAAGATTCAGTATGGAAGATTCTAAGCACGGTAATTTACCGGCTTGTCACGGAATCACCCTCTCCAAAGAGATGTCTCCCAAGACTGATTTGGAAAGGGAACGCATGTCTATTATACCCTACGCTTCTGCGGTAGGCTCTATAATGTATGCGATGTTGTGTACCAGACCAGATGTAGCTTACGCACTGAGCGTGGTAAGCCGGTATCAGTCAGACCTAGGGGAGAAGCACTGGATAGCAGTAAAGAACATTCTCAAGTACCTGAGGAGGACTAAGGAGATGTTCTTGGTTTACGGCGGAAAAGACCTCAGGTTGGAGGCCTTTGCTGATTCCGGCTTCCAGAGTGATAAGGACGATTCCAAGTCCATGTCGGGATATGTCTTTACCCTCAATGGAGGGGCGGTGTGCTGGAAGAGCTCCAAGCAGGACACCGTTGCTGACTCGACGATGGAAGCGGAGTATATAGCTGCTTGCGATGCCGCAAAAGAAGCAGTCTGGATGAAGAAGTTCCTAACAGAACTTCAGGTGGTTCCTACCATAGTTGATCCAATACCTCTGTATTGCGACAACAACGGAGCTATAGCTTTAGCGAAGGAACCAAGGTCCCATCAGAAGTCCAGACACATCTTGAGGCGGTATCACCTGATCAGGGAGATCATTGATCGTCAGGAGATCGAGGTTCGGAGAGTTGCTTCTGAAGAGAACATTGCTGATCCATTCACGAAGGCCCTACCTCAGATTCAGTTCGAGAGGCTACTCGAGATCATCGGTCTACGATACGCCAGTACATGGCCCTAGTGCAAGTGGGAGATTGTTAGTGTTTATGCCCTAGAAGGCCATTACTGTATCATACTAGTTTGTATATTACTTAATGGAAGCTTGGGATATTCACATGTATATAACAGTCTTGCTAAACATGGTAGTATGCAACTTGGTTTTTCTATCTTAATATGTGAGTGTACGTATTGATAGAGCTCTTAGGATCTTGCCTGTCTACCAGCGTTGTGATGGCAGTCACACTAGTGGGGGCTGGGTAGTCTACAAGCACATCCTTATTCAGGTCCCTGGTCGTTGGATTATCGAGACAGAGCATCGATACTCCGGAGTAGACTAGTGTGTACGCTTCTCATCCCAGTTGGGGAGATGGTCTGTCCCACAGCCGTCAGTACGTCGTACTGGAGATAGTATGCAGGTGCTCGTTAGGTTACGGGTACACCGGACAGGACTCACAGGGAACTGTTGGTTGGTTTGATACCAGTCGTCAGTGAGCAGTTCCCAGGTGACATGAGTACAGCATAGTCCGCAGACTTGACACTGCTATTTCGCCTCGAGTGTGTCCCACTGTTCTTAGATTACTACCCTACCACGGCTCAAAGGAGTCGTGCAAACAGGTAGCAGTTGGGTGCAGTCCCGAGCACTTGGAGGCAGTGGCGGTTAGACAGGATTCGTCCCTCCCGGTATTGGGAGTAGATATCGTGCTGTGTCAGAGAGCCATTACGCAAAGTCCCTGGCCAGGGCAAGCGAGATTTGCTGGTAGGTTCCAGTAGTTTCTCAGGGTGTAATGGGCTTCGCTCCGACACGACTTATACCGCTATTAGGGGACTGACGCTTGCCGCCCCCTAGGCCCGATATGCGATAGTCTTGGACGAACGGACCGGACTGTATGGAGATTGTCACATCAGACTCAGTAGGAGTTCGGATGGGTTTCCTCATCGGCCTTCTTATCGACAACTACCTGGGGACCGTTACGTACAGCTAGTGCCGCTTGCGGTCTGTGGTTAAACCCACTGCCAGCGTAGTAGTCGAGTCTCTAGAGTCCCACACAGAGAGTTTCCTATTCCAGGCGAAACGATATAGAGGTCGCATGGTTTTGCGACAAAGGGTTCGGACGAATACGTGCGTTTACGCGCGTACGACTTTCGGACAGTTTTTACCAGTCGGCTTTGGTTTAAGCCAGTTACTGGTATCCGGTTATTGGATTTTTACAGTCTAAAGTTTTTCCGTATTTTTGCGGATCGGGGGGCGTTCTCGTAATTACTCGAGAAGCTTCTAGAAGATGGTGACTAAGGAGGGTTATGTGTCATTTGCATTAAATGAGTTTAGTGAGTCATGAGGGTGATTCATGCATATCATTAATGCATGATAAATGCTTAGTGAGTCATGACAATGAATCACCATTAGATATTTGTGAAGCATGCTTATTCATTATGTATTATTCTTTTTCTCATAAATAAGAATGCTTCATATTTGTTATGATACATTACTATTCTCATCATAATTCATTCTCACATTCTCTCTCCTCAAGCTCTCCCTCTTCAAAAGACTAATCCTCCCCTCTCATGAGTTGAGTACAAGGGTTAGTAAGACTAATTAATCCATAACCATCTCTATATTACACCTAGCTTCTTTGATTAGCAATCCAAGAAGGTTAGTTGCCTCAAGTTTAGAGGTTTAGCTTGGAGTTTTGCTCTCGGGTGGATCGTCTACTACCTAGAGAAGGCCGAGGAGGACAAGGAGATCGTAAAGACGAAGGAGTTGGTTCATTAGGTATAATCCCTAAACACAATAGTTAAGAAACACTTTGTGTTTGGTTATTTATAGTTTAGCTTCGATTCAAGCGGTTAGTCGATGTTCGTTCACTAAACATGTTCGTTTTTGAAAATTCCGCCTCCCCACAAGTATTGGGGTGTAGTACATCGACTTACAGTGGTATCAGAGCCTCGCTAAACAATAAATAACTTAATTGCAAATTTGTACGAATTTCGAACGGAAAAACGAAGCCGGAAAACCCTAAAACTGTCAAGTTTCTGTCGAGTTTAAAATGAAGTCCAAAAATTTTTCAGGGAAGTTCAGAGAGCTTGAAAAGACACCAGAAGAACACACAAAAATTTTGGTGCCCTAAATCGTTTACGGAGCCGCGGATCCGCGGCGCTTAGCACTGTTGCCGCCGCGGATCCGCCGCCGTTTGGACGATTCAGGGAGCCATTTTTATTGTGGTGGCTCTCTGTGTTATTTGGGGTTTTCTGGAATTTTTTAATTTTGCTCAGGTTTCCAGTTTACAGAGCAGTTTTTGGAGCAATATTAAATATGTTTAATCGATCGAAATTGTACAGTATTTGCATATTGGATTATATCTGTGATTGTTTAATGTGTTCGTAAACCTCCCCTAACTGCTAGTATGTCGGTTGGCAGGGGGTTGCACATTTCTGTAATGGTTTTATCTGTTTGTGCATATGAACTGTATTGGACTGTTGTGGTGTATAGCCGGGGTTGCGCAATGGGTTATTATTTAATTCATTTGTTGTAAATGTAATTTGTTGTAATATTATTTTTGCGGGGCACATCCAGGTTGCGGTTGTAGCCACCGTTGTATTATTTCATTTTACTGTTTTTGCTCCTAGGACTGACCCAAGGTGCGGTACACAAACTGCCGGGCGGGTAGTTTGCCGTACCCGTAGGGGTCGAGGGTGGGGTAACGGCTATTCATCACAACTGTGTAATCTGTCTTTTCTTGCAGGCTCAAAAGAAATACAGATTGCTTGCAAATCCAATATTGTTTATCTGTGTTCTGGAATGTATATCATTGCGTCAGACGAATGTAAAATATCTATATATATGATAGCTATTTAGACGTCACTTATGTTTTACACCCGCGCTAGCCCAGCCCCCGCTCTGTCGTTAGTTAAGTAACCTAACGGGTGATGACGGGACCCCGTGGCGAATGCGGATGGCATAAGAGGACGTTGTATTTTCGTTGTTTTCTGCAATGATAGGTTAATGATGGGACGCATTATCTATAATGCAAAGAAAATAAACCAAGTTTAAATCGTTGGAACAATTTAAAAGAAACCACTCGGTTATTTTTAAAAACAGATATTTTTTAAATGCGGAGCTTTAACCACTCCTTTTAAAAAGCTATCAGGTTCCTTCGGTTATATCAAGTTCACTACGTTCACGGTTTCGCCAAAACCATTCGTAGCCCTCCGTCATTTCATTTGGGTATTCAGTAGTATTCAAGCTATGCAGTTTTGGCCAACGTCATGGCATAGTGTTTGGTAGCTGCTGGGTATTCATTTGTTGCATAGATAGATGAGTTGATTTGGGACAGTCGTATTATCATTTGGCCAACGTCAGGGATATATACGGATGGGTTCAAATTAACAAGATAATGATGGGTAGAACTTGACATGTGACTTATGACATTTTGACCAACGCCAAGGTCATAAGAGCATGGGGTAAAAACTTATATCGGGAATTTCTAAAGAAACTGAAATTTGCAAAGAGATGCATACCATTTTGAGTTTGATGAATGTTGGTAGCATTCCTACAACATTATCAGACGATGATATTTGGATCCCGATCCTACTGTGAGTATATGCTACTTATCAGGATATTCGTCACTTAACGATCAATGCTATAAACCTAGTAGGTGTCCAGAAAAGTGTCAGCGGGGTTACGCCCCCAGAGAAAAGAGGTTATTTAATTAAGGAACTTCGCGAAAGCGTTGGAAAACCTCCCTCGAAGTACCGACACCAGCCTGGCTGAACGGTTAAGCAAGTATTGTACGGTGAGAATAGTCCTGGCTAATTCTTCTTTTATGGTTTGAGGAAGGATTCGAGAAACAGTGGGAGCCATCCAGTTTAGATAAACTAAAAACCACTCTAAACTTACAAGAGCATCATGCTAAAGTGTTTTCTTCTCTCTCTCCTAATTGCAGCGACCCTGAAAATGACTGGACTTAAGTTACTTTTAGAGAAAAATATACTGACAGGGCCAAACTATGAAGATTGGCTGCGGAATGTCAAAATGGCTTTGACCTATGACAAATTGGGGTACATCCTCACCGCTACGGCACCTGCTGTCCCTGGTCCCAAATCCAGCAATGCGGATAAGGAAATCCGCAAAACCTGGGATTTAGATTGCGCGAGAGCCAAGTGCATCGTGCTTGCCTCAATGAACAATGAACATCAGAGGAGGCACGAGGATATGTCCCTAGATGGCATATTTCTCCATACAAAGGAACTTTATGGAGAGCAATCTCGTATAGCAAGATACGAGACCTCTAAGAACTTGTTTCGAGCGAGGTTGGCTGTCGGGTCATCGGTAGGTGAACATGTCCTAAAGATGATCGGCTATATTGAAGAGCTCGCAGACCTTGGGACGACTTTGGATAATGAGCTCTATACAGACCTTATTCTCCAGTCCCTTCCTCCCACCTACGCCCAGTTTATCCTCAACTTCAATCTTCAAGGAAAAGAAGTTGAACTTGCGGAACTCTTGAACATGTTAAGGAGTGCAGAGGGCACCTTGCAGAAGGCAAGGGAAACACCCGCTATGTTTGTTGGCGGTGCATCTTCTTCCGGGTCCAAGGCTAGGGCCAAAGGAAGGAAGAAGAAGGCCGCACCCAAACCTAGAGGAGGTGTTAGTAAGGTGGGAAAGAAGGGAAAGAAAAAGATAGCAGTACCGATAGTTGGCCAGGATGAGTGCTTCCATTGTCACAGGAAAGGGCACTGGAAGAAGGATTGCAAGGCGTGGATCGCCAAGAACCAGGAATCGAAGCAAGCTGTGGCTTCGACTTCAGGTGTGTTTGTAATTGAGAATTATCTGTCAATCAACTCTACTTCCTGGGTATTGGATACCGGATCAGGATCTCATATTTGCAATTCATTGCAGGCACTGAAAAACCGTAGAGTGCTGAAGGAAGGTGATATGATCCTCAGGGTTGCTAACGGAGCTAGCGTGGGAGCTGCGTCCGTCGGGGATTATCACCTAGGATTGACGAGATGACATATTTTGGTTTTGCATAACTGTTATTTTGTACCAAGCTTAACGTGTAATATCATATCAGTTTCCTTGTTATCAAATAAAGGTTATGATTTCACGTTTGTAAGAGATGTTGTCAACATCCACCTTAATCATGGTTTGATTGGGTCAGGTACACTAAATAACGGCATATATGTTTTAAACCAACTCCAAATTTTCAATGTCCAGAACACACTAAAAAGAAAGTCTCCAGATTTAAATAAAGCTTTCTTATGGCATTGTAGACTGGGTCACATCAATGAGAGAAGGTTGACTAAGTTGCATAGAGAAGGATATTTGGACACGTTCGAATATCAAACCTATTGTTCCCCTCCGAACGGCGGCCCAGACTCTGGCGTCCGTGCCTGGGGTTCGGGGCAGATGCTATATGGTCTTATCCATCTACCTCTCCAAAGATGCCAAGTTGATTTATAGCACCGTGTATCGGAGGTTTAGACGGATGCGACCGATGTAGCAGACTTCGTCAGATTCCCCCTCAGGATGAGGGGTTTTTGATTGTGGGGACTCTCTTCCCTGCAGGCGCAAGCCCCTGCAGTTAATTACGCTACCGTATCGCGGTAACAACTTTCTCCTTCTCCAGAATTTCACTTCGTGTCGTGTGTGTTTGTTTTGTTTGTGGTTGCCCGTGGATTGTATACGGAGACTGAGTAATGCCGTCGCCCGTAGGACGTGGATTAGTCCAAATCCGTATTTACTTAGATTTGGGTTTGGTGTTTTTAGTTTAAGGATGCATTAGTCGCGTTGCGACTAAGATCAACTTAAACATTCGTCAAGGATACGTTAGTCTTGCTTTGGACTAAGATCAACCTGACGTGGTGATTCATTTAATTTATGGCCATCGGGACTCATCACCTCTCTAACATCGTTGAAGGATTACAACGATAGGTGTCAGAGGAGCTCAGAGATGTACCCTTGAACCAAAGCTGATTGAGGGTTTTATAGTCCATTTAAGTGCTTAAGGATACGTTAGCCGTATTTGGGGCTAAGATCAACTTAAACGGGATCGTTTAGATCCGGCAAAAGAGCATTCGGGCTCTATTGCGCCAGTTTAAGGACGTGGTGGTCCATTGTTAGTTTTAGGGACGTTTCGGTCCGTCGCCAGTTTAAGGACGTAGTGGTCCATCATTAGTTTAAGGACGTCTCGGTCCAATATTAGTTTAGGGACATCTCGGTCCAATATTAGTTTAGGGACATCTCGGTCCAATTTTAGTTTAGGGACATTTCGGTCCGATATTAGTTTAGGGACGTCTCGGTCCAATATTAGTTTAGGGACGTTTCGGTCCAATTTTAGTTTAGGGACGTTTCGGTCCAATGCCAGTTTAGGGACATAGTGGTCCATTATTAGTTTAAGGACATTTCGGTCCATCGCCAGTTTAGGGACGTGGTGGTCCGTCATTAGTTTAGGGACATTTCGGTCCGATGCCAGTTTAGGGACGTAGTGGTCCATTATTAGTTTAAGGACGTCTCGGTCCAATATTAGTTTAAGGACATCTCGGTCCGATATTAGTTTAAGGACGTCTCGGTCCAACATTAGTTTAAGGACGTTTCGGTCCGATATTAGTTTAAGGACGTCTCGGTCCAATATTAGTTTAGGGACATCTCGGTCCATTATTAGTTTAAGGACGTCTCGGTCCAATATTAGTTTAAGGACATCTCGGTCCGATATTAGTTTAAGGACGTCTCGGTCCAACATTAGTTTAAGGACATTTCGGTCCGATATTAGTTTAGGGACATTTCGGTCCGATATTAGTTTAAGGACGTCTCGGTCCAATTTTAGTTTAGGGACGTTTCGGTCCAAATTAGATGAGTGGTCGTTGGGACCCGTCACCTCTTTGACGTCGTTGAGGAATTACAACGATGGATGTCAAAGGAGTTCGGAGATGTACCCTCGAACCGGATGTAGATTGATTTAGGAGAGCCATTTTGCTCAGTCAATTTAATTTAAGGACTTATGGCCACGATTGGGCTAAGTCCATTTCAACATTTTATTTGCATTGCATTTTTTATTTAGGCTCTACTCACAAAAGATACAGAATATCAGTTTATTTTGGGCTCTGCCCATTTGCAAAAGCATCTACTTCGTTTGGGCTTTTCCCCTTTTTAAAATGCATAGCATTCTGAATATTTTGTTTGGGCTCTGCCCATTTATAAATGATGCAAAGCATCTGTTCTTGTTTGGGCTCTGCCCCTTAAAATAATGTATTTGCGCTTTATTGAGCCTGTTAGGCCTTCTCTTAATTGGGCTTGGCCCTTTTTAATGCATCTGCGCTTTGCGCTAAGTAATGAGCGCAAGTCCATATGGTGATGACACGTGTCGTGCTCTGATGAGCGCAAGCGCACTAGCGCAGTGCAATGCGCTGTTGCGCTGCTGACACGTGGCGCGCTCTCAGCGAGTTGCGCCAATTCCAGAGAGCAAAGCTCTATCTTAAGGGCGCTGAGCGCAAGTGGTTTTATGGCCGACACGTGGCGCTCTCTTAAGAGCGCAGCGGCGCAACTTGGAAGTGCAAAGCACTAAGAATCTTTTTAGATTCAAGAAGGGAAATGCAAAGCACTGTTTAAGTTCTTGATCTAAATTAGATCAAAGAAAAATAAATTTCTTCTTTATTCGAAGAACAGAGGTTCATAAAAGTGCAAAGCACTATTCTTTTATTTTTTATATCGCTTTTAAAGAACCGAAGGTTCACAAGAAGTGCAAAGCACTGTTTTCTTTTTTTTTTTATATAAAGATCATTGATCTTATATTTTTTTTTAGACTAATGGACTTTTAGAAGGAATTTCTTCTAATCCATGAAGGTTCTTTACCTTTTTCTTGAAATCTTCTCGGAGTTCTTTCCGTTTAAGGTTCTTGAATTCTCAAGAGAAAACTCGATGCCTTCGAATTGAGGCCTAAGGTCCTTTTTATAGTGCTCACAAATTAGTTAAATTTGTTAAAGAGATCATCCTCTGAGTGATTTGGGGAATTTTCCCCACCGTTGGATCTTTGATCCAAGGGCTTCTGCTTTGCAGAAGGAAATCTTCTTGTTCCAACAAGAACAGAAAAGATTTCTTAAAAACCTTAATTTAGTTTGGCGCAGATTCCCCAGCGCGTGACACGTGTCACGCAGCGCAGAGCGCAGCGCAACTGCGCTAGCGCATCTGCGCTGACACGTGTCGCGCAGCGCAGAGCGCGGAGCGCTAGCGCAAAGGATCTGAAGCGTTGCTTCCTTTAAACAGAGCTTTGCTCTGATTGGGCGCGCCTTCTTGGGCGCAGCGCTGATATATCTGCGCCTGACACGTGGCGCGTTGCGCTCAGCGCAGAGGATCTGAAGCGTTGCTTCATTTATTAAATTTTGGAGAATCAGAAGCGCCGCTTCATCTCCTCTTTTCAAGTCAAACTTGTATTCCCAAAATTCTGATTTCCCGGGCCTTGGCAATGATTTCATTGTGCACAGAATTTTCTGTGCTTGGGTCTATATATAAAACTCAAGGCTGAGCCTTTTCTTCTCTCATTTTCAGAGAACTTCTTCGATCATGGCTTGCAACCGCCCTCACGCCCGCCGACAACCATGAGAGGTGCCGATCCGGGACATCGTTCCTCGTTTTGCTGCACGTTTGGTGGACCCTTCTCTCTCGGACGAGCAATGCGACGCTGCAATGCACGAGCTTTTGACTCGTGTGGGGTCTCCTCTCCCTCCGAATTCCATTTGGCTTCGGATGATCCTTGCCTCGGCGCTCGCCGACATTCCCCCTCCTCCAGCAGAGATGTCCTCAGCAATGCTGGATGCCGCCGAAGATAAGATTGAGTGCTTTCTCGAAGCGCACTTGATCACCAAACCTTTGAGGGACTGCTCTTTCCACTTGCTGAGCCAGATACGGGCTCGTCGAGTCGTCATCACCACTTTCTTCCAGGAATGCGGCGTCGACCGTTGGATGGCTACCCCTCGGGAAGATCGCCGTTTCGACGCGATGGAGAAGGCGGAGAGGGAGCTGAATAATTTTCTTTTCCTTTTTGTGAACCCTTGTCTCTCTGATCCCGTATTCGGTGATCTTTTTTTAAATTTAATAATAAATAAATGTTTTGATTAAGTATTTTATTATCTGTTAAGTGTTCTTTTTATTTGAACTCTTTGTTGTGCTTGTGCATCGTATTTTGATTTGTTGTTATCAAGTGCATGTAATTTTGCATGGCTAAATTGCCTTTGGCACTTAGCCCCTTTTTCTGCGCTAGTGCATCTGCGCTGACACGTGTCGCGCAGCGCAACTGTGTTGCCACGTGTCGCACAGCGCAGAGCGCAGCACGGCGCTTCCTTTAACAGAGCCTTGCTCTAATCGGGCGCGCTGCGCTAATGTATCTGCGCTGGACACGTGGCGCGTCGCGCGCAGCGCAAAGGATCTGAAGCGTTGCTTCCTTTAAACAGAGCTTTGCTCTGATTGGGTGCGCTGCGCTAATGTATCTGCGCTGGACACGTGGCGCGTCGCGCGCAGCGCAAAGGATCTGAAGCGTTGCTTCCTTTAAACAGAGCTTTGCTCTGATTGGGTGCGCTGCGCTAATGTATCTGCGCTGGACACGTGGCGCGTCGCGCCTGAGACTTGAAGCGTTGCTTCAAAAATTCAAAAATTTTAAATTTTGAATTCAAACAGAGCTTTGCTCTGATTGGGCGAAACAAATGCCCCCCCACCGTTGCGCTCACGTGGCGCACACGTGAGTGCAATGGTGGCAACCCCTCCTGACCGTTGGATCGAGGGGAATTCCAAGAGGCGCAAGCGCCTTATAAATAGGGTCTCTGGCCCTTAGAAAATTCTCCACCATTTTCTTGAATCCTTACTGCCCGAGGTGTGAGTCAAGAAGCTCTTGTCACGGAGTGTTTGTATCCGTGAGTTGAGTATTTTGCTAGGGATTATTTGTTTCCCAAGCGCCAAGGATTATTTGTGTCCTTGGGGTTTGAAACGAATCGATGGTTCCCGCGGAGGCGTTGGTGGCTCTGCGAGTCGACGCGGATCAGAAGGCTCTCGTCAAGGAGTGTTTGTATCCGTGAGTCGAGGATTTTGCGAGGGATTATTTGTTTCCCAAGCGCCAAGGATTATTTGTGTCCTTGGGGTTTGAAACGAGTCGAGGGTTCCCACGGAGGCGCTGGTGGCTCTGCGAGTCGACGCGGATCAGAAGGCTCTCGTCAAGGAGTATTTGAATCCGTGAGTCGAGGATTTTGCTAGGGATTATTTGTTTCCTAAGCGCCAAGGATTATTTGTGTCCTTGGGGTTTGAAACGAGTCGAGGGTTCCCACGGAGGCGCTGGTGGCTCTGCGAGTCGACGCGGATCAGAAGGCTCTCGTCAAGGAGTGTTTGTATCCGTGAGTCGAGGATTTTGCGAGGGATTATTTGTTTCCCAAGCGCCAAGGATTATTTGTGTCCTTGGGGTTTGAAACGAGTCGAGGGTTCCCACGGAGGCGCTGGTGGCTCTGCGAGTCGACGCGGATTAGAAGGCTCTCGTCAAGGAGTGTTTGTATCCGTGAGTCGAGGATTTTGCGAGGGATTATTTGTTTCCCAAGCGCCAAGGATTATTTGTGTCCTTGGGGTTTGAAACGAGTCGAGGGTTCCCACGGAGGCGCTGGTGGCTCTGCGAGTCGACGCGGATCAGAAGGCTCTCGTCAAGGAGTGTTTGTATCCGTGAGTCGAGGATTTTGCGAGGGATTATTTGTTTCCCAAGCGCCAAGGATTATTTGTGTCCTTGGGGTTTGAAACGAGTCGAGGGTTCCCACGGAAGCGCTGGTGGCTCTGCGAGTCGACGCGGATTAGAAGGCTCTCGTCAAGGAGTGTTTGTATCCGTGAGTCGAGGATTTTTTGTTGAAGTCATTGGCTTCTTCGGTTGAAATGAACCTTTGAGGTTTGGCTTCGTCGTTTGACGGAATCCGCTGGGGAAGTATGGTTCCTTCTTTGTTTATGCCCTTGGATTGTATACAGGGATCGATGTGACCTCGACTGTAGGGCCAAAGTTTTATCATTTCTTCTTTTATTTTATTTTATTTCCGCGATGCTCTATCATTTCAGCTTTTATATCGCGAAGGTCGCGATTGCCCAAACATTTCGGCAATTTTTCGCGGTGCCCAATCATTTCGGCTATTTTTTTATTTTTACTCGCTGCTTTTTATTGCGAGTTGCCCAATCATTTCGGCTATTTTGCATGCATACATTTTACTTGCTGCTTTTTATTGCAAGTTTCCCTATCATTTCGGCTATTTCGTATGCATGAGCGGCCTGCTGGCTTTTGCCGTAAACCTGAAATTGGACACCGATTTCTACAACTGTGATATTACCAAGAGCGAATCATTATTTGCCTCTGTCGTTGTCGAACAAAGGAGGCTTAGCGACCAGGGTTAGGGTCCTGTCGGCTAAGGCTTTTGACTTCATGAGCCGTAAGGGTCTCGTGAAGGTATTTCTCCCTACAACTCGTGGGGATCTTGTAGGTGTATTTTTTTTAGGAATCGTAAGGGTTCCAAAGTGTTTTGTTCCTCTGTAAGTCGTAAGGATCCTACAGGAGGGTTTTCTCCTCGTAAATCGAGAGGATTTACAAGGGTTATGCGAACATATCCCCGGTCACGGATGGACCTTGGTTAGGGAAACGTTTATTCGCGCCCGTGGATTGTATACAAGGGTTAATATTGAACCACTTGTAGGGCAACATTGGAAGTTTGTGGGGGTTTGCTTGAGCACAGGTTTAGGTCTCTGTGACTTAAGACTTTCAAATCCTATGAGCCGTGAGGGTCCCATAAGAGAGTTCTCCTTACGAGTCGTGAGGATCTCGCAAGCGTATTTTCTCCTTAGGAATCGTGGGGATTCCTAAGTGTGTTGTTCCCTTGTGAGTCGTAAGGATCTCACGCAGGTGGTTTCTCCTTACAGGGTCGAGAGGACTCTGTAAGGGTTCTTTAACGAAATTGCGCCCTTTCGGGTTTTCACAAACATTCGCCGGCAGTCCTGCTGTTTTTACTCACGGAGCCCTTTCGAGTTTTCATCCGTGCCCATCTTGCTTATGGATATACCGTTTTTTTTTTTTTTACGAGGTCGCGCCCTTTCGGGTTTTCACGAACTCTCGCCGGTAGCCCTGCTGTTTTTTACTCACGGAGCCCTTTCGGGTTTTCATCCGTGCCCTTCTTGCTCATGGACATACCATTTTTTTTTATATCATCTCGTTAGTCTAAAGATGGTGCGGTAGTAGTTTTAAAGACGTTTCGGTCTGATATTAGTTTAAGGACATTTCGGTCCGTCATTGAGAGGGCTGGCTACTGCTTATAAAGCCTGAGCTTAGGAAGATAGCGAGCGGACATAGTCGTCGTCATTTATCATTGACCTAAACTAAGGCTCGTTAAGCGTAGTATTTCTTTAGGAAGCGACCGTTTATTGGCCTGAAAGGCCTTTCACCGTGCATGTCCATGAGTAGATAGGCCCCGCCCTGGTAGACCTTATCAATGATGTACGGTCCTTCATAGTTTGGCTCAAACTTTCCCCGCTTGGCGCGATTGGGGATCATAGGCCTTTTGACGACTAGCACGAGTTCACCTTGGTGGAATGTCCTCGGGCGGCTCAATCTTTCATATGAGCGCGTCATCTTTGCTTTATAAGCTTCCAGATTTTGTTGTGCTAGAAGTCGGATTTCATCAAGGGCGTCAAGCTCTTCAAACAGAAGGTGGGTATTTTCTTCGTCCGTCAACTCGTAATGGACTGCCACTCGTAGAGAGGGTAATTCTATCTCGAGGGGGAGTACTGCTTCCGTCCCAAATACCAACGCGTACGGCGTTGTGTTTGTGGCCGTCTTAAATGTAGTTCGATACGCCCAAAGAGCCTCTTGCAATCTTTCGTGCCAATCTCTCTTATTTCGTGACACCGTTTTCTTTATGATCTTCGTCAAGGTCTTGTTGAAGGCCTCAGCTAGACCGTTAGCTCGGGGGTTATAAACTGAGGAATATCTCCAGTCTATATTGTGCTGCTGTGCGAAGCGGCTAATTTTATGACTTCGGTAGGCTGGCCCATTATCAGAGATGATTCTTCTCGGGGTTCCAAACCGGTATATGACATGCGTTTTGAAGAAATGGAGGATGTTCTCCGTCTTCACTTCCCTCAACGGTATCGCCTCCGCCCATTTGGAGAAGTAGTCAGTCGTCGCTAGGATGAAACGATGTCCTTTAGATGATGCTGGCTCGATGGGGCCGACTATGTCAGTTCCCCACATTTCGAATGGCCAACTAGCTACTGTTGGGTGTAGCGGATTTGGGTGCTGATGGATGAAGTCCCCATGAATCTGGCATGAGTGACATTGCCTCGCATAGGCGAGACAATCCCGCATCATCGTGGGCCAATAGTAGCCCATCCGTTTTATCTTCAACTTCATCTTAGGGCCTGCTTGATGGGAACCGCAGAGTCCGTCGTGAACTTCCTGAACGACTCTTTTTGCTTCGTCAGGTCCTAGGCATCTCAACCACAGAGAATCAAATGACCTCTTGTATAGAGTATCATTGACGAAGGCGAAAGACAGAGCTCGTTTCACGAGCTGATGTCTTATGGACGCTTCTTCAGGCATTCGGTGGAACTTGAAGTAATCTATGAAGGCTTCTCTCCAGTCTTCGGCGTTTTCCCAGTCTTTTATTTGCAGGGTTGTCTCCTCTTTCGCTCCTTTTTCTTCAGACGATTCCGGAGATATTTCTGTTGGGGCAAGCACTCGACGGCTTTGTACCACGATTCTAACGTCGTCGAGGTTCTCGTCAGCCAGTTCTTTAGCAAGCTTGGCTAATGCGTCTGCCTTGCTATTTTCCGCGCGCGGTATGTTTTCCAAAGTGTAGGAAGGAATTCGGGTCAGCAGTTGTTGCACCTTTTCGCCGTACTTCACCAACTCCGGCTTGCACGTCTGGTAGTCGCCGTTCACTTGACTGACGATCAGTTGGGAATCCCCATATATGAGGAGGCTTTCAATTCCCATATCAATGGCGATCTCGAGGCCTGCTATCAAAGCTTCGTATTCGGCTTCATTGTTTGTCCTCGACTCTGTTAAGGAGAATGCGAAGCGCATTATCCCTCCTTGTGGAGTTACAAAGATGAGGCCTACCCCCGATTTGATTATAGGGGTGTTTTGTTTGCGTTTCTTCATGGAAGATGCACCATCAAAATAGAGTTCCCATCGGGTATCACCACCATCGATTGCATCAAACGCGTGTTCGTCTGGAAGATCGCAATTTAATGGAGAATCGGCGGGTATGGGATGTTCAGCGAGGAAGTCAGCGATGGCCTGGCCTTTCACTGCTTTGAGAGGTTGATACGTGATCGAAAACTCCATCAAGAGTAGGGCCCATTTAGCGAGTCATCCCGTCAATATGGCCTTTGACATTAAGTATTTAAGGGGTTCCACCTTTGAAATCAGACGGACCTCGTGTGCTAATGCATAGTGCCTAAGCTTTGTTATTGCGAAGATCAACGCCAGGCAATGTTTTTCAATGGGAGAGTAATTGCTTTCTGCCCCCAGCAGAACTCGGCTTAGGTAGTAGAGTGCTCTTTCTTTCCCTTGATCGTTCTCTTGTGCCCATAATGCGCCTAAGGAACCTTCGAGGGCGGTTGTATAAAGAATGAGAGGCTTCCCCTTAACCGGAGCGGCCAGCACGGGTGGGTTCTGCAGATATTGCTTGATCTCATCTAGTGCGCTTTGGCATTTTTGGTCCCAAATGAATGGGGTTCCCTTCTTCATCAGGTGACTATAAGGTCGGCACTTTCCTGAAAGATTAGCGATAAACCGCCGAATGTATGCGAGCTTTCCTTGGAGAGACCGCAGCTGTTTAAGAGTTCTCGGCGGAGGCATCTCCATGATCGCCTTGATTTTAGACGGATCTATCTCGATACCTCGGTGTCGGACGATGAATCCCAGGAACTTGCCCGAGGAAACCCCGAACGCACATTTAAGAGGATTCATCTTCAAATTGTATTGCCGAAGGCGTTGAAATACAGTCTTCAAATGCTCGAGATGTTCCTCGTATGATTTGCTCTTAACGACAAGATCGTCGATATAACATTCGACGATTTCATGTATAAGGTCGTCGAAGATCTTCGTCATGGCCCTCTGATAAGTAGCACCGGCGTTCTTCAAACCGAAGGGCATCACTTTATAACAAAATATACCAAGAGGAGTCCTGAAGGCTGTATGCTTCTGGTCTTCTGGATGCATTTTTATTTGATTATACCCCGATGAGCCGTCCATGAAGGAGAAAACCTCATGGGTGGATGTGTTGTCTATCATCAGTTCGGTGACTGGCACTGGGAAATCATCTTTTGGGCAGGCTTTGTTAAGATCCCGAAAATCCACGCATATACGCATCGTCCCATTTTTCTTCATCACTGGGACGATGTTGGCAATCCATTCAGGGTATTGAACTTCCTGGATGAAGCCGGAGTCTATCAGCTTTTTGACTTCGGCGTTGATGCTCATCTCAAGCTCGAGTTGCATTCTTCTCGGCGCTTGTTTGACTGGCTTGATGTCCGGGGATATCGCTAATTTGTGTATAGCAATTTCTGGATCTAGTCCCGGCATTTCGGAATAGTTCCATGCGAAGCAATCTTTGTGCTGTAGAAGCACATCCTTCAACGCGGCCACCTTTTCTTCAGATAGCAGCTCGCTGATGAATGTTGGTCGCGGGTCATTTGCCGTCCCCAACTCAATTTTCTTGAGATTATCCGCAGTGGTATGGATTCCATCCTCCAGTTCTTTCGGAGCTGGGGGAAATTCTGAGATCACCTCATCGCTGTCGATTTCAAAGCACCAAGGGAGGCTGTTCATGTCCTCAGACCCTTCTTTTAATATTGTTATCACATGGCAGGTGCGAGTTTCCTGCCAATCCCAATGCGGAGTTGGTTTTATCCTTGTGTTTTCGGGTTCGTGCTTTTGCGGCGGCGCTACCCTCCAACTGCCAGACAACGCAAATTTGCCAAGCTAATATTGGTCCTCAACCCAATTCTTAAAGGTGAAGCAATCTTCAAGCGGATGCCCTACTACTCGATGGTAAGAGCAATAATTTGGGTTGGAGACTTCGCCCGCTTGCTCAGGATGTTTAGACTCTGGCAGAGTAAGCATTTGATGTTTTAGAGCAAAATCAAGTATTTTCCTTGTTTTGTTTCGAGGAAACGAGTATGCTCGACCCATTTTCTTCATAAGGGCTAGGTCAATAACGCTCGACTCTCGGATGCGTGGCTTCTTAGCTCTGCTTTGTGGTTGTCGAGCACCTTTTCGGCCTTTCGACTTGTTTTTGCTTTCGTGTCGACCCTTTTTTGTAGCAGGCTGACGTGAGCCAGCATCTTCGTTCTTTACTGCCTGTCGAAGGAGACGCTGTGTCTTGGCTTTCTCATAGATTGCCATTTCACGATCGTGATCATCTCGGGCTTTTTGACTCGCATCCTTTATAAGTTTGCCCACCTGGTCTTTAGACGATGGACTGGGCAGTTTTGTGTCAGGAGTTTTTGCTGATTCAGGATTAGCGTCCTCCCCTTGAGTGTCCGCCTCTTTATCGAAGTCATACATGGCATAACAGCTGTTTACTAGCTCCCGCTTCTTTGAGCGAACATACCCGAGCCCTTTCGTTTCCGTTCTTCCGTTAGGCAGTTTGCATTGAGTTCCGGGAACGTTCCAGACCTTGTCATAGAATTTGGCTTTTCTGACGGTCTGTGTGAAGGACATCCCTTGGCGTTTCAGCAGTTTCTTCAAACCTTCGGTATAATATCTGGGAAGACGGATAGGCTGAAGCCTGTCGAGCGTGGGATCCGCGCCATGCCAAATTTCTTTTTCCACCTTGTTTTCTTCAGAACGGTAGAATAGGATTGCCTTCTCGCCTTTTCTTCCGGGAGGGATATAGAATGTCTGCAATTCTTCTACGTTGTTGGTGTCGAGTGCATCCAGTTCTTTGTAATGTTCAAGCGGCACCATGGTTACCTGCAGACTTCGCTCTTCATCAGTGGAAATCTGTATTAAGGGCCGAGCGGGGAATACAGCATGAACTTCATCCTCTGAATCACTACCGAAGATCAATGAAGGAACAGATGGTCCTGGCCTGGTGGACTGGGATGGACCTGAATAAATTATATCCTCCTCCTCCTCGGTGTCACTGCCGAAGACAGGGATGGTTGCGTTAGTTTTGTTCTCCGGTTTGTGACACCTTTCCGTGTCTTCGAAACTCGGTAAGAAGTATTTGGCATCTTCATACTTGCGAACTTCGTTTACGGAAAACGGATTCAACTCTCCTGCTACTGTGTACTCGAGGCCGTCCCTAGAATACTTCATGCACTGATGCTGTGTAGAAGGGATGATATTGTATTCGTGTAGCCATGGTCGGCCGAGCAGAGCATTGTAGCACGTCTTGGCGTCTATAACATGGAATCTGATGTCTGTGACGAGCACCCCGAAGCGTAGCGTCAATATCACAGATCCAAGAGTCTTTGAGGATTGAGAGTCGAAACCGGAGATGGTGATTTTGTCCCGGGCGAGGTGTTGGACACTCATGCAAATCTCCTTTAATACTCGCACATTGAGTAAATTGACAGACGATCCGTTATCGACCAAGATTTTTCCTATCTTTATGTTATGGCAGTATCCTGAGACATAAAGGGGGCGATTGTGTTCACACGTCCCGAGGAGAAGGTCTTCATCACCAAAAGCTGCGTCGGCTGTGTGCACCTCTTCCAATTCATCCTTCATCTTTTGTTCGGCTAGGAAGGCTTGAAACTGGTCCGGATCTTGTAGGGCCTTAATCAAAGAATCCCTCGCTTCTTTTGATAGCAATAGGGCATCGAGAATGCTGAGTTGTGAGGGTAGCTTTCTCAGATGCGCCAAGACATTATAATCTACTTTATTCCTTTTTGGGGGATTCTTGGTTGTTAACTCTTCCGCAACTTGGTCATCCAAAGCGATGTCTTCAGAGACCTTCTCTTTCCCTTTGTTTTTCTTATTCAAGGGTCCGAGGTTCTTTTCGGGTAATGTTCGATTGCGCAGCTGTATATTCTCGCAGGCCTTCGGTTCTTTTTCTTTTCCCGAAGTGGATTCTTCGAAGAGGGGGCCAAGCTCTAGCTCTTCATCGGAGTCGCTCCCAAATGTAGGCACTTGTGATCCGGTAGTGTTAACCGTGTGACAATTGCCGGCAGTTCTTTCAAGTTTTTTAGTCACATTTCTTTGCTCTCGGCGAATTTTACGTTTTTCCCGTTTAAATCGTTGTCGATCAGCGACGTATCCTTGCCACCATCCATTGAAAGCTTTGCAATCTTGGGTGGAATGCGAGACCTTCTGATGGTATAAGCAATAAGAGGGGTGCATTTCTACCGCGCCAGTAACTTTTTCTTCAGAGGGTGGTAGCTTCATGCCCATCGATATGGCCTTAGCAAATTTCTTTTTTATCTTGAATTGGCTTTTGTCAGTGGTGGAGGCATTTTGCTCCAACGGGATCATTTCAGCTCCTTCCTCAAGTCGCTAACGCTTAGCCCTTTCGAATATAGCCATCTCGCGTTCTCGATCAGCCTTGCTTTTCAACCGAGCTTCATTAAGAAACGCACTAATCATTTCAACCGGTAACCCTGGGATTCCTGATTCGGCATTTGCCCCCAGCGTTTCAGTGCCAGAATTTCCTTCATCGTTCGTGGTCGAATGGGAAATCATATGACAGCTTGCCACATATTCGTCAGATTCATCCGATGAACTTTCTCCTTCATCTTCTTTTTGGAAGACGTGATCAAGGAAATCTTGGAGCGTGATGGGAGTTCGCGCCTTTTGGTTATATTCATCCAGCGCATCGATTTGCTTTTGTAAGTCCGTGCGCTTGTCACCAGGCTTAACTGGCTTCTTAGATTTCTTCTTCTTCTTTTTCGAAGATTTTGACGGCTGACTATGAGCGCTTGAACTGCTACCATCGGTCTTCGGAATCGGTCGTGGCTTCAACATCCCTTCAATAACCTGCGGTTCCAAGGGGTTCTTCCACTTGACCGCTGGACAGGTCTGAAGATCATTTAGCATTCTCCTCGTTTTGGCTGATAATACAACCTCCCAGGGAGCTTCTTCAATGACGGAGCATGTTGCCCCCGGCGTATTCGTCCCCTTAGAGGTGTGGGGCTGCGGAGGATTCACCTTCCAGTTGTCAGATAGCGCAAATTTGCCCTGACGGTACTGGTTCTCAAGCCAATTCTTGAAAACGTAGCAATCCTCAATTGGATGGCCTAGCACTCGATGATAAGGGCAGTAATTGGGCTCGTTGACGTCACTCTGTTGTGACGGACGTTTTGGGTCTGGCAGATTTATGAGCCTGTTGCGCAATGCCAGCTCGAATAGCCTTCTTGTTTTATCACGGGGGAAGGAGTAAGCACGTCCCATCCTGTCCTCAAGGGGTACGTATGGGCGTGTATTGTTTGGACGAGCGACCGGCTTCGAGTCGTTTGGTTGTTGTTGGGCATTAGCGACGATGATCGCTTTTCCCTTTCCTTTATCGTTTCGGGGGTCCGGCTTCGGGAGAGGGGGTTTATGGCCCATCTGGTCCATTTGTGCTAATTTGTCGATCAAAGCCTGGAAGGAAGTCGGCTTGAAGAACATCATGAACTGTGAGATGGTTGCCTGTGGATCAAGGGTTCCAACAAACATTCCCACCGCTGGAGCTTCTTCTATGCGTTGTTCACACTTCGACCATAGATTACGCCACCGTATAGCGTATTGAACCCACGTCTCGCCGGGCTTTACCCTGGCGTTAATCAGCGCCGTCATCGGAGTACGCTCACTGGCACTTGCGAAGCGTTGGGTGAAGAGTAGCTCCATCTCCGCAAAGATTTTTATAGAGTCGTTGGGAAGCTCAGAATACCATTCAAACGCTGTATCAGATAAACTTCCAACAAACTGGCGAAGCAAAAGCTTGTCGTCGCCGCCTGTATTACCGCAAAGCGCCCTGAATTGGGCCACATGTTGATGGGGATTGCCGGTCCCTTTGTAAACATGAAACTTGGGAATAGTGTAACCCGGCGGGTATTTGATTTGGTCATACCAGCCCGGATATGGCCGCCCCGTTTTCACGATCTGACCGGCTGCTTCAGTCGCCTGATGCACCCGTATTTGTTGGGCGATATATTCATCCAAATCAGCTTTTGATATGGTATCCTCTTTAGCTGCGGATAGAGCCGGTGGAGGATTCGATGTCTCTCCCCTATCATCTTCAAGGACGATCGGGGGTTCTTCAGTTGGGGGGTCTGGTTGTATCATCATTCCTATCACGTCCTGGAAGAGGAGGCCCATACGCTGTATATTGGCTGCTTGTTCAGCAGCCTCTTTGTCTCTCTTTTCCAGTACTCGGCGGAGGAACTCGGCGTCGGTCTCTTCCTCTCGGCGTTCGTCTAAGGACGTCCCAGGATTCTCCTTTGGCTCCGTGAGTGCAGCCATTGTAGTCATCATCTCCTGGAGCTTCTGTTGTTGCTCCTGGGCCTTGGTTACCGACCGGGTAAGTGGTCGGTGACCCGTAGAAGTACGACTCTCTTCCTTTCCAGAAGCCATATAGACCGTATGGACTGTTATGCCCCCTGACTTGGGGCGTTTAGGTTCACCGCTTTTAAACTTTGTCAGTGTCACAGGAGCTTTCGCTGGCCTTTTTCTTTTGTGGACCATCGAGGTTAAAGGAGCCGTTGTAGTGGGCATCCTAGCAACCGTCGCCCCCTGCTGTTTAATGGGGCAGTTTTTGTTATTTTCCACCTTCGCCCTTTTCTGGTGACGCAAGTGGTCTGGATCGATCACAGAGTCGTGAACCCTACGCCACACTTTATAAACTTTTGAAGATAGCCGTTGAGGGGGCTGTTCCTGCTTCGTCTCCGAAGCTTTTTCCATGGGCGGAGGAGACCTTTTCAATGTAGCAACCGGAGAGTTCTTTCTCACCTTCCTCAGCAATTCGAAGCTGTTTCCAGTTGAAACAGCAGCATTGACCTCCACCACTGGAGCAGGTGGGGTTAGCCCTGAGGGAGAGTTGCCCCCTGCTTTCCTTACTCGCTGCCAATGACGACGTCGCGCACGACGAGCCATTGGGACTGGCTCGGAACTCGGGATAGTTTCTTGTTGCCCCCCGTTTGGATGTGGGGTAACTGCTGATGTCAGCCTATCAAAGACTGATGCTTTTTGGCCAGCTGGAGGAGGAGTAGGAGCCGTCAATCTTGTGAAGACCGACTTTCTGATAGGAGAAGCCGCTTTAACGACTTCCAAAGCAGCGGCCGTTGCCCTCTTTGGGACAGCCACTTTATAGTTCTGACCTAGCCTGGTGAAAATGGAGGCTGTCGGTTTAGTAGCAGGCGACCCGTTGACAGGGGTCGTGGTAGCAGTGAGCCGGTCAAATACCGACTTCTTGTTCGCTTCTGTTGCGGATATCGGCATAGAGAAGCTTGCAGGGGGGACCATGGTCCCGAAAAATAGGCCGGTGGTGGCCTGGGTCACCTGCTCTACCGGCAGAGTAAGGAAAGAGGCCGCTTGGGGCCCATATGTTACACCTCTCGGTGAGGTGGAGCGTCCGTTGCAGTGGTGCTTCGCGCATTTGGTGCAGTGGGAATCCATGGATGCTTGAGTTCTGCGCCAGATAAAAGACCAAATCTTAGCAACTTGAAATCCGAAGATAACCATTTAACAAACCGCGATTGATTCGCGAAGACGACACACGAAGTGTGGAGTGGAAAGAGGAAAAGGTCCCACCGGGCGTGCCAGAATTTGTTCCCCTCCGAACGGCGGCCCGGACTCTGGCGTCCGTGCCTGGGATTCGGGGCAGATGCTATATGGTCTTATCCGTCTACCTCTCCAAAGATGCCAAGTTGATTTATGGCACCGTGTATCGGAGGTTTAGACGGATGCGACCGATGTAGCAGACTTCGTCAGATTCCCCCTCAGGATGAGGGGTTTTTGATTGTGGGGACGCTCTTCCCTGCAGGCGCAAGCCCCTGCAGTTAATTACGCTACCGTATCGCGGTAACAACTTTCTCCTTCTCCAGAATTTCACTTCGTGTCGTGTGTGTTTGTTTTGTTTGTGGTTGCCCGTGGATTGTATACGGAGACTGAGTAATGCCGTCGCCCATAGGACGTGGATTAGTCCAAATCCGTAT
Source organism: Agapanthus africanus (assembly GCA_030015575.1). NCBI lineage: Eukaryota > Viridiplantae > Streptophyta > Magnoliopsida > Asparagales > Amaryllidaceae > Agapanthus > Agapanthus africanus. The sequence continues at coordinate 406,825,523 of CM057349.1, read as the reverse complement.
TTACTTAGATTTGGGTTTGGTGTTTTTAGTTTAAGGATGCATTAGTCGCGTTGCGACTAAGATCAACTTAAACATTCGTTAAGGATACGTTAGTCTTGCTTTGGACTAAGATCAACCTGACGTGGTGATTCATTTAATTTATGGCCATCGGGACTCATCACCTCTCTAACATCGTTGAAGGATTACAACGATAGGTGTCAGAGGAGCTCAGAGATGTACCCTTGAACCAAAGCTGATTGAGGGTTTTATAATCCATTTAAGTGCTTAAGGATACGTTAGCCGTATTTGGGGCTAAGATCAACTTAAACGGGATCGTTTAGATCCGGCAAAAGAGCATTCGGGCTCTATTGCGCCAGTTTAAGGACGTGGTGGTCCATTGTTAGTTTTAGGGACGTTTCGGTCCGTCGCCAGTTTAAGGACGTAGTGGTCCATCATTAGTTTAAGGACGTTTCGGTCCAATATTAGTTTAAGGACGTCTCGGTCCAATATTAGTTTAGGGACGTCTCGGTCCAATTTTAGTTTAGGGACATTTCGGTCCGATATTAATTTAAGGACGTCTCGGTCCAATATTAGTTTAGGGACATCTCGGTCCAATATTAGTTTAGGGACGTCTCGGTCCAATTTTAGTTTAGGGACGTTTCGGTCCAATGCCAGTTTAGGGACGTAGTGGTCCATTATTAGTTTAAGGACATTTCGGTCCATCGCCAGTTTAGGGACGTGGTGGTCCGTCATTAGTTTAGGGACATTTCGGTCCGATGCCAGTTTAGGGACGTAGTGGTCCATTATTAGTTTAAGGACGTCTCGGTCCAATATTAGTTTAAGGACATCTCGGTCCGATATTAGTTTAAGGACGTCTCGATCCAACATTAGTTTAAGGACGTTTCGGTCCGATATTAGTTTAAGGACGTCTCAGTCCGATATTAGTTTAGGGACATCTCGGTCCATTATTAGTTTAAGGACGTCTCGGTCCAATATTAGTTTAAGGACATCTCGGTCCGATATTAGTTTAAGGACGTCTCGGTCCAACATTAGTTTAAGGACGTTTCGGTCCGATATTAGTTTAGGGACATTTCGGTCCGATATTAGTTTAAGGACGTCTCGGTCCAATTTTAGTTTAGGGACGTTTCGGTCCAAATTAGATGAGTGGTCGTTGGGACCCGTCACCTCTTTGACGTCGTTGAGGAATTACAACGATGGATGTCAAAGGAGTTCGGAGATGTACCCTCGAACCGGATGTAGATTGATTTAGGAGAGCCATTTTGCTCAGTCAATTTAATTTAAGGACTTATGGCCACGATTGGGCTAAGTCCATTTCAACATTTTATTTGCATTGCATTTTTTATTTAGGCTCTACTCACAAAAGATACAGAATATCAGTTTATTTTGGGCTTTGCCCATTTGCAAAAGCATCTACTTCGTTTGGGCTTTGCCCCTTTTTAAAATGCATAGCATTCTGAATATTTTGTTTGGGCTCTGCCCATTTATAAATGATGCAAAGCATCTGTTCTTGTTTGGGCTCTGCCCCTTAAAATAATGTATTTGCGCTTTATTGAGCCTGTTAGGCCTTCTCTTAATTGGGCTTGGCCCTTTTTAATGCATCTGCGCTTTGCGCCAAGTAATGAGCGCAAGTCCATATGGTGATGACACGTGTCGTGCTCTGATGAGCGCAAGCGCACTAGCGCAGTGCAATGCGCTGTTGCGCTGCTGACACGTGGCGCGCTCTCAGCGAGTTGCGCCAATTCCAGAGAGCAAAGCTCTATCTTAAGGGCGCTGAGCGCAAGTGGTTTTATGGCCGACACGTGGCGCTCTCTTAAGAGCGCAGCGGCGCAACTTGGAAGTGCAAAGCACTAAGAATCTTTTTAGATTCAAGAAAGGAAATGCAAAGCACTGTTTAAGTTCTTGATCTAAATTAGATCAAAGAAAAATAAATTTCTTCTTTATTCGAAGAACAGAGGTTCATAAAAGTGCAAAGCACTATTCTTTTATTTTTTATATCGCTTTTAAAGAACCGAAGGTTCACAAGAAGTGCAAAGCACTGTTTTCTTTTTTTTTTTATATAAAGATCATTTATCTTATATTTTTTTTTAGACTAATGGACTTTTAGAAGGAATTTCTTCTAATCCATGAAGGTTCTTTACCTTTTTCTTGAAATCTTCTCGGAGTTCTTTCCGTTTAAGGTTCTTGAATTCTCAAGAGAAAACTCGATGCCTTCGAATTGAGGCCTAAGGTCCTTTTTATAGTGCTCACAAATTAGTTAAATTTGTTAAAGAGATCATCCTCTGAGTGATTTGGGGAATTTTCCCCACCGTTGGATCTTTGATCCAAGGGCTTCTGCTTTGCAGAAGGAAATCTTCTTGTTCCAACAAGAACAGAAAAGATTTCTTAAAAACCTTAATTTAGTTTGGCGCAGATTCCCCAGCGCGTGACACGTGTCACGCAGCGCAGAGCGCAGCGCAACTGCGCTAGCGCATCTGCGCTGACACGTGTCGCGCAGCGCGGAGCGCTAGCGCAAAGGATCTGAAGCGTTGCTTCCTTTAAACAGAGCTTTGCTCTGATTGGGCGCGCCTTCTTGGGCGCAGCGCTGATATATCTGCGCCTGACACGTGGCACGTTGCGCTCAGCGCAGAGGATCTGAAGCGTTGCTTCATTTATTAAATTTTGGAGAATCAGAAGCGCCGCTTCATCTCCTCTTTTCAAGTCAAACTTGTATTCCCAAAATTCTGATTTCCCGGGCCTTGGCAATGATTTCATTGTGCACAGAATTTTCTGTGCTTGGGTCTATATATAAAACTCAAGGCTGAGCCTTTTCTTCTCTCATTTTCAGAGAACTTCTTCGATCATGGCTTGCAACCGCCCTCACGCCCGCCGACAACCATGGGAGGTGCCGATCCGGGACATCGTTCCTCGTTTTGCTGCACGTTTGGTGGACCCTTCTCTCTCGGACGAGCAATGCGACGCTGCAATGCACGAGCTTTTGACTCGTGTGGGGTCTCCTCTCCCTCCGAATTCCATTTGGCTTCGGATGATCCTTGCCTCGGCGCTCGCCGACATTCCCCCTCCTCCAGCAGAGATGTCCTCAGCAATGCTGGATGCCGCCGAAGATAAGATTGAGTGCTTTCTCGAAGCGCACTTGATCACCAAACCTTTGAGGGACTGCTCTTTCCACTTGCTGAGCCAGATACGGGCTCGTCGAGTCGTCATCGCCACTTTCTCCCAGGAATGCGGCGTCGACCGTTGGATGGCTACCCCTCGGGAAGATCGCCGCTTCGACGCGATGGAGAAGGCGGAGAGGGAGCTGAATAATTTTCTTTTCCTTTTTGTGAACCCTTGTCTCTCTGATCCCGTATTCGGTGATCTTTTTTTAAATTTAATAATAAATAAATGTTTTGATTAAGTATTTTATTATCTGTTAAGTGTTCTTTTTATTTGAACTCTTTGTTGTGCTTGTGCATCGTATTTTGATTTGTTGTTATCAAGTGCATGTAATTTTGCATGGCTAAATTGCCTTTGGCACTTAGCCCCTTTTTCTGCGCTAGCGCATCTGCGCTGACACGTGTCGCGCAGCGCAACTGTGTTGCCACGTGTCGCACAGTGCAGAGCGCAGCGCGGCGCTTCCTTTAACAGAGCCTTGCTCTAATCGGGCGCGCTGCGCTAATGTATCTGCGCTGGACACGTGGCGCGTCGCGCGCAGCGCAAAGGATCTGAAGCGTTGCTTCCTTTAAACAGAGCTTTGCTCTGATTGGGTGCGCTGCGCTAATGTATCTGCGCTGGACACGTGGCGCGTCGCGCGCAGCGCAAAGGATCTGAAGCGTTGCTTCCTTTAAACAGAGCTTTGCTCTGATTGGGTGCGCTGCGCTAATGTATCTGCGCTGGACACGTGGCGCGTCGCGCCTGAGACTTGAAGCGTTGCTTCAAAAATTCAAAAATTTTAAATTTTGAATTCAAACAGAGCTTTGCTCTGATTGGGCGAAACACCTATGACACTTGTCAATCTTGTCTCAAAGGAAAGATGACAAAGACTCCATTTACTGGACAAGGAGTAAGAGCGAGTGAGCTCTTAGGACTCATACACAGCGATGTATGCGGTCCGATGTCTACACATGCAAGAGGTGGTTTTTCCTATTTCATTACTTTCACGGATGATTACTCAAGATACGGATTCATTTATCTGATGAAACATAAATCCGAGGCTTTTGAGAAATTCCGAGAGTATAAGAATGAAGTAGAAAACCAAACCGGCAAAAGTATCAAGACACTTAGATCTGATCGAGGTGGTGAATACTTGAGTGCCGAGTTCCTTGGTTACCTAAAAGAGAAAGGAATTCTCTCTCAGCTTACTCCTCCATACACTCCACAGCATAACGGTGTATCGGAAAGACGGAATCGAACCCTATTGGATATGGTACGATCCATGATGAGTAATGCTGAGTTACCGCGATCTTTCTGGGGATATGCGCTAGAATCAGCGGCATATATTTTGAACAGAGTTCCAACCAAAACTGTGCCTACCACACCATATCAGATGTGGAGTGGGAAGAAACCCTATCTTCAATATATAAGGATTTGGGGATGTCCAGCTTTTGTCAAAAAGCAGTTTGTGGACAAGCTCGAGGCACGATCAGTAAAATGTATGTTTGTGGGATATCCAAAGAACTCCAAGGGATATTGTTTCTATTACGCAGAGGAACAAAAGGTTTTTGTTTCTCGTAATGCCCATTTTCTAGAACAGCAAGTTTTAGAAAAGGATACTAATGGGAGCGAAATAGAACCTGAAGAAATTTAGAACCAGGAGTTCAAGAAGAACAGGACATTCCCGCACCCCTCAGCAGGAGTAGTAGGCCGTCTCATCCGCCTGAGAGATACTACGGTTTTCTCATAGATGGGGATAGAGAGGATTGCATCATAAATGATGATGAACCTACTGACTTCCAGCAGGCCATCCAGAGCGGCGACTCGGTACGATGGCTAGATGAAATGCGGACCGAAATGGAGTCCATGTACACCAACAAAGTATGGACTTTGGACTTTGCTCCAGATGGGGTAAAACCCATAGGATGCAAATGGATCTTCAAGAAAAAGATTGGTGTAGATGGACGGTGGAAACCTATAAGGTTAGACTTGTTGCAAAGGGTTTTCGTCAAAGACCTGGTTTGGACTATGACGAAACTTTTTCTCCAGTGGCTATGCTCAAATCCATTCGGGTCCTTCTTGCTATTGCTGCCTTCCATGATTATGAAATCTGGCAGATGGACGTAAAGACGGCTTTTCTGAATGGAAATTTAGAAGAGTGCGTCTATATGGATCAGCCAGAGGGTTTCAATCAGAGTGGGAGCAGCGAGAAAGTATGCAAGCTGCTTAAGTCCATTTATGGACTAAAGCAGACATCGCGGAGTTGGAACATCTGTTTTGATGAGACAGTCAAAGAATATGACTTTATCAAAAATCCAGATGAACCGTGCATATATAGTAAAGTTGTAGCCAGAAGTGTCGTATTCCTCGTCTTGTACGTGGATGACATTCTAGTAATAGGAAATGACATTCCTATGCTCCAATCTGTCAAAGGATTCTTGTCACACAGGTTCTCCATGAAAGACCTGGGTGATGTCTCTTACATTCTGGGGATCCGGATCTATCGTGATAGATCCAAGAGGATGTTGGGACTTTCGCAGTCCAGGTATATCGACACTGTACTGAAAAGATTCGGTATGGAAGATTCTAAGCGCGGTAATTTACCGGCTTGTCACGGAATCACCCTCTCCAAAGAGATGTCTCCCAAGACTGATTTGGAAAGGGAACGCATGTCTATTATACCCTACGCTTCTGCGGTAGGCTCTATAATGTATGCGATGTTGTGTACCAGACCAGATGTAGCTTACGCACTAAGCGTGGTAAGCCGGTATCAGTCAGACCCAGGGGAGAAGCACTGGATAGCAGTAAAGAACATTCTCAAGTACCTGAGGAGGACTAAGGAGATGTTCTTGGTTTACGGCGGAAAAGACCTCAGGTTGGAGGCCTTTGCTGATTCCGGCTTCCAGAGTGATAAGGACGATTCCAAGTCCATGTCGGGATATGTCTTTACCCTCAATTGAGGGACGGTGTGCTGGAAGAGCTCCAAGCAGGACACCGTTGCTGACTCGACGATGGAAGCGGAGTATATAGCTGCTTGCGATGCCGCAAAAGAAGCAGTCTAGATGAAGAAGTTCCTAACAGAACTTCAGGTGGTTCCTACCATAGTTGATCCAATACCTCTGTATTGCGACAACAACGGAGCTATAGCTTTAGCGAAGGAACCAAGGTCCCATCAGAAGTCCAGACACATCTTGAGACGGTATCACCTGATCAGGGAGATCATTGATCGTCAGGAGATCGAGGTTCGGAGAGTTGCTTCTGAAGAGAACATTGCTGATCCATTCACGAAGGCCCTACCTCAGATTCAGTTCGAGAGGCTACTCGAGATCATCGGTCTACGATACGCCAGGACATGGCCCTAGTGCAAGTGGGAGATTGTTAGTGTTTATGCCCTAGAAGGCCATTACTGTATCATACTAGTTTGTATATTACTTAATGGAAGCTTGGGATATTCACATGTATATAACAGTCTTGCTAAACATGGTAGTATGCTACTTGGTTTTTCTATCTTAATATGTGAGTGTACGTATTGATAGAGCTCTTAGGATCTTGCTTGTCTACCAGCGTTGTGATGGCAGTCACACTAGTGGGGGCTGGGTAGTCTACAAGCACATCCTTATTCAGGTCCCTGGTCGTTGGATTATCGAGACAGAGCATCGATACTCCGGAGTAGACTAGTGTGTACGCTTCTCATCCCAGTTGGGGAGATGGTCTGTGCCACAGCCGTCAGTACGTCGTACTGGAGATAGTATGCAGGTGCTCGTTAGGTTACGGGTACACCGGACAGGACTCACAGGGAACTGTTGGTTGGTTTGATACCAGTCGTCAGTGAGCAGTTCCCAGGTGACATGAGTACAGCATAGTCCGCAGACTTGACACTGCTACTTCGCCTCGAGTGTGTCCCACTGTTCTTAGATTGCTACCCTACCACGGCTCAAAGGAGTCGTGCAAACAGGTAGCAGTTGGGTGCAGTCCCGAGCACTTGGAGGCAGTGGCGGTTAGACAGGATTCGTCCCTCCCGGTATTGGGAGTAGATATCGTGCTGTGTCAGAGAGCCATTACGCAAAGTCCCTGGCCAGGGCAAGCGAGATTTGCTGGTAGGTTCCAGTAGTTTCTCAGGGTGTAATGGGCTTCGCTCCGACACGACTTATACCGCTATTAGGGGACTGACGCTTGCCGCCCCTAGGCCCGATATGCGATAGTCTTGGACGAACGGACCGGACTGTATGGAGATTGTCACATCAGACTCAGTAGGAGTTCGGATGGGTTTCCTCATCGGCCTTCTTATCGACAACTACCTGGGGACCGTTACGTACAGCTAGTGCCGCTTGCGGTCTGTGGTTAAACCCACTGCCAGCGTAGTAGTCGAGTCTCTAGAGTCCCACACAGAGAGTTTCCTATTCCAGGCGAAACGATATAGAGGTCGCATGGTTTTGCGACAAAGGGTTCGGACGAATACGTGCGTTTACGCGCGTACGACTTCGGACAGTTTTTACCAGTCGGCTTTGGTTTAAGCCAGTTACTGGTATCCTGTTATTGGATTTTTACAGTCTAAACTTTTTCCGTATTTTTGCGGATCGGAGGGGCGTTCTCGTAATTACTCGAGAATCTTCTAGAAGATAGTGACTAAGGAGGGTTATGTGTCATTTGCATTAAATGAGTTTAGTGAGTCATGAGGGTGATTCATGCATATCATTAATGCATGATAAATACTTAGTGAGTTATGACAATGAATCACCATTAGATATTTGTGAAGCATGCTTATTCATTATGTATTATTCTTTTTCTCATAAATAAGAATGCTTCATATTTATTATGATACATTACTATTCTCATCATAATTCATTCTCACATTCTCTCTCCTCAAGCTCCCCCTCTTCAAAAGACTAATCCTCCCCTCTCATGAGTTGAGTACAAGGGTTAGTAAGACTAATTAATTCATAACCATCTCTATATTACACCTAGCTTCTTTGATTAGCAATCCAAGAAGGTTAGTTGCCTCAAGTTTAGAGGTTTAACTTGGAGTTTTGCTCTCGGGTGGATCGTCTACTACCTAGAGAAGGCCGAGGAGGACAAGGAGATCGTAAAGACGAAGGAGTTGGTTCATTAGGTATAATCCCTAAACACAGTAGTTAAGAAACACTTTGTGTTTGGTTATTTATAGTTTAGCTTCGATTCAAGCGGTTAGTCGATGTTCGTTCACTAAACATGTTCGTTTTTGAAAATTCCGCCTCCCCACAAGTATTGGGGTGTAGTACATCGACTTACAGACCCAACCACCTGAAATCTGTTACGGTCCCTACTCGGTCAACTGGTCTAGCTCCAACATTGTTCACAGACTGCTGAACGATCTGCAAACCTTCCTGAAACGAGTCCGCTTGCTACTGGATCAGCTCGGTCTGTTTCTTTGATTCTCCAGCATTCCTCTTATCACTCCAAGCATGGCGGCTTCGTCCACACGCCTCTGGTATGTCTTCAATTTCTTACCGGCCATAATCCTAAACTCAAAATACCCAACATTAGCATGATGATAGATTTTGAATATAGATCAAGGCTAGAACTCCAAGATACTTAAATAGAGTACCGTATTGTAACTATGCCGCTGTATCACAGCCACAATTACATAACTCCATCCAAGTCGCCTAAGTCCTAGAGAAAACAAGGAATCAGGTTTTCGAATCGATATGCAAAGAAAGTTTGCACATCGTAAAAGATATAATCAGGAAGAATGTGATTCAAGAATGGTAAAACGGTCAAGGTGGCAGGACATGTTTCCTAAACACGGGTATTCTGATTCGTGTATTGGGTACAATACCTAACTACAAAAGAATCAACCCGACTATCCTATGGCTCTGATACCAAAAGAACCATGTCACGCCCCGCTTCCCAGAGTACGCTAGATTGGGCACGTGACATAGCCAACCATGCTACCTGTGGGTAGGAAGTATCCATCCACAGTCACATTACGGCTGTAGAGATATCAAGAACAAGATAAAACTATCTAAAACATGTCCATAATCCAGAATAACAGGAGTCAATAATAAATAAATGCGGAAGCAAATGATCCAATACAAATAACTAAAAAGTGTGTCCCATAATGCGGGCTCACATCAGGAAATAAATGCAGGAAATAAAACTAACTACTACTGAACTCACAGCTCAGCCTGCTGGCTGAAGTACTCCTGCTCGGACTGCAACAGCGGTACGGAATCTGGGCCATGCAAAACCAAGACGTCAGCGCGTCATGTCAACAAGTAATATAATATGAACAGTGTAATAGGCAATGCAGAACTAAACATGAATAAAGCAATAATGTGAAACAAGCGGTGCAGGGTAATGTGCAGTGGATAACTAAACTGTTCTATCGGGTTTCCTAGTCTAAAGTCTTTGAAATCAATTTGAGTAATCCTCCATGTAACTCAAAGGATATGTCCCGTTACCCCCCGGGACCACGGATCAGGAATATGTGAACCAATAGTGGTTCTGTCCCGTTACCCCCAGGGACCACGGATCAGGAAAATATAAGAGTCACGAATGGCTCTGTCCCGTTACCCCCCGGGACCACGGATCAAGTAATACCCTTTTAAGTTACACTTTAGTTTACACTTTTGATTTCCCCATACCCCCAAGTTATGTATGTCGAGTCAGGTATTCAGTAATCAAGAACTAATGCCAACACAGGATCAGGTAAAAGCAGGTTTGTCTGGATAGACAACAGGAACGGTCCATGAGGACTACATGTTATGTTTGTTGGCATTAGACACAAGATCAGGTAACAGGTAAAGCCATGGTACATCAGCTCCCGCCAGGTAATGTATAAAGGTGTCATGTCATGTCAATACTGTACGGTACCATGTCATGTCAAGTAGGAAGTGTAACAGGTCATGTCAGGAAGCACAAGATGTCATGTGGGTGCTCATAATAAAACTAACATAAGCATGTGTCTAAATAAACAAGCATGAGTACTATCAAAACAATAAACTGGAACATGTAATATGATATGCAAATAGATTTAATTACAAGGATATGGATGCACAGTTATCGATTAGGGTTACATTTATAGTTCCAATATTAATTAGGATGCAATTTATTAAACATGGAGTGTTAATATCATATTATTATGTAGTAATGTGATCTATGGATGCAATTATATGTATCTTAAATGCGATGGATGCAAACGGGTATCCGAAAAGTTATAAAACTATAAAATGGTAATGTGGGATGTACAACTAAGCAATATGTGATATAAATATTGATATAATAATATTAATATGGATAGCATATTCAAAGCGATTAATAACTATAAAAGTGGTATTGATTAACCATGCACAAGAAGGTTCCGTTCAGAAATTCAGCGTCACCCTAATTTGTAAAATAGCTTAAAAATAACAAACGTTCTCCAAAAGGGACGTGTCTTATACCAAAACAAAGATAATTCAATAAGGTTTTCAGTTTTATAAGTATAAGCATCTCAGGTTGTCCCTACAAAAAGTTATGAACATTCGAAGTTGAAAGTTTGCTGCTGGAATTTCCCTGGACAGCAGTTTGGAGACATTTTCATTTGCATTTTACGTTATTTAAACAATTTATTTTGTAAGTAAATATTTCATAGAGTTATAGTATTCTGAGTTAGATTCGTAATGAACTAAAAAACGTATACTAATGATTTTTCTATGATTTATAATGAATTTTATAAGACAAGGTGTACAGTAAATTTCAGATTTGTCATATCCGATTTTTCAACGACGTTTCGTGTGTAAACTATAAGATTTTCAAATGTATAACATTATAAAATGAAGATTATAAACTAATTAAAGATAATAATAATAAATATTATGACGATGTATATTTTAAATGATATGGTTGCAGTATAATGTAATCTAGTATGTCACAAGATAAGTTTTCATGATCTAGATTTAATATGATATAAACGGATGCAAACGGAACATTGAAACGTTATAAAATTAAACATGGGGCGCTAGATTTAAACTATAGGTATGCTATTTATTTAAATAGCTATAAAATGAATCATATAGCATGTAGCAAGATTAACTTGCCTCGATGGGTCACGAATCGGGAAAACGGAACGTTAACCGTCGGCGGGGAAAACTCGTAACGGGCGCACGGTTCACGGAATGAACCCAAACGACAAACAGAGGAACCACACGGGTCGGGGTACCTCGCTGGAACGTCGAGAAGCGTCACCGGCACGACGGAATTCCGGCAACAAAAGAACAGTTAAAAAAAAAAAGAGAAACGAGACATGAAGCAAGAAGAGAAAGAATGATAAAGAAAAGTACGAGAGAATATATGAGAGAGAGAGAGAGCTGCACGTGGGGGCCCACGGAATTAAAAGGAACGCGATTGGCTAAAGGGGAATCGTTAGTTAGGGATAAATATTAATTAAAGATTCAAAACATTTTAAGGAACGGTAGGATATATATATATATATATAGGTTAATTTAAAGATTTAAAAGATAGTTAATGAACAGTAAGATATCAGGTTAGTTAGAAAAATATATGCGATGGTTTTAATAATATTAAAATTTGGGATTTTGGCGCCAAATAAAACATTTCCAAATCGCGCCCGGGTCTAGTCTAAAAATTTGAAATTGAAATAATAGGATTTTAAGCGGGATCCAAATTTTAAAATTAAGTGTTTTATGATTAAAAAGCATACCCCCAAAACGGACACATGTACGCGCGCGTAGCCGTCCAAACTCGTCCGTTTCACTGAACGAGAAAAGAACACAATGCACGGACGCTACCACGAGGCTAGGGGTGTCAAGTAGGCCAAGATGAATATTTTCAATTTTATTTTAGATGCCAAAATTTGTTATATGTAGAAATGACTTTGCCGGGTAAATTTTACAGTAAGCAACAAACAAGCAAGTTAAATGAAATGAGTACCACATTATACTCAAACAGTAACTGAAAATAATAGCATTGGGCTCGGGTGTTACAGTATAGAAACACATTCCCCTGCCTCTGCTCATCGACAGCCGGAGGATCCTGTAGATCTGCAACATCAAACTCCAAAAACTTTGCAGTTTGAGATTCAACAATTCTACTGCCATTAAAGGGTCGATAGAATCTATATCCATTGAAATGATCGGGATATCCAATAAAATAACAATGAGTGGTTCCAGAATCTTTTTTCTTTTTAAAATAGGTTATAAACACTCACCTCAGCTGGACAACCCCAAACCCTCAAATGATTTAAACTAGACTTTCTATCAGTCCATAACTCAAAAAGGTGTCTTGAGAACAGATTTGCTAGGAACCATAATGAGAATGTATAGGTGTGCGAAAAACCTTTAACGTAATGAACTTGATATCGTTGAAGGAACCTGAGCAGTTTTGAAAAGGATTGGTTTAGGCTCCGCATTTTTAAAACAAGTGGTTTTGTAGAAAACCGTTGATTTGGAAGAAAACCGAGAAGTTTATAGTCACGTAAACTTTTGCTAAAGAGGTCACTCCCCGTGAAGGAATTTAGGCTCTTTTCTTATCGAATGAGCTGCAGGATATTCCTAACTGAATACCATGATGCAAAGCAAAAGAATCGACTATAGTGAAATTATTACAATGACGCAAACTTTTACCCAAGAGGTCACTCCCCATGAAGGGATCTAGGCTCTTGTCTCGTCGAATGAGGTGCTGGATATTCATAACCGAATACCACCGTACAAAGAAAAAGGGAAATGCCTGTAATGACAGTTCTCAAAAATTGGTTTCAACATCATATAGGTTTGTTTTCCTTGCATTAATCAGAATTAATGCAGTCACATCAATTAATTATATCATGCCAGAAAGAAACGAAAATAATCACGCACATATATGCCATCCGCATTCGCCAAAGCATCCCAGGTCTTCACCATAAAGTTACTTAACTTACGGCAGGGCAGGGACAGGACTAGCGCGGATGCAAAACATATATAGCGTCTACTATATATATAATATGAACATTAGTCTCACGCATGATATCAAGTAACATCACAGAAGCATCACAGCGGAAGCAAACATGATATGGAGATAAACAAGGAAATGTGCATTTCAATGGAGCCAAATATAAAATGAAATTTTCCTGGTCATGTGGATAGCTCGTAGTATCATACCCTAGACCCCTACGAGTGCGGCAAGCCACCCGCCAATATCAGAAGCGAGGCAACCCCAATCAACGAAGTGAGTGGGCCACCCAGCACTTCCGAAATCCGGTGACTTGGGCACCCCTCCGCGGGTCAATCCTATACCCCTATGAGTGCGGCGAATAGTTCGCCAATTCTAGAGTAAAGCACCATGGCCTCAATGCCATGAGATGGAGGCCCGTTACCCTTTAGAACCCGGCTACTCGAGCACTCCGCCGTGGGGTAATCCTAGTGCATGTAATGAAAAACAGAATATATAACGGTGACTACGTCCGCAATCTGGACGCTCCCCAAAGAATAATACAAACCGCAATGACGGCAGTCCACGTGTTAGGCGCTCGCCACGCAATATGAATATACATTACATCACAGAGAACTATATCTAATACTACGTACCGGGCTATCCATCATGACAAATCCAACGTGACCATAATCACAGAGCAACACAAAACATAACGCGAATATCATATTCGTAAACCCGTCTGATTGTGCATATAGCAAGCAATCGGATTATACCGCGCTAAAATATTCACGGTTGCAAAAACAAATGCTTAGAAAAACACAAATTTAAAATTTCGATCGATTAAAACTTTCCGTGTTGGCTCCCAAAGTACAAACCAGTACACAAACAAATCTGGACCAAAACCAAATATCCCAAAAATCATATTTCCATGAACTAGAGCCCCAAAAAAATTTAGGGCACTGTAGCGAAAATTGGACCACGGTTTAGCGGTCAAATGGCACATTTGACTTCAGTTCCGCAGTCGAATTTTGGACTTTGGTGTCCAAATTTTTTTCTTAGCTCTAGTTTTGCCTGCACGTAATTTTAATGCAACCAGAAATTTTTTTGAACAACTTTGAAATTCGAACAGCAAGCGATGGTTTTGGAAATACGATTCGGGAAATTCCGTCGATCGAAACTCTAAATTGGTGCAAACAAGTCTAACTTTTAGCATGGCTCTGATACCACTGCTGGGAACTTAGGCACACTAGCAAACTAGTTTTCGAAGATGGCAACATGGATTTCACAAAATTTCTAGTCCGCTAAAATTCCCAATGCAAGAATCGAACTAAAGAGCTAGAACTTGTATACAAACCTAGTGAGCTAAATTAATCTACTATGTGTAGAATACTCGCATCCTTAAGCTTTCTTCAAGTGCTCCGGATCGCGGTTACAAGCCGGTCCTCCTTTGCCGAAGATGATCCACCTGAGGAAAAAACGATGCAGGCTCCAGGTTCGCCTAGCGAAGCAACCGACGCTCCAAGGTCACTAGCAATGGAAAGTGGGGATGTGGGAATTTTTCACTATCTTTTTCTCTCATTTCTTAAGCTCAAGTGAGCAACTAAAGGAGGTGAGGAAAACCAAGGCATGAGCAACTCAAGAAAAAGAGCGAAGTGTAGAAGAGCTATCAAGCATGATAGAATGAAGAGTGTATGGCATGTAAAAAGAATGCCTCTTTATTTTTTTTACAACCATGCAAAATATCTCATATCATTTTTACAATAAACAATCAAAGGTCATACCTCTCTACATATGTTCATATCAGAATTTTGCATTATTATATCACCCATTCTTAATCACATTACATATAAATAGGTGCTTTTGATCCATGTCTGCTAAATAGTTGCAGGTTACAGGTTCTCAGATCGTTACAGTGAAATTCATGAAAAGTCACTACAAATGTGAGACTACGACCAACAATAGATGAATCCGTATGATGCTGCCTACCAGTTCAAGGAACAAATGGAAAATCATTAGACAGTTCAATGCACAAAGCACAATGGCAGCACAAGATTCAAGACTTTAACGCGAAGCTCAAGGCAAAAGCCCACATCATTCTTCATTGTTGGAAATCTGGAAGGAAATAGAAGAGATTCTGAGAAACCAAGTAAAGAAAACAGAAGATAAAAACAACACAGAGAAACCCTGAAGAGATGAGCCAAAGATCCCACTTAATGGCTGCGAAACCGCGGCCAAACAGGCCTTTCTACCGCGGTTCCGCGGCCGTATGGTGCACGTGTCGGTGGGTGTCGATACTTTGACCCGGCTTTCTTAGGGTAGTTTGGTAAATTCATGTATGGATCAGAATGTAATCTAGGGTTTTTTCTATCTATAAATAGGAAAGCCAAAAGCCTAATTAGGTATGCCTCTTTCAGGGTGCCTCTTTTGGGGCATGCCTCTTTTAATTCTTAGATTTAAAATTTTAATTCAGTTGTGATCGTTGAGAGGTCATCAATAAAAGTAAGCCTTTTTATTTTTTATCTTGCATTCTTTTTATCTGAATTTAATTCCTGCAATTAATTTTCATCTGTTCTTTTATTATCTGCAATTTAGATAGTCTATTAAAATAAAACAAAAATGAATTTTATTGTTACTTTCCTAATGAGTGAGTAATTCCTCACTTGTCAGGGTTAGGATAGGGAAGGTTTGAGAGATGGAAATCTCTCTCACTCCTTTCTTTGACATATAATTTTATTAAAAGGACTCTTTTTAAATCAACCACACACCGCTTCCTACGGCACCCTATCCTATGTGATAGCGGTGATTCCCTAGTTAAGACCGGGTGTGATTGAATTAACTGGAGGTTAGGGCTAAGAGCCAAGAACGGACGGACAAGGACCAAAAGAAAGAAACTTAGTTTCTTCCCCGTCGTGCTAATCCCCGTTGTTGCCGATTACCCTAACACCTTTATTCACAACTAAGGCATTGATAGAAGCGAGAAGATCCATATCTCGAACTAACCTAATCCTAACCCTAACAAGCTTTTTATCAACTTTTATCTCATTCTTAGATC
The DNA here is from genome assembly GCA_030015575.1 of Agapanthus africanus. Lineage (NCBI taxonomy): Eukaryota > Viridiplantae > Streptophyta > Magnoliopsida > Asparagales > Amaryllidaceae > Agapanthus > Agapanthus africanus. The sequence continues at coordinate 406,809,454 of CM057349.1, read as the reverse complement.
TTAAAAAAAAACAATCAATTTTTTGGACTTAACTCGTTAAAACATAAAGAAAAGGAATCCATCTTCCTGTGGATCGACCCGTACTCAACCGGCTAGCTACCAAGCGACACCGTCTTAATTGCGGTAAAATTTAAACACAGAAAAACTCTAACAATCAAATGGCGCCATTGTCGGGGAGACGGTAGTCTCTTTCTTTGTGTAATTTCGGTTTAACAAAAAAAAATTTAAAAATTGAAAATTTTCAAAACAACAAAAAAATAAAATTAAAATAAAAATCATCTTGTTATTTTTGAAAGGTATTTGTGCAAGTGTACAGGCTTGGAGCAAACTCTGATTCAGATTTGGAGCAAGCCCAGTGAACAAATCAATATTTATGAGATTTAAACAGGTAGAGAAAAACCAACTCAGCACAGAGACAAAATTTGAAGCAGTCAACCTTTTGTTAGGCCGCGGAACCGCGGCAGAAGCAAGGGTTTGACCGCGGAACCGCGGTCAACTGGTGACGTCAGCACCCAATTTTCTCTGTAGGTATTTCTTTTCTCCTCTCCTCTCCTCTGCACTCCATTGAAAAAAAATTCCTGCAGGTTTCTTTGCACAGATTCTCTTTCTCCTATCCAATAAATTGGTTTTGTACAGAATTCTTTGCGCTGCCAAATAAAAAAAAAATTTGCAAGTGTTTTAGATTTTTGGTATGTTAACTGTTTTGCATAATTAATACGGAATCTAATATTGGATATAGTGCCCTCAAAGTCAATTATTGGATCGCAGGCACGTGATTGCAATGATTGAGGGATGACCTATGCCGGTAGGACGGTCTTACTCAAGATGATAATATGTTATCTAGTTTATCTTTATCATCGTGTACATGCTTTAGGTGATATTACAGATTACTATTACACGTTGATAGAGCTCTTAGGATTCTTGCTTGACTACCAGTAGTATGATGGCGATCATATACGTGAGAGTTGGGTAGTCTATAAGCATATCCTTAAAAGTGTCCCTGGTCGTGGGAGTTTCGAGACTGGGCATCGATACTCCGTTAGCAGACTAGTGTATACGGATCGAGACCCCGACGAGGGGCAGCGGCTGGTCTCACAAGCCATTGGTGTCAGTTGGTTCACCTAAGACGTATACAAGTGCTTATTGGGCTATGAGTACATCGGACAGGACTCGCCGGGAACATGCTAATTGGTTTTATACCTAGCGTCAGATAGCAGTTCCCTGGTGACATGTATACAAGTTGGTTCATCGACCTGAGATCGTCATTTGTCTTGTGTGAGTTCCCACTGTGCTTTGATTACTACCCTACCACGGCTCAAAGGAGTCGTGCAAACAGGTTTTAGTTGGGTACAGTCCTGAGCCACATGGAGGCAGTGAGCGGATCGGCAGGGGTTTCATCTCTCCCGGTATTGAGGGTGAGATCGCGCTGTGCCTAGGAGAGCCATTGCACGAAGTCCTTAGCCAAGGCAAGAGATTTACTGGTAGGTATTCCAGTAGTATCTCAGGGTGTTCTGGGATATACTTCGACATGACTTGTACCGCTTTTGGGGGTCTGACTTTTACTAACCCCCTGGCCCGATATGCGATACTCATAGACGAACGGACCGGACTGTACGGATATTGTCACTGACAGGCTCAGTAGGGTGTCAGGATGAGTTCGCTCATCGACCTCCCTTTTGGTCAATACCTGGTAGCCCGTTACGTACAACTAGTACCACTGACGTGCTGGTGGTTAAATCCACAGCCAAAGTATTGACGAGTCTTTAGAGTCCCTCACAGACAGTTTCTCAAGTTTCGGGCGAAACGTTGTAGAGGCCGTATGATATTATGGCAGGGTTCGATCATATACGTGCAGTAGTGCACGGATCATGATCGGACGGATCATACCGGTGGGCTTTGGTTTAAGCCGGATCCTAGTATTAGATTTGTTGGATTACTTTAGTCTCATTGTATTCGCATTCAGTCGGAATGCGGATGCAGGTATGTAATACAGGTGAGGGGTATCCTTATGATCCGTTACTAGTTTACTTTAGATGTTGCCATATCTTTTTATTGTTGTAAACATTTGAATTAATGTTTACATGTGGAAATTATGAGTGGAAATGATCATGAGGAGCATTTAATGTGACATGGACATGGGTAGTGACTCATGGTCTCTTTATTTGTGCATATGTCACATTATTGCTTGATTTAGTGTGTGAAATGAAAGATGGAGAGAGAGGGAGGGTAGCCATGTACATGGGGTTAGCTCTTGTGATTATTTTTTTTCTAGCCTCTCTCATTTTATCATCTCACACAAGAAAAGAAAAGCTCTTCTTCTTCTTCTTCCTCTAGCTCATAACTTCCACCAATGGCATCATCCCCAACCTCCATCCATACACTCTCATGTGTTGAGAATCAATGGATACTTGAGACAAAGTTATCACACACATTCTCTACTTCACCTTGGACATGTCGGCTAGAAAACTTCATGTTCGAGTTGCTTCGGACGAAGCGGGAGCCCGTAAAAAGACTCGTTGATGTGGTGCCCTTCCGACGAGGAGACCGGAGATCGAAGATGCCGCGAGGAGCTTGGGATGGTGGCCAAAGACCGAAGGACATGGATCGATCGGTATAGCCACTCTCACTTCTTAGTAGTTATCTAGTTTAGCGTTAATGGTTCGATCCGGGTCAAAGACCACGATAGCACCGGTTTCCTAAAAAGTTTTTGTTTCCGCATTTGGCCTCGGATTGACGGCCGGGGCGCTACCGTAGACTTACATGGTATCAGAGACATGCTATTAACCTTTACTAGCTTGTTCTAACGTGTTTAAAATATCGATCGATAGAAATTTCCGAATCGTATTTTCATTTCAGTGTGCTTGCTGTCGAATTTCAAAGTTGTTCAAAAATTATTTTAGGCATCTTAAAAATACATGCAGGCATAACTAAAGCTACAGAAAGAGTTTGGAGACCTAAGTCCAAAATTCCACAGCTGAACCGCCGCTAAATGTCGCATTTGGCGGCACTTCCGCGGCCCTTTTTGGGCTACAGTGCCCCAAATTTTTTCTGAGGGTTTAGTTCGTGGAAATATGATTTTTGTGATATATAGTTTTGGCCCAGATTATTTTGAGTGCTGGAATTGTACTTGTGGCCCACTTCGGGAAGTTTTGTCGATCAGAATTTTAAATACGTTATTTTACGGTACTTACATTATATCTGCGACCGTGAATGTCATTCGAGCGGTAATTGTCTAATTTCTATAGCTCTTTTAAACGGATTTGCGAACGTGACATTCACGTTGATGTTCTGTGTTGTGCTGTGATGTTGCGGATTTGTCGTGATGGATAACTTGGTCCAATGTTAGTACAGTTTAGTTTTATTTGTAAATTTGATATTGCGGGACGAGCGTCCGACATGTTGACTGCCGTCACTGCCTGTTTGTATATTATTCTTTTGGGGCACGACCGGGTTGAGGTCATGTACCCGTTGTACATATTTTTCTTTTCTGTACTAGGATTACCTCGCGGTGGAGTGCACGGGTAGCTGGGTTCTAGAGGACAACGGGCCCGCATCTCATGGCTTTGAGACGGAGGGGGCTTCACTCTAGAATTGGCGGGCTATTCGCCGCACTCGTAGGGGGTATAGGTTGACCCAAGGAGGGGTGCTCAAGTTACCGGATTCCGTGAAGTGTTGGATGACCCATTCACTTTGCTGAAGGGGCCACCTCTCTTCTGGTTTTGGCGGGTAACTTGCCGCGCCCGTAGGGGTCTAGGTTTTCATTGCACAGGCTATCCACACGACCAGGGGAACGTCGGGTTTCAGTTGCGGCTCAGTGAAACCCGGGGATCCCAGATTATCTGTATTGTTCTGTGATACTTATTACATTTCTGTGGTGTTGCATTTATCACGCCATGAGCGATTATTATATATTGATATATATACTAGTAGATGTTGTATATATTTTACACCCGCGTTAGTCCAGTCCCCGCTCTGTCGTTAGTTGAGTAACCTAACGGGTGATGACGGGACCCAGTGGCGAAAGCGGATGGCATACACGTACATCATATTTTCGTTCTTTATTGGTGTGATTAATTGATGGGACTGCACTGATTCAGATCAATGCAAGGAAAACAAACCTATTCGATGTTGTTGGAACAATTTTCAAAAAGCTGTTATTACAAGGACGTTCGCTTTTGTTTTGCACAGTGGTATTCGGTTATGAATATCCTGCACCTCATTCGAAGAGGCAAGGGCCGAGATCCCTTCATCGGGAGTGACCCCTTGGACAGAGGTTTGCGTCAGGGTAATAACTTCACTATAGTCGATTACTTTTTTTTTTGCATCGCGGTATTCAGTATGGAATATCCTGCAACTTATTCGATGAGGAAAGAGCCGAGATCCCTTCACCGGAAGTGACCTCTTTAGCAAAAGTTTTCGCTACTATATATTTGTAAAATCACTCGGTTCCTTCAACAATATCAAGTTCATTACGTTAAAGGTTTTTTGCCAAAAACCAGATGTAGCCCTCCGTCATTTCAGATTAGTATTACTTATTATTCGTGCTGCGTTTGTTGACCCCGTCAAGACGTAGTGTACGGTAGCTGAGTGGTGCTTATTTGTAGCATGTATATGCAATTGGTTAGGACAGTCGTACGGCCTTGTTGACTCCGTCAAGGGCTCGTGCGGGTGGGTTTAATGCAATCAGGATAATGACGGGTTGAACTTGACTAGGACTTTTTGATTTGTTGACTCCGTCAAGGTCACTTGGGTCCTAGGGGTAAAAATCACATCGGGAGTTTCTAAAGAAACTGAAACTTGCCAAGCATGCGCATACCTTCTGGAGTGTGATGACTTGAGTGGATTCCATCAGGTTATCATACGATGATAGTTGGATCCCGATTCCCACTGATGAGTTGGTATACTCCTCGGGTGATCCCGACTAATTCTTCTTTCAGGTTTGGAGGAGAATTTGTGGATACAGTGGGAGGCTTACTGATTAGATAAATTGATAACCATTCCGATCTAGGTTAGAGTGCACGCAGAGTGTTTCTTTTCTCTCTCTCTTTGGCAGCGACCATGACCCGACCCTTAACTATGACTCAGTGACCAAGTTAACCGAACTTTCTTAAAACACTGGCTTTTGGATTGTCTGAGTTGCATACATCATTGCCACTCCTTCTTTTACCCTTTGCATTTCTCCAGAACACCCCGTATCACTACGAACATCCACTTACATTAGATAAATCCATCGTATGGTTATATACGAACTCGAAGGAACTTGTTCCAGATTCGAGGATGGATTCTGGTTCTGGAGAAATTGAATAGGACTATTCAGTTGTCTTTTCCTTTTACCTTCTCTCAGGTTGTGAGGGCTCTTAGGATTAGGAGAAGGGTACACCTATTACGCTTATTGGATAGTCTTCTTCCAAACCATAGGTAGGTGCCGAAAGTTAGGGAATGAAGAAAACCAATCAGCCTAAGTGAGGTGTGCAGAAGATAATAAGTAAAGACAAATAAAAGGATCAGAAAGAGGGCAAAGTAAATTGCAATTGCTATCATTCACGACCATACCGAGTATTTCATCGCCACTCCTATTTCACCTTTGTATTTCTCTAAAACACCCCGTATCACTACGAAGATCTACAGTTATTGGATACTCCATCGTATGGTTATATACGAATTCGAAGGAAATTGTTCCAGTTCGGGGATGGATTCTGGTTTAGGAGAAATAGGAATAAGATTTATTCAGTTGTCTTTTATCTTTACCTTCTCTCGCGTTGCGAGTGCTCCTAGGATTGAGACAGTACACCTATTACGCTTATTGGATGGTCTTCTTCCAAACCATAGGCTGGTGCCGAACGGTAGGAAAGGAAGAAAACCATTAAGCTTAACGATGGTGTACAAAAGGTAATGACTAAAGACAAATAAAGGGATTTGGAGAGATGACAAGGAAATATATGGTTACAGTCGTGAATCTGGATAATGGAAGAGGCATTACTAGGAATACCCGAATACCCTTTCGAAACATTTTCATGTTTCAGTTTCACTTTGCATTGTTAATAGAAAACTGATTTCCCAATTAGACCTTGCTCCTGGGTATGTATTAACCAGGTATGATTCTCACATCTATATGGTTTTTACAGATGATGAGTGGGAGTAAGTTATTGGGAATTAGGTGATCATCCTCATTATATCGGGATTCGTTGTAATTGGTGATATTTGAGGAAATCGCCTGGGTTTTTGCCGGACGACAAATATTTGGTTTTGAATATCCGTTGTTATGCACCAATTTCAAATTATATATCTGTACGTTTATTTTTATAAAGTGAGATATAACTTTTTGAAATTATGTCCATGACATTTACCTATATCAGTTGATGGTTAGGTAAGGAGTATTAAACAGCGGTGTAATTCTTCTTAACCATAAGTACAGTTTTCAACCTACGACGCATAGGGTTTGAGTTATTCAACTCAGGGGACTTATACAGAGTATTGTATATTGTCCAGTGTCCATAAGGACAGAGGGGTTGGTCCCCGTACTATATTCTATTTACTTATGACTTCTCTAGTTTTTAGACAAGTGTTTCGTAGAAATACAAGGTCTAGGTTTTGAGAAGTTATAGGTATGAGAATAAAGTAGAGAATCAGGTGTTGCAAGTATCAGTATTCTTCAAGGTAATCGAAAATGTAGATACTTGTGTTTGGTATTCATTTGATAGTAATGGTTTTGAGAAACTTGTTTCTCTTTCAGGTTACTCATAATTGGATGCACTCCTAAGTTGAGTAATGCTGATCGGCCTCTCTCTATTTAGTTGACATGCACTGGAGACAGCTGCATGATTTGAATCTGGTTCCAATTAAATCAGTGCCTTTGTTTCTATATTGGATATAGAACGATTCATATCTTAACGATGTTAAGGTACGGGGAGTTGTCCGGCTTATGCTTAAAACCAGACTCTGGATAAATCAAGGCACGTTTCTGTAATGGCAGTTTGTGGGTTAACCCAGGCTATGACGAGGGTTGACTTTCTACCATCTGGAAGATTAATAGTGATATTGTTCTTGACTCACCACAGTTTTAGTAAATTAGATTTTTTCAGAAAACAGTAGTGGGAGTATGGTACAACTGGAAGTGATTCCAGAACCACAAACGATTACTGAAAATTTAATAGGACCTAAAGATTCAATCAAGTTTGACATTCCATTAGTCACTCCGCAGATATGGTGGGTAACCTCATGCGCCCGAGAGGTACTTCGGTATTCTCAAAGACGGTGACAGGGAGGTTCTTGTTTACCCAGACTTGCCATTGCTGCTGTTCCAGACTGTGAGACCCGGCAGGAGGATGAGTATAGCGTCGTTCTAAATTAGCTCTAGAAGTGCACGTGTATATGACTCTGTCAGTGGGTTGTCGTAGTTAGTGGGAGCAGCGGAAGTATAGTGGACAAGTAGCTTGTGTCTATTTATAGACTAAAGCAGATATAGCGAAGATAGATCATCTATTTTTGATGTGACAGTCATAGGCTTTGACTTCATCAGAATAGGAGATGGATCTGTTAAGAAAGTAGTAGGGTATGATGTCCTGCTATTTGGATGACATACACAGTGTAGGAAGTAAACTTCCTATCTACAATCGGTTATACTGTGGTTGTCACACAGTGGTTTCTCCACATAGGATATGGATATTATATCAGATATTCTGGTTACTAGATTTATGGTTTTAGATCTAGATTTCGGTAGTTTCCCAATCTGGGTACTTAGACGGTATTCTAAAGGTGTTTTAGAATGGACGACTCCTGACACGGTAGTATACCTACAGGTGATGGAGTCACCCTCTCTAAAGGTGTCTTACAGACTAAAGGGGAGAGGGATGTGCATGATTGACATAGCGCTTGCTTAGGCAATTGAGTCAATCATGAGATATCAAGTACCACACCAGATGTTGTTTTGCACTGGCTGCAATAAGTTTATATTAATCCAATCCAGGAGAAACATTCGGAAGCAGTCTTAGAACATACATTGATGTTCTAGGGATATGATAATGACAACCTCTTTCGCGAGACGGTTATCATTACAGGCTTCCAAAGAGACCTGGATGACAGAGTGACTGTCAGAGTTATAGTTTTCCCTCTAAAGAGAGGCAGTAGTTTGAACAGGTGATCCAAGCGGATACTGAGGAAGGCATGGTGCAGCATACTGATTAAATTCAGTTGACGATACAGTCTAAGAAGTTTTCTGGATTTGGAGTTCATTTGTGAACTAGGTCCCATCAGATAACCAGACATATTCTAAGACAGGTATTGCTCAATTTAGGAGATGGCTTTCTCCGCGAACTTGAGATTAAGAGAGACATAGAAAGAAACATCAGGGCGGATCCACTCACTAAGGCTATTTCTCGAACGCAATAGTTTCGCAAACGAGCTTTGTAAAACTGATTAGTAGAGGAGTTGAGTGTTCGGTATCACATGGGCTGTGAGTATGCGACATCACAATAATTAGCCTTGAGTGCAAGTGGGAGATTGTTGGATATAGTGCCCTCAAAATCAATTATTGGATCGCAGGTACGTGATTGCAATGATTGAGGGATGACCTATGCCGGTAGGACAGTCTTACTCAAGATGATAGTATGCTACCTGGTTTATTTTTATCATCGTGTATATGCTTTAGGTGATATTACAGATTACTATTACACGTTGATAGAGCCCTTAAGATTCATGCTTGACTACCAGCAGTATGATGGAGATCATATACGTGAGAGTTGGGATACGTGAGAGCCATAGTCGTGGGAGTTTCGAGACCGGGCATCGATACTCCGTTAGCAGACTAGTGTATACGGATCAAGACCCCGACGAGGGGCGGTAGCTGGTCTCACAAGCTATTGGTGTCAGTTGGTTCACCTAAGACGTATACATGTGCTCATTGGATTATGAGTACACAGGAAAGGACTCGCCGGGAACATGCTAGTTGGTTTTATACCTAGCGTCAGATAGCAGTTCCCTGATGACATATGTACAAGTTAGTTCATCGACCTGAGATCGTCATTTGTCTCATGTGAGTTCCCACTGTGCTTTGATTACTACCCTACCACGGCTCAAAGGAGTCGTGCAAACAGGTTTTAGTTGGGTACAGTCCCGAGCTATATGGAGGCAGTGAGCGGATCGACAAGGGTTTCGTCTCTCCCGGTATTGGGGGTGAGATCGCGCTGTGTCTGGGAGAGCCATTGCACGAATTCCTTAGCCAAGGCAGAAGATTTACTGGTAGGTATTCCAGTAGTATCTCAGGGTGTTCTGGGCTATACTCCGACACGACTTGTACCGCTTTTGGGGGTCTGACTTTTACCAACCCCCTAGGCCCGACATGCGATACTCATAAACGAACGGACCGAAATGTACGGATATTCTCACTGACAGGCTCAGTAGGGTATCAGGATGAGTTCGCTCATCGACCTCCCTTTTGGTCAATACCTGGTAGCCCGTTACGTACAGCTAGTAGCACTGACGTGCTAGTGGTTAAATCCACAGCCAAAGTATTGACGAGTCTTTAGAGTCCCCCACAGACAGTTTCTCAAGTTTCGGGCGAAACGTTGTAGAGGACATATGATATTATGGCAGGGTTCGATCATATACGTGTAGTAGTGCATGGATCATGATCGGACGGATCATACTGGTGGGCTTTGGTTTAAGCTGGATCCTAGATTAGATTTGTTGGATTACTTTAGTCTCATTACATTCGCATTCAGTCGGAATGCGGATGCAGATATGCATATACAGGTGAGGGGTATCCTTGTGATCCGTCACGAGTTTAGTTTAGATGTTGCCATATATTTTTATTGTTGTAGATATTTGGATTAATGTTTACATGTGAAAATTGTGAGTGGAAATGATCATGAGGAGTATTTAATGTGACATGGACATGGATAGTGACTCATGGTCTCTTTATTTGTGCATATGCCACATTATTGCTTGATTTAGTGTGTGAAATGAAAGATGGAGAGAGAGGGCAGCCATGTACATGCGGTTAGCTCTTGTGATTATTTTTTTTCTAGCCTATCTCATTTTATCATCTCACACAAGAAAAGAAAAGCTCTTCTTCTTCTTCCTCTAGCTCATAACTTCCACCAATGGCATCATCTCCAACCTCCATCCATACACTTTCATGTGTTGAGAATCAATGGATGCTTGAGACAAAATTATCACACACATTCTTTACTTCACTTTGGACATGTCGGCTAGCAAACTTCATGTCCGAGATGCTTCAGATGAAGCGGGAGCCCGTAAAAAGACTCATTGATGTGGTGCCCTTCCGACGAAGAGACCGGAGATCGAAGATGCCGCGAGGAGCTTGGGATGGTGGCCAAAGACCGAAGGACACGGATCGATCGGTATAGCCACTCTCACTTCTTAATAGTTAGCTAGTTTAGCGTTAATGGTTCGATCCGGGTCAAAGACTACGATAGCGCCGGTTTCCTAAAAAGTTTTTGTTTCCACATTTGGCCTCGGATTGACGGCCGGGGCGCTACCATAGACTTACATCTAAGAGGCTATAACACCAATCAAGATTGGGTGGGGATTTCATTACCCTTCCTAAGACCCCAAAAATCACTAAAAGTATATGCATCACCCTTGAGTAAATTAAAAAATATCTAGACTCAGCCAATTAAGGATTGTCGCGCTCATTAGGACAGAGGAAGGTTGTGGGTATTCAGTCGTTTATCTAAACCTGACTTTGTAGTGCCTAGGGTAGATAAGTGAGAAAAGTAACTTTAAAAGGCCCGTCTCACTGTGATTTGTGAGCGGAACCCTTCTTTCTTCATTTGTGCTTACCTGGCCACAATTGACGGTGAAGAGGCGATTTAGGAGATATCTCACAGCTTGTCACTTTGGAACAGTTAGGAGCAGTCTAGTTGACTTAGGAGACCCTAGCTCTAGGTATGATTGTGCATGTGTTAACTGTGATTGTTTGAAATTTTGCCGTAAGTCCGTACACATTCTTGCAAAAACTCTTAAAAAAAACACTTTCAAAAATTTCTAAACTCCAAAAACAAACAATTTTTTTAAAATAAAAAAAATTAAAAAAAATTCACATTCTTTTTCTTCTCCTTTCTCTCATTACATCATGGGTACCCCACCTCGCAAAACTCTTGCCGAACTTTGGTACTCTCAACCAGACATTACTTTCTACGCTTCTTGTTTTGGTCGAATTTCGAACGACCCCTCCATGCCCAAAATTTCTTTGAAAGATCGAATAGACACGTCTAGGACAACCAATTGGACTCCACAATCCACCTTGTATCAACCATTTCAACCTTCACCACCTTCTTATGTTGATACTCCTTTTTCGAGTCCTGTTGTAACTCCGAAACCCATGTCTATTGCTGAACATATTAAACAATCTCGTAACCGATCTTTCACTCCTTTCACCACTGCGAATTTTTTGGATCAACAATTCCATTCACCTTCTTATCCATATGTTGATCCTACTCCTGTGCAGCCATTCAGTTCCTATCAGTCCTACTCGGCTTTCGCACCTTCCCTAAACATTGCTTCTACACAGCCATTTGGGAGTTTCCAGTATCCAAACAACTTTGAATCTTTTACTGAAACTCCTTCACAATCCATGTCTAGTTTGGAACAGGCGTTGGAAGACTTTAGGGTAGCGTCATGCCAACAGATGATGGATCTGAATGCGTCCATGGACGTCCTCATTCAACCTAGTGACCCGGTAGCTGGTTTCCAACTAGCTCCAAATTTTCCAATGTATGATGAGGCGGTTGGACAGATTGAGAATTTGAGTGGTGAGAGTGAGCTGTACACCCTTCAAAATCAAACCTACCCATCCCCAATTGAATCTCACAACTCCGGTTTTGAATGTCTATCAAGTGTTCCAAATGATTCACCAGTTGAAGATAAAACGTTTAATGAGTTGTACGACTTTGTAGTGTTTGATTTACCTGATTGTGAAGGGTCCCTTTCGAGTGAAATCATCACCAATCCCTTTGACCTCTACACCTCCACTCTAGAATCTTAACTGATTAATATCCATGCTTTTGATGAGGTGTCTAAGAAAATTGATTTTCACTTGATTGGGGATATCGATGCTTGGAATATTTTGGATGATGAACCCGCGGATTTGATTGAATTTTTCTCTCCAATTCATCATCCCGAGTCATTAAATGTTTCTCCCGAACATCATATGCGTCTTGATTTTGATGAGAATTGCATGGATAAACTAAATTTTGAGGAGAGTATTGAGAAAATTATTGAGGATGAAGCAGTTTTACTTGAGAAGTCGGATTTTCCAATCCATTCTATTCCTTTCATCGACTGCGCACACCCTCCCGAATCTTTAACCGGTACCCTTCCTCACTCGCTTCCCTCCATCCTCGTTCCGACCTTGTAAGAAACCGTTACACTTTCATTTTCAATGTCTGGTTTATCAAGTTCGACGTACCCATATTTTCTCACGAATCTTGAGGGATTTGACCTCATTTTTCAGTGGGTTGATAGATTAGCACAATCGCTTTTTACATATCGGTCATTACAAATTGTGCTAATTTATACACTTCATTTCCACCCTCAAGTTCGTATTCCACTTTTTTCTCCCACTTTCTCTGGTTCTTCTTCTAATTTTCCTTTAATGATAGCGAGTGTTAATGAATCACAATCCGATATTTTGAGTTCGATAATTCTAGAAAAATAATTTGATTTAGACTCTTTTGAGAATAAGGTAGATGAGCCTTAGGAGTCTCCTACCTCCGTAATTTTTGAAAAATCAAGTGTGTTGAATTCTGGCGCGACACTTATTGACATTGAAACGTTCAATCAGACTATCGATGAAAGTTTCGCAGATATTTTCGCCGACGGACTCTCATTCCTAAACGACACGAAGTTTGTGATTAATCAACCTCCACCTGAAGAAGTCGAACCACCACCTTGTATAGCTTGATACTGTGTTTTTTTTCTCGTCCCTAACTCTGAACTTTAACGCTTAAACAGTGGAAACACCGTTTCGCTTAAGTTGGGGGGGGGAGGGCTTTTTATGTATATATATTTTGTGTTCTTTTTCTGTTAATAATAATAAAAAAAACAGGGGAGTGCCGACAATTTTGACCCTCTTGGTATAGCCTGACAGTGAGGGCACTGTCAAGTTTAAGTTTGGGGGTGTGCTCGGTAAGCTTTCTTCCTTCGCATTCATGTGTATATTTTTTGCATTTGCATACTTATTTTAAAATCCATAAAAATAAAAAAATTTAAAAATTATAAAAATTGAAAAGTTCAATTTTGACCATATTTGACTTAAGTTCAACATGACGGTTGACTAGTTAGGAAAAACTAGATCCTAAACTTAGTAAATTAAAAACCCTAAAAAAATAACCTTTCTTAAAGTTCAACTGTAGAAAATTTACGTCCTTGTAATTTATTTAGAAATAGACAGATTTTGAGTTCAGTTCTTGGGCTAAATCAAAATAAGGGAAGAGTATTGAAATTTTTATTTGAAGTGTAAGTCTGAAAAATAAGTCTGAATCTTAAGTCTAAATTCTGAAAATATATACCCTACAAGTTGCACATACACGTACCTTAAAACTTGGGATAGTAGAGGATGCCTTGAAATGCTCTTGTCTAAAACCCTTAGTATGATGGAAAATAAAATAAAAGTATAAAAGGTGAATAAAGAGACATAAAAAAATGAACACTGGTTTTGTAATTTCTTAAGGCAGCATAAATAAAAAATATAGCGGGGGTGCTTTATCACCTAGTGCCTTAGACCAACTGATTTGGGAGTCACTGCTAAGCCTTAGGTATTACAAGACGAGAAATTACGCCTAAATGCGCAAGCACATTTTGTAATCGGTCGTTTAGTACCTCAAGAAGTATTAACGGTCGCATGAAGAATGTGTGAGCAATTTTTATCACCAAATAAAAAGTACTTTGGACGATGGACAAGAGTATGATAGCTTGAATTGAATTTCCAAGTGTAGGGGTGGTAATTACACACACGTAGGGGTGTATAATTGGGGTTTGGATGAGAGATAGGAATGAAAGATAAGCCTTATATCTTCAGTAAAGATGATAAAAATTCCTGAGTTGAGACTGCACCTTAGAAGGAAAATTCAAAAGATGCTGAAAACTTAATAAATTTGCAAAACATATACGATCTTAAATTAAATGAAGAGTGGGTGTGAAAAATACGGGTTGATGATTTATAAGTTGAAGATAATAGAATTTCTTGCTAGAATACTGAATTGAAGAATGATAGTCGATAGGCCAAATTGATTGGATTTTATGGGTAGTATCCGTTGAAAACCCTCAGGAGATAACACTCCTCCTATTAGGGACACCTAAAGGTTTAACGGCTTGTTGCACGAGCTCAGTGCAATCGCGTTCCCTGCGAAAGTGAGGTTAGGATTTTTCGAGAATAAAATTGGTTTTGCTCGGGACGAGCAAAAGATAAGTTTGGGGGTACTTGTTCATATCAGAATTTTGCATTATTATATCACCCATTCTTAATCACATTACATATAAATAGGTGCTTTTGATCCATGCCCGCTAAATAGTTACAGGTTACAGGTTCTCAGATCGTTACAGTGAAATTCATGAAAAGTCACTACAAATGTGAGACTACGACCAACAATGGATGAATCCGTATGATACCGTCTACCAGTTCAAGGAACAAATGGAAAATCATTAGACAGTTCAATGCACAAAGTACAAGGGCAGCACAAGATTCAAGACTTTAACGCGAAGCTTAAGGCAAAAGTCCACATCATTCTTCACTGTTGGAAATCTAGAAGAAAATAGAAGAGATTCTGAGAAACCAAGTAAAAAAAACAGAAGATAAAAGCAACACAGAGAAACCCTGAAGAGATGAGCTAAAGATCCCACTTAATGGCCGCGGAACCACGGCCAAACATGCCTTTCTGCCGCGGTTCCGCGGCCGTATGGTGCACGTGTCGGTGGGTGTCGGTGTTTTGACTCGGCTTTCTTAGGGTAGTTTGGTAAATTCATGTATGGATCAGAATGTAACGTAGGGTTTTTTTTATCTATAAATAGGAAAGCCAAAAGCCTAATTAGGTTGCCTCTTTCAGGGTGCCTCTTTTGGGGCATGCCTCTTTTAATTCTTAGATTTAAAATTTTAATTCAGTTGTAATCGTTGAGAGGTCATCAATAAAAGTAAGCCTTTTATTTTTTTATCTTGCATTCTTTTTATCTGAATTTAATTCCTGCAATTTTCATCGGTTCTTTTATTATCTGCAATTTAGATAGTCTATTAAAATAAAACAAAAATAAATTTTATTGTCACTTTCCTAATGAGTGTGTAATTCCTCACTTGTTAGGGTTAGGATAGGGAAGGTTTGAGAGATGGAAATCTCTCTCACTCCTTTCTTTACCATATAATTTTATTAAAAAGACCCTTTTTAAATCAACCACACATCGTTCACTACGGCACCCTGTCCTACATGATAACGGTGATTCCCTAGTTAAGACCGGGTGTGATTGAATTAACTGGAGATTATGGCTAAGAGCCAAGAAAGGACGGATAAGGACCAAAAGGAAGAAACTTAGTTTCTTCCGAATCGTGCTAATCCCCGTTGTTGCCGATTACCCTAACACCTTTATTCACAACTAAGGCATTGATAGAAGCGAGAAGATCCCTATCTCGAACTAATCTAATCCTAACCCTAGCAAACTTTTTATCAACTTTTATCTCATTCTTAGATCTTAAAATAAAACCATTAATTTTTTGGACTTAACTCGTTAAAACATAAAGAAAATGAATCCATCTCCCTGTGGATCGACCCGTGCTCAACCGGCTAGCTACCAAGCGACACCGTTTTGATTGCGGTAAAATTTAAGCACAGAAAAACTCTAACAATCAACATACCTCCAACCATGCTCATGCCACCTCACCCTCCACCTCATATGCAAATGATTTTCTAAAAAGAAAATCATATAATGAGGTGTCCATCTTCTAGAAGATATTCCGTATAAATACGGAATACAACCTGACATACGTATCGAAATACATATACGCGTATTCGTATAAAAATACGAATAGCCAAGAGAGAAAATAAATAGCGAACAATAATACTAGAATACATATTATATATATATATATATATATATATATATATATATAATTAAATCAAAACTTTATTTAATAATCCGGTTTAATTCTAAGTCGCCGGTATTATCAACCATCCAATTAAAGTCTGTGTAGCCTATACACATATTTAATCAGATATCTGTATGTACCAACATACGTCATTTACATCATATCGCTTGAACCGTGAAAACCACTTGTGTGGAACTCTAAAGACTCGTCAATACGCTAGCAGTGAGTTTAACCATAAGCACATCAACGATACTAGCTGTACGTAACGGCTATCCAGGTATTGAGTGAAAGGAAGGCCGACAAGCAAACTCATCCGTACCCCTACTTAGCCTGTCTGTGACAATCTCCGTACAGTCCGGTCTGTTCGTCTAAGAGTATCACATATCGGGTCTAGAGGGTGGATAAAGTCAGACCCCTAATAACGCGATATTTCGTGTCGGTGTGAAGCCCATCACCCATTGAGAAATTACTGATCCAAATCAGCAATTCTCATCCACCTTGGCCAAAGATTTTTGGTGATGACCACCCGTGCACATCGCGACATCAACCTCCAGTACCGGGATCCTCGACGATCCGTTCACTGCCTTTATGTGGTTTTGGGACCGTACCCAACTAAAACCTGTTTGCGCGGCTCTTTTGAGCCGTGGTAGGGTAGTAATCAAAGCACAGTGGGAACTCACATGAGACAAATGATGATCTCAGGTCGACAGAATAATCTATACTCATGTCACCTAAGAACTGCTATCTGACAATAGGTATAATACCATCTAGTATGCTCCCGGCGAGTCTGTCCAGTGTAATTTATAACCCAATAAGCACATGTATACTATCTTAGGCGACTAACTGACACCAATGGCTTGTGAGACTAGCCACCGCCCCTCGTGGGAGTCTCGAAAAATATACACTAGTCTACTCCGGAGTATCGATGCCCAGTCTCGATACTCTCTCAATTATGGACATTTAAGGATGTGCTTATGGATCACCCAGCTCCTACGTATATGATCGTCACCATAATATTGGTAGTCAAGTAAGAATCCTATGGGCTCTATCAACATGTAATAGTGATTTGTAATATCAGATAATGCATGTATATGATGATAGAGACAAACCAAATAGTATACTATCATCTCGAGTAAGACTGTTCTACCCGTATAGGTTCTCTCTCAATCATCATAAGCGCTTGCCTGTGATTACAATAATTGCCTTGAGGGCACTATATCCAACACCACATAGATGTGAATTTTTCTGAAGAGGAGGAAATTAAATTTGAATAAATTAAAATTTGATTTCATTATCAAATATGATTTGAGAAACTTTTAAAATGTGTGACAATGAAATAAAATTATAAACCGTGCATCACATTTGGTATGAGCTAGTTGTATATAACTGAAAACTTTACTCTTAAGACATGTCAATAACAAACCAAATTTTTATTCCATAGTTGATCATCTATATTCTCGTTTTCCCATCAAATCAAATGCTCAAGAAATAGTACTTTAAAATTTGAGATACTCTTCAAAATTGCTCAAAATGAATTTCAATTATATACTATTTTCCTAAACTTTCAACATTGCTCTATACTTCTAAAATATAGCTAATATAATTACAGTTGGTATTTTAAAGAGTTTCATCTCACGAAGACCTTGATTCATTTCTAAATTTAAAAGATTGCTATAAAGTTACAATTAACATTGAACCAAATTAACATACATGAAGATTAAAGAGGGTTAAAGCATCAGGTTATAAAGAAAACCAAAGATGGAAGTGGGTCTCATTAATTGAAACCTACAATTTCTTTAAAAAGAAGGCCTTTGCCCTTTGATGGCCCCCATGCTACCCATCCAATTAAGGCTGGGCATGGTCTCTTGAAGATGGCTAAAGGACATGTATGGAATTAAGACAAAAGAAGTGGATTTACTTCCATTACCCTCCTATCCATCTTTTTATAGATAGATAGATAGAGTAGAAAGTGGTAACGCCATGAATCTTTCAAATCTGTGGCAGTTTTCTAATCTAGTGAGCAAGTCAGCATATTTTGTTTTACTATGTATGGAGATACAGAATGTTAACCATGAATGATAAAAAGGACACGTATAGATGTGTTTACTGATTGTTTTGGTTCCTGATTTTTGCGCAGGATATGAGAAAGAACTATTCAAGAGGCAGAGTGAGAAGCGAGCTACAGAGACAGATGCTTATCTGTGGTCCGTGTCTGACATGTAAATGAGTGGCTCACAAGTTTATTATTCAAGAATCCAAACTTTTTTCCGGGAGAATTGAGGAGTCGTAATCAGTCAGATGCATGTTGTTTTTGTCATATCTCTTACTAATTTGTTCTTTGGGTGGGGTGCTTATTGGTTAAACATGGCCACTCACTCTGCTCGAGCCTTGCAGAAAGAAGATGAAGCATGTCTAATTTGTAAATTATGGCTTTGCACTTCTCTTCGCACATGCAGTTATAAAATCAGTATGTTTTATACCATGCGCATTAATGAAAACGGTAGGTTGGAATTTCCGAGTCTGAGAATAACAAGCAGGTTTTTTTTCCCCTCAGGGTCTCCACCTTGAACCTATGTACTTGAGATTCTCAGTAACTGATACGGGCACAATCCATTTCATAAATAGCCAGGCCATGCATGATGCTTGTTACTGAAAATCTTGTAGCATACATTTTGGTGGTACACACGTACAAAATGTTTGCGTTTGGAGGCCACCCTTCATATTCAAGACGAGTACACGATTATTTACATACATTTTGTCTGCAATTGCTATTTTACCGGGGGCTTGTTTGGGAGCTAGAAAGTAATCAAGAAAGTCAGAAAGGCACTCATTTTTCTCATTTTACTAGTTTGGGTATGCACATAAAAAAGTGGAAAGTACCTAACTTTTGCATTTCATTTTCTTACAAAAACTTGAGAAAGCGAGTATAATATGATTATTTAATTATATTTTATTCTACTTTCAATTTTTTCTGTACTTCACTATTTTCTATTATTCCATCCAAATAATCCAGTCCTACGTTCCATTACCATATAAGCGTCCTTCTTTCCAATTTAATAAAATAAACAGAAAGTAAGCTGTTCCTTTCTTTTCATTTCTTTCCTTTTCCATTTCCCTTTCCTTTTTTTCTTTCCTATTTTATCTTCATTTCTGAATTGCCAAACATGGCCTTGGTGTGAAGTATTCACATGTAAGGGTAGTTTAATGATGCATGCTGCTGGTTTGAAATTTTCTGATGACGTGCTATATAGCATTTATGACACTTAAAGACCTAAATTAAATAGTAACACCAGGTCACTTCCGATTCAACAAGTTTTTGATTCGTTTCTAGAATTCATTTATTTGCGGGTTAGCAAGCTGTCAACACCGTTACATCGGAAAATAAATGTCATCAGGAAGTTAGAGAAAGGTCAGCAACCCCATTAAATACAGCATTCGACTGGGTCTTTTATATTATCATTTTCTAGTCATCCAATCCACTGATGGATATATTCAACAGTTACGGAAATATCTTTTCATTTCATATTCCAACCATAACAATACTGTCTCCCCGTATTCCTAAAAAAAAAAAATTTGTTTCGAATTCTACCTAGAATATCTTCTGAACAAAGTTGATGTTTGATGATATATGAATCAGACTAAATGGTTTGAGAGATTTCGAGTTTCACATTTTTCGTCAAGCAAATACTAGTATCGACACTCTGGCCGTTTTGCGGCAACGGTTAGGGGCTGTTTGGTTGCTTGTAGTTAGAAAAATAATGTATTTGCAACTATATGTATATGCAAACGTCGTGGTTACAACGTCATTCTTTTGTTTGGTTATAACGTAGTTACAACTGCATGTTTTGCAAAACATGTGTTTGTTTGGATATAGCTACGCTACAATAACAAACTTTTCACTTATTTTTTGCATTCCAACTCATGAAGTTGTAAAAGGGCTTAATTTGAGCGCAGTCGCAACTGCATGGTTTTTAACACGATTTGTTTTTCCAACTACAAGTTGAAATAGCAACCACACCAAACCAAACACATGATTTTATAATTCCGTGTAGTTGGAACCGCATGGGGTTTCCACTATAACATGTTTGGTTGCATGATTATGAAATTTGGATTCCAAAATAGCACGGTTGAAATTTCTGGATTTGGTAATTTGTTATTTGGTTGGTATTGGATATCCAGTATTGGATTTGTAGATCCTTATAATTCTTGTTTTGTTGGTTAAAAGAAAATGGAATTTGAATTTTAGGATTTTAGAGCGAGATAGAGAGAGTTAAATTTTTTAATAATTAAAATACGGCGGGTCTTATATGAATAGTGAGAATCCAGTCAAACCCCAACAAAAAATAAGTATTGAGCACCTCACCAAAAACAAAATAATCTAAAAAAATGAAATCCACCAACCAAACACAAATCTTGCGCTTCCTCTTTTTTTTATTTATTTCACAATCCAAATCCTACAACTAACCTGTTATAACCAATTTGTTTGGTTGCCCGGAAGTACCGGAAGAGCCGGATGTAATGTTGAAATAGCTTTCAACAAAGTTGTCATGGAAGTGGACTCTTGCTTCCTGTGTTTGTTTGTATGTTGAATAAAGGAGGAAGTAAAAAATTAAATAATTTCCTATGTTTATTTAACAAGAAGAAAAAAAAAGTATTTTTTAATAGTATCATATTATTATTTTATGGAAGTAATAAAGACAATCATTAAATAATTAATTTTTTTCTTGTTTCTTGTGTTTCATGGTTATTTCTCATCCAAAATGAGAGGAAAAAAAATCTCGAAAGTAACCATACCATATAGGATCAACCTTGCCATGAAATAACCTCCAAGTTCTACTCCCGTCAAAATAAACATATAAAATACAGAAAGTAAGTTTATTTCCGGTACTTACATGTTATTTCCGTACAAACAAACGGAACTTGTTGATCTGATAGAAGGGTCCTTTGTAACCCTTATAAATATGGATATTCAAACTTAGAAAAAGTACAATCCCTTTTTCGTAAAAGTAGGTCCCCCACCAGACGACGTGAAAGTAGCGGCGGAGAAAAAGCAGTCGACTCAGGGCAGGTGACCAAGAGTCAATTCCTAATCGAGAACCGTTTAAGCTTATATTGCTCATGCACTACTTCTCCCTCAAATAAAATAAAATTAAAAAAAAAACACCCTTACAAAAACCTCCCAAACCAAAAACAAAACCCAAATTCAATCTCCATCTACGCTCCAATTTCTTCTCTTCTTCGATGAGGAAGTGCAAGCAGCACCCGCACGATCCAGGCCCCGGCGTCTGCGCCACGTGTCTCCGCGAGCGCCTCCTCGCCCTAGCTGCCTCCCGAGGAGCCAGATCGCCGGAACTCCGCCGGAATCTCGATCCTTCGCCGCCGGCGTTCCCCCGCTCCGCCTCCCGCCGATCGGTCCCCCGCCATCAATGCCGCTTCTTCAGCACCCCTCAGGTGGCCCCCACGATCGTCGACGGCAGCAGCAGAAGAAGTAGCCTCTTCTCCATTTTCTTCTCTCTCTTCAAAAAGAAATCGAGATCGAAATTCGAGGGCAACGAAGACTCGGCGTCGTCGAGCGAGTCCGGGACTGGCTGGCGACGGGCTGAACCGACGCCTCCCCGTTGACTCGCGCCGTCGGCATCGACTCGCGGCCGAGTAGCCACCGGCTTGGGCGTCTGCCTGAGCCCCTTGGTGCGGTCGACCCCGAAGCCGGCGGCGGATTAGGGGATCGCCACCGGCGATCTCCGAGGTGCGCTGGGATCGGATCGTCAGCATCGGGGACACGTGCCAGCTGCATCCGCGGCGAGGCTCGTGCCCTGCAGATCGAGGAAGCTGGCGATCTCGGCAGGTTCAGATGACGGTTTTGCCCCTGCTGATGAGAGGGTACATTGGTAATTTGCGTTTGTATAGGCCCACAGGACACAATGGGGAGGAATGGATTATATGTGAATGGACCATTCCAGGGCTTTTGTGGTTTTGACTCGATTGAAAACAAAAGAGCGTTAACCTTTTGTTTGTATAAAAGGGCATTATAATATACAAGAATTTTTGCACGAGTCATGCACGTGGTAAGAGTGGGTAGTGTCAACAATTTTACACTAATTTTTCATAAATATGCTGATTATTAATTTTTATTTGAAAAAAATTATCTGGCTACTTTGATCAACTTTCATTGCATCTGAATGGTATAAGGGTAAAACGGTAAACTCATGAGCTTGAGGGTTTGAGTTGGTATGCTTTGAAGCTAGAGTTCAATGATGAATTTTTCTTGTCACGACTCGAAGGTACGGAACGTGACTGACACTTAAATTACAAGACGTCTAAAAGCGTGACGTAACCTAAGTCAGCCAAAACCCAGAAAATCTAAACCAAAATCAATAAGAGTGAAGGAAAACCTTTTATGAAAACGATTTTTAAACCAATTTAGTTGTATTAATCCCTTTTTTAAAAACATCAAAATTTTCCGAAAATTTCGGCAGACTCTCCTTTGTAAATACTGGCCCCAAAACGGATACAACAAGATATATAAACCTGTAATGATATTATGACATCCCCAAGCGGGTGCTAGCTCTTCGTTCAAGGCGGATCACAACCACACGCAATATATATGTAATATCAAGCAAATAAGCATAAAAAACACAAAAATAAGAAAAACACGTCGGCTCAAGTGAACTCGACCCCAGAGAAACCACATATACAAAAATCTCACAGTCTCATCACTAGGTCGCATATACAAAATAAGAAATGGTAGATGGAGAATACTAGATACAATGATAGCACAAAAAGAGACAAAAGTATCCTCGCAACCCACCTGCGAGCAATGTCGCGAGTTTGAGCAAAAGAAGCCAATGAAAAGATACGCCCGCCGCTGCAAGACTGACGGATCCGACCTGCAAGATACTGTGGCACAACGGAGGTGAGTTGCCAGCTCGTGAGTAGCAAGTAATATCTAATAAGGCTATCGTAAGAATGCACGCAATGCGTCACAACCTGTATATCTAAGTATGATGCGATGCTACTAATATGTATGCACATGGATGCAAAAATCAATACGAAATCTTTAAGTGTTTAAATACGATGATCTCTGCATTCTTAACTTAGAAAAATATCTGTATAATAGCTAAGGTACCATCAATGAAATCATCCGAAAACCGTGTCAAGTATCGACACCAAATATGGAAATATATCAGTCTCAATGTCTCACTATGTCAACATCTCAATACCTCGGGCTCCGTCAGTCCGGATCGGCCCATATCATCAAATCTCATGACAACGGTCGGTATCCTCCGGATATCCGCCGCACCAGACATCACCGGTAGGTAATCTTCCTCTGCCAGGCTCATCGTCTACAACTCGAGCTTCTTGCCCCGGGGTACAATACCGGGCCCACCATGTACCCGAGACGGTTCATCCACTCCTCGAATCGGGTTTCGAAATCCAACAGAAAACATGAAAACTCATGTTGGACGACACATACATCACGAGAAAACCGCAACTTTATATTAGAAATGATGATAATAAGCTTTTGTTAAATTCTTGCGGTTTTCCCCAAAATCCAGAAATCTCATCAATACTGAAATCCTCAAGAAAATTATAATACCCAACATGTTGTATATGATAAAAACTTATGATATCAAAGGTATGCAATGTGATTTATGGCTAGGAATCTATACAAGCATGATGATGAAGTGAGGTATATACATGCTATGCAATTCAATATATCATATATGATGCAAGTGTTTGATACTGAACTAAGCAGGTTCTACAGTGCTCGTGGCATGTCAATTACCAAAGGCGTGTGTGTTCACATGAATAGTGCGCGTACAACATGAGCCAATGGTAATGGTGTATGTGTCCTAAGAGGTGATATCACACATAGGTATATAGATAACCATGCAATGCCAGCAGACGAATAACTAGAGAGGTATGCATATGAATGAGATGGTTAACTAACTATGCATATAGTTTGCAAGTAATAAAGTGATCCTAATTATGGGGCGCCTGGCGCCATCCAGACGATTTCCCCATAGATGTATACATCTACTTATCCGGACGCCTCGCTAATCTGATCCAACCACTGTTTTGCCTTTGCGCGCCGCGCCCGATATTTCCGCAACCGATGCTAAAATTGCACAACACAATCATAAGATTACATATTTCTAAAATGACGCAAAGTCAAAAAATAAAAGAATCAACGTCCACAAGTTAGGCACAACATGCACTTGGTGCGCGGAACATACACGACAGTCACTAAACCTTAACTAGAATCGTCGTTTCGGAGCAACTGTCAAAACTAAAACCCGATCAAATCAAATTTCTCATTCACACACCCTAAATGTCGTAGGAGATGCTATTGATATCGTCAAGATATCACAATTAATTCACAACTTAATTTTATGAAAAACCTAGTAAGCACTAACATTTGCAATTTGGCGCAAACACCGCGGATTTGCGATAAAATGACAACAATCTAGCACAATCATCCAACTCAAACCACTACACTAAATTTAACCCATTTACAATGCTTCAAACTCTAATTTTAAATCAAACCCTTTTCTTGAATTTCCTAAACAAGCAATTATAACCAAATTTCACACTTTAAATTTCTAAATTAGCATATTTAAACTACAATTTAACAATTAGATTAGAATTATACCTCTCAAGTTTTGAACCTTTTGCATTTAGCCTCCAAAGATGCCTCTTTTCTCCATGTTTTAAACCAAATTGGGCTTGAGAAGAGATAGAATTAGGATTTGCTTTGAATTTGTGAAGGAATTTGTGAATTTTTTATGGATTTTTGATGAATTTTGAGCCAAAAAAGATGCGGGAAAATGGGGATTTCCCTGCAGGGTGGGCTCGGCCTGAGGTAGGAGGGGAAGAGTGAGAGAGAGTTGTGTAGAAATTTCCATGTATAAAGTATCTTTTAAGTTCATTTAATGCATATCACATCAATTTTCTATTTAAAATTTCATTTTAACTTTCATTTTAACCATTGAATTCACTAGACTTGGAAAATTCTTGATAAAATTTGTATTACTACTAGATTTTAGTTTGTAATGGTTCTTAAGTATGTAATTTACCCATTCAAATTTGTATTTATTACTAATTTAATGTATATTTAAAAGCTTAAAATAATATTAAAAATAATTAATTAAGGAAAATTTTTAAATGACTAGAAATTTTTAAGTCACAATTAAGTAACCAATTTCTAACAATTTCTTATCTAAATTTTGTATTATTAGGCCTATATTGAAAAATAATTATTTTGACATTTTACGGAAAATTCTGATTATTGTACCGATTATTCGAAAAACTACCTAAACGATATTCAAAATGTTACATTTCTTAATTTTCGAATTATTTTATAACAAAAATAAGAGACATTTTCTCCTATCCCTATGAGTTCTAGTTATAATAGCAGAGATGGAAAGCTTTCATTTTTTCCCCTCTGCCATAATAAAGCCATTGGCACCCACACCGCGCATTTTCTTGGTGCTTGTTTTAATCCAACTTACCGTGAGAGCATCCTAGATAGCTACACCCAAGGATCATATCTTTCTAAACTGCGTGTCACCGGTTGGAGAAAACCTTCAGATACTTTATATATTGGATAAATTAGTAATATTAATCTTTTTTTAATAGATTGATTTATGAGGATAATGGGTTGTGAACAAACTCACAGGCCCTGGTCCCCCTATTTAAATTACAGGTGTTAGGAATATGTATACCTGAGGGGCCATTATTGTATGATATAGTGGATACTTGGACATATATATAGAGGACTTCTGTAATACCCAGTTCCAATATACCGTAACTGTATTTTAATAAATAATTTTCAAATATTTCCTCCCAAATTTTCCTACATCATTTTCTATATTTTTTCTAAAACCTAATAACCTAAACCTTAAACCCTAACCCTTTTTTTTTATATATTTTTCCTAACCCAAACCCCAGCCCAAGCCCAGCCTATGAACCCACTTCACCCTTACCCTAACCCTTTCCCTAGCCCCAAGCCTACCGACCCGACCCGCTCCCTCACTCCCCACTCCCTTCTTCTTCTCCTCTTCCCTTTTCTTTTCCCACTCCCTTCATGTCTCCTCTTTCCTCGCGCCCGCGCCACGACGACCGACCACCATGCCCCACTCCTCGCTCAAACCATGACCCTCCTTCTCCCGCGCCCTATGTCCCGTTCCTCTCCCGCTCGATTCACTCTCACGACGAAGCCCACGCCCAACCCCGAGATCCCCTCAACGACTTCCCCGAGACCTGTGCTCGCCCCACGACCCGCGCCCTCTCCACGACCCACGATCCTCCATGACCCCGTTCCTCCTCACAACACCCCAGCGATTCCTACAACGCCTCTCCTCATCAACCGTTCCCTCCCTCTCTCCATCTCACTCCCTCACTCCCCATTGCCTTATCGCCGACGAACGTCCTCGGCCACCTCTGCCGTCGACCTCCACCAGAGTCTCGCCAAACTCCTCGGCGACGCCTAGCACCTTCTCCATGAGCACCGACAACGTTGTCGTCATCTCTTCGAGCAAGCCCAAGCATTTCTTCACAGCTGACGAGGCCATTGCCACTGGCCACCCCTCCTCTCGCCTACCTTATCACCAACCAAACCCCAATGTCCCCTCCTCCTCTATCTTCCCCCTCCTTTCTCACTTAACCCACAACCGAACCCATCAGCTTTCCTTCACAAACCGCCGCTGCATCGATCACTTCGCCGTCCACCACCTACTGCAATAGCCACCGACGAGCCACCATCGCTGACCCGTCTCCTGCACCGCTACCACCTCGTCCTTGAATGCTCCCTGCCCTCGCCACGAGCTCCCTGACCTTGCTGCAACCTCCAGCTCCTTCTCCTTCACCCCATCACCAGCAGAGCACCTAGACCCGAGCATGACTCCAGACCCAAGCCGAGCTCCCTACTACTGAGCCATCGCTGAACTCCTAGCCGTCGCCTGAATTGTCGCCGCCTCTGCCCAAGCCACCTCATTGCGGATGCAGCTCCGAGAACAGACCCTCGTGCCCACCATTATGCCTAGACGAGCCCAATTTTCCTCCTTACGATTGAGCACCACTCCAACCCTAACCGAGCCAAGCCCTAGCTACTGCCATGCTGTGCTACCTTACCGCCATCTACCGCACCCGCGACCGACGAGCTCTCCATACTCACCACAACCAAGTTTCGCCACCAAGGCACCATCCACAGCATCAATCGACGTCAAAATCAAGCCCCGGCATTTCGTGGAACACATACATTTGTCGCGATCCCTGCTGTTTCGGTCGCTACTGTCGCCGTCCAAGCCATGGCCTCGGTCTCTGTAGCCATTACAGTCATCAACGCAGTCATCATTGCAACACCGCACACGTCCATCGCGGCTCGTATCGCACTCGAGCCTCGCATCGCGCCGTGCCCGATTTCGCCACCTTCGTAGCCGTCTCGTGTGTCGATACCAATGGCCTACATGTTCGTCGCTTCCATGTTAGCGACCGAGGCAAGTGAACTCCTCACTTGCTCTACATGCTATAAGTATTAGTTTGTCAAATTATACTTATATTGATATTATATTTACACTATAATTATTGTTACGTTTTAATGTGTGACCGTCATTATTTAATCATATTGAGTGGAACACATTTGGGTTTAATATTACCATTCTAGTATTGTGTAGAACTTGTAGTGAATAAATTACACTTTAATTAATTGGGTAAAATCGATATTTCAATCGTGACATGTATATAATGCAAGGGTGTTCGATGTGAATTCCAAACCAAAACCTAAATGAAAATAGCGAAACTTATGATCGATAAATCCCTTTACTGTTTATAATTATCGTATAGAAATTTGAATGCAAAATAATGTTGTTTCGCATAAGAAACGACGCCCCCAAAAGGCGACGTCGAATCTGGAATTCACCGTACGTGTCACGTTCTAAGATCTATATTAAACTGAATGCAACTTATAACCTAATGTTTTATGGCTCGTATCAAAGCCAATAGATAAACCTATAACACCCCAGAGTTCATCTTTGTATTTTAATAAGTTATAACAACGAAAACTGAGGCGATTCGTGGCTCTGGACTGCTGTCCAGAGCAAGAATCTTTACCTTATCCGTTTTGGAACGCATGTTTCTCACTGTTAAAGGGCCCAAGTGTGTAGAACCATACCTTGGAGTGTAGATAATCGAATTATCTTTCTAACGGTGCTAGTCTCGTTGCATTCCAGTATCGTTTGATATTTATAACCCCTTTTAAATCGTCGATGTGTTCTGCGGTTTCATGCAAAAACATAATGTATACCTTAACCTTAGACAGTGCATATCTCCCTGCGTACAGCAGAAATTATTGATCTGTCTTATGTGTTGGAAACATAAAAGTTAAATCTAAATATTATCTAACTGTAGCGTCACCTAATTATGATCCCAACAGAGAGTAAAACGTGTTACGAAACGGACTTCCAGTTCAGAAATTTGATTTCCAGTAGTAAACAATTAAAATGAAATGACCATAGCTAGCAAACCTGAAACCCGATTGACTCGAAATCAATTTTACCGTACATAAAATTTAATACGATGTCTACGCCTTTTATATTGTTCTGGCAAATTATACACGTGTGATTTTATATGATTTTTCTAATCCAACCGACACTGGTTGCTCACATGTACTCAGTAGTGCATTTACTATATTTCCATCATGTTGCATGACTGTTATACCCTTGTAATTAGTATTCATTTGCATTGATATCCTAGTGACAGTGTTACGTTACCAAGTGCTAAATATTAGTGATTGGATTGCGGTAAGTACGTTAGTGTAAAAGCGTGATTGAATAAGTGAAGTGACACGTACTTATACACAATCAGCGGAACCAGTTAATTATTGCATTGTCGATGCCTATGGGGATTATATAAGTGTAACTATAACTGATATGGGACGGTTATGAAAGCACTTATATTAGTGTCATGGGTAAGACATCAAGCACTGTCTATTTATCTTGGATACCAGTCGAGACATGCTTGATGGAGACCCTGTCTCCAATTCTCGCGTAGACTTGTCATGGAGAGACTAGTATTTGGATCCATGGTTGGTGTTTGATGTAGACCGCAGGATGTGGGGTAGTTTGAGTGTGATTTCGATCAGCGGAATCTCAGGAGTCCACTGCCGGCATATATAGAGATTTCGGGAGTCATATGGATGGTGTTTCTGATTATTAGCGAGCATGATTCGGGCCCGTGTTCCTTTGCCCCTGGGGCCTACCTTTGGGTTGGGGATACTTCTGCGGTTGTTGACTCTCACACTTGGACCGTCGATAGATTTAGTTACTTAGACAGTGAGACTTAGAGACTGATAGTTTTAGTGATATGGACATTCCATTGACTACTGATCTGATACACCTACTTTATCGTTACACGTACCGGCTATTTTATGCTCACGTCATTGTTCTATACTTTCTGCTTTATGTTTATCATCTTTGCACATATAACATATTCTTATATATTACTATTGAGTCGCTTTGACGACCTGAGTATGCATGCTCAGAGTGAGAAGTGGACTTAGCTCGGATCAGGACCTGTAGTACCTCGAGGATATTGCGGACATCTAGATCGTCGACACCAGCGCTATATTTTCCTTTAACTCTATCTGGTTAGTTTTATATCTGTTTTGATAGAATTAGTGACTGTATTTCTCATTACTTGTGCTATGATTACTAATTACCACGTAATGCTAGAAGCCGAAGTGTGACTATGGCATGATAATTCATTGACCGTAGGAGCATGGCTGGCCTTGTCATCCCTTGTATTCCGTATTTTGGGAAGCGGGGCGTGACAACTTTCTTGCTCGACATGATAGTATGCTATCTGGTTTCTCTTTATCTTAACATGCATACTTGTATTATTATACTGCCTCTTTGATACATGTTGATAAAGCCTTTAGGATGTGGACTTGACTACCAGGACTATGATGCAGATCATACTAGTGGGACCTGGATAGTCCACAAGCACATCCTTTAATAGTTCCTAGTCGAGAGGATATCGAGACAGGGTATCGATATTCCAGAGTAGACAAGTGTGTACGTTTTTTGACCCTGTAAGGGCGATGGTTGATCCCATAACCATTGGTGTTGACATCAAAGATTGTGCACATGTGCTCATTAGAGAATGGGTACACCGAACATGACTCGCCGAGAACTTCTAGATGGTACCATTCCTATCGTCAGATAGAAGTTCTCTGGTGACACTGGTACAGATTAGTCTGTAGACCCGAGATTCATAGTGTCTTGTGTGGTTCCCACTGTGCTTTGATTTCCTCCCTACCACGGCTCCAAGGAGTCATGAAAACAGGTGGATTTTGGGTACTGTCCCGAGTCACATGGAGGCAGTAAGCGATAGGAGGGGTTTCGTCTCTCCCGGTATAGGGAGTTGATGTTGCGCTATACTCGATTGGTTATAACAGCAAGTCCCTGGCCAGGGCTGATGAGATTTACTGGTAAGTATTATCAGTAGTTTCTTGAACCGTTATAAGTCACACATCGGCATGACTTATTAAGTTACTAGGGTCTGACGTATCCACCACCAGACTCGATATACGACATATCAGACGAAGAGACCGGACTGTACAATAAGTGTTACCTATAGGTTTCATGTAAGTTTGGACAAGTTTGCTTGTTGATCTTCTAATCGCTCAATACTTGGATAGTCGTTACGTCCAGTTAGTACCGCTGACGGCTGTGGGTAACTGATGTGATCATTACTTACTACCAGTGTATTGACGAGTCTTTAGAGTCCCACACAGAGGTTTCCTAGTTCATGCGAAACGAAGTAGGGCACATATGCTGATATGTGCGGGAGCCTGATTAAATACGAGTATGTGATACCGTATTCTAATCTGGTGATAAATGTTATCGGTCAGGTTATATGTAATATAACAAGATTATTGAATCAAGTGTTGATTTGATAATTTGATATACAGATAAATGATATTAGTCGGTTATATATGATATAACCGGATTATTATATCAAGTGTTGATTTAATAGTTTGATATATATATATATATATATTTATATTTAATATAATTATATATTAACTAATATTATTGCTCACTAATTATTTTCTTATCTTAATATATATATATATATTTGTGTGTGTGTGTGTGTGTGTGTGTGATATGTATATAGATATATATTATGAAGCATAGTTTTTCTATTTTGAGAAAATAGAAAATGAGGTGTTAAATGGAGAGATATTTGTGGTATGGGTGAAGCATGGCTTAATTATTTGTTTATTCATTTGTGTTCACTATACATGGTTGCAATTTATTATTGCATTTTATTGCATGCTTCAATAAGTGAATGATTTATTAAGTCATTCTTCACACTTCCTCATTTTTTAACCTAGCTCATTTGCATACACTCTGTTGTTCTCTCCATTTTTCCTTCTTCCTCTTCCTCTTGCTTCAAGCTCTAACCCTCACATAAGTTGTAAATCCTAGAGCTTTAGAGTTTTCTAAGTGAGCTTATACTTCTACTTCATCAAGCTACACTCTATTAGCCATTAAGTATAGGTTGTTTCATTCACCAATAGTGGATTAGTTGTCACGTCCAGCTTCCCAGTATACGGGCAGAGGACGCGACTGGGCCGCTACGTATTTACTGTGAAGTAAATACGCTAAGCGTATCTAAGCAATATAAAAGTAAATGCACAAGAGACAAGATATAATCAAAACAACAACTTTATTTATTCACATTCTTTCTGTACAATGCATGGAAATGTAAATACAACTGAAATAAAGCAATGCCTAAACAATGGCATAACAGAAAATGAAAGGTACTGAAATAAAAGTGTACAATGAACTAAAGCTCTGGGTCTTCAACAGTGGGCTCGATCTTTGACGTGTCCAGATCACCTGACGACATTCAAAGAAGAAAGAAAGAGAATGTCGTCAGCGAACAGATCGCTCGGTAAGTCCCAAAGATAAGGGAGAAATATAATAAACAGAGTAAGAATGTATCTTTTAAAGTTGTATTATATTGTTATAATATTGTGTTAACGCTGTTTTTTATAGCTTGGTACAGAAGGATCCCAGTGTATACGAGAGGGGTCCCTATATGCTAGAGACTAGGGCAAACGGAATGTACAAGGAACCGTTGGGCCACCGTACAACAGTAACGGAATATAGGTTAGGTGTCTTAATCTTACCGTCTCGTGCCACTTCTAACACCTTCCGTATCAATCTACCCCTTAAACCCTGTAATGTTTTGATTGTATTGTTTTTCTTATATTGTAACTGTATAGATTGTATAATTGGATGACTGACCAAAACCATGATATCAGTAAACGGATGTAACTGGAGAATCATGTAAATGGATATAACTGGAGAATCATGTAAATGGAAGTATATCCATTGTTCGGTTCAGTCGATACAGATTGAATATATGGATTCATGGATTCATATTGAATTGTAATATTGTAGATTGTAAATTGTACTTGAATTATATTCAAGTCAGATTATAATGAGACTCACTCTGAGTCAGACAATTAGAAAAGTAAATTAAAGTCCTGATTGTTTTGATGTTATCGGTTACCGCTGTACATGGGCGGCAGGATTTGTGTTTTTTTCAAAAACGATTACCGTATTGATAACACCATTGTTAAGTTGTCTACCTTAGATAGGCAAGCACCCATATCTCCGGCTCCCTGAGGCTCAAGAGACTGGTTCCGCTTAAACCTATGTTTATTAGGGTTCTTAGGGTAATTTATAGAAGTTGAGGGTTTTTTTATATGTAAAAATACTTTTATATGCTTTTCAAAATATACCCCAAGTATTTATTAATCGTCTTTAGAGTTATAATGAATATAGATTTTATATTGTGATATTTCTAATGAAAATATCCTAATTTCATAAATAAAGGTATTTATTTGTAATATTGATTTGTAGGGAATTCATGGTATTTTAGTGTAAAATGATTCTTGTGATATTTTTAGACAAAGGTGGAATATTTATATTATTACAAAATAGATATTTTAAGGATATATATACATATATTTATATGAAAATAATTTTTAATATATATAATATTTCTAGAAATCTCATTTTCTTTAGATTTTCGTATTTTAAATCTTTCGAGACCGAATGCTCCTTGCGGAGGTTTGCATCTCGTACTACTAAGCCCGAAGATGTGCGATAATCCGCACCATCCCGAACGGGTTCCCCAAATGGGTTGTAGCGGCGCTTTGCAAAGATTTGTATAAATACTAAATCGTTTAGAAAATGGTTTTATTATTAAAAGATATTTAAATGAAAATGTGTTGTTTTCCCGTATTCTATGTTCCCGAGGGTATTGTGCTATATTCCATATGAGTGTGTGAGGAGGTAGGTTATTATCTCGTGATCTACTTAAAGGTATAGCAAGGGTTTTGATGGTTTAAATGTAGAAATGAAATTATATGGTATTTTAATGAAAGAAAGTAAAATGAAAATATCAATTACTTTTGATATGAAACTTGTTCAATATGATTAGTTAGTGTTTAATAGTCAATATGAATTGGTTTTAGCATAATTGTATTAAAGAAAAGTGAAGTTTTAGGAAGAAACCGAATCGGAAATCGGATTTGTTCCGATTCCGTCGGGTTTTGGAAGTTCGTATTTTTAGAAAAGAGTAAAGGAGAGAAATTGGGACTTACGGGTTTAGGACTTTAAAAGAGAGGAAGGGGAGACAAGAGGAGTCGACGGTGCGTCGTTTAGTTGCCGGGAGTTTCTACGGTTGTCGCCGGAAAATCCGCCGGAACTTCGCCTTTCGCTCACTTCGATTGCACACTAGGGTTTCTAGAGATTTCTTAAGAGTTGGCTCAGAGTTTTGGGGTGAGGGGGTAGAGTGTAGGGATGGATTTATAGGGTTAGGTTAGGGTTAGGGTAGATGAAGAGTTTAAATTGAAAAAATGTAAAAAATATATTAAAATTCATTAAAAATGGAGTAAATGGGACCTTTTGAATTCTTTGGAACCGATCTAAGTAAATGAAGTGTGCAGGGGGGTAGGGAAGAGGAAGAGACAGATCTTTTCTGTTGACGACTCGGCCGTCCGGCCGAGTCCGGCCCTCGGCGCCTGCCCGAGTCGGCCGGTCCGCCGGCCGACTCGGCCGAGTCAGGCCGAGTCAGGAGGTGGGGAGGTGGGGAGTCGTCTGGTGATCTCACTGGTATATTTACTTTTTCTAGGGTAGTGGGATTTTTGGGAGTTAACACGTGTTGACTGTTGGTATTCTAAAAAAACTCAAAATAAAACAATATTAAAAATAATGTGGGGTATGGGATTTGAACTCTGGTGGCTTGGTTCAGCAGTGCAAGATATTACCAATGAGCTACAAGCTCCTTCTTGTAATTAAGGAGTCAATTAAATACTTAAAGTAGTCACAGACAAAAGTAAATACCCCAAGTATACATTAATATTAAGCAAATTTTTGTACACTAAAAATGGAGTTGTTACATTAGTGAAGAGGTAGTTTAAATTAGAGAAGTTTCAAGGTGGATTATCTTCGACACAAAGATCGCGAAGCAAGCTCGTTCCTTCTTCAAGTGGAGCCTAGAGGAGTCGTAGGGACTACTACCCGGAGCTATAGAAGTGAAGGACTCGATCTACTAAGGTTGTTATTTCTTTCACTTAGTATAGTTTTTGTGATATCATTGTTTAAACCCTAATACTCTAGTTAGATTTTAGGTTAGTGTAGCTTAGCACCCAAGAAAATTTTAAATTGCATGTTTGATGTCGGTTAAAACCCAGTGGTGGTGCTAAGAAACACTTTCAATAGGGAGATCCATAGAGAGGCTGTGAACGTTCACATCCTCATTTCCCCCTTGATTTATGTAGTAATAAGCAACACCTTTTTTATATAGAGTTTAATGTTCCTATGTCTAGGCTTAGGAAGTTTACTATGGGGTTGTTTGGTTGCAAAATTTTAGATGGATTTGTGAAGAATTGGGGGACAAAACACTGCAACAAGTACAAAATCCAACAAAAATTTAAAATCCTTGTTTATTTGTAAGGATTTGGAACCTTTGGATTTGTAAAAAAGAAGGATTTCGAAGTTGGATCCTTTTGGAATGAATTTAGAGTGATTTAATGCCATGTCATCATTTCTACTATTATAGTGCTAATAGAAAGGGCTCTCCAATTTTGAAATTGATTGCTGATGTGGTATTTCCATTCTTCAAGAAAAATCAATAAAAAACCATAAAATATCCAACCAATATTCATAACCGAAACTAACCCCATCATTTATTATAGTGTCATGCTCCGCTTCCCAAAATACGGAATACGAGGGTGACTAGGCCATCCATGCTCCTACGGTCAAGGGATAATCCCGCCGTAGTCATATTTCGGTTTCTAACAGTTACATGGTAAGCAGTATACACAGTATAAACTAAAGAGATATATCAGTCATTATGGTATAAGAATATAAGCGGTTAAATAAACAACTAACCAATGATGACAATTACCCTCTTAAGATAAAAGAAATGGACGATGAACGGGTATCGCTAGTATAGATCTCCGCGATCTCCTCGAAATAAGGCGGGTCCTACTCTGGGCTGGGTCCACTTCTTTCTCTGAGTATGCATATTCAGGTCGTCAAGGCGACACAATATAACAATATAATAATATATCTCAATGTGGTAAGGACAATAAATACGAACTAGAACTATAAAACAGTAACACAACCATGTAAATGTCATGAACATAAAGCAGTAACATGTGTGAACTATAGCACTAGTCTAAGGTAATATGTATGTCACTAATCTAATAGTCTTTATATCAGTTGAAATCGAACGGTGGAATGTATCCTCATATTTAGCAAAGGTCCCGTGCATGCCTGAGACTACGGTCAAAACTGTGCCCGGGATATAACCCTATCAACCGTGCCGCTAGGCATAACTATCTAAATATATCACCATCATTAATATCAAATGATCATCCTTTAAATAACCGAACCTTGCTAAATACGAGTTCAATTCCACCTTGATCACACTTTCCCAGGTTATAATATGTGTTCAGGTATTAGATGGGCTGTGAACAAGTATGCATCATTTTCACTACTCAGTCATGCTTTTGCTTATCGGTATCATTTTCAATCACTGGTTCACTATGGTACTTGTTACAACCCAGTCATTAACACGTATAAATCGACAATGCAATCATTCGCTAGGGTTTCGATGTAAATGATCACTAAACAAAGGGTGTAACACAATCACAAAATATGGTAGAAATGCGTTAAGTAAATGTTCGCTAAATTATGGGCAGCCAGTGTCATATAACTTGCAAAATTCACTATAAATCACACGAGCAAAGTTGAGCAAAACAATATAAAAGGAATATGAATTATACATGATTATATAAGCAATAATGTTTTTTCCATATCAATAGGCATTCTGATTTAAGAGTTATGTTCATTTTAAACCAGGGATATGCTGCTGGAATTTCAGTTTCAGAACTGGAAGTCCAACTTCAAGTGCAGTTTTCTATAGTTTGAAATCAGATTCAAGAAGCACTACAGTTGAATAAAATCTATCCCCATCAGTTAGGTTTCTAACGAAATAGACGGATCAATAATAGACACTGTATACGAAGAGATATGTTCAGTTTAATGCCAATGTGTATAAACCGTCGTCGCTGTCGACAATCTAAAATACTTTTAAAATAGCAAACAATACTTAAATTAAATGAAACCAACACCATTTGTTATCTAACTTAATTACTTACATGAAGATACATGACTCCATATATTTTCATATTTATAAAGGAATTTACATGCATTTAAAATCAGGTCTCATTAGAAAATACTGCTCTGGATTGCAGTCCAGAACAGTATTTCCCTCAAGTTTTTACTATCGTATCGAGATCATATTAAATAACAATTTGAAGAGGGTTCTAGGTTATCGAGTCAGTTTCGATACGAGCCCTAAAACACTGCATTCCAATCTGTATTTAATTTAATATAGATTTTTCGACGGGACTGAAGGGAAGTTTTGGCACTCTAGTAAGAATTTAGAAGTATGTAGTGATGGTTTTCAAAAATCTAGAGAGCAAAAATTAACCACAACAAGTATTCTATCTAAAAACTAGAGCTTGCAACTAGAAAGAAAACAAACTAGGGTACAAAGATCGAAGCTACAACCTTTGTAGCGTGTTCGCCTTCTTACCCTTGAACTCCAAGTGGGCTCCTTGAATCCTTGATCGAGCTTGAAGAGGATCCACCTTGAGATTACACCAACACAAGCTATCACTTCACAAACTAAAGTAATAGTGAAATAACTATCTAAACTAATTTTCTAAAATGATTTAGATAAATGATGTAGGAATATAGCTCTTCATTTTCTTCTCTTCTCGTTTCTTTCTCTCAAGAAAAAATGAACTCAAAAGAGGGAATGAAGAAGATAAGTGATAAGAGAATAAACTTGGAATTGTGATGAGAATGCAAGAGATTTTCCATGGTTATCCATAAAGATAAAACAAGAATGAGTCATTAAAATCTACACACATCTAAAGAATGACTCATTCTTTTTATCTTTAAAAAATAAATGATAAATCTCTTAGTTCTTATCATCATTCCATTGTGATTCTTATACACCCATCTCCTTTGTATCATCACACATGACACATAAATATATTTATATCTCATATAAATATATATTAAAAAGAATAATAAAGAGAGCATGATATTAATAAACACACACACACATTTAATTATTAAATCAATACTTGATTTAATAGTTCGGTTATATCATATATAATCCGGCTAATATCAATAAACGCACGATTATAATACGTGTATCACATACACGTGTATAATCGAACTCCTGCACGTATCCCCATACGCGCCCTACATAGTTTCACCTGTGCTGGGAAAGCTCTGTGTGGGACTCTAAAAACTCATCAATACGCTGGCAATAGGATATGATCATATCAAAATCCCACAAGCACGTCAGGGTACTAGCTGCATGTTATGGCTACTGTTCAGACCAGAATATTGCATTTTATTACCATCCATTCATTATCTATTTTTTGTATATATCGGTACTATTAACCGGTGTTTGCTCAGTAATACAGATTACAGGTGTCCGTGACAAAATACTAGAAATACATCCAGAATCACGAATATATCATTTGTGAGCCAACACTGCAGCCAGAACTGAAAACCGACCGATATCCCAAGAGTTATTTTGCAAACGAGTGTGTGCACAATATTTTGGTTCAACACATAGCATGTGTACACACTAACTCTTGGAGATAGGACCATGGACCTAGGGGGTAGCCATGGCATGATGGCTAGTGCAAGTAGCATGGTGTGATGTGCATTAATGGTGCAATAAATGCATAAAGTGTTGATGTGATACAAAGCTACTAGTTTCCCTCCAATTCCTGGTGCACCACAAGTTCAAAACAGAGAAATCAAACTGCACCAATGTGATGTTTGGAAGCAGATAAGACCACCACTGCAATACGGGACCCAGCCCTTGGAAAATGGCCGAGCACTTCTTTGCAAAATCCGGCCGAGCCGGCCCCACCTCCTCCTGTGGGCCCCATCTTCTCACAGTGTCTCTAATGTTGCTATTTGGTCTTTATTTTATTGTTTGCTTAATCCCTTATCTTGTCTATAAAAGCAGATCATGGCAGCAAGGGAGAGGGGTCCAATTTTGTCATTCTTTTTTCAACACTTCATTTTGTTTTCTCTTTCTCTTGTAAATAACTTAGCTTCCCCTTGAGATCCTTGCCTTCTCTTGATCTTTCAACCTCTTCATCGAGCTTGAAAGTTTAAGGGTTGGTATTTGATCTCAAGGGTTGTATCATTCTTAAAGATGAATAAAATCTCTTTTGTGCTTCATTTTGCTTTGGGTTTTTAACTCTCTCTTCATCTTGCAACCTCTTAATTGAGCTTGCAAGTTTATGTTTGGGTTATTAAACCCATGGTGTGTAACTTGCACTTTGGTTCCTAGTTATTTCTTACTTGCTTTTTATTACTTGCTTTTACATTCATGCAATTTATTACCATACTTTACTTACTTGCTCTTTAAATTCCTTGCACTTACTTATAATGCTCTTTTCTTTTCTTTGTCCTTTTCTTTGTTTTTTTCTTTTGCTCTCTTTGTTGTTTTGTGAATGGTTGTGAATACATGTTGTTAGGAAAAGAAACCGATATTGTAAGTTAAGGTTTCCGTTTCCCATTTCCTTTTCCCGTATTTTTTTCCATTTTGAAACTCCATCCAAATCTTACGCAAGCGCTCCATTAGGCACCCTACCCTACCAAGGTAACGGTGATTCCTAACCGCGACCGGTTGCGTTCGGTTTGGCCGGAGGCGAAAGCAAGAGACAAGAACGGAAGGACAAGGGTCAATAAGCCGGATTTCATGAATACCGTGCTTAAATACCCTAATCCACGTTGTTGCCGATTGCTCTAGTTTCAATTGGTCAAGACTCGACTCAAAGGACTTGAATACGAATTTCCTTAACTTACATTATCCTATCATTTTCTAACAAGTTTTATACTTGCATATAACACTTAGGGTAGATTTGAACAATTCCGTCCTCGCGCATTAACTCGTTACGACAAGAACGTAAAATGCTCCGTCTCCCTGTGGATCGACCCGTGCTCATCGCGGCTAGCTGTAAAGCGACACCGTCTTGATTGCGGTTAACTTTTAAATTCTCTCAATCAAATATGGTTTTGTCCCATTTGTATTGTTTGCTTGTTTTAAATTTTAGTGTGCAGGTATTTGGGCATTCGTATCGCTTTTTCGCACTAATATCCGTTTTTCCGACATTTGTAGATTTTTGCAGATTTGCGAACTGTGATCGTGGGGGAGAAAAGTGTGCATTCAAGGCCAAGGTAATTACGAAGTACAGTGCCAAAGATCCGGGCAGTTTGACCCGCGCAAGCGAACTTTTCAAGCTATTCGGATTCAATTCAACGGGGGTTTCCTAACCCAAAAACTTAACGGTACGTACTTTACTAACACCTTCTTCTCAAATCCGACGCATCCACTATCTATCTTTGCAGGATTCTTTGCCAAACGCCAAAAATTGACTAACCCGTATTTGTTGCAGTGCCGTGCTTAATATAATTCTTTATATAATTTTTATTAAATTGTGCATTGCATCTATTAATACGGACTTAAGGGCAAGCGAACCCCCACAACATACGGTAAAGAATTTCATCACCTTTTTCATGGCCCACAAATCACGAAATGAGCATAACGTATACCTACACAAATTTTTAAAAGAAACTAGACTTTAAGCCTTAAGGACTTCGCGCTCATTAGGAGAGGTTAACTGTGTTTAGAACACCGCTTAACGGTATATTGTTTACGGGGTGTCTAGGAATGTGTTAACGGCGAAACTGCCAAAAGAGAAAGGGTTATTTAATTAAGAACCTTCGCGAAAGCGTCGGAAAACCTTCCCTTATCTCTGCACTTACCTGGCCTCCTGATCAGTGTATCTTGAGCCCGTTTCTCGACACAGTTTTACTTCAACAATCAGGTTCTTGAGCAGGTCTAGTTGACCTAGGTGAACCCTAGACCGATTAGGTGTGTGGTATTTTTTTGTCGTGGTTGTTTTTTTCCAGATTCTTTTTTGTATATTTCATTCTTTTGTTCATAACTAACTAAAAATAAATAATAAAAAAAACCCACATTCTTCTCCGCTCCTTTTCTCTTCCTTTCTTTCTTTCTCTTTGCATATCATGGGTACCCCACCTCGCAAAACTCTTGCCGAACTTTGGTACCCACAACCAGACATTACTTCCTACGGTTCTTGTTTTGGTCGAACTTCGAACGACCCCTCCATGCCCAAAATTTCTTTGAAAGATCGGGTAGACGTGTCTAGGACGAACAACTGGACCCCGCAATCCACTTTATATCAACCGTTTCAACCTACCCCACCTTCTTACGTTGATACCCCTTTTGAGAGCCCGGTTGTAACTCCGAAACCCATGCCCATTGCTGATCATATTGAACAATCCCGTAGCCGATCTTTCACTCCTTTCACCACTTCCAGTTCTTTGGATCAACAATTCCATTCACCTTCTTATCCAAATGTTGATCCTACTCCTGTCCAGCCTTTCAATTCCTACCAGTCCTACCCGACTTTTGCACCTTCCCTAGACATTGCTTCTGAACAGCCTTTTGGGGGTTTCCAGTATCCAAACAACTTTGAATCTTTTACTGAAATCCCATCACAACCTATGTCTAGTCTGGAATAGTCGTTGGAAGGCTTTAGGGTAGCGTCATGCCAACAGATGATGAATTTGAATGCGTCAATGGCCGCCCTCATACAACCTACTGACCCGGTAGCTAGTTTCCAACTAGCTCCATATTTTCCAATGTATGATGAGGCGGTAAGACAGGTTGAGAATTTGAGTGGAGAGAGTGAGCTATACACCCTTCCAAATCAAACCTACCCATTCCAAATTGAATCACACAACTCCGGTTTTCAATGTCTATCTAATGTTCCAAACGATTCATCGATTGAAGATAGAAGGGTTAATGAGTTGTGCGACTTTGTATTGTTTGATTTTCCAGATTGTGAAGGGACCCTTTCGAGTGAAACCACACCCAATCCTTTTGACCTCTACACCTCCACTATAGAACCTGAATTGATTAATATCCATGCTTTTGATGAGGTGTCTGAGAATATTGATTTTCACTTGATTAAGGATATTGACCCTGGGAATATTTTGGATGATGAACTCGCAGATTTGGATGAGTTTTTCTCTCCAATTCATCATCCCGAGTTATTGACTGTTTTTCCCGAACTTCATATGCGTCTGGATTTTGTTGATAAATGCATGGATGAGCTGTGTTTTGAGGAGAATATTGAGGATAGTTTTGAGGATGAACCAGTTTTACTTGATGAGTCGGATTTTCCAATTCATCATGTTCCTTCCACTGACTGTGTACACCCTCCTGAACCTTTAACTTTGACCCTTTCTCAATCACTTCCCTCCATCCTTTCCATCGTTCTGACCTTGCAAGACACCGTATCACTTTCATTTCTTGTGTCTGGTTTACCAAGTTCGGCGTACCCATGTTTTCTCACGAATCTTGAGGGATTTGACCCCATTTCTCGATGGGTTGATAGATTAGCACAATCGCTTCTTACACATCAGTCATCACGAATTGTGGTAATTTATTCACTCCATTTTCACCCTCAAGTTCGTACTCCATTTCTTTCTCCCTTCCGCCATTTTTCTCCTCCACCGAGACCGGACGCCACTTCTATCCCCGTATGGTCTCGCTATTCCCCATTTCTTTCCTCTCCGTATTCTTGCACTAACCGCCGCTTTATAACGATAAGATCTTTGAATGGTTGGTGCTAACTTTTGGCCTGTGTAAGGTCTTATATAGATTGAAACTGTTCTCTTTCCCCCATAATCCTGAACTTCATCGCTTAAACAGTGGAAACACTGTTTTACTTAAGTTTGGGAGGGACTCTTTTTGTGTATATATTTTTGGTTTTCTTTTTTGTTTTGTATATAATTTTTTTTTGGGGAGCGCCGACAATTTTGACTCTCTTGGTGTAGCCTGACAGTGAGGGCACTGTCAAGTTTAAGTTTGGGGGTGTGCTCGGTAAGCTTTCTTCCTTCGCATTCATATGTATATTTTGCATTTGCATACTTATTTTAAAACCCATAAAAAATCGAAATTTTTTCCAAAAATATAAAAACTTTGTCGTCAAGTTAGCTAATAGGGTAACTTAGATTTTTATTCAGAAAGTTTAGTTGATACGTTAGAAATAACTAAATCGTAAGCTTAGGAATTGAAAACCCTAAAAATAACCCTCCTTATGTTTAACCTTGGTAATTATACGTCCTTACAGTTTTTTTTGAGAAATAGGTAATCTTGAGTTCAGTTCTTGAGTTAAGTCAAGATGAAGGGAAGGTATTGAAGCTTTACTGAAGGATAAGTCTGAAAAATAGTTTCTACTCTTAAGTCCGAATTTAGAAAGTATATACCCTACAAACTGCACATACACGCACTTTGAAACTTGGGATAGTAGAGGATACCTAGAAATACTCTTGCCTGAAACCTAGTATGAAAGAAAAAACGGTATATAAAGCTAAACACCTAAAAGAGTATCATTGAAAAATATATCCGGTCTTGAAAATGAAAAGAAAAAGAAAAAGAAAAAGAAAAATAAATAAAGTCAAGATCTAGAAACTGCTATTTTCGCTTTAAGCTCACACATTCAGTAATCGGCCGTTAGTGCCTTAAGAAGCATTAATAGTCGCATGAAAGGTGTGTAAGCAATTCCGTCCATCTTTAATGAAAAGAAGTAGTATTAGGTATTAGGGCAAGGGTACTATAGCTTTAATTGAATTCTTAAGTTTAGGGGTGCGAATATACACACATGTAGGGGTATACAATCGATGTTTGGATAAAAGATAGAAATAAAGAATAAGACTTATGTTTTCTGTAAAGTTGATAAAAATCCCTGATTTGAGACCGCGCTTTAGAAGGAAAACTCAGAGATACCAATATCTTTCTAAACTTTTTTGGAACGTATAGGATCTGATGTTAAATAGATATGATGTGTGAAACATAAGGGTTGAATATTTCTAACTTAGGATGATAGAATTTCTAACTTAGATACTAAACTGTAGGAGTAGAGTCAACGTTAACTTATGAAACTGGCTTGGCGGGATTTTGTGGGTAGTGTCCGCTGAAAACCCTCAGGAGACAACACTCCTACTAGGGACATCTGGAGATTTAACGGCTTGTTGAACGTGCTCAGTGCAATCACGTTCCCTGTGAAAGTGAGGCTAGAATTTTGTTTTGCTCGGGACGAGCAAAAGATAAGTTTGGGGGTATTTGTTCAGACCAGAATATTGCATTTTATTACCACTCATTCATTATCTATTTTTTGTATATATCGGTACTATTAATCGGTGTTTACTCAGTAATATAGATTACAGGTGTCCGTGACAAAATATCCAGAATCATAGATATATCATTTGTGAGCCAACACTGCAGCTAGAACTGGAAACCGACCGATATCCTAAGAGTTATTTTGCAAACGAGTGTGTGCATAATATTTTGGTCTAACACATAGCATGTGTACAAACTAACTCTTGGAGATAGGACCATGGACCTAGGGGCAGCCATGGCATGATGGCTAGTGCAAGTGGCATGGTGTGATGTGCATTAATAGTGCAATAAATGCATAAAGTGTTGATGTGATGGAAAGCTACTAGTTTCCCTCCAATTCCTGGTGCACCACAAGTTCAAAACAGAGAAATCAAACTGCACCAATGTGATGTTTGGGAGCAGACAAGACCACCACTGCAATACGGGACCCAGCCCTCGGAAAATGGCCGAGCACTTCCTTGCAAAATCCGGCCTGGCTGGCCCCACCTCCTCCTGTGGGCCCCATCTTCTCACAGTGTCTCCAATGCTGCCATTTGGTCTTTATTTTATTGTTTGCTTAATCCCTTATCTTGCCTATAAAAGCAGATCATGGCAGCAAGGGAGAGGGGTCCAATTTTGTCATTCTTTTTGCAAC
The DNA here is from genome assembly GCA_030015575.1 of Agapanthus africanus. Taxonomy (NCBI): domain Eukaryota; kingdom Viridiplantae; phylum Streptophyta; class Magnoliopsida; order Asparagales; family Amaryllidaceae; genus Agapanthus; species Agapanthus africanus. Next base: position 406,764,818 of record CM057349.1, on the reverse strand, counting down.
ACTTCATTTTGTTTTCTCTTTCTCTTGTAAATAACTTAGCTTCCCCTTGAGATCCTTACCTTCTCTTGATCTTTCAACCTCTTCATTGAGCTTGAAGGTTTAAGGGTTGGTATTTAATCTCAAGGGTTGTATCATTCTTAAAGATGAATAAAGTCTCTTTTGTGCTTCATTTTGCATTGGGTTTTTAGCTCTCTCTTCATCTTGCAACCTCTTAATTGAGCTTGCAAGTTTATGTTTGGGTTATTAAACCCATGGTGTGTAACTTGCACTTTGGTTCTTAGTTATTTCTTACTTGCTTTTTATCACTTGCTTTTATATTCATGCAATTTATTACCATACTTTACTTACTTGCTCTTTAAATTCCTTGCACTTACTTATAATGCTCTTTTCTTTTCTTTGTCCTTTTCTTTGTTTTTTTCTTTTGCTCTCTTTGTTGTTTTGTGAATGATTGTGAATACATGTTGTTAGGAAAAGAAATCGATATTGTAAGTTAAGGTTTCCGTTTCCCATTTCCTTTTCCCGTATTTTTTCCATTTTGAAACTCTATCCAAATCTTACGCAAGCGCTCCATTAGGCACCCTACCCTACCAAGGTAACGGTGATTCCTAACTCCAACCGGTTGCGTTCGGTTTGGCCGGAGGCAAAAGCAAGAGACAAGAACGGAAGGACAAGGGTCAATAAGCCGGATTCCATGAATACCGTACTTAAATACCCTAATCCACGTTGTTGCCGATTGCTCTAGCTTCAATTGGTCAAGACTCGGCTCAAAGGACTTGAATACGGATTTCCTTAACTTACATTATCCTATCATTTCCTAACAAGTTTTATACTTGCATATAACACTTAGGGTAGATTTGAAAAATTCCACCATCGCGCATTAACTCATTACAACAAGAACGTAAAACGCTCCGTCTCCCTGTGGATCGACCCGTGGTCATCGCGGCTAGCTGCAAAGCGACACCGTCTTAATTGCGGTTAACTTTTAAATTCTCTCAATCAGCTACCCAGGTATTGAGCGAATAAGAAGATCGACAAACTAGCTCGTCCGAAATCCAACAAAGCCTTATAATGACAGTCTCCATACAGTATGGTCTTTTCTTCTGAGAGTGTTGTACATCAAATCTGGAGGGTGGTATCCGTTAGACCTCCAATAACTGATAAGTCGTGCCAATTAGTAACTTGTAACCACAATAGGTACAACCGATAAATCTTATTAGTTTATTTCATCCGTCCTGGACAGGGAATTATGCTTATAGTCGATCAGGAATAGCACGACATCAACTCCCAATATCAGGATAGATGAAACCCTTCCGATCGCTCATTACCTCCATATGTTTCAGGACTGTATCCAACTAAAACCTGTTTGCACGTCTCTTTAAAACAGCGATAAGGTAACAATCAAAGCACGGTGGGAAACATACAAGACTCTATGACGATATCAGATCTATAGACTACCCTGTACTCATGTCACCAGAGAACTGCTATCTGACAGGAGATATAATAACATATAGGAGTTCTCGGCGAGTCCGTTCGGTGTACTCATTCTCTATTGAGCACATGTATACAATCTTTAGTGCTTAACACCAATATCTGTGGGAACAAGCATTGCCCCAATCCGGGTCAAGAAATGTATACACTAGTCTACTCCGGAGTATCGATACCCAGTCTCGATTCTCCCACGACTAGGAACATTTAAGGATGTGCTTATAGACTGCCTACGTCCCACTAGTATGATCTCTATCATAATCCTGGTAGTCAAGAAAAGATCATACAGGCTTTATCAACATGCATCATAATATGTAATAGCAAGTAAAACATATATTTATACACGTTTAGATAAAGACAAACCAGATAGCATAGTATCATATCGAGTAAGATTATTCTATACATACATATGTCCAAGCATCCACTATAATATACAATAATGACCTCTAAAGCATATATATCTAACAATTTCCCACTTGCATTAAGGCCAGTTATTGGCGTATCGCATACCTAACAACCCAAAAAGTCGCTCAAACCGTGCTTTGGGAATGACCTTCGTGAATAGATCCGCTGTGTTTTCTTTAGTATCCTCCCTCTGCACCTCGATCTCCTGGCGATCATTGATCTCCCGGCGATCAATGATCTCCCTAATGAGATGATACTGCCTCAAGATGTGTCTGGATCGCTGATAGGACCGTGGTTCCTTAGCTAATTCCATAGCTCCATTGTTGTCGCAATACAAGGGTATTGGACCGGCAATGGTTGGAACCACATCAAGCTCCATAATGAACTTCCGTATCCAGACCGTTTCTTTTGCAGCATCGTTAGCAGCGATATACTTAGTCTCCATCATCGAGTCTGCTACAGTATCTTATTTGGAACTCTTCCAATAGACCGCCCCTATGTTGAGGGTAAACATATAACCCGAGATAGACTTGTTGTCATCTTTGTCACTCTGAAAGCTCGAATCGGTAAAAGCCTCCATTTGGAGGTCTCCATTACCATACACCAAGAACTTATCTTTAGTCCTTTTGTGGTACTTAAGAATGTTCTTAACAGCTATCCAATGTTTCTCTCCTGGGCTTGATTGATACCGGCTTACTACACTAAGTGCGTAAGCTACATATGATCTAGTACATAACATCGCATATATTATAGACTTGACTATTTAAGCATAGGTGATGTGGATTTTATTACTCCCATTTTAACCGCAAGTATACAGTTTATCGCAGTTGTACTTGAGAATCATTCCCATAGAGAGGTGTATTAACTATTTAAAACTAAGTTAAAGAATTAGATTTTTTTTTAAAAGTGCAAATAAAAGTGTTTTTTTATGAATATAGAAAAATATAGGGTTTTGTATTTATTTATCTCTCTTGATTGGTTTAAAAGATGACACTTTTTTTCTAGATCCATATTTAATATGTTTTCTATTAATCCTATAAAAGTATAGGTTAATTTAATGTTATTAAAGTTAACCTATTAATTATAAAATATCATTTAGATAGCAATATTAAAACACTTCTTCTAGTTAATTAAAAAATAATCTGCATTTAATTTTCTATTAATAGCAGTAAGTGATTAATCTACTTCTATCATCTTATCGAATAATAGATCACCCTTAACTACCTAATTTTAATTTCTTTTAATTAACTCGTCTCTTACCTTCTCGCATTAAATCTGTAGGGCGTCAACCTATCATTTAAGCTAATAAGTTTCTTTGTTTTTATCATCTTCCCCTAATCTTCTTTCTAGGCATCAACTATTATTAAAAAGATTAGATTTTTAGACGATAAACTTAATAAGAAGAATTTAAATAATAAGAGATTAATATTTATGCACAAGAAAAGAAAGCAACATAACATCCAACCAAATAGAGTAAATAAATAGAAAAAACCTAGAAGAGAAATTAGTTACGCTTTATATTAAAATAAAAAAATTATTCATAAAAATTACTTACACTAGTATTGATCTCTCAAAAGAAAACCCGAGAGTTTATTACCAAGAGAGAGATATGAAACCCTAAGGCTATATAAGTGTTTATATAGGACTAAGAAAGATTGGAGAACAAGATATAAGAAAATCTATTGTAACATTTCAGAAAATATAAAATATTATTTTTAGAATTTAATATTAAACTAATATATTTTACGAAAACTACCCGATTTGCGAAATTGGGATTTTCGTAAAATGGTATAAATATATACCAATAATTGTGAAATAATTGGAGATTAAAATAATTTATTCATTTAAAAATATATTTATCGGATTTGGCATTTTTAAAATTTACTATATGCAGTTTGGATAAAACCCGATTAGTGCACTGCTAATCGTGATTAGGCCAAATCCGTGTTTCTACAGTTTTCCAAGGTCAGTGCACCATGTCATGTTACATTTTAGTTACATGTTGTGTTCTTGTGTTGTTTTTTGAATATTATGTGAATTGGTTTTAAAAATAAAAAGAAAAGAAAATGAAAAAGGGTAAATAGTTGAGTGAGGGTGAGAATAAGAGAGGAGAGAGAGAGGACGCTGCCATATCCTCACCCCACTTTTGTTCTTCGTCTCTTTCTTCTTCCTCATCTCCCTCCACTTCTACCCCAAGATCCATCTCAATTCCCTCACCAAAAACACATACCCCCTTCACAAAAGTTGATCCCCTCTTCATTCTCTACACAATGGACCAAGCAAAGTTGGATTTTGATGATATTGGGAAGCTAGGGTTTTTCTTGAGTTGCCTAAAGGAGTTATAAATTCTTCCATTTAGTTTAGTTTTAGTTTCCTTGCATTCTTGTGTAGTTTAGAGGTTGATTTTGTGTGGAATTGTGATCTTAGAAATCCTAAGAGAAGGGTTTGGGAAATTGTGGGAAATTAGTGATGTGTAGTGGCTGTACAAGACCCTAGAGATCAAATTCTAGACCTGGAACTGAGTTTAGAACCTGGAATACAGACTTAGAAATTCATCCGTGTCAGTTTTGTGACATTTAGCATGCCTACAGGGAATCTGGGATGATCTGGGACATTTTTGAGTAAACCAAACAACACCAGGGATCTATTTAGGACACTATGAGACCACCCTGACCAGACGAGCACCAACAGAGATGAATGGCCAAGCATGCCAGATTTCATGGTAGAGTGGCCGGCCAAGTTGAAGGGTCTAGTGCCAAGGTTGGTCCAGTAGGTCTATACTCTATATACAACACCCTATACTTGGTAGTTTTACTCTAATTGGCCTGAGTCACAATCTGGGAGCACAGTGGTGTGATTCTTGGTTATGTGTTCCGTATTTTGAATGCTAGGTTTTGATATTTGGATTTGTATTTTTTTGTTGGGTGTTTGTACGTCAACAACAAGGGTTGGTTTGTTTGTTTTGCATGCGTAGGCTATAGGTTCTAACCTATGAGCGCAACGTGTGCCGTATTGGTTTTCTGTACTTGATTTTAATGGTATTGTGACTGTGTATGTATTGTAGGTACCTTCGCGTGGATTCTGAGGTGACGGATCATGGCGTTATCGATTTCGGCGAGCAAGGATCAAGGTTAGTAGATCTATATCTATGGAGGAAGTCGGGTGGAGGGCGTATAGCACCCCCGCAAATATTAAATGGAAACCGATCTATAGGATACAGTTGTAGAAACCTAGATTAGGAAACTAGGGATATGGTTTAAAAGATAGTTAAAGATGATATTAGTGATCGAATATATATATATTGAGATATGAGAAAGCTTTAGGGATATGAAAAGTAAATGTAAATCACGAATTATAAATATGTAGTTGCAATAGAATAGGTATGAGTTTTAGGGTAGCATGACACTTGATGTGTAAGGTAGAATGTATATATGAAACAGACTTGATATGAGATACTAAAGTGATAGAAAAGAGTATACGATGTGATATGACGACCTGGTGTGATATGTCGTTATATGGATACGAGTCGATATGTGATAATTGATACCTTACCGGTCCCATGATCCGAGATTGATGCGGACGTGACCTGAGAGATAGGTATATATTTATGGATAATGTTGTGAATCTTGAGTGATATGCCGTACGTGACGTTAGGTCTGTACCCTCTTTGTCGTATAGGTTGTTAGGATCCCAAATTGTTTAATGACGCCGTACGATGATTTACCGTACATGATGAGTTTAATTGATGATTGATCCATACCTTGAATAGAGGATGCCGATTGATAGATTCACCGATTCGGTCATGTTAGATACGTATATCTTATACCTTTTAGTTGCTGATTTACTTTATGCTACTTTCATGTCATTACCATTACATTTCATATACCTGTGCTAGTACACCTACACCATTATCGATGATGCGTATGTCACACTTACACAGATTTGCCGGATCACACACTTCATCATCGATAATTGTCATGTTACTACACAGTAGAATTGCTGCATCATGATATGACTCTTTGCATAATTTACTTGCTATAGTTACATATACACCTTTATACGATATTGCATTCGACTTTGGAGAAATGGGGAACCGCGGGATATATTTTAAAACTGGATTCATTTAAAAGAGCGGGTTTCCCTTAACATGTGCATATTACTGTTCCATGTTGCATTATACGGATATGCTTATATTTCTGTTATATGTCGCATACATCATGCTGTATGATTATACGCATTGAGATATACTGTTTTCATGAGATTTCTGGATTTGAGGACCATGGTTATTTCAAAAGAAAGTATGTATCGTTTTAAAAACCTGGTTTCTCTTGATATGATATTTGTATAGTCCACCATGAGTTTTCTCGGCTCTTGAGCGATATCATACACCCGATTCGAGAAGAAAGAGGAACCGTCTGCAGGTGCATGGTGGACCCGGTGCGGTACCCCGGGGCAAGATAGTCCCCGATGATAGCGTTGAGCCTGGCAGGGGAGCACTACCGACCGGTAATTTTATTGTGACTCGACAGATATCCGGAGGATACCGATCGGAGTATAGCCAGTCCGGATAGCCGGAGCCTGAGATATTGAGGATTTGATTATATAGGTCAGTCCGGATAGGCGGAGCCTGAGATATTTAGATATTGGGATATATATATTTTGTGTCGATGCTGGACACGGGTTTTATGATATTTTCGAGTGTCGGTGTTGGACACTCAGATTCCATGATTGATGTGTCATTGATAGACACACATTCTTTGATATCCTCATATATTTACTTGCATATGTTTTTATGATATTTCGAGTGGATGAGATCCACATGCATACAAGCATTTATTATATTGTTGGATGCTATCCACATGCATACAGACATTTATTATATTGTTGGCACACATTTACATACGGTCACCTGATTGAATGTTGGATGTTTTGTGATCAAAGAATTAATTACCGCAATCAAGAACGGCGTCGCTTGGTAGCTAGCCGGTGAGTATGGGTCGGTCCACAGGGATTTTATGTATTCTCAATTTGTTCTAACGAGTTAATTCCAAGCGGAGTTGGATTGATTTATCACTAAAAACTAAGGTTGATCTAAACTAGGATTAAAATCTTGCTAGGGTTTGGTTTAGGTTAAGTTTGGAAAGTCAATATTCTTAAACGCTTTCTATGCGCTAATTAAGATCTATTAGGTGTATGGTAATAATTAATAAAGTGGATTAGTACCATCGGGAAGAAACGATGTTCCTTCCTTTAGGTTCTTGTCCTTCCTTTCTTAATTCTTACCCTAACCTCCATGGAAAACATACGCAGCCGGTCTTTTAAACTATGGTATCACCGCTACCTCGTGGGATAGGGTGTCGTAGGGAGCGGTGTGTGTATGTATGCATGGAGTCCTATAAAAAGATGTGATGAGCAAGAAAGGGGTGAGAGATCTTCATCTCTCAAGCCTTCCCTATTCCTAACCCGAACAAGTGAGGAACTACTCACTCATTAGGGAATTGAAAAACATATTCTAAACTAATTAACTAGGGCAGATAATAAAAATTAACTAGGGCAGATAATAAAAATTAACTAGGGCAGAAAGAAAATTAATTAGGGCAATAAAAAGAAAACTTACTCTAATTTTTATTTGATGCTCTCTTCAATCATTTACAGGAATTGAATTCTGAATTTTGATTAATACATTGAGGCACAAGAAGAGGCATACCCCATAGAGAGCTTTACGATTTCAATTTATAGAATATAGAAACCATAGGGTTACAATCGACTCACATCTGCAATTACAAATATACCCCTAAAGAAGACTAGTCAACGCACCGCCGCACCGACACGAGATCGCACCGACACGGGCTTCATATGGCCGCGGATCCACGGGCATAAGCTTGGTTTGGCTGCGGTTTCGCGGCCATCTTGAGGGCTTGCTGGCTGATTTTTCCTGGGGTTCTTTCTGCTGCTTTTGGCTTCTTGTTTCTTTACTTGGTTTCTCAGTTTGTCTTCCAGATTTCTTCCAGATTTCCACAGTGAATAAAGTCGTGGACTTTTACCGCTTGCTTCGTATCGAAGTCTTGAACCTTGCACTGCCTTTGTTCTTTGTGAAATCGTCCATTAATCTTCGTTTAGTCTTCAAACTGTAGGCATGATCAAGATCTTTCCATTTGTTGGTAGTAGTCTCACTTTTGTATCGTCTTTTCATCTTTTTCACTGTTTTTGTTCCGAGAACCTAAAACCTGCAACTATGTAGTAGACATGGGTCAAAAGCACCTGTTTATTTGTAAAATGACTATGAATGGGGAATATAATAATGCAAAATTATGATATGAACAAATACCCCCAAACTTATCTTTTGCTCGTCCTCGAGCAAACCTAGTTTTATTCTTGAAAAAAGACCTAACCTCACTTTCGCAGGGAAACACGATTGCACTGAGCTCATGCAACAAGCCGTTAAACCTCTAGGTGTCCCTAGTAGGAGGAGTGTTGTCTCCTGAGGGTTTTCAGCGGATACTACCCACAAAATCCTATAAATTTGGCCTATTAACTTTTATTCTCTAATTAGGTTTTCCAACAAGGAATTCTATTATCTTCGACTCATAAATTATCCACCCATATTTTTCATTATCATATAACTTAAGATTATATATATTCTTGTGAACTTACTTAGCTTTTGGTATGTTTTAAGTTTTCCTTCTAGGGTTCCATCTCAACTTAGGAATTTTTTTCATCTTTATTAAAGATATAAATCCTATTTTTCATTCCTATCTCTTATCTAAACCCCAATCACATACCCATACGTGTGTGTGTATATCACCCCTACACTTGGAAATTCAAATCAAGCTATTATACTCTTGTCCATCGTCCAAAGTACTTTTTAATTGGTGAATTTTTAGATGAAATTGCTCACACGTTCTTCATGCGACCGTTTATACTTCTTGAGGTACCAACGACCGATTACAAAATGTGTTCGCACATTAAAACGTAATTCCTAGTCTTGTAATCCTTAAGGCTTTTAGCAGTGACTCCCAAACCAATTGGTCTAAGGCACTAGGTGATGAATCACCCTCGCTAAATATTTTTTCTATTAATGCAGCCTTAAGTAATTACAAAAACCAGTGTTCATTTTTTTTATCTCTTTATTCACACTTGTATTTTTATTTTATTTTTCTTCGTACTAAGGACTTTAGACAAGAGCATTTCAAGGTCTCTTCTACTATTCCAAGTTTCAAGGTTCGTGTTTGTGCAATTTGTAGGGTATATATTTTCAGAATTTAGACTTAAACTTAGAAATTATTTTTCAAACTTATACTTTAATAAAAATATCAATACTCTTCCTTTATTTCGACTTAGCCCAAGAAGTGAACTCACAATTTGCCTATTTCTAAATAAACTACAAAGACATATACTTTCTACCGTTAAATTTTACGAAAAGTTATTTTTAGGGTTTTTAATTTACTAAGTCTAGGATCTAGTTTTTCCTAGCTAGTTAACCGTCTCGTCAAACTTAAGCCAATTATGGCCAAAATTGAACTTTTCAATTTTTATAATTTTTTAAAATTTTTCAATTTTTTATGGGTTTAAAATAAGTATGCAAATGCAAAAAAAATAAAATATATATATATGAATGCGAAGGAAGAAAGCTTACCGAGCACATCCCCAAACTTAATCTTGACAGTGTCCTCACTGTCATGCCACACCAAGGGGGTCAAAATTGTCGGCACCCCCCTGTTTATTTTTTATTTTATTTTATTTTATTGTTAACTGAAAAAGAAAAAATATGTACAAAAAGGTCCCCCCCAAACCTGAGTTAAACGATGTTATAAGTCGATGCCAAACTTTGCAAAGACCAAAAGTCAACACCAACCAGTTGAAAAATTTATCTGTGTAAAGTATCGGTTGGTGGAAGAACATGTTGTACAGAGCCAAGAAAAAGTGGGGAAGAGATAAGTGGTGGTATAGAATGTGTCTGCATGTACGTGGAAGTGAAGAGATAGGAGGTGATGATGAATAAAAACGAGAATGTGAATGATCAGAAATCAGTGGAATATTGGCATTCTCATAGTTGATTAGAAGAAAAGGGGATGGTTCAACTTCTATAGGGTGAGATTGATTAACCATAAAATCCCTGAGATGTTTTTGTGGATCCTTTACTGGCTTGGCATCATCCATCATATGCATATGATGTCCGCCATAGTCCAGCCGAAAGCTTGCCGGTTATTTTGTAAGACCATTAAAAGGGCTTTCTCTTGCTCAAGGGCTAGAGAGGCCGATATAATAACGGGAAAGGTCTCATTCTCACCTAGGTAAGCGTATTTAAGGTGAAACGGCAAAGGCTTAAGTTCGAGTTTCGGAAGCGAAACAATTGAAGGTAAAATTAGGGAGGCTATCTCGAACTCAATGGATTCCAACAATGGTTCGAAATCACTGTAAGCAACCGAATCGAATGGTTCAACTAACTCATCCAAAAATTCAAAGGACTCATACTCGGGCGGTGAGTCGTCAAAATCGTCCGCAAAAGTGAAACATTCGTAATCATTATCGGTTGTGCAAACTGTGTCAAATTCAGAGAGGGACGCACTAGTGGCGTTAAAACTGTTGTGATCAAACAGAAATTTTTCAAGCTCACAGTCCTCCTGCGTGATTTTGTGGATCGAGCAAACTTCTCGTGTACTAGCTTTAGGCACGGCTGGCAGACTTCCTATCTTGTAAATATTGAACTCACTAGACATCTTCCCGAAGGATAGAGTCATAGAGCCATTGCGACAATTGATTACGGCATTGGAAGTGGCCAAAAATGGTCGACCGAGGATCTCTAGAATTTGGTTCTGTGGGTTAGCAACAGGTTGTGTGTCCATAACAATAAAATCAACAGGGAATATGAAGTCCCCTACTTTGATCAACACATCCTCTAACTCACCCCTAGAATGGGTGATCGATCGATCAGCCATTTGGAGAGTACAATGAGTGGGTTTCAACTCTCCAACACCTAATTGCTCATATACGGAGTAAGGAAGCAGGTTAACACTAGAACCAAGATCTAAAAGTGCTCGATTGATGTTCTTATCCCTAATTGTTATTGAAATTGTAGGACAGCCAGGGTCCTTTCGTTTTTGGGGTAAGGGTTGAGGTTGGTTAATAGTATTGCTCACAGCACTAGCTACTAGCACTTTCTTGGGTATCTGAGACTTTCTCTTCGAGGTGCATAAGTCCTTTAAGATTTTCGCGTAAGACGGGACTTGTTGGATTGCATCCAAGAGAGGTATGTTTATGCTAACCTGTTTGAATAACTCCACAATCTTCTCCATTTGAGGAGTTGGTTTATTGGATCTTAACCTGTTTGGTAAAGGAACATTTTGAAAATCTGTTGAGTCCAATTTTTGTGGATTAGATTGCGGAGTTGGAACGGATCCCAGTGTTGGTGTGTTCGTGAAGTGAGATGTGGGTCCGTTAGGATGAGAAGAAGAAGTGCCTTTTGAAGAATGAAAAACAGGCTCTGACGAAGAAGATGAAGATGAAGAAGAAGAATAAGATGAAGAAGAACCACCGGCAGGGGTGTCATCACTACTACCCACGTTATTGTGCAACACTCTTCCAGATCTCAACGTAGTCACCGCATTTACATTATGATTTTGTTGTTCATATGCAACATGTGCGTTGTGTGTGTGACCGGGATTTGGCAATGGTTGAGATGGAAGCTTTTCCTTTTCTCGCTTGCTCAACGCAGCATTTAGTTGTGCAATTTGCATCTCGATTGATTTGATGCTTTGATCATGTGAAGCACTGTTGTACACCAAAGACTGAATGGAAGTCTCCGACCTTGCTGCGGATTGTGTAGATTATTTTAGAAACGCATCTAGACTTCTTTCTAGCGAGGTAATCTTATCGTCGTTTGGTTGAACAAAATTGTTTGGAGGGTAAGAGTTGTTGGGCACAAAATTGTTCATTTGGTTTGGATAAGGTTGTGGTTGGAAAGGTTGCTGGTATTGAGTTTGTTGGGGTGCTTGTTGTGGTGGAGGAGGCCTTTGAAAGTTGTTATTTCCTTGGAATTGTTGATCTTGATTCCAAGCAAAATTTGGGTGGCTCCTCCAACCCAGATTATAAGTCGAAGAGTATGGATCATTTCTTTGTCTTTGCTGAAAAGCAGTATTGACTCGATCTTTTTCTTGAACATGTGGATTGTAAGGACACTCTTCGGTGAGATGGGATGGATCCGAACAACAAGCACAAACAGTTCGTGGGGGTAAAGCAGGGGCAGGAGAAGACGATGAGATTTTGGTCTCAATTGCTTTTAGCTTTTTCGTAAGTGCGGCCATTTCGGCCTTCATTGCAATCGACATACCTAATTGATGTATGCCTGCCCTAGACTGACCAACAGAAGATGAGGTGGTCTTGGTGCTTTCCCACTGAAGTATTTGTTCAGCAAGATCGTCGAGAAACTGCCACGCTTCCTCACTAGATTTGGTTAGAAAGTGACCTTGACAAATGGTTTCCAACAACTGCTTCGTTTCTGGGTTCAATCTTTCGTATAAAGTTTGGCAAAGTTGCCAATTCTCGATTCCGTGGTGAGGGCATTGAACAAGTAAGTCTTTAAATCTTTCAAAACACTTCCAAAAGGGTTCGGAAGGAAGCTGGGAAAATTGAATGATGTCATTGCGAATTCTCGCGGTCTTGTGATGTGCGGTCTTGTGATGTGGATAAAACTTTTTAAGAAAAACTTTAACAAACTCTTCCCAATTTTTAATTGAGTGTGATGCTGTGCTGTATAACCATTTCTCGGCTAAGTCACATAAGGTGAAAGGAATGACCCTTAGCCTTATAGCATCATCTGAAAGTTGGGTTGTTTTCATCATTGCGTAAACGTTTTGGAATTTGTTTATGAAGGTATAGGCATCTTTGGATTCCAGTCCGTGAAATTTTAGCAACATATTGATGAAGTAGGGTTTGATCTCAAAATTGTCCTCATTTGCCGGTGGGAGTGAAAGACAAGTAGGTAAGGCGGTGCGGATCGGGTAGAAAAGATCCTGAAGCGCGATTTGTTGGGGCGCTTCAACAGGCGGGTGTTGTGGGTTATTCGCACCTAACGGAGGTGGAATCAGTCCCGTGGGTAAGGTATTATTAGGATTAAATCCCGACATTTCCTTAGAAGACGAAGAATGTGAAGGTGAAGGTAAGGAAGTGAAAGGAATTTTGACTTCGGAGTCGAAAAGCGTCGTTAGTCGGTACCAACGAGATACGGACTAATCGGGCACTAGTGTCCCTAGTCCAACCGGAGATACACTAAAGAGGTAGTGTTGTCAAAAAGGTGAAAAACAGAATGCGGGGGTAAGAAAACGTCAATGGAAAGAAAGTGGGTGTAAGTGGGGTGCACGGATTTTTTTAGCGACAAGTTGCAAGTTTTTGTAAAAAAATTTTCCTTTTTACTTTTTGTGTTTTTTTTATGTGGAACATTTTGCAAAAAAGATTTTCGATAAAAGGTTTAGACACACGCTCAATCAACCACAAATGCACAATCAGGCCTAGATCTAGGGTCACCTAGACAGCTAGACAGCTCCTAACTGTTCCAATGGGCAAGAAGTAGGACCTCAAACCGCCTCTTCACCGCCAATTGTGGCCAGGTACGCACAAGTAGGGAAAGGAGGGATCCGCTCACGAATCACCGTGAGACGGGCCTTTTAAAGTTACCTTTCACTACCTGTCTAGCCTAGGCACCATAAAGTCAGGTTAGGATCAACGGTCGATGCCTACAACTATTCCTTTGTCCTATTGAGCGCGAAGTCCTTAGCGCTGAGTCTAATCTTTTTTAATTAATTGATGGACAATGCAATATACCTTATGTGATTTTTTGGGGTCCTGGGAAGGGTGATGAAATCCCCGCCCAATCTGGATTGGTGTTCAAGCCCCTTAAAGTCAATTAAAATATGCAAAGCAGTAACACAATCACTTGCAAACAATTTTTTAGCGCGGCGCAAAGAATCCTGTACAAGATCAATTATTGGAAGGGGGAGAAATTTTTGGCGCAAAGAATCCTGCAGGAAATTTTACAGAGGAGATATCAGGGGGTTCAGAGAAGGAGAAAGGGAGCTTACAGAGAGATTTTGGTCCACTGCTGACGTCAGCTGACCGCGGATGCGCGGCCAATATGCTGCTTCTGCGGTGGAAACGCGGTGAGCTTTGCAGTTCAATTCCCGAGATTTCTTCTACTCTGCTGTTCTAATTTTCCTCTGTTGTTCAGATCTGCCGTTTTCTGTTTTGCTCTCTGGATTTTCCAGATCCGAACTCGTTCGTCGATCCTGCAAAATTCCAACGAAACACCCTTCAAACAATAAAAAGATGATAAAATTTTTATATTTTTCAATTTTTCAGTTTTTTATGAGTTTTATGATTTTATATTAACCCGAAATTGCAAAAAAAGAAATTACTACGCCATCCCCGGCAACGGCGCCATTTGATTGAATGTTGGATGTTTTCTGATCAAATAATTAATTACCGCAATCAAGAACGGCGTCGCTTGATAGCTAGCCGGTGAGTACGGGTCGGTCCACAGGGATTTTGTGTATTCTCAATTTGTTCTAACGAGTTAATTCCAAGCGGAGTTGGATTGATTTATCACTAAAAACTAAGGTTGATCTAAACTAGGATTAAAATCTTGCTAGGGTTTGGTTTAGGTTAAGTTTTGAAAGTCAATATTCCTCACCGCTTTCTATGCCCTAATTAAGATCTATTAGGTGTTATGGTAATAATTAATAAAGTGGATTAGTACCATCGGGAAGAAACGATGTTCCTTCCTCTAGGTTCTTGTCCTTCCTTTCTTAATTCTTACCCTAAACTCCATGGAAAACATATGCAACCGGTCTTTTAAACTACGGTATCACCGCTACCTCGTGGGATAGGGTGTCGTAGGGAGCGGTGTGTGTATGTATGCATGGAGTCCTATAAAAAGATGTGATAGGAAAGAAAGGGGTGAGAGATCTTCATCTCTCAAGCCTTCCCTATTCCTAACCCTAACAAGTGAGGAACTACTTACTCGTTAGGGAATTGAAAAACATGTTCTAAACTAATTAACTAGGGCAGATAATAAAAATTAACTAGGGCGGAAAGAAAATTAACTAGGGCAATAAAAAGAAAATTTACTCTAATTTTTATTTGATACTCTCTTCAATCATTTACAGGAATTGAATTCTGAATTTTGATAAATACATTGAGGCACAAGAAGAGGCATACCCCATAGAGAGTTTTAGGATTTCTATTTATAGAATATAGAAACCATAGGGTTACAATCGACTCTCATCTGCAATTACAAATATACCCCTAAAGAAGACTAGTTAACACACCGCCGCACCGACACGAGATCGCACTGACACGGGTTTCATATGGCCGCGGATTCGCGGCCATAAGCTTGGTTTGGCCGCGGTTCCGCGGCCATCTTGAGGGCTTGCTGGCTGATTTTTCCTGGGGTTCTTTCTGCTGCTTTTGGCTTCTTGTTTCTTTACTTGGTTTCTCAGTTTGTCTTCTAGATTTCTTCCAGATTTCCACAGTGAATAAAGTCGTGGACTTTTACCGCTTGCTTCTTGTCGAAGTCTTGAACCACTGCCTTTGTTCTTTGTGAAATCGTCCATTAATCTTCGTTTAGTCTTCAAACTGTAAGCATGATTAAGATCTTTCCATTTGTTGGTAGTAGTCTCACTTTTGTATCGTCTTTTCATCTTTTTCACTGTTTTTATTCCGAGAACCTGAAACCTGCAACTATGTAGCAGACATGGATCAAAAGCACCTGTTTATTTGTAAAATGATAAGAATGGGGAATATAATAATGCAAAATTATGATATGAACATCACCCTAGATATCATAGTCTTACCTTTATGATATAGTTGACCTAGGAAATCGTTATTTATTCGATTTCTACCTGTTGATATTTTCTACTCACGAGTTGGCAACTCACCCCCGTTGTACCACAGTTCTTGCAGGTTGACCGCTTGGATCGGTAGCGGTATCGTTAGCCCTCAGCTTGCTTTTGGGTGACTTGCTTGGTAGGTGGTATATGTCGGATCGTGCCACTAGTGTATTTCTCATTCATATTGTATCTAGTTAACTCCATTAATCAAAACTAGTATTTATATAAATAGTAAGACTTAGGGAGACTTGTAGTTGCGAGATTGAGCGATGGGTTTTATGTTCGCTTTTTGGGTTGTTGTCATGCTTTATTTATTATCTTTTGTGTTGATCTTTGCCGTTGGGCGTCGTATACTTGTTTTATTACTTACTTGCATGGTAGGTGGTACATGTCGGATCGTGCCACCAGTGTATTTATCATTCATATTGTATATTATCATGTATTTGTGATTTTGGATCAAAATATACAAAGGAGGTGCTGTCCAAATTTTTAAAAGACGGAACATGTTTTTCAACTAGTAAGATAAACTTGCATTTTTCATGTTCCCTTTTCTATGCATTTAAGAAAACATTTTACTTCATTATACCTTACTTCAAAACTTCACCTCTTTTATTTCTTAAAAAGTTTTAGATTTCTGGGTTTCAACTTACTTGAATTACGTTACGCCTTTAGACGTCTCATGATTTAAGTGCTGGTCACGAGCTAATATTTCGGGTCGTGACATCTACTTTCTAACAATTATGATAATCTAATCTAATTACTTTGTTGGATACTTTTGCGTGACTTTAGAATTTTCATAAGACGAAACCATATATCTCATATTAATCTATGTGAAAATATGATCATGCCCATAAAAAATCTCATTGAACTGCTAAAAATAGACCGCTGATCCGCCGCCGTTTTTTGGTTTCATGGCTCCAGATTTTTTCTGTGGTTTTATCGTCAATTAGATGATTTTTGAGCATATAAAATTTTGAATATCTCGCTGTATCTCTGTAGTTGCGTAGATCTCCGAATTATTCCCAAATTTGTTATATAATTAGGCAGGTTGATTTGTTGCTTTTGACTAGATTTGGTTTCTCCAATTGATTTACTGTTGTGATGATTGATTTACGGTTGTTTATTGCAACCTTTGCTGATTTGTAATGATATTCCCAAATTTGTACCAAATTTGCAAATTGTCATTTGATTTTCTGAATAATTCCCTTAAGTCTCCATTGTACGCACGTAATCCTTTTTTAGGTCAATTTTTCGTCCTTTTGCATCGAAGCCCTGTTATCTGTAATAATTCACAAAAGATACCTAGAACAGCATAATATATGATAATAACATAATAAATGGGTTAAAAAATGTGCAATAAATTACACCTATCAAATATCCTCACACTTATCTTTTGCTAGTTTTCGAGCAAATCTAGAGTTTCAAACTCTAATCTAAACTAAACTACTATCTAAGTAAATCCTACTCCTACTCCTATTCCTATAAAAGAAAATAAAGGAAATAAAAATAAGAAAATGAAAACTATATACAAAGATAAAAATATATAAGAAAAATACGAAAAATAAGAGTTTAAATTTTAGTAGATTTTCGGTCGTCATAAACCATGCCTTAATAGACTTTGATCTATATCGAAAATTACTTCTTTACCATTCTTCCATTCTTTCCTACCTATTTTGCTTCCGAACATGATCATATACCCCTACGTGTATGGAAAAATCATCCCTATATTTGGAGAATTCAATTCAAGTTCTCAAACTCTTATCCTTAGCTCCCTATTACTTTTTAATCGGCGGATCAAATTGATGGATTTGTTTCCACATTTTTCAAGCGACCGCTAATGCTTCGTGAGGTACCAACCAACCGATTACCGCATGTGATCAGTTATTGGGCATAAATAGCTGTATCCTAATTTTGCAACACCTAAGGCACAACAAATGATCCCAAACCAGTTGGTCTAAATCACTAGATGAAGTACCTTCGTTGAATTTTTTTATGCTACCTTTATAACAACCCCAAATTTCCTGTACAACTTTCTGTGCAAATTTTTCAAAATTTAAAGAAAGGGTACTTTTGCCTGAGCATAAGTTAAATATTTGTTTTGCTAATTAATAGCAAGAAGGAGTTTGTGGCTTATTGGTAATATCTTGCACTGCTGAACCAAGCTACCAGAGTTCAAATCCTATACCCCACATTATTTTTAATATTTATTTTGAATTTTTAGAATACCAACAGTTTTTACGTGCATATATCACAAAACCCCACTACCTATGAAAAGTTAAATACACCAGTGAGTATATGAACCATCTGGGGGCCCTCCGACTGCCGGACTCGGCGGAGTCGGCCGACACCGCCGGCCAGACTCGGCCGTACCGTCGAGTCCCCAATACCAATGTTGTGCCTCTTGGACTCCTCTATACACCTGCACACTTTAAAACTTTAGACCAGTAACAGAGACTGTTTAATACCCTATTTACTCTATTTTTATTACATTTTAATATATTTTATTACATTTTTTCCAATTAAACTCTTCATCTACCCTAACCCTAGCCTAACCCTATAAATACCACCCCTAAACACTACCCCCTCACCCTAAAATTCTGAGCCAACTCTCAAGAAATTTCTAGAAACCCTAGTGTGCATTTGAAGTGAGCAAAGGGGTGAAATTCCGACAATCCTAAGAACTCCCGCCGACGAATCGACACACCGGCGAAGCCTACGTCTCCCTCTTCCTCTCATCTAACATTGAAACCTGTAAGTCCCTCTCCCTCTTTTCTATTCTTGTTCTAAAAATGCGAGGTTCTAAAACCCGACGGAATTGGAACAAATCCGATTTCCGATTCGGTCCTCTCTCAAAATCCAACATTTTCTTAAATACAATCGCACAAAACTATTATATGTCGACTATTAAACACTAACTAATCATATTGAATAAGTTCTATATCAAAAGAAATTGCTATTTCCATTTTACCGTATTTTTTCATTAAAATACTATATAGTTTCATTTCGACATTTAAACCATCAAATCCTTGCTATACCTTTATGTAGATCACGAGGTAATGACCTACCTCCTCACACACTCATATGCAACATAGCAGAATACTTTCGGGAACATAGAATACGGGAAAACACCACCTTTTCAAATAAATACCATTACTAATAAAACCATTTTCTAAACGATTTAGTATTTATACAAATTTTTGCAAAGAGCCGCTACAACCCATTTGGGGAACCCATTCGAGATGGTGCGGATTATCACACATCCTCGGGCTTAGTAGTGCGAGATGCAGACCTCCCCAAGGAGCATTCGGTCTCGAGAGATTTAAAATACGACATCTTAAGAAAATGAGATTTTTTAGAAATATAAAATATATATTAAAATTATATAATTATATATATATATATATGTAACATTAAGATATCTATTTTGAAATATTATAAATATTCCAACTCTTTTCAAAAATCACAAGAATCATTTTACATTAAAATACCATGAATTCCATACAAGTCAATATTACAAATAAATACCCTTTATTATGGAATTAGGATATTTTCACTAGAAATATCACAATTATAAAATCTACAGTCATGATAACTCTAAAGACGATAACTAAATACTTGGGTAGTATTTTGAAAAGTATATAAACGTATTTTTACATAAAACCCCCTCAAGTTCTATAAATTACCTTAAGGACCCTAGTAAACATAAGTTTAAGCGGGACCAATCTCTTGAGCCTCAGGAAGCCGGAGAAGTGGGTGCTTGCCTATATAAGGTAGACAACTTAACAACGGTGTTATCAATATGATAATCGTCTTTGAAAAAGACACAAATCCTGCCGTCCATGTGCAGCGGTTACCGATAACATCAAAACCATCATGACTTCAATTTACTTTTCTAATTGTCTGACTCAGACTGAGTCTCATTAATAAACTGACTTGAATATGATTCAAGTACAATCTATAATCTACAATCTGCAATCTACAATATTACAATTCAATATGAATTCATGAATCCATATATTCAATTTATCAATCTATACAACTTGACCGAACCGAACCATGGATATACTTCCATTTACATGATTATCCAGTTATATCCATTTACATGATTCTTCAGTTACATCCATTTACCGATATCCTGATTTTGGCAAGTCATCAAATTATACAATCTATATTACAAGACAATACAAATTGCAATACAATTTACAATACAAACAATACAACCAAGATATCGCAGGGTTTAAGGGGTAGATTGGTACGGAAGGTGTTAGAAGTGGCACGAGATAGCAACCATAAGACGTAATTACAGTCATGCCGTTGTTCCGTGGTATTATCGATGGAGCCTCGCACTTCCATTTGCCCTAGTCTCTAGCATATAGAGACTCCTCCAGTATACACTGGCACCTTTCTGTACCAAGCTACAAACAACAGCGTTAACACTAAATACAACATTAAAAGCTACTCTCTCTCTCTCTTACTCTCTATCTATTCTATTTCTCCCTTATCTTTGGGACTTACCGAGCGCTCTGTCCGCTGACGACATTCTCTTTCTTTCTTCTTTGAATGTCGTCAGGTGATCTGGACACTCTGGAGATCGAGCCCACCAGCGAGGACTTGGACCAGCTAGCTTACGACCCAGAGCTCTAGCTTCATTGTACATATTTCATTTCAGTACTTTCCATTTCTGTTATGCCATTGTTTAGGTATTGCTTTCATTATGATGTATTTACTTTTCCATGCATTGTACAGAAAGAATGTGAATAAATAAAGTTGCTGTTTTATTATATCTTGTCTCTTGTGCATTTACTTTTATATTGCTTAGATACGCTTAGCGTATTTACTTCACAGTAGATACGTAGCGGCCTCGTCGCGTCCTCTGCCCGTATACTGGGAAGCGGGACGTGACAGGTTTTGTTGGTGGTCCATGCAGGTCCGAGTTGTATGGAACACTGCCATGCAATTCTGTTCAGTGTGAACAACCTAAGCAATATAACACAAGAACCAGCAACTAAAATATTCTTTACAATCCATGTTCCTTGAATCTTACAATTTCATATTCCTTGAATCTTACAATTTCATATTCCTTGAATCATATACTTTGAATCTGTCCTAACCTAAATTTTTCATTCAAGGTTATGGATTCCCCAAACAACACCAGCACCAATGTCAACAACACTCCACCTCCACTACCACTCACACCTGCCTTCCCTGCTCCGATCAACGAGCAGACGGTTCTGCTTGAGGCAATCCGAAGCCTCCTGGTTGGACTGCAGCAGCAGACTGCTATATTAGTGAACCGATCAGAAGCAGAAGCAACCGGTATAAAGCGCTCTGCCACCCAAATGGCAGGAGGAGCTTCGTGAAGGCCACCTTTTGTGCCAAGGCGACCCGGAGTACCGAAAAACCGTCCCAGCCCAGCTTTTTGTAACTACTGCAGGAGAAAGGGACACTTGTGGAAGGACTAGGCACGCAAAAGGCCTGTGCATCGTTTGTGGCGTATCCGATCGTAGAATTGGAAACTGTCCCTATAGACGCAACTCAGCTCACACACCCACCAACTACCCGCAGCGGCCGACTATCCACGCTCCTGCAACTCGTTTTGCACCCCCAGCACCATCTACACATGGACCACCTCTACCCAGTCAGGCATCGATGTACCGGCATATACAGAAAAATGTGCCGAGATGCCAAGCCTCCACATTAGCAGCCGTAGAAGCAGAGATAATTGACCAAGGCAACAGTAGTAAGTCTCTTTCACATTTTAAAACCCTTGTACCACTTTGTTATTTTTCATACACTGTCAGTACTTCAGTCCGCAAACTTTCCTTGAATCTGTTACATTTTCCTTTTACAAATTTCGAGGACGAATTTTTTTTAAGGAGGGTACAATGTAACAGCCCTAAATTTTCTGTACAACTTTCTGTGCAAATTTTTCAAAATTTAAAGAAAGGGGTACTTTTGCCTGAGCACAAGTTAAATATTTGTTTTGCTAATTAATAGCAAGAAGGAGCTTGTGGCTCATTGGTAATACCTTGCACTGCTGAACCAAGCAATCAGAGTTCAAATCTCACACCCTAGATTATTTTTTATATTTGTTTTGAATTTTTAGAATACCAACAGTTTACACGTGCATATCTCACAAAACTCCCACTACCCATGAAAAGTTAAATACACCAGTGAGTATATGAACCGTCTGGGGGCTCTCCGACCGCCGGACTCGGCAAACTCGGCCGAGTCGGGCCGGCCGGACTCGGCCGGACCGCCGAGTCCCCAACACCAATGTTGTGCCTCTTGGACTCCTCTGTACACCTGCACACTTTAAAACTTTAGACCAGTAACAGAGGCTGTTTAATACCCTATTTACTCTATTTTTATTGCATTTTAATATATTTTAATACATGTTTTCCAATTAAACTCTTCATCTATCCTAACCCTAGCCTAACCCTATAAATACCACCCCTAAATACTACCCTCTCACCCTAAAATTCTGAGCCAACTTTCAAGAAATTCCTAGAAACCCTAGTGTGTATTTGAAGTGAGCAAAGGGGCGAAATTCCGGCGAATTTTCCGGGGACAATCCTAAGAACTCCCAGCGACGAATCGACGCACCGGCGAAGCCTATGTCTCCCTCTTCCTCCCATCTAACTTTGAAACTCGTAGGTCCCCCTCCTTCTTTTCTATTCTTGTTCTAAAAATACGAGGTTCTAAAACCCGACGGAATCGGAACAAATTCGATTTCCGATTCGGTCCTTTCTTAAAATCCAACATTTTCTTAAATACAATCGCACAAAACTATTACATGTTGACTATTAAACACTAACTAATTATATTAAACAAGTTCTATATCAAAAGAAATTGCTATTTCCATTTTACCGTATTTTTTCATTAAAATACCATATAGTTTCATTTCGAAATTTAAACCATCAAATCCTTGCTATACCTTTAAGTAGATCACGAGGTAATGACCTACCTCCTCACACACTCATATGCAACATAGCACAATACTTTCGGGGATATAGAATACGGGAAAATAACACCTTTTCAAATAAATACCATTACTAATAAAACCATTTTCTAAACGATTTAGTATTTATACAAATCTTTGCAAAGCGCCGCTACAACTCATTTGGGGAACCCGTTCGGGATGGTGTGGATTATCGCACATCCTCGGGCTTAATAGTGTGAGATGCAGACCTCCGAAAGGAGCATTCGGTCTCGAAAGATTTAAAATACGACATCTTAAAAAAATGAGATTTTTTAGAAATTTAAAATACATATTAAAATTATATAATTATATATATGTAACATTAAGATATCTATTTTGAAATATTATAAATATTCCAACTCTTTTCAAAAATCACAAGAATCATTTTACATTAAAATACCATGAATTCCATACAAGTCAATATTACAAATAAATACCCTTTATTATGAAATTAGGATATTTTCATTAGAAATATCACAATTATAAAATCTACAGTCATGATAACTCTAATGACGATAATTAAATACTTGGGTAGTATTTTGAAAAATAAATAAAAGTATTTTTACATAAAACCCCCTTAAGTTCTATAAATTACTTTAAGGACCCTAGTAAATATAGGTTTAAGCGGGACCAATCTCTTGAGCCTCAGGGAGCCGAAGAAGTGGGTGCTTGCCTATCTAAGGTAGATAACTTAACAATGGTGTTATCAATACGGTAATTGTCTTTGAAAAAGATACAAATCCTGCCGTCCATGTGCAGCGGTTACCGATAACATCAAAACCATCAGGAATTCAATTTACTTTTCTAATTGTCTGACTCAGACCGAGTCTCATTAATAAACTGACTTGAATATGATTCAAGTACAATCTACAATCTACAATCTGAAATCTACAATATTACAAATCAACATGAATCTATGAATCCATATATTCAATCTATCAATTTATACAACTTGACCGAACCGAACTATGGATATATTTCCATTTACATGATTATCCAGTTACATCCATTTACATGATTCTTCAGTTACATCCATTTACTGATATCATGGTTTCGGCAAGTCATCCAATTATACAATCTATATTACAAGACAATACAAGTTGCAATACAATTTACAATACAAACAATGCAACCAAGACATCACGGGGTTTAAGGGGTAGATTAGTACGGAAGGTGTTAGAAATGGCACGAGACAGCAACCATAAGACGTAATTACAGCCATGCCGTTGTTCCGTGGTATTATCGACGGAGCCTTATACTTCCATTTGCCCTAGTCTCTAGCATATAGAGACTCCTCTCATATACACTGGTATTCTTCTGTACCAAACTACAAACAACAGCGTTAATACTAAATACAACATTATAACAATATAATACAACATTAAAAGCTACTCTCTCTCTTACTCTCTGTCTATTCTATTTCTCCCTTATCTTGGGGACTTACCGAGCGATCTGTTCGCTGACGATATTCTCTTTCTTTCTTCTTTGAATGCCGTCAGGTGATCTGGACACTCTGGAGATCGAGCCTACCAGCGAGGACTTGGACCGGCTAGCTTACGACCTAGAATTCTAGCTTCATTGTACACATATCATTTCATTTCAGGTCTTAGACCAACTTTATTTATTCACATTTTTTTGTACAATGCATAGAAAAGTAAATACAACTGAATGAAACCAATGCCTAAACAGTGGCATAACAGTAATGAAAAGTACTGCAATGAAAAAATGTGTATAATGAAGCTAGAGCTCTGGGTCGTAGGCAAGCTGATTCAAATCCTCACTAGTAGGCTCGATCTCCTGAGTGTCCAGATCACCTGACAACATTTCAAAAAAGAAAGAGAAGAAATGTCGTCAGTGAACAATCGCTCGGTAAGTCCTAAAGATAAGGGAGAAATAGAAAAGAAAGAAAGAGAGAGAGTGTAGCTTTTAAAGTTGTATTATATTGTTATACCATTGTATTTAGTGTTAAAGCTGTTGTTATCGTAAGTTCAAGGGTGAATGTCAACCAATCTCAAGAGTGTTCTCGAACCCAACAGGCTGTAATCCAGGGATAGGGAACCACGGGCCCGAATCAAATGTTTGTAACGGGACTTCGACCGTCGTCGAAGTATTCCAAACTCAACAGGCTGTAATCCAGGAGCATGGAAACACGGGCCCTCATGATAGCTTGCTTGTGTTAGTAGACATGGATTAATGATTTAGGAGGACTCTTGAGATTCTGTTGGATTCACGAATGAACTACCCCAATACCCCGTGTATTTGTATTGATAGTAATGATTGTACTGATGGTATTGTATTGTATTGTATTGTATTGTCTTGAAAATTGTATAGATGACTTGCCGAACCATGATATCAGTAAATGGATGTAACTGGAGAATCATGTAAATGAGTGTAACTGGAGAATCATGTAAATGGAAGTATATCCATGGTTCGGTTCAGTCAAGTTGTATAGATTGTATAGATTGAATCGTTTGAATATATGGATTCATGGATTCATGTTGAATTGTAGTTTGAATACTTGAATCATATTCAAGTCAGATTATTAAGAAGAGACTCAGTCTGATTCAGAACAATTAGAAAAGACATTGAAGTCCTGATTGTTTTGATGTTATCGGTAACCGCTGCACATGGGCGGCAGGATTTGTGTCTTTTTCAAAGACGATTACCGTGTTGATAACACCGTTGTTAAGTTGTCTATCTTAAATAGGCAAGCACCCACTTCTCCGGCTCCCCGAGGCTCAAGAGATTGGTCCCGCTTAAACCTATATTTACTAGGGTCCTTAGGGTAATTTATAGAACTTGAGAGGGTTTTATGTAAAAATACTTTTGTATAATTTTCAAAATACACCCCAAGTATTTAATTATCGTCTTTAGAGTTGTAATAAATATAGATTTTATATTTTGTGACATTTCTAGTGAGAATAACCTATTTTTCATAATACATGGTATTTAATTGTAATATTGAACTTGTATGGATTTCATGGTAATTTAATGTAAAGTGATTCTTGTGATTTTGGAAAAGTTGAAGTATTTATATTATAAAAAAAATAGGTATTTTTGATATTACATATATATATATATATTTATAAAAATAAATTTCAATATATATATTATATTTCTAGAAATCTCATTTTCTTAAGATGTTCGTATTTTAAATCTTTCGAGACCGAATGCTCCTTGTGGAGGTCTGCATCTCGCACTACTGAGCCCAGGGACGTACGATAATCCGCACCATCCCAGTCGGGTTCTCCAAATTGGGTTGTAGCGGCACTTTGCAAAGATTTGTGTAAAATACTAAATCTTGTAAAAATGGTTTTATTAGTAAATGGTATTTATTTGAAATATTTCGTTTTCCCGTATTCTAGGTTCCCGAAAGTATTGTGGTATGTTGCATATGAGTGTTGTGAGGAGGTAGGTCATTACCTCGTTATCTAACTTAAAAGTATAGCAAGATTGTGATGATTTAATATCAAAATGAAACTACATGGTATTTTACTGAAAAAGAGCAATAAAAGTTACAAAATGATATAGATTGTCATGAAACTTGTTCAACATGTTTGTTAATGATTAATAGTCAACATGTAATAGTTTAATAGGGTTGTGTTTAAGAAAAGTGGGATTTTTAGAAAGAAATCGAATTGGAAATCGGTTTGACTCCGATTCCGTCGACTTTTATTAAAAGATGTTTTTAGAGTAGCAAAGGAGGGGGGGTGGGACTTACTGGCTTAGAATAATATAAGAGAGGAAGAGGGAACGGATGTAGCTTCCGGTGCGTCGTTTCTTCACCGGGAACTCCTAGGGTTGTCGTTAGAAATTTGCCGAAGCTTTCGCCCTTCGCTACTCCAAAAGTACACTATGAGTCTAGGGATTTCTTGAGAGTTTTGATCAGAATTTTGGAGTGAGGGGTGTGTGTAGGGGTTGTATTTATAGGGTAAGGCTAGGGTTAGGGTAGGTGAAAGGTTTAATTGAAAAAAATGTGATAAAATATAATAAAATGTAATAAAATGGAGTAATTAGGGTTTTAAAGGGGTCTCTGTTACTGGTCTGTAGAAATGAAGTGTACAGGGGTGCAGGGGAGGTGAAAAGCCAAAAGTTTCATTTTGATGATTCGGCGGTCTGGCCGAGTCCGGCCGGCTACGGCGGCCCGAGTCGGCCGGTCCCTTGGTCGATTCGGCCTAGTCCGGCCGAGTCAGGTGGCCGGAGAGCTCCTTGTCGGTTCATTAGTCCCCTGCTACAGTTAGTTTTCCATGTGTAGTGGGGTTTTTGTGAGTTATGCACGTATAAACCCTTGGTATTCTAAAAATTCAAAATAAAACAATATTAGAAATAATGTGGGGTGTGGGATTTGAACTTTGGTGGTTTGGTTCAGCGGTGCAAGGTCTTACCAATGAGCTACAAGCTCTTGCTTGCTATTAAAAAGCAAAACAAACTTGTATCTTGTGCTCAGGCAAAAGTACCCATTTCTGTATTTTTTGAAAAAGTTGTACAGAAAGTTTAGGGTTGTTACAGATTTATATTTAGAATAGTGGTTGAAAAATTTAGATGAAGAGAATTTTTGAATATTCGAAGTTTTAAAATTAGCATCTCCTTTATTTAAATTTTTCTTTCTTTTGCTTGGTAAAGGATCAATCGTTTCCTGTCTTTTTGAAAACTTAGCAAAGGAAACTGTTAAATCATTATTTTATTTGTTGAAGGAAGCAATTTTTCCGTTCAATTTTCCTTGAGAAATACAAGACAATTTTAAAAAATCAATTTCTCTTTTAAAAGATGAAACCAAATTTTCATGATTATTTCTTAAAATATCACATAAAAAAAATCAAATTTTCATTTTCAGTGTTTAAAGCATCAATAGTTTTTGATTGAATATCAATTTTTGAAAGAAACTCAATTTTCTCTCTCTCGAATTTATCAATTTGTGCAAGAAAATCATTTCTCTTTTTCTAATCCATCAATCAAAACAACATTTCTGAAAACTTCTTGTGCACTACTAGAAAATTTTAAATATCAAATGCGCTAGTAAAAATTTTAATCAAACCTTCATTTTCTTCTCTCAAAGTATTTCGAGAAAAAATCAAATTCTCCTTTTTGCTTTTCAAAAATTCATTCAACGAAACCAATTCCTTTTTCTCCCTTTCTAACAACAAAATTTTATTTTCAAGGAAACTATTTCGAGACATTACCATATTAAGTTGATGATGAAAACTAGAAGAAGTATCATTAAGTTGATCATGTGTATCAACAACAGAAGAATTGCTCTCATCGTCATCACTATTAAATGCATCCTCTCTAGATATTTGTTTTAGCTCTTTCAACCTACCATCCTCAAAGTTAAACACCTTATCGTGAGAAACTCCTTGAATCATATTGACTTCGCGATTTTGATCATATATGTCGCTTTGTTGCTTTCCTAGGTTAAAAATACTCAATTCCATTTTTATATTCCCAAAGGTAAGCTGTATAGAACCATTATGACTGTTGATCAACGCGTTTGAAATGGCTAAGAATGGTCGACCCAAGATCATTGGAATTTGGTTCTTAGGGTTAGATACAGGTTGTGTTTCTAGAACAATGAAATCTACAGGGAATATAAATTTCTCTATCTTAAATAACACATTCTTAATTTCACCCTTCGGTTTCTTAATGAATCAGTCGGCCAATTGTAAAGTAAGTTTTGTGGGTTGAAGATCACCCAATTATAGCTGTTCATAGACCGAAAAAGGTAGAAGGTTCACACTAGCTCCTAGATCAAGTAAATCTTGGTTTATGACCTTGACACCTATAATGCAAGAAATGGTAGGACAACCGGGGTCCTGATACTTTACAGGTATTGCATTATAGATGACGTCTCTAATATTTCCGGTTAGAAAAACCTTCTTAGACACTTGTGTTTGCCTCTTCTTAGTGCATAGGTCTTTAAGAAATTTAGCATAGGAAGGAACTTGGTCAATTATGTCCAAAAGAGGGATGTTGACCTTGACTTATTTAAACGTCTCCATCATCTTCACCACTTTGGTATCTTGCTTCTTGACCTTTATACATTTTGGATATGGTGCTCTAGGCTCAAGAAAGGTATCCATATAAGATGGATGGAATGTGGGTGTATCAATAGATGACGGCCGTGTAAGTGAGGCAGGAGACTGTTGCTCCTCATTAGCCGGTATCTCTTCCGAATTTTCGAGCATCCTAACCTGATTATCAATCTGTTTTTCCGATCGCAAAGTAATTATAGTATTTTTTGCGCGGGATTTGCACGTGGATCTTTTGGATTTGTTATAGGTTGGCTAGGTAAGGTGCCCATTTCTCGTCCTCCCAATGTTGCAACTAGCTGGCCAATTTGCTTTTCAATATATTCCAGCTGCTTTTCAACCCTATTAAGTTTACTATTCTCGTCCCCACACTCTTGTTGTGTGTTGGGTTGGGATGGGTTGGGTGGAGGACATTGTCTTATATTTTGGAATTGTTGGTTAGTGTTTCCTTGATTTCACTGTAAATTAGGGTGGTTCGTTCATCCTTGGTTATAAGTTTGAGAATAAGAATTATTATTATTATTTTGATATGCAGCATTGGCGGTCTCTTGCCCTTGAGGACCGCTTAGAAGGCGACATTCTTCAGAAAGGTGGAACGAGTCTTGACAGTTTAGGCAAGAAGAGAGTTTGCTAACTTTTTTGACGAGGACGGTTGTGGTTGATAGCTTTTATATTGATTTTCTTATTGCTGCTAGCTCAGCTTGCATCCCTATAGTAGTTTCAACGGCGTGTAACCCTTCCTTAGATGTGGTTGAACTTCTCGCACTAGTACTCTCCCATTGCATGGTTTTATCAGATAATTCTTCTAGAAAGTTCCATGCACCATCTTCCTTTTTCATCATAAAATCGCCTTGACATGTCGACTCTATCATAAATTTAGACTCCATACGATCATATACTATCTGGTATAATTCCCACTTAGCTATATTGTGATGTGGGAAATTAATGAGAAGGTGTTTAAAACGTTCAAAATATTTCCAAAAAGATTCCCTATATTGCGATGTGGGAATTTAATGAGAAGGTGTTTAAAACGTTCAAAATATTTCCAAAAAGATTCCCCTGGTTTTTGTGAAAATGTCCTAATTTCATTTCTGAATTTAGTGGTTTTAAAATGTGTGTAGAATATTTTAAGTAAAGTTTTAGTAAACTCCTCCCATGTGTGAATAGTGTTAGCCAACACACTGTACAACCAATGCTTAGCTTTATCAGTGAGGGTAAATGGTATTAGTCTAAGTTTTACAGCATCTTGATTCAACTGCTTCAATTTGAACAATTGACATAAGTCCTCAAATTCCCTTATAAAGACATAGGTGTCTTCCAATTCTAGACTATGGAATTTAGGAAGTTAGTTTATGAAAGCAGCTTTAATTTCATAGTCACCGGCTGCTAACGGTAATACTATGCAAGATGGCAATGATGTGCGGATACGATAGCATCTATCCTATAAGATACATGTAGCGGGGACGATTTCAGCCATAGTATCTATAAAATCAAGACGAGCCAAGCGTTTTGTTTCGTTTCGACCCCACATGTGCATACACCGTATGTAAAAGTTTTTTTTATTTTAATGCAAAAACTAAGATGACTAGAGATTCTAACAAATCACCAACACAGTGCGCAAACAAACCTAGATTTAGGGTTACCTAGGTCAAGTTACTAGACTCGCTCCTAACTGTCAAAAGACAAATTGCGGGATAGATCCTCTAACAGCTCTTTAACAATCTTGAAGCTAGATCAGTGCCCGTTATATGAATCACCGAAATAACGAGCCTTAATTAAATAACTATAATTAATCACACGTCACTAGACACCTCAAGATTGAATCGGATAACTGTTATATTACCTACAACCTCTTCTTGTCCTATTGAGCACGATATGTTCTTAAGGGCTGAAGTCTAGATATTTTTTAAATTACTGTAGATCAATGCAGATATTCAGTTATGATTTGTGGGGCCCAGAAAGGATGATGAAATTCACACCTAATCTGGATTTGGGTTGTTGCTCCTTAGAATCTTTCTAAATATGCAATGCAACCTAAAACGATCAAAGATTTAAAATCTAAACTAATTTTTTTTATATGGCGCAAAGAATCCTGGAAATATCTGTTAGTTGGAATCAAATCGAGATTTTGGGAAGAACGAGATCTTACCTGGATTTGCCTCTGTTCGTCTTGATCTTCTATTCCAGTAAGTTTTCTCGATTCCTGAAATTTTAAATAGAAATTTTGCAGAATCAAATGCATTAAAGGAAATCTAATTTAATATATAGCTAAAATCTAAAACTTAAATTTAAATGTAATTAAACTACACCTCTCCAGCATCGACGCCAAAAATTTGATGTGGATTTTATTAGTCCTCCAATTTTAATCGCAAGTATACAGCTTATCGCAGTTGTACTTGAGAATCGTTCCCATAGAGAGATGTCTTAACTAATTTTAAATTAAGTTAAAGAATTAGATTTTTTTTAAAAGTGCAAATAAAAGTGGGTTTTTTTATGAATATAGAAGAATCTAGGGTTTTGTATTTATTTATCTTTATTGGTTGGTTTAAAAGATGACACTTCTTTTCTAGATCTATTTTTAATATGTTTTCTATTAATCCTATAAAAGTATATGTTAATTTAATATTATTAAAGTTAACCTATCAATTATAAAAATATCATTTAGATAGCAATACTAAAACACTTCTTCTAGTTAATTAAAAAATAATCTACATTTAATTTTCGATTAATAGCGATAGTTGATCAATCTATTTATATCATCTTATCGAATAAATTAGATCCCCTTTAATTACCTAATTTTAATTTCTTTTAATTAAACCCTTCTCGTACCTGCACTCATTAGATCTCTAGGACGTCAACCTAATAAGTTTCCTGGTGTTATCATCTTCTCCTAATCTTCTTTCTAAATGTCAACTATCATTAAAAAGATTAGCTTTTCAGATGATAAACTTAATAAGAAGAATTTAAATAATAAAATATTAATATTTAAGCACAAGAAAAGAAAGCAATAAAACATCCAACCAAATAGAGTAAATAAATACAAAAAGCCTAGAAGAGAAATTAGTTACGCTTCATATTAAAATAAAACAAAAATTTATTCAAAAAAATTACTTACACCGGTATTAATCTCTCAAAAGAAAACACTAGAGTTTATTACCAAAAGAGAGATATGAAACCCTAAGGCTATACACGTGTTTATATAGGGCTAAAAAAGATGGGATAATAAGATGCAAGAGAATCTACTTTCTAACAATTATGATAATCTAATCTAATTGCTCTACTGGATACTGTTGCGTGCCTTTAGAATTTTCAAAAAACGAAACCCTACATCTCATATTAATCTATGTGGAAATACTATCATGCTCATAAAAAAATCTCATCGAACGGTACAAAATCGACCGCTGATCCACTGCCGTTTTTTGGTTTCATGGCTCCAGATTTTTTCTGTGGTTTTATCGTCAATTAGATGATTTTTGAGTACATAAAATCTTGAGTATCTCACTGTATCTCTGTAGTTGAGTAGATCTCCGAATTTTTACCAAATTTGGAATATAATTAAGCAGGTTGATTTGTTACTTTTGATTTGATTTGGTTTCTCCAACTGATTTATTGTTGTGATGATTGATTCACCTCTATTTGTTACAACATTTCCTGATTTGTATTAATATTCCCAAATTTATTCTAAATTTGCAAATTGTCTTTTGATTTTTTGAATAATTCCTTTAAATCTCCATTGTACGTACATAATCTTTCTTTTAGGACAATTATTCGTCCTTTTGCATCCAATCCCTGTTATATGTAATAATTCACAAAATATACTCGGAACAGTATAATATATGACAATAACATAATAAATGAGTTAAAAATGTCCAATAAATTACACCTATCAATAGGGTATAATGCTCATGCGAGCCATCTTCTTATCGGTCTTAGGGGACATCTCTTTGAAGATGGTGATTCTTGAACAAGCATGTCAATTATCGCGCTTGGAATTTTTCATACTAAATCGCTTTAGTATAGTGTTCGCCGCCGAAATCCAGGAAGACAAGCGGCTTTCCTGAATTTGGAGACAGATGCTATTTGGTTTTATCTGTCCACCTCTCCGAAAATGCCAAGTTGATTTATGGCACCGTATATCGGAGGTTTAGACAGATGCGGCCGTTGCAGCAGACTTCGTCGGATTCCCCCTCGTGTACGAGGGGTTTTTGATTGTGGGGACGCTCTTCCATGCAGGCGCAAGCCCCTGCAATTAATTACGCTACCGCATAGCGGTAACCACTTTCTCCTTCTCCAGATGGTCACTTCATGTCATGTGTGTTTGTTTTATTTTTGGTTGCCCGTGGATTGTATACGGAGACTAATTTATGTTGTCTCCCATAGGGCGTGGATTAGTCCAAATCCGTATTTTCTTAGATTTGGGTTTGGATTTTTTTTAAGGATCATTAACCTCATTTGAGATTAAGATCAACTTTGTCACGCCCTGCTTCCCGATATACGGCGAAGGGGACGCGACAAGGTCCGCTACGTATATACTCAGAAGTACATACACTAAGCGTATCTAAGCAATATAAAAGTAATCATAAGAGACAAGAGATATAAAAATAACAACAACTTTATTTATTAACATTCTTTGTACAATGCATGAAAAGTAAATACAACTGGAATAAAAAGCGATGCCTAAACAATGGCATAACAGGAAATGAAAATACTGAATAGAAAAGGTACAATGTCTAGAGCTCGGGGTCTTCTAGAAACTGATCCAAGTCTTTACTGGTGGGCTCGATCTCTGCTGTGTCCAAATCACCTGACGACATTCAAAGAAGAAAGAAATAGAATATCGTCGGCGAACAGGTCGCTCGGTAAGTCCCAAAGATAAGGGAGAAATAGAAAAGACAGAATAAGAATGTATCTTTTAAAGTTGTATAATATTGTAGAATATTGTGTTAACGCTGTTGTTTGTAGCTTGGTACAGAAGGATGCCAGTGTATACGAGAGGGGTCTCTATATGCTAGAGACCGGTGCAAACTGAAAGTACAAGGAACCGTTATGCCATGGTACAACAGCAACAGGATTCATGTTAGGTGTTTTAATCTTACTGTCTCGTGCCACTTTTAACACCTTCCGTACCAATCTACCCCTTAAACCCCATAGTGCTTTGATTGTATTGTTATATTGTATTATATAAGTTGTATAGTTGGATGACTGACCGAAACCATGATATCAGTAACGGATGTAATGGATGTAAACTGGATTCATGTACATGGAAAGTATATCCATGGTTTGGTTCAGTCAAGTTGAATAGATTGATAACTGGATTCATGGATTCGTGTGTTCATGTTAAATTGTAATATTGTAGATTGTAGATTGTAAATTGTAAATTGTACTTGAATTATATTCAAGTCAGATTATAATGCGACTCAAACCTGAGTCAGACAATTAGAAAAGAAATTGAAATCCTGAATTAGGTTTTGATATTATCGGTAACCGCTGCATATGGACGGCAGGATTTGTGTCTTTTTCAAACACGATTACCGTTTTGATAACACCATTTGTTAAGTTGTCTACCTTAAATAGACAAGCACCCACTTCTCCGGCTCCCTGAGGCTCAAGAGATTGGTCCCGCTTAAACCTATATTTACTAAGGTCCTTATTGTAATTTATAAATCTTGAGGGGGTTTTATGTAAAAATAATTTTGTATAGTTTTCAAAATTATAACTCAAGTATTTAATTATCGTCTTGATGTACATAAAACAATTTAAAAATCAAGATAAATATGTATACATGTTTGAATAGCATGAAATGAGTCAAGTATATTATTCGAGTAACTACCATAAACAATGTTGTAAAGAAATATTATGTACGACTAATTAATCAAGTCGAACGAATGCGGAATATAAACAGAAATATGGCTCTAATTATTTTACATGAGTGTGTTCCAGTTTCACCTAATACGACTACCGGTTTGGGAGGTATATATGTTTTCGTATCGTCGCGCAAAACAGATCAGAATCTATTCGGCACCGTCACATATTTTTTAAAACATAGTTTCTGTCAATTTCCATCAGGTTTCAGGTTACGATGATTATTAGAAAATTGTATGTCTTTCGATATAATTATCCAAAACACCAAGATTCATATGATTTGGATTCCTAAAGCTCTAGTTATGATCATTTTAACATTAGCAATTAAAACAGAAATTCAGATTTCTGGACAGCAACTATATGTTATATTGCAAAGCCTATATCGGACTGTTTCATGCATTTCTAAGTAATCTAATATACATAAATTTATAGTTCTATCAATTGTGCATCTACACATCTAAATTTTGTCACGAACGGATATCGGGAGTTTGAGTTATATTTAATTTAAAAACAGTGTGCGAATCAGGACAGATTCTGTCCAGATTCGTCGCTTAATATTGTAACGCAGTTTTCTATATTTTATGTCGGTTATCAGTGAAAACATAAAACTAGGAAAATCTAGATAATTATATGTAGATATCTAAAACACCTGAGTTTTCTCAATTTAGATATCGGTATACCAAGTTATATGTCCTATAAGTTGACCAATAACTGCAGTTTTCTATTTTACGATCAGTGAATAAAAATGATATAATTCCTAAATCGTTAAGTGATTCGATCTAAAAATTTTACAGTGTGTACAAAATACTATACTCTAACATATGTAAATTTCCTGAAATTTCCTGAATTAAAAATTAATTTCTAAAAATTATTTTAAAGCTAAACGTATTGATATGTATACTAAAATCGGCAAAAAGATTAACTAGTATTTTATGCAGGCTTCTATTTTTCTTTTAATAAACATACCGATTTCATGAGACATTATAGATATATTGTGGCATGAAATTTGTGTTCTCACAACTTGTAATAAACATTCATAGTCATGAACAAAGAATTAAAAACACTTTAATTTGAACAAGATGCAATAAGATATTATTAAACCATATAAAACAATATATATATATCTAGACTTATATATATATGTATATGTTTATATTTATCTTCTCTTACGGATTACGATATGAAAAGAATAGGGGGTTCACGAGGTATGACAAGAGGAAAATAAGAGATGGGGGGAAGGAGAGAGAAGGGACTTACATACACAAGCCGGTTTTGTCACCAGGCTTGCGTATCCGTCGATAGTCTCGCGTTACTAGCGAGACCTTCTTGAAGACTTCTTCATGTTCTTCTTCTTAGAATCTAGGTGAAGAGGGAGAAGTGAGAGATAAAAAATATGAGAAAGGAAAAGATAGAGGAGGACAAATAAAGACGGTGTAATGGTGATAATAATATATGCATTTAACATGAGAATTAAAAGAGAAATGAAAGGCCACCATTCATTTTGAAAATGAAAGGTCGACTTAACCAATGAGCTACAAGGTTGTTCATGCACATATTTAATTAGAATTAAATATATACGGTTGCTTGAAAAGAAAGTGGGCTTTTGGGCTCATAGTTTTATAAATGAAAATGAGACTGGATTTGGGTGTTATTTAAAGAGAAATTGAGTAAATGAATTTGGATAAAAAGAAAAGGAAAATTTTTAGAAAAAATGGAAGCCGGGCTTGGGCTGTAGAGAATGGGAATGAAAAGAAAGGAATCGGGCTTAAAGAATAAGTTTGGGTAAAAAGAAATGAGTTTTAGAAAATACTTAGATGCGAAAAATAGATGAAGGGATTAAATATAACTAATAACATGGAAATAAAAATATACCAAATATACAAATACAGTATTTTATTAATACGAAGATATAGGAATTTAAGAGTTGTTACAAACTTAAATACTTGTTAAGGATACGTTAGTCTGATTTTAGACTAAGATCTACTTAACAAGATTTTGGGATCATCCAACGAAAGAGTATTTGGACTCTATCGTTTTAGTTTAAGGACGTTGAGGTCTATAAGTTTAAGGAAGTCATAGTTTGTAGGATTTAGTTTAGGGACGTTGCGGTCCGTAAGTTTAAGGACATCATCGTCCATGAGTTTAAAGACATCATAGTCTGTAAGGTTTTTTCAGTTTAAGAACATCATAGTCCATGTAGTTTAGTTTAAGGACGTTACGGTCCAGAGTTAGTTTAAGGACGTTACGGTCCATTGTTTGGATGTAATCATGGGTTTGAAAATGCACTAGATAGTTATTGGTCGTCGGGACCCACCACCTCTCTAAAGACGTTGAAGAATTACAACGACATGTATCAGAGGTGTGAAGAGATGTACCCTTGAACCAAATGCCAGATTGAGAAGTAATGGGATAAACATTATTATAAATGCCATTTGAGATGATTAACTTTGGAAGACCTGAGCATAATTAGGGCTCGGTTAATAACAAGGTTTTGGCTTTGGGAGATTTAGATAACTTGGGCTAAGGTTGGCCTATCATAGTGTTAAATACTAGCATATGTTCGGCGCTCACGTGCTCCCACTTGAGGTCTTAAAGTATTATTTAAGCACTGAAGGTTTGAAGCGCTCACGTGAGGCGCTTGAAGTAGTGTTAAACACTGAAGATTTGAAGCGCTCACGTGGGGTGACGTGAGGCGCTTGAAGTAATGTTAAACACTGAAAGTCTGAGGCGCTCACGTGAGGTGCCTGAGATTTAGCACGGCTTCTTTTGATTTGTTCCCTTTTTCTTTTTTGAGTGCCGAGCACTATTGGGTCACGTGGGATCACGTGAGGCGTACCCAAAGACTGAAAGCTGCCTTTGTTTTATTCTCTTTAGAAAAGTGCTAAGCACTATTAAGGGGTCACGTAGGGTCACGTGAGGCGCCCTAAGAATGAAATCTGTCTTAAGCTTATTCCCTTTTTACAAAGGTTTGTTCAGGGGTCGGGTGGGAGCACGTGATCTGCAATTATCATGTTTGGATGCTAATCTCCTTTTACGTGCATGGAGATCTTAAGTTTTCAAGCCCCTTGTTTAATAAGAATTAAATTCTGTTAAAGGGTTAAATCCTAGTTTTATTTAGAGGAATTAAATTCCTATATGTTCTGTTGTAAGAATTAAATTCTTTGGACTCAATTCTCCCTATAAGTTTTGAATCTGCATAACAGATCTTCCCGATGAGAATTAAATTCTTAACTTGTGGGGAGATCTGCTTCTGCAGATCTTCAACCAGAGAAAGAACTAAGTTCTTTCTAGAAAAGTTAAACTCTTGTGAAAGTGGAGAAGAGGTAAAAGGTTCTGTGTTTGGTTCCTTTCCTTATCTAGAGTTTCTTTTTTGGAGATCTTCTTCTCTCTGGAAGGTTTTTTTTATAAGAGAAGAGTTAAACGAAGGTTTTTTCTCTCTCCCTTTCTGTCTCTTTTTTTATCCTTTGCTTCTTTACTCTTATTTATAGGAGAAGAAAGGAATCAATTTGTTTAGAAAATCTCTCTTTGAGAGATTTTGATTGATTTTATAATCAACCAAAATGAACTTTTAAATCAATCGGTGAATTTTATTCACCGTTGGATTTTTAATCCAAGGACTTCTGTTTTACAGAAGATATCTCTTTTGTTATTCTTAACAAGATTAGGAAGATATTTCCCCGTACAAAAATCTTTCTGTAGATTGGTGATTTTTAATCACCATTGGATTTTTAATCCAACAGCGCCCTGTTTTACAGAGCGTAATTTTTCTTGTTTGGAAAGATTTAAGGAAACTTTTTCCAACTAGGGGTTTTGAATCCTCTTAATTAGAATTTAATTCTATCGTTTCAAAAGGCATAGGAGCCTATTACGTGTAGCACGTGACCCCACCAAATTAAGCCTACCAAAGAGCGTCACGTGCTATCACGTGAGTTTTTGCTCTGGTCAACTGTTTGCTTTATTCAGGCGCCTATATACTTTGTATATAGAGGTCACGTGTCTGCACGTGAGGCCCAGTTTCAGCTTAGTTTTGTCAAGCGCAGCGCCTATCACGTGTGGGCACGTGATGCTCCATTTGGGGACTTTTTCCCGTTGCTTTTATTTATTATTCATTTTTTATAAGGGAACATATAGTATCAATGTACCTGGATTGAGACAGTCTCAATAGAATCTTAGATCTATTTCTATAGATCTTAATCCCCGGTATGTAGGAGGCATCGTCCATGTCTTTCATGGAGAATTTTTGTGACAGAAAAAGTTTGATCGATTGTAGTATAGAAATATCATTTTCTATTAGGAGAATGTTATGCACGTACAATACTAGAAATACCACATCTCTCTCTACAATCTTCTTGTAAATTCAAGGCTCATCTATATTTTTGATAAAATCAAACTCTTTGATCGCACCATCAATGCAGATGTTCCAGCTCTGTGATACCTGATTTAATTCATAAATAGATTTAAGTAAGTTGCACACCTTTCCGCTGCTCCCACTATTAATGAAACACTTTGGCTGATTCATATAAATACACTCTTCTAAATCACCATTTAGAAAAGAGATTTTAACGTTCATCTGCCAGATGTCATAGTCATAGAAGGTAGCAATGACAAGTAGGATCCGAATAAATTTAAGTATAGCCACTGGAGAAAAGGTTTCATCATAGTCTACACCTGGCCTTTAATGAAAGCTTTTTGCAACAAGTCTAACCTTATAGTTTTCCACCTGTCTTTCTGCACCAATTTTCTTTTTCAAAATCCACTTTTATCCAACGGGATTTATCTCAGGAGGTGCAACGTCCAAAGTCCATACTTTGTTGGTGTACATGCATTCCATTTCGAATCTCATAGCATCCAACCACTTCACCGAGTCCCTACTCGTGATAGCTTGTTGAAAACTAGTAGGCTTATCATCGTTGATGATGCAATACTTTCGATCATCGTCTATGAGAAAACCATAGTATCTCTTGGGCGGATGAGAATGCCTATTAGATATGCAGAATGGCTGAGATTCGTTAGGTTCTACTTGAATATGTGGTTCAGCCAAATCTTTAGCTTCTGTTTGTGGTTCTGGAATTTCTTCCAGTTATACCGTACTCCCACTAATTTCTTTTGCAAGAAATTTTCTTTCTAAAAAGGTGGCGTGACAAGCAACAAACATTTTCGGTTCCTCAGTGTAGTAGAACAGATATCCCATCGAATGTTTTGGATATCCCACAAATTTACACAATACTGATTGTGCCTCGAGTTTGTATGGTTTTTGTCTTTTAACATAGGCCGGAAAACCCCATATCTTAATAAAATTAACGTATGGCCTCTTTCCCTCCCATATCTCATATGGAGTGGTAAGCATGGATTTGGTTGGAGCTTTATTCAATAAATATGCTGCTGTCTCCAGTGCATATCCCCAAAAGGAAGTGGTAACTCAGCAATACTCATCATAGAGCGCACCATATACAATAGAGTGTGATTTCTTCGCTTCGATACACCGTTGTACTGTGATGTATACGGAGGAGTAAGCTGAAAGAGAATCTCATTCTCTTTTAAGTACTCAAGGAATTCGGTACTTAAGTATTCCCCATCTCGATTTGATCGAAGTTTCTTGATACTTTTTCTCGTTTGTTTCTCCACTTTATTTTTGTATTCTTTGAACTTTTCGAAGGCTTCGGACTTATATTTCAATAAGAACACGTGTCCAAATCTCAAGAAATCATCAGTAAAAGTAATGAAGTAGGAATCTCCGCTTCTTGCATGTGTAGACATCGGTCCACATACATCACTATATATGAGTCCTAAAAGCTCGGTAGCTCTTTCTCTGTGTCCAGAAAACAGAGTTTTAGTCATCTTACCTATTAGACAAGATTGACAAGTTTCATAAGATTGATATTCAAACGGATATAAATACCCATCTTTATGTAACTTAATTAGTCTTGTTTCATTTATATGACCAAGTCTACAATACCATAAGTAAGTTTCATTTATATCTGAAGACTTTCTTTTTTTTGGTGTGTTGGATGTTGAAAACTGTGTGTTGGTTTAGAATATATATTGTTAGTTAATGTATTAAATCCAATCAACACTTGATTAAGATGAATGTTCATAACATTGCTTTCTAATGCGAAATTATATCCTTCTTTATCTAATAAAGAAACCGATATAATATTACACATCATAGTTGGTACAAAATAACGGTTTTTCAAAACCAAAATATTGCCACTTTGCAACCCAAGACGATATTCTCCAAACTATGGCGTCAACGCCTGCGCCATTTCCAACCCTGAGGGTCATATCACATTTCTTCAAAAACCTATTATTTCTCAACCCCTACAAATAATTACAGATGTGAGAACCTGATCCGGTATCTAATACCCAGGAAGTAGAGTTTATCAACGCGTTTGAAATGGCTAAGAATGGTCGACCCAAGATCATTGGAATTTGGTTCTTAGGGTTAGATACAGGTTGTGTTTCTAGAACAATGAAATCTACAGGGAATATAAATTTCTCTATCTTAAATAACACATTCTTAATTTCACCCTTCGGTTTCTTAATGAATCAGTCGGCCAATTGTAAAGTAAGTTTTGTGGGTTGAAGATCACCCAATTATAGCTGTTCATAGACCGAAAAAGGTAGAAGGTTCACACTAGCTCCTAGATCAAGTAAATCTTGGTTTATGACCTTGACACCTATAATGAAAGAAATGGTAGGACAATCGGGGTCCTGATACTTTACAGGTATTGCATTATAGATGACGTCTCTAATATTTCCGGTTAGAAAAACCTTCTTAGACACTTGTGTTTGCCTCTTCTTAGTGCATAGGTCTTTAAGAAATTTAGCATAGGAAGGAACTTGGTCAATTATGTCCAAAAGAGGGATGTTGACCTTGACTTATTTAAACGTCTCCATCATCTTCACCACTTTGGTATCTTGCTTCTTGACC
The DNA here is from genome assembly GCA_030015575.1 of Agapanthus africanus. Taxonomy (NCBI): domain Eukaryota; kingdom Viridiplantae; phylum Streptophyta; class Magnoliopsida; order Asparagales; family Amaryllidaceae; genus Agapanthus; species Agapanthus africanus. The sequence goes on along the minus strand of CM057349.1, from coordinate 406,723,244 downwards.
TTTATACATTTTGGATATGGTGCTCTAGGCTCAAGAAAGGTATCCATATAAGATGGATGGAATGTGGGTGTATCAATAGATGACGGCCGTGTAAGTGAGGCAGGAGACTGTTGCTCCTCATTAGCCGGTATCTCTTCCGAATTTTCGAGCATCCTAACCTGATTATCAATCTGTTTTTCCGATCGCAAAGTAATTATAGTATTTTTTGCGCGGGATTTGCACGTGGATCTTTTGGATTTGTTATAGGTTGGCTAGGTAAGGTGCCCATTTCTCGTCCTCCCAATGTTGCAACTAGCTGGCCAATTTGCTTTTCAATATATTCCAGCTGCTTTTCAACCCTATTAAGTTTACTATTCTCGTCCCCACACTCTTGTTGTGTGTTGGGTTGGGATGGGTTGGGTGGAGGACCTTGTCTTATATTTTGGAATTGTTGGTTAGTGTTTCCTTGATTTCACTGTAAATTAGGGTGGTTCGTTCATCCTTGGTTATAAGTTTGAGAATAAGAATTATTATTATTATTTTGATATGCAGCATTGGCGGTCTCTTGCCCTTGAGGACCGCTTAGAAGGCGACATTCTTCAGAAAGGTGGAACGAGTCTTGACAGTTTGGCAAGAAGAGAGTTTGCTAACTTTTTTGACGAGGACGGTTGTGGTTGATAGCTTTTATATTGATTTTCTTATTGCTGCTAGCTCAGCTTGCATCCCTATAGTAGTTTCAACGGCGTGTAACCCTTCCTTAGATGTGGTTGAACTTCTCGCACTAGTACTCTCCCATTGCATGGTTTTATCAGATAATTCTTCTAGAAAGTTCCATGCACCATCTTCCTTTTTCATCATAAAATCGCCTTGACATGTCGACTCTATCATAAATTTAGACTCCATACGATCATATACTATCTGGTATAATTCCCACTTAGCTATATTGTGATGTGGGAAATTAATGAGAAGGTGTTTAAAACGTTCAAAATATTTCCAAAAAGATTCCCTATATTGCGATGTGGGAATTTAATGAGAAGGTGTTTAAAACGTTCAAAATATTTCCAAAAAGATTCCCCTGGTTTTTGTGAAAATGTCCTAATTTCATTTCTGAATTTAGTGGTTTTAAAATGTGTGTAGAATATTTTAAGTAAAGTTTTAGTAAACTCCTCCCATGTGTGAATAGTGTTAGCCAACACACTGTACAACCAATGCTTAGCTTTATCAGTGAGGGTAAATGGTATTAGTCTAAGTTTTACAGCATCTTGATTCAACTGCTTCAATTTGAACAATTGACATAAGTCCTCAAATTCCCTTATAAAGACATAGGTGTCTTCCAATTCTAGACTATGGAATTTAGGAAGTTAGTTTATGAAAGCAGCTTTAATTTCATAGTCACCGGCTGCTAACGGTAATACTATGCAAGATGGCAATGATGTGCGGATACGATAGCATCTATCCTATAAGATACATGTAGCGGGGACGATTTCAGCCATAGTATCTATAAAATCAAGACGAGCCAAGCGTTTTGTTTCGTTTCGACCCCACATGTGCATACACCGTATGTAAAAGTTTTTTTTATTTTAATGCAAAAACTAAGATGACTAGAGATTCTAACAAATCACCAACACAGTGCGCAAACAAACCTAGATTTAGGGTTACCTAGGTCAAGTTACTAGACTCGCTCCTAACTGTCAAAAGACAAATTGCGGGATAGATCCTCTAACAGCTCTTTAACAATCTTGAAGCTAGATCAGTGCCCGTTATATGAATCACCGAAATAACGAGCCTTAATTAAATAACTATAATTAATCACACGTCACTAGACACCTCAAGATTGAATCGGATAACTGTTATATTACCTACAACCTCTTCTTGTCCTATTGAGCACGATATGTTCTTAAGGGCTGAAGTCTAGATATTTTTTAAATTACTGTAGATCAATGCAGATATTCAGTTATGATTTGTGGGGCCCAGAAAGGATGATGAAATTCACACCTAATCTGGATTTGGGTTGTTGCTCCTTAGAATCTTTCTAAATATGCAATGCAACCTAAAACGATCAAAGATTTAAAATCTAAACTAATTTTTTTTATATGGCGCAAAGAATCCTGGAAATATCTGTTAGTTGGAATCAAATCGAGATTTTGGGAAGAACGAGATCTTACCTGGATTTGCCTCTGTTCGTCTTGATCTTCTATTCCAGTAAGTTTTCTCGATTCCTGAAATTTTAAATAGAAATTTTGCAGAATCAAATGCATTAAAGGAAATCTAATTTAATATATAGCTAAAATCTAAAACTTAAATTTAAATGTAATTAAACTACACCTCTCCAGCATCGACGCCAAAAATTTGATGTGGATTTTATTAGTCCTCCAATTTTAATCGCAAGTATACAGCTTATCGCAGTTGTACTTGAGAATCGTTCCCATAGAGAGATGTCTTAACTAATTTTAAATTAAGTTAAAGAATTAGATTTTTTTTAAAAGTGCAAATAAAAGTGGGTTTTTTTATGAATATAGAAGAATCTAGGGTTTTGTATTTATTTATCTTTATTGGTTGGTTTAAAAGATGACACTTCTTTTCTAGATCTATTTTTAATATGTTTTCTATTAATCCTATAAAAGTATATGTTAATTTAATATTATTAAAGTTAACCTATCAATTATAAAAATATCATTTAGATAGCAATACTAAAACACTTCTTCTAGTTAATTAAAAAATAATCTACATTTAATTTTCGATTAATAGCGATAGTTGATCAATCTATTTATATCATCTTATCGAATAAATTAGATCCCCTTTAATTACCTAATTTTAATTTCTTTTAATTAAACCCTTCTCGTACCTGCACTCATTAGATCTCTAGGACGTCAACCTAATAAGTTTCCTGGTGTTATCATCTTCTCCTAATCTTCTTTCTAAATGTCAACTATCATTAAAAAGATTAGCTTTTCAGATGATAAACTTAATAAGAAGAATTTAAATAATAAAATATTAATATTTAAGCACAAGAAAAGAAAGCAATAAAACATCCAACCAAATAGAGTAAATAAATACAAAAAGCCTAGAAGAGAAATTAGTTACGCTTCATATTAAAATAAAACAAAAATTTATTCAAAAAAATTACTTACACCGGTATTAATCTCTCAAAAGAAAACACTAGAGTTTATTACCAAAAGAGAGATATGAAACCCTAAGGCTATACACGTGTTTATATAGGGCTAAAAAAGATGGGATAATAAGATGCAAGAGAATCTACTTTCTAACAATTATGATAATCTAATCTAATTGCTCTACTGGATACTGTTGCGTGCCTTTAGAATTTTCAAAAAACGAAACCCTACATCTCATATTAATCTATGTGGAAATACTATCATGCTCATAAAAAAATCTCATCGAACGGTACAAAATCGACCGCTGATCCACTGCCGTTTTTTGGTTTCATGGCTCCAGATTTTTTCTGTGGTTTTATCGTCAATTAGATGATTTTTGAGTACATAAAATCTTGAGTATCTCACTGTATCTCTGTAGTTGAGTAGATCTCCGAATTTTTACCAAATTTGGAATATAATTAAGCAGGTTGATTTGTTACTTTTGATTTGATTTGGTTTCTCCAACTGATTTATTGTTGTGATGATTGATTCACCTCTATTTGTTACAACATTTCCTGATTTGTATTAATATTCCCAAATTTATTCTAAATTTGCAAATTGTCTTTTGATTTTTTGAATAATTCCTTTAAATCTCCATTGTACGTACATAATCTTTCTTTTAGGACAATTATTCGTCCTTTTGCATCCAATCCCTGTTATATGTAATAATTCACAAAATATACTCGGAACAGTATAATATATGACAATAACATAATAAATGAGTTAAAAATGTCCAATAAATTACACCTATCAATAGGGTATAATGCTCATGCGAGCCATCTTCTTATCGGTCTTAGGGGACATCTCTTTGAAGATGGTGATTCTTGAACAAGCATGTCAATTATCGCGCTTGGAATTTTTCATACTAAATCGCTTTAGTATAGTGTTCGCCGCCGAAATCCAGGAAGACAAGCGGCTTTCCTGAATTTGGAGACAGATGCTATTTGGTTTTATCTGTCCACCTCTCCGAAAATGCCAAGTTGATTTATGGCACCGTATATCGGAGGTTTAGACAGATGCGGCCGTTGCAGCAGACTTCGTCGGATTCCCCCTCGTGTACGAGGGGTTTTTGATTGTGGGGACGCTCTTCCATGCAGGCGCAAGCCCCTGCAATTAATTACGCTACCGCATAGCGGTAACCACTTTCTCCTTCTCCAGATGGTCACTTCATGTCATGTGTGTTTGTTTTATTTTTGGTTGCCCGTGGATTGTATACGGAGACTAATTTATGTTGTCTCCCATAGGGCGTGGATTAGTCCAAATCCGTATTTTCTTAGATTTGGGTTTGGATTTTTTTTAAGGATCATTAACCTCATTTGAGATTAAGATCAACTTTGTCACGCCCTGCTTCCCGATATACGGCGAAGGGGACGCGACAAGGTCCGCTACGTATATACTCAGAAGTACATACACTAAGCGTATCTAAGCAATATAAAAGTAATCATAAGAGACAAGAGATATAAAAATAACAACAACTTTATTTATTAACATTCTTTGTACAATGCATGAAAAGTAAATACAACTGGAATAAAAAGCGATGCCTAAACAATGGCATAACAGGAAATGAAAATACTGAATAGAAAAGGTACAATGTCTAGAGCTCGGGGTCTTCTAGAAACTGATCCAAGTCTTTACTGGTGGGCTCGATCTCTGCTGTGTCCAAATCACCTGACGACATTCAAAGAAGAAAGAAATAGAATATCGTCGGCGAACAGGTCGCTCGGTAAGTCCCAAAGATAAGGGAGAAATAGAAAAGACAGAATAAGAATGTATCTTTTAAAGTTGTATAATATTGTAGAATATTGTGTTAACGCTGTTGTTTGTAGCTTGGTACAGAAGGATGCCAGTGTATACGAGAGGGGTCTCTATATGCTAGAGACCGGTGCAAACTGAAAGTACAAGGAACCGTTATGCCATGGTACAACAGCAACAGGATTCATGTTAGGTGTTTTAATCTTACTGTCTCGTGCCACTTTTAACACCTTCCGTACCAATCTACCCCTTAAACCCCATAGTGCTTTGATTGTATTGTTATATTGTATTATATAAGTTGTATAGTTGGATGACTGACCGAAACCATGATATCAGTAACGGATGTAATGGATGTAAACTGGATTCATGTACATGGAAAGTATATCCATGGTTTGGTTCAGTCAAGTTGAATAGATTGATAACTGGATTCATGGATTCGTGTGTTCATGTTAAATTGTAATATTGTAGATTGTAGATTGTAAATTGTAAATTGTACTTGAATTATATTCAAGTCAGATTATAATGCGACTCAAACCTGAGTCAGACAATTAGAAAAGAAATTGAAATCCTGAATTAGGTTTTGATATTATCGGTAACCGCTGCATATGGACGGCAGGATTTGTGTCTTTTTCAAACACGATTACCGTTTTGATAACACCATTTGTTAAGTTGTCTACCTTAAATAGACAAGCACCCACTTCTCCGGCTCCCTGAGGCTCAAGAGATTGGTCCCGCTTAAACCTATATTTACTAAGGTCCTTATTGTAATTTATAAATCTTGAGGGGGTTTTATGTAAAAATAATTTTGTATAGTTTTCAAAATTATAACTCAAGTATTTAATTATCGTCTTGATGTACATAAAACAATTTAAAAATCAAGATAAATATGTATACATGTTTGAATAGCATGAAATGAGTCAAGTATATTATTCGAGTAACTACCATAAACAATGTTATAAAGAAATATTATGTACGACTAATTAATCAAGTCGAACGAATGCGGAATATAAACAGAAATATGGCTCTAATTATTTTACATGAGTGTGTTCCAGTTTCACCTAATACGACTACCGGTTTGGGAGGTATATATGTTTTCGTATCGTCGCGCAAAACAGATCAGAATCTATTCGGCACCGTCACATATTTTTTAAAACATAGTTTCTGTCAATTTCCATCAGGTTTCAGGTTACGATGATTATTAGAAAATTGTATGTCTTTCGATATAATTATCCAAAACACCAAGATTCATATGATTTGGATTCCTAAAGCTCTAGTTATGATCATTTTAACATTAGCAATTAAAACAGAAATTCAGATTTCTGGACAGCAACTATATGTTATATTGCAAAGCCTATATCGGACTGTTTCATGCATTTCTAAGTAATCTAATATACATAAATTTATAGTTCTATCAATTGTGCATCTACACATCTAAATTTTGTCACGAACGGATATCGGGAGTTTGAGTTATATCTAATTTAAAAACAGTGTGCGAATCAGGACAGATTCTGTCCAGATTCGTCGCTTAATATTGTAACGTAGTTTTCTATATTTTATGTCGGTTATCAGTGAAAACATAAAACTAGGAAAATCTAGATAATTATATGTAGATATCTAAAACACCTGAGTTTTCTCAATTTAGATATCGGTATACCAAGTTATATGTCCTATAAGTTGACCAATAACTGCAGTTTTCTATTTTACGATCAGTGAATAAAAATGATATAATTCCTAAATCGTTAAGTGATTCGATCTAAAAATTTTACAGTGTGTACAAAATACTATACTCTAACATATGTAAATTTCCTGAAATTTTCAGAATTAAAAATTAATTTCTAAAAATTATTTTAAAGCTAAACGTATTGATATGTATACTAAAATCGGCAAAAAGATTAACTAGTATTTTATGCAGGCTTCTATTTTTCTTTTAATAAACATACCGATTTCATGAGACATTATAGATATATTGTGGCATGAAATTTGTGTTCTCACAACTTGTAATAAACATTCATAGTCATGAACAAAGAATTAAAAACACTTTAATTTGAACAAGATGCAATAAGATATTATTAAACCATATAAAACAATATATATATATCTAGACTTATATATATATGTATATGTTTATATTTATCTTCTCTTACGGATTACGATATGAAAAGAATAGGGGGTTCACGAGGTATGACAAGAGGAAAATAAGAGATGGGGGGAAGGAGAGAGAAGGGACTTACATACACAAGCCGGTTTTGTCACCAGGCTTGCGTATCCGTCGATAGTCTAGCGTTACTAGCGAGACCTTCTTGAAAACTTCTTCATGTTCTTCTTCTTAGAATCTAGGTGAAGAGGGAGAAGTGAGAGATAAAAAATATGAGAAAGGAAAAGATAGAGGAGGACAAATAAAGACGGTGTAATGGTGAATAATAATATATGCATTTAACATGAGAATTAAAAGAGAAATGAAAGGCCACCATTCATTTTGAAAATGAAAGGTCGACTTAACCAATGAGCTACAAGGTTGTTCATGCACATATTTAATTAGAATTAAATATATACGGTTGCTTGAAAAGAAAGTGGGCTTTTGGGCTCATAGTTTTATAAATGAAAATGAGACTGGATTTGGGTGTTATTTAAAGAGAAATTGAGTAAATGAATTTGGATAAAAAGAAAAGGAAAATTTTTAGAAAAAATGGAAGCCGGGCTTGGGCTGTAGAGAATGGTAATGAAAAGAAAGGAATCGGGCTTAAAGAATAAGTTTGGGTAAAAAGAAATGAGTTTTAGAAAATACTTAGATGCGAAAAATAGATGAAGGGATTAAATATAACTAATAACATGGAAATAAAAATATACCAAATATACAAATACAGTATTTTATTAATACGAAGATATAGGAATTTAAGAGTTGTTACAAACTTAAATACTTGTTAAGGATACGTTAGTCTGATTTTAGACTAAGATCTACTTAACAAGATTTTGGGATCATCCAACGAAAGAGTATTTGGACTCTATCGTTTTAGTTTAAGGACGTTGCGGTCCATAAGTTTAAGGAAGTCATAGTTTGTAGGATTTAGTTTAGGGACGTTGCGGTCCGTAAGTTTAAGGACATCATCGTCCATGAGTTTAAAGACATCATAGTCTGTAAGGTTTTTTCAGTTTAAGAACATCATAGTCCATGTAGTTTAGTTTAAGGACGTTACGGTCCAGAGTTAGTTTAAGGACGTTACGGTCCATTGTTTGGATGTAATCATGGGTTTGAAAATGCACTAGATAGTTATTGGTCGTCGGGACCCACCACCTCTCTAAAGACGTTGAAGAATTACAACGACATGTATCAGAGGTGTGAAGAGATGTACCCTTGAACCAAATGCCAGATTGAGAAGTAATGGGATAAACATTATTATAAATGCCATTTGAGATGATTAACTTTGGAAGACCTGAGCATAATTAGGGCTCGGTTAATAACAAGGTTTTGGCTTTGGGAGATTTAGATAACTTGGGCTAAGGTTGGCCTATCATAGTGTTAAATACTAGCATATGTTCGGCGCTCACGTGCTCCCACTTGAGGTCTTAAAGTATTATTTAAGCACTGAAGGTTTGAAGCGCTCACGTGAGGCGCTTGAAGTAGTGTTAAACACTGAAGATTTGAAGCGCTCACGTGGGGTGACGTGAGGCGCTTGAAGTAATGTTAAACACTGAAAGTCTGAGGCGCTCACGTGAGGTGCCTGAGATTTAGCACGGCTTCTTTTGATTTGTTCCCTTTTTCTTTTCTGAGTGCCGAGCACTATTGGGTCACGTGGGATCACGTGAGGCGTACCCAAAGACTGAAAGCTGCCTTTGTTTTATTCTCTTTAGAAAAGTGCTAAGCACTATTAAGGGGTCACGTAGGGTCACGTGAGGCGCCCTAAGAATGAAATCTGTCTTAAGCTTATTCCCTTTTTACAAAGGTTTGTTCAGGGGTCGGGTGGGAGCACGTGATCTGCAATTATCATGTTTGGATGCTAATCTCCTTTTACGTGCATGGAGATCTTAAGTTTTCAAGCCCCTTGTTTAATAAGAATTAAATTCTGTTAAATGGTTAAATCCTAGTTTTATTTAGAGGAATTAAATTCCTATATGTTCTGTTGTAAGAATTAAATTCTTTGGACTCAATTCTCCCTATAAGTTTTGAATCTGCATAACAGATCTTCCCGATGAGAATTAAATTCTTAACTTGTGGGGAGATCTGCTTCTGCAGATCTTCAACCAGAGAAAGAACTAAGTTCTTTCTAGAAAAGTTAAACTCTTGTGAAAGTGGAGAAGAGGTAAAAGGTTCTGTGTTTGGTTCCTTTCCTTATCTAGAGTTTCTTTTTTGGAGATCTTCTTCTCTCTGGAAGGTTTTTTTTATAAGAGAAGAGTTAAACGACGGTTTTTTTCTCTCTCCCTTTCTGTCTCTTTTTTTATCCTTTGCTTCTTTACTCTTATTTATAGGAGAAGAAAGGAATCAATTTGTTTAGAAAATCTCTCTTTGAGAGATTTTGATTGATTTTATAATCAACCAAAATGAACTTTTAAATCAATCGGTGAATTTTATTCACCGTTGGATTTTTAATCCAAGGACTTCTGTTTTACAGAAGATATCTCTTTTGTTATTCTTAACAAGATTAGGAAGATATTTCCCCGTACAAAAATCTTTCTGTAGATTGGTGATTTTTAATCACCATTGGATTTTTAATCCAACAGCGCCCTGTTTTACAGAGCGTAATTTTTCTTGTTTGGAAAGATTTAAGGAAACTTTTTCCAACTAGGGGTTTTGAATCCTCTTAATTAGAATTTAATTCTATCGTTTCAAAAGGCATAGGAGCCTATTACGTGTAGCACGTGACCCCACCAAATTAAGCCTACCAAAGAGCGTCACGTGCTATCACGTGAGTTTTTGCTCTGGTCAACTGTTTGCTTTATTCAGGCGCCTATATACTTTGTATATAGAGGTCACGTGTCTGCACGTGAGGCCCAGTTTCAGCTTAGTTTTGTCAAGCGCAGCGCCTATCACGTGTGGGCACGTGATGCTCCATTTGGGGACTTTTTCCCGTTGCTTTTATTTATTATTCATTTTTTATAAGGGAACATATAGTATCAATGTACCTGGATTGAGACAGTCTCAATAGAATCTTAGATCTATTTCTATAGATCTTAATCCCCGGTATGTAGGAGGCATCGTCCATGTCTTTCATGGAGAATTTTTGTGACAGAAAAAGTTTGATCGATTGTAGTATAGAAATATCATTTTCTATTAGGAGAATGTTATGCACGTACAATACTAGAAATACCACATCTCTCTCTACAATCTTCTTGTAAATTCAAGGCTCATCTATATTTTTGATAAAATCAAACTCTTTGATCGCACCATCAATGCAGATGTTCCAGCTCTGTGATACCTGATTTAATTCATAAATAGATTTAAGTAAGTTGCACACCTTTCCGCTGCTCCCACTATTAATGAAACACTTTGGCTGATTCATATAAATACACTCTTCTAAATCACCATTTAGAAAAGAGATTTTAACGTTCATCTGCCAGATGTCATAGTCATAGAAGGTAGCAATGACAAGTAGGATCCGAATAAATTTAAGTATAGCCACTGGAGAAAAGGTTTCATCATAGTCTACACCTGGCCTTTAATGAAAGCTTTTTGCAACAAGTCTAACCTTATAGTTTTCCACCTGTCTTTCTGCACCAATTTTCTTTTTCAAAATCCACTTTTATCCAACGGGATTTATCTCAGGAGGTGCAACGTCCAAAGTCCATACTTTGTTGGTGTACATGCATTCCATTTCGAATCTCATAGCATCCAACCACTTCACCGAGTCCCTACTCGTGATAGCTTGTTGAAAACTAGTAGGCTTATCATCGTTGATGATGCAATACTTTCGATCATCGTCTATGAGAAAACCATAGTATCTCTTGGGCGGATGAGAATGCCTATTAGATATGCAGAATGGCTGAGATTCGTTAGGTTCTACTTGAATATGTGGTTCAGCCAAATCTTTAGCTTCTGTTTGTGGTTCTGGAATTTCTTCCAGTTATACCGTACTCCCACTAATTTCTTTTGCAAGAAATTTTCTTTCTAAAAAGGTGGCGTGACAAGCAACAAACATTTTCGGTTCCTCAGTGTAGTAGAACAGATATCCCATCGAATGTTTTGGATATCCCACAAATTTACACAATACTGATTGTGCCTCGAGTTTGTATGGTTTTTGTCTTTTAACATAGGCCGGAAAACCCCATATCTTAATAAAATTAACGTATGGCCTCTTTCCCTCCCATATCTCATATGGAGTGGTAAGCATGGATTTGGTTGGAGCTTTATTCAATAAATATGCTGCTGTCTCCAGTGCATATCCCCAAAAGGAAGTGGTAACTCAGCAATACTCATCATAGAGCGCACCATATACAATAGAGTGTGATTTCTTCGCTTCGATACACCGTTGTACTGTGATGTATACGGAGGAGTAAGCTGAAAGAGAATCTCATTCTCTTTTAAGTACTCAAGGAATTCGGTACTTAAGTATTCCCCATCTCGATTTGATCGAAGTTTCTTGATACTTTTTCTCGTTTGTTTCTCCACTTTATTTTTGTATTCTTTGAACTTTTCGAAGGCTTCGGACTTATATTTCAATAAGAACACGTGTCCAAATCTCAAGAAATCATCAGTAAAAGTAATGAAGTAGGAATCTCCGCTTCTTGCATGTGTAGACATCGGTCCACATACATCACTATATATGAGTCCTAAAAGCTCGGTAGCTCTTTCTCTGTGTCCAGAAAACAGAGTTTTAGTCATCTTACCTATTAGACAAGATTGACAAGTTTCATAAGATTGATATTCAAACGGATATAAATACCCATCTTTATGTAACTTAATTAGTCTTGTTTCATTTATATGACCAAGTCTACAATACCATAAGTAAGTTTCATTTATATCTGAAGACTTTCTTTTTTTTGGTGTGTTGGATGTTGAAAACTGTGTGTTGGTTTAGAATATATATTGTTAGTTAATGTATTAAATCCAATCAACACTTGATTAAGATGAATGTTCATAACATTGCTTTCTAATGCGAAATTATATCCTTCTTTATCTAATAAAGAAACCGATATAATATTACACATCATAGTTGGTACAAAATAACGGTTTTTCAAAACCAAAATATTGCCACTTTGCAACCCAAGACGATATTCTCCAAACTATGGCGTCAACGCCTGCGCCATTTCCAACCCTGAGGGTCATATCACATTTCTTCAAAAACCTATTATTTCTCAACCCCTACAAATAATTACAGATGTGAGAACCTGATCCGGTATCTAATACCCAGGAAGTAGAGTTTATGGAAAAATAGTATTCTATTACAAACACACCTGGAGTTGAAGCATTCTTATGCTTCTTGTCCTTGAGGCTGGCAATATATGCCCTGCAGTTCTTCTTCCAATATCCTTTCTTATGACAATAATAGCACTCTCCTTTCTTCGATACCACAGCCCTAACTTTTTTCTTTCCGCTCACCTTTTGGACACCACCTATCGGTTTGGTAGGGGTCTTCTTCATCTTTCCCTTGGCTTTAGCCTTGGGCTTGGATAAATAAGATTCCTCAACAACAAGAACATGTGTCTTTTCCTTTTTCAAGATGCTCTCAGATACGCTCAACATATTGAGGAGCTTAGGAAGATCAGTTTCCATCCCGTGCATATTGAAATTCAGCACGAACTGAGTAAAGGATTGGGGAAGTGACTGTAGAATTAAGTCAATATACAACTTATTCTCTAACACGCGTCACAGGTTTATGAGTACTTCAATAAGACTTATCATCTTAAGGATGTGTTTTCCTACAGATGTTCCGACAACCATCCTCAACTGAAACAATTTCTTTGAAGTCTCGTACCTTGAGATACGAGAGTGCTCTCTATACAACTATTTGCAATAGAGGAATATTGACTGTATGTCCATATTCTCATGCTGCCTCTGAAGCTCATTGTTCATAGAGGCCAACACAATACACTTGGCTTTCGCGCAATCTAGGTCCCACGTTTTATAGACTTTGATGTCTGCAACCATAAAATCCGTACTTGGGGTCTGGGGTGCTTTAGCGGTGAGGACATATACCACTTTGTCATAAGTGAGGGCAATGTTGACATTCCTCAGCCAGTCCTTGTAATTCGTTCCAGTCAATATATTTTTTCTAATAAAATCTTAAGTCCTGTTATGGTCGCTACCTGTTAGAGAGAGAGAGAGAGAGAGAGAGAGAGAGAGAGAGAAGAAATACTTTAGCACGGATGCTCTTGAATGATTAGAATGGTTAATCTTATTTAATCCGAGTAGATTTCAAATTTGGTTCATACAACCTCAATTTAGGTTTATTTCTTTTCATTAATCCAATTAATGATGTCCCATCATTTAACTCTTATCACACTAGAAACAACGAAAATAAAATGTGTATTTATGCAATCCGCATTTGCCACGGGGGTAGGGCTAGCATGGATGCAAAACATAAATAACGTATAATATATATCATATATATATGTTATGCGGTGTCACACACTCTACTGGGTTCGTAGAGAGGCAGAATTTTCAAAAACAACATTTAAAGCTTGCAACACCGACTAATCTCAAGATCTACCGTAAGCCTTAGATAACAAAATATTCATAGGTACTAATCTATTATGAAAGTGATTATACCTATATGAACCAAGTCTTTTGGGTCTTCTTTTCCTCTTCTTGAGCTCCTTGTCCATCGGGATCGAGCTTGGTCATCGGCCTCCTCGTGTCGAAGACGATCCACCCGAAAGTCTATAGTTCAAGCTCCAACCTCAAACTTGAGGTGAGTAAAGTACCTAGTTTGCTAATCTAGATAGCTTAGAAGATGTAGAGTGTTAATTGGATTGGATTATCTCATAAAACCATGGATTCTCAATTCATGAAAGGGTTATAGTTTTTGGGAAGAAGAAGAGAGCAAAAGGAGGAAAGAGAAAGCAAAGTGTAGAATAAATAATCCTTGTGAAGAATGGCTAAGTCATTCAAAATATCAAGCATACATTATTTCCAATAGAAATAATGCAACCATGCTTGAATAGTTAGAACAAATGAATAAATAAAATCAAGTAGCCATACTTCAACCATGCTTCAATACACCTCATCCCTCCACCTCATTATTTATTTAAACAAATAGATATAAAACAAAATGAGGTGTCTTCTTCTAGAAGAATTCAACTGAAATTACTAGAATACCCCCACCGTATATACCTACGTATATTCGTACTACAAAAAATACGAATACTAGGAGATAAAATAATCCAATAGTATAATACTAGAATGCGGCTTAATCCTAAGCCCGCTAGTATTATTTGGCCGAACAAAATACATGTAGCTAATACATGCATATAATCGAAACCCTGCACTTAAAACCATACGGTCTCTAAATCGTTTCGCCTGAACCAGGGAAACCCTCTATGTGGGACTCTAAAGACTTGACAGTATGCTGGCACTGGGTTTAACCACAAGCACGTCAGCGACACTAGCTGTACGTAACGGCTACCAAGGTACTTGTCGAAAAGAAGGCCGACGAGCAAATTCATCCCAACTCCTACTGAGCCTATCCGTGATAATCTCCATACAGTCCAGTCTGTTCGTCTGAGAGTATCGCATGCCAGGTCTAGGGGTGGAAAATGTCAGACCCTTAATAACCTGACAAGTCGTGCCGATGTTGCTCAAGACCATCCGAGAATCCACTGATCTACCTATCAGTAATTCTCAATCCGCCCTGCTCAGGGACTTATGGTGTTGGCTAACCGAACACAGCGCAACATATACTCCCTATACCCAGAGAGACGAATCCTCAACAATCGCTCACTACCTCCATGTGGCTCGAGATTGCACCCAACTTAAGCCTGTTTGCACGACTCAGTAGAGCCGTGGTAGGGTAGTAATCAAAGCACAATAGGAACTCACATGAGACAAATGACGTCCTCAGGTCGACAGACTATCTACACTCATGTCACCAGAGAACTGTCATCTGACGATTGGTATAATACCATCTAACCAGTTCTCGGCGAGTCCGTCCAGTATACTTACCCTCAAGTGAGCACCTGTATACGATCTTAGGTGCCAAAGACTAATGGCTACGGGACCAACCATCGCCCCTCGTAAAGGTCTCGAAATGTATACACCAGTCTACTCCGGAGTATCATGCTCTGTCTCGATACTCCCACGACTAGGGACATTTAAGGATGTGCTTATCGACTACCCAGCTCCCACAAGTATGATTGTCATCACAATACTGGTAGTCAAGCAATGATCCTACAGGGTTTATCAACATGTATTAGTGATACGCAATAACAAGTAAAACATATCCACATGTTAAGATAAAGACAAACCAAATAGCATACTATCATATCGAGCAAGATTGTCCTGTACATACATATATCCAAGCATCCACTTGTATACATATACAATAATAGCCTTTAGGGCATATATATCCAATAATCTTCCATTTACACTAAGGCTATATATTGGTGTATCGAGTACCCAACGTCTGCACTAGGGCCAGATGTTGGCGTATCGCATACCCAACATCTCAAAGTCTCTCGAACTATGCTTGAGGGAGGGTTTTGGTGAATGGATCCGCCGTGTTTTCTTTTGTGTCCACTCCCCGTATCTCGATCTTCCGGCGATCAATAATCTTCCTGATCAGATGATACCGCCTCAAGATGTGTCTAGATTTCTAATGGGACAGTGGTTCCTTCGCTAAAGCCATAGCCCTATTGTTGTCGCAATACAAAGGTATTGAATCAATAATGGACAGAACCATCTCAAGTTCAGTAATGAACTTTTTTATCCAGATAACTTCTTTTGCGGCATCGTTTGCAGCATTGTATTCAACCTCCATCGTCGAGTCTGCAATGGTGTCTTGTTTGGAGCTCTTCCAATAGACCGCCCCTCCGTTGAAGGTAAACACAAAACCCGAAACAGACTTGTTGTCATCCTTATCACTCTGGAAGCTAGAGTCGGTAAAGTACTCCACCTGGAGGTCCCCATTACCGTACACCAAGAACAGTTCCTTAGTCCTTCTCAGTTACTTAAGAATGTTCTTCACTGTTGTCCAGTGGTTCTCTCCTGGGTTTGATTGATACCGGCTCACCACGCTAAGCGTGTAAGCTATATCTGGTATGGTACATAGCATCGCATAAATTATAGATTCTACCGCCGAAGCGTAGGGTATAATGCTCATGCGAACCCTCTCCTCATCAGTCTAAGGAGACATCTCTTTGGAGAGAGTAATTCCGTGCAATGCGGGTATATTACTGCGCTTGGAATCTTCCATAGTAGATATCTTTAGTACGGCCTCTATGTACTTGGGCTGTGAAAGTCCTAACAATCTCTTAGATCCATCTCTGTAGATCTTAATCCCCAAAATGTAGGAGGCATTACCTAGGTCTTTCATGGAGAACCTTTGTGACAAGAACAACTTGACTGATTATAGCATATGAATGCCATTTCTTATCAAAAAAATGTCGTCCACATACAAGACTAAGAATATGATAGTTCTTCCTACAATCTTCTTATAAATATAAGGCTCATCCTCGTTTTTGATAAAATCAAATTCCTTGACTGTTTCATCAAAACAGATGTTCCAGCTCCGCGATACCTGCTTTAATCCATAAATGGATTTAAGCAACTTGCACACCTTCCTGCTGCTCCCACTGTCTACGAATCCTTCCGGATGATCTATATAAACACGCTCTTTCAAACTTTCGTTTAGAAAAACCGTTTTTACTTCTATCTGCCAGATTTCATAGTCATGGAAGGCAGCAATGGCAAGTAGGATCCGAATGGATTTGAGCATAGCCACTGGAGAAAAGGTCTCGTCATAGTCCATACATAGTCTTTGACAAAAACCTTTTGCAATAAGTCTAGCCTTATAGGTTTCCACCTGTCCATCTATACCAATCTTCTTTTTGAAGATCTATTTGCATCCAATGGGTTTTACCCCAGGAGGAGCAATATCCAAGGTCCAAACTTTATTGGTGTACATGGACTCCATTTCGGATCGCATAGCATCCAGCCATTTATCAGAGTCCGTACTGGTAATGGCCTGCTTGAAACTAGTAGGATCGTCTTCTTCCAAGATGCAATCCTCTCAATCCCCGTCTATGAGAAAACCGTAGTATCTCTCGGCATATGAGAAATTGTACTAGATCTGCGGAGTGGCCGAGGTTCGTCGGGTACTACTGAATCTTGAGGTTCCACCAAATCGTTAATTTCAGTTTGTGGTTTCGATATTTCATCCAGTTCTACCGTGCTCCCACTTATTTCTTTTGCAAGAAATTGCCATTCTAAAAAGGTGGCGCGGCGAGCAATAAACACCTTCTGATCCTCGGTGTAGTAGAACAGATATCCTAGAGAATTCTTAGGATATCCAACAAACTTACAAAGAACCGATC
Source organism: Agapanthus africanus (assembly GCA_030015575.1). Lineage (NCBI taxonomy): Eukaryota > Viridiplantae > Streptophyta > Magnoliopsida > Asparagales > Amaryllidaceae > Agapanthus > Agapanthus africanus. The sequence continues at coordinate 406,705,899 of CM057349.1, read as the reverse complement.
GTGCCTCAAATTTGTCCGATTTTTGTGTTTTCACATAGGCTGGACAACCTCATATCTTAAACCGCTTAAGATATGCATTCCTTCCACTCCATATTTCATATGAAGTCTCAGACACAGACTTGGATGGAACATAATTCAGTAGATATGCTGCTGTCTGAAGCGCATAACCCCAGAATGAAAGAGGCAACTCAGCACTAGTAAACATAGAGTGAACCATATCTAATAGGGTACGATTCCTCCGCTCCAATAAACTATTGTGCTGTGGTGTATACGGAGGAGTAACCTGAAAGAGAATTCCATTCTCTTTTAGGTATTCTAGGAATTCCGTGCTTAAGTACTCCTTTTCTGTATTAGATCGGAGGATCTTGATACTTTTGCCAGTCTGGTTCTTTACTTCATTTCTGTATTCTTTGAATTTCTCAAAAATTTTAGATTTGCGTTTCAAAAGATACACATATCCAAACCTACAGAGATCGTCAGTGAATGTTATGAAGTATGAGAACCCACCCCTTACATGTATAGACATTGGACCACATACATTACTGCTTATGAGTCCCAAGAGCTCTGTTGCTCTTTCTCCGTGTCCGGTGAATGGAGATTTGGTCATCTTTTGTTTGAGACAAGATTGACAAGTTTTATAAGATGAAAATTCGAACGGATTCAGATATCTATCCTTATGTAACTTAGATAGTCTTTTCTCATTAATATGACCAAGTCTACAATACCACAAGTAGGTTTCGTTCATTTCTGAACTCTTCCTTTTGTGTGTGTTTTGTATATTGAAAACTGTGTTTTGATTTAGAATATAGATACCATTATATAGTGTACTTTCTGCAATCAATACCTGATTAAGGTAAATGTTCATGATATTTCTATCTAGAACAAACTTATATCCATCTTTATCAAGTAAAGAAACTGATATGATATTACAAACCATGGAAGATACATACTAGCAGTTGTTCAAAATTATAGTATTGCCGCTTGGCAATACAATGTGATATTCACCGACGGCAGCAGCATCAACTTGTGCTCCGTTTCCTACTCTGAGGGATATTCATCAGGTCCAACCATCCTACTTTTTCTCAGTTTCTGCAATAAATTACAGATATGAGATTCTGATCCGGTATCTAGTAGCCAGGAGGTAGAACTGACCAAAAAACAGTTCTCAATAACAAAAACACCTAAAGGAGACGCAATAGTACGCTTCTTCGTCGTTAGGGTCATCAAGGAATTCATGCAATCCTCTTTCCTTTACTCAAGCTCATGACATTCATCACATGTTAGAACTGAACCGACGTTTCCCAGCCCCGAATAAGAATCGGGGTCGGTCAAGTCATACATTTTATTATCTTGATTAAGGCATGACATGGTTGCTATCTGGAGAGAGAGAAAAGAAAACACTTAGCATGCGCTCTTGCAAATTTAGATTTGTTATTATTTTATATAAACAAGATAGCTCCCACTGTTTCCTCAAATTCTCCTTCAAACCTTAAAAAGAGAACTAGCTGGGATCATTAACACCTTATAAGTTCGCTAGCCGTTCAGCCAGGTGGGTGTTGGTACTCCGAGGGAGGTTCCCCGTACTCTCGCACGGACCAAATTAGAATAAACCTCGTTTCCATAGAGGCGTAACCCCGTTAACACTTTTCTAGACACCTAATAGGTTAGCTAATTGTGAAGTGAAAAATATTTCCTAAGAGTAATCTTACTCATCAGTGGGATCGAGATCCAACTATCATTGCATGATAAACTAGATGGAAGCCACTCTAGTCACTATACTTTAGAAGGTATACAACGCTAGCGAGTTTCCTATATATTTGAAACTCCCGATATAGTTTTTTCCCCTATGATCTTAGTGACCTTGACGGAGTCAACAAATCAAAGAGTCCTAGTTAAGTTCAATCCGTCATTATCTTGATTGCATTAAACCTACCCGCATAACCCTTGACAGAGTCAACAAAGTTACACGAATGTCCTAACCAATCGCATCTAATGCTACAAACAAGCACCACTTAGCTACCGTACACTACGTCTTGACGGAGTCAACAAACGTAGCACGAATATTAACTACTACTCATAGGAAATGATGGAGGGCTACAGCTTGTTTTTGGCAAAAACGTTTAATATAATGAACTTGATATCGTTTAAGGAACCGAGTAGTTCTGAAAAAGAGTAGTTTAGGCTCCGATTTTGAAAACTAGTGGTTTTGAAAAAAACCAAGTAATCTATAGTAACATAAACTTTTTCTCAAGAGGTCACTCCTCATGAAGGGATCTAGGCTCTTACCTTCTCGAATGAGGTACTGGATATTCATAAACGAATACCACTATGCAAAGAGAAAGAATATGATTATAGTTTTTCGAAAATTGTTCTGACAATATCTTTTAGGTTTATTTTCCTTGTATTAATCAAAATTAATGCAGTCCCATCAATTAAAACCTCACACAAGAAAAGAACGAAAATACAATGTACATATATGCTATCCTCATTCGCCACGGGGCCCCGTCTATGCATCGTTAGGTTACTTAACTAACGGCAGAGCAGGGGCTGGATTAGCGCGGATGCAAAACATATACAACATCTACTAATATACATACATACATACATATACATACATACATACATACATACATACATATACATACATACATACATACATACATACATATATATATATATATATATATATATAACATTCATCCCAGGCATGATATAAGCAACATCACAGATAAGCGATAAGCAATATGGAAAAGCGGATAAACTTGGAGCACCGGGTTTCATTCGAGCTGCAAATGAAACCCAACGTTCCCCGGTCGTATGGATAGCCTGTGCAACGTATAACCAAGACTCCTACGAGCATGGCAAGTTACCTGCAATTCCTGAAGAGAGGCAACCCTAGTCAACAAGGTGAATGGGCCATCCAACACTTCACGGAATCCGGTAACTTGAGCGCTCCACCATGGGTCATCCTATACCCCCTACGAGTGTGGCGAATAGCCCACCAATTCTATATTAAGGCACTCCGGTCTCAACGCCATGAGATGGAGGCCTGTTGCCGTCTAGAACCCGGCTACTCGAGCACTCCATCGTGGGGTAATCCTAGTACAGAAAAGAAAAATATATACGGTGGTGGCATCGACCTCAATCCGGCCGTACCCCAATAAAAAAATATACAACCAGGTAGAAACGACAGTCCACATGTCGGACGCTCGCACGGCAATAATGAATATATAAATGAATCAAAACTGTACTACAAACATTGCACTATAGACTATCCGTCACGACAATCCGTCAAAACCATCTCAAAGATATCACAAGCAACACCACAGACAAACAAGATGCGTGCAACCCCTTCTAATCGACGTATAGCGATTAGACGTTAAACAATACAAATACACATTACAGAAGCAAGTAAATAAAACCGCGACATTAGAATTCCGAGGACAATTAGCAAACAAAAACAATTTTCCAAACCTTGAAATTCCAGTGAGCTACCTACAACAAGTGTTTTAAGCAAATCCGGGAGTTGAAACGAACTCGAAATCCACCCGAATCTTCGTAGAGGCGAAGGGGGAAAAATTAACTATCGACTGGGAGGCTTTAGAGGGGTACCTACCTATATGGACCACCACGAGGTGGCCCCCAAGGGGAGGCAGACCCGAGAGCACCCTTTTAGGGTGCTCTTGGGTCACCACCCCCTAATGCCGCTTTGTGGTGGTCTTGGGGGGTAGGCCCGACCTTCGGTCCCCCCGAGGTATCCCCGGGGTGCCCATGCTTCACCCTACGGAAAATGGTGCTCTTGGGTCACCACCCCGCAATGCCGCTTTGTGGTGGTCTTGGGAGATAGGCCCGACCTTCGGTCCTCCCGAGGTATCCCCGGGGTGCCCATGCTTCACCCCACGGCTTCTCGGTGAAAGTGTAAGGGCACGGCAGCACCCCGGCCGTCAAACCGAGGCCAAAATGCGGAAACGATAATTTACTTTAACTTTTGAACTGGCACCACCGCGCACTAAAATCCCGGATTGGGCCATTAATCTAATCCTAGCTAACTAAAGAACGGGGTAGAGAGATATACCGAGCGATCCGTGTCCTTCGGTCTTCTCGTCGTCGTCCCGATCTCCCGCGGAATCTCCGGTCTTCACCTCCTCGCCGGAAGGGCACCACATCGCCGGCTTCTTTTACGGGCTCCCACCTCTGGACCGAGGCAACTCGGGCACGAAGTTGGCGAGCCGACGTGCCCAAGGATGCTATAGGTTAACTGTAGAACTCTATGTCTCTTTGGGGTTGTGGAAGTTGCCATAATGGTGGAGGAATGAGATGTGAAACTTTTGCGGATGAACTTGGGAATTTTTGTAGCATGAAAAGAGCAAAAATTCTTACATACAAATTTTGGACAGCCCACTAGAGAAGTGGCCGGCCACACCTCATGAAAGAATGGGAGAGAGATAATCCCAAAAGGGGGGTAAGCAATAATACAAGGAAAATGAAATAATGATCATCATGAAGAAAGTCACCTCAACAACAACCATCACTCTTCTCATCATCAACAACCATGATTACTCCAAAAAATCAAGCAATCATGAACTTATGAAGTCAATGGTGGTAGAACCATCATGACACAACAACATGCAAAGACCACCCTCCACAAAATCAATTTGCACAATTGCAAATAAACCCTCCTCCACCAATTTTCAGCCAAGGAAAGATACAAAGGAAAATGGCCGAAACGGAATGCAAACTGGCAACTTCAGAAAACTGGTCCCGTAATAAATTACAGGAAAACCCCGCTACTGTATATACATACCCGCATTTGTATTCCGACCGAATACAAATGCAATGAGACAAATCTACACTGTACAATACTAGGATCCGGCTTAAACCAAATCCCGCTAGTATTATCCGTCCGACCATGATCCGTGCAATACCACATCTATCTGATCGAAACCTGCCATATCTTCATACGGCCTCTACAGCGTTTCGCCCGAAACTTGAGAAAACGGTCTGTGGGGGACTCTAAAGACTCGTCAACACTTTGGCCGTAGATTTAACCACTAGCATATCAGAGGTATTAGCCATACGTAACGGGCTACCAGGTATTGACCAAAATGGACGTCGATGAGCGAACTCATCCTGATACCCTACTGAGCCTGTCAGTGACAATATCCATACAGTCCGGTCCGTTCGTCTATGAGCATCGCATGGCGGGCCTAGGGGGTTGGTAAAAGTCAGACCCCCAAAAGCGGTACAAGTCGTGTCGGAGTGTAGCCCAAAACACCCTGAGATACTACTGGAATACCTACCAGTAAATCTCCTGTCTTGGCCAAGGACTTCGTGTAAGGGCTCTCCTAGACACAGCGTGATCTCACCCCCAATACTGGGAGAGACGAACCCCTGCAGATCCGCTCACTGCCTCCATGTGGCTCGGGACTGTACCCAACTAAAACCTGTTTGCACGTCTCCTTTGAGCGTGGTAGGGTAGTAATCAAAGTACAGTGGGAACTCATACGAGACAAATGACGATCTCAGGTCGATGAACTAACATGTACACATGTCACCAGGGAACTGCTATCTGACGTCAGGTATAAGACCAACTAGCATGTTCCCGGCGAGTCCTGTCCGGTGTACTCATAACCCAATAAGCACATGTATACATCTTAGGTGAACCAACTGACACCAATGGCTTGTGAGACCGGCCACCGCCCCTCGTCGGGGTCTCGACTCTATACACTAGTCTACTCTGGAGTATCGATGCCCTGTCTCGAAACTCCTACGACTAGGGACCTTTTAAGGATGTGCTTATAGACTACCAGCTCCCACGTATATGATCGCCCTCATACTGTCGGCAGTCAAGCAAGAATCCTAGGGGCTCTATCAACGTGTAATAGTGACCTGTAAGGTCACCTGAAGCAGTACACGATGATAAAGGTAAACCAGATAGCATACTATCATCTTGAGTAAGATTGTCCTACCGGTATAGGTCCTCCCTCAATCATTGCAATCACGTGCCTGTGATCCAATAATTGACTCTGAGGGCACTATCTCCAACAATCTCCCACTTGCACTCAAGGCTAATTATTGCGACGTCGCATACTCACAGCCCGTGTGATACCGAACACCCAACTCCTCTACTAGTCAATCTCACAAAACCCGTTTGCGAAACTATTGCGTTCGAGGAATATCCTCAGTGAGTGGATCCACTTTGATGTTTCTTTCTATGTCTCTCTATATCTCAAGTTCGTGGAGAAAGCCATCTCCCGAAATGAGCAATACCTGTCTTAGAATGTGTCTGGATGTCTGATGGGACTTAGCTCATAAATAAACTCCAAATCCAAACTTCTTAGACTGTATCGTCAACTGAACTTAATCAGTATCCTGCGCCATCCTTCCCTCAGTATCCACCTGGACCATCTGTCCAAAATACCGCCCCTCGTCAGAAGGAAAACTATAACTTTGACAACCTCTCTATCATCCAGGTCACCTTGGAAGTCTGGAATGATAACTGTCTCCCGAAAGAGACTGTTGTTATCATATCCCTAGAACATTCACTTATGTTCTAAAACTGCTTCCGTTCGTTTCTCCAGGATTAGATCAATATCATTTATTGCATCCACTGCAAAAACAACATCTGGTGTGGTATTTGACATCTCATGATTGACTCAATTGCCTAAGCAAGTGATCTGCTAATCATGCACATCTCTCTTCTTTAGTCTGTAAGACACCTTTAGAGAGGGTGACTCCATTACCTGCTGGTACACTACCGTGCCAGGAGTCGTCCATTCTAAAACACCTTTAGAATGCTGTCTAAGTACCGAGATTGGGAAACTACCCAAATCTAGATCTAAAACCATAGATCTAGTAACCAGAATGTCTGATATAATATCCAAGTCCCTTTGTGGAGAAACTACTGTATGACAACCAAAGTATAACCGATCGTAGTATAGGAACATCGCTTCCTACTTTGTGTATGTTATCCAAATACCAGGACATCACACCCTACTACCTTCTTAACAGATCCATCCCCTATTCTGATGAAGTCAAACTTACGACTGTCACATCAGAAATAGATGATCTATCTCCGCTACATCTGCTTTAGTCCATAAATAGACATAAGCTCCCTGTCCACTATGCTTCCGCTGCTCCTACTGACTACGACAACCCTCTGGCAGAGTCATATAGATGTACACTTCTAAAGCTGGTTTAGAACGACGCTATACTCATCTTCCTGCCGGGTCTCACAGTCTGGAACAACAGCAATGGAAAGTCTGGGTAAACAAGAACCTCCCTATCACCGTCCTTGAGCATACCGAAGTACCTCTTGAGTGCCTGAGGTTACCTACCTTATCTGCGGAGTGGCCAATGGAATGTCAAGCCAGATTGAATCTTTAGGTTCCTATCAAACTTTCAGTAATCGTTTGCGGTTCTGGAATCACTTCCAGTTCTACCATACTCCCACTACTGTTTTCTGAAAAAATCCATTTTTGTTAAAACTGTGGCGAGTCAAGAACAATATCACTATTGATCTTCCAGATGGTAGAAAGTCAACCCTCGTCATAGCCTGGGTCAACCCACAAACAGCCATTATAGAAACATGCCTTGAGTTATCCAGAATCTGGTTTTAAGCATAAGCCGGACAACTCCCCGTACCTTAACATCGTTAAGATATGAACTGTTCTATATCCAATATAGAACCAGAGGCACTGATTTAATTGAACCAGATTCAAATCATGCAGCTGTCTCCAGTGCATGTTAACTAAATGGAAGGAGGCCGATCAGCGTTACTCAACTTAGGAATGCGTCCAGACATGAGTAACCTGAAAGAGAAGCAAGTTCTCTTAATCATTACTATCAACTGAATACCATACACAAGTATCTACATCCTCGATCGCCTTGAAGAATTCCGATACTTGCAATACCTGGTTCTCTACTTTATTCATATACCTATAACTTCTCAAAACTTAGACCTTGTGCTTCTACGAAACACTTATCTAAGAACTAGAGAAGTCATAAGTAAACCGAATATAGTACGAGGACCAACCCCTCTGTCCTAATGGACACTGGACAACATACAATACTCTGTGTAAGTCCCTTGAGTCTAATAACTCAATCCCTGTGTGTCGTAGGTTGAAAACTGTACCTATGGTTAAGAAGAATTACACCGCTGTTTAATGCTCCTTATCTAACCATCCACTAATATAGGTAAATGATCAGTCGAAAATACTGTATCTTTTAACCAGCAATTTCCCTATCATTTACACTCATCTAGAAGTGTTCGGCATTCATTTAACACATATTAGCAAAACAGTCGTTAAATATCAGATTACATGTGTTAGACTCTAAAACCGGCACTATAAGGGAAATTGACTACATTTCATAGCATGGCATCATTCCTATATATCGCAACTTGTGTTCGAAGTCTGTGCAGGAAATTCAAGGAGAACGGTCAAATTTACAAAACGAAGACTGTTAAAAGACGCCAACTCATGGATTTGGAATCTGGTATTGATATAAAAATAATTCAGAGATTCAATATAGTAGGAAATACATCAAAAGACACAGGAGAGCAACACATGAAAGATGAAGCCCTAGCTCCACCACATGGCCGCGGAACCACGGCCGGAGCCGCCTTGCGCCGCGGTTCCGTGGCGGCTTGTCCACGTCACCCCCTCTGCTTCAGCTTAGAACTCTCAACTCAGCTCCTACATCTCAGAAAACCACTGCAAATTCCTGAAAGCTCCAGAAGCTTCTGCCAGTTAAGCAAGCCTTAAGGTTCCTAACTAAACATCCCTAGCTTCCTTAACAAGCTTCACTTAAACTCTATTAAGGACCTAGAACCTTCCCCCTAACCTCCTAGCTTAGGGTAGAAGCTAATCCTCTAACTAACTACTTCTAGAAGCCTCTTCCTCTAACTAATTTTTAGGGGGAAAATTCAAATTTGAATTCCTAGACCTAGGGTTTGGAAAACCTATAAATAGACCCCTAGGCTCACTTGTTGAGTTTGTTCAATCTTTGGTTGTTGAAAGCTAACTTCTTCTTCAACCTTCATCTTTCCCATTTCTCCCACAAGTTTAGTGACAGAACTTGTGTTCCAAACCCTAACCCTAATCTAATCAATCTAGAAACAACAAATTCAAGATCCATGGAGTTCAAGCAAAGCAAGTCTTCAACCATCCTTTAGAAGCGAAGCCGACATTCATCGGAGCACGAGATCCAAGCCGATCCACGACTCAAGGAGCCGATGCAATGCTAGATTCGACAATTTTGTTCCTTCTCAAATTCTTGTAGTCTCTTGAGCAATGTGTAACAATTTATGGAATAAATAAAGGTGAAGATTCTTTAAACTTGCTTTTATTTCAATTCAAGCATTATGATTCGTATTCAATTCTTGAATGTATTCTTTGTGATGATGCGCGAATAAACTCCGCTCGTAGAGGAATCGAAACAATTGTAAAATGATGATGTTGATAAATTGTTAAACGTTTTCTTAAGTCTTAAAACAATTGTAAATTCTTGAAAATCAATTGATCGATGATCTAGATCGATGCGAATGTGTTCTTGATTCCTTTCGCACGATCTAGAGATCGACAATTGATCATTCAACTTTCAAGAAGCTATCTAGTGAATGTTATTCATCGAAAAGACAAAGGATAGGATGAGGAACCCTAATTCCTCGCAAGATCCTTGATCCTCGATGAATTCGACATCGATTTAGCATCAATTTGTTACTAGATAAGAAATCGTAATCTTGAATCTTCATCACATCTACAATTTACTCGATTCCTACGAGCTTTACTTCAAATCTTGAAACCCTAAAGTGATTGGAATTCTATCGAAACTCGATTCTCGATGTTTATCATTTTCTTGATTCTTGATTAGAATAGTGATACTTGAAACCATCGATAAAAATCTTGAATCATGTTTTCTTTTCTTTTCTATTAACTTTTTTATTCAAACAAATCAAAATACAAACGAATCACACAATCCCTGTGGACGATCCGCACTAGCTAACGATCTACATCCGACACCGTAGTTGATTGCGGTCAAATAATTCTTTGATTGTGAATTCTATTCATTTTCTAAATACCGACACAAAGAAACTTATTCGAGTTACACACATAACGGAAAATATCGTATCAATCAAATGGCGCCGTTGCCGGGGATCGCGCGCTAATTCGTTTTATATTGAAATTTGAATTGAAAGATTTATTCCATTATAATTTTGTAATCAAAATTCGCGCAAAATTTAAACGATTTGTTGTGGTTTGTTGCAAGGAGATCTGGAGCTTGCTGTGCAATTGAAATAATTTTTGGAAAATTCCAGAGAGCTGAAAGAGTGAACAGAAGCTTGCTGTTGAATTTTTGTACAGAGAGCAGCACAAACGGCCACGATTCCGCGGTATTAGCCTCTATTTGCGGCGGTTCCGCGCCTGGGTAGAGGGTTCTCTGTGCAATTTTTTTTCAGGTAACTTCTATCTTTCTTATCTCCTTCTCAAATCTGCTCCAAATAACATTTTGTGCAGGCTTGTTTGCAAAAATCGCAGCGCCGCCCAAAAAGCAAAATTAAATTGTGCTTGTTTTGATTTTGTGGTTGTTTGCATTTTAATACGGATATTAAGGGGCACGGCCAAATCCAAATTAGGTGGGGAGTTCATTACCCTTTCTAGGCCCCGAAAATCACAAAACTTGCATCCGCATTGACCCGCATTAATTAAAAAATATCTAGAGATGACTCTAAGGACCGTCGCGCTCACTTAGGACAGAAGAAGGCCGTGGGTAATTCATTGCTTATCCGCATTTTCTTGTGGTGTCTAAGGCAAGTATGTCGAAGGCTAGTGGTTATTAATTAGGCCCACTACTTACGTAGTGGAGTACCTTTCCACTTACCTGGCACTTACCTGGCCACAGGGAGACAAAGAGGCAGTGGAGGATTTTATCCTACATCTTGTCTTCTTGCAGTTAGGAGCGGTCTAGAGATCTGACCTAGGCGACCAATAGAATTAGGGTTTTGTGTATTGCATTTGTTGTGTTGCATCATATTTTCAAAAATCTGTCCTATTTTAAAAAAAAACACCGCATTCATTCATTCATTACCCCTAATTATAAATCACGCTGCCACTTGTATTAACCCTTTTTTAGTGCAAGATAGGCTAGACAACGGGATTCTAGTGCCTGTTTAGTCCGCGTCCCCTCGATCGACCCTAGAGTCGGTATTTCTACATTTACCTTTTCTTTACCCACCACCACACCCATATCGATGGATCATTCGCCATCGAACTTCTTTACCACTACTCTGCCGCCGTCCTTTGGTGCGCAGAATCCACCTCGTATCTTTCTCCAAGAGAGGTGCTATCCAACACGAGGTCCCCTTTCCACCTGTCTTTCCATTCCACCAGCCAACGGGGAAAATTTTGAAATTAAACCCTAATATATCAACCTTCTACCTAAATACCATGGTCTCGAGACTGAGGACGCATACGCGTTTACCACGAAATTTGAAAATGTATGCGCAATGATGGGTACGTCACAACTTTCAGTGGATGCTATGCGTCTACGTCTTCTTCCATTTACGTTGTGCGATATAGCCGAGAAGTGGCTGTATAACACTACCGCATATTCTATCATGAATTGGGAAGAATTCGTTGCAACATTCCTTAAGAAATTCTACCCTAATCACAAGACAGCTCGAGTCCGTAGCGAAATAAATCAATTCTCCCAGCTTCCAAATGAACCATTTTCAAAATATCTTGACCGCTTCAAGGATCTGTTGGTTTAATGCCCACATCACGGAATCCCGAGATGGGAACTGTGCCGAATCATATATGAGGGCAGTAACCCTAACACTAAACAGAGCCTTGAAAACATGTGTCAAGGAAATTTTATGACCAAAGATGATGGGGAAGCTTGGAAATACCTAGAAGATTTCGCTGAAAAATCTTTACAGTGGGAGAGTCCATCGTTTAGGAGTGGCAATAACCAATCGGATGTTTCCATAGGAGTTAGAGCTGACATTTCAGCTATACAAAAGAAACTCGAGACTATGGAAAACAAATTTTTAGCTGCCGCCCTAAATCAAATGTCACTTTCCAAAACTGTATGTGGATGCTGTTCTGATCCTTCTCATTTGATGGAAGAATGTCCACGAAATTCTCCGTTTCAAGGCCACGAGCATACCAATGCCACATTTCAAAGACCTAGAAACTACCCATCTTCTTCCACATATAATCAGGGTTGGAGGAATCACCCTAACTTTGCTTGGAACCAATCACAATCTCAAAACACGGTTCCAACCCAAAACAATTTCCAAAGGGGCCCTCCACCACAACAGCAACCACCACAATTGAGTCAGCATCCCTTCCAAGCTCAAAACTTCCAAAATCCGGTCAACACACCCGCACCGTCAAGTCCTTTACAGTTGACCGGGACCGACGAATCCTCTTCATTCATAAACTTGCTTCTAACAAATCTTATGCAAGTACCGGCTGAAATAAAGACTTCTGTCGATGATATAAAGAAAAACTCAGCGTCCCAAGCTGAGAGTATTAAATCGATGGAAGCAGAAATTTCACGATTAAAAGCCGAAATGAGTGCAAGAGAGAAAGGGAAACTTCCAGCTCAACCCTTACCCAATCCTGGCTATTCACATCATGTGAATGCAATCACCACGTTGAGATCTGGAAGAGTGCTTGACAATCAAGTTGGGAAAGAAATTGATGATACGGAAAAATCTATCAATGATACTCCGGCTGAGACCCTTCCTTCCATTTCTACTTCTAATTCCGACCCCAGTTCTTCTATCCTACCACCTTCTCGCGAGCCTATTCTCCATTTCCCACTAGGCTCGACACCTCAGTATAGCCTTTCTAGTTCTCCACAGACGATCCCCACTCCTCTTTTGGGATCACGTCTACCCCCTCTTCCTTCTCCTATGATCGACCCAGCGCTTATTGCTAAAGCACCTTATCCTAATCGGTTAAGGGCTAACACACCAAGTCCACATATGGAGAAGATCACTGAGATGTTTAAACAGGTTAACATCAACATCCCTCTTCTAGATGCTATCCAACAAGTCCCCGCATATGCGAAAGTTCTTAAAGACTTGTGCACTAGAAAGAGGAAGAAACAAATGCCCAAGAAGATATTCATAGCAAAGACCGTAGACACGGCTTTCCCCCAGCAATTACTGAGGAAACGTAAGGATCCAGGCTATCCTACGATTTCCATCTCTATTAGGGAGAAACACATCAACCGTGCTCTACTAGACCTTGGGGCAAGTGTTAACCTGCTTCCTTTCTCAGTCTATGAGCAGTTAGGGATAGGAGAGTTGAAACCATCTCCTTGCACTCTACAGATGGCTGACCGATCAATCACCAAACCTAGGGGTGAACTGGAGGAAGTGTTAATAAAAATCGGGGAATTCATATTCCCTGTGGACTTTATTGTAATTGATACACAGCCTGTAGCGAACCCACGGAATCAAATTCCGGTGATTTTAGGTCGCCCCTTTTTGGCCACTTCCAATGCAATAATCAACTGTCGTAATGGTTCTATGACCCTATCCTTCGGGAATAGGACAATTGAACTGAACATTTACAAGTTGGGAAGTGTACCCTCTGAACCTACTGCTCAGGTCTGTTCTGTCGACTTAATGGATGTCGACAGCAGCAAATTTGATGATCCTCCTAATACCGATCTTGACTCTTTTCATACGTTATTGTTTGACCCAACTATGTATCATATACATACGGACTCTTCCACTGAGATGTCCGGGTTAACAATTAACACGGATTATGAATTGTTCTTAGAGTCTGAAGATCACCCCGCACTTTGTGATGACATTATTCTTCGGGGTATAGATAAAACTTTTGAGGAAATCTTCGCTGATGAACTCGCATTTCTGAAAAGCACGGGTGTTGAGATGAATCATGTCCAAATCAATAAAATTGAACCTCCATCCCTTCTTCTGAACTGTAAAAAGAATGCGAGTAATCCATCACATTCACTGCATCGTCTCTCCAAAATGAGACGCACACACACTCTCTTTCACCACTTAACATTTCCCCACTTCTTCTTCCACCAACCCGAGCACTGCATTAACAAAATTTTTGAATGGTTGGTTTTGACATTCGGTCTTTGCAAAGCTTGGCATCGACCATTGATTTTTGACCCCCTCATGTGATTTTCAAAGATTAACATTGCATAACTCAAGTTTGGGGGGGGGGGCATTTTTCTGGCTCTTGAAAAGAAATTTTTTACAAAATGATGAGCCAAAAATAAGTTTGGAGGAGGGTCTTCACTTAAATATTTTGCCCCCACTAATAAATTCCTCCCAAGCTTACAGGTTTTTCGAGATTTAGCAGAAGGCAACAGTGAGGACACTGTTGAAAACAAGTTTGGGGGAGATTTGTGCTTATTTTCGCATCATTTGCATATCATTTGCATAAGCATAAAACATTTTTTTGAAAACCTATAAAAATTTAAAAATTTTCAAAACTATAAAAATATTTTTGTACATAAATAAGATAATAAAAGATTAGATAGTGAAAAATTACATCCATGAGATTAGAAAAATTTAAGAAAACCAAGAAAATTAGAAGTTTTCTTATACGAACTAGTAATAAGTAGTTATGAGCCGTTGTCCCAAGGGTTAGTAAGATGAAGGAAGTCACTAATCTGAGGATAAAAATAAGTCTGAAAAATAGTTTCTATTCTGGAAGCCAAACATTTTGAACGTTGATACCCTGCTATTCGCACTTGCACACGTCTTGAAGCCCGGGATAGTAGAGGATACCTTGAAATGCTCTTGTTTTAAAGCCGATGTATGAAGGAAATAAAAAAGTGAATAAAAAAAATATATAAAGTGGTGAGAAAAATGGACACTGGTTTTGTTATCACCGAGGGCAATAAAAAAAATATATAGCGAGGGTGCCTCTTCACCTAGTACCCTAAGGCCAACTGGTCTGGGAGTCACTGTGTCACGCCCCGCTTCCCAAAATACGGAATACGAGGAGTAGACAAGGCCAGCCATGCTCCCACGGTTAAGGAAATGTCCTGCCGTAGTCACACTTCGGCTTCTAGTTTTTCATGGTAAACAATATATGATGCACAGGTAATGAGAAATGCAGTAACTGAATGAAACAATGTAAAGAACTGACCTGAAGGGAAACAAAAGAATATAACTCTGGATAGCAAGTCGATATGTCTGTGATATACGTCTAGTCCTGGCCCAGGCTAAATCTTCTTCTCACACTGAGCATGCATACTCAGGTCGTTAGAGCGACACAATAGCAATATAATATATAAAATCATGTGACAAATCTAACAGTGATAATAGATATATGTAGCAGTAAATCAGAATGGTATAGGTACGAACATGCAGTAATCAATGCAGCGGAACAGTAAAGCAGTAGAATGATATGCCACGTAGGTCAACACAGTAAGTATGTATATCAATGCCAGTATCCCTATCAGTCTCTAAGTCTCACTGTACAGGTCACTAAACCTATCGTCAGTCCAAGTGTGAGAGTCAACCACTCGCGGGTGTCCTCCATCCAAGGGTAGAACCCAAGGGCAAGGGACCACGGGCCCAACATGTATATCACGTAATAATCATGTACCCTGTAAATCTCCATATATCTCCATATATATAAGCCGGCAAGGGACTCCCGAGATTCTGTTGAACTCACACTTAAACTACCCCACACCCCGTGGTCTACATCAAACGCTAACCATAACCTTAAATACCAATCGGTCTGTGACAAGTCTGCGCGAGAACTGGAGGCAGGACCTCCATCAAGCACGTCCCGACTAATACCTAAGATAAATGGCAGTGTCTGGTGCCTTATCTGTGACACCCGTGCAAGAGCTTCTATAAGTGTCCCATACCACTTATAGTCACACGTACACGCGTCCCACAGACGTCGACAATGCAATAGAATCATAAGGTTCACTGATTGTGTACAAGTACGTATCACTTTCACTTATTCACTGATACACGAACACTAACGTACTTGCCACAATCATCACTAATACCTAACACTGGATAAATACACGTTATCGCTATGTTATCAATGCAGTGACATGTATATGCTATGATGCGTAAACAGTATATAAAGCATGATTAAGGTGTCATAAAACAGTATTCTATCACTTGCACGATTTATCATGAATCGTACGTGTACAGTTTAGCGAAACGATAAACAGGTAATAATTAGTATGTTCAGTTATCTATCCATCGAATTTAGTTTCATGCCAATCGGATTCCATGATCATTAATTATAGCCATTTCATTTTAAGCGTTCACGGCTGGAAATCCGGTTTCAGAATCGGAAGTCCGTTTCGCAACGCATTTTAATCCCAGTTAGGATCAGATTTTAGCGGCACTACAGTTGGATGAATTATAGAGTTTTCAGTAAGGTTTCAACGCAACAGACGGATCTTCAATCGCATCTGTACGTCAGGAGTTATACACTGTTTAACATTAATATGTCATCTCAGAATCTGTTCTGGACTGTTATACGTCCACATCTATTAAATTACAGATTAATTAACAAACGATAACGAAATAGGATGAAACCACTTGCGTTGTCTAGCTAACGGCTTCAACTATAATAAACAGCGGAGTTCCGCAATCTACAAGTTAAGGAAACAGGGTGGTGTTCATTACGGGACAGTAAACAACCACTGGAGTAGCTCTGGACTGCAGTCCAGAGTCGCACTCCGATCCAATTATTGACACATTTTGAGTACAGAAATATTTGGAAACTAGTATGGGGTTAAATTTCGTCAAGTCGGCTTCGATTTAAGCCCTCGAACGCATCATTCCAGTGTGTATACAATTTATGGCGATTTTGACGGTTTTCAGGTACAATAATATTCCAGTTTCACGAGTAAACTTAGGGGTAGTCGTTTTAGTCGTTAATGGTCATAATATCCAACGAAATTTATACACTAGGTTCATATCCATACGGGCCAAACTATACCATTTAGTTCCGTCAAATTTGATGAGTATTTTCATTGGGAACACACGTCGAACAGGTATGGCACACTGTTGATCTAAAATTGTAACTTCATGATTTTAGTAATCTACGATTGTAACTTGAGTAAATAGCATGTAAGTAAGTAAAATACTTGCCTGGAGATGATGAATTGATAGCACGGCAGCGAAGGCAGTAGTGACACGGCACGGGCACGGAGTAGAAAGCACCCGACGAATCTCGGCTAGGTTTGGGCTCGAGTCTCGGCAGCGGCTTGGTTGCTGGGGTCTAGACGATAAGGGTGGTGGTCGGTGGTGTATCGAGACCGATGGTGAGGAATTGCAGAGGGAGAGATATTGAGAGAGAAAAAGAGTTAGAGAGGGAAAGAGTTAGAAAGAGAGAAAAAGATTGCAAAGAGAGAAAAAGAGATTGCAGAGAGAGGGTGAGGGAGAGCAGGGGAAAGAGAGAGTGATAGAGAGAGAGAGAACACAGGGAGAGAGATGAGACAGAGAGAAAGTTGTAGAGAGGGTAACAGAGATTTGAGAGAGAGACAGGGAGAGAAAGAGAGATCGAGAGAGAGAGAGAGGAAGTTAGAGAGAGAGAGACTGAGATTTGAGAGGGAGACAGAGAGAGATGTAAAGAGAGAGAGAGAGAAACAGAGGTTGAGAGAAAGAGAGAGAAAATGAGACGTTGCAGAGGGGGTCGAGTTGGGCTGTCGCGGTGGCCGGAGGTGTCTCGCAGGGGATGGTCGGGAATGGAGGTTGTAGGTGATGAAGTTGGGGAGAGACGGTGACGATGATGATGACGACGACGACGACGACGACGATGATGATGATGGTGCTGTGGTCGGCGATGGTGCGGGGGAGTCGACGAGACGTAGTGGGGGCTCGCCGGCGAGAGGGCGCAGGGGCTCGTGCTCGGGGTGTAGGGGAGTTTGGTCGGTGGGAGAGAGGAGGAAGGAAAGAGAGGAGGGCGAGGGAGTGAGCGTCGTGGTTATAACGCTCGCGGGCGTGGCGCGTGACGAGCGGCGACGTGGGCGCAGGCGTGGGGTGTGGCGGAGGCGCAGGAAGTAGATCGAGTGCGCGAGAGGGGGAAAAATAGCCGTTGGAGGAAGATGCACTGTAGGAGGCGGGTCGGGTTCGAGCGCGGGTGCGGAGGAAGCGGGCCTGAGTGAGTGGGCCAGAAAAATAGAATAAAAAGAATTGTGAGGAGGAGGAAGAGAGGGCCGGGCCGGGGGATTAAGAAATTCAATTCAATTATTTTTTTTTGTGTGGGCTGAGGATTTATACGAGCTGGGCCGAGAAAATTATTTAATTTGAAAAGAGAAATTTAGTTATTAAAAAGGAATGGGCTTGGTATGAAAGCTGGGGCTCGGTCAAAAATAAAAATTTTAATAGGAAAAATGGAATAGGCTGGAGTTTTAAGAATAAGAGGGAAACTTAAATTTAATAAATAGGGAATGGGCTCACTAAAAGAAATGGGCTGAGGAAAAAGTGGGTTGGGCCGGAACAGAAATAATAATAAGTAAAACAAAATGAAGAGGCCGGCTGGGAAATAAAATAGGAGAGTGGAGAACTAAAATAGATTGGGAAATTTTAAAAATAATAAATAGTTATAAATAAAGTTTTATAGGTGAAAAAGAAAATACGAATATAGACGTACAAAAAGGGCTGGGTATTACATCATATCACCCTTACAAAAATTTCGTCCTCGAAATTTAAAAGAAACAACAAGCTATAAAATAATAAGCGAAGAGTTATCATATTGAACACTGATACATGTTGATTTACTTAAAACGGGTAGACAAAATTTTGAAGATACATATATATATGTAAGAACCACCTACAAACGATAGGTCTAATAAGTATAATGCAGGAACACTATAAGGGCAACTACAAGTATACGAGAATATAGGTAACAATAACGAACAATAATAATCAAGACGTGTTCGATAAAAGTCGAAACCCAAATATGTGCACATCTAAGCCTATCAAAAGCAAGCAGAAATAATAAGTATAAGACTCAACCATTTATAATAGTAAGCATAGGCTTAATACTCGAAATAAGGTAACGATAATAAAGTAGTGGAAGATTTGTCGGTAGGTAAAAAATATTTTAGGACGATGTATCAATCAAATATTTTTAAAATAACTTAGAAAACTCATATCGTGAAAATAAGAAACGTGGAACAAAAATATGCACGGTGTAAGGTTGCGCTACTAAAAGTGAGGATAATAGTAATGTACTTGAAATACATAAAACTAAGTAGTCGATAACACGCACTCTTCGACGAATATAAAGTAATGAAAACCAAATTTCGAATAACACTGTCCTTAAATATATAGGGTAATAGGAAAACACAAAAATGTATAGGGCTAGCTAGGATAAGGATTACAAGTAAGTGTGGCTCATTCAAGGGTTGTAGTATGGCGGCTTTAGGCTGAAAGTTAGGGAGATTGGGATCGGTTCTGCACAGGAACAAAGGACTGCAAGGTGAAAAGTATGGGGAGGATAACGGTCGGTAGATCATTTGAATCCAAATTTGAAGAGTTAGCGAACTCGGAACTTTCACAAAATGTTTTCCTCCCGGAAGAATCTCAAACGAGGCACAGACGAAGGATGAAGGGTGGACCTCTAAAAGATTGGGTGTGGTACTAGTTGATCTCAATGAGGGTTAAGACAATGTAAGGAGTAGGGGTGAACAGATCTCAGTGGAGAAAATAATTGTATAGAAGGAATAATCAAGTATCAAGTGAACTAAGAGGATCAAAAAGTTAACGAACTCAGCAATTTATTCCATTCTAGAAAATTTTAAACAAAGCATTCTTAAAACGAAATGTGGCCCTAATCTATACACAGATTTATTTGGCCAGAAAAGACTACATGAAAAAAGAATTCCATCAGTCGCGGTTGTGGAGATTCAGCAGGTTGCGGTAGGCTCGCGCACTCAGGTAGGGGCGTTCATTTCCATAGCGCCTCGCAGGTATCGCCATTGGGAGTTCTTCCACCGCAGGGTCCTGATCTTCTGGTCCTTCTTCCTCGGATGGAGTTTCTTCATCGAGGTCCGATTCCATGTGATTCTCTTCTTCTGGATTCTCTTCCATGGAATTTTCCTCCACTGGATTTTCTTCTATCGGTTCTTCCTCGGGGTCTTCCTCTATCGGGTTCTCTTCATGGTCTCCTTCTTCTTCGTCGGAATCAGCTATCATGTTAAACTTTGGGACGGCTGCTCCTTCGTCTTCGGAATCGCTGTTTTCGCCAATGACCTGGGGACCGTTGATCTCATCGTCAGAACTCATCAGCGTGCGGTCTAAGGAAACGCATGACCGTGCGTCCTCATTTAGATGCGACGCTGCTCCAGGGTGGGCCATGGCCTGAAAAGAAAGAGTCATGATTAGACAGTAGGATACATCAAGAAAATAGCTCAGGGTACGAAGTATAGGGAAAAATATGCGGTGGCAGGAATGGAAAAATCAGGATTAAAATACTGTGGTAACGAATGGTATAAATAAGGAGAAAGCAAAGGAATGATACATATATCACGATTCAAAGTTGTTATTGCATTCAACTAAAAGTTCGACGGATACAAGATTTCAAACGGAAAGAAACGTTTATAAGAGGATGATAGCATTATTACTGAAATAAGAAAACATGAAAATTCTTCTTTGATTGCTAGACCGCTGCCTTCTCGTCACGCAAGTTGAATCCTATGTTGGGTTCGCTTTATTCTCAAAGTTCGAACTACGCAATAATCATCACTTAGCAGAAGTGGGGAATGTGGACGAGTCTCCTCCTTGTAGTTCTTTCCTTTTTGGACAACCGTTGATAAGATGTTCGTTGGATCCGCAAATCAGACATTTTCCTTGAGCGCGGCGACAATCCCTCTGAAGGTGTCCTGGCCTCTTACAGTATCCACAACATAGGGTCTTCTGCTGCTTCTGTCGCGGGGAAACAAATTGGCGTTTTATCTTCTTCTCTTTTCCTCATCTAACGGGGATCCCTTTATGATTAGAGACAGCCGCTGGTGCCTGATTCACCTGTCTTCTCAGTCGTTCAGCCAACAAGTCGTTTGTTCGCTCCTGGGCTTCCTTTAGACCTTGCAGTACACTCAGAATCTCAATGGTCTGATTCGGGGGAGCGGATATAGATTAAGAGTCGTTGGAAGACATGATCTTGATACAACAATTTTTGAGGATGATATAAGTCACAAGCTATACGAATCAAAATATAATATGAATAGGACAAAGATTCAAGAATATCAGAGGTGATGAATTTATTATAAGTGGAGAATCAACCGTATGACTTTAAGTCACTTAAACAGAGTACGGTAGTGTAATTGCAACCACGTAACCTTGCCAAGTCACTCGAAACCCTAGCGAATAGATAGCAGAACACTCAATATGAATATGGATCAAGAATATCAAGTTTACAATCTAGACCGAGGGATGTCTTAGACTGTCAAGCTCTACACGGAAAACTGCAATCCCAATCGAAGCAAAACCTGGACTCTGATACCAACTAAACCATGTCACGCCCCGCTTCCCAAAATACGGAATACGAGGAGTAGACAAGGCCAGCCATGCTCCTACGGTCAAGGAAATGTCCTGCCATAGTCACACTTCGGCTTCTAGTTTTTCATGGTAAACAGTATATGATGTGCAGGTAATGAGAAATGCAGTAACTGAATGAAACAATGTAAAGAACTGACCTGAGGGGAAACAAAAGAATATAACTCTGATAGCAAGTTGATATGTCTGTGATATACGTCTAGTCCTGGCCCAGGGTAAATCTTCTCCTCACACTGAGCATGCATACTCAGGTCGTCAGAGCGACACAATAGCAATATAATATATAAAATCATGTGACAATTCTAACAGTGATAATAGATATATGTAGCAGTAAATCAGAATGGTATAGGTACGAACATGCATTAATCAATGCAGCGGAACAGTAAAGCAGTAGAATGATATGCCACGTAGGTCAACACAGTAAGTATGTATATCAATGCCAGTATCCCAATCAGTCTCTAAGTCTCACTGTACAGGTCACTAAACCTATCGTCAGTCCAAGTGTGAGAGTATCCCTATCAGTCTCTAAGTCTCACTGTACAGGTCACTAAACCTATCGTCAGTCCCAGTGTGAGAGTCAACCACTCGCGAGTGTCCTCCACCCAAGGGTAGAACCCAAGGGTAAGGGACCACGGGCCCAACATGTATATCATGGTAATAATCATGTACCCTGTAAATATCCATATATCTCCATATATATAAGCCGGCAAGGGACTCCCAAGATTCTGTTGAACTCACACTTAAACTACCCCACACCCCGTGGTCTACATCAAACGCTAACCATAACCCTAAATACCAATCGGTCTGTGACAAGTCTGCGCAAGAACTGGAGGCAGGACCTCCATCAAGCACGTCCCGACTAATACCTAAGATAAATGGCAGTGTCTGGTGCCTTATCTGTAACACCCATGCAAGAGCTTCCATAAGTGTCCCATACCACTTATAGTCACATGTACACGCATCCCACAGACGTCGACAATGCAATAGAATTATAAGGTTCACTGATTGTGTACAAGTACGTATCACTTTCACTTATTCACTGATACACGAACACTAACGTACTTGCCATAATCATCACTAATACCTAACACTGGGTAAATACATGTTATCGCTATGTTGTCAATGCAGTGACATGTATATGCTATGATGCGTAAACAGTATATAAAGCATGATTAAGGTGTCATAAAACAGTATTCTATCACTTGCACGATTTATCATGAATCGTACGTGTACAGTTTAGCGAAACGATAAACAGGTAATAATTAGTATGTTCAGTTATATATCCATCGAATTTAGTTTCATGCCAATCGGATTCCAGGATCATTAATTATAGCCATTTCATTTTAAGCGTTCACGGCTGGAAATCCGGTTTCAGAATCGGAAGTCCGTTTCGCAACGCATTTTAATCGCAGTTAGGATCAGATTTTAGCGGCACTACAGTTGGATGAATTATAGAGTTTTCAGTAAGGTTTTCAATGCAATAGACGGATCTTCAATCGCATCTGTACGTCAGGAGTTATACACTGTTTAAGATTAATATGTCATCTCAGAATCTGTTCTGGACTGTTATACGTCCACATCTATTAAATTACAGATTAATTAACAAACGATAACGAAATAAGATGAAACCACTTGCGTTGTCTAGCTAACAGCTTCACCTATAATAAACAGCAGAGTTCTACAAGTTAAGGAAACAGGGTGGTGTTCATTACGGGACAGTAAACAACCACTGGAGTAGCTCTGGACTGCATTTCTAAAACCGGATTGGGCCGGAACAGAAATAATAATAAGTAAAACAAAATGAAGAGGCCGGCTGGGAAATAAAATAGGAGAGTGGAGAACTAAAATAGATTGGGAAATTTTAAAAATAATAAATAGTTATAAATAAAGTTTTATAGGTGAAAAAGAAAATACGAATATAGACGTACAAAAAGGGCTGGGTATTACACACTGCTATGCCTTAGGTGGTGCAAGACGAGGAAAAATACACCAAATAAGCAAGCACATGAGTAATCGGTCGGTTAGTACCTCAAGAAGTATTAACGTCGCATGAAAGTGTGTGAGCAAATTCATTTAAATATTCATTAATCAAAAAGTGCTGAGGCTGATGGGCAAGAATATGATAGCTTGAATTGAATTCTCCGGGTGTAGGGATGTCCTTTACACACACGCAAGGTGATATGATCGATGTTTGGAAGAAAGATAGGAATGAAGAATAAGACGATGTTTTATTGAGGGAGGACGTGATTTCTGACATCTTTTCATGACCATTAAGATAGGGCTCATGATAACCGAAAAGCTAGCTTAGTTGGAAACCCTAATTTTTAAGGCTTTTATTTTATAATTCTTTTCTTTAAATGTAATATTCATGATTTTCCTTTTATTATTGGATTTTGTGGGTGCAATCCGCTGAAAACCCTCAGGAGACAACACTCCTCCTACTAGGGACACCTAGAGGTTTAAAGGCTTGTTGCACGTGCTCAGTGCAATCGTGTTGCCTACGAAAGTGTGCTAGTTAGTTTTTCTCTTTTTTTATTTTCTCCTTTCTTTTTAATAAAGTTCGCTCGAGACGATCGAAAATAAGTTTGGGGGAATTTGATCAGTCGAAAATACTGCATCTTTTAACCGGCAATTTCCCTATCATTTGCACTCATCTAGAAGTGTTCGGCATTCATTTAGCACATATTAGCAAAACAGTCGTTAAATATCAGATTACATGTGTTAGACTCTAAAACCGGCACTATAAGGGAAATTGACTGCATTTCATAGCATGGCATCATTCCTATATATCACAACTTGTGTTCGAAGTCTGTGCAGGAAATTCAAGGAGAACGGTCAAATTTACAAAACGAAGACTGTTAAAAAGACGCCAACTCATGGATTTGGAATCTGGTATTGATATAAAAATAATTCAGAGATTTAACATAGCAGGAAATACATCAAAAGACACAGGAGAGCAACACATGAAAGATGAAGCCCTAGCTCCACCACATGGCCGCGGAACCGCGGCCGGAGCTGCCTGGCGCCGCGGTTCCGCGGCGGCTTGTCCACGTCACCCCCTTTGCTTCAGCTTAGAACTCTCAACTCAGCTCCTACATCTCAGAAAACCACTGCAAATTCCTGAAAGCTCCAGAAGCTTCTGCCAGTTCAGCAAGCCCTAGGGTTCCTAACTAAACATTCCTAACTTCCTTAACAAGCTTCACTTAAACTCTATTAAGGACCTAGAACCTTTCCCCTAACCTCCTAGCTTAGGGTAGAAGCTAATCCCCTAACTAACTACTTCTAGAAGCCTCTTCCTGTAACTAACTTTTGGAGGGAAAACTCAAATTTGAATTCCTAAACCTAGGGTTTGGAAAACCTATAAATAGACCCCTAGGCTCACTTGTTGAGTTTGTTCAATTTTTGGTTGTTGAAAGCTAACTTCTTCTTCAACCTTCATCTTTCCCATTTCTCCCACAAGTTTAGTGACAAAACTTGTGTTCCAAACCCTAACCCTAATCTAATCAATCTAGAAACACCAAATTCAAGATATATGGAGTTCAAGCAAAGCAAGTCTTCAACCATCCTTTAGAAGCGAAGCCGGCATTCATCGGAGCACGAGATCCAAGCCGATCCACGACTCAAGGAGCCGATGCAACGCTAGATTCGACAATTTTGTTCCTTCTCAAATTCTTGTAGTCTCTTGAGTAATGTGTAATAATTTGTGGAATAAATAAAGGTGAAGATTCTTTAAACTTGCTTTTATTTCAATTCAAGCATTATGATTCGTATTCAATTCTTGAATGTATTCTTTGTGATAATGCGCGAATAAACTCCGCTCGTGGAGGAATCGAAACAATTGTAAAATGATGATGTTGATGAATTGTTAAACGTTTTCTTAAGTCTTAAAAAAATTGTAAATTCTTGAAAATCGATTGATCGATGATCTAGATCGATACGAATGTGTTCTTGATTCCTTTCGCACGATCTAGAGATCGACAATTGATCATTCAACTTTCAAGAAGCTATCTAGTGAATGTTATTCATCGAAAAGACAAAGGATAGGATGAGGAACCCTAATTCCTCACAAGATCCTTGATCCTCGATGAATTCGACATCGATTTAGCATCAATTTATTATTAGATAAGAAATCGTAATCTTGAATCTTCATCACATCTACAATTTACTCGATTCCTACGAGCTTTACTTCAAATCTTGAAACCCTAAAGTGATTGGAATTCTATCGAAACTCGATTCTCGATGTTTATCATTTTCTTGATTCTTGATTAGAATAGTGATACTTGAAACCATCGATAAAAATCTTGAATCATGTTTTCTTTTCTTTTCTATTAACTTTTCGATTCAAACAAATCAAAATACAAACGAATCGCACAATCCCTATGGACGATCCGCACTCGCTAACGATCTACATCCGACACCGTAGTTGATTGCGGTCAAATAATTCTTTGATTGTGATTCTAAATACAATTTTCTAAAAAACATATACACAACGAGAATTTGAATCAATCAGTAAATATCATGGACATAATTTCAAAAAGGTATATCTCACTCTATAAAAATAGACGTATAGATGTATCAATTTGAAATTGGTGCATAACAGCGGATATTCAAAACCAAATATTTGCCGTCCGGCAAACAACCCAGGTGATTTCCTCAAATATCATCGATTACAACGAATCCCGATATAATGAGGATGATCACCCAATTCCCAATAACTTACTCCCACCTATCATCTGTAAAACCATACAGATATGAGAATCAAACCTGGTAAATACATACCCTGGAACAAGTGTCTAATTGGGAAATCAGTTTTCCTTTAACAGTACACAGTGAAACTGAAACATTGAAATGTTTCGATGGGGTATCCGGGTATTCCTAGTAATGCCTCTTCCATTATCCAGATTCACAACTGTAACTGTATAATTCTTTGCCATCTCTCCAAATCCCTTTATATGTCTTTAGTCATTACCTTCTATACACCCTCTTAGGCTAAATGGTTTTCTTCCTTCCCTACCGTTCGGCACTAGCCTATGGTTTGGAAGAAGACTATCCAATAAGCATAATGGGTGTACTGTCCTAATCGTAGGAGCACTCGCAATGCGAGAGAAGGTGAAGATAAAAGACAACCGAATAAACCTTATTCCTATTTCTCCTAAACTAGAATCCATCCCCGAACTGGAACAAGTTTCTTTCGAGTTCGTATATAACCATACGATGGAATATCCAATAAACGGTGGATCTTCGTAGTGATACGGAGTGTCCAGGAGAAATACAAAGGTGATTTGGGATTGGCGAAGAAATACTTGGTTTGGTCGTGAATAGCAGTCGCAATTTACTTTGCTCTCTTACTAATCCCTTGATATGTCTTTACTTAATACCTTCTGTACGCCATCGTTATGCTAATTGGTTTTCTTCATTCCCCACCATTCAGCACCAGCCTAAGGTTTGGAAGAAGACTATCCAATTTGCGTAATAGGTGTACTATCTCCTAAACCAAGGAGTACTCGCAACCTGAGAGAAGGTAAAAGGAAAAGACAACTGAATATTCCTATTCGTTTTCTCCAGAACCGGAAACCATCCTCGAATAAATTCCTTCGAGTTCGTATATAACCATACGATGGTTTTGTCCAATGGAAGTGGACGTTCGTAGTAATACGGGGTGTCCTGGAGAAAAGGGTAAAAGTAGGAGTGGCAATGAGGTTTGCAACTCTGACAATCCAAAAGCCAGTGTTTGAGAAGGTTCGGTCAACTTGGTCACTGAGTCATAGTCTTAGGGTCGGGTCATGGTCGCTGCCAAAGAGAGAGAGAAAAGAAACACTCAGCGTGCACTCTAACCTAGATCAGAATGGTTACCAATTTATCTAATCTGGAAACCTCCCACTGTACCGTCAAATTCTCCTCCAAACCTGAAAGAAGAATTATTCGGGATCACCCGAGGAGTAAACCAACTCATCAGCGGGAATCGGGATCCAACTATCATCGCATGATAACGTAACGGAATCCGCTCACGTTATCACACTCCAGAAGGTATGCGCATATCTGGCAAGTTTCAGTTTCTTTAGAAACTCCCGATGTGATTTTTGCCCCATGCTCTTATGACCTTGACTTTGGCTAACAAATCATAAGTCACATGTCAAGTTCTACCCGTTATTCTCCAGGTTAATTTGAACCCACCCGTACCTACCCTTGACTTTGGCCAACAAAGCAGTACGACGGTCCCAAACCAACGCATCTATCTATGCTGCATATGAATACCCAATAGCTACCAAACACTGTGCCTTGATTTTGGCTAACAAACACAGCTTGCATACTATTGACTATCCATATGAAACGACGGAGGGCTACGAATGGTTTCTGGCGAAAACCATTAACGTAATGAACTTGATATCGTTGAAGGAACTGGATAGCTTTATAAAAATATAGTGGCGAAAACCTTTACTAAAGAGGTCACTCCCGGTGAAGGGATCTCGGCTCTTT
Source organism: Agapanthus africanus (assembly GCA_030015575.1). Lineage (NCBI taxonomy): Eukaryota > Viridiplantae > Streptophyta > Magnoliopsida > Asparagales > Amaryllidaceae > Agapanthus > Agapanthus africanus. The sequence goes on along the minus strand of CM057349.1, from coordinate 406,677,884 downwards.
CCCCGTAGAATGAGGTGCAGGATATTCCAACTGAATACCACGATGCAAAACAAAAGTAAACGACTATAGTGAAGTTATTGCCCTGACGCAAACTTCTGTCCAAAGAGTCACTCCCGGTGAAGGGATCTCGGCCCTTGCCTCGTCGACTGAGGTGCAGGATATTCTAACTGAATATCACTGTGCAAAACAAAAGAGAACGCCCTTGCAATAACAGCTTCTTTTTTTTTTTTTGAAAATTGTTCCAACAACATCAGAATAGGTTTGTTTAGCATGCATTGATCTGAATCAACGCAGTCCCATCAATTGATCACACCAATAAAGAACGAAAATAATGATGTACGTAATGCCATCCGCATTCACCACTGGGTCCCGTCATTACCCGTTAGGTTACTTAACTAACGACAGAGCGGAGACTGGACTAGCGCGGATGCAAAACATATACAACATCTACTAGTATATATATCAATATATAATATTTCGCTCAAGCCGTGATAAAATGCAACATCACAGAAATGTAATAAGCATCACAGAACAATACAGATATCTGGGATCCCCGGGTTTCATAGAGCCGCTACTGAAACCCGACGTTCCCCTGGTTGTGTGGATAGCCCTACGGGCACGGCAAGTTACCCGCCAAAACCTGAAACGAGGCAGCCCCCTTCAGCAACGTGAATGGACCACCCAGCACTTCACGGAATCCGGTAACTTGGGCACCCCTCCTGGGTCAACCTGTACCCCCTACGAGGGCGGCGAATAGCCCGCCAATTCTAGAGTGAAGCCCCCTCCGTCTCAACGCCATGAGATGCGGGCCCGTTGCCCTCTAGAACCCGGCTATCCGTGCACCCCACCTTGGGGTAATCCTAGTACAGAAAGTAAAATATACATACAACGGGTACATCGACCTCACCCCGGTGTGCCCCAAAAGAATAATATACAAACAGGCAGTGACGGCAGTACATATGTCGGACGCTCGCCCCGCAATATCAAATGTACATATAAAACGAAACTGTACTAACATTGCATCCAGGCTATCCCCCATGACCAATCCGCATCATCACAGCACAACACAAAACATCAACGTGAATGTCACGTTCGCAAATCCGTCTAAAAGGGCTATAGCAGTTAGACAGGATTTACCGATCAAGTGACATTCACGATCGCAGATATAATGTAAATACTGTGAACTAACATGTTTAAAATTTTCGATCGATCAAATTTACCCAAGTGGGCCCCAAGCACTACTGTAGCACTCAAAGAAAATCTAGGCCCAAACAGAATACACCAAAACCCCTATTTTCAACACAGAGACTCTCTGTAGAAATTTGATGCACTGAACATTAAAGGTGGCGGCGGAACCGCGGCCCAAACAGGGGTTTGGCCGCGGTTCCACGGTGGAATAGTGCGTTCATGCGACCAAATTTTAACAGAGTGCTTATAATTCCCTGCACATGTTTCTTCAATGTACTAAAAAAAATTTCGAGCTAAAAAAAATTCGACAGAAACTGATACTTAGAAAACGCGGGTTTTGGAATTTTGTTCGATCGAAAATGTAAACACATTAGACCAAGCTAGACTAGGTTAATGGCGTGGCTCTGATACCATTGTAAGTGCACGGCGGCGTCCCGACCGTCAAACCGAGGCCAAAATGCGGAAACGATAATTTACTTTAACTTTTGAACCGGCACCACCGCGCACTAAAATCCCGGATCGGGCCATTAATCTAATCCTAGCTAACTAAAGAACGGGGTAGAGAGATATACCGAGTGATCCGTGTCCTTCGGTCTTCTCGTCGTCGTCATGATCTCCCGCGGAATCTCCGGTCTTCACCTCCTCGCCGGAAGGGCACCACATCGCCGGCTTCTTTTACGGGCTCCCACCTCAGGACCGAGGCAACTCGGGCACGAAGTTGGCGAGCCGACGTGCCTAAGAATGCTGTAGGTTAACTGTAGAACTCTATGTCTCTTTGGGGTTGTGGAAGTTGCCATAATGGTGGAGGAATGAGATGTGAACCTTTTGTGGATGAACTTGGGAATTTTTGTAGCATGAAAAGAGCAAAAATTCCCACATACAAATTTTGGACAGCCCACTAAAGAAGTGGCCAGCCACACCTCATGAAAGAATGGGAGAGAGATAATCTCAAAAGGGGGGGTAAGCAATAATACAAGGAAAAGGAAATCATGATCATCATGAAGAAAGTCACCTCAACAACAACCATCACTCTTCTCATCATCAACAACCATGATTACTCCAAAAAGTCAAGCAATCATGAACTTATGAAGTCAATAGTGGTAGAACCATCATGACACAACAACATGCAAAGACCACCCTCCACAAAACCAATTTGCACAATTGCAAATAAACCCTCCTCCACCAATTTTCAGCCAAGGAAAGATATAAAGGAAAATGGCTGAAATGGAATGCAAACTGGCAACTTCAGAAAACTGGTCCCGTAATAAATTACAGGAAAACCCCGCTACTGTATATACATACCCGCATTTGTATTCCGACCCTATACAAATGCAATGAGACAAATCTACACTGTACAATACTAAGATCCGGCTTAAACCAAAGCCCGCTAGTATTATCCGTCCGACCATGATCCGTGCAATACCGCACCTATCTGATCAAACCCTGCCATATCTCCATACGGCCTCTACAGCGTTTCGCCCGAAACTTGAGAAAACGGTCTGTGGGGGACTCTAAAGACTCGTCAACACTTTGGCCGTGGATTTAACCACTAGCATATCAGAGGTATTAACCATACGTAACGAGCTACCAGGTATTGACCAAAAGGGACGTCGATGAGCGAACTCATCCTGACACCCTACTGAGCCTGTCAGTGACAATATCCGTACAGTCCGGTCCGTTCGTCTATGAGCATCACATGGCGGGCCTAGGGGGTTGGTAAAAGTTAGACCCCCCAAAAGAGGTACAAGTCGTGTCGGAGTGTAGCCCAGAACACCCTGAGATACTACCGGAATACCTACCAGTAAATCTCCTGCCTTGGCCAAGGACTTCGTGTAAGGGCTCTCCTAGACACAGCACGACCTCACCCCCAATACCGGGAGAGACGAATCCCTGCAGATCCGCTCACTGCCTCCATGTGGCTCGGGACTGTACCCAACTAAAACCTATTTGCACGTCTCCTTTGAGCGTGGTAGGGTAGTAATCAAAGTACAGTGGGAACTCACACGAGACAAATGACAATCTCAGATCGATGAACTAACCTGTACACATGTCACCAAGGAACTGCTATCTAACGTCAGGTATAAGACCAACCAGCATGTTCCCGGCGAGTCCTGTCCGGTGTACTCATAACCTAATGAGCACCTGTATACATCTTAGGTGAACCAACTGACACCAATGGCTTGTGAGACCGGCCACCGCCCCTCGTCGGGATCTCGACTGTATACACTAGTCTACTCTGGAGTATCGATGCCCTGTCTCGAAACTCCTACGACTAGGGACCTTTTAAGTATGTGCTTATAGACTACCAGCTCCCATGTATATGATCGCCCTCATACTGCTGGCAGTCAAGCAAGAATCCTAGGGGCTCTATCAACGTGTAATAGTGACCTGTAAGGTCACCTGAAGCAGTACACGATGATAAAGGTAAACCAGATACCATACTATCATCTTGAGTAAGATTGTCCTACCGGTATAGGTCCTCCCTCAATCATTGCAATCACGTGCCTGTGATCCAATAATTGACTCTGAGGGCACAATCTCCAACAGAAAGTATGTCTTAGCACCTCTACAAGGGTTTTATGAGCATCAAGTATGCAATTAAAAAAATCTAGAGGGCTAAGTATACTAGATAAGAATCGAACTAGAGAATTAGGGTTTCAAAGATGAACAAAACATGTTCTAAGCTAAGTGAAGAGAGGCTACAACTTTTGTAGTCTAGTACATCACTTCAAAAGCTCCGAGTAGCAGTCCTAAAACTCTTCTTTGACTCCACTTGAAGGTTAGAACGAGCTTGTTCGATGTCTTTGTCGTTGAAGATGATCCACCTTGAGGCAACTCACACTAAAAATCACACTTCACTAATCAAGATATTAGTGAAGAGAACAATCTATACTAATTTACTAGAGCAGTGTAGATTGATGAAGTATGAATTTTGCTCACAAAAAATCTTTCTTTCTTTTTCTTTTTCTTAACCTAGAAAAATCTAGGGAGGCGATGAAGAAGATGAACTTTGAAGTGAGAATGTGAACCTTAATCAAAGATGAGATCAAGAGAATGATAAAATATCTAAATGAATAAAACGAGAGAAGAAGATGAGTCATGTCTTTTCCAAGCTTCTCAAAGCAACCATGAAACAACTCATTCTTCTTTTCTTTAATTCATATATATAAATCATTATCTTCTCATGTTTACCTCTTGTGTGATTCTCATACATCCATATTCAATGTATCATCAACCATGATACAATTAAGTGTGTGTGTGTATAAAGAGAAGAAAATCTTAAGTGAGTTTAATATTAGTTAATACACACACACACACATAAATAAATATCATATATATACAAATATATATATCAAATTATTAAATCAACACTTGATTCAATAATCCGGTTATATTATATATAACCCGGAAAATATCAAATATATCAATATATATATATATAAATCAAATTATTAAATCAACACTTGATTCAATAATCCGGCTATATCATATATAACCGGCTAATATTTAATATTAGTTTATATATATATATATATCAAATTATTAAATAAACACTTGATTCAATAACACTTGATTCAATAATCCGGTATATCATATATAACCCGGCTAATATATATATATATATATATATATATATATAATCATTGAATCAACACTTGATTCAATAATCCGTTTATATCATATATAACCCGTCTGATATAAAAAAAATGCTAGATTAGAATACGGTATCATATACTCATATTTAATCAAGCTCCCATACATATCTCCATACGTGCCCTACTTCGTTTCGTTTGAACTAGGAAACCTCTATTGGGACTCTAAAGACTCACCATTATGCTAGCAGCAGATAATGATCACATCAAAGACCTACAAGACGTCAGTGGTACTAGCTGGACGTAACGGCTACTCAGGTATTGAACGAATAGAAGATCAGCAAGCAAACTTGTCCAAATTCCCGTAGAACCTATAAGCAACACTTACCGTACAGTTCGGTCTCTTTGTCTGATATGTCGTATATTGAGTCTTGGGGGTGGAATTGTCAGACTCCAATAATTCGATAAATCATGCCGATGTGTGGTCTATAACGTTTTGAGAAACTACTGATAACACTTATCAGTAAATCTCATCAGCCCTGGCCAGGGACTTGCTGTTATAGCCAATCGAGCATAGCACAATATCAACTCCAAATACCGGGAGAGACAAAACCCCTCCTATCGCTCACTCCTCAATGTGACTCGGGACTATACCCAAAAATCAACTGTTTGCACGACTCATTTGAGCCGTAGTAGGGAGGAAATCAAAGCACAATGAGAACCATACAAGACACTATGACGATCTCGAATCTACAGACTAACCTGTATAAGTGTTACCAGAGAACTGCTATCGACGATAGGTATGGTATCATCTATGAGTTCTCAGCGAATCCTGTTCGGTATACTCATTCTCCAATGAGCACCTGTGTACAATCTTTGAAGTCAAACGCCAATAGTTATGGGATCAACCATCGCCCCATACAGGATCAAGAAACGTACAGATTAGTCTGCTCTGAAATTTCGATGCCCTGGCTCGATACTCTCTCGACTAGGAACTGTTAAGGATGTGCATGTGGACTACACAAGCCCCACTAGTATGATCAGCATCATAGTCTTGGTAGTCAAGCCAACATCCTAAGGGTTTTATCAACATGTATCAATGAGATAGTAAACTAAAACAAGTGCACATGTTAAGATAAAGAGCAATCAGATAGCATACTATCATATCGAGCAAAAAAGTCCTCTCTATATATGTCCAAGCATCCATTATAATATACAATAATGGCCTCTAGGGCATACATATTCCTAACACTCGTTTCAAACCGTGAGCCCGCGGGGTGTGCAAACATCTTAAAACATCAATTTTTGGGAATGTTTTTGTCGGCGGTTCGTGCGCGACAAAAACGGCGGATTTCTAACATTGATGCGAGCTATCTATGGCTTATGGAGTGGCTCTGATACCATATTAGGCGGTGCCTCACACTCTACCGGGTTTGTAGAGAGGCAGAATTTCAAAAACAATTTTTTAAAGGTTTGCAACACCGACTAATCCCAAGATCTACTGTAGGACTTAGATAACAAAACATTCATAGGTACTAATCTACTATAAAGGTGATTATACCTATATGAACCAAGTCCTTCCGGTCTTCTTTTCCTCTTCTTGAGCTCCTTGTCCATCAGGATCGAGCTTGGTCATTGGCCTTCTCGTGTCGAAGACGATCCACCCGAGAGTCTATAGTTCAAGCTCCAACCTCAAACTTGAGGTAACTAAAGTACCTAGTTTACTAATCTAGGTAGCTTAGAAGATATAGAGTGTTAATTGGATTGGATTATTTTATAAAATAATGGATTCTTAACTCATGAGAGGGTTATGATTTTTGGAAAGAAGAAAAGAGCAAAAGGAGGAAAGAGAAAGAAAAATGTAGAATGAATAATCCTTGTGAAGAATGGCTAAGTCTTTCAAAATATCAAGCATACATTATTTCCAATAGAAATAATGCAATCATGCTTGAATAGTTAGAACAAATGAATAAATAAAATCAAGTAGCCATGTTTCAACCATGCTTCAATACACCTCATCCTTCTACCTCATTATCTATTTAAATAAATAGATATAAAACAAAATAAGGTGTCTTCTTCTAGAAGAATTCAAGTGAAATTACTAGAATACCCCCACCGTATATACATAACCGTATTCGTACTACAAAAAATACGAATACCAAGAGATAAAATAATCCAATAGTATAATACTAGAATGCGGCTTAATCTTAAGCCCGCTAGTATTATCCGTCCGAACAAAATACGTGTAGCTAATATATGTATATAATCGAAATCCTGCACGTAAAACCATACGGCCTCTACATCGTTTCACCTGAACCAGGGAAACCCTCTGTGTGGAACTCTAAAGACTTGACAGTATGCTGGCAGTGGGTTTAACCATAAGTACATCAGCGGCACTAGCTGTACGTAATGGCTACCCATGTACCTTTCGAAAAGAAGGCCGACGAGCAAACTCATCCGAACTCCTATTGAGACTATCTATGACAATCTCCGTACAGTCCGGTTTGTTCGTTTGAGAGTATCGCATGACGGGTCTAAGGGGTGGAAAACGTCAGACCCCTAATAACCTGACAAGTTATGCCGAAGTGGCTTAAGACCATCCGAGAATCTACTGATCTACCTATTAGTAATTCTCAATCTGCTCTGGTCAGGGACTTATAGTGTTGGCCAACCGAACACAGCGCGACATCGACTCCCTATACCGGAAGAGACGAATCCCTGACAATCGCTCACTGCCTCCATATGATTCGGGACTGCACCCAACTGAAATCCGTTTGCATGACTCAGTAGAACCGTGGTAGGGTAGTAATCAAAGCACAGTAGGAAATCACACGAGACAAATGACGACCTCAGATCAACAAACTATCTGCACTCATGTCACCGGAGAACTTCTATCTGATGATTGGTATAATACCATTTAGCCAGTTCTCGGTGAGTCTGTCCAGTGTACTCATCCCCAGTGAGAACCTGTATATGATCTTATATGCCAAAGACCAATGGCTATGGGACCAACCATCGCCCCTCGTAAGCGTCTCGAAACGTATACACCAGTCTACTCCGGAGTATCGATGCCCTGTCTCGATACTCCACGACTAAAGACATTTAAGGATGTGCTTAACGACTATCCAGCTCCCACAAGTATGATTGCCATCACAACGCTGATAGTCAAGTAATGATCCTACGGGGTTTATTAACATGTATTAATGATACGCAATAACAAGTAAAACATATGCACATGTTAAGATAAAGACAAACCAAATAGCATACTATCATATCGAGCAAGATTGTCCTGTACATACATATGTCCAAGCATCCACTTGTATATATATACAATAATGGCCTCTAGGGAATACATATCTAACAATATAAGCATTCATCTTAGGCATGATATAAAGGCATCACAACAGCAGAAGCAATAACAGATATAAATATAGGATATACTAGGAAGTCCAATTTTCGTGTTAGCCATTAACGAAAATACGGATTCCACGGTTGTTCGAACAGCCCACGTGTGAATATCCTAGATCTCTACGAGTGCGGTAAGCTACCCGCTAAGTAATAGAAGTGAGGCAACCCCCCTCAATGAAATGAGTGGATCACCCGGCACTTTGAATACCTGGTAGTTTGTGCATTCCTCCTTGGGTCAATCCTAGATACTGAAATGTAAAAATATACAATAAATGGTGGCAGTGACCTCAACCCAGTATGCCCCAATAAAAGAATATACATCACAAATGAATACATAAATTTACATTGAACAAATATCTAGATTCACATGGGATGATTCGTCACGACGATCCAACTAAACCAATATCTAAACAACATTGTTCCCGCCAAATTATTTGGCTCAAAACTTGCCGTTCCCTCATAAAAAGAGAGAAAATGGGAGAAAATTTCCCACTACTCAAGCCTCACGTGTTAACACGTGAGCGCCTATATGCAAAGCATATGGACGCTGTAATCAAACAATTAATAGGCTAAATGAGCCTCACGTGTTAAACACGTGAGCGCCTATATGCAAAGCATATGAGCGCTGTAATCAAACATTAATAGGCTAAATAAGCCTCACAAGTTAAACACGTGAGCGCCTATATGTAAAGCATATGGGCGTTGCAATCAAACAACTCATAGGCTAAATAAGCATCACGTGTTAAACACGTGAGCGCCTATATACAAAGCATATGGGCACCGCAATCAAACAATTAATAGGCTAAATAAGCCTCACGTGTTAAACACGTGAGCGTCTATATGCAAAGCATATAACTCATAGGCTAAATAAGCCTCACGTGTAAAACACATGAGCGCTTATATGCAAAGCATATAGGCGCTGCAATCAAACAATTTGTAGGCCAAACAGGCCTCACGTGTTAAACACGTGAGCGCTCATATGCAAACCATATGAGCGCTTAAAATAAACAGGCTAAAACCCACACTAGGGGTCACGTGTTAAACATCTGAGTTCTCTTGCCGCTTTCTTTGGCAGCGCTTACATGAAAAGCACGTGAGTGCCCCAATTTTAAAATACTCATATCTGATTCTATTTGATAGAATTAAATTCTATGTGGGAAATATTTCCCTGATCTTTCTCAAATTAGAATGATCTTCTCTGTTAAACAGATGACCCTTGGATCAAAGATCCAACGGTGATTATAAAATCACCCACCGATCATCTGATAGAATAAAATTCTATCTTAGGAAAAATATTTCCTAATCTTGTTAAATAAATAAGAAAACTTCTCCGTTAAACAGAGAGCCTTTAGATTAAAAATCCAATAGTGAATAAAATCTACCAAGTGATCTAAAAGATCATTTTGGATTGATTATGAAATCAATCAGAGATTTTCTTAACAAGTTGATATTTTCTCTTCTCCTATAAATAGGAGCAGAGAGAGAGAGAAGGAAGAAGAGGAGGAAACCCCCTACAAGCTTATGAAAAATACAGAAAGCTTTCAAAAAAATAGAGAATTTAATTCTCAATAAAAGAAGAAGATCTCCATCCTCAAAACCCTAGGTAAAGAAAAAAATAGAGATCAAAACATCTCCTTTACCAAGCATATCACATCTAAGGGTTTAACCCTTTTAGAAGAACTTAGTTCTTTCTCTGGATCTGAGTCCACAAGACAAGTTTTCCAAAAGTTGAGAATTTAATTCTCATCGGGAAGATCTTATTCTTGATAATCAAAAATTTAGGGAAGAACAAAGAAGAACATGGAAAATATGGAGTTCATAATACTCCAGGAACTTAGTTCCTTCAAATCAAGAACTTAGTTCTTAAAGAATATGATCCCAGATTCTCAAAATAATAATCTTGGTGATCGTTAATGGTCAAAATACCATCAACAGAGATTTATGTTCTCTAAAAATATCAACAGAGATTAAACCTCCAAAAACATAGCGCCTCACGTGAAACACACATGAGTGCTAGAGAAAATTAGTGCTTAGCACTATTGTAGCGCCTCAAGTGAAAAGCACGCGAACGCTCAACGCTAAGTTACAGAGAGCCTCATGTGAAAAACACGTGAGTGCCCAAAAGATCCCTCCCAACAGAAAGTCAGCGCCTTATGTGCTCCTTACGTGGGCGCCTAAACCAGTGCTCGGTGCCTCACGCGCTCCTCACGTGGGCGCCATACAAAAGTGCTTAACCTTTCATATACAGCCAAAACGGCCAAGTGCTTAGCACTTATTGGGAGTGCCCATATCTGAGCTCCTCACGTGATTCACATGTGAGCGCTAGAGCTCCAAACAAGTGTTCAACACTTCTTAAAAAAAAGAAGACTGAGCAGACCAAGCCCAAATTGGCTAAGTCCCTCTGGAGTCAATTGCAATTGAACCCAAATGCTCTGTTGTTGGATCTCAACTAAAATTTGATGATCCTTTGAGCCCAAACGCTCATATGTTTAAATTGATCTTAATCTTAAACCAGATTAACAGTCCTTAAACCAAACAAAACATTTTTGAACTAAAGGGACATATAACCTAAGTCCAAATTGGCTAAGCTTATGCTCGTGATATCCAAACTGATCTTAATCTCAAACATGACTAATGATCTCTCATTGATGATATCCAAAATGATATTCATCTCACATCTCCTAAAGTAATCTTAGTCTCAAATACGACTAACGATTCTTAGGACCATCAACCCCTTTTTCCCTCAAATACAGAATTTGGTTTAAGGGTACATCTCTTCACACCTCTGATAAATGTCGTTGTAATTCCTCGACGTCTTCAGAAAGGTGGTGGGTCCTGACGACAAACAACTTCTTTTGTTGATGCACTTCCGAACTGACATGCACGCATCAAATCGGATCGTGCCCCAAATTGGGCACATTCCATATCTCCATTGTTCACTTCGTTACGTAATAAATACACATGCGTGCAAGATGAATAATGGACCGAGAAGTCCCTAAACTAGAGCGTCGCCTCAAACATGGCGATAATGGACCGAAGTGTCCTTAAACTAATATTCGCCTCCAAAATGGCGATAATGGACCGAATCGTCCTTAAACTAAAATAATAGAGCCCAAACGCTCTTTTGTTGGATCCTAAATAAAAGTGATCCTGAAAGCTCGTTACGTGGATCTTAGTCTCAAATTGGACTAACGTATCCTTAACAAAAACAAATCGAGCCCCAAATGCTCACATATATTTAAGTCGATCTTAATCTCAAAATTAACGGTCCTTAAATAAAAACCCCAAATCTAAAATATACGGATTTGGACTAATCTACGCCCTACGGGCGACAACATAAATGTTGGATATAGTGCCCTCAAAGTCAATTATTGGATCATAGGTACGTGATTGCAATGATTGAGGGAGGACCTATGCCGGTAGGACAGTCTTACTCAAGATGATAGTATGCTATCTGGTTTATCTTTATCATCGTGTACATGTTTTAGGTGACATTACAGGTCATTATTGCACGTTGATAGAGCTCTTAGGATTCTTGCTTGACTACCAGCAGTATGATGGCGATCATATACGTGAGAGTTGGGTAGTCTATAAGCAAATCCTTAAAATGGTCCCTAGTCATGGGAGTTTCGAGACTGGGCATCGACACTCTATTAGTAGACTAGAGTATACAGTCAAGACCCCGACGAGGGGCGGTGGCCGGTCTCACAAGCCATTGGTGTCAGTTGGTTCATCTTAGATGTATAAATGTGCTCATTGGGTTATAAGTACACCGGACAGGACTCGCCGGGAACATGCTAGTTGGTATTATACCTGATGTCAGATAGCAGTTCCGTGGTGACAATTGTACAGGTTAGTTCATCGACCTGAGATCGTCATTTGTCTCGTGTGAGTTCCCACTGTGCTTTGATTACTACCCTACCACGGCTCAAATGAGTCGTGCAAACAGGTTTTAGTTGGGTACAGTCCCGAGCCACATGGAGGCAGTGAGCGGATCGGCAGGGGTTTTGTCTCTCCCGGTATTGGGGGTGAGATCACGCTGTGTCTAGGAGAGCCATTACACGAAGTCCTTGGCAAAGGAAAAGAAGATTTACTGGTAGGTATTCCAGTAGTATCTCAGGGTGTTCTGGGCTACACTCCGACACGACTTGTACCGCTTTTGGGGGTCTGACTTTAACCAACCCCCTAGGCCCGACATGCGATACTCATAGACGAACGGACCGGACTGTACGGATATTGTCACTGACAGGCACAGTAGGGTGTCAGGATGAGTTCGCTCATCGACCTCCCTTTTGGTCAATACCCGGTAGCCCGTTACGTACAGCTAGTACCACTGACGTGCTAGTGGTTAAATCCACAGCCAAAGTATTGACGAGTCTTTAGAGTCCCCCACAGACAGTTTCTCAAGTTTCGGGTGAAACGTTGTAGAGACCGTATGGTATTATGGCAGGGTTCGATCATATACGTGCAGTCGTGCACGGATCATGATCGGGCGGATCATACTAGTAGGCTTTGGTTTAAGCCAGATCCTAGTATTAAATTTGTTGGATTACTTTAGTTTCATCGCATTTGCATTCAGTCTGAATGCGGATGCAGGTATGTATATACAGGTGAGGGGTATTCTTGTGATCAGTCAAGAGTTTACTTTAGATGATGTCATTCTTTTTATTGTTGCAAACATTTGGATTAATGTTTGCTTGTGGAAATTTTGAGTGGAATTCATCATGAGGTGCATTAAATATGGCATATGCAATCTAGTGACTCATGGTATCATTATTTGTGCAAATGTCACATTTTATAATTGATTGTTGTGTTAATATGATACTTGGAGAGAGAGGGTAGCCATGTTAGGCTTGGGGTTGCTCTTGATTTATTCTAGCACTCTCATTTTTCTTCATCTCGACATAATAACAAAAGGCTCTCCACTTTCTTTCTTCTTCTTGCTCACAAGTTCCACCATTGGCATCATCTTCTACCTCCACTCTAACCATCTCATGTGTTGCGAATCCTAGAGTGTCAAGTGATAAAGTTATCACACATATTCTTTACTTCACCTTGGACACGTCGGCTAGCAAACTTCGTGTCCGAGTTGCTTCGGTTCGAAGCGGGAGCCCGTAAAAGGATTCATCGACATGGTGCCCTTCCGACGAGGAGATCGAGCGAGATCGGAGATACCGCAAGGAGCTAAAGATGGTGGCTAAAGACCGAAGGACACGGATCAATCGGTATAGCCACTCTCACTTCTTAGTAGTTAGCTAGTTTAGTGTTAATGGTTCGATCCGGGTCAAAGACTACGATAGCGCCGATTTCCTAAAGAGTTTTTGTTCCGCGTTTGGCCTCGGATTGCTGGCCGGGGCGCTACCATAGACTTACATGGTATCAGAGACACGCCATTAACCTTTACTAGATTGTTCTAACTTGTTTAAAATATCGATCGGACGAAATTTCCAAAACCGCAACTCCATTTTCAAAGTTTTTGCCCAATTTTAAAACTCGTCGAAAAATTATTTTCAGTATGTCAGTAAATCGTGCAGGCTTTTTTAAGACACTGGAAGAAATTTGGAAGCACGATCCTACCATGAGACCGCGGAACCGCGGAGAAACTGGCATGTTTGCCGCGGTTGCGTGACGGAATGGTGGGAACAGTGCACCATTTTTCTTCCTGGGGTTTTTCACATGGAATTGTGGTTTCTGGATTTTTTTGTTTGGGCCAAGATTTGTTACAGTACTGGATTTGTGCTTGGGGCCCACTTCAGAAAATTTTGTTGATCAAAAATTTTAAATAAGTTAGTTCACAGTGCTTACATTATATCTGTGACCGTGAATGTCATTCGAGCGGTAAATATTGTCTAATTGCTATAGTCCTTTTAGACGGGTTTGCGAACGTGACATTCACGTTGATGTTCTGTATTGTGTTGTGATGTTGCGGATTTGTCGTGGTGGATAGCCTAGAGCAATGGTAGTACAGTTTGATTACATTTGTACATTTGATATTGCGGGACGGGCGTCCGACATGTAGACTGCCGTCACTGCCTGTTTGTATATTATTCTTTTGGGGCACGACCGGGTTAAGGTCGATGTACCCGTTGTATATTTTTTTTACTTTCTGTACTAGGATTACCCCAAGGTGGAGTGCACGGATAGCCGGGTTCTAGAGGGCAACGAGCCTGCATCTCATGGCTTTGAGACGGAGGGGGCTTCACTCTAGAATTGGCGGGCTATTCGCCGCACTCTTAGGGGGTATAGGTTGACCCAAGGAGGGGTGCTCAAGTTACCGGATTCCATGAAGTGCTGGGTGGCCCATTCACTTTGTTGAAGGGGGCTGCCTCTCTTCTGGTTTTGGCGGGTAACTTGTCGCGCTCGTAGGGGTCTAGGATTTCATTGCACAGGTTATCCGCACGACCAGGGGAACGTCGGGTTTCAGTTACGGCTCAAAGGAAACCCGGGGCTCCAAAATTATCTGCATTGTTCTGTGATGCTTATTACATTTCTGTGATATTGCATTTATCACGCCATGAGCGATTATTATATATTGATATATATACTAGTAGATGTTGTATATATTTTACATCCGCGCTAGTCCAGTCCCCGCTCTGTCGTTAGTTAAGTAACCTAACGGGTGATGATGGGACCCAGTGGCGAATGCGGATGGCATATACGTACATCGTATTTTCGTTCTTTATTGGTGTGATCAACTGATGGGACTGCATTGATTCGGATCAATGCAAACTAAACAAACCTGTTTGATGTTGTTGGAACAATTTTTCAAAAAAACCTGTTATTACAAGGACGTTCTCTTTTGTTTTGCACAGTGGTATTCGGTTATGAATATCCAGCACCTCATTCTACGAGGCAAGGGCCGAGATCCCTTCATCGGGAGTGACCCCTTGGACAGAAGTTTGCGTCAGGGTAATAACTTCACCATAGACGATTACTTTTTGCTTTGCATCGCGGTATTCAGTTGGAATATCCTACAGCTCATTCTACGGGGAAAGAGCCGAGATCCCTTCACCGGGAGTGACCTCTTTAGCAAAGGTTTTCGCTACTATATATTTATAAAAGCTATGCAGTTCCTTCAACGATATCAAGTTCATTACGTTAAACGTTTTTCGCCAAAAACCAGCCGTATCTCTCCGTCATTTCTTACAAGTATTACTTAGTATTCATGATGTGTTTGTTGACTGTGTCAAGGCGTAGTGTGCGATAGCTAAGTAGTGTTTGTTTGTGGCATATTAATGTGATTGGTTAGGACAGTTGTGCGGCCTTGTTGACTGTGTCAAGGGCTCATACGGGTGGGTTTAATGCAATCCAGGATAATGACGGGTTGAACTTGACTAGGACTCTTTGATTTGTTGACTGTGTCAAGGTCACTTGGGTCCTAAGGGTAAAAACACACATCGGGATTTTCTAAAGAAACTGAAACTTGCCAGGCATGCGCATACCTTCTGGAGTGTGATAATGTGAGTGGATTCCATCACGTCATCATGCGATGATAGTTGGATCCCGATTCCTACTGATGAGTTGGTTTACTCTTCGGGTGATCCCGACTAATTCTTCTTTCAGGTTTGGAGGAGAATTTGAGGATACAGTAGGAGGTTTTCTGATTAGATAAAATGATAACCATTCTGATCTAGGTTAGAGTGTACGCAGAGTGTTTCTTTTCTCTCTCTCTTTGGCAGCGACCATGGCCCGACCCTAAACTATGACTCAGTGACCAAGTTGACCGACACTGGCTTTTGGATTGTCTGAGTTGCATACCTCATTGCCACTCCTACTTTTACCCTTTTTCTCCGGAACATTTCATATCACTACGAACGTCCACTTCTATTGGATAAAACCATTGTATGGTTATATACGAACTCGAAGTAACTTGTTCCAGATTCGAGGATGGTTTTCGGTTCTGGAGAAAATGAATAGGACTATTCAGTTTTCTTTTCCTTTTACCTTCTCTCAAGTTGCGAGTGCTCCTTGGATTAAGACGGTACATCTATTACGCTAATTGGATAGTCTTCATCCAAACCATAGGCAGATGCCGAAGGGTAAGGAATGAAGAAAACCATTTAGCCTAAAAGGTGTACAGAAGGTATTAAGTAAAGACAAATAAATGGATCAGAAAGAGGGTAAAGTAAATTGCAACTGCTATCATTCATGACCAAACTACGTATTTCATCGCCACACCTATTTCACCTTTTGTATTTCTCCAGAACACTCCGTATCACTACAAAGATCCGCAGTTATTTGGATACTCCATCGTATGGTTATATATGAACTCGAAGGAACTTGTTCCAGTTCGGGGATGGATTCTGATTCAGGAGAAATAGGAATAAGGTTTATTCGGTTATCTTTTATCTTTACCTTCTCTCGCGTTGCGAGTGCTCCTAAGATTAGGAGAGTACACCCATTATGCTTATTGGATAGTTTTTTTCCAAACCATAGGCTGGTGCCGAACGGCAGGGAAGGAAGAAAACCATTTGGCTTAAAGGTGGTGTACAGAAGGTAATGACTAAAGACATATAAAGGGATTTAGAGAGATGGCAAAGAAATATACGGTTACAGTTGTGAATATGATAATGGAAGAGGCATTACTAGGAATACCCGGATAACCCTTCGAAACATTTACATGTTTCAGTTTCACTGTGTATTGTTAAAAGAAAACTGATTTCCTAATTAGCCCCTGCTCCAGGGTATGTATTTACCAGATTTGATTCTCACATCTGTATGGTTTTACAGATGATGAGTGGGAGTAAGTTATTGGGAATTAGGTGTCATCCTCATTATATCGGGATTCATTGTAATTGGTGATATTTGGGGAAATCGCCTGGGTTATTGCCGGACGGCAAATATTTGGTTTTGAATATCTGTTGTTATGCACCAATTTCAAACTGATATATCTGTACGTTTATTTTTATAAAGTGAGATATAACCTTTTGAAATTATGTCCATGACATTTACCTATATCAGTTGATGGTTAGGTAAGGAGCATTTAACAGCGGTGTAATTCTTCATAACCATAGTACAGTTTTCAATCTACGACGAACAGGGTTTGAGTTATTCAACTCAACGGACTTATACAAAGTATTGTATGTTGTCCAGTGTCCATTAGGACGGAGGGGTTGGTCCTCATACTATATTCTGTTTACTTGTGACTTCTCTAGTTTTAGACAAGTGTTTCGTAGAAATGCAAGGTCTAAGTTTTGAGAAGTTATAGGTATATGAATAAAGTAGAGAACCAGGTATTGCAAATATCAGGATTCTTCAAGGTGATCGAAAATGTAGATACTTATATATGGTATTCAGTTGATAGTAATAATTATGAGAACTTGCTTCTCTTTAAGGTTGCTCATATCTGGATGTATTCCTAAGTTGAGTAATACTGATTGGCCTCTCTCCATTTAGCTGACACGCACTGAAGACAGCTGCATGATTTGAATCTAGTTCCAATTAAATCAGTGCCTCTATTTCTATATTAGATATAGAATGGCTCATATCTTAACGATGTTAAGGTATATGGAGTTTTCCGGCTTATACTTAAAACCAGACTCTGGATAACTCAAGGCACGTTTCTGTAATGGTTGTTTGTGGGATGACCCGGGCTATGACGAAGGTTGACTTTCTACCATTTGGAAGATCAATAGTGATATTGTTCTAGACTCACCACAGTTTTGATAAAAATGGATTTTTTCAGAAAACAGTAGTGGGAGTATGGTAGAACTGGAAGTGATTCCAGAACCACAAATGATTACTGGAAATTTGATGAGAACCTAAAGATTCAATCAGGTTTGACATTCCAGTGGCCACTCCGCAGATGTGGTGGGTAACCTCAGGCACCCGAGAGGTACTCCGGTAGCCTCAAGGACGGTGACAAGGAGGTTCTTGTTTACCCAGACTTGCCATTGCTATTGTTCCAGACTGTGCGACCCGGCAGGAGGATGAGTATAGCGTCGTTCTAAACTAGATTTAGAAGTGTACGTGTATATGACTCTGCCAGAGGGTTGTCGTAGTCAGTGGGAGCAGCGGAAGCATAGTGGACAAGTAGTTTATGTCTATTTATGGACTAAAGCAGATATAGAGGAGATAGATCATCTATTTCTGATGTGACAGTCATAGGTTTGACTTCATCAGAATAGGGGATGGATCTGTTAAGAATATAGTAGGGCGTGATGTCCTGGTATTTGGATGACATATAAAGAGTAGGAAGTAAAATTCCTATACTACGATCGGTTATACTTTGGTTGTCACACAGTGGTTTCTCCACATAGGATATAGATATAATATCAGACATTCTGGTTACTAGATCTATGGTTTTAGATCTAGATTTGGGTAGTTTCCCAATCTGGGTACTTAGACAGCATTCTACAGGTGTTCTAGAATGGACGACTCCTGGCATGGTAGTGTTCCTGCAGGTGATAGAGTCACCCTCTCTAAAGGTGTCTTACAGACTAAAGGGGAGAGGGATGTGCATGATTGACGTATCACTTGCTTAGGCAATTGAGTCAATCATGAGATGTCAAGTACCACACCAGGTGTTATTTTTGCACAAGCTGCAATAAGTTGATATTAATCCAATTCTGGAGAAATATTCGGAAGCAGTTTTAGAACATAAGTGGATGTTCTAGGGATATGATAACGACAACCTCCTTTGGGAGACCTGGATGACAGAGTGACTGTCAGAGTTATAGTTTTCCCTCTGACGAGGGGCAATAGTTTGGACAAGAGATCCAAGCGGATACTGAGAGAGGCATGGCGCAGAATACTGATTAAGTTCAGTTGACGATACAGTCTAAAGAAGTTTGGATTTGGAGTTCATTTGTGAACCAGGTTCCATCAGATATCCAAACATATTCTAAGACAGGTATTGCTCGTTTCGGAAGATGACTTTCTCCGCGAACTTGAGATAAAGAGAGACATAGAAAGAAACATCAGAGCGGATCCACTCACTAAGGCTATTTCTCGAACGCAATAGTTTCACAAACAAGTTTTGTGAGACTGATCAGTAGAGAAGTTGGGTGTTCGGTATCACACGGGCTGTGAGTATGCGACATCGCAATAATTATCCTTGAGTGCAAGTGGGAGATTGTTGGATATAGTGCCCTCAAAGTCAATTTTTGGATCGCAGGCATGTGATTGCAATGATTGAGGGAGGACCTATGCCGGTAGGACAGTCTTACTCAAGATGATAGTATGTTATCTGGTTTATCTTTATCATCGTGTGCATGCTTTAGATGACATTACAGGTCATTATTGCACGTTGATAGAGCCTTTAGGATTCTTGCTTGACTACCAGCAGTATGATGGCGATAATATACGTGAGAGTTGGGTAGTCTATAAGCACATCCTTAAAGTGGTCCTTAGTCGTGGGAGTTTCGAGACTGGGCATCGATACTCCATTAGTAGACTAGAGTATACAGTCGTGACCCCGACGAGGGGCGGTGGCCGGTCTAACAAGCCATTGGTGTCAGTTGGTTCACCTAAGATGTATACATGTGCTCATTGGGTTATGAGTACACCGGACATGACTCGCCGGGAACATGCTAGTTGGTATTATACCTGACGTCAGATAGCAGTCCCCTGGTGACATGTGTACAGGTTAGTTCATCGACCTGAGATCGTCATTTGTCTCGTGTGAGTTCCCACTGTGCTTTGATTACTACCCTACCACGGCTCAAAGGAGTCGTGCAAACAGGTTTTAGTTGGGTACAGTCCCGAGCCATATGGAGGCAGTGAGCGGATCGGCAGGGGTTTTGTCTCTCCCGGTATTGGGGGTGAGATCGCGTTGTGTCTAGGAGAGCCATTACACGAAGTCCTTGGCTAAGACAAAGGAGATTTACTGGTAGGTATTCCAGTAGTATCTCAGGGTGTTCTGGGCTACACTCCGACACGACTTGTACCGCTTTTGGGGGTCTGACTTTTACCAACCTCCTAGGCCCGACATGCGATACTCATAGATGAACGGACCGGACTGTATGGATATTGTCAGTGACAGGCACAGTAGGGTGTCAGGATGAGTTCGCTCATCGACCTCTCTTTTGGTCAATACCCGGTAGCCCGTTACGTACAGCTAGTACCACTGACATGCTAGTGGTTAAATCCACAGCCAAAGTATTGATGAGTATTTAGATTCCCCACAGACAGTTTCTCAAGTTTCGGGCGAAACGTTGTAGAGGTCGTATGGTATTATGGCAGGTTTCGATCATATACGTGCAGTCGTGCACGGATCATGATCGGACGGATCACACTAGTAGG
Organism: Agapanthus africanus; assembly: GCA_030015575.1. Taxonomy (NCBI): domain Eukaryota; kingdom Viridiplantae; phylum Streptophyta; class Magnoliopsida; order Asparagales; family Amaryllidaceae; genus Agapanthus; species Agapanthus africanus. The sequence continues at coordinate 406,657,452 of CM057349.1, read as the reverse complement.
CTTTGGTTTAAGCCTGATCCTAGTATTAGATTTGTTGGATTACTTTAGTCTCATTGCATTTGCATTCAGTCTGAATGCGGATGCAGGTATGTATATACATGTGAGAGGTATTCTTGTGATCCGTCACGAGTTTACTTTAGATGATGCTATTCTTTTTATTGTTGCAAACATTTGGATTAATGTTTGCTTGTGGAAATTGTGAGTGGAATTCATCATGAGGTGCATTAAATGTGGCATATGCAATCTAGTGACTCATGGTATCATTATTTGTGCAAATGTCATATTTTATGATTGATTGTTGTGTTGACATGATGCTTGGAGAGAGAGGGGGCAGCCATGTTAGGCTTGGGGTTGCTCTTGATTTATTCTAGCACTCTCATTTTTCTTCATCTCAACATAATAACAAAAGGCTCTCCACTTTCTTTCTTCTTCTTGCTCACAAGTTCCACCATTGGCATTATCTTCTACCTCCACTCTAACCATCACATGTGTTGAGAATTCTAGAGTGTCAAGAGACAAAATTATCACACACATTCTCTACTTCACCTTGGACACGTCGGCTAGCAAACTTCATGTCTGAGTTGCTTCGGTTCGAAGCGGGAGCCCGTAAAAGGATTCATCTACGTGGTGCCCTTCTGACGAGGAGATCGAGCGAGATCGGAGATGCCGCAAGGAGCTAAAGATGGCGGCTGAAGACCGAAGGACACGGATCGATCGGTATAGCCACTCTCACTTCTTAGTAGTTAGCTAGTTTAGCGTTAATGGTTCGATCCGGGTCAAAGACTACGATAGCGCCGGTTTCCTAAAAAGTTTTTTTTTCCGTGTTTGGTTTTGGATTGACGGCCGGGACGCCACCTTAGACTTACAATAAATTAGTCTCCGTATACAATCTATGGGCAAACCAAACAAACAAAAACACACACACGACACGAAGTGAACTTTCGGTGCAGGAGAAAGTGGTTATCGCGGTACGGTAACGTAATTAACTGTAGGGGCTTATGCCTGTAGGGAAGAGCGTCCCCACAATAAAAAAAACCCTCATTAAAATGAGGGGGAATCTGACGAAGTCTGCTACAATGACTGCATCCGTCCAAACCTCCGATATATGGTGCCATAAATCAACTTGGTATTTTTGGAGAGGTGGACGGATAAATCCAAATAGCATCTGCCCCTAAAATTCAGGCCAGACGTTCCCAACATCCCGGTCGCGTCTTTCGGCGGTAAACAAACACAACATCATCACAACTATCTAATGCGCAACCTCGACAAATTGATACATATAGCAATTAGCGACGTTCACCAACGCTTTAACATAATGCGGATCAACCACAAAATTACGATTTCGATCACAAAACTTTCCTAATATCCAAACATAATCATATCAAAATCTAGAACGGAAAAAGTATACCAGAAATCCTATTTCTAAACATTGAAGCCACTATGGGAAAACGACCCCTTAACTCGACAACATGACCACCCATGGCGGTTTTTAGGCTGTTGGAACATGAGTTGTGGGCCTGTCTTCCTTCCATGTCATATTCATAAGAATTACAACATACTGGTATTGTTTAAAAAAAATTCAGGTTAAGTTTTAAAAACAACAGTAGCTTCAAAATCTGAAAATAAAACACGGAAAATTATCATCATCGAAACTATAAATTCATCCAAGTTCAAGTCTTTAACCGGCTCTGATACCATGAAGGGAAGTTTTGGCACTCTAATAAGAATTGAAGCATATAGTGATGGTTTTCAAAAATCTAGAGAGCAAAAACTAGGCCTAGTAAGGATTCTATCTAAAAAATAGTACTTTCAACTAGAAAGAAAACAAACTAAGGTAAAAAGATCGAAACTACAACCTTTATAGCGTGTTCGCCTTCTCATCCTAGAATTCCAAGTGGGCTCCTTGAATCCTAGATCGAGCTTGAAGATGATCTCCTTGGTCTAAGATGATCCACCTTAAGATTATACCAACACAAATTATCACTTCACAAACTAAAGTAATAGTGAAGTTACTATCTAAACTAATTTGCTAAAAGAGATTTAGATAGATGATGTAGAACTGTAGCTCTCCATTTTCTTCTTTTTTCTTTTCTCTCTTAAGAAAAAATAAACTCAAGAGAGGGAATGAAGAAGATAACTGATGAGAGAATGAACTTGGAATTGTGATGAGAATGCAAGAGATTATCCATAGTTATCTATAAAGATAAAACAAGAATAAGTCATTAAAATCCACACACATCTAAAAAATGACTCATTCTTTTTATCTTTAAAAAATAAATGATACATCTCATAGTTCATATCATCATTCCAATGTGATTCTTATACACCCATCTCTTTTGTATCATCACACATGACACATAAATATATTTATATCTCATATAAATATATATTAAAGAGAATAATAAAGTGAGCATGATATTATTAAACACACACACACACACATATTTAATTATTAAATTAGCACTTGATTTAATAATCCAGTTATATTATATATAATCCGGCTAATATCAATAAACTCCTGATTATAATACATGTATCATATACACGTGTATATTTGAACTCCTACACGTATCCCCATACATGCCATACATCATTTCGCATGTGCTGGGAAACCTCTGTGTGGACTCTAAAGACTTATCAATATGCCGGTAATAGGATATGATCATATCAAAATCCCAGAAGCATGTCAGCGGTACTAGATGCACGTAACGGTTACCCAGGTATTGAGCGAATAAGAAGATCGACAAGCCAGCTCTTCCAAAATCCAACAGAGCCTTATAATGACCGTCTCCGTATAGTCCGGTCTCTTCTTCTGAGAGTGTCAAAAATCAAGCCTGGAGGGTTGTATTCGTCAAACCTCTAATAACTGATAAATTATGCCAATCAGTAATCTGTAACCACAATAGATAAAATTGATAACTCTTATCAGTTTATCTCATCCGTCCTGACCAAAGACTTATGGTTACAATTGCTCAGGCACATCACGACATCAACTCCCAATATCGAGAGAGACGAAAAACTTCCGATCGCTCATTGCCTCCATGTGTTTCGGGACTGTACCCAACTAAAACCTGTTTGCACGGCTCTTTAAAACCGTTGTAGGGTAACAATCAAAGCACAGTGGGAAACACACAAGACTCTATGACGATCTCAGATCTACATACTACCCTATACTCATGTCACCAGGGAACTGCTATCTGACAGGAGATATAATACCATATAGGAGTTCTCGGCGAGTCCGTTTGGTGTGCTCATTCTCTAATGAGCACCTATATACAATCTTTGGTGTCTAACACCAATATTTGTGGGAACAGGCATCGCCCCAATCTGGTTCAAGAAACATATATACTAGTCTTCGATACTCTCACGACTAGGAACATTTAAGGATGTGCTTATAGAATACCCAAGTCCCACTAGTATGATCTCTATCATAATCTTGGTAGTCATGTAATGATCTTACGGCTTTTATCAACATGCATCAATAATCTGTAATAGCAAGTAAAACATATATTTATATATGTTAAGATAAATACAAACTAGATAGCAGACTATCAGATCGAGCAAGACTGTTCTGTACATACATATGTCCAAGCATCCACTATAATATACAATAATAGTCTCTATGGCATACATATCTGACAGTGACATGTGCGGTGCATTCCAGATTTAGTGTCGCCTTTTGGGGGCGACATTTCATGGGTATAACCTAGGTATTTTAACGCAAAATCCTACACGACATTCATTATCAGTAGAGGGATTCATTGGTCACAAATTTCGCCATTTTTAAATGGGTTTTAGTTTAGGGTTTCGCATCAAACGCTTAGTATGTGTATACAAGTGTCGGTCGAGAACAATTAATTCATGTAAATTCTAATATGATATCCATACGATTAATAGACCTGAGTTGGATTCGATTCAATACAACCAATCACGATGACTCAATGCACAAGTATTCAATCATCACTTAACGCAATACACACACATATATATGCGCGCGCACACTTTTCTAACATTATTAATTAACTTATATATATATATATATATATATATATATATTAGCATGATTAGCAAGAGATGTGTTTTCTCTTGCCTGGTGATGGTTCGGTAGTCGAGATGGTAACGACTCCGACAACGGCGATGAACGTCGGCAGCAACAGCAACACGGCATAGAGCAGCGACGATGACAAGGTGTTGGGCTCGGCTTGGAGCTTAGGGTTCAGAATGATGCTGTTGTGGTGGCGATGGCAGAGCTTGGTCGATGGAGTAGGAGGTGAGGTGACGCCAGCAGAGCTCAGATCATTGTCGGCGAGGTGTCAGGGTTCTTGCGGGCATCGGCGAGGGGCTGCGGTGTTGATGGGTGAATCGGGAGTTGTGGGGTGAAGCTATAACGACCCCAATATTACTATACCTTCGTGTTTTCTTTTTTAGTAAAATATTGTATTTATTTATTCTTAGTATTTTTCTGTATATTTTGTTTTCTATTAAATATATTATTTTATTATTCCATCTTTTTTTCCCAAACCCATTTCTTTAAACTAAATCTTAAGCTATTTCAAATTAAACGCAAGACCTGACCCAGCCCATAACTCAAACCCAATCTTATTTTCATTTTCTTTTATAAAACTATGAACCCAAAATCCCACTTTCTTTTCAAACAACAACATATATTTAATTCTAATTAAATATGTGCATGAACAATCTTGTAGCTCATTGGTTAATTTCTTGCATTGTTATTCCATAAGTCACATGTTCAAATCCCTATTCTTGCAATTAATTTTATCTATTTTTTTTAAAACTCAACCTACAAATGAGACCTTTCATTTCATCTTCCTTTTAACTCTCAAAATGAATGCATATAATAATTAGTATGGTTATGATTATGAATTATTATAATGACCATATTAATATTGTTTTATATGTTCTCTCCTTCATTGTTCATCCTCCTTCAAAAAAAATTATTTCAAATCTTTATTCTTAGAGCTCTCAAAGTTTCGGCGCCACCGGAGCTCATTTCGTCTCTAGGAATTCAAAACCGAAGTGTTGTACCATTCACAAACTTTGTAAGCATCACTTTACATTTCTTTTATTTCCTCTCAAAATCTACATAAAGAATACTTTTAGAAACTAACTTGATCCTTGTCTTGGTTGCTAGAGCCTTGGTCATATAGACTTGTTTTTGCCGCTAGAATTGAATCGGTGAACCGGTTGTTATACTGACTCACACAACCCGTAAGTCCCATCTCCTCCTCCTTTTCTTTACTTGAAATTCATCCCCTTACCATACCTCCATCATGTCGAATCTTGAGATAACTAGTTAGTCTTATGATAAAGTTTTTTTGTTAAATGAAAAAATGGTTGAAATAAAGCATATATATTTAGTTATAAAATCTTGCATGCAATGGTTGATAATATGTAAAGTATTATTATTTTAGCCAGTTAATCATGACCGGATCATATATTTTCTTCACATATGTTAATTCATATTATTTATCGCTGAAATTTTAATTATTTATATTTATTTTTGCACACAAGAAAACAAAGTTATAAATAAATATTATAGATTTATTATTTTCAAATACGATCTTACAAAACCTTTATCTTAAAAATAATTTTTATAAATTAATTGCAACTTTTAGAAATTCTTGGAATATTAGGATAAAATAATAGATAGAATTCCAAATCTATATTAAAAATTTCATATCAAACAGAATAACAGTTTAGGAGTTACGTAGTTTTTAATTCACTGTTTTTAAAACCAGAAAACTGTCATTAAGGGTCTTCTTCAAGTGACCATAACTCTGTATTCGTTGATCCAAATTAAATATTTTCAGATGTTTTGAATATCTATATCGAAAGATCTAGTTTTTCATAGTTTCAAGTTTTTACTGAAAACCGACGTAAAATATAGAAAACTGTGTTACAATATTAAGTGACGGATCTGAACAGAATTTGTCCTGATTCGCACACTGTTTTTAAACAGGACATAACTCGAACTCCCGATGTCCGTTCATAATAAAATTTAGATTTGTAGATGCAAAATTGATAGATCTATAATTTACTGTATATTATATTACTTATAAACGCATGAAACAACCTTATATAGGTTTTGCAATAAAGCATATAGTTGCTGTCCAGAAATCTGAATTTCTATTTTAAACGCTGATATTAAAATGATCATAACTTGAGCTTCAAAAAATCCAAATCATGCGAATCTTATTGTTCTGGATAAGTACATCGAAAGACCTACAATTTTCTAATAATCATCGTAACATGGAAATTAAGTGAAACCGTGTTTTAAAAATATGCGACGGTGCTGGACAAATTCTGATCTACTCTGCGTGATGAAACGAAAATGGGTATATCTTCCAAACCGATAGTCGTATTTAGGCGCCACTGAAACTCAAGCATGCACAACACTTAGATCTATAGTTTTTTTATATTCCGATATTGATTGACTTAATTGATTAGTCGTACACAACACTTCTTAACAGTATTGTTTATGGACGTTACTTGAATAATGTACTTGACTTATTTCATGCTATTCGAACATGTATACCTTGTTTATCTTGATCTTTAAATTGTTGTATATACATGAAAATATAATTAGATATTATATGTTTGACATAATCCAATTAAATGCTAGACTTGACCTGACCCGAACCATGAATACAACTTGACATGAATACTTGAAACGTGACATAAATACTTGATCTTGACATGAACTCAATCTTGAAAACTAGATGTATTCATGAATTCGGGTAAGACTTGTAATTTTAACTATAGACTAATATACACGGGGGTAGTTTGAGTTGTGAGTCCAATGAAATCTCAAGAGTCTCGTGCTAACAATCACGAATACAAGCTTGTTGGGTTACGGCAGCGCCCCGGCCATCAATCCGTGACCAAATGCGGAACAAAAATTAATAAAACTTGGCGCTACCACAACCAATTACCCGGATCTACCCATAAGCCCTAAATAACAAAATATGCAAAGGAGTTAGAATGGTTATACCGAATAGATTCGTGTCCTTCGGTCTTCAACTATCATCCCAAGCTTCTAGGGGCTTCCTTGATCAAGCTTGATCTCCGGTCTCCCTCCATCGAAGATGATCCACCCGAGAGTCTATGCAACGAGCTCCAACCTTATATCCGAGGCAACTGGGGCACCTAGATCGCTACTCTAGATACCGTAGATGAAGTAGAGAGTGATGAAAGATTAATTTGTCTCAAGACACCTAAGAATTCTCAACTCATGAGAGGGTTTGGGTGGAGTTAGAGGAAGAAGAAGATGCCATGAGAATGAGGTGTTGAGAGCAACGCAAGAGAGAGAGAAATAAAATGAATAATGGCTTATTTTTTTGTTTGTTGTGTGAGTGTGATAAGAAATAATGGAGCCATCACATAAATGTCCATGTCTCCAAAATATCTTAGTCAACAAAAAATATCTCAAGTCAACATAATCTTACATCAAACAAAAACGCTAAGCATGATAGAATAGTAACCATGGGTCACTAATTAGCCATGCCGTAAAAATGCAATAAACACCTCATCCTACACCTCAAAAACCTTTTAATCCAAAAAGGTCTAAACCATGATGAGGTGTAATCTTCTAAAAATAATCTTGTAATAAATTACAAGAATACCCCTCAACCGTATATACATATCCGTATCCGTAGTCCGAAGAATACGAATACAAAGAGACGAAAATAATCCAACAAATATAATACTAGGATCCGGTTTAAACCAAAGCCCACTAGTATTATCCATCCGAACATCATGCGTGCATAAGTACACGTATGTGATCGAACCCTGCTGTAAAACCATACGGCCTCTACATCGTTTCGCTCGAAACAGGGAAACCCTCTGTGTGGGACTCTAAAGACTCGTCAATACACTGGCAGTGGGTTTAACCACAAGCACATCAGCGGTACTAGCTGTACGTAACGGCCACCGAGGTATTGAGCGAAAGGGGAGCCGAGGAGCAAACTCATCCTGAAACCCCTATTGAGCCTGACAGTGACAATATCCATATAGTCCGGTCCGTTCATCTATGAGTATCGCACATCGAGTGTAGGGGATGGATAAAGGCAGATCCCTAATAACGCGACATTTAGTGTCGGTATGAAGCCCATCACCACCTGAGAAACTACCGATCCTAGATCAGTAATTCTCGACTACCTTGGCGAAGGATTTCTGGTGATGGCCCCTCGTGCACAACCGCGACATCAACCCCCAATACCTGGACAGACGAATCCCCCGACGATCCGCTCACTGTCTCCATGTGGCTCGGGACTGTACCCAACTAAAACTTGTTTGCACGACTCTTTTGAGTTGTGGTAGGGTAGTAATCAAAGTACAGTGGGAACTCACATGAGACAAATGACGATCTCAGGTCGATAAACTAAACTTTAAACATGTCACCAGGGAACTGCTATCTGACAATAGGTATAATACCAAGTAGCATGTTCCCGGCGAGTCTGTCCAGTCTACTCATAACCCAATGAGCACCTGTATACATCTTAGGTGAACAAACTAACACCAATGGCTTGTGAGACCGGCCACTGCCCTTCGTCGGGGTCTCAATCAGTATACACTAGTCTACTCTGGAGTATCGATGCCCGGTCTAGAAACTCCCACGACTAGGGACATTTAAGGATGTGCTTATAGACTACCCAGCTCCCACGTATATGATCGCCATTATAATGCCGGTAGTCAAGCAAGAATCCTATGGGCTCTATCAACATATAATAGTGATCTGTAATGCCACCTAATACTGTACATGATGATAATGACAAACCAGATAGCATACTATCATCTCGAGTAAGACTGTTCTACCGGTATAGGTCCTCCCTCAATCATCATAATTACCTGCATGAGACTATGATAATTGCCTTGAGGGCACTATAGCTAACAAAGCAATCACGGATGCTAACAATCATGAGGTCCCGTGTTTTCTTACTCCTGGATTATAGCCTGTTGAGTTTGGAATACTTCGACGACGGTCGAAGTCCCGTTACTGACTATCATAAGGGCCTGTAGTTCCTTACCCCTGGATTACAGCCTGTTGGGTTTGAGAACATTCTTGAGATTTGGTTGATACTCACACCTTGAAATTACGTTAGTTATTTTTACCCTTTTAGGACCCTTACATTCTCTTCATGTTCACTATACCTACACTCCATGTCCATATTATACTTGTTTGCCATGCTAATATAGTTGACATACACATTACCATACACGCCATTATACTTGTTTGCATGCTGATGATTTATATCCATGCTATACCATATATCACATTACATCTTGCATTTCATTTATATACATCATGCCATCATTTTGGGGACTTACCTAGCGTTAGTTCGCTGATAGGCATTCCACCCATCTTTCTTTCTTTCTTGGAATGTTCGTCAGGTGGCATTGAAACAGAGGAGATAGAAGTGGTCGAAGAGGAGCACAACTAGTTCGCATCACAACAGAACGTCTGGTTTCATTTAGCTTTTCATTTCATTTTAGTTTATTTATGTATGCCTCCTTATTAAGGCTTATCATATTATCGTATCTTGTATTCAGATATTTTGTCAATTGTGAATCTTGAATGTAATAAATCAAAGATGAATTTCATTTTTTTGTTTATTCTTGCTGCTTTATGTTGCTTATAGACGCTTAGCGTATTTATTTCGAGAAATGACCTTCTCGGAATAAATACATCACGGGCCTCGTCATGTGCCGTTACCACTCTTTTGGGAAGCGGGGTGTGACAGAAGTTGTAGTGAGAGGTTGCAGGGATGAGGTTACTGGTGAGGTGGTGATCGACGGAGGAGCTCAGGTGGTGGTGGCGTCGGCGGTGGTTCAGGCGGTGGTGCAAGGGTTTAGTGTGGCAGTGGGTAGAGAGAGGAGATGGGGTGTTGTGGGGGTATTGGTTTAGAGGAGGGGAGAGTAGTAGTGCTCAGGGGCTTGTCAGAGTCGAGAAGAGTTCGATGGTGCTAGGGGCTCGCCGATGAGGTAGTGGTTGTAGTGGTGTTCGATGATGACAGCTAGGGGTTGGGTTTGAGAGAGGAAGAAGTATGGAGTTTGTGGTGCTAGTGGAGATCGGTGTTGGAGTTGGTCGCTGGAAGAGATGGCCGGTGGAGGGTTTGTTGGCTGTGAGCTCGGTGAGGTTGGCAGTGGAGGTGAGAGAGTTTGGGAGATAGAGAAATTAAGGGTAAGAGAGAAAGAAGATTGAGAGAGTTAGAGGGAGAGGAAGTGAAGTTGTTGTTGAGGGCCACAGTATCGGGAATAGATGCGGATCTCGTGGGAATCGTTGGGCAAGGCGCGGATCGTGGGGGTGAGCAAGGAAGAAGGAGGGGACTCGTTCAAAATAAGAAGAAAGGAAAGAGGGGAGAGAGAGAGAGAGAGCCGAGCTTGGGAGAAAAGAGATAGGGTAAGGAAAAGAGGGGACCGGGCTTGGGTTGTTGTGTTGGGCCCAACAAGGAAAAATGATAAAAGAAGAAAGAAGAAAATGGGAATGGGCTGGCTAGGGTTGGGATTGGGTAAAATTAAGAAGGGAATGAAAATATAAGAAGAAATTGGAAAAATATGAATATATATATATATAGGAAATTATTTTGAAAAATATTTATTCAAATATGGATTAGAGGACAAAATGGGACCGGTTATTACATCATACCCACCTTATAAAAATTTCGTCCTTGAAAGTTAAAGGACAAAACAAAAACAAACAAGCTATTGAAAAGATGGGGAAGGCGTTGACGGATCTCCTCCTCGCGTTCTCATATAGACTCTCCTGGAGAAGTCTAGCATGTCATCGATGAATACCATGACAAACTCAACTGTAGGTTATGGATCCACTATGCTTCCACTGCGTGACGCTGTTAGGAATTTAACGGTATGAAATGTGATATGCCAACTTCGAAGAAACGAAGATATGAGAATGCATCGGGTTTGAAAAGAAATGTAAGTTGGAATATGATCGGCAAGACATGTATAGGAAAGTAGGAATGAAAAAAATAGATTTGGAAAGTCGGGAACGATATAACGAACAAGGGGTAAAGATTCGACGATCAAAACAAGAATAGGGTAATACTCAATCGAGAAGGGAATCAAAGGTAAAATTCCAAATCACTCAAGCAGAATACCACATTTGTAACTATACTGCAGTTCATAGTTACAACTATATAACTCTACTAGGTTACCTAAAACTCTACCGGATAGGGTCAAAATGTATAGCAGTACACATTATAGGAATCCTAGTCAAGGATAACATGTTTACAATCTAGACCAACTTGGCATTTTAAATGGTCAAACCCTAGTCGGAAACTATAATCTCATTCTAAATCTAGTGCTCTAATACCAACAAAAGCATATCATGCCCCGCTTCCAAAAATATGGAATATGAGGGTAACTAAACCAGCCATGCTCCTACGGTCAATGGATAATCCCGCCGTAGTCACACTTCGGCTTCTAATAGTTATATGGTAAGCAGTATACACAGCATAAAGTAAAGATATATGATAGTCACTATGGTACAAGGTTATAAGCGGTTAAATAAACAACTAATCAATGATGACAATTGCTCTCCTAAGAAAGCAGAAATGGACGATGGGCTAGTATCGCTAGTATAGATCTCCGTGATCTCCTCGAAATAAGGCAGGTACTAATCTGGGCTGGGTCCACTTCTTTCTCTGAGCATGCATACTCAGGTTGTCAGGGAGACACAATATAGCAATATAATAATATATCTCAATGTGGTAAGGACAATAAATACGAACTAGAACTATAAAACAGTAACACAAGAATGTATATGTCATGAATATAAAGCAGTAACATGTGTGAACTGTAGCACTAGTCTAAGATAATATCATGTCATTAATCTAATAGTTTTTGTGTCAGTTGAAATCGAACGGCGGAATGTATCCTTATATTTAGCAAGGATCTCTTGTATGCCTGAGGCTACTGTCAAAACTATGCCCGGGACATAAGCCTGTCAGTCGTGCTGCTAGGCACAACTACCTAAATATATCACTATGACTAATATCGAATGACCATCTTCTAAATAATCGAACCTTGCTAAATACGAGTTCAATTCCATCTTGATTTCCCCATTTCCCCAGGTTATATTATGTTCAGATATTAGATGGGTTGTGCATAAGTATGCATCACTTTAGCTATTCAGTCACGCTTTCGCTTATCGGTATCATTTTCTATCACCGGTTCACTATCGTACTTGTCACAACCCAGTCATTAACACGTATTAATCGACAATGTAATCATTCACTAGAGTTTCAATGTAAAAGATCACTAAACAAAGGGTGTAACGCAATCACAAGATATGGTAGAAATGCGTTAAGGAAATATTCGCTAAATTATGTAAAGCCAGTGTCATATAGCTTGCAAAATTTACTATAAATCTCACGTGCAAAGTTGAGCAAAACAATATAAAAGGCATATTAAGTATACATGTATCTAAGCATTAAAATTTGTTTCATATCAATAGGTATTTTGGTTTAAGAGTTATGTTCATTTTAAACAAGGGATGTACTGCTGAAATTCCAGTTTCAAAACTTGAAGTCCAACTTCAAGCACGGTTTTCTATAGTTTGCAATCAGATTCGGGGAGTAATACAGTTGAATAAAATTTAGCCCTATCAGTTAGGTTTCCAACGCAATATACTGATTAATAATAGCCATTGCATATGGGGAGATATGTTCATTTTAATATCAATGTGTATAAACTATCGCTGCAGAAATGTAACGACTCTAAAATCTTTGTACAGAAAATTTTCTGTTAATATACAAGAAATGAGTTTTACAGCCTGAGTTATAAGTTACTTTTGTTAAATAATAGTAAGAAACAACTTGTAGCTCACTGGTAAAGCCTTTGCACTGCTGTGATGTAGCCCCTGTGTTTGATTCCCATCAGACACAATTTTTTTCTGATATTTTTTAAAAACTTTTTGGAAGCCCAAAAGATTTCACGTGCAATACATGGGGAAATGAAAAGTTCATAAAAATCAAACATGTGGAAAATGGAGTAAACTCTGAACCACGTGGCATGAATCTAGAGACCCAAAGCCCTAGATCGACTGGCGGAATGGAGGATTTGGCCGGTACCGACGGTCGGATGAAGCCCAATGAAGCCCGGGCTTTGTGAACACACCTCTTCACCTACTCCTAACTCCTCTGTACTGTTTGATTTTCCTGCAATCAAACAGAGACCTTTCATTTCACAATTAAACCCAATTTTAATGCTTTTTAATCTACACTTTTAATTCCAAAACCCTAATTCTCCACTATAAATATCACCCCATAGTTTGGCTCAGCACCATTCTGAAAATTCTAGCCAAAACCTCTAAAAAGTTCCTAGTGCAAGTGAAATAAAGTGGAGTTACCGAGCAAATTGGTTCCGGCAAAGATCGAAGCGAATTCCGGAGCTCCCGCGACGCCACGACGACACCCTTTCCTTCCTAACCCTTTCTTTGAGTTTTCTAAACCGTAAGTCCCTCCCAAATCTCCTCCTTTTTATTGAAATTTCTCTTCAAATTTTTATATCGGTAAAAGTGGAGTTAATACCGACGTCTTCTTTTCTAAAACATATAACACCCTTTTCCTTTACAAATTAATCAATCTAATTTTACTACATCACTTGTAATCTTAAACACTAATATTTAGAATCAAATTTCATCAAAATTCTCATGTGAAACAACCATAGTAGAACTTTTTCATTAAAATACCTTGAACTTTATAAACACCTCTTTTAATATTTGTTAAAACAATACCTTTAGGAAAACTTTATGGGGTAACGACCTACCCCACACATTCTCCTGAGCCCCAGGGAGCCGGAGAAAGTGAGTGCTTGCCTATTTAAGGTAGGCAACTTAACGGAGTTATCAATGGTAATTATTTTGGAAAAAGATACAAATCCTGCCGTCCATGTACAGCAGTTACCGATGACTCCTGAACCTAATTCAAGATTTAAATTAGTACAAGTTTCTGACTCATTCTGAGTCCAATTCAAACCTGAATCCAAAATCAAACATGAATACTTGATCATGAACATGAATACTTGAATTCAATCATCAATATCAAACATGTATACTTGACTTGACTTGACGGAACCATGGTTATAACTTGACTTGACTACTTGAATACTTGATTACATCCTGAACATGAATACCTGAACTTTTTTGTATCCATGGTTTCGGCAAGACTTGTAAACCTAATCTATACAATACATTACGCGGGGATAAAGGGGTAGATTGGTATGAAACGTATATCGTGGCACGAGAAGTCATTTAAAAGACACCTATATGAATTCTCATGCCGTTGTCCCGTGGGTTATGACGGGGCCTTGTACTACATGTTACCATAGTCCACGGGATAAGATGGACTCCTTTCGTATATATGAATACCTTCTGTTTCAAGCTACAAACAACCACGTTATAATAACTATCATATACCGGTAACCAATCATACACAACTTACCTGTTCATTTCACATTACTTATTTTATTCTTTTTCTTTTTTTGGGGACTTACCGAGCATTAGTTCGCTAACGACATTCCTTTCTATTTCTTTCTTTGGAATGTTCGTCAGGAAGACCGGACTCTCAGTAGATCAAGCCTAGCCAGGAGGACTTGGACCATCTCCCCACTCAGCCTGACTACTAGTTCACCTGCACTTACATTTTGTATGCCATTGTTTAGGCACTGCTTTATTCATTGTATCTTTTTTTTTCAAAACAGTTGTATGTGAAGTTGAATGTAAATAAAGTTGTTGTTTTAGTTTATATCACTTGTCATTCTTGTATATTTTTATATATTACTTAATTACGCTTAACGTATTTATTTCTTAGTAAATACGTTGTGGCCTGCCACGCCACCATTTCCATCTACTGGGAAGCGGGGCGTGACAGGTTTTGTTGGTGGTACATGCATGTCAGTTCTGCATGAAGTCTTAAGCAATATATCACAAAAATTATAAAAATCAGCAACTATATATTCCTTACATTTCAAATTCCTTGAATCTATCCTAACATTTTCTTTTCTATCAAGGTCATGGATTCTCCGAACAATACCAGCACGAACGTCAATGGCAACACTCCACCGCCTACTCTACCATCACCACCTACCGTTGCAGCTCCTATCAATGAGCAAACGGTACTTCTTGAGGTGATCAAGAGCCTTTTGGAGGGTTAGCAGCAGTAGACTGCTATCCTCATGCACTGCCCTGAAGCCGAGGCACCCGGATTCAAGCAGTTTCGGGCACTGCACCTGAAACATTTCTCGAGGAAAGAGATCCCACTGGTGGTAGAATGATGGGCTCAATCGATTGAAGATGATCTGGCAGCAGCTCAAGTGCCAGATATTACATGGGTGAGAGTTGCTAAACTGCAACTAACAGACAACGCCAGATTCTGGTGGAAGGCTGAAGAAAGCCGTCTCACCCAACCTATTGAATGGAAGACATTTTGCGATCTGTTCGATATGAAATACTTTCATGAGACTGCCTGTTTTGACATGGAGCACCAGTTCATTCATCTACAATAAGGCTCGATGTGGGTCAAGTCTGTGGATGAATACGATACTGAGTTTACCATGCTTAGCAAGTAAGATATTGTCTCAAATTCAAATTTTTGATCTCACTCATTACACTGCTAATACAAGGTCCTAACAAGTTCGCTGCACACCTGATTCCTACTGCTGAGATCCGGGATCGGGGATTTCAGCAAGGGTTGGACCCGAAAATCCAAGCTGCACTCGCTACAGGGGATTTTCCAACCCATGATCTTGCTCTGAAGGCTGCCCGACGCTATGAGGCAGTTTTGAAGAAGAAAAGTAGACCGCTGACTGTCGGTGTGAAATGCCCTGCCACACAGATGGCAGGAGGAGCCTCTCCTAGGCCGACCTTTACACCCAGGAGACCGGAAGGATCATTTAACCGTTCCAGTCTAGACTTTTGCTTCTATTGCAAGAGGATGGGACACCTGGCGAAAGACTGTAGGCGTGCAAATGGCATGTGTTTAGTTTGTGGCGCATCCACTCATGCCACTGGAGCATGTCCATATCGTTTCAACCCAGCTCCAGCACCCAGACCCGCAATCACAATTTCGCAGCGGCCAGCCATTCAGGCTCTTGTACCTCGACTAGCTCTCCCTACACCACTCCGCATGGACCTCCTGTACAGCATCAACGTCAGTTCCATTAGGCGTAGAGAAGCGTGCCACAAGGGCGGAGAAACATGCCCTAAGGACCGAGGAATGTACCTCCAGCGAGGAGGAATGTACCACGACGTCAAGCTTTCACAATGACGGTCGAGGAGGCCGAAGCCACAGACCAAGTCATCACTGGCAATTCCCAATCCTTTCAAATATTTTCAATCCTTGTATATCACTATACTTTTTCTATATCTAAACCCAAACTCACACAACTTAGGTACTATACTAGTAGCCACTCTTCCTGCACTCGCACTTTTCGACACTGGAACGTCGCACTGCTTCATGTCGCAACGATTCATGAGAATGCATGCGATTCCCGTGAAGCCACTCATTTCAAACTGGAATGTCAGTTCCGGGAATGGAGTTTTGAAAGCAACTATGAGGTTTGATCAGTATCCATTTGTAGTTTGCGGACGAGAATTCTACACGAATTTCAAAGTACTGGACATCTCAAATTTCGATGTTGTGTTGGGAATGGATTGGCTGGGAGTATTCTATGCTACTATTGACTGTCGTCAAAGGAGAGTAGTATTTGAGATAGCAGATCACTTAGTCTTCTATTTCAAGAGTGGAGATAGAACTTTGGAGCCAGGAAGATTCCAGGCTAAACCGAAGGATGCAGAAGTGTTCTCTCTACTGGCAGAAGAAGAAAATCCTGAAGTAGTTCGAGAGTTCGAGGATGTGTTCCTTGAAGATATATCAGGTTTGCTTCCCGATCAAGCTCTTGAATTCAGCATTGATTTACTACCTGGTGCGCAACTTGTAATCAAATCTCTGTACTGACTAAGTCCAGAAGGATTGAAGGAGATCCGCATTCAGTTGGATGAACTCCTGAAGAAAGGTTAGATTCGTCCCTGTATTTCAAGTTAGGGATCTCCAGTTTTACTCGTGAAGAAGAAAGAAGGTTCATACAGGATGTGTGTAGATTATCGAGCTCTGAACGAAGTGACGATTAAGAACAAGTATCCCCTACCACGCATCGATGATCTTTTCGATCAGCTAAGTAGGTCTTGTGTATTTTCGAAGCTAGATCTTCGTTCAGGTTATCATCAGGTGAAGGTCAAAGAGTTTGACATTCCGAAGACGGCGTTTAAGACTCACTATGGTTATTATAAATATCTCGTAATGCCATTTGGAGTGTCCAATGCACCTGCCATCTTTATGAATCTGATGAACCAAGTTTTTCGAGAGTACTTAGACAGGTTCGTTGTCATCTTCCTCGACGACATCCTGGTGTATTCAAAGAATCGAAAAGAACACGCCGAGCAGTTACAGATTGTCCTGGAGACATTACGACAACATCGGATCTACGCCAAATACAGCAAGTGTGAATTTTGGCTAGATCAAGTCAGATTTCTCGGACATATCGTTTCAAGAAAAGGAATCTTAGTAGATCCAGCTAAGGTGTCAGCTGTCAGTGAATGGCCGCCACCAAAGACGGTGAAGGATATACGAAATTTCTTGGGATTAGCTGGATACTACCGATGATTCATTGAAGGCTTCTCAAAGATTGCAGCACCCCTGACCAAGCTCACACGTAAAGATCAAGCATCCGTGTGGTCAGAAGCATGTGAAAAAGTTTTTGTAGAAATTTAGTCAAGATTAAGCTCTGCTCCTATCCTTGTAATACCGAATCAATCTGGAGGTTTCGTTCTACATTGTGATGCTTCCGGTAAAGGATTAGGATGTGTTCTACACCAGTATGGAAAGGTTGTAGCTTTTGCATAAAGACAGCTAAAAGTTCATGAGCGCAACTATTCAACACATGATTTGGAGTTGGCAGCCATTATCTTCACACTTAAGATTTGGCGCCACTACCTTTTGGGAGAACGGGTGGATATATACACTGACCACAAGAGTCTGAAGTATGTATTTACTCAAAAGGAACTAAACATGCGGCAGAGAAGATGGCTAGAACTCATGGCGGACTTCGACATCAACCTACAGTATCATCCCGGGAAGGTGAACATAGTTACTGATGCACTTAGTCGCCATCCATTAGTAATGAACCTCACTGCACATTGGAAGCTACAAACAGGAATTTCACGGATTGGCGATCGAAGTAGTTATGCCAGGTAACACTTCATATTTGATGAACTTACAAGTCCAGTCCACTCTTGCCAATCAGATCAAGGCAGTTCAAGCAAATGATGCCAAGCTGCAAGATATCCAAGAACAAGTAGAAAGTGGATTTCGAACCGATTTCATCATCCATGAAGATGGATCCTTACGGTATAGAAGTCGGTTATGTGTACCAATCGGCCTTATTCGAAAAAAGTTGACGAAAGAAGCACTTATTCTGTACACCCCGGTGGTACAAAAATGTATAAGCATCTACGACAACACTACTGGTGGCATGGAATGAAGCGCGAAGTAGCTAGAAGCGTAGCTAAGTGTTTGGTGTGTCAGCAAGTGAAGGTTGAACATCACAGAACCGCTGGTCTACTTCAGCCGTTACCAATCCCAGACTGGAAATGGTAGCACATTACCATGGACTTTGTGACTGCCCTTCCTCGCAGCACGAAGGGTAACGACGCAATATGGGTTATTGTGGATTGACTCACCAAGTTGCTCACTTTATTCCATTCAGAATTGGTCAATCAACCGAGACGGTAGTAAAGAAGTACATGGAGGTAAGCATAAATCTAAAATAAGATTTAAACCTTCAAGATTTACTGTATTTGATATCCATGAACTCATGCAGGAGATCGTGAGATTACATGGAGTACCTATTTGCATCGTCTCCGGTCGTGATATTAGATTCCGATCAAAATTTTGGCAGAGTCTGCAAGCTAGTCTGGGAACGAGTCTGAATTTGAGCACGGCTTATCATCCACAAACGGACAGACAGTCCGAGCGAACAATTCAGATTCTGGAGGACATGCTAAGAGACTGTATGTTAGACTTCGGAAGTTCGTAGGAAGATCACCTACACCTTGTGGAGTTTTCATACAACAACAGCTATCAGGAAAGTATTGGAATGACACCATTCGCAGCGCTCTATGGACGAAAGTGTTGTTCACCACTAAATTGGGACGACGTTGGAGATTGTGAACTCCTGGACTAGAGATGATCGTGGCAACTGTGGACGCAGTTCGCACGATCAGGGAAAGAATACGCATAGCCCAAGACCGACAGAAACAATGGGCAGATGCAAAGCGCCGACATCTGGAGTTCCAACTAAGAGACCATGTTTTTCTAAAGATATCTCCAAATCGAGGAGTGATCCGTTTTGGCAAGAGGGATAAGTTAAGTCCCAGATACATAGGACCTTTCGATATACTCGAACGAGTTGGAGAAATGACATACCGTTTGGCACTACCACCCTTATTGGAAGGAGTGCACAATGTGTTCTATATATCCCAGCTAGGACGTTATGTGAGCGACCCCAGCCACATACTTGATCACTCAGAGCTCACAGAACAGATTGACCTGACTTGCGAGCAACAACCCGTTGAGATACTGGACCGAAAGGTAAAAACATTACAGAACAAGGAAGAAAACTTGGTCCGAGTGATGTGGAGAAGGGATTCGCCAGGAGAATCAACATGGGAACGAGAAGAAAACATGCGTGCAAGATACCCTTAGCTATTTGAAAATTAGTCCCTTTGTAAATGTAAATTTCGAGGACGAAGGCTTTATAAGGAAGGTAGAATGTAATGACTCTAAAATCTTTGTACAAAAAATTTCTGTTAATATAAAAGAAATGAGTTTTACAGCCTGAGTTTGAGTTATAAGTTACTTTTGTTAAATAAAAGCAAGAAACAACTTGTAGCTCACTCGTAAAGCCTTTGCATTGCTGTGACGTAGACCCTGTGTTCGATTCCCATAAGACACAATTTTTTTTCTGATATTTTTTTTTTACCTTTTTGGAAGCCCGAAAGATTTCACGTGGAATACACGGGGAAATGAAAAGTTCAGAAAAATCAAATATGTGGAAAATGGAGTAAACTCTGAATAATCCACGCGGCACGAATCTAAAGACCCAAAGCCCTAGATCGACCGGCGGAAAGAAGGTTTGGCCGGCACCGACGGTCGGATGAAGCTCAGGCTTTGCACACACACCTCTTCACCTACCCCTAACTCCTCCACTGTTTGATTTCTCTGCAATCAAATAGAGACCTTTCATTTCATAATTAAACCTTATTTTAATGCTTTTTAATCCATAATTTTAATTCCAAAACCCTAATTCTCCACTATAAATACCATCCCACTTTGGCTCAGCACCATTCTGAAAATTCTAGCCAAAACCTCTAAAAAATTTCTAATGCAAGTAAAGTAAAGTGGAGTTTGCGAGCAAGTTGGTTCCGGCGAAGATCAAAGTAAATTCCGGAGCTTCCGTGACACTACGACGACACCCTTTCCTTCCTAACCCTTTCTTTGAGTTTTCTAAACCGTAAGTTCCTCCCAAATCTCCTCCTTTCGATTGAAATTCCTCTTCAAATTTTTATATCGGTAAAAATAGAGTTAATACCGACGTCTTCTTTTCTAAAACATATAACTCCCTTTTCTTTTACAAATTAATCAATCTAATTTTACTACATCACTTGCAACCTTAAACACTAATATTTATAATCAAATTTTATCAAAATTCTCACGTGAAACAACCATAGTAGAGCTTTTTCATTAAAATATCTTAAACTTTATAAACACCTCTTTTAGTATTTTGTTAAAACAATACTTTTAGGAAAACTTTATGGGGTAACGTCCTACCCCACGTGCACACGTGGTTCCATTGCACGATACCTCTTTTGTATGAATATTTATTACGAAGAAAACTTAACAATAAAATACCACATAAATTCTAAAACCGGATTTATTATAAAAGCGATTTTTCATTTCCTTTGCGATTATCTACAACCCTCTTTAGGAGACCCGCTAATGAATGGTGAAGATTATCGTACATCCTTAGGCTAGTAGAGCGAAATACAGACCTCCTCACGGAGCATTCGATCTCGAAAGGATTTAAATACGCTTTTTAAGAAATACGAATTTTCTAAATAAAATAAAATTAATTTTTAAAAATTATATAAAAATTAGAAAGCAATATTTTCAAATATAATAAATCTATAATTTTTCTCAAATTGAAAGATTAACAAGTTTTGCCAATAAAATACTATCAAGATACCAAAAAGGTATGTTTTTCAAGAAAATACCATGAACTTTCCAAGTTAAGTGCATATCACTAAAATACCCAAATACTTAAAATCAATACTCATGAAAACCCTAAGTCATTCACCCTCGAGGTTTACTTTTTAACTATATTAAAAATATTTTTTTCATAAAACCCCCTCGAGATATATAAAACAATATTTAAGAATTTTAGTAAATATAGGTTTAAGCGAGATCAATTATTTTGAGCCCCAGGGAGCCGGAGAAAGTGAGTGCTTGCCTATTTAAGGTATACAAACTTAACGGAGTTATCAATGGTAATTGTCTTGGAAAAAAATACAAATCCTGTCGTCCATGTGCAGCAATTACCGATGACTCCCGAACGTAATTCAAGATTTAAATCAATATAAGTGTCTGACTCAGTCTGAGTACAATTCAAACCTGAATCCAAAATCAAACATGAATACTTGATCATGAACATGAATACTTGAATTCAAACATCAATATCAAATATGTATACATGATTTGACTTGACCAAACCATGGTTATGACTTGACTTGACTACTTGATTACATCCTGAACATGAATATCTGAATTTTTTTGTATCCATAGTTTCGGAAAGACTTGTAAACCTAATCTATACAATACATTACACGGGGATAAAGGAGTAAATTGGTACGTAACGTATATCGTGGTACGAGGGGTCACTTAAAAGACACCTATATGAATTCTCGTGCCGTTTTCCCGTGGGTTATGACGGGACCTTATATTACATGTTAACATAGTCCACGGGGTAAGATGGACTCCTCTTGCATATATGAATACCTTCTGTATCAATCTACAAACAACCACGTTATAATAACTATCATATACCGGTAACTAATCATACACAACTTACCTGTTCATTTCACATTACTTGTTATATTCTTTTTCTTTCTTTTGGGACTTACTGAACGTTAGTTCGCTGACGACATTCCTTTCTATTTCTTTTTTTGGAATGTTCATTAGAAGGACCAGACTCTTAGGAGATCGAGCCTAATCAGGAAGACTTGGACCAGCTCACCACTGAGCCTGACTACTAGTTCACCTGCACTTTCATTTTGTATGCCATTATTTAGCCACTGCTTTATTCATTGTATCTTTTCTTTTCCAAAACAGTTGTATGTAATGTTGAATGTAAATAAAGTTGCTGTTTTATTTTATATCACTTGTCATTATTGTACATTTTTATATATTGCTTAATTTCTCTTAACGTATTTATTTCTTAGTATATACGTTGCGGCCTGCCACGTCACCATTTCCGTCTACTGGGAAGTAGGGCGTGACAAGAAAGCTGCAGAACATGTCGACGATCTAAAATACTTTTAAAATAGCAAACAGTACTTAAATTAAATGAAACCAACACCATTTGTTAACTAACTTAATTATCTACACAACGATATAAGACTACATGTATTTTTAGATTTATAAAGGAATGTACAGTCATTTAAAATCATGTGTCATCACAAAATACTGTTCTGGACTGCAGTCCAGAGCCGTATTTCCCTCGAGTTTTCAGTATCGTATTGAGGGCATATTAAATAACAATTTGCAGAGGATTCTAGGTTATCTAGTCGGCTTCGATACGAGCCCTAGAACATTACATTTCAATCTGTATTTAATTTAATATAGATTTTTCGACATGACATGTGCGGTGCATTCCAGATTTAGTGTCGCCTTTAGGGGGCGACTTTTCATGGGTATAACCTAAGTATTTTTAACTCAAATCCCTACACGACATTCATTATCAGTAGAGGGATTCATTGGTCACAAATTCCGCCAATTTTAAATGGGTTTTGGTTTACGGTTTCGCATCAAACACTTAGTATGTGTATACGAGTGTCGATCGACAACAATTACTTAATGTAAATTGTAATATGATATCCATACGATAAATAGACCCGAGTTGGGTTCGATTCAATACAACTAATCACGATAGCTCAATGCACAAATATTCGATCATCACTTAACGCAATATAGATACACACATATATGCACGTGTACACACACACACACTTATCTAACATTATTAATTAACTTATATATATATATATATATATGTATATATATATATATATATAGCATGATTAGCAAAAGATGGGTTTTCTCTTGCCTAGCGAGGACTCGATAGTTGAGATGGAGACGACTCTGACAACGGCGATGAACGGTGGCAGCAACAGCAACACGGCACAGAGCAGCGGCTGAGGCGACGGTAAGGTGTATGGCTCGGCTTGGAGCTTAGGGTTCGGATTGATGCAGTTGTGGTGACGATGGCGGGGCTTGGTCGATGGAGGAGCTAAGGTGACACCGGCGGAGCTCAGGTCAGTGTTGGCGAGGTGTTAGGGCTGCTGCGGGCGTTGGCGAGAGGTTGCGGTGTTGATGGGTGGAGCGGGAGTTGAGGGGTGAAGCTGCGGTGAGAGGTTGCAGGGATGAGGTTACTGGTGAGGAGGTGATCGGCGGAGGAGCTCTGGCGGTGGTGATGTCGATGGTGGTTTAGACGGTGGTGCAAAGGTTTAGGATGGCAGTGGGTAGAGAGAGAAGATGGGGTGCTGCAGGGATGTTGGTTTAGAGGAGGAGCGGGTGGTGGTCGAAGGAATTGAGGCTCAGCGGTGGAGCTCAGGGGCTTGTCGGAGACGAGAAGAGGTTAATGGTGCTAAGGGCTCACCAGTGAGGTGGTGGTTGCAGTGGTGTTCGATGATGGCGGCTAGGGGTCGGGTTTGAGAGAGGAAGGAAGTGGGGAGTTTGTGGTGGTGGTGGTGGTGGTCGGTGTTGGAGTTGGTCGTTGGAGGAGGTGGCCGGTGGAGGGTTCGTTAGCGTTGAGCTTGGCAGTGGAGCTGAGAGAGTTTTTGTGAGAAATTGAGGGTGAGAGAGATTACGAGAGATTGAGAGAGTTAAAAGGTGAGGAAGTGAGGTTGTCGTTGAGGGTGGCAGTATCGGGAATGGGCACGAATCTTATGGGATTCGTTGGTCGAGGCGCGGGTCGTGGGGCTAGAGCGAGGAGAAAGGAGGGGGCTCGTTCAAAAGAAGAAGAAAGGAATGAGAAGAGAAAGAGAGAGAACCGGGCTGGGGAGAAAAGAGTGGGAAAGGAAAAGAGGGGACCGGGCTTGGGTGTTTAGGCTGGGCCCAACAAGGAAAAATGATAAAAGAAGAAAGAATAAAATAGGCACAGGCCGGTTTCTGTTGGGTTTGGATAAAATTAAGAAGGGAATGAAAATAAAAGAGGAAATTAGAAAAATATGAAAAAATGCATATTGGAAATTATTTGGAAAAATATTTATTCAAATATGGATTCGGGTGCAAAATGGGATCGATTGTTACATATAGAAAAAACTAAACCCATCATATAGTAAATACCTGGGCTATATTATTACAGTTTTTATGAAGGAAAAAAATCATTGAAATTTGATATATATACGTGCATCGCGCGTGTAAATTACTTTAAATAAACACAAATCTATCTCCATCTCTATCTCTCTTTCTACTCCATAATTCAAATCCATATTTTTTATCATACAAACCAATCAAAAGATATGAGTGCATACCTATAAATTCAGCTTTATTCCTCGCATCCAAATCTTTTTTGAATTTAAGGTAAAAAAAAATTGGATCCACGGAACAATCCTAATCTTTTTTCTAATTTTTGACCAAACAGCCCACTAAACCCATGACATGCCTCTATTCCTCACGTGACTTCAAACCAAACAGGCCGTAGCCCAAGACTTATTAAAATTTTGATCCATGTGGCATGGCAATTTATATATTGCGGCCGATGATTCTCTTCAATTTATACAGGTTATTAAACTGAGACATCAATATAACTTTCTATTTCTGCGATGAAAATGACCGATCTCTTTGTGTGTTTACTTTAGGATTCTCTATTTCTCTTTTCAGACGCCATTCCTTGCAAGTGACTAAGGGGCTTTGGTGAGCTTAGCCTTATCGATTGCAACGGGAAACAAAAACGCCCATGCCAGCAACCGGGACACATTATGTGCACATATGGCTTGTAGATGGCATTGGTATGCTATATGATTTACGACACCTTGAAAACTATTCATGAAATGGTTGGATAATTACTTTGTTGGCTTTTATTTGTTTGTCTAGAAATCCTAGTAATTAGCAATTAGCACATTGTTATTATTTAGAAATCATTTAATCTTTAATCAAGATATGACATATCATTCAAGGACCTCCGATGCAATTATATAATATTGTGGTTGAGGTTTCCATATATGTAACTTCTATCTTCTTTTTTCCTAAAAAAAATTTACGCGTTTTTACTATACAGACGGACCCCTTCAACCCTGAGCATTGGACCGTGTCAGGACCCTTATTTATTCTTGGGTTGTTATTTATTTTATTTTTTTTTGGCCCGAGGAAAGGGCAAAAAGCTCAAAACTTTATTATTCTTGGGTTGGGCATATCAATTATTCATCAGATAATTATAAGTATAAATCCGATATGTTGCTCTGAATTTTTTGACGAATCATTTTCAGATATGTTCAAGAGTTTTGGATACAATTATGTATAATTGATATTAGAATTCAGTAGGTTGAGATATACAATTATGTTTTGAATGGATTTTTATTATAAGTTTGAAATGTTTGCTAATGTATCTGGCTATGATCGATTAATTAGGCATATAACTAATACAAAACACTCTTATAGACTACAGTATAGAAAGAAATTTTTGAAAAGTTTGCTAATGTATCTGCCCCATACGGGGAGACTACATTTTAATTTTTTTATTTATATTTTTAATAAAGGATGAAAAGGGTAAATTTTATTATGGACGGAGACCTCACCGACACGCCCAAACTTGATTATATGCATTTATATATATATATAAAAAGACGTGCATATTTTTTTGTTTTCTTTTTATTTTATTATTTAACTTTGCAAACGGGTCCGAAAGTACGTATATCGACGGAATTTCAGCAGCATGACTACTGTACCGTCGACACATTGTACGAAGATGTAAAATACGGATAACTCCGTACCCACCAAAAAAGGAAATATGGACCGAAATACTCATTTCAAAAAGAAATACGGACCGAAGTCCGTATTACAGATTTACCGAAAGGGATAAGGATCGAAATTCGCATTCCCAAACCACCGAAAGGAAAATACGGGTCGATTCGCATTCCCGAATGTTTCCCCAAAGGAAAAGCCCGAAGGCTTTCCCTTTTGATAGGGTTGCCCTCTTCGGATTCCTATTAGAGTGTCAATATATATATATATATATATATATATATATATATATATATATATGTGTGTGTGTGATATTTTTTTGAAATAATATTATTTTAAAAATATTTTATTAAAATAGGATAGTAAAAATTAAAATTATCATTATAGGGCGATTTGCACCCCACCCCCCACCCCTCAGAAAGAACCCGTCCTCTATACATTTGTAACCCGCCCCATTTGTTTACGTTTTTTAATTATTTAAATCATTAATTATAATTATTAATTATATAATTATAATATTATTATTATTATAATTATAATTATTAATTATATAATTATAATTCTTAAAAATAAAATAAAAGTAAATAAACGAAAAAAATATTTAAATTAAATAATAAAATTTCACTATATCAATTTTTTTTTACAGAATAAATCCGTCAAAATTTACAATGGAAAAAAATCCTATCTATTTGTAAAATGTAAATACTATATCGACGGTCAAATTTATAATAACAAAATGAATCCGTCAAATTTATAATACAAAAAAATCTGAGTGCACTTGTCACGATCCTAAAGGTCCGGCCCCTGATACATGTCCTGGACATCTGGTCCTATAATGGCCTGGTTGTTTGCATAGACTACATCTGGATTGCCTTTGCTGAGGATCAGCATCCATTGTCATTCGATCTCGACGCACCTTAGGTCTTCCGGGCCTTATATTTTTTTCCGGCGGTAATACAGTCGGTGTTTGTCTGTTGGCAGTATAATAGTGCCAATAGCGACTGTCCGGTATAGGATGAAATTTTGGATCGTATGCACCTTGGTAATTAGAAACTGTATAGTAATGGGAAGCAAAATTGTAATGTGAGGTATGCATACTGCTCGCAGCAGCAATTGCGTGGGCACAAGGTAAATGTTGTTGCTGGAAAAGACAGCATGTACATGAAGAGAGCCCTTCATCTCTAAAGTTCACGGTATATTGATTCCCATTACCGCCCGTTACCTGAAACTCCGCCGTGTCAAACCTTTCGGATCTGTAGTATTGTGCTCTGCGCTCTCTTTTCCGAAAGATATGTTCGTAATACGCGGTGAGCGGAGTGTCCATCGCCAAGGACTTTTCTCTTCTGTGCAGAAAATAAGTATTCATCCGGAAAAAGATTCGAACAATCAATCCCTGTATTGGTAAGGCTCTAACCCCTTTAAGGACCCCGTTGAAGCTTTCAGACATATTAGTCGTCATTAGGAGATATCTGCACCCATCATCATGTGCTTGTGACCACATGCGTACTGGATACTCATCTAACCACGCTTTCGCGGCTTGACTCATCTCCCCAATTTTCGTCATGTATATGTCGTGAACATTAGGGTCAGGCGTTTTACCGGCTCTGTAGATAAGTTTATGTAGATCCGAATTTTTAAATTTTCGATCAAAATTTTGCCTGAAGTGTCGTAGGCAAAACCTATGTGGGGTCGTCGGAAATACAGATCTCATTGCAGCTAGTATTTCCGGATGTCTATCAGATATGATGTATAAATCCGTTCTATGAAAAACAGATGGGATATTTTTGAGGTGACGGAAAAACCATGATGGAAAAACCAATCAGCAACGCATGTCCATCCGTTATACCTTGGCTTCCTAACGGATTTTGATGTCTGTGGCCAATATGCTTGGGGAGCAGAGGTCCTAGCCTTTCTTTATAAGGAACTCGATAAGGCATGTGCTCCTACGAAAAATAAAATTTGTGGGTGTATTACATTACTTCAGGTAAATTCTTTATTTTTCACAGCTAGAATTTTGCAAAATTGCAATATTGGTTTTCTCTCTTATAATCTGAAATTTTATTTATAGATCTGGTCATGAGAGCATATGTATATAGGAAGACCAGAGAATATTAAAATAACTGGCTTGGGTATCCCCGGAAAGCCGCTCGGCTGCTGGTGGAATGGGAAGAAAGCGTATAAGGCTCCTCGTCGAGTACTTAAGAACTATAGAGATGAGTTGGATCGCATGGAGGTGGCTCAGGTAACCATAATTTAGGTAATTAAATTTGTTTTACAATTTTGAAATACCTTAATCACAATTTTTTACTATGTTATTTGCGCAGTTTCTGTGGACGCCTTATACAGCAGATCGTCTACAACGCTTACCCGGCATCTGTCTCGAAGGAGAGCCGGTTTGGCGGGCTCGATGCCTACTCCTCTGCATTAATGTCGTTGTCATGCACCTCCCGGATTGGGTATTGCGACAGTTTGATAGATTGCAACATATTCCTGTCCAGCCGCCTTCGCCTATGACAATAGAGGGAGACATGCGAGGAGAAAATACGGAGTGTGATTGGAGGGAGCATCATCATCAATATTTGCTGAGATGGGAGGATAGGCAGCGTAGTATTGCCTTATAGCAAATAGGTGACCACACAGCCATCGACGCTACCAAAGTATATCTACAGTGGTATAAGCGTGCCACCATAAGATATCTTTCTGCTCCCCCCAAAAACTTCCCAAATATCTCGCGGTACGAGCCTAGAGGCCATATGGAACGAGATTTGGTAAGTTGAATTCTTTATATCATATTATTTTTTAACATCCGGCGGTATGAGTCAATACTTATTTCTTATTTCTAATGTAACGACAGGCTCGTGGGTTGCATCTCGTACAAACATTGGTGCAGGAACCATACTCGACTGATGCTGGTCCGGCATCTCAGGCTCGATTTTCGAATGTCGACCAATTAATTGGTGATGTATAAGGTTCATATGGTATTTCTCAACATTTATCGCCGGCACCGGAGCCACAGTATCAGCCGGCACTGCAGCCGCAGTATGAACCGGCACCGCAGCCGCAGTATGACCCGGCACTAGAGCCGCAGCATCAAGGAGATCCAGCGCAGCAGGATCGGTGGTTTGGATCACCATACCGTCAGCAGCAACCCTTGCATACCGGACAGGCGCAACAACACCAGTCTTGGGGAACAGGTTTTCCAGAACAGCCGTCTTGGGGGTTAGGTTTTGCGCAACAACAGCACCCTTGGGGGTCAGGATTTGCGCAGCCATGGGGCCAAGGTTTTGTGCAATATCAACCGCATGAAACCGGGACAGGTTCTTCGCTACAACTGCCCAGTTGGGAGACGGATTTAGCATCCTACGCAAATTTGTTGGGAGAAAACACATATCCGACACCTGTCCCACATTCAGGTTCAGGATTTGCGGATCAACAGCCTGTACAAGACGATACTGAAGCAGAACCCGAAACCGAAGCAGAAGATCAGATGCCGCCGCCGCCGCCATCTATCCAAGAAACATGTGGTTCCTCCAGTCATCCCAGAAGGCATAGGCTTATGTCGAGCCCTCTCGGATTTCATAAGGGAAAAGGAAAAGGAAAAAAATAGTATTTAAATTTTACAAACATATAGGATTTTTTCACATTGGAAATTTGACGGATTCATTTTGATATTATAAATTTGACCGTCGAGATAGAAATCGGATAGGAATTTTTGGTATTGTAAATTTTGACGGATTCATTCTGTAAAAAACATTGATATAGTGAAATTTTATTATTTAATTTAAATATTTTTTTTCGTTTATTTACTTTTATTTTATTTTTAAGAATTTTAATTATAATTAAAATCAGAATTAATATTATATTTATAATTATAATTATATAATTAATAATTATAATTAAAAATTAAAAAATAATTAGAAAAATAAAAAAAATGGGACGGGTTCTGAGAACCCTCCCCCTATACAAATGTATAGGGGGCGGGTTCCCAGAACCCGCCCCCTATTCTGGAGGGGTGGGGTGGGGGGTGGGGTGCAAACCGCCCTATAATGATAATTTTAATTTTTACTATCCTATTTTAATAAAATATTTTTAAAATAATATTATTTTAAAAAAAAAACCCTATATATACACACACACATACACACACTATATTTTCAGATCTCGAATAGAAAAGAATATAAGCCCTTTTACAGTTCTTTGATCCCTCGTTTCTTTTATATTTTTTCTTTTGGCAATAGATTTGGGTCCTGCGGCTCCCTTCTCTACCTCCTCTTTTTTTTGGACTTTGTGAACAGGAAGAAGAAAACAAAGGGATCTCCTTTGTTTTTAAAAGCTTTGCTATATAAATTTATTTATAATGGAGAGAGAGAGAGTATCTTCTTAGATAAGAATTTCTTTTTTATGAGAAGAGGAAGAGAGAGAAGAATAGAGAGGCGGCTCGAAAATCCCTACAAATTTTGAGGAAAGAATGAATATCCTTTATTTCTTCACTTGGGTGGCTTTATATATCCTTTACATTTTCATTTGGGTTTTTGGGTTTTATAATTTTAGCCTTTTGCCCATTTTTTTTACATTTATTCATAATAAAAAGAAAAATACAATAAATTTATTTATTTGCAAAATCCTTTTATTCTCTTCTCTTCTAGGCTTGGGGCCATCTTCGGTTGAGTTTGGACCCACTTGACTTGGACTCATGCTTAGACCCACTGGTCCGGATGTTGACTTTGACTTTCTAGACAAAGGGGTGTAAATTTTGAGCCCAACAAAGTGCTCTCCATCAATAAGTGCACGTCGCATATGTGCATCGCGTGCATGAAATTGATGGATTTTCTTTCGTGGCAAGATTGAATTGGTTTCCCTTTTCGCGACACGGAGGTCGATGCTTGACTTGGTTTCCTTTTTGCGACATGGAGATCGCTGCTTGACGTGTCCCTGAGGCGGAGAGTCATTGTTTGACGTCTCTCTGAGACAGAGTGTTAGTGTTTGACGTGTCCCCAAGACGGAGTGTCGCAGTATGACATATCCTCGAGACGGAGTGTCGCTGTGGCTTGGTTAATTTGATTTGATTTGGGAGTGGAGTCAACGTTTCTACCACTAGAATTGGATTCCAGAGGAAACTCGTCTGGTACCCGACCTAATTTGACTTGGTTCCCTTTTCGCGGCATGCAGGTCGATACTTTACTTGGTTCCCTTTTTGCGACATGGAGGTCGGTGCTTGATTTGCTTTCGGTGCGGGGGTCATTGGTTGAACCGGTTGATTTAATTTGTTTTGAAAGTTTCCTATCTATTCAGCGGGTCTTTTGAACTTGGAAACAATGCCGGGTGGGACTTTCATTTGATTTGTTTGATCCTTACTTTGTTTGGAGGGACCTACTTTGAGCTTGGAGGCACGTGTCGAGTTGAACTTTGATTTAATTTGTCAAATTCTTGTCTTATTTGACGGGACCTTTTTTGAGCTTGAAAGCACTCGTAGGGTGAGACTTGAATCTCTTTTTTTTTGCACATGCTTGCGCCCTTGCGGGTTTTCACAAGCTCGTGGGTAGTTTCGCTGTTTTTACTCACGAACGCCTTTTCAGATTTTCATTCTTACCCTTTTCGCTTGTGGACTGACCTTTTCTTTTTGAATTCGGTGAGACTTGATTTTGAATTGGACTTGAGTTAGAATTTTGGATTTTGGGCTGGTATCAGCGTTGTTGACATTGGAGCGCGGGTGTCAGGAGCAATTCATCATTTGCCTTAGGAGAATTTGAATTTGAGTTTCGGTTGACGTTTGCATCGCTATACTGAAATGGTACCAGGCGACTCATCATTCGCCGTGGGAGGATTTTATTTGTTCCCAGTTTAACGACTTAGAAGTTATCTATTCTCAGTTTAACCACTTAGGGGTCATGTTTTTTTACGAGTTTGAGCCCTTGCGGGTTTTCATAAGCTCGCGGTTAGCCTCACTGATTTTACTCACGAAATCTTTTCAGATTTTCATACGTGCCTCTTATACTTGTGGACTGACCCTTTATTTCTTTTCTTTTTTTATTTCCTAATTTAACGACTTAGCGGTCACAGTTATATGCTTATTTAAGCTCCTTGAATTTTGAGTTTGACGAACTGAGTTGATGACCGTACCTTGATGGTTCACTGGTACGTTAGAGGACGATGGGATTTTCCCAGCCATGTACTGGTTCTCAACCCATCCCTTAAAGATATAGCAGTCTTCAATAACATGCCCCATCACTATGCACAGTAATTGGAATTGTCGGTCATCTCTTCTTTCCACAGTATCTTTGGTTTCGGCAATTGCTGACTATGATTTAGAGCGTCTTTAAATACCTTGTGGATCTGATCCCTTTTAGAAAGAGTAGACTTTATTCTTTCTTTTGAGTTTGCACAGAAAGTGGAGCTTGGTATGCTCTTAATGATACCATGTTATGCTTTTGATTCTGGATGGGTTTAGACATGCCTCTTTGCAGAGCTTCTTGAATTGCCATTTTCCTCATCTTCGCGGTCATAGTATTCTTCTGAGCTTCCGCTTTGGATTTTTCTCTTCAAGGGATTGGCGGGCATCTACTTTCTTGACGGCCGTTTTAGGCTCACCAATAAACAATTTAGAGAGAACACATGCATTTGCAGTCGTCATAGACCTCGCTTGGGTTCGCCTAAGATGTCTTATTGTCACCTGTGAGTTAACTGCCTTGTCTCCAGATGGGAGGATAGAAAGTCGCTCAAATGCCGACTTGTGCTTCGGTTCTGGAACAGAGCCGTCGTTTTTATTCGTTTGCCAGTAGATGTGATTCAACGGAATGTTTAACGTCGTCTTAGACGGAATATTTTGTTTAACGTCTACTTACATGGAAGATTTTGTTTAATTTCTGCTTAGACAGTGGAGCTTGGTTTAACATCTGCTTAGACGGAGAACTTAGTTTAACGTCTGTTTAGACAGGAAAGCATAGTTTAGTGTCTGCATAGGCGGAGGATCTTAGTTTAACGTCTGCTTAGACGGAGGAGATTCATTTAACATCTGCTTAGATGGAGAGCTTAATTTAACGTCTGCTTAAACGGAGGAGCTTAGTTTAATATCTCTTTAGACGGAAGAATTTAGTTTTCCCATAAATTTGACATACATTAGTTTAATATCATTTCGGATGAAACTTGAAAATTTGAGAAAATTTAATTTAATGTCATTTTGGACACAACTTGAAAATTTGAGAAATTTTAGTTTAATATCATTTTGGACGTAATTTGAGAAATTTTAGTTTAATATCATTTCAAACACAAATTGAAAGCTTGAGAGATTTTAGTTTAATGTCATTTCAGACGTAATTTGAAATTTTGAGAGATTTTAGTTTAATGTCGTTTCAGACACAATTTGAAAATATGAGATATTTTAGTTTAATGTTCTTTAGGACATAATTTGAAATTTTGAGAGATTTTAGTTTAATGTCATTTCGGACACGACTTGAAAATTTGAGAAATTTTAGTTTAATGTCATTTCGGACACGACTTTATGGAGCATGAATATGAAGCGGTTTTGTTGCTGGAGATATCGTTGTTGAATTGAGGATTACGGTTGAAATTTGTTAACCTGTATGAAGAAACATGATTTTAGTACAACAACAATGTATATCTTAAGTGAGTTTGCATAATCGTTTGACCCGAAATATGGGAGGAAAAATAGGTCCCGTCAGGCATGCCAGAATCTGTAGAGTGTTTTCGACACCTTATTAAGATAAGAATGCGCTCGTTTGTCAGACCATTACAGATTCCTCCTACCAAGGGTAGGCTGTGATTTATTAATCGTGAGAATTCTAATCTCCGGCAGCCGCGGACTAAACTTCCGTTAATTACCTCTCGCTCCAAAACGAGAAAAACTCCGATTATCGGATCTTGCGAACTCAATTTGAAATGTTTGTGTTTGAAAAAAATGTATGCACATTTTTATGGGCTTGAGGAAAAAAATCACTCAAGGAAAAACCATGCATTTTTTGTGAATTTTTTAAGGGGTGGGAAAGTCCCCACTTTATATAGCGGCGGGGGGAGGGGAGGGGGGGGGGAAGGAAGACCTCCCCATGATGGGGAGGCTCCAAGAGTGCCCCTCCTCCACACACACATGGGGAGAAAGGGAGCCTTCTGGAATGGAAGGTTCCCAGGAGTGGGGGCCTCCATTCGGGAAGGCTCCCAGGAGTGGGAGCCTCCCATTCGGGAAGGCTCCGAGAGCGGGCCCTCGTCACATGGTGCGACACTCTATTACGATCGTATGTTATTTAATGATATTAATTAGTACATTGGTTTTTCTTTTAATTATTATTGTTTGGGCTGTAATTGGCGTTTGGATAGTATGCGTGATTATCAGTTTGTATCCGACCCGCTTGCGTGAAACCCGTTATGGGTTGATACTTAGATAGAGTACGTTTTTATTGATATTTATCCTTAGAATAAATTTATATGAATCTCAAATAAAATATATACAATATTTAAAGCGGAATATATTTTTGTAGCCATACATTATGGTTATACAAGTGGTTATTAAAGATAATTAGTTACTGACAATTGCTTGCCAGTGTACTATTAAAGATTTTATGATATTTGTTTGATAATTATTTATTGTTTGTAAATCTATTTGCATCTTAAATAATATGTATATAATTTACTGTTTAGGATATTTTTTAGCAATGATATTATGGTTTAGCATGTTGTGAAATAATACGTATATATGTTAATTGTTTAATAATCCTCTAGATATATTTTTGAGATCCTAATAACATGTTGATGGGGTTCTACAATATCTTTTATAGTATTATATTTTACCTAACTAATATATATACATCTCTCTATATATTTATTAACAATAATACCTATATAAAACCAAACCATATAATAAAAAAAATAAAACAAACCCATCTTTTTCTCTCTCTTCCTCTCTCTCTCCCCCTCGTCTCCAGCCGAGATCACGTCGCCACCGCAACCATCACCTTCCTCACCGTCGACCAAGACCCTAGCTACCCAAGTTGAGTCCAACAGCTGAGACACAACTTCAGCGATCGTCTCATCTTCACTGAGAACACCCTTACCTCCATACCCGAACCTTAGCCGATACCCATCACCGATCATCATCACCGCCACCTCAACTCCCTCGACCCAACCACCAGCAGATACCTATCACCGACTTCATCTCCTCCAACCGAGCACCCCTCACCATCATCACCTTCATCTTCTCCCATCGACCGAACCCAACTCATCACCCTCGTCGCCGACCAACTCATTTAACCTGCACCCTTTGACTCAGCCTTGCCGGCGACCAAGACCTTCCTCGACGTCGCCTTTATCTTCCTCCTTCACCCATGACCTCAGTGACCACTTCGACCTTAGAACCCATTGTTGCCGCCACCATCTCCTTGCTAACCGTGAACATCGACTGCAGCCACAACCCTTTTGCCTCCTCCTCCTTCGATCAGCCACCTTCATAGCCGACGCCCTCAAACCCTCGCAGCGACCAATCACCACAAACCGAACCCATTGCCGAACCCAACTCCAGTCGCCTCCCTCGTCAACAGCGAACCCATCTCGTCGCAACAGAAAGTTTCCGCGGGCGTCCCAGTGGCCGTCGTTGCATCGATCTGTCGTCATCATGATCGTCGTTTTAAGCGAATGTCTAACCGAAAGAAATTTCTAACCGAGCCCAACTTTAGCTGTAATCATGCATCGAATCATATTGTGCTTCGTGTTTTGTGTATCGTTTTGTTCCGTGATCGATCGAGGCAAGTTTCTAACTTGCTACATGTTATAATTACGCAATATACACGCATATTATCATAATATTATTATGATGTTATTTTATACAATTATAAATAATTATAATTCGTATGCCGTTAAATAGTTAACATTAATAAGTTATATCACCTGTGACTGATTTTGTTTATACTCTTGATATCCCACTCTTACACATGTCATCCTATATAGTATACTGTTCATATTATTATTATGATATCTTTGACGCACTGACGTTTGGGTTTTGTATGACCCAGATCCTTTGACCTTACACAGGAAGATCGGGAATAATTTGACAGAATTGCCGAACAGTGAAGAGCTTTCTGCTTATTTTAGTTTAATGATATTTTAGATTTATCTTCTAGTTATGAATTTGTCATTTTATCATTGTGATCCTATAACGGACGAGCCTAGGATATTGTTTCTTTTATTGGATTTTTATTTGCTTCTGCTACCTTTCTCATTATTATTTGTTATGGCAGTTTGGACATGAGATAGATAAATGTTTATTTTCTTTTCCTGATATCTGATTGACAGCCATAATATAATTATGGAAGGATATTTTCTCACCATAGGTAGTATGGTTGGCTTTATTACATTCTGTATTTATGTATTTTGGGAAGTGGGGAGTGACACATGGTTTGGGGGTGCGGGAGCGGGAGCCTCCCCGGGAAGCTCCATTTTATTTTTCTTATTTTTATTTTTATCAAAAGGTGAAAATAATAAATTTTATTAAGGACGGGGAACTTTCCGCTTGCGGGGGGTTACCAATGGTTCACGCCCAAACTTGATTATATGCATTTCTATATATAAAAAAAGATGTGTATGTATTTTTGTTTTCTCTTTTTTTTTGTTTAACTTTGTAAATGGGTCCAAATGTATGTATATCGACGAAATTGCAGCAGCATGACTGCCGCACCAGTCGACACATCGTACGAAGAGGTAAAATACATAAAACTCCGTACCCACCAAAAAAGAAAATACGGACCGAAATCCGCATTCCAAAGAGAAATATGGACCGAAGTCCGCATTCCAGATTCAGCGAAAGGAAAATACGGATCGAAGTTCACATTTCCTAACCACCGAAAGGAAAATACGGATCGATTCGTATTTCCTAGAGTTTCCCTAAGGGAAAAATCCGAAGGCTTTCCCTTTGATAGGGTCACCCTTCTCCGATTCCGATTTGGTCTCAATATATATATATATATATTTTATGTTATATATTTAGATCCCGAATAGAAAAGAATATAAGCCCTTTTACAGATCTCTGATCTCTCCTTTTATATATTTTTTTCTTTTGGCAATAGATTTAGATCAGGCGGTTCCCTTCTCTACCTTTTTTTTGGATTTTGTGAGCAGGAAGAAAAAAACAAAGAGATCTCCTTTGTTTTTAAAAGCCTCGCTATATAAATTCATTTGTAATGGAGAGAGAAAGAGTAAGGATCTTCTCAAAGAAAAATTTCTTATTTCTGAGAAAAGGAAGAGAGAGAAGAATAGAGAGACGGCTCGAACAACCCTAGAGATTTTAAGGAGAGAATGAATACCTGGTCCAGAAGACACTACTCCAGGGGTGCTATTGGCCGAGAATACACCAGGATGCCGAGAAGCTGGTCAGAAGATGCAAGAACTGCCAACTCTTCGGCAGCATACCTCGTTTCCCCGCCACCGAGCTAACGCCATTTAGATCCCCTTGGCCGTTTGCGCAATGTGGGATGGATTGTCGCTGTGGACTACTTCACGAAGTGGATAGAGGCCGTGCCCATCAGGAAACCGGACGCCGCCTCCACGATAAAATTCCTGCAGCACAATATAATCTCCCGGTTTGGAATCCCAATGTGCATAGTTACCGACCATGGGACCAACTTCGAAAACGATAAAGTCAAAGAGTTTTGCAGCGACCACCACATATTGATGAAGTTTGCCGAGGTCACACATCCCCAATGCAACGGGCAGGCCGAATTAGAGAACCGAGGCGTCATCCGCGGTCTAAGAGCCCGCTTTGAGGGAAAGCAAGATAGTTGGGTTGAGAAACTGCCGCGGGTACTATGAGCGTTGCGGACATCGAAAAAGACACCCACGGGAGAAACCTCATTTAACCTCTGCTACGGTATCGAGGCAATGGTCCCCACAGAAATTGGATTGCCCAGTTATCGAGTCAAGCACTTCGACGACGAGGCTAACAGCTTAGCGCTATGAAGCAACTTAGACATTTTGTTGGAAAGGAGAGATCGGGCACAGATCAGAATGACCGTCTATCAGCAGCAGACCGTCCGTTACTACAAAGCCCGAGTTAAACATCAAGCCTTCAAGACTGGAGACCTGGTCTTACGACGAAACGAATTCGTAGACCAGGGAAAGATACAAAAGTTCTCCCCGAAATGGGACGGGCCATTCATTGTAACGGAGGCATTGCCTGGTGGAGCCTACCGTTTCCAAGACTCCTAAAGTTGTAATTTACCTTGGCCATATAACGCCGAGAAACTTAAGTTATACAGATAAGCTTATACCCCTTTGTTTCTGAATAATATAGTTCCTTCCCGCATCAACTAAAAACTCCAAGTTAAGTCTTACACGGTAATAGAATTCTGCACCGACCTAGAACCCTGACTCTTCCTTCCTGATCTCGGCTTTGAGTTAAGGAGAAAGGGAAAAAGCATAGGTTAGCCAAAGAAGACGAAGAAAAAGAAAGAGATAATACACCATAAGCTCAACCAAAGAAAAATTTATTTATTCAGAGGTGTTATGAGCTCCCCAACCTTACAAAAATTATAGCAAAGGAGGAAGAGAATTAAGAAAACATTAGCGATGATACTCGGACAAAAGCTCCTCCAGCCTAGCCCAGGCAGCCTCCGCCCGCTCCCTCTATCGGTACCCGTGTACCCTCGAAGCAACAGATTCGCAGGGGTCCGCCACCACCGAGCACGGCGCTGCGACCAACCTCAGCTGGAAATATTCGAGAAGAATGTCCACCGAGCGATCTCGCCTGTTCTTTGAGATCAGCCTAAGCTCGTGGGCAGCGTGCATTTTATAAACGCTTTGTCCATCGACTGTGGGGAGAGGACATTGTAAAGACCGGGGGAAGAACTCCATATCGCATAGATGAGCACTTGCAGAAGAAGAGATGGACGGGGAAGTAAGCGCCTACAGTGGCCCTCCAAG
The DNA here is from genome assembly GCA_030015575.1 of Agapanthus africanus. Taxonomy (NCBI): domain Eukaryota; kingdom Viridiplantae; phylum Streptophyta; class Magnoliopsida; order Asparagales; family Amaryllidaceae; genus Agapanthus; species Agapanthus africanus. The sequence goes on along the minus strand of CM057349.1, from coordinate 406,618,201 downwards.
CGGCCTATCACCATCTCGTATGTCTCTTCGGAATGATCGAGATTGTAAAAATACACGTTGTCCCGGAAAACGATCTCCCTGATGGTGTATGCACGGCCCGTCACCTGGAAGAAACGAAACGACTGGGGAAAATTCGGAGTAGGCAAACAAACGGTGGGACTATGCCTTATGGTATTTATAACCTCAACAAAAATCTTTCAACAGACGAGATCTTCTCGCGCAACAACGCAAATCACGGAATATCGCGCTTTCCCGATAAGGTACGGCCACGTGTCATCCGTGAAGGTCACTATTCCCCCGCCTTTACGGGTCACGGAAGATTGAACGACGTCCTAAGGAGAAACTATGGAATTCAGAAAGCCCTCGACCAGAGAAGCTGAGTAGCTTCCTGCTCAGCTCATCCGCCAAGGGCAGTTTCCTGCCCGACCAATCTGCGGATCCAAAGCCCTCATCATGAGGCCACCGAGCAGATTCCTACTCGGTCCATCCATAGCGGGTAGCTTCCTGCCCGGCAATCCGCGGATCTAAAGCCCTCATCATGAGGCCACCGAGCAAATTCTTGCTCGGTCCATCCACAACGGGTAACTACCTGCCCTACGAAGAAGTGGATTTAAAACCCTCATCATGAGGCCACCGAGCAGATTCCTGCTTGGTCCATCCACAACGGGTAGCTTCCTGCCCTATGAAGAAGTGGATCCAAAGCCCTCATCATGAGGCCACCGAGCAGATTCCTATCCGGTCCATCCACAACGGGTAGCTTCCTGCCCTACGAAGATATGGATCCAAAACCCTCATCATGAGGCCACCGAGCAGATTCCTGTCCAGTCCATACACAATGGGTATCTTCCTTCCCTACGAAGATGTGGATCCAAAGCCCTCATCATGAGGCCACCGGGTAGATTCCTGCTCGGTCCATCTACAACGGGTAGCATCCTGCCCTACGAAAAAGTGGATCCAAAGCCCTCATCGTGAGGTCGCCGAGCAGATTCTTGCTCGGTCCATCCACAACGAGTAGCTTCCTGCTGTAACAACTCCAATTTTTGTATACCAAAATTTGCTTTAAATATGATGTATACTTGGAGTATTGATGTTGCTGGAAACAATTTAAGTATCTATTTCCCTACAATAATTACAAGAAGGAGCTTGTAACTCATTGGTAATACCTTGCACTGCTGAACCAAGCCACCAGAGTTCGAATCCCATGCCCCACATATTTTTTATATCTTTTTGTTTTAAATTTTTTGGGAAGTCAAACGGTCAAACAGCCATAACTCACAAATTAATGCAATTTATAAAAAATAAAGTATACCAAAGTTTCCCCCAAAATTTTCCCCACCCATCGAGACCCGACTCGGCCCTGACTCGGCCGAGTCGGCCGGCGACTCAGCCGAATCGGCCGGCGCCGCCGGTCGGCCGAGTCGTCAACACGAAAAATCTTCGTGTTGACTTGGTCTTCATCCCTGCATACTCCATTTTCTCTGTACTGTTACAAAATTCTCTTAAACCTCCTTTAAGTCCAAATTTAATGAATTTTTAATGAATTATATATTTTTTAATATTTTTTTTAATCCTAACCCTAACCCTAGCCTAGCCCTATATAAAGACCCCTACCCTCTACCTTTTCACCTCACCACTCTAAGTCCACTCTCTCAAATTCTCGAGAACTCGGTACAAAGAACGAGAAGCGAAGCGCTGCCGAAACCGACGACGGATTCCGGCGACCGGACTAGAACCTTCGCGACGTTTTCGACGCATCGACAACCACCACCTTCCTTAACCTCCTTAGCTTGTCCAAACCCTAAGTCCCATCTCTTCTATCTCTCTTTTTTTTAATATAAAAATACGACTTTTTGGAACCCGACGGAAATCGGAACAAACCGATTTCCGATTCGTTTCTCTACAAATTTCCACTTGTTACCTAATACATAATACCCAAACCTATCTATGATGACTATTAATCACCTAGAAACCAATTTAAACAAACTTTCTCACATGAAATGATAGCTTCTTTACAATATCGTATTCTTTTCATAAAAATACCATGAAGTTCATTTTTTTCGTTTAATCAATTCCCTCACTCATAAATAAGTTTATCTTGATCACTAAACTTGTAGAAATCAAATTGAATGAATTTTCACACATGAAATGATAACGTTTTCAAATACCGTATTCTTGCGCTTTAATACCTTCAACTTTAACATGTCATGTTTTACCTCTAAACGTCATCAAAATTAAAACAAGTCACGAGGTAATGACCTATCTCTACACACACACAAATATAACCCTAACTGATAAATGTCAAAACATAGAATACGACATTACAGGACTTTTCACTAAAATACCATATTCTTTATAACCTTTACTTGAAAGCTTTAAGCTGTATAAAATTTTAAATAAAATGAAAGCACGATAGGTCATGGACATCGATCGTTTATCTAAACTGTCTTGTGGTGTCTAGGCAAGTGTGTCTAGGCTAGTAGTTTTTAATTAGGCCCACGACTGTGGTTCCTTCCCACTTACCTGGCACTTACCTGGCCGCAATTGACGGTGAAGAGGCGATTTGAGGCTTCTAATGACTCATCGTTTAGACCTTAGAAATAGGCTAGTTAGCTTAGGAAACCCTAACAACTAAAATACGGAAAACTATACTCTTTTGCAAATAAATACCCTATATTTATAAAACCGTTTTCCTAAATGAAAAGTATTTATAAAACCTAAGCAAAGTGCCACTACAACCCACCTTTGGGGAACCTGTTAGGGATAGTACGGTTCATCGTGCACCCGCAGGCTAGTAGTGCGAGATTCAGACCTCCGCAAGGAGCATTCGGTCTCAAAAGATTTAAAATACAGCATTTAAGAATAATGTGATTTTGGAAATTAAAATATTTATTTAAAATTATTCTTGTATTAATATATATTTAAATACCATTTAGACACCTATTTTATCATAATATAAAGTTTCCACTTTTTCCTAAAATTCCAAGATTAAAAGTTACATTAAAATAGAATGAAATTCTAATAAAACAATTAATACTTTTATTAGGATATATTCACTAGAATAACACAAATAAAATTCACATTCATTATAATTATAAAGACGAATGATAAATACTTGAGGTGTATTTTGAAAACTATACAAAAGTACTTTTTACATAAAACCCCCTCAAGTTTTACAAATTACAATAAGGCCCCTAACTAATATTGAACTTCAAATTACCTTTCTTTTAGTCTGACTCGGGTTAGAGTCTGACTATTTCTGACTTGAATATGATTCAAGTCAATCTATATTCTTTTATATTCCAACACAATTTGAATACATGAATCCCTGAATCCAGTTAACAATATATTCATTTTGACTGAATCAAACCATGGATATTCATCCATTATCCTGATATTCCATTTACCTGATTATACAGTTACATCATGTTTACTGATATCATGGTTTTGGTCAGTCACCCAACTTACATATTCCAATACTACAATACTGTTAAATCATTACGGGGTTTAAGGGGTAGATTGGTACGGAAGGTGTTAAAGGTGGCACGAGGTGGTCAGATTAAGACACCTAACCTGAATCCTATTGCTGTTGTACCGTGGCATAACGGTTCCTTGTACTTTCCTTTTACCCTGATCTCTAGCATATAGAGATCCCCCTCGTATACACTAGCATTTTTCTGTACCAAGCTACAAACAACAGCGTTAACTCAATATTCCATCATATTCAACAATGTAATACTTTAGAAAATAATTTTAAACTGTCATTCTAATTCTTCCTTACCTTTGGGACTTACCGAGCGACCTGTTCGCTGACGACATTCTATTTCTTTCTTCTTTGAATGTCGTCAGGTGCGTTGGACTAAGCTGAGATCGAGCCCACCGGTGAAGATTTGGAGCAATTCCAGGAAGATCCCGAGCTCTAGATATTGTACCTTGTTCTTTCCAGTTTATTTCATTTTCTGTTATGCCACTGTTTAGGCATCGCTTTTCATTTCAGTTGTATTTTCTTTTCATGCATTGTACAAAGAATATTATTAATAAAAGTTGCTGTTATTTCTATATCATTCATCTCTTGTGATTTACTTTATACTGCTTAGTTACGCTTAGCGTATGTACTTCTGAGTATATACGTAGCAGGCCTCGTCGCGTCCACTTCGCCGTACACTGGGAAGCGGGGCGTGACACCTGCCCTATGAGGAAGTGGATCCAAAGCTCTCATCGCGAGGCCGCCGAGCAGATTCCTGCTCGGTCCATCCATAATGGGTAGCTTCCTGCTGTAAGCCCGCGGCGGTGCCCCGGCCGTCGATCCGACGCCGGAAACGCGGAAACAAAAACTTTGCAAACTAGCAAACCGGCACCACCGCGTACTTTTTACCCGGATCGGGCCATTAACCTAGCAACTAGCAAACTAAAATAAGTGTAGAGAAGTATACCAAGCGATCCGTGTCCTTCGGTCTTCGTCTCCACTCCGATCTCCTGCGGAATCTCCGTCCGTCACGTCCTCGTCGGAAAGGGCACCACGTAGCCGGATTCTTTTACGGGCTCCCACCTCTGGACCGAGGCAACTCGGGCGCGAAGTTGGCTAGCCGACGCGTCTAAGGAGTGCTGTAGATGAAGTGTAGTAGCTTGTCTCTTTGGGGTTTAGTTGCCTTTGATGTGGAGGGAAGAATAACTTTGGAGATGAATGATTTTTGGTAGCAAGCAAAAATACATGATATGAACCAATTCCTCACATAATGAACTTTCCTCTCTCCCTTCTTCTTTTGTGTGGCCAGCCCCCTACTAAGAATGGTGGTGATGAGAAAAAGAATAATGCAAGAAAGAATTTATCAACATGAGAAAAGAAAATGGCTACATCCATTTCAAATCAAAAACCCATCATAATGAAAGCAAGTGAGTTGATTCAAAAGGAATCTCATCATGAAGGAACACTCATGATGCCTCACATATGCATGAAAGCCCTCCACAAATAAGTTATTTGCAAACTGCAAATAATCCCCTCTAACGGAAAGTCCGGCCGCGAAAGAACAAAGGAAAACCGGCCGGAACGGAATGCAAACTGGCAACTCCAGAAAACCGATCCCGTAATAAATTACAGGAAAACCCCGCTACTGCAAATACATGCCCGCATTTGTATTCCCACTGAACACAAATGCAAAGAGACAAAACTACACTATCTAATACTAGGATCCGGCTTAAGTCAAAGCCGGCTAGTAAAATCCGTCCGATCACAATCCGTGCAATACCGCACGTATCTGATCGAACCCTGCCATATCTCCATATGGCCTCTACAGTGTTTTGCCCGAAACTTGAGTAACTGTGTGTGGTGGACTCTAAAGACTCGTCAATACTATGGCTGTGGATTTAACCACTAGCACGTCAGAGGTATCAGCCATACGTGACGGGCCACCAGCTATTGACCAAAAGGGACGTCGATGAGCGAACTCATCCTGACACCCTACTGAGCCTGTCAGTGACAATATCCGTACAGTCCGGTCCATTCGTCTATGAGTATCGCATGACGGGCCTAGAGGGTTGGTAAAAGTCAGACCCCCAATAGCGGTACAAGTCGTGTCGGAGTGTAGCCCAGAACACCCTGAGATACTACTGGAATACCTACCAGCAAATCTCCTGCCTTGGCCAAGGACTTTTCATGTACTAGCTCTCCTAGACACAGCGCGACCTCACCCCCAATACCGGGAGAGACGAACCCCTGCAGATCCGTTCACTGCCTCCATGTGGCTCGGGACTGTACCCAACTAAAACCTGTTTGCACGACTCCTTTGAGCCGTGGTAGGGTAGTAATCAAAGCACAGTGGGAACTCACACGAGACAAATGACGATATCAGGTCGATGAACTAAGCTGTACACATGTCACCAGGGAACTGCTATCTGACATCAGGTATAATACCAACTAGCAAGTTCCCGGCGAGTCATGTCCGGTGTACTCATAACCCAATGAGCACCTGTATACATCTTAGGTGAACCAACTGACACCAGTGGCTTGTGAGACCGGCCACCGCCCCTCGTCGGGGTCTCGATACACTATTCTACTCTGGAGAATCGATGCCCTGTCTCGAAACTCCCACGACTAGGGACCTTTTAAGGATGTGCTTATAGACTCCAGCTCTCACTTATATGATCGCCCTCATACTGCTGGTAGTCAAGCAAAAATCCTAGGGGCTCTATCAACGTGTAATAGCGACTCGTAAGGTCACCTAAAGCAGTACACGATGATAAAGATAAACCAGATAGCATACTATCATCTCGAGTAAGACTGTCCTACTGGGATAGGTCCTCTCCTCAATCATTGCAATCATGTGCCTGTGATCCAATAATTGACTCTGAGGGCACTATCTCCAACAATCTCCCACTTGCACTCAAGGCTAATTATTGCGATGTCGCATACTCACAGCCCGTGTGATACCGAACACCCAACTCCTCTACTAGTCAGTCTCACAAAGCTCGTTTGCGAAACTATTGCGTTCGAGGAATAGCCTCAGTGAGTGGATCCGCTCTGGTGTTTCTTTTTATGTCTCTCTATATCTCAAGTTCGCGGAGAAAGCCATCTCCCGAAATGAGCAATACCTGTCTTAGAATGTCTGGATGTCTGATGGGACCTAGCTCATAAATGAACTCCAAATCCAAACTTCTTAGACTGTATCGTCAACTGAACTTAATCAGTATCCTGCGCCATGCCTTCCCTCAGTATCCACCTGAACCATCTGTCTAAAATACTGCCCCTCGTCAGAGGGAAAACTATAACTCTGACAGCCACTCTGTCATCCAGGTCACCTTGGAAGCCTGGAATGATAACTGTCTCTCGAAGGAGAATGCTGTTATCATATCCCTAGAACATCAACTTATGTTCTAAAACTGCTTCCTACTGTTTTTCCAGGATTGGATCAATATCAATTTATTGCACCTACTGCAAGAACAACATCTGGTGTGGTACTTGACATCTCATGATTGACTCAATTGCCTAAGCAAGTGATCTGCCAATCATGTACATCCCTCTCCCCTTTAGTCTGTAAGAACCTTTAGAGAGGGTGACTCTATTACCTGCAGGTACACCACCATGCCAGGAGTCATCCATTCTAAATACTCATAGAATGCTGTCTAAGTACCCAGATTGGGAAACCACCCAAATCCTGATCTAAAACCATAGATCTAGTAACCAGAATGTCTGATATAATATCCAAGTCCTGTGTGGAGAAACTACTGTGTGACGACCAAAATATAACCGATCGTAGTATAGGAATATCACTTCCTACTCTGTGTATGTCATCAAATACCAGGACATCACACCCTATTACCTTCTTAACAGATCCATCCCCTATTCTGATGAAGTCAAACCTATGACTGTTACATCAGAAATAGATGATCTATCTCCGCTATATCTGCTTTAGTCTATAAATAGACATAAGCCTGATGTCCACCAATGCTTTCGCTGCTCCCACTGACTACGACAACCCTCTGGCAGAGTCATATACACGTGCACTTCTAAAGCCAGTTTAGAATGACGCTATACTCATCCTCCTGCCGGGTCTCACAGTCTGGAACAACAGCAATGGCAAGTCTGGGTAAACAAGAACCTCCCTGCCACCGTCCTTGAGCATACTGAAATACCTCTCGGGTGCCTGAGGTTACCCACCATATCTGCGGAGTGGCCAATGGAATGTCAAACCAGATTGAATCTTTAGGCTCATATCAAATCTTCAGTAATCGTTTGCGGTTCTGGAATCACTTCCAGTTCTACCATACTCCCACTACTGTTTTCTGGAAAAATCCATTTTTGTTAAAACTGTGGAGAGTCTAGAACAATATCACTATTGATCTTCCAGATGGTAGAAAGTCAACCCTCGTCATAGCCCGGGTCAACCTACAAACAGCCATTACAGAAACGTGCCTTGAGTTATCCGGAGTCTGGTTTTAAGCATAAGCCGGACAACTCCCCGTATCTTAACAATGTCAAGATATGAACTGTTCTATATCCAATATAGAAACAGAGGCACTGATTTAATTGAACCAGATTCAAATCATGCAGCTGTCACCAGTGCATGTCAACTAAATGGAAGGAGGCCGATCAGCGTTACTCAACTTAGGAGTACTTCCAATTATGAGTAACCTGAAAGAGAAGCAAGTTCTCTTAATCATTACTATCAACTGAATACCATACACAAGTATCTACATCTTCGATCACCTTGAAGAATCCCGATACTTGCAATATCTGGTTCTCTACTTTATTCTTATACCTATAACTTCTCAAAACTTGGACCCTGTGTTTCTACGAAACACCTGTCTAAGAACCAGAGAAGTGATAAGTAAACCGAATATAGTACGAGGACCGACCCCTCTGTCCTAATGGACACTGGACGATATACAATACTCTGTATAAGTACCTTGAGTCTAATAACTCATTCACTGTGTGTCGTAGGTTGAAAACTGTACCTATGGTTAAGAAGAATTACACCGCTGTTCAATGCTCCTTACCTAACCATCCACAGATATAGGTAAATGTCATAGACATAATTTCAAAAAGGTATATCTCACTCTATAAAAATAGACGTACAGATATATCAATTTGAAATTGGTGCATAACAACGGATATTCAAAACTAAATATTTGCCGACCGGCAAGCAACCCAGGCGATTTCCTCAAATATCACCAATTACAACGAATTCCGATATAATGAGGATGATCACCTAATTCCCAATAACTTACTCCCACTCATCATCTGTAAAACCATACAGATGTGAGAATCCAACCTGGTAAATACATACCCTGGAGCAAGTGTCTAATTGGGAAATCAGTTTTCTTTTAACAGTACACAGTGAAACTGAAACATTAAAATGTTTCGATGGGGTATTCTGGTATTCCTAGTAATGCCTCTTCCATTATCCAGATTCACAACTGTAACCGTATAATTCTTTGCCACTTCTCCAAATCCCTTTTTATGTCTTTAGTCATTACCTTCTGTACACCCCTTTAGGCCAAATGGTTTTCTTCCTTCCCTACCGTTCGGCACCAGCCTATGGTTTGGAAGAAAACTATCCAATAAGCATAATGGGTGTACTGTCCTAATCCTAGGAGCACTCGCAATGCGAGAGAAGGTGAAGATAAAAGACAACCGAATGAACTTAATTCCTATTTCTCCTGAACCAGGATCCATCCCCGAACTAGAACAAGTTCCTTCCGAGTTCGTATATAACCATACGATGGATTATCCAATAAACTGGGATCTTCGTAGTGATACGGAGTGTTCTGGAGAAATACAAAGGTGATTTAGGATTGGCGAAGAAATACTTGGTTTGGTCGTGAATAGCAGTCGCAATTTACTTTGCTCTCTTACTAATCCCTTTCTTTGTCTTAACTTAATACCTTCTGTACACCGTTTAGGCTAATTGGTTTTCTTCATTCCCTACCGGTCGACACCTGCCTATGGTTTGGAAGAAGACTATTCAATTTGCGTAATAGGTATACCATCTCCTAAACCAAGGAGTACTCGCAACCTGAGAGAAGGTAAAAGGAAAAGACAACTGAATAGTCCTATTCGTTTTCTCCAGAACCGGAAACCATCCTCAAATTCCTTTGAGTTCGTATCTAACCATACGATGGTTTTGTCCAATGGAAGTGGACGTTCGTAGTAATACGGGGTGTCCCGGAGAAAAGGGTAAAAGTAGAAGTGGCAAAGAGGTTTGCAACTCTGACAATCCAAAAGCCAGTGTTAAGAAGGTTCAGTCAACTTGGTCACTGAGTCATAGTCTAGGGTCGGGTCAATGGTCGCTGCCAAAGAGAGAGAGAAAAGAAACACTCAGCGTGCACTCTAACCTAGATCAGAATGGTTATCACTTTATCTAATCTGGAAACCTCCCACTGTAACGTCAAATTCTTCCCCAAACCTGAAAGAAGAATTAGCCGGGATCACCCGAGGAGTAAACCAACTCATCAGTGGGAATCGGGATCCAACTATCATCGCATGATAACGTGACAGAATCTGCTCACGCTATCACACTCCAAAAGGCATGCGCATATCTGGCAAGTTTCAGTTCTTTTGAAACTCCCGATGTGGATTTTTTTGCCCCATGCTCTTATGACCTTGACTTTGGCAACATATCATAAGTCACATGTCAAGTTCTACCCGTCATTATCCAGGTTAATTTGAACCCACCCGTACCTACCCTTGACTTTGGCAAAAATGGCAGTACGACTGTCCCAAACCAACTCATCTATCTATGCTGCATATGAATACCCAACAGCTACCAAACACTGTGCCTTGACTTTGGCCAACATACACAGCTTGAATACTATTGACTATCCATATGAAACGACGGAGGGCTACGAATGGTTTCTGGCGAAAACCTTTAACGTAATGAACTTGATATCGTTGAAGAAACTGATAGCTTTATAAAAATATAGTGACGAAAACCTTTGCTAAAGAGGTCATTCCCAGTGAAGGGATCTCGACTCTTTCCCCGTAGAATGAGGTGCGGGATATTCCAACTGAATACCACGATGCAAAGCAAAAGCAATCGGCTATAGTGAAGTTATTGCCCTGACGCAAACTTCTGTCCAAGGGGTCACTCCTGGTGAAGGGATCTCGGCCCTTGCCTCGTCGACTGAGGAGCAGGATATTCCAACTGAATACCATGATGCAAAACAAAAGAGAACGCCCTTGCAATAACAGCTTTTTGAAAAAGTGTTCCAACAACATCATAATAGGTTTGTTTAACTTGCATTAATCCGAATCAACGCAGTCCCATCAATTGATCACACCACAAAAAGAACGAAAATAATGATGTACGTATATGCCATCTGCATTCGCCACTGGGTCCCGTCATCACCCGTTAGGTTACTTAACTAACGACAGAGCGGGGACTGGACTAGCGCGGATGCAAAACATATACAACATCTACTAGTATATATACAATATATAATTTTCGCTCAAGGGGTGATAAAATGCAACATCACAGAAAAATACAGATATCTGGGATCCCCGGGTTTTACAGAGCCGCTACTGAAACCCGACGTTCCCCTGGTCGTGTGGATAGCCTGTGCAATGAAAATCCTAGACCCCTACGGGCGCGGAAAGTTACCCGCCAAAACCTGAAGCGAGGCAGCCCCCTTCAGCAACGTGAATGGACCACCCAGCACTTCACGGAATCCGGTAACTTGGGCACCCCTCTTGGGTCAACCCTATATCCCCTACGAGTGAGGCGAATAGCCCGCCAATTCTAGAGTAAAACCCCCTCCGTCTCAACGCCATGAGATGCGGGCTTGTTGCCCTCTAGAACCCGGCTATCCGTGCACCCCTTCGCGGGGTAATCCTAGTACAGAAAGTAAAATATACATACAACAGGTACATCGACCGCAACCTGGTCGTGCCCCAAAAGAATAATACAAACAGGCAGTGACGGCAGTCCACATGTCGAACGCTCACCCCGCAATATCAAATGTATATATAAAACAAAACTGTACTAATACTGCAACCAGGCTATCCCCCACGACCGATCCGCAACAACACAGCACAATCACAGAACATCAACGTGAATATCACGTTCGCAAATCCGTCTAACCGGGCTATAGCAGTTAGACAGGATTTACCGATCAAGTGACATTCACGGTCGCAGATATAATGTAAATATTATGAACTAATGTGTTTAAACTTTTCGATCGATCAAATTTATCGAAGTGGGCCCCAAGCATTACTGTAGCACTTAAAGAGAGTCTAGGCCCAAAAAGAATATTCCAAAAACCCCATTTTCAACCCAGGAGCTCACTGCAAAAATATGGTCCAATGAATAGTAAAAATGGCCGCGGAACCACCGGAAATACGTGGGTTTGGCGGCGGTTCCGTGGTGGAATAGTGAGATCACGCTACCAAATTTTCACAGAATGCTTAGAATTCCCTGCACATGTCACTGCAATGTACTGAAAAAGTTTTGGAGCCAAAAAAAAATTTCGACAGAAAACTATGCAAATGAAAATGGGTTTTCGGAAAATCCGTTCGATCGAACATGTAAACACACTAGAACAAGCTAGGCAAGGTTAATGGCGTGGCTCTGATACCAATGTAAGCCCGCGGCGGTGCCCCGACCGTCGATCCGACGCCAGAAACGCGGAAACAAAAACTTTGCAAACTAGCAAACCGGTACCACCGCGCACTTTTTACCCGGATCGGGCCATTAACCTAGCAACTAGCAAACTAAAATAAGTGTAGAGAAGTATACCAAGCGATCCGTGTCCTTCGGTCTTCGTCTCCACTCCGATCTCCTGCGGAATCTCCGTCCGTCACGTCCTCGTCGGAAAGGGCATCACGTAGCCGGATTCTTTTACGGGCTCCCACCTCTGGACCGAGGCAACTCGGGCGCGAAGTTGGTTAGCCGACGCGTCCAAGGAGTGCTGTAGATGAAGTGTAGTAGCTTGTCTCTCTGGGGTTTAGTTGCCTTTGATGTGGAGGGAAGAATAACTTTGGAGATGAATGATTTTTGGTAGCAAGCAAAAATACATGATATGAACCAATTCCTCACATAATGAACTTTCCTCTCTCCCCTCTTCTTTTGTGTGGCCAGCCCCCTACTAAGAATGGTGGTGATGAGAAAAAGAATAATGCAAGAAAGAATATATCAACATGAGAAAAGAAAATGGCCACATTCATTTCAAATCAAAAACCCATCATAATGAAAGCAAGTGAGTTGATTCAAAAGGAATCTCATCATGAAGGAACACTCATGATGCCTCACATATGCATGAAAGCGCTCCACAAATAAGTTATTTGCAAACTGCAAGTAACCCCCTCCAACGGAAAGTCCGGCCGCGAAAGAACAAAGGAAAACCGGCCGGAACGGAATGCAAACTGGCAACTCCAGAAAACCGATCCCGTAATAAATTACAGGAAAACCCCGCTACTGCAAATACATGCCCGCATTTGTATTCCAACTGAACACAAATGCAAAAAGACAAAACTACACCATCTAATACTAGGATCCGGCTTAAGCCAAAGCCGGCTAGTAAAATCCGTCCGATCACGATCCGTGCAATACCGCACGTATCTGATCGAACCCTGCCATATCTCCATACGGCCTCTACAGCGTTTCGCCCGAAACTTGAGTAACTGTGTGTGGTGGACTCTAAAGACTCGTCAATACTATGGCTGTGGATTTAACCACTAGCACGTCAGAGGTATCAGCCATACGTGACGGGCCACCAGCTATTGACCAAAAGGGACGTCGATGAGCGAACTCATCCTGACATCCTACTGAGCCTGTCAGTGACAATATCCGTACAGTCCGGTCCGTTCGTCTATGAGTATCGCATGGCGGGCCTAGGGGGTTGGTAAAAGTCAGACCCCCAATAGCGGTACAAGTCGTGTCGGAATGTAGCCCAGAACACCCTGAGATACTACTGGAATACCTACCAGCAAATCTCCTGCCTTGGCCAAGGACTTTTCATGTACTGGCTCTCCTAGACACAGCGCGACCTCACCCCCAATACCGGGAGAGACGAACCCCTGCAGATTCGTTCACTGCCTCCATGTGGCTCGGGACTGTACCCAACTAAAACCTGTTTGCACGACTCCTTTGAGCCGTGGTAGGGTAGTAATCAAAGCACAGTGGGAACTCACACGAGACAAATGACGATCTCAGGTCGATGAACTAAGCTGTACACATGTCACCAGGGAACTGCTATCTGACATCAGGTATAATACCAACTAGCAGGTTCCCGGCGAGTCCTGTCCGGTGTACTCATAACCCAATGAGCACCTGTATACATCTTAGGTGAACCAACTGACACCAGTGGCTTGTGAGACCGGCCACCGCCCCTCGTCGGGGTCTCGACTGTATACACTAGTCTACTCTGGAGAATCGATGCCCTGTCTCGAAACTCCCATGACTAGGGACCTTTTAAGGATGTGCTTATAGACTCCAGCTCTCACTTATATGATCGCTCTCATACTGCTGGTAGTCAAGCAAGAATCCTAGGGGCTCTATCAACGTGTAATAGCGACTCGTAAGGTCACCTAAAGCAGTACACGATGATAAAGATAAACCAGATAGCATACTATCATCTCGAGTAAGACTGTCCTACTTGGATAGGTCCTCCCCTCAATCATTGCAATCATGTGCCTGTGATCCAATAATTGACTCTGAGGGCACTATCTCCAACACCTGCCATACGAAGAAGTGGATCCAAATCCCTCATCGCTTGGCCGCCGAGAAGATTCCTACTCGGTCCATCCACAACGGGTAGCTTCTTGCTCTACGAAGAAGTGGATCCAAAACCCTCATCGCGAGACTACCGAGCAGATTCCTGCTTGGTCCATATCACGTCCCGCTTCCCAGAGTACGCTAAGATGGGCACGTGACATAGCCAACCATGCTACCTGTGGGTAGAAAGTATCCATCCACAGTCACATTACGGCTGTAGAGATATCAAGAATAAAATATAACTATCTAATACATGTCCATAAGCCAAGATAAAATGAGTCAAGAATAATAAAAATGCGGAAGCAAAAGATCCAATACAAAAATAACTGGAATGCATGTCCCATAATGCGGGATCACATCAGGAATAAAATACTGAAAGTAAAAGAAACTAACTACTACTGAATCCTCACTGCTCAGCCTGCTGGCTGAAGTATTCCTGCTCGGACTGTAGCAAAGGTACGAAATCTGGGCCATGCAAAACCCAGACGTCAGCGTGTCATGTCATCAAACAATAAAATATAAACAGGGTAACAGGAAATGCAAATATAATCATGAATGATAAAGCAGATGTAACAGCAATATAAATCAGGGCAGTGAAGCGTAGTGTGCAGTGAGCAAACAAAACTGGTCTATTGGGTTATCTACTCTCAAGTCTTTGAAATCAATTTGATGAATCATCGATGTGACTCAATAGTATCCCGTGCGTGCCCAGGACCACGGTCAAGATTCTCGGGCTGAATCCGAGATGTGCCGCTAGGCAGTAAAAGGTAGCATGTAGAGTGATGTCAGCATCATCACCCCGGGGCTGGCCTAGCCCGTAAGACTGATCAGAACAGGTATCGAACTGTCGAGTTACAAGTTAGGTTTCATCATTGATTTCCCCATACCCCTAAGTTATATGTGTCTAGTCAGATATTTAAGCAATCAAGAACTGATGCCAACACAGGAGCAGGTAGGTGCAGGTTTGTCCGGATAGACAACAGGAACGGTCCGTAAGGACTACATGTCAGGTTTGTTGGCATTAGACTCAAGATCAGGTAACGGGTAAAGCCATGGTACATCAGGTCAAGTCAAGTAGTGTAATTAGGTATCATGTCATGTTAAGGGTGTACGGTACCATGTCATATCAGGTAGGAAGTGCAACAGGTCATGTCAGGGAGTACAAAATGTTATGTGGTGCTCATAAAGCAAACTAATATAAACATGGTTATAAGTAAACAAGTACGGGTACTGTCAGAACAATAAACTGGAACATGTGATGTGTTATGCACATAGGTACATATTAATTTAAGTTACAGAAATTTAGTAACAGGGATTTATATCATGTAGCACAGTTTATGGTTAAATGTCTACCTAAGTTACTACACAAAGTGCAATAGCATATCATTATTTAAGAAGTAATACCACTACAATATATAGTCATGTTGATAGCAACAAAGGATTAAATACTAATAGCTTAGTGTAAGTATAAAGAGTTGGGTCACTAGCAGTAAAGCAAGAAAGGAAATTTATTATAAATATACACTGCATTGTCATTGAACACCATATCAAATATACTACTAGTGTAGCAACCATTCTACAGCAACATCATAGCTGCTCTGATATCTTTATCTAGCTCTTTTCTTGATAATGCCGTTTTGTAAATTCACAGATACTATATTCACCTGTATGATGCTTGTTAAACACACACACAAATACAACCTATAATATAACCAATTGTATACCATATGCTCTTTAGCCTATACTATATGAAAATTTATGTGAGTGGGACTGTTGTAAACCATCATGAATAATTTATTAAAGAGTAATAATAATTTTACGTGTAACTACCATGTAAAGCAAGTATCAAATACTTGCCTCGGATCGATGATCAAGACAACGGAAACGACGGAGACACGAACGCAACACGAAGCACGATCTGGGCTCGGCTAGGGGATCGGTTTGGGATCTACAGTAGAAGAAGAAGACAAAGTCGAAGGCGACGATGGCTGCTTTGGGCCGACGTCGATTTTTCTTGGCAAAGGTTCAGCGACAACTATGGAAACGAGGCGACGATAAGGCGCTGGAACTGGGTCTCAGCACTAATGGTGTCGAGTGTAGGTGGGGGAGAGGAAGTTAGGGGTTCTCGGTGATGGGGTTTTTAGAGAAGAGAGAATATGAAGGTGGTGGTGAGAGATGTGAATATGGGTTCTGGTGCTCGGGAACGGCAGAGGAGAGGAAGAGAGGGGGAGGAAGGAGATGATGATGAGAGGAGGGAGTCGGCGGCGACGAGGTGGTGATGGTGGATAGAGGTGCTCGGTTATAAGTTGCAGTGGTTCGTTCGGCGAAGAACGAAGGAGGAGGAGGTGCTGGAGTAGAGGGTGACAAGGGGATGCAGAGTGGGTCGACGAGGGTTTAGGAGCGGGGAAAACAATAGGGTTAGGGTTTTGTTTCATGGGTTTCTCGTGGCGAGGCTTTAAAGAAGACAGAAGAAGAAGGAAAGGATGCATAAGGGAGGTGACCAGATGCGAGGCGCGGTGACGAGATTCGAGGAATCTACAGTATTCGCGAGAGCTGAGAGAAAGGGCACGAGAGGAGAGAGAAAGAGAAGGAGGGAGAGAGAGAGAAGAAGAAGAAGAAGATGAAAGAGAAAGAAAGAGGGAGAGGGATCTGCGCTCGTGGGGCCCAGGGAAGAATAGAAAAGGATTTTGATTGGTTGGGGATAAAGAATTGGTTTGGAAATTTTTTTATAAAAGATTTAATATCTTAAGGAATTATTCTACTGGCTGGGAAAGAAAGAGAGAGATGGGGCCCAGCGATAGGGAGTTGCGATTGGCTCAGGGTTTAGGGAAAATATGTTTAGGAAAAAATATGAAAAGATTTAAATAAGTAAAGAAGATCTCTTTGTTGAAAAAATATTTCCAAGCTACAAAAATATTTTCTCAATTTGATAAAACTAGGTTAGGTATAATTTAAAATATTAAATAATTAAAATTTGGCGGGATACAAATAATTCAGAAATGCGCCCGGGTCGAGTCCAAAAATTTGAATTTGAAATATGAAAAATATTAGCAAGTTCCAAAAATTGAAATGAAGGATTTTGTAATGAAAAAGTATACCCCAAGAACGGACGCACGTACGTGCGTGTAGTCGTCCAAACACGTCCGTTTCACTGAACGGAACGAGAACACGATGCAAGGATGCTACAACAGTGTTAGGGGTAACAAGCAGGCCATGACATGTATTTTAAAATTATTTTAAATGACTTAAACTGTTATATGCAAAATAGGTAATGTCGGGGTAATCTATAACTAGTAACTGCCAAAACATGATAAATGAAATAAATACTACAAACATCACATACGGTAACTGAAATTGGTATAACTGGACTCGGTTGTTACATTATACCCAACTACAAAAAGAATTTCGTCCTCGAAATTCCAAAAAATATAAAAGGATAAACGACCAATACTATAAGAAAAGATGGGGAAACTTCTGCCTGATTTCATCTTCCCGTTCCCAAGTTGACTCTCCATGTGAGCGACTACCCCAAGAAACAAGTACAAGGGGGATAACTTTGCTCTTAAGAACCTTTTCCCTCCGATCCACAATCGCAATCGGTCGCTCCTCAAAAGTTAAGTCTTCTCGAACCGTCAGCTCCGAATGATCCAATACATGCGTTTCATCCCGAACATACTTACGGAGTTGAGATACGTGAACCACATCATGAACATTCGCCAAGGATTACTGGAAAACCAATCGATACGCTATCTCACCAACACGCTCCAAGATCTCAAAGGGTCCAATGAATTGAGGACTGAGCTTTCCTCGACTTCCAAAACGAATCACCCCTCTAGTCGGTGATATCTTCAAGAATACCAAATCACCCACGGCGAACTCTAGAGGTCTTCTCAACATATCTGCCCAACTCTTCTGTCGGTCTTGTGCTTCTTTCATATGGTTCCGGATAGCGTTAACTTTTTCAACTGTCTGCACAACCAAATCTGGTCCCAACAATCTTCGTTCACCGACATCGTCCCAACAAACAGGAGAACGACACTTGCGACCATATAAAACTTCGAATGGAGCCATCTGAATCGTCGTCTGGAAACTGTTGTTGTAAGAAAACTCCACCAAATGTAGATGATCCTCCCATGAACCCTTGAAGTCCAACATGCAAGCTCTCAACATATCTTCAAGAGTTTGGATCGTTCTCTCCGACAGGCAATCTGTTTGAGGATATTAAGCTGTGCTAAACTTCAATCGAGTCCCCAAACTCTCCTGTAAGCTCCTCCAAAAGTGTGATAAGAACCGAGTGTCACGGTCGGACATGATGCTCACCGGTACTCCATGTAATCTTACAATCTCCTGCATGTGCCGTTCTGCCAAAGTTTCCGTTGATTGACCAACCCGAAAAGAAATGAAATGAGCTGCCTTGGTCAAACGATCAAAAATCACCCAAACTGCATTGTTGCCTTTTGGACTCCGTGGTAGAGCTGTCACGAAATCTATGGTTATATGTTCCCACTTCCACTGAGGAATCAGAAGTGGTTGCAATAAACCAGCAACCCTTTGATGTTCAGTCTTAACTTGCTGACACACCAAACATTTTGCCACAAAGCGGGCAATCTCCCGCTTCATGCCTTCCCACCAGAAATGCTGTCGTATATCTCGGTACATCTTCGTGCCTCCCGGATGTACGGAATATGTTGAACTGTGCGCCTCCTTCATCAGTTCTTCGTGAATATCTCCTTTTGGCACACACAAACGGCTACCATACCTCAACGAACCATCTTCGTGGATTAATAAGTCTGTTCGAAGTCCAGCTAACCTGTTCTCGAAACTTTAGCAATCTAGGGTCCCGCGATTGCGTTGCTTTAATATTCTCGATCAGCGACGAATGTACCTGCAGCTGCATCAACTGTCTCGAAGAATGCGGTAGCACAACCTCCAAATCAAATCTTCGAAAGTCTTCAATGAGTTCCTTCTGAGCAGTCAACGTCTAAATTGCAGGTAACCGACTGAGCGCATCTGGCACGACATTAACTTTCCCCGGATGGTACTTAAGATCAAGATCGTAGTCGGCCATCAGCTCCAACCATCTACGTTGCCTCATATTAAGCTCCTTCTGCGTGAACACATATTTCAAGCTCTTATGATCGGTAAAAACTTCGATCCTTTCGCCCAAAAGGTAGTGTCTCCAAATCTTCAAAGCGAAGATCACAGCCGCAAACTCCAAGTCATGAGTTGGGTAATTCTTCTCATGGGTCTTCAACTGTCTCGATGCGTACGCTACAACCTTCCCATGCTGCATCAAAACGTATCCCAATCCTTTCCCAGATGCGTCGCTATGAATCACCAATCCTCCGGAATTGTCTGGCACGGTCAGAATAGGAGCGGTTATCAATCTCTGCTTCAACGCCTCAAAAGCTGACGCACACCTATCCGTCCACACAAAAGGTACCTCCTTACGCGTAAGCTTGATCAACGGCTCCGCTAGACGAGCAAAGTTCTCCACAAATCTTCTATAATACTCTGCGAGTCCAAGAAAACTTCTTATCTCCGCAACATTCTTCGGAATCGGCCAATCACGAACTGCTGCAATCTTTTAGGGATCGACAGCGATTCCATCTCCAGACACAACATGCTCCAAAACTTTACTGCTTCCAGCCAAAACTCGCACTTGCTCATCTTCGCATATAATTTCTCTTGTCTCAATGTCTGCAGTGCGATCTTCAAATGTTCTGCATGCTCTTCAATACTCCTCGAGTAGACCAGAATATCGTCAATGAACACCACAATAAACTGGTCCAAGAATGGAGAAAAGATTCGGTTCATCAAGTTCATGAATATCGCCGGTGCATTCGTTACTCCGAAGGGCATCACTAAGTACTCGTAATGTCCATACCGAGTTCGGAACGCTGTCTTGCAAATATCCTCTGTTTTCACTCGGACCTGATGATATCCGGATCGCAAATCCAGCTTCGAGAATACCCTCGCGCCACTAAGCTGCTCAAATAATTCACCAATGCGAGAGATCGGGTACTTGTTCTTAATAGTCACCCGGTTTAATTCTCGATAATCGATGCACATCCTTCTTGTGCTATCTTTCTTCTTGACTAGAAGAACTGGAGCTCCCCAAGACGAGTTACTGCTTCGAATCCAACCCTTCTCAAGCAATTCAGTAACCTGCTTCTTGACTTCTTCCAACTCCACTGGTGCCATTGGATAATACGCTTTAGAAACTGGCGCTGCACCAGGAATAAGATCAATTGCGAACTCCATGTCTCGTCTCGGCGGTAAACCTGATATGTCTTCAAACACGTCCATGAAATCCCGGACAATAGCTGGCACTTCACTTTTATCAACCTCCATTGATGCAAGAATATTTGTTGTCGGCCTCGCCCTAAACTCGACTGGCCTGACAGAACTGCTTCCTCCAGTGAAGATAAACTCGGGATGTCCGGGAATCTGGAAAATTACTTTCTTTGCCCTACAATCAATGTGAGCATGGAAAGTGCCGAGAAAATCCATTCCCAAGATGACTTCATAGCTGCCCGTATCAATCACCAAGAAATCTGCAAAAAGCTCCCGTCAGCACACAACAACGGTACAATCTTTACACTCTCTACTAGATATGATTTTCCCATTCCCAGTGTGTATGTCTCAGAAACTAGACAGGGTCGTGCAGGTAATCGAGTGTGTAGCTATAAACTTGGACGACATAAAACAATGGGATGCACCAGAATCAAATAACGCTAATGCGGGAAAACCATGAACGAGTAGAATACCTGAAACAACTTCTCCTGAAGCCTTAGCTTCCTCAGCCGTCAAGGTAAAAGCTCGAGCCTGATTGGGTCCTTGAGTCAGCTGCTTCTGTCCCGGAAACGGTTTCTGCGGTGGCTTCTGAATATCATCCCTCGTACGAAGCTTCGACGGACAAGCGTTGACAGTGTGATCTGCCGCTCCACAAACCAAACAGAGTCCCTGCCTCCTTCGACAATCCTTTTGCACGTGTCCAGGTAAATGACAGTAGTCACAAATCACGCTCCTTCTTCGATCAACGACAACAGGCTTCTTCATCGGTGTTACGCCACGACGGTTCACTGGAATACCCCCGTGTCCATGTGCTCTGTTCGGTGCAAAAGTCGGCTTCCGTACAGTAATTGCTGTCTGCTGTGAACTCCCAGTCTTCCCAGATAAGCTCTGCTGTTCTCGGGCTGCCGTAAGTACCTATGAGAAAGTGGTCAAACCCAGGGAGACAATCAGCCTCTGGATGTCCACATCCAAGCTGCGCATGAACCTCCTTGCCCTGTTTGCATCGTTGGCAACTAAAGGTCCAGCGAACCTACTGAGCCGCGTCCATTCCGCTGCATGTACATTTACAAGTGCACCGTTCTGCTTTAAACTAATGAACTTCTTTCCATTTCCTCCCGTGCAGTCCGCGGGAAGAACTTCTCCAGGAAACTCTTCGAAAAATCCGCACACTTGATCGGCTTAGGCAAGCGGGTCTCCTCCATAAGCCACCATTCACGGGCGTAATCCACTAACTGAATGCGTACCACATCCACCCTCTTATCATCTGGGATCTGCGCTGCAATGAGTAGATTCTCCGTGTCCACTAGCCACTGCTCCGCTGGCAACGGCTCCTCCAGGCCAGTAAAGACAGACGGACCCAGTCTCCTGAAATCCGCTACGGTCCCCACACGATCTACTGGTCTGGCCCCAACATTGTTCACGGATTACTGAACGGTCCACAAACCTTCTGAAAAGATTCAGCTTGCTGCTGGATCAGTTCAGTCTGCCGCTTTTGGTTCTCTAACATCCCACGTATTACTCCAAGCATGGCGGCTTCGTCAACACACCTTTGGTACATCTTCAAATTCTTGTCTGCCATATTCCTGAAATCAAAACACCCAAGGATTAGCATGATAACAGATCCAAATGTAGATCAAGGCTAGAACTCCAAGTTACTTAAATAGAGTACCGCATTGTAACCATGCCGCAGTATCATAGCTACAATTACATAACTCCACCCAAGTCGCCTAAGTTCTAGAGATAAACAAGGAATCAGGTTTCGAGTCGATATGCAAAGGAAGTGTGCACACCGTAAAAGATACAATCAGGAGGAGGTTAGATTCAAGAACGGTAAAACGGCAAGGTGGCAGGACATGTTTCCAAAACACGAGTATTCTGATTCGTGTATTGGGTACAATATCCAACTACAAAAGAATCAAACCAGATTAACCTATGTCTCTGATACCAAAAGAACCATGTCACGCCCCGCTTCCCAGAGTACGCTAAGATGGGTACGTGACATAGCCAACCATGCTGCCTGTGGGTAGAAAGTATCCATCCACAGTCACATTACGGCTGTAGAGATATCAAGAACAAAATATAACTATCTAATACATGTCCATAATCCAAGATAAAATGAGTCAAGAATAATAAAAATGCGGAAGCAAAAGATCCAATACAAAAATAACTGGAATGTATGTCTCATAATGCGGGCTCACATCAGGAATAAAATACTGAAAGTAAAAGAAACTAGCTACTACTGAATCCTCACTGCTCAGCCTGCTGGCTGAAGTACTCCTGCTCGGACTGCAGCAAAGGTACGGAATCTGGGCCATGCAAAACCCAGACGTCAGCGCATCATGTCAACAAGCAATAAAATATAAACAGGGTAACATGCAATGCAAATATAATCATGAATGATAAAGAAGATGTAACAGAAATATAAATCAGGGCAGTGAAGCGTAGTGTGCAGTGAGCAAACTAAACTGGTCTATTGGGTTATCTACTCTCAAGTCTTTGAAATCAATTTGATGAATCATCGATGTAACTCAATAGTATCCCGTGCGTGCCCGGGACCACGGTCAAGATTCTCGGGCTGAATCCGAGACGTGCCGCTAGGCAGTAAAAGGTAGCATGTACAGATAAGTGATGTCAGCATCATCACCCCGGGGCTGGCCTAGCCCATAAGACTGATCAGAACAGGTATCGAACTGTCGAGTTACAAGTCAGGTTTCATCATTGATTTCCCCATACCCCTAAGTTATATGTGTCTAGTAAGGTATTTAAGCAATCAAGAACTGATGCCAACACAGGAGCAGGTAGGTGCAGGTTTGTCTGGATAGACAACAGGAACGGTCCGTAAGGACTACATGTCAGGTTTGTTGGCATTAGACTCAAGATCAGGTAACGGGTAAAGCCATGGTACATCAGGCCAAGTCAAGTAGTGTAATTAGGTATCATGTCATGTCAAGGGTGTACGGTACCATGTCATATCAGGTAGGAAGTGCAACATGTCATGTCAGGGAGTACAAAATGTTATGTGGGTGCTCATAAAGCAAACTAATATAAACATGGTTATAAGTAAACAAGTACGGGTACTGTCAGAACAATAAACTGGAACATGTGATGTGTTATGCACATAGGTACATATTAATTTAAGTTACAGAAATTTAGTAACAGGGATTTATATCATGTAGCACAGTTTATGGTTAAATGTCTACCTAAGTTACTACACAAAGTGCAATAGCATATTATTATTTAAGAAGTAATACCACTACAATATATAGTCATGTTGATAGCAACAAAGGATTAAATACTAATAGCTTAGTGTAAGTATAAAGAGTTGGGTCACTAGCAGTAAAGCAAGAGAGGAAATTTATTATAAATATACACTGCATTATCATTGAACACCATATCAAATATACTACTAGTGTAGCAACCATTCTACAGCAACATCATAGCTGCTCTGATATCTTTATCTAGCTCTTTTCTTGATAATGCCGTTTTGTAAATTCACAGATACTATATTCACCTGTATGATGCTTGTTAAACACACACACAAATACAACCTATAATATAACCAATTGTATACCATATGCTCTTTAGCCTATACTATATGAAAATTTATGTGAGTGGGATTGTTGTAAACCATCATGAATAATTTATTAAATAGTAATAATAATTTTACGTGTAACTAGCATGTAAAGCAAGTATCAAATACTTGCCTCGGATCGATGATCAAGACAACGGAAACGACGGAGACACGAACGCAACACGAAGCACGATCTGGGCTCGGCTAGGGGATCGGTTTGGGATCTACAGTAGAAGAAGAAGACAAAGTCGACGGCGGCGATGGTTGCTTTGGGCCGACGTCGATGTTGCTTGGCTAAGGTTCAGCGACAACTATGGAAACGAGGCGACGATGAGGCGCTGGAACTGGGTCTCAGCACTAATGGTGTCGAGTGTAGGTGGGGGAGAGGAAGTTACGGGTTCTCGGCGATGGGGTTTTTAGAGAAGAGAGAATATGAAGGTGGTGGTGAGAGATGTGAATATGGGTTCTGGTGCTCGGGAACGGCAGAGGAGAGGAAGAGAGGGGGAGGAAGGAGATGACGATGAGAGGAGGGAGTCGGCGGCGACGAGGTGGTGATGGTGGATAGAGGTGCTCGGTTATAAGTTGCAGTGGTTCATTCGGAGAAGAACGGAGGAGGAGGAGGTGCTGGAGTAGAGGGTGATGAGGGGATGCAGAGTGGGCCGACGAGGGTTTAGGAGCGGGGAAAACAATAGGGTTAGGGTTTTGTTTCATGGGTTTCTCGTGGCGAGGCTTTAAAGAAGACAGAAGAAGAAGGAGGGGATGCATAAGGGAGGTGACCAGATGCGAGGCGCGGTGACGAGATTCGAGGAATCTACAGTATTCGCGAGAGCTGAGAGAAAGGGCGCGAGAGGAGAGAGAAAGAGAAGGGGGGAGAGAGAGAGAAGAAGAAGAAGAAGAAAGAGAAAGAAAGAGGGAGAGGGATCTGCGCTCGTGGGTCCCAGGGAAGAATAGAAAAGGATTTTGATTGGTTGGGGATAAAGAGGAAATTTTTTTATAAAAGATTTAATATCTTAAGGAATTATTCTACTGACTGGGAAAGAAAGAGAGAGATGGGGCCCAGCGATGGGGAGTTGCGATTGGCTCAGGGTTTAGGGAAAAAATGTTTAGGAAAAAATATGAAAAGATTTAAATAAGTAAAGAAGATCTCTTAGTTGAAAAAAGATTTCCAAGCTATAAAAATATTTTCTCAATCTGATAAAACTAGGTTAGGTATAATTTAAAATATTAAATAATAAAAAATTTGGTGGGATACAAATATTTCAGAAATGCTCCCGGGTCGGGTCCAAAAATTTGAATTTGAAATATGAAAAATATTAGCACGTTCCAAAAATTGAAATGAAGGATTTTGTAATGAAAAAGTATACCCCCAAGAACGGACGCACGTACGTGCGCGTAGTCGTCCAAACACGTCCGTTTCACTGAACGGAACGAGAACACGATGCAAGGACGCTACAACAGTGTTAGGGGTAACAAGCAGGCCATGACATGTATTTTAAAATTATTTTAAATGACTTCAACTGTTATATGCAAAATAGGTAATGTCGGGGTAATCTATAACTAGTAACTGCCAAAACATGATAAATGAAATAAATAATACAAACATCACATACGGTAACTGAAATTGGTATAACTGGACTCGGTTGTTACAGTCCATTCACAACTGGTAGCTTCCTACCGTACGAAGAAGTGGATCCAAAGCCCTCATCGCGAGGCCGCCAAATAGATTCCTGCTTGGTCTATCCATGACGGGTAGCTTCCTGCCCTACGAAGGTATAGATTCAAAACCCATGCCAAAAGGAATCGAGGGGCGCTGACCTATTCGAACTTGGCTATCGCTCGATTCAAACTCGATACACGATCATCACCTCGAATCCGGGGAAAGGGAGGATACCAGTCTTCCTACACTTGGCTATCACTCGATTCACACTCGATGCACGATTTTCACCTCGACTCCGGGAAAAGGGTGGCACTGGTCTAC
Organism: Agapanthus africanus; assembly: GCA_030015575.1. NCBI lineage: Eukaryota > Viridiplantae > Streptophyta > Magnoliopsida > Asparagales > Amaryllidaceae > Agapanthus > Agapanthus africanus. The sequence goes on along the minus strand of CM057349.1, from coordinate 406,592,151 downwards.
CTGTGCCTAGCCGTTTGCTAGCTCTTACGTCGCGCCCACCTAACACTAGCAAATAAAAAGGCTTGCGAGCTAAAAATACTTGGGAGATAAAAAAGGCTTATGACCTAAAAATAATTGCAAGATAAAAAGACTTGCGAGGTAAAAATACTTGCGGGATGAAAACACTTAAGCCAAAAATATATATATACTTTATTTACGATCAAAATTACATACAAGGTATTGTGGGCTCCTCAGTCTTGCAAAAACGCCCGGAGACTTACAAAATTCTAAAAAAAAGAGAGGGATAGCACAGACTGCCTGTTCGGCCGCCACCTTTCCTTGCTCTGCGCCTCCGTCGGGGACCATAATGGCGACCTCAGGCTCGGCGCTTCTGCCAGCCGTCTCGCCTTCTCCAGCTAGCTCGGCGCTGCCCCCTATAGCGCTTCCTCGGTGAGGGGATATCTTGCGCGGAGTTCACGGTCGTAGAACTCGGGCATAGCCTCTTTGACGGCATCAAGGGCATTGTGTCACCCAACGGCCGCGGAGTCGGCGAGGTCGATATAAAATTGATCGAATGTATTGTACTCCTCTACGGCCCTCTCCGCCCTGCTCTCCGCGAGCTTTGCCGCCTCGCAAGCCGCCCGAGCATCCTTTTTGAGGGTGTCCCTGTTGGGGTCAAAAATTACACCCCGGTTGACCAAGTCAAGTAAGCGGGACCAAGCCCAGGTCAAGTAGGTTCATGCCCAAGTAGAGTCCCGCTGCCGGCCTCTCCCATGCCAAAATGAAAATTATGTAATAAATAATTTTGATATAATTTTTATGAATGAATGTAAGAAAAATGGGCATAAAGCCAAATTTTTGTAAAACCCATGGCTTATGTGCAAAACAAATGAGCACATGAGGCATGGGATGGGCAAAATGCCATTTTGTAAAGCCCAAGGGGGTATGTGTAAATTTGTAAGCCTATATAAGACAACATGATAATGAAATAAAGAACAATAATTGATTCCCTTAAAAAAAACTAGGGTTTGTGCCTCCTTCTCCTTCCTCAAGGTTCGAAACCTCCTTCTCTTTTCTGAATTAAATCAAGAGTTCAACTCTTCCTTTCCCAAAAATAAATAGTTTTTCACCATAAAACCCTTGAAGGGGAACTCAGATCTCCCATCAAATTTCTAAAAGAGGATATTTTTAAGTCCTACCCCCTTTTCTCCAAGATCCATGTAACGACCCTAATTTTTCTATACACTTTTCTATACAAAATTTTTTCAAAAATCTACAAGGGAGTATTTTAGCCTGAGCACAAGATATAGGTAATTATTTTGTTTTTAATTACAAGCTACAAGAATGCAATAACTCCATTTTTAGTATACAAGAAATTACTTTAAATTTAATGTATACTAGGAGTATTTATTCTTGCTGCTATCATTTTAAGTAATTAAATACCACAATAATTACAAGAAGGAGCTTGTAGCTCATTGGTAACACCTTGCACTGCTGAACCAAGCCACCAGAGTTCAAATCCCATGCCCCACATTATTTTTGTATTTATTTCTTTTGGAAGTCAACAGTCAAAAGGCCATAACTCACAAAATTTGTACTGGACAAATAAAAGTAAATATACCAATAAATACCCCCAAAGTTTTCCCGGCCTCTGGTGGTGTGAATCGGCCTGACTTGGCGCCGCCGGCCGGACTTGGCCGGACGGCCGAGTCACCAACAGAGAAAAGTTGGGTCTTGAAGTGGTCAACCCTCCTGCACACTTATTATACCTGGATCGGTTTTAAATTGTCCAATAAATCCCTTTTACTCCTAGGTTTAATGATTTTTATATATTTTTTATATTTTTTATTGAAAACCTTAACCCTAGCCTAACCGTATATAAACCCCCCATACCCTCTACCTTCTCATCACTTTTTCTAAGTCCACTCTCTCAAAATCTCAAGAGAACTTGGTACGTTAGAAAACGAGCGAAAGGCGAAGCGCTGACGAAATCGACGGTGCAATCCCGACGATCGTGCTAGGACCTCTCAACGACGATTCGACGTACCGGCAAACCCTCTACCTTCCTCTCACTCTCTAGCGTAGTCCAAACCCGTAAGTCCCCCTTTTTCTTGTAGGGATCCTAGGCACACTCATGAGGTTCCACAAGGCATCTACCATACCAAAATCAAAATTTTTTCATGTGCCGAGAAACCCTAATTGAGATCGTTACTAGAGGTAAGGAGAAAAACATGCAAGTTAACTACTTTAACTACAAGTGAAAGGGACTACAACCTTTGTAGATCCGGTCCTCCACTTCCAAAGCTCCATGACGACGTCCCTTCGCTGCGATCATCGGGATCCCGGACTCTAGCGATGGTTTCGTCGGAGAAATAAGCGGGCTAGGTCGTTGACTTCGATGCCGAAGATGATCTATGTCGAGACGACTCAAACTCAAGCTCCATCTTCACTAGGTCATGAAACTTGTGAAGATAACACACTCTACTACATGGCAAGTTGTAGAGGATGAAGAAATAGGAAGTGGGTTCAATTTAGAATTGGATTTCTCACTTGATTTCTTCACTTGGAATTTTCTAGCAAGCTTTCTTCTTCAGGAAGAAGAAGAAGAAGAAGAGAATAGAAAATGAATTAAGTGTAAAAGAAAATTCAAGTGAAGACTTATCATTTAGCAACCATGGGTGAGTAAACTCATGTAGAGAGTAAACTAGGGTTTAGGCTAATGGTTAGGTTAATGAACAAAACAAAATGGCTAGACTTTTCAAAGATGTTATGAATCTTCATGAAGCTTCAAGCCAAAACAAGAAAAGCCACCATTTAGTTTTTCCAAAATAAATAAAGAAAATAAAACCCTAACCATTAACCTAAACTTGGTGTAAGTCATACACACACCCAAGTTTGCCTGTATCATCAAACATGATACAAACTAGTGTACAAACATAGATCATATATATAACTTGTGCACATCAAGTAAGAAAATCAATCTTAAGTGAACAAATAATAGTTAATGTAAAGTAATATATCAAATATATAATTATATATCAAATCATTAAATCGATACTTGATTTAATGATCCGGTCATATCGCATATAACCGACTAATATCAAGTGTATCAATGTATCGAATCAACATTTGATTCGGTAACCCGGCTATATCATATATAACCGTCCGATGATACAAATCGCGAGAATAGAATACAGTATCACATACTGGTATTATTCTCGGTCCCACACATATCTCATATGCGCTCCTATTTCGTTTCGCTTGAGCCAGGAAACCCCTGTGTAGGACTCTAAAGATTCGTCAATACGCCGGCAGTAGGTGATGATCATATCAAACACCCACAAGCCGCAAGCGGTGTGCTAAACGTAACGGCCACCCGGGTATTGAGCGATTAGAAGATCAACGAGCAAGCCCGCTCACACTCCTGTGAATCCAACCAGTAACACTTACCGTACAGTCCGGTCTGTTCATATGATATGTCGCATATCTCGCCTAGGGGTGGTAAACGTCAGACCCCAGTAGCTCGATAAGTCATGCCGATGTAAGGTCCATAACAAGCACAAAACTACTGATAACACTTACCAGTAAATCAGTGCAACCCTGGCCAGGGATTTCCAGTTATGGCCAGTCGAGCATAGCGCAACATCAACCCCCAATACCGGGAGAGACGAATCCCCTCCTATCGCTCACTGCCTCCATGTGAATCGGGACTGTACCCAAAAACCACCTGTTTGCACGACTCAGTAGAGCCGTGGTAGGGTGGAAATCAAAGCACAGTGGGATACACACAAAACTCTATGACGATCTCGGGTCAACAGACTAAGCTGTACCAGTGTCACCAGAGAACTGCCATCTGACGTGAGGTATAATACCATCTGGGAGTTATCGGCGAGTCGGTTCAGTGTACCCAGTCACCACTGAGCACCCGTATACCATCTCTGATGTCAAACACCAATGGATATGAGATCATCCATCGCCCATCACATGGGTCGAGAAGATATACGCTAGTCTACTCTGGAATATCGATGCCCCGTCTCGATATTCCCACGACTAGGAACATTGAAGGATGTACTCTTTGACTACCCAGGCCCCACTAGTATGATCTATATCATAGTCCAGGAAGTCGAGTACTAATCCTAAGGGCTTTATCAACATGTAACAGAGAGACAGAAAGTATACATGTTAAGATAAAGAGCAACCAGATAGCCTACTATCATGTCGAGCAAGAAAGTCCTACCTATATATGTCCCGGCATCCACTACAATATACATCTCATGTACAGTAATGGCCTCTAGGGCATACATATAACTAACAATCTCCCACTTGCACTAGGGCCATCTGTAGCAGTGGTTGCATTATCTCATACTCAACCATCCCATAATAGTCTCTCTCTGGGAAAAGGCCTTTGTGAGTGGATCCGTCGTGTTGTCCTCTGAGTCTACTCTCCTAATCTCGATCACCCTGGAGATCAACTATCTCCATGATCAGGTGATGCTGCCTCAGAATATGTCTGGGTCACTGATGGGACCGGGGTTTCTGGGCCAAAGCCACACTTCCATTGTCATACAATGGTAGGAACCTAGGTCATCTCATGAACTAGTATACACCCAAACTGCCTCTTCAGTAGTATCTTTGATAGCGATGTCACCAGTCTTTACCGCCTAGTCTGCCACGGTATCTAGCTTGGAACTCTTCCAACATACCGTCCCTCCACTAAGGGTAAAGACAATGCCTGCGACTCACATTCAGTCGACCTTATCACTCTGGAACTTTTCCAGTGATTCTCCCCAAGATCCATTGATACCATCTTACTACACCTAGTGAGAACCCTAACATCCATTTAGATCTATCTCATAGATCCAAAACCTAGGATTTATGAGGTATCAGTTTGATCCTATATGGAGAATCTATGTGATAAGAGGAGATTGACCAATCGTAGCATAGGAAATCTTTTCCTATCAAGAGTATGTTGTCCACGTACAATACGAGGACGACCACCTTACTCTCTACTACCCTTTTGTATATACAAGGTTCATCTACCATTTTGATGAGGTCAAACTCTTTGACAACCACATCAAAACGGATGTTCCAACTCCGCGATGCCTGCTTTATTCTGTAAAGCAACTTGCACACGTTTCCGCTGCTCCCACTGTTTACGAAGCCCTCTGGCTGTATACTTATAGACGCTCTCTTCTAAATCAGTATTTAGAAAAATAGTCATGACACCCAACCACCAGATATCATAGTCATGGTATGTAGCAATGTTAAGTAGGATCCGGATGGACTTAAGCATAGCCACTGGAAAAGGTTTCATCATTATCCATGCCTGGTCGATGATGAAAACCATTAACAAGTCTATCTTTGAAAGTCTTAACTTTTCCATCTACACCAAGTAATCTTCTCAAGATATACTTGCTCCTGATGGGGATTTAACCCTTCAGATACAGCATCTAAAGTCCATACTTTGTTGGTGTACATGGATTCCATCTCAGATCGCTAAGCATCCAGCCATTCTTACAGAGTCCCTACTCTTGATGACCTGCTCGAAACTAGTTGGGTCATCATCTCATAATGCAATCCTCGCTCCCACTGTCATCGAGAAACCGAAGTATCTCTCAGGCGGATGAGGAACCCTACCAGATCGGCGGAGAGGCTGAGGTTCGTCGGAGACTATCGAATCCTTTGGTTCTATCAAATTATCAGCTGCAGTTTGTATAGCTGGAACCTTTCCAGTTCTACAGAACTGACATTGCCTCGATCTTGTCTGGATTTTGCTTTTGACATAGGCCGGACGATCCCAAATCTTAACTTACTTAAGAGATGGGCTCTTCCCATACCATATCTCATATGGAGTGGTAGGCACTGATTTGATTGGAATCCAATTCAATAGGTATGCAGCTTCTCAAGTGCACAACCCCCAAAAGAAAACAGGTAACTCAGTAGTACTCATCATAGAGTGCACCATATCATATAGGGTGTGATTGCTCCGTCCCGATACACCGTTGTGCTGTGGTGTATACAGAGGAGTAACACTGAGAGAGAATCTCATTCTCCTTTAGAATAGTCCAGGAATTCTATGCACAAGTATTCTCCTCCATGATCTTATCATAGGACATAATACTTATACCCGTATTTTAGTTCTCTACTTCTAACTTATATTCTGTGTATATCTCAAAAGTTTTGGACTTGTGTTTCAACAGGAACATATGTCTGAATCTTGAGAGATTATCAGAGAATGTAATGAAGTACAAAGAACCGGTCCTGACATGTGTAGACAGGGGACCTTACATACATCATCATGTATCAGTCCCAAGAGTTTACTAACTCTTTCTCTGTTTCCATTAAACAATGGTCATCTAATCTTTGTGACATGACTGGCAAGTTTCATAAGATGTAAATTCAAACTGATTTAAATATGCATCTAAAATGTAACTTAAGCTAGTCGGGTCACATTGATATGACCTAGTTTACAATACCTTAAGAAGGAATCGTTCAATTCTGAACTCTTCCTCTTGTGTGTGTTCTGTATGTTAAGAACTGTGGTCTGATTTAGAATGTATATGCTTTTAGATAACGTGCCTGAACCGATCAACTCTTGATATAGGATATGTGCAAAACATTATCCAACAATACAAAATTATATCCTTCTTTAATAGATAAAGAGACTGATATGATATTGTATATCAGGTTCGGTATCTAATAACATTCGTTCAGAATCAGTGTATCTTGGTAATACAGGGTGATAGTGACCAACAGACTTGGCTGCAATACTTGCACCGTTTTCTGTCTCATGAAACTTATCACCCGTTCTCAGTTCTCTACCTTTCTGTAGCCCTATGTAACAGATTACATATCTGGGATCCTGATCCGGTATCAAATACCCAGGACGTAGAGGATACAGAGAAACAGTTCTTTGTAATGAACACACCCGAAGAAGATGCATCTCATGCACTTTCTTCGTTTGGGCGGCATGGGAATCCTGGTATTCCTCTATTTCCTGCTCGGTCTTATAACAATTATAAGTTGGAGCGGGACCAACGTTCCCCAGCTCAGTATAACAAGCGGGTTCGGTCAATACATCCATATTATTATCTTGATTAAGGCGTGACATGGTCGCTACCTGGAGAGAGAGAGAAGAAAACACTCTGCGTGCGCTCTTATAAGATTAGATTGGTTATTTATTTTATCTAATCAGGATGGCTCCCACTGTTTTTATCAAATCTTCCTTCAAACCCTAAAAGGAAAGACTAACCGGGATTAATTACACTCTACAAGTTCGCCAATCTTTCAACCAGGCCAGTGCCGGTACTTTGAGGGAGGTTTCCCGTGCTTTCGCACGGACCTAATTAAAGTAAACCTCGTTTTCCCAGGGGCGTAACTCCGTTGACACCTTTTTAGACACCTACTTGATCGGCTAATTGTAAAGTGTAAAACTCTCCCAGGAGTAACAATTACTCGCAGTGGGTATCGGGATCCAACTATCTTATAGAAGGTATGCAATCTCATTGCAAATTTCAACACTTGAAACTCCCGATAAAGGTTTTTACCCCTAGCACTTATGACCTTAACTATGGTCAACAAATCATAAGCACTAGTCAAGTTCTACCCGTCATTTCGTGATTAACTAGACCCACCCACATTACCCTTAACTAAGGTCAACAAAGTCACGCGACTGTCCTAACTAATCGCATCATATGCGGTATAGGAAGACATCACTTAGCTACCGTACACTATGCCTTGACTATGGTCAACAAACACAACACGAATACTAAGTACTCTACTTCCTAAAATGACGGAGGGTTGCGGATGGTTTTTAAGAAAACCTTAAACGCTTTGAACTTGATCTCGTTGCGGAATCAAATGGTTTTTAAATGGAGTGTTTTTGAGGCTTTTCTAGTTTTGCTAAAGGGGTCACTCCCGGTGAAGGGATCGTCGGCCCTTTCCTCATCAAATAAGGTGCAGAATATATCATATATACCGCTGTGCAAAGCAAAAACTATAGAAGCAATAAAAAGACAAACCAAGGGTTGTAGCATCTGCCAGTTATTGCTAAAGGGGTCATTCCCGGTGAAGGGATCTCGACCCTTTCCTTATCGAATAAGGTGCAGGATGTTCTACAAGGAACACCGCGATGCAAAACAAGAACTGTAGCTACCTGTTTTATTTTTGAAATTCGATTCCACAACATATTTTAGGTTTATTTTCTTTCATTAATCTCATTAATGAATGTCCCATCATTTAAGTCCACCTAAACATCACAGATAAATACAACGTACGCTTATGCCATCCGCATTCGCCTCGATGTCCCGTCTGCACCGTTAGGTTAGGTAACTAACGGCAGAGCGGGGCAGGGCTAGCGCGGGTGTTAAACATAAGCAACGTCTATATAATATATCATATATACTATATACAGTATCAATCTGAACAAATCACATGATCACATCACAGATAACGCAGCAGAAAATATCATATGAAATATTGGATATACTAGGACGTTCGTGTTTTATTTTGAGCCTGAATAAAACATGGATTCCACGGTCGTGATGAATAGCCAATCCCACACCCTAGACCCCTACGAGAGCGACAAGTAACCCTACCAATTCTAGAGTTAGGAGACCCGAACCCGACTCCTCGAGATGGTCTCCCACTGGACCCTAGAACCCGGTTACTTGTGCTCCCCTCTTTGGGTCTATCCTAATACGGAAAAGTAAATAATATACAATGGTGACATCATCCTCAACCCGGAAGTGCCCCAATAAAAGAATATTACATACAAGTTTTTACATGAATGAAAATGAAAAAACACTCATCTCACATAAAAAAAACCCGGCTTTTCAAACACGACTATCCAATATAACATATCCAGCAACACATAACATCACATATCATCAACGTAAGTAAATATACCCATCCCAATTGTCGTTGACATATAGCAACGAAACCGGCGATATCATATATTACACTTACGGTCGCAGAAAAGAAAGTATAAAACTACAACAGTTGGAATCCGCAACCTGCATAGACATCGCATGCCTAACTATATGAATTCCTTAGACATCGCATGCCTAATAATTACAAACCCCGAATTTTAGTCTCATTATCGAAAACAGTTTTCAATATCAAGTCGGGCAATTCAACAAGATTCCCGACTTCCAGAACGAATGCTCGTCGCAAACTTTAGTAGACGGACGCACCCCCGGATGCCGTCGACGAAGTGCACTAAGGTGGAACACCGTTGCCGCGAGCACCCGAACGGATGCTTTCGGCGACGGGGTTCTCCTACAGTCACTTGGTCGGGGCTATGGGGTGTGGCTATCTATTAAGTTTACCGGCGAGTATCCGCGTACGCAATGTTATTGCGACAGACTTTTGATCGCATCAAAATCCCGTGGCAACCGGTCAAGTGAGACTAAACCGCTAGATTTATAACATTCAAATGTTGTTGATTCCAATTATTGTATCACATTCCAAATAAATACACAATGTTAAACTTTCCGATCGAACAATCAAACACCCAAGTTTTCCCGAAAAGCTCAACACATGAAATAAGTTTAAAAAACATTCACTTCATGCCACAGTACCAACGGTCCAGCCGTAGAAGGGTCAAGCCAACGCCTCACATGTGGCACGCCGTACTGCCCCGAACCCTAAGGTTCAAAGGGCAGTTCAAGACGGTCACATAATCGAGTTAAGGTTTGTTGTCTTCTAGAGGGTCCATCGAGTTACTTGCACTACTTAGAACATTCTTAAACTACGGAAAAATCCACTTGGAAATTTTCCGGCAGGGGAAAAATTGGGTTATTTATATTCGGTCGAACTTTTTAACACGTTCTAAAAATACCCGGAAAAACAAAACAAAGTTAAACAATTCGATCGAAATATCGAGTCCCCAAAACAACCCAGAAAACTCATCTGTTGAGTATAAATTAAAAATTCCCATAAAACAGAGGCATTACAGATGGGGATTACTGTGCAAAGCACGTGACAAGATTCTCCTTTATGGCCACGGAACCGCCACGCAAGCCAGGGTGGGGCCGCGGTTCCGCGGCGCATATGTCGACTTAGGGTCACGTGCTCCACAGTAATTCCTAGAAAACCCTGCTTAATTTTTTGAGAATTTTTAATTCACAAAAATCACAGTTTTGAAAAAATTTACAGAGAGGGGTCAAGTTTAGGGTTTCGGGGTTCGATCGGATTTCTAACATCGTCTACACTTCGCCTAAAGCTCTAGCTAGGTTCTGATACCACTGTAGGGATCCTAGGCACACTCATGAGGTTCCACAAGGCATCTACCATGCCAAAATCAAAAAAATTCCATGTGCCGAGAAACCCTAATTGAGATCGTTACTAGAGGTAAGGCGAAAAACATGCAAGTTAACTACTTTAACTACAAGTGAAAGGGACTACAATCTTTGTAGATCCGGTCCTCCACTTCCAAAGCTCTGTGACGACGTCCCTTCGCTGCGATCATCGGGATCCCGGACTCTAGCGATGGTTTCGTCGGAGAAATAAGCGGGCTATGTCGTTGACTTCGATACCGAAGATGATCTACGTCGAGGCGACTCAAACTCAATCTCCATCTTCACTAGGTCATGAAACTTGTGAAGATAACACACTCTACTACATGGCAAGTTGTAGAGGATGAAGAAATAGAAAGTGGGTTCACTTTAGAATTGGATTTCTCACTTGATTTCTTCACTTGGAATTTTCTAGCAAGCTTTCTTCTTCATGAAGAAGAAGAAGAAGAGAATAGAAAATGAATTATGTGTAAAAGAAAATTCAAGTGAAGACTTATCATTTAGCAACCATGGGTGAGTAAACTCACGTAGAGAGTAAACTAGGGTTTAGGCTAATGGTTAGATTAATGAACAAAACAAAATGGCTAGACTTTTCAAAGATACTATGAAGCTTCATGAAGCTTCCAGCCAAAACAAGAAAAGCCACCATTTAGTTTTTCCAAAATAAATAAAGAAAATAAAACCCTAACCATTAACCTAAACTTGGTGTAAGTCATACACACACTCAAGTTTGCATGTATCATCAAATATGATACAAACTAGTGCACAAACATATATCATATATACAACTTGTGCACATCAAGTGAGAAAATCAATCTTAAGTGAACAAATACTAGTTAATGTAAAGTAATATATCAAATATATAATTATACATCAAATCATTAAATCGATACTTGATTTAATGATCCGGTCATATCGCATATAACCGACTAATATCAAGTGTATCAATGTATCGAATCAACATTTGATTCGATAACCCGGCTATATCATATAAAACTGTCCGATGATACAAATCGCGAAAATAGAATACAGTATCACATACTGGTATTATTCTCGGTCCCGCACATATCTCATATGCGCTCCTATTTCGTTTCGCTTGAGCCAGGAAACCCCTGTGTAGGACTCTAAAGACTCGTCAATACGCCGGCAGTAGGTGATGATCATATCAAACACCCATAAGCCGCAAGCGGTCTGCTAAACGTAACGGCCACCCGGGTATTGAGCGATCAGAAGATCAACGAGCAAGCCCGCTCACACTCCTGTGAATCCAACCAGTAACACTTACCGTACAGTCCGGTCTGTTCGTCTGATATGTCGCATATCTCGCCTAGGGGTGGTAAACGTCAAACCCCAGTAGCTCGATAAGTCATGCCGATGTAAGGTCCATAACAAGCACGAAACTACTGATAACACTTACCAGTAAATCAGTGCAACCCTGGCCAGGGATTTCCAGTTATGGCCAGTCGAGCATAGCGCAACATCAACCCCCAATACCGGGAGAGACGAATCCCCTCCTATCGCTCATTGCCTCCATGTGAATCGGGACTGTACCCAAAAACCACCTGTTTGCACGACTCAGTACAGCCGTGGTAGGGTGGAAATCAAAGCATAGTGGGATACACACAAGACTCTATGACGATCTCGGGTCAACAGACTAACTGTACCAGTGTCACCAGAGAACTGCCATCTGACGTGAGGTATAATACCATCTGGGAGTTCTCGGCGAGTCCGTTCAGTGTACCCAGTCACCACTGAGCACCCACATACCATCTCTGATGTCAAACACCAATGGATATGGGATCATCCATCGCCCATCACATGGGTCGAGAAGATATACGCTAGTCTACTCTGGAATATCGATGCCCCGTCTCGATATTCCCACGACTAGGAACATTGAAGGATGTACTCTTTGACTACCCAGGCCCCACTAGTATGATCTACATCATAGTCTAGGAAGTCGAGTACTAATCCTAAGGGCTTTATCGACATGTAACAGAGAGACAGAAAGTATACATGTTAAGATAAAGAGCAACCAGATAGCCTACTATCATGTCGAGCAAGAAAGTCCTACCTATATATGTCCCAGCATCCACTACAATATACATCTCATGTACAGTAATGGCCTCTAGGGCATACATATAACTAACATTTCTATCCTTCTTTTCTTTTATTAAAATACGAACTTATAAACCCGACGGAAATCGGAGCAAACCGATTTCCGATTCGGTTTTCTATCAAATCTCACTTATCACTAATTCCATAATGCTTAAACATATTCATGTTGACTACTAATCACATAACAATTAATTTGGATAAAGTTTCTCACATGAAATGATAACTTTTGCAATATATCGTATTCTTTCACTTAAATACCACCATGTTTAGTTTATCACATTTAACCCTTTAACATTGCTATACCTTAAAATAGATCATGAGGTAATGACCTACCTCCACACATACTCATATGCAATCATAACACTCTATCTTAAAAACTTAGAATACGATAAAACAAGATTAAAATACCATTTTCTTTATAAAATCTTTTCTAAAAGTTTTAGGTTAATACATTCTTAAACCAATATCTTTAATAGGAGAAATACGATATGTCATGGACATCGATCGTTTATCTAAACCCGACTTTGTGGTGTCTAGGCTAGGCAAGTGAGAAAAGGTAACTTTAAAAGGCCCGTCTCACGATTCGTGAGCGGATCCCTCCTTGTCTCATTTGTACTTACCTGGACACAATTGGCGGTGAAGAGGCGATTTGAGATTTCTAACGACTTGTCGTTTAGACCATTTAGAAATAGGCTAGTTGGCTTAGGAAACCCTAGAATCTAAAATACGGAAATTTACACATTTTACAAATAAATACCTTATCTTTATAAAACAGTTTTCTAAATGACTAGTATTTATTAAATCTTTGCAAAGCGCCACTACAACCCACCTTTGGGGAACTCGTTAGGGATAGTACAGTTTATCGTGCACCCTCGAGCTTAGTAGTGCGAGATTCAGACCTCCGCAAGGAGCATTCGGTCTCGAAAGGTTTAAAATACGACATTTAAGAAAAATGAGATTTTTGGAAAATAAAATATTTATTAAAAATTATTCTTGTATAAATATATGCATATTTATCATTTAAATATCTATTTTATTATAATATAAATTTCCCACCTTTTCCTAAAAAAATCACAAGAATATATTTTACACTAAAATACCATGAATTTCAACTAAATCAATATTACAGATAAATACCTTTATTTATGGAATTAGAATATTTTCACTAAGAAATATCACAAAATAAAATTACACTCATTATAACTATAAAGACGAATAATAAATACTTGGGGTGTATCTTGAAAACTATATAAAAGTATTTTTTTACATAAAACCCCCTCAAGTTTTATAAATTACAATAATGACCCTAACAACTATAGAACTTCGACTTACATTTCTTTTAGTCTGACTCGGGTTTGAGTCTGATTATTTCTGACTTGAATATGATTCAAGTCAATCTATATTCTTTAATATTCCAACTCAATATGAACACCTAAATCCCAGAATCCAGTTAACAATCTATACAACTTGACTGAACCAAACCATGGATATACATCCATTATTCCGTTATTCCATTTACCTGATTATGCAGTTACAATCTGTTCGCTGATATCATGGTTTTGGACAGTCATCTAACTTATACAATACCATACACAATACAATCAAAACACTACGGGGTAAAGGGGTAGATTGGTACGGAAGGTGTTAAAAGTGGCACGAGATGGTCAGACTTAAGACACCTAACCTATATTCCGTTGCTGTTATACCGTGGCTTAACGGTTCCTTGTACATTCCGTTTGCCCTGGTCCCTAGCATATAGAGACCCCTCTCGTATACACTGGCATCCTTCTGTACCAAGCTACAAACAACAGCGTTAACACAATATTCTATACTATTTTACAATCTCTTAGAAAATACCTCTTATTCTGTCTTTTCTAATTCTTCTTTATCTTTGGGACTTACCGAGCGACCTGTTCGTTGACGACATTCTATTTCTTTCTTCTTTGAATGTCGTCAGGTGCTTTGGACCTAGCAGAGATCGAGCCCACCGGTGAAGACTTGGAGCAGTTTCACGAAGACCCCGAGCTCTAGATATTGTACCTTGTTCTATTCAGTATTTTCATTTCCTGTTATGCCATTGTTTAGGCATCGCTTTTCATTTCAGTTGTATTTACTTTTCATGCATTGTACAAAAGAATGTTATTAATAAAGTTTCTGTTATTTCTATATCTCTTGTCTCTTGTGATTTACTTTTATATTGCTTAGATACGCTTAGCGTATGTACTTCTAAGTATATACGTAGCGGACCTCATCCCGTCCACTTCGCCGTACACCGGGAAGCGGAGAGTGACAATCCAGCCAACAGAGAGGAGATAGAAGGAAACCCATCTCCGAAAATCCCACTTTAGGGAAGATCCGAGACTTAGGAGAGGATCCAGAGCTTAGGGGAGAAGAAAGGGGTCCTCTTTAGTCATTTTCAAAGATTTCTGGGAGTTAACTCCACAAATAAAAATCTTTAGGAGTTTAACTCCATAAATAAAATACTTTTAGGAGTTTAACTCCATTCAAAATCTTTTGGAGTTTAAGTCCACAAATCAAAATCTTTTGGAGTTTAACTCCACAAATAAAACTCTTTTGGGAGTTTAACTCCACTCGAGATCCTTTCAAGAGTTTAACTCCTAATTCCGGGGCTAAGCCCCTTTTTCTGCAGGAGTTTAACTCCTGATCACGTGCCGGGCGCGTCCAGCGCCGGCGTCCAGCGCCCACGTGCCGGGCGCGTGTGGCACTGGCGCCCACGCGCTTTTCACGTGGCCTACAGGCTTCCAGCGCCCACGCGCCACGCACGCGTCCTTAGAACGCTTCTCACCCCTCTTTTTCCACACGCTCCACACTAAAAATACCTTCCCTGTTAGAAAAAGTTTCTAACGGACGCTTCCTCGCACCCCGCAAAAGGGCTACTAGCCCCCTTGACCCCCAACCCGCTATCTGGGTAGTGGAACCCCGTAAACTCTGCGGGGCCCCTGACATACCTAAAACCCCTCAAGACACACATACGCATACTGCACATTGAGTTCGCATGACTAGTTGACCCGTCAATCGGAGGTTCCTTTGCTTCAAAGGCAAGGGGTAATTAACGGCAGCTTAGTCCGCGGTTGCTGGAGATTCGGATCCCTACAATCAATAAACCCCGGCTTACCTTAGGTAGGGGGAATCTGTAGTACACCTAATATGCAACGCGTATTTCCCATCTCAATGGGGTGACGAAAAACACCCTACAGTCCCTCAAACTTTTCATGGCGTTGAAGAGCCCGTTCGCCTCCTCCATCTGGGCCTGGATAGCCTGGTTAGATTCAGTCAGGAGCCGATAAGACTCCTTCAGCTTGGAAACTGTCAGGCCCTCGACGACCAATCTTGAGTCAAGGAGGGCCGCCTTTTCTTCTGCCTGCTGCAGCTGAAGGAGAATCTCTTCTTCTCACGAGGAAGATTCGCCCGCCTTCTTTATCGCTGGGGCAACCTCCTCAGACTCCATAGCGGCGAGAAGAGCGCAGTGCTGGAGGACCTGAGGAAAACAAGAACTATGTTAAGAAGCTAAAACCGAGGAAATAACCCTTAAAAAGTTTTTTGGAGAAAGTTACCGACCTGGACTGCCTCCTGAGCTATCGCGGTCACTTAGGCCTTCATAGTGCCCCGGAGAATCATGGCCCCAGCCGCATTCTCTGTGTCCGCCAGCAAGCTGTCGGCCACAAAGAGCCCCGAGGCCACCTCGATGCAGAAGTCACCCTCCTGCATTTGGATTCTGGCTGGAGGTGGCCGAGAAACCACCCGCTTCTATCTCTTGAGGGGGAATTTGGCAGGGGGCGGCACCTCCGCCCTAGCCCGATGCACCGAATCCCGCACATGCTTCTGTCCTCCCCCGCGACGTTCTTCTGGGATAGGGGTGCTGCGGAAGCTTTGGCCATGGAAGATTTCCGAGGAGCCACGCTCGGACCTGGTCGGGACGAGTTTGCACTACCGGTCTTCCTTCCCTGGGCCTTGGCAGCCATGGCGACCATAATTTTCGATCGATTCATGGGCTCTGCAAGAAAAAATAAGAAAAAGGTCAGCAACGCAGAAACGACAATAGAATTTTGGCGAAGTCTAGAAAAACCATCAAAAGCCCTAACTTACCCAAAAAACGCACGGGACTGAATCCGACCCAGCTCAGTACCTGCTCGGAGAGCAGGACATTAGTCCGCTAGATCAGTTCCTATTAGGACACCACCTTCGTCTCGGGGGTGTTCGACTGCCTCACCCTCGGGCAGTCGGCCCTATGCCACTGGGTAGGCATAGGACAATTCTCGCCCTCCGATGGCCCGACGAAGACGAACTTCTCCTTCCATTCATGGCTGGAAGAAGGGAAAACCACTACCCCGAACCGGCCGCTCTACCCTTACGTTTTTTAAACGAAAGATACACCTAGCTCGGCTCTTCCTTACTGGTACCGGGGTGATTTTTATAGCAAAGAAAAGACAGGAGGAGGCTCAAATGAAAGGGGATCTGATCAAATTTTAACCGGATCAGAAACCCGAAGAAGATCCTCCATGAGTTCGGCGCTAGTTGGCCCGGGGCAAGACGGAAACAATGGAGCACGACACAAATCTTAGACGAGAAGGGCAGACGCATTCCTGCCCGGAATGCTTCTAGATACAGAGCAATCTTCTTGCCCCGCACCTGGTTTGCCCGCTCACCCTCTCTGGCCAGACGGAGTGAATAGCCAGAGGGGATATGGAATCAAGCCCGGATGTCAGAAAGCTCATCCAGACGATTCAAGGCTGAGGGCGCATCGCGGGTATTCCCGATGCGGATCTTGGGAGCCCTTGTCACCGCCCGACAACGAGAGACAAGGGCGACACTAGCCGTGGGGGGCGAGTCCGACATAGAAGACGTAGACGAAGAAGAGGAAGAATTCTCTCGGCTATCCGAAGCCGAGGAGGAGGAATACCCACTAGACACGGCCCCAGAAACCGGGGCCTCATCGCCCGACTCTACCCCTACTACATCCATAGATACCTCGGAGGAAAGCATCTAACCGGATTCAAGGAAAGGGTTTGCCGAGGAAAATTCAGCGGAAGATCCGACCTAAGCGGATGTATGCCGGGAAATCTTCAGACGATGAGAGACAACTAAGGCAAAGTGTCGGCCTTAAGATGGCCCCCTCTTATTTATACACTCCAAAGAGGACATCCTACGGCCTAAATCGATTACCACCAAAACGAAGCGTCGCACCTAGCGGCCGTCGAGGCTCGACATGGAGATCGGCCATTGGAAATATCCCCTCGCGGCAGGAGTCGGAGACAGCCTCTCGCACCCCGCCAACCAATGTTGGGCACGTGGCACATAGCCTAACCGACGATCGAACGAAACAGCACCCTTCTTTAAAAGCACAATCATTTCACCGATCCGCTGACGTTACCAAAGACATGCGCGGTAACCTAGGCGTTCCGTGACCCGCCACGTGGGCCTAGTCATCCGAAAAGAGTAGCCACCAAATGTCTCGCCGTCGTCAGACAGCCCGGGAATCCTAGGCTAAACCGTTAAAAACCGGGCTTACCACTCTCGACCCTGACCCATAAATACGTCGGGGCGAGAGTAGGGGGGCAGTGATAAGGCTCATGAATGGGAATTTCCCAGATTACGACACGTAGCAGATGACGTGTCGTCCACGTAAGCCTACTAGGCTCCTGGGGGCTGCAAAGGTAGAATTAGTGTGGTGCTTTGGGGACTTTCCTCGGTGTCTCATCTCCGGGCTAACACCCCCATTTATTGCCCCCGAGCCATCCAGCAGCCGAGCTGACACCCTTATTGCTCGTCTCCAAGCTATTGCAGGGCTGAACTTCCTCGGCCTCCCGGCTCGCCTCCGAGCCTTCCATCGAGCTGAACTTCCTCGGCTTCCCCGATCAACCGAGAGCGCGGAGCCCAAGCGCCCCCGCAACGGCTCCGTGTATCTCGCCAAAGTGAGACATCTTCCGCCCCTATGATCCGCGTCCCACGCTGGCGCGTCCCACCATTAATGAACGGATCCCGCCATCAATGCGGGATAACGCAGGGGCGTAACTAACGGCGAGGATCTCGCGCCGGCTAGCTCTATGCGACCGCTATATAAACCCCTCTTTCAGACGACTTAGGTAACTCGAACCCATTCGAATACGCCGCTACTCTGCTCTTATTCCACGGTACTAACTTGATTGTCGGAGGGTCCTACGGTGGTCACCCACCCCGGAACTTCCCTTGCAGGTAGCTCGGCGTCGACACTAACCCATTGAGATCCACACACTCAACCTCCACATCCAATCTCAACCGTCCAAGACCGCTTGCAGTAAGATCGACGGAGGACAATATCTGAGGGAGATTCAGACCTCCATCAATTAGGGATGATGAAACACAGTATCAATAGCAAATACGATAATAACGACGAGCAAACAATCGACCGTAGCCGAGGATTTTTTCAACTGCAGCCGAAACTCAGATCTCACCAAGATCTCACAACTCCCGATATCAAAATGGTAAATTTTCAATCATTCATCAAAACCTCCCAAAAAAAGTTTCTGGGGTTTTCTTATATAGCAAAACCCTAGATTCAACTACTAAATAAAACCATATAAAATATAAAATCGCAAAATTAAAGTAAAAAATTAATAATAATTAAATATATCCCAAACAAATAAAATATTTGCTTATTGGTCTCTTTGTCACTTGGTAAGGGGAAGAATAGCTCAGGTGGAGTTGGATTAGGTAATTCTACTCCATCATGTTGTTCAATGGAAGGCATAAATTTCTCATTTTTGGTTTTATCCCCCCTCGAATAAAGAAAAGAGGCCTGATTAATTCATTGGGTTGATGATTTATTAAGCAAGATTTTATTTGAAGTCTTTTATTATCTTCTCGTTTTTTTTTTCAATTGGTGGGGATTGAACCACCTCCTTTTGCTAGAATAGCTACAAGACTACTTGGGTGGTGGTATGTTTATGAGCTATTTGTAAGCAAGCTATATATAACATAGGCTCATATATTTTATTGCATCAATATACATCAAAGTAAGGATCTTTTTCCGTAAAATCTTGATGGAGATACGTGTCCTTGATGAGTTCTACACAGTGGCGGATCCAGAATTTTATCAAGGGTGAGACCAAAATTGCTATTGTTGTAAATGCCCCGTACCCGAACGTGAGGGTTCGGAGACGGTAAGTCTCGAGCCGAATTTTTTGAGTAATAACAAGCATATGGTGTTTCCATGCGACACACACACACACACACAGAGATATATATATGTGTGTGTGTGGAGAATAATGGAGAAAAGATGCCATATGAGGGAATTTCCTCCCATGGCGTCGAAAAAATACACCCTCCCTCATTTTTTCTGCCGATCGGCACCCACCATATTCATCCTTATCATCTAAGATGTGGGTACACCAAATTTCATGTGATTCTACAACCATTTCACTGTTGATTTAGCAATGTAAAAAATTCTATTGTCGGTAAACCGTTAATTTTGAATCCACTAAATCAACGGTGAAATGGTTGTAGAATCACATGAAATTTGGTGTATCCACATTTTAGATGATAACGATGAAGATCGTGGGTGCCGATCGTTGAAAAAATTGAGAAAAGGTGTATTTTTTCGACGCCATAGGAGGAAGTTCTCTCCTATGGCCTCTTCCCTCCATTAACCTCATATATAGGGTTTTTTTTAAAATAATATTATTTTAAAAATATTTTATTAAAATAGGATAGTAAAAATTAAAATTATCATTATAGGACGGTTTACACCCCACCCCAACCCCACTCCCCAAGAATTGGGGGCTGGTTCTGGGAACCCGCCTCCAGAACCCACCTCCTATACAAATGTATAGGGGGCGGGTTCCAGAACCCGCCCCCTATACATTTGTATAGGAACCCGCCCCATTTTTTTTATTTTTCTAATTATTTTTTAATTATAATTATTAATTATATAATTATAATTATAAATATAATATTAATTCTGATTTTAATTATAATTAAAATTCTTAAAAATAAAATAAAAGTAAATAAACGAAAAAAATATTCAAATTAAATAATAAAATTTCACTATATCCATATTTTTTACAGAATGAATCCGTCAAAATTTACAATACCAAAAATTCCTATCCGATTTCTATTTTGACGGTCAAATTTATAATATCAAAATGAATCCGTCAAATTTCCAATGTGAAAAATCCTATCTGTTTATAAAATTTAAATACTATTTTTTTCCTTTTCCTTTTCCCTTATGAAATCCGAGAAGGCTCGATATAAGCCTATGCCTCCTGGGATGACTGGAGGAACCACTTGTTTTTTGGATAGATGGTGGCGGCGGCGTCTGATCTTCTGCTTCGGTTTCGGGTTCTGCTTCAGCTTCCTCTTCAGCAGCGTCTTGGACAGGCTGTTGATCCGCAAATCCTGAACCTGAATGTGGGACAGGTGTCGGATATGTGTTTTCTCCCAACAAATTTGCGTAGGACGCTAAATCCGTCTCCCAACTGGGCAGTTGTAGCGAAGAATCTGTCCCGGTTTCATGCGGTTGATGTTGCACAAAACCTTGGCCCCATGGCTGCGCAAATCCTGACCCCCAAGGGTGCTGTTGTTGCGCAAAACCTAACCCCCAAGACGGCTGTTCTGTAAAACCTGATCCTTAAGACTGGTGTTGTTGCGTCTGTCCGGTATGCCAGGGTTGCTGCTGACGGTATGGTGATCCAAACCACCGATCCTGCTGCGCTGGATCTCCTTGATGCTGCGGCTCTGGTGTCGGGTCATACTGCGGCTGCGGTGCCGGTTCATACTGCGGCTCCGGTGCCGGCTGATACTGTGGCTCCGGTGCCGGCGATAAATGTTGAGAAATACCATATGAACCGAATACATCACCAATTAATTGGTCGACATTTGAAAATCGAGCCTGAGATGCCGGACCAGCATCAGTCGGGTATGGTTCCTGCACCATTGTTTGTACGAGATGCAACCCACGAGCCTGTCGTTACATTAGAAATAAGAAATAAGTATTGACTCATACCGCCGGATGTTAAAAAGTAATATGATATAAAGAATTCAACTTACCAAATCTCGTTCTATGTGGCCTGTAGGCTCGTATCGCGAGATGTTTGGGAAGTTTTTGGGGGGAGCAGAAAGATATCTTATGGTGACACGCTTATACCACTGTAGATATACTTTGGTAGCGTCGGTGGCTGTGTGGTCACCTATTTGCTGTAAGGTAATACTACGCTGCCTATCCTCCCATCTCAGCAAATATTGATGATGATAATCCCTCCAATCACGCTCCGTATTTCCTCCTCGCATGTCTCCCTCTATTGTCATAGGCGAAGGCGGCTGGACAGGAATATGTTGCAATCTATCAAACTGTCGCAACACCCTATCCGGGAGGTGCATGACAATGACATTAATGCAGAGGAGTGGGCATCGAGCCCGCCAAACTGGCTCTCCTTCGAGACAGATGCCGGGTAAGCGTTGTAGATGATCTGCTGTATAAGGCGTCCACAGAAACTGTGCAAATAATATAGTAAAAAAATTGTGATTAAAGTATTTCAAAATTGTAAAACAAATTTAATTACCTAAATTATGGTTACCTGAGCCGCCTCCATACGATCCAACTCATCTCTATAGTACTTAAGTACTCGACGTGGAGCCTTATACGCTTTCTTCCCATTCCACCAGCAGCCGAGCGGCTTTCCGGGGATACCCAAGCCAGTTATTTTAACATTCTCTGGTCTTCCTATATACATATGCTCCCATGACCAGATCTATAAATAAAATTTCAGATTATAAGAGAGAAAACCAATATTGCAATTTTGCAAAATTCTAGCTGTGAAAAATAAAGAATTTACCTGAAGTAATGTAATGTACCCACAAATTTTATTTTTCGTAGGAGCACATGCCTTATCGAGTTCCTTATAAAGAAAGGCAAGGACCCCTGCTCCCCAAGCATATTGGCCACAGACATCAAAATCCGTTAGGAAGCCAAGGTATAACGGATGGACATGCGTTGCTGATTGGTCCAGCATCAACCAAGAACCGATCATGTACAGAATGTAGGCACGTGCATGTCTATCCAAAACTTCATCGGTGGCTTCATCAGGGATATTACTAAATGTATCTCTTAACCAGTTTAAACTGATTTTATACCCCTTACTGTGGCATCCTAGTGCCTGATATTAGCATTTTTTTTAAATATTAAAGCTAGAAATAATGTAAAACATAAAATAGGTATACTAAAGAGGGGAATCAGAATGAAATTGTTTACCTGTCCGAGAGCAAACTCGGCATATATATCCCAGTATGGGTGGTCGGTATCTGGACCAATAATTTTTCCTCCGACCAACCCAAGCCCATTGACCTGTAAACCGAGTGAGAGGCCAATATCCTGGAGTGTGATTGTGGCCTGACCCCATCTTAGATGAAAGGTGTGGGTCTCTTTTCTCCAACGCTCAACCAGAAAGGTGACGAGGGCGTGGTCGATTTGGATATGACGAATCAACGACGCTTCATAAAATCCGGCCCGTCTAAGCCGATGGTTTATTCGTTGGTCGCTAACTATCCATTTGTCTGAGCTATGCATGACGATGGTGAGATTATCTCCATCCTGCAAAATTAAATAACATATTAGAATTAAATGAAAGGTGTAATTAAAAAAAATTAACTAAATTTAGAATATTTCCTCCCCGTGTAATATATTGAACGATCTGTGTTCGTTTTGATGCACAAGCAGAGATTTGTCGAGTGGTTGATTCTCCATTGAAATGTAGTGGAGCAGAGATTTGTCGAGAGTTTTATCAAGTAGAGATTAGAAAGTGTGGTTGATTCTTGATGAAGAAAGTGTGGTTGATGGTCGGGTTTTATAGAGGGTGGACGGGTTGCAGGAACCCGCTACACAGTCTTTGTTCTCAAAGAGGGCGGGTTCCAGGAACCCGCCCTCTTCAATAATTAGTCAAATCAGTTACTATTCACAAAGGAAGAGGGCGGGTTCCAGGAACCCGCCCTCTTCATTAATTACCAGAGAGCTGGCAAATCAGTTCCTATTCATAAAGAATAGGGCGGGTTTCAGGAACCCGCCCTCTTCATTAATTACCAGAGGTGTCAAATCATTACTATTTACCCACTATTCACCTTCTGGTACATTAATTACCAGAGGTTTCAAATCAGTACTATTCACCCACTATTCACCCTCTGGTACATTAATGTCAGAACATCATATCCTATTGGAAGTGTCAGAACATCATATTGAAGAGGGCGAGTTATTAAAACCCGAGCTCTTCAATAACTATTTGTACCAGTATGCCAGAGTCGGTCAGGTCAATTAAGAGGGCGAGTTGTTAGAACTCGCCCTCTTCAATATCTCGCCGGCCCTCATATCCTATAAATATGTCTCCGCTATACATTTCACTACCCATTTCATCTCTGTCAAATTTTCATCCTACACCGGTCACTATCCAGTTACTTCGATCAATTCTTCTCCGCTATCAATTTTGTGTAAGTGTGGAGTTTTAGAAGAAGGCCAAGTTCAGTACCATAGTCTGCGAGTAAGCAATTTTCGAGCAGTGGAACAGTTCATAAAGTATTGGAAGTAAGCAATTTTCGAGTTTGAAAGTTTTTTCCAATTTCAAGACAACATACAAAATATAACTGTTTTTTTTGCAGGATTATGGCCTCCCCAAGTATATTTGTTGTATGTAAATACGATGGCTAGGTTATCACAAGTGCACAAGGTCCCGAGTATATGGACGGGTCTGCACGAATCATGCGATTGGAAGCATCAACAACTTATGATGAACTAGAGACTAAAGTGTTCAAAATTACGAAATACGATCCCCGTGAAAGTAGGGTTAAGTTAAGTTGTATATGGCCTATGTTCAGTGGAAATGCATTGGTTGAAATTATAGACGATGCATCAATATCTTCGATGATAGATTTCGGTCTCTCAAGCACCCAGCATTCTTTTGAACTTTTGGTTCAGAAGGAGCAATTGGAAGTATCAGATGCCCCTCCAACGGGTAATTTTGATGGTAATGCTGGAGATAGTTCTTGGGGGTACGGTCACATGGTCAACGATGATACCGTCAGTGCCGGTGGATATGACTATATACAACATTATTCAAACCTTTAAACTCATGGGTAAACATTTTATAAACCCATATTTAAACATTTTAGTAATACCTATATACTAATATTCAAACATTTAATAAAATCCATAAATCCAGGTTCTTCCAGTCGACTGCTGCAGTTACATGCACCCCAGAAGAACAGTAAGAATTACCATACACAGCCTTCCACAGGTAAATAAATTTGAAACAAGTGATGATTTAGTTACGAAAATATTAAGGAATAATATTATAATAACAATTTATATACTAAACGCAGATTTCCCCATACCTTCGCATCATTCTAACACGATCCAAGCAGCGCATTCCAAGCATGTCCGTCCACATCTTTCCGGTCTTCTCACCCCGAACCATCCACATTACACCGACCACAACCATCATATATTGCATCCGAGCCTTATGTTGCTACGGGTGATATTGATATGTGTGGCAGTGATGATGATGAAATCGGTGAAGGTCATCAGGGGGAGGATAGCGTGGAATATGCTGCTGGATTAAATGAGATAGCATTCTTTGATGGTATGGTTGCGAATAACGATTTTGTCGAACTAGAAGATCCCGGTCTCGATCCGCTGGAAGATAATGGTTGGGTAGACTTAGCCGTGGCAGAAGTAAATACGGCACCCTATTTGGACGCGACAGCAGCAAGCGAAGATTGCATCAGCGTCGGGGATTTGTTTCAGAAAAAAGGAGATCTTATTTGTAAGCTGAAGTCGTGGTCCATTCAGCAAAACGTTACATTTAAAACCGAAGAGTCAAATAAGACGTACTATACTGTGGTATGTACGAAAGCTCCTGAATGTCAGTGGAGATTGCATGCATGTTGTTCCAAAAGAGCCAAGGCTTGGAAGGTCACCAAATACGACCAAGAACACACTTGCATCAATTCTATTATGTTACAGGATCACCGGAATTGCACTTCATCTTACATTTGCTCGCTAATCATGGCTCTGAACCGTACAGATGTGGCGATGACTCCCCGAGAGATACGGCTCTTGGTTAGCGGAGAGCATAAAATTCAGATTTCGTATGTGAAGGCATGGGATGCTCATAGAAAGGCTTTGTGCAAGATATTCGGGGACTGGGAAAGCTCGTACAACTCACTAGTCCCTTTTATGGAAGCCATGAAAGCATCAAATCCGGAGACCGTATACCGGTTAAAAACCACAGAAACAGACGTCGAGGGCTCTGTCAGGTTTCAAAGAATTTTCTGGTGCTTTGGTCCATGTGCGGTTGGTTTCACACACTGTCGGCCGGTATTGTGCGTTGATGGTACGTATCTATACGGTAAGTACAGAGGCTGCATGTTAATTGCTACAGGTGTTGATGCTAATAACGGTATATTTCTGTTGGGATTTTCTATTGTCGAGCGTGAAAATACATCATCCTGGTCATGGTTTTTCCGTCACCTCAAAAATATCCCATCTGTTCTTCATAGAACGGATTTATGCATCATATCTGATAGACATCCGGGAATACTAGCTGCAATGAGATCTGTATTTCCGACGACCCCATATAGGTTTTGCCTACGACACTTCAGGCAAAATTTTGATCGAAAATTTAAAAATTCGGATCTACATAAGCTTATGTACAGAGCCGGTGAAACGCCTGACCCTAATGTTCACGACATATACATGACGAAAATTGGGGAGATGAGTCAAGCCGCGAAAGCGTGGTTAGATGAGTATTCGGTACGCATGTGGTCACAAGCGCATGATGATGGGTGCAGATATCTCCTAATGACGACTAATATGTCTGAAAGCTTCAACGGGGTCCTTAAAGGGGTTAGAGGCTTACCGATACAGGGGTTGATTGTTCGAACCTTTTTCCGGATGAATACTTATTTTCTGCACAGAAGAGAAAAGTCCTTGGCGATAGACACTCCGCTCACCGCGTATTACGAAGATATCTTTCGGAAAAGAGAGCGCAGAGCACAATACTATAGATCCGAAAGGTTTGACACGGCGGAGTTTCAGGTAACGGGCGGTAATGGGAATCAATATACCGTGAACTTTAGAGATGAAGGGCTCTCTTCGTGTACATGCGGTCTTTTCCAGCAACAACATTTACCTTGTGCCCACGCAATTGCTGCTGCGAGCAGTATGCATACCTCACATTACAATTTTGCTTCCCATTACTATACAGTTTCTAATTACCTTACCAAGGTGCATACGATCCAAAATTTCATCCTATACCGGACAGTCGCTATTGGCACTATTATACTGCCAACAGACAAACACCGACTGTATTACTGTAGCATCTTGAAAAGTCGTCTTGGTGTTTTCCTGAAAATCGGTGAAAATTCGGTATTTTTCCGAAAACCGTCTTTCTCGTTATTTTGCAGTTTAGGGATAATTATACCTAAAATGGATAGGTAATTGCTTGTTTTTAGTAGCTAATGAGTTAATTATGAAATTCTGGTCGTTTAAAAAATTTTCCCTAATTTTTCAATTTTTTTATATTATTTTAAGCCGGTAAGAAAATACATTAAATTAGCGATAAATACAAATTTTTCCGGGCTAATTTTAATCTCTAAAATTATGATAATTAAAATCTAGTGGTAACATAAATTTTTAGTAATTTATTTTGATTTTTAACAAATTTTTATGATATGAAACGAATTTATTGAATTTTGAGCTAAAACTTGCAATTTTTGACTTGTAGGGGGCCTTTTTGCATAAAATTTCTTTTGTAAAACCCCTCTCTCTTTTTCCTCAGCCCTAGGACAGCCCCACCTTGTGCAAGTCCAGAAATTTCTGGCCTCACTTCCTTGTTTGCCTTCTTGAGTTGAAATAGTGGGTTTTTTGATTTATTTTAAATATAGTTGATAAGGTATGGTGTATTGACTTTTGTAGACTTGACCATTGACTTTCCCCACTCACCCACACCCCTCCCCTCACCTCCCTCTAGCCGAAACCTGCACACCCCTCTTCTTCATCTCTTTTCTTTTCATTTTCTTCAAATTTCTTCAAAAAACCACATCAAAATTGCAAATTAAAGCTTGCAAATTAAAACCATCCTTCATCCTTCTTTTCCTTCACCTCCCGAGCTTGGATCTTGATGCTTGAGGCCATCATTTGGAGCAAAATTTATTCTTGCTAGATCTCAATTGAGGTATAATTTCCATCAAGTTACTTTCTTTTTTTGCTAAATTCCTTTAATTATATGGTATTAGTGTTAAAAGTTAGCTAATTTCTAATCTTGTTTTTTAAAAAAAAGAGTAGTTTGTTTAAACTAGGGTTTTGAAGCCATGATAGTTAATTAAATTGTTTTGTAGTTAATCTAGTTGTTACTTAACTAATCTATATGGTTACCTTGTTATGTAGTCTTCAAATTTTGCTAATATTAGTTAATTTTAAATGTTTGATTTTGGTTGTAAATTGTTGTTTTAGGAAAATCTAGAAAGGGGTTAGTGTATGAAAATGGGTTGTGAAGCATGATTAATGAGTTGAATTAGGGTTTAGAAACCATTAGTTAGTTGATTAAATCTAAATTGTTATCTAGTTGTTTGCTAACCTAATCTAGAAGGTTAACTTGCTAATTGAGTTATAAATTAGTGTTAATTTAAGGTTTCATATATAGTTTGGATTAAGAATTGCTAGGTTAGATAATTCAAGTAATGGTTGTTTATGGAAAATAGGTTTTGAATCTTTGCTAATGTGTTGTGATATTAGTGTTTGTAGATTTCTTATTGTGTGGTTGGATTGTGATAACCGTATCGCTAATTTTCGGTATTTGCACCAAAATTGCTAGTTTTGTGCTTACTAGGTTTTTGTTAAAATTAGTTGGTGGATTATTTGTGATACCTTGGGGATGTTTTTAGCATCTCCTATGACGTTTAGGATGCGTGAGTGCGGATTTTTGGGTAGTCGGGTTTTAGTTTTGCCGGGCGACCAAATCGGCGTTTTTTTGGCAGTTTTTGCGATTTTCGCGTGTGTTCCGCGCACTTTATGCACGTTGTACCTAGCTAGTGAACTTTAGTAGTTTCGTTGGGTTTTGCGTCGTTCTTGATAAGTAACCTTATGTTGGTATTGATGTAAATTCCAGGTTCGGTCGCGGAGACGTCAGACGCGGCGCGAAAGGGAAAAGCGGTGATTGGACACAGCTAGCCAGGGATTCCGGTGAGTAGATGTAACATCTACGGGGGACTATCGTTGGATGGCGCAAGCCGCCCGATAGTTTTAGTAACTTACAAGATCCTTAGTGATGTTAGTAATTAGGGGTGAAATACTTAGTTGACTATTTGCTGCATCCATGCATTATATTGACATACATATATGAAACCATGTTATAGGACACCTGCACTATTGCCAGGGTTTTTATATGCAGCACGAGCACTATTCATGCTTACACACACACCCTGGTAATTGCCATGCCACCACACTAGATAACCTTTAAATTTAAACCTTTTACTAAATGATACTTAAACTTGTGCTATTGCCTTTAATTCCTTAAAATGAAACCGTAGGATTGCTATTCATGTGCATGTACTTCATCATATTAATTGTTCATGCCTAATCTATTAATCACACATCGCAACTTGATTATTGATACCATATGCATTCATTATCATTGATATATGCACTTATGAGGATTTCTTGAGATTTTATGATATTTCTGGATTTCGGGGGAAAGCCGCAAAATTTCTAAACTTATTATATTTTTAAAATATGTAAATTGTGGTTTTCTAGTGATGTAAGTGTCGTCCACCATGAGTTTGCTGTGGTTTTGGAAATCCGTGTCGAGGATGGAGGAACCGGCACGGGTACATGGTGGGCCCGGTAAGGTACCCTGGGGCAAGAGGAATGTGGTGTTGACGTTGAGCCTGGCAGGGGACGAATTACCTACCGGTGACTGTTTGGGACGGCGGATATCCAGAGGATACCGACCGTGGCCGCTAGATGATGAGATATTGATATTTGAGATGGGTCAGCCGGACGGCTGAGGCCAGAGATACATTTATGAGATTTGAGACAGCTTTTGGGTGTCGTTGCTGGACACCGGTTCTCGTCGATTCTTTGAGTATTATGCTGGCATTCTAAAAGAGTTTCAAAAACAAAAAGAGATAAATGTTTCTTATATATACCTATTGAGACCTCAGATATTCATGTTGCATACATATTCGTACGCTGATGTTGTATACACCCTGCTAGTGCACCCATTCATACCTGTATTTTAGATGCTAGGATGCTTGTGTGCATGCATACGATAGCCTTTGTAGGTGTTATTTATTACTCACGAGTTGGCAACTCACCCCCGTTGTGCCACAGTCTTTTGCAGGTCCGCTCCGTCAGTTCAGTAGCGGCAGGCGCACTTGTTCTTTTGCCTCCTTTGCCTGGACTCGAGATTTGCTCATAGGTGGGTTATGTTATTATTTTTGTACCACCTTGTAAATTCTTTGTATCTAGTGTACTCCATCTACTGTTTCTACCAGTATTATTGTATATTGACCTAGAGATGAGACTGTGAGGTTTGTGGGCTTTTATGCTGTATTTTGGGGTCGAGCTCACTTGAGTCGACATGATGTTTTCTTATGCTTCATTATGATTATTTCACATGTTGTTGCTTTATATTGCGTGGGATTTGTGACCGCCTTGTGGCGAAGAGCTAGCTCCCGCTTGGGAATGCCCTATTTTGTTGGATTCATATATATTTTTGTTGTACCCAGTTTGGGGGCCAGTATTTACAAAGGAGACTCTGCCGAAATTTTCGGAAAAATTGGTATTGTTTTTAAAAAGGGTTTTACATGACTTATTTGATAAACTCGCTTTCAACTGATTGGGTTTTCTTCACTCTTTTGCTTAATTGGTTTTGTTTTCTGGGCTTTGGCTTACTTATTTTACGGACGTCTTTAGACGTTTCGTAAACTTAAGTGCCAGTCACGTTCCTTACCCTGCGGGTCGTGACAAAGTTGGTATCAGAGCGATAGGTTTTACCTTTTTGAGTGTAGGACGACCCTTGGTAGATGGAGTAAGTGACTTAAGTAGGGTAACGTAGCGTGTGTATGTCCGCGGCATACTTGCGATACGGTACTCCGCCTAAGTGACTTTAGGATATACTTGCTTGAAAATTCCTTCTTCAATTCCGTGTATCCTATGATCCTATTGCACTGTTCTTACTATCCGTTTTCCTGTAACAGCCACTATGCCGCCGAAGGCTACGAGGGCACAGAGGGCTGCCGCCAGAGACGAGATTCGAGCTGGCTCGTCCGAGACTAGGACTGAGCAGGGTGGTATGCCTACGCCGCAGGGACAGACCGATCCACCTTCCCCAGGCCGTATGGATAGGCTCGAGACCGGTATGGAGGAGTTGCGACAGATGATGGGAGGCATGCAGGAGCTACGTCAGATGGTAGGATCCCTAGTTGCAGCCAGTCGTACACCGAGGCCGGATGACGTACCTACTACATCACAGACGACCATGATACCTGCTCCTACTACTACCACCGTGACCATCCCGGTTTCACTACAGGACTTCATGAGGCTGAGACCTCCAGTATTCACCGGCACCGAGGCAGCGGAGGACCCACAGACGTTCCTTGACAGTTTAGCCAGGATCTGCCGTTCACTGAGATGTTCGGATGATCGATGGGTAGAGCTTGCGAGTTTCCGACTAGAGGGTCTCGCGCAGACATGGTGGGAGTCAGTCTTGAGAGGTCGAGCTGCAGGTCTACCGCCTATGACTTGGGCCGAGTTTACAGCGGTCTTTCTAGCCCGTTTCCTTCCAGAGAGCGTTCGTGACGCCAGAGCTCGTAGCTTCGAGGCCTTAGTCAAGACACCTGGGATGACGGTGTCTGAGTATGACATCCAGTTTACACAGTTATCCCGATATGCTCAGTATTTGGTGGATACCGAGGAGAAGATGGTGAAGAGGTTCGTACAGGGACTTGATGCCCAGCTATATCTTGCCATTGGCGCCCAGCACTACGACACTTATTCAGCTGCTATGGATACGGCATTGCGGATGGAGACACGCATATCACAGACTTCGGCCGTTTCTGGGCGGAAGAGGATTCGCACCGATGTACCGTCTCAGAGGCAGCGCGCCAGATTCTTTCCGAGAGATAGGCCTGGCAGAGGATTTGGGCGGGGACAGTTATATGGTTCTTATCCCCAGGGGCAGCAGCCGTCGCCAGGATGTTTTTGGTGCGGGAGTTTGCACCATCTTGTCAGAGACTGTCCGGCGAGACGACAGGGAGCAGCGACAGTTCCGCATGTGACCCTGCCACCATCACCACCCCCTCCTCAGAGAGCCCTACTTCCTACCCCAGGCGATGCTCCACGCCAGTTAGGTGCACCGAGAGGCCGTGGACGCGGCGGTCCTGTTCAGAGAGGACAAGGAGGCAGAGGCCGAGGTCGAGGTCAGCCCGCTATCGGTGGAGGACAGGCCCGAGTTTTTGCTTTGACACCGCAGGATGCGCAGGCATCCAATGCCGTTGTGACAGGTACCTTGCCAGTTTGTTCTTTCGACGCACGGGTATTATTTGACCCAGGTTCCACACATTCGTACGTCTCTACACACTTTGCACCGATGTTGGGCCGTGAGTCGTCGTCGTTAGATCATCCGCTTGTTGTTGTTACTCCGGTAGGCGAGTCGTTTGTCGCTCGTTTTGTTTTTCGATTGTGTTCCGTTCATATCGGGGAGAGGGATTCATCGGTTGATTTGATTCTCCTCGATATGTTGGACTTTGATGTGCTTCTGGGCATGGATTGGCTAGCCACTTGTTATGCTTCGGTGGACTGCCGTGAGAAGGCAGTCAGATTTAGCTTTCCGGGAGAGCCAGTCCTTGTTATTCAGGGAGACCGCAGTGTCACCCTTCCCAGCTTAATTTCGTCTCTTCGCGCTGGTCAGCTCTTGCGGAAGGGATGTCAGGGATTCTTAGCGTGTATTTGTGATACTCGAGCTGCAGAGGTTCCGTTAGACCGGGTCCCGGTAGTTTGTGAGTTCCCTGATGTTTTCCCTGATGAGCTACCTGGGCTACCGCCTGAGCGCGATGTGGAGTTCTGCATTGATTTGATTCCCGGTTCGGGGCCTATTTCTATACCTCCTTATCGGATGGCCCCGGCAGAGCTTCGAGAGCTGAAGGATCAGTTGCAGGATTTGTTAGATAAGGGGCTTATTCGACCGAGTGTTTCTCCGTGGGGTGCTCCGGTCCTGTTTGTCAAGAAGAAGGATGGAAGTTTGCGCTTATGTATCGACTACCGCCAGCTGAACAAAGTTACCGTTCGGAACAGATATCCGTTGCCGCGCATTGATGATTTGTTCGACCAGCTTCAGGGTGCGGGGTATTTTTCGAGGATCGACTTGCGATCAGGATACCATCAGCTGCGAGTTCGACAGGAGGATACACCGAGGACAGCTTTCCGCACGCGCTACGGCCACTACGAGTTTTTGGTGATGTCGTTCGGACTCACCAACGCCCCAGCAGCATTTATGGATTTGATGAACCGTACATTCAGGCCGTATCTTGACTTGTTCATCATCGTGTTTATCGACGATATCTTGGTGTACTCCCGGAGCAGAGAGGAGCACGAGCAGCACTTGCGGATTACGTTACAGACTCTGAGGGAGCACCAGCTGTTCGCAAAGTTCTCCAAGTGTGCGTTCTGGCTGGACAGCGTCGGATTCTTGGGTCACGTGGTTACGAGAGACGGCATTTGTGTGGACCCGAAGAAGATTGAGGCTGTTCAGTAGTGGCCCCGACCTACATCGGTTACTGAGATCCGTAGTTTTCTAGGCCTGGCGGGCTACTACAGGCGTTTTGTTCAGGACTTCTCCCGTATAGCTGCACCGTTGACCAGTTTGACCCGGAAGGGAGTTCCTTTCGTTTGGACAGAGGAGTGCGAGCGCAGTTTTCAGCAGCTACGGACTTGTTTGACTACGGCGCCGGTATTATCTTTACCTTCGGGATCAGGCGGATTTGTTGTCTACTGTGATGCTTCGCGAGTGGGATTAGGATGCGTATTGATGCAGCATGGCCGGGTGATCGCTTATGCTTCTCGGCAGTTGAAGAAGCATGAACAGAACTACCCCACTCATGATTTGGAGATGGCTGCAGTGGTCTTTGCACTGAAGATTTGGCGACATTACCTATACGGCGAGTCGTGTCAGATATTCACCGATCACAAGAGCTTAAAGTACATATTTCAGCAGCGAGATCTGAACCTCAGACAGCGTCGTTGGATAGAGTTGGTGAAAGACTACGACTGCGAGATCTTATATCACCCCGGCAAGGCGAATGTGGTGGCTGATGCGTTGAGTAGGAGGCCCGGGGGTACTCTATCCTTTTTGCGCGCAGTGCAGAGGCAGTCGTCAGCAGATTGGCAGATGTTATGTGACAGCCGAGTTGAGTTCGAGTTCACTCAGACAAAGGGACAGCTCGCGCATGTTCGTGCACGCCCACAGTTGCTTGACCGTATATGTGAGGCACAGCGCAGTGACGACCGTTGCTCAGAGATCATGGCACAGATGGGACAGGGCAGATTTTCCGAGTTCGTGGTTGACGATCAGGGGATTTTACGATATGGATCTAGACTGTGCGTACCAGATGCTGATGGATTGCGGCGCGACATTCTTGAGGAGGCACACCGATCAGTGTATAGTGTCCACTCCGGTTCCACCAAGATGTACCATGATATGAGAGAGACCTACTGGTGGGACGGGATGAAGAGGGACATTGCGGAGTTCGTTTCGAGATGCCTGACTTGTCAGCAAGTCAAGGCCGAGCACCAGAGGCCCGCAGGAGAGCTACAGCCGTTACCCATTCCAGAGTGGAAATGGGAACAGATTTCGATGGACTTCGTTGTGGGTCTACCCAGGACCAGTCGAGGGTACGACTCCATCTGGGTGATCATGGATAGATTGACGAAAGCGGCTCACTTCCTACCAGTGAAGACCACTTTCAGCTTCGCTCAGTATGCTCAGCTCTATATCGACGAGATCGTGCGGTTGCATGGCGTACCGACTTGTATCGTGTCAGATCGAGGCACCCAGTTCACCAGCCGACTTTGGCAGAGACTTCAGGAGGCTTTGGGCACTCGTTTGAGCTTCAGCACAGCGTTTCACCCGCAGACAGACGGACAGTCAGAGCGGACCATTCAGACTCTCGAGGACATGCTCAGAGCATGTGTTTTAGACTTTGGTGGTAGCTGGGATCGTCATTTACCTCTAGTGGAGTTCTCCTACAACAACAGCTTCTAGGATACTATTCAGATGGCACCTTTCGAGGCATTGTATGGGAGGAGATGCAGATCGCCCGTCTGTTGGACAGAGCTCAGCGAGAGCAGCATTTTGGGGCCACAGCTTGTTGAGGAGACGACAGCGAAGATACAGTTGATCCGAGACCGGATGAGAGCGGCTCAGAGCAGGCAGAAATCCTATGCAGACAGGCGCCGTCGCAGATTAGAGTTCGCAGTTGGCGACCATGTTTTTCTGAAAGTCTCTCCGATGAAGGGCATGATGCGTTTTGGGCGAAAGGGGAAGCTTAGCCCTAGATTCGTAGGTCCCTTCGAGATTCTCGAGCGTGTCGGCGCAGTTGTATATCGTTTGGCTCTTCCACCCAGCTTTCCCGATATTCACCCCGTCTTCCATGTTTCGATGCTCCGCAAGTACCTTCACGACCCTTCGCATGCAATTCAGCACCCGACAGTCCAGCTAGAGCGCGACCTTTCTTTTGCAGAGCAGCCGGTGGCCATCTTGGATCGGCAGGTGAAGAAGTTGAGGTCGAAGATTATACCAACCGTCAAGGTCCTTTGGCGTAGCCCGAGCAGCGAGGAGGTTACCTGGGAGACCGAGGGCGAGATGAGGAAGAAATATCCCCATCTCTTCGAAGGTACGCGTAGCTATATTTTTAAATTCGGGGACCGAATTTTTTTAAGGGGGGAAGATTGTAGCGTCTTGAAAAGTCGTCTTGGTGTTTTCATGAAAATCGGTGAAAATTCGGTATTTTTCCGAAAACCGTCTTTCTCGTTATTTTGCAGTTTATGGCTAATTATACCTAAAATGGATAGGTAATTGCTTGTTTTTAGTAGCTAATGAGTTAATTATGAAATTCTGGTCGTTTAAAAAATTTTCCCTAATTTTTCAATTTTTTTATATTATTTTAAGCCGGTAAGAAAATACATTAAATTAGCGATAAATACAAATTTTTCTGGGCTAATTTTAATCTCTAAAATTATGATAATTAAAATCTAGTGGTAACATAAATTTTTAGTAATTTATTTTGATTTTTAACAAACTTTTATGATATGAAACGAATTTATTGAATTTTGAGCTAAAACTTGCAATTTTTGATTTGTAGGGGGCCTTTTTGCATAAAATTTCTTTTGTAAAACCCCTCTCTCTTTTTCCTCAGCCCTAGGACAGCCCCACCTTGTGCAAGTCCAGAAATTTCTGGCCTCACTTCCTTGTTTGCCTTCTTGAGTTGAAATAGTGGGTTTTTTGATTTATTTTAAATATAGTTGATAAGGTATGGTGTATTGACTTTTGTAGACTTGACCATTGACTTTCCCCACTCACCCACACCCCTCCCCTCACCTCCCTCTGGCCGAAACCTGCACACCCCTCTTCTTCATCTCTTTTCTTTTCATTTTCTTCAAATTTCTTCAAAAAACCACATCAAAATTGCAAATTAAAGCTTGCAAATTAAAACCATCCTTCATCCTTCTTTTCCTTCACCTCCCGAGCTTGGATCTTGATGCTTGAGGCCATCATTTGGAGCAAAATTTATTCTTGCTAGATCTCAATTGAGGTATAATTTCCATCAAGTTACTTTCTTTTTTTGCTAAATTCCTTTAATTATATGGTATTAGTGTTAAAAGTTAGCTAATTTCTAATCTTGTTTTTAAAAAAAAAGAGTAGTTTGTTTAAACTAGGGTTTTGAAGCCATGATAGTTAATTAAATTGTTTTGTAGTTAATCTAGTTGTTACTTAACTAATCTATATGGTTACCTTGTTATGTAGTCTTCAAATTTTGCTAATATTAGTTAATTTTAAATGTTTGATTTTGGTTGTAAATTGTTGTTTTAGGAAAATCTAGAAAGGGGTTAGTGTATGAAAATGGGTTGTGAAGCATGATTAATGAGTTGAATTAGGGTTTAGAAACCATTAGTTAGTTGATTAAATCTAAATTGTTATCTAGTTGTTTGCTAACCTAATCTAGAAGGTTAACTTGCTAATTGAGTTATAAATTAGTGTTAATTTAAGGTTTCATATATAGTTTGGATTAAGAATTGCTAGGTTAGATAATTCAAGTAATGGTTGTTTATGGAAAATAGGTTTTGAATCTTTGCTAATGTGTTGTGATATTAGTGTTTGTAGATTTCTTGTTGTGTGGTTGGATTGTGATAACCGTATCGCTAATTTTCGGTATTTGCACCAAAATTGCTAGTTTTGTGCTTACTAGGTTTTTGTTAAAATTAGTTGGTGGATTATTTGTGATACCTTGGGGATGTTTTTAGAATCTCCTATGACGTTTAGGATGTGTGAGTGCGGATTTTTGGGTAGTCGGGTTTTAGTTTTGCCGGGCGACCAAATCGGCGTTTTTTTGGCAGTTTTTGCGATTTTCGCGTATGTTCCGCGCACTTTATGCACGTTGTACCTAGCTAGTGAACTTTAGTAGTTTCGTTGGGTTTTGCGTCGTTCTTGATAAGTAACCTTATGTTGGTATTGATGTAAATTCCAGGTTCGGTCGCGGAGACGTCAGACGCGGCGCGAAAGGGAAAAGCGGTGATTGGACACAGCTAGCCAGGGATTCCAGTGAGTAGATGTAACATCTACGGGGGACTATCGTTGGATGGCGCAAGCCGCCCGATAGTTTTAGTAACTTACAAGATCCTTAGTGATGTTAGTAATTAGGGGTGAAATACTTAGTTGACTATTTGCTGCATCCATGCATTATATTGACATACATATATGAAACCATGTTATAGGACACCTGCACTATTGCCAGGGTTTTTATATGCAGCACGAGCATTATTCATGCTTACACACACACACCCTGGTAATTGCCATGCCACCACACTAGATAACCTTTAAATTTAAACCTTTTACTAAATGATACTTAAACTTATGCTATTGCCTTTAATTTCTTAAAATGAAACCGTAGGATTGCTATTCATGTGCATGTACTTCATCATATTAATTGTTCATGCCTAATCTATTAATCACACATCGCAACATGATTATTGATACCATATGCATTCATTATCATTGATATATGCACTTATGAGGATTTCTTGAGATTTTATGATATTTCTGGATTTCGGGGGAAAGCCGCAAAATTTCTAAACTTATTATATTTTTAAAATATGTAAATTGCGGTTTTCTAGTGATGTAAGTGTCGTCCACCATGAGTTTGCTGTGGTTTTGGAAATCCGTGTCGAGAAGTGGAGGAACCGGCACGGGTACATGGTGGGCCCGGTAAGGTACCCCAGGGCAAGAGGAATGTGGTGTTGACGTTGAGCCTGGCAGGGGACGGATTACCTACCGGTGACTGTTTGGGACGGCGGATATCTAGAGGATATCGACCGTGGCCGCTAGATGATGAGATATTGATATTTGAGATGGGTCAGCCGGACGGCTGAGGCCAGAGATACATTTATGAGATTTGAGACAGCTTTTGGGTGTCGTTGCTGGACACCGGTTCTCGTCGATTCTTTGAGTATTATGCTGGCATTCTAAAAGAGTTTCAAAAACAAAAAGAGATAAATGTTTCTTATATATACCTATTGAGACCTCAGATATTCATGTTGCATACATATTCGTACACTGATGTTGTATACACCCTGCTAGTGCACCCATTCATACCTGTATTTTAGATGCTAGGATGCTTGTGTGCATGCATACGATAGCCTTTGTAGGTGTTATTTATTACTCACGAGTTGGCAACTCACCCCCGTTGTGCCACAGTCTTTTGCAGGTCCGCTCCGTCAGTTCAGTAGCGGCAGGCGCACTTGTTCTTTTGCCTCCTTTGCCTGGACTCGAGATTTGCTCATAGGTGGGTTATGTTATTATTTTTGTACCACCTTGTATATTCTTTGTATCTAGTGTACTCCATCTACTGTTTCTACCAGTATTATTGTATATTGACCTAGAGATGAGACTGTGAGGTTTGTGGACTTTTATGCTGTATTTTAGGGTCGAGCTCACTTGAGTCGACATGATGTTTTCTTATGCTTCATTATGATTATTTCGCATGTTGTTACTTTATATTGCGTGGGATTTGTGACCGCCTTGTGGCGAAGAGCTAGCTCCCGCTTGGGGATGCCCTATTTTGTTGGATTCATATATATTTTTGTTGTACCGAGTTTGGGGGCCAGTATTTACAAAGGAGACTCTGCCGAAATTTTCGGAAAAATTGGTATTGTTTTTAAAAAGGGTTTTACATGACTTATTTGATAAACTCGCTTTCAACTGATTGGGTTTTCTTCACTCTTTTGCTTAATTGGTTTTGTTTTCTGGGCTTTGGGTTACTTATTTTACGGACGTCTTTAGACGTTTCGTAAACTTAAGTGCCAGTCACGTTCCGTACCCTGCGGGTCGTGACAATTACCGCCGGAAAAAAATATAAGGCCCGGAAGACCTAAGGTGCGTCGAGATCGAATGACAATGGATGCTGATCCTCAGCAAAGGCAATCCAGATGTAGCCTATGCAAACAACCAGGCCATTATAGAACCAGATGTCCAGGACATGCATCAGGGGCGGGACCTTCAGGATCGTGACAAGTGCACTCAGATTTTTTTGTATTATAAATTTGACGGATTTATTTTGTTATTATAAATTTGACCGTCGATATAGTATTTACATTTTACAAATAGATAGGATTTTTTTACATTGTAAATTTTGACGGATTCATTCTGTAAAAAAAATTGATATAGTGAAATTGTATTATTTAATTTAAATATTTTTTTCGTTTATTTACTTTTATTTTATTTTAAAGATTTATAATTATATAATTAATAATTATAATTATAATAATAATAATATTATAATTATATAATTAATAATTATAATTAATAATTTAAATAATTAAAAAACGTAAACATACAAATGTATAGGGGGCGGGTTCTGGGAACCCGCCCCCTATTCTGGGGGGTGGGGGTGGGGTGCAAACCGCCCTATAATGATAATTTTAATTTTTACTATCCTATTTTAATAAAATATTTTTAAAATAATATTATTTCAAAAAAAAACCCTCATATATGTGTGGGGGTTTAAGGGTCCCATGTTCGAACTCCAAGAAATTTCCTGAGCCAGTAACCCAAAACCTCTCCTCAACCTATGCATTCTCATCCTCGCGGATAAACAAAAATAAAAAAATAAACCGAGCAAAATCCCCCGATCGAACTTGCCGCCTCTCCTCCCTTGCCTCCTCCCTCGAGCGCCTCGCTGCGCCTCCTTCCTCAGGTGCCTTCCTCCCTCGCAGAACTCGAGCGCCACCATCCCTCGCCTCCTCGAGCTTGCTGCGCCTTCGCCCTCGCCCTCGCTGCGCCTTTTCCAGTGATGAGTAAAACTCCTCCAACGCCGAGCTCGGGTTTTACGACGACGATCGGAAATAAAGCCAAACCCCCCCCCCCCCCCATCTCCTCTCATCGATCCAACGACAAGCTATGGTTCTGCCCTTTCATGGATCCGACGACGAGTTAGGTTCGGATCCTCTCTTCGTCTTCGAATTCTTTACTATGATCTTTAAATTAACCTGATCGAATTTTGATTAAATATTTGAAAAATAACATTTTTTATTGATCAATTTATTTTTATGCCAGTAAAAGTTTCATATTAAGATCGATGTTTAATTTTTCGGTGTGATTTTTTGTGATTATGTTAAGATAACATAAACCTTATTTTTTTTAATAGGAATGGATAACAATCAAGACTATGCAATGGATGAGCAATCCCAAAATTTTACCGAGTTAATCATCCATATCGATGTTAATGATCTTGTCGGTTGTAATGAGAATAACTAAAACGAGGATGATGATAGCGAAAAATTGGAAGATGAGAATGGAGAAAATGAGAATTCTAATAGTGATGCCTGTGATCTCATTAATAGTAATGTTGTTATTCATGTTGGTATGGAATTTCCTAAAGAAGCATACAATACTTACAACTCATTTGCAAAACTTAGAGGCTTTTCCGTTCGTAAGTCGACGAGTGCGAGAAATAAGAATGGTATAGTAAATTAAAAGAAATTTGTATGCAGTAAAAAAGAGCATAAAAGTTTGAAGGATAAAAAGTGAGCAAAGGAGGAAAGTGAAGAAGAAAACAACTTGTGAGAGAAGGTTGTCCTCTAAGAATTATCATACATAGAATCACAGATGTGTTTGGAGGATAACATTTATAGATGATCAACACAGTCATCCTTTGTTGCCCACGCCATCAAAAATTTCTACTCTGCATTCTCATTGTGTAGATCATCTAAAACCTTCTTGCAAATCGTTGATGGATCAATTTCATAATTGTGGTGCGGGATCGTCACAGATTGCTGATTTAATGAATACTATAGGTGTGGAGAATTCGGTTGATGTCACCCACAACAAATCATTGACTATTTCAAATCGAAAAGAAGAAATAATATGAGTCATCATTGTGTGTTTGTAATACAACAATTTATTGAGAGGCAAGCTGTAAATATTCAATTTTACTATGCACTTGAGCTTGATGCTGGAGGAACTTGTAGAAGTATTTTTTGGGCCGATGGAAGAGCTAAGGCTAGTTATAAGCAATTTAATGATGTTATGTTTTTTGATGTCACATATAGGACTAACAGTTTTCTAATGCCATTTGCACATTTTACGGGAGTTAATCACAATCGACAATCATCATTGTTTGCATGCACTCTTTTAGCGGATGAGAAGGAGACTTTTGTTTGGTTATTTTAGTAATGGCTAAAATGCATGTGGGGTAAAGTGCCAACCGCAATCATTACAGACCAGGATCCTGTAATTTGTAATGCTATTAAGAGGATTTTTTCAAAAACCTTGCATAGATACTGTATAGGCATATAACTTTGCATGAAAATGAACATCTCTGTTCTTTACGTCGCTCTTTTGCTACCTTCGACGAGGATTATAAGAATTGGAGTCGATATAGTTAGACTATTGAAGAAAGTGAGAAGTGTTGGATGACTTTGAATGAGAAGTATAAAAGAACTTTTTAAGAACCGTCGTCTGAAAAAGCAATAATTGAAATGAAATCTTGGAGATGGTTGTGAAATATGTATGATAAAAAACATCATTGGGTTGAAGCCTATTTGAAGGATATGTTTTTTGCTGGCATGAGATCAAGTCAGAGAAGTTAGAGTATGAACTTGTTCTTTGATGGTTTCATTAATTCTATACCGCCATTGTTTCAATTTGTTGAATGGTAGGATAAAACTTTAGCTGCTCGACGTAAAATGGAGGAAAGAGGAGACACACGTTGCTTAACGACAAATCCGGATTTCCATGGCATGCATGACATGGAGGCCTGTGTAGCAAAGGTATATACTACTAATTCATTTGAGATATTTCAAAATGAGTTTCGACATGTGTTTCATTGTTAGCATAATATGGGTGGTATAGAAGAGGACTTCACCACTTAT
The DNA here is from genome assembly GCA_030015575.1 of Agapanthus africanus. NCBI lineage: Eukaryota > Viridiplantae > Streptophyta > Magnoliopsida > Asparagales > Amaryllidaceae > Agapanthus > Agapanthus africanus. The sequence goes on along the minus strand of CM057349.1, from coordinate 406,550,076 downwards.
AATGTGGTTTGCAAGATAGATGGAAAAATTAATACTCACCATGTGAAGTGCAACCCAATGGAAGAGCTCTTCAAATGTTCGTGCGCAATGTTTGAGACCGACGGTATACCATGCAAACATATATTATATGTAATGAAGTAGATATTATTTATGCAAACTATCCCAAAACAATATATCCCATCGAGGTGGACTCTTGGTGTTAGGCACAACACTACTAAGGGTCGTGGAACACATGCAAATGTTGATCTGAGGCTGTCAACAAATGCAGCAAATAGAACAGTTACACCTCTTGATTCATGGAGACTTGGTGCAAAAAAGAATGAAGTTGTAGCCTTGGTGGCGGAGAATCGAGATTTTTACGAAAAACCCGACGAGTTTATTAATTGAATGCCGCAACAATGCAATTTAAATCTTGAAGAAGAGCCGAGCACTCAGATTAGTTCTACTATGACACCTTCTGACCTATCTCATATAACGATCAAAGATCCTTTCAAAAATGCCTATAAGGGTCGTCCTATTATTGCATCTCGAATTCCATTTGAATAGAAGTATTGCAATCAAAAGCTCAAAATAGGTCGCGCGCTTGTAGTAATTGTTACGAAAAGGGTCATGATATAAGAACTTGTCCGCTTTTAAAGGTATTAATATTCTATTCTTGTTTGTCCTTATTGTTGTCATTAAGTTTTTATAAATGATGGTTGATATCTAATATGAGTTATTTTTAGGCACATGATGCTTCTAAGGGAAAGGAGTGAAGATATTTTGGTGTTGCTTGGAGAAGAATAGAACATTTTTGTTGATTTTTTTCTGGAGCTTGTTTAGTAATTATAAGTATTTTATTGTTATGACTTTGGATGTATTTGGAGATTTATACTAGCATTTATGTTGTGTTAGTATTTTTATTGTTTTGGCTTGGATGTACTTTGATATTAATTTTGGCATTTATATAGTACTGATTTGAAATATCATTATTATTTTGTCTGAGTTTATAATTTATTTTGTTAAGAAATGTTTGAACATGTGGACAAAAATTACCGTAAAGTGGAAATTTTTTTCCGATTTTTGACAGGAAAATACTTATTGGGAAAAAAGGGAGAAGAAAATCAAAATCAAAATAAACCAATATATACCCACTATTTCACTAACACCGTTGAATATAACATAATAAGTCAATCCCTTAAAATTTAAACCTGTTCAAGTTGTTGGATATGGTATGTACAATAACACAAAAATACATGGCATATATAATAACACAAAAGACTGCATTTTATTCAAAGCATTTGAAATTACAATTGTGGAATCGAATTTCTTACAATTGACAATTCCTTCTGCATTTGTAAAGCTTTCTTGAGCAACAACCTGGAAGAACAAGATATGCAAACATAAATAAAGAAAGTGACAGGTTTAGATATGCATTTTACCAAAGGACAGCACAAGAAAATTATTTAATTGGGAAGTCAGCATATATTAAAAATACATAATTTAAAAAATAAAAATATTTAAACGGCAGATGTAATAAACTGAATTGGACTAATCAATATTGCACTGATTGGTAGCACTATAGTAATGTTCGGAATTCTGATTAATAGTCCGCTTACAAGTTTTGGCTATCAACTTCTTCATATAAGATTGAACGGGCGAATGGAAGTATAGCAAATTATCTAACATGAGATGAAAAATCGCTAACATAATTTACAAGTCACGAACAACTAGTTCTGAAAAACAAATATGATACTGCATAATTTTTTGATAGTGGAAGAGTTGAATGCAGTAACTAATCAAACCAAGAACACATGAATATTCCAATTATGTGATTCTGTAAACAGGGCACATGCATATGCTACAACTTCTGAACTCAAACCAAGTGTCTCTTTTGAATAGCATAACCTTAACCAGGCAACCCAATTTCGATCACGGCTTATATATATATCAGTAAATCTCACATTAATATACAAAAGGACTTCTAGGAGTTGGAAGAGAAGACATAAAATACAGCAAGATTAGAGTGCAAGGAATAAGCATCAAATGACACATTTTTATTGCAATGAGGACTAGGCCAGACATGAATAATTCAATATGTAATGTAAAGTCTAGAGTTTTGGCATTTGTTCAAACATAAAAGTGACATGCCTCAGTTTTGTCACATGAACCAGCCAATGAATCTGCATGAGTTATTTTATCCACCAAGTTTGAGGGGTGACAAACAAGCAACTAAGCAAGCCATTACCTTTGAAGGAGGGTTAGGTTATGCAAACTCTAACCTTTAAGGCCTGACCTCCAGTGAATCAACGACTTTGGTGTATTATTTTGTTTTTTAATTACAAAATCCAAAAGAGCTGATTCACTCCTTCAATTAAGTTTAGATAAATGAGTTAGAGTGTATTATTTTGTTTTTCAAATGACACATTTTTATTGCAATGAGGACTAGGCGAGACATGAATAATTCAATATGTAATGTAAAGTCTAGAGTTTTGGCATTTGTTCAAACATAAAAGTGACATGCCTCAGTTTTGTCACATGAACCAGCCAATGAATCTGCATGAGTTATTTTATCCACCAAGTTTGAGGGGTGACAAACAAGCAACTAAGCAAGCCATTACCTTTGAAGGAGGGTTAGGTTATGCAAACTCTAACCTTTAAGGCCTGACCTCCAGTGAATCAACGACTTTGGTGTATTATTTTGTTTTTTAATTACAAAATCCAAAAGAGCTGATTCACTCCTTCAATTAAGTTTAGATAAATGAGTTAGAGTGTATTATTTTGTTTTTCAAATGACACATTTTTATTGCAATGAGGACTAGGCCAGACATGAATAATTCAATATGTAATGTAAAGTCTAGAGTTTTGGCATTTGTTCAAACATAAAAGTGACATGCCTCAGTTTTGTCACATGAACCAGCCAATGAATCTGCATGAGTTATTTTATCCACCAAGTTTGAGGGGTGACAAACAAGCAACTAAGCAAGCCATTACCTTTGAAGGAGGGTTAGGTTATGCAAACTCTAACCTTTAAGGCCTGACCTCCAGTGAATCAACGACTTTGGTGTATTATTTTGTTTTTTAATTACAAAATCCAAAAGAGCTGATTCACTCCTTCAATTAAGTTTAGATAAATGAGTTAGAGTGGAATTTACGTAACTCCAATACTTCAACTTTTAGGTGCAGAAAATTCCAATTATTTCAGCTCCAAAATGAGAGGTGAACAAGGTATAATTAGAAATTTGGCATTAAGTTTAACGCCTTGTTATACATTATGCAAACTCTATAGTTAGCAAGGCCCTAACTCTACTCAAAATTTATATTTGATAAATTTCGTTTGGCTTCAGATTATCTAAACTCCAACATGGTTGCTTTTTTCTCACTTTTCACGGCTTAGGATAAAAGGGGTTGGATTGAATTTTAGATAACTTTATGGAAAAATTTGTAATGCATTATACCTACACCATATATATTACAGCGACAAAGTATAAGCATAGAGAGAGAGAGAGAGAAAAACTCACATTCTTTATGGAACCATTGTTGTTGTCTCTATTGATCACCCCTTCACTTCCTCGTCGCCGAATCTCCTCCCATCTCGTGTCCTCTTCCTGCGCGCTACCTTCATCGTCCTGCTTCTCGCTGTGGTGATGTCGGCGCTTGAGATCTTGATCGTTCAAGCTCTCGAGATTTGCGATCCATTTCTTAGAAATTTAGGGATGATGAATCGATGTTGATTCGAGATTCGTCGAAATCTAGGGTACGAAAACGAGAGAATGAAAGAATTAGATTTAGAGGTGGAGACTTAAAATTAGCGAATTTTACTCGTCACTGGAGAAAGGCGCAGCGAGGGCAAGGGCGAAGGCGCATCGAGGGCGAGGGTGCTCGAGGAGGCGCTCGAGGAGGCGAGGGAGGGAGGCGCTCGAGGTCTGCGAGGGAGGGAGGCGCAGCGAGGAGAGGCGGCGAGTTCGATCGAGGGGTTTTGCTCGGTTTATTTTTTATTTATTTTTACCGGCGAGGATGAGAACGCGGGGATGAGGAGGGGGATTACCGGCTAAGGAAATTTCCTGAGTTCGAACACAGACAGACCATTAAACCCATACACCCGTGTTGCACATGTCAAATGTATTATTTCATATTTATGAATATGAGCATATATGTAAATTTGTAAATTATGAGGGTTTATATGTAAATGTGTAAATTTACGGATATCAGTTTTTTGTATGTGTAAATTTGGGGGAGAGAGAAGGGGTTAAGGGACCTGAGCTCAAGCACAGCATTATTTCCTGAGCCCATTACACAAAATCGCCTCTGCATTTTGAAATGAGGTTGAGCGAGGAAAATAAAACCTCTTGCTAACCTCTCGTCGTTGCGACCCGTCCCTCGCCGACGATCGCCGCTGTCCCACACCACCATCATCATCACCACAACCATCACCATCATCACCCACCATCATCATCACCACCACTCTCTCTCTCTCTGGCTGAACGGGAAAAAAACCCTCTCGCTAATCCCTCGCCACCGCGACCTAGCCGTCACTAACGATCGCCGCTGTCCCAAACAGCTGTGAAAATGAAGAAAATCGGGGGAAACAAAAAGAAGGGAATTTTGATGGTCGTTGGGGTCATGGGAAAGCAATCTTAGGCTTTCAAAAGAGGAAGAAAGGGGTGGGCTTGTAGTTGGAAATGGCGGTGGTGATGAAATGATCGTGATGATGCTCGATATCGGTGATCTCCCAGATCATGATACGTGGAAGATGACATGTCTCAAAGCATGCAAGAAAGGACCTACAGTGGCCGACCAGACCACTCCTATGCCCGTCCTATGAACAAACGCTGGCTCACCTCCGAGCCCCTGCACAATTGGCCTCCTCGGCCTCACAGCTCGTCTCCGGGCTACCGCAGAACCGAGATACCTCGGCTCTCCCGCTTGTCCGCGAGCTCTCCCGCCGAAGTCATCTTCCTCGGTCTCATCAACCGACCAACGACACCGCTCACAGGCGCAACCGCCATCCCGCGAATCTCGCCATGCGCGAGATATCCGCTGGCCACATCCCACGTTCCACGCCATCACGATCCCCCATTAACGAGCCTGTCTCGCCATTAATGGGAGATCCCGCTCATCACGCGGGCGTGACGTCGTATCACGCCCCGCTTCCTAGAGTACGGTAAGATAGGCACGTGACAGAGCCAACCATGCTACCTGTGGATAGGAAATATCCTTCCACAGTCATATTACGGCTGTAGAGATATCAAGAACAATAATAATAACTATCTAATACATGTCCATAAGCCAGAATAGCGAGTCAAGAATAAAATAATGCGGAAGCAAAAAGATCCAATAAAGAAATAAACTGAAATGTACGTCCCATAATGTGGGCTCACATCAGAAATGAAAATACTAAAAGGAAAATAAACTAACTACCAAAAAGTTCTCACTGTTCGGCCTGCTCACTGGAAAACTCCTGCTCGGCCTGCAGCGAAGGTAGAGAATCTGGGCCATGCAAAACCCAGACGTCAGTGCGCCATAATATCAAGCAATAATATAAACAGGGGTAGTAAGACATGCAGATATGAGTATAAACGGTAAAACATGTATAACAATAATATAAGTAAGGACAGTGAGGATAATGTGTAGCGAGTAATCTAGACTGGTCTATTAGGTTAACTACTTTCAAGTCTTTGAAATCAATTTGATGAATCATCGATGTAACTCAATAGTATCCCGTGCGTGTCCGGAACCACGGTCAAGATTCTCGGGCTGAATCCGAGACGTGCCGCAAGGCAGTAAAAGGGTAGTATGTAACGATGAGTGATGTCAGCAGCATCACCCCGGGGCTGGCCTAGCCCGTAAGACTGATCAGTAAAGGTATCGAACTGTCGAGTTACAAGTCAGGTTTTATCATTGATTTCCCCATACCCCCAAGTTATGTGTTCAAGTCAGGTATTGATAAATCTGGAGCTAATGCCAACACAGGATCAAGCAGGTACAGGTTTGTCTGAATAGACAACAGGAAATGTCTGTAGGAATAACAAGTCAAGATTGTTGGCATTAGTAACAAAATCGGGTAACAGGTCAAGCAATGGTACATCAGGTCAAGTTAGGTAGTGTATATGGATCCAACCATGTCCAGTAGTGTACGGTATCAAGTCGTGTCAAGTAATAGTATATCAAGTCATGTCAGGGGTGCACAAATGTCACATGGGTGCTCATAATCAATTATAATAAGCATGGGTACACAAAAACAAGTATGGAGTACCAATGTAACAATAAAATGGAATAATGTGATGTGGTATGCAAAATAGGTACAGATTAAAACATATGGATGCACAGTTATCGATTAGGGTTAAAGTTATAGTTCCAACACTAATTAAAATACACTTTATCAAATATGGAATGTTAAAATCACATTATTATGTATTATATGATCTATGGATGCAATTGTATATATACTAGACGATACGGATGCAAATAGGTATCCGAAAGGTTATAAACTATTAAAAAATGGTACCGAGGGCTATAAAACTAAGCAATATGTGATATAAATATGGATATGGGTACAGTGCATTGTAATCTAATATGCAACAAGATATGTTTTCATGTTCTAAATCTAAAATGATATAAACGGAATATCGAAATGTTAAAATGAAATGTGGGTCACTAGATTTAAACAACAGGTTTAATATGTATTTAAAAAAGTATGTAATAATTTAAATAGCATGTAGCAAGATTTACTTGCCTAGACGGAGCAAGAAACGGGGTGTACGGAACGTCTCACGTCGGCGAGAAAAGTCGCGAGGCGTGCACGGTACACGGAACGGATCCAAACAACGCACAGAGGTGATCACACGAGCAAGGCATGTTCGCTGGCTCGTCGGGATCATCGACGTCACAGCCGGCTTCCGGCGAACTACAAAAGGCAGAGAACTTTTCTTCAAAACAACAAGAGGGAAAAGAAAAGAAAGAAAGAAAGAAAGAAGAAAGAAGGGAAGGAAGAATGAGTGCAAAGCTCACTGGGTTGTACCGTAGACAAGGAACGAGGGGCGACGACGAGATCGACGGCGGCTATCAACTCCGGCGGTGTAAAGGTGTGCAGGGGCTCGGTTTGGGTTCTGGTATGTGTGTGTGTGCGAGATTCTTGGTGGCTGAGGTCGTTAGCAGAAGAGGAGAGGAAAGGGAGAGGGAGAAGAGGGTTGTGGAGACAACGATGAGGTCGTCGGAGCTCCGGCGGCGATGGTACGGCGATGGTGCATAGGTTAAGTTTGGGTGCAGGGAAAGAGCTCGGGGGTAGGCCAGAATATTGGTGGTGGTGTTTAGGAGTTGAGGGGGAGGTGAGTAGACGGAGGGGAACACGACGACGAGGTCGTCGGTGATGGGCGGCGACGAGGTCGGTGAGGAAAGGTGGTGAAGCGATGGGTCGGTTCTTAGGAAAGGAGGTGGTCGAGGAGGGAGAGGGTGACTGAGAGGGTTGAGGTGATGGTGGAGGTCGAGAGGAGAGTCGGCGACGGGTGAGCGAGGGGGAGGCAGCGGCGGTAGGGTTTGGGTTCCGTGGGTTTTTGAAAAGGAAAGAGAGATGAAGAAGAAAGATAAATATATAATAGGAAGAGAGAGAAATTAGCGAGAGGAGAGAGAGAGAGAGAGAGGAGAGAGAGAGGAGATCGAGAGGTGAGAGAGAGAGAGCGCGTAAATAGTGAGGAGAGATAAATTTGGTTTTATATGGGAAAGAGAGAAATGAAAAGGGGAGGGGAGAGAGAGAGGTAAAGTAAGGAGAGAGAAAGAGAAAGAAAGGGGAGAAAGAAAGAGAAAGGAAGAAAAAGAAAGAGAGAGGGGGAGAGAGAGTGTGGGGCCGAGCCAGCGAGGAGAGAGGCTGGGATTGGTTAGGGAAAAGATTTAAAAAATTTAAAAAAAGATTTTAAATTGGTTAACGAAAATCTACTGAGCTGTTAAATATTAGAATTAAATATTTAAAATTTAAATAAATTGAATTTTGGCGGAATACAAAAATATTTCAAAACGCGTCCGGGTCGGGTCTAAAAATTCAGATTTAAAATACGAAAAATATATGCGATTTTCAAAATTCAAAATGAATGCTCAGTTAACGAAAATGCATACCCCCAAGGACGGATGCACGTACGTGCGTGTAGCCATCCAAACACGCCCGTTTCACTGAACGGGACGAAAACAAGATGAGCGGACACTACCACGGGATTAGGGGTATCATGAAGGCTATGATATACAATTTTAATTTATTTTACATGATCTAAAATGTTATATGGTAAAACATGCGGTGCTAGATGAAATGCCAGTATGTATTAATCATGAGATGCACGTGTCCATGCAACAAGTCAAGGTAATCTATAAATAAGAATCAAACAAATTCAAGCAAGCGGGTCGGGTCGAATGCAATGTAAAATGTAAAATACCATTCACACCCAAACACTATAAATCAATAAAATACCACAGATAAAAAAATATGGGAACTGGAATTGGTATAAATGAACTAGGTTGTTACACGTAGGGAGCGTAACGGCCGGCGTGATTCTCGTGCATGCCTTGCCTGCTGCCACCGCTATATAAATCCCTTCTTCAGACGGTTCAAGTAAACCATTTTTACTCCATTAAGCCGTTACTTTGCTCGGATTTCCTCTCTAACTTGACCGTCGGAGGGTCCTCGGTGGTATAACCACCCCGGGACTTCCTTGCAGGTAGCTCGGCCTAACCAACCTCAAACCCATTGAGATCTACACGCTTCAGGAGCCTGCCTTCAGATCCAATATCAGCTATCCATCGCCGCCAACAGCAGATCAATGGAAGGTAACATCTTGACGTGATCCAGGTCACGTCAGCTGGCGCCGTCTGTGGGAAATCCTTGATTCCATAAAAACAAAAGTTCATCTTTCGATCTTTGAGCGCAAGAGCGCTAGCGCGCCACGTGTTAGCACGTGGACGCTCGGGCACTAGCGCTTTGGGCGCTAGCACTCTGAGCGCAAGCGCACTAGCACTATGAGCGCTAGCGCGCCACGTGTCAGCATGTGGGCGCTCGGGCACTGGAGCTCGGGCGCAAGAGCGCTAGCGCACCACATGTCAGCGCGCGGGCGCTCGAGCAGCAAAAGGGACTTGGTCCCTACAATGGGAGTTGTACACCCAGAAAGGGGCACTTATATATATATATATATATATATATATATATATATATATATATATATATATATATATATATGAGGAGTTAAACTCCTAAGATGTTTTGAAGCTGATGAAGGGCTTCTCCTCTTGAGCCCTAGTTCTTCTCCAAAGTGGGGTTTTTGAAGATGGGTCTCCTTCTTCTTCCTTTGTTGGCCGGATCTTGAAGATCAAGAAATATGAGATTCTAAAAATCTCTCCTTTCTGAAATCTGATGGCAGATCTGAGTTCCCCTTTGTGGGTTTTGTGGTGAAAAACTATTTAGTTTTGGAAAAGGAAGAGTAAAACTCTTGATTTAATTAAAAAAAGAGGAAGGTGTAGAACCTTGAGAAAGGAGAAGATCGCAGATCTAGATTTTTCTTTGGAGAGAGAAAAAGTTGTTGGGATATTTTCATTATCCTTGCCTTTATAGGCTATACACTTTACATATTGCCCCTTGGACTTCACAAAATGGCATTTTGCTTATCCCATGGCTCATGTGCCATTTCTTTTTGCACATAAGCTATGGGTTTTACAGAAAATTGGCTTTATGCCCATTTTCTTACATTCATTCGTAAAATAAAATAAAAGAAGTACAATAAAATTATTTATTACAAAAATTTTATTTTAGCATAGGGGATGGCCGGCCGCTTCATGTTTGGGCTCGACCTGGGCATGGGCCCACTTGCTCCGGGCTTGGGCCCGCTTGGCTTAGGGTTGACTTTGATTTTGACTTGGTCAACCGGGGTGTAAATTTTTACCCCAAAAAATTGCCCCCCATCAATAAATGCACACAGCATATGTGGGTCGTGTGCATGAAATTGATGGATCTTCTTTCACGTGGAGGCGACTTGATTTGGTTCCCGCTTCTGGGAAGCTGGCACTGCCCTTTTTACGACATGGACGGTCGATTCTGCCCTTTTTGCAACTTGGACGGTCGATGCTGCCATTTTAGCGACGTGGACGGTCGATGCTGCCCTTTTAGGGACTTGGACGGTCGGTGCTGCCCTTTTAGCGACGTGGACGGTCAGTTCTGCCCTTTTTGCGACTTGGACGGTCGGTGCTGCCTTTTTAGCGACTTGGACGGTCGGTGCTGCTCTTTTAGCGACTTGGACGGTCAGTGCTGCCCTTTTAGCGACGTGGACGGTCGATGCTGCCCTTTTAGCGACTTGGACGGTCGATGCTGCCATTTTAGCGACGTGGACGGTCGATGCTGCCATTTTAGCGACGTGGACGGTCGATGCTGCCCTTTTAGCGACTTGGACGGTTGATGCTGCCACTTTAGCGACGTGGATGGTCGATGCTGCCCTTTTAGCGACTTGGACGGTCAATGCTGCCCTTTTAGCGACGTGGACGGTCGATACTGCCCTTTTAGCGACGTGGACGGTCAATGCTGCCAGTTTAGCGACGTGGACGGTCGATTCTGGATTTGACTTGCTCCGCTTCTTGCGGTGTCAGGGATGAAGTTGACTTGTTTCCGAGGTGGAATTTGATTCTGCTAAGGAGGTTATTGGTTGTTTTGCTGATTTGATGTGATTTGGATTGACATCAGCACCGCTACACTGGAATATGGTACCAGGAGCGAATCATCATCTGTCTTTGAGAGGATTTGGGGATTGGTTTTTTTTGTTTGGCATCTGCATTGCTGCACTGGAATAATGCCAGGAGCAACTCATCATTTGCCCCGAGAGGATTTGGGAATTGATGGCTTAGGAGGCAGGTTTAGATCCCTATCACCTAAGACTTTTCAATTTTATGGGCCGTAAGGGTCCCATAAAAGCATTTTCTCCCTAGGAGTCAAAAGGATCTCGTAGGTGTATTTTCTCCTTAGGAGTCGTGGGGACTCCTAAGTGTGTTGCTCCTTTGTGAGTCGTAAGGATCTCACGCAGGAATTTTCTCCTCTCAAAATCGAGAGGACTTTGAGAGTGTATTTTATCTCCTTTTCACGAGTTTGCGCCCTTTCGGGTTTTCACAAATTCGCCGGCAGTCTTGCTGTTTTTACTCACGGAGCCCCTTTCGGGTTTTCATCCGTGCCTGTTTGCTTGTGGACATACTTGTTCCCCTCCGAAAGGCGGCCGAGACTTTGGGTCTCGCCTGAGATTCGAGGCAGATGCTATGTGGTTTTATCCGTCTACCTCTCCGAAAATACCAAGTTAATTTATGGCACCGTGTATCGGAGGTTTAGACGGATGCGGCCGACGTAGCAGACTTCGTCAGATTCCCCCTCAGGGTGAGGGGGTTTTGATTGTGGGGACGCTCTTCCCTGCAGGCGCAAGCCCCTGCAGTTAATTACGCTACCGCATCGCGGTAACAACTTTCTCCTTCTCCAGAATTTCACTTCGTGTCGTATGTGTTTGTTTTGTTTGTGGTTGCCCGTAGATTGTTTACGGAGACTGAGTAATGCCGTCGCCCGTAGGACGTGGATTAATCCAAATCCGTATTTATTTAGATTTGGGTTTGGTGTTTTTAGTTTAAAGATGCATTAGTCGCGTTGCGGCTAAGATCAACTTAAGCGTTCGTCAAGGATACGTTAGTCCTGTCTTGGGCTAAGATCAACTTAACGGGGTGATCCATTTAATATATGGCCGTTGGGACTCGTCGCCTCTCTGACGTCGTTGAAGGATTACAACGACAGGTGTCAGAGGAGTTCAGAGATGTACCCTCGAACCGAAGTTGATTTAGGGTTTTATAGTCCATTTTGAATGTTTAAGGATACGTTAGCCGTGTTTGGGGCTAAGATCAACTTAAACGGGACCGTTTAGATCCAGCAGAAGAGCATTTAGAGGCTCTATTGTTCCAGTTTAGAGACATAGTGGTCTATAGGTAGTTTAGGGACGTTGCGGTCCATGCTCCAGTTTACAGACGTGGTGGTCCATATTCCAGTTTAAAGACGCGGTGGTCCATATTCCAGTTTACAGACGTGGTGGTCCATATTCCAGTTTAAAGACGTGGTGGTCCGTTATTAGTTTAGGGACGTTTCGGTCCGATGTTAGTTTAGGGACGTTTCGGTCCATATTCCAGTTTACAGACGTGGTGGTCCATATTCCAGTTTACATACGTGGTGGTCCATATTCCAGTTTAAAGACGTGGTGGTCCGTTATTAGTTTAGGGACGTTTCGGTCCGATATTAGTTTAGGGACGTTTCGGTCCGATGTTAGTTTAGGGACGTTTCGGTCCGATGTTAGTTTAGGGACCCCGCAGTCCGTATTGATGTGTGGTCGTCGGGACCCGTCACTTCTCTGACGTCGTTGAAGGATTACAACGATAGGTGTCAGAGGAGTTCGGAGATGTACCCTCGAACCGGTAGTAAATTGATTTAAGAGAGCAATCTTGCTCAGTCAATTTAATTTAAGGACTTATGGCCAAAGTTGGGCTAAGTCCAGTTTCAACATTTTTTGTCTTTGGCCTGTGCTAGGGCTTTACCCCTTTTTAGTAATGCATTGCATTATTCTTGTTTTAGTTGGGCTCTGCTCTTTTATAAATGATGCAGAGCATCTATTTTTTTGTTTGGGCTTTGCCCCCCTTTTAAAATGCATAGCATTTTTTATTAGGCCTGTTAGGCCTTTTAATTAGGCTCTGTCCCTTTTCTTTAATAATGCAGAGCATTAAATACTCTGACAGCGCCCCATGTGGCTTGTCAGGCGCTTTGCGCTAAGTAATGAGCGCAAACTCATATGGTGGTGACACGTGTCACTCTCTGGTGAGTGCAAGCGCAATAGCGCAGTGCACTGCGCTAGTGCGCTGTGCTGTTGCGCTGCTGACACGTGGCGAGCTCTGGTGAGTTGCGCCAATTCCAGAGAGCAAAGCTCTATTTCAAGAGCGCGTAGCGCAAGTGGTTCTATAGCTGACACGTGGCGCTATCTTAAGAGCGCAACAGCGCAGTTTGTAAGTGCAGAGCACTAAGAATCTTTTAGATTCAAGAATAGAAGTGCAAAGCACTATTTAATTTCTTGATCTAAATTAGATCAAAGAAGAAAAAAAATAAATTCTTCTTTTTTGTTTCAAGAACTAGAGGTTCATAAAAGTGCAACGCACTATTTTTTTTATTTTGTTGTTTTCTTGTTTTTAAAGAACCAATGGTTCAAAAAGAAGTGCAAAGCACTGTTATGTGAAAAACATTGATCTGGTTTTTAGATCAATGATTTATTTAAAAGAGATTTCTTCTCTCTCGTGAAGGTTTTTTACCTCTTTCTTGAAATTTTCTCAGAGTTCTCTCTGTTTGAAGCTCTTGACTCTTTTTTTTTCAAGAAATGTTCATGCTTTGAATTGAGGCCTAGGGTCCTTTTTATACTGCCCATAAATTAGTTAAATTTGTTAAAGAGATCTTTCTCTGAGTGATTTGGGAAATTTTTCCCACCGTTGGATCTTTGATCCAAGGGCTTCTATTTTGCAGAAGAAAATCTTCTTGTTTTAACAAGAACAGAAAAGATTTCTTAGAAATTTAATTCTGTTTGGTGCAGATGCCCCAGCGCGTGACACGTGTCGCGCAGCGCAACCGCGCTAGCGCATCTGCGCTGACACGTGTCTCACAGCGCACAGCGCAACTGCGCTAGCGCATCTGCACTAGCGCATCTGCGCTGACACGTATCGCGCAGCGCAACTGCGCTAGCGCATCTGCGCTGACACGTGTCGCGCAGCGCACAGCGCAGCGCAACTGCGCTAGCGCATCTGCGCTGACACGTGTCGCGCAGCGCAACTGCGCGAGCGCATCTGCGCTGACACGTGTCGCGCATCGCAGTGCATGCGCAACTGATGCGTTGCTTCATTTAATAAATTTTAAATTTTCAAAGCAAAGCTTTGCTCTGATTGAGGGAAGATGAAGCGTTGCTTCATCTCCCACCTCGGAATTTGAACAGAGCTTTGCTCTGATTGGGGTAAACAAATACCTCCCCACCGTTGCGCTTATGTAGCCCCAAATGTGAGCGCAACGGTGGCGGAATTCCAGCCGCCGTGACAACTTTTGGAAGTCGAAGAGGCACTTGATGCCTATAAATAGGACCTTTGGTCCACCACAGATGCTTATCATTTTTCAGATTTTTATTTTCAAAAAACTTCAGAGCTTTGCTCTTGCCTTCAAGAACTCTAGAGCTTTGCTCTTCTTTCCAAAGTTTTTTAGAAAAAAACTTTAGGTAAAATTGATTCTTAGATTAAATTAATTTTAATCAATCTTAACCAGCAGAGCTTTGCTCTCATAGATCTTTAGATCTAAAGAGATCCCCATTGGGGTTTCACTAGCAGAGCTTTACTCATTTTCAAAGTTAGAAACTTTAGGTAAAATTGATGTAAATCAAATTAATTTAAATTAATCTCAGTCAAAGAGCTTTGCTCTCACAGATCTTTTGATCTAAAGAGATCCCCATTGGGGTTTCATTGAGCTTTTGTTCATGGGTTTTAATCCCTGAACAGAGCTTTGCTCTCTAGGAATTTAGCCCTCTATGTATATTATTTTTCTTCTATCGCTAATCTTCCTGTGGTATTTCCTCTAGGCATAATGGCGGTGCATCTATACAGTTTGCACGAGTTCATCACCTATGACGATATCCGTGCACAGGGTCGTCAACAAAACCAGGAGTTTACAGACGCTCAATGTGCAGAGGTTATGGGTCGCCTAAACACAAGCGGTGGTTGGCTGCTACCCTGTCGTTCGGCTCTTTTGAAAGTCGTGCTGGGAGCAATATGGAGAGCACTTCCGGGTCTTCACGAGGCCCTACCGCTCAATGCGCTGGATGATACCGATGACAAGGTGCATTCAGTGTACCTGACGGGGCTGATCTCGAAGAAACGGCGGGACAGCCTCATTGACATCCTACATCAAATCTTCCAGCAGACGACGATAGTTGCTGCTTATCGAAGGCCGGGAGGGCTTGCCAATGATCTTGACACAGAGGAGCGCGAGAGGCTGCGCATAAGAATAATCAGAAAGGCCAGAAGAACTCTGGATGGCCTTACTTTTGACTTTCTCAATCCGTGCCCTGGATATGAAGTTATTCCATTGTAATAATATTTTTCGTTCACTGCTTTTTATGATTGTAAGAATTTTTGGCAATATGAATGGAAACTTTTTATCTCAGCTTGTCTTATTTCTCGTCCTGAGTTTTCTGCCCATGCATGAATGAGTGTGTCTCGAATGCTCGATTAAATGTAAATCGGATGTTCTTTCTGTCATTTCCTCCGTCTTCTCTTTCTTTTATTATCAGTATGCCACCTTAGAAACCATGGTTGACGGATGATTTGGACGAGTATCCCGACCTTCTTAAGAAATAGCGATGGCTTAGGCCGCAGGTTCAGATTTGCTGCCTAAGACTTTTCAACTCTATAAGCCGTGAGGGTCTCATAGAGACTTTTCTCCAAGGATCGAGAGGATCTCATAGGTGAGCTTTCTCCTTAGGAATCGTGAGGATTCCTAAGTGTGGTTTTTTTTACAAGTCGTAAGGATCCTATAAGAGAATTTTTCCCTCTTACGAGTCGAGAGGACCCACAAGCGGTTGTTTCCCTCCTCGTCGAAATTCGACTTTGGAGAGTGAGACCCGTGAATAGTATGCAAGAGACCATTTTGGATTGACTTGCAGGGTCCCATTGTTCAGGAAGCAAGTTTTTTAGTCCCTGCTGCCTGAGGCTTCATTTGCATGTTGAGACGAATCGGGAATTTCCCGCGGAGACACTAGTTTCTCTGTGAGCCGACGCGAATTAGGAGGCTCTCGTCAAGGAGTGTTTGTATCCGTGAGTCGAGGAGTTTGCTAGGGATTATTTGTTTCCCAAGCGCCAAGGATTATTTGTTTCCTTGGGTTTGAA
Organism: Agapanthus africanus; assembly: GCA_030015575.1. Lineage (NCBI taxonomy): Eukaryota > Viridiplantae > Streptophyta > Magnoliopsida > Asparagales > Amaryllidaceae > Agapanthus > Agapanthus africanus. The sequence goes on along the minus strand of CM057349.1, from coordinate 406,534,149 downwards.
ACGAGTCGAGAATTTCCCACGGAGGCACTGGTGACTCTGCGAGAACCCGGATCAGGAGGCTCTCGTCAAGGAGTGTTTGTATCCGTGAGTCGAGGAGTTTGCTAGGGATTATTTGTTTCCCAAGCGCCAAGGATTATTTGTTTCCTTAGGGTTTGACACGAGTCGAGAATTTCCCACGGAGGCACTGGTGGCTCTGCGAGTCGACGCGGATCAGGAGGCTCTCGTCAAGGAGTGTTTGTATCCGTGAGTCGAGGAGTTTGCTAGGGATTATTTGTTTCCCAAGCGCCAAGGATTATTTGTTTCCTTAGGGTTTGACACGAGTCGAGAATTTCCCACGGAGGCACTGGTGGCTCTGCGAGTCGACGCGGATCAGGAGGCTCTCGTCAAGGAGTGTTTGTATCCGTGAGTCGAGGAGTTTGCTAGGGATTATTTGTTTCCCAAGCGCCAAGGATTATTTGTTTCCTTGGGGTTTGAAATGAGTCGAGAATTTCCCACGGAGGCACTGGTGGCTCTGCGAGTCGACGCGGATCAGGAGGCTCTCGTCAAGGAGTGTTTGTATCCGTGAGTCGAGGAGTTTGCTAGGGATTATTTGTTTCCCAAGCGCCAAGGATTGTTTGTTTCCTTGGGGTTTGAAATGAGTCGAGAATTTCCTACGGAGGCACTGGTGGCTCTGCGAGTCGACGCGGATCAGGAGGCTCTCGTCAAGGAGTGTTTGTATCCGTGAGTCAAGGAATTTGCTAGGGATTATTTGTTTCCCAAGCGCCAAGGATTATTTGTTTCCTTAGGGTTTGAAACGAGTCGAGAATTTCCCACGGAGGCACTGGTGGCTCTGCGAGTCGATGCGGATCAGGAGGCTCTCGTCAAGGAGTGTTTGTATCCGTGAGTCGAGGAATTTGCTAGGGATTATTTGTTTCCTAAGCGCCAAGGATTATTTGTTTCCTTGGGGTTTGAAACGAGTCGAGAATTTCCCACGGAGGCACTGGTGGCTCTGCGAGTCGACGCGGATCAGGAGTCTCTCGTCAAGGAGTGTTTGTATCCGTGAGTCGAGGAGTTTGCTGAAGACACTGGTTTCTTCGGAGTTGGACCGAACTGTCGAGATTTGGCTTTGTCTTCTGGCGGAGCCTGTTGGGAAAATATGGTTCCTTCTTTGTTTACGCCCTTGGATTGTATACAGGGATCGATGTGATCTTAACTGTAGGGGCAAAGTTTTATCATCATCATTTTTTTGTTTTATCTCCGCGATGCTCTATCATTTCAGCTTTTATATCGCGAAGGTCGCGATTGCCTATTCATTTCGGCTATTTTTCGCGGTGCCCAATCATTTCGGCTATTTATTTTATTTTTACTCGCTACTTTTTATTGCGAGTTGCCCAATCATTTCGGCTATTTTGCATGCATACATTTTTACTTGCTGCTTTTTATTGCAAGTTGCCCAATCATTTCGGCTATTCCGTATGCATGTGTGGCCTACCGGCTTTCCGCCGTAAACCTGGAATTAGACACCGATTTCGGCATCAGCACCGCTACAACTGGGATATTGCCAGGAGCGAATCATCATCTGCCTCCGTCGATGTCGAACGAAGGTGGCTTAGCGAACAGGGTTAGGGTCCTGTCGACTAAGGCTTTGACTTCATGAGCCGTAAGGGTCTTACAAAGTTATTTCTCCCTACAAGTCGTGAGGATCTTATAGGTGTATTTTCTTCTTAGGAATCGTGAGGATTCCTAAGTGTTTGTTTCCTCTATAAGTCGTAAGGATCCTACAGGAGGGTTTTCTCCTTGTAAACCGAGAGGACTTATAAGGGTCGTGCGAACATATCCCCAGTCACGGATGGATCTTGGTTAGGGAAATGTTTATTCGCGCCCGTGGATTGTATACAAGGGTCAGTATTGAGCCACTTGTAGGGCAATATCGAAGGTTGTGGGGGTTGCTTAAGCACAGGTTTAGGTCTCTGTAACTTAAGACTTTCAACTCTCATGAGCCGTGAGGGTCCCATAAGAGAGTTCTCCTTACTAGTCGTGAGGATTTCGCAAGTGTATTTTCTCCTTAGGAATCGTGGGGATCCCTAAGTGTGCTTCTCCCTTGTGAGTCGTAAGGATCTCACGTGGGTGGTTTCTCCTTATAAGGTCGAGAGGACCCTATAAGTGTCCTTTAACGAGGTTGCGCCCTTTCAGGTTTTCACAAACACTCGCCGGTAGCCCTGCTGTTTTTACTCACGGAGCCCTTTCGGGTTTTCATCCGCGCCCATTTTGCTTATGGACATACCGTTTTTTTTATTCTTTTTATTTTTATATATATTTTTTTCCTCTTTTTTTTACGAGGTCGCGCCCTTTCGGGTTTTCACGAACACTCGCCGGTAGCCCTGCTGTTTTTACTCACGGAGCCCTTTCGGGTTTTCATCCGTGTCCTTTTTGCTTATGGACATGCCGTTTATTTTATTTTATTTTTATATGTTTTTTTTATATCTCGTCAGCCTAAACATGCTGCGGTAGTAGTTTAAAGACGTTTCGGTCTGCTATTAGTTTAAGGACATTTCGGTCCGCTATTAGTTTAAGGACATTTCGGTCCAACATTGAGAGGCTGGCTACTGCTTATAAAACTTGAGCTTAGGAAGATAGCGAGCGGACATGGTCGTCGTCACCTATCATTGACCTAAGCCGCGGCTCATTAAGCGTAGTATTTCTTTAGGAAGCGACCGTTTATCGGCCTAAAAGGCCTTTCACCGTGCATGTCCATGAGTAGATAGGCCCCACCCTGGTAGACCTTATCTATGATGTACGGCCCTTCATAGTTTGGCTCGAATTTTCCCCGCTTGGCGTGATTGGGGATCATAGGCCTTTTGACCACTAGCACGAGTTCGCCTTGGCGGAATGTCCTCGGTCGGGTCAATCTTTCGTATGAGCGCGTCATCTTTGCTTTATAAGCTTCCAGATTTTGTTGCGCTATGAGCCGTGTTTCTTCAAGGGCATCAAGCTCCTCAAGCCGAAGGTTGGCATTTTCTTCATTCGTCAGCTCGTAGTGGACTGCCATTCGTAGAGAGGGTAGCTCTATCTCGAGGGGAAGTACTACTTCTGTACCGAACACCAACGCGTACGGCGTTGTGTTCTTGGCCGTTTTGAACGTAGTTAGATATGCCCAAAGAGCTTCTTGCAGTCTTTCGTGCCAGTCTTTCTTATTTCGGGACACCGTTTTCTTTATGATTTTTGTCAAGGTCTTGTTGAAGGCTTCAGCTAGTCCGTTGGCTCGCGGATTATAAACCGAGGAATATCTCCAGTCTATATTATGCTGTTGCGCGAAGCGACTGATCTTGTGGCTTCTGTAAGCTGGCCGGTTATCGGAGATGATCCGTCGCGGAGTTCCAAACCGATATATGACATGTGTCTTGAAGAAATGAAGGATATTCTCCGTCTTTACTTCCTTCAGCGGTACTGCTTCGGCCCACTTAGAGAAATAGTCGGTCGTCGCTAGGATGAAGCGATGTCCTCTAGACGATGCTGGTTCGATGGGGCCGACTATATCAGTCCCCCACATCTCGAATGGCCAGCTAGCCACCATTGGATATAATGGATTCGGATGCTGATGGATGAAGTCCCCATGAATTTGGCATGAGTGGCATTGCTTCACATATTCGAGGCAATCCTGAATCATTGTGGGCCAGTAGTAGCCCATCCGTTTGATCTTCAACTTCATCTTTGGGCCTGCTTGGTAAGAACTGCAGAGTCCGTTGTGAACTTCCTGGACGACCCTTTTCGCTTCGTCAGGTCCTAAGCATCTCAGCCACAGAGAATCAAATGACCTTTTGTACAGAGTATCATTGACGAAGGCGAAAGACAGAGCTCGTTTTATGAGCTGATGTCTCTTGGACGCTTCTTCAGGCATTCGGTGGGATTTAAAGTAATCTATGAAGACTTCTCTCCAATCCTCGGCATTTTTCCAATCTTTTACTTGCAGGGTCGTCTGCTCGCTCGCTCCTTTTTCTTCGGATGATTCCGGAGATATTTCTGCTGGGGCAAGCACTCGACGGCTTTGTACCACGATTCTAACGTCATCGAGGTTCTCGTCAGCTAATTCTTTAGCAAGTTTGGCCAGTGCGTCCGCTTTGCTGTTTTCCGCACGCGGTATGTTCTCCTAAGTATAGGAGGGAATTTGGGTCAACAGTTGTTGCACCTTTTCACCGTACTTCACCAACTCCAGTTTGCACGTTTGGTAGTCGCCGTTTACTTGACTAACGACCAGTTGAGAATCCCCGTATATGAGGAGGTTTTCAATTCCCATGTCAATGGCGATCTCGAGGCCTACTATCAGAGCTTCGTATTCGGCTTCGTTGTTTGTCCTTGGCTCTGTTAAGGAGAAAGCGAAGCGCATTATCCCTCCTTGTGGAGTTACAAAGATGAGTCCTACCCCCGATTTGATTATAGGGGTACTTTGTTTGCGCTTCTTTACGGAAGATGCTCCATCGAAATAGAGCTCCCATCGGGTATCACCACCGTCGATCGCATCAAACGCATGTTCGTCTGGTAGATCGCAATTTTGAGGAGAATCGGCGGGTATGGGATGCTCAACGAGGAAGTCGGCGATGGCCTGGCCTTTCACTGCCTTGAGAGGTTGATACATTATCGAGAACTCCATCAAGAGCAGAGCCCATTTGGCGAGTCGACCTGTCAATATGGTCTTTGGCATCAAGTATTTAAGGGGATCCACCTTTGAAATGAAACGGACTTCATGCGCCAACGCATAGTGCCTGAGCTTTGTTATCGCAAAGATCAACGCCAGGCAGTGTTTTTCAATGGGGGAGTAGTTGCTTTCTGCCCCCAGCAGAACTCGACTTAAGTAGTACAGTGCTCTTTCTTTCCCTTGATCGTTCTCTTGTGTCCATAATGCGCCTAAAGAACCTTCAAGGGCGGTTGTATAAAGAATGAGAGGCTTTCCCTTAACCGGAGCAGCCAACACTGGAGGGTTTTGCAGGTACTGCTTGATCTCGTCTAGTGCGCTTTGGCATTTTTGATCCCAGACGAACGGGGTTCCCTTCTTCATCAGGTGGCTATAGAGACGGCACTTGCCTGAAAGATTGGCTATAAATCGCCGTATGTATGCGAGCTTCCATTGGAGAGACCGCAACTGTTTGAGAGTCCTCGGCGGAGGCATTCCATGATCGCCTTGATCTTGGACGGATCTATTTCGATACCCCGGTGTCGAACAATGAATCCCAGGAATTTGCCTGAGGAAACTCTGAATGCACACTTGAGCGGGTTCATCTTCAAGTTGTATTGCCGAAGGCGTTGAAATACGGTCTTCAGATGCTCGAGATGTTCCTCATATGATTTGCTTTTAACCACGAGATCGTCGATATAGCATTCGACGATTTCGTGAATAAGGTCATCGAAGATCTTTGTCATGGCCCTCTGATAAGTAGCACCGGCGTTCTTTAAACCGAAGGGCATCACTTTATAACAGAATATACCTAGAGAGGTCCTGAAGGCTGTGTGCTTCTGGTCTTCGGGATGCATTTTTATCTGGTTATACCCCGATGAGCCGTCCATGAAGGAGAAAACCTCATGAGTGGATGTATTGTCTATCATCAGTTCGGTGACTGGAACTGGGAAATCGTCTTTCGGACAAGCTTTATTAAGATCCCGAAAGTCTACGCATATACGCACTGTCCCATTTTTCTTCATCACCGGGACGATGTTGGCGATCCATTCAGGGTATTGAACTTCCTGGATGAAGCCAGAGTCGATTAACTTTTTGACCTCGGTATTGATGCTCATCTCAAGCTCGAGTCGCATTCTTCTCGGCTCCTGTTTGACTGGCTTGATGTCCGGGGATATCGCCAATTTATGTACAGCCATTTCTGGATCTAGTCCCGGCATTTCGGAATAGTTCCACGTGAAGCAATCTCTATGCTATAGAAGCACGTCTTTTAACGCAGCCACCCTTTCTTCAGATAGTAATTCGCTGATGAATGTCGGTCGTGGATCGTTTGCCGTCACCAACTCAATCTTCTTGAGGTTATCTGCAGTGGTATGGATTCCATCTTCTAGCTCTTTTGGCGCTGGTGGGAATTCTGAGATTATCTCATCGCTGCTGTTTTCGAAGTACCAAGGGAACTCATCTATGTCCTCAGGCTCTTCTTTTAATATTGTAGTCACGTGACAGGTGCGAATTCGCTTCCAAACCCGATGTGGAATCGGTTCTTCTTTCATGGCCTTGGGCTCGTATTTCTGTGGCGGCGTTACCTTCCAGTTGTCAGATAGGGTGAACTTGCCGAGCTGGTACTGACCTTCAACCCAATTTTTGAAGGTGAAGCAATATTCAAGAGGATGCCCTATTACTCGATGGTAAGAGCAATAGTCCGGGTGTGAGACTTCGCCCGCTTGTTCGGGGTGTTTAGACTCCGACAATGTAAGCATTTGATGTTTTAGAGCAAGATCAAGTATCTTCTTCGTCTTGTCCCGAGGAAACGAGTACGATCGGCCCATTTTCTTCATGAGGGATAGATCAATAACGCTCAACTCCCGTTTGCGCGGCTTCTTAGCCCTGCTTTGTTGCTGTTGAGCGCTTTTTTGGCATTTCGACTTATTTCTGCTTCTGCGCCGAGCCTTCTTTATAACAGGTTGGCAAGGAGCGGCATTTTCATCCTTTATGGCTTGTTGGAGAAGGCGTTGCGTCTTGGCTTTCTCGTAGATGGCCGTCTCACGGTTGTGATCATCTCGTACTTTTTGACCAGCTTTCTTTATAAGTTTTCCATTTGTTCCTCGAACGACGGACTGGGCTCCTTTGCATCTGGAACTTTCACTGGCTTAGGATTAGCATCCTCCCATTAAGCATCCGCTTCTTCATCAAGGTCATACATGACGCAGCAGCCGGGTAGTAACTCTCGTTTCTTTGACTGGATGTATCCAAGCCCTTTTGTTTCCATTCTCCCGTTAGGATGTTTGCGTTGAGTCCCGGGGACGTTCCAGACCCTGTCATAGAATTTGGCTTTTCTAACGGTCTGTTTGAAGGGTATCCCCTGGCGTTTCAGCAGCTTTTTCAAACCTTCCGTATAATATCTGGGGAGACGGATAGGCTGAAGCCTGTCGAGCGTAGAATCCGCGCCATGCCAGATTTCTTTTTCTACCTTGGTTTCTTCAGAGCGGTAAAACGGAATTGCTTTCTCGCTCTCTCGCCTGGGAGGGATGTAGAATGTTTGTAGCTCTTCTACGTTGTAAATATTAAGTGCATCCAGTTCTTTATGGTGTTTAAGCGGCACCATGGCGACTTGCAGACTTTGCTCTTCATCAGCGAACGTTCGTATTGAAGGTCGAGCAGAGAATACAGCATGGATTTCATCTTCTGAGTCGCTGCCAAAGATCAACGTAGGAGCTGATGGTCCTGGCTTGTTGTGTTGGGGCGGACCCGAATAAACCATCTCCTCTTCCTCCTCGGTATCACTGCCGAAGACAGGGATGGTGGCGTTAGTTTTATTCTCCGGCTTATGACACTTCTCCGTGTCTTCGAAATCCGGTAAGAAGTATTTGGCGTCTTCGTATTTGCGAACCTCGTTCACAGAGAACGGGTTCAGTTCGCCCGTCACGGTATACTCGAAACCATCCTTAAAATACTTCATACACTGATGTTGTGTAGAAGGGATGATGTTGTACTCGTGTAACCATGGTCGGCCGAGCAAAGCGTTATAGCATGTCTTGGCGTCTATGACGTGGAACTTAATGTCCGTGATGAGTAGCCCGAAGCGTAGTGTCAGTATCACAGATCCAAGAGTTCTTGACGATTGGGAGTCGAACCCGGAGATGGTGATCTTGTCCCGAGCAAGGTGCTGGACGCTCATGCAGATTTCCTTCAACACCCGCACGTTGAGTAGGTTAACAGACGATCCGTTGTCGATCAGGATTTTGCCTATCTTTATATCATGGCAGTAACCCGAGACATAGAGAGGGCGATTGTGTTCGCACGTCCCAAGCAGAAGGTCTTCATCGCTAAAAGTAATATCGGCCGTGTGCACTTCTTCCAATTCATCCTTCATCTTTTCCTTGGCCAGGCATGCTTGGAATTGTTCCGGGTCTTGGAGCGCCTTAATCAACGAATCTCTCGCCTCTTTTGATAGCAAAAGGGCATCAAGAATGCTGAGCTGTGAGGGCAGCTTCCTCAGATGTGCCAAGACGTTGTAATCCACCTTATTCTTCTTTGGTGGGTCTTTGGCAGCTAGCTCTTCCACCACTTGGTCATCTAAGATGATATCTTCAGAGACCTTTTCTTTCCCTTTATCTTTCCTGTTTAAGGGTCCGAGGTTCTTTTCAGGCAGTGTCCGATTCCGCAGCCAGATATTTTCGCAAACCTTCGGCTCTTCTTCTTTTCCCGAAGTGGATTCTTTAAAGAGAGGGGCAAGTTCCAGCTCTTCATCAGAATCGCTCCCGAATGTAGGCACTTGTGACCCGCCAGTGTTAACCATGCGACAATCGCCGGTAGTTTTTTCGAGCTCTTCGGTCGTATTTCTTTGCTCTCGATGAGCTTTACGCTTTTCCCGCTTAAAGAGTTGTCGATGAGCAACGTATCCTTGCCATCATCTATCGAAAGTTTTGCACTCTTGAGTGGGGTGCGAAATCTTTTGATGATATAAGCAATAGGAGGGGTACGTTTCTACTTCACCGGTGATGTTTCCTTCAGTGGATGGTAGCTTCATGCCCATTGATATGGCCTTAGCAAACTTTTTCCTCATCTTGAATTGGCTTTTGTCGGTAGCGAAGGTGTTTTGCTCTAACGGGATCGTCTCAGCTCTTTCATCAAGTCGCTGGCGCTTGGCCTTTTCAAATATAGCCGTCTCGTGTTCTTGATCAGCTTTACTTTTCAGTCGAGCTTCGTTAAGGAACGCGTCAATCATTTCAACTGATAGCTCCGGAATTTTTGATTCGGTATCTGCCCCCAGCGTTTTAGTGCCAGGAGTCTCCTTATCGTTCGCGATCGAATGGGAGATCATATGACAGCTCGCCACATATTCCTTGGGTTCATCCGATGAACTTTCTCCCTCATCTTCTTCTTGAAAGACGTGATTGAGGAACTCTTAGAGCGTAATGGGAGTCCGTGCCTTTTGGTTGTATTTATCCAGCGCGTCAATTTGCTTTTGTAAGTCTGTGCGCTTGTCGCCAGGCTCCACGGGCTTCTTTGACTTCTTCTTCTTCTTTTTCAAGGATTTTGACGGCTGGTTGCGAGTGCTTGAGCCACCACCATCGATCTTCGGAGTTGGACGTGGCTTCAACATCCCCTCAATGACCTGCGGTTCCAACGGGTTCTTCTACTTGATCGCTGGACATACCTGAAGATCGTTTAGCATCCTCTTTGTCTTGGCTGCTAATACAACCTCCCAAGGAGCTTCTTCAATGACGGAGCATGTTGCCCCCGGCGTATTCGTCCCCTTAGAGGTGTGGGGCTGCGGGGGATTCACCTTCCATTTGTCAGATAACGTGAACTTGCCCTGTCGGTACTGGTTTTCAAGCCAATTTTTGAAAACGTAGCAATCTTCAATCGGATGGCCCAGTACTCGATGCTAAGGACAGTAATTAGGTTCGTTGACGTCACTTGATTGCAACGGACGTTTTGGATCCGGCAGATTTATGAGTCTGTTGTGCAACGCCAGCTCGAATAACCTCCTCGTTTTATCGCGGGGAAAGGAATAAGGACGTCCCATCCTATCCTCAAGGGGTGCGTACGGACGCATATTATTTTGAAGAGCAACCGGCTTCGAGTCGTTCGGTTGTTGTTGAGCATTAGTGACGACAATCGCTTTTCCCTTCCCTTTATCACTTCGGGAGTCCAGCTTTGGAAGAGGAGGTTTATGGCCCATCTGATCCATCTGTGCTAGTTTGTCAATCAAGGCTTGGAAGGTATTGGCTTGAAGAACATCATAAATTGCGAGATGGTTGCTTGTGGATCGAGGGTTCCCACAAACATACCCACTGCGGGAGCTTCTTCAATGCGTTGCTCGCACTTCGACCATAAATTCCGCCATCGTATAGCGTACTGAACCCATGTCTCGCCGGGTTTTACCCTGGCGTTAATCAGTGCCGTCATCGGGGTACGTTCACTGGCGCTTGCGAAACGTTGAGTAAACAGTAGCTCTATTTCCGCGAAGGTTTTGATAGAGTCGTTCGGGAGTTCAGAGTACCACTCAAACGCCGTATCCGATAAACTTCCAACAAACTGGCGCAGTAAAAGCTTGTTATCTCCGCCGGTATTGTCGCAAAGTGCCCTGAACTGGGCAACATGCTGGTGAGGATTTCCCATCCCCTTGTAGACATGGAACTTGGGAATCGTATAACCGGGTGGGTACTTAATTTGATCGTACCAACTTGGATATGGCCGCCCCGTTTTTACGACCTGACCAGCCGCTTCGGTCGCATGATGAACCCGTATTTGCTGGGCGATGTATTCATCCAAATCAGCTTTTGAGATGGTATCCTCTTTAGCTGCGGATAGAGCCGGTGGAGGATTCGACGTCTCTCCCCTATCGTCTTCAAGAATGATCGGGGGATCTTCAGCAGGTGGATCTTGTTGAATCATCATACCCACCATATCTTGGAACAGGAGGGCCATTTTCTTTATGTTGGCTGCCTGCTCCGCAGCTTCTTTATCTTTCTTCTCTAATACGCGACGAAGGAATTCGGCTTCCGTTTCTTGTTCTTGACGCTCGTCCGAGGATGTTTCCGGGGTTTCTTTCGGCCCTGTAAGTGCGGCCATAGCGTTCATCATTTCTTGGAGCTTCTGCTGCTGCTCCTGAGCCTTGGTCACTGACCTCGTGTGCGGTCTATGACCTGTTGATATGCGGCTATCTTCTTTTCCCGATGCCATGTAAACCGTATGAACTGTTATGCCCCCTGACTTGGGGCGTTTAGGTTCACCATTTTTAACTTTTGCCGCTGACGCGGGAGTTTTCTCTGGCCTTCTTCTTTTGTGGGCTGTTGAGGTTGAAGGAACCGTTGAAGTTGGCAACCTAGTAGCTGCTGTCCCCTGCTGTTAATGGGACGGTCCTTGTCTTTTTCCACCTTCGCCTTTTTCTGGTGACGAGAGTGACCTGGGTCAATCACGGAGTCTTGAACCCTTCGCCAAACTTTATAAATTCTTGAGGATAGCCGTTGAGGGGGCTGTTCTTGCTTCGTTTCTGGAACTCTCCCCGCAGGTGGAGGAGATCTCTTCAGTGTAGCGGTTGGAGAGTTTTTCCGTACCCTCCTTAGCAGTTCAAAGCTGTTCCCAGTTGGAACAGCAGCGTTGATTTCCACCACTGGAGCTGGTGGAGTTATCCCTGAGGGGGAGTTGCCCCCTGCCTTCCTCACTCGTTGCCAATGGCGACGTCGAGCATGACGAGCCGTTGCGACTGGCTCGGAGATTAAGATAGCTTCTTTTTTCTCTTTGTCTGAATGAGGTGTCACTGGTGTTAACTTCTTAAAGACTGTGGTTGTCTTTTGAGGTGTGATATCCAATCTATCGAAGACAGATCCTTAAGCAGGGATAGGAGCAGGAATCGTCAGTCTTGAAAAGACTGACTTTTTGACAGGGGAAGCTGCCTTGATGACTTCTGAGGCAGCAGTCATTGCCCTCCTTGGGATAGCCAGTTTAGAGTTCTGATTTAGCCTGGTGAAAACGGAGGCTGTTGGTTCGGCAGTGGGCGACCCGTTGACAGGGGCCGTCGTAGCAGTGAGCCGGTCGAAGACCGACTTTTTGTTCACTTCCGGTGTAAGTAATGGCACAGAGAAGCTTGTAGGTGGGATCATGGTCCCGAAGAACAGACCAGTGGTGACTTAGGTCACCTGCTCTACCGGCAGAGCGAGGAAGGAAGCCGCTTGGGGTCCATATACAACACCTCTGGGGGAGATGGAACGTCCGTTGCAGTGGCATTTCGAGCAGTTGGTGCAATTAGATGCCATTGAATCTTGAGTTCTGCGCTAGGCAAAAAACCAAATCTTAATAACTTGAAATCCGAAGGCAACCATTAACAAACCGCGATTGGTCCGCGAAGACGACACACGAAGTGTGGAGTAGAAAGAGGAAAAGTTCCCACCGGGCGTGCCGGAATCTGTTCCCCTCCGAAAGGCGGCCGAGACTTTGGGTCTCGCCTGAGATTCGGGGCAGATGCTATGTGGTTTTATCCGTCTACCTCTCCGAAGATGCCAAGTTGATTTATGGCACCGTGTATCGGAGGTTTAGACGGATGCGGCCGACGTAGCAGACTTCGTCAGATTCCCCCTCAGGGTGAGGGGGTTTTGATTGTGGGGACGCTCTTCCCTGCAGGCACAAGCCCCTGCAGTTAATTACGCTACCGCATCGCGGTAACAACTTTCTCCTTCTCCAGAATTTCACTTCGTATCATATGTGTTTGTTTTGTTTGTGGTTGCCCGTGGATTGTATACGGAGACTGAGTAATGCCGTCGCCCGTAGGACGTGGATTAGTCCAAATCCGTATTTACTTAGATTTGGATTTGGTGTTTTTAGTTTAAAGATGCATTAGTCGCGTTGCGGCTAAAATCAACTTAAGCGTTCGTCAAGGATACGTTAGTCCTGTCTTGGGCTAAGATCAACTTAACGGGGTGATCCATTTAATATATGGCCGTTGGGACTCGTCGCCTCTCTGACGTCGTTGAAGGATTACAACGACAGGTGTCAGAGGAGTTCGGAGATGTACCCTCGAACCGAAGTTGATTTAGGATTTTATAGTCCCTTTTAAATGTTTAAGAATACGTTAGCCGTGTTTGGGGCTAAGATTAACTTAAACAGGACCGTTTAGATCCGGCAGAAGAGCATTTAGAGGCTCTATTGTTCTAGTTTAGAGACATAGTGGTCTATAGGTAGTTTAGGGACGTTGCGGTCCATGCTCCAGTTTAGGGACGTGGTGGTCCATATTCCAGTTTACAGACGTGGTGGTCCATATTCCAGTTTAAAGACGTGGTGGTCCATATTCCAGTTTACAGACGTGGTGGTCCGTTATTAGTTTAGGGACGTTTCGGTCCGATATTAGTTTAGGGACGTTTCGGTCCGATGTTAGTTTAGGGACGTTTCGGTCCATATTCCAGTTTACAGACGTGGTGGTCCATATTCCAGTTTAAAGACGTGGTGGTCCATATTCCAGTTTACAGACGTGGTGGTCCATATTCCAGTTTAAAAACGTGGTGGTCCGTTATTAGTTTAGGGACGTTTCGGTCCGATGTTAGTTTAGGGATGTTTCGGTCCGATGTTAGTTTAGGGACGTTTCGGTCCGATGTTAGTTTAGGGACGTTTCGGTCCAATGTTAGTTTAAGGACCCCGCATTCCGTATTGATGTGTGGTCGTCGGGACCCGTCATCTCTCTGATGTCGTTGAAGGATTACAACGATAGGTGTCAGAGGAGTTCGGAGATGTACCCTCGAACCGGTAGTAAATTGATTTAAGAGAGCAATCTTTCTCAGTCAATTTAATTTAAGGACTTATGGCCAAAGTTGGGCTAAGTCCAGTTTCAACATTTTTTGTCTTTGGCCTGTGCTAGGGCTTTACCCCTTTTTAGTAATGCACTGCATTATTCTTGTTTTGGTTGGGCTCTGCTCTTTTATAAATGATGCAGAGCATCTATTTTTTTGTTTGGGCTTTGCCCCCCTTTTAAAATGCATAGCATTTTTTATTAGGCCTGTTAGGCCTTTTAATCGGGCTCTGTCCCTTTTCTTTAATAATGCAGAGCATTAAATACTCTGACAGCGCCCCATGTGGCTTGTCAGGCACTTTGCGCTAAGTAATGAGCGCAAACTCATATGGTGGTGACACGTGTCACTCTCTGGTAAGCGCAAGCGCAATAGCGCAGTGCACTGCGCTAGTGCGAGGAAGGAAGCCGCTTCGTGTGTCGTTTTCGCGGACCAATCGCGGTTTGTTAATGGTTGCCTTCGGATTTCAAGTTACTAAGATTTGGTTTTTTGCCTGGCGCAGAACTCAAGATTCAATGGCATCTAATTGCACCAACTGCTCGAAATGCCACTGCAACGGACGTTCCACCTCCCCCAGAGGTGTGGCATATAGACCCCAAGCGGCTTCCTTCCTCGCTCTGCCGGTAGAGCAGGTGGTCCATATTCCAGTTTAAAGACGTGGTGGTCCATATTCCAGTTTACAGACGTGGTGGTCCATATTCCAGTTTAAAGACGTGGTGGTCCGTTATTAGTTTAGGGACGTTTCGGTCCGATATTAGTTTAGGGACGATTCGGTCCGATGTTAGTTTAGGGACGTTTCGGTCCATATTCCAGTTTACAGATGTGGTGGTCCATATTCCAGTTTAAAGACGTGGTGGTCCATATTCCAGTTTACAGACGTGGTGGTCCATATTCCAGTTTAAAAACGTGGTGGTCCGTTATTAGTTTAGGGACGTTTCGGTCCGATGTTAGTTTAGGGACGTTTCGGTCCGATGTTAGTTTAAGGACCCCGCAGTCCGTATTGATGTGTGGTCGTCGGGACCCGTCATCTCTCTGATGTCGTTGAAGGATTACAACGATAGCTGTCAGAGGAGTTCGGAGATGTACCCTCGAACCGGTAGTAAATTGATTTAAGAGAGCAATCTTGCTCAGTCAATTTAATTTAAGGACTTATGGCCAAAGTTGGGCTAAGTCCAGTTTCAACATTTTTTGTTTTTGGCCTGTGCTAGGGCTTTACCCCTTTTTAGTAATGCACTGCATTATTCTTGTTTTGGTTGGGCTCTGCTCTTTTATAAATGATGCAGAGCATCTATTTTTTTGTTTGGGCTTTGCCCTCCTTTTAAAATGCATAGCATTTTTTATTAGGCCTGTTAGGCCTTTTAATTGGGCTCTTTCCCTTTTCTTTAATAATGCAGAGCATTAAATACTCTGACAGCGCCCCATGTGGCTTGTCAGGCGCTTTGCGCTAAGTAATGAGCGCAAACTCATATGGTGGTGACACGTGTCACTCTCTGGTGAGCGCAAGCGCAATAGCGCAGTGCACTGCGCTAGTGCGCTGTGTTGTTGCGCTGCTGACACGTGGCGCGCTATGGTGAGTTGCGCCAATTCCAGAGAGCAAAGCTCTATTTCAAGAGCGCGTAGCGCAAGTGGTTCTATAGCTGACACGTGGCGCTCTCTTAAGAGCGCAATAACACAGTTTGTAAGTACAGAGCACTACGAATCTTTTAGATTCAAGAACAGAAGTGCAAAGCACTATTTAATTTCTTGATCTAAATTAGATCAAAGAAGAAAAAAAATAAATTCTTCTTTTTTGTTTCAAGAACCAGAGGTTCATAAAAGTGCAAAGCACTATTTTTTTTATTTTGTTGTTTTCTTGTTTTTAAAGAACCAGTGGTTCAAAAAGAAGTGCAAAGCACTCTTATATGAAAAACATTGATATGGTTTTTAGATCAATGATTTATTTAAAAGAGATTTCTTCTCTCTCGTGAAGGTTTTTTTACCTCTTTCTTGAAATTTTCTCAGAGTTCTCTCTGTTTGAAGCTCTTGACTCTTTTTTTTTTCAAGAAATGTTCATGCTTTGAATTGAGGCCTAGGGTCCTTTTTATAGTGCCCATAAATTAGTTAAATTTGTTAAAGAGATCTTTCTCTGAGTGATTTGAGAAATTTTCCCCACCGTTGGATCTTTGATCCAAGGGCTTCTGCTTTGCAGAAGAAAATCTTCTTGTTTTAACAAGAACAGAAAAGATTTCTTAGAAATTTAATTCTGTTTGGCGCAGATGCCCCAGCGCGTGACGCGCAGCGCAATTGCGCTAGCGCATCTGCGCCGACACGTGTCGCGCAGCGCACAGCGCAGCGCAACTGCCCTGACACGTGTCGTGCAGCGCACAGCGCAGCGCAACTGCGCGAGCGCATCTGCGCTGACACGTGTCGCGCAGCGCAGTGCATGCGCAACTAAAGCGTTGCTTTATTTAATAAATTTTAAATTTTCAAAGCAGAGCTTTGCTCTGATTGGGGGAAGATGAAGCGTTGCTTCATCTCCCGCCTCGGAATTTGAACAGAGCTTTGCTCTGATTGGGGTAAACAATACTTTTTTTTTGAGAGCTTGTGGGACTTTAAAACTAGTCTCACCGGCAGGACTTGGGAGAGATTGGGATTATTTTACGCCCGTGGATTGTATACGGTTTTGCAGGATGTATGATCCAGACCGTAGGGCCGGAAAAATTTCTAGATTTTATTGGCGTCTGCATCGCTGCACTGGAATATGGTACCAGGAGCGACTCATCATTCGCCATTGGGGTATGGGAGTTAGAATTTGGTTGGCGTCTGCATCGCTGCACTGGAATATGGTACCAGGAGCGACTCATCATTCGCCATTGGGATTTGAGTTTGGAATTTGGTTGGCGTCTGCATCGCTGCACTGAAATATGGTACCAGGAGCGACTTATCATTCGCCACTTGGGGACTTGGAATTTGGATCTTGTTTGGCATCAGTATTGCTGCACTGGAATAATGCCAGGAGTAACTCATCATTTGCCCCGGGAGGACTTGGGATTTGGTTTTTGGGTCGGCATCAGCACCGCTAACACTGAAGCGAAACGCCCAGAGCGACTCATCATTTGCCGTTGCCCGTTGGGGAACGATGGCTTAGGAGACAGGTTTGGGTCCCTGTCACCTAAGGCTTTTCAATTTTATGAGCCGTAAGGGTCTCATAAAAGCATTTTCTCCCTACGAGTCGAGAGGATCTCGCAGGTGTATTTTCTCCTTAGGAATCGTGAGGATTCCTAAGTGTGTTGCTCCTTTGTGAGGCGTAAGGATCTCACGTAGGGATTTTCTCCTCACAAGGTCGAAAGGACTTTGCGAGTGTATTTCATCTCTTTTCACGAGTTTGCGCCCTTTCGGGTTTTCACAAACTCGCCGGTAGTCCTGCTGTTTTTACTCACGGAGCCCTTTCGGGTTTTCATCCGTGCCCGTTTTGCTTGTGGACATACCTTTTTTTTCTTTTTTTTTTTTGCCGCTGGTGGGACTTTAAAAGTAGTCTCACCGGCAGGATTTGGGAGAGATAGGGGTCATTTACGCCTTTGGATTGTGTACGGTTTTGCAGGATGTATGATCCGGACCGTTGGGCGGGTGTGCTCAATTCGCCTATGACTTGGAGCATTCACACGTAGTATTTCTTGAGATATCGGCCATTGATGGGTGGCAAGGGCCTTTCTCCCTCGGCACTTATTAGTTGGTAGGATCCCCCGTCGAACACTTTCTCGATGACGTATGGTCCTTATCAGTTTGGCTCGAATTTTCCCTTAGCATGTCGATTAGGGATGATCGGTCTTTTGAGGACCAACACCGATTCGACTTTCTTGAAAGTGCGGAGACGAGTCATCTTGTCATAGGCTCGTGACATTTAGGCTCGGTACAGCTCCAGATTTTGTTGCACTGCAAGCCTCTTTTCTTCGAGGGCGTCGAGCTCTTCGAGCCGAAGGAGCACGTTTTCTTCCTCCGTCAATTCGTGCTGAACAACCATTCTTAAGCTTGGAACTTCGACTTCGAGGGGGAGGACCACCTCCACTCCGAAGAGCAATGAGTATGGAGTGGACTGAGTTGGAGTACGGTGCGTGGTACGATATGCCCACAAAGCCTCGTGAAGCTTGAGATTCCAGTCTCTCTTGTTGGCTGAAGCATTTTTCCTCAGAAGCTTGCATAGAGTCTTATTGACGGCTTCGGCTAGCCCATTGGCTCTTGGATTATAGATGGATGAATATCTCCAGTCTATCTTATGTTGAATAGCGAATCTTGAGACTTTGAAGCTCTTGAAAGAAGGCCCGTTGTCAGAAATAATTCTTCTTGGTGTACCGAAGCGGTATAGAATATTATGCTGGAAGAATGTCAGAATATCTTCTGTCTTGACTTCTTTTAGCGGGACAGCTTCAGCCTATCTTGAGAAGTAGTCTGTTGCAGCCAGTATGAACTGGTGGCCTTTGGATGACGGAGGATCAATTAGACCAACTATGTCGGTTCCCCAGACTTCGAAGGGCCACGACGCCACCGTAGGATGCAACGGATTGGGGTGCTTATAAATGAAATCACCGTGAATTTGGCAGATATAACATTTCTTTGCATGCTCTTTGTAATCCCGTATCATGGTGGGCCAGTAATACCCAAGCCGTTTAATTTGAAGTCGCATCTTAGGGCCAGATTGGTGAGCACCGCAAACGCCTGAGTGAACTTCTTTCATGACATTTTGGGCTTCGGCCGATGACAGGCACCTGAGCCAGAGTTGGTCATATGACCTGCGGTATAGCGTGTCATTCACAAACATGTATCGGAGAGCTCTCTTCTTCAGCTGAACCCTCGCAGACCTTCCCTCGGGCAGCTTGTCGTATCGGAAGTACTCTATGAAGGGTTCTCTCCAATCGGGCTCGTCTCGAACGATCGAAGCTTCTTCGGTGGGACTGCTCTTCTGTTCCGTGCTTTCCTCTTCTCGTAGAGAGACAGGGGGTAGAATTTTCCGGCTCCTGACTGTGATTAGAATTTCGTCAATGTCAGGATTGGCTAGCTCCTTGGCTAAGCGAGCGAGTACGTCAGCCTTTCCATTCAACGCTCTAGGGACTCTCATTAGTTCAATGTGAATGAACCGTTTCATGAGTTCCACCACCTGGCTTCTATACCGAGCTAACTCGGGTTTGTATATCTTATAGTCGCCGCTTACTTGGTTGACGACAAGTTGGGAGTCACCGTAAACCCGTAGCCGAAGGATTTCCATTTCTATGGCGAGTTCCAAACCAGCTATCAAAGCTTCATACTCAGGCTCATTGTTTGTGCGAGGCTCGGTGAGAGCAAAAGAACGTCGTAGGGTTCCCATTGATGGCGTGATGAACACCAACCCTATCCCTGCTTTTATCTCTAGGATGCTTGATTTACTTGAGGTCCTTATTGATGATGCTCCATCGAAGTAGAGCTCCCACCATGGCTCATCTTCCTCGAGGTGCAGCGCTTGTTCGTCAGGTAGCTCGCAATTAAGCGGTGACCCCTCTGATACGGGATGAGCAGCAAGGAAGTCTGCGAGAGCTTGCCCTTTTACTGCTTTCTGAGGAGTATAAACTATGTCAAACTCAAGTAGCATGACAGCCCATCTTGCCATTCTGCCGGCTAGGCTTGCTTTGGTCATCAAGTGTTTGAGCGGGTCGACCTTGGAGATCAGCATAACCCGATGATCGAGCAGATAGTGCCGCAGCTTCTTCACAGCAAATATCAGAGCCAGGCATTGCTTTTCGATCGGGGAATAGTTGTATTCCGCCCCTACTAGAGTTCGACTGAGGTAGTAGAGGGCATTTTCTTTTCCCTCCTCGTTGTTCTGGGCAAGGAGTGCACCGAGAGACTCATCTAGCGCGGCAGTATAGAGAATCAGCGGTTTATTTGGAATGGGAGCGGCCAGCACTGGAGGGCGCAACAAGTACTGTTTAATGCTTTCGAACGCCTCTTGACATTTGGCATCCCAGACAAAAGGAGCTCTTTTCTTCATGAGCTTTGAGAAGGGCCTACATCTCCCCGATAAATTTGAGATAAACCTTCGTATATAAGCAAGCTTTCCTTGAAAAGATCTCAGCTGCGTCAGATCTTTCGGAGGGGGCATTTCCATGATGGCCTTTATCTTGGACGGGTCAACTTCGATCCCCCGATGTCGGACTATAAAGCCCAGGAATTTTGCCGATGACACGCCAAAAGCACACTTCAGAGGATTCATCTTCAGATCGTATTCCCTCAGTCTGGTGAGAACGGTCCTAAGATCTTGGATGTGATCGGCCTTGGCTTTAGTCTTGATGACCAGATCATCAACGTAACATTCGACGACCTTATAGATTAAGTCATCAAAGATATTGGTCATTGCCCTTTGATATGCAGCACCTGCGTTCTTCAGTCCGAACGGCATCACTTTGTAGCAGTATATTCCGATCGGGGTTCGAAATGCTATGTGCTTTTCATCCTCAGGCGACATCTTGATCTGATTATACCCAGACGAGCCATCCATAAAGGTGAACAGCTCGTAATTTGAGGTGTCATCGACCATCATTTCTATGACCGGTAGCGGGAAGTCGTCTTTAGGACATGCCTTGTTGAGGTCCCTGAAATCGACACAAACTCGGATCTGCCCATTTTTCTTCTTCACTGGGACTATGCATGCGATCCAGTCCGCATATTTCTCTTCCCTGATGAAGCCGGCATCGATGAGCTTCTTGGTTTTCTCGATGACCTTTTCTTCTAGTTCCCTTCTCATTCTTCGAGGAGCTTGTTTGACTGGCTTAGCATCAGGAGATATGGCCAGTTTATGCACGGCTACTTCAGGGGAAAGGCCAGGCATTTCTTTGTACGTCCACGCGAAGCAGTCGACGAACTCGTGCAGCAGGGCGATTATCTGCTCTTTCATTTCCTCTGACAAGAGTGAGCTGATGTAGGTCGGCCTTGGATTATCGGGCGTTCCTAAGTCAATCTTGGTTAGCTCGTCAAAGGTTGCTTGTTTGCCATCTTCGAGCTCTTGAGGAGCTTCTTCTGGCTCGGCTATCTCGCTATCATCATTTGATCTTTTGCTGGCCTCATCAACATGGATCATGTAGCACGCTTTGGAATCAGGTTGAATGTAGCCTATTCCCCGTCTATCTGGAATTCGTCCATCGATGAGTGCTCAGACCTAGGGCGGATACCATAGCCCTTCGTAAAACTATGCTTCGGACTTCGTTTGATATAACCGGCATCCGCACTTTTTAAAGTATTCCCGCATCTCGGGCGCATAGTATCTGGGATTGAGGACGGCTCTTATGCCTCTCTCATATGGAAGGCACGCGAAAGACAAATCGTCCGGGTGCACAATGGGGTTTTACCCATAAAACAGGATGCTTTTCTGTCCACTTTTCCTTCCGGGGACGTAGAAAGTTTTCAGCTGGTCCACGGTAGAGACTGACAACACATCGAGCTCTTTGCACATCTGCTCCGGTACCCTTGTGACAGCTAGGGACCCTTCTGCAATTTCGAAGGTTTCTCATAGTTTCGCTTGTTGCATGGGGGTCCAATCTACACCGCTGTTGCATGGCAGGTCCTCTTCCTCCGACTCTTCAGTGTCGCTGCCAAGATGAGGACAGACTTTGCTGCTAGATGGGGCTTCAGTAACAGATTCGTCCATATCGCTACCGAAATGAGGGTGAGTTTTACGGAAGGACGGACTTCCAGCGCCGGACTCATCAGTGTCGCTACCAAAACATGGGCGCATTTGGGCGCTTTTGCTTTTGAAAGTGACAGCCGGCACAGATTTGCTTTTGAGCCTTGGGGCCGGTCTATCCTCAGTCAATTGTGGCTTAGCATTTTGGTGGTTCATGAAGTACCGAGAATCTTCATATCGGACTTCATGCACGCCGAACGGCTGTATGTCTCCGTCAATGCGTCTTTCTTCGCTATTTTTAGTATACTTCATGCATTGATGGAGAGTTGACGGAATAATGCCGTAATCGTGAAGCCACGGCCGCCCCAAGAGAATTTTATAAGACGGGTCAGCGTCGATCACGTATATCTTAGCTTCAGTTTGCAGATCCTCAAATTTGATTGGCAGAGCTATGGACCCCAGAATTTGCTGGCAATTTTGGTTGAACCTTGAATGACAATCCTTTCCCTTGACAGGTGTCGGACGTCCATTGACAAACTCTTCAGAGTTCGCAAGTTCATGATATTCACTAAGGACCCCGGATCAATCAATATGCGATTAACCCGATCTCCGTCGCTGTACCCGGTCACGTAAAGCGGCCGATTATGCTCAGCTGTTCCCAGTAGCAAGTCTTCATCCTTAAACGTAACTGCGGCGGCATGCAGAGTGTACTGAGCTTCTTTCATATTAATTTCCGCAAAGCGAGCCTGATACCGCTCGGGGTTTTGTAGAGTATGAATGAGAACATCTCTAAGCTCCTTAGATAGAACCAAGGCATCATAGATGCTAAGGAGAGACGGAAGCTTTCGGAGGTGAGCCAAGACATTATAGTCTACTGGGGAAGGACTCGAATCTTCATGAGCAAGTTCTCTGCCATCTTCATTAGCGACTTGTTTTTCCTTCCCTTTTGGGGCGTTATCCTGATTTGGCGGTACAACCCTGCCGCTTCTGAGCTGGATTTGGTTGGCCTTTGTGGCGAGCTCCTCATCCTCTTCGGGAAAACAGAGCTCCTCCTCAGAGTCGCTGCCAAGATGGATGGCATAGCAGGTCACTACTGGGATCTCTTTATTGGAGTCTTCTTCTAACTCCTCCAAAATTTCAGCCGCTCGTACAGGGAATAACTTCTTCAATTGAATCAGAGTCCTTTCCTTCTGTTCATAATCTTCGAGGGAATCGATATATTTTTGAATGGTCGATCTACCTGCAGACTCCTTTTCGCGCCGAGCTGCACTTTCCTTTTTCTTGAGCTTTTTGGATTTTGAGCCTGATGGAGCCGCATTGGCAGCTGGAGAGGTAGGCTTCTTCTGCCCTTCCCATTCCGTCATGGGCTCTTTCCGAAGTAGCTTTATCATCTTCTTCGTCTTATTAGATATGTGCGTACTCTACGGAGGCTGCGGTGAGTCCGTTTCATTTCTCAGGGCAGCGGGTTCGGTTGTCTGCTCCCAGAAGGCATCGGCTTCTGTCTGTATAAAATTGGTGGTTGCAACTTGATTGTTCACCAACACACTTTTGGACAGCTCAATCTCTCAAGCCTTGTACTGCTTCTCGACCCAGTCCTTGAAGATATAGCAATTCTCGATCGCATGGCTCACTACTCGGTGGTACGGGCAATACAGGGGATTGTCGGTCATTTTTGCTTCTTGGGGTCTTTTCGACTCCGGCAATTGTAGGCCGTTGTTCAAGGCATCTTTAAATATCTTGCGGACCTTGTCCCTTCTGAAAGAGTAAACCTTGTTCTTCTTCTCCTCTAGGGAAGGCCCATTTCCTCCCAGCAATGGCTTTCGAGACCGGTTGGTTTTGGATTCGCCCGCCCTTCGCTTTTCTTCATTGTCGGACGTGTTGAAGACATTGGTACTGCTGGAACTCCCGTTTCTACGGTTGTCGTCCCGCTTGCTTTTCCAGGTCTTATCTCTCTGAGAGTCCGGGGTAGACTCTTGCTTCGAGCGTTCCAGCATTTGGACTTTCTTGGTTAGCTCTTGAAACGTCTTGAGACCTGCTGTACACAAGAATGGGACCATCCAATTGCTGAGGTTACCAATGAGAAGGCTGGCGGACTGGTCCTGCTCCAGCGGCGGTTTGCACTTGACTGTGAGATTACGCCATCGGGCAATAAAGTCGGTGTTGCTTTCATTCTTCCCCGGCTTGGTCCTCACAAGGTCGACAATAGAGATTTTATCACTGACACTCATGAACCTTTGCCGAAACAGAGACTCCATTTGGGCAAAGGTAATGACGGACCTTTCTGGTATGCTCGCGTTCCAGTCGAAGGCGACACTGGTCAGGCTGTTAACAAACTGACGAAGAAGGAGCGCGTCATTGCCCCCTGTATTTCCGCACGAGGCTTTGAAGCGGGCGACGTGCTGATTTGCATTTCCCGTTCCGTCAAATCTTCCGAACTTAGGAATGACGTAGCCGCTCGGAAAATCGATCAGATCGTACTGTGCGGGATATGGCCGCCCACTACTGCCAATTTCTTTCTGAGCTTCAGCTTCAGCCACCAATGTTTTAACTTTGCTGGTGACCAAATCCATTATCCGATCTTGTGTTAGCGGGATAGTGCTATATGGGGCCAAGGCATCCCCAGAAGCGGAATATGGCCGGCTTTCATGCGGCTCGACCAGTCTTGGACCCAAAGGAACAGGCATTGGCTGCTTTGGATTGTCATCACCCGGCTGATTAGTAGCTACTTGTGCTTGATTGGGAGGTGCTCGAGCAATTTGAGCCTTAAGCTGCATCACAACGTTCGTTAAGTGGTCAATCTTCGAATAGAGCTTTGCCATCTCTTTATCTTTGCTCCTGAGCCGTTTTCGAAGCTCCTGAAGCAGCTCTTGCTCAGCGGTCCTGGGGCGGAAAGTCGGCTCTTCCTCGCTGTTCGAGCTCGACTCTGCATGGACCGAGGGGTCTTTCTGCCTATCTTCCTCCTCCAGAGGATTTTCATCATCCAGCGGAGGCGGCTGTTCTTGGGCAGCGGCAACCACATTCAAGCCAGATTGGGCTTGGGATGTGGTGGCCCCATCCTTGCTCTTGCTGCGAAGGTTGTCGCTGGGGCGCCCGCCTACCATATAGACCGTATGGATAACATATCCAGCTGTCTTTTTCTTATCGGCGACTGATTTCTCGGATCGCTGTCTTGACCCTCCTGTTTTGGTAACGGGTAGTCGACTGAAGGCGGCTGGCCTGGCCGGATTCTTGAATGGTGCTGGCGCTTCCTTTCTGGGTTTGCCTCGCTGCTTTCGTGCGGCACAGAGCGCCTCATAGACTCTCGAAGAGACAGTGTCATACCTTTTCTGTTGGGGCCGAGATACGTCTCTTTGTAGCATTGTTCGGACCGCTGTCTTCTTGATTCTGGCGGTCATGGCATTTTTCTGAACCCACTTCAGAGGTTCGAAGGAATTGCTGATTTTTACGGCCGATTCAGTCGATGTCGCAGGATGAATTTGCTCTTGGAATCTCACACGACTCCACTTGGCCGGAGTCCTTGCCCTCTTGTTGGCTCGATACCTGAGCCGCTTCTGCCTTAACTTTTCTGCTTTAAGCACTTGGCAGACTTTGGCTCTTCGGGAAGACGCCGTAGACCGGGTAATGGAGGATTTTGGAGATACGCTCGATTGTGCATTTGCTGGAGTCATCGCCTGAGCGCGTCCACAACATTTGATGTCTCCCTTTGTACCGGAAGTCTTGCCCCCAGCTGGAGCACCAGAGAGTCGTTCAGACACCGTCTTAAGTTTCGGTTGTGGTGCCTTAGCGATCACAACTTTCGGCCTCCTGCCCCTTGAGACCGGCTTGGCCGCCTGTTTGCCGGGATTTCTTCCAGATGAGTGCTTCCGGCAGGGTAGATGATGACGGAGCCAAACTGGCGGGGCAGTTCCTCCCACTGTCGACTGAGGCTTGCGAGGAGAACCACACGAGCATTGACCTTGACCACGTACGGGATCGGGGTCACGTTGTAAGTGTACGTTAGCGCCCCGGCAGTCTACAGACGCCAATCGCGGAATAAAACTTTTTAACTTGGCGCTATCGTATACTTTAACCCGGATCTGCCATTATTGCTAAACTAACAAACAGTAAAGAGTGTAGAAATGTTGTACCGAGTGATCCGAGTCCTCCGGTCTTCTCTTCATCATCCCGATCTCCCGCGGAAAAGCTTGGCTCCACATCGTCGCCTCCTCGCCGGAAAGGGCACCACATCGCCTTCGTCTTTTACGGGCTCCCGCCTCAATACCGAGGCAACTCGAGCATGAAGCCGGCAACTCGACATGCTCAAGAAATGCTGTAGGAAGCGTAGTGTAGAATCATAGTCTCACTTTGGGGTTTGTTGCCTTTGGATGGAGGAATGAGAACAAGGAAAATATATGGTGCTTTCATTTTTCCTTGCATGAAGATATGAGATGAAGAAAAATGTGTCATGCCAAAAATGAAATTTTTCTCTCCTCTCCTCACTCAAGTGGCCGGCCTTCACTTCTGGGAAATGGTGGAGGGAAAAATGATATGTATCATGAAGGGAGGTGAGTGTAGGAGTGCAAGGAGGGTGACCATATCAAGAGACCAATCAACATACAACCATGCTTATTACTTTTCCAACCCATACCCTTTCACTTCACCTTTAAATCAAGTCATGGAGCAAGACAAGAAAGGTGTCATAATCAATATATATATATACAATAAAACCCTCCACAAAGAGTTATTTGCGAACTCGCAAATAACCCCCTCCATCGGAAAAGTCCGGCCGGGAAAGAACAAAGGAAAACCGGCCGGGACGAAATGCAAACTGGCAACTCCAGAAAACTGGTCCCGTAATAAATTACAGGAAAACCCCTACACAGTGCATACACACCTGCATCTGTATTCCGACCGGATACAAATGCAATGAGACAAAATCTACACTGTACTAAACTAGTACCGGCTTAAACCAAAGCCGGCTAGTAAAATCTGTTCGATCCTGATCCGTGCAATACCGCACGTATCTGATCGAACCCTGCCATATAACTATACGGCCACTAGTACAAAACTGTCCGATCCTAATCCGTGCAATACCGCACGTATCTGATCGAACCCTGCCATATCTCCATACGGCCTCTACAGCGTTTCGCCCGAAAGCTTGAGTAACTGAAAGTGTGGTGGACTCTAAAGACTCGTCAATACTATGGCTGTGGATTTAACCACTAGCACGTCAGAGGTATAAGCCAATACGTGACGGGCCACCAGCTATTGACCAAAAGGGACGTCGATGAGGAAGCTCACCCCGACACCCTACTGAGCCTGTCAGTGACAATATCCGTACAGTCCGGTCCGTTCGTCTATGAGTATCGCATGGCGGGCCTAGGGGGTTGGTAAAAGTCAGACCCCCAAAAGCGGTACAAGTTGTGTCGGAGCGTAGCCCAGAACGCCCTGAGATACTACTGGAATACCTACCAGTAAATCTCCTGCCTCGGCCGAGGGCTTTGCGTAATGGCTCTCCTAGACACAGCGCGACCTCACCCCCAATACCGGGAGAGACGAACCCCTGCAGATCCGCTCACTGCCTCCATGTGGCTCGGGACTGTACCCAACTAAAACCTGTTTGCACGACTCCTTTGAGCCGTGGTAGGGTAGTAATCAAAGCACAGTGGGAACTCACACGAGACAAATGACGATCTCAGGTCGATGAACTAACCTGTACACATGTCACCTGGGAACTGCTATCTGACGTCTGGTATAAGACCAACTAGCAGGTTCCCGGCGAGTCCTGTCCGGTGTACTCATAACCCAATGAGCACCTGTATACATCTTAGGTGAACCATCTGACACCAGTGGCTTGTGAGACCGGCCACCGCCCCTCGTCGGGGTCTCGACTGTATACACTAGTCTACTAATGGAGTATCGATACCCTGTCTCGAAACTCCTACGACTAGGGACCTTTTAAGGATGTGCTTATAGACCCCAGCTCCCACGTATATGATCGCCATCATACTGCTGGTCGTCAAGCAAGAATCCCAGGGGCTCTATCAACGTGCAATAGCGACATGTCAGGTCACCTAAAGCAGTACACGATGATAAAGATAAACCAGATAGCATACTATCATCTCGAGCAAGACTGTCCTACCGGGATAGGTCCTCCCTCAATCATTGCAATCACGTGCCTGTGATCCAATAATTGACTCTGAGGGCACTATCTCCAACAATCTCCCACTTGCACTCAAGGCTAATTATTGCGATGTCGCATACTCACAGCCCGTGTGATACCGAACACCCAACTCCTCTACTAGTCAGTCTCACAAAACCCGTTTGCGAAACTATTGCGTTCGAGGAATAGCCTCAGTGAGTGGATCCGCTATGAAGTTTCTCTCTATGTCTCTCTATATCTCAAGTTCGCGGAGAAAGCCATCTCCCGAAATGAGCAATACCTGTCTTAGAATGTCTGGATGTCTGATGGGACCTAGTTCATAAATGAACATCAAATCCAAACTTCTTAGACTGTATCATCAACTGAACTTAATCAGTCTCCTGCGCCATGCCACCCTCAGTATTGCCTTGGACCATCTGTCCAAAATACTGTCCCTCGTCAGAGGGAGAACTAAAACTCTGACAACCTCCTTGCCGTCCATGTCACCTTGGAAGCCTGGAATGATAACTGTCTCCTAAATGAGGCTGTCGTTATCATCTCCCTAGAACATTTGCTTATGTTCTAAAACTGCTTCCGACTGTTTCTCCAGGATTGGATTAATGTCAACTTATTGCATCTAGTGCAAGAACAACATCTGGTGTGGTACTTGACATTTCATGATTGACTCAATTGCCTAAGCAAGTGATCTGCCAATCATGCACGTCCCTCTCCCCTTTAGTCTGTAAGACACCTTTGGAGAGGGTGACTCCATTACCTGCAGGTACACTACCGTGCCAGGAGTCGTCCATCCTAAATACTCTTAGGATGCTGTCAAGTACCCTGATTGGGAAACCACCAAAATCTAGATCTAAAACCATAGATCTAGTTAACCAGTATGTCTGATATAAAATCCATTTCCTTTGTGGAGAAACAACTGTGTGACGACCAAAGTACAACCGATCGTAGTATAGGAGTTTCTTTCCTACTTTGTGTATGTCATCCAAATACCATGACATCACACCCTACTACCTTCTCAACAGATCCATCCCCTATTCTGATGAAGTCAAACCCATGACTGTCACGTCAGAAATAGATGATCTATCTCCGCTACATCTGCTCTAGTCTATAAATAGACATAAGCAACCTGTCCACCAATGCTTCCGCTGCTCCCACTGACTACGACAACCCTCGGGCAGAGTCATATACACGTACACTTCTGAAGCGAGTTCAGAACGACGCTATACTCATCCTCCCGCCGGGTCTCGCAGCCTGGAACAACAGCAATGGTAACTGTGGGTAAACAAGAACTTCCCCGTCACCGTCCTTGAGGCTACCGTAGTACCTCTCGGGTGCCTGAAGTTACCCACCATATCTGCGGAGTGGCCAATGGAATGTCAATCCAGATTGAATCTTTAGGTTCCTTATCAAATCTTCAGTAATCGTTTGTGGTTCTGGAATCACTTCCAGTTCTACCATACTCCCACTACTGTTTTCTGAAAAATCCATTTTTAATAAAACTGTGGCAAGTCTAGAACAATATCGCTATTGTTCATCCAGATGGTAGAAAGTCAACCCTCGTCATAGCCTGGGTCAACCCACAAACAGCCATTACAGAAACGTGCCTTGAGTTGTCCAGTGTCTGGTTTTAATCATAAACCGGACAACTCCCCGTACCTTAACATCGTTAAGATATGAACTGTTCTATATCCAATATAGAAACAGAGGCACTGATTTAATTGAACCAGATTCAAATCATGCAGCTGTCCCCAGCGCATGTCAACTAAATGGAAGGAGGCCGATCAGCGTTACTCAACTTAGGAATACTTCCCATTATGAGTAACCTGAAAGAGAAGTAAGATCTCTTTATCATTACTATCAACTGAATACCATACACAAGTATCTACATCTTCGATCTCTTTGAAGAATCCCGATACTTGCTATACCTGGTTCTCTACTCTATTCAAATACCTATAACTTCTCCAAATTCGGACCCTGCGTTTCCACGAAACACCTGTCTAAAAACTAGAGAAGTCATAAGTAAACTGAATGTAGTACGAGGACCAACCCCTCTGTCCTGATGGACCCTGGACAACATACAATACTCTGTATAAGTCCCTTGAGTCTGATAACTCATTCATTGTGTGTCGTAGGTTGAAAACTGTACTTATGGTTAAGAAGAATTACACCGCTGTTTAATGCTCCTTACCTAACCATCCACTGATATAGGTAAATGTCGTAGACATAATTTCAGAAAGGTATATCTCACTCTATGAAAATAGACGTACAGATATATCAATTTGAAATTGGTGCATAACTGCGGATATTCAAAACCAAATATTTGCCGACCGGCAAACAGCCCAGGTGATTTCCTCAAATATCACCGATTACAACGAATCCCGATATAATGAGGATGATCACCCAATTCCCAATAACTTACTCCCACTCATCATCTGTAAAACTATACAGATGTGAGAATCAAACTTGGTAAATACATACCCTGGAGCAAGTGTCCAATCGGGAAATCAGTTTTCTTTTAACAGTACACAGTTGAACCTGAAACATTGAAATGTTCCGATGGGGTATTCTGGTATTCCTAGTAATGCCTCTTCCAGATTCACGACTGTAACCGTATAGTTCTTTGCCACCTCTCCAAATCCCTTCATATGTCTTTAGTCTTTACCTTCTGCACACCCCTTTAGGCCAAATGGTTTTCTTCCTTCCCTACCGTTCGGCACCAGCCTATGGTTTGGAAGAAGACTATCCAATGAGCATAATGGGTGTACTGTCCCAATCCTAGGATCACTCGCAATGCGAGAGAAGGTGAAGATAAAAGACACCTGAATGTACTTTATTCCTATTTCTCCTGAACCAGGATCCATCCCCGAACTGGAACAAGTTCCTTTCGAGTTCGTATATAACCATACGATGGATTATCCAAATAAACTGTGGATCTTCGTAGTGATACGGAGTGTCCTGGAGAAATACAAAGGTGATGTGGGAGTGGTAACGAAATATTTGGTTTGGTCGTGAATACCTGTTGCAATTTACTTTGCCCTCTTACTAATCCCTTGCTTTGTCTGAACTTAATACCTTCTGCACACCATCGTTATGCTAATTGGTTTTCTTCATTCCCTACCGGTCGGCACCAGCCTAAGGTTTGGAAGAAGACAATCCAATTTGCGTAATAGGTGTACTACCCCTAAACCAAGGAGTACTCGTAACCTGAGAGAGGGTAAAAGGAAAAGACAACTGAATAGTCCTATCCGTTTTCTCCAGAACCGGAAACCATCCTCGAATCCCTTCGAGTTCGTATCTAACCATACGATGTTTTTGTCCAATGGAAGTGGACGTTCGTAGAAATACGGGGTGTCCTGGAGAAAAGGGTAAAAGTAGGAGTGGCAATGAGGTCTGCAACTCTGACAATCCAAAAGCCGGTGTTTAAGAAGGTTCGGTCAACTTGGTCACTGAGTCAAAGTCTTAGGGTCGGGTCAAATGGTCGCTGCCAGAGAGAGAGAGAAAAGAAACACTCAGCGTGCACTCTAACCTAGATCAGAATGGTTACCAATTTATCTAATCTGGAATCCTCCCACTGTACCTCAAATTCTTCTCCAAACCTAAAAGAAGAATTAGTCGGGGTTACCCGAGGAGTATACCAACTCATCAGTGGGAATCGGGATCCAACTCTCATCGCATGACAACGTGACGGAATCCGCTCACGGTATCACACTCCAGAAGGTATGCGCATATCTGGCAAGTTTCAGTACTTTTGAAACTCCCGATGTGATTTCTGCCCCATGCTCTTATGATCTTGACTTTGGCCAACATATCATAAGTTCATAAGTCACATGTCAAGTTCTGCCCGTCATTCTCCAGGTTAATTTGAATCCACCCGTACATACCCTTGACTTTGGCCAAAATGGCAGCACGACTGTCCCAAACCAACGCATCTATCTATGCTGCATATGAATACCCCAATAGCTACCAATCACTGTGCCTTGACTTTGGCCAACATACACAGCTTGAATACTATTGACCACCCATATGAAACGACGGAGGGCTACGAATGGTTTCTGGCGAAAACCTTTAACGTAATGAACTTGATATCGTTGAAGGAACGGATAGCTTTTTAGAAAATATAGTGACGAAAACCTTTACTAAAGAGGTCACTCCCGGTGAAGGGATCTCGGCTCTTTCCCCGTAGAATGAGGTGCAGGATATTCCAAATGAATACCACGGAGCAAAGCAAAAGTAATCGGCTATAGTGAAGTTAATGCCCTGACGCAAACTTCTGTCCAAGGGGTCACTCCCGGTGAAGGGATCTCGGCCCTTGCCTCGTCGACTGAGGAGCAGGATATTCCAAATGAATACCACGATGCAAAACAAAAGTGAACGTCCTTGCAATAACAGCTTTTTGAAAAGTGTTCCAACAACATCACAATAGGTTTGTTTAACTTGCATTGATCCGAATCAATGCAGTCCCATCAATTGATCACACCATAAAGAACGAAAATATACTGACGTATGTATATGCCATTCGCATTCGCCACTGGGTCCCGTCATCACCCGTTAGGTTAGCTAACTAACGGCAGAGCGGGGACTGGACTAGCGCGGATGAAAAACATATACAACATCTACTAATATATATACCAATATATAGTATTTCGCTCAAGGCGTGAATAAAATGCAACATCACAGACAATGAACAGCATCACAGAAACAATACAGATATCTGGGATCCCCGGGTTTCACAGAGCCGCTGAAACCCGACGTTCCCCTGGTCGTGTGGATAGCCTGTGCAATGAAATCCTAGACCCCTACGGGCGCGGCAAGTCACCCGCCAAAACCTGAAGCGAGGCAGCCCCCTTCAGCGTCGTGAATGGACCACCCAGCACTTCACGGAATCCGGCAACTTGGGCACCCCTCCTGGGTCAAACCTGTACCCCCTACGAGTGCGGCGAATAGCCTGCCAATCCTAGAGTGAAGCCCCCTCCGTCCCAATGCCATGAGATGCGGGCTTCCTGCCCTCTAGAACCCGGCTGTCCGTGCACCCCTCCGCGGGGTAATCCTAGTACAAAAAGTAAAATATACATACACCGGGTACATCGACCGCAACCAGGTCGTGCCCCAAAAGAATAATACAATCAGGCAGTGACGGCAGTCCACATGTCGGACGCTCGCCCCGCAATATCAAATGTACATAATACAACAAAACTGTACTAGTATTGCATCCAGGCTATCCCCCACGACCGATCCGCAACAACACAGCAAATACATAGAACATCAACGTGAAAGTCACGTTCGCAAATCCGTCTAACCGGGCTATAGCAGTTAGACCGGATTTACCGATCGAGTGACATTCACGGTCGCAGATATAATGTAAATACTGTGAAAACTAACGTGTTTAAATTTCGATCGACAAAATATCAAGAAGTGGGCCCCACGACTTACTGGTGAACAGTAACAAAATCTGGGCAAAAACGATATATTTCAAAAACCCCAAAATCCAACCATGAACCAACTGACAAAATTTGGGAGCACGTGCTCCCCACGTGGCCGCGGTTGCGCGGCAAAACCATGGTTTTGGCCGCGCTTCCGCGGCAACTTAGAGGGATCACGAGACCAAATTTTGTCGTGACTCTTAAATGTTCCTGCTCTGATTTTTAAGACATACAGAAATAATTTTTGAGACCGTTTAAAAACAACAGAAACTGTCGGCTTGGATTTTTGCAGTTTTCGATTTCCGGTCGGATCGAAGTTTTAAACGCGTTAGCACAAGTTAGCATAGCAAAATGGTGAGGCTCTGATACCACTGTAAGTGTACGTTAGCGCCCCGGCAGTCTACAGACGCCAATCGCGGAATAAAACTTTTTAACTTGGCGCTATCGTATACTTTAACCCGGATCTGCCATTATTGCTAAACTAACAAACAGTAAAGAGTGTAGAAATGTTGTACCGAGTGATCCGAGTCCTCCGGTCTTCTCTTCATCATCCCGATCTCCCGCGGAAAAGCTTGGCTCCACATCGTCGCCTCCTCGCCGGAAAGGGCACCACATCGCCTTCGTCTTTTACGGGCTCCCGCCTCAATACCGAGGCAACTCGAGCATGAAGCCGGCAACTCGACATGCTCAAGAAATGCTGTAGGAAGCGTAGTGTAGAATCATAGTCTCACTTTGGGGTTTGTTGCCTTTGGATGGAGGAATGAGAACAAGGAAAATATATGGTGCTTTCATTTTTCCTTGCATGAAGATATGAGATGAAGAAAAATGTGTCATGCCAAAAATGAAATTTTTCTCTCCTCTCCTCACTCAAGTGGCCGGCCTTCACTTCTGGGAAATGGTGGAGGGAAAAATGATATGTATCATGAAGGGAGGTGAGTGTAGGAGTGCAAGGAGGGTGACCATATCAAGAGACCAATCAACATACAACCATGCTTATTACTTTTCCAACCCATACCCTTTCACTTCACCTTTAAATCAAGTCATGGAGCAAGACAAGAAAGGTGTCATAATCAATATATATATATACAATAAAACCCTCCACAAAGAGTTATTTGCGAACTCGCAAATAACCCCCTCCATCGGAAAAGTCCGGCCGGGAAAGAACAAAGGAAAACCGGCCGGGACGAAATGCAAACTGGCAACTCCAGAAAACTGGTCCCGTAATAAATTACAGGAAAACCCCTACACAGTGCATACACACCTGCATCTGTATTCCGACCGGATACAAATGCAATGAGACAAAATCTACACTGTACTAAACTAGTACCGGCTTAAACCAAAGCCGGCTAGTAAAATCTGTTCGATCCTGATCCGTGCAATACCGCACGTATCTGATCGAACCCTGCCATATAACTATACGGCCACTAGTACAAAACTGTCCGATCCTAATCCGTGCAATACCGCACGTATCTGATCGAACCCTGCCATATCTCCATACGGCCTCTACAGCGTTTCGCCCGAAAGCTTGAGTAACTGAAAGTGTGGTGGACTCTAAAGACTCGTCAATACTATGGCTGTGGATTTAACCACTAGCACGTCAGAGGTATAAGCCAATACGTGACGGGCCACCAGCTATTGACCAAAAGGGACGTCGATGAGGAAGCTCACCCCGACACCCTACTGAGCCTGTCAGTGACAATATCCGTACAGTCCGGTCCGTTCGTCTATGAGTATCGCATGGCGGGCCTAGGGGGTTGGTAAAAGTCAGACCCCCAAAAGCGGTACAAGTTGTGTCGGAGCGTAGCCCAGAACGCCCTGAGATACTACTGGAATACCTACCAGTAAATCTCCTGCCTCGGCCGAGGGCTTTGCGTAATGGCTCTCCTAGACACAGCGCGACCTCACCCCCAATACCGGGAGAGACGAACCCCTGCAGATCCGCTCACTGCCTCCATGTGGCTCGGGACTGTACCCAACTAAAACCTGTTTGCACGACTCCTTTGAGCCGTGGTAGGGTAGTAATCAAAGCACAGTGGGAACTCACACGAGACAAATGACGATCTCAGGTCGATGAACTAACCTGTACACATGTCACCTGGGAACTGCTATCTGACGTCTGGTATAAGACCAACTAGCAGGTTCCCGGCGAGTCCTGTCCGGTGTACTCATAACCCAATGAGCACCTGTATACATCTTAGGTGAACCATCTGACACCAGTGGCTTGTGAGACCGGCCACCGCCCCTCGTCGGGGTCTCGACTGTATACACTAGTCTACTAATGGAGTATCGATACCCTGTCTCGAAACTCCTACGACTAGGGACCTTTTAAGGATGTGCTTATAGACCCCAGCTCCCACGTATATGATCGCCATCATACTGCTGGTCGTCAAGCAAGAATCCCAGGGGCTCTATCAACGTGCAATAGCGACATGTCAGGTCACCTAAAGCAGTACACGATGATAAAGATAAACCAGATAGCATACTATCATCTCGAGCAAGACTGTCCTACCGGGATAGGTCCTCCCTCAATCATTGCAATCACGTGCCTGTGATCCAATAATTGACTCTGAGGGCACTATCTCCAACACACGTTGGAAGCTGAATTCGTCTTGGGAGACATTGCCGTCGAAAGTTGATTGCTGCACGGAAAAAAACATCATTTCAGTATAGGCAATCGATATGTATATTGATTGAGTTCGCATGAACATTTAACCCGAAATATGGGAGGAGAGAAAGGTCCCACCGGGCGTGCCAGAATATGTAGGGTATTTTTCGTCACCCCATTGAGATGGGAATACGCGCGCGCTTGTCAGGCGTACTACAGATTCCTCCTGCTTAGGGTAGGCGGGGGTTTATTGATTATAGGGATCCGAATTTCCGGCAGCCGCGGACTAAGCTGCCATTAATTACCCCTCGCCTTTGGGGCGAGGGAACCTCCGATTAACGGGTTAAACTGGTCATGCGAACTCGATGTGTAATGTACGTGTGTTTTGTTTTGGAGGGGGGTTTGGATATATCGGGATCCACGCAGAGTTTTTACGGGGGTCCCGCTACCCGGATAGCGGGCTGGGGGTCAAGGGGGCTAGCAGCCCCCTTGCGGGGTGCGGGGCAGTGCCCTGTTAGAATTTTTTTCTAACAGGGACAGTGTCGTGGAGTATGTGTATGTGTACATATGTATACATATATATATATATATATATACATGTATATATATAAAAAAGGGGAAAAGGCATCCAAAGGATGCGTGGGGCCAGCACCAGCGCCTTGAGCGCAAGAGCGCTAGCACACCACGTGTCAGCACGTGGGCGCTTGGGCGCTAGCGCACTGAGCGCTAGCGCGCCACGTGTCAGCACGTGGGCGCTAGGGCGCTAGCGCTTTGGGCGCTAGCGCTCTGAGCACAAGAGCGCTAGCGCACTGAGCGCTAGCACGCTATGTGTCAGCACGTGGGCGCTCGGGCGCTAGCGCTTTGGACGCTAGCGCACTGAGCGCTAGCGTGCCACGTGTCAGCACGTGGGCGCTCGGGCGCTAGCGCTTTGGACGCTAGCGCTCTGAGCGCAAGCGTGCTAACGCTATGAGCGCTAGCACGCCACGTGTCAGCACGTGGGCGCTCGGGCGCTAGCGCTCTGGGCGCAAGAGCGCTAGCGTACCACGTGTCAGCACGTGGGCGCTCGAGCAGCAAAAGGGTCTTGGTCCCTACAATGGGAGTTATACTCCCAGAAAGGAGCACTTATTATTCTGTATATATATATATATATATATATATATATATATATATATATATATATATAT
Source organism: Agapanthus africanus (assembly GCA_030015575.1). Taxonomy (NCBI): domain Eukaryota; kingdom Viridiplantae; phylum Streptophyta; class Magnoliopsida; order Asparagales; family Amaryllidaceae; genus Agapanthus; species Agapanthus africanus. Next base: position 406,497,740 of record CM057349.1, on the reverse strand, counting down.
ATATATATATATATATATATATGAGGAGTTAAACTCTTAAGATGTTTTGAAGCTGATGAAGGGCTTCTCCCCTTGAGCCCTAGTTCTTCCCCAAAGTGGGGTTTCTGGAGATCGGTCTCCTTCTTCTTCCTTTGTTGGCCGGATCTTGAAGATCAAGAAATATGAGATTCTAAAAATCTCTCCTTTCTGAGATCTGATGGCAGATCTGAATTCCCCTTTGTGGGTTTTGTGGTGAAAAACTATTTAGTTTTGGAAAAGGAAGAGTAAAACTCTTGATTTAATTAAAAAAAGAGGAAGGTTTGGAACCTTAAGGAAGGAGAAGATCATAGATCTAGATTTTTCTATGGAGAGAGAAAAAGTTGTTGGGATATTTTCATTATCCTTGCCTTTATAGGCTATACATTTTACATATAGCACATTGGGCTTCACAAAATGGCGTTTTGCCTATCCCATGGCTCATGTGCCATTTCTTTTTGCACATAAGCCATGGGCTTTACAAAAATTTGGCTTTATGCCCATTTTCTTACATTCATTCGTAAAATAAAATAAAAGAAGTACAATAAAATTATTTATTACAAAATTTTATTTTGGCATGGGGGGAAGGCCTGCCGCTTCATGTTCGGGCTCGACCCGGGCATGGGCCCACTTGTTTCGGGCTTGGGCCTGCTTGGCTTGAGGTTGACTTTGATTTTGACTTGGTCAACCGGGGTTTATAGACTATGATGTCTTTAAACTCCATGGACTATTATGTCCTTAAACTTATGGACCGCAATGCCCCTAAACTAAAACAATAGAGTCTAAATGCTCTTTTGTTAGATCTAAATGATCCTAAAACCCTGTTAAGTAGATCTTAGCCTAAAAATTAGACTAATGTATCCTTAACAAACGTTTAGTTGATCTTGATCTCAATGATATTAACGATCCTTAAACCCACTGGACCGCAGCGTCCCTAAACTAAGACGATAGAGCCCAAATTCTCTGTCGTTGGATTTAAATGATCCCAAGTCCCCCCTCCGTTGAGTAGATCTTAGTCTAAAAATTAGATTAACGTATCCTTAACAATGTTTAAGTTGATCTTGATCTCAATGAGATTAACGATCTTTAAACCCAAACAAAACCCAAATCTAAGAAAATACAGATCTGGACTAATCCACACCCTACGGACGACAACATAAATTAGTCTCCGTATACAATCCACGGGCAACCTAAAATAAAACAAACAAACAGGACTCGAAGTGACCAGCTGGAGAAGGAGAAAGTGGTTACCGCGATACGGTAGCATAATTAACTGCAGGGGCTTGCGCCTGCAGGGAAGAGCGTCCCCAAAATCAAAAACCCCTCACAATGAGGGGGAATCTGACGAAGTCTGCTACATCGGCCACATCCGTCTAAACCTTCGATACACAGTGCCATAAATCAACTTGGCATCTTCAGAGAGGTGGACGGATAAAACCAAATAGCATCTATCCCTAAAATTCAGACCGGATGTCCCAACATCCTGGCCGCGTCATTCGGCGGAGAACAGATTCTGGCACGCCCGGTAAGACCTTTTCCTCTTTCCACTCTACACTTCGTGTGTCGTGTTTCGCGAATGAATCGCGGTTTTCTATGGTTGCCCCTGGATTCGAGGTACTAAGATTTGGTGTCTCCGTGCAGAAAACAGAAGATCAATGGCTTTCAACTGCACCAACTGCAACAACTCCCACTCCGTCCTTGCTGGAGGAGTGACCTATGGGCCTCAAGCGGCCTCCATTTTCCCAATGCCAGTGGAACAGGTGATGCAAGCCACCACTGGGCTGTTCTTTGGGACCATGCTCCCACCAATGAGCTTCAACGCCCCACTGCCGTCGCAAGAAGCTCCGAAGAAGTCGGTCTTTGATCGGCTCGCAACTACCTCGGCCCCTCTCAACGGGTCGCCCAAATCCAATGCCTCAGTTTTTAACAGACTGGTCCAAAACGCCAATGGGCCTGTGAAGAAGCCCGCGATACCTGAGGGGGTTATCCCGAAACGGATAGCCATCCCTGTTCCAACAACGAAATCATCAGGGAGGCTTCTCCTTCCAAGGGATCGGTCTTCGCTAGACTGTCCTCTCTAACTCCCACTCCAGGTGAAGTCGCCAAGGCTTCTTCCCCTGCTCAAAAGTCTGCCATCGACAGGTTGGCCATCCCCTCTCAACGGACGTCAGTTTTCAATAGGCTGGCACCGACGGCAGCCCTTCACCAAAACAGGGGGCATGAGGGAGCCGCCCCCATGACTGAGCCAATACCATCTGCAAGACATGCTCGACGTCGCCACTGGCGCCGAGTGAAGAAAACTGGGGGCAGTTCCCCTTCTGGACTTACTCCGCCATCTTCAACGGTGGAAGTCGATGCTGCTGTTCCAACTGGGAACAGTTTTGAACCACTCAGGAGGGTGTGCAAGAACTCTCCGATGGACGTGCTAAAAATATCTCCTCCACCTTGGGAGAGCGCTCAAAGGCAAAGCTGAAGTAGCCCCCTCAGCGGCTGTCCTCTAAAATTCACAATGTCTGGGACAGGTCTAAGACTCGGTGGTTAACCAAGACTACTCCCGCCGACAGAAGAAGATGAAATTTCGGCAAGAGAAGGATCACCCTGTCGTACCACAGAAGGTGTCGTCTACTTGGGTGCCCGCTGCAACGGCCCCCTTAACTTCGACTGCCCACAAAAGGAGAAGGCCGGAGAAAATTCCCGTGTCTGCGTCGAATCTCAAGGGCACTGAACCTAAACGCCCCAAGTCTAGGGGCATGGTGGTACACACTGTTTATATGGCTTCCGGAAAAGAGAAAAGCCGTGCTTCTATGGGTCACCGACTGCTCACCCGATTAGTAACAAAGGTTCAGGAGCAACAACAGCAAAAGCTCCAGGAGATGCTGACAACCATGGCTGCACTCACCGGGACAAAAGCAAGCCCAGAGACATCGTCGGAGCAGCGTCAGGAACAAGAATTCGATGCTGAGTTCCTCCGCAGAATCCTCGAGAAGAAAGATAGAGAGGCCGCGGAACAAGCTGCCAACATAAAACGAATGGCGCTTTTATTCCAAGATATGGTCGGGATGATACATCCGGATCCTCCAGCTGAGACCCTCCGATTATTCTTGAAAACGACAGAGGGGAGACATCGAACCCTCTTCCGGCTCTATCAGCAGCCAAAGAAGAGACCATCTCCAAAGCCGTCCTGGATAACTATATCGCTCAACAGATACGAGCTCATCAGGCGAGCAAAGCGGCCGGCCAAATCGTCAAGACTGGACGACCCTATCCGGGTTGGTACGACCAAATAAAGTACCCGCCGGGGTATACGATCCCTAAATTCCATGTATATAAGAGGACGGGGAATCCACACCAGCACGTTGCTCAATTCAGGGCTCTGTGCGACAACACCGGAGGTGACGATAAGCTACTGCTTCGCCAATTTGTTGGCATCTTGTCGGAGACAGCATTCGAGTGGTATTCCGAGCTCCCGAATGACTCTGTCAAGACATTTGCAGAAATGGAGTTACTGTTTACGCAAAGATTTGCAAGCGCTAGCGAGCGCACTCCGATCACCGCACTAATTAACGCTAGGATGAAGCCAGGCGAAACATGGGTTCAGTATGCGATACGGTGGCGGAACCTATGGTCGAAGTGCGAACAGCGTATAGAAGAGGCTCCTGCAGTAGGCGTGATCGTGGGTACCCTCGATCCACAGGCGACCATATCCTAGTTCATGATGTTTTTCAAGCCGACTACCTTCCAAGCCTTGATTGACAAACTGGTCCAAATGGATCAGATGGGCTATAGACCGTCTTCCTCGAAAATGGAGCCTCGAAATGAAAAGGGGAAAGGGAAAGCGACTTTCATCGCAAATGCTCAGCAGCAGCACTGTCACGCCCCGCTTCCCAGAGTACGCAAAATTGGGCACGTGACATAGCCAACCATGCTACCTGTGGGTAGGACGCATCCGTCCACAGTCACATTACGGTTGTAGAGATATCAAGAACAGTAAAATAAACTAAACTAATACATGTCCAAATCCATAATAACAAGAATCAATAAACAATAAGTGCGGAAGCCAATGATCCAATACAATGAATAAACAGTATGTCCCATAATGCGGGCTCACATCTGGAAATGAAATGAAATAAATAAACTAAACCCTAAGGAACTCACAGTTCAGCCTGCTGGCTGAAGTACTCCTGCTCGGTCGTAGACAGAGGTACGGAATCTGGGCCATGCAAAACCCAGACGTCAGCGCGTCATGTCAACCAACAATATAATATAAACATGGTAATAAACAATGCAAGCATGAACATGAATAAAGCAGTAATAAGAGATAACAAGCAGGGTAATGGGCAATGGTGACCAAACTGTCCTATCAGGTTTTCTACTCTATAGTCTTTGAAACCAATTGATGAATCGTCGATGTAACTCAATAGTATCCCGTGCGTGCCCGGGACCACGATCATGACCCTCGGGGCTGAACCCGAGACGTGCCGCTAAGCAGTAAAAGTAGGTAGTAGGATGGATGAGTGATGTCAGCATCATCACTCCCGGACTGGCCAAGCCCGTAAGACTGATCAGAACAATATATCGAACTGTTGAGTTACAAGTCGGTTTCACCTTTGATTTCCCCATACCCCCAAACTATGTATGTCAGGTCAGGTGTTCAGTAGTCAAGGACTAATGCCAACACAAAGTCAAGTAAAAGTAGGTCTGTCTGGATCGACAGCAGGAATGGTCAGGTTTGTCGGCATTAGGCATGAGATCAGGTAACAGGTAAAGCCATGGTACATCAGGTCAACCAGGTAATGTATAAAGGTGTCATGTCATGTCAAGAGTGTACGGTACCATGTCATGTCAAGTAGGAAGTGTAACAGGTCATGTCAGGAAGCACAAGATGTCATGTGGGTGCTCATAATCAAACTAACATAAACATGTGTATAAATAAACAAGCATGAGTACTATCAGAACAATAACTAGAACATGTAATATGATATGCCAATAGATATAATTTCAAGGATATGGATGCACAGTTATCGATTAGGGTTACATTTATAGTTCCAATATTAATTAGGATACAATTTATTAAACATGGAGTGTTAATATCATATTATTATGTAGTGATGTGACCTATGGATGCAATTATATGTATCTTAAATGCGATGGATGCAAACGGGTATCCGAAAAGTTATAAAACTATAAAATGGTAATATGGGATGTACAACTAAACAATATGTGATATAATAATATTAATATGGATAGCATATTCAAAGCGATTAGTAACTCTAAAAGATGTATTGATTAACCATGCACAAGAAGGTTCCGTTCAGAAATTCAGCGTCACCCTAATTTGTAAAATAGCTTAAAAATAACAAATGTTCTCCAAAAGAGACGTATCTTATACCAAAACAAAGATAATTCAATAAGGTTTTCAGTTTTATAAGTATAAGCATCTCAGGTTATCCCTAGAAAAAGTTATGAATATTCGAAGTTGAAAGTTTGCTGCTGGAATTTCCCTGGGCAGCAGTTTAAAGGCATTTTCATTTGCATTTTACGTTATTTAAACAATTTATTTTGTAAGTAAATATTTCATAAAGTTATAGTATTCTGAATTAGCTTCGTAACGAACTAAAGAACGTATCCTAATGATTTTTCTATGATTTATAATTAATTTTATAAGATAAGGTGTACGGTAAATTTCAGATTTGTCATATCCGATTTTTCAACGACGTTTCATGTGTAAACTATAAGATTTTCAAATGTATAACATTATAAAATGAAGATTATAAAAGTATATAGCATGTAGCAAGATTAACTTGCCTCGATGGGTCGCGAATCGGGAAAACGGAACGTTAACCGTCGGCGGGGAAAACTCGCGACGGCGCACGGTTCACGGAATGAACCCAAACGACGAACAAAGGAACCACACGGGTCGGGGTATCTCGCTGGAACGTCGAGAAATGTCACCGGCACGACGGAATTCCGGCAACAAATGAACAGTTAAAAAAAATGAAAAACGGAACATGAAGCAAGAAGAGAAAGAATGATAAAGAGAAGTACAAGAGAATATATGAGGGAGAGGGAGAGAGAGAAAAAGTGGAGAGAGAGAGAGAAAGTGGGGCCCATAGGGTTAAAGGGGAGGTTGCGATTGGCTGAGAGAATAAATTGAGAAGGATATAAAAGATTGTAAAAAATATCATATGGTTAACTTAAAGATTTAAAAGATAGGTAATGAACAGTAAGATATCAGATTAGTTAGAAAAATATATGCGAAGGTTTTAATAATATTAAAATTTAGGATTTTGGCGCCAAATGAAACATTTCCAAATTGCGCCCGGGTTGGGTCCAAAATTCGAAATTCAAATAATAGGATTTTAGGCGGATTCCAAATTTTAAAATGAAATGTTTTATGATTAAAAAGCATACTCCCAAAACGGACACACGCACGTGCACGTAGCCATCCAAACTCGCCCGTTTCACTGAACGGGACGAGAACACAATGCACGGACGCTACCACGAGGCTAAGGGTGTCAAGTAGGCCAAGATGAATATTTTCAATTTTATTTTAGATGCTAAAATTTGTTATATGCAGAATGACTTAGCCAGATAAAATTTTACAGTAAGACCCAAATAAGCAAGATAAATGAAATGAGTAATATCTAATGCTCAACCAATAACAGAAAATAGTAGTATTGGGCTCGGGTGTTACATTATACCCAACTACAAAAGAATTTCGTCCTCGAAATTCCAAGAATACAAGATAGCTAACTACTGGAAAAGGTGAGGGAATTTCTGTCGGATCTCGTCTTCTCGCTCCCAAGTGGATTCTCCATGCGATCGATTACCCCAAGAAACTAGCACAAGAGGGATAACCTTGTTCTTAAGAACCTTTTCTCTTCGATCCTTGATTTCAACTGGTCGCTCCTTAAAAGTTAGGTCCTCCAGTACGGTCAACTCCGAATGATCCAATACATGAGCATCATCACGAACATACCTCCGTAGTTGAGACACATGAAACACATCGTGCACTCCTGCCAATGACTGCGGTAACGCCAACCGGTACGCTACCTCTCCAACACGCTCCAATATCTCGAAGGGTCCAACGAATCGGGGACTAAGCTTTCCCCGACTTCCAAAGCGAATCACCCCTCTAGTCGGTGATATCTTCAGGAATACCAAATCACCCACGGCGAACTCTAGAGGTCTTCTTGACGTGTCGGCCCAACTTTTCTGTCTGTCTTGAGCTGCCTTCATGTGCTTCCTGATTGTATTCACCTTCTCGACTGTCTGTACCACCAAATCTGGTCCTAGTAACCTTCGTTCACCAACATCATCCCAACCAACAGGTGAACGGCACTTACGCCCATACAGTGCTTCAAACGGAGCCATCTGAATAGTTGCTTGGAAGCTATTGTTGTACGAAAACTCCACCAGGTGTAGATGATCTTCCCAAGAACTTTTGAAGTCCAACATGCAAGCCCTCAACATATCTTCAAGGGTCTGGATCGTTCTCTCTGATTGTCCATCAGTCTGGGGATGATAAGCTGTGCTAAACTTCAATCGAGTCCCCAAACTTTCCTGTAAACTCCTCCAAAAGTGCGACAAAAACCGAGTGTCCCGATCGGACACGATGCTTACCGGTACTCCATGCAATCTGACAATCTCCTGCATGTACCGCTCTGCCAAAGTCTCCGTCGATTGACCAACCCGAAAAGGAATAAAGTGAGCTGCCTTGGTCAACCGATCGACAATCACCCATACAGCATTGTTGCCCTTTGGACTCCGCGGTAAAGCCGTCACGAAATCCATGGTTATATGTTCCCACTTCCATTGAGGAATCGGAAGTGGTTGCAACAAACCAGCAACCCTTTGGTGTTCAGCCTTGACTTGCTGACACACCAAGCACTTAGCCACGAAGCGAGCAATTTCCCGTTTCATACCTTCCCACTAGAAGTGCTGTCGAATATCTCGGTACATCTTTGTCCCTCCTGGATGTACAGAGTAAGCTGAACTGTGTGCCTCCTTCATAAGCTCTTCACGCACATCTCCTTTTGGCACACACACACGGCTACCATATCTCAACGAACCATCTTCATGGATCAGTAAATCGGTTCGTAGTCCGGCTTCCACCTGCTCTCGAAATTCTTTTGTAGTCTAGGATCCTGCGATTGCGTCGCTTTAATCTTCTCAACTAAGGACGATTGTACTTGCAACTGCATCAACTGTCCTATAGCACGCGGTAGCACAACCTCCAAGTCAAATCTCTGAAACTCCTCAATGATCTCTCTCTGTACAGTCAATAACTGAATTGCTGGTAACCGACTTAGAGCATCTGGCACGACGTTAACTTTTCCCGGATGGTACTTAAGATCAAGGTCGTAGTCGGCCATCAGCTCCAACCATCTGCGTTGCCTCATGTTCAACTCCTTCTGAGTGAACACATACTTCAAACTCTTGTGATCTGTAAAGACTTCGACTCTCTCGCCCAAAAGGTAGTGTCTCCAAATCTTCAAGGCGAAGATCATGGCCGCACGCTCCAAGTCATGAGTCGGATAATTCTTCTCATGAGTCTTCAGTTGTCTCGATGCGTAAGCGACGACTTTACCATTCTGCATTAAAACACATCCCAATCCTTTTCCAGATGCGTCGCTGTGAATCACCAGTCCTCCTGAATCATCCGGTACGGTTAGGATAGGGGCGGTTATCAACTTCTTCTTCAACGTCTCGAAGGCCAATGCACATCCATCCGTCCAAACAAACGGTACCTCCTTGCGTGTAAGCTTGGTCAACGGTTCTGCCAAACGAGCGAAGTTCTCCACAAATCTCCTGTAGTATCCGGCTAATCCAAGGAAACTTCTTATCTCAGCTACATTCCTTGGAATAGGACAATCTCGAACTGCTGCAATCTTTTCGGGATCGACGGCTATTCCATCGCCCGACACAACATGCCCCAGAAACTTTATTTCTTCCAGCCAAAATTCGTACTTACTCATCTTCGCATACAATTTCTCCTGTCTCAATGTCTGCAGTGCGATCTTCAAATGCTCAGCATGCTCCTCCAAACTCTTCGAGTACACCAGAATATCGTCAATGAATACCACAATAAACTGGTCCAAGAACGGTGAAAAGATCATGTTCATCAAATCCATAAATATTGCCGGCGCATTAGTCACTCCGAAGGGCATCACTAAATACTCGAAATGCCCATACCGAGTCCGAAACGCTGTCTTGCAAATGTCTTCTGCCTTCACTCGGACCTGATGATATCCTGATCGCAAGTCCAGTTTTGAGAATACCCTCGCGCCACTAAGCTGCTCAAAGAGTTCTCCAATGCGAGGGATCGGGTACTTGTTCTTAATAGTCGCCCGGTTCAATTCTCGATAATCAATGCACATCCTTCTCGTGCCATCCTTCTTCTTTACTAAAAGGACTGGAGCTCCCCAAGGCGAGTTGCTGCTTCGAATCCATCCCTTCTCGAGTAATTCACCAACTTGTTTCTTAACTTCTTCTAATTCCACCGGTGCCATCGGATAGTAAGATTTTGATACTGGCGCTGCACCAGGAATAAGGTCAATCGCAAACTCCACATCTCGCTTCGGCGGTAAGCCCGAAATATCATCAAATACATCCATAAAGTCGCGAACAACTGCCGACTCTTCATTACTATCAACTTCCATTGCTGCAAGAACACTGCGTGTCGGCCTAGCCCTAAACTCGACTGGCCCGACAGAACTGCTTCCTTACCGCAACTGCTGTCTGCATCGTCGGCCGCGAAAGGTCCAGCGAGACTACTGAGTCTCGTCCATTCTGCTGCATGTGCATCCACAGCTGTTCCATTCTGCCTTAGTCCGATGAACTTCTCTTCCATTTCCTCCCGTGCAGTCTGTGGGAAGAAATTCTCCTGGAAACCTTTAGGGAAAAATCCGCCCAACTGATCGGCTTGGGCAAGCAGTTCTCCTCCACAAGCCATCACTCTCGGGTGCAATCCGCTAGCTGAAAGCGCACCACAACATCTCCTTTGTCCTCTGGAATCAGTGCCGCAATCGGCAGATTCTCCGTGCCATTAGCCACTGCTCGGCTGGCAACGGCTCCTCCAGACCAGTGAAAGTAGACGAACCCAAAAGTCTGAAATCTGCTACGGTCCCTACTCGTTCGACTGGTCTATTTCCATCGTTGTTTACAGACTGCTGAACGATCTGCAAACCTTCCTGAAACGAATCTGCTATTGCTGGATCAGCGCAGTCTGTCTCTCGTTTTCCAGCATTCCTCTTATCATTCCAAGCACGGCGGCTTCGTTCACACGCCTTCGGTATGTCTTCAACTTCTTACCTGTCATAATCCTGAACTCAAAACACCCAACATTAGCATGATGATAGATTCTGAATGTAGATCAAGGCTAGAACTCCAAGATACTTAAATAGAGTACCGCATTGTAGCTATGCCGCGGTATCATAGCCGCAATTACTTAACTCCACCCAAGTCGCCCAAGTTCTAGGGATAACAAGAAATCGGGTTTCCGAGTCGACATGCAAAGTAAGTTTGCACGTCGTAAAAGATATAATCCGGAAGAATGTGATTCAAGAATGGTAAAACGATCAAGGTGGCAGGACATGTTTCCTAAACACGGGTATTCTGATTCGTGTATCGGGTACAATACCCAACTACAAAAGAATCAACCCGACTATCCTATGGCTCTGATACCAAAAGAACCATGTCACGCCCCGCTTCCCAGAGTACGCAAAATTGGGCACGTGACATAGCCAACCATGCTACCTGTGGGTAGGACGCATCCGTCCACAGTCACATTACGGTTGTAGAGATATCAAGAACAGTAAAATAAACTAAACTAATACATGTCCAAATCCATAATAACAAGAATCAATAAACAATAAGTGCGGAAGCCAATGATCCAATACAATGAATAAACAGTATGTCCCATAATGCGGGCTCACATCTGGAAATGAAATGAAATAAATAAACTAAACCCTAAGGAACTCACAGTTCAGCCTGCTGGCTGAAGTACTCCTGCTCGGTCGTAGACAGAGGTACGGAATCTGGGCCATGCAAAACCCAGACGTCAGCGCGTCATGTCAACCAACAATATAATATAAACATGGTAATAAACAATGCAAGCATGAACATGAATAAAGCAGTAATAAGAGATAACAAGCAGGGTAATGGGCAATGGTGACCAAACTGTCCTATCAGGTTTTCTACTCTATAGTCTTTGAAACCAATTGATGAATCGTCGATGTAACTCAATAGTATCCCGTGCGTGCCCGGGACCACGGTCATGACCCTCGGGGCTGAACCCGAGACGTACCGCTAAGCAGTAAAAGTAGGTAGTAGGATGGACGGGTGATGTCAGCATCATCACTCCCGGACTGGCCAAGCCCGTAAGACTGATCAGAACAATGTATCGAACTGTTGAGTTACAAGTCGGTTTCACCTTTGATTTCCCCATACCCCCAAACTATGTATGTCAGGTCAGGTGTTCAGTAGTCAAGGACTAATGCCAACACAAAGTCAAGTAAAAGTAGGTCTGTCTGGATCGACAGCAGGAATGGTCAGGTTTGTCGGCATTAGGCATGAGATCAGGTAACAGGTAAAGCTATGGTACATCAGGTCAACCAGGTAATGTATAAAGGTGTCATGTCATGTCAAGAGTGTACGGTACCATGTCATGTCAAGTAGGAAGTGTAACAGGTCATGTCAGGAAGCACAAGATGTCATGTGGGTGCTCATAATCAAACTAACATAAACATGTGTATAAATAAACAAGCATGAGTACTATCAGAACAATAACTAGAACATGTAATATGATATGCCAATAGATATAATTTCAAGGATATGGATGCACAGTTATCGATTAGGGTTACATTTATAGTTCCAATATTAATTAGGATACAATTTATTAAACATGGAGTGTTAATATCATATTATTATGTAGTGATGTGACCTATGGATGCAATTATATGTATCTTAAATGCGATGGATGCAAACGGGTATCCGAAAAGTTATAAAACTATAAAATGGTAATATGGGATGTACAACTAAACAATATGTGATATAATAATATTAATATGGATAGCATATTCAAAGCGATTAGTAACTATAAAAGATGTATTGATTAACCATGCACAAGAAGGTTCCGTTCAGAAATTCAGCGTCACCCTAATTTGTAAAATAGCTTAAAAATAACAAATGTTCTCCAAAAGAGACGTATCTTATACCAAAACAAAGATAATTCAATAAGTTTTTCAGTTTTATAAGTATAAGCATCTCAGGTTATCCCTACAAAAAGTTATGAATATTCGAAGTTGAAAGTTTGCTGCTGGAATTTCCCTGGGCAGCAGTTTAAAGGCATTTTCATTTGCATTTTACGTTATTTAAACAATTTATTTTGTAAGTAAATATTTCATAAAGTTATAGTATTCTGAATTAGCTTCGTAACGAACTAAAGAACGTATCCTAATGATTTTTCTATGATTTATAATTAATTTTATAAGATAAGGTGTACGGTAAATTTCAGATTTGTCATATCCGATTTTTCAACGACGTTTCATGTGTAAACTATAAGATTTTCAAATGTATAACATTATAAAATGAAGATTATAAAAGTATATAGTATGTAGCAAGATTAACTTGCCTCGATGGGTCGCGAATCGGGAAAACGGAACGTTAACCGTCGGCGGGGAAAACTCGCGACGGCGCACGGTTCACGGAATGAACCCAAACGACGAACAAAGGAACCACACGGGTCGGGGTATCTCGCTGGAACGTCGAGAAACGTCACCGGCACGACGGAATTCCGGCAACAAATGAACAGTTAAAAAAAATGAAAAACGGAACATGAAGCAAGAAGAGAAAGAATGATAAAGAGAAGTACAAGAGAATATATGAGGGAGAGGGAGAGAGAGAAAAAGTGGAGAGAGAGAGAGAAAGTGGGGCCCATAGGGTTAAAGGGGAGGTTGCGATTGGCTGAGAGAATAAATTGAGAAGGATATAAAAGATTGTAAAAAATATCATACGGTTAACTTAAAGATTTAAAAGATAGGTAATAAATAGTAAGATATCAGATTAGTTAGAAAAATATATGCGAAGGTTTTAATAATATTAAAATTTAGGATTTTGGCGCCAAATGAAACATTTCCAAATTGCGCCCGGGTTGGGTCCAAAATTCGAAATTCAAATAATAGGATTTTAGGCGGGTTCCAAATTTTAAAATGAAATGTTTTATGATTAAAAAGCATACTCCCAAAACGGACACACGCACGTGCACGTAGCCATCCAAACTCGCCCGTTTCACTGAACGGGACGAGAACACAATGCACGGACGCTACCACGAGGCTAAGGGTGTCAAGTAGGCCAAGATGAATATTTTCAATTTTATTTTAGATGCTAAAATTTGTTATATGCAGAATGGCTTAGCCAGATAAAATTTTACAGTAAGACCCAAATAAGCAAGATAAATGAAATGAGTAATATCTAATGCTCAACCAATAACAGAAAATAGTAGTATTGGGCTCGGGTGTTACAAGCACAGTGGTCCAAAACCAGCTAATCGCCAAAGCGATAGACAACGATTATTCAACGAGAAGCTAAAACGCTCTTACTCGTTTCCCAGGGATAAAACGAGGAGACTGTTCGAGCTGGCAGTGCATAACAGGCTCATCAGTCTACTAGATCCAAGACGTCCGCTGCAGCCGGGCGACGCCAACAATCCTAATTACTGTCCCTACCACCGAGCAGTAAGCCATCCAATCGGAGATTGCTTCGTCTTCAAAGGTTGGATTGAAGACCAATGCCAACAGGGAAAATTCGCGCTGTCTGAGAATTGGAAGGTGAGCCCGCCCCAGCCACGCTTCTAAAATGATGGATACGCTGGGGGGAATCATGCTCTTTTATAGAAGAAGCTCCATGGGAGGTCGCTCTTTCAGCCAAAACGAAAAGAATGCTGAAAGATCTCCAAGCATGTTCGGCAGTTAGACGTAAGAACCCGCTGGAGCCCGAGATTATTGAGGGAATGCTGAAGCCGCGCCCAACGCTGAAAGTTGGTGAAGATGGACAAAACATCCAGGCCAAGCCTCTAAAGTCTTTAAAGAAAAAGTAGAAGGCCAAGAAGCTCGTCCGACCCGACGACAGCCGTACAGGTCTGCAGAAATATATCGATGCGCTGGAAGAATATAACCAGAAGGCACGGACCCCAACCACGTTGGATGAATTCTTTAAGCATGTTCTTGAAAATGAAGCCGATGACGCTCATGAAGGAGACGATTCTTCAGAAGAGCTCGAGGATTATGTGGCAAGCCTCCACATGATCTCTCACTCATCAATAAATGGCAAAGAAGCTCCTGATGCAGAGAAACTGGGGGAAGATCCGGAACCGGAATCAAAATCCCTGGAGCCATCGGACGAATTGATTGACAGACTGCTGAGCGAAGCCTTTCAGAAAAGCAAATCTGACCGAGAGCGTGAGACGGCCATATATGAAAGGGCCAAGCGTCGGCGTCACGTTGAAGAAGCTCTGGTATTGAGAAGCCATAGAATACCCCAACCGGATGGAAGCACTTTTGCCACCAGCAAAAGCAGGTTTAAGACAAGAAAGCAATTCGCTAAAGCCATGTCGATGGGAATGAAGTTGCCAGCTTTCAAAGAAAACACTTCAGAAAATACGTTCCCCGACGAACTAGATGCACATCCAAACTACTGCTTATATCATCGAAGGATTACACACCCTACCGAGGAATGCATGGCTTTTAAAAATTGGTGGCGGGGATACGTTGCTCATCGATAGCATTTCAAGCGGATGAAGCGCCAAACTCGTCGGGAACATAAAAGCGCGACCGATGAACATAAAAGAACCGCTGGTAACTGTCACATGGTTGACTCCGGGGGATCGCAAGTTCTCACCTTCGGGAGCGATTCTGATGAAGAAATAGCCCTCGGCCCTCTCTTCAAGGAATCCATCTCCGAAACAGAAGAAGTAAAGACCTGCGAGAATATTCAGCTGCGCAATCGTACGTTGCCCGAAAAGAATCTCGGACCCACAAACAAGGGATCGAACAAAAAAGATAAGGGGAAAGAAAAAGTCCCTGAGGATATCGCCCTCGATATCGAGTCGTCGAAGAGCTGGCAGCCAGGGATCCGCCCAAGAAAAACAAGGTAGATTACAGCGTTCTGGCACACCTGAGGAAGATACCCTCGCAGCTAAGCTTCTCGATGCCCTTCTGCTATCTAAAGAGGCAAGAGATTCCCTGATCAAGGCACTACAAGAGCCCGAGCAGTTCCAAGCTTTCCTTGCTGAAGAAAAGATGAAGGACGAGCTGGAAGAAGTGCACACTGCTAACATCTCTTTCGGCGACGAAGATCTCCTCCTCGGAACATGTGAGCACAGCCGTCCCTTGTATGTCACAGGATACTGCCATGACATCAAGATAGGGAAGATCTTAGTTGACAACGAGTCCTCTGTCAACCTCCTAAATATGAGGGTGCTAAAAGAAATCTGCATGAGCGTTCAACATCTCGCTCGGGATAAAATCACTATCTCCGGATTCGACTCCCAGTCATCACGGACGCTCGGGTCTGTGATACTGACGTTACGCTTTGGGCTGCTCATCACTGACGTCAAGTTTCACGTCATTGACGCCAAGACTTGCTACAACGCTTTGCTCGGCAGGCCTTAGTTACACGAGTACAATATCATCCCTTCTACACAGCATCAGTGTATGAAGTACTTCAAAGATGGTCTTGAGTATACCGTGACAGGGGAACTGAACCCATTTTCCATAAATGAAGTCTGAAAGTACGAGGATGCAAAGTATTTCCTACCAGACTTTGAAGACATGGAAAGATGTCGTAAGCCGGAGAATAAGCAGAAAGCTATCACCACTATTCCGGTCTTTGGGAGCGATACCGAAAAGGAAGAAGAGATAGTTTATTTGGGGCCACCCCAATGCAGCAAGCCCGGACCATCTACCCTTATTCTGGTCTTTGGTAGCGACTCTGAAGACAAAGTTAACGCAGTGTTCTCGGTCCGGCCATCGATACAGACCCTCACTGGAGAAGATCAAAGCATGCAAATCTTCCGCGATGGCACTACAGAGAGCTTGATACGCTCGAAACATATAGTGTGCAAGAGCTGCAAACATTCTATGTCCCTACCAGGCGAAAAGATGAAAAGGCGATCCTCTTCTATCGATCCATGGAGACTAAAGCGGAGAGAGAAATCTGGCATGGTGCCGATTCTATACTTGACAGGCTCCAGCCCATCCATCTGCCCAGATACAACACAGAAGGATTAAAAAGGCTGTTGAGGCGCCAAGGCGTACCTTTTAAGCAGACCGCGCGACAGGCCCAATTCTACAACAGGATCTGGAACGTCCCCGGTACTCAGAGAAAATTGCCCAACGGAAAAATGGAAGCGATCGGGCTTGGATATATCCAGTCCAAGAAATGGGAGCAGTTCCATGATTGCCATGTCATAAAGGACCTTGATGAAGAAGAGGATGCTCTTTTAAAAATGGCTGACGTCGAACCAAAATGCGGACCTGCCATAAAATTGCCGAGTCTGTCATTTGAAGAACAGATGGACAAGCTAATACGGGAAGCGAGTCAAAAGGCTCATAACGACCATAGCCGCGAAATGGCCATTTATGAGAAAGCCAGGATGCAGCTCCTCCTTCAGCAGGCTACGGAGAACGACAATGCCCTTCACCGTCAGCCCGCCATGCATTCCCAAGACAGGAAAAAGGTCCGACGCGGAGGCAAAAACAAGTTGAAAAACGGAAAAAACGTTCGACCGTAGCAAAACGGATCCAAAAGGCCACACGATCAAGAAAAGATCAGCCAGAATCTGTCTCTAATGAAAAAGATAGACCAAGCATATTCTTTCCTCCGAGAAAACACAAGGAATATCTTTGACCTCGTTATGAAACATCAAATGATGACGCTCCCAGAGTCTCGGCATCCCGATCAAGTAAACGAAGTTCATCAACCAGACTATTGCTCCTATCACCGAGCAATAGATCATCCTCTTGAAGACTGCTTTACTCTCAAGAACTGGGTCGAAGACCAATATCAACTCGGCAGGTTCGCTCTATCCAACAGTTGGAAAGTGGCCCCACTGCAAAAGCATATGCCAAAGGCAACGTATATGGTGAGTGTAGAACCAGACCAACATCGGTTTTAGAAACGATCTCGTACCTGTCACGCAATAACGCTGTCAGAAGAAGGAATGCGCGAGAACATGGATGACCTGTCCTGGTGCTTTGAAAACAATGATGACGAGGTGATCTCAAAGTTTCCACCGGCGCCAAAAGAATTGGAAGATGGAACACACACTACTGCAGATAACCTCAGAAAAATCGACTTAGGGACGGCAAACGACCCACGGCCGACGTTCGTCAGTGAGCTGTTGTCTGAAGAAAAGGTGGCTACGCTCAGGGACGTACTCATGCAGTATAAAGACTATTTCGCATGTATTTACTCCGAAATTCCAGGACTAGATCCAGAAGTAGCTATGCACAAATTGGCGATATCTCCGGACATCAAGCCAGTTAAATAAGCACCAAGAAGAATGCGGCTCGAACTTGAAATGAGCATCAACGCCAAAGTCAAGAAGCTAATTGACTCCGGCTTCGTCTAAGAAGTGCAATACCCCGACTGGATTGCCAACATCGTCCCAGTGATGAAGAAAAATGGGACAGTGCGCATCTGGACTTTCGGGACCTCAACAAAGCTTCCCCGAAGGATGATTTTCCCATACCGGTTACCGAGTTGATGATAGACAACACGTCCACTCACGAAGTCTTCTCCTTCATGGATGGCTCATCAGGGTACAATCAAATAAAGATGCATCCTGAGGACCAGAAGCATACCGCTTTCCGAACTCCTCTGGGAATATTCTGCTATCAAGTGATGCCTTTCGGTCTGAAGAACGCCAGCGCAACCTATCAGAGGGCCATGATGAGGATCTTTGATGGCCTTATACACGAGATTGTCGAATGTTATATCGAGGACCTCGTGGTGAAAAGCAAATCGCGTGAAGAGCATTGGGAACATCTGAAGATAGTGTTCCAACGTCTTCGGAAATACAACCTGAAGATGAACCCTCTCAAATGTGCGTTCGGAGTTTCCTCAGGCAAGTTCCTGGGATTCATTGTACGACACAGAGGCATCGAAATGGACCCATCAAAGATCAAGGCGACCATGGAAATGCCTCCGCCAAGAACTCTCAAGCAACTACGATTTCTCCAAGGGAAGCTCGCGTATATCCGGCGGTTCATAGCAAATCTCTCCAGCAAATCCCGCCCTTACGGCCGTTTAATGAAGAAGGGAACCCCTTTCGTCTAGGATCGTAAATGTCAAAGCGCACTGGACGAAATCAAACAATACTTGCAGAATCTGCCAGTATTAACCGCTCCAGTCAAGGGAAAGCCTCTCATCTTCTACACAACAGCCCTTGAAGGTTCCTTAGGCGCGTTATGGGTACAAGAAAACGACCAAGGGAAGGAGAGAGCCCTCTACTATTTGAGTTGAGTTCTCCTGGGGGCAGAAAACAGCTACTCCCCCATTGAAAAACACTGCCTGGCGTTAATCTTCGCGATAACGAAGCTCAGACACTATGCTCTGGCGCATGAGGTCCATCTCATATCAAAAGTGGATCCTCTAAAGTATTTGATGTCAAGAGCCATATTAACAGGATGACTCGCGAAATGGGCCCTCCTCTTGATGGAGTTCTCGATAACATACCGACCCCTCAAGGCAGTGAAAGGTCAGGCCATCGCCGACTTCCTCGCTGAGCACCCAATACCTGCCGATTCACCCCTAAATTGCGAGCTGCCGGACGAGCACACGTTTGACACGATCGACGGGAGGAGAAGAGAGAATGACACCCGATGGGAACTCTACTTCGATGGGGCATCTTCCATGAAGAAGCGAAAGCACAGCTCCCCCATAATCAAATCTGGGGTAGGCCTCATCTTCGTGACTCCACAAGGAGGGATAATGCGCTTTGCCTTTTCCTTAACAGAGCCGAGAACGAACAATGAAGCCGAATATGAAGCTTTGATAGCAGGTCTTGAGATCGCTGTCGACATGGGAATCGAAAACCTCCCCATATACGGAGACTCCCAGCTGGTCGTCAGTCAAGTAAATGGCGACTATCAAACGTGCAAACCAGAGTTGGTGAAGTACGGCGAGAGAGTACAACAATTGCTGACTCAAATCCCTGCTTACGCCTTGGAGAGCATACTGCGTGCGGAAAATAGCAAAGCGGATGCGTTAGCTAAACTTGCTAAAGAACTGGCTGACGAAACCTTGATAACGTGAGGATTGTTGTGCAAAGCCGTCAGGTTCTTGCGCCAGCAGAAATATCTCCGGAGTCATCCGAAGAAGAGGAAGCGACCAAGAAAATGGCTTTCCAAATAAAAGACCAGGAAGAGGCTAAGGATTGGAGAGGAGTCTTTATAGACTACTTCAAATACCGTCGAACGCCTGAAGATGCATCCTTAAGACATCAGCTCGTGAAACGAGCTCTGTCTTTTGCCTTCGTCAATGATACTCTGTACAAGAGATCATTTGACTCTCTATGGCTGAGATGCCTGGGACCAGAAGAAGCAAGGAGAGTTGTCCAAAAAACTCACGATGGACTCTGCGGTTCTCATCAAGCCGGGCCGAAGATGAAGCTGAAGATCAAAATGATGGGCTACTATTGGCCCACGATGATTCAAGATTGCCTTGAATACACGAAGCAGTGCCACTCGTTCCAGATTCATGGGGAATTCATCCACCAGCATCCAAATCCACTATACCCAACGATGGCTAGCTGGCCATTCGAAATGTGGGGAACTGACATCATCGGGCCCATCGAACCAGCATCATCTAGAGGACATCGGTTCATATTGGCAACCACCGATTACTTCTCTGAGTGGGAAGAAGCAGTACCGCTGAGAGAAGTGAAGTCGGAGAATATCCTCCATTTCTTCAAGACGCACGTCATATATCGGTTCGGCACTCCGCGACGGATTATCTCCGATAACGGGCCAGCCTACAGAAGTCATAGAATCAGCCGCTTCGCACAGCAACATAATATAGACTGGAGATACTCTTCAGTCTATAATCCCCGAGCTAATGGCCTAGCTAAGGCTTTCAATAAGACCTTGACGAAGATCATAAAGAAGACGGTGTCCAAGAATAAGAAGGACTAGCATGAGAGACTACATGAAGCTCTCTGAGCGTACCGGACCACATTCAAAACGGCCACGAACACAACGCCATATGCGTTGGTATTCGGCACATAAGCAGTACTCCTCTTGGAGATAGACCTACCCTCCCTACGAGTGGCGGTTCATTATGAGCTAACAGACGAAGAGAATGCCCATCTTCGGCTCGAGGAACTTGACACCCTCGATGAAACCCGTCTTATGACGCAGCAAAACCTAGAAGCTTACAAAGCAAGGATGACGCGCTCATATGAAAGATTAACTAGGCCGAGAACATTCCGCCATGGCGAACTCATGCTAGTGGTCAAGAGGCTTATGATCCCCAATCATGCCAAACAAGGGAAATTCGAGCCAAACTATGAGGGCCCGTACATCATAGACAAAGTCTACCAAGGCGGGGCTTACTTGCTCATGGATATGCATGGCGAAAGACCCTTCAGGCCAATAAACAGCCGGTTCCTGAAAAAATACTACGCTTGACGAGTCTTGAACCAGGTCAATTATAGATGACGACGCCTATGTCCGCTCTCTATTTTCCTGAGTCCAAACTCTATAAGTAGTGCTCAGCGAAACCTCGCCTCTAAGGCTACGGACCGAGATGTCCTAAAAATAACAATGGACCGTAATGTCTTTAAACTAGTTATGGACCCTAACGTCCTAAAACTAACGATGTACCAAGATGTTCTAAAACTAACAACGGACCGAGATGTCCTACAACTAACAATGGACCAAAATTTCCTAAAACTAACTACGGACCGTAACGTCCTTAAACTACTACAAACCGCAGCATCCTAAGGCTGACGCAAAAAAAACGTTACGTCCATAAGCGAAATGGGCATGGATGAAAACCCGAAAGGGCTCCGTGAGTAAAAACAGCAGGGCTACCGGCGAGTTTGTGAAAACCCAAAAGGGCTCAATCTCGTTAAAAGACACTTGTAAGGTCCTCTTGACCTTGTAAGGAGAAAATACCTGCGTGAGATCCTTACAACTCATAAGGGAGCAACACACTTAGGGATCTTAACGAATCCTAAGGAGAAGTTACACTTACGAGATCCTCATGACTCGTAAGGAGAATTCCCCTATGAGACCCTCACGGCTCATAGGATTCAAAAGCCTTAAGCTACAGGGATCTAAAGCTGTTCTTAAGCCGTCATACGCCCCGATATGGCCCTACAAGCGGTTCAATATTGACCCTTATATACAATCCACGGGCACGAATAAACATTTCACCATCAGAGTCCCATCAGCTGGTGAACGACCCCTATAAGTCCTCTCGACTTACAAGAAGAAAACACTCTTGTAAGATCCTTACGACTTACAAGAGAACACATCACTTAGAAGTCCCCATGACTTCTAAAGGAGAACACACACCTATGAGATCCTCACGACTCGTAGGGAGAAACACCTTTATGAGACCCTTACGGCTCATGAAGTCAAAAGCCTTAGTCGACATGAGCCTAACCCTGTTTGCTAAGCCGCCTTTATTCGAATCGACAGAGGCAAATGATGATTCGCTTCTGGCAATGTCCCAGTGGTAGCGATGTTGATGCCTAAATCGGTATCAAATTCCAAGTCCTTTCACGGCAAATGATGATTCGCTCCTGGCAATATTCCAGTCGCAGCGATGCTGATGCTAAGATTGACATCAGGTTCCAAGTTCCATAATTGCAACAAAATCAGCAAGTAAAAGAAATGCATATGAAATAGCCGAAATGATAGGACAACTTGCAACAAAATCAGCAAGTAAAATATATGCATACAAAAATAGCCGAAATGATTGGGCAACTCGCAATAAAAAGCAGCGAGTAAAAAGAAAAATAGCCGAAATGATTGGGCACTGCGTAAAATAGCCGAAATGATTGGGCAATCGCGACTTTCGCGATATAAAAAGCTGAAATGATAGAGCATCGCGGAAAGAAAAAAAATGAAAGAATGAAACCTTTTGCCCTGCAGGTAAGTCCATACTGACCCCTGTATGCAATCCATGGGCATAAACGGAAAAGGAAACACATGTCCCAACAGACTCTACCAAAGGGGGAGTTAGGTCTCAGTAGCAATATCCGCATACCCGGAAGACTAACACGGCGTTCCTTCTCAACTCCAGCAGGATGCAGACGCAACATCAATAACCGACCTCAAGGTCGCAACGAAGCGGAGCCATGGCAAAGTCCCTAGTTCCAAATCTCGACGGCCACCTCTACAGCCCAGAGACCAACAACAGCGTTCCTCCTCATGCCATCAGAGCACGGTCGCGATATCACCAATCGGAGCCACGGCAAAGTCCCCGGTTCCAAGACTCTACAGTGCACAGACAACCTAGTGTCAACCCCTGACCTCCCTGTCGTCAAGCAACGCTTCGACACGGATACATGTCAACCTCTGACCTCCCTGTCGTCAAGCAACGCTTCGACACGGATACATATCAACCCCTGACCTCCCTGTCGTCAAGCAACGCTTCGACACGGATACATGTCAACCCCTGACCTCCCTGTCATAAAGCAATGCTTCGACTCGGATACATGTCAACCCCTGACCTCCATGTCGTAAAGCAACGCTTCGACATGGATACATGTCAACCCGTGACCTTTCTGTCGTCAAGCAACGCTTTGAAACGGATACATGTCAACCCCTGACCTCCTGTCGTCAAGCAACGCTTCAACATGGATACATGTCTACCCCTGACCGCCCTGTCGTCAAGCAACGCTTCGACACGGATACATGTCAACCCTGATCTCCCTATTGTAAAGCAATGCTTCGACTCGGTCAACTCATCAACCACTTACAAGTCCACTCGACTTGTAAGGGAGAAAATTCTCTTGCAAGATCCTTATGACTCTCAAGAGAAAGCACACTTAGGAATCCTCACGGTTCCTAAGGAGAAAATACACCTACGAGATCCTAACGACTCGTAGAGAGAAAAATCCTTATGAGACCCTCACGGCTCATAAAATTGAAAAGTCTTAGGCGGCAGATCTGAACCTGTTCCCTAAGCCATCGCTACCCTATAAAGAGTTCAAGACGAACTGTTACTTATGAACTACAGGCCACACTTGCCAGAGTAACATACCAACAACACAGCAGAGAAAAGAAAACGATAGTCGGAGATAAAAAAATGTGCCCTTTATTCATGAATTCAAAGTGCATACAAGATACATATCATAAAAAGAATCAAAATGAATACAAAATACCCTTTCATTCAGGAGTAGATACAAGAAAAGAATTTTTTTTACAAAAGTTCTTTAAGCCGGCGGACGGTACAATAAGCTCCTCAATTCATCGCCCTTCCGTTAGGCCTCAGCTTCAAGTTTGGTTATCGCCACGAGATAGGTCTTCGCCTGAGACTGTTGAGCCTGATACGAGGCAAGCCGAGTCTCCAGCTCCCTTCTGGCAACTTTGTGAGCTTCAACCATCTCTCGGGTAAAGATGACGGCTTTATCAACAGCCACCACCTCCCTGATAGCATTTTGGAGCACCCCCAAAGTTCGTACGCACGGGTGGTCTTAGCAGTGAGCTCAGCTTGCAGCTCCCCCAAAGCATTCGAAGCCAGTTCCCCCTCCGAGAATTTCCGGTTAAGCCTCTTTTCACATGATTGAAGATTCGCGGCGCACCATTCAATCAGCCCCCGCAAGCTCGTCTTTGCAGCCACAACCTCATGTAAGTCCATGTCACGCACCCCATGAACTTGCGGGGAGGCGGAATATATGAAAAACAATTATCAAAGCTTCGTAACACGGACTTTAGCGCATGAATCATGTCTAAACCGTTACTAGCAAACTACGAGAGGTTTAACTACTCGGATTCGAAGTTATACCTCACGTTACTTGTCCTTCGGGTCTTCATCGCTGTCCTCCACTCCTCGTTGGCTCCTTAGAACGTCGGCACCTCAACGGCCTCCTCGAGTCAAAGACGATCCACCCGAGAGCTCCTACTCCAAGCTTGATCTCTAACTTGAGATAACTAGATTTCTTTAGTTGCTAATCAAAGTGACCTAGGTGATATAGAGTGAGGTTATGGATTAATTAGTCTATCTAATCCTTGATCTCAACACATGAGAGGGAAGGATTAGGGTTTCAAGAGAGAGCTTGAGGAGAAAGAAGGTGAGCATATGTTATGAATGAAAAAGCTTCTCACTTCTAATATATTATGAAGCATAAGAAAATCAAATGAATAAAATCAAAATGCATTATCATAATGCTTCATTAAATATATGCAATGAATCATCAAGTGAGTCATTAAGCAATAAATGCTTCATTAACTCACTTGAATGATTCATCTAAGTGAGTCACAAATGCATTAAATATAAATGCCACCTTAACTCTCAAGTTACCATGCTTCTAGAAGCTTCCCGAAAAATTACGAGAACGCCCCTCCTATCCGTGAAAACACGGAAAAACTTTAGACTGTATAAATCCAATAACCCGATACTACAATCTGGCTTAAACCAAAACCGACTAGTAAAAACTGTTCGAACGTCGTACGTGCGTTTAAACACGTAAGCGTCCGAACCCTTGTCGTAAAACCATACGACCTCTATATCGTTTCGCCTGGAGCATGGAAACTCTCTGTGTGGGACTCTAAAGACTCGACACTACGCTGGCAGTGGGTTTAACCACAGACCGAAAGCGGCACTAGCTGTACGTAACGGTCCCCAGGTAGATGTAGATAAGAAGGCCGATGAGGAAACCCATCCGTACTCCTACTGAGCCTGATGTGACAATCTCCGTACAGTCCAGTCTGTTCGTCTAAGACTATCGCATATCGCGCCTAGGGGGCGGCAAGCGTCAGTCCCCTAATGGCGGTATAAATTATGTCGTAGCGTAGCCCATTACACCTTGAGAAACTACTGGAACCTACCAGTAAATCTCGCTTGCCCTGGCCAGGGACTTTGCGTAATGGCTCTCTGACATAGCGCGATATCAACTCCCAATACCGGGAGAGACGAATCCTGTCTAACCGCCACTGCCTCCAAGTGCTCGGGACAGCACCCAACTGCTACCTATTTGCATGACTCCTTTGAGCCGTGGTAGGGTAGCAATCTAAGAACAGTGGGACACACTCGAGGCGAAGTAGCAGTGTCAAGTTTGCGGACTATGCTGTACTCATATCACCTGGGAACTGTTAATTGACAACGGGTATAATACCAACCAACAGTTCCCCTGCGAGTCCTGTCTGGTGTACCCGTAACCTAACGAGCACCTGTATACTATCTCCAGTATGGCGTACTGATGGCTGTGGGACAGACCATCTCCCCAACTGGGATGAGAAGCGTACACACTAGTCTACTCCGGAATATCGATGCCTTGTCTCGATAATCCAACGACCATGGACCTGTATAGGATGTTGCTTATAGACTACCCAGCCCCCACTAGTGTGACTGCCATCACAACGCTGGTAATCAAGCAAAGATCCTATGGGCTCTACTAATATGTATAAATGATACGTTACAAGAAACATATGCACATATTAAAGTAGACACAAACCAAGTAGCATACTACCAGTTTTAGAAAGACTGTCAATACAACTGTGAATATTCCAAGCTTCCATTAAGTAATATACAAACTAGTATGATACAGTAATGGCCTCTAGGGCATAAACACTAACAATCTCCTACTTGCACTAAGGCCATGTACTGGCATATCGCAGACCTATCATCTCGAATAGCCTTTCGAACTGCGTCTGAGGAATGGCCTTTGTGAATGAATCAGCAGTGTTGTTCTCTATATCTACTCTCTTTACCTCGATCTCCCGGCAATCTACGATCTCCCTGATCAGGTGATACCCCCTTAAGATGTGTTTGGACTTCTGATGGGACCTGGGTTCGTTTGCTAAAGCTATAGCGCCGTTGTTGTCGCAATACAGAGGTATTGGACCAACACTGGTAGGAACCACCTGAAGTTCTGTGAGGAACTTCTTCATCCAGACAGCTTCTTTTGTGGCATCGCAAGCAGCTATGTACTCCGCTTCCATCGTTGAGTCAGCAACGGTTTCCTGCTTGGAACTCTTCCAACAGACCGCCCCTCCATTGAGGGTAAAGACATAACCCGACATGGACTTGGAGTCATCCTTGTCACTCTGGAAGCTGGAGTCGGTAAAGGCCTCGATCTGCAGGTCTTTTCCTCCATACACCAAGAACATCTCCTTAGTCCTCCTCAGGTACTTGAGAATGTTCTTTACTACTATCCAGTGCTTCTCCCCTGGGTCTTCCTGATACCGGCTTATAACGCTCAATGCGTATGCTACATCTGGTCTGGTACATAACACCACATACATTATAGAGCCTACCACAGAAGCGTAGGGTATAATCGACATGCGATCCCTTTCCAAATCAGTCTTGGGAGACATCTCTTTGGAGAGGGTGATTCCGTGACAAGCCGGTAGGATACCGCGCTTAGAATCTTCCATACTGAATCTCTTCAATATGGTGTCTATGTACCTGGACTGCGAAAGTCCCAACATCCTTTTTGATCTATCACGATAGATCCGGATCCCTAGAATGTAGGTGGCATCACCCAGGTCCTTCATGGAGAATTTCTGTGACAAGAATCTTTTGACTGACTGTGACATAGGAATATCATTTCCTATTAGGAGAATGTCATCCACGTACAAGACGAGGAATACTACAGCTCTCCCTACAATCTTACTGTATATGCATGGTTCATCTGGATTTTTGATAAAGTCAAATTCTTTGACAGCATCATCAAAACAGATGTTCCAACTCCGCGATGCCCGCTTTAGTCCATAAATGGACTTAAGCAACTTGCATACTTTACCGCTGCTCCCACTCTGAATGAATCCCTCTGGCTGATCCATATAGACGCACTCTTCCAAATTACCATTTAGAAAGGCCGTCTTTACGTCCATCTGCCAGATCTCATAATTGTGGAAGGCAGCAATAGCAAGAAGGACCCGAATGGATTTGAGCATAGCCACTGGAGAAAAGGTTTCGTCATAGTCTAAACCAGGTCTTTAACGGAAACCCTTTGCAACAAGTCTAGCCATATAGGTTTCAACCTGTCTATCTACACCAATCTTCTTTTTGAAGATCCATTTGCATCCTACGGGTTTTACCCCATCTGGAGCAATGTCCAAAGTTCATACTTTGTTAGTGTACATGGACTCCATTTCGGTCCGCATTACATCCAGCCATTTTACTGAGTCGCCGCTCTGAATGGCTTGCTAGAAGCTAGTAGGGTCATCATCATCAATGACGCAATCCTCTCTATCCCCATCTATGAGAAAACCGTAGTATCTCTCAGGCGGATGAGATGGCCTACTACTCCTGCGGAGAGGCGCTGGGATGTCCGGTTCTCCTGAACCTTCTTGTTCTACCAAGGTTTCAGTAATAGCTTATGGTTCTGGAATTTCTTCCAGTTCTATTGCGCTCCCACTTATCTGATTTTCTAAAAACTCAGTTTCTAAGAAGCGAGCATTATGAGAAACAAAAACCTTTTATTCCTCTGCGTAATAGAAATAATATCCCTTGGAGTTCTTTGGATATCCCACAAACTTACACTGTACTGATCGTGCCTCGAGCTTGTCCGCATGCTGCTTCTTTACAAAAGCTGGACATCCCCATATCTTAATGTGCTTAAGATAGGGTTTCTTCCCACACCACATCTGATATGGTGAAGTAGGCACAGTCTTAGTTGGAACTCGGTTCAAAAGGTATGCAGCCGATTCTAATGCATATCCTCAGAATGATCGTGGTAACTCAGCCTTACTTATCATGGAACGAACCATATCCAATAGGGTTCGATTCCTCCTTTCCGATACACCGTTGTGTTGTGGTGTGTATGGAGGAGTAAATTGAGAGAGAATTCCATTCTCTTTTAAGTAACCTAGGAACTCGGCACTTAAGTATTCACCACTTCGATCAGATCTCAGTGTCTTGATACTTTTGCCTGTTTGGTTTTCCACTTCATTCTTGTATTCTTGGAATTTCTCAAAGGCCTCAGATTTATACTTCATTAAGAAGATATATCCATACCTAGAGAAATCATCCGTAAAAGTAATGAAGTAGGAATAACCACCTCGCGCATTTGTAGACATTGGACCGCACACGTCACTGTGTACGAGTCCCAAGAGCTCGCTCGCTCTTACTCCGTGTCCTGTAAACGGAGTCTTTGTCATCTTTCCCATGAGACAAGATTCACAAGTAGCATAAGATTGATATTCGAACGGATTCAAATATCCTTCTCTATGTAACTTAGTCAATCGTGTTTCATTGATGTGACCTAGTCTACAATGCCATAAGAAAGCCTGATTTATTTCTGGAGACTTTCTTTTAAGTGTGTTTTGGATATTGAAAACCTGAGCTTGACTCAATACGTATATACCGTTATCTAATGTATCGGACCCAATCAGAACTTGATTTAGGTGGATGTTAACTACATCGCTTACGAATGTAAAATCGTATCCCTCTCTCGAAAGTGAGGACACTGAAATGATATTACAAGTCATACTAGGTACATACAAACAGTTACGTAGAATCAATATATGCCCACTTGTCAAACCTAGGCGATATTCTCCCACGGATTTCAGCGTTCACAGTCATTCCGTTTGCAACTGTGAGAGACCAATCACCTACCTTTATAACTCTACGGTTTCTCAAAGCATGTAATGAATTACAGATATTAGATCCTGCTCCAGTATCTAGTACCCAGGAAGTAGAGTTAATTGACAAACAGTTCTCAATTACAAACACACTTGAGGCCGAAGCCACAACATGCTTCGTATCCTGGCTACTGGCTTTCAAAGACCTGCAATCTTTCTGCCAATGCCCAATCCCATAACAATAGGAACGTCCCTTTTTTATTACATCCAGTCCTGAAACTATTGCCCTTCTCTTTCCTTCTACTTCCCTTGTTTCCTTCAGGGTAGAAGGCAGAGACTGTAGAATCAAGTCAGTATCTGACCCGTTCTCCAACGTTGTCTCCAGGTCCTTGAGCTTATCAATATAGCTAGTCATTGTAAGGACGTTGTCCCCTACATATGACCCGAAAGCCAATCTCGCTTGAATTAATTCGTTCGAGATTTCATATCTTGTGATATGAGATTGCTCTCCATATAAATCTTTGTTATGGAGAAAGATGGAAACTAAGTCCATCTTCTCGTGCTGCTTCTGGTATATACCATCAACTGAAGCCAACACGAGATACTTGGCTTTCGCTTTATCCTTTTTTCTTGTCTTACGGATATTCATAATCGCGACAGTGGAAACTGGACCTGGGACGGCGGGATCTTGAGTAGTAATAGGGTGGTCCAGCTTGTCATAGGCAATAGACAACTGGACAGACCTTTGCCAGTCATATAAGTAAGATTCAGACAATTTGTTATCTAGATGTAAGCTATGTTTGGTCACAAGGTCGCTACAATGAGAGAAAGAGAAGAAAACACTTTAGCATGATGCTCTTGCAAGTTTAGATTGGTTTTTAGTTTATCTAAACTGGATGGCTCCCACTGTTTCTCGAATCCTTCCTCAAACCATAAAACAAGAATTAGCCAGGACTATTCTCACCGTACAATACTTGCTTAACCGTTCAGCCAGGCCAATGTCGATACTTCGAGGGAGGTTTTCCAACGCTTTCACGAAGTTCCTTAATTAAATAACCTCTTTTCTCTGGGGGCGTAGTCCTGCTGATACCTTTCTCGACACCTACTTGGTTTATAGCTTTGATCGTTAAGTGACGAATCTCCTGATAAGTAGGTTGTACTCATAGTCGGATCGGGATCTAAATATCATCGTATGATAATGCTGAAGGAATCCTACCAACATTCATCAAACTCCAAATGGTATGCAACACTAACAAGTTTCAGTTTCTTTAGAAAACTCCCGATGTGGATTTTTGCCCCATGCTCCTATGACCTTGACTTTAGCCAAACAAATCATAAGTCACATGTCAAGTTCTACCCGTCATTATCCAGGTTAATTTGAATCCACCCGTACATACCCTTGACTTTGGCCAACAAGGCAGTACGACTGTCCCAAACCAACGCATCTATCTATGCTACATATGAATATCCAATAGCTACCAAACACTATGCCTTGACTTTGGCCAAACAAACACAGCTTGAATACTATTGACTATCCATATGAAATGACGGAGGGCTACGACTGGTTTTGGCAAAACTGTGAACGTAGTGAACTTGATATAATCGAAGGAACCTGATACTTTTTAAAAGGAGTGGTTAAAGCTCCGCAATTAAAAATTCTGATCTTTTAAAATAACCGAGTGGTTTTTAAATTTGTTCCAACGATTGAACTTTGGTTTATTTTCTTTGCATTATTATAATGTGTCCCATCATTTATCCCATCATTGCAGAAAACAACAAAAATACCACGTCCTCTTATGCCATCCGCATTTGCCACGGGGTCCCGTCATCACCCGTTAATTAACTTAACTAACGACAGAGTGGGGGCTGGGCTAGCGCGGGTGTAAAACATAAGTGACGTCTAATAGCTGTCATATATAGATATTGTACATTCGTCAGACGCAATAATAGGCATTCCAGATCACTGATGAACTTTATTGGATATGCAAGCAATCCGCGTTTTCTTTGAGCCTGCAACAAAATACGGATTACACAATTGTGATGAATAGCCATTACCCCACCCCAGACCCCTACGGGTATGGAAAACTACCCGCCAAGTACCCGAGGTGAAGCGGTCTCTCTCAACAATGTGAGTAGGCCACTAAACACTTCAAAGTTCCCGGTAGTTTGTGCACCCCACCTTGGGTCTATCCTAGGAGAAAAAACAGTAAATGAAATAATACAACGGTGGCTACAACCGCAACCTGGATGTGTCCAGCAAAAGAATATTACAACATATTTCAATTATATCGAATGAATGAATTTAATAACCCATCTCAAACCCCGGCTAATCATCACAACAATCCAATACAGTTCATATACATAAACAGTAGAATCATTACAGAAATGTGCAACCCCCTGCCAATTGACATACTAGCAGTTAGGGGAGGTTTACGAACACATTAAACATTACAGATAAAAACCCGATTAGCAAATAATTTAGAACATCGATCGACAACCTTTTTCCGTGTCTACCCCAAATGCAAGCCATCATGGAAGTAACCTGGGCAGAAACAGAATATACTGGAAAACAAAACACCAAAAATTAAAAATTACAGAGCAAATCCAAGTCAACTCGAGGTTGACTCCGCGGCCAAAAACACCATTTGGCCGCGGATCCGCGGCCGTCTTGTCGAGTTGAGTGCTCGTATTTTCCCAGTATTCTTATATTCCCCTGCGGTGAATTTTAAGGCATATCAAATAATTTTTCGACACGTTTAAAATTAACAGAAACTGATAGGGGTCTGGGTTAAGTTTTCGCGTTTTTTTTTACGATCGAAGTTCTAATTAGTTGCTAACAAGCTAGTAAAGGTTTAGTTGGCTCTGATACCACTGTAAGTCTATGTCACGCACCCCACGAACTTGCGGGGAGGCGGAATATATGAAAAACAATTATCCAAGCTTCGTAACACGGACTTGAGTGCATGAATCGTGTCTAAACCGTTACTAGCAAACTACGAGAGGTTTAACTACTCGGATTCGAAGTTATACCTCACGTTACTTGTCCTTCGGGTCTTCATCACTATCCTCCACTCCTCGTAGGCTCCTTGAAACGTCGGCACCTCAACGGCCTCCTCGAGTCAAAGACGATCCACCCTAGAGCTCCTACTCCAAGCTTGATCTCTAACTTAAGATAACTAGGTTTCTTGAGTTCTAATCAAAGTGACCTAGGTGATATAGAGTGTGGTTATGGATTAATTAGTCTATCTAATCCTTGATCTCAACACATGAGAGGGGAGGATTAGGGTTTCAAGAGAGAGCTTGAGGAGAAAGAAGGTGAGCATATGTTATGAATGAAAAAGCTTCTCACTTCTAATATTTTATGAAGCATAAGAAAATCAAATGAATAAAATCAAAATGCATTATCATCATGCTTCATTAAATATATGCAATGAATCATCAAGTGAGTCATTAAGCAATAAATGCTTCATTAACTCACTTGAATGATTCATCTAAGTGAGTCACAAATGCATTAAATGTAAATGCCACCTTAACCCTCAAGTCACCATGTTTCTAGAAGCTTCCCAAAAAATTACGAGAACGCCCCTCCTATCCGTGAAAACACGGAAAAACTTTAGACTGTATAAATCCAATAAACCGATACTACAATCTGGCTTAAACCAAAGCCGACTTGTAAAAACTGTCCGAACGCCGTACGTGCGTTTAAACACGTAAGCGTCTGAACCCTTGTCGTAAAACCATACGACCTCTATATCTTTTGGCCTGGAGCAGGGAAACTCTCCGTGTGGGACTCTAAATACTAGACACTACGCTGGCAGTGGGTTTAACTACAGACCGCAAGCGGCACTAGCTGTACGTAACGGTCCCCAGGTAGATGTCGATAAGAAGGCCGATGAGGAAACCCATCCGTACTCCTACTGAGCCTGATGTGACAATCTCCGTACTGTCCGGTCTGTTTGTCTAAGACTAACGCATATCGCGCCTAGGGGGCGGCAAGCGTCAGTCCCCTAATAGCGGTATAAGTCGTGTCGGAGAAACCGTTGCCTTTCGGTTAAGAATCCCTTACCACTTTAGGATAAATAAATATTCTGCTATCATCTTCCTTCTCAGCCGGGGGAGTCAAAGTGATCTGCGTAGCCCATTACACCTTGAGAAACTACTGGAACCTACCAGTAAATCTCGCTTGCCCTGGCCAGGGACTTTGCGTAATGGCTCTCTGACACAGCGCGATATCAACTCCCAATACCGGGAGAGAGGAATCCTGTTTAACCGCCACTGCCTCCAAGTGCTCAGGACTGCACCCAACTGCTACCTGTTTGCATGACTCTTTTGAGCCGTGGTATGGTAGCAATCTAAGAACAGTGGGACACACTCGAGGTGAAGTAGCAGTGTCAAGTCTGCGGACTATGTTGTACTCATGTCACCTGGGAACTGTTAACTGACGACGGGTATAATACCAACCAACAGTTCCCCTGCGAGTCCTGTCCGGTGTACCCGTAAGCTAACGAGCACATGTATTCTATCTCCAGTACAACGTACTGATGGCTGTGGGACAGACCATCTCCCCAACTGGGATGAAAAGCGTACACACTAGTCTACTCCGGAATATCGATACCCTATCTCGATAATCCAACGACCAGGGACCTGTATAGGATGTTGCTTATAGACTACCCAGCCCCCACTAGTGTGACTGCCATCATAACGCTGGTAATCAAGCAAAAATCCTGTGGGCTCTACTAATATGTATAAATGATACGTTACAAGAAACATATGCACATATTAAAGTAGACACAAACCAAGTAGCATACTACCATTTTTAGCAAGACTGTCAATACAACTGTGAATATCCCAAGCTTCCATTAAGTAATATACAAACTAGTATGATTCAGTAATGGCCTCTAGGGCATAAACACTAACACCTCAGAGGGAAGTCGTGTGCACTCGAGATCATGTAAACAAGCCTCCACTCGATGACAAAAATCGACCCAGACATACACCAATGTTTCATCATGGTATGCGGCAAGAAAAGGCAGAGAAATGTTGGTTTCGGCAGCAAATTCTTTGGCTGTGATCGAGCTACCAGCACGAAGATCTTCGATGAGAGCTGATAATGAGTGAAGGCTTTGCTTCGCCATCCGTTTAGATGCGTGTAGGGCATAAGGGCCTCGTGGCATGATGATGCGAGACTCCAGCGGGACAAGAGCGGGCAAGGCTGTCAAGATCCGTGAACAATCTATGATTTACGCCCAAAGAATATATAAAGCGATGTCAAAATTTTACTTACCCACGGTCATGCAAGGAGGATTGGACAAATCCCTAGGCCCGTCGAGGATCTCAACTTCGTCATCAGCTTCCAGAACTGCAGCAAACATATCAGCATCGTTATACGAAATAATAATTATACGATGAAGGGGTCAGATCACACCAACCTTGCCCAGAAGAGAGGACGATACTTTGTGGGGATATTGCCTGTGGGGCGACCATCTCGAGCAGACGCTGAAAGGATTTTCTGGGAGATAAATTCACGATGGACGCTGCCAATCCTCGTAATTCTGAAAATACAGAACGAGTTGAATAATAGAGAGATCATTAAAGAAAAATAAGAATACTACCTTCGATACTCTTCCCGCCTTGAGCCGGAGGGATAGCAGCTTCGGCAGCCTCCTCCATTCCCCCAGGAACATCATCGGAGACATTTGCTGGTGTGACAACTTCCAGTTGAAGGGCAACGGCCGCCAATTCAGGGACGAGGGTCTCAATTACCTGTTCCACAATCTCCAGGCCATCAACGGAAAGGTCTATTAAATCTATGGCCGGTAAGTGCACCTCTTCCGGGAGAACGGACACCGAGGGAACAGAGGGAACCGAAGGAAGCTCCGCAGCAGGAATAGCAACTGTAACGACCTCCTCCACACCTACTATTGTCTCATCGGGGATATTTACAGAGTCCACAGTCAGGACGCGACTTGCGCTCAGATTCTTTACCACTGCTGAAATCCCTGCAAAGTTTTACAAAGATAAGAAGACATAAAAAGCAATACAAATTACTTGCCAAAGGAAAAATACATAAATCATGCATACTGATGCGCCAGGATGCCTCTAGTATGGCTTTTTCAAGCCGACGTTCCTTCCTGAGGAGGTGTGCTCGCCGGGGTTCAAATGTAGATTCGTGGCCGCCGGTCCACAATGACAACTCATCTTCGGAAGCGGCTGAGATAGGCTGCTTGAGGGTTATCTTTTCTCCCTATCGCAGGGGACCTATAAATATTCTCCGTATTGACGGGGGATCTTCGTAGAATATGACGGCAGGATAAGGACTCTTCGGAACATTCACATTCTCAGTTCCGTCCTGTGAGCGCCTTATAGCCTCAGCCAATTGTGCGTCTTTCTCGGCAGACGAACCCAGAAAAAGAAGACCATCATCCGGCTCTTGCATGGATATAGGTTCATCTTGAGCAACAACATCAGGTTCAAGCATGAGGTCGAGCAGACCGGTAACCGTCTTCTTCCTCCTTTTCGAGCCAGAGCTGACACTAGAGGAGGAGGATCGTTTCTTCCCCTTTAGCGCTTTGATACGGCGCTGCCCAACCTCGCCTCCAGTATCCTCTTTTGGCGGTGCTACCGATGATGACACTGCCATTGATGACGCCGCAATTGATGAAACTACTACTGGCGCCTTATCAGAAGCCCTTGCCTGAGATCTAGTGCGCATCGGCATACCAATTGTGGGAGGAGTCAAGTCTGCATCCGCTGCCTCAGGAATAAGTAAGGCACCAGTATCCCTCAAGGGAGGGCGAACCACTGTCCGCGGTCGCGGCGGGACTCCCATAGCCTGGATCGGGGTGGGAGCTCTATGCCCAAAGAGTATCCTCTTCTCCTCAGCAATGATGGGACCAACTCGGTTGCAGTACCAACCCGCAAAAGCACCCACACACCTTGGAAGGTAGTCGGCCTCCGGGATCATGAAGCGAGAGCCGGTGTTCAGCCGCATGAAATGATGGGTGGCGTCACGAACAACTCCCAAAGACGAACTAGGCTCCACCATGAATGCTTCGAAGGGAACACCCTGGTTATAACCCAATTGTCGGGCAAAGCGGTGTGGATTATACCGCATAAAAAGAACCGTATCATTTTGAGGGAACACCAAATAATACGGCCTAATCGAATACAAGTGCATGGCTTCCCTAGGCTTCAAGGATGGCGCTCCCCCTTTTGATAAATCGAACAGTTGTTGAGTAGGTCCCGAAGGAGCAGAGAGCCATTGAATACCATCCCGTCTTCATTGGCATAAGGGTTAAGCAGCACACGAAGAGCCTCTAACTGAGTCGGATCAGGAGCAGAAGCGTCCACCAACCTCATGAGCCGTGGGAAGGTATAAGCATCACAGAAACCCGATCTCTGGTGCACAGCAAATGCCCCTAACACGTGCATCTCAATCCACGACGTAAAATAATGAAGAGAGAAACTCACCACATCCACACCCGGGGTCAAGGTATCGGCCGCCGTGCTCAGCCCATGGTAGAAGTGCGATAACCTCGCAATGCCCACAGCCAGTCGTGTCCCTTCGGCAACGCGATGAGCAGGATAAATGACCGAGGCTCTCATGAAGCGACGATGCGTTGGAACGGCAAACCAACTAAGCCAAAGGCTGATAAAACCGACGAAGAAGGTCTCTTCATCCATGCCGGGAGCCGCAATCGAATCAAAAGATACGGCCGACAAGATTGGGATGTAAAACTGTGGTAAATCTTCTTCTTTGGCCGGCAG
Source organism: Agapanthus africanus (assembly GCA_030015575.1). Taxonomy (NCBI): domain Eukaryota; kingdom Viridiplantae; phylum Streptophyta; class Magnoliopsida; order Asparagales; family Amaryllidaceae; genus Agapanthus; species Agapanthus africanus. The sequence continues at coordinate 406,461,195 of CM057349.1, read as the reverse complement.
CTTATTTAGCCCAAACCCGAAGAGGTCGTTAATATTCGCGAATTTCGGAGCCTCCTTTGATAGGACATCTTCACGAAGGAAACGGGCGATAAAACTCTTAAAAGTGACGCCCTGTTCCTCTGACTCCGCGAATAGCTTCTTGAAAATACCCAGAGTCTTGATTAGACTTGGATACTTATGACGGACGACATTTTTGGTCGATAAGCCGTCAAGCATAGCAGGCACAGTTGCGAATGCATACTCATCGGGAGGCAGCAATTCTTCATAGTGCTCTCCCCTGATCGGCAATCCAGAGATCTTGCGAAACTCTTCCAGAGAAATTGAGACCTCGCGATCCCCTAGCAAGAAAGTGTTGGTGGGAAGGTTCCATTGATTTAGGAAAGATTTAACCCACCAGACATGGGGAGACTGATAATGAAAGAGAGACGCGTATACCGCCTGATAAAGCCCTACCTTCTGCAGTCGTGCACGATGAGCAGACAAGATATAGCGAGCCCAGAGAAGATAGCCGGTTGGATGGCGAGGGGTAAGCCCTATCTTATAGACTTATCCCCAGAGCTGGGCTTCACCTTGGCAAATACGATGCCCCAAGATGTCTATGGCTGGAAAAGGATAGTTTGGTATCCCAGCAGTCGACGGCTCAAGCCGGCCTGTAGGAGTCCAATCCATTACCTCCACTGCAAATAATGGGCGAAGAGGCTCTGTTGGCACCTTACAAAGAAAGCTGCGGCGGCCCCGAATGATATGCCCATACCAGGTACCCCATAAGAGCAAATTAGTACAGTCTTTGTCATGGTCCCGAATCATCACCATAGCTTCTTCGTCTGACGGCTATTGCGGAAAAGCAACGTCTGAGCGAGTAAAAGGGAAGTAAGGGAGAGAAGCCATTGGTCCTGAAACAGGGAAAAGGAAAAGACCATTAGTGGAGCCCCACACACACATATATATATATATATATATATATATACATATATGTATATATGTATAGTAACAAAAGAAGACGACAAAATGTTTGTTTTGCGGGGCCATTGCCTACAAGACACACGGACCCTACAAAATCAATATGGCGGCTCACCAATGATAAGACAAGGGGATCATTAAGAGAATAAAAAAAGACCCTCATAAAACAAGCATTGGGATTCAAACAAATTCTTGGGAAGACAAGTTCTGTTAACCTACCAACAAAATTCAAATCTGTGCGAATAAGGGTAAAACCCTATGAAAAGATTTTCAAGAACACCAGAGAATAAAATTCCCGAAGGGTCCCATTGATCTTTCAGAGCTAAGCTCTTCGCCAGAGGAATTAAATTCCTTTATATAATGGAATTAAATTCTAAGAATTCATAAAAATGAATAAGAAACAAAAATCCCATGAATCCTCAAAATCAGAGGGAAATATTGCTCAAAGATCACATCTTTAGAAGATGAGTGTCTGAGGAGAGCAAAGTTTTCATAATGGATTTAAAATCCAGAGGCTTTCTCAAAGAAGGAAAGTTTTCTGATGTACAAAGCGTTACCTGAAAAAAGGGTTTCTTTTGACAGAGTTTAACTCTGGATTTGCAATGGCAGAGAACTAAGATCTGAAGAAGAGAATTAAATTCTTAAAGAAAATAAAACAGGAAGGAGATGAAGAAACAGTGGCTGCCTAAACAACCAAACCCTTGCATTTATAAGACATGACTAGGGCGGTTCATCTTCTCGTTCCCCTAGAACAATCCAACGGCTGTAAAAGTGACAGCGTTGCACTCACGTGTAAACCACGTGAGAACAACGTTGTGGGGGGATTTGTTCCCTTACGGAAAATAAATAAATAAAGCAATGGGAAAAAGTCCCCAAGTGGAGCATCACATGCCCACACGTGATAGGCGATGCGCTTAAACAAAACTAAGCTAAAACTGGGCCTCACGTGCAGACACGTGACCTTTATAAAACAAAGTATACAAGCGCCTCAATAAAGCAAACAAGTTGGACAAAAAGAAACTCGCGTGATAGCACGTGACACCCTTTGGTTGGCTTAATTTGGTGAGGTCACGTGCTACACGTGATAGACTCCTATGCCTTCTGAAACAATAGAACTAAAATCCAATAAAAAGGGACCAAAAGAAATATTTCCTTGGATCTTTCTAAACGAGAAAGATTACGCTCTGTAAAATAAAGCGTCGTTGGATTAAAGATCCAATGGTGATTAAAAATCACCAATCTACAGAAAAATTCTGTGCAAGGAAATATATGCCTAAAGTTGTTAAGAACAACAAAAGAAATAACTTCTTTAAAACAGAAGCTCTTGGATTAAAAATCTAACGGTGAATAAAATTCACCGATTGATCTAAAAGATCACTTTTTGTTGATCAAAATCTCTCAATGAGAGATTTTCTGAACGAATTGATTCTCTTCTTTCTCCTATAAATAGAAGCAAAGAAACACAGAGAGAAATAGAGGGGGGGACGATAAAAAAAAGGAAGAGAGAAATATATAGAGAAAAGAGACAGAAAAAAGAGAGAAGGAACCCCTTCAAAAACTCCGAGGTAAAAAGAAGGAGAAAAAGACTTAGAATATCTCACCTCTTTTCACCCCCATAAGAGTTTAACTCTTCTAAAATGAATTTAGTTCTTCCTCTGGTTAACATCTGCAGAAACAGATCTCCCCACAAGTTGAGAATTTAATTCTCATCGGGGAGATTTTGCCATGCAGATCCAAAACATAGAGGGGAATCTAAGTTCGGAGAATTTAATTCTCCCATGAAAGTATATAGGAATTTAATTCCTAGGAATTTAATTCCTCTAATGAACAAGGGTTTAACCCTTCATATGAGAACTTAGTTCTTCATTATGGCAAAGATCTGCAGAAGCAGATCTCCTCACAAGTTGAGAATTTAATTCTTATCGAGAAGATTCTGTCATACAGATCCCAAATCTAGGAAAAAAACTAAGTCTTAAGAATCCAATTCTCATAAAACAATGGGCTTGAAAGCCTCGAAACTCAGGATCTCCATGCATGTAAAAGGATTGGCACCCAACATGATAACTGCCGATCACGTGCTCCCACGTGAGCGTCTGTGATGAACAAAAGAGAATAAGAGCAATTGACTAACGTAATCACAAGTGACCCCATAATAGTGCTTAGCACTTAAAAAAGCAAAAGGGAATAAATCAAAGGCAGTTTCCATTTTCAAGACGCCTCACGTGCTCCCACGTGACCCAAATTGTGCTTAACGCTCAGAAGAGAGCAAAAGAATAAACCCAAAGAAGCAGCGCTTCAGATTCTTGAAGTTTAATGCTATTTTGAAGCACCTCACGTGCTTACACGTGACGGCCACAGGGCTAACGTGTTTAACACTTATATGTATCACTGCCTCAGAGTATCACGTGGGAGCACGTGAGCGCTGAATAAACATTTTAGTGTTGAACACTATGAAGGGCTAACATTAGCCAGAATCAGATCAAACATTCCAAGGACCATCAATTTCCAAAGTCGATCTCAAGATAACTAATAAGTTCCCAACAGATGATATCTAAACTGATGTTCATCCCACTTCCCAAAATCGGGACTTTGGTTCAAGGGTACATCTCTTCATACCTCTGATAGATGTCGTTGTAATCCTTCAACATCTTCAGAGAGATGGAGGGTCCCAATAACTAATAACTATTGATGCATCCCCAAACCGGTTAAACTAGAACCCCATGGACTATGATGTCCTTAAACTCATGGACCGCAACGTCCCTAAACTAAACTCTATAGACTATGACGTCTTTAAACTATGGACTATGAAGTCCTTGAACATATAGACTGTGAGGTCCTTAAACTCATAGACTATGATGTCTTTAAACTTCACAGACCATGATGTCTTTAAACTCCATAGACTATGATGTCCTTAAACTTATGGACAGGAATGTCCCTAAACTAAAACAATAGAGTCCAAATGCTCTTTTGTTGGATCTAAATGATCCCAAAACCATGTTAAGTAGATCTTAGGCTAAAAATTAGACTAATGTATCCTTAACAAGCGTTTAAGTTGATCTTGATCTCAGTGAGATTAACAATCCTTAAACCCACTGGACCGCAACGTCCCTAAACTAAGACGATAGAGCCCAAATTCTCTGTCGTTGGATTTAAATGATCCCAAACCCACCCCCACCCCCGTTGAGTAGATTTTAGTCTAAAAATTAGACTAATGTATCCTTAACAACGTTTAAGTTGATCTTGATCTCAATGAGATTAACGATCCTTAAACCCAAACCAAACCCAAATCTAAGAAAATACGGATTTGGACTAATCCACGCCCTACGGATGACAACATAAATTAGTCTCCGTATACAATCCACGGGCAACCTAAAACAAAACAAACACACACGACTCGAAGTGACCAGCTGGAGAAGGAGAAAGTGGTTACCGCGATGCGGTAGCGTAATTAACTGCAGGGGTTTGCTCCTGCGGGGAAGAGCGTCCCCACAATCAAAAACCCCTCACAATGAAGGGGAATCTGACTAAGTCTGCTACATCGGCCGCATCCGTCTAAACCTTCGATACACGGTGCCATAAATCAACTTGGCATCTTCGGAGAAGTGGACGGATAAAACCAAATAGCATCTGCTCCCAAAATTCAGGCCGGACGTCCCAACGTCTCGGCCGCGTTTTTCGGCAGAGAACATATGCTTTGCATATGAGCGCTCCCGTGTTTAACACGTGAGGCCAGTTTGGCCTTTAGTTTTATTTATTCAGCGCTCATATGCTTTGGCATATGAGCGCTCATGTGTTTAACACGTGAGGCCGGTTTGGCCCTTAATTATTTGTTTTCAGCGCTTATATGCTTTGCATATAAGCGCACACGTGTTTAACACGTGATGCCAAATTATGAGGATTCTTTTCCTCTTTCTTATCTCCCTTTTTATCAGGGAACAAGTAGCTCACAACCAAAAAACTTGGCGGGAACAAATGCCCCCCTACTTCACCCATGTAAGTATGTACATGGGTGAAGTAGTGCAAAGTTATGCCTGATCATAGAATTGATGGCTTAGGAGACAAGTTTATGGTTCTTGTAGCCTACGGCTATTTTCATCTTCCTGAACCGTAAGGGTCTCAAGAAGGTTTTTCTCCCTATAAGTCGTGAGGATCTCATAGGTGCATATTCTTCCTAGAAATCAAGAGAATTCCTAAGTATTCATCGCCTCTGTGAGTCGTAAAAATCTCACTCGGGTATTTTTTCCTTACAAGTTGTGAGGACCCGTAAGTAGCCTCTTCATTTCATTGGCACATAACTTTGGCGACTGTGGCCTGTGGATAGTATACAAAAGTCCATCTTGACCTTCTTGTAGGGCAGCGGTGTCTTAGGGAACATGTTTAGATCTGTCGCCTAAGACTTTTCAACTTTATGAGCCGTTAGGGTCTCATAAAGACTTTTCTCCCTACGAGTCGAAAGGATCTCGTAGGTGTATTTTCTCCTTAGAAGTCGTGAGGACTCCTAAGTGTGTTTTCTCTTGAGAGTCGTAAGGATCTCACATGAAAATTTTCCCGTTACGAGTCGAGAGGACTCGTAAGTGGTTTCTCCCCCTTGTCGATATGCGACTTTGGAGAATGTAGCCGTAGATAGTATACAAGAGTCATTTTGGACCTACTTATAGGGAAGCGATGGTTTAGGAAACAGGTTTAAATCTGTCGCCTAAGACTTTTCAACTTTATGAACCGTGAGGGTCTCATAAAGACTTTTCTCTCTACGAGTCGAGAGGATCTTGATTGATTGTTGAAAAGTGTGTTCGTAAATAACCGCAATCAAGACGGTGTCGCTGGTAGCTAGCCACGATGAGTACGGGTCGTCCGCAGGAAAATGTGAACCTTTATCTTACTTTAGACAAGTTGATGAAAGATTGGTTGATTGGTTGTAGATTTAATTTGAAACGGATGTAAAGTTTATAAAGAAAAGGCTTGTAGGGTTCATAGGACTTAGTAATAATGAATAAATAATTAAAAATAACTCTTTTTATTTTTTAATAGTTTAAAACTAGATCGATAGTGATGCATGTAGATTAGGGTTCTTGGAAGAAACTATGGTTTCTCCACTACTGACTCTTGCCATTGCATTGATCTCTATTCATGTCTAGCCCCTAACAAAATAAATGTTAAAAAAATCTCGAATCGTGGTCGAGACTATCAATAAATTGATAGCGCGCCCGATAAGGATGTTAACAATTATTTTGCTAAAGTTTATAGACTTTAAAATGTATAAAAGAAGTTAAATGATTTTCTCATCCATTGATCTAGCCTAGCCTATGAACCCTAGCAAGCTAGGAATTACTCGCTCATGGTTTGAGATTTAGAAGAAAGGATGAAGAGTGAAAACATGATTAGGATGCAGAAAGTAAGTAAGGAAATTAATTGCAAAAAGAATAATAAAAACACTACCTTTATTAATCAACTATTGCATTTACAAATCCTTAGAAAGTAGAATACAAGAACCCTAGTTTTTGTTCTCACTCTCTCTTTCTTGTTGGAAGTAGATGACTAGTTGATGATCATCTGGATGCGTGGATCGCTTTGGACCTCTTGATCACTTCGGATTGATGATTTTGAATGTGAAGCTCTCGGTCCAATATATATTCCAAAAACCAGAAAACCTAGATTCCCTATGTGAATATATGCTCTTAAGATCCATACTACAAAATATCACATCCCAACTCTACCAAACCGCTGCGGATCAGCTGCAAATGTCACCTTTTGCCGCCCTTCCGCCGCAACATTGTGGAATTAGGTTCTGGGATTTTTTTTGGTGTTTTGTATTGATATTTGAAGATCCTATCGATGTCTGGATTCTAAGAATAATTCTCTGAGTCTCTGTCGTTGCTAGATCTCTCAATTTGCTTACATATTCTGGCAGATTTGATTCTGACATCCCGATTTAATTCGAATCTCTTGGATTCCAGACCAGAGCTAATATCTGCACAATATCTCAAGTCATAGTGTTAGTAGTATTTGGTATTTTTGAGATATTATCCTAACCATTTTATATGATATTAAATCTTAAGAATATTGATTAGAAATATTTGATATGATATACATATTTTAATTACTAATTTTTCATTTAAATATTATATGCATACATTTTCCCTAATTATGTTAATTATAATGTAGAAACATATGATAATAAACTTTTTACACATAAACCCTCATATGTTATATAATTATAATAAACACCTTTTAGTACTTAACAATAATAGGGAAAATGTTCATTCAAATATGCAATATTTTAGACTAATCAAATACCCCCAAACTTAACTTTGATCGTCCCGAACAAACTAGTTATTAAAGAGAAGAAGAAGAAAAAGAAAAAACAAAACCTACCACACTTTCGTTGGCAACACGATTGCACTGAGCACGTGCAACAAGCCTTTAAACCACTAGGTGTCCCTAGGAGGAGGAGTGTTGTCTCCTGAGTGTTTTCAGCGGATTACACCCACAAAATCCTATAATAAAAGAAAAATGATGAAAGTTACATACAAAGATAAGGAATATAAAAGAAAGAACTTGAAAATAAGTGTTTCAAACTATACTAGCTTTTTAGTTTCCATGAGCCATATCTTAATGGTCATGAAAAAATATCAGAAATTACATCATCCCTCAATAAAATATCGTCTTTAGTCTTCCTCCCTATCTGTTCTCCAAACATTGATCATATACCTCTACGTGTGTGTGAAAGACATCCCTACACTTAGAGAATTCAATTCAAGCTATCATACTATTGTCCATCTTCCTTTGTACTTTTTAGTCGGTGAATGTTTTCAGATAGAATTGCTCACACATTCTTCATGCCCTACCAACCAACCGATTACCAAATGTGCTCTCTTTTTGAGGCGTAATTAGCAATATTCTCATCTTGTAATACCTAAGTCTTAGCAGTGGCTCCCAAACCAGTTGGTCTAAGGCACTAGGTGATAAGGCACCCTTATATTTTTTTTATACTGCCTTAAGTAATTACAAAACCAGTGTTCATTTTTGTTCTCTATTTATATTTTTTCTGTATCATTTATATTCTTTTTTTCTTTATACTAAGGCTTTTAGACAAGAGCATTTCAAGGTATTCTCTACTATCCTAAATTTCAAGATGTGTGCAAGTGCGTTTAGTAGGGTATCAACATTCAGATGTTTGGACTTAAGAATAGGGATTATTTTTCAGACTTATTTCTATCCTCAGATTAGTAATTTCTTTCATCTTACTAACTCTTAGGACAACAGCTCATAACTACTTATTAATAATTTCGTTTTAAAACATCTAATTTTCTTTCTTTTCTTAAATTTCTTTCTATCTTTCATATGTATTTTTCACTTTCTAACTTTTATTATCAAAAAAAAATTGTGCCATTATTTAGTATAACGCAAAATGATGCGTGAATAAGCACAAACCTCCCCCAAACCTATTTGCAGCAGTGTCCTCACTGATGTCATCTTTTAAAATCAAGACATGTAGACTTGGGAGGAAAAAGTTCTCAATTATTAACAAAAGAGGACAAAAGTCAATAACAGTGAAATCCTCCCACAAACTTATTTTTGGCTCACAATTATGTAAAAATTTGTTTTTCTTTCAAGAGCCAAAACATTTTTCTAAGTGAAACAGTATTAAGCATTTAAAATTATAAGACGTGGGGAAAGTTATTTGTCTATGCAAAACTATACAAAGACCAAAATTCAATACCAACCATTCGAATATTCTATCGATGTAACAACATAGTTGGTGAAAAATCATAGATGTGAAGAAGTGGAGAGATAAGAGACGTAATCGATCAAGTTTACATCTCGATTGGTAGAGACGAAACAGTGATGGTGGATTATTCGCATTCTCGTTCTTTGTAAGAAGAAGGGGTGGCGGTTCAATTTCTTTGGGTGGGGGTTGATTTATCACAACTCCCATGTTTTCTAGGAATGCGAGTTCTTCGGCAAAAATGTCTTCAAAGCTTTCATCAATATTCCGAATGATAATCTCATCGGAAAGAAAGGTATGATACTCGGACTCCATAAAAGGTTCATATTTAGCATTAGATGTTGACCTGGACAACTCGACTAACTCATTTGACAAGTCAAAGGATTTGGACGTGGGTGTGGACTTGTCGATTGAAGGGTCCTCATGTATATAAATAGCATGATCAAACAATAACGCACTAATGGAGTCTAGATCGGTATCGTTAAGCTCCTCAAATTCGCAACTGTCGGAATCTATTTTTTCGACAGAACATACATGAGCATAAGGTTCGGAGAGTTGACTTTCTAACTTGTAGATGTTAAGCTCTATTGTCATCTTCCCAAAGGACAGGTTCATTGAACCGTTACGTCAATTGATTATCGCGTTGGAAGTTACTAGAAAAGGTCGACCTAGAATCATCGGGATTTGGTTCCGTGGGTTTGCCACGGGCTATGTATCTATAACTATAAAGTCCACATGGAATATAAATTCCCCGACTTTGATCAACACGTCATCTAGCTCACCTCTAGGTTGGGTGATAGATCGATCGGCCATCTGGAGAATGCAGTGCGCAGGTTTCAACTCTTATATGCCTAATTGCTTATAAACAGAATACGGTAACATTAGCACTTAAATCGAGTAGAGCACGATTGATATTTTTACCCCCAATAGTGATAGATATTGTAGGAAAATCGGGGTCCTTACATTTCGTGGGCACCAATTGGTTAAGAGAATTGCTCATATTACTCGCTAAGAAAGCTTTTTTAGGAACTTGAATTTTTCTTTTCCTAGTGCACAAGTCCTTTAAAATTTTCGCATAGGAAGGAACTTGTTTGATAGCATCTAGGAGAGGAATATTTATGTTAACTTGTTTAAAATTTTCCACAATCTTCTCCATTTAGGGACTTGGTCTGTTGGCCTGTTTCCCCCAATCAGAGCAAAGCTCTGTTTGAATTTCAAAAATTCAAAAATTGAAACAACGCTTTAAATTCCTTGCGCTGCGCGCAACGCGCCACCTGTCAAAAACTGATACGTCAACGCAGCGCCCAAGGCAGCGCGCCCAATCAGAGCAAGGCTATATTTAAAAAAACAAAATTAAATGAAGCAACGCTTCAGATGCGCTGTGCTGCGCGACATGAGTCAGCGCAGTTGCGCTGCGCTCTGCGCTGCGCGACACGTGTCAGCGCAGTTGCGCTGCGCTCTGCGCTGCGTGACACGTGTCAGCGCAGTTGCGCTAGCGCAGTTGCGCTGCGTGACACGTGTCAAGCACTGGTGCGTTTGCGCCAAACAGAATTAAAATTCCAGTAAGGTATTTCTGTTCTTGTTAAAACAAGAAGATTGTCTTCTGTAAAACAGAATCCCTTGGATCAAAGATCCAACGGTGGGGAAAATTCCCTAAATCACTCAGAGAATGATCTCTTTAACAAATTTAACAAATTAATGGGCACTATATAAAGGCCTCTAGACCCCAACTCCAAAACACAATACAGAGAGAGAGAAACAGAGACAGAAACACAGAGATAGAAAAACACAGAAACAAAGAAAGAACTCCTCTAAAGAACTCTGAGAAGAACTCAAAAAGAGAGAAAGGTAAAACCTTTGAATAAAAAAGAAGAATTTCTTCTGAAAGGATCATTGATCTAAGAACAAGATCAAGGATCTTCAATATAAAAATATAATAATAACAAAGGCATTGCCTTTTTATGAACCATTGGTTCTGGAATCTTAAACATTCTTTTCTTGAATCCAAAATTGGATCAAGATATTAAAACAGTGCCTTGCACTTGAAAATCTGCACTATTGCGCTCTTGGGTTGGCGCAAGCCACCAGAGAGCGCCACGTGTCAGCTCCAAAAACCACTTGCGCTATGCGCTTTTAAGATAGAGCATTGCTCTCTGAAATTGGCGCAACTTACCAGAGCGCGCCACGTGTCAGCAGCGCAACAGCGCAGCGCACTGGCGCAGCGCACTGCGCTTGCGCTCACCAGAGCGTGACACGTGTCACCTCCACATGCGCTTACGCTCAATAATTGGCGCAAAGCGCCTGACAGGCCACATGGCCACTGTCAGTTTGATTAATGCACTGCATTATTTACAGAAGGGCCAAGCCCAATTAAAAAAAGGCCTAAAGGCCGAATAAAATGCAATGCATTACTTTAAAAAGAGCAGAGCCCAAACAAAAACAGATGTTGTGCATCATTTAAAAGGGATAGAGCCCAAATCAAAAGGCTTAGCAGGCCAAAAGAAAATGCAGTGCATTATTAAACAGGGGCAAAGCCCTAGCACAAGCCTAATAGGCCAAAGATAAAAACGTTGAATATTCTCAACTGGACTTAGCCCAATCATGGCCGTAAGTCTTCAAATTAAATTGACTGAGCGCGGCTGCTCCCTTAAATCAATTTACATCCGGTTCAAGGGTACATCTCCGAACTCCTCTGACACCTATCGTTGTAATCCTCCAACGACGTCAGAGAGGTGACGGGTCCCGACAACCACACATTAATATGGACTGTGGGGTCCTTAAACCCATGGACTTATGCGTCCTTAAACTAATGGACTAATGCGTCCTTAAACACACCCATACGGACTGTGGGGTCCTTAAACCCATGGACTTATGCGTCCTTAAACTCATGGACTTATGCGTCCTTAAACTAATATCCATCCCCAAAACTGGAAATCGACCACCATGTCCCTAAACTGGAAATGGACCACCATGTCCCTAAACTGGAACAATAAAGCCCCCAAATGCTCTTTTGTCAGATCTAAATGATCCCGTTTAAGTTGATCTTAGCCTCAAATATGGCTAACGTATCCTTAATCCTCCAAACAGACTTTAGTCCCAAATTGGACTATGAATCCCCCAATCAACTTCGGTTCAAGGGTACATCTCTGAACTCCTCTGACATCTATCGTTGTAATCCTTCAACGTCGTCAGTGAGGTAATGGGTCCTGACGGCCATACATGCAATGGACCACTATGTCCCTAAACTGGAACAGGACCATTATGTCCCTAAACTGGAACAATATAGAGCCCAAATGCTCTTTTGTCGGATCTAAACGATCCTGTTAAGTTGATCTTAGTCTCAAATTGGACGAACGTTTGAGTTGATCTTAGTCTCAAATATGGCTGACGTATCCTCAAACCAAAACCCCAAACCCAAATCTAAGTAAATACGGATTTGGACTAATCCACGTCCTACGGGTGACGACATAAATTAGTCTCCGTATACAATCCACGGGCAACTACAAACAAAACAAACACCCACAACACGAAGTGAAATTCTGGAGAAGGAGAAAGTTGTTACCGTGAGGCGGTAGAGTAATTAACTGCAGGGGCTTGCGCCTGCAGGGAAGAGCGTCCCCACAATCAAAAACCCTCGAACGAGAGGGAATCTGACGAAGTCTGCTACATCGGCCGCATCCGTTTAAACCTTCGATACATAGTGCCATAAATCAACTTGGCATCTTCGGAGAGGTGGACGGATAAAACCAAATAGCATCTGCCCCGAATCTCAGGCAAGACGCCCATGTCTGTGGCCGCCATTCGGAGGGGAACAGATTCTGGTACGCCCGGTAGGACCTTTTTCTCTTTCCACTCCACACTTCGTGTGTCGTCTTCGCGAACGAATCGCGGTTTGTTAATGGTTGCCTTTGGGTTTCAAGTTACTAAGATTTAGTATTTTGCCTGGTGCAGAAATCAAGGATCAATAGCCTCCAACTGCTCGAGCTGCTCCAAATGCCAATGCAACCGACGCTCTGCCTCACCTGGAGGTGTAGCCTATGGGCCTCAAGCGGCCTCCATCCTTGCCATGCCGGTGGAACAAGTGACTCAGACCACCACCGGTCTGTTTTTCGGGACCATGCTCCCGCCATCAAGATTCACTATTCCAGTGCCTACACCGGAAGCGCACAAGAAGTCGGTCTTCGATCGGCTCACTGCTATAACGGCCCCTTTCAACGGGTCGTCCAATATCAAGCCGGCAGCCTCTGTCTTTACCAGGCTGAACCAGAACTCTGATGGGCCCGCCAAGAAGCCCATGAACCCTGAAGTGGCCGTCCCGAGGAAGACAACCACCTCTGCTCCTGAGGTCGTCAAGGCGGCTTCTCCTGTTAAAGAGTCGGTCTTTTCAAGGCTGACCATTCCGACTCCTGCTCCTGCTCGAGGGTCTGTCTTTGACAGATTGAACATCGCCACTCAAAGGACAACATCAGTCTTTAAGAGGCTGGTACAGGCAGTGCCTCATCCGGACAGGGGGCAAGACGAAACTATCCCTATCGCCGAGCCAGTCCCAAGAGCTCGACACGCTCGACATCGCCACTGGCGCCGAGTAAGGAAGGCCGGGGGCAAATCACCCTCAGGGCTAACTCCATCGGCTCCGATGGTGGAAGTTAATGCTGCTGTTCCAACTGGGAACAGTTTTGAACCGCTAAGGAGGGTACGTAAGAACTCTCCGACTGCTACGCTAAAAAGATCTCCTCCACCTGCGGAGAGTGTTACAGATACAAAGCTGGAGTAGCCCCCTCAACGGCTGACCTCCAAAATTTATAAGGTCTGGCGGAGGGTTCAAGACTCAGTAATAGACCAAGATCACTCTCGCAAGCAGAAAAGGGTGAAGGTTCAAGAAGAAAAGAACTGTCCTGTCAAACAGCAAAGGACGACAACCGCCAGGGTGCCCGCTGCAACGGCCTCCTCAACTTCAACGGCCCACAAGAGAAGAAGGCCAGAGAAAATCCCCGTGCCTACGGCAAATGCCAAAGGCGGTGAGCCCAAACGCCCTAAGTCCGGGGGCATTGTAGTCCATACCGTCTATATGGCGTTTAGTAAAGAGGACAGCCGTACATCTACAGGTTATAGACCACTTACACGGTCAGTGACTAAAGCTCAGGAGCAACAACAGAAGCTCCAAGAAATGATGAACGCGATGGACGCACTCACTGGGCCAAAAGAAAGCCCCGAAGCGTCCTCGGATCAACGCCAGGAACAAGAAACTGACGTTGAATTCCTTCGCAGGATACTGGAAAAGAAGGATAAAGAGGCTGCAGAACAAGCAGCCAACATAAAGCGAATGGCCCTCCTGTTCCAGGACATGGTGGGTATGATGATTCAAAAAGATCCTCCTGCTGAAGATCCTCCGATCGTCCTTGAAGACGACAGGGGAGAAACGTCAAATCCTCCACCGGCTCTGTCAGCAGCCAAGGAAAAGACAATCTCCAAAGCTGACTTGGATGAATATATAGCTCAGCATATACGGGTTCACCAGGAAACTGAGGCAGCCGGTCAAGTTGTCAAAACGGGGCAACCATATCCGAGCTGGTATGATCAGATCAAATACCCGCCGGGATACACGATCCTAAAATTTCATGTCTACAAGGGGACAGGCAATCCCCATCAACATGTTGCCCAGTTCAGAGCGCTTTGCGGCAACACCGGTGGTGATGATAAATTGTTACTTCGCCAGTTCGTTGGCAGCTTATCGGATATAGCATTCGAGTGGTACTCCGAGCTCCCAAACGACTCTATCAAGACATTTGCGGAGATGGAGCTGCTGTTTACCCAGCGATTCGCAAGCGCCAGCGAACGCACCCCGATAACGGCATTGATTAATGCCAGGGTAAAGCCAGGCGAAACATGGGTTCAGTATGCGATACGGTGGCGGAACTTATAGTCAAAATGCGAGCAGCGCATAGAAGAGGCTCCAGCAGTAGGCATGTTTGTGGGAACCCTCGATCCGCAGGCAACCATATCCCAATTCATGATGTTCTTCAAGCCGACTACCTTCCAGGCCCTGATCGACAAGCTAGCTTAAATGGACCAGATGGGCCATAGACCGCCCCTTCCAAAGCCAGACTCTCAAAACGAGAAGGGGAAAGGAAAAGCGATCGTTGTCGCCAATGCTCAACAACAGCCGAGCAACTTGAAGCCGGCTGTCCGTCAAAATAATATGCGTCTGCGCGTACCCCTTGAGGAAAGGCTAGGACGTCCTTACTCATTTCCTCGAGATAAAACGAGAAGACTGTTCGAGCTGGAATTGCGCAACTGACTCATAAATCTGCTGGATCCAAGACGTCCGTCGCAGCCAAACGACGTCAATGATCCCAATTACTGTCCTTACCACCGAGTATTGGGTCATCCGATCGAGGATTGCTACGTCTTCAAAAATTGGATTGAAGACCAGTACCAACAGGGCAAGTTCGCATTGTCCGACAGATGGAAGGTGAATCCGCCGCAGCCTCACACCCCTAAAAGGGTGAATACGTCGGGGGCAATGTGCTCTCTCGTTGAAGAAGCTCCGTGGGAGGTTGTGCTATCAGCCAAAACCAAGAGAATGCTTAATGATCTCCAGACATGCCCGGCGATCAGGTGGAAGAACCCACTAGAACCCCAGATTATCGAAAGGATGCTGAAGCCGCGCCCAACTCCAAAGATCGATGGTGGTGGCCCAAGCACTCACAACCAGCCGTCAAAATTTTCAAAGAAGAAGAAGAAGAAATCCAAGAAGCCTGTGAAGCCTGGTGACAAGCGCACGGACTTACGGAAACAAATTGACGCGCTGGAGAAATACAATCAAAAAGCACGGACTCCCATCATACTCCAGGAGTTCCTCAACCACGTCTTTCAAGAGGAAGATGAGGGAGAGAGTTTGTCGGATGAATCCGAGGAATACGTGGTAAGCTGTCATATGATTTCCCATTCGTTTACAGACGATAAGGAAATTCCTTGCGCTGAGAAGCTGGGGCAGATCCTAAACCGGAAATTCTGGGGCCATCGGATGAAACAATTGACGCATTCCTCAAAAAAGCTCTGTGGAAAAGTAAAGCTGATCGGGAACGCGAGATGGCCGTATTTGAAAGGGCCAAACGACAGCGACTTGACGAAAGAGTTGAGACACTCCCGCTGGAGCAAAGTACATCTACCGCAGATAGAAGCAAATTCAAGATGAGGAAAATGTTTGCTAAAGCCATATCAATGGGTATAAAGCTACCATCCTCTGAAGGAAACATTACCGGTGAAGCGGAAATGCACCCCTCCTACTGCTTGTATCATCGGAAGATTTTGCACCCCACCGAAGAGTGCAAAGCTTTTAATAAATGGTGGCAGGGATATGTTGCTCACCGGCAGCATTTCAAGCGGGAGAAGCGCAAAACTCGTCGGGAGCGGAAAGATACGACCGGGGGGCTTAACAGAACTACCGGTGATTGTCGCATGGTTAATGCCGGGGGATCGCAAGTTCTCACGTTCGGGAGCGACTCTGACGCGGAAATGGCTCTTAGCCCCCTCTTTAAAGAGTCCACCTCGGGAAAAGAAGAAGAGCCGAAGGTCTGTGAAAATATTCGGCTGCGTAATCGTACGCTACCCGAAAATAATCTTGGACCCTCAAATAAAAAAGATAAAGGGAAAGAAAAGGTATCTGAGGATATCTCCTTAGATGACCAAGTCATGGAAGAGCTAGCCACCAAGGACCCGCCGAAGAAAAATAAGGTGGATTACAACGTTTTAGCGTATCCGAGGAAGCTACCCTCGCAGCTCAGCATTCTTGACACCCTTTTACTATCAAAAGAGGCAAGGAATTCATTAACCAAGGCACTACAGGAGCCGGAGCAATTCCAAGCTTTTCTCGCCGAAGAAAAGATGAAGGATGAATTGGAAGAAGTGCACACGGCCAATGTCACTTTCGGTGATGAAGACCTTCTCCTAGGGACTTGCAAACACAATCGCCCCCTCTATGTCTCAGGGTATTGCCATGATATAAAGATAGGCAAAATCTTGGTTGACAATGGGTCTTCCGTTAATCTCCTCAACGTGCGGATGTTAAAGGAAATCTGCATGAGCGTCCAGCACCTTGCTCGGGAAAAGATCACCATCTCCGGGTTCGACTCCCAATCATCAAGAACTCTTGGGTCTGTGATACTGACGCTACGCTTTGGGCTACTCGTCACGGACATTAAGTTCACGTCATAGACGCCAAGACATGCTACAATGCTCTGCTCGGCCGACCATGGTTACACGAGTACAACATCATCCTCTCTACACAGCATCAGTGTATGAAATATTTTAAGGATGGTCTCGAGTATACCGTGATGGGAGAACTGAACCTGTTCTCCATGAACGAGGTCCGCAAATATGAAGATGCCAAATACTTCTTACCGGATTTCGAAGACACGGAGAGGTGTCACAAGCCGGAGAACAAAGCTAACACCACCATCCCTGTCTTCGGGAGTGATACCGAGGAGGAAGAAGAGATGGTTTATTCGGGTCCGCCCAAATACAACAAACCGGGACCATCCGCTCCTACGCTGATCTTTGGCAGCGACTCGGAAGATGAAGTTCATGCTATATTTTCCGTTCGACCTTCAATACAAACATCCGCTGACGAAGAGCAAAGTCTGCATGTCGCCATGGTTCCACTTAAACATTATAAAGAACTGGACACGCTCAATACCTACAGTGTAGAGGAGCTGCAGACGTTCTATGTCCCTCCCAGGCGAGAAGGCGAAAAGGCAATTCTATTCTACGGCTCTGAAGAAACCAAAGTGGAGAAAGAAATCTGGCACGGCGCAGATCCTACGCTTGACAGGCTTCAGCCCATCTGTCTGCCCAGACATTATACAGAAGGCCTGAAGAGGCTGCTGAAGCGCCAGGGGATATCCTTCAAACAGACCGCTCGAAAAGCCAAATTCTATGAAAGGGTCTGGAACGTCCCCAGAACTCAGCACAAGTTGCCTAGTGGGAGGATGGAAACAATCAGACTTGGATACATTCGGTCCAAGAAACGAGAGCTACTCCGTGACTGTTACGTCGTGCATGACTTCAATGAAGAAGCGGATGCTCAATGGGAGGACGCTAATCCTGAACCAGTAAAAGTTCCTGATGCAAAAGTGCCCAGTCCGTCGTTCGAAGAACAAATGAACAGGCTTATAAGGGAAGCTGGTCAAAAAGTCCGAGACGACCACAACCGTGAAATGGCCATCTATGAGAAAGCTAAAATGCAAGGCCTCCTCCAACAGGCCGCGAAAGATGAAAGTGCCGCTCCCTGTCAACCTGTTATAAAAAAGGCTCGACGCAGAGGCAGAAACATGTTTTAAAAGCGAAAAAGGCGCTCGACAGCAACAAAGCGGGACTAAGAAGCCATGCAAGCGGGAATCAAGTGGTCCAGATCTGTCCCTTGTAAAGAAGATGAGTCGAGCATACTCTTTTCCTCGGGACAAGACGAAGAAGATACTTGACCAAGCTATAAAATACCAGATGCTTACACTGCCGGAGTCTAATCACCCCGAACAAGCAGGCGAAGTCTCACACCCAAACTATTGCTCTTATCACCGAGTAATAGGGCACCCTCTCGAAGACTGCTTCACCTTCAAGAACTGGGTTAAAGATCAGTATCAGCTCGGCAAGTTCGCTCTATCTGACAGTTGGAGGGTAACGCCGCCACATAAGCACGAACCCAAAACCACGAAAGCAGAACCAGACCCACATCGGTCTTCGAAGCGAGCTCGTACTTGTCACATGATAACAATATCAAAAGAAGAACCCGAGAATATGGATGACCTTCCCTGGTGCTTCGAAAACAGCAACGATGAGGTGATCTCAGAATTTCCACCAGCACCGAAAGAGCTGGAGGATGGAATACATACTACCGCAGATAACCTCAAGAAAATTGAGTTAGGGACGGCGAATGACCCGCGACCGACATTCGTCAGCGAGCTGCTATCTGAAGAAAGGGTGCCTGCGTTAAAAGACGTGCTTATGCAGCATAGAGATTGCTTCGCATGGAACTATTCCGAAATGCCGGGACTAGATCCAGAAATTGCTGTGCACAAATTGGCGATATCTCCGGACGTCAAGCCGGTCAAACAGGCGCCAAGAAGAATGTGGCTCGAGCTTGAGATGAGTATCAATGCTGAGGTCAAGAAGCTGATTGACTTTGGCTTCATCCAGGAGGTTCAGTATCCCGAGTGGATCGCCAACATCATCCCGGTGATGAAGAAAAATGGGACGGTGCGCATATGCGTGGACTTCCGGGATCTCAATAAAGCTTGCCCGAAGGACGATTTCCCAGTGCCAGTCACTGAACTGATGATAGACAGTACGTCCACTCATGAGGTTGTCTCCTTCATGGATGGCTCATCAGGGTATAATCAGATAAAGATGCATCCCGAAGACCAGAAGCACACCGCCTTCAGGACTCCGCTAGGTATATTCTGCTACAAGGTGATGCCCTTCGGTCTAAAGAACGCCGGTGCCACCTATCAGAGGGCCATGACGAAGATCTTCGATGACCTCATACATGAAATCGTCGAGTGCTATATCGACGACCTCGTGGTGAAAAGCAGATCATACGAGGAATATCTCGAGCATCTGAAGACCGTATTTCAACGCCTTCGACAATACAACTTGAAGATGAACCCTCTCAAGTACGCATTCGGAGTTTCCTCAGGAAAATTCTTAGGATTCATCGTCCGACACCGAGGTATCGAAATAGATTCATCAAAGATCAAGGTGATCATGGAAATACCTCCGCCAAGGACTCTCAAATAGCTGCGGTCTCTCCAAGGGAAGCTCGCGTATATACGGCGATTTATAGCCAACCTTTCAGGCAAGTGCCGTCCTTACAGCCACCTGATGAAGAAGGGAACCCCGTTCGTCTGGGATTACAAATGCCAAGGCGCACTGGACGAGATCAAGCAATACCTGCAGAACCCGCCGGTGTTAGCTGCTCCAGTCAAGGGAAAGCCTCTTATTCTTTATACCACAGCCCTCGAAGGTTCCTTAGGCGCATTATGGGCACAAGAGAACGACCAAAGGAGGGAGGGAGCGCTCTACTATTTAAGTCGAGTTCTTCTGGGGGCAGAAAGCAACTACTCCTCCATCGAAAAGCACTGCCTGGCGTTGATCTTCGCGATAACAAAACTCCGGCACTATGCGTTGGCGCATGAAGTCCGTCTCATTACGAAGGTGGACCCCCTTAAATATTTGATGTCGAAGGCCATATCGACGGGGCGACTCGCTAAATGGGCCCTACCCTTGATGGAGTTCTCGATAACCTATCAGCCTCTCAAGGCAGTGAAAGGCCAGGCCATTGCCAACTTCCTCGCTGAACATCCAATATGAATCTATTCTCCTTTGAATTGCGATCTGCCAGACGAACATGTATTTGACGCGATCGACGGTGGTGGTACCCGATGGGAGCTTTATTTCGATGGAACATCCTCCATGAAGAAGCACAAACAAAGCACCCCTATAATCAAATCGGGGGTAGGCCTCATCTTCGTAACTCCACAAGGAGGGATAATGCGCTTTGCTTTCTCCTTAACAGAGCCGAGGACGAACAATGAAGCCGAATATGAAGTTTTGATAGTAGGCCTCGAGATGGCCATTGATATGAGAATTGAAAACCTCCTCATATATGGAGATTCTCAACTGGTCATTAGTCAAGTAAATGGTGACTACCAGACGTGCAAACCAGAGTTGGTGAAGTACGGCGAAAAGGTGCATCAACTGTTGACCCAAATTCCTTCCTACACTTTGGAAAACATACCGCGTGCAGAAAACAGCAAAGCGGATGCGTTGGCCAAGCTCGCTAAAGAACTAGCTGACGAGAACCTCGATGACGTCAGAATCGTGGTACAAAGCCATCGGGTGCTTGCCCCCACAGAAATATCTCCGGAATCATCCGAAGAAAAGGGACTAACTGGGCAAATGGCTATGCAAGTAAAAGACGAGGAAAAGGCTGAGGATTGGAGAGAAGTATTTATAGACTACTTCAAATCCCGTCGAACGCCTGAAGTGCATCCTCAAGACATTAGCTCATGAAACGAGCTCTGTCTTTCGCCTTCGTCAATGATACTCTGTACAAGAGGTCATTTGATTCTCTGTGGTTGAGATGTCTAGGACCTGACGAAGCGAAAAGAGTCGTTCAGGAAGTTCATGACGGACTCTGTGGTTCTCACCAAGCAGGCCCAAAGATGAAGTTGAAGATTAAACGGATGGGTTACTACTGGTCCACGATGATTCAGGACTGCCTCGAATATGCGAAGCAATGCCACTCATGCCAGATTCATGGGGACTTCATCCATCAGCACCCAAATCCTCTACACCCAACAGTGGCTAGCTGGCCGTTCGAGATGTGGGGAACTGACATAGTCGGCCCCATCGAACCAGCATCGTCCAGGGGACATCGTTTCATCCTGGCGACGACTGACTACTTCTCCAAATAGACAGAAGCAGTACCATTAAGGGAAGTGAAGACGGAGAATATCCTCGACTTCTTCAAGACGCACGTTATTTATCGGTTTGGAACTCCGCGACAGATCATCTCCGATAACGGGCCAGCCTACAAAAGCCACAAGATCAGTTGCTTCGCGCAACAGCATAATATAGACTGGAGGTATTCCTCAGTTTATAATCAGCGAGCTAACGATCTAGCTGAGGCTTTCAACAAGACCTTGACGAAGATCATAAAGATGACGGTGTCCCGAAATAAGAAGGACTGGCATGAGAGACTGCAAGAAGCTCTCTGGGCGTACCGAACTACGTTCAAGACGGCCATGAACACAACACCGTACACGTTGGTATTCGGTACAGAAGCAGTACTCCCCCTCGAGATAGAGTTACCCTCTCTATGAGTGGCAGTCCACTACGAGCTGACGGACGAAGAAAATGCTCACCTTCGGCTTGAGGAGCTTGATGCCCTTGATGAAACCCGGCTCATAGCGCAACAAAATCTGGAGGCTTATAAATCAAAGATGACGCGCTCATATGAAAGATTGACCAGGCCGAGGACATTCCGCCAAGGCGAACTCGTGCTAGTGGTCAAAAGACCTATGATCCCCAATCGCGCTAAGCGGGGAAAATTCGAGCCGAACTATGAAGGCCCGTATATCATAGACAAGGTCTACCAGGGTGGAGCCTGTCTACTCATGGATATGCACGGTGAAAGGCCTTTCAGGCCAATAAATGGTCGCTTCCTGAAGAAATACTACGCTTAATGAGCCACAGCCTAGGTCAATGATAGATGACGACGACTATGTCCTCTCGCTATCTTCCTAAGTCCAAACTCTATAAGTAGTAATCGGCCTTCTTCAGCAACGGACCGAAACGTCCTTAAATTAATGACGGACCGAAACGTCCTTAAACTAATGACAAACCACTATATCCTAAAACTAGTTGTTGACCGAGATGTCGATAAACTACGGTGGATTGAAACATCACAAAGCCGAGATAAAAAAAATAAATATAAAAAAATAATAAATTAAAAATTAATAATAAAAAATAATAATAAAAATAAACGGTATGTCTATAAGCAAAATGGGCACGGATGAAAACCTGAAAGGGCTCCGTGAGTAAAAACAGCAGGGCTACCGGCGAGTGTTTGTGAAAACCTGAAAGGGCGCAACCTCGTTAGGAAAAAGAGAATAAAATTTTTTAAAAAAAACGGTATGTCCATAAGCAAAAAGGGCACGGATGAAAACCCGAAAGGGCTCCGTGAGTAAAACAGCAGGGCTACCGGCGAGTGTTTGTGAAAACCCGAAAGGGCGCAACCTCGTTAAAAGACACTTACAGGGTCCTCTCGACCTTGTAAGGAGAAACCACCCACGTGAGATCCTTACGACTCATAAGGGAGCAACACACTTAGGGATCCCCACGATTCCTAAGGAGAAAATACACTTGCGAGATTCTCACGACTCGTAAGGAGAACTCTCTTATGGGACCCTCACGGCTCATAAGATTTGAAAGTCTTAAGTTACAGAGACCTAAACCTGTGCTTAAGCAACCCCCACAACTTTCGATATTGCCCTACATGTGGTTCAATACTGACCCTTGTATACAATCCACGGGCGCGAATAAACATTTCCCTAACCAAGTCCCATCCGTGACTGGGGATATGTTCGCATGGTGAATGACCCTTGTAAGTCCTCTCGACTTACAAGGAGAAAACCCTCTTGTAGGATCCTTACGACTTACAGAGGAACATGCACTTAGGAATCCTAACGATTCCTAAGGAGAAAACACACCTACGAGATCCTCACGAATTGTAGGGAGAAATACCTTTGTGAGACCCTTACGGCTCATGAAGTTAAAAGCCTTAGTTGACAGGACCCTAGCCCTGTTCGCTAAGCCACCTTTATTCAACATCGACAAAGGCAAATGATGATTCGCTCCTGGCAACATCCCAGTTGTAGCGGTGCTGATGCCGAAATCGGTGTCTAATTCCAGGCTTGCGGCGAAAAGCCAGCAAGCCGCACATGCATACAAAATAGCCGAAATGATGGGGCAACTTGCAATAAAAAGCAGCAAGTAAAAATGTATGCATAGAAAACAGCCGAAATGATTGGGCAACTCGCAAGAAAAAGCAGCGAGTAAAAATAAAATAAATAGCCAAAATGATTGGGCACCGCGAAAAATAGCCGAAATGATTGGGCAATTGCGACCTTCGCGATATAAAAGCTGAAATGATAGAGCATCGCGGAAATAAAGCAATAATAAAAAAAATGATGAAACTTTTGCCCTACAAGTGAGATCACACCGATCCCTATATACAATCCAAGGGCACAAACAAATAGGGAACCATACCTTCCCAACAGGCTCCGCCAGGAAGCGAAACCAAATCTCGGCGGTTCACCAACAACCTAGAGACAACCGCGACATTCGTCTCGATACAGCAGACGCAGTGCCAGCAAACGAAGCAAAGATTAAATTTCTAACTTCACGGTTTTGACGGTAACTTATATAAAACCTGAAAGACCATCGGAGATCGTTTCAACCCCAGGGAAACCAGTGTCCTTGGCAAATACCTCAATTCAGGGAAACTAGTGTCCTTGATGAGAGCTTCCTGATTCGCGTCGGCCCGCAGAGAAACCAGTGTCTTTGCAGGAATACTTCGATTCGTTTTAACCTCGAGGAAACAAGTGTCCTCAGCAAAATACTTCGACTCAGGGAAACCAGTGTCCTTGATGAGAACATCTTGATTCGCGTCGACCTGCAGAGAAACTAGCGTCTTTGCAGGAACACCTCGACTCGTTTCAACCCCAGGGAAACCAGAGTCCTTGGCAAATACCTTAATTCAGGGAAACTAGCATCCTTGATGAGAGCTTCCTGATTCCCGTCGGCCCGCAGAGAAACCAGTGTCTTTGTAGGAATACTCCGATTTGTTTCAACCTCGAGGAAACCAGTGTCCTCGGCAAAATACTTCGATTCAGGGAAACCAGTGTCCTTGACGAGAACATCTTGATTCGCGTCGACCCGCAGAGAAACTAGCATCTTTGCAGGAACACCTCGACTCGTTTCAACCCCAGGGAAATCAGTGTCCTTGGCGACCTCCTCAATTCAGGGAAACTAGTGTCCTTGATGAGAGCTTTCTGATTTGCGTCGGCCCGCAAAGAAACTAGCGTCTTTACAGGAATACCCCAATTCGTTTCAACCTCGAGGAAACCAGTGTCCTCGGAAAAATACTTCGACTCAGGGAAACCAGCGTCCTTGATGAGAACATCTTGATTCGCGTCGACCCGCAGAGAAACTAGCGTCTTTGCAGGAACACCTCGACTCGTTTCAACCCCAGGGAAATCAGTGTCCTTGGCAAATACCTCAATTCAGGGAAACTAGCATCCTTGATGAGAGCTTCTTGATTCGTATCGACCCGCAGAGAAACCAATGTCTCCGCAGGAATACCCCGATTCGTTTCAACCTCGAGGAAACCAGTGTCCTCGGCAAAATACTTCGACTCAGGGAAACCCGTTTCCTTGACGAGAACATCTTGATTCGCGTCGACCCGCAGAGAAACTAGCGTCTTTGTAGGGATACATCGATTCGTTTCAACCCCAGGGAAATTAGTGTCCTTGGCAACCTCCTCAACTCAGGGAAACTAGCGTCCTTGATGATAGCTTCTTGATTCGTGTCGACCCGCAGAGAAACCAGTGTCTTTGCGGGAATACTTCGATTCGTTTCGACCTCGAGGAAACCAGCGTCCTCGGCAAAATACTTCAACTCAGGGAAATCAGTGTCCTTGATAAGAGCTGCTCGATTCGTCTCGACTCGTGAGGAAATTAGTGTCTTCGCGAGGACTTCCCGATTCGTCTCGACTTATAAGATAAAGCCTTAGGCAGCAGGGATTAAAAAACTTGTTTCCTAAGCACTGGGACCCTGCAGGTTGGTCTAAAACGGTCTCTTGCATACTATTCACGGTCTCACTTTCCAAAGTCGGATCTCGACAAAGAGGGAAACAACCGCTTTTGAGTTCTCTCAACTCGTAAGAAGGAAAAATTCTCTTATAAGATCCTTACGACTTATAAGAGAAAACATACTTAGGAATTCTCACGATTCCTAAGGAGAAAATCCACCTACGAGATCCTCTCGATCCGTAGGGAGAAAGTGTCTATGAGACCCTCACGACTCATAGAGTTGAAAAGTCTTAGGCAGCAGATCTGAATCTGCGGCCTAAGACATCGCTATCTCTTGAAGAAACCAAGATGCCTACTCTACTATCTGTCAACCATGTTTATTAAGACAGCATGCTGATAATAAGGGAAGGGAGAAAGCAAAGAAATGATACAAGACATTGCAAAGAAAAAATGTGTATCTTTATTCATTAATTCAATCAAGTACAAGGTGAATCGTATAAAAGAATAAAGAATGGATACATCTTATTCAAAAAAGAAAATTTTTATAAGTATATCAATACAAGGGCAGCTACTGGGAAGGAAGCATCTTGAATAGCCCTAACAATTGTTCACGCACTTCCTTCTATGCTTTCTTCTGATCGGCCACCACCGCCAGTTCTGCTTCCACTTGGGCCCGCTGCTGCAAGAAGGATGCAAGCTGCTCCCCAACGGCCTGCTGAGCTACTTCGCAGCCTTAGGCATCACGCTCGGCGGCATCGAGCTTCAGCTTCAGGTTCAGCCCATTTGAGATACGTTCCAGAAGGCCCTTGAAGTTAGCCTTCACCTGGGCAGCGTTCGCCTCAACCTCAGCACGCAGACGAGCCGTCTCGCTTGAGGTTTCTTGGTATTCCCTCAGCCTTAAAGCCGCTTCTTGTTCCAAGTGGCGGAAATAAGAAGCGCTATGCTCGATCCATGCTGCTTGTTGATTGCTTGCGGCTAAGGTCCCGGGAGCAAGGCGCATAAACTCCGATTGATGCAGGCGGACTTCGATTCCCCTGCAGTGATTAACCCAAGACTCGACGATGCCTTCATCGTGAAAATTTACAAGCGCCGCCAACATCAGGTTAACGTCCGCAGCGAAATCCGCAGCAGATGGGGGAGCGTCCGTGTCAAGCTCTTCGACGTATCCGCTCAGCATGCTCAAACTCATTACGGCACCCTTTGAAGACGGACGTCTCAGAAAGGGGCCTGCCGGCATTATGACGCGAGACTCAACGGGCGCCGGAATCGGAACGACAGCTGAAAAAACAAAATACGATCAGATGACGGTTCAAGAAATATGAAAAAGTCATCGATGGGATAGTTTACTATACCAGCTGCAACAGGCGGCAAAGCCGGGAGGGCCGGTGGTGCGACCAATCTTTCATCCCCTCCTTTGATTTGTAGCACTGCAATCAGGACGAGGAAGAGTCAGAAATAATTCCATTACTGAAAAAAGAAAGGCATCAAAAGGAAACTATACTCACCAGCGCCACTGGAGGAAAAAGCGAGTTCAGATGGGAAGGAGAAGTGCGGGTGCAACAACTGATAGAGGTGATCAAAAAGCACTCCTGCAAGGACGCAATAGTACGACATTAGTACATAGATCATGCGGCCGAAAGATGAAACTGATAGGTCACGAGTCCATACCTTCCAGCATCTGTGATGGTACGAGGGAAGGCTGAGAGGTGGCCACCGCCAAGGCAGTAGTTGATGGCGCCCCCTCGAGCAATGGAGCATCGGCACTGGCCGTACCTGCGTTAAAAACAAAGATAAACTTGTCAGAAAGGATCGCAAGATAAAAAAGGGGGGACGGTAACCCGAAATTTACCTGATGAGCCGCCAGCCGAAACGGAGCCGTCTCCCTCCTCTATCGATACGAGTCCACCTCCCGTGGACTCATCACCGGACTCGACAGGGGCTGTCATCGTACTCGCACGACCAGGAGACGGCGGAGGACCGTAGACGGGGAGAGCAATGATTGGAGCATTGCCAGACTCTTGAGAAAGAGCGGCGGGCTTGTCCCCGGGAGTCGTGCTCATCTCACCCGCTACTCCCTCAGGCTTGGCAGTCGCTGCTGTCTCGTCCGCCGTTAGCATAGGGTCACCAGTATCAGGCGCTCCGTCCGCCGCTGCCCCAGGCTCGGTTATAGTAGTCGTCTCATTTGCCGCTACCTCAGGCTCGGCATCAACGACCTTCTCTGGTGCAGCTCCTTCAACCCCCAGCTCAGGTCCAGCAACCCCGGCGACGTCGCCCACCGTCGGCTCGGTTTCAGCCAGTGCCTCTTCCTCTGTCCCCTTAGGTTCGACGGTTTCCACCTCCCCTTCGGTTGGACTTGGCCCTGCAGGATAAGATATGTAAGAACCGATAGGTTTACAATTCTTACAACAAAATCTTGAAAGACACATTACCTGAGGTAGACCGACCATTGGCCTCCCGAACCGCACGCGCCGCCTGTCTATGAGCGGTAGACAGGCTGACCAGGGGCTCTTCGGAAGGAGAAGCAGCGAGAACAATGGTGCTTGGGCCCGCTCCCACGGCCAAAGCAGCTCTGCGTGCCTTCGCCTCGCGCCTCAACCGCTTTCTCTCCTCCTGAGCCGTCAAGACGGACCTCTTCGAAGCTTCCTTCATCGAGGCGTCATCGTCCGTGAAAAGAGATGCCTCCAAATTCTTCAAGGCATCCCTCACCGACTTTTCGAGTTGAGCCTCTTGCGGCAGCCCCGAAAAGACCGGGACTTCAATAGCTGGCCCGGGGAGAGTCCCCGCATCAGCTGGCCCAGCCCTTGCAAAGAGACAAAGGAAGAAGGTTAGGTTGGCCATCGGAAAAGAGGACAAAGAAACCTAATGAGGCGAGACGTACCAACGCCCATTAAATCGCGCTTCTTTTCCTCCTCCTGGAAGGTTTTTAAAGAGGCAGTGATGGCTTCTTCGGTAGTGACACCTGTTAAAAAAAAGGGGGCAAAGTATTAGTCAAAGATAATGATAAAAATGCGATAAAATTGCGATAAAATGACGAAGAATGCAACTAATGATTACCTGACTGAGTGAGTTTATTCAACATCGCTTCGAGCCTCGCTGATCGCTCAGAAGCCGCAATGGCGGCCGCCAGATCGGTGTCTGCGGGATCTACCGAAAAGCCTTCATTGCTGCCATACTCGATTATGCCTGCGGTAAGAGGGGCCTGAGGCTCTAAGCAGAGGACGCCATCAAGAGAAAGAATGAACTTCTTCTTCCTCTTTTGCGCACGAGCTATGGGTGCATCCGATATCGACTTGCGCTTTGCAGACACCTTAGGGTGGCGGGTCCCGATATCCTCGCCCACGCCGGACTCCGGCGAGACCACATTCACCGGCTCCACTGGAGCACGGGGCGCGGGTGGCACGTCCGCGGTAGCATGAGGTAATCCGTATGGAGGACTCAGCACACGCGGTGGTTCGGCTCCAGCATCTTTCAGCGGAGGGACTACGGGGGTCCTTGGCAGCTGGGGAGCTTTGCGGTCGCTGCTGGGAGGCACACCCTTACGGTCAACCAACAATCGCTTTTCTTCCTTTATAACGGCGCCCGTCGAATGTTGGTACCACGTTGTATATGTATTAAGGATTCGTGGGGCGCAAACCGGCTCGCTGATGAAAAAATGAGAGCCCGTATTCAGACGCATGAAGTGATGCGGCGCGCTCCGCATCCCTTCTTCAGTAGCAGCAGGTTCCAGGAAGAAAGCCTCCAACGGCACCCCTTGATTGTAGCTCAGTTGTTGGGCAAAACGATGCGGGTTGTATCTCATGAAAAGCGCCGCATCATTTTGCCTAAACACCAGAAAACCCGGTCTGATGGAATATAGATGAAGGGTCTCCCGGGCTGTCAGAACTGAGGCCCCATCTTTGAAAATGTCTTGCAATGGCCGCATTGTGGTAGTAGACGCCTTTCTAATGGTCAGCACTTTGTCAGCGAAAGACATCCTGTCTCCAACTGTGTGGGGACGAAGGAGCAAACCTCTGGCATTCCGTGGCGACGGAGTCACAATTGAGGCGCCGATCAATCGCATGATTCGAGGGAAACTACACCTGTCACAGAACGAAGGCCTTTTATGCATACCGAAGACGCCCAGTGTATGTAGCTCAAGACATGATATGAAGTAATGCATCGGGAAGATCACGTGCAGTACTCTAGGTTCATTAGCATCCGCCGCTTGACTAAGGCCGTGATACAGGTGTGCCAAGCCGGCGATCCCGACGGCCACTTTTACCCCAATGGTCATCCGGTGAGCTGGGTAAAAGACAGAGGGCCTCATACGGCGAGAATGCATCGGGAGCGCAAACCAACTCAGCCATAGCCCAAGAAATCCTAAGAAGAACGCTTCCTCGTCCATCCCAGGGGCTGCAACCTCCGCAAAAGAGACAACCGGGGAGTTAGGAAGGAAAAAACCCTTTTGATCTACCTCTATCACTGGCAGGTTATCCAAACCTAAACCGAAAGGGTCATCAAGCGTGGCGAACTTAGCAGCTTCTGCCGAGAGGACGTTTGGGTGAAAGAATCGAGCGATGAAATCCTCGAAACTGACCCCGCGGCTCCCACATTCGATAAAAATGGCCTCGTAGATGTTCAACACTTTGATCAAACTTGGAAACTGATGTTGAACAGCATTCTCCGGAGTGAGGCCCATTATTGCCGGCTTAGCACCGAAGACATATTCGTCTGTAGGAAGTAGCTCCTCATAGTGCTCCCCTATGACTGGTAAGCCGGAGACCTCTGTGAACTCCTCCAAAGAAATCGACACTTCCCGGTCCAGTGCGAGGAAAGTGTGAGTAGGGATGTTCCACTGCTCCAAAAAGTCCTTAACCCACCAGGTGGGAAGCGTGGGATATTGGAAGAGGGAAACGTAAACAGCAGTGTACAATCTGAGCCTCATCAACTGCGACTTCTTCGCTGACAAAATGTAGCGAGCCCATGGCAGATAACCGATCGGATGACGGGGGATCAGACCTATATTATATGATTGCCCCCAGGGTCGCGCCTCGCCTTGACAAATACGGCGTCCCAAGATATCCAAAACCATAGGAGGCTGAACCGGAATTGCATCTATAGCAGGATGAAGAAGGCCCTTTGAAGTCCAATCGACCATCTCCACGGCATACTTCACCGGGGATGGGTTGGCATAATGGATCGCCATGATAGGCTCTGATGGTATTGCGCATGAAAAGCTCTGTCGACCCATGATAATTTGATTGTACCACGACCCCTAAATGTGAAGATTCTTATATTCCGGATCGTAGTCCCTGATCAAAGCTAGGACCTCCTGGTCTACGGGTGCTCCGGGGAATCCTCCCTCCGAACGAACAAATGGGAATGAGGTATCGAAAGACATGTTGCCTGCAAAAATAAAGAGGGCAAAAGTCAACCGTCAGTGTTATAATTTCTGACGCTTGGAACTTTAAAATTTATACCACACTACAATGCAGTAGGTAGGGGACCAAAGGGGGACCCATAAAATCTGGATGACAGTGCATCAGTTAATAAGACAGCCCCATCATTGGATGAGACTGTCAATTAATCTCCAAGAGAATATTCTCATTAATGAAAAATCCCTAGAGGCAAGGAGAAAATCTCCTCTTTCAGAGCAAAGCTTTGTCACAGAGTGACACTTGTCAAACTCTGGACTCAAAGGAATAAAATTCCTTAAAAGAGACTAGCTCTGTAATAATGATGAGAAAATCTATTAAAAAAAATTTTTTTTTTTACTCCTAAAGATTAAAAATTTGGGGTCTTAAAAAATCCATGAAAACTTATAAAAAGTTCTCCATTTTTAGATCAAAAAGATCTATGTTTGATCCATGAGCAAAGCTCTGTTCATGGGTTAAAACCCATGAAACAAGATATCTGTAGATCTATGGATTCTTGAGAGCAAGGCTCTGTTAATGAAACCCTAAAGGGGTTTTTCTTTAGATCAAAGATCTATGAGACCAATGATCTGTTAATTTAATTTAATTTAATTTAATTTAATTTAAGTTAAATTTTACCTAAGATGTTCTAAACATTTGAACTCTGGAGTTCTTGAAAAGAAACGAGAGCAAGGCTCTGAAGTTCTTAAAAACAAGAGCAGGGCTCTAAAAATCAAAGTTCTTGAAAATGGTAATTATTTACTGAGGACCAAGGGTCCTATTTATAGGCGCTTGCGCCCCTTCAACTCACCAGTTGATCCAATGGCTAGGATCTTGCCACCGCTGCACTCACGTATGCGCCACGTGAGCGCAACGGTGGGGAGGCATTTGTTTCCCCCAATCAGAGCAAAACTCTGTTTGAATTTCAAAAATTCAAAAATTGAAGCAACGCTTCAAATTCCTTGCGCTGCGCGCAACGCGCTACGTGTCAAAAGCTGATACGTCAACGCAGCGCCCAAGGCAGCGCTCCCAATCAGAGCAAGGCTCTATTTAAAAAAACAAAATTAAATGAAGCAACGCTTCAGATGCGCTGCGCTCTGCACTGCACGACACGTGTCAGCGTAGTTGCACTGCGGTCTGCGCTGCGCGACAAGTGTCAGCGCAGTTGCGCTGCGCCTTGCGCTGCGCAACACGTGTCAGCGCAGTTGCGCTGCGCTCTGCGCTGCGTGACACGTGTCAAACGCTGGTGCGTTTGCGCCAAACAGAATTAAAATTCCAGTAAGATCTTTCTGTTCTTGTTAAAACAAGAATATTGTCTTCTGTAAAACAGAAGCTCTTGGATCAAAGATCCAACGGTGGGGAAAATTCCCCAAATCACTCAGAGAATGATGTCTTTAACAAATTTAACAAATTAATGGGCACTATATAAAGGCCCCTAGACCCCAACTCCAAAACACAATACAGAGAGAGAGAAACAGAGACAGAAACACAGAGATAGAAAAACACAGAAACAAAGAGAGAACTCCTCTAAAGAACTCTGAGAAGAACTCAAAAAGAGAGAAAGGTAAAACCTTTGAATAAAAAAGAAGAATTTCTTCTTAAAGGATCATTGATCTAAGAACAAGATCAAGGATCTTCAATATAAAAATATAATAATAACAAAGGCATTGCCTTTTTTATGAACCATTGGTTCTGAAATCTTAAAGATTCTTTTCTTGAATCCAAAATTGGATCAAGATATTAAAACAGTGCCTTGCACTTGAAAATCTGCACCGTTGCGCTCTTGGGTTAGCGCAAGCCACCAGAGAGCGCCACGTGTCAGCTCCAAAAACCACTTGTGCTATGCGCTTCTAAGATAGAGCATTGCTCTCTGAAATTGGCGCAACTCACCAGAGCGCGCCACGTGTCAGCAGCGCAACAGCGCAGCGTACTGGCACAGCGCACTGCGCTTGTGCTCACCAGAGCGCGACACATGTCACCTCCACATGCGCTTGCGCTCAATAATTGGCGCAAAGCGCCTGACAAGCCACATGGCCACTGTCAGTTTGATTAATGCACTGCATTATTTACAGAAGGGCCAAGCCCAATTAAAAAAGGCCTAACAGGCCAAATAAAATGCAATGCATTACTTTAAAAAGGGCAGAGCCCAAACAAAAACAGATGATGTGCATCATTTAAAAGGGATAGAGTCCAAATCAAAAGGCTTAGCAGGCCAAAAGAAAATGCAGTGCATTATTAAACAGGGGCAAAGCCCTAGTACATGCCTAATAGGCCAAAGATAAAAACGTTGAATATTCTCAACTGGACTTAGCCCAATCATGGACGTAAGTCCTCAAATTAAATTGACTGAGCGCGACTGCTCCCTTAAATCAATTTACATCCGGTTCAAGGGTACATCTCCAAACTCCTCTGACACCTATCGTTGTAATCCTCCAACGACGTCAGAGAGGTGACGGGTCCCGACAACCACACATTAATATGGACTGTGGGGTCCTTAAACCCATGGACTTATGCGTCCTTAAACTAATGGACTAATGCGTCCTTAAACACACCCATACGGACTGTGGGGTCCTTAAACCCATGGACTTATGCATCCTTAAACTCATGGACTTATGCGTCGTTAAACTAATATCCATCCCCAAAACTGGAAATGGACCCCTATGTCCCTAAACTGGAAATGGACCACCATGTCCTTAAACTGGAAATGGATCACTACGTCCCTAAACTGGAACAATAGAGCCCTCAAATGCTCTTTTGTCGGATCTAAACGATCCCGTTTAAGTTGATCTTAGCCTCAAATATGGCTAACGTATTCTTAAACCTCCAAACAGACTTTAGTCCCAAATTGGACTATAGATCCCCCAATCAACTTCGGTTCAAGGGTACATCTCTGAACTCCTCTGACATCTGTCGTTGTAATCCTTCAACGTCGTCAGAGAGGTGATGAGTCCCAACGGCCATACATGCAATGGACCACTATGTCCCTAAACTGGAACATGGACCACTATGTCCCTAAAGTGGAACAATATAGAGCCCAAATGCTCTTTTGTCGGATCTAAATGATGCTGTTAAGTTGATCTTAGTCTCAAATTGGACTAACGTATCCTTAACGAACGTTTGAGTTGATCTTAGTCTCAAATATGGCTGACGTATCCTCAAACCAAAACCCCAAACCCAAATCTAAGTAAATACGGATTTGGACTAATCCACGTCCTACGGGCGACGACATAAATTAGTCTCCGTATACAATCCACGGGCAACTACAAACAAAACAAACACCCACGACACGAAGTAAAATTCTGGAGAAGGCGAAAGTTGTTACCGCGAGACGGTAGCGTAATTAACTGCAGGGGCTTGCGCCTCCAGGGAAAAGCGTCCCCACGATCAAAAACCCCTTGAACGAGGGGGAATCTGACGAAGTCTGCTACATCGGCCGCTTCCGTTTAAACCTTCGATACATGGTGCCATAAATCAACTTGGCATCTTCGGAGAAGTGGACGGATAAAACCAAATAGCATCTGCCCCGAATCTCAGGCAAGACGCCCATGTCTGTGGCCGCCATTCGGAGGGGAACATGGCCCTCAACCTGTGTGGAAAAGGAGCTTTATCAATAAGGGTTGGGTCCAATTTTTGAGGAGAAGTTTGTGGGGACAGAATGGATCCGAAAATTGGATTTGGGATGGTCGTAGATGATAATTCCTTCAAGGAAATGGGCTGAGGGTTCGAGCCTAGTGGAAAACGGAGAATAGGCTCGGAATAAGATATTGGACTAGACGAAGTAGGAGTAGAAGTAGTAGCCGGGGTTTCATTAATGTCATCAACTTCAAGTTGTTCACCAACATTGTTATTCAGCACTCTTCCCGATCTCAACGTAGTTACGGCACTCACATTATGATTTTGAAGGATGAGATTCGCGCTTTGTGAGTGGCCGGGATTTAGTAGAGCTTTAAATGGAAGTCTCCCTTTTTCTTTTTCACTCATTGCGGCATTTAACTGTGCAAATAAGGCTTCTATCGATTTTATGCTTTTCCCATAGGAAGCAGTGTGTTGCACTAATGTTTGGATAGAATATGTTAAATTAGCCGTCGTTTGTGTAGACTTTTTAATGAACGTTTCTAAGTTTCGTTCGAGTGCATTGGTTTTATCAGTACCGGACGTCGAAATGTCGTTGGCCAGATTTTGGAAGGATTGGGGTTGAAAGGGGTGCTGAATTTAGTGTGGTGGCTGTTGTTGCTGTGGGGGAAGACTTTGAGAGTTATTTTAGCTTGGGAACTGATTTTGAGTTTGAGTTTGGTTTTGGTTCCAATCAAAATTAGGGTGATTCCTCCATCCCTGATTGCATGTGGGAGAATAATGATTGTTTCTAGGTCATTGCTGAAAAGTAGCATTAGTTTGTTCTTGACCTTGAGATGGAGGATTAAAAGGACATTCTTCCATTAAATGTGATGGGTCGAAACAGCAACCACACGAGATTTTCGGGAGCGTAACTTAGTTTAGGGAAGTTGACGAGACTTTGTTTTCGATAGCTTCGAGTTTCTTTTGCATCGCTACCATTTCGACCTTTACTGCGATGGAAACATCGAGCTGATGGATGCCTGCCCTAGATGAAGACGATGTTGGTCTAGTGCTATCCCATTGTAAGGTTTGTTCGGCGAGATCTTCCAGAAATTGCCAAGCTTCGCCATTGTCTTTTGATATGAAATGGCACTGACAAATGATTTCAAGCATCTGTTTAGTGGCAGAATTAACACTCTCATATATAATTCGACAAAATTGCCATCTATCAATTTCGTGATGGGGGCATTGTACAAGAATATCCTTAAACCGCTCAAAGCATTTCCAGAATGGTTCGTTAGGAAGTTGGGTAAACTGGTTAATCTCGCTTCGAACACGGGCGGTTTTGTGATTAGGATAAAATTTCTTAAGGAGTGCTATAACGAATCATCACATTTGGCGATAGAATGTGCGGCAGTGCTATAAAGTCATTTTTCTGTTAGGTCGTACAAGGTAAAAGGGAAAAGACGTAATCGCATAGTATTCTCTGAAAGTTGGGTTATGCCCATCATTGCACATACGTTCTCGCATTTGGTTATGAAAACGTATGCGTCTTCGGATTCAAGCCCGTGAAATTTAGGCAACAAGTTGATGAAGTGGAGTTTAATTTTGAAATTATCCCTATTGGCCGGTGGAAGAGAAAAACAAGTAGGAAAGGGGCCGCATACGGGGTAGCATCTTTCTTGGAGAGAGATGCGCAGTGGTTTCTGCACTCCTACGGACGGTGGCAGGGT
This sequence comes from Agapanthus africanus, assembly GCA_030015575.1. Taxonomy (NCBI): domain Eukaryota; kingdom Viridiplantae; phylum Streptophyta; class Magnoliopsida; order Asparagales; family Amaryllidaceae; genus Agapanthus; species Agapanthus africanus. The sequence continues at coordinate 406,425,455 of CM057349.1, read as the reverse complement.
GGTGTTGTTAAAATCTGATGGAGATCCGTCCATCTCGGACGATGTGGTGGGTGGAGGAGAGATAGAAGATGAAGAAGTACCGACTTCGGAGTCGTTAGAAAAAACGCGGACTAGACGGGCACTAGAATCCCGTGTCCAGCCGATCATGCACTAAGCGAGTTTAGTGTATGTGGCAGCGTGTGTGAGAACGATTTTAAGAAGGTTTGTTTTGAAAAAGTGTCGGACGTGAAGCTTGACTCAACAAATCACAAAATGCACAATCAAACCCTTGAACTAGGGTCACCTAAGTCAAGTCACTAGACCGCTCCTAGACTTCCAAAGGACAAATCACAGGATCAATCCTTTACCACCTCTTTATCACTCTTGTAGCCAGGTAAGTGCCAGGTAAGTGGGAGGTATTTTCTATACGAATCACCAAAATAGCGGGCCTAATTAAGTAACCACTTTCCTTAGTCACACTTGCCTAGACACCACAAGAGAAATGCGGATAAGCGATAGATTACTCACGACCCTCCTCCGTCATAATTGAGCGCGACGGTCCTTAGAGGCTTGGTCTAGATATTTTTAATTAGTATAGGGTGAAAGTATGCTTATTTTGTGATTTGTGGGGCCTAGGAAGGTGATGAAATCCCCCACCTAATCTGGATTTGGGTTATTGCCCCTTAATGTCCGGTTTAGATATGCACAAACAAACCGATATCAAAACATGCAAAAACATTTTTAGCGGTGATGTTTGCAAAGAATCCTGCAGTCAAAATCAATTTATTAGAGCTTTAGAAGAGAGAGAAAGATATAGAGAAATTACCTGAGGATTTTGGGGGCCCAACTCCACCAAGCCGCCGCGGTTCCGTCGCCAATCCTTCACTTCCGTCGCGGTTCCGCCGCCGTTTTGAGGGATCAATTGCTAATTTTTCTTCAGAGCACCCCTATTCTCCTCTGGGCTACGTTGAAATTCTTTTACTCTCTGTTTCCTTACTCCAGTTACTCCAGATTACCTGAAAAAACTCGCGCAATAATCGTTAAATACATAAGATACGGTTATGTTTATTTTATGGTATGGATTTAATAAGAAATCAACCTGAATAACAAGGAAAAAATTATAGTCGTTTCCCCGGCAACGGCGCCGTTTGATTGATCGTTGAAAAGTGTGTTCGTAAATAATCGCAATCAAGACGGTGTCGCTAGTAGCAAGCTGCAATGAGTACGGGTCGTCCGCAGGGAAACGTGAACCTTTATCTTTCTTTAGACGAGTTGATGAAAGATTGGTTGATTGGTTATGGATTTAATAAGAAATCAACCCGAATAACAAGAAAAAAATTACAGCCATTTCCCAAGCAACGGCGTCATTTGATTGATCGTTGAAAAGTGTGTTCGTAAATAACCGCAATCAAGACGGTGTCTCTAGTAGCTAGCCGTGATGAGTACGGATTGTCCGCAGGGAAACGTGAACCTTTATCTTGATTTAGACGAGTTGATGAAAGATTGGTTGATTGGTTGTAGATCTATTTGAAACGGATGTAAAGTTTATAAAGAAAAATCTTGTAGGGTTCATAGGACTTAGTAGTAATGGATGAATAATTAAAAATGACTCTTTTTATCTTTTAATAGTTTAAAACTATATCGATAGTGATGAATTTAGATTAGGGTTCTTGAAAGAAACTAGGATTTCTCCACTACTGACCCTTGTCCTTGCATTGATCTCCATTCATGTCTAGCCTCTAACAAAATAAATGTTAAACAAATCTCGAATCATGGTCGAGACTATCAATAAATTGATAGCGCGCCCGATAAGGATGTTAACAATTATTTTGCTAAAGTTTATAGACTTTAAAATGTATTAAAAAAAAGTTAAATGATTTTCTCATCCAATGATCTACCCTAGCCTACGAACCCTAACAAGCTAGGAATTACTCGCTCATGGTTTGAGATTTAGAAGAAAGGTTGAAGAATGAAAATGTGATTAAGATGCAGAAAGTATGTACGGAAATTAATTGCAAAAAGAATAATAAAAACACTACCTTTATTAATCAACTATTGCATTTACAAATCCTTAGAAAGTAGAATACAAGAACCCTAGTTTTTGTTCTCGCTCTCTCTCTTTCTGTTGTTGAAAGTAGATGACTAGCTGATGATCACCTGGATGCGTGGATCGCTTTGGAGCTCTTGATCATTTCGGATTGATGATTTTGAATGTGAAACTCTCGGTCCTATATATACTCCTAAAACCAAAAACCCTAGATTCCCTATGTGAATATATGCTCTTAAGATCCATACTACAAAATATCACATCCCAACTCCACCAAACCGCCTCGGATCCGCCGCAAATGTCACCTTTTGCCGCCCTTCCGCCGTAACATTGTGGAATTAGGTTCTGGGATTTTTTCTGGTGTTTTGTATTGATATTTGGAGATCCTATCGATGTCTGGATTCTAAGAATAATGCTTTGAGTCTCTATCGTTGCTAGATCTCTCGATTTGCTTCCATATTCTTGCAGATTTGATTTCGACATCCCGATTTAATTCGGATCTCTTGGATTCCAGACCTGAGCTAATATCTGCATAATATCTCAAGTCATAGTGTTAGTAGTTTTTGGTATTTTTGAGATATTATCCTAACCATTTTATATGATATTAAATCTTAAGAATATTTATTAAAAATATTTGATATGATATGCATATTTTAATTACTAATTTTTCATTCAAATATTATATGCATATATTTTCCCTAATTATGTTAATTATATTGTAGAAACATATGATAATAAACTTTTTACACATAAACCCTCATATGTTCTATAATTACAATAAACACCTTTTAGTACTTAAAAATAATAGGGAAATGTTCATTCAAATATGCAATATTTTAGACTAATCAGATCTCGTAGGTGTATTTTCTCTTTAGAACTCATGAGGACTTCTAAGTGCGTTTTCTCTTGAGAATCGTAAGGATCTCACAAGAGAATTTTTCCCTTATGAGTCGAGAGGAATCGTAAGTGGTTTCTCCTCCTCGTCGGTATGCGACCTAGGAGAATGTGGCTCGTGGATAGTATACAAGAGTCATTTTGGACCTACTTGTAGGGCAGCGATGGCTTAGGAAACAGGTTTAGATCTGTCGCCTAAGACTTTTCAACTTTATGAGTCGTGGGGGTCTAATAAAGACTTTTCTCTCTACGAGTCAAGAGGATCTCGTAGATGTATTTTCTCCTTAGAAGTCGTGAGGACTCCTAAGTGCGTTTTCTCTTGAGAGTCGTAAGGATCTCTCAAGAGAATTTTCCCCTTATGAGTCGAGATAACTCGTAAGTGGTTTCTCCTCCTCGTCGGTATGCGACTTTAGAGAATGTGGCCCGTGGATACTATACAAGAGTCATTTTGGACCTACTTGTAGGGCCATGGTGCTTAGGAAACAGGTTGATATCCCCGTCGCCTAAGGCTTTTCATCTTCATGAGCCATGAGGGTTTCATGAAGATGTTATTCCCAACGAGTCGAGATGAATCGAGAGGATCTCGCAGGTGTATCCTAACGTGAAATATAGATAACCCATATTCTTTACGACAGAGGTCAATTAAGTTTATGGTACTAGGGTTTTAGTCCGTGGTACCGTCGCATTGACTGATGTATTCCTCGATATGCAGTCTTTAACCAGTTGTTCGAATAGCCCCGCGACTGTCGTGTCTCTGATCCTTTCTGAGATTGGACAAGACGTCTTCAAATAATCTCCTTAGGTCATATTACTGTCGGAAGAGCAAGCGTTAGGAATTTGCCATGACGCATTTTACATGAGGTTAGGCTCAATTTGGAGCCCCAATGAGTCATAACCACTCCGCTCTAGTGTGGGATGATCTCCGATAGTCTTTTAGTTTTTATATGAGTTGCCTTCAAGACTCGAAGCTGGGAATATGCCGTTGCTTCAATTTTTGCTTTGACGATGCCGCGCCGATTCTTTGCTGAAGTAAGGTAGACATCTGTAGGACCTCCATGCTGTATGTATCGTAGTTGAAGTCCGGAGCTAGGAATATGCCATTGCTCCATTTTTGTTTCGACCCTTGGGTCTTTTGTTGACGTTGCGTCTACATCCTGCTGGAGTGGGAAGGAACGCTGGGATAATCTCTAGGTTGTATATGAACCGTCAAGATTTGGAGCTAGGATTTTTCCGTGACTCCATTTTTATTCGACCCTTAGGTCTTTGTTGACGTCGTGTCTGCATCCTGTTAGAATGAGAAGAACGTCGAGCTGATCTCTAGGCTGTAGATGTCGCCATTGAGATCTGGAGCCAGGATTTTGTCATGGCTCCAATTTAATTTGACAGTTACGTCCGCACCCTGCTGAAATGAGGAGCAGGTCGAGCTGGAGCTAGGATTTTTTCCATTACTCCACTTTTTTTGACCCTTGGGTCTTTGATGACGTTGCGTCTACATCCTGCTGGCATGAGAAGCACGTCGAGCTAGAGTTAGGATTTTGCCATCACTCCTTTTTTATTCGACCCTTGGGTCTTTGATGACGTTATGTCTACATCTTGTTGGCATGAGAAGCATGTCGAGCTGGAGTTAGGATTTCACCATCACTCCTTTTTGATTTGGCTCCTTGGAGCCTTTGTTGACGTTGCATCTGCATCGGGAAGGAACGTTGAGCTGGAGCTAGGATTTTGTGATTATTCCTTTTTTATTCGACCCTTGGGTCTTCGTTGATGTCGCATCTACATCCTGGTGGCATGAGAAGCACGTTGAGCTGGAGTTAGAATTTTGCTGTCACTCCCTTTTGATTTAACTCCTTGGAGCCTTTGATGACGTTGCATCTACATTCTGCTGGCATGAGAAGCACGTCAAGCTGGAGTTAGGATTTTTCCGTCACTCCTTTGGATTTGGCTCCTTGGAGCCTTTGTTGACGTCGCGTCTGCACTGAGAAGAAACATCGAGCTGGAGCTAAGATTTTTCCATTACTCCTTTTTTGTTTGACCCTTGGGTCTTTAATGACATTGCGTCTACATTCTGCTGGCATGAGAAGCACGTCGAGCTGGAGTTAGGATTTTGCCGTCACTCCTTTTTTATTTGACCCTTGGGTCTTTGATGACGTTACGTCTACATCCTGTTGGCATGAGAAGCACGTCGAGTTAGTCTCTAGGTTGTATATGAATCGTTGAGATCTGGCTCTTCCTTTGACGGAGCCTGGTGGGAAAATATGGTTTTCTTTCTTTCATTTGTGCATATGGCTTGTATACAGGGGTCGGTGTGGACTTTCCTGCATGGCAGAGAAATATTTATTTTATTTCATTTTTTTATTACCATGGTGCTCTATCTTTTCAGTTATTCATATCGCGAAAAGTCGCGATTGCCTAATCATTTCGGCTTTTTATCCGCAGTGCCAAATTATTTCGGCTATTTTTTATATTTTTCCTCGCTGCTTTTTATTGCGAGCTGCCCAAACATTTTGGCTGTTTTTATATGCATATTTTTTGCTCGCTGATTTTTATTGCGAGTTTCCCCATCATTTCGGCTATTTCATATGCATTTTTTTGCTACCCGTTGCTGTTTTTATTGCGAATTTGGAATCCGATACCAACTTTGGTATTAGTATTGCTACGACTGGAATATTACCAGGAGCGAATCATCATTTGCCGTGAAAAGACTTGGTGTTTGACACCTGTTTAGGCATCAGCATTGCTGCAACTGGGATATTGCCAGGAGCGAATTATCATTTGCCTTTGCTGATTTGAACAAAGGTGGCTTCGCAAACAGTGTTAGGATCCTGTCAACTAAGGCTTTTTGAATTTATGAGCCGTAAGGGTCTCATAAAGTTATTTCTCCCTACGAGTCGTGAGGATCTCGTAGGAGTATTTTTTTCCTTAGGAATCGTGAGGATTCCTAAATGCGTTTTGTCTAGTAAGTAGTAAGGATCTTATAAGAGTGTTTTCTCCTTGTAAGTCGAGAGGACTTACAAGTGTCACTCACCATATGGGGACATTTCTCTCTATTGGTAGAACTTGGTGAGAGAATATTTATTTATGCCCGTGGATTATATACAAGGGTCAATATTGGACTGCCTGTAGGGCAACTTGGGGAAATATAACGGCTTAAGAACTGGTTCAGATCCCTGTAGCTTAAGGCTTTGAATCTTATGAGCCGTGAGAGTCTCATAAGGAGAATTCTCCTTACGATTCATAAGGATCCCGCACGTGTAATTTTTCCTTAGGAATCATGAGGATTCCTAAGTGTGTTGCTCCTCTATGAGTCGTAAGGATCTCACGCGGGTATTTTATCCTCACAAGGTCGAGTGGACCTTGTGAGTGCAGATGAATTTTTTATTTTATAAGTTTGCGCCGTATTCGGGTTTTCACAAACTCACCGGCAGTCCTGTTGTTTTTACTCACGGCGTCCTTTCGGGTTTTTCATCCGTGCCCATTTTGCTTGTGGGCATACCCTCCTTTTTTTTAACAAGATTGCACCCTTCCGGGTTTTCAAAAACTCACCGGTAGCCCTGCTGTTTTTACTCACGGCGCCATTTTGAGTTTTCATCCGTGCTCATTTCGCTTGTGGACATACCTTTTTTTTACAAACGATGGAACTCTCGAAAGCAGTTTCACCGCGGGTGACCCATCTATTTACTGGTGGGATTTAGGGGTGGCTTCATCGCTAAAGTAGCTGTGTAGCCAGTGGGACTTGAGTTGCAACCTCTGCCGTTAAGACTTCGATTGCAATATAGATCTCAAGGAAGCATATCACCGTTTTGGAGGCGATGTGCTACTTTAGGGACATCTCGGTCCGTTATCGCCATGTTTTGAAGCAAATTTTTAGTTTTAAGTACTTCCCGGTCCATTGCTGTGGTGTTTGAGGCGAATAATTAGTTTAAGAACTTCTCGGTCCATTGCCGTGGTGTTTGAGGCGAATAATTAGTTTAAGAACTTCTCGGTCCATTGTCATCTTGTTTTAGGTGAACAATTAGTTTAAGGACTTCTCGGTCTGCTGTCACCGTTTTTAAGATGAAGTTATAGTTTAAGGACATCTCGGTCCGATGTCGCCATATTTGAGGCGAATTTTTAGTTTAAGGACATTTCGTTCCGTTATTAGTTTAAGGACGTTTCGGTCCAACATTCTCGTTTTTTAGGGGAACGTGTTAGTTTAGGGACGTTTCAGTCACGACCCAAAATTGGCTCGTGACGGCCCTAGTACTACGCAACGCCCTAAGACGTAACGTAGTAAAAGAAAGTCAAAAACCCAGAAATCTAAACCAAGAAAATGCGGAAAGATAATATAAGTTTTTGAAATATTTGAAATCGCAACCCAAATTCTTTAAAAGTTCTACTTTCTTTCTTTAAAATTTTGGCAACACCCCCTTTTTTGTAAAAACTAACCAAGATGAATGCAACACAAAAATATGACGCTGTAGCGAAGAAATAAAGACAAAAGAGAGAAAGCTGTATATAAAAGACAACGAATCCACAATAATACATAATATCGCCCTCACCATGTCTCTAAGTCAACAACATAATAGTAGATGGAGAGTACAAAATACAACGAATGTACAATACAAAATACAGATAACCACCAAAACCCACCTAAGCAAAATAATACTGTGAGCTGATGCGGTATCTGTAGCAAAAGATGATAGCTGAATAGCCTGCCTCGACTACTCTGGGGAACAACCTGAAACACCTGTGGCACAATGGGGGTGAGTTGCCAACACGTGAATAGTAGATAACATATGCAGGTAATCGTAGGAATGTACGTACAGCATGAATCTAAGGTATGCGATTACAGTAATAACATGTCATGTGAATGCAAAATAATGGAAAGTACACTAGCAGGTACAATCAATATGTGAAGCAATAGTAACATGACAACAGTATGCAATAACCATGCAATAAGGATATGAGAATGTAGATATGCAACTATCATAAGGGTACACTAACAGGTACTACCAATATATAAAACTGTGCATAGAATAGATAAGTGTGAGGTATAGGGTGGAATATGTCATTTCCACGGAAACCTGACATCGTGGCAGGATCATAATCCATCAAGACACTCAAATCCACAATTCCTCAAATCAGCCCCCAAACTGGGCTCTCACATCATATAAGTCTCACATCACCTCAATGTACAATATCGAATAGCTCTCCTATATCTCGAATGTACAAATCAACAATCTCTTTCATATCCAATATCCAATCTCAATGAATCACCTATATCCCAAGTCGAATCTCAAGTAAATTTCTAACATCCTAAATAAATATATATGCAGAAATAAATATGATGGGGTCAATACACATATATTAGCGTCCCATTCCACTAATATTGGTGTAAGGGTATATATAACAATGGCTAAATCCCCTGTTATATATACAAAGGTATTAAAGAAATATCATGAAAACAATGTGCCAAGCATCGACACAGAAATCCTGATAGGTACGTATCATACGCTGTCCCGAAAGTACGAGTGCCTAGCTCTGACCCTCGCCTTTCGACGTATGCATACGTGCATGACTCCCAACGGTATCTCCATGATCCCCGCCGAGTCATCAGTACTGTCACCGGTAGGTACTCGCCCGCCTCCAGGCTCAATCGGCAATATCCATCGATCTTTTTGCCGAGGGGAACCATACCGGGCCCCACCATGTACCCTCATATGGCAACCACACCTCGTATGGAGTATATAATCAGAACCGATAAATCTCATGGTGGCTGCGTAAATATCATATCAAGGAAACCGGGTTTTTCAATATATGCATAATTTCATAAACTCACGCGGTTTCCAAATCCAGAAATCATCATGTGAAATCCAAATAACAATGCGCAATCCAGGAATAAATATATACGATATATCTGAAATGCGAGCATATAAATAAGAATATGTAGCTGAAACCAGATGTATGCGAAACCAATAAGGTACAGCTAAGTAATATCAGTAAGGGTAAATATGTAACAGCGACTGAATATGTGTGTAACATACAGGTGTAGCAATGTATAGGTATCTACCTATAAGAACTGATGTCGTATACCCCCTAGGTATAAGTAAAATATGTAGGATGTCCCCCCCGGTATAAGTACAACATGTGCAAGGTATACCTGTAGCTGTATCGCAAGGTGTATCTGTACCTATCACTAAAGGTATGATACACTATAGGTATACCGATAAGTTAGATGTCATGTGTGATCAGCAATAGTATCTATAATGGTTAGTGTGTGACATGGCAATTATTGACGGTGTGTGTGTAGCATACAATCCGTGCTCGTGCAACATGAACCGTCAATAATTTGTGCAGTGCCCTACGGCTACTAGTTACAGTATAACTATATCTAAGTAAAAAGGGTAAAGGCGCAATTCTAACAATGACGTAGAATATGCGACAAGTATTAGAATCCTAGCCCAGACGTATAACGCCATATGGGCGATTCCCCTGTAGATGTTAAATCTACTCACCTACGCTCCACGCTAGGTGAATCCTACCATCTGCTCCCCCCTGTAGCAGTGTCCGTAGTCCCTGCCTGCAAACCTGCAAATAAGACATGGAAATCATATATAAGCCAAATATTCCGCAAAACGCGATATCGAACCCAAACGAGAAACTCGCGTCGCGAACTAAACGCGCGTGTGCACGATACGCTAAAACGTGTGTATACGCGTCTAAAACCATCGCGACACGCCGCGATACGCTGGATCACAGAATCCACTCACGTATCGCGCGTATCGCGCAAACACAACGAACACCAAATACGATATATTGCCCCAGATTTTCCTACAGGTCAAATATTACAAAACTAGACATGCCAAAACACTATACAACACAGAAGAGAGCCCTACACAAAAACCCAACACCTAACTCCTATTCCTGGCCGCAAATTGCGGCCATATGGATTAAATTGGTGGCCGGGGTTGGGAATGGGTGGCTCGTGTTCATGTGGTGTGTTCTATACCTAGTGTACATGCTCCAGTCTTCTCAATTTTATCCTGAAGTGTCTGGGTCAATAGCAGATCACAGAATGTCACAAATATCGCTTAAAAACACCGATTTGCACTAAAAAGGAAACCCTATGGTATTTTAGTGTAATCTGCGTCAATTCTCAGTTAAAGTAACCCTAACAACACTAAAATAGGCTAGGTTAACTAACATAATCAACACTTAATCAACATTCCACACAAATCACCTTAATTAGCACTAAACTAGTTTTAAATGCAAACCGAAGCTAATTATCACATAAGCTAAGCAAAAAGGGAAGTTGGGTTCAAGAAATATACCCTGTAGAACCCTAGAGAGCAGGAGAAAGAGTGGATGGAAGAGATAAGGGCTACTGCAATTGCTCCTGCTGATGCTGTCTGCTGCTGATGTTGCTATTGTTGCTGCTTGCTGGGGCTGCTTGCTGGTGCTGCTGCTTTCTGCTGGTGCTGCTGCTGCCTCAGTTGATGGTGTGTGGGTGTGTGTGAGAGTGTGAGAGAATGAAAGAACAAAAATGAGAGGGAGAAATGAGAGAAATTCAAGACCCCCCTTCTCTTTCTCTTCCCTCATTAATGAGGCATGGCTCACCATGTAGCCCATGCTCCTTCTCTCTCTCTCCTCCAAAGTCAACAATTCAAACCAATATTAAAACCTTTATTATTTTTAACAACCATAACTATAAAACCCAAAACACTTAAACAATAAATAACTTAAAGAGAATGGGTTAATCCATCATGCTTGCTAATCATGGTCTAAACCCTAGTTAACATGCACAAGTGTGTGTGTGTGCGCCTAGAAAAATTCTAATAAAATATTCATTAAATAGGATAAGATAATTAAAAACCAAATTGGTAAGCTTTTTATTAAAAACTATATATATAAAATATAATTAACCACAAAACACATTCTAAGGGGTTACAATCTCCCCCCCAAAAGAAATTCGTCCTCGAATTTAAAAAAATATACTGCTACGCGTACCTTCAAAGAGAAGATTACAACTCTCAAATCTCGCTCGCAGCCTCCCAAGTGACTATCTCACTATACGGCTACGCCCAAGAAAACCCTTCACAGATGGCAAGACCCTTGACCGACGTTCCTCCACCTGCCGAGCCATTAACACGCATGGCTGCTGGTGAACGAAAGATCGCGTCCAAGCTACATGGTCTGGTGCTTATCATGTGAGAAAGGTCAAGAAGGTAATTGTAAAGCATCATCACAAGGAATACGGGGTGAAAACTCAATAATCTGGGCGGAAGTGCCAAATTAAGGGCAACGAAACTAACTCGCTTATAGGATCTCAGAAGGACCTAAATCCTGGGACAAGCTTCCCAAAATCCAACACGTCATTCATCGGAAAGTCCGTAGGAATAAATGATCTGTCCCTGCGAACTCGAGTCTATGACCAACACAGTCGGCATAAGACCTCAGTTCGCAATGGATAATTTCCATCCTGACCTAACACAACTGGACCATCTCCGAAGTCTCTAGACTAGCTGGGGTCCAAAGTCCTACTTACGCAGAGTCAGAAAAACAAAAAACCGGTGATCGACACGACCTAACCCCTAAACCTAAAGGTGGCCAATTGGAGTGTCTCCTGATAACAGCTATCGAAGGAGAACCCTAACGATGGCGAGTGACAATCCCCAACCGCTGACAACAATCAAAACAAACACACAACTTAACAAGAAACAACTGAGCACATTGAGTATAACCGGACGACAAGAATCCGAATGGAGTCACACCCTGACTAAACTTGGGTAGAAACCATAACGAAATTCGTGGAGATCTGCTCCCACTCCTACTTCGGAACGGTTAAAAATTGCAATTCTCCAGCCGGCCTCAGATGCTCGACCCAAGCACACAACAAGATAGACACCTTGAAACGAAACCTGAAACTTCTCTTTACATCCCTGTCCACCTGTAACTATCTCACAAGTCACGCTAAATGTTGGTGGAACTTGAATGCATATAGAGAGTTGACTGATATGCATGTTCTAGGATTACACGTCTCTACCTGATAACATCAGGTACACCCACGCGTCCCTAACTTAGCACACCGTTGTCACAAATCAAGGACTCTGAATCATTACCCAGCCGAGTATGCTCAAGTATCTCTGACGAACGAGTATCGGCGGGCAGTGTCTCACGAAAGCGATTTAAGGAAAGTGGTCGGGCGCGGACATAAGCAAGCTGTCCCCTCCGTAGAGACGAACTTAAGCTGTACTCAACGATCACACAAGAACTGTAAATCTGCAGAAGACTATCACAAAAATCAAAATCCGCTGCAGGAAGATGTGCATTAAGCTCTGGTGGTCCGTGGAAAATCTGACACGACTCTCGAACAAGTAGTGTCTCCAATTCTCCAACGCAAAACCACCGCGGCCATCTCCAGATCATGAGTGGAATATCCTTCTCGTACTTCCTCCAAATGTAGGAAAGCAAAAGCGATAAATCTATAGTGTCACCTCAGTACACACTCGAGCCCCACTCAAGAAACATTACAGTTAAACAACAAGGTCGCCCGAACCAAAGGCAAAGAAGGAACAGATGCAGTTGTTAACAGAATCTTCAACTGCCGAAAACTCCGCACACATGCCTCAGTCCACAGAAAAGAAACCTCCCTTCCAGTCCATTCAGTCAACGGTGCAACACTACTCTAGCAATCCTGCATGAAACGGCGGTAAAAACCTGCTAAGCCCAAAAATCTGCGGATCTCCGTCCTGCACACATGTTTGGACCTAAGCTGTACGGCCACGATCTCCCTCGGGACCATACAAAACCGTCTCCCGTGACTACAAGACCTAGGAGTCAACACAAAACAAGCCTGAAGAAACACTCCGAGAATTTAGCAAACTGCTGGTACTCTCCCAGTATCTGCATAACAAATCCTCAAGTGCTGCTCATGTTCCTCAAGACACATTAAATAGACCAGAATGTCGTATATAACACAACAAAAACTGGTCGAGGAACAGCCTGAAGAAATCTGGTTCATCACATTTACAAATGCTGCCAGGGCATCAGTGAATCCAATGGCTCACCAAAACACACAAAGCCCGTCGCACGCATAAGGCAGTCTTCGGAATTCCATCACTCCAAACCCGCAATAATGATGACCTGATCCCAAGCAAACTTAGAAAATGTCTCGCACTGTGGAGCTGATCGAAGAAATCGTCACTGCGAGGTACAGGATACCTATCCGCACCGTAAGCCGGTTCAAGTAACGATCCGTCGATACACAACCTTAAACTGCTGTCTTTCTCCTTAACAAACAGAAATAGGAGCTCTCTAATGCGAAACACTCAGATGCCCAAAACTCCCCAAACCACAACTCTGCAGCTGATCCTTAAGCTCCCTAAGCTTCGCCGGCTTATCTGGAACAACGTCGGAAAACTCTCGCATGAAAAGAACCCGGTCCAACAATCCCACTGTGGCTACGGTATCACGAATGAACGCCAAGAATCCACGACATCTCCTCAGAAGCCGACTAGCGAAAAAGGCTGAATTCAAGCTGTGAGAGGCGGTACAACTATCCACCTGCACAACAAGAACTAACCAGCCGGGAAAACAAACTTGACTGTTTCGTCACGGTAGTCCACAGACGCCTAACACGTAACTAAACAGTCCGTGCCCAGGAGAACGTCAAATCCAACATCTCTAGAAGGACCAAAACGACGGACGAATCTCTATCTCCTATCCGATTGGCACACAACTGAATATGTGTCGAGCAACAAAAGAATCGCTGACAGAAGTTAGCACAACTACGACTAATCTACCCAACCACGGTATAAGCATGAAAAACAAACGAATACATCAAAAAACATATAAATTAAGGGTACCTGAAAACTCCACGTTGGACGTCTGCGCGTTCCGATGAGTAGAAGCAAACTCCTGTGTCTGTCCTCTACCCGCAACTGGATGAACTCCTCTGGTAGCCTGAGCCCTCTGAGCAAATCTTCCACGTCCATGGCCTCTCTGAGTACGATCCTGACGCCGTGCTGAGGAAGAGCTGAACGAAGTGCTGAAGGCTTCCGCATCGAAAACATCCACGCGCTGACTGCTGACCCTCCTAGGGATGAGAGCTGAACGACTGTCCTCGTCCTAAGCCTTTGCTACTCCCGCGACGGCCACGCAATCTGTCTCGATGATCAAACCTCTGCCTCTGGGCTGGTACGTTGGTACGAGTCCTCCACTGTCCTGGAACATGTGCCTCGTCAACTGGAGCTGCAACCACTGGTGCTATGTAGGTGACGGACTGCTGCATGCTAATCGTAAGTGACAACTGAGTAACAGGGATGACAACCTCCTGTCATAGCTCCCGAACGACATCAACCAATGAACTCATAGTCTGGCGGAAATCCTGCATCTCTACCAAAAGTCTATCAATAGTATAGGTCGTAGGCTGATCCGTCTGCACCTGTGCAACTAGAGTGTCATCCTGGTCAGTACTCGTCTCACCCGAGCCAACTCTGACCTCGGCCCTCGCCGCATCACTCTGAGTCCCCATAGTCATCGGCGGTAAGGCTATAAATAGATATAAGATTCGATGAGAATAAAGAATCGAATATCAAGGATATGAATCATCAAGGAAGGACTTTTAAGCAAATTGTACTTAGGTTACTTAATGCAAAGTACCGCATCGTGGGTATGCTGCAGACATACACACACTACGTTACTCTGCTTAAGCTACCTACTCCATCATACTAAGGCCATCCTATACTCCGAAAGGTAAAACCTAGCGCTCTGATACCAACTTTGTCACGACCTGAAATTGGCCCGTGACGGCCCTAGTACTACGCAACGCCCTAAGACGTAATGTAGTAAAAGAAAGCCAAAAACCCAGAAATCTAAACCAAGAAAATACGGAAAAGATAATATAAGTTTTTGAAACATTTGAAATCGCAACCCAAATTCTTTAAAAGTTCTACTTTCTTTCTTTAAAATTTTGGCAACACCCCTTTTTTTGTAAAAACTAACCAAGATGAATGCAACACAAAAATATGACGCTGTAGCGAAGAAATAAAGACAAAAGAGAGAAAGCTGTATATAAAAGACAACGAATCCACAATAATATACAATATCGCCCTCACCAAGTCTCTAAGTCAACAACATAATAGTAGATGGAGAGTACAAGATACAACGAATGTACAATACAAAATACAGATAACCACCAAAACCCACCTAAGCAAAATAATACTATGAGCTGATGCGGTATCTGTAGCAAAAGATGATAGCTGAATAGCCTGCCTCGACTACTCAGGGGGAACAACCTGAAACACCTGTGGCACAACGGGGGTGAGTTGCCAACTCGTGAATAGTAGATAACATATGCAGGTAATCGCAGGAATGTACGTACAGCATGAATCTAAGGTATGCGATTACAGTAATAATATGTCATGTGAATGCAAAATAATGGAAAGTACACTAGCAGGTACAATCAATATGTGAAGCAATAGTAACATGACAACAGTATGCAATAACTATGCAATAGGGATATGAGAATGTAGATATGCAACTATCATAAGGGTACACTAACAGGTACTACCAATATATGAAACTGTGTATAAAATAGATAAGTGTGAGGTATAGGGTGGAATTGTTGGAGATAGTGCTCTCAGAGTCAATTATTGGATCACAGGCACGTGATTGCAATGATTGAGGGAGGACCTGTCCCAGTAGGACAGTCTTACTCGAGATGATAGTATGCTATCTGGTTTATCTTTATCATCGTGTACTGCTTTAGGTGACCTGACATGTCGCTATTACACGTTGATAGAGCCCCTAGGATTCTTGCTTGACCACCAGCAGTATGAGGGCGATCATATAAGTAGGAGCTGGGGTCTATAAGCACATCCTTAAAAGGTCCCTAGTCATGGGAGTTTCGAGACAGGGCATCGATACTCCAGAGTAGACTAGTGTATACAGTCGAGACCCCGACGAGGGGCGGTGGCCGGTCTCACAAGCCACTGGTGTCAGTTGGTTCACCTAAGATATATACAGGTGCTCATTGGGTTATGAGTACACCGGACAGGACTCGCCGGGAACATGCTAGTTGGTCTTATACCTGACGTCAGATAGAAGTTCCCTGGTGACATGTGTACAGGTTAGTTCATCGACCTGAGGATCGTCATTTGTCTCGTGTGAGTTCCCACTGTACTTTGATTACTACCCTACCATGCTCAAAGGAGACGTGCAAACAGGTTTTAGTTGGGTACAGTCCCGAGCCAGATGGAGGCAGTGAGCGGATCTTCAGGGGTTCGTCTCTCCCGGTATTGGGAGTGAGGTCGCGCTGTGTCTAGAAGAGCCATTACACGAAGCCCTCGGCCGAGACAGGAGATTTACTGGTAGGTATTCCAGTAGTATCTCAGGGTGTTCTGGGCTACACTCCGGCATGACTTGTACCGCTTTTGGGGGTCTGACTTTTACCAACCCCCTAGGCCCGCCATGCGATGCTCATAGACGAACGGACCGGACTGTACGGATATTGTCACTGACAGGCTCAGTAGGGTATCAGGATGAGTTCGCTCATCGACGTCCCTTTTGATCAATACCTGGTAATCCGTTACGTATTGGCTTATACCTCTGACGTGCTAGTGGTTAAATCCACAACCAAGGTGTTGACGAGTCTTTAGAGTCCCCCACATTCAGTTGCTCAAGTTTTCGGGCGAAAAGCTGTGGAGGCCGTATGGAGATATGGCATGGTTCGATCAGATACATGCGGTATTGCACGGATCAGGATCGAACGGATATTACTAGCCGGCTTTGGTTTAATCCGGATCCTAGTACAGTACAGTGTAGATGTTGTCTCATTGCATTTGTATTTCGGTCGGAATACAGATGCGGGTGTGTATGCACAGTATCGGGGTTTTCCTGTAATTTATTACGGGACCAGTTTTCTGGAGTTGCCAGTTTGCTTTCCGTTTCGGCCAATTTCCTTTGTATCGTTCATTGGCCGAAGATTGGTGGAGGAGGGCTTATTTGCATTTGTGCAAATAAGCAATATGGAGGGTGTTCTTTGCATCTTGTAGTGTCATGATGGTGCACCATCCATTGACTTGACTTTTTGCTTCATGATAGTTTTCATGATGGCTTGACTTTGTGATGAGATGATGAAGTTGGTAGAGTGTTGGTTTTGCCTTGTGATCATTTCTTCACATGATTTCTTTTTCCCTCTCTCTTGCATTATTCTATCACTCTCTCCTCTCATTCCCACACATGGGTTGGCCGGCCACTAAGAGGGAAAGGGGCTGCCCAAATTTTTGGTAGGGTTTTTGCTTCTCTTGTGCTTGAAAAAAATTCCCCATTTTTCATCTCTAAAAGGTGCTATCATCATATACCTCCACCATATGGAAATTCCACAAACCCCAAAGAGAGACACAAATAGCTCACTACACATTCTACAGCAAACCTTGGGCACGTCGGCTCGCCAACTTCATGCCCGAGTTGCCTCGGTATAGAGGTGGGAGCCCGTAAAAGAAGCCGGCGACGTGATGCCCTTCCGGCAACGAGGAGAAGACCGGAGCTTCCGCGGGAGATCGGGACGACGACGAGAAGACCGGAGGACACGGATCAGTCGGTATATCTCTCTTCCCCATCTTGTAGTTAGCTAGGACTAGTTAATGGTTCGATCCGGGTATTAGTGCGCGGTGGTGCCGGTTCAAGAAAATTAAAGTTAACCATCGCTTCCGCATTCCGGCCTCAGATAGACGGCCGGGGCGCCGCCGTGCACTTATAGTGGTATCAGAGCCTCGCCATTAACATAGTTTAGCTTTGTTTAATGTGTTTACTTTTCCGATCGATCAAGAATTTCAAAATCCGCATTTTTCCCCAGCATCAGTTTCTGTCGAAATTTTTTGGAGTCCAAAAATTTTTCAGGTTGTTGAATAGTGATGTACTGGAAATTCTAAGCATTCTGTAGAAATTCGATACAGTAACTCGACAATAGAAGCGCGGAACCACGGCCAAAACCCCCTTTGGGCCGCGGTTCCGCCGCACAATGATGTTTTTGCCGTATCAAATTTCTACAGTTGCTTTCTGGGTTAAAATTAGGGTTTTTGGAATATTAATTTTGGGCCCAGAATTTCTTGATGTGCTACAGTAGTACTTGGGGCCCACTTGTTATAAATTTGATCGATCGGATATTAAAAACACATTATTTCACAGTATTTACATTATATCTGCGACCGTGAATGTCACTTGATCGGTAAATCCTGTCTAACTGCTATAGCCCGGTTAGACGGATTTGCGAACGTGACTTTCACGTTGATGCTGTACATTTCTGTGATGTTGCATTTTATCATGCCTTGAGCGAATATAATATATTGGTATATATATTAGTAGATGTTGTATATGTTTTGCATCCGCGCTAGTCCAGTCCCCGCTCTGTCGTTAGTTAGCTAACCTAACGGGTAATGACGGGACCCAGTGGCGAATGCGGATGGCATATACGTACGTCATATTATTTTCGTTCTTTGTGGTGTGATCAATTGATGGGACTGCGTTGATTCGGATCAATGCAAGTTAAAAACAAACCTAATCTGATGTTGTTGGAACACTTTTCAAAAAGCTGTTATTGCAAGGACGTTCACTTTTGTTTTGCATCGTGCTATTCAGTTGGAATATCCTGCTCCTCAGTCGACGAGGCAAGGGCCGAGATCCCTTCACCGGGAGTGACCCCTTGGACAGAAGTTTGCGTCAGGGCATTAACTTCACTATAGCCGATTACTTTTGCTTTGCATCGTGGTATTCAGTTGGAATATCCTGCACCTCATTCTACGGGGAAAGAGCCGAGATCCCTTCACTGGGAGTGACCTCTTTAGCAATGGTTTTCGTCACTATATTTTTTTTAAAAATCTATCCGTTCCTTCAACGATATCAAGTTCATTACGTTAAAGGTTTTCGCCAGAAACCATTCGTAGCCCTCCGTCGTTTCATATGGGTGGTCAATAGTATTCAAGCTGTGTATGTTGGCCAAAGTCAAGGCACAGTGATTGGTAGCTATTGGGTATTCATATGCAGCATAGATAGATGCGTTGGTTTGGGGCAGTCGTACTACTATTTTGGCCAAAGTCAAGGGCATGTACGGGTGGACTCAAATTAACCTGGAGAATGACGGGTAGAACTTGATATGTGACTTATGATATGTTGGCCAAAGTCAAGGTCATAAAAGCATAGGGCAGAAATCACATCGGGAGTTTCAAAAGAACTGAAACTTGCCAGATATGCGCATACCTTCTGGAGTGTGATAGCGTGAGCGGATTCCGTCACGTTATCATGCGATGATAGTTGGATCCCGATTCCCACTGATGAGTTGGTTTACTCCTCGGGTGATCCCGACTAATTCTTCTTTCAGGTTTGGGGGAGAATTTGAGGTTACAGTGGGAGGTTTCCAGATTAGATAAATTGGTAACCATTCTGATCTAGGTTAGAGTGCACGCTAAGTGTTTCTTTTCTCTCTCTCTTTGGCAGCGACCCTTGACCCGACCCTAAGACTATGACTCAGTGACCAAGTTGACCGAACCTTCTTAAACACTGGCTTTTGGATTGTCAGAGTTGCAAACTTCATTACCACTCCCACTTCACCTTTGTATTTCTCCAGGACACTCCGTATCACTACGAAGATCCACAGTTTATTGGATACTCCATCGTATGGTTATCTACGAACTCGAAAGGAACTTGTTCCAGTTCGGGGATGGATTCTGGTTCAGGAGAAATAGGAATAAGGTCTATTAAGTTGTCTTTTCCTTTTACCTTCTCTCAGGTTGCGAGTACTCCTTGGTTTAGGAGTAGTACACCTATTACGGAAATTGGATAGTCTTCTTCCAAACCTTAGGCTGATGCCGAACGGTAGGGAATGAAGAAAACCAATTAGCATAATGATGGTGTGCAGAAGGTATTAAGTTAAGACAAAGTAAGGGATTAGTAAGAGGGCAAAGTAAATTGCAACTGATATTCACGACCAAACCAGGTATTTCATTACCACTCCCACTTCACCTTTGTATTTCTCCAGGACACTCCGTATCACTACGAAGATCCACAGTTTATTGGATACTCCATCGTATAGTTATATACGAGCTCGAAAGGAACTTGTTCCAGTTCGGGGATGGATTCTGGTTCAGGAGAAATAGGAATAAGGTTTATTCGGTTGTCTTTTATCTTCACCTTCTCTCGCATTGCGAGTGCTCCTAGGATTAGGGCGGTACACCCACTATGCTTATTGGATAGTCTTCTTCCAAACCATAGGCTGGTGCCGAACGGTAGGGAAGGAAGAAAACCATTTGGCCTAAAGGGGTGTGCTGAAGGTAATGACTAAAGGCATATAAAGAGATTTGGAAAGGTGGCAAAGAATTATACGGTTACAGTCGAGAATCTGGAAGAGGCATTACTAGGAATACCGGGATACCCCATCAAAACATTTCAATGTTTCAGTTTCACTGTGTACTGTTAAAAGAAAACTGATTTCCCAATTAGGCCTTACTCCAGGATATGTATTTACCAGGTACGATTCTCACATCTGTATGGTTTTACAGATGATGAGTGGGAGTAAGTTATTGTGAATTGGGTGATCGTCCTCATTATATCGGGATTCGTTGTAATCGGTGATATTTGAGGAAGTCACATGGGTTGTTTGCCGGACGGCAAATATTTGGTTTTGAATATCCGCTGTTATGCACCAATTTCAAATTGATATATCTGTACGTCTATTTTCATAGAGTGAGATATACCTTTTTGAAATTATGTCTGTGACATTTACCTATATCAGTGGATGGTTAGGTAAGGAGCATTAAACAGCGGTGTAATTCTTCTTAACCATAAGTACAGTTTTCAACCTACGACACACAGTAAATGAGTTATCAGACTCAAGGGACTTATACAGAGTATTGTATGTTGTCCAGGGTCCATCAGGACAGAGGGTTTGGTCCTCGTACTATATTCGGTTTACTTATGACTTCTCTAGTTTTTAGACAGGTATTTCGTGGAAACACAGGGTCCGAATTTTGAGAAGTTATAGATATTTGAATAAAGTAGAGAACCAGGTATTGCAAGTATCGGGATTCTTCAAAGTGATCGGAGATGTAGATACTTGAGTATGGTATTCAGTTGATAGTAGTGATTAAGAGAACTTGCTTCTCTTTCAGGTTACTCATAATTGGAAGCATTCCTAAGTTGAGTAACGCTGATAGGCCTCCTTCAATTTAGTTGGCATGTACTGGAGACAGCTGCATGATTTGAATCTGGTTCATTTAAGATCAGTGCCTCTGGTTCTATATTGGATATAGAACAGTTCATATCTTAACGTTGTTAAGTTACGGGGAGTTGTCCGGCTTATGATTAAAACCAGACTCTGGATAACTCAAGGCATGTTTCTGTAATGGCTGTTTGTGGGTTGACCCAGGCTACGACAAGGGTTGACTTTCTACCATCTGGAAGATCAATAGTGATATTGTTCTAGACTCACCACAGTTTTATTAAAAATGGATTTTTCAGAAAATAGTAGTGGGAGTATGGTAGAACTGGAAGTGATTCCAGAACCACAAACGATTACTGAAGATTTGAAAGGAACCTAAAGATTCAATCTGGTTTGACATTCCATTGGCCACTCCTCAGATACGGTGGGTAACTTCAGGCACCCGAGAGGTACTCCGGTAGCCTCAAGGACGGTGACAGAGAAGTTCTTGTTTACCCACACTTGCCATTGCTGTTGTTCCAGACTGTGAGACCCGACAGGAGGATGAGTATAGCGTCGTTCTGAACTTGCTTTAGAAGCGTACGTGTATATGACTCTGCCAGAGGGTTGTCGTAGTCAGTGGGAGCAGCGGAAGCAATGGTGGACAGGCAGCTTATGTCTATTTATAGACTAAAGCAGATATAGCGGAGATAGATCATCAATTTCTGATGTGACAGTCATAGGTTTGACTTCATCAGAATAGGGGATGGATCTGTTGAGAAGGTAGTAGGGTGTGATGTCCTGGTATTTGGATGACATACACAGAATAGGAAAAGAAACTCCTATACTACGATCGGTTATACTTTGGTCGTCACACAGTGGTTTCTCCACAAAGGAAATGGATTTTATATCTGATATACTGGTTACTAGATCTATGGTTTTAGATCTAGATTTGGGTGGTTTCCCAATTTAAGAGTACTTAGACAGCATTCTAAGAGTATTTAGAATGGACGACTCCTGGCACGGTAGTGTACCTGCAGGTGATGGAGTCACCCTCTCTAAAAGTGTCTTACAGACTAAAGGGGAGAGGGATGTGCATGATTGGCAGATCACTTGCTCAGGAAATTGAGTCAATCATGAGATGTCAAGTACCACACCAGATGTTGTTCTTGCACTAGATGCAATAAGTTGACATTGATCCAATCCTGGAGAAACAGTCGGAAGCAGTTTTAGAACATAAGTGGATGTTCTAGGGATATGATAACGACAGCCTCATTTGGGAGACAGTTATCATTCCAGGCTTCCAAGGTGACCTGGACGACAAGGAGGTTGTCAGAGTTATAGTTTTCTTTCTGATGAGGGGCAGTATTATGGACAGGTGGTCCAGGAGGATACCGAGGGAGGCATGGCGCAGGATACTGATTAAGTTCAGTTGACGATACAATCTAAGAAGTTTGGATTTGGAGTTCATTTATGAGTTAGGTCCCATCAGATATCCATACATATTCTAAGACAGGTATTGCTCATTTCGGGAGATGGTTTTCTCCGCGAACATGAGATATAGAGAGACATAGAAAGAAACATCAAAGCGGATCCACTCACTGAGGCTATTCCTCGAACGCAATAGTTTCGCAAACGGCTTTGTGAGACTGACTGGTGATTGTTAGGATATGTGCGTGTCAAGTTTAGTTCTAAATACCGCAATCAAGACGGTTTCGCACGTAGCTAGCCGGTTGAGTACGGGTCGTCCGCAGGGAGATGGGAATCTTTTTCTATGTGTTTTTCGACGAGTTAAGTCCGGTTATTCATATTTTGTTTGTAGTTATCTAAGTGTTGAGTTGATATTAAAAGAGAGCATGTTAGGGTTAGGATTAGGTTAGTTTGAGTTAGGAGTCTCCACATCTTTCGTTGCCCCTCTTAATATCGTGTTACGGTAATCGGCAACAACGGGGATTAGTATGACTAGGAAGGACTTTGCGAGTATAAGCTAGGCTTTCCAACGCATAAGTCTTCCTTTTGGTGCTTGTCCGTCCGTTCTTGGCTCTTAGCCATAACCTCCGGTTAATCCAACCACAACCGGTCTCACTACGAAATCACCGCTATCATGTAGGATAGGGTGCCGTAAGGAGCGGATTGTGGTTCAATTAACGGGAGTCGATTTAAGCTGTTGGGCAAGGAAAGAGTGAGAGAGATTTCCTTCTCTCAAACTTCCCTTATCCTACCCTAACAAGAATGAACTACTCACACATCATAATACGGAAAAATAAAACAACACAAAAGAGGAAAATAGAAAGAAGGAGATTAGAAGAATACGACTAACTGTTTGCGACCTCACCTTGGCGAGGATCGAGCGTAAGTATCATTGTCGTATGTAAGGATAAAGAAAAAGAGAGAAGAAAGAAACAATCAAGCAAATAACAACAACTACTTAACAATTAAAATTACAACACATTACAACAAGTAAAGAAAGAGACAAGCATGATAATAAAAATGGTTTTCTTTATTCATCACTCTTCACTCAAAAGCTCACTACAAGTTTAATGGAGAAGAGGTGAGAAGAGGAAGAAGAACAACACTAAAACTAGGCAAAATGAGAATACAAAAAATTGGACCCCTTCCTTCACAAACTTCTGGGCTATTTATAGGCCAGAGAATGAAAACCTAGGGCAACTACCAGAACCTATACAAAAAGACCAAAATAACCCCCAAATCCCTGCACACTTGGTGCCATAACTGCCGCGGATCCGCGGCCTAGACCCCACTTTGGCCGCGGATCCGCGGCTATACTGTAGAGTTAGGGTGTCGTTTTCTCTGTGCTTCCCTGGTCTTTTGTGCTCTGTTCTCTGGTTCATAGATTTTCTGAAAATACCTCCATATTTCTTCCAGAATATCTGTTGAGGGAAATGTGGACTTTTTGTCAAGATTTTGTCATGATTTGCCTCGAGCTCCGCGTAGATCTCTTGGATTTTGTGCTACCATTGAGCCTTGTGCATGAGAATGACATTGATTTGATCTTTTGTCTTCCTATTGATATCTGGCAACATACGGATGAAGAACAGAGACCGTGTTTTATCTGTGGTTGGCAGGAACCCGGATTTTTTCGTGTTTTCCATGAATTTCATCGTTTTGGAACCGAGAACCTGTATCCTGCAATTGACTAGCAAACACGGCTCAAGAGTATCTACGGATATGCAATGTGATAAAAATTGGGCGGTATGAAAATGCAAAAATCTGATATGAACAAATACCCCCAAACTTATCATTTGCTCGTCCAGAGCAAAGTCCATTTATTCACAAAAAATTTCCTAACCTCACTTTCGCAGGGAACGTGATTGCACTGAGCATGTGCAACAAGCCGTTAAACCTCTAGGTGTCCCCAGTAGGAGGAGTGTTGTCTCCTGAGGGTTTTCAGCGGATACTACCCACAAAATCCGGTCAAGTTGGTTTGTAAAAATGACTAAGTTTCAAACCCTAAAGTTTTGTTTTAGAAAATAACAATTCTATAATCCTAAGTCTAGACTATCGAACCTTTATTTTTCACACCTCGCTTCTTATTTAACTACAGGTTTTATATGTCTTTACGTGCAGTGCAAATAGTGTCGTTAAGTTCCAGAAGGATTGATTAAAGTCATTATGTCGCACAATAAAGCCCAGATAACAATTTTAAAAGGATCACATAAGTTTTATAATGAGTTAAGCATTTTTCAAGTTTCGTTTTCCAGTAAGGTTTCAACTTCAGAATTTCTATCTTCCTTAACAGGAAACTAAGTCGTATTTTTCACTCCACCTTTTTCTTGTTTTCATTTCATACACACCACTGTGAATGT
Source organism: Agapanthus africanus (assembly GCA_030015575.1). NCBI lineage: Eukaryota > Viridiplantae > Streptophyta > Magnoliopsida > Asparagales > Amaryllidaceae > Agapanthus > Agapanthus africanus. Next base: position 406,400,536 of record CM057349.1, on the reverse strand, counting down.
GCAATAGTCTTTATCAAAGAGTAAAACCTTCATATCTCCGTTAAAATTTTTTTAAAAGCCTGTCTTTTATCAAGATTATTCTCACACAAAGAACCGTTAGGAATTTTAACTCGGAGAGAACACTTGCTTGACTTTGTTTTAAACTGGACTTTCTAGGCTTCTTAGCGAGCTTTGGGCCAATGCTCCCAAACCAGTTGGTTTTAGGGCATTAGGTGTAGAAACACCCCAGCGGACTTAATTACTCAAGTTACCTAGGTCCAAAAACAAAAGACAGTTTGTCGTGAAAATCAGATGATTTAATACGAACGGAGATATAACCGGCAGTTCAAATATTTTTTTTTTTTGGATAAAAGACGTGTTTAGTGGGTTTGGTGTGTAATCATTCCAATCAAGCTTTAGATGGGTTATTTTTCAGACTTAGCTCCAATTACGGCATCAATAATATTCCTTCATATTCGCTTTACTTCATAAACTATTCTTGACATTACTTATTTCAGAACAAACCTATTTGATCCTCAGAAAATCATTTATCTGTTTAAAAGTTCAAACATGAAAGACTTGTCATCTAATTCCCAAAATCTTACGACACGTGTAGTGTGATGTAAAGACGTATATCAGCTATAGTTAACTTCAAAGGAGAGTTATCTTTCAGGTTTTCAAAATCCAAACAGAAGATCTAGTTATTCCTATTTTTTCAAACAAAAACCGCCGAATCTTGAATCAGAGTTCTTCCACAAGCTAAGTTGACAAAAAAGTTTTTATATTTTTAGAAAATTTTCAAATTTTTATGGGTTTTATGGATTTAATATGCAGATGCAAAATATACATATGTATGCGAAGGTAAGAAATGCGTACCGAGCGTACCCCCAAACTTAAACTGGACAGTGTCCTCACTGTCATTGCATGAAGAGATCATTTGAAGGGTCAAAAAATGTCGGTTAGCGATACAAAAAATTTTTATTTGTTTTTGTTTTTAAAGAAAAGAAAAAGAATATACACAAATATAAACAAAATGGTTTGTACATACCCCCAAACTTATTTGGAACAGTGTCCACTGTTCTTGGCTGGATAACCGAAGTTTGGAGGTAGGCAGAGGAAGATCATGCAAGGTAAACCGGCTCCTGTAAGAACAGGAGCTCCTCTGTTGGTTCGGCGCTAAGGTACGGTTTGCATCGGTGTCCATTTACCTTGAAGAGTGAACCGTCCTTTGGATTTTCCAAATCCACAGCGCCCTGCGGATACACATTCCGCACAAAATACGGCCCTTTCCAGCGAGATCTCAGCTTTCCAGGATGGAAGTGAAGTCGGGTGTCGTAAAGCAGTACCTGCTGACCAGGTACGAAGGTTTTGCGCAAAAGGTGTTTATCGTGAAACACCTTCGTTCGATTCTTAACGACAACCGCGTTATCGTAAGCCTCATCCCTAAGCTCGCTCAGTTCGTTCAGCTGCAGCTTCCGATGGCTGCCCGCGTTCTCAAGAGACAGATTCAGCTCCTTTATCGCCCAAAACGCGCGATGCTCGATTTCGACAGGAAGGTGGCAGGCTTTTCCGTACACAAGCCGATAGGGAGACATGCCAAGGTCGGTCTTATACGCTGTTCTAAATGCCCAAAGGGCATCAGTGAGTTTCAGAGACCAATCCTTACGGTTCTTGGAAACCGTCTTCTCCAGTATCTGCTTGATTTGCCGATTTGAAACTTCGGCCTGCCCGCAGGTTTGGGGGTGGTAGGGCGTAGAAAGCTTATGATTAATGGAGTATTTCCGCATCAAGGCCTCGAAGGTTTTGTTGCAGAAATGACTTCCATTGTCACTAATGATCGCTCGGGGGTGCCCAAACCGGGAGAAAATGTTTTCTTTAAGGAACCTAACGACAACCTTGTTGTCGTTAGTCCGGCTGGGCACAGCCTCGACCCATTTAGAGACGTAGTCAACAGCTAGAAGGATGTACAAGTTCCCAAAAGAGCTGGGAAACGGCCCCATGAAGTCTATCCCCCAAACATCGAAAATCTCCACAACCAAGATCGGTTGGAGCGGCATCTCATTCCTCCGGGATATCCGGCCCATGTGTTGGCACCGAGAGCAAGTCTTGCAATAGTCGTGAGCGTCTTTGAAAAGTTGTGGCCAGTAGAAACCACATTGCAAGATCTTCTCAGCTGTCTTTCTGGGCCCAAAATGCTCGCCACACGCTTGATCGTGGCAAAATGACAGCACACTCTTGAATTCCTCATCAGGGACACACCGACGAATAATCTGGTCGGGACAGTACTTGAACAAGTAGGGTTCGTCCCAGTAAAAGTGTTTTACTTGGGATAAGAAGCGAAGTCTGTCCTGACGTGACCATTCGGTCGGTAGTAATCCCGTGGCCAAATAGTTCACAATATCTGCGAACCAGGGTTCGCACGATACTGTCAAGAGTTGTTCATCCGGAAAAACGTCATTGATCGGAATTGGAAGCGAAGGCGAAGAAGGAAGTCGTGAGAGATGATCGGCAACCACGTTTTCACATCCTCGTTTGTCCTTAATGACAAGGTCAAACTCTTGAAGCAAGAGGATCCAACGGATTAACCGAGATTTTGCATCTTTCTTCGCAAAAAGATGGTGCAAAGCTGAATGGTCCGTGTAGACAATGACTGGAGAGCCGATGAGGTAGGGCCTGAACTTTTCTAGAGCAAATACAACAGCTAAGAATTCCTTCTCAGTCGTTGTATAATTGAGTTGGGCGTCGTTCAGGGTTCGGCTCGCGTAATAGATTACATGCGGCATCTTGTTGATGTGCTGTCCAAGGACAACACCGATGGCAAAGTCGGATGCATCGCACATAATCTCGAATGGGTGCGTCCAGTCAGGTGAGGAGAGAACGGGAGCAGAAGTGAGTGAGCGTTTCAGTGACTCGAATGCAGTTACACAGCTCGAGTTGAAGTCGAATGGTGTATCCTTGGCCAGCAAAAGAGTCAAGGGCCTAGCAATTTTGCTAAAGTCCTTGATAAACCGTCTATAGAAACCGGCATGGCCAAGGAAGGCTCAGATATCTCTGACGCAACGGGGAGGAGGCAGATTGGAAATGACCTCAATCTTTGCTTTGTCAACCTCTATGCCATTTTGCGAGATGATATGTCCTAAGACAATACCTTCGCGCACCATGAAGTGGCATTTCTCCCAGTTTAAAGTGAGATTCTTGTCCTTACATCGGGTAAGGACAGCGTCAAGATGCAGCAAACACTCGTCAAAGGAGTCGCCGAAGATGGAGAAGTCATCCATGAAAATCTCCAGAAATTTTTCCACCATGTCCGAAAAAATTCCCATCATACACCGCTGGAAGGTAGCGGGCGCATTGCATAACCCAAAGGGCATGCGTCGATATGCAAACGTGCCGAAAGGACAAGTGAAAGTGGTCTTGTCCTGGTCTTTTTCGGCGATGGGAATTTGATTATAGCCAGAGTAGCCATCAAGAAAACAATAGTACTCATGTCCGGCCAACCGTTCCAGCATCTGGTCAATGAAAGGTAGCGGAAAGTGGTCTTTCCGCGTTGCGGCGTTGAGTTTTCTGTAATCAATGCAAACTCGCCACCCAGTTTGGGTGCGAGTAGGGATTAACTCATTCGCCTCGTTGGTTATGACCGTGATGCCCGACTTCTTGGGGACAACATGAATGGGGCTAACCCACTGGCTATCAGAGATAGGGTAAATGATACCACTATCTAGACATTTGACGATCTCCTTCTTCACAGCCTCCTTCATGACTGGATTAAGACGTCTTTGTGGATCCCGGGCTGGTTTGGCATCATCCATAAGATGAATGTGATGCTCAACGATGAGGGGACTAATCCCTTTGATGTCCGCCATGGACCAGCCGAAAGCTTGCCTGTTGCCGTGCAAGACCGCGAGAAGGGCTTTCTCTTGCTCGGGAGCTAGAGAAGCCGAGATGATGACTGAGAGGGTCTCGTTCTCACCTAAGTAAGCATACTTAAGGTGAGACGGCAACGGCTTGAGTTCGAGCGTTGGAGGTGAAATGATGGAAGGCAAGACTGGTGCAAAGGTCTCGAACTCAAAGGACTCCAGCAAAGGTTCAAAGTGAATGTAGGCAACCGAGTTGGATGGTTCAGGTAACTCATCCGGAAAGTCAAAAGATTCAAACTCGGGTTGTGCGCGGCTAAGATCGTTCAAGAACGTGAAACACTCGTATTCGTTGTCGGGCGCAGAAGCAGCAGCAGGTTCGAAGAGAAACGCACTAGTGGCGTCAAGATTATCGTGTTCAAACAGAAACTCCTCGAATTCACACTCTTCGGGGGTGATCTCCTGGATCGAGCAGACATCCAGTATATGAGCATTAGGTTCGGCGGGCTGATTCCCCAACCTAAAAATGTTGAGTTCAATTGTCATATTTCCAAAAGAGAGGTTCATTGAACCATTGCGACAATTGATCACAGCATTTGAGGTTGCGAGAAATGGGCGACCGAGTATCACCGGAATTTGATTCCGGGGGTTAGCTACAGGCTGTGTATCTAAGACAATGAAGTTGATGGGGAATATGAAGTCCCCGACTTTTATTAACACATCCTCTAGCTCACCCCTAGGATGGGTGATCGATCGGTCGGCCATCTGGAGAGTGCAGTGTGTGGGTTTCAGCTCTCCGACGCCTAATTGCTCGTATACTGAATACGGAAGCAAGTTAACACTGGCACCAAGATCTAATAGTGCGCGGTTGATGTTCTTATCCCCAATAGTAATTGAAATCGTAGGACAGCCAGGGTCCTTCCGTTTTTGTGGTAAGATTGGGTAAGGGCATCACTCACAGCACTAGCCAAGAAAACTTTCTTGGGTACCTGAGACTTCCTCTTTTTCGTGCACAAGTCCTTTAAGATTTTTGCGTAAGATGGGACTTGTTGGACAGCATCTAAAAGAGGAATGTTAATGTTAACTTGCTTGAATAACTCCAAAATCTTCTCCATTTGTGGATTTTGTTTGTTAGACCTCAACCGGTTTGGAAATGGAACATTTTGAAAATTGGTTGAGTCTAATGCTGGAGGAGGAGATTTTGGAGTTGGAACGGATCCCAGAATAGGTGTTTTCGTGGAGTGAGAAGTGGGTCCGTTCAGAGCAGAAGAAGAAGAGGGAGAGCCTTGTGAAGAACGGAGAATAGGCTCGGAAGACGAAGAAGAAGAAGGAGAAGAAGAAGAAGCAGCGACCGGGGCATCATCGTTGATCCGTTTGCCAATGTTGTTTGGCAGCATCCTCCCTCATCTCAGTGTGGTCACGGCACTCACATTATGGTTTTGTTGTTCAAGAGCAACATGTGCATTATGTGGGTGACCGGGATTTGGAAGTGGCTGGGACGGGAGCTTCCCCTTCTCTCGCTCGCTCAAGGCCGCGTTCAGTTGTGCAATCTGGGCCTCGATGGTCTTGATGCTTTGCCCGTGTGCGGCAGTGTGTTGCACTAAAGATTGAATCGAAGACTGGATGTTGGCGGTGGATTGGGTCGACTGTTTAACGAACGCCTCCAGACTTCACTCGAGCGAGGAAACCTTATCGTTGTTGGACGGAACAAAGTTGTTGTTTGGTGGAAAAGAGTTGTTGGGTGCAAAGTTGTTCGTCTGGTTTTGGTAAGGTTGGGGTTGGAAGGGCTGCTGATACTGATGCTGAGTTTGTTGTGGCGCTTGTTGTTGCGGTGGAGGGGCCCTTTGGAAATTGTTTCCCTGGAATTGATTCTGATTCTGATTCCAGGCGAAATTGGGGTGGTTCCTCCAACCGGGATTGTAGGTGGAAGAGTATGGATCATTCCTCGGTCTTTGCTGGAAGGCAGCATTAACCTGATCCTGTCCTTGCGAGGGTGGATTGTAAGGACACTCTTCAGTCAAGTGGGAAGGATCGGAACAACAAGCGCAGATGGTACGAAGGGGGAGAACAGGTGTGGGGGCAGGAGCAGAAAATTTGCTCTCTATCGCTTCAAGCTTTCGTGTTATTGCAGCCATTTCAGCTTTCATCGCAATAGAGACATCGAGTTGGTGGATTCCTACCCTAGACTGACCGGTAGAATTGGAGGTAGAAGAAGAAGAAGTCGGTCTCGTGCTCTCCCACTGTAGCGTTTGCTCCGCAAGATCGTCAAAGAACTGCCACGCTTCCTCGTCAGATTTGGATAGGAAGTGGCCCTGACAGATGGTTTCCAGCAACTGCTTCGTTGCTGGGTTCAGTCCCTCGTATAAGGTTTGGCAGAGCTGCCATTTCTCTATACCGTGGTGAGGACACTGAACAAGAAGGTCTTTGTATCGGTCAAAGCACTTCCAGAAGGGTTCAGAAGGAAGCTGGGAGAATTGGTTGATTTCATTTCGAATTCTTGCGGTCTTATGATTTGGGTAGAATTTTTTCAGATACGCTTTAACAAACTCGTCCCAGCTGGTGATTGAGTGGGAAGCGGTGCTATACAGCCATTTTTCTGCGAGATCGCATAAAGTGAACGGAATGACCCGTAGACGTATAGCATCGTCCGATAGCTGGGTTGTTTTCATCATGGCACAGACATTTTGAAATTTGTTGATGAAGATATAGGCATCTTCAGATTCAAGCCCATGAAAACGTGGAAGCATGTTGATGAAATGGGGCTTAATTTCAAAGTTGTCCCCATTGGCCGGAGGAAGAGAAAGGCAGGTGGGAAGTGCAGAACGGGTGGGGTAGAAACGATCCTGGAGCGCAATTCGCTGCGGCGCTACAACAGGCGGAGGTGGTGGGAGATTGGTCTCCGTAGGAGGTGGAGCCAATCCAGGGGTGGTCAAAGAAATGTTCGGATTAAATCCCGACATCGCGGAAGAAGAGGTTGGTGAAGGTGAAGGTGAAGATGTATGGACAGAATTCCGGTCAACGTCGGAGTTGGCCGGCAAAGGAAGGGGTGAAAGAGGAGTGGACGGAGTATCGACTTCGGAGTCGATCGCGTAGTCGGTCGCGACTAACGTAACGCGGACTAGACGGGCGCTAGTGTCCCGAGTCCAAGCGGACATACACTAAACGAGTTTAGTATAGTCAAAGCGGAGAAGATGAGGGTAAGAAAACGTCAAAGGAGAAAGGCGATGGGTGGTGGGTGAAAAATGGATTTGGCGACAAAAGGGCAAGTTTTTATAAAAGTTTTTGATTTTTTTCTTTTTTTCTTTTTTTTTTTAAGAAAGAGATTTACAGAAATATGTACGGAAATACGGCTTAAGCAATCACAAACAAGATATGCACAATCACACCTAGATCTAGGGTAACCGAGGTCTACTAGACCTGCTCCTGAACTTGATTGTCGAAGTTAAACAATGTCGAGAAACGGGCTTAAAAATACACTGATCACGAGGCCAGGTAAGTGCAGAGATAAGGGGAGGTTGTCCAACGCTTTCGCGAAGTTCCTTAATTAAATAACCCTTTCTCTTTCGGCGGTTGCGCCTTTAACACTTTCCTAGATACCCCGTAAACAATATACGGTTAAGCGAGGTTCTAAACAAGGTTTATCTTCTCCTAATGAGCGCGAAGTCCTTAGGGCTGAAGTCTAGTATTTTTTAATTTACAATGGACAATGCATATGCTTTAGTGATTTCCGGGGTCCTGGGAAGGGTGATGAAATCCCCACCCAATCTGGATTGGTTTCAAGCCCCTTAAGTCCGTATTAAAGAATGCAAAACAGTAACAAATCAACAGCAAACAATTTTTATTTGCGGCGCAAAGAATCCTGCACAAGAACAGTTTATTGGAAGGGGGAGAAGAATTTACGCAAAGAAGCCTGCAGAAAACACAGTTCAGTGGAGTTCAGAGGAGAGGGAGAGAGGAGAGAGACTTACAGAGAGAGTTTGGACCACTGACCCCACCAAGAGGCCGCGGATCCGAGGCCTAAGCTTACTTATGCCGCGGAAACGCGGCAACACTAGGGAGTTAGGGCTTCTGGTTTGGTACAGGTGCTGTTCTGGGTCTCCTCTTCTTTTCTGGATGTACTGAATTTTTATTTTCTTACTGTAACTGCTCCAGATTTTTCAGTAGACCGGATGCTTTGTTTTGTCCGTCGCGGTGTAGCCGCGAAATGTGGGTCTATCTTCCCACGTCTTTGGCACTGTACTTGAACTCCGTATTTTCAACGTCCTTGGCGTCGATCGTGAACTTCGTATTTTCCTTCACACTTGCACAAAAACTAATCAAAAATAACAAGATGGTTTTGTTTACAATGTATATATTTTTTTTTTGTTTTTCGGTTAGAGTTATACTTACAAATTAACCCGAAATTTCACAAAGAAACAAACTACCGTCTCCCCGGTAACGGCGCCATTTGATTGTTAGGATATGTGCGTGTCAAGTTTAGTTCTAAATACCGCAATCAAGACGGTTTCGCACGTAGCTAGCCGGTTGAGTACGGGTCGTCCGCAGGGAGATGGGAATCTTTTTCTATGTGTTTTTCGACGAGTTAAGTCCGGTTGTTCAGATTTTGTTTGTAGTTATCTAAGTGTTGAGTTGATATTAAAAGAGAGCATGTTAGGGTTAGGATTAGGTTAGTTTGAGTTAGGAGTCTCCACATCTTTCGTTGCCCCTCTTAATATCGTGTTACGGTAATCGGCAACAACGGGGATTAGCACGACTAGGAAGGACTTTGCGAGTATAAGCTAGGCTTTCCAACGCATAAGTCTTCCTTTTGGTGCTTGTCCGTCCGTTCTTGGCTCTTAGCCATAACCTCCGGTTAATCCAACCACAACCGGTCTCACTACGGAATCACCGCTATCATGTAGGATAGGGTGCCGTAAGGAGCGGATTGTGGTTCAATTAACGGGAGTCGATTTAAGCTGTTGGGCAAGGAAAGAGTGAGAGAGATTTCCTTCTCTCAAACTTCCCTTATCCTACCCTAATAAGAATGAACTACTCACACATCATAATACGGAAAAATAAAACAACACAAAAGAGGAAGATAGAAAGAAGAAGATTAGAAGAATACGACTAACTGTTTGCGACCTCACCTTAGCGAGGATCGAGCGTAAGTATCATTGTCGTATGTAAGGATAAAGAAAAAGAGAGAAGAAAGAAACAATCAAGCAAATAACAACAACTACTTAACAATTAAAATTACAACACATTACAACAAGTAAAGAAAGAGACAAGCATGATAATAAAAATGGTCTTCTTTATTCATCACTCTTCACTCAAAAGCTCACTATAAGTTTAATGGAGAAGAGGTGAGAAGAGGAAGAAGAACAACACTAAAACTAGGCAAAATGAGAATACAAAAAATTGGACCCCTTCCTTCACAAACTTCTGGGCTATTTATAGGCCAGAGAATGAAAACCTAGGGCAACTACCAGAACCTATACAAAAAGACCAAAATAACCCCCAAACCCCTGCACACTTGGCGCCATAACTGCCGCGGATCCGCGGCCTGGACCCCACTTTGGCCGCGGATCCGCGGCTATACTGTAGAGTTAGGGTGTCGTTTTCTCTGTGCTTCCCTGGTCTTTTGTGCTCTGTTCTCTGGTTCATAGATTTTCTGAAAATACCTCCATATTTCTTCCAGAATTTCTGTTGAGGGAAAGGTGGACTTTTTGTCAAGATTTTGTCATGATTTGCCTCGAGCTCCGCGTAGATCTCTTGGATTTTGTGCTACCATTGAGCCTTGTGCATGAGAATGACATTGATTTGATCTTTTGTCTTCCTATTGATATCTGGCAACATACGGATGAAGAGCAGAGACCGTGTTTTATCTGTGGTTGGCAGGAACCCGGATTTTTTCGTGTTTTCCATGAATTTCATCGTTTTGGAACCGAGAACCTGTATCCTGCAATTGACTAGCAAACACGGCTCAAGAGTATCTACGGATATGCAATGTGATAAAAATTGGGCGGTATGAAAATGCAAAAATCTGATATGAACAACTGGTAGAGGAGTTGGGTGTCCGGTATCACACGGGCTGTGAGTATGTGACATCGCAATAATTAGCCTTGAGTGCAAGTGGGAGATTGTTGGAGATAGTGCCCTCAGAGTCAATTATTGGATCACAGGCATGTGATTGCAATGATTGAGGGAGGACCTGTCCCAGTAGGACAGTCTTACTCGAAATGATAGTATGCTATCTGGTTTATCTTTATCATCGTGTACTGCTTTAGGTGACCTGACATGTCGCTATTACACGTTGATAGAGCCCCTAGGATTTGTTTCCCCCAATCAGAGCAAGGCTCTACTTAATTTTGAAAATTCAAAATTTGAAGCAACGCTTCAGTCCCCGTGCGCAGCGCGCAAGTTGCCACGTGGCAGAAGCTGATTCGGCGGCGTAACGCCCGAGACAGTGCGTCCCATCAGAGCAAGGCTCTTCAGAAAACAAAATAAAGACTTAACTGCGCAAATGCATGACAGCGCGAAGCAGTTGCGCAATCGCAACTGCGCAAGCGCACGGATGCGCGACACGTGTCTGCGCAGTTGCGCAATCGCAACTGCGCAAGCGCACGGATGCGCGACACGTGTCTGCGCAGTTGCGCAATCGCAACTGCGCAAGCGCACGGATGCGCGACACGTGTCACGCGCTGGTGAGTTGCGCAGCAACTGAATGAAAATTTAAGTAAATCTTTTCTGTTCTTCTGTAAACCAGAGACCCTTGGATCAGAGATCCAATGGTGGGAAAATTCCCAAAATTATTCAGGAAAGATCTTGATAACAAATTTAACAAATTTGTGAGCACTATAAATAAGAGCCCAGACCTCATTCAAATGATATCAAGGTAGAATCATCAAGAGAAGGATAAGCTTCTGGAAAAAAAAAGAGAAAGAACTCTTGAAGATTAATCAAGAACAAAAAAAAGAAAGGTAAAATTTCTGAAAAACAGAAGATTAAAAAAGGGAATAATAAAAAAAAATATAAATAGTGCCTTGCACTTGATATGAACCCTTGGTTCTGTGAAAAAAAAACAAGAAGAAAAACTTGTTTTCTTTTGATCTAAATTTAGATCAAAAGTGCCATGCACTTTTGTTCTTCAATCTGAGAATTCTTGAGTTTCTGCAACTCATTACTTAAAAGGGCCTGGCCCAAATCAAATCACAAAAATCACAAAAGGGCAGAGCCCTATTTGGAAAATTCTTGAGGGCCTGGCCCAAATCAAATTGCAAAATAATAAAAGGGCAAGGCCCTGTTTGGAAAACTCTTGAGTTTCTGCAACTCGTTATTCAAAAAGGGCCTGGCCCAAATCAAATCACAAAAGGGCAGAGCCCTGTTTGGAAATTCTCGAGGGCCTGGCCCAAGTTACAAAATAATAAAAGGGGCAGAGCCCTGTTTGGACTGGTTCTTTCAGTCAGGCAGAGCCTAAAATAAATAAAAAATTGGACTTAACCCAACCCTGGCTGTAAGTCCTTAAATTAAATTGATTGAGCAAAATGGCTCCCCTAAACCAATTCACGACCGGTTCGAGGGTACATCTCCGAACTCCTTTGACATCCGTCGTTGTAATTCCTCAACGACGTCAAAGAGGTGACGGGTCCCAACGACCACACATTAAAATTGGACCGAAACGTCCCTAAACTAAGATTGGACCGAAACGTCCCTAAACTAAGATTGGACCGAAACGTCCTTAAACTAATATCGGACCGAAATGTCCCTAAACTAATATTGGACCACTACGTCCTTAAACTGGCGACGGACTGAAACGTCCCTAAACTAATAATGGACCACCACGTCCCTAAAACTGGCCATGGACCGCCATGTCCTTAAATTGGCACAATAGAGCCCAAATGCTCTTTTGTCGGATCTAAATGGTCCCGTCTAAGTTGATCTTAGCCCCAAATACGGTTAATGTGTCCTTAGATATTTAAATAAACAATAAAACCCCAAATCAACTTGGGTTCAAGGGTACATCTCTGAACTCCTCAGACGCTTGTCGTTGTAATCCCTCAACGACGTCAGAGAGGTGACGAGTCCCGACGGCCAGATAATTAAATCAATCACTATGTTAAGTTGATCTTAGTCTAGAACATGACTAATGTATCCTTAACGAAGGTTTAAGTTGATCTTAGCCGCAACGCGACTAATGCATCCTTAAACTAAAAAAAACACCAAACCCAAATCTAAGCGAACACGGATTTGGACTAATCCACGTCCTACGGGCGACGACATCACTAAGTCTCCGTATACAATCCACGGGCAACCACAAACAAAACAAACATACACGACACGAAGTGAAATTCTGGAGAAGGAGAAAGTTGTTATCGCAACGCGATAGCGTAATTAACTGCAGGGGCTTGCGCCTGCAGGGAAGAGTGTCCCCACAATCAAAAACCCCTCACCCTGAGGGGGAATCTGACGAAGTCTGCTACATCGGCCGCATCCGCCTAAACCTCCGATACACGGTGCCATAAGTCGACTTGGCATCTTCGGAGAGATAGACGGAAAAACCAAATAGCATCTGCCCCGAACCTCAGGCACGGACGCGACGTCCAGGCCGCCGTTCGGAGGGGAACAGATTCTGGCATGCCCGGTGGGACCTTTTCCTCTTTCCACTCCACACTTCGTGTGTCGTCTTCGCGAATTAATCGCGGTTTGTTAAATGGTTGTCTTCGGACTTCAAGTTGCTAAGATTTGGTCTTTTATCTAGCGCAGAATTCGAGATTCAATGGCCTCTAATTGCACCAGCTGCTCGAAATGCCACTGCAACAAACGCTCCACTTCACCAGGAGGGGTGACGTATGGGCCCCAAGCGGCTTCTTTCCTTACTCTGCCGGTAGGCCAGGTGACCCAGGCTACCACCGGCCTGTTTTTCGGGACCATGGTCCCCCCTGCAAGCTTCTCTATGCCGATATCCGCACCAGAAGCGAACAAGAAGTCGGTATTTGACCGGCTCACTGCTACCACGACCCCTGTCAACGGGTCGCCTGCTACTAAACCGACAGCTTCCGTTTTCACCAGGCTAGGTCAGAACTATAAAGTGGCCGTCCCAAAGAGGGCAACGGCCGCTGCTTTGGAAGTCGTTAAAGCGGCTTCTCCTATCAAAAAGTCGGTCTTCACAAGATTGACGGCTCCTACTCCTCCTCCAGCTGGCCAAAAAGCATCAGTCTTTGATAAGCTGACATCAGCAGTTACCCCACATCCAAACGGGGGGCAACAAGAAACTATCCCGAGTTCCGAGCCAGTCCCAATGGCTCGTCGTGCGCGACGTCGTCATTGGCAGCGAGTAAGGAAAGCAGGGGGCAACTCTCCCTCAGGGCTAACCCCACCTGCTCCAGTGGTGGAGATCAATGCTGCTGTTCCAACTGGGAACAGCTTCGATTTGCTGAGGAAGGTGAGAAAGAACTCTCCGGTTGCTACATTGAAAAGGTCTCCTCCGCCCATGGAAAAAGCTTCGGAGACGAAGCAGGAACAACCCCCTCAACGGCTATCTTCAAAAGTTTATAAAGTATGGCGTGGGGTTCACGACTCTGTGATCGATCCAGACCACTTGCGTCACCAGAAAAGGGCGAAGGTGGAAAATAACAAAAACTGCCCCATAAACAGCAGGGGGCGACGGTTGCTAGGATGCCCACTACAACGGCTCCTTTAACCTCGATGGCCCACAAAAAAAGGAGGCCAGAGAAAGCTCCCGCAACAGCAGCAAGAGTTAAAAGCGGTGAACCTAAACGCCCCAAGTCAGGGGGCATAACAGTCCATACGGTTTACATGGCTTCTGGAAAGGAAGAGAGTCGTACTTCTACGGGTCACCGACCACTTACCCGGTCGGTAACCAAGGCCCGGGAGCAACAACAGAAGCTCCAGGAGATGATGACTGCAATGGCTGCACTCACGGAGCCAAAGGAGAATCCTGGGACGTCCTTAGACGAACACCGAGAGGAAGAGACCGACGCCGAGTTCCTCCGCCGAGTACTGGAAAAGAGAGACAAAGAGGCTGCTGAACAAGCAGCCAATATACAGCGTATGGGCCTCCTCTTCCAGGACGTGATAGGAATGATGATACAACCAGACCCCCCAACTGAAGAACCCCCGATCGTCCTTGGAGATGATAGGGGAGAGTCATCAAACCCTCCACCGGCTCTATCCGCAGCTAAAGAGGATACCATATCAAAAGCTGATTTGGAAGAATATATTGCCCAACAAATACGGATGCATCAGGCGACTGAAGCAGCCGGACACGTCGTGAAAATGGGGCGACCATATCCGGGCTGGTATGACCAAATCAAGTACCCGCCGGGTTACACTATTCCCAAGTTTCATGTTTACAAAGGGACCGGCAATCCCCATCAACATGTGGCCCAATTCAGGGCTCTTTGCGGTAATACCGGCGGCGACGACAAGCTTTTGCTTCGCCAGTTTGTTGGAAGTTTATCTGATACGGCGTTTGAATGGTATTCTGAGCTTCCCAACGACTCTATAAAAACCTTTGCGGAGATGGAGCTACTCTTCACTCAACGCTTTGCGAGTGCCAGTGAGCGTACTCCGATGACGGCGCTGATTAACGCCAGGGTAAAGCCCGGCGAGACGTGGGTTCAATACGCTATACGGTGGCATAATCTATGGTCTAAGTGTGAACAGCGCATAGAAGAAGCCCCTGCGGTGGGAATGTTTGTTGGAACGCTTGATCCACAGGCAACCATCTCGCAGTTCATGATGTTCTTCAAGCCGACTTCCTTCCAGGCTTTGATCGACAAATTAGCGCAGATGGACCAGATGGGCCATAAACCCCCTCTCCCGAAACCGGAGCCCCGAAACGATAAGGGAAAGGGAAAAGCGATCATCGTCGCTAATGCCCAACAACAACCGAACGACTCGAAGCCGGTTGCTCGTCCGAACAATACGCGCCCATACGTACCCCTTGAGGACAGGAAGGGAAGTGCTTACTCCTTCCCCCGTGATAAAACAAGGAGGCTATTCGAGCTGGCATTGCGCAACAGGCTCATAAATCTGCCAGATCCAAAACGTCCGTCACAACCAAGTGACGTCAATGAGCCCAATTACTGCCCTTATCATCGAGTGCTAGGCCATCCAATTGAGGAATGCTACGTTTTCAAGAATTGGCTTGAGAACCAGTACCGTCAGGGCAAATTTGCGCTATCTGACAAATGGAAGGTTAATCCTCCGCAGCCCCACACCTCTAAGGGGACGAATACGCCGGGGGCAACATGCTCCGTCATTGAAGAAGCTCCCTGGGAGGTTGTATTATCAGCCAAAACGAGGAGAATGCTAAATGATCTTCAGACCTGTCCAGCAGTCAAGTGGAAGAACCCCTTGGAACCGCAGGTTATTGAAAGGATGTTGAAGCCATGACCGATTCCGAAGACCGATGGTAGCAGTTCAAGCGCTCATAGTCAGCCGTCAAAATCTTCGAAAAAGAAGAAGAAGAAATCTAAGAAGCCAGTTAAGCCTGGGGACAAGCGCACGGACTTACAAAAGCAAATCGACGCGCTGGATGAATTTAACCAAAAGGCGCGAACTCCCATTACGCTCCAAGATTTCCTTGATCACGTCTTCCAAAAAGAAGATGAAGGAGAAAGTTCATCGGATGAATCTGACGAATATGTGGCAAGCTGTCATATGATCTCCCATTCAACCACGAACGATGAAGGAAATTCTGGCACTGAAACGCTGGGGGCAAATGCCGAATCAGGAACCCCAGGGTTACCGGTTGAAATGATTAGTGTGTTTCTTAATGAAGCTCGGTTGAAAAAGCAAGGCTGATCGAGAACGCGAGACGGCTATATTCGAAAGGGCCAAGCGTCAACGACTCGAGGAAAGAGCTGAGGCGATCCCGCTGGAGCAAAATGCCTCCACCGCTGACAAAAGCCAATTCAAGATAAAAAAGAAATTTGCTAAGGCCATATCGATGGGCATGAAGCTACCACCCTCTGAAGAAAAAGTTACTGGCGCGGTAGAAATGCACCCCTCTTATTGCTTATACCATCAGAAGGTCTCGCATTCCACCCAAGATTGCAAAGCTTTCAATGGATGGTGGCAAGGATACGTCGCTAATCGACAACGATTTAAACGGGAAAAACGTAAAATTCGCCGAGAGCAAAGAAATGCGACTAAAGAACTTGAAAGAACTGCCGGCAATTGTCACACGGTTAACACTACCGGATCACAAGTGCCTACATTTGGGAGCGACTCCGATGAAGAGCTAGAGCTTGGCCCCCTCTTCGAAGAATCCACTTCGGGAAAAGAAAAAGAACTGAAGGCCTGCGAGAATATACAGCTGCGCAATCGAACATTACCCGAAAAGAACCTCGGACCCTTGAATAAGAAAAACAAAGGGAAAGAGAAGGTCTCTGAAGACATCGCTTTGGATGACCAAGTTGCGGAAGAGTTAACAGCCAAGAATCCCCCAAAAAGGAATAAAGTAGATTACAATGTCTTGGCGCATCTGAGAAAGCTACCCTCACAACTCAGCATTCTCGATGCCCTATTGCTATCGAAAGAAGCGAGGGATTCTTTGATTAAGGCCCTACAAGATCCGGACCAGTTCCAAGCCTTCTTAGCCGAACAAAAGATGAAGGATGAATTGGAAGAGGTGCACACAGCCGACGTTGCGTTTGGTGATGAAGACCTTCTCCTCGGGACGTGTGAACACAATCGCCCCCTTTATGTCTCAGGATACTGCCATGACATAAAGATAGGGAAAATCTTGGTCGATAACAGATCGTCTGTCAATTTACTCAATGTGCGAGTGTTAAAGGAGATTTGCATGAGTGTCCAACACCTCGCCCGGGACAAAATCACCATCTCCGGTTTCGACTCTCAATCCTCAAAGACTCTTGGATCTGTGATATTGACGCTACGCTTCGGGGTGCTCGTCACAGACATTAAATTCCATGTTATAGACGCCAAGACGTGCTACAATGCTCTGCTCGGCCGACCATGGCTACACGAATACAATATCATCCCTTCTACACAGCATCAGTGCATGAAGTATTCTAGGGACGGCCTCGAGTACACAGTAGCAGGAGAGTTGAATCCGTTTTCCGTGAACGAAGTTCGCAAGTATGAAGATGCCAAATACTTCTTACCGAGTTTCGAAGACACGGAAAGGTGTCACAAACCGGAGAACAAAACTAACGCAACCATCCCTGTCTTCGGCAATGACACCGAGGAGGAGGAAGATATAATCTATTCAGGTCCATCCCAATCCACCAGGCCAGGACCATCTGTTCCTTCATTGATCTTTGGTAGTGATTCAGAGGATGAAGTTCATGCTGTATTCCCCGCTCGGCCCTTAATACAGATTTCCACTGATGAAGAGCGAAGTCTGCAGGTGACCATGGTGCCGCTTGAACATTACAAAGAACTGGATGCACTCGACACCAACAGCGTAGAAGAATTGCAGACATTCTATATCCCTCCCGGAAGAAAAGGCGAGAAGGCAATCCTATTCTACCGTTCTGAAGAAAACAAGGTGGAAAAAGAAATTTGGCATGGCGCGGATCCCACGCTCGACAGGCTTCAGCCTATCCGTCTTCCCAGATATTATACCGAAGGTTTGAAGAAACTGCTGAAACGCCAAGGGATGTCCTTCACACAGACCGTCAGAAAAGCCAAATTCTATGACAAGGTCTGGAACGTTCCCGGAACTCAATGCAAACTGCCTAACGGAAGAACGGAAACGAAAAGGCTCGGGTATGTTCACTCAAAGAAGCGGGAGCTAGTAAACAGCTGTTATGCCATGTATAACTTTGATGAAGAAGCGGACGCTCAATGGGAAGACGCTAATCCTGAATCAGCAAGAGTTCCTGACACAAAACCGCCCAGTCCATCGTCTAAAGACCAGGTGAGCAAACTTATAAAGGATGCGAGTCAAAAAGCCCGAGATGATCACGATCGTGAAATGGCGATCTATGAGAAAGCCAAGACACAGCGTCTCCTTCGACAGGCAGTAAAGAACGAAGATGCTGGCCCACGTCAGCCTGCTACAAAAAGGGGTCGACACGAAAGCAAAAACAAGTCGAAAGGCCGAAAAGGTGCTCGACAACCACAAAGCAGAGCTAAGAAGCCACGCATCCGAGAGTCGAGCGTTATTGACCTAGCCCTTATGAAGAAAATGGGTCGAGCATACTCGTTTCCTCAAAACAAAACAAGGAAAATACTTGATCTTGCTCTAAAACATCAAATGCTTACTCTGCCAGAGTCTAAACATCCTGAGCAAGCGGGCGAAGTCTCCAACCCAAATTATTGCTCTTACCATCGAGTAGTAGGGCATCCGCTTGAAGATTGCTTCACCTTTAAGAATTGGGTTGAGGACCAATATCAGCTTGGCAAATTTGCGTTGTCTGACAGTTGGAGGGTAGGGCCGCCGCAAAAGCACGAACCCGAAAACACAAGGATAAAACCAACTCCGCATTGGGATTGGCAGGAAACACGCACCTGCCATGTGATAACAATATTAAAAGAAGGGTCCGAGGACATGAACAACCTCCCTTGGTGCTTTGAAAACGACAGCGATGAGGTGATCTCAGAATTTCCCCCAGCTCCGAAAGAACTGGAGGATGGAATCCACACTACTGCAGATAACCTCAAGAAAATCGAGTTGGGGACGACAAATGACCCGCGACCGACATTCATCAGCGAGCTGCTATCTGAAGAAAGGGTGGCCGCGTTGAAAGATGTGCTTCTACAGCACAAAGATTGCTTCGCGTGGAACTATTCCGAAATGCCGGGACTAGATCCAGAAATTGCTGTACACAAATTAGCGATATCCCCGGACATCAAGCCAGTCAAACAAGCGCCGAGAAGAATGCGACTCGAGCTTGAGATGAGCATCAACACCGAAGTCAAAAAGTTGATAGACTCTGGCTTCATCCAGGAAGTTCAATACCCTGAATGGATTGCCAACATCGTCCCAGTGATGAAGAAAAATGGGACGGTGCGTGTATGCGTGGATTTTCGGGATCTTAATAAAGCCTGCCCAAAAGATGATTTCCCAGTGCCAGTCACCGAACTGATGATAGACAACACATCCACCCATGAGGTTTTCTCCTTCATGGACGGCTCATCGGGGTATAATCAAATAAAAATGCATCCAGAAGACCAGAAGCATACAGCCTTCAGGACTCCTCTTGGTATATTTTGTTATAAAGTGATGCCCTTCGGTTTGAAGAACGCTGGTGCTACGTATCAGAGGGCCATGACGAAGATCTTCGACGACCTTATACATGAAATCGTCGAATGCTATATCGACGATCTTGTGGTTAAGAGCAAATCATACGAAGAACATCTCGAGCATTTGAAGACTGTATTTCAACGCCTTCGGCAATACAATTTGAAGATGAATCCTCTTAAATGTGCGTTCGGGGTTTCCTCGGGCAAGTTCCTGGGATTCATCGTCCGACACCGAGGTATTGAGATAGATCCGTCTAAAATCAAGGCGATCATGGAGATGCCTCCGCCGAGAACTCTCAAACAGCTGCGGTCTCTCCAAGGAAAGCTCGCATACATTCGGCGGTTTATCGCCAACCTTTCAGGAAAGTGCCGACCTTATAGTCACCTGATGAAGAAGGGAACCCCATTCATTTGGGACCAAAAATGCCAAAGCGCACTAGATGAGATCAAGCAATACCTGCAGAACCCACCCGTGCTGGCCGCTCCGGTTAAGGGGAAGCCTCTCATTCTTTATACAACCGCCCTCGAAGGTTCCTTAGACGCCTTATGGGCACAAGAGAACGATCAAGGGAAAGAAAGAGCACTCTACTACCTAAGCCGAGTTCTGCTGGGGGCAGAAAGTAATTACTCTCCCATTGAAAAACACTGCCTGGCGTTGATCTTCGCAATAACAAAGCTTAGGCACTATGCATTAGCACACGAGGTCCGTCTGATTTCAAAGGTGGACCCCCTTAAATACTTAATGTCGAAGGCCATATTGACGGGACGACTCGCTAAATGGGCCCTACTCTTGATGGAGTTTTCGATCACGTATCAACCTCTCAAAGCAGTGAAAGGCCAGGCCATCGCCGACTTCCTCGCTGAACATCCCATACCCGCCGATTCTCCATTAAATTGCGATCTTCCAGACGAACACGCGTTTGATGCAATCGATGGTGGTGATACCCGATGGGAACTCTATTTTGATGGTGCATCTTCCATGAAGAAACGCAAACAAAACACCCCTATAATCAAATCGGGGGTAGGCATCATCTTTGTGACTCCACAAGGAGGAATAATGCGCTACGCATTCTCCCTGACGGAGCCGAGAACAAATAATGAAGCCGAATACGAAGCTTTGATAGCAGGCCTCGAGATCGCCATTGACATGGGAATTGAAGACCTCCTCATATATGGGGATTCCCAACTGGTCGTCAGTCAAGTGAACGGCGACTACCAGACGTACAAGCCGGAGTTGGTGAAGTACGGCGAAAAGGTGCAACAACTGCTGACCCGAATTCCTTCATACACTTTGGAAAACATACCGCGCACGGAAAATAGCAAGGCAGACGCATTGGCCAAGCTTGCTAAAGAACTGGCTGACGAGAACCTCGACGACGTTAGAATCGTAGTACAAAGCCGTCGAGTGCTTGCCCCAACAGAAATATCTCCGGAATCGTCTGAAGAAAAAGGAGCGAAAGAGGAGACAACCCTGCAAATAAAAGACTGGGAAAACGCCGAAGACTGGAGAGAAGTCTTCATAGATTACTTTAAGTTCCACCGAATGCCTGAAGAAGCGTCCATAAGACATCAGCTCGTGAAACGAGCACTGTCTTTCGCCTTCATCAATGACACTCTATACAAGAGGACATTCGATTCTCTGTGGTTGAGATGCCTAGGACCTGACGAAGCAAAAAGAGTCGTTCAGGAAGTTCACGACGGACTCTGCGGTTCCCATCAAGCAGGCCCTAAGATGAAGTTGAAGATAAAACGGATGGGCTACTATTGGCCCACGATGATGCGGGATTGTCTCGAATATGCGAGGCAATGTCACTCATGCCAGATTCATGGGGACTTCATCCATCAGCACCCAAATCCGCTACACCCAACAGTAGCTAGTTGGCCATTCGAAATGTGGGGAACTGACATAGTCGGCCCCATCGAGCCAGCATCATCTAAAGGACATCATTTCATCCTAGCGACGACTGACTACTTCTCCAAATGGGCGGAGGCGGTACCGTTGAAGGAAGTGAAGACGGAGAACATCCTCCATTTCTTCAAAACGCATGTCATATACCGGTTTGGAACCCCGAGAAGGATCATCTCTGATAATGGGTCAGCCTACCGAAGTCATAAAATTAGCCGCTTCGCACAGCAGCACAATATAGACTGGAGATATTCCTCAGTTTATAATCCGCGAGCTAACGGTCTAGCTGAGGCCTTCAACAAGACCTTGACGAAGATCATGAAGAAAACGGTGTCACGAAATAAGAGAGATTGGCACGAAAGATTGCAAGAGGCTCTTTGGGCGTATCGAACTACATTTAAGACGGCCACAAACACAACACCGTACGCGTTGGTATTTGGGACGGAAGCAGTACTCCCCCTCGAGATAGAGTTACCCTCTCTACGAGTGGCAGTCCACTACGAGCTGACAGACGAAGAAAATGCTCACCTTCGGTTTGAAGAGCTTGACGCTCTTGACGAAACCCGGCTTCTAGCACAGCAAAATCTGGAAGCTTATAAATCGAAGATGACGCGCTCGTACGAAAGATTGACCCGACCGAGGACATTCCGCCAAGGCGAACTCGTGCTAGTGGTCAAAAGGCCCATGATCCCCAATCGCGCCAAGCGGGGAAAATTTGAACCAAACTATGAAGGACCGTACATCATTGATAAAGTCTACCAGGGTGGAGCCTATCTACTCATGGACATGCACGGTGAAAGGCCTTTCAGGCCGATAAACGGTCGCTTCCTAAAGAAATATTACGCTTAATGAGCCACAGCCTAGGTCAATGGCAGATGACGACGACTATGTCCGCTCGCTGTCCTCCTAAGCCCAAGCTTTATAAGCAGTAGCCAGCCCTCTCAACGTCGGACCGAAATGTCCTTAAACTAATAGCAGACCATAACGTCTTTAAACTACTACCGCAGCATCTTTAGGCTGACGAGATAAAAAAAAAAGAGAGAAAAAGAAAATAAAAAGAATAAAAAAAAACGGTATGTCCATAAGCAAGATGGGCACGGATGAAAAACCGAAAAGGCTCCGTGAGTAAAAACAGCAGGACTACCAGCGAGTGTTTGTGAAAACCCGAAAGGGCGCAACTTCGTTAAAGAACCCTTACAGGGTCCTCTCGACCCTATAAGGAGAAACAACCCGCGTGAGATCCTTACGACTTACAAGGGAACAACACACTTAGGAATCCCCACGAATCCTAAGGAGAAAATACGCTTGCGAGATCCTCACGACTCGTAAGGAGAACTCTCTTATGGGACCCTCACGGCTCATAGGATTTGAAAGTCTTAAGTCACAGAAACCTAAACCTGTGCTTAAGCAAACCCCCACAAACTTCCAATGTTGCCCTACAAGTGGTTCAATATTGACCCTTGTATACAATCCACGGGCGCGAATAAACGTTTCCCTAACCAAGGTCCATCCGTGACCGGATATATGTTCGCATAACCCTTGTAAGCCCTCTCGATTTACAAGAAGAAAACCCCCCTGTAGGATCTTTATGACTTACAAAGGAACAAAACACTTTGGAACCCTTACGATTCCTAAAAAAAATACACCTACAAGATCCCCACGACTTGTAGGGAGAAATACCTTCACGAGACCCTTACGGCTTATGAAGTCAAAAGCCTTAGCCGACAGGACCCTAACCCTGGTCGCTAAGCCTCCTTTGTTCGACAACCACAGAGGCAAATGATGATTCGCTCCTGGCAATATCCCAGTTGTAGCAGTGCTGATGCCGAAAGCAGTGTCCAATTTCAGGTTTACGGCGAAAGCCAGTAGGCCGCTCAGGCACACAAAATAGCCGAAATGATTGGGCAACTCGTAATGAAAAGCAACGAGTAAAAATAAAATAAATAGCCGAAATGATTGGGCACCGCGAAAAATAGCCGAAATGATTGGGCAATCGCGACCTTCGCGATATAAAAGCTGAAATGATAGAGCATCGCGGAAATAAAATAAAATAAAAAGAAGAAATGATAAAACTTTGGCCCTACAGTCGAGGTCACATCGATCCCTGTATACGATCCAAGGGCGTAAACAAAGAAGGGACCATACTTCCCCAGCGGATTCCGTCAAACGACGAAGCAAACCTCAACGGTTCATTCCAACCAAAGAAGCCCATGACTTCAACAAAAACTTCTCAACTCACGGATACAAACACTCCTTGACGAGAGCCTTCTGATCCGCGTCGACTCGCAGAGCCACCAGCGCCTCCGTGGGAACCATCGACTCGTTTCAAACCCCAAGGACACAAATAATCCTTGGCGCTTGGGAAACAAATAATCCCAGCAAACTCCTCGACTCACGGATACAAACACTCCTTGACGAGAGCCTTCTGATCCGCGTCGACTCGCAGAGCCACCAGCGCCTCCGTGGGAACCATCGACTCATTTCAAACCCCAAGGACACAAATAATCCTTGGCTCTTGGGAAACAAATAATCCCAGCAAACTCCTCGACTCACGGATACAAACACTCCTTGACGAGAGCCTTCTGATCCGCGTCGACTCGCAGAGCAACCAGCGCCTCCGTGGGAACCATCGACTCGTTTCAAACCCCAAGGACACAAATAATCCTTGGCGCTTGGGAAACAAATAATCCCAGCAAACTCCTCGACTCACGGATACAAACACTCCTTGACGAGAGCCTTCTGATCCGCGTCGACTCGCAGAGCCACCAGCGCCTCCGTGGGAACCATCGACTCGTTTCAAACCCCAAGGACACAAATAATCCTTGGCGCTTGGGAAACAAATAATCCCTCGCAAAACTTCTCAACTCACAGATACAAACACTCCGTGACGAGAGCTTCTCTGACTCACATCTCGGGCAGTAAGGATTCAAAAACTTGCTTCCTGAACAATGGGATCCTGCAAGTCAATCCTAAATGGTCTCTTGCATACTATTCACGGGTCTCACTCTCTGAAGTCGATTCTCGACAAAGAGGGAAACAACCGCTTACGAGCCCTCTCGACTCGTAAGAAGGGAAATGGGATCCTGCAAGTCAATCCTAAATGGTCTCTTGCATACTATTCACGGGTCTCACTCTCTGAAGTCGATTCTCGACAAAGAGGGAAACAACCGCTTACGAGCCCTCTCGACTCGTAAGAAGGGCAATGGGATCCTGCAAGTCAATCCTAAATGGTCTCTTGCATACTATTCACGGGTCTCACTCTCTGAAGTCGATTCTCGACAAAGAGGGAAACAACCGCTTACGAGCCCTCTCGACCCATAAGAAGGGCAATGGGATCCTGCAAGTCAATCCTAAATGGTCTCTTGCATACTATTCACGGGTCTCACTCTCTGAAGTCAATTCTCGACGAAGAGGGAAACAACCGCTTACGAGCCCTCTCGACTCGTAAGAGGGAGAAATTCTCTCATAAGATCCTTTCGACTTATGAGAGAAAACCACACTTAGGAATCCTCACGATTCCTAAGGAGAAAATCCACCTACGAGATCCTCTCGATCCGTAGGGAGAAAAGTCTCTATGAGACCTTCACGGCTCATAGAGTTGAAAAGTCTTAGGCAGCAGATCTGAACCTGCGGCCTAAGCCATCGCTATATCTCGAAGGAACCAAAATGCTTACTCTATTACCTGTCGATCATGTTTATCAAGACAGCATGCTGATAATAAGAGAAGGGAGAAAGCAAAGAAATGATACAAGACATTGCAAAAAAAAATGTGTATCTTTATTTATTAATTCAATCAAGTACATGGCAAATCGTACAAAAGAATAAAGAATGTTTACATCTTATTCGAAAAAGAAAATTACAAATATATTGATACAAGGGCAACTACTGGGAAGGAAGCGTCTTAAATAGCCCTATCAATTGCTCGCGTACTTCCTCCCACGCCTTCTCCTGAGCAACTACCACTGCCAGTTCCGCCTCTACTTGAGCCCGCTGCTGCGTGAAGGATGCAAGCTCTTCCCCAACAACCTGCTGAGCTGCTTCTTGGCCTCGGGCATCACGTTCAGCAGCATCAAGCTTCCGCCTCAGTGCTAGCCCATTAGATATACGCTTGAGAAGACCTTCAAAGACAGCTTTCACCTCAGCAGCATTCGTCCTGACTTCAGCACGAAGGCAAGCGGTTGCGTTTGAAGATTCCTGATGCGCCTTTAGCCGTAAAGCGGCCTCCTGCTCCAAATGGCGGAGATAAGAGGCGCTTTGCTCAAGCCAAGCTGTCCGTTCGGCGCTCGCGGCCAAAACCTCAGGAGAAGGGCGTGTCGACTCCAACCGATGCAGGCGAGCCTCGATCTCTCTGCAGTAGTTAACCCACGATTCGACGACGCCTTCGTTATGAAAAGTTACGAGCGCCGCCAACATTGGGTTAACATCCACAGCGAAATCTACGGCAGAAGGAAGGGCATCCATGTTGAGCTCTTCGATGTACCCGCTCAGCATACCCAGGCTCATCACAGCACCCTTTGAAGACGGGCGTCTCAAGAAAGGACCCGCCGGTGAGAGGACGTGAGACTCAAAAGAGATCAGAGCTGGAACGATAGCTGCAAAACGAAACATGGTCAAACAATGATTCGAAAAATCGGTGAAAAATCATATAAAAAAGGGAAAGGAATATTTATACCAGTCGCAGCGGACGGCAAAGCCGGAGGCACCGGTGGCAGCGCAGGCCTGGTGTCCCCTCCTTCGATTTGAGGCACTGCAATCAGGAGGAGAAAAAGTCAGATGCGATCCTATATTCCCTCAAAAGAGACCAAGACAGCACTTACCGGCACCCCTAGAGGGAGAAGCGAGCTCGGATGGGAAGAGGAAGTGTGGGAGCAGCACTTGATACAGATGATCGAAGAACACTCCTGAAAAGAGCATAGTGGTATAATGTTAGTGCATAGGCTACACGTTAAAAGATTAATGCATAAGTCGTAAATTCGTACCTTCCGACATCCGTGATGGCACAAGGGAAGGCTGAGGAGTAACCACCGCCAAGGCAATGGTTGAAGGTGTGCCTTCAAGCAATGGAGCATCGGCACTAGCTGCACCTGCGTTTAAAACAAGGACGAACTGGTTAAAAGAGATCGTGAGGCACATATAAATGAAGAACATTGGCCATTTAAAACTTACCCGACAAGCTGCCCGCAGAAACAGAGGCAATTCCTTCCTCCACTGACGGAAGGCCACCGCCTGTAGCTTCGTCGCCCGACTCAAGGGGAACCGTTGTTATGCTCTCAAGCTCTACACGCAGCGGGGGACCATAGGCGGGGAGGGCTATGATAGGAACATTGCCAGATTCCTAAGAAGGAGCGCCTAACTCGTCTTCAGGAATCATGGCCGCCTCACCTGCTGCTCCCTCAGGATCGGCGATTACAGCTGCCTCGTCCATCGGTACCACGAGGTCCCCAGCCTCAAGCACTTCGCCCTCTACCGCTTTCGGCTCGGTTGAGACAACCATCTCATCTGCCGCCACTTCAGGCGCGGCATCAATGGCCCTCTCCGCGGCAGGTTCCTCAATCTCGGTTTCAGGCACCGTGGCCCCGACGACGGTGCCCACCATCGGCTCAGGTTCGGCAGGCGCCGCTTCCGCCGTTTCCTGGGGTCCAACGGTCTCCGCCTCCTCCTCAGTCGGACTAGGCCCTGCCAGATGAAATGCATGTGAGCCAATGGCTTTATAATTCTTACGACAAAGCTCTGAAAGAAGTACTACCTGAAGAAGATTTACCATTTGCACTTCGGGCCGCGCGCGCCGCTCGCCTATAAGCAGTAGATAGGGCGACAGGGGCCTCCTCAGAAGGAGTGTCTGCGCGAGGAATGGTGCTAGGGCCCGCTCCCGTGGCCAAAGCAACTCCGCTCACCTCTGCTTCAGAAGGAGTGTCGGCACAAGGAACAGTGCTAGGGCCCGCTCCTGCGGCCAGAGCAGCTCTGCGCGCCTTAGCTTCGCGTCTGGACCGCTTCCGCTCCTCTCGAGCCAATGAGACGGATGCCATTAGGGCTTCCTTGAGTGAGGCCCCCTCGTCCGTATATAGGGATGCCTCTAGATTCTTCAAAGCATCCCTCATCGTCTTGTCAAGCCGAGGCTCTTGCGGCAGCTTCGACGGAGCTGGGGCTTCGATAACGGACTTGGGAGGGACCCCTGCGTCAATTGATACAGTGCCTGCAAAGAAACAAAAGAAGGTCAGGTTGATTATAAAAAAAAGAGGGACAACAAACTTTTCTTGTAAAAGAGAAAGGGGTGAAACATACCAACGCCTGCTAGGGCACGCTTCTCCTCCTCCTCCTGAAAGGTTTTCAGGGAGGCAGCAATAGCCTCTTCAGCGGAGACACCTGTTGAAAATGGAGCGAATATTATTTAAGGATAACAATATAAAATGCAATAGAATGACAAATAAAGCGTTTGATAATTACCGGACTCAGCGAGTTTGCTCAACATCGCTTCAAGCCTCGCCGATCGCTCTGAAGCTGCAATGGCGGCAGCCAAATTGGTGTCCGCAGGGTCCACCACAAAACCCTCATTGCTGCCGTACTCGCATATGGTCTTGGCAGGAGAAGCCGCAGGCTTTAACCCGAGGATCGCATCAAGGGAAAGGGCGGACTTTTTCTTTTTCTGCTGTCAACCAGCTTTAGATCCACCTGGAGCGGATTTGCGCTTGGAAGCCACTTTAGGGCGGCGGGTCCCAACATCTGCCCCTACGCCTGACTCTGGCGATACTACTTTAGTCACCTTCGTGGGAGCACGAGGCACCGATGGTACATCCACCATAGCAGGCAACGGCAATCCCCGCGGAGGACTCAACACGCGTGGTCGATCGACTCCAGCATCTTTTAGCGGAAGGACGACCGGGAGCCTTGGCTGCAAAGGGGCCTTGCGATCACCGCCAGGAGGCGCACCCCTACGGTTAACCAATAGGCGTCTCTCCATCAAAATGATTGGACCCATAGCGTGCGCAAACCAGGCCACATATGAATTAAGCATCTTAGGGACACAGCTGGGTTCACTAATGAAGAAATAAGAACCCGTGTTAAGCCGTATAAAGTGATGCATCGCATTCTTTACCCCCTCTGGGCCAACCACAGGCGTTTCCAAAAAGGCTTCCATCGGGATCCCCTGGTTGTAGCTTGATTGCTGGGCAAATCGATATGGATTATACCTCATGAATAAAGCCGTCTCATTCTGCCGAAACACTAGGTAGCCCGGCCGAATGGAGTAGAGATGGACGATTTCCCGAGCCTTCAGTACAGAAGCCCCGCCCTTAAACTCGTCACGTAGGGGCACCACCGACTTAGTAGTCTCCGAGCCTATGGTGACAACTTTATCCACGAAAGAAGTCGTCGCTCCGACCAAATGTGGGCGCAGGAGGAGTCCCCTAGAATCCCGCGGGGATGCGAACACAATTGAAGCCCCGATTAACCGTACGACTCTCGGGAGTCTGTACTTCTCGAAGAATGGGGGAGTCTTGTGGGCGCCAAACACCGCTCGCACGTGCATCTCCATCCAAGAAACGAAGTAATGCATTGGGAAATTAGCAGGCTGTGTCCCAGGATCATTAGCGTCTGTCGCTACGCTGAGTCCATGATAAAGATAAGCTAACCCAGCAATCCCTACCGACAACTGCAGACCGGCCACCATCCGATGTGCCGGGTAAAAAACAGAGGGCCGCATGAAGCGCGGGTGCATAGGGAGCGCAAAGTTGCATAACCACAGGCCCAGGAATCCAATAAAGAAAGTTTCCTCATCCATACCGGGGACGGCGATTTCCGAGAAAGCAACGATGGCAGCATTGGGGAGATAGAAATCCCTCTGGTTATTCTCCAATACTGGTCGGCGATCCAAACCAAAACCGAAAGGGTCGTCAAGCTGAGCGAACTTCTCGCTCTGCTCTGATAAGAACTCCGGGCGGATAAAGCGAGCAATGAAAGCTGCGAAACTGATGCCCTTATCCCCCGATTCCAAATGGAGTTCCTCATAGATCTCCAACACTTTCACCAAACCCGGATACTGATGCTGAATGGCATTCTCCGGGGTTAAGTCAAATACCAGCTGCTTAGTGGCAAAGACATACTCATCAGGAAGAAGCAACTCCTCGTAATGCTCTCCCCTCATTGGCAGGCCTGAAATTTCGGCAAATTCCTCCAAAGAGATAGAAACTTCCTTATCCGCCATCAGAAAGGTATGGGTGGGGATATTCCATTGTTCGACAAAAGCCTTTATCCACCACGTTGGAGGAGAGGGGTACTCGAAGAGCGAGACGAAGACGGCTGAGTATAGACCAATCTTCGTTAGGTGGGTCCTCTTCGCCGATAGAATGTACCGAGCCCACTGCAAATATCCGGCGGGGGGTCGCGGGATCATTCCAATGTTATAAGCCTGCCCCCAAGGGCGTGCTTCGCCCTGACAGATTCGCCTCCCCAGGATATCTATCGCCGGCGGCGGCTGCACGGGGATGGCGCCGATTGCAGGTTGAAGGAGGTTATCAGAATTCCAATTCTTAACCTCCACGGCATACTTCACCGGGGGTTCGTCCGCATAAGGGATCGTGACTGTGGGCTCAGAGGGCACGGCGGAACTAAAACTACGGCGGCCTTGGATGATCTGGCTATACCACCTTCCCCACAGATGAAGCTTTTTGCACTCAGGATCGCGGTCTTTAATAAGAGCGAGTACCACCCGATCCACTGGCGCATGGGGGAACCCTCCTTCCGAGCGAACGAAGGGGAAAGACAAGTCGTCAGACATCTTTTCTGTGGAAAGACAAAGAAACATACATCATTAGTGGCCTGACGCTTAACATTTAATGAAAATAATATATATAATAAAAAAAATAATAAATAAATAATAATAAATAAAAATCTGGCTCCACACTGTGATGCAGTGGGTAGGGGACCAAAGGGGGACCCACAAAATCAAGATGACGGCGCATCATTTGATGAGACAATCCCACCATTGGATGAGACTATCAGTCAATAAAAAGGACCCCCAAGAGAATGTCCTCATTGGGGGGGAACCCCTAGAGACAAGGAGAAGATCTCCTCTTTTCAGAGCAAAGCTCTGTCACAGAGTGACTTTGTCAAACTACTGTTTCAAAAGAATAAAACTTCTTAAAAAAAAAAGAGCCTAGCTCTGTAGCAGTAATAAAAATTCATAACTCCTAAGAATTAAAATTTTGGGATCTTAAAGATCCATGGAAACTTTTAAAAAGTTTTCTAGTTGATCTGTGAGCAGGGCTCTGTTCATGGGTTAAAACCTAAGAACAGAGTCTCTGCAAATTTTTTAGAGCAAGGCTCTGTGAATAAAAAGCCCAAAGGGGTTTCCTTTAGATCAAAGATCTATAAGAGCAAGGCTCTGTTGAAGAAACCCCAAAGGGGTTTCCTTTAGATCAAAGATCTATAAGAGCAAGGCTCTGTTAATTAAATTAAATTTAAATTAATTTAATTTTACCTAGAATGGTTCTAAGATTAGAACTTGGAAGTTCTTAGGAAAATCACAAAAGCAAGGCTCTGGAAGTTCTCAAGCAAGAGCAAGGCTCTGAAATTCAATTTCTTGAGAATGGTAAAAAATTACCAAGGACCAAGGGTCCTATTTATAGGCGCCTGCGCCTGTTCACTTGACCCCTAGATCCGACGGTCAGGATCTTGCCACCGCTGCACTCACGCGCGCGCCACGTGAGCGCAACGGTGGGGGGGCATCTGTTTCCCCCAATCAGAGTAAGGCTCTACTTAATTTTGAAAATTCAAAATTTGAAGCAACGCTTCAGTCCCCGTGCGCAGCGCGCAAGTTGCCACGTGGCAGAAGCTGATTTGGCGGCGTAACGCCCGAGACAGTGCGTCCCATCAGAGCAAGGCTCTTCAGAAAACAAAATAAAGACTTAACTGCGCAAATGCATGACACGTGTCACGCGCTGGTGAGTTGCGCAGCAACTGAATGAAAATTTAAGTAAATCTTTTCTGTTCTTCTGTAAAACAGAGACCCTTGGATCAGAGATCCAATGGTGGGAAAATTCCCAAAATTATTCAGGAAAGATCTTGATAACAAATTTAACAAATTTGTGAGCACTATAAATAAGAGCCCAGACCTCATTCAAATGATATCAAGGTAGAATCATCAAGAGAAGGATAAGCTTCTGGAAAAAAAAAAGAGAAAGAACTCTTGAAGATTAATCAAGAACAAAAAAAAGAAAGGTAAAATTTCTGAAAAACAGAAGATTAAAAAAGGGAATAATAAAAAAAAATATAAATAGTGCCTTGCACTTGATATGAACCCTTGGTTCTGTGAAAAGAAAACAAGAAGAAAAACTTGTTTTCTTTTGATCTAAATTTAGATCAAAAGTGCCATGCACTTTTGTTCTTCAATCTGAGAATTCTTGAGTTTCTGCAACTCATTACTTAAAAGGGCCTGGCCCAAATCAAATCACAAAAATCACAAAAGGGCAGAGCCCTATTTGGAAAATTCTTGAGGGCCTGGCCCAAATCAAATTGCAAAATAATAAAAGGGCAAGGCCCTGTTTGGAAAACTCTTGAGTTTCTGCAACTCATTATTTAAAAAGGGCCTGGCCCAAATCAAATCACAAAAGGGCAGAGCCCTGTTTGGAAATTCTCGAGGGCCTGGCCCAAGTTACAAAATAATAAAAGGGGCAGAGCCCTGTTTGGACTGGTTCTTTCAGTCAGGCAGAGCCTAAAATAAATAAAAAATTGGACTTAACCCAACCCTGGCTGTAAGTCCTTAAATTAAATTGATTGAGCAAAATGGCTCCCCTAAACCAATTCACGACCGGTTCGAGGGTACATCTCCGAACTCCTTTGACATCCGTCGTTGTAATTCCTCAACGACGTCAAAGAGGTGACGGGTCCCAACAACCACACATTAAAATTGGACCGAAACGTCCCTAAACTAAGATTGGACCGAAACGTCCCTAAACTAAAATTGGACCGAGACGTCCTTAAACTAATATCGGACCGAAATGTCCCTAAACTAATATTGGACCACTACGTCCTTAAACTGGCGACGGACCGAAACGTTCCTAAACTAATAATGGACCACCACGTCCCTAAAACTGGCCATGGACCGCCATGTCCTTAAATTGGCACAATAGAGCCCAAATGCTCTTTTGTCGGATCTAAATGGTCCCGTCTAAGTTGATCTTAGCCCCAAATACGGTTAATGTGTCCTTAGATATTTAAATAAACAATAAAACCCCAAATCAACTTGGGTTCAAGGGTACATCTCTGAACTCCTCAGACGCTTGTCGTTGTAATCCCTCAACGACGTCAGAGAGGTGACGAGTCCCGACGGCCAGATAATTAAATCAATCACTATGTTAAGTTGATCTTAGTCTAGAACATGACTAATGTATCCTTAACGAAGGTTTAAGTTGATCTTAGCCGCAACGCGACTAATGCATCCTTAAACTAAAAAAAACACCAAACCCAAATCTAAGCGAACACGGATTTGGACTAATCCACGTCCTACGGGCGACGACATCACTAAGTCTCCGTATACAATCCACGGGCAACCACAAACAAAACAAACATACACGACACGAAGTAAAATTCTGGAGAAGGAGAAAGTTGTTATCGCAACGCGATAGCGTAATTAACTGCAGGGGCTTGCGCCTGCAGGGAAGAGTGTCCCCACAATCAAAAACCCCTCACCCTGAGGGGGAATCTGACGAAGTCTGCTACATCGACCGCATCCGCCTAAACCTCCGATACACGGTGCCATAAGTCGACTTGGCATCTTCGGAGAGATAGACGGATAAAACCAAATAGCATCTATCCCGAACCTCAGGCACGGACGCGACGTCCAGGCCGCCGTTCGGAGGGGAACAGGATTCTTGCTTGACCACCAGCAGTATGAGGGCGATCATATAAGTGGGAGCTGGGGTCTATAAGCACATCCTTAAAAGGTCCCTAGTCGTGGGAGTTTCGAGACAGGGCATCGATACTCCAGAGTAGACTAGTGTATACAGTCGAGACCCCGACGAGGGGCGATGGCCGGTCTCACAAGCCACTGGTGTCAGTTGGTTCACCTAAGATGTATACAGGTGCTCATTGGGTTATGAGTACACCGGACAGGACTCGCCGGGAACATGCTAGTTGGTCTTATACCTGACGTCAGATAGCAGTTCCCTGGTGACATGTGTACAGGTTAGTTCATCGACCTGGGGATCGTCATTTGTCTCGTGTGAGTTCCCACTGTACTTTGATTACTACCCTACCACGCTCAAAGGAGACGTGCAAACAGGTTTTAGTTGGGTACAGTCCCGAGCCACATGGAGGCAGTGAGCGGATCTTCAGGGGTTCGTCTCTCCCGGTATTGGGAGTGAGGTCGCGCTGTGTCTAGGAGAGCCATTACACGAAGCCCTCGGCCGAGGTAGGAGATTTACTGGTAGGTATTCCAGTAGTATCTCAGGGTGTTCTGGGCTACACTCCGGCACGACTTGTACCGCTTTTGGGGGTTTGACTTTTACCAACCCCCTAGGCCCGCCATGCGATGCTCATAGACGAACGGACCGGACTGTACGGATATTGTCACTGACAGGCTCCGTAGGGTATCAGGATGAGTTCGCTCATCGATGTCCCTTTTGATCAATACCTGGTAGCCCGTTACGTATTGGCTTATACCTTTGACGTACTAGTGGTTAAATCCACAACCAAGGTGTTGACGAGTCTTTAGAGTCCCCCACATTCAGTTGCTCAAGTTTTCGGGCGAAAAGCTGTGGAGGCCGTATGGAGATATGGCAGGGTTCGATCAGATACGTGCGGTATTGCACGGATCAGGATCGAACGGATATTACTAGCCGGCTTTGGTTTAAGCCGGATCCTAGTACAGTACAGTGTAGATGTTGTCTCATTGCATTTGTATTTCGGTCGGAATACAGATGCGGGTGTGTATGCACAGTATCGGGGTTTTCCTGTAATTTATTACGGGACCAGTTTTCTGGAGTTGCCAGTTTGCTTTCCGTTTCGGCCAATTTCCTTTGTATCGTTCATTGGCCGAAGATTGGTGGAGGAGGGCTTATTTGCATTTGTGCAAATAAGCAATATGGAGGGTGTTCTTTGCATCTTGTAGTGTCATGATGGTGCACCATCCATTGACTTGACTTTTTGCTTCATGATAGTTTTCATGATGGCTTGACTTTGTGATGAGATGATAAAGTTGGTAGAGTGTTGGTTTTGCCTTGTGATCATTTCTTCACATGATTTCTTTTTCCCTCTCTCTTGCATTATTCTATCACTCTCTCCTCTCATTCCCACACATGGGTTGGCCGGCCACTAAGAGGGAAAGGGGCTGCCCAAATTTTTGGTGGGGTTTTTGCTTCTCTTGTGCTTGAAAAAAAATCCCCATTTTTCATCTCTAAAAGGTGCTATCATCATATACCTCCACCATATGGCAATTCCACAAACCCCAAAGAGAGACACAAATAGCTCACTACACATTCTACAGCAAACCTTGGGCACGTCGGCTCGCCAACTTCGTGCCCGAATTGCCTCAGTATAGAGATGGGAGCCCGTAAAAGAAGCCGGCGACGTGGTGCCCTTCCGGCGACGAGGAGAAGATCGGAGCTTCCGCGAGAGATCGGGACGACGACGAGAAGACCGGAAGACACGGATCAGTCGGTATATCTCTCTTCCCCATCTTGTAGTTAGCTAGGAGTAGTTAATGGTTCGATCCGGGTTTTAGTGCGCGGTGGTGCCGGTTCAAGAAAATTAAAGTTAACCATCGCTTCCGCATTCCGGCCTCAGATAGACGGCCGGGGCGCCGCCGTGCACTTACAGGAATATGTCATTTCCACGGAAACCTGACATCGTGGCAGGATCACAATCCATCAAGACACTCAAATCCACAATTCCTCAAATCAGCCCCCAAACTGGGCTCTCACATCATATAAGTCTCACATCACCTCAATGTACAATATCGAATAGCTCACCTATATCTCGAATGTACAAATCAACAATCTCTTTCATATCCAATATCCAATCTCAATGAATCACCTATATCCCAAGTCGAATCTCAAGTAAATTTCTAACATCCTAAATAAATATATATGCAGAAATAAATATCATGGGGTCAATACACATATATTAGCGTCCCATTCCACTAATATTGGTGTAAGGGTATATATAACAACGGCTAAATCCCCTGTTATATATACAAAGGTATTAAAGAAATATCATGAAAACAATGTGCCAAGCATCGACACAGAAATCCTGATAGGTACGTATCATACGCTGTCCCGAAAGCACGAGTGCCTAGCTCTGATCCTCGCCTTTCGACGTATGTATACGTGCATGACTCCCAACGGTATCTCCATGATCCCCGCCGAGTCATCAGTACTGTCACCGGTAGGTACTCGCCCGCCTCCAGGCTCAATCGGCAACATCCATCGATCTTCTTGCCGAGGGGAACTATACCGGGCCTCACCATGTACCCTCATACGGCAACCACAGCTCGTATGGAGTATATAAGCAGAACTGATAAATCTCATGGTGGTTGCACAAATATCATATCAAGAAAACCGGGTTTTTCAATGTATGCATAATTTCATGAACTCCCGCGGTTCCCAAATCCAAAAATCATCATGTGAAATCCAAATAACAATGCGCAATCCAGGAATAAATATATGCGATATATCTGAAATGCGAGCATATAAATGAGAATATGTAGCTGAAACCAGATGTATGCGAAACCAATAAGGTACAGCTAAGTAACATCAGTAAGGGTAAATATGTAACAGCGACTGAATATGTGTGTAACATACAGGTGTAGCAATGTATAGATATCTACCTATAAGAACTGATGTCGTATACCCCCTGGGTATAAGTAAAATATATAGGATGTCCCCCCCCCACCGGTATAAGTACAACATGTGTAAGGTATACCTGTAGCTGTATCGCAAGGTGTATCTGTACCTATCACTAAAGGTATGATACACTATAGGTATACCGATAAACTAGATGTCATGTGTGATTAGCAATAGTATCTATAATGGTTAGTGTGTGACATGGCAATTATTGACGGTGTGTGTGTAGCATACAATCCGTGCTCGTGCAACATGAACCGTCAATAATTTGTGCAGTGCCCTACGGCTACTAGTCACAGTACAACTATATCTAAGTAAAAAGGGTAAAGGCGCAATTCTAATAATGACGTAGAATATACGACAAGTATTAGAATCCTAGCCCAGACGCATAATGCCATGCGGGCGATTCCCCTGTAGATGTTAAATCTACTCACCTACGCTCCACGTTAGGTGAATCCTACCATCTGCTCCTCTCTGTAGCAGTATCCGTAGTCCCTGCCTGCAAACCTGCAAATAAGACATGGAAATCATATATAAGCCAAATATTCCGCAAAACATGATATCGAACCCAAACGAGAAACTCGCGTCGCGAACTAAACGCGTGTGTGCACGATACGCTAAAACGTGTGTATACGCGTCTAAAACCATCGCGACACGCCGCGATACGCTGGATCACAGAACCCACTCACGTATCGCGCGTATCGCGCAAACACAACGAACACCAAAAACGATATATTGCCCCAGATTTTCCTACAGGTCAAATATTACAAAACTAGTCATGCCAAAACACTATACAACACAGAAGAGAGCCCTACACAAAAACCCAACACCTAACTCCTATTCCTGGCCGCAAATTGCGGCCATATGGATTAAATTGGTGGCCGGGGTTGGGAATGGGTGGCTCGTGTTCATGTGGTGTGTTCTATACTTAGTGTACATGCTCCAGTCTTCTCAATTTTATCCTGAAGTGTCTGGGTCAATAGCAGATCACAGAATGTCACAAATATCGCTTAAAAACACCGATTTGCACTAAAAAGGAAACCCTATGGTATTTTAGTGTAATCTGGGTCAATTCTTAGTTAAACTAACCCTAACAACACTGAAATAGGCTAGGTTAACTAACACAATCAACACTTAATCAACATTTCACACAAATCACCTTAATTAGCACTAAACTAGCTTTAAATGCAAACCGAAGCTAATTATCACATAAGCTAAGCAAAAAGGGAAGTTGGGTTCAAGAAATATACCCTGTAGAACCCTAGAGAGCAGGAGAAAGAGTGGATGGAAGAGATAAGGGCTGCTGCAATTGCTCCTGCTGATGCTATCTGCTGCTGATGTTGCTATTGTTGCTGCTTGCTGGGGCTGCTTGCTGCTGCTGCTTTCTGCTGGTGCTGCTGCTGCCTCAGTTGATGGTGTGTGGGTGTGTGTGAGAGTGTGAGAGAATGAGAGAACAAAAATGAGAGGGAGAAATGAGAGAAATCCAAGACCCCCCTTCTCTTTCTCTTCCCTCATTAATGAGGCATGGCTCACCATGTAGCCCATGCTCCTTCTCTCTCTCCCCTAAAGTCAACAATTCAAACCAATATTAAAACCTTTATTATTTTTAACAACCATAACTATAAAACCCAAAACACTTAAACAATAAATAACTTAAAGAGAATGGGTTAATCCATCATGCTTGCTAATCATGGTCTAACCCCATCTCTAAACCCTAGTTAACATGCACAAGTGTGTGTGTGCCTAGAAAAATTCTAATAAAATATTCATTAAATAGGATAAAATAATTAAAAACCAAATTGGTAAACTTTCTATTAAAAACTATATATATAAAATATAATTAACCACAAAACACATTCTAAGGTGTTACAGTTTCGGTCCATTTTATCATTCGGTCGGGGAGTTGCATAACTCATCCCTTCCAACTCTTGTTTGCTGAGGCGCTGCTTCCTGACCTTTGTTTGCATGGACACTTCACGCTTTAGATTATCTTCACCTTCTTGGACTACTTCATCTATCATCGTGCCAATCGGGTTGTTTTGCGGGATGTACCGGGCATTTTACACGGCACCTGCCCCCTGCTCATCAATGCCGCTTTCTGATATTGATGGAGCATCTTCTTCATATACGAAGGAACGAGTATCGCGTCATTTCTTCTGCCGCCAGTGAGGAATATGCCCCCTGTGTATATTTCGGGAGGGCAAGTATCCGCGGCCCAATCATTCGAAGGGTAGAACCTATGTTGTCGTTGTTTTGGCGACAGGTTGCTTCGGAGCCGCTCATTTTTTGTTGAGCGTTGGCAACAAACGTCGCCTTACCCTTGCTTTTCATACATCTTCATCGGAAGAAGAAGAGTTTTGACCCATCTGATCCAATCGAGCCATTTTATCCATGAGTTCTTTGAAGGTCGTCGACTTGAAGATGGCCATATATGGGTGTTGGGGTCGAAAATTACACACCGATTGACCAAGTCAAAGTCAAAGTCAACCCCAAGTAAGCGGGCCCAAGCCCAGATCAAGTGGGCCCATATCCAAGTCGAGCCCCGCGGCCGACCTCCCCCATGCCAAAATAAAATCATGTAATAAATAATTTTGATGTAATTTTTTATGCATGAATGTAAGAAAAATGGGCATAAAGCCAAATTTTTGTAAAGCCCATTTCCCATGTGCAAAAGAAATGAGCACATGAGGTATAAGATGGGCAAAATGCCATTTTGTAAAGCCCAATGGGCTATGTGTAAATTTGTAAGCCTATAAAAGGCAACATGATAATGAAATAAAAAGAAGAAATCATTCCCCATAAAATCTCTAGGGTTTGTGCCTCCAACGTCACTCTCTCAAATTCTTCCTCTTCCTTTTCAATTTCCAATTAAATCAAGAGCTTAGCTCTCTTTTTTTAAGAACTAAATAAAGTTTTACCATAAACCCACTGAATGAGAGTTTAACTCTCACATCCGATCGAAGAAAAAAAAAGGGTTTGATTTTCGCTACCTTCTTCTCCCTCCTCAAGATCCAATTTGAGAGAGGGATCCAATTTGAGAGAGGGAGAAGAAGAGAAACTCACCTTCCAAGACTCCATCAAGAGAAGAAAAATGGTCTCTTTTTTTTATCATCCAAGATTTAAATCTTGGAGTTTCAAGAGAACCCATTTTGGGTTTCTTCTCAAAAGAGAAAGGAGGAAATCTTTTGGAGTTTAACTCCACAAATAAAATTTTTTTGGAGTTTAATTCTATAATAAAAACTTTTTTTTGGGAGTTTAACTCCGAATAAAATTGTTTAGGGAGTTTAACTCCAAATAAATTTTTTTGGAGTTTAACTCCATCACAAAAAAAGGGTCTTTTGGAGCTCTTGCTCCCTCTCACATGAGGGAGAGGGGAGCTCCCACTAAGTGGGGGCTTTCGTTGGATGTGCAGTAACACTAGAAAAGATAAGGTGCGAAATGAGGATATTCGTGCAAAAGTTTGTGTAGCACCTGTGGAGGAGAAAATGCGGGAAAACCGGCTAAGATGGTTTGGTCATGTGCGACGCAGACCTATGGAAGCACCGATTCGACGAATAGATACTCTCGATATGGGCAATGGCAAAAGGGTAAAAGGGAGACCGAAGAAAACATGGATGGAGGTGACACGAAACGATATGGTTGCCAAATGACTCAATGAAAGTATATTGTTCGATAGGAGTGAGTGGAGGAGGAGGATTCATGTGCTGGACCCGGCGTGATTCTCATGTTGGTTCATGTAGCCTACCCCATATGCTTGGGATAAAAGGCTCAGTTGTTGTTGTATTTCCCACCTCACGTGAGTGGGGGCCCCTTTCTTTTTTTTTTTAATTTAAAAAAATAGAAATAAATTATAAATAATAATTTTTTTTAAAAATGTTTCTTTAAATATTTTTTATATAAAAAAATATATATCCTTTTTTTTTTACAAATGGAACAAAAAAAATGAACACGTCTCCATTGTTATATATAAAAAAAAACACCAATACTTCGCATTGAATTCGCATGACCAGTTTTACCCGTCAATCGGAGGTTCTCTCGCTCTGAAAGCAAGGGGTTATTAACGGCAGCTTAGTCCGCGGCTGCTGGAGATTCGAATCCCCACAATCAATAAACCCCGGCCTGTCCTAAACAGGGGGAATCTGTACATGCCTGACAAGCGACGCGTATTCCCATCTCAATGGGGTGACGAAAAACACCCTACAATGGGAACACCTTTGAATTTGGGTCAAGGGTGGCCATGAACATTCCCACGGCTGCAGCTTCGTCAATGCGTTGCTCGCACTTCGACCACAGGTTCCGCCACCGGATCGCGTATCGGACCCAGATTTCTCCTGGCCTTACCCTGGCATTGATTAACACCATGATCGAGATGCGCTCGCTCGCGCTGGCGAACCACTATGTGAACAGCAGTTCCATTTTATGTGAATGTTCTCACGGAGTCATTTGGGAG
Organism: Agapanthus africanus; assembly: GCA_030015575.1. Classification (NCBI taxonomy): domain Eukaryota; kingdom Viridiplantae; phylum Streptophyta; class Magnoliopsida; order Asparagales; family Amaryllidaceae; genus Agapanthus; species Agapanthus africanus. The sequence continues at coordinate 406,360,291 of CM057349.1, read as the reverse complement.
CTCCGAGTACCATTCAAAGGCGATGCCTGTCAGGCTGCTGACGAACTGTCGGAGGAGCAATATGTCATTTCCTTCTGTATTGCCGCACATGGATTTAAAATGCACGATGTGCTGGCGAGGATTCCCAGTTCCTTTGTACATGTGGAACGTTGGAAGTGTGTACTCTGGAGGGTACTGTATTTGACCGTAGCACGTTGAATACGGTCGACCAGTCTTGATCGATCTATTTGCAGTATCACTGGCGTAGTGAGCTTTGATTTGCTGAGCGATATATTCGTCCAGTTTTGCTTTTGGAATCATTTCCTTTTCGGCCTTTGATAAGGCTTGTAGAGGACTTGAAATGTCACGTTTGTCTTTAAGAGCGACTACCGGCGGTTCATCTGCCTGTGGTTCTGAATGGATCATCATTCCAGCCATGTTCTGGATCAGAAGGGTCATCTGGTTTATTTTAGTGGACATTTCTGCCGCTTCTTCATCTCTCTTTTTGAGAGCACGCTTTAGGACATCAATGTCTGACTCCTTCCCTACTCTTTCTTCGGGTGCGTCCTTGGGATTTTCCTTAGGCGATGGGTTAGTGAGTGTTGCCGCCTGAGCGAGCATCTCCTACAGCTTTTCATGTTGCAGGTAAACTTTTGTCAGGGACCGAGTTTGAGGTCGGTGACTAGTAGAAGCTCGAACTTCGTCTTTGGAGTTCACCACATGGACTGTATGAACTGCCATGCCTCCAAACTTGGGGTGTTTGAAGTTTTGGCCTTTGGAATTTGCCTCGGGCACTTGAGCTTTATTAGGCCTCTCTTTTTTGTGAGAAGCTGCTTTGGTTTTGGGAGGAACCGTTGTAGCAGGAATCGCCTTGGGATGAGTCCCCTTATATTTGAAAGGGGATTTGTCAAAATTTGGCTGACATTTAGGGGAAGAGCTGCAGACGACGACTGAGTCCTTCACTTGCTTCCACACCTTATATATAGATGAGGAAAGTTCTTTTGGGGAGCGAAATTTTTTCTGCTCGCTTCGGATCTCCACAGGCTGCAAAGATTTCTTCAATATTGCGGTGGAAGAATTTTGTCTGACCTTTCGCAGCAGTTTGAAGCTGTTCCCAATTGGAACAGCAGCATTCATCATCAGAGTTGAAGCAGGTGGAGTCAACGCTCATGGAGAACTTCCCCCAGCTTGTTTTGTACGACATCGCCCGTTTCTTAAGGCAGAAATTTGATTTGTCTCAGGATTTTGCTGAGCCTACCCCCTGTTTTCTTCAAGAGCTTGAGTATTCTGCCCCCTACGTCGACCATGGCCTTTAGAAGGCACCAGTTGTTTAGAGACCGATTCCATCGGCAAAGCAGAAGCTTGAGGAGCCAGCCTGTGGAAGACAGACTTCTTCAGGGATTTCTCCTTCGGTGTTGAGACACCGAGGGTGGGAGGTGGGAGCATAGACCCAAAGAGAAGTACGTTGATTTCTTGAAGAGCCGGATTGCAGAGATTTAAGACTGCAAGTGGCCCATTCTTGACTCCACCAGATGTGACAGAGCCTGAGTTGCGATGACTGGAAGCAAACGCCATTTTGTATAAAGACGAAACGCCGGCATCAGTATACCATCACCCAAGGGCAACTACAAACATATATACCATGCTTATTTGATCGCGGAAAAACATGACACACGAAGTGTGGGGTGGAAAGAGGAAAAGGTCCCACCGGACGTGCCAATCTGTTTACCGCCAAAAACGGAGCCGAACTGGGATGGGTTGTCTTGCCTGAATTTAAGGGCAGATGCTATTTGGATTTATCCGTCCACCTCTCTGAAGATACCAAGTTGATTTATGGCACCATATATCGGAGATTTGGACAGATGCGGCCGTTGTAGCAGACTTCATCAGATTCCCCCTCATTTTATGAGGGGTTTTTGATTATAGGGACGCTCTTCCCTGCAGGCGCAAGCCCCTGGGGTTAATTATGTTATCGCATTGCGATAACCGCTTTCTCCTGCTCCTGCAGTTCACTTCGTGTCGTATGTGTTTCTGTTTGTTTTGGTTGCCCGTGGATTGTATACGGAGACTAGTTTATGTCGTCGCCCGTAAGGCGCGGATTAATCCAAATCCGTATATTTTAGATTTGGGTTTGCTTTATTTAAGGACCGTTAATCTGGTTTGAGATTAAGATCAACTTAAATAAATATGAGCATTTAGGGCTCAGTTTTTTTTAGTTTAAGGACGTCACGGTCCATTATCGCCATGTTTGGGGCAAATATTAGTTTAAGGACATTTTGGTCCAGCATTCCCATTTTGGGGACGAATGTTAGTTTAAGGACGTTTCGGTCCCTTATCACCGTATTTGGGGCAAATATTAGTTTAAGGAAATTTCGGTCCATTATTCATCTTGCGCGCACGTGTATTTGTTACATGGCGAAGTGGATGATGGTAACATGGAATGCGCCCAATTTAGGGTGCAATCCGATTTAAGGTGTGCACGTCAATTTGGAAGTGCATTAATGTGGGATGAACAGAGTTGTTGTTGGTTGTCGGGACCCGCCACCTCTTTGAAAACGCTGAGAAATTACAACATGTATCAGAGGTGTGGAAAGATGTACCCTTAAACCAAATCCCGTATTTGAGGGAAAAGGGGTGTTGGATCATCTAAGAATCATTAGCCTTATTTGAGACTAAGATTATCTTAGGAGGTATGGGATGAATACCATTTTGGATATCATCAATGAGAGATCATTAGTCATGTTTGAGACTAAGATTAGTTTGGATATCACGAGTATAAGCTTAGCCAATTTGGGCTGAGATGGGTTTCTATACTACCCAGTAGTGCTAAGCACTAATATATGCGGTGCTCATGTGTATTTCACGTGAGGGGCTGAAGTAGTGCTGAGCACTGAGTTTTTTGTGGCGCCCACGTGTGTTTCACGTGAGGCGCTGTACTAGTGCTAAGCACTAATTTTCTGTGGCGCCCACGTGTGTTTCACGTGAGGCGCTGCACTAGTGCTAAGCACTAATTTTTCCAGGCGCTCATGTGTGTTTCACGTGAGGCGTTGGGTGCTGCCCAATCAGTGCTAAGCACTCAGACGTTTTGGCTGCATATGAAATACTAAGCAATTTACTCAGCACTCACGTGTATTTCATGTGAGGCGCTGGCCTTATGTATTGGGCGCCCACGTGTATTTCACATGAGGCACTGAGCTTTTATCTGTGGGTGCTCATGTGCTTTTCACGTGAGGCTCTATGTAACTTAGCCTTGAGCGCTCACGTGTGTTTCATGTGAGGCGCTATATTTTTGGTGATTTAATCTCTGTTGATATTTTTTAGAGAACTTAAATCTCTGTTGATGGTATTTTGACCATTAACGATCACCAAGATCATTATTTTGAGGATCTAGGATCATGTTATTTAAGAACTAAATTCTTGATTGGAAGGAACTAAGTTCCTGTAGTATTATAGACTCCATCTTCTTCATGTTCATCTTTGTTCTTCTCTGAATTTTTGATTCTCAAGAACAAGATCTTCCCGATGAGAATTAAATTCTCAACTTGTGGGAGACTTGTCTTGTGGATCTCAAATCCAGAGAAAGAACTAAGTTCTTTTAAAAGGTTAAACCCTTAGATGTGATATGCTTGGTAAAGGAGATGTTTTGATCTCTGTTTTTTCTTTACCTAGGTTTTGAGGAGGAGGTCCTTCTTCTTTTATTGAGAATTAAATTCTCTATTTATTTTTGTGGAACCTTTTGGAGACCCTTCCATATTTTTACAGAAGATTATGGGAGGTTTTCCTTTCTTTTTTCTTCCTCCTCTCCTCTTCTGTTCTCCTTTTTCCTTCTTTTTTCTCCCCTCTTCCTCTGCTCCTATTTATAGAAGAAGAGAAAAGATCAACTTGTTAAGAAAATTTCTGATTGAGAGATCATGATTGATTTCATAATCAATCCAAAATGATCTTTTAAATCACTTGGTGAATTTTATTCACTATTGGATTTTTAATCCAAAGACTCTCTGTTTAACAGAAAAGTTTTCTTGTTTATTTAATAAGATTAGGAAATATTTTTCCTAAGATAGAATTTTATTCTATCAGATAATTGGTGGGTGATTTTATAATCACCGTTGGATTCTTGATCCATGGGTCCTCTGTTTATCAGAGAAGATCTTTCTAGTTTGAGAAAGATCAAGAAAATATTTCCCATATAGGATTTAATTTTATCAGATGGTTCATTCAGTGATATTTTATCACAATTGGATTTTAAATCCAAGATTCTCTGTTAGAGAAAAATCTTCCTATATCAGAAAGATCAGGGAAAACATTTCCCAAATAGAATATAATTCTATCACATAGAATTTAATTCTATCAGATGTGAGTATTTTAACATTGGGGCGCTCACATGCTTTGCATGTGAGCGCTGCCAAAGAATGCAGCAAGAAAACTCACGTGTTTAACACGTGACCCCTAGCGTGGGTTTTAGTCCGTTTATTTTCAGCGCTCGTATGCTTTCGCATATGAGCGCTCACGTGTTTAACACGTGAGGCTTGTTTGGCCTATTAATAGTTTGATTACAGCGCCTATATGCTTTGCATATGAGCGATCACGTGTTTAACACGTGAGGCCAGTTTGTCCTTTAGCTTTATTTATTCAGCGCTTATATGCTTTGCATATGAGCGCTCACGTGTTTAACACGTGAGGCCAGTTTGGCTCTTAATTATTTGTTTTCAACGCTTATATGCTTTGCATATAAGCGCCCACGTGTTTAACACGTGATGCCAAATTATGAGGATTCTTTTCCTCTTTCTTATCTCCCTTTTTTATCAGGGAACAAATAGCTCATAGCCAAAAAATTTGGCGCGAACTGGCACCTGAGTCAAAAATCTAAGGAGTAGAAATACCAGAGGAGACGGACAGGGCGGTAAAGTCATAACTAGAAGAGGCACCGTTGATTCCAAGATTCCGAGCAACATAACTGACGATCTCTACAAGCTGAGCCGAAGTGAGGGAACCATGTGGTGGAGGTACGGAAGGTAGTGGAGGCTGTGACTGTGTTGAGATTAGTGCTGGCGGTGGTGGTGTAGTTGCAGTTGGTGAACTGGTAGTAGCAGCAACATAAGTTATACGGCGATTGTATGGCGAAGGCTTTAGTGGCCGGATCGGACGGTTATGAATTAAGTGACCTTTCTTTTTACAATAGCGACAGAAAATGGATTGCTCTGAGGTGGCAGTGGGAGGGCTTTGGGATACCGGAGAACGATGATGAATAGCGGGAGAAGTAGTAGAGGAGGTTGTGGGTGAAGACATGACCTGTGAAGATTTAAGCATTTGGAAGCGCGTTACTTTAGCCATGAATCCTGCGATAGCATCATTAAAAGTTGGAGAAGGACTGCGATGTAGGATGTGACCACGCAACCCTTCGAACTCAGGACGGAGGAACATGACAAAATGATAAAGATGCTGTCTATCTCGTTGCTTCTGAAACTTGACTGTAAAATCAACCAAGTCAGTAGGGATGTCTTCATCTATGGTTTGTAATTCTTCCCAATATCCTGATAGTAGGGTTTGAAACTTCTGAATAGAACGATCATCTTGACGAGCATCCTGAAGGGCTTGATGCAGCTGGTATTCACAAACAGCTCCGGTTTGAATATACATACGACTGAGAGCGAGCCACTGATCGCGAAAGGTAGTCAAACGTCCAATGGAAAGGCGAATAGGGATCGCAACCGAGCGCAAGATATATGTCATAATGTGTTTATTAGTACGATTCCATTGATTACTAGTTAGAGGAGACTCACCATCGAAAAGGGAGAACGAGGAGGATCCTGGATTTTGAACCGTGGAAGTGGAGCACTTTGTAGATCCATCAATATATTCCCAAAGTGCAAAAGCCTGAAAATTATACTGTGAGGTGAGAGCCCACGCCGTGTAATTTGTAGGACCGATGAGTTGGACATCCAGCGAGGGAAAATTGTGTAGCCCTTGCTTATTCATGATATGAAATATCCTGGATCAATCTTAGATCGTGCAATAGGAGATCTTACAACCGCAGGTGGCTACAGTTTGGGAGAAGCACAGGGAGGACCGGATCGGAGAACGCTGGAGATGGAGCCGCATGGTACTGAAGAGAGAGCGCCGAAGGAGCACCGGAGAGGGAGCGCTGGAGGAGGAAGGGGTTTCGGTCGAGGCAGAAGGGGACCCAGGATCCGATCACCGACAGGATGGGATCACGGAGGTGGGCACAGGAGCCGAGGAGGTGACCATGACGGGAGGAGAGGGGGTCACGAATGAGAGGGGGCAGGGGAGCCCAGGGGGTGATCGGCTTAATCTTCTCTATTTCTTGATTTATTCTACTAAATACAGACACCTGAATCAATGGCATTCACATAAATACCATAACAGTACTCAACAAATTGCAAAAGCCTAAATTTCTTTTTCCTTTTCTTTTTTCTTTTTCCGACGAAAGGAAACAAAATCAAAAGTTCAAACGGTTTCTTTTCCTTTGTCCTCTTCGTCTCAACAACAATAAATTCATGTATAGGCAGACACCTGATTCAATAGCAAAGCTCATAAGCACCAAAATTTACCCACAAATGATTGCAACTTTACAATATGTATTCACTTCTTAGGCCTCACTTCGATTCCGAGAACAGTGAGCCTGCACTTCCAATGCCAACTGCCTTTCACCTCCATCAAGCACACATCAACCTCGCCGTCCTCTCCCTTATCGTTGAAAAACTCACCCATCTCCAACTCCAACCACCCATCGTCTCTGCTGCGCGGAAGCCTCTCAATTTCCTCGTCATGTTGGCTTGATATAAGAAATGGCTCCAGCATCGCATAAAAAAACCGACGGGCCCAAGGCTCTCTAGGCTGTAAGCATATTTTGTGTTTGACTTCATGGGGCCCAATTTTGATGGATGTTTCTTGCACCGGGAGGCCGTGGGAATCTGGGTCGATCTTGAAGATCAGATAGGCTGCGTAGTTAGTTTTCGGCGAGAGGGTTTGGGTTTCAATCTTGCCGTGGATCTCCTCCCAGCAGACCTTCGAGAGACGAGCCACCTCCGGAAACCTAGTATCAAAGCTTTAATATAGTTCATTTAGTGTATAGTTTTGGGGCAAATAGTTTAGTTTTATTTAGTTCGGTGTAGTTGGAAATTAATTATGTTTTCAACTACACTAAAATTCAACTCCTACATTCAGAACTAAAACTGCACTCCCGCCCGAATTAGAGACAGTGCCAGGACTATATAAGCTTGAAGGAGATAAACTAAAGAAAATACCCAAGAACCTATGCAAGTTGTATTATATTATAGCTAGAAACTCGCAACTTCCATTTGAAAAAAAATGCTATAATTATGTAATTCTTTAGTTATAAATTTGTTAAAAAATTTACGAGGTATATACAAATGAGCAATTCGAATTTTCGATTTGAACAAGCATAAATATGTAAAAAGGAAAGAAAAATTCATCTCTTAGTAATAACGCATAACCATACACCAGACAATAAAACTGAAAAATAAAAAATGTAATTTGAAGAAATGTTATAATATATATTTATTTTTTATTTTTTATTTTTGCCAAAGACGAGGGCAAGAAGCCCACAATTGAAGCAAGGTTAAAATAGATAATACAATATAAGAAGTAGATGATGATTTGATTATCTAATCAGTATTTGTTCAGACTTTTGAATGTAAGTGATGAGTAGGAAAGACATGCAATCGAATGGGCTGTATTACAAATCCCCCCCCCCCCCCCTCTTTTCTCTAGGCGCGTGCGTGCACACTTATAAATTAGATAAACTCTATTGGTAAAATTGGTTGTATAAGGATTTTGAATGTATTTATCTTCTTTTTGTTAGTATTAATTAATTGCAATTACTAATTAGTATGATCATCATTTAGGATAAAATAAGTACAAATATTAATTTAGATTTAATATTAAAAAGACAGTCACTAAATTGATCTTAATAACTAAATTAATAAAGAGAATGATTTAATCAAAGATGACGTGTAGGAGGGGGATGGCCTCCCCTGCATGCCCCCTTGCCCCAATCTCCGGCCAAAACGAAAAAAGGTTAGGATAGAGCACAACTCCGGGCAGACCTTAAGTAAACGAAATTTATGAACAACATTCAGAAACTCCGATGTTGTAATTAAAGGGAAAGGTCATACTACCTAACCACAATGGTCATGATATCAACAATCTGAGCATCAAACTTATTTTCCTTCCTTGTAATGCAAACATTGTTTATTTCTCATAAATAGCCAATCCTTGTCTAAGTTCGAGTATTTACACAAAAGGGCTTAACAGGAGCATGTATCAAACGTGCACAAAGTGGGCGTGCACGACACCAAACAATTTTTATCCTAAAATTTTTCTTCATAGTTGCATTTAAAGGATAGACACCAAACAAATTTCATCAAACAAGAGATCAAGGATGGAACCTCGAATCGGCCACAGGGATCCACTTCCAATAACGGGGAGTATGTCCCCATACTATCCCAAGCTCCTTTGCGGATATCATGTAGAGCATCGCTCCGCTCGATCTCTCCAACTGAAAACTCTGCTATCACCGTTTCCACAATCAAAATCATTAATAAGAGAACAGAGATAACTTTTTTTAACATAAATTTTCCACCTTCAATTGGAAAACCCTAAAAATTCCTGAAAACTGAAAGGAAAACAGAAGGATACGAGGATCGAAGCCACACTCACCATCTTGCCGCCATCGATCAGGATCGGATCGCAGAGCTTGAAGTAGAGATCCCTCTTCGACGAGCACTCGATCGGATCCACCGCGCGATCGAGGATCCGCTTGTACTCGGGCGGCAGGAACCGCTCCCAAACGGTATCGGAGTCGGCGGCGGATCGGAACGCCGTCGACACCGCCGCCGACCTGCAGGAGTCCCGCGGCGAGGTGAGGGACAGCATGTGCGAGACGCAGGCCTCCCGCAGCTTGTCGAAATCGCCTCCGTCTCCGATTTCGCCCATCGCTGATCGCTAAAGATTCGATCTTTTTTCTTCTTCTTTTTTTTCTTTTTCTGGTGGAATCGATGAGGATGAGAGTGAGAGAGTGAGGGGGCTCTGAATATATAGGTTTATGACTTAGGGCCAGTTCTGGTGTGCGGTAAACCATGGTTTTGACGATTCTGAAACCATGTCTCCCCATATTTAGCGTTCTGCCAAAATTGTAACCCGTGGTGGGCGGGGACCAGGATTCTAGAGGTTTTACAGTACAGCCCTTCAGTTATCTTCATTCGCAAATAATGAGGATGTTACAGCCAGACTTTTTTAATCATTTGAACTGGATGCTACAACCAGATTGTTCTCCTTACACTAGTAAAAAAAGGGGTTGCCCTACGGATATTGGAATCCGTAGGGGCAGATTTAACTTGGCCCTACGGAGCAGATTTAACTTGGCCCTACGGATTAGCCCTACGGAGCAGATTTAACTTGGCCCTACGGATTAGCCCTACGGAGCAGATTTAACTTGGCCCTACGGATTAATCCGTAGGGCTAAAGGGTTACCCCTACGGGCACAGACGTTCAAGAATTAAAATATTAATTCTTAATTTGGTGTTTGCCCCTACGGAGCCGCAAACAAAGGACCTACGGGTATATCCGTAGGGACAAGTAAATATCGATTTAATAAGACCCCAGACCGATCGCCTACGCTCACTTTCTCTCTCTCTCTCTCGATCGGGCGCGAGAAAAATCCCCAAATCGCCACGCCGTCGTCTCCACCGTCGTTCTCCTCGTCGCCACCGCCGGTTTCGTCGCCACCGCAGTTCTCGTCGCCACCGCGGTTCAGGTCGTTGCCCCAGCCCCAGCAGCAGCCGTTCAGGTGAGTAAATCTCGAGGTAAATTAAAGAATTTTTGGATTATTTTGGGCTTAGGGTTCATGGCTGGGTCTGGGGTTGCGCGCGCGAGTTGGGGTTGGGCAGGGGTCGCGGTCGCGGTCGGGGTCGGGGTCAGGGTAGGGTTAGGGTTGGGGTTCGGCTGCTGCTGGGGTGGGGCTGGGGTTAGGGTTTGCCTTAGGGTTGGTGTTGGGGTTTAGCTGGCCACGCTGGGGTTAGGGTTGGGCTGGGGCTGGGGGCTGGGGCTGGGCCACGCGGGGTTTTGGGATCTTTGTAATTTGCTTGCTCTGTTTGGGGTTTCAGTTGATCCTCATTAAAAAATTGGTGATTGATCTCTTCAATCATATTATTATCTGTATTTAAAATTTTTGTGAAGCCTTCAGAGTTTGGAAAAATCTAGAATTACCATTGAAATTCTGGCAACATTCAAAAACTGTGTATATGATGTGTGTGTGTGTATGCATGTATATACATTTGAAATTTATCTTTCTTCTATGATATAAAACGGTTAAACCGAAGAAAATTACTGGGGGAATTTTTGCTAAAATGTCTTGAGAGGGGGTTCAAGTGATGGGATAATTTCATTTGGTAATCTTTTACTTATTTTACATCTCTTATTTTTTCATGCAAAAATCTGAATAGGTTTCTTGCAATTTTGCCTATCGATCAATTATTATATTTATTTTTATTTTTTGTGGATGATTTGGCTTCAATTGAATGGAGGCGATGATGGCTTGCCCTCAAGCTTCCACTTTTATGAGCTTTATAGTTATGAGATTGGCGAGACAAGCTGGTTTGTAGCCATCTTATTTCTTTTCCTAAATTCAAATCCAAATATAAACTGTCTGATTGAGAGAGAGAGAGTATGGGAGATTATGTATTATTCAATGTGTTTGGAAGCTGGCATGTTCTGAGCGTCATCTCTGCATGAAAGCTATGGTTTTGCAAAGGGTTTGCCCTAACTATTTTCTGTGGGGAAGCTGAAGGCCTGAAGCTTCATCAAACTCAGGATTGGATTCTGGTCGGGTATTGTAAATTCTTGTGAAAGTTCCGTTCAAGATTTGTTCAGAGCTTGCATAACATCCTTTTCATCTTTATGAGATCTTTATGCAGTCATTTTTTTGGGTTTATATATTTCTCGAGCCCGTTTGACTTTGGACTTAGGATAACCCCAAATCTCTTTCTTATTTTGATTCCTAAGCTGGCATATCTGAGGCTCGTATTCCAGTATCGTTGCTGGAAAAGCTAGGGTTGCGAACATTTTTGCAACGATAATTTCTGTATGACAGCTTAAGCACACATAAAACTTAAACAATCTTGAAGCACTGCAGTTTTTCACTAAACTACCTAAAATTTTTTATATTGCTGCAAGCTTCCTTAAAGTGTTGCATCTAAGTGTATTTTAGTGGGAAAACCCTTGAAAGCCAAACTTCATGGGGTTTGTTGTTTGCCTTCTCTGTAGCTAGTTTGAGGTTTATTTAGTTTTGGATTTGTTTTGCAACACTCTCTGAGTTCCAAATCAACAAAAAGCTGAATGTTGAATCACAAGCAAGAAGCAGCCAAACTGGCCCTAAAGTAATCCTGAGTGATGATAATTTTCCAGGGAGTTTAAAATTTATAGAAATGGCGAGGCAACATTGGATTGTCTGCAAGTATTCAAGCAACCTGTTTGCAGCCATCATGCTATTTGTGATCCCAGTATAAAACTCAAACATGCCTCTTAGTTAGTTTACTTTAATTTGTTATTTATGTGTGTGTGTCAACATTGGATTGTCCCAAGTATAAAACCAAACCCACAAAACATCAAAACTGTCTCCGACAATCTTATGGTCATTAGACATAAGATTTATGCATATAGGTAACATCTGCCAATATGCCATATCCAGACCGCAATCTATTTTTGCCTATTGGCTAATATGAAAATATCGGCCCGCGTATATGACATAATCAAAGTTGTTAAATCTTAATACGGTTTGTGTTTCGTTTTTTTATTTATCAGTTCTATCAATGTTGCGTATAACGCTTTATGATATCAGTATCCTACATTTGTAGTTTTAATTGTTGATTGTTATAGATGAATACCATTGCAATAATAGTTTTTGGTCGATGAATGCTATTGCAATGTAGGATGATCAGTTCTATCAATCTTGATCTCAATGGTTTAAAATCATGTTACACATACAACACGAATGCACAACAAACGCATAATTAGAGAGCGACTCAAGATATTCAGGTTAAAACCAATATATGATACTCGATGATAATATGAAACCTTCATATTCCCATCGATACTCATATATGAAACTAAAAGCGCCACTTTGTCCCTACGGTGCCCGACATTTTAATTTAAAAATATTATATCTTAATTTGTTGTTTGGCCCTACGGGTACCTAAATGGGAATTTAATTAAAAAAGGCACAGAAATGCCCTACGCCTCGATATCTTTCCCTCTCGTTCCCAAAATTTTCTCTCGTTCCCGCGTCTCCAATTTTCTCTTCGTCGCCACCGCGCGCCCTCCGTTCTCAGCCCGCCACCGCCCTCGTTCTTCCTCGTCGAGTTCCTCGTCGCCGATATTTGTGCCTACATTGATGCCTCAAGCAACGAATCAAATGATGTGGATCACAAACTAATTAAATAAATTTTGAATACCAATCTGGACTGGGATTTGAATACCAATCCTAGTTTGCTATATTTTTTTATATATAGTAGATGGTGATACCTCTTTAAGTAAAAACAACCCTACACTTAAGCGAAATCATAAATCGAAACACACATATATAGAATACAACTCATACATGGGTATCCTCAAATCTAACTTTCATTGAATTTGCACGCGCACTTAAAATAACAACCTTTATACTAAAAAAATTATGTATGCCATTACTTAGTAGTTTATGGTTTTAAGACGCAAAAGCCATTTGAGAAATACTTTTTCTACCCACTATTAATCCATATTCTCAATATAGTCATTGAATTTGCACGCGCACATAATAAGAAGGAGAAGATAATAATGTGGCAGAAGAAGAAGGAGAAGACAGTAATGTGGCAGAAGAAGAAAAAAATGACATTCCTCGTTCTCTGTTTCAGCATCAATCTTCTGATATGAACTAATGATGGCTTTCACATAGGCTTTTCCCAATAGAGACTTCTTAGTGTCCAATGGAAAGCATACATCAGATTTGTGCAGGTCGGGTTCTTCTATGACTTTCAAGAGTCTCAACTGATTCTGTAAATTACACTCTAGTTGGGTAGTACTTTTACCACTTCTCACTGCAGGTGCGCTCTCTAATATCCATTTTGAATGTAATATTATCGATATTCAAAATGGATATTAGAGAGCGCACCTGCAGTGAGAAGTGGTAAAAGTATCACCCAACTAGGGTGTAATTTCCAGAATCAGTTGAGACTCTTAAAAGTCATAGAAGAACTCGACCTGCACAAATCTGATGTATGCTTTCCATTGGACACTAAGAAGTCTCTAAAGGGAAAAGCCTATGTGAAAGCCATCATTAGTTCATATCAGAATATTGATGCTGAAACAGAGAACGAGGAATGTCATTTTTTTCTTCTTCCGCCACATTACTGTCTTCTCCTTCTGCCACATTGCTGTCTTCTCCTTCTTATTATGTTCGCGTGCAAATTCAATGACTATATTGAGAATATGGATTAATAGTGGGTAGGAAAAGTATTTCTCAAATGGCTTTTGCGTCTTAAAACCATAAACTACTAAGTAATGACATACATAATTTTTTTAGTATAAAGGTTGTTATTTTAAGTTTTCCCTTATAGAGATATGATCTAACTGCATCTATCAACTATAAGTGTGCAGAAAATTATGATAAGAAATCATAAGAAAGGGTTGTAGCCATGCATAACCTTGAATCTACATACCAAATCATGCAAAAGCATGCACTTATTGTCACCTTGCCTTGGAATATAAAATATCTTGGAAGACTATAAGCGAGCATTTAAATCTTGATAGCTTTTGACTTCAACATATATTTTTCTCAAGTACCATGAAATATACTTGCTCCGTATAAACCGTTTTCAGGAAGATGGATTAATAATGACAAATTATCCATTGTGGCTCACTAGGTTAGTATTTTCTCTTCTATTGACCATCTTTCTAATCTGCTTGGTAAATTTATTCGGAACCGGCTGCGAATCATTAAAAGACATGCATAAGAAAGAAAACTAAAATACAGATATATAGCATACCAATACATCGAAACTTCATAGTTGCGATGGCAATCCAGAGATATTTATTTCTACACACGTGGTGCGCGTGCGAATGCGTCAGGCATCATGGACAAATATTTCAGAACATGGAAAGTATTATTCATATAAAGTAATTAAAACTTTTAAAAACCTTGGGTAGATATTTTCTTAGTTGATGCAATCATATCATGAGGACTAAATTTAAGCTATTATACATATGCATATGTATTTTTCTAACCTAATATATCACACACACACACACACAGAGAGAGAGAGAGAGAGAGAGAGAGAGAGAGAGAGAACACCAGGTAGATAGAGAAATCAGGTAGTCCTGAAGAAATGGAGTCCATAGCATTGCTCATCATCATCATCCGTGACTTCTTTGAAAAAATATTATCAAAGGGATCATGGATGATGATGATGAGCAATGCTATGGACTCCATTTCTTCAGGATCCTGCTACCTGATTTCTTTACCTACCAGGTGTTCTCTCTCTCTTTGTGTGTGTGTGTGTGTGTGTGTGTGATATATTAGGTTAGAAAAATACATATGCATATGTATAATAGCTTAAATTTAGTCCTCATGATATGATTGCATCAACTAAGAAAATATCTACCCAAGGTGTTTAAAAGTTTTAATTACTTTATACGAATAATACTTTCCATGTTCTGAAATATTTGTCCATGATGCCTGACGTATTCGCACGCGCACCACGTGTGTAGAAATAAATATATCTGGATTGCCATCGCAACTATGAAGTTTCGATGTATCGGTATGCTATATATCTGTATTTTAGCTTTCTTTCTTATGCATGTCTTTTAATGATTCGCAGCCGGTTCCGAATAAATTTACCAAGCAGATTAGAAAGATGGTTAATAGAAGAGAAAATACTAACCTAGTGAGCCACAATGGATAATTTGTCATTATTAATCCATCTTCCTGAAAACGGTTTATACGGAGCAAGTATATTTCATGGTACTTGAGAAAAATATATGTTGAAGTCAAAAGCTATCAAGATTTAAATGCTCGCTTATAGTCTTCCAAGATATTTTATATTATAAGGCAAGGTGACAATAAGTGCATGCTTTTGCATGATTTGGTATGTAGATTCAAGGTTAGGCATGGCTACGACCCTTTCTTATGATTTCTTATCATAATTTTCTGCACACTTATAGTTGATAGATGCAGTTAGATCATATCTCTATAAGGAAAAACTTAAAATAACAACCTTTATACTAAAAAAATTATGTATGTCATTACTTAGTAGTTTATGATTTTAAGACGCAAAAGCCATTTGAGAAATACTTTTCCTACCCACTATTAATCCACATTCTCAATATAGTCATTGAATTTGCACGCGCACATAATAAGAAGGAGAAGACAGTAATGTGGCAGAAGGAGAAGACAGTAATGTGGCGGAAGAAGAAAAAAATGACATTACTCGTTCTCTGTTTCAGCATCAATCTTCTGATATGAACTAATGATGGCTTTCACATAGGCTTTTCCCTTTAGAGACTTCTTAGTGTCCAATGGAAAGCATACATCAGATTTGTGCATGTCGGGTTCTTCTATGACTTTTAAGAGTCTCAACTGATTCTGGAAATTACACCCTAGTTGGGTGATACTTTTACCACTTCTCACTGCAGGTGCGCTCTCTAATATCCATTTTGAATGTAATATTATAGATATCCATGCCTCTTTATGTCAAAATTACTTATATTGTCAATGTTTGATTGTCTAGTTGTTGGTGATGCGTCCATATCAGGGACAGAGGCCACTCCCGTTCCTCCAGGTATGTTTATATATTATATAGGGCATATATATTGATTTAGAATGCTATATCATAAATATACACACATTCCTTTTGCTCTTAGTCGTCCAACTCATTATCATGGGCTGCTTGATGAGATTAGATTTGCGCCTGATGATCTACAAGAGCTTGTTCACTCCCTGTCATATGTGTAAGCAGCGCTATATGCGAGTTTACCTTGTTAGTATGTATGTACTGAAATTAATTAATATTATTCAAATTTTGATACATGCAGATACCAGAGGAGCACATCTTCTATCTCTGTAGGTAAGGCTGTCATATTTGTTGATTTTGGTATTTCTTGTCAATTTTATAGACCAGTATGTGCTAAATATAATGTTCTGACAGTTGGTAGGGGGAAGGCAACATTCGAGGCTGCTGACCCCAGTCCTGGACGCCGCACACGGACGGCACCACGGAGGTTGGGAGAGAGGCCGAGGACTGGGCTCTAGCAGGGCCCATATGAGGTTGGACTCCACCCCGGCGGTTACTTCCTCCGTCTCCAGTGACCGGCATGTCCATCATGAACTGGATAGCTTGAGGGCCAGCATTCAGGAGTTGAAGGAGATGCTGGTATGTATACTACTTTATAGTAAAATATCATTTCATATTATATACAAATCAACATATCCATAATTAGTACGTAGCTTGAGCTTATTTGGTTTTAGACTTAAGTTTGATTAATCATACATACATATGTAATTGAAATAAACAACGCTTTTCCAAACTAGATATCCAAACAGGGTTTCGAAATAACTTAATAATGATACGAATTCGAATAATAAACAGTTCTCACACGCTTCTTACACACGTTATATCCAGACGCGACAGGATAGATCGGCCGAGCCTCCACACGCTTCTCCTTCGGCTGCGGCTCCGCAAGCCACTACATCGGCTGCGGTTCCGCAGACAGCTCCTGTAGCTCCACCGCCCACTCAGACTCCCGTTCGCAACGAATTGCAGAGTTTATTGACCGAGAAGCAGGCGCGCGTTATTCTATCGTTATTCAGAGGTGGAGCTGGACCGAGCTAGGGTAGATTTTTGGTTCTTTTTTTTTGAAACATGTATTTATTTATATCATACACATTGTACTACATTTTGAAACGATATTGATATTGGTTTGTATTTATATCATATTCAGTTTTTGTGTTTCTTTTGTATATTATATATATGCGTGAGATGTGATTATGAATACTGCAATATATGATTTGATTGATGTATATATTATTGTGCACAGGGCGGGAAAAAATCAAGCAGCCCATTTTTAAAAAAAAAATTCAGACAATATATACCTACGGATTAATCCGTAGGCACACATGATACCCCTACGGATATGTCCGTAGGGGCCAAATATCAGCAGTAACTGATATTTCCCCCAGATTTCAGTGCCGGGGGGTTGGGAAAGCCCCTACGGCTATATCCGTAGGGGCTACTGACTCTCCCCTACGGCGTTATCCGTAGGGGCAACATGTCAGGAATCCTGAATTTATGCCCCTACGGAAAAGTACCTACCCATATATCCGTAGGAGGCTGTACATACCCCTACGGGTATATCCGTAGGGCCAAGTAATTTATTAAAAAAAACCGAAAATAATATAAAATCTTATACCCTACGGCGTTATCCGTAGGGGCAACAGGACCTACACATATATCCATAGGGACACGAATTTAACCGTAGGGGCAAGTTCAGGGCCTCAACTTGCACCTGCGGCCTTTGCACCTACGGGGTATTTTTTCGCCCCTACGTATATATCCGTAGGGGCAGTGGGTTGCCCCTAAGGATAAATCCGTAGGGGCAACCCTTCTTTGTAGTAGTGTTAATTGACATGTTCACTTGATCTTTATAGTCTAAAATATGGAACATCAATTTTTATTTGACTTGGAGACTTTTTAGCAAAATAGACTCGGTGTATTGGAGATTGTAAAGATCAAGATGGATGATATAGGCCTTTCAACCATAGTCATAAATTCATGATTCGGCAATAATTCGGCGAGGTCGAAAATTCGGATTCGAAGAACTATTTGGAAAAAATCGGCAGGTATTCGGGAAAGATTCGGTAAGTGTTCGGGAAATATTCGGAAAGGATTTCGAGCAAAAAAATAATTTATGAGACGCTAGATTTTGATTTCGTGAATTATTTCCTGTTTTTTGAATAATTCGCGAATTATTCGCAGATAATTCGTGAATTATTCGCCGCGTTCGGTGATAGCGAATAATTCGCATATTTAATCGGCAGTGACATAATTCGCGAATTCGCCGAATAATTCACGAATTATGTGACTATGCTTTCAGCCAAAAAGATCGGATGACAAATGATGTGATATTTCTAACCGAGTTGAGTTGAATGATAGGCTCCATATTGGAGATTGTTAATTTCCGCTTTGTTCCTTTTGCATATACTGAAAGTTTGATTCTCTTGTGCAGCTCTCTTGTCAGGAAAACGGTCATTTCCGGAGTCGTTCTACGAGTCATCATGCTTACCATCCTAAGGGGAGTCATGGGAGTGTTGTGGGATCCGCACGTAAAGCGTCGCCTGCGCCCAAGGCATCGATAGCTAGAGACGGAGTAGAATTGGTGACGAACCAGCCTGTGAGTGGCACAGGTGCTCCGGGAGATGAGTGAGAGAGTGACCCCCTCCCCTTCTTGCATTTTTCAAATAAATTTTTGGCACCGTATTTGTATATTCTTTGACTTGTTTGTATATATATGATGCTTTGCCTTTGCTTTTATTTTTGTTGCCTGCACACTTGCACACACTTGTTAAAAAGTTCAGTAGGATAACAGAGCCACATAAATTGCTCAAATGTTTTGCCTGGAGAACCTAGTTAGGGGTGCGAGTAATCGACAACCGATTGTGAATTATCATTCCGTCCTAAGCAAACCATTCGAACTTTTTATGGGCTTCCTCTACATAGGTAGTGGAGAAGTAAAATTAGGGAGGTCTTTTAGCTCAAGACGTCTTCGGTTGCCCTTTGACTTAGTTTAGCCGGGTCGGTTAACCATTCCATCATAGCTAAAAGAAAGGCTCTTGTTCTTAGCATCGTTCGGGACGAATTCTAGGTACAAGAGCATAAGAATAGTTTAGGTGGAAGGGAAACTCTTTGTCAAGCTCAGAAAACCAGAGGTATGCGTACATGTCCCAGTGGACCTGTTTGGTTAGTTTTTACCAAATGGTACATCCCTGCTCGGACAATGACGTTTTGCTAAATATTGTCTCGTGTAAATGATCTTTCGGGGATGGTTTCTTCTCTTAGTACCGGCTAGATTTGCAGTTCAGTCATCGACAACAAATACCTTTCACCCCGTTATGGGCCGTAGTTTAACGTCTTCCGACTTAAAGGGAACATGTGTCAGTAGGTTATATATTTTTGTAGACAAACTTTCTTATTTGAAAAGTTGATAGTTGTCAACATAACTTTTTATTTTGTATAATCTTTCCACCTTCGGGTCGGTTACCCTCATTTGTTTAATTGGGAAACGTATCATAGCTATATTTTAACATGTAACAAGTTTAAACCTTCATTGTGACCTGTCTGAATATCTTTTGGCCATTAGACAATAATCTTGACTGATGTGGGTAAAAATGGACGACTCCTAAGTTTTGCATTCTTAGATCTGAAATACTATATTTTTTTGATATTTTTTAGTGTCATTAGCTCTTTAGCTTCAGGCGGAGTTCCTATAGGAGGCTAAGATTATTTTCAAGCTAGGAACCATAAGGACTTTTAACCTATAGAAAACACTTGCTTGTGTAACGACTTTGAATTTACTGTACAAAATTTTTTAGTTTAATATACAGAAAGAAGTTTACAGGCCTGAATACAATTTATAAGTTAATTTTTGTTTAAGAATAGCAAGAAACAACTTATAGCTCACTGGTAAAACCTTCCACTACTGTGACGTAGCCCTTGTGTTCGAACCCCATCAGACACATTATATTTTTTCTGATTTTTCTTTTAAATTTTTTGGAAGCCCAAAAGTTTACACGTGCAATGCACATAAAAATGAAACGACAGAGAAAACAAACATGTGCAAAAATGTTGTAAATACTGATGTGAACACATGGTACCAATCCACCGGCCCCTCTCCATAAATCGACCGGCCAAAATGGCTTATTAGCTGGCATCGACGGTCCATCTGTGGGCAATAATCCCCGTGCAAATACTCTTGGCCTACCCCTAACTTCCCTGCACTGTTTGATTGCTCTGCAATCAAACAGAGACCCCTCAATTATCCATTTATCATCTTTTTAATGCATTTTAATTCATCTTTTTAATTCCAAAACCCTAATTCCACACTATAAATACTACATCATGCCCTAACCCTTCTTCATTCTGAAAAATATAGCCAAAATTCTCAAAATTTTCTAAGTACAAGAGTAGAAGAGGAGTTAGCAAGTAATCAAGTTCCGGGGAGGATCGAAGTAAGTTCCGGCGACCTAGCGACACCACGACGACAACCCTCTCTCCTTCTGCCTTCTCTTCATCTATCTATCTAGTAAGTCACTTCCAATTCCTCTCCTTCTTCTATGAAAGTATTTTTTTCAAAACATATGTCGGAAGTGGAGTTAACACCAACATCTTCTTTTAAACCTCTAAAATTTCATTTTTTTCTTATATATTTTTCATCCATATTCTTACACCATATTTGTAATCATATAACCAATGCTTAGAACCAATTTTTAATCAAGAATATCATGAAAAATAGTTTTAACTTAACTTTTACACCAAAATACCATGAACGACACATATCTCTCTTTTAGTATTTTTTTGTTAATTATACCTTTAGAAAACTTCATGGGGTAATGACCTACCCCTCACAAACACACATGGTTCCATAGCACGATACTCTTTGAACGTATTTTTGTGTCGAATACAATATATTATATTAAAATACCTTTTACTATAAAAAACGGTTTTCTTTGAAATTTTATTTTAAAATTCCTTTGCAAATAAGGCTCTACAGCCCTTTTTAGGGGACCTGCTATTGGATGGTGCGGATTATCGCACATTCTTAGGCTAGTAGAGATGCAGACCTTCTCACGGAGCATTCGATCTCGAAAGGTTTTTAAATACGGTTTTAAAGAAAAATGCATTTTTCTATTTAAATAAAATTAATTTTTTATAATTATATTAATATTACAAATCCATATATTTTCAAAATATAATAACTTTATATTTTTTTAAATGAAAGAATTACAAGTTTCATCAAAATACCATCAAGATACCAATAAAAGTCAAACTTTACAGTAAAATACCATGAATTCTCTAATCCAAGCTATTATCACTAAAATACCTCAAATCCCTAAAATTCACATCCATGGAAATCCTAAATAATATAAATAATTTCTCGAGGTTATTTTGAAACTATATATTAAAAACATTTTTCATAAAACCCGCTCTAGTTATATAAAACTATATTTAAGGACTTTAGTAATTATAAGTTTAAGCAGGATCAATTCTCTTGAGCCCCAGGGAGCTGGAAAAAGTCAATGCTTGCCTATTTAAAATAGAAAACTTAACGGTGTTATCAATGGTAATTATCTTGGAAAAATACACAGTAACTGCTGTTCATGTGCAGCAGTTACCGATAACTCCATAACATAATTCAAGATCTAAATCAGTTATAAGTGTCCGACTCAAGTCTGAGTCTAAATCAAGCTTGAATCCAAACTCAAACCAAAAACCAATTCAAACATGAATCCAAACTCTAAATCAGTTATATTCTAGTATTATGTTCACTAATCATTTTCTCTCTCTTAGCTATTCGTATTTTTATACGGATACGCGTATATGCATTTCGATACGTATACCGGGTTGTATTCCGTATTTATACGGAATACTTCTAGAAAGAGGACATCTCATTATTTGAATTTCTTTTTAGAAATTCAATTGGAAATGAGGTGGGAGGAAAGGTGTCTTTAGATATAGTTGTGGGAATGTAGAAAGGGATGGGTTTCATTTGTTTATGCTAAAATGGTTGTGATATTTTTATTGGAGTGTGGAAAAATATTATGAAGCCATTCTCTCCTTAATCCAAGACTTAGCTCATTTTGCAAGGCTACCTCTTCATCCTTTTCCTCCTCCTTCTTCTTCATTGCTCTCTTGAGCATGTGAGATGAGAGAAAATTATAGTGGAAAATTCCTATATTCCCACTCTCCATTTCTAGAAAATTTGGAGCATCACTTGCTTCACTAGGTGAAGCTGGAGGTTGGATCGGTTCTCTCGGATGGATCATCTTCAGTAAGGCGTTCGCCTCTTAAGTTTGTTCCCGACGGCCTACGAGAAACTTAGAGGGGTCTTCCACGATTAGGTAGACACGCATCAAAGATTGTAATCGCTAAACCTTTCATGGTTAGTTTTCTAGTTTAGTGTTTGGAACGATCGCTAGGGATTAGTTTTTAGTGCTCCCCGTAAAAAAAAAAATTCGATTCTGCATTGACCGCAGTTGTAGCGGCAGGGGCACCAGGAACTTTCAGTCATTCTATTCTCTGTTTACAAAAGAAAAGAAAGAAAAAAGAAACGAGCTAATCACACAAATTCAATATACTCTACTGTTCCCTGATTTAAAATCAGGAAAAAGCTTCAGAGGAAGCATCACGTGCTAGCACATGACCAGCGGTCACGTGTTGGCACGTGACGTTTAAAGCAGCGGCACAGAGCAAGCGTAGAAGAAGAGAAGCCCATTCCAGGGGTCACCTGTTTACACGTGACCAGGGGTCACGTGGCCACACGTGACCGGCTTTAAAAAGACTTATTCTTTAACATAATTAAATTCTGAGGAGAGATCATTCAAATCTCTCCAAAATGGAGAAGATTTATCTGAAACCGTTGGATCAAGAATCTGAAGGTGATTAAATATCACCAATTTATGAAAAAATCTTGGACATGGAAAGATTTCCCCCTAAATCTAACCGAAATAACAAGGAGATATCTTTGGATTTAAAATCCAATGGTGAATAAAATTCACCTAATGATCTAAAGGCCCAGATTAATGATGAATATAAATCAAATCTCTTAATAAATAAATCAAATCCTTCAATGAAAGATTCACTAAAACAGATTGATTCTTTTCCTTCTCCTATAAATAGGAGCCAAAGGAGAGAGTTAAAAAAAAGATAGACATACAGAGAGAGAGAGAGATAGAGCCTTGGGATTTTGGAAAATTCAGAAAGGAAGAATTTGATTCTCTGCAAAAGAAAAACCCTAGGTAAGAAAAGAGAGGCTTCAAAAGAGAATTTAATTCTCAAAAGAGTTTAACTCTTATATAAAAGAAAAGAACTTAGTTCTTTCTCTGGTAGAGGATCTGAAAAGTGCACATCTCCCCACGAATTGAGAATTTAATTCTCATTGGGTTGAGATCCTGCCATGCAGATCCAAAGTATAGAGGAGGAATTGAATTTTGAGAATTTAATTCTCACAGAATTATAGGAATTTAATTCCTTTGAGATAAAATTAGGGTTCAACCCTGTGCTATAAGAATTTAATTCCTTCAAAATAGACAGAACCAGAGTTTAACCCTAATTGAGAACTTAATTCTCTCAAGATCACAGGAATTTAATTCCCTTAAAAAAAAGAAATTAGGATTTAACCCTATGCCAGAATTTAATTCTCTACATATATGAGGAATTTAACTTCTACAGAAAAAATTGGGGTTTAACCCTATCTAAGAATATAAATTCTTCAGAAGAAAATAGGAATTTAATTCCTTCAAAGTTTATTGCTATGGTTTAACCCTATGAAGAATTTAATTCTTAAAAAGATAAACACAGGAAAAGAAGCAGGGTCACGTGCTACCACGTGACCCCTGCAAAGATCCACAGAGAAGAACTTTAAGGCAACGCCTCACGTGCTCCACATGACCCCCAAAGCACATAAAGAAAAAGCAAAAGAAAAGAAGCTCTGGGGCGCCCTCACGTGTCACCACGTGACCATTCTAACGGATCAAAGTAGATGCCCCCATCACGTGCCTACACGTGATGGCTTTCAGAATTAAAAGTGTTAAACACTTATCTATAGAACAAAATGAAGGGGATCTGGCCCCACCTTTTGGGATGCCATCACGTGCTCCCACGGGATCTCTTCTCTGACAATATTTGACATTAAACTGATGATTTGTTCCCAGTGTTTAACACTGGTTTCCTTAGTGTTTAACACTAGTTTGAAAACTCCATTTCCAGTGTTTAACACTGATTTTCTTAGTGTTTAACACTAAATTGGAAAATTCTGTTCCCGGTGTTTAACACCGGTTTCCTTAGTGTTTAACACTAGTTTGAAAACTCCATCTCCAGTGTTTAACACTGATTTTCTTAGTGTTTTACACTAAATTGGAAAACTCTGTTCCCAATGTTTAACACTGATTTGCTTTAGTGTTTAACACTAATTTGAAATCTTTGTTGCCAGTGTTTAACACTGATTTGCTTTAGTGTTTGACACTAATTTGAAAGCCCTGTTGCTAGTGTTTAACACTGATTATCTTTTAGTGTTTAACACCAGCTTGTTAATCCTATTCCCAGTGTTCAACACTGTTGGTCTTTAGTGTTTAACACTAGTTTTAGCCCAAGTGGCTAAGTTTCTAGAGGCAAAGCCTCCCCTTCAACGAGCCAACAGAGGGCCAATATTCTAAACATGATTGGACTTAGCCCAAGATGGCTATAAGTCCTCAATTCAAACTTAACTGGGCTAATGGGCTCATAATATAATTAATTGGTCTTGGTTCCAAATTGGGCCAAATATTATTTAATCTACCTTGGTTCAAGGGTACATCTCTTCACTCCTTTGATACTTGGCATTGTAATTCCTTAACGTCTTCAAAGAGGTGACGGGTCCCGATGACCACACATTAATACGGACTGTGGGGTCCTTAAACTCATGAACTATGATGTCCTTAACCTTGACCGGAATGTCTTAAAACTAACAACGGACTATGACGTCCTTAACCTTGACCGTGATGTCTTAAAACTAATGTCGGACTGTGGAGTCCTTAAATCCACGGACTATGATGTCCTTAACCTTGACCGCAACGTCTTAAAACTAACATTGGACCGCAATGTCCTTAAACTATCTATGGACCGCAATATCCTTAAACTACCTATCGACCGCAATGTCACTAAACTAAATAACAGGGCCTCCTTAAGTGCTCTCTTGTTGGATCTAAACGATCCCGTTAAGTTGATCTTAATCTAAAAACTAGACTAACGTATCCTTAACAAACGTTTAAGTCGATCTTAGTCTCAAATGAGGCTAACGTATCCTTAAACCCAAACCCCCAAACCCAAATCTAAGATAATACGGATTTGGACAAGTCCACGCCCTACGGGCGACGACATAACTCGGTCTCCGTATACAATCCACGGGCAACCAAACAAAAAATTAACACACACGACACGAAGTGATCATCTGGAGAAGGAGAAAGTTGTTACCGCAACGCGATAGCGTAATTAACTGCAGAGGCTTGCGCCTGCAGGGAAGAGCATCCCTACAATCAAAAAAACCCCTCAAGCGATGGGGAATCTGACGAAGTCTGCTACATCAGACGCATCCGTTTAAACCTTCGATACATGGTGCCATAAATCAACTTGACATCTTCGGAAAGGTAGACGGATAGCACCAATTAGCATCTGCCCCGAATTTCAGGCAAGACGTCCCAACGTCGTCTCGGCCGTCTTTCGGAGGGGAACGGATTCTGGCACGCCCGGTGGGACCTTTTCCTCTTTCCACTCCACACTTCGTGTGTCGTCTTCGCGAACCAATCACGGTTTGTTAATGGTTTCCTTTGGATTTTAAGTTACTAAGATTTGGTCTTTTGCCTGGCGCAGAAATCAATCATCAATGGCCTCCAACTGCTCGAGCTGCTCAAAATGCAAGTGCAACCAACGCTCCGCCTCACCAGGAGGTGTAGCCTATGGGCCACAAGCGGCCTCCATCCTTGCCATGCCGGTGGAACAGGTGACCCAGGCCACCACCGGCCTGTTTTTTGAGACCATGATCCCGCCTGCAAGCTTCACCATGCCAGTGCTCGCACCAGAAGCAAACAAGAAGTCGGTTTCGATCGGCTCACTTCTACAACGTCCCCTTTCAATGGGTCGTCCAATATCAAACCATCAGCCTCTGTCTTTGCCAGGCTAGATCAGAACACTGATGGGCCCGCCAAGAACCCTATGAACCCTAAAGTGGCTGCCCTAAGGAAGGCAGCAACCGCTGCTCTTGAAGTCGTCAAGGCGACTTCTCCTGTCAAAGAGTCAGTCTTTTCGAGGCTGACTATTCCGGCTCCTGCCCCTGCTCGAAGATCTGTCTTTGACAGACTGAATATTGCCACTCAAAGGACAACATCGGTCTTTAAGAGGCTGGCACCGGCAGCGCCTCATTCGAACAGGGGGCAAGACGAAGCTATCCCTATCGCCGAGCCAGTCCCAACGGCTCGTCATGCTCGACGCCGCTACTGGCACCGAGTAAGGAAGGCTGGGGGAAACTCCCCTTCAGGGCTAACTCCACCTGCCCCAGTGGAGGAAGTTAATGCTGCTGTTCCAACTAGGAACAGCTTTGAACCACTTAGGAGGGTACGTAAGAGCTCTCCAACTGCTACGCTAAAAAGATCTCCTCCACCTGCGGAGAGCGTTCCGGAAACAAAGCTGGAGCAGCCCCCTCAGCGGCTATCCTCCAAAATTTATAAAGTTTGGCGAAGGGTTCAAGACTCCATAATTGACCAAGGTCACTCTCGTCAGCAGAAAAGGGCGAAAGTGATGGAAGAAAAGAGACATCCTATCAAACAGCAAAGGACGACAGTCACCAGGGTGCTCGCTGCAACGGCCCCCTCAACTTCAATGGCCCACAAGAGAAGGAGGCCGGAGAAAATTCTCACGCCCACGGCAAATACCAAAGGCGGTGAGCCTAAACGCCCTAAGTCCGGGGGCATCATGGTCCATACTGTATACATGGCGTCAGGAAAGGAGGACAGCCATGCATCTACAGGTCATAGACCGCTTACGCGGTCAGTGACCAAAGCTCAGGAGAAACAGCAGAAGCTCCAGGAAATGATGAACGCAATAGCCGCACTCACTGGGCCAAAAGAAAGCCCCGAAGCATCCTCGGATGAACGCCAGGAGCAAGAAACTGACGCTGAATTCCTTCGCCGGATATTGAAAAAGAAGGATAAAGAGACTGCTGAACAAGCGGCCAATATAAAGAAAATGGCCCTCCTGTTCCAAGACATGGTGGGAATGATGATCCAACAAGATCCTCCTGTTGAAGATCCTCCGATCATCCTTGAAGACGATAGAGGAGAAACATCATATCCTCCACCGGTCCTGTCAACAGCCAAGGAGCAGACAATCTCCAAAGCTGACTTGGACGAATATATAGCTCAGCAGATACGGGTCCATCAGGAAACTGAGGCAGCTGGTCAGGTCGTAAAAATGGGGCGACCATATCCAAGCTGGTACGACCAGATCAAGTACCCGCCGGGCTATACAATACCGAAAATCCATGTGTATAAGGGGACAGGCAATCCCCACCAGCATGTTGCCCAGTTCAGGGCCCTTTGCGGTAACACCGGCGGTGATGATAAACTGTTGCTTCGCCAGTTCGTTGGTAGCTTATCGGATACAGCATTCGAGTGGTACTCCGAGCTCCCAAACGACTCTATTAAGACATTTGCGGAGATAGAGCTGCTGTTTACCCAGCGTTTCGCAAGCGCCAGCGAACGCACTCCGATAACGGCATTGATTAATGCCAGGGTGAAACCAGGCGAGACGTGGGTCCAGTACGCTATACGCTGGCGAAACTTGTGGTCGAAATGCGAACAACGCATTGAGGAAGCGTCCGCGGTGAGCATGTTCGTGGGTACCTTAGATCCTCATGCAACTATCTCCCAGTTCATGATGTTCTTTAAGCCAACCACATTCCAGGCTTTGATCGACAAGTTGGCCCAGATGGACCAGATGGGTCACAGACCGTCTCCCCTGAAGCCAGAACCTCGGAATGACAAGGGTAAAGGGAAGGCAACCTTCATTGCAAACGCTCAGCAGCAACCCAGTGCCCCAAAGATAGCGGATCAACTGGAAGAGAGGCGGCGGTATTATAATGAGAAAATGAAGCGCCCCTACTCGTTCCTGTTGGAGATAGTGCCCTCAGAGTCAATTATTGGATCACAGGCACGTGATTGCAATGATTGAGGGAGGACCTATCCCGGTAGAACAGTCTTACTCGAGATGATAGTATGCTATCTGGTTTACCTTTATCATCGTGTACTGCTTTAGGTGACCTTACAAGTCGCTATTACACGCTGATAGAGCCCCTAGGATTCTTGCTTGACTGCCGGCAGTATGATGGCGATCATATACGTGGGAGCTGGGGTCTATAAGCACATCCTTAAATGGTCCCTAGTCGTGGGAGTTTCGAGACAGGGCATCGATACTCCATTAGTAGACTAGTGTATACAGTCGAGACCCCGACGAGGGGCGGTGGCCGGTCTCATAAGCCACTGGTGTCAGTTGGTTCACCTAAGATGTATACAGGTGCTCATTGGGTTATGAGTACACCGGACAGGACTCGCCGGGAACCTGGTAGTTGGGATTATACCATACGTCAGATAGCAGTTCCCAGGTGACATGTGTACAGGTTAGTTCATCGACCTGAGATCGTCATTTGTCTCGTGTGAGTTCCCACTGTGCTTTGATTACTACCCTACCACGGCTCAAAGGAGTCGTGCAAACAGGTTTTAGTTGGGTACAGTTCCGAGCCACATGGAGGCAGTGAGCGGATCTGCAAGGGTTCGTCTCTCCCGGTATTGGGGGTGAGGTCGCGCTGTGTCTAAGAGAGCCATTACACAAAGCCCTCGGCCGAGGCAGGAGATTTACTGGTAGGTATTCCAGTAGTATCTCAGGGTGTTCTGGGCTTCACTCCGACACGACTTGTACCGCCTTTGGGGGTCTGACTTTTACCAACCCCCTAGGCCCGCCATGCGATACTCATAGACGAACGGACCGGACTGAACGGATATTGTCACTGACAGGCTCAGTAGGGTGTCAGGATGAGTTCGCTCATCGACGTCCCTTTTGGTCAATAGCTGGTGGCCCGTCACGTATTGGCTTATACCTCTGACGTGCTAGTGGTTAAATCCACAACCATAGTATTGACGAGTCTTTAGAGTCCACCACACTTTCAGTTACTCAAGCTTTCGGGCGAAACGCTGTAGAGGCCGTATGGAGATATGGCAGGGTCCGATCAGATACGTGCGGTATTGCACGGATCAGGATCGGACGGTTTGTACTAGAGGCCGTATAGTTATATGGCAGGGTTCGATCAGATTCGTGCGGTATTGCACGGATCAGGATCGGACGAACATTACTAGCCGGCTTTGGTTTAAGCCGGTTCTAGTTTAGTACAGTGTAGATTTTGTCTCATTGCATTTGTATCCGGACGGAATACAGATGCGGGTGTGTATGCACAGTATCGGGGTTTTCCTGTAATTTATTACGGGACCAGTTTTCTGGAGTTGCCAGTTTGCATTCCGTTCCGGCCGGTTTTCCTTTGTTCTTTCCCGGCCGGACTTTTCCGATGGAGGGGGTTATTTGCAAGTTTGCAAATAACGCTTTGTGGAGGGGTTTCTTGCAAATGTCTTCATTATGATATCTTTCATCCATGATGGTGCATTTATGAGATTAGAAAGGGTATGGGTTTGATGTAAGTTTGTTATGATAATGCTTTGGATGTGGTCACCATTCTCTTTATCCTACACTCACCTCCCTTCATGCTACAAATTCTTTTCCTCCACCATTTTCCTAGGAAGTTTTGGCCGGCTACATTTTTTGGGAGAGAAGAGAGAGGATCATTTTGGTGAGGGTGGGAAAAATTATCATTCATATCATTTTTCCATTGCTACCAAAATTCCCAAGTTCATTTCTCAACCTCATTCCTCCATCAAGGCAACATAACCCCAAAGAGACAAAGCACTACACATTCTACAGCAAATCTTGGGCGCGTCGGCTAGCCAACTTCGTGCCTGAGTTGCCTCGGTATTGAGGTGGGAGCCCGTAAAAGATACAGACGATGTGGTGCCCTTCCGGCAAGGATGCGACGACCGGAGTTTCCGCGGGAGATCGGGACGACGGTGAGAAGACCGGAGGACTCGGATCACTCGGTATATCTCTCACCCCATCTCTAGTTAGCTAGTATAGGTTAATGGTTTCGATCCGGGTATATTGTCCGCGGTAGCGCCAGTTTAAAGTTAAGAAAATTTTGATTCCGCATTTTGGCCTCGAATAGACGGCCGGGGCGCTGCCGTGGCGCAACATGGTATCAGAGCCACGCCATTAACCTTGTCTAGCTTGTTCTAATGTGTTTTACATTTCCGATCGACCAAAATTCCAAAACTTGCATTTTTGTTCACATCAGTTTTCTGTTGAAATTTTTTGAACTCCAAAAATTTTTCAGGTTGTCTCAGAATGATGTGCAGGGAGTTCTAAGAACACTGGAAAAATTCGACAACATGATCCCTCAGTAAGACCGCGGAACCACGGCCATTGACCTTTCTTAGGCCGCGGATCCGCCGCAGAAATGAGGGATCATGTCATCGTTTTTTTTCAGTGAGCTTGTGGGCTTATTTTAGGGGTTTTGGAATATTAATATTGGGCCCAGATTTTCTGTGAGTGCTACAGTATTGCTTGGGGGCCCACTTGTTAATTTTTGATCGATCGGATATTTTAAACACATTATTTCACAGTATTTACATTATATCTGTGACCGTGAATGTCACTCGATCGGTAAATCCGGTCTAACTGCTATAGCCCGGTTAGACGGATTTGCGAACGTGACTTTCACGTTGATTTTATATATTGCTGTGATGTTGCGGATCGGTCGGTGGGGATAGCCTGGATGCAATGCCAGTACAGTGTTGTTGTATTATGTACATTTGATATTGCGGGGCGAGCGACCGACATGTGGACTGCCGTCACTGCCTGTTTGTATTATTCTTTTGGGGCACGACCTGGTTGCGGTCGATGTACCCGGTGTATGTATATTTTACTTTCTGTACTAGGATTGCCCCACGGTGGGGTGCACGGATAGCCGGGTTCTGGAGGGCAACAAGCCCGCATCTCATGGCATTGAGACGGAGGGGGATTTACTCTAGGATTGGCGGGTTATTCGCCGCACTCGTAGGGGGTACAGGTTGACCCAGGAGGGGTGCCCAAGTTACCGGATTCTGTGAAGTGCTGGGTGGTCCATTCACGGTGCTGAAGGGGGCTGCCTCGCTTCAGGTTTTGGCGGGTGACTTGCCGGGTCCGTAGGGGTCTAGGATTTCATTGCACAGGCTATCCACACGACCAGGGGAACGTCGGGTTTCAGTAGCGCCTCTGTGAAACCTGGGGATCCTAGATATCTGTATTGTTCTGTGATGCTGTATATTTCTGTGATGTTGCATTTTCATTCACGCCTTGAGCGAAATATAATATATTGGTATATATATTAGTAGATGTTGTATATGTTTTTCATCCGCGCTAGTCCATTCCCCGCTCTGCCGTTAGTTAGCTAACCTAACGGGTGATGACGGGACCCAGTGGCGAATGCGGATGGCATATACGTACGTCAGTATATTTTCGTTCTTTGTGGTGTGATCAATTGATGGGACTGCATTGATTCGGATCAATGCAAGATAAACAAACCTATTCTGATGTTGTTGGGACACTTTTCAAAAAGCTGTTATTGCAAGGACGTTCACTTTTGTTTTGCATCGTGGTATTCATTTGGAATATCCTGCTCCTCAGTCGACGAGGCAAGGGCCGAGATCCCTTTGTTGGAGATAGTGCCCTCAGAGTCAATTATTGGATCACAGGCACGTGATTGCAATGATTGAGGGAGGACCTATCCAGGTAGGACAGTCTTACTCGAGATGATAGTATGCTATCTGGTTTATCTTTATCATCGTGTACTGCTTTAGGTGACCTGACATGTCGCTATTACACGTTGATAGAGCCCCTAGGATTCTTGCTTGACGACCAGCAATATGATGGCGATCATATACGTGGGAGCTGGTAGTCTATAAGCACATCCTTAAAAGGTCCCTAGTCGTAGGAGTTTCGAGACAGGGCATCGATACTCCATTAGTAGACTAGTGTATACAGTCGAGACCCCGACGAGGGGCGGTGGCCGGTCTCACAAGCCACTGGTGTCAGTTGGTTCACCTAAGATGTATACAGGTGCTCATTGGGTTATGAGTACACCGGACAAGACTCGTCGGGAACCTGCTAGTTGGTCTTATACCAGATGTCAGATAGCAGTTCCCTGGTGACATGTGTACAGGTTAGTTCATCGACCTGAGATCGTCATTTGTCTCGTGTGAGTTCTCACTGTGCTTTGATTACTACCCTACCACGGCTCTAAGGAGTCGTGCAAACAGGTTTTAGTTGGGTACAGTCCCGAGCCACATGGAGGCAGTGAGCGGATCTGCAGGGGTTCGTCTCTCCCGGTATTGGGGGTAAGGTCGCGCTGTGTCTAGGAGAGCCATTACGCAAAGCCCTCGGCCGAGGCAGGAGATTTACTGGTAGGTATTCCAGTAGTATCTCAGGGCGTTCTGGGCTACACTCCGACACGACTTGTACCGCTTTTGGGGGTCTGACTTTTACCAACCCCCTAGGCCCGCCATGCGATGCTCATAGACGAACGGACCGGACTGTACGGATATTGTCACTGACAGGCTCAGTAGGGTGTCAGGATGAGTTCGCTCATCGACGTCCCTTTTGGTCAATAGCTGGTGGCTCGTCACGTATTGGCTTATACCTCTGACGTGCTAGTGGTTAAATCCACAGCTATAGTATTAACGAGTCTTTAGAGTCCACCACACTTACAGTTACTCAAGCTTTCGGGCGAAACGCTGTAGAGGCCGTATGGAGATATGGCAGGGTCTGATCAGATACGTGCGGTATTGCACGGATCAGGATCGGACGGTTTGTACTAGTAGCCATATGTATATATGGCAGGGTTCGATCAGATACGTGCGGTATTGCACGGATCAGGATCGAACGGATATTACTAGCCGGCTTTGGCTTAAGCCGGTCCTAGTTTAGTACAGTGTAGATTTTGTCTCTTTGCATTTGTATCCGGTTGGAATACAGATGCGGGTGTGTATGCACAGTGTCGGGGTTTTTCCTGTAATTTATTACGGGACCAGTTTTCTGGAGTTGCCTGTTTGCATTCCGTTCCGGCCGGTTTTCCTTTGTTCTTTCCCGGCCGGACTTTTCCGATGGAGGGGGTTATTTGCAGTTTTGCAAATAACATTTGGTGGAGGTTTTATTTGTAAGATGATTTATTATGATAACCTTTTTAGACACCATTCCTTTCATGCTTTATTGTGAAAAGATTTGATTTGAGGTTGATGTAAGTTTGATGATGATTATGTCTTGATGTGGTCACCACTTACTTTATCCTACACTCACCTCCCTTCTTGCTTCATATTACCTCCTCCACCATTCTCATTTAGATGATAAGTTTTTCATGAGAGGAAAAAGAAAGAGAGAAGAAGAAGAAGAGAGCTTCATCTTGAGAGTTTCATTCATGATCTCATTTTCTTGCTAGAAAAATGCAAGCACCATTTTTCTATTCTTGATTCCTCCATCACCATGGCAACAAACCCCAAATGAGACAAGCATCTTCTACACTACATTCTACAGCATATCTTGAGCATGTCGAGTTGCCGGCTTCATGCTCGAGTTGCCTCGGTATTGAGGCGGGAGCCCGTAAAAGACACAGGCGATGTGGTGCCCTTCCGGCGAGGAGGCGACGATGTGGAGACAAGACTTTCCGCGGGAGATCGGGACGATGACGAGAAGACCGGAGGACTCGGATCACTCGGTATACTTCTCTTCCCATCTCTTGTTAGCTAGCATAGGTTAATGGTTAACGATCCGGGTTTTCTTTGTCCGCGGTAGCGCCGGTTTCCAAGTAAGGAAAAATTTTGATTCCGCAATTTGGCCTCGGAATAGACGGCCGGGGCGCTGCCGTGGCGCAACATGGTATCAGAGCCACGCCATTGACCTTACCTAGCTTGTTCTAATGCGTTTTGCTTATCCGATCGACCGAAATCCCAAAAACCACATATTCCTTCACATCAGTTTTCTGTTGGAATTTTTTGGTGTCTAAAAATTTTTCAGGTTGCAGAAAAATAATGTGCAGGAAATTCTAAGACCACTGTAAAAATTTGACAGTGTAAGACGTACAGTGGAGCGCGGAACAGCGGCCAAACCCCCCTTTGGGCCGCGGTTCCGCCGCACTCTACTGTGCTCACCTTGTCAAAATTTTACAGTGGGCTTTTGGGCTAATTTTGTGGGTTTTGGAATATTAAATTTGGGCCCAGGTTTTCTGTGACTGCTACAGTATTGAAAGGGGGCCCACTTGTTAATTGTTTGATCTATCGGATATTTTTAAACACATTATTTCACAGTATTTACATTATATCTGCGACCGTGAATGTCACTTGATCGGTAAATCCCGTCTAACTGCTATAGCCCGGTTAGACGGATTTGCGAACGTGACTTTCACGTTGATGTTTTATGTTTATGCTGTGTTGTTGCGGATCGGTCGTGGGGGATAGCCTGGATGCAATGCTAGTATAGTTTTGTTGTATTATGTACATTTGATATTGCGGGGCGAGCGTCCGACATGTGGACTGCCGTCACTGCCTGTTTGTATTATTCTTTTGGGGCACGACCTGGTTGCGGTCGATGTACCCGGTGTATGTATATTTTACTTTCTGTACTAGGATTACCCCGCGGAGGGGTG
This sequence comes from Agapanthus africanus, assembly GCA_030015575.1. Lineage (NCBI taxonomy): Eukaryota > Viridiplantae > Streptophyta > Magnoliopsida > Asparagales > Amaryllidaceae > Agapanthus > Agapanthus africanus. The sequence goes on along the minus strand of CM057349.1, from coordinate 406,325,668 downwards.
CACGGATTGCCGGGTTCTAGAGGGCAAAGGGCCCGCATCTCATGGCATTGAGACGGAGGGGGCTTCACTCTAGGATTGGCGGGCTATTCGTCGCACTCGTAGGGGGTACAGGTTGACCCAGGAGGGGTGCCCAAGTTACCGGATTCCGTGAAGTGCTGGGTGGTCCATTCACTGTGATGGAGGGGGCTGCCTCGCTTCAGGTTTTGGCGGGTGACTTGCCGCGCCCGTAGGGGTCTAGGATTTCATTGCACAGGCTATCCACACGACCAGGGGAACGTCGGGTTTCAGCAGCGGCTCTGTGAAACCCGAGGCTTCCAGATATCTGTATTGTTCTGTGATGCTGTACATTTCTGTGATGTTGCATTTTATTCACGCCTTGAGCGAAATACTATATATTGGTATATATATTAGTAGATGTTGTATATGTTTTACATCCGCGCTAGTCCAGTCCCCGCTCTGCCGTTAGTTAGCTAACCTAACGGGTGATGACGGGTCCCAGTGGCGAATGCGGGTGGCATATACGTACGTCAGTATATTTTCGTTCTTTGTGGTGTGATCAATTGATGGGACTGCGTTGATTCGGATCAATGCAAGATAAACAAACCTATTCTGATGTTGTTGGAACACTTTTCAAAAAAGATGTTATTGCAAGGACGTTCGCTTTTGTTTTGCATCGTGGTATTCATTTGGAATATCCTGCTCCTCAGTCGACGAGGCAAGGGCCGAGATCCCTTCACCGGGAGTGACCCCTTGGACAGAAATTTGCGTCAGGGCAATAACTTCACTATAGCCGATTACTTTTGCTTTGCATCGTGGTATTCAGTTGGAATATCCTGCACCTCATTCTACGGGGAAAGAGCCGAGATCCCTTCACCGGGAGTGACCTCTTTAGTAAAGGTTTTCGTCACTATATTTTCTAAAAAGTTATGCAGTTCCTTCAACGATATCAAGTTCATTACGTTAAAGGTTTTTCGCCAAAAACCAGCCGTAGCCCTCCGTCATTTCCTACAGGTATTATTTAGTATTCGTGCTGCGTTTGTTGACCTAGTCAAGACGTAGTGTTCGGTAGCTAAGTGGTACTTGTTTGTTGCATAAGTAGGATTGGTTAAGACAGTCGTGCGGCCTTGTTGACCTAGTCAAGGGCACGTACGGGTGGGTTTAATGCAATCCAGAATAATGACGGGTTGAACTTGACTGGCGGTTTATGGTTTGTTGACCTAGTCAAGGTCATAAACCGCTTGGGGTAAAAATCACATCGGGAGTTTCAAAAGAACTGAAACTTGCCAGGCATGCGTATACCTTCTGGAGTGTGGTGACTTGAGCGGATTCCGTCAAGTTATCATGCGATGATAGTTGGATCCCGATTCCCACTGATGAGTTAGTTTACTCCTCGGGTGATCCCGACTAATTCTTCTTTCAGGTTTGGAGGAGAATTTGAGGTACAGTGGGAGGTTTCCTGATTAGATAAATTAGTAACCATTCTGATCTAGGTTAGAGTGCACGCTGAGTGTTTCTTTTCTCTCTCTCTTTGGCAGCGACCATTGACCCGACCCTGGACTATGACTCAGTGACCAAGTTGACCGAACCTTCTTAACACAGGCTTTTGGATTGTCAGAGTTGCAGACCTCATTGCCACTCCTACTTTTACCCTTTTCTCCAGGACACCCCGTATTACTACGAACGTCCACTTCCATTGGACAAAACCATCGTATGGTTATATACGAACTCGAAGGATTTCGAGGATGGTTTCTGGTTCTGGAGAAAACGAATAGGATTATTCAGTTGTCTTTTCTTTTCACCTTCTCTCATTGCGAGTACTCCTTGGTTTAGGAGATAGTACACCTATTACGCAAATTGGATAGTCTTCTTCCAAACCTTAGGCTAGTGCCGAACGGTGGGGAATGAAGAAAACCAATTAGCATAACGATGGTGTACAGAAGGTATTAAGTTAAGACAAAGCAAGGGATTAGTAAAAGGGCAAAGTAAAATGCGACTGCTATTCACGACCAAACCGAGTATATCTTCGCCAAATCTAAATCACCTTTGTATTTCTCCAGGACACTCCGTATCACTACGAAGATCCACAGTTTATTTGGATACTCCATCGTATGGTTATATACGAACTCGAAAGGAACTTGTTCCAGTTCGGGGATGGATTCTGGTTCAGGAGAAATAGGAATAAAGTACATTCAGGTGTCTTTTATCTTCACCTTCTCTCGCGTTGCGAGTGCTCCTAGGATTAGGACAGTACACCCTTTATGCTTTTTGGATAGTCTTCTTCCAAACCATAGGCTGGTGCCGAACGGTAGGGAAGGAAGAAAACCAATTGGCCTAAAGGGGTGTGCAGAAGGTAATGACTAAAGACATATAAAGGGATTTGGAGAGGTGGCAAAGAATTATACGGTTATAGTTGTGAATCTGGATAATGGAAGAGGCATTACTAAGAATACCGGAATACCCCACCGAAACATTTCAATGTTTCAGTTCAACTGTGTACTGTTAAAAGAAAACTGATTTCCCGATTGGACACTTGCTCCAGGGTATGTATTTACCAGGTTTGATTCTCGCATCTGTATGGTTTTACAGATGATGAGTGGGAGTAAGTTATTGGGAATTGGGTGATCATCCTCATTATATCGGGATTCGTCGTAATCGGTGATACTTGAGGAGATCACCTGGGCTGTTTGCCGGTCGGCAAATATTTGGTTTTGAATATCCGCTGTTGTGCACCAATTTCAAATTGATATATCTGTACGTCTATTTTTCATAGAGTGAGATATACCTTTTGATATTATGTCGATGACATTTACCTATATCAGTGGATGGTTAGGTAAGGAGCATTCAACAGCGGTGTAATTCTTCTTAACCATAAGTACAGTTTTCAACCTACAACGCACAGTGAAAGAGTTGTTAGACTCAGCGGACTTATACAGAGTATTGTATGTTGTCCAGTGTCCATTAGGACAGAGGGGTTGGTCCTCATACTATATTCTGCTTACTTTTAACTTCTCTAGTTCTTAGACATGTGTTTCGTAAGAACACAGGGTCTAAGTTTTGAGGAGTTATAGATATTTGAATAGAGTAGAGAACCAGGTATAGAAAGTATCGGGATTCTTCAAAGTGATTGAAGATGTAGATACTTGTGTATGGTATTCAGTTGATAGTAATGATAAAGAGAAATTGCTTCTCTTTCAGGTTACTCATAATTGGAAGCATTCCTAAGTTGAGTAACGCTGATCGGCCTCCTTCCATTTAGTTGACATGCACTGGAGACAGCTGCATGATTTGAATCTGGTTCAATTAAATCAGTGCCTCTGGTTCTATATTGGATATAGAACAGTTCATATCTTAACGATGTTAAGGTACGGGGAGTTGTCCGGCTTATGCTTAAAACCAGACTCCGGATAACTCAAGGCACGTTTCTGTAATGGCTGTTTGTGGGTTGACCCAGGCTATGACGAGGGTTGACTTTCTACCATCTGGAAGATCAATAGTGATATTGTTCTTGACTCGCCACATTTTTAAAAGAAATGGATTTTTCAGAAAACAGTAGTGGGAGTATGGTAGAACTGGAAGTGATTCCAGAACCGCAAACGATTACTGAAGATTTGATAAGGAACCTAAAGATTCAATCTGGTTTGACATTCCATTAGCCACTCCGCAGATACGGTGGGTAACTTCAGGCACTCGAGAGGTACTTCGGTAGCCTCAAGGACGGTGACAGGGAAGTTCTTGTTTACCCACACTTGCCATTGCTGTTGTTCCAGGCTGCGAGACCCGGTGGGAGGATGAGTATAGCGTCGTTCTAAACTAGCTTTAGAAGTGCACGTCTATATGACTCTGCCAGAGGGTTGTCGTAGTCAGTGGGAGCAGCGGAAGCATTGGTGGACAGCAGGCTTATGTCTATTTATAGACTAAAGCAGATATAGCGGAGTTAGATCATCTGTTTCTGATGTGACAGTCATAGGTTTGACGTCATCAGAATAGGGGATGGATCTGTTGAGAAGGTAGTAGGAAGTGATATTCCTATACTACGATCGGTTATACTTTGGTCGTCACACAGTGTTTTCTCCATATGGGACTTGGACATTATATCAGACATACTGGTTACTAGATCTATGGTTTTAGATCTAGATTTGGGTGGTTTCCCAATCAGGGTACTTTGACAGCATTCTAAGAGTATTTAGAATGGACGACTCCTGGCATGGTAGTGTACCTGCAGGAAATGGAGTCACCCTCTCTAAAGGTGTCTTATAGACTAAAGTAGAGAGGGATGTGCATGATTGGCAGATCACTTGCTTAGGCAATTGAGTCAATCATGAGATGTCAAGTACCACACCAGATGTTGTTCTTGCACTAGATGCAATAAGTTGATATTGATCCAATCCTGGAGGAACAGTCGGAAGCTGTTTTAGAACATAAGTGAGTGTTCTAGGGATATGATAACGGCTGCCTCCTTTAGGAGACGGTTATCACTCCAGGCTTCCAAGGTGACATGGACGACAAGGAGGTTGTCAGAGTTATAGTTCTCCCTCTGATGAGGGACTGTATTTTGGACAGGTGGTCCAAGGCAATACTGAGGGAGGCATGGCGCAGGATACTGATTAAGTTCAGTTGATGATACAGTCTAAGAAGTTTGGATTTGGAGTTCATTTATGAGCTAGGTCCCATCAGACATCCAGACATTCTAAGACAGGTATTGCTCATTTCGGGAGATGGCTTTCTCCGCGAACTTGAGATATAGAGAGACATAGAAAGAAACATCACAGCGGATCCACTCACTGAGGCTATTCCTCGAACGCAATAGTTTCACAAACGAGCTTTGTGAGACTGACTAGTAGAGGAGTTGGGTGTTCGGTATCATACGGGCTGTGAGTATGCGACACGCAATAATTAGCCTTGAGTGCAAGTGGGAGATTGTTGGAGATAGTGCCCTCAGAGTCAATTATTGGATCACAGGCACGTGATTGCAATGATTGAGGGAGGACCTATCCCGGTAGGACAGTCTTACTCGAGATGATAGTATGCTATCTGGTTTATCTTTATCATCGTGTACTGCTTTAGGTGACCTGACATGTCGCTATTACACGTTGATAGAGCCCCTAGGATTCTTGCTTGACGACCAGCAATATGATGGCGATCATATACGTGGGAGCTGGTAGTCTATAAGCACATCCTTAAAAGGTCCCTAGTCGTAGGAGTTTCGAGACAGGGCATCGATACTCCATTAGTAGACTAGTGTATACAGTCGAGACCCCGACGAGGGGCGGTGGCCGGTCTCACAAGCCGCTGGTGTCAGTTGGTTCACCTAAGATGTATACAGGTGCTCATTGGGTTATGAGTACACCGGACAGGACTCGCCGGGAACCTGCTAGTTGGTCTTATACCAGATGTCAGATAGCAGTTCCCTGGTGACATGTGTACAGGTTAGTTCATCGACCTGAGATCGTCATTTGTCTCGTGTGAGTTCCCACTGTGCTTTGATTACTACCCTACCACGGCTCAAAGGAGTCGTGCAAACAGGTTTTAGTTGGGTACAGTCCCGAGCCACATAGAGGCAGTGAGCGGATCTGCAGGGGTTCGTCTCTCCCGGTATTGGGGGTGAGGTCGCGCTGTGTCTAGGAGAGCCATTACGCAAAGCCCTCGGCCGAGGCAGGAGATTTACTGGTAGGTATTCCAGTAGTATCTCAGGGCGTTCTGGGCTACACTCCGACACGACTTGTACCGCTTTTGGGGGTCTGACTTTTACCAACCCCCTAGGCCCGCCATGCGATGCTCATAGACGAACGGACCGGACTGTACGGATATTGTCACTGACAGGCTCAGTAGGGTGTCAGGATGAGTTCGCTCATCGACGTCCCTTTTGGTCAATAGCTGGTGGCTCGTCACGTATTGGCTTATACCTCTGACGTGCTAGTGGTTAAATCCACAGCCATAGTATTGACGAGTCTTTAGAGTCCACCACACTTACAGTTACTCAAGCTTTCGGGCGAAACGCTGTAGAGGCCGTATGGAGATATGGCAGGGTCTGATCAGATACGTGCGGTATTGCACGGATCAGGATCGGACGGTTTGTACTAGTAGCCGTATGTATATATGGCAGGGTTCGATCAGATACGTGCGGTATTGCACGGATCAGGATCGAACGGATATTACTAGCCGGCTTTGGCTTAAGCCGGTCCTAGTTTAATACAGTGTAGATTTTGTCTCTTTGCATTTGTATCCGGTTGGAATACAAATGCGGGTGTGTATGCACAGTGTCGGGGTTTTTCCTGTAATTTATTACGGGACCAGTTTTCTGGAGTTGCCTGTTTACATTCCGTTCCGGCCGGTTTTCCTTTGTTCTTTCCCGGCCGGACTTTACCGATGGAGGGGGTTATTTGCAGTTTTGCAAATAACATTTGGTGGAGGTTTTATTTGTAAGATGATTTATTATGATAACCTTTTTAGATACCATTCCTTTCATGCTTTATTGTGAAAAGATTGGATTTGAGGTTGATGTAAGTTTGATGATGATTATGTCTTGATGTGGTCACCACTTACTTTACCCTACACTCACCTCCCTTCTTGCTTCATATTACCTCCTCCACCATTCTCATTTAGATGATAAGTTTTTCATGAGAGGAAAAAGAAAGAGAGAAGAAGAAGAAGAGAGCTTCATCTTGAGAGTTTCATTCATGATCTCATTTTCTTGCTAGAAAAATGCAAGCACCATTTTTCTATTCTTGATTCCTCCATCACCATGGCAACAAACCCCAAATGAGACAAGCATCTTCTACACTACATTCTACAGCATATCTTGAGCATGTCGAGTTGCCGGCTTCATGCTCGAGTTGCCTCGGTATTGAGGCGGGAGCCCGTAAAAGACACAGGCGATGTGGTGCCCTTCCGGCGAGGAGGCGACGATGTGGAGACAAGACTTTCCGCGGGAGATCGGGACGATGACGAGAAGACCGGAGGACTCGGATCACTCGGTATACTTCTCTTCCCATCTCTTGTTAGCTAGCATAGGTTAATGGTTAACGATCCGGGTTTTCTTTGTCCGCGGTAGCACCGGTTTCCAAGTAAGGAAAAATTTTGATTCCGCAATTTGGCCTCGGAATAGACGGCCGGGGCGCTGCCGTGGCGCAACACCCTTCACCGGGAGTGACCCCTTGGACAGAAGTTTGCGTCAGGGCATTAACTTCACTATAGCCGATTACTTTTGCTTTGCATCGTGGTATTCAGTTGGAATATCCTGCACCTCATTCTACGGGGAAAGAGCCGAGATCCCTTCACCGGGAGTGACCTCTTTAGTAAAGGTTTTCGTCACTATATTTTTATAAAAGGCTATGCAGTTCCTTCAACGATATCAAGTTCATTACGTTAAAGGTTTTTCGCCAAAAACCAGTCATAGCCCTCCGTCATTTCTTACAAGTATTACTTAGTATTCGTGCTGCGTTTGTTGACTGTGTCAAGGCGTAGTGTGCGGTAGCTAAGTAGTGTTTGTTTGCAGCATATTAATGGGATTGGTTAGGACAGTCGTGCGGCCTTGTTGACTGTGTCAAGGGCTCGTACGGGTGGGTTTAATGCAATCCAGGATAATGACGGGCTGAACTTGACTAGGACTTTTTGATTTGTTGACTGTATCAAGGTCACTTGGGTCCTAGGGGTAAAAACCTACATCGGGAGTTTCAAAAGAACTGAAACTTGCCAGATATGCGCATACCTTCTGGAGTGTGGTGACGTGAGTGGATTCCGTCACGTTATCATGCGATGATAGTTGGATCCCGATTCCCACTGATGAGTTGGTTTACTCCTCGGGTGATCCCGACTAATTCTTCTTTCAGGTCTGGAGGAGAATTTGAGGTACAGTGGGAGGTTTCCTGATTAGATAAAGTGATAACCATTCTGATCTAGGTTAGAGTGCACGCTGAGTGTTTCTTTTCTCTCTCTCTGGCAGCGACCATTGACCCGACCCTAGACTATGACTCAGTGACCAAGTTGACCGAACCTTCTTAACACAGGCTTTTGGATTGTCAGAGTTGCAGACCTCATTGCCACTCCTACTTTTACCCTTTTCTCCAGGACACCCCGTATTACTGCGAACGTCCACTTCCATTGGACAAAACCATCGTATGGTTATATACGAACTCGAAGGAATTCGAGGATGGTTTCCGGTTCTGGAGAAAACGGATATGATTATTCAGTTGTCTTTTCCCTTTTACCTTCTCTCAAGTTGTGAGTACTCCTTGGTTTAGGAGATAGCACACCTATTATGCAAATTGGATAGTCTTCTTCCAAACCTTAGGCTGGTGCCGACCGGTAGGGAATGAAGAAAACCAATTAGCCTAAACGGTGTGCAGAAGGTATTAAGATTAAGACAAAATAAAGGGATTAGTAAGAGGGCAAAGTAAATTGCGACTGATATTCACGACCAAACCAAGTATTTCTTCGCCAATCCTAAATCACCTTTGTATTTCTCCAGGACACTCCGCATCACTACGAAGATCCACAGTTTATTGGATAATCCATCGTATGGTTATATAGGAACTCGAAAGGAACTTGTTCTAGTTCGGGGATGGATTCTGGTCCAGGAGAAATAGGAATACGGTTTATTCGGTTGTCTTTTCTCTTCACCTCGTCTCGCATTGCGAGTGCTCCTAGGATTAGGACAGTACACCCATTATGCTTATTGGATAGTCTTCTTCCAAACCATAGGCTGGTGCCGAACGGTAGGGAAGGAAGAAAACCAATTGGCCTAAAGGGGTGTGCAGAAGGTAATGACTAAAGACATATAAAGGGATTTGGAGAGGTGGCAAAGAATTATACGGTTATAGTTGTGAATCTGGATAATGGAAGAGGCATTACTAAGAATACCGGAATACCCCACCGAAACATTTCAATGTTTCAGTTTTACCGTGTAATGTTAAAAGAAAACTGATTTCCCGATTAGATACTTACTCCAGGGTATGTATTTACCAGGTATGATTCTCACATCTGTATGGTTTTATAGATGATGAGTGGGAGTAAGTTATTGGGAATTAGGTGACCATCCTCATTATATCGGGATTCGTTGTAATTGGTGATATTTGAGGAAGCCACCTGGGTTGTTTGCCGGTCGGCAATTATTTGGTTTTGAATATCCGTTGTTATGCACCAATTTCAAATTGATATATCTGTACGTCTATTTTCATAGAGTGAGATATACCGTTTGATATTATGTCGATGACATTTACCTATATCAGTGGATGGTTAGGTAAGGAGCATTAAACAGCGGTGTAATTCTTCTTAACCATAAGTACAGTTTTCAACCTACGATGCACAGTGAAAGAGTTCTTAGACTCAGCGGACTTATACAGAGTATTGTATGTTGTCCAGTGTCCATTAGGACAGAGGGGTTGGTCCTCATACTATATTCTGTTTACTTTTAACTTCTTTAGTTCTTAGACATGTGTTTCGTAGAAACACAGGGTCTAAGTTTTGAGGAGTTATAGGTATTTGAATAGAGTAGAGTACCAGGTGTAGCAAGTATCGGGATTCTTCAAAGTGATCGAAGATGTAGATACTTGTATGGTATTCAGTTGATAGTAATGATAAAGAGAAATTGCTTCTCTTTCAGGTTACTCATAATTGGAAGCATTCCTAAGTTGAGTAACGCTGATCGGCCTCCTTCCATTTAGTTGACATGCACTGGAGATAGCTGCATGATTTGAATCTGGTTCAATTAAATCAGTGCCTCTGGTTCTATATTGGATATAGAACAGTTCATATCTTAACGATGTTAAGGTACGGGGAGTTGTCCGGCTTATGATTAAAACCAGACACTGGACAACTCAAGGCACGTTTCTGTAATGGCTGTTTGTGGGTTGACCCAGGCTATGACGAGGGTTGACTTTCTACCATCTGGAAGATCAATAGTGATATTGTTCTTAACTCGCCACAGTTTAAAAAAAAAAGGAAATGGTTATTTTTCAGAAAACAGTAATGAGAGTATGGTAGAACGGGAAGCGATTCCAGAACCGCAAACGATTACTGAAGATTTGATAAGGAACCTAAAGATTCAATCTGATTTGACATTCCATTGGCCACTCCGCAGATACGGTGGGTAACTTCAGGCACCCGAGAGGTACTCCGGTAGCCTCAAGGACGGTGACAGGGAAGTTCTTGTTTACCCACACTTGCCATTGCTGTTGTTCCAGGCTGCGAGACCCGGTGGGAGGATGAGTATAGCGTCGTTCTAAACTAGCTTTAGAAGTGCACATCTATATGACTCTGCCAGAGGGTTGTCGTAGTCAGTGGGAGCAGCGGAAGCATTGGTGGACATCAGGCTTATGTCTATTTATAGACTAAAGCAGATATAGCAGAGATAGATCATCTGTTTCTGATGTGACAGTCATAGGTTTGACGTCATCAGAATAGGGGATGGATCTGTTGAGAAGGTAGTAGGAAGTGATATTCCTATACTATGATCGGTTATTCTTTGGTCGTCACACAGTGTTTTCTCCACATGGGACTTGGACATTATATCAGACATACTGGTTACTAGATTTATGGTTTTAGAACTAGATTTGGGTGGTTTCTCAATCAGGGTACCTTGACAGCATTCTAAGAGTATTTAGAATGGACGACTCCTGGCACGGTAGTATACCTGCAGGTGATGGAGTCACCCTCTCTAAAGGTGTCTTATAGACTAAAGTAGAGAGGGACGTGCATGATTGGAAGATCACTTGCTTAGGCAATTAAGTCAATCATGAGATGTCAAGTACCACACCAGATGTTGTTCTTGCACTAGATGCAATAAGTTGATATTGATCCAATCCTGGAGGAACAGTCGGAAGCAGTTTTAGAACATAAGAGAATGTTCTAGGGATATGATAACGGCTGCCTCCTTTTAGGAGACGGTTATCACTCCAGGCTTCCAAGGTGACATGGACGACAAGGAGGTTGTCAGAGTTATAGTTCTCCCTCTGACGAGGGACAGTATTCTGGACAGGTGATCCAGGCAGATACTGAGGGAGGCATGGCGCAGGATACTGATTAAGTTCAGTTGACGATACAGTCTAAGAAGTTTGGATTTGGAGTTCATTTATGAACTAGGTCCCATCAGACATCCAGACATTCCAAGACAGGTATTGCTCATTTCGGGAGATGGTTTTCTCCGCGAACTTGAGATATAGAGAGACATAGAAAGAAACATCTAGGCGGATCCACTCACTGAGGCTTTTCCTCGAAGGCAATAGTTTCACAAACAGGCTTTGTGCGACTGACTAGTAGAGGAGTTGGGTGTTCGGTATCACACGGGCTGTGAGTATGCGACATCGCAATAATTAGCCTTGAGTGCAAGTGGGAGATTGTTGGAGATAGTGCCTTCAGAGTCAATTATTGGATCACAGGCACGTGATTGCAATGATTGAGGGAGGACCTATCCCGGTAGAACAGTCTTACTCGAGATGATAGTATACTATCTGGTTTACCTTTATCATCGTGTACTGCTTTAGGTGACCTTACAAGTCGCTATTACACGCTGATAGAGCCTCTAGGATTCTTGCTTGACTGCCGGCAGTATGATGGCGATCATATACGTGGGAGCTGGGGTCTATAAGCACATCCTTAAATGGTCCCTAGTCGTGGGAGTTTCGAGACAGGGCATCGATACTCCATTAGTAGACTAGTGTATACATCGAGACCCCGACGAGGGGCGGTGGCCGGTCTCACAAGCCACTGGTGTCAGTTGGTTCACCTAAGATGTATACAGGTGCTCATTGGGTTATGAGTACACCGGACAGGACTCGCCGGAACCTGCTAGTTGGGATTATACCATACGTCAGATAGCAGTTCCCAGGTGACATGTGTACAGGTTAGTTCATCGACCTGAGATCGTCATTTGTCTCGTGTGAGTTCCCACTGTGCTTTGATTACTACCCTACCACGGCTCAAAGGAGTCGTGCAAACAGGTTTTAGTTGGGTACAGTCCCGAGCCACATGGAGGCAGTGAGCGGATCTGCAGGGGTTCGTCTTTCCCGGTATTGGGGGTGAGGTCGTGCTGTGTCTAGGAGAGCCATTACACAAAGCCCTCGGCCGAGGCAGGAGATTTACTGGTAGGTATTCCAGTAGTATCTCAGGGTGTTCTGGGCTTCACTCCAACACGACTTGTACCGCCTTTGGGGGTCTGACTTTTACCAACCCCCTAGGCCCGCCATGCGATACTCATAGACGAACGGACCGGACTGTACGGATATTGTCACTGACAGGCTCAGTAGGGTGTTAGGATAAGTTCGCTCATCGACGTCCCTTTTGGTCAATAGCTGGTGGCCCGTCACGTATTGGCTTATACCTCTGAAGTGCTAGTGGTTAAATCCACAACCATAGTATTGACGAGTCTTTAGAGTCCACCACACTTTCAGTTACTCAAGCTTTCGGGCGAAACGCTGTAGAGGCCGTATGGAGATATGGCAGGGTCCGATCAGATACGTGCGGTATTGCACGGATCAGGATCGGACGGTTTGTACTAGAGGCCGTATAGTTATATGGCAGGGTTCGATCAGATTCGTGCGGTATTGCACGGATCAGGATCGGACGAACATTACTAGCCGGCTTTGGTTTAAGCCGGTTCTAATTTAGTACAGTGTAGATTTTGTCTCATTGTATTTGTATCCGGACGGAATACAGATGCGGGTGTGTATGCACAGTATCGGGGTTTTCCTGTAATTTATTACGGGACCAGTTTTCTGGAGTTGCCAGTTTGCATTCCGTTCCGGCCGATTTTCCTTTGTTCTTTCCCGGCCGGACTTTTCCGATGGAGGGGGTTATTTGCAAGTTTGCAAATAACGCTTTGTGGAGGGGTTTCTTGCAAATGTCTTCATTATGATATCTTTCATCCATGATGGTGCATTTATGAGATTAGAAAGGGTATGGGTTTGATGTAAGTTTGTTATGATAATGCTTTGGATGTGGTCACCATTCTCTTTATCCTACACTCACCTCCCTTCATGCTACAAATTCTTTTCCTCCACCATTTTCCTAGGAAGTTTTGGCCGGCCACATTTTTTGGGAGAGAAGAGAGAGGATCATTTTGGTGAGGGTGGGAAAAATTATCATTCATATCATTTCTCCATTGCTACCAAAATTCCCAAGTTCATTTCTCAACCTCATTCCTCCATCAAGGCAACATAACCCCAAAGAGACAAAGCACTACACATTCTACAGCAAATCTTGGGCGCGTCGGCTAGCCAACTTCGCGCCCGAGTTGCCTCGGTATTGAGGTGGGAGCCCGTAAAAGATACAGACGATGTGGTGCCCTTCCGGCAAGGATGCGACGACCGGAGTTTCCGCGGGAGATCGGGACGACGACGAGAAGACCGGAGGGCTCGGATCACTCGGTATATCTCTCACCCCATCTCTAGTTAGCTAGTATAGGTTAATGGTTTCGATCCGGGTATATTGTCCGCGGTAGCGCCAGTTTAAAGTTAAGAAAATTTTGATTCCGCATTTTGGCCTCGGATAGACGGCCGGGGCGCTGCCGTGGCGCAACAGTTCCCGCGGGACAAGACGAAACGGTTATTCGAGCTGGCGGTACGCAATAGGCTTATCAACCTGCCAAACCCAAGGCGACCGCCACAACCCAGTGAGGCGAATAACCCCAATTATTGCCCTTACCATCAAATGGTAAGCTATCCGATTGAGGATTGCTTCGTCTTCAAAGGATGGATTGAAGATCAATACCTACAGGGAAAGTTTGCGCTGTCCGAAAAGTGGAAGGTGAACCCGCCACAGCCGCATACTCCTAAGAAGGCGGATACACCGGGGGCAACCTGTTCTTTCATTGAAGAAGCGACATGGGAGGTCGTGCTATCAGCCAAAACCAAAAGGATGCTGAGTGATATTTATGCGTGCCCGGCGGTCAGATGGAAGAACCCGCTTGAACCTCAAATCATCGAAGGGATGCTGAAGCCGTGTCCAACTACAAAGATCGGTGGTGATGGCCCAAGTACCCACACCCAACCGTCAAAATCTTCGAAGAAAAAGAAGAAGAAATCCAAGAAGCCCGTGAAGCCTGGAGACAAGCGCACAGATTTGCAGAAACAGATTGACACGCTGGAAGAGTAGCGGACTCCCGTCACACTCCAAGAGTTCCTCAACCACGTCTTTCAGGAGGAAGATGATGGAGAAAGCTTGTCGGATGAATCCGAGGGATATGTGGCGAGTTGTCATGTGATTTCCTACTCGTTTACGGACGATGAGAAAACTCCTGGCACTGAGAAACTGGGGGCACAGCCTGAACCAGAACTAGTGTGGCCGACAGAAGAAATGATCAACGCCTTTCTAGACGAGATTCGTTTGAAAAGTAAAGCCTATCGGGAGCGTGAGATGGCCGTTTCGGAAGGAGCCAAACGCAGGCATCTAAAGGAAAGATGCGAAGCACTTCTGCCACATCAAAAAACATCCAATGTGGATAAAAACATATTTAAGATGAGGAAAAGGTTTGCCAAAGCCATGTCAATGGGAAAGAAGCTACCACCCTCGGAAGAAAACACGCTCAATAGGGCGGAGAGGCACCCTAATTACTGCTCATATCATCGGAAGATTTCACACCCCACTGAGGAGTGCGACGCTTTTAAGATATGGTGGCAGGGATATGTTGCTCACCGGCAACATTTTAAGCGCATGAAACGCAGAACTCGTCGGGAACAGAGAAGTACAACCGACAGGCACAAAGGAACTACCGGCAACTGTTACACGGTCAACGCCGGAGGATCACAAGTTCTCACCTTTGGGAGCAACTCTGATAAAGAAATGGCTCTGGGCCCTCTCTTTAAAGAATCCGTTTTAGGGAAAGAGGAAGAACCAGAAGCCTACGAAAACATTCACCTGCGCAATCGCACGCTCCCGGAAAAGAATCTCGGACCCGCAACTAGAAAAGATAAAGGAAAGGAAAAGGTCGCGGAGTAGATGACCAAGTCATGAAAGAGCTGACTGCCAAGGACCCTCCCAGGAAGGGTAAGGTGGACTACAACATCCTAGCGCACCTAAGGAAGCTACCTTCACAGCTCAGAATTCTCGACGCCCTCTTATTATCAAAAGAAGCGAGAGGTTCATTAATCAAGGCACTATAAGAGCCCGAGCAATTCCAAGCCTTCCTCGCCGAAGAAAGGATGAAGGATGAACTGGAAGAAGCGCACACGGCCGATGTCACTTTCGGTGATGAAGACCTTCTCCTTAGGACGTGCGACCACAACTGCCCCTTATATGTCTCTAGATATTGCCACGATATCAAGATAGGCAAAATTCTGGTTGATAATGGATCCTCCGTCAATCTCCTTAATGTTCGGGTGTTGAAGGAAATCTGCATGAGCGTTCAGCACCTCGCTCGTGACAAAATTACCATCTCCGGTTTTGACTCCCAATTGTCATGGACTCTCGGATCTGTAATACTAACATTACGCTTTGGACTGCTCGTCACGGACATCAAGTTTCACGTCATTGACGCCATGACCTGCTACAATGCCTTGCTCGGTCGTCCTTGGTTACACGAGTACAACATCATCCCTTCTACACAACATCAGTGTATGAAGTATTTCAAGGATAGTCTCGAGTATACTATAACAGGTGAGCTGAACCCATTCTCCGTGAACGAAGTCCGCAAGTACGAAGATGCAAAGTACTTTTCGCCAGATTTCGAGGATACAGAAAGGTGTCGCAAACCAGAGAACAAAGCCGCCGCCACCATCCCTGTTTTCAGTAGCGATACTGAAGAAGAAGAAGAGATAGTTTACGCTGGGCCGTCTCGACACAACAACCCGGGACCGTCCGCCCCCATATTGATCTTCGGAAGTGACTCGGAAGATGAGGTTAATGCTGTGTTCTCCAGTCGGTCGTCAGTACAAGCATCCCCTGGCGATGATCAGAGTTTGCAAATCACCATGGTTCCGCGGGAACACTACAAAGACCTTGACGCACTTGAAGCTCACAGCGTGCAAGAGCTGCGGACATTTTACGTTCCTCCCAGGAGAAAAGGCGAAAAGGCGATCCTATTCTATCGATCCTCAGAAACGAGGGTGGAGAAAGAGATCTGGCACGGCGCGGATTCTACACTTGACAGGCTCCAACCCATCCGTTTGCCCAGATATTACACAAACGGACTAAAAAGGCTATTGAAGCGCCAAGGGATACCCTTAAAACAGACTATTCGACAAGCTCGATTCTACAACAGGATTTGGGAGGTCCCTGGGACTCAGCGCAAATTGCTCAACGGGAGAATAGAAACGCTTGGGCTTGGATATGTGAGATCCGGGAAACGGGAGCGAGTCCACGGTAGCTACGCCACATATAACTTCGATGAAGAAAAGGACGCCCTGTCAGGAAATGTCAACCCCTCATCAAAACTAGGTCCCGCGATCGAAGTGCCGAGTCCGTCGTTTGAAGAACAAATGGACAAGCTTATCAGGAAAGTGGGTCAAAAAGCTTGGGACGACCATAATCGCGAGATGGCCATCTACGAGAAAGCCAGGACGCAACGTCTGTTTCAACAGGCTGCAAAAGACTAAGATGCTCCTCCCTGTCAACCCGTTGCACAAAAGGCCCGACGCAGAGGCAGAAGTAAGTCAAAAAGCGGAAAAGGAAGTCGACAGCAACAACGCAGGATTAAAGAGTCATGTGATCGGGTATTGCGCAGTCCGGATTTGTCCCTCATGAAGAAGATGAGTCGAGCGTATTCTTTTCCTCAAGACAAGACGAAGAAGATACTCGATCTCGCTATAAAACATCAAATGATCACATTTCCGGAGTCTAAGCACCCTGAGCAATCTAACGAGGTCTCTCATCCGGACTATTGCTCAGCCATAGGACACCCTATCAAAGACTGCTTCACCTTTAAAAACTGGGTCGAAGACCAGTACCAACAAGGCAGGTTTGCTCTATCCAGCAGCTGGAGGGTAACGCCGCCACAAAAGCACGAACCCAAAGCCACAAGAGCAGAACCAGATCCACATCGGTCTTGGAAGCGAGCTCGTACCTTCCATATGATAACGGTATCAAAAGAAGAGCCCGAGAACATGGATGACCTTCCCTGGTGCTTTGAGAACAACGATGGCGATGAGGTGATCTCAGAATTTCCCCCAGAGCCAAAAGAGCTGGAAGATGGCATACATACTACTGCAGATAACCTCAAAAAGATTGAGTTGGGGACGGCAAATGACTCGCGACCGACATTTGTCAGCGAGCTGCTATTTGAAGAAAGGGTGGCTGCATTAAAAGATGTGCTTATGCAACATAGAGACTGCTTTGCATGAAACTATTCCGAGATGCCATGATTAGACCCAGAGATTGCTATCCACAAACCGGCGATATCACCGGACGTCAAGCCAGTCAAACAAGCGCCGAGAAGAATGCGGCTCGAGCTTGAGATGAGCATTAACGCCGAAATCAAGAAGCTGATCGATTCTGGGTTTATCCAAGAAGTTCAATATCCTGACTGGATCGCCAACATCGTCCTGGTAATGAAGAAAAATGGGACAGTACGCATATGCGTGGACTTCCGGGATCTTAATAAAGCTTGCCTGAAGGACGATTTCCCAGTGCCGGTCACCGAGCTGATGATAGATAATACGTCCACTCACGAAGTTTTCTCCTTCATGGATGGCTTATCAGGTTACAATCAGATAAAGATGCATCCCGAAGACCAGAAGCACACCGCTTTCTGGACTCCTTTGGGTATATTCTGCTACAAAGTTATGCCCTTCGGTTTGAAGAACGCCGGTGCCACCTATCAGCGGGCCATGATGAAGATCTTCGATGACTTCATACATGAAATCGTCGAATGCTATATCGACGATCTCGTAGTGAAGAGCATGTCATACGAATAGCATTTAGAGCATCTGAAGACCGTATTTCAACGCCTCCGGCAATACAACTTGAAGATGAACCGCCTCAAATGCGCGTTCGGTGTGTCCTCAGGCAAATTCCTAGGATTCATTGTCCGGCACCGGAGTATTGAGATAGATCCGTCGAAGATCAAGGCGATCATGGAAATGCCACCGCCAAGGACTCTCAAACAGTTACGGTCTCTCCAAGGGAAGCTCGCGTACACCCGGCGATTTATAGCCAACCTTTCAGGCAAGTGCCGCCCTTACAGTCACCTGATGAAGAAGAGAACCCCGTTCGTCTGGGATCACAAATGCCAAGGCGCACTAGACGAGACCAAGCAATACCTGCAGAACCCGCCGGTGTTAGCTGCTCCAGTCAAGGGAAAGCCCCTTATTTTTTATACCACAGCCCTCGAAGGTTCCTTAGGTGCATTATGGGAACGACCAAGGGAAGGAGAGAGCGCTCTACTATTTAAGTCGAGTCCTACTGGGGCCAGAAAGCAACTACTCCCCCATCGAAAAGCACTGCCTGGTGTTGATCTTCGCGACAACGAAACTCCGGCACTATGCATTGGCGCATTAAGTCCGTCTTATATCAAAGGTGGACCCCCTCAAATATCTGATGTCAAAGGCCATATTGATAGGTCGACTCACCAAATGGGCCCTGCTCTTGATGGAGTTTTCAATAACCTATCAGCCCCTTAAGGCAGTGAAAGGTCAGGTCATCGCCGATTTTCTCGCTGAGCATCCAATACCTGCCGACTCTCCTTTGAATTGCGAGCTGCCAGACGAACATGCGTTTGACGCGATCAACTGAATTGGTACCCGATTGGAACTCTATTTTGATGGAGCATCTTCCATGAGAACCTCGATGACATCAGAATCGTGATACAAAGCCGTCAGGTCCTCAGACCGGCAGAAATATCTCCGGAATCATCTGAGATAAAGGAAGCAACCGAGAAAATGGCCATGCAAATAAAGGACCCAGAGAAGGCTGAAGATTGGAGAGATGTCTTCATAGACTACTTCAAATCCCGTCGAACGCCTGAAGATGCATCCTCAAGACATCAGCTTGTGAAACGAGCTCTGTCCTTCGCCTTCGTCAATAATACTCTGTACAAGAGGTCATTTGACTCTCTATGGTTGAGATGCCTGGGATCCGACGAAGCGAAAAGAGTCGTTCAGGAAGTTCACGACGGACTCTGCGGTTCTCATCAAGCAGGCCCGAAGATGAAGTTGAAGATTAAACGGATGGGTTATTACTGGCCCACGATGATCCAGGACTGCCTCGAATATGCGAAGCAATGCCACTCATGCCAAATCCATGGGGATTTCATCCACCAGCATCCAAATCCTCTGCATCCAAAGGTGGCTGGCTGGCCGTTCGAAATGTGGGGAACTGACATAGTCAGCCCTATCGAACCAGCATCGTCCAGGGGACATCGTTTCATCCTAGCGACCACTGACTACTTCTCCAAATGGGCAGAAGCAGTACCATTGAGGGAAGTGAAGATGGAGAATATCCTCCATTTCTTCAAGACGCACGTCATTTATCGGTTTGGAACGCCAAGACGGATCATCTCCGATAATGGGCCAGCCTACAGAAGTCACAAGATCAGCCGTTTCGCACAACAACACAACATAGACTGGAGATATTCCTCGGTTTATAATCCCCGAGCTAACGGTCTAGCCGAGGCCTTCAACAAAACCTTGACAAAGATCATGAAGAAGACGGTGTCCCGAAACAAAAAGGACTGGCACGAGAGACTGCAAGAAGCTCTTTGGGCGTATCGAACTACGTTCAAGACGGCCACGAACACAACGCCATACGCGTTGGTATTCGGTACAGAAGCAGTACTCCCCATCGAGATAGAGTTACCCTCTCTGCGAGTGGCAATCCATTACGAGCTGACGGACGAAGAAAATGCTCACCTTCGGCTAGAGGAGCTTGATGCCCTTGATGGAACACGGCTCATAGCGCAACAAAATCTGGAGGTTTATAAAGCCAAAATGACGCGCTCATACGAAAGATTGACCAGGCCGAGGACATTCCGCCAAGGAAAACTCGTACTAGTGGTCAAAAGACCTATAATCCCCAGTCGCGCCAAGCGGGGAAAATTCGAGCCAAACTATGAAGGCCCGTACATCATAGACAAGGTCTACCAGGGTGGAGCGTATCTACTCATGGATATGCACAGTGAAAGATCTTTCAGGCCAATAAACGGTCGCTTCCTGAAAAAATAATACGCTTAATAGGTCAAGGCCTAGGTCAATGATAGATGACGACGACCATGCCCGCTCGCTATCTTCCTAAGCCCGAATTCTATAAGTAGTAACTGGCCTTCTTCAACGATGGACCGAAACGTCCTTAAACTAACAACGGACCGAAATGTCCTTAAACTAACGACGGACCGAAACGTCCTTAATCTAACAATGGACCACTATGTCCTAAAACTAGCTGTTGACCGAGATGTCGATAAACTACGGTGGATTGCAGCATCTCAAAGTCAGTACAAAAAAAAATAATAAAAAAAATATTTAAAAAATATAATAATAAAAATAAAAACGGTATGTCCATAAGCGACATGGGCACGGATGAAAACCCGAAAGGGCTCCGTGAGTAAAAACAGCAGGGCTACCGGCGAGTGTTTGTGAAAACCCGAAAGGGCGCAACCTCGTTAAAGGACACTTGCAGGGTCCTCACGACCATGTAAGGAGAAACCACCCACGTGAGATCCTTACGACTCACAAGGGAGCAACACACTTAGGAGTCCTCACAATTCCTAAGGAGAAATTACACTTGCGAGATCCTCACGACTCGTAAGGAGAACTCTCTTATGGGACCCTCACGGATCATAAGATTTGAAAGTCTTAAGTTACAGAAACCTGAACCTGTTCTTAAGCAACACCCCCACAACCTTCGACATTGCCCTACAAGCGGCTCAATACTGACCCTTGTATACAATCCACGGGCGCGAATAAACATTTCCCTATCCAAGTCCCATCCGTGACTGGGGATATGATCGCACGGTAAACAACCCTTATGAGTCCTCTCGACTTATAAGGAGAAAACCCTTTTATAAGATCCTTACGACTTACAGGGGAACACGCACTTAGGAATCCTCACGATTCCTAAGGAGAAAACACACCTACAAGATCCTCACGACTTGTAGGGAGAAATACCTTTGTGAGACCCTTACAGCTCATGAAGTTAAAAGCCTTAGTCGACAGGACCCTAACCCTGTTTACTAAGCCACCTTTGTTCGACATCGACAGAGGCAAATGATGATTCGCTCCTGGCAATGTCCCAGTTGTAGCGGTGCTGATGCCGAAATCGGTGTCTAAATCCAAGCTTGCAGCGAAAAGCCAGTTGGCCATACATGCATATGAAATAGTTGAAATGATGGGGCGACTTGCAATATAAAAATAGCAAGTAAAAATGTATGCATGAAAAATAGCCGAAATGATGGGGCAACTCGCAATAAAAAGCAGCGAGTAAAAATAAAATAAATAGCCGAAATGATTGGGCACTGCGAAAAATAGCCGAAATGATGGGGCAATCGCGACCTTCGCGATATAAAAGCTGAAATGATAGAGCATCGCGGAAAAATAAATAAAATAAAAATGAAACTTCTGCCCTACAGGTGATGTTACATCAATCCCTGTATACAATCCAGGGGCGCAAACAAAGAAGGGATCATACTCTTCCCCCTAGGTTTCATCAGAAGAAGAAGCCAAATCTCGACGGGCCACAAGTGACCTAGAGACCGTCTCAACACTCGTCTCATCACAACGGACACAACGTCAAGCGAAGTGGAACAGCGGCAACTCCCAGTTCCATGGCTCGACGATATACAGATCACCAAGAGTCAAATCTCTACTCCATGAAATGCGGATATAATCAACGAAATTCCTGATCACGTGGAACGCGGATAACGTCACTCTTTGACCACATGGAAAACGTCCAGAGCGGAGCCTGGTCCTCGCAGAACACGGCAGTGAACCCATGAGAAGCATCCAGAGCAAAATTCCTGGTCACGTGGAACGCGGATAACGTCACTTTTTGACCCCGTGGAAAACGTCCAGAGCGGATCCTGGTCCTCGCAGAGCACGGCAGTGAACCCGTGTGAAGCATCCAGAGCGGAGCCTAGTCCTCGCCGAGCACGGTAGTGAACCCGTGTGAAGCATTTAGTGCAAAATTCCTGGTCACGTGGAACGCGGATAACGTCACTCTTTGACCCCATGGAAAACGTCCAGAGCGGATCCTGGTCCTCGCAGAGCACGGCAGTGAACCCGTGTGAAGCATCCAGAGCGGAGCCTAGTCCTCGCCGAACACGGCAGTGAACCCGTGTGAAGCATCTAGTGCAAAATTCCTGGTCACGTGGAACGCGGATAACGTCACTCTTTGACTCTGTGGAAAACGTCCAGAGCGGAGCTTGGTCCTCGCAGAACACGGCAGTGAACCCGTGAGAAGCATCCAGAGCAAAATTTCTGGTCACGTGGAACGCGGATAACGTCACTCTTTGACCCCGTGGAAAACGTCCAGTGTGGATCCTGGTCCTCGCAGAGCACGGCAGTGAACCCATGTGAAGCATCCAGAGCGGAGCCTAGTCCTCGCCGAGCACGACAGTGAACCCGTGTGAAGCATCTAGTGCAAAATTCCTGGTCATGTGGAACGCGGATAACGTCACTCTTTGACCCCATGGAAAACGTCCAGAGCGGAGCCTGGTCCTCGCCAAACACGGCAGTGAACCCGTGGGAAGCATCCAGAGCAAAATTCCTGGTCACGTGGAACGCGGATAACGTCACTCTTTGACCTCGTGGAAAACATCCAGAGCGGAGCCTGGTCCTCGCCGAATAAGGCAGTGAACCCGTGGGAAGCATCCAGAGCAAAATTCCTGGTCACGTGGAACGCGGATAACGTCACTCTTTGACCCCGTGGGAAACGTCCAGAGCAGATCCTGGTCCTCGCAGAGCACGGCAGTGAACCCATGTGAAGCATCCAGAGCGGAGCCTAGTCCTCGCCGAACACGGCAGTGAACCCGTGCGAAGCATCTAGCACAAAATTCCTGGTCATGTGGAACGCGGATAACGTCACTCTTTGACCCCGCGGAAAATGCCCAGAGTGGAGCCTGGTCCTCGCCGAACACGGCAGTGAACCCGTGTGAAGCATCCAGAGCAAACATTGGACTGTAGAGTCCTTAAAATCCACGGACTATGATGTCCTTAACCTTGACCGTAATGTCTTAAAACTAACGATCAACCACCATGATTCTAGACTGATTTTACCTTGGTTCAAGGGTATATCTCTACACTCCTTTGATATTTGTCATTATAATTCCTCAACGTCTTCAAAGAGGTGACGGGTCCCGGTAACCAAACATCGGACTGTGGAGTCCTTAAATCCACGGACTATGATGTCCTTAACCTTGACCATGATGTCTTAAAACTAACATTGGACTGTGGAGTCCTTAAATCCACGGACTATGATGTCCTTAACCTTGACCGTGATGTCTTAAAACTAACATTGGACTGTGGAGTCCTTAAATCCACGAACTATGATGTCCTTAACCTTGACCGTGATGTCTTAAAACTAACATTGGACTGTGGAGTCCTTAAATCCATGGACTATGATGTCCTTAACCTTGACCGTGATATCTTAAAACTAACATTGGACTGTGGAGTCCTTAAATCCACGGACTATGATGTCCTTAACCTTGACCGCGATGTCTTTAAACTACGGTACCGTGAAAAACATCCCAAAACAACCCCTGACCCCGTGAAATACGGATAAGGGCGACCGCACCCAGCACTTGCGGGTTCTCACGACCGGTAAGAAAGAAAACTTTCTTGTGAGATCCTTACGATTCTCAAGGGAAAACCCGCTTAAGAATCCTCACGATTCTTAAGAAAGACTTACACCTACGGGATCCTCTCGACCTGTAGGGAGAAAAACTCTTTATGATACCCTCACGGCTCATAGAGCTCAAAAGTCTTAGAAGGCAGATCTTAACCCTGAATCCTAAGCCATCCCTGCCCTGTAAAGAGACCAAGATAAATTGTCCGCAGAACACATTCAATAAAAAGGAGACACACCATTGAGAAGAAAAATATGTCTTTATTCATAAACCAAAATGGATACAAAGTACAATTCATGAAAGAACAAAAAGAAAATACTCTCATTCAGGAATATGTACAAAAAGAAAGGAAAAGATACAAGTTTTCAAGCCGGCGGGCGATTTAGCAATTTTGCTAGCTCATCCTTCTGTTGCTGGGCCACAGCTTCATGATTCAGGATCGCCAGAAGACGGGCCTCCGCCTGAGCCTACTGGGCCTGATACGAGGCGAGCCGGCCTTCGAGCTCTTTCTCGGTATCCTTGTGAGCCTCGACCCTTTCGCGAGTGAACACAGCAGCTTTATCAAGAGCCACCACCTCTCTGATGGACTCTTGAAGTACCCGCCAGAGTTCATACGCTTTATTGGCTTTGGCTGTGAGGCTGGTTTGAAGCTCGCTCAATGCCTTAGAGGCCAGCTCCCTTTCCGAGAATTTGCGGCCGAGCCTCTTCTCGCATGATGCTATGTTTGCCGCGCACCGCTTGATCAAGCCCCGTAAGCTCACCTTCGCAGCCACAGCCTCTAGAGTAGGACATGTACGCTCAAGACTGTATAAACAAACCTCCATTCGACGGCAATAGTCGATCTGAAACACGCACACATCGCCTGATATGCGAGGCAAAAAGGAAAATTTCCGATACGGACCCTATCAAGCATGCATTGGCGACTATATGATATTCAAAAAGAACTGATACCCGAAGCTCTGATGTGCATGCAACATAATGATAGTACTTGCAATTAAAGAAAGTTCTCATGGGAGGAATATGAAGATCATTTACGCAGGCAAAACACACGTACGAGGGCACAACAAACATGAAAATTCAATGTAAAGCATGCAACAACTTAATAAAAAAGGGGTACACTAATTTGAATATACTATGGTAGCGGAAAAAGGTCACCAAACAAAGGATTAGTGGCACAAGGGTTAACGAAACAAAGAGCAAAATTCTCCATCTCTCTTTCTGCCTTCTCTAACACATCGAAATGACGGTTCTCGCGAGGAGTCGTTCCCCACCGATTGGCGCCATGTTCGTCCGTAAAAGCAGACATAATAGCCCGCTGGGCTCTTGTCTGGCCCAACAGGTGAACCGAGCAATCTTTCAAAGCCTGAGTAATCAGACACGCTTCGTGAAAACACTCGAGCTTGTCTTCAGCCGCGTCAAGCATCCCCAGGGTCATCTCCGCTGGGTAAGGAGAGATGTCAGCAAGCACGGCAGCAAGAATCATCCGAAGCCAAAGGGACCCCATTGGGAAGGGGACCCCCTGCGGATCAAGAGATCATATATCGCCGAATCACATTCGTTGTCGGTAAGAAGGGGATTCACCAGTCGTGTAGCAAAGCAAGGAATCATCTCCTCGATAGGTACTTCCCATGGCTGTTGACGAGCATGGGGGCGGTTGCAGGCCATGGCACTCAGTTATTTTATCAGGATAAATCACACTAAAGTGAGAATAGATTTATCTGCGAAGAAACAAAGAAGACCATGACCTCAGGTTATAAAGAGGGGCATTAAACGCTGCGCCCGGAGAATATTGCATGGTGGAACTATTTCCAAGGCCAAAAAAGGGAAGACATTGGAAATCAAGGAGATGGGACTATTTCCAAGGCTCCTTTTCTGCATCTAATGCTGTGCGCAAAAATATGGCATGAAAAATTAAACAGCCCCATCAAAAGGGCCCCACGTGCAGAGCACGTGAGCACCAAACTTGATATGCGCTAAAAAGTAAAATGGTACCTCACATGCCGAACTCGTCAGCAGCAATAATGACAACATAACAAAATCCCAGAAAGAAGGCATGCAAACACAGAAGGGAAGGAAAAACTTATCACTCATACTTTAAAAGTTCATACAAAAACAAGAAGAAACAATTACAATGGCAAGACCTCAGATTCGGGGTATGGATTAAGAAACTCAAAAGCGACTTTGTCCAAGATCTTCCAGGAATTTCAAACCATCCTAGTATATTTTCTCTCGCGATCACAAGCGTCGGGATCCTCACGGATGTCCTCCACCCTCCGATAAGCAACACGTATGGCCGACTGCTGAAAAGCCTGATACAAAAGATCAATGAGATTGTCTCGCCTCCTCTTCGAGATTAGGCTCATCAGATACACCGAATGCACTTTATCCTCAGCAGCATCCAATGCCCCGAGTGGTATGCCGGTGCAAAAGAGAGGGAGCGCCTCCCAGATTGCCAGCACGATGAGTTTCAAATAAGAAGAGCGGCGAGGGAGTAACTGACCGTTGTACTCGTCGAAGCGGCTCATGACCTCAGCATACTGAGCGTTGGTGAACTCCTGGTTCGGGCTGCGGCCCAGTGCGTGAATATTTCCGTAAGAAATGATTTCGTCAAGATCATATAAATGGGCATCCATAATACCTGAAATAACGATCATCTCCCTAAAGATCAAATGAACCCTAAGAGATCTACCGTTCGAAGATTAAATGGTTTTCTATTTTTGTTGATGAACATGAAAAAAATGGGTTCATGTTAAAAGGGGTGAAACCCCTGGTGTGGATTTAAAATCCAAAGAGTTATGAAAGAGCCTCGATCGTTCAAAGATCACTACCTGAAGAGATGGGTCTTCCCTGAACAGAGTTAAACTCTGAAGATTGTAGGGCAGAGAACTAAGCTCTGGAAGAGGAGAATTAAATTCTCAAAGGAAGAAAGTTCTCAAAAGAAGAAGATGAGCAAAAGTGGAGGCTCTTCTGAAAGGACATAGGCATTTATAGGATGGGATGGAAAACGTTTCATCTACCCTACCCCCAAGACAGATCCGACGGCCACAAAAGTGACAGCGTTGCACTCACGTGCAGACACGTGAGAACAACGCTGTTGGGGCATTTGTTTCCTGATTTAAAATCAGGAAAAAGCTTCAGAGGAAGCATCACGTGCTATCACGTGACCAGCGGTCACGTGTTGGCACGTGACGTTTAAAGCAGCGGCACAGAGCAAGCGCAGAAGAAGAGAAGCCTATTCCAGGGGTCACGTGGCCACACGTGACCAGGGGTCACGTGGCCACACGTGACCGGCTTTAAAAAGCCTTATTCTTTAACAGAATTAAATTCTGAGGAGAGATCATTCAAATCTCTCCAAAATGGAGAAGATTTATCTAAAACCGTTGGATCAAGAATCTGAAGGTGATTAAATATCACCAATTTATGGAAAAATCTTGGACATGGAAAGATTTCACCCTAAATCTAACCGAAATAACAAGGAGATATCTTTGGATTTAAAATCCAATGGTGAATAAAATTCACCTAATGATCTAAAGGCCCAGATTAATGATGAATATAAATCAAATCTCTCAATAAATAAATCAAATCCTTCAATGAAAGATTCACTAAAACAGATTGATTCTTTTCCTTCTCCTATAAATAGGAGCCAAAGGAGAGAGTTAAAAAAAAGGATAGACATACAGAGAGAGAGATATAGAGCCATGGGATTTTGGAAAATTCAGAAAGGAAGAATTTGATTCTTTGCAAAAAAAAAACCCTAGGTAAGAAAAGAGAGGCTTCAAAAGAGAATTTAATTCTCAAAAGAGTTTAACTCTTATATAAAAGAAAAGAACTTAGTTCTTTCTCTGGTAGAGGATCTGCAAAGTGCACATCTCCCCACGAATTGAGAATTTAATTCTCATTGGGTTGAGATCCTGCCATGCAGATCCAAAGCATAGAGGAGGAATTGAATTTTGAGAATTTAATTCTCACAGAATTATAAACATTTAATTCCTTTGAGATAAAATTAGGGTTCAACCTTATGTTATAAGAATTTAATTCCTTCAGAATGGACAGAACCAGGGTTTAACCCTAATTGAGAACTTAATTCTCTCAAGATCACAGGAATTTAATTCCATTAAAAAAGAAGAAATTAGGGTTTAACCCTATGCCAGAATTTAATTCTCAACATATATGAGGAATTTAACTCCTACAGAAAAAATTGGGGTTTAACCCTATCTAAGAATATAAATTCTTCAGAAGAAAATAGAAATTTAATTCCTCCAAAGTTTATTGCTAGGGTTTAACCCTATGATGAATTTAATTCTTAAAAAGATAAACACAGGCAAAGAAGCAGGGTCATGTGCTACCACGTGACCCCTGCAAAGATCCACAGAGAAGAACTTTGAGGCAACGCCTCACGTGCTCCACGTGACCCCCAAAGCACACTGTAGGGTGTTTTTCGTCACCCCATTGAGATGGGAATACACGCACGCTTCTCAGGCGTACTACAGATTCCCCCTGCCTAGGGTAGGCCGAAGTTTAATGATTGTGGGGATCCGAATCTCCGGCAGCCGCGGACTAAGCTGCCGTTAATTACCCCTCGCCTTTGGGGCGAGAGAACCTCCGATTAACGGGTTAAACTGGTCATGCGAACTCAATGTGCAGTGTACGTGTGTTTTTTTTTGAAAGGGGGTTTTGGATATATCGGGAGCCACGCAGAGTTTTACGGGGGTCCCGCTACCTGGATAGCGGGCTGGGGGTCAAAAGGGCTAGCAGCCCCCTTGCGGGGTTCGGGGCAGCGCCCCGGCCCAAAAAATTTTTTGGAGGGGGAGAATGTTGCGGAGTATGTGTATGTGTACATATGTATATATATACATGTATATATAAACAAAAAAAAGAGGAAAAGATATCCAAAAGATGCGTGGGGGCCAGCGCCTTGAGCGCTGTACGCTTAAGTATTGTGCGCTCAGGCGCAAGCGCGCCACGTGTCAGCACGTGGGCGCTTTGCGCTTGGGCGCAAGGTGCTGGAGCGCAAGCGCGCGCGCCACGTGTCGGCACGTGGGTGCTTTGCGCTCGGGCGCAGTGCGCTTGAGCGCAAGCGCGCCACGTGTCGGCACGTGGGCGCTTTGCGCTCGGGCGCAGTGCGCAGGAGCGCAAGCGCGTGCGCCACGTGGGCGCTGCGCTCGGGCGCAGTGCGCGTGAGCTCAAGCGCGCCACGTATCGGCACGTGGGCGCTTTGCGCTCGGGCGCAGTGCGCCGGAGCGCAAGCGTGCGCACCACGTGTCGGCACGTGGGCGCTTTGCGCTCGGGCGCAGTGCGCTTGAGCCCAAGCGCGCCATATGTCGGCACGTGGGCGCTTTGCGCTCGGGCGCACTGCGCTGGAGCGCAAGCGTGCGCGCCACATGTCGGCACGTGGACGCTTTGCGCTCGCGCGCAGTGCGCTGGAGCGCAAACACGCCACGTGTCGGCACGTAGGTGCTTTGCGCTCGAGCGCTAGCTCGCCGGCGAGGAAAATAGGGCTTTTAACCCCAGAAACTCCCGGAAGAGAAATTAGAAAAGAGTTGGACTCCTGAATGTGTTTTTTTTTGGGTTAATGGGAGGGATTCTTCTTCTTCCTCCTCTGTTAGCTGGATCTTGAAGATCAGGAGATATGGGATTTTAAAAATCACTCCTTTTGGAGATCTAATGGAAGATCTGAGTTCCCCTTGATGGGTTTTGTGGTGAAAAACTAATTTGTTTTATAAAAAGGAGAGTAGAACTCTTGATTTAATTCAAGAGAAAGAAGAAGGTTTTGGAATCTTGAAGAAGGAGAAAAATCTCAGATCTGAAACCTTTTTTTTTTGGAGAGAGAAAAAGTTTTTTGAGATATTTCATTATCTTTTCCTTTATAGGCCATACACTTTACACATAGTCCCTTGGGCTTCACAAAATGGCATTTTGCCTATCCCATGGCTCATGTGCCATTTCTTTTTGCACATAAGCCATGGGCTTTACAAAAAATTGGCTTTATGCCTATTTTTCTTACATTTGTCCATAAAATAAAAAAAAAGAAAAAAAAAAGAAATACAACAAAATTGTTTATTACAAAAATTTTTATCTTGGCGTGGGGGGAGGCCGGCCGCTTTATGTTCGGGCTCGACCCGGGCATGGGTCCACTGGATCTGGGCTTGGGCCCACTTAGCTTGGGGTTGACTTGGATTTTGAATTGGTCAACCGGGGTGTAAATTTTTACCCCAACAAATTGCCCCCCATCAATAAATGCACACCACATATGTGGGTAGTGTGCATGAAATTGATGGATCTTCTTTCACATGGAGGCGACCTGATTTGGTTCCCGCTTTTTGGGAAGCTGGCACTGCCCTTTTTACGACATGGACGGTCGTTGCTTGACATGTCTCCGAGACGGAGTGTCCGTGATAGACGTTTTCCCTGGCCCGGAGTGATCTGGTTCCCACTTTGTAGGAATCCTGCGCTGCCCTTTTTGCGACTTGGACGGTCGATGCTGCCCTTTTTGCGACTTGGACGGTCGATACTGCCCTTTTTGCGACTTGGACGGTCGGTTCTGCCCTTTTTGCGACGTGGACTGTCGGTGCTGCCCTTTTTGCGACATGGACGGTCGATG
Organism: Agapanthus africanus; assembly: GCA_030015575.1. Lineage (NCBI taxonomy): Eukaryota > Viridiplantae > Streptophyta > Magnoliopsida > Asparagales > Amaryllidaceae > Agapanthus > Agapanthus africanus. The sequence goes on along the minus strand of CM057349.1, from coordinate 406,295,366 downwards.
CTGCCCTTTTAGCGACTTGGAGGGTCGGTGCTGCCCTTTTAGCGACGTGGACGGTCGGTTCTGCCCTTTTTGTGACTTGGACGGTCGATGCTGCCCTTTTAGCGACTTGGACGGTCGGTGCTGCCCTTTTAGCGACGTGGACGGTCGGTTCTGCCCTTTTTGCGACGTGGACGGTCGATGCTGCCCTTTTTGCGACTTGGACGGTCGATACTGCCCTTTTAGCGACTTGGACGGTCGGTGCTTGATTTGACTTGCTCTGCTTCTTGCAGTGTCAGGGGTAGACTTGACTTGCTCCGCTTCTTGCGGTGTCGAGATTGGATTCTGACCTGCTCTGCTTTTTGCGGTGTCGGAGTGAAAGTTGACTTGTTGATTTTGATTTAGGTTGACATCAGCATCGCTATACTGGAATATGGTACCAGGAGCGAATCATCATCTGTCATTTAGAGGATTTTGGGATTTTGGTTTTTGTTTGGCATCTGCATTGCTGCACTGGTATAATGCCAGGAGTAACTCATCATTTGCCCCGAGAGGATTTGGGATTTTTTTTTTGGGACTTTGAATGTGGTCTCACCGGTAGGACTTGGGAGAGGTTGGGATTGTTTTACGCCCATAGATTGTATACGGTTTTGCAGGATGTATGATCCAGACCGTAGGGCCGGAAAAATTTCAGGGCTTTGTTGGCGTCTGCATCGCTGGACTGGAATGTGGTACCAGGAGCGACTCATCATTCGCCGTTGGGGTATGGGATTTGGAATTTGGTTGGCGTCTGCATCGCTACACTGGAATAATGCCAGGAGCGACTTATCATTCGCCACTTTGGGGTTGGGGACTTAGAATTTGGATCTTGTTTGGCATCAGCATTGCTGCACTGGAATAATGCTAGGAGCAACTCATCATTTGCCTTGGGAGGACTTGGGATTTGGGATTTTGGTCGGCATTAGCACCGCTAACACTGAAGCGAAATGCCAGGAGCGACTCATCATTTGCCGTTGCCCGTTGGGGAACGATGGCTTAGGAGGCAGGTTTGGGTCCCTATCACCTAAGGCTTTTCAATTTTATGGGCCGCGAGGGTCCCATAAAGCATTTTCTCCCTACGAGTCGTAAGGATCCCGCAGGTGTATTTTCTCCTTAGGAATCATGAGGATTCCTAAGTGTGTTGCTCCATTGTGAGTCGTAAGGATCTCACGCAGGGGTTTTCTCCTCACAAGGTCGAGAGGACTTTGCGAGTGTATTTCATCTCTTTTCACGAGTTTGCGCCCTTTCGGGTTTTCACAGACTCACCGGTAGTCCTGCTGTTATTACTCACGGAGCCCTTCCGGGTTTTCATCCGTACCCGTTTTGCTTGTGGACATACCTTTTATTTCTTCTTCTTTTTTTTTCTTTCTTTTTCTTTCTTTTTCTTTTTCTTCTTTCTTTTTTTTTGCCGCTGGTGGGACTTTAAAAGTAGTCTCACCGGCAGGATTTGGGAGAAATAGGGGTCATTTACGCCCGTAGATTGTATACGGTTTTGCAGGATGTCTGATCCAGACCGTAGGGCTGATGTGCTCAATTCGCCTGCGACTTGGAGCATTCATGTGTAGTATTTCTTGAGATATCGGCCATTGATGGGTGGCATGGGCCTTTCTCCCTCGGCACTTATTAGTTGGTAGGATCCTCCGTCGAACACTTTCTCGATGACATATGGTCCTTCCCAGTTTGGCTCGAATTTTCCCTTGGCATGTCGATTAGGGATAATTGGTCTTTTGAGGACCAACACCAATTCACCTTTCTTGAAAGCGCGGAGACGGGTTATCTTGTCATAGGCCCGTGACATTTGGGCTCGGTATAGCTCCAGATTTTGCTGTACCGCGAGCCTCTTTTCTTCGAGGGCATCAAGCTCTTCAAGTCGAAGGAGCACGTTTTCCTCCTCCGTCAACTCGTGCTGAACGGCCATTCTTAAGCTTGGAACTTCGACTTCGAGGAGGAGGACCGCCTCCACTCCGAAGAGCAATGAGTATGGAGTGGACTGTGTTGGAGTACGGTGCGTGGTACGATATGCCCACAATGCCTCGTGAAGCTTGAGATTCCAGTCTCTCTTGTTGGCTGAAGCATTTTTCCTCAGGAGCTTGCATAGAGTCTTATTGAAGGCTTTGGCTAGCCCATTGGCTTTTGGATTATAGATGGAGGAATACCTCCAGTCTATCTTGTGCTGAGTAGCGAACCTTGAGACATTGAAGCTCTTGAAAGAAGGCCTGTTGTCAGAAATGATTCTCCTTGGTGTACCGAAGCGGTATAGAATATTATGCTGGAAGAATGTCAGAATATCTTTTGTCTTGACTTCTTTCAGCGGGATAGCTTCAGCCCATCTGGAGAAGTAGTCTGTCGCGGCCAGTATGAACCGATGGCCTTTGGATGACGGAGGATCAATTGGGCCAACGATGTCGGTGCCCCAGACTTCGAAGGGCCACGACACCACCGTAGGATGCAATGGATTGGGATGCTTGTGAATAAAATCACCGTGAATTTGGCAGATATAACATTTCTTTGCATGCTCTCCGCAATCCCGTATCATGGTGGGCCAGTAATACCCAAGCCGTTTAATTTGCAGTCGCATCTTAGGGCCAGATTGGTGAGCACCGCAAACGCCTGAGTGAACTTCTTTCATGACTCTTTGGACTTCGGCCGATGACAGGCACCTGAGCCAGAGTTGGTCATATGACCTGCGGTATAGAGTGTCATTTACAAACACGTATCGGAGAGCTCTCTTCTTCAGCTGAACCCTCGCAGATTTTTCTTCGGGCAGCCTGTCGTATCGGAGGTACTCTATAAAGGGTTCTCTCCAATCGGGCTCGTCTTGGATGATCGAAGTTTCTTCGGCAGGACTGCTCTTTTGTTCCGCGCTTTCCTCTTCTCGTAGAGAGACTGGGGGTAGAATTTGTCGGCTCCTGACTGTGATCAGAATTTCGTCCATGTCAGGATCAGCCAGCTCCTTGGCTAAGCGAGCGAGTACGTCAGCCTTTCCATTCAACGCTCTAGGGACTCTCATTAGTTCAATGTGAGTGAACCGTTTCATGAGTTCCACCACTCGGCCTCTGTACCGAGCTAACTCGGGTTTGTATATCTTATAGTCGCCCATTACTTGGTTGACGACAAGCTGGGAGTCACCGTAAACTCGTAGCCGAAGGATTTCCATTTCTATGGCGAGTTCCAAACCAGCTGTCAGAGCTTCATACTCAGCTTCATTGTTCGTTCGAGGCTCGGTGAGAGCAAAAGAACGTCGTAGGGTTCCCATTGATGGTGTGATGAACACCAATCCTATCCCCGCTTTTACCTTCGGGACGCTTGACCTGCCGGAGCTCCTTATTGATGAGGCCCCATCGAAGTAAAGCTCCCAACATGGCTCATCTTCCTCGAGGTGCAGCACTTGTTCGTCGGGTAACTCACAATTTAGCGGCGACCCTTCTGGTATGGGATGAGCAGCGAGAAAGTCTGCAAGAGCTTTCCCTTTTACTGCTTTCTGAGGAGTATAAACTATGTCAAACTCGAGTAGCATAACAGCCCATCTTGCCATTCTGCCGGCTAGGCTCGCTCTGGTAATCAAGTGTTTGAGCGGGTAGACCTTGGAGATCAGCATAACCCGATGAGCAAGCAGATAGTGCCTCAGCTTCTTCACAGCAAATATCAGAGCCAGGCATTGCTTCTCGATTGGGGAATAGTTGTGTTCCGCCCCGACTAGAGTTCGACTGAGGTAGTAGAGGGCATTTTCCTTTCCCTCCTCGTTATCCTGGGCAAGGAACGCACCGAGTGACTCATCCAGCGCGGCAGTGTAGAGAATCAGCGGTTTATTTGGAATGGGAGCGGCCAACCCTGGAGGGTGCAACAAGTACTGTTTGATGCTTTCGAACGCTGCTTGACATTCAGCATCCCAGATAAAAGGAGCGCCTTTCTTCATGAGCTTCGAGAAGGGCCTACATCTCCCCGATAAATTTGAGATAAACCTCCGTATATAAGCAAGCTTGCCTTGAAAAGACCTTAGCTGCGTCAGACTCTTCGGAGGGGGCATCTCCATGATGGCCTTTATCTTTGATGGGTCAACTTCGATCCCTCGATGTCGGACTATGAAGCCCAGGAATTTTCCCGATGACACGCCAAAAGCGCATTTCAGAGGATTCATCTTCAGGTTAAATTCTCTCAGTCTGGTGAGAACGGTCCTAAGATCCTGGATATGATCGGCCTTGGTTTTAGTCTTAACGACCAGATCATCAACATAACATTCGACGACTTTATGAATTAGGTCGTCGAAGATATTGGTCATTGCCCTTTGATATGTAGCACCTGCATTCTTCAATCCGAACGGCATCACCTTGTAGCAATATATTCCGATCGGGGTTCGAAATGCTGTGTGCTTCTCATCCTCAGGCGACATCTTGATCTGATTGTATCCAGACGAGCCATCCATAAAGGTGAACAGCTCGTAATTTGAGGTGTCATCGACCATCATTTCCATGACCGGTAGCGGAAAGTCGTCTTTAGGACATGCCTTGTTGAGGTCCCTGAAATCGACACAAACTCGGATCTGCCCATTTTTCTTCTTCACTGGGACTATGCATGCGATCCAGTCTGCATATTTCTCTTCCCTGATGAAGCCGGCATCGATGAGCTTCTTAGTTTCCTCGATGACCTTTTCTTCTAGTTCCCTTCTCATTCTTCGAGGAGCTTGTTTGACTGGCTTAGCATCAGGAGATATAGCCAACTTATGTACGGCCACTTCAGGGGAAAAGCCAGGCATTTCTTTGTACGTCCACGCGAAGCAGTCGACGAACTCATGTAGCAGGGCAATTATCTGCTCTTTCATTTCCTTCGACAAGAGTGAGCTGATATAGGTCGGCCTTGGATTATCGGGCATTCCTAAGTCAATCTCGGTTAGCTCATCAAAGGTTGCTTGTCCGCCATCTTCGAGCTCTTGAGGAGCTTCTTCTGGCTCGGCTATCTCGTCATCATCATTTGATCTTTCGCTGGCCTCACCAACATGGATCATGTAGCACGCTTTGGAATCAGGTTGAATGTAGCCTATGCCCCGTCTATCTAGAATTCGTCCATCGATGAGTGCTCGGACCTGGGGTGGATGCCATAGCCCTTCGTAAAACTTTGCTTCGGACTCCGTTTGATATAATCGGCATCCGCACTTTTTAAAGTATTCCCGCATCTCGGGCGCATAGTATCTGGGATTGAGGACGGCTCTTATGCCTCTCTCATAGGGAAGGCACGCGACAGAAAGATCGTCCGGGTGCACAACGGGGTTTGACCCGTAAAACAGGATGCCTTTCTGTCTTTTTTTCCTCCCGGGGACGTAGAAAGTTTTCAGCTGGTCCACGGTGGAGACTGACAAAGCATCGAGCTCTTTGCACATCTACTCCGGCACCCTTATGACGGCTAGGGACCCTTCTGCAACTTTGAAAGTCTCTCTTAGTTTCGCTTGCTGCATAGGGGTCCAATCTGCACAGCTGTTGCACGGCAGGTCCTCTTCTTCTGACTCTTCAGTGTCGCTGCCAAGATGAGGGCGGACTTTGCTGCTAGATGGACCTTCAGTAACAGATTCGTCCGTATCGCTGCCGAAACGAGGGCGGGTTTTACGGAAGGACGGGCTTCCAGCGTCGGACTCATCAGTGTTGCTACCGAAATGTGGGCGCACTTGGGCGTTTTTACTTTTGAAAGTGATAACCGGCGCAGATTTGCTTTTGGGTCTTGGGGCCGGTCTATCCTCAGTCAGTTGTGGCTTAGCATTTTGGTGGTTCGTAAAGTACCAAGAATCTTCATAGCGGACTTCATGCACACCGAACGGCTGGATGTCTCCGTCAATGCGTCTTTCTTCGCCATTTTTAGTATACTTCATGCATTGATGGAGAGTTGACGGAATGATGCCGTAATCGTGGAGCCACGGCCGCCCCAAGAGAATCTTATAAGACGTGTCGGCATCGATCACGTATATCTTAGCTTCAGTTTGCAGATCCCCGAATTTGATTGGCAGAGCTATGGACCCCAGAACTTGCTGGCAATTTTGGTTGAAGCCTTGAATGACAATCCTTTCCCTTGACAGGTGTCGGACGTCCATTGACAAACTCTTCAGCGTCCGCAAGTTCATGATGTTCACTGAGGACCCCGGATCAATCAATATGCGATTAATTCGATCTCCGTCGCTGTACCCGGTCACGTAAAGCGGCCGATTATGCTCAACTGTTCCCAATAGCAAGTCTTCGTCCTTAAATATGACTGCGGCGGCATGCAAAGCGTGCTGGGCTTCTTTCATATTAATTTCCGCAAAGTGAGCCTGATACCGCTCAGGGTTTTGTAGAGCGTGAATGAGAATATCTTATAAGCTCCTTAGATAGGACCAAGGCGTCGTAGATGCTCAGAAGAGACGGAAGCTTCCGGAGATGTGCCAAGACATTATAGTCCACCGAGGAAGGACTTATGTTTTCATCAGCCGGTTCTCTGCCATTTTCTTCATTAGCGACTTGTTTTTCCTTCCCTTTTGGGGCGTTGCCCTGATTCGGCGGTAGAGCCCTGCCGCTTCTGAACTGGATTTGATTGGCCTTTGTGGTGAGCTCCTCGTCCTCTTCGGGAAAACAGAGCTCATCCTCGGAGTCGCTGCCAAGATGGATGGCGTAGCAGGTCACTACTGGGATCTCTTCATTGGAGTCTTCTTCTAACTCCTCCAGAATTTCAGCCGCTTGTACAGGGAAGAACTCCTTTAATTGAATCAATGTTCTTTCCCTTTGTTCATATTCTTCGAGGGAATCGATATATTTTTGAATGGTCAATCTCCCTGCAGACTCTTTTTCGCGCCGAGCTGCACTTTTCTTCTTCTTGAGCTTCTTGGATTTTGAGCCTGATGGAGCCGCATTGGCAGCTGGACTGGTAGGCTTCTTCTGTCCTTCCCATTCTGTCCTGGGCTCTTTCCGAAGTAGCTTTATCATCTTCTTCGTCTTGTTAGATATGTGCGTACTCCACGAAGACCGCGATGAGTCCGTCTCATTTCTCGGGGCAACGGGTTCGGCTGTCTGCTCCCAGAAGGCTTCAACTTCTGTCTGTATAAAGTTGGTGGTTGCAACTTGATTGTTCACCAACACACTTTTGGACAGCTCGATCTCTCCAGTCTTGTACTGCTTCTCGACCCAGTCTTTGAAGATATAACAATCCTCGATCGCATGGCTCGCTACTCGGTGGTACGGGCAATACAGGGGATTGTCGGTCATTTTTGCTTCTTGGGGTCTTTTCGACTCCGGCAATTGTAGGCCGTTGTTCAAGGCATCTTTAAATATCTTACGGACCTTGTCCCTTCTGAAAGAGTAAACCTTGTTCTTCTTCTCCTCTAGGGAAGGCCCATCTCTTCCCAGCAATGGCTTTCGAGACCGGTTGGTTTTGGATTCGCCCGCCCTTCGCTTTTCTTCATTGTCGGACGCATTGAAGACATTGGTACTGCTGGAACTCCCGCTTCTACGGCTGTCGTCCCGCTTGCTTTTCCAAGTTTTGTCTCTCTGAGAGTCCGGCGGGGACTCTTGCTTCGAGCGTTCCAGCATTTGGACTTTCTTGGTTAGCTCCTGAAATGTCTTGAGGCCCGCTGTACACAAGAATGGGACCATCCAATTGGTGAGGTTCCTAATGAGAAGGCTGGCAGACTGGTCCTGCTCCAGCGGCGGTTCGCACTTGACCGTGAGATTACGCCATCGGGCGATAAAGTCAGTGTTGCTTTCATTCTTCCCCGGCTTGGTCCTCACAAGGTCGGCAATGGAGATTTTATCACTGACGCTCATGAACCTTTGCCGAAACAGGGACTCCATTTGGGCAAAGGTAATGACGGACCCGTCCGGTATACTCGCATACCAATCGAAGGCAACGCCGGTCAGGCTATTGACAAACTGACGAAGAAGGAGCGCGTCATTGCCCCCTGTATTTCCGCACGATGCTTTGAAGTTGGCGACATGCTGATTTGCATTCCCCGTTCTATCAAATCTTCTGAACTTAGGAATGACGTAGCCGCTTGGGAACTCAATCAGATCATACTGCGCGGGATATGGCCGCCCACTACTGCCGATTTCTTTCTGAGCTTCAGCTTCGGCCACCAATGTTTTAACCTTGCTGGTGACCAAATCCATTATCCGATCCTGTGTTAGCGGGATAGTGCTATCTGGGGCCAAGGCATCCCCAGAAGCGGAGTGTGGCCGGCTTTCATGCGGCTCGACCAGTCTTGGACCCAAAGGAACAGGCATTGGCTGCCTCAGATTGTCATCACCCGGCTGATTAGTAGCGGCTTGTGCTTGATTGGGAGGCGCTCGAGCAATTTGAGCCGTAAGCTGCATCACCACGTTCGTTAAGTCGTCTATCTTCGAATAGAGCTTGGCCATCTCTTTATCTTTGCTCCTGAGCTGTTTTCGAAGCTCTTGAAGTAGCTCTTGCTCCGCAGTCCTGGGGCGAAAAGTCGGCTCTTCCTCGCTGTCTGAGCTTGACTCTGCATGGACCGAGGGTTCTTTCTGCCTATCATCCTCATCGAGAGGGTTTTCTTCATCCAGCGGGGGTGGCTGTTCTTGGGCAGCGGCAACCACATTCAGGCTAGATTGGGCTTGGGATGTGGTGGCCCCATCCTTGCTTTTGCTGCGAAGGTTGTCGCTGGGGCGCCCGCCCGCCATATAGACCATATGGATAATATATCCATCCGTCTTTTTATTGTCGGCGGTTGATTTCACGGATCGCTGTCTTGACCCCCTTGTTTCGGTAGCTGGTAGTCGATTGAAGGCGGCTGGCCTAACCAGGTTCTTGAATGGTGCTGGCGCTTCTTTTCTGGGTTTACCCTGCTGCTTTCGTGCGGCACAGAGTGCTTGATAGACTCTTGAAGAGACAGTGTCATACGTTTTCTGTTGGGGCCGGGACACGTCTCTTTGTGGCACTGTTCGGACCGTCGTCTTCTTGATTCTGGCGGTCATGGCATTTTTCTGAACCCACTTCAGAGGCTCGAAGGAATTGCTGGTTCTTACGTCCGACTCAGCCGTCGTCGTGGGGCAACCCTGCACTTGGAACTTCATACGATTCCATTTGGCAGAAGCCCTGGCCCTCTTGTTGGCTCGATACCTGAGCCGCTTCTGCCTTAACTTTTCTGTTCTAAGCACTTGGCAGACTTCGGCTCTTTGGGAAGACGCCGCAGACCGGGCGATGGAGGGACTTGGAGATACGCTCGATTGTGTATTTGTTGGAGTCCTCGCCTGAGCTCGTCCGCAACATTTAATGTTTCCCTTTGTACCGAAGTTCTTTCCCCCCGCTGGAGTACCAGAGAATCGTTCAGATACCGTCTTAAGTTTCGGTTGTGGTGCATTGGCGATCACGACATTCGGCCTCTTACCCCTTGAGACCGGCTTGGCCACCTGTTCCGCCGGGATCTCCGCCAGATGAGCGCTACCGGTAGGGTAGATGATGACGGAGCCAAACCGGCGGGGCGGTTCATCCCACTGTTGACTGAGGCTTGCGGGGAGAACCACATGAGCGTTGATCTTGACCACGTACGGAATCGGGGTCACGTTGGAAGCTGAATTCGTCTGGGGAGACATTGTCGTCGAAGGTTGATTGCTGCATGGAAAAAAGAACATCATTTCAGTATAGGCAATCGATATGTATATTGATTGAGTTCGCATGAACGTTTAACCCGAAATATGGGAGGAGAGATTGGTCCCACCGGGCGTGCCAGAACCTGTAGGGTGTTTTTCGTCACCCCATTGAGATGGGAATATGCGCACGCTTCTCAGGCGTACTACAGATTCTCCCTGTCTAGGGTAGGCCGGAGTTTAATGATTGTGGGGATCCGAATCTCCGGCAGCCGCGGACTAAGCTGCCGTTAATTACCCCTCGCCTTTGGGGCGAGGGAACCTCCGATTAACGGGTTAAACTGGTCATGCGAACTCAATGTGCAGTGTACGTGTGTTTTGTTTTGAAAGGGGGTTTTGGATATATCGGGAGCCACGCAGAGTTTTTATGGGGTCCCGCTACCCGGATAGCGGGCTGGGGGTCAAGGGGGCTAGCATCCCCCTTGCGGGGTCCGGGGCAGCGCCCCGGCCCAAAAAAATTTTTGGAGGGGGAGAATGTTGCGGAGTATGTGTATGTGTACATATGTATACATACATATATATATATATATACATGTATATATAAACAAAAAAAGGGGGAAAAGATATCCAAAAGATGCGTGGGGGCCAGCGCCTTGAGCGCTGTGCGCTTAGGTGCTGTGCGCTCAGGCGCAAGCACGCCACGTGTCAGCACGTGGACGCTTTGCGCTTGGGCGCAAGGTGCTGGAGCGCAAGCGCATGCGCTACGTGTCGGCACGTGGGTGCTTTACCCTCGGGCGCAGTGTGCTTGAGCGCAAGCGCGCCACGTGTCGGCACGTGGGCGCTTTGCGCTCGGGCGCAGTGCGCAGGAGCGCAAGCGCGCGCGCCACGTGTCGGCACGTGGGCGCTGCGCTCGGGCGCAGTGCGCTTGAGCGCAAGCGCGCCACGTGTCGGCACGTGGGCGCTTTGCGCTCGGGCGCAGTGCGCTGGAGCGCAAGCGCGCGCACCACGTGTCGGCACGTGGGCGCTTTGCGCTCGGGCGCAGTGCGCTTGAGCGCAAGCGCGCCATATGTCGGCACGTGGGCGCTTTGCGCTCGGGCGCACTGCGCTGGAGCGCAAGCGCGCGCGCCACGTGTCGGCACGTGGGCGCTTTGTGCTCGCGCGCAGTGCGCTGGAGCGCAAACGCGCCACGTGTCGGCTCGTAGGTGCTTTGCGCTCGAGCGCTAGCGCGCCGGCGAGTAAAAGAGGGCTTTTAACCCTAGAAACTCCCGGAAGAGAAATTAGAAAGGAGTTGGACTCCTGAATGTGTTTTTTTTTTTAGGTTAATGGGAGGGATTCTTCTTCTTCCTCCTCTGTTAGCTGGATCTTGAAGATCAAGAGATATGGGATTTTAAAAATCACTCCTTTTGGAGATCTAATGGAAGATCTGAGTTCCCCTTGATGGGTTTTGTGGTGAAAAACTAATTTGTTTTATAAAAAGGAGAGTAGAACTCTTGATTTAATTCAAGAGAAAGAAGAAGCTTTTGGAACCTTGAAGAAGGAGAAAGATCTCAGATCTGAAACCTTTTTTTTTGGAGAGAGAAAAAGTTTTTTGAGATATTTCATTATCTTTGCCTTTATAGGCCATACACTTTACACATAACCCCTTGGGCTTCAAAAAATGGCATTTTGCCTATCCCATGGCTCATGTGCCATTTCTTTTTGCACATAAGCCATGGGCTTTACAAAAAATTAGCTTTATGCCTATTTTTCTTACATTTGTCCATAAAATAAAAAAAAAGAAAAAAAAAAGAAATACAACAAAATTGTTTATTACAAAATTTTTTATCTTGGCGTGGGGGGAGGCCGGCCGCTCTATGTTCGGGCTCGACCCGGGCATGGGCCCACTGGATCTAGACTTGGGCCCACTTAGCTTGGGGTTGACTTGGATTTTGAATTGGTCAACCGGGGTGTAAATTTTTACCCCAACACACACAAAGAAAAAGCAAAAGAAAAGAAGCTCTGGGGCGCCCTCACGTGTCACCACGTGACTATTCTAACGGATCAAAGTAGATGCCCCCATCACGTGCCTACACGTGATGCCTTTCAGAATTAAAAGTGTTAAACACTTATCTATAGAACAAAATGAAGGGGATCTGGCCCCACCTTTTGGGATGCCATCACGTGCTCCCACGGGATCTCTTCTCTGACAATATTTGACATCAAACTGATGATTTGTTTCCAGTGTTTAACACTGGTTTCCTTAGTGTTTAATACTAGTTTGAAAACTCCATTTCCAGTGTTTAACACTGATTTTCTTAGTGTTTAACACTAAATTGGAAAATTCTGTTCCCGGTGTTTAACACCGGTTTCCTTAGTGTTTAACACTAGTTTGAAAACTCCATCTCCAGTGTTTAACACTGATTTTCTTAGTGTTTAACACTAAATTGGAAAACTCTGTTCCCAGTATTTAACACTGATTTGCTTTAGTGTTTAACACTAATTTGAAATCTCTGTTGCCAGTGTTTAACACTGATTTGCTTTAGTGTTTGACACTAATTTGAAAGCCCTGTTGCTAGTGTTTAACACTGATTATCTTTTAGTGTTTAACACCAGCTTGTTAATCTTATTCCCAGTGTTCAACACTGTTGGTCTTTAGTGTTTAACACTAGTTTTAGCCCAATTGGCTAAGTTTCTAGAGGCAAAGCCTCCCCTTCAACGAGCCAACAGAGGGCCAATATTCTAAATATGATTGGACTTAGCCCAAGATGGCCATAAGTCCTCAATTCAAACTTAACTGGGCTAATGGGCTCATAATATAATTAATTGGTCTTGGTTCCGAGTTGGGCCAAAGATTATTTAATCTACATTGGTTTAAGGGTATATTTCTTCACTCCTTTGATACTTGGCGTTGTAATTCCTCAACGTCTTCAAAGAGGTGATGGGTCCTGATGACCATACATTGATACGGACTGTGGGGTCCTTAAACTTATGGACTATGAGGTCCTTAACCTTGACCGGAATGTCTTAAAACTAACAATGGACTATGACGTCCTTAATCTTGACCGTGATGTCTTAAAACTAATGTCGGACTGTGGAGTCCTTAAATCCACGGACTATGATGTCCTTAACCTTGACCGCAACGTCTTAAAACTAACATTGGACCGCAATGTCTTTAAACTACCTATGGACCGCAATGTCCTTAAACTACCTATCGACCGCAATGTCACTAAACTAAACAACAGGGTCCCCTTAATTGCTCTCTTGTTGGATCTAAACGATCCCGTTAAGTTGATCTTAGTCTAAAAACTAGACTAACGTATCCTTAACAAACGTTTAAGTCGATCTTAGTCTCAAATGAGGCTAACGTATCCTTAAACCCAAAACTCCCAAACCCAAATCTAAGATAATACGGATTTGGACTAGTCCACACCTTACGGGCGATGACATAATTCTGTCTCCGTATACAAACCACGGGCAACCAAACACAAATCAAACACATACGACACGAAGTGACCATCTGGAGAAGGAGAAAGTTGTTACCGCAATGCGGTAGCGTAATTAACTGCAGGGGCTTGCGCCTGCAGGGAAGAGCGTCCCCACAATCAAAAAAACCCCTCAAGCGAAGGGGAATCTGACGAAGTCTGCTACATCGGACGCATCCGTTTAAACCTTTGATACATGGTGCCATAAATCAACTTGACATCTTCGGAGAGGTAGACGGATAGCACCAATTAGCATCTTCCCCGAATTTCAGGCAAGACGTCCCCATGTCGTCTCGGCCGTATTTCGGAGGGGAACATGGAAAGATTTCCCCCTAAATCTAACCGAAATAATAAGGAGATATCTTTGGATTTTGGAAAAAAGAAACGAGCTAATCACACAAATTCAATATACTCTACCCTTTATAGCACTTATATCTTTTGAAACCATTTATTGGGTGTAAATATCTTCATTGACCAAAACCCTCAACAAACTCAAATTCTACTTTTGAACGACATGAAGAATTCTAGACTTAAATTAGACAATCATTTTAGTTGTATAGACCTTAGAGTTGAATTTGTGTGTTTTAATGGGTTTGGCAGAGAGGGCGTTTACGCTGATAAATCACTTAAGGGGTTATAATTAAGTACCATCCATGTCACGCCCTGCTTCCCAGTAGATGGAAACGGTGACGTGGCAAGCCCGCGGCGTATTTATTCCGAGAAGGTCATTTCTCGAAATAAATACGCTAAGCGTCTATAAGCAACATAAACTAACAAGAATAAACAAAAGAATGAAATCCAACTGTGATTTATTACATTCATGATTCATAGTAGACAAAATATCTGAATACAAGATATTTAACATGATAAGCCTTAACAAGAAGGCATACATAAATAAGCTGAAATGAAATGAAAAACTGAATGAAACTATACGTCTGTTTGTGATGCGAACTGTTTGTACTCCTTTTCGACCACTTCTATCTTCTCTGTCTCAATGTCACCTGACGAACATTCCAAGAATAGAAAGAAGTGGGTGGAATGCTCGTCAGCGAACTAACGCTCGGTAAGTCCCAATAGAGATGTATAATATATAAATTGAGTGCAAGATGACATATAATATAGTATAAATGAAAATTGTAATATGTGAACAACTATGGTAATGTATATGGCAGCTATATCAGTATGGAAATGTAACATGAGTATAGAAAACAAGTATAGCATGGCCGTGGAGTATAGGTGTAGTGAATATGAAGTGAATGTAAGTGTCCTAAAAGGTCTCTAAAAGGGTAAAATTAACTAACGTGAGTTCAAGTGTGAATATCAACCAATCTCAAGAGTGTTCTCGAACCCAACAGGCTGTAATCCAGGGGTAGCGAACCACGGGCCCGAATCAAATGTTAGTAACAGGACTTCAACCTAATATTGAAGTATTCCAAACTCAACAGGCTGTAATCCAGGAGCAAGGAAACACGGGCCCTTATGATAGCTTGTTTGTGTTAGTAGACATGGATTCATGATCTATGGGGACTCTTGAGATTCCGTTGGATTCATACTCAAACTACCCCAACACCCCGTGTATATAAGTATGTGATTAAAGTTACAAGTCTTGCCTAAATCCATGAATACATAAGAGAGTGCAATTCAAGTATCGAGTCGAGTTCAAGTATTCAAGTCAATGGTTCATGTATTCATGTCAAGTATTCATGTCAAGTCATTATGTATTCATGATTCGGGTCGGGTCGAGTCGAGTCAAGTGCACCTATTGGGTTTAGGTATTCATGATTGAGTCGTGTCAAGATCAAGTTAATTCTAGCATGTAATGGTTTAATCATGAGTTATATAGATAAAAATAGATAAGCAATCATAGAACATGATATGAGATAAGTATACAAGAAACGTCCAAAAACAATGTTGTAAATATGTGATATGTACGACTAGTTAATCAAGTAATTTAAAATCAAAATATAAACAAAAACATAGACTTAAGTGTTATGCACACGTGAGTTCCAGTCTTGCCTAAATACGACTACCGGTTTTGGAGATATATATGTCTTTGTATCATCGCGCAAAACAGATCAGAATCTGTTCAGAACCGTCACACATTTTTAAAACGCGGTTTGAGTTAATTTTCATCAGGTTTCAGGTTACAAAAATTATTATAAAATTTTAGGTCTTTCGATGTACTTATCAAAAACACTAAGATTCACGCGATTTGGATTTCTAAAGCTATAGTTACGATCGTTCTAACATCAGTGTTTAAAACAGAAATTCAAATTTCTAGACAGCAACTATATAATGTATTGTAAAGCCTATATCAGGTTGTTTAATTCGTTTATAAGTAATATAATATACATAAAATTATATTTCTATCAATTGTGCATCTATACATCTAAAGTTTGTCACAATCGGATATCGAGAGTTCGAGTTATGTTCTATTTAAAAACAGTGTGCGAATCAGGACAGATTCTGTCCAGATTCTTCGTTTAATATTGTAACACAATTTTCTATATTTTACGTCGATTTTCAGTAAAAACTTAAAACTAATAAAGTCTATATCTTTCGATGTAGATATTCAAACCATCTGAAAACACTTAATTTGGATTAATGATTACAGAGTTATGGTCTCTCGAAAAAAAACCCTTACTGGCAGTTTTCTGGTTTTAAAAAACAGTGAATAAAAAACTACATAACACCTAAACCGTTATGCGGTTAGATCTAAAATTTTTTACAGCGTATAAAAAAAAAATATATTCTATCCAAGGTAATTTTCTTGAAATTTCCAGAATTAAAATTAATTTCTAAAAATTATTTTAATGATAAGGTATTGCTATGTCATATGTGAGAATGAAGAAATCATGATATTTATTCGTAACTTCACTTTTTTTTTAAATTTAAATAAATTAATTTAAAATACAATAACAAACGATGCAATCCTAATTGGTTATTATGAAATCTTAACATATGGATTGAGAGCAATGAAAAAAGACTTTACAAGCTATATATTTGTGTATGTTTGTGTGTGTTCATTATTTATATATGTATCCATTTAATTAATTATTTAAGAATTATGATATGATAAGGGAAGTTTTTCATGGCGATATAAAAAAGAGAAAGAGATGGAGGGAGGGAAAGAGAGAAGGGACTTACATACACAAGCCGGGATTGTCACCGGGCTTGTCTATCCACCGATAATCTCGCGTTACTAGCGAAATTTTCTTAAAAACTTCTTTGTGTTCTTCTTCTAGGACTTTAGGTGAAGAGGAAGAAGGGAGAGATAGAAAAATGTGAGGAAAAAAAAGAAAGAGGAGAACAAATAAAGATAGTGTAATGGTGAATTGTCTATAATCATATATGCATTCAACATGGGAATTAAAAGAGAAATGAAAAGTCACCATTTATTTTGGAAATGAAAGGTCTCATTTGTAAGTTATGAGAAGAATAAAAATTGACAAAAAAAAATAATTGCAAGAATAAGGATTTGAACATGTAACCTATGGAATAATAATGCAAAGAGTTAAGCAATGAGCTACAAGATTGTTCATACACATATTTAATAAGAATTAAATATATGATATTGCTTAAAAAGAAAGTGGGCTTTTGGGCTCATAGTTTTATTTAGAAAGTGAAAATAAAATTGGATTTGAGTTATGGGCTGAGTTAGGTCTTATGTTTAATTTGAAAAAAGTTAAAATTTAGTTTTAAAGAAATGTGTTTGGGAAAAATGGATGGAATAATAAAATAATATATTTATAAAAAACAAAATATACAGAAAAAAACTAGGAATAAATAAATAAAATGTTTTACTAAAGAAAGAAAATACGGAGGTATATTAATATTAGGGTCGTTACAATCCATGATATTTATTTATGGTGCTTTTCCGTAATTAACCCTAAAAAGGAGTAGCCATGTTGCTAAATCGGTAAGTGAATTTGAATCTTGCTCTTCATTTTGATATAAAAGAGTAATGTTGATGGGATTCAATTTCTTTCTAGTACTTCTGACCAGTCAAATTTATTACACATTTATATGGACATTTTTCCTATTATTATTAATTATTAAAAAGTGTTATTTGTAAATAAATATATGGATTTATTTGTAAAAATATTATTATCATATATTTCTTCATTTATAATTAATATAATTAGAAAATATATGCATATCATATTTAAATAAAATATTCATGAGATTATTTATTATTAAAATATGCATATCATATCAAATATTCTTAATCAGTATTTTTAAGATATCATATCATTTAATTGGTTGGAATAAACATCTCAAATAAAACAAATGCTACTAACAATATGATTTGAGATATTGTGCAGGTATTATAATAAGATCAGCTCAGGTCTGATCTATAAGTAGAAGATCTACAGTAAATCAATTCACCAAACCAAATCTGCCAAATATTAGAGCAAATTGAAGAATCTCACAACGGCAGAGAATAAGAGATATATTTTCATAATATTTTTATCAGAAAGATTTCCAAATATCGAGAGAAAAAGGCACGAAAAATTTGGAAGCTCAAACCCACCATAAGGCGGCGGATCCGCGGTCAAATGGCACCATGGGCGGCGGTTGCGCGGTCTATTGATGGCTGTAAGATGTGAAACTTCAGGGGCTTGATCGTAGAATCTGTTCTCCGCCGAATACCAGGAAGATAAACGTCTTGCCTGAATTTGGGGGCAGATACTATTTGGTTTTATCCGTCCACCTCTCTGAAGATGCCAAGTTGATTTATGGCACCATATATCGAAGGTTTAGACGGATGCAGCCGTTGTAGCAGATTTCGTCAGATTTCCTTTCATTGTGAGGGGTTTTTGATTGTGGGGACGCTCTTCCCTGCAGACGCAAGCCCCTACAGTTAATTACACTACCGCATCACGGTAACAACTTTCTTTTTCTCCAGATGGTCACTTCGTGTCGTGTGTGTTTGTTTTATTTTTGGTTGCCCGTGGATTGTATACGGAGACTAATTTATGTTGTCGCCCGTAGGGCGTGGATTAGTCCAAATCCTTATTTTCTTAGATTTGGGTTTGGGTTGAGTTTAAGGATCGTTAATCTCATTTGAGACCAAGAGAAACTTAAACGTTTGTTAAGGATACATTAGTCTAATTTTAGACTAAGATCTACTTAACAGGATCATTTAGATCCAACAAAAGAGCATTTGGACTCTATTGTTTTAGTTTAGGGACATTGCGGTCCAGTTTAAAAACGTCATAGTCTGTACAGTTTAAAGACGGTCATAGTCTGTAAAGTTTAAGGATCCCACAGTCCATAATGTTTAAGGACATCTTAGTCCAGTTTAAAGATATCATAGTTTATGAGTTTAAGGACCTCACAGTCCATAAAGTTTAAGGATATCATAGTCCATGAGTTTAAGGACCCAATAGTCTATAAAGTTTAAGAACATCTTAGTCCAGTTTAAAGACGTCATAGTCTGTTTGATTTTGGTTCGACCGTTCGGGGATACACCAAAAGTTATCGGTTATTGGGACCCTCCACCTCTCTGAAAACGTTGAAGAATTACAACGACATATATCAGAGGTATGAAGAGATGTACCCTTGAATCAATGTTTATTGAAAGGCTCTGGGAATTACTTTGAATGTCATATGGGATGATCAATTTTGGAAGACAAGAGTATAGTTAGGGTTCAGTTTTAGGGGATCTTGCCTCTTGAAGACTTAGCTAATTTGGGCTAAGATCGACTCGAATATAGTGTTAAACACTAGAATCATTCGACGCTCACGTGCTCCCACGTGAGGCGCTTAAAGTAGTGTTAAACACTAAAATTGAAGCGCTCACGTAGGGTCACGTGAGGCGCCTGAAGATTGGGCCTTGCTCTTTTTATTTTACTCTCAGAATATGCATATAAGTGTTAATCACTTGACCTTTATGACCATCACGTGTGGGCACGTGATGGGTATCCATGCGTTGGATATTAAAAGTATTTGTCAGGGGTCACGTGGGTGCACGTGATACACCCTAAAAGAGAAACTGTCTTGGCTTTACTCCCTTTTTATTTTGAGAAGTTTGTTCAAGGGTCACGTAGGAGCACGTGACCTAATTTCATTCGTTCTCTTTTGATCATTGAGGGGGGGAGTCACGTGGACACACGTGATTATATTGGGTACTGATCTTTTTTACGTGCATGGAGAGTTAAATCCCTTGTTTAAGAATTAATTTTTTTATAGGGTTAAACCCTAATTTTATTTAGAGGAATTAAATTCCTATGTGTTTGAAAGAATTAAATTCTTTAAACCCAATTCTCACTCTAAGTTTTGGATCTGCATGGCAGAATCTCCCCGATGAGAATTAAATTCTCAACTTATTGGGAGATCTGCTTCTGCAGATCTTCAACCAAAGAAAGAACTGAGTTCTTATTTAGAAGAGTTAAACTCGTGGTTTGAGAATTAAATTCTCTTTTTGTTTTGTGGGAGCTTATAGAATGAACTCCTTTCTTCTCTTACCTAGAGTTTCTTTCTTCTCTGAAGAGATCTTCTTCTCTCTGGAGAATTAAATTCTCTTTTTCTTTTTGTTTTTTAGGGAGTAGTTTTTCTCTTTTTCTCTGTTCCATCCTCTCTTCTGTATTCTTGGCTCCTATTTATAGGAGAAAAAAAGAATCAGTTTGTTAAGCCAATCTTTCATTGAAAGATTTTGATTGATTTTATAACCAACATGATCTTTTAGATCATTCGATGAATTTTATTCACCATTAGATTTTTAATCCAAAAGATATTTTATTTGTTGTTCCTGGCAAGTTTTAGGAAATATTTCTTTGTACAGAATCTTTTTATAAATTGGTGATTTTTAGTCACCATTGGATTTTTAATCCAACGGTGCTCCACTTTACAGAGTGCAATCTTTTTTGTTTGGAAAGATATAGGGAAATATTTTTCCAATTAGGGTTTTTGATTCCCTTTAATTAGAATTTAATTCTATTAGTTCAGAGAGTTTAGAAGTCTATCACGTGTTGGCACGTGACCTCACTGATTAAGCAATTAATTAGAATTTAATTCTATTGGTTCAGAAAGTTCAGGAACCCATCACATGTTGGCACGTGACCCCACTGATTAATCATTTCCAATTGTTTATTTTATTCAGCGCATATAGGCTTTGCCTGTAAAAGGTCACGTGTCTGCACGTGAGACCCGGTCACGTATGGGCACGTGATGCCACTGATTAAGTATTTCCAGTTGTTTATTTTATTCAGCGCATATAGGCTTTTGCTTGTAAAAGGTCACATGTCTGCGCGTGAGACCCGGTCACGTGTGAGCATGTGATGCCCCCTTTGGGGGTTTTCCTTGCTGCTTTATTTATATATTTTATTCAGTTCTCATGAGAACAAATGCTTTTAATTCCTTTTAATTAGAATTTAATTCTATTAATTCAGTGGGTTCAAAAGCCCATCACGTGTGGGCACATGATTTTATCAATTAGGCATTCAGGCGTAGATAGAATCTGCCCAAAAAAAGGGTCACGTGTTTGCACGTGAGGCCTGATCACGTGTGAGCACGTGATGCCCCATTTGGGGGTTTTCCTGGCTGGTTTATTTGTATTTTATTCAGTTCCCATGAGTGAACAAATTCCCCCACAGTGTTGTTCTCACGTGTTTGCACGTGAGTGCAACGTTGTCACCTTTGTGGCCGTTGAATTTGCCTAGAGAACAGGGAAGATGAACCGTTTCCTATCACGTCTTATAAATGCAGCGGTCTCATCAGCAACGCCTCCATTCCATCATCTTCTTCCTTTTTCAATTTCTATAAGAATTTAATTCTCTTCCTCAGAGCTCAGTTCTCTGTTCAAAAAATTTCAGAGTTTAACTCTGTCAAAAAAAAAACAATCTTTTCTTCAGGTAATGGTTTTGAACGGCCGGGGAACTTTTTATAAAATTCTCTTTGGATTTTAAATCCACACCAAGGGTTTTTTCTTTTAATAAAAACTCATCTTTCCAAGCTCTAAGAATACACGATCTTTAGGTAGTAAGCCCCCAATGTTAGGCGTTTTATCAGAGGTTGTTTTTCCAAGAGTTATTTGAATTCCAATGTCTGTTTCAATAAGCTTTTTCTTAATCAATCTGCCTACTAAACTCTTACTGATTTTCCTTTTCAGACGTTATGGCCGCTCATCTGTATGATCTCGACGAGATTATTTCTTATAGAGACATTCGTGCATTAGGCCGCTGCCAGAACCAGGAGTTTACAAACTCTCAGTGCGCCGAAATCATGCGTCGCTTTGATGAATACAATGGTCGACTGCTTTCTTGTCGTTCCGCTCTTCTGAAGCTCATTGTGAGAGCGATCTGGTAAGAACTTCCTTTATTCTATGACGGCATGCCGCTTAAAGCATTGGATGACACCGAAGATAAGGTACACTCGGTGTATCTGATGGGCCTAATCTCAAAGAAAAGGCGAGACAATTTTGTTGATATTCTGCATCAAACTTTTCAACAGACGACGATAATCGCTGCTGTAACGTTTTGGAAATCGTTTAGGCGTTTTTCCGTTTTTTGGGGAAAATTAGTCGGTGTTTTCCGTAAAAACCTAGAAACGATCTTTTTACAGTATAGAATACACTGCACCTAGTTTAGCTAGGAATTTGCTAGTTTGCGGGTAATTGTAAGTTGTTTATAATTTTGGTGCATTTTAATATTTTTTCCTAATTAAAATATTATTTTAAGTTGTTAAATATGCACTTAATTAGTGGTAATTACATTTTTTTTGTTGGGTTTATTACTACTAAGGTGAATCTATGCTAAGTTAATCACTTGATTAAGGTTTAAACCTTCTCACCTAAAATATCTAGATATTTGTGGATTTTATGTGAAATTTAAAGAAAAGAATTAAAGGTTAAAGTTTGTGTATCTTTTTTCTCTTTTTGGCCACATTTCCTTCATTTCTTGATTTGGCCGAAATCATGTTGATATGGTGGGCTTCATTTGTTTTGTGTATGCTTCTAGTATGGTGAGGTGTATATCGCGAGTCATCCTAAGCATTTAAAGCCTTTTGGAAAGCTTAAGATATTGTTGTTGATATTTGTGAAGATATTTTTGCTTATGGTCACCACTTATTTTCTTTTGGTCACCTCCCACCATCAAATTCGAGTGATCATTCTTCAGCAAGGGGCCGGCCACACATTAGTGTGTGTGTGTGCTTGATTTTTTTCATGAACAAAAATTTCCTTTGTAAATCCATTGCTCATTTCATTTCGCTCCAACGGCAACTTCATTTACCTTCACCCAATTCGTTGGGTGCCTTGAGACAAAATATTCTACACTCTTTCTACTTCCATCTTGGACATGTCGACTAGCAAACTTGTTTTTTTTATCTTTTGTGGAGGTATAAACCCTAATCCTAAACTCTCTTTGTTGTTCTAAATCAGTAATTAGCTTATTAGATGTTAATTTAAGCTTGTATTTGCATGTTTAGATTTTCTTGAAAAGGAGTTTTGGTAATCAAGTTAGGTTTTAATTAGTAAAAAGGGTTAACTGATAAGTTAAGCTTGATGAAAACTAAAACTAGTTGCTAGTTTGTTAAATGATATTTTCCTAATTGTAAATTAAGCTAATTAGCAAACTAAAGTTTTATTAAATCCTAATTAAGTGAGATTAAAATTATAGTATTTGTGTGTATGGTTTAATCTTGCTATATTGTGATGTTTGAAAATTCTAGTTTTGGTAAAAACTTGTAGTTTTGTGTTAAAATGATATAAGTTGCTTACTAGATTTTAGGATAATTTAGGCGTGGGTTTCTTTTGACGTTGCGACGTTAATTATATTGATTCCACGCTATATCTTGTATTGTGAATGCGCGATCGGTACGATCAGGGTCTAGGCTTCGTAGTTGTGTCGCTTTGCGTTCCTAGATAGGGTCGTGCCGATATCGTTCGTGTCTTTGTGTAGCTTTTGCTCTTGAGTTGGGTTCGTAGTGTAGCTACACGCGTTAGCCACTTGACGAACACTTGAGAGTATCTTTGGAGTTGGTGCGTCGGTCAAATATAGTTGGTACGTGTTATTGGTTGATTGCTAATATATACTTATTATATTGTTATATGTTTTCAGGATCGGGCGCTGTGAAGGAGGAAAAGTGAGTGGTTGGCTTTACTTAGCCAGGATTGTTGTGAGTAGATTTAACATCTACAGGGGAATCGCGCTCATGGCGTTACGCGTCTGGGCTAGATTAAATGATATGACTATTAGTTAGATATATACGGATATTGATTGTGCATGTGTACCTTTGTTGCATATCTCATTTCCTATTGTGCGTGGACTTAGTATTAATGAGACACAACACCATTATTGACGTTTCACGAGCACTAATTGTATGCTACACATACACCGTCGATAATTGGCATGACACGCACAACACCTATACATATGTAATATTGTATTGTTTAGGGATATATGAGACATAGCTACATATATATCTTGCATACATACTTACATATACCTGGAGAGTATTACATCATTATTGATAGGTAGATACACATATCTTGCTATGCCAATATGGTTACGCATACCTGGTTTTATCTATATGTTCACATTTATTTGATGTTGTATGGACTTGGAGAAATTAGGAACCGCATGGTATATATATTAACTTGTTGCAGTTAAATAGCGGTTTTTCCTTTATATGCTCATATTACTGTTTCATGTTGCATATATTATATTCATGGATTTCATATGATATTCTCTGATATTTTTACTCCTAAGTATATATAACAGTGGAATAGGACGCTGTTATATATATATATATATAGTGGAATAGGACGCTAATATATATGTATTGATTCATGCAGTTATACTTATTCATTACTTGATGTTTTCTAGATTTGAGGACCGTGGTTGTTTCATGAAATTATGCATTATTTGAAAAACCTGGTTTCTCTTAATATGATATTTCAGCTTCCACCATGAGATTTCTCGGTTTTGAGCTTATATATACCTCATGCGAGGAGGTGTCGTGGGCCGTGTGCGGGTACATGGTGGAACCCGGTTGGTTCCCTGTGGCAAGAAGATCGACGGTACATGCCGATGAGCCTGGCTGGGAGCATGTGCCAACCGGTGATAGTATTTGGACTCGACGGATATCTAGGGGGATACCGATCGAGGTTATGTAGGTACATGCCCTTGTCGATTGCGGGTGGTGGACACTCAGGTTCCATAGGATGTACGTACATGACATAGGAGGGTCAGTCCCAGGTGACGGTGCCTTAGAGATGAGTATTTATGTGTTGATGCTAGACACTTGTTTTCATGATGTTTTTGGGTTTAGATATTGGACACTCAGGTTTCATGAGACTCACTTGATATTGGATACTGGTTATATGAGATTTACTTGATATTGGATATTGGATATATGAGATTTACTTGATATTGGACACTCAGGATATTTGAGACTTACAGGATATGAGGGCCAATTTGGGGGCTGATTTGAGAAAATTTAGGATTTAGATTGTCTTGATGGACTTTGGTCCTGCCACGAGGTCAGGATTCCGTGAGGTTGACATGTTTTATCCCATACTCCGCATTTACTTTATATGCATTGCTTCATGTATTACTAGTACCTGATAGAGTACCTTTCATGACGGTTGCATATACATATTGCCCTTTATTGCTTCATGTATTAGTAGTTACTGATAGAGTACCTTTCATACTGTTGCATACATATTGCCATTTATTGCTATCAGCTTGCATGCATTAGATTCGCGATGTACGTGCATACTTGCGATTACCTGAATATGTTATTTACTATTCACGAGTTGGCAACTCACCCCCGTTGTGCCACAGTGTTTTGCAGGTAGTCCCTCAGAGCAGTCGCGGCAGGCTTTTCATCTTTCGTATCATCTTTTGCAGCGGATACCGCTTCGGCTAACTGTGCACAGTTTTGCTATAGGTGGGTTTTGCGGCTATCCGATATTTTTTATTGCTATCTTTGTACCATGTACTCTCCATCTACCACTTTCATGTGTATGACTTAGAGACTTGATGTGAGAACGATATTTTATATTTTGGTGACTTGGATGCCTTTTTTTGTAATTTTACTTATATCGTCTTTTATTTCTTCGCTACGGCGTCGTATATCTATTGTGTTGGTTGTTTTCCGTCGTTGGACGCGGATTTGCTCCCGTTGGGGATGCTTTACTTTATCTTTATGTTATACCCATTTTTGGGGATAGTTTTTACAAAGGAGGTGCTGCCAAAATTTTTAAGAAAGTAAAGTTAGACTTTAAAGAATTTGTAATTAAGATTTTCAAAAGTTTTAACAATGTCCTTATCACTTACTACTTTTGATGGTTTAGATTGCTGGGTTTTCGGCTTACTTAAATTACGTTACGCCTGTAGACGTTGCGTAGTTTAAGGGCCATCACGTGCCAATTTTCGAGTCGTGACAAAGTTGGTATCAGAGCGCTAG
This sequence comes from Agapanthus africanus, assembly GCA_030015575.1. Taxonomy (NCBI): domain Eukaryota; kingdom Viridiplantae; phylum Streptophyta; class Magnoliopsida; order Asparagales; family Amaryllidaceae; genus Agapanthus; species Agapanthus africanus. The sequence goes on along the minus strand of CM057349.1, from coordinate 406,269,919 downwards.
GTTTTACCTTTTGGAGTGTAGGATGACCTTGGTATGATGGAGTTGGTAGCTTAAGCAGAGTAACGTAGTGTGTATGTCCGCGACATACTCACGACACGATACTCCGCCTAAAGTGACCTAAGTACTAATTGCTTGAAATTCATTCCTTGATGATATATATCCTTGTGATTCGATTTCCGTGTTCATATCGAATCCTATTTCAATTTATAGCCTTTGCTGCCGATGACCATGAGGACTCAGAGTGATGCAGCGAGAGCCGAGGTCAGAGTTGACTCGTGTGGGACGAGAACTGAACAGGATGGCACGCTCGTTGCACAGGAGTAGATGGATCCGCCTTCGATAGATCGTATCGCTAGGCTTGAGGCAGAGATGCAGGACTTGCGCCAGACGAGGAGGTCTTTGGTTGAGGCCAGTCGAGCGCAGCGACAGGGGGTTGCCACCACTGTTACCTAGCTATTCCTTGCATTCAGCACACAATATTGTGTTACTTACACAGCACCTGTAACAACCGAGTTCAGTTATACCAATTTTTGTTCCGTATTTATTATCTGTAGTATTTTACTGATATATCTTGTTTGGGTGCGAATGGTAGTTTACACTTTTACATTACATTCGACCCGACCCCCTTGCTTGAACCTGCTGTTTTATATTTATGGACTATCTGACCTGTTTAATAGACACGTGCATTTAATGTGGACTGCATATTGATTTTTATTTGGCATCGCATATTTTATCATATAACATTTTAGGTCACGGTAAATAAATTAAAATTGCATTTCATAGCCTGCATGATACCCCTAACCCCGTGGTAGCGTCCGCGCATCGTGTTCTCGTCCCGTTCAGCGAAACGGACGTGTTTGGATAGCTACGCGCACGTACGTGCGTCCGTTCTTGGGGTATGCATTTTCGTTATCTGATTATTCATTTTAAAGTTTGGAGGTTGCATTTATTTTTCGTAATTAAAATCTGAATTTTTGGACCCGACCCGGGCGCATTTTGAAATACTTTTGTATCTCGCCAAAAATCATTTATTTAAAATCTTTTAATATTAATCGAATATATATTTTTCTATACTGTTGGTTACCCAAACTAATGAAAATCTTTTTAAATTTTTCTAAAATATTTTTAACCAATCCCCAGCCTTTCCTTTTCTCTTACCCGGCCCCACTTCATTTCTCTCTCACATCACCGCTACTTCTTTCTCTCTCTTACCCCTACAAAAATCCAATTTCATCTCTCCTCAACCCTTTCTCTCTCCTCTCGATCTCTCTCTTCTCTCTATCTCTCTCCCTCTCCCTCTCATCTCGCGACTCTCTCTCTCTTCTCTCTCTCTCTCTCTCAGAATCTCTCTCTCTCTCCTCTCGCTAATTCTTTCTTTCTCTCCCCCTCTGTATATATATTTCTTTCTTCCTTCGTTCTTTTTCAAACGAACCCAAAATCTTAAACCCTAGCCGCCTCCTTCTCGCCGTCGACCACAGCCGACGACGCCACTCCCGACCTCGTCATCTCCTCACCCTCTTCTCCTCCGCCTCCATCTTCTTCCTCCCTACAAAGCAGCCCTGTACACCCACAAGAACCCCCGAGAACCCTTCACCACCACCTCATCCCGTCGCTGACGACCTCTCGCCGTTGCTCCTCATTCTTCTCCTCTCTCCAAACTCCCCAACACCAACCCAACACTTACACCAGAACTCCCCCTGCACAGAAACCCTAGCACCCGAGCCTACTCCCTACAACCAAGAACCCTTGCTGCCTTGCCATCATTCTCGCCGGCGATCCCTTGCCGACGACCTCCCACCTTTGCAACCACATCCTAGCCTTCTCCCAACCCCAGTAAGCAACCCCTTCTCTCTCATTCTTCTTCTTCTTTCTATTCTTCTTTCTTTTATTTTTTCTTTCTGTTTTTTTAATACCTCTGTAGATCGCCGGAGCCGTGACGACGTCGACGATCCCGACGACCCAGCGAGCATATCTGACCTGTGTGATCCCCTTGTACGTTGTTTGGATTCGTTCCGCGTACCGTGCGCGCGTCGCGACTTTTCCCGCTGACGTGTGACGTTCCGTATACCCGTTTCTCGATCCTAGGCAAGTAAAACTTGCTACATGCTATTTATATTATTTCATATTTATTTAGATATATATTAAACATGTTTGAATTTAGTACCCTATATTACATTTTACCATTCGATGTCCCGTTTATATCATTTTAGAGTTAAACATGAAAACATACATTGTTGCATATTAGATTACAATGTGTTGTAACCACGTCCATATTTATATCACATGGTGCTTGGTTGCATAGCCCATAATACCATTTTAATAATTTATAACCTTTTGAACACCCGTTTGCATCCATCTCATCTAGTATATATATTATTGCATCCAATGATCACTTGAATATATAACATTGAAATTTTAACATTCCATATTTGATAAACTGTATTTAATTAATGTTGGAACCAAAACCCTAACTCTAATCGATAACCGTGCATCCATATATTTAAATCTGTACCTATTTGCATACCACATTATAATGTTCCATTTTATTGTTCCATTAGTACCCTATACTTGTTTCGTATACCCCTGCTTATTTTTAGTTTGATTATGAGCACCCACATGACATTTTGTGCACCCCTGACATGACTTGTTATACCTACTGCTTGACACGACATGGTACCGCGCACCTCTTGACATGACATGAAACCTATGTACTACTTGACTAGACCTGATGTACCATGGCTTTACCTGTTACATGATCTTGTTACTAATGCCAACAAACCTGACCTGTTGTCCCTACGGATATTTCCTGTTGTCTATCCAGACAAACCTGTACCTGCCTGATCCTGTGTTGGCATTAGCTCCAGATTATTTAATACTTGACTTGAATACAAAACTTGGGGGTATGTGGAAATCAATGATGAAACCTGACTTGTAACTCGACAGTTCGATACCTTTACTGATCAGTTTTAGAGGCTAGGCCAGTTTTGGGATGATGTTGCTGACATCATCCATCGTTACCCACTACCTTTTTAGAGGCTAGGCCAGCCTTGGGATGATGTTTTTGACATCATTCATCGTTACCCCTTTTCCTTTAGCGCCCAACGGCATGTCTCGGTTTCAGCCCAAGAATCTTCATCGTGATCCCGGGCATGCACAGGATACTATTGAGTTACATCGATGATTCATCAAATTGATTTCAAAGACATGAGAGTAGTTAACCCAATAGACCACTTTAGATTACTCACTACACATTATCCCACTGTCCTTACTTATATCACCGTTATGCCTGTTTATCATTTATACTCATATCTGCATGTATTGCTACCCCCTGTTTATAGTATTGCTTGATATTATGACGCTCTGACGTCTGGGTTTTGCATGGCCCAGATTCCTTACCTTTGCTGCAGTCCGAGCAGGAGTATTTCAGTCAGCAGGCTGAGCAGTGAGGACTTGCTAGTAGTTAGTTCATTTTACTTTCGGTATTTTTTTCTTTCCTGATGTGAGCCCGCATTATGGGACGTACATTCCAGTTTATTCTTGTATTGGATTTTTGCTTCCGCATTATTTTATTCTTGACTCGTTTTATTGTGGCTTATGGACATGTGTTAGATAGTTTATTATTGTTCTTGATATCTCTACAGCCGTAATGTGACTGTGGAAGGATATTTCCTATCCACAGGTAGCATGGTTGGCTATGTCACGTGCCTATTTTAGCGTACTCTGGGAAGAGGGGCGTGACATGGTTTTTTTGGTATCAGAGCCATAGGTTATAGGTTAATCGGGTTTGATTCTTTTGTAGTTGGGTATTAGACCCAATACACGAATCAGAATACTCGTGATTAGGAAACATGTCCTGCCACCTTACCGTCTTACCATTTTTTTGAATCTTAACCTCCTCCTGATTATACTTTTACGATATGCAAACCTCCTTTGAATATCGACTCGAAACCTGGTTCCTTTTTGGTTATCTCTAGAACTTAGGCGACTTGGGTGGGGTTATGTGATTGTAGCTATGATACCGTGGCATGGTTACAATGTGGTACTTTATTTAAGTAACTTGGGGTTCTAGCCTTGATTCATATCCTTAACCTGCATTTTGAATATGTTATCATGCTAATCCTTTTGGTGCTTTGATTTCAGGAAAATGGCAGATAAGAATCTGAAAACGTACCAAAGGCGTGTTGACGAAGCCGCTATGCTTGGAGTAATCCGTGGGATGTTGGAGAACCAAAAGCGACAGACCGAGCTGAACCAGCAGCAAGCTGAAACTTTACAGGAAGGTTTGCGGACCGTTCAGCAGTCCGTGAACAGTGTTGTGCCCAGACCAGTTGAACGTGTGGGTACCGTGGCAGATTTCAGGAGACTGGGTCCGTCTGTCTTTACTGGCTTGGAGGAGCCATTGTCAGCAGAGCAGTGGCTGGTTGACACGGAGAATTTACTCGTTGCGGCACAGATCCCAGAGGATAAGAGGGTGGATGTGGTTCGCATCCAGTTGGTGGACTATGCCCGTGAATGGTGGCTGGTGGAAGAGACTCGCTTGTCCAAACCGATCAGTTGGGCGGATTTTTCGAAGGGTTTCTTGGAGAAGTTCTTCCCGCGGACTGCACGGGAGGAAATGGAAGAAAAGTTCATCAGTTTGAAGCAGAATGGAGCATCTGTAGATGTACATACAGCTGAGTAGACACGGCTCAGTAGATTCGCTGGACCTCTGGTTGCCAACGATGCTGATAGGGCAAGGAGGTTCATGCGCAGTTTGGATGTGAACATCCAGAGGCAGATTGTCTCCCTGGGTTTGACCACTTTCTCACAGGTACTTACAGCGGCCCGAGAACAGTAGAGCCTATCTGTGAAGACTGGGAGTATACAGCAGACAGCAGTTACAGTACGGAAGCCGGCATTTGCACCGAACCAAGCACATGGACACAGAGGTATTCCAGTGAACCGTCGTGGCGTGGCACCTATAAAGAAGCCTGCTGTCGTTGATCAAAGAAGGAGCGTAATTTGTAACTACTGCCATTTACCCGGATATGTGCAAAGAGATTGTCGAAGGAGGCAGGGACTCTGTTTGGTTTGTGGATCGGTGGATCATACTATCAACGCTTGTCCGTCGAAGCTTCGCACGAAGGATGATGTTCAGAAGCCGCCGCAGAAACCGTTTCAGGGACAGAAGCAGCTGACTCAGGGACCCAATCAAGCTCGAGCTTTTACCCTGACGGCTGAGGAAGCTAAAGCTTCAGGAGAAGTTGTTTCAGGTATTCTACTTGTTCATGGTTTTCCCGCATTAGCATTATTCGATTCTGGTGCATCCCATTGTTTTATGTCGTCCAAGTTTATTGCTACACACTCGATTACTTGCACGACCCTGTCTAGTTTCTGGGACATACACACTGGGAATGGGAAGATCATATCTAGTAGAGAATGTAAGGATTGTGTGGACGGGAGCTTTTTGCAGATTTCTTGGTGATTGATACAGGCAGCTATGAGGTTGTCTTAGGAATGGATTTTCTCGGCACTTTCCACGCTCACATCGATTGTAGAGCAAAGAAAGTAATTTTCCAGATTCCCGGACATCCAGAGTTTATTTTTACTGGAGGAAGCAGTTCTGTCGGGCCAGTCGAGTTTAGGGCTAGGCCGACAACTAATGTTCTTACGTCGATGGAGGTTGCTCAAGATGAAGCACCAGCTGTTGTTCGAGATTTCATGGACGTGTTTGAAGACATATCAGGTTTACCGTCGAAGCGAGACGTGGAGTTCGCGATTGATCTTGTTCCTGGTGCAGCGCCAGTTTCTAAAGCGTATTATCCAATGGCACCAGTGGAGTTGGAAGAAGTTAAGAAGCAGGTTACTGAATTACTTGAGAAGGGTTAGATTTGCAGCAGTAACTCGCCTTGGGGAGCTCCAGTTCTTTTAGTCAAGAAGAAAGATGGCACAAGGAGAATGTGCATCGATTATCGAGAATTAAACCGGGTGACTATTAAGAACAAGTACCCGACCCCTCGCATTGGTGAATTATTTGAGCAGCTTAGTAGCGCGAGGGTATTCTCGAAGCTGGATTTACGATCCGGATATCATCAGGTCCGATTTAAAACAGAAGATATTAGCAAGACGGCGTTCCGAACTCGGTATGGATATTACGAGTACTTAGTGATGCCCTTCAGAGTAACGAATGCACCGGCGATATTTATGGACTTGATGAACCGAATCTTTTCACCATTCTTGGACCAGTTTATAGTGGTGTTCATTGATGATATTCTGGTCTACTCGAAGAGTATTGAAGAGCATGCAGAACATTTGAAGATCGCACTGCAGACGTTGAGACAAGAAAAATTATATGCAAAGATGAGCAAGTGCGAGTTTTGGCTGGAAGAAGTAAAGTTTTTGGGGCATGTCGTGTCTGGCGATGGAATCGCCGTTGATCCCGAAAAGATTGCAGCAGTTCGAGATTGGCCGATTCCGAAGAATGTTGCGGAGATAAGAACCTTTTTTGGACTTGCTGGGTATTATAGAAGGTTCGTGGAGAACTTTGCTCGTCTGGTGGAACCTTTGACCAAGCTTACGCGCAAAGAAGTACCATTTGTGTGGACGGATAAGTGTGTGTCAGCTTTTGAGGCGTTGAAGCAGAGATTGATAACCGCTCCTATTCTGACCATGCCAAACAATTCCGGAGGATTGGTAATTCACAGCGACGCATCTGGAAAGGGTTTGGAATGTGTTTTGATACAGCATGGGAAGGTTATAGCGTACGCATCGAGACAGCTAAAACCCCATGAGAAGAATTACCCAACTCATGACTTGGAGCTAACAGCGGTGATTTTCGCTTTGAAGATTTGGAGATATTACCTATTGGGCGAAAGGGTCGAGGTTTTCACCGATCACAAAAGCTTAAAGTATGTGTTCACCCAGAAGGAGCTTAATATGAGGCAGCGCAGATGGTTGGAGCTGATGGCTGATTACGATCTTAATCTCAAATACCATCCGGGAAAAGTTAATGTTGTGCCGGATGCACTTAGTCGGTTGCCAGCAATTCAGATGTTGACTGCACAGAAGAAACTTATTGAAGACTTTCGAAGATTCGATTTGGAGGTTGTGCTACCGCATTCTTTGGGACAGTTGATGCAGCTGCAGGTACAGTTGTCGTTGATCAAGAATATTAAAGCAGCGCAATTGCTGGACCCTAGATTGCAAAAGTTTCGAGAACAGGTTGAAGCTGGACTTCGAACAGACTTACTGATTCATGAAGACGGTTCGTTGCGTTATGGTAGCCGTTTGTGTGTGCCAAAGGGAGATATCCGCGAAGAACTTATGAAGGAGGCGCACAGTTCAGCATACTCCGTACATCCAGGAGGAACGAAGATGTACCGAGATATACGACAGCATTTCTGGTGGAAAGGCATGAAATGGGAGATTGCCCGTTTTGTGGCAAAATACTTTGTGTGTCAGCAAGTCAAGGCTGAACATCAAAGGGTTGCTGGTTTATTGCAACCACTTTCGATTCCTCAATGGAAGTGGGACCATATAACCATAGATTTCGTAACGGCTCTACCGCGGAATCCAAAAGGCAACAATGCAGTTTGGGTGATTGTTGATCGATTGACCAAGGCAGCTCATTTCATTCCTTTTCGAGTTGGTCAATCAACAGAAACCTTGGCAGAACGGTACATGCAGGAGATTGTAAGATTGCATGGAGTACTGGTGAGCATCGTGTCCGACCGTGACACTCGTTTCCTATCATACTTTTGGAGGAGCTTACAGAAAAGTTTGGGGACTCGTTTGAAGTTTAGCACCGCTTATCATCCTCAAATAGATAGACAGTCGGAGAGAACGATCCAAACTCTTAAAGACATGTTGAGAGCTTGCATGTTAGACTTCGAGGGTTCATGGGAGGATCATCTACATTTGGTGGAGTTTTCTTACAATAACAGTTTCCAGGAGACTATTCAGATGGCTCCATTCGAAACTTTATATGGTCGCAAGTGTCGTTCACCGGTTTGTTGGGACGATGTTGGTGAACGAAAATTGTTGGGACCAGATTTGGTAGTGCAAATAGTTGAGAAGGTTAACACTATCCGGAATCATATGAAAGCAGCACAAGATCGACAGAAGAGTTGGGCAGATACGTCGAGAAGACCTCTAGAGTTCGCCGTGGGTGATTGGGTATTCTTGAAGATATCACCGACTAGAGGGGTGATTCGTTTTGGAAGTCGAGGAAAGCTCAGTCCTCGATTCGTTGTACCTTTTGAGATCTTGGAACGTGTTGGAGAAGTGGCTTATCGATTGGCATTACCGCAATCCTTGGCGAATGTTCATGACGTGTTTCATGTATCTCAACCCCGTAAATATGTTCGTGATGAAACACACGTGCTGGATCATTCGGAGCTGACCGTCCGAGAAGACTTAACTTTTGAGGAGCGACCGATGTCGATTGTGGATCGAAGAGAAAAATTTCTTAAGAACAAAGTTATCCCTCTTATACTTATTTCTTGGGGTAATCGCTCACATGGAGAGTCAACTTGGGAACGAGAAGATGAAATCCGGCAGAAATTTCCACATCTATTCTTGTGGTTTGTTTATCCTTTTGTTCTTGGAATTTCGAGGAAGAAATCCTCTTTGAAGTTGGGTATAATGTAACAACCGAGTTCAGTTATACCAATTTTTGTTCCGTATTTATTATCTGTAGTATTTTACTGATATATCTTGTTTGGGTGCGAATGGTAGTTTACACTTTTACATTATATTCGACCCGACCCGCTTGCTTGAACCTATTGTTTTATATTTATGGACTACCCTGACCTGTTAAATAGACACGTGCATTTAATGTGGACTGCATATTGATTTTTATTTGGCATCGCACATTTTATCATGTAACATTTTAGGTCACGGTAAATAAATTAAAATTGCATTTCATAGCCTGCATGATACCCCTAACCCCGTGGTAGCGTCCGCTCATCGTGTTCTCGTCCCGTTCAGCGAAACGGACGTGTTTGGATAGCTACGCGCACGTACGTGCGTCCGTTCTTGGGGTATGCATTTTCGTTACCTGATTATTCATTTTAAAGTTTGGAAGTTGCATTTATTTTTCGTAATTAAAATCTGAATTTTTGGACCCGACCCGGGCGCATTTTGAAATACATTTGTATCTCGCCAAAAATCATTTATTTAAAATCTTTTAATATTAATCGAATATATATTTTTCTATACTGTTGGTTACCCAAACTAATGAAAATCTTTTTAAATTTTTCTTTAAAATATTTTTAACCAATCCCCAGCCTTTCCTTTTCTCTTACCCGTCCCCACTTCATTTCTCTCTCTCATCACCGCTACTTCTTTCTCTCTCTTACCCCTACAAAAATCCAATTTCATCTCTCCTCAACCCTTTCTCTCTCCTCTCGATCTCTCTCTTCTCTCTATCTCTCTCTCTCTCTCTCTCTCATCTCGCGACTCTCTCTCTTCTCTCTCTCTCTCTCAGAATCTTTCTCTCTCTCCTCTCGCTAATTCTTTCTCTCTCTCCCCCTCTGTATATATATTTCTTTCTTCCTTCGTTCTTTTTCAAACGAACCCAAAATCTTAAACCCTAGCCGCCTCCTTCTCGCCGTCGCCCACAGCCGACGACGCCACTCCCGACCTCGTCATCTCCTCACCCTCTTCTCCTCCGCTTCCATCTTCTTCCTCCCTACAGAGCAGCCCTGCACACCCACAAGAACCCCCAAGAACCCTTCACCACCACCTCATCCCGTCGCCAACGACCTCTCGTCGTCGCCTCCTCATTCTTCTCCTCTCTCCAAACTCCCTAACACCAACCCAACACCTACACCAGAACTCCCCCTGCACAGAAACCCTAGCACCCGAGCCCATTCCCTGCAACCAAGAACCCTTGCTGCCTTGCCGTCGTTCTCGCCGGCGATCCCTTGCCGACGACCTCCCACCTTTGCAACCACATCCTAGCCTTCTCCCAACCCCAGTAAGCAACCCCTTCTCTCTCATTCTTCTTCTTCTTTCTATTCTTCTTTATTTTATTTTTTCTTTCTGTTTTTTTATTACCTATGTAGATCGCCGGAGCCGTGACGACGTCGACGATCCCGATGACCCAGCGAGCATATCTGACCCGTGTGATCCCCTTGTACGTTATTTGGATCCGTTCTGCGTACCGTGCGCGCGTCGCGACTTTTCCTGCCGACGTGTGACGTTCCGTATACCCGTTTCTCGATCCGTAGGCAAGTAAAACTTGCTACATGCTATTTATATTATTTCATATTTATTTAGATATATATTAAACATGTTGTTTGAATTTAGTACCCTATATTACATTTTACAATTCGATGTCGCGTTTATATCATTTTAGAGTTAAACATGAAAACATACCTTGTTGCATGTTAGATTACAATGTGTTGTAACCACGTCCATATTTATATCACATAGTGCTTGGTTGCATAGCTCATAATACCATTTTAATAATTTATATCGAACACCCGTTTGCATCCATCTCATCTAGTATACATATTATTGCATCTAATGATCACTTGAATATATAAAATTGATATTTTAACATTCCATATTTTATAAACTGTATTTAATTAATGTTGGAACCATAACCCTAACTCTAATCGATAACCGTGCATCCATATATTTAAATCTGTACCTATTTGCATACCACATTACAATGTTCCATTTTATTGTTCCATTAGTACCCTATACTTGTTTCGTATACCACTGCTTATTTTTAATTTGATTATGAGCACCCACATGACATTTTGTGCACCCCTGACATGACTTGTTACACCTACTGCTTGACACGACATGGTACCGCGCACCTCTTGACATGACATGATACCTATGTACTACTTGACAAGACCTGATGTACCATGGCTTTACCTGTTACCTGATCTTGTTACTAATCCCAACAAACCTGACATGTTGTCCCTACGGACATTTCCTGTTGTCTATCGAGACAAACCTGTACCTGCTTGATCCTGTGTTGGCATTAGCTCTAGATTATTTAATACTTGACTTGAATACACAACTTGGGGGTATGGGGAAATCAATGATGAATCCTGACTTGTAACTCGACAGTTCGATACCTTTACTGATCAGTTTTAGAGGCTAGGCCAGCCTTGGGATGATGCTGTTGACATCATCCATCATTACCCACTACCTATTTAGAGGCTAGGCCAACCTTGGGATGATGCTCTTGACATCATTCATCGTTACCCTTTTTCCTTTAGTGCCTAGCGGCATGTCTCGGTTTCAGCCGGAGAATCTTCACCGTGATCCTGGGCATGCACGGGATACTATTGAGTTACATCGATGATTCATCAAATTGATTTCAAACACTTGAGAGTAGTTAACCCAATAGACCAGTTTAGATTACTCACTACACATTACCCCACTGTCCTTACTTATATCACTGTTATGCCTGTTTATCATTTATACTCATATCTGTATGTATTGCTACCCCCTGTTTATAGTATTGCTTGATATTATGACGCTCTGACGTCTGGGTTTTGCATAGCCCAGATTCCTTACCTTTGCTGCAGTCCGAGCAGGAGTATTTCATTCAGCAGGCTGAGCAGTGAGGACTTGCTAGTAGTTAGTTCATTTTACTTTCGGTATTTTTTTCTTTCCTGATGTGAGCCCGCATTATGGGACGTACATTCCAGTTTACTCTTGTATTGGATCTTTTGCTTCCGCATTATTTTATTCTTGACTCGTTTTATTGTGGCTTATGGACATGTGTTAGATAGTTTATTATTGTTCTTGATATCTCTACAGCCGTAATGTGACTGTGGAAGGATATTTCCTATCTACAGGTAGCATGGTTGGCTATGTCACGTGCCTATCTTAGCGTACTCAGGGAAGCGGGGCATGACAGCACCAGTGGACGCAACCCTATTTGACGAGGAGCATCTTTCCGAGACATTGAGAGTTTGAGGACAGAGGAGGGCTCATGCAGGTGTACCAGCCCAGAGACAGAGGTTCAGTCGCCATGACAGGTTTCATGCACGTCGCAGGAGTAGCAGAGGCTTGGGACGAGGAGAGTCGTGTTAGCAAATGGATCTTTAAGAAGAAAATTGGTGTAGATGGAAAAGTTGAGACTTTCAAAGCTAGACTTGTTGCAAAGGGTTTTCGTCAACGACCAGGTGTGGATTATGACGAAACCTTTTCTCCAATGGCTTTGCTTAAGTCCATCCGGATCTTACTTGCCATTGCTGCATACCATGACTACGAAATCTGGCAAATGGATGTTAAGACCGCCTTTCTAAATGGTGATTTGGAAGAGTGCGTATACATGACTCAGCCAGAGGGCTTCGTAGGCAGTCGGAGCAGCGGAAAAGTGTGCAAGCTGCTTAAATCCATCTACGGGTTAAAGCAGGCATAACGGAGTTGGAACATCTGTTTTGATGTGGTAGTCAAAGAGTTTGACTTCATCAAAAACATAGATGAACCTTGTATATACAAAAAGGTTGCAGAGAGTAAGGTTGTCTTCCTCGTATTGTACGTGGATGACATACTCTTGATAGGAAATGATATTCCTATGCTGTACACGGTCAAGCTCTTCTTGTCACATAGATTCTCAATGAAAGATCTAGGTGATGCCTCCTGCATTTTGGGGATTAAGATCTATAGAGATAGATCTAGACGAATACTGGGATTGTCCCAATCCAGATACATTGACACCATACTAAAGAGATTTAGTATGGAAGAATCCAAGCATGGGAACTTACCTATGATCTTTGGACTCACTCTCTCCAAAGAGATATCTCCCAAGACTGATTTGGAAAGAGCTCGCATACAAGGGATACCCTATGCTTTGGCAGTAGGTTCTATCATGTACGCGATGCTATGTACCAGACCCGATGTAGCATACTGACTAAGTGTAGTGAGTGGGTATCAAGCAGATCCTGGAGAGAATCACTGGACAGCTGTGAAGAACATTCTCAAGTACTTGAGAAGGACTAAAGAGATGTTCTTCGTGTATAGTAACGGAGAACTCCAGGTGGAGTCCTTTACCGATTCGAGCTTCCAAAGTGATAAGGACGACTCTAAGTCACCCTCGGGATTTGTCTTTACCCTAAATGGAAGGGCGGTTTGTTGGAAGAGTTCCAAATAGGAAACCGTGGCAGACACGACGATGGAGGCTGAATACATCGCTGCCAACGATGCTGCCAAAGAGGCTGTCTGGATAAAGAAGTTTATCACTGAACTTGGTGTGGTTCCGTCCATTGGGTATCCAATACCTCTGTATTGTGATAACAATGGAGCTGTGGCTTTGCCCAAGGAACCCAGGTCCCATCAGAAGTCCAGACATATTCTGAGGCGGTATCACCTGATCCGGGAGATAGTTAATCGCCGGGAGATCGATATCAGGAGAGTTGATACGAAGGACAACACTGCGGATCCACTCACAAAGACCATTCCTCAGATACAATTTGAGAGACTCTTCGGGATGTTGGGTATGAGATATTACAACAACTGGCCTTAGTGCAAGTGGGAGATTGTTAGTTATATGTATGCCCTAGAGGCCATTGTTGTACATATGATGTATATTATAATGGATGCTTGGATATATAGAGAGGACTTTCTTGCTCGATATGATAGTATGCTATCTGGTTTCACTTTATCTTAACATGTTAACGAATACTGTTTTGTGATCACGTGTTGATAAAGCCCTTAGGATATGTACTCGACTACTAAGACTATGATGAGATCATACTAGTAGAGCCAGGGTAGTCAACGAGTACATCCTATAACTGTTCCTAGTCGAGGGTGTGTCGAGACAAGGCATCGAAACTCCAGAGTAGACTAGCGTACACGCATCCTGACTCATATGATGGGCGATGGATGATCCCATATCCATTGGTGTTGGACATCAAAGATGGTGTACGGGTGCTCAGTGGAGACTGGGTACACTGAGCGGACTCGCCGAGAAATCCTGGATGGTATTATACCTATCGTCAGATAGCAGTTCTCCGGTGACACTGGTACAGGTTAGTCTGTAGACCCGAGATCGTCATAGAGTCTTGTGTGATTCCTACTGTGCTTTGATTTCCACCTTACCACGTCCAAGAGGGCGTGCAAAACGGTGGCTTTTGGGTACAGTCCCGAATCACATGGAGGCAATGAGCGATAGGAGGGGTTTCGTCTCTCCCGGTATAGGGAGTTGATGTTGTGCTGTGTTCGATTGGTTATAACTGGAAGTCCCTGGCCAGGGCTGATATGGAGATATGCTGGTAAGTGTTATCAGTAGTTTCTCAACCCGTTATGAGCCTTACATCGACACGACTTATCGGCTACTGGGGTCTGACGTTTACCACCCCTAGACTAGATATGCAACATATCAGACGAAGAGACCGGACTGTACGGTAGTGTTTACTGATTGGATTTGCAAGAGAATGTACAGGCTTGCTTGTTGATCTTCTGATTGCTCAATACACGGGTGGCTGTTACGTTTAGCTGACCGCTTGCAGCTTATGGGTGTTTGATATGATCATCACTCACTGCCGGCGTATTGACGATTCTTTAGAGTCCTACACAAAGGTTTCCTGGCTCAGGCAAAACGGAGTAGGAGCACATATGTGATATGTGCGGGACCGAGAATAATACAATATGAGATACTGTATTCTATTCTCGCGATATATGATATCGGCCGGGTATATGTGATATAGCCGGGTCATCGGATCAAGTGTTGATTCGATGAATCGGTACATGTTATATTAGTCGGTTATATACTATATAACCGGATTGTCGGATCAAGTGTTGATTCGATAATTTAATGTATAATTATATATATGATATATTACATTACGTTAACTAATATAAGCTCGCTTTATTGATTCATTTTCTCACCGGGTAATACATTGATAAATATGCAATATATGTTAATTGTATAATTTTCTTTTGTTACAAAAATATATTATATATGTGATATATAATATTGTAACAAGTTAGGCTTACAAATGCAACATGATTTGTGGAGATTAAACAAATTAGGTTTTGATTTGAGTTAGCATTTGGGTTAGCTTTTTCATGAAGTTTCTAGAAGCTTTATTTTGTTTTAAGCTTAGATATTTTGTATTGATATTTTGTGAAGATATTTCTTAACCCAACCCAAACCCTTTACCCTAGTTTATTCTTTACAAGGGTTAAGCCTTCATTCTTAACCAAGAGTTACAATTGTAACCATACACAATAATTCATTATTCATCACAAAAGCTTTCTTCTTCTTCCTCCTCCTTGAAAAAGCTTTCTAGCTTTTTGACTTGTGATGTTTTAGTGTGAGAAATTGAAAAAAAAAAGAGAGCTAAATTCCTACCTCATCATCCTCATCTATTCTAGCCACTTAGATTAGGGTGTTCACTTCACTAATACTTGATTAGAGATGTGAGAGCTTGAATTTGTGATTCTTTAAGGTAGATCATTTTCGAAAAGGAAGACTTCAAGCAAGTATGGATCATTCGGCTTGTGGAGCCTCTCTAGAGTCTGGAAGTTCATAGATCGCGGCGAAAGGACTACTACTCGGAGCTTATGAAGTGAAGGAACGGACTACAAAGGTTGTAATCCCTCTCTCTTAGATGTAAAGTTGTTTACTTGCTATGTTAACCCTAATTATTTAGCAAAGATCCTCGTTTTAGGTTGTTCGGCACTTGAAAATTTTAAATTCGGCATGGTTGATGCCTTATAGACCCTTGCGATAGTGCCCAGTAACCTTACAGATCCTTCTAGAGATGTTGGATTCGACGTTCTCCTGGGCACAGACTGCTTAGCTGCATGCTATGCGTCTATGGACTGCGGCGAGAAAATAGTCAGGATTTTTTTTCCCGGTGAGTCAGTTCTTGTTGTGCAGGGGGACAGTGGTGCCGCCCTTACAGCTTGAATTCAGCCTTTTTCGCTTGTCGACTTTTAAGGAGAGGATGTCGAGGATTCTTGGCTTTCATTCGTGATACCGGAGCCACAGTGGGTTTGTTGGACCGGGTTCCTATCGTGCGGGAGTTTCCGACTTTTTTCCAGATGAGCCGGTGGAGCTTAGGGAGCTTAAGGATCAGCTGCAGAGTTGCTAGATAGGGGGACTTGTACGTCTAAGTGTTTCGCTTTGGGAAGCTCCTATTCTGTTTATCAGGGAGAAAGACGGCAGTTTGAGGCTGTGTATTGATTGATCGTCAATTGAACCGGGTTACGGTGCTGATAGGTATCATTTTCCTCACATTGACGATTTGTTCGACTTGCTCCAGAGTGCGAGATATTTTCTAAGTTTGTTTGGGATCGGGTCATCATTGGTTGTGGATTCGGAGTGATGACATTCCGAAGACTGCTTTTGTGCGCGCTACGGGCTGTATGAGTTTTGGTGGTGTTGTTAGACTCACCAATGCCCTAGTAGCATTCGTGGATGTGATGAATCAGATTTCTTCAGGCCGTTCCTCGACTAGTTTATTGTTGTGTTATTGTTGACATTCTGGTCTTTTCCAAGAGTCGTGAGGAACAGGAGCAGCACTTGAGAATTTGCTTTGCAGACATTGGGAGAGTACCAGCTATTTGCTAAATTCTCGGTGTGTTCCTTCTGGCTTGATTGTGTTGAACTCCTAGGTCTTGTAGTTGCGGGAGACGGTATTCGTATGGACCCGAGAAAGATCGAGGCCGTACAGCTTGGCCCAGAATTGCAACGGGGACAGTTGTCCGCAGTTTTGGGCTTAGCAGGTTTTTACCGCCGTTTCGTGCAGGATTGTTTGTGTATCGCTGCACCATTGACTAGACTGACCGGGAAGGAGGTTCCTTTTCTTGGACTGAGGCATGCGTGTGGAGTTTTTAGCAGTTGAAGGCTCGGTTGACAGCTGCACCAGTTCTTTCTTTGCTTTCTGGATCGGGCGACTTTGTTATTTAACTGTGATGTTTCACGAATGGGGCTCAATTTTGCATTGATGAGGCATTTTAGAGTTATCGCCTTTGCTTCCCGACAGTTGGAGGAAGTACGAGCAGGATATCCTACTCATGATCTGGATATGGCCGCGGTGGTCATGCGTTGAAGATTTGGGACACTACTTGTGTGGAGAGTCGTGTCAGATTTTCACGGACCACCAGAGCTTAATGTACATCTTCCTGCAGCGGGTTTTGATTATTGAGACAACGCCATTAGATGGAGCTTGTAAAGGATTATGATTGTGAGATCCTTTATTACCCGTGGTAAGGCGATTGTAGTAGCTGATGCTTGAGTCGTAGGCCCGGGGTTAGCTTGTCCCAGTTGTGTGCAGTTCTGAGACAGTCTTCTACAGATTTACAGTTCTTGTGTGATTGTTGAGTACAGCTTAAGTTCGCCTCTACTGAAGGGATAGCTTGCTCATGTCCACGCCCGTCCACTTTTCCTTAATCGTTTTCGCGAGGCACAGCCCGCCGATGCTCGTTCGTCTGAGATTTCTTGAGCATACTCAGCTGGGTAATGATTCGAAGTCCTTGATTTGTGACTAGGGTGTGCTACGTTTAGGGACGCATTTGTGTGTACCTGATACTGATGGGTAGAGGCGTGAAATCCTAGAGCAGTAACATCGGTCAGCTTTCTGTGTTCATCCATGTGCCGCCAAGATGTAACGTGACATGAGAGTTAGTTACGGGTGGACAGGGATGAAGAGTGAAGTTTCAGATTTTTGTTTCGAGGTCTCTGTCTGGTTGTGAGCTAAGGTTGAGCATTTATGACCAGCTGGAGAGTTGCAACCTTTAACCGTTCCGAAGTGGGAATGAGAGCAGATCTCCATGAATTTCATTATGGTGTCTACCCAGGTTTAGACAGAGTGTGACTCCATTTGGGTGTTTGTTGTCCGGCGTTACTCAGTATGCTCAGTTTTCTCTGTTGTTCTTCGATAATTTTGTGCGTTTGCACGGAGTTCCTTCATGCGTTGTATCCAATAGAGGCACTGTTCTCCGCCGAAACACGGGAACGCGACCGCATGGGTCCGTCTTGCCTGAATTTCGGGGCAAATGCTAATTGGTGCTATCCATCCACCTCTCCAAAGATGCCAAGTTGATTTATGACACCACATATCGAAGGTTTAAACGGATACGGCCGATGTAGCAGAATTCGTCAGATTCTCCCTCATTTAAGGGGTTTTTGATTGTGGGGGCGCTCTTTCCTGCAGGCGCAAGCCCCTGCAGTTAATTACGCTACCGCATCGCGGAAACAACTTTCTCCTTCTCCAGATGGTCACTTCGTGTCGTGGGTGTTTTTTTTGTTTTTGGTTGCCCATGGATTGTATACGGAGACTAATTTATGTTGTTGCCCGTAGGGCATGGATTATTCCAAATCCGTATCTTTCTTAGATTTGGGTTTGGGGTTGGGTGTAAGGATACGTTAGTCTCATTTGGGACTAAGATCAACTTAAACATTTGTTAAGGATACGTTAGTCTAATTTTAGGCTAAGATCAACTTAACGGGATCGTTTAGATCCGACAAAAGAGGATTTGGGATCTATTGTTTAGTTTAGGGACATTGCGGTCGATTACCAGTTTAAGGACATAGTGGTCCAATATTAGTTTAAGGACATCTCGGTCCATTGTTAGTTTAAAGACATCGCGGTCGAGGTTAAGGACATCATAGTCCGTGAGTTTAAAGACTTCACAGTCAAATGTTAGTTTAAATACATCACGGTCGAATGTTAGTTTAAAGATATCACGGTCAAGATTAAGGACATCATAGTCCATGGGCTTAAGGACCCCACAGTCCATGAAATGTGTGGTTGTCAGGACCCGTCACCTCTCTGAAGACGTTGAAAGATTACAACGACAAATATCAGACGAGTAAAGAGATGTACCTTCGAACCGATGTTGATTGGGGATCTGTAGTCCAATCTGGAACTAAGACCAATTAATTAGATTATGAGCACATTGGCTCAGTTAAATCTGAATTGAGAACTTATGGCCAACTTGGGCTAGTCCAATTAAGTTTGAAATATTGGCCCTTTATTGGACCATTTGACATTTGTCTGGGTCAGCCCCCATCATTTAGCAATGCTAAACAAGAGTTTGAGATCTCTGATAACATTTTTGTCTTTGACTGAGCATTAAACATTGTAGTTCTGAGTTTTACTCAACTTTGAGGTTTAGTTAAAGGAGAGGTTTTTCCCTCTGGAAACTTAGCCAATTTGGCTAAGATTGGCTTAAAAATAGTGTTAAACACTAGAGGACGACAGTGTTAAACACTGGAAATAAAACGCTCAAATTAGTGTTAAACACTAGAGAGGAAGGGGTCACGTGGGGACACGTGAGGGCACCCAAAGGTGGGGCCAGATCTCCTTTACTTTGTTCTGCAAATAAGTATTTAAACACTTTTAATCTTCTGGCCATCACGTGTTGACACGTGATGGATATTTGTGCATTGATTATTAAAGCATTTATTAGGGATCACGTGGTAACATGTGAGAGCGCCCAAAGCCAATACTGCCTTTGCTTTTGTTCCCTACGTTATGAGGGTCACGTGGGGGCACGTAAGTCATTGCCTCAAAACTTTTTCCTTCTCATTTTTGGGGGATCTGTTTAGGGGTCACGTGGGGTCACGTGACCTAGCTTTATTTTTTCTTTCTGATCACTGCGGATTGGGTCACGTGTCATCACGTGACCAATGTTCTTTATGTGAATGGAGATCTTTTAAGTCTCTTTAAGAATTAAATTCTCTGTAGGGTTAAACCCTGATTATGTTTTAGAGGAATTAAATTCCTATGCATGTGGAGGAATTAAATCTTATGTAGGGTTAAACCCTGATTTTGTCTTGGAGGAATTAAATTCCTGTGAATTTGGGAGAATTGAATTCTCATATAGGGTTAAACCATAATTTATCTTGAAGGAATTAAATTCCTATGAAATTGGGAGAATTAAATTCTCATATAGGGTTAAACCCTAATTTATCTTGAAGGAATTAAATTCCTGTGAATTTGGGAGAATTAAATTCTCATATAGGGTTAAACCCTAATTTAATTTTTGGGAGAATTAAATTCTCCAAACTCAATTCTCTGTCTAAGTTTTGGATCTGCATGGCAGAATCTCCCCGATGAGAATTAAATTCTCAACTTGTGGGGAGATTTGCTTCTACTGGTCTTCAACCAGATGAAGAACTAAGTTCTTTTGCAGAAGAGTTAAACTCTTAGATTGAGAATTAAATTCTCTTTTTAAAGTTTTTGATCATTTTCCCCTTTCTCACCTAGGATTTCTTTTCGTGAGAATTAAATTCTCCTTTCTTTTCTCTCTGCTATTTGCCTTCTGAAAATTTTAAGATCCCAAAATTCTATATTTTTCTTTTCTCCTTGGCTCCTATTTATAGGAGAAGGAAAAGAATCAATTTGTTTAGTGGATCTTTCATTGAAAGATTTTGTTTGTTTTTTGGAACTAATATGATCTTTTAGATCACTCAGTGAATTTTATTCACCATTGGATTTTTAATCCAAAAGATATTCTGTTTGTTATTTTTGGTGAAATTTAGGGAAATCTTTCCTTGTATAAAATCTTTCCATAAATTGGTGATTTTTAATCACCATTGGATTTTTAATCCAACGGTGCTCCACTTTACAGAGCATAATCCTCTTTTGTTTGAAAAGATTTAAAGAAATACTTTCCCATTTAGGGTCTTTGATTTCCCTTAATTAGAATTTAATTCTATCAACTTATAAGGCTTTCAAAACCTATCACGTGTTGGCACGTGACCCTCCCTCATTCAGAATTTAATTCTGTTTTTTAACTCGGTTGAAGGACCATCACGTGTCAACACGTGACCTCTGGTCACGTGTGAGCACGTGACACCCCATTGGGGTCTTTCCTTAGCCGTTTGTTTACACTTTTGCTTGATTTTTAGAGTTTAACTATCACGTATCAACACGTGACCCTTGCTCACGTGTGAGCACGTGATACCTCATTGAGATAATTCCTGATTTTTTAATAAGGGAACAAATGCCCCCACAACGTTGCTCTCACGTGTCTGCACGTGAGTGCAACGCTGTCACCTTTGTGACCGTTGGATCAGTCTAGGGAATAGGGGAGATGAAACGTTTCCCATCACATCCTATAAATTCAGGGGTCTCTTCAGAAGCGCCTCCACTCTTTCATCTTCTTCCTCGTTCATTTTCTTTTGAGAATTTAATTGTCTTTCTCAGAGCTCAGTTCTCTGTTCCAAAATTCTCAGAGTTTAACTCTGTCCAAGAAAGAATCATTTCTTCAGGTAATGGCTTTGAACGACCGAAGGACTTTCATGCATATATAAAAAAACTCTTTGGATTTTAAATCCACACCAAGGGTTTTCCCTTTAACGAACCCATCTTTCTAAGTTCTTCAGAGATGTCCAATTTTTGAAGAATAAACCCATTTTGCTAGGGTTTCTCTGATCTTAAGGAATCAATGGCTGCGCTTGTCTTTTCTATGGAATTTAATTCCACCTCAAAGAGCTTCAAAAAATGTTTTCTGGGAATTTAACTCCCCTTTTCAAAAGGAATTTAATTCCTATGAAGAACTTAGTTCTTCCCAAAGAACTTCTTGGGTTTTTTTTTGCCCTGAGTTGTTTCTTTGCGACCAAGAAGAAGAGATTTGCAGTGATGTTTTCTGGGAATTTAATCCCCTAACTTCTGCTTGATTTGTTGCAGAGTCCAAGATGGATTTCTTTTTGGGGAATGTGTTAGGTCATTTGAAATCCACTGTTCATTTATTGAGAATCTTCTTTTTGTCTCATAGTAATTGCTTTGCCTCATCATTAGCAAGCCGCCATCTTGATTTTGTGGGACCCATGTGTTTTGCAACCAATGGTCCCATAAAATGAGTCCCCTGTTGCTTTCTTCCACTCTCTTTTCATATATGCCTTTATAAACACGTGTTAGCTTTGCTTAACAGTTTCTCCTTCTTTTATTTCAGGCACAATGACTTCTGTTCCATACTTCTCGTTCACTCGCTCGGAGGCTGCCTTTCCTCAGTCACCGTCTGACGAGGAAGTGATGGAGATGATCAAGGATCATGACCCGAATCGCACCAATTTACTTTTATGGAGGACTTGGTACGGTCACATCATCCGCGGTCGCCGCAGTTTTCTTTGCGAGATACCGACGGAGCTTACCTATCCATTCCTACCGATGGATCTTCCACGGACTGCCGTTGCTGTAGAGATGCCGAATTGGACCCCTATGGGAAGCTTTAGCCTTCAACAACTGGTATTCCGAACCATCCGGTGTCGGCTATAGATATTTTAGGGTGCCGCATTTGCCAGGGCGAAGCTTAGCCATGGGGACAGATTTACAAGATAGGGCTTACCCCTCGACACCCCACGGGCTACCTTCTCTAGGCTCGTTACATCCTGTCCGTCCATCGCGTGCGACTGCAGAGGGTTGGACTCTATCAGGCGATATATGCATCCCTTTTCCACTACCAATCTCCGCATGTTTGGTGGGTTAAGACTTTCTTGAACCAATGGAATCTTCCCACCAACACCTTCCTTTTAGGGGACCGCGAAGTTTTAATTTCTCTAGAGGAATTTCGCGAGATCTCATGGCTGCCGGTCAGGGAGACACTTTATGAAGAATTGCTGCCTCCCGATGTGTACGTCTTCAAAACTGAGCCTGCCATGCTTGACGGCCTGTCGACCGAGAACGCCGTCCGCCACAAGCGCCCAAGTTTGATCAGGACCCTAAGTATTTTTGACAAACTGTTCGCAGAGTCAGAGGAGCAGGGCGTCTCTTTTAAAAGTTTTATCGCTTGCTTCCTTCGCGAGGGTGTCCTATCGAAGACGGCTCCGAAGTTCGCGAACATTAATGACCCCTTTGGGTTTGGTTTAAACAGGCGGCCGACTAAAGAAGGCCGCAGTATTACATTCCTATCATGTCGGCGGTATCTTTCGAGTCGATTGCAGCTCCTGGTATGGATGAGGAGACTTTCTTTGTGGGCTTTATCAGCGTTTGGCTTAGCTGGTTCGTCATTCCCATGCATCGCCGTTTCATGAGAGCCTCGGTCATCTACCCTGCTCATCACATTGCTGAGGGAACACGGCTAGCTGAAGGCATCCTAGCGCTAGCGTATCTTTATCATGAGTTAGGCGCCGCGGCTAACACCTTAACTCCAGGTGTGGATGTGGTAAATTTTTCTCTTCATTACTTCACATCTTGGATTGAGATGCACGTGTTGGGGGCCCTTGCTGCGCACCAGAGACCCAAATTTTATGATGCCTACACTTTTCCGCGACTCATGCGGCTGGTGGACGCTTCTGCTCCTGACCCAACTCAGTCTGGGGCTATCCGCGTGTTGATCGCTCCCTATGCTAATACGGGTGGAATGGTATTCATTGATCGTGCCCTATCTGCTCCCTTAGGACCGATTCAACAGATCCACGACTTATCGAAAGAGGAGGTACCTTCTCTGAAGCCCAGGGAAGCCATGCACCTGTACGCGATAAGACCAGGTTATTTGGTATTTCGTCAGAATGGTGCGGCCCTCTTTATGCCGTACAACCCACACCGCTTTGCCCGGCAACTTGGATATGATTAGGGTGTCCCCATCAAGGTATTTACAGTGGCGCCTAGCCCATCTCCTGAAGCTGTTCGTGACGCAGCTCATCACTTTATGCGGCTGAATACCGGTTCTTACTTCATGATCCCTGAAGCTGATCATATTCCTCGATGTGTGGGGTCTTTCACGGGCTGGTACCTCTACCGGGTCAGTCCAATTATTGCTGAGGAGAAGAGGGTGCTTCTTGGATACATCGCTCCCATTTTGATTCGAGCCATGGGAGTTCCGCCGCAACCGCGTGCAACAGTTCATCCTCCCTTGAGGGATACCAGTGTCGTACTTATTCCGGGGGCGGTGGAAGTGGACTTAACTCCCACAGCTGGTATGCCACTGCGTACTCGGGCTCAATCAAGGGCTAATAGGGCGCCGGTAGTAGTATCATCATCCGCGGCGTCGACAATGGCCGTGTCGTCCTCGGTAGCACCGCCAAGCGAGGACATTGAAGGTGAAGTGGGTCAGCGCTGTACCAAAGCTCCACGGGGGAGGAAACGATCGTCTTCGGCGGTTAGTTCTGGGTCTAAGAGGCGGAGGAAGACATCTACCAATCTGCTCGACTCTTTAATAGAGTCTGAGCCTATTCTTCAGGATGAACCGTTGGCAATGCAAGAATCGGATGGTGGCCTACTTTTTCCGAGTTCATCTGCAGAGGAAGCCGTACAATTGGCTGAGGCTATAAGACGTTCGCAAGATGAATCGGAGAATATAAAGATTCCGAAGAATCCCTACCCTGCCGTCATCTTTTACGAAGACCCTCCGTGGATACGGCGACGATTCATAGGCCCTTTGGAAGAATGGGGCGAAAGGGCCCTTAAACAGGCTGTTTCGGCCGACGCCGAGGACGCGCTTTCACTGTGGACCGGTGGCCACGAGTCCACCCTCGGACCTCGGCGAGAACACCTCCTTAGGAAGGAGCGTCGGCTTGAACAAGTCATACTAGAAGCTCCCTTGCGCATCGGTATGTTCCTGTATTTCTTTGTAATATTTCATATTGCTTGCATAGTTATATATGTATCCTTATCCTTGTACAAACTTTGCAGGGACTTCAGCGGCGGCGGAGGCTCTGGGTCGCGCTTTGACCGTAGATTCTGCTGATATCCCCAGTGAAACACAAATCAGTGTGGAGGGGGTCGATGCAACTATTGCTCTTGTGATAGAGT
The DNA here is from genome assembly GCA_030015575.1 of Agapanthus africanus. Classification (NCBI taxonomy): domain Eukaryota; kingdom Viridiplantae; phylum Streptophyta; class Magnoliopsida; order Asparagales; family Amaryllidaceae; genus Agapanthus; species Agapanthus africanus. The sequence goes on along the minus strand of CM057349.1, from coordinate 406,245,257 downwards.
CTCCCTCGGTGGTTCCCGCTCCCAAAGCACTTGCTCCCTCGGGGGAGGCATCTTTGTCGGTCGCCGCTCCAATGGATCTTCCTGAGGGTGACCCGGAGACTAGGGTACAGGAAGTCGAGGCTACCGTCCTTTCCTTGGAGCCTGTAGTGGCAGCCACCGCTCCTCGCTCAGAAGCCGCTACACTAGTCCGCGCCCCCGATGATGTGCCCGAGGTCACGGAGGAGGCCACTGAAGCTGCTATCCTTCCAGCTCATAATGGGAGGAGTGTCGAAGGTAGCCTTCTATATTTTAATTAGTAATCTTTCCATTATCTGAACCCTTCTGTCTTTTCAGAATTGCACGGATTGGCGGCATCTATTGCTGATCTGTCTCCCAGGCAGTCTTTTCAGTGCCTGTTGGAGATGGCTGCTCTGCAAGCGATATCTCCTCAGCGCATCGTCCTCTCTTCCAGGCAGGGTTAGTGTTCTTTACCCTCTTTTCACAGCATTATTACTATTTCATGAAATGACATTGATGTCTTTTACAGTTCTGGAGGCCGACGACGAGGTTGAGATTCTTAAAAGGCCTGGGGAACCTTCAGATCCCTCTTGCATGACTGTGGGTAAGTAAAGTCCCAACGTTGTTCCATTTGTTCTTTTGCTTACACGTTCAGCTGACTGTTTAGAAATCTGAACAGCTCTGCCAGTTCTTACCGCGCTGGAGTCACGCATCGCCATGCCACCCGGCCCCTATGCCCTGCGAGCCTCGGAACGGATGACCAAGTTAAGCCTCGACTCCCTGTCATCCCTAATTGAGGAACTTCGCGCTGGCAGTCTAATCATGGCCGAAGCGTTTGCTGCTGAAGCTAACGGCTCTCTTCCCTTTCTTGCCACCTATCATAATGAAATAGTGGTGCAAGTCTGGGTTAAGTTTTGTCGGCAGGTGGAGGCTTGCTTGCATGTGCTTGAATGTACACGCCTTTCTTCGGAGGTTATGGCTGCAAAGGCAAGCTTACGGGGTCTAATTGAGCGGTGTGCAGCGAATATGATATCATGTGAGAAGAGGCTCGGTCGCAAGTTTTCAGAGAGGGAGCTGGCTTCTAAAGCGCTGAGGGAGCTTCAAGGCAACCTTACGGCTAAGGCCTCTAAAGCATACGAACTTTGCCGAGTGCTCCAAGAGGCCATCAAGGAGGTAGTAGCCATTGATAAGGCCCTCGTATTCACTCATGAAATGGTTGAGGTCCATAAGGCTACTGAAAAGAGCTTGAAGGCCGGCTTGCCTCATATCAGGCCCAACAGGCTCAAGCAGAGGCCCGACTCTTGACGATACTGAACCATGAAGGCGAGGCCCAGTGAAAGAGGGACGAACTGGCTAATCTATTAAATCGCCCGCCGACTTGAAGAATTGTATATACATTTTTCCATTCTTCCTTTGTACATACTCCTGAATGAGAGTATATTTTTTTGTTCTTTCACGAATTGTACATGGTATTCATTTTGATTCATGAATAAAAGAAATATTTTTCTTCAGGATGGCGTGTCCCTTTTATTAAATGTATTCTGTGGATAGTTTATCTCGATTTCTTTGCGGGACAATGATGGCTTAGGATTCAGGGTTAAGATCTGCCTCCTAAGACTTTTCAACTTTACGAGCCGTGAGGGTCTCATAAAGAATTTTCTCCCTACCGGTCGAGAGGATCCCGTAGGTGTAATTTCTTTTTAAGAATCATGAGGATTCCTAAGTGTGTTTTCTCTTGCAAGTCGTAAGGATCTTACAAGAGAATTCGCTTCCTTACGAGTTGTGAGGACCCACAAGTGATGAGTGAGGTTACCCTTATCCGCATTTCGCGGAGTCAGGAGTTGCTCTGGATGCTTCCCACGGGGTCATTGCCGTGTTCTGCGAGGACCAGGCTCCGCTCTGGATGCTTCACACGGGGTCAGGATTGACATAAGCCGCGTTCCACGTAACCAGGAATTTGCTCTGGATGCTTCCCACGGGGTCATTGCCGTATTCTGCGAGGACCAGACTCCGCTCTGGATGCTTCACACGGGGTCATTGCCGTGCTCTGCGAGGACCAGGATCGCTCTAGACATTTCCCACGGGGTCAGAATTGACATAAGCCGTGTTCCACGTGACCAGGAATTTGTCTGTATGCTTCCCATGGGGTCATTGCCGTGTTCTGCGAGGACCAGGCTCCGCTCTGGATGCTTCACACGGGGTCATTGCAGTGCTCTGCAAGGACCAGGATCCGCTCTAGATATTTCCCATGGGGTCAGGATTGGCATAAGCCGCATTCCACGTAACCAGGAATTTGCTCTGGATGCTTCCCACGGGGTCATTGCCATGTTCTGTGAGGACCAGGCTCCACTCTGGATGCTTCACACAGGGTCAGTGCCGTACTCTGCGAGGACCAGGATCCGCTCTAGATGTTTCCCACGGGGTCAGGATTGACATAAGCAGCGTTCCACGTAACCAGGAATTTTCTCTGGATGCTTCCTACGGGGTCATTGCCGTGTTCTGCGAGAACTAGGCTCCACTCTTGATGCTTCACATGGGGTCATTGTCGTGCTCTGCGAGAACCAGGATCCGCTCTGGACGTTTCCCACAAGGTCAGGATTGACATAAGCCGTGTTCCACATGACCAGGAATTTTCTCTGGATGCTTCCCACGGGGTCATTGTCATGTTCTGCGAGGACCAGGCTCCACTCTGGATGCTTCACACAGGGTCATTGCCGTGCTCTGCGAGGACCAGGATCCGCTCTGGAATTTTCCCACGGGGTCAGGATTGACATAAGCCGCGTTCCATGTAACCAGGAATTTGCTCTAGATGCTTCCTACGGGGTCATCTCCGTGTTCTGTGAGGACCAGGCTCCGCTCTGGATGCTTCACACGGGGTCATTACCGTGCTCTGTGAGGACCACGATCCGCTCTGGATGTTTCCTATGGGGTCAGGATTGACATAAGCCGCGTTCCACGTGACCAGGAATTTGCTCTGGATGCTTCCCATGGGGTCATTGCCGTATTCTGCGAGGACCAGGCTCCACTCTGGATACTTTACATGGGGTCATTTCTGTGCTCTGTGAGGACCAGGATCCGCTCTGGATGTTTCCCATGGGGTCAGGATTGACATAAGCCGTGTTCCACGTAACCAGGAATTTGCTCTGGATGCTTCCCACGGGGTCATTGCCGTGTTCTGTGAGGACCAAGCTCCGCTCTCGATGCTTCACATGGGGTCATTGCCGTGCTCTGCGAGGACCAGGATCCGCTCTGGACGTTTCCCACGGGGTCAGGATTGACATAAGCCGCATTCCACGTGACCAGGAATTTTTGACTTTATCCGCATTTCACGGAGTCGAGGTTTGACTTTCGGTTATCTATGCACCGCCGAGTCATGAAACTGGGAGTTGCCGCTGTTCCGCTTTGCTTGATGTTGCGTCTATAGTAATGAGACGAATATTGAGATGATCTCCAGACTATCTGTGAACCGTTGAGATTTGGCTTCTTTTTCTGATGAAATCCGGGGGGGGAAGGAGTGATCCCTTCTTTGTTTCCGCCCCTGGATTGTATACAGGGATTGATGTGATATCACATGTACGGCAAAAAAAAATTTCATTCATTTTTTTATATTATTTTTTTTATTTCCGCAATGCTCAATCATTTCAGCTTTTATATCGCAAAGGTCGCGATTGCCCAATCATTTCGGCTGTTTTTCGCGGTGCCCAATCATTTCGGCTATTTATTTTATTTTTACTCGCTGTTTTTTATTGCGAGTTGCCCAATCATTTCGGCTATTTTGCATGCATATATTTTTACTTGCTGATTTTGTTGCAAGTTGCCCCATCATTTCGGCTATTTCGTATGCATGTGTGGCTCGCTAGATTTTCGCTGCAAGCTTGGGATTAGACACCGATTTTGGCATCAACACCGCTGCAACTGGGATATTGCCATGAGCGAATCATCATTTGCCTCTGTCAATGTCGAACAAAGGTGGCTTAGCAAACAAGGTTAAGATCCTGTCGACTAAGGCTTTTGACTTCATGAGCCATAAGGGTCTCATAAAGGTATTTCTCCCTACAAGTCATGATGATCTCGTAGGTGTATTTTCTCCGTAGGAATCGTGAGGATTCCTAAGTGCATGATCTCTTATAAGTCATAAGGATCTTACAAGAGTACTTTCTCCTTATAAGTCGAGAGGACTTACAAGGGCTGTTCACTGTACAAACTTATCCCTAGTCACGGATGGGATTTTGTTGGGGAAATGTTTATTCGCGCCCGTGGATTGTATACAAGGGTCAGCATTGAGCCACTTGTAGGGCAGTATTGAAGGTTGTGGTGGCCGCTTAAGAACAGGTTCAGATCGCTGTAACTTAAGACTTTTGAATCTTATGAGCCGTGAGGGTCTCATAAGAGGGTTCTCCTTACGAGTCGTGAGGATCTCGTAAGTGTGTTTTCTAATTAGGGATCCTGAGGATTCCTAAGTGTGTTGCTCCCTTGTGATTTGTAAGGGTCTCATGCATGTGGTTTCTCCTTACAGTGTCGAGAGGACCTTGCAAGTGTCTTTTAACGAGATTACGCCCTTTCGGGTTTTCACAAAACTCGCCGGTAGCCCTGCTGTTTTTACTTACGGAGCCCTTTCGGGTTTTCATCCATGCCATGTTTGCTTATGGACATACCGTTTTTTCTCTTTTTTTAATTCCTTTTTTTTAGTTCTTTTCTTTTTTTTTGTATCAGCCTTGGGATGCTGCAGTCTACATAAGTTTATCGACGTCTCGGTCAACAGCTAGTTTTAGGACATAGTGGTCCATCGTTAGTTTAAGGACGTTTCGGTCCGTTGTTAGTTTAAGAACGTTTCGGTCCGTCATTAGTTTTAAGGATGTTTCGGTCCATTGTTAGTTTAAGGACGTTTCGGTCCATCGTTAGTTTAAGGACGTTTAGGTCCATTGCCAGTTACTACTTATAGAGTTTGGGCTTAGGAAGATAGTGAGCGGACATAGGCATCGTCATCTATCGTCGACCTAGGCCATGACTCGTCAGGCGTAGTATTTCTTTAGGATGCGACCATTTATTGGCCGGAAAGGTCTTTCACCATGCATGTCCATGAGTAGATAGGCTCTACCCTGGTAGACTTTGTCTATGATATATGGGCCTTCGTAATTTGGCTCGAATATTCCTCGCTTGGCACGATTGGGGATCATAGGTCTTTTGACCACTATCATGAGTTCGCCTTGGCGGAATGTTCTCGGCCTAGTCAATCTCTCATATGAACGCGTCATCTTCGCTTTATAAGCCTCCAGATTTTGTTGCGCTATGAGCCGAGTTTCGTCAAGGGCATCGAGCTCCTCAAGCCAAAGGTGAGCATTCTCTTCGTCCGTTAGCTCGTAAAGAACCGCCATTCGTAAAGAGGGTAGCTTTAGCTCGAGAGGGAGTACCGCCTTCGTACCAAATACCAATGCATACGGTGTTGTGTTAGTGGCCGTTTTGAACGTAGTTCGATACGCCCAGAGAGCTTCATGCAATCGTTCATGCCAGTCTTATTTCGAGACACCGTCTTTTTTACGATCTTCGTCAAGGTCTTGTTAAAAGCCTCAGCTAGACCGTTAGCTCGGGGATTATAGATTGATGAATATCTCCAGTCTATGTTATGTTGTTCTGCGAAGTGGCTGATTTTGTGGCTTCTGTAAGCTGGCCCGTTATCGAAGATGATCCGTCTTGGAGTTCCAAACCGATAAATGACGTGTGTCTTGAAGAAATGGAGGATGTTCTCCGTCTTCACTTCCCTCAGCGGTACTACTTCTGCCCATTTGGAGAAGTAATCAGTTGTCACCAAAATGAACCGATATCCTCTGGCCGATGCTGGCTCGATGGGGCCGATTATGTCAGTCCCCCACATTTCAAACGGCCAGCTAGCCACCGTTAGATGTAGTGGATTTCGATGCTGATGGATAAAGTCCCCGTGAATCTAGCACGAGTGGCATTGCTTCGCGTATTCGAGGCAGTCCTGGATCAACGTAGGCCAATAGTAGCCCATCCTTTTGATTTTCAACTTCATCTTCGGGCTGGCTTGGTGAGAACCGTAGAGTCTGTCGTGAGTTTCTTGGACGACTCTTTTTGCTTCTTCAGGTCCCAGGCATCTTAACCACAGAAAATCAAATGACCTCTTATACAGAGTATCATTGACGAAGGCGAAAGATAGGGCTCGCTTCATGAGCATATGTTTTGAGGACGCATTTTCGGGTGTTCGACGGGATTTGAAGTAGTCTATAAAGACTTCTCTCCAATCCTCAACCTTTTCCTGGTCCTTTACTTGCAGAGCCACTTGCTCGGTCGCTCCCTTTTCTTCGGACGACTCCAGAGATAATTCTGCCGGTGCAAGAACCCGACGGCTTTGTACTACGATTCTTACATCATCGAGGTTCTCATCGACCAATTCTTTAGCGAGCTTGGCTAATGCATCCGCCTTGCTATTTTCTGCACACGGTATGCTTTCCAGGGCGTAGGAAGGAATTTGAGTCAGCAGTCGTTGTACTCTCTCGCCGTACTTTACCAATTCTGGTAGTCGCCATTTACTTGACTAACGACCAGTTAGGAGTCTCCGTATATGAGGAGGTTTTCAATTCCCATGTCGATGGCAATCTCGAGACCTGCTATCAAAGCCTTGTATTCGGCTTCGTTGTTTGTCCTTAGCTCTGTCAAGGAGAAGGCGAAGCGCATTATCCCTCCTTGTGCAGTTACGAAGATGAGGCCTACCCCCGATTTGATTATAGGGGTGCTTTGTTTAGGTTTTTTCATGGAAGAGGCTCCATCAAAATAAAGTTCCCATCGGGTATCATTCCCGTCGATCGTGTCAAACGCGTGTTCGTCTGGCAATTCGCAGTTCAAAGGAGAATCGGCGGGTATCGGGTGCTCGGTGAGGAAGTCGGCGATAGCCTGGCATTTCACTGCTTTAAGAGGCCTATAAGTTATCGAGAATTCCATCAAGAGTAGGGCCCATTTAGCGAGACGCCCTGTTAATATGGCTTTTGATGTTAAGTACTTGAGAGAATCCACCTTCGATATGAGACGGACTTCATGCGCCAACGCATAATGCCTGAGCTTTTTTATCGCGAAGATCAATGCCAGGCAGTGCTTTTCAATGGGAGAATAATTGCTTTCTGCCTCCAGTAGAACTCGTCTCAAATAGTAGAGGGCTCTCTCCTTCCCTTGGTCGTTCTCTTGTGCCCATAATGCGCCTAAGGAACCTTCAAGGGCGGTTGTAGACAGAATGAGAGGTTTTCCTTTAACGGGAGCGGCCAGTACTGGCGGATTCTGCAAGTATTGCTTGATTTTTCCCAGTGCGTTTTGGCATTTGCGATCCTAGACGAAAGGGGTTCCCTTCTTCATCAGGTGACTGTGGGGACGTCACTTGCTTGAGAGATTGGCTATAAATCGCCGGATATACGCGGGGTTCCCTTGGAAAGATCGCAATTGCTTGAGAGTCCTTGGCGGGGGCATTTCCATAATTGCCTTGATCTTTGATGGATCTATCTCGATACCTCGGTGTCGGACAATGAATCCTAGGAATTTGCCCGAGAAAACTCCGAACGCGCATTTGAGAGGGTTCATCTTCAAGTTGTAGTGTCGAAGGCGTTGAAATACGATCTTCAGATGCTCTAAATGTTCCTCGTATGATTTGCTTTTCACTACGAGGTCGTCGATATAGCATTCGACGATTTCATGTATGAGGTCATCAAATATCTTCATCATAGACCTCTGATAGGTGGCATCAGCGTTCTTTAGACCGAAGGGCATCACCTTGTAGCAGAATATACCTAAAGAGGTCCGGAAAGCGGTATGCTTCTGTTCTTCGGGATGCATCTTTATCTGATTATATCCTTACAATCCGTCCATGAAGGAGAAAACTTTATGAGTGGATGTGTTATCTATCATCAGCTCAGTGACCGGTACTGGAAAGTCGTCCTTCGGGCAGGCTTTATTGAGATCTCGGAAGTCCACACATATGCGCACCGTCCCGTTCTTCTTCATCACTGGGACGATGTTGGCGATCCAATCAGGATATTGAACCTCTTGGATGAAGCCGGAGTCGATTAATTTCTTAACCTCGACATTGATGCTCGTCTCAAGCTCGAGCCGTATTCTTCTCGGTGCTTGTTTGATTGGCTTGGCGTCCGAAGATACTGCCAATTTGTGGACAGCAATCTCTTGACCTTGTCATGGCATCTCGGAATAGTTCCATGCGAAGCAATCTTTATGCTGCATGAGCATGTCCTTTAGTGTAGCCACCCTTTCTTCAGACATCAACTCATTGACGAATGTCGGTCGCGGTCGCTTGTCGTCCCCAAATCAATTTTCTTGAGATTATCTGCAGTAGTATGTATTCCATCCTCCAACTCTTTTGGCGCCGGTGGAAACTCTGAGATCACCTCGCCATCATCATTTTCGAAGCACCAAGGGAGGTCATCCATATTCTCGGGCTCTACTTCTGACAGTGTTATCATATGACAGGTACGAGCTCGCTTCCAAGACCGATATTGATCGAGTTCTACTTTCGCTATACGCGTGGCTTTCGGTTCATGCTTCTGTGGCGGGCTTACCCTCCAATTGCTGGATAGCATGAACCTGCCCTGTTGATATTGGTCTTCGACCCAGTTTTTGAAGGTGAACCAGTCTTTGAGAGGATATCCTATTGCTCGGTGATATGAGCAATATTCTGGGTGAGAGACCTCGTTGGCTTGCTCACGGTGTTTGGACTCCGGAAGTGTAATCATTTGATGTTTTATGGCAAGATCAAGTATCTTCCGTGTTTTGTCCTAGGGAAAAGAGTATGCTCGACCCATCTTCTTTATAAGAGACGAATCCGGATTGCTCGATTCCCGATTGCGTGGCTTCTTGATCCCGCTTTGTCGCTCTCGAATGCTTTTCCCGCTCTTTGATTTATTTTTGCTTCTGCGTCGGGCCTTTTGTATGACGGGTTGATAAGGAGGAGTATTGTCATTCTCCGCGACCTATTGAAGGAGGCGCTGCGTCTTGGATTTTTCGTAAATGGCCATCTTACGGTTATGGTCATCCCGGACCTTCTGATCCGCTCCCCTTACTAGCTTGTCCATCCGTTCTTTAAACGACGGACTCGGCACTTTGATGGTGGGGCCTTGTTTTGGTTCAGGATCCGCGTCTTTTAATAGAACGTTGTTCCCCTCCGAATGGCGGCCAAGACATGGGACGTCTTGCCTGAGATTCGGGGCAGATACTATTTGGTTTTATCCGTCCACCTCTCCGAAGATGCCAAGTTGATTTATGGCACCGTGTATCGGAGGTTTGGACGGATGCGGCCAATGTAGCAGACTTCATCAGATTCCCCCTCACTTGAGGGATTTTTGATTGTGGGGACGCTCTTCTCTGCAGGCGCAAGCCCCTGCAGTTAATTACGCTACCGCGTCGCGGTAACCACTTTCTCCTTCTCCAGAATTTCACTTCGTGTCGTGTGTGTTTGTTTTGTTTGTGGTTGCCCGTCGATTGTATACGGAGACTAATTTATGTCGTCGTCCATAGGACGTGGATTAGTCCAAATCCGTATTTACTTAGATTTGGGTTTGGGGTTTTGGTTTAAGGATACGTTAGCCATATTTGAGGCTAAGATCAACTTAAACGCTCGTTAAGGATACGTTAGTCCAATTTGAGACTAAGATCAACTTAACGGGATCGTTTAGATCCGACGGAAGAGCATTTGGAGGCTCTATTGTTCCAGTTTAGAGACATAGTGGTCCATTGCATGTATGGCCATCGGGACCCGTCACCTCTCTGACGACGTTGAAGGATTACAACACAGGTGCCAGAGGAGTTTAGAGATGTACCCTTGAACCACAGTTGATTGGGGGAATCTATAGTCCAATTTGGGACTAAAGTTTGTTTAAAGGTTTAAGGATACGTTAGCCATATTTGAGGCTAAGATCAACTTGAACGGGATCGTTTAGATCCGACAGAAGAGCATTTGGGGGCTCTATTGTTCCAATTTAGGGACATAGTGGTCCATTACCAGTTTAGGGACATGGGGGTCCATGTTCCAGTTTAGGGACATACTGGTCCATCGCCAGTTTAGGGACATGGTGGTCTATCGCTAGTTTAGGGACATGGTGGTCCATGTTCCCGTTTTGGGGACGGATATTAGTTTAAGGACGCATTAGTCCATGAGTTTAAGGACGCTTAAGTCCATGGGTTTAAGGACCCCACAGGCCGTATCTTGGTTTAAGGACGCATAAGTCCATGAGTTTAAGGACCCCACAGTCCGTATTGTTGGTTTAAGGACGCTTAAGTCCATGAGTTTAAGGACCCCACAGTCTGTATCGATGTGTGGTTGTCGGGACCCGTCACCTCTCTGACGTCGTTGAAGGTTTACAATGATAGGTGTCAGAGGAGTTCGGAGATGTACCCTTGAACCGGATGTAAATTGATTTAAGGGAGCAGTTAGGCTCAGTCAATTTAATTTGAGGACTTACGGCCATGATTGAGCTAAGTCCAGTTGAAGATGTTCAACATTTTCATTTATCTTTGGCCTATTAGGCCTATGCTAGGGCTTTGACCCAGTTTAATAATGCACTGCATTTTATTTTGGCCTGTAAGGCCTTTTAAATTCGGCTCTGTTCCCTTTATAATGCAGAGTATTTGTTCTGGGTTCATTGGACCTTTTAATTAGGCTCTGCCCCTTTTAAAATTAATGCATTGCATTTTATTAGGCCTGTTAGGCATTTTTTTGATTGGGCTTGGCCCTTCTTTACAATAATGCAGTGCATTAATTATCTGACAGTGGCCATGTGGCCTGTCAGGCGCTTTGCGCCAATTAATGAGCGCAAGCGCACATGGAGGTGACACGTGTCACGCTCAGTGAGCGCAAGCGCAGTGCGCTGCGCTGCTGACACGTGGCGCCCTAGTGAGTTGCGCCAATTTAAGAGAGCAGTGCTCTATTTTTAAAAGCGCATAGCGCAAGTTATTCTGGAGCTGACGCGTGGCGCTTTCTGGTGGCTTGCGCCAACCCAGGAGCGCAACAGTGCAGACTTACAAGTGCAAGGCACTTTTTTAAAATCTTGATCCAATTTTGGATTCAAGAAAAGAATCTTTTAAGATTCCAGAACCAGTGGTTCATCAAAAGGCAATGCCTTTGTTATTATTATATATTTTTTTATTGAAAATCCTTGATCTTGTTCTTAGATCAATGATCTTTTTAGAAGAAATTCTTCTTTTCAAAGGTTTACCTTTCTTTTTCTTTCTGAATTCTTCTCAAACTTTTTAAGAGTTCTGTGAATTCTCTCTGCTTTCTGTGTGTTTTAGACTTGGGGTCTAGGGGCCTTTATATAGTGCCAATTAGTTTGTTAAATTAGTTAAAGAGATCTTTCTCTGAGTGATTTAGAGATTTTTCCCTACCGTTGGATTTTTGATCCAAGGGCTTCTGTTTTACAGAAGACAATCTTCTTGTTTTAACAAGAACAGAAAGATCTTACTGGAATTTTAATTCTATTTGGCGCAAACGCACCTGCGCTTGACACGTGTCGCGCAGCGTAGAGCGCAGCGCAACTGAAGCGTTGCTTCCTTTAATTTTATTTTAAATAGAGCCTTGCTCTGATTGGGTGCGCTGCCTCCGGCGCTGCGCTGGTGTGCCAGCTTTTGACACATGGCGCGTTGCACGCAGCGCAAGGAATTTGAAGCGTTGCTTCAATTTTTGAATTTTGAAATTCAAACAGAGCTTTGCTCTGATTGGGGGAAACAAATACCCCCCCACCGTTGCGCTCACGTGGCGCACACGTGAGTGCAGCGGTGGCAAGATCCCAACGGTCAGATCAACTCAGGAGTTGAAGGGGCGCAAGCGCCTATAAATAGGACCCTTGGTCCTCAGTAGATGATTACCATCTTCAAGAATTTTGATTTTCAGGGCCTTGCTCTTGTTTTCAAGAACTCCAGAGCCTTGCTCTCATTTCCAAAGTTAGAACCTTTAGAAAAACTTTAGGTAAAATTAATCTTAAATTAAACTAATTTTAATTAATCTTAACCAACAGAGCCTTGCTCTCATAGATCTTCTGATCTAAAGAAAACCCCTTTGGGGTTTCACCAACAGAGCCTTGCTCTCAAGAATCCATAGATCTAAAGAGATCTTGTTTCAGGTTTTTTTTTAAACCCATGAACAGAGCTTTGCTCATGGACAAAATGTAGATATTTTGATCTAAAAATGAAGAACTCTTAAGAGTTTTCATGGATCTTTAAGATCTCAGAATTTTTATTTTTATTTTTTAGGAGTTAAAATTTTCTTTTGATGGATTTTTCCATCATTATTACAGAGCTAGGCTCTTTTAGGTAATTTTATTCCCTTGAGACCAGGGTTTGACAAATGTCACTCTGTGACAGAGTTTTGCTCTGAAAGTGGAAATTTTCTCCTTGTCTCTAGGGATTTCTCATTAATGATAATATTCTTTTTGGGATCTTTTCATTAATTGACAGTCTCATCCAATGATGGGGCTGTCTTATTAACTGATGCATTGTCAACCAGATTTTGTGGGTCCCCCTTTGGTCCCCTACCCGCTTTATTGCAGTGTGGTATAAATTTAAAAATGCCAAGCGTTGGAATTACAACACTGACGGCTGATTTTTGTCCCTCCGCAGGAAACATGTCTGCTGACCTGTCATTCCCGTTTGTTCGCTCGGAGGAAGGATTTCCGGCGACACCAGTGGACCGAGAGGTGCTCGCTCTCATCAAGGATCATGACCCCGAGCACAAGAACCTTCACCTGTGGGGTAGGTGGTATATCGACATCATCAAGGGTCGCCTAAGCATCAGTTCCGTGACGCCGTCTGAGCCCATCTCTTCGATCCCCTATGCGGATAAACCCCTGGTGAAGTATGCCGTGGAGGTCAAGAATTGGAATTCGGAGGATCCTCTCCAGCCCGCGATTGGTGCCATTCCCGTGCAGCCGCCGCCGGCCGTAGACATTTTGGGGAGGCGAATATGTTAGGGTGAAGCACGCCCTTAGGGACAGGCTTATAACATTAGATTGACCTCGCGACAACCGGCCGGATATTTGCAGTGGGCCAGGTACATCTTAACGGCAAAGAGAACTCATCTAATGAAGATTGGTTTGTACTCGGCAATCTACGCCTCGCTTTTTTAGTACCCCGCTCCTCCAACGTGGTGGATTAAGTCTTTCATCGAACAATGGAATATCCCCACACACACCTTTCTTGACGGACCGGGAAGTCTCCATTTCCCTGGAAGAGTTCGCCGAGATCTCGGGCTTGCCTGTGAGGGGGGAGAATTACGAGGAGCTGCTTCCTCCTGACGAGTACGTCTTTGCCACCAAGCCGCTGGTGTTTGATTTGACGCCGGGGAATGCCATTCAGCACCAGTTTCCGGGCTTGGTGAAGGTGCTGACCATATACGAAGGGCTCTATCTGGAATCAGGAGTTCGGGGCGTCGGTTTCGCAGATTTTATCACCCGCTTCCTTCGACCGGAGATTCTCTCGGAGCGGAATGAAAAGTTCGCCAAGCTCGATGACCCTTTCGTCTTCGGCTTAGATCGTCGACCAACATCGGAAGACGATCAAAAGGATTTTTATCTCCCCGACGTCGCCATCATGCCCTTGTCAGAAATCGCCATTCCGGGCATGGATGAGGAGACCTTCTTTTTGGGGTTCCTGGGGTTGTGGCTGTGCAGCTTCGCGCTCCTTATGCACCCGCGCTACATGCGGCCGTCCGTTTTCTACCCAGCACATCGGATGGTGGCTGGCCTGCAGTTGACAATAGGAATCCCCGGGTTGGCTTACCTATACAATGGACTTAGCGTGGCGGCGGACGCTAATGAACCTGGGATGCAGCCTGCTAATTTCCCGATACACTACTTCACCTCGTGGATGGAAATGCATGTGCACGGGGTGTTCGGCGTCCATAAGAGCCCTTCGTTTTTTGAGAGGTGCAGACTCCCAAGAGTCATGCGGCTGATTGGCGCCTCGATCGTGACTGCGCCTCCGCGGGAGGCTAGAGGGTTGCTCCTGTAAGTCGATGTACAACACCCCACGAGTTGCGGGGAGGCGGAAATATGAAAAACGATCTTGTTCTTTGAGTTAACATCGAATAATCGAAGAATCTTTGCTAAACGATAACTAACAAAAACATTGGAGTTCTTAACTACTATGAAAAGAGATTATACCTAGTGAACCTAGTCTTTCGTCTTTTCGTTCTCCACCTCCTCCTCGGCCTCCTCTATGTAATAGACGATCCACCCGAGAGCTTCTATTCCAAGCTTCACCTCTAAACTTGAGGTAACTAGGTTTCTTTAGTTGCTAATCAAAGGCACCTAGGTGATATAGAGTGAGGTTATGGATTAATTAGTCTATCTAATCCTTGATCTCAACACATGAGAGGGGAGGATTAGGGTTTGAAGAGAGAGAGCTTGAGGAGAGAGAAGGTGAGCAAGAGAATGAGAATGAGATAATGATCTCTCATGAATATATGAAGCATAATGATTTATCAAAATAAATAAATAAAATGATTAATCATCATGCTTCATTTATTCATATGAGTGATTCATCTACATGGGTCATTAACCATTTAATGATACATTAATGACATGGATGAATCACAAAAATGAGTCACTAATATCATTTAATGCTTATGCCACCTAAACCCCCAAGTCACCATCCTTCTAGAAGCTTCCCGCGAAATTACGAGAACGCCCCTCCTATCCGTGAAAACACGGAAAAACTTTGGACTGTATAAATCCAATAATCCGATACTAGAATCTGGCTTAAACCAAAGCTGGCTAGTAAAAACTGTCCGAATGTCGTATGTGCGTAAACACATATATGCGTCCGAGCCCTTGTCGTAAAACCATACGACCTCTATATCGTTTCGCCTGGAGCAGGGAAACTCTCTGTGTGGGACTCTAAAGACTCGACTACTACGCTGGCAGTGGGTTTAACCACAGACCACAAGCGGCACTAGCTGTACGTAACGGTCCCCAGGTAGATGTCAATAAGAAGGCCGATGAGGAAACCCATCCGAACTCCTATTGAGCCTGATGTGACAATCTCCGTACAGTCCGGTCTGTTCGTCTAAGACTATCACATATCGGGCCTAGGAGGGCAGCAAGCGTCAGTCCCCTAATAGCGGCATAAGTCGTGTCGGAGCGTAGCCCATTACACCTTGAGAAACAACTGGAACCTACCAGTAAATCTCGCTTGCCCTGGCCAGGGACTTTGCGTAATGGCTCTCTGACACAGCGCGATATCAACTCCCAATACCGGGAGAGACGAATCATGTCTAACCGCCACTGCCTCCAAGTGCTCGGGACTGCACCCAACTGCTACCTGTTTACACGACTCTTTTGAGCCGTGGTAGGGTAGCAATCTAAGAACAGTGGGACACACTCGAGGCGAAGTAGCAGTGTCAAGTCTGCGGACTATGCTGTACTCATGTCACCTGGGAACTGTTAACTGACGACGGGTATAATACCAACCAACAGTTCCCTGTGAGTCATGTCCGGTGTACCGGTAACCCAACGAGGACCTGTATACTATCTCCAGTACGACGTACTGATGGCTGTGGGACAGACCATCTCCCCAACTGGGATGAGAAGCGTACACACTAGTCTACTCCGGAGTATCGATGCCCTGTCTCGATAATCCTACGACTAGGGACATGAAAAAGGTTTTGCTTGTAGACTACCCAGCCCCTACTAGTGTGTGCCATCACAACGCTGGTAGTCAAGTAAGATCCTAAGAGCTCTATCAATACGTATACTCACATATTAAGATAGATAAAACCAAGTAGCATACTACCATGTTTAGCAAGACTGTTATATAACTGTGAATATCCCAAGCTTCCATTAAGTAATATACAAGCTAGTATGATACAATAATGGCCCCTAGGGCATATACACTAACAATCTCCCATGTGCACTAGGGCCATGTACTGGCATATCGAAGACCGATGATCTCGAGTAGCCTCTCGAACTGAATCTGAGGTAGGGCCTTTGTGAATGGATCAACAATGTTCTCTTCAGTAGCAACTCTCCGGACCTCGATCTCCCGGCTATCTATGATCTCCCTGATCAGGTGATACCGCCTTAAGATGTGTCTGGACTTCTGATGGGACCTTGGTTCCTTTGCTAAAGCTATAGCTCCGTTGTTGTCGCAATACAGAGGTATTGGATCAACTATGGTAGGAACCACATGAAGTTCTATTAGGAACTTCTTCATCCTGACCGCTTCTTTTGCGGCATCGTAAGCAGCAATATACTCTGCTTCCATCGTCGAGTCAGCAACGATGTCCTGCTTGGAACTCTTCCAGCACACCGCCCCTCCATTGAGGGTAAAGACATAACCTGACATAGACTTGGAATCGTCCTTATCACTCTGGAAGCCGGAATCAGCAAAGGCCTCCATCTTGAGGTCTTTTCCGCCGTAAACCAAGAACATCTCCTTAGTCCTTCTCAGATACTTGAGAATGTTCTTTACTGCTATCCAGTGCTTCTCCCCTGGGTCTGACTGATACCGGCTTACCACGCTCAGTGCGTAAGCTACATCTGGTCTGGTGCACAACATCGCATACATTATAGAGCCTGCCGCAGAAGCGTAGGGTATAATAGACATGCGTTCCCTTTCCAAATCAGTCTTGGGAAACATCTCTTTGGAGAGGGTGATTTCATGACAAGCCGGTAGATTACCGCACTTAGAATCTTCCATACTGAATCTTTTCAGTATAGTGTTGATATACCTGGACTGCGAAAGTCCCAACATTCTCTTGGATCAATCACGATAGATTCGGATCCCCAGAATGTAAGAGGCATCACCTAAGTCTTTCATGGAGAACCTGTGTGACAAGAATCCTTTGACAGATTGTGGCATAGGAATGTCATTTCCTATCAATAGAATGTCATCCACGTACAATAGGAGGAATACGACAGTTCGTGCTACAACTTTACTATATATACATGGTTCATCTGGATTTTTGATAAAGTCATATTCTTTGACTGTTTTATCAAAACAGATATTCCAACTCCACGATGCCTGCTTCAGTCCATAAATGGACTTAAGCAACTTGCATACTTTCCCGCTGCTCCACTCTGATTAAAACCTTCTGGCTGATCCATATAGACGCACTCTTCTAAATTACCATTCAGAAAAGCCGTCTTTACGTCCATCTGCCAGATTTCATAATCATGGAAGGCAGCAATAGCAAGAAGGACCCGAATGGATTTGAGCATAGCCACTGGAGAAAAAGTTTCGTCATAGTCCAAACCAGGTCTTTGACGAAAACCCTTTGCAACAAGTCTAGCCTTATAGGTTTCCACCTGTCCATCTACACCAATCTTTTTCTTGAAGATCCATTTGCATCCTATGGGTTTTACCCCATTTGGAGCAAAGTCCAAAGTCCATACTTTGTTGGTGTACATGGACTCCATTTCGGTCCGCATTGCATCTAGCCATCGTACCGAGTCGCCGCTCTGGATGGCCTGCTGGAAGCTAGTAGGTTCATCATCATCAATGATGCAATCCTCTCTATCCCCATCTATAAGAAAACCGTAGTATCTCTCAGGCGGATGAAACGTCCTACTACTCCTGCGGAGGGGTGCGGGAATGTCCTGTTCTTCTTGAACTACTGGTTCTACCAAACTTTCAGTAATAGTTTGTGGTTCTGGAATTTCTTCCAGTTCTATTTCGCTCCCACTTATTTCCTTTTCTAAAAACTGATATTCCAGAAAATGGGCATTACGAGAAACAAAAACCTTTTGTTCCACTGCGTAATAGAATAGATACCCCTTGGAGTTCTTTGGATATCCCACAAACTTACACTGTACTGATCGTGCCTCGAGCTTATCCACATGCTGCTTTTTAACAAAAGATGGACATCCCCATAACTTCAGATACTGAAGATAGGGTTTCTTCCCACTCTACATCTGATATGGCATGGTAGGCACGGTCTTGGTAGAAACCATGTTCAAAAGATATGCCGCTGATTCTAGTGCATAACCCCAGAAAGATCGTGGTAACTCAGCATTACTCATCATGGAACGTACCATATCCAATAGGGTTCGATTCCGTCTCTCCTATACACCGTTATACTGTGGAGTGTATAGAGGGGTAAGCTGAGAGAGAATTCCTTTCTCTTTTAGGTAACCTAGGAACTCGGCACTTAAGTATTCACCACCTCGATCAGATCTCAGTGTCTTGATACTTTTGCCGGTTTGATTTTCTACTTCATTCTTATACTCTTGGAATTTCTCAAAAGCCTCGGATTTATGTTTCATCAGATAAATGAATCCGTACCTTGAGTAATCATCCGTAAAAGTAATGAAATAGGAAAAACCACCTCTTGCATGTGTAGACATTGGACCACATACATCGCTGTGTATGAGTCCTAAGAGCTCGCTCGCTCTTACTCCATGTCCAGTGAATGGAGTCTTTGTCATCTTTCCTTTGAGACATGATTGATAAGTGGCATAAGTTTGATATTCGAACGAGTCCAAATATCCTTCTCTATATAACTTAGTTAACCTTGTCTCATTGATGTGACCTAGTCTACAATGCCATAAGAAAGCCTTATTTAAATCTGGAGACTTTCTTTTTAGTGTGTTCTGAACATTGAAAATCTAGAGTTGGTTTAAGACATATATATCGTTATCCAGTGTACCGGACCCAATCAAACTATGATTAAGGTGGATGTTAACAACATCGCTTACAAACGTGAAATCATAACCTTTATTTGATAACAAAGAAACTGATATGATATTACACGTTAAACTAGGTATACAAAAACAGTTATGTAAAACCAAAATATGTCCACTCGTCAATCCCAGGTGATAATCCCCTACGGACACAGCTCCCACGCTAGCTCCATTAGCAACCATCAGGGTCATATCACCATCCTTCAGCACTCTACGGTTTCTCAGTGCCTGCAATGAATTGCATATATGAGATCCTGATCCGGTATCCAATACCCAGGAAGTAGAGTTGATTGACAGACAATTCTCAATTACAAACACACCTGAAGTCGAAGCCACAGCTTGCTTCGGTCCCTGGTTCTTGGCGTTCCACACCTTGCAATCTTTCTTCCAGTGCCCTTTCCTATGACAATGGAAGCACTCATCCTGGGCCACTACTGGTACCGCAATCTTTTTCTTTCCCTTCGCTCCCACTTTACTAACACCTCCTCTAGGTTTGGTGGCGGCCTTCTTCTTCTTTCCTTTGGCCCTAGTCTTGGACCTGGAAGAAGAAGCAGCCTTCTGCAAGGTGCCCTCTGCACTCATCAACATGTTAAGGAGTTCTGGAAGTTCAACTTCTTTTCTTTGAATGTTGAAATTTAGAATAAACTGGACGTAGGTGGAAGGAAGGGACTGGAGAATTAAGTCTGTATAGAGCTCATTATCCAAAGTCGTCCCAAGGTCTGTGAGCTCTTCAATATAGCCTATTATCTTTAGGACATGTTCTCCTACCGATAATCCGACGGCCAACCTCGCTCGAAACAAGTTCTTTGAGGTCTCGTATCTTACTATACGAGATTGCTCTCCATAAAGTTCCTTTGTATGGAGAAATATGGCATCTAGATCCATATCCTCGTGCCTCCTCTGATGTTCATTGTTCATCGAGGCAAGCATGATGCACTTGGCCTTCGCGCAATCTAACTCCCAGGTTTTGCGGATTTCCTTATCCGTATTACTGTATTTGGGACCTGGGACTGCAGGTGCCTTAGTGGTGAGGACATACCCCAATCTGTCATAGGTCAAAGCCATTTTGACATTCCGCAGCCAATCTTTATAGTTTGGCCCTGTCAGTATATTTTTTTCTAAAAGTAACTTAAGTCCAGTCATTTTCAGGGTCGCTGCAAGTAGGAGAGAGAGAAGAAACACTTTAGCATGACACTCTTGCAAGTTTAGAGTGGTTTTTAATTTATCTAAACTGGATGGCTCCCACTGTTTTTCGAATCCCTCCTCAAACCAAAAAGGAAGAACTAGCCAGGACTATTCTCACCGTACAATACTTGCTTAACCGTTCAGTCAGGCCAGTGTCGATACTTCGAGGGAGGATTTCCAACGCTTTCGCGAAGTTCCTTAATTAAATAATCTCTTTTCTCTGGGGGCGTAACCCCGCTGACACCTTTCTCGGCACCTACTTGGTTTATAGCATTGATCGTTAAGTGACGAATCTCCTGATGAGTAGCATATACTCACAGTAGGATCGGGATCCAAATATCATCGTATGATAATGTTGAAGGAATCCTACCAACATTCATCAAACTCCAAATGGTATGCATCTCTTTGCAAATTTCAGTTTCTTTAGAAATTCCCGATATAAATTTTTGCTCCATGCTCTTATGACCTTGGCATTGGTCAAAATGTCATAAGTCACATGTCAAGTTCTACCCATCATTATCTTGTTAATTTGAACCCATCCGTACATATCCTTGACGTTGGCCAAAATGATAATACGACTGTCCCAAACTAACTCATCTATCTATGCAACAAATGAATACCCGGTAGCTACCAAACACTATGCCTTGGCGTTGGTCAAAATACATAGCTTGAATACTACTGAATACTCAATGAAATGACGGAGGGCTACGAATGGTTTTGGCGAAACCGTGAACGTAGTGAACTTGATATAACCGAAGGAACCTGATAGATTTTAAAAGGAGTGGTTAAAGCTCCGCAATTAAAAATATCTTCTGTTTTAAAAATAACCGAGTGGTTTCTTTTAAATTGTTCCAACGATTAAACTTTGGTTTATTTTCTTTGCATTAATAATAATGCGTCCCATCATTAACCTATCATTGTAGAAAACAACGAAAATACAACGTTCTCTTATGCCATCCGCATTCGCCACTGGGTCCCGTCATCACCCATTAGATTACTTAACTAACGGTAGAGCGGGGGCTGGGCTAGCGCGGGTGTAAAACATAGGTGACGTCTAAATAGCTATCATATATAGATATTGTACATTCGTCAGAAGCAATAATAAGCATTCCAGATCACAGATGAACATTATTGGATATGCAAGCAATCCGCGTTTCTTTTGAGCCTGCAACGAAAGACGGATTACACAGTTGTGATGAATAGCCATTACCCCACCTTAGACCCCTACGGGTACGGCAAACTACCCGCCAAGTAGCCGAAGTGAAGCGGTCTCCTTCAACAACGTGAGTAGGCCACTAAACACTTCAAAGTACCCGGTAGTTTGTGCACCCCACCTTGGGTCTATCCTAGGAGCAAAAACAGTAAAATGAAATAATACAACGATGGCTACAACCGCAACCTGGATGTGCTCCGCAAAATAATATTACAACATATTACAATTATATCGAATGAATGAATATAATAACCCATCTCAAACCCCGGCTAATCATCACAACAATCCAATACAGTTCATAACCACAAACAGTAAAATCCATTACAGAAATGTGCAACCCCCTGCCAACCGACATACTAGCAGTTAGGGGAGGTTTACGAACACATTATACAGTTCACAGATATAATCTAATTAGCTAAACATCGTATAATTTCGATCAAGCAAACACATTAGATTCTACTCCAAAACTTCTCTGTGCACCTGAGACTTGAGCAGAAAATAAACATTCTAGAAAATACAAAAATATCACAGAAGAGTTACTGGAGCAAACTGGGTTGAATCGGCTTCAACTCGGCCGCGGATCCGCGGCGGATAGGTGGTATCGGATGTGGTTCCGCGGCGGTTTGACCGATTCATGAACCCATTTTTCTCCTGTAGTCTTATAATTCCCTGCTTGTTATTTTAGAAGTCCCAGAAAAATTTTTAGGCCTCGTTTTAAATTCGACAGAAACTTAATGATATCGATGTTTTTTCCAGTTTGTTTTGCATTCGAAATTCATACGACTTTGCTAATAAGTTAATTATTGTTTAGCGAGGCTCTGATACCATTGTAAGTCGATGTACAACACCCCACGAGTTGCGGGGAGGCGGAAATATGAAAAACGATCTTGTTCTTTGAGTTAACATCGACTAATCGAAGAATCTTTGCTAAACGATAACTAACAAAAACATAGGAGTTCTTAACTACTATGAAAAGAGATTATACCTAGTGAACCTAGTCCTTCATCTTTTCGTTCTCCACCTCCTCCTCGGCCTCCTCTATGTAATAGACGATCCACCCGAGAGCTTCTATTCCAAGCTTCACCTCTAAACTTGAGTTAACTAGGTTTCTTTAGTTGCTAATCAAAGGCACCTAGGTGATATAGAGTGAGGTTATGGATTAATTAGTCTATCTAATTCTTGATCTCAACACATGAGAGGGGAGGATTAGGGTTTGAAGAAAGAGAGCTTGAGGAGAGAGAAGGTGAGCAAGAGAATGAGAATGAGATAATGATCTCTCATGAATATATGAAGCATAATGATTTATCAAAATAAATAAATAAAATGATTAATCATCATGCTTCATTTATTCATATGAGTGATTCATCTACATGAGTCATTAACCATTTAATGATGCATTAAGGACATGGATGAATCACACAAATGAGTTACTAATATCATTTAATGCTTATGCCACCTAAACCGCCAAGTCACCATCCTTCTAGAAGTTTCTCGCGAAATTACGAGAACGCCCCTCCTATTCGTGAAAACACAGAAAAACTTTAGACTGTATAAATCCAATAATCCGATACTAGAATCTGGCTTAAACCAAAGCCGGCTAGTAAAAACTGTCCGAATTTCGTACGTGCGTAAACACACGTATGCGTCCGAACCCTTGTCGTAAAACCATACGACCTCTATATCGTTTCGCCTGGAGCAGGGAAACTCTCTGTGTGGGACTCTAAAGACTCGACTACTACGCTGGCAGTGGGTTTAACCACATACCACAAGCGGCACTAGCTGTACGTAACGGTCCCCAGGTAGATGTCAATAAGAAGGCCGATGAGGAAACCCATCCGAACTCCTACTGAGCCTGATGTGACAATCTCCATACAGTCCGGTCTGTTCGTCTAAGACTATCGCATATCGGGCCTAGAGGGCGGCAAGCGTCAGTCCCCTAATAGCGGTATAAGTCGTGTCGGAGCGTAGCCCATTACACCTTGAGAAACAACTGGAACCTACCAGTAAATCATGCTTGCCCTGGCCAGGGACTTTGCGTAATGGCTCTCTGACACAGCGCGATATCAACTCCCAATACCGGGAGAGACGAATCCTGTCTAACCGCCACTGCCTCCAAGTGCTCGGGACTGCACCCAACTGCTACCTGTTTGCACGACTCCTTTGAGCCGTGGTAGGGTAGCAATCTAAGAACAGTGAGACACACTCGAAGCGAAGTAGCAGTGTCAAGTCTGTGGACTATGCTGTACTCATTTCACCTGGGAACTGTTAACTGACGACGGGTATAATACCAACCAACAGTTCCCTACGAGTCCTGTCCGGTTTTCCCGTAACCCAACGAGCACCTGTATACTATCTCCAGTACGACGTACTGATGGCTGTGGGATAGAACATCTCCCAAACTAGGACGAGAAGCGTACACACTAGTCTACTCCGGAGTATCGATGCCCTGTCTCGATAATCCTACGACTAGGGACATGAAAAAGGTTGTGCTTGTAGACTACCCAGCCCCTACTAGTGTGACTGCCATCACAACACTGGTAGTCAAGCAAGATCCTAAGAGCTCTATCAATACGTATACTCACATATTAAGATAGATAAAACCAAGTAGCATACTACCATGTTTAGCAAGACTATTATATAACTGTGAATATCCCAAGCTTCTATTAAGTAATATACAAGCTAGTATGATACAATAATGGCCCCTAGGGCATATACACTAACAGCTCCTTCGTCCACACCTGGTCGGAGCGAAGATTTCTTTTATGGATAAAGTCATAACGATCGGCTCAGAAACCTCCAAGTCGGTGATCTCGCTGCGTGACGACTTCAAGGACGGGGCCTCCGTACTGAAAGCCCGGGAGATTCTTCACCTCTACTCCATTCGGCTGGGCTACCTGGTGTTCAGGCAGAACGAGATGGCGCTCTTCATGAGGTACAACCCTCACCGGTTCGCCCAACAATCCAGCTATAACCAGGGGATCCCGCTGGAGGCGTTTTTGGAAGAGCCCGTGGCCAGCAGGGAGAGGATACGGAGCGCGATGCACCATTTCATACGGCTAAATACGGGCTCCTACTTCTTCATCAGCGAGCCAAGCAGCGTTCCCCGAGTCCTCAACATGTACGTGGCTTGGTATGCGCATGCAATGGGTGCAGTCATCCAAATGGAGAAGCGCATGTTGGTTGACCGCAAGGGTGCGCCTCCCGGCGGCAACCGCAAGGCTCTCCTGATGCCAAGGACCCCGGTCGTTCCTCCGCTGAAAAATGCCGGAGCTGGGCCATCGCGCGTGCTGAGCCCTCTGCGCGGATTGCCGCTCCGTGATGCTGTGGATGCGCCACCAGCGCCCCGTGCTCCAGTAGAGACGGTAAATGTGGTTTCGCCGGAGTCCGGCGTGGGTGCGGATATCGGGACCCGCCGCCCTAAGGTGCCTGCAAAGCGTAAGTTGATCTTGGGTGCACCCAAGGCAGACGGGCAGAAGAGGAAGAAGAAGTCGATCCTCTCAGCTGACGTTGCGTTCGGTCAGGAACCGTATGCTCCCTATAGCGAGGGCTTAGGCGAGTACGGGACCAATAAAGGATTGGTTATGCCACCAGATGACACTGATCTGGCGGCCACCATCGCAGCTTCAGAGCGATTGGCGAGGCGCGACGCTTGGCTAGCTAAGCTTGCTCAATCGGGTAATTACTAGTCACATTTTTTTTATTGCATCGTACTTTTATTATTGTCTTTGACTAATACTTTTCCCCTCTTTTCTTCAAACAGGCATCACCACTGAAGAAGCCATCGCTACCTCCCTCAAAACTTTTCAAGAGGAGGAACGACTCAGAGCATCCTTAGGCTTCGGTACATTTCGACTCATTACGTCTTTATTCTCCTTTTATTATGGTCGATCTAACCTTCTTCATCTGTCTCTTTGCAGGGGCTGCGCCAGCCGATGCGGGGACTCTCCCCGGGCCAGTTACTGAAGTTCCGGCCTCATCAGGGCTGCCGCGAGAGTCTCAACTTGAAGAGTCGGTGAGAGATGCCTTGAAGGACTCAGAGGCATCTCTGTACACAGACGATGACGCCTTGATGAAGGAAGCTTCGAATAGGTCCATCTTGATGGCTCGGGAGGAGAGAAAGTGGTTGAGGCGCGAGGCGAAGGCACGCAGAGCTGCTTTAGCCGTAGGAGCAGGCCCAAGCACCGTTCCTCATGCTAATACTCCTTCGGAAGAGCCCCCGGTCGCCTTGTCTACAGCTCACAGACAGGCGGCGCGCACAAATAGTGAGGCTAACGATAAGTCCACCTCAGGTAATGTATCTTTCAAGATTTTGTTGTAACAATTGTAAACTTGTTGGTTCTTATATATCTTGTCCTGCAGGGCCAAGTCCAACCCAAGGGGAGGCGGAACCGTCGAACCTAAGGGGACAGTAGAAGGGGCACCGGCTGAACCCGAGCCGACGGTGGGCGACGTCGCCGGGGTTGTTGGACCTGGGCTGGGGGCTGAGGGAGCTGCGCCAGAGAAGGTTGTCGATGCCGAGCCCGAGGTAGCGGCAAATGAGATGACTGCTACAACTGAGCCTGGGGCAGCAGCGGACGGAGCGCCTGAGACCGGCGACCCCATGGCGACGGCGGACGAGATAGCGGCGACCGCCGAGCCCGAAGGAGTAGCGGGTAAGACGGGCATGACTCCCGAGGACAAGCCAGCCGCTCTTTCTCAAGAGTATGGCAATGCTCCAATCATTGCTCTCCCCGTCTACTGTCCTCCGCCGTCTCCTGGCCACGCGAGCACGACGACAGCCCCCATAGAGTCAGGTGATGAGGCCATGGGAGGTGGACTTATGTCGATGGAGGAGGGAGACGCCTCCGTTTTGGCTGGCGGCTCATCAGGTAAATTTCGATTACTGTCCCCTTTTTTTTATCTTGCAATCCTTCTTGACAGGTGTATCTTTGTTTTTAACGTAGGTGCGGCCAGTGCTGACGCTCCATTGCTTGAGGGGGCGCCGTCAACTACTGCCTTGGCGGTGGCCACCTCTCAGCCTTCCCTCGTACCATCGCAGATGCTGGAAGGTATGGATTTGTGACCCCCTCAGTTTCATCTTTCGGCCGCATGATCCATGTACTAATGTCGTACTGTTGTGTCCTTGCAGGAGTGCTTTTTGATCACCTCTACCAGGTGTTGCACCCGCACTTCTCCTTCCCATCTGAACTCGCTTCTTCCTCCAGTGACGCTGGTGAGTATAGTTTCCTTTTGATGCTTTTCTTTTTTCAGTAATGGAATTATTTCTGACTCTTCCTCGTCCTGATTGCAGTGCTACAAATCGAAGAAGGGGATGAAAGATCGGTCGCGCCACCGGCCCTCCCGGCTTTGCCGCCTGTTGCAGCTGGTATAGTAAACTATCCCATCGATGACTTTTTCATATTTCTTGAACCGTCATCTAATCGTATTTTGTTTTTTCAGCTGTCGTTCTGATTCCGGCGCCCTTTGAGTCTCGCGTCGTAATGCCGGCAGGCCCTTTCCTGAGACGTCCGTCTTCAAAGGGTGCCGTAATGAGCTTGGGCATGCTGAGCGGATACGTCGAAGAGCTTGACGCGGACGCTCCCCCAACTGCTGCAGATTTTACTGCGGAGGTTAACCCGATGTTGGCGGGGCTTGTAAATTTTCATGATGAAGGCATCGTCGAGCTTTGGGTTAATCACTGCAGGGAAATCAATGTCCGCCTGCATCAATCGGAGTTTATGCGCCCTGCTCCCGAGACCTTAGCCGCAAGCAATCATCGAGCAGCATAGATTGAGCAAAGCGCTTCTTACTTCCGCCACTTGGAACAAGAAGCGGCTTTAAGGCTGAGGGAATGCCAAGAGACTTCAAGCGAGACGGCTCATCTGCGTGCTGAGGTTGAGGCGAACGCTGCCCAGGTGAAGGCTATCTTCGAGGGCCTTCTGGAACGTATCTCAAATGGGCTAAACCTGAAGCAGAAGCTCGATGCCGCCGAGCGTGATGCCCAAGGCCGCGAAGCAGCTCAGCAGGCCGTTGGGGAGCAGCTTGTATCCTTCTTGCAGCAGCGGGCTCAAATAGAAGTAGAACTGGCGGTGGTGGCCGATCAGGAGAAAGCATGGAAGGAAGTGCGCGAACAATTGATAGGGCTATTCAAGATGCTTCCTTCCCAGTAGCTGCCATTGTATTGATATACTTGTAAAAATTTTCTTTTTCGAATAAGATGTATCCATTCTTTATTCCTTTATACAATTCACCTTGTACTTGGTTGAATTAATGAATAAAGATACACATTTTTTCTTTGCATTGTCTTGTATCATTTCTTCGCTTTCTCCCTTCTCTTATTATCAGCATGCTGTCTTAATAAACATGGTTAACAGATAATAGAGTAAGCATCTTGGATTCTTCAAGAGATAGCGATGGCTTAGGCTGCAGGTTCAGATCTGCTGCCTAAAACTTTTCAACTCTATGAGCCGTAAGGGTCTCATAGAGACTTTTCTCCCTACGGATCGAGAGGATCTCGTAGGTGTATTTTCTCCTTAGGAATCGTGAGGATTCCTAAGTGTGTTTTCTCTTACAAGTTGTAAGGATCTTGTAAGAGAATTTTCCCTCTTACGAGTCGAGAGGACGCATAAGCGGTTGTTTCCCTCCTTATCAAGGTTCGACTTTGGAGAGTGAGACCCGTGCATAGTATGTAAGAGCCCGTTTTAGACCGACTTGCAGGGCCCCAGTGCTTAGGAAACAAGTTTTTTAGTCCATGTTGCCTAAGGCTTTATCTTGCAAGTCGAGATGAATCGAGAAGTCCTCGCGAAGACACTTATTTCCTCACGAGTCGGGACGAATCGAGCAGCGCTTGTCAAGGACACTAATTTCCGTGAGTCGAAGTATTTTGCAGAGGACACTGGTTTCCTCGAGGTTGAAACGAATCGAAGCACTCCTGCAAAGACACTGGTTTCTCTACGGGTCGACGCGAATCAAGAAGCTCTCATCAAGGACGCTAGTTTCCCTGAGTTAAGGAGGTTGCCAAGGACACTGATTTCCCTGGGGTTGAAACGAATCGGGGTATTCCTACAAAGACGCTAGTTTCTCTGCGGGCCGACGCGAATCAAGATGTTCTTGTCAAGGACACCGGTTTCCCTGAGTCAAAGTATTTTGCCGAGGACACTGGTTTCCTCAGGGTTGAAACGAATCGAAGTGCTCCTGCAAAGACACTAGTTTCTCTGTGGGTCGACGCGAATCAAGAAGCTCTCATCAAGGATGCTAGTTTCCCTGAATTGAGGTATTTGCGAAGGACATTAATTTCCCTGGGGTTGAAACAAATCGGGGTATTCCTGCAAAGACGCTAGTTTCTCTGCGGGTCGACGCGAATCAAGAAGCTCTCATCAAGAACGCTAGTTTCCCTGAGTCGAAGTGTTTTGCCGAGGACACTGGTTTCCTCGAGGTTGAAACGAATCGAAGTGCTCCTGCAAAGACGCTAGTTTCTCTGTGGGTCGACGCGAATCAAGAAGCTCTTATCAAGGGCGCTAGTTTCCCTGAGTCGAAGTATTTGCCAAGGACACTAATTTCCCTGGGGTTGAAACGAATCGGGGTATTCCTGCAAAGACGCTAGTTTCTCTGCAGGACGACGCGAATCAAAATGTTCTCGTCAAGGACACTGGTTTCCCTGAGTCGAAGTACTTTGCCGAGGACACTGGTTTCCTTGGGGTTGAAACGAATCAAAGTGCTCCTGCAAAGACGCTGGTTTCTCTGCGGGTCGACGCGAATCAAGAAGCTCTCATCAAGGACGCTAGTTTTCCTGAATTGAGGTATTTATCAAGGACACTGATTTCCCTAGGGTTGAAACGATCTCTGGTGGTCTTTCAGGTTTTATATGAGTTACCGTCAAAACCGTGGAGCTAGAAATTTGATCTTCGCTTCGTTTGCTGGCACTGCGTCTGCTGTATCGAGACGAACGTCACGGTTGTCTCTAGGTTGTTGGTGAACCGTCGAGATTTGGCTTCGCTCTCTGGCGGAGCTTGTTGGGAAGGTATGGTTCCCTCTTTGTTTGTGCCCTTGGATTGTATATAGGGATCGACGTGATCTCACCTGTCGGGCAAAAGTTCATCATTTTTTTATATTATTGTTTTATTTCCACGATACTCTATCATTTCAGCTTTATATCGTGAAAGTCGCGATTGCCCTATCATTTCGGCTATTTTTCGCAGTGCCCAGTCATTTCGACTATTTATTTTATTTTTACTCGCTACTTTTTATTGTGAGTTGCCCAATCATTTCGGCTGTTTATTCTATTTTTACTCGCTGCTTGTTATTGTGAGTTGCCCAATCATTTCGGCTATTTTGTATGCATACGTTTTTACTTGCTGCTTTTTATTGCAAGTTGCCCCATCATTTCGGCTATCTCATATGCATTTTTACTCGCTGCTTTTTATTGCGAGTGTAGAATTTGGAATCTGGTGCCAATCTCAGCATCAGCATCGCTACAACTGGAATATTGCCAGGAGAGAATCATCATTTGCCATAAAAGGGCTTGGAATTTGATACCGGTTTAGGCATCAGCATCGTTACAACTGGGATATTGCCAGGAGCGAATCATCATTTGCCTCTGTCGATGTCGAACAAAGGTGGCTTAGCAAACAGGGTTAGGATCCCGTCGACTAAGGCTTTTGACTTCATGAGCCGTAAGGGTCTCACAAAGGTATTTCTCCCTACAAGTCGTGAGGATCTCGTAGGTGTGTTTTTTCCTTAGGGATCGTGAGGATTCCTAAGTGCATGTTTCTCTGTAAGTCGTAAGGATCCTACAAGAGGGTTTTCTCCTTGTAAATCGTGGGGACTTACAAGGGTTGTTCATCATGTGAACATATCCCTAGTCACGGGTGGGACTTTGTTAGGGAAATGTTTATTCGTGCCCGTGGATTGTATACAAGGGTCAGTACTGAGCCACTTGTAGGGCCATATCGAAGGTTATGGGAGTTGCTTAAGAACAGGTTCAGGTCTCTGTAACTTAAGACTTTCAAATCTTATGAGCCGTGAGGGTCCCATAAGAGAGTTCTCCTTACGAGTCGTAAGGATCTCGCAAGTGTAATTTCTCCTTAGGAATCGTGAGGATCCCTAAGTGTGTTGCTCCCTTGTGAGTCGTAAGGATCTCACGCGGGTGGTTTCTCCTTACAAGGTCTAGAGGACCATGTAAGTGTCTTTTAACGAGGTTGCGCCCTTTCGGGTTTTCACAAACACTCGCCGGTAGCCCTGCTGTTTTTACTCACGGAGCCCTTTCGGGTTTTCATCCGTGCCCATTTTGCTTATGGACATACTGTTTTTATTTTTTTTTATTTATTTTTTATTATTATTATTATTTTTTATTCCTTTTTTTTTTCTAACGAGGTCACGCCCTTTCGGGTTTTCACGAACCCTCGCCGGTAGCCCTGCTGTTTTTACTCACGGAGCCCTTTCGGGTTTTCATCCGTGCCTATTTTTCTTATGGACCTGCCGTTTTTATATTATTTTTTTAATATTTTTTTTATCTCGTCAGCCTGAGGATGCTGCGGTAGTAGTTTAAAGACGTTTCGGTCGTTTGCAAGTTTTAGGACATTGCGGTCCGTCGTTAGTTTAAGGACATTTTGGTCCATCATTAGTTTAAGGACGTTTCGGTCTGCGGTAAAGAAGGCCGGCTACTACTTATAGAGTTTGGGCTTAGGAAGATAGCAAGAGGAAATAGTCGTCGTCATCTATCATTGACCTAGGCTGTAACTCGTTAAGCGTAGTATTTCTTCAGGAAGGGACCATTTATTGGCCTGAAAGGCCTTTCACCGTGCATATCCATGAGCAGATAGGCTCCACCCTGGTAGACCGTGTCTATGATGTACGGGCCTTCATAATTCGGCTCGAATTTTCCCCGCTTGGCGCGATTGGGGATCATAGGTCTTTTGACCACTAGCACGAGTTCACCTTGGCGGAATGTTCTCGGCCGGGTCAATCTTTCATATGAGCGCGTCATCTTTGTTTTATAAGCCTCCAGATTTTGTTGCGCTATGAGCCGTGTTTCATCAAGGGCATCAAGCTCCTCAAGCTGAAGGTGGGAATTTTCTTCGTCCGTCAGCTCGTAGTGGACTGCCACTCGTAGAGAAGGTAGCTCTATCTCGAGGGGGAGTACTGCTTCTGTACCGAAGACTAACGTGTACAGCGTTGTGTTCGTGGCCGTCTTGAACATAGTTCGATACGCCCAGAGAGCTTCTTGCAGTCTCTCGTGCCAGTCCTTCTTATTTCGGGACACCGTCTTCTTTACGATCTTTATCAAGGTCTTGTTGAAGGCCTCGGCTAGACCATTAGCTCGCGGATTATAAACTGAGGAATATCTCCAGTCTATATTATGTTGTTGCGCGAAGCGATTGAGCTTGTGGCTTCTGTAGGCTGGCCCGTTATCGGAGATGATCCGTCGCGGAGTTCCAAACCGATATATGACGTGCGTCTTGAAGAAATGGAGGATATTCTCCGTCTTCAATTCCCTCAACGGTACTGCTTCTGCCCATTTGGAGAAGTAGTCAGTCGTCGCCAAGATGAAATGGTGTCCCCTGGACGATGCTGGTTCGATAAGGCCGACTATGTCAGTTCCCCACATTTCGAACGGCCAGCTAGCCACCGTTGGATGTAGCGGATTTGGATGTTGGTGGATGAAGTCCCCATGGATTTGGCATGAGTGGCATTGCTTCGCATATTCGAGGCAGTCCTGAATCATCGTGGGCCAGTAGTAACCCATCCGTTTTATCTTCAACTTCATCTCTGGGCCTGCTTGGTGAGAACCGCAGAGCCCGTCGTGAACTTCCTGAACGACTCTTTTTGCTTCGTCAGGTCCCAGACATCTCAACCATAGAGAATCAAATGACCTCTTGTATAGAGTATCATTGACGAAGGCGAAAGACAGAGCTCATTTCATAAGCTGATGTCTTGAGGACGCATCTTCTGGCGTTCGACGGGATTTGAAGTAGTCTATAAAGACTTCTCTCCAATCCTCAGCCTTTTCCCGGTCTTTTATTTGCAGGGTCGTCCGCTCAGTCATTCCCTTTTCTTCGGATGATTCCGGAGATATTTCTGCTGGGGCAAGCACTCGACGGCTTTGTACCACGATTCTTACGTCATCGAGGTTCTTATCGGCCAGTTCTTTAGCGAGCTTGGCTAACGCATCCGCTTTGCTGTTTTCCACACGCGGTATGTTTTCCAAAGTGTATGACGGAATTTGGGTCAATAGTTGTTGCACCTTTTCGCCGTACTTCACCAACTCTGGCTTGCACGTCTGGTAGTCTCCATTTACTTGACTAACGACCAGTTGGGAGTCTCCGTATATGATAAGGTTCTCAATCCCCATGTCGATGGCGATCTCGAGGCCTGCTATCAAAGCCTCATACTCGGCTTCATTATTTGTCCTTGGCTCTGTCAAGGAGAAGGCAAAGCGCATTATCCCTCCTTGCGGGGTTACGAAGATAAGGCCTATTCCCGATTTGATTATGGGCGTATTTTGTTTGCGCTTCTTCATGGAAGATGCTCCATCAAAATAGAGTTCCCATCGGGTATCACTACCGTCGATAGCATCAAACGCATATTCGTCTGGCGGTTCGCAATTCAGAGGGGAATCAGCAGGTATCGGATGCTCAGCGAGGAAGTCGGAAATGGCCTGGCCTTTCACTGCCTTGAGAGGTTGATAAGTTATTGAAAACTCCATCAAGAGCAGAGCCCATTTAGAGAGCCGACCTGTCAGTATGGCCTTCGACATTAAATATTTAAGGGGGTTCACCTTCGAAATGAGACGGACTTCATGCACCAACGCATAGTGCCTGAGCTTTGTTATCGCGAAGATCAATACCAGACAATATTTTTCGATAGGGGAGTAGTTGCTCTCTGCCCCCAGGAGAACTAGACTTAAATAATAAAGAGCTCTTTCTTTCCCTTGGTCGTTCTCTTATGCCCATAATGCGCCTAAGGAACCTTCGAGGGCGGTTGTATAAAGAATGAGAGGCTTTCCCTTGACCGGAGCAGCCAACACTGGCAGATTCTGCAGGTACTGCTTGATTTCGTCCAGTGCGCTCTGGCATTTGTGATCCCAAACGAAAGGGGTTCCCTTCTTCATCAGGTGGTTGTAAGGGCGGCACTTGCCTGAAAGGTTGGCTATAAATCGCCGAATGTACGCGAGCTTCCCTTGGAGAGACCGCAATTGCTTGAGAGTCCTTGGCGGAGGCATTTCCATGATCTCCTTGATCTTTGACGGATCTATCTCGATACCTCGGTGTTGGACGATGAATCCTAGGAATTTGCCCGAGGAAACTCCGAATGCGCACTTGAGAGGGTTCATCTTTAGGTTGTATTGCCGAAGGCGTTGAAATACGGTCTTCAGATGC
Organism: Agapanthus africanus; assembly: GCA_030015575.1. Taxonomy (NCBI): domain Eukaryota; kingdom Viridiplantae; phylum Streptophyta; class Magnoliopsida; order Asparagales; family Amaryllidaceae; genus Agapanthus; species Agapanthus africanus. The sequence continues at coordinate 406,211,823 of CM057349.1, read as the reverse complement.
TCTAAATGCTCCTCGTATGATTTGCTCTTAACCACGAGGTAGTCTATATAGCATTCGACGATTTCATGTATAAGGTCATCGAAGATCTTCGTCATGGCCCTTTGGTAGGTGGCACCGGCGTTCTTTAGACCGAAGGGCATCACCTTGTAGCAAAATATACCCAAAGGGGTCCGGAAAGCGGTATGCTTCTGGTCTTCGGGATGCATCTTTATCTGATTATATCCTGATGAGCCGTCCATGAAGGAGAAAACCTTATGAGTAGACGTGTTATCTATCATCAATTCGGTGACTTGCTCAAATCATCCTTCGGGCATGCTTTATTGAGATCCCGAAAGTCCACGCATATGCGCACTGTCCCATTTTTCTTCATCACCGGGACGATGTTGGCGATCCAGTCGGGATATTGAACTTCTTGGATGAAGCCAGAGTCGATTAACTTCTTGACCTCAGCATTGATACTCATCTCGAGCTCGAGCCGCATTCTTCTTGGTGCCTGTTTGACTGGCTTGACGTCCGGGGATACCGCCAGTTTATGCACAGCGATTTCTGGGTCTAGTCCTGGCATTTCGGAATAACTCCACGCGAAGCAATCTCTATACTGCATAATCACGTCTTTTAACGCAGCCACCCTTTCTTCAGATAGCAACTCGCTGACGAATGTCGGTCGTGGGTCATCTGTCGTCCCCAACTCAATTTTGTTGAGGTTATCTGCAGTAGTATGTATTCCATCTTCCAGCTCTTTCGGCGCTGGTGGAAATTCTGAGATCACCTTGTCATCGCTGTTTTCGAAGCACCAGGGGAGGTCATCCATATTCTCGGGCTCTACTTTTGATATTGTTATCATATGACAAGTACGAGCTCGTTTCCAAGACTGATGTGGATCTGGTTCTGCTCTCGCGGTTTTGGGTTCGTGCTTCTGTGGCGGCGTTACCCTCCAACTGTCAGATAGAGCGAACTTGCCAAGCTGATACTGATCTTCAACCCAGTTCTTGAAGGTGAAGCAGTCTCCGAGAGGATGCCCTATTAGTCGGTGATAAAAGCAATACTTTGGGTGTGAGAGTTCGCCTGCTTGTTCGGGGTGTTTAGACTCCGGCAGTGTAAGCATCTGGTATTTTTTAGCTCGATCAAGTATCTTCTTCATCTTGTCCCGAGGAAAAGAGTATGTTCGACTCATCTTCTTTACAAGGGATAGATCCGGACCGTTCGATTCCCGACTACGTGGCTTCTCAGTCCCGCTTTGTTGCCGTCGAGCACCCTTTTCGCTTTTCGACTTGTTTCTGCTTCTGCGCCGAGCCTTTTTTACCACAGGTTGACAAGAGCGTCACTTTCATCTTTCACGGCCTGTTGTAGGAGGCGTTGCATTTTGGCTTTCTCGTAGATGGCCATTTCACGGTTGTGGTCGTCTCGGACTTTTTGACTAGCTTCCCTTGTAAGCCTGTTCATTTGTTCTTCGAATGACGGACTGGGCACCTTTGCATCAGGAAATTTTTCTGGTTCAGGATTAGCGTCCTTCTATTGAGCATCCCCTTCTTCATTGAAGTCATGCACGACGTAGCAATCGCGGAGTAGCTCTCGTTTCTTGGACCGAATGTATCCGAGCCCGATTGTTTCCATTCTCCTATCAGGCAACTTGTGCTGAGTCCCGGGAACGTTCCAGACCCTGTCATAGAATTTGTCTTTTTGAGCGGTCTGTTTAAAGGGTATCCCCTGGCGCTTCAGCAGCCTCTTCAAGCCTTCTGTATAATATCTAGGCAAATGGATGGGCTGAAGCCTGTCAAGCGTAGGATTTGTGCCGTGCTAGATTTCTTTCTTCACTTTGGTTTCTTCAGAGCGGTAGAATAGAATTGCCTTTTCGCCTTTTCGCCTGGGAGGGACATAGAACGTCCGTATCTCCTCTACAGTGTAGGTATCAAGCGCATCCAGTTCTTTATGATGTTTAAGTGGAACCATGGCGATTTGCAGGCTTTGCTCTTCATCAGCGGATGTTTGTATTGAAAGCCGAGCAGAGAATACAGCATGGACCTCATCTTCCGAGTCACTACCAAAGATCAACGTAGGAGCGGGCAGTCCCGGCTTGTTATATTAGGACAGACCCGAATAAACTATCTCCTCTTCCTCCTCAGTATCACTCCCGAAGACAGGGATGGTGGCGTTAGCCTTGTTCTCCGGATTGTGACACCTCTCCGTGTTTTCGAAATCCGGTAAGAAGTATTTGGCATCTTCATATTTGCGGACTTCGTTCACGGAGAACGGGTTCAGTTCTCCTATCACGGTATACTCGAGACCATCCTTAAAATATTTCATACACTGATGCTGTGTAGAAGGGATGATGTTGTACTCGTGTAACCATGGTCGGCCGAGCAGAGCATTGTAGCATGTCTTGGCGTCTATGACGTGGAATTTAATGTCCGTGACGAGCAGCCCAAAGCGTAATTTCAGTATCACAGACCCGAGAGTTCTTGATGATTGAGAGTCGAATCCGGAGATGGTGATCTTATCCCGAGCGAGGTGCTGGACGCTCATGCAGATTTCTTTCAATACCCAGACATTGAGGAGATTAACGGAGGATCCATTGTCGACCAGGATTTTGCCTATCTTTATATCATGGCAGTATCCTGAGACATAGAGGGGGCGGTTGTGTTCGCACATCCCAAGGAGGAGGTCTTCATCCCCGAAAGTGACATCGGCTGTGTGCACTTCTTCCAGCTCATCCTTCATCTTTTCTTCAGCGAGAAAAGCTTGGAATTGCTCTGGCTCCTGTAGCGCTTTCATCAATGATTCTCTTGCTTCTTTTGATAGTAAAAGGGCGTCAAGAATGCTGAGCTGCGAGGGTAACTTCCTCAGATGCGCTAGAACGTTGTAATCCACCTTATTTTTCTTCGGCGGGTCTTTGGCGGTTAACTCTTCCACAACTTGGCCATCTAGGGCGATATCCTCAGAGACCTTCTCTTTTTCCTTTATCTTTTTTGTTTGAGGTTCCGAGATTCTTTTCGGGTAGCGTACGACTACGCAGCCGAATATTTTCGTAGACCTTCGGCTCTTCTTCTTTTCCCGAGGTGGACTCTTTAAAGAGGGGGCTAAGCTCCATTTCCTCGTCAGAGTCGCTTCCGAATATGGGAACTTGCGCTTTCCCGGCATTAACCATGCGACAATCGCCGGTAGTTCTTCTAAGCTCCTCGGTCGTACTTTTCCGATCCCGACGAGTTTTGCGCTTCTCCCGTTTAAGATGTTGCCGGTGAGCGACATACCCCTGCCACCATTTATTGAAAGCTTTGCACTCTTCGGTGGGGTGCGAAATCTTCCGATGATACAGGAAATAGGAGGGGTGCATTTCTGCTTTGCCGGTACTGTTTTCCTGAGAAAGTGGTAGCTTCATCCCCAGTGATACGGCTTTAGCAAACCTTTTCCTCGTTTTGAATTTGATTTTGTCTGCGGTGGACGTACTTTGATCCGGCGGGAGCGTCTCGACTTTTTCGTCTAGCCGCCGGCGTTTGGCCCTTTCAAATATGACCGTCTCACGTTCCCGATCAGCTTTACTTTTCAACAGAGCTTCATTGAGGAATGCGTCAATTGTTTCTTCCGATGGTCTTGGAATTTCCGGTTTAGGGTCTGCCCCCAGCTTTTCAATGCAAGGAGTTTCCTCATCGTTTGTAAACGAATAGGAAATCATATGACAGCTCACCACGTATTCCTCGGATTCATCCGACGAGCTCTCTCCCTCATCTTCCTCTTGAAAGACGTGGTTAAGGAACTCTTGGAGTGTGATGGGAGTCCATACTTTCTGGTTGTACTTCTCCAGCGCGTCGATTTGTTTTTGTAAGTCCGTGCGCTTGTCGCCAGGCTTCACGGGCTTCACGGGCTTCTTGGATTTCTTTTTCTTCTTCTTTGAAGATTTTGACGGCTGGTTGTGAGTGCTTGGTGTTAGTGTATATGCCCTAGGGGCCATTATTGTATCATACTAGTTTGTATATTACTTAATGGAAGCTTGGGATATTCATATGTATATAACAGTCTTGCTAAACATGGTAGTATGCTACTTGGTTATTCTATCTTAATATGTGAGTATACGTATTGATAGAGCTCTTAGGATCTTGCTTGACTACCAGCGTTGTGATGGCAGTCACACTAGTGGGGCTGGGTAGTCTACAAGCACATCCTTATTTAGGTCCCTAGTCGTAGGATTATCGAGACAGGGTATCGATACTCTGGAGTAGACTAGTGTGTACGCTTCCCATCCCAGTTGGGGAGATGGTCTGTCCCACAGCCGTCAGTACGTCGTACTGGAGATAGTATGCAGGTGCTCGTTAGGTTACGGGTACACCGGACAGGACTCACAGGGAACTGTTGGTTGGTTTTATACTAGTCGTCGGTGAACAGTTCCCAGGTGACATAAGTACAGCATAGTCCGCAGACTTGACACTGCTACTTCGCCTCGAGTGTGTCCCACTGTTCTTAGATTGCTACCCTACCACGGCTCAAAGGAGTCGTGCAAACAGGTAGCAGTTGGGTGCAGTCCCGAGCACTTGGAGGCAGTGGCGGTTAGACAGGATTCGTCTCTCCCGGTATTGGGGGTTGATATCGCGTTGTGTCAGAGAGCCATTATGCAAAGTCCCTGGCCAGGGCAAGCGAGATTTGCTGGTAGGTTCCAGTAGTTTCTCAGGGTGTAATAGGCTTCGCTCCGACACGACTTATACCGCTAAGATCTCAGGTGCACAGAGAAGTTTTGCAGTAGAATCTAAAGTGTTTTGCTCGATCGAAATTTTGCGATGTTTGCTAATATGATTATATTTGTGATTGTATAATGTGTTCGTAAACCTCCCCTAACTGCTAGTATGTCGGTTGGCAGGGGGTTGCACATTTCTGTAATGGTTTTTATCTGTTTGTGGATGTGAACTGTATTGGACTGTTGTGATGATTAGCCGGGGTTTGTGATGGGTTATTATTTTAATTCATTCGATGTAATTGTAATATGTTGTAATATTATTTTGCGGGGCACATCCAGGTTGCGGTTGTAGCCACCGTTGTATTATTTCATTTTACTGTTTTTGCTCCTAGGACAGACCCAAGGTGGGGTGCACAAACTACCGGGTGGGTAGTTTGCCGTACCCGTAGGGGTCTAGGGTGGGGTAATGGCTATTCATCACAACTGTGTAATCCGTCTTTTGTTGCAGGCTCTAAACAAACGCGGATTGCTTGCAAATCCAATAAAGTTCATATGAGATCTGGAATGTCTATTATTGCGTCTGACGAATGTACAATATCTATATATGATAGCTATTTAGACGTCACTTATGTTTTACACCCGCGCTAGCCCAGCCCCCGCTCTGTCGTTAGTTAAGTAACTTAATGGGTGATGACGGGACCCAGTGGCGAATGCGGATGGCATAAGAGGACGTTGTATTTTCGTTGTTTTCTGCAATGATAGGTTAAATGATGGGACGCATTATTTTAATGCAAAGAAAATAAACCAAAGTTGAATCGTTGGAACAATTTAAAAGAAACCACTCGATTATTTTAAAAACAGAAATTTTTAATTGCAGAGCTTTAACCACTCCTTTTAAAAAGCTATCAGGTTCCTTCGGTTATATCAAGTTCACTACGTTCACGGTTTCACCAAAACCAGTCGTAGCCCTCCGTCATTTCTTATGGATGGTCAGTAGTATTTAAGTTATGTTTGTTTGGCCCTTAGTCAAGACATAGTGTTTGGTAGCTGCCGGGGTATTCATTTGTTGCATAGATAGATGAGTTGGTTTGGGACAGTCGTATTACTTTTTTGGCCCTTAGTCAAGAGTATATACGGGTGGGTTCAAATTAACAAGATAATGATGGGTAGAACTTGACATGTGACTTATGATTTGTTAGCCCTTAGTCAAGGTCATAAGAACATGGGGTAAAAATCCACATCGGGAATTTCTAAAGAAACTGAAATTTGCAAAGAGATGCATACCATTTGGAGTTTGATGAATGTTGGTAGGATTCCTTCAGCATTATCAGACAATGATATTTGGATCCCGATCCTACTGTGAGTATATGCTACTTATCAGGAGATTCGTCACTTAATGATCAATGCTATAAACCAAGTAGGTGCCAAGAAAGGTGTCAGCGGGGTTACACCCCTAGAGAAAAGAGGTTATTTAATTAAGGAACTTCGCGAAAGCGTTGGAAAACCTCCCTCGAAGTATCGACACTGGCCTGGCCGAACGGTTAAGCAAGTATTATACGGTGAGAATGGTCCTGGCTAATTCTTCTTTTATGGTTTGAGGAAGGATTCGAGAAACAGTGGGAGCCATCCAGTTTAGATAAATTAAAAACCACTCTAAACTTGCTAGAGCATCATGCTAAAGTGTTTTCTTCTCTCTCTCTCATTGCAGCGACCTTGTGACCATGACTAGATTATATCTAGATAACAAGTTGACTGAATCTAACTTTTTTGACTGGCAAAGGTCTGTCCAGATGTCCATTGCCTATGACAAGCTGGACCACCCTATTACTACTCAAGATCCCGCCGTCCCAGGTCCAGTTTCCACCGTCGCGGATATGGATATCCGTCAGACAGGGAAAAAGGATAAAGCGAAAGCCAAGTGCCTCGTGTTGGCTTCAGATGATGGTATATACCAGAAGCAGCACGAGAAGATGGACTCAGTTTCCATCTTTCTCCATAACAAAGATTTATATGGAGAGCAATCTCATATCGCAAGATATGAGACCTCGAACGAATTAATTCAAGCGAGATTGGCTGTCGGGTCATCTGTAGGGGACGACGTCCTTACAATGACTAGCTATATTGATGAGCTCAAGGACCTGGAGACCACGTTGGGAAACAGGTCATACGCTGACTTATTTCCACAATCCCTACCCTCTACTTACACCTTGAAAGAAACCAGGGAGACACAAGCTCTGCTTAATGGGGGACCTTCTTCTTCTACATCCAGGACGAAAGCAAAGGGTGAAAAGAAAAAGACCTCTATAAAGCATATATACGGTGTCAGTAAAGTAAGAGGAAAGGGAAGAGCAAAAGTTTCGGGACATGGTAAGGAGGGATATTCCTATTGTTATGGGAACGGGCATTGGTAGAAGGATTGCAGGGCTTTGGAAGCCAGTAGCCAGGATACGAAGCATGTTGTGGCTTCAGCCTCAAGTGTGTTTGTAATTGAGAAATGTTTGTCAATTAACTCTACTTCCTGGGTACTTGATACCGGAGTAGGATCTCATATCTGTAATTCATTACAGGCTTTGAGAAACCGTAGAGTTATAAGGGTAGGTGATTTGTCTCTCAGAGTTGCAAAAGGAATGAGCATGGACGCTGAATCCGTGGGAGAATATCATCTAGGTTTGACAAGTGGGCAGATATTGATTCTACGTAACTGTTTGTATGTACCTAGTTTGACTTGTAATATCATATCAGTGTCCTCACTTTCGAGAGAGGGATACGATTTTACATTCGTAAGCGATGTAGTTCACATCCACCTAAATCAAGTTCAGATTGGGTCCGGTACATTAGATAACGGTATATACGTATTGAGTCAAGCTCAGGTTTTCAATGTCCAGAATACACTTAAAAGAAAGTCTCCAGAAATAAATCAGGCTTTCTTATGGCATTGTAGACTAGGTCGCATCAATGAAACACGGTTGATGAAGTTACATAGAGAAGGATATTTGAATCCGTTCGAATATCAATCTTATGCTACTTGTGAATCTTGTCTCATGGGAAAGATGACAAAGACTCCGTTTACTGGACACGGAGTAAGAGCAAGCAAGCTCTTGGGACTCGTACACAGTGACGTGTGCGGTCCAATGTCTACACATGCGCGAGGTGGTTATTCGTACTTCATTACTTTTACGGATGATTTTTCTAGGTATGGATATATTTTCTTAATGAAGCATAAATCCGAGGCCTTTGAGAAATTCCAAGAATATAAGAATGAAGTAGAAAAACAGACAGGCAAAAGTATAAAGACACTGAGATCTGATCGAGGTGGTGAATACTTAAGTGCCGAATTCCTGGGTTACTTAAAAGAGAATGGTATTCTCTCTCAGCTTACTCCTCCATACACACCACAACACAACGGTGTATCGGAAAGGAGGAATCGAACCTTATTGGATATGGTTCGTTCCATGATGAGTAAGGCTGAGTTGCCGCGATCTTTCTGGGGTTATGCACTAGAATCAGCTGCATATCTTTTGAACCAGGTTCTAACCAAGACTGTGCCTACCACACCATATCAGATGTGGAGTGGGAAGAAACCCTGTCTAAAACATTTTAGGACATGGGGATGTCCAGCTTTTGTAAAAAAGCAGCATCCGGACAAGCTCGAGGCACGCTCAGTACAGTGTAAGCTTGTGTGATATCCAAAGAACTCCAAGGGATATTATTTCTATTACGCAGAGGAACAAAAGGTTTTTGTTTCTCGTCATGCCCACTTCTTAGAAGCTGAATTTTTAGAAAATCAGAAGAGTGGGAGCGCAGTAGAACTGGAAGAAATTCCAGAACCATAAGCTGTTACTGAAAGTTTGGTAGAACAAGAAGTTTCAGAGGAAAGGGACATACCAGCGCCTATCCGCAGAAGTAGTAGGTAGTCTCATCCGTCCGAGAGATACTACGGTTTTCTCATAGACGGGGATCGAGAAGATTTCGTCATTGATAATGATGACCCTACTAGCTTCCAGCAAGCCATTCAGAGCGGCGACTCGGTAAAATGGCTGGATGCAATACGGACCGAAATGGAGTCCATGTACACTAACAAAGTATGGACTTTGGACGTTGCTCCAGATATGGTAAAACCCGTAGGATGCAAGTGGATCTTCAGAAAGAAGATTGGTGTAGATGGACAGGTTGAAACCTATAAAGCTAGACTTGTTACAAAGGGTTTCTGTCAAAGACCTGGTTTGGACTATGACGAAACCTTTTCTCCAGTGGCTATGCTCAAATCCATTCGGGTCCTTCTTGCTATTGCTGCCTTCCATGATTATGAGATCTGGCAGATGGACATAAAGACGGCCTTTCTAAATGGAAATTTGGAAGAGAGCGTCTATATGGATCAGCCAGAGGGATTCATTCAGAGTGGGAGCAGCGGTAAAGTATGCAAGCTGCTTAAGTCCATTTATGGACTAAAGTAGGCATCGCGGAGTTGGAACATCTGTTTTGATGATACTGTCAAAGAATTTGACTTTATCAAAAATCCAGATGAACCATGCATATACAGTAAGATTGTAGGTAGAGTTGTTGTATTCCTCGTCTTGTACGTGGATGACATTCTCCTAATAGGAAATGATATTCCTATGCTACAGTCAGTCAAAAGATTCTTGTCACAGAAATTCTCCATGAAGGACCTAGGTGATGCCACCTACATTCTAGGGATCCAGATCTATTGTGATAGATCAAAGAGGATATTAGGACTTTTGCAGTCCAGGTACATAGATACCATATTGAAAAGATTCAGTATGGAAGATTCTAAGCGCGGTAACCTACCGGCTTGTCACGGAATCACCCTCTCCAAAGAGATGTCTCCCAAGACTGATTTGGAAAGGGAACGCATGTCGATTATACCCTACGCTTCTGCGGTAGGATCTATAATGTATGCGATGTTATGTACCAGACCAGATGTAGCATACGCGTTGTGCGTTGTAAGCCGGTATCAGGCAAACCCAGGGAAGAATCACTGGATAGCAGTAAAGAACATTCTCAAGTACCTGAGGAGGACTAAGGAGATGTTCTTGGTGTATGGCGGAAAAGACCTCCAGATCGAGGCCTTTGCTGACTCCGGCTTCCAGAGTGACAAGGATGACTCCAAGTCCATGTCGAGTTATGTCTTTACCCTCAATGGAGGGACGGTCTGTTGGAAGAGTTCCAAGCAGGACACTGTTGCTGACTCAACGATGGAAGCGGAGTACATAGCTGCTTGCGATGCCGCAAAAGAAGCTGTCTGGATGAAGAAGTTCCTCACAGAACTTCAGGTGGTTCCTACTTGTGTTGGTCCAATACCTCTATATTGCGAAAACAACGGCGCTATAGCTTTAGCGAAGGAACCCAGGTCCCATCAGAAGTCCAGACACATCTTAAGGCGGTATCACCTGATCAGGGAGATCTTAGATTGCCAGGTGATCGAGGTAAAGAGAGTAAATTCAGAGGATAACATTGCTGATCTATTCACGAAGGCCCTACCTCAGATTCAGTTCGAGAGGCTACTCGAGATCATTGGTCTTCGATATGCCAATACATGGCCCTAGTGCAAGTGGGAGATTGTTAGTGTATATGCCCTAGGGGCCATTATTGTATCATACTAGTTTGTATATTACGTAATGGAACCTTGGGATATTCACATGTATATAACAGTCTTGCTAAACATGGTAGTATGCTACTTGGTTATTCTATCTTAATATGTGAGTATACGTATTGATAGAGCTCTTAGGATCTTGCTTGACTACCAGCGTTGTGATGGCAGTCACACTAGTGGGGCTGGGTAGTCTACAAGCACATCCTTATTTAGGTCCCTAGTCGTAGGATTATCGAGACAGAGCATCGATACTCTGGAGTAGACTAGTGTGTACGCTTCTCATCCCAGTTGGGGAGATGGTCTGTCCCACAGCCGTCAGTACGTCATACTGGAGATAGTATGCAGGTGCTCGTTAGGTTACGGGTACACCGGACAGGACTCACAGGGAACTGTTGGTTGGTTTTATACCAGTCGTCAGTGAACAGTTCCCAGGTGACATGAGTACAGCATAGTCCACAGACTTGACACTGCTACTTCGCCTCGAGTGTGTCCCACTGTTCTTAGATTGCTACCCTACCACGGCTCAAAGGAGTCGTGCAAACAGGTAGCAGTTGGGTGCAGTCCCGAGCACTTGGAGGCAGTGGCTGTTAGACAGGATTCGTCTCTCCCAGTATTGGGGGTTGATATCGCGCTGTGTCAGAGAGCCATTACGCAAAGTCCCTGGCCAGGGCAAGCGAGATTTGCTGGTAGGTTCCAGTAGTTTCTCAGGGTGTAATGGGCTTCACTCCGACACGACTTATACCGCTATTAGGGGACTGACGCTTGCCGCCCCCTAGGCCCGATATGCGATAGTCTTAGACGAACGGACCGGACTGTATGGAGATTGTCACGGCTGACTCGGTAGGAGTTCGGATGGGTTTCCTCATCGGCCTTCTTATCGAAATCTACCTGGGGACAGTTACGTACAGCTAGTGCCGCTTGCGGTCTGTAGTTAAACCCACTTCCAGTGTAGTAGTTGAGTCTCTAGAGTCCCACACAGAGAGTTTCCCTACTCCAGGCGAAAAGATATAGAGGTCGTATGGTTTTACGACAAGGGTTCAGACGCATACGTGTGTTTACGCACGTACGACATCCGGACAGTTTTTACTAGTCGGCTTTGGTTTAAGCCAGTTACTAGTATCCGGTTATTGGATTTATACAGTCTAAAGTTTTTCCGTGTTTTCACGGATAGGAGGGGCGTTCTCGTAATTGCACGAGAAGCTTCTAGAAGGTGGTGACTAAGGGGGTTAAGGTGGCATATACATTGAATGAGATTAGTGAGTCATATGGATGATACATCCATGTCATTAATGCATCATAAATGCTTAATGACTCATGGAGATGAATCACCATTAGATATTTATCAAGCATGGTTGTAAATCATTTTCTTTTCTTTTCTTGATAAATAATAATGCTTGATATATATTATGATAGCTCACTTTCTCATCTCATTTTTATTATGTTCATCTTCTCTCTCCTCAAGCTCTCTCTCTTCAGACCCTAATCCTCCCCTCTCATGTGTTGAGTACAAGGATTAGATTAGACTACTTAATTCTTAATCATTCTCTATATCACCTAGGTTACTTGGATTAGCACTTCAAGAAACCTAGTTACCTCTAGTTTGAGGTGAAGTTTGTAGTAAAGCTCTCGGGTGGATCTTCTACTACTTAGAGAAGGCCGAAGAGGACGTGGAGAACGACAAGATGAAGGACTCGGTTCTATAGGTATAATCACTTAACATAGTAGTTAACACTTCTATGGTTTCTTGTTAGTTATTGTTTATGCAAAGATTCTCGGTTAGTCGATGTTTACGCCTAAAACAAGATCGTTTTTCATTATTCCGCCTCCCCGCAAGTCGTGGGGTGTTGTACATCGACTTACACTTAGGCCACCACCATCGATCTTTGGAGTTGGGCGTGGCTTGAACATCCCTTCAATGATCTGAGGTTCCAACGGGTTCTTCCACCTGACCGCCGGGCATGTCTTGAGATCATTCGGCATCCTTTTGGTTTTGGCTGATAATACGACCTCCCATGGAGCTTCTTCAACGAGAGAGCACGTTGCCCCCGGCGTGTTCACCTTTTTAGGGGTGTGAGGCTGCGGCGGGTTCACCTTCCATCTTTCGGACAAATCGAACTTGCCCTGTTGGTACTGGTCTTTAATCCAATTTTTGAAGACATAGCAATCCTCGATCGGATGACCCAGTACTCGGTGATAGGGATAGTAATTGGGATCATTGACATCGTTTGGCTGCGACGGACGTCTTGACTCCGGCAGATTAATGAGTCTGTTTCGCAATGCCAGCTCAAACAGTCTTCTCGTTTTATTTTGAGGGAAGGAGTAAGGACGTCCTAGCCTCTCCTTGAGGGATAGGTGTGGACGCATATTGTTTTGACTAACAACCGGCTTAAAGTTGCTCGGCTGTTGTTGAGCATTGGCGACGACGATCGCTTTCCCTTTCCCCTTCTCATTCGAGAGTCCGGCTTTGGGGGGGACGGTCTGTGACCCATCTGGTCCATTTGAGCTAGCTTGTCGATCAAGGCTTGGAACGTGGTTGGTTTAAAGAACATCATGAACTGTGAGATAGTTGCATGAGGATCGATGGTGCCCACGAACATGCCCACCGCCGGCGCTTCTTCAATGCGTTGTTCGCACTTCGACCACAAGTTCCGCCATCGGATTGCATATTGAACCCAGGTCTCGCCCGGCTTTACTCTTGCATTAATCAAAGCTGTTATTGGAGTACGCTCACTGGCACTTGTGAAGCGCTGGGTAAACAAGCAACTCCATTTCAGCGAAGGTCTTGATGGAGTCATTTAGGAGTTCGGAGTACCACTCAAATTCAGTCTCCAATAAGCTACCGACGAACTGGCGAAGCAACAATTTATCTTCACCGCCGGTGTTATCGAAAAGAGCCCTGAACTGGGCAACATGTTGATGGGGATTGCCAGTCCCCTTATTGACATGGAATTTCGGTATTGTAAAACCCGGCGGGTACTTGATCTGATCATACCAGCTTGGATATGGTCGCCCCGTTCTGACAACTTGACCGGCTGGTTCAGTTGCCTGATAAACCCATATCTGCTGAGCTATATATTCATCAAGGTCAGCTTTGGAAATTGTCTCCTCCTTGGCTGTTGACAGAGCCGGTGGAGGATTCGACGTTTCTCCTCTATCATCTTCAAAGACGATCGGAAGATCTTTGGCAGGAGGATCTTGCTGGATCATCATACCCACTATGTCCTAGAATAAGAGGGCCATTTGTTTTATATTGGCTGGTTGTTCTGCAGCCTCTTTATCCTTCTTTTACAATATTCTCCGAAGGAACTCAGCGTCGGTTTCTTGCTCCTGTCGTTGATCCGAGGACGCTTCGGGGCTTTCTTTTGGCCCAGTGAGTGCGGCCATCGCGGTCATCATTTCCTGGAGCTTCTGTTGTTGCTCCTGAGCTTTAGTCACCGACCACGTAAGTGGTCTATGACCTATGGATGTACGGCTATCCTCTTTCCCGGAAGCCATGTAGACAGTGTGTACCACAATGCTCCTGGACTTAGGGCATTTGGGTTCACTGCCTTTGACATTTGCTGCAGGCGTGGGGACTTTCTCTGGCCTTCTCCTCTTGAGGGCCGTCGAAGCCGAGGGGGCCGTTGCAGCGGGCACCCAAGTAGTTGTCGTCCTTTGCTGTTTGACAGGACGGTTCTTTTCTTCCTGCACTTTCACCCTCTTCTGCCGGTGAGAGTGATCTTGGTTGATTACTAAGTTCTGAACCCGTCGCCAAACCTTGTAAATTTTGGAAGACCGCCGTTGAGGGGGCTACTCCGGCTTTGTTCCCGCAGCACACTCCGCAGGTGGAGGAGATCTTTTCAGCGTAGCAGTCGGAGAGTTCTTGCATACCCTCCTTAGCGGTTCAAAGCTGTTCCCAGTTGGAACAGCAGCATTAATTTCCACCATTGGAGCTGGTGGAGTTAACCCAGAGGAGGAGTTGCCCCCGGCCTTCCTTACCCGGCACCAGTGACGACGGCGAGCATGTCGAGCGGACGGCGTTGGTTCAGCGATAGGGATGGCTTTGTCTTGCCCCCTGTCCAGATGAAGCGTTGCTGGTGCCAGTCTCTTGAAGACTGACGTCTTTTGAGTAGCGGTATCCAATCTGTCAAAGACAGACCTTCGAGTAGGAACGGGAGCCGAAATAGTCAGTCTTATGAAGACCGACCCTTTGGTAGGAGAAGCCGCCTTGACGACTTCAGGAGCAGGGATGGCTATCCTCTTCGGAACAACCTTTTCTGGTATTGCAGGCTTCTTCATGGGCCCACATGAGTTTTGGCCCACTTTTCTGAAAGCTCAGGCATTGGGCTTGGGCGACCCGTTGAGAGGGGCCGCGATAGTTGTAAGCCAATCAAAGACCGACTTCTTCGGAGCTTCTTGCGATGGTAATGGGGCATTGAAGCTCATTGGTGGGATCATGGTCCCGAAGAATAGCCCAGTGGTGGCCTGAGTCACCTGTTCCACCGGCATAGAGAAGATGGAGGCCGCTTGGGGCCCATAAGTCACACCTCCAGCAAGGACGGAGCGAGAGTTGCAGTTGCAGGTAGTGCAGTTTGAAGCCATTGATCTTCTGTTTTCTGCACGGAGCAAGACACCAAATCTTAGTACCTCGAATCCACAGGCAACCACAGCAAACCGCGATTCGTTCGCAAACACGACACATGAAGTGTGGAGTGGAAAGAGGAAGAGGTCCCACCGGGCGTACCAGAATCTGTTCCCCTCCGAACGGCGGCCAAGACATGGGACGTCTTGCCTGAGATTCGGGGCAGATGCTATTTGGTTTTATCTGTCCACCTCTCCAAAGATGCTAAGTTGATTTATAACACCGTGTATCGGAGGTTTGGACGGATGCGGCCGATGTAGCAGACTTCGTCAGATTCCCCCTCACTTGAAGGGTTTTTTATTGTGGGGACGCTCTTCCCTGCAGGCGCAAGCCCCTACAGTTAATTACGCTACCGCATCGCGGTAACCACTTTCTCCTTCTCCAGAATTTTACTTCGTGTCGTGTGTGTTTGTTTTGTTTGTGGTTTCCCGTGGATTGAATACGGAGACTAATTTATGTCGTCGCCCGTAGGACGTGGATTAGTCCAAATCCGTATTTACTTAGATTTGGGTTTGGGGTTTTGGTTTAAGAATACGTTAGCCATATTTGAGGTTAAGATCAACTTAAACGCTCGTTAAGGATACGTTAGTCCAATTTGAGACTAAGATCAACTTAACGAGATCGTTTAGATCTGACAGAAGAGCATTTGGAGGCTCTATTGTTCCAGCTTAGGGACATAGTGGTCCATTGCATGTATGGCCATCGGGACCCGTCACCTCTCTGACGACGTTGAAGGATTACAACGACAGGTGCTAGAGGAGTTCAGATATGTACCCTTGAACCACAGTCGATTGGGGGAATCAATAGTCTAATTAGGGACTAAAGTTTGTTTAAAGGTTTAAGGATACGTTAGCCATATTTGAGGCTAAGATCAACTTGAACGGGATCGTTTAGATCTGACAGAAGAGCATTTGGGGGCTCTATTGCTGCAGGTTAGGGACATAGTTGTCCATTGCCAGTTTAAAGACATGGAGGTCCATGTTCCAGTTTAGGGACATAGTGGTCCATCGCCAGTTTAGGGACATGGTGGTCTATCGCTAGTTTAGGGACATGGTGGTCCATGTTCCCGTTTTGGGGACGGATATTAGTTTAAGGACGCATTAGTCCATGAGTTTAAGGACGCTTAAGTCCATGGGTTTAAGGACCCCACAGTCCGTATCTTGGTTTAAGGACGCATAAGTCCATGAGTTTAAGGACCTTACAGTCCGTATTGTTGGTTTAAGGACGCTTAAGTCCATGAGTTTAAGGACCCCACAGTCCGTATCGATATGTGGTTGTCGGGACCCGTCACCTCTCTGACGTCGTTGAAGGATTATAACGATAGGTATCAGAGGAGTTCGGAGATGTACCCTTGAACCGGATGTAAATTGATTTAAAGGAGCAGTTAGGCTCAGTCAATTTAATTTGAGAACTTACGGCCATGATTGAGCTAAGTCCAGTTGAAGATGTTCAACATTTTCATTTGTCTTTGGCCTATTAGGCCTATGCTAGGAATTTGCCCCAGTTTAATAATGCACTGCATTTTATTTTGGCCTGTAAGGCCTTTTAAATTGGGCTATGTTCCCGTTATAATGCAGAGCATTTGTTCTTAGTCTATTGGACCTCTTAATTAGGCTCTGCCCTTTTTAAAATTAATGCATTGTATTTTATTAGGTCTGTTAGGCCTTTTTTTGATTGGGCTCGGCCCTTCTTTACAATAATGCAGTGCATTAATTATCTGACAGTGGCCATGTGACCTGTCAGGCGCTTTGCGCCAATTAATGAGCGCAAGCGTACGTGGAGGTGACACGCGTCACGCTCGGTGAGCGCAAGCGCAGTGCGCTGCGCTGTTGCGCTGCTGACACGTGGCGCGCTCTGGTGAATTGCGTCAATTTAAGAAAGCAGTGCTCTATTTTTAAAAGCGCAAAGCGCAAATCATTCTGGAGCTGATACGTGGTGCTCTTTGGTGGCTTACGCCAACCCAGGAGCGCAACAGTGCAGACTTACAAGTGCATGGCACTGTTTTAAAATCTTGATCCAATTTTGGATTCAAGAAAAGAATCTTTTAAGATTCCAGAACCAGTGGTTCATCAAAAGGAAATGCCTTTGTTATTATTATATTTTTTTATTGAAGATCCTTGATCTAGTTCTTAGATCAATGATCTTTTTTAGAAGAAATTCTTCTTTTCAAAGGTTTGCCTTTCTTTTTCTTTCTGAATTCTTCTCAAACTTTTTAAGAGTTCTGTGAATTCTGTCTGCTTTCTGTGTGTTTTAGACTTGGGGTCTTGGGGCCTTTATATAGTGCCAATTAGTTTGTTAAATTAGTTAAAGAGATCTTTCTCTGAGTGATTTAGGGATTTTTCCCTACCGTTGGATCTTTGATCCAAGGGTTTCTGTTTTACAGAAGACAATCTTCTTGTTTTAACAAGAACAGAAAGATCTTACTGGAATTTTAATTCTGTTTAGCGCAAACGCACCTGCGCTGACACGTGTCGCGCAGCGCAGAGCGCAGCGCAACTGCGCTGACACGTGTCGCGCAGCGCAGAGCGCAGCGCAACTGAAGCGTTGCTTCCTTTAATTTTATTTTAAATAGAGGCTTTCTCTGATTGGGTGCTGTTCCCCTCCGAACGGCGGCCAAGACATGGACGTCTTGCCTGAGATTCGGGGCAGATGCTATTTGGTTTTATCCGTCCACCTCTTCGAAGATGCCAAGTTGATTTATGGCACCGTGTATCGGAGGTTTAGACGGATGCAGCCGATGTAGCAGACTTCGTCAAATTCCCCCTCGCTTGAGGGGTTTTTGATTATGGGGACGCTCTTCCCTGCAGGCGTAAGCCCCTGCAGTTAATTACGCTACCGTGTCGCGGTAACAACTTTCTCCTTCTCCAGAATTTCACTTCGTGTCGTGTGTGTTTGTTTTGTTTGTGGTTGCCCGTGGATTGTATATGGAGACTAAGTTATGCCGTCGCCCGTAGGACGTGGATTAGTCCAAATCCGTATTTACTTAGATTTGGGTTTGGTGTTTTAGTTCAAGGATACGTTAGCCATATTAAGGCTAAGATCAACTTAAACGTTCGTTAAGGATACGTTGGTCCTAGTTGAGACTAATATCAACTTAACGGAAGAGCATTTAGGGGCCCTAATGTTCTAGTTTAGGGACGTAGTGGTCCATTTAATATATGACCGTCGGGACCCGTCACCTCTCTGACGACGTTGAAGGATTACAACGACAGGTATCAGAGGAGTTCTGAGATGTACCCTTGAACCAAAGTTGATTAGGGGATCTATAGTCCGATTTGGGACTAAAGTCTGTTTGAAGGTTTAAGAATACGTTAGCCATTTTTTAGGCTAAGATCAACATAAACGGGATCGTTTAGATCCGACAAAAGAGCGTTTGGAGGCTCTAATGTTCCAGTTTAAGGACGTAGTGGTCCATTGCCAGTTTAGGGACATGGCGGTCCATTGAATTGTAAGTGCACGGCGGCGCCCCGGCCGTCAATCCGACGGCCAAATGCGGAAGCGGTGATAAACTTTAATTTTGCAAACTAGCAAACCGGCACCACCGCGCACTAAAACCCGGATCGAACCATTAACTAGTCCTAGCTAACTACAAGATGGAGAAGAGAGACATACCGATTGATCCGAGTCCTCCGGTCTTCTCGTCGTCGTCCCGATCTCCTGCGGAATGTCCTGTCTCCACCTCGTCACTGGAAGTGCACCACATCGCCTGCATCTTTTACGGGTCCCACCTCAATGCCGAGGCAACTCGGGCACGAAGCTGGCTAGTCGACGTGCCCAAGGTTTGCTGTAGAATATAGTGTAGAGGCTTGTGTCTCATTTGGGGTTCATGGAGGTGCCATTTTGGTGGAGGGATGATACAAGAATTATGTGGAGGAACTTGGGGATATTTGGGAGCATGAAATGAACCAAATACCCACACTCAAAAATTTGGACAGCCCACTTCTAAAGTGGCCGGCCATGCCATATGGTGGTGATTGGAATGAGAGGAGAGAGTGATAGAATGAGAGAGGCAACACCATAATGCAAGAGGGAATCAAAAGCAATCATGAAAGAACATGATCACTAACACCAAAACCACACTCTACCACAACCATTATCAAAGCCATGATTGCACCAAAGTCAAGCCATCATGAAGATAGAAGTCAAGCAAGGTCAAAGGATGGTGCACCATCATGATACAAGAATATGCAAAAGACCCCTTCCACAAAAGCTTATTTGCAACAATACAAATAAGCCCTCCTCCACCAATCTTCGGCCAATGAACGATACAAAGGAAATCGGCCGAAACGGAAAGCAAACTGGCAACTCCAGAAAACTGGTCCCGTAATAAATTACAGGAAAACCCCGATACTGTGTATACACACCCGCATTTGTATTCCGACCGAAATACAAATGCAATGAGACAAAATCTACACTGTACTATACTAGGATCCGGCTTAAACCAAAGCCGGCTAGTAATATCCGTTCGATCCTGATCCGTGCAATACCGCACGTATCTGATCGAACCCTGCCATATAACCATACGGCCTGTAGTACAAACTGTCTGATCCTGATCCATGCAATACCGCACGTATCTGATCGGACCTTGCCATATCTCCATACGGCCTCTACAGCTTTTCGCCCGAAAGCTGAGTAACTGAATGTGGGGGACTCTAAAGACTCGTCAACACCTTGGTTGTGGATTTAACCACTAGCACGTCAGAGGTATAAGCCAATACGTAACGGGCTACCAGGTATTGACTAAAAGAGACGTCTGTAAGCGAACTCAGCCTGACAACCCTACTGAGCCTGTCAGTGACAATATCCGTACAATCCGGTCCGTTCGTCTATGAGCATCGCATGGCGGGCCTAGGGGGTTGGTAAAAGTCAGACCCCCAAAAGCGGTACAAGTCGTGTCGGAGTGTAGCCCAGAACACCCTGAGATACTACTGGAATACCTACCAGTAAATCTCCTTGCCTCGGCCGAGGGCTTTGTGTAGTGGCTCTCCTAGACACAGCGTGACCTCACCCCCAATACCGGGAGAGACGAACCCCTGAAGATACGCTCACTGCCTCCATGTGGCTCGGGACTGTACCCAACTAAAACCTGTTTGCACGTCTCCTTTGAGCGTGGTAGGGTAGTAATCAAAGTACAGTGGGAACTCACACGAGACAAATGACGATCATCAGGTCGATGAACTAACCTGTACACATGTCACCAGGGAACTGCCATCTGACGTCTGGTATATGACCAACCAGCATGTTCCCGGCGAGTCCTGTCCGGTATACTCATAACCCAATGAGCACCTGTATACATCTTAGGTGAACTAACTGACACCAGTGGCTTATGAGACCGGCCACCGCCCCTCGTCGGGGTCTCGACTGTATACACTAGTCTACTCTGGAGTATCGATGCCCTGTCTCGAAACTCCCACGACTAGGGACCTTTTAAGGATATGCTTATAGACCCCCAGCTCTCACTTATATGATCGCCCTCATACTGCTGGTGGTCAAGCAAGAATCCTAGGGGCTCTATCAACGTGTAATAGCGACCTGTAAGGTCACCTAAAGCAGTACACGATGATAAAGGTAAACCAGATAGCATACTATCATCTCGAGTAAACTGTCCTACCGGGATAGGTCCTCCCTCAATCATTGCAATCACGTACCTGTGATCCAATAATTGACTCTGAGGGCACTATCTCCAACAATCTCCCACTTACACTCAAGGCTAATTATTGCGATGTCGCATACTCACAACCCGTGTGATACCGAACACCCAACTTCTCTACTAGTCAGTCTCTCAAAGCCTGTTTGGGAAACTATTACGTTCGAGGAATAGCCTCAGTGAGTGGATCCGCTTTGATGTTTCTTTATATGTCTTTCTATATCTCATGTTCACGGAGAAAACCATATCCTGAAATGAGCAATACCTGTCTCAGAATATGTCTGGATGTCTGATGGGACATAGCTCATAAATGAACTCCAAATCCAAACTTCTTAGACTGTATCGTCAACTGAACTTAATCAGTATCCTGCGCCATGCCTCCCTCAGTATTGCCTTGGACTACCTGTCCAAAATACTGCCCCTCGTCAGAAGTAAAACTATAACTCTGACAACCTCCTTGTCGTCCATGTCACCTTAGAAGCCTGGAATGATAACTGTCTCCCGAAAGAGGCTGTCGTTATCATATCCCTAGAACATCCACTTATGTTCTAAAACTGCTTCCAACTGTTTCTCTAGGATTGGATTAATGTCAACTTATTGCATCTAATGCAAGAGTAACATCTGGTGTGGTACTTGACATCTCATGATCGACTCAATTGCCTAAGCAAATGATCTGCCAATCATGCACATCCCTCTCTACTTTAGTCTCTAAGACACCTTTAGAGAGGGTGACTCCATCACCTGCAGGTACACTACCGTGCCAGGAGTCGTCCATTCTAAATACTCTTAGAATGCTGTCTAAGTACCCTTAATTGGGAAACCACCCAAATCTAGATCTACAACCATAGATCTAGTAACCAGTATGTCTGATATAATGTCCAAGTCCCATGTGGAGAAACCACTGTGTGACGACCAAAGTATAACCGATCGTAGTATAGGAATATCACATCCTACTCTGTGTATGTCATCCAAATACCATGACATCACACCCTACTACCTTCTCAACAGATCCATCCTCTATTCTGATGAAGTCAAACCTATGACTGTCACATCAGAAATGGATGATCTATCTCCGCTATATCTGCTTTAGTCTATAAATAGACATAAGCTACATGTCCACCAATGCTTTCGCTGCTCCCACTGACCACGACAATCCTCTGGTAGGGTCATATAGACGTACACTTCTAAAGCCAGTTTAGAACGACGCTATACTCATCCTCCTGCCGGGTCTCGCAGCCTGGAACAATAGCAATGGCAAGTGTGGGTAAACAAGAACCTCCCTGTCACCGTCCTTGAGGCTACCGGAGTACCTCTCGGGTGCCTGAGGTTACCCACCGTATCTGCGGAGTGGCCAATGGAATGTCAAACCAAATTGAATCTTTTGGTTCCTATCAAAATCTTCAGTAATCGTTTGCGGTTCTGGAATCACTTCCAGTTCTACCATACTCCCACTACCGTTTTCTGAAAAATCCATTTTATTTAAAACTGTGGCGAGTCTAGAACAATATCGCTATTGTTCTTTCTTATGGTAGAAAATCAACCCTCGTCATAGCCTGGGTCGACCCACAAACAGCCATTACAGAAACGTGCCTTGAGTTGTCCAGTGTCTGGTTTTAATCATAAACCGGACAACTCCCCGTACCTTAACATCGTTAAGATATGAACTGTTCTATATCCAATATAGAACCAGAGGCACTGATTTAATTGAACCAGATTCAAATCATGCAGCTGTCTCCAGTGCATGTCAACTAAATGGAAAGAGGCCGATCAGCGTTACTCAACTTAGGAATGCTTCCAATTATGAGTAACCTGAAAGAGAAGCAAGGTCTCTTAATCATTACTATCAACTGAATACCATACTCAAGTATCTACATCTCCGATCACTTTGAAGAATCCGGATACTTGCAATATCTGGCTCTCTACTTTATTCATATACCTATAACTTCTCAAAATTCGGACCCTGTGTTTCCACGAAACACTTGTCTAAAAACTAGAGAAGTCATAAGTAAACTGAATATAGTACGAGGACCAACCCCTCTGTCCTGATGGACCCTGGACAACATACAATACTCTGTATAAGTCCCTTGAGTCTGATAACTCATTCACTGTGTGTCGTAGGTTGAAAACTGTACTTATGGTTAAGAAGAATTACACCGCTGTTTAATGCTCCTTACCTAACCATCTACCGATATAGGTAAATGTCATAGACATAATTTCAAAAGGTATATCTTACTCTATGAAAATAGACGTACAGATATATCAATTTGAAATTGGTGCACAACAGCGGATATTCAAAACCAAATATTTGCCGTCCGGCAAACAACCCAGGTGACTTCTTCAAATATCACTGATTACAACGAATCCCGATATAATGAGGACAATCACCTAATTCCCAATAGCTTACTCCCACTCATCATCTGTAAAACCATACAGATGTGAGAATCATACCTGGTAAATACATACCCTGGAGCAAGTGTCTAATTGGAAAATCAGTTTTCCATTAACAGTACACAGTGAAACTGAAACATTGAAATGTTTCGATGGGGTATCCCGGTATTCCTAGTAATGCCTCTTCCAGATTCACGACTGTAACCGTATAATTCTTTGCCACCTCTCCAAATCCCTTTATATGTCTTTAATCATTACCTTCTGCACACCCCTTAGGCCAAATGGTTTTCTTCCTTCCCTACCGTTCGGCACCAGCCTTGGAAGAAGACTATCCAATAAGCATAATGGGTGTACTGTCCTAATCCTAGGAGCACTCGCAATGTGAGAGAAGGTGAGGATAAAAGACAACCGAATAAACCTTATTCCTATTTCTCCTGAACCAGGATCCATCCCCGAACTGGAACAAGTTCCTTTCGAGTTCGTATATAACCATACGATGGATTATCCAATAAACTTGGGATCTTCGTAGTGATACGGAGTGTCCTGGAGAAATACAAAGGTGATTTAGGATTGGCGAAGAAATACTTGGTTTGGTCGTGAATATCAGTCACAATTTACTTTGCCCTCTTACTAATCCCTTGATATGTCTTTACTTAATACCTTCTGTACACCACTGTTAGGCTAATTGGTTTTCTTCATTCCCTACAGGTCGGCACCTGCCTATGGTTTGGAAGAAGACTATCCAATTTGCGTAATAGGTGTACTATCTCCTAAACCAAGGAGTACTCGCAACCTGAGAGAAGGTAAAAGGAAAAGACAACTGAATAGTCTTATCTGTTTTCTCCAGAACCTGAAACCATCCTCGAATAAATTCTTTCGAGTTCGTATCTAACCATACGATGGTTTTGTCCAATGAAAGTGGACGTTTGTAGCAATACGGGGTGTCCTGGAGAAAAGGGTAAAAGTAGGAGTGGCAATGAGGTCTGCAACTCTGACAATCCAAAAGCCAGTGTTTTAGAAGGTTGGTTAACTTGGTCTCTGAGTCATAGTCTTAGGGTCGGGTCAATGGTCGCTGCTAAAGAGAGAGAGAAAAGAAACACTCAACGTGCACTCTAACCTAGATCAGAATGGTTACCAATTTATCTAATCTGGAAACCTCCCACTGTACCGTCAAATTCTCCTCCAAACCTGAAAAAAGAATTAGTCGGGGTCACCCGAGGAGTAAACTAACTCATCAGTGGGAATCGGGATCCAACTATCATCGCACGACAACGTGACGGAATCCGCTCACGGTATCACACTCCAGAAGGTATGCGCATATCTGGCAAGTTTCAGTTCTTTTGAAACTCCCGATGTGGATTTTTACCCCATGCTCTTATGACCTTGACTTTGGCCAACAAATCATAAGTCACAAGTCAAGTTCTACCCGTCATTCTCCAGGTTAATTTGAGTCCACCCGTACATACCCTTGACTTTGGCCAACAAGGTAGTACGACTGTCCCAAACCAACGCATCTATCTATGCTGCATATGAATACCCAATAGCTACCAATCACTATGCCTTGAATTTGGCCAACAAACATAGCTTGAATACTATTGACCACCCATATGAAACGACGGAGGGCTGCGAGTGGTTTCTGGCGAAAACCTTTAACGTATTGAACTTGATATCGTTGAAGGAACGGATAGCTTTATAAAAATATAGTGACGAAAACCTTTGCTAAAGAGGTCACTCCCGGTGAAGGGATCTCGGCTCTTTCCCCGTAGAATGAGGTGCAGGATATTCCAACTGAATATCACGGTGCAAAGCAAAAGTAATCGGCTATAGTGAAGTTATTGCCCTGACGCAAACTTCTGTCCAAGGGGTCACTCCCGGTGAAGGGATCTCGGCCCTTGCCTCGTCGACTGAGGAGCAGGATATTCCAACTGAATACCACGATGCTAAACAAAAGTGAACGTCCTTGCAATAACAGCTTTTTGAAAAGTGTTCCAACAACATCAGATTAGGTTTGTTTTTAACTTGCATTGATCCGAATCAACGCATTCCCATCAATTGATTACACCACAAAGAACGAAAATAATATGACGTACGTATATGCCATCCGCATTCGCCACTGGGTCCCGTCATTACCCGTTAGGTTAGCTAACTAACGACAGAGCGGGGACTGGACTAGCGCGGATGCAAAACATATACAACATCTACTAATATATACACCAATATATTATATTTTGCTCAAAGCGTGATAAAAGAATGCAACATCAAAGAAATGTACAGCATCACAGAACAATACAGATATCTGGGATCCCCGGGTTTCACAGAGCCGCTGAAACCCGACGTTCCCCTGGTCGTGTGGATAGCCTGTGCAATAAAATCCTAGACCCCTACGGGCGCGGCAAGTTACCCGCCAAAACCTGAAGCGAGGCAGCCCCCTTCAGCAACGTGAATGGACCACCCAGCACTTCACGGAATCCGGTAATTTGGGCACCCCTCCTGGGTCAACCTGTACCCCCTACGAGTGCGGCGAATAGCCCGCCAATTCTAGAGTGAAGCCCCCTCCGTCTCAATGCCATGAGATGCGGGCTCGTTGCCCTCTAGAATCCGGCTATCCGTGCACCCCTCCGCGGGGCAATCCTAGTACAGAAAGTAAAATATATATACAACGGGTACATCGACCGCAACCTGGTCGTGCCCCAAAATAATAATACAAACAAGCAGTGACGGCAGTCCACATGTCGGACGCTCGCCCCGCAATATCAAATGTACATAATACAACAAAAACTGTACTAGCATTGCATTCAGGCTATCCCCACGACCGATCAGCAACAACACAGCAAAATCACAAAATATCAACGTGAATGTCACGTTCGCAAATCCGTCTAACCGGGCTATAGCAGTTAGACAGGATTTACCGATCGAATGACATTCACGGTCGCAGATATAATGTAAATACTGTGAAATAATGTGTTTAAAATATCCGATCGATCAAATTTTAACAAGTGGGCCCCAAGTACTACTGTAGCACATCAAGAAATTCTGGGCCCAATATTAATATTCCAAAACCCCTAAAATATGCCCAGAAGGGAACTGTAGAAATTGGATACAGTGATCACACTATAGAGCGGCGGAACCGCGGCCCAAAGGGGGGTTTGGCCGCGGTTCCGCGCTCCTATGGTCGACTCACTGTGTCGAATTTCTACAGATCTCTTAGAACTTCCAGTACATCAATTTTATGCAACCTGAAAAATTTTTGGACTTCAAAAAATTTCGACAGAAAACTGATGTGAAGGAAACGCGGAGTTTTGGAATTTTGGTCGATCGGAAATGTAAACACATTAAACAAAGCTAGACTGGGTTAATGGCGAGGCTCTGATACCACTGTAAGTGCACGGCGGCGCCCCGGCCGTCAATCCGACGGCCAAATGCGGAAGCGGTGATAAACTTTAATTTTGCAAACTAGCAAACCGGCACCACCGCGCACTAAAACCCGGATCGAACCATTAACTAGTCCTAGCTAACTACAAGATGGGGAAGAGAGATATACCGATTGATCCGAGTCCTCCGGTCTTCTCGTCGTCGTCCCGATCTCATGCGGAATGTCCTGTCTCCACCTCGTCGCTGGAAGTGCACCACATCGCCTACATCTTTTACGGGCTCCCACCTCAATGCCGAAGCAACTCGGGCACGAAGCTGGCTAGTCGACGTGCCCAAGGTTTGCTGTAGAATATAGTGTAGAGGCTTGTGTCTCATTTGGGGTTCATGGAGGTGCCATTTTGGTGGAGGGATGATACAAGAATTATGTGGAGGAACTTGGGGATATTTGGAAGCATGAAATGAACCAAATACCCACACTCAAAAATTTGGACAGCCCACTTCTAAAGTGGCCGGCCATGCCATATGGTGGTGATTGGAATGAGAGGAGAGAGTGATAGAATGAGAGAGGCAACACCATAATGCAAGAGGGAATCAAAAGCAATCATGAAAGAACATGATCACTAACACCAAAACCACACTCTACCACAACCATTATCAAAGCCATGATTGCACCAAAGTCAAGCCATCATGAAGATAGAAGTCAAGCAAGGTCAAAGGATGGTGCACCATCATGATACAAGAATATGCAAAAGACCCCCTCCACAAAAGCTTATTTGCAACAATGCAAATAAGCCCTCCTTCACCAATCTTCGGCCAATGAACGATACAAAGGAAATCGGCCGAAACGGAAAGCAAACTGGCAACTCCAGAAAACTGGTCCCGTAATAAATTACAGGAAAACCCCGATACTGTGTATACACACCCGCATTTGTATTCCGACCGAAATACAAATGCAATGAGACAAAATCCACACTGTACTATACTAGGATCCGGCTTAAACCAAAGCCAGCTAGTAATATCCGTTCGATCCTGATCCGTGCAATACCGCACGTATCTGATCGAACCCTGCCATATAACCATACGGCCTGTAGTACAAACTGTCTGATCCTGATCCATGCAATACCGCACGTATCTGATCGGACCTTGCCATATCTCCATACGGCCTCTACAGCTTTTCGCCCGAAAGCTGAGTAACTGAATGTGGGGGACTCTAAAGACTCGTCAACACCTTGGTTGTGGATTTAACCACTAGCACGTCAGAGGTATAAGCCAATACATAACGGGCTACCAGGTATTGACTAAAAGGGACATCTGTGAGCGAACTCAGCCTGACAACCCTACTGAGCCTGTCAGTGACAATATCCGTACAGTCCGGTCCGTTCGTCTATGAGCATCGCATGGCGGGCCTAAGGGGTTGGTAAAATTCAGACCCCCAAAAGCGGTACAAGTCGTGTCGGAGTGTAGCCCAGAACACCCTGAGATACTACTGGAATACCTACCAGTAAATCTCCTTGCCTCGGCCGAGGGCTTTGTGTAGTGGCTCTCCTAGACACAGCGCGACCTCACCCCCAATACCGGGAGAGACGAACCCCTGAAGATACGCTCACTGCCTCCATGTGGCTCGGGACTGTACCCAACTAAAACCTGTTTGCACGTCTCCTTTGAGCGTGGTAGGGTAGTAATCAAAGTACAGTGGGAACTCACACGAGACAAATGACGATCATCAGGTCGATGAACTAACCTGTACACATGTCACCAGGGAACTGCCATCTGACGTCTGGTATATGACCAACCAGCATGTTTCCGGCGAGTCCTGTCCGGTGTACTCATAACCCAATGAGCACCTGTATACATCTTAGGTGAACTAACTGACACCAGTGGCTTGTGAGACCGGCCACCGCCCCTCGTCGGGGTCTCGATTGTATACACTAGTCTACTCTGGAGTATCGATGCCCTGTCTCGAAACTCCCACGACTAGGAACCTTTTAAGGATATGCTTATAGACCCCCAGCTCTCACTTATATGATCGCCCTCATACTGCTGGTGGTCAAGCAAGAATCCTAGGGGCTCTATCAACGTGTAATAGCGACCTGTAAGGTCACCTAAAGCAGTACACGATGATAAAGGTAAACCAGATAGCATACTATCATCTCGAGTAAGACTGTCCTACCGGGATAGGTCCTCCCTCAATCATTGCAATCACGTACCTGTGATCCAATAATTGACTCTGAGGGCACTATCTCCAACATGAATGTATGGCCGTCGGGACCCGTCACCTCTCTGACGACGTTGAAGAATTACAACGACAGATGTCAGAGGAGTTCAGAGATATACCCTTGAACCAGGTGTATATTGATTTAAGAGAGCAGCCGTGCTCAGTCAATTTAATTTGAGGACTTACGGCTATGATTGGGCTAAGTCCAGTTGAAAATATTCAAAGTTTTTATCCTTGGCCTATTAGGCCTGTGCTAGGGCTTTGCCCCTGTTTAATAATGCACTGTATTTTATTTTGGCCTGTAAGGCCTTTCTGATTTGGGCTCTGTCCCTTTTAATAGTGCATAGCACTTTATTTGGTCTGATAGACCTTCCTTTATTGGGCTCTGCCCTTTTATTAATGCGATGAATTTAATGTTCTGACATTGCCCCACGTGGCTTGTCAGGCGCTTTGCGCCAATTGAGGAGCGCAAGGCGCAAGTGCATGGGGAGGTGACACGTGTCACGCTCCGGTGAGCGTAAGCGCAGTGCGCCGCGACAGTGCGCTGTGCTGTTGCGCTGCTGACACGTGGCGTGCTCTTGTGAGTTGCGCCAATTCATGAGAGCAGTGCTCTGTTTTTAGAAGCGCATAGCGTAAGTTATTCAGGTGCTGACACGTGGCGCTTTCTGGTGGCTTGCGCCAAACCAGGTGCGCAACAGTGCAGATTTGCAAGTGCAAGGCACTATTTTAATTTCTTGATCCTAGAAAAGAATCTTTTTGATTCCAGAACCAATGGTTCATAAAAAAGTGTAAGGCACTGTTATTATTATTATTTTTTTTATTGGAGATCATTGATCTTGTTCTTAGATCAATGATTTATTCAAGAGAAATTCTTCTTTTTTTTATAAAGGTTTTTAAATTTCTTCTTTCTTCGAGCTTTTCTCAAAATTCTTTAGAGGAATTCTCTGTTTTTCTCTTTGTGTTGATGTCTTTTAGACTTGGGGTCTAGGGGCCTTTTTATAGTGCCAATTAGTTTGTTAAATTGGTTAGAGAGATCTTTCTCTGAGTGATTTGGGGATTTTTCCCCACCGTTGGATCTTTGATCTAAGGGCTTCTGTTTTACAGAAGACAATCTTCTTGTTTTAACAAGAACAGAAAGATCTTACTGGAATTTAATTCTGTTTGGCGCAAACGCCCCAGCGCTTGACACGTGTCGCACAGCGCAGAGCGCAGCGCACTGCGCTAGCGCAACTGCGCTGCCACGTGTCGCGCAACG
Organism: Agapanthus africanus; assembly: GCA_030015575.1. NCBI lineage: Eukaryota > Viridiplantae > Streptophyta > Magnoliopsida > Asparagales > Amaryllidaceae > Agapanthus > Agapanthus africanus. The sequence goes on along the minus strand of CM057349.1, from coordinate 406,182,051 downwards.
CAGAGCGCAAGTTAGCTGAAGCGTTGCTTCTTTATTTTAAGATTTGATTTTTATTATCTTTTAAAACAGAGCTTTGCTCTGATTGGGGGAAACAGAAGCATTACTTCATTTCCTGCCTTGGGATTTGAACAGAGCTTTGCTCTGAAAGGGAGGTTTTCTCCTTTATTATTATTATTTATTTATTTATTTATTTATTTATTTATTTTTATTTTATTGGAACGGGTTTTGAGCCAAAATTTTGGCGGGAACAAATGCCCCCCACTACTTTGCCCACGTAAGTATGTACGTGGGTGAAGTAGTGCAAAGTTTGGAGTAGCCATGAAATCGAGGGCTTAGGAGACAAGTTTAGGGTCCTTGTAGCCTAAAATTTTTCAACGTTATGAGTCATGAGGGTCTCACAAATACTTTTCTCCCTACGGATCGTGAGGATCTCATAGGTGTATTTTCTCCTTAAGAGTCGTGAGGACTCCTAAGTGTGTTTTCTCTTATAAGTCGTAAGGAGCTTATAAGAGCATTTTCCCTCTTACGAGTCGAGAGGACTCGTAAGCGGTTGTTTCCCTCCTTGTCGAGATTCGACTTTGGAGAGTGTGACCCGTGGATAGTATGCAAGAGACCGTTTTGGATCGACTTGCAGGGCCCCAGTGCTTAGGAAATAGGTTTTTTAATCCTTACTGCCTAAGGCTTTATCTTACGAGTCAAGCCGCATCGAGAAGTTCTTGCAAAGACATCAATTTGCTCACAAGTCGAGACGAATCGAGCATTTCTCGCAAGAATATCCTAACGTCACAGTTAACCTCTGCTCTTTACGACAGAAGTCCGTTAGGGTCTGTGGTACTTAGGGTTTTGGCCGTCGTACCGTCGCATCAGCTGATATATTCCTCGATAGGCAATCGTGCTGTTCGAGTAGCCCTGCGACTGCCGTGTCTCTGATCCCTTCAGGGGCTGGACAAGACGTCTTCAAGCAATCCTCCTTGGCAGTTTGACCGTCGGAAGAGCAAGAGTTAGGAATTTTGCCATGCCGCTTTTTACTTGAGGTTAGGCTCATTTTAGAGAGCCCCGATGAGTCATAACCACTCCGCGCTGGTGTGGGATGATCTCCGATAGTCTTTCACGTTTTATGTGAGTTGCCGTCAAGACCCTGAAGCTAGGAATTTGGCCTTTGCTTCGTTTGCTGGCACTGCGTCTGCTGTATCAAGACGAATGTCGCGGTTATCTCTAGGTTGTTGGTGAACCATCGAGGCTTGGAACTGGGAATTTTGCCGTGGCTCCGTTGTTTGATGATGTTGCGTCTGCTGTGTCGAGACGAACGTCGAGGTGTTGATCATTCCGCACTGGTGTAAGATGATCTCCGGTTGTCTTTCAGGCTTTATATGACTTACCGTTAAGACCATGAAGCTAGGAATTTGGCCTTTGCTTCGTTTGCTGGCATCGCGTCTTCTGTATCGAGACGAATGTAGCGGTTGTCTCTAGGTTGCCAGTGAACCGTCGAGGTTTGGAACTGGGGATTTCGCCGTGGCTCCTTTTGGTGGTGTTGCGTCTGCTGTGTCGAGACGAACATCGAGGTGTTGACCATTCCGCACTGGTGTGAGATGATCTCCGGTTGTCTTTCAGGCTTTATATGACTTGCCGTTAAGACCTCGAAGCTAGAAATTTGGCCTTCGCTTCGTTTGCTTTGGCGTGTCCGAATCCTGTTGGGGGAAGGACGTTGTTGTGACATCTCGTCTGCTGTATCAAGACGAATGCCGAGGTGGAGCTGGGATTTTGCCGTTACTCCGCTTGTTTGATGATGTTGCGTCTGCTGTGTCGAGATGAACGTCGAGGTGGTGACCATTCCGCACTGGTGTGAGATGATCTCCGGTTGTCTTTCAAGCTTTATATGACTTGCCGTTAAGACTCTGAAGCTAGGTATTTGGCCTTCGCTTCGTTTGCTTTGGTGTGTCCGAATCCTGTTGGGGGAAGGATGTTGTAGTGACATCCCGTCTGCTGTATCGAGAAGAATGCCGAGGTGGAGCTGGGATTTTGCCGTTACTCTGCTTATTTGATGATGTTGCATCTGCTGTGTCGAGACGAACGTCGAGGTGGTGACCATTCCGCACTGGTGTGAGATGATCTCCAGTTGTCTTTCAGGCTTTATATGACTTGCCATTAAGACTCTGAAGCTAGGTATTTGGCCTTCGCTTCGTTTGCTTTGGCGTGTCCGAATCCTGTTGGGGGAAGGACGCTGTAGTGACATCTCGTCTGCTGTATCGAGACGAATGCCGAGGTGAAGCTGGGATTTTGCCGTTACTCCGCTTGTTTGATGATGTTGCGTCTGCTGTGTCGAGACGAACGTCGAGGTGGTGACCATTCCGCACTGGTGTAAGATGATCTCCGGTTGTCTATCAGGTTTTATATGATTTGCCGTTAAGACCTCGAAGCCAGGAATTTGGCCTTCGCTTCGTTTGTTTTTTCATGTCCGAATCCTATTGGAGGAAGGACACTGTTGTCGACATTGCGTCTGCTGTAACGAGACGAATGCTGAAGTGGAGCTGAGATTTTGCCGTCACTCCGCCTTACTGACTATGGGGCTTTTCATTGGCATTGTATCTGCATCGTGATAGACTGCGAAAGAACGTTGTTGTTAACATCTCGTCTGCTGTATCGAGACGATTGAGATGAAGCTGGGATTTTGCCGTCGCTTCGTTTTGTTTTGACCGTGAGGTCTTTTGTTGGTGTTGTATCTGCATCTTGATGGACTGTGAAGGAACGCCTTTGTTAACATCTCATCTGCTGTATCGAGACGATTGTTGAGATGAAGCTAGGATTTTTCCGTCGCTTCGTTTTGTTTTGACCGCAAGGTTTTCTGTTGGCGTTGTATCAGCATCTTGATGGATTGCGAAGGAACGCCTTTGTTGATTCTTAGGCCGTAGAAATTGTCGTTCAGATTTGGAACTAGGGACTATACCGTGGCTCCATTTCATTGTGACTCTGAGGTCGGTTGTTAACGTCAAGACGTTGAAGCTAGGGATCCTCCTTTTGCTCCGTTTGTTGACATTGTGCCTGCAATATTGCGACAAATGTCGAGATTGTCTCTAGGTTGTCTATGAACTGTCGAGATTTGGCTTCGTTTTCTGGTGGAGCCTGTTGGAAAGTTATGGTTCCCTCTTTGTTTGTGCCCCTGGATTGTATACAGGGATCAATGTGATCTCACCTGTAGGGCAAAAAGTTTTATTCTTTCATTATTCATTTTTTTATTCTTTCCGCGACACTCTATCATTTCAGCTTTTTATATCGCGAAGATCGCGATTGCCCAATCATTTCGGCTATTTTTCGTGGTGCCTAATCATTTCGGCTGTTTATTTTATATTTACTCGCTGCTTTTTTTTATTGCGAGTTGCCCAATCATTTCGGCTGTTTATTTTATATTTACTCGCTGTTTTTTTTTTTGCAAGTTGCCCCATCATTTCGACTATTTTGCATGCATACATTTTTACTTGCTGATTTTGTTACAAGTTGCCCCATCATTTCAGCTATTTCATATGCATTTTTAGCTCGCTGATTTTTTTTATCACGAGTGTGGAACTTGGAATCTGGTGCCAATCTCAGCATCAGCATCGCTACAACTGGAATATTGCCAGGAGCGAATCATCATTTGCCATGGAAGGACTCGAAATTTGATACCGTTTTAGGCATCAGCATCACTACAACTGGAATGTTGCCAGGAGTGAATCATCATTTGCCTTTTGTCGATGTCGAACAAAGGTGGCTTAGCGGACAGGGTTAGGATCCCGTCGACTAAAACTTTTGACTTCATGAGCCGTAAGGGTCTCACAAAGGTATTTCTCCCTACAAGTCGTGAGGATCTCATAGGTGTGTTTTCTCCTTAGGGATCGTGAGGATTCCTAAGTGTATGTTCCCCTGTAAGTCGTAAGGATCTTATAAAAGGGTTTTCTCCTTATAAGTCGAGAGGACTTACATGGGTTGTTCACCATATGGACATATCCTTAGTCACGGGTGGGACTTGGTTAGGGAAATGTTTATTCGCGCCCGTGGATTGTATACAAAGGTCAGTATTAAGTCACTTGTAGGGCGGAATCGAAGGTTGTGGGGGTTGCTTAAGCACAGGTTTAGGTATCTGTAACTTAAGACTTTCAAATCTTATGAGCTGTGAGGGTCCCATAAGAGAGTTCTCCTTACGAGTCGTGAGGATCTCGTAAGTGTATTTTCTCCTTAGGAATCGTGAGGATCCCTAACTGTGTTGCTCCCTTATGAGTCGTAAGGATTTCACGCGGGTGGTTTCTCCTTACAAGATCGAGAGGACCTTGTAAGTATCTTTTAACGAGGTTGCGCCATTTCGGGTTTTCACAAACACTCACCGGTAGCCCTGTTATTTTTACTCACGGAGCCCTTTCAGGTTTTCATCCGTGCCCATTTCGCTTATGGACATACCGTCTTTTTTTAATTCTTTTTATTCTATTTTTTTTAAACAAGGTCGCGCCCTTTCGGGTTTTCACGAACACTCGCCGGTAGCCCTGCTGTTTTTATTCACGGAGCCCTTTCGGGTTTTCATCCGTGCCCTTTTTGCTTATGGACATACCGTTTTTATTTTTTGCTTTTTTTTATTTTTATCACGTCAGCCTGGGGATGCCGTGGGTTGGTAGTAGTTTAACGACATTTCGGTCATTTGCAAGTTTTAGGACATTGCGGTCCATCATTAGTTTAAGGACGTTTCGGTCCGCTGTTAGTTTATGGACGTTTCGGTCCACCGTCGCCGTATTTGAGGCGAATCTCTAGTTTACTGACTTTTTGGTCTATGGGGCTTTCTCTATGATTGAGCATGATGCCTCCGGCGTGTCCACCTTTCTCGAAGCATGTGGTTATGGCGGGCTCACTTTCCAGTTTTCGGAGATGACGAACTTGCCCTGTTGGTATTGGTGACTTACCAACAGGTGACTTACCATTTGATGGTAAGGGCAATAATTGAGATCATTAACATCACTTGGCCGCAACGGCCATTTTGGACTTGGTAGATTGATGAGTCTGTCGCGCACTGCCAGCTCGAACAGTCTCCTTGTTTTATCTTGAGGAAACGAGTAAAGACGTTTCAACTTTTCATGGAGGGGTTGCCGCTTGTTGTTTCGGCAAACAACCGGTCTAGGGCCACTCGACTGTTGTTGAGTGTTGGCGATGAAGGTCATTTTCCCCTTTCCTTTATCCTTTTTGTTCGATCCTTTCTTTGCGGGGCCGAGATTTTTTTCGAGTAGCGTGCGATTACACGGCTGAATGTTCTCGCAACTCCTCAATTCTTTCATTTTTGAAACGGATTCCTTGAGGAGAGGATTGAGGGCAGCTTCTTCATCAGAGTCGCTTCCAAAGGTGATAATTTGCGATCCCTTGGAGTCGGCTATGTGACAGTCATCGGCGGCTCTTCTGCGCTCATCTATCACATTTTTCTGATGTCTACGAGCTTCACGTTTTGTCCTGTTGAAGTGTTGCTTTTGAGTGACATACCCTTGCCACCAACACTTAAAGGAGTCGCGGTCTTCGGTAGGATGTATGATCTTCTGATGATATAAGCAGAAGTCAGGATGTATCTCTACTCCACTGAGAGTATTTTCTTCAGAGGGCGGTAGCTTCATTCCCACTGAGAGGGCTTTGGCGAACCTTTTCCTCGTCTTGAATTTGTTTTTATCCGCAGCGGATGACTTTTGGTTTGATGGAAGTGCCCCGACTCTTTGGTCTAGTAGTCGGTGTTTGGCTCCTTCCAGTGTGGCCATCTCACGCTCCTGATTGGCTTTAACTTTCAGATGAATTTCATTCAGGAAGGCATCGATCAACTCGTCTGACGGCCGCAGAATTTCTGATTCAGGGTCCGCCCTCGGTTTCTCGACGCAAGGAGCCTCTTTATCATCCTCCAATGAATGAGAGATCACATGACAAGTTGCCTCCGGTGCGTCCGTCTTCTTTGGATTGTGCGGCTGTGGTGGGTTTACCTTCCACTTTTCAGACAGCGCAAACTTTCCTTGTAGGTACTGATCCTCGATCCATCCCTTAAAGACGAAGCAATCCTCGATCGGGTGACTTACCGTGTGGTGGTAAGGGCAATAATCGGGATTATTGAGATCGCCTGGCTGCAACAGACGTTTTGGTCTCGGCAGATTGATGAGTCCGTTGCGCGTGGCCAGCTCGAACAGTTTCTTGTTTTATTCTGAGGAAACGAGTAAAGACGTCACAGTCTCTCCTCAAGGGACGAGCGTGGATGCACGTTGTTTTGGCGAGCAACCGGCTTTGATTTGCTCGGCTGTTGTTGAGTATTGGTAACAACGATCGCTTTCCCTTTTCCTTTCTCATTTCGAGAGTCTGGTTTTGGAGGAAACAGTCCATGGCCCATCTGGTCCACTTAGGCTAACTTGTCGATCAAGGCCTGGAAAGTGGTCGGCCTGAAGAACATCATGAATTGGGATATAGTCGCCTGCGGATCGAGAGTGCCCACGAACATGCCCACCGCTGGCGCTTCTTCGATACGTTGTTCGCATTTCGACCATAGGTTCCGCCATCGTGTTGCATATTGGACCCATGTTTCGCCGGGCCTTATCCTGGCATTAATCAGTGTTGTTATCGGGGTGCGTCCACTAGCACTCGCGAATCTTTGTGTAAACAGTAGATCCATCTCCACAAATGTTTTGACAGAGTTGTTAGGTAGCTCCTGTTCCCCTCCGAACGGCAGCCTGGACTTCGCGTCCGTGACTGAGGTTCGGGGCAGATGCTATTTGGTTTTATCCGTCTATCTTTCCGAAGATGCCAAGTTGATTTATGGCACCGTGTATCGGAGGTTTAGACGGACGCGGCCGATGTAGCAGACTTCGTCAGATTCCCCCTCAGGGTGAGGGGTTTTTGATTGTGGGGACACTCTTCCCTGCATGCGCAAGCCCCTGCAGTTAATTACGCTACCGCATCGCGGTAACAACTTTCTCCTTCTCCAGAATTTCACTTCGTGTCGTGTGTGTTTGTTTTGTTTGTGGTTGCCCGTGGATTGTATACGGAGACTGAGTAATACCGTCGCCCGTAGGACGTGGATTAGTCCAAATCCGTATTTACTTAGATTTGGGTTTGGTGTTTTTAGTTTAAGGATACATTAGTCGCGTTGCGACTAAGATCAACTTAAACATTCGTCAAGGATACGTTAGTCCTGTTTTGGACTAAGATCAACCTGACGTGGTGATTCATTTAATTTATGGCCATCGGGACTCATCACCTCTCTAACATCGTTGAAGGATTACAACGATAGGTGTCAGAGGAGCTTAGAGATGTACCCTTGAACCAAAGCTGATTGAGGGTTTTATAGTTCATTTAAGTGTTTAAGGATACGTTAGCTGTGTTTGGGGCTAAGATCAACTTAAACGGGATCGTTTAGATCCGGAAAAAGAGCATTGGCTCTATTGTTCCAGTTTAGGGACGTAGTGGTCCATTATTAGTTTAGGGACGTCTCGGTCCGATACCAGTTTAAGGACGTAGTAGTCCATTATTAGTTTAGGGACGTTTCGGTCCGATGCCAGTTTAGGGACGTAGTGGTCCATTATTAGTTTAGGGACGTTTCGGTCCGATGCCAGTTTAGGGACGTAGTGGTCCATCAATAGTTTAAGGACGTCTCGGTCCAATATTAGTTTAGGGACGTCTCGGTCCATCGCCAGTTTAAGGACGTAGTGGTCCATCATTAGTTTAGGGACGTCTCGGTCCAATATTAGTTTAAGGACGTTTCGGTCCGATATTAGTTTAAGGACGTTTCGGTCCATCATTAGTTTAGGGACGTCTCGGTCCATCATTAGTTTAAGGACGTTTCGGTCCGATATTAGTTTAAGGACGTTTCGGTCCACGAGTTTAAGGACCCCGCAGTCCATATGGGTGTGTGGTCGTTGGGACCCGTCACCTCTTTGACGTCGTTGAGGAATTACAACGATAGATGTCAAAGGAGTTCGGAGATGTACCCTCGAATCGGACGCAACTTGATTTAGGAGAACTATTTTGCTCAGTCAATTTAATTTAAGGACTTACGGCCAAAATTGGGCTAAGTCCAGTTGAAAATGTTCAACACCATCATTTATTTTTTTATTAGACCTGTGCTAGGGCTTTGCCCATACTTAAATAATGCATTGCATTACTTCAGGCCATTTATGCCCATTTTGATTGGGATCTGCCCTTTTTATTATGATGCAGATCGTTTATTTTGGTCGATTGGACCTTTCAATTGGGCTCTGCCCTTGCACAGCATTTTATTTATTAAGTTTGTTAAGCCTTTTAATTGGGCTTGGCCCTTTAGGAAGTGAAATGCATTGCATTTGTCAGGCGCTTTGCGCCAATCACTGAGCGCAAGCTCATATGGTGATGACACGTGTCATGCTCTGGGGAGCGCAATCGCAACAGTGCAGCGCGCTACGCTGTTGCGCTGCGTTGTTGCGCTGGCAATACGTGGCATGCTCTCAGCGAGTTGCACCAATTCTAGAGAGCAAAGCTCTATCTTAAGGGCGCTTAGCGCAAGTGGTTTTATAGCCGACACGTGGCGCTCTCTTAAGAGCGCAACGGCGCAACTTGGAAGTGCAAAGCACCAATAATCTTTTAGATACAAGAAGGAAAGTGCAAAGCACTGTTTAATTTCTTGATCTAAAATAGATCAAAGAAAAATAAATTTTTCTTTGCTTGCAGAACCAGAGGTTCATAAAAGTGCAAAGCACTATTATTATATATATATATATATATATATATATATATATATTTTTTAAAAAGAACCAGGGGTTCACAAGAAGTGCAAAGCACTGTTTATTATGTAAAGATCATTGGTCTTGTTTTTAGATCAATGATCTATTAGAAGGAATTTCTTCTAATCCATAAAGGTTCTTTTACCTTTTTTCTTGAAATCTTCTCAGAGTTCTCCTTCTTTAAAGTTCTCGAGTTCTCAAAAAAAAATATTGATGCCTTTGAATTGAGGCTTAGGGTCCTTTTTATAGTGCTCACAAATTAGTTAAATTTGTTAAAGAAATCATCCTCTGAGTGATTTGGGGAATTTTCCCCACCGTTGGATCTTTGATCCAAGGGCTTTTGTTTTGCAGAAGAAAATCTTCTTATTTTAACAAGAACAGAAAAGATTTCTTAAAAATCTTAATTTAGTTTGGCGCAGATGCCCCAGCGCGTGACACGTGTCACGCAGCGCAGAGCGCAGCGCAACTGCGCTAGCGCATCTGCGCTGACACGTGTCGTGCAGCGCAGAGCGCAGCGCAACTGAAGCGTTGCTTCAGGCAAATAGAGCTCTGCTCTGATTGGGCACGTCTTCTTGGGCGCAGCGCTGATACATCTGCGCCTGACACGTGGCGCGTTGCGCTCAGCGCAGAGGATCTGAAGCGTTGCTTCATTTATTAAAGTTTAAATTTTGGGAGAATCAGAAGCGCCGCTTCTCCTGAGATATCTTTTCATCTCCTCTTTTCAAGTCAAACTTGTATTCCCGAAATTATAATTTCCCGGGCCTTGGAAATAACTCCGCTGCGCACAGAATTTTCTGTGTTTGGATCTATATATAACTCAAGGCCGAGCCTTTCCTTTCCTCACCTTCAGAGAACTTCTTTAATCATGGCTTGCAACCGTCCTCATGCCCGCCGACAACCGTGGGAAGTGCCGATCTGAGACGTCGTTCCCCATTTTGCTGCGCGCTTGGTGGACTCCTCTTTTTCGGATGAGCAGTGCGATGCCGCAATGTACGAGCTTTCGACTCGTGTGGGGTCTTCTCTTCCCCAGGGTTCCATTTGGCTTCGGATGATCCTTGCCTCAGTGCTCGCCGACATTCCCCCTCCTCCGGCGGAGATGTCTTCGGCAATGCTTGATGTGGCCGAGGATAAGATCGAGAGCTTTTTCGAAGCGCTCTTGATCACCAAAGCCCTGAGGGACTTCTCCTTCTACTTGCTGAGCCAGATACGGGCTCGTCGGGCCGTCATCGCCACTTTTTTCCAGGAGTGCGGCGTCGACCGTTGGATGGCTACCCCTCGGGAAGATCGCCGCTTCGACGTGATGGAGAAGACGGAGAGGGAGCTGAATAATCTTCTTTTTCTTTTTGTGAACCCTTGTCTCTCTGATCCCGTATTCGGTGATCTTTTTTAAATGTAATAACAATAAGAATGAATAAATATTTTTTCTTTTTTTAATCAAGTATTTCATTGTCTGTTAAGGGTTCTTTTATTTTAGCTCTCTGTTGTGCTTGTGCATCGTATGATTTTAATTTGTTATTATCAAGTGCATGTAATTTTACATGGATAAATTGCCTTTGGCACTTAGCCCCTTCTTCTGCGCTAGCGCATCTGCGCTGACACATATCGCGCAGCGCAACTGTGCTGCCACGTGTCGCACAGCGCAGAACGCAGCGCGGCGCTTCCTTTAACAGAGCCTTGCTCTAATTGGGCGCGCTGCGCTAATGTATCTGCGCTGGACACGTGGCGCGTCGCGCGCAGCACAAAGGATCTGAAGCGTTGCTTCCTTTAAACAGAGCTTTGCTCTGATTGGGTGCGCCTTCTTGGGCGCTGCGCTGACGTATTAGCGCCAGACAAGCGGCGCGTTGCGCCTGAGACTTGAAGCGTTGCTTCAAAATTTGAATTTTGAATTCAAACAGAGCTTTGCTCTGATTGGGCGAAACAAATGCCCCCCCCACCGTTGCGCTCACGTGGCGCACACGTGAGTGCAACGGTGGCAACCCCTCCTGACCGTTGGATCGAGGGGGAATTTCAAGAGGCGCAAGCGCCTTATAAATAGGGCCTCTGGCCCTTAAAAATTCTCCACCATTTTCTAGGTTTGGATTTTCAGAGCTCTGCTCTTGCTTTCAGAACTCTAGAGCTTTGCTCTCATTTCCCAAAGTTTTTTTTTTTTTAGAAAACTTTAGGTAATATTTAATTTAAAATTAAGTTAAATTAATTTAAGTCAATTTTAAACCACAGAGCTTTGCTCTCATAGATCTTTTGATCTAAAGAAATTCCCTTTGGGGTTTCATCAACAGAGCTTTGCTCTCACAGATCTATAGATCTACAGAGATCTTGTTCATGGGTCATAGCCCATGAACAGAGCTTTGCTCCTGAATCAAATGTAGATCTTTTAGATCTGAAAAACAAAGAACCTTTTTTTTTTATAAGTTTTCATGGATTTTTCAAGATTCCAGAAATTTTAATTTTAAAATGATTTTCAAAATTTTCTTTTTGATGGAATATTACAGAGCTAAGCTCTTTTTTAGAGAATTTTACTCTTTTGAGACCAGAATTTGACAAGTGTCATTCTGTGACAGAGGTTTGCTCTGAAAGAGGAGATTTTCTCCTTGTCTCTAGGGATTCTTTCCCCTCCTTTTTTATTATGGGAATGTTCCCCCTAGGGACCAACTGACAATCTCATCCAATGATGAGTTTGTCTTATTAATTGACGTATTGTCAATTAGATTTTGTGGGTCCCTCTTTGGTCCCCTACTCACTGTACGGTGGTGCGGTGTAATTAATTAATTTTGATTTTAATTTAATTAATACATTTTCTTCTTTCAATGTCAAACGTTGGGATTACAACCCTAACGGCTACATTGCTCTTTTGCAGCGATCATGTCTGAAGACACTTCATTCCCGTTTGTCCGATCGGAGGAGGGATTTCCAGAGGCGCCTTTGGATCGTGAGGTCCTAACCATGATAAGAGAGTATGACCCTGAGTACAAGAAACTCCACCTTTGGGGGTCCTGGTATAACCAGATTATAATGGGTCGACGCAGCTTCACCTGCGCGATGCCGTCAGAGCCTATCACGGCGATTCACTATGCCAACCCACCTCCAGTGCAGTATGCCGTGGAGATGATAGACTGGACCGCGAACAACTTTCTTCATCCTGCTATGGACGCGGTTCCGGTTCAGCGTCCTATGGTTTTGGATATCCTAGGACGCCGTATCTGTCAAGGGGAAGCACGGCCCTGGGGGCAATCATATAACCTTGGTTTGATTCCCCGTCACCCGATTGGCTATCTGCCGTGGGCCCGGTACATCCTATCGACGAGGAAGTCGCAGTTGATAAGACTAGGACTGTACACCGCAGTTTACGTCTCTCTCTTCCAATATCCTACGCTCCCCACCTGGTGGTTCAAGGCTTTCTTGGAGCAGTGGAATATTCCCACCCACACTTTCCTTGCCATGGATCGGGAAGTGTCTATTTCTTTGGAAGAATTTGCAGAGGTATCCGGCCTACCGGTCATGGGGGAACGCTATGAAGAGCTGCTCCCGACAGATGAGTACATCTTTGGTGCTAAGCCAATGTTAAGGGGGATTACGCCGGAAAATGCCGTTCAACACCAATTTCCTAGCCTGATCAAGGTGTTGAACATCTACGAGTCCCTTTTCATCGAACACGGGAGTCGAGGAGTTAATTTTGAGGACTTCATTGCTCGTTTCCTCCGTCCGAGCATCATTTCGCTAGGAGCCGCCAAATCTGCTATCCTGGATGATCCCTTCGGCCTAGGTTTGGATAACCTGCCGACGAAGGAGATAAATCAAAAGGCTTTCTTCCTCCCAGACTTCCCTACCATATCTTTCGCGGAAATTGCGACCCCTGGGATGGACGAGGAGTCCTTTTTCTTAGGATTTCTCAGGCTGTGGCTGAGTTGGTTCGCGATCCCAATGCACTCTCATCGCATGCGGCCCTCTGTCTTTTATCCAGCCCACCGCATGGTCATCGGGGTAAAGGTGGCCGTGGGGATTGCCGGCTTAGCGCACTTGTATCATGGTCTCAGCCGAGCCGCGGATGCCAACGAGCCCGGAGCATTGCACGTGGTCTTCCCGATGCACTACTTTATGTCATGGCTCGAGCTACATACAGCGGGTGTATTTGGAATGCATAAAAGGCCTTCGTTTTTTGACAAGTACGGTTTTCCTCGCATCTTACAGCTGATCGGCTCATCAATCGTGACCCCTTCACCACGGGACGCCAGAGCCTTACTGCTTCGCCCTCACACCGTTGGAGTTGGGATGTCCTTTATTGATAAGGTATTAACCATTGGAAAAGCGTCCACCACTGCGGTGCGACCACTACAGGACTCCTTCAAGGATGGGGTTTCAGTGTTAACAGCCCGGGAGATCCTTCATTTGTATTCTATTAGACCGGGTTTCCTAGTCTTCAGGCAGGGCGGTGCAGCAATCTTTATGAGATATAATCCGCATCGCTTTGCTCGACAACTGAGTTACGATCAAGGGGTACCTTTAGAAGCTTTCTTACAGGAACCTGCTGTAAATGAAGAAGGGATGGAGAACGCGTTACACCATTTCATGCGCCTGAACACGGGTTCTCGTTTTTTCGTTAGCGCGCCGGCCTGTGCTCCACGACTCCTTAATGTATATAAAGAGTGGTACAATTACGCGACGGGGGCTGTTATAAAGGAAGAGAGGCGAGTGTTGATTGACCGTAAAGAAGTACCCCCCGGTACCAATCGTAACGCTCCCTTAGCGCCAAGGCTCCTGGTGGTTCTTCCTCTAAAAGATACTGGGGGCAGACCATCACGTGCGCAAAACCCTCCACGTGAATTGCCGCTCCCTGATATCGCGGATGTACCTCCTGTACCCCGTGCTCCGGTGGAAACAGCGGTTGTACCCTCGCCAGAGTCTGGCGTGGGTGCGGACATCGGGACCCGTCGTCCCAAAGCGTCTGCCAAGCGTAAGTCGCTTCCCCGTGAGCCTAGGGCTGGAGGGCAAAAGAGAAAGAAGTCGCTCTTTGCCGTGGACGTTGTGCTCGGCCAGGAACCCCATGCTCCTTATTCCGAGGGTCTGCTCGAATATGGGACTAACGCAGGATTAGTGATGCCGCCGCCGGACGATACAGACTTGGAAGCTGCCCTCAGAGCTTCGGCATGGCTGGTGAAGCGTGACGCGTGGCTGGCTAAGCTTGCGCAATCAGGTAACTACTAGTCACTTTTTCTTTATTGCAACGTATTTTCTTCGTCATTTCATTATTTTTTTTTTTTTTGACTAACGCTTTTCTTTCTTTTCTTTCAACAGGCATCACCGATGAAGAAGCCATTGCCGCTTCTCTGAAGACTTTTCAGGAGGAGGAACGTCTCAGAGAATCTATGGGCCTTAGTAAGTTTCGACTCATCAAGTTTTTCATTTTGCTCATGTCATGGTCGATCTAACCTTTTCTTTTTAATTACAGGAACCTCAATGCCGTTCCCTCCTAGCGACGCAGATGTTCTACCAGCCGCCGACGTTCCTGCTTCTTCTGGGCCACCGCAGGAGGTTCGTCTTGAAGAGCCGATGAGAGATGCCTTAAAGGCTCTGGAGGCATCCCTGAATGAAGACGATGATGCCTTGAAGGAGGCATCACGGAGGTCCCTCATGACCGCTCGGGAGGAGAGGAAACGGTTGAGGCGTGAGGCGAAGGCGCGCAGGGCTGCCTTGGCTATGGGAGCGGGCCCTAGCACCGTTCCTCGAGCTGATACTCCCTCTGAAGAGGCCCCTGTCGCCCTGTCCACTGCCCGCAGAGAGGTGGCACGTGCAGCTCGGAGCGCGAACGGTAAATCCGCCTCAGGTAATGTTTCTCTCGGATTTTTTGTTACAAGGATCCTAATGTCGTTTGTCCTTACATCTCTCATCTTGCAGGACCAAGTCCGATCGAGGGGGAGGCGGAAACCGTCAATCTCGAAGGGACAGAGGGGGCAGTACCTGCCGAACTCGAGCCGACGGTGGGTAACGTCGTTGTGGCTTTGGAGCCTGGGGTAGAGGTTGAGGGGCCTGCAGCCGATAAGGTCATGGATGCCGAACCTGAAGTGGTGGCAGATGATATGATCATTATAACTGAGCCCAGAGTGGCGGCGAATGAGGCGCTCGAGACCGGTGATCCCCCGGCGATGGTGGACGATACAACCGCCACTACCGAACCTGAGATGGTAGTGGGCGAGGTGGCCACGATTCCTGAAGACGAGCCAACCGCTCCTTCTCTGGAATCTGGCAATACTCCAGTCATAGCCCTTCCCGTCTACGGTCCTCCGCCGTCTCCCGGTCTTGCGAGCACGACGACGGTCCCCATTGAGTCGGGCGATGAGGCCACAGGCGGTGGTCTCATGTCGATAGAGGAGGGAGTCGTCTCTGTTTCTGCCGGGAGCTCCTCAGGTACACCTTAAGTTGTTATTTTTTATTTGCTTTACAATCTTTTCTGACAAGTTCATTTTTCGTAATGCAGGTGCAGCTAGTGTTGATGCCCCACTACTTGATGGAGCTCCTTCCACGACTGCCTTGGCGATGGTTACCCCTCAGCCCTCTCTTACACCGTCAAAGATATTGGAAGGTATGAGTTTGCAACCTACTAAACTCATCTTTTAAACGTATAATTCATATACTATATTCACATTGTTGTGCCTTTCAGGAGTTCTTTTTGACCATTTGTATCAAGTGTTGGTCTCACACTTCTCCTTTTCATCTGAACTCGCCTCTCCTTCTGGTGGCGCCGGTGAGTACTGTTCCTGATTGATATCTTTGTTTTTTCAGTGGTAGAATTATTTCTAACTCTCTCTTGTCCTGACTGCAGTGTTACAAATTGAAGGGGGAGAAGAAAGATCGGTTGCGCTACCGGCCCTTCCGTCCTTGCCACCTGCTCCCACCGGTATAGTAATTATCTTGTCAATGATTTTCTCCATATCTATTGAATCATCATCTAATCACATTTTGTCTTTTTCAGCTGTCGTTCCAGTCTCAGTGCCTTTTGAGTCTCATATTACAATACCGGGCGGCCCTTCCCAGCGACGTCCGTCTTCGAAAGGTGCCGCGAATAGTTTGCGCATGCTGAGCGACTACATCGAGGAGCTCGACATCGAGGCTCCAGTGTCTGCTGAGGATTTCGCCACGACGGTTAACCCGATGTTGGCGATATTTGCTACCTTCCATGACGAGGGTGCTGTCGCCTCTTGGGTTAACTATTGTCGGGAAATCGAGGCTTGCCATCATCAGCTAGAGTCAATGCGCCTGTCCCCTGAGACTTTGGCCTCGAGCATTCAACGGGGAGCGTGGCTCGAGCAAAGCGCTTCTCACTTCCGTCATCTGGAACAAGAAGTGGTTTTGAGGCTGAAGGAGTGCCAAGAATCTTCAAGCAACACTGCTCGCCTGCGTGCTGAAGTTGAGACGAACGCCGCTGAGGTAAAGGCCGTCTTCGAGGGCCTTCTGGAGCGCATCTCAAATGGGCTGAGACTGAAGCGGGCACTCGATATTGCCGAGCGTGACATCGCAGGCCGTGAGGCTGCTCATCAGGCCGTCAGGGATCAGCTTGCCTCCGTCGCACAGCAACGGGCCCAAGTGGAGGCGGAGTTGGCAGTGGTGGCCAATCGGGAAAAGGCATGGAAGGAAGTGTGTGAGCAATTGCTGGATCTGTGCAAGACGCTTCCTTCTCAGTAATTTTCCTTGTATCGTTGGTATTTGTAACATATATGTATATCTTGTATTCTTTAGTACGATGTATCCTAAACTCAATCAAATTTTATGAATGAAGGACGCATATTTTTGTAATGTCTTGTGTCATTTCTCCGTCTTTTCTTTCTTTTATTATCAGCACATCATCTTAGCGAACATGGTTGACGGATAGTAGGGCATGCATCTTGACTTTCCTAAGAATCAGCGATGGCTTAGGTCGCAGGTTCAGATCTGCTGCCTAAGACTTTTCAACTCCATAAGCCGTGAGGGTCTCATAGAGAATTTTCTCCCTACGGATCGAGAGGATCTCGTAGGTGGGTTTTCTCCTTAGGAATCGTGAGGATACCTAAGTGTGGTTTTCTCTTATAAGTCGTAAGGATCCTACAAGAGAGTTTTTCCCTCTTACGGGTCGAGAGGACCCACAAGCGGTTGTTTCCCTCCTCATCGATATTCGACTTTGGAGAGTGAGACCCGTGAATAGTATGCAAGAGACCAATTTGGATTGACTTGCAGGGTCCCATTGTTCAGGAAGCAAGTTTTTTAGCCCCTGCTGCCTGAGGCTTCGTTTGCAAGTTGAGACGAATCGGGAGTTTCCCGCGGAGACAATGGTTTCTCTACTAGCCGACGCGAATCAGGAGGCTCTCGTTAAGGAGTGTTTGTATCCGTGAGTCGAGGAGTTTGCTAGGGATTATTTGTTTCCCAAGCGCCAAGGATTATTTGTTTCCTTAGGGTTTGAAACGAGTCGAGGGTTCCCACGGAGGCGTTGGTGGCTCTGCGGGTCGACGCGGATCAGAAGGCTCTCGTCAAGGAGTGTTTGTATCCGTGAGTCGAGGAGTTTGCTGGGATTATTTGTTTCCCAAGCGCCAAGGATTATTTGTGTCCTTGGGGTTTGAAACGAGTCGAGGGTTCCCACGGAGGCGCTGGTGGCTCTGCGAGTCGATGCGGATCAGAAGGCTCTCGTCAAGGAGTGTTTGTATCCGTGAGTCGAGGATTTTGCGAGGGATTATTTGTTTCCCAAGCGCCAAGGATTATTTGTTTCCTTGGGGTTTGAAACGAGTCGAGGGTTCCCACGGAGGCGCTGGTGGCTCTGCGGGTCGACGCGGATCAGAAGGCTCTCGTCAAGGAGTGTTTGTATCCGTGAGTCGAGGATTTTGCGAGGGATTATTTGTTTCCCAAGCGCCAAGGATTATTTGTTTCCTTGGGGTTTGAAACGAGTCGAGGGTTCCCACGGAGGCGCTGGTGGCTCTGCGGGTCGACGCGGATCAGAAGGCTTTCGTCAAGGAGTGTTTGTATCCGTGAGTCGAGGAGTTTGCTGTTGAAGTCACTGGCTTCTTTGGTTGAAATAAACCGTTGAGGTTTGGCTCCATCGTTTGACGGAATCCGCTGGGGAAGTATGGTTCCTTCTTTGTTTACGCCCTTGGATTGTATACAGGGATCAATGTGATCTTAACTGTAGGGCCAAAGTTTTATCATTTCTTCTTTTTATTTTATTTTATTTCCGCGATGCTCTATCATTTCAGCTTTTATATCGCGAAGGTCGCGACTGCCCGATCATTTTGGCTATTTTTCGCGGTGCCCAATCATTTCGGCTATTTATTATTTTATTTTTTACTCGTTGCTTTTTATTACGAGTCGCCCAATCATTTCGGCTATTTTGCAGGCGTACATTTCACTTGCTGCTTTTTATTGCAAGTTGCCCTATCATTTCGGCTATTTCGTATGCATGAGCGGCCTACTGGCTTTCGCCGTAAACCTGAAATTGGACACCGATTTCGGCATCAGCACCGCTGCAACTGGGATATTACCAGGAGCGAATCATCATTTGCCTTTGTCGTTGTCAAACAAAGGAGGCTTAGCGACCAGGGTTAGGGTCTTGTCGGCTAAGGCTTTTGACTTCATGGGCCGTAAGGGTCTCATGAAGGTGTTTCTCCCTACAAGTCGTGGGGATCTCGTAGGTGTATTTTCTCCTTAGGAATCGAGAGGGTTCCTAAGCGATTTGTTCCTCTGTAAGTCGTAAGGATCCTACAGGAGGGCTTTTTCCTTGTAAGTCGAGAGGATTTACAAGGGTTGTTTACCATGCAAACATATCCCTAGTTTCAGATGGGACTTAGTTAGGGAAATGTTTATTCGCGCCCGTGGATTGTATAAAAGGGTCAGTATTGAGCCACTTGTAGGGCAATATTGGAAGTTGTGGGGGTCGCTTAGGTACAGGTTTAGGTCTCTGTAACTTAAGACTTTCAAATCTTATGAGCCGTGAGGGTCCCATAAGAGAGTTCTCCTCACGAGTCGTGAGGATCTCGTGAGTGTATTTTCTTCTTAGGAATCGTGAGGATCCCTAAGTGTGTTGCTCCCTTGTGAGTTGTAAGGATCTCACGCGGGTAGTTTCTCCTTACAAGGTCGAGAGGATCCTATAAGTGTTCTTTAACGAGGTTGCGCCCTTTCGGGTTTTCACAAACACTCGCCGGCAGTCCTGCTGTTTTTACTCACGGAGCCCTTTTGGGTTTTCATCCGTGCCCATTTTGCTTATGGACATACCCTTTTTTTTTACGAGGTCGCGCCCTTTCGGGTTTTCACGAACACTCGCCGGCATCCCTGCTGTTTTTACTCACGGAGCCCTTTTGGGTTTTCATCCGTGCCCTTTTCGCTTATGGACATACCGTTTTTATTTTATATATATTATTTTTTTTTTTACTCATCCTAAGGATTCTGTGGTAGTAGTTTAAAGACGTTTCGGACTGCCATTAGTTTAAGGACATTCCGGTCCGACGTTAAGGAAGGCCATTTGCTGCTTATAGAGTTCAGGCTTAAGAAGATAGCGAACGGACATGTTGTCGTCATCTACCATTAACCTAGGCCGTAGCTCATTAAGCGTAGTATTTCTTTAAGAAGCGACCGTTTATTGGTCTAAAAGGCCTTTCACCGTGCATGTCGATGAGTAGATAGGCCCCACCCTGGCAGACCTTATCAATGATGTATGGGCCTTCATAGTTTGGCTCGAATTTTCCTCGCTTGGCGCGATTGGGGATCATAGGCCTTTTGACCACTAGCACGAGTTCGCCTTGACGAAATGTCCTCGGTCGGGTTAGTCTTTCGTATGAGCGCGTCATCTTTGCTTTATAAGCTTCTAGATTTTGTTGTGCTAGAAGCCGGATTTCATCAAGAGCGTCAAGCTCTTCAAATCGAAGATGAGCATTTTCTTCGTCTGTCAGCTCGTAGTGGACTGCCACTCGTAGAGAGGGTAATTCTATCTCAAGAGGGAGTACTGCTTCTGTCCCAAACACCAACGCGTATGGCGTTGTGTTTGTGGCTGTCTTGAACGTGGTCCGATACGCCCAAAGAGCTTCTTGCAGTCTCTCGTGCCAGTCTTTCTTATTTCGGGACACTGTTTTCTTTATGATTTTCGTCAATGTCTTGTTGAAGGCTTCAGCTAATCCATTGGCTCGCGGATTATAAACTGAGGAGTATCTCCAGTCTATATTGTGCTGTTGTGCGAAACGACTAATTTTATGACTTCGGTAGGCTGGCCCATTATCAGAGATGATCCTTCTTGGAGTTCCAAACCGATATATGACGTGCGTCTTGAAGAAATGAAGGATGTTCTCCGTTTTCACTTCCCTCAACGGTACTGCTTCTGCCCACTTGGAGAAATAGTCAGTCGTCGCTAGGATGAAACGATGTCCTTTAGACGATGCTGGCTCGATGGGGCCGACTATATCAGTCCCCCACATTTCGAACGGCCAGCTGGCCACCGTTGGATGTAATGGATTTGGGTGCTGATGGATGAAGTCCCCATGAATTTGGCATGAGTGACATTGCTTCGCATATTCGAGACAATCTTGAATCATCGTGGGCCAGTAGTAGCCCATCCGTTTGATTTTTAACTTCATTTTTGGGCCCGCTTGATGAGAACCGCAGATTCCGTCATGAACTTCCTGAACGACTCTTTCCGCTTCGTTTGGTCCTAAGCATCTCAGCCACAGAGAATCGAATGACCTCTTGTAGAGAGTATTATTGACGTAGGCGAAAGACAGAGCTCGTTTTATGAGTTGATGTCTTGCGGACGCATCTTCAGGCATTTGGTGGTACTTGAAGTAGTCTATAAAGACTTCCCTCCAATCCTCAACCTTCTCATGTTCTTTTATTTGCAAGGTCACTTGTTCAGTCACTCCCTTCTCTTCGGGTGATTCCGAAGGTATTTCTGCGGGGGCGAGCACCTGACGACTTTGTACCATGATTCTAACGTCATCGAGGTTCTCGTTAGCCAATTCTTTAGCAAGTTTGGCCAGTGCGTCCGCTTTGCTGTTTTCCGCGCGCGGTATACTTTCCAACGTGTAGGAGGGAATTTGAGTTAGCAGTTGCTGCACTTTTTCACCGTATTTTACCAATTCCGGTTTGCATGTTTGGTAATCGCCGTTCACTTGACTGACGACCAGTTGGGAGTCCCCATATATGAGGAGGCTTTCAATTCCCATGTCAATGGCGATCTCGAGGCCTGCTATCAGAGCTTCATATTCAGCTTCATTATTCGTTCTCGGCTCTGTTAGGGAAAATGCGAAGCGCATTATCCCTCCTTGTGGAGTTACAAAGATGAGGCCTACCCCCGATTTGATTATAGGGGTATTTTGTTTGCGCTTCTTCATGGAAGATGCACCATCAAAATAGAGTTCCCATCGGGTATCACCACCGTCGATTGCATCAAACGCGTGTTCGTCTGGAAGATCACAATTTAAAGGGGAATCGGCAGGTATGGGATGCTCAGCAAGGAAGTCGGCGATGGCCTGGCCTTTTACTGCCCTGAGAGGTTGATATGTTATCGAAAATTCCATCAAGAGCAGGGCCCATTTAGCGAGTCGGCCTGTTAATATGGCTTTTGACATTAGATATTTGAGAGGGTCCACTTTTGAAATGAGATGGACTTCGTGTGCTAATGCGTAATGTCTAAGCTTTGTTATTGCGAAGATCAACGCCAGGCAGTGTTTTTCAATGGGAGAGTAGTTGCTTTCTGCCCCCAGCAGAACTCGACTTAAGTAGTAGAGTGCTCTTTCTTTCCCTTGATCGTTCTCTTGCGCCCATAATGCGCCTAAGGATCCTTCGAGGGCGGTTGTATAAAGAATGAGAGGCTTCCCCTTAACCGGGGCAGCCAACACCGGCGGGTTCTGCAGGTATTGCTTGATCTCGTCCAGTGCGCCTTGGCATTTTTGATCCCAAACGAATGGGGTTCCCTTCTTCATCAGGTGACTATAAGGACGGCACTTTCCTGAAAGGTTGGCTATAAATCGCCGTATGTATGCGAGTTTCCCTTGGAGAGACCGCAGCTGTTTGAGAGTCCTCGGCGGAGGCATTTCCATGATCGCTTTAATCTTTGACGGGTCTATTTCAATACCTCGGTGTCGAACAACGAATCCCAGGAACTTGCCCGAGGAAACCCCGAACGCACATTTAAGAGGATTCATCTTCAAGTTGTACTGCCGAAGGCGTTGAAATACAGTCTTCAGATGCTCGAGATGTTCCTCGTATGATTTGCTTTTAACCACGAGATCGTCGATATAGCATTCGACGATTTCATGTATAAGGTCGTCGAAGATCTTTGTCATGGCCCTCTGATAAGTAGCATCGGCGTTCTTCAAACCGAAGGGCATTACTTTATAACAAAATATACCAAGAGGGGTCCTGAAAGCTGTGTGCTTCTGGTCTTCTGGATGCATTTTTATCTGGTTATACCCCGATGAGCCGTCCATGAAGGAGAAAACCTCATGAGTGGATGTATTGTCTATCATTAGTTCAGTGACTGGCACTGGGAAATCATCCTTCGGGCAAGCTTTATTAAGATCCCGGAAGTCTACGCATATGCGCACTGTCCCATTTTTCTTCATCACTGGGACGATGTTGGCGATCCATTCAGGGTATTGAACTTCTTGGATAAAGCCAGAGTCTATCAGCTTTTTGACTTCGGCATTGATGCTCATTTCGAGCTCGAGCCGCATTCTTCTCGGTGCCTGTTTGACTGGTTTGACGTTTGGGGATATTGCTAGTCTATGTACAGCAACTTCTGGATCTAGTCCCGGCATCTCGGAATAGTTCCATGCGAAGCAATCTTTATGCTGCACAAGGACGTCTTTTAACGCAGCCACCCTCTCTTCAGACAGCAGCTCGCTGACGAATGTCGGTCGCGGATCATTTGCCGTCCCCAACTCGATTTTCCTGAGGTTATCTGCAGTAGTATGTATTCCATCCTCTAGTTCTTTTGGAGCTGGGGGAAATTCTGAGATTACCTCATCGTTGCTGTTTTCAAAGCACCGAGGAAGGCTGTTCATGTCCTCGACTCTTCTTTTAATATTGTTATCACGTGGCAAGTGTGAATTTTCTGACAATCCCAATGCGGAGTTGGTTCTATCCTGATGTTTTCGGGTCCGTGCTTTTGCGGCGGCGCTACCCTCCAGTTGTCAGACAACGCGAATTTGCCAAGCTGATATCGGTCCTCAACCCAATTCTTAAAGGTGAAACAATCTTCAAGCGGATGCCCTACTACTCGATGGTAAGAGCAATAATTTGGGTTGGAGACTTTGCCCGCTTGCTCAGGGTGTTTAGACTCTGGCAGTGTAAGCATTTGATATTTTAGAGCAAGATCAAGTATTTTCCTTGTTTTGTTCCGAGGAAATGAGTATGCTCGACCCATTTTCTTCATGAGGGCTAGGTCAATAACGCTCGACTCTCGGATGCGTGGCTTCCTAGCTCTGCTTTGTGGTTGTCGAGCACCTTTTCGGCCCTTCGACTTGTTTTTGCTTTCGCGTCGAACCCTTTTTGTAGCAGGCTGACATGGGGCAACATCTTCGTTCTTTACTGCCTGTCGAAGGAGACGCTGTGTCTTGGCTTTCTCATAGATTGCCATTTCACGATCGTGATCATCTCGGGCTTTTTGACTCGCATCCTTTATAAGTTTGCTCACCTGGTCTTTAGACGATGGACTGGGCGGTTTTGTGTCAGGAACTTTTGCTGATTCGGGATTAGCGTCCTCCCATTGAGCGTCCGCCTCTTCATCGAAGTCATACATGGCATAACAGCTATTTACTAGCTCCCGTTTCTTTGGCCGGATATACCCAAGCCCTTTTGTTTCCGTTCTCCCGTTAGGCAGTTTGCATTGAGTCCCGGGAACGTTCCAGACCTTGTCATAGAATTTGGCTTTTCTAACGGTCTGTGTGAAGGACATCCCCTGGCGTTTCAGCAGTTTCTTCAAACCTTCGGTATAATATCTGGGAAGACGGATAGGCTGAAGCTCGTCGAGCGTGGGATCTGTGCCATGCCAAATTTCTTTTTCCACCTTGTTTTCTTCAGAGCGGTAGAATAGGATTGCCTTCTCGCCTTTTCGTCTGGGAGGGATATAGAATATCTGCAATTCTTCTACGCTGTTGGTGTCGAGTGCATCCAGTTCTTTGTAATGTTCAAGCGGCACCATGGTTATCTGTAGACTTCGCTCTTCATCAGCGAAGACTCGTATTGAAGGTCGAGCAGGGAATACAGCATGAACTTCATCCTCTGAATCACTACCGAAGATCAATGAAGGAACGGATGGTCCTGGCCTGGTGGATTGGGATGGACCTGAATAAATTATATCCTCCTCCTCCTCGGTGTCACTGCCGAAGACAGGGATGGTTGCGTTAGTTTTGTTCTTCGGTTTGTGACACCTTTCCGTGTCTTCGAAACTCGGTAAGAAGTACTTGGCATCTTCATACTTGCGAACTTCGTTCACAGAAAACGGATTCAACTCTCCCGCCACAGTGTACTCAAGGTCATCCCTAGAATACTTCATGCACTGATGCTGTGTAGAAGGGATGATATTGTACTCGTGTAGCCATGGTCGGCCGAGCAGAGCATTATAGCACGTCTTGGCGTCTATAACATGGAATTTGATGTCTGTGATGAGCAACCCGAAGCGTAGCGTCAATATCACAGATCCAAGAGTCTTTGAGGATTGAGAGTCGAAACCGGAGATGGTGATTTTGTCTCGGGCGAGGTGTTGGACACTCATGCAAATCTCCTTTAACACTCGCACATTGAGTAAATTAACAGACGATTCGTTATCGACCAAGATTTTACCTATCTTTATGTCATGGCAGTATCCTGAGACATAAAGGGGGCGATTGTGTTCACACGTCCCGAGGAGAAAGTCTTCATCACTAAAAGCAACGTCGGCTGTGTGCACCTCTTCCAATTCATCCTTCATCTTTTGTTCGGCTAGGAAGGCTTGGAACTGGTCCGAATCTTGTAGGGCCTTAGTCAAAGAATCCCTTGCCTCTTTTGATAGTAATAGGGCATCGAGAATGCTGAGTTGTGAGGGTAGCTTCCTCAGATGCGCCAAGACATTGTAATCTACTTTATTCCTCTTCGGGGGATTCTTGGCGGTTAACTCTTCCGCAACTTGGTCATCCAAAGCGATGTCTTCAGAGACCTTCTCTTTCCCTTTGTTTTTCTTATTCAAGGGTCCGAGGTTCTTTTCGGGTAATGTTCGATTGCGTAGCTGTATATTTTCGCAAGCCTTCGGCTCTTCTTCTTTTCCCGAAGTGGATTCTTTGAAGAGGGGGCCAAGCTCTAGCTCCTCATCGGAATCGCTCCCAAATGTAGGCACTTGTGACCCGGCGGCGTTAACCATGTGACAATTGTTGGCAGTTCTTTCAAGCTCTTTGGTCGTGTTTCTTTGCTCCCGACGAATTTTACGCTTTTCCCGTTTAAAGCGTTGTCGATTGGCGACGTATCCTTGCCACCATCCATTGAAAGCTTTGCAATCTTAGGTGGAATGCGAGACCTTCTGATGGTATAAGCAATAAGAGGGGTGCATTTCTACCATGCCAGTAACTTTTTCTTCAGAGGGTGGTAGCTTCATGCCCATCGATATGGCCTTAGCAAACTTCTTTTTTATCTTGAATTGGCTTTTGTCAGCGGTGGAGGCATTTTGCTCCAGCGGGATCATCTCAACTCTTTCCTCAAGTCGCTGGCGCTTGGCTCTTTCGAATATAGCCGTCTCGCGTTCTTGATCAGCCTTGCTTTTCAACCGAGCTTCATTAAGAAACACGCTAATCATTTCAACTGGTAACCCTGGGGCTCCTGATTCGGCATCTGCCCCCAGCGTTTCAGTGCCAGAGGTCTCTTCATCATTCGTGACCGAATGAGAGATCATATGACAGCTCGCCAAATACTCCTCGGATTCGTCCGATGAACTCTCTCCCTCATCTTCCTTTTGAAAGACGTGATCAAGGAAATCTTGGAGCGTAATGGAAGCTCGCGCCTTTTGGTTATATTTATCCAGCGCGTCGATCTGCTTTTGTAGGTCCGTGCGCTTGTCGCCAGGCTTCACGGGCTTCTTAGATTTCTTCTTCTTCTTTTTCAAAGATTTTGACGGCTGACTATGAGCGCTTGAACTACTACCGTCGGTCTTTGGAGTCGGTCGTGGCTTCAACATTCTCTCAATAACCTGCGGTTCCAAGGGGTTCTTCCACTTGATCGCTGGACAGGTCTGAAGATCATTTAGCATTCTCCTCGTTTTGGCTGATAATACAGCCTCCCAGGGAGTTTCTTCAATAACGGAGCATGTTGCCCCGGCGTATTCGTCCCCTTAGAGGTGTGGGGCTGCGGAGGATTCACCTTCCATTTGTCAGATAGCGCAAATTTGCCCTGACGGTACTGGTTCTCAAGCCAATTCTTGAAAACGTAGCAATCCTTAATCGGATGGCCTAGCACTCGATGATAAGGGCAGTAATTGGGCTCGTTGGCGTCGTTCGGTTGCAACGAAAGTTTCGGATCTGGCAGATTTATGAGTCTGTTGCGCAGCGCCAGCTCGAATAGCCTCCTCGTTTTATCACGGGGGAAAGAGTAAGGGCGTCCCATCCTGTCCTCAAGGGGTATGTATGGGCGTGTATTGTTTGGACGAGCGACCGGCTTCGAGTCGCTCGGTTGTTGTTGGGCATTAGCGACAATGATCGCTTTTCCCTTTCCTTTATCGTTTCGGGAGTCTGGTTTCGGGAGAGGGGGTTTATGGCCCATCTGGTCCATCTGCGCTAATTTGTCGATCAAAGCCTGGAAGGAAGTCGGCTTGAAGAACATCATGAACTGTGAGATGGTTGCTTGTGGATCAAGGGTTCCAACAAACATTCCCACCGCCGGGGCTTCTTCTATGCGCTGTTCGCACTTCGACCATAAATTACGCCACCGTATAGCGTACTGAACCCATGTCTCGCCGGGTTTTACCCTAGCATTAATCAGTGCCGTCATCGGGGTACGCTCACTGGCACTTGCAAAACGTTGGGTAAAGAGCAGCTCCATCTCCGCAAAGGTTTTTATAGAGTCGTTGGGAAGCTCAGAATACCATTCAAACGCCGTATCTGATAAGCTTCCAACAAACTGGCGAAGCAAAAGCTTGTCGTCGCCGCCGGTATTACCACAAAGAGCCCTGAATTGGGCCACATGTTGATGGGGATTGCCGGTCCCTTTGTAGACATGAAACTTGGGGATTGTGTAGCCCGGCGGGTACCTGATTTGGTCATACCAGCCTGGATATGGTCGCCCCGTTTTCACGACGTGTCCGGCTGCTTCTGCCACATGATGAACCCTTATTTGCTGGGCTATGTATTCGTCCAGATCAGTCTTAGAGATTGTATCCTCTTTAGCTGTTGATAGAACGGGCTGAGGGTTTGATATCTCTCCCCTATCATCTCCAAGGACGATCGGGGGTTCTTCAATTGGGGGATCTGGTTGTATCATCATCCCTATCATGTCCTGGAAGAGGAGGCCCATACGCTGTATATTGGCTGCTTGTTCAGCAGCCTCTTTGTCTCTCTTTTCCAGTACTCGGTGGAGGAACTCGGCGTCGGTCTCTTCCTCTTGGCGTTCGTCTAAGGACGTCCCAGGATTCTCCTTTGGCTCCGTGAGTGCAGCCATTGTAGTCATCATCTCCTGGAGCTTTTGTTGCTGCTCCTGAGCCTTGGTCATTGATCGGGTAAGTGGTCGGTGACCCGTAGAAATACGACTTTCTTCCTTTCCAGAAGCCATATAAACCGTATGAATTGTTATGCCCTCTGGCTTGGGGCGTTTAGGTTCACCGCTCTTAAACTTTGTCAGTGTCACAGGAGCTTTCTCTGGCCTTTTTCTTTTGTGGACCATTGAGGTTGAAGGAGCCGTTGAAGTGGGCATCCTAACATTTGTTGCCCCCTGCTGTTTAATGGGGCGGTTTTTGTTCTTTTCCACCTTTGCCTTTTTCTGGTGACGAAAGTGGTCTGAATCAATCACGGAGTCTTGAACCCTCCGCCAAACTTTATAAATTTTTGACGACAGCCGCTGAGAGGGTTGTTCCTGCTTTGTCTCCGGAGCTTTTTCCTTAGGCGGAGGAGATCTTTTCAATGTAGCAATTGGAGAGTTCTTTCTCACCTTCCTCAGCAATTCAAAGCTGTTCCCAGTTGGAACAGCGGCGTTGACCTCCACCACTGGAGCAGGTGGGGTTAGCCCTGAGGGAGAGTTGCCCCCTGCTTTTCTTACTCGTCGCCAATGGCGACGTTTCGCCCGACGAGCCGTTGGGACTGGCTCGGAAATCGAGATGGTTTCTTGTTGCCCCATGTTTGAGTGTGGGGTAACTGCCGATGTCAGCCTATCGAAAACTGATGCTTTTTGACCAGCTGGGGGAGGAGTGGGAACCGTCAATCTTGTGAAGACCGACTCTCTGATGGGAGAAGCCGCTTCAACGACTTCCAAAGCAGCGGCCGTTGCCCTCTTTGGGACGACCACTTTATAGTTCTGACCTAGCCTGGTAAAAACGGAGGCTGTCGGCTTAGTAGCGGGCGACCCGTTGACAGGGGTCGTGGTAGCAGTGAGCCGGTCGAACACCGACTTCTTGTTCGCTTCCGGTGCGGATATCGGCATAGAGAAGCTTGTAGGTGGGACCATGGTCCCGAAAAATAGGCCGGTGGTGGCCTGGGTCACCCGTTCAACCGGTAAAGCGAGGAAGGAGGCCGCTTGGGGCCCATATGTTACACCTCTCGGTGAGGTGGAGCGCCCGTTGCAGTGGTGCTTCGCGCATTTGATGCAGTTAGAATCCATGGATGCTTGAGTTCTGCACCAGACAAAAGACCAAATCTCAGCAACTTGAAATCTGTAGGCAACCACTTAACAAACCGCGATTGGTTCGCGAAGACGACACACGAAGTGTAAAGTGGAAAGAGGAAAAGGTCCCACCGGGCGTGCCAGAATCTGTTCCCCTCCGAACGGCAGCCTGGACTTCGCGTCCGTGACTGAGGTTCGGGGCAGATGCTATTTGGTTTTATCCGTCTATCTCTCCAAAGATGCCAAGTTGATTTATGGCACCGTGTATCGGAGGTTTAGACGGACGCGGCCGATGTAACAGACTTCGTCAGATTCCCCCTCAGGGTGAGGGGTTTTTGATTGTGGGGACACTCTTCCCTGCAGGCGCAAGCCCCTGCAGTTAATTACGCTACCGCATCGCGGTAACAACTTTCTCCTTCTCCAGAATTTCACTTCGTGTCGTGTGTGTTTGTTTTGTTTGTGGTTGCCCGTGGATTGTATACGGAGACTGAGTAATACCGTCGCCCGTAGGACGTGGATTAGTCCAAGCCCGTAGGACGTGGATTAGTCCAAATCCGTATTTACTTAGATTTGGGTTTGGTGTTTTTAGTTTAAGGATACATTAGTCGCGTTGCGACTAAGATCAACTTAAACATTCGTCAAGGATACGTTAGTCCTGTTTTGGACTAAGATCAACCTGACGTGGTGATTCATTTAATTTATGGCCATCGGGACTCATCACCTCTCTAACATCGTTGAAGGATTACAACGATAGGTGTCAGAGGAGCTTAGAGATGTACCCTTGAACCAAAGCTGATTGAGGGTTTTATAGTTCATTTAAGTGTTTAAGGATACGTTAGCTGTGTTTGGGGCTAAGATCAACTTAAACGGGATCGTTTAGATCCGGCAAAAGAGTAATTGGCTCTATTGTTCCAGTTTAGGGACGTAGTGGTCCATTATTAGTTTAGGGACGTCTCGGTCCGATACCAGTTTAAGGACATAGTAGTCCATTATTAGTTTAGGGACGTTTCGGTCCGATGCCAGTTTAGGGACGTAGTGGTCCATTATTAGTTTAGGGACGTTTCGGTCCGATGCCAGTTTAGGGACGTAGTGGTCCATCATTAGTTTAGGGACGTCTCGGTCCAATATTAGTTTAGGGACGTCTCGGTTCATCGCCAGTTTAAGGACGTAGTGGTCCATCATTAGTTTAGGGACATCTCGGTCCAATATTAGTTTAGGGACGTCTCGGTCCATCATTAGTTTAAGGACGTTTCGGTCCGATATTAGTTTAGGGACGTCTCGGTCCATCATTAGTTTAAGGACGTTTCGGTCCGATATTAGTTTAAGGACGTTTCGGTCCACGAGTTTAAGGACCCCGCAGTCCATATGGGTGTGTGGTCGTTGGGACCCGTCACCTCTTTGACGTCGTTGAGGAATTACAACGATAGATGTCAAAGGAGTTCGGAGATGTACCCTCGAACCGGACGCAACTTGATTTAGGAGAACCATTTTGCTCAGTCAATTTAATTTAAGGACTTACGGCCAAAATTGGGCTAAGTCCAGTTGAAAATGTTCAACATCATCATTTATTTTTTTATTAGACCTGTGCTAGGGCTTTGCCCATACTTAAATAATGCATTGCATTACTTCAGGCCATTTATGCCCATTTTGATTGGGATCTGCCCTTTTTATTATGATGCAGATCGTTTATTTTGGTCGATTGGACCTTTCAATTGGGCTCTGCCCTTGCACAGCATTTTATTTATTAAGTTTGTTAAGCCTTTTAATTGGGCTTGGCCCTTTAGGAAGTGAAATGCATTGCATTTGTCAGGCGCTTTGCGTCAATCACTGAGCGCAAGCTCATATTGTGATGACACGTGTCATGCTCTGGGGAGCGCAAGCGCAACAGTGCAGCGCGCTACGCTGTTGCGCTGCGTTGTTGCACTGGCAACACGTGGCGTGCTCTCAGCGAGTTGCACCAATTCTAGAGAGCAAAGCTCTATCTTAAGGGCGCTTAGCGCAAGTGGTTTTATAGCCGACACGTGGCGCTCTCTTAAGAGCGCAACGGCGCAACTTGGAAGTGCAAAGCACCAATAATCTTTTAGATACAAGAAGGGAAGTGCAAAGCACTGTTTAATTTCTTGATCTGAAATAGATCAAAGAAAAATAAATTTTTCTTTGCTTGCAGAACCAGAGGTTCATAAAAGTGCAAAGCACTATTATTATATATATATTTTTTTATTTTATTTTTTTTAAAAAAAAGAACCAGGGGTTCACAAGAAGTGCAAAGCACTGTTTATTATGTAAAGATCATTGGTCTTGTTTTTAGATCAATGATCTATTATAAGGAATTTCTTCTAATCCATAAAGGTTCTTTTACCTTTTTTCTTGAAATCTTCTCAGAGTTCTCCTTCTTTAAAGTTCTCGAGTTCTCAAAAAAAAATATTGATGCCTTTGAATTGAGGCTTAGGGTCCTTTTTATAGTGCTCATAAATTAGTTAAATTTGTTAAAGAAATCATCCTCTGAGTGATTTGGGGAATTTTCCCCACCGTTGGATCTTTGATCCAAGGGCTTCTGCTTTGCAGAAGAAAATCTTCTTGTTTTAACAAGAACAGAAAAGATTTCTTAAAAATCTTAATTTAGTTTGGCGCAGATGCCCCAGCGCGTGACACGTGTCACGCAGCGCAGAGCGCAGCGCAACTGCGCTAGCGCATCTGCGCTGACACGTGTCGTGCAGCGCAGAGCGCAGCGCAACTGAAGCGTTGCTTCAGGCAAATAGAGCTCTGCTCTGATTGGGCGCGTCTTCTTGGGCGCAGCGCTGATACATCTGCGCCTGACACGTGGCGCGTTGCGCTCAGCGTAGAGGATCTGAAGCGTTGCTTCATTTATTAAAGTTTAAATTTTGGGAGAATCAGAAGCGCCGCTTCTCCTGAGATATCTTTTCATCTCCTCTTTTCAAGTCAAACTTGTATTCCCGAAATTATAATTTCCCGGGCCTTGGAAATAACTCCGCTGCGCACAGAATTTTCTGTGTTTGGATCTATATATAACTCAAGGCCGAGCCTTTCCTTTCTTCACCTTCAGAGAACTTCTTTAATCATGGCTTGCAACCGTCCCCATGCCCGCCGACAACCGTGGGAAGTACCGATCCGAGACGTCGTTCCCCATTTTGCTGCGCGCTTGGTGGACTCCTCTTTTTCGGATGAGCAGTGCGATGCCGCAATGTACGAGCTTTCGACTCGTGTGGGGTCTTCTCTTCCCTGGGTTCCATTTGGCTTCGGATGATCCTTGCCTCAGTGCTCGCCGACATTCCCCCTCCTCCGGCGGAGATGTCCTCGGCAATGCTTGATGTGGCCGAGGATAAGATCGAGAGCTTTTTCGAAGCGCTCTTGATCACCAAAGCCCTGAGGGACTTCTCCTTCTACTTGCTGAGCCAGATACGGGCTCGTCGGGCCGTCATCGCCACTTTTTCCCAGGAGTGCGGCGTCGACCGTTGGATGGCTACCCCTCGGGAAGATCGCCGCTTCGACGTGATGGAGAAGACGGAGAGGGAGCTGAATAATCTTCTTTTTCTTTTTGTGAACCCTTGTCTCTCTGATCCCGTATTCGGTGATCTTTTTTAAATGTAATAACAATAAGAATGAATAAATATTTTTTCTTTTTTTAATCAAGTATTTCATTGTCTGTTAAGGGTTCTTTTATTTTAGCTCTCTGTTGTGCTTGTGCATCGTATGATTTTAATTTGTTATTATCAAGTGCATGTAATTTTACATGGATAAATTGCCTTTGGCACTTAGCCCCTTCTTCTGCGCTAGCGTATCTGCGCTGACACGTGTCGCGCAGCGCAACTGTGCTGCCACGTGTCGCACAGCGCAGAGCGCAGCGCGGCGCTTCCTTTAACAGAGCCTTGCTCTAATTGGGCGCGCTGCGCTAATGTATCTGCGCTGGACACGTGGCGCGTCGCGCGCAGCGCAAAGGATCTGAAGCGTTGCTTCCTTTAAACAGAGCTTTGCTCTGATTGGGTGCGCCTTCTTGGGCGCTGCGCTGACGTATTAGCGCCAGACACGCGGCGCGTTGCGCCTGAGACTTGAAGCGTTGCTTCAAAATTTGAATTTTGAATTCAAACAGAGCTTTGCTCTGATTGGGCGAAACAGCTCCGAATACCATTCAAAAGCTGTTTCTGCTAAGCTGGCGACGAATTGGCGAAGCAACAATTTATCATCGCCTCCAGAGTTACCGCAAAGAGCCCTGAATTGAGCGACATGGTGATGTGGATTCCCCGTCCCTCTATATACATGGAACTTAGGGATCGTATATCCCGGCGGGTAACTGATTTGGTCATACCAGCTCGGATAGGGTCGTCCGGTCCTAACAATTCGCCCAGCTGCCTCATTCGCCTGATAAGCTCGTATTTGCTGAGCTATATAGTCATCCAGTGCGGCTTTGGAAATGGTTTCTTCCTTGGCTGCTGAAGGAGCCGGAGGAGGATTAGATATTTCCCCTCCGTCGTTTCCGACAATGATTGGAGGGTCTTCAGCTGAAGGGTCCGGCTGTAACATCATCCCTACCATATCATGGAAGAGGAATGCCATTTGTTTTATGTTAGCCGCTTGTTCTGCGGCTTCTTTGTCCTTTTTTCGAGGACTCTACGTAAGAAGTCAGCATCGGTTTCTTGTTCGTGACGCTGCTTTGATGATACTTCCGAGCTTTCTTTTAGCTCGGTAAGTGCAGCCATCGCAGTCATCATTTCCTGAAGCTTCTGTTGCTGCTCTTGGGCTTTTGTCACGGATCGGGTGAGCGGTCGGTGACCCGTCGAAGCACGGCTTTCCTCCTTTCCGGCAGCCATATAAACAGTGTGCTCCACCATGCCCCCAGACTTGGGGCGTTTGTGTTCAGCGCTTTTACGCTTCACCATATTCACAGGAGCTTTTTGCGGCCTCCTTTTCCTTTGAGTGATTGGAGTTGAAGGGTCCGTTGCAGTGGGCACCCAAGTAGCTGTTGCTTTTTGTGGCTTGACGGAGTAATCCTTCTCCTGCCAAACCTTCATCTTTTTCTGTCGGCGGAGATAGCCTTGATCCATCACGGAGTCCTGGACTTGACGCCAGACTTTGTAAATCTTAGAGGACAGCCGTTGAGGGGGCTGCTTCAGCTTCTTCTCTGTAGTATTCTTCATAGGTGAAGAAGTTCTCTTCAGCTCTGCAGTAGGAGTGTTTCTGCACACCTTGTTGAGCAGTTCAAAGCTGTTCTCAGTTGGAACAGCAGCTTTGATTTCCACCATCGGAGCCGGCGGAGTTATCCCGGAGGGGGAGTTGCCCCCAGCCTTCCTTACCCGGCGCCAGTGACGACGGCGAGCATGTCGAGCAATTGGAGTTGGTTTAGCCGTAGGGGTGACTTCATCATGCCCCCTGCTTTGAGGAGAGACCGTTATTGGTGCTAGCCTGTCGAAGACTAACACACATTGAGAAGCAATATCTAATCTGTCAAAGACAAACCTCTGGGCAGCTTTGATGACCTCGCCTGGAGCAGCAACCGGAATGGCCAGCCTTGTAAAAACTGACTTCTTAGAAGGAGGAACCTTTCCAATGATTTCGTCTGCTTG
Organism: Agapanthus africanus; assembly: GCA_030015575.1. Lineage (NCBI taxonomy): Eukaryota > Viridiplantae > Streptophyta > Magnoliopsida > Asparagales > Amaryllidaceae > Agapanthus > Agapanthus africanus. Next base: position 406,147,967 of record CM057349.1, on the reverse strand, counting down.
AGCCGAGGTGGCTATCCGCTTTGGGATGGCCGCTTCGGGTATCGCGGGCTTATAGACGTTCTGGCCCAGTCTGTTGAAAACTGAAGTATTGGAGTTGGGCGACCCGTCGAGAGGGGCCGCGGCAGTGGTAAGTCGATCAAAGACCGACTTCTTTGGGGCTTCTTGCAACGTCATTGGGGCATTGAAGCTCATCGGTGGGAGCATGGTCCCAAAGAATAATCCAGTGGTCGCTTGAGTTACTTGCTCCACTGGCATCTTGAAAAGGGAGGCCGCTTGGGGCCCATAAGTTACTCCTCCAGCAAGGACGGAGCGAGAGTTGCAGTTGCAGGCAGTGCAGTTTGAAGCCATTGATCTTCTATTTTCTGCACGGAGCAAGACACCAAATCTTAGTACCTCGAATCCACAGGCAACCACAGCAAACCGCGATTCGTTCGCGAACACGACACACGAAGTGTGGAGTGGAAAGAGGAAAAGGTCCTACCGGGCGTGCCAGAATCTGTTCCCCTCCGAACGGCGGCCAAGACATGGACGTCTTACCTGAGATTCGGGGCAGATGCTATTTGGTTTTATCCGTCCACCTCTCCGAAGATGCCAAGTTGATTTATGGCACCGTGTATCGGAGGTTTAGACGGATGCGGCCGATGTAGCAGACTTCGTCAGATTCTCCCTCGCTTGAGAGGTTTTTGATTATGGGTACGCTCTTCCCTGCAGGCGCAAGCCCCTGCAGTTAATTACGCTACCGTGTCGCGGTAACAACTTTCTCCTTCTCCAGAATTTCACTTCGTGTCGTGTGTGTTTGTTTTGTTTGTGGTTGCCCGTGGATTGTATACGGAGACTAAGTTATGCCGTCGCCCGTAGGACGTGGATTAGTCCAAATCTGTATTTACTTAGATTTGGGTTTGGTGTTTTAGTTTAAGGATACGTTAGCCATATTGAGGGTAAGATCAACTTAAACGTTCGTAAAGGATACGTTAGTCCTAGTTGAGACTAAGATCAACTTAACGGAAGAGCATTTAGAGGCCCTAATGTTCCAGTTTAGGGACGTAGTGGTCTATTTAATATATGGCCATCGGGACCCGTCACCTCTCTGATGACGTTGAAGAATTACAACGACAGGTATCAGAGGAGTTCTGAGATGTACCCTTGAACCAAAGTTGATTAGGGGATCTATAGTCCGATTTGGGACTAAAGTCTGCTTGAAGGTTTAAGGATACGTTAGCCATTTTTGAGGCTAAGATCAACTTAAACGGGATCGTTTAGATCCGACAAAAGAGCGTTTGGAGGCTCTAATGTTCCAGTTTAAGGACGTAATGGTCCATTGCCAGTTTAGGGACATGGTGGTCCATTGAATGTATGGCCGTCGGGACCCGTCACCTCTCTGACGACGTTGAAGAATTACAACGACAAGTGTCAGAGGAGTTCAGAGATGTACCCTTGAACCAGGTGTAAATTGATTTAAGAGAGCAGCCGTGCTCAGTCAATTTAATTTGAGAACTTACGGCCATGATTGGGTTAAGTCCGGTTGAAAATATTCAACGTTTTTATCCTTGGCCTATTAGGCCTGTGCTAGGGCTTTGCCCCTGTTTAATAATGCACTGCATTTTATTTTGGCCTGTAAGGCCTTTCTAATTTGGGCTCTGTCCCTTTTAATAGTGCATAGCACTTTGTTTGGTCTGATAGACCTTCCTTTATTGGGCTCTGCCCTTTTATTAATGCGATGCATTTAATGTTCTGACATTGCCCCACATAGCTTGTCAAGCGCTTTGCGCCAATTAAGGAGCGCAAGGCACAAGTCCATGGGGAGGTGACACGTGTCACGCTCTGGTGAGTGCAAGCGCAGTGCGCCGCGATTGGAGTCCATGGGGAGGTGACACATGACAACTTGCTATGTAATCTTCAGATTCATTCGAAAAGTCTTCTCCATCATCTCCGTCTTCAAGGACGTGACAGAGAAATTCTTGGAGTGTGATTGGAGTCCGCGCCTTCTGGTTATATTCTTCCAGCGCGTCAATCTGCTTTTGCAGGTCCGTGCGCTTGTCACCAGGCTTCACGGGCTTTTTGGTCTTCTTTTTCTTCTTCGAAGACTTTGACGGCTGGGTGTGAGTGTCTTGAATATCGCTACCAATTTTTGGAGTTGGGCGCGGTTTCAACATTCCCTTGATAATCTCAGGTTCTAACGGATTCTTTCACCTGATCACCGGGCATGTCTGGAGATCGTTCAGCATTCTTTTAGTTTTGGCTGAAAGAGCGACCTCCTATGGAGCCTTTTCAACAAAAGAGCACGATGCCCCCGGCGTGTCTGTCTTCTTAGGAGTATGCGGTTGTGGTGGGCTTACTTTCCACTTCTCAGACAGCGCAAACTTGCCTTGTTGGTATAGGTCCTCGATCCATCCCTTAAAGACGAAGCAATTTTCAATCGGATGGCTTACTGTTTGGTGGTAAGGGCAATAATTGGGATTATTAGTCTCTCCGGGTTGCAACGGTCATTTCGGATTCGGCAGATTGATGAGCTTGTTACGCACCGCCAGTTCGAACGGTCTCTTCGTTTTGTCCCAAGGGAACGAATAAGGATGCTTTATTTTCTCATTATAGTAGCGCCGTCTCTCTTCCAGTTGATCCGTTAGTTTTGGGGCACTGGACTGCTGTTGAGTATTCGCAACGAATGTCGCCTTCCCTCTACCCTTTTTGTTCCGCGACTCCGGCTTCGGAGGAGATGGTCTATGACCCATCTGGTCCATCTGGGCCAGCTTCTCGATCAAGGCTTAGAACATGGTCGGCTTAAAGAACATCATGAATTGGGAAATGGTTGCATGAGGGTCCAGAGTGCCCACGAACATGCCCACCGCCGGCGCTTCTTCGATGCGTTGTTCGCATTTCGACTACAAATTCCGCCATCGTATGGCATATTGAACCCACGTCTCGCCTGGCTTTACCCTAGCGTTAATCAATGCTGTGATTAGGGTGCGCTCGCTAGCGCTTGCAAATCTTTGCGTGAATAATAGCTCCATTTCTGCGAAAGTCTTGATGGAGTCATTTGGAAGTTCAGAGTACCATTCAAACGCTGTTTCCGACAAGCTGCCGATAAACTGACGGAGCAAAAGTTTATCATCACCCCCGGTGTTGCCGCAAAGAGCCCTGAACGGAGCGACATGTTGGTGAGGATTGCATGTCCCCTTGTACACATGAAATCTGAGGATCGTGTATCCCGGCGGGTACTTTATTTGGTCATACCAGCCTGGATACGGTCGCCCAATTTTAACAACTTGGCCGGCCGCTTCACTCGCCTGGTGAGCTCGTATTTTCTGAGCAATATAATCATCCAGAGCGGCCTTGGAGATGGTTTCCTCTTTGGCTGCTGAGAGAGCCGGAGGAGGGTTCGATGTCTCCCCTATGTCGTCTGCAATGACGATAGGAGGGTCTTCAGCTGGAGGTTCTGGTTGTAACATCATCCCGACCATGTCTTGGAAGAGAAGCGCCATTCGTTTTATATTAGCCGCTTGTTCTGCTGCTTCTCTGTCCTTCTTTTCAAAGACTCTGCGTAGGAAGTCGGCATCGGTTTCTTGTTCGTGACGCTGCTCTGATGACACCTCCAGGCTTTCTTTTGGCCCGGTGAGTGCGGCCATTTACGTCAGCATTTCCTGAAGCTTCTGCTGCTGCTCCTAGGCTTTTGTCACGGATCGGGTGAGCGGTCGGTGACCTGTCGAAGCGCGGCTTTCCTCTTTTCCGGAATCCATGTAAACAGTATTCACCATTATGCCCCCAGACTTAGGGCGTTTGGGCTCAGCGTCTTTATGGTCTGCCGTAGTCACAGGGGCTTTCTCCGGCCTCTTTCTCTTTTGAGCAGTTGACGTTGAGAGGGCCGTTGCAGTGGGCACCCAGGTAGTTATCATCCTTTGTGGCTTGACAGGACGGTTCTCTTCGTGTTGAACCTTCGCCTTTTTCTGTCGGCGAAGGTAATCCTGATCAATCACCGACTCCTGGACCCGTCGCCAGACTTTGTCGATTTTGGAGGACAGCCGCTGAGGGAGCTGTTCCGGCTTTGCCTTCGGTGCATTCTCCATGGATGGAGGAGATCTTTTCAGTACGGCGGCAGGAGAGTTCCTACGCACCTTGTTCAGCAATTCAAAACTGTTCCCAGTTGGAACAACATCATTGATTTCCGCCGTTGGGGCTGGCGGAGTAAATCCAGATGGGGAGTTGCCCCCTGCCTTCCGCACTCTACGCCAGTGACGACGGCGAGCATGTCATGCAGATGGTGTTGGTTCAGCTACGGGGATGGCTTTGTCGTGCCTCCTGTTCAGGTGAAGCGCTGCTGGTACCAGCCTCTTGAAGACCGATGTTCGTTGAGCAGCAGTGTCTAATCTATCAAAGACAGACTTTTGAGCAGGAACAGGAGCCAGAGTTAGAGCCGGAACAGTCAGTCTTGTGAAGACCGACCCTTTGGCAGGAGAAGCCGTCTTGACGACTTCGGGAGCAGGGATGGCTATCCTTTTCGGAATAGCCTTTTCTTGAATTGCAGGCTTCATCATGGGCCCACAGGAACTTTGGCCCAATCTGGCAAAGACCGAGGCGCTGGAGCTGGACGACCCGTTGAGTGGGGCCACAGTAGTTGTAAGCCGATCAAAGACCGACTTCTTAGGAGCTTCTTGTGTTGGTATAGGAGCGCTGAAGCTCGTTGGAGGGAGCATGGTCCCGAAAAACAATCCAGTGGTGGCCTGAGTGACCTGTTCCACCGGCATCATGAACAGGGAGGACGCTTAGGGCCCATAAGCTATGCCTCCAGATGAGGCAGAACGCGAGTTGTAGTTGCAGCTGGAACACTTCGCGCAAGTAGACGCCATTGATATTTCGTTTTCTGCGCCAAGCAAGAAACCAAATCTTAGTACCTTGATCCCAAGGGCAACCATTAGCAAACCGCGATTCGTTCGTGAACACGACACACGAAGTGTGGAGTGGAAAGAGGAAGAGGTCCCACCGGGCGTGCCAGAATCTGTTCTCTACCGAAACACAGGGACGCGACCGCGCGGGTCCTTCTTACCTGAATTTCGGGGTAGATACTAATTGGTGCTATCCGTCCACCTCTCCGAAGATGCCAAGTTGATTTATGACACTACGTATCGAAGGTTTAAACGGATGCGGCCGATGTAGCAGACTTCGTCAGATTCCCCCTTATTTGAAGGGTTTTTGATTGTGGGGACGCTCTTCCCTGCAGGTGCAAGCCCCTGCAGTTAATTACGCTACCGCATCGCGGCAACAACTTTCTTCTTCTCCAGATGGTCACTTCGTGTCGTAGATGTTTGTTTTGTTTTTGGTTGTCCGTGGATTGTATACGAAGACTAATTTATGTTGTCTCCCGTAGGGCGTGGATTAGTCCAAATCCGTATCTTTCTTAGATTTGGGTTTGGGGTTGGGTTTAAGGATACGTTAGTCTCATTTGGGACTCAGATCAACTTAAATGTTTGTTAAGGATATGTTAGTCTAATTTTAGGCTAAGATCAACTTAACGAGATCGTTTAGATCCGACAAAAGAGCATTTGAGCTCTATTGTTTAGTTTAGGGACATTACAGTCGATTACCATTTTAAGGACATGGTGGTCCAATGTTAGTTTAAGAACATCTCGGTCCATTGTTAGTTTAAAGATATCGCGGTAAAGGTTAAGGACATCATAGTCCGTGAGTTTAAAGACTTCACAGTCAAATGTTAGTTTAAAGACATCACGGTCGAATGTTAGTTTAAAGACATCGCGGTCAAGGTTAAGGACATCATAGTCTATAGGCTTAAGGACCCCACAGTCCATGAAATGTGTGGTTGTCAGGACCCATCACCTCTCTGAAGACGTTGAAGGATTACAACGACAAATATCAGAGGAGTAAAGAGATGTACCTTCGAACCGATGTTGATTGGGGATCTATAGTCCAATCTGGAACTAAGATCAATTAATTAGATTATGAGCACATTGGCTCAGTTAAATCTGAATTGAGAACTTTTGGCCGACTTGGGCTAAGTCCAATTAAGTTTGAAATATTGGCCCTTTATTGGACCATTAGACATTTGTCTGGGTCAGCCCCCCATCATTTAGCAATGCTAAACAAGAGTTTGAGATCTCTGATAACATTTTGTCTTTGACTGAGATTAAATATTGTAGTTCTGAGTTTTACTCAACTTTGAGGTTTAGTTAAAGGAGAGGTTTTTGCCTCTGGAAACTTAGCTAATTTGGCTAAGATTGGCTTAAAAATAGTGTTAAACACTAGAGGACAACAGTGTTAAACACTGAAAATAAAACGCTCAAATTAGTGTTAAACACTAGAAAGGAAGGGGTCAAGTGGGGACACGTGAGGGCATCCAAAGGTGGGGCCAGATCTCCTTTACTTTGTTCTGCAAATAAGTGTTTAAACACTTTTAATCTTCTGGCCATCACGTGTTGACACGTGATGGATATTTGTGCATTGATTATTAAAGCATTTATTAGGGGTCACGTGGTAACACGTGAGAGTGCCCAAAGCCAATACTGCCTTTGCTTTTGTTCCCTATATTATGAGGGTCACGTGGGGGCACATGAGGCATTACCTGAAAGCTTTTTCCTTCTCATTTTTGGGGATCTGTTTAGGGGGCACATGGGGGCACGTGACCTAGCTTTATTCTTTCTTTCTGATCACTGCGGATTGGGGTCACGTGTCATCACGTGACCAATGTTCTTTACGTGCATGGAGATCTTTCAAGTCTCTTTAAGAATTAAATTATCTGTAGGGTTAAACCCCGATTATCTTTTAGAGGAATTAAATTCCTATGCATATGGAAGAATTAAATCTCATGTAGGGTTAAACCCAGATTCTATCTTGGAGGAATTAAATTCCTGTGAATTTGGGAGAATTGAATTCTCATATAGGGTTAAACCCTAATTTATCTTGAAGGAGTTAAATTCCTGTGAAATTGGGAGAATTAATTTCTCATATAGGGTTAAACCTTAATTTATCTTGAAGGAATTAAATTCCTGTGAATTTGGGAGAATTAAATTCTCATATAGGGTTAAACCCTAATTTAATTTTTGGGAGAATTAAATTCTCCAAACTCAATTCTCCCTCTATGTTTTGGATCTGCATAGCAGAATCTTCCCGATGAGAATTAAATTCTCAACTTGTAGGGAGATTTGCTTCAGCAGGTCTTCAACCAGAGGAATAACTAAGTTCTTTTGCAGAAGAGTTAAACTCTTAGATTGAGAATTAAATTCTCTTTTTAAAGTTTTTGATCCTTTTCCCTTTTCTCACCTAGGGTTTCTTTTCTTGAGAATTAAATTCTTTATTCTTTTCTCTCTGCTATTTGCCTTCTGAAAATTTTAATATCCCAAAATTCTATATCTTTCTTTTCTCCTTGGCTCCTATTTATAGGAGAAGGAAAAGAATCAATTTGTTTAGTGAATCTTTCATTGAAAGATTTTGTTTGTTTTTTGTAACTAATATGATCTTTTAGATCACTCAGTGAATTTTATTCACCATTGGATTTTTAATCCAAAAGATATTTTGTTTGTTATTTTTGGTGAAATTTAGGGAAATCTTTCCTTGTATAAAATCTTTCCATAAATTGATGATTTTTAATCACCATTGGATTTTTAATCCAACGGTGCTCCACTTTACAGAGCATGGTCCTCTTTTGTTTGAAAAGATTTAAAGAAATACTTTCCCATTTAGGGTCTTTGATTCCCCTTAATTAGAATTTAATTCTATCGACTTATAAGGCTTTCAATGCCTATCACGTGTTGGCACGTGACCCTCTCTCATTCAGAATTTAATTCTATCTTTTAACTGGGCTGAAGGACCATCACGTGTGAGCACGTGACGCCCCATTGGGCTCTTTCCTTAGCCATTTATTTACACTTTTGCTTGATTTTTAGAGTTTAACTATCACGTGTCAACACGTGACCCTTGGTCACGTGTGAGCACGTGATACCTCATTAAGGTAATTCCTGATTTTTTAATCAAGGAACAGGCACCCCGTTCGCTAGCCGTCGATGGCAGAAGTTTCAGGAAGCCTTGGGTACTGGTTGAGCTTTATCTCCGCTTTCCATCCGTTGGCTGATGGTTAGACAGAGCGGACTATACAGACTCTGGAGGATATACTTGTGCGTACATACTAATTGGTTGTTGACAGTTGGGATCGTCACTTGCCATTGTTAGGGTTCTCCTTCGATAGCTGTTATCAGGAGACATTCTAATTGGCAACCTTTAGGCTTTGTTAGGTAGGTGGTGACGATCGCCAGTTTGTTTTTACTGACTCTGCGAGAGTAGGATTTTTGGACCCCAGCTAGTCATGAGACTACGGAGAAGATCTAGTTGATTCACGTCAGGATGAGAGCAGCCCAGTGCAGACAGAAGTCTTATGCCGACCGTAATGGTCACAGACTTGAGTTCCCAGTGGGAGATCATGTATTCCTACAGATTTTCCGACGAAATGGCGTGTTAAGTTTTGGGAAGCTTAGTCCCGGAATTGTAGGTCCTTTTGAGATCCTCGAGCGAGTTAGTTCCGTTACCTATAATTTGGCACTTCCGCCCAGATTTTTGAGTATTCATCCCATATTACTTGTATCGATACTTCGCAAATACCTTCTTGACCCCTTTCACACGATTCAGCACCAGACCATTCATAGAGACATCATATTTCGTTCACCAACAGCCAATAGTATAGTGGATCGGCAGGTGGAGAAATTTCGGTCAAAGGTCTTACCATCTGTGAAGGATTTTTGGCGTAGCCGTCTAGAGAGGTGATCACTAGGGAGGCTGCGACTGAGATGTGGAAGTTTTGTACCCATCTTTTTGAAGGTGCACGTAGTAAGAAAATTAAATTCGGGGACCGAATTTATTTAAGGGGGGAAGATTGTAACGTTTTGGAAATCGTTTAGGCGTTTTTCTGTTTTTTAGGGAAAATTAGTCGGTGTTTTCCGTAAAAACCTAGAAGCGATCTTTTTGCAGTGTAGAATTCATTGCACCTAGTTTAGCTAGGAATTTGCTAGTTTGCGGGTAATTGTAAGTTGTTTGTAATTTTGGTCCATTTTAATATTTTTCCCTAATTAAAATATTATCTTAAGTTGTTAAATATGCACTTAATTAGTGATAATTACATTTTTTTGTTGGGTTAATTACTACTAAGCTGATTCTATGCTAAGTTAATCACTTGATTAAGGTTTAAACCTTCTCACCTAAAATATCTAGATATTTATGTATTTTAAGTGAATTTTAAATAAAAGAATTAAAGGTTAAAGTTTGTGTATCTTTTTTTCCCTTTTTGGCCACATTTCCTTCATTTCTTGATTTGGCCGAAATCATGTTGATATGGTGGGCTTCATTTGTTTTGTGTAAGCTTCTAGTATGGTGAGGTATATAGCATGAGCCATCCTAAACATTTAAAGCCTTTTGGAAAGCTTAAGATATTGTTGTTGATATTTGTGAGGATATTTTTGCTTATGGTCACCACTTCTTTTCTTTCGGTCACCTCCCCCCATCAAATTCGAGTGAGCATTCTTCAGCAAGAGGCCGGCCATACATTAGTGTGTGTGCGCTTGATTTTTTTCATGAACAAAAATTTCCTTTGTAAATCCCTTGCTCATTTCATTTCACTCCAACGACAACTTCATTTACCTTCACCCAATTCGTTAAGTGCCTTGAGACAAAGTATTCTACACTCTCTCTACTTCCATCTTGGACATGTCGGCTACCAAACTTGTTTTTTTTATCTTTTGTGGAGGTATAAACCCTAATCCTAAACTCTCTTTGTTGTTCTAAATCAGTAATTAGCTTATTAGATGTTAATTTAAGCTTGTATTTGCATGTTTAGATTTTCTTGAAAAGGGGTTTTGGTAATCAAGTTAGGTTTTAATTAGTAAAAAGGGTTAATTGATAAGTTAAGCTTGATGAAAACTAAAACTAGTTGCTAGTTTGTTAAATGATATTTTCCTAATTGTAAATTAAGCTAATTAGCAAACTAAAGTTTTACTAAATCCTAATTAAGTGAGATTAAAATTATAGTATTGGTGTGTATGGTTTAATCTTGCTATATTGTGATGTTTGTAAATTCTAGTTTTGGTAAAAACTTGTAGTTTTGTGCTAAAATGATATAAGTTGCTTACTAGATTTTAGGATAATTTAGGCGTGGGTTTTTTTTTGACGTTGCGACGTTAATTATATTGATTCCACGCTATATCTTGTATTGTGAATGCGCGATCGGTACGATCAGGGTCTAGGCTTGGTAGTTGTGTCGCTTTGCGTTCCTAACCAGGGTCGTGCCGATGTCGTTCGTGTCTTTATGTAGCTTTTGCTCTTGAGTTGGTTTCGTAGTGTAGCTACACGCATTAGCCACTTTACGAACACTTGAGAGTATATTTGGAGTTGGTGCGTCGGTCAAACGTAGTTGGTACGTGTTATTGGTCGATTGCTAATATATACTTGTTATATTGTTATATGTTTTCAGGATCGTAGGCGGGGATTTCGGGTGCTGCGAAGGAGGAAAAGCGAATGGTTGGTTTTACTTAGCCAGGATTGTTGTGAGTAGATTTAACATCTACAGGGAAATCGCCCTCATGGCGTTATGCGTCTGGGCTAGATTAAATGATATGACTATTAGTTAGATGTATACGGATATTGATTGTGCATGTGTACTTTTGTTGCATATCTCATTTCCTATTTTACATGGACTTAGTATTAATGAGACACAACACCATTATTGACGGTTCATGTTTCACGAGCACTAATTGTATGCTACACACACACCGTCGATAATTGCCATGACACGCACAACATCTATACATATGTGATATTGTATTGTTTAGGGATATAAGAGACATGGCTACATATACATCTTGCATACATACTTACATATACCTGGAGGGTATTTCATCATTATTGATAGGTAAATACACATATCTTGCTATGCCAATATGGTTACGCATATCTGGCTTTAGCTACATGTTCATCTTTATTTGATATTGTGTGGACTTGGAGAAATTAGGAACCGCATGATATATATATTAACTTGTTGCAGTTAAATAGCTATTTTTCCTTTATATGCTCATATTACTGTTTCATGTTGCATATATTACATTCATGGATTTCATATGATATTCTCTGATATTTTTACTCCTAAGTATATATAACAGTGGAATGGGACGCTGTTATATATATATATATTAGTGGAATGGGATATATATATATATATATATATATATATATATATTAGTGGAATGGGACGCTAATATATATGTATTGATTTATGCAGTTATACTTATTCATTACTTGATGTTTTCTGGATTTGAGGACCGTGGTTGTTTCATGAAATTATGCATTATTTGAAAAACCCGGTTTCTCTTGATATGATATTTCAGCTTCCACCATGAGATTTCTCGGTTCTGAGCTTATATATAACCCATGCGAGGAAGTGTTGTGGGCCGTGTACGGGTACATGATGGAACCCGGTTGGTTCCCTGGGGAAAGAAGATCGACGGTACATGCCGATAAGCCTGGTTAGGGGCGTGTGCCAACCGGTGATAGTATTTGGACTCGACGGATATCTGGAGGGATACCAATCGAGGTTATGTACGCACATGCCCTTGTCGATTGCGGGTGGTGGACACTCAGGTTCCATAGGATGTACATACATGACATAGGAGGGCCATTCCCAGGTGATGGTGCCTCAGAGATGAGTATTTATGTGTCGATACTAGACACTTGTTTTCATGATGTTTTTGGGTGTAGATATTGGACACTCATGTTTCATGAGACTCACTCGATATTGGATACTGGTTATATGAGATTTACTTGATATTGGATATTGGATATATGAGATTTACTTGATATTGGACACTTAAAATATATGAGACTTACAGGAAATGAAGGCCAATTTGGGGGCTGATTTGAGAAAATTTGGGATTTAGATTGTCTTGATGGACTTTGGTCCTGCCACGAGGTCAGGATTCCGTGAGGTTGACATGTTTTATCCCATACCCCGCATTTATTTTATATGCATTACTTCATGTATTAGTAGTACCTGATAGAGTACCTTTCATGACTGTTGCATATACATATTGCCCTTTATTGCTTCATATATTAGTAGTACCAGATAGAGTACCTTTCATACTGTTGCATACATATTGCCATTTATTGCTATCAGCTTGCATGCATTAGATTCGCGGTGTACGTGCATACTTGCGATTACCTGGATATGTTATTTACTATTCACGAGTTGGCAACTCACCCCCGTTGTGCCACGGTGTTTTGCAGGTAATCCCTCAGGGCAGTCGCGGCAGGCTTTTCATCTTTCGTATCATCTTTTGCAGTGGATACCGCTTCGGCTGACTGTGCGCAGTTTTGCTATAGGTGGGTTTTGCGGCTATCCGATATTGTTTATTATTATCTTTGTACCATGTACTCTCCATCTACCACTTTCATGTGTATGACTTAGAGACTTGATGTGAGAACGATATTGTATATTTTGGTGACTTGGATATCTTTTTTTGCAGTTTTACTTATATCGTCTTTTATTTTTTCGCTACGGCATCGTATATCTGTTGTGGTAGTTGTTTTCCGCCGTTGGGCATGGATTTGCTCCCGTTGGGGATGCTTTACTTTATCTTTATGTTGTACCCATTTTTGGGGTTAGTTTTTACAAACGAGGTGCTGCCAAAATTTTTAAGAAGTAAGGTTGGACTTTAAAGAATTTTTACTTGAGATTTTCAAAAGTTTTAACAATGTCTTTATCACTTACTACTTTTGATGGTTTAGATTGCTGGGTTTTCGGCTTACTTAAATTACGTAATGCCTGTAGACGTTACGTAGTTTAAGGGCCGTCACGTGCCAATATTCTGGTCGTGACAGCTACCTATCGAAGGGCGGAGGACATCAGTGAGGACCCTGACGCTTGTGATCGTGAAAAGAAGCATATGAGAATGGTCCGAGAGGCCCAAAACATTTTAGATGGCTTAAGTTTTGAGTTTCTCAATCCATGTCCCGGGTTTAATGTTTTACCATTGTAAACATTTCCTTTTATTTTTGTATGAATTTTCGGAGTATGAATGACAAAACTTTCATTTCCCCTTTTTGTGTTTACATGCGTTCTTTATGAAATTTTGTCATATTTTTGTTGGTGTTCACGTGTTTTTCCCATGAGGCACTGCTGGGGATTTCATTCTTGCATTGGCGCCCGCTCACGTGTCATGCATGTGTGGGGCCTTTTTAATCTCCGATAAAGATTAAGGTTGATGCTCACGTGCTATGCACGTGGGGCTCTATTGATAGGGTCGTTTCGTCTCCCCATACTGATTCCAACGAGTCACCTCTTTGATTTTCCATGCTCTCCCCTTTTTCTAGGCCTTGGGAATAATTCCACCACGCGCAATCTTTTCTGTGCATAGCATTAAATGCTCTCCTTTATAACCCGAAGCCATGTTTTTCTTCCTCTCCTCACAGAGAAACCCATTTATACCTTAGGGTGATCATGTTGAGAAAACGACTAAGTGTTATGGGTTGCAACCGCCCCCATGCTCGTCGACAACCATGAGAGGTGCCCGTCGAGGAGATAATTCCTCGTTTTGCTGCGCGGCTAATAGATCCTCTTCTTACCGATGCCGAATGTGACACGGTGACGTATGAACTCCTAATTCGTAGAGGTTCTCCCTTTCCTATGGGTTCCATTTGGCTGCGAGGGGTCTTTTCGTCCGCGCTTGCCGACATCCCTCTTCATCCGACAGAGATGACTCCGGCGATCCTCGATGCGGTAGAGAACAAGATCGAGTGTTTCTACGAGGCTTGCTTGATTACCCGGGCTCTGAAAGATCGCTCGATTCATCTACTGGGTCAGATAAGAGCCCGGCGGGCTGTCATGTCCGCTTTTACTGATGAGCATGGAGCTAATCGGTGGGGAGCAACTCCTCACGAAAACCGTCATTTCGACGTGTTGGAGAAGGAAGAGAGGGAGCTGGAGAATTTTGTATTTTGTATTGTTAACCCTTGAATCACCGATCCTTTGTTTGGTGACCTTTTCCCTGTAGCGTAGTATATTTAAATTAATGTATTCCTCTTATCATTGGCTGTTGAATGCTTTTATACTGAAATTTTCTTTTCATGATATATCCGTACATGCATCCTGCCTGAGTACATGAACGTTATACTTGACCCCTGGGAATTTCCTTTAGGTGCAAATATTGTCGTCATGTTGTCCATAAATCAGCTCGTTCTAGATACCATAGGCATATAGTCATGAACACATGCTTAATGGGGTACCTACCGAAGACTTTCCTTGTTGCCAAAAAGAGAAAATAGCTTGTGCGTATTTTGGATCGAGGATTGGAGTCGACTGGAGGTTTGTTTACATGATCTCGAGTGCACATGCCTTCCTTCAGCTGCAAAGACGAGCTTGTGGGGATGGTTGAGCGGTGTGCCGCAAATATGCAGTCATGTGAGAAGAGGCTCAACCGAAAATTTTCGGAAAGGGAGCTAGCTTCAAATGCGCTGGGAGAACTTCAAGCCGAACTCACGGTCAAGACCACTCGTGCGTATAAACTTTGGCGGGTGCTTCAAGAAGCTATCAGGGAGGTGGTAGCTATTGATAAAGTCGTCATTTTTTACTCGCGAGATGGTTGAAGCTCACAAAGTTACTGAAAAGGAGCTTGAAAGTCGGCTCGCCTCGTACCAGGCCAAACAGTCTCAAGCGGAGGCCCGTCTCATAGCAATAACAAATTATGAAGCAGAGACCCAGTGGAAGAAGGATGAACTGACAAATCTATTAAACCGTCCACCGGCTTAAACAAATGTATATGTTTTTTTATTCTCCTTTTGTACTTACTCCTGAATGAGAGTATTTTTTGATTCTTTTATAGATTGTACTTTGTATTCATTTTGATTCATGAATAAAAGACATATTTTGTTTCATGGTGGTGTGTCCCTTTTAGAAAATGCATTTTGTGGATAATCTATTTTGATATCTTTGTAGGACAGCGATAGCTTAGGAGTCAGGTTCAGATCTGCCTCCTAAGGTTTTCCAACTTTATAAGCCGTGAGGGTCTCATAAAGTTTTTCTCCCTACGAGTCGAGAGGATCTCGTAGGTGTATTTTCTCCTTAGAAATCGTGAGGATTGTTAAGTGTGTTTTCTATTGAGAGTCGTAAGGATCTCCCAAGAGAATTTTCTTCCTTACAAGTCGAGAGGACTCGTATGTGATTGATGAGTTGACCTGCTCCCGAATCAAAACATTGCTTTGACGGGGAGGTCGAGGGTTGACTTTGGCTGTTTTCCACGGGGTCAGGATTGACTTTAGCCGTGTTCCACGGGGTCAAGGGTTGACTTTGGCCATACGGGGTCAGGATTGACTTCAGCCATACGGGGTCAGGCTTGACTTCAACCATACGGGGTCAGGATTGACTTCAGCCATAAGGGGTCAAGATTGACTTTAGCCATATGGGGTCAGGATTGACTTTAAGCATACGGGGTCAGGATTGACATTAGCCATACAGGGTCAGGATTGACTTTCGGTTGTCTGTACACCGCCGAGTCATGGAACTGCGAACTTTGCCGCGGCTCCGAGATAGTCTCTAGGCTTTCTGTGAACCTTCGAGAATTGGAACTAGGGGCTTTGCCATGGCTCCACTTTGCTGACGTTGCGTCTGCTGTAACGAGACGGATGTCGAGGTGGTCTCTAGGTTGTTTGTGAACCGTCGAGATTTGGAACTAGGGACTTTGCCATGGCTCCGAGGTTGATTGTCGCGTCTGAATCCTGCTGGAATGAGGAGGAACGCTGTTGTGGGTCTCCAGGCTGTAGAAGTGGCCGTCGAGATTTGGAACTAGGGACTCTGCCGTGGCTCCAAGATAGTCTCTAGGCTGTCTGTGACCCTTCGAGATTTGGAACGAGGGAACTTTGCCATGGCTCTATTTGTTGACGTCATATCTGCTTCTGATTGGAACGAGAAGGAACGTCGTTATTGATCTCTAGGTTGTAGATGTTGCCATCGAGACTTGGCTCTCTTTCTGATGGAGCCTGGTGGGATGATATGATTCCCTCTTTGTTTGTGCCCCTGGATTGTATACAGGGATCGATGTGATCTCATATGTAGGGCAAAAGTTTCATTTTATATGTATTTTTTTTGTTTTCTTTCCGCGATGCTTTATCATTTTAGAATTTTGTATCGCGAAAGTCGCAATTACCAAATCATTTCGGCTATTTTTCACGGTGATCAATCATTTCGGCTATTTTTTCTTTTTACTCGCTGCTTTTTATTGCGAGTTGTCCAATCATTTCGGCTATTTTGTATGCATATATTTTACTTGCTGATTTTGTTGCAAGTTGCCCTATCATTTCGGCTATTTCATATGCATTTATGGCTCGCTGACTTTTGCCGCGAGTATGGAACTCGGGATCCGATACCAATTTAGGCATTAGTATCGCTACAACTGAGATATTGTCAGGAGCGAATCATCATTTGCCTTTATCGGTTCGAGCAAAGGTGACTTAACAATCATGGTTAGGATCCTGTCAACTAAGGCTTTTAACTTCATGAGCCGTAAGGGTCTCATAAAGGTGTTTCTCCCTACGAGTCGTGAGGATCTCGTAACTGCGTTTTCTCCTTAAAAATCGTGAGGATTCTTAAGTGTATGTTCTCTTATAAGTCGTAAGGATCTTACAAGAGTGTTTTCTCCTTATAAGTTGAGAGGACTTACAAGGGTCGTTCACCGTGTGAGCATATCCCTAATCGCTGGTGGGACTTTGTTAGGGAAATGTTTATTCGTTCCCGTGGATTGTATACAAGGATCAGCATTGAACTGCTTGTAGGGAAAAATTGGAGTGTATGATGGCTTAAGAACAAGTTCAGATCCCTGTAGCTTAAGGCTTTTGAATCCTATGAGCCGTGAGGGTCTCAAAGGGGAATTCTCCTTACGAGTCGTGAGGATCTCGTAAGTGTGTTTTCTCCTTAAGAATCATGAGGATTCCTAAGTGTGTTGCTCCCTTGTGAGTCCTAAAGATCTCACGCAGGTATTTTCTCCTTATAGGGTCGAGAGAACCTTGCAAGTGTCTTTTAACGAGATTGCGCCCTTTCGGGTTTTCACAAACTCGCCGGTAGTCCTGTTGTTTTTACTCACGGAGCCCTTTCGGGTTTTCATCCGTGCCCATCTCGCTTATAGACGTACCGTTTTTTTTTCTTTTTTATTTTTTCTTTATTTTTTTATATTTTTGCATCAGCCTTAGGATGCTGCGGTCCGTAGTAGTTTATAGACATCTCGGTCAGGCGTAGTATTTCTTCAAGAAACGGTCGTTTATTGGCCTGAAGGGTCTTTCACCATGCATATCCATGAGCAAGTAAGCCCCACCCTGGTAGATTTTTTCTATGATGTACGGGCCTTCATAGTTCGACTCGAATTTTCCCCGTTTGGCACGATCGGGGATCATAGGTCTCTTGACTACTAGCATGAGTTCGTCTTGGGGAATGTTCTCGGCCTAGTCAATCTCTCGTATGAGCGCGCCATCTTTACTTTGTAAGCCTCCAAGTTTTGCTGCGCCATGAGCCGGGTTTCGTCAAGGGCGTCGAGCTCCTCAATCCGAAGATAAGCATTCTCTTAGTCCGTTAGCTCATAATGAACTGCCACTCGCAGAGAGGGTAACTCTATCTCCAAGGGGAGAACTGCTTCAGCGCCAAATACTAATGCATACGGTGTTGTGTTTGTGGTCGTTTTGAACGTAGTTCGATACGTCCAGAGAGCTTCATGCAGTCTCTCATGCCAGTCCTTCTTATTTTTGGACACCGTCTTTTTCACAATCTTCGTCAAGGTCTTATTGAAAGCCTCAGCCAGACCATTAGCTCGGGGATTGTAGACCGAAGAGTATCTCCAGTCTATATTATGCTGTTGTGCGAAGCGGCTGATTTTGTGGTTTCTGTAGGTCGGCCCGTTATCGGAGATAATCTATCGTGGAGTGCCGAACCGATAGATGACATGTGTCTTGAAGAAATGGAGGATATTCTCCGTCTTCACTTCTCTTAGTGGTACTGCTTCTGCCCACTTAGAGAAGTAATCAGTTGTCGCCAATATGAATCGATGTCCTCTGGACGATGCTGGTTCAATGGGCCCGATTATGTCAGTTCCCCACATTTCGAATGGCCAGCTAGCCACCGTTGGATGTAGCGGATTTGGATGCTGGTGGATAAAGTCCCCATGAATCTGGCACGAGTGGCACTGCTTCGCATATTCGAGGCAGTCTTGGATCATTGTGGGCTAATAGTAGCCCATCCTTTTGATCTTCAGTTTCATCTTCAGCCCGGCGTGATGAGAACCGCAGAGTCCGTCGTGAATTTCTTGGACGACTCTCCTTGCCTCTTCAGGTCCCAGGCATCTTAGCCATAGAGAATCAAATGATCTCTTATATAGAGTGTCATTGACGAAGGCGAAGGATAGAGCTCGTTTCATGAGCTGATGTCTTAAGGACGCATCTTCAGGTATTCGACGGGATTTGAAGTAGTCTATAAAGACTTCTCTCCAATCCTTAGCCTTTTCCTGGTCCTTTATTTGTAGGGCCGTTTGTTTGGTCGCTCCCTTTTCTTCGGACGACTCCGGAGATATTTATGCCGGTGCAAGAACCCGACGGCTTTGCACAACGATCCTTACGTCATCGAGGTTCTCGTCAGCCAGTTCTTTAGCGAGATTGACTAATGCATCCACCTTGCTATTTTCCGTGCGCGGTATGGTTTCCAGGGTGTAGGAAAGGATTCGCGTCAGCAGTTGTTGCACTCTATCACCGTACTTTACCAACTCTAGTTTGCACGTTTGATGGTCGCCATTTACTTGACTAACGACTAGATGGGAGTCTCCGTATATGAGGAAGTTTTCGATTCTCATGTTGACAGTGATCTTAAGACCTGCTATCAAAGCTTCATATTCGGCCTCATTGTTCGTCATCGGCTCTGTTAAGGAGAAAGCAAAGCGCATTATCCCTCCTTATGGAATCACGAAGATAAGGCCTACCCTAGATTTGATTATAGGGATGTTGTGTTGTCGCTTCTTCATGGAAGATGCCCCATCAAAGTACAGTTCCCATCGAGCATCACTCTCTCCTTTCTCCCTGTTGATCGTGTCAAACGCGTGCTCGTCTGGCAATTCGCAATTTAAGGGTGAATCGGCAGGTATAGGATGCTCAGCGAGGAAGTCGGCAATGGCCTGGCCCTTCACTGCCTTGAGAGGTCGGTATGTTATCGAGAACTCCATCAAGAGGAGGGCCCATTTAGCGAGCTGTCCTGCTAGTTTGGCTCTTGACATCAAATATTTGAGGGTCCACTTTTGATATGAGATGGACCTCATGCGCCAAAACATAATGCCGAAGCATCGTTATAGCGAAGATTAACGCCAGGAAATATTTTTCGATAGGGGAGTAATTGCTTTCTGCCCCCAGGAGAACTCGGCTCAAATAGTAGAGGGCTATCTCTTTCCCTTGGTCATTTTGCTGTGCCCATAGTGCGCCTAAAGAACCTTCAAGGGCGGTTGTGTACAGGATGAGAGACTTCCCTTTGACTGGAGCGGTCAACACCGGAGAATTCTGCAGCTATTGCTTGATTTCGTCTAGTGCGCTCTGGCATTTACGATCCCAGACGAAAGGGGTCCCCTTCTTCATTAGATGACTGTAGGGGCGGCATTTGCCAGAGAGGTTGGCTATGAACCGTCGGATATATGCGAGCTTTCCTTAGAGAGACCGCAGTTGCTTGAGAGTTATTGACGTAGGTATTTCCATAATCGCCTTGATCTTTGATGGATCTATTTTAATGCCCCGGTGTCGTATGATGAACCCTAGAAATTTGCCCGAGGAAACTCCAAACGCGCATTTAAGAGGGTTCATCTTCAGGTTGTATTTCCGAAGACGTTGGAATACTACTTTCAGATGCTCCCAATGCTCCTCATGTGATTTGCTTTTTACCACAAGGTCGTCAATATAGCATTCGACGATTTCATGTATGTGGTCATCGAAAATTTTCTTCATGGCCCTTTGATAAGTAGCGCAGGCGTTCTTCAAGCCGAAAGGCATCACTTTATAGCAAAATATGCTCAAAGGAGTCCGGAAAGCGGTATGCTTCTGGTCTTCGGGATGCATTTTTATTTGATTATATCCTGATGAGCCGTCCATGAAGGAGAAGACTTCATGAGTGGACGTGTTGTCTATTATCAGCTCGGTAACCGGTACGGGAAAGTCATCCTTCAGACATGCTTTGTTGAGGTCCCGAAAGTCCATGCAAATGCGCACCGTCCCATTTTTCTTCATCACTGGGACGATGTTGGCGATCCAGTCAGGATACTGAATCTCTTGGATGAAGCCGGAGTCGATTAGCTTCTTGACCTCAGCATTGATGCTCATTTCATGTTCGAGCCGCATTCTTCTCGGTGCTTGTTTGATTGGCTTGATGTCCGGAGATATCGCCAATTTGTGCACAGCTACTTCTGGATCTAGTCCCGGCATTTCGGAGTAGTTCCATGCGAAACAATCTTTATACTGCGTTAGCACATCTCTAAGCGTAGCCACCTTTTCTTCAGACAACAGCTCACCGACGAACGTAGGCCTCGGGTCGTTTGCCGTCCCCAAGTCGATTTTCCTTAGGTTGTCAACAATAGTATGTATCCCATCTTCCAGCTCTTTTGGCGCCGGTGGAAGTTCTGAGATCAACTCATCTTTATCCTCATTTTCGAAGCACCGGGAGAGGTCATCCATATCCTCGTGTACTCCTTCTTCTGACAGCGTTATCGCGTGACAGGTACGAGATCGTTTCCAAGACCGATGTTGATCTGGTTCTACTCTCGCTATGTACGTTGCTTTTGGAACATGCTTCTGTGGTGGGATTACCCTCCAACTGCTGGATAGAGCGAACCTGCCTTGATGATATTGGTCTTCAACCTAGTTTTTGAATATGAAACGGTCTTCGAGAAGATGTCCTATCGCTCAGTGATAGGAGCAATAATCTGGATGAGAGACCTCGTCTGCTTGTTCGGGTGTTTGGACTCCGGGAGCGTAATCATTTGATGTTTCATGACAAGATCAAATATATTCCTTGTCTTATCTTGGGGAAAAGAATATGCTCGACCCATCTTTTTTATTAGAGACGGATTCCGGATGACCTTTTCGTGATCGCGTGGCCTTTTGAATCCGTTCTTTGACTTGTTTTTGCCTCCGCGTCGGGTCTTCTGTATGACGGGCTGGCGACGAAGGGTATCGTCATTCTCCATAGCCTGCTGAAGGAGGCGTTGTGTCCTGGCTTTCTCATAGATGGCCATTTCGTGGATATGGTCATCCCGGAACTTTTGACCTACTTCCCTTATTAGCTTGTCCATCTGTTCTTCGAATGACGGACTTGGCACTTTCATGGCGGGACTTCGTTTTGGTTCAACTGCAGCGTCTTCTAACAGAGCATCTTCTTCTTCATCGAAGTCATGTATAATGTAACACCCATGGAATCTCTCCCGTTTCTTGGGTTGAATATATCCAAGCCCGGTAGTTTCCATTCTCCCATTGGGCAATTTTCGCTGAGTTCCGGGGACGTTCCAGATCCTGTTGTAGAACTGAGCTTGTCGAGCAGTCTGTTTGAAGGGTACGCCTTGGCGTCTCAACAGCCTTTTTAATCCTTCTGTGTAGTATCTGGGCAGACGGATGGGCTAGAACCTGTCAAGCGTAGAATCGGCGCCATGCCGGATTTCTTTCTCCACTTTGGTTTCCGCGGATCGATAAAAGAGGATCGCCTTTTCATCTTTTCGCCTGAGAGGGACGTAGAACGTCTGCAGTTCTTGCACACTGTAGGTATCAAGTGCGTCGAGCTCTTTGTAATGCTCTTACAGAACCATGGCGATCTGCAAACTCTGATCATCTCCAATGAAGGATTGCACTGATGGACGAGCCGAGAATACTGCGTTGACCTTGTCTTCAGAGTCACTGCCAAAGACCAAAATAGGGGTAGACGGTCCCGGTTTGTTGTATCGGGGAGGTCCCGAATAGACTATCTCTTCTTCCTCCTCGGCATCACTCCCGAAGACCGGAATGGTGGTGATAGCTTTTTTCTTATCCTCAGGTTTATGGCATCTTTCCGTGTCTTCAAAGTCTTGTAAGAAGTACTTTGCATCTTCGTACTTTCGGAGTTCGTTTACGGAGAATGGGTTCAGCTCCCCTGTTACAGTGTATTCAAGCCTATCTTTGAAGTACTTCATACACTGATGCTGTGTAGAAGGGATAATATTGTACTCGTGTAACCAAAGCCGGCCGAGTAAAGCGTTGTAGCAAGTCTTGGCGTCAATGACATGGAACTTGATATCAGTGACGAGCAGCCCAAAACGTAGCATCAGTATCACAGACCCGAGCGTCCGTGATGACTGGGAGTCGAACCTGGAGATAGTGATTTTATCCCGAGCGAGATGTTGAATACTCATACAGATTTCTTTTAACACCCTCACATTTAGGAGGTTGACAAAGGATCCGTTGTCAACTAGGATCTTCCCTATCTTGATGTCATAGCAGTATCCGGTGACATATTGGGGACGGTTGTGCTCACACATCCTGAGGAGGAGGTCTTCATCGCCGAAAATGACGTCAGCAGTGTGAACTTCTTCCAGCTCGTCCTTCATCTTTTCTTCGGCAGGGAAAGCTTGAAACTGGTCAGGCTCTTATAGTGCTTTGATCAGAGAATCTTTCGCCTCTTTGGATAGCAGAAAGGCGTCGAGAATGCTTAGCTGCGAGGGTGTCTTCCTCAGGTGTGCCAGAACGTTGTAATCCACCTTGTTTTCCTTGGGCGGGTCCTTGGCTGCCATCTCTTTGACGACTCGGTCATCGAGGGTGATATCCTCAGGGACCTTTTCTTTCCCCTTATCCTGTTTGTTCGATCCCTTGTTTGCGGGTCCGAGATTCTTTTCAGGTAGCGTGCGATTGCGCAGCTGAATGTTCTCGCAGGTCTTCATCTCTTCTGTTTCAGAGATGGATTCCTTGAAGAAAGGGCCGAGGGTTATTTCTTCATCAGAATCACTCCCGAATGTGAGAACTTGCGATTCCTCGGAATCAACCATGTGGCATTCACCGGCAGTTCTTTTATGCTCATCTGTCGTGCTTCTTTGTTCCCGACGAGTTTTGCGCTTCATCCGCTTGAAATGTTGTCGGTGAGCAACATATCCCTGCCACCAATTTTTAAAGGCGTTGCATTCTTCAGTAGGGTGTATGGTCCTCCGATGGTACAAGCAGTACTTTGGATGTGCATCCTCTTCGTTAAGGTGTATCCTATCAGGAGTGTTTCCTTCGGAGGGTGGCAGCTTCATTCCCATCGATATGGCTTTATCGAACCTTTTCCTTGTCTTGAACCTGCTTTTGCTGGCGGCCGAAGTGCTCCTATTCGGTTGGGGTATTTCAATCCTTTCGTTCAGTCGTCGACGTTTGGATTTTTCGTATACGGCGATTTCACGCTCTTGATCAGCTTTGCTTTTCAGAAGAGCTTCGTTCAGGAATACGTCAATCATCTCATCTGACGGTTTTAGGAGTTCCGGTTCGGGATCTGCCCCCAGTTTCTCTGCATCAGGAGCTTCTTTGACATTTATCGAGTGAGAGATCATGTGGCAGCTCGCCACATAGTCTTCAGGCCCTTCTGAAGAATCGTCTCCTTCATTAACATCATCGCCTTCATTCTCAAGAACATGCTTAAAGAATTCGTCCAACGTAATTGAGGTCCGTGCCTTCTGGTTATATTCTTCTAGTGCATCGATGTATTTCTGTAGACCTGTACGGCTGTCTTCAGGTTGGACGGGCTTCTTGTCCTTCTTCTTTTTCTTTAAAGTCTTTGGAGGTTTGACTTGAATGTTTTGTCCACCTTCACCAACTTTCAGCGTTGGGCGCGGCTTCTTCATCCCCTCAATAATCTCGGGTTCCAGCGGGCTCTTCTACCTAATCGCCGGACATGCTTGGAGATCTTTCAGCATTCTTTTCATCTTGGATGAAAGATCGACCACCCATGGAGCTTCTTCTATAAAAGAGTATGATGCCCCCGGTGTGTCCCCCCTTTTAAGAGCGTGCGGATGAGGCGGGCTTACTTTCCAATTCTCGGACAGTGCGAATTTGCTCTGTTGGTATTGGTTCTCAATCCAGCCTTTGAAGACGAAGCAATTTTCGATCGGATGGCCTACCACTTGGTGATAGGGGCAATAATTGGGATTATTGGCCTCACCGGGCTGTAATGGGCGTTTTGGATCCAGCAAGGTGATGAGCCTATTGCGCACTGCCAGCTCGAACAGTCTCCTCGTTTTATCCTGGGGAAACGAATAAGGGCGCTTCAGTTTCTCATTGAAGAATCGTCGTCTATCATCTTGGCGATCAGTTGGTTTTGGACCACTGGGCTGCTGCTGAGCATTGGCGACGAAGGTCGCTTTCTCTTTCCCTTTTTCGTTTCGAGATTCCAACTTCGAAGAAGATGGTCTATGACCTATCTAATCCATTTGGGCCAGCTTGTCAATCAAGGCCTGAAAAGTAGTTGGCTTGAAGAACATCATGAACTGGGATATGGTCGCCTGCGGATCAAGAGTACCCACGAACATGCCTACCACAGGCACTTCTTCGATGCGCTGCTCGCACTTCGACCATAGATTCCGCCACCGTATCGCGTACTGCACCCATGTTTCGCCTAGCTTCACTCTGGCGTTAATTAATGCGGTGATCGAGGTGCGCTCACGAGCACTTGCAAATCTTTGTGTAAACAGTAACTCCATGTCTGCAAATGTCTTAACGGAGTCATTCGGGAGGTCGGAGTACCATTCAAACGCTGTCTCCGACAAGCTGCCAACAAACTGGCGAAGCAGCAATTTGTCGTCACCCCCAGTATTACCGCACAAGGCTCTGAATTGAGTAACGTGCTGGTGTGGATTCCCCGTCCCCTTATATACATGGAATTTAGGGATCGTATATTCCGGCGGGTACTTTATTTGGTCGTACCAACCCGGATATGGTCGTCCAGTCTTAACAATTTGGCTAGCCGCTTCGTTCGCCTGATGAGCTCATAACTGTTGAGCAATATAGTCATCCAGGGCGGCTTTGGAAATGGTCTCTTCCTTGGCTGCTGAACAAGCCGGAAGAGGGTTCGATGTCTCTCCCCTATCGTCTTCAAGGATAATCGGAGGGTCTTCAGCTGGAGAATCCGGCTATAACATCATCCCGACCATGTCTTGGAATAAAAGCGCCATTCATTTTATGTTGGCAGCTTGTTCCGCTGCCTTTTTGTCCTTCTTCTCGAGGATTCTGCGGAGGAACTCAGTATCGGTTTCTTGTTCATGACGCTGTTCTGAAGACGTTTCCGGGCTTTCTTTTGGCCCAGTGAGTTCGACCATCTGTGTTAACATTTCCTGGAGCTTCTATTGTTGCTCCTGGGCCTTTGTTATGGATCTGGTGAGTGGTCGATGACCCGTAGAGATATGGCTATTCTCTTTCCCGGATACCATATAAACAGTGTGCACCACCATGCCCCCAGACTTGGGGCGTTTAGATTCAGTGTTCAAAAGATTCTTCGCAGACATGGAGACTTTCTCCGGCATCCTTCTTTTGTGGGCGGTTGAAGTTGAGGGAACCATTGCATCGGGCACCCAAATAGATGACATCTCCTGTGGTATGACAGGATGGTCCTTCTCTTACCGAACTTTCATCTTCTTCGGTTGGCGGGAGTAGTCTTGGTTGATCACCGAGTCTTGGACCTGTCGCCAAACTTTATAAAGTTTAGAGGATAGCCGTTGAGGGGCTGCTCTGGCTCCACCTTTGTAACGTTCTCCATAGGTGGAGGAGATCTTTTTAGCATAGCATTCGGAGAGTTCTTGCGTACCCTCCTAAGTGGTTCAAAACTGTTCCCAGTTGGAACAGCAGCATCAATTTCCACCATCAGAGATGGTGGAGTCAGTCCAGAAGTAGAGCTACCCCCAGCCTTCCTTACTCGGCACCAGTGACGACGGCGAGCATGTCGTGCTGACGGGACCGACTTAGTTATGGGGGTGGCTTCGTTATGCCCCCTGTTCTGGCGGAGGGTTGTTGCCGGCGTTAGCCTCTTGAAAACTGACGTTCGTTGAGTAGGGATGGCCAATCTATCGAAGGCAGACTTTCGCGCAGGGGGAGCAGTTTTGATGACTTCGCCTGAAACGGGAGCTGAAATGGTCAGTCTTGCAAAGACCGACTCCTTAGCAGGGGAAGTCGCTTTGATGACTTCAGAAACCGGAATGACTATCCGCTTTGGGATGGCCGCTTCAGGTATTGCGGGCTTCTTCACGGGCCCACTTAAGATTTAGCCCAATCTGTTGAAAACTGAGCCACTGGACTTGGGCGACCCGTTGAGAGGGGCCGCGGTAGTTATAAGCCGATCAAAAACCGACTTCTTCAGAGCTTCTTGCGATGGCAATAGGGCGTTGAAGCTCATTGGTGGGAGCATGGTCCCAAAGAATAGCCATGTGGTGGCTTGCGTCACCTAATCCACCAGCATCGTAAAAAGGGAGGCCGCTTGAGGCCCGTAGGTCACTCCTCCGGTGAGGATAGAGTGGGAGTTGTTGCAATTAGTGCCGTTTGAAACCATTGATCTTCTGCTTTTCTGTACGGAGCAAGATACCAAATCTTAGTACTTCACATCCAAAGGCAACCATGTCAAACCGCGACTTGTTCGCGAAACACGACACACGAAGTGTGGAGTGGAAAGAGGAAAAGGTCCCACCGGGCGTGCCAGAATCTGTTCTCCGCCGAATACCGGGAAAACAAACGTCTTGCCTGAATTTGGGGGCAGATACTATTTGGTTTTATCCGTCCACCTCTCCGAAGATGCCAAGTTGATTTATGGCACCATGTATCGAAGGTTTAGACGGATGCAGCCATTGTAGCAGACTTTGTCAGATTCCCCCTCATTGTGAGGGGTTTTTGATTGTGGGGACGCTCTTCCCTGCAGGCGTAAGCCCCTGCAGTTAATTACGCTACCGCATCACCGTAACAATTTTCTCCTTCTCCAGATGGTCACTTCGTGTTGTGTGTGTTTGTTTTATTTTTGGTTGCCCGTGAATTGTATACGGAGACTAATTTATGTTGTCGCCCGTAGGGCGTGGATTAGTCCAAATCCGTATTTTCTTAGATTTGGGTTTGGGTTGGGCTTAAGGATCATTAATCTCATTTGAGACTAAGATCAACTTAAACGTTTGTTAAGGATACGTTATTCTAATTTTAGACTAAGATCTACTTAACAGGATTATTTAGATCCAACAAAAGAGCATTTGGACTCTATTGTTTTAGTTTAGGAACATTGCGGTCCAGTTTAAAGACGTCATAGTCTGTAAAGTTTAAAGACATCATAGTCTATGAGTTTAAGGACCCCACAGTCCATAAAATTTAAGGACATCTTAGTCCAGTTTAAAGACATCATAGTCTATGAGTTTAAGGACCTCACAGTCCATAAAGTTTAAGGACATCATAGTCCATGAGTTTAAGGACCCCATAGTCTATAAAATTTAAGGACATCTTAGTCCAGTTTAAAGACGTCATAGTCTGTTTGATTTTGGTTCAACCGTTTGGGGATGCACCAAAAGTTATCGGTTATCGGGACTCTCCACCTCTCTGAAGATATTGAAGAATTACAACGACATATATCAGAGGTATGAAGAGATGCACCCTTGAACCAATGTTGATTGAAAGGCTCTGGGAATTACTTTGAATGTCATATAGGATGATCAATTTTGGAAGACAAGAGTATAGTTGGGGTTCAGTTTCAGGGGATCTTGCCTCTTGAAGACTTAGCTAATTTGGGCTAAGATTGGCTCGAATATAGTATTAAACACTAGAATACATTCTGCGTTCACGTGCTCCCACGTGAGGCGCTTAAAGTAGTGTTAAACACTAAAACTGAAGCGCTCACGTAAGGTCACGTGAAGCGCCTGAAGATTGGGCCTTGCTCTTTTTATTTTACTCTCAGAATATGCATATAAGTGTTAAACACTTGACCTTTATGACTATCACGTGTGGGCACGTGATGGGTATCCATGCGTTGGATATTAAAAGTATTTGTCAGGGGTCACGTGGGTGCACGTAATACACCCTAAAAGAGAAACTGTCTTGGCTTTACTCTTTTTTTATTTTGAGAAGTTTGTTCAAGGGTCACGTGGGAGTACGTGACCTAATTTCATTCGTTCTCTTTTGATCATTGAGGGGGGAAGTCACGTGGACACACATGATCATGTTGGGTACTGATTTATTTTACGTGCATGGAGAGTTAAATCCCTTATTTAAGAATTAAATTCTTTTATAGGGTTAAACCCTAATTTTATTTAGAGGAATTAAATTCCTATGTGTTTGAAAGAATTAAATTCTTTAAACCCAATTCTCTCTCTAAGTTTTGGATCTGCATGGCAGAATCTTCCCGATGAGAATTAAATTCTCAACTTATGGGGAGATCTGCTTCTGCAGATCTTCAACCCAAAGAAGAACTGAGTTTTTATTTAGAAAAGTTAAACTCTTGGTTTGAGAATTAAATTCTCTTTTTGTTTTGTGGGAGCTTATAGAATGAACTCCTTTCTTCTCTTACCTAGAGTTTCTTTCTTCTTTGAAGAGATCTTCTTCTCTCTGGAGAATTAAATTCTCTTTTTCTTTTTGTTTTTTAGAGAGAGGTTTTTCTCTTTTTCTCTATTCCATCCTCTCTTCTGTATTCTTGGCTCCTATTTATAGGAGAAAGAAAAGAATCAGTTTGTTAAGCCAATCTTTCATTGAAAAATTTTGATTGATTTTCTAACCAACATGATCTTTTAGATCATTCAATGAATTTTATTCACCATTGGATTTTTAATCCAAAAGATATTTTATTTGTTGTTCCTGGCAAGTTTTAGGAAAATATTTCTTTGTACAGAATCTTTTTATAAATTGGTGATTTTTAGTCACCATTGGATTTTTAATCGAACGGTACTCCACTTTACAGAGTATAATCTTTTTTGTTTGGAAAGATCCAGAGAAATATTTTTCTAATTAGGGTTTTTGATTCCCTTTAATTAGAATTTAATTCTGTTAGTTCAGAGGGTTTAGGAGTCTATCACGTGTTGGCATGTGACCTCACTGATTAAGCAATTAATTAGAATTTAATTCTATTGGTTCAGAGAGTTCAGGAACCCATCACGTGTTGGCACGTGACCCCACTGATTAATCATTTCCAATTGTTTATTTTATTCAGCGCATATAAGCTTTGCCTGTAAAAGGTCACGTGTCTGCACGTGAGACCCGGTCACGTGTGGGCACGTGATGCCACTGATTAAGTATTTCCAGTTGTTTATTTTATTCAGCGCATATAGGCTTTGCCTGTAAAAGGTCGCATGTCTGCGCGTGAAACTCGGTCACGTGTGGGCACGTGATGCCCCCTTTGGGGGTTTACCTTGCTGCTTTATTTATATATTTTATTCAGTTCCCATGAGGGAACAAATGCTTTTAATTCTTTTTAATTAGAATTTAATTCTATTAATTCAGTGGGTTCAAGAGCACATCACGTGTGGGCACGTGACTTTATCAATTAGGCATTCAGGCGTAGATATAATCTGCCCATAAAAGGTCACGTGTTTGTACGTGAGGCCTGGTCACGTGTGAGCACGTGATGCTCCATTTGGGGGGTTTCCTTGCTGCTTTATTTGTATTTTATTTAATTCCCATGAAGGAACAATCGCCTTTATACACACTTTAACATGACGTCTAGGGTTTCACATTTCAGAGCTTATATAAATGACCGAGAGCTATCTATCTAAAAAATATCGAACAATCCATCGAAGAGTCGACTGAGCTACCAATCAAGCAATCTAGAGAAAACTAGGGTTTGTAATTTGGTTTTTTAGCGAGCAACTTTTGTAATGCAATAGTTAATCAATAAAAGGTAGTTCTTTTTTTTTAATTTTGTCGCATTTACTTTCCGCATTTATTTTTCGCCATTACTTTCCGCATTTACTTTTCGCAATTATATTCTGCATTTACTTTCTGCATTTTTAATTTTAATTATGGGTTCTGTTTTCTTCCACCTTTCTTCTACTTTGCTAATATCCATGAGCTAGTAAATTCTTGCTTGTTAGGATTTATAAGATAAGGTAGAAAAATGGATGAGCAATATTTTTTTCAATTCTTTTTAAAGTTTTAATTTTTATAAAATTTAGCAAAATGAATAGTAACTCTCTTATCGGGCGCAATATCATGATAGTCACGACCACGATTTGAGATTTGTTAATAATCGTTTTGTTAAGAGCTTAAAACGAATAGGGATTAATGGAAAGACAAGGGCCGGTAGAGAGAAACCTTAATTCCCTCCAGGAAAGATAATCCATATTCATCGCTATTTCTCTAGTTTTAAATAATTAAAAATAATAAAAAGAATTATTTTTAAAATTTCATTCATTAACTGCTAAATCCTATAAATCCTACAAACCTTTCTATTATAAACTTTTCAATCCTTCTTAATAATAAACGATAACAATTCCATCTTTCTTCTATCAACTCGTCTAAAACAAGAAAATTGGTTCACCGTTTCTCTGTGGACGACCCGTACTCACTAGCGGCTAGCTATTACGACACCGTTCTTGATTCCGGTAATTTACAGCACACATAGACTCAATTTTTCAAACCGATTAACTACTAATGAATATATCCACCATTCAACACTTGTTCTCAATAGACAAGACTACAAAGAATCTATATTATGCTACAAAGAACGGGAAATGAATATATATATATATATATATATATATATATATATATATATATATATATATATATGATTTAGAACCCGTGCCTTTATATGATCAGGTAATGAATATCTAAACCTCCTCAAACACAGGCCACGTTGCCTGCTGCCTGCTAGGGGTGTGCACGGGTCGGGTTGGGCGGGTTTTTGACCATAAATGAACCCGAATTCGCTATGTCGGGTGGGATTTTTAGCCACTTTAAACCCGCCCGTTACAATGGGTAGATAAAGCCGAATCTGAACTCAACGGGTTCAGGCGGGTTTCGGGCCATGGTTTGGTTTAAATTAATTCGGACGGGTTAAACACGGTTTCGGATAATAACGGGTTTAACAATCTAAATTTAATGTATAGTTTATATGAAATAAAGCAATGATCCATAAAAACCTAATTTTCTCTCATCTTTTTATAGTGAAATCATAGTTTTCTATAATTTTTTGATTTTAGAAATTGAAATCGTAAATTTCTCCACTAAATTCTATGACCGAAAACTAACAAGATTTGATAATTTAAGAAAATGGAAAGAGATGAGAAGAGAGAGGAGATTAAAAAATGATAGGGCTCAATTAAATTTTAGATATGAGAAGCGAGAATAGAGTTTAAATAACTTATTTATGATTAGAATTTAATCTTAGCCTAAAATTAAACCTATCAACGGAAGCTAGTGAATTCGGACCGGTTGCGGGCCGATAAGGGTTGTGGGCAGGTGCGGGTGCGAGTCCAGACGGGCTATAAAAAATTTAAAACCCGCCCTATTCAAATGCGGGCGGGTTCGGGTTTTGAACCTATCAATTTCGAACAGGATTTGCACGACCATTTTACCAGTAAAAAACGGACGGGTTCGGACGAGTTCCTACTTCATGACATCACATCGATCCAATCCAAGAAGGAACAAATCTCAGCCATCCATTGCCCCTCGTCATCTCCTTGCCAAAATTAGGTTTTTCCAATGGTAGTTTCGCAATTAACTCGATCCATGTGGGCAGAAGGTTAGCACCCAAACCAGCCAATGAGAAGTTTCCCAAGAACTTTTGAGGGGCGAGACGAAACCAAAGAGTGGCCCGGTCACGTGATGTCCGAAGCTGACGTGAGCGGATATTATCAAGTGCTCCTCACCATCCGATGCTCGACACGTGTCCATCAGTCTTCGCTTTAAATCCCACCCACTGCCCTCAGCCTGTCGCAATCCTACGACCTTATTTTGCACTTTGCACCCCTTAATTTTCTTTTATTACATACACATATATACCTTGCAAGTAAAAACAACGTTTTATGAAAAGATCATATTCGGTATTTTTTTTATTGATTATATATAAATAGCTATGAAGTTTGGAATTTTACGATATGCTAGTAATAATTTTTCATGATTAACACAAATGTAGTAAAAATAAAACATTTTATCCACAGCCTAAGACTGTGAGTCACCGGCCAAACGGTATTTATTAACCTACCTTAAAACAATTCCTCTATATAGAGTTTCAATATGTCATTTGAGAAAATTCTTGAAGAATCATTTGGGAAAAGGAAAATGATACATGATATCCATGACTTACATAGCTGCACTAGCCACAAGCCACCCCACAACCAACATGTGTCCACGCATCCTCAAAACCGCAACAGCTTTTGTCATAAACCCACTAACCTTTTAAGATTTTTTTTTGGGGGCCACCACAGTGCAATGATGACAAGCCGACAAATTTGTTTTTTGCTATAAATGGCAACCTTTAGTTGCTTCTCTTTACTTAGTGGAGTAGAGGGTTAGCTCTCTTAGCTTTTTAAGGTTGCAGCTCATGTATCATTTTATATCTAATTATAAACCCGGCAAGCAGTATGATTCAACCAGCCCAGCAGAAAAATATTTTCCAGATGTAATGCTGTTCATGAGACAAATTTATCGGTTTGGAAAATTGGGCCCTTAACGGCGGCTTGTGTGTGCTCATAGAGAGAGCGAGAGAGAAGAGGAGGGGAGGGTTATTGTAAATCCCCGTTTCCATCAATAAAATCTTTCTATATTTTCCTAGTCTCCCGAATGTTATCTAATTTTTTTCTCGTATTATTTTGTGTGAAATTAGTTTAGGTTTTAGTATTTAAATTTTCCAAAACAAAATAAAAACTCAATATAAATAAATACTCAATTAAAACCAGAGCCCAAGACAAAATTCTAAATTAAAGAGAGCCCAGCCCACTTCCATTTCTTTTCCTCTACAAAATTAACTAACCAAATAATTAAATCCCCCGGCCTGGCCCATGCCTCTCCAAACCCCGCGCCCCAAACGACCCGGCCCGCCTCTATCTCCTCTTCCCCACTCGTTTCTTTTTCCCGCTCCTTTTCTGTTGCGTCCCTATGTCGCCACGCTCCGCGCCGACGCCTCGTCTTCGTCGTGACCACGACCCACGACCCCGACCCACGATCGCGCGCACGCTCACAAGCTCCTCAACCCCTCCTCATCCCTTTAACTCTCTCCACTTTCTCCCTCCTCCTCTCCTCTCTCCAAACTCCCAGCTTCATCCCCTACAACCCACTGAACCACGACGACGACGACGACAATCACCGCTTCAATACTCCCTCGCTTCTCTCTCCAAAACTCGAGCCCTACTTCACCTCCCCTCGCCTACACGACCGAACCCCTTCTCACCATCTTCAACCCACCGCAGAGCCCCCAACACACCATCTCGCTGACGATCACCTGCTCCTATCGCGCCGCCGGCCACCTCGCCGACCCCTCTGCATCATCAGCATCACCTCCTCCAAAACCCGAGCCTCTTCCACTACCTCACTCCCTCGCTGCAACCCACACCAAGCTCCAAGCACCCGAGTCGACCCCCTCGTGGCACCCCTCTCCGGAGCTACCTACGCCGACCATCGCCGACCCCAGCACATCCCCAGGAGCTTCACAGCACCCCACTCCGCCTCCAGTGATCACGGGCCATCCCCCGGGCAACTCCGACGACGAACCCAAACTCGAGCCGAGGCCGTGAACCCAAACCGTTCCGTTCGTTGCGCGTTCGTGCCGTTGCTGCTGCCGTGCGTCGTCAACGCGTCTCCAGGCAAGTACCCTACTTGCTACATGCTAGATTATTATGTTACAATTCAAAATCCTATTAATTCCATGTTTACAATTCGTGAAAATTTATACGACACAAGTGTTTGATGCAAAACCCGAACGAAACCTTCCATTAAACTGACGGAAATTGATCATATAAGCTGGCCCATGTGGTAAAGAACATTGTGTTAAAATTTGACTAAAAAATATAATCGTTACTGACTTGAACGATCATCCCCAATTACACCCGTTAAAACTGAAAATTTCCCGCGTCTGAAATCTGTAAAAATCATAATTAATTGTTTACAAATTTGAATGATGTGTTCGAGGGCTCAAATCGAAGCCGACTCGATGATATGGAACCCCATTAAAGTTTTAAATTGTTTCTATACTGAAAAAATGATGGAAACTGGTTCGGAGAGCGACTCTGGACTGCAGTCCAGAGCAGCTCTGGCTGTTGATTTCCTTCTTGTAATGCTTACCCTTTACTGCTCGAATATGTTGTATTGCGGAACCCTACACCACAGTGAAGATGAAACAGTTAGATAAATAACGAAAGTAATTTCACCCCTTTTTACCGTCGTTTACTATTTAAACTGTAATTTAAATGAACAGGATGTATAGCAGTCCCAAACAGAAATAGAACCGATACCCTATTGTTGAACAGTGCATAACATCTGACGTAGAGGCGCGATTGAGAATCTGTCTGGTGAGTTGGAAATCTTATTGAAAAACCTAAATTTCATTCAACTATAACGTCGCTAAATTCTGATCCTAACAGGATGAAAATTGGGTCGCGAAACGGACGTTCAGTTCAGAAACTAAATTTCCTGCAGCGAACACTTAAAATGAAACGGCTGTAACTTGCAAACCCGAAATCCGATTGCACTGAAATAAATTTTTCCGAACTTCCGACTGAGTTTACTTGCTACCGTCTTTGTATCATTTTACTGAATTTTGAACGTATGATTTACTGCAATTTTTATAAGTTCATAAGGTGCATAATAGTTCATATTACACATGACTTGTTAACTGCATAAATGCACATATCTTACCCGATTGCCATACACATAGTGATAGTGCGCATTTTTATTCAGTGTACAATACATTATCGTGCGTGAATGGTATTGGTTTAGGAGTGTCAAGTACGCCAATGGAAAAGTGAATGATTCGTTACAGTGAATAATACAGTGAACAGTGACAAAACCGTGTTATTGGTGCATACTTGTACACGACTAGACCATACTTATCACTAGTGTAAAGCTGGGGGAAAAGGGAAAATCGAAGTGGAAAGAGTATCATATTTAGCGAGGACAGTGATTTAGAGGATGATCATTCGAACAACGACTCATATATACATTAGGTTGAGCCTAGCGGTCCGGCTGACAGGGTTATATTGTTGGGTTATGGGGGCGCCCCGGCCATCGAACCGTGGCCAAATGCGAAACAAAATTTTTCTAAAACCCGGCGCTACCATTACTTGATTTGCAAGATCGAAACCATTAACCCTAAAACTAGCAAACCAATCACAAAGAGATGGAATGGTTATACCTAATGAACCAAGTCCTTTGGGTCTTCAACCATTTCCAAGTTCCTAGTGATACGGATCGACTTTGGTCGCCGGTCTTCCTTCATCTCCGATGATCCACCCGAGGGAAACGGCATAAGCTCCAGGTTCGCCAAGCGGACCAACCGATCATCCAAAATTGCTAGTAATGGAGAGTGGGGAGTGTAGGATAGTGTCACTAAAACTTTTTTTCTCATCCATAAGCTTAAGTGAGCAACAAGTGAAGATGAAGAAGAGGTGATGATTGCAAGGCATGAAAATGGCTAAGTATTTTGTGTGAGCATGAGAGTGAGAGAGCACCAAAAATGAACCAACAAAAATGAGCAAGCCAATCCCCTAAAGAAGTGGCCGGCCTTCTTCCTCTCATGCCCCCACAAAAATGTCATTCCCAATTTTAATTAAACAAAGAAAAAACACCATACCAATCACTACATGAACAAAGACCATGCTTTGACCTAAAGCCCATACCCATGCCATGTCACCTTTTCCACCTCATCAAAAACAAATGATTTTCAAAAGAAAATCAATAATGAGGTGGCATCTTCAAGAAGCCATTCCGTATAAATACAGAATTCTTCCCGGTACATGTATCGAAATACACATACGCGTATTCGTACGAAAATACGAATAACCAAAGAGAGAAAATAAATAGTGAGCAATAATACTAGAATATATATATATATATATATATATATAAATACATATATAAATTATTAAATCAAAGCTTGATTTAACAATCTGGCTTAATCCTAAGCCGCTATTATTATCAACCGTCCGATTGAAGTCTGTGCAGCCTATGCACATATTTAATCGGACACCCGTATGTTTCAATATACATCAACTACACCATATCGCCTGAACCGTGAAAACCTTCTGTGTGGGACTCTAAAGACTCGTCAATACGCTGGCAGTGGGTTTAACCACAAGCACGTCAGCGGCACTAGCTGTACGTAATGGCTACCCAGGTATTGAGTGAAAAGAAGGCCGACGAGCAAACTCATCCGAACACCTACTGAGCCTGTCAGTGACAATATCCGCACAGTCCGGTTTGTTCGTCTAAGAGTATCGCATATCGGGTCTAGGGGGTGGATAAAGTTAGACCCCTAACAACGCATTAATTCATATCGGTATGAAACCCATCACTACCTGAGAAACTATCGATCCTGGATCGGTAATTCTCACATATCCCGGCCGAGGATTTCTAGTGATGGCCACCCGTGCACTGCGCGATATCAACCCCCAATACCGGGAGAGACGAATCCACGTCGATCCGCTCACTGCCTCCATGTGGTTCGGAACTGTACCCAACTAAAACATGTTTGCACGACTCCTTTGAGCCATGGTAGGGTAGTAGTCAAAGCACGGTGGGAACTCACACGAGACAAATGACGATCTCAGGTCGACAGACTAACTTGTACACATGTCACCAGGGAACTGCTATCTGACTATAGGTATAATACCAACTAGCATGTTCCCGGCGAGTCCGTCCAATGTACTCATAACCCAATGAGCACCTGTATACTATCTTAGGTGAACAACTAACACCAATGGCTTGTGAGACCGGCCACCGCCCCTCGTCAGGGTCTAGATAAGTATACACCAGTCTACACTGGAGTATCGATACCCAGTCTCGATACTCCCACAACTAGGGACATTTAAGGATGTGTTTATAGACCCCAGCTCCCACGTATGTAATCGCCATCACAATGCTGGCAGTCAAGCAAGAATCCTATAGGCTTTATCAACATATGATGATAAAGACAAACCAGATAGCATACTATCATCTCGAGTAAGACTGTTTTATCGGTATAGGTCCTCGCTCAATCATCATGATCACATACCTGTGACTATGATAATTGCCTTGAGGGCACTATAGCCAACAATCTCCCACTTGCACTTAAGGCTAATTTATTGCGATGTCGCATACTCACAGCTTGTGTGATACCGAACACCCAACTCCTCTACTAATCAGTTTCACAAACCTCGTTTGTAAAACTATTGCGTTCGAGAAATAGCCTCAGTGAGTGGATCCGCTCCAGTGTTTCTTTCTATGTCTCTCTTTATCTTAACTTCGCGGAGAAAACTATCTCTCAAAATGAGAAATACCCATCTTAGAATATTTCTGGATATCTGATGGGACCCAGTTCACAAATGAACTCCAAATCCAGCAAATTTCTTAGACTATATCGTCTACTGAACTCAATTAGTACACTGCGCCATACCATCCTCAGTATCCGGTTAGACCACCTGTTCAAACTACTGCCCCTCGTCAGAGGGAAAATTATAACATTAACAGTCACTCTGTCATCCAGGTCACCTTGGAAGCCTGGAATGATAACCGTCTCTCAAAAGAGGCCGCCGTTATCAAATCCCTAGAACATCCACTTATGTTCATAAACTGCCTCCATTCGTTTTTCTCCAGGATTGGATTAATATATCAACTTATTGCATCTAGTGCAAAAACAATATCTGGTGTGGTATTTGATATGTCACGATTGACTCAATTGCCTAAGCAAGTGATATATGAATCATGCACATCCCTCTCCTTTTAGTCAGTAAGACACCTTTAGAGAGGGTGACTCCTTCACCTGCAGGTTCACCACCATGCCAGGAGTCGTCCATTCTAAAATACTTTTAGAATACTGTCTAAGTACCCAGATTGGGACACTACCCAAATCCAGATCTAAAACCATAGATCTAGTAACCAGAATGCCTGATATAATATCCATATCTTATGTGGAGAAAACACTGTGTGACAACCACAATACAACCGATCATAGTATAGGAATATCACTTCCTATAAAGTGCATGTCATCCTGAATACCAAGACACACACCCTACTACCTTCTTACCAGATCCATCCCCTATTCTGATGAAGTCAAAGCCCATGGCTGTCACATCAAAAATAGATAATCTTTCTCCGATATATCTGCT
This sequence comes from Agapanthus africanus, assembly GCA_030015575.1. Taxonomy (NCBI): domain Eukaryota; kingdom Viridiplantae; phylum Streptophyta; class Magnoliopsida; order Asparagales; family Amaryllidaceae; genus Agapanthus; species Agapanthus africanus. The sequence goes on along the minus strand of CM057349.1, from coordinate 406,109,688 downwards.
TTAATCTATAAACAGACATAAGCTACTTGTCCATTACGTTTCCGCTGCTCCCACTGATTATGACAACCCTCTGGCAGAGTCATATACACGTGCACTTCTAAAGCTAGTTTAAAATGACGCTGTACTCATCCTCCTGCCGGGTCTCATAGTCTGGAACAACAGTAGTGTCAAGTCTGGGTAAACAAGAACCTCCCTGTCACCGTCCTTGAGGCCACCGAAGTACCTCTCGGGTGCCTGAGGTAACCCACCATATCTGCGGAGTGGCTAATGGAATGTCAATCCTGATTGAATCTTTAGGTTCTATTAAATTTTCCGTAATCATTTGTGGTTCTGGAATCACTTCCAGTTCTACCATACTCCCACTACTGTTTTCTGAAAAAATCCATTTTACTAAAACTGTGGCGAGTCAAGAACAATATCACTATTGATCTTCCAGATGGTAGAAAGTTAACCCTCGTCAAAGCCCGGGATAACCCACAAACAGCCATTACCAAAACGTGCCCTGAGCTTATCCAGATTCTGGTTTTAAGTATCAGTCGGACGACTCCCTATACCTTAACATCGTTAAGATATAAATTGATTCTATATATATCTAATATAGAAACAAAGGCACTAATTTAATTGGAACCAGATTCAAATCATGCAGCTGTCTGTAGTGCATGCCAACTAAATGGAGAGAGACTGATCAGTATTACTCAACTTAGGAGTGCATCCAATTATGAGTAACCTGAAAAAGAAACAAGTTTCTCAAAACCATTACTATCAACTGAATACCTTATACAAGTATCTAAATTTTCGATCACCTGGAAGAATCCCGATACTTGCGACACCTCGTTCTCTACTTTTTCCTTGTACCTATAACTTATCAAACTTGGACCTTCTATTTCTACGAAACACTTGTCCAAAACTTGAGAAGTCATAAGTAAACAAAATATAGTACGGGGACCAACCCCTTTGTCCTAATAGACACTGGACAACATACAATATTTTGTATAAGTCCGGTGAGTTTAATAACTCAAACCTTGTGCGTTGTAAGTTGAAAACTGTACTATGGTTATGAAGACTTACACCGTTGTTGAATTCTCCTTACCTAACCATCAACTGATATAGGTAAATATCATGGATATAATTTCAAAAAGTTATATCTCACTTTATAAAAATAAACGTACAGATATATCAGTTTGAAATTGGTGCATAACAACAGATATTCAAAACCAAATACTTGCCGTCCGGCAAAGAACCCAGGCGATTTCCTCAAATATCACCAATTACAACGAATTCCGATATAATGAGGATGATCACCTAATTCCCAATAACTTACTCCCACTCATTATTTGTAAAACCATACAGATATGAAAATCAAACTTGGTAAATACATACCCTGGAGTAAGGACCTAATTGGGAAATCAGTTTTCAATTAACAACGCAAAGTGAAACTGAAACATTAAAATGTTTTGTAAGGGTATCCTGGTATTCCTAGTAATGCCTCTTCCATTATCAGATTCATGACTGTAACCATATATTTCCTTACCATCTCTCCAAATCTCTTTATTTGTCTTTAGTCGTCACCTTCTGTATACCTTTGTTAGGCTTAAATGGTTTTCTTCCTTCCCTACCGTTCGGCACCAGCCTATGGTTTGGAAAAAGACTATCCAATAAGCGTAATAGGTGCACTCTCATAATCCTAAGAGTACTCACAACCTGAGAGTAGGTAAAGATAAAAGACAACTGAATAAACCTTATTCTATTTATCCTGAAGCAGAATCCATTCTCGAAAAAGTTCCTTCGAGTTCGTATATAACCATACGATGGGTTTATCCAATAGGATTGGAAGTTCATAGTGATACGGTGTGTTCTGGAGAAATACAAAGGTGAAGTGGGAGTGGCGTTGAAAGACTTGGTTTGGTCGTGAATAACAGTCGCAATTTACTTTGCCCACTTTCTAATCCCCTTATTTGCCTTTACTTATTACTTTCTGTACACCACACTTAGGCTAATTGGTTTTCTTCATTCCTTACCTTTCGGCACCTGCCTATGGTTTGGAAGAAGACTATCCAATAAGCGTAATAGGTGTACCGTCTCCTAATCCTAGGATCCCTCACAACCTGAGAGAAGGTAAAAAGAAAAGCCAACTGAATAATCCTATTCATTTTCTCCAGAACCGGAAACCATCCTCGAAAATGTTCCTTCGAGTTCGTATATAACCATATGATGGTTTTATCCAATGGAAGTGGATACACGCAGTGATACGGGGTGTTTTTGGAGAAAAGCAAAGGGTAAAAGAAGGAGTGACAATGATGTATGCAACTTGGACAATCCAAAAGCCAGTGTTTTAAGAAGGTTCGGTTAATTTGGTCACTGAATTATAGTCTAGGGTCGGGTCATGGTCGCAGTCAAAAAGAGAGAGAGAGAGAGAAGAAACACTCAGCGTGCACTCTAACCTATATCAGAATGGATAATCACTTTATCTAATCTGGATGGCTTCCACTGTTTCCTCGAATTCTCCTCCAAATCTAAAAGGAGAATTAGTCGGAATCCCCCGAAGAGTAATCCTACTCATCAGTGGGAATCGGGATCCAACTATCATCGTATGATAACTTGATGGAAGCCACTCAAGTCATCACACTCCAGAAGGTATGCGCATGCCTGGAAAGTTTCCTGTACGTTTGAAACTCCCGATATGATTTTTACCCCAAGCAGTTTATGACCTTGACAAAGGCCAACAAATCAAAAACCACAAGTCAAGTTCAACCCGTCATTATCCTGGATTACTCTAGACCCACCCACACAAACCCTTGACAAAGGCCAATAAGGTTATACGACTGTCCTAGATAATCACAACTCAATGCAACAGACAAGTAATACCCAGCTACCGCACACCACGCCTTGACAAAGGCCAACAAACGCAGCACGAATACTAGGTACTACCTGAAAGAAATGACGGAGGGCTACGGCTGGTTTTTGGCGAAAAACCTTTAACGTAATGAACTTGATCTGGTTGAAGGAATCCAAGTGGTTTTACAAAAGTACAGTAGCGAAAACTTTTGCTAAAGAGGTCACTCCCGGTGAAGGGATCTCGGCTCTTTCCTCGTCGAATGAGGTTCAGGATATTCCAAAATGAATACCACGATGCAAATCAAAAAGTAATCGACTATAGTGAAGTTATTATGTTGACGCAAACTTCTGCCCAAGGGGTCACTCCTGATGAAGGGATCTCGGCCCTTGTCTCATCGAATGAGGTGCTGGATATTCATAACCGAATACCACTGTGCAAAGCAAAAGCGTACGTCTGTAATGTCAGTTTTTTAAAAACTTGGTTCCAACAACATCATATATATAGGGTTTTTTTCTTGCATTGATAAGAATCAACACAGTCCCATCAATTAATCACACCAGAAAAGAACGAAAATAAAATGTACGTATATGCCATCCGCATTTGCCACTGGGTCCCGTCATCACCCGTTAGGTTACTTAACTAATGACAGAGCGGGGACTGGACAAGCACGGGTGCAAAACATATACAACATCTACTAGTACATATAAATATATATAACAATCGTCCCAGGCATGATAAATGCAATATCACAGAAAAGTAATAAGCATTACAGAACAATACAGATAATCTGGGAGCCCCGGGTTTCCTTTGAGCCACAACTGAAAACCCGACGTTCCCCTGGTCGTGTAGATAGCCTGTGCAATGAACTCCTAGACCCCTACGAGCGCGGTAAGTTACCCACCAAAACCTGAAGCGATGCAGCCCCCTTCAGCAAAGTGAATGGACCACCCAGCACTTCACGGAATCTGGTAACTTGAGCACCCCTCCTTGGGTCAACCTGTACCCCCTACGAGTGCGGCGAATAGCCCACCAATTCTAGAGTGAAGCCCCCTCCGTCTCAACGCCATGAGATGCGGGCCCGTTGCCCTCTAGAACCCGGCTATCCGTGCACCCCACCGCGGGGTAATCCTAGTACAGAAAAGAAAATATATACAATGGGTACATCGACCTCAACCCGGTCGTGCCCCAAAAGAATAATATACAAACAGGTAGTGACGGCAGTCCACATGTCGGACGCTCGCCCCGCAATATCAAATGTTCAAATACAACAAAACTGTACCACCACCGCACCCAGGCTATCCACCACGACAATCCGCAACATCACAGCACAACACAGAACATCAACGTGAATGTCACGTTCGCAAACCCGTCAAAAAGGACTATAATGATTAGAAAAGATTTATCGATCAAATGACATTCACGGTCGCAGATAGAAATGTAATGTACTAAAAACACACAATTAAAATTTCGATCGACTAAACTTTCCCAAAATGGCCCCAAGTGCTAAACCAGTATTCAAATGAATCTGGGCCAAAACTATATATCACAAAAATCATTTTTCCATCAATTAGAGCACTACAAAAAAATTGGAGTCATTTGGCCACAAAGGCACGGCGGAACCGCCGCCAAATTGCATGTTTTGCGGCGGTTCCGTGCTCAAAATATTGAATCAAGTTTCCAAATTTCTTGTGGTGCCCTATATTTTCCTGCACGGATTTTTAAGCTATACAAAAATATTTTTGGAGCACTTTCAGAAATCGACAGAAAATTGGAAAATTGGAAAATCGATTTGGAAATTTTGATTGATCGAGATTTTAAGCTTGTGCAAACTAACTGGGTTTAATGGATGGCTCTGATACCATGTTGGGTTATGGAAGCGCCCCGGCCATCGAACCGTGGCCAAATGCGGAACAAAAATTTTCTAAAACCCGGCGCTACCATTACCCGATTTGCAAGATCGAAACCATTAACCCTAAAACTAGCAAACCAATCACAAAGAGATAGAATGGTTATACCTAATGAACCAAGTCTTTCGGGTCTTCAACCATTTCCAAGCTCCTAATGATGCAGATCGATTTTGGTCGCCGGTCTTCCTTCATCTCCGATGATCCATCCGAGGGAAACGGCACAAGCTCCAGGTTCGCCAAGCGGACCAACCGATCATCCAAAATTGCTAGTGATGGAGAGTGGGGAGTGTAGAATAGTGTCATTAAAACTTTTTCTCTCATCCATAAACTCAAGTGAGCAACAAGTGAAGATGAAGAAGAGGTGATGATTGCAAGGCATGAAAATGGCTAAGTATTTTGTGTGAGCATGAGAGTGAGAGAGCACCAAAAATGAACCAACAAAAATGAGCAAGCCAATCCCCCAAAGAAGTGGCCGGCCCTCTTCCTCTCATGCCCCCACAAAAATGTCATTCCCAATTTTAATTAAACAAAGAAAAAACACTATACCAATCACTACATGAACAAAGACCATGCTTTGACCTAAATCCCATACCTATGCCATGTCACCTTTTCCACCTCATAAAAACAAATGATTTTCAAAAGAAAATCAATAATGAGGTGGCATCTTCAAGAAGCCATTCCGTATAAATACGGAATACTTCCCTGTATATGTATTGAAATACGCATACGCGTATTCGCACGAAAATACGAATAGCCAAAGAGAGAAGATAAATAGTGAGAAATAATACTAGAATACATATATATATATATATATATATATAAATACATATGTAAATTATTAAATCAAAACTTGATTTAACAATCTGGCTTAATCCTAAGCCGCTATTATTATCAACCGTCCGATTGAAGTCTGTGCAGCCTATGCACATATTTAATCGGACACATGTATGTTTCAACATACATCAACTACAGCATATCGCCTGAACCGTGAAAACCCTCTGTGTGGGACTCTAAAGACTCGTCAATACACTGGCAGTGGGTTTAACCATAAGCACGTCAGCGGCACTAGTTGTACATAACGGCTACCCAGGTATTGAGCGAAAAGAAGGCCGACGAGTAAACTTATCCGAACCCCTGCCGAGCCTGTCAGTGACAATATCCGCACAGTCCGGTCTGTTCGTCTAAGAGTATCGCATATCGGGTCTAGGGGGTGGATAAAGTCAGACCCCTAACAACGTGATAATTCGTGTCGGTATGAAACCCATCGCTACCTGAGAAACTATCGATCCTGGATCGGTAATTCTCACATACTACGGCCGATGATTTTTAGTGATGGCCACCCATGCACTGCGCGATATCAACCCCCAATACCGGGAGAGACGAATCCCCGACGATCCGCTCACTGCCTCCATATGGCTCAGGACTGTACCCAACTAAAACCTTTTTGCACGACTTCTTTGAGCTGTGGTAGGGTAGTAATTAAATCACAGTGGGAACTCACACGAGACAAATGATGATCTCAGGTCGACAGACTAACCTGTACACATGTCACCAGGGAACTGTTATCTGACTATAGGTATAATACCAACTAGCATATTTCCGGCAAGTTCGTCCAGTGTACTCATAACCCAATGAGCACATGTAAACTATCTAGGTGAACAACTAATACTAATGGCTTGTGAGACCGGCCACCGCCCCTCGTCATGGTCTAAATAAGTATACACCAGTCTACACTGGAGTATCGATGCCCAGTCTCGATACTCCCACAACTAGGGCCATTTAAGGATGTGCTTATAGACCCCAGCTCCCACGTATGTGATCGCCATCACAATGCTGGCAGTTAAGCAAGAATTCTATGGGCTTTATCAACATATGATGATAAAGACAAACGAGATAGCATACTATCATCTCGAGTAAGACTGTTTTATCGATATAGGTCCTCGCTCAATCATCATGATCACATACCCGCGACTATGATAATTGCCTTGAAGGCACTATAGCCAACATATATCCCGGGCGATAGCGGGCCGTAGTCTCGGGTATGTATGAGACCATCGTTAAACATGATCCTCCTTTCTACAACTCGATTTCAAAAGTGACTTAGAGACCGATAGGGACACAGATCATATATTGCATCAGTTAGTGACATATTGATTACCTGCATTTTATCCTCATCATCATTATTTTATTTTCTTGCCTTTTTTTTACTATTATATTGTTGCTATTGTGTCGCTCTGACGACCTGAGTATGCATGCTCAGTGATAGAGGTGGATTTGTCCGATCTCGAGAAGACCGTGAAGATCCAGACCAGTGGACCAGTTACATTTCCCCACTGATATTCCTGGTTAGTTGCTCTCTTGTTTACTTCCTTCGAGCTTAAATCTCTTTATATCTTATAGTTTTAGTGACTGCATTCTCTTTACCCGTATTGTATTCTACTGATTACCATATAATGATAGAAGCCGAAATGTGACTACGACGGGATTCTTCCTTGATTGTAGGAGCATGGCTGACCTTGTCACCCTTGTATTCCGTATTTTGGGAAGCGGGGCGTGACATGGTTTTGTTGGTATCAGAGCGCCGGGTTTAGAATAAGATTGCAGTCCAATTCAGGGATCCCTTGAATCATACTCTATTTGTTTTCACTTTCATATACTACTTGTGCATCACCACTCAAATTCATGTTTTGAATCTTATCTAGTTTATCTTTTCCTCGTGTTCCGCATCATTAATCGTTATTTTCATTTGTGTTCCATTATCTGATCATAACCTTTGTGTTTCAGACCATGGCCAACCCTGGGGCCGCTCCGCTTCTCGATGAGGACACTCAGTCCTGCGTTTCTTTCGACTGTGTATTAGTGAGTTCAGATGACGAGGTCGATGGCCCACAGGTCATTTTCAACGACAGCGAATCCGAGAACGAGGGAGTTAATGTAGCAATTCCGGGGATCAATATGATTAATGATTCGGACGATGAAGAGGATCCCGAAGAAGACCCAATAGAAGAGGATCCACAGGAACATGCAGTGGAAGGGAACCCAGAAGAAGATCCTGAAGAAGAGGATCTCGAAAAAAACCCAATAGAAGAGGATCCACAGGAACATGCAATGGAAGGGAACCCAGAAGAAGATCCCGAGGAGGAGGATCCAGAAGAAGATCCAATAGAAGATGACCCACAGGAAAACGCAATAGAGGAGGATCCAGATGAGGGTCCTGAAGAGGGAAATCCTGAGGAAGACCCTATGGCAGAAAATCCAGGAGAGGACCCGGAAGAGGCAGAACATATGGAGGAGGTTTTCGATGAGGAAGCTGATGGGTTATGGAAGTGCCCCGGCCATCGAACAGTGGCCATATGCGGAACAAAAATTTTCTAAAACCCGGCGCTACCATTACCCGATTCCAAGATCGAAACCATTAACCCTAAAACTAGCAAACTAAACACAAGAGATAGAATGGTTATACCTAATGAACCAAGTCCTTCGGGTCTTCAACCATTTCCAAGCTCCTAGTGATGCGGATCGACTTTGGTCGCCGGTCTTCCTTCATCTCCGATGATCCACCCGAGGGATGTAATTCCGGCTTTAGCTCCATGCCAAGATGCTAGTGAAGCAACTAGGGTCTTTAGGATGCTACCCTAGAGAGCTTAGGATGTAGTGAGTGTATTCAAAGTGTTTGCTATCTCATAATATGAAGGTGAAAGCAAAATGTGAAACCATGAGGAGGATGAAGCTAATGGTGAGGGAGGAGCTCTCATAAAACTCAAGAGAAGAAAACCTAGCATGCTTCAAAAAATGAAGACCAAGGAAAGAGAAAATGAAGCATACTTGGTTTTGTAAATACCAATTTTCCATTTTAATAATCCTACCATGCTTGAATAGTGCACCCAAATGAATTAACAATTCATTTGTGAGCACTATTCAAAACATGGTTCTCACCATTCCTCTTCATGCCATTTTCCACCTCATTATCCAATTTTTAATAAAAATGGTCAAATCAAAAATGAGGTGGCACCTTCTAGAATGTTATCCGGTAAAAAATACGAATTACATTCAACTGTATATACATACCTGTATCCGTACCGAAATACGAATATCAAAGAGATAGAATAACACAAAGAATATAATACTAGAATATAGGTATCGAAATACATATATGTAAATTATTAAATCAATACCTGATTTAATAATCTGGATCAAATCCGAGCCGGCTAGTATTATCAACTGTCCGATTGAAAGTCCGAGTACTATATACATCAATCGATCGGAACCCTGCACGTATCCAATACGGCTACTACATCATTTCTCCAGAACCAGGAAAACCCTCTGTGTGGGACTCTAAAGACTCGTCAATACACTGGCAGTGGGTTTAACCACAAGCACGTCAGCGGCACTAGCTGTACGTAACGGCTACCCAGGTATTGAGCAAAAGGAAGGCCGACGAGCAAACTCATCCAAACCCCTACTGAGCCTGTCAGTGACAATATCCGTACAGTCCGGTCTGTTCGTCTAAGAGTATTGCATATCGGGTCTAGAGGGTAGATAAAGTCAGACCCCTAATAACGCGATAATTCATGTCGGTATGAAACCCATCACTACCCGAGAAACTATCGATCCTGGATCGGTAATTCTCACATATCCCGGCCGAGGATTTCTAGTGATGGCCACCCATGCACTGCGTGACATCAACCCCCAATACCGGGATTGACGAATCCCCAACGATCCGCTCACTGCCTCCATGTGGCTCGGGACTGTACCCAACTAAAACCTGTTTGCACGACTCCTTTGAGCCGTGGTAGGGTAGTAATCAAAGTACAGTGGGAACTCACACGAGACAAATGACGATCTCAGGTCGACAGACTAACCTGTACACATGTTACCAGGGAACTGCTATCTGACTATAGGTATAATACCAACTAGCATATTCCCGACGAGTCCATCCAGTGTACTCATAACCCAATGAGCACATGTATACTATCTTAGGTGAACAACTGACACCAATGGCTTGTGACACCGGCCACCGCCCCTCGTCAGGGTCTAAATAAGTATACACCAGTCTACACTGGAGTATTGATGCCCAGTCTCGATACTCCCACGACTAGGGACATTTAAGGATGTGCTTATAGACCCCAGCTCCCACGTATGTGATCACCATCACAATGCTGGCAGTCAAGCAAGAATCCTATGGGCTTTATCAACAAATGATGATAAAGACAAACCAGATAGCATACTATCATCTCGAGTAAGACTGTTTTATTGGTATAGGTTCTCGTTCAATCATCATGATCACATACCTGCGATTATGATAATTGCCTTGAGGGCACTATAGCCAACAATCTCCCACTTGCACTTAAGGCTAATTTATTGAGATGTCGCATACTCACAGTCCGTGTGATACCGAACACCCAACTCCTCTACTAATCAGTTTCACAAATCTCGTTTGTATAATTATTGCGTTCGAGAAATATCCTCAGTGAGTGGATCCCCTCCAGTGTTTCTTTCTATGTCTCTCTTTATCTCAATTTCGCGGATAAAACTATCTCCCGAAATGAGCAATACCCGTCTTAGAATATTTCTGGATATCTGATGGGACCCAGTTCACAAATGAACTCCAAATCCAGCAAATTTCTTAGACTGTATCGTCTACTGAACTTAATCAGTATACTGCACCATGCCTTCCTTAGTATCCGCTTGGACCACCTGTCCAATATATTGTCCCTCGTCAGATGGAAAACTATAACTCTGACAGTCATTCTGTCATCCAGGTCATCTTGGAAGCCTGAAATGATAACCGTCTCCAGAAAGAGGCTGCCATTATCGAATCCCTAAAACATCCACTTATGTTCCAAAAACTGCTTCCCAACGTTTCTCTAGGATTGGATTAATATCTCCACTTATTGCATCTAGTGCAAAAACAACATCTGGTATGGTACTTGACTCAATTGCCTAAACAAGTGATATGCCAATCATGCACATCCCTCTCCCCTTTAGTCTATAAGACACCTTTAGAGAGGGTGACTCCATCACCTGCAGGTTCACCACCATGCTAGGAGCCGTCCATTCTAAAATACTTTTAGAATACTGTCTAAGTACCCAGATTGGGACACTTCCCAAATCTAGATCTAAAACCATAGATCTAGTAACCAGAATGTCTGATATAATATCCATAACCTATGTGGAGAAACTACTGTGTGACAACCAAAGTATAACCAATCGTAGTATAGGAATTTCACTTCCTATAAAGTGCATGTCATCCAAATACCAGGACATCATACCCTACTACTATCTTAACATATCCATCCCCTATTTTGATGCAGTCAAAGCCCATGACTGTCACATCAAAAATAGATGATCTTTCTCCGATATATCTGCTTTAATCTATAAATAGACATAAGCTACTTGTCCACTACGCTTCCGCTGCTCCTACTGACTACAAAAACCCTCTGGCAGAATAATATATACGTGCACTTCTAAAGTAAACTTTAGAACGATGTTATACTCATCCTCCTGCCGGGTCTCATAGTCTGGAACAACAGTAATGGAAAGTCTGGGTAAACAAGAACCTCCCTGTTACCGTCCTTGAGGCTACCGAAGTACCTCTCGGGTGCCTGAGGCAACCCTCCATATCTACGGAGTGGTTAATGGAATATCAATCCTGATTGAATCTTTAGGTCCTATTAAATTTTCCGTAATCGTTTGTGGTTCTGGAATCACTTCCAGTTCTACCATACTCCCACTACTGTTTTTTGAAAAAATCCATTTTACTAAAACTGTGGCGAGTCTAGAACAATATCACTATTGATCTTCCAGATGGTAGAAAATTAACCCTCGTCAATACCCGGGATAACCCACAAACAGCCATTACTGAACCGTGCCCTGAGTTTATCCAGATTCTGGTTTTAAGTATCAGCCGGACGACTCCCTATAGCTTAACATCGTTAAGATATAAATTGATTCTATATATATATCTAATATAGAAACAAAGGAACTAATTTAATTCGAACCAGATTCAAATTATGCAGCTGTCTCCAGTGCATGTCAACCAAATGGAGAGAGGTCGATCAGCATTACTCAACTTAGGAGTGCGTCCAATTATGAGTAACCTGAAAGAGAAACAAGTTTCTCAAAACCATTATTATTAACTGAATACCTCATACAAGTATCTATATTTTCGATCACCTTGAAGAATTCCGATACTTGCGACACCTGGTTCTCTACTTTATTCTTGTACCTATAACTCCTCAAACTTGGACCTTGTATTTCTACGAAACACTTGTCCAAAACTTGAGAAGTCACAAGTAAACAGAATATAGTATGCGGACTAACCCCTGTGTCCTAATGGACACTGGACAACATACAATACATTGTATAAGTCCCCTGAGTTTAATAACTCAAACCCTGTGCGTTGTAAATTGAAAACTATACTATGGTTATGAAGACTTACACCGTTGTTAAAAGCTCCTTACCTAACCATCAACTAATATAGGCAAATATCATGGATATAATTTTAAAAAGTTATATCTCACTTTATAAAAATAAACGTACAGATATATCAGTTTGAAATTGGTGCATAACAACGGATATTCAAAACCAAATACTTGCCGCCCGGCAAACAACCCAGGCGATTTCCTCAAATATCACCAATTACAACGAATTACGATATAATGAGGATAATCACCTAATTCCCAATAACTTACTCCCACTCATCATCTGTAAAACCATACAGATATGAGAATCAAACTTGGTAAATACATACCCTGGAGTAAGGACCTAATTGGGAAATCAGTTTTCAATTAGCAACGCATAGTGAAACTGAAACATTAAAATGTTTTGTAGGGGTATCCTGGTATTCCTAGTAATACATCTTCCATTATCTAGATTCATGTCTGAAACCATATATTTCCTTGCCATCTCTCCAAATCCCTTTATTTGTCTTTAGTCGTTACCTTCTGTACACCTTCGTTAGGCTTAAATGATTTTCTTCCTTCCCTACCGTTCGGCACCAGCCTATGGTTTGGAAGAAGACTATCCAATAAGCGTAATAGGTGTACTCTCCTAATCCTAGGATTACTCGCAACCTGAAAGAAGGTAAATATAAAAGACAACTGAATAAACCTTATTCCTAATTCTCCTGAACCAGAATCCATCCTCGAAAAAGTTCCTTCGAGTTTGTATATAACCATACGATGAATTTATCCAATGGAATTGGATGTTCGTAGTAATACGGAGTGTTCTGGAGAAATACAAAGGTGAAGTAGAAATGGCGATGAAAGTCTTGGTTTGGTCGTGAATAGCAGTCGCATTTTACTTTGCTCTCTTTCTAATCCCTTTATTTGTCTTCACTCCTTTCCTTCTGTACACCACACTTAGGCTAATCGGTTTTCTTCATTCCCTACCTTTCGGCACCTGCCTATGGTTTGGAAGAAGACTATCCAATAAGCGTAATAGGCGTACCGTTTCCTAATCCTGGGAGCCCTCACAACCTGAGAGAAGGTAAAAAGAAAAGACAACTGAATAATCCTATTCATTTTCTCCAAAACCGGAAACCATCCTCGAAAAAGTTCCTTTGAGTTCATATATAACCATACGATGGTTTTATCCAATGGAAGTGGATACACGTAGATACGGGGTGTTCTGGAGAAAAACAAAAGGTAAAAGAAGGAGTGGCAATAATGTATGCAACTTGGACAATCCAAAAGCCAGTGTTTATAAGAAAGTTCGGTTTAACTTGGTCATTGAGTTATAGTCTAGGGTCGGGCCATGGTCGTTGTCAGAGAGAGAAAAGAAACACTCAGCGTGCACTCTAACCTAGATCAGAATGGATAATCACTATATCTAATCTGGATGGCTCCCACTGTTTCCTCGAATTCTCCTCTAAACCTAAAAGGAGAATTAGTCGGAATCATCCAAGGAGTAATCCTACTCATCAGTGGGAATCGGGATCCAACTATCATCGCATGATAACTTGATGGAAGCCACTCAAGTCACCACACTCCAGAAGGTATGCGCAAGCCTGGTAAGTTTCCTGTATGTTTGAAACTCCCAATATGATTTTTACCCCAAGCATCTTATGACCTTGATGGATGCCAACAAATCATAAGTTGCAAGTCAAGTTCTACCCATCATTATCCTGATTAATCTAGACCCACCCGTACTCTCCCTTGACGGATGCCAACAAGGTTGCACGACTGTCCTAGATTAATGCATATCCATGCTACAGAAAAATAACACATAGCTACCGCACATTATGCCTTGACGGAAGCCAACAAACAAAGCACGAATACTAGGCGCTGCTTTTCTGAAATGACGGAGGGCTACGGCTGGTTTTTGGCGAAAAACCTTTAACGTAATGAACTTGATATCCTTGAAGGAATCCAAGTGGTTTTATAAAAGTATAGTGGCGAAAACTTTTGCTAAAGAGGTCACTCCCGGTGAAGGGATCTCAGCTCTTTCCCCGTCGAATGAGGTGCAGGATATTCCAAACTGAATACCACGATACAAAGCAAAAAGTAATCGACTATAGTGAAGTTATTACGTTGACGCAAACTCCTGCCCAAGGGGTCACTCCCGATGAAAGGATCTCGGCCCTTGCCTCGTCGAATGAGGTGCTGGATATTCATAACCGAATACCACTGTGCAAAGCAAAAGAGAACATCTGTAATGTCAGTTTTTAAAATCTTGGTTCCAACAACATCATATATATAGGTTTGTTTTCGTTGCATTGATAAGAATCAACGCAGTCCCATCAATTAATCATACCAGAAAAGAACGAAAATAAAATGTACGTATATGCCATCCGCATTCGCCACTGGGTCCTGTCATCACCCGTTAGGTTACTTAACTAACGACAGAGCGGGGACAGGGCCAGAGCGGGTGCGAAACATATACAACATCTACTAGTATATATAAATATATATAACAATCGTCCCAGGCATGATAAATGCAATATCACAGAAAAGTAATAAGTATCACAGAACAATACAGATAATCTGGGAGCCCTGGATTTCCTTTGAGCCACAACTAAAAACCCGACGTTCCCCTGGTCGTGTGAATAGCCTGTGCAATGAACTCCTAGACCCCTACGAGCGCGGCAAGTTACCCGCCAAAACCAGAAGTGAGGTAGCCCCCTTCAGCAAAGTGAATGGACCACCCAGCACTACACGGAATCTGGTAACTTGAGCACCCCTCCTTGGGTCAACCTGTACCTCCTACGAGTGCGGCGAATAGCCCGCCAATTCTAGAGTGAAGCCCCTTCTGTCTCAACGCCATGAGATGCGGGCCCGTTGCCCTCTAGAACCCGGCTATTCGTGCATCCCACCTTGGGGTAATCCTAGTACAGAAAAGAAAATAATATACAAGGGTGACATTGAACTCAACCCGGTCGTGCCCCTAAAGAATAATATACAAACAGGTAGTGACGGCAGTCCACATGTCAGACGCTCGCCCCGCAATATCAAATGTACAAATAAATCCAAACTGCACTACCATTGCACGCACGCTATCCACCACGACAAATCCGTAACATCACAGCACAATACAGAATATCAACGTGAATGTCACGTTCGCAAACCCGTCTAAAAGAACTATAGCGATTAGACAAGATTTACCGATCAAATGATATTCACGGTCGCAGATAGAAATGTAATGTACTGAAAACACACAATTAAAATTTTGATCGACTAAACTTTCCCAAAATGACCCCAAGTGCTAAACCAGTATTCAAAAGAATCTGGGACAAAAATATATATCACAAAAATCATTTTCCCATCAATTAGAGCCCCACAAAAAAATTGGAGTCATTTGGCCACAAAAGCGCGGTGAAACCGCTGCCAAATGTCATGTTTTGCGGCGGTTCCGCGTTCAAAATATTGAATCAAGTTTCCAAATTTCTTGTGGTTCCCTATATTTTCCTGCACGGATTTTTAAGCTATACAGAAACATTTTTCGAGCACTTTCAGAAATCGACAGAAAATAGACAAATTGGAAAATTGATTTGGAAATTTTGATCGATCGAGATTTTAAACTTGTGCAAACTAGCTAGTAGGGTTTAATGGGTGGCTCTGATACCATGATGGGTTATGGGAGCGCCCCGGCCATCGAACCGTGGCCATATGCGGAACAAAAATTTTCTAAAACCCGGCGCTACCATTACCCGATTCCAAGATCGAAACCATTAACTCTAAAACTAGCAAACTAAACACAAGAGATAGAATGGTTATACCTAATGAACCAAGTCTTTCGGGTCTTCAACCATTTCCAAGCTCCTAATGATGCGGATCGACTTTGGTCGCCGGTCTTCCTTCATCTCCGATGATCCACCCGAGGGATGTAATTCTGGCTCTAGCTCTACGCCAAGATGCTAGTGAAGCAACTAGGGTCTCTAGGATGCTACCCTAGAGAGCCTAGGATGTAGTGAGTGTATTAAAAGTGTTTTCTATCTCATAATATGAAGGTGAAAGAAAAATGTGAAAGCATGAGAAGGATGAAGCTAATGGTGAGGAAGGAGCTCTCATAAAACTCAAGAGAAGAAAACCTAGCATGCTTCAAAAAATGAAGACCAAGGA
Source organism: Agapanthus africanus (assembly GCA_030015575.1). NCBI lineage: Eukaryota > Viridiplantae > Streptophyta > Magnoliopsida > Asparagales > Amaryllidaceae > Agapanthus > Agapanthus africanus. Next base: position 406,093,384 of record CM057349.1, on the reverse strand, counting down.
AAGAGAAAATGAAGCATACTTGGTTTTGTAAAAACCAATTTTCCATTTTAATAATCCTACCATGCTTCAATAGTGCACCCAAATGAATTAACAATTCATTTGTGAGCAATATTCAAAGCATGGTTCTCACCATTCCCCTTCATGCCATTTTCCACCCCATTATCCAAGTTTTAATAAAAATGGTCAAATCAAAAATGAGGTGGCACCTTCTAGAATGTTATCCGGTAAAAAATACGGATTACATTCAACTGTATATACATACCTATATCCGTACCGAAATACGAATATCAAAGAGATAGAATAACACAAAGAATATAATACTAGAATATACATATCGAAATACATATATGTAAATTATTAAATCAATACCCGATTTAATAATCCGGCTTAAACCCGAGCCGGCTAGTATTATCAACTGTCCGATCGAAAGTCTGAGTACTATGTACATCAATCGATCGGAACCCTGCACGTATCCAATACAGCTACTACATCATTTCGCCAGAACCAGGGAAACCCTCTGTGTGGGACTCTAAAGACTCGTCAATATGCTGGCAGTGGGTTTAACCACAAGCACGTCAGCGGCACTAGCTGTACGTAACGGCTACCCAGGTATTGAGCAAAAGGAAGGCCGACGAGCAAACTCATCCAAACCCCTACTGAGCCTGTCAGTGACAATATCCGTACAGTCCGGTCTGTTCGTCTAAGAGTATTGCATATCGGGTCTAGAGGGTAGATAAAGTCAGACCCCTAATAACGCGATAATTCGTGTCGGTATGAAACCCATCACTACCCGAGAAACTATCGATCCTGGATCGGTAATTCTCACATACCCCGGCCGAGGATTTCTAGTGATGCCACCCGTGCACTGCGCGACATCAACCCCCAATACCGGGAGAGACGAATCCCCGACGAACCGCTCACTGCCTTCATGTGGCTCGGGACTGTACCCAACTAAAACCTGTTTGCATGACTCCTTTGAGCCGTGGTAGGGTAGTAATCAAAGCACAGTGGGAACTCGCACGAGATAAATGACGATCTCAGGTCGACAGGCTAACCTGTACACATGTCACCAGGGAACTGCTATCTGATTATAGGTATAATACCAATTAGCATGTTCCCGGCGAGTCCGTCCAGTGTACTCATAACCCAATGAGCACATGTATACTATCTTAGGTAAACAACTGACACCAATAGCTTGTGAGACCGGCCACTGCCCATCGTCAGAGTCTAGATAAGTATACACCAGTCTACACTGGAGTATCGATGCCCAGTCTCGATATTCCTACGACTAGGGACATTTAAGGATGTGCTTATAGACCTTAGCTCCCACGTATGTGATCGCCATCACAATGCTGGCAGTCAAGCAAGAATCCTATGGGCTTTATCAACATATGATGATAAAAACAAACCAGATAGCATACTATCATCTCGAGTAAGACTGTTTTATCGGTATAGGTTCTCGCTCACTCATCATGATCACATACCTACGACTATGATAATTGCCTTAAGGGTACTATAGCCAACAGAAGCTCCCGCCGAAGAGGAAGAGCCAGGGGAAGAAAACCCTATAGGGGAGGAATCGGAAGATGAAACCTCGAGTGAAGAGGAACTCGAGACTGAAGAAGCTCAAGCATACTTTCAGGCGGAACGCTTTGGGAATGGACGCCCCCATCTTAGTGCGAGAGCATATCGCAATTTGTTGAACTTCCATAATCGTGACTGACGCAGCTTATTTTCTTTCTTAGGGCCAGACAATAATGATGTATAGTTTAGGACCAAGTTTATCTCTCAGTTATACTCTATCAAGTTTTGATTAATAAAGTTTCGGTTCGATCAAATTTTCCTAGAGTATTGTATCTTTAAAATCCATTTGATGCATTAATTGATCCTTCTTACAAATTCCTTTCCTTCTTGCAAAGACATTACTTTTATCCCATCCTTGGACCTTATAATCATCTGACCCCCCAATTCGGCCGATGTGGAAGGAAGTGCCTCATGTATGGACAGAGGAATGTACTCAGGCTTTTGGGATACTGAAATTGATGTTGACCACGGCGCCTATTCTTCCAAGGCCAGACGATTCAGATGGTGTGGTGATACACGACGATGATTTATGGAAGGGTTTAAGCCGCGTTCTGATGCAACACGGTCGGGTAGTTACTTATGCCTCACGGCAGCTAAAGAATCATGAGGAGAGTTACCCAACACGCGGATTGGAGTTAGCTGCAGTAGTTTTCGCATGTACAAATCTGGGGACATTACTTACTAGGCAAAAAAAAAGGGTGGAAATGTATACGGATCATAAGAGTCTGAAATATATGTTCACTCATGGAGGATTGAATATGAGACAACGCCAATGGCTATAGCAAGGGGCGGATTACGACTCAGGATTTCAGTACCATCCGGGAAGAGTAAATGTTATACCAGATGCTCTCAGTCGCAAGCCAGCGGTCATGATGTTGACCAGTCAGAGGAGCATCATTGAGGATTTCCAGAGACTCGAGCTTGAAGTCGTTACACCGAGCGCAATCGGCCAATTTTGGCAACTACAGGTGCAATCTTCTCTTGTGGATCGCATCAAGGCTGCACAAGCGGATGATCCTCGATTCCAAAAGTTCAGAGCACAAGTAGAAGCCGAGCTGAGGACGGACTTGCTCATATATGAAGACGATCCTTTGAGATTCGGTAGCAGACTCTGCGCTCCTGAGGGAAGATGTCCTAGAAAAAGTGCTAGCTGAGGCTCATAGTTCAGGTTATTATGTACATCCGGGAGTCATGAAAATGTATCGAGATCTGAGGCAAGATTAATGGTGGAACGGAATGAAGAAGGAGATTGCATGGTTGGAATCCAAGTGCTTATTATGTCAGCAAGTAAATGCTGAACACCACAGAACGGCTAGACTGTTGCAACCGCTTCCGATACCCGAATGAAAATGGGAGCACGTCACTATGGACTTTGGGACGGCCTTACCACGGATCCCACAAGGCAACAACGCTATTTGGATTATCGTCGACCATCTTACGACGGCAACACATTTCTGTACCGTTCCGGGTGGTACATTCGACAGAGTCGCCTGTGGAGAGATACATGCAGGAGATAGTACGACTTCACGGAGTTCCGGTCAGCATTGTGTCAGATCGAGACACCAGATTTGTTTCACACTTTTGGAGGAGCTTACAGGAGAGTTTGGGTACCCGCTTCAAGTTCAGTACAGCTTATCACCCGCAGACGGACGGACAATCTGAGTGTACGATCCAGACACTCGAGGATATGTTGAGGGCCTGCATGTTGGATTTCCAGGGTTCCTGGGAAGATCATCTGCATCTAGTCGAGTTTTCTTATAACAACAGTTACAAGGCTAGCATCCAGATGGCTCCTTTCGAAGCACTTTACGGGTGGAAGTGTCGATCCCCAGTTTGTTGGGATGATGTAAGAGAACGTAGATTACGGGGTCCCGAGCTCATTGTTCAAACAGTCAACAAGGTCCAAATGATCAGGCAGCGCATTAAGACGGCTCAGGATCGACAGAAGAGTTGGGCGGATACCAGCAGGAGAGCACTAGAATTTGAAGTTGGAGATCACGTTTCCTGAAGATTTCCCCTACCCGCGGAGTTATCAGGTTTGGAGGTCGCGGGGAAACTCAGTCCCCGTTCCATCGGACCTTTTGGGGTGCTAGAGCGAGTAGGAGAGATGGCCTATCGACTTGCCTTGCCTCCATCAATAGCTGGTGTGCATAATACCTTCCATGTGTCTCAGTTGCGGCGTTATGTTCGGGATGAGAGCCATGTTCTGGACTATTCGGGGTTAGATTTGGGTACCGACCTATCTTACGAGGAGCAGCCCACCACCATCCTCGACCGCAGAGAGAAAGTACTGAAGAATAAGGTCATTCCTTTAGGCCGAGTGTCTTGGAGCGGTCGTTCCCCAGGAGAATCTACCTGGGAGTGTGAGGAAAATATCCGTGCACGTTTTCCACATCTCTTTGTTTAGTACTGTTGTTTCGTTGTCTCTTTTAAATTTCGAGGACGAAATTTTTGTAAGGGGGGTATGATGTAAATCCCCGTTTCTATTAATAAAATCTTTCTATATTTTCCTTGTCCCCCGAATGTTTTCCTATTTTTTTCTCGTATTATTTTGTGTGAAATTAGTTGCTTAGGTTTTAGTATTTAAATTTTCCAAAACAAAATAAAAACTCAATATAAATAAATACTCAATTAAAATCAGAGCCCAAGACAAAATTCTAAATTAAAGAGAGCCCAGCCCACTTCCATTTCTTTTCCTCTACAAAATTAACTGACCAAATAATTAAATCCCCGGCCCGGCCCATGCCTCTCCAAACCCGTGCCCCAAACGACCCGACCCGCCTCTATCTCTTCTTCCCCACTCGTTTCTTTTTCCCGCTCCTTTTCTGCTGCGTCCCCACGTTTCCACGCTCCACGCCGACGTCTCGTTCTTGTTGCGACCATGACCCACGACCCCGACCTACGATTGCGCGCACGCTCATAAGCTCCTCAACCCCCCCCCCCCTCATCCCTCTAACTCTCTCCACTTTCTCCCTCCTCCTCTCCTCTCTCCAAACTCCCAGCTTCATCCCCTACAACCCGCTGAACCACGACGACGACGACGACAATCACCGTGTCAATACTCCCTCGCTTCTCTCTCCAAAACTCAAGCCCCACTTCACCTCCCCTCGCCTACACGACCGAACCCCTCTTCACCATCTTTAACCCACCGCAGCGCCCCCGACACACCATCTCGCCGACGATCATCCGCTCCCATCACGCCGCCGGCCACCTCGTTGACCCTTTTGCATCATCAGCATCACCTCCTCCAAAACCCGAGCCCCTCCACTACCTCACTCCCTCGCTGCAACCCACACCAAGCTCCAAGCATCCGAGTCGACCCCCTCGCGGCACCCCTCACCGGAGCTACCTCCGCCGACCATCGCCGACCCCAGCACATCTCCAGGAGCTTCACAGCACCCCACTCCGCCTCCAGTGATCATGAGCCATCCCCCGGGCAACTCCGACGACGAACCCAAACTCGAGCCGAGGCCGTGAATCCAAACCGTGCCGTTCATTGCGCGTTAGTGCCGTTGCCGCTGCCGTGCGTCGTCAATGCGTCTCCAGGCAAATACTCTACTTGCTACATGCTAGATTATTCTGTTACAATTCAAAATCCTATTAATTCCATATTTACAATTCGTGAAAATTTATACGACACAAGTGTTTGATGCAAAACCTGAATGAAAACCTTCCATTAAACTGACGAAAATTGATCATATAATCTGGCCCATGTGGTAAAGAATATTGTGTTAAAATTTTACTGAAAAATATAATCGTTACTGACTTGAACGATCATCCCCAATTATACCCGTTAAAACTGAAAATTTCCCGCGTCTGAAATCTGTAAAAAATCATAATTAATTGTTTACAAATTGGAATGATGAGTTCGAGGGCTCAAATCGAAGACGACTCGACGACCTGGAACCCCATAAAAGTTTTAAATTGTTTCTATACTGAAAAGATGACGGAAACTGGTTCGGAGAACGACTCTGGACTGCAGTCCACAGCAGCTCTGGCTGTTGATTTCCTTCTTGTAATGCTTACCCTCTACTGCTCGAACATGTTGTATTGCGGAACCCTACACCATAGTGAATATGAAACAGTTAGCTAAATAACGAAAGTGATTTCACCCCTTTTTACTGTCGTTTACTATTTAAACTGTAATTTAAATGAACAGGACGTATAGCAGTCCCAAACAGAAACAGAACTGATACCCTATTGTTGAACAGTGCATAGCTTCTGACGTAGAGGCGCGATTGAGAATATGTCTGGTGGTTGGAAACCCTATTGAAAAACCTAAATTTCATTCAACTATAGCGTCGCTAAATTCTGATCCCAACAGGGTGAAAATTGGGTCGCGAAACGGACGTTCAGTTCAGAAACTGAATTTCCTGCAGCGAACACTTAAAATGAAACGGCTGTAACTTGCAAACCCGAAATCCGATTGCACTGAAATAAATTTTTTCGAACTGCCGACTGAGTTTACTTGCTACCGTCTTTATATCATTTTACTGAATTTTGAACGTATGATTTACTGCAATTTTTATAAGTTCATAAGGTGTATAATAGTTCGTATTACACATGACTTGTTAACTGCATAAATACACATGTCTTACCCGATTGCCACACACCTAGTGATAGTGCACGTTTTTATTCAGTGTACAATGCATTATCGTGCGTGAATGGTATTGGTTTAGGAGTGTCAAGTACGCCAATGGAAAAGTGAATGATTCGTGACAGTAAATAATACAGTGAACAGTGACAAAACCGTATTATTGGTGCATACTTGTACACGACTAGACCATACTTATCAATAGTGTAAATCTGGGGAAAAAGAGGAAATCGAAGTGGAAAGAGCATCGTATTTAGCGAGGACAGTGATTTAGAGGATGATCATTCGAACAGCGACTCTTATATATTAGGTTGGGCCTAGCGGTCCGGCTGACAGGATTATATCCCGGGCGATAGCGGGCCATAGTCTCGGGTATGTACGAGACTCTCGTTAAACATAATCCTCCTTTCCACAACTCAATTTCAAAAGTGACTTAGAAACCGATCGGGACACAGATCATATATTGCATCAGTTAGTGATATATTGATTACCTGCATTTTATCCTCATCCTCATTATTTTATTTTCTTGCCTTTTTTTACTATTATATTGTTGCTATTGTTTTGGATTGAACCATTTGTGCGTGACAGTTGTGTATGCTACTTAATTTGCTTTGGATTGAACCATTTGTGAAAAAGATATATTTATTTGTTATTTGGAGCACATGAGACATATTGGTCAATTTATACATAAGTAGAGGTTTAATTTTTTTCATTAGGGTTGAAGTGGAGGTTTATCGGCTCCTAGAGACGCCCAGTTTAAACACATTAATTTTAACAATTTCGGCCAAAGTTGTCCACACTACATTGCCTAAAAGCAATCATGGTTAAATCTACTTGACCATCCAATCTACAACATTTAATCACCATAACATCATTGTGTGGACTAACAGCTATCAAATGAATTGCATGTCATTACATGACCGTCTTCAACAATATCCTCAACTGCATGCATCATGCGCACTGCATGCACTTGCAATTCTAAATCTAAGACAATGATTAATGGAATGTGCAGCTTGAAGAAAGCAGCATGGCTACTCATCGACCATGGGAACCTAGCTAGCGCAAATGTGTTAGGATATGCTCGCCAACAAACTCGATCGCAAGCGGTTGAGGATTTCCTGTGACACTATTATATATTCCATTTGTCATTTGCCATCTATATTCTTCATGGAGAATTTCCTTTTTCCCCTTTCCTTTCATCTGGATTTTATTTGCATCTCTACCTTATAAACTTGCTTGCTCTGATTCAATTCATTTGTAATGTAACACGTAGTTTATTGTTTGTCTTTTTCGCTCAGATTCGTGTATGTTTACAGTATAATGTGTAGTTCTGTGTATCGCATTTCTTTAATCAAATTCAAAGTTTCTGTAATGTGTAGTTTGGTGCCATCCTCTATTGCTTCACAGAATAATCTATTACTTTTTTCTGCGCAAATGCGATAGATTTTAAAAATAGGACGGTTTCAAATATTCAAACTATAAGTAATTTTGTATCGGAAGGTTTCGCATAACAGCATAAGAAACAATATTTTGAGAAGTATATTAAACTTTCATTGACCATATATTAGACTTCCAACAAACATACATGTAAGAAACAATAATAAAGCATCAATTTGCATTATTCCTGTTATAAACAAATTTATGATTCGGCTACTATCTGTACTATTGAGTTTTTCAAGTAATCCACTTCTTCAACTGAGAATAAATAATGGATAATATTACATACAATAATCCAAAGATCAGCCAGTATGACTTCCCAAGTGCAGGCTATGGATCCAATAATTGAAGAAACGTGTATAGAGACCCCATTTAACGCAACTGACGTCAGATAAGATGCTCTCGAAGCTGAATGAATACACATGAATACGCATGAATCTGCTGCATTCTCACACGCATATTAAAGACACGGTTATCGGTTCTAGCTCGCAATATTGCTCCTTTATCAAGGAATAACCGGTTATACCAAAAGATGCAGTCAATTAACACCTATAACCCAAGTTAATTCACAGGGTTTTTTAAACCCATATGTAATAACGAATCTGCAAAGTCCAAAAAATTATCATACATAACAACTCCAAGAAAAACTATCATACATGTAAAATCATGAAAAATACATAAAGAAAGAAGAAATATATACAGGAAAACGTGAGTTTGATTCAATAATACTGAATTTAAGTGGAATATGGATCTCAATTCCTCGTTCGCTTCAATACCAATTCTCCTGATTAAAAAAAAACAAGCATGGAAAAAATATCCATAAAACTTAATTAGCATTTAATTTAACTAGCATTTTGCTTGACTCTCTACATAGTCCATGGAGACCCTATGAATGCGTAACAACAAAATAAAAGACAAAAAGAATTGAACAAAAAATAAAGTACACAATACAGCTTTATAAGAAAATAGATACCGAGGCCCTAAGGGCATGCAAGAAAATAATTAAAAATAAATACTGAAAGACTGAAAAGAGAATACAAATTCAGGAAGTACCTATTTTTGAACCATTTTTCACCACAAGAATTTGCCGCTGGCTTTGTTTGAGAGCGATGAAGTGCTGTTCCACTCTAATTGAACCATCTCTTAGTTCTTTGCAGTCCATTAATCGGTGATCAATAACATATGGAATTTCCTGAAATGAGAGAAAATGCAACTAGTTGTAATTAATAGCAGGAAATAAGCATATCTAGTTCATTAATAATAATACCTGATGATATGGTCTAACATTTTTTTATCGAACAACCTCCAATGCTATATTTTTCATTATTTCTTCTTCATTCATGATTGCGGGATCTTCGTCCCAAGGTCTTTTAACTGCCTGTATAGTAAACGATGAGTTACCAAATACCAAGTTGCGATGCAAAGACAATAAGCAATAAGTTTAGAAACAACCATGACAAACTAAAAGAGCATTAAGTCATACTTTTGAGCTTCTAAACTCAGAGAAAAATTAAAAGTGAAAGAGTGAAATTAGATTACTGTCAAGCATTAAGTTCCTCAGGAATCCAACACAGAGGAAGCAATGTATTAATTTATCACAAACAGTTTACATGCTTTCACAATATTCAGCTTGAGTTTTGATATATTACCGATGCATCATCAATCATCAGTAAGGTCAGTTTTCTATGCAAAAGGTTCTTTCAAATATATCCAAACTTTAATCTGGTTATTTTGAGCTTAATTACACTAAAATGCCCTATGCTTTGCCCATTATTCAATTATACTATAATATTTATATATTATAGATATACCTTCATGCTTATTTTTCACCAAAATATCTCTCTGACAATGTTAATGGGTCATCTTCTTTTACCATTTCCCCCTTAAAATTCTGCCTGATTTAATGTAGATTTGCTGGAAGAAGCATTACCGGCTTCCGCCTGCACGTTATCAACCTAAACTATAATTTTTACCATGATAAACTGGTCCCGGAAATTTATTCAAGGTTTTATAAGCTGGCTCCAAGTTAAACCACGATGTATATCAACCCCCGCCAGATAAAGAGAATTCTGTTCAGAACAGTTGGGTAGGCATTTCTGACAATCCAAGGCGGACTGAATTGATCAAAAGTCGTATCTGATTAAAAAAATTGATTCTCAAAACGACGCATGGCTTAAAGGTGACCAGTTAAGTTGGCTTGATTATGCTCGTAAGATGCAAGATATCCAAAGCATGATTGTCAATAGCCATGTGCTTCTGCTATCACAGACATCCAATTGGATTATCTGTAGGGGCAACCCTTATTTGTAGTAGTGCAAATATAACTTGCTGAAGAATGAAGATTTGAACACCAAAAGTCGGAATGAGCTAATTTGAGAAAAATTAAAGCCACCTAAGGTTAACTTACATTAAATACCCTTAACTATCGCTGTTCTTCGTGCCCTTAAAGTTATCTTTATTTTTTTCCTGATAATCTAAAACTATCTTTATTACAATGAACTTCCTTAAACTTTGACTGTAAGGTAGTGATGAGGCTCGATATCAGTGACTCTCCAGATGATGACACGTTGCAAATGACGTGTCCCAGAACATACAAGGGAGGATGAGTAACCTCGGTTGGAATCACACCTCGGGCCTCCGGTCCGAGGAGTCTCCCGACCTTCGGTGGCCTTCCAGACCACCCACTGGCTCGTCTCCAAGCAATCATAGAACCAAGATGCCTCAGCCTCCCGCTCGTACCCAAGCCTCCCGTCGAGCTCATCTTGCTCGGTCTCACCGACCGACCCGCAGCGCTAATCACAGGCGCCTTCGCCACGGCTCCGCGAATCTCGCCACGCGCGAGGTATCCGCCGCCCACTACCCCGCTTTCCACGACACCACGATCCCCATTAACGAGCCTATCTCGCCATTAATGCGGGATCCCGCCTATCACGCGGGCGTGATGTCAGGGGCGTAACGGCCGGTGTGATTCTCGCGCCCGCCCGCTCGTTGCAGACGCTATATAAACCTCTCCCTCAGACGATCGAGGTATCCAACTCTTTCCACTGAGCCGTTACTCTGCCAAAATACTATTTCTAACTTGATCGTCGGAGGGTCCTCGGTGGCACAACCACCTCGGGACTTCTTTACAGGTAGCTCGGTCTCAACCATACAAAGCCCATTGAGATCCACACGCTTCAGGAGTCAACCCTCCAAACTCAATCCCAGTCGTCCATCAGCGTTTGCAGCAGATAGATGGAAGAAAACATCTGAATGAGATCCTGATCTCCATCAGTTGGCGCCGTCTGTGGGAAACTCTAGTTCCACTCAACGAAAGTTCGTCTTCCGATCCCGACTTCATGGCGAACGATCACCGCGATGATCCAAGCGCTAGCCGCCGCCTTCCCCACAACGGAAGCGTGGATGAATCTCCTCCCCCGAACGCCATCAACGCCCTAGCCGCTAGGATAGATCGACTCGCGTCCGTCGTGGACGAGCTCGTCCGTGTCCAAACGGCAGGGCAAACTCCCCAGGCCGCCGCTCTCATACCTCGGGACCGGGACCCCTACAGAGGGAGAGAAGACTCTGCTCGCGTCGGCACTACTGACCACCGTCTCGCTGCCTCTGGCGGCCGCAGATCTTCCGGGCCAACATATTCTATGATCCGCTGGGCACCCTACAGTTCAACACCGAGGTCCGTTGCCAGAGCGTCTCGCCCCGAGCCCCATCACGTCTCTGTCCCTCCTGGGGAGGTGTCGGTCAGCTCGCCTATGCCCAGGCATGACCGACACCCCCTCCCTCGACGGGGTCGCGCGGACGGGACTCGTCACGACAGCTCAAAGACTATCTCGTCCGGGGACCTAAGGAATCTCATCGAAAGGAACCGGGGCCGCGGCCAGACACAGGTCTCCAACAGCCGAGGCTAAAGATCAGAATGTGCCAAATTATCGGGGTACCACGGTCGACTCGGCGCTCTAAAAAAGAAGATCAAAGGCATGCATCGGGAAGGTCGTCATTCGAGCGACGGGGCTAAATACGCCGCCGACTCGCTCACGAGGCCCTTCGCTGAAGAGCTTCTCGCCGTTCACGTCTCTTCCCGGAACAAACCCCCGAAGGTCTCACACTTTGATGGAAGTCCGACCCAAAGGACCATTTGGATGCATTCACGGCCGGGATGAGTTTCTAAGACTATTCTGATGCCACCTAGTGCCGCGCTTTCCTGGCCACTCTCATCCACGCCGGACGTGACTGGTTCCGAGGACTCGCACTACGCTCAATCTCAACCTTCGGAGAGCTGGCCACCCAATTCCTCGGCCACTTCGTCGAGAACAGACGGTAGAAGTGGACCGTCGACCATCTCTTCACAATAAAGAGCGGGGATAAAGAAACCTTCAAAGGGTACGTAACCCACTTCTACAACACCCTCCTCGAAGTCCCAGAACATCGGGACGAGACGGTCATTACGGCACTAAGGTCGGACCTTAGGCACAAGGAGTGGTTACGCTCCTTTGCATTAGCGCAACCTAAGACCATGGCCGTAGTAAAGGCCTAAACCGAACGCAAGATCCAGTTTGAATCCAAAGTGAATGCCAACCTACCCCAGACAGAACAAGCTGATCACAAGAAAAGGGGCCGGGATGAGAAAAAGAAGATTGAGCGGCCGAAGCCATACTCCCCGAAGTTTTAGGAGTACACCCCGCTCAACGTCTCCCAGACGGTTCTGCTGGAGGAGGCTAAGGGCGAGAGGTTTTTAAAGCTCCCCCCAGTCTCGAACAGGGCAGCGAAGCGCATCCGAGGCCCCTACTGCGGCTTCCATCGGTCTTAGGGCCACTCCACGGAGAACTGCAAGCAGCTCCGAGACTATATCGAGGAGCTAATCCGCTCAGGACATCTGGCAGCGTACTTGCAGGACAAGCGGCAAGCCGATCATGAGCAAGAGTAGCGTCCCCCTCCCGGTGAGTTAACAATAGGCCAAATCATGGTCATGTCAGTGGGAGGTGCGTCGAGTACCTACGAGGCTCAGCATCCCTCACCAACAGACGGAGCTGACAGCCACCCGAGAAAGAAGGCCAGGGCAGCCGAGCTGATTGTTTTCAACGACGAGGACCTCCATGGTATAACCATGCCCCATGACGATCCGCTGGTGATTACGGCTCGGGTCCACCAATACGAGGTGCAGAGGATACTGGTAGACTCGGGAAGCTCGGCGGACATTCTCTTCTACGACTGCTTCCTATGCATGGGGCTCACCCCGGCAGACCTAAGACCGACCTCTCACGTCCTGTCAAGGTTCACCAACCACTCCATCCCGGCGGAAAGGATAATTATGCTGTAGTTTAACATTGGGGAAGCAGGCCGTACGTGCACCATACCTGTAGAGTTCATCGTAGCGAAAATTCCATCGGCCTACAACATTCTCCTCGGTCGTCCAACGCTGAACTCCCTCCGGGCTCAGATATCGACTTTCCACTTGGCAATGAAATTCCCGCTCGACCAAGGCGGGATAGGTCGGGCCTACGGAGACCAGCGGACTGCAAAGGTTTGCTTCATCGTAATATCTTCGTTTGAGTGGCCAATCAACGATGTTGAGGGCGAAGGTGACATCAGAGCTTCTCTGGACACTCGAAACGAGCAAAAAGAGGTCCGAGGGACCCCGGTGGAGCCACTGACAGAGGTCCCCCTCGCAGAAGGGGACGACGAACAAATCATTCAGATCGGGTCGCTTCCGACAGGAACTCAAAGAGACGACCTGGTTCGTTTTCTCAGAAACAACTCAGACGTGTTCACCTGGGCGCCCGTTGACATGCTTGGGATCAACCCCAAAATCATATCTCATAAGCTCGGAGTAGATCCTACGGCCCGACCCATCAGGCATAAAAAGCGAAGCTTCGCCCCGGTCAAACAGAAGGCTATCGAGGACGAAGTAGATCGCCTCTTCGCCGCCAACTTCATCCGCAATGTGCCCTATTCAGAATGGCTGGCGAACATAGTTCTGGTCAAAAAGTCGAGCGGGAAGTGGCGCATGTGCGTCGACTTCACCGACCTCAACAAGGCCTGCCCAAACGACAACTATCCCCTCCCTCAGATAGATCAGCTCGTCGACATCTCAGTAGGTCACGAGCTATTGAGCTTCATGGATGCCTTTTCCGGCAACAATCAAATCCGTATGAATCCGACAGACGAAGACCTCACCGCATTTACAACGGACCGGGGGGTATACTGCTACAAGGTGATGCCTTTCGGCCTCAAAAACGCCGGAGCTACGTACCAACGATTGGTCAATCGCATGTTCAAGCCGAAGATTGGAAGGAACATGGAAGTTTACGTCGACGATATGCTCGTCAAATCGGTCTCGTCGGTCGACCACGCTAAGGATCTGAGCGAGGCCTTCGAAGTACTCCGCAAATTCAAGATGAAACTGAACCCCGCTAAGTGCGCATTCGGGGTCACCGGGGAAAGTTTCTCGGTTTCATGGTCATCCACCGTGGAATCGAAGCTAACCCAGAGAAAATCGACGCTATCCTCAACATGGCCGTGCCCAAGACTAACGTCGAAATCATGTGACTGACGGGGCGGGTAGCCGCTCTGAGCCGTTTCATGTCGAGGTCTGGGGAGAAGTGCCTCCCGTTCTTCAAGGCTCTAAGGAAGATCCCGAGATTTGAGTGGTCAGAGGAGTGTCAAACCACCTTTGACCAATTAAAGAGCTACCTTGCGACGCCACCGCTGCTCCCCGACCAGTTGAAAGAGACGAGCTATCGCTGTATCTGGTGGTATCCAACCAAGCAGCGGGCTCAGTGCTCGTCCGAGAGGTCGACGGAGTCCAGAAGCCGGTATACTACATGAACCATGTCTTCAAGGACGCAGAAACAAGATTGTAGGATGTTTTTCGTCACCCCATTGAGATGGGAATACGCGCGCGCTTGTCAGGCGTACTACAGATTCCCCTTGCTTAGGATAGGCCGGGATTTAATGATTGTGGGGATCCGAATCTCCGACAGCCGCGGACTAAGCTGCCGTTAATTACCCCTCGCCAGGGAACCTCCGATTGACGGGTTAAACTGGTCATGCAAACTCAATGTGCAGTGTGCGTGTGATGTGTTTTGAAAGGGGGTTTTGGATATGTCGGGAGCCATGCAGAGTTTTTACGGGGGTCCCGCTACCCGGATAGCGGGCCGGGGGTCAAGGAGGCTAGCAGCCCCCTTGCGGGGTGCGGGGCAGCGTCCCGTTAGAAATTTTTTTCTAACAGGCACAGTGTCGTGGAGTATGTGTGTGTGTACATATGTATATATATACGTGTATATATATATAAAAGGGGAAAAGACATCCAAAGGATGCATGGAGCCAGCACAAGAGCGCTAGCGCGCCACGTGTCGGCATGTGGGCGCTTTGCGCTTGAGCGCTTTGCGCTTGAGCGCTTTGCGCTTGAGCGCTTTGCGCTTAAGCGCTGAGCGCTTGAGCGCAAGCGCGCCACGTGTCGGCATGTGGGTGCTTTGCACTTGAGCGCAGGGCGCTGGAGCGCAAGCGTGCCACGTGTCGGCATGTGGGCGCTTTGCACTTGAGCGCTAGGAGCTTGAGCGCAAGCACGCCACGTGTCGGCACGTGGACGCTTCACGCTTGAGAGCAGAGCGCTGGAGCACAAGCGCGCCACGTGTCGGCACGTGGACGCTTTGCGCTTGAGCGCAAGCGCGCCACGTGGGCGCTTTGCGCTTGAGCGCAGGGCGCTGGAGCGCAGGGCGCTGGAGCGCAAGCGTGCCACGTGTTGGCACGTGGGCACTTGAGCGCAAGCGCGCCACGTAGGCGCTTCGCGCTTGAGCGCAGGGCGCTGAAGCGCAAGCGTGCCACATGTCGGCACGTGGGCGCTCGAGCGCCAGCGCGCCACGTGTCGGCACGTGGGCGCTTGGCGCCTGAGCGCAGGGCGCTCGAGCGCCAGCGCGCCACGTGTCGGCACGTGGGTGCTTGGCGCTTGAGCGCTTGGGCGCCGGCGAGGAAAAGGGGCTTTTAGTCCCAGAACCAGAAGTTATGCGTCAGAAAGGAAATATTTATTATATATATATATGTATATATATGGAGTTAAACTCCTAGGATGTTTTGAAGCTGATGAAGGGCTTCTCCCCTTCAGCCCTAGTTCTTCCCCAAAATGGGGTTTCTGGAGATGAGTCTCCTTCTTCTTCCTTTGTTTGGCCGGATCTTGAAGATCAAGAGATGTGAGATTTTAAAGATCTCTTCTTTTTAAGATCTAATGACAGATCCAAGTTCCCCTTTATGGGTTTTGTGGTGAAAAACTATTTAGTTTTGAAAAAAGAAGAGTAAAACTCTTGATTTAATTCAAAAGAAAGAAGAAGGTTTGGAACCTTCAAAAAGGGGAAAGAGGCACAAACCCTAGGTTTTTGAGAGAATGAAAAGCGTTTTTTTTATTCATCATCATTTTGCCTTATATTGGCTTACATATTTACATATAGCCTCTTGGGCTTTGCAAAAAAGGCATTTTGCCTATCCCATGGCTCATGTGCCATTTCTTTTTGCACATAAGCCATGGGCTTACAAAAATTTGGCTTTATGCCCATTTTGTTTACATTCATGCATAAAAAATTACATAAAAATTATTTATTACATGACTTTTTATTTTGGCATGGCGGAAAGCCGGACGCTTCGTGTTCGGGCTCGACCTGGGCATTGGCCCACTTGCTTGGGCTTGGGCCCACCTGGCTTGGGGTTGACCTTGACATTGACTTGGTCAACCGGGGTGCAAATTTTGACTTCAACAAAGTGCCCCCCATCAATAAATGCACACTACACATGTGAGTCGTGTGCATGAAATTGATGGATCTTCTTTCACGTGGAGGCGACTTGCTTTGGTTCCCACTTTTTGGGATGCACTGTCCTTTTTACGACGTGGACGGTCGACGCTCGACGCGTCTCCGAGACGGAGTGTCCATGGTAGACGTTTCCCTGGCCCAGAGCGATTTGGTTCCTGCTTTGTAGGAAGCCTGCACTGCCCTTTTTACGACATGGACGGTCGACGCTCTGATCCGGAGCGATTTGGTAGACGTGTCCCCGGCACGGAGTGTCTGCTTGACGTTTTCCCGGCACGGAGTGTCGCTGGTTGACGTGTCCCCGAGACAGAGTGTCTGCTTGACGTTTCCCCGGCACGGAGTGTCGCTGTTGGACGTTTCCCTGATGCGGAGTGTCTGTGTTGGACGTTTCCCCGATGCAGAGTGTCGCTGGTTGACGTGTCCCCGGCACGGAGTGTCTGCTTGACGTTTCCCCGGCACGGAGTGTCACTGGTTGACGTGTCCCCGAGACAGAGTGTCTGCTTGACGTTTCCCTGGCACGGAGTATCGCTATTGGACGTTTCCCTGATGCGGAGTGTCTGTGTTGGACGTTTCCCCGATGCAGAGTGTCGCTTATTGACGTGTCCCCGGCACGGAGTGTCTGCTTGACGTTTCCCCGGCACGGAGTGTCTGCTTGACGTTTCCCCGGCACGGAGTGTCATTGTCGGACGTTTCCCTGATGCGGAGTGTCTGTGTTGGACGTTTCCCCGATGCAGAGTGTCACTTGTTGACGTGTCCCCGGCACGGAGTGTCTGCTTGACGTTTCCCCAGCATGGAGTGTCGTTGTCGGACGTTTCCTTGATGCAGAGTGTCTGTGTTGGACGTTTCCCTGATGCAGAGTGTCGCTTGTTGACGTGTCCCCGGCACGGAGTGTCTGCTTGACGTTTCCCCGAAGCGGAGTATCGGCTGGTTGACGTATCCCCGAGACGGAGTGTCTGTTGTCGATGTGCCCCCGGCAAGGAGTGTCTGCTTGACGTTTCCCCGAGGCGGAGTATCGGCTGGTTGACGTATCCCCGAGACGGAGTGTCTGTTGTTCGACGTAGAGGTCGATATTGGAATTGGTTGGTTTGATTTGTTTGATCTGAGTTGATATCAGCATCGCTACACTGGAATATAGTACCAGGAGCGAATCGTCATCTGTCTTGAGAGGATTTTGGAATTAGTTTTCTGTCGGCATCTGCATTGTTGCACTGGAATAATGCCAGGAGCAACTCATCATTTGCTCCGAGAGGATTTGGGAATTGGTTTTTGTTTAGCATCTGCATTGTTGCACTGGAATAATGCCAGGAGCAACTCATCATTTGCCCCGAGAGGATTTGGGAATTGGTTTTTATTTGACATCTGCATTGCTGCACTGGAATAATGCCAGGAGCAACTCATCATTTGCCCCAAAAGGATTTAGGAATTGGTTTTTGTTTGGCATCTGCATTGCTGCACTGGAATAATGCCAGGAGCAACTCATCATTTGCCCCGGAAGGATTTGCGAATTGGTTTTTGTTTGGCATCTGCATCGCTGCACTGGAATATGGTACCAGGAGCGACACATCATTCGCCATTGGGGATTGGGGAGTGATGGCTTAGGAGACAGGTTTAGGTCCCTGTCACCTAAGGCTTTTCGATTTTATGGGCCGTGAGGGTCCCATAAAAGCAATTTCTCTCTACGAGTCGTAAGAATCTCGCAGGTGTATTTTCTCTTTAGGAGTCGTAAGGACTCCTAAGTGTGTTTTTCCTTTATGAGTCATAAGAATCCCACAAAGGTTTATTCTCCTCATGTATCGTGAGGACACATGAGTGGGTCTTCCCAGTGGGGCATAATTCCAAAGGCGGAGACCAGCCGCGTAACTGGTGATTACGGTGGGATATGGGCATGATGAGAATTATTTTGAGCCCGTGGATTGTATACGGTAGTCAATTTAGGGACTGGCCGTAGGGCCGGAAGAATTTTTGGAAACTGGATTTTGGTTGGCGTCTGTATCGCTGCACTGGAATATGGTACCAGGAACGACTCATCATTCGCCACTTTTTTGTTTTTTTGTTTTTTTGTTTTTTTTTGTTTTTTTTACCGCGATTGCTCTATCATTTCAGCTTTTCTTATCGCGAAGGTTGCGATTGCCCTATCATTTCGGCTATTTATTCGCGGTTGCCCCATCATTTCGGCTTTATTTTCATTTTTATTTTCACTCGCTGATTTTTATTGCGAGTTGGCCTTTCATTTCGGCTTTTCTTTATTTTTCTTTTATTTACACATTTTTTGTTTATTTATATTTTTTTTACATTCTCAGTTTAACGACTTAGAGATCGACTGTTCCCAGTTTAATGACGTGGTGGTCGATTGTTCCCAGTTTTATGACGTGGTGGTCGACTGTTTTCAGAGAAAGGCAGATGTCCGAGAGAATCAGTTTCACGAAGAACTTCGGTCTCCATTTGTATGAAATTGGCGGTCGCAGCTTGATTATTGGTTAACACGCCAGGGGACAATGATATTTCTCCCGCCTTATATTGTTTCTTGACCCAATCCTTGAAGATGCAATGGTCTTCAATAGTGTGCCCCAGCACTCGGTGGTATGGGCAAAAGTTAGGATGATCAGTCATGTTCCCTTCACTTAGCCTTTTTGGTTCTGGTAGCCGCAGGCCATTCTTCAGAGCATCTTTAAAAAAATTGTGGACCTTGTCCCTTCGGAATGTGTAGACCTTATTTCTTCTTTCCTCCAAAGTTGGTTCTCGAGATTTGTTGGTTTTCGCTCCGCCCGCTCTCTGCTTATTTAGAGAATCGGTGCTGTTAGAACTTCCGCCTTTTCGATTGTCGTCCCTCAAAGGTTTCGGTCTGTTTGCGAACTGAAGATCCTGAGCAGACTAAGGCTTTGAGCGTTCCAACGTTTGGACCTTTTAGGTCAGCTCTTGGAATGTTTTAAGACCTGCGGTGCACAGGAAAGGTTTCATCCAGTCCTTCAGATTTTCTATAAGAAGACTGACGAATTGGTCTTGCTCCAATGGCGGTTCACATTTGACAGAGAGATTTCGCCATCGGACTATAAAATCCATGTTGCTTTCGTTGTTATTTGGCTATGTCCTTACGAGGTCGGCAATGGTGATTTTATCACTGACACTCATGAACCTTTGCTTGAACATGGATTCTATTTGAGCGAACGTCGTGATCGAGTCATCTGGTATGCTTGCATACCAATCAAAAGCAACATCCGTCAAGCTATTAACAACTGATGGAGAAGGAGCGCATCATTGCCCCCAGTGTTTGCGCATGATGCTTTAAATTGGGCAATGTGCCGGTTCGCATTTCCGTCCCATCGAACCTTTCAAATTCAGGGACGACATAGCCAGTGGGAAACTCCACAAGATCGTACCGAGCAGGATACAGTCTCCCGCTACTGCTGGTGTCTTTTTGCTCTCCGGTTTCGGCCACCAATGTTTTGACTTTGTTGGCAACCAAATCCATGATTTGATCTTGAGTTAGCGGGTTGCTGTCGTCGGCCGCCAAGACATTTTCCGAGATAGGATGCGACTGGCCTTCGTGCGGTCCGCCCACCTTTGGATTTGAGGGAATAGGCGTCGGCTGCCTCGGGACATCGTTTCCCGGTTCACGAGCAGAGCCCTGCGCCTGATTGGGCGGCTGAGAGGCAAGTTGGGCTGTGAGCTATAGGACGACATTTGTCAAGTCGTCAATTTTTTAGTAGAGCTTGGCCATCTTCTGTCTTTGTTTCTGAGCTGCTTTCGGAGCTCTTGAAGCAGCTCTTGCTCCGTGGTCCTGAGGCAGAAAGTCGTCTCTTCTTCACTTTCCGAGCCCGACTCCTCATAGACCGAAGGTTCTTTCTGCCTATCATCCTCATCGAGAGGGTTTTCATCACCCAGCAGAGGCGGCTGTTCTTGGAAAGCGGCAACCATATTCAAGCCAGATTGGATTTGAGACGTAGTGGCCCCATTCTTGCTCTTGCTGCGCGTGCCCACCATGTAGACAGTGTGGACCACATATCCAGCCATTTCCTCATCTTTGGCGGGGTGACCCTGTTCTTCGAACCTCATGAGGTTCAGCCTAAGCCCTAGCCCTTTTGTTGGCTCTATATCTGAGCCTTTTCTGCCTTAGCTTCTCAATTTTAAGGGCTTGGCGGGCATCCATTTCCTGGGAAGCCACCGTGAGTCGATTAGCGGGGAGCTTAGAGAAGACATCCGATCGAGCAGTTGTTAGGGGCACCACCGGAGCTTGCTCGAGACGCCTTGTTGTTTTGTTGGTGTTGATGGCCTTGCCCTCAGCTGGGGCCAAGGAAAGTCGTTCAGATACCGACTTTTGTTTAGGTTGGGGCGCCCTCGAGATCACCATATTTGGTCTCCTGCCTTTCGAGACCGGTCTGTCTGTTGCTGGAGCTTGAGGAGCCGGGATGGCATTAGCTAACACGAACAGGATAGAGCCGAATGGTAGCGGCTCCTCCTCCCATTGTCGCCCGAGACTGGCCGGAAGGACCGTCCTGGAGTCCATCTTCATCGTGTAGGAGACGGGAGCTGAGTTCATCTTTGGAGACATTGTTGGAAAGTGATTGCTTGAAAACATGCATGAAAAAGCATTATTTTAGTATAAATATAGACATGTATATTGATTGAGTTCGCATGGACATTTAACCCAAAATATGGGAGGAGAGACGGTCCCACCGGGCGTGCCAGAATCTGTAGGGTGTTTTTCGTCACCTCATTGAGATGGGAATACGCACGCGCTTGTCAGGTGTACTACAGATTCCCCCTGCCTAGGGTAGGCCGGGGTTTAATGATTGTGGGGATCCGAATCTCCGACAGCCGCGGACTAAGCCGCCGTTAATTACCCCTCGCCTTTGGAGCGAAGGAACCTCCGATTGACGGGTTAAACTGGTCATGCGAACTCAATGTGCAGTGTGCGTGTGATGTGTTTTGAAAGGGGGTTTTGGATATGTCGAGAGCCACGCAGAGTTTTTACGGGGTCCCCGCTACCCGGATAGCGGGCCGGGGGTCAAGGGGGCTAGCAGCCCCCTTGCGGGGTGCGGGGCAGCGCCCCGTTAGAAATTTTTTTCTAACAGGCACAGTGTCGTGGAGTATGTGTGTGTGTACATATGTATACATATGTATATATATATGTGTGTGTGTATATATATATAAAGGGGGAAAAGACATCCAAAGGATGCGTGGGGCCAGCGCTAGCGCGCCACGTGTCGGCATGTGGGCGCTTTGCGCTTGAGCGCAAGCGCGCCACGTGTCGACACGTGGGTGCTTTGTGCTTGAGCGTAGGGCGCTGGAGCGCAAGCGTGCCACGTGTCGGCATGTGGGCGCTTTGCACTTGAGCGCAAGCGCGCCACGTGTTGGCACGTGGGCGCTTCGCGCTTGAGAGCAGAGCGCACCATGTGGGCACTTCGCGCTTCAGCGCTGGAGCGCAAGCGCGCCACGTGTCGGCACGTGGGCGCTTCACGCTTGAGTGCAAGCGTGCCACGTGTCGGCACGTGGGCGCTTCGCGTTTGAGCGCTGGGCGCTTGAGCGCAAGTGCGCCACATGGGCGTTTTGCACTTGAGCGCAGGGCGTTGAAGCGCAAGCGCGCCACGTGTCGGCACGTGGGCGCTTTACGCTTGAGCGCAGGGCGTTCGAGTGCCAGCGTGCCACGTGTCGGCACGTGGGCACTTGGCGCCTGAGCGCCAGCGCGCCACGTGTCGGCATGTGGGCGCTTTGCACTTGAGCGCAAGCGCGCCACGTGTTGGCACGTGGGCGCTTCGCGCTTGAGAGCAGAGCGCCACGTGTTGGCACGTGGGCGCTTCCGCGCTTGAGCGCAGAGCGCGCCACGTGTCGGCACATGGGCGCTTCACGCTTGAGCGCAAGCGTGCCACGTGTCGGCACGTGGGCGCTTCGCGTTTGAGCGCTGGGCGCTTGAGCGCAAGTGCGCCACATGGGCGTTTTGCACTTGAGCGCAGGGCGTTGAAGCGCAAGCGCGCTACGTGTCGGCACGTGGGCGCTTTACGCTTGAGCGCAGGGCGTTCGAGTGCCAGCGCGCCACGTGTCGGCACGTGGGCACTTGGCGCCTGAGCGCCAGCGCGCCACGTGTCGGCACGTGGGCGCTTGGCGCTTGAGCGCTTGGGTGCCGGCGAGGAAAAGGGGCTTTTAGTCCCAGAACCAGAAGCTATGCTTCAGAAATGAAATATATATATATATATATATATATATATATATATATATATATATATATATATGGAGTTAAACTACTAGGATGTTTTGAAGCTGATGAAGGGCTTCTCCCCTTCAGCCCTTGTTCTTCCCCAAAGTGGGATTTCTGGAGATGAGTCTCCTTCTTCTTCCTTTGTTTGGCCGGATCTTGAAGATCAAGAGATGTGAGATTTTAAAGATCTCTTCTTTTTAAGATCTAATGACAGATCCAAGTTCCCCTTTATCGGTTTTATGGTGAAAAACTATTTAGTTTTGAAAAAAGAAGAGTAAAAACTCTTGATTTAATTCAAAAGAAAGAAGAAGGTTTGGAACCTTCAGAAAGGGGAAAGAGGCACAAACGCTAGGTTTTTGAGAGAGTGAAAAGTGTTTTTTTTATTCATCATCATTTTGCCTTATATAGGCTTACACATTTACATATAGCCCCTTGGGCTTTGCAAAAATGGCATTTTGCCCATCCCATGGCTCATGTGCCATTTTTTTGCACATAAACCATGGGCTTACAAAAATTTGGTTTTATGCCCATTTTGTTTACATTCATGCATAAAAAATTACATAAAAATTATTTATTACATGACTTTTTATTTTGGCATGGCGGAAGGCCGGACGCTTCGTGTTCGGGCTCGACCTGGGCATTGGCCCACTTGCTTGGGCTTGGGCCCACCTGGCTTGGGGTTGACCTTGACTTTGACTTGGTCAACCGGGGTGCAAATTTTGACTTCAACAAAGATATCCAGCCATAGAAAAGATCGTCTTGGCACTCATTGTAGCCTTAAGGAAGCTACAGCACTATTTCCAGGCGCGCACCATCCTCGTACTTACCGAGCGCCCTTTGGGGCTATCCTCGCCTCACCCGAGTTCTCGGGCCGCTTAGAGAAGTGGAGGTGGGAGTTGTCCCAGTTCGACATAAAATACTGCCCGAGGCAGGCCATCAAAGCACAGGCCCTGGTCGATTTTATTATCGAGTGCACCATCCCCAATAAGGAGCCAGAGTCCACGCCGGCCCCCGCAGCTCAACCCTCGATCGAGGGGAAGCCCGACTCAGTCCTTAATTGGATCCTTTATGTCGATGAGTCCTCGACTGAGGAAGGCTGTGGTGCCGGCCTCATCATTCGGGGCTTGAACGGGGAAGAAACGGAGTATTCTCTGAAGCTCGGGTTCAAGGCCTCAAATAACACGGCGGAATACGAGGCCCTACTGGCCGGACTGCGCATAGCCTCCGGGCTGGGGCTAAAAACCATTCGGATCCGCAGTGACTCAGCCCTAGTCGTTGGCCAAGTGACCAGCCATTTTGAGGCTCGGGAACCTCTAATGGTGAAGTATCTGGCCGAGGTAAGAAGACTTCGGAAGAACTTCAACGAAGTCCAGGTAGACCAAATCCCCAGACAGCTCAACACCCAAGCCGACGCCTTGAGTAAGCTGGCTTCGTCCTACTCGGCCAACAACAAGCGATCCATCCTCTTCGAGATCTTGCCACGGCCTAGTGTGGAAGACGGGGCAACAATACTTCATGTGTACACAGCCCAGGAAAAAGACCGGGACTGGAGGAAGCCCCTCGTGGAATTCCTAAGGGTAGGTACACTCCCAGAAGATCGAGGAGAAGCCCGCCGTCTCTGAGCCAAAGCCCGACACTTTGTCTGGAGCAATGGGAACCTCTACAAAAAGTCCTTCACTCAGCCCCTGCTCCGATGCGTCGACCCCCACGAAGCCAACTACGTCCTCCGTGAGATCCGCGAAGGGGTCGGTGGCGCACACCAAAAGGCCCGCACCTTAATCCAGAAGGCATTTCTCCAGGGGTACTACTGGCCAACTATTCACCAAGACGCTCCAGAAGCTCGTCAGAAGATGCAAAAGTTGCCAACTCCACGGAAGCGTATCTCTCCTTCCAGCTACCAAGCTGACCGCCCTAACCTCTCCATGGCCGTTTTCCCAGTGGGGGATGGACATGATAGGCCGTTCCCTACCAGTACGGGCGGGCATAAGTACGTCCTCGTCGCAGTGGATTACTTCATGAAGTGGATCGAAGCCATCTCTATCAAGAAACTGGATGCCACTACAACTATCAAGTTCCTGCAGAACAACATGATACTCCGGTTCGGCATCCCGAGGTATATCATTACCGACCACGGGACGAACTTCGAAAATGAAAAAGTGAAGGAATTTTACAATGAATATCATATTCTCATGAAGTTTGCCGCGATCGCACATCTCGAATGCAACGGGCAAGCCGAAGTCGCTAATCGGGACGTCCTTCGAGGTCTCCGGACACGTCTAGAAGGACGCCAAGGCAGTTGGGTCGAGGAATTGCCCCGGGTCCTATAGGCCCTACGCACGTCAAAGAAGACCCCCACCGGGGAATCCCCTTTCAGCCTCTGCTACGGAACCAAGGCAATGGTCCCAGCGGAGATCGGGCTACCCAGTCACCGGGTCGAACACTTCGACGATGAAGCAAACACCTCGGCACTCCGAACTAACCTGGACGTCTTGTTGGAGAAACAAGACCGGGCTCAGATCCGAGTAGCCGCCTATCAACAACAAACCGCCCGCTACTACAATGCGTGAGTCAAGCGTCGTCTCTTCAAGGACGGAGATTTAGTTCTAAGGCGGAACGAGTTCGTCGACCAAGGCAAGATGCATAAGTTTTCCCTAAAATGGGACGGTCCTTTCCTCGTCTCCGAGGTGCTGCCCGGTGGAGCCTACCGTTTGCAAGACGCGAAAGGACGCAAGTTTCCACGGCCTTACAACGCCGAGAAGCTCAAGCTATACCTCTGAAAAAGTATCTATGTATATTTCTTCTTTCGCAAAGGCAATGTAAATCTATCTAAAGTTCTTTTTGTTCAAATAATAATAAGGGAACACTAGAACATTACAGAAAGAAAAGTTTTATTCATTCAAAGGTACAATGGGCTCCTCAGTCGTACATCGAAAAAGAAAAATTACAGTAGCGGGGAAGGGGGTGCAGGAAGCATTGCTCGTGGTACTCAGAGTAGATCTCCGCCAACCGAGCCCTCGCCGCCTCGGACCTCAGCCTCTGATACTGTCCGCGAACGTCGGTATGATACCTCGGTCGATAGCACTCGAGGATGAGTGCTACCGAGCGATCCCGCCGCCCCGCCGAGATCAGGCCGACACAGCATAGAGACCTCAGCTTACCAACTGTCTCGTCCTTCAGATGCTCGGACAAGGGGTTGTGCAGCCCCGGCGACGCCCTCCAGATTGAATACATCAACAGCTGGAGGAGGGGTGAGTGCCGGTGAAGCAGTCGGCCGCAGCGATCCTCGATGCAGCTTATCACTAACTGCACCATATCCTCGGTGCAGTACTGATCGTAGAGGTACACGCCCTCGAAATTTATGATATCAGGGATGGTGAAAGGGAAAGCATCCATTCTTAAGTTTTGGGGGTGGAGGAAGGAGTGTCCAACAAGATCTCCGTTTTATAGCCCCACAGTGCCCTCAAGAGTCCAACAGCCGCCCGTTCATTCCAATCCCGTACCGCCACACGGCGGATATCCCGCCTCCTTCAGTAAACCAAAATCAGAATGATGCGGCCCTCACGCTTCACCTCCCTCCATCGTTCGTGACATGCGTCACCCACGACGGTCACTCTTCCCAAAATTTAAACACCAGGGAAGATCGGACAGAACCTCACGACTCAACCGAATAGCTTCCCTGCTCGGCCCGTCTTTAGCAGGCCTCCTACGGCCCCTCCCGCGCTAAGGATCGAAGCCCTCACCAAGAGCAATCGAGAGGCCACCCCACTCGGTTATCCCTGGCTGGTAATTTCTTACCCCACGATGCCAGAGATCAAAGATCTCGCCAAGAGGCACCGGGCAGCAACCCTACTCGGCCCGTCCTTAGCAGGCCTCCTACGGCCCCTCCCACGCTAAGGATCGAAGCCCTCACCAAGAGGCAACCGAGCGGCCACCCCGCTCGGTTATCCCTGGCCGGTAATTTCTTACCCCACGACGTCAGGGATCAAAGCCCTCGCCAAGAGGGACCGGGCAGCAACCCCGCTCGGCCCGTCCCTAACAGGTCTCTTACGGTCCCTTCCCCGCTAAGGATCGAAGCCCTCACCAAGAGGCAACCGAGTGGCCACCCCACTCGGTTATCCCTGGCTGGTAATTTCTTACCCCATGACGCCAGAGATCAAAGCCCTCGCCAAGAGGCACCGGGCAGCAACCCTGCTCGGCCCGTCCTTAGCAGGCCTCTTACGGCCCCTTCTGCGCTAAGGATCGAAGCCCTCACCAAGAGGCAACCGAGCGGCCATCCCGCTCGATTATCCCTGGCTGGTAATTTCTTACCCCACGACGCCAGGGATCTAAGCCCTCGCCAAGAGGCACTTGGCAGCAACCTTGCTCAGCCCACCCTTAGCAGGCCTCACTATGCCCTCCCACGCTAAGGATCGAAGCCCTTGTCAAGAGGCAACTGAGCAGCTACCCTGCTCGGTTATCCCTGGCTGGTAGTCAAATACCCATGATGCCAAGGATCTAAGCCTTCACCAAGAGGCCACCGAGTAGCTACCCTGCTCGGTCCGCCCACGTCTAAGCGATCACCACCTCGACTTCGGGGCCATGGGGATACCGACCTTTCACTGGTCTTTGAACACTTGGCAAGTAATAGAATTCAACCCGACGTGTGATCGCTAATGGAAAACCGACTTAACGTTAAAGCAGTACTGTGCAAGTACAACTGTTTACCACAAACAAAAGGAAAATGCGCACGCAAAGAAACTACAAAATGAATTTTCTATTCATAAAAATCAGGAGTATTTATAAGGGTATTATGGGCTCCCCAGCCTTACAAAAATGCCTGGAGGCATACAAAATTCTGGCGCAACATGAGGAGGCAGGGAAGTTCAGGCCTCAGGGCCAGCGCGAACATCGATGAGCATCGCGTCCACTACGACCACCAGAGCGGCGTCTTCACGGTCAGAGCTCTCGGTGGGAACCTCGGCGCCGGTGGCGGGTACTTCCGATTTGTCCCTAACGAGCCGCCAGGGGACTCTTCCCTAGCAGCACTGCCGGGAGACTTCCCCTGCACCTTTTCCCCATGGGGGTACTCGGCCCGGAGCTTGCCGTGAGGAAACTCTGGCATCTGGGCCTTGACAGCGTCGAGGGCGTCGTGCCAAATATCGCCAGCAGCTTCAGCAAGGTCGGCGTAGAACCGGTCCGACTGCTTATTGCACTCCACCGCCTTCGACACCCGAAGCTCGGCCTCCGATACTCGAAGCTCAGCACGCCTCGCCCTGTCCTTCACCGCCTCATTCTCTTTTCGGAGGTCATTCGCCGTCTTCTTCAAGGTGGCGACGAGCACCTGGGAGTCCTCCCACTTGGCCTTGGCAGCTCGGGCAGCCTCTCGGCATCGGGCGACCTCCCGACTTTCGGCCGCCACCCGGTCTTCAAGGGCAGCGATCCTTTCCATCGCCGCCCCTAGCTTCTGCCTTGAGCTCTCCTCATGGCCAGCGGCCTGCATCGCCGGGGCTATCTCCTCGTCCTTCATGTTGACGACGAGGGCAACATGCTGGAGGACCTGAAGAAAAGAGAAGGGATTAAAAAGGAAAGGGAGGCGCCCGATCATGCGAACAAAAATCCTGAATAAAGAACCAATTGGGATGCGAACACTAACCTATACGGCCTCCTGAGCTATGGCCGCCATTTGGGCCCGGAGGGTTTCCCGAGAGATTTTGCCCCCGGCCGACCTCTCCATCTCTGAGAGCAGGTTGTCGGCGACGGAGAGTCCCGAGGGCACCTCAAAATGGAGCTCCCTATTTTCTACGAGGATCGGGGAAGCCGGGGTGGAGGGCGACGTCCTATGAAACCTCTTAAGGAGCGACGCGGGAGAACCAGTCTCGGCCCCCACCTCGGAAGCCCAGGGCTCCTGCTCCCGATCACACTTACGAACTGGCGTACAGCTGGACTCGGGGGCCTGAGGAGCGTTTAGGCGCCTGGTTAGAGCTACCGCCGACGGGGACGAAACCGGCGGGGTCGGAGCCGACGACGGGCGAGAAGGGCCGGCGCCTCCAGCCTTCTTTCCCTTCTTCACATCAACCACTGCCGCTCGGAACTTGTTTAGGTCCATGGGTTCTGCAAAAGATAAAATACAGAGGAGTCAGCAACGTCAGAAAAGTAAAAGAGTGCTCAATTCTAAAACAAGTCGACCGAAAACTCGTAACTTACCCGCGAACTGGACGAGGTTGAGCCCGGCACAACTAAGGGCCCGCTCAGACAGCAACACATCGGCCCGGGGGAAGGGCTCCCACTCCGACACCGCCAACGCGTCGGGATCCATCGATCGACTCACCCGCGGGCAGCTGGCCCCTTGCCACTGGGTGGACACCGACCAATCCTCACCCTCGGGCGGCTCAACAAACAAAAACTTCTTCTTCCGGCCATGAATGGAAGAAGGTACTATGACAACCCCTGACCCGGCAGCACTCCCTTTGTGCTTCCTAAAGGAGAGGTATACCCAGCTCGGCTCGTCCCTACGAGCGCCGGGGTGGTTTTTGTAGCAAAGGGAAGACACGATAAGGCTCCGGTGGAAAGGGATCAGATGCATCTTCAACCGGATCAGGAACCCAAGGAGAATCCTCCAAGAGTTCGGCACTAGCTGATCCGGGGCTAACTCGAAACAGTTCAACACAGCACTCACCTTGGGGGAGAAAGGCAGACGTATCCCGGCCCAAAAGGCTTCCAGGTAAAAGGCAATCTCCTTGCCCCTTACCTGGTCTGCCCTCTCCCCCTCCTCGGCCAAACGAAACGAATAGCCGGGAGGAATGTGGAAATAAGTCCGGATGGTGGCGAGCTTATCCGCATGCCTCAGTGTGGATGGCGCACCAAGAGCATCTGTGATCAGCGCTGTGGGGACCGCCCCCACCGCGTGACCCCGGGGAGCATGACTAACCCTAACTCCCTGGGGAGACTCCGACTCAAACGAGGAAGAATCGGAGGAAGTAGAAGAGGAAGCTGCCGAAGACTCCCTAGATTCTACCCGGACTACATCTATAGACTCCTCAAAAGAAGACATCTAACCTAATCAAAAGGGGCGTTCTCGGGAAATCAAACGCAAGGAATCCGATCTGAGGAGAAGAGCGCTGAGCTTACACAACTAGAGACGAGTAAATTATGAAGAGGTATGGGCCCTGACGGGGATCCCACCTCTATTTATAGCCGCCGGCGTACACATCTTACGGCTCCGATCGCCTCCCGCCAAAAGACCTTTCGCAACCAACGGCCGACAACGTTCCACTTGTCGCACTCACAATTGGGTGCACCCCTTCGGGCGCGGGAACTCCTGTGGCACGTCACGCCATCCAAACCACGCCAGACACGTGGGTTGTCGCTTCAACAAACGTACGCACGATCCGGCGCTTCCCTTTAATGCGAGATCTCTCTCCTGATCCGCTGATACCATCAACAAAATACTACTCTTTGCCCGGGAATACGCGCCGACGATATCTTCGAATAAGAGCTCACCCCGGGTGATCAGCCAAGACCACTCTCAACCCGATCCAAGAACGGGTCGAGATGAGAGTGGGGGGCTAATGATGAGGCTTGATATCGGTGACTCTCCAGATGCTGACATGTTGTAGATGACGTGTCCCAGAACATACAAGGGAGGATCAGTAATCTCGGTTGGAATCACACCTCGGGCCTCCGGTCCGAGGAGTCTCCCGACCTTCGGTGGCCTTCCAGACCACCAACTGGCTCGCCTCCGAGCAATCACAGAACCAAGATGTCTCGGCCTTCCGCTCGTACCCGAATCTCCTGCCGAGCTCATCTTGCTCGGTCTCACCGACCGACCCGCAGCGCTGATCACAGGCGCCTTCGCCACGGCTCCGCGAATCTCGCCACGCACGAGGTATCCGCCGCCCACGACCCCGCTTTCCACGTCACCACGATCCTCATTAACGAGCCTGTCTCGCCATTAATGCGGGATCCCGCCTATCACGCGGGCGTGATGTCAGGGACGTAACGGCCGGTGTGATTCTCGCGTCTGCCTGCCTGTTGCAGCCGCTATATAAACCCCTCCCTCAGACGATCGAGGTAGGCAACTTTTTCCACTGAGCCGTTACTCTGCCAAAATACTCCTTCTAACTTGATCGTCGGAGGGTCCTCGGTGGCACAACCATCTCGGGACTTCTTTGCAGGTAGCTCGGCCTCAACCACACAAAGCCCATTGAGATTCACACGCTCCAGGAGTCAACTCTCCAAACTCAACCCAGTCGTCCATCAGCACTCGCAGCAGATAAACGGAAGACAACATCTGAAGGAGATCCCGATCTCCATCGGGTAGTTTTTCCAACTAAATGCTTTTAAATGTAACACTTTAAGAGAGCATGTTGAAATTTTTTTATACAGAAAACTTTATGTTAGGGTAGGGAACAGCCATAGTTTACTGTTGCTGGGAAGGGATACAAAAAGAATGCGTTTTTTATGCCCCTGTTCTTCATGTTAATTCCTGCTATTATCTGGTTGTAATTCTGTATTTCTGAACATGTTCTGTATTTAAACTACTGATGAAGCATTTATATGACAAGGGGCATTTGCCCCAGCTCTTTCAGCCAAAGAAAAGAAAGAAAAGAGAACAGCGATAGTTAGGGTATTTTAGTGTAATTCAGCTGGCAACTGATGGCTGAATAAGAAATCACACCTGGTTCATCAAATATTGAAGAAGGTCTTTTACACCTGAACCTTTCATTCCGGATACCATGAAGAACCTGCAACGTCCAAAGGAAACACAAAAAATATACGAATATATAAATAGTTGAAGCGTAAGAATTATTATAACAACAAAGCAGCTCCCCTCTCAAAACCAGGAAGATTTTCAAATTCTTCAGCAACCTTCAGCAAGTCTTTCTTCTTCTTTACTAGATCAATTTTATTCATGCACAACAACCTTTTTTGTTCAGGTTGAGCCTTTTGTCCCAAATGTTTAATTAATTTTATCACCCTGGAGTCAGGCCTACAATTTTTTTTAATGGTTTAGCAGATGCTTTTTTACACCAAATCATTATTTTATTTTCATTTCCCAAGAAAATTTGAAGCTACTGAATGTTGGCTAAATAATGTGTTCTTTATCTAACACGATAAAATATTACTGCATACGTTTTACACATAAAATAAGAGCTCAGTTACACTAAAATACCCCTAACTACGTTGCTTTCACTAAACCACCTTAAATTTTTTTATTACATTAAACTTCCGTCAACTTTAATTTTAAGGGAGTTTTTTTTAAAAAAAAATATGCCCTTAACTGTAGCACTCCAAGGGAGCTTACTGTTATTAGAAAAAACTTTGAGATAATTTAGTGAAAAACAACGAAGCTTAAGGGTATTTTAGTGTAGTTAGCCTAAAATAAGAGAAACATATATAACTTTGCGTAGAAAAATCGCCACAAGAATGTTGCTCATACCCAAAATTATATATACTTTAAGCCAACATTCTATACAGTAAGAGCAACATTGTCCAAATCATCCAAGGAATGTGAGGATGACCAAGAATTTTGTATTCCATACCATATGAATAGAAATAGAAAATCTAAAAATATGAGGGAAACAAGGTGATTAGTCAGGTACTTGGTAAGATGCCTATGGACATCAAAAATTACTATCAAAAGATCATATAGTTCAACAGAGCTCCAAGCAATTTCGACGCGAACTTTAACATCTCTGTGTGGAAGTCCGCTTTTCCCTAAGATAAGTCCAGGAGTGTCAAAAAAGCTCTGGAAAAAATAACTTCAGGTTAATATGTTTTAATTATAAGATAGCATGTATAACAAATGATGCAAAAACTTACCATATGATGTTTAAGAACAAAAACAAACATGAGCAGTATTAACAAAAGATGATGGAAACAGTATTCTAAGTACAGTAATTGGATGGGGAAAGGCTTAGATGACATGAGGACGAGATCATTACTGATGAACAGCCTCACTGGTTACACCAAGATAATTACACAGAAAATTTTGGCGGACTAAGCAACAATCATTTAGATCCTCACACTTAGATGCCTTATAGCTAAAAATCTCGAAAACTCTATCTCCCACCACTATATGACCAACCAACCTCAACTCGTCTTTGAACATTCTACGACTGCACTTACAACGCGTTCTTTTATGGTCAAGGACTCAGCCTCCACTATAATACGCTTTCATTGATTGTCATTTTGACAGAAATATATCAAACTGCTTGGCTCTATGTTGGCATTATGTCCAAATATATAGCCATAACTAAATTGTGTGAGATACATTTCATTAGTGCTTAACAAATAATTAGATTTGTCATTTAGTGTCTAGATTACTAGGTACTGATCGTGGTATAGATTGCCTATCTGATATCTTTGCACCTTAGATATTATCATAGCTAGATTGGGCTTGGAAGTGTTTGATCAAACTAACTGCTGGAGGCATATGGAGGTGTAAATGACTAGCGTTATTCTCACAATATGAGATGAGATTTGCACTAATAATCTAATACATTGGATGAAATTGGAATGCATTGATGTTTCTGACATTTGGAACTGATCATTAAAATTTGGTATTGTCAAAAAGACATTAAATTGGTTAAACACTTGTATATAAGAGAATAACGAAGGAAAGAGGCCATAGGAGGGGATTTCCTCCTTTGGCATCGAGAAAATACAAACTTCACCATTTTTTTCAACGATTGACATCCATCATTATCATCGTTACCATCTAAGATGTGCATACACCAAATTTCATATGATATAATAATAATAATAATGGAGGAAAGAGGCTATAGGTATATGAGGGAATTTCCTCATATGGCGTCGATAAAACACACCCTCCATTGTTTTTTCCGATGATCGGAACCCATCATCTTAATCGTTATCATCTAAGATATGGGTACACCAAATTTCATATGATTCTACAACATTTTCACCGTTGAATTAGTGGGTTCAAAATTAACGGTTTACCGACAATAGAACATTTTACATCACTAATTGAATGGTGAAAAGATTGTAGAATCCCATGAAATTTTGTGTACCCATATCTTAGATGATAACGATTAAGATGATGGGCTCCGATCGTCGGAAAAAACGACAGAGGGTTTGTTTTTTCGATACCATAGGAGGAAATTCCCGGCCTCTTTCCTCCATTATATATATATATATATATATATATATTGAGCTAATAAAATTTCTGACCAGATATAGTTGCAGATTAGATCTGCAAGATCCAATATGCC
Source organism: Agapanthus africanus (assembly GCA_030015575.1). NCBI lineage: Eukaryota > Viridiplantae > Streptophyta > Magnoliopsida > Asparagales > Amaryllidaceae > Agapanthus > Agapanthus africanus. The sequence goes on along the minus strand of CM057349.1, from coordinate 406,059,571 downwards.
GTATATCCTCATAGAGGTTGACGATAGAAGATTTCATTTTCTAACACATGGTTAAGATTCTTAAGAATTATGTGTTAAGATTCTTAAGAATAGCATTGGTATAAAATTGTTGTTTAAAAACCTTCATGAAAGAAAATCAAAAGTTGTACTGCAAACATTAAGAATTTTCAAGTGACATACTATTTGAGTGTTTCCTCTATTCATCACTCCCAAGATTTCATGAGTTGGAGTATTTGTTTTCCGGGAAACAGCAGCAACTTTTGATCCAACCTGGGTAAAGAATTAAAGCAAATTAACAAATAAGAAACATACTAAATTTTACAAGATATTGACCTAAAATGAAATGAACTCTGACCTATGAAATCATTGAGGCAAATTCATTAAGTTTTTCAAGGCATGTAATCACTTTCCATATAGCTAAGGAGTGTATTCTCAAGTGTTTTCTTAATAGTGTAGCTACTACATGCATTCTGCAAAATCCATAGTATGGCGGAATCTCCATACTCATAATAACAAGAAGCTAGATTACCTGTACTATATCGAGCCAGCAAAATGTGTGTGTGATGGAGGCCAGGATCTCCCTCAGATATTGTCCTCCGTCAATCTTATGATCAGCGGTGCTGAACGGTTGAGATTTAAGATGAGAGTTGAGCATGTGGAACCCAATGGGTTGTTGTTTGTTGTTGACGCCGAGCTACCTGCAAAAGAAGTCCCGAGGTAGGAAACCACCATAAGACCCTCCGCCGATAAAGTAAGTACCAAGAAATATTAGGGCAGAGTAGTGGCGTATTGGAATGAGTTCGAGTTACCTGAATCGTCTCGAAGAAGGGTTTATATAGCGGTTGCATGGAGCGACCCAATATGAGATTCTTGCCGTCCGTTATGCCCCCGTATTACGTTCGCGTTGATGGCGGGATACGCTCATTAATGATGAGATACGCTAGCGTGGGATGAGGGACGTGGAGCAGCGGAGATCTCATCGTGGCGAGATACGCGGAGCCGTTAGGGGGCACTCGTGCTCCGTGCTTCCGGCCAAATAGGAACGCTGAGACTCAGCTATAGGTTAGCTCAGAGATGAGCTAGGGAGCCGAGGAAGCTCGGGTTTTGTGCTACCGGTCCCGATCTGGTCAAGAAGGCAAGGAGGCTGAGAAAGCTCAACTCTAAGATAGCTCGGAGACAAGCTATTGACCGGTGGTTAGTCGAAGAAGGAATGTACCCAAGGAAGGCCCCGAGAGGTCGAAGCCTATCTTCGGACGAAGCTTCGGAGGCGAGATACCGAGGAATGTTCCCTTATTCCAACTCCACAGCCCCAAAGAATCTAGTGGATTTATATGGACGACACGTCATCTGCTACGTGCCGTAATCTGGGGAATCTCCACTTACGAGTATCATCATTAGCCCTCACTCTCGTTCCGGCCTATTTATGGGTCAAATTGAGAGTGGTCTGCTCGGTCTTCTCTGTTCAGCTTGGTCCGAAAAATCTTCCTGGTAGGTTGTCCGGGAACAACATGGCATTTGGCGGTTGTGTCTCTTTGATCCCCGAGTTCACATGGCGTATCATCTGGCAGGAAGCTGTCCGCCGGCCTCGTGGCGAGAGCTAAGGATTCACATGTTAAGCCGGACAAGAATCTTCCACCATGAATAGGTGTAACGGGTAGGAAGCTGTCGGCCGGCATCATGGTGAGCGCTTAGAATTCATAACTTTGAGCAGGAATCTACCCGCCGTGAATGATTGCGACGGGCATGAAGCTATCCGCCGGTCTCGTGGCAAAGGCTTAGGATTCACGGCGTTGTTAGGCAGGAAGCTACCCATTGCGAATAGGCCGAGCAAGAAGCTCCCCGGCGGCCTCATGATGAGGGCTTTAGATCTACTTCTTCGTTGGGAAGGAAGCTACCCACTGTGGATGGACCGAGCAGGAAGCTATCTGGCCGTCTCGTGATGAGGGCTTTGGATCTACAGCGTTGTTGGGCAGGACACTACCCGCTGTGGATGGGCCGAGCAAAAAGCTGCCCGGCGGCATCGTGAGAGGGCTTTAGATCCACAGTATTGTTGGACAGGAAGCTACCCGTTATAGATGGACCGAACAGGAAGCTGCCCAGCGGCCTCGTAATGAGGGCTTTAAATCCACGTTTTCGTTGGGCAGGAAACTACCCACTGTGGATGGACCGAACAGGAAGCTACTTGGCCGCCTCGTGATGAGGGCTTTAGATCCACATCGTTGTTGGGCAGGAGCTACCCGCCGCGGATAGGCCAAGCAGAAAACTGACGAGGGCTTCAGATCCACGGCATTATTGGATAGGAAGCTACCAGCGGTGGACGGGCTGGGCGGGAAGCTACCCGGCCATCTCGTGATGAGGGCTTTGGTCGGCTACCTATAGGCACATCCGAGCTTCATTTACTTGAGTGAAGGGCTGGTCTTTGCTTGATGGGCAGGAGGCTACCCGTCGGCTTTGTGGGATGTTTCAGTATGGAAACAAAAAGAAGCAGTTCAGATTGCAGCGAAGTAGGACTCTTTATTATTAAAGAAAATACAGATATAGTTTAAACTCTCCTGCATTGAATGACCGGATTTAGTGGATGTCCTTGTTGCTCGGACTCGGGTCAGTCGGTGACGACCATGATTTGCCCAATCGTCAGCTCCCTGGCTTTCGGTTGGTCGGCTTGCCCCTTATCCGCTTGACGTTTGTCTCGCAGGTAATTTATCAAGTGACCGGAGTTGATCAGTGTTCAGTCGAAAATATCGCACTTTTGATATAATATTTTCCTTACTTTTTACAAATATTTAAAGGTGTTTATTATAAATATGAAATATATGAGGGTTTATCTGTAAAATATCTATTGTCATATATTTATATATTATAATTAACATTATGAAGGAAAATATATGCATATAATATTTATATAATATTTTGGTAATTAAAATATGCATATCATATTAAATATTCTAATCAAGATTCTTTAAAAGATATAATATCATACAAATGGTTAGAATAATATATCTATAACAAATATTACTAACATTATTCATGAAGATATTGTGAAAGATCTAGCTCAGGTCAGGAGATCGGGATATCGAGATGTCGAGAATCAAAAAACTGCCGATAAAGTTTAATTAAATCATAAAATTAATACTGGCAGAGACTCGGAGAAGATATGAAGATTTCAGATATCACAACAATCTCCATGTGTTAATATGAGGCTACAGAAGAATTTTCATCAACTGATCCTACTATCCCACCGTCCAACCGCGGCAAATACACCCTAAACGCGGCGGATCCGCGGCCGTTCTGAGGAGTTAGGGTTTGGGATTTTGTGGGTAGGATCTTCTCAACAAACCCTAATATATGACATTTAGGGTTTGTATTTTCTGTGGCTATTTAAAGGACTGAGAGCCTCACTTGGAAAATAACCTTTTTACACGAAGCAAATTACCGTCAAAAGAACAAGAGATCCACGACAGGTCTGCGATTCGACATGATAGAGCGACATGGTTAACGACGGAGTATCTACTTCCTACGAGGTAGAGATCGAGAGCAATTTCTTCCTCTTGTGATCTAAATTCGAAAGATTGTACTTGTAACGTTGATTAATAAAGGTAGATCATTAGTTTAGTTCTTCGCATTAATTTCTGCATTACTTTCCGTATTTACATTATGATCTCCCTCTCTATCCTTTCTTCTTCTTCTCACATCATGCGTGAGTAATTCCTAACTTGCTAGGGTTCATAGGATTAGGGTATAATAATGGATGAGAAAATATTTTAACTTCTTTTACATCTTGTGAAGTTTATAAACTTTAGCAAAAGAATTGTTAACATCCTAATCGGGCGCGCTATCAATTTATTGATAGTCTTGACCGCGATTTAAGATTAGATTAACAATTGTTTTATTAAGGGCTAGACATGAATAGAGATCAATGAAAGGACATAGGTCAATAGTGGGGAAACCCTAGTTTCTTCCAAGAACCCTAATCCTCATTCATCACTATCTATCTAGTTTTAAATCTATCAAAAGATAAAAGAAGTCATTTTTATTAGTCATCCATCAACTACTAAATTCTAATGAACCTTACAAGCCCACTTCTTCATATATTCTACATCCGTGTTTAACATAGATCTAGAATCTACAACTATTCTCCCTATTCTTTATTCAACTCGTCTAAAGCAAAATTAATAGTTCCACGCATCTCTGCGGACGATCCGTACTCATCTCGGCTAGCTATGAGTGACACCGTTATTGATTGCAGTTACTACTACAAAAACACACTACTCTTTACACATCAATCAATCAGCTTCTCGATATAATCACATAGCTATTTACAATCCTCGGTCGGGTGCCCTTGCATCCGATGATAGGCACAATACGGGCCGCAAAGTCGCTTGTCCAACTTTCGTGTCATCGGCGGCAGCTTGAAGAATGTTTTGCTCCCTGCCTCCTCTAGCAGCTCGGCCTGTGAGACATTGAGAGGCGTGTACTCGTGAAAGCTCTGTGTATAAGGTTTCGACCAATTAATCTTCTTCTTGTCTTCTTCTAGGCCTTTTTCTTTTGGTCTGTCCGGTATCCTCGGGAAAGGTGAGCATTAACCATATATTCGAATTGGATTTCTCGTTCAGTCCAGAACTTTACCTCGGCCAGGGTCTTAGGTAGCGCCAATGCAAAAGAGCGGAGCCACTCTTTGTTCCTATGACCAGACCTCAGAGCGGTTATGACTGTCTCATCCCGGTGCTCGGGTACCTCCAGGAGGGCATTATAAAAATGGGCAATATAGTATTTGAAAGATTCCATATCTTCGCACTTGATGGTGAACAAGTAGTCGACCGTCCTCTTCTGTCGTTGGTTGCCGACAAAATAACCGAGAAACTGAGTATCTGGCTCATCGAAGGTTGAGATTGAATGCGGAGTCAAGCCGCGGAACCAGTCTCTCTTGACCCGGATGAGGGTGGTGGAGAAGGCTCGGCACTGAGCCGCGTCTGAATTATCTTAAAAGCTCATACCCGCCGTAAACGCGTCCAAGTGGTCTTTTGGATCGGACTTCCCGTCGAAGAGAGCCATCTTGAGCGGTTTATTTCGAGATGAGACCCGCTCACTCAACAACTACTCCGTGAAGTGCCTCGTGAGGGAATCCACGGAGTATTTTTCCGATATCCCGAGCGAACGGGTGGCGAGCCGCATGTTCTCGATCTTCTTCTCGATGACCTCGATTCGTTGCTGGTATCCCGAGGATTCTCTATATTCAGTGTGCCGGCTGTCTCTGCTTCGGGTTTGAGTGATGGAGCGGCTCTGCTTTATCACGTTCCTCAGATCCTCTGGGTGAACCCTTCGTGGCTCGCCCCGTGTAATAACCGGTATCCTTTGTTTGTATTTTTCGTATATTTTAAACAATAATTTCATTTAAATTTCCTCAATTATTTTTCCTATAAAATTCCAAATTTTTCTTTTCAATTTTTCTCCAAACTACCTATATAAATCTTTCCCCAACTAATTATTTGTTATCACTAAAATCCTAATTCCTAAACTCAAACCCATGCCTAGCCCAGGCTAACCCACTCCTTTTTCTTATTCATTTTAGCCCAGCCCATTGATCCAGTCCAAGCTCTTCCCATACCCTTCTCTTTTCTTTCTTTATTTTTCTTATTACTCCCCAGCCCAAACTCTTTCGCTTCTTCTCTTTCTTCTTTCTTTTAAAATTCCTCCCATTAATCTTCCCAAATCACAACCGAAATTTACCAATAAACTATCGTAACACCAAATTTATTCCTCTATTAATTTTCCATAATTCCTATAACATCTCTCTCTCCCCCCCTCTCACCTTCTCTTCATCACCCCAACACCAGAGACTACCTCCTACCTCTCTTTACGGTGAGCTCGAGCTTCCCTACGGCCGACCGCCCTCCATCGCCATAAGCGGCTGCAACCGTAGCCGAGCTCCTCCCCCATGCATCGACCCTCCTCTTCCGACCATCCTACTCCACCTCCAGCGCCCCCTCATCGCCACCAATACGCTCTACACCACCTCAAGCCGAGGCCCACCCATCAAAACCGGGACCACCACCTTGTCACCGCCGCCGACAAACTCACCGACCACCATCGCCACCCCGAGCTCCTCCTCGATCCCCTCTCGACTCCACCTTCCACCATCACCATGAGCCACATCCAACGAGCCGTGCACACCTCCACGCCTTCCATCGTCGCCACCCCCTCACCTTGACTCACAACTCCATTGCCGACTCCCCCCTCTCAAACCTTTATTTCCGACCCCTCATTACCCACCAAGCTTGCCACTGTCGGCCACTCCTCTAAGTACCTAGTGCCCAAAGTCTTCACCGAGCTTCCAACCTCGACTACACCTCCTCTTCCCGAGGCCACCTTCTCCCTCAACTTCATTAACCCCATAGCCGCAACCCTTGCTGCCATCAAACCCATCACCTTCAATCCAACCGAGAGCTCCATCATCACCTGAAAACCCAAACACCAGCCTGCACCATCACCGTCAGGACCACCCCGCGCCATCAGAGCTCCAGGCCGCCGCTGCCGACCTAAGCTCCTCCTCATCGGCACCTTCACCAGTAACTCTCTACTACGCTCCCACGAGCACCTTCTGTTAGTGATATATGCCCTAGAGGCCATTATTGTATAGTACTGGATTGCATATTATATTTTGGAAGCTTGGGATATACACGGATATAATAACAGTCCTGCTCAACATAATAGTATGTTATCTGGTTTGATTCTATCTTAACATGTGTATGTGTTTCTTTTAACATATCGCTAATACATGTTGATAGAGCCCTCAGGATATTTGCTTGACTACCAGCGTTGTGATGGCAGTCGCACTAATGGGGGCTGGGTAGTCTATAAGCACATCCTTATATTTGTCCCTAGTCGTAGGATTATTAAGATAGGGCATCGATACTTCAGAGTAGACTGGTGTATACGCTTCTCATCCCAGTTCGGGAGATGGCCTGTCCCGCAGCCATTAGTATGTAATACCGGAGATAGTATACAGATGCTCATTGGGTTATGAGTTACACTGGACAGACTCGCGGGGGAACTGCTGGTTGGTATTATACCTATCATTAATTAGCAGTTCTCGGGTGGCATGAGTACAGGTTAGTCCGTTGACTTGACATCACTATTCGTATCGAGAGTGTTTCCACTGTACTTAGATTACTACCCTACCACGGCTTAAAGGAGTCATGCAAACAGGTAGTGGTTGGGTGCAGTCCCGAAGCACTGGGAGGCAGTAGTGGTTAGATAGGATTCGTCTCTCCCGGTATTGAGGGTTGATATCGCACTGTGTTCGGATAGCCATTACACAAAGTCTCTGGCCAGGGCAAGCGAGATTTACTGGTAGGTACACTAGTAGTTTCTCAGGGTGTATTAGGCTTTACACCGACACGACTTATTGCGCTATCAGGGGTCTGACGGTTACTACCTGTTCCCGCCAAAATTTTTTTGCTCAGAGCTTGCTGTTCCCTTATAAAAATAAACGGAAAGCTCCACGTGTTAAACACGTGTACCCATATGCAAAGTATGTAACTATCGCCTCGGATATGATTAAATCCTTGAGTGCCTCACGTGTTTCCCATGTGAGCGCCAGCGCCAGCCTCTGTTAAGATTAAATTCTATAGTGGCGCCTCACGTGGAACACACGTGAGTGCCGGCTTGCAAAGCACGATAGTGGCTACTTATAAAAGAATTAAATTCTTAGGCGGCGTCCTCGTGCATAGCACATGAGCGTCAGCGTCCAAATTAAAGAGGATGGAATTAAATTCTACATGGGAAATGTTTCCCTAAAATCTGTGATATTCTCTGTTAAACAGAGCCGTTAGATCAAAAATCCAATGGTGATAATAAATCATCAAAATGATAGAATAAAATTCTATTAGGAAAAAAATATGTCCCTGATTAAATATTCTCTGTTAAAAGGAGAGCCGTTGGATCAAAGATCCAACGGTGATTTAAAATCATCAAATGATAGAATTAAATTCTATTTGGGAAATATTTCCCCCGATCTTTCTAATATGGAAAGATTTTTCTCTAACAGATAATCTTGGATTTAAAATCCAATGGTGATAAAACATCACTAATTAAACTATCTGATAGAATTAAATTCTATGTGATAGAATTAAATTTTATTTGGGAAATATTTTCCTTAATCTTTCTAATATTGAAACATCTTTGTCTAACAGAGAATCTTGGATTTAAAATCCAATGGTGATAAAATATCACCAATTAAAACATCTGATAGAATTAAATTCTATGTGGGAAATATTTTCCTGATCTTTCTCAAACTAGAAAGATCTTCTCTGATCCGACGGTGATTATAAAATCACCCATCGATCATCTGATAGAATAAAATTCAATTTTAGAAAAATATTTTCCTAATCTTGTTAAACTAACAAGATATCCATATGATAGAATTAAATTCTATTTTAGGAAAATATATTCCTAATCTTGTTAAACCAACAAGATATTCATATGATAGAATAAAATTCTATCTTAGGAAAATATTTCCTAATCTTGTTAAACAAACAAGAAATCTTCTCTGTTAAATAGAGAACCTTTGGATTAAAAATCCAACGGTGAATAAAATTCACCGATTAATCTAAAAAATCATTTTTATTGATAATAAAATCAATCATGAACTCTCAATGAGAGATTTTCTCAACAAATTGATTTTTCTTTTCTCCTATAAATAGAAGTAAAGAGATTAATTAAAGGGGAGGAGAAAAAGAAAAGAGGAGACCCTCCATAAGCTTATGTAAAAATACAGAAGGCTTTCAAAACAATAGAGAATTTAATTCTCTCAAAGATGAAGATTTCCCTCCTAAAAAACACTAGGTAAAGAAAAAAGAAGAGATCAAAAAATATCTCCTTTACCTATTAAAAGGGTTTAACCCTTCTCAAAGAACTGAGTTCTTTCTCTGGATCTGAGATCCACAAGACAAGTCTTCCACAAGTTGAGAATTTAATTCTCATCGGGAAGATCTTGTTCTTGAGAATCAAAGATTCAGGAGACAACATGGATATAAGAACATGAAGAAGATGAAGTTCATAATACTCCGGGAACTTAGTTCCTTCTAATCAAGAATTTAGTTCTTTAAAGAAGCCGATCCGAGATCCTCAAAATAGTGATCTTGGTGATCCTTAATGGTCAAAACACCATTAAAAAAGGTTTAACCTCTCTGAAAATATGAATATGGAAAACATGGAGTTCATAATACTCCAGAAACTTAGTTTCTTCAAATCAAGAATTTAGTTCTTAAAGAACATGATCTCAGATCCTCAAAATAATGATCTTGGTGATCGTTAATGGTCAAAATACCATTAACAGAGATTTAAGCTCTCTAAAAATATCAACAGGGATTAAATCTCCAAAAACATAGTGCCTCACGTGAAACACACGTGAGTGCCAGAAAAAATTAGTGCTTAGCACTAATGTAGAGCCTCGCGTGAAAAGCACGCGAGCGACCAAGGCTAAAAACCCAGCGCCTCACGTAAAAAGCACGTGAGCGCCAGAAAAGATTAGTGCTTAGCACTATGTTTTATGTGAAACACACGTGAGCGCTGTATATCTTAGTGCTTAGCACTGCTGGGTAGTATAGAAACCCAATTTCAGCCCAAATTGGCTAAGTTTCCTGAGGTTAAACCTTTTTGATTTTAAATCAACCGAGCCCATATGCTCTTGATTTCCAAACCGATCTTAGTCTCAAACATGACTGATGATCTCTCATTGATGATATCCAAAATGATATTCATCCCATATTTCTAAGGTAATCTGAGTCTCAAATATGACTAACGATTCTTAGGTCCACCACAATCCCTTTTTCCCTCAAATACGAGATTTGGTTGAAGGGTACATCTCTCCACACCTATGTATATCGTTGTAATTCCTCAACATCTTCAGAGAGGTGGAGGGTCCCGACAACCAACAACTCTTTTCTCGTCCCAACTTGATGTAAAACTTCATCAAGACTGGGAATGATATACCCCCCACATTGATGTACTTCTAAACTGACGTGCACACCTCAAATAGGATCGCACCCCAAATTAGGCGCATTCCATGTCACTATCATTCACTCCGCCACGTAACAAAAATACGTGCCCACAAGATGAATGTTGGACCGAAATGTCCTTAAACTATTCTTCATCCCAAACAGGGAACATTAGACCGAAATGTCCTTAAACTAACATTCGTCCCAAACAGCGAATGTTGGACCGCAACGTCCTTAAACTAATATGTTTTGCCCTGCAGACTGTCTCCATAATGACTATCGTATACTACCCATGGGCTATTCATATATGATCTAATGATCAGTTGAGCCCATATGCTCACTGCTCATAAGTCGATTTTAGTCTGAAACATGTCTAATGATCCTTAGATCAAACCCAAATATCCCATGAACCGATGGACCTCATAAATGTGAGATCTGCGTCCTAAGTTCATTCCCGTTGGAAAACCAAGCCACCAACGTAGGCCCCGTCAAGCAAAATTCTTGACCTAAACCCAAATCTCAAATATATGGATTTGGACTAATCCGCACCCTACGGGCGACGATATAAACTAGTCTCCGTATACAATCCACGGGCAACCATAACAAACAAAAACACACACGACACGAAGTGAACTTTCGGAGCAAGAGAAAGTGGTTATCGCAATGCAGTAACGTAATTAACTGCAGGGGTTTGCGCCAGCAGGGAAGAATGTCCTCACAATCAAAAACCTCTCATAAAAGGAAGGAGAATCTGATAAAGTCTGCTACAACGGCCGCGTATGTCCAAACCTCCGATATACGGTGCCATAAATCAACTTGGTATCTTTGGAGAGGTGGATGGATAAATCCAAATAGCATCTGCCCCCAGATTCAGGCAAGATGATCCATCCCGGTTCGTCTCTGTTTCCGGCGGTGAACAGATTTTGGCACGCCCGGTGGGATCTTTTTCTCTTTCTACTCCACACTTCGTGTGTCATGTTTTCGCGAACGAAATCGTGGTTCTCTATGGTTGCTCTTGGATCTGAGGTATTAAAATTTGGTGTCTTGCTCCTATGCAGAAGAAGAGAAATCGATGGTTTTCCAATGCACCTCTTGCAACAGCAACTCTCGCTCCACCCCAACTGGAGGAGTGACCTACGGGCCTAACGCGGCCTCCATCTTTTCAATACCGGTGGGGCAAGTAACGCAAGCCACTACTGGATTGTTCTTCGGGACCATGTTCCCACCAGTGGGTGTCGGTGCCTCAGCGCCGCAAGAAGAAGCTCCCAAGAGGTCGGTCTTCGATCGACTGGCGACCACAACGGCCCCTCTCAACGGGCCGTCCAAAGCTGACGTCTCAGTCTTCAAAAGGCTGGGCAAGAACCCAAATGGGTCCACAAAGAGGCTCGTGACACCTGAAGGGGCTATCCCAAAACGGATAACCCTCCCAACTCCTGCTACGGGCGAAGTCGTCAAAGGTGCTTCCTCTATCAGAAAGTCGGTCTTTGAAAGATTTGACGACCCTCCTCAAACTCTGCCAAGGACGTCGGTCTTCAACAGATTGACGTAAACAGCAGCCCCTCAGCAAAGCTGGGTGTAACATCCCTAAACTTTCTGTACAATTTTTTTTCAAAAATACAGAAAGTGGTATTTGAGCCTGAGCACAAGTTATAAATTTGATTTGCTTTTTAACAGTAAGAAGGAGCTTATAGCTCATTGGTAAGACCTTGCACCCCTGAACCAAAGCACCAGAGTTCAAATCCCATCAGCCACACATTATTTTTAATTATAATTCTTTTAATCTTTTAGAAACCCAAGAGTCAACACGTGCATAATCCTTAAACCCAAAGGTCACACTAAAAACAAATGAGTCCACTGCAGTAGGCGAAGCGACGGGGACACGTGGCGGCGAGACGGACCCCGACTCGGCCGGCGCCGCCGGCCGAACTCGCCCAAATCCGATTTTTTCCTTCTTGACATCTGTGCCTCTTGAACTCCTCATAACTCCTACACTGTTTAAATTCCCTGAATTATTCCAGAGACTTAAAAATCCAATTAAAACTCTTTTTAATGCATTTTTTTATCACACCCTAACCCTAGATTTTCCTATAAATACCCACTCAATTTTTCACACCATTCACACTAAAATTCCTGTCCAAACTCTCAAGAAAATTTTCTAGTCCTTTTGTGTGCAAGTGGAGTTAGCGAAGGGCGAAACTCCGACAAATTTCCGATGACGTTCCGAGGAGATTCCGGCAACGAAACGACGCACCGGCACCTCCTACTTCTTCCTTTTTCTCTCCTCTCCACTACAATCTAGTAAGTCCCTTCTTCCCCTTCTTTTTACTATTCTAAAAATTTAAAATTCTAAAACCCGACGGAAGTGGAGTTAATCTGACTTCCGACTCGGTTTTTCCTTAAAAATCATATTTTTCTTAAACCCAATAATACCAAACACTCACATCATGATAATTAAACATTAACAAAATATATTGACAAGTTTCATATCAAAAGAATTTATATTTCAATTTTTATAGCATTTTTACAGAAAAATACCATATAGTTTAGTTCAACATAAATCATTATAATTCCTTGCTATACATTTAGATAGTTCACGAGGTAATGACCTACCTCCTCACAACACACATCTCTATCATAGCACGATACCTTTTGTTCTCTTAGAATACGGAAATACGATTTTTACAAATAAATACAATAAACTACAAAACCTTTTTTTATAAGATGTGTATTTTTAACAAATCTTTGCAATGCGCCGCTACAACCCATTTCGGGGAACCCGTTCAGGATGGCGCAGATTATCGCATATCCTCAGGCTTAGCAGTGTGAGATGCAGACCTCTGCAAGGAGAATACGATCTCGAAAGATTTAAAAAAATACAATTATCTTAAGAAAATGAGATTTCTAGAAAAATAATAAATTAAATTATTTTATAATATGTATCATCAAAATATCTATTTTTGATATAGTATAAATATTCCAACTTTTCTAAATAAAAAAGAATCACTTTACATGAAAATACCATGCAATTCCATACAAGTTCAATACTTTACAATTAAATACCATATGTTATGAAAAATAGGTTTTATTCACTAGAAATATCACAATGATAAAATATACATCAATGAAAACTTTAAAGACGATAATAAAATATTTAAGGTGTATTTTGAAAGTTATACAAAATTATTTTACATAAAACCCCCTCAAGTTCTATAAATTACCCTAAGGACCCTAGTAAATATAGGTTTAAGCGGGACCTCTTGAGCCTCAGGGAGCCGGAGATATGGGTGCTTGTCTATTTAAGGTAGACAATTTAACAAACGGTGTTATCAACACGGTAATCGCCTTTGAAAAGGACACAAATCCTGCCGTCTATGTGCAGCTGTTACTGATAACACCAAAAGCTAATTCAGAATTCAATTTCTTTACTAATTGCCTGACTCGGACTGAGTCTCAATATAATCAATCTTACTTGAATGAGATTCAAATATAAAACTATAATTCAATATGAATCCATATATTCAATCTATTCAATCTATCATTCTATACACTTGACCGAACCGAACCATGGATATACATCCATCTACATGATTATCCAGTTACATCCATTTACTGATATCATGGTTTCGTCAAGTCATCCATTTATACAATCTATCTATACAATTTACAATACAAGACAATACAATACCATCCGTACAACCAATACAATACAATGTAATCAATACAATAAACACTACGGGGCTATAAAGGGGTGGACTTGTACGGAACATGTTAAAGGTGGCATGAGGTGGTCACTTAAGACGTAATTACATCCATGTCGTTGTTCCGTGGTATTATCGACGGAGCCTTGTACTACGGGTTACCAAAGTCCCCAGTGTAAGTGGGACTCCTCTCGTATACACTGGCATTTTCTGTACCAAGCTACAAACAACCACGCTAACATTAAAATAACAATAATAAAAAATATACTCTCTCTGTCTATTCTACTTCTCCCTCATCTCTGGGACTTACCGAGCGATTGTCGCTGACGACATTCCTTCTCTTTCTTCTTTGGAATGTTGTCAGGTGGATCGGACCTTCAGGAGATCGAACCCACCAGCGAGGATTTGGATCAGCTGACTTTCGACCCAGAGCTTTAGATTCCATGTACACATTTACATTCTGTATTTTTCATTTTTGTTATGTCACTGTTTAGGCATTGCTTTTCATTCCATGTATTTACTTTTCCATGTACTGTAAAAGAATGTTAATAAATAAAGTTGATGTTCATTACATTTATCTCTTGTGTATATTTCTTTTATATAGCTTAGTTACGCTTAGCGTATTTACTTCAGAGTAAATACGTAATGGCCAGTCGCGTCCTCTGCCCGTACACTGGGAAGAGGGGCGTGACAGGTTTTGTTAGTGGCCCATGCAGGTCAGTGCTGCATGAAACCCGCACATGCAGGTCTGAGCTATATGGAACCCAACCATGCAGTTCAGTTCTGCGTGGACAACCTAAGAATATAACACAAGATCTAGCAACTGAAAATATTCTTTACAATTCGCATTCCTTGAATCTTATCATTTCATATACTTTGAATCTGTCCTAACCTAAATTTTTCATTCAAGGTTATGGATTCCCCGAACAACACCAGCACGAATGTCAACAACACACCTCCACCACTACCACTCACACCTGTCGTCCCTGCTCCGATCAACGAGCAGACGGTTCTGCTTGAGGTAATCCGCAGCCTCCTGGAAGGACAGCAGCAGCAGACTGCTATCCTGATGAACCGACCAGAGGCAGAAGCCCCTCGAGTGAAGCAATTCAGGGCCTTGCACCCCAAGCAATTCTCAGGAAAAGAGAGCCCTCTGGAAGTGGAGGAATGGGCTCAAAGCATCGAAAATGATCTGGCAGTGGCACAAGTGCTAGAAATAGCTTGAGTTCGAGTTACAAAGCTGCAGCTCACTGACAATGCATGGGTTTGGTGGAAGGCGGAAGAAAGCCGTCTTCATCAGCCTATCGAATAGAAGACTTTCCGCGACATGTTCGACGCAAAGTATTTCGCAGAGACTGGCCGCTTCGACATGGAACAGCAGTTCATCCATCTGCAACAAGGTTCAATGTGGACCACATCTGTAGATGAGTATGATGCTGAGTTCACCATGCTCAGCAGGTAAGATATGTCTCTATATTTCAATTTTCAAATATCACATACTACACAGCTAACGCAAGACCATAACAGGTTTGCTACCCATCTCATACCGACTGCTGAGATCAGAGCTAGAAGATTTCAGCAAGGGTTGGACCCGGAAATCCAAGCCGCTCTAGCTATAGGGGATTTCCTAACCCATGATTTGGCTTTAAAAGCTGCCCGAAAATATGAGACAGTAGTAAAGAGAAAGGGCGGACCTCAATCTGCCGGAGTGAAGCGTCCTGCCAATCAGATGGCAGGAGGAGCCTCTTCAAGGCTAACTGTTGAACCAAGGAGACCGGAGGTAACAAATAACCGGTCGAGTCCCGACTTTTGCTTCTATTGCAACAGGGAAGGACACTTGTGGAAGGACTGTAGGCGCGCAAAAGGCTTGTGCCTAGTTTGTGGCGCGTCCACTCATGGAATTGGAAACTGTCCTCATAGACGCAATCCATCCCATACACCCACCAACTACCCGCAGCGGCCAGCTATCCAGGATCCCGCATCTCGTTTTGCACTCCCAACTCCACCATCTGCACAGCCTACTCTCCAATTCCAACAGGCAATGAGGAACATGCCTCGAGGGCAGAGAAACATTCCCTGAGGACAGAATGTGCCTTCAGCTAGGAGGAATGTACCACGGCGTCAGACTTTCACATTAGCAGCTGTAGAAGCCGAGACTGTAGGTCAAGATAACACTGGTAATTCTCTTTCACACTCTCAAATCCTTGTATCACTTTGTTATTCTTCATACATTACCAAATTTTCCTTGAATCCATTACACTTTCCTTTTACAAATTTTGAGAACGAAATTTTTATAAGGAGGGTAGAATGTAACATCCCTAAACTTTCTGTACAATTTTTTTTTTCAAAAATACAGAAAGGGGTATTTGAGCCTGAGCACAAGTTATAAATTTGATTTGCTTTTTAACAGCAAGAAGGATCTTGTAGCTCATTGGTAAGACATTGCACTGCTAAACCAAAGCACCAGAGTTCAAATCCCATCAGCCACACATTATTTTTAATTAAAATTCTTTTAATCTTTTAGAAACCCAAGAGTCTACACATGCATAACCCGTAAACCCAAAGATCAAACTAAAAACAAACGAGTCCACTGTAGTAGGCGAAGCGATGGGGACACGTGGCGGCGAGACGGACCCCGACTCGGTCGGCGCCGCCGGCTGAACTCGCCCAAATCCAATTTTTTCCTTCTTGACATCTGTGCCTCTTGAACTCCCCATAACTCCTACACTGTTTAAATTCCCTGAATTATTCCTGAGACTTAAAAATCCAATTAAAACTCTTTTTAATGCATATTTTTAATGCATTTTTTTATCACACCCTAACCCTAGTTTTTACTATAAATACCCACTCAATTTTTCACACCCTTCACACTAAAATTCCTGTCCAAACTCTCAAGAAAATTTCCTAGACTTTTTGTGTGCAAGTGGAGTTAGCGAAGGGAGAAACTCCGGCGAACTTCCGACGACGTTCCGAGGAGATTCCGGCGACGAAACGACGCACCGGCACCTCCTACTTCTTCCTTTTCCTCTCCTCTCCACTACAATCCAGTAAGTCCCTTCTCCCCCTTCTTTTTACTATTCTAAAAATTTAAAATTCTAAAACCCGACGGAAGTGGAGTTAATCCGACTTCCGACTCGGTTTGTCCTTAAAAATCATATTTTTCTTAAACCCAATAATACCAAACACTCACATCATGATCATTAAACATTAAAAAAATATATTGACAAGTTTCATATCAAAAGAATTTATATTTCAATTTTTATAGCATTTTTACAGAAAAATGCCATATAGTTTAATTCGACATAAATCATTATAATTCCTTGCTATACCTTTAGATAGTTCACGAGATAATGACCTATCTCCTCACAACACACATCTCTATCATAGTATGATACCTTTTAGGAACCTAGAATACGGAAATACAATTTTTACAAATAAATACCATGAACTACAAAACCTTTTTCTATAAGATGTGTATTTTTAACAAATCTTTGCAATGCGCCGCTACAATCCATTTCGGGGAACCCGTTCGGGATGGTGCAGATTATCGCACATCGTTGGGCTTAGTAGTATGAGATGCAGATCTCCGCAAGGAGCATACGGTCTCGAAAGATTTAAAAAAAATACAATTATCTTAAGAAAATGAGATTTCTAGAAAAATAATAAATTAAATTATTTTATAAATATATATGTATCATTAAAATATTTATTTTTGATATAGTATAAATATTCCAACTTTTCTAAATAAAAAAGAATCACCTTATATGAAAATACCATGCAATTTCATACAAGATCAATACTTTACAATTAAATACCATATGTTATGAAAAATAGGTTTTATTCACTAGAAATGTCACAATGATAAAATATATATTAATGAAAACTTTAAAGACGATAATAAAATGCTTGAGGTGTATTTTAAAAGTTATACAAAATTATTTTTATATAAAACCCCCTCAAATTCTATAAATTACCCTAAGGACCCTAGTAAATATAGGTTTAAGCGGGAGCAGTCTCTTAAGCCTCAGGGAGCCGGAAATATGGGTGCTTGCCTATTTAAGGTAGACAACTTAACAAACGGTGTTATCAACACGGTAATCGTCTTTGAAAAAGACACAAATCCTGTCGTCCATGTGCAGTGGTTACCGATAACACCAAAACCTAATTCAGGATTCAATTTCATTTCTAATTGCCTGACTCAGACTGAGTCTCAATATAATCAGTCTAACTTAAATGAGATTCAAGTATAAAACTACAATTCAATATAAATCCATATATTCAATCTATCAATCTATACACTTGACTGAACCGAACTATGGATATACATCCATCTACATGATTCTCCAGGTACATCCATTTACTGATATCATGGTTTCGGCAAGCCATCCATTTATACAATCTATCTATACAATTTACAATACAAGATAATACAATACCATCCGTACAACCAATACAATACAATGCAATCAATACAATAAACACTACGGGGCATAGTCACAAATTCGTCGTTCGGGAATAATTTGGCGAGGTCGAAAATTCGGATTCGGAGAACTATTCGGAAAAAATCGGCAGTTATTCGGGAAAGATTCGGTAAGTGTTCGGGAAGGATTTCGAGCAATAAATTAATATATGAGACGCTAGGTTTTGATTTTGTGAATTATTTGCTGTTTTTTGAATTATTCGCTGTTTTTTCACATAATTCGGGAATAATTCGTGAATTATTCGGGAATAATTCGCGAATTATTCAGCCAGTTCGGCAATGGCGATTTATTCGGAGATTAATTCGTTTGATCAAAAATTCGCGAATTATTCGCGAATTCGGCGAATAATTCGCGAATTATGTGACTATGCTACGGGGTTATAAAGAGGTAGACTTGTACGGAACATGTTAAAGGTGGCACGAGGTGGTCACTTAAGACATAATTACATCCATGTCGTTGTTCCGTGGTATTATCGACGGGGTCTTGTACTACGGATACCAAAGTCCCCGGTGTAAGTGTGACTCCTCTCGTATACACTGGAATTTTCTGTACCAATCTACAAACAACTACGCTAACATTAAAATAACAATAATAAAAAATATACTCTCTCTGTCTATTCTACTTCTCCCTTATCTCTGGGACTTACCGAGCGATTGTCGCATATGACATTCCTTCTCTTTTTTCTTTGGAATGTTGTCAGGTGGATCGGACGTTCAGGAGATCGAACCCACCAGCGAGGATTTGGATCGGATGACTTTCGACCCAGAGCTTTAGATTCCATGTACACATTTACATTATGTATTTTCCATTTTGGTTATGCCACTGTTTAGGCATTGCTTTTCATTCCATATATTTACTTTTCCATATACTGTAAAAGAATGTTAGTAAATAAAGTTGTTGTTCACTACATTTGTCTCTTTTGGATATTTTTTTTATATTGCTTAGTTACGCTTAGCGTATTTACTTCAGAGTAAATACATAGCGGCCAGTCGCGTCCTCTGCCCATACACTGAGAAGCGGGGCGTGACACCGGGGGCACGAAGAAGTCGCTTCCAAAACTGAGACGGTCCTGTTTGCATGACATGCTCGACGTCGTCACTGGCGCCGAGTGAGAAAAGCTGGGGGCAATTCTCCCTCCGTACTTACCCCACCAGCTCCAATGGTGGAAGTTGACGCTGCTGCTCCAACCGAGAACGGTTTTGATCTGCTTAGGAGGGTACGCAAGAACTCTCCAACTGTGGTGCTAAAGGAATCGCCCCCGCCTGCAGAAGCCACAGTGCAGGAAAAGCCGGAGCACCCCCATCAACGGCTCTCCTCCTAAATTCACAGGTTCTGGCGAAAAGTCCAGAACTCCATAATTGATCAAAATTACTCTCGTTGACCGAAGAAATCGAAGGCTCGGTAAGAGAAAGACTGTCCCTCCGTCATACAGCGAGGGACTTCTTCTACACAGGTGCTTGTTACAACGGCTCCTTCAACTCCGACCTCCCACAAAAGGATGAGGCTAGAGAAAATCCCACCGCCGGCGACAAACTCCAAAGGTGATTGATCCAAACGTCCCAAATCTGGGGACATGACCGTACATACGGTCTACATGGCTTCTGGGAAAGAAGAAAGCCGTGCTTCCATAAGTCATCGACCGCAAACTCGGTCGCTGACAAAAGCTCAGGAGTAACAGAAAAAGCTCCAGGAGATGCTGACCAAAATGGCAGCACTTACCGGGCAGAAAGAAAGCCCGAACACAACAGTCGAACAATGCCAGGAGCAGGAGACCGACACAGAGTTCCTGCGAAGGGTGCTTGAAGGAAAGGACAAGAAAGCTGCTGAGAAAGCTGCTGACATAAAGCAGATAGCTCTCTTGTTCCAAGACATGGTTGGGATGATGATCCAGCCAGAACCCCCGGCCGAGGATCCACCGATAATCATCGAGGATGAAAGAAGGGAAACATCGAACCCTTTTCCGGCTTTATCGGCATCCAAAGTGGAAACAATCTCCAAGGCTGCTCCTGATGATTATATAGCTCAACAAATAAGAGCTTATCAAGCAAATGAAGCGGTTGGCCAAATCGTCAGAACTGGGTGACCGTATCTAGGCTGGTATGACCAAATTAAATACCCGCTGGGATATATGATCCCCAAGTTCCATGTGTACAAGGGGACAGGCAACCCACATCAGCATGTCGCGCGGTTCAGAGCTCTGTGCGGCAACACTAGAGGTGACGACAAACTGTTGCTTCGCCAGTTCATTGGCAGCCTGTCAGAGACGGCCTTTGAATGGTATTCGGAGCTCCCAAATGACTTTATGAGAACATTCACAGAGATAGAACTGCTGTTCACACAGCGGTTTGCCAGCGCAAGAAAGCGCACCCCGATCAAGGCATTAATCAATGCCAGGATAAAGCCAGGAGAAACCTGGGTCCAATATGCAATCCGGTGGCGGAACCTATGAAGAATACCCCGCCGTGGGCATGTTCATCGGAACCCTTGGTCTTCAAACGACTGTGTCCCAGTTAATGACATTCTTCAAGCTGACGACCTTCCAAGAGCTCATGGATAAAATGACTCAATGGATCAGAGGGGTCAAGACCCTTCATCATTCGATGAAGATGAATGAAAAGCGGAGGCAAGGTGGCGCTTGTCGCCAACGCTCAACAAAAAATGAGTGGCTCTAAGGCAACCTGTCGCCAAAATAGTGACGGCATGGGTACTCGCTCCTCTCGAGATATACACAGGAGGCATATTTCTCACTGGCGGAAGAATCTCTATGTGGGATGGTCCTTTCTTCTCAAAGAACAGAAAGGATATCAAGGGACCGACAAGCAGGTCCTATAATCAAGTAGAATATCCCACTTGAACCAAAAAACCATAGGAGAGATGCGAAATCCATGTCCCACTCCGAATCAGACGATGAGGGGAAACCCCCCAAGTCAAGTCCATTCTTCCAAGGAAGAGAAAGACTCGACAGAAGGAATGACGTGATATCTCGTTCCTTCATATATGAAGAAGATGCTCCATCAGTATCGGAAAGCGACATCGATGAGCAGGGGAAGGTGCCATTTAAAATACCCGGTATTTCTCGCAAAACAACCCGGTTGCTGCGATGGTAAAATAAGCAGTCCAAGAGGGTGAAGACAGCTTAAGGCATGAAGTGTCCATGCATACAAAAGACATGTAACAGCACCTCGGCAAGCAAGCGTTGGAACGAATGAGTTATGTAACTCCCCGACCAAATGGCGATAATGGACCGAGAAGTCTCTAAACTAGTGTGTTGCCCCAAACACGGCGATGTTGGACCGAGATGTCCCTAAACTAGCATTTCGTCCCGAACATGGGAATGATGGACCGAAACGTCCCTAAACTAGTGTGTCGCCTAAAACACAGCGCGTCGCCCTAAATACAGTGATAATGGACCGAGAAGTCTCTAAACTAACAATCCGCCTCAAACATAGCGGTAACGGACCGAGATGTTCCTAAACTAACAGTGGACCGAGATGTCCTTAAACTAACATTCGTCCCTAAAATGGGAATGTTGGACCGAAATGTCCTTAAACTAACATTCGTCCTCAAAAATGGCGATGTTGGACCAAAACGTCCTTAAATTAACACGTTCCCCTAAAAAACGGGAATGTTGGACCGAAACGTCCTTAAACTAATAACGGACTGAAACGTCCTTAAACAAACATACATCACTGAAACGGGAATGTTGGACCGAAATGTCCTCAAACTAACATTCGTCCCCAAAATAGGCATGTTGGACCGAAATAACCCTAAACTAGAGCGTCGCCTAAGAAAAACGGCGATAATGGACCGAAACTTCTCTAAACTTGTGTGTCGCCTCAAATATAGCGATAATGGACCGGAACGTCCCTAAACTAGCGCATCTTCCCAAATACGGTGATATGCTCTCTTGAGATCAATATTGCAATCGAAATCCCAACGGCGAAGATTGCAACTCAAATTCTACCGACTACACAGCTACTCCAGTGGTGAAACCATCCCTAAGTCCCACCAGTAAATAGATAGGTCACCTGCGACGAAGCTACTTTCGAGAGTTCCATCGCTCGAAAAAAAAACGGTATGTCCAAAAGCGAAATGGGAACAGATGAAAACCTGAGAGGGCGCCGTGAGTAAAAACAGTAGGACTGCCGGCGAGTTTCTGAAAACACGAAAGGGCACAATCTCGTTTAAAAAAACAAAAAAAGGTATGTCCACAAGTAAAATGTGCATGAATGAAAACCCGAAAGGGCGCTATGAGTAAGAACAGCATGATTGCAAGCGAGTTTGTGAAAACCCGAAAGGGCACAATCTCGTTTAAAAAAACAAAAAAAAACGGTATGTCCACAAGTAAAATGGGCACGGATGAAAACCCGAAAGGGCCGTGAGTTAAAAACAGTAAGACTGTCGGCGAGTTTGTGAAAACCCGAAAATGACACAAACTCGTAAAATAAAAAATTCATGTGCACTTGCATGGTCCTCTCGACCTTGTGAGGAAAAAAAACCTGCATGGGATCCTTACGACTCACAAAGGAGCAACCCACTTAGGAATCCGCACAATTTCTAAGGAGAAAATGCACCTACGAGATCCTCATGACTCGTAAGGAGAAATACATTTATCTTACGGCTCATAAAGTCAAAAAGCCTTAATCGACAAGATCCTAACCCTGTTTGCTAAGCCACCTTTGTTCAAATCAACAAAGGCAAATGATGAGTCACTCCTGACAATATTCCAGTTATAGCGATGCTGATGCCTAAAAAGGTATTAAACTTCAAGTTCTCTCAAGGAAAATGATGATTCGCTACTGGCAATATTCCAGCTGCAGCGATATTGATGCCTAAACAGGTGTCAAACTCCAAGTACTTTCACGGCAAATGATAATTCGCTCCTAGCAATATCCCGGTCATAGCGATGCTGATGCCAAGGTTGGTATCAGATTCCAACTCCCAATAAAAATAGTAGCGGGAAGCAAAAAAAATGCATATGAAATAGCCAAAATGATGGGGTGACTCGCAATAAGAATCAGCGAGCAAAAAATAAGCATATAAAATAACCGAAATGATTGGGCACCGCGAAAAATAGCCGAAATGATTGGGCAATCACGACTTTCGCGATATGAAGAGCTGAAAAGATAGAGTATCATGGAAATAATATATATATATATATATATAATGAAATTTCCTCTGCCCTGCAAATATATTCATATTGACTCTTGTATATAATCCATGGGCACAAATGAAAGCAAGGGAACCATATTTTCCCACTAGGCTCCGTCAAAAGGAGAGCCAGATCTTGATGGCAACATCTACAGCCTAAAGATTAGCTCGACGCTCTTCTCATTCCTACAGGGTGCAGACGTAACTGTTCTCCGCCGAACACAGAGACGAAACTGCGTAGGTTCGTCTTGCCTGAATTTTGGGGCAGATGTTATTTGGTTTTATCCGTCCACCTCTCCGAAAATACCAAGTTGATTTATGACACCGTGTATCGGAGGTTTAGACGGATGCGGCCGATGTAGCAGACTTCGTCAAATTCCCCCTCATTGTGAGGGGTTTTTGATTGTAGGGACGCTCTCCCCTGCAGGCGCAAGCCCCTGCAGTTAATTACGCTACCGCATCGCGGTAACTACTTTCGCCTTCTCCAGATGGTCACTTCGTGTCGTGTGTGTTTGTTTTATTTTTAGTTGCCCGTGGATTGTATACGGAGACTAATTTATGTTGTCGTCCGTAGGGCGTGTATTAGTCCAAATCCGTATTTTTCTTAGATTTGGGTTTGGGGTTGGGTTTAAGGATACGTTAGTCTCATTTGAGACTAAGATCAACTTATACGTTAGTTAAGGATACGTTAGTCTAATTTTAGACTAAGATCAACTTAACGGGATCGTTTAGATCCAACAAGAGAGCATTTGGGCTCTATTGTTTAGTTTAGGGACATTGCGGTCGATAATTAGTTTAAAGACACTACGGTCCAAGGTTAAGGACATCATGGTCCATGGGCTTAAGGACCCCACAGTCCAAGGTTAAGGACATCATAGTCCATGGGTTTAAGGACCCCACAGTCCAAGGTTAAGGACATCATAGTCCATAGGTTTAAGGACTCCACAGTCCAGTTTAAAGACGTCATATTCTATGGAATGTATGGTTGTCGGGACCCATCACCTCTCTGAAGATGTTGAAGGATTACAACGACAAATATTAGAGGAGTGAAGAGATGTACCCTTGAACCGATATTGGTTGGGATCTGTAGTCCAATTTGGGACTAAGATCAAAGATTCATGAGCATATGGGCTCAATTAATCTGAATGAAGGGTTTATGTCCAATTTGGGCTCGGCCCACTCAGTTAAAATGTTAAACATTTGACAATGCTGAGCATTGATTTGAATTCTGAAAATATTTTTTGTCTTTTATTGAATGTTGAGCATTCATCATAGCTCTGGGCTTTACTTATAGAACAATTTACGTTCTTTAAGCGCACACGTGCGGAGCACGTGGCGCGCTTGGCGTTTTGCGCCAGTCAAAGAGCGCAGAGCGCTTCTACTGGGTAGCGCACACGTGAGGAGCACGTGGTGCGCTAGGCGCTGAGCGCCAGTCCATGAGCGCAAAGCGCTATTTTATGAGCCCAAAGCGCTATTTGTTCGGTGGCGCACACGTGAGGAGCACGTGGTGCGCTCGGCACTGAGCGCCAATCCATGAACGCAAAGTGCTATCTGTTGAGTGGCTCACACGTGAGGAGCACGTGGCGCGCTTGGCGCTTTGCACCAGTCAAAGAGCGTAGAAGCGCATCTGATCAATTTTATGATCTGAGAAATAAATTCTCGTTTAAAAGAGACTTTGTCTCAAGATTCTAAGAACAAAGTTCTTGTTTTGTAGGAGATGTTTCAATCTTTTATTTTAGTGAAAGGCTTTGCCTTTATGGATCTGTGATCCTAAGAGAATTGAATTATTCTCCCCCCTCTTATAATGAGATACTATGATATCTTTTTGTAAAAGACCTTAATCTTATAGATCTATGATCTGTGAGAAGAATTATGTTCTTCTTCTTATTTTATGATGAGATCGTTTGATCTCTTTGTGAAAGACCTTGGTCTTGTAGATCTATGATCTTAAAGAAAGAAGTGAATTCTTCTTTTTATATGAGACGATTTCGTCTTTCTGTTCTTTTTACCTTGAAGAAAAGTTGTTCTTCTACCGAGAGCTTGGCTCTTCTTTCTGAGATTTCTCAAAGTTTATGGGAGGGGTTCCTCTATATCTGACTTCAAGTTTTGGGGCCTTTATATAGGGTGAGCTGATTTGTTCAATCAGTTAAGGAGATCTTTTCTCCAATTGATTTGGGGATTTCCCTACCATTGGATGTTTGATCCAAGGGCTTCTGATTTACAGAAGGAAATCTTCTTGTTTTTATCAAGAATGGGAAATCTTTCCCCACACATAATTTATTCTGTATTTTAGTGATTTTTAATCACCATTGGATCATTGATCTGACGGTGCTATGATTTACAGAGCACAATCTTTTTGTTTGGAAAGATTTTGAGGAATCTTTCCTTAACAGAATTTTATTCTGATCAATTGATGATTTTTAATCATGTTCGTTGGATCTTTGATCCAACGGTTGGGAACATTTAGTTCCAGTGCTAGCGCTCCCGT
The DNA here is from genome assembly GCA_030015575.1 of Agapanthus africanus. Lineage (NCBI taxonomy): Eukaryota > Viridiplantae > Streptophyta > Magnoliopsida > Asparagales > Amaryllidaceae > Agapanthus > Agapanthus africanus. Next base: position 406,033,755 of record CM057349.1, on the reverse strand, counting down.
GCTTTACACGTGGTGCGCTGCTTAAAGTGCAGCGCACTTAGCGCTAGCGCTTACATGCTTTGCACGTGGTGCGCTACTTAGGGCGCAGCGCACTTGGCGCTTCTATGAAGCGTTGTTTCATTTCAAAATTTGAATTTTGAACAGAGCTTTTCTCTGATTGGGGGAAACAAATGCCCCCCACCGTTGAGCTCATGTGGCCTACATGTGAGTGCAGCGGTGGCAGCATCTGCACCCTTGGATCATCTCAAAAGTTGAAACGGCATCTCAGTACCTATAAATATGACCCTTGGCCCTTGAGATGATTTCTGGTCATCTTCCTACTTTCTAAGAATTTTTATTCTCCTTCAGAGCATAGCTCTTCATCTTAAGAATTTTCTTAAGGACAGAACTCTGTCAAAATTTAGGTAAAGATTAAATCTTTTTAAAGGATATTTTAATAATCTAGGGTTTTACCCATTAACAAATCTTTGCCCTTCATAGATCTTCGATCTAAAGAAAACCTTCTTTTAGGGTTTCATTAACAGAGCTTTGCTCTCTTGAAATCATAAATCTAAAGAGATCTTTCTTAGGGTTTCTTAACCCGTTAACAGAGCTTTGCTATTTTTAGATCATTGATCTTCAAGATAACCTTTGTAGGGTTTCTCAATAGAGCTTTGCTCTTATTAGATCTTAGATCTTAAGAGATCCTTTTCAGGGTTTCTTAACCCATTATCAGAGCTTTGCTCTTTTCAAATCATATAGATTTATTAACCTTTCATAAAGAACTCTTAAGAGTTTGTTCATGTATCTTGAAGATCATGGAATTTTATTCCATTAAAACTTTACTTTAAGTTCTCTGATGGGTTATTCTATCATTTTTACAGAGCAAGGCTCTTAGAACTTTCTTGAGGAATTTTATTCCTTCATCATTAGAATCTGACAGGTGTCATTCTATCACAGAGCACTGCTCTCAAGGGGAGATTTACTCCTCTACCCAAGGGGTTCTCATTGAATGAGAATCAATTGAGGATTTCCTCATTTAATGACAGTCTCATCAAATGATGAGACTATTTTATTAATGATTAAATGTCATCTAGTTTATGTGGGTCCCCTTTGGTCCCTTTTCACTGCATTGCAGTGTGGTACAGATTTAAAATACCTAGTGACAGAACTTAAACTGTAGCATTGGCGGCTGAAAATTTGTTCTTTTCTTCGCAGGTACTATGTCTTTCGACACTTCCTTCCTGTTCGTCTGTTTGGAAGGAGGATTCCCCGAAGCTCCCATAGACCGAGAGGTTTTTGCGCTGATCAAAGACCATGACCCGGAGCACAAGAATCTTCATCTATGGGGGACATGGTACAACTAAATCATCAAGGGTCGGTGGAGCTTTTCTTGCGTGACACCTTCGGATCCTATTTCGGTGATCCCTTATGCAGATGCACCCCCAATAAACTATACTGTGGAGGAGGTGAATTGGACTTCAGAGGGTCTCCTTCGGCCTTCTATGGCCGCAATACCCGTGCAGCCGCCGGTGGCTTTGGACAATCTAGGGCGGTGCATATGTTAGGGCGAGTCGCGCCCTTGAGGACAGCCATACAACATAGGACTAACTCCCCATCACCCAGTCGGCCCGATACATCTTATCGGCGAAGAAGTCACAGCTGTTAAGGCTCGAATTGTACCCTGGGATCTATGCTTCTTTGTTCTAGTATTCCGCACCTCCTACATGGTGGGTCAAGGCATTTTTGGAGCAGTGGAACATTCCGACCCACACCTTCCTCTTATTGGATCGAGAAGTCTCCGTTTCTTTAGAGGAATTTGTCGAGGTCTCTGGTTTACCCATTAGGGGAGACATTACATGGAGCTGCTTCCTCCGGATGAGTATATTTTTGCCACCAAATCAATGGTAATGGGTCTTACCCCAGAGAATGCCATTCAACACTAATTCCTAAGTTTGATAAAGGTGTTGAATATCTATGAGAGCCTCTTTCTCGAATCCAGAGGCCGCGGGGATAATTTCACCGATTTTATTGCTCGTTTTCTCCGTACGGAAGTACTGTTGAAGGAAATCGTGAAGTTCGCCAAACTTGACGATCCCTTTGGCTTAGGTTTGGGCAACTTGCCGACGACGGAGGCGAATCAGAAGAGTTTCTTTCTCCCTGACACCCCGGTCATCCCTTTTGCAGAGCTGGCAGCTCCTGGGATCGACGAAGAAACGTTCCTTTTGGGGTTTCTCGGGTTATGGCTGAGCTGGTTTGCGCTTCCGATGCACCATCACCATATGAGGCCGTCCGTCTTCTACCCAGCGCATCGAATGGTTGCTAGGATACAAGTGGCCGTCGGGATCGCTGGGTTAGCCCACTTGTATCACGGCTTCAGCTTAGCAGCGGATACTACTGAGCCAGGGGTGTAGCCTGCCAACTTTCCGATGCATTATTTCACCTCGTGGCTCGAGTTGCACATGCTTGGCGTCTTCGGTATCCACAGAAGGCCTTCCTTTTATGATAGATGTAAGTTCCCTCGGATGATGCGGTTAGTCGACGCATCCATCGTAAATCCGACACCGTGAGAAGCTAAGGGTTTGCTCCTTCGTCCATGCATGGTTGGAGATGGTATGTCCTTCACCGATAAAATTTTGACTGTCGGCCAGGAATCCGTGAAAACGGTGCTGCCATTGCAGGACATTTTTAAAGACGGGGCCTCTGTCTTGAAAACTCGGGAGATTCTTCATATATACTCCATCAGGCCGGGCTTTCTCGTATTTAGGCAGAATGACGCGGCGTTGTTCATGAGATACAACCCGCATCATTTCACCCAGCAGTTAAGCTACAATCAGGGCGTCCCACTTGAGGCTTTCTTGGCAGAACCTGCTGCTACCGAAGAGGGTATCCGAAGCGCGCCGCATCATTTTATGCACCTAAACACAGGGTCTAACTTCTTCATCAGTGAACCGAGTTATGTTCCGAAGGCCCTGAATGTGTATGTGGCATAGTATCAACATTCGATGGGCGCCATCATTAGGGAGGAAAAGCGATTGCTGCTTGATCGCAAGGGCACCGCCTCGGCTGGTAACCCCGCTGTTCCCTTAAAGTGACGGACCATTGTCCGTCCTCCCTTAAGGGAAGCTGCTGCGGCTGTGGCGCCACATGATATGCCTGAGCTGCCGATACCCCGTGCTCCCGTTGAAGCGGTGACTGTGGCATCTCTCGAGTCTGGCGTGGGTTCAAATATTAGGTCTCGTCGTCCCAAGGTGTCCACCAAGCGTAAGCTTGTGCTAGCGGCGACCGGTATTCGTTCGCAGAAAAAGAAGAAGAAGTCGATTCTTTCTGCAGATGTTGTACTCGGCCAGGAGTCGCATGCTCCTTATAGCGAGGGCCTAAGCGAATATGGGACGGAGGCTTATTTATAGCGCCGGATGATACCGATCTGGCGGCCGCCATAGCAGCTTCCGAGCGACTCGCTAGCTACAAAGCATGACTGATCATCCTTGCACAATCAAGTAAACTTCAGCCGTATCTTTAGTCATCGCATTACATTTTTATTATCGTGTTTTGATTGACACTTTTCCTTGAACAGGCGTTTCCACTGAAGAGGCTCCCGCGACTTCCCTCAAGACTTTTGAGGAGGAAGGAGGCTTAACGCTTCGCTGGGCGTTGGTATATTTCGGCTCATTATGCCTTCATTCCCCTTTCTTATGGGTAATCTGACCCCTTTTTCATCTTATCGCAAGGACTATTTCGACCCAAGTTATCCCAAGTGCCGTGCCGACTTCACAGGGTGGTGTGGAGACGCTACCAAGGTTGGCTACCGAAGTCCCAGCTCCGCCAGTATTGTCAAAAGAGGCTTCACTTAAGCAACCGATGACGGACACCATAACGGCTCCAGAGGTAGCTCCTGGTGCGGACGATGATGTCTCCTTAACGGAAGTCCTGAGAAGATCAGCTCTCACGGCCCAGGCGGAAAGGAAGCGCAGGAGGCGTGCAGCAAGAGAATGTAACGCCATCTTGGCCGTGGGTGCAGACTCGAGCGTTGCTTCCCCTGTCCCTGCTTCTTCAGAGGGTGCTTTGGGCACCCTGTCTATCGCCTATAGACAGGCGGTACGCGCGGCTCGAGAAGCAATTGAAAAGCCTTCCCAAGGTAACGTAACACTGGGTCCTTTTGCCAGAATTTGATCTTCAGATTCTCATATATCTTACCCTGCAGGGCCAAGTCCTGGTGAGGAGGTGGCGGGCGAGATGACGGCAACCACTGAGCCTGAAACATCTACTCTTTCCCAGGAGTCCGGGACTGCTCCAATTGCCTCTCTTTCGGCCTGCGGTTCCCTACCATCGCCTGGCATCGCGAGCGTCATGACGGCTCTCGTGGAATCAGGGGACGAAGCTATGGGCGGCGAAACCATCCCCCCAAATGAGATCGAAGAAGTCGTGATGCTTGGCGATGCTCCCGTCACAGTTCTGGCTGATGACCTGTCTGGTAGGTCTTGGGTCACTGCATTCTTTTCGTTTTGCAATCCTTTCTGATGACATTTTGTTCCTTTCGAATGTAGGTGTGGCGAGCGCTGAGGTTGCGACACCTGAAGAAGCACCACCAGTCGCCGCTTTGACGGTCGTTGCCCCTTCGTCCCCTCTTATATCTTCTCAAATACTGGATGGTATGGGTTTGTGACTAATTTAAATCGGGGACAGTATCTTTCGTGTACTGACCATATATTATCATAATTTTGCAGGAGTTCTCTTTGGTCATCTGTATCAAGTGCTGAACCTGCACTTCTCCTTCCAGTCGGAGATTAGTCCGCCCGTTGGTGTCGGTAAGTATCTTTTCTAACCGACGTTTTTTCTTTTCTTTAACGGGCAGCCATGTTTTTGCTAATTCTTCTTTGCATTACTTATAGCCTTGCAAATTGAAGGAGGGGACGAGGGTATTGTCGCGCCACCGGTACTCCCAGCTCTGCCCCCTGTTGTAGCCGGTATAGTAGACTCTATTGTTCATGTATCTTCTTTATTTCTTGAGTTGTCATCTAACTGTGATTTGTTTTGCAGCGGTCGCTCCATCTCCAGCTCCGTTTGAGTCTCGCATCATAATGCCGGCAGGGCCCTTTTCTAGATGTCCATCTTCAAAAGGCGTTGTGACCAGTCTGCGTATGTTGAGCGAATACATCGAGGAGCTTAACGCGGAGGCCCCTACATTCGTCGTAGATTTTGCTGCCGAGATTAATCCAATGTTGGTGACGCTTGTGAACTTCCATAACGAAGGCGTCGTTGAGTCTTGGGTTAACCACTGTAGGAAGATTGAGGCCTGCCTGCATGAGCTAGAGCTTAGGCGTCCTGCTCCTGAGATTCTGGCTTTGAACTCCTAGCGGACTGCGTGGGTCGAGCAGAGTGTGTCCTTCCTCCGCCATTTTGAACAAGAAGCAACCTTGAGGCGGAAGGAACGCGAGGAAGCTTCAGGTGAATCTGCCGGCTGCGCGCCCAAGTTGAAGCGAATGCCGCGCAACTGAGAGCCATCTTTGACAATTTGCAGCAATGTATTTCGGACGGGCTGTCATTGAGGCGGAAGCTCGACTCCATTGAGTGGGTTATGCAGAGTCGTGAAGCTGCCCAACGGGAAATCGATGAGAAGATTTCATCATGCTTGCAGCAATGGGCTCGAATTGAAGTGGAGCTGGCCGCGGCGGCCGATCATGAGAAGGCACTGAAAGGAGTGCACGAGCAACTTGCTGACTTATTGAAAACGCCTCGTTCTCAGTAGTTGTTTTGTATAGATTGAACACCTGTAATCTTTGAATAATATGTATCCATTTTTTTTATTCTTTCATATGATTCAACTTGTACTCTATTGAATTCATGAATAAAAGATACACATTTTTTGTTCTATTGTTGCTTTCTTCTCTTTGCCGTGTCATTGCCATGTAGTTTTAGCAAGTGTAGCTTGTAGATAGTAAGTGACGGTCTATCTTGGACTCTTTGCAGGGTAACGATGGCTTAGGAAATAGGTTCTGGTCTGCTGCTTAAGACTTTTCAATTTTATGAGCCGTGAGGGTCTCATAAAGAATTTTCAATTCAAATCTCTAAGAGGTAACGAAGTCCCTACAGGTCGAGAGGATCCCGTAGGTGTATTTTCTCCTTAGGAATCATGAGGATTCCTGAGTGTGTTTTCTCTTGAGAGTCGTAAGGATCTCCCGAGAGAATTTCTTCCTTATAAGTCGAGAGGACTTGTAAGTGGTTGTTTCCTTTCTTATCGATGTTTGACTTATGAGAGTGTGGCCTGTAGAAAATCTATCTTGACCTTTCTGCAAGGCAACGATGGCTTGGGAGACAGGGTTAAGATCTGTCACCTAAGACTTTTCATCTTTATGAGCCGTGAGGGTCTCATAAAGAATTTTCTCCCTACAGGTCGAGAGGATCCCGTAGGTGTATTTTCTCCTTAGGAATCGTGAGGATTCCTAAGTGCGTTTTCTCTTGAGAGTCGTAAGGATCTCACAAGTGAATTTTCTCCTTACAAGTCGAGAGGACTCGTGAGTGATTGTTGAGTTGACCTGCTCCTGAGTTAAAGCATTGCTTTGACAGGGATTTCGAGAGTTTACTCTGGCTGTTTCCCATGGAGTTAGGATTGACTTTAGCCGTGTTCTATGGGGCCAGGGGTTGACTTTATCTGTATTTAACGGGGTCAGGGGGTTGACTTTATCCGTATTTCATAGAGTCAGGAGGTTGACTTTATCCGCATTTCACGGGGTCAGGATTGACATTAGCCGTGTTCCACGGGACCAGGATTTGCTGCGGGCGTTTCCCACGGGGTCAGGATTGACATTAACCGTGTTCCACGGGACCAGGATTTGCTCTGGGCATTTCCCACGTGGTCAGGATTGACATTAGCCGTGTTCCACGGGACCAGAATTTGCTCTGGGTGTTTCCCACGGGGTTAGGATTGACATTAGCCGTGTTCCACAGGACCAGGATTTGCTCTGGGCGTTTCCCACGGGGTCAGGATTGGCATTAGCCGTGTTCTAAGGGACCAGGATTTTCTCTGGGCGTTTCCCACGGGGTCAGGATTGATATTAGCCGTGTTCTACAGGACCAGGATTTGCTCTGGGCGTTTCCCACGGGGTCAGAATTGACATTAGCCGTGTTCTACGGGACCAAGATTTGCTCTGAGAGTTTCCCACGGGGTCAGGATTGACATTAGCCGTGTTCCACAGGACCATGATTTGCTTTGGGCGTTTCCCACGGGGTTAGGATTGACATTAGCCGTGTTCCACGGGACCAGGATTTGCTCTGGGCGTTTCCCACGGGATCAGGATTGACATTATCCGTGTTCTATGAGACCAGGATTTGCTCTGGGCATTTCCCACGGGTCAGGATTGACATTAGCCGTGTTCCATGGGACCAGGATTTGCTCTGGGAGTTTCCCACGGGGTCAGGATTGACATTAGCAGTGTTCCACGAGACCAGGATTTGCTCTGGGCGTTTCCTACGGGGTTAGGATTGACATTAGCCGTGTTCCACGGGACCAGGATTTGCTCTGGGCGTTTCCCACGGGGTCAGGATTGACAGGACCAGGATTTGCTCTGGGCGTTTCCCACTGGGTCAGGATTGACATTAGCCGTGTTCTACGGGACCAGGATTTGCTCTGGGCGTTTCCCACGGGGTCAGGATTGACATTAGCCGTGTTCTACGGGACCAGGATTTGCTCTGGGCGTTTCCCACAGGGTCAGGATTGACATTAGCCGTATTCTACGGGACCAGGATTTGCTCTCTCGGTTGTCTGTAAACCGTCGAGGTTTGGAACAGGGACTTTGTCATGGCTCCAAGGTTGATTGTCACGTCTGAATCCTGCTGGAATAAGGAGAAACGCTGTTGGTGATCTCTAGGCTATCTATGAACCGTCAAGACTTGGCTTTCTTTCGGATGGAGCCTGGGGGGAAGGTATGGTTCCCTCTTTGTTCGTGCCCCTGGATTGTATACATAGATCGACGTGATCTCATCTGTAGGGCAAAAAGTTTCATTTATATATTTTTCTTTCCGCGATGCTCTACCATTTCAGCTTTTATTTCGCGAAAGTCACGATTGCCCAATCATTTCGGCTATTTCTGGCGTTGCCCAATCATTTTGGCTATTTGTTTTATTTACTCGCTGCTTTTTATTGCGAGTTGCCCAATCATTTCGGCTATTTTATATGCATATATTTTTTTTTACTTGCTGATTTTGTTGCAAGTTGCCCCATCATTTCGGCTATCTCATATGCATTTGTGGATCGCTGGCTTTTCACTGCGAGCTTGTGATTTGACACCGATTGAGGTATCAGCATCGCTACAACAGGGATATTACCAGGAGAGAATCATCATTTACCTCTGTCGATGTCGAACAAAGGTGGCTTAGCGAACAGGGTTAGGATCCTGTTGACTAAGGCTTTTAACTTCATGAGCTGTAAAGGTCTCACGAAGGTATTTCTCCCTACGAGTCGTGAGGATCTCGTAAGTGCATTTTCTCCTTAGGAATCGTGAGGATTCCTAAGTGTGTGTTCTCTTATAAGTCGTAAGGATTTTACAAGAGTGTTTTCTCCTTATAAATCGAAAGGACTTACAAGGGCTGTCCACTATGTAAACACATACCTAGTCGCGGGTGGGACTTTGTTAGGAAAATGTTTATTTGCGCCCATGGATTATATACAAGGGTCAATATTGAACCATTTATAGGGCAGCATTGGAGGCTGTGATGGCTTAAGAACAGGTTCAGGTCCCTGTAACTTAAGGCTTTTGAATCATATGAGCCGTGAGGGTCTCAAAGGGGAATTCTCCTTACGAGTCGTGAGGATCTCGTAAGTGTAATTTCTCCTTAGGAATCGTGGGGATCCCTGAGTGTATTGATCCCTCATAAGTTGTAAGGATCTCACGCATGTATTTTCTCCTCACAAGGTCGAGAGGACCTTGCAAGTGTCTTTTAATGAGGTTGCGTCCTTTCGAGTTTTCATAAAACTCGCCGGTAGCCCTGCTGTTTTTACTCACGGAGCCCTTTCGGGTTTTCATCCGTGCCCATCTCGCTTATGGACATACCGTTTTCTTTTATTTTTTTATATTTTTTTATTATTTTTTTTATTTTTGTCAGCCTTGGGATGCTGCGATCCGTAGTAATTTATAGACGTCTCGGTCAACAGCCAGTTTTAGGACATAGTGGTCCATCGTTAGCTTAAGGACGTTTCAGTCCGTTTGCCGGCTACTACTTATAGAGTTTGGGCTTAGGAAGATAGCGAGTGGACATAGATGTCGTCATCTATCGTTGACCTAGGCCGTGACTCGTCAGGCGTAGTATTTTTTCAGGAAGCGACCATTTATTGGCCTAAAAGGTCTTTCATCATGCATGCCCGTGAGTAGATAAGCTCCACCCTAGTAAACTTTATCTATGATGTACGGGCCTTCATAGTTTGGCTCGAATTTCTCCCGTTTGGCACGATTGGGGATCATAAGTCTCTTGACCACCAGCACGAGTTCGCCTTGACGGAATGTTCTTAGCCTAGTCAATCTCTCGTATGAGCGCGTCATCTTTGCTTTATAAGCTTCCAAGTTTTGCTGTGCCATGAGCCGGGTTTCGTCAAGGGCGTCAAGCTCCTCAAGCCGAAGGTGAGCATTTTCTTCATCGGTTAGCTCGTAGTGAACCGCTACTCTTAGAGAGGGTAACTCTATCTCGAGGGGGAGTACCGCTTCTGTGCCGAATACCAATGCATACGGCATTGTGTTTGTGGCCGTTTTGAACGTAGTTCGATACGCCCAGAGAGATTCATGTAGTCTCTCGTGCCAGTCCTTCTTATTTTTGGACACCGTCTTCTTCACGATCTTCGTTAAGGTCTTGTTGAAAGCCTCAGCTAGACCGTTAGCTCGGAGATTATAGACCGAAGAGTATCTCCCGTCTATATTATGCTGTTGTGCGAAGAGGCTGATCTTGTGGCTTCTGTAGGCTGGCCTGTTATCGGAGATAATCCTTCGCGGAGTGCCGAACCGGTAAATGACGTGTGTCTTGAAGAAATGGAGGATATTCTCCTTCTTCACTTCTCTTAGCGGTATTGCTTCTGCCCACTTAGAGAAATAATCAGTTGTCGCCAATATGAACCAATGTCCTCTGGATGATGCCGGTTCGATGGGCCCGATTATGTCAGTTCCCCACATTTCAAATGGCCAGCTAGTTACCGTTGGATGTAGCGGATTTGGATGCCGGTGGATAAAGTCCCCGTGAATCTGGCACGAGTGGCACTGCTTCGCGTATTCGAGGCAGTCTTAGATCATTGTGGGCCAATAATAGCCCATCTTTTTGATCTTCAGCTTCATCTTCGGCCCGGCTTGGTAAGAACCGCAGAGTCCGTCGTGAGTTTCTTAGACGACTCTCCTTGCTTTTTCAGGTCCCAGGCATCTTAGCTACAGAGAATCAAATGATCTCTTGTATAGAGTATCATTGCCGAAAGCGAAAGACAGAGCTCGTTTCGCGAGCTGATGTCTTGAGGACGCATCTTCAGGTGTTCGACGGGATTTGAAGTAGTCTATAAAGACTTCTTTCCAATCCTCAGCCTTTTCCTGGTCTTTTATTTGTAGGGCTGTCTCTTTGGTCGCTTCTTTCTCTTCAGACGACTCTGGAGATATTTCTGCCGATGCGAGAACCCGACGATTTTGCACAACGATCCTCACGTCATCGAGGTTTTCGTCAGCCAGTTCTTTAGCAAGTTTAGCTAATGCATCCACTTTGCTATTCTCCGCTCGCGGTATGCTTTCCCGGGCGTAGGAAGGGATCTGAGTCAGCAATTGCTGCACTCTCTCACCGTACTTTACTAACTCTGGTTTGCACGTTTGATAGTCGCCATTTACTTGACTAACGACCAGCTAGGAATCTCCGTATATGAGGAGGTATTCAATTCCCATGTCGGCAGCGATCTCAAGACCTGCTATCAAAGCTTCATATTCGGCTTCATTGTTTGTTCTCGGCTCTGTCAAGGAAAAGGCAAAGCACATTATCCCTCCTTGTGGAGTCACGAAGATGAGGCCTACCCCTGATTTAATTATGGGGGTGCTGTGTTTTCTCTTCTTCATAGAAGATGCTTCGTTTAAGTAGAGTTCCCATCGGGTGTCACTCCCTACTTTCTCTTCGTCGATTGTGTCAAACGCGTGCTCGTCTGGCAATTCGTAGTTCAAGGGAGAGTTGGCAGGTATCGGATGCTCGGCGAGGAAGTCGGCGATGACCTGACCTTTCACTGCCTTGAGAGGACGATATGTTATCGAGAATTCCATTAAGAGTAAAGCCCATTTAGCGAGTTATCCCGTTAGTATGGCTCTTGATATCAAATACTTGAGAGGATCCACTTTCGATACGAGATGGACCTCATGCGCCAACGCATAGTGCCTGAGCTTCATTATCGCGAAGATTAACGCCAGGCAGTGTTTTTCAATGGGGGAGTAATTGTTTTCTGCCCCCAGAAGAACTCGACTCAAATAGTAGAGGGCTCTCTCTTTCCCTTGGTCGTTTTCTTGTGCCCATAATGCGCCTAGAGAACTCTCGAGGGCGGTTGTATACAGAATGAGAGGTTTTCCTTTGACCGGAGCGGTTAGCACCGGAGGATTCTGCAGGTATTGCTTGATTTCGTCCAGTGCGCTTTGGCATTTGCGATCCCAGACGAAAGGGGTTCCCTCCTTCATCAGGTGACTGTAGGGGCGGCATTTGCCAGAAAGATTGGCTATAAATCGCCGGATGTACGTGAGCTTTCCTTGAAGAGACCGCAGCTGCTTGAGAGTTCTTGGCGGGGGCATTTCCATAATTGCCTTGATCTTCAATGGGTCTATCTCGATGCCTCGGTGTCGGACGATGAATCCCAGTTACTTGCCTGAGGAAACTCCGAATGCGCATTTGAGAGGGTTCATCTTCAAGTTGTATTTCCGAAGGCGCTGAAACACGATCTTCAGATGTTCTAAATGTTCCTCGTATGATTTACTTTTCACCACAAGGTCGTCAATATAGCATTCGACGATTTCATGTATGAGGTCATCGAAAATCTTCGTCATGGCCCTATGATATGTGGTGCCTGCGTTCTTTAGACCGAAAGGCATCACTTTGTAGAAGAATATTCCCAGGGGAGTCCGGAAAGTGGTATGCTTTTGATCTTCGGGATGCATTTTTATTTGATTGTATCCTGATGAGCCGTCCATGAAGGAGAAAACTTCGTGAGTGGACATATTATCTATCATCAGCTCGGTGACTGGTACTGGAGAGTCATCCTTCAGGTAAGTTTTGTTGAGATCCCAAAAGTCCACATATATGCGCACCGTCCCATTTTTGTTCATCACTGGGACGATGTTGGCGATCTAGTCAGGATACTGCACCTCTTGGATGAAGCCGGAGTCGATTAGCTTCTTGACCTCAGCGTTGATGTTCATCTCAAGCTCGAGCCGCATTCTTCTCGGTGCTTGTTTGACTGGCTTGATGTCCGGAGATATCGCTAATTTGTGCACAACAATCTCTGGATCTAGTCCTGGCATCTCGGAATAGTTCCATGCGAAGAAATATTTATACTGCATGAGCACGTCTTTAAGCGTAGCCTCCTTTTCTTCAGACAACAGTTCACTGATGAACGTCGGCCGTGGGTCGTTTACCGTTCCCAAGTCGATTTTTCTGAGGCTATCTACAGTAGTGTGTATCCTATCTTCTAGCTCTTTTGGCGCTGGTGGAAACTCTGAGATCACCTCGTCGTCATCATTTTCGAAGCACCAGCGGAGGTCATCCATATCCTCGCGTACTCTTTCTTCTGACAGCGTTATCGCGTGACAGGTACGAGATCGCTTCCAAGATCGATATTGATCCGGCTCTACTCTTGTAGCTTTCGGTTCATGCTTCTGTGGCGGGGTTGCCCTCCAATTGCTAAAGCAAACTTTCTATGCTGATACTGGTCTTCTACCCAGTCTTTGAATGTAAAGCAATCTTCGAGAGGATGCCCTATCGCTTGGTGATAAGAGCAATAGTCCGGATGATGAACCTCGCCTGCTTGTTCGGGATGTTTGGATTCCGGGGGTATCACCGTCTAATGTTTTATGATATGATCGAATATCTTCCTTGTCTTGTCTTGGGAAAAAGAGTATGCTCGACCCATCTTCTTTACAAGAGACGACTCCAGGCTGCCCAATTCTTGATCACGTGGTTTCTTAGACCCGCTTCGCTGCTGTCAGACATTTTATCCATTCTTTAGTTTGTGTTTACCTCCGCGTCTGGTCTTTTGTATGACGGGCTGGCGACGAAGAGCATTGTCATTCTCCGCGACCTGCTGAAGGAGGCGCGTTGCATCCAGGCTTTCTCATAGATGGCAATTTTGCGACTATGGTCATCCCGGACCTTTTGACCCACTTCCCTTATTAGCTTATCCATCTGTTCTTCGAACGACGGACTTGGCACTTTCATGGCGAGACCTTGTTTTGGTTCAGGGTTAGCTTCTTCTATCAGAGCATCTCCTTCTTCATCAAAGTCATGTATAACGTAGCAGCCATAAAATCGCTCCTGTTTCTTGGATTGAACATATCCAAGCCCGATCATTTCCATTCTCCCATTGAGCAACTTTCGCTGAGTTCCGGGGACGTTCCAAATCTTGTTGTAGAACTGAGCTTGTTGCACGGTCTGTTTGAAGGGTACGCCTTGGCGCCTCAACAGCCTTTTTAATCCTTCTATGTAATATCTGGGCAGACGGATGGGCTGGAGCCTGTCAAGCGTAGAATCGGTGCCATGCCAGACTTCTTTCTCCACTTTGGTTTCCGGGGATTGATAAAAGAGGATCGCCTGTTCATCTTTTCGCTTGGGAGGGACGTAGAATGTTTGCAGTTCCTGCACACTATAGGTACCAAGCGCGTCAATCTCTTTGTAATGCTCTTACGGAACCATGGCAATTTGCAAATTTCGATCATCGCCAGCGAAGGCTTGTATTGATGGACGAACAGAAAATACGGTATTGACCTCATCTTCCGAGTCGCCGCCGAAGACTAGAATAGGGATGGACGGTCTCGGCTTGTTGCATTAGGGTGGCCCTAAATAAACTATTTCTTCTTCCTCCTCAGTGTCATTCCCGAAGACTGGAATAGTGGTGATAGCTTTGTTCTTCGGTTTATGGCATCTTTCCGTGTCTTCGAAATCTGGTAAGAAGTATTTTGCATCTTCGTACTTTCGGACTTCATTCACGGAGAATGGGTTTAGTTCCCTTGTCACAGTATACTCGAGACCATCCTTGAAATACTTCATACACTGATGTTGTGTAGAAGGGATGATGTTGTACTCGTATAACCAAGGCCTGCCAAGCAAAGCATTGTAACATGTCTTAGCATCAATGACGTGAAATTTGATGTCCGTGACAAGCAGCCCAAAGCGTAACGTTAATATCACCAACCCGAGTGTCCGTGATGACTGGGAGTTGAACCCGGAGATGGTGATTTTATAACGAGCAAGGTGTTGAACGCTCATGCAGATTTCCTTCAACACTCTTACATTGAGAAGGTTGACGGAGAACCCATTGTCGACCATGATTTTGCCTATCTTGATGTCATGACAGTATCCGGTGACATAAAGGGGACGGTTATGCTCATACGTCCCAAGGAGGAGATCTTCATCGCCGAAAGTGATATCGGCTGTGTGCACTTCTTCTAACTCATCCTTCATCTTTTCTTCGGCGAGGAAAGCTTGTAACTGCTCGGGTTCCTGTAGTGCCCTGATCAGGGAATCTTTCGCCTCTTTAGATAGCATAAGGGTGTCGAGAATGCTTAACTGTGAGGGTATCTTCTTCAGGCGTGCCAGAACATTGTAATCCACCTTGTTTTTCTTGGGTGGGTCCTTGGCTGCCAGCTCTTCGACGACTCGATCATCGAGGGTGATATCCTCAGGGATCTTTTCTTTCCCCTTATCCTTTTCATTCAATCCCTTGTTTGCAGGTCCGAGATTCTTTTCAGGCAGCGTACGATTGCACAGCTGAATGTTCTCACAGGTCTTCATTTCTTCCTCTTTTTCTGAGGTGGATTCTTTGAAGAGAGGGCCAAGAGTCATTTCTTCTTCCGAATTGCTCTGAGAACTTATGGTCCCCTGTTATCAACCATGTGACAGTTGCCGGCAGCTCTTTTATGCTCCTCTGTCTTACTTCTTTGTTCTCGACGAGTTTTGTGCTTCATCCACTGAACGTGTTGTCGGTGGGCAATATATCCCTGCCACCAATTTTTAAAGGCCATGCACACTTTGGTAGGGTGTGTAATTCTTTGATAGTATAAACAGAAGTTAGGATGTACGTCCGCTTCATCAAGATGTATACCGCCGGGAGAATTTCCTCTGAAAGAAGGTAACTTCATTTCCTTTGACAGGGCTCTAGCGAATCGTTTCCTTATCTTGAACCAGCTTTTATTTGTAGCGGATGCACTTTGATCCGGTGGGAGTGTTTCAACCTTTTCGTCCAGTCGCCGGCATTTGGCCTTTTCAAATATGGCCATCTCGCACTCTCAATCAGCTTTGCTTTTCAAAAGAGTTTTGTTCAGGAATGCATCAATCATTTCTTCTGATGGTCCTAAAAGTTCCGGCTCAGGATCTGCCCCCGGTTTCTCTGCATCCAGAGCTTCTTCACCGTTTATTAACGAGTGAGAGATCATATGGCAGCTTGCCACATAATCCTCAGTTTCATCCGACGAGCCTTCTCCATTGTCGTCATCTCCATCCTCAAGGACGTGGCTGAGAAATTCTTGGAGTGTGACTGGGGTCCGCGCCTTCTAGTAATATTCTTCCAGCACGTCAATCTGGTTTTGCAGGTCCGTGCGCTTGTCACCATGCTTCACGGGCTTTTTGGTCTTCTTCTTCTTCGAAGACTTTGATGGCTGGGTGTGGGTGCTTTGACTATCACCACCAATTTTTGGAGTTGGGCGCGGCTTCAGCATTCCCTCGATGATCTCGGGTTCTAGCTGATTTTTTCATCTGATCGCCGGGCATGTTTGGAGATCTGATTAGTCCAAAAATTTGTGTTTACCGTAATCAGAAACGGCGTCACTTTGCAGCTAGCCGGTGAATACGGGTCGATCCGCAGAGATGTGTAATTTTCTGTTTTTGTGTTATAACGAGTTGATTCAGATTGTTTGTTTGGTTTTTTATCGAGTGATTTAAAGAACTAATTTATATGATATGAAAGAACTCGTTAGGGTTAGGTCTAAGCTAGGGTTGATGAGATCAATATTGTCACCTCGTTCAATGCCATTTGATTAAAGCTTTTTAGAAAATCACAGCAATTATTAGCAAAGGGGATTAGGATGATCGGGAAGAACGAAGTTTCTTCCTCTAGATCCTTGTCCGTCCTTTCCTATTAATTGCTGCAATCTTCATGGACGTCATGTGCGTCCGGCCTTTTATACTACGGTTCACCGTTACCTCGTAGGTAGGGTGCCGTAGGGGGCGGATCATACATGCGTGCATGAAGGTTTCGTTTTGAAAATATGTTGGCATTGAAGGAGGTGAGAGATATCCATCTCTCACTCCCTCTCTTGTTCCTAACCCTAACGAGCGAGGATTTTACTCGCTCATTAGGGAATTATTTAAAAGCGACATTTTTGTTGTTTATCTTTTAAAGTTTTACTCTTACTACAGATTAAAAATAGCTAAACTAGTTAACTACAACAAACAATGGGATAACTAGGGCAAGTAATGAAATTAAACTAAGGCAGGAATTAAATAAATTAAAACTTACAAGAAGGTTGATGCTCTAAATCTCCCAACAAATCTGAACTTTTATTGATTGAAAAGAGACATACATTTTACAGATTTTGAGTACAATTTATAAGCAACCAGTGAAGCTAGGGTTACAGACTCTCGTAGACATGCAATTACAGATTTGCCCCCTAAGAATCCCAACATATGCACCGACACACCGACACAGAAAGTTTGCACCGACACGGGCCTAATATGGCCGCGGAACCGCGGCAATGATAGGCCTTTGGCCGCGGTTCCGCGGCCCTTTGGTGGCTTCATGCCACCATCTTCTGTGGTCTTCATTCTGGGTTCTTGGGCTTATTTGTTCTTCACTATTTTTCTCTGTTTGACTTCTTGGTCTTTTCCAGATCTTCAATGAAAACTTGTAAGAAGCTTTTGACCGTTCACTTTCGTCTTTTGGATCTTGCACTGTTCTTCATCTCGGCTTGAGTAAGATCTGTCTGCTTGTTGGTCAAAAGTCTCTTTTTTGTAGCATCTTTCGTCTTTTTCACTGTATTTGTTCCAAGAGCCTGTATCCTGTATCATGCAACAAACGAGCATCAAAAGTACCTGTTTACTTATAAAATGCATAAAAGTGGGGCGTATGAATTGCAATATTATGATGTGAACAAATACCCCCAAACTTATCTTTTACTCGTCCTCGAGCAAACTTATTATTTTATTCTAACCTAGCTGCACTTTCGCAGGGAAACGCGATTGCACTGAGCACGTGCAACAAGCCGTTAAACCTCTAGGTGTCCCTAGTAGGAGGAGTGTTGTCTCCTGAGGGTTTTCAGCGGATTACACCCACAAAATCCTATCAACTTGGTTTTTCGACTTTTGTTTTCCAATTAGGTTTTCTAACAAGGAATTCTATTATCGTCGCCCCGCAAATTATCCACCCATATTCTTCACACTTCCTTATTATGTAACTTAAGATTGTACATGTTCTATAAAATTACTTAGAATTCAGCATTTCTTAAGTTTTTCTTCTAGAGTTTCATCTCCACTTAGGAATTTCTATCAACTCTATTAAAGATACAAGTTTTATTTTTCATTCCTTTCTCTTATCTAAACGCTAATCACATATCCCCACGTGTGTGTAATTTTCACCCCTACGCTTGGAAATTCAAATCAAGCAATCGTACTCTCGTCCATTGTCCAAAGTACTTAACTTTCGCTTACACATCCTTCATGCGACCGTTAATACTTCTTGAGGTACCAACAGCCGATTACAAGATGCGTTAGCCCTTTAAAGCGTATTTCCTAATTTTGCAACACCCAAGGCTTTTAGCAGTGACTCCCAAACCAGTTGGTCTAAGGCACTAGGTGATGAAGCACCCTCGCTAATTAATTTTCTAGCCCTAAGTAATCACAAAAACCAGTGTCCATTTTTTTTTATTCACCCTTTTTTTTTCTTTTTTTTTTTCATTGTGCTAAGGACTTTAGACAAAAGTAATTCAAGGTCTCTTCTACTAATCCAAGTTTCAAGGTGTGTGATTGTGCATTTTGTAGGGTACATATTTTCAGAATCTAAACTCAAGCTAGGAACTATCTTTCGAACTTATACTTTAATAAGAACATTAATACTCTTCTCTCGTTTTGGCTTAACCCACGAAGTGAACCCAAAATTTGCCTATTCCTAAATAACCTACAAAGACATACACTTTCTACCGTTAAACTTTAAGCAAGGTTATTTTTACGGTTTTTAATTTACTAAGTCTAAGATCTAGTTTTTCCTAACTAGTTAACCTTTTTATCAACTCAAGTCAATTAACCAAAATTGAATACAATAATTTTTATAATTTTTGAAATTTTCTCAATTTTTATGGGTTTTTCAATTTTCTAATTTTTTATTTTTCAAATTTTTATGAATTTTTATATAAAAATGCAATGCAGAAATTAAATATGCAAAAGGAATATATACAATATGCAATGCAAAGGATTACTATATACATTACCTTCTCCCCCAAACTTGAGCAAAGCAGTGCCCTCACTGCCCGGCCCCACGTCGTGCTCGTGAGCGTGAACGTGATCGTTCCCCTCTAGCCAAAAGTGTTTGGACCCCCCTCTCAATTTCCGTCAACCGACGGTCGTGATCTCGTGCAGTTGCCCGAAACTCATCTCTCAAAGAGTCGATTCTCCTCACTGTTCTCCTCACTAATCGCGCATGCTCCTGGGGTGTTAGGTCTTCCCCGCTCGAAGTCGAGCTCGAGCTAGGGGTGTGTGCAGGTACATTTTCTGCCGGTTCTGTTCGTGTCTAAATATCCGTGAGTCTAGAGTAGGACGATGAGACGCCCTCTAAAAGTGGTCGAACCGGGATACCGTCTATCATATATGAGTCAAATTCCTCGGCTGGGAGGAAATAACGGCAGAGTTGGGTAACGAGCATGGGACATGGGTATACGGAACCTCGTTTCCCCGTACCTATGGATTGGAGCAAAACCGTGCACATGTCGAACCTAGGATTTTTCGTCATCAGTGTGTGGACGACATGTAACGAAAGGGTGAAGAAGGTCGTGTTGTGAGAACTTCCAAAAATATTGTTTTGTGCCCACCGGCACACAGTTAAAACGTTTGCGAAAAGGGTCCGTGCTTGGATGCCCTTACGCGGTTCTCGTGCACAGTCATTACCCATTAATGGCATATAATCTTCAAAGTGCAGTGGGTGTTCATGTGCAGGTACACGTGGTATGAGTGTAACCTCGTGTATCATGTCTCTATCGATGTGAATTTCCCGATTTCCCCAATTCAGTTTAATGTACCCTAAGTTGTCAAGGCTATTATCTTCCATGGATTCGTAAAATAGGGCAACTAGGTTAGGGAGAGCAAACGCAGATGCATGATTATAGAGGAGGAAATTCCAGCCCCTTTGTGCGATTTCGTGTGGGAAATATCTACCGTATATCTCGTGTGCGAAAACAGGGGAAAATCCCTTTCATACTGCATTTTATGTGCCATTACTATTTTACAGTAAATAAATTATGCCGTAACAGAGAGGAAACAGTCGGGTTTACCTCCCCTAAAAATTTCAGGGGGTGAAGACTCCAGACGGCGGCGATTGCGCGGCGGGAGGCGGCTACGGCGGCGGAAACGCGACGGCTTGGTGGAGTTGCGGCGAGATTTTTCTGCAGAGGCTAGGGGGCGGCGGTTAGGGTTTTATGAAGAGGAAAGAATTTAGGGTAACAGAACAGGGGGGTCGGGTTCCTTTAAATAGGGGGGAGGAGGTGATTTGCATAAAACACCCTCCAAAACGAGGGTTTTATTTGTAAAATCAGCTATTAATCTGCAAATTTGCAATTAGGTCCAAAAATTATTATATATATATATATATATATATTTTTATTATTATATTTTTATAAAAAAATTTACACATATACAAACAATGTACACACCCCCAAACTTATTTGAAATAATGTTTTGTGGAAAAGAAACTTGGGGGTGAAAGTGGAGGAAGATCAATCAGTGTAAATCGGCTCCTGCAAGAATAGGAGCTTCTCCGTAGGGTCCGCTGTGAAGAACGGTTTCAGCCGATACCCATTTACCTTGAATAAGGTACCGTCTTCAGGATTCTCAAGATCAACCGCACCGTGCGGATAAACGGTGCGGACTATAAAGGGTCCTCTCCATCTGGACCGGAGCTTGCCGGGATGAAAATGTAACCGAGTGTCATAAAGTAGAACCTGTTGACCAGGTTCGAAAGTTTTTCGCAAAAGGTGTTTATCATGGAACACCTTGGCTCGGTTTTTAGCAGTTATGGCATTATCATATGCCTCATCCCTCAGCTCCTCCAACTCATTCAATTGCAGCTTTCGATTGCTGCCCGCATCTCCTAAAGACAAATTCAGCTCTTTGATAGCCCAGAATGCTTTATGCTCGATCTCCACTGGGAGGTGGCAAGCCTTCCCGTACACAAGTCGGTATGGAGACATACCAAGATCGGTCTTATATGCAGTACGGAAAGCCCATAGTGCATCTATCAGTTTAAGTGACCAATCTTTACGGTTTTTGGAAACCGTTTTCTCCAAGATTTGCTTTATTTGCCGATTTGACACCTCGGCTTGCCCACATGTTTGAGGGTGATATGGCGTTGACAATTTGTGGGTGATAGAGTATTTCCGCATTAAGGACTCGAAAGTCCTATTGCAGAAGTGAGAATCATTATCACTTATTATTGCCCGAGGGTGCCCAAATCGAGAAAATATGTGTTCTTTAAGGAATCGAACGACAACTTTATTATCGTTCGTTCGGCTGGGCACAGCCTCGACCCACTTAGAAACATAGTCAACCGCCAACAGAATATACACATTTTCAAAAGAGTTAGGAAATGGACCCATGAAATCTATACCCCAAACATCAAAAATGTCCACAACCAAAATAGGTTGGAGTGGCATTTCGTTTCTCCGCGAAATCCGGCCCAAGTGTTGGCACCGGGAGCAAGTTTTGCAGTATTCAAATGCATCCTTGAAGAGTCGTGGCCAATAGAAACCACACTGCAAAACTTTTTCGGCTGTCTTCTTCGGGCCAAAGTGCCCGCCACATGCTTGATCGTGGCAAAAAGACAGCACGCTCTTGACCTCACTTTCAGGCACACACCGACGAATGATTTGGTCGGAACAGTATTTAAAAAGATAGGGTTCATCCCAGTAAAAATGCTTTACTTGGGATAAAAATCGAAGTTTATCCTGTTTCGACCAATCATTAGGAATCAGGCCGGTGGCTAAATAGTTCACAATATCGGCGAACCATGGTTCATAAGAAACGGTCAAGAGTTGCTCGTCGGGAAAAACATCAGTGATTGGAAAATCGAGCGTGGGCGAAGAAGGGAGTCATGATAGGTGATCAGCTACTACGTTTTCACATCCCTTTTTTTCCTTAATGACAAGGTCAAACTCTTGTAATAAAAGGATCCAACGTATTAGCCTTGACTTAGCATCTTTCTTCGCAAAAAGGTGGCGAAGAGCTGAATGATCAGTATATACAACGACTGAAGAGCCGATTAAATAAGGTCAAAATTTTTCGAGTGCAAACACAACAGCTAAAAACTCTTTCTCTGTTGTTGTGTAGTTGAGTTGGGCCTCATTTAGTGTTCGGCTAGCATAATAAATCACGTGCGTCATCTTCTCAATATGCTGTCCAAGAACAGCGCCAATAGCAAAGTCTGATGCGTCGCACATGATTTCAAAAGGATGCGTCCAGTCGGGAGATGAGAGGATGGGCGCGGTGATGAGTGAATGTTTCAAAGATTCAAATGCTTCAATGCATGTGGAGTCGACTGCAAAAGTTGTGTCCTTGGCCAGTAAGAGAGTCAAGGGTCTAGCAATCTTGCTAAAGTCCTTGATAAACCGTCTGTAGAAACCGGCGTGGCCAAGGAAGGCTCTAATATCTTTGACGCATTTCGGGGGAGGAAGGTTAGAAATCATTTCGATTTTTCTCTATCTACCTCGATGCCGTTTTGCGAGATGACATGTCCTAAGACAATGCCCTCTCGCACCATGAAATGGCACTTCTCCTAATTCAATGTTAGGTTCTTATCCCTGCAGCGGGTAAGAACAGCGTCAAGATGGCGTAAACACTCGTCAAAGGAGTCGCCAAAGATGGAGAAATCATCCATAAAGATCTCCAAGAACTTTTTGACCATGTCTGAAAAGATCCCTATCATACACCGCTGAAATGTCGCGGGTGCATTGCATAACCCAAAGGGCATGCGACGATAAGCAAACGTGCCAAAGGGACAAGTGAATGTTGTCTTGTCTTGGTTCTCTTTGGCGATGGGGACTTGGTTGTAACCGGAATAGCCATCGAGAAAGCAATAGAACTCGTGCCCTGCCAATCGCTCGAGCATTTGGTCAATGAAAGGTAAAGGAAAGTGGTCTTTTCTTGTGGCGGCATTGAGTTTTCTATGCAGACTCGCCACCTAGTTTGGGTGCGAGTGGGAATCAACTCATTTGCCTCATTTGTAATGACCGTAATGCCTGATTTCTTTGGCACGACGTGGATTGGGCTAACCCATTGGCTATCCGAGATAGGGTAAATGATACCGCTATCCAGACACTTGACAATTTCCTTCTTAACAGCCTCTTTCATGATGGGGTTGAGGCGCCTTTGTGGATCCCGTGCTGGCTTGGCATCATCCATTAAGTGTATATGATGTTCGACTATGAAGGGACTAATCCCCTTAATGTCCGCCATAGACCAGCCGAAAGCTTGCCGATTATTATGTAAGACCATCAAAAGAGCCTTCTCTTACTCAAGAGCTAGAGAGGCTGATATAATGACAGGTAAGGTCTCATTATCACCTAGATAAGCATATTTTAGGTGTGTCGGCAAAAGCTTTAATTCGAGTTTAGGAGGTGAAACAATAGATGGTAACAATGGGGTAGTTGTTTCAAACTCGAATGATTCCATCAAAGGTTCGAACCGAGTGTACGCAACAGTGTCGGATGGTTCAACTAACTCATCCAAAAAAGCAAAAGACTCCAATTCAGGTGATGAGTCTTCAAAGTCATCAACGAAGGTAAAGCACTCAAAATCATTATCCGTTGTGAAAACTGTGTCGGATTTTAGGAGGAACGCACTAGTGGCGTTAATATTGCTGTGATCGAATAAAAAATTCTCGAATTATCATAGTCCTCCTCCGCGATCTCATTGATCGAGCAAACATCGAGTACGCCAGCATTGGGCTCAGCAGGCTGACTTCCCAACTTGAAAATATTGAGCTCAATTGTCATATTGCCGAAAGATAGGTTCATTGAACCATTACGACAATTGATCACTGCGTTGGAAGTAGCCAGAAATGGTCGACCAAGTATTACCGGAATTTGGTTCCGGGGGATAGCAACAGGTTGTGTATCCATCACAATAAAGTCAACGGGGAAAATAAAATCCCCTACTCTTATTAACACATCCTCCAGCTCTCCCCTAGGATGGGTTATTGATCGGTCGGCCATTTGGAGAGTACAGTGAGTGGGCTTAAGCTCTCCAACGCCCAATTGCTCGTACACAGAATAGGGTAGCAAATTGACGCTCGCGCCAAGATCTAATAGTGCTCTATTGATGTTCTTGTCCCCAATTGTTATCGAAATGGTAGGACACCCGGGGTCCTTTTGCTTTGGGGGAAGAGAATTTACAAGAGCATCACTAATAGCACTAGCCACAAAAACTTTCTTTGGCACTTGCGACTTCCTCTTTTTGGTGCATAAGTCCTTTAAAATTTTTGCATATGAAGGAACTTGCTGGATGGCATCCAAAAGAGGGATATTTATGCTAACCTGTTTGAACAACTCAACAATCTTTTCCATCTGTGGAGTTGGTTTATTGGATCTCAACCTATTAGGAAAAGGAACATTTTGAAAGGTGGTTGAGTCCAACTTTTGTGGATCAGATTGTCGAGTTGAAACGGCACCCCGTGTAGATGTGTTCGTGTTGTTAGAAATGGGTCCGTTCAAGCTAGAAGAGGTAGAGCCATGTGAAGGGTGGAGAATAGGCTCTGAAGAAGAAGAAGAAGAAGATGAAGATGAAGAAATCCCACCGGCAGGGGTGTCATTGTTCATGCCCACATTTTTCTGCAACACTTTTCCCGATCTCAACGTGGTCACGGCATTTACGTTATGATTCTGCTGTTGATATGCAGCATGTGCGTGACCGGGGTTGGGCAGTGGTTGAGACGGGAGTTTTCCTTTTTCGCGCTCGCTCAAAGCTGCATTGAGTTGTGCAATTTGTGCCTCAATAGATTTGATGCTTTGATCGTGAGAGGTACTATTTTGCACTAAAGTTTGAATAGAAGTCTCAAGTCTTGCTGTAGACTGTGTAGATTGCTTAAGGAACGCATCTAGACTTCTTTCGAGCGAGCTAACCTTATCATTATTAGGTTGAACATAATTATTTAGCTGGTAAGCATTGTTAGGCACAAAATTGTTCACCTGATTAGGGTAAGGTTGTTGTTGAAATTGTTGCGGTTGAAATTGAGTTTGTGAGGGTGCTTATTGTTGTTGTTGTGGAGGAGGAGGTCTTTGAAAATTTTTATTTCCTTGGAATTGTTGATTTTGGTTCCAAGCGAAATTTAGGTGACTCCTCCACCCCGGATTATATGTCGAAGAGTACGGATCGTTCCTTTGTCGTTGCTGAAATGCAGCATTGACTTGATCCTGTCCTTGAATGGATGCATTATAAGGACACTCTTCAGTTAGGTGCGATGGATCCGCACAACAAGCACAGACAGTTCGTGGGGGCATAGCAGGGGCAGGAGAAGGCGATGAGATTTTGGTCTCAATCGCTTCTAGCTTTTTCGTAAGAGCGGCCATCTCGGCCTTCATAGCAATCGACATCTCTACTTGATGTATGCCTGCCCTAGATTGACCACTAGAAGATGATGTGGTCTTTGTACTCTCCCACTGTATTGTCTGCTCACTAAGATCCTCGAGAAACTGCCATGCTTCATCACTAGACTTAGAGAGAAAATGACCTTGACAGATGGTTTCTAGCAACTGCTTCGTTGCCGAGTTCAATCCCTCGTATAATGTTTGGCAAAGTTGCCAACTTTCTATCCCATGATGAGGGCATTGAACTAATAGGTCCTTGAATCTCTCGAAGCACTTCCAGAATGGTTCAGAAGGAAGTTGTGAGAATTGAATTATTTCATTGCGGATTCTGGCAGTTTTATGATGAGGATAAAACTTTTTCAGAAAAGCCTTCACAAACTCGTCCCAATTTCTTATGGAATGTGATGCGGTGCTATATAGCCACTTCTCGGCTAGGTCACATAAGATGAAAGGAATGACCCTTAGCCTTATAGCGTCATCACTCAATTGGGTTGTTTTCATCATAGCGCACACATTTTGGAATTTATTAATAAAGATATATGCGTCTTCAGATTCCAAACCATGAAATTTTGGCAGCATATTGATGAAGTGTGGTTTTATCTCAAAATTGTCCCCATTTGCCGGTGGGGGTGAAAGACAGGTGGGTAAAGAAGTGCGGATGGGGTAAAAGAGATCCTGGAGCGCAACTCGTGCGGGCGCTTCAACAGACGGCTGGTTCGGGTCATTCGCACCTAACGGAGGTGGAATCCTTCCCGTCGGTAAGGTATTGTTGGGGTTGAATCCCGACATACCTTCGGCGAAAGAAATTGAAGTTGAGGGTAAGGAAATGGACGGAGTGTCGACTTTAGTGTCGAAAGGTTCGTCGGTCGGTACCAACGAAACGCGGACTAATCGGGCGTCTGTATCCCTAGTCCAAAGTGACATACACTAAAAGGGATAGTGTAGTCAGAAAAAAAAAAGAAAAACAAAATGTGGGGGTAAGATAACGTCATTGGGCAAGTTTTCTTAGCGGCAAGTTGCAAGTTTTGAAAAGATTTTTCTTTTTCTTTTTTATATGTGAGAGTTTTGCAAAAAAAAAAAAAAAGGTTTTTCAAAAGGGACTCGTGACACAAATCAACCACACATGCACAATCAGGCCTAGATCTAGGGTCGCCTAGGTCTGCTAGACAGCTCCTAACTAGGGCTAGAAATAGGACCTCAAACCGCCTCTTCACGGACAAGTACGGCCAGGTAAGTGGGAAGGAACCACCACTACAGTGGGCCTAATTAATAACCACTAGCCTAGACACCGCAATGTCGGTTAGGATAAACGGCCGATGCCTATACTAGTCCTTTTCCTATTGAGCTCGATGTCCTTAGGTCTGAGTCTAGTCTTTTTTTAATTAACTGTGGTCAATGCACATGCTTTAGGTGTTTTCTGGGGTCCTGGGAAGGGTGATGAAATCCCCACCCAATCTGAGTTTGGTCAATTAGCCCCTTAGAGTCCGATTAAATTATGCAAAACAGTAAAATTCACTTGCAATCAATTTTAGCGCGGCGCAAAGAACCCTGCAGAAAATCTGTTATTTAGAAGGGGGAGAGAATTTTTTCTTAGCGCAAAGAATTCCTGCAGAAACTTTTTACAGTGGAGATATGGAGGTTGCAGAGGGAAGAGAGAGAGCAAACCATGTAAAAATGATGTGCTGACGTGGCAGATCGGCGGCGGTTCCGCGGTCTGGGAGCCTATTCTGCGGCGGAAACGCGGCAGGTTGGTGGGTTCAGCCCCTGAAAAATTTTGTGCAGCTCCTGTTCACAAATTCTACTCTGTTCTGATGTTCCCTTTTCTGTTTTTCTCTCTGTAAAATTCCAGATTCACAATCCTTTGCTGTTCCTGCAAGATTCAAAACATAGAACCCTTCAAACAGATAACAATCGCTAAAATGTTTTTGTATTTTCTATTTTCTGATTTTTATGATTTTTCAAAATTTATATCAACCCGAAATCCTACAAAACAAAAGGATTACGCCATCCCCGGCAACGGCGCCATTTGATTAATCCAAAAATTTGTGTTTACCGTAATCAGAAACGGCGTCGCTTTGCAGCTAGCCGGTGAATACGGGTCGATCCGCAGAGATGTGTAATTTTCTGTTTTTGTGTTATAACGAGTTGATTCAGATTGTTTGTTTGGTTTTTTATCGAGTGATTTAAAGAACTAATTTATATGATATGAAAGAACTCGTTAGGGTTAGGTTTAAGCTAGGGTTGATGGGATCAATATTGTCACCTCGTTCAATGCCATTTGATTAAAGCTTTTTAGAAAATCATAACAATTATTAGCAAAGGGGATTAGGATGATCGGGAAGAACGAAGTTTCTTCCTCTAGATCCTTGTCTGTCCTTTCCTATTAATTGCTGCAATCTTCATGGACGTCATGTGCGTCCGGCCTTTTATACTACGGTTCACCGTTACCTCATAGGTAGGGTGCCGTAGGGGGCGGATCATACATGCGTGCATGAAGGTTTCGTTTTGAAAATATGTTGGCATTGAAGGAGGTGAGAGATATCCATCTCTCACTCCCTCTCTTGTTCCTAACCCTAACGAGCGAGGATTTTACTCGCTCATTAGGGAATTATTTAAAAGCGACATTTTTGTTGTTTATCTTTTAAAGTTTTACTCTTACTACAGATTAAAAATAGCTAAACTAGTTAACTACAGCAAACAATGGGATAACTAGGGCAAGTAATGAAATTAAACTAAGGCAGGAATTAAATAAATTAAAACTTACAAGAAGGTTGATGCTCTAAATCTCCCAACAAATCTGAACTTTTATTGATTGAAAAGAGACATACATTTTACAGATTTTGAGTACAATTTATAAGCAACCAGTGAAGGTAGGGTTACAGACTCTCGTAGACATGCAATTACAGATTTGCCCCCTAAGAATCCCAACATATGCACCGACACACCGACACAGAAAGTTTGCACCGACACGGGCCTAATATGGCCGCGGAACCGCGGCAATGATAGGCCTTTGGCCGCGGTTCCGCGGCCCTTTGGTGGCTTCATGCCACCATCTTCTGTGGTCTTCATTCTGGGTTCTTGGGCTTATTTCTTCTTCACTATTTTTCTCTGTTTGACTTCTTGGTCTTTTCCAGATCTTCAATGAAAACTTGTAAGAAGCTTTTGACCGTTCACTTTCGTCTTTTGGATCTTGCACTGTTCTTCATCTCGGCTTGAGTAAGATCTGTCTGCTTGTTGGTCAAAAGTCTCTTTTCTGTAGCATCTTTCGTCTTTTTCACTGTATTTGTTCCAAGAGCCTGTATCCTGTATCATGCAACAAACGAGCGTCAAAAGTACCTGTTTACTTATAAAATGCATAAAAGTGGGGCGTATGAATTGCAATATTATGATGTGAACAAGATCCTTCAGCATTCTTTTCGTCTTGGTTGAAAGAACGACCTCCCATGGACTTTCTTCTACAAAAGAGCACGATACCCCCGGTGTGTCCCCCTTTTTAAGAGCGTGCGGCTGAGGCGGGCTTACTTTCCAATTCTCAGACAGTGCGAATTTGCCCTATTGGTATTGGTCTTCAATCCAGCCTTTAAAGACGAAGCAATCTTCAATTGGATGGCCTATCGCTTGGTGATAGGGGCAATAATTGGGATTATTAGCCTCACCGGATTGCAATGGGCGTTTTGGATCCGGCAAGTTGATGAGCCTGTTGCGCACCGCCGGCTCGAACAATCTCCTTGTATTATCCCGGGGAAACGAATAAGGGCGCTTCATTTTCTCATTAAAGAATCGTCGTCTCTTGTCTGGGCGATCGGTTAGTTTTGGGCCACTGGGCTGCTATTGAGCATTGGCGACGAAGGTCGCTTTCCCTTTCCTTTTTTCATTTCGAGATTCTATCTTCGAAGGAGATGGTCTATGACCCATCTGATTCATTTGGGCCAGCTTGTCAATCAAGTCCTGGAAAGTAGTTGGCTTGAAGAACATCATAAATTGGGAAATGGTCGCCTGAGGGTCGAGAGTACCCACGAACATGCCTACCATAGGTGCGTCTTCAATGCGCTGCTCACACTTCGACCCTAAATTCCGCCACCATATCGCGTACTGGACCCAAGTTTCTCCCGGCTTCACCCTGGTATTGATCAATGCATGATTAGGGTACGTTCGCTAGCGCTCGCAAAACGTTGGGTGAATAGCAGCTCCATCTCTGCAAATGTCTTGATTGAGTCATTCGGGAGCTCGGAGTACCATTCAAACGCTGTCTCTGACAAGCTGCCAACGAATTGGCGAAGCAATAGTTTGTCATCCCCTCCAGTGTTGCCGCACAGAGCCCTGAATTGAGCGACGTGCTGGTGTGGATTTCCCGTCCCCTTATATACGTGGAATTTGGGGATCGTGTATCCCAGCGGGTACTTTATTTGGTCGTACCAACCCGTATAGGGTCGTCCAGTTTTAACAATTTGCCCAGCCGCTTCATTCGCTTGATGAGCTCGTATTTGTTGAGCTATATAATCATCGAGCGTGGCTTTAGAGATGGTCTTCTCTTTGGCTGCTGACAGAGCCGGCAGAGGATTTGATGTCTCTCCTCTTTCATCTTCAATTATTACTGGAGAATCTTCAGCTGGAGGGTCCGGCTGGATCATCATGCCTACCATATCTTAGAATAGAAGGGCCATTTGTTTTATATTGGCCGCTTGTTCCACGACCTTTTTGTCCTTCTTCTCAAGCATTCTCCGAAGGAATTCGGCATCAGTTTCTTGCTCACGGTGCTGCTTCGAGGATGTCTCCGGGCTTGCTTTCGGTCCCCTAAGTGCGGCCATAGCTTTTAGCATTTCTTAGAGGTTTTGTTGTTGCTGCTCCTGAGCCTTAGTCACTGATCGCGTAAGTGGTTAATGACCTGTGGAGATACGGCTATCCTCTTTTCCGGATGCCATATAGATGGTGTGCACCACCATGCCCCTAGACTTGGGGCGTTTAGGCTCAGTGCCCTTGACATTTGTTGCAGACAAGGGGATTTTCTCCAGCCTTCTCTTTTTGTGGGCTGGTGAAGTTGAGGGGGCCGTTGCAGCGGGCACCCAGGTTGACGACACCTTCTGTGGTACGACAGAGTTGTCCTTTTCCTACCGAACCTTCATCCTCTTCCGTCGGCAGGAGTAATCTTGATCAATCACCGAGTCTTGGACTTGACGCCAGACCTTGTAAATTTTAGAGGAAAGCCGTTGAGGAGGCTGTTCGAGCTTCGCCTTTGTAGCATTCTCCACAGGTGGATGAGACCTTTTAAGCATAGCAGTCAGAGAGTTCTTGCGGACCCTCCTGAGTGGTTCAAAATTGTTCGCAGTTGGAACAGCAGTACCAACTTCCACCATTGGAGCTAGCGGAGTCAGTCCAGAAAGGGAATTGCCCCCAGCTTTCCTCACTCGGCGCCAGTGGCGACGTCGAGCATGTCGTGCAGCCAGGATCACCTCCGCTGTTAGATCAGCTTTTCCATGCCCTCGGTTCTGATGAGAGTCTGCTGTAGGCACCAGCTTGTCAAAGACAGATGCTCGCTGAGAGGGAACGGCCAATCTTGAAAAGGCTGATCTTCGTGCAGGGGAAACGACCTTTGTTACTTCACCCTGAGTGGGAGCTGAAATGGCCAGTCTTGTGAAGACCGACCCCTTAGCTGGAGAAGCCTCCTCGGTGACTTCAGGAGTAGGAATAGCTATCCGCTTCGGGATAACGCCTTCTGGTATTGCGGGCTTCTTCACGGGCCCGTTGGAGCTTTGGCCCAGTCTGCTAAAACCTGAGGCGCTTGGTTTGGGTGACCCGTTAAGAGGGGCCGTAGTAGTGGCAAGCCGATCAAAGACCGACTTCTTCTGAGCTTCTTGCATTGGTACAGGAGTGCTAAAGCTTGTTGGTAGGATCATGGTCCCGAATAATAGCCCTGTGGTGGCTTGCGTCACCTGGTCCACTGGCATTGTAAAAACGGAGGCCGCCTGAGGCCCGTAGGTCACTCCTCCAGCAGGTACGGAGTGAGAGTTATTGCCATTATTGCAGCTTGTGCAGTTGAAAGCCATTAGATCTTCTGTTTTTTGCACAGAGGAAGATACCAAATCTTAGTACTTCAAATCCAAAGGCAACCATGTCAAATCGCGACTTGTTCGCGAAACACGACACACGAAGTGCGAAGTGAACTTCCGGAGCAGGAGAAAGTGGTTATCGCAACGCGGTAACATAATTAACTGCAGGGGCTTGCGCTTGTAGGGAAGAGTGTCCCCACAATCAAAAACCCCTCATAAAATGAGGGAGAATCTGATAAAGTCTGCTACAATGGTCGCGTCTGTCCAAACCTTCGATATACGGTGTCATAAATCAACTTGGTATCTTTGGAGAGGTGGATGGATAAATCCAAATAGCATCTGCCCCCAGATCTAGGTAAGACGATCCATCCTGGTTCATTTCCGTTTCCAGCGGTGAACATCACTCCTATAGGCATGATATGTGATACTCTTATACGAACAGACCGGACTGTACAGAGATTGTCACAGATAGACTCAGTAAGAGTTCGGATGAGTTTGCTCATCGGCTTTCTTATCGACAGATAACTGGATAGCCATTACGCACAGCTAGTGCCACTGACGGACTTGTGGTTAAACCCACTGCCAGCATACTGTCGAGTCTTTAGAGTCCCATACAGAGGGTTTCCCTGCTTCGGGCGAAACGATATAGAGGCCGTATGGTTTTACGACATCCGATCATATACGTGTACTGGCTACACGGATGTTGTTCGGACGGATAATACTAGTGGTCTTTGGTTTAAGCCGGATTCTAGTATTATATTATTGGATTATTATTATCTCATTGTATTCGTATTTTTCGGAATACGAATACGGGTATGTATATACGGTGAGGGCTATCTTGTAATTTCACAAGAGATGCCTCTAGAAAGGGACACCTCATTATTTGGATTTATCCATTTTGGAAATATATTAATGAGGTGGAAAATGGAGATATTTGTGGCATGGTGAAGCATGGCTCATTTGTTTTATTTTATTGGTTTGGGTTTACTATTGAAGCATGGTTGATATTTTCTATTGGAAAATATTCCATGCATCATGTGCGATGAGTATGAGACATTCTCCACACTAGCCAACACTAGCTCATTTGCAAAGTTTCATTCTCTCTCCATTTTTCTCTCCTTCTTCCTCAAGACCTAAAACCCTCACATGAGTTGTGAACTATTAGGTCTCTTGAGATTAAATACTCTATTAAACACTCTGCGTCTTTTAAGCTACCTAGCTTAGCAAACCAGGTACCTTAGTTACCTCGGTTTAGAGGTTGGAGCTTGAGGTATAGACTCTCGGGTGGATCATCTTCGACACGAGGAGGCCGATGATCAAGTGCGATCCGGATCATCGAGGAGCTCAAGAAGAAGAGGAGAAGGAGACCTAAAGGACTTAAATCAAGGAGTTATAACACTATCATGGTAGTTAAAACCTCCAAGTAGAATAGCTAGTTAAGGTTTCTGTTAAGATCCTGGAGTTAAAGTCGGTGTTGCAAAGTATGAGAAATCGTTTTTTGTAAATTCCGCCTCCCCACAAGTGTGTGGGGTGTCCGATATCGACTTACAGTGGCATCAAAGCCTACTAAATCTTAACTAGCTTGTTAAACGAAGTTTAAAGTTACGAAACCGAAATAACTTCGAAACAATTAAAACCAAGTCCAAGTTTCTATTGAATTTTAAAGAGCCTCTAAAAATTATTTAAACAATTGCATAGTGCTCTTCTGGTTGTAACTAGTGTTAGTAATATGTATACCCTAGAGGCCATTATTGTATATACAGTGGATGCTTGGACACACACACACACACACACACACACAGGACTTTCTTGCTCGACATGATAGTATGCTATCTGGTTGCACTTTATCTTAACATGTACCTTTGTATTATTATACTGTCTCTCTGATACATGTTGATAAAGCCCTTAAGATGTTAGCTTAACTACCAGGACTATGATGCAGATCATCCTAGTGGGGCTTGTGTAGTCCACAAGCACATCCTTTAATCGTTCCTAGTCGAGGGAGTATCGAGACAGGGCATCGATATTCCAGAGTAAACTAGTATGTACGTTTCTTGACCCTGTATGGGACGATGGTTGATCCCACGACCATTGGTGTTTGACATCAAAGATTGTACACAGGTGCTCATTAGAGAATGGGTACACCGAACAAGACTCGTCGAGAACTCATAGATGGTACCATACCTATCGTCAGATAGAAGTTCTCTGGTGACATTGGTACAGGTTAGTCTGTAGACCCGAGATCGTCATAGAGTCTTGTGTGGTTCCCACTGTGCTTTGATTTCCTCCCTACCATGGATCAAAGGAGTCGTGTAAACAGATGGATTTTAGGTACAGTCCTGAGTCACATGGAGGCAATGAGCGATAGAATGGGTTTCGTTTCTCCCTGTATTGGGAGTTGATGTTGCGATATACTCGATTGGTTATAACAGCAAGTCCCTGGCCAGGGCTGATGAGATTTACTGATAAGTGTTATCAGTAGTTTCTCGAATGGTTATAGGCCACACATCGGCATGATTTATCAAGTTACTGGGGTCTGATGATTCCATCCCTAGACTTGATATGCAACATATCAGACGAAGAGACCGGACTGTACGGTAAGTGTTGCTTATAGGCTTTGTGGGAGTTTAGACAAGCTTGCTTGTTGATCTTATATTCGCTCAATACCTGGGTAGCAGTTACGTCCAGCTAGTACCGCTAACGTCTTGTGGGTGACTGATGTGATCATTACCTGTTGCTGGTGTATTGAAGAATCTTTAGAGTCCCACATAGAGGTTTCCAAGCTCAAGCGAAACGAAGTAGGACATACATGGTGATATGTGTGGGGGCTTGATTAAATACGTGTATGTGATACTGTATTCTAATCTCACGATATGTGATATCAGTTAGGTTATATGTGATATAACCGGATTGTTGAATCAAGTGTTGATTCAATGATATGTTATATATGATATACATATAATTGATATTAGTCGGTTATATATGATATAACCGGATTATTGAATCAAGTGTTGATTTAATAATTTGATATATATTTTTATATTTGATATATTAATAATTATTAACTAATATTGTGCTCACTTAAAGATTTTCTTCTCTTGAAATACATCTAATATATATGTGATATATATTAATATATGTATTTATATATTGTGTCATGGTGGATGATACATTGGACATGGGTGTATGAGACTCACACCAAAACTAAAGATAATTTGGGTGAATATTTATTTAGAGTTAATTAAAAATGAGGTGGAAATGAGCATGGCTTAGATGCTTATGGAAGCATGTAGAAGCCATGACTCATCCCACTTGTTTTGTTTGCACTCAAGATATTTTTATAACCCTAACCATTATATTTAGCCCATGGTTAACTCTCATTATATTTTGAGACATTTTCCTCATCCAAGTTCTTCTTCTTCCTCTCTAGGTTTTCAAAAGTGAGAAAAAGAAAAGGAGAAACAAACTTTTAAAGTGAGCAAAATTCCTACTTCATCAACCTACACTCATCTAGCCCATAAGTTTAGGTTGTTAGCTTCACTAATACTTGATTAGTGAAACATTAGCTTGAGTTATAGAAACTTCAAGGTGGATCATTTTCGGCTTCGAAGATCCATGAGCAAGCTCATTTTTTTCTTCAAGTGGAGCCAAGAAGAGTTCTAGGAACCACTACTTGGAGCGTAGGGACTACTACTTGGAGCTTTAGAAGTGAAGGACTTGGTCTACGAAGGTTGTAACCTTCTTCATTTAGTGTAAAACTTATTTACTTGCTTTATAAACCCTAATTCTCTAGTTCGATTCTAGGTTAGTATAGCTTAGCCCACTAGTTTTTTTAAAATTGCATACTTGATATCTCTAGAAACCTAGTAGTGGTGCTAAGACATACTTTCAACTAGAACATCATAGAAAAACGAGACAAAAACTCAAAACTTTGGCCGGCCAAAAGTGCATATTTCCCGGCCTCGCCGGCCCATCAAGGGAGTTTGGTCTTGGGTTTTATGGGTGTTCTGGAATCTTGGATTAGGTTTTTAGGTATTGTTTGTTTTTTCCTAGATTTCATATTATGTTATCTTTGTGTTGGGGAATACGGAGTATTTCGAAGTCAAGTTTTAACATCGTTTATTCGTTTCAGTTTGTATATGTGTTGCTAAACGTATACTAATTGCTATATGCCGATTAGTGGAGGTTGCACATATCTGTATCTTGATGATAGTTTGTGTGTATGAAGTATTGGATCGTCGTGAATGAATAGCCGGGGAATATGAGAAGAGTGTTCTTTTCTTTCATTCATGTAAATTTGTAAATTGATATAATATTATTTTTGCGGGGCACATCCGGGTTGAGATTGTAGCCACCATTGTATTATTTCATTTAC
The DNA here is from genome assembly GCA_030015575.1 of Agapanthus africanus. NCBI lineage: Eukaryota > Viridiplantae > Streptophyta > Magnoliopsida > Asparagales > Amaryllidaceae > Agapanthus > Agapanthus africanus. The sequence goes on along the minus strand of CM057349.1, from coordinate 405,998,314 downwards.
TTTTTCTTGCACCTAGAATAGACCCAAGGTGGGATGCATAAACTACCGGGTTCTTGAAGTCCCAAGTGGCCTACTCATTTTATTGAGGGAGGTTGCTTCACTTCAGGAATTTTGCGGGTAGTTTGCTGCACCCGTAGGGGTCTAGGGTAGGGTTTGGCTATTCATCACGACCGTGGAATCCATCTTTCATTCTAGGCAAAAACAAAATACGGAAATCCGAGTATATCCAATATATTTATCTGTGTTGCTGTGATCTGGAATGCCTATTATTGCCTAAAACGAATGGATATATATATATATATATTGTATATAATAAACGTTGCTTATGTTTTGCACCCGCGCTAGTTTAGCCCCCTCTCTGCCATTAATTAAGTAACCTAATGGTGCATGACGGGGCCCCGTGGCAAATGCGGATGGCATAAGCGTACATTCTATTTTCGTTTCTTTTCTGCAATGATAGGGTTAAATAGTGGGAACGCATTAATATTGATTAATGCAAAGAAAATAAACCAAAGTTAAATCGTTGGAACAATTTCAAAACCACTCGGTTTTCTTGAAAAACAAATTTTAAATACGGAGCCTAAACCACTCCTTTTTAAAACTATCATGGTTCCTTCGACTATATCAAGTTCATTACGTTCATGGTTTCGCCAAAACCAGTCGTAGCCCTCCTTCATTTCAGATGGGTATTCAATAGTATTCAAACTATGTATTTTGACCTATACCAAGGTATAGTGATTGGTAGCTGCTAGGTATTCATCTATAGCATAGATAGATGCGTTAAAATTTGGGACAATCGTACAACTATTTTGGCCTTCGTCAAGGGTTTGTGCGAATGGGTTCAAATTAACCTGGACAATGACGGGTAGAACTTGACTTGCGTCTTATGATATGTTGGCCTTCGTCAAGGTCATAAGAACTTGGGGCAAAAATCCACATCGGGAGATTCAAAGGAAAAGGAAACTTGCTAGTTTTGCATACCATCTGGAGTGTGATAATTTTGGTAGGATTCCTTCAAAGTTGTTATGCAATGATAGTTGGATCCCGATCCCACCGTGAGTTTTGTTACTCCTCGGGAGATTTTTTCACTAAACAATCAATGCTATAAACCAAGTAGGTGCTTAGAACAGTGTTAGCGGGGCTACGCTTCCAGGAAAAAGAGTTTATGTAATTAAGGAACTTTAAGAAAGCGTTGGAAAGCCTCCCTCGAAGTACCAACACTAGCCTGGCCAAAAAGTTAAGCAAGAATTATAGGGTGAGATTAATCCTGACTAATTCTTCTTTTATGATTTGAAGGAGGATTCGAGAAATAGTGGGAGACATCCTGTTTAGATAAACTAATAACCAATCTAAACTTGCAAGAGTACCACGCTGAGTGTTTTCTTCTCTCTCTCTCCTGACTGCAGCGACCAAAATGACTGGGCTTAAGTTACTGATAGATAAAAACAAATTGACTAGGCCAAACTATAAAGATTGGATAAGGAATGTCCAGATGGCCATTACCTATGATAAGCTGGGCTACCTCCTTACCTATGACAAACTGTTAAATCATTACCAATGTTAAGTCACTATTTTTCTACAGTCCGTCATAACTAATGTCTTTTTCTATCGTTAACACTATTTTTCTACAGTTCTTCATGACTAATGTTAAGTCACTATTTTTCTACAGTCCGTCATAACTAATGTCTTTTTCTATCGTTAACACTATTTTTCTCAGTCCATCATGACTAATATCCTTTCTCTATCAAATCATGAATAATGTTAACGCCATTATTTTTCTGCAGTCCATCATGACTAATATCCTTTTTCTATCAAATCATGACTACTGTTCTTTTTCTGTCCATCGTGACCAATGTCCTTTTTCTGTCAAATCATGACTAATGTCCTTTTTTGTCCATTGTGACCAATATCCTTTTTCTGCCATGTTTGTACCTGATAACGTTTTCCCTCATATATGTACTCAACTGCATGCACTTGCACGTGGGCCTTTGTCCCTTATCAATCTATGCGCTGGTATTATACTTTATTGATGCAGCCTTAGCCTATATGGAGCGGCTTGACCGATCCAAAACACGTTGCGTCTAGTTCAACCCAAGGATCCCGAACTCAGTTTTATGTCTTATTTTTAGTAGTTTTTCTATTTTTAACAGTTTTTATTTTGTTAGCAAATTAGTTGTGATTTCGATTTTCCAATTGTAAAAGGCAACTTTTGATTAAATAAAACCCTAATTTGGCGAAATAGCCATTCTTATCTTTCTATTCCGTCAATTCCTCTCAAATCAACTTAGAAGTGCTGCATCCCAAATCAGGGCTGCACCACTTACCAATTAAAAAAGAGTATCATGACTAATATTTTTTTCTGTTTAATAATGCTTACTTATACTTGTTACGAATTATGATCATAACATGTATATTTTTGAACCAAAGAAGTATCCATTAAAATCAATTAGCAATATCATTATTCCTTTTCATTTGAGTTTTTTCTACACCTGCACGCTGTCACCTTCTCAATATTTTGTCCTTTTTTATCCTTTGTCAAAGTTGATTATAAAAACATGACTGGGTTAGAAAATTAAGTGATTTATACTATATATCTAAGTACATCATTTGATCATCATATTAAATATATTAAACCAGTTGAAAATAATAGAAAACACAATCAGAACTTGTGAACATTATTCGCCTCTTCGACATTTACATGAAAAAATAACAGAAATAACCGACGATTGATCAACAAAGAAAAACTAAAATTAACATCCTAAACTATTTGACATGGGTTCTCACATTGATATAGTGGACATGAGTTGGTATTGAACAACCAAGGAACAATGCACTTCATGTGGAATGCATGATCACAACACAACTTCGCTCCTTCGAACAAATCACCACTACTACTCATTTCAATTTTTTCGAAGCACACCGCGCAAATAATATCGTCATTCTCGTCCTTCAACTCTTGTCTCTTTTGCTTATGCGCCCTCTTAATTGTCACCATCCTATCAATACTAGTATAAACATATAGTATGAAACTTAGCATTTGCTACCTCCACGGCTTCATGGACAAACTCACTGATCTCCGTTTCAAGATACATACAATGCTGATCTTAGAAAGGGCATTTACGACGGACCGTCCAGTGAGCTAAGCTATGACAGTTCTTGGGCGAACGTAATTGAGAGGCAACATACTTGCGTTGCTTATAGGATGGCATTTCGTCCAAAATAAACTTTGCACCATCACAAGGGCCAATGGGAGAAAGGATGATCACGTTGGCAGGGTCTTCAATGTACCTGTCCGTGGGTGCAAACGAAAAGATTGACACCGTCAGTATCCGATGAAGTGAGCATCAGTTCTGCATGGAGGAAGTGAAACAATGACGATTTGTGGTACTCTTTGACCTTTGAGAGAGGTAACGGCTGTTCATCATCAAGATTTTGTGCCATTGAGAGATACAAAATATCTTTGTCTTACCCCTTTTTGACTTTTTCTCTTCTGTAGGGATTGAAGGTAAAGTGCCCTGGCTTAAATAGAGCAAAGATGGGCACAGATGCCAATAGGAGATGAGACGGGTGGCAATATGAGGTGGACATGAATAATGTCGTTTTTCTGTCAAATCACGACCAATGTTAACGTCATTATTTTTCTACTGTCCATCATGACTAATGTCCTTTTTCTGTCAAATCACGGCCAATATTAACGTCATTATTTTTCTACAATCCATCATGAATAATGTTCTTTTTCTATCAAATCACGTCCAATGTTAAACATTACTATTTTTCTACAGTTCATCATGACTAATGTTCTTTTTCTATCAAATTATGACCAATATTAACGTCACTATTTTTCTACAGTCCATCATGACTAATGACTTTTTTCTGTCAAATCATGCCTAATGTCCTTTTTCTGGCCATCATAACTAATGTTTTTTTTTCTGTTAAATCATGATTAATGTTAACGTCACTATTTTTCGACTGCATGCACTTGCACGTAGGCTATTGTCCCCTCTCAATGTATGCGCTAGTATTTTGCCTTATTGATGCAGCCCTAGTGTAACACCCTAACTCGATCGTACGTTATTTAATGATGTTAATTAGTACTTTGAGTTTCTTTTAATTATTATTGTTTGGGTCGTTTTTGGTGTTTGGATAGTACGTGTGATTATTGGACCCGGCCCGTTTGCGTGAAATTCGTTATGGGTTGATAGTTAGATATATTATATTTTATTGATATTTATCCATAGACTAAATCTATATGGATCTCAAATAATAGATATACAATATTTAAAATATATATATATATATATATATATATATATATATATATATATATATATATATATTCTGGCAGCCATATATTATGGGTAATTTATATTGATTGTTAGTATGCTTTTATCTTATTTAATATCCACTGATATTTTATTGACAGTTATCTACTACATATAAATCTTAAACATTCTAAAATACCGTGTATAATATATTTGATTAGAATATAATTTTCTAGCCAGTATATTATGTTTCAAGTGGACTGTTAAGATAATATGTATCCATAGATAACTCTTGATATATTTTTGAGATTTAGTAGAGACGGATGTGGGATCATAATATCTGTATATAATATTATTTAGTTAAGAGTTATATAAAAATACACTCACACACACACATACTTAAACTTATTATAAAATAAAAATATATTCTTTTAAAAAAAAACCACCTCTCTCTCTCTCTGCCTCATCTCTCTCTTCCTTTCTTTTTCCTCCCTCGTCTCCAATCCCGACACCCTCGTCGCCACCCTATCTCGACCATCACCTACAACCCATTCATTTTGCCATCATCACCCTCACCTCATCGCCGACTCCCACTCCTAAGAAATATCTTCGCCATGCTTCTCTCTACCCGCAACACCCACCATTGCCGAGGCCCTCTCCCTCCTCGCCATCAAACTCCAACCCCATCAATCGCCATCACCGCCATCCTCTAACTAAATAATATTACCGACTCCCACTTCAAACCCCAACACCTCCAGTGCCTCCTCCTAGCCACTGCCTTCATCTTCCTCTCGATACCCATCACCGACGCCCACTTCAAACCCTAGCACCCTCTCTCCGATCACCTTGGAACCCAACTGCCTTCTCCTGCATCTCCTTAAGCACCCCTTACCATTGCTGACACAACTATCACCGACCCCCACCTTCGAATCCATCTACTTGTTAGTTGTATGTATGCCCAAGAGGCCAGTATTGTACAGATGATGTATATTATATTGGATGCTTGGACATATATAGAGATGACTTTCTTGCTCGATATGATAGTATGCTATCTGGTTACTCTTTATCTTAACATGTACACTTGTCTCTTTGCACTGTCTTATAGTTACATGTTGGTAAAGCCCATAGGATGTGTACTTGACTACCTGAACTATGATGCAGATCATACTAGTGGGGACATGGTAGTCTATAGATACATCCTTCAAGGTCCCTAGTCGTGGGTGTATCGAGACGGGGCATCGATATACCAGTTTAGACTAGCGTATATGCTTCTCGACCCATGAGATGGGCGATGGATGATCCCATATCCATTGGTGTTTGACATCAGAGATGGTATACGGGTGCTCAGTGGAGACTGGGTACACTGGATGGACTCGCCGAGAACTCCCAGATGGTATTATACCTCACGTCAGATGGCAGTTCTCAGGTGACACTTGTGCAGGTTAGTCTGTAGACCCGAGATCGTCATAGAGTCTTGTGTGATTCCCACTTTGCTTTGATCTCCACCTTACCACGTCCATGAGGGCGTGCAAAACGGTGGTCTTTGGGCACAGTCCCGAGTCACATGGAGGTAATAAGCGATACGAGGGGTTTCGTCTCTCCCGATATTGGGGGTTGATGTTGCGCTGTGCTCGATTGGCCGTAACAGGGAAGTCCCTGGCCAGGGCTGATCAGAGATTTGCTGGTAAGTGTTACCAGTAGTTTCTCGACCCGTTATGAGCCTCACATCGGCACGACTTATCGGTTATTAGGGTCTGACGTTTACCACCCCTAGACTTGATATGCGACATATCAGACGAACAGACCGGACTGTACGGTAAGTGTTACTGGTTGGATTCACAGGAGTGTGAGCGGGCTAGCTCGTCGATCTTCTGATCGCTCAATACCCGGGTGGCCGTTACGTTTAGCAGACCGCTTGCGGCTTGTAGGTGCTTGATATGATCATCATCTGCTGCCGGCGTATTAACGAGTCTTTAGAGTCCTACACAGAGGTTTCCTGGCTCAAGCGAAACGAAATAGGAGCGCATATGAGATATGTGCAGGACTGAGAATAATGCGTGTATGTGATACCGTATTACATTCTCGCGATGAATGTATCGACTGGTTATATTCGATATAACCTAGATATTGAATCAAGGATTGATTTGATAAGCCGATACATAGGATACTAGTCGGTTATATACGATATGACCGGATCGTTAAATCAAGTGTTGATTTAATGATTTAATGTATAATTATATATTTGATATATTACTTTGCATTAGCTAGTATTGGTTCACTTTATATGGATTTTCTCACTTGATGTGCAAGAAGTATATGTGATATACTTTTGTGCACATTTTTGTATCATGTTTGATGATACTTGATCATTTAGTTAAGTGTATAGAATTAAACCATGGTTAATTTGATGATTAGGGTTTTGCTTATTCATTTATTTATTTATTTGTTCATTTATTTTTTTGGAAATGGTTTAGATGAGAATGGTGGCTTTATTTGTTTCTAGTTGAAGCTTCATGAAGCTTTGACTTCTTAACCATTCTTGTCTTCATGCTTAACCCTAACCCATCCAAGTAACCATGGTCTATTCTATACACTCTACTATGGTTAGCTTATGATAAGTATTGATTTATTTTTCATTTTAGAAAAACACTTATCATATTCTTTCTTCTTCTTGATCTTCTTCTTCAAGAAAGAAAGCTTGATGCCATCAATGGCAACTTGAGTTCTAAAGTGAGAAATCCAATTCTAAAGTGAACCCACCTCCTATTTCTTCACCCTCTACCTCTTGCCAAGTTGTTTTGGGTGTTTTCTTCACAAGTTTCACAACTTTGTGAAGTCGGAGCTTGAACTTGTGATGCCTCGACGTAGATTATCTTCGGCACGAAGCCGACGACCTAGTCCGTCCATTTCTCCGATCAAGCCGACGATTGAGTCCGGGATTCGAGATGGACAGCGAGAGGACGCCTACGTGGAGCTAAGGAAGTGGAGAACCAGATCTACAAAGGTTGTAGCCTCTCTCCTTTAGTTAAGATGTTAACTAGTTTCGTTTTCGCCTAAATTTCTAGTCGACGATCCGTATTAGGGTTTCTCGGCACCCATAAAATTTGAAATTGGCATGGTTGATGCCTTGTGAGACCTCTATAGTGTGCCTAGGAACCCTACAGTGGTATCAGAGCCTAGCTAGAGCCTTAGGCGAAGTCCAGACGGAGTTTGAAGTCCAGACGGAGTTTGAAGTCCGATCGAACCCGAAACCCTAAAACCCAAGTGCTCTCTGGACTTTTTCTAAAATCTGGGATTTTTCCATATTAAAAATGCTTAAAAAATTCAGCAGGGAAATCTAAGAATTACGATGCCAAATTTATCCCATGAACAGTAAATTGTGCGGCGGAACCGCGGCAGAAGCCTGGCTTCTGCGGCGGCTCCGCGGCAATATGATGACATCATCACTCCCATTTTGCACAGTAATTACTATTTTATTATGCTGAATTTTCTGGGAATTTTTAATTTGACACAAGAGTTGAGTGTTCTGGGGTTGTATTGGGAATCGACGATTCGATCGGATTATCGAACTTTGTCTAAGTGCTTTCCGGATAATTTTTTGAATATGTTAAAATGTCCGACCGGATATAAATACCCAACTTTTCCCCTGCCGGAAAATTTCTAAGTGTTGGATTTTTCTGTGGTTTAAGGACGTTCTGAGTAGTGCAAGTAACGCGATGGTCCCTCTAGAAGACAACAAACCTTAACTCGATTATGTGACCGTCTTGAACTGCCCTTTGAACCTTCGGGTTTGGGGCAGTAGGGTGTGCCACATGTGAGGCGTTGGCTTGACCCTTCTACGGCTGGACCGTTGGTACTGAGGCATGAAGTGAATGTCTTTGAACCTATTTCATGTGTTGGACGGTTTCGGGAAAACTTGGGTGTTCGAATGTTCGATCGGAAAGTTTAATATTTTCTATTTATCCGGAATGGGATACAATAATTGGAATTCATAAACAGTTATGAGATAACTGAATGAATGATATAAATCTAGCGGTTTAGTTTCATTTGATATTGAAAAGAGTTTTCGATAATGAGACTAAAATGCGAGGTTTATAACTGTTAGGCATGTGATGTCTAAGTATTTCATTTTGATTAAGCATGCGATGTCTAAAGAGATTGCGGATTCCAATTGTTGTAGTTTTACACTTTCTTTTCTGTGACCGTAAGTGTAATATGTGATATCGCTGGTTTCGTTGCTATATGTCAACGACAATTGGGATGCGCATATTTACTTACGTTGATGACATGTGATGTTATGTGTTGCTGGATATGTTATATTGGATCGTCGTGTTTGAATAGCCGGGGGTTTTTATTTGAGATGAGTGTTTTTCATTTTCATTCATGTAAAAACTTGTATGTAATATTCTTTTATTTGGGACACTTCCAGGTTGCGGAAGATGTCACCTTTTGTATATTATTTACTTTTCCGCATTAGGATAGACCCAAGGAGGGAAGCACAAGTAACCGGGTTCTGGGGTCCAGTGGGAGACCAACTCGAGGAGTCGAGTCCGGGTCTCCTAACCCTAGAATTGGCAGGGTTGCTTGCCGCTCTCATAGGGGTCTAGGGCTGTAGGATTGGCTATTCGTCACGACCGTGGAATCCGTGTTTTATACTGGCTCGTATTGAAAACACGGACGTCCTAGTATATCCAATGTTTCATATGTTTCTTCTGCTGCGATATCTGTGATGTGATCATGTGATGTTCTGTGATAGATACAGTATATAGTATATATGATATTTTATATAGACGTTACTTATGTTTTGCACCCGCACTAGCCCTGCCCTGCTCTGTCGTTAGTTACCTAACCTGACGGTGCACGAGGGGACATCCAGGCGAATGCGGATGGCATAAGTGTACGTCGTATTTATCTGTGATGTTTAGGTGACTTAAATGATGGGACTTCATTAATGTGATTAATGAAAGAAAAGAAACCTAAGATGTTGTAGAATCAAATTTTAAATAAAACAGGTAGCTACAGTTCTTGCTTTGCACAGCGGTATATGTGATATATCCTGCACCTTATTCGATGAGGAAAGGACCGAGATCCCTTCACCGGGAGTGACTCCTTTAGCAATAACTGGCAGATGCTACACACTCGGTTTGATTTTTGATTGCTTCTATAGTTTTTTGCTTTGCACAGTGATATATATGATATATCCCGCACCACATTCGACGAGGAAAGGGCCGACGATCCCTTCACCGGGAGTGACCCCTTTAGCAAAACTACAAAAGCCTCAAAATCACTCCATTTCAAAACTTCATTTGATTCTACAATGATATCAAGTTCATTACGCAATAGGTTTTCAGAAAAACCTGTCGTAGCCCTCCGTCATTTCAGATAAGAACTGTTTAGTATTCGTGCTGCGTTTGTTGGCCTTTGTCAAGGCGTAGTGTGCGGTAGCTGAATAGTGATTATCTGCTTATGCATATGATGCAGATTGTTTCAGGGTAGTCGTACGACCTTGTTGGCCTTTGTCAAGGGCCGTGCGGGTGGGTTTGATTCAATCAAGAAATGACGGGTTGAACTTGACTAGCATGCTATGATTTGTTGGCCTTTGTCAAGGTCATAGGACACTAGGGGCAAAATATTATCGGGAATTTCAAGTGTTGAAATTTGCAATGAGATTGCATCCTTCTATGAGATAGTTGGATCCCGATACCCACTGCGAGTAAGAGTTACTCCTGGGAGAGTTTTACACATTGCAATTAGCTGATCAAGTAGGTGTCTAGAAAGGTGTCAACGGGGTTACGCCTCTTGGAAAACGAGGTTTACATTAATTAGGTTCGTGCGAAAGCACGGGGGACCTCCCTCAAAGTACCGACACTGGCCTGGCTGAAAGATTGGCGAACTTGTAGTGTGTAATTAATCCCGGCTAGTCTTTCCTTTTAGGGTTTGAAGGAAGATTTGATAAAAACCAGTGGGAGCCATCCTGATTAGATAAGATAATAACCAATCTGATCTTGCACGAGCTTACGCTAAAGTGTTTTCTTCTCTCTCTCTTCAGGTAGCGACCATTTCATGCCCTAACAAAGATAATAATATGGATGTATTGACCGAACCCGCATGTTATACTGTGCTGGGGAACGTTGGTTCCGTTCTTTCTTATAAGAGTTATAAGAATGAACAGGACATAGGGGAATACCAGGATTCCCATGCCACCCTATTGAAGAAAGTATATGTTGATGCATTTTCTTCGGGTGTGTTTGTTACAGAGAACTGTTTCTCCATTTGCCCTACGTCCTGGGTATTAGATACCGGGTCAGGATCCCATATATGTAATCAGTTACATGGGCTTAGAAAAGGTAGAGAACTTGGAGAAGGTGATAAAGACATTAGAGTTGGAAATGGTGCAATTGTTGCAGCGAAGACTGTCGGGGAATATCACCTTGTGTTACCAACTGGTAATACATTGGTTCTGAACGAATACTATTACATGCCGAACCTGATATGCAACATTATATCGATTTCTTTATTGAGTAAAGAGGGATATAATTTTGTATTACAGGACAATGTTATGAACATTTTTCGTAACCAAAAGTTGGTTGGATCAGGCACGTTGTGCAATGGCATTTATGTTCTAAATCAATCAACAGTTCTGAGCATAACAAACACACACAAGAGGAAGAGTTCAGAACTGAACGAATCCTTCTTGTGGCATTGTAGACTGGGTCACATCAATGCGACAGGACTAGCTAAGTTACATAAAGATGGATATTTAAATCCGTTTGAATTTTCATCTTATGACACTTGCCAGTCATGTCTCAAAGGCAAGATGACCAAAACTCCATTTACGGGACACGGAGAAAGAGTTACCGAACTCTTGGGGCTGATACGTAGTGATGTATGCGGTCCCATGTCTACACATGCCAGGGATGGTTCTTCATAATTCATTACATTCACTGACGATCTCTCTAGATTCGGGTATGTGTTCCTGATGAAACACAAATCAGAAGCTTTTAAGAAATTTAGGGAATATAAACAAGAAGTTGAGAACCAAACCGGAAAAAGTATTAAAATCCTACGATCTGATCGAGGAGGTGAATACTTGAGCAATGAATTCCTGGACTTCCTAAAAGAGAATGGGATTCTCTCTCAGCTGACTCCTCCATATACACCACAGTACAACGGTGTATCAGAATGGAGGAACCGCACCCTATTAGATATGGTGCGCTCTATGATGAGCACAGCCGAGTTACCTATTTCCTTCTGGGGTTATGCGCTGGAAACAGCAACATACCTATTGAATCAAGTTCCATCTAAATCTGTACCTACCACACCATATGAGATATGGAGTGGGAAGAGACCATGTCTTAAACGAGTTAAGATATGGGGTTGCCCGGCCTATGTCAAAAGGCAAAATCCGGACAAGCTCGAGGCACGGTCAGTTCTATGCAAGTTTGTGGGATATCCCAAACATTCACATGGATATCTTTTCTACCATACAGAGGAACAAAAAGTGTTTGTTTCTCGACATGCCACATTTTTAGAAAAGGAATTTCTTGCAAAAGAAATTAGTGGGGATATGGTAGATCTGGAAGAAATTCCGGCTACACGAACTCAAACTGAAGATTTAGTGGAACCAGAGGATTCAGCAGCTCCCAATGAACCTCGGCCTCTCCGTCGATCTAGTAGGGTTCCTCGCCAACCTGAGAGATACTACTGTTTTCTCATGGATGGTGGAAGCGAGGATTGCATCATGGAGGATGATGACCCAACTAGCTTCGAACAGGCCATCACGAGTAAGGACTCATTGAGATGGCTGGATGCTATGCGGTCCGAGATGGAATCCATGTACACCAACAAAGTATGGACTTTGGATGTTGCTCCTGAAGGGGTAAAACCGATCGGGAGCAAGTGGATCTTCAAGAAGAAACTTGGTGTAGATGGGAAAGTGGAGACTTTCAAAGCTAGACTTGTTGCAAAGGGTTTTCGTCAAAGACCAGGTGTGGACTATGACGAAACCTTTTCTCCAGTGGCTATGCTTAAATCCATCCGGATCATGCTTGCCATCGCTGCATATCATGATTACGAAATCTGGCAAATGGATGTTAAGACCGCCTTTCTAAATGGTGATTTAGAAGAGTGCGTGTACATGACTCAGCCAGAGGGCTTCGTAGATAGTGGGAGCAGCGGGAAGGTGTGCAAGCTGCTTAAATCCATTTATGGATTAAAGCAAGCATCGCGGAGTTGGAACATCTGCTTTGACGTCGTTATCAAAGAGTTTGATTTCGTCAAAAACCCAGATGAACCTTGTATCTATAAGAAGGTGGCAGAGAGTATGGTTGTCTTCCTCGTATTGTACGTGGATGACATACTCTTGATAGGAAATGATATTCCTATGCTGCAATCGGTCAAGCTCTTCTTATCACAAAGATTCTCAATGAAAGATCTTGGTGATGCCTCCTGCATATTGGGAATTAGGATCTATAGAGATAGATCCAAACGGATATTGGGATTGTCCCAATCCAGGTACATTGACACCATACTAAAAAGGTTTAGTATGGAAGATTCCAAGCATGGGAACTTGCCCACGATCTCTGGAGTCACTCTTTCCAAAGAGATGTCTCCCAAGACTGATTTGGAGAGAGCTCGCATGCAAGGGATACCCTATGCTTCGGCTGTAGGCTCTATCATGTATGCGATGCTATGTACCAGACCCGATGTAGCATACTCACTAAGTGTAGTGAGCAGGTATCAAGCTGATCCTGGAGAGAATCACTGGACAGCTGTGAAGAGCATTCTCAAGTACTTGCGAAGGACTAAAGAGATGCTCTTGGTGTATGGTAACGGAGAACTCCAAGTGGAGTCCTTTACCGATTCGAGCTTCCAGAGTGATAAGGAAGACTCTAATTCGCAGTCGGGCTTTGTCTTTACCCTTTACGGAGGGGCGGTTAGCTGGAAGAGTTCCAAGCAGGAAACCGTGGCAGACTCGACGATGGAGGCTGAATACATCGCTGCCAACGATGCTGCCAAAGAGGCTGTCTGGATCAAGAAGTTCATTACTGAACTTGGAGTGGTTCCATCCATTGAGCATCCAATACCTTTGTATTGTGATAACAATGGAGCGGTGGCTTTGGCCAAGGAACCCAGGTCCCATCAGCGATCCAGGCATATTCTGAGGCGGTATCACCTGATCCGGGAGATAGTTGATCGCCGGGAGATCGAGATCAGGAGAGTTGACACGAAGAACAACACGGCGGATCCACTCACGAAGGCCATTCCCCAGATACAGTTTGAGAGACTCTTCGGGATGCTCGGTATGCGATACTACAGCTGCTGGCCCTAGTGCAAGTGGGAGATTGTTAGTTGTATGTATGCCCTAGAGGCCAGTATTGTACAGATGATGTATATTTTATTGGATGCTTGGACATATATAGAGATGACTTTCTTGCTCGATATGATAGTATGCTATCTGGTTACTCTTTATCTTAACATGTACACTCGTCTCTTTGCACTGTCTTATAGTTACATGTTGGTAAAGCCCTTAGGATGTGTACTTGACTACCTGGACTATGATGCAGATCATACTAGTGGGGACATGGTAGTCTATAGATACATACTTCAAGGTCCCTAGTCGTGGGTGTATCAAGACGGGGCATCGATATACCAGTGCAGACTAGCGTATACGCTTCTCGACCCATGAGATGGGCGATGGATGATCCCATATCCATTGGGGTTTGACATCAGAGATGGGTATACGGGTGCTCAGTGGAGACTGGGTACACTGGACGGACTCGCCGAGAACTCCCAGATGGTATTATACCTCACGTCAGATGGCAGTTCTCAGGTGACACTTGTGTAGGTTAGTCTGTAGACCCGAGATCGTCATAGAGTCTTGTGTGATTCCCACTGTGCTTTGATCTCCACCTTACCACGTCCATGAGGGCGTGCAAAACGGTGGTCTTTGGGCACAGTCCCGAGTCACATGGAGGCAATAAGCGATAGGAGGGGTTTCGTCTCTCCCGGTATTAGGGGTTGATGTTGCGCTGTGCTCGATTGGCCGTAACAGGGAAGTCCCTGGCCAGGGCTGATCAGAGATTTGCTGGTAAGTGTTACCAGTAGTTTCTCGACCCGTTATGAGCCTCACATCGGCATGACTTATCGGTTATTGGGGTCTGACGTTTACCACCCCTAGACTTGATATGCGACATATCAGACGAACAGACCGGACTGTACGGTAAGTGTTACTGGTTGGATTCACAGGAGTGTGAGCGGGCTAGCTCGTCGATCTTCTGATCGCTCAATACCCGGGTGGTCGTTACGTTTAGCAGACCGCTTGCGGCTTGTGGGTGCTTGATATGATCATCATCTGCTGCCGGCGTATTGACGAGTCTTTAGAGTCCTACACAGAGGTTTCCTGGCTCAAGCGAAACGAAATAGGAGCGCATATGAGATATGTGCAGGACCGAGAATAATGCGTGTATGTGATACCGTATTACATTCTCGCGATGAATGTATCGACTGGTTATATTCGATATAACCTAGATATTGAATCAAGGATTGATTTGATAAGCCGATACATAGGATACTAGTCGGTTATATGCGATATGACCGGATCGTTAAATCAAGTGTTGATTTAATGATTTAATGTATAATTATATATTTGATATATTACTTTGCATTAGCTAGTATTGGTTCATTTTATATGGATTTTCTCACTTGATGTGCAAGAAGTATATGTGATATACTTTTGTGCACATTTTTGTATCATGTTTGATGATACTTGATCATTTAGTTAAGTGTATAGAATTAAACCATGGTTAATTTGATGATTGGGGTTTTGCTTATTCATTTATTTATTTATTTGTTCATTTATTTTTTTGGAAATGGTTTAGATGAGAATGGTGGCTTTATTTGTTTCTAGTTGAAGCTTCATGAAGCTTTGACTTCTTAACTATTCTTGTCTTCATGCTTAACCCTAACCCATCCAAGTAACCCTGGTCTATTCTCTACACTCTACTATGGTTAGCTTATGATAAGTATTGATTTATTTTTCATTTTAGAAAAACACTTATCATATTCTTTCTTCTTCTTGATCTTCTTCTTCAAGAAAGAAAGCTTGATGCCATCAATGGCAACTTGAGTTCTAAAGTGAGAAATCCAATTCTAAAGTGAACCCACCTCCTATTTCTTCACCCTCTACCTCTTGCCAAGTTGTTCTGGGTGTTTTCTTCACAAGTTTCACAACTTTGTGAAGTCGGAGCTTGAACTTGTGATGCCTCGACGTAGATCATCTTCGGCATGAAGCCGACGACCTAGTCCGCCCATTTCTCCGATCAAACCGACGATTGAGTCCGGGATTCGAGATGGACAGCGAGAGGACGCCTACGTAGAGCTAAGGAAGTGGAGAACCGGATCTACAAAGGTTGTAGCCTCTCTTCTTTAGTTAAGATGTTAACTAGTTTCGTTTTCGCCTAAATTTCTAGTCGACGATCCGTATTAGGGTTTCTCGGCACCCATAAAATTTGAAATTAGCATGGTTGATACCTTGTGAGACCTCTATAGTGTGCCTAGGAACCCTACACTACTCACCAACCTCGACTCAAATGACACCTCATCACCATCACCTCGCCTCCATCACCTCACAGCCGAGACCCCATCACCTGCATCTTCATCAACACCGTCATCATCTTCTTTGAACCCATCACCATCGTCTCCTATAAATCGAGCATAACCTTTCACCCAACTCCAGACCTCACCGTCGCCTTCTCTTTGCCATCGACCGATTCACCGTCACCTACAACTGAAACCCATATCTCTAGCCGAGCCAAGATCCTAGTAGCGATATTGTGCTTCATGTAGCGTTCATGTCTCTGTCATTTTCGTGTGAGTGTTCGTCTCCATGATCACGTTCGAGGCAAGTTCTTTACTTGCTACATGCTATAGTTTACACAATTTCCCTATATGTGTCGTATTATTAATATTATTGTTATTATACAACTATATCTATATAATTCGTATACCGTAGACATTTAACATTAATCAGTTTTACAATATATAGTTTATGCGAGTATATCTAAATAATAATACCTAGTAATTATAACAAACTACTTTAGTATGGTCAAGTTAATAAATTGAACTATAGGAATTGAAATGGTTATTTTCTTTACATCATAACTTGTGTACGTGATATTATTGTGAGATTACACTTCATATAATTAATACACTGGCCTGATATGTTTATAACCTGTAAGGTGTTGGGACTTCATCCGCGCGCGCAAACGTGCATGTTTTGGAAATAGAATGGTTTTAAGGAAATAGTTGCGCACGCGAGCTCGGTCTCGTTTTAAAATTTATAAAAACCGCAAGTGGGCGCGTTGTAGCGAGCCAGCAAGTACGGGTTAATCCACAGGGAATTAGAGATTAGGTATTGTCGCTTTAAGGTTCGAGAACAAAGGAATTTGAGTTTGATTGTCACATAAAATAAAATTACGAAATATAGAAAACAAGTTTAGAATAAAGTGACCGTGGTTTTGGCTTGGATGGTTGAATCGTGGCGATTCCTTCGATGCTCCCTTGATCATGAGTTGTGCGTCCTTGTGTCGATCCCGACGCGAAGCACGACTTGTCAACGCGGTTGCGAAGCACAAGTCATCAAGTTCTTGGATTTCGACTCAAAACACGAAACGAGTCCGTTTGTATGTCCACTTACCGTTTATATGTCCACTTACCGTTTATATGTCCAAGCTTGAGATATTAACACTAAGCACAAGGGTTAGCAAGCATACCACAACATCAAAAACACAAATTATTAAGTGAGAGAAAATGATTTTAGTGTTAAGTTTGCTAAGTGTTTGTGATAGTATATGATATATGAAACCGAGAGGTTTGTCAAGCTACTAGATAACAAGGTACCCTATCTAAACTTAGCAACCTCAACCCTAAATTGATTTTAACTTAAATATTGCAAAATGGAGAGAATGAGTGAATATGGTATATGAAGAGGTTACCAAGTAACCATGATTTTAAAATACCATATCATAAAATAATATAAAACAATCTTTAAGTTAGAATCACATTAAGCATATTAAATATTAACAGGAGGAGGAGGAAGGCAAAGCCTTTCATCTCACATCCTTACCATCACCACAACCAAAGATTAGTTTCACATAATGAAAAGAAATGAAAGCACAAAAATAAAATAAATAAAGCAACAAGGAAGCAATTATATTAACACTTGAATAAGTTGAGGTACAAGATATTGGATACTGATTCAACCTCCATAATGAAGCTCTTAAAAGATAGCTCCAAGAAGGAGGAAGAAGAAGAAACCAAGTTAAACCCCACACAACTCTCAAGATAAAACAAAAACTAAAGAATTGGAATGGATATATATGCATCCATTCTCTCTAATCCGTTCTGGTATTTATAAGCCTCAATCCAGAATAAATAAACAATAAAAACATGATGATGTGGCCTAAAGAAATGACCAGAAGAAAAATGGGGACATTTGGAGCTAGGGGGACCCGGTGGTGCCGGTCATGGGGGGGTTTCGCCGGTCCAAATCAAGGCAATGGGGCTCGTCTTAGTGTGTTGGTCTCGAGTTCACTCAACGAGTCTAATGGTATTTTTTATTTCATTATAAAGCCCTGGTTTGTGTTCAGTAGAATTGGAGGGAAACTTGCACTTTATATCACATCACAACTTTTAGCATTTAACACACACACATGCCCACTTGCACAATTCATGATGTGCCTACTTGTGCCAAGGCAGCCCCTCTTTAGGTCCTAGGATCAAAGAGCCATGTGCACACTTGTATTGTGTTAGACCAAAATTGTATACACAAGTTTATTTGCAAATGAGCTCTTTGAATCACGATCGGTTTTCTGTTCTGATTGCAGTGTCGGCTCCCAAATGTTATATCTGTGATTTTGAGTGTGTTTCCAGTATTTTGTTATTGATACCTGTAATCTGTAATTACTGAGCAGACACTGGTTAATAATACCGATAAATAACAAAATAGATAATGAATGAGTGGTATTAAAATGCAGTTTTTTGTGATGAACACGAGGCTATTACTATTTTGGTTATCATGTTAATACATGTTGTATGTAATACTTACCGATACCAACAATCCTAACTTTTTATCCTGATAGACGTGACATGTTGTCTTGATGGAATGAAAGCACTTCTGCTATCTACTTGAAATCTCAAACTGAGACGGTTCCTCCCCGGGCCCCCGGAGGGGTAATAAAGGTTCGCTACATGTACTGCCTATTCTTGTGTTGGCATTCGGCGGATATTATATTCATACCTGAGTTGGAAAACCAAACCTGGGGAAATGGGAAAATCAAAAGTGTAACTGAAGTGTAACTCAAAAGGATATTACATGTTTCCGTGGTTCCGAGGGTTAACGGAACAGAATCATTCTTGATTCATAAATTTTGCATCCGTGGTCCCGGGGGGGTGGTAACAGGATATATCTTGCGTGCATGGTCCCGGAAGGTAACGAGATATTTACTTTTGAGTTATATGGAGGAGTACATTAGTTGATTTCAAATACGTTTAGGATAGATAACCTAGAGACATGGACCTATAGGATGCATATGATATGACTGACTCCCTATATCTTGCTTGTTACATTATATGTTACTGTTGTTGCTTATTGTTTATACTCATTACATCTCGCTCTTGCACATGGCATCCTATACCATATATTGTTTATAATATTATTATGATATTTATGACGTACTGACTTCTGGGTTTTGCATGGCCCAAATCTCTTGACTTTAGCATATGAGAATCGTGAGTATTTTGATAGGATTGCCAGTCAGTGAGGACCATTTCATTGATACTGCTCTTATTGATGGTTTAACTATTCTTTTTCCTTGGATCTTTATTACTTCCGCTATCTTGTTTCCTGTTATCGTTCTTGTGGCTGTTGGATATGTTTAGAGATTGATAGACATATTATTGTTCTTAATTACCGATGGATAGTCGTAATATGACTACGGAGGGATGTTTTCTTACCGTAAGTAGCAAGGTTGGCTTTGTTATGTTCCCGAATTTGTGTATTTTGGGAAGCGGGGCGTAACAAGATTTTGTTGGTATCAGAGCATAGGTTTTAGGTTAGCTGGGCTTAGTTCAATTTGTAGTTGGGTATGGTACCCAATATATTTTCCTTAAGACTTAGAATTTTAGGAACATGTCCTACCACATTATTGTCATGTCATTCAAATTCTCGAATCTTATCCTTCCCTTAAACTCTTTTATCTCGACGATATGGAACATTGCATCTCAGTTTGGAATTATCTTGATTCTTTATTGTTTCTCCCTTCTTATTCTCTCGATTCTGATAGTAGGATTTGGACGACTTGGATGGAGTTATATGATTGTAACTATATACCGCATCATGATTATAATGTGGTACTCTTTTTAGGTAAGTTGGAGTCCTATTTCGATTCATTTTTCTTGACTTATGCTCGTTGTACTATTTTGTTTTCTCTCAGTTTCATTGCTTACGAATTTATGTCTTATCACGAACTTGAATCCAACAACCGCATTATATTTTCCCCCTTGTCTCATAGTAACCATTCCATCTATGTTTCGAAGAACAAGGAGAAACACAGAGAGCATATGATGATTGCAGTAGTTCGAGAATGACCCCAGCGGGAGCTGGTACAAACCATTTCAAGGACGATCGGGTATAATATGTTTGATTGAGCAAGTTCTGACAAACCTGTCTCAATTTATCAGAGTAGCGCAGTGGAAGTGTGGTGGGCTGATAACCTACAAGTCTTAGAACGGACTTGTAAATCCATGATGAGGGGAACTATTTTTTTGTATTGAAAAGTGAAGTTCATGAACAAGTTGCAGATGAAGCGTTGGTAGTAGTTCGAGATTTCATGGATGTGTTCAAGGACATCTCAGGTTTACCGCCAAAACGAGATGTGGAGTTCGCGATTGATCTTATTTCTGGAGCAGCGCCAATTTCAAAGGCTTATTATCCGACGGCACTGGTAGAACTGGAAGTGGTGAAGAGACAAGTTTCTGAATTATTAAAGAAGGGTTGGATTCGCAGCAGTGGTTCACCGTGGGAAGCTCCAGTTCTTTTGGTCAAGAAGAAAGATGGCACGCGGAGAATGTGCATCGACTATCGAGAGTTAAATCGGGTGACCATCAAGAATAAGTATCCAATTCCTTGCATAGGCGAATTATTCAACCAACTCAGTGGCGCGAGAGTATTTTTGAAGTTGGATTATGATCGGGTTATCACTAAGTGTGGGTGAAAACAGAAGACATTTGCAAGATGGCGTTCCGAACTCGATATGGGCATTACGAGTATTTAGTTATGCCATTTGGAGTTACCAATGAACCGGTGATATTTAAGGACTTGATGAACCGGATCATTTCACCATTTCTAGATCAGTTTATAGAGGTATTCAAAAATGATATTCTGGTTTACATGAGGAGCAAATAAGAGCATGAAGAACACTTAAGGATCGCACTGCAGACATTGAGACAAGAAAAGTTGTATGCTAAGATGAGCAAGTGCGAGTTTTGGCTCGATGAAGTGAAGTTCTTAGGCCTATCTGGAGATGGAATCGCGGTTGACCCTGAAAAGATTGCAGCTGTTCACGTTTAGCCTGCAGGGTTGCTAGGCATACGCATAAGGGTCTACGAGGCATCAACCATGCCCGATTAAACTTTTAGCCGCGCCGAACAACCCAAAGCCGGATCTTTAAACTAGAGTTTATGCGAAAACTAGCATGTTAAACACTTTAACACTAAGTGAGAGGGATTACAACCTTTGTAGATCCGGTCCTTCACTTCTAAAGCTCCGTATTGAGGTCCCTTCGCTGCGATCATCGTGTTCCGGACTCTCGAGAGGTTCCACGAAGAGAAAGATGCAAGCTTGCTTCCGATCTTCGATAACAAAGATGATCTACCTTGAAGTTTCATTAACACAAGCTAACACTCACTAAATGAAGTGAACACTCTCATCTAAAGGGCAAGGATAGATGAGGACGATGAAGTAGGATTTTTGCTCTCTTTTATAATCTTATTCTCACTCATTTTCATCACTTGGAAAAAAGCTAGAAAGCTTTTTCCATGAAAGAAAGAAGAAGAAGAATGATCCATTTCCATTTGTGATGAATAATGAAAAGATAAACATGATGATTAATGCAACCATGGTCAAAGGTGACTCATGTAGAGATTTAACTAGGGCTAGGGTTTGGGTTGGATTAAGAGTGAGTCACACAAAAATATCAAGCATAATATCTCATTGACAAAAGAAAATCCTTCTAGAAAGTTCATGAATGCACTAACCCAAATCAAACCCTAATCTTGTTTAATCTCCACTAAATATGTTGCATTAGTAATCATATCATGTTACAATATTATATATCACATATATAATATTTATTGTAACAAAATAAAATAATACAATTAACATATATCGCATATATATTAATGTATTACCCGAGTGAGAAAAAGAATCTTTTAGTGAGCTAATATTAGTTAATATAATTTAATATATCATATATATTATTATACATTAAATTATCGAATTAACACTTGATCCGACAATCCGGTTATATCGCATATAACCGACTAATACGATGACCCGGCAATATCACATATACCCGGCCGATATCTCATATTGCGAGAATCCAATACGGTATCACATACCGCATTATCCTCGGTCCCGCACATATCACATATGTGCTCCTACTCCGTTTTGCCTGAGTCAAGAAACCTCTGTGTAGAACTCTAAAGAATCGTCAATACGCCGGCAGTAGGTGATGATCATATCAAACACCAACAAGCTGCAAGCGGTCAGCTAAACGTAACAGCCACCCAGGTATTGAGTGCTCAGAAGATCCTGTGAATCCAATCAGTAAAACTTCCGTACAGTCCGGTCTCGTCGTCTGATATGTCGCATATCTCGCCTAGGGGTGGTAAACGTCAGACCCCAGTAGCTCGATAAGTCGTGTAGATATGAGATCTATAACAGTTCGAGAAACTACTGATAACACTTACCAGTAAATCTCAGCAACCCTGGCCAGGGATTTCCGGTTATAGCCAATCGAACACAGCGCAACATCAACTCCCTATACCGGGAGAGACGAATCCCCTCCTATCGCTCATTGCCTCAATATGATTCGGGACTGTACCCAAAAGCCACATTTTTGCATGCCCTCTTGGACGTGGTATGATGGAAATCAAAGCACAGTGGGAATCACACAAGACACTATGACGATCTCGGGTCAACAGACTACTCTGTACCAGTGTCACCGGAGAACTGCCATCTGACGTGTGGTATAATACCATCTGGGAGTTCTCGGCGAGTCCATCTGGGAGTTCTCGGCGAGTCCGTCCAGTGTACCCAGTCTCCATTGAGCACCCGTACACCATCCTTGATGTCAAACACCGATGGATATGGGATCATCCATCGCCCATCATATGGGTCAAGATGCGTATACGCTAGTCTACTCTGGTGCATCGATGCCCTGTCTCGATACACCCTCGACTAGGAACAGTTATAGGCTGTACTCGTCGACTACCGTGGCCCCACTAGTATGATCTCATCATAGTCCTAGTAGTCGAGTACATATCCTAAGGGCTTTATCAACATGTAACATGGAGACAATCAGAGTACATGTTAAGATAAAGTACAACCAGATAGCATACTATCATGTCGAGCAAGAAAGTCCTCCCTATATATGTCCAAGCATCCATTACAATATACATCGTATGTACAGTAATGGACTCTAGGGCATACATATAACTAACAATCTCCCACTTGCACTAGGGCCATCTGTTGTGGTATCGCATACCCAACAATTAGCTGTGGTTGAAGTATCTCATACTCAACCATCCCATAAAAGTCTCTACTGGGAAAAAGGCCTTTGTGAGTGGATCCGCGCTGTTGTCCTCTGTGTCTACTCTCCTAACCTCGATCTCCCTGGAGATCAAACATCTCCATGATCAGGTGATACTGCCTATGAATTATATCTGGATTTCTGATGGGACGGGCGTTCCTTGGCAAAACCCACAACTCCATTGTCACACAATGGTAGGAACGAAGTTCATCTCATGAACTTATATATATCCAGACTGCCTCTTTGGTAGCATCCTTGGTAACGATGTATCTTGCCTTTAATCGTCTAGTAAGTCACGGTATCTAGCTTGGAACTTTTCCAACATACCGTCCCTCCACTGAGGGTAAAGACAAAACCTGCGACTGACATTCAGTCGTCCTTATCACCCTGGAACCTTTCCAGTGATTCTTCCCAGGATCGATTGATACCATCTCACTACTTCTAGTTAGAATCCTAACATCCAAATAGATCTATCTCATAGATCCATAACCCAGGATTTAGGATCTATCTCATATATGGAGAATCCTTGTGATAAGCGGAGATTAACTGAGCGTAGCATAGGAAACTCCTTCCCTATCAAGAGTATGTCATCCACGTACTTTACGAGGATCACCACCATACTCCCTACTACCTTTTTGTATATATAAGGTTCATCTACTATTTTGATGAAGTCAAAAAATCTTTGACTACCACATCAAAACAGACGTTCCAACTCCGCGATGCCTGTTTTATCACATAAAACATCTTGCACACGTTTCCGCTGCTCCCACTGTCTACGAAGCCCTCTGGCTGTGTACTTATAGACGCTCTCTTCCAAATCAACATTTAGAAAAGCAGTCATGACACCCAAGTGCCAGATATCGTAGTCATGGTATGTAGCTGTGGCAAGTAGGATCTGGATGGACTTAAGCATAGCTTTGAAAGTCTCAACTTTTCCATGTACACCAAGTAATCTTCTCAAGATATACTCGCTCCTGATGGGGATTTAACCCTTCAGATAAAGCAACCAAAGTCCATACTTTGTTGGTGCATAAGGATTCCATCTCAGATCGCTAAGCATCCAGCCATTCTTACAGAGTCCCACTCCTGATGGCCAGCTCGAAAATAGTTGGGTCATCATCTCATGATGCAATCCTCACTCCCACTGTCATAGAGTAACCGAAGTATCTCTCAGGTGGGTGAGGAACCCTACTAGATTGGCGGAGAGGCTGAGCTTCGTTGGAAACTATTGAATCCTTTGGTTCTACCAAATCATCTGCTGCAGTTTGTATAGCTGGAACTACTTCCAGTTTTATAGAGCTGACCTTTCCTCGAGCTTGTCCGGATTTTTCTTTTAGACATAGGCCGAACAACCCCAAATCTTAACAAACTTAAGATATGGGCTCTTCCCTTTCCATATCATATATGAAGTGGTAGGCAACTGATTTGATTTGAACCCTATTCAATAGGTATGCAACTTCTCAAGTGCATAACTCCCAAAAGGAAATAGGAAATTCAGTAGTACTCATCATAGAGCACACTATATCACATAGGGTGCTATTGCACCGCCCCGATATACCATCATGCTATGGTGTATACGAAGGAGTAATGCTGAGAGAGAATCTCATTCTCCTTTAGAACAGTCTAGGAATCTCCGTGCTTAAGTATTCTCCTCCTTGATCTCATCAAAGGACATAATACTTATACCCGTATTTGGTTCTCTACTTCTAACTTATATTCTGTGAATATCTCAAAAGCTTCGGACTTATGTTTCAACAGGAACACATGTCTGAATCTTGAGAGATTATCAGAGAATGTAATGAAGTACAAAGAACCAGTCTTGGCATGTGTAGACAGGGGACCTTCATACATCAGCATGTATCAATTCCAAGAGTTCACTAACTCTTTCTCTGTTTCCAATAAACAGAGCTATGGTCATCTTATCTTTGTGAAATGACCGGCAAGTTTCACAAGATGTAAATTCAAACAAATTTAAATATGCATCTTAATGTAACTTCAGCTAGTTGGGTCGCATTGATATGACCTAGTCTACAATGCCTCAAGAAGGATTCGTTCATTTCTGAACTCTTCCTCTCGTGTGTGTTCTGTATACTAAGAACCGTAGTTTGATTTAGAACGTCGATGCTTTTAGATAACGTGCCTGAACCGATCAACTCTTGATATAGGAAATGTTCAAAACATTATCCAACAATACAAAATTATATCCTTTCTTTACTAATAAAGAGACTGATATGATGTTGTACATCAGGTTCGGTATCTAATAACATTCGTTCAGAATCAATGTATTCTGGTAATACAGGATGATGGTGACCAACAGACTTGGTTGCAACTCTTGCACCGTTTCTATCTCATGAAACTTATCACCCGTTCTCAGTCCTCTACCTATCTGTAGCCCATGTAACAAATTACATATGTGGGATCCTGATCCGGTATCAAATACCCAGGACGTAAAGGATACTGAGAAACAGTTCTCTGTAATGAACACACCCGAAGATGATGCATCAGTATGCACTTTCTTCGTTTGGACGGCACGGGAATTCTGGTAATCCCCAATTTCCTGCTCTGTCTTATAACATTTATAAGTTGGAGCGGGACCAACGTTCCCCAGCTCAGTATAACAAGCGGGTTCGGTCAATACATCCATTTTATTATCTTGATTAAGGCGTGATATGGTCGCTACCTGGAGAGAGAGAGAGAGAGAGAAGAAAACACTCAGCGTTTGCTCTGGCAAGATTAGATTGGTTATCTAATATATCTAATCAGGATGTCTCCCACTGTTTTAGTCAAATTTTCCTTCAAACCCTAAAACGGAAGACTAGCCGGGATTAATTACACGCTACAAGTTCGCCAATCTTTCAGCCAGGCCAGTGCCAGTACTTTGAGGGAGGTCCCCCGTGCTTTCGCACGAACCTAATTAAAATAAACCTCGTTTTCCTAGGGGCGTAACCCCGTTAACACCTTTCTAGACACATACTTGATCGGCTAATTGTAATGTGTAAAACTCTCCCAGGAGTAACTCTTACTCGCAGCGGGTATCGGGATCCAACTATCTCATAGAAGGTATGCAATCTCATTGCAAATTTCAACACTTGAAATTCCCAATAATATTTTACCCCTAGTGACTTATGACCTTAACTATGGTCAACAAATCATAAGCACTAGTCAAGTTCTACCCGTCATTTCTTGATTAATTAGACCCACCCACATGACCCTTAACTAAGGTCAACAAAGTCATATGACTGTCCTAACTAATCGCATCATATGCTATATAGGAAGACATCACTTAGCTATGAAAGTCCATGTCACGCACCCCACGAACTTGCGGGGAGGCTGAATATATGAAAAACGATTATCAAAGTTTCGTAACACGGACTTGAGCGCATGAATCGTTATCTAAACCATTGCTAACTACCTACTAGAGGTTTAACTACTCGGATACGAAGTTATACCTCAAGTTACTTGTCATTCGGGTCTTCATCGCGGTCCTCCACTCCTCGTAGGCTCCTTGGAACATCGGCACCTCAACGGCCTCCTCGAATCAAAGACGATCCACCCGAAAGCTCCTACGCCAAGCTTGATCTCAAACTTGAGATAACTAGGTTGCTTAAAATGCTAATCTATGCTACCTAGGGGATATAGAGTGAGGTTATGGATGTATTAGTCTAGCTAACCCTTGATCTCAACACATGAAAGGTTAGGGTTAGGGTTTGAAGAGAGAGTAAGCTTGAGAAGAGAGAAGGTGAAGATGAGAATGAGAATGAATAATGAGCTCATGTGAATTTAACAACCTTAACAATTTATCAAATAAATAAATATTAATGATTAATCATCATGGTTGATTCATTCACCTAGTGTGATTCATCAAATGACTCACTAACTAATTAATGCATCATTTAATACAAAAGATGAATCACACAAATGAGTCATTAAGCATTAAATGCTTATGCCACCTTAACCCCTTAGTCACCACTCTTTTAGAAGCTTCCCGACAAATTACGAGAACGCCCCTCCAATCCGTGAAAACATGGAAAAACTTTAGACTGTATAAATCCAATAACCCGATACTAGAATCTAGCTTAAACCAAAGCCGGCTAGTAAAAACTGTCCGAAAAGTCGTACGTGCGTAAACACACGTATGCGTCCGAACCCTTGTCGTAAAACCATACGACCTCTATATCGTTTCGCCTGGAGCAGGGAAACTCTCTGTGTGGGACTCTAAAGACTCAACACTACGCTGGCAGTGGTTTAACCACAGACCGCAAGCGGCACTAGCTGTACATAACGGTCCCCAGGTAGATGTCGATAAGAAGGCCGATGAGGAAAACCATCCGAACCCCTACTGAGCCTGATGTGATAATCTCCGTACAGTCCGGTCTGTTCGTCTAAGACTATCGCATATCAAGCCTAGGGGGCGGCAAGCGTCAGTCCCCTAATAGCTGTATAAGTTGTGTCGGAGCGAAGCCCATTACACCCTGAGAAGCTACTGGAACCTACCAGTATATCTCGGTTGCCCTGGCCAGGGACTTTGCGTAATGGCTCTCTGACACAGCGCGATATCATCTCCCAATACCGGGAGAGACGAATCCTGTCTAACCACTACTGCCTCTAAGTGCTCGGGACTGCACCCAACTGCTACCTGTTTGCATGACTCCTTTGAGCCGTTGTAGGGTAGCAATCTAAGAACAGTGGGACACACTCGAGGCGAAGTAGCAGTGTCAAATCTGCGGACTATGCTGTACTCATGTAACCTGGGAACTGTTAACTGACGATGGGTATAATACCAACTAATCAGTTCCCCTGCGAGTCCTGTCCGGTGTACCCGTAACCTAACGAGCACCTGTATACTATCTCCAGTACGACATACTGATGGCTATGGGACAGACCATCTCCCCAACTGGGATGAGAAGCGTACACACTAGTCTACTCTGGAATATCGATGCCCTATCTCGATAATCTAACGACCAGGGACCTATATAGGATGTTGCTTACAGACTACCCAGCCTCCACTAGTGTGACTGCCATCACAATGCTGGTAATCAAGCAAAGAACCTATGGGCTCTACTAATATGTATAAGTGATACGTTACAAGAAACATATGCACATATTAAAGTAGACACAAACCAAGTAGCATACTACCATTTTTAGCAAGACTGTATATACAACTGTGAATATCCCAAGCTTCCATTAAGTAATATACAATCTAGTATGATACAATAATGGCCCCTAAGGCATATACACTAACAATCTCCCACTTGCACTAGGGCCATGAGCTGGCATATCGTAGACCTATCATCTCGAATAGCCTCTCGAACTGCGTCTGAGGAATGGCCTTTGTGAATGGATCAGCAATGTTATTCTCAGTCTCTACTCTTTTCACCTCGATCTCCTGGCGATCTACGATCTCCCTGATCAGGTGATACCGCCTTAAGATGTGTCTGGACTTCTGATGGGACCTGGGTTCCTTCGCTAAAGCTATAGCGTCGTTGTTGTCACAATACAGAGGTATTGGACCAACACTGGAAGGAACCACCTGTAGTTCTGTGAGGAACTTCTTCATCCAGATAGCTTCTTTTGCGGCATCGCAAGCAGCTATGTACTCCGCTTCCATTGTTGAGTCAGCAACGGTCTCCTGCTTGGAACTCTTCCAACAGACCGCCCCTCCATTGAGGGTAAAGACATAACCCGACATGGACTTGGAGTCATCTTTGTCACTCTGGAAGCCGGAGTCAGCAAAGGCCTCCGTCTGAAGGTCTTTTCCGCCATACACCAAGAACATCTCCTTAGTCCTCCTCAGGTACTTGAGAATGTTCTTTACTGCTATCCAGTGATTCTCCCCTGGGTTTTCTTGATACCTGCTTACTACGCTCAATGCGTATGCTACATCTAGTCTGGTACATAACATTGCATATATTATAGAGCCTACCGCTGAAGCGTAGGGTATAATCGACATGCGATCCCTTTCCAAATTAGTCTTGGGAGACATATCTTTGGAGAGGGTGATTCCGTGACAAGCCGGTAGGTTACCGCGCTTAGAATCTTCCATACTGAATCTTTTCAATATGGTGTCTATGTACCTGGACTGCGAAAGTCCTAACATCCTTTCAGATCTATCACGATAGATCGGATCCCTAGAATGTAGGTGGCATCACCCAGGTCTTTCATGGAGAATTTATGTGACAAGAATCTTTTGACTGACTGTAACATAGGAATATCATTTCCTATTAGGAGAATGTCATCCATGTATAATACGAGGAATACTATAGCTCTCCCTACAATCTTACTGTATATACATGGTTCATCTGGATTTTTGATAAAGTCAAATTCCTTGACAGTATCATCAAAACAGATGTTCCAACTCCGCGATGCCTGCTTTAGTCCATTAATGGACTTAAGCAACTTGCATACTTTACCGCTACTCCCACTCTGAATGAATCCCTCTGGCTGATCCATATAGACGCTCTCTTCTAAATTTCCATTTAGAAAGGCCGTCTTTACATCCATCTGCCAGATCTCATAATCGTGGAAGGCAGCAATAGCAAGAAGGACCCGAATGGATTTCAGCATAGCTACTGGAGAAAAGGTTTCGTGAGAGTCCAAACCAGGTCTTTGACGGAAACCCTTTGCAACAAGGCTAGCTTTATAGGTTTCAACCTGTCCATCTACACCAATCTTCTTTCTGAAGATCTATTTGCATCCTACGGGTTTTACCCCATCTGGAGCAAAGTCCAAATTCCATACTTTGTTAGTGTACATGGACTCCATTTCGGTCCGCATTGCATCCAACCATTTTACCGAGTCGCCGCTCTGAATGGCTTGCTGGAAGCTAGTAGGCTCATCATAATCAATAGTGCAATCCTCTCTATCCCCGTCTATGAGAAAACCGTAGTATCTCTCGGGCGGATGAGACTGCCTACTACTCCTGCGGAGTGGCGTCGGGATGTCTCTTTCTTCTGAAACCTCTGGTTCTACCATACTTTCAGTAACAGCTTGTGGTTCTGGAATTTCTTCCAATTCTATTTCGCTCCCATTTATTTCCTTTTCTAAAAACCGATGTTCTAGAAAATGGGCATTACGAGAAACAAAAACCTTTTGTTCCTCTGCGTAATAGAATAGATACCCCCTGGAGTTCTTTGGATATCCCACAAACTTACACTGTATTGATCGTGCCTCGAGCTTGTCCGCATGCTGCTTTTTAACAAAAGCTGGACATCCCCAAATCTTCAGATACTGAAGATAGAGTTTCTTCCCACTCCACATCTGATATGGTGTGGTAGGCACAGTCTTGGTAAGAACTATGTTCAAAAGATATGCAGCTGATTCTAGTGCATACCCCCAGAAAGATCGCGGTAACTCAGCCTTACTCATCATGGAACGAACCATATCCAATAGGGTTCGATTCCTCCTTTCTGATACACCGTTGTGTTGTGGTGTGTATGGAGGAGTAAGCTGAGAGAGAATTCCATTCTCTTTTAAGTAACCCAGGAACTCGGCGCTTAAGTATTCACCACCTCGATCAGATCTCAGTGTCTTGATACTGTTGCCGGTTTGTTTTTCTACTTCATTCTTGTATTCTTGGAATTTCTCAAAATCCTCGGATTTATGCTTCATTAAGAAGATATATCCATACCTAGAGAAATCATCCGTAAAAGTAATGAAGTAAGAATAACTACCTCGCGCATGTGTAGACATTGGATCGCACACGTCACTGTGTACGAGTCCCAAGAGCTCGCTTGCTCTTACTCCGTGTCCAGTAAACGGAGTCTTTGTCATCTTTCCCATGAGACAAGATTCACAAGTAGCATAAAATTGATATTCGAACGGATTCAAATATCCTTCTCCATGTAACTTAGTCAACCTTCTCTCATTGATGTGACATAGTCTACAATGCCATAAGAAAGCCTGATTTATTTCCGGAGACTTTCTTTTAAGTGTATTCTGGACATTGAAAACCTGAGCTTGACTTAATACGTATATTCCGTTATCTAATGTACCTGACCCAATCAGAACTTGATTTAGGTGGATGTTAACTACATCGCTTACGAATGTAAAATCAGATCCCTCTCTTGAAAGTGAGGACACTGATATGATATTACAAGTCATACTAGGTATATATAAACAGTTACGTAAAATCAATATATGCCCACTTGTCAAACCTAGGCGATATTCTTCCACGGATTCAGCGTTCACTGTCATTCCGTTTGCAACTTTGAGAGACCAATCACCTACCTTTATAACTTTACGGTTTCTCAAAGCATGTAATGAATTACAGATATGAGATCCTGCTCCGGTATCTAATACCCAGGAAGTAGAGTTTATTGACAAACAGTTCTCAATAACAAATACACTTGAGGCTGAAGCCACAACATGCTTCGTATCCTGGTTACTGGCTTCTAAAGCTCTGCAATCTTTCTGCCAATGTACAATCCCATAATAATAGGAACTACCCTCTTTTACTACATTAAGTCCCGAAACTTTTGCCCTTCTCTTTCCTTCTGCTTCCCTGGTTTCTTTCAGGGTAGAAGGTAGAGACTGTAGAATCAAGTCAGCAACTGACCTGTTTCCCAACGTGGTCTCCAGATCCTGGAGCTTATCAATATAGCTAGTCTTTGTAAGGACGTTGTCCCCTACAAAGGACCCGACGGCCAACCTCGCTTGAATTAATTTGGTCGAGGTCTCATATCTTGCGATATGAGATTACTCTCCATATAAATCTTTGTTATGGAAAAAGATGGAAACTGAGTCCATCTTCTTGTGCTGCTTCTGGTATACACCATCAACTGAAGCTATCACGAGGCACTTGGCTTTCGCTTTATTCTTTTTCCTTGTCTGTCGGATATCCATATCCGTAACGGTGGAAACTGGACTTGGGACGGCGGGATCTTGTGTAGTAATAGGGTGGTCTAGTTTGTCATAGGCAATGGACATCTGGACAGACCTTTGCCAGTCAAATAAGTCAGATTCAGTCAATTTGTTATCTAGATTTAACCTATGTGTGGTCACAAGGTCGCTGCAATTTAAGAGAGAGAGAGAGAGAGAGAAAAACACTATTAGCATGATGCTCTTGCAAGTTTAGAGTGGTTATTAATTTATCTAAACTGGATGGCTCCCACTGTTTCTCGAATCCTTCCTCAAACCATAAAAGAAGAATTAGCCAGGACAATTCTCACCGTACAATACTTGCTTAACCGTTCAGCCAGGCCAGTGTCGATACTTCGAGGGAGGTTTTCCAACGCTTTCGTGAAGTTCCTTAATTAAATAACCTCTTTTCTCTAGGGGCGTAACCCCGCTGGCACCTTTCTAGGCACCTACTTGGTTTATAGCATTGATCGTTAAGTGACGAATCTCCTTATAAGTAGTAAATACTCACAGTAGGATCGGGATCTAAAATATCATCGTATGATAATGTTGAAGGAATCCTACCAACATTCATCAAACTCCAAAATGGTATGCATCCCTTTGCAAATTTCAGTTTCTTTAGAAATACCCGATATGGATTTTTGCCCCATGCTCTTATGACCTTGGCGTTAGGTCAAAATGTCATAAGTCACATGTCTAGTTCTACCCATCATTATCCTTGTTAATTTGAACCCATCCGTACATATCCTTGACGTTAGGCCAAAATAATAATACGACTATCCCAAACTAACGCATCTATCTATGCAACAAATGAATACCCAGCAGCTACCAAACACTATGCCTTGGCGTTAGGTCAAAATACATAGCTTGAATACTACTGACCATCCACAAGAAATGATGGAGGGCTACAAATGGTTTTGGCAAAACCGTGAACGTAGTGAACTTGATATAATCGAACGAACCTGATAGCTTTTTAAAAGGAGTGGTTAAAGCTCCGCAATTAAAAATTTCTGCTCTTTTAAAATAACCGAGTGGTTTCTTTTAAATTTGTTCCAACGATTTAACTTTGGTTTATTTTCTTTGCATTATTATAATGCGTCCCATCATTAATCTTATCATTGCAGAAAACAACGAAAATACTACGTCCTCTTATGCCATCCGCATTCGCCACTGGGTCCCGTCATCACCCGTTAGGTTACTTAACTAACGACAGAGCGGGGGCTAGGCTAGAGCGGGTGTAAAACATAAGTGACGTCTAATAGCTATCATATATAGATATTGTACATTCGTCAGACGCAATAATAAGCATTCCAGATCACAGATGAACTTTATTGGATTTACTAGCAATCCGCATTTGCTTTGAACCTGCAATAAAAAACGGATTACACAGTTGTGATGAATAGCTACTACCCCACCCTAAACCCCTACTGGTACGGCAAACTACCCGCCAAGTACCCGAAGTGAAGCGGTCTCCCTCAACAACGTGAGTAGGCCACTAAACACTTTGACGTACCCGGTAGTTTGTGTACCCCACCTTGGGTCTATCCTAGGAGCAAAAACAGTAAAAAGAAAAAATACAACGGTGGCTACAACCGCAACCTGGATGTGCCCCGCAAAAGAATATTACATCAAATTACATTTACATTGAATGAATGAATATTAAATACATCTCAAACCCCGGCTAATCATCACAACAGTCCAACACAGTTCATATACACAAACAGTAAACATTACAGAAATGTGCAACCCCCTGCCAACCGACATACTAGCAGTTAGGGGAGGTTTACGAACACATTAAACATTACAGATAAAAACCCAATTAGCAAATATCTTAGAACATCGATCGATTACCATATTCCGTGTTTACCCCAAAAGCAAAGTAGCACTGAAGTAACCTGGGTATAAACAGAACAAACAGAGAACCAAAACACCAAAAAACAAGAATTACAGAGCAAATCCGAGTCAACTCGGAGTTGACTCGGCGGCGGATCCGCGACACAAGCACTCTATTGCCGCGGATCCGCGGCCGTTTTCCCGAGTTGCTGTCTCGTATTTTCCCAGTATTCTTAAAATACCCTGCTGTGAATTTTAAGGTATGTCAAAAAAATTTTGTGACATGTTTAAAATTAACAGAAACTGTTAAGGGGTTAGGGTTTTGTTTTCGTGTTTTCCGTCGATCGAACTTCTAATTAGTTGCTAACAAGCTAGTAATGGTTTAGTTGGCTCTGATACCACTGTAAGTCCATGTCACGCACCCCACGAACTTGTGGGGAGGCGGAATATATGAAAAACGATTATCAAAGCTTCGTAACACGAACTTGAGCGCAAGAATTGTTATCTAAACCATTGCTAACTACCTACTAGAAGTTTAACTACTCGGATACGAAGTTATACCTCACGTTACTTGTCCTTCGAGTCTTCATCGCGGTCCTCCACTCCTCATAGGCTCCTTGGAATATCGGCACCTCAACGGCCTCCTCGAATCAAAGACGATCCACCCGAAAGCTCCTACGCCAAGCTTGATCTCAAACTTGAGATAACTAGGTTGCTTAAAGTGTTAATCTAAGCTACCTAGGGGATATAGAGTGAGGTTATGGATGTATTAGTCTAGCTAACCCTTAATCTCAATACATGAGAGATTAGGGTTAGGGTTTGAAGAGAGAGTGAGCTTGAGGAGAGAGAAGGTGAAGATGAGAATGAGAATGAATAATGAGCTCATGTGAATTTAACAACCATAACAATTTATCAAATAAATAAATATTAATGATTAATCATCATGGTTGATTCATTCACCTAGTGTGATTCATCAAATGACTCACTAACTAATTAATGCATCATTTAATACAAAGGATGAATCACACAAATGAGTCATTAAGCATTAAATGCTTATGCCACCTTAACCCCTTAGTCACCACTCTTCTAGAAGCTTCCCGACAAATTACGAGAACGCCCCTCCAATCCGTGAAAACACGGAAAAACTTTAGACTTTATAAATCCAATAACCCGATACTAGAATCTAGCTTAAACCAAAGCCGGCTAGTAAAAACTGTCCGAAAAGTCGTACGTGCGTAAACACACGTATGCGTCCGAACCCTTGTCGTAAAACCATACGACATCTATATTGTTTCACCTGGAGCAGGGAAACTCTCTGTGTGGGACTCTAAAGACTCGACACTACGCTGGCAGAGGGTTTAACCACAGACCGCAAGCGGCACTAGCTGTACGTAACGGTCCCCAGGTAGATGTCGATAAGAAGGCCGATGAGGAAAACCATCCGAACCCCTACTGAGCCTGATGTGACAATCTCCGTACAGTCCGGTCTGTTCGTCTAAGACTATCGCATATCAAGCCTAGGTGGCGGCAAGCGTCAGTCCCCTAATAGCTGTATAAGTCATGTCGGAGCGAAGCCCATTACACCCTGAGAAGCTACTGGAACCTACCAGTATATCTTGCTTGCCCTGGCCAAGGACTTTGCGTAATGGCTCTCTGACACAGCGCGATATCATCTCCCAATACCGGGAGAGACGAATCATGTCTAACCACTACTGCCTCCAAGTGCTCGGGACTGCACCCAACTGCTACCTGTTTGCACGACTCCTTTGAGCCGTGGTAGGGTAGCAATCTAAGAACAGGACACACTCGAGGCGAAGTAGCAGTGTCAAGTCTACGGACTATGCTGTACTCATATCACCTGGGAACTGTTAACTGACGACGGGTATAATACCAACTAATCAGTTCCCCTGCGAGTCCTGTCCGGTGTACCCGTAACCTAACGAGCACCTGTATACTATCTCCAGTACGACGTACTGATGGCTATGGGACAGACCATCTCCCCAACTGGGATGAGAAGCGTACACACTAGTCTACTCTGGAATATCGATGCCCTATCTCGATAATCCAACGACCAGGGACCTGTATAGGATGTTGCTTACAGACTACCCAGCCCCCACTAGTGTGACTGCCATCATAACGCTGGTAATCAAGCAAAGAACCTATGGGCTCTACTAATATGTATAAGTGATACGTTACAAGAAACATATGCACATATTAAAGTAGACACAAACTAAGTAGCATACTACCATTTTTAGCAAGACTGTATATACAACTGTGAATATCCCAAACTTCCATTAAGTAATATACAATCTAGTATGATACAATAATGTCCCCTAGGGCATATACACTAACAAGCTACCGTACACTGTGCCTTAACTAAGGTCAACAAACACAGCACGAATACTAAGTACTCTACTTCCTAAAATGACGGAGGGTTACGACAGGTTTTTAAGAAAACCTTTTGCGTAATGAACTTGATATTGTTGTAGAATCGAGTGAATTTTAAATGGAGTGTTTTTGAGGTTTTTCTAGTTTTGCTAAAGGGGTCACTCCCGGTGAAGGGATCTTCGGCCCTTTCCTCATCGAATAAGGTACAGGGTATATCATATATACCACTATGCAAAGCAAAAACTATAGAAACAATCAAAAGACAAACCGAGTTTGTAGCATCTTCTAGTTTCACTAAAGAGGTCACTCCCGGTGAAGAGATCTCGGCTCTTTCCTTATCGAATAAGGTGCTGGATGTTCTACAAGGAACACCGCTATGCAAAGCAAAATCTAGAGCTACCAGTTTTTAAACAAGATTCTACAACATCTTAGGTTTCTTTTATTTCATTAATCTCATTAATGAAGTCTCATTTTTATTATGCTTCACAAGCATCACATTTGAAACGAAATCTGCAATATAACATATATCTCATATATATAATATAAACATTCGTCTCAGGCAGTAATATGATCTCATCACAGAACATTGCAGCAGAAGAACAAATATGAAATATTGGATATACTAGGACGTCCGTGTTTTAGTACGAGCCTGTATAAAACACGGATTCCACGGTCGCGCTGAATAGCCAAACCCATATCCCTAAACCCCTACAAGAGCGGCAAGCAACACTGTCAATTCTAGGGTTAGGAGACCCAGTCTCGACTCCTCGAGATGGTCTCCAACTAGACCCTAGAACCCGGTTGCTTGTGCTCCCCGCCTTGGGTCTACCTAATGCGGAAAAGTAAATAATATACAATGGTGACATCATCCTCAGCCCGGAAGTGCCCCAATAAAAGAATATTACATACAAATGAATTTTACATGAATGAAAATAAAAATCCTCATCTCAAATAAAACCCCGGCTATTCAGAACACGACGATCCAATATAACATATCACAGCAACACATAATATCTCATATCATCAACGTAAGCAAGTATGCGTATCCCGATTGTCGTTGATGTATAGCAACGAAGCCGGTGATACACCACATACTACGCTTACGGTCACAGAAAAGAAAGTGTAAAACTACAACAGTTGGAATCCGCAACCTCCTTAGACTTCGCATGCCTAACAAAATGAATTCCTTAGACATCGCATGCCTAACAATTATAAACCCCGCATTTTAGTCTCATTATCGAAAATTCTTTTCAATATCAAGTCGGGCAATTCAACAAGATCCCCGACATCCTGATCGAATGCTCGTCGCAAACTTTAGTAGACGGCCGCACCCCCGTATGCCGTCGACGAAGTGCACTAAGGCGGAACACCGCTGCCGCGAGCACCCGAACGGATGCTTTTGGCGACGGGGTTCTCCTACAGTCACTTGGTCGGGGCTTTGGGGCATGGCTGTCTATTAAGTTTACCCGGCGAGTATCTGCATACGCTACGTGATTGCGACGGACTTTTGATCGCATCAAAATCCCGTGGCAACCGATCATCTGAGACTGAACTGCTAGATATATAACATTCAAATTAGTTATCTCATAACTACTTGTGGATTCCAAATATTGTATCACATTCCAGATAAAAAGACAGTGTTAAACTTTCCGATCGAATAATCAAACACCCAAGATTTCCCCAATATATCTCAACACTTGAAATCAGTTTAAGAACATCCATCACATGCCACAGTACCAATGGTCCAGCCGTAGAAGGGTCAAGCCAACGCCTCACATGTGGCACGCCGTACTGCCACAAACCCTAAGATTCAGAGAAAGTTCAAGACGGTCACATAATCGAGTTAAGGTTTGTTGTCTTCTAGAGAGTCCACCGCGTTACTTGCACGACTTAGAACGTTCCTAAACTACGAAAAAATCCAACGCTTGGAAATTTTCCGGCAGGGGAAAAAGTGAGTTATTGATATCCGTTCGAACTTTTTAACACATTCTAAAAATTACCCGGACAAAGCTAAATGAAGTTAAATTATCTGATCGAATCAACGAGTCCCCAATACAACCCAAGAAAACTCAACACTTGAGTGTAATTAAAAAATTCCCAGAAAAAAATGACAATAAAGGACCTAAGAATAAATATATGAAGTTCCAGGGACTAATTCACAATTTCGGCCATGGAACCGAAGCTAAACCCTTGGTTTGGCCGCGGTTCCGCGGTCAAATTAGCGCATTACAGGTCCGTACTTCACAGTAATTCTTAGTTTTTTCTGCTTAATTTTCTGAGCATTTTTAATTCACAAAAAATCACATTTTTGAAAAATATCCAGAGAGGGGTTCAAATTAAGGTTTGGTGTTCGATCGGACTTTAAACTTCGTCTAGACTTCTCCTAAAACTCTAGCTTGGCTCTGATACCACTGTAGGGTTGCTAGGCACGCGCACAAGGGTCTATGAGGCATCAACCGTGCCCGATTAAAATTTTAGCCGCGCCGAACAACCCAAAGCCGGATTTTTAAACTAGAGTTTATGCGAAAACTAGCATGTTAAACACTTTAACATTAAGTGAGAGGGATTACAACCTTTGTAGATCGGGCCCTTCACTTCTAAAGCTCCGTGTTGAGGTCCCTTCGCTGCGATCATCGTGTTCCGGACTCTCGAGAGGTTCCACGAAGAGAAAGATGCAAGCTTGCTTCCGATTTTCGATAACAAAGATGATCTACCTTGAAGTTTCATTAACACAAGCTAACACTCACTAAATGAAGTGAACACTCTCATCTAAAGGGCAAGGATAGATGAGGATGATGAAGTAGGATTTTCTCTCTCTTTTATAATCTTATTCTCACTCATTTTCATCACTTGGAAAAAAGCTAGAAAGCTTTTTCCATGAAAGAAAGAAGAAGAAGAATGATCCATTTCCATTTGTGATGAATAATGAAAAGATAAACATGATGATTAATGCAACTATGGTCAAGGGTGACTCATGTAGAAATTTAACTAGGGCTAGGGTTTGGGTTGGGTTAAGAGTGAGTCACACAAAAATATCAAGCATAATATCTCATTCATGACAAAAGAAAATCCTTCCAGAAAGTTCATGAATACACTAACCCAAATCAAACCCTAATCTTGTTTAATCTCCACTAAACATGTTGCATTAGTAATCATATAATGTTACAATAGTATATATCACATATATAATATTTATTGTAACAAAATAAAATAATACAATTAACATATATCGCATATATATATATCAATGTATTTCCCGAGTGAGAAAAAGAATCTTTTAGTGAGCTAATATTAGTTAATGTAATTTAATATATCATATATATTATTATATATTAAATTATCGAATCAACACTTGATCCGACAATCCGGCTATATCGCATGTAACCGACTAATACGATGATCCGGCTATATCACATATACCCGGCCGATATCTCATATCGCGAGAATCCAATACGGTATCACATACCGTATTATCCTCGGTCCCGCACATATCACATATGTGCTTCTACTCCATTTTGCCTGAGTCAAGAAACCTCTGTGTAGGACTCTAAAGAATCGTCAGTACGCCGGCAGTAGGTGATGATCATATCAAACACCCACAAGCTGCAAGCGGTCAGCTAAACGTAACAGCCACCTAGGTATTGAGCGCTCAGAAGATCAACAAGCAAGCCTGTACATTCTCCTGTGAATCCAATCAGTAACACTCCCGTACAGTCCGGTCTCGTCGTCTGATATGTCGCATATCTCGCCTTGGGGTGGTAAACGTCAGACCCCAGTAGCTCGATAAGTCGTGTAGATATGAGGTCTATAACAGTTTGAGAAACTACTGATAACACTTACCAGTAAATCTCAGCAACCCTGGCCAGGGATTTCCGGTTATAGCCAATCGAACAGCGCAACATCAACTCCCTATACCGGGAGAGACGAATCCCCTCCTATCGCTCATTGCCTCCATGTGATTCGGGATTGTACCCAAAAGCCACCTTTTTGCACGCCCTCTTGGACGTGGTATGATGGAAATCAAAGCACAGTGGAAATCACACAAGACTCTATGACGATCTCGGGTCAACAGACTACTCTGTACCAGTGTCACCGGAGAACTGCCATCTGACGTGTGGTATAATACCATCTGGGAGTTCTTGGCGAGTCCGTCCAGTGTTCCCAGTCTCCACTGAGCACCCATTCACCATCCTTGATATCAAACACCGATGGATATGGGATCATCCATCGCCCATCATATGGGTCAAGATGCGTATACGCTAGTCTACTCTGGTGCATCGATACCCTGTCTCGATACACCCTCGACTAGGAACAGTTATAGGATGTACTCGTCGACTACCGTGGCCCCACTAGTATGATCTCATCATAGTCCCAGTAGTCGAGTACATATCCTAAGGGCTTTATCAACATGTAACATAGAGACAATCAGAGTACATGTTAAGATAAAGTACAACCAGATAGCATACTATCATGTCGAGCAAGAAAGTTCTCCCTATATATGTCCAAGCATCCATTACAATATACATCGTATGTACAGTAATGGCCTCTAGGGCATACATATAACTAACATAGCCGACTCCAAAGAATGTAGGGGAGATCAAAAGTTTTCTTGGGCTTACTGATTACTATCAAAGGTTTGTGGAGAACTTCGCGCGGAAAAGAAGAACCCTTAACCAAGCTAACACGAAAGGAAGTACCGTTTGTTTGGTCCGAGAAGTATGCATTAGCTTTTGAGGCACTGATTGATTCTAGATTTGGAAAAAAATGTGTTTTAGTAAAGTAACCGCAATCAATAACGGTGTCGCTCTTAGCTAGCCGAGATGAGTACGGGTCATCCGCAGGGAAACGTGGAACCTTTATCTTGCTTTAGACGAGTTGATTGAAGATAGGGTGAATGGTTGTAGATCTACGAATGCACGGATGAAGAAATTATAAGAAGAAGGCTTGTAGGGTTCATAGGACTTAGTAGTAATGGATGACTAATTAAAGATGACTTCTTTTATCTTTTAGTAGTTTAAAACTAGATCGATAGTGATGAATGAAAATTAGGGTTTTTGGAAGAAACTAGGGTTTCCACTCTTAACCCTTGTTCTTTCATTGATCTCTATTCATGTCTAGACCCTAGCAAAACAAGTGTTTAACGGATCTCAAATCACGGTCGAGACTATCAATAAATTGATAGCGCGCCCGATAAGGAAGTTAACATTTATTTTACTAAAGTTTATAAACTTTAAAATGTATAAAAGAAATTAAAATATTTTATCATCTATTGATCTACTCTAGCCTACGAACCCTAGCAAGCTATGAAATACTCATGCATGGTTTAGATTGAAGAGAAGATGAAGAATAAGTGTTGGGGTCAAAATTTGCACCCCAGTTGACCGGGTCAAAAGTCAAGGTCAACCCCAAGTAAGCAGGCCCAAGCCCAAGTAAGTGGGCCCATCCCAAGTCGAGCCCCGCGGCCGGCCTTCCCCATGCCAAAATAAAAATCATATAATAAATAATTTTGATGTAATTTTTTATGCATGAATGTAAGCAAAATGGGTATAAAACCAAATTTTTGCAAAGCCCATGGCTTATGTGCAAAAGAAATGAGCACATGAGGCATGGGTGGGGAAAATGCCATTTTGTAAAGCCCAAGGGGCTATATGTAAATGTGTAAGCCTATATAAGGCAACATGATGATTAATAAAGGGAATATACAATTCATTCTCCCCAAAAAAAACTAGGGTTTGTGTGCCTCCTCCCTCTTTCTCAAGGGTCTAAAACCCTCTTGCTCTTTTTGAATTAAATCAAGAGTTTAACTCCTCCTTTCTCAAAAAGTAGTTTTTCACCACAAAACCCACAAAGGGGAGCTCGGATCTCCTATCAAATCTCTGAAAGGGGAGATTTTGAATCTCACTCTCCTTTTCCCCCAAGATATGGCCAACCGAGAGGAAGAAGAAGGAGACCCATCTCCAAAAATCCCACGTTGAGAGGATCCAAGGTTCAAAAGAAGAGCCAAATATTCCTAGGAGTTTAACTCCTTTCTAGATCTGTTGGAGTTTAACTCCATAAATTAAATTTCTGTTAGGAGTTCAACTCCAAAACCCCTTGGGAGTTCAACTCCCCGACTTAAGGGCTAAGCCCCTTCCCGCTGGTGCTTCCCGTGGTCGCGTGTCACGCACGTGACCCGTGGGCGCCCAGCGGGCGCGTGCATGGCACGTGACCCGCGGGCGCTAAAACGCCCAATGGTCGCGTGCAGCTCACGTGACC
Source organism: Agapanthus africanus (assembly GCA_030015575.1). Lineage (NCBI taxonomy): Eukaryota > Viridiplantae > Streptophyta > Magnoliopsida > Asparagales > Amaryllidaceae > Agapanthus > Agapanthus africanus. Next base: position 405,955,848 of record CM057349.1, on the reverse strand, counting down.
CTGGGCACTAAAGCGCCCACGTGCGCGCACACCTCGCGGTCGCGTGCAACGCACGTGACCCATGGGCGCCAAGAGCCCATGTGCGCCCCACACGACCCGCTCAACGCCCAGCGGTCGCGTGCAACGCATGTGACCCGCGGGCGCTATGTGCCCACGTGCGTCCCATGCGACCCGCTCAGCGCCCAGTGGTCGCGTGTAGCGCACGTGACCCGCGGGCGCCTCGCGATCGCGTGCTGTGCACGTGACCCGCTGGCGCCCAGCTCCCACGTGCTGCGCACGTGACCAGCAGGCGCCAAGCGTGCATGCGCCAGGCACGTGACCTGTGGGCACCATACACCCACGTGTCACGCACACATCTTTAAGACGCTCCTCCCCCCTCCCAATTTTTTATGCACTCCACATCAAAACACATCCCTCGTTAGGAAATTTTTTCTAACGGGGCACTGCCCCCGCACCCCGCAGGGAGCTACTAGCCCCCTTGACCCCCAGCCCGCTATCCGAGTAGCGTGACCCCCGATATATCCAAAACCCTTTTCAAAACATACGTACACTGAACATTGAGTTCGCATGACTTGTTTGACCCGATAATCAGAGGTTCTCTCACTCCAAAGGCGAGGGGTAATTAACGGCAACTTAGTCCGCGGCTGCCGGAGATTCGGATCCCCACAATCAATAAACCCCAGCCTACCCTAGGCAGGGGGAATTTGTAATGCGCCTGACAAGCACGCACGTATTCTCATCTCAATGGGGTTACGAAAAACACCCTACAATGAGATCATAATGTAAGATGCAGAAATTAAGTACAGAAATTAAATGCAGAAAGTAAAATGCAAATAGAATTAAACTAAAACAACTACCTTTTATTAATCAACTAATCATGTACAAATCCTTTGAATTTAGAGTACAAGAACCCTAGTTTATGCTCTCGATCTCTGTTCTCGTTGGAAGTAGATGATGCGTCGATTGACCACTTCGATTCATGGATCGTCTTGGATCTCTTGATCTTGTCGGTGATTCACTTGGTGATAAAAGGTGATGATCTCTCATATAAAACTCTCGATCCTTTAAATAGCCCTAGAAGTAAAAACCTTAGATCGTATGTGTGATAATTTACTGTTGCGATCACACAGAAAAAAATCCAAATCCAACGGCCATAATAAGGCCGCGGATCCACCGCGAATATTTTATGCATTCTGTTGCGATCACACAGAATGCATATTTTAATTATAATAATTCATATAAATATTTTATGCATATATTTTCCTTCATAATGTTAATTATAATATAGAAACATATGATAAAGAATATTTTACAGATAAACCCACATATGTTCCATATTTACAATAAACACCTTTAAGTATTTAACAAAAATAACGAAAATGTTCAATCAAATATGCAATATTTTCGACTAAACAGGTGTTGAAACAAAAGTTGATAACCTCTCTTATTTTAATCGTGCCAGATGGTTCTGGAGGATTAGTTATTCACAGCAACGCATCTGGAAAAGGCTTGGGATGTTTTTTGATGCAGCATGAAAAGATTATAGCTTATGCGTCGAGATAGTTAAAGACTCATGAAAAGAACTACCCAACACACGACTTGAAACTAGCAGCAATTATCTTTGCGCTAAACATTTAGAGACACTATTTATTGGGCGAGAAGGTCAAGGTGTTTACCGATCATAAGAGTCTAAAGTATGTGTTCACACAGAAAAAACTAAACATGAGACAGCGTAGGTGGTTGGAGCTGATGGTCGACTATGATCTTGATCTAAAGTACTATCCGGGAAAAGTTAATGTAGTAACGGATGCTTTAAGTCGATTGCCAGCAATACGGATGTTGACTTCGCAGAAGGATATTATAGTAGATTTTTAGAAATTCAAGCTAGAGCTCGTACTACCAGATTCTTCGGAACAGTTGATGCAATTGCAAGTACAGTCATCGTTGATTGATAGCATTAAGACAGCGCAATGCACGATCCTAGATTGCAGAAATTTTGAGGACAAGTAGAGGCAGAACTTCGAACGGATTTATTGATTCATGAACATGGTTCTTTGAGGTATGGAAGTCGTTTGTGTGCGCCTAAAGGAGAAATTCGTGAAGAAGTCATGAATGAGGCTCATAGTTCCGCATATCGATACATCCGGAAGGCACGAAGATGTATAGAGATTTGCGACAACATTTTTGGTGGGAAGGCATGAAAAGAGAGATTTCTCGTTACGTTTCGAGGTACTTAGTATGTCAGCAAGTCAAGGATGAATATCAAAGGGTTCGCTAATTTGTTGCAACCAGTTCCGATTCTCCAATGGAAGTGGGAATATATAACCATGGATTTCGTGACAGCCTTGCCATGGAGTCTAAAGGGTAATAACAGAGTATGGGTGATTGTTGATCGACTGACCAAGGTAGCTCATTTTATATCATTTCGAATCGGTCAGTCGACGGAGTCTTTAGCAGATAGGTACATGCAGGAGATTGAGAGGTTGCATGGAGTACCAGTGAGTATTGTTTCTGATCGTAATACCTGGTTCCTATCACATTTTTGAGGAGTCTGCAAAAAATTTTGGAACTCGCTTGAAATTTAGTACGGCCTATCACCCTCAGATAGATGGACAGTCCGAAAGAATGATCCAAACTCTTGAATATATGTTGAGAGCTTGTATGTTAGACTTCAAGGGTTCGTGGGAGGATCATTTACATTTAGTGGAGTTCTAGTACAATAACAGTTTTCAGGCGGTTATACAGATGGCTCCATTTGAAGTATTGTACGGTCGTAAGTGTCACTAGCCAGTATGTTAGGACGATATTGGAGAAAGAAGATTGTTGGGACCAAAACTGATTGTGCAAACTGTAGAGAAAGTTAACTTAATTCGTGATCATATGAAGGTAGCACAAGATCGATAGAAAAGTTGGGTTGATACTAAAAGAAGACCATATGAGTTTGTTGTTGGTGATCATGTATTCTTAAAGATATCACCGACTAGGGGAGTAATCCAGTTTGGTAGTCGAGGCAAGATTAGTTCTCAATTTATGGGGCCTTTCGATATCATTGAGCGTATTGGAGAAGTGCCTTATCGATTGGCTTTACCACCGTTCTTGGAAGGTATGCATGACGTGTTTTATGTATCTCAACTTTACAAGTATGTTCGAGATGAGATGCACGTCCAAAACCACTCAAAATTGAGAGTGAGGGATAATTTGAGTTATGAAGAGCAACCGATGGATATTGTGGATCGACGAGAAAAGGTTGTCAAGAATAGGGTGATCCCTTAGTGCTTGTTTCATGGGGAAATCGTTCTCATGGAGAATCTACTTAGGAATGGGAAGACGAAGTTCGAAAAAAGTTTCCACACCTTTTTTCTTAGATCTGTATTTTTCCTTGTTCTTATCTTTTTCCTGTTTCCGTGAATTTCGAGAATGAAATTTTTTGTTGTTGGATATAATGTAACACCCTAACTCGATCATACGTTATTTAATGATGTTAATTAGCACTTTGAGTTTCTTTTAATTATTATTGGTTGGTTCGTGTTTGGTGTTTGGATAGTATATGTGATTATTGGACCCGATCCGCTTGCGTGAAATTTGTTATGGGTTGATAGTTAGATAGAGTATATTTTATTGATATTTATCCAAAGACTAAATCTATATGAATCTCAAATAATGGATATATAATATTTAAACTATATATATATATATATATATATATATTATTGTAGCCATACGTTATGGGTATTTTATATTAATTGTTAGTATGCTTTTATCCTATTTAATATCCCATGATATTTTATTGACGGTTATTTACTACATATAAATCCTAAACATCCTAAAATATTATGTATAATATATTAGATTAGAATATATTTTTCTAGCCAGCATATTATAATTCAAGTGGGCTGTTAAGATAATATGTATTTGTAGATAACTTCTAATGTATTTTTAAGATTTAGTAGAGACGGATGGGGGATCATAATATCTTTATATAATATTATTTAGTTAAGAGTTATACACACACACACACACGCATACTTATTATAAAATAAAAATATATTATTTTAAAAAAATCACCTCTCTGCGCCTCATCTCTCTTTCTTCCTCTCTTTTTCCCCCTCGTCTCAAACCCCGACACCCTCATCGCCACTCTCTCCCGACCATCACCTACAACCTATTCATCTCGCCATCATCTCCCTCACCTTGTCGCTGACTCCCTCTCCCAAGAGACATCGTCGCCACCCTCCTCTCTACCCGTAGCACCTACTAACGCCGAGGCCTTCTCCCTCCTCGCTATCAAATTCCAACCCCATCAATCGCCATTACCTTCTTCCTCTAACGCCCGAGAACTTAACACCTCCAGCGCCTCCTCCTAGCCGATGCCTTCATCTTCCTCTCGAGACCCATCACCGGCGCCCACTTCAAACCCCAGCACCTTCTCTCCGATCACCTTAGAACCCAATTGCCTTCGCCTGCATCTCCTCAAGCACCCCATCACCATTGCCGAAGCAACCATCACCGACCCCCACCTTCAAACCCATCTCCTCACCAACCTCGACTCAAACAACACCTCATCACCATCACTTGGCCTCCATCGCCTCACAGCCGAGACCCCATCACCTGCATCTTCATAAACACCACCATCATCTTCTTTGAACCCATCACCTTCATCTCTTGTAAACCGAGCACAACCCTTCACCCAACCCCAGCCCTCACCGTCGCCTTCTTCTTACCATCGACCGATTCACCGTCGCCTGCAACTGAAACCTATATCCCTAGCCGAGACGAGATCCTAGTTGTGATATTGTGCTTCAAGTAGTGTTCATGTCTCTGTCATTTCCGTGCGCGTGCTCGTCTCCGTTATCGCGTTCGAGGAAAGTTATTTACTTGCTCCATGCTATAGTTTACACAATTTACATATATGTGTCATATTATTAATATTATTATTATACAACTATATCTATATAATTCGTATACCGTAGATATTTAACATTAATCAGCTTTACAATATACAGTTTATGCAAGTATATCTAAATAATAATACCTAGTAATTATAACAAACTACTCTAGTATGGTCAAGTTGATAAATTGAACTGTAGGAATTGATATGGTTATTTTCTTTACATCATAACTTGTGTACGTGATATTATTGCAAAATAACACATCATATAATTAATACACTATCCCTGATATGTTTGTAACCTGCTAAGCTATTACTATTTTGGTTATCATGTTAATACCTGTTGTATGTAATATTTACCGATGCCAACAATTTTGACCTGTTGTCCTGATAGACGTGACATGTTGTCTTGGTAGACATAACTTGTACCTTCCTGTTCACGTGTTAGCATTCGGCAGATATTATATTCATACCTGAGTTGGAAAACGAAACCTGGGGAAATGGGGAAATTAAAAATGTAACTGAAGTGTAACTCAAAAGGATATTACATGTTTCCATGGTTCCGGGAATTAACGGAACAGAATCATTCTTGATTCATACATCTTGCATCCATAGTCCTGGGGCGTAACGAGATATATCTTGCGTCCGTGGTTTTGGGGGGTAACGGGATATATACTTTTGAGTTATATGGAGGAGTACATTAATTGATTTCAAAAACCTTTAGGATAGATAACCTAGCGACATGGACATATAGGATGCATAGGATATGACTAACTCCATATATCTTGTTTGTTACATTATATGTTACTGTTGTTACTTATTGTTTATACTCATGACATCTCGCTCTTGCACATGGCATCCTATACTGTATATTGTTTATACTATTATTATGATATCTATGACGCACTGACGTCTGGGTTTTGCATGGCCCAGATCCCTTGATTTTATCATATGAGAATCGTAAGTACTTCTACAGGATTGTCAATCAGTGAAGACCATTTCATTGATACAGCTCTTATTAATAGTTTAGATATTATTTTTTCTTGGATCTTTATTACTTCCGCTATCTTGTTTTATGTTATCGTTCTTATGGCTGTTGGACATGTTTAGAGATTGATGGTCATATTATTGTTCTTGATTACCGATGGACAACCGTAATGTGACTACGGAGGGATGTTTCCTTATTATAGATAGTATGGTTGGCTTTGTTACGTTCCCGAATTTGTGTATTTTGGGAAGCGGTGCGTGACAAGATTTTGTTGATATCAGAGCATAGGTTTTAGGTTAGCTGGGCTCGATTTAATTTGTAGTTTGATATGGTACCCAATAAATTGTCCTTAAGACCCAGAATTTTCAGAACATGTCCTGCCGCATTATTTTCTTGTCATTCAAATTCTCGAACCTTATCCTTCCCTTAAATTTTTTTATCTCGACGATATGGAAATGACATTACATTTCAGCTTGAAACTCTCTTGATTCCTTATTATTTCTCTCCTCTTATTCCCTCGATTCTGATAGTAGGATTTGCGCGACTTGAATGGAATTATATGATTGTAACTATATACCACGGCATGGTTACAATGCGGTTCTCTATTTAGGTAAGTTGGAGTCTTATTTCGATTCATTTTTCTTGAATTATGTTCTTTGTACTACTTTGTTTTCTCTCGGTTTCATTGCTTACGAATTTATGCCTTATCGCGAACTTGAATCCAACAACCACATTATATTTTTCCCCTTGTCCCGTAATGACCAATCCATCAGCGTTTCGAAGAATAAGGAGAAACACAGAAAGCATATGATTATTGTAGTAGTTTGAGATTGGCCCCAGCAGGAGCTGGTACAGACCGTCTCAAGGCTGATCAGGTGTAAGATGTTTGATTGAGAAAGTTCTGACAAACTCGCCTCAACATATCAGAGTAGTGCAGCAGAAGTGTAGTGGGCTGATAACCCACAAGTTTTAGAACAGACTTGTAAATTCATGATGAGGGAAATTGTTTATGTGTACTGAAAGGTGAAGTTCATGAACAAGTTGCAGATGAAGCGCTAATAGTAGTTCGGGATTTCATGGAACACAAAGACATCTCGGGTTTACCACTAAAATGAGATGTGGAGTTTGCGATTGATCTTATTCCTGGAGCAGCGCCAATTTCGAAAGCTTATTATCCGATGGCACCGGTAGAACTGGAAGAGATAAAGAGACAAGTTTCTGAATTATTAAAGAAGGATTGGATTCGCAACAGTGGTTCACCGTGGGGTGCTCCAGTTCTTTTGGTCAAGAAGAAAAATGGCACGCAGAGAATGTGTATCGACTATCGAGAATTAAATCGGGTGTCCGTCAAGAATAAGTATCCAATTCCTCGCATTGGATAATTATTCGACCAACTCAGTGGCGCGAGAGTATTTTCGAAGTTAGATTTGCGATCGGGTTATCACCAAGTGCGGGTGAAAACAAAAGACATTTGCGAGATAGCATTCCGAACTCGATATGGGCATTACGAGTATTTAATTATGCCATTTGGAGTTACTAACGCACCGGCGATATTTATGGACTTGACAACCGGGTCTTTTCACCATTTCTAGATTAGTTCGTAGTGGTATTCATCGATGATATTCTGGTTTACTCGAGGAGCAAAGAAGAGCATGAAGAACACATAAGGATCACACTGCAGACATTGAGACAGGAAAAGCTATATGCTAAGATGAGCAAGTGCGAGTTTTGGCTCGATGAAGTGAAGTTCTTAGGTCATGTTGTATCCAGAGATGGAATCGCAGTTGACCCTGAAAAGATTGCAGTTGTTCACCTTTGGCCGACTCCAAAGAATGTAGTGGAGATCAGAAATTTCCTTGGGCTTGCTGGTTACTATCGAAGGTTTGTGGAGAACTTCGCACAGACAGCAGAACCCTTAACTAAGCTAACACAAAAGGAGATACCGTTTGTTTGGTCCAAGAAGTGTGCGTCGGCTTTTGAAGCGTTGAAGCAATGGTTGGCAACCGCTCTTGTTTTAACCATGCTAGATGGTTCCAGAGGATTATTTATTCACAGCGACGCATCTGAGAAAGTCTTGGGATGTGTTTTGATGTAGCATGGAAAGATTGTAGCTTATGTGTTAAGGTAGTTGAAGACTCATGAAAAGAACTATCCAACTCACGACTTGGAACTAGCAGCGGTTATCTTTGAGCTAAAAATTTGGAGACACTATTTATTAGGCGAGAAGGTCGAGGTGTTTACCGATCATAAGAGCCTAAAATATGTGTTCACATAGAAAGAGCTCAACATGAGGCAGCGTAGTTAGTTGGAGATGATGGCCGACTATGATCTTAATCTAAAGTACCATCCGGGGAAAGTTAATGTGGTACCGGAAGTTTTAAGTCGGTTGCCAGCAATACGGATGTTGACTTCACAGAAGGAGATTATAGCGGATTTTCAGAGATTCCAGTTGGAGCTCATACTACCAGATTCTTTGGGAAAGTTGATGCAATTGCGAGTACAGTCATCATTGATTGATAGCATTAAGGCAGCACGGTGCACAATCCTAGACAGCAGAAATTTTGAGGACAAGTAGAGGAAGGACTTTGAACTGATTTATTGACTCATGAAGATGGTTCATTGAGGTATGGAAGTTGTTTGTGTGTGCCTAAAAGAGAAATTCTTGAAGAAGTCATGAATAAGGCTCATAGTTCCGTATATCAGTACATCCGGGAGGCACGAAGATGTATAGAGATTTGCGACAACATTTTTGGTGGAAAGGCATGAAAAGAGAGATTGCTCGTTACGTGTCAAGGTGCTTAATGTGTCAGCAAGTCAAGGATGAACATCAAAGGGTTCGCCAGTTTGTTGCAACCAGTTCCGATTCCCCAATGGAAGTGGGAACATATAACCATAGATTTCGTGACAGCCTTGGCACGGAGTCCAAAGGGTAAAAACGTAGTATGGATGATTGCTGATCGACTGACCAAGATAGCTCATGTTATACCATTTCGAATCGGTCAGTCGATGAAGGCTTTAGCAGAGAGGTACATGCAGAAGATTGTGAGGTTGCATGGAGTACCAGTGAGTATTCTTCTGATCGTGATACTCAGTTCTTATCATATTTTTTGACGAGTCTGCAAGAAAGTTTGGGAACTCACTTGAAGTTTAGTACGGCCTATCACCCTCAGACAGATAGACAGTCCGAGAGAACGAACCAAACTCTTGAAGATATGTTGGGAGCTTGTATGTTAGACTTCAAGGGTTCGTTAAAGGATCATTTACATTTAGTGGAGTTCTCGTACAATAACAGTTTTCAGGCAGCTATACAGATGGTTCCATTTGAAGTATTGTACGGTCGTAAGTGCCGCTAGCCAGTATGTTGGGATGATATTAGAGAAAGAAGATTGTTGGGACCGTAACTGATTGTGCAAACTGTGAAGAAAGTTAACTTGATTCATGATCATATGATGGTGGCACCAGATCGACAGAAAATTTGGGTTGATACTGAAAGAATACCATGAGAGTTTGCTGTTGGTGATCATTTATTCTTGAAGATATCACCGACTAGGCGAGTAATCCGATTTGTTAGTTGAGGCAAGATTAGTCATCAATTTGTGGGGCCTTTCGATATCGTTGCGCATATTGAAGAAGTGGCTTATCGATTGGCTTTACAACCGTCCTTGAAAGGTATGCATGACGTGTTTTATGTATCTCAACTTTGCAAGTATGTTCGAGATGAAACGCATGTCCTAAACCACTCGGAATTGACAGTGAGGGATGATTTGACTTATGAAGAGCAACCGATAGCCATTGTGGATCGACGAGAAAAGCTTCTCAAGAATTAAGTGATCCCTTAGTTCTTGTTTCGTGGGGAAATTATTCTCATGGAGAATCTATTTAGGAATGTGAAGACGAAATTCGACAAAAGTTTCCACACTTTTTTTCTTAGATCCGTATTTTTCCTTGTTCTTGTCTTTTTTCTATTTCCGTGAATTTCGAGAACGAAATTTTTTTGTTGTTGGGTATAATGTAACACTATATCTTGATCGTACGTTATTTAGTGATGTTAATTAGTACTTTGAGTTTCTTTTAATTATTATTGTTTGGTTCGTGTTTTGTGTTTGGATAGTATGTGTGATTATTGGACCCGACCCGCTTACTTGAAATTCGTTATGGGTTGATAGTTAGATAGAGTATATTTTGTTGATAATTATCTAAAGACTAAATCTATATGAATCTCAAATAATGGATATACAATATTTAAACTATATATATTTTCTGGTAGCCATACGTTATGGGTATTTCATATTAATTGTAAGTATGATTTTATCATATTTAATATCTCATGATATTTTATTGACGGTCATTTATTACATATAAATCCTAAACATCCTAAAATACTATGTATAATATATTATATTAGAATATATTTTTCTAGCTAGTATATTATGTTTCAAGTGGGTTGTTCAGATAATACGTATCTGTAGATAACTCCTGATGTATTTTTGAGATTTAGTAGAGACGGATGGGGGGTCGTAATATTTTTATATAATATTATTTAGTTAAGAGTCATATATATATATATATACTTATTATAAAATAAAAATATATTCTTTAAAAAACTCACCTCTCTCTCTGCTTCATCTCTCTCTTTCTTCCTCTCTTTTCTCCCCTCGTCTCCAAGCCCGACACCCTCATCGCCACTCTCTCCCGACCTTCACCTACAACCCATTCATATCGCCATCATTACCCTCACCTCGTCACCGGCTCCCTCTCCCAGGAGACATCGTTGCCACCCTCCTCTCTACCTGCAACACCCACTATTGCTGAGGCCTTCTCCCTCCTCGCCATCAAACTCCAACCCCATAAATCATGATCACCGCCTTCCTCTAACGCCCGAGAATCCAACACCTCCAGCACCTTTTCCTAGCTGCTGCCTTCATTTTCCATTCAAGAGCCATCACCGGCGCCCACTTCAGACCCCGGTACCCTCTCTCCGATCACCTTAGAACTCAACTGCCTTCGCCTGCATCTCTTCGAGCACCCCCTCACCATTGCTGACGCAACCATCACCGACCCCCACCTTTGAACCCATCTCTTCACCAACCTCAACTTGAACGGCACCTCATCACCATCACCTCGCCTCCATCAACTTACAGCCGAGACCCCATCACCTGCATCTTCATCAACACCATCATCATCTTCTTTGAACCCATCACCTTCGTCTTCTGTAAACCGAGCATAACCATTCACCTAACTCCAGACCTCACCGTCGCCTTCTTCTTGACGTCGACTGATGCACCGTCTCCTGCAGCTGAAACCCATATCCCTAGCCGAGCCGAGATCCTAGCTGCGATATTGTGCTTCGTGTAGCGGTCATGTCTCTGTCATTTCCGTGCACGTGTTCATCTCCATGATCACGTTCGAGGCAAGTTCTTTACTTACTACATGCTATAGTTTACACAATTTACCTATATGTGTCGTATTATTATTAATATTATTATTATACAACTATATCTATATAATTCGTATACTATAGATATTTAACATTAATCAGTTTTATAATATACAGTTTATACAAGTATATTTAAATAATAATACCTAGTAATTATAACAAACTACTTTAGTATGGTCAAGTTGATAAATTGAACTTTAGGAATTGATATAGTTATTTTCTTTACATCATAACTTGTGTATGTGATACCATTGCGATATAACACTTCATATAATTAATACACTTTCCCTGATATGTTCCTAATCTGCCAGACTATTACTATTTTGGTTATCATGTCAATACCTATTGCCTGTAAGACTTACCAATGTCAACAATCCTGACTTGTTGTCTCAATGGACGTGACATGTTGTCTTGATAGACATAACATGTACCTGCATGTTCCTGTGTTGGTATAAGGTAGATATTATATTCATACCTGACTTGGAAAACGAAACCTGGGGAAATGGGGAAATCAAAAGTGTAACTAAAGTGTAACTCAAAAAAATATTACATGTTTCCGTAGTTCCGGAGGTTAACGATACAGAATCATTCTTGATTCGTACATCTTACATCCATAGTCCCAAGGAGTAACGGGATATATCTTACGTCTGTAGTCCCGGGGGGTGTCACGCCTCGCTTCCCAGTAGACGGAAACGGTGACGTGGCAGGCCACAACGTATTTACTAAGAAATAAATACGTTAAGCGTAATTAAGCAATATATAAAATGAACAAGAATGACAAGTGATATAAAATAAACAGTAACTTTATTTACGTTAATCTTTACATACAAATGTTTGAAAAGAAAAGATACAATGAAAATAAGCAGTGCCTAAACAATGGCATATAAAATGAAAGTAAGTACAAGGAACTAGAAGTTTTGTTATGCCGCAAGCTGATCCAAGTCCTCCTGGCTAGGCTCGATCTCCTCAGGGTCAAGTCCTCCTGACGAACATTCCAAAGATAGAAATAGAAAGGAATGTCATCAGCGAATTAGCTCTCGGTTAGTCCCAAAAGAAGAAAGATAATATACAAGTAATATGAAATGAATAGATAAGTTGAGTATGATTGATTGCCGGTATATAATAGTTATTCTAACATGGTTATTTATAATTTGATAAAGAAGGTATTCGTGTGTACGAGAGGAGTCCATCTTACCCCGTAGACTATGGTAAGATGTAGTACAAGGCCCAATCATAACCCACGGGACAACAGCACGAGAATTCATATAGGTGTCTTTTAAATGACCTGTCATGCCACGATATACGTTCCGTACCAATCTACCCCTTTATCCTCGCGTATTGTATTGTATAGATTTTGTTTACAAGTCTTGCTGAACCCATGGATACAAGATGTTCAAGTAGTCATGTTCAGGATGTAGTCAAGTAGTCCAGTAATCAAGTCAAGTTATAACCATGGTTCGGTCAAGTCAAGTCAAGTGTACATGTTTGATATTGATGTTTGATTTCAAGTATTCATGTTCATGTTTCAAGTATTCAAGTTCTTGTTTGAATGTTAGATTTAGATTTGAATTAGACTCAAACTTGAGTTTGGATTTAGGTTTGAGACTGGACTCAGACTTGATTAAGACACTTGTAAACTGATTTAGATCCTGAATTAGGTTCGCGAGTTATCGGTAACTGGTGCACATGAACGGCAGGATTTGTGTCTTTTTCCAAGACAATTGCCATTGATAACTTCGTTAAGTTGTTTACCTTAAATAGGAAAGCACTCACTTTCTCCGACTCCCTGGGGCTCAAAAGAGTTGAACCCGCTTAAACCTATATTTACTAAAATCCTTAAATATTGTTTTATATAACTCGAGGGGGTTTTATGAAAAAATATTTTAATATAGTTACAAACTAAACCTCAAAGGTGTTTAGTATTATTTAGGGTTGTCATGAGCATGGATTTTAAGTATGTTTAGTGATAATTACTTAGCTTTGAAAGTTCATGATATTTTATTGTAAAACTTGACTTTTTGGTATCTTGATGTTATTTTATTTTCATTTGTTAATCTTTTCATTTTTGAAAAAATAAGTTTATTATATTTTGAAAATATTGATTTATAATTTTATATAATTTTAATTTTAAAAATAAATTTATTTTATTTAGAAAATTTGTATTTCTTAAAAACCGTATTTAAATCATTTTGAGATCGAATGCTCCGTGAAGAAATCTGCATCTCGCTCTACTAGCCCAAGGATGTGTGATAATCTGCACCATCCATTAGCAGGTCCCCTAAAGAGATTTGTATATGCATAATTGCAAGAAAATGAAATACCGAATTTTAAAGAAATCCGTTTTTTAAAGTACGGGGTATTTTATTGTAAGATTTTCCTCGCAACACATATTCATAAAAAAGTCATCATGCTATGGAACAACAGTGTACGTGAGGGGTAGGTCGTTACTCCGTGAAGTTTTTTCTAAAGGTATTGTTTTAGCGAAACTAAAAGAAGCGATATCAAAGTTCATGGTATTTTAATGAAAAAGTTAATTTAAAGTTATTTTACATGATATTCTAGGCTAAAATTTATTCTAGATATTGGTATTAAGATTACAAATATTGTGTAAGAATTTGGAGGAACAATATATAAGAAAAAGTGGAGTTTCTAGGGTTTAGAAAAAAGATATTGATATTAACTCCACTTTTACCGATTTTGATTAAAAAGAAATTCAAAGAATAGAAAGGGAGTTTGGGAGGGACTTGCGGTTTAGAAAGTTTAAAGAAAGGTTGAAGAAGAAGGGGTGAGCTTCGTAGCGTCACGGGAGTGCCGGAATTTGCTTCGATCTTCGCCGGAAATTGCTTGCTTGCTAACTCCTCTTTACTCCACTTGTACTTAGGAACTTTTTGAGAGAATTATGCTATAGTTTTCAGAATGGTGTTGAGCTGAGGTAGGGGATGGTATTTATAGTGGAGAATTAGGGTTTTGGAATTAAAAATTTGGATTAAAAAGCATTAAAATGTGGTTTAACAATTCTGTTTCAATCATTCCTAGTATATGACTTTAGAATGAAAGGTCTCTGTTTGATTGCAAGGAAATCAAACAGTGCAGGCGAGTTAGGGGTAGGTGAAGAGCCTAGTGTGCAAAGTCCTGGGACATTTGGCCATGAATCAGCCGTCGGTGCTGGCCCAAACATGATTTCCGCCGATCAATCTAGGGCTACTTGCCTCGAGATTCGTGCTAGCTAATCAACTCTCTGTTACTCCATTTTCTACATGTTTGATTTTTCTGACTTTTCATTTCCCGTGTATTGCACGTGAAATATTTTGGGCTTCCAAAAAGTTAAAAGAAAAATTCAAAAAAAATAATGTGTCTAATGAGGTTCGAATACAGGGGCTACGTCACAGCAGGGCAAAGGCTTTACCTGTAAGCTACAAGTTATTTTTTGCTGTTATTTAACAAAAATAACTTATAACTCAAACTCAGACTGTAAAACTCATTTTTGTACATTAAAAGTGAAATTTTTCTGTACAAAGATTTTAGAGTCGTTACATTCTAGGCTCTTTATAAAAATTTCATCCTCAAAATTTACAATTACATATGGACTAACTTTCAAATAGATAAGGGTACCTTGCACGTATGTCTTCTTCTCGTTCCCATGTTGATTCTCCTGGCGAATCCTTTCTCCACATCACTCGGACCAAATTTACTTCCTTGTTCCGCAGTGTCTTCATCTTTCGGTCCAGGATCTCAACGAGTTGTTGCTCGCAGGTTAAGTCGGTTTGTACTGTGAGCTCGGAGTGATTAAGTATGTGGCTGGGATCGCTCACATATCGTTGTAGCTGGGATATAAGGAACACGTTGTGCATTCCTTCCAATGAGGGTGGAAGTGCTAAACGGTATGCCATTTCTCTAACTCGTTCGAGTATGTCGAACAGTCCTATGTATCTCGGACTTAGCTTACCCCTCTTGCCAAAACGGATCACTCCTCTGTTTGGAGATATTTTTAAGAAAATATGGTCTCCATGTTGGAACTCCAGATGTCTCCGCTTTGTATCTGCCCAATGCTTCTGCCGGTCTTGGGCTATGCGCATTCTTTCCCTGATCGTGCGAACTACGTCCACAGTTTCCACAATCATCTCTGGTCCAACGAGTTTACGATCTCCGACGTTGTCCCAACTTAGCGGTGAACGACACTTCCGTCCATAGAGTGCTGCGAATGGTGCCATTCGAATGCTCGCCTGATAGCTGTTGTTGTATGAAAACTCCACAAGGTGTAGGTGATCTTCACACGAACCTCCGAAGTCTAATATACAAGCTCTTAGAATGTCTTCTAGAATCTGAATTGTTCGCTCGGACTGTCCGTCCGTTTGTGGATGATAAGCCGTGCTGAAATTCAGACTCGTTCCCAGGCTAGTTTGCAGACTCTGCTAAAACTGTGATCGGAATCTTATATCACGATCGGAGACGATGCAAACAGGTACTCCATGTAATCTCATGATTTCCTGCATGAGTTCATGGGTATCAAACTATGGTACATCTTGAAGGTTTAAATCTTACTTTAGATTTATGCTTACCTCCATGTACTTATTTGCTAACGTCTCGGTAGATTGGCCAACTCGAAATGGAATAAAGTGAGCCGACTTGGTGAGTCGATCCACAATAACCCATACTGCATCATTACCCTTCGTGCTGCGAGGAAGAGCAGTCACGAAGTCCATGGTAATGTGCTGCCATTTCCATTCTGGGATTGGTAACGGTAGAAGTAGACCAACAGTTCTGTAATGTTCAGCCTTCACTTGCTGACACACCAAACACTTTTCTACGCTTCTTGCTAATTCACAGTTCATTTCATGCCACCATTAGTGTTTCCGTAGATCCTTATAAATTTTCATACAACCGGGGTGTACAGAATAAGGAGAGCTGTGAGTTTCTTTCATCAACTCTTCTCGAACTGGGCCGTTTTGTACACATAATCGACTTCCATATCTCAAGGATCCATCTTCATGGATGATGAAGTCAGTTCGAAGTCCACTTTTTACCTGTTCTCGGATCTTCTGTAGCTTGGCATCATTTGCTTGGGCTGTCTTGATCTGATTGACAAGAGTGGACCGGACTTGTATGTTCATCAAATCTGAAGCATTACCTGGCGTAACTACTGCAATCGCCAATCCGTGCAATTCCTGTTGTAGCTTCCATTGTGCGGTGAGATTCATTGCTAATGGCTGACGGCTAAGTGCATCAGGAACTACTTTCACCTTCCCAGGATGATACTGTAGGTTGATGTCGAAGTCCGTCATGAGTTCTAACCATATTCTCTGTCGCATGTTTAACTCCTTCTGAGTAAATATATACTTCAGACTCTTGTGGTCAGTGTATATATCCACTCGTTCTCCCAGAAGACAATAGCGCCAAATCTTAAGTGCGAAGATAACGGCTGCCAACTCCAGATCATGTGTTGGATAGTTATGCTCGTGTACCTTTATCTGTCTTGATGGAAAAGCTACAACCTTTCTATGCGGGTGTAGAACACATCCTAATCCCTTACCGGACGCATCATAATGTACGACGAATCCTCCAGATTGATCTGGTATTACGAGAATAGGAGCAGAAGTTAATCTTGATTTGAGTTCTACAAAAGCTTTTTCACATACTTCTGACCACACGAATGATTCATCTTTACGTGTGAGCTTGGTCAGGGATGCTGCAATCTTCGAATATCCTTCGATGAATCATCGGTAGTATCCTTCTAATCCCAAGAAACTTCGTATATCCTTCACCGTCTTTGGTATCGGCCACTCGCTGACAGCTGACACCTTAGCTGGATCTACTGATATTCCTTCACCTGAAATGATATGTCCGAGAAATCCGACTTGATCTAGCCAAAATTCACACTTGTTGTACTTGGCGTAGAGCTGATGTTGTCACAATGTCTCCAGGACAATTCGTAAGTGCTTAGCGTGTTCTTTCCGATTCTTTGAATACACGAGGATGTCGTCGATGAAGATGACAATGAACCTGTCTAACTACTCTCGGAAAACTTGGTTCATCAGGTTCATAAATATGGTAGGTGCATTGGTCACTCCAATTGGCATTACAAGATATTCATAATGACCATAGCGGGTCCTAAATGTCGTCTTCGGAATATCGGACTCTTTGACCTTCACCTGAGGATAACCCGAACGAAGATCTAGCTTTGAAAATACACAAGACCCTCTTAGCTGATCAAAAAAGTCATCGATGCGCGGTAGTGGATACTTGTTCTTGATCGTCATTTCGTTCAGAGCTCGATAATCCACACACATCCTGTATTAACCTTTTTTCTTCTTCACAAGTAATACCAGAGATCCCCAGCTTGAAGTACAGGGACGAATCCAACCTTTCTTCAGGAGTTCGTCCAACTGAATGCGGATCTCCTTCAATCCCTCTGGACTTAACCGGTATGGAGATTTGATTACAGGTTGCGCACCAGGCAGTAAATCAATGTTGAATTCAAGAGCTCGATCGGGAGACAAACCTGATATATCTTCAGGGAATACATCCTTGAACTCTCGAACTACCTCTGGCTTCGATTCTTCCACTTGTAATGCAGCAACCACTGCCTTCTTTGGTTTTTCCTTGTAGATGCTAGGTTCCAAGGGACGGTCTCCACTCATGAAATAGAATACTGGATGATCTTGTATTTCAAACACTACCCTCCTTTGGCGACAGTCGATGGTAGCGAAGAAAGTTCCCAGCCAGTCCATTCCTAAGACTACGTCGAAGTTCGGTATTGTCACGACCCGAAATTGGCATGTGACTGCCCTTAAACTACGTAACGTCCATAGGCGTAACGCAATTTAAGTAAGCCAAAAACCCAACAATCTAAACCATCAAAAGTAGTAAGAAATAAGAACATTTTTAAAACCTTTGAAATCACAACCCAAATTCTTTAAAATTCCAACTTTATTTCCTTTAAATTTTTGGCAGCACCTCCTTGGTAAAAATCAGCCTCAAAAATGGGTACACCATAAATATAAGTAAAGCATCCCTAAACGGGAACAAAAACACGCCTAAAGGCGGAAAACAACCACCACAACAGATATACGACGCCGTAGCGAAGAAATAAAAGACGATATAAATAAAACTGCATAAAAGACATCCAAGTCACCAAAATAATATACAATATCATTCTCACATCAAATTTCTAAGTCAACATGAAAGTAATAGATGGAGAGTACAAGGATACAACGAATATACAATACAACAACGAATAACCACAAAACCTACCTAAAGCAAAACTGCACACGGTGAGCCGAAGCGGTTTCCGCAGCAAAAGATGATAAGATAGATGAATAGCCTGCCTCGACTACTCTGAGGAACAACCTGCAAAACACTGTGGCACAACGGGGGTGAGTTGCCAACTCGTGAATACTAAATAACATATGCAGGTAATCGCAAGTATGCACGTACATCGTGAATCTAACATATGTAAGTTAAAAGCAGTAAAAGGTCATATGAATGCAGTAGTCATGAAAGGTACACTAGCAGGTATAACTGATACATGAAGCAATAATACGACAATCTGTATACAGCAATCATGTAAGGTACTAAATCAGGTACTACTAATACATGAAGTAATGATATGACAATGTATATATGCAACAGTCATGAAAGGTACACTAGAAGGTACAACTAATACATGAAGCAGTGCATATAAAATAAAAGTATGTAAATGCGACGGTCATGGAAGGTACTCTATCAGGTACTACTGATACATGAAGCAGTGCATAAATAATAAATGTAGAGTATGGAATGAAACATGTCATTTCGATGGAATCCTGACATCGTGGTAGGACCAAAGTCCATCAAGACAATCCAAATCCCAATTTCCTCAAATCAGCTCCTAAATTGGCTCTCATATCATATAATTCTCATAAATCCTGAATGTACAATATCAAGTAAATCTCATATACCATGAATGTACGAAATCAACAATCTCATATATATCATGTATGCAATATCAAATGAATCTCCTATATCCCAAATCCAAAATCAAGTGAATCTCATATATCCTAAATACAATTACATGAATAATTATAATGATGTATATTAATTGATCTCTATAAATATATATATTAGCGTCCCATTCCACTAATATATATATATATATATATATATATAAAAGCGTCCGATTCCACTGTTATATATAATTAGGAGTAAAATATCATGAAAACAATGTGTCAAGTATCGACACAGAAATGCTGATCTATCAGGTGCTGTCACCAGGACAGGCACCCAGATAGGTACGTATCATACGCTATACCGAAAGCTCGAGTGTCTAGCTTTGACCCTCGCCTCTCGACATATCTATACGCATATGACTCCCATCGGTATCCCCACAATAACCGCCGAGTCATTGGTAATATCACCGGTAGGTATGGTTCCCATGTCAGGCTCAATCGGCAAGGTCCTTCAATCGTCTTGCCCCGGGGTACCTCCGGGCCCCACCATGTACCCTTATACGGCCCCCGACTCCTCCTCGCATGGGGTATATATATATCAGAACCGATAAAACTCATGGTAGATGCTGAAATATCAAATCGAGAGAAACCTGGTTTTTCAAATAATGCATAATTTCATGAAACTACCACGGTCCTCAAATCCAGAAAACATCATGAAAAATCCATATCTCAATATGAAAATCCATGAATATAATATATGAAACATAAAACTGTAATGTAAGCATAAAGGAAAAGCCGCTAATCAACTGCAACAAGTTAATATAATATATCATGTGGTTCCTAATTTCTCCAATTCTAAATAATATCAAGTAAAGGTAAACATGTAGCTATAGCCAGATATGTGCGTAAACATAAAGGTATAGCAAGGTATATGTATCTACCTATAAGTAATGATGTAATATACCCTCCGGGTATAAGTGAAGTATGTATGCAAGGTATACATGTAGCTATGTTATTAGGTGTGTATGTACCTATTGCTAATGGCACAATACCCTATAAGTATACAAGTAACTAGTATGTAAGCATGTAAAAGCATATGTGTAAGCATGTAGGTATACAGGTATGCTATAAGTCATATGCAATAAGAAATATGAATCAAAGTCACAATGTCCCTAACCAAATATTATCATATCTATATGTGTGTTGTGCGTGTCATGGCAATTATTGACGGTGTGTGTGGCATATAATCAGTACTCTTGCAATATGAGCCGTCAATAATAGTGCAGTGTCCTAAGGGTACTAGTCCAAGCACAACAAATAACTAAACAATAAGGGTATGCGCAAACTCTATATATGAAATAAAAAATACGACAAAGTCAAGTCATATCTAGCCCAGACGCATAACGCCATGCGGGCGATTCCCCTATAGATGTTAAATCTACTCACCAACGCTCCTGGCTAAGTGAAGCCTACCACCTGTTTTCCCTTCGTCGCAGCGTCCGAAGTCCCCGCCTGCGAACCTAAAACAATGAAACAACAAAGCAAGTATATATTAGCAATAGATCCAAAACAAGTACAAACTACACGGACCAACGTGACAACACAAACGTACTCTCAAGTGTTCTTATTGTAGCTAACGTGCATAGCGACACTACGAAACCAACTCAGAGCAACAGAACACAGAACACGAACCGTTCGGATAACGTATCGCGTGAAACGAAACACAAGAAAACAAACAAGTGGTCCCAGATTTTTCTGTACCAATAATTTGTAAAAGTTGCAAGTACTATGAGACCACATACAACCCCAGAGACCCCTACACCAAAATCCACACCCTAACTCCCCAGTCTGGCCGCAAATTGCGGCCAGAAGCAATAAAATTGCGGCCGTACGGAAAAGAAATGGACTCGTATTTTAAGGGTAGGTTCTAGGTCACTACACTAGGTCATTGTGATGGGAACTTTTGCAACAATTACCTGGTTTGATAGCAGATCATCCCAGACCCAAAATTACACTAAAATACGATATTTACCCGAAACGATACAAAACGCGTTCAAAACAGAAACTAACAAGCTAAGCTACACAATAAACACCTAATTAATAGAAAGAGATCATTACCTAACCAAAAGAACTCAAATATCCAAGCTTTGCAAGCTCCTAGGCATCCAAGAGGCAAAAGATGGTAAAAGATGTGATTTTGGGTGAGATTTGTGAAGGATTGTGATGGATTTGTGAAGGAATAGAGAGTGTTCAGTTTGAGTGCGAGAGGAATGAGGAAAAATGAAAAGAGATAGAGAAATGAGAGAGTGTGTGAGGATAAGAGAGAGGGAGGTGAGTGTAGGGTGAAAGATGAAGTGAGTGTAACCCTTGCATTAAATCACCATTTAATGCATTCACACCACACCTTGCCATCTCTTTTCTCAACAAAAAAAATATATCTCTCTCACACAAAATATCTAGGATTAGGGTTAAGGATTAGATTAAAACAAGAATTAGGATAAAGCAAAGAATTAGATTAGGTTAAGTGTCATGGTCACTAACCTAGATTAGAACAAACAAACCCTCACATTAACGTACACACGTGCGTGCATGCCATAACAAATAATAATAAATTATTAATTAAATATTATAAAATGTGAGGAACCTGAATTTGTAAACTTTTTACAGTAAACCCGCATTATCGTCTAAACTAACACTAACCGAAATCTAAGGCGTTACAATCTCCCCCTTATAAAAATTCGTCCCCGAATTTAAAATTTTCACTAAGCGTACCTTCAAAGAGAAGAGTACCAAACTCCCAGATCTCGCTCCCAGCCTCCCTAGTAACCACTTCACTATATGGCTACGCCCAAGAAAACCCTCCACAAATGGCTAGACTCTTGACCGAAGTTTTTCCACCTGCCGAGCCATTAACACAATTGGCTGCCGGTGAACGAAAAGATCGCGTCCAAGCTATATGGTCTGATACTGAATCATGTGAGAAAGGTCATGAAGGTATTTTCAAAGTATCGACACAAGGAATTACGGGATGAATACTCAATAATCTGGGCGGAAGTGCCAAATTATAGGCAACGGAACTAACTCGCTTTAAGGATCTTAGAAGGACCTATAATCCTGGGATAAGCTTCCCAAAACTCAACACGTCATTCATCGGAAAAATCCGTGGGAATACATGATCTCCTACTGCGAACTCAAGTTTGCGACCTCCACGGTCGGCATAAGAGCTCTGTCTGCACTGGGCTGTTCTCATCCTGACCTGAAACAACTGGATCATCTCCGAAGTCTCTAGACTAGCTGGGGTCCAAAAATCCTACTTACGCAAAGTCAGAAAAAAAGACTGGAGATCGACAGAACCTACCAAACAAAACTTAAAGGTTGCCAATTGGAATATCTCCTGATAACAGCTGTCGAAGGAGAACCCTAACAATGGCAAGTGACGATCCCAACTGCCGACAACACTTAGTACGTACGCACAAGCATATCCTCTAGAGTCTGTATAGCCCGCTCTCATAAAACCATCATCCTAGCGATGGAAAAGCGGAGCTAAAGCTCAACCAGTACCCAAGGCTTCCTGAAGCTCCTGCCCAAGACGGCAAGCGAACAGGGTGCCTCTATTGGATACAACGCATGAAGGAACTCCGTGCAAACGCACAAACTTAACAAAGAACAACTGAGCAAGCTGGGCATAAACGGACAACAAACACTCGAATAGAGTCACACCCTGACTAAACCTGGGTAGACGCCACAACGAATATTCATGGAGATCTGCTCTCACTCCCACTCTGGAACGGTTAAAGGTTGCAACTCTCCAGCCGGTCTCAGATGCTCAACCTTAGCTCACAACAAGACAGACACCTCGAAACGAAATCCGAAACTTCACTCTTCATCCATGCCCACCCGTAACTATTTCATAAGTCATGCTACAAATTGGTGGAACTTGAATGAACACCGAAAGCTGACCGATGTGCCTGCTCTAGGATTTCGCGTCTCTGCCCATCAACAAAAGATACACACAAACGCGCCCTTAAACGTAGCACATCTGGTCACAAATCAAGGACTTCGAATCTTTACCCAGCCGAGTATGCTCAAGAATTTCTGACAAACGAGTATCGACGGGCAGTGCCTTATGAAAGCGATTAAGGGAAAGTGATTGGGCGCAGACATGAGCAAGCTATTCCCCCCTTTTGAAGAGGCGAACACAGCTGTACTTCACGATTACACAAGAACTGTATATCTGCAGAGGATTGTCTCAACAATCTAAACCCGCTGCAGGAAGATGTACATTAAGCTCTGGTGGTCCGTGAAAATCTGACATGACTCTCCACACAAGTAGTGTCTCCAAATCTCCAACGCACGACCACCGCGGCCATCGCCAGATCATGAGTGGGATATCATGCTCGTACTTCCTTCAACTGTCGGGAAGCATAAGCGATAACTCTATAGTGCCACATCAGTACACAATCGAGCCCCACTCGCGAAACATCACATTTAAACAACAAAGTTGCCAGAACCAGAAAGCAATGAAAGAACTGGTGCAGTTTTCAACCGATTCTTCAACTGCTAAAAACTCCGCACGCATGCCTCAGTCCAAAGAAAAGGAATCTCCTTTCCGGTCAGTCCAGTCAACGGTGCAGCGATATACTAGTAATACTATAAAAAACGGTGGTAAAAACCTGCTAAGCCCAAAAATCTGCGGACCTCCATCCGTACACAAGTCTGGGCCAAAGCTGTACGGCCTCGATCTTCCTCGGGACCATACGAAAACCGTCTCCCGTAACTACAAGACCTAGGAGTCAACACAAACAAGCCTGAAGGAACACTCCGAGAATTTAGCAAACCGCTGGGGCTCTCCCAATGTCTGCAAAACAAATCCTCAAGTGCTGCTCCTGTTCCTCACGACACATTAGGATAGACCAGAATGTATGACACAACAATAAACTGGTCGAGGAACGGCCTGAAGAAATCTGGTTCATCACATCCACGAATGCTGCTAGGGCATTGGTGAGTCCAATGACACCACCAAAACACACAAAGCCCGTAGCACGCACGAAAGCAGTCTTCGGAATGACATCACTCCGAACTCGCAACCAATGATGACCTGATCCCAAACAAACTTAGAAAATGTTATGCACTCTGGAGCTGATCGAAGAAATCGTCAATGCGAGGTAAAGGATACCTATCCGCACCGTAAGCCGGTTCAATTGACGATCAATCGATTCATAACCTCAAACTGCCGTCCTTCTCCTTGACGAACAGAAATAGGAGCTCCCCAATGCGAAACACTCAGACGCACAAGACCCCCCAACAAACAACTCTGCAACTGATCCTTAAACTTCTTAAGCTTCACCGGCTCATCTGGAACAACGTCGAAAGACTCTCGCACGATAGGAACCCGGTCCAACAATCCCACTGTGGCTCCGGTATCTCGAATGAATGCCAAGAATCCTCGACATCCTCTCCTCAAAAGCCGACTAGCGAAAAAGGCTGAATTCAAGCTGTGAGAGGCGGCACCACTGTTCCCCTGCACAACAAGAACTGAATCGCCGGGAAAACAAAACCTGACTGTTTTCTCGCTGCAGTCCATAGACGCCTAGCACGTAGCTAACCAGTCCATGCCCAAGAGAACGTCAAATCCAACATCTCTAGAAGGATCACAACGACGGACGAATCTCTATCTCCTATCCGATTGGCACACGACTGAAAATACATGTCACGCAACAAAAGAATCGCTGACAGAAATTAACACAACAACGGCTAATCTAGCTAACACGACTTTCGTCCCAACCACGGCACAAAGTGTGTAAAACAAACAAGTACATCAAAAGAACATACGAATTAAGAATACCTGAAAACTCTGCATTGGACGCCCGCGGGTCCCGATGAGTAGAAGCAAACTCTCGTGTCTGCCCCCTACCCGCAACTGGCTGAAATCTTCCTCTGCTAACCTGTCCCCTCTGAGCGAACCATCCGCGACCACGACCTCTCCGAGAATGAGTCTGACGTGGTGCTAAGGAACAATTCCTGATGAAGTGATGAAGGCTCCCGCATCGAAAACATCCACGCGATGACTGCTGACCCTCCTGGGAATGAGAGCTGAACGACTGTCCTCGTCCTAAGCCTCCGCTACTCCCGTGATGGTCAAGAAAACTGTCTCGACGACTATGCCTCTGTATTTGGGCTGGTACACCGGTACAAGTCCTCCACTGTTCCGGAACTCCCAAAGTCTCTGGAAGACGTGCCTCGTTAACTGGGGCTGCATCCACTGGTACTATATAGGTGACGGAATGCTGTGTACTGATTGTAAGGAACAACTGGGTAACAGGGGTGACAACCTCCTGTCGCGGCGCTCGAATGGCCTCAACCAATGAACTCATCGTCTGGCGCAAGTCCTGCATCTCTGCCACAAACCTATCAATACGATCTGTCGAAGGCGGATCCATCTGCTCCTGTGCAACGAGCGTGCCATCCTGGTAAGTCCTCGTCCCACCCGAGTCAATCCTGACCTCGGCCCTCGCTGCATCACTCTGAGTCCCCATAGTCATCGGCGGTAGGGGCTATAAATGGAAATAAGATTCGATAAGAACACGAAAATCGAATCACAAGGAAATGAATCATCAAAGAAGGAATTTCAAGCTATTTGTACTTAAGTCACTTTAGGCGGAGTACCGTGTCGTGAGTATGCCGCGGACATACACACACTACGTTACTCTGCTGAAGCTACCTACTCCATCATACCAAGGTCATCCTACACTCCGAAAGGTAAAACCTAGGGATCTGATACCAACTTTGTCACGACCCGAAATTGGCACGTGACGGCTCTTAAACTACGCAACGTTCACAGGCGTAACGCAATTTAAGTAAGCCGAAAACTCAGCAGTCTAAACCATCAAAAGTAGTAAGAAATAAGAACATTTTTAAAACCTTTGAAATCGCAACCAAAATTCTTTAAAAGTCCAATTTTATTTCCTTTAAAATTTTGGCAGCACCTCCTTTGTAAAACCAGCCGCAAAAATGGGTACAACATAAATATAAGTAAAGCACCCCCAAACGGGAGCAAAAATACGCCCAAAGGCAGAAAACAACCATCACAACAGATATACGACGCCGTAGCGAAGAAATAAAAGACGATATAAATAAAAATGCATAAAAGACATCCAAGTCACCAAAATAATATACAATATCGTTCTCACATCAAGTTTCTAAGTCAACATGAAAGTAGTAGATGGAGAGTACAAGGATACAACGAATATACAATACAACAACGAATAACCACAAAACCTACCTAAAGCAAAACTGCACACAGTGAGCCGAAGCGGTATCCGCAGCAAAAGATGATAAGATAGATGAATAGCCTGCCTCGACTACTCTGAGGAACAACCTGCAAAATACTGTGGCACAACGGGGGTGAGTTGCCAACTCGTGAATACTAAATAACATATGCAGGTAATCGCAAGTATGCAGGTACATCGTGAATCTAACATATGTAAGTTAAAAGCAGTAAAAGGTCATATGAATGCAGTAGTCATGAAAGGTACACTAGCAGGTATAACTGATACATGAAGCAATAATACGACAATCTGTATACAGCAATCATGTAAGGTACTAAATCAGGTACTACTAATACATGAAATAATGATATGACAATGTATATATGCAACAGTCATGAAAGGTACACTAGAAGGTATAACTAATACATGAAGCAGTGCATATAAAATAAAAGTATGTAAATGCGACGGTAATGGAAGGTACTCTATCAGGTACTACTGATACATGAAGCAGTGCATAAATAATAAATGTAGAGTATGGAATGAAACATGTCATTTCCACGGAATCCTGATATCGTGGTAGGACCAAAGTCCATCAAGACAATCCAAATCCCAATTTCCTCAAACAAGCCCCCAAATTGGCTCTCATATCATAAAAGTCTCACAAATCCTGAATATACAATATCAAGTAAATCTCATATACCATGAATGTACGAAATCAGCAATCTCATATATATCCTGTATCCAATATCAAATGAATCTCTTATATCCCAAATCCAAAATCAAGTGAATCTCATATATCCTAAATACAATTACATGAATAATTATGATGATGTATATTAATTGATATGTATATATATATATTAGCGTCTCATTCCACTAATATATATATATATATAACAGCGTCCCATTCCACTGTTATATATACTTAGGAGTAAAATATCATGAAAACAATGTGTCAAGTATCGACACAGAAATGATGATCTTTTAGGTGCTGTCACCACGACTGACACCCTGATAGGTATGTATCATACGCTATACCGAAAGCTCGAGTGCCTAGCTCTAACCCTCGCCTCTCGACGTATCCATGCGCACAAGACTCCCGTCGGTATCCCCACGATAACTGCCGAGTCATTGGTAATGTCACCGGTAGGTATGGTGTAACGCTTCGAAAATCGTTTAGGCAGTTTTTCGTTATCGATAAAATAATCGGTCTTTTCCGTAAAAAGTCAAAATAAGTATTTTTTTCAATATAGGCCGAATTATACAAAATTTAGATAAGATATTGCTAGAATTTGGTCACTAAGTTGTCACCTAAAAATTTCTAGTTATTTAAAAAAAAATCCTTAACTAATTATTTTTAATATTATTTTAAGCTTTTAAAAATACATTTAATTAGTGATAAATACAAATTTAAATGGGTAAATTATACTCTTAGGAACCATTATAAACTAAAATATAGTAATAACAAAAATTTTATCAAAACTTTCCGAGATTAGTTGTTTCTATGGTTTAAAATGGAAATAAATGAAAATGGAAATAGAAATGGGTGTAAATTGCAAATGACATATATAAGTGTTCTTAGCCAAAAAAAAATTCAACACACACCCACAATAATTTCCCTCTTTCCCTGGCCGAAATTTTGTGGTTGGAAGTTTCCCCATGTCCACTTTAAATTTAGAAGAAGAATGAAACTTAAAATGGGGCTTTTTGTAAAAATTGAAGTGATAGTCATTTAATGCACTTGTGAAGGACTTTTTGTGTAGAAATTTCTACACAACTCACCCCTCTACCCCCAGGCCGAGCCTCCCTTGCTGCTGTCCTCAAATTTTTCCCCATTTCCTTACTTCTAAACTCATGCAAAATCCACAAAAATACACAATTTTCTTCACAAATTCAAACCTAAACCCAATGCTATCTCTTTCCAAACCCTAATTTGTTTAAAACAAGGAGAAAGAAGACATCTTTGGAGGCTAAGTTCAAGAGGTTCACAACTTGAGAGGTATAAGTTCTAATCTAGTTGTTAAATTGGTAGTTTATTTATGCTAATTTAGATTTTTAAAGTGTTAATTTCATTGTAATGGTTTGTTTTGAAAATTCTAGAATAGGGTTGGTGTTGTAATTAGGGTTTGAAGTATGATAAGTGGGTTTAATTTAGTGGTGTGGCCATCTAGTGGGTTAGATCGGACGTTTGTGCGATGTTGCGATCGCTAAATCGTTAATTCGCGAGGTTTGCATCGAAATTTGTCCCTGAATGCTTACTAGGTTTTTCTTAAAATTAGGAAGTGGCTTAATTATGATATATTGTCAATACTATTGGCATCTACTACGACTTATAGGGTGTGCGAATGCGGAGTTTGGTTTAGTCGGGTTTTAGTTTTGACGGTTGCTCCGAAACGACGATTTTAGTTAAGGTTTTAGCGATTTTCGTGTGTTTTCCGCGCACCGAGTGCACGTTGTGCCTAACTTGTGAGCGTCGATCTTTTAAACACTTAAAGATTTCTTATTGATGTTGCATACATGTGCATACATACTAGTGGCATTACATCACACCTAGACATACATGTTGTGACGCATTTGCGTGCATTCTTACGATAGCCTTATTAGATGTTACTTGCTACTCACGAGCTGGCAACTCACCCCCGTTGTGCCATAGTGTCTTGCAGGTCGGACCCGTCAGCCTTGTAGCGGCGGGCTTATCTTATCATTGGCTTCTTTTGCTCAGACTCGCGATATTGCTCGTAGGTGGGTTGCAAGGACACTTTATCTATTTTTGTACTATCATTGTATCTAGTATTCTCCATCTACCACTTCTTATTTGTATATGCGACTTAGTGTTGAGACTGAGAGATTTGTGTATATGTGGTTTTCTGGGGTCGAGCTCACTTGAGCCGACGTTGTGTTTTCTTTATTTTTGTGGTTCTTTATGCTTATTTGCTTGATATTGCATATATATATTGCGTGTGGTTGTGATCCGCCTTGGGCGAAGAGCTAGCGCCCATTTGGGGATGCCATTTTGTTATTACAGGTTATATATCTTGTTGTACCCATTTTAGGGGCTAGTATTTACAAAGGAGACTCTGCCGAAATTTTCAGAAATTCTTGATGTTTTTAAAAAAAAAGGGGCTTAATGCAACTTAATTGATTTTAAAGTCGTTTTCATGAAAGGTTTTCCTTCACTCTTATTGATTTTGGTTTAGATTTTTCTGCGCTTTGGCTGACTTAGTTAACGTTATGCCTCTAGACGTCTCGTAATCTAAGTGCCAGTCACATTCCGTACCTTCAGGTCGTGACAAAGTTGGTATCAGAGCGTAGGTTTTACCTTTCTGAGTGTAGGACGACCATTGGTAGATGGAGTAGGTGACTTAAGCAGAGTGGAGAGCGTGGGTATGTTCCACGGCATACTTACGATACGGTACTCCGCCTAAGTGACCTTAGGACATCATTGCTTGTATTTCCTCCTTGATTCCATGCATTCCTTGATTCAATTGCAATGTTCTTATCGCTCCTGTTTCTTATTCCAGCTTCGATGCCGCCAAAGACTACGAGAGCTCAGCGGGCTGCCGCTAGGGATGAGCTTCGAGCGGGCTAGTCTGAGGCGAGGATCAAGCGGGATGATACGCCTACCCCTCAGGGTCAGATTGATCCGCCTTCTCCCGACCGTATTGCCAGATTAGAGGCCGGTATGCAGGAGTTACGACAGATGATGGGATCTTTAGTTGAGTCTAGTCGGGCACAGAGATTCGAGGACGTTCCTTCCACCGCACAGACCACGAATATACCTGCTGCTCAGAAGGTTACTCCTGCTACTACTGCGACTATCCCCGTGTCACTACAGGAGTTTATGAGGCTGAGACCTCCAGCTTTTACCGGCACGGATACGACAGAGGACCCACAGGCATTTCTTGATAGGATAGCTAGGATTTGCCATTCGTTGAGGTGTTCTGATGATAGATGGGTGGAGTTCGCGAGTTTTCGTATGGAGGGCCTTGCCCAGACGTGATACGATTCAGTAGAGAGAGGGCGAGCTACAGGCCTACCTCTTATGACCTGGGACGAGTTTACAGCTGCATTTCTTGCCCGTTTTCTTCCGGAGAGTGTCTGAGACGCTCGAGCCCGTAGTTTTGAGTCTTTGCGCAAGACTCCTGGGATGACAGTGTCTGAGTATGATATACAGTTTACCCAGCTGTCTCGATATGCTCCGTACCTAGTAGACACTGAGGAGAAGAGAATAAAGATGTTTGTGCGAGGGCTTGACACACAGCTATTCCTTGCCATCGGCACCCAGCACTTTGACACATACGCAGCCGCGATGGATGCAGCCTTACTTTTGGAGGAGCGCATTTCTGAGACTCCGGTTGTTTCTGGGCCGAAGAGGATCCGTACTGTTACGCTAGCCCAGCGGCAGATGGGTAGACACCGTGATAGATTCTTTCCGGGAGATGGTGGCGGCAGAGGATTGAGACAAGGTCAGTTCATATCCGCAGACCCAGCAGTCGTCGCCAGGATGTTTTCGGTGCGGGAGTCAGTACCATCGTGTCAGAGACTGTACCATGGGGCGCCAGGATACGGCGATAGTCTCACATGTGACCTTACCACCTTCACCACCTCCTTAGAGAGCTTTACTTCTTACCCCTGATGAGACTCCACGCCAGGAA
Source organism: Agapanthus africanus (assembly GCA_030015575.1). Taxonomy (NCBI): domain Eukaryota; kingdom Viridiplantae; phylum Streptophyta; class Magnoliopsida; order Asparagales; family Amaryllidaceae; genus Agapanthus; species Agapanthus africanus. The sequence continues at coordinate 405,924,687 of CM057349.1, read as the reverse complement.
GATGCTCCTAGAGGTCGTGGGCGTGGCGGTCCAGTTCAGAGAGGACGAGGCGACAGAGGCAGAGGTAGAGGCAGAGGTAGAGGCAGAGGACAGCCAGCTATTAGTGGTGGATAGGCCCGAGTGTTCGCGTTGACTCCTCAGGATGCACAGACATCCAATGTCGTTGTGACAGGTACTCTGCATGTATGTTCTTTTGATGCACGGGTATTATTTGATCCAGGCTCCATACATTCTTATGTATCCACATACTTTGCACCGAGGTTAGGCCGAGAGTCTTCTTCGTTAGATCATCTACTTGTCGTTATTACTCCGGTAGGCGAGTCGTTTGTTGCTCGATTTGTGTACCGATCGTGTCCCGTTCGTATCGGGGAGAGGGATTCTTCAGTTGATTTGATTCTCCTCGATATGCTATACTTCGACGTTCTTCTTGGTATGGACTGGCTAGCCACCTGTTATGCATCTGTGGACTTCCATGAGAAGGTGGTCAGATTCAGTTTTCCTGGTGAGCCGGTTCTTGTTATTCAGGGAGATCGTAGCGCTACCCTTCCCAGTTTGATTTCTTCTCTTCGCGCTGGTCAGCTCTTGAGGAAAGGGTGTCAGGGATTCTTAGCCTATGTTTGTGATGCTAGCGCCGCAGAGGTTCCGTTGGACCAGGTCCCTGTTGTGAGAGAGTTCCCTGATGTATTCCCTGATGAGCTGCCTGGTCTGCCACCAGAGCGCGAGATTGAGTTCTGCATCGACTTGATCCCTGGCACGGGGCATATCTCTATACCGCCTTATCGGATGGCCCCGGCGGAGCTGAGGGAGCTGAAGGATCAGTTACAGGACTTGCTGGACAAAGGGCTTATCCGACCGAGTGTGTCAACTTGGGGTGCTCCCGTCCTGTTTGTTAAGAAGAAGGACGGCGGTATGCGCTTATGCATTGATTATCGTCAGCTGAACCGGGTTACTGTGCGGAACAGATATCCCCTACCCCGTATTGACGTCTTATTCGATCAGCTCTAGGGTGCAGGGTTTTTCTTGAAGGTTGATTTACGGTCAGGTTATCACCAGTTGCGGGTTCGGAAGGAGGATATTCCGAAGACCACTTTCCGTACACGTTATGGTCATTATGAGTTCTTGGTGATTTCGTTCGAGCTCACCAATACCCCGGCAGCATTTATGGACTTGATGAATCGTGTATTCAGGCCTTATCTTAATCAGTTCATCATTGTTTTCATTGACGACATCTTGGTTTATTCTCGGAGCCGGGAGGAGCACGAGCAGCACTTGCGTATCACTTTGCAGACTTTAAGGGAGCATCATTGTTTTCGGAAATTCTTGATGTTTTTAAAAAAAAATGGGTTAATGCAACTTAATTGATTTTAAAGTCGTTTTCATGAAAGGTTTTCCTTCACTCTTATTGATTTTGGTTTAGATTTTTCTTGCCTTTGGCTGACTTAGTTTACGTTACGCCTCTAGACGTCTCGTAATCTAAGTGCCAGTCACGTTCCATACCTTCGGGTCGTGACATATGGTTCCCCTGTCAGGCTCAATCGGAAAGGTCCTTCAATCGTCTTGTCCCGGGGTACCTCCAGGCCCCACCATGTACCCTCATACGGCCCCCGACTCTTCCTCGCATGGGATATATATATCAGAACCAATAAAACTCATGGTGGATGCTGAAATATCAAATCAAGAGAAAACGGATTTTTCAAATAATGCATAATTTCATGAAACTACCACGGTCCTTAAATTCATAAAACATCATGAAAAAAACATATCTTAATTCGAAAATCCATGAATATAATATATGCAACATAATACTGTAATGTAAGAATATAAAGGAAAAGCCGCTAATCAACTGCAACAAGTTAATATAATATATCATGCGGTTCCTAATTTCTCCAATTCTAAATAACATCAAGTAAAGGTAAACATGTAGCTATAGCCAGATATGTGTGTAAACATAAAGGTATAGCAAGGTATATGTATCTACCTATAAGTAATGATGTAATATACCCTCCGGGTATAAGTGAAGTATGTATGCAAGGTATACATATAGCTATGTTATTAGGTGTGTATGTACCTATTGCTTATGGTACAATACCCTATAGGTGTACAGGTAACTAGTATGTAAGCATGTAAAGGCATATGTGTAAGCATGTAGGTATACAGGTATGTTATAAGTCATATGCAATAAGAAATATGAATCAAAGTCACAATGTCCCTAACCAAACATTATCATATCTATATGTGTGTTGTGCGTGTCATGGCAATTATTGACGGTGTGTATGGTATACAATCAGTGCTCGTGCAACATGTGCCATCAATAATAGTGCAGTGTCCTAAAGGTACTAGTCCAAGCACAACAAATAACTAAGCAATAAGGGTATGCGCAAACTCTATATATGAAATAGAAAATACGACAAAGTCAGGTCATCTCTAGCTCAGACGCATAACACCATGCGGGCGATTCCGCTGTAGATGTTAAATCTACTCACCAACGCTCCTGGCTAAGTGAAGCCTACCACCTGTTTTCCCTTCATCGCAGCGTCCGAAGTCCCCGCCTGCGAACCTAAAACAATGAAACAACAAAGCAAGTATATATTAGTAATAGACCCAAAACACGTAAAAACTACCCGGACCAATGCGACAACACAAACGTACTCTCAAGTGTTCGTATTGTAGATAACGTGCTTAGCGACACTACGAAACCAACTCAAAGCAACAGAACACAGAACATGAACCGTATCGGATAACGTATCGCGTGAAACGAAACACAAGAAAATAAACAAGTGGTCCCAGATTTTTCTGTACCAATAATTTGTAAAAGTTGCAAGTACCATGAGACCGCATACAACCCCAGAGACCCCTACACCAAAATCCACACCCTAACTCCCCAGTCTGGCTACAAATTGCGAGAAGCAATAAAATTGCTTCCGTATGGAAAGGAAATGGGCTCGTATTTTGAGGGTAGGTTCTAGTTCACTACACTAGGTCACTATGATGGGAACTTTTGCAACAATTACCTGGTTTGATAGCAGATCATCCCAGACCCAAAATTACACTAAAAATACGATATTTACCCGAAACGATACAAAACGCGTTCAAAACAAAAAGTAACAAGCTAAGCTACACAATAAACACCTAATTAACAGAAAGAGATCATTACCTAACCAAAAGAACTCAAATATCCAAGCTTTACAAGCTCCTAGGCATCCAAGAGGCAAAAGATGGTAAAAGATGTGATTTTGGGTGAGATTTGTGAAGGATTGTGATGGATTTGTGAAGGAATAGAGAGTGTTCAGTTTGAGTGTGAGAGGAATGAGGAAAAATGAAAAAAGATAGAGAAATGAGAGAGTGTGTGAGGATAAGAGAGAGGGAGGTGAGTGTATGGTGAGAGAGGAGGTGAGTGTAACCCTTGCATTAAATCACCATTTAATGTATTCACACCACACCTTGCCACCTCTTTTCTCAACAAAAGAAATATCTCTCTCTCACACACAAAATATCTAGGATTAGGGTTAAGGATTAGATTAAAACAAGAATTAGGATAAAGCAAAGAATTAGATTAGGTTAAGTGTCATGGTCACTAACCTAGATTAGCACAAACAAACCCTCACATTAACGTGCACACATGCGTGCATGCCATAACAAATAATAATAAATTATTAATTAAATGTTATAAAATATGAGGAACCCGAATTGGTAAACTTTTTACAGTAAACCCGCATTACCGTATAAACTAACGCTAACCGAAATCTAAGGCGTTACAGGTATGTCCAGCACCTTGAAGTCCGCATAAAATTCTCTATTGCAGATGACCACTGGACACAGATCGTATCCAAAACTTGCTTTTAGAACGTCGTTCCCTGAACTGACATTCCAGCTGGACACGAGCAGTTTAACAGGAATCGCATGAGTTCGGACGAACCGTTGCGACATAAGGCAATATGATGCTTCAGTGTCAAAGAGTGCTAGAACAGGTAGGGAAGCTACTAAGATTGTACCTAAGTAGTGTGAGGTTGGGTTTAGATATAGGAAAAGTACAAGTATTGAAAAGGTTTGAAAGGATTGGGAATTACCAGTGATGACTTGGCCAGTGGCTTCGTCCTCCTCGACCATCATCGTAAAAGCCTGACGTCGTGGTACATTCCTCCTTGCCGGAGTCACATTCTTCTGTCCTTGGGGAACTGTCACGACCCGAAAGTACGGAACATGACCGGCACGTAAACTACGAACGTCTCGAGGCGTACGTAATCTAAGTAAACCGAAAACCCAGAAATCCAAACCAAGAAAAGTAGTAGAGTGCAGGAAAAACCAACTTAAAGCAAATAGTTTCAATAGCATAAGCCGAATTATGCGGGTTTTTAAAAACATCAAAAATTTACTGAAAATTTCGGTAGAGTCTCCTTTGTAAATACTGGCCCACAAACGGGATACAACATGAATAGTATACGAAATCAAAAAAAAGGCATCCCCACGCGGGAGCTAGCTCTTCGTCAATCGACGGTCAAAACCACACAAGCAATATACAACGCCAACAGCGAGGATCAAAAACTCAAAAGGAAACTCAAAACCACAAGAAAAAAACGCGCGACTCTAAGGTCGAAAGAATAACATCACTGGTCTCTATCTCAAAGTAAATACATGTTTGGTTGATGGAACTTCTAGATACAACAGAGTAATAATATACAAGTTATATAATGGGGGTACGATACAAGTAAACCCACCTACTAGCAAATCACCCGAAAGAAATTATGCCCGCAAGCCGTAAAGAAACCTGTACGGCAAACCTGCAAGAAACTGGGGCACAACGGGGGTGAGTTGCCAACTCGTGAATAGAAAAACATCTACGGAAAGAAATCGCATAAATAACACAACCTAGGTCAATGATCATAATAAATCCTCAATTATATATATAACATGCAACCTATAACAGGGCTAGGGTAAATATCTAACCCGAGTGTAATCTCATGTGCCCGTGTCAGTGCCTCAGGTAGCAATATATCATATGAATGAGGTATGAATGCATGAAAACAGAATACATGTAAATGAAGAAACTGTTTTCATAATCTAGTGAGATTTCCTTTGTATTTTTAAAATGAGATATCATAAATGAAATCAGCATAAAACAGTACCTAGCATCGGCACAAAACGTAACCCCAATATCTCGATATCTCTGTATCTCAATCACAATATCTAGGGCGCCGTCAGTCCAGACCGGCCCCTACCATCCATCTCAAGGCCACGACGGTATCCTCCGGATATCCGACGCGTCGGGTAAAATCACCGGTAGGTAGTGCTCCCCTGCCAGGCTCACATCGTCATCATCACACGCTTCTTGCCCCGGGGTACCTTACCGGGTCCACCATGTACCCGAAACGGTTCATCCGTCTCCTCGAATCGGGTCTCGAAATCCATCAGCAAACTCATGGTGGACGACTCATACATCATGGGAAAAACCGCACTTTTTATTTAAAAAAAAAGAAATCAGTTTATATAAGTTTTGCGGTTTTCCCCCCAAATCCAGAAAATCTCATGGAAATCCGAATCCAAATCATCAATAGCATGTAAAACCATGAATATAGGCATAACAATGAATAACAGTATGCATGAAGTGGCAAGTAATAACTACAATGTTAAGCTGGCATATAAGGCAGGTACACTAATATCATATCAAAGTACTAACTAACAAGCTAAGTCAAGCAATAATCTTTTCTAAGGTGTACGTGACATGGCAATTACCGATGAAGATGTGTGTGAGCCGGCAAGTAAGTGTACGTGGTACATACGCATCATCGGTAATGGTGCTAGTGTCCTAACAATATGATATCAACATTGCAATAAGAAATTATAACATAAGTATGCGATGCAAAGCGAACCACAATAATAAGCGGGAGCTGAATACAAGACGCAACTGTAACTAACCTGCATTAATCTAATATAAGTCCTACAAATAGTGCCTTTTGAAATAACACGAATCATGGGGTTTTGAAAATAGGGGCTATGGTGTTTTTTATGAAAAGATACGTCTTTTGAAATATCCGTAGGATCCCTTGGGCTGTCTTTTAAAATACCCACGATTTGTTAGTTTTTGAAATAGGTAAGAATCGAATCTAATCTAACAACTAAACTAAACTAAAGGGCTAAGCTAACAAGCTGGACTACAGGTAAGGAAACCGCCTAACATCTGAGTCGATCCATATACATACCTGTATATATATATTAGTCGGTGATCCCACCTCAATAATATCATATCTGATATTATATCTACAATCAGACATCCCAAGTCAAGAGTGCGGATCAATCATCAATATAGCTCGTACGTAAATCCGGCGTACGGCATCCCAAATCTGGGTACGGGTCAATATCACATCCATCATACTATTCACCTGGTATCCTCTTTATCAAGTATCATGATCGGGGTACTGATCTACGTCTAGTAAAATACTGATACCGCCTAAGTATGCATGCATGTGTGTGAAACACTACGTCAAGACCCGTTACAACGTCATGTCGTATCTCAAATACGAACCCTGCTATATCACCGATCTCACGGCCTCAAATCAAATCTCATCGACTCATCTTAAATCCCAAGTACATCCTCATTATCCATGTATGTGTATATGAATGTACATATGCATAGTCCCATACCCACGCATATATACATATATACACATCCCAATCTACGCACAAGAAAGTAAAGTATGCAAGTCTGTGTGTGCGTATGTGGGTATAACAACTACTCTGGGGTTTCGCAACTAACCCAAAGGTACTCCATGAACACATAAACATAACATGAATGAACATTCTCGTATCATAAGACACCTATATAAACATATATATATGAGCTACACTACGGACTGCGGGGGTGCTATACGCCATCCACCCGACTTCTCCCTGTAGATATAAATCTATTCACCTGGTCCTCGCTAGCCGGTGCCGACGTCGCCACGCGCTTGCTTGTCGTCTCGAAGTCCACATGGGGGTACCTACATATCATAACGCATCGTATCGTATTAAAATCCGACTCATGACCAAAATGACACATGAATCCCACATAGGTCAAAACCTATGGTTGCCTTCACAAATCGACCCAAAAACCCTCGACGTCGGCATACAAACGCCAAACCATCGAGAAAGCTCCGAACACACTCATTTGTACAATTACAAGCACTAATTATAATATAAAATAGCTTAAAATTCACAAAAACCCTAATTTCACTTAAAAAGTCATTTTCCCGAAAATCTAGTAAGCACAAATCACCGTTTTAGTACAAAACTCGATGTATAAACGAATCTAGCGGCCACAATATTCACTAAATATCTTAAATAAGTCATAAAAACAATTACCATAATTTAATCTCATTAAATTCCAAAAACCCTAAAATTCTAGTTTACAAAATACCTAAATTTTAACAATTTCATAGCAAAAATGCACGAACTACAATCTAGCTTAGATTTTCATGATCTAAAGCATTAAACTACACTTAATAATGTTAATGAAATCATGAAAAACCTAATTAGATTTTTAGTCTAACATTTGCAATAAATTTCCAAAACCTAGTTTGCATAAAATTCCAATTTTAACAATTTCAAGCATCAATTAGTAAACTAGCAACTAGGTTAGTTTTAGCATAACATTAATATGTCAAAAATATCACACAACCATAATCTCACATCATAAAACCCTAAGTTGCATTCAAAACCCTTTCTTGAAAGTTAAATCTTTAATATCAAAACCACAATTAACTCCTAATTAAACACATAATAGCTAGATTGAAGTAATCAAACAATAACTTATGCAAAATGCTAAGATTATACCTCACAAAATTAGAGACCTAGCACCAAAATCTTAGCCTCGAAATTGCTCTCTTGATCCATGATCCACACTAGAATAGGTCAAGAAGAAATGGGTAGAGATTGGATTTTGATTTTGTGGGATTTTTGTGTTGATTTTTGGGCATTTTGTGGAATTTTTTTGTGGTGAAAGAGGGGAGAACAAGGGGAGGGCTGCTGCTGATTTGGGGAGAGGGGGGGCTCGGCTAGGGGATGGGGAGAGGGGAGAGAGAATGTGGGTTGAAAGAATGATACAATTTCCAAGTCAACAAAGTCATGCCCCATTTTATTAATTCCATTTTCTTTTCTTTGACTTTTTCTTTAAGTGGGGACAACTTTGGGGATTGGGGAAGCCCATTTTTGGCCAGAAAAAGGGGGAGGTGGAGGTGGTGTGTGTGTGTGTGAAGCAATGAACACCAAACACCGATTCAATATGCACCAAATCCCTTTTATTTTCACAAAATAAGCCTTTTTCTTCAATATTTTCTAAACCGTTTTGGCAAATGATTTCGTTTCAAAAACCATATGATAAAATTTTATTTAATGTTTTATGATGCACAAAATTTGTTTCAACTCATTCCAATTTGTAATTTTCCCTAATTAAATGTATTAGTGACGGCTTAAAATAATAATAAAATAATTTTTTTTCAGAAAATTTGAAATTTCACCAGTGGCTCAATAAACACCAAATAATAGTAATTACATAGCTAGAATATGTATATTTAATTTTTATAATAAGATATTTGTATTTTGACTTTTTACAAAAAAAACCCCTTTATTTTACCGATTTTCCGAAATTTCACCGAAACGATTTTCAAAACGTGGCTTCGTCCTCCTCGACCATCATCGTAAAAGCCTGACGTCGTGGTACATTCCTCCTTGCCGGAGTCATATTCTTCTGTCCTTGGGGAACATTTCTCTGCCCTTGAGGCATGTTTCTCTGTGCTCATGGAGGTGGTGCAGGAGCCTGAATGGCTGGCCGTTGCGGAACTGTGATAGCTGGTCTGGGGCTGGAGCTGTATTGAAACGGTATGGACATGCTCCTATAGCGTGAGTGGATGCGTCACAAACTAAACACAGACCATTTACACGCCTGCAGTTTTTCGCCAGGTGTCCCGTCCTTTTGGAATAGAAGCAAAAGTCGGTAATGGGCCGGTTAATTGATCCTCCCGGTCTCCTGGGTGCAAATGTTGGCCTAGAAGAAGCTTGTCATGCCACGTTTCCCAGTGTACGGGAAAGTAGACATGACGGGCCGCAACGTATTTACTCAGAAATAAATACGTTAAGCGTAAATAAGTAATATAAATGAATACACAAGAATAACAAGAGATGTAATAATAAACATCAACTTTTATTAACATTCTTTTTTTACATTACAACTGATTTGAAAAGAAAATGTACAATGATAAAAGTAATGCCTAAACAGCGGCATACAAATGAAAAGGTAAGTATAAGTAAAATCTAAAAGCCTGGCTCCTCTGTGAACCGATCCAAGTCCTCCTGGCTGGGCTCGGTCTCCTGAGAGTCAGGTCCTCCTGACGAACATTCCAAAGAGAAAAAAAACAGGAATGTCGTTAGCGAACTAGCGCTCGGTAAGTCCCAAAGAGATATAGGAATAGTTCAAGTAAAGGGAATAGAACTGGTAATTGGTATAAGAATATGTTTGTTATGCTAACGTAGTTATTTGTAATTTGGTACTGTAAGTGCATGGCGGCGCCCCGGCCGTCAATCCGACGGCCAAATGCGGAAGTGGTGAAAAACTTTAATTTTGCGGACTTAGCAAACCGGCACCACCGCGCACTAAACCCCGGATCGGGCCATTAAACTAGATCTAGCTAACTACAAGACGGGTTAGAGATATACCGAGTGATCCGAGTCCTCCGGTCTTCTCGTCGTCGTCCCGATCTCCCGCGGAATGTCCGGTCTCCACCTCGTCGCCGGAAGGGCACCACGTAGCCGGATTCTTTTACGGGCTCCCACCTCTATACTGAGGCAACTCGGGCGCGAAGTTGGCTAGCCGACCGCCCAAGATATGCTGTAGAATAATGTAGAAACTTGTCTCTTTGGGGTTTAAGAGGTTGCCATGTATGGAGGAATTTTTGCAAGAATAATCATGGATGAAAACTTGATGAAGAATGGAGCATGCCAAGCAAAAATGAGCTCGGCCAAATTTTGGAGCTCTCTGGAAAAATCAAAGATGGATGAGCTCGGCCAAAAATAAAACCATCAGCACTCAAACCTTTTTTCAATGCAACCAAAAAGGTGTATATATATTAATCCCAAAGGAAATTAAATTCCTTCACATAATCATATAACCTCCAGCACACCCAAATTCACAATCTAGCCTCATTATAAAAATGATCCCTCAATACCATCATTCCAACAGTGGCCGGCCCCCCCATATCCAATCTTATCACAATTAATGCATCAAAACCCATACCCTCTCTAATCATAATAAATACAAGGGATGGAGCAAAGGATAATGATGCTATCATAATCAATCTTTTACATAAAACCCCTCCACAAATGTGTTATTTGCAAACTTGCAAATAACACCCTCCATCGGAAAAGTCCGGCCGGGAAAGAACAAAGGAAAACCGGCCGGAACGGAATGCAAACTGGCAACTCCAGAAAACTGTTCCCATAATAAATTACAGAAAAACCCCGATACTGTGCATACACACCCGCATCTGTATTCCGTCCGGATACAAATACAAAGAGACAAAACTACACTATCAAATACTAAGATCCGGCTTAAGCCAAAGCCGGCTAGTAAAAACTGTCTGATCACGATTTGTGCAATACCGCACGTATCTGATCGAACCCTGCCATATCTCCATACGGCCTCTACAGCGTTTCGCCCGAAAGCTTGAGTAACTGAAAGTGTGGTGGACTCTAAAGACTCGTCATTACTATGGCTGTGGATTTAACCACTAGCACGTCAGAGGTATAAGCCAATACGTAACGGGCCACCAGCTATTGACCAAAAGGGACGTCGATGAGCGAACTCATCCAGACACCCTACTGAGCCTGTCAGTGACAATATCCATACAGTCCGGTCCGTTCGTCTATGAGCATCGCATGTCGGGCCTAGGGGGTGGGTAAAAGTCAGACCCCCAAAAGCGGTACAAGTCGTGTCGGAGTGTAGCCCAGAACACCCTGAGATACTACTGGAATACCTACCAGTAAATCTCCTGCCTTGGCCAAGGACTTCGTGTAATGGCTCTCCTAGACACAGCGCGACCTCACCCCCAATACCGGGAGAGACGAACCCCCGAAGATCCGCTCACTGCCTCCATGTGGCTCGGGACTGTACCCAACTAAAACCTGTTTGCACGACTCCTTTGAGCCGTGGTAGGGTAGTAATCAAAGCACAGTGGGAACTCACACGAGACAAATGACGATCCCCAGGTCGATGAACTAACCTGTACACATGTCACCTGGGAACTGCTATCTGACGTCAGGTATAAGACCAACTAGCATGTTCCCGGCGAGTCCTGTCCGGTGTACTCATAACCCAATGAGCACCTGTATACATCTTAGGTGAACCAACTGACACCAGTGGCCTGTGAGACCGGCCACCGCCCCTCGTCGGGGTCTCGACTGTATACACTAGTCTACTCTGGAGTATTGATGCCCTGTCTCGAAACTCCCACGACTAGGGTCCATTTAAGGATGTGGTTGAAGACTCCAGCTCTCACTTATATGATCGCCCTCATACTGCTGGCAGTCAAGCAAGAATCCTGGGGCTCTATCAACGTGCAATAGCGACCTGTCAGGTCACCTAAAGCAGTACACGATGATAAAGGTAAACCAGATAGCAAACTATCATCTCAAGTAAGACTGTCGTACCGGGATAGGTCCTCCCTCAATCATTGCAATCACGTGCCTGTGATCCAATAATTGACTCTGAGGGCACTATCTCCAACAATCTCCCACTTGCACTCAAGGCTAATTATTGCGATGTCGCATACTCACAGCCCGTGTGATACCGAACACCCAACTCCTCTACTAGTCAGTCTCACAAAGCCTGTTTGCGAAACTCTTGCGATCGAGGAATAGCCTCAGTAAGTGGATCCGCCTTGATGTTTCTTTCTATGTCTCTCTTTATCTCAAGTTCGCGGAGAAAACCGTCTCCCGAAAGGAGCAATACCTGTCTTAGAGTGTCTGGATGTCTGATGGGACCGAGCTCATAAATGAACTCTAAATCCAAACTTCTTAGACTGTATCGTCAACTGAACTTAATCAGTATCCTGCGCCATGCCACCCTCAGTATTGCCTTGGACCATCTGTCCAAAATACTGCACCTCGTCAGAAGGAAAACGATAACTCTGACAACCTCCTTGTCGTCCATGTCACCTTGGAAGCCTGGAATGATAACTGTCTCCCAAATGAGGCTGTCGTTATCATATCCCTAGAACATCCACTTATGTTCTAAAACTACTTCCGACTGTTTCTCCAGGATTGGATCAATGTCAACTTATTGCATCCAGTGCAAGAACAACATCTGGTGTGGTACTTGACATCTCATGATCGACTCAATTGCCTAAGCAAGTGATCTGCCAATCACGCACATCCCTCTCTACTTTAGTCTATAAGACACCTTTAGAGAGGGTGACTCCATCACCTGCAGGTAGACTACCGTGCCAGGAGTCGTCCATTCTAAATACTCTTAGAATGCTGTCAAAGTACCCTGATTGGGAAACCACCCAAATCTAGATCTAAAACCACAGATCTAGTAACCAGTATGTCTGATATAATGTCCAAGTCCCTTATGGAGAAACCACTGTGTGACGACCAAAGTATAACCGATCGTAGTATAGGAATGTCACTTCCTACTTTGTGTATGTCATCCAAAACCCGGATATCACACCCTACTACCTTCTCAACAGATCCATCCCCTATTCCGATGACGTCAAACCTATGACTGTCACATCAAAAACAGATGATCTTACTCCGCTATATCTGCTTTGGTCTATAAATAGACATAAGCCTGATGTCCACCAATGCTTCCGCTGCTCCCACTGACTGCGACAACCCTCTGGCAGAGTCATATAGACGTGCACTTCTAAAGCTAGTTTAGAACGACGCTATACTCATCCTCCTGCCGGGCCTCGCAGCCTGGAACAACAGCAATGGTAAGTGTGGGTAAACAAGAACTTCCCTGTCACCGTCCTTGAGGCTACCGGAGTACCTCTCGGGTGCCTGAAGTTACCCACCGTATCTGCGGAGTGGCGAATGGAATGTCAAAACAGATTGAATGTTTAGGTTCCTTATCAAATCTTCAGTAATCGTTTGCGGTTCTGGAATCACTTCCAGTTCTACCATACTCCCACTACTGTTTTTGAAAAATAACCATTTCCCTTTTTAAAATGTGGCGAGTTAAGAACAATATCACTATTGATCTTCCAGATGGTAGAAAGTCAACCCTCGTCATAGCCTGGGTCAACCCACAAACAGCCATTACAGAAACGTGCCTCGAGTTGTCCAGTGTCTGGTTTTAATCATAAGCCGGACAACTCCCCGTACCTTAACAATGTTAAGATATGAACTGTACTATATCCAATATAGAACCAGAGGCACTGATTTAATTGAACCAGATTCAAATCATGCAGCTATCTCCAGTGCATGTCAACTAAATGGAGGGAGGCCGATCAGCGTTACTCAACTTAGGAATGCTTCCAATTATGAGTAACATGAAAGAGAAGCAATTTCTCTTTATCATTACTATCAACTGAATACCATACACAAGTATCTACATCTTCGATCACTTTGAAGAATCCCGATACTTGCTATACCTGGTTCTCTACTCTATTCAAATACCTATAACTCCTCAAAACTTAGACCCTGTGTTTCTACGAAACACATGTCTAAGAACTAGAGAAGTTAAAAGTAAACAGAATATAGTATGAGGACCAACCCCTCTGTCCTAATGGACACTGGACAACATACAATACACTGTATAAGTCCGCTGAGTCTAACAGCTCTTTCACTATGTGTTGTAGGTTGAAAACTGTACTTATGGTTAAGAAGAATTACACCGCAGTTTAATGCTCCTTACCTAACCATCCACTGATATAGGTAAATGTCACAGACATAATATCAAAAGGTATATCTCACTCTATGAAAATAGACGTACAGATATATCAATTTGAAATTGGTGCAAAAAAGCGGATATTCAAAACCAAATATTTGCCGATCGGCAAACCGCCCAGATGATTTCCTCAAATATCACCGATTACAACGAATCCCGATATAATGAGGATGATCACCCAATTCCCAATAACTTACTCCCACTCATCATCTGTAAAACCATACAGATGTGAGAATCAAACCTGGTAAATACATACCCTGGAGCAAGTGTCTAATCGGGAAATCAGTTTTCTTTTAACAATACACAGTTGAACTGAAGCATTGAAATGTTTCGATGGGGTATTATGGTATTCCTAGTAATGCCTCTACCATTATCCAGATTCACAACTATAACCGCATAATTCTTTGCCACCTCTCCAAATCCCTTTATATGTCTTTAGTCGTTACCTTCTGCACACCCCTTACGCCAAATGGTTTTCTTCCTTCCCTACCGTTCGGCACCAGCCTATGGTTTGGAAGAAGACTATCCAATAAGCATAATGGGTGTACTGTCCTAATCCTAGGAGCACTCGCAATGCGAGAGAAGGTGAAGATAAAAGACAACCGAATAAACCTTATTCCTATTTCTCCTGGACCAGAATCCATCCCCGAACTGGAACAAGTTCCTTTCGAGTTCGTATATAACCATACGATGGAGTATCCAATAAACTGTGGATCTTCATAGTGATACGGAGTGTCCTGGAGAGATACAAAGGTGATTTAGGATTGGCGAAGAAATACTTGGTTTGGTCGTGAATATCAGTCGCAATTTACTTTGCCCTCTTACTAATCCCTTACTTTGTCTTAATCATAATACCTTCTGCACACCGTTTAGGCTAATTGGTTTTCTTCATTCCCTACCGGTCGGCACCAGCCTAAGATTTGGAAGAAGACTATCCAATTTGCATAATAGGTGTACTATCTCCTAAACCAAGGAGTACTCACAACTTGAGAGAAGGTAAAAGGGAAAAGACAACTGAATAATCCTATCCGTTTTCTCCAGAACCGGAAACCATCCTCGAATTCCTTCGAGTTCGTATCTAACCATACGATGGTTTTGTCCAATGGAAGTGGACGTTCATAGTAATACGGGGTGTCCTGGAGAAAAGGGTAAAAGTAGGAGTGGCAATGAGGTCTGCAACTCTGACAATCCAAAAGCCGGTGTTAAAGAAGGTTCGGTCAACTTGGTCACTGAGTCATAGTCTTAGGGTCGGGTCAATGGTCGCTGCCAGAGAGAGAGAGAAGAAACACTCAGCGTGCACTCTAACCTAGATCAGAATGGTTACCAATTTATCTAATCTGGAAACCTCCCACTGTACCTCAAATTCTCCTCCAAACCTGAAAGAAGAATTAGTCGGGGTCACCCGAGGAGTAAACCAACTCATCAGTGGGAATCAGGATCCAACTCTCATCGTATGATAACGTGACGGAATCCGCTCACGTCATCACACTCCAGAAGGTATGCGCATATCTGGCAAGTTTCAGTACTTTTGAAACTCCCGATGTTGATTTCTGCCCCATGCTCTTATGACCTTGACTAAGGCCAACAAATCATAAGTCACATGTCAAGTTCTACCCGTCATTGTCCAGGTTGATTTGAACCCACCCGTACAAGCCCTTGACTAAGGCCAACAAAGCTATACGACTGTCCCAAACCAACGCATCTATCTATGCAGCATATGAATACCCAATAGCTACCAAACACTGTGCCTTGACTAAGGCCAACAAACACAGCTTGAATACTATTGACTACCCATATAAAACGACGGAGGGCTACGAATGGTTTCTGGCGAAAACCTTTAACGTAGTGAACTTGATATCGTTGAAGGAACGGATAGCTTTTTAGAAAATATAGTGACGAAAAGCTTTACTAAAGAGGTCACTCCCGATGAAGGGATCTCGGCTCTTTCTCCGTAGAATGGGGTGCTGGATATTCATAACCGAATATCACTGTGCAAAGCAAAAGTAATCGGCTATAGTGAAGTTAATGCCCTGACGCAAACTTCTGTCCAAGGGGTCACTCCCGGTGAAGGGATCTCGGCCCTTGCCTCGTCGACTGAGGAGCAGGATATTCCAAATGAATACCACGATGCAAAACAAAAGTGAACGTCCTTGCAATAACAGCTTTTTGAAAAGTGTTCCAACAACATCAGATTAGGTTTGTTTAAACTTGCATTGATCCGAATCAACGCAGTCCCATCAAATGATCACACCACAAAGAACGAAAATATACTGATGTACGTATATGCCATCCGCATTCGCCACTGGGTCCCGTCATCACCCGTTAGGTTAGCTAACTAACGGCAGAGCGGGGACTAGACTAGCGCGGATGAAAAACATATACAACATCTACTAATATATATACCAATATATAGTATTTCGCTCAAGGTGTGAAAGGAAATGCAACATCACAGAAATGTACAGCATCACAGAACAATACAGATATCTGGGATCCCCGGGTTTCACAGAGCCACTACTGAAACCCGACGTTCCCCTGGTCGTGTGGATAGCCTGTGCAATGAAATCCTATACCCCCTACGAGTGCGGCGAATAGCCTGCCAATCCTGGAGTGAAGCCCCCTCAGTCTCAATGCCCTGAGATGCGGGCCCGTTGCCCTCTAGAACCCGGCTATCCGTGCACCCCTCCACGGGGTAACCCTAGTACAGAAAGTAAAATATACATACAACGGGTACATCGACCGCAACCAGGTCGTGCCCCAAAAGAATAATACAAACAGGCAGTGACGGCAGTCCACATGTCGGACGCTCGCCCCGCAATATCAAATGTACATAATACAACAACACTGTACTAGCATTGCATCCAGGCTATCCCCACGACCGATCCGCAACAACACAGCAAAAACATAGAACATCAACGTGAAAGTCACGTTCGCAAATCCGTCTAACCGGACTATAGCAGTTAGACCGGATTTACCGATCGAGTGACATTCACGGTCGCAGATATAATGTAAATACTGTGAAAAATGTGTTTAAAATATCCGACCGATCAAATTATAACAAGTGGGCCCCAAAACAACACTGCAGCAGTTAAAGAAATTCTGGGCCCAATATTAACATTCTAAAACCCATAAAATAACCCCAGAAGCCGACTGTAAAAAGATAAAGCATTGATCCTCTTATTCGGCGGCGGAACCGCGGCCCCAAGTGGGTTTTGGCCGCGGTTCCGCGGTCGACCTGAGAGATCAATGTCTCGTATTTTCCCAGTAGTCTTATGTCACCCTGTACAGTACTTTTATACACCCTGAAAAATTTTTAGAGACTAAAAAAATTTCAACAGAAAACTGTCGTGACAAAATACGGGTTTTTGAACATTTCGATCGATCGGAACTGAAAAACACATTACACAAAGCTAGACTATGTTAATGGCAAGGCTCTGATACCACTGTAAGTGCACGGCGGCGCCCCGGCCGTCAATCCGACGGCCAAATGCGGAAGCGGTGAAAAACTTTAATTTTGCGGACTTAGCAAACCGGCACCACCGCGCACTAAACCCCGGATCGGGCCATTAAACTAGATCTAGCTAACTACAAGACGGGTTAGAGATATACCGAGTGATCCGAGTCCTCCGGTCTTCTCGTCGTCGTCCCGATCTCCCGCGGAATGTCCGGTCTCCACCTCGTCGCCGGAAGGGCACCACGTAGCCGGATTCTTTTACGGGCTCCCACCTCTATACCGAGGCAACTCGGGCGTGAAGTTGGCTAGCCGACGCGTCCAAGATATGCTGTAGAATAATGTAGAAACTTGTCTCTTTGGGGTTTAAGAGGTTGCCATGTATGGAGGAATTTTTGCAAGAATAATCATGGATGAAAACTTGATGAAGAATGGAGCATGCCAAGCAAAAATGAGCTCGGCCAAATTTTGGAGCTCTCTGGAAAAATCAAAGATGGATGAGCTCGGCCAAAAATAAAACCATCAGCACTCAAACCTTTTTTCAATGCAACCAAAAAGGTGTATATATATTAATCCCAAAGGAAATTAAATTCCTTCACATAATCATATAACCTCCAGCACACCCAAATTCACAATCTAGCCTCATTATAAAAATGATCCCTCAATACCATCATTCCAACAGTGGCCGGCCCCCCCATATCCAATCTTATCACAATTAATGCATCAAAACCCATACCCTCTCTAATCATAATAAATACAAGGGATGGAGCAAAGGATAATGATGCTATCATAATCAATCTTTTACATAAAACCCCTCCACAAATGTGTTATTTGCAAACTTGCAAATAACACCCTCCATCGGAAAAGTCCGGCCGGGAAAGAACAAAGGAAAACCGGCCGGAACGGAATGCAAACTGGCAACTCCAGAAAACTGGTCCCATAATAAATTACAGGAAAACCCCGATACTGTGCATACACACCCGCATCTGTATTCCGTCCGGATACAAATACAAAGAGACAAAACTACACTATCAAATACTAAGATCCGGCTTAAGCCAAAGCCGGCTAGTAAAAACTGTCCGATCACGATCTGTGCAATACCGCACGTATCTGATCGAACCCTGCCATATCTCCATACGGCCTCTACAGCGTTTCGCCCGAAAGCTTGAGTAACTGAAAGTGTGGTGGACTCTAAAGACTCGTCAATACTATGGCTGTGGATTTAACCACTAGCACGTCAGAGGTATAAGCCAATACGTAACGGGCCACCAGCTATTGACCAAAAGGGACGTCGATGAGCGAACTCATCCAGACACCCTACTGAGCCTGTCAGTGACAATATCCGTACAGTCCGGTCCGTTCGTCTATGAGCATCGCATGTCGGGCCTAGGGGGTGGGTAAAAGTCAGACCCCCAAAAGCGGTACAAGTCGTGTCGGAGTGTAGCCCAGAACACCCTGAGATACTACTGGAATACTGTTTATCACATAATATTGCATTTTTGTATGCCCCATTCTTATGCATTTAAGAATAAAAACAGGTGCTTTTGACCCATGTCTGCTACATGTTACAGGTTACAGGTTCTTGGCACGAAAACAGTGAAAAACACAAAAGACGACACAAAAGAAGGATTTTGACCAGCAAATAGGAAGATCTTAGTAAAGCTCGGCAGAAGAACGGTTCACCACCAACAAAACAACAAAAGATCCAAATTTGCAAGAAAGACGGTTACAAGAATCATTGCAAAGTGTTCGTTGAAAATCTGGTATCACTGTATAATCCCAAATGATGATCTGAATACATAACCAAGAAGCCCAGAAGAATACCAAGAAGCCCAAAAAAATCCAGAAGCTGACATTATCATTGCGCCGCGGAAGCGCGGCCCAAAGCCCATATACGCGGCGCTTCCGCGGCAAGTTGAAGCCCTAGTGTATCTAAATTTTGCCATATTTTGTGACGGCTCTGGAGAGATCTTTTTAGGGGTATAATTGTAATTTTAGACATGCGGTGCAATCTGTAGCCCTAGGGTTTCTATGTCCTATAAATAGAACCCAAGACCTTGTATTTTCTCATGCCTCTTCTCATGAAATAAAATTCTGTTTTTTTTCTAAGAGTGCATCAAAAGTAAGTAGGTTAATTTCTTTGCAATAATTGTAGTTTTTTATCTGTTCTTATTTTCTCGCCTTAATTTAATTTAGTCTAGCTTTTATTAAATTGCAATCGATGTTTTCTTTCTTCGATAAATTCTTGTTTTCTTTCATCCCCTCAATGAGCGAGTAATTTCCTCGCTTGTTAGGGTTAGGAATAGGGAAGGATTTGAGAGATGAAGATCTCTCATCTCTTTTCATCGCTAAACTTTTATGAACATTAGAACTCCATGCATACCTTTTGATTCCACTCCCTACGGCACTTTTACCTTCAAGGTAACGGTGAACTCCGTAGTCTAAAGGCCCGGATCTTAAGGTTTTCCATGGAGGTTAGGGTGAAGATTAAGAAAGGAGGACAAGGATCTAGAGGAAGAATCAATCTTCCCAATCATCCTAATCACCTTTGTTAATATTTACCATAACTCTAATATGATTGATTTAATTGATGGCAATGGAAAGAGATGTAAATCTTTAATTACCAAATTTTCCCTAAACCTAATCCTAGCAAGTTTCTAATTCTACCTTCATACAACTTCGATTTTTTAGATTTAATTAAACTTCCAAACACCTTTTGGAATTAACTCGTAAGAACTTAAAGAAGATTTACACATCCCTGTGGACCGACCCGTATTCACCGGCTAGCTTCAAGCGACGCCGTTCTTGATTGCGGTAATTATTTTTGATCGACAAAACCTCTCTTAATCAAATGGCGCCGTTGCCGGGGATGGCGTAAAATTTTCTTTTTGTAATTTCGGGTTAATCTAAAACATAAAAAATCATAAAAATCTGAAAAAATAAAAAAATAAAAAATATATCATCTTTTATTGTTTGAAGGGTTTCTTTGTGAATCTTTGCAGGCTTGACGGATCTGAACCAACACTGAAAGAGAAACAGAGAACTATACATCAGAAAAGGAGGATATTGGAATTCCAGAGCAGCTGAAGAAAGTTGGAGAGCTGAAGCCCCCATAGTGCCGCGCTTCCGCCGCATAACCATACATAGTGCCGCGCTTCCGCCGCAACTTGGAGCCGTCTCTGCAAAATTTTTGCACTGTTTGTTTCCTTATTCTTCCCCTCTTCAAATCTCCATAAATCTCTGTCAAATCTTCTGCAGGATTCTTCGCGCTAAAAATCTTCTTCCCCCTTCCAATAATTGATTTTCTGCAGGATTCTTTGCGCCGCGCTTAAAAGCAAATTGATTGCAAGTGATTTACTGCTTTGCATACTTTAATCTGACTTTAAGGGGCTATTGACCAATTCAGATTGGGTGGGGATTTCATTACCCTTCCCAGGACCCCAGAAATCACTTAAAGCATCTGCATTGACCACTTTTAATCTAAAAAATATTAGACTCAGCCCTAAGGACGTCGAGCTCAATAGGACAGAGGACTAGTATAGGCATCAGCCGTTTATCCTAACCGACATTGCGGTGACTAGGCTAGTGGTTTTTAATTAGGCCCACTGTAGTGGTGGTTCCTTCCCACTTACCTGGCCGTACTTGTCCGTGAAGAGGCGGTTTGAGGTTCTATATCTAGCCCTTTGGAACAGTTAGGAGCTGTCTAGCTGACCTAGGCAACCCTAGACTTAGGCCTGATTGTGCATGTGTGGTTAATTGCAGTTGTGTCACTAGTCTCTTTTCAAAAATCTTTTTGCAAAAGCACACTTAAAAAGAAAAAAGATAATCTTTTCAAAACTTGCAACTTGTCGCTAAAGAGTCTTTGCACTCACATTCTGTCTCGACTACACTAACCCTTTTAGTGTATGTCCGGTTGGACTAGGGACCCTAGCGCCCGATTAGTCCGTGTTTCGTTGGTACCGACCGACGAACCTTTCGACTCCGAAGTCGAAATCTTGTCCACTTCTTCACTTTCACCATCACATTCTTTCGAAGGTATGTCGGGACACGACCCCAACTATACCTTGCCGACGGGAATGATTCCGCCTCCGTTAGGTGCGAATAACCCGAATCTCCCGCCTGTCGAAGCGCCCGCACGAGTCGCGCTCCAGGATCTTTTCTACCCCATCCGCACCGCCCTTCCCACTTGTCTTTCCCTCCCACCGGCTAATGGGGACAACTTTGAGATCAAACCCCACTTCATCAACATGCTGCCTAAGTTTCATGGTTTGGAATCCGAAGATGCATATATCTTTATCAACAAATTCCAAAACGTTTGCGCCATGATGAAAACTACCCAATTAAGTGATGACGCTATAAGGCTAAGGGTCATTCCTTTCACCTTATGTGACCTAGCCGAGAAGTGGCTATACAGCACCGCATCACACTCAATCAGAAATTGGGACGAGTTTGTGAAAGCTTTTCTTAAAAAGTTCTATCCTCATCACAAAACTGCAAAAATCCGTAATGAAATCATTCAATTTTCACAGCTTCCTGCCGAACCATTTTGGAAATGTTTTGAAAGATTCAAAGACCTTCTCCTTCAATGCCCTCACCATGGAATCGAAAGATGGCAACTTTGCCAAACATTATACGAGGGATTGAACCCGGCAACGAAGCAGTTGCTAGAAACCCTTAGTCAAGGTCACTTTCTGTCCAAATCTAGTGATGAAGCTTGGCAGTTTCTTGAGGATCTTAGTGAGCAAACGATTCAGTGGGAGAGCACCAAGACCACATCATCTTCTTCCATTGGTCAACCTAGGGCAGGCATACATCAAGTAGAGATGTCAATTGCTATGAAGGCCGAGATGGCCGCTCTTATGAAAAAGATAGAGGCGCTTGAGACCAAAATCTCAGCACCTTCTCCTGCCCCTGTTGTGCCCCCACGAACTGTTTGTGCTTGTTGTTCGGATCCATCACATCTCACTGAAGAGTGTCCTTACACTGCATCCACTCAAGGACAAGATCAAGTCAATGCTGCCTTTCAGCAACGACAAAGAAATGATCCATACTCTTCAACATACAATCCGGGTTGGAAGAGCCACCCTAATTTCGCTTGGAACCACAATCAACAAATCCAAGGAAACAACAATTTTCAAAGAGCTCCTCCTCCACAACAACAACAAGCACCTCCACAAACTCAATTTCAGCAGCCTCCCCAACAGCAACCTTACCCTAATCAGATGAACAATTTTGTTCCCAACAATTTTGTTCCCCCTCAAAATGCTGTTAGCTCGCTCGAAAGAAGTCTAGAAGCATTCCTAAAGCAATCTGCACAAACTTTGGTGCAATCACAACAATCCACAGCTAGGATAGAGACTTCTGTTCAATCTTTGGTGCAAAACAGTGCCTCACACGATCAAAGCATCAAAGCTATTGAGGCACAAATTGCACAACTCAACGCAGCATTGAAAGAGCGAGAGAAAGGAAAGCTTCCGTCTCAACCACTCCCAAATCCCGGTCACGCACATGTTGCACATGAACAGCAGAATCATAACGTGAATGCTGTGACCACGTTGAGATCCGGAAGAGTGCTGCAAAACAATGTGGGTATTAACCATGACACCTCGGCCGGTGGTTCTTCATCTTCTTCACCTTCTTCATCTTCCTCTTCTTCTTCGTTAGAGCCTATTCTCCATCCTTCACATGGCTCTACTCCTTCTAGCTCGAACGGACCCTCTTCTCACAACACGAACACATCTACATGGGGTTCCGTTCCAACTCAACAATCTGATCCACAAAAATTGGACTCAACAATTTTTCAAAATGTTCCTTTTCCAAATCGGTTGAGATCCAATAAACCAACTCCACAGATGGAGAAGATTGTAGAGTTGTTCAAGCAGGTTAGCATAAATATCCTTCTTTTGGATGCAATCCAACAAGTTCCTTCATATGCAAAAATCTTAAAGGACTTATGCACCAAAAAGAGGAAGTCACAAGTACCAAAGAAAGTTTTTGTAGCTAGTGCTGTTAGTGATGCTCTTGTCAATTCTTTACCCCCAAAGCACAAGGACCCCGGTTGTCCTACTATTTCGATCACAATTGGGAACAAGACCAACAATAGAGCACTATTAGATCTTGGTGCTAGTGTCAATTTGCTACCTTATTCGGTGTACGAACAATTAGGCGTTGGAGAGCTCAAGCCTACTCATTGCACTCTCCAAATGGCCGACCGATCAATCACCCACCCTAGGGGATAGTTGGAGGATGTGTTAATTAGAGTAGGGGATTTCATTTTCCCCGTGGACTTTATTGTTATGGATACACAGCCTGTCGCTAACCCCCGTAATCAAATTCCGGTGATACTTGGTCGACCATTCCTCGCGACTTCTAACGCGGTAATCAACTGTCGTAATGGTTCAATGAATTTATCTTTTGGCAAGATGACAGTTGAACTCAACATTTTCAAGTTAGGAAGTCAGCCTTGCGAGCCTAATTCTAGCGTACTTGATGTGTGCTCGATCGATGAGATCGCGGAGGAGGACTGTGAGTTCGAGAATTTCATGTTTGATCACAGTAATATTGACGCCACTAGTGCGTTCCTCCTAGAATCCGACACAGCTTTCACGTCGGACAAAGATTATGAGTGTTTCACCTTTGTTGATGATCTTGAAGACTCTCCACCCGAGTTTGAGTCTTTTGCTTTTTCGGATGAGTTAGTTGAACCATCCGACTCGGTAGCGTACACTCAATTTGAACCTTTGATGGAAGCCTTCGAGTTTGAAACAGTTACTCCATTGTTACCATCTATTGTTTCACCACCAAAACTCGAACTAAAGCTTTTGCCGTCGCACCTAAAATATGCTTATCTAGGTGAGGATGAGACCTTACCCGTTATCATCTCGGCCTCTCTAGCTCTTGAGCAAGAGAAGGCTCTTTTAACGGTCTTATACAATAATCGGCAAGCTTTCGGCTGGTCTATGGCGGACATCAAGGGGATTAGTCCCCTCATAGTTGAACATCATATACACTTGATGGATGATGCCAAGCCGGCTAGGGATCCACAAAGACGCCTCAACCCCATCATGAAAGAGGCGGTTAAGAAGGAGATTGTTAAGTGTCTTGATAGCGGTATCATTTACCCTATCTCGGATAGCCAATGGGTTAGCCCCATTCATGTCGTGCCAAAGAAATCGGGCATCACGGTCATCACCAATGAGGCAAATGAGTTAATTCCTACTCGCACCCAAACTGGATGGCGAGTTTGCATCGACTACCGGAAACTCAATGCCGCGACAAGGAAGGACCACTTTCCTCTACCATTCATTGACCAAATGCTAGAACGATTAGCGGGGCACGAATTCTACTGCTTTTTAGATGGCTATTCCGGTTATAATCAAGTCCCCATAGCCAAAGAGGATCAAGACAAGACAACATTTACTTGTCCCTTTGGCACTTTTGCTTATCGTCGCATGCCCTTTGGGTTGTGCAATGCACCCGCTACATTTCAGCGGTGTATGATGGGGATCTTTTCGGACATGGTGGAGAAGTTTTTAGAAATCTTTATGGATGATTTCTCCATCTTTGGTGACTCCTTCGATGAGTGTTTACGGCATCTTGACGCGGTTCTCACCCGCTGTAGGGAAAAGAACTTGACCTTGAACTGGGAGAAGTGCCACTTTATGGTACGAGAAGGCATTGTTTTAGGACATGTGATCTCGCAAAACGGCATAGAGGTTGATAGAGCTAAAATCGAAGTCATTTCCAATCTTCCTCCTCCTAAATGCGTCAAAGATATCCGAGTTTTCCTTGGCCATGCCGGTTTTTATAGACGGTTTATCAAGGACTTTAGCAAGATTGCTAGACCCTTGACTCTCTTGTTGGCCAAGGACACTACTTTTGTCTTCGACTCAACTTGCATGAAAGCGTTCGAGTCTTTGAAACACTCACTCATTTCTGCGCCCATTCTTTCATCTCCAGACTGGACGCACCCTTTTGAAATTATGTGCGACGCATCAGATTTTGCCATTGGTGCTGTTCTTGGACAGCACATTAACAAAATGCCGCATGTAATTTACTACGCTAGCCGAACATTAAATGAGGCCCAATTAAACTACACAACAACAGAAAAAGAGTTTTTAGCGGTTGTGTTTGCACTTGAAAAATTTCGGCCTTATTTAATCGGCTCTCCAGTTATAGTATACACGGATCACTCAGCTCTTCGCCACCTTTTTGCGAAAAAGGATGCTAAGTCTAGGCTCATACGTTGGATCCTCTTGCTCCAAGAATTTGACCTTATCATACGGGACAAGAAGGGATGTGAAAACGTAGTGGCCGATCACCTTTCACGACTTCCTTCGTCGCCCACGCTTGAACTGCCTATCACTGATGCTTTCCCCGATGAGCAACTCTTGACTGTTTCTTGCGAACCATGGTTCGCCGATATTATAAACTACTTAGCCACCGGCTTGATACCTAACGATTGGTCGAAACAAGACAAACTACGATTTTTGTCCCAAGTAAAGCATTTTTACTGGGATGAACCTTATCTTTTTAAATATTGTTCCGACCAAATCATTCGCCGGTGTGTACCTGAAAATGAGGTTAAGAGTGTGCTGTCTTTTTGCCACGATCAAGCATGTGGCGGGCACTTTGGCCCAAAGAAGACAGCCGAGAAAGTTTTGCAGTGTGGTTTCTATTGGCCACGACTCTTCAAAGATGCATTCGAATACTGCAAAACTTGCTCCCGGTGCCAACACTTGGGCCGGATATCGCGGAGAAATGAAATGCCGCTCCAACCAATTTTGGTTGTAGACATTTTTGATGTTTGGGGTATAGACTTCATGGGACCATTTCCCAACTCTTTCGGAAATGTGTATATTCTTTTGGCTGTTGACTATGTTTCAAAGTGGGTCGAGGCTATACCAAGTCGAACGAATGACAACAAGGTTGTCGTTCGATTTCTGAAAGATCACATCTTTTCTCGATTTGGGCACCCTCGCGCAATCATAAGTGATAATGGTTCTCACTTTTGCAATAGGACTTTTGAGTCCTTAATGCGCAAATACTCTATCACCCATAAGCTGTCAACGCCATACCATCCCCAAACATGTGGGCAAGCCGAGATCTCGAATAGACAAATTAAACAAATCTTGGAGAAAACGGTTTCTAAAAACCGTAAAGATTGGTCACTAAAATTGATCGATGCACTATGGGCTTTCCGTACTGCATACAAGACCGATTTAGGCATGTCTCCATACCGGCTTGTTTACGGGAAGGCCTGCCATCTTCCAGTAGAAATTGAGCATAAAGCATTTTGGGCCATTAAAGAGCTGAATCTATCTCTAGGAGATGCGGGCAGCAATCGAAAGCTGCAGCTGAATGAATTGGAGGAGCTGCGGGATGAGGCATATAATAATGCCGTGATTGCTAAGAACCGAGTTAAGGTATTTCATGATAAAAACCTTTTGCGAAAGACATTCAAACCGGGTCAACAGGTTTTATTATATGATACTCGGTTACACTTTCATCCCGGCAAGCTCCGTTCTAGATGGAGAGGACCTTTTGTAGTCCGCACCGTTTATCCGCACGGTGCGGTTGATCTTGAGAATCCTGAAGACGGTACTTTATTCAAAGTTAATGGACATCGTTTGAAACCGTTCTTCTCAGCGGACCCTTCGGAGGAGCTCCTGTTCTTGCAGGAGCCGATATACACCGACTGATTTCCTCCACCTTCACCCTCGAATTTCTTTTTTTTCCAAAACTTTATTTTCAAATAAGTTTGGGGGTGTGTATACTATGTAAATATAATAATAAGCAGGAACTCGCCGATATTATCAACCCATTTGGTGCAGCATGACAGTGAGGACACTGTCCATTATAAGTTTGGGGGTATGTTCGGTAAGTTCTCCTTTTGCATTCATATGTATATTTCTGCATTGCATCTTTATATAAAAATCATAAAAATTTGAAAAATTTGAAAAATAAAAAAAATTAGAAAACAGAAAAACCCATAAAAATTGAAAAAATTTCAAAAATTATAAAAATTAATGTATTCAATTCTGGTTAATTGACTTGAGTTTGATAAATAGGTTAACTGGCTAGGAAAAACTAAATCTTAGACTTAACAAGTTAAAAACCCTAAAAATAACCTTCCTTAAAGTTTAACTGTGGAAAGCATATGTCTTTGTAGGTTATTTAGAATTAGGCAAATTTTGGGTTCAGTTCTTGGGCTAAGTCGAAACGAAGGAAAAGTATTAAAACTTTTATTGGAGTATAAGTTTGAAAAATAGTTCCTAGCTTAAGTCTAGATTCTGAAAATGTATACCCTGCAAAATTGCACAAACACGCACCTTGAAACTTGGATTAGTAGAAGAGACCTTGAAATACTCTTGTCTAAAGTCCTTAGCACAACGAAAAAGAAAAAAAAAAGGGGGATAAAAAAAAAAATGGACACTGGTTTTTGTGATTACTTAAGGCTGTAGAAATAGAAAAATATTTAGCGAGGGTGCTTCATCACCTAGTGCCTTAGACCAACTGGTTTGGGAGTCACTGCTAAAAGCCTTGGGTGTTGCAAAACTAGGAAGTACGCTTTAAAGTGCAAACGCATTTTGTAATCGGTCGTTGGTACCTCAAGAAGTATTAACGGTCGCATGAAGGATGTGTAAGCAAATTTCATTCACCAAATTAATAAGTGCTTTGGACAATGGGCGGGAGTACGATTGCTTGATTTGAATTTCCAAGTGTAGGGGTGATATTTACACACACGTGGGGATATGTGATTAGAGTTTAGATAGGAGAAAGGAATGAAAAATAGAACTTGTGTCTTTAATAGAGTTGATAGAAATTCCTAAGCGGAGATGGAACTCTAGAAGGAAAACTTAAGAAATGCCGAAAGCTAGGTAATTCTACAGGATATATGTAATCTTAAGTTAAATAATGAGGAAGTGTGAAGAATATGGGTGGATAATTTGCGGGTCGACGATAATAGATTTCCTTGCTAGAAAACCTAAATGGAGAACAAAAGTCGGGAAACCAAGTTGATAGGATTTTGTGGGTAGTATCCGCTGAAAACCCTCAGGAGACAACACTCCTCCTACTAGGGACACCTAGAGGTTTAACGGCTTGTTGCACGAGCTCAGTGCAATCGCGTTTTCCCTGCGAAAGTGAGGCTAGGTTAGATTTTTAAATAATAAGTTTGCTCGAGGGCGAGCAAAAGATAAGTTTGGGGGTATTTGTTTATCACATAATATTGCATTTTTGTATGCCCCATTCTTATGCATTTAAGAATAAAAACAGGTGCTTTTGACCCATGTCTGCTACATGTTACAGGTTACAGGTTCTTGGCACGAAAACAGTGAAAAACACAAAAGACGACACAAAAGAAGGATTTTGACCAGCAAATAGGAAGATCTTAGTAAAGCTCGGCAGAAGAACGGTTCACCACCAACAAAACAACAAAAGATCCAAATTTGCAAGAAAGACGGTTACAAGAATCATTGCAAAGTGTTCGTTGAAAATCTGGTATCACTGTATAATCCCAAATGATGATCTGAATACATAACCAAGAAGCCCAGAAGAATACCAAGAAGCCCAAAAAAATCCAGAAGCTGACATTATCATTGCGCCGCGGAAGCGCGGCCCAAAGCCCATATACGCGGCGCTTCCGCGGCAAGTTGAAGCCCTAGTGTATCTAAATTTTGCCATATTTTGTGACGGCTCTGGAGAGATCTTTTTAGGGGTATAATTGTAATTTTAGACATGCGGTGCAATCTGTAGCCCTAGGGTTTCTATGTCCTATAAATAGAACCCAAGACCTTGTATTTTCTCATGCCTCTTCTCATGAAATAAAATTCTGTTTTTTTCTAAGAGTGCATCAAAAGTAAGTAGGTTAATTTCTTTGCAATAATTGTAGTTTTTTATCTGTTCTTATTTTCTCGCCTTAATTTAATTTAGTCTAGCTTTTATTAAATTGCAATCGATGTTTTCTTTCTTCGATAAATTCTTGTTTTCTTTCATCCCCTCAATGAGCGAGTAATTTCCTCGCTTGTTAGGGTTAGGAATAGGGAAGGATTTGAGAGATGAAGATCTCTCATCTCTTTTCATCGCTAAACTTTTATGAACATTAGAACTCCATGCATACCTTTTGATTCCGCTCCCTACGGCACTTTTACCTTCAAGGTAACGGTGAACTCCGTAGTCTAAAGGCCCGGATCTTAAGGTTTTCCATGGAGGTTAGGGTGAAGATTAAGAAAGGAGGACAAGGATCTAGAGGAAGAATCAATCTTCCCAATCATCCTAATCACCTTTGTTAATATTTACCATAACTCTAATATGATTGATTTAATTGATGGCAATGGAAAGAGATGTAAATCTTTAATTACCAAATTTTCCCTAAACCTAATCCTAGCAAGTTTCTAATTCTACCTTCATACAACTTCGATTTTTTAGATTTAATTAAACTTCCAAACACCTTTTGGAATTAACTCGTAAGAACTTAAAGAAGATTTACACATCCCTGTGGACCGACCCGTATTCACCGGCTAGCTTCAAGCGACGTCGTTCTTGATTGCGGTAATTATTTTTGATCGACAAAACCTCTCTTAATCAAATACCTACCAGTAAATCTCCTGCCTTGGCCAAGGACTTCGTGTAATGGCTCTCCTAGACACAGCGCGACCTCACCCCCAATACTGGGAGAGACGAACCCCCGAAGATCCGCTCACTGCCTCCATGTGGCTCGGGACTGTACCCAACTAAAACCTGTTTGCACGACTCCTTTGAGCCGTGGTAGGGTAGTAATCAAAGCACAGTGGGAACTCACACGAGACAAATGACGATCCCCAGGTCGATGAACTAACCTGTACACATGTCACCTGGGAACTGCTATCTGACGTCAGGTATAAGACCAACTAGCATGTTCCCGGCGAGTCCTGTCCGGTGTACTCATAACCCAATGAGCACCTGTATACATCTTAGGTGAACCAACTGACACCAGTGGCCTGTGAGACCGGCCACCGCCCCTCGTCGGGGTCTCGACTGTATACACTAGTCTACTCTGGAGTATTGATGCCCTGTCTCGAAACTCCCACGACTAGGGACCATTTAAGGATGTGCTTGAAGACTCCAGCTCTCACTTATATGATCGCCCTCATACTGCTGGCAGTCAAGCAAGAATCCTAGGGGCTCTATCAACGTGCAATAGCGACCTGTCAGGTCACCTAAAGCAGTACACGATGATAAAGGTAAACCAGATAGCAAACTATCATCTCGAGTAAGACTGTCGTACCGGGATAGGTCCTCCCTCAATCATTGCAATCACGCGCCTGTGATCCAATAATTGACTCTGAGGGCACTATCTCCAACAGGTACAGAATGTATCAGTGTATATGAGAGGAGTCTAACTTACTCCGTGGACTATGGTAATCAGTAGTACGAGGCCCCGTCAAAACCCACGGGACAACGGCACGGATGTTCAAGTTTGTGTCTTTTAGTGACCATCTCGTTTCACTTCTAATATATTCCGTACCAGTCTACCCAATTAAACCCCGTAATGTATATTATATAGATTATAGTTATCAGACTTGCCGATACCATGGATACAAGTTGTTCATGTAGTCAGGTTCAGGATGTAAACAAGTAGTCATGCAATCAAGTCAAGTTATAGCCATGGTTCGGTCAAGTCAAGTCATGTTTGCATGTTGATATTGTTCTGGTATTCAGTTTCAGGTTCAAGTATTCATGTTGGATTCATGTTAGAATTGGATTCATGAGTTGGATTCATGTTTGGATTGGATTCAGATTTAGAATTGGACTCAGACTTGAGTCAGACACTTTAAACAGATTTGGATCCTGAATTAGGTTCGGATTTTATCGGTAACTGCTGCACATGGACGGCGGGATTTATGTCTTTTTCCAAGACAATTACCATTGATAACACCGTTAAGTTTTTCTATCTTAAATAGGCAAGCACTCACTTTCTCTGGCTCCCTGAGGCTCAAAAGAATTGATCCCGCTTAAACCTATATTTACTAAAGTCCTTAAATGTAATTTTATATAACTCGAGGGGGTTTTATGGAAAATATTTTTTATATATTTTCAAAATAAATCTCGAGTAATTATTTATGTTCTTTAGGGTTTTCATAGGTGTGAATTTTAAAGAGTGAGGTGTAATAGTGAATATTTACATAGCTTGAATAGTTCAAGGTATTTTAGTGTAAGACTTGTCTTATATTGATACTTGATGGTATTTTAGTGAAACTTGTCATTCTTTTATTTTTAGAAAAAAAATATGGAATTTTATTATAACTTGAAAATATGATTAATTTTATTATTAATTAGAAAATCTCGTTTTTCTTAAAAATCGTATTAAAAATCTTTCAAGACCGAATGCTCCGTGGGGAGGTCTGCATCTCGCTTTACTAGCCCGAGAATGTGCAATAATCCGCACCATCTAATAGCGGGTTCCTCAAAATGGGTTGTAGAGATATAATCGCAAAAATTTAACCATACAATCTAAAAATAAAACCGGGTTTTATATAGTTCATGGTATTTTAATAAAATGTTGTAAACGCCACAAAAATATGTTACAACGAGTATCGTGCTATGTAAACATGTGTGTATGTGAGGGGTAGGTCATTACCCCGTGAAGTTTTCTAAAGGTAATAGTTATCAAAAGAACTAAAAGATGAATATATGAAGTTCATGGTATTTTTATGTAAAAGCTAGGTCAAAGTTATATAACATGATGTTTTAAGGTGAAAATTATTTCTAATTATTAGTTTCATGATTAACAAGTACGGTGTAGGAATATACATAAAGAAAATGTAAGAAAATTGGAATTTATAAGGTTTTTAAAGAAGATGTCGGTGTTAACTCCACTTCTGACATGTCTTATAAAAAGAGACTTTTTATGTAGAAAGAGAAGAAGGGGGTGGGACTTACTAGCTAGAAAGAGGGAGGGAAGGTAGAAGAAAAGGTGGTAGCCTTCGTGGCGTCGTACGGTCGCCGGAACTTGCATAGATTCTAGCCGGAAGTTGACCTTGGGCTAACTCCACTTCTACTCCATTTGTACTTAGAAAAAATTGATAATTTTGGCTAGGGAATTCAGAATGAGGAAGGGCTAGGGTATGGGGTGTATTTATAGTGTGGAATTAGGGTTTTGGAATTGAAAGAATAAATTAAAATGCATTTAAAATTGGATTGATTGGGAAATTGAATTCTCTGTTAAATTGCAGAGAAAACAAACAGTACAGGGGTAATAGGGGTAGGCCAAGGGTCTTGTGTTCAAAGCACGGGAATTATTGGCTATGGGGGCCCGATGCCGACGGCCCAAATCAACATCTCGCCGGCCAAACAATGGAGGAGAGCCGTCGGATGCTTGCCACATGTCCTATCTGGTGTTAATATAATTTTGCACATGTTTGTTTTTCTGTCTTTTCATTTCTTATGTGCAGTGCACATGTAAAATTTTAGGCTTCCAAAAAGTTTAAAACAAATATTCAGAAAAAATAATATGTAGCTAATGGGATTCGAACAAAAGGGCTACGTCACAGCAGTGCAGGGCTTTACCAATGAGCTACAAGTTACTTCTTGCTGTTCTTAAATAAAATAACATTTAAATTGTACTCAGGCTTGCAAACTTTAAGGTTGTGCACTCCTTCCAATGAGGGTGGTAGTGCTAAACGATATACCACTTCTCTAACTTATTTGAGAATGTCGAACGGTCCTATATATCTCGGACTGAGCTTACCCCTCTTGCTAAAGAGGATTACTCCTCGGTTTGGAGATATCTTTAAGAAAACATGATATCCAGGTTGAAACTCTAGGTGTCGCCGCTTTGCATTATCCCAGTGCTTCTTTCGGTCTTGGGCTATGGGCATTCTTTCCCGGATCATGCGAATTACGTCTACAGTTGCCACGATCATCTCTGGTCCAAGGAGTTCCCGATCTCCGATGTCATCTTAACTTAGTGGTGATCGACACTTTCTTCCGTAGAGAGATGCAAATGGTGCCATTCCAATACTCGCCTGGTAGCTGTTATTGTATGAAAACTCCACAAGATGTAGGTGATCTTCCCACTATCCTTCGAAGTGTAACATACAAGCTCTTAGCATGTCTTCTAGAATCTGAATTGTTCGCTCAAACTGTACAACAGTTTGTGGATGGTAAGCTATGCTGAAGTTCAGACTCGTTGCCATGCTAGCTTGCAGACTCTTCCAAAACTGTGATTGGAATCTGGTATCCCGATCGGAGACGATGCAAACCGGTACTCCATGTAATCTCACAATCTCTTGCATGAGTTCATGGGTATCAATATAGTACACTTTGAAGGTTAAATCTTACTTTAGATTCATGCTTACCTCTATGTACTTCTTTGCTAATGTCTCGGTAGTTTGGCCAACTCGAAAAGGGATAAAGTGTGCCGAATTGGTGAGTCGATCCACAATAACCCATACTATGTCGTTACCTTTCGTGTTGCGAGGAAGAGCCGTCATGAAGTCCATGATAATATGCTGCCATTTCCATTCTGGAATTGGTAACGGCTGAAGTAGACCAGCAGTCCTGTGATATTCAGCCTTTACTTGCTGGCACACTAAACACTTTGCTACGCTTCTGGCTACTTCACGCTTCATTCCATGCCACCAGTAGTGTTGCCGTAAATCTTTGCATATTTTGGTACCACCGGGGTGTACTGAGTACGGAGAGCTGTGAGCTTCTTTCATCAACTCTTC
The DNA here is from genome assembly GCA_030015575.1 of Agapanthus africanus. Taxonomy (NCBI): domain Eukaryota; kingdom Viridiplantae; phylum Streptophyta; class Magnoliopsida; order Asparagales; family Amaryllidaceae; genus Agapanthus; species Agapanthus africanus. The sequence goes on along the minus strand of CM057349.1, from coordinate 405,890,609 downwards.
CCGAACATGACCTTAGGGTACACACAATCTACTTCCATATCTCAAAGATCCATCTTCGTGTATGATGAAGTCGGTTCTAAATCCACTTTCTACTTGTTCTCGGATCTTTTGCAACTTGGAATCATTTGCTTGAGCTGCTTTGATCTGATTGACAATGGTAGATTGAACTCGTAAGTTCATCAAATACGAAGCGTTACCTGGCATAACTACTTCTATCTCCATCCCATGAAATTCTTGTTGTAGTTTCCACTGAGCGGTGAGATTCATTGATAGTGGCTGGCGACTAAGTGCATCAGGAACTACATTCACCTTCCCTGGATAATATTGTAGGTTGATGTCGAAGTCCGCCATAAGTTCTAGCCATCTTCTTAGCCGCATATTTAATTCCTTCTGAGTAAATACATACTTCAGACTCTTGTGGTCCGTATATATATCCACTCGTTCTCCCAGAAGATAATAGCACCAAATCTTAAGTGCAAAGATAACAGCTGCCAACTCCAAATTATGTGTTGGATAGTTGCGCTCATGTACTTTCAGTTGTCTTGATGAAAAAGCTACAACATTCCATGCTGGTGTAGAACGCATCCTAATCCCTTATGGATGCACTGCAATGCACAACAAATCCTCCAGATTGGTCTGGTATTACTATAATAGGAGTTGATGTCAATCTTGACTTTAGTTCTACAAAAGCTTGTTAACATGCTTCTGTCTACACCAATGCTTCATCTTTACGTGTGAGCTTGGTCAAGGGTGCTGCAATTTTCAAGAAACCTTCAATGAATCTTCGGTAGTATCCTGCTAAACCTAAGAAACTTCGAATATCCTTCACCGTCTTTGGTGTCGGCCATTCTCTTACAGCTGATACCTTAGCTGGATCTACTGAGATTCCTTTGCCCGAAACAATGTGTCCGAGAAATCCGACTTGATCTAGCCAAAATTTGCACTTGCTGTACTTGGCGTAGAGTTGATACTATCGCAATGTCTCCAGGACAATCCGCAAATGCTCGGTATGATCTTTCCGATTCTTTGAATACACCATGATGTCGTCGATAAAGATGACAACGAACCTGTTTAAATACTCTCGGAAAACTTGGTTCATCAGGTTCATAAATACAGCCGGTACATTGGTCACTCCAAATGGCATCACAAGATATTCGTAATAACCATAGCGAGTCCTGAACGCCGTTTTAGGAATATCAGACTCTTTGACCTTTATCTGATGATAACCTGAACGAAGGTCTAACTTTGAGAATACGCAAGACCCATTTAGCTGATCGAACAGATCGTCGATACGCGGAAGTGGATACTTGTTCTTGATCGTCACTTCGTTCAGAGCTCTATAGTCTGCACAAATTCTGTATGAACCTTCTTTCTTCTTCACTAGCAAAACTGGAGATCCCCAACTTGAGGTACTGGGACGAATCTAACCTTTCTTCATAAGTTTGTCCAACTGAGTACAGATCTCCTTCAATCCTTCTGGACTTAACCGATACGGTGCTTTGATCACCTGTTGCACACCAGGTACTAAATCAATGTTGAATTCAAGAGCTCGATCGGGAGGCAAACCTGAGATGTCTTCAGAGAATACATCATCGAACTCTCAAACTACCTCTGGCTTTTTTTCTTCCGCCTGTAGTGTTGCAACCACTGCCTTCTTTGGTTTAGCTTTGTAGGTGCTCGGTTCCAGGGTACGGTCTCCACTCTTGAAATAAAAGACCGGATAATCTGGTATCTCGAACACTACCCTCTTTTGACGAAAGTTGATGGTAGTGAAGAAAGTTCCTAGCCGGTCCATTCCCAAGACTACGTCGAAGTTCGGTATGCCCAGCACCTTGAAGGCCGCATAAAATTCTCTACTGCAGATGACCACTGGACACAGATCGTATCCCATAGTTGCCTTTAGAACGCCGTTCCCTAAAATGACATTCCAGCCGGATATGAGCTGTTTAACTGGAATCGCATGAGTTCGGAGGAACCGTTGCGACATAAAGCAATGTGATGCTCCAGTGTCAAAAAGTGCTAAGGCAGGTAATGTGGCTACAAAGATTGTACCTAAATTGTGTGGGATATGTTTAGGTATAGGAAAATATATTGATATGTAAAGATTGAAAAAGGTTTGAAAAATTGGGAGTTACCAGTGATGACTTGTCTAGTGGCTTCAGCTTCTTCCACGGTCATTATGAAAGCCTGACGCCGGTGTTGGATATAGTGCCCTCAGAATCAATTATTGGATCACAGGCACGTGATTGCAATGATTGAGGGAGGACCTATGCCGGTAGGACAGTCTTACTCGAAATGATAGTATGCTATCTGGTTTATCTTTATCATCGTGTACATGCTTTAGGTGACATTAAAGGTCACTATTGCACGTTGATAGAACCCTTAGGATTCTTGCTTGACGGCCAACAATATGATGGCGATCATATACGTGGGAGCTGGGGTCTATAAGCACATCCTTAAAGTAGTCCCTAGTCGTGGGAGTTTCGAGACTGGGCATCGATACTCCATTAGTAACTAGTGTATACAGTCGAGACCCCGACAAGGGGCGGTGGCCGGTCTCACAAGCCATTGGTGTCAGTTGGTTCACCTAAGATGTATACATGTGCTCATTGGGTTATGAGTACACCGTACAGGACTCGCCGGGAACATGCTAGTTGGTATTATACCTGACGTCAGATAGCAGTTCCCTTATGACATGTGTACAGGTTAGTTCATCGACCTGAGATCGTCATTTGTCTCGTGTAAGTTCCCACTGTGCTTTGATTACTACCCTACCACGGCTCAAAGGAGTCGTGCAAACAGGTTTTAGTTGGGCACAGTCTCGAGCCACATGAAGGCAGTGAGCGGATCGGCAGGGGTTTCGTCTCTCTCGGTATTGGGGGTGAGATCACGCTGTGTCTGGGAGAGCCATTACACGAAGTCCTTGGCCAAGGCATGAGATTTACTGGTAGGTATTCCAGTAGTATCTCAGGGTGTTCTGGGCTACACTCCGACACGACTTGTACCGCTTTTGAGGGTCTAACTTTTACCAACCCCCTAGGCCCGACATGCGATACTCATAGACGAACGGACCGGACTGTACGGATATTGTCATTGACAGGCTCAGTAGGGTGTCAGGATGAGTTCGCTCATCGACCTCCCTTTTGGTCAATACCTGGTAGCACGTTACGTACGGCTAGTACCACTGACGTGCTAGTGGTTAAATCCACAGCCAAAGTATTGACGAGTCTTTAGAGTCCCCCACAGACAGTTTCTCAAGTTTCGGGCAAAACGTTGTAGAGGCCGTATGATATATGGCAAGGTTCGATCATATACGTGCAGTAGTGCACGCATCATGATCGGGCGGATCATACTAGTGGGCTTTGGTTTAAGCTGGATCCTAGTATTAGATTTGTTGGATTGCTTTAGTCTCATCGCATTCGCATTCGGTCAGAATGCGGATGCAGGTATGTATATACAGGTTTTGTCCGCGGTTCCGCCGTTTACAAAATGGGCATACTAGTGGGCATTAGATTATTTTCTAAGAACACTCAAAATAATCTGGGCCTTACCCACGTTTTGTCCGCGGTTCCGCCGCAGTACTGTAGCGTCTCTCCACCAAATTTTCTGCAGTGGTCTCTGACTTGGAATTGGGGTTTCTGGAATTTTTAGTTTTGGCCCAGATTATTTTGAGTGCTGCTTTTATGCTTTGGACCCACATCGGGAAATTTTGTCGATCAAAAATTTAAATATGTTAGTTTACAGTACTTACTTTATATCTGTGACCGTGAATATCATTCGAGCGGTAAATCTTGTCTAATTGCTATAGTCCTTTTAGACGGGTTTGCGAACGTGACATTCACGTTGATGTTCTGTGTTGTGTTGTGATGTTGCGGATTTGTCGTGGTGGATAGCTTGGATGCAATGGTAGTACAGTTTGGTTATATTTATACATTTGATATTGCGGGGCGAGCGTCCGACATGTAGACTGCCGTCACTGCCTGTTTGTATATTATTCTTTTGGGGCACGACCGGGCTGAGGTCGATGTACCCGTTGTATATATATTTTACTTTCTGTACTAGGATTACCCCATGGAGGGGTGCACGGGTAGCCGGGTTCTAGAGGGCAACAGGCCTGCATCTCATGGCTTTGAGACGGTGGGGGCATCACTCTAGAATTGGCGGGCTATTCGCCGCACTCGTAGGGGGTATAGGTTGACCCAAGGAGGGGTGCTCAAGTTACCGGATTCCGTGAAGTGCTGGGTGGTCCATTCACTTTGTTGAAGGGGGCTGCCTCGCTTCAGGTTTTGGCGGGTAACTTGTCGCACCCGTAAGGGTCTAGGATTTCATTGCACAGGCTATCCACACGACTAGGGAAACGTCGGGTTTCAGTAGCGGCTCAATGAAACCCGGGGATCCCAGATTATCTGTATTGTTCTGTGATACTTATTACATTTCTGTGATGTTGCTTTTATCATGCCTTGAGCGATTATTATATATTGTTATATATATACTAGTAGATGTTGTATATGTTTTACACCCGTGCTGATCCAGTCCCCGCTCTGTCGTTAAATAAGTAACCTAACGGGTGATGACGGGACCCAGAGGCGAATGCGGATGGAATATACGTACATCATATTTTCGTTCTTTTGTGGTGTGATTAATTGATGGGACTGCATTGATTTGGATCAATGCAAGCTAAACAAACCTGTTTGATGTTGTTAGAACAATTTTTCAAAAAGCTGTTATTGCAAGGACGTTCTCTTTTGTTTTGCACAGTGGTATTCGGTTATGAATATCCAGCGCCTCAGTCGACGAGGCAAGGGCCGAGATCCCTTCACCGGGAGTGACCCCTTAGGCAGAAGTTTGCGTCAGGGTAATAACTTCATTATAGCCGATTACCTTTTGCTTTGCATCGTGGTATTCAGTTGGAATATCCTGCACCTCATTCTACGGGGAACGAGTCGAGATCCCTTCACCGGGCTCTGTTGTGCTTTTCTGTCGCATGGATATATGGATTGGTTAAGACGGTCGTACGACTTTGTTGATTATTTGTCAAGGGTCATGCAGGTAGGTTTAACGCAATCAAGATGATGACGGGTTGAACTTGACTAGGACCTTTTGATTTGTTGATTATTCGTCAAGGTCACTTGAGTCCTAAGGGTAAAAATCACATCGGGAGTTTCTAAAGAAACTGAAACTTGCCGGGCATGCGCATACCTTCTGGAGTGTGATAACGTGAGTGGATTCCATCACATTATCATGCGATGATAGTTGGATCCCGATTCCCACTGATGAGTTGGTTTACTCCTCGGGTGATCCTGACTAATTCTTCTTTCAGGTTTGGAGGAGAATTTGAGGTTACAGTGGGAGGTTTCATGATTAGATAAATTGATAACCATTCTGATCTAGGATAGAGTGTACGCTGAGTGTTTCTTTTCTCTCTCTCTTTGGCAGCGACCATGGCCCGACCCTAGACTGTAACTCAGTGACCAAGTTAACCAAACCTTCTTAAAACACTGGCTTTTGGATTGTCTGAGTTGCATACCTCATTGCCACTCTTACTTTTACCCTTTTACCCGGAACACCCCGTATTACTACGAACATCCACTTCTATTGGATAAAACCATCTTATGGTTATATACGAACTCGAAGGAACTTGTTCCAGATTCGAGGATGGTTTCCGGTTCTGGGGAAAATGAATAGGACTATTCAGTTGTCTTTTCCTTTTACCTTCTCTCAGGTTGCTCCTTGGATTAGGACGGTACACCTATTATGCTAATTGGATAGTCTTCTTCTAAACCATAGGCAGGTGCCGAACGGTGGGGAATAAAGAAAACCAATTAGCCTAACGATGGTGTACAGAAGGTAATAAGTTAAGACAAATAAATGAATTAGAAAGAGGGCAAAGTAAATTGCGACTGCTATTCACGACCAAACCAAGTATTTCATCGCCACTCCTACTCACCTTCGTATTTCTCCGGGAAACCCCGTATCACTACGAAGATCCACGGTTATTTAGATACTCCATCGTATGGTTATATACGAATTCGAAGGAACTTGTTCCAATTCGGGGATGGATTCTGGTTCAAGAGAAATAGAATAAGGTTTATTCAGTTGTCTTTTGTCTTTACCTTCTCTCGCATTGCGAGTGCTCCTAGGATTAGGACAGTACACCTATTACGCTTATTGGATAGTCTTCTTCCAAACCATAGGCTGGTGCCGAACGGTAGGGAAAGAAGAAAACCATTTGGCCTAAAGGGGTGTACAGAAGCTAATGACTAAAGACATATAAAGGGATTTGGAGAGATGGTAAAGAAATATACGGTTACAGTTGTGAATCTGATAATGGAAGAGGCATTACTAGGAATACCCGGAAACCCCTTCGAAACATATTCATGTTTCAGTTTCACTGTGCATTGTTAATAGAAAACTGATTTTCCAATTAGACACTTGCCCCAGAGTATGTATTTACCAGGTATGATTCTCACATCTGTATGGTTTTACAGATGATGAGTGAGAGTAAGCTATTGGGAATTAGGTGATCGCCCTCATTATATCGGGATTCATTGTAATTGGTGATATTTGAGGAAATCACCTGGGTTGTTTGCCGGACGGCAAATATTTGGTTTTGAATATCCGTTGTTATGCACCAATTTCAAATTGATATATCTGTACGTCTATTTTTATAGAGTGAGATATAACTTTTTGAAATTATGTCCATGACATTTACCTATATCAATGGATGGTTAGGTAAGGAGTATTAAACAGCGGTGTAATTCTTCTTAACCATAAGTACAGTTTTCAACCTACGACGTACAGGGTTTGAGTTATTCAACTCAACGGACTTATACAAAGTATTATATGTTGCCCAGTGTCCATTAGGACAGAAGGGTTGGTACTCGTACTATATTCTGTTTACTTATGACTTCTCTAGTTCTTAGACAAGTGTTTCGTAGAAACACAAGGTCCAAGTTTTGAGAAGTTATAGGTATAAGAGTAAAGTAGAGAACCAGATGTTTCAAGTATAGGGATTCTTCAAGGTGATCGAAGATATAGATACTTGTGTATAGTATTCAGTTGATAGTAATGGTTTTGAGAAACTTGTTTCTCTTTCAGGTTACTCATATCTGGATGCATTCCTAAGTTGAGTAACGCTGATCGGCCTCCATCCATTTAGTTGACATGCACTGGAGACAGCTGTATGATTTGAATCTGGTTCCAATTAAATTAGTGCCTATGTTTCTATATTGGATATAGAACGGTTCATTTCTTAACGATGTTAAGGTACGGGGAGTTGTCCGGCTTATGCTTAAAACCAGACTCTGGATAACTCAAGGCACGTTTCTGTAATGGCTGTTTGTAGGTTGACCCGGGCTATGACGAGGGTTGACTTTCTACCATCTGGAAGATCAATAGTGATATTGTTCTTGACTCGCCACAGTTTTAATAAAAATGGATTTTTTCAGAAAACAGTAGTGGGGTATGGTAGAACTGGAAGTGATTCGAGAACCGCAAACGATTACTGAAAATTTGATAAGAACCTAAAGATTCGATCTGGTTTGACATTCCATTGGCCACTCCGCGGATATGGTGGGTAACCTCAGGCACTCGAGAGGTACTTCGGTATGCTCAAGGACGGTGACAGGGAGGTTCTTGTTTAGCTAGACTTGCCATTGCTGTTGTTCCAGACTGTGAGACCCGACAGGAGAATGAGTATAGCGTCGTTCTATACTAGCTTTAGAAGTGTACGTATAAATGACTCTGCCAAAGGGTTGTCATAGTCAGTGGGAGCAACGAAAGCATAGTGGACAAGTGGCTTATGTCTATTTATAGACTAAAGCAGATATAGCGGAGATAGATCATCTATTTCTGATGTGACGGTCATAGGTTTGACTTCATCAGAATAGGAGATGGATCTGTTAAGTAGATAGTAGAGTGTGATGTCCTGGTATTTGGATGACATACACATAGTAGGAAATGATATTCCTGCACTACGATCGGTTATGCTTTGGTTGTCACACGGTGGTTTCTCCACATAAGATATGGATATTATATCAGATATTCTGGTTACTAGATCTATGGTTTTAGGTCTAGATTTGGGTAGTTTCCCAATCTGGGTACTTAGATAGTATTCTAAAAGTGTTTTAGAATGGACGACTCCTGGCATGGTAGTGTACCTGCAGGTGATGGAGTCACTCTCTCTAAAGGTGTCTTACAGACTAAAGGGGAGAGGGATGTGCATGATTGGCAGATCACTTGCTTAGGCAATTGAGTTGATCATGAGATGTCAAGTACCACACCAGATATTTTTTTTGCACGAGATGCAATAAGTTGATATTAATCCAATCCTGGAGACACATTCGGAAGCAGATTTAGAACATAAGTGGATGTTCTAGGGATATGATAACAACAGCCTCTTTTAGGAGACAGTTATCATTCCAGGCTTCCAAGGTGACCTAGATGACAGAGTGACTGTCAGAGTTATAGTTTTCCCTCTGACAAGGGGCAGTAGTTTGGATAGGTGGTTCAAGCGGATACTGAGGGAGGCATGGCGCAGGATACTGATTAAGTTCAGTTGACGATACAGTCTAAGAAGTTTGGATTTAGAGTTCATTTATGAACTAGGTCCCATCAGATATCCAGACATATTCTAAGATAGGTATTGCTCATTTCGGGAGATGGCTTTCTCCGCGAACTTGAGATAAAGAGAGACATAGAAAGAAACATTAGAGCGGATCCACTCACTGAGGTTATTCCTCGAATGTAATAGTTTCGCAAACGGGCTTTGTGAAACTGATTAGTAGAGGAGTTGGGTGTTCGGTATCACAAGGGCTGTGAGTATGCGGCATCGCAATAATTAGCCTTGAGTGCAAGTGGGAGATTGTTGGATATAGTGCCCTCAGAATCAATTATTGGATCACAGGCACGTGATTGCAATGATTGAGGGAGGACCTATGCCGGTAGGACAGTCTTACTCGAAATGATAGTATGCTATCTGGTTTATCTTTATCATCGTGTACATGCTTTAGGTGACATTACAGGTCACTATTGCACGTTGATAGAACCCTTAGGATTCTTGCTTTACGGCCAGCAGTATGATGGCGATCATATACGTGGGAGCTGGGGTCTATAAGCACATCCTTAAAGTGGTCCCTAGTCGTGGGAGTTTTGAGACTGAGCATCGATACTCCATTAGTATACTAGTGTATACAGTCGAGACCCCGACAAGGGGCGGTGGCCGGTCTCACAAGCCATTGGTGTCAGTTGGTTCACCTAAGATGTATACAGGTGCTTATTGGGTTATGAGTACACCGTACAGGACTCGCCGGGAACATGCTAGTTGGTATTATACCTGACGTCAGATAGCAGTTCCCTGGTGACATGTGTACAGGTTAGTTCATCGACCTGAGATCGTCATTTGTCTCGTGTGAGTTCCCACTGTGCTTTGATTACTACCCTACCACGGCTCAAAGGAGTCATGCAAACAGGTTTTAGTTGGGTACAGTCCCGAGCCACATGGAGGCAGTGAGCGGATCGGCAGGGGTTTCGTCTCTTCCGGTATTGGGGGTGAGATCGCGCTGTGTCTAGGAGAGCCATTACACGAAGTCCTTGGCCAAGGCATGAGATTTACTGGTGGGTAATCCAGTAGTATCTCAGGGTGTTCTGGGCTACACTCCGACATGACTTGTACCGCTTTTGGGGGTCTAACTTTTACCAACCCCTAGGCCCGACATGCGTGGCTCATAGACGAACGGACCAGACTGTATGGATATTGTCACTAACAGGCTCAGTAGGGTGTCAGGATGAGTTCGCTCATCGACCTCCCTTTTGGTCAATACCTGGTAGCCCGTTATGTACGGATAGTACCACTGACGTGCTAGTGGTTAAATCCACAGCCAAAGTATTGACGAGTCTTTAGAGTCCCCCACAGACAGTTTCTCAAGTTTCGAGCGAAACGTTGTAGAGGCCGTATGATATATGGCAGGGTTCGATCATATACGTGCAGTAGTGCACGCATCATGATCGGGCGGATCATACTAGTGGGTTTTGGTTTAAGCTGGATCCTAGTATTAGATTTGTTAGATTGCTTTAGTCTCATTGCATTCGCATTCGGTCGGAATGCGGATGCAGGTATGTATATACAGGTGAGGGGTACTCTTGTGATCCGTCACGAGTTTACTTTAGTAGATGCCATTCTCTTTTTATTGTTGTAAACATTTAGGTTAATGTTTACTTTGGTGGAAATAGTGAGCTTAATTCATGATGAGGTGTATTAATTGTGACATGGACATACTTAGTAACTCATGGTCTCTTTTCTTGTGCTAATGTCACATTATTTGATTGATTTTTGGATGAAATGAGAGGGGGGGAGAGAAAAGGCAGCCATAATATGATGGTTAGCTCTTGTGTTTCATGCTTGCTCTCACTCTCATTATCATACAACACAAAAGAAAAAGAAAAGAATTCTTCTTCTTCCTCCTCTTACTTCTTGAGCTCACCATTTCCACCAATGGCATCACCTTCAACCTCCATCTATACACTCTCATGTGATGAGAATCAATGGATGCTTGAGATAAAGTTATCACACACATTCTCTACATCGCCTTGGACACGTCGCCTAGCGAACTTCGTGCCCAAGTTGCTTCAGACGAAGCGGGAGCCCGTAAAAAGAGTCGATGATGTGGTGCCCTTCCGACGAGAAGACCGGAGGTCGGAGATGCCGCGAGGAGCTTGGGTTGGTGGCTAAAGACCGAAGGACACGGATTGATCGGTATAGCTTTTCTAACCTTTCTTTAGTTGCTAGTTGTAGCTTAATGGTTCGATCCGGGATTAAAGTCTGCGATAGCGCCGGTTTCAAGTTTTGAAAAAGTTTTCGTTTCGGCGTTTTGGCCTCGGACAGAAGGCCGGGGCGCTACCGTAGACTTACAGCCGGGGTACATTCTTCCTTGCTAGAGGCATATTTCTCTATGCCTGATAGAACTGACGAGAACGCTGCGCAGGAGGTCCACGTGGAGGAGCAGGTAGGGCTAAGCGAGGTGTAGAAGCCTAAATAGTTGGCCGCTACGGAAAGGTGATAGCTAGTCTGGGGGCTAGATTTGGATTGAGTCTATGAGGACATGCTGGAATGTCGTGGGTGGATGCGCTACAAACTAAGCATAGGCCGTTTGCATGCCTGCAGTCCTTTACTAGGTGACCATTCCTCTTGCAGTAGAAGAAAAAATCTAGACTGGGCCGGTTAAATGGTACTCCCGGTCTCCTGGGTACAAAAATAGGCCTGGAAGAGGGTCCTCCTGCCATCTGGGTGGCAGAGCACTTCACACCGGTAGTCCGAGGTCTGCCCTTCTTTTTCACCACTGCCTTATAGCGTTGGGTAGCCTTCAGAGCAAGATCATGGGTTGGAAAATCCCCTGTAGCTAGTGCAGCTTGGATTTCCGGGTCCAACCCTTACTGAAATCGTCGAGCCCAGATCTCAGCAATCAGGATCAGGTGTGTCGCGAACTTGTTACGACCTTATGTTAGCAATGTAGTATATGATATTAGGAAATTGAATATTAAGAAATATCTTACCTGCTAAGCATGGTAAACTCAGTATCGTATTCATCTACATATTTATTCCATATTGAACCTTGCTATAAGTGGATGAACTGCTGTTCCACGTCGAAACGGGCAGTCTCAAGGAAATATTTCGCGTTGAACATGTTGCGAAATGTTTTCCATTCAGTAGGTTGGGCGAGTCGGCTTTCTTCATCCTTCCACCAGACTCTGGCGTTGTCAGTTAGTTGCAGCTTTACAACTCTCACCCAAGCAATCTCTAGCACTTGTGCTGCTGCCAGGTCATCCTCAATAGACTGAGCCTATTCCTCTGCCTCTAGTGGACTCTCTTTCCCAGAAAAGTGCTTCAAGTATAATGCTCGGAATTGCTTCACTCCGGGTGCCTCGGTCTCTGGACGATGCATGAGGATAGTAGTCTACTGCTGCTGACCCTCCAAAAGGCTCTTTATTGTCTCAAGAAATACTGTATGCTCGTTGATAGGAGCTGCTACGGTAGGTGGTAGTAGTAGAGGATGTGGTGGTGTGTTGCCATTGACATTGGTGCTTGTGTTGTTCGGTGAATCGATGATCTTGATGAAAAAGGAAAGGTTAGGATAGATTCAAGGAATTTGAAATATAAAGAATATATAGTTGCTGATTCTTATAAAGTGATATATAGCTTAGAATTCCATGCAGAACTGACCTTCATGGGCCGCTAACAAAACCTATCACGTCCCGCTTCCCAGTGTACGGGGAAGTAGACGTGATGGGCCGCAACTTATTTACTCAGAAATAAATACGTTAAGCGTAAATAAACAATATAAATGAATACATAAGAATAACAAGAGATGTAATAATAAACAGCAACTTTTATTAACATTCTTTCTTTACATTACAACTGATTTGAAAAGAAAATGCACAATGATAAAAGCAATGCCTAAACAGCGGCATACAAATGAAAAGGTAAGTACAAGTAAAAGCTAAAAGTCTGGCTCCTCTTCCAAGTCCTCCTGGCTGGGCTTGATCTCCTGAGAGTCGAGTCCTCCTGACGAACATTCCAAAGAAAGAAAGAAACAGGAATGTCGTTAGCGAGCTAGAGCTCGGTAAGTCCCAAAAGAGAGATAGGAATAGTTCAAGTAAAGGGAATAGAACTGGTAATTGGTATAAGAATATGTTTGTTATGCTAACGTAGTTGATTGTAACTTGGTACAGAATGTATCAGTGTATACGGGAGGAGTCCATCTTACTCCATGGACTATGGTAATCGGTAGTACGAGGCCCCTTCAAAACCCACGGGACAACGGCACGGATGTTCATGTATGTGTCTTTTAGTGACCATCTCGTTCCACTTCTAATACATTCCGTACCAGTCTACCCCATTAAACCCCATAATGTATATTATATAGATTGTAGTTATCAGACTTGTCGATACCATGGATACAAGTTGTTCATATAGTCAGGTTCAGGATATAAACAAGTAGTCATGCAATCAAGTCAAGTTATAGCCATGGTTCGGTCAAGTCAAGTCATGTTTGCATGTTGATATTGTTCTGGTATTCAGTTTCAGGTTCAAGTATTCATGTTGGATTCAGGTTAGAATTGGATTCAGGTTGAGTTGGATTCATGTTTGAATTGGATTAAGATTTAGAGTTAGACTTAGACTTGAGCCAGACACTTTAAACAGATTTGGATCATGAGTTAGGTTTCGGTATTATTAGTAACTGGTGCACATGGACGGCAGGATTTGTGTCTTTTTCGAAGACAATTACCATTGATAACACCGTTAAGTTTTTCTACCTTAAATAGGCAAGCACTCACTTTCTCCGGCTCTCTGAGGCTCAAGAGAATTGATCCCGCTTAAACCTATATTTACTAAGGTCCTTAAATGTAATTTTATATAACTCGAGGGGGGTTTATGAAAAATATTTTTTATATATTTTCAAAATAAATCTCAAGTAATTATTTAAGTTCTTTAGGGTTTTCATGGGTGTGAATTTTAAATAGTGAGGTATATTAGTGAATATTTACATAGCTTAAATAGCTCAAGGTATTTTAGTGTAAGACTTATCTTGTATTGATACTTGATGGTATTTTAGTGAAACATGTCATTCTTTTATTTTTAGAAAAAAAAACATGGAAGTTTATTATAACTTGAAAATATGTGGTTTGATAATATTTATATAATATTAAAAATTAATTTTATTATTAATTAGAAAATCTCGTTTTTCTTAAAAATCATATTACAAATCTTTCGAGACCGAATGCTCTGTGAGGAGGTCTGCATCTCGCTCTACTAGCCCGAGGATGTGCGATAATCCGCACCATCCAATAGCGAGTTCCCCAAAATGGGTTATAGAGACATAATCGCAAAGATTTAACAATACAATCTAAAAAGAAAAGTAGGTTTTATATAGTTCATGGTATTTTAATGAAATGTTGTAAACGCCACAAAAATATGTTGCAACGAGTATCATGCTATGTAAACGTGTGTGTATGTGAGGGGTAGGTCATTACCCCATGAAGTTTTCTAAAGGTAATGTTATCAAAAGAATTAAAAGATGAATATATGAAGTTCATGGTATTTTTATGTAAAAATTAGGTTAAAGTTATATGACATGATGTTTTAAGGTGAAAATTGTTTTTAATTATTAGTTTCATGATTAACAAGTATGGTGTATGAATATACATGAAGAAAATATAAGAAAAGTGGAATTTATAAGGTTTTTAAAGAAGATGTCGGTGTTAACTCCACTTCCGACATGTTTTATAAAAAGATACTTTTTATTTAGAAAGAGAAGAAGGGGTTGAGACTTACTATCTAGAAAGATGGAGGGTAGGTAGAAGAAAAGGTGGTAGCCTTCGTGGCGTCGTGGGGTCGCCGGAACTAGCGTAGATTCTCGCCAAAAATTGACCTTGGGCTAACTCCACTTATACTTAAAAAAAATTGATAATTTTGGTTAGGGAATTCAGAATGAGGAGGGGTTAGGGTATGAGGTTATATTTATAGTGTGGAATTAGGGTTTTGGAATTGAAAGAATGAATTAAAATGCATTTAAAATTGGATTAATTGAGAAATCTCTATTAAATTGCAGAGAAAACAGACAGTGCATGGTTAATGGGGGTAAGCCAGGGTCGTCTGTGCAGAGCACGGGGGTTATTGGCTATGGGGGGCCTGATGCCGCCGGCCCAAATCAACATCGCTGGCCAAACAATAGAGGAGAGCCGTCGGATGCTTGCCGCGTGTCCTATCTGGTGTTAATATAATTTTGCACATTTTTATTTTTCTGTCTTTTCATTTCTTATGTGTTGTGCACGTGTAAACTTTTGGGATTCCAAAAAGTTTTTAAAAAAATTTAGAAAAAATAATATGTGGCTGATGGGATTCGAACACAGGGGCTATATCACAGCAATGCAAGGCTTTACCAATAAACTACAAGTTACTTCTTGCTGTTCTTAAACAAAAATAATATTTAAATTGTACTCAGGCTTGCAAACTCTATTCTGTACATTAACTTAAAAATTTTCGTACAGTAAAATCAGAGTCGTTACAAGGCTCCTCCTGCCATTTGTGTGGCGGGGCGTTTCACACCGGCAGTCTGCGGTCTGTCCTTCTTCTTCACAACTGCCTCATAGCGTCGGGCAGCTTTCATAGCAAGTTCATGGGTTGGGAACCCCCTGTAGCAAGTGCGGCTTGGATTTCCGGGTCCAACCCTTGCTGAAATTATCGTGTCCAGATCTCAGCAGTAGCAATCAGGTGTGTAGCGAACTTGTTATGACCTTGTGTTAGCAATGTAATGAGTGAACTCAGGAATTTTAATTTGAAACAATATCTTACCTGCTAAGCATGGTAAACTCAGCATCATATTTATCCACCGACTTCACCCACATCAAGCCTTGTTGTAGATGGATGAACTGCTGCTCCATGTTAAAACGGGCAGTCTCTGAGAATTACTTCGCATCGAACAAATTGTGAAACGTATTCTACTCGATAGGTTGGATGAGACTGCTTTCTTCAGCCTTCGACCAGATTCTAGCGTTATCTGTCAGTTGCAGCTTCGCAACTCTCACCCAGACAATATCTGGCACTTGAGCTGCTGCCGGATCATCTTCTATCGATTGAGCCAATTCTTCCGCCTCCAGTGGGCTCTCTTTTCCCAAGAAATGTTTCGGGTGCAGTGCCCAGAATTGTTTGGCTCCAGGTGCCTCAACTTCGAAGCGGTGCATGAGGATAGCAATTTGCTGCTGCTGACCTCCAAGAGGCTCTTGATAGCCTCAAGCAATACCGTTTGCTCATTGATGAGAGCTGCAATGGTAGGTGGTGGTGGTAGAGTAGAAGGTAGGGTGTTGCCATTGACGTTGGTAGTGGTATTGTTGGGAGAATCCATGATCTTGATAGAAAAGGAATGGTTATGATAGATTCAAGGAATTTGAATTGTAAGGAATGTATAGTTCCTGATTCTTATAATTCTTGTGATATATTGCTTAAGAATTCATGCAGAGGTGGCCTGCATGGGCCACCAACAAAACCTGTCACACCCCGCTTCCCAGTATACGGAAACGGTGATGTGGCAGGCCGCAATGTATTTACTAAGAAATAAATACGTTAAGCGTAATTAAGCAATATATAAAATGAACAAGAATGACAAGTGATATAAAATAAACAGCAACTTTATTTACATTCATCTTTACATACAAATATTTGAAAAGAAAAGATACATTGATAATAAGCAATGCCTAAACAATGGCATACAAAATGAAAGTAAGTACAAGGAACTAGAAGTCTGGCTGTGCCGCAAACTGATCCAAGTCCTCCTGGCTAGGCTCGATCTCCTGCGAGTCGGGTCCTCCTGACGAACATTTCAAAGATAGAAATAGAAAGGAATGCCGTCAGCGAACTAGCGCTCGGTAAGTTCCAAAAGAAGAAAGAGAATATACAAGTAATATGAAATGAATAGATAAGTTGAGTATGATTGATTGCCGGTATATGATAGTTATTCTAACATGGTTCTTTGTAGCTTGATAAAGAAAGTATTCGTATATACGAGAGGAGTCCATCTTACCCCGTGGACTATAGTAACATGTAGTATAAGGCCCCGTCATAACCCACGGGACAACGACATGAGAATTCATGTAGGTGTCTTTTAAGTGACCTCTCATGCCACGATATACGTTCCATACCAATCTACCCCTTTACCCCCGCGTATTGTATTGTATAGATTTTGTTTACAAGTCTTGCCGAACCCATGGATACAAGATGTTCAAGTAGTCATGTTCAGGATGTGGTCAAGTAGTCCAGTAATCAAGTCAAGTTATAACCATGGTTTGGTCAGGTCAAATCAAGTCAAGTGTACATATTTGATATTGCTATTTAATTTCAAGTATTCATGTTCATGTTTCAAGTATTCAAGTTCTTGTTTGAATGTTGCATTCAGATTTGAATTAGACTCAGACTTGAGTTTGGATTCAGGTTTGAGACTGAACTAAGACTTGAGTCAGACACTTGTAAACTGATTTAGATCTCGAATTAGGTTCGGGAGTTATCGGTAACTGCGGCACATGGACGGCAGGATTTGTGTCTTTTTCCAAGATAATTACCATTGATAATTCCGTTAAGTTGTCTATCTTAAATAAGCAAGCACTCACTTTCTCCGGCTCCCTGCGGCTCAAGAAAATTGATCCCGCTTAAACCTATATTTACTAAAATCCTTAAATAATGTTTTATATAACTCAAGGGGGTTTTATGAAAAAATATTTTAATATAGTTACAAAGTAAACCTCGAGGGTGTTTAGTATTATTTAGGGCTGTCATGAGCATAGATTTTAAGTATTTGGGGTATTTTAGGGATAATTATTTAGCTTGGAAAGTTCATGGTATTTTATTGTAAAACTTGCATTTTTGGTATCTTGATGGTATTTTATTATCATTGGTTAATCTTTTCATTTTTGAAAAAATAAGTTTATTATATTTTGAAAATATTGATTTGTAATTTTATATAATTTTAATTTTAAAAATAAATTTATTTTATTTAGAAAATTCGTATTTCTTCAAAACCGTATTTAAATCTTTTCGAGATTGAGTGCTCCGTGAGGAGGTCTGCATCTCGCTCTGTTAGCCCAAGAATGTGCGATAATCCACACCATCCATTAGCGGGTCCCCTAAAGAGAGTTGTAGATGCATAATTGCAAAGGAAATGAAATACCGCATTTTAAAGAAATCCGTTTTTTTAAAGTAGGGGTATTTTATTGTAAGATTTTCCTCGTAACACATATTCTTACAAAAGAGTCATCGTGCTATGGAACAAGAGTGTACGTGAGGGGTAGGTCGTTACCCCGTGAAGTTTTTCCTGAAGGTATTGTTTTAACGAAACTAAAAGAAGCGATATCAAAGTTCATGATATATTAATGAAAAAGTTAATTTAAAGTTATTTTACATGATATTCTAGGATAAAATTTATTCTAGATATTGGTATTAAGATTACAAATATTGTGTAAGAATTTGGAGAAACAATATATAAGAAAAAGTGGAGTTTCTAGGGTTTAGAAAAAAAATATCGGTATTAACTCCATTTTTACCGATTTTGATTAAAAAGAAATTCAAGGAATAGAAAGGGAGTTTGGGAGGGACTTACGATTTAGAAAGTTTAAAGAAAGGTTGAAGTAGAGGGGGTGAACTTCGCAGCGTCGCGGGAGCGCCGAAATTTGCTTCGATCTTCGCCGGAAGTTACTTGCTTGCTAACTCCTCTTTACTCCACTTATACTTAGGAAATTTTTGAGAGAATTTTGCTATAGTTTTCAGAATGGTGCTGAGCCAAGGTAGGGGATGGTATTTATAGTGGAGAATTAGGGGTTTGAAATTAAAAATTTGGATTAAAAAGCATTAAAATGTGGGTTAATTGTGAAATGAAGGGTATCTGTTTGATTGCAGGGAAATCAAACAGTGCAGGGGAGTTAGGGTTAGTGAAGAGACTAGTGTGCAAAGCTCGGGGACATTTGGCTATGAATCAGTAGTCGGTGCCGGCCCAAACATGATTTCCACCGGTCGATCTAGGGTTACTTGCCTCGAAATTCATACTAGCTGATCAACTCTCTGTTTACTCCATTTTCCACATGTTTGATTTTTCTGACTTTTTATTTCCCGTATATTGCACGTGAAATCTTTTGGGCTTCCAAAAAGTTAAAAGAAAAATTCAGAAAAAAATAATGTGTCTGATGGGGTTCGAACACAAGGGCTACGTCACAGCAGTGTAAAGGCTTTACCAGTGAACTACAAGTTATTTCTTGCTGTTATTTAACAAAAATAATTTATAACTCAAACTCAGACTGTAAAACTCATTTCTGTACATTAAAAGTGAAATTTTTCTGTATAAATATTTTAGAGTCGTTACAGGGGGTAACGGGATATATAATTTTGAGTTATATGGAGAAGTACATTAATTGATTTCAAATACCTTTAGAATAGATAATCTAGCGACATGGACTTATAGGATGCATAGGATATGACTGGCTCCATATATCTTACTTGTTACATTACATGTTGTTGTTGTTGCTTAATGTTTATACTCATGATATCTCGCTCTTGCACATGGCATCCTATACCGTATATTGTTTATACTATTATTATAATATCTATGACTCGCTGACGTCTGGGTTTTGTATGGTCCGGATCCATTGACTTTAGCATATGAGAACCATGAGTATTTCGACAGGATTTCCAATCAGTGAGGACCATTTCATTGATACAGCTCTTATTGATGGTTTAGGTATTCTTTTTTCTTGGATCTTTATCGCTTCCACTATATTTTTTCCTGTTATTGTTCTTATGGTTGTTGGACATGTTTATACATTTATAGACACATTATTGTTCTTGATTACCGATGGACCGCTGTAATGTTACTACGCAGGGATATTTTCTTACCATAGGTAGTATGGTTAGCTTTGTTACATTTTCAAATTTATGTATTTTGGGAAGCGGGGCGTGACACCTAGCTTGCTTGGAGCGGCTCTACCGATCCAAAACACGTCGCGTCTAGTTCAACCCGAGAATCCCGAACTGTCAAATCTTGTCTGATTCACGTGTTCCACCAGCCAAATCGAAGTTCTCGCAAAATCATCTGGGTCAATAAATATGTCATAGTAATTGCATTGATGTCTCTCGGAATCACAAAAATCCATCGTTTAGGGCCCCAAAATCGCTGTCAAAGATTTGTTCCGAATTTTGACTTTCGAATTAAGAATGAAATCAGCACCCAGATCAGTTAAGATTTGACAGGCGGCATCGGGAATCAATTTGGGACGCAATCAAATAATCAGTTTCTCATTTTAACAACTTTTTATTTTTAGAAGTTTTCTATCTTTAGCAATTTTTCTTTTGATCTATTCCGTCCTATTTGTCCTTTCTATACTATTTCTACCTAATTACGTCCCTGTTTTTCTACAGTCCTTTTGCACATGGTAACGTGTTTCTCTTCTTTCATGACTACTGTCTTTTTCTGTTTAATAATTTTTACTTATGCTTGTTACGAATTATGATCATAAGCATGTTGTTCCAACCAAAGAAGTATCCATTAAAGCCAATTGGCAGTCTCATTGTTCTTTTTCATTTAAGTTTTTTCTACACTTACAAGCCGGCACCTTCTCAATTTTTTTGTCCTTTTCCGTCATTTGTCAAATTTAATTGCAAAAATACGAGTGAGTTAGGAAATTAAGTGATTTATACTACTATATATTCATAAAATGTATCATATGATCATCATATTAAACATATTAAACCAATTAAAAATATTAGAAAACGCAATCAGAACTTGTTAACATTGTTCATTCTTCTTCAAAATTTACATGTCAAAATAACAAAAATAACAGACGATCGATCAACAAAGAAAAACTAACATTAACATCCTAAGCTATTTGAAATGTCTCCTCACATCAACATAGTGGGCATGGGTTTTTCTTCAACAATCAAGAAACAATGCACTTCATATGGAATGCATGATCACAACACAACCACACTCGTTCGACTAGATCACCACTGCTACCCATCTCAATTTTTTCAAAATACACCGCACAAATATCATCATTCTTATCCTTCAACCCTTGTCTCTTTCGCTTACGCGACTCTTTGATTGTCATCATCTTATCAATACCAGTACAAATATATACTTTTATATGAAACTTATTAACTTACTGATCTCCGTTTCAAAATACATGCGATGCTGATATTGGTGGGGAATGTACGACGAACCACCCAGCGAGCAAAGCTACAACAATTCTCGAGCGAATGTAATTGAGAGGCTACATACTTGCGATACTTGTAGGAGGGCAGTTCGTCCAAAATAAACTTTGTGCCATCATAAGGGCCATCAGAAGAGGCGATGATCACTTGGGCAGAGTCTTCAATGTACCCGTGGGTGCACACGGAAGGATCGATATCGTCGGTATCCGACGACGTGTGCATCAGTTTTGCATGGAGAAAGAGAAGCAACGGCGGTTTGTTGTACTCTTTGACCATTGAGAAAGGCAACGACTGTGCTGCATCAAGTTAATGCGCTATTGAGAGAAATGCAAAATAAGAAAAGAAGATCCATAGAATCTTAGAGATACCTCTCTCTCTCCTCTCTCAACTATTTTTTTAAAATTTTTGGATTTTTTCTTTTGAGTAGGGAATGAAGATGAAGTGATCTGTCTTAAATAAAGCAGGAGATGGGCACAGATGCCAATAGGAGATGAGACATGTGGCAATAGGAGATGGAAATACCAAAATTTGTGAGGTTAAAATTGGCATTTTGAAAATTCTGCCACCTCTCTATGGCTTTACATTATATATATAGGATGGTCTAAACATTTATTGGTGATTAATTGTGCATGGTGGCCTATATCAAGGGTAAGGCTTGCAGGGCTTGATACTCGGCATGCTGAGCTTGATGTTATAAATCGAGCATCGGATGGGTAATGGTTTCTGGTCCGTGAGAGGTGTATCCACTAGATTCCATACGTTAATCAATAGTTTCCCGGGCCTGTTAAGCTGCAAATATATAATTGAGTTTCTTAAAACCTTTTCTGCTGAAATTATCATTAATATAATTAAAAGAAAATATAGTACAAAATCATGTGACTTTTGTGTCATGGTGTTTATCGGGTCGGGCTGGGCTCGGGTTGACCGGGCTTAGGCCCGGCCCGAATCCCCCCAACCCGAACCCAGCCCGCCCCGTGGCCGAGCTTGGGTCGGGCTAGCCAAAACGGTCCGGCCCGTTTAAAATTTTTGATTTTTTAAAAAAAAATTAAAGTAAATTTTTATTTTTATGAAAAAAATTTAGAATTTTTTTTAACTCGAACTTCATGTAGTTTCCGGGACAGACCTAGATATTTTATTAATTAAAAAATATTTGAGGAGGTGACATAAGTTGGCAAACCTTACCTCTTATACAAATGCCAAAAAAAATTAAAAATATAATTCAATAAAAAAAACTAACTGGTTAGCTTCTATCGGTCTTCACTCTTCATCGGTGTCAGAGTCTTCAATACTCTTAATATGTTGTTGTCTGGCTTCTGCATCGAACCAAATTTTTTGGCATGCTGCGATTTTTAATGAGTCATCTGACAATATCGCTCTCTTGTTGCTCAGAACTCTGTTACCTCCACTAAAAGCATACTCCGAAACTACTGTGGAGTTGTTAGTAAATCACGAGCCATGGCAGAAAGCACAAGATATATGTGTCCATGTATTTTCCACCAATCCAAAATAGCAAGATTATCTATTTGATCCGCGGGAAGAAAATTACTGAAATCAGTTTGCAAATACATTGTAAGCTCATTATAAGTAAAAGAAGTATAAATAGTTGTTCTTTGTTTTTTCTGCTGCAAAAAATGAAATATTCCTTTTTTGGAAGTTTGTTGTGAAGAGGAAGATAAGGAAGAAGTTCTATTTTGACCGTACTGTGCATCATATATGGCATACAATTCATGCAAATAAGAATCTAAAATATTTTTATAATCTCCTATATCGGTACCTAAGTTTTCATGGTATCCATCTAATAAAAAAAATAAATTATCTTTTTAAGTCTGGGATCAAAAATAGATGCTAAACAAAACAATGCAGGAACTTTTCTCCAATATTTATTCAATTTCGTAAGCATGCTATGTAACATTCCAGCAAATGCACTTTCAGGGTCAATTACATGCTCATTAATAATTTTACTAACATAAAATAACCGTTCTACTGCTAAACATATAGTAGGATAATAAACACCAGATAAATATTTAGTTGCATTGTAAAATATTTCTAAAAATTTCAAAACATATTCACAAACAAACTAATCATAATCCTCTAAATTATTATTGGGCATTTGTTCCTCATAAAATAAAATAATGGGTTCCCGATATTTTAAAACACATTTCAACATCTCATAAGTGAAATTCCACCTAATTGGAATGTTGAATTTGAAAGATCTAATTTTAAATTTAATTGGGTACAAATTTGCTTAAAAATTTGTTTTCGGGGTCTAGAAGTTTCAATAAACATCATTGTATCTTCGCTAAATGAGGATCGATTATACTAAGACCATCATGCACAATTAAATTTAACACATGACATGCACATCTTTGATGAAATAATTCTCCATTCAAAACAGGATTTAAATTATGTTTTAAAATTGCTATAGCAAAATTATTATTAGTAGCATTATCAAAACTAACAGAAAATATTTTATTTTGCATATTATATTCACGTACAGTAGTCAAAATACAATTACTTATATTATTCCACTATGTAGATGCTCCATTTTTGAAAAACCAATAATTCTTTTATGTAAAAACCAATCATTATCAATGAAATGTGCAGTAACACAAATATAACTCATACTCCATTTGTAGTCCAAAGATCAGAACTTAATGCAATTTTACTCTTAAAATTTGCAAAAATATCGATCAAATTGGCTTTACCATCATGAAATTTTTTTAAAACATCACTTCTAAGTATTGTTCTGGGTACTCTTTTAAATGCTGGATTATATGCATTTTTTACCAATCTATCAAATTTTTCATTTTCTGCAAAACCAAATGGTCGTTCAGCATGTATGATACATCTTGCAAGTTCTCTTATATTAGTATCTTACGAATAAGAAAAACTAGTTAAAAAGTTAGACGACATACTTAGAGTCGTCTGCCGAAAATCAGCTTTTTCGTATTTGATTAAATGTCTTTTTAGATGGGTAGTTCCACATGAAGTGGAACAAGTAAAATCTGCTTGGTAATGAGTACAAACTGTCCGCTCGCTTTCACCTACAAATGTTTGTACTACAAAATATTTCCAAATATCAGAAGTTTTAGCTCTTTTATGTTTAGGGGCAGAATTTCTTACTCCAAGAACGGTACGAGCAGGAACTTCTTCAGGGACATTATTTTGTGAAACAGCAGAGATCTCATAATTAGAAGATTCATAGTTAGGAGAATAAGAATCAAAATTAGTTTGCAGCATTATAACAACTTCAATTTTAATGTACATAAAATTGTTTAAAAGTTAATGTACAATTAGGATATTTACAATTCCTGTGAAGGCTATAAGTATTTGTTTCAATTTTGAACAGCAAGAAAGCTTGCAGCTCATTGGTAAGGCATTGCACTGTTGAGACAAAGCACCAGAGTTCAAATCCTATTAGCCACAATATCTTTTTATTTATTTTTCTTTTAATTTTTTAGAAACCCAAGAGTCTACACGTGCACAACACGTAAAACCAAGAGTCACACTTAAAACAAACAGGTGCAAATTAGTATTCAGACCAACAGGGACATGTGGCCCAAATCCAAGCCCCCACCTCAAGGATCCGACCAGTGAAAATTCCCTATGGGCCGGCGCTGCCGGTCCAACCTAGTCCAAACCCAAATTTTTTTGTAAACCCTAAACCCTTGGACTCCCCCCTTAACTCCAGTATTGTTTATTTTCTCTGCATATTTACAGAGAATAATAAAACCTCTTTAAATCCTATTTTAATGCAAATTTTAATGCATTTTTCATCACCTCTAAACACTAATTTTCCCTATAAATACCCACTCCATTTTACACCCCTCTCACTCAAAATTTTATTACAAAAACTATACAAAATTCTCAAGCACTTTTGCGTACAAGTGGAGTTGGTGAAGGGCGAAACTCCGACGAACTTCCGAGAAGATTTCGACGACGAAACGACGCCCTAAAGCTTTCTTTAGGACCCCCTCTAACTCTCTTCCAGTCCAACAAATCAGTAAGTCCCCTTTTCTCTCTCTCCTTCTTCTATAAAAATATTCATTTCTAAAACCCGACGGAAGCGGAGTTAATCCGACTTCCGATTCGGTTTTTCTTCAAAAATCAACCTTTCTTAACCTAGAACATACCATACTCTCACATATTGTTTAACGAACATTACTAAATCTATTAAAGCAAGTTTCACCTTAAAAGAATCATTTTTGTAACTTTTATCGCACTCTTACAGAAAAATACCATATACTTTAGTTTCGACATGATAACTTATTTCCTTACTATACCTTTAGATAGTTCACGAGGTAATGACCTACCTCATCACAACACACATCTCTATCATAGCACGATAAAATTTGGGACAATTGAATACGGGAAATACTACTTTACAAATAAATACCCTAAACTTACAAAACAGTTTTCTATAACAAGTGTATTAATCATTTCCTTGCAATTGCACCTCTACAACCTAATTTCTGGGAACCCTGTTTCAGGATAATGCAGATTATCGCACGTCCTTGGGTCTAGTAGATCGGAATTCAGACCTCCGCAAGGAGCATTCGGATTCCAATGGAAATTTTAATATCATTTTTAAGAAAATGAGATTTCTAGAAAATAATAAAATAAAATTATTTTTATATAAATATATATATATATCATCAAAAGATCTATTTTAGATATAATATACAATATTCAAAATTTTCTAAATCAAAAGAATTACCTATATATAAAAATACCATGCAATACAAAACAAGTTCAATATATATTAATAAAATACCATATACTATGAACACTAGATTCTATTTACTAGAAATGTCACAATTGTAAAATATACGGTTATGAAAACCCTAAAGATGATAATTAAATGGTTAAGGTGTATTTTGAAAATTATATCAAATTATTTTTACATAAAACCCCCTCAAGTTATATAAATTACAATAAGGACCCTAGTAAATATAGGTTTAAGCGGAACCAGTCTCTTGAGCCTCAGGGAGCCAGAGATATGGGTGCTTGCCTATCTAAGGTAAACAATCCAATAAACGGTGTTATCAACACTGTAATTGTGTTTGAAAAAGACACAAATCCTGCCGTCCATATGCAGCAGTTACCGATAACATCAAAACATAATTCATGATTCAATTTCTTTTCTAATTGTCTGACTCAGACTAAGTCTCAATATAATCAATCTGACTTGAATATGATTCTAGTATAAAACACAATTCAATATGAATCCATATATTCAATCTGTTCAATCTGTTCAATCTATTCAATCTATATTGACTAAACCGAACCATGGATATATTCTATCTACATGTTCTTCCATTTTATCCGTTCCATTACTGATATCATGGTTTCGACAAGTCATCCATCTATAATAATCTATAATGCAAGACAATATAATTTACAATACAATACAATACAATACAATACAAAAGTCATCGCGGGGTTTTAAAGGGGTGGATTGGTACGGAAGGTGTTAAAAGTGGCACGATACTGTAACCATGATACACCTAACCTGAATATCTATTGTCGTTATACCGTGGCTGAACGGTTCCTTGTGCTCCGTATACCTTAGTCTCCGGAATAGTGGGACTCCTCTCGTATACACTGGCATTTTCTATACCAAGCTACAAACAAGAGCGTTAACAATATAATCAACATTAATAACTATACACTCTCTTTATCTATTCTACTTCTCCATTAACTTTGGGACTTACCGAGCGATTGTTCGCTGACGACATTCAGTTTCTTCTTCTTCTTGGAATGTTATCAGGTGGATCGGACCTTCAAGAGATCGAGCCCACCAGCGAGGACTTGGATCAGATGGCCTTCGACCCAGAGCTCTAGTTTACTTGTACATTTCTGTATTTTCATTTCTGTTTTGCCACTGTTTTGGCATCGCTTTCATTCTATGTATTTACTTTTCCATTGTACCGTAAAAAGAATGTTTAATAAATAAAGTTGTTGTTCATTTACATCTTATCTCCTGTATATATTTCTTTTATGTTTCTTAGATATGCTCAGCGTGTTTACTTCTGAGTAAATACGTAGTGGGCCTTGTCGAGTCCCCGTACCGTACACCGGCAAGCGGGATGTGACAGGTTTTGTTGGTGGCCCATGCAGGTCTGTTCTGCGTGGACAACCTAAGCAATATAAAACACAAGAAACAGCAACTGAAAACATTCCTTACATTACATATTCCTTGAATCTTATTCTTTGAATCTATCATAACCGTAATTTTTCATTCAATGTTATGGATTCCCCAAACAACACCAGCACAAATATCAACAACACTCCTCCACCTCTACCGCTTACACCTGCCATAGCTGCTCCAATCAATAAGCAGACGGTAATGCTTGAGGCGATCCACAGCCTTCTGGCAGGACAGCAGCAGACTGCTGTTCTTATGAACCGACCAGAAGCGGAAGCCCCTAAGGTAAAGCAATTCAGAGCTTTACACCCCAAGAAATTCTTAGGGAAGGAGAGCCCTCTTGAAGCTGAGGAATGGGCTCAGAGTATTGAAGATGATCTGGCAGCTGCACAAGTGTTAGTGTATATGCCCTAGAGGCCATTACTGTATCATACTAGTTTGTATATTACTTAATGGAAGCTTGGGATATTCACAGTTGTATAGACAATCTTGCTCAAAATGATAGTATGCTACTTGGTTTGTTTCTACTTTAATGTGTACATGTGTTTATTTTAGTATATCACCTATACACATTAGTGGAGCCCTTAGGATCTTTGCTTGATTACCAACGTTGTGATGACAGTCACACTCGTGGGGGCTGGGTAATCCACAAGCACATCCTTATACAGGTCCCTAGTCGTAGGACTATCGAGATAGGGCATCGATACTCCGGAGTAGACTAGCGTATGCGCTTCTCATCCCAGCAGGGGAGACGGTCTGTCCCACAGCCGTCAGTACGTCGTACTTGAGATAGTATGTGGGTGCTCGTTAGGTTACGAGTACACTGGACAGGACTCGTCGGGAACTGATTGGTTGGTACTATACCTATCGTCAGTTATCAGTTCCCAGGTGACATGAGTACAGCTTAGTCCGCTGACTTGACACTGTCACTTCGCCTCGAGTGTGTTCCCACTGTACTTTGATTACTACCCTACCACGGCTCAAAGGAGTCGTGCAAACAGGTAGTAGTTGGGTGCAGTCCCGAAGCACTTGGAGGCAGTGACGGTTAGACAGGATTCGTCTCTCCCGGTATTGGGAGTTGATATCGCGTTGTGTCAAGGAAAGTCATTACACACAGTCGTCCCTGGCCAGGGCAAGCGAGATATACTGGTAGGTTTCTAGTGTTATCTCAGGGTGTTCTGGGCTACACTCCGACACGACTTGTACCGCTATTAGGAGACTGACGTTTACCGCCCCCTAGGCCCGCCATGCGATATTCTCAGACGAACAGACCGGACTGTACGGAGATTGTCACATTCAGACTCAGTAGGAATTCAGATGGGTTTCACCTCGTCGGTCTTCTTATCGGCATCTACTTGGGGGGCCATTACGCACAGCTAGTGCCGCTTGCGGTCTGTGGTTAAACCAACTGCCAGCGTAGTGTCGAGTCTTTAGAGTCCCACACAGAGAGCTATTCGCCTTTAGGCAAAAAAGTAGAGGTCGCATGGTTTTGCGACAGGGTTCGGTCACATCCGTGCACTTGTGCACGTTTAGTGTCTGGGCAGTTATCACTAGCGGGCTTTGGTTTAAGCCAGATCCTAGTGTACGTTTTAGGATTGGTTTTATCTCGTTTGTATTCGTGTTACTCGGAACGCGGATGCGGGTGTGTATGCACGGTTGACAGAGAGACAGAGGCAGAGGATTCTCATTAGGGTTGTTGACTGTTGACTTTTGCTTAACCCTAATGAGAATAAGAAATATGATTAATGATAATATTAATTAAGTATTATTGTGCCATGGTTGGGTTGAAAGGTTGACTTTGTTGACTTGTTGACTTTGTTGACTTGTTGACTAGGTTGGACTTGTTGACCATCATCATCACAATGGCTATCATTTCATGGCAAAGACTTTTGCTTGCTTGTTATTCTTTACAAAATGAGTGCATGAAATGATATTGCCATTTTGACTTGAACCATCACATAATACTCAATTACTATTATTGGTTATGATTATTTTGGATTATGAGAGCAAGGGTGCAAAAGTCTTGCTCATTCTTTCATTTCCTTTCTCTCTCTTGCTCAAGCTCTCCCTCTTCCTCTTGCTCTCTCTCTAGTTCATGGTTCTATTGTCTCATGTGTTGAGAAGCAAGAACCATAGAGATCAAAACCCATTACACTTCCCTACTCATCCTAGTATACAAGGTCTAGCAAGCCAAGTGTTCTAGTTTCTTCTAGTTTGAAGTAGAAGCCAAAAGGTAGAAGCTTTCGGGTGGATCCATCTTCGGCGCGAGGAGACGACGAGGTGAGGCCGATCCGACCACCGCAAGGAGTTGAAGACGAAGGAGTTCAAGTTAAGGTATAACCCCCTAACCGAGTAAGTAAAACTCCTAGTTAGGTTGTTGGATAGTTGTTTAACAAAGATCCGTATTTTAAGTTCATGTTACCCCCTAAAGAAAAATCATTTTTCACCATTTCCGCAACCCCAAAGAACTGGGGACGGGTAACGTGGACTTACAGTGGTATCAGAGCCTAATTAAACACTATCTAACATATTAGCAAAGTAACTAGAAGTTCGATTGGAGAAAAAGTCACGAAACACGCCCGAAAAGTATAGTTTCTGCCGATTTTTTTTCCTGTTCAAAAATTAATAAATCTTACACTAAAAATCGGCTTAGGCTTTTTATAAGACACCCAAGAAAATTGGTCCACCGACTCGGTCATAGCGCCGCGGAAACGCGGCAGGAGCATGCTCCCGCCGCGGATCCGCGGCTGAGTTGACTCAGCCATGGCACAATTTTCCTGCAGTGTGTTTCTGAGGTTGTTTTAGGATTTTTACAATATGATTTTTCTGCCCAGATTTTCCAGAAAGAAAAATTTGTTTTTGGGGCTTAAAAATCCGTATTTTGATAGAACTTCTAAAGACTTAAGCTAACGGGTATATATCTGTGATGTGATATATGTATTGAACGTCTGCTAATCGCTATACGTCGATTAGTGGGGGTTATATATATCTGTGATCTGTAATGTTGATGGTATGTGTATATGAATTCATTGAATTGTCGCGGATGAATAGCCGGGGGGTTGTGAGATGAGAGTTTTTTTTATCTTTCAATTCATGTAAATTTGTAATTGATGTAATATAATTTATTTGGCCGCACAACCGGGATGAGGTTGTAGCCGTCATTGTATAATTTCTTTTACTGTTTTTGCTCCTAGGATAGACCCATGGAGGGGGTGCACAAACTACCGGGTACTTCAAAGTGCCGAGTGGCCTACTCACGTTGTTGAGGGAGGTTGCTTCACTTCGGGTATTTGGCGGGTAGTTTGCCGCACCCGTAGGGGTCTAGGGTGGGGTATTAGCTATTCATCGCGACCGTGTAATCCGCTCTTCGTTACAGGCTCATACGGAATGCGGATTCCTAGTATATCCAATGTGTTCATCTGTGATCTGGAATGGCTATCATTGCATGTGACGAATGTGTATATCTATATATGATATCTATTTAGGCGTTGCTATGTTTTGCATCCGCGCTAATCCAGCCCACGCTCTGTCGTTAGTTAAGTAACCTAACAGGTAATGACGGGGCCCCGTGGCGAATGCGGATGGCATAAGCGTACGTCATATTTTCGTTGTTTTCTGCAATGGTAGGATTAAATGATGGGACGCATTAAAATTAATGCAAGAAAATAAACCAAGTAAAAGTCGTTGGAACAATTTCAAAAACCACTCGGTTTCTTTTCAAAAACAACTTTTAAACGCGGAGCTTAAGCCACTCCTTTTAAAAGCTATCAAGGTTCCTTCGATTATATCAAGTTCACTACGTTCACGGTTTCGCCAAAACCATTCGTAGCCTTCCGTCGTTTCATATGAATATTCAACAGTATTCAAGCTGTGTTTGTTGGCCTTGGTCAAGGCACAGTGTTTGGTAGCTGGTGGATATTCATATGTTGCATAGATAGATGCGTTGGTTTGGGACAGTCGTATTACTTTGTTAGCCATAGTCAAGAGTATATATGGGTGGGTTCAAATCAACCTGGACAAAGACGGGTAGAACTTGACATGTGACTTATGATTTGTTGGCCTTAGTCAAGGTCATAAGAGCATGGGGCAAAAATCCACATCGGGAGTTTCAAAAGAAACTGAAACTTGCTAGCGCTGCATACCATTTGGAGTGTGATGATTCTGGTAGGATTCCTTCAGTTTTGTCACGCGATGATATTTGGATCCCGATCCTGCTGTGAGTATATGATACTCCTCCGGAACTCTCTCACTTAACGATCAATGCTATAAACCAAGTAGGTGTCTAGAAAAGTGTTAGCGGGGCTACGCCCACAGGGAAAAGAGGTTATTTAATTAAGAAACTTCGCGAAAGCGTTGGAAAACCTCCCTCGAAGTACCGACACTAGCCTGGCCGAACGGTTAAGCAAGTATTGTACGGTGAGATTGATCCCGACTAATTCTTCCTTTTTGGTTTGAGGAGGGATTCGAGAGACAGTGGGAGCCATCCTGTTTAGATAAATTAAAAAACCAATCTAAACTTGCAAGAGCATCATGCTGAGTGGTTTCTTCTCTCTCTCTTAATTGCAGCGACCCAGTGACCACACATAGGTTACATCTAGATAATAAAATGACTGAACCTAACTGTTATGATTGGCAAAGGTCTGTCCAGATGTCCATTACCCATGACAAGCTGGGACACCTCTTAACTAATCAAACCCCTGCCGTCTCAGGACCAGTTTCCTCTGTTACGGACATTGACATCCGTATGACATCGGAAAAAGACTGTGCGAAAACCAAGTGCCTCGTGTTAGCCTCAGTTGATGGTGCAAACCAGAGGCAGCACGAGAAGATGGACTCGGTTTCTATCTTCCTCCGTAACAAAGATTTATATGGAGAGCAATATCGTATCGCAAGATATGAGACCTCGAACGAATTACTTCAAGCGAGGTTGGCTGCCGGGTTATCTGTAGGGGGCAACGTCCTTACAGAGACCAGCTATTTTGAGCTCACGGACCTGAAGACCACGTTGATGAACGGGTCAAATACTGACTTGATTCTACAGTCCCTGCTCTCTACTTATACCCTGAAGGAAACCAGGGAAGAAGAAGGAAAGGGAAGAGCAAAAGTTTCGGGACTGGGTGTAGTAAAAGAATAACGTTCCTATTGTTACGGGAATGAACATTGGCAGAAGGATTGCAGGGCTAGCAAAGCCAGTAGCCAGAATTCGAAGCATGTTGTGGCTTCGGCTTCGGGTGTGTTTGTAATAGAGAACTGTATGTCAGTTAACCCTACTTCCTGGGTATTGGATACCGGATCAGGATCTCACATCTGTAATTCATTACAGGCTCTGAGAAACCGTAGGGTTATCAGGAAAGGTAATATGACTCTCAGGGTTGATAACGGAATGAGCATGGATGCTGAATCCGTAGGGGAATATCATCTTGGACTGACAACTGGGCAGATATTGGTTCTGCGTAACTGTTTGTATGTACCAGATGCGACTTGTAATATCATATCTGTATCCTTACTTTCTAAGGAAGGATGTGATTTTACTTTGTAAGCGATGTGGTCCACATCCACCTAAATCAAGTTCTGATTGGGTCAGGTACATTAAATAACGGGATATATGTATTGAATCAAGCTCAGATTTTCAGTGTCCAGAACACACTTAAAAGAAAGTCTCCGGAAATAAATCAGGCTTTCTTATGGCATTGTAGACTGGGTCACATTAATGAGACACGATTAACTAAGTTACATAAAGAGGGATACTTGAATCCGTTTGAGTATCAGTCTTATGCCACTTGTGAATCTTGTCTCATGGGAAAGATGACAAAGACTCCGTTCACCGGACACGGAGTGAGAGCGAGCGAGCTCTTGGGACTCATACACAGTGATGTGTGTGGTCCAATGTCTACACATGCGCGACGTGGTTATTCATACTTCATTACTTTCACAGATGATTTCTCTAGGTATGGACATGTCTTCTTAATGAAGCACAAATCCGAGGCCTTTGAGAAATTTCGGGAATACAAGAATGAAGTTGAAAACAGGCAAAAGGATAAAGACACTGAGATCTGATCGAAGTGGTGAATACTTGAGTGCCGAGTTTCTGGACTACTTAAAAGAGAATGGAATTCTCTCTCAGTGTTCCTCCATACACACCACAACACAACGGTGTATCTGAAAGGCGGAATCGAACACTATTGGATATGGTTCGTTCTATGATGAGTAAGGCTGAGTTACCACGATCTTTCTAGGGTTATGCACTAGAAAAGCTGCATATCTCTTGAACCAAGTTCCTACTAAGACAGTGCCTACCACACCATATCAAATGTGGAGTGGGAAGAAACCCTGTCTTAAACCCTTTAAGACATGGGGATGTCCAGCTTTTGTCAAAAAGCAGCATGCGGACAAGCTCGAGGCACGCTCAGTACAGTGCAAGTTTGTGGGATACCCAAAGAACTCCAAGGGGTATCTTTTCTATTACGCAGAGGAGCAAAAAGTCTTTGTTTCTCGTCATGCCCGCTTCTTGGAAATTGAGTTTTTAGAAAATTGGATAAGTGGGAGCGCAATAGAACTGGAAGAAATTCCAGAACCGCAAGCTATTACTGAAACCTTAGTAGAACCAGGAGGTTCAGGGGAACCGGACATTCCTACGCCGCTCCACAGGAGTAGTAGACAGTCTCATCCGCCCGAGAGATACTACGGTTTTCTCATAAACGGGGATAGAGAGGATTGCGTCATTGATTATGATGAGCCTACTAGCTTCCAGCAAGCCATTCAGAGCGGTGACTCAGTAAAATGGCTGGATGCAATGCGGACCGAGATGGAGTCCGTGTACACCAACAAAGTTTGGACTTTGGACTTTGCTCCAGAAGGGGTAAAACCCGTAGGCTGCAAATGGATCTTCAGAAAGAAGATTGGTGTGGATGGGCAGGTTGAAACCTATAAAGCTAGGCTTGTTGCAAAGGGTTTTCGTCAAAGACCTGGTTTGGACTATGACGAGACCTTTTCTCCGGTAGCTATGCTCAAATCCATTCGGATCCTTCTTGCCATTGCTGCCTTCCACGATTATGAGATCTGGCAGATGGACGTAAAGACGGCTTTCCTAAATGGAAATTTGGAAGAGTGCGTCTATATGGATTAGCCAGAGGGATTCATTCAGAGTGGGAGCAGCGGTAAAGTGTGCAAGTTGCTCAAGTCCATCTATGGACTGAAGCAGGCATCGCGGAGTTGGAACATCTGCTTTGATGATACTGTCAAAGAATTCGACTTTGTCAAAACCCAAGATGAACCATGCAATTACAGTAAGATTGTAGGGAGAAATGTGGTATTCCTCGTCTTGTACGTCGATAACATTCTCCTAATAGGAAATGATATTCCTATGTTACAGTCAGTCAAAGGATTCTTGTCACAGAGGTTCTCCATGAAGGACCTAGGCGATGCCAACTACATTCTGGGGATCCAGATCTATCGTGATAGATCTAAAAGGATGTTGGGATTTTCACAGTCCAGGTACATCGACACCATACTGAAATGATTCAGTATGGAAAATTCCAAGCGCGGTAATCTACCGGCTTGTCACGGAATCACCCTCTCCAAAGAGATGTCTCCCAAGACTGATTTGGAAAGGGCTCGCATGTCATCAATACCCTACGCATCTGCGGTAGGCTCTATTATGTATGCGATGTTGTGTACCAGACCAGATGTAGCATACGCATTGAGCGTTGTAAGCCGGTATCAGTCGGACCCAGAGGAGAAACACTGGATAGCAGTAAAGAACATTCTCAAGTACTTGAGAAGGACTAAGGAGATGTTCTTGGTGTATGGCGGAAAAGACCTCCAGATCGAGACCTTTGCTGACTCCAGCTTCCAGAGTGACAAGGATGACTCCAAGTCCATGTCGGGTTATGTCTTTACCCTCAATGGAGGGGCGGTTTGCTGGAAGAGCTCCAAGCAGGAAACCGTTGCTGACCCAACTATGGAAGCGGGGTACATAGCTGCTTGCGATGCCGCAAAGGAAGCTGTCTGGATGAAGAAGTTCCTCACGAAGCTTCAGGTGGTTCCGTCCATTGTTGATCCAATACCGCTGTATTGCGACAACAACAGGGCTATAGCTTTAGCGAAGGAACCCAGGTCCCATCAGAAGTCCAAACACATCTTGAGGCGGTATCACCTGATCAGGGAGATCGTAGATCGCCGGGAGATCGAGGTGAAGAGAGTAAATACAGAAGATAACACTGCTGATCCACTCATGAAGGCCTTACCCCAGACTCAGTTCGAGCGGCTGATCGAGATGACAGGTCTTCGATACGCCAGTACATGGCCTTAGTGCAAGTGGGAGATTGTTAGTGTATATGCCCTAGAGGCCATTACTGTATCATACTAGTTTGTATATTACTTAATGGAAGCTTGGGATATTCACAGTTGTATAGACAATCTTGCTCAAAATGGTAGTATGCTACTTGGTTTGTTTCTACTTTAATGTGTACATGTGTTTATTTTAGTATATCACCTATACACATTAGTGGAGCCCTTAGGATCTTTGCTTGATTACCAGCGTTGTGATGGCAGTCACACTCGTGGGGGATGGGTAATCCACAAGCACATCCTTATATAGGTCCCTAGTCGTAGGACTATCGAGATAGGGCATCGATACTCCAGAGTAGACTAGCGTATGCGCTTCTCATCCCAGCAGGGGAGACGGTCTGTCCCACAGCCGTCAGTACGTCGTACTTGAGATAGTATGCGGGTGCTCGTTAGGTTACGAGTACACTGGACAGGACTCGTCGGAAACTGATTGGTTGGTACTTACCTATCGTCAGTTATCAGTTCCCAGGTGACATGAGTACAGCTTAGTCCGCTGACTTGGCACTGTCACTTCGCCTCGAATGTGTTCCCACTGTACTTTGATTACTACCCTACCACGGCTCAAAGGAGTCGTGCAAACAGGTAGTAGTTGGGTGCAGTCCCGAAGCACTTGGAGGCAGTGACGGTTAGACAGGATTCGTCTCTCCCGGTATTGGGAATTGATATCGCGCTGTGTCAAGGAAAGCCATTACACACAGTCGTCCCTGGCCAGGGCAAGCGAGATATACTGGTAGGTTTCCAGTGTTATCTCAGGGTATTCTGGGCTACACTCCGACACGACTTGTACCGCTATTAGGGGACTGACGTTTACCGCCCCCTAGGCCCACCATGCGATATTCTCAGACGAACAAATCGGACTGTACGGAGATTGTCACATTCAGGCTCAGTAGGAGTTCAGATGGGTTTCACCTCGTTAGTCTTCTTATCGGCATCTACCTGGGGGCCGTTACGCACAGCTAGTGTCGCTTCCAGTCCGTGGTTAAACCCACTGCCAGCGTAGTGTCGAGTCTTTAGAGTCCCACACAGAGAGCTATTCGCCTTTAAGCAAAAGAGTAGAGGTCGCATGGTTTTGCGACAGGGTTCGGTCACATTCGTGCACTTGTGCACGTTTAGTGTCTGGGCAGTTATCACTAGCTTGCTTTGCTTTAAGCCAGATCCTAGTGTACGTTTTGGGATTGGTTTTATCTCGTTTGTATTCATGTTCCTCGGAACGCGGATGCGGGTGTGTATGCACGGTTGACAGAGAGACAGAGGCAGAGGATTCTCATTAGGGTTGTTGACTGTTGACTTTTGCTTAACCCTAATGAGAATAAGAAATATGATTAATGATAATATTAATTAAGTATTATTGTGCCATGGTTGGGTTGAAAGGTTGACTTTGTTGACTTGTTGACTTTGTTGACCGGTTGACTAGGTTGGACTTGTTGACCATCATCATCACAATGGCTATCATTTCATGGCAAAGACTTTTGCTTGTTTGTTATTCTTTACAAAATGAGTGCATGAAATGATATTGCCATTTTGACTTGAACCATCACATAATACTCAATTACTATTATTGGTTATGATTATTTTGGATTATGAGAGCAAGGGTGCAAAAGTCTTGCTTGTTCTTTCATTTCCTTTCTCTCTCTTACTTAAGCTCTCCCTCTTCATCTTGCTCTCTCTCTAGTTCATGGTTCTATTGTCTCATGTGTTGAGAAGCAAGAACCATAGAGATCAAAACCCATTACACTTCTCTAGTCATCCTAGTACACAAGGTCTAGCAAACCAAGTGTTCTAGTTTTTTCTAGTTTGAAGTAGAAGCCAAAAGGTAGAAGCTTTCGGGTGGATCCATCTTCGGTGCGAGGAGACGACGAGGTGAGGCCGATCCGACCACCGCAAGAAGTTGAAAACGAAGGAGTTCAAGTTAAGGTATAACCCCCTAACCGAGTAGGTAAAACTCCTAGTTAGCTTGTTAGATAGTTGTTTAACAAAGATCCGTATTTTAAGTCCATGTTACCCCCTAAAGAAAAATCGTTTTTCACCAATTCCGCAATCCCAAAGAACCAGGGACGGGTAACGTGGACTTACAACAAGTGCCAGAGATAGCCTGGGTTCGAGTTGCGAAGCTGCAACTCACTGACAATGCACGGGTCTGGTGGAAGGTGGAAGAAAGCTGTCTTGCCCAACCGATCGAATGGAGGACTTTCCGCGACATGTTCGACGCAAAGTAATTCACATAGACTGGCAGATTCGACATGGAATAGCAGTTCATCCACTTACAACAGGGT
Organism: Agapanthus africanus; assembly: GCA_030015575.1. NCBI lineage: Eukaryota > Viridiplantae > Streptophyta > Magnoliopsida > Asparagales > Amaryllidaceae > Agapanthus > Agapanthus africanus. Next base: position 405,853,096 of record CM057349.1, on the reverse strand, counting down.
TCAATATGGACCAACTCAGTGGATGAATACGATACTGAGTTTACCATGCTCAGTCGGTAAGATATGTCGATAGTTTGATTTTCAATATATCACATACTACACAACTAACACAATACCTAAACAAGTTCGCGGCACACCTGATACCGACAGACGAGATTAGGGCCCGACGATTCCAACAAGGGTTAGATCCAGAAATCCAAGCTGAGTTAGCTACAGGGTATTTCCCGACCCACGAATCGGCTCTGAAAGCTGCCCGTCGATATGAGGCAGTGGTGAAGATGAGGGGCAGACCTCAATCTGCTGAAGTTAAACGCCCTGCCAACCAGATGGCAAGAGGAACCACTTCAAGGCCACCCTTTGTGCCCTGGAGACCGGGAGTACTGAACAATCGGCCCAACCCAGCCTTTTGCACATACTGCCGGAGAGATGGACATCTGGAAAAAGACTGTCGGCGTGCAAATCGCCTTTGCTTAGTCTGCGGCTCAGCTACTCATGATATTGGGTCTTATCCTCGTACATATAATACAAATGATGCACCCAGGCCAGTAATTACCTACCCGCAAAGGCCAGCCATTCAGGCACCTGCTCCACGAATTGCACTACCTTCTCCACTTCCTCGTGGACCAACTGCACCTCCTCTTCGTCAGTTCCATCAAGCTCAAAAGAACCCACCTCAAGGACAATAGAACGGACAGAGGAATGCTCCTCCAACAAGGAGGAACGTGCCGAGGCGACAGGCTTTCACAATGACTGTGGAAGAAGCTGAAGCCACCAGCCAAGTCATCACCGGTAACCTTTCAATCTTTCAAAACTTATTCTATATACTTGTTTATACCTCCACATATATTCCTTTTACCTAAAACATATCCCACATAGTTTAGGTACAATCTTAGTAGCCTCACTCCCTGCACTCGCACTATTCGATACTGGAGCATCTCATTGCTTTATGTCGCAACGGTTCGTCCGAACTCATGCGCTTCCTGTCACACCGCTTGTATCCAGCTGGAATGTCAATTCCGGGAACGGTGTTCTAAAGGCAACAATGGGATACAACCTGTGTCCAGTGGTCATCTGCAGCAGAGAATTCAATGCTGACTTCAAGGTGCTAGACATACCGAACTTCGATGTGGTTCTGGATATGGATTGGCTAGGAACCTTCTACGCTACCATCGACTGTCGTCAAAGGAGGGTAGTGTTCGAGATTCCAGACCATCCGGTCTTTTATTTCAAAAGCGGAGACCGTACTCTAGAGCCAGGCACTTACAAGGTGAAACCAAAGAAGGCAGTGATCGCTACGCATCAAACAGAAAAAGACAAGCCAGAAGTAGTTTGAGAGTTCGACGATGTATTTCCTGAAGACATATCAGGTTTGCCTCCCGATCGAGCTCTTGAATTTAGCATTGATTTAGTTACTGGAGCACAACCGGTAATCAAAGCGACTTATCGTCTAAGTCCAGAAGGTTTAAAGGAGATCCGAACTCAGTTGGACGAATTATTGAAGAAAGGATGGATTCGTCTCAGCACTTCTAGTTGGGGATCTCCCGTCTTGCTCGTGAAGAAGAAGGAAGTTTCATACCGAATGTGCATTGATTATAGAGCCTTGAACGAAATAACGATAAAGAACAAGTATCCACTACCGTACATCGACAATTTATTCGATCAGCTAAGTGGATCTTGTATTTTCTCTAAGTTAGATCTTCGTTCGGGTTATCATCAAGTGAAGGTCAAGGAATCTGATATCCATAAAACGGCATTCAGAACTCGTAATGGTCATTACGAATTTCTTGTGATGCCATTTGGAGTGACCAACGCACCAGCAATATTCATGAAGCTGATAAATCAGGTTTTCCGAAAGTACCTAGACAGGTTTGTTGCAATCTTCATCGACGACATCCTGGTGTATTCAAAGAGTCGGAAAGAACACGCCGAACACTTGAGAATTGTCCTGGAAACTCTATAACAACATCAACTTTATGCCAAATACAGCAAGTGTGAGTTTTGGCTAGATCAAGTCGGTTTTCTCGGGCATATTGTATCAAGCGATGGAATCTCTGGATCCAGCAAAAATATCAGCAGTAAGCGAATGGCCGACACCGAAATCAGTGAAGGACATTCGAAGTTTCTTAGGTCTAGCTGGATATTACAGATGGTTCATTGAAGGATTTTCAAAGATCGCGACACCCCTGACCAAGCTTACATATAAAGATGAAGAATTCGTGTGGTCAGAAGCATGCGAACAAGCTTTCGTAGAACTTAAGTCAAGATTGACAACAGCGCCTGTTCTCATGATACCGGACCAAACTGGAGGTTTCGTAGTGCATTGCGATGCATCCGATAAGGGATTAGGATGTGTTCTACATCAGCACGGAAAGGTTGTGGCTTATGATTCAAGACAGCTGAAGACTCATGAGCGCAATTATCCGACGCATGACTTGAAATTGGCAGCCATAATCTTTGCTCTTAAGATTTGGCGCCATTATCTTCTTGGGGAATGAGTGGACATATACACAGACCACAAAAGTCTGAAATATGTGTTTACTCGGAAGGAGTTGAATATGCGGCGGAGACGATGGTTAGAACTCATGGCGGGCTTTGACATCAACCTGCAATATCACCCAGGAAAGGTGAATGTAGTTCCATATGCTCTCAGCCGTCAACCATTAGCACTGAATCTCATCGCTCAGTGGAAGCTTCAACAGGACTTGCATCAGATGGAGATTGAAGTAGTCATGTCAGGTAACGCTTCAAGTTTGATGAATTTACAAGTTCAATCTACCATTGTCAATCAGATCAAAGAAGCTCAAACAAGTGATGCTAAGTTGCAAAAGATCAGAGAACAAGTAGAGTATAGACTTAAAATGGACTTCATCATCCATGAAGACGGATCTTTAAGGTACGGCAGCAGATTGTGTGTACCAAAAGGTTCTGTGCGGAACGAGTTAATGAAAGAAGCTCACAGCTCTCCCTACTCAATGCAGCCTGGAGATACAAAGATGTACAAAGATCTGCGTCAAAATTACTGATGGCCTGGAATGAAGCGTGAAGTAGCCAGAAGCGTCGCTAAATGCTTGGTGTATCAGCAAGTAAAGGCTGAACATCACAGGACTGCTGGATTACTTCAACCATTACCGATCACAGAATGGAAGTAGCAACACATCACAATGGATTTCGTGACTGCTCTTCCTCGCAGCACCAAAGGTAATGATGCGGTATGGGTTATTGTGGATCGACTCACAAAGTCGGCTCACTTCATCCCATTTCGAGTTGGCTAATCTACTGAGACATTAGCAAAGAAGTACATAGAGGTAAGAATCAAAGTAAGATTTTAAACTCTTCAAATATGTACTATCACTGATACCCATGAACTCATACAGGAGATCATGAGACTTCATGGAGTACCGGTTTGTATTGTCTCCGATCGTGACACCAGATTCCGATCGCAATTTTGGCAGAGTCTGCAAGCGAGCTTGGGAACAAGTCTAAACTTTAGCACGGATTATCATCCACAAACTGATGGTCAGTCTGAGTGAACTATTCAAATCTTGGAGGATATGCTTAGAGCATGTATGCTAGACTTCGGAGGATCGTGGGAAGATCACCTACATCTTGTGGAGTTTTCATACAGCAACAGCTACCAAGCAAGCATTAGAATGGCACCCTTTGCAGCGCTCTATGGAAGGAAGTGTCGATCACTATTAAGTTGGGACGACATCGGAGATAGAGAACTCCTTGGACCTGAGATGATAGTGGCAACCGTAGATGTGGTACACACTATCAAGGAAAGAATGCGTATAGCCCAAGATCGACAGAAGCACTGGGCTGATGCAAAGCGACGTCATTTGGAGTTCCAACTGGGAGAACATGTATTTTTGAAGATATCTCCCAACCGTGGAGTGATTGGAAGACGGGGTAAGCTTAGTCCGAGGTACATTGGACCGTTCGACATACTCGAACGAGTCGGTGAAGTGGCATATCGCTTGGCACTTCCACCTTCACTGGAAGGAGTGCACAACGTATTCCACATATCCTAACTCAGAAGGTATGTGAGTGACCCCGGCCATATTCTAAATCACTCCAAGCTCACTGTACAACCCGACTTATCTTGTGAGCAACAACCTGTTGAGATTTTGGATAGAAAGGTGAAGTCACTTCGAAACAAGGAAGTCAACTTGGTTCGAGTGATGTGGAGAAAAGACACACCGGGAGAATCAACATGGGAAAGGGAAGAAGAGATGCGTGCAAGATACCCTCAATTATTTATAAACTAGTCCTTAAAATAAATTGTAAATTTCGAGGACGAAATTTTTGTAAGGAGGGTAGAATGTAACAACTCCAATTTTAAAGTACAAAAATTGTTTAAAAGTTAATGTACAATTGGGGTATTTACAATTTCTGTGAAGGCTATAAGTATTTGTTTCAATTTTGAACAGCAAGAAAGCTTGCAGCTCATAGGTAAGGTATTGCACTGTTGAGACAAAGTACCAGAGTTCAAATTCCATCAGCCACATTATCTTTTTATTTATTTTTCTTTTAATATTTTAGAAGCTCAAGAGTCTACACATGCACAACACGTAAAACCAAGAGTCACACTTAAAACAAACAGGTGCAAATTAGTATTCAGACTGACAGGGACACGTGGCCCCAATCCAAGCCCCCACCTCAAGGATCCGACCGGCGAGAATTCCCCATGGGCCGGCGCCGCCAGTCCAACCTAGTCCAAACCCAATTTTTTTTTTAAACCCTAAACCCTTGGACTCCCACCTTAACTCCAGTATTGTTTATTTTCTCTGCATATTTACAGAGAATAATAAAACCTCTTTAAATCCTATTTTAATGCAAATTTTAATGCATTTTTCATCACCTCTAAACCCTAATTTTCCCTATAAATACCCACTCCATTTTACACCCCTCTCACTCAGAATTTTATTACAAAAACTATACAAAATTCTCAAGCGCTTTTGTGTACAAGTGGAGTTAGTAAAGGGCGAAGCTCTGACGAACTTCCGAGGAGATTTCGGCGACGAAACGATGCCCCGAAGCTTTTTTTAGGACCCCCTCTCTCTCCTCTAGTCCAACAAACCAGTAAGTCCCCTTTTCCCTCTCTCCTTCTTCTATAAAAATATTCATTTCTAAAACCCGACGGAAGCGGAGTTAAATCCAACTTCCGATTCGGTTTTTCTTCAAAACTCAACTTTTCTTAACCTAGAACATACCATGCTCTCGCATATTGTTTAACGAACATTAATAAATCTATTAAAGCAAGTTTCACCTTAAAAGAATCATTTTTTTAACTTTTATCGCACTTTTACAGAAAAATACCATATATTTTAGTTTCGACATAATAACTTATTTCCTTACTATACCTTTAAATAGTTCATGAGGTAATGACCTACCTCATCACAACACATATCTCTATCATAGAACGATGAAATTTGGGACAATAGAATATGGGAAATACGACTTTACAAATAAATACCCTAAACTTACAAAACCGTTTTCTATAACAAGTGTATTAATCATTTCCTTGCAATTGCGCCTCTACAACCCAATTTTGGGAAACCCTGTTTCGGGATAGTGCGGATTATCGCATGTCATTGGGTCTAGTAGATCGGAATTCAGACCTTCGCAAGGAGCATTCGGAATTCCGATTGAAATTTTAATATCGTTTTTAAGAAAATGAGATTTCTAGAAAATAATAAATTAAAATTATATATATATATATATATATATGTATCATCAAAAGATCTATTTTAGATATAATATACAATATTCAAAATTTTCTAAATCAAAAGAATTACCTATATAAAAATACTATGCAATACAAAACAAGTTCAATATATATTAATAAAATACCATATACTATGAAAACTAGTTTCTATTTACTAGAAATGTCACAATTGTAAAATATACGGTTATGAAAACCCTAAAGACGATAATTAAATACTTGAAATGTATTTTGAAAATTATATCAAACTATTTTTACATAAAAAAAACCCTCAAGTTATATAAATTACAATAAGGACCTTAGTAAATATAGGTTTAAGCGGAACCAGTCTCTTGAGTCTCAGAGAGCCGGAGATATGGGTGCTTGCCTATCTAAGGTAGAAAATCCAACAAACGGTGTTATCAACACGATAATTGTGTTTGAAAAAAGCACAAATCTTGTCGTCCATGTGCAGCAGTTACCGATAACACCAAAATCTAATTCATGATTCAATTTCTTTTCTAATTGTCTGACTCAGACTGAGTCTCAATATAATCAATCTGACTTGAATATGATTCAAGTATAAAACACAATTCAATATGAATCCATATATTCAATCTGTTCAATCTATTCAATCTATATTGACTAAACCGAACCATGGATATATTCTATCTACATGTTCTTCCATTTTATCCGTTCCATTACTGATATCATAGTTTCGGCAAGTCGTCCATCTATAACAATCTATAATGCAAGACAATACAATTTACAATACAATACAATGCAAAAGTCATCGCGGGGTTTTAAAGGGGTAGATTGGTACGGAAGGTGTTAAAAGTGGTACGAGACTGTAACCATAATACACTTAACCTGAATATCCATTGTCATTGTACCGTGGCTGAACGGTTCCTTATGCTTCGTATACCTTAGTCTCCGGAATAGTGGGACTCCTCTCGTATACACTGGTATTTTCTGTACCAAACTACAAATAAAAGCGTTAACAATATAATCAACATTAATAACTATACACTCTCTCTGTCTATTCTATTTCTCCTTTAACTTTGGGACTTACCGAGCGATTGTTTGCTGACGACATTCCGTTTCTTCTTCTTCTTGGAATGTTGTCAGGTAGATCGAACTTTCAGGAGATCGAGCCCACCAGCGAGGACTTGGATCAGATAGCCTTCGACCCATAGCTCTAGTTTACTTGTACATTTCTGTATTTTCATTTCTGTTATGCCACTGTTTAGGCATCGCTTTCATTCTATATATTTACTTTTCCATTGTACTGTAAAAAGAATGTTTAATAAATAAAGTTGTTGTTCATTTATATCTTGTCTCTTGTGTATATTTCTTTTATATTGCTTAGATAAGCTCAGTGTGTTTACTTCTGAGTAAATACGTAGCGGGCCTTGTCGAGTCCCCTTAACGTACACCGGGAAGCGGGACGTGACAAGCATATTGGTTAATCTCTGTCTCTCTTGTGAATCCATATCGATTTGAAATGAACTTCTCCGTGAAGATGAAGCGCCCCTGTTATCTTGTGAAGATGGGCCTGACATTCTTAATTAAAAATATTAGTAACATAGAAAGAGAGATGATAAAAAAATATACAATAAAAATATAAAATCAATAAAAAAAAAACCGATTCCAAATAGCAAAATTAAATTAGTGAAAATTGAGACTGCGGAAATGAAGATTGCGTGATTCTAATTTTAACAGTAAATTTCTCGAAAATTAAAGAGAGTGATTGAGAGATTGAAAATTTTGTTGTTGTGGATGTAAGAAAAATGAAAAGTGTAGATAGATATTTATAGAGTTTTGAATTAGGAGTATAGAAATGTATAATTTTGAGTTAAGGGGTTTTAGATAATTTTACAAATCCTACTTTAATTAAAATTTCCCCCTTTATTAAAAAACTCACTCCTAATCAAAAAAAAACTCATCCCAAAATTTGACCGGCCCCCGTCCCAAATAAACCCCCCCCCCCCCAAAAAAAACCAGGGCTAAATTCAAATTGAATTTGGCCGGGCCAGGCCTTGGCCTTGGCCGGCCCAAGCCTGCCACGTGACGTCGGGCCGGGCCAGTCAGCGGCCCGGCCCGGCCCGGCCCGTTAGCGACCTTGGCTTTTGTGCATCATAATGAAGTTTGAAATCTATAACCATGCATCACCCCCCTGACTTCTCTTCTTGGATTGATACCATGTATCTGGCCCAACTACATTTAGCTCCTCTAACCACCTAACTGGCAAAAACTTTCCAGTTTCTAAAAATTACCATAAAAGTAGCTTCTTATACACTATTTTTGTATCTACGTACATTGAAAATAGTGACATATATATAGACTATCGCCATGTTGAATATATTCCCACCTTTATGATCGAATATTAATTATCCTTAGAAGTAGAACTTTAGAATGATATGATTATCCTAGAAAGCTGCTTCTGTTTTAAATCTTCTTGATCCCTTTTCAACAGCAGATAAAAATTAAGGATGCAAAGCTTGGATCGACATCAGAAATGATCTTGATATATAGCATCCATCCCCATTGATGCAACAAGTTCATGAACAGATTTCACAAACTCTTCAACCTCTTTTGAAGTGATCTATCCCTCTTTCATTGACCCAAGAAAAAGGAGAAAATCAAATCATGTTCTGTTAGATACACTACATGTTTTCATCAGGTTTGCACCATACTAACTTTCTCTTTTCTGAAGGCTGAAACTCCTCAAGTCTCTTCAGTGAGAGATCGTTTTCATTCACGGCTATGCTACTTAGTTCGGTATGACCTGCGACTTCTGAATTAATCTTTAATTTGTATTCGGGTCTGAACATCCTGAAACTGGTTCACTCTCACTTCTTCCCTCATCGGAGTGATCATTTCAAACTGCTCTTTTAGCACCCCCTGACTTTTTCAGGCTAATTCAAAGTAGTCAAGTATCTTAATTCTATAATCTATAGCACTTGAAAAAGAGAATTGTATATTTTTTTGTCCTCCCATCAAAACTTATTACTACACCACTCAAACATTTACAATTTTATGAAAATCAGACCAAATTTTGGCATAAACTAAAATTTCCTAATGGTGACAAATTCAAATAAAAAATTAATAAAACAAAGCTTTAAGCTTTAGCAATGTTTTTATTAAACATAAAGCAAATGTTTTCCAAACAAATAAATCATGTGAAAACAAATACCTGCTAATCTTAGTCAGTTACGGACCCCTTCTCTTTCTCATCACATTAGACCTCTCTCTCTCTCTCTCTCTCTCTCTCTCTCTCTGTTGGTCTCTCTTGATTCTTGAAACCCTATTTGGTTTTGAATCTGATGCATATCTATTGCTTAGGGGCAAGTTGGCAAATATAAAAAACAGGAGGGTTTCAGTTTGCAATGAGGGAAGTTTACGCTGAAATGTTTACTTCTATTAATTTGTCCCTTTTAATTCCTAGTGTAAGGGATGGAACGCATTAAATTTCTAGTCATCTTCCAATTTGATGTCTTGTTATATCCTTCTACTTAATTTTCCTTGCAAATGTTGTTTCATTTGAGTAAATTATGAGTAGTTATGCTAGGGAAAAGAAAGAGTTCTCAGGTTATGGCCATGGCTTTCGGATTCGACCATATCAGAATCTGCTTCTTTATATCAAGTCCCTGTGCTTTCATTCACGATTAATGCTTGGTTGGTATTTTTATTGAGATTCTAGATGGGTTTCTCGCTTTCTTATTCTTCGTTTAATTTGTTGTTTTCAGTTGATGACTTTCTTTTGTTAGTTCCAATGCTAACGACATTCAATTAGTTCTCGGTGTTTGCTGCTTGTTAGTGCCTTATATCTAATAAGGCGATGATGTTTCACAGTATGATATAGTTAGTTTTACGTTTTGTATGTGTTCTCGTCTATTTAGAGATAAGTTTGACTATTTAAAATAAAAATATTTTGAAGATTAATTTTATCCTCATTTCCGGTGTTATATTTGTTCTTTTCTTTTTTGGGAAATAATAGATCATAAGCATATGCAAGCAAGATTTGAACCTGGACCTCTTTCACAACTGTAAAGAGGCTTTTCCATTAGTCTCTCTCGCTCTCGCTCGCTCGCTCGCGCGCCCTAATTAGGTCTCTATGTCTTCTTCTTTATTTTGAGTCCTGATACTTTCACATGTGGTTAATATACATGATATCAATTTTGTAAATGTACATTAATCACTAAAGATGTAAGAAAGTGTGATATTTTTATAGTTTGTGGTAGTTATCTACAACCTGCAATGTTTAAGATAATTATTATAAATCACACATTTTATGATTAATTATCATAATCAAAGATTTTTCATATATATAATACCTGATGGAGATGGAAATCTCCATCAGATATTGTCCTCCATCGATTTTGTTGCAAGCGGTCTTGAATGGTTGGGATTGATAGTGGAAATTGGACGTGTGGATCTCAATGGGTTGTTAGATGTCCCTGACACCGGGCTACCTGCAAAGAAAGTCCCGGGGTGGGAACTACCATAGGACCCTCCGATAATCAAATAAGTACCAAGGTATAGGGGCAGCGTAACGACGTATTGGAATCGATTTAACTTACCCGAATCGTCTGGAAGAGGGGGTTTATATAGCGGTCGCGTGAAGGCGATCCAGCATGAGATTCCTGCCGTCCGTTACGTCCTTACGGCACGTTCGCGTTGATGGCGGGATACGTCCATTAATAACGAGATACGCTCGTTAACAGAGAAACGTGCCAGCATAGGATGCGGGACGTGGAGCGGCGGAAATCTCGTTCTAACGAGATACGCGGAGCCGTTACAGCTCCGTGCCCCTGGTTGGACAAGGAGGCCGCCGTTCTCAACTCGGTGGATAGCTCGGAGTCGAGCGAGGAGGCCGAGAATGCCCAGCTGCCTAAGTGCATATGGGGGTACTCTAGGGACGCTTTTCCGAAGGTCGGGTACCACCCTGTTATGGGGTCCCGAGAAAGATTCATAATGTATCACACCGACTCTCCGGCATAGCCCCCAGGGGTTCAAAGGGTATGCACAGACGACACGTCATCTCCCACGTGTCGCAATCTGAGATACTCCCGTTCATGAGCCTCATCAATACCCCTTACCTTATTTTTTATTAGAAACCTTTTAAACTGTTTAAAAAGGCGTTCTCATTTTAGAAAATTTTTAATTGATTGAATAGTCATTTTCAATAGTTTCCATCTATATTCTTATAATGAAAAATCTAAAGATGTAGATTATGTCATCAATCGATGGTCTCTCTTCTTTATATAATATTTCAATAAATTGGAAAATCTTTCCAATAAATTTGCTCCTTAAATCCATCCGCATTATATATGATCTATTATATCCATTTAGCGTACATACAAAAATGAAAAACCATATTAGTTTGAAGAACTTTTATTTATTGATGACCTTACAAAATGAACATGAAAACTTGTAGTTTTATCTGCCCAATTTCTAATATGTTTGCTCTATGCATGTAAAATCTTCAACTCACATGTTTTTTTGTATTTTATTTTAGATAAAAGATCATATATATATATAGAAAACTTCAACTCACATGGGGATCTCCGCGCATCCCGCATGCGCCACGCGCCGTATCCAGCATCGCATCGTCTCGTGTGTCGAGACGAATTCCGCAAGTGGTTTTGCTTCTATATCAGCGACCGAAGGCAGGTGAAATCCTCACTTGCTTTTAACATGCTATATGATTTCGTGTTAAAAATTACATTTGATAGATTATTACGAACGTATGTTTAGTAGTTTATCGACACGTATATATTGTAAGTCGTCATCGTAATTTCATGGAAAACCATAGTAATTTTAAGATGGTAATTTTGAGCATAATCGGATCTAAAACATCATATTAGTATCGCGTGGAATTGTAGGTACTGTATACCGTTTTCTTGAGTTGGACAAAACCGGCATTAATTCGATAATTCAAAATATTGTACGTTAAGAGTTCGATGTGGTGAACTGATCCAAAACCCTGTCGAAAATGCTCTAATAATTTCTTTTGCTACTTATGAATATTATGTAGAAAACTGAACTCAAATAGCAAAGCATCGCGCAAGGAAACGACGTCCCAAAGACGCAATGTCCAATCTGGCTTTACTGTACATGTAATAATGTTAAATTGATATTAAATTAGTTACATGTCGGAATGTAAAGTTCTATGGCTCATATCGAAACCGACTCGATAAGCTAGAACCCTCTATAGTTTATTTTTCGATACCGATAGACCACAATAACGAGAACTGACTGGGAATGCAGCTCTGGACTGCAGTCCGGGGCAGCATTCCATGAGGATACCTGAACTTAAGCGCCTGCACGTCCCTATATAAAACTGAAAATGTGCGGAATCAGATATAGTCGCGTAGATAATTTAGTTAGCTAACATATGGATCTTGTCTCGTTCAGTTACACTGTCGTTTGGTATTTTGTTTATATTTTAGATTGTCGACGTGTTCTGCTACAGTGACATTTTCTTTCACCTTCACACTAAACAGGACATATCTCCTAGTACAGAAAGGCTATCATAGATCCGTTTGATGGGTCGGAAACCTAACAGATAGAACTAGGTTTTATTCAACTGGGGCAATACCTGAATCCAAATACAATCCCTAGTAAACCACGCGCGAAGTTGGACTTTCAGTTCTGAAACTGTATTTCCAGCAATTGATCGCTAATCTAAAATGATGATAAGTCCCTAACCTGAATTCCTATTGACATGAAACTAATTTTAGTGCTTAGATAATCAAGTATACTATGTACGCCTTTTATATTGTTTTGGTTGATTCTATACGCGTGATTTATGGTAAATTTTGCAAGTCATATGGTGTTGGCTGTCATAACTTAGTGAATATATATTCAGTGCATTTCTATCTTATTTTGGATTTGCTTTATACCTTCTGTATAGTGATCGTTTATATTGAGACCTAGCGACTGATTTGCATTGTCGATATATAAGTGTTAGTGATTGGGTTGTGGTAAGTATGGTAGTGAACCAGTGATTGAAAGTGATATTAATAAGTGGAAGCGTGATTGAAAGTGAAAGCGATACGTACTTGTTCACAACCTATCTAATACCTGAACACATACTATAACCCGGAGGAATGGGGAAATCAAGATGGAATTGAACTTGTATTTAGCGAGATACAGCAACTTAGAGGATGATCATTCGATATCAGTGATATATATATATATATATATATATATATATATATATATATATATATATATATATATATATAGACACACACACACACTAGGTCGTGGGCTTAGCGGCACGGCTGCAGGGTTATGTCCCGGGCAATAGTGAACCGTAGTCTCGGGAATACACGATACCCTTGTTAAACACGAGCATCTTTTCCACCAATTGATTTCATTGACTTAGTGACTGATAAGTAATGACATACATATTTCCTGGTTACTGACATGATGCATATATCGTGCTGTGCATATTCAAATGATATTCATTATTCTCATGTTTCTGTATTTCATCGCACTTTTCATGTTTAATGACATTGTACACTATATATATATATATGTCGCTCTGACGACCTGAGTGTGTATGCTCAGAAGACGAAGTGGACCCAGCCCAGGAGCAGGATCTGCCATTCGAGATCGCGGAGGTTTAGACCGCGACATCAGCGCCATCCATTTCTTGCTATAAGAGTATTGTTATTTCGTTGGTTAGTTATTTCTTCCATGTAAATAAATGTATCTTGAATTCTTTTATTTTAATATAATAAAGTTATGAACTGTGATTTCCTTTACTCTAGTACTGTTTACTGACTACCATGTAATGCTAGAAACCGAAGTGTCACTACGGCGGGATTATTCCCTGACCGTAGGAGCATGGCTGGTCTAGTCACCCCTCGCATTCCGTATTTTGAAAAGCAGGGCATGACAATATATATGTGTGTGTGTGTGTAAAAATCAACCAACTAAAAGTTCACTTAAAGCACGAAAATATCGTGTAAGACAATTTTTGAAGCGGTCAGATATTTGGGAAATATGATTCCTATATAATTAGTTGAAAATCTCCATTTAGAGAGAGAATGAGAGTTACCCAGTTTTTAATTAAAAAAGTAGAAAAAAAAATATAAGAGAAAAAGAACATACAAGAAAGAAGCAATGTCGTGTCAAGAGTATTAAAACAGCCACTGCTTACCTTTTCTTTATCTTTGCTATATATTGCAAATATTTAGAGGATTGCAATTTTGAGATGCACTTTTTTTCACAGAACATGCCCCTCATTCTATCACATTGCACATCAACTAAAAGTCAAGTTTCATTTGTGTCAAGAACCATTCAACCCAAAACCTTAAACTGTTAAAGTTGTGGGTTAATAATGTATATCAAGACAATATAATACTTTAATAATATGAAAATCTAAGATTATTTTTTTTTAAATATCCATCACCAAGCGAATCAAAAGATGTTTTTTTGAAGGGGGGGGGGGGGGGCAAGTAAGAATGTTTTGCGCATGTGTAGTGCAAATTTGAGTAAGATAAAAGATTTAAATAACTATTTTATACTCATACTAAGCACATTATGAACACTACTTAGTTCTAACTTTTATGACAATAATGATTTATGCAGTATCAGTATGCAAACTATTCAAATTCGAAGTACTTGAAGACTGGAAAAGGAACATTGAGGTTCCAATTGATCAATCAAAGATCCGACCTCTCCTTTCGCTTTGTTTTCTGGTGGGATTCAAAATGTATGCATCAATTCACCCAGAGACTTATCCCTGTTCTCACTAGTGACTTTTGTGCCAATATGCTATATTATTAATCAATGGCTAACTTTTGTTCTAATAGTAAACATTATAATTTTTCTTCTTTAATATATATTTAGAAATTTTGAAAACTGTATGTTCATAAACAGTTATTTCAGTTGCGAATAATCAACAAAAAATTAACATGTGAATTGTTCATTTTCTCACTTTTTTTCCTTTCCACACTATTCATTCAATTATATCGATAATGATAAAATCTATCTCTTATTATTTTTTATATAATTATGTTTGGACATTAATTTTATTAATAAAAAATGGGAATATGATTAAACATTAGTTTACCTTTCAATGGATTAGTCTCATATAATTTCTGATTTTCTAGAATGCATCCTTTGCAGCCAAAACTCATTGCTGTCTCAAATACAGCCTCTTTTGCAAATCCAAAAGCACCAGTCTATCCACGGCTATCGCAGGGAAAAGCATGGGATGAGGCAAGTTTATCAATTTGAAAATCTATAAATATTCTGGTTAGACTACCGACGAATTTATAATTATTTTGCTTAAATCTTTTAAATTTAGAATGAGCTCAAACTCTATATTTAAAAGGAGAAAGAATTGCTACATTCTGTTACAATTCTGCTTCTAGCTTAGGTACACGTACAAGCTCGGTCATCAATTGTTAGATGGAAGTTATGTTTGGAGCAAATTTTTTTTTCTTCCGTGCATCTCCTTATCCAGGACAAAATTCATCGCAAAGAGTAGTAATTTTTGGCGACATGGGAAATGTACATACAAATTTTTTTTCTTCCTGCTTTTGAGCTCTCTAATATTATAGATATATATTAATTTTATTCTTTCAATAGAACTTATGCTTTGAATAATTAACATGCTAATTAATGTTTAGAACTTTTTTTTTTCAATTATACATCAGATAAGCATAGTGTAGTTCTTCTCTCTCAATAGATAACTGAATCTTTCATTCATTTTCTTCTTCTTGTTGTTGTTCTTATGGATCAGTAACGAATAATTCATTCTTCCCTTACAAAGAAAAGAAATCTAATATTCTCAAATTAAGCGTTGAATATTTTCAGGAGAGCGCGATGGTTCAAATGAATATAATAATTACCCCGCAAGGCGCATTGAACACAACTGATCATCTAATCAAAGACTTAACGGTGATATAACATATGCTAATGGCTATAAATCTCAATGGGATCAGTTCACTGCTCAGGTAGAACCTATTGCATCCACTGTCCCCTATATGATTTCGAGGTCAGTAATAAACTAATTAGCTAATTACATAGTTTACGAAATCTGAAGTTTGTTGTCATGAACTTGCAATTAAATTTTTTAAATGTCATGAACTTACAAATGTAAATGTTTTGTGAAGTGATCCCAAAAGTTTGGAATGATTGCTTGATTATGCATACAGATTAAATCAGTACAAATCCAAATTGACATGATAACAAGTAGATTATACATAGCCAAAAGGATAGCAAGACAAAGCTCAACTTTATAGCGGATGGCTTGAGTAGATATAACTCCGTGAAGATATATTTAAAGGATGAAATGGGGGAAAACCGATGATTGTGATTTATCTTTATGAGTATTGATTTTCTTAAATTTTATTTATGCAGTGGCTGTGGACTATTAATGAGTAAAAATGCATGTATATGTGAATTGATACGCAAAATAACTATTAATATTGTTAATTGAGTATATACTACTTTACCAATTGGGCATAGCTCTTGTAATGCAACTTTCCTGTGGAGAGCTCGCCGGTCCAACTCCCAACGGGGCCGCATGAAGAAAAAAAGATTTCGTGTAATTGAAATGGGGTGAACATATTGATCTTTTTATCGACATTATTTTTTATACTAGTTTTGCAATGCGGTATTCGAGGGCAAAAAGGTTTTCGGTGCAACTAAAAGAAAATGTCACCTTGCACATAAGAAATGAATCGAAGACAAATTATGCATCCCAAATCATGAATAGTACTCATAATAGCAAGGATGGCTAGTACTTCAAGAATTTTACCAATAAGCTTCTATTAATAAAAGTTAAATTGCAGGTATGCTACAGATTATGGCATGTTCAGGTTCTGCATAGCTGATACCGAGCACGATTGGAGAGAAGGCACCGAGCAATACAAATTCATTGAGAATTGTTTGGCAACGGTAGATAGGAGAAAACAGCCGTGGTTGATATTTCTGGCCCATCGAGTTCTCGGCTACTCTTCTTCATTTTACTATGCTAAATAGGGATCATTTGAAGAACCCATGGGAAGAGAGAGCCTCCAAAATATATGGTAGAAATATCGAGTTGATATCACGTTCTATGGGCATGTACACAATTATGAGAGAACCTGCCCAATTGACCAGGTATTAAGTCTCCATGTCTGTTATTTCTCCCTTTTGCATAAGATCTTTAAAAAAATACGAACGCTGAAGCAAATTTTTGGAGATGATATCATTGATATGAGAAAAAGAGCAATTAAAATTATTCATAATTGAAGAACTTGAGTTTAGTTGGAGCTCCTCCATAGAAGTTAAATTAACACCTATAAAAACCCACCCTGCCAAAACATACCTTAAAAATAAATAAATTACTGCATATAGATATAAAAAGAAATATATCATTTTTTTACCAGAAGAAGAAATATATCATTACTTCTTGATTCAAATTCTACCATATATAATCATCAGCCTTTTCTTGGAATATGATTTGTTTACTTCAATCTTCTAATTAAGTTGGCGATTATTCCAAAGTATGGTCTTTTCGCAATTCTTCAACATATATAATGTAATGCAAGAGTGGTTGAGAAATAATGCATTTTTAAACATAACTAATCTCCGTAATAAAGAAGCATGTACATTATAAATTGAAATAATAATAACTACATCATGCCTTGTTTATTCTTTTGGGCCAATGGCGAGGGCAAGAAGCCCAAATTTTATATATTCATATAATTATATAAGTTACGAAATAAAAATTATATACGGATAAATAAGATTTAAGTCTATTACAAAACAATAGATTAAGATTGGAACTTTCACAAAAGTAGGTAATGCATTCGTGTGAGTAATTGGTCCACTGCCAAGATACATCACATCAAATAACTTTACCGTGCTAATTGAAGTATCAGAGTCAACATCACGAAGAACAATCTCTTTAGTCCTATATTGAGACGTAAAGATTCTGTTGTTTCCTTTTCCCATATGTTCCAAACAACATTTGCGGCCACCATACATCATATCTTGTGTTAGAATATTACTAAATCTTAGTCAAGTAAAGAAGCAAAACATACTCCCAGCAGCGGTGTTCTTAATATAAAACATTTATTTGCTTACATCGGTTTCCCAATTAAGCGATCGGTACTTCCAAATCACGGTCTTTCTATACTTCTGCCTTTCTACCTTTTTTCTTTAATATAAATGCAGAACCGATGTATGAATGGTGAAAGATCTCATTACACGGGCACGATGAATGGCACAATCGATGTTGTTTCCGGAAACAGAGGAAGTCATCTTTCAAATTTTACAAACACACAAATTGAATGGTCTATTTTTCGAGACTACAATTACGGATTCGTTAAGTTAACAGCCTTGAATCACTCATCGCTTCTTTTCAAGTACAAGAGGAGCAACGGTGGCCAAGTTTACGATCCATTCACCATCTCAAGAGATTGCAGGGATGTGATGAGCTGCGTACATGATAGCTGTCCTCCCACAACATTGGCTACTTAGAATGTTAAAAAGAAAGTTGTTTAAAGCCCCGAAGCCCTCCCCCCCCCCCCCCCTCCCCCCGCCCTGAAATTCTTATACAAACATGTTAATTTGCCTTAGGGTTTCATGTATTGATCATTTTTTTCTTGTCCCAGAGAGTCATAAGCATGAGAGAGCAGCTTAAGAGCATGCACATTGAACATTTTTCTGTGAATATCAAGCAATCGTTAGGAAATAATATGAGCATTTACAGGGGGGAAAAAGGGTATCTGAATGCAAAGGGTGCCGAATTTTCTTTTTCTTGCCGAGAAAAATGATATGATATTGTCGGTTTTCGATTCTGTATATGTCCTAGATTCTGAATATGTCCTAATAATCCTATATGATTTGAATAAAAAAATACTTTATCACATGAAAGATTTGAATCCTATATTAAAGCAATACATGTATCCATTCAGAATGTACCCAAGTTGCCAACTACATCGTTTCACATAGTAAGCGATATATATGCCTAAGTCCAGAAACATGCCTCGAAAAATCGATGAACAGATTCATCCTCAAACTATAGCACATGAGACACATTTGTTGAAGTTTTTCATATTTTTCGATTTTGTAGAAGCTGTACTCAAGTTATCCACAGCAAGAAAGTCTGTTATGAATGATCATCAAAATAACAAGTCAGAAAGCAAAAGGACTAATAATATGCGAGACAAATAACTTAATCCCTGTATATAAAATATAGTGATCATTTTACATTATTTTAAAATATACACATGAAATGTTCTAACAGGCAGCAATGTTGGCATGCTGCTGCATGTTAGGGATATACAATGCATCATGCAAATATTTGAATTTCACAAAATACCCTTAACTGGTGATGTTTTTCACTAAAATACCTTGAAGTTTTATAAGAAAAACTCCCATAAACTCCTAAAACACAATTAAGAATGGCACATTAAGGGAGTCAACAGTAATAAAAACCTTGCAGGCATTTTAGTAAAAATCACAACAGTTATGGGGATTTTTGTGAAATTTACCATTTGAATTATACACGAAGATCTTCAGACTTTGCTGCAGTGCAATCTTGAAATAGACAATGCAAGAAAGATCGGATATTGTCATCATCTCGTCCAAAGATTATGCTACCAAACACCAATCAAATTATCTGAAATTTTCTGAATCTCCCACTAGCGATGTCAAACTCGAACGGGAGCTTCTTCTGCAATGGACATTTTACATACCTAAACAGATGGCAATTCAAAGGGAAATAGCGTGCAGATTAGATACGGTCTGAAACATTTCGCTATTAGCAAGAATTAGTAATCTAAGCGAAGGGAAGGTTGCATTCATTGTTTCCACCCCTATCACGCCATTATCATAATTCATAAACATACTCACATAAATGCCCACATGGATTGCCGATAATGGTGTTGTTTTTTGAATGACGGGTCCAGTCGGTAACGAAAAATTGCCCCTTAGTGATGACTCTATCGGTAAAGATATCAGTAACGGGCCTCCTTCAAGCTGCACTTAACTTCTTAAAATAAAATTTAGAAATTTGTTCACCAATGGTTTGAGCAGGTAGAGAAACAATAAAACAACCCATGTTTCTATAAACTGTGCAACAAAAACCAAATCGTAATAGGATGAGTAACTCATAACAATTATTAACAATAGACAAACCAGAAGTAGAAGATGAATACGAAGAACACATTATCAAGGATACTTTAGTAAAAATTAGCAAAATGAAAAAAGATAAACACAAAGCAAATTAAATCCAAGCAGCAATAACCATCAATTCACAATTGGATGAAAAAGCAATTACCTAGGGAGCCTAAAGGCAATCAGTGTGACAAACTTTGAGCTCAATAACAACATATAATCAGCAGTTCCTTGAAAGATTTGGTCTCATTTCCCATCAGGTATGAGCTCCTTGATTCAGTGACTCATCCGTTCGTTTGTTTGAGCTCCAGCAGTTTTCTCCCTGGGTTTTTCCTAAGCACCCTGCGATTCTTCACCAATTACTTGCACCCTTCTACATAGCACTCATATATGCCTATCTGCAGAACATCATAAGAAACCATAAATAGATTCATCTCATTGATGACAAATACACCATACTGACGACTTGCGAATTTCACTGGTGTTTTTTTTCCTGCTCTTATAACTGAAAATTCCTTGAAGTCCTCAACAGCAAGAAGTTTATCATAAATTAGAGCCACATAAGAGCTCTAACATTACTGTTGGGCTCAAAAGTTACACCGCAAGTCAAAAAGTCAAAATAAAAGGGTAGGCACAAGCCAAAGCAAGCTGACCCTATTGCCGAATCCATGCCGGGCCCACGCTCAAACTCAAGTCTAAGCAGGTAGGCCCAAGCCCAAACCGGACCAAGCTCGAGCATGGGGCCATCCCCTAATGCCAAGAAAATAAGAGATTATAATAAATGTAATATTTAAATAAATATGCAAAATGTAAAGAAATAAGCAAAAAGCCAATTTTGTAAAGCTCAAGGGCTTAAGCGCAAATGTGTAAGGGTATGTAAACCCAACAAGATGATAAAATGATAAGGTTTTTCTCTCCATACCAAAATTTTTGGGTTTTGAACCTCTTCTCTCTCTCTCTTCAAGCCCTTTATTTTTATTTTTTTTGAATTAAATCAAGAGGAAAACTTCTCTTTTTCCAAAACTAAATAGATTTTGACCGCAAACCCATTGAAAAGAGAGTGAATCTCATCAAAATCTCAAAAGGAGAGATTTTTGTCTAACTTCTTTCTCCTCAAGATCCAAATTAAAAGAGGAAGAAGGAAAACCCACCTTCAAAAAATCCATTAAGACAAGGTCTAAAGCTTGGGAAAGAGCCAAAAAGCCCCTTTTCACCATTCAAGATCCAAAATCCAAAGTTTTGAAGATTCAAGAGAGTATTCTTGGACTGAAATATGAGAAGATTGGGGGGTGACCCCATCAAAGGGAACCCCTTTGGATTTTCCCTTGGGGAGACCCCCAGGAACTCAAACTCCACAAATTTGAGCGCATGCCCAGCCCTCTCGGGCGCAAGCTCCATGCGCACCCCTTTTACGCCATGGGTGCAAGCGCCACGCGCATCCCTTTGCGCTACGCGTGAAAACATCATGCACACCCCTTTTGGGCACAGGCTTCCGACACACCCCTTTTGGGCACAGGCTTCCGACACACCCAAAACGTTTCTCTTTCCCAAAAAATTTCCAACGGGACGCTGCTTCTTATACCGCAAGGGGCTGCTAGCTCCATTGACCCTAGCCAGCTAACGGGTAGCAAGACCCCCGAAAACTCTGCGAGGCCCCCAATATGCCCAAAGCGCCCCCAAAATTGTTTTCGAAACATAAGTGCATATTTCATATTGAGTTCGCATGACCCGTTAATCAAAGGTTCACTCGCCTCAAAGTAGGGATAATTTACGTCAATTTTGTCCGCGATTGCCGGAGATCGGAATCCCCATAATCAATAAATCCCTGCCGTCCGAAACACGAGCGCATTCATCCCAACAGGGTGACGAAAAGTACTCTATAGATTCTGGTACGCCCGGTAGGACATATCTCTCCTTCCATCTCTCGGGCCAAGCGAACTCAATCAAGACATACATTGTTGTCTTTACGGAACCATACTCCTTCATTCAGATCATCAACTTTCAACAATAATCAACAATGATGGTATTTCGAATACTTGTTGGTCGCAAGTAACGGAAGGTGACCAAGATCTGTAAATCCGCAGTTTCCGTATATATATTTTTTCGTATTTTTTTTCAATTATATATATATATATATATATTATATTTTATTAAATTATTTCCTAAATCTAAACCCTAAACCTAACCATCGACCCGACTCGACCCGACTCCCCCTTCTTCTTCTCCTTTTCCTTTTTCTTTTCTTTTCTCGCTTCTTTCCCTCGTCTCCTCCTTCATCGCCCCCGCACCCGCGACGACCGCATCCACCTCCACGAGACCTACGCCCCACTCGCCAACTCCCCCGTGATCCCCTCCACCAAATCCCTTCCCTCCAATGGCTCCCTTTCTCTCCTCCTTGCCGACATCTCCGCGAGACCCGCTCCATCATGACCTCATCCTCGCCATGACTCAACCACCTCCGAGTTCCCGTGGCTCATCCTCTGCGACCTCGCCTCATCTCTAACAACTCGATCTCTTTCTCTTGTAATCTCATTCTTTATCTTTCTTCATCTCTTTCATTTTCCCCACTTCCTTTCTTTCTTAAAACCTGACCCTAGCCACCATTGTCGGAGCTTTCCCCTCCGTCGAGCTTTCCTCCACCTCACCGATGAGCCTTCTCCTTCGACCATCCCTATCACCTCCTCTCCTCCACAATACCGAGCCCACACCTACTGCACCCACTTTCTCCTCGTCATCCTCTTGACGCCACCGCTTCGTCGCTGCTCGTGTCACCAACATCGCTGCCTGCACCACCCTCGGAGCTCCGCTGCACCTCACCACCGTGCCATAGACTCCATGCTCACCTCTGCATCGTGCCGAGCCTCCCGAACTCCTCACCCGAGCCAATGAAAACCCGCCGGCAACCCACTGCTCCCATTGCCGCCACTGCAAACCCACTGTCCCGTGCCGTCGCCACACCATTGTCGTCGCGGCGAGCCGCCGACTAGCCCGGCATTTCATCGAGCACTTAAGCTCGTCATTGTTGTCGTGTCGTACCTTGCCCGTGCGTGCGTCGAGCCCGTGCCATCCGTCGTTCACTGCCATGTTGTCGTCTACCGTCTAAGGCAAGAGAAATCCTATCTCCTACTACTCATGCTATTATATTTTATAGATTAATGCTAATGTTAGGTAATTATAAATAGATATGTATATATGTGTGTGGGTGGGTATATACATTTATATATCTAAATAATGTTAAGTAATAAATCGAACACTTATACTTGAGCCATCATGTTGGTAGTAATGAATCGAACCCAACTCGGTTGGTTAGCCCGTATTGATGTCATTTAGAATTTATAAGAATTAATTATCGCTTGTTGGTTAAGGAAATCTTGTGTTTTCGACCGATTACCAAACGCTACCCTAGGTGTTTGATGCGAACTATAAACCAAAGCATATCTTATTATGGAAGAACTTGCGATAGTTAGATCCCTTTACTGTTTACAAATATCGTGTAGGAATTTGGATGCAAAATATCATGTTTATAATCAAGTAAAGTCGCCCCCTAAAGGCGACGCTAAAACTGGAATGCATCATACATGTCACGTTGAAAAATATATATTAAATTCAATACAGATTGGAATGTAATGTTCTACAGCTCGTATCGAAGCTGACTCGATAAACTAAAACCCTATAAAGTTTACCCTTCAATACTGATAGGACAATGTAAGGAGAACTGGCTGGGAATGCGGCGTTGGACAGCAGTTCAGGGCAGCATTCCATGAGGATACCTGAATTTAAGAATCTGTACATACCTACATAGAACTGAAAAAGCGTGGGGCCCCATATAGTCGCGTAGATAATTTAGTTAATATGGATCTTATCTCGTTCAGTTTCACAGTCGTTTGATATTTCATTTGTATTTTAGAATGTCGACGTGTTCTGCAGTGACATTTCTTACACCTTCACATTAAACAAGACATAACTTCTAGTACAGAAAGGCTATGGTTAATCCGTTTGATGCGTTAGAAACCTAACTGATAGAACTAGATTTTATTCAACTAGGGAAACACCTGAATATGAACACAATCCTTAGTAAACCGCGCGCGAAGTTGGACTTCCAGTTTTGAAACTGGAATTCCAGCAACTGGTCGCTAATTTAAAATGATGATGAGTCCCTAACCCGAATTCCGTTTGATATGAAACTAATTTAATTGCTTAGACAATCAAGTGCACTTCGTACGTCTTTTATATTGTTTTGGTCGATTCTATACATGTGATTTATGGTAAAATTTTGCAAGTCATATGGCGTTGGGTGCCATAATTTAATGAATATCTGTTTAGTACATTTTTGCCTATTTTTATGCTTGCTTTATACCTTCTGCATAGTGATTGTTTACATTGAGGCCTAGCGACTGTTGTGCATTGTCGATATATAAGTGTTAGCAATTGGATTATGGCAAGTACGAAAGTGATAGTGATAAGTGGAAACATGATTGAAAGTGAAAGCGATACGTATTTGTTCACAACCTATATAATACTTGAATACATACTATAACCTAGAGAATGGGGAAATCAATGTGGAATTGAACTCGTATTTAGCGAGGTACAGTGACTTAGAGGATAATAATACACTATTACACACATATTAGGTCGTGGGCCTAGCGGCACAGCTGCAGGGTTTGTCCCGGGTAACAGTGGACCGTAGTCTCGTACATGCACGAGACCCTTGTTAAACACGAGTATCTTTTCCACCAATTGATTTCATTGACTTAGTGACTGATAATAGTGACATACACATTGCCTGGTTTACTTACATGATGCTTATATCGCACTATTCATATTCAAATGATTTTCATTATTCTTATGTTCTGTATTCTGTTGCATCTTTCATTTTTAATAATATTGTACGCACATCATATATTTATTGATAAATGTGTCGCCCTGACGACCTGAGTGTGCATGCTCAGAGGACGAGGTGTACCCAGCTCAAGAGCAGGACCTGCCATTCGAGATCACGGAGGTCTAGACCGCGACATCAGCGCCACCCTTTTGCTATAAGTACTTTATAGTTTGTTGGTTAGTTATTTCCTTATGCAAAATAAATGTATCTCGAACTCTTTTATTGTAATGTAATAAAGTTTGAACTGTGATTTTCTTTACTCTTGCGCTGTTTACTGACTACCGTATAATGTTAGAAACCGAAGTGTGACTACGGCGGGATTTTTCCCTGACCATAGGAGCATGGCTGGCCTAGTCACCTCTCGTATTCAATATTTTGGGATGCGGGACGTGACATGATTTTTTTGGTATCAGAACCAGATTTGGATGAAATTACAGTTCCATCAAGAGATCCCTAATTTAAGTTACACCCTTGACATATGCTTTATTATATTTCTTTTCATTTCTTAATCCTCGTTGAATCATCATGAAATCCTTGACTGAATCTGATTTCTTCCTTGATCATCTTTCAGAAATATGGACTCCTCGGGCAACTCCTCAGGTGTCGGTTCCCACAATCGTACCGAGAAGATTCTCAGCACACTGACGACCCTAGCCCAGGCTCAAGAGAGGAAGACCGATCTCCTGACCAAGGGATTGAAGGCGGTACAGGAGACCGCAATTACCACTCTAGAGAGATCTACGGTTGTCCCCGCCGCCCCCGAGGGCGCCACGTACCGACTACACAGGCTCGGATTAGTACTGTTTCGGACTTTAGGAGGCTTCATCCAGCGGTTTTCACAGGATCAGCAAATCCACTCGAGGCCGAGCAATGGTTCATCAACGTGGAGAACCCTTTGATGGCCGCTCGAGTTCCTGACGATGACAGAGTGAACGTGGTGAAGATTCAGCTGGAGGACGAGGCCCCTACGTGGTGGTCCGTAGAGGGAAGCCGGCTAGAGAAACCTATTGGATGGGACATGTTCTCCACATGCTTTCTAGATCGCTATTTTCCGGCCACTGCCAAGGCCGAAATGGAGGAGAAATTCATCATGTTAAAGCAGAATGGACGCTCAGTGGATGTCTACGCCGTAGAGTTTAACCGTCTGAGTCGCTTCGCACCGTACATGATAGCCACCGAAACCGCCAGAGCAAGACGGTTTCAGCAGAGGCTCGATATTGAACTGCAGCAACTTATCGTGTCACTCGATCTACCGACTTTCGCTCAGGTGTTGAACGCTGCCCGAGTACAGGAAAGATTGGCGGAGAAGGCCAAGGGCCAACGATTGTTGGACAGGAGACCCCATGTAGTTCCAGCACAGGCTGCCCTTTCCCTCCGTGGGGCGATTCCAGTTCATAGGCCGGGTGTTACGTAGATGAAGCGTGCTTTCTCATCTTAGCAGCCGCAGCGGAGGGCCCTGTTTTGCGATTATTGCCAGAGACTAAGAAACATGCAGAGAGATTGTCGCAGAGCCAAAGGGCAGTGTCAGCTTTGCGGATCCAGCGAGCACAGGGTCAGTAGATATCCCCAGAGATTTGAGCTACAGGGAGGGTTCGAGCAATATCAGCCGTCATACGGCACTTCAGCTCAGAGGGGTCCACCTCTGGTATCCCAGCAGTGGTTATTCGATCAGAGGCATACTGGTACAGGTCGGAATCAGGGGCGGGCTTTCACCTTGTCCGCCGAGCAGGCAGAAACTTCTGGAAAAGTAGTTACAGGTACCCTCCTTATTTATTCTGTATCAGCTAGAATTCTTTTTGATTCGGGTGCTTCGCATTGCTTTATTTTTATACGGTTTGTTGACACACTCTATACCTCACGACCCATTGATCAAGGGATGAGAGATACATACGGGTAACAGAATTATTATGTCCAACCAAGAGTGTAGGTTATGTCCGGTGGTGGTATACAGTAGGAAATTATATGCGAATTTCCTTTTAATCGGGCGGGAAGCTATGACGCAATTCTTGGGATGGACTGGAGGAGTACCTTCCATGCGATCATCGACTGCCGAGCTAGGAAAGTGACTTTCCGCATTCCCAATCACCCTGAGTTTGTTTTCGAAGGCGGAAGCGAGTCTTTGGAACCAGCCAAGTTGAGAGCCAAGCCGAAAGTGTTGACGGTTATGGAGACTGATGAGAGTCCAGCCCCAGAGATTGTTCGGAATTTTCTTGATGTGTTCGCTGAAAATTTACCAGGTCTACCACTTCCTCACGACTTAAGATTCTCAATCGACTTGATTCCGGGTATATCACCAGTCTCGAAAGCACCGTACAGAATGGCACCGATTGAGTTGGCAGAATTAAAGAAGCAGACAGAAGATCTTTTGGACATAGGATTTATCCGTCCAAGCATTTCCCCGTGGGGTGCTCCTATGTTACTGGTTAAGAAGAAAGATGATTCCTTGCACATGTGCATCGACTACCGGGAGTTAAAAGGGTGACTGTGAAGAACAAGTATCCCATCCCCCACATCGACGACTTGTTTGACCGGCTTGGTGGCACCCAGGTATTTTCTAAACTAGATCTTCGATCAGGGTATCACCAGATCAGGGTTAAGGCAGAAGATGTATGCAAGACGGCTTTCCGAACCCGATATGGCCACTATGAGTTTCTTGCGATGTCGTTCGGTGTTACCAATGCACTCGCCATATTTATGGACTTGATGAACACGGTTTTCTTCAAGTACTTGGATCAGTTTGTTGTCGTATTCATCGACGGCATTCTCGTCTATTCGAGAAGTCAAGAGGAGCACGCCGAGCACCTCCGAATTGTATTATAGGTTCTGCGGGAGGAGGTTCTATGCTAAGCTAAGCAAGTGCGAGTTTTGGCTCGACAAGGTGCAATTTCTGGGGCATGTTGTTTCGAGTGACGGCATTTCAGTGGATCCGACAAAAATTGAATCTATCAAAGACTGACCGACACCGAAATCAGTCGCAGAGATAAGGAGCTTCTTGGGATTGGCTGGGTATTATCGATGGTTTGTCCAAGATTTTGCCAAAGTAGCGGAACCCTTGACGAAACTCACACGGAAAGAGGTGCCTTATGTTTGGTCGGAGGAATGCACCGAGGCGTTCAAGCTGTTGAAACTGAAGTTGACCACGGCCCCAATCCTGACTGTGCCAGACAACTCAGGTGGCTTGGCGTCGGGAAAAGGTTTGGGTTGTGTATTAATGCAGCAAGGTCGAGTGGTGACTTATGCCTCTCGTCAGCTGAAAACTCATGAGAAGAACTACCCCACGCATGACCTAGAG
Organism: Agapanthus africanus; assembly: GCA_030015575.1. NCBI lineage: Eukaryota > Viridiplantae > Streptophyta > Magnoliopsida > Asparagales > Amaryllidaceae > Agapanthus > Agapanthus africanus. The sequence goes on along the minus strand of CM057349.1, from coordinate 405,825,082 downwards.
TTAGCGGCCGTTGTGTTCGCTTTAAAGATTTGAAGGCATTACCTGCTAGGTGAAAGAGTGGAGGTGTACACGGATCACAAAAGTTTAAAATACGTGTTCATTCAAAAGGAGCTGAATATGAGACAACGCAGATGGTTGGAATCGATGGCGGATTACGATATTGATCTATAGTATCATCCGGGGAATGTGAACGTCGTTCCTGATGCTCTCGGTCGCAGGCCGTCAGCTGCGTTGCTGACTTGTCAGAAGGGGATTCTCGACGACCTTCAGAGACTTGAGTTGGAGGTAGTTACTCCGGGTGTGCCTGGACAACTCTGGTAGTTGCAAGTTCAATCGTCGCTTATAGATCGCATCAAAGACGTACAGGCTGGAGACTCTCAGTTGCAGAAGTTCAGAGGGTTGGTCGAGGCTGGTTTGAGGATGGATTTACAGATTCACGAAAATGGTTCTCTGAGATTTGGCAGTCAGCTGTGTGTTTCAAAGGGGGTATTCGAGATGAAGTTCTAGCTAGGCACACAGTTCCTCTTACTCGGTGCACCCAGGTGGCACCAAGATGTTCAGAGACCTGAAGCAGCACTTCTGGTGGAATAGAATGAAGACGGAGATTGCTCGCTTTGTCTCCAAGTGCCTGGTATGCCAACAGGCGAAAGCCGAGCATCAGAGAATAGCTGGGTTGTTGCAACCGCTTCCAATATCAGAGTAGAAATGGAAGCACATCACCATGGATTTTGTGACGGCACTATCTCGAAGTCCAAGGGGCAACAATGCTGTCTGGGTTATTGTTGATCGTCTCACGAAGGCAGCACATTGCATACCTTTCCGAGTCGGACAATCGACGGAGTCGCTTGCAGAGAAATATATGCAGAAGATTGTGAGACTGCACGGGGTGCCCGTTAGTATCGTGTCTGATCGAGACACCAGGTTCATTTCCCATTTCTGGAAGAGCCTACAGGAGAGTTTGGGCATGCGTATCAAGTTTAGCACGACCTATCATCCGCAGACGGACGGGCAATCCGAACGTACCATCCAGACGCTCGAGGATATGCTGAAGGCATGCATGCTTGATTTTCAGGGTTCTTGGGAGGATCACCTCCATCTGATAGAGTTTTCGTATAACAACAGCTACCAAGCTGTAAGGGTACGCCAGCGCCCCGGCCATCAATCCATGGCCAAACGCGGAACAAAACTTTTAAAACTTGGCGCTAACGGAACCCTAATCCCTGGATCGAACCATTAACCCTATACTAGTTAGCTGTAAAAGGAGTTTAAGAGATTATATCGATTGATCCGTGTCCTTCGGTCTTCAATCCCTGTCCTTAACTTGTCGCGGCTGCCTCGAACAAGTTCGCTCTCCGGTCTCCCTCGTCGAAAAGGATCCACGTCGAGGATTCTTTATACGGGCTCCCGCTTCTAAACCAAAGCAACTCGGACATCAAGTTTGCCAGCCTAGATGCCCAAGGTGAAGTAGAGAGAGTGTGTGAATACATTGTCTCAAAACATCCATGGATTCTCAACTCATGAGAGGGTATGGATGGAGGTGAAGAAAAAGCCATGTGAAGAGAGAAGTGTGAGCTCAAGACTTGGCTAAAAAAAACAAGCCAAGAAAATATCTGTAGTTTTTCTTGAGTTGAATTGTGTGAGGTACTTATGAGCAAGTGAAGAAAAATCCTAGCACAAAAATATCTCACACCAAACTAACTCCATGAGCCACCAAGTGCACATGTGCCACCATCGATGCACACAAGACCCAACACCATGAGTCACCAAGTGAGCACATGCACCATGAATACCCAAGGCCAAAACTCACACTCACAATTTTCACCAATTAAACATTAAACCAAATGTTTAAATCAAGAAAAGAAATGGCAACTTCAAAAGTAAACTCGTAACGAATTACAATAATACCCCTCATCTGTACATACATACCTGCATCTATATTCCGACTGAATACGAATACAACGAGACGAAAATAATCCAATAATATAATACTAGGATCCGGCTTAAACCAAAGCCAATTAGTATTATCCGTCCGATCATGAGCCGTGTACAAGTGCACGTATATGATCGAACCCTGCTATAAAACCATACGGCCTCTACAACGTTTCACCCGAACCAGGAAAACCCTCTGTGTGGGACTCTAAAGACTCGTAAATACGCCGGCAGTGGGTTTAACCATAAGCACGTCAGTGGCACTAGCTGTATGTAACGGTTGCCCAGGTATTGAGAGAAAAGGAGGCTGACGAGCGAACTCATCCTGAAACCCTACTGAGCCTGACAGTGACAATATCCATACAGTCCAGTCCGTTCGTCTATGAGTATTGCATATCGGGTCTAGGGGATGGATAAAGTCAGACCCCTAATAACGCAATATTTGGTGTCGGTATGAAGCCCATCACCACCTAAGAAACTACTGATCCGAATCAGTAGTTCTCGACTACCTTGGCCAGGATTTCTAGTGATGGCCACCCGTGCACTCTGCGACCTCTACCCCAAATACCGGGAGATACGAATCCCCTGACGATCCGCTCACTGCCTCCATGTGGCTCGGGATTGTATCCAACTAAAACATGTTTGCACGACTCCTTTGAGTCGTGGTAGGATAGTAATCAAAGCACAGTGGGAACTCACACGAGACAAATGACGATCTCAGATCAATAGACTAACCTATACATATGTCACCAGGGAATTGCTATTTGACAATAGATATAATACCAACTAGCATGTTCCCGGCGAGTCCGTCCGGTGTACTCATAACCCAATGAGCGCATGTATACATCTTAGATAAACCAACTGACACCAATGGCTTGTGAGACCGGCCACCGCCTCTCGTCGGGGTCTCGATCCGTATACACTAGTCTACTCATGAAGTATCGATGCCCACTCTCGAAACTCCGACGACTAGGGACATTTTAAGGATGTGCTTATAGACCACCCAACTCTCATGTATATGATCGCCATCATACTGCTGGTAGTCAAGCAAGAATCCTATGAACTCTATTAACATGCAATAGTGATCTGTAATGTCACCTGAAGCATGTACATGATGATAAAGACAAACCAGATAGCATACTATCATCTCAAGTAAGACTGTCCTACCAGTATAGGTCCTCCCTCAATCATTGCAATCACATGCCTGCGATCTAATAATTGACTTGAGGGCACTATAGCCAACAATCTCCCACTTGCACTTAAGGCTAATTATTGCGGTGTCGCATACTCACAGCCCGTGTGATACCGAACACCCAATTTCCCTACTAATCAGTTTCACAAAGCTCGTTTGTAAAACTATTGCGTTCGAGAAATAGCCTCAGTGAGTGGATCCGCTCCAATGTTTCTTTCTATGTTTCTCTTTATCTCAAGTTCGCGGAGAAAACCATCTCCCGAAATGAGCAATACCTGTCTTAGAATATGTCTGGATATCTGATGGGACCCAGTTCACAAATGAACTCCAAATCCAGCAAACTTCTTAGACTGTATCGTCAACTGAATTTAATCAGTATCCTGCGCCACGCCTCTCTCAGAATCCGCTTGGACCACCTGTCCAAACTACTGCCTCTCGAAAAGAGGGAAAACTATAACTCTGGCAATCACTCTGTCATCCATGTCACCTTGAAAGCCTGGAATGATAACTGTCTCCCGAAGGAGGCTGCCGTTATCAAATCCCTAGAATATCTACTTATGTTCATAAACTGCTTCCGAACATTTCTCCGGAATTGGATAAATATATCAACTTATTGCATCTAATGCAAAAACAACATCTGGTGTGATACTTGACATCTCATGATCGACTCAGTTGCCTAAGCAAGTGATATACTAATCATGCATATCTCTCTCCTCTTTAGTCTGTAAGACACCTTTAGAGAGGGTGACTCCATCACCTGCAGGTAAACTACCATGCCAGGAGTCGTCCATTTTAAAACACCTTTAGAATACTGTCTAAATATCCAGATTGGGAAACTACCCAAATCTATATCTAAAGCCATAGATCTAGTAACCAAAATGCCTGATATAATATCCAAATCCTATATGGAGAAACCACTGTGTGACAACCACAGTATAACCGATTGTAGTATAGGAATTTCACTTCCTACAAAGTGTATGTCATCCAAATACCAGGACATCACACCCTACTACCTTCTTAACAGATCCATCTCCTATTCTGATGAAATCAAAGCCTATGACTGTTACATCAGAAATAGATGATCTATCTCCGCTGTATCCGCTTTAATCTATAAATAGACACAAACTACTTGTCCACTATGCTTCCGCTGCTCCCACTGACTACAACAACCCTCTGGCAGAGTCATATACACGTGTACTTCTAAAGCTAGTTTAGAACGACGCTATACTCATCCTCCTGCCTGGTCTCATAGTCTAGGACAACGGTAATGGCAAGTCTGGGTAAACAAGAATCTCCCTGTCACCTTTTTTGAGGATACCGAAATACCTTTCGGGCGCTTGAGGTTACCCACCATATCTGCGGAGTGGCTAATGGAATGTCAAACCCGATTGATTCTTAGGTTCTATTAAATTTTCAGTAATCGTTTGTGGTTCTGGAATCACTTCCAGTTCTACCATACTCCCACTACAGTTTTCTGAAAAGTCCATTTTGCTAAAACTGTGGCGAGTCAAGAACAATATCACTATTGATCTCCCAGATGGTAGAAAGATAACCCTCGTCATAACCCGGGATAACCCACAAACTGCCATTACAGAAACGTGCATTGAGTATGCCCAGAGTCTGGTCTTAAGCATAAGCCGGACAACTCCATACACCTTAACATCGTTAAGATATGAACCATTCTATATACAATATAGAAACAGAGGCACTGATTTAATTGGAACCAGATTCAAATCATGCAGCTGTCTCCAGTGCATGTCAACTAAATGGAAGGAGGCCGATCAGTATTACTCAACTTAAGAGTGCATCCAGAAATGAGTAACCTGAAAGAGAAGCAAATTCTCAAAATCATTACTATCAATTGAATACCAAACAAAAGTATCTACATTTTCGATCACCTTGAAGAATACTGATACTTGCAACACATGGTTCTCTACTTTATTCTTATACCTATAACTTCTCAAAACTTAAACCTTGTATTTCTACGAAACACTTGTCTAAAACTGGAGAAGTCACAAGTAAACAGAATATAGTATGAGAACCAACCCCTCTGTCCTAATGGACACCGGACAACATACAATATTTTGTATAAGTCTCCTGAGTTGAATAACTCAAACCCTGTGCGTCGTAGGTTGAAAACTGTACTATGGTTAAGAAGAATTAAACCGCTGTTTAATGCTCCTTACCTAACCATCAACTGATATAAGTAAATGTTATGGACATAATTTCAAAAAGTTATATCTCACTTTATAAAATAAACGTACAGATATATCAGTTTGAAATTAGTGCATAACGGATATTCAAAACCAAATATTTGCCGTCAGACAAAACCCCAGGGGATTTCCTCAAATATCACCAATTACAACGAATTCCGATATAATGAGGATATAATCACCTAATTCCTAATAACTTACTCCTACTCATCATCTGTAAAACAATACAGATGTGAGAATCAAACCTGGTAAATACATACTCTGGAGTAAAGATCTAATTGGGAAATCAGTTTTCAATTAACGCATAGTGAAACTGAAACATGAAAATGTTTCGAAGGGGTATCCGGGTATTCCTAGTAATGCATTTTCCACTATCCAGATTTATGACTGTAACCGTATATCTCTCTGACATCTCTCCAAATCCCTTTTTTGTCTTTACTCATTACCTTCTGTACACCACCCTTAGGCTAAATGGTTTTCTTTCTTCCCTACCGTTCGGCACCAGCCTATGGTTTGGAAGAAAACTATCCAATAAGCATAATAGATGTATTCTCCTAATCTTAGGAGTACTCGCAACCCGAAAGAAGGTAAAGATAAAAGACAACCAAATGATCTTTATTCTATTTCTCCTGAACCAGAATCCATCCTTGAACTGGAACAAGTTCCTTCAAGTATGATGGATTATCTAATAACTGTGGATTTTCATAGTGATACGGAGTGTTCTGGAGAAATACAAAGGTGAAGTAGGAGTGGCGATGAAATACGTGGTTTGGTCGTGAATGATAGCAGTCGCAATTTACTTTGCCCTCTTTCTAATCCCTTTATCTGTCTTTACTTATTACCTCCTATACACCACACTTAGACTAATTGGTTTTCTTTCTTCCCCACCTTTCGGCACCGGCCTATGGTTTAGAAGAAGACTATCCAATAAGCGCAATAGGTGTACTCTCTCATAATCCTAGGAGCCCTCACAACCTGAGAGAAGGTAAAAGAAAAAGACAACTGAATAGTCCTATTCAATTTCTCCAGAACCGGAAACCATCCTCGAATCTCAAACAAGTTTCTTCGAGTTCGTATGTAACTATATGATGGTTATATCCAATAAAAAGGGATCTTCGTAGTAATACGGAATGTTCCGGAGAAATTCAAAGGGTAAAAGTGGGAGTGACAATGAAGTATGCAACTCCGACAATCCAAAGGCCAGTGTTTAAGATGGTCCGGTTAACTTGGTTCATGAGTTCTAGTCTAGGGTCGGGTCATAGTCGCTGCCAAAGAGAGAGAAAAGAAACACTCTGCGTGTACTCTAACCTATATCAGAATGGTTAATCACTTTATCTAATCAGGATGTCTCCCACTGTGTCCTCAAATTCTCTTCCAAACCTGAAAGAAGAATTAGTCGGGATCATCTAAAATCACTCGAGGAGTAAACCAACTCATCAGTGGGTATCGGGATTCAACTATCATCGCATGATAACCTGATGGAATCAACTCAAGTTATCACACTCCAAATGGTATGCGCATGCCTGACAAATTTCCTGTATGTTTGAAACTCTCGATGTGATTTTTACTCCATGCTCTTATGACCTTGACGAAGGCCAACATATCATAAGTCACATGTCAAGTTCTACCCGTCATTGTCCAGGTTAATTTGAACCCATCCGTACATACCCTTGACGAAGGCCAAAATAGTAATATGACTATCCCAAACCAACGCATCTATCTATGCAATAGAAAGGTAACAAGCAGCCACCATACACTATACCTTGACGAAGGCCAACAAACATAGCATGAATACTAAATGCTACCCGTCCGAAATGACGGAGGGCTACGAATAGTTTTTGGCGAAAAACCTTTAACGTAATGAACTTGATATCGTTGAAGGAACCGGATAGCTTTTTACAAATATATAGTAGCGAAAACCTTTGCTAAAGAGGTCACTCCCGGTGAAGGGATCTCGGCTCTTTCCTCATAGAATGAGGTGCGGGATATTCCCACTGAATACCGCGATGCAAAGCAAAAAGTAATCGACTATAGTGAAATTATTACCCTGAAGCAAACATCTGCCCAAGGGGTCACTCCCGATGAAGGGATCTCGGCCCTTGCCTCGTCGAATGAGATGCTGGATATTCATAATGGAATACCACTATGCAAAACAAAAGAAAATGTCCTTGTAATAACAACTTTTGAAAATTTGTTCCAACAACATCGGGTAGGTCTGTTTTCCTTGCATTGATCTGAATCAACGCAGTCTCATCAATTAATCACACCACAAAAGAACGAAAATATGATGTACGTATATGCCATCCGCATTCGCCACTGGGTCCCGTCATCACCCGTTAGGTTACTTAACTAACAACAGAGCGGGGACTGGACTAGCGCGGGTGTAAAACATATACAATATCTACTAGTATATATATAGCAATATATAATAATCGCTCCAGGTATGATAAATGCAACATCACAGACAAACGATAAGCATCACAGAACAATACAGATAATCTGGGAGTCCCGGGTTTCCTTTGAGCCACAAGTGAAACCCGACATTCCCCTGGTCGTGTGGATAGCCTATGGAATGAAAACCTAGACCCCTTTGAGCGCAGCAAGCTACCCGCCAAAAGCAGAAGCGAGGCAGCCCCCTTCATCAAAGTGAATGGGTCATCCGGCACTTCACGGAATCCGGTAACTTGAGCACCCCTCCTTGGGTCAGCCTGTACCCCTACGAGTGCGGCGAATAGCCCGCCAATTCTAGAGTGAGGCCCCCTCTTTCTCAACGCCATGAGATGCGGGCCCGTTGCCCTCCAGAACCCGGTTGTCCGTGCACTCCATCGCCGGGTAATCCTAGTATAGAAAAGAAAATATGTACAACGGTGACATCGACCTCAACCCGGTCGTGCCCCAAAAGAATAATATACAAACAGGCAGTGATGGCAGTCCACATGTCGGACGCTCGTCCCGCAATATCAAATGTACAAATAAAACTAAACTGTACTATCATTGCAACCAAGCTATCCACCACGACGATTCCGCAACAAAGACAGCACAATATAGAACATCAACGCGAATGTCACGTTCGCAAACCCGTCTAAAAGAACTATAGCAATTAGACAACTTGTACCGCTCTAATGATATTCACGGTCGTAGATAGAAATGTATGTACTGAAAACTTTAAACAATGTTAGAAATATCGACTTCAAAATAACCCCGAATAGCCCCAAACTACTAGATAAGACCATATCAAAACTGGGCTAAACTAGCAATACCACTGAACCAACATTCCAGAGACCAGACCAGACCCAAAATACGAAACCCAAATTCCCATACAGGGCCGGCCAGCTCGGTTTTGGATGCAATATGCTCGGCCAAAAAGTGTTGGATTGGTCTCGTGTTTGGGGTGCAGTCTAGTGGTCACCTAAGTAGTTTTCTACACATGCTAAAAAATTTTTAGAAGACCATATAAAATTTGACAGAAACTGGAATGCATCGGGTATTGTTTCGGGGTTGTTTCGGTTTCGATAGTTTAATATCGTCTAAACAACTAGTATGCGATTAATAGGTTGGCTCTAATACCATGTAAGGCTACGCCAGCATCCCGGCCATCAATCCGTGGCCAAACGCGGAACAAAACTTTTAAAACTTGGCGCTAACGGAACCCTAATCCCCAGATCGAACCATTAACCCTATACCAGTTAACTGTAAAAAGAGTTTAAGAGATTATACCGATCGATCCGTATCTTTCGGTCTTCAATCTCTGTCCTTGACTTGTCGTGGCTGCCTAGAACAAGTTTGCTCTCCGGCCTCTCTCGTCGAAGAGGATCCACATCGAGAATTATTTATACGGGCTCCCGCTTCTAAACCGAAGCAACTCGGGCATAGATACCCAAGGTGAACTAGAGAGAGTGTGTGAATACATTGTCTCAAAACATCCATGAATTCTCAACTCATGAGAGGGTATGGATGGAGGTGAAGAAGCCATGTGAAGGGAGAAGTGTGAGCTCAAGACTTGGCTAAAAGAAAAACTAGCCAAGAAAATATCTGTAGTTTTTCTTGAGTTGAATGTGTGAGGTATTTGTGAGCAAGTGAAGAAAAATCCTAGCACAAAAATATCTCACACCAAACCGACTCCATGAGTCATCAAGTGCACATGTGCCACCATCAATGCACACAAGACCCAACACCATGAGTCACCAAGTGAGCACATGCACCATGAATGCCCAAGGCCAAAACTCACACTCACAATTTTCACCAATTAAACATTAAACCAAATGTTTAAATCAAGAAAAGAAATGGCAACTTCAAAAGTAAACTCGTAACGAATTACAATAATACCCCTCATCTGTACATATATATATCTACATCCGTATTCCGACTGAATACGAATACAACGAGATGAAAATAATCTAACAATATAATACCAGGATCCGGCTTAAACCAAAACCCACTAGTATTATCCATCCGATCATGATCCGTGTACAAGTGCATATATATGATCGAACCCTGCCATAAAACCATACGGCCTCTACAACGTTTCGCCCGAACCAGGAAAACTCTCTTTGTGGGACTCTAAAGACTCATCAATACGCTGGCAGTGGGTTTAACCATAAACACGTCAGTGACACTAGCTGTACGTAACGGCTGCCCAGGTAATGAGCGAAAGGGAGGCCGACGAGCGAACTCATCCTGAAACCCTACTGAGCCTGACAAGGACAATATCCGTACAGTCTGGTCCGTTCGTCTATGAGTATCGCATATCGGGTCTAGGGGATGGATAAAGTCACTCCTAATAACGCAATATTTGGTGTCGGTATGAAGCGCATCACCACCTGAGAAACTACTGATCCGAATCAGTAATTCTCGACTACCTTGGCCAAGGATTTCTGGTGATGGCCATCCGTGCACACTGCGACCTCTACCCCCAATACCGGGAGAGACGAATCCCCTGACGATCCGCTCACTGCCTCCATGTGGCTCGGGACTGTACCTAACTAAAACCTGTTTGCACGACTCCTTTGAGCCGTGGTAGGGTGGTAATCAAAGCAAAGCGGGAACTCACACGAGACAAATGACGATCTCAGGTCGATAGACTAACCTGTACACATATCACCAGGAAATTGCTATCTGACAATAAGTATGATACCAACTAGCATGTTCCCGACGAGTCCGTCCGGTGTACTCATAACCCAATGAGCACCTGTATATATCTTAGGTGAACCAACTGACACCAATGGCTTGTGAGACCGGCCACCGCCCCTCGTCGGGGTCTCGTTCCGTATACACTAGTTTACTCATGGAGTATCGATGTCCAGTCTCGAAACTCCCACGACTAGGGACACTTTAAGGATGTGCTTATAGACCACCCAATTCTCACGTATATGATCGCCTTCATACTGCTGTTAGTCAAGCAAGAATCCTATGGACTCTATCAACATGGAATAGTGATATGTAATGTCACCTGAAGTATGTACACGAAGATAAAGACAGACTAGATAGCATACTATCATCTCGAGTAAAACTGTCCTACCAATATAGGTCTTCCCTTAATCATTGCAATCACGTGCCTACGATTCAATAATTGACTTGAGGGCACTATAGCCAACAAAAGCTAGCATCCAAATGGCACCGTTCGAGGCTCTGTATGGACGGAAGTGTCGGTCCCCCCTTTGTTGGGATGACATGGGTGAACGAAGGTTATTGGGCCCTGAGCTCATAGTGCCGACCGTGAGCAAGGTTCAGACGATCAGGCAACGTATCAAGATGGCTCAGGACCGACAGAAGAGTTAGGCGGATACTGGCAGAAGGTCGTTGGAATTTGGTATTGGCAACCACGTATTTCTGAAGATATCGCCCACCCGGGGAGTGATCAGGTTTGGTAGTCGTGGGAAACTCAGTCTCCGATTCATCGGACCTTTTGAGGTGCTAGAGCGAGTAGGAGAGGTGGGTTATCGACTTGCCTTGACTCCATCGCTAGCTGGTGTGCACAATACTTTCTATGTATCTCAGTTGAGACGCTACGTTCGGGATGACAGCCATATTCTGGACCATTCGGGGTTAACGTTGGGCACCGATCTGTCTTACGAGGAGTAGCCTACCACTATTCTCGATCGTCGGGAAAAAGTGTTGAAGAACAAGATCATTCCCTTGGTTCGAGTTTCTTAGGTGGTCGTTCTCCAAGAGAGTTTACCTGAAAACGCGAGGACATCCGTCCACGTTTTCCGCACCTGTTTGAGTAGTGTTGTTTTTTCGTTGTTTTCGTTCTTTAATTTTGAGGAGGAAATATTTGTAAGGTGGGTATGATATAAATCCCCAGTTTCCGTATATATATTTTTCCGTATTGTTTCCAGATTTTTTCCTATTTTTTTCAATTATATATATATATATATATATTATATTTTATTAAATTATTACCTAAATCTAAACCCTAAACCTAGCACCCGACCCGACTCCCCTTCTTCTACTCCTCCTTTTTCTTTTCTTTTCCCTCGTCTCCTCCTTCCTCGCGCCCACGCCCGCGACGACCATGCCCACCTCGATCGTGAGACCCGTGCCCCACTTGCCCATTCCCCCCGCGACCCCCTCCACCAAATCCCCTCCCTCCAACGGCTCCCTCTTGCTCCCTCTCGCCGACGTCTCCGCGAGACCCGCTCCCCCACGACCTCGTCCTCGCCATGACCCAACCGCCTCAGAGTTCCTGCGGCTCATCCTCTGCGACCTCGCCTCATCTCTAACAACTTGATCTCCCTCTCTTTCTTAATCTCATTCTCTATCTTTCTTCATCTCTCTCATTTTCCTCACTTTCTTTCTCTCTCAAAACCCGACCCTAACCACCTTCGCCGGAGCTTTCCCCTCCGTCGAGCTCTCCTCCACCTAACCGACGAGCCTTCTCCTCCGACCATCCCCATCACCTCCTCTCCTCAACAACACCAAGCCCACACCTACTGCACCCACTTTCTCCTCGTCATCCTCCCGACGCCGCCACTTTGTCGCTGCTCGTGTCACCAACATCGCCGCTTGTACCTCCTTCAGAGCTCCGCTGCACCTCACTGCCGTGTCACAGCCTTCGTGCTCATCTCTGCATCATGCCGAGCCCCCCGAACTCCTCATGCGAGCCACTGCAAACCCGCTGGCAACCCACTGCCCTCGTTGCCGCCGCCACTGCAAACCCACTGCCCTGTGTCGTCGCCGCGCCATTTCCGTCACCGCGAGCCGCCGACGAGCCCGACATTTCATCGAGCACTTAAGCTCGTCACTGTTGTCGTGTCGTGCCTTGCCCGTGCGTGCGTCGAGCCTGTGCCATCCGTCGTCGTTCACTGCTGTGTTGTCGTCTACTGTCTAAGGCAAGAGAAATCCTATCTCTTGCTACTCATGTTATTATATTTTATAGATTAATGCTAATATTAGGTAATTATAAATAGATATGTATATATATATGTGTGGGTGGGTATATACATTTATATATCTAAATAATGTTAAGTAATAAATTGAACACTTATACTTGAGCCATCATGTTGGTAGTAATGAATCGAACCCAACTCGGTTGGTTAGCCATATTGATGTCATTTAGAATTTATAAGAATTAATTATTGCTTATTGGTTAAGGAAATCTTGTGTTTTCGACCGATTACCAAACGCTATCCAAGGTGTTTGATGCGAATTATAAACCAAAACTTATCTAATTATGGCTGAACTTGCGATAGTTAGATCCCTTTACTGTTTACGAATATCATGTAGGAATTTGGATGCAAAATATCGTGTTCGTAATCAAGTAAAGTCGCCCCTAAAGGCGACGCTAAAACTGGAATGCACCATACATGTCACGTTGAAAAATATATATTAAATTCAATACATATTGGAATGTAATGTTCTACGGCTCGTATCGAAGCCGACTCGATAAACTAGAACCCTATAAAGTTTACCTTTCAATGTTGATAAGCCACTGAAACGAGAACTGACTGAGAATGCAGCGTTGGACTGCAGTCCGGGGCAGCATTCCACGAGGATACCTGAATTTAAGCACCTGTACATACCTACATAGAACTGAAAATGCACGGAGCCCCATATAGTCGTGTAGATAATTTAGTTAGCTAACATATGGATCTTATCTCGTTCAGTTTCACAGTCGTTTGATATTTTGTTTGTATTTTAGAATGTCAACGTGTTCTGCAGTTTCTGCAGTGACATTTCTTACACTTTCACATTAAACAGGACATAAGTTCTAGTACAGAAAGGTTATGATTAATCCGTTTGATGCGTTGGAAACCTAACTGATAGAACTAGATTTTATTCAACCGGGACAACACCTGAATCTAAACACAATCCCTATTAAACCGCGCGCGAAGTTGAACTTTCAGTTCTGAAACTGCAGAACTGGAATTCCAGCAACTGATCGCTGATTTAAAATGATGATACGTCCCTAACCTGAATTCCATTTGACATGAAACTAATTTTACTGCTTAGACAATCAAGTGCACTTCGTACGCCTTTTATATTGTTTTGGTCGATTCTATATGTGTGATTTATGGTAAATTTTGCAAGTCATATGGCGTTGGGTGCCATAATTTAGTGAATATATGTTCAATACATTTTTTGCTTATTTTTATGCTTGCTTTATACCTTCTGCATAGTGTTGTTTACATTGAGACCTAGCGACTGTTGTGCATTGTCGATATATAAGTGTTAGCGATTGGGTTGTGGCAAGTACGAAAGTGATATTGATAAGTGGAAACGTGATTGAAAGTGAAAGCGATACGTATTTGTTCACATCCTATCTAATACTTGAATACATACCGTAATCTGGGGAATAGGGAAATTAAGGTGGAATTGAACTCGTATTTAGCGGGATACAATGACTTAGAGGATGATCATTCGCTATCAGTGATACACACACACATATTAGGTCGTGGGCCTAGCGGCACGGCTGCAGGGTTATGTCCCGGGCAACAGTGGACTGTAGTTTCGGGCATACACAAGATACTTGTTAAACACGAGCATCCTTTCCACCAATTGATTTCATTGACTTAGTGATTGATAAGTAGTGACATACACATTGCCTGGTTTACTAACATTATACTTATATCGCATTGTTCATATTCAAATGATGTTCATTATTCTCATGTTCTGTATTCTGTTACACCTTTCATGTTTAATAATATTGTACGCACATCATATATTTATTGCTAAATGTGTCGTCCTGAAGACATGAGTGTGCATGCTCAGAGGACAAGGTAGACCCAGCTCAGCAGCAGGACATGCCATTCGAGATCGTGGAGGTCTAGACCGCAATATCATCGCCACCCTTTAACTATAAGTACATCATAGTTTGTTGGTTAGTTATTTCCTTATGCAAAATAAATGTATCTTGAACTCTTTTATTGTAATGTAATAAAGTTGTGAACTGTGATTTCCTTTACTCTTGCACTGTTTACTGAGTACCATGTAATGCTAAAAGCTGAAGTGTGACTACGGCGGGATTATTCCCTAACCGTAGGAGCATGGCTGGTCTAGTAAGCTCTCGTATTCCGTATTTTAGGAAGTGGGGCGCGACAGGGTCCGCTCGCCGTTCTTCGCTTCTACCTTGTGTTCGAAGGCCAACAAAGAATCTCTTCACATGCATGCTCCATAAAGTTGTATCGGAAATGACATTAAACTAAAAAATTTCAAATTTTCAAATCATGTCCAAAATGACTTTAAACTAATGTATGCTAAATTTAGGGGAAAAACAAGCTCAGCTTCCAATGCGACCACCGTCGCATACATAATTAAGGCTACCGCCAAAGTGATTCTCCCGTTGAGTCTCATAGCAGGGGGCAGGACATTCAATCCAATCGAACCCTAAATCGTTAAACGTGGAAATAAAAAAACTAAAAGAAAAAATAAAGAAACGAAATAAAGGGTCGGTCCACAAGCAAAAGGGGCACGAATGAAAACCTGAAAAGTTTTCGTGAGTAAAAACAACAAGACTACCGCGAGCTTGTGAAAACCTGCAAGGCCGCAAACTCGTTAGAAAAAATCCCCAAACAGCGAATGATGAGTCGCTCCTGATACCATATTCCAGTACAGCGATTCAGAAGCCAACTAAAATCCAAATCTTCAAATTCCTAAACGGCGAATGATGAGTCGCTCCTGGTACCATATTTCAGTGCAACGATGCAGACGCCGACCAAAATCTAAACCCCTAAAATTCCAAACTTTCAATCCAAATTCAAATCCAACTCCAGTCCAAATCTCATCTCAAAATCAAACCCTACCTACTTCGAAAATCCAAATTCCAAAGATGACCCCTAAGTCGTTAAACTGGGAACAAATGACCTCTAAGTCGTTAAACTGGGAACAGATGAGCCCTACGTCGTTAAACTAGGAATAGTAAAATCTTCCAAAAGCAGATGATGAGCCGCTCCTGGCACTATGCTCCAGTGTTAGCGGTGCTGATGTCAAACCAAAATCAAAATTCCAAATCCTTCAAAGGCAGATGAGGAGTCGCTCCTGGTACCATATTTCGGTGTAGTGATGCTAAAACCAAACAAAAATCTAAATTCCAAATCCCATCCGTTAGTGTTTCCAAGTTCAAAAGCCCTACTGGACAGATAGGAAACTTCCGAAACAAATCAAATCAACCGATTCAGCAAATGACCTCCGCACCGGAATCACGTCAGCAAAATACCTCCGCGTTGGAATCACGTCAAGCAACGATCTCCACGTCGGAATCAAGTTAAACCCTGACATTGCAAGAAGCGAAGCAAGTCAAATCAAATCCCGACACTGCAAGAAGTAGAGCAAGTCAAATCAAATCCTGACATTGCAAGAAGCGGAGCAAGTCAAATCAATCATCGACTGTCTACGTCGCAAAAAGGGCAGTATCAACCGTCCACGTCGTAAAAAAAGAACCAAGTCAAGCACCGACCTCCATATCGCCAAAAAGGAATCAAGTCAACCTTTCCCTAAGGAAGATCCATCAATTTCATGCACACGACGCATGTATGTAGTGTGCATTTATTTATAGGGGTATTTTGTTGGAGTCAAAATTTACACCCCAAATCATAAAGTCAAATTCAAAAAGTAGGTCCAAGCCAAAGCAAATAGACACTACTGTCGAATCCATGTCGGGCCCATACCCGATCCCAAGCCCAAGCAGGTGGACCCAAGCCCAGATCGGATCAAGCTCAAGCATGGGACCGACCCCCATGCCAAGAAAATAAGAGATTATAATAAATGTAATATTAAATAAATGTGCAAATTATAAAGAAATAAGTAAAAATCCAATTTTGTAAAGCCCAAGGGCTTAAGCGCAAATGTGTAAGTGTATTTAAACCCAACAAGATAATGAAATGATAAGGTTTTTCTCTCCCCACCAAAATATTAGGGTTTTGAGCTTCCTTTCTCTCTTCAAGCTCTTCATTTTTTTGAATTAAATCATGAGGAAAATATCTCTTTTTCCAAAACTAAATAAATTTTGGCCACAAACCCATTGAAAAGAGAATGAATCTCTCATCAAAATGCCAAAAGGAGAGATTTTTGACCTTCTTCTTCCTTCTTAAGATCCAATTTGAAAAAGAAAGAAGAAAGAGAACCGACCACCAAAAACTCCATTGAGACAAGGTCTAAAGCTTGGGAAGGGAAACGAAGCCCTTTTTCACCATTCAAGATCCAAGATCCAAAGTTTTTGAACATTCAAGAGAGCGTTCTTAGACTGAAACAGGAGAAGATTGGGGGGTGACCACATCAAAGGGAACCCCTTTGGGTTTTTTCCTTGGGGAGATCCCCCAGGAGCTCAAGCTCCATAAATTCGGACGCATGCCTAGCCCTCTCGGGTGCAAGATCCATGCACACCCCCTTTGCGCCACGGGCGCATGCGCTATGCTCACCCCTTTGCGCCACGCGCGCAAGCGCCATGCACACCGCTTTTGCGCCATGCACCTCCCTTTTGCGCCACGAGCACAGGCTCCCGACACACCCAAAATGCTTCCCTTTCCAAAAAAAATTCTAACGGAACACTGCTAGCCCCCTTGACCCCCAACCTGCTAACCGGATAGCGAGACCTTCGAAAACTCTACGAGGCCCCCAATATGCCCAAAGCACCCTCAAAATTGTTTTTGAAATCAAGTGCATATTTCACATTGAGTTCGCATGAGCGCATGACCCGTTAATCGGAGGTTCTCTCAACTCAATGCGAGGGATAATTAACGGCAGTTTTGTCCGTGGCTACCGGAGATCGGAATCCCCACAATCAATAAACCCCTGTCTATCATGGGGCAAGGGGAATCTGTACACGCCCGAAGCGCGAGCGCATCTATCTCAACAGGGCGATGAAAAACACTCTACAATTACGAGAAACTATATTCTGGGAAACTGCTCTATACAAAGTAGCTAATTATGAATGACCTTGTATATCATTGTCATCTCATGAGAAAATAATGTTTGGCTGTCATTTCGAAGAATGCATATTTATGGCCCTCAAGACCCTCACCACGAGGGAGTTGACAGGAAAACAAATGACATAGTTGAGGAATTCTTCATGAGATCACAACAATTACTCGATAAGCCAAGCACACAAATGACAGGGTAAAGAGAGATAAACTTCGAAGCATAAGGAATATATACAAAAAGAGAAAATCTTTAATTATAAAAGTCCCATCAATTAAAATTTCAGTTGTCGTGATGCTAATGCTGAATTTTAGTCACTGACAGATGCACCTTCTGTTAAGATGCCTCCGACGAGAAAGTGACTAAAAACATAATGTTAAAACCTAAATGTGTTCAGCAATTTATATATTATCTAAATCACAACTCTTTACATTCTGATTCCAAAAGTGAGTACCTGCTAACAGAAGCATAAATAAGATCCTCAATCAGTAAAATCCCCTAGAAACAAGTAAAAATCTTTGGCATGCCTTAAACTTTCCAAGATTTTTAGCACTGTGAGTCATAAGACAAATTATGCTCCAATTATAAGATCTAGAACAGAAGATTTATGGCTTTAAAGGAAACGAAGAAAGGCACCGCTTGTAGCTTATATGAAAAGAAGCATAACCATCATATTACAAACCTCATCACATACAATTTTGTTTTATAAAGATCCACAAGAGATGACAGGAAATTCTGATACGCGATGAGAAAATAAAATAATCGATGCTCCAATAGATTGAAGAGCTTCCAATTGAATGAAAAATGTGAAAATTTGTGCAACTCAACTATACTTTCAAAACCGGCGGGTCTTTTTTATTGAGAGTACTCCTTAAAAAGAGAATGGTAGTGAGATCTGACATTGGCATCCTTCCATTCAAGATTAGCCCACCAATCCTTGCCTCCAGAAATCTTCTGCAATTTGCTAGCAGCAGCCTCGGACTCGAAAGGGAGTTCTTTCAGCAGTGGACATCCCAATATCTTGACATACCGCAATTCAGGAAAAGTTAGTGCACACTTGGATATGCTGTGAAGCATCTTTAGACTAGAAAAATATAGTATCTTGAGGGAAGGGAAAGTTGCATTCGGTGTTTCCACCTCTGTGATGCCATTAACACCATCATCTTCTACACTCGTAATCGCTTCTCTCATAGCATCACACGAATATATTTCTAACTGTTCAAGGCAAGGAAGATGAATGACCCATGCGATATGCTCTAACCTGCAACAAGAATGAAAAGTCACCTTGGTAAGCTTATGAAGCAATTTCAACGGCGTTACTGCTCTCCAAGTTATCCTCTGGAACTGGGAGAGACTAACAAAATGCAGAGTTTCAACATTCATCGCAGGGAAATCGTCATCTTGGTCATCTCTGTCGATAACTAACTCTGTCAAGCCATTATGGCATTCTGAAATCCTCAGTTCTTTCAGGTGCAGCTGCAGATTGCGCTTTCCGATACTTGAAAGAAGTCGGAAGGATGTCGCTCGCAAATCCTGTACACAGAGTGCCCCTACACATAAACCAGATAGCAACACAAGCTTTTCAAGATCCTCATCGGACCATGCAGTGACTCCTAGAAACTTTAAGTGTCCTTCCAAGCACTTCAATTCATCGACAAATGATCCGTAACAGTATCTAGTATAAGTGAACAAGTCTAATACCTTTAGTTTCCCTAGTTGAAATAACACACCCTCAGGGACTGAAGAGATGGCTGTCTCTCTTAAAATCAAATATTTGAGTTTTTTTAGATTCTTCAACTTCTCAGGAAGCTCACTGATATTCGTATATGACACATTCAGATACTGAAGCTCAACCAATGCACATAGGACAATGGGGAAAACATTTAAAGCAGTGCAAGATAGGTTCAAGTACTTGAGCGCTTGAAAACCAAGAAAACAATTTAATCTAGGGCTATGTTCTAGCAAGGTATTTTGGAGCATTAAGACGATGAGATTGGTGCAAGTAGGTACAATGGAGGGTAATTCTGTGATCGAATTATGCATAAGTGATATCCTTTCTGCTTTACTCCATTTCTCGTCTGTTTGTGGCGCTTCACGCAATCCAGTTCCTGCTTTCACCATCCACTTGTCCTCACCCTGTCCACAGTCTGAGGCAATCCATAATGCCAAATCTCTGATAACATCATGCATCTTCACATACATTCCACTGATCTCTCTCTCATCTTCATCACCTACCTCTAACAAGCATGCTGCTTGGAGGCTTCCAATGAGAGAATGCCCTAAGAGATAAACGTCCTCTATGTTGTCAATGTTATCGATGATGTTTAACCCCATCCAACACTCTATCAGTTCCTCTTTTCTAATGTTGAAGTCTTCAGGCCACATGGCACAACAAAGGAAGCACTTTCTCATCTCATTGCTCTCCAAACTATCATAACTGAATTTCAAGAGGGGAAATGTGTTTTTCTCTGTGCCTGGGATCTTTGGTAGTCGTGACTGTTTAAGAAGCAGTATGGCATATTCCCAATCACGAGGTGATATCTTAGTCGACATGGCTCGCCCGATGGTGATTAGAGCCAGAGGCAGGCCATCACATTCTTTAACAACCTCCTCTGCAAGGCTACGAATACGGGGATGCATGTTAAGAACTTCCTCGCCAACTTTCTCTTTGAAGAGAAGCAGCGACTCTTCTGAATTCAAACACTCGACTTTGATTCTTCTGTCAGCTTCCATGTTACCACAGACATCATTGGAACGAGTTGTGATGACCACTTTCCGGCTTTTATGGTCTATCACACCAAGAGGATGTGGAATACCAATTCCCAAAAGATCCAGACGGTCCCATAGATCATCTAGCAACAATAAGAAGTTTTTGTTACTTAAGAAACTTGAAATGATATTGGATTGTGACTGAGGATCATCATCCTCTCTCAACCTAAGCTTGTTGACTATGCTTTTTTGCACCTTATCCGGCTTACAATCTTTGGATACCACTATCCATATCACATGGTCGAATTTGGAACTTTTAATGCAAGAGTTGTTGATTTTTTTCAAAAGGGTGGTTTTACCTACACCGCCCATGCCCCATATCGCAATCAACCCAGCCGCATCCTTGTCATCGATATAATCAACTGTCTTCTTATGATTTGAATCCAATGAATCCGGCACCTCAAAATCTGTTGGCATCTTTTCTACAGGAGGTGGAGGCAGCTCCACCGTCACTGCATCAAAAGACCCTCTTTTGCACAATTCCTTCACTTCTTCAAGAATATCGGCACATCTCATACCAATAAGATAGTTGGAACAGCAGCTGAAGAAGGCCCAACTAGCATGCCCCCAACATCTATTCTCATAGTCGGATAAAAAATTTTCGACTTCGGGCGCTATTGCTGCTACATGTTGCAGCCAAACTTCAACTTCCTTGGTGGGCTTTCTAGACTGTCTTTCAGCTGTTTCAATTGTTTTCTGGATATCCTCTTTTCTGGCTTTTAGAATTTGTATGTTGAGTCTTAGGTCTTCCACATGATCAGAGACCTCGAAGAGGTATTTCAAATGGCATGCAATAGGATCTAATAATTTGAGGAAACTGCTAGAGATCGTAGCTGCTGGAGCTATGAATGCAGTGCAAGGCATGGCTCAGTAGCTAGCGATGTAGCAAGAGAAAATGAAAAATTGATGGAAGAAGATAGAAGAAGACTGGCAACAACAACAAATCAGATGAAGATTGATAAAGGGGAGACCAGGGATAAATCTACAAAAAGGAGAGGTTAGACAATTGCAAAAGAATTAAAAATAAAAATTATCATCATGTTACTGTCACCTAATTATCTTATTCCCAACTTGCTCATATACAACATTAATTAATCAAGAGAGTTGACCCCAAAATTTGGCCCTTGCATAGAATTTTTTTAAAAACCTTCTATGATACTTAACCTTGTTTTTTTTTGCCACCAGGCCCTAAGTCTTTCAGCTACTGTTTTGGCCCGAGGGGTTTCTTGGTTTTCGTTGTCGGCCATCTGAGCGCTTTTAAGTAATTTTAATCTAAGGTCTAAAGAAGAAATGCTCCACTCCATTACCATCATCTAAGTCCCTTTTCCTAAATGGGGCGGATCGTTCCAAGATGGATTTGAAAAAATTTCACCAACACCCTGATTTGATGCAACCTTCTCTAATTCATGTCAGAAAACTATGGACAAGAAAGGGGCTCGACGTAGACTAGTTGGCAACATCCACAACTTCTAGATTGGGAAGGAAAATATAAGAGGAAAAAGTTAATATATCTTTTCTAGGAAATTATGTTTAACTTGAATAAATCCAAGAGTGGAATATAACTCAATCCCACAAGTATTATTCATATCTACGAAAATAACCACACTAACTGATTAGGAAAAATAAGAAATTTACATATGTTTGAAGGAAAACAATAGTTTCCAGCTACAATAAACTTAGGAATTTATAAATTCAAATACAGGAAAAACTTGGAGGAAAAAAGAGAGCAATATGATGGACCAGCAGCGGAACTACAGCTACTAATGTAAGTAATTCAAAAAAATTATGTTGCTAATATAAAGGAAGAAAGCCAGATCTTAGCTTCTCGTCCTTCCATTCTCAATCTTACCACTAGGTTTTTTGTTCACATTAACTTTAGTAATTTGCCACAAAATCTGAAACAGGAAAGGAAAGTTCTTCTCACCTTGTAACATCCTTGAATCTTCTAAGAAATGGAAATTGAGTGCATAATTAGATATGTTTAGTAAGCTCAAAATAATGTATGGGACTAGGAAAAGTGTTGGTTGTGATTCCTCTATTAGAACAGCATCATCGTCGTCCTCCTTTATCCTACCAATCACTAACCTCAAACACTGAGCTCTTAAAGTTTTGTTGTCTAATATGCATGGCTATAAGCTTGAGTCCATTTATAAATAAGTTCCATTTCTTCTACATTTAATTAGCATTTTTTACGTTCTAGTTTTTTTCAGTTTGCCATATAAACCTCTATTCTTCAAACAAATCCGAACTTCAATAGCAATACCATCAAATCATATAATGAATACAACATATTCAAAATAATATTTAAAATAACAGGAGAGATGCATAAGCTTGTAAGATTTCCAAGTAGAACTCGTGAATCTGTGGACTTAGAAGTTTCAGTTCACCTTGCAATTTTACTGTTTTTTTTATAAGAGCAATTTTACTGTTGTCTTGAGATTCCTGACTTGAAAAATAAAATAAAATAAAAATATGAATTGACCGGTTCTTAAATTATTTAAATCCTAGATATGCAGGTATCAAAACACATCTAAACCATACTCGTGATGATTGGATCCACCACAATCAAATCGAAAGAAAAGGACACAGATTAAACATAAACACCAAAACATAGTTGAAATGTCAACCAACGAGCAATAGCTTTTGTAAGTAAAAGCACGGAGACCTTCTGCCTTATTTCATTATCAAGAGAGTAAAAGAACGTAAAAATTGCAAATTAGGTACAAAAATGAGCATGCGGACGCCATTTGGCACAATCACAAACGAGAAGATTAAATATTCAAGAAATAACGGAGGAAAAGAAAGACACTTTTATTCTCGACTATAAGCGCTACTTTTCTGGTTTCCTGTGCCAGTATCTTGATTTGGTTGGTCTAGTGTCTGAAAAGAAAGCACTACTCCGCATTTCCGGAAAACATTAGAAAAGTTTGTAAGAGCAAGAAAAAACTTCTTCTTCTTTGTCTAAAACCTCGGGAGTTATACAAATCCAGATTCCCCTTCCCTACATTGCAAACTACCTTAAGATCCCACATCTTCTGATCATCTTTCGATTCTTTCCAAATGTTCCTTCTCCTCCTCTCAATCCAAAAGTCTCAAAGCATGATTTGATTCTTGCACATACACCCAATTTCAACGGCTCGTCTCTAGCTAAAAATTTAAGTCCAGTGTTCGTTAAAGTCTATCTAAATGCATGTCGATAAAGTAATCATCAATCCTCTCACCACAATATAGCCCAAGATCTAGCAAGGGACGTGGCGAAAGATTAGATTGTAGCTCTCGTTATAAGTGTCTAGTCAGTGCCACATCATTCACAAATTTGAAAAAGAAAAAAAAAATCACAATAGCGCTTCTCCAACTAACAGGTGCACCTCACTAATGGACAACTAACAGATATATGCAAGATTTTGCGATTGCCCCATATAAGAATAATCTACTCATCTATCGAATGTTAATGTCGGCCAAATACATTCTCAAAATTTGATTATTTTCCGGTCCACTTATGCAAAAAGTCTATAACTTTTGATTCTTGGACTCATAGAGAAGTAAAATTCTCTGTTCCTTTTGGTTCCTTTTGTCTTTCACTTGGCACTTACAAATCGCGATTCATCAACATTTAGGGCTTCATTTTGGTTCGTCAATTGCGTAACAAATGTCAGGCATTAACGCACAAATACGGTATCAAAATCTTTGCTTTATGAAAATAAAGTTGTGATTGTGTAATGCAAATGCCAAAAGTTAATGTGAAGAATTTACAATTACCGCAAATCTAAAGATGGGCTCAACTTGTTGTGATCGTTGGTTCGTTGAATGCGATCACCCATTGCGATTTCTATAAGGAGCGACAAATGAATGTTGTGGATAGGGAAAATGCGCAGAAAGTGTTTGCTAAAATGTTCCAAAAGAATGAGGGCTACTGTTGTATGCAGCTCACGAGGGTAAATCTTTATAAAGCAGATTGCACCATTAAACCATAAAAGTGCAAAAAGCCGGCCGAGATGTTGTCTGAAAATGCTGGTTTTGTTAACTCCTTTAAGGCACAAGTGAAATGAAACCCATAATAATCTTGTATGTGGACTAAATATAACATTTTTTGATGTAAATATCTTCAACTTTTGACAAGCACACACTTCAAGAGATTCATGGCATTTTAAAAGATCAATTGTCGTCATCGTCGTCATCATCAAACCCTTTTTCCATTTAAATGGGATCGGCTATAAAGAAAAGCTTCATTAAATATTCGATAGAGTTCTAGGATCGACTGTGGACCTGACAACCTTTGACGCAAGTGTAAAATTCCTAATTCAGAAAACCAGGACATAAAAAGAAATCGTCATAATCCCAGATGAAAAGTTTTCATCTTCCAAATCCTTGTATGTCTGCAAAGTTCAATTGTGACATCTCAAAAACCTTCATAATCTGATAGTGCTTTATAAATTTTAACATAAAACCCAACAAAACTGAAGCAATACACCCATTTTGACACCCTTCCTAGTTTTAAACAAACATACAGACAATTAATAGATAGAATCATATAATTTTAATGGATGATTAATATAAACCTCACACTGAACAACACTATCAAAATTACCAACCAGAATTATTCAATGAGAAATCATAAGAGCATTATTATGATCATAAATTACTAGAAACGACACAATGTGTCATAGCTACCTTCTTTGCCTCCAACTAATATTTCAGAACTTCGATACAAAGTGATTAATATTAAGAACATCAATCCGAACGTGAACACTGTTTTGCTATAATTTTATACGATTGCAAACACAAACACAAGTAATGCAATGTTAACACCGACATTAAGAAGCTGCAATAAAATTTGTTAAGAAACAAGAAATTACAGTTATTTTTGGCGCAACATGTGCTAACTACTATTTCGTCTTAAAGCTGGATGCTTAAGGTACGCATCGAAAAAAGGGTACAAAGCACATGACTTGGACACTGACTAGGATTTTTCAAGGTGAAATCATCCAGTATTAAGCGAGAATTAACAATGATTATTTCTCTCGTGCATCTTGGAATTTTATTTCAGAGATTGGATTTGGGTGTTGGTGAGGCCTTCTTCACACGAATCCGATGCCACGATGTGTTAAGAATACCTCTCAGATTCCATATGGCATCCACATTCTCAGGTTGAACATTTGCAGCTGAATCAACCTGTTTAAAAGAGCAACAATGATGCAAATTTTCAGTATCATATAAAAATAAGGAGAAATAAATAAAATTTTAGTTCATTTCTATCTTCATCCTCCCCCCCCCCCCCCCCGGTGCGCAGTTTAAGCATTGTTGACTTGTTCCTTGCTTGAAAACATAATCATTACCCAGTTCAAGTCACATATGCTATAACATTTGAAATTATGATACAAGGAAAGATTTTTTTTTTGTTTTTTGCATTTAACGATTATTAACAAACTGTATTTGACAAAATAGATCATTGCATCCACATAGAACTTCTGGGCCTTTAAATTCTTTCGTAGGAACACTGTAGTGCAAACTTTAAGCTTGGTATGTAATTAGGTCCTCTAATATCTTATTCAAATCAGATCATAGATCCAGTTGGTTTTTCTTTAGATATGGTTTACATAACAAGGTTGTCAGAAAACAGAGGATGAAAAACTGTAATAGTTGATACAAAAACAAATGATGCATAATCAAACAGGAATAACAAATTACGGAGGATTGATACCCCAGTTTAGCCTTACAATATGCTTGTTACCATTAACACTAAACCTATAATGATCAAGAGAAGCATGATATTCAAAGTATCATGGTAAGCATTAGTTAAAGACTTGTTTGAGAACCATGTACCAAAAAGCTTTAGGCGTTGGGATTGTGGGCTAACAACGTATATCAGACTATTACATTACATGACACTATCACTCCCTTAAGCGGGACTTTTTGTCACATTGAGAGGCCTCCAGCAAAAAAGATAGAAAAAAATATGGGTAATATTATTTTAGATAGAATTTAATGAGGTTTGAACACACAACTCCTTGAAACTTGGTATGCTGAAAATAGTGAAATACAATTAATCCAAAGGTATTTCTTCAAAAGAAAAAACTTCCGGTGAGCAGTACTACATACCGCTTTAGCAATGATCTCGGCATTTTCTGGTACATCAACAACGGCTTTAAAGAGGACCCAAGCCCATTTATCACTTTTCATATCATCATCAGATACATAAGGCACATTGCTGTTCTGATACCTATTTGCTTCCACCCAAGATTTCCCCCCATCAACAGATATGTCCACCCTTTCAATGCCACGTCCACCACCGGATACAGCATATCCACCAACAGTTATCTGAAATGTAACAATATAAGAAATAGGCACCATCTCATTAGCAATAAAAAAGGTTAATTTCGCTAACTACCCATTATTATGAGTGTTTTTCAGTTAACTAGCTTAAAGTTTTTATATTACAGTAAGCAACCTTAAAATGCTAATTTAAGAGCATTTTAGTTTTAAAAAATCCATTGTAACCAAACTGTAAGGGAGTTTTTGTAATAACAATAAACTTTGAGATAGTTATGTAAAATATAGCCATAAGAAATGGAGACATTGGTAAATATAAAAAAAACAATCAAACCTTTCCTTGGTCAACAAGGCCATCGTCCTCCAGAGAACAAATAGCACACTGCCACACCACAAAGTACGACGGATCAGCTGAAGAGATTGCTAAATTAATAAAGTAGCTAAGTATAAGTGACACAATAATATTCATTTATTCAAGTAAACATTAAAACCCCTTTCCAGTATATAAGTGATTTACAGCATTTATATATACCAACTGTACAAGTAAACCAAGAAGAAACTATTGGCTACGAAGAGGCTACAACCAACTGTGTCTTCAACAGATCATTCGAATCCATGATGTGCATTATTATTTGTTTAATAGATGAAAATAATTGGACCTTAAGGTTTTCCATTAACCAATAACCAAAGCCCCTCTTTAGGATATTTGCACATCTGACTTGAGCTTAAAGTCATTAAATATAAGCATTAACTTTATAGCCAGAAGCATTACAGGATTCATAAAGCTACCTAACATAATGCTCTGCAGTGAGCTTTCTAAATGGAGAAGAAAACAATATGTTTATGTATAATGAAGAAATCAAGAGGAAAATATTTATTGGCTCAATTAGAATAAGAGTTCATACAATCTATATAGAGAGAGTTATAGATCACCTCTCTATCTCAACAAATCAACTAACTAACTAGCACAATAACCTATTATACTCATAACTAATATAATAAAAAAAGTATATATTCATAATACTCCCCGGCAAGCTGGAGCATAGATGTCAATCATGCCAAGTTTGGATAGAAAACGAGCGAAAACCGGTCGAGAAAGAGTTTTGGTAAAAATATCTGGTAGTTGAGTTGCAAAAGAAATATACTGGAGTGCAATCACCTTACCTGTCACTTTTTCACGAATGAAGTGACAATCTATTTCGATATGTTTGGTCCGGTCATAAAAAATTGGATTTTCACTTAATGTGAATTGCGGCCTTGTTATCACATAAGAGTGCAATCGGAAGAGACGAAGAAACTCCAAGATCTGTCATAAGGATGGTAAGCCATACCAACTCAACAACTGTATGTGGCATAAATCTATACTCAGCCTCTGCAGAAGAACGAGCAACTACATTTTGCTTCTTATTTTTCCATGTAACCAAGGTTCCTCCCAAGAAGACACAATAGCCACTCGTGGAACGCCGATCATCAACAGATTCAGCAAAGGCATCATCCGCAAAAGTTGTGAGCGACAACATAGATGATGGTTTATAAAGAAAACCCTAACCTGGAGAACTTTTGATATATCTGAGAATAATGCTCAACTGTCTTAAGGTGAAAGATTAAAGGATTCTGCATATATTGGCTCACTGTGCTAACGACAAAGACAATGTTTGGTCGAGTGACAATGAGGTAAATAAGCTTCCCAATGAGACATCGATATCGTCTTGGGTCAGATAGTGGAGGATCCGAGAGAACTTAGTCGAGATAGTTTGACTGGAGAATCTATAGGGGTGTTTGCTGGTTTACATCCCAGAAATTGTCTCAGATAGAAAATCAAGTGCATACTTGCGCTGAGAGAGCTGCAATCTACCAGAATTCCGTGATACTTCAATTCCAAAGAAATATCTAAGTGGCACAAGGTCCTTGGTATGAAAGTGTGAAGCCAAATGTTCTTTCACCTTAGATATGCCAGCAGAATCATCTCCGGTGATGAGATATCATCAACATACACCAACACAATTACCCTGTCC
The DNA here is from genome assembly GCA_030015575.1 of Agapanthus africanus. Classification (NCBI taxonomy): domain Eukaryota; kingdom Viridiplantae; phylum Streptophyta; class Magnoliopsida; order Asparagales; family Amaryllidaceae; genus Agapanthus; species Agapanthus africanus. The sequence continues at coordinate 405,796,340 of CM057349.1, read as the reverse complement.
TGAGGATGATAATGTGTAAAAAGAGACGTGTCGGCATGACTACGTTTGAAGTCAATCTGTCGTAAAACCATGCTAAATTTTTCAAACCAGGCACATGGTGACCGCTTCAGTCCATATAGTGATTTGTGTAGGAGACAAACTATAGACTCTCCAGGTCGCTCAAAGCCGGAAGGCTGCTGCATATAAATAGTTTATGAAAGATCGCCATTAAGAAAAGCATTCTTCACATCAAGCCGATGAGAGATCATGCTTTAGAAACAGCAAAGGATATAAGAATACAAACCGATGGTAATTTGGCAACGCGTGAGAAAGTCTTAACATAATCCAAACCATACTGCTGAGTAAATCTTTTGGCAACCAATCAAGCTTTGAGACGGTCAGTCGTCCCATCTGGATTTTGCTTGACATTAAAAACCCATCGACAGCCAACAACTTTCTTATCTTAAGACGGAAGTACTAATTTCTAAGTCTGATTTGAGCGTAGTACAGCAATCTCCTCTAACATAACTGCATGCCAACCTAGGTGTTAAAGTGCTTTCTGAGCAGAGGTAGGAAGAGTGATGGCAGACAAGGAAGAAACAAACTGACGAGCAGATGGAGCCAGTCTATGATACAAAGTTGGAAATCGGATGTGCAATAGTACAGAAACGATTACCCATGCGTAAGGCAATAGGAAGAGAAATTTTCGTCGAAAGGCGGCGGTAGTGGAGAGGCAGGAACAGTAGACTGTATTATAGTACATGCGGAAGAATTGTTAGAAGAATCATTGAGGGAGGTGACTGGACAACTTTCTTACGACGGTGGTACATCTGTAGATAAAGGACCACAGACTGATCACTTGGGGACACAGGTTGAACAAATGAATCAAGCTCAGGTATGTGTGAAACCGGAATAAGAGAAGTGGGTTCCTTAACAGGTGGTGGAAAATAGGTCTGATCATTTAAGACCACATCACATGAAATACAAACTTTGGATGTGGTAGGGTCAAAACAAATATACCCTTTTTGGGATTGGGAGTAACCTACAAAAACCATACATCTAGCTCTAGGATCAAGTTTCTCAATATGAGGACCAATAACGTGAAAATAACATAGGCAACCAAATACCTTTGGAGGAAGAGGAAAATGCTTGCCCTGTGAAAACAAAATAGAGAAAGGAGATTGGCTGCCTAGGACCGAAGAAGGCATATAAAAGCAGGCAGCTAAAATTGCAAAATTTCAAAAACGTTTAGGAATATGCATATGTAAGAGAAGAGATCGAGCTACCTCAAGTAAATATCGGTTCTTTTGTTTATCAATCCCATTTTGCTGAGTATAAGAACACAAAGTTTGGTGCAATATTCCTCGTTTCTTACAAAATCCAGTAAAGTCCGTGCTGATATACTCCTTAGCATTATCTAAACGAAGAACCTTAATGGAAACACCAAATTGATTAGAAATTTCAGCAACAAAGGTTTTAAAAGCAAACAAAAACTCAGACCTATTATGCAGAAGATATCGCCAAGTCATACGTGAATAATCATCAATAAATGCAACAAATTATTTATAACCAAACACACTTGGAAATTTAAAGGGTCCCCAAATATCAGAGTGAATTAAAACAAAAGGTAAGTCATTTCCCTTATTAACCGGAGAAAAGAGTGATGATGCTTCCCAAGAATACAAGAATCACATCTAAATTCTGATAAACTAATAGAAGGTAACATAATATGTAAAGAAGAAAGGGGAGGGTGACCAAGTCTCCGGTGCCACTGGATAGCAGAGACAGCTGCAGATGTACTGGAAAGGTGATCAACATAATACAGTCCATTCTTCTCATGCCCACCACCAATCCGTTATTTCGTTAGAAAATCCTAAGTCACAAAATAAGATGGATAAAAAGTTACTGAGCGGTTGGAATCATTTGTAAGCAGACAAATGGAAAGCGGGTTTTATTTTAAAGATGACACAATTAAAACATTTTTAAGGTGTAAAAATGAAGTAATAAATCAGCGGAACCAAAAACAGGTGTAGTATTACTATCAGCCATGAAAATAAACTTGTGAGGACTAGAAGCAAAATCAGATGGTCTATCATGAAACATATGATGTGAGACGCCGAAATCGGCTACCCACGAATCAGAATGAGAAAGTAAAAATATACATGACGAAATGGAAAGGCTGGCAGGAGCTACAGAAAAGAGAAGATGACGTAACTGGCTCCACTCATTACTGGATAAAGGTAGGTTCCGGTAGAGGAGGAAGGTTGACTAGCAGCTGCTGGTATGGTTGTCTGGCGAGCGGTAGGTGTATCATCAAAATAGACAAACTTCTCTCAACACCAGCCGTTCCGATAATTAGTGTCGCCACAATGAGAACAAGAAAGGCTGGCTCGGCCACGACCACGTCCACGAAAACTACGACCACGAGCAGTCAAAGGGGATGACCTCACGATGCCCCACGGCCACCAAAGAGAGAATCAGAGGGACTATGACCAGACAGAGTGTAGGTCCCACGTCCATGTCCTCGAGTAACAAGTGTGGTCGAGACATGCTCAGTGGACGGGGAAGAGACTGTAGGCACACGATAAATGTTTGATAGGATACTCGTCAGTGATAGAGAACCACTCTAAGAAAGAATGAGGGGGAAGACATCCTCAAAACTGGGTGGTAACCGAGCCAAGAGTAACGCGCCAACAAGAGACTCGCGTTGTTTGCGGGTGACAGCAGGTTCAGCAGGGATAGACTGATAGATGTTCCACTGATCGAGAAGTCCACTGAAGAGGGCACCAAAATCCTGAATATCGTCTCTTAGAATGGAAGTAGTAAATGTGTGGAATATGTTATAGAGCTTCTACAAGCTATCCTCAGACGAGTATAACGAACGAAGATGTGCCCAAACTTCCTTTACTGTTGTCAGAGATATACTAAACGTATAGCAGCGAGAATCCATTGAGTTAGACAACCAAACAATTACCTTATTATCATTCTGAAACCAGGTATCATAGGTAGGATCTTTGAAGTCAAGGGGGGCATCCGTCAAGTGGCGGTGAATGCCTTTGTTGTTCAAGGCTCGTTCAACAACATTGGACCATTGTGGATAGTTCTTTGCGCCGGAGATAGATAGTAGTCAAACAAAAATCCGTCTTGAAGTCAACTGACGAGAGAGAGACCGAATTACTTTTGTCGTCAACAAAAACCATGATGAACGGCATAAAAGTAAATCCCCAGAGAGAATAAAATGTTGTCTAACTCACAATACGTACAAAGAGCAATATGATCTAATAGATCATGGAGACCGTGAAGGGTTCAAGTAAAAGTGGGCTTTCATGAGAGTTTCTGTGAGGAGGTTGTGGGTCGTTCAAGATTGCTGGAGCAGACATTGAAGGCTAGTGATCTGCTGCAAGGGGGCTAGAAGGTTGGAGAGAGGGAGTCGAAGCCGTGGAGGTGTTTCAAGGGAGATGCAGGTTGCTGGAGCGGTTGAGGTCGAGGAGGGCTGAGGTATTGCTGTGAAGGTGTGGGAGACTCTGGAGAGGGTGCGATGGCGCTGGGAAGAGATCAAGGGGCTGGGTTGGGTCGCTGGAGGGAGGGGATCGAGGGGCAAAGTCTGGAACGTTCGTCGAGGGTTGTCAAGGGGAGGGATCGAGGTCGAGGGTTGTCGAGAGTTGGCGAGGGTTGTCGAGGGGAGGAATCGAGGTCGAGGGTTGCGGATGAAGGGTTCGTCGAGGTCTGTATCGAGGTCGAGGTGCGATGTTGAGGGTCGAGGGGTGCGATGTCGAGGTGCGATGTCGAGGGTCGAGGGGTGCGATGTCGAGGGTCGAGGGGTGCTGGTGTTTGCTGTTTGCTGTCGATGGAGGATTGGGGGGAGATGGTGTTTGCTGTTTGAGGGATTTGGAGTTTTTTTTCTCTCTTCATTTTCTCTACAGCTCTGTACCATGAAGAAATCAAGAGGAAAATATTTATTGGCTCAATTAGAATAAGAGTTCATACAATCTATATATAGAGAGAGTTATAGATCACCTCTCTATCTCAACAAATCAACTAACTAACTAACACAATAACCAATTATACTCATAACTAATATATAATAACAAATTATATATTCATAACATATAATATTGCTTCTCCAAATCATGCCTTTGTTTTTTTTAATATAAAACAGTGTGTGCCTACACCATGTTGCCTACACCATGTTCTAATCATGCTGCTGTTGAACCCATTGGTTGATGATACACATGGGAGGTTCCAAAGAGCTAAGATTATTAACTAGAAACACAAAGAATGATCGTAATTATTTCATTCTGACGAGTGCTATCAGCCACACGGTAAATCATATAAATGGTAAAAACGAGAATATAGCACCATGCATTATCAAAGGAAATGTTTATTAATCAGTAAACTATAAAATTGATAATTCATTATAAAATTGATAATTCATGATAAAGGGCTATCAATTTTTACGAGTTCTGCATATGTAATGCAATTTCGACATATAGTGTTTTCGCCAGAGTTTATAAAGGTGCATATATGGCTCACCTTCATGCTTTTCTAAGAAAAACAGCGTTGAAACTGATGTATTAAGCACTCAGGACTATGATTTATACATCTGTAAAATTCCATGATTACAGTTGTCAATAATAACATTTACTTAGTTCTTCTCTCTTTTTTTGTATATTATAATTTTTATAAATTTAAAAATATAAAAAATGTTGAGGAGAGTCTAGCCCGTTGCCTCATGGCCCTCATCCCTTCACCATTTTTTATACAGGTTCTGAGAAATACAGTCCTCTATTGGTTGACTAAGATCATCCTTTTTTACTATTGTAATAAAGAGCCATCTAAAAGATGCAATAAAGAGCTTGCCATTATGAATATAGGCTAAAACAAATTGCTTAGTAACTTTTGTCCATTTCCAATTACCAAGTGCACTGACATATTGCATGAACCTTTTGGCCGTTTACATATATATACTTATTTGTTCCAATTTATTGCTTTCAACTTTTTAACTTTATACAAACGTTTTCAGTAACTTAAAAACTATTTCCTTTTTGTTTTTTGTTCTTGAATCTGTGTCATATCTGTATATAAGAAAATAAGAGGCCTAATATCACCTGATATAATATGAATATACCTGCACTGGAAAGTCCATCTGCGGAGTCCTAGTAGACCAATCAATATTGTCCCAATTTACTGAAGGTGGAAACATCTTATAATCCTTTTGCATGAAGAAACCCTATTATAGGAAGATAAAGTTAACTTGCAATAATAGTTATGCATACAAATTGAAGAAAAAAAATATCAATAATTAACACCTGACATTCTTCTTTGATTATTTCGATGCTATCCAGCCATTTAACAGATCGAGCACCAATAACACCAGGAACCACCACACGTAACGGATACCCGTGGTCACGATTGATAATCTTCGTGTGACAATAAACATCAGAGAAAAACGTTATATGTAAAATAGAAAAATATTAGCAAAAAAATTAAATAAATAAAACCCCTTATGTAGAACAAAAACCTGTGTAAAATAGAATCAGAAAACCAATGAGCACTAGCTCCGTTGGTATGGACAGCCCCTCTTGGGGAGGGTGTGGGGTTCGAACCCCGGGAACCCCAAGAGGGGACGTGGCCACAAATTAACGCTTTCAGGGCAAATTCAGGATCCCCTGAATTTGTGTGTGTTGTGTGCTTGTGTGTGGTGTGCGTGGGTGTGTTGTGTGGTTAGGTTAGGGCTTACAGGCCAATGCAACACAAAAAAAAAGAATAAGATAAATATATAACAAATGGTAAATGCAATAACTAGAGTTCTTAAGGGCCTTGTGATCCTGAATGACCAGCACGATATTTGTACTGAATCTTCAAAGAAAAGACCAAATAAGAGGTTCCATTACTTTTGCGCACTTCCATTGCTTCCTTTTGCAGCATCATGCTTAATCAGAAGAAAAGAAAAACATAAATTCAAAGCGCAAACTCAATAGTTTGCTTACTGTGGAGAAGAAGTTTGGTTACTGCAATAAAACATTACTCAAGCACAAAAATTACAAGGCAAAAGAAGCTAATTTCCATGAGTAAATATGTATAAAAGAAATCATAGTAAGTATTTTAGGTTAAATTACAAAAGAAAGTTTCAAGGGCAACATTATTAATTTCAAGTGACTAGACAGAGGCAAGACCAAAAGGTGAACTAGAACTTATAGCAAGTATGAACTTCAGATGCAAATCATTTACTATACTGGAATACATCCATTGAGCATATAACAAGAACAAAGCACTCTTTCTTGCCATTACCTTGTCATTCATTTCATATGCAAGTAACACATCAGCGTCAGGATTTGTGGCTTGCTTCAAAGGAATTGATGCCTTATAAGGACCACCATTTTCCTCCTAATTTGTTTCAAATTCAATAGAACGACAAATTAGAATATAATTATTGTCTTACAGAGTATAGCACCCTGCATAACATAGAAAAAGTACATATTTTGCAAATAATTCCTTAAATGTAAAGTGTTTTACCTTACACTTGTCAACACTGACAAACTCAACATGCCTCCCCCCCAACGATGAGACTGAAGTAAGCTTAGATATCCCAACAAGCTCAAGGACATCTGCCAACTTCGCTCCTCCCCAAGTTGCTGGAAGAGGTCGATTAGGAAAATATAGTTAAAAGCACTACCATTGAAGCTACATCCCATGAAGACTAGTCTACGAAGATGGTTATCCCCATAAATGTGGATCTACTTCTAGGAACATAGTATAGGATAATTCCCAATAACTAACTGTCATCACAGTATAAGATAATAATCTACATCAATAAATCAGTGAACATCTATTGCACGGAGTAGACAGCATCTGGTGCATACTAAGAGTACACACAAACATGTATGCAGGCATAATACTACAAATAATGTTATGAGACGAATGGGAATACAAATTGCAAACACGTTATCTTTTGAATGAGTATATGGGGAGGAAAAACTGGTTCGCATCACATACTTAGTGAATTATATTTCGATTATTTAAAACATTGCAAATCTACAAAATAAGAATGCAAGTTCAATACATATGAGAATTTATAGATTAACATGATTCAATTAAAAATCCTCTCTAAACACTCTCTAAGAGCATCTATCATACTTGTGGAACAATTTATTAAAGGATTACCCAATTTAAGAACTACAAAGTTCAGATACTAGCTCAATAATATGTAGGAAGCATCTTTTGAAATGCATATATAAAGTTTTGGTAATAAAATAATATGTGGTTCTTACCATTTCCAAGAGCAGAAACATCCCAACCTACACCTTTCACTGTACGTGTTTTGCTCATTGCTGTCCTTCTATTACCTGCACACTGTTAGTGCTTAAAAGTTTCAAACCAGTGACCTACACGCACTGTAACCCACTCGATAAAGAGCAGAGTAAGATTGATAAACTTGAAGATGCATTGCTTTTAATATAAAGTGTGCTGACGCAATCCTACCTGCAAAGTTGCAGTAACAGTATATTTTGGGAGTTTCCTGTAATAGATGTACCAATTTTAGTTACACGATTAACAAAAAGTATTATCGTCACAAGATGATTAAATTGTGAGTAATTTACCTAATTTCACTCATAGATAGTTGTACTGGCTTTTCCACTAAACCACCAATGGAGACGTGATACCTGCTCTGCCAAATCAACATTCAATTTATAAGATATTTTAATGAGTTAAACATGTGGATTTAACAAGGAAAAAGAGAAGATATTGACCTCTCAATGTCATCAACTACTGGAATTGGCCCATGATTTCTCTTATAAAAGAAATCCACAGGGGTAACATATGATAAAACCAAAGCTCCACGATGAGGTTCTGCATTGAATGGTTGCTGCACCAAAACAGTTAAATGTCTACTGATACAGCTTTGAATAGGATATTTTTAAAGATATAAAAAATATAAATATGATGAAATTAATACAACACTTATTATATGAGAGCTAAAATACAAGTAAATAGCATTTAAAAAAGATTAGCGTCAGAAAATAAGCATGTGCCATACAATGCAACTTTTATGTTATACATGACAGGCTCTTATATTCAAGCTGAAGTTAAAAAGAAGAAGAATAAGAAGGAGAAGGAGAAGGAGAAGATGAAGAAACCAAAAAAATCATATAATCAACCGCACAAGTTTTATGCAAGACAATAGTTATTACGTCCGCACTGAGTAGAAGACTATAAACCCTAACCATGAAAATTCATGTATACAATGTCTATTGCTCATCGTAGCATAACATTCTACAAAAGCATATCATTATCTAACCACGGGATTCAATTAGCTTGGATGAGAAAATATGGTAGCACAATTTACGATACCTCTTTCAAGCAGAGATTAGATAGAGTGTGGAGCATAATTTTAAGTTAAGGCCTAAACTAAACAAGACAGGAAGTTATTAACCATCTCATATGAAACCTGATAACAACCTTACAAAGCTTGCTACAAAGCCTTTAGCAAGACATCATGCACACAATAAACCTTTGCATTGATCAGTTAAGAGGGTAATTAGGCCAACTACTTATGGAATTTAAGTCATGCAACTTATCAGTGATGGAATATAACTTAAATCAAGCAAATGGATGGTAACTCTTCAATACTCCTCTAGGCTACAAACTGACCAAGGTTCTATACAACAAGGAAAGAAGCTAATTAATGTACTAAAGGAGTTATTTTATACTTTTAGGCACAAAACATCAAGAATAAATGTACCGCACAAAATCACGTTAAACATCAATGCAAAGTATTATACAATAAGCCCCATCCGTATGTAGTGAAATGGACATATAATTCATACACAAAAAACAAGGTTTTGGCATCAACAATCAGACTATACAAGAATGGTGGTAAAGCCAGCCTACGAACTTTAACATGTATGCACAACATCGTGGTCATCATGTATGACCTTTCCTATCAATATAGGGTTCAGAGGCTTCAGCCAATGTTGAAGATAGTGTACTACGTAGCTCACTATTATGCATTTTGCAGTGTTCGTTTGACCAATTCTTTATGAGGCACCGCAAATAGCTTATGTTTTTCGTTTGCAAATAGCATCTACTACGCTATGTGTATGTAACAGTTGCATAACATACAATTTCTAAAGATTTGAATAGGGTTTTTTTTTTCCATAGAGGATAGAATTACAACCTAGAATGTTGTGTAGAACATTCTTTAAACTCTTGATCCTTCATAGCCAAAAGACAATAAGAATCTTAATTCCTATCATCGATTTTAAATCTCCAATCCTTAAATCTCATCAACTTCTACCTCATCCACATATTTCGTCAACTTTGATTCATTAACTTTCTTGTCCACTTCGATACCTAGTCCCAAAATATTTGAACCCACAAAGTCTTGTTAAATTATCATTTTCACGCCACATTTCTCGATGTCTCAAATTCACAAAGTCTCAAGCTCTCAATTCAATTCATCTTGTATTCAATATAGACCTCTTGTTTATTAATCTCTTCATTAACTTAAAGGCCTTTTGCTTGAAGCATTCAATCCAAGCAATTTGCTCAACTCTTCAATGCTCCTCGATAACGACGGTAAGGTTGTTGATTTGTCGTGATAATTTGTTCAAATGATAATAACATTTCTTTGTTACTCATCTATTTTGAAATTTGTATTTTGGTTTCTCAAATACTGCTATTTGATTGCTAGCCTGTATAGTTTTCTTAATTCTTATAAAACAAATTCCCTTCTTTTGCGACTGATATACCAATGAAGTGAGATTAACCCTACAAAGATGATCCATTTCCTTCATCAAATCCATCAAAATTTCCGAGTTGAGTGAAAATAATTCACAAGATCAAAATCTCAGAGCTACCCAGTTCAAGAAATTGCATAATAAACCTAAAAAAAATAAAGAAAACAAAAAATAAATTTTTAAAAAAAAGGCTTTTGAAAATGAATACCTTGGAATTGATTCTGAGAGATGGATGACGAGGTGGCTCTTGCGAGTAATCGGAGGGACCTCTCAACCCTGGCATTTTCTCCCCCTCTTTTTATTCACAAAATCAATTGAGAAATTACGAATGGATTTATGAAAATGGGGAATTTCTTCTTCTTTGTGCTGCACCCAGAGAGAGTGAGCGGTACTTGATTTTTATCGATCGCGTTGATTGGCCCTCCGTAGCACGTGCTCATCACATGATTCTTTCCTTTTCATTAATTTGGACAGAATAAATGGAATAAGAAATATTTCTGTAAATATGTCCCATTACATTTTCCTGGAACCAGAAAGAAATTTCAAAACGACAAAAAGAAGTCGAAATACTCCAATATTTTAGTTCAAGAGTGTTTGTGGATCTCCTTCAGATGTTATCTTCCATTGATCTCTCAAGGGCGCTGATGGACGGCTGAGATTGAGTTGGAGGGTTGCCTCCTGGAGCGTGTGGATCTCAATGGGTTTTGTGTGGTTGAGGCCGAGCTATCTGCAAAGAAGTCCCGGGGTAGTTGTGGCACCGAGGACCCTCCGACGATCAAGTTAGACGGGGTGTTTTGGCAGAGTAACGGCCTATTGGAGTAAAATTGGCTTTCCTGAGTCGTCTGAGAGAGGGGTTTATACAGCGGCAGCAATGGGCAGTCGGGCGCGAGAATCACGCCGGCCGTTACGTCCCTGGCGTCACGCCCGCGTAATAGGCAGGATCCCGCATTAATGACGAGACAGTCTCGTTAATGGGGGATCGTGATGGCGTGGAACGCGGGATCATGGGCGGCGGATGTCTCGCGCATGGCAAGACTCGCGGAGCCGTGGCGGAAGCGCCTGTGATCAGCGCTGCGGGTCGGTCGGTGAGACCGAGGAAGAAGAGCTTGGCGGGAGGCTCAGGCACGAGCGGGAGGTCGAGGCATCTTGGTTCTATGATAGCTCGGAGGCGAGCCGGGGGGTGGTCTAGAAGGTCACCGAAGGTCGGGAGACTCCTCGGGCGGGAGGCTCGAGGTGTGATTCCAACTGAAGTTCTTGATCCTTTCTTGTAGGTTCTAGGACACGTCATTTGCAACGTGTCGGCATCTGGAGAGTCATCGATATCGAACCTCATCATTAGCCCCCCACTCTCGTCTCGACCCGTTCCTGGGTCGGGTCGAGAGTGGTCTGACCGATCACCCGGGGTGAGCTCTCACTCGAAGATATCGTCGGCGCGCATTCCCGGGCAAAGAGTAGTATTTTCTTGATGACGTCAGCGGATCAGGGGAGAGATCTCGCATTTAAAGGGGAAGCGTCGGATTGTGTGTACGTTCGTCGAAGCGACAGCCCACGTGTCTGGCACTGGTTGGCTGGCGAGACGTGCCGCAGGCGTTCCAGCGCTCGAAGGGACGCGCCCAATGTGAGTGCGACAGGTGGAACGTTGTCGGCCATTTATTGCGAAACGTTGTCTTGGCGGGAGGCGATCGGAGCCGTAGGATGCGTACGCCAGCAGCTATAAATAGAGGTGGGATCCTCATCATGGCCCATACCTCTCCATAATTTCCTCGTCCCTAGTCGTGTTAGCTCGGCACTCTTCTCCTCAGGTCGGATTCCTTGCGTTTGATCTCCCGAGGACACCTTCCTTTGATCAGGTTAGATGTCTTCTTCCGAGGAGTCTGTAAATGTAGTTCGGGTAGAGTCTAGGGAGTCTTCCGAAGCTTCCTGTTCCACTTCTTCCCCTTCCTCCTCTGGGTCGGAGTCCCCCCGGGGAGTTAGGGTTGGTAATGCTTCCCGGGGTCGTGCGACGGGGGCGGTCCCCAGAGCGCAGGTCGCGGGTGTTCTTGGCGTGCGATCCACGCCGAGGCGTGCAGAGGAGCTCGTCAACATCCGGACTCATTTTCTCATTCCTCCCGGTTATTCGCTTCGTCTGGCCGAAGAGGGGGAAGGGGAGACCATGTACGGGGTAAGGAGATTGCCTTATACCTAGAAGCCTTTTGGGTCGGAATGCGTCTGCCCTCCCCCCTCCCCCCCGAGGTGAGTGCGGCGTTGAATTGTTTTGGGTTAGCCCCGGGCTAGCTAGTGCCGAACTCTTGGAGGATCCTCTTTGGGTTCCCGGTCCGGTTGAGATTAAGTCTGGTCTCTTTCAGCCTGAGCCTTCTCGTTTCTTCTCTTTGCTACAAAAACCACCCTGGCGCCCGTAGGGACGAGCCGAGCTGGGTATACCTCTCTTTTAGAAAACAACAGGGGGACGCTGCCGGGTCGAGGATCGTCGTAGTACCTTCTTCCATCCACGAATGGAAGAAGAAGTTTTTCTTTATTGCGCCGCCCGAGGGTGAGGATTGGCCTGTGCCCACCCAGTGGCAAGGGGCCGGCTGTCCGCGGGTGAGTCGGTCGAATGATCCCGACGAGGTGGCAGTGTCGAAATGGGAGCCCCTCCCTCAGGCTGATGTGATGCTGTCTGAGTGGGCCCTCAGTTGGGTCGGGCTCAGCCCCGCCTATTACACGGGTAAGTTAGGAGTTTTCAAGCGACCTGTTTAGACTTGCGCATTCTTTCATTTTTCTTGGTATTGCCGACTCCTTGTATTTTTGTCTTATGCAAGACCCATGGACCTGGGCAAGTTCCGGGCGGCAGTGGTTGATGCGAAGAAGGGGAAGAAGGCCGGAGGCGCCGGCCCTTCTCGCCCGTTGTCGGCTCCGGCTCCACCGGCGCCCGCTCCATCCAGGCGCCTGAGTGCGCCCCGGGCCCCCAAGTCCAGTCGTGCGCCAAGCCGAAAGCGTGCTCGGGAACAGGAACCCCGGGCTCCCAAGGTGGGAGGCGGGACTGGTTCCCCCACGTCGCTCCTCAAGAGGTTTCATAGGATGGCGCCCCGCTCCCCGGCTTCCCCGATCCTCGTGGACGATGGGAAGCTTCGCTTCGAGGTGCCCTCGGGACTTTCCATCGTCGACAGCCTGCTCTTGGAGATGGAGAGGTCGGCCGGGGGCAGAATCCCTCGGGGGACCCTCCGGGCCCAAATGGCGGCCATAGCTCAAGAGGCCGTGCAGGTTAGTGTTCGCACCCCACTTGGTTTTTCATTCAGCATTTTTGTTCGTGTGATCGGGTACCTCCCTTTCCTTTTTAACCTTCTTTCTTTTCTTCAGGTCCTTCAGCACTGTAACAACTCCAATTTTTGTATATATAAAATTGATTTAAATTTGAAATATACTTGGGGTATTTAATGTTGCTGTTACCACTTTAAGTATTTATTTTCCCACAATAATTACAAGAAAGAGCTTTAGCTCATTGGTAATACCTTGCACTGCTGAACCAAGCCACCAAAGTTCAAATCCCATACCCCACATTATTTTTTATATTGATTTTTTTAAAAACCTTTAGAATACCAAGAGTTTACACGTGCATATCTCACAAAAACCCCACTACACCCAAAGATGTAACACTTGCAGGAGTTAGATAAACCGTCGGGGGGATCCTGGCCGCCGGACTCGGCCTCGACTCGGCCGACTCAGTGCTCCGACCGAGTCACGGCCGAGTCACCCCCGAGTCGGCCGATTCCGGCGAAAGCCCCAACATGAAAGTTGTGTCTTTTCATATTCCCTATGCACCTGAAAAATTTCAGCCTCAGACCACTTCCAGAGCTCTTTAAAAACCCCAATTACTCCACTTTTAATACATTTTTATTACATTTCATCACATTTTTATTTTTAACTTTTCATCTACCCTAACTCTAGCCTAACCCTATAAATACCAACCCGACACACTACCCTCTCACCCCCAAAACCCTAGGCTCAGTCTCTCAAAATTTTTCCAAGAAGTGTGTACGTTGAAAACAAGCTCGCGGCGAAGCTCCGACGAAATTCCGGCGGGAATTCCGGCGACGTTTTTAGAAACAATCGGCGACGAAGCAACGCATCGGCAACTTCTTTGTTTCCCCTACACTCCTTAGTATAGATCGAAACCCGTAAGTCCCATTCTATCCCCTTTCTATTCCTCTAAAATACGAAACTACGAAATCCGACGGAATCGGAACAAATCCGATTTCCGACTCGGTATTCTATAAAATTTCACTTCTAATCAATTCAATCATGCTTAAACATCTTATTGTTGACTATTAAACATTCAACGAATAATTTGAATAAGTTTTCTCACATTAAATGATAACCTTTCCAATCTATCGTATTTTTCACTTTAATACCATCATGTTTCGATTTCACATTTAACCCCTAAACTTTGCTATACATTTAAAGTAGAGCACGAGGTAATGACCTACCTCCACACATACGCAAATACAAATCTAAACGAAATCATCAAGAATTTAGAATACGATAAAACAAAACTTTCATTTAAATACCATATTCTTAATAAAACCATTCTTAAAAGTTTTAGATTTGATACGCTTTTAAACAAATACATCTCATTAGGAAATACGATAAGTTGTGGACATCGATCGTTTATCTAAACCTGACTTTGTGGTGTCTAGGCTAGGCAAGTGAGCTTAGGTAACTTTAAAAGGCCCGTGTCACGATTCGTGAGCGGATCCCTCCTTCCTCACTTGTACTTACCTGGCCACAATTTGCGGTGAAGAGGCGATTTGAGGCTTCTAATAACTTGTCGTTTAGACCATTTAGAAATAGGCTAGTTGGCTTAGGAAACCCTAGAATCTAAAATACGGAAAATTACACTTTGCAAATAAATACCTTTTACTTTATAAAACCGTTTTCTAAAGGATTAGTATTTTACAATCTTTGCAAAGTGTAACACCCGAGTTCTTTTATACCAATTCAGTTTCAGTATTTTACTCATCCGGGGTCTATTCCTGACTTAGCGTGTTCGGGTGCGAATAGTATTTTACGTATTACTGGGCTTTCGACCCGACCCGCTTACTTGAACCTGCTTGACTCTTATTAAAGGTCGCCTTGACTTGTTGCATGGACTGGTGCATCTCATAATTTGGTATACTGGTATTTTATCCTATATCGCATCTTTTGCATATAACAATTTAAACCACGTAAAATAAATTAAAATTGCATCTCATGCCTGCATGGTACCCCTAACCCTGTGGTAGCATCCTTGTATCGTGTTCTCGTTCCGTTCAGTGAAACGGACGTGTTTGGATGGCTACGCGCACGTACGTGCATCCGTTCTTGGGGGTATGCTTTTTCTTTAACTAGACATTCATTTTGAAATTTGGAAGTTGCATATATTTTTGATATTTTAAATCTGAATTTTGGACCCGACCCGGGCACATTTCTGAAATGTTTTGTAACCCGCCAAATTCTAATTATTTAATATTCTTTAATATTTTCTTAACAACCAACATTCATTTCAGCCAAAGAAATATTCTCCAATCTTTAAAGGAAATATTTAAATCTTTTAAATCTCTTTTCCCTAACCATTTACTCCCCGCGAGCCTATCACAATCCTTTATTTTGCACCTGGGCCCCACCGTCTCTCTCTTCTTCTTCTCCTTCTCTCTCCTCCCTCTTCCGCAGCTCTCTCTCTTCTTTCTCTCTCCTCTCGCACCTTTCTCTCACCTCTCGCGATTACTGTTCACTCCTCGGATCGCGTCACCGCCTCCTTGCTACGCTCACCTCCCTCTATATATCTCTTCTTCTTCTTCTTCTTCTTCTTCTTCTTCTGTTCACGAGAAAATCCTTGCGACGAAGCTCTAACCCTAGCCGTCTCCTCTACATGCTCGACCGACCTCGTCACAACCTCCATCTCACCTTCTTCTCACCCTCCTCCTCGCCTTCATCTTCTGTTTCTTTCCTTCATCCCGAGCCCCTCTCCCTTGCACGCACACCTGGGGAAAACCCTACAGCCAACACCGTCTCCCATCGCCGCTGACCATCCCCATCGCCATCGCCATTCCCTTCTTCTCCTCTGCTCTCCCTCCAGCATCCAAAACCCTGCACACAAGCCCCGACGACTCCTAACCCTAGCACCCGAGCCTTACCCTGCAATCTTGAACCTTGCTGCCCTGCCGTCGTTCTCGCCGGCGATCCCTTGCCGTCGACTTCTCACCCTGCAACCACGTGCTAGCCTTCTCCCAAACCCAGTGAGCTACCCTTCTCTCTCTCATTCTTCCCTTCTTCTTCCTTCTATCCCTCTTCTGTTAATATTCTTTTTGTTTTAAAGAGATTCCTCCGTCGACCATCGGAACTCCGTAGATCTCATCACCGTTGGTCTCGCCACCACCGTTAGCAACCCAGTGAGTGATCTCATTCCCATGTCTCTTCTTATTCTTCTCTTTTCTTTCTTTCATGCATTCTTGTAATTTAGTGTTCACTGTTTTGCTTTTGGTCGGAATCCGACCGTGCCGGCGACGTTTTCCGACGACCCAACGAGGACCTCTGACCCGTGTGACTCCACTGTTCGTCGTTCGGACGCATTCCGTGCACCGTGCGTGCGTCGCGACTTTTCCCCGCCGACGCGTAACGTTCCGTTTGCCGTTTCGCGACCCGTCGAGGCAAGTAAAACTTGCTAGATGCTAATGAATTTATTACTTATACTTTTATGGCACATTAAACCCGTAGTCTAACCTTAATACATGATCTTCCTTTTCATACTCGATGTCGCATTATATCATTTTAATTTCCAAACTTGAAACCTACTTTGTGCATTTACTTGATTAAACCTAATAACCACGGTTATATGTTTAACTCACATGATAACCATTGACACGGCCTATGGCATCTTTCTATTGTTTTAACCCATTGGACACTTGTGCGCATTTAAACCAGTTTTAGCTGTAACTTCATCCAGTGAACCTATTTATAGATTATTGCATCCCTGGAAATTCTTAATATTGGTTAAAAGGATTTAACGGCCATGAATATCACCCTGTAGTCAGATAATGTTGAAACCGTCTCTGAACCACTACTGATAACTGTACTGCTAACTAATTGAATCTGCTCTATTGTTTAATTGCTTAGATTATGCTGGTGATAACCATGCATCGTTAACATTTAATCAATACCTAATTGCTTATCATATCATCTGATCTGGTTTATCGTGCCGACATTACTCATGCTTGTTCATTTATAACCATAAATATGTTAGTTTGATTTGTGAGCACCCACATATTATGTGTGCTTCCTGACATGACCTGTTGCACTTCCTATTTGATATGACATGGTACCGTACACTCTTGACATGACATGACACCTGTATACATTACCTGGCTTGACCTGATGTACCATGGTATTACCTGTTATTTGATCTTGTGTCTAATGCCAACAAACCTGACATGTAGTCCTTACGGACCGTTCCTGTTGTCTATCCAGACAAACCTGCTTACCTGATCCTATGTTGGCATTAGTTCTTGATTACTGAATACCTGACTTGACTTACACATACAACTTGGGGGTATGGGGAAATCAATGATGAAACCTGACTTGTAACTCGACAGTTCGATACCTGTTCTGATCAGTCTTAGAGGCTAGGCCAGCCTTGGAATGATGCCGCTGACATCATTCATCTGTACATATTCCTGTTTAGTGCCTAGTGGCATATCTCGGTTTCAGCCCGAGAATCTGGGCCGTGGTCCCGGGTATGCACAGGATACTATTGAGTTACATCGATGATTCATCAATTTGATTTCAAAGACTTGAGAGTAGTTAACCTGATAGACCAGCTTAGATTACTCACTACACGTTACCCTACTGTCCTTACTTATATCGCTGTTACACCTGCTTTTTATTCATGTTTATAATTGCATTGCCTGTTACCCTGTTTATATTTTATTGCTTGATGACGTGACGCGCTGACGTCTGGGTTTTGCATGGCCCAGATTCTTCTACCTTGTTGCAGACTGATCAGGAGTATTGCCGCTGTTAGACGAGCAGTGAAGTTCCTGTCGGTATGTAGTTTCACTTCCAGGTGTTTCTTTTATTGTATCTTTTGGCTTCCGCATATTGTTATTTCTTGACTCTTTCACTCTGGCTTATGGACATGTACTAGATAGTTAGCTTTGCTTTCCTGTTCTTGATATCTCTACAGCCGTAATGTGACTGTGGAAGCATGTTTCCTATCCACAGGTAGCATGGTTGGCTATGTCACGTGCCCATCTTAGCGTACTCTGGGAAGCGGGGCGTGACATAAAGCGCCGCTACAACCTACCTTTGGGGAACCCGTTAGGGATAGTATGGTTTATCGTGCACCCTCGGGCTAGTAGTGCGAAATTCAGACCTCCGCAAGGAACATTCGGTCTCGAAAGGTTTAAAATACGACATCTTAAGAAAATGAGATTTTTAGAATATAAAATATTTATTAAAATTATTTTTGTATAAACATATGTATATTTATCATTTAAATACCTATTTTATTATAATATAAATTTTCCACCTTTTTCTAAAAATCACTAGAATAAAGTTTACACTAAAATACCATGAACTTCAAATAATCAATATTACAGATAAATACCCTTATTTATAAAACTAGGATATTTTCACTAGAAATGTCACAACATAAAATCCACCCTCATTACAACTCTAAAGACGAACAATAAATACTTGAGGCATATTTTGAAAAGTATATAAAAGTATTGTTACATAAAACCCCCTCAAGTTTTATAAATTACCCTAAGGACCCTAGCAATTATAAGACCTCGATTCACAATTCTGATTGTCTGACTCGGGTTTGAGTCTGATTAATCTGACTTGAATATGATTCAAGTCAATCTATAATCTACAAGATTCCAATTCAATATGAACATATGAATCCATGAATCTAAATATCAATTTATACAACTTGAGTGAACCGAACAATGGATATATATATTCCTTTTACATGATTCCCAGTATTCCATTTACATGACTCTACGGTTATAACCGTTCCTGATATTGTCACGCCCCGCTTCCCAGAGTACGCAAAATTGGGCACGTGACATAGCCAACCATGCTACCTGTGGGTAGGACGCATCCGTCCACAGTCACATTACGGCTGTAGAGATATCAAGAACAGTAAAATAAACTAAACTAATACATGTCCAAATCCATAATAACAAGAATCAATAAACAATAAGTGCGGAAGCTAATGATCCAATACAATGAATAAACAGTACGTCCCATAATGCGGGCTCACATCTGGAAATGAACAGAAATAAATAAACTAAACCCTAAGGACTCACTGTTCAGCCTGCTGGCTGAAGTACTCCTGCTCGGTCGTCGACAAAGGTACGGAATCTGGGCCATGCAAAACCCAGACGTCAGCGCGTCATGATATCAAGTATATAGTATAAACATGGTAATAAACAATGCAAATATGAACATGAATAAAGCAGTAACAAGGAATAACAAGCAGGGTAATGTGCAATGGTGTCCAAACTGTCCTATCAGGTTTTCTACTCTATAGTCTTTGAAACCAATTGATGAATCGTCGATGTAACTCAATAGTATCCCGTGCGTGCCCGGGACCACGGTCATGACCCTCGGGGCTGAATCCGAGACGTGCCGCTAAGCAGTAAAAGGTAGCAAGATGGACGAGTAGTGTCAGCATCACCACTCCGGAGCTGGCCAAGCCCGTAAGACTGATCAGAACAAGTATCGAACTGTTGAGTTACAAGTCGGTTTCACCTTTGATTTCCCCATACCCCCAAGCTATGTATGTCAAGTCAGGTATTCAGTAGTCACGGACTAATGCCAACACAAAATCCGGTAAGAGAGGGTCTGTCTGGATCGACAGCAGGAATGGTCAGGTTTGTCGGCATTAGGCATGAAATCATGAAACAAGTAATGTCATGGTACAACAGGATGAGTCGGTATGTATGTATATGTCAGGTGTAGCAGGGTCAGGTCAATATGTCGTGCAATCGGGTAAGTGCTCACAACAGGTATACAATCAATAATGAACAGCAGCAGGAAACAGTAATTAACCACAATATTCCATATAACCACAGTGATGTTTGTATTCTCTTAATAACAGGTTCAATCATCTTTAGGGTGCAACAGCCACAAGGTAAAGCAATATCCACAATTATAAATTAAGGAACTACATGAAATTATATAATGATTGTCTCCTAAATGGTTTAACAGTTTAAGCGGATATGATTCAGTCGTTTTATTTAGTTGAAATATGGGTTGATGTGGGTTGATTAATTACGAGGAACTGTTGTAACGATTCCATTATAAAGATAACTGCAATAATATGATATCAATTGCCATTAGTAAGTTGTGGTATTAAATAGTATGAGTTCAATTGCGTGGCAAGACTAGATCTCGCACGCTAGCATGTTCAAGCAAGTATTCAGATACTTGCCTCAACGGTTCTGAAATCTGGAACACGGATGCGATGTCGGCAGAAAACGCGATATGAAAGCACGGGCCACGGATCGAGTCCCAACAGAGATCAACGAGATCACACGGACCAGGGGACCTCGCTCGCCAAGACGGCACGGTCGGATTCCGGCAACGACAAAAGTAGCGGAGTTAGCAATACAATAGGATACAAGCGAATAACGACCAGCAAGGGGGATGATTTGCACAAAGGGAGGAAAGGGGACACTTACAGAGAGGTATACCAGGTGACCCCGGCGAGCTCGACGGCGCTGGAACGCCGGCGAAGCAACGGCAGCGGCGGCTGCAAGGCTGAAAGGCCTCGGGTGCGCAGGAGAAGGTGCTACGGCGATCTGGAAGAGAGGGGGGTCGGCTCTGGTGGTCGAGGGGGAGAAGTAGGTGGCCCTGGTGACGACGGCGAGGTCGCCGGCGCGTTCTCCGGTGAACAGCGGGGTAGGCGATGGGTGAAGGCTCGGGTTGGTGGTCCGGCGAGGAGAGGAAGGGAGGTGCTGACGAGGTCGCGACGAGGAGGGTGAGAGGGAGTCGTGGGAGGCGTCGGCGGCGAGGGGCGGCGTCGACGTCGGCTGTGCATGGTTGGAGGCGACGCCGGGGGTTGGGTGCAGTGCGGAAAAGAGCGGGAGACGAGGAGGAAGGTGCGGCTAGGTCTCGTGGTGGCGAGGGCGGCGACGGCGAGGTCGCGGGGGAACCGGCGGTGAGGTCGCGGGAAGCTAGGGTTAGGGTTTGTTGGGTTTTCTCGTGATGAAGATGGGTCGGGGAGGCGGCTGCTGCATGGGCTTTTATAGAGGAAGAGAGAGAAAGGGATTGGAGAGAGAGAGAGAGAGATTGAGAGAAATAATGTGGGAAGAGAGAGAGAGAGATTGAGAGAAATATTGTGGGAAGAGAGAGAGAGAGATGGGGAAAACGAGGCGGGGCCCACGAGCTCAAATAGGAGCTCGTGATTGGCTGCAGGGAGGTGAGGAAAAATATTTGAATAAGGATTTACGTAGGATTTAAAGTTAAGGAAATCTTAGATTCGAATAAATATAGTTTAGATATTAAATTGAAACGGGCCCTTTTTGGCGCGAAATGAAACATTTCCAAATCACGCCCGGGTTGTGCCCAAATATTCCAAATTCAAATTACAGGATTTTAAGCGGGTTCCAAATTTTGAAAATAGGTGTTTAGTGATTAAAATGCATACCCCCAAGTCGGACACTTGCACGCGCGCGTAGTCGCCCAAACTGGCCCGTTTAGCCAAACGGAACGGAATCTCGACACGCGGACGCTACCACGCGACTAGTGGCGACGAGTAGGCCAACATGGACATCTTAAATTTCATTTTAGGAGTTAAAATTTGTTATGTGCCAAAATGACTTAACCGGTTAAAATTTAGCAATAAACACCAGAAAATCAGAAAAATTGGAATGAGCAAAAGACAACCCTCAACTAGTAATATAAATAGTATTATTGGGCTCGGGTGTTACATCATACCCAACTACAAAAAGAATTTCGTCCTCGAAATTCCAAGAATATAAGATAGCTAACTACTGTAAAAGGTGAGGGAATTTCTGCCGGATCTCGTCTTCTCGCTCCCACGTAGATTCTCCATGCAATCGGTTACCCCAAGAAACTAGCACAAGAGGGATAACCTTGTTCTTAAGAACCTTTTCTCTTCGATCCTTGATTTCAACTGGTCGCTCCTCAAAAGTCAGGTCCTCTCGTACAGTCAACTCCGAATGATCCAAGACATGAGTCTCATCGCGAACATACCTCCGTAGTTGAGACACATGAAACACGTCGTGAACTCCTGCTAATGACGGTGGTAACGCCAACCTGTACGATACCTCTCCAACACGCTCCAATATCTCGAAGGGTCCAACGAATCGGGGGCTAAGCTTTCCCCGACTTCCAAAGCGAATCACTCCTCTAGTCGGTGATATCTTCAGGAATACCAAATCACCCACGGCGAACTCTAGAGGTCTTCTTGACGTGTCGGCCCAACTCTTCTGTCTGTCTTGAGCTGCCTTCATATGCTTCCTGATGGTATTCACCTTCTCGACTGTCTGTACCACCAAATCTGGTCCTAGTAACCTTCGTTCACCAACATCATCCCAACAAACAGATGAACGGCACTTACGACCATACAGTGCTTCAAACGGAGCCATCTGAATTGTCGCTTGGAAGCTATTGTTGTACGAAAACTCCACCAGGTGTAGATGATACTCCCAAGAACCTCTGAAGTCTAACATGCAAGCCCTCAACATATCTTCAAGGGTCTGGATCGTTCTCTCTGATTGTCCATCAGTCTGAGGATGATAAGCTGTGCTAAACTTCAATCGAGTCCCCAAACTTTCTTGTAAGCTCCTCCAAAAGTGCGACAAGAACCGAGTGTCCCGATCGGACACGATGCTTACCGGTACTCCATGCAATCTGACAATCTCCTGCATGTACCGCTCTGCCAAAGTCTCTGTCGATTGACCAACCCGAAAAGGAATAAAGTGAGCTGCCTTGGTCAACCGATCGACAATCACCCATACAGCATTGTTGCCCTTTGGACTCCGCGGTAAAGCCGTCACGAAATCCATGGTTATATGTTCCCACTTCCATTGAGGAATCGGAAGTGGTTGCAACAAACCAGCAACCCTTTGGTGTTCAGCCTTGACTTGCTGACACACCAAGCACTTAGCCACGAAGCGAGCAATTTCCCGTTTCATACCTTCCCACCAGAAATGCTGTCGAATATCTCGGTACATCTTTGTCCCTCCTGGATGTACAGAGTAAGCTGAACTGTGTACCTCCTTCATAAGCTCTTCACGCACATCTCCTTTTGGCACATACACACGGCTACCATATCTCAGCGAACCATCTTCATGGATCAGTAAATCGGTTCGTAGTCCGGCTCCAACCTGCTCTCGAAACTTTTGCAGTCTAGGATCCTGCGATTGCGCCGCTTTAATCTTCTCAACTAAGGACGATTGTACTTGCAACTGCATCAACTGGCCTGTAGCACGCGGTAGCACAACCTCCAAGTCGAATCTCCGAAACTCCTCAATGATCTCTCTCTATGCAGTCAATATCTGAATTGCTGGTAACCGGCTCAGCGCATCCGGCACGACGTTAACCTTTCCCGGATGGTACTTAAGATCAAGGTCGTAGTCGGCCATCAGCTCCAACCATCTGCGTTGCCTCATGTTCAACTCCTTCTGAGTGAACACATATTTCAAACTCTTGTGATCCGTAAAGACTTCAACTCTCTCGCCCAGAAGGTAGTGTCTCCAAATCTTCAGGGCGAAGATCACGGCTGCAAGCTCCAAGTCGTGAGTCGGATAGTTCTTCTCATGAGTCTTCAGCTGTCTCGATGCGTAAGCGACGACTTTCCCGTTCTGCATTAAAACACATCCCAATCCTTTTCCAGATGCGTCGCTGTGAATCACCAGTCCTCCTGAATTATCCGGTACGGTCAGGATCGGGGCGGTTATCAACTTCTGCTTCAACGTCTCGAAGGCCAATGCACATCCATCCGTCCAAACAAACGGTATCTCCTTACGCGTAAGCTTGGTTAATGGCTCAGCTAAACGAGCGAAGTTCTCCACAAATCTTCTGTAGTAACCGGCGAGTCTAAGAAAACTTCTTATCTCTGCAACATTCTTTCGAACAGGCCAATCTCGAACTGCTGCAATCTTCTCGGGATCAACGGCGATTCCATCGCCCGACACGACATGCCCCAGAAACTTCACTTCTTCCAGCCAGAATTCGCACTTACTCATCTTCGCGAATAATTTCTCCTGTCTCAGCGTTTGCAGTGCGATCCTTAAGTGCTCAGCGTGCTCCTCCGGACTCCTCGAGTACACCAGAATATCGTCAATGAATACTACAATAAACTGGTCCAAGAACGGTGAAAAGATCCTGTTCATCAAATCCATAAATATTGCCGGCGCATTAGTCACTCCGAAGGGCATCACTAAGTACTCGAAATGCCCATACCGAGTCCGAAACGCCGTCTTGCAAATGTCTTCTGCCTTCACTCGGACCTGATGATATCCTGATCGCAAGTCCAGTTTCGAGAATACCCTCGCGCCACTAAGCTGCTCAAAGAGTTCTCCAATGCGAGGGATCGGGTACTTGTTCTTAATAGTCACCCGGTTCAATTCTCGGTAATCAATGCACATCCTTCTCGTGCCATCCTTCTTCTTTACTAAAAGAACTGGAGCTCCCCACGGCGAGTTGCTGCTTCGAATCCATCCCTTCTCGAGTAATTCACCCACTTGTTTCTTAACTTCTTCCAATTCCACCGGTGCCATCGGATAATAAGATTTTGATACTGGCGCTGCACCAGGAATGAGGTCAATCGCAAACTCCACCTCTCGCTCCGGCGGTAAGCCCGAAATATCTTTAAACACATCCATAAAGTCGTGGACAACTGCCGGCTCTTCATTACTATCCACTACCATAGCCGCAAGAACATTGTTCGTCGGCCTAGCCCGAAACTCGACTGGCCCGACAGAACTGCTTCCTCCGATGAAAGTAAACTCAGGGTGTCCGGGAATCTGGAAAATTACTTTCCTTGCCCTACAATCAATGTGTGCGTGGAAAGTGCCAAGAAAATCCATTCCCAAGACTACTTCATAACTGCCCGTATCAATCACCAAGAAATCTGCAAAAATCTCCCGTCCGCAAACAACAACTGTACAATCTCTACATTCCTTACTAGCTATGATTTTCCCATTCCCAGTGTGTATGTCCCAGAAACTAGACAGGGTCGTGCAGGTGATCGAGTGTGTTACAAACTTGGATGACATAAAACAGTGGGATGCTCCGGAATCAAATAATGCCAATGCGGGAAAACCACGAACGAGTACAGTACCTGAAACCACTTCTCCTGATGCCTTGGCTTCCTCAGCTGTCAAGGTGAAAGCTCGACCCTGGTTGGGTCCTTGTGTCAGCTGCTTCTGCCCTTGGAATGGTCTCTGCGGAGTCTTCCGTATATCATCTCTCGTGCGAAGCTTCGACGGACAAGCACCAACTGCGTGATCGGCTGCTCCACAAACCAGACAAAGTCCCAGTCTCCTTCGACACTCCTTCTGCACGTGCCCGGGTATATGGCAGTAATCACAAGTCACGCTCTTCCTTCGATCAACGATCACAGGCTTCTTCATTGGCGCTACACCTCGACGGTCCACTGGAATACCTCTGCGCCCCTGATCTCGGTTAGGTACAAATGCAGGCTTCCTGGCTGCAACTGCTGTCTGGTGAAGGTTCCCTTTCGATCCTGATAAACTCTGTTGCTCTCTGGCTGCCGTAAGAACCTGTGAGAAAGTGGTCAAACCCAGGGAGACAATCTGCCTCTGGATGTCCACATCCAAACTGCGCAAGAACCTTCGCGCCCTGTCTGATTCCTTGGCGACTAAGGGTCCAGCGAAACGGCTAAGTCTCGTCCACTCCGCTGCATGTACATCCACAGCTGCTCCATTTTGTTTCAGCCCAATAAATCTCTCCTCCATTTCCTCCCGTGCGGTCCGCGGGAAGAACTTTTCCAAGAAACTTTTGGAGAAATCCGCCCAACTGATTGGCTTGGACAAGCGGGTCTCCTCCACAAGCCACCACTCTCGGGCGTAATCCACCAGCTGAATGCGCACCACATCAACTCTCTTGTCTTCTGGGATCTGTGCCGTAATCAGTAAATTCTCCGTGTCCACAAGCCACTGCTCGGCTGGTAACGGCTCCTCCA
The DNA here is from genome assembly GCA_030015575.1 of Agapanthus africanus. Taxonomy (NCBI): domain Eukaryota; kingdom Viridiplantae; phylum Streptophyta; class Magnoliopsida; order Asparagales; family Amaryllidaceae; genus Agapanthus; species Agapanthus africanus. The sequence continues at coordinate 405,770,426 of CM057349.1, read as the reverse complement.
AGCCAGTGAAAGTAGTAGGACCCAACCGTCTGAAATCTGCCACGGTCCCTACTCGGTCGACTGGCTTCGCTACAGCGGTGTTTACAGACTGCTGGATAGCCTGCAAACCCTCCTGAAATGAATCCGCTTGCTGCTGGATCAGCTCAGTTTGCCTCTTCTGATTTTCCAACATCCCTCGTATCACTCCTAACATGGCGGCTTCATCCACACGCCTCTGATACGTCTTGAAATTCTTATCTGCCATGGTCCTGAAATCAAAACAAACAACATTAGCATGATGATAGATTCAATATATAAATCAAGGCTAGAACTCCAAGATACTTAAATAGAGTACTGCATTGTAGCTATGCCGCGGTATCATAGCCGCAATTACTTAACTCCACCCAAGTCGCCTAAGTCCTAGAGATAGCAAGAGATTAGGTTTTCGAGTTGACAATGAAAAGTAAGTTTGCATGTCGACATGATTTGGAAGAATGATTCAAGGACGGTAAAACGGTCAAGGTGGCAGGACATGTCTCCTAATCACGGGTATTATGATTCGCGTATCGGGTGCAATACCCAACTACAAAGAATCAACCCAATTAACCTATGGCTCGGATACCATAAAACCATGTCACGCCCCGCTTCCCAGAGTACGCAAAATTGGGCACGTGACATAGCCAACCATGCTACCTGTGGGTAGGACGCATCCGTCCACAGTCACATTACGGCTGTAGAGATATCAAGAACAGTAAAATAAACTAAACTAATACATGTCCAAATCCATAATAACAAGAATCAATAAACAATAAGTGCGGAAGCTAATGATCCAATACAATGAATAAACAGTACGTCCCATAATGCGGGCTCACATCTGGAAATGAACAGAAATAAATAAACTAAACCCTAAGGACTCACTGTTCAGCCTGCTGGCTGAAGTACTCCTGCTCGGTCGTCGACAAAGGTACGGAATCTGGGCCATGCAAAACCCAGACGTCAGCGCGTCATGATATCAAGTATATAGTATAAACATGGTAATAAACAATGCAAATATGAACATGAATAAAGCAGTAACAAGGAATAACAAGCAGGGTAATGTGCAATGGTGTCCAAACTGTCCTATCAGGTTTTCTACTCTATAGTCTTTGAAACCAATTGATGAATCGTCGATGTAACTCAATAGTATCCCGTGCGTGCTCGGGACCACGGTCATGACCCTCGGGGCTGAATCCGAGACGTGCCGCTGAGCAGTAAAAGGTAGCAAGATGGACGAGTAGTGTCAGCATCACCACTCCGGAGCTGGCCAAGCCCGTAAGACTGATCAGAACAAGTATCGAACTGTTGAGTTACAAGTCGGTTTCACCTTTGATTTCCCCATACCCCCAAGCTATGTATGTCAAGTCAGGTATTCAGTAGTCACGGACTAATGCCAACACAAAATCCGGTAAGATTGGGTCTGTCTGGATCGACAGCAGGAATGGTCAGGTTTGTCGGCATTAGGCATGAAATCATGAAACAAGTAATGTCATGGTACAACAGGATGAGTCGGTATGTATGTATATGTCAGGTGTAGCAGGGTCAGGTCAATATGTCGTGCAATCGGGTAAGTGCTCACAACAGGTATACAATCAATAATGAACAGCAGCAGGAAACAGTAATTAACCACAATATTCCATATAACCACAGTGATGTTTGTATTCTCTTAATAACAGGTTCAATCATCTTTAGGGTGCAACAGCCACAAGGTAAAGCAATATCCACAATTATAAATTAAGGAACTACATGAAATTATATAATGATTGTCTCCTAAATGGTTTAACAGTTTAAGCGGATATGATTCAGTCGTTTTATTTAGTTGAAATATGGGTTGATGTGGGTTGATTAATTACGAGGAACTGTTGTAACGATTCCATTATAAAGATAACTGCAATAATATGATATCAATTGCCATTAGTAAGTTGTGGTATTAAATAGTATGAGTTCAATTGCGTGGCAAGACTAGATCTCGCACGCTAGCATGTTCAAGCAAGTACTCAGATACTTGCCTCGACGGTTCTGAAATCTGGAACACGGATGCGATGTCGGCAGAAAACGCGATATGAAAGCACGGGCCACGGATCGAGTCCCAACAGAGATCAACGAGATCACACGGACCAGGGGACCTCGCTCGCCAAGACGGCACGGTCGGATTCCGGCAACGACAAAAGTAGCGGAGTTAGCAATACAATAGGATACAAGCGAATAACGACCAGCAGGGGGATGATTTGCACAAAGGGAGGAAAGGGGACACTTACAGAGAGGTATACCAGGTGACCCCGGCGAGCTCGACGGCACTGGAACGCCGGCGAAGCAACGGCAGCGGCGGCTGCAAGGCTGAAAGGCCTCGGGTGCGCAGGAGAAGGTGCTACGGCGATCTGGAGGAGAGGGGGGTCGGCTCTGGTGGTCGAGGGGGAGAAGTAGGTGGCCCTGGTGACGACGGCGAGGTCGCCGGCGCGTTCTCTGGTGAACAGCGGGGTAGGCGATGGGTGAAGGCTCAGGGTTGGTGGTCCGGCGAGGAGAGGAAGGGAGGTGCTGACGAGGTCGCGACGAGGAGGGTGAGAGGGAGTCGTGGGAGGCGTCGGCGGCGAGGGGCGGCGTCGACGTCGGCTGTGCAGGGTTGGAGGCGACGCCGGGGGTTGGGTGCAGTGCGGGAAAGAGCGGGAGATGAGGAGGAAGGTGCGGCTAGGTCTCGTGGTGGCGAGGGCGGCGACGGCGAGGTCGCGGGGGAACCGGCGGTGAGGTCGCGGGAAGCTAGGGTTAGGGTTTGTTGGGTTTTCTCGTGATGAAGATGGGTCGGGGAGGCGGCTGCTGCATGGGCTTTTATAGAGGAAGAGAGAGAAAGGGATTGGAGAGAGAGAGAGATTGAGAGAAATATTGTGGGAAGAGAGAGAGAGAGATTGAGAGAAATATTGTGGGAAGAGAGAGAGAGATGGGGAAAACGAGGCGGGGCCCACGAGCTCAAATAGGAGCTCGTGATTGGCTGCAGGGAGGTGAGGAAAAATATTTGAATAAGGATTTACGTAGGATTTAAAGTTAAGGAAATCTTAGATTCGAATAAATATAGTTTAGATATTAAATTGAAACGGGCCCTTTTTGGCGCGAAATGAAACATTTCCAAATCGCGCCCGGGTTGCGCCCAAATATTCCAAATTCAAATTACAGGATTTTAAGCGGGTTCCAAATTTTGAAAATAGGTGTTTAGTGATTAAAATGCATGCCCCCAAGTCGGACACTTGCACGCGCGCGTAGTTGCCCAAACTGGCCCGTTTAGCCAAACGGAACGGAATCTCGACATGCGGACGCTACCACGCGACTAGTGGCGACGAGTAGGCCAACATGGACATCTTAAATTTCATTTTAGGAGTTAAAATTTGTTATGTGCCAAAATGACTTAACCGGTTAAAATTTAGCAATAAACACCAGAAAATCAGGAAAATTGGAATGAGCAAAAGACAACCCTCAACTAGTAATATAAATAGTATTATTGGGCTCGGGTGTTACAGATATCATGGTTTCGGTCAGTCAGTCAATCACTCATACAATCAATACAATTTTACAAGATAACAATACAAGCAAGACATCGCGGGGTTTAAGGGGTAGATTGGTACGGAAGGTGTTAAAGGTGGCACGAGGTGGTCAGATTTAATACACTTAACATAAATCCAGTTGCTGTTGTACCGTGGCATAAACGGTTCCTTGTACTATACGTGCCCCTAGTCTCTGGCATATAGAGACTCCCCTCGTATACATTGGCATCCTTCTGTACCAAGCTACAAACAACAGCGTTAATACGACATTACTACAGGATAATACAACTTTAAAATATATCTTCTTATTCCGTCTCTTCTTACCTTTGGGACTTACCGAGCGACCTGTTCGCTGACGACATTTTGTTTCTTTCTTCTTTGAATGTCGTCAGGTGATTTGGACCCGGCGGAGATCGAGCCATCTCAAGAAGACTTGGAGCAGTTTGCCGAAGACCCTGCACTTTAGTTTTATTGTACACTTTTCCTTTCTGTACTTTTCATTTCATGTTATGCCACTGTTTAGGTATCTTTTTATTTCAGTTGTATTTCCTTTCATGTATTGTACAAAGAATGTTAATAAATAAAAGTTGTTGTTCTTTTTATTTCTTGTCTTTTGTGTATTTATTTTATATTGCTTAGATACGCATAGCGTATGTACTTCTGAGTATATACGTAGCGGACCTCGTCGCGTCCCCTTCGCCGTACATTGGGAAGCGGGGCGTGACAGGTTTTGTTGGTGGCCCATGCAGGTCAGAGCTGTATGAAACCCTATCATGCAGTTCTGTTCTGCGTGAACAACCTAAGCAATATAACACAAGAACCAGCAACTAAAACATTCTTTACAATTCATGTTCCTTTAATTTTACAATTTCATATTCCTTGAATCTTATCATTTCATGTACTTGAATCTGTCCTAACCCAAATTTTTCTTCAAGGTTATGGATTCTCCGAACAACACCAGCACCAACGTCAACAACACACCTACAGCACTACCTCTCACACCAGCTGTTCCTGCGCCACCCACTGAGCAAATAGTGCTACTTGAGGCGATTCGCAGCCTTCTCGAAGGACAGCAACAACTCCTGAACCGTCCCGAGACTGACGCACCGGGGGTAAAGCAATTCAGGGCTTTCCATCCGAAGCAGTTCTCCGGAAAAGGAAGCCCTCTTGAAGCTGAAGAATAGACACAAAGCATAGAAGACGATCTGGCAGCAGCTCAAGTGCCAGACATAGCTTGGGTCCGTGTGGCGAAACTACAGCTCACGGACAATGCTCGCAACTGGTGGAAGGCGGAAGAAAGCCGTCTTGCACAGCCTATCGAATGGAAGACTTTTCGCGAGAGGTTCGACGCGAAATACTTCCCTATGACTGCCAGGTTTGCCATGGAGCAACAGTTTATTCATCTACAACAAGGATCGATGTGGGACAAATCAGTAGATGAATACGACGCTGAATTCACCATATTAAGCCGGTAAGATATGTCGCAATAGTTCAATTTCTAAAAATCACATACTACACTGCTAACACAATCCTTAAACAGATTCGCGGCACATTTGATACCGACGGACGAGATCAGAGCCCGTCGCTTTCAACAAGGACCGGACACGGAGATTCAGGCTGCTCTAGCCACAGGAAAATTTTTGACTCATGAGGATGCTCTGGAAGCTGCCCGTAGTTATGAGGCAGTGATAAAAGCAAGGGGAAGACCTCAGTCTGCAGGAGTCAAGCGCCCTGCCAACCAGATGGCAGGTGGAGCCTCGTCCAGACCACCTTTTGTGCCAAGACGTCCTGGAGCACCAATCAACAGGCCCACCCCAGCCTTTTGTAACTACTGCAAGAGAAATGGGCATCTGGCGAGAGATTGCCGGCGTGCGAACAACCTTTGCTTGATCTGCGGCTCAGCTGCTCATGGTATTGGGGCTTGTCCTCATAAACAAAACCCAGTTGCTGCACCCAGGCCAGCAAACAATTATCCACAGCGTCCAGCCATCCAAGCCCCTGCTCCAAGATTTGCATTACCTGCACCACCTAGAGGACCACAAGCTGCACCACCTCCTCGTCAGTTCCATCAAGCTGAAAGGAACGTTCCGAGGAATGCTCCTCAGGCCAGGAGGAATGTACCAAAGCGCCGGGCTTTCACGATGTCTGTGGAAGAAGCTGAGGCCACTGGCCAAGTCATTACTGGTAAACCTTCTTTCTCAAACTTATCTTTTAGTCTTGTTTACCTACACACTTTTCCTATACCTAAAACATATCCCATATACCTTAGGTACAATCCTAGTAGCCTCACTACCTGCACTTGCACTGTTTGATATTGGAGCATCCCACTGCTTTATGTCGCAACGGTTCGTCTGAACCCATGCGATTCCAGTCTCACCGCTTGTATCCAGCTGGAATGTCAGTTCCGGAAATGGCGTTCTAAAGGCAACTATGGGATACAGCTTGTGTCCAGTCGTCGTCTGCAGACGAGAGTTTTATGCTGACTTCAAAGTACCAGACATACCGAACTTCGATGTGGTTCTAGGAATGGATTGACTTGGAACTTTTTATACTACCATCGACTGTCGTCAAAGGAGGGTAGTATTCGAGATTCCAGACCATCTGGTCTTCTATTTCAAAAGCAGAGACCGTACCCTGGAGCCAAGTACCTACAAAGCGAAGCCAAGGGAAGCCGTAGTTGCAGCAGCTCAAGCAGAAGAAGAATTAAGACCAGAGGTAGTTCAAGAGTTCGACGATGTATTTCCTGACGATATATCAGGTTTGCCTCCCGATCGAGCTCTTGAATTCAGTATTGATCTAGTACCAGGAGCCCAACCGGTAATCAAAGCACCTTATAGATTAAGTCCGGAAGGATTGAAGGAAGTCCGAACACAGTTGGACGAATTATTGGCGAAAGGATGGATTCGTCCCAGCACTTCAAGTTGGGGAGCACCTGTACTACTGGTGAAGAAGAAGGAAGGTTCATACAGAATGTGCATCGATTATAGGGCCTTGAACGAAGTCACTATAAAGAACAAGTATCCACTTCCGCGCATCGATGATTTATTCGATCAGCTAAGTGGATCTTGTGTTTTCTCTAAATTGGATCTTCGTTCAGGTTATCATCAAGTGAAGGTCAAGGAAGCTGATATTCACAAAACAGCTTTCAGAACTCGCTATGGACATTACGAATTTTTAGTGATGCCATTTGGAGTGACCAATGCACCAGCAATATTCATGAACCTAATGAATCAAGTTTTCTGGGAGTATTTAGACAGGTTTCTTGTCATCTTCATCGACGACATCCTGGTATATTCTAAGAGTCGAAAAGAGCATGCAGAGCATCTACGAATTGTTCTAGAAACTCTTCGACAACATAAGCTCTATGCCAAGTACAGCAAGTGCGAGTTTTGGCTAAATCAAGTTAGTTTTCTTGGATATATCGTATCAGGAGAAGGAATTTCTGTGGATCCAGCAAAAGTTTCAGCAGTCAGCGAATGGCCTACACTAAAGTCAGTGAAGGACATTCGGAGTTTCTTGGGTTTAGCTGGATATTACAGAAGGTTCATTGAAGGATTCTCAAAGATAGCAACACCCCTGACCAAGCTCACACGAAAAGATGAAGAATTTGTGTGGTCAGAAGCATGCGAACAAGCTTTCGTAGAACTCAAGTCAAGATTGACATCTGCACCTATTCTCGTAATACCGGATCAATCTGGAGGATTCGAAGTGCATTGTGATGCATCCGGTAAGGGATTAGGATGTGTTCTACATCAGCACGGTAAGGTTGTGGCTTATGCTTCAAGACAACTGAAGACTCATGAGCGCAATTATCCGGCGCATGATCTGGAGTTGGCAGCCGTCATCTTTGCTCTCAAGATTTGGCGCCATTATTTACTTGGTGAACGAGTGAACATCTACACAGATCATAAAAGTCTGAAGTACGTGTTTACTCAGAAGGAGTTGAATATACGGCAAAGAAGATGGTTAGAACTCATGGCGGACTTTGACATCAACTTGCAATATCACCCAGGGAAGGTGAACGTAGTACCTGACGCTCTTAGTCGCCAACCATTATCGATGAATCTTACCGCTCAGTGGAAGCTTCAGCAAGACTTACATCAGATGGAGATTGAAGTAGTTATGCCAGGTAATGCTTCAAGTTTGATGAATCTACAAGTTCAATCAACCATTGTCAATCAGATCAAAACAGCTCAAGCAAGTGATGCTAAATTGCAAAGGATCAGAGAACAAGTGGAGAATGGACTCAGAACAGACTTCATCATCCATGAAGACGGATCTTTGAGATACGGCAGCAAATTGTGTGTACCAAAAGGTCCTGTTCGGGAAGAGTTAATGGAAGAAACTCATAGCTCTCCCTACTCAGTACATCCTGGTGGTACCAAAATGTATAAAGATCTACGTCAGAATTATTGGTGGCATGGAATGAAGCGTGAAGTAGCCAGAAGTGTCGCAAAATGCTTGGTGTGTCAGCAAGTAAAGGCTGAACATCACAGGACAGCTGGACTACTTCAACCATTACCAATCCCAGAATGGAAGTGGCAGCACATCACCATGGATTTTGTGACTGCTCTTCCTCGCAGCACAAAGGGTAACGATACCATATGGGTCATTGTGGATCGACCCACAAAGTCGGCTCACTTCATCCCATTTCGAGTTGGCCAATCAACTGAGACACTAGCAAAGAAGTACATGGAGGTAATAATCTAATTAAGATTTAAACTCTTCATAATGTACTATCTCTGATACCCATGAACTCATACAGGAAATTGTGAGACTTCATGGAGTACCGGTCTGTATTGTCTCCGATCGTGACACCAGGTTCCGATCGCAATTTTTGCAGAGTCTGCAAGCTAGCTTGGGAACAAGCCTGAACTTCAACACGGCTTAACATCCACAAACAGATGGTCAGTCGGAGCGAACTATTCAGATCTTGGAGGATATGCTCAGAGCGTGTATGCTAGACTTCAAAGGATCGTGGGAAGATCACCTGCATCTGGTGGAGTTCGCGTACAATAACAGCTACCAAGCAAGCATAGGAATGACACCTTTTGCAGCATTGTATGGAAGGAAGTGTCGATCACCATTAAGTTGGGACGACATCGGAGATAGGGAACTTCTTGGACCAGAGATGATAGTAGCAACCGTTGATGTGGTCCATACTATCAGGGAAAGGATGCGCATAGCCCAAGATCGACAGAAACACCGGGCTGATGCGAAGAGGCGACACTTGGAGTTCCAGCCAGGAGATCATGTATTCTTGAAGATATCTCCGAACCGCGGAGTAATCCGATTTGGAAAACGGGGTAAATTGAGTCCGAGATACATTGGACCGTTCGACATACTCGAACGAGTCGGTGAAGTGGCATATCGCTTAACGCTTCCACCCTCATTGGAAGGAGTGCATAACGTGTTCCACATATCCCAACTCAGAAAGTATGTGAGTGACCCCAGCCATGTTCTTGATCATTCCAAGCTCACTATGCAGCCCGACTTGTCTTGTGAGCAACAGCCTGTGGAGATCCTGGACAGGAAAGTGAAGACACTTCGGAACAAGAAAGTTAACTTAGTCCGGGTAATGTGGAGGAAAGATACTCCAGGAGAATCCACTTGGGAAAGAGAAGATGAAATACGTGCAAGATATCCTCACCTCTTTGTAAACTAGTCCTCAAATAAAAGTTGTAAATTTCGAGGACAAAATTTTTGTAAGGAGGGTAGATTGTAACAACTCCAATTTTTGTATACATAAAATTGATTTAAATTTGAAGTATACTTGGGGTATTTAATGTTGTTGTTACCACTTTAAGTATTTATTTTTCCACAATAATTACAAGAAAGATCTTGTAGCTCATTGGTAATATCTTGCACTGCTGAACCAAGCCACCAGAGTTCAAATCCCATACCCCACATTATTTTTTATATTGATTTTTTTTTAAAACCTTTAGAATACCAAGAGTTTACACGTGCATATCTCACAAAAACCCTATTACACCCAAAGATGTAACACTTGCAGGAGTTAGATGAACCGTCGGGGGGATCCTGGTCACCTAACTCGGCCGGGAATCGGCCAATTCAGCCTTGACTCGGCCGACTCAGTGCTCCGACCGAGTCACGGCCGAGTCACCCCCGAGTTAGCCGATTCCGGCGACGGCCCCAACATGAAAGTTGTGTATTTTCATATTCCCTATGCACCTGAAAAATTTCAGCCTCAGACCACTTCCAGAGCTCTTTAAAAACCCCAATTACTCCGCTTTTAATACATTTTTATTACATTTTATCACATTTTTATTTTTAAATTTTCATCTACCCTAACCCTAGCCTAACCCTATAAATACCAACCCCACACACTTCCTCTCACCCCCAAAACCCTAGGCCCACTCTCTCAAAATTTTTCCAAGAAGTGTGTACGTTGAAAACAAGCTCGTGGCGAAGCTCCGACGAAATTCCGGCGGGAATTCCGGCGACGTTTTTAGAAACAACCGGCGACGAAGCAACGCCTCGGCAACTTCTTTGTTTCCCCTACATTCCTTAGTATAGATCGAAACCCGTAAGTCCCATTCTATCCCCTTTCTATTCCTCTAAAATACAAAACTTCGAAATCCGACGGAATCGGAACAAATCCGTTTTTCGACTCGGTCTTCTATAAAATTTCACTTCTAATCAATTCAATCATGCTTAAACATCTTATTGTTGACTATTAAACATTCAACGAATAATTTGAACAAGTTTTCTCACATTAAATGATAACCTTTCCAATCTATCGTATTTTTCACTTTAATACCATCATGTTTCGATTTCACATTTAACCCCTAAACTTTGCTATACATTTAAAGTAGAGCACGAGGTAATGACCCACCTCCACACACACGCAAATACAAACCTAAATGAAATCATCAAGAACTTCTTAGAATACGATAAAACAAAACTTTCATTTAAATACCATATTCTTAATAAAACCATTGTTAAAAGTTTTAGATTTGATACGCTTTTAAACAAATACATCTCATTAGGAAATACGATAAGTTGTGGATATCGATCGTTTATCTAAACCTGACTTTGTGGTGTCTAGACTAGGCAAGTGAGCTTAGGTAACTTTAAAAGGCCCGTGTCACGATTCGTGAGCGGATCCCTCCTTCCTCACTTGTACTTACCTGGCCACAATTGGCGGTGAAGAGGCGATTTGAGACTTCTAATGACTTATCGTTTAGACCATTTAGAAATAGGCTAGTTGGCTTAGGAAACCCTAGAATCTAAAATACGGAAAATTACACCTTGTAGATAAATACCTTTTACTTTATAAAACCGTTTTCTAAAGGATTAGTATTTTACAATCTTTGCAAAGCGCCGCTACAACCCACCTTTGGGGAATCCGTTAGGGATTGTACGGTTTATCGTGCACTCTCGAGCTAGTAGTGCGAGATTCAGACCTCCGCAAGGAGCATTCGATCTCGAAAGGTTTAAAATACGATATCTTAAGAAAATGAGATTTTTGGAATATAAAATATTTATTAAAATTATTTTTGTATAAATATATGTATATTTATCATTTAAATACCTATTTTATTATAATATAAATTTTCCACCTTTTTCTAAAAATCACAAGAATAAAGTTTACACTAAAATACCATGAACTTTAAATAATCAATATTACAGATAAATACCCTTATTCATAAAACTAGTATATTTTCATTAGAAATGTCACAACATAAAATGCACCCTCATTACAACTCTAAAGACGAACAATAAATACTTGAGGCGTATTTTGAAAAGTATATAAAAGTATTGTTACATAAAAACCCCTCAAGTTTTATAAATTACCTTAAGGACCCTAGCAATTATAAGATCTCGATTCACAATTCTGATTGTCTGACTCGGGTTTGAGTCTGATTAATCTGACTTGAATATGATTCAAGTCAATTTATAATCTACAAGATTCCAATTCAATATGAACACATGAATCCATGAATCCAAATATCAATTTATACAACTTGACTGAACCGAACAATGGGTATATATATTCCTTTTACATGATTCCCAGTATTCCATTTACATGACTCTACGGTTATAACCGTTCCTGATATCATGGTTTCGGTCAGTCAGTCAATCACTCATACAATCAATACAATTTTACAAGATAACAATACAAGCAAAATATTGCGGGGTTTAAGGGGTAGATTGGTACGGAAGGTGTTAAAGGTGGCACGAGGTGGTCAGATTTAATACACCTAACATGAATCCAGTTGTTGTTGTACCGTGGCATAAACGGTTCCTTGTACTATACGTGCCCCTAGTCTCTGGCATATAGAGACTCCCCTCGTATAGACTGGTATTCTTCTGTACCAAGCTACAAACAACAGCGTTAATACGACATTACTACAGGATAATACAACTTTAAAATATATCTTCTTATTCTGTCTCCTCTTACCTTTGGGACTTACCGAGCGACCTGTTCGCTGACGACATTCTGTTTCTTTCTTCTTTGAATGTCGTCGGGTGATTTGGATCCGGCGGAGATCGAGCCATCTCAAGAAGACTTGGACCAGTTTGCCGAAGACCCTGCACTTTAGTTTCATTGTACACTTTTTCTTTCTGTACTTTTCATTTCATGTTATGCCACTGTTTAGGCATCTTTTTATTTCAGTTGTATTTCCTTTCATGTATTGTACAAAGAATGTTAATAAATAAAAGTTTCTGTTCTTTTTATTTCTTGTCTCTTGTGTATTTATTTTATATTGCTTAGATACGCTTAGCGTATGTACTTCTGAGTATATACGTACCGGATCTCGTCGCGTCCCCTTCGCCGTACACTGGGAAGCGGGGCGTGACAAGCACGTTGCCCTCGTCGTCAACATGGAGGATGAGGAAATCACCCTGGCGATGCGGGCCGCGGGCGAGCTCTCTTCACGGGAGGAGAGCGCAAGGCTGGAGCTGGAGGCGGCGATGGAGAGGATCGCTGCCCTTGAAGACCGGGCGGCGACCGCGAATCGGGAGACCGCCAGGTGCCGAGAGGCCGCCCGAGCCGCCGAGTCCCATTTGGAGGATTCCAAGGTGCTCATCGCCACCATGAAGAAGATGGTGAACACCCTCCGGAGGGAGAACGAGGCGGTGAAGGATCGGACGTTGAAGGCGGTGGAGAACTATAAGAAGTCAGATCAGTTCTACGCCGACCTCGCTGGAGCCGCTGCCGTCATTTGGCATGATGCTCTCGACGCCGTCAAGGCCCAGATGCCAGAGTTCCCCGACGGCAAGCTCCGGGCTGAGTACTTTCTCGAGGATGACGCGCAGGGGAATGCTCCTAGAAACGCTGCAGGGGAAGAGGCCCCCAGCGGGAGCGTGGGGGATAAGTCGGTCGCCTCGGCTACCGGCACCGAGGTTCCCGTCGTGGGTGCCGACCTTGAAGATGTCGCCCCGGTGATCGCAGTGGACGCGCGGCTCATCGAGATTCTCCCCGGCCCTGAGGCCTAAGCTTCCTCGTCTCCTTTTCTTTTTGCGCTAAAATTTTGTAAGTCTCTGGGTGTTTTTGTAAGGCTGGGGAGCCTACAATACCTTTGTAAAGACTTGCGACTTTTTATGAATAAAAAATCTTTTTGCAGTTTCTTTACGTGCGCGTTTTCCTTTTGTATGTGGTAAACATTTGTATTTGCACGGTACTGCTTTCATGTTAGGTTGGTTTTTCGTCTAGCGATCGCACGTCGAGTTGAATTTGACCATTAGCCAAGTGTGCAAAGACCGGTGGAAGTATGGTATCTCCATGGCCCCGAAGTCGAGGTGGAGATCACTTGGTAAGACGTGTAGGGAGTCGAGCAGGGTAGCTGCCCAGTTGCCTCTTGGTGAGGGCTTTGATCCTTGGCGTTGGTGGGTAAGAAATTACCAGCCAGGGATAACCGAGCAGGGTCGCCGCCCGGTTGCCTCTTGGTGATGGCTTCGATCCTTAGCGCGGGAGGGCATTGGGAGGCCTGCTAAGGATGGGCCGAGCAGGGTTGCTGCCCGGTTGCCTCTTGGTGAGGGCTTTGATCCTTGGCGTCGGTGGGTAAGAAATTACCAGTCAAGGATGGATCGAACAGGGTTGCTGCCAGGTTGCCTCTTGGTGATGGCTTTGATCCTTAGCGTGGGAGGGCATAGAGATGCCTGCTAAGAATGGACCGAGCAGGGTTGCTACCCGGTTGCCTTTTGGTGAGGGCTTTGATCCTTAGCGCGGGAGAGCATAGAAAGGCCTGCTAAGGATGGACCGAGCAGGGTAGCTGCCCGGTAGCCTATTGGCGAGGGCTTTGATCCCTGGCGTCGGTGGGTAGGGAACTACCAGCCGAGGATAACCGAGCAGGGTAGCTGCCTGGTTGCCTCTTGGTGTGGGCTTTGATCCTTGGCGTTATGGGTAAGAAATTACCAGCCAAGGATGGACCGAGCAGGGTAGCTGCCCGGTGGCCTCTTAGTGAAGGCTTTGATCCTTAGCGTCGTGGGTAAGAAATTGCCAGCCAAGGATGGACCGAGCATGGTAGCCGCTCGGTGGATCCACGAAGTTCTGTCCGACTGCCCCCGGTATGTGAACATCGGGAAGAGAAACCGTTGCGGGCGACACGTGTCATGAACACGCGGGGGGAGGCGAAGCGTAAGAACCGCGTCGTTTCGATTTCGCCGAAAAAGGCGGGATATTCACCGCGTAGCGGTACAGCAGTGGAAGGGACGAGCGACTGTTGGACTCTTGGGGACACTGTGTGGCTATAAAGCGGAGGGCGTATTGATCACTCCTTTCTTCATCCCCGAAACGTAAGAATGGACGAATTCCCCTTCATCATCCCCAAAATCATAAATTTCGAGGATGTATACCTATACGACCAGCTGTGCACTGAGGATACAGTGTAGGCGGTGATCGGGCGTGTGGAGGACCATTTCGGCCGACTGCTTCCCCGGCGCTCACCCCTTCTCCAGCTGTTGATGTACTCAATCTGGAGGGCGTCGTCGGGGCTGCACAACCCCTTGTCCGAGCAGCTGAAGGACGAGGCAGTTGGTAAGCTGAGGTCTTTGTGCCGCTTCTGCCTGATCTCGGTGGGTCGACGGGATCGCTCGGTGGCACTCATCCTCGAGTGTTACCAATTAAGGCATCACGCCGATGTCCGCGGACGGCATCAGAGGCAGAGGTCCGAGGCGGCGAGGGTTCGGCTGGCGGAAATATCCTCGGAATACCACGAGAAATGTTTCCTGCACCCCTTCCCCCGTTGCTGTAATTTTTTTTCATTTCTTTTATGTAATGTAAGGCTGAGGAGCCTATAATACCTTTTTTGAATCAATAAAATTCTTCTTTTCTGCAATGCTCGACTGCTTCGTCCTTCTTGTTTTAATTAAAAAGAACTTAGAAGAATTTACATTGCTTCGTTGAAGAACACAAGTAGTGGCCTGCCAAGGATGGACCGAGCAGGGTAGCTGCTCAGCGGGTCCGGAGGTTCAGTCCGACCTTCCCTGGTTTGTGAACATTGGGAGGGGCGACCGTCGCAGGCAGCACGTGCCAGGAATTCTTGGGGGAGATGTAACGTTTCGGGAAGCCGCGTCAGTTCTTCCATGTGGCGGCATGGTATTGGAGCGATCTTGGTGGATCCCAGGATTCGCGGGCGAATCTGGGCCCTTAAGTATTCCGTTTGGGGTTATGAATAGAGAAGGAGATGGCAACCCTTTCGGCACCATTTTCTTTTAGAGATGACTGGGCGCATGTGTTCGATCGAAGAGATCATTACCTTTGACAACGTCTCCTTGTATGACCAATCCCTGCCTGAGGATGGGTACCGGGGAGTGGTTCAGCGCCTCGAGGGTCACGTCGGCCGGCTTCTTCGTCGGTGGTCGTCCCTGCTTCAGCTGCTGATGTACGTGATTTAGAGGAGGTCCCCTGGGTTGGACAACCTTTTCACCGAGGAGCTTCTGGACGAGGCGCTCGACAAGGTGCGTTCGATCTTCTTGCTCGGTCTCATCTCGAAAGCCAGGTGTTCCCCTCCGAAAGACGGCACGACAGACGGACGTCTTGCCTGAAATTCGGGGCAGATGCTAATTGGTGCTATCTGTCTACCTCTCCGAAGATGCCAAGTTGATTTATGGCACCATGTATCGAAGGTTTAAACGGATGCGTCCGATTTAGCAGACTTCGTCAGATTCCCCCTCGCTTGAGGGGTTTTTGATTGTGGGGACGCTCTTCCCTGCAGGGGCAAGCCGCTGCAGTTAATTACGCTACCGCATTGCGGTAACAACTTTCTCCTTCTCCAGATGATCACTTCGTGTCGTGGGTGTTTGTTTTGTGTTCGGTTGCCCGTGGATTGTATACGGAGACTGAGTTATGTCGTCGCCCGTAGGGCGTGGACTAGTCCAAATCTGTATTATCTTAGATTTGGATTTAGGGGTTTGGGTTTAAGGATACGTTAGCCTCATTTGAGACTAAGATCAACTTAAACGTTTCTTAAGGATACGTTAGTATAGTTTTTAGACTAAGATCAATTTAACGGGATTGTTTAGATCCAACAAGAGAGCAATTAAGGGGGCCCTGTTGTTTAGTTTAGTGACATTGCGGTCAATAGGTAGTTTAAGGACATTGCGGTCCAGTGTTAGTTTTAAGACGTTGCGGTCAAGGTTAAGGACATCATAGCCCGTGGATTTAAGGACTCCATAGTCCGGCGTTAGTTTTAAGACATCACGGTCAAGGTTAAGGACATCATAGTCCGTTGTTAGTTTTAAGACATCCCGGTCAAGGTTAAGGACATCATAGTCCGTGGATTTTAAGGACTCCACAGTCCGGCATTAGTTTTAAGACATCACGGTCAAGGTTAAGGACATCATAGTCCATGAGTTTAAGGACCCCACAGTCCGTATCAATGTGTGGTCATCGGGACCCGTCACCTCTTTGAAGACGTTGAGGAATTACAACGCCAAGTATCAAAGGAGTGAAGAGATATACCCTTGAACCAAGGTAGATTAAATAATCTTTGGCCCAATTTGGAACTGAGACCAATTAATTATATTATGAGCCCATTAGCCCAGTTAAGTTTGAATTGAGGACTTATGGCCAGCTTGGGCTAAGTCCAATCATGTTTAGAATATTGGCCCTCTGTTGGTTCATTGAAGGAGAGGCTTTGCCTCTAGAAACTTAGCCAATTGGGCTAAAACTAGTGTTAAACACTAAAGACCAACAGTGTTGAAAACTGAGAATAAGATTAGCAAGTTAAGGTTAGACACTAAAAGATAATCAATGTTAAACACTAGCAACAGGGCTTTCAAATTAGTGTTAAACACTAAAGCAAATCAGTATTAAACACTGGGAACAGAGTTTTCAAATTAGTGTTAAACACTGGGAACAAAGTTTTTTTTAGTGTTAAACACTAAGGAGAGAGGGGTCACGTGTGGACACGTGAGAGTGCCCTGATTCCCCTTATTTTATTCTACCAAAAGTATTAAATACTTCCTATAATTGCTCTTGGAGCATCATGTGCTGTCACGTGATGGGAATGTGGGTTTTTAACTGTTAAAGCTTTTGCCAAGGGTTCATATGGTAGCACGTGAGGGCGCCCATAGCTTCTGTTTGCTTTTTCTTTGTATCCTCCAGGGGTCACGTGAGGCGTTGCCTCAAAGTTCTTTTCTGTGGATCTTTACAAGGGTCACGTGGTAGCACGTGAGGCGTTGCCTCAAAGTTCTTTTCTGTGGATCTTTACAGGGGTCACGTAGTAGCACGTGACTTTGGTTCTTTGCATGTTTTAAAGATCTGTTCATCTTTTAAGAATTAAATTCTTCATAGGGTTAAACCCTAGCAATAAACTTTAGAGGAATAAAATTCCTATTTTCTTCTGAAGATTTATATTCTTAGATAGGGTTAAACCCTAATTTCTTTTCTGTAGGAATTAAATTCCCCATATATGTAAAGAATTAGATTCTGGCATAGGGTGAAACCCTAATTTCTTTTTTAAGGGAATTAAATTTCTGTGAGTTTGAGAGAATTAAGTTCTCAATTAGGGTTAAACCCTAGTTTTGTCTATTTTGAAGGAATTAAATTCCTATAATATAGGGTTAAACCCTAATTTTATCTCAAAGGAATTAAATTTCTGTAATTCTGTGAGAATTAAATTCTCAAAACTCAATTCATCCTCTATATTTTAGATCTGCATGGCAGGATCTCAACCCAATGGGAATTAAATTCTCAATTCATGGGGAGATGTGCACTTTGCAGATCCTCAACCAGAGAAAGAACTAAGTTCTTTTCTTTATATAAGAGTTAAACTCTTTTGAGAATTAAATTCTCTTTTTTAGCCTCTCTTTTCTTACCTAGAGTTTTTCTTTTGCAGAGAATCAAATTTTTACTTCTGAATTTTCAAGATTCCAAGGCTTTATATCTCTCTCTCTCTGTATGTCTCTCTCTCTCCAAAACTGTCTCCTTTGGCTCCTATTTATAGGAGAAGGAAAAGAATCACTCTGTTTGGTAAATCTCTCATTGAAAGATTTGATTTATTTATTGAGAGATTTGATTTATTTTCATCATTGATCTGGGCCTTTAAATTATTAGGTGAATTTTATTCACCGTTGGATTTTAAATACAAAGATATCTCTTTGTTATTTCGGTTAGATTTAGGGGGAAATCTTTCCATGTCCAAGATTTTTCCATAAGTTGGTGATGTTTAATCACCTTCAGATTCTTGATCCAACGGTTTCAGATAATTCTTCTCCATTTTGGAAAGATTTGAATGATCTCTTCTCAGAATTTAATTCTGTTAACGAATAAGGCTTTTAAAGCCGGTCACGTGTGGCCACGTGACCCCTGGTCACGTGTGAGCACGTGACCCCTGGAATGGGCTTCTCTTCTTCTGCACTCTGTTCTCTGCCGCTGCTTAACCATCACGTGCCAACACGTGACCACTGGTCACGTGTGAGCACGGGATGCCTCTTCTGAACCTTTTTCCTGATTTTTAATCAGGGAACAAATGCCCCCACAGCGTTGTTCTCACATGTCATCACGTGAGTGCAACGCTGTCACTTTTATGACCGTCGGATCTGTCTTGGGAGTAGGATAGATGAAGCGTTTTCCTTCCCATCCTATAAATGCCCATGTCCTTTCAGAAGAGCCTCCATTTTGCTCATCTTCTTCCTTTGAGAATTTAATTCTCGTTTTCAGAGTTTAGTTCTCTGCCTCAAACATTTTCCAGAGTTTAACTCTGTTGAAGGATTCCCTTTTCCTCAGGTAATGCTCCTGAACGAACGAAGAACTTTCATACCTAAAACTCTCTGGATTTTAAATCCATACCAAGGGTTTTCCCTTTTGACAAGAATCCATCTTTTAAGTTCCTTAACGAAAGCAAGAAACCATCCGATCTTTAAATACTAGATCTTTTAAAGTTTCTCTGATCTTTAGGGATCGTTGGTGGTGTTTGTCTCTTCCATGGAATTTAATTCCATAGTCAAAGAGCTCTAGCTCTGGAACAAAATTTTTTGGGAATTTAATTCCCTTTTTCAAAAAGGAATTTAATTCCTGTGAGGAACTAAGTTCTTCCTATGGGGACTTCTTGGGGTTTCCTTGCCCTGAGTTGTCTCCTGTAACCAAGAGGAAGAATCTTGCAATGGTGCCTTTCCCTAGGGAGCGTGCAGAGTTGCTTGAAATCCTTTGTTTATTTAGACAAGTATTCTTCTTGATTGACTTGTTTATTAAACTCTCATGATCTTTATTTCAGGTATTATGGACGCCCATTTGTATGATCTTGATGAAATCATTTCTTACGGAAACATTCGTGCACTGGGCCGCAGCCAGAACCAGGAGTTCACCAACGCTCAGTGTGCTGAGATCATGAGCCGCTTTGACGAGTATAATGGTCGGCTACTCCCTCGTCGCTCTTCTCTTTTGTAACTCATCGTGCTGGTGATCTGGGAGGCGCTCCCTCTCTTTTACACCGGCGTACCGCTCGGGGCATTAGATGTCGCCGAGGATAAAGTGCATTCGGTGTATCTGATGAGCATAATCTCGAAGAGAAGGCGAGACAACCTCATTGATCTCTTACACCAGGCTTTTCAGCAGTCGGCCATACTTGCTGCTTATCGGAGTGTGGAGGACATCCGTGAGGATCCCGATGCTTGTGATCGCGAGAGAAAACATACTAGGATGGTTCGAAATGCTTGGAAGATCTTGGACAAAGTCATGTTTGAGTTTCTCAATTCATGTCCCGCGTCTGAGGTCCTGCCGTTGTAATCGTTTCCTTTTATTTTGTATGAACTTTTAAAGTATGAGTGATAAGTTTTGTCGTGCCCTTCTGTGTTTGCATGCCCCCTTTTTTTTCTGTAGGATTTTGTCAATTTTGCTATTGTTGTTGCTGATGTGTTTAGTGTGTAAGGCACTATTTCACTTTTCAGTACACATCAAGCGTGGTGCTCACGTGCTCCACACGTGGGGCCCTCTTGATGGGGTTGTTTAATTTTTCATGCCATATTTTTTTGTGCACAGCATTAGATGCAGAAAAGGAGCCTTGGAAATAGTTCCATCTCCTTGATTTCCAACGCTTTTCCTTTTTTGAGCCTTGGAAATAGTTCCACCATGCAATATTCTCCGTGTGCAGCATTTAATACTCCTCTTTATAACCTGAGGCCATAGCCTTCTTTTTCTCTTCACAGAGAAATCTATTCTCAATTTAGTGTGGTTTATCTTGGGGAAACAACTGAGTGTCATGCCCTGCAACCGCCTCCATGCTCGTCGACAGCCGTAGGAAGTGCCTATCGAGGAGATGATTCCTCGCTTTGCTGCGCGATTGGTGGATCCCCTTCTTACCGATGACGAATGTGATTCAGCGACATATGAACTCTCGATCCGTAGGGGGTCCCCTCTTCCAATGGGATCCCTTTGGCTCCGAATGATTCTTGCTGCCGTGCTTACTGACACCCCTCCTTACCTAGCAGAGATGACCCTGGCGATGCTTGACGCAGCTGAAGACAAGCTCGAGTGTTTTCACGTAGCGTGTCTGATCACTCAGGGTCTGAAAGATTGCTCGGTTCACCTGCTGGGCCAAATAAGAGACCGGCGGGCTATTATGTCTGCTTTTGCAGACGAATATGGCGCCAATCGGTGGGGAGCCACTCCTCGTGAAAATCGTCGCTTCGATGTGCTGGAGAAGGCGGCAAGGAAGTTAGAAAATTTTGAATACTGTTTTGTTCACCCTTGTGCCACTGATCCCTTGTTTGGCGATCTTTTCCCGGTAGTGTAGTATGCTTAAATCGATGTACTCTTTTTGTCATTGGCTATTGTATGCTTTTCTGTTGAATTTTCATGTTTGCCGAGTACTTGTATGTGCGTCTTGCTTGCGTAAATGAACTTCCTATTTCTCTATGGAAATTTTCTTTAATTGCAAGCACTATCGTTATGTTGCATGCACATCAGAGCTTTGGGTATCATTTCCTTTCGAATATTCATATAGTTGTAAATGCATGCTCGGTAGGATATGCATCGGAGATTTTCCTTGTTGCCTCCTATATCAGGTGATTTGTGCGTGTTGAGTATCGCCGTCGAATGGAGGCTTGTTTATACAGTACTCGAGTGTACCCGTCTTTCCTCGGAGACTGTGGCTGCGAAAGCGGGCTTGCGAGGTTTGATTGAGCGGTGCGCGGCAAACATGGTGTCGTGCGAGAAGAGGCCTGACCGCAAATTCTCGGCGAGGGAGCTGGCTTCTAAGGCGCTGAACGAGCTTCAAACCAATCTTACCGCCGAGGCCAACAAAGCGTATGAACTCTGGTGAGTGCTTCAAGAGGCCACCCAGGAGGTAGGGGCCCTCGATAAAGCTGCCGTGTTCACTCGTGAAGGGGTTGAGGCTCACAAGGCTACCAAGAAAGAGCTCGAAGGCCGGCTTGCCTCGTATCAGGCCCAGTAGGCTTAGGCCGAAGCCCGTCTTCTGGCGATATTGAACCATGAAGGCGAGGCCCAGTGGAGAAGGGATGAGCTGACCAAGCTGCTAAATCGCCTGCCGTCATGAAGACTTGTATCTCTTTCTTTCTTTTTGTACATACTCCTGAATGAGAGTATATTCTTTTCGTTTTTTCATGAATTGTACTTTGTATCCACTTTGGTTTATGAATAAAGACATATTTTTCTTCTCAATGGTGTGTCTCTTTTTATTGAATGTATTCTGCGGGCAGTCTATCTTGGTCTCTTTGCAGGGCAGCGATGGCTTAGGATTCAGGGTTAAGATCTGCCTCCTAAGACTTTTGAGCTTTACGAGCCGTGAGGGTCTCATAAAGAGTTTTTCTCCCTACAGGTCGAGAGGATCCCGTAGGTGCTGGGTGCGGTCGCCCTTATCCGTATTTCACGGGGTCAGGGGTTGGTTTGGGATGGTTTCCAGGGTATCGTAGTTTAAAGACATTGCGGTCAAGGTTAAGGACCTCATAGTCCGTGGGTTTAAGGACTCCACAGTCCAAGGTTAGTTTTAAGACATCATGGTCAAGGTTAAGGACATCATAGTCCGTGGATTTAAGGACTCCATCGTCCAATGTTAGTTTTAAGACATTCCGGTCAAGGTTAAGGACATCATAGTCCGTGGATTTAAGGACTCCACAGTCCAATGTTAGTTTTAAGACATTCCGGTCAAGGTTAAGGACATCATAGTCCGTGGATTTAAGGACTCCATAGTCCGATATTAGTTTTAAGACATCACGGTCAAGGTTAAGGACATTATAGTCCGTGGATTTAAAGACTCCATAGTCCAATGTTAGTTTTAAGACATCACGGTCAAGGTTAAGGACATCATAGTCCGTGGGTTTAAGGACTCCACAGTCCAATGTGTGGTTACCGGGACCCGTCACCTCTTTGAAGACGTTGAGGAATTACAACGACAAATATCAAAGGAGTGAAGAGATGTACCCTTGAACCAAGGTAAAATCAGTCTAGAATCATGGTGGTTGATCGTTAGTTTTAAGACATTACGGTCGAGGTTAAGGACATCATAGTCCGTGGATTTTAAGGACTCCACAGTCCGGTGTTTGCTCTGGATGCTTCGCACGGGTTCACTGCCGTGCTCTGCGAGGACCAGGCTCCGCTCTGGGCGTTTTCCGCGGGATCAATGAGTGACGTTATCCGCATTCCACGTGACCAGGAATTTTGCACTAGATGCTTCACACGGGTTCACTGCCGTGTTTGCCGAGGACTAGGCTCCGCTCTGGATGCTTCACATGGGTTCACTGCCGTGCTCTGCGAGGACCAGGATCCGCTCTGGACGTTTTCCATGGGGTCAAAGAGTGACGTTATCCGCTTTCCGCGTGACCAGGAATTTTGCTCTGGATGCTTCCCACGGGTTCACTGCCGTGTTCTGCGAGGACCAGGCTCCGCTCTAGACGTTTTCCACGGGGTCAAAGAGTGACGTTATCCGTGTTCCACGTGACCAGGAATTTTTCTCTGGATGCTTTCCACGGGTTCACTACTGTGTTCTGCGAGGACCAGGCTCCGCTCTGGACATTTTCCACGGGGTCAAAGAGTGACGTTATCCGCGTTCCACGTGACCAGGAATTTTGCTCTGGATGCTTCCCACGGGTTCACTGCCGTGTTCTGCAAGGACCAGGCTCCGCTCTGGACGTTTTCCACGGGGTCAAAGAGTGACGTTATCCGCGTTCCACGTGACCAGGAATTTTGCTCTGGATGCTTTCCACGGGTTCACTGCCGTGTTCTGCGAGGACCAGGCTCCGCTCTGGATGTTTTCCACGGGGTCAAAGAGTGACGTTATCCGCGTTCCACGTGACCAGGAATTTTGCTCTGGATGCTTTCCACGGGTTCACTGCCGTGTTCTGCGAGGACCAGGCTCCGCTCTGGGCGTTTCCCACGGGTCAAAGAGTGACGTTATCCGCGTTCCACGTGACCAGGAATTTTGCTCTGGATGTTTCCCATGGGTTCACTGCCGTGTTCTGCGAGGACCAGGCTCCACTCTGGACGTTTTCCACGGGGTCAAAGAGTGACGTTATCCGCGTTCCATGTGACCAGGAATTTTGCTCTGGATGCTTTCCACGGGTTCACTGCCGTGTTCTGCGAGGACTAGGCTCCGCTCTGGACGTTTTCCATGGGGTCAAAGAGTGACGTTATCCGCGTTCTACGTGACCAAGAATTTTGCTCTGGATGCTTTCCACGGGTTCACTGCCGTGTTCTGCGAGGACCAGGCTCCGCTCTGGACGTTTTCCACGGGGTCAAAGATTGACGTTATCCGCGTTCCACGTGACCAGGAATTTTGCTCTGGATACTTCCCACGGGTTCACTGCCGTGTTCTGCGAGGACCAGGCTCCACTCTGGATGCTTCACACGGGTTCACTGCCGTGCTCTGCGAGGACCAGGATCCGCTCTGGACGTTTTCCACGGGGTCAAAGAGTGACGTTATCCGTGTTCCACGTGACCAGGAATTTTTTTGATTATATCCGTATTTAACGGAGTTGGGACTTGACTCTCAGTGGGAGTACATCGCCGAGTCATGGAACTGGGAGTTGCCGCTGTTCCGCTTTGCTTGATATTGTGTCTGCTGTAATGAGACGAGTGTTGAGAAGATCTCTAGGCTGTCTGTGAACAATCGAGATTTGGCTTCTTCTTCTTATGAAACCTGGGAAGGAGGAGTGTGATTCCTTCTTCGTTTGCGCCCCTGGATTGTATACAGGGATTGATGTAGCATCACCTGTAGGGCAAAACTTTCATTTTTATTTTATTTCTTTTCCCGCGATGCTCTATCATTTCAGCTTTTATATCGCGAAGGTCGCGATTGCCCCCTCATTTCGGCCATTTTTCGCGGTGCCCAATCATTTCGGCTATTTATTTTATTTTTTACTCGCTGCTTTTTATTGCGAGTTGCCCAATCATTTCGGCTATTCTTCATGCATACATTTTTACTTGCTGATTTTGTCGCAAGTTGCCCCATCATTTCGACTGTTTCGTATGCATGTGTGGCTTGCTGGCTTTTTGCTGCAAGCTTGGATTTATACACCGATTTCGGCATCAGCACCGCTACGACTGGGATGTTTCCAGGAGCGAATCATCATTTGCCTTTGTCGACGTTGAACAAAGGTGGCTTAGTAAACAGGGTTAAGGGTCCTGTCGACTAAGG
The DNA here is from genome assembly GCA_030015575.1 of Agapanthus africanus. NCBI lineage: Eukaryota > Viridiplantae > Streptophyta > Magnoliopsida > Asparagales > Amaryllidaceae > Agapanthus > Agapanthus africanus. The sequence continues at coordinate 405,745,819 of CM057349.1, read as the reverse complement.
CTTTTGACTTCATGAGCCGTAAGGGTCTCACAAAGGTATTTCTCTCTACAAGTCGTGAGGATCTTGTAGGCGTGTTTTCTCCTTGGGAATCGTGAGGATTCCTAAGTGCATGTTCTCTTGTAAGTCGTAAGGATCTTACAAAAGGGTTTTCTCCTTATAAGTCGAGAGGACTTACAAGGGTTGTTTACTATATGAACATATCCCTAGTCAGGGATGGGACTTGGTTAGGGAAATGTTTATTCGCACCCATGGATTGTATACAAGGGTCAGTATTGAGCCACTTGTAGGGCAATATCGAAGGTTGTGGGGGGTTTGCTTAAGAACAGGTTCAGGTCTCTGTAACTTAAGACTTTCAAATTTTATGAGCCGTGAGGGTCTCATAGGAGAGTTCTTCTTACGAGTCGTGAGGATCTCGCAAGTGTAATTTCTCCTTAGGGATCGTGGGGATCCCTAAGTGTGTTGCTCCCTTGTGAGTCGTAAGGATCTCACGCGGGTGGTTTCTCCTTACAAGGTCGAGAGGACCCTGTAAGTGTCTTTTAACGAGGCTGCGCCCTTTCGGGTTTTCACAAACACTCGCCGGTAGCCCTGCTGTTTTTATTCACGGAGCCCTTGCGGGTTTTCATCCGTGCCCATTTTGCTTGTGGACATACCGTTTTCTCTTTTTTTTTAAATTCTTTTATTCTTTTTTTTTTGTATCAGCTTTGGGATGTTGCAATCCACCGTAGTTTCTTGACATTTCGGTCAACAGCTAGTTTTAGGACATAGTGGTCCGTCGTTAGTTTAAGGACGTCTCGGTCCGCTGTTAGTTTAAGGACATTTCGGTCCGTTGTAAAGTAAGCCAGTTACTACTTGTAGAGTTTGGGCTTAGGAAGATAGCGAGTGGACATAGTCGTCGTCATCTATCATTGACCTAGGCCGTGACTCGTCAAGCGTAGTACTTCTTCAGGAAGCGACCGTTTATTGGCCTGAAAGGCCTTTCGCCATGCATGTCCATGAGTAGATAGGCTCCACCCTGGTAAACTTTGTTTATGATGTACGGGCCTTCATAGTTTGGCTCGAATTTCCCTCGTTTAGCACGATTGGGGATCATAGGTCTTTTGACCACTAGCACGAGTTCGCCTTGGCGGAATGTCCTCGGCCTGATCAATCTTTCATATGAGCGCGTCATCTTAGCTTTATAAACCTCTAGATTTTGTTGCGCTATGAGCCGGGTTTCATCAAGGGCATCGAGCTCCTCGAGGCGAAGGTGAGCGTTCTCTTCGTCCGTTAGCTCGTAATGAACTGCCACTCGTAGAGAGGGTAACTCTATCTCGAGGGGGAGTACCGCTTCTGTACCGAATACCAACGCGTACGGCGTTGTGCTAGTGGCCGTCTTGAACGTAGTTCGATATGCCCATAGAGCCTCTTGCAGTTTCTCATGCCAGTCTTTTTTATTTCGGGACACCGTTTTCTTCACGATCTTCGTCAAGGTTTTGTTGAAAGCCTCGGCTAGACCGTTAGCTCGCGGGATATAAACTGAGGAATATCTCCAGTCTATGTTGTGTTGTTGTGCGAAGCGGCTAATCTTGTGGCTTCTGTAGGTTGGCCCGTTATCGGAAATGATTCGTCTCGGAGTTCCGAACCGATAAATGACATGCGTCTTGAAGAAATGGAGGATATTCTCCGTCTTCACTTCCCTCAACGGTACTGCTTCTGCCCATTTGGAGAAGTAATCAGTGGTCGCTAGGATGCAACGATGTCCCCTGGACGATGCTGGTTCGATGGGGCCGATTATGTCAGTCCCTCATATTTCGAACGGCCAGCTAGCCACCGTTGGATGTAGTGGATTTGGATGGTGGTGGATGAAGTCCCCATGAATCTGGCACGAGTGGCATTGCTTCGCATACTCGAGGCAGTCCTGGATCATCGTGGGCCAATAATAACCCATTCGTTTGATCTTCAACTTCATCTTCGGAGCTGCTTGGTGAGAACCGTAGAGCCCGTCGTGAACTTCCTGAACGACTCTTTTCGCCTCCTCAGGTCCTAGACATCTCAACCACAGCGAATCAAATGACCTCTTGTACAGAGTGTCATTGACGAAGGCAAAAGATAGGGCTCGCTTTATGAGCCGGTGTCTTGAGGACGCATTTTCAGGCGTTTGACGGGATTTGAAGTAGTCTATGAAGACTTCTCTCCAATCTTCAACCTTTTCTTGGTCATTTATCTGCATAGCCATTTGCTCAGTCATTCCCTTTTCTTTGGATGATTCCGAAGACATTTCTGATGGGGAAAGCACCCGACGGCTTTGTACAACGATCCTCACATCATCGAGGTTCTCGTCAGCCAGTTCTTTAGCGAGCTTAGCTAGTGCATCTGCTTTGCTATTTTCTGTGCGCGGTATGCTTTCCAGCGTATAGGAAGGAATTTGGGTCAGCAATTGCTGTACTCTCTCGCCATATTTCACCAGCTCTGGCTTGCATGTCTGGTAGTCGCCGTTCACTTGGCTAACGACCAGTTGAGAGTCTCCGTATATGAGGAGGTTCTCAATCCCCACGTCGATGGCGATCTCGAGGCCTGCTATTAAAGCTTCGTATTCAGCTTCATTGTTCGTCCTTGGCTCTGTCAAGGAGAAGGCAAATCGCATTATCCCTCCTTGTGGGGTTACGAAGATAAGGCCCACCCCTGATTTAATTATAGGAGTGTTTTGTTTGCGCTTCTTCAAGGAAGACGCTCCGTCAAAATAGAGTTCCCACCGAGTACCACTTCCGTTGATCGTGTTAAACGCATGCTCGTCTAGCAGCTCGCAATTCAAAGGAGAGTCGGCAGGTATTGGATGCTCAGCGAGAAAGTCGGCGATGGCTTGGCCTTTCACTGTCTTAAGAGGCTGATAGGTTATTGAAAACTCCATCAAGAGTAGGGCCCATTTAGCGAGTCTTCCTGTTAATATAGCCTTCGACATCAGATATTTGAGGGGGTCCACCTTCGATATGAGACGGACTTCATGTGCCAACGCATAGTGCCTGAGCTTTGTTATCGCAAAGATCAGCGCCAGGCAGTGTTTTTCAATGGGGGAATAGTTGCCTTCTGCTCCCAGTAGAACCTGACTCAAGTAATAGAGAGCTCTTTCTTTCCCTTGGTCGTTCTCTTGTGCCCATAATGCACCTAAGGAACCTTCGAAGGCAGTCGTATAAAGAATAAGAGGTTTTCCTTTGACTGGAGCAGCTAACACCGGCGGGTTCTGCAGGTACTGCTTGGTCTCGTCCAGTGCGCCTTGGCATTTGTGATCCCAGAAGAACGGGGTTCCCTTTTTCATCAGGTGACTGTAAGGGCGGCACTTGCCTGAAAGGTTGGCTATGAATCGCCGGATGTACGCGAGCTTCCCTTGGAGAGACCGCAATTGTTTGAGAGTCCTTGGCGGTGGCATTTTCATGATCGCCTTGATCTTCGAGGGATCTATCTCGATACCCCGGTGCCGGACAATGAACCCTAGGAACTTGCCTGAGGATACCCCGAACGCGCATTTGAGGGGGTTCATCTTCAAGTTGTATTGCCGAAGGCGTTGAAATACGGTCGTCAGATGCTCTAAATGCTCCTCGTACGATTTGTTTTTCACCACGAGATCGTCGATATAACATTCGACGATTTCATATATGAGGTCATCGAAGATCTTCGTCATGGCCCTCTGATAGGTGGCACCGACGTTCTTTAAACCGAAAGGCATAACTTTGTAGCAAAATATACCCAGAGGAGTCCGGAAAGCGGTGTGCTTCTGGTCTTCGGGATGCATCTTTATCTGATTGTATCCTGATGAGCCGTCCATGAAAGAGAACACCTCGTGAGTGGACGTGTTATCTATCATCAGCTCGGTGACCGGTACTGGGAAATCGTCCTTCGGGCAAGATTTGTTGAGATCCCGGAAGTCAACACATATGCGCACTGTCCCATTCTTCTTCATCACTGGGACGATATTGGCAATCCAATCGGGATACTGAACTTCCTAGATAAACCCAGAATCGATTATCTTCTTGACTTCGGCATTGATGCTCATCTTGAGCTCGAGCCGCATTCTTCTCGGCGCCTGTTTGACTGGCTTAACGTCCGGGATATCGCCAATTTATGCACAGTAATTTCTGGATCTAGTCCTGGCATTTCAGAATAGTTCCATGCAAAGCAATCACTATGCTGCATAAGCACGTCTTTTAACGCAGCCACCCTTTCTTCAGATAGCAGCTCGCTGACGAATGTCGGTCGTGGGTCGTTCGCCGTCCCTAAGTCAATTTTCTTGAGGTTATCTGCGGTGGTATGTATTTTATCTTCCAGCTCTTTCGGCGCTGGTGGAAATTCTGAGATCACCTCATCATCATTGTTTTCGAAGCACCAAGGAAGGTCATTCATATTCTCGGGCTCTCCTTTTGATATTGTTATCATATGACAAGTACGAACTCGCTTCCAAGACCAATGTGGATCTGGTTCTGCTCTTGTGGCTTTGGGTTCGTGCTTTTGTGGCGGCGTTACCCTCCAGCTGCTGGATAGAGCATACCTGCCTTGCTGGTACTGGTCTTCGACCCAGTTCTTGAAGGTGAAGCAGTCTTCGATAGGGTGTCCTATGGCTCGGTGATAAGAGCAATAGCCCGGATGAGAGACCTCGTTAGCTTGCTCAGGGTGCTTGGACTCCGGAAGTGTGATCATTTGATGTTTTATATGAGGTCAAGTATCTTCCGTGGTTTATTCTGAGGAAAAGAGTATGCCTGACTCATTTTCTTCGTAAGGGACAAATCCGGTCCGCACAATTCCCGATCACATGACTCTTTGATCCTGCGTTGTCGTTGTCGAATCCCTTTTCTGCTTTTTGACTTACTTCTGCCTCTGCGTCGGGCCTTTTGCACAGCAGGTTGACAGGGAGGAGTATTTTCGTCTTTCGCAGCCTGTTGAAGAAGACGTTGCGTCTTGGCTTTCTTATAGATGGCCATTTCGCGATTATGGTCGTTCCGAGCTTTTTGACCCGCTTTCCTGATAAGCTTGTCCATTCGCTCTTCAAATGACGGGCTCGGCATTTTGATTGCAGGATCTTGTTTTTGTTCGGGGTCAGCGTTTTCTGACAGGGCGTCCCCTTCTTCATCGAAGTCATATATGACGTAGCTAGCATGGACTTGTTCCCGTTTCCCGGATTTCACATATCCAAGCCCGAGCGTTTCCATTCTCCCATTGGGCAGCTTGCGCTGAGTCCCAGGGACATCCCAAATCCTGTTGTAGGACCGAGCTTGTCGGACAGTCTGTTTTAAGGGTACCCCTTGGCGCTTCAATAGCCTTTTTAGTCCATTCGTATAATATCTGGGCAAACGGATGGGTTGGAGCCTGTCAAGTGTAGAATCCGTGCCGTGCCAGATTTCTTTCTCCGCTCTTGTTTCCGTGGACCGGTAGAATAGGATCGCCTTTTCACCTTTTCGTTTGGGAGGGACGTAAAACGTCTGCAGGTCTTGCACATTGTAAGTTTCAAGTGAGTCAAGATCTTTGTAGTGCTCCCGCGGAATCATGGTGATTTGCAAACTCTGATCATCACCAGGGAATTCTTGTATTGGCAGCCGACTGGAGAACACAGCATTAACCTCATCTTCCGAATCGCTTCCGAAGATCAATATGGGGGCGGACGGTCCCGGGTTGTTGCGTCGAGACGGCCCAGCATAAACTATCTCTTCTTCTTCTTCGGTATCACTCCTGAAAACAGGAATGGTGGCGGCGGCTTTGTTCTCCGGTTTGCGACACCTCTCCGTGTCCTCGAAATCTGGCAAAAAGTATTTAGCATCTTAGTACTTGCGGACTTCGTTCACGGAGAATGGGTTCAGCTCTCCTGTTACGGTATACTCGAGACCATCCTTGAAATACTTACACTGATGTTGCGTAGAAGGGATGATGTTGTACTCGTGTAACCAAGGACGACCGAGCAAAGCGTTGTAGCAGGTCTTTGCGTCAATGACGTGAAACTTAATATCCATGACGAGTAGTCCGAAGCGTAATGTTAGTATCACAGATCCGAGAGTTCGTGATGATTGGGAGTCGAAACCTGAGATGGTAATTTTATCACGAGCGAGGTGCTGAACGCTCATGCAGATTTTCTTCAACACCCGAACATTAAGGAGATTGACGGAGGATCCATTATCAACCAGGATTTTGCCTATCTTGATGTCGTGGCAGTATCCAGAAACATATAGGGGACGGTTGTGGTCACACGTCCCGAGGAGAAGGTCTTCATCACCGAACGTGACATCGGCTGTGTGCACTTCTTCCAGTTCATCCTTCATCCTTTCTTCGGTGAGGAAGGCTTGGAATTGCTCGAGTTCTTGCAGCGCCTTGATTAATGAATCTCTCGCTTCTTTTGATAATAAGAGGGCATCATGAATGCTGAGCTGCGAGGGTAGCTTCCTCAGGTGCGCTAAGATGTTGTAGTCCACCTTACTCTTCCTGGGAGGGTCCTTGGCAGTCAGTTCTTTCAGGACTTGGTCATCTAAAGCGATATCCTCAGCGGCCTTTTCCTTTCCCTTATCTTTTCTAGTTGCAGGTCCGAGATTCTTTTCCGAAAGCGTGCGATTGCGCAGCTGAATGTTTTCGCAGGTCTCTGGTTTTTCCTCTTTCTCTAAGGCGGATTCTTTAAAGAGAGGGCCCGGAGCCATTTCCTCATCAGAGTCGCTCCCAAAGGTGAGAACTTGTGATCCTCCAGCGTTGACCGTGTAACAGTTGCCGGTAGTTCTTTTGTGCCTGTCGGTTGTACTTCTCTGCTCCCGACGAGTTCTGCGTTTCATTCGCTTAAAATGTTGCCGGTGAGCAACATATCCCTGCCACCATATCTTTAACTCATCGCATTCCTCAGTGGGGTGTGAAATCTTCCGATGATATGAGCAGTAATTAGGGTGCCTCTCCGCCCCATTGAGCGTGTTTTCTTCCGAGGGTGGTAGCTTCATTTCCATTGATATGGCTTTAGCAAACCTTTTCCTCGTCTTGAATCTGTTTTTATTCGCATCGGATGTCTTTTGATTTGGCGGGAGTGCTTCGACTCTTTCATCTAATCGCCGGCGTTTGGCTCCTTCTGATGCGGCCATCTCACGCTCCCGATCGGCTTTACTTTTCAAACGAATCTCGTCTAGAAAGGCGTCGATCATTTCGTCTGTCGGCCACACAAGTTCTGGTTCAGGCTGTGCCCCCAGTTTCTCACTGCCAGGAGTTTTTTCATCGTCCGTAAACGAGCGGGAGATCACATGAGAACTCGCCACATATCTCTCGGATTCATCCGACGAGCTTTCTCCATTATCTTCCTCCTGAAAGACGTGGTTGAGGAACTCTTGGAGTGTGATGGGAGTTCGCGCCTTTTGACTATATTCCTCCAGCGCGTCAATCTGTTTCTGCAAGTCCGTGCGTTTGTCTCCAGGCTTCACGGGCTTCTTGGATTTCTTCTTCTTTTTCTTTGAAGATTTTGACGGTTGGTTGTGAGTGCTCGGGCCATCACCACCGATCTTCGGAGTTGGGCGCGGCTTCAGCATCCCTTCAATGATCTAGGGTTCCAGCGGGTTCTTCCACCTGATCGTCGGGCATGTCTGGAGCTCATTCAGCATTCTTTTAGTTTTTGCTGAAAGCACGATTTCCCATGGAGCTTCTTCAATGAAAGAGCAAGTTGCCCCCGGTGCATCCGTCTTCTTAGGAGTGTGCGGTTGTGGCGGGTTCACCTTCCATTTCTCGGACAGCGCAAACTTGCCCTGTAGGTATTGATCTTCAATCCATCCTTTGAAGACGAAGCAATCCTCAATCGGATGGCTTACCGTTTGATGGTAAGGGCAATAATTGGGGTTATTCACCTCACTGGGTTGCGGCGGTCGCCTTGGGTTTGGCAAGTTGATAAGCCTGTTGCGTACCGCCAGCTCGAATAGCCTCTTCGTATTATCCTGCGGGAATGAGTAGGGGCGCTTCATTTTCTCATTATAATACCGCCGTCTTTCTTCCAGTTGATCCTCCAGCTTTGGGGCACTGGGTTGCTGCTGAGCGTTCGCAACAAAGGTTGCCTTCCCTTTACCCTTGTCATTCCGAGGTTCCGGCTTCGGGGGAGACGGTCTGTGACCCATCTAGTCCATCTGGGTCAACTTGTCGATCAAAGCCTGGAAAGTGGTTGGCTTAAAGAACATCATGAACTGTGAGACAGTTGCATGAGGATCCAGGGTACCCACGAACATGCCCACCGCTGGCGCTTCCTCAATGCGTTGTTCGCATTTCGACCACAAGTTTCGCCAGCGTATAGCGTACTGGACCCACGTCTCGTCTGGTTTCACCCTGGCATTAATCAACGCCGTTATTGGGGTGCGTTCGCTGGCGCTCGCGAATCGCTGTGTAAATAGAAGCTCCATCTCCGCAAATGTTTTGACGGAGTCGTTCGGGAGCTCAGAGTACCACTCGAACGCCGTTTCTGACAAGCTGCCGACAAACTGGCGAAGTAGCAGTTTATCGTCGCCTCCAGTGTTGCCACAAAGCGCCCTGAACTGGGCAACATGCTGTTGGGGATTGCCCGTCCCCTTATAGACATGGAATTTCGGTATTGTATAGCCCGGCGGGTACTTGATCTGGTCATACCAGCTCGTATATGGTCGTCCTGTTTTGACAAGTTGACTGGCTACCTTAGTCGCCTGGTGAACCCGTATCTGCTGAGCTATATATTCGTCCAAGTCAGCTTTGGAGATTGTCTCCTCCTTGGCTGTTGACAGAGCCGGTGGAGGATTTGACGTTTCTCTCCTGTCGTCATCAAGGACGATCGGAGGATCTTCAGCAGGAGGATCTTGTTGGATCATCATTCCCACCATGTCCTGGAACAGAAGGGCCATTCGCTTTATATTGGCTGCTTGTTCCGCAGCCTCTTTATCCTTCTTTTCCAGTATCCTGCGAAGGAATTCAGCGTCAGTTTCTTGCTCCTGGCGTTGATCAGAGGACGCTTCGGGGCTTTCTTTTGGCCCAGTGAGTGCGGCCATCGCATTCATCATTTCTTGGAGCTTCTGCTGCTGCTCCTGAGCTTTAGTCACCGATCGCGTGAGCGGTCGATGACCTGTAGATGTACGGCTGTCCTCCTTCCCGGACGCCATGTAAACGGTATGCACCACTATGCCCCCAGACTTAGGGCGTTTAGGCCTACTGTCTTTGACATTAGCTGTAGGCGTAGGGACCTTCTCCGGCCTTCCTCTCGAAATTGAGGGAGCCGTTGCAGCGGGCACCCAAGTGGTTGTCGTCCTTTGTTGTTTGACAGGACATTTCTTCTCTTCCCGAACCTTCACCCTCTTCTGCCGGCGAGAGTGGTTTTGGTCGATTACTGAGTCTTGGACTCGTCGCCGGACCTTATAAATCTTGGAGGATAGCCGTTGAGGGGGCTCTCCGGCTTTGCATCTGTAATACTCTCCGCAGGTGGAGGAGATCTTTTTAGCGTGGCAGTCGGAGAGTTCTTGCGTACCCTCCTTAGCGGTTTAAAGCTGGTCTTAGTTGGAACAGCTGCATCAACTTCCACCATCGGAGCCGATGGAGTTAGCCCTGAGGGGGAGTTGCCCCCGGCCTTTCTTACTCGGCGCCAGTGGCGACGTCGAGTGTGTCGAGCTGTTGGGACTGGCTCGGCGATAGGGATAGTCTCGTCTTGCCCCCTATCCGGAGGAGGCGCCGCTGGTGCCAGCCTCTTGAAGGCTGATGACTTTTGAGTGGCGATGTTCAATCTGTCAAAAACAGACCCTCGAGCAGGAGCAGGTGCCGGAATAGTCAGCCTTGAAAAGACCGACTCTTTAGCAGGAGAAGCCGTCTTGACGACTTCAGGAATGGAGATGGCTGTCTTCCTTGCGATGGCCACGTCAGGAGTCATGGGATTTTTGGCAAGCCCATTAGAGTTCAGGTTCAGCCTGGTAAAGACCGAGGCTGTCGGCTTGACATTGGACGACCCGTTGAGAGGGGCTGTTGTAGCAGTGAGCCGATCGAAGACCGACTTCTTTTGCACTTCCGGTGCGGGCACTAGAATGGTGAAGCTTGCAGGCAGGAGCATGGTCCCGAAAAACAGACCGGTGGTGGTCTGAGTCACTTGTTCCACCGGCATGGCAAGGATGGAGGCCGCTTGAGGCCCATAGGCTACACCTCTAGGTGAGGCGGAGCGTCGGTTGCACTTTGAGCAGCTCGAGCAGTTGGATGCCATTGATGCGTGATTTCTACGCCAGGAAAAAGTCCAAATCTTAGTAACTTGAAACCCAAAGGCAACCATTAACAAACCGCGATTCGTTCACGAAGATGACACACGAAGTGTGGAGTGGAAAGAGGAAAAGGTCCCACCGGGCGTGTCAGAATCTGTTCCCTTCCGAAAGACGACGCGACAGACGGACGTCTTGCCTGAAATTCGGGGCAGATGCTAATTGGTGCTATCCGTCTACCTCTCCGAAGATGCCAAGTTGATTTATGGCACCATGTATCGAAGGTTTAAACGGATGCGTCCGATTTAGCAGACTTCGTCAGATTCCCCCTCGCTTGAGGGGTTTTTGATTGTGGGGACGCTCTTCCCTGCAGGGGCAAGCCTCTGCAGTTAATTACGCTACCGCATTGCGGTAACAACTTTCTCCTTCTCCAGATGATCACTTCGTGTCGTGGGTGTTTGTTTTGTATTCGGTTGCCCATGGATTGTATACGGAGACTGAGTTATGTCGTCGCCCGTAGGGCGTGGACTAGTCTAAATCCGTATTATCTTAGATTTGGGTTTGGGGGTTTGGGTTTAAGGATACGTTAGCTTCATTTGAGACTAAGATCAACTTAAACGTTTCTTAAGGATACGTTAGTCTAGTTTTTAGACTAAGATCAATTTAACGGGATCGTTTAAATCCAACAAGAGAGCAATTAAGGGGGTCATGTTGTTTAGTTTAGTGACATTGCGGTCAATAGGTAGTTTAAGGACATTGCGGTCCAGTGTTAGTTTTAAGACGTTGCGGTCAAGGTTAAGGACATCATAGTCCGTGGATTTAAGGACTCCACAGTCCGGCGTTAGTTTTAAGACATCACGGTCAAGGTTAAGGACATCATAGTCCGTTGTTAGTTTTAAGACATCCCGGTCAAGGTTAAGGACATCATAGTCCGTGGATTTTAAGGACTCCACAGTCCGGCATTAGTTTTAAGACATCACGGTCAAGGTTAAGGACATCATAGTCCATGAGTTTAAGGACCCCACAGTCCATATCAATGTGTGGTCATCGGGACCCGTCACCTCTTTGAAAACGTTGAGGAATTACAACGCCAAGTATCAAAGGAGTGAAGAGATGTACCCTCGAACCAAGGTAGATTAAATAATCTTTGGCCCAATTTGGAACTAAGACCAATTAATTATATTATGAGCCCATTAGCCCAGTTAAGTTTGAATTGAGGACTTATGGCCAGCTTGGGCTAAGTCCAATCATGTTTAGAATATTGGCTCTCTGTTGGTTCAGTGAAGGAGAGGCTTTGCCTCTAGAAACTTAGCCAATTGGGCTAAATCTAGTGTTAAACACTAAAGACCAACAGTGTTGAACACTGGGAATAAGATTAGCAAGTTAGTGTTAGACACTAAAAGATAATCAATGTTAAACACTAGCAACAGGGCTTTCAAATTAGTGTTAAACACTAAAGCAAATCAGTGTTAAACACTGGGAACAAAGTTTTCAAATTAGTGTTAAACACTAAGAAAATCAGTGTTAAATACTGGGAACAAAGTTTTTTTTAGTGTTAAACACTAAGGAGAGAGGGGTCACGTGTGGACACGTGAGAGCGCCCTGATTCCCCTTATTTTATTCTACCAAAAGTATTGAATACTTCCAATAATTGCTCTTGGAGCATCACGTGCTGTCACGTGATGGGAATGTCGGTTTTTAACTGTTAAAGCTTTTGCCAAGGGTTCATGTGGTAGCACGTGAGGGCGCCCATAGCTTCATTTTGCTTTTTCTTTGTATCCTCCAGGGGTCACGTAGGGCACGTGAGGCGTTGCCTCAAAGTTCTTTTCTGTGGATCTTTACAAGGGTCACGTGGTAGCACGTGAGGCGTTGCCTCAAAGTTCTTTTCTGTGGATCTTTACAGGGGTCACGTGGTAGCACGTGACTTTGGTTCTTTGCATGTTTTAAAGATCTGTTCATCTTTTAAGAATTAAATTCATCATAGGGTTAAACCCTAGCAATAAATTTTAGAGAAATTAAATTCCTATTTTCTTCTAAAGAATTATATTCTTAGATAGGGTTAAACCCTAATTTCTTTTCTGTAGGAATTAAATTCCCCATATATGTAAAGAATTAGATTCTGGCATAGGGTGAAACCCTAATTTCTTTTTTAAGAGAATTAAATTCCTGTGAGTTTGAGAGAATTAAGTTCTCAATTAGGGTTAAACCCTAGTTCTGTCCATTTTGAAGAAATTAAATTCCTATAATATAGGGTTAAACCTTAATTTTATCTCAAAAGAATCAAATTCCTGTAATTCTGTGAGAATTAAATTCTCAAAACTCAATTCCTCCTCTATGTTTTAGATCTGCATGGCAGGATCTCAACCCAATGAGAATTAAATTCTCAATTCATGGGGAGATGTGCACTTTGCAGATCCTCAACCAGAGAAAGAACTAAGTTCTTTTCTTTATATAAGAGTTAAACTCTTTTGAGAATTAAATTCTCTTTTTTAGCCTCTCTTTTCTTACCTAGGGTTTTTCTTTTGCAGAGAATCAAATTCTTCCTACTGAATTTTCAAGATTCCAAGGCTCTATATCTCTCTCTGTATGTCTCTCCTTCTCTCCAAAACTCTCTCCTTTGGCTCCTATTTATAGGAGAAGGAAAAGAATCAATCTGTTTGGTAAATCTCTCATTAAAAGATTCGATTTCTTTATTGAGAGATTTGATTTATTTTCATCATTGATCTGGGCCTTTAGATTATTAGGTGAATTTTATTCACCGTTGGATTTTAAATCCAAAGATATCTCTTTGTTATTTCGGTTAGATTTAGGGGGAAATCTTCCCATGTCCAAGATTTTTCCATAAGTTGGTGATGTTTAATCTTCTTCAGATTCTTGATCCAACGGTTTCAGATAATTCTTCTCCATTTTGGAAAGATTTGAATGATCTCTCCTTAGAATTTATTTCTGTTAACGAATAAGGCTTTTAAAGCCGGTCACGTGTGGCCACGTGACCCCTGGTCATGTGTGAGCACGTGACCCCTAGAATGGGCTTCTCTTCTTCTGCGCTCTGTTCTCTGCCGCTGCTTAACCATCACGTACCAACACGTGACCACTGGTCACGTGTGAGCACGTGATGCCTCTTCTGAAGCTTTTTCCTGATTTTTAATCAGGGAACACCAGGCATGACCGATCCTTGGCCCTCATTCTGGAGTGCTTCAAAATTAGGTACATCGTGAGCCAAAGCGCAGAGGGCGGAGTGTCGGGCGCTTCCGTAGCGTCCCGGGTTCGCGTGCACCTTCGACGGGAGCGGGCTGCATAGGCTAGGGCCCGGCTAGCGGAGATCTACTCCGAGTACCATCAGGAGTACTTCCTTGATCCCGTTCCACCTCTGTTGTAACTTTTCCTTTCTTTGTAAGGCTGAGGGGCCCGTAGTAACTTTTGAATGAATAAAATCCTTATTTTTGCAATGCTCTAGTGTTCCCTTCTTATTATTTAAATAAAAAGAGCTTTAGAAAGGGTTACATTGTCTCTGTGAAAGAAGAAATACACACTCGTAGATATTCTTTTCATTGGTATAGTTTGAGCTTCTCGGCGTTGTAAGGCCGTGGAAACTTGCGCCCATCCGCGTCTTGCAAACGGTAGGCTCCGCCGGGCAGGACCTCGGAGACAAGGAAAGGACCGTTCCATCTTGGGGAAAACTTATGCAGTTTGCCTTGATCTACGAACTCGTTCCGCCTTAGGACTAAATCCCCGGTCTTGAAGAAGCGACGCTTGACTCGCGCGTTGTAGTAGCTGGCAGATTGCTGTTGATAGGCGGCAGCTCTGATCTGAGCCCGGTCTCGTTTCTCTAACAAGATATCCAGGTTAGTTTGTAGGACTGAGGTGTTCGCTTCATCGTCGAAATGCTCGACCCGGTGACTGGGGAGCCCAATCTCCACTGGAACCATTGCCTCGGTACCATAGCAGAGGCTGAAAGGGGTCTCCCCGGTGGGGGTTTTCTTCGACGTGCGCAGGGCCCATAAGACCCGGGGCAATTCCTCGACCCAACTGCCTTGGCACCCTTCTAGGCATGTCTGAAGACCTCGGAGAACGTCCCGATTAGCGACTTCGGCTTGCCCGTTGCATTAGGGATGTGCGACCGCGGCAAATTTCATGAGGATGTGATATTCGCTGCAAAACTCCTTAACTCTTTCATTTTCAAAATTTGTCCTATGGTCGGTGATGATACATCTTGGGATGCCGAACCGGAGTATCACGTTATTCTGCAGGAACTTAATAGTCGTGGTGGCGTCCGGTTTCCTGATAGGAATGGCCTTGATCCACTTAGTGAAGTAGTCCACTGCAACAAGGACGTTCTTGTGCCCACCCGTACCGGTAGGGAACTGGCCTATCATGTCCATTCCCCACTGGGCAAACGGCCACGGGGAGGTTAGGGCAGTTATCTCGATAGCTGGAAGGCGAGGTATGCTTCCATGGAGTTGGCAGCTCTTACATCTCCTGACGAGCTTCTGGGCGTCCTGATGAATTGTCGGCCAGTAGTACCCCTAGAGCAGCGCCTTCTGGATTAAGGTGCGGGCCCCTTGGTGCGCGTCGCCGACCCCTTCATGGATCTCACGGAGGACATAGTCGGCTTCGTGGGAGTCGACGCATCGGAGCAGAGGCTGAGTAAAGGACTTCTTGTAGATGTTCCCATTGCTCCAGACGAAATGGCGAGCTTTGGCTCGGAGACGGCGAGTTTCTCCCCGATCTTCTGGGAACGTACCTTCCCTCAGGAATTCTACGAGGGGCTTTCTCCAGTCCCGGTCTTCTTCCCGGGCTGTATACACTTGAAGTATTGTTGCCCCGTCTTCCACGTTGGGCCGTGGCAAGACCTCGAAGAGGATTTCCTGATCGAATGCTCGTCGCAAACTTTAGTAGACGGCCGCACCCCGGATGCCGTCGACGAAGTGCACTAAGGCGGAACACCGCTGCCGCGAGCACCCAAACGGATGCTTTTGGTGACGGGGTTCTCCTACAGTCACTTGGTTGGGGCTTTGGTGCGTAGCTGTCTATTAAGTTTACCCGGCGAGTATTCGCGTACACTACGTGATTGCGACGGACTTTTGATCGCATCAAAATTCCGTGGCAACCGATCATTTGAGACTAAACTGCTATGTTTATAACATTCAAATTAGTTATCTCATAACTACTTGTGGATTCCAAATATTGTATCACATTCCAGATAAATAGACAGTGTTAAACTTTCCGATCGAATGATCAAACACCCAAGTTTTCCTAAATATATCTCAACACTTGAGGGGAGTTTAAAAACATCCATCACATGCCACAATACCAATGGTCCAGCCGTAGAAGGGTCAAGCCAACGCCTCACATGTGGCACGCCGTACTTCCCCAAACCCTAAGGTTCAAAAGGCAGTTCAAGACGGTCACATAATCGAGTTAAGGTTTGTTGTCTTCTAGAGGGTCCATTGCGTAACTTGCACGATTTAGACGTTCTTATACTGCGGAAAAATCCAACACTTGGTAATTTTCCGGGTCGGGAAAAAGTGAGTTATTGATATCCGTTCGAACTTTTTAATACTTTCTAAATATCCTGAAAACATAACGAAATTAAATTTTCCGATCGAATCAACGAATACAAAATAAACCCCAGAACACTCAACACTTGAGTCAGATAAAAAATACCCAGAAAATATAACTAGCAGCTACGGGCATTACTGTGCCAAAATAACAGTAAACACTCATAGTACGACCGCGGATCCGCGGCCCAAGCAGGGTATGGCCGCGGTTCCGCGGCGATCCGTAGGTATTACGTCATCGTTTTGCATAGTAATTCCTATAATCACCTGCTGAATTTTTTAGGTATTTTTAATTCAGAAAAAACACAGTTTTAAAAAAATGTCCAGAGAGGGGGTTAAATTGACATTTCCGGGTTCGATCGGGGTTTTAACTTCGTATACACGTCGCCTAATGCTCTAGTTAGGCTCTGATACCACTGTAGGGTTACTAGGCACTCTAACAAGGTTCTACAAGGCATCAACCATGCCCAATTAATATTTTAGCCGTGCCGAATAATCCTAAACAAGATCTTTGCTACATAATTAGGGTTTCACATGCAAGTAAATATCATTTACGACTAAGTGAATACGAAATACAACATTTGTAGATCGGTCCTTCACTTCTAAAGCTCCTTGTTGTAGTCCCTTCGCTACGATCATCGAACTCCCGGACTCTCGGACGGCTCCATAAGGAGATGACAATGGTTTTGCTTGTAATCTTCGAGGCCGAAGATGATCTACGTCGAGGGAATACGAACTCAAGTTTTTACTTCACTAACTAGAGAATTAGTGAAGCAAACACCCTAAATTAAAGTGCTAGTCTAGTAGAGGATGGTGAAAAAGGAAATGGGTATACTTTAGAATTTCTTTTCTCACTATATATCTCTCTCTTTATCAAACCCTAGAAAGAATTTGAAAGAGGAAGAAGATGAGCCCAAAATGAGAATGAAAACTAATCAAGAGAGAGAGAGCTAACCATGGGTGAGTGGGTATCATATACTAACTCATGTAGAGACATAACCATGGCTAATTATAGTGGTTAGGTTTATTAATACCCTAAGTAAAACAAAACTAGTGGACTTTGGTCAATGCACTCACAAGCTTCATGAAGCTTCATGCACTTGAACAATTATCCACTAATTTTGTATTTACTTTGTATATTAAAACCCCACCAATATAATTATAATGGTGTATGTCTCATACACCCATGTAAGTTGTATCAACAACCATGATACAAAATGAACACAAATAAATATATATCATATATATATCAAGTTGTGCACAAGTGAGAAAAATAAATGCTTTAGTGAACCAATGTTAGTTAATGTAAATTAGTATATCAAATATATAATTATACACTAAATTATTAAATCAACACTTGACTTAATAATCCGGTTATATCACATATAACCGACTAACATCCAATATATCGACTTATCGAATCAACCCTTGATTCGATAACCTGGTTATATCGCATATAACCGATTGATACAAACATCGCGAGAATAGAATACGGTATCACATACTCGCATTATTCTCGGTCCCGCACATATCACATATGCGCTCCTATTTCGTTTTGCCTGAGCCAGTAAAACCTCTATGTAGGACTCTAAAGACTCGTCAATACGCCGGCAGTAGGTGATGATCATATCAAGCACACACAAGCCGTCAGCGGTACTAGCTGGACGTAACGGCTACCCGGGTATTGAGCGATCAGAAGATCAGCAAGCAAGTCCGCTCCAACTCCTGCAAAAAGCCTGACAGTGACACTATCGTACAGTCCGGTCTCCTCGTCTGATATGTCGCATATCAAGTCTAGGGGTGGTAAACGTCAGACCCCAATAACCGATAAGTCATGCCGATACGAGGCTCATAACGGGTCGAGAAACTACTGGTAACACTTACCAGTAAATCTCTAAACCAGCCCTGGCCAGGGACTTCCCTGTTATGGCCAATCGAGCATAGCACAACATCAACCCCCAATACCGGGAGAGACGAAACCCCTCCTATCGCTCATTGCTTCCATGTGACTCGGGACTGTACCCAAAAACCACCGTTTTGCACGCCCTCTTGGACGTGGTAAGGTGGAAATCAAAGCACAGTGGGAATCACACAAGACTCTATGACGATCTCGGGTCTACAGACTAACCTGTACCAGTGTCACCAGAGAACTGCCATCTGACGTAAGGTATAATACCATCTGGGAGTTCTCGGCGAGTCCGTCCAGTGTACACAGTCTCCACTGAGCACCCGTATATCATCTCTGATGTCAAACACCAATGGATATGGGATCATCCATCGCCCATCTATATGGGTCGAGAAGCTATACGCTAGTCTACTCTGGTATATCGATACCCCGTCTCGATACACCCACGACTAGGGACCTTGAAGGATGTACTTATGGACTACCATGTCCCCACTAGTATGATCCGCATCATAGTCAAGGTAGTCAAGTACTCATCCTAAGGGCTTTACCAACATGTAGCAGAGAGACAATCAGTGTACACGTTAAGGTAAAGAGTAACCAGATAGTATACTATCATGTCGAGCAAGAAAGTCCTCCCTATATATGTCCAAGCATCCACTACAATATACATCACATGTATAGTAATGGCCTCTAGGGCATACATATAACTAACATGAAATAGTTCCGTAGCTTCCTTGAGACCACGATGAGTGTCAAGACGATCTTCTCTATGGCTGGGTACCTCGTTTCTGCGTTTTTAAAGACGTGGCTCACATAGTATACCGGTTTCTAGACTCCGTCGACCTCTCGGACAAGCACTATTCCCGCTGCTTGGTCGGATACCGCCAGATATAGCGATAGCTCGTCCCCTTCAACTGGTCGGGTGAGCAGCGGTGGAGTTGCGAGGTGCCTCTTTAATTGGTCAAAGGCGGTCTGGCACTCCTCCGACCACTCGAACCTTGGAATTTTCCTTAGAGCCTTGAAGAACGGGAGCCACTTCTCCCCAGACCTCGACATGAAACGTGACAGAGCGGCTACCCGCCCTGTCAGCCGCATGATCTCGACGTTAGTCTTGGGCGCGGCCATGTTGAGGATGGCATTGATTTTCTCCGGGTTAGCTTCGATCCCGCGGTGAGTGACCATGAAACCGAGGTACTTTCCCCCGGTAACCCCGAATGCGCACTTGGCGGGGTTCAGTTTCATCTTGAACTTGCGGAGGACGTCGAAGGTCTCGCCCAGATCCTTGGCATGGTCGACCGATGAGACCGACTTGACGAGCATGTTATCGACATAAACTTCCATGTTCCTGCCGATCTGCGATTTGATCATGCGATTGACCAAGCGTTGGTACGTAGCTCCGGCGTTTTTGAGGCCGAAAGGCATCACCTTGTAGCAGTATACCCCCCGGTCCGTTGTGAATGCGGTGAGATCCTCGTCTGCCGGATTCATACGGATCTGGTGGTAGCCGGAAAAAGCATCCATGAAGCTAAGTAGCTCGTGGCCTGCCGATCTGTCGACGAGCTGATCTATCCGAGGAAGGGGATAGTTGTCTTTCGGGCAGGCCTTGTTGAGGTCGGTGAAGTCGACGCACATGCACCACTTCCCGCTTGACTTTTTGACCATGACCACGTTTGCCAACCATTCAGAGTATGGCACATTCCGAATGAAGTTGGCGGCAAGGAGCCTGTCTACCTCGTCCTCGATCGCTTTCTGTTTGATCGGGGCGAAGCTTCGCTTTTTCTGCCTGACGGGTCGGGCCGTAGGATCTACCCCGAGCTTGTGAGATATGATTTTAGGGTCGATCCCAGGTATGTCAGCAGGTGCCCAGGTGAACACGTCTGAGGAAATGAACCAATTCGTCTCGCTGAGTCCCTGTCAGAAGCGACCCGATCTGAACGGTTTGTTCGTCATCCCCTTCTACAAGGGGGACCTCTGTCAGTGGCTCCACCGGGGTCCCTCGGAGCTCTTTTTGCTCGTCTCGAGTGTCCAGAGAACCCCTGATGTCACCCTCGCCCTCAACATCGTTGTTTGGCCGCTCAGACGAAGATGTTGCGGTGAAGCAAACCTTTGCGGTCCGTTGGTCTCCGTAGGCCCGACCTATCCCGCCTTGGTCGAGCGGGAATTTCATTGCTAGGTGGAAGGTCGATATCTGGGCCCTGAGGGAGTTCAATGTAGGGCGGCCGAGGAGGATGTTGTAGGCTGACGGGATTCTCGCTACGATGAATTCCACATGCACTATGCGCGTACGGCCAGCCTCCCTGATGTTAAATTGGAGAGTGATTATCCCTTCTGCCGGGATGGAGTAGTTGGTGAACCCTGACAGGACGTGGGTGGTCGGTCTTAGGTCCGACAGGGTGAGTCCCATACACAGGAAGCAGTCATAGAAGAGAACGTCTGCCAAGCTCCCAGAGTTGACCAATATTCTCTGCACCTCGTAGCGGTAGACCCGAGCTGTGATCACCAGCGGGTCGTTGTGGGGCAGGGATATACCGTAGAGGTCCTCGTCGTTAAAAACGATCTGCTCGGCTGCCCTGACCTTCTTCCTCGGGTGGCTGTCAGTCCCCTCGATCGGTGAGGGGTACTGATCCTCGTCGATATTCGCCGTACTCCCCGCTGACATGACCATGATTTGGCCGATTGTCAATTCGCCGGGAGGCAGACGTTGTTCTTGCTCACAGTCAGCTTGCCGTTTGTCCCGCAAGTATGTTGCCAGGTGCCCCGAGCGGATTAGCTCCTCGATGTAGTCTCGGAGCTGCTTGCAGTTCTCCGTGGAGTGGCCCTGCGACCTGTGGAAGCCGCAGTAAGGGCCTCGGGTGCGCTTTGCCGTCCTGTTCGAGACTGGGGGAGTATGAAGAACCTCTCGCCCTTAGCCTCCTCCAGTAGTACCTTCTGGGAGACGTTGAGCGGGGTGTACTCCTGAAACTTCAGGGAGTAGGGCTTCGGCCGCTCAATCTTCTTTTTCTCTTCCCGCCCCCTTTTCTTCTGATCGACTTGTTCTGTCCGGGGTAGGTTGGCATTCACCTCGGATTCAAGCTGGATCTCACGTTCGGTCCAGGCCTTTACCTCGGCCATAGTCTTAGGTTGCGCTAATGCAAAGGAGCGTAGCCACTCCTTGTGCCTAAGACCCGACCCGAGGGCCGTAATGAACGTCTCGTCCTTATGTTCTGGGATCTCGAGGAGGGTGTTGCAGAAGCGGTTGACGTACCCTTTGAAGGTTTCTTTGTCCCCGCTCTTTATGGTGAAGAGGTGGTCGACGGTCCGCTTCTGCCGTCTGTTCCCGACGAAATGGCCGAGGAATTGGGTAGCCAGCTCATCGAAGGTTGAGATTGAGCGTGGCATGAGTCCTCGGAACCAGTCTCGTCCGGAGTGGATGAGAGTGGCCGGGAAAGCGCGGTATTGGGCGGCGTCGGAACAGTCCTAGAAACTCATCCCGGCTGTGAACGCGTCCAAATGGTCCTTCGGGTTGGACTTCCCGTCGAAGAGTGAAACCTTCGGGGGCTTGTTCCGGGAGGAGACATGGATGGCGGGTAGCTTTTCGGTGAAGGGCTTCGTGAGCGAGTCGGCGGCATATTTAGCCCCGTCGCTTGAATGATGACTTTCCCGATACATGCCTTCGATCTTCTTTTCGAGGGCGTCGAGTCGGCCGTGGTATCCTGATGATTCGGCACATTCTGATTTTCGGCCTCTGCTACCGGAGACCTCTGCCTGGCCACTGTCCGGATTTCGTTCGATGAGATTCCTCAGGTCCCCTGGTAAGGTCGTCTTCGAGCTGCCGTGACGAGTCCCGTGCGCGCGACCCCGTCGAGGGAAGTGGTGCCGGTCATGCCTGGGCGCAGGCGAGCTGACCGACACCTCCTCGGGAGGGACAGGGGCGCGATGGGGCTCGGAGCGAGGCGCTCTGGCATAAGACCTCGGAGTTAGGCTGTGAGGCACCCATCGGGTCATTGAATATGTCGGCCCGGGGGACCTGCGGCTGCCGGAGACAGCAAGGGTTTGATCGGTCATGCCAACCCGGGCAGAGTCTTCTCTCCCTCTGTGGGGGTCCCGGTCTCGAGGTGGGGGAGCGGCGACCTGGGGAGATTGCCCGGCCATTTGGACACGGACGAGTGCATCCACGACGGACGTGAGGCGATCTATCCGTGCGGATAGGGCATGAATGGCATTCGGGGGAGGAGGGGATTCTCCCTCGTCTTTGCTGCGGGGAGGACGACGGCTGGTGCTTGGATCATCGCGGTGATCGCTCGCCATGAAGTCGAGATCGGAAGATGAACTTTTGGTTGAGTGGAACTACGATTCCCACAGACGGCGCCAACTGATGGATCTCTAGATCTCCTTCAGATGTTATCTTCCGTTGATCTCTCGAGGGCGCTGATAGACGGCTGAGATTGAGTTGGAGGGTTTCCTCCTGGAGCGTGTGGATCTCAATGGATTTTGTGCGGTTGAGGCCGAGCTACCTGCAAAGAAGTCTCGGGGTGGTTGTGCCATCGAGGACCCTCCGACGATCAAGTTAGACGGGGTATTTTGGCAGAGTAACGGCCTATTGGAGTAAAATTTGCTTTCCCGAGTCGTCTGAGAGAGGGGTTTATATAGCGGCAGTAATGGGCAGTCGGGCGCGAGAATCACGCCGGCCGTTAAGCCCCTGGCGTCACGCCCGCGTAATAGGCGGGATCCCGCATTAATGATGAGACATGCTCGTTAATGAGGGATCGTGATGGCGTGGAACGAGGGATCATGGACGGCGGATATCTCATGCATGGAGAGATTCGCGGAGCCGTGGCGGAGGCGCCTGTGATCAGCGCTGCGGGTCGGTCGGTGAGACCGAGGAAGAAGAGCTCGGCGGGAGGCTCGGGCACGAGCGGGAGGCCGAGGCATCTTGGTTCTGTGATAGCTCGGAGGCGAGCCGGGGGGTGGTCTGGAAGGTCACCGAAGGTCGGGAGACTCCTCGGGCCGGAGGCCCGAGGTGTGATCCCAACTGAAGTTCTTGATCCTTTCTTGTAGGTTCTGGGACACGTCATCTACAACGTGTCAGCATATGGAGAGTCACCGATATCGAGCCTCATCAGGTGTGTTCTTATAATTCAACGCATGGTTTCAACATTTGAGAAGAATCTATGTTTGTTTTTCTGTTATTATAAACATAAAACGGTCACATGCCATTACCTCTCTCTCTTTTTGGTTAAGCATTGTCCGTTACCTACGACTAGATACAAAGTTATATTCAAATCAAAATTGTTGTCGCATAATCTTTCACTTACAATTTTTTCCACCATGTGTGATGCATGTGCAAAATATATGGCTTTCATTGTTGGAATTAGAAACAATTAGTTTATTGAGTAATTTTTTTAAATATTTCAAACAGAATAAGAATGATTTTCTAGTAGAATAAAACAAAACTAGACAATTAAAAAACCTTTATGGCAGCCCCCAAAAAAAAGAAACATCAAAAAAACTCTCATGTGTCTATGTGGTGATCTCAACCATGGCCCTACAAAATGACAATCACTAATGGAGTCCTAGTAGATGTTACATTTCATAAAGCGACATATAGTCCTGATAAATAAAATGTTGGTACAAAGATGGTTACATTATAGTCATAAAACCACTATTATAATAATTTAATATTTTGTCATCTATTCATCTAACTTTGGGATAATCTCAAGTTCTCATGTCATCAAAATGCTTCAATTACAATGTGCTTAGCTGTTTTTTTGTCTTACAGACTGTGGGTGCTTAAACAAGAGGCTTCCACTTCTTGTATTTATAATCATCATCATCTGCATCACTAATCTTTTTAAGAAAATTTATGAAACAAGATTTTATTAAAATAGTAGAACTAACATCAATATGCTCTCATCAGAAATATCTAAACAATGCAGAAAACTTTCCATGGTTCAGTTAACAAAAGAGATACTTCAAATTCTCATATAAGCCTTGCGCTAGAAAATTATGTTCATATCTAAGGCACAGATAAATCAAGGGAGCCTGTACAGCTTGATGTAAAAATAAAATCTTTAATCAGGTAAATACTCTTGATAGCATAAATATTCAGCCAGCAACAGAACATCCGGGTAATCTTGAAACAAAAAAGAAAGATGACGACAGCAGCAGCAACAATACCGACCCTTTATCACAAAATTTTGGGATTACATAGTACTGGACATGCATCAAGTTACACCTGATTATCACCAATAAAATATATTTTAAAACACCAAAAATCACAAGCCAATCCATGTCTTGGTTTGGCTGACAAAAATATGTGCTCTACGCCGTCTTTGCAGTTTAAGTTGCAATATGTAGCTTCCAGCTCTATCCTTTTGATGGTTGGTGTCTCAACCTATGGAGCATCTCTAAATCGCGAAACTAATTCATCCTGAAACGGAGAACCGAACTGTGTATGAAACTCAACAAAATGAAAATCCAAGCAAAAAATGTTTGTCTATTAACTATAAACAGTGTTTAATCTGGCACAACTGATGAAATGGAACATTTCATCATAATTACCATTTACCAGTGATAAAAATATAATAAAATGATAAACCAAACAGTGTACCACAAAACAACAACAACAACAACTGAGTCTTTTATCCCAAGCATATGGGGTAGGCTACATGAACCAACAAGAGAATTATGCCGGATCGAGCACATGAATCCTCCGCCTTCACTCACTCCTGTCAAACAATATACTTTCATTAAGGCCTTTGGCATCCATATTTTTCTGTATCGTCTCCATCCACGTTTTCTTCGGTCACCCTTTCGCTCTTCTTGGCTTAAATCAAGAATATCCATTCATCGAACCGGTGCGTCACACATGACCAAACAATCTTAGACGGTTTTCCCGCATCAACTCCTCAATGGGTGCTCCACTAACCTTTGCGCGAATATCCTCATTTCGCATCTAATCCTTACTACTATTACCACACATCCAACGAAGCATGCACATCTCCGCTACATGCATCTTATGTGGATGATGTTTCTTAGGAGCCCGGCATTCCGTACCATATAATAAATAGAGTTACAGTGTACCCCATAGAATAAACAGAGGTAAACACAACCCAGAACCAAGCTCAATGGACTTTAATATTATCTCTCGTTCCATATAATAAGTTTAAAAATTCTCAAAAAGACTGTGACTTTAACTTGTAGCATATAATTAACATTATTGACCGCCTGAATGACGAAGAAAACACACAACGGCCTATTCATTTGGCTGTGGCTTACATTAATGAATCAACAAAGAAAACCTTGGATAGTATAAAACGATTGTTACACTGCCACCCTCCAGTTTAAGCTTTTACGTCAAGTGGTTACCAGCATGGTATCGGAACTCTAGGAAGGGTTCAATTCCCACCACCAAAACCAAATATAATGTATTTCCTCCGATATGATGTTTGAACTAGTATGCGGTGTTATTTTAGTGAGGGAAATGTTGGACTGGTAAAAGACTATTAGCTTAAGCAAATGGGTAAATTAGTTACCAACCTCCAAAATTTATCATCTCCACGTACGCTTTTTATTAGCCTAGGAGAATTTAAAGGGTATGCTTCTAGCTTGCAAAAAACTAGCCTACATAACAAATAATCCTAAGGTTTCTTATCACGCTTTCATTCATAAGAACTTAAACCTCTAAGAGGAATCATAAATTTTTCTTCCATACCTTCTTTCCTTTTGTTGAGAGGCCTCTCCCTTTTAAAAGTGACCGCAACCGCTCCACAGTCATAGCCTGAAGTGTCGTCTCAGAGAAACCTGTAGTTGAACCCTCTGGACATCAACGAGAAAGAATTCATCATAAGTGCTGTAAATTGAAAGCACTATTATTGTGGTCAGATCTCCAACACGCAAACAATATTGTCCATCTTGAAAAAAAGAAAAAAAAATGATGCCTTTGCATGATTAAAATAACAAAGCCACTCGTCCCTAACAGAAGTTGGATATCGAGCAGTGATATCATAGTGTTGGTTACAGAAAGAAAAAATCTAGAAAAAATTTAGATCATTGACTTAGTGTTATTTTTTTTCGGTTTTTCCTAACAAAATACTATACTCTCACTCAATACCATAGATCCACCATACTGATCTGCAACATAGAACGCAGCCATAGAATTTGCAATGGTGGATATAATACTAGCACATATGCCAACTTGCAAAAGGAATGACGCCATGCCAAAAAAACATCTCAACAAATTGACCCATCAATGGTTTTATTGGCAACTTCCTCAAGCTCTCCCAAGCAACAAGGTTTTTTTCAGTTGTCACTAAAAATCCAATATACACATTAAGTTGCTGCATTAACAGTAACTATGCATCCTTACAATCACACTACGTGAAAAAGATTGTGCCGCATGGCAAGCTCCATGTCACATCTTTTATAATTGGCTCCTGCTTAAAGGCATAAAACTGAATCAATTGTATATATGAGCCAACTTAGGGAGCTCCTGAATTCTTTTTTAACCATTTCTAGTCATAGTTCCTACATATGTACAACCCACAGAACAAAACACCTATTGTCCTTTTTTTGGGATTGGGGGTGAGGTGAGGTTTCCAGTTCCTACCGAATCAGCTACTCTATGTCATCCGTCCATATTAAGATACAAACAACTTAGTACATCTTCTCTTTCTTCCAAATTAGCACATTAGTAATCTTGGGACACTTCCAAATTCCAATTAATAAAAGCTATCGTCTTTTACTCTTGCATCCAGCTGTGTTCCTTTGTTTTGAACATATGCATCCGCATGATTTTATAGAATGAATATGCATAAGATGGTCCCATAACAGATATCCAGCAAGATAATGGTGATGTATAAACTGCTTTGTTTGATATTCGTAACACCACTGTCGACACTTTCTCCACTACCACCACTGTCGGATTCTTTTACCATATCAAAATAAGTTATATTTCCGAGAAAGATCAAATTAACTAAACACGGTTCTAGGGATTGGATGCATATAAATAACATCCCCCAGGGATGTTAGCCCTCGGAACCAAATGGGCCTTTAATGCTAACATGTATTCCAAAATTTTTAGTAAGTATTGAAGACACAGGTTTAATGTTCAATTGATCGCATAATGTTTGCCAGCAGTCAGCAACAAGAGAATGTCGATGATAAAGGCATAGGAAAAGCAACTTGAAAGAATACATTTTCATGGACAATGATTTCAAAGAAAAGAACTAGACTGCTACTAACAGAAGAGAGACAAAGCAATCAAATGAAAATAAAACAATTAACATATGAAAATGATCTGTCACGAATCCTTCAATTCATTGATATCATTCATTTATTTAAAGCAACCAACTATAGAGTTAGACTAGGACCCTATCGGTAGGATCTAGAAACAAATCCTACCTACTTTTTAGCCATTAGATCCACATTGAGATATGTGCAAACAATAATAAAGAAAAGTTTTCGTTCCAACATCGATGTAATTGTTTGCACATATCCCAATGAGAATCTAATGGACAAAAACTTACAGAATTTGTTCTCAAATCCTATCAATAGGACTTTAGTCTAACTCCTGATTATATTTGTGGCATACCCTTCGGAGCTTTTGCAGCAGAACTGGAACCATTTGCTCTTTTTGCCGGTGTACTTTCCTCTAGAGTTGTTCCAGCAGATCTGACATATGAATTTGCAATTAAGAGACCAATAAAATATATGATCATAATTGGTTAAAGGATGTAGGCAATAGAAAGCGCTATCAATAAGCTAATGAAAACAAAAGATGAAGTCAGGACTCCCAGACCATGTAAGCAGGAAATAGCAGGTTTGTGTATCTAGCAATTTAACAAAAAGCTGGCTGGATATCAACTCATGCAGAAATGCAGTGGATGCTACTCAACATCTAATAGCTGGGTGTTTGTGAGATAAAACACTAAAATGCCCATAATCTACTAATCTAATCACAGACAATCTAAAAGGTTTTTGACTTATCTGTGAAAAAAGTAACTTTTGTTGTCAGAAAGAAATAAGCAAAACTTTGAACCATAGCTCTTAGTTATTTATAGGAATTTTCTGAGACAAAGAGAGGAGTAGGGTTGATATAGTATCGTTTTTCTCCAAAACTGATATATCGGCATATTTCCGATATATATCGCTAATATTTAGAACACTCATATCCGGTTTGTATGCGTATTCATGCATATTTGTCTTTATTAAAAAATTTGAGCTCATACAGAATTTATTTTTAAAAACTATCAGCTACATGCACATTTGCGCTCCATATTCATGTTTGTTTTACCTTGTATCTAATTTGTATCCATATTTGTCCTATTCATAACCGTTTCAAATTTTCTTAAATATGATTTTTTAAATAAAATTACCAAACTATGCCCGACGGCCCTAGATCTTTCTTTAGCTTGAAATTCCGATTGTCAAGGTAGAAAGCAAGGTATAAATCCTTAGGAATCAGCCCCTGATCCGAGAGCTATACTAAAATAAGTTCCTTTTATCGATTGGTTGGTGCCTAAACATCCACCCTGTGCTATCGCTTTTCATTAATTGAAAGAAAAAGCGGAGGATTCTGCATCCGAGATGCTACTGAGGAATCGGGAGGACCTCTCCCTACAGACGTGGAGGATTTGGCTGACGGAAGCGAGAATTGTCGGTTATTGGGTCAGCTGAAATGCGATCGATCAGCTCAACCGGGTCAGGGACTGACCCCGAACACTGCAGTGGGGATACGGTGAGCCATTTCTCCCGGCGCTTGAGTCAAGGTTTCAAACTTTGTCATACCTAGCGCTTAATCTTCATTTCTCTCATGCTTCACACTAAGTCAATCGAAACTTCGGAATGGACTCAAATAGTTTCCTTTGGCAGTGTTAGGATAATGACGGTCTCCATCTCCGGCTTAAGGCATGAAAACTTTCTTCCCTACTAGCCTGCCTTTTTGTACTTCTGTGGGCCCCAATCCCCTCTAACGCCGTGTTAGGGGCATAACGAGCTGGTACATCTCTGTTGAAATCATTTGTTTTTCGATCCGGCCCGGCACGCTCGGTGAAACATTCCTTGCCAATCGAGAAAGTTCGCTACGCCACGAACACCGTGAAAGGCAGGTTTGAGCTTCGTTCTGGTTGATGTTCATCAGTAAGAGACCCTTCTCTTTGGGGTGGTCTAACACATTTTCTTTTCTGTGCCGGTACACAAGAATGCTTCAATGGACGGGAATGAATCAAGGCAGAACGGGAAGGAAGAAGAGATGTGGAATGTCTCACATCGTTGCAGCTGGGAAGGAACCTCTTGCTTCACCTACTACTACACGAATAAATTGATGAACGGAGCTCTACTGACCACTCCAGGCTAACTTGTGTGCTATCGCTTTCATGCTCGCTCGCTTCAACTCTTGCACTAGATTACGCTTCGCTTAACTCTCAGGATGGAATGGAAAGATTTAGTAGTTCCATGTCAAGTATTGAAAGAAGAAAGCCAAAGCCAAGACCGCATTCGTATTTGTATCCATATTCATGACTAGAAATCAAATACGGTTATGGTAATGCTTATATCCACTATGTATATGATCCGAATGCAACTTTTATGGAACAAGGGATGAAGTTAAAAAAGTCAAGTTTCAAGATTTAGACCCAACTCTATAGCTCTGTGGCTGCTATAATGGGCCAGATATGCACTTATACCATGCATCATGGTGTCAAAAGTTTTTGACCCATACAGGCTAAAGAACTTAAAGAGACTGTAAGTTAAAAGTCTCTCATTTTTTGACCACTTGAAGCGTAATCAAGGTGGTTTTAAAATTAACTGTCTGAACTATGTAAGTTTTTTTGATGTGAAAACTTAGCCCAATATTTAATATTTGGAGTTAAGAGTTGATATATAAGTTTAGAGTTGATAAATGAGATAAAAAATTGTTGACAAAAAGATATACTAACATCCATAAAAAGAGAAAAATTGCACAAGACAATACCTAAATAATGGTACATGTTAAAAAGGGAAACACAATGTAATGAGTAACGTCTCAAAGTTGATTACAATGGAAGAAAGACATAACACCATGAAGGTTCACACAAGCACACATATATGAATATGCGAGAAAGCAACCATCGACGAAGGGGTTATGAAGTCATTAATGGCAAGTAGCGCAAAGAAGGCTGTGGTCATGCTATTATTGTATTGTCATAAAATAGAACCTATATCAGCATATAGATTTGTGGGAGCACAACTCTATTAAACCTGGGTATATAAACCAATAAAAAGAAGAGTACTACAGCATTTAGAACAGAAAACCTACTTCTAAATACACTTAGATGTCAGAGGTACAAACACCAATATTCAGAAAGAAAGCTATACCTTTTGCCTTTGCTTCTCTCTTTTGAAGCTTTAGGTGCAACCTTCTGGTCACTTTTTTGTTTTTGAAGAGTTCTAATCAATACATTTGCCGTCATAGTATTGATAACTTGCTCCTCTAAATACACAAAAAATAGTTAGCAAGTATTTTGGTGACTTGCTAGACTAGCCAAAACAACAAGATCCATGAAAGTTATAAATCATGGCGCTCCTAGGAAAAATTAACAATCGAGCAAAAGATCCCAAACATCTTTTCTATACTAAAGCAACAACTTCACTACAATTCAATCAAAACATCAAATTGTGTTTGGTTTGTGAGTAAGTACATAAAATAATAAGAGAAATTTTAACCCCCAAAAATACATTTTCATTTTTTACCCTCTAACAAAGTGATATTGATAGTGAAAGAGAGATAACATGGAAGGACGAATCTCAAGGCATCTTGTGGGAAACCCACCCATTAAATTTTCCATTAAATCAACTTGATCTTCAATGGAACGATTTTCTACAGATTATTTTTCCTTTCCTTTCTTTTATTTTCATTTTCCATTTCTCTTCTTTATACCAATTATTCTCTCCAAAACCCCAACCTAACAAATTCAACTAATTTTCAAAATCAAAACCCTATCAAAATTTTCCCTTTCCAGTTCGCATTAACTCATCTTTATATAAGATATTTAACTACATTCTCGAAATCAAAACCTTAAACAAAAACTAATATCAACAATATTCAACGCTAAAATCAAAAATACAAACCTGGGGCTGAGGTATCGTGATCGCAAACATAAACTCGCGCGCCACTCTGCGCGATGAAATCAAAACTAATAAACGCGGGAAAGCTTTAAAAGGGCAAAATGGGGGGAAAATTGAAGAAAGCTAGGGTTTTTTTTTGTGGGGGGGGGGGGGAGCGTACCAAATTGGAAGCGAGATCATTGGAGGTGAAGAGGCCGCGAGAGGGGCGGTCAGAAAGGTAATTTGAAGTTCCACGCGGCGGCGGCGGCGGCGGTTTGGATTTCGCGGCCATGGTCGTTTTTTATTTTATTTTTTTACACTGAGATTTTGAAATGAATAATCGGAACCGGGTTTCTTCTTTTGGGTTTTTAGTGAAGGAAAAATTACACTAAAATACCCTCAACTATTCTGGTTTTCACTAAACTATCTTATCAGTTGTTTTTACTAGGGTTGGACCCTGCGTGCGCAGAATCTACGAATATCAATAAAATTTTTATACAATATAAAGTTGATTATGTAAAGCGATTATTTATATATGATTCTAGATTAGTGACGTAAAAGTTTATGCTATTTTTTATTAGTAAAAAACAAAGTCCATGGTGTTTAGTAACGGAAAACAAAAGCCGTGATTTTTATCTGAAAATGGGTTAAAATATTGTATTTAGTTGCCAAAAAAATTTAAATTCATGGCTTTTATTTTAAACTCGTCGCATTTTCTGTAATAAACAAAGTTTGTGATATTTATTTCTAATAAAGAATGCCTATAATATTTATCTGGAAAATATTGAAACTTTATGATCTTTTAATTTGTTAAAAAATCTAACTGTACTCATATGAAAAACACTAAAAGTTCTCCCTATTTTTTATTAGGATAATCTCATGGTATTTATGTAAAAAAATAGCGGAATTTCATGGTACTTATTTGAAATAAAAAAATTCCATGGTATCTATTTAAAAAACTTTCGGATCGTTCATGGTATTTTTGTGAAAAAGGTCCGTGATATCTATTTGTAATAAAAAAGTCTCATGACATTTATCTTAAAAACATTAAGAATTCATTGTATTTTAGTGAAAATCTACTTGAGATTTTGAGTTTTTAACTAAAAGAAAGAAAACAAATTTCTTACCATTTATCTAAAATTCATCATTTTTTTATAATAAACAAATTTCGTGGTAACTATCAAAATACTAAAAGATTGTGATTTTTAATCCATAAAAAAATCCATGATAGTTATCTGAAAAACATTAAAAATTTCTTTTTACATATTTGTAATAAACAAAGCCCGTGGTATTTATGTGAAAAATGTCAAAAATTCATGACATTGATTTGAAATTAAAAATGTCTATGGTATCTATTTAAAAAGTGTTAGAAGTTTATGGTATTTATTTGGAAAAAGTCTATAGTATGTATTCAAAGTTCATGATATTTATTTGTAAAAAAGTCCACGCCTTTTATCAATAAAAACATTGAAAATGCATGATATTTTAGTGAAAATCTAAGTAATAGTTTGAGGTGATGGTAATGCTATTATTCTTAAGAGATGACAAAAATGTAATTAAATTAAAATTTTGCCGTTTTAATTATTTTCCATTATTACTCTTATAACTTCATCAAAAACTCAAAATTGCTTATAAAATCCAAATTTTATGCTACAGATATTAAGTGAGAGTGGGGGCACAAGTGGAAATGTCAAAGGTTTGCCGTTTTTATGATTTTGCATTATTTCCTTTGCAACTTCATGAAAATCTCAAATTTACCTATAGAATCCAAATTTTTATAATAAGGATATTGAGTTAATAGTGAGGGCTAAAGCGGAATTATTGAAATTTCCACTTTATATACCAAATTAGTTTATTATATAAAGATAGCGTTGAAATACCTTAAATGCAATCTTTTATGGTGATTTAATGTAATAAAAAAGTTTAAGGTAGCTTAGTGAAAAGCATGATCCGTTAGCGATATTTTAAAGTAATTTACCTCTTAACTTCTTTTATAGGATGCGCTTGGTAGGAGATTGTCACGACCCGGAATTTGGCACGTGACCAACACTTAAATCACGCAACGTATAAAAGCGTAATGTAATTCAAGTAAGCCGAAACCCAGGAATCTAAACTTTTTTGCGGAAAATAATAGAGTTGCAGTTTTGAAATAAAGATATAATGAAATCAAGTTTTTTCTTTAAATGCATAGATAAAGATATATGAAAATGCAAATGGATTATGTACTAGTTGAAAACATTTTTCGTCCTTTTAAAAAAAATTGGGCAGCATCTCCCTTGTATATTTTGATCCAAAACCATATACATGCAAA
Organism: Agapanthus africanus; assembly: GCA_030015575.1. Lineage (NCBI taxonomy): Eukaryota > Viridiplantae > Streptophyta > Magnoliopsida > Asparagales > Amaryllidaceae > Agapanthus > Agapanthus africanus. Next base: position 405,712,813 of record CM057349.1, on the reverse strand, counting down.
TAAAAGGCATCCCCAAACGAGAGCTAGCTCTTCGTCAATTGGTGGAATCACAACCACGAAATAAAGCAATAAATATGCGACGCACTACGGCGAAGATCAAACACAGAAAGAACAACAAATAAAGCAAGACATCAACAACTCAAATAAACGAACATACACCCATCGCTCTAAGTCTCGCAAAAATACAAGTCTGTCTAGATCTACCAATATACAAAGTCTAATCTCTGATTGATGGAGTTTATCTAGATACAATAGAATATAAAAGGTACAAGAGTGGTCACGATCCAATGTATGTCCCACCCACCAAACGAAAACACCCTGAAAAAGGCTGTGTGCCAGCGATACCGCTACTGATCCAAGCGGTCGAACCTGCAAGAAAACTGTGGCACAACGGGGGTGGGTTGCCAACTCGTGAGTAGAAAACATGAGCAGGTAGAAATCGAATAAACAGCGATCCCTAGGTCATACTCTATCATAAAGGTAATACTATGGTATCTAGGATGACCATGTATACATATGTATCAACAAAATATCTCATATTACGTTAAAGGGTTTTTCGCCAAAAACCAGCCGTAGCCCTCCGTCATTTCATACGAGTAGTACTTAGTATTCGTGCTGCGTTTGTTGACTGTGTCAAGACGTAGTGTGCGGTAACTAAGTGATACTTGTTTGTAGTATGGATATGCGATTGGTTATGACAGTCGTGCGGCCTTGTTGACTGTGTCAAGGGCTCGTACGGGTGGGTTTAATGCAATCAAGATAATGACGGGTTGAATTTGACTAGGACTCTTTAATTTGTTGACTGTGTCAAGGTCACTTGGGTCCTAGGGGTAAAAATCACATTGGGAGTTTCAAACATACATGAAATTTGTCAAGCATGCGCATACCTTCTGGAGTGTGGTGACTTGAGTGGATTCCATCAAGTTATCATGCGATGATAGTCGGATCCCGATTCCCACTGATGAGTAGGTGTTACTCCTTGGGTGATTTTAGATGATCCCGACTAATTCTCCTTTTAGGGTTTGAGGGAGAATTCGAGGAAACAGTGGGAGCCATCCTGATTAGATAAAGTGATTAACCAATCTAATCTAGATTAGAGTGCACGCTGAGTGTTTCTTTTCTCTCTCTCTTTGGCAGTGACCATGGCCTGACCTTAAAAACTCATGAACCAAGTTAACCAAACCTTCTTAAAAACATTTTGGCTTTTGGATTGTCATTTAGTCGCATACATCATTACCGCTCCTACACCCCCTTTGCATTTCTCCAGAATACTCTGTATCACTACGAAGATCCATATTTCTTGGATATGCCATCGTATAGTTACATACGAACTCGAAGGAACTTGTTCCAGTTCGAGAATGGTTTCTGGTTCTGGAGAAATTGAATAGGATTATTCGGTTGTTTTTTATCTTTACCTTCTCTCAGGTTGCGAGGGCTCCTGGTATTAGGAGAGTACACCTATTGCGCTTATTGGATAGTCTACTTCCAAACCATAGGCAGGTGCCGAAAGGTGGGGAAGGAAGAAAACCAATTAGCCTAAGTGTGGTGTACAGAAGGTAATAAGTAAAGACATATAAAGGGATTAGATAAAGGGCAAAGGAAATTGCGACTGCTATCATTCACGACAAAATAGCGTATACCCCTGCTACTCCTATATCACCTTTGCATTTTCTCCGGAACAATCCGTATCACTACGAAGATCCATATTGCTTGGGTATGCCATCGTATAGTTACAAACGAACTCGAAGGAACTTGTTCCAGTTCAAGGATGGTTCCGGTTCGAGTGAAATAGAATAGAATTATTCAGTTGTCTTTTCCCTTTACCTTCTCTTAGGTTGCGAGGGCCTCTAGTATTAGGAGAGTACACCTATTGCACTTATTGGATAGTCTTCTTCCAAACCTTAGGCTGGTGCCAAAGAGTAGGGAAGGAAGAAAATCAATTAGCCTAAGTGTGGTGTACAGAAGGTAATACGTAAAGACATATAAAGAGACTGGAGTGAGGGAAAGTAAATATACGGTTACAGTCATAAATTTGGATAGTGGAAGAGGCATTACTAGGAATATCCGCTTACCCCTTCGAAACATTTTCATATTTCAGTTTTACTGTAAGGTGTTAATTGAAAACTGTTTTCCCAATTAGATTCTAACTCCAGGGTATGTATTTACCAGATTTGATTCTCACATCTGTATGGCATTACAGATGGTGAGTGGGAGTAAGATATAGGGAATTTAGTGATTAGATCCTCTATATATCGAAATTCTTTGTAATTGGTGATATTTGAGGAAATCACCTGGGTTTTGCCTTACGGCAAATATTTGGTTTTGAATATCCGTTGTTATGCACCAATTTCAAACTGATATATCTGTACGTTTATTTTATAAAGTGAGTTATAACTTTTTAAAATTATGTGTACGACATTTACCTATATCAGTTGATGGTTAGGTAATGTGTATTCAACAACGGTGTAATTCTTCTTAACCATAGTACAGTTTTCAACCTACGACGCACAAGGTTTGAGTTATTAAACTCAGTGGACTTATACAAAGTACTGTTGTCACGCCCCGCTTCCCAGAGTACGCAAGATTGGGCACGTGACATAGCCAACCATGCTACCTGTGGGTAGGAAGTATCCGTCCACAGTCACATTACGGCTGTAGAGATATCAAGAACAAGATAAAACTATTTAACACATGTCCAAATCCAGAATAACAAGAGTCAATGATAAATAAATGCGGAAGCAAATGATCCAATACAATAATAGAAAAGTATGTCCCATAATGCGGGCTCACATCTGGAAATAAGAATGCAGGAAATAAAACTAATCACTACAGAACTCACAAATCAGCCTGCTGGCTGAAGTACTCCTGCTCGGTAAGCGACAGTGGTAAAGAATCTGGGCCATGCAAAACCCAGACGTCAGCGCGTCATGTCAACCAATAATATAATGTGAACAGTGTAATAGGCAATGCAGAAATAAACATGAATGAAGCAATAGTATGAAACAAGCAGTGCAGGGTAGTGTGCAGTGGGTAACTAAACTGTTTTATCTCGTTTTCTATTCTAAAGTCTTTGAAATCAATTAGAGTAATCCTCCATGTAACTCAAAGGATATGTCCCGTTACCCCCCGGGACTACGGATCAGGAAGATGGGAACCAATAGTGGTTCTGTCCCGTTGCCCTCCGGGACCACGGATCAGGAAAATGTAAGAGTCACGAATGGCTCTGTCCCGTTACCCCCCGGGACCACGGATCAAGTAATACCCTTTTAAGTTACACTTTAGATTACCCTTTTGATTTCCCCATACCCCCAGGTTATGTGTGTCAGGTCAGGTATTCAGTGGTCAAGAACTAATGCCAACACAAGTTCAGGTAACAGTAGGTTTGTCTGGATAGACAACAAGCTTGGTCCATGAGGACTCCATGTCAGGTTTGTTGGCATTAGGCAAGAGATCAGGTAACAGGTTAGGTCATGGTATATCAGGTCAAGTCGATAGTAAAGGGTACCATGTCAGGTGCATCGGTATATATCATGTGTAGCAAAGTCAGGTCAAGATGTAACAATATCGTGGGTGGGCTCACAACAGGTATATATTCGAACAGGGGATTAATCAGCAGGAAATAAGCAATAAATTAAACAACAACAAGCAGTTCATTTAATCACAATAGTGCATTAGTATAGTACAGCCGTTTTATCATATTAGCAGGTTTCGAGCACCCCTTGCGGTGCAATAGATCACATGGTGGTGCAATACTGTTATATCAATATCATAATGTAATAGAGCTGGATGTGTAAAGGTTATCATCCTTTAGACGGTAAATGTGATTAACGGGTAAACTTCGTTATTAGGGTTAGAGTGGCAAACTGTAATTTTCGGTTAACTGTAAAATGATATATGTCATATTGCGACCAAATGAGAAAATAACTATTCCGAGTTCAGTTTTGCAGGTTTAACGAGTCAAAACATATATAATTGTATAGTATAGCATGTAGCAAGTGATACTTGCCTCGACGGTTCGCGAACCGGGAAAAACGGACGTAGCGTCGGCGGAGAAACACGCGACGGACGCACGGTTCACGGATTGAACCCAAACAACGAACAGCGGGACCACGCGGATAGGGGTACCTTGCTGAAATGCCGGATCAAGTCGTCGGCACGGCCGGATTCCGGCGAGATGCAAAACAGCGACAAGAGTTTAGAATTTCTATGTACAGATAACGACCAACCAGAGGGGGAAAAAGGAAGGGGGAAGATGAAGGAAATCTTACTGGAAATGCAGGGGTTGCGACGGCGACGGGGTCGACGGCGATGGGGCGCCGGCGAGGAAGCTGCAGGCGGCAGACTAGGCTGCGGGTGCTGGAGGAGGGATGACGGTGAGGAGGGAGAGGAAGTGGTCGGGTTTGGTGCGCAGGTGAAGAGGAGGTGGTCGGCGGTGGCGCAGGTGACGATGACGAGGGTCAACGGCGGCGTTTCCGGCCAACCTGAGAAGGTGCGGGGGTTGCTGTGGGGTCCCTGTTGCGGCGCCGGGCACACGGGAGCAGGAGGGGATGTCGAGGTCGGAAAGAGGGGCGAAGGTGAAGGTGCTGGTGTCGTCGGCGACGAGTTGCGGCGGCGACGGGCGAGCAGCGATGGGTGCAGGTGGCGCGGCTATGGCGTAGATGCACGGGGACGTGGGGAGAGGAGGAAGGATGTGTCGAGGCTGAGGAGGCAGGGATCCCGGCGGTGCTAGCGCCGGCGTTGGGGCTCCGGTGGCGACGGAGGAGGCGGCGGCTAGGGTTCTCGCGTGGGTTCTGGGAAAACAAATGAAGAAGACGGGGATATATATAGGGGATAGAGAGAGAGAGGGTTAGAGAGAGAGAGAGAGAAAGAGAAATTAGAGAGAGAGAGACAGAGAAAGAGAGAGGGATTAAAGGAAGGGGGCCCACGAGGTTTAAGCAAAGCCTCGTGATTGGCTGGGGCGTGGAAAAAGGAATTTTAAAAGATTTAAAGGATTTATAAATAACAGTAAGATTAGTATATATATTATAGTTTTGATTATTTTATTAAATTGGGATTTTGGCGCTAAATGAAACATTACCAAATCGCGCCCGGATTGCGTCCAAAAATTTGAAATTTAAATAATAGAATTTTAAGCGGGTTCCAAATTTTAAAATGAAATGTTTTATGATTAAAAAGCATGCCCCCAAGTCGGACATTTGCACGCGCGCGTAGTCGTCCAAACTCGCCCGTTTCACCGGACGGGATGAGAACTCGACGCATGGACGCTACCACGCGGCTAGGGGTGACGAGTAGGCTAAGATAGATATTTTTAATTTTGTTTTAGGTGCTAAAATTTGTTATCTGCAGAAACGACTTAGCTAGTTAAAATTTTACAGTAAGATTCAAACAAGCAAGATAAATGAAATGAGCAATGTCAAACACTCAACCAGTAACAGAAATAGTAGTATTGGGCTCGGGTGTTACATCATACCCAACTACAAAAGAATTTCGTCCTCGAAATTCCGAGAATACAAGATAGAAAACTACAGGAAAAGGTGAGGAAACTTCTGCCGGATCTCGTCTTCTCGCTCCCACGTGGATTCTCCATGCGATCGATTACCCCAAGAAACTAGCACAAGGGGGATAATCTTGTTCTTAAGAACCTTTTCCCTACGATCCATGATTTCAACCGGTCGCTCCTCAAAAAGTTAGGTCTTCCCGTACGGTCAACTCCGAATGATCCAAAACATGTGTCTTATCTCGAACATACCTTCGTAGTTGAGATACATGAAACACATCGTGCACACCTGCCATGGACTGCGGTAACGCCAAACGGTACGCTACCTCTCCAACGAGCTCCAATATCTCGAAGGGTCCAACGAATCGAGAACTAAGCTTCCCTCGACTCCCAAAACGAATCACCCCTCTAGTCGGTGATATTTTCAAGAATACCAAATCACCCACGGCGAACTCTAGAGGTCTTCTTGACGTGTCAGCCCAACTTTTCTGTCTGTCTTGAGCTGCCTTCATATGCTTTCTGATGGCGTTAACCTTCTCAACGGTCTGTACTACCAAATCTGGTCCCAATAATCTTCGTTCACCAACATCATCCCAACAAACGGGTGAACGGCACTTACGACCATACAAAGCTTCAAACGGAGCCATCTGAATAGTTGCTTGGAAACTATTGTTGTAAGAAAACTCCACCAAGTGTAGATGATCCTCCCATGAACCCTTGAAGTCCAATATGCACGCTCTCAACATGTCTTCAAGAGTTTGGATCGTTCTCTCCGACTGGCCATCAGTTTGAGGATGATAAGCTGTGCTAAACTTCAATCGAGTCCCCAAACTTTCCTGTAAACTCCTCCAGAAGTGTGATAAGAACCGAGTGTCCCGATCGGACACGATGCTAACCGGTACGCCATGCAATCTTACAATCTCCTGCATGTACCGTTCTGCCAAAGTCTCTGTTGATTGACCAACCCGAAAAGGAATAAAGTGAGCTGCCTTGGTCAATCGATCAACAATTACCCATACTGCACTGTCGCCTTTTGGACTCCGCGGTAAAGCCGTCACGAAATCCATGGTTATATGTTCCCACTTTCACTGAGGGATCGGAAGTGGTTGCAATAAACCAGCAACCCTTTGATGTTCAGCCTTAACTTGCTGACACACCAAGCACTTTGCCACAAAGCAAGCAATCTCCCGCTTCATGCCCTCCCACCAGAATTGCTGTCGAATATCTCGGTACATCTTTGTGCCTCCTGGATGTACAGAATAAGCTGAACTATATGCCTCCTTCATAAGCTCTTCACGAACATCTCCTTTTGGCACACACACAAACGGCTACCATACCTCAACGAACCATCTTCGTGGATCAATAAATCTGTTCGTAGCCCGGCTTCAACCTGCTCTCGAAACTTTTGCAGTCTAGGATCCTGCGATTGAGCTGCTTTAATATTCTTGATCAATGACGAATGTACTTGCAGCTGCAACAACTGTCCCGTATAATGTGGTAGCACAACCTCCAAGTCAAATCTTCGAAAATCTGCGACGATCTCCTTCTGCGTAGTTAACACCTGAATTACTGGTAACCGACTAAGCGCATCCGGCACAACATTAACCTTCCCCGGATAGTGCTTAAGATCAAGATCGTAGTCAGCCATCAGCTCCAACCATCTACGCTGCCTCATGTTAAGCTTCTTCTGTGTGAACACATACTTCAAGCTCTTATGATCGGTAAAAACTTCGACTCTTTCGCCCAAAAGGTAGTGTCTCCAAATCTTCAAAGCGAAAATCACAACCGCAAGCTCCAAGTCATGAGTTGGATAATTCTTCTCATGGGTCTTCAACTGTCTCGATGCGTATGCTACAACCTTCCCATGCTGCATCAAAACACATCCCAATCCTTTCCCAGATGCGTCGCTATGAATCACCAGTCCTCCAGAATTGTCTGGTACGGTCAGGATAGGGGCGGTTATCAACTTTTGCTTCAACGTCTCGAAAGCTAACGCACACTTATCCGTCCATACAAAAGGTACCTCCTTGCGCGTAAGCTTAGTCAACGGTTCTGCCAAATGAGCGAAGTTCTCCACAAATCTCCTGTAGTATCCGGCTAATCCAAGGAAATTTCTTATCTCAGCAACATTCTTTGGAATAGGCCAATCTCGAACTGCTGCAATCTTTTCGGGATCGACGGCGATTCCATCGCCCGACACAACATGCCCCAGAAACTTTACTTCTTCCAGCCAAAATTCGCACTTACTCATCTTCGCATACAATTTCTCCTGTCTCAATGTCTGCAGTGCGATCTTCAAATGCTCAGCGTGCTCCTCCGAACTCTTCGAGTAAACCAGAATATCGTCAATGAATACCACAATAAACTGGTCCAAGAATGGTGAAAAGATTCGGTTCATCAAATCCATGAATATTGCCGGCGCATTCGTTACTCCGAAGGGCATCACTAGATACTCGAAATGTCCATACCGAGTTCGAAATGCCGTCTTGCAAATATCTTCTGCTTTCACTCGGACCTGATGATATCCGGATCGCAAATCCAGTTTCGAGAATACCCTCACGCCACTAAGTTGCTCAAAAAGTTCTCCAATGCGAGGGATCGGGTACTTGTTCTTAATAGTCATTCGGTTTAATTCTCTATAGTCGATGCACATCCTTCTCGTGCCATCCCTCTTCTTTACTAGAAGAACTGGAGCTCCCCAAGGCGAGTCGCTGCTTCGAATCCAACCCTTCTCAAGCAATTCAGCGACTTGCTTCTTAACTTCTTCCAATTTCACTGGTGCCATTGGATAATAAGCTTTAGATACTGGCGCTGCACCAGGAATAAGGTCAATCGCGAACTCCACGTCTCGCTTCGGCGGTAAGCCCGATATATCTTCAAATACGTCCATAAAGTCGCGAACAACTGCCGGCTCTTCATTACTATCAACTTCCATAGCTGCAAGAACACTGTTTGTCGGCCTAGCCCTAAACTCGACTGGCCCGACAGAACTGCTTCCCCCAGTGAAGGTAAACTCAGGATGTCCGGGAATCTGGAAAATTACCTTCCTTGCCCTACAGTCAATGTGGGCGTGGAAAGTGCCAAGAAAATCCATTCCCAAGACAACTTCATAGCTGCCCGTATCTATTACCAAGAAATCTGCAAAGAGTTCCTGTCCGCACACAACAACTGTACAATCTGTACATTCCCTACTAGCTATGATTTTCCCATTCCCAGTGTGTATGCCCCAAAAACTAGACAGGGTCGTGCAGGTAATCGAGTGTGTAGTTAAAAACTTGGATGACATAAAACAATGGGATGCACCGGAATCAAATAATGCCAATGCGGGAAAACCATGAACGAGTAAAGTACCTGAAACCACTTCTCCTGATGCCTTAGCTTCCTCAGCTGTCAAGGTGAAAGCTCGAGCCTGATTAGGTCCCTGAGTCAGCTGTTTCTGCCCTTGGAACGGTCTCTGCGGAGGCTTCTGTATATCATCTCTCGTGCGAAGCTTCGACGGACAGGTACCAACTGCGTGATCGGCCGCTCCACAAACCAAACAAAGTCCCAGCTTCCTTCGACAATCCTTCTGCACATGCCCGGGCAAACGGCAGTAGTCACAAATCATGCCTTTTCTTCGATCAACGACCACAGGCTTCTTCATTGGTGCTACACCACGTCGATCCACTGGAATACCTCTGCGCCCATGATCTCGGTTATGTACAAATGCGGGCTTCCTGGCCGCAACGGCTGTCTGTTGCAGGCTCCCTTTCATTCCCGACAAACTCTGTTGCTCCCGGGCTGCCGTAAGAACCTGTGAGAAAGTGGTCAAACCCAGGGAGACAATCTGCCTCTGGATGTCCACATCCAAACTGCGCATGAACCTTCGCGCCCTATCTGCCTCGTTGGCGACTAAAGGTCCAGCAAAACGGCTGAGTCTCGTCCACTCCGCTGCATGTACGTCCACGGGTGCTCCACTTTGCCTCAGCCCAATAAATTTCTCTTCCATTTCCTCCCGTGCGGTCCGCGGGAAGAATTTCTCCAGGAAACTCTTAGAAAACTCCGCTCAACTGATCGGCTTGGGCAAGCGGGTCTCTTCCACAAGCCACCACTCTCGGGCGTAATCCACTAACTGAATGCGCACCACCTCAACTCTTTTGTCCTCTGGAATCTGTGCTGCAATCAGCAAATTCTCCGTGTCAACTAGCCACTGCTCGGCCGGCAACGGCTCCTCCAGACCAGTGGAAGTAGTAGAACCCAAACGTCTGAAATCTGCCACGGTCCCTACTCGGTCAACTTGTTTAGCTCCAGCGTTGTTTACAGACTGTCGAATGGCCTGCAAACCTTCCTGAAATGAATCTGCTTGCTGCTGGATCAGCTCAATATGCCTCTTCTGATTTTCCAACATTCCACGTATCACTCCCAACATGGCGGCTTCATCCACGCACCTCTGATACGTCTTGAAATTCTTATCTGCCATATTCCTGAAATCAAAACACCCAATATTAGCATGATGATAGATTCAATATATAAATCAAGGCTAGAACTCCAAGATACTTAAATAGAGTACCGCATTGTAACTATGCCGCGGTATCATAGCCACAATTACATAACTCCATCCAAGTCGCCTAAGTCCTAGAGATAACAAGGAATCGGGTTTTCGAATCGATATGCAAAGGAAGTTTGCACATCGTAAAAGATATAATCAGGAAGAATGTGATTCAAGAATGGTAAAACGGTCAAGGTGGCAGGATATGTTTCCTAAACACGGGTATTCTGATTCATGTATTGGGTACAATACCCAACTACAAAAGAATCAACCCGACTATCCTATGGCTCTGATACCAAAAGAACCATGTCACGCCCCGCTTCCCAGAGTACGCAAGATTGGGCACGTGACATAGCCAACCATGCTACCCGTGGGTAGGAACTATCCGTCCACAGTCACATTACGGCTGTAGAGATATCAAGAATAAGATAAAACTATCTAACACATGTCCAAATCCAGAATAACAAGAGTCAATGATAAATAAATGCGGAAGCAAATGATCCAATATAATAATAGAAAAGTATGTCCCATAATGCGGGCTCACATCTGGAAATAAGAATGCAGGAAATAAAACTAATCACTACAGAACTCACAAATCAGCCTGCTGGCTGAAGTACTCCTGCTCGGTCAGCGACAGTGGTAAAGAATCTGGGCCATGCAAAACCCAGACGTCAGCGCGTCATGTCAACCAATAATATAATATGAACAGTGTAATAGGCAATGCAGAAATAAACATGAATGAAGCAATAGTATGAAACAAGCAGTGCAGGGTAGTGTGCAGTGGGTAACTAAACTGTTTTATCTGGTTTTTTATTCTAAAGTCTTTGAAATCAATTCGAGTAATCCTCCATATAACTCAAAGGATATGTCCCGTTACCCCCCGGGACCACGGATCAGGAAGATGGGAACCAATAGTGGTTCTGTCCCGTTGCCCCCCGGGACCACGGATCAGGAAAATGTAAGAGTCACGAATGGCTCTGTCCCGTTACCCCCCGGGACCACGGATCAAGTAATACCCTTTTAAGTTACACTTTAGATTACCCTTTTGATTTCCCCATACCCCCAGGTTATGTGTGTCAGGTCAGGTATTCAGTGGTCAAGAACTAATGCCAACACAAGTTCAGGTAACAGTAGGTTTGTCTGGATAGACAACAAGCTTGGTCCATGAGGACTCCATGTCAGGTTTGTTGGCATTAGGCAAGAGATCAGGTAACAGGTTAGGTCATGGTACATCAGGTCAAGTCGATAGTAAAGGGTACCATGTCAGGTGCATCGGTATATATCATGTGTAGCAAAGTCAGGTCAAGATGTAACAATATCGTGGGTGGGCTCACAACAGGTATATATTCGAACAGGGGATTAATCAGCAGGAAATAAGCAATAAATTAAACAACAACAAGCAGTTCATTTAATCACAATAGTGCATTAGTATAGTACAGCCGTTTTATCATATTAGCAGGTTTCGAGCACCCCTTGCGGTGCAATAGATCACATGGTGGTGCAATACCGTTATATCAATATCATAATGTAATAGAGCTAGATGTGTAAAGGTTATCATCCTTTAGACGGTAAATGTGATTAACGGGTAAACTTCGTTATTAGGGTTAGAGTGGCAAACTGTAATTTTCGGTTAACTGTAAAATCATATATGTCATATTGCGACCAAATGAGAAAATAACTATTCCGAGTTCAGTTTTGCAGGTTTAACGAGTCAAAACATATATAATTGTATAGTATAGCATGTAGCAAGTGATACTTGCCTCGACGGTTCGCGAACCGGGAAAAACGGACGTAGCGTCGGCGGAGAAACACGCGACGGACGCACGGTTCACGGATTGAACCCAAATAACGAACAGCGGGACCACGTGGATCGGGGTACCTTGCTGAAATGCCGGATCAAGTCGTCGGCACGGCCGGATTCCGGCGAGATGCAAAACAGCGACAAGAGTTTAGAATTTCTATGTACAGATAACGACCAACCAGAGGGGGAAAAAGGAAGGGGGAAGATGAAGGAAATCTTACTGGAAATGCAGGGGTTGCGACGGCGACGGGGTCGACGGCGATGGGGCGCCGGCGAGGAAGCTGCAGGCGGCAGACTAGGCTGCGGGTGCTGGAGGAGGGAAGACGGTGAAGAGGGAGAGGAAGTGGTCGGGTCTGGTGCGCAGGTGAAGAGGAGGTAGTCGGCGGTGGTGCATGTGACGACGACGAGGGTCAACGGCGGCGTTTCCGGCCAACCAGAGAAGGTGCGGGGGTTGCTGTGGGGTCCCTGTTGTGGCGCTGGGCACATGGGAGCAGGAGGGGATGTCGAGGTCGGAAAGAGGGGCGAAGGTGAAGGTGCTGGTGTCGTCGGCGACGAGTTGCGGCGGCGACGGGCGAGCAGCGATGGGTGCAGGTGGCACGGCTATGGCGTAGGTGCACGGGGACGTGGGGAGAGGAGGAAGGATGTGTCGAGGCTGAGGAGGCAGGGATCCAGGCGGTGCTAGCGCCGGCGTTGGGGCTCCGGTGGCGACGGAGGAGGCGGCGGCTAGGGTTCTCGCGTGGGTTCTGGGAAAACAAATGAAGAAGAAGAGGATATATATATAGGGGATAGAGAGAGAGAGGGTTAGAGAGAGAGAGAGAGAGAGAGAGAGAGAAATTAGAGAGAGAGACAGAGAAAGAGAGAGGGATTAAAGGAAGGGGGCCCACGAGGTTTAAGCAAAGCCTCGTGATTGGCTGGGGCGTGGAAAAGGGAATTTTAAAAGATTTAAAGGATTTATAAATAACAGTAAGATTAGTATATATATTACAGTTTTGATTATTTTATTAAATTGGGATTTTGGCGCTAAATGAAACATTACCAAATCGCGCCCGGGTTGCGTCCAAAAATTTGAAATTTAAATAATAGAATTTTAAGCGGGTTCAAAATTTTAAAATGAAATGTTTTATGATTAAAAAGCATGCCCCCAAGTCGGACATTTGCACGCGCGCGTAGTCGTCCAAACTCGCTCGTTTCACCGGACGGGATGAGAACTCGACGCACGGACGCTACCACGCGGCTAGGGGTGACGAGTAAGCCAAGATAGATATTTTTAATTTTGTTTTAGGTGCTAAAATTTGTTATCTGCAGAAATGACTTAGCTAGTTAAAATTTTACAGTAAGATCCAAACAAGCAAGATAAATGAAATGAGCAATGTCAAACACTCAACCAGTAACAGAAATAGTAGTATTGGGCTCGGGTGTTACAACTGTATGTTGTCCGATGCCCGTTAGGACAAAGGGGTTGGTACCCGTACTATATTCTGTTTACTCATGACTTCTCTAGTTTTAGATAAGTATTTCGTTAAAATACAAGGTCTAAATTTTGATAAGTTATAGGTATAAGAATAAGGTAGAGAACCATATGTTGCAAGTATCAGGATTTTTCAAGGTGATCGAAAATGTAAATACTTGTGTTAGGTATTCCGTTGTAAGTAATAGTTTTTGAGAACTTGCTTCTCTTTCAGGTTACTCATAGGTGGATGTATTCCTTGATGAGTAATGCTGCTTGGCCTCCTTCCATTTAGTTGATATGCACTGGAAATGGCTGCATGATTTTTGAATCTAATTCCAATTAAATTAGTGCCTTTGTTTCTATATTGGATATATAGAATGGATTCATATCTTAACGATGTTAAGGTATATGGATTTGTCCGGCTTATGCTTAAAACCAGAATCTGGATAAACTCAAGGCACGTTTCAGTAATGGCAGTTTATAGGTCATCCCGGGCTTTGATGAGGGTTAACTTCCTACCATCCGGAAGATCAATAGTTATATTGTTCTTGACTCGCCATTAGTTTTAGTAAAATGGATTCTTTTCAGAAAACATTAGTGGGAGTATGGTAGAACTGTAAGTGATTCCAGAACCACAAATGATTACTGAAAATTTAGAAGAACCTAAAGATTCAAATGGTTTCGACGATCCATTAGCCACTCCGTAGATTTGGTGGGTAACCTCAGGAACCCGAGAGGTATTTCGGTCTCCTCAAAGACGGTAACAGGGAGGTTTTTGATTACCCAAACTTGACACTACTGTTGTGCTAGACTATGAGACCTGGCAGGAGGATGAGTATAGCGTGTTCTAAATTAGCTTTAGAAGTCCACGTGTATATGACTTTGCCAGAGGGTTGTTGTAGTCAGTGGAAGCAGCGGAAGTATAGTGGGCAAGTAGCTTATGTCTATTTATAGACAAAACAGGTATAGCGGAGATAGATCATCTATTTTTGATGTGAAAGTCATAGAGTTTGACTTCATCAGAATAAGAGATGGATCTGGTAAGAAAGTAGTTGGGAGTGATGTCCTGGTATTTGGATGACATGCACTTAACAAGAAGAGATCTTTCTATACTACGATCGGTTATGCTGTGGTTGTCACAAGATGGTTTCTCCAAATAGGATATTGATATAATATCAGGGATTCTGGTGACTAGATCTATGGATTTAGATCTAGATTTGGGAAGTGTCCCAATTCGGGTACTTTGACATTATTCTAAAGTGTGTTAGAATGGACGACTCATGGCGTAGTGGTGTACCCGCAGGTGATGGAGTCATCCTCTCTAAAAAGATGTCTTTTAGATTGATGAGGAGAGGGTTTTGCATGATTGGTATATCACTTTGTTAGGCAATTGAGTAAATCATGAGATGTCAAGTACAACACCAGATATTGTTTTTGCACTGGATGCAATAAGTATATATTAATCCAATCCTGGAGAAATATTGGGAAGCAGTTATGAACATGAGTGGATGTTCTTGGTAAATGGTAACGGCGGCCTCCTTTAGAAAGCGGTTATCATTTCAGGCTTCCAAGGTGACTTGGATGACTGAGTGGCTGTCAGAGTTATAGTTTTCCCTCTTTTGAGGGGCAATATGTTGGACAGGTGGGCCAAGCGGATACTTTGGAAGGCATGGCGCAGGATACTGATTAGATTCAGTGGATGATACAGTCTAAGAAGTTTGTTGGATTTGGAGTTCATTTGTGAACTGGGTCCCATCAGATATCTAGACAAATTCTAAGACAGGTATTGCTCATTTCGGGAGATAGTATTTCTCCGCGAAATTGAGATATAGAGAGAGATAAAGATAGAAACACTGGAGCAGATCCACTCACTGAGGCTATTTCTCGAACGCAATAGTTTCACAAACGAGCTTTATGAGACTGATTAGTAGAGAAGTTGGGTGTTCGGTATCACACGGGCTGTGAGTATGCGACACCGCAATAATTAGCCTTAAGTGCAAGTGGGAGATTGTTGACTATAGTGCCCTCAAGGCAATTATTGTAATCGCGGACAGATGATTATGATGATTGAGGGAGGACCTATATGGGTAGAACAGTCTTACTCAAAATGATAGTATGCTATCTGGTTTGTCTTTATCATCATGTACATGCATTATGTGGTATTACAGATCACTATTACATATTGATAGATCCCATAGGATTCTTGCTTGACTAGCAGTATTATGATAGCGATCATATACGTGGGAGCTGGGTGGTCTATAAGCACATCCTTAAATGTCCCTATTCGAGGGAGTAACGAGACTGGGCATTGATACTCCAGAGTAGACTAGTATGTACTTATCGAGACCCCGATGAGGGGCGGTGGCCGGTCTCACAAGCTATTGGTGTCTGTTTGCCACCTAAGATAGTATACATGTGCTCATTAGGTTATGAGTACACTGGACGGACTCGCCGGGAACATGCTAGTTGGTATTATACCTATTGTCAGATAGCAGTTCTCAGATGACATATGTACAGGTTAGTCTGTCGACCTGAGATCGTCATTTGTCTCGTGTGAGTTCCCACTGTGCTTTGATTACTACCCTACCATGGCTCAAAGAAGTCCTGCAAATAGGTTTTAGTTGGGTATAGTCCCGAGCCACATGGAGGCAGTGAGCGGATCGTCGGGGATTCGTTTCTCCCGGTATTGGGGGTTGATGTCGCGAGGTGCACGGATGGCCATCACCAGAAATCCTTGGCCAAGGTAGTCGAGAATTACTGATTTGGATCAGTAGTTTCTCAGTAGGTGATGGGCTTCATACCGACACGAAATATCGTGTTATTAGGGGTTTGACTTTATCCACCCCATAGACTCGATATGCGATACTCTTAGACGAACAGACTGGACTGTACGGATATTGTCACTGACAGGCTCAGTAGGGGTTCGGATGAGTTTGCTCGTCGGCCTCCCTTTCGCTTAATACCTAGGTAGCCGTTACGTACAGCTAGTGTCGCTGACGTGCTTGTGGTTAAACCCATTGCCAGCGTATTGACGAGTCTTTAGAGTCCCATACAGAAGGTTTCCCTGCTTCGGGCGAAACGATGTAGAGGCCGTATGGTTTTACGACAGGGTTCGATCATATACGCGCACTTGTGCACGTATCATGATTCGAACGGATAATACTAGTAGGTTTTGGTTTAAGCCGGATCCTAGTATTATATTATTGGATTATTTTCGTCTTTTTGTATTCGTAATTTTCGGAATACGGATACGGGTATGTATATACGGATGATGGGTTTTCTTGTAATTCATTACAAGATTCTTCTAGAAGATGCCACCTCATTTGTTTGTTTTAACCATTTTGTTAAATGGTTAATGAGGTGGAGGGATGAGGTGTTCTTTGGCTTTATATGGAAGCATGGCTCACTTGGTGACTCATAGGGTGACTCATGAATTACTATTGTGGCATACTAGATATTTGTGTTGTGAGATATATTTTTGAGGCTTCATTCTAGTTCATAACATAGTCGTTTTTGCGACATGCTAGATAACACATGAGACTTTTAGGGTGGAGCTAGAAGAAGAAGCTTGAGGAGATGAGAGTGTGAAGCATAAAGCAACCATAGAAAAATGGCTAAGTGTTGTGAACTAGAATGAAGCCTCAAAAATATATCTCACAACACAAATATCTAGCATGCCATAATAGTAACTCATGAGTCACCCCATGAGTCACCAAGTGAGCCATGTTTCCATACAAAGCCAAAGAACACCTCATCCCTCCACCTCATTAACCATTTAACAAAATGGTTAAAACAAACAAATGAGGTGACATCTTCTAGAAGCATCTTGTAATGAATTACAAGAATACCCCCTCATCTGTATATACATACCCGTATCCGTATTCCGAAAATTACAAATAGAAAGAGACAAAAATAATCCAATAATATAATACTAGGATCCGGCTTAAACCAAAGCCTACTAGTATTATCCGTTCGAATCATGATACGTGCACAAGTGCACGTATATAATCGAACCATGCCTTAAAACCATACGGTCTCTACATCGTTTCGCCCGAAGCAGGGAAACCCTCTGTGTTGGACTCTAAAGACTCGTCAATACGCTGGCAGCGGGTTTAACCATAAGCACATCAGTGGCACTAGCTATACGTAACGGCTATCCAGGTATTGAGCGAAAGGAAGGCCGACGAGCAAACTCATCCGAATCCCTACTGAGCATGTCAGTGACAATATCTGTACAGTCCAGTCTGTTCGTCTTAAGAGTATCGCATATCGAGTCTAGGGGGTGGATAAAATCAGACCCCCTAATAACGCGATATTTCGTATCGGTATGAAGTCCATCACCAACTGAGAAACTACCGATCCAAATCAGTAATTCTCAACCACCTTAGCCAAGGACTTCTGGTGATGGCCACATGTGCACCTCGCGACATCAACCCCCAATACCGGTAGAGGGATGAATCCCCGATGATCCGCTCACTGCCTCCATGTGGCTCGGGACAATAGCCAACTAAAACCTGTTTGCACGACTCCTTTGAGCCGTGGTAGGGTAGTAATCAAAGTACAGTGAGAACTCATACGAGATAAATGACGATCTCAGGTCGATAGACTAACCTGTACACATGTCACCCGGGAACTGCTTGTTAGATATGTATGCCCTAGAGGCCAGTATTGTATAGGATGCTAGGCATGTATATATACAGAAACAATTTTTGCTCGAAATGATAGTATGCTATCTGGTTTATCTTCATCTTAAAGTGTGATGTGTTGTATTTCATATCTTTATATACATGTTGATGAAGCCATTAGGATTATGCTTGACTGCCAGGATTATGATATAGATCATACTAGTGGGGCCTGGGCAGTCTATAAGCATATCCTTTAATAGTTCCTAGTCGAGGGTATATCGAGACATGACATCGATATTATCAGAGTAGACTAGTGTGTACATTTCTTGATCCTGGGGGCGATGGTTGATCCCACAATCATTGGTGTTTGACATCAAAGATTGTATACAGGTGCTCATTGGAGAATGGGTACACCGAACATGACTCGCCGAGAACTCCTAGATGGTATATATACTTATTGTCAGATAGCAGTTCTCTGGTGACACGTGTACAGGTTAGTCTATAGACCCGAGATCGTCATAGTGTCTTGTGTGATTCCCACTGTGCTTTGATTTTCTCCCTACCACGGCTCTACTGAGTCGTGTAAACAGGTGGATTTTGGGTATAGTCCCGAATCACATGGAGGCAGTGAGCGATAGGAGGGGTTTCGTCTCTCCCGGTATAAGGAGTTGATGTCGCGCTATGCTTGATCGGCCATAACAGCAAATCCCTGGCCAGGGATCTTGAGATTTACTGATAAGAGTTATCAGTAGTTTCTCGAACCGTTATGGGCCGTAAATCAGCACGACTTATAAAGTTACTGGGGTCTGACATTTACCACCCCTAGACTACATATGCGACGTATCAGACGAAGAGACCAGACTGTACGGTAAGTGTTGCTTTCAGGCTCGTTAAGGTTATGATGAGTTCGCTCATCGGCCACCTTTTCGTCATGTACCTGGTAGTCGTTACGTACAGCTAGTGCCGCTGACGTGCTTGTGGTTAAACCCACTGCCAGCGTACTGTCGAGTCTTTAGAGTCCCACACAGAGGGTTCCCTGGTTCAGGCAAATAATGTAGAGGCCGTAAGTTGTTACGGCTGGGTTTCGATCATGTTCGTGTAATGGTTACAGGAATAATGATCGGAAGGTTAATACTGGTAGGCTTTGGTTTAAGCCGCATACCGGTATTTTATTATTGGATTATTTGTATTCGTATTTTTCGGAATTCGGATACGAGTATACTTGTATGGTATACGGTGAGGGGTATTCTTGTAATTGTTACAAGAATACATTCTAGAAGGAGACACCTCATAAAGGGGTTTTTATTTTGTGAAAATAAAACAATGAGGTGGAATTTGGAGAAAGTCTAAGCATGGATGATGGCATGTCTAAATTCATTTTATATTCATTTGGAGTTACTATTGAAGCATGGTGCCTTATTTTCGAGAAAAATAATACATGCTTCAATTATTTTCTTTTAGCCATATCATTATTTTTCCATGCTTGATTTTTTCATTTTTAACACATTCACCTTCTCTCTCCTCATTATCTCCTCTCTCTACCTCTTGACCTAAATCACTCACATGAGTTATGAATCATAGATCAAGAGACATAATAATCCAATACTTGATCTTTACATCATCTAAGTGATCACTTCTAGCACTCTTGATCTCTTAGTTAAACTCTTGTGAAGAGTTTGCAGCTTGTTCGATAGCTCTCGGGTGGATCATCTTGGATCTTGAGATGGCCGGAGATCGAGTTCTTTGCGACCACAAGGATCCTAGGAGTCACATCCAAACAAAGACCCGAAGGACCGGTTCCTTAGGTATAACACTATCATAGTAGATAAGATCTCTAGATAGGTTTGCTAGTTAAGGTTTAAGCACTAAATCTTGGTTTATGTGGGTGTTGCATGCAAGAAAATTTTTGTTTACCGCTTCCGCCTCCTCACAAGTGTTGTGAGAGTGTGCAACATCCACTAACATGGTATCAGAGCTACTAGGTATTGGATGTCGACCTATGGGGGGTTCTCACTGTGTGACAGTGTGGTGAAGCATATGCTCTTACCCCTAGGGTATCCCAAGACCGGAAGGTGTTCCGGCGGGTTGTAGTCCTCGCGAGGGGGCATGCGTAAAAAGTAGCTGCTGAGAGACCTGTAGGTGCCACGGCGACCCCATTGGAAGAGGTGGCTGCCTCACTAACATGGTATCAGAGCCTATCTTAAACCTTAAATAGCTTGTAGCAACGTTAGAATTCCGTCGTTTTTTGTCGCGCAAAAACTGCCGGAAAAACAGTTTTGAAAATCGAAGTTTTTAGTTGTTTGCACATCCCGCGGGCTCACGGTTTGAACCGAGAAGCCGCGGGGTGGAGCGCGCGCACTCGGGTCTGCCAATTGGGTGCTCTCAGGTCTGCCAACCCCTTGGGGCCACCTCGAGGTGGCCCCCCGGGGTGGGTACCCCCTCGAGGCCCCCCATTCGATAGTATTTTTCATGTTCTTTGCCTCCGCGAAGATTCGGGGGGGTTTCGAGTTCGTTTCGACTCCCGGATTGGCTCAAAATGACCGATTTTTGAAAACTAGCTCACTGAATTTTTCAAGTGTTGGAAAATTGATTTAGTTTGCTAATCTCGTACGGAATTCTAATGTCGTGATTATTTTAAAAGCTTAGTGATGTGTATGTGTGTTTGGAAACGTCGACTAATTTCTATACGACGATTAGTCGGGGTTGCACACATCTGTATTGATATCATGTGATGGTATGTGTATATGAATATGTTGGATTGTCGTGATGAATAGCTGGGGATGTGGGAAGAGCGTTTTTCTTTCATTCATGTAATTTGTAAAAAGCAATGTAATATTATTTTGCGGGGCACATCCGGGTTGAGGTTGTAGCCACCGTTGTATATTTTCTTTTTACTGTTTTTGCTCCTAAGATAGACCCAAGGTGGGGTGCACAAACTACCGGGTTCTCGAAGTGCCTAGTGGTCTACTCACTTTGTTGAGGGAGGTTGCTTCACTTCGGAAATTTGGCGAGTAGTTTTCCGCACCCGTAGGGGTCTAGGGTGGGGTTTGGCTTGTTGGAGTTAGTGCCCTCAGAGTCAATTATTGGATCACAGGCACGTGATTGCAATGATTGAGGGAGGACCTATCCCGGTAGGACAGTCTTACTCGAGATGATAGTATGCTATCTGGTTTATCTTTATCATCGTGTACTGCTTTAGGTGACCTGACATGTCGCTATTACACGTTGATAGAGCCCCTAGGATTCTTGCTTGACGACCAGGAGTATGATGGCGATCATATACGTGGGAGCTAGGGTCTATAAGCACATCCTTAAAAGGTCCCTAGTCGTAGGAGTTTCGAGACAGGGCATCGATACTCCATTAGTAGACTAGTGTATACAGTCGAGACCCCGACGAGGGGCGGTGGCCGGTCTCACAAGCCACTGGTGTCAGTTGGTTCACCTAAGATGTATACAGGTGCTCATTGGGTTATGAGTACACCGGACAGGACTCGCCGGGAACCTGCTAGTTGGTCTTATACCAGATGTCAGATAGCAGTTCCCTGGTGACATGTGTACAGGTTAGTTCATCGACCTGAGATCGTCATTTGTCTCGTGTGAGTTCCCACTGTGCTTTGATTACTACCCTACCACGGCTCAAAGGAGTCGTGCAAACAGGTTTTAGTTGGGTACAGTCCCGAGCCACGTGGAGGCAGCGAGAGGATCTGCAGGGGTTCGTCTCTCCCGGTATTGGGGGTGAGGTCGCGCTGTGTCTAGGAGAGCCATTACACAAAGCCCTCGGCCGAGGCAGGAGATTTACTGGTAGGTATTCCAGTAGTGTCTCAGGGTGTTCTGGGCTTCACTCCGACACGACTTGTACCGCCTTTGGGGGTCTGACTTTTACCAACCCCCTAGGCCCGACATGCGATGCTCATAGACCAACGGACCGGACTGTACGGATATTGTCACTGACAGGCTCAGTAGGGTGTCAGGATGAGTTCGCTCATCGACGTCCCTTTTTGGTCAATAGCTGGTGGCCCGTCACGTATTGCCTTATACCTCTGACGTGCTAGTGGTTAAATCCACAACCGTAGTATTGACGAGTCTTTAGAGTCCACCACACTTTCAGTTACTCAGCTTTCGGGCGAAACGCTGTAGAGGCCGTATGGAGATATGGCAGGGTCCGATCAGATACGTGCGGTATTGCACGGATCAGGATCGGACAGTTTTGTACTAGTGGCCGTATGGATATATGGCAGGGTTCGATCAGATACGTGCGGTATTGCACGGATCAGGATCGAACGGTTTTTATTAGCCGGCTTTGGTTTAAGCCGGTACTAGTTTAGTACAGTGTAGATTTTGTCTCATTGCATTTGTATCCGGACGGAATACAGATGCGGGTGTGTATGCACAGTATCGGGGTTTTCCTGTAATTTATTACGGGACCAGTTTTCTGGAGTTGCCTGTCTGCATTCCGTTCCGGCCGGTTTTCCTTTGTTCTTTCCCGGCCGGACTTTTCCGATGGAGGGGGTTATTTGCAAGTTCGCAAATAACATTTTGTGGAGGGGTTTATTGCATAAGGATTTATTATGATAGCATCTTTTCTTTTGCTCCATGCTTTTGCATTAAATGAGATTATGAAAGGTTATGGAGTGAATAGAAGAAAGAAGCATGGTTGATGTTTTCTTGTCTAGGATGTGGTCACCTTTTTGATTTCCTACACTCACCTCCCTCCTTGCTTCATATTACCTCCTCCACCATTCTCATTTGGATAATAAGTTTTTCATGAAAGAAAAAAAAAGAAAGAGAGAAGAAGAAGAAGAGAGCTTCATCTTGAGAGTTTCATTCATGATCTCATTTTCTTGCTAGAAAAATGCAAGCACCATTTTTCTATTCTTGATTCCTCCATCACCATGGCAACAAACCCCAAATGAGACAAGCATCTTCTACACTACATTCTACAGCATTTCTTGAGCATGTCGAGTTGCCGGCTTCATGCTCGAGTTGCCTCGGTATTGAGGCGGGAGCCCGTAAAAGACGCAGGCGATGTGGTGCCCTTTCCGGTGAGGAGGCGACGATATGGAGACAAGACTTTCCGCGGGAGATCGGGACGATGAAGAGAAGACCGGAAGACTCGGATCACTCGGTATACTTCTCACCCTATCTCTTGATTGCTAGCATTAGGTTAATGGTAATCGATCCGGGTTTTCATTGTCCGCGGTAGCGCCGGTTTCCGAGTAAGGAAAATTTTTGATTCCACATTTTGGCCTCGAGTACGAGGCCGGGGCGCCGCCGTGGCGCAACATGGTATCAGAGCCTCGCCATTAACTTAGTCTAGCTTTGTTTGATGTGTTTGCAATTCCGATCGAACAAAAATCCCAAAACCGCATTTTTGCTTGCATCAGTTCTCTGTTGAAAATTTTTGGTGTCGTAAAATTTTTCAGGTGATTGCAGAATGATGTACAGTGCATCGTAAGACCACTGGAAAATTTTGGTACCCTGTTCCCTCCGTACGACCGCGGAACCGCCGCCATAGCCCCTCTTTGGCCGCGGTTCCGCCGCAGTTATTTGGGTTCAGTGCACCATTTTATTTCAGTGGGCTTATGGGCTTAAAATATGGGTTTTGGAATATTAAATTTGGGCCCAGTATTTCTTGATGTGCTACAGTATTGCTTGGGGGGCCCACTTGTTAATTTTTGGTCAATCGGAAAATTTTAAACACATTTTTCACAGTATTTACATTATATCTGCGACTGTGAATGTCACTCGATCGGTAAATCCGGTCTGACTGCTATAGCCCGGTTAGACGGATTTGCGAACGTGACTTTCACGTTGATGTTCTATGTTTATGCTGTGATGTTGCGGATCGGTCGTGGGGGATAGCCTGGATGCAATGCTAGCACAGTTTTGTTGTATTATGTACATTTGATATTACGGGGCGAGCGTCCGACATGTGGACTGCCGTCACTGCCTGTTTGTATTATTATTTTGGGGCACGACCAGGTTGCGGTCGATGTACCCGGTGTATGTATATTTTACTTTCTGTACTAGGTTTACCCCGCGGAGGGGTGCACGGATAGCCGGGTTCTAGAAGGCAACAAGCCCGCATCTCATGGCATTGGGACGGAGGGGGCTTCACTCCAGGATTGGCTGGCTATTCGCCGCACTCGTAGGGGGTATAGGATTTCATTGCACAGGCTATCCACACGACCAGGGGAACGTCGGGTTTCAGCAGCGGCTCTGTGAAACCCGGGGTTTCCAGATATCTGTATTGTTCTGTGATGCTGTACATTTCTGTGATGTTGCATTTTATTCACGCCTTGAGCGAAATACTATATATTGGTATATATATTAGTAGATGTTGTATATGTTTTTCATCCGCGCTAGTCCAGTCCCCGCTCTGCCGTTAGTTAGCTAACCTAACGGGTGATGACGGGACCCAGTGGCGAATGCGGATGGCATATACGTACGTCAGTATATTTTCGTTCTTTGTGGTGTGATCAATTGATGGGACTGCATTGATTCGGATCAATGCAAGTTTAAACAAACCTATTCTGATGTTGTTGGAACACTTTTCAAAAAGCTGTTATTGCAAGGACGTTCGCTTTTGTTTTGCATCGTGGTATTCATTTGGAATATCCTGCTCCTCAGTCGACGAGGCAAGGGCCGAGATCCCTTCACCGGGAGTGACCCCTTGGACAGAAGTTTGCGTCAGGGCATTAACTTCACTATAGCCGATTACTTTTGCTTTGCATCGTGGTATTCAGTTGGAATATCCTGCACCTCATTCTACGGGGAAAGAGCCGAGATCCCTTCACCGGGAGTGACCTCTTTAGTAAAGGTTTTCGTCACTATATTTTCTAAAAAGGTTATCCAGTTCCTTCAACGATATCAAGTTCATTACGTTAAAGGTTTTTCGCCAAAAACCATCCGTAGCCCTCCGTCATTTCAGATCAGTATTGCTTAGTATTCGTGCTACGTATGTCGTGCATTGCCGAGGCGTAGTGTTCGGTAGCTATGTAATACTTTTCTGTCGCTTGGATAAGTGGATTGGTTAGGACAGTCGTACGGTTATGTTGGCATTGTCAAGGACTCGTACGGGTGGGTTTAACGCAATCAAGATAATGACGGGTTGAACTTGACTAGGACTCTTTGATATGTTGGCATTGTCAAGGTCACTTGGGTCCTAGGGGTAAAAACCCACATCGGGAGTTTCAAAAGAACTGAAACTTGCCAGATATGTGCATACCTTCTGGAGTGTGGTGACTTGAGTGGATTCCGTCAAGTTATCATGCGATGATAGTTGGATCCCGATTCCCACTGATGAGTTGGTTTACTCCTCGGGTGACCCCGACTAATTCTTCTTTCAGGTTTGGAGGAGAATTTGAGGTACAGTGGGAGGTTTCCAGATTAGATAAATTGGTAACCATTCTGATCTTGGTTAGAGTGCACGCTGAGTGTTTCTTTTTTCTCTCTCTCTGGCAGCGACCATTGACCCGACCCTAAGACTATGACTCAGTGACCAAGTTGACCGAACCTTCTTAACACTGGCTTATGGATTGTCAGAGTTGCAGACCTCATTGCCACTCCTACTTTTACCCTTTTCTCCAGGACACCCCGCATTACTGCGAACGTCCACTTCCATTGGACAAAACCATCGTATGGTTAGATACGAACTCGAAGGAATTCGAGGATGGTTTCCGGTTCTGGAGAAAACGGATAGGACTATTCAGTTGTCTTTTCCTTTTTGCCTTCTCTCAAGTTACGAGTACTCCTTGGTTTAGGAGATAGTACACCTATTACGCAAATTGGATAGTCTTCTTCCAAACTTTAGGCTGGTGCCGAACAGTAGGGAATGAAGAAAACTAATTAGCATAACGATGGTGTGCAGAAGGTATTAAGTTCAGACAAAGCAAGGGATTAGTAAGAGGGCAAAGTAAATTGCGACTGATATTCACGACCAAACCAAGTTTTTCTTCGCCAATCCTAAATCACCTTTGTATTTCTCCAAGACACTCCGTATCACTACGAAGATCCACAGTTTATTGGATACTCCATCGTATGGTTATATACGAACTCGAAAGGAACTTGTTCCAGTTCGGGGATGGATTCTGGTTCAGGAGAAATAGGAATAAGATTTATTCAGTTGTCTTTTATCTTCACCTTCTCTCGCATTGCGAGTGCTCCCAGGACTAGGACAGTACACCCATTATGCTTATTGGATAGTCTTCTTCCAATCCATAGGCTGGTGTCGAACGGTAGGGAAGGAAGAAAACCATTTGGCCTAAGGGGTGTGCAGAAGGTAATGACTAAAGACATATAAAGGGATTTGGAGAGGTGGCAAAGAATTATACGGTTATAGTTGTGAATCTGGATAATGGTAGAGGCATTACTAAGAATACCAGGATACCCCATCGAAACATTTCAGTGTTTCAGTTCACTGTGTACTGTTAAATGAAAACTGATTTCCCGATTAGACACTTGCTTCAGGGTATGTATTTACCAGGTATGATTCTCACATCTGTATGGTTTTACAGATGATGAGTGGGAGTAAGTTATTGGGAATTTGGTGACCATCCTCATTATATCGGGATTCGTTGTAATCGATGATACTTGAGGAGATCATCTGGGTTGTTTGCCGGTCGGCAAATATTTGGTTTTGAATATCCGCTGTTGTGCACCAATTTCAAATTGATATATCTGTACGTCTATTTTCATAGAGTGAGATATACCTTTTGATTTTATGTCAATGACATTTACCTATATCAGTGGATGGTTAGGTAAGGAGCATCAAACAGCGGTGTAATTCTTCTTAACCATAAGTACAGTTTTCAATCTACGACGCACAGTGAAAGAGTTGTTAGACTCAGCGGACTTATACAGAGTATTGTATGTTGTCCAGTGTCCATTAGGACAGAGGAGTTGGTCCTCATACTATATTCTGTTTACTTTTAACTTCTCTAGTTCTTAGACATGTATTTCATAGAAACACAGGGTCTAAGTTTTGAGGAGTTATAGGTATTTGAATAGAGTAGAGAACCAAGTATTGCAAGTATCGGGATTCTTCAAAGTGATCGAAGATGTAGATACTTGTGTATGGTATTCAGTTGATAGTAATGATAAAGAGAAATTGCTTATCTTTCAGGTTACTCATAATTGGAAGCATTCCTAAGTTGAGTAACGCTGATCGGCCTCCTTCCATTTAGTTGACATGCACTGGAGATAGTTGCATGATTTGAATCTGGTTCAATTAAATCAGTGCCTCTGGTTCTATGTTGGATATAGTACAGTTCATATCTTAACATTGTTAAGGTACGGGGAGTTGTCCGGCTTATGATTAAAACCAGACTCTGGATAACTCAAGGCACGTTTCTGTAATGGCTGTTTGTGGGTTGACCCAGGCTATGACGAGGGTTGACTTTCTACCATCTGGAAGATCAATAGTGATATTGTTCTTAACTCGCCACATTTTAAAAGGAAATGGTTATTTTTCAGAAAAACAGTAGTGGGAGTATGGTAGAACTGGAAGTGATTCCAGAACCACAAACGATTACTGAAGATTTGATAAGGAACCTAAAGATTCAATCTGTTTTGACATTCCATTGGCCACTCCGCAGATACGGTGGGTAATTTCAGGCACCCGAGAGGTACTCCGGTAGCCTCAAGGACGGTGACAGGGAAGTTTTTGTTTACCCACACTTGCCATTGTTGTTGTTCCAGGCTGCGAGACCCGGCAGGAGGATGAGTATAGCGTCGTTCTAAACTAGCTTTAGAAGTGCGCGTCTATATGACTCTGCCAGAGGGTTGCCGTAGTCAGTGGGAGCAGCGGAAGCATTGGTAGACATCAGGCTTATGTCTATTAATAGACTAAAGCAGATATAGCGGAGATAGATCATCTATTTCTGATGTGACAGTCATAGGTTTGACGTCATCAGAATAGGGGATGGATCTGTTGAGAAGGTAGTAGGAAGTGATATTCCTATACTACGATCGGTTATACTTTGGTTGTCACACGGTGGTTTCTCCGCACAGGACTTGGATATTATATCAGATATTCTGGTTACTAGATCTATGGTTTTAGATCTAGATTTGGGTGGTTTCCTAATCTGGGTACCTTGACAGCATTCTATGAGTATTTAGAATGGACGACTCCTGGCACGGTAGTACACCTGCAGGTAATGGAGTCACCCTCTCTAAAGGTGTCTTACAGACTAAAGGGGAGAGGGATACGCATGATTGACAGATCACTTGCTTAGGCAATTGAGTCAATCATGAGATGTCAAGTACCACACCAGATGTTGTTCTTGCACTAGATGCAATAAGTTGATATTGATCCAATCCTGGAGGAACAGTAGGAAGCAGTTTTAGAACATAAGTGAATGTTCTAGGGATATGATAACGGCTGTCTCCTTTAGGAGACGGTTATCACTCCAGGCTTCCAAGGTGACATGGACGACAAGGAGGTTGTCAGAGTTATAGTTCTCCCTCTGACGAGGGGCAGTATTTTGGACAGGTAGTCCAAGGCAATACTGATGGAGGCATGGCGCAGGATACTGATTAAGTTCAGTTGACGATACAGTCTAAGAAGTTTGGATTTGGTGTTCATTTATGAACTAGGTCCCATCAGACATCCAGACGTTCCAAGACAGGTATTGCTCATTTCGGGAGATGGCTTTCTCTGCGAACTTGAGATATAGAGAGACATAGAAAGAAACATCACAGCGGATCCACTCACTGAGGCTATTCCTCGAACGCAATAGTTTCGCAAACGAGCTTTGTGAGACTGACTAGTAGAGGAGTTGGGTGTTCGGTATCACACGGGCTGTGAGTATGCGACATCGCAATAATTAGCCTTGAGTGCAAGTGGGAGATTGTTGGAGTTAGTGCCCTCAGAGTCAATTATTGGATCACAGGCACGTGATTGCAATGATTGAGGGAGGACCTATCCCGGTAGGACAGTCTTACTCGAGATGATAGTATGCTATCTGGTTTATCTTTATCATCGTGTACTGCTTTAGGTGACCTGACATGTCGCTATTACACGTTGATAGAGCCCCTAGGATTCTTGCTTGACGACCAGCAGTATGATGGCGATCATATACGTGGGAGCTGGGGTCTATAAGCACATCCTTAAAAGGTCCCTAGTCGTAGGAGTTTCGAGACAGGGCATCGATACTCCATTAGTAGACTAGTGTATACAGTCGAGACCCCGACGAGGGGCGGTGGCCGGTCTCACAAGCCACTGGTGTCAGTTGGTTCACCTAAGATGTATACAGGTGCTCATTGGGTTATGAGTACACCGGACAGGACTCGCCGGGAACCTGCTAGTTGGTCTTATACCAGATGTCAGATAGCAGTTCCCTGGTGACATGTGTACAGGTTAGTTCATCGACCTGAGATCGTCATTTGTCTCGTGTGAGTTCCCACTGTGCTTTGATTACTACCCTACCACGGCTCAAAGGAGTCGTGCAAACAGGTTTTAGTTGGGTACAGTCCCGAGCCACGTGGAGGCAGTGAGCGGATCTGCAGGGGTTCGTCTCTCCCGGTATTGGGGGTGAGGTCGCGCTGTGTCTAGGAGAGCCATTACACAAAGCCCTCGGCCGAGGCAGGAGATTTACTGGTAGGTATTCCAGTAGTGTCTCAGGGTGTTCTGGGCTTCACTCCGACACGACTTGTACCGCCTTTGGGGGTCTGACTTTTACCAACCCCCTAGGCCCGACATGCGATGCTCATAGACGAACGGACCGGACTGTACGGATATTGTCACTGACAGGCTCAGTAGGGTGTCAGGATGAGTTCGCTCATCGACGTCCCTTTTTGGTCAATAGCTGGTGGCCCGTCACGTATTGGCTTATACCTCTGACGTGCTAGTGGTTAAATCCACAACCGTAGTATTGACGAGTCTTTAGAGTCCACCACACTTTCAGTTACTCAGCTTTCGGGCGAAACGCTGTAGAGGCCGTATGGAGATATGGCAGGGTCCGATCAGATACGTGCGGTATTGCACGGATCAGGATCGGACAGTTTTGTACTAGTGGCCGTATGGATATATGGCAGGGTTCGATCAGATACGTGCGGTATTGCACGGATCAGGATCGAACGGTTTTTACTAGCCGGCTTTGGTTTAAGCCGGTACTAGTTTAGTACAGTGTAGATTTTGTCTCATTGCATTTATATCCGGACGGAATACAGATGCGGGTGTGTATGCACAGTATCGGGGTTTTCCTGTAATTTATTACGGGACCAGTTTTCTGGAGTTGCCTGTTTGCATTCCGTTCCGGCCGGTTTTCCTTTGTTCTTTCCCGGCCGGACTTTTCCGATGGAGGGGGTTATTTGCAAGTTCGCAAATAACATTTTGTGGAGGGGTTTATTGCATAAGGATTTATTATGATAGCATCTTTTCTTTTGCTCCATGCTTTTGCATTAAATGAGATTATGAAAGGTTATGGAGTGAATAGAAGAAAGAAGCATGGTTGATGTTTTCTTGTCTAGGATGTGGTCACCTCTTTGATCTCCTACACTCACCTCCCTCCTTGCTTCATATTACCTCCTCCACCATTCTCATTTGGATAATAAGTTTTTCATGAAAGAAAAAAAAAGAAAGAGAGAAGAAGAAGAAGAGAGCTTCATCTTGAGAGTTTCATTCATGATCTCATTTTCTTGCTAGAAAAATGCAAGCACCATTTTTCTATTCTTGATTCCTCCATCACCATGGCAACAAACCCCAAATGAGACAAGCATCTTCTACACTACATTCTACAGCATTTCTTGAGCATGTCGAGTTGCCGGCTTCATGCTCGAGTTGCCTCGGTATTGAGGCGGGAGCCCGTAAAAGACGCAGGCGATGTGGTGCCCTTTCCGGTGAGGAGGCGACGATATGGAGACAAGACTTTCCGCGGGAGATCGGGACGATGAAGAGAAGACCGGAGGACTCGGATCACTCGGTATACTTCTCACCCTATCTCTTGATTGCTAGCATTAGGTTAATGGTAATCGATCCGGGTTTTCATTGTCCGCGGTAGCGCCGGTTTCCGAGTAAGGAAAATTTTTGATTCCGCATTTTGGCCTCGAGTACGAGGCCGGGGCGCCGCCGTGGCGCAACATGGCTATTCATCACGACCGTGGAACCCGTCTTTCATTAAGGGTTTGTTCGCCGCCGAAAGACGCGACCGGGACGTTGGGACCTCCGGCCTGAATTTTGGGGGCAGATACTATTTGGTTTTATCCGTTCATATTTCCGAAGATGCCAAGTTGATTTATGGCACCGTATATCGAAGGTTTAAACGGATGCGGCCGATGTAGTAGATTTTGTCAGATTCCCCCTCATCGTGAGGGGTTTTTTGATTGTGGGGACGCTCTTCCCTGCAGGCGCAAGACCCTGCAGTTAATTACGTTACCGCGTAGCGATAACCACTTTCTCCTTCTCCATATGTTTACTTCGTGTCGTGTGTGTTTATTTTGTTTTTTGGTTGCCCGTGGATTGTATACGGAGACTAATTTATGTTGTCGCCCGTAGGGTGTGGATTAGTCCAAATCCGTATTTTTCTTAGATTTGGGTTTGGGTTGGGTTTAAGGATCGTTAATCTCATTGAGATTAAGATCAACTTAAACGTTTGTTGAGGATATGTTAATCTAATTTTAGACTAAGATCTACTAAACGGGGGTTCAGGATCATTTCGATCCAACGAAATAGTATTTAGGCTCTATCGTCTTAGTTTAGGGATGTTGCGGTCCAATGGGTTTAAGGACATCGTAGTCCATGAGTTTAAGGACCTCATAGTCTGTAAGGTTTAAAAACATCGTAGTCTGGTTTAAAGACATCGTAGTCTGATTTTGTTTTAACCGTTTGGGGAAGCACCAAAAGTTATTGGTTACTGGGACCCTCCATTTCTCTGAAGACGTTGAAGAATTACAACGACATGTATCAGAGGTATGAAGAGATGTACCCTTGAACCAGTGTTGGTTGAGAGATCTATAGTCAGGTTTGGGACTAAGACCAAAAGATTGCAAGCACATGGGCTCGGTTGGTCTGAGCTAGGGACTTGTGTCCGACTTGGGCTCAGCCCACTCAGTTTTGATTAAAATGTTGAACATTTGTTTTGATGTTTAACATTTGTTTGGGCTCAGCCTCTTTTGTTCAATAATTCTGAGCATTAATTTGGGTTCTGACACCCTTCTCTCCTTTTGTCTTTTATTGAGTGTTGGACACTTTTTATGGCGCCGAAGTCCTTCTTGAGGAGTGCAGAGCGCTCTGTGTTAGAAGTGCCACGTGAGGAGCACGTAGAACGCTCGGTGCTTGGCGCTAACCAATGAGTGCAGTGCACTTTTATGAAATAGCGCACACGTGAGGAGCACGTGGTGCGCTTGGCGCTGAGCGCCGGACTTGGAGCGCTAAGGCGCTTCTTATAAAATAGCGCACACGTGAGGAACACGTGGTGCGCTTGGCGCTGAGTGCCAGACTTGGAGCGCTAAGGTGCTTCTTATAAAATAGCGCACACGTGAGGAGCACGTGGTGTGCTTGGCACTGAGCGCCAGACTTGGAGCGCTAAGGCGCTTCTTTGGCCGTTCTAATTAACTTTGTGCTCTGAGAATTAAATTCTCGTTTATAAGAGACTTTGTCTTGTGGATTTAAGAACTAAGTTCTTCTTTTATGAGGAGTTGCTATGATTTCTCCTGTTTTTGTGAAAGACTTTGTCTTATAGATCCATGATCTAAAGAGAACTAAGTTCTTCTCTCCCCTCTTTTATGATGAGATGCTATGATCTCTTTTACTTTTATGAAAGACTTCTGTCTTATAGATCTATGATCTAGAAAAAGAACTAAGTTCTTCTTATTTTGATGAGATACTTTGATTTCTCTATTTTATTTACCTTGAAGAAACTCCTTCTCAGAGCTTGCTCTTCTCTTTTTTTTTTTGAGAACTTCAAGTTTAGGGGGGGGTTCTTCTTTTTAAGACTTGAAGTCTTAGGTCCTTTATATAAGGGAGGCTAATTTGTTTAATCAGTTAAGGAAATCTCTCCTCTGATTGATTTGGGAATGTTTTCCAACGTTGGATTTTTGATCCTAGGGCTTCTGTTTTACAGAAGACGTCTTTCTTGTTATTAACAAGATTGGAAAATTATTTTCCCATACAGAGATTATTCTGTATCTTGGTGATTTTTAATCACCATTGGATCTTTGATCTAACAGTGCTCTGATTTACATAGCACAGTTTTTCTTATTTGGAAAGATTTGAGGAGTATTTCCTCAACAGAATTAAATTCTGTAATTTGATGATTTATTCATCTCAGTTGGATCTTTGATCCAATGGTGGAGAACATTTAGTTCTAGCGCTGGCGCTCTCGTGCTTTGCACGTGAGGCGATGCCTCAGAGTCTTTGACTCTTGGCGCTGGAGCTGCTAGCGCTAGCGCTCTCGTGCTTTGCACGTGAGGCGCTGCCTCAGAGCCTTTAGTGCTGGCGCTCTTAGCGCCAGTGCTCTCGTGCTTTACACGTGAGCGCTGCCTCAAAGTCTTTGACTCTTTAGCGCTGGCGCTCTTGGCGCGAGCGCTCTTATGAGGCACTGCCTCATTTCAAATTTCAAATTTGAACAGAGCTTTGCTCTTATTGGGGGAAACAAATGCCCTCCCACCGTTGCGCTCACGTGGCTCACACGTGAGTGCAGCGGTGGCAGCCTTTCCACCGTTGGATTGTCTTGGAAGTCGGATAGACTTCCAACGCCTATAAATAGGGCCTTTGGCCCTTTGAGATGACCTCTGTTCATCTTCTTGTTTTTTTTTTGTTTCTTGAGAATTTAATTCTCCTTCAGAGCTAAGTTCTTTGCCTTCATAAACTCTCTTAGAGTTTCAGTTGAAACTCTGCCCAAATTTGGTAAGAATTGAACTTATTAACAGAGGTTTGCTCTTCTCAGATCGTAGATCTTAAAAAATATTTTAGGGTTTTACCCATTAACAGAGCCGTGCTCATTCTTAGATCATAGATCTTTATGGTTTCTTAACAGAGCTTTGCTCTTCTTAGATTATAGATCTAAAGGGAACTTTTTTAGGGTTTCTTAATCCATTAATGAAGAACTCTTAGAGTTTATTTTGCAGATCTTAAAGATCTCGGAGTTTTTAACTCAGTAAAGCTTTACTTTTTTAGGGTTTTGATGGATGATTCCATCGTCTTCATAGAGCATAGCTCTTAAAATTTTTAAGGAATTTTATTCCTCTCATGATTAGAGTTGACAGATGTCACTCTATTGCAGAGCGCTGCTCTCAAGGGAGTTTTACTCCTCGGCCCGAGAGGCCTCTCATTAAATGAGAATCCTTTTAGGATTTCCTCATTAATGAGTGACTGTGTCATCAATGATGAGCCGTCATCTTGATCTTGTGGGTCCCCTTTGGTCCCTTTCCACTGCATTGTAGTGTAGTACAAATTTTATGTACCAAGTTTTTAGAATTTGGAGTGGCATTGATAGCTAATCCTTGTTCTTTCTCGCGCAGGTACTATGTCTTTCGACACTTCTTTCCCGTTTGTTCGTCCGGAGAGCGCAATTCCTGACGCGCCAGTGGACCGGGAAGTTTTTGCGCTGATCAAAGATCACGACCCGGAGAGGAAATCTCTTCATCTATGGGGTTCGTGGTATAATCAAATCATCCGGGGCCGACGCAGCTTCTCTTATGCGGTGCCATCGGAGCCCATTTCAGCGATCCACTACGCCGACCCACCCCCAGTGAACTATGCTGTAGAGAAGGTCAACTGGACTTCTGAGGGTTGCCTTCATCCCTCCATGGCCGCGATACCCGTACAGCTACCGATGGCTTTGGATACTCTGGGGCGACGTATATGTCAAGGCGAGTCGCGCCCTTGGGGACAGCCGTACATGATAGGCTTGACTCCTCGCCATCCAGCTGGATATTTGCAGTGGGCCCGGTACATTTTGTCAGCCAAGAAATCGCAACTGCTGAAACTTGGGCCGTACCCCTCGATTTATGTGTTTCTCTTCCATTATTCCATGCCCCCTGTATGGTGGGTCAAAGCTTTTTTGGAACAATGGAATGTTCCGACTCATACCTTTCTTCTATTAGATCGGGAAGTCTCAATCTCTTTGGAGGAATTCGCGGAGATCTCCGGCTTGCCTGTCAGGGAAGAACATTACGATGAGCTACTTCCTCCTGACGAGTACATCTTTGCCGCCAAGTCAGTGGTGATGGGCCTTACCCCGGAGAACGCCATTGAACATCAATCCCCAAGTCTGATTAAGGTGTTGAATATTTATGAGAGCCTATTTCTCGAATCCGGAAGCCACGGGATTAACTTCACAGATTTCATCTCTTGTTTTCTCCGCCCAGAAGTTTTGTCGAAGGAAGCCGCGAAATTCGCCAAACTCGACGATCCCTTTGGCTTTGGTTTAGACAACCAGCCGGCAACAGAAGCGGATCAGAGGAATTTCTTTCTCCCTGACACCCCGGTCGTCTCTTTCGCAGAGCTTGTAGCTTCTGACGTCGACGAAGAGGCGTTCTTTTTGGGGTTCCTCGGGCTATGGCTAAACTGGTTTGTGCTCCCAATGCACCCTCGCCATATGAGGCCATCCGTCTTCTACCCAGCTTACCGAATGGTTATTGGGATGCAAGTGGCCGTCGGGGTCGCTGGGCTGGCTTACCTGTATCATGGCCTTAGCTTGGCGGCAGACACCACTCAACCGGGGGTGCAGCCCGTAAACTTCTCGATGCATTATTTCACTTCGTGGCTCGAGCTGCATGTGCTCGGCGCTTTCGGAGTCCACAAGCGGCCCCGTTTCTACGAAAGTTATAACTTTCCTGGGGTTATGCAGCTAGTTGATGTTTCTGCTTTGGAACCGACTCAGCGAGAGGCTCGGGGCTTGATTCTTCGCCCGCGTACAGTCAGGGATGGAATGACCTTGGTCGATAAGGTTTTAACTATCGGCAAGGAATCGGCTAAGACAGTGCAGCCGCTGCGAGACACCTTCAAAGACGGGGCTTCTACCTTGAAAGCTCGGGAAATTCTTCACTTATACTCAATCAGGCCGGGCTTTTTGGTGTTTAGGAAGAACGATACGGCGTTGTTTATGAGATACAACCCGCACCGCTTCGCTCAACAATCAAGCTACAATCAGGGTGTCCCTCTTGAGGCCTTCCTAGCTAAGCCAGTTGCCACGGAAGAAGGCATCCGCAACGTACTACACCATTTCATGCGGCTTAACACCGGGTCTAATTTCTTTATCAGTGAGCCGAAATGTGTTCCAAAAGCCTTGAACGTATATGTGGCATGGTACCAGCATGCGATGGGCGCCATCATTAGGGAAGAAAAGCGATTGCTACTCGATCGCAAGGGCGCAGCCCCTGCTGGTAATCCAGCCGTTCCCCTAAAGCGACGGACTATCGTTCGTCCCCCTTTGAGAGAAGCTGCTATGGTTGTAGCCCCGCGCGCTATGCATGAGCTGCCCCTACCCCGCGCTCCTGTAGAAGCGGTGGCTGTAGCGTCTCCTGAGTCTGGCGTGGGTACGGAGATCGGGACTCGTCGCCCCAAGTTGCTAGCTAAGCGCAAGCTCGTGTTATCGGCTGCCGACGTTAAGTCACAGAAAAAGAAGAAGTCTCTCTTTTCCGTTGATGTTGTACTTGGCCAGGAGCCCCATGCTCCCTACAGCGAAGGCTTATGTCAGTACGGAACCAATGAGGGTCTATTTATCGCACCTGCAGATGATACCGATCTTCAAGCTGCCCTTGTGGCTAGCAATAATCACTATCGCACAGTCAGGTAGACCTCAGTCATATTTTTTTTGTGTTCATTCCTTCCTTATTTTTACTAATGTCCTTTCCTTCAATAGGTGTCTCTGCCGAAGAGGCTCTCGCAGCTTCCCTCAAAACATTTGAAGAGGAAGAGAGGCTCCGTGCTTCTTTAGGCCTTGGTATAATTTGGCTCATTGTGCCTTCATTTCCTTTTTCTTCATTCGTGGCTTGACCCTCTCTTTTTTCTTATTGCAGGGACTACCTTAACCCCGGTTGTCCCGAGTGCGGTGCCGATCCCGAGTGGCTAGGCGGCGAGGCTTCCAGAGCCGGTTATTGTGGCCCCAGTTCCCTTATCAGTATCGCAAGAGGCTTCACTTAAACAGCCGATGACGGACGCCGTAGCGGCTCCAGAGGCAGAACTTGGTTCGGACGATGATGTCCCTTTTGACGGAGGTCTTGCAGAGATCGCTTCTCACCGCTCAGACCGAAAGGAAGCGTAAGAAGCGTGCGGCGAAGGAACGTGATGCCAGCTTGGTTGTGGGTGCAGGTTCAAGCACTACCCCATCCGTCGCTATTTCTTCAGAGGATACTCCAGCTGCCCTGTCTACCGCCCATAGACAGGTTGTGCGCGCGGCTCGGGAAGAAATCGAAAAGCCGCCTCAAGGTAGAGTAACGATGAGTGTTTTATTAGAATTTGATCTTCAAATTCTTATATACCATATCCTGCAGGGCCAAGTCCCGGTGATGAGGTGGCAGGTGAGATGACGGTGATCACAGAGCTTGAAGCGGCTACTCTTTCTCGGGAGTCTGAGACTGCCCAAACTGCCGCTCTTTCTCCTTGTGTCTCTCTGGTATCGGCGGGCATCGCAAGCGTCACAACGGCTCTCGTCGAATCAGGGGACGAAGCCGTGGGCGCAGAGACTATCCCTTTGCGGGAAAGCGAAGAAGCTGCAACGACTGGTGATACTTCCGTCGCGGTTTTGGTCGACGACCTGTCAGGTTAGTCTTGAGTTATTGTTCTTTTTATTTCATAACTCCGTCCAGCTTTTCCTGACGATGTTTCGTTTGTAGGCGCAGTGAACGCAGAAATTGTTCCGTTCGAAGCACCTCCTGCCGCCGCTATGACGGTTAGCATACCCTCGCCTTCTCCTACATCCCCTGAAATGCTGAAAGGTATAGATTCGCGACTTATTTAGCTGAACTATGAACACCAGCTTTCTTGTACTGACCGTGTATTGTTTCAACTCTACAAGAGTCATTTTTGACCATTTGTACCAGGTGCTGAATCCACATTTCTCCTTCCGGTCGGAAATCGTTCTGCCTGCTGATATTGGTTTGTATATCCTTCAGAAATTGTTCCTTTCTTTCTTTTATGAATAGTTGTACTATTGCTAAGTCTTCTTTATATTGATCGCAGCGTCACGAATCGGAGGAGGAGATGAAGGGGTAGTCGCAGCTCCGGTACTCCTAATTTTTCCATCCACCACAGCCGGTATAGTAGACTCCATCGCTCGTATATTCTCTTTATTTTGCGAGTCAGCTTTTAACCGCAATTCTTTTTGCAGCAATCGCATCGGCTCTAGCTCCCTTCGAGTCTCGCATCCTAATGCCGGCAGGGCCCTTTTCCAGACGTCCATCTTCCAAGGGTGCTGTGACCATCCTGCGCATGTTGAGTGAATCCATCGAGGAGCTTGACGCGGAGTCCCCTGCATTCGCTGTTGATTTTGCTGCCGAGGTTAATCCGATGTTGGCGACGCTTGTGCACTTCCACAGCGAGGGCATCGTCGAATCCTGGGTTAATTATTGCAGACAGATCGAGGCTTCCTTGTACGAAGTTGAGCTCAAACATCTTGCTCCCGAAGTTCTGGCTTTGAACTCCCAGCGGGCTGTATGGGTTGAGCAAAATGCTTCTTTTCTTCGCCATTTTGAAAAAGAGGCGACCCTAAAGCGAAAGGAACACGAGGAGGCTTCAAGCGAATCTTCCCCGCTGCGTCCTGAGGTCAAAGAGAATGCTGCGCAACTGAAAGCCGTCTTTGATAATCTGTAGCGATACATTTCGGACGGGCTGGCACTGAGGCAGAAGCTCGACTTCTTTGAGCGGGTTACGCAGAGTCGCAAAATTTCCCAGTGGGAAATCGATGAGAAAGTTTCATCATGTTTGCAGCAACGGGCTCGAGTTGAAGCGGAGCTGGCCGCGGCGGCTGATCGTGAAAAGGAATTGAGAGGAGTGCGAGAGCGGCTTGCTGATTTGCTAAAAACGCCTCCTTCTCAGTAACCATCTTTGTATCGCTCGAAAATTTGTAATTTATGAATAACATGCCTTAATTCATTTTTTATTCTTTTATATGATGTATCTTGTATTTGATTAAATTTATAAAAAAAAGACGCATTTTTTTATCTCCCACCGTCGCTTTCTTCTCTTTGCCGTGTCATCGGCATGTTACTTTACCAGTTGTGGCCTGTTGATAAGAATAGTTCATCTTGAACTCTTTGTGGGGTAGCGATGGTTTAGGAAACAGGTTCAGATCTGCTGCTTAAGACTTTTCAACTTTACGAGCCGTGAGGGTCTCGTAAAGATTTTTCTCCCTACGAGTTGAGAGGATCTCATAGGTGTATTTTCTCCTTAGGAATCGTGATGATTCCCAAGTGTGCTTTCTCTTGAGAGTCGTAAGGATCTCACAAGAGAATTTTCTCCCTTACAAGTCGAGAGGACTCATAAGTGGTTGATGAGTTGGCCTTTTTCCGAGTCGAAGCACTGCTCCGACAAGGAGGTCATTGGTTGACGTATTTCCGAGGTAGGGTCATTTGCTGACGTATTTCCGAGACGGGGTCATTTGCTGACGTATTTCCGAGACGGGTTCATTTGATGACGTATTTCCGCGACGGATTCATTGGATGACGTATTTCCGCGACGGGGTCATTGGCTGACGTATTTCCGAGACGGGGTCATTGGATGACGTATTTCCGAGATGGGGTCATTGGATGACGTATTTCCGCGACGCGGTCATTTGCTGACGTATTTCCAAGACGAGTTCATTGGATGACGTGTTTCCGCGACGGGGTCATTTGCTGACGTATTTCCGAGACAGGGTCATTGGATGACGTATTTCCGAGACGAGGTCATTGGATGACGTATTTCCGCGATGGGGTTATTTGCTGACGTATTTCCGAGACGGGGTCATTGCATGACGTGTTTCCGAGACGGGGTCATTGCCTGACGTATTTCCACGACGGAGGTCGTTTGATGACGTGTTTCCGAGACGGGGTCATTGGCTGACGTATTTCCGAGACGGGGTCATTGGATGACGTATTTCCACGACGGGGTCATTTGCTGACATATTTCCGAGACGGGGTCATTGGCTGACTCTAGGTTGTCTGTGAACCGTAGAGTCTTGGAACTGAGGACTTTGCCGTGGCTCTGATTGGGGATTACGCGTCCATGTCCTGCTGGAATGAGGAGGAACGCCGTTGTTGGTCTTCTGGGATGCAGATGTCGCAGTCGAGATCTGACTTTCCCTTTGACAGAGTTTGGTGGGACAATATGATTCCCTTTTTCATTTGTGCCCATGGATTGTATACAGGGGTCGATGTGGATTCACCTGCAGGGCAAAAGTTTCATTCTTTCATCATTTTTTTATTTCTTTCCGCGATGCTCTATCATTTTAGCTTTTTA
Source organism: Agapanthus africanus (assembly GCA_030015575.1). NCBI lineage: Eukaryota > Viridiplantae > Streptophyta > Magnoliopsida > Asparagales > Amaryllidaceae > Agapanthus > Agapanthus africanus. The sequence goes on along the minus strand of CM057349.1, from coordinate 405,672,531 downwards.
TATCGCGAAAGTCGCGATTGCTCAATCATTTCGGCTATTTTTCACGGTGCCCAATCATTTCGGCTATTTTTGTTTTTACTCGTTGCTTTTTATTGCGAGTTGACCAATCATTTCGGCTGTTTTTGTATGCATATATTTTACTTGCTGATTTTGTTGCAAGTTGCCCTATTATTTCGGCTATTTCATATGCATTTATGGCTCGCTGATTTCTTGCCACGAGTATGGGACTTGGGATCTGATACCAATCTTAGCATCAGCATCGCTGCGACTGGAATATTACCAGGAGAGAATCATCACTTGCCGTGAAAGGACTTGGAATTTGTTACCGATTTAGGCTTCAGCATCGCTACTACTGGAATATGGCCAGGAGCAAATCATCATTTGCCTTTGTCGGTTCGAACAGAGGTGGCTTAGAAAACAGGGTTAAGATCCTGTCGACTAAGGCTTTTGACATCATGAGCCGTAAAGGTCTCATAAATGTATTTCTCCCTATGAGTCGTGAGGATCTCGTAGGTATGTTTTCTCCTTAGGGGTCGTGAGGACTCCTAAGTGCGTTTTCTCTTGAGAGTCGTAAGGATCTCACAAGAGTGTTTTCTCTTTATAAGTCGAGAGGACTTACAAGTGTTGTTCACCATATGAGGATATCCCTCGTTGCTGGTGAGACTCTGTTGGGGCAATGATTATTTGTGCCTGTGGACTGTATACAGGGGTCAATATTGAACCACTTGTAGGGCAGTTTGGGATATGTGATGGCTTAAGAACATGTTCAGATCACTGTAGCTTAAGGTTTTTGAATCCTTTAAGCCATGAGGGTCTCATAAGAGGGTTCTCCTTACGAGTCGTGAGGATCTCGTAAGTGTAATTTCTCCTTAGAAATTGTTGGGATCCCTAACTGTGTTGCTCCTTTGTGAGTCGTAAGGATCTCACGCAGGTATTTTCTCCTTACAAGGTCGAGAGGACTTTACAAGTGTGCATGCATTTCTTTTACGAGTCTCGCCCTTTCGAGTTTTCGCAAACTCGTCGGTAGCCCTGCTGTTTTTACTCACGGAGCCCTTTCGGGTTTTCATCCGTGCCCATTTCGCTTATGGACGTATCCCATTTTTTTTGTCAGCCCTAGGATGCTGCGGTTTGTAGTAGTTTAACGATGTTTCGGTCAGGCCTAGTATTTTTTCAAGAACCGACCGTTTATTGGCCTGAAGGGTCTTTCACCATGCATATTCATGAGCAAGTAAGCCCCACCTTGGTAGACCTTGTCTATGATGTACGGGCCTTTGTAGTTCGGCTCGAATTTCCCCCGTTTGGCACGATTGAGGATCATAGGTCTCTTGACCACTAGCACGAGTTCGCATTAGCGAAATGTCCTCGGCCTAGTCAATCTCTCGTATGAGCGCGTCATCTTCGCTTTGTAAGCCTCTAAGTTTTGCTGCGCCATGAGCCGAGTTTCATTGAGGGCGTCGAGCTCTTCAAGCCGAAGATGAGCATTCTCTTCGTCTGTCAGCTCGTAATGAACTGCCACTCGTAGAGAGGGTAGCTCTATCTCCAAGGGGAGTACTGCTTCAGTGCCGAATACCAACGCGAATGGTGTTGTGTTCGTAGCCGTCTTGAACGTGGTCCGATAAGCCCAAAGAGCTTCATGCAGTCTCTCGTGCCAGTCATTTTTATTTTTGGACACCGTCTTCTTTATGATCTTCGTCAGGGTCTTGTTGAAGGCTTTAGCTAGACCGTTAGCTCGGGGATTATAGACCGAAGAGTATCTCCAGTCTATATTATGTTGCTGCGCGAAGCGGCTGATTCTGTGACTTCTGTAGGCTGGCCCGTTATCGGAGATAATCCGTCGTGGAGTGCCGAACTGATAGATCACATGTGTCTTGAAGAAATGGAGGATGTTCTCCGTCTTCACTTCTCTTGGCGGTACTGCTTCTGCCCACTTGGAGAAATAATCAGTTGTCGCCAATATGAACCGATGTCCTTTGGAAGATGCTGGTTTGATGGGCCCAATTATGTCGGTTCCCCACATTTCGAACGGCCAGCTAGCCACCGTTGGGTGTAGCGGGTTTGGATGCTAGTGGATGATGTCCCCGTGAATCTGGCACGAGTGGCACTGCTTCGCGTATTCGAGGCAGTCCTGAATCATCGTGGGCCAATAGTAGCCCATCCTTTTGATCTTCAGCTTCATCTTTGGCCCGGCTTGATGAGAACCGCAGAGTCCGTCATGAGTTTCTTGGATGACTCTCCTTGCTTCTTCCGGTCCCAGGCATCTTAACCACAGAGAGTCGAATGATCTCTTATATAGAGTATCATTGATGAAGGCAAAGGACAGAGCTCGTTTCATGAGCTGATGTCTTGAGGATGCATCTTCAGGTGTTCGACGGGATTTGAAGTAGTCTATAAAGACTTCTCTTCAATCCTTAACCTTTCCCCGGTCCTCCATTTGTAGGGTTGTCTCCTTGGTCGCTTCCTTTTCTTCAAACGACTCCGGAGAGATTTAGGCTGGTGCAAGAACCCGACGACTTTGTACAACGATCCTTACGTCATCGAGGTTTTCATCAGCCAGTTCTTTAGCAAGCTTGGCTAACGCATCCGCCTTGCTATTCTCCGCTCGCGGTATGCTTTTCAGGGCGTAGGAAGGGATTTGAGTCAGCAATTGTTGCACTCTCTCACCGTACTTCACCAACTCTGGTTTGCAGGTTTAATAGTCGCCGTTTACTTGACTAACGACCAGCTGGGAGTCACCGTATATGAGGAGGTTTTCGATTCCCATGTCGACGGCGATCTCAAGACCTGCTATCAAAGCCTCATATTCTGCCTCGTTGTTTGTCCTCGGCTCTGTCAAGGAAAAGGCAAAGCGCATTATCCCTCCTTGTGGAGTTACGAAGATGAGGCCTACCCCAGATTTGATTATAGGGGAGCTGTGCTTTCCCTTCTTCATGGAAGATGCCCCGTCAAAATAGAGTTCCCATCGGGTATCGCTCTCTCCTCTTTCCCCGTCGATCGTGTCAAACGTGTGCTCGTCTGGTAATTCACAATTTAGGGGTGAATCGGCAGGTATCAGATGCTCAATGAGGAAGTCGGCGATGGCCTGGCCTTTCACCGCCTTGAGAGGTCGGTATGTTATCGAGAACTCCATTAAGAGTAGGGCCCATTTAGCGAGCCGTCCCGTTAGTATGACCTTTGACATCAAATATTTGAAAGGATCCACCTTTGATATGAGATGGACCTCATACGCCAAAACATAGTGTCTGAGCTTCGTTATCGCGAAGATTAACGCCAGGCAGTGTTTTTCAATAGGGGAGTAGTTGTTTTCTGCCCCTAGGAGAACTCGACTCAAATAATAGAGGGCTCTCTCCTTCCCTTGGTCGTTCTCTTGCTCCCATAACACGCCTAAAGAACCTTCAAGGGCTGTTGTGTATAGGATGAGGGGCTTTCCCTTGACTGGAGCGGTCAGTACCGGCGGATTCTGTAAGTATTGCTTGATTTCGTCCAGTGTGCTTTGGCATTTGCAATCCCAGACGAACGGGGTCCCCTTCTTCATCAGATGACCGTAGGGATGGCATTTTCCGGAGAGATTGGTTATGAACCGCCGGATATACGCGAGCTTTCCCTGTAGAGACCGCAGTTGCTTGAGAGTTCTTGGTAGAAGCATTTCCATGATCGCCTTGATCTTTGACGGGTCTATTTCGATGCCCCGGTGTCGTACAATGAATCCTAGGAATTTTCCTGAGGAAACTCCGAATGCGCATTTGAGAGGGTTCATCTTCACGTTGTATTTCCGAAGGTGCTGAAACACGATCTTCAGATGCTCCCAATGCTCCTCGTGCGATCTGCTTTTCACCACGAGGTCGTCGATATAGCATTCGACGATCTCGTGTATGAAGTCATCAAAGATCTTTATCATGGCCCTTTGATAGGTAGCACCGGCGTTCTTAGACCGAAAGGCATCACTTTGTAGCAGAATATGCCCAGAGGAGTCCGGAGAGCGGTATGCTTCTGGTCTTCGGGATGCATTTTTATTTGATTATACCCTGATGATCCGTCCATGAGGAGAAGAGTTCGTGAGTGGACGTGTTGTCTATCATCAGCTCGGTAACCGGCACGGTAAAATCATCCTTTGGGCAAGCTTTGTTGAGGTCCCGAAAGTCCACGCAGATGCGCACCGTCCCATTTTTCTTCATCACCGGAATGATGTTGGCGATCCAGTCAGGGTACTGAACTTCTTGGACGAAGACGGAGTCGATTAGGTTCTTGACTTCGGCGTTGATGCTCATTTCAAGTTCGAGCCGCATTCTTCTTGGCGCTTGTTTGACTGGCTTGACGTCTGGAGATATCGCCAATTTATGCATCGCTATCTCTGGATCTAGCCACGGCATCTCGGAATAGTTCCATGCGAAGCAGTCTTTATACTGCATGAGCACGTCTTTTAGTGTAGCTACCTGTTCTTCGCACAACAGCTCACTGATGAACGTAGGCCTCAGGTCGTTTGCCGTCCCCAAGTCGATTTTCCTTAGGTTGTTCACAGTAGTATGTATTCCATCTTCCAGCTCTTTTGGCGCCGGTGGAAGTTCTGAGATCAACTCATCTTCCACCTCATTTTTGAAGCACCAGGAGAGGTCATCCATATCCTCGCGTACTCCTTCTTCTGACAGCGTTATCGCGTGACAGGTACGAAATCGTTTCCAAGACCGATGTTGATCTGGTTCTACTCTCTCTATGTAGTTGCTTTTGGAACATGCTTCTGTGGTGGAGCTACCCTCCAACTGTTGGATAGAGCGAATCTGCCGAGTTGCTATTGGTCTTCGATCCAGTTTTTGAAGGTGAAGCAGTCTTCAAGAGGATGACCTATTGCTCGGTGATAGGAACAATAATCTGGGTGATGAACCTCGTTTGCTTGATCGGGGTGCCGAGACTCCGGGAGTGTAATCATTTGATGTTTTACGATGAGGTCGAAGATTCTCTTTGTCTTGTCTCGAGGGAAAGAATGTGCTTGATTCATCTTTTTCGTAAGAGACGGATTCTGGCTGACCCTTTCTTGATCGCGTGGCCTTTTGTGCCGCTGTCGAACGTTTTTTCCGTTCTTCCACTTGCTTTTGCCTTCGCATCGGGCCTTTTTCTTGTCTTGGGAATGGATGGCGGGCTGACGGTGAAGGGCATTGTCATCCTCCGTAGCCTGCTGAAGGAGGCGTTGTGCCTTGGCTTTCTCGTAGATGGCCATTTCGCGGCTGTGGTCGTTTCGAACCTTTTGACTCGCTTCTCGTACTAGCTTGTCCATCTGTTCTTCAAACAACAGACTCGACATTTTTATGGCAGGACTGCGTTTTGGTTCAATGTCAGCGTCTTTTAAAAGAGCATCATCTTCTTCATCCAGATCCTTTATGACATGGCAGCCATGGGACTGCTCCCGTTTCTTGGACTGGATATATCCAAGCCCGATCGTTTCCATTTTCCCGGTAGGCAATTTTCGCTGAGTTCCGGGGACGTTTCAGATCCTGTTGTAGAATCGGGCCTGTCGCACAGTCTGCTTCAAGGGTACGTCTTGGTATCTCAATAATCTTTTCAATCCCTCTGCGTAGTATCTGGGCAGACGGATTGGTTGGAGCCTGTCGAGCGCAAAGTCGGCATCATGGCAGACTTCTCTTTCAACTCTAGTCTCCGTAGATCGATAGAATAAGATCGCTTTTTCACCTCTTCGCCTGGGAGGGACGTAGAATGTCTGCAGCTCTTGCACACTATATGTCTCAAGCGCATTAAGTTCTCTGTAGTGCTGCCGTGGAACCATGGCGATTTGCAAACTTTGCTCTTCTCCAGTGAGGGCCTGTATTGATGGACGGACCGAGAACACTGCATTGACTTCGTCTTCAGAGTCACTGCCAAAGACCAGAATAGGGGCGGACGGTCCCGGCTTGTTACATTGGGGCGGCCCTGAATAGACTATATCCTCTTCCTTCTCGGTATCGCTCCCGAAGACCGGAATAGTGGTGATAGCTTTTTGCTTATTCTCCGGTTTATGGCATCTTTCCGTGTCCTCAAAGTCTGGCAGGAAATACTTTGTATCCTCGTACTTTCGGACTTCATTCATGGAGAATGGGTTTAGTTCCCCTGTCACGGTATACTCGAGACTATCTTTGAAATACTTCATACACTGATGTTGTGTAGAAGATATGATGTTGTACTCGTGTAACCAAGGCCTGCCGAGCAAAGCATTGTAACAGGTCTTGGTGTCAATGACATGAAACTTGATGTCAGTGATGAGCAGCCCAAAGCGTAACGTCAGTATCACAGACCCGAGCGTTCGTGACGACTGGGAGTCGAACCTGGAGATAGTGATTTTATCTCGAGCGAGGTGTTGAACGCTCATGCAGATTTCTTTTAACACCCTCACATTCAGGAGATTGACAGAGGACCCGTTGTCAACTAAGATCATCCCTATCTTGATGTCGTGGCAGTATCCAGTGACATACAGAGGACGGTTATGCTCACACGTTCTAAAGAGGAGATCTTCTTCGCCGAAAGTGATGTCAGCGGTATGCACTTCTTCCAGCTCGTCCTTCATCTTTTCTTCGGCAAGGAAAGCTTGGAACTGCTCAGGATCTTGTAGTGCCTTGATCAAAGAATCTCTCGCCTCTTAAGATAGCAGAAGGGCATCGAGAATGCTTAGCTGCGAGGGTATCTTCCTCAGGTGTGCCAGAACGTTGTAATCCACCTTGTTTTTCTTTGGCGGGTCCTTGGCTGCCAACTCTTCGACGACTCGCTCGTCGAGGATGATATCCTCAGGGACTTTTTCCTTCCCCTTATCTTTTCTATTTGATCCCCTATTTGGAGGTCCGAGATTCTTTTCGGGTAACGTACGGTTGCGCAGTTGAATATTCTCACAGTTCTTCACCTCTTCCTCTTTTCCTGAGGTGGATTCTTTGAAGAGAGGGCCAAGGGCTATTTCTTCATCAGAATCGCCCCCGAAGGTGAGAACTTGCGATCCCCCGTAATCAACCATGTGACAGTTGCCGGCAGTTACTTTATGCTCATCTATCGTGCTTCTCTGTTCCCGACGAGCCTTGCGCTTCAATCGCCTGACGTGCTGTCGGTGGGTAACATATCCCTGCCACCAGTTTTTAAAGGCGTTGCACTCATCGGTAGGGTGTGTGATCCTCTGATGGTATAAGCAGTAATTTGGATGTGCATCCGCTTCGTCAAGGTGTATGCTGCCAGGAGTCTTTCATTTAAAAGGCGGCAGCTTCATTCCCATTGACAGGGCTTTGGCGAATTGCTTCCTTGTCTTAAGCCTGCTTTTGTCTGCTATAGGCGTGCTTTGATCTGGTTGGAGTACTCTACGATTTCTCAATACCGGAGCTTCTTCAACTTGATGCCGACGCATGACCCTCTCGTATATAGCCGTTTCTCGCTCTCTGTCAGCTTTACTTTTCTGAAGAGCTTCGCTCAGCAGCCTGTCAATCAATTCGTCTGATGGCTCCAGGGATTTTGGTTCCGGTTCTGGATCTGCCCTCAGTTTCTCTATATCAGGAACTTCTTTACCGTTTATTGACGAGTGAGAGATCACGTGGCAGCTTGCCACATAATCTTCGGGCTCTTCTGAAGAATTGTCTCCTTCATCAGCGTCATCGTCTTCATTTTCAAGAACATGCTTAAAGAATTCGTCCAATGTGATTGGGGTCTGTGCCCTCTGGTTATATTCTTCCAGTGCATCGATGTATTTCTGCAGACCTGTACGGCTATCGTCGGGTTGGACGGGCTTCTTGGCCTTCTTCTTTTTCTTTAAAGACTTTTGAGGCTTGGCTTGAATGTTTTGTCCACCATCACCAACATTCAGCGTTGGGCGCTGTTCATACCAGAATATTGCATTTTAATACTGCTCATTCGTTATCTATTTTTTGTATTTATCGGTACTATTAACCAGTGTCTGCTCAGTATTACAGATTACAGGTATCCGTGATAAAGTACTGGAAATACACTTAAAATCACAGATATTATAGTTATGAGCTAACACTGCAACCAGAACCGCAAACCGAGCGATAATTCTTGGGTTTCTTTATGCAACATGCTTGTGTACACACTTGTTTTTATCTAAATGGACCAACACAATACAAGTGTGTACACAAGTTGCACTAGGACCTAGGGGGCTGCCATGGTACACACTTATGATGGCTAGGCACAAGTGGGCTAGAGCAAGTGGGCATGAGAAGTGATATGCATTCAATGCATAAAGTGTTGATATGATTCATAGCTACAAGTTTCCCTCCAAGTCTTGAGTGCAACACCGAACTTTTTAGACCAAGCAAACAACATCAGAGTGATTTGGGGGACAAAACAAGCCAACACACAAAGAACGAGATAGAGATCTCGGATTTGGGCCTAGATCACCACCTCTGTGGCCGGCCAAACAGTACCCAGTGGGCCCCAGTCTTCTGTGGTCCCTCCCTTGCTGCCTTGTCATCATATTTTTATTGTTTGCTTATTTAGTTTTTGAGCCTATAAAAGCAGGCAGTGGGCAAGTGGCTCACTTTTGCCAAGTTTCATTCTTCATTTGTAACTCTTTTTGTTTCTTTAGTTCATGTACATAGCTAACCCCTTGAGTTCTTTGCCTTAACTTGATTTTGCAACCTCTTCATTGAGCTTGCAAGGTTAAGCTTTGGTTATTGATCTCAAGAGTTGTATCATTCTTCAAGTTTAATAAAGTTGTCTTTTTGTGCCTTCATTCACCATGAGTTCTTTGCCTCTTCTTGATCTTGCAAGCTCTTAATTGAGCTTGCAAGTTTAAGATTAGGTTATTGAACCCATGTCTTGTATTTTGTCCCTTGGTTCCTAGTTCTTACTATCTTGCTCTTTTATTTCTTGCTCATTTACTTTCTTGCACTTTAATACTTGCTTTAATTACTTGCACTTTAAATTCCATGCACTTACTTACTTGTAATGTTTTCTTTTCTTTTCTTTGCTCTTTTTGGTTTGTTATTGTAATGTTTGTGAATATATGTTGTTAGGCAAAGAATACGATATTGTAAGTTAACGTTCCGTTTCTCATTTCCTTTTCCCGTATTTTCCATCGAACTCCGTCCAAACGTTACGCAAGCGCTCCGTTAGGCACCCTACCCTACCAAGGTAACGGTGATTTCTAACCGTGACCGGTTGCGTTCGGTTTGGCCGAAGACGAAAACAAGAGACAAGAACGGACGGATAAGGATCAATAAGCCGGATTCCACGAATACTGTGCTTAAATCCCCTAATCCACATTGTTGCCGATTGTTCTAGCTTCAATCGTTAAGTTCGGCTCAAAGGTTTTAGTGCGGATTTCCTTAGCTTACACTATTGTATCTTTTCCTAACAAGCTTTATACTTTGCATATAACACATAGGATAGATACGAACTTTCCGCCCACGTGCATTAACTCATCAAAACAAGAACATAAAATGCTCCGTCTCCCTGTGGATTGACCCGTGCTCTAGCTGCAAAGCGACACCGTCCTGATCGCGGTTAAACTTTAGAACTTCAAATACACGACACGCCAAAAGCGTGCGATCAAATGGCGCCGTTGCCGGGGAGACGGTAATGTTTTAATTTTTGTTATTTCGGGTTAATCTGTGTACATCTCATTTATACATCTAACCCTATTTTCAAAACAAACTAAAAATCTCAAAATTTTCAAAACCAAACAAAAAATTAACAAAACTAACTCTTTTGCTCTCTGGAATTCTTGCATGCTTGCACTCTGGAACTAAACTAAAAAGATAAACAATACCAGTGAGATACTATTAGAACAGTGGGATCACAGAAGAAGTTTGGAGCCCAAACTCAAAAAGAAGACCGGCGACACATCCCCAATTTCCGAGCTCGCCGGCCAAAGCTCCCCCATTTGCTCCAAAATTTTGTTCTGTACTCCAGTGTTATGTTTTTATCCTATTTTTATTGTTTGTTTTTTAATAATTTTTAGTGTGCAGGTATTTGGGAATTCGTATCGCTTTTCCGCACTAATATCCATTTTTCCGACATTTGTAAATTTTGCAGAATTGCGAACGGCGATTGTGGGGAGCAAAGTGTACATTTCAAAGTTAAGGTGATTGTGAGGTACAGTGCCAATGATCCGGGTAGTTTGACCCGCGCAAGCGAACTTTTCAAGCTATTCGGATTTAACTTCAACGGGGGTTTCTTAACCCGAAAATTTATCGGTACGTACTTTACTAACACCTTCTTCTCAAATCCTACACATCCAATATAATTTCTTTGCAGGATTCTTTACAAGTTCGCTTTCAAACGCCAAAATTGACTAATCCGTATTTGTTGCAGTGCCGTGCTTAATATAAAAAACGATTGTTTGATTCTTTATAATTTTTTTATTGAATTGCGCATTACATACATTAATACGGACTTAAGGGCAAGCGAACCCCACAACATACGGTAAAGGATTTCATCACCTTTTCCGTGGCCCACAAATCACGAATTTAAGCATAACGATTACCCGCACAAATTTTAAAAGAAACTAGACTTTAAGCCTTAAGGACTTCACGCTCACTAGGAGAAGTTAACTGTGTTTAGAACACCGCTTAACGACATATTGTTTACGGGGTGTCTAGGAAAGTGTTAACGGCGAAACCGCCAAAAGAGAAAGGGTTATTTAATTAAGGACCTTCGCGAAAGCGTCGGAAAACCTCCCTTTATCTCTGCACTTACCTGGCCTCGTGATCAGTGTATCTTGAGCCCGTTTCTCGACACAGTTTTACTTCGACAATCAAGTGCTTGAGCAAGTCTAGTTGATCTAGGTGAACCCTAGACCGATTAGGTGCGTGGTATTTTTTGTGTCGTGATTGTTTTTGTCCAGATTCTTTTGTGTGTATATTTCATTCTTTTGTTAATAACTAACTTAAAAAATATAAAAAAAAACCACATTCTTTTCTTCTCCCTTTCTCTCTTCATATCATGGGTACTCCACATCGGAAAACTCTCGCCGAACTTTGGTATCCCCAACCAGACATTACTTCCTACGGTTCTTGTTTTGGTCGAATTTCGAACGACCCCTCTATGCCCAATATTTCTTTGAAAGATCGGATAGACGCGTCTAGGACAACCAATTGGACTCCGCAATCCACCTTGTATCAACTATTTCAACCTTCCCTACCTTCTTACGTTGATAAACCTTTTTCGAGTCCTGTTGTAACTCCGAAACCCATGTCTATTGCTGAACATATTGAACAATCTCGTAACCGATCTTTCACTCCCTTCACCACTGCGAATTCTTTGGATCAACAATTCCATTCACCTTCTTATCCGTATGTTGATCCTACTCCTGTCCAACCATTCAATTCCTATCCATCCTGCCCAACTTTTGCACCTTCCCTAGACATTGCTTCTGAACCGCTATTTGGGAGTTTCCAGTATCCTAACAACTTTGAATCTTTTACTGAAACCCCTTCACAACCTATGTCTAGTCTGGAACAGTCGTTGGAAGACTTTAGGGTAGCGTCATGCCAACAGATGATGGATTTGAATGTGTCCATGGCCGTCCTCATACAACCTAGTGACCCGGTAGCTAGTTTCCAACTAGCTCCAAATTTTCCAATGTATGATGAGGCGGTAGGACATGTTGAGATTTGAGTGGAGAGAGTGAGCTGTACACCCTTCTAAATCAAACCTACCCGTCCCAAATTGAATCCCACAACTCCGATTTTGAATGTCTATCTAGTGTTCCAAACGATTCACCAATTAAAGATAGAAGGATTAATGAGTTGTACGACTTTGTAGTGTTTGATTTACCAGATTGTGAAGGGACCCTGTCGAGTGAAACCAATCCCCAACCTTTTGACCTCTACACCCCCATCTTAGAACCTGAATTGATAGATATCCATACTTTTGATGAGGTGTCTGAGAATATTGATTTTCACTCGATTGATGATATTGACGCTGGGAATATTTTGGATGATGAACCCACAATTTTGGATGAGATTTTCTCTCTAATTCGTCGTCCCGAGTCATTAACTGTTTTTCCCGAACTCCACATGCGTCTTGATTTTGATGATAAATGCATGGATGAGCTTAACTTTGAGGAGAGTTTTGAGGATAGTTTTGAGGATGAACCAGTTTTAATTGATGATTCGGATTTTCCAATTCATCTTATCCCTTTCATTGACTGTGTATACCTTCCTGAAGCTTTAACCGATAACCTTCCTCAATTACTCCCTTCCATCCTTTCCATCGTTCCGACCTTGCAAGACACCGTATCACTTTCATTTCTTGTGTCTGGTTTACCAAGTTCGGCGTACCCATGTTTTTTCATGAATTTTGAAGGATTTGACCCCATTGCTCGACGGGTTGATAGATTAGCAAAATCGCTTTTTACACATAGGTCATCACATATTGTGCTAATTTATTCACTCCATTTTCACCCTCAAGTTCGGACTCCATTTCTTTTTCCCTTCCGCAATTCTTCTTCTCATATACCGAGACCTTATACCACTTTTATTCACATACGGTCTCGCGTATTCCCCATTTCTTTCCTCTCCGCATTCCTTCTCCAGCCATTGCGATATCACGATAAAGTTTTTGAATGGTTGGTGCTCACTTTTGGCCTGTGTAAGGCCTTGTATAGATTGATATTGTTCTCTTTCCCCTCTAATCCTGAATTTCAATGCTTAAACAGTGGAAACACTGTTTCACTTAAGTTTGGGGGGGCCCTTTTGTGTATATATTTTTTGTTTTGCTTTTTTGCTTTGTATATATGTTTTAGAGAGCACCGACAATTTTGACTCTCTTGGTGTAGCCTGACAGTGAGGGCACCGTCAAGTTTAAGTTTGGGGGTGTGCTCGGTAAGCTTTCTACCTTCGCATTCATTTTTATATTCTGCGTTTGCATACTTATTTTAAAAACCCACAAAAATCGAAAATTTTTACAAAAATATAAAAACTTTGTCGTCAAGTTAGCTAATAGGGTAGCTTAGATTTTTATTCCGAAAGTTTAGTTGATACGTTAGAAATAACTAAATCCTAGGCTTAGGAATTAAAAACCCTAAAAATAACCCTCATTTTATTTAGCTTTGGTAATTATATGTTCTTACAGTTTTTTTTGAGAAATAGGTAATCTTGAGTTCAGTTTTTTAGTTAAGTCAAGATGAAGGGAGAGTATTGAAACTTTACTGAAAGATAAGTCAGAAAAATAGTTTCTATTCTTGAGTTTAAATTTAGAAAGTATATACCCTACAAACTGCACATACACGCATCTTGAAACTTAGGATAGTAGAGAATGCCTAGAAATACTCTTGCCTGAAAACCTAGTATGAAAGAAAAAATAGTATTTAAAGCTAAACACCAAAAGAGCACATTGAAAAATATATCCGGTCTTGAAAAAGAAAAATAAAGAAAAGAAAAATAAATAAATAAAGTCAAGACCTGGAAACTGCTATTTACGCCTTAGGCTCACACATTCAGTAATCGGCCGTTAGTGTCTCAAGAAGCATTAATAGACGCATGAAAAGTGTGTGAGCAACACCGTCCATCATTAAATGAAAAGAAGTAGTATTAGGTATTAGGGCAAGGGTACTATAGCTTGAATTGAATTCTTGAGTGTAGGGGTGCAAATTTACACACACGTAGGGGTATACAATCGATGTTTGGATAAAAGATAGAAATAAAGAATAAGACTTATGTTTTCTGTAAAGTTGATAAAAATCCCTAATTTGAGACCGCACTTTTAGAAGGAAAACTCAGGAGGTACCAACATCTTTCTAAACTTTTTTTGGAACGTATAGGATCTGAGGATAAATAGATAGGAGGCGTGAAATATAAGGGTTGAATATTTCTAACTTATAATGATAGAGTTTCTAGCGTAGATACTAAACTGTAGGAGTAGAATCGATATTAACTTATGAAACTAACTTGACAGGATTTTGTGGGTGTAATCTGCTGAAAACCCTCAGGAGACAACACTCCTCCTACTAAGAACAGCTAGAGGTTTAACGGCTTGTTGCACGTGCTCAGTGCAATCGCGTTCCCTGCGAAAGTGAGGCTAGGATTTTTTTTTGCTCGGGACGAGCAAAAGATAAGTTTGGGGGTATTTGTTCATACCAGATTATTGCATTTTAATACCGTTCATTCATTATCTATTTTTTGTATTTATCGGTACTATTAACCAGTGTCTGCTCAGTATTACAGATTACAGGTATCCGTGACAAAATACTGGAAATACACTTAAAATCACGGATATTACAGTTGTGAGCTGACACTGCAATCAGAACCGCAAACCGACCGATAATTCTTGGGTTTCTTTGTGCAACATGCTTGTGTACACACTTTTTTTTTATCTAAATGGACCAACACAATACAAGTGTCTACACAAGTTGCACTAGGACCTAGGGGGCTGCCATGGCACACACTCATGATGGCTAGGCATAAGCGGGCATGAGAAGTGAAGTGCATTCAATGCATAAAGTGTTGATATGATTCATAGCTACAAGTTTCCCTCCAAGTCCTGAGTGCAACACAGAACTTTTTAGACCAAGCAAAAAACATCAGAGTGATGTGGGGGACAAAACAAGCCAACACACAAAGAACGAGACAGAGATCTCGGATTTGGGCCGAGATCACCACCTCTGTGGCCGGCCAAACAGTGCCCTGTGGGCCCCAGTCTTCTATGGTCCCTCTCTTGCTGCCTTGTCATCATATTTTTATTGTTTGCTTATTTAGTTTTTGAGCCTATAAAAACAGGCAGTGGGCAAGGGGCTCACTTTTGCCAAGTTTCATTCTTCATTTGTAACTCTTTTTGTTTCTTTAGTTCTTGTACATAGCTAACCCCTTGAGTTCTTTACCTTAACTTGATTTTGCAACCTCTTCATTGAGCTTGCAAGGTTAAGCTTTGGTTATTGATCTCAAGAGTTGTATCATTCTTCAAGTTTAATAAAGTTGTCTTTTTGTGCCTTCATTCACCATGAGTTCTTTGCCTCTTCTTGATCGTGCAAGCTCTTAATTGAGCTTGCAAGTTTAAGATTAGGTTATTGAACCCATGTCTTGTATTTTGTCCCTTGGTTCCTAGTTCTTACTATCTTGCTCTTTTATTTCTTGCTCATTTACTTTCTTACACTTTAATACTTGCTTTAATTACTTGCACTTTAAATTCCATGCACTTACTTACTTGTAATGTTTTCTTTTCTTTTCTTTGTTTTTTTCTTTGCTCTTTTTGGTTTGTTATTGTAATGTTTATGAATATATGTTGTTAGGCAAAGAATACGATATTATAAGTTAACGTTCCGTTTCTCATTTTCTTTTCCCTATTTTCCATTGAACTCCGTCCAAACGTTACGCAAGCGCTCCGTTAGGCACCCTACCCTACCAAGGTAATGGTGATTCCTAACCACGACCGGTTGCGTTCGGTTTGGCCGGAGACGAAAGCAAGAGATAAGAACGGATGGACAAGGGTCAATAAGCCGGATTCCACGAATACCGTGCTTAAATCCCCTAATCCATGTTGTTGCCGATTGTTCTAGCTTCAATCGTTAAGTTCGACTCAAAGGTTTTAGTGCGGATTTCCTTAGCTTACATAATTGTATCTTTTCCTAACAAGCTTTATACTTTGCATATAACACATAGGATAGATACAAACTTTTCGCCCACGCGCATTAACTCGTCAAAACAAGAACATAAAACGCTCCGTCTCCCTATGGATCGGCCCGTGCTCATCGCGGTTAGCTGCAAAGCAACACCGTCCTGATCGCGGTTAAACTTTAGAACTTCAAATACACGATACGCCAAAAGCGTGCGATCAGGCGCGGCTTCAACATCCCCTCAAATCTCGGGCTCCAGCGGGCTCTTCCACCTAATCGCCGGACATGTTTGAAGGTCCTTCAGCATTCTTTTAGTCTTAGCTGAAAGGGCCACCTCCCACGGGGCTTCTTCTATAAGTGAGCATGATGCCCCCGGCGTGTACACCTTTTTAGGAGCGTAGGATTGTGGCGGGTTCACCTTCCAGTTTTCGGACAACGCAAACTTGCCCTGTTGGTACTGATCTTCGATCCAACTTTTGAAGATGTAACAATCTTCAATTGGATGACCTAATATTCGGTGGTAAGGGCAGTAATTAGGATTGTTAATGTCGCCTGGTTGCGTTGGGCGTCTTGGCTTCGGCAGAGTGATGAGCCTGTTGCGCAGCGCTAGCTCGAATAACCTCTTTTTCTTATCCTGAGAGAACGAGCAAGGGCATCTCATCTTTTCTCCAAGGGATCTTTGTTTATTGTCTTGGTGAGCAACCGGTTTCGGGCCACTCGGTTGTTGTTGAGCGTTGGCGACGAAGGTTGCTTTCCCTTTCCCCTTTTCATTTCGGAGCTCCGTTTTTTAAGAGGATGGTCTATGGCCCATCTGGTCTATTTGGGCCAGCTTGTCAATCAAGGCCTGGAAGGTGGTGGGCTTGAAGAACATCATAAATTAGGAAATGGCAGCCTGAGGGTCGAGGGTCCCTACGAACATGCCCACGGCAGGAGCTTCCTCTATGCGCTGTTCATATTTTGACCATAGGTTCCGCCACCGAATGGCGTATTGAACCCAGGTTTCTCCCGGCTTCACTCTGGCATTGATTAGCGTGGTGATCGGGGTGCGCTCGCTGGCACTTGCGAATCTTTGTGTAAACAGCAGCTCGATTTTTGCAAATGTCTTGACAGAGTCATTCGACAGCTCAGAGTACCATTCGAATGCTGTCTCCGACAAGCTGCCAACAAACTGGCGAAGTAGCAATTTATCATCACCCCCAGTATTACCGCACAAGGCTCTGAATTGAGCAATGTGCTGGTGTGGATTACCCGTCCCCTTATACACGTGGAATTTAGGGATTATATATCCCGGCGGGTACTTTATTTGATCGTACCAACCTGGATAGGGTCGTCCGGTCTTGACGATTTGGCCAGCCGCTTCGCTCGCCTGATGAGCTCGTATTTGTTGAGCTATATAGTCGTCAAGCGCAACTTTCGAGATCGTTTCTTCCTTGGCTGCTGATAGAGCCGGAAGAGGGTTCGAAGTCTTCCCTCTGTCGTCTTCAAGGATTATTGGAAGGTCTTCATCTGGAGGATCTGGCTGTATCATCATCCCGACCGTATCTTGAAACAGAAGTGCCATTTGCTTTATGTTGGCCGCTTGTTCCGCGGCCTCTTTGTCTTTTTTCTCGAGCATTCTTTGGAGGAATTTGGCATCGGTTTCCTGCTCTTGGCGCTGTTCCGACGACGTCTCCGGGTTTCTTTCGGCTCAGTGAGTGCAGCTATCTTCGTTAGCATCTCCTGGAGCTTTTGCTGTTGTTGCTCCTGAGCCTTCGTCACAGATCGGGTGAGTGGTCGATGACCTGTAGAGATACGGCTATCCTCTTTCCCTGAAGCCATGTAGATGGTGTGCACTACTATGCCCCAGACTTGGGGCGTTTGGATTCAGTGCCTTTGAGCTTTGTCGCAGACACAAGGATCTTCTTCGGCCTTCCCCTTTTGTGGGCGGTTGAAGTTGAGGGGGCCGTTGCAGCGGGACCCAAGTAGACGACACCTTGTGTGGTACGACATGGTGGTCTTTCTCTTGCCGAACCTTCATCTTCTTCGGTCGACGGGAGTAGTCTTGGTTAATCACAGAGTCTTGGACCCTTCGCCAGACCCTGTGGATTTTGGAGGACAGCCGCTGAGGGGGCTTCTCCGGCATTGCCTTTGTAACGTTCTCTACAGGTGGAGGAGATATTTTTAGCACAGCAATTGGAGAGTTTTTACGCACCCTCCTGAGTGGTTCAAAGCTGTTCCCAGTTGGAACAGCAGCATCGACTTCCACCATTGGAGCTGGCGGAGTCAGTCCAGAAAGGAAACTGCCCCCAGCTTTCCTCACTCGGCACCAGTGGCGGAGTCGAGCATGTCGTGCGGCCGGGATCACCTCCGTTGTCGGGGTAGCTGCATCTTGCTTCATGCTTTGATGAGAAACTGCTGTTGGTGTCAGCCTGTCAAAGACCGACGTCCGTTGAGAGGGGATGGCCAACCTGTCGAAGGCAGACTTTCGAGCAGGGGAAGCAACCTTGGTGACTTCGCCTGGAGCGGGAGTTGGAACGACCAATCTTGTGAAGACCGACCCTTTAGCAGGAGAAGTCTCTCTGATGACTTCATTTACTGGAGCAGGGATGGCTATCCGTTTCGGGATAACCCTTTCAGGTATTGCGGGCCCCTTCACAGGCCCATTGGAGCTTTGGCCACGTCTGTTAAAGACCGAGGCGTTGGATTTGGGCGACCCGTTAAGAGGGGCCGCGGTAGTTGTAAGCCGATCAAAGACCGACTTCTTCGGAGCTTCCTGCGATGGCATCGGGGCGTTGAAGCTCATTGGTGGGAGCATGGTCCCAAAGAACAACCCAGTGGTGGCTTGCATCACCTGTTCCACTGGCATCATGAAAACGGAGGCCGCTTGAGGCCCGTAAGTTACTCCTATAACAACCGAGTTCAGTTATACCAATTTCTGTTGCCATATGTGTTGTTTGTGGTGTTCATTTCATTTACCATGTTTGGATGTGAATGGTAGTTTAATTTATATTCGACCCGCTTGCTTGAGCTTGTTGTTTCATAGTTATAGGATACCCTAACATCACATATTTTGCATATAACAATTTAAGTCACTTAAAATAATTTAAAAATACATGACATGGCCTGCATGATACCCCTAACCCTGTGGTAGCGTCCTTGCATCATGTTCTCATCCGTTCAGTGAAACGAACGTGTTTGGATGGCTACGCGCACGTACGTGCGTCCGTTCTTGGGGGTATGCATTTCTGTTACATAATCTTTCATTTTAATTTTTGGAACTTGCTAATAATTTTCATATTTCAAATCCAAAATTTTGGACCCGACCCGGACGCATTTTTGAAATGTTTTGTACCCCGCTAAAATTCAATTATTTGAATTTTAAATCTAAATTCTAATATTTTTTTCTTCAGTTCAGAAGATTTCATAAAACTATTTTAAATTTTTTTACATTTTCTTTTAACTAAGCAGATCTCTCTCTCCCTTTATATTTTTCCTATCAACCAATCACAATCTTTTCCTTATTCACCCGATCCCACGCTCGATTCTCTTTCTTTTCTCAGCCAATCGCATTCCTCTCTTTCTTTGCACCGGGCCCCACAGATCCCTCTCTCACCTTTCCCCTTTCTCTTTCTCTCTCCTCCGCCTCAGCTCTCTCTCTCTCTCTTCCCTTTCTCTCTCCTCTCGCGCCTCTCTCTCTCTTCTCGCGATTACTGTGCTCTTCTCGAGTCGGGTCACCGCCGCGCGATCTCGTCACCTCCCTTCACTCTTTCTTCTTCTTCTGTTTCTTTAAAACCCATCGACTCGCCACGAGAACCCACCAGAGAAAACCCTAACCCTACTCCTCTGCCTCCTCCTCCCTCAACCTCGCTACTCAGCCCTCATCATTACCTTCTTCCTCGACCTCATCTCCTCCCTCTCCTCTGCTACCCCTCCAAACCCAGAAACCCTGCGACAAAACCCCAGTAACCTAAACCCTAACTCCTCGACTCAACTCACCGCCGATCACCACCCCGATCTCACCCCACTCCCTCTCCTCCTCATCTTCTTTCTCTTCTTCTCCTTCATTTTTCTCTTCTTCTTCTGTTAAACCCTGCATATCCCACAACAACCGTGACCCATCACCCGAGCCCCCTTCACCCTCGCCAGAGCTTCGCCGATCATCACCGTCGACGCCGTCATCCCTCTGCAACCCAGTAAGCAATCCTATTCTCATCCCTCTTCTTCCTCTTTCCTCCTTCTCTTTCTTTCTTTTCTGTTTTTCTTTTCTTCTAAAAGTATTCACTGTTGTTTCTTGTTTGCCGGAGTCCGACGTGCCGGCGACGATCCCGACGACCCAGCGAGGACATCTGACCCGTGTGTTTTCATCGTGCATTGTTTGGACTCATTCCGTGTACCGTGCGCGCGTCGCGACTTTTCTCGCCGACGTGTGACGTTCCGTACGCCGTATCGCGATTCGTCGAGGCAAGTGAACCTTGCTACATGCTATTCATAATATTTTTATACTTATTTATTTAATTTCATATTAAGCCTACAGATCGAATTTAAAGTCACATGTTCCAATTTAACAGTGCGATGTTCCGTTTATATCTTTTAGATTCAGAACTTGAAACATACCCGTTGCATTTTAGTTTACTATACCTAGTAACCACATCTGTATTTTAAATCACATAATAACTATTTACATAGTCTATGGTACCCTTTTATAGTTTTACCCCATTGGACACCCGTGTGCATCTTTAACCTGTTTTAGATACATTTGCATCCATTTAACCCTTTTTTTTTATATAATTGCATCACTAGATCATTTAATACATGTTAATGTGATTTTAATATTCTATATGCTTTTAGGGTATGATACTTAATATTGGAACCACAACCCTAACTCTAATCTATACTGTGCATCCATATGATTTAATCTGTACCCTTGCATATATCATCCCCATGTTTCATTTTATTATTCACTAGTACCCCATGCTCGTTTACTTATGCTTACGTAGTAGATTATGAGCACCCACATGACGTCTTGTGCATCCTGACATGACTTGTTACACCTATTACTAGACACGACATGGTACCATGCTACTCTTGACCTGACATGACACCTATATACATTACTTGACCTGACCTGACGTACCATAGCCTGTTACCTGATCGTGTGACTAATGCCAACAAACCTGACCTGTTATCCTTACGGACATTTCCTGTTGTCTATCCAGACAAACCTGTACCTGCCTGATACTGTGTTGGCATTAGCTCTAGATCACTTAATACCTGACTTGAACACTTTTGACTTGGGGGTATGGGGAAATCAATGATGAAACCTGACTTGTAACTCGACAGTTTTATATCTGTTCTGATCAGTCTTACGGGCTAGGCCAGCCCCGGAGTGATGCTACGGACATCACTCGTCATTACCTACCATCCTTTACTGCCTTGCGGCACGTCTCGGGTTCAGCCCGAGAGTCATAGACCATGATCCCGGGCACGCACAGGATACTATTGAGTTACATCTATGATTCATCAAATTGATTTCAAAGACTTGAGAGTAGTTAACCCAATAGACCAATTTAGATTACTCACTGTACACTACCTTTCACTGCTCTGATTTATATTGCTGTTACACCTGCTTTACCGTTTATGATTATACTTGCATGTCTTGCTACCCTGTTTTTATATTATTGCTTGATGTTATGATGCGCTGACGTCTGGGTTTTGCATGGCCCAGATTCCGTACCTTTGCTGCAGTCCGAGCAGGAGTACTTCAGTCAGCAGGCTGAGTAGTGAGGACTCATTAGTAGTTAGTTCTTTTACATTTCCAGTATTTTATTCCTGATGTGAGCCCGCATTATGGGACATACATTCCAGTTATTCTTGTATTGGATCTCTTGCTTCCGCATTATTTATTCTTGACTCATTTTATTTTGGCTTATGAACATGTGCTAGATAGTTTTATTATTGTTCTTGATATTTCTACAGCCGTAATGTGACTGTGGAAGGATAATTCCTATCCACAGGTAGCATGGTTGGCTATGTCACGTGCCTACCTTAGCGTACTCTGGGAAGCGGGGCGTGACATGGTTCTTTTGGTATCAGAGCTATAGGTATAGGTTAATCGGGTTGATTCTTTTGTAGTTGGGTATTGGACCCAATACACAAATCAGAATACTCGTGATTAGGAAACATGTCCTGCCACTTTACCGTTTTACCGTTCTTGAATCTTAACCTCCTCCTGATTATACTTTTACGATATGCAAACCTCCTTTGCAAGTCAACTCGAAACCTGGTTCCTTGTTTATCTCTAGAACTTAGGCGACTTGGGTGGAGTTATGTAATTTTAGCTATGATACCGCGGCATGGTTACAATGCGGTACTCTATTTAAGTAACTTGGAGTTCTAGCCTTGATCTACATTTTGAATCTGTTATCATGCTAATCTTTTTGGTGCTTTGATTTTAGGAACATGGCAGACAAGAATCTGAAGACGTAACAAAGGCGTGTTGACGAAGCCGCCATGCTTGGAGTGATACGTGGGATATTGGAGAATCAAAAGCGACAGACCGAGCTGATCCAGCAGCAGGCTGAATCTTTTCAGGAAGGTTTGCGAACCGTTCAGCAGTCTGTGAACAAGGTTGTGGCCATACCGGGGGATCGTATGTGTACCATGGCGGATTTCAGGAGACTGGGTCCGTCTGTCTTTACTGGCTTAGAGGAGCCGTTGCCAGCGGAGCAGTGGCTGGTTGACACGGAGAATTTACTCATTGCGGCACAGATCCCAGAAGATAAGAGAGTGGATGTGGTACGCATCCAGTTGGTAGATTACGCCCGTGAATGGTGGCTTGTGGAAGAGACCGGCTTGCCCAAGCCGATCAAGTGGGCAGATTTTTCGAAGAGTTTCTTGGAGAAGTTCTTCCCGCGGACTGCACGGGAGGAAATGGAAGAAAAGTTCGTCAGTTTGAAGCAGAACGGCGCACCTGTAGATGTGCATGCAGCTGAGTGGACGCGGCTCAGTAGATTTGCTGGACTTCTGGTTGCCAACGATGCGGATAGGGCAAGGAGGTTCATGCGCAGTTTGGATGTGAACATCCAGAGGCAGATTGTCTCCCTGGGTTTGACCACTTTTTCTCAAGTGCTTACAGCGGCTCGAGAGCAGCAGACCCTATCTACGAAGACTGGGAGTACTCAGCAGCCAGCAATGGCAGTACAGAAGCCGGCTTTTGCACCGAACCGAGCACATGGACGAAGAGGCATTCCAGTGGACCGTCGTGGTGTGACACCGATGAAGAAGCATGCTGTTGTTGAGCAGAGGAGAACCGTGATCTATGACTACTGCCATTTACCTGGGCACGTGCAAAGGGAATGTCGAAGGAAACAGAGACTCTGTTTGGTTTGTGGTTCGGCGGATCATACTATCAGTACTTGTCCGTCGAAGCTTCATACGAAGGATGATGTTCTGAAGCCCCCACAGAAACCGTTTCAGGGACAGAAGCAGCTGACTCAGGGACCCAATCAAGCTCGAGCATTTACCCTGACGGCTGAGGAAGCCAAGGCTTCAGGGGAGGTTGTTTCAGGTATTCTACTTGTTCATGGTTTTCCCGCATTAGCGTCATTTGATTCTGGTGCATCCCATTATTTTATGTCGTCCAAGTTTATAGCTACACACTCGATTACCTGCACGACCCTGTCTAGTTTCTGGGACATACACACTGGGAATGGGAAAATCATATCTAGTAGAGAGTGTAAGGATTGTGCAGTTGTTGTTTGCGGACGGGAGCTTTTTGCAGATTTCTTGGTGATTGATACGGGCAGCTATGAAATCGTCTTGGGAATGGATTTTCTCGGTACTTTCCATGCTCACATTGATTGTAGGGCAAAGAAAGTAATTTTCCAGATTCCCGGACATCCAGAGTTTATCTTTACTGGAGGAAGCAGTTCTGTCGGGCCAGCCGAGTTTAGGGCTAGGCCGACAACTAGTGTTCTTTCGTCATTGGAAGTTGATAAAGATGAAGCGCCAGCTGTTGTTCGAGATTTCATGGACATGTTCGAAGACATATCAGGATTACCGCCGAAGCGAGACGTAGAGTTCGCGATTGATCATGTTCCTGGTGCAGCGCCAGTCTCTAAAGCGTACTATCCAATGGCACCAGTGGAGTTGGAAGAAGTTAAGAAGCAGGTTACTGAATTACTTGAGAAGGGTTGGATCCAAAGCAGTAACTCGCCTTGGGGAGCTCCAGTTCTTCTAGTCTAGAAGAAAGATGGCACAAGAAGAATGTGCATCGACTATCGAGAATTAAACCGGGTGACTATTAAGAACAAGTACCCGATCCCTCGCATTGGCGAACTATTTAAGCAGCTTAGTGGCGCGAGGGTATTCTCGAAGCTGGATTTGCGATCCGGATATCATCAGGTCCGAGTGAAAACAGAAGATATTTGCAAGACGGCGTTCCGAACTCGGTATGGACATTACGAGTACTTAGTGATGCCCTTCGGAGTAACGAATGCACCGCCGATATTCATGGACTTGATGAACCGAATCTTTTCACCATTCTTGGACCAGTTTATTGTGGTGTTCATTGATGATATTCTGGTCTACTCGAAGGGTATTGAAGAGCACGCAGAACATTTGAAGATCGCGTTGCAGACGCTGAGGCAAGAAAAATTATATGCAAAGATGAGCAAGTGAGAGTTTTGGCTGAAAGAAATAAAGTTTTTGGGGCATGTCGTGTCTGGCGATGGAATCGCCGTTGATCCCGAAAAGATTGCAGCAGTTCATGATTGGCCGATTTCGAAGAATGTTGCGGAAATAAGAAGCTTTCTTGGACTCGCCAGGTATTACAGAAGGTTCGTGGAGAACTTTGCTCGTCTGGCGGAGCCGTTGACTAAGCTTACGCTCAAGGAGGTACCTTTTGTGTGGACGGATAGGTGTGTGTCATCTTTTGAGGTGTTGAAGCAGAAAATGATAATCGCTCCTATTCTGACCGTGCCAGACAGTTCCGAAGAATTGGTGATTCACAACGACGCATCTGGGAAAGGATTGGGATCTGTTTTGATGTAGCATGGGAAGGTTATAGCGTACGCATCGAGACAGTTGAAGACCCATGAGAAAAATTACCCAACTCAGGACTTGGATCTTGCGGCTGTGATCTTCGCTTTAAAGATTTGGAGACACTACCTTTTGGGCGAAAGGGTCGAGGTTTTCACCGATCATAAAAGCTTGAAGTATATGTTCACGCAGAAGGAGCTTAATATGAGGCAGCGCAGATGGTTGGAGCTGATGGCTGACTACGATCTCGATCTTAAGTACCATCCGGGGAAAATTAATGTCGTGCCGGATGCGCTCAGTCGGTTACCAGCAATTCAGACGTTGACTGCACAGAAAGAACTCATTGAAGACTTTCGAAGATTTGATTTGGAGGTTGTGCTACCGCATTCTTCGGGACAGTTGATGCAGCTGCAGGTACATTCATCGTTGATCGAGAACATTAAAGCAGCGCAATCGCAGGACCCTAGATTGCAAAAGTTCCGAGAACAAGTTGAAGCTGGACTTCGAACTGACTTACTGATCCATGAAGATGGTTCATTGAGATATGGTAACCGTTTGTGTGTGCCAAATGGAGATATTCGCGAAGAGCTTATGAAGGAGGCGCACCGTTCAGCTTATTCCGTACATCCAGGAGGCACGAAAATGTACCGAGATGTACAACAGCATTTCTGGTGGGAAGGCATGAAACGGGAGATTGCCCGCTTTGTGGAAAAATGCTTGGTGTGTCAGCAAGTTAAGGCTGAACATCAAAAGGTTGCTGGTTTATTGCAACCACTTTCGATTCCTCAGTGGAAGTGGGAATGGATTTCGTGACAGCTCTACCGCGGAGTCCAAAGGGCAACAATGCAGTGTGGGTGATTGTTGATCGTTTGACCAAGGCAGCTCATTTCATTCCTTTTCGGGTTGGTCAATCAACAGAAACTTTGGCAGAACGGTACATGCAGGAGATTGTAAGATAGCATGGAGTACCGGTGAGCATCGTGTCCGACCGTGACACTCGGTTCTTATCACACTTTTGGAGGAGCTTACAGGAAAGTTTGGGGACTCGATTGAAGTTTAGCACAGCTTATCATCCTCAAACAGATGGCCAGTCGGAGAGAACGATCCAAACTCTTGAAGACATGTTGAGAGCTTGCATATTGGACTTCAAAGGTTCGTGGGAGGATCATCTACATTTGGTGGAGTTTTCTTACAACAACAGTTTCCAGGCGACTATTCAGATGGCTCCATTCGAAGCTTTATATGGTCGCAAGTGTCGTTCATCGGTTTGTTGGGATGATGTCGGTGAACGAAGATTGTTGGGACCAGATTTGGTTGTGCAGACAGTTAAGAAAGTTAGCGCTATCCGGAATCATATGAAAGAAGCACAAGACCGACAGAAGAGTTGGGCAGATATATCGAGAAGACCTCTAGAGTTCACCGTGGGTGATTTGGTGTTCTTGAAGATATCACCGACTAGAGGGGTGATTCGTTTCGGAAGTCGAGGAAAGCTCAGTCCTCGATTCATCGGACCTTTTGAGATTTTGGAGCGTGTTGGTGAGGTAGCGTATCGATTGGCGTTGTCGCAATCCTTGGCGAATGTTCATGACGTGTTTCACGTATCTCAACTCCGTAAGTATGTTCAAGATGAAACACATATGTTGGATCATTCAGAGCTGACTGTACGAGAAGACTTGACTTTTGAGGAGCGACCGATTGTGATTGTGGATCGAAGGGAAAAGGTTCTTAAGAACAAGGTTATCCCTCTTGTACTTATTTCATGGGGTAATCGCTCACATAGAGAGTCAACTTGGGAACGAGAGAATGAAATCCGGCAGAAGTTTCCCCATCTTTTCTTGTAGTTTGTTGTCGTTTATCCTTTTTGTGTTCTTGGAAGTTCGAGGACGAAATTCTTTTTGTAGTTGGATATAATGTAACAACTGAGTTCAGTTATACCAATTTCTGTTGCCATATGTGTTGTTTGTGGTGTTCATTTCATTTACCATGTTTGGATGTGAATGGTAGTTTAATTTATATTCGACCCGCTTGCTTGAGCTTGTTGTTTCATAGTTAAAGGATACCCTAGCATCACATATTTTGCATACAACAATTTAAGTCACTTAAAATAATTTAAAAATACATGACATGGCCTGCATGATACCCCTAACCCTGTGGTAGTGTCCTTGCATCGTGTTCTCGTCCCGTTCAGCGAAACGGATGTGTTTGGATGGCTACGCGCACGTACGTGCGTCCGTTCTTGGGGATATGCATTTCTGTTACATAATCTTTCATTTTAATTTTTGGAACTTGCTAATAATTTTCATATTTTAAATCCAAAATTTTGGACCCGACCCGGGCGCATTTCTGAAATGTTTTGTACCCCGCTAAAATTCAATTATTTGAATTTTAAATCTAAATTCTAATATTTTTTTCTTCAGTTCAGAAGATTTCATAAAACTATTTTAAATCTTTTTACATTTTCTTTTAACTAAGCAGATCTCTCTCCCCCTTTATATTTTTCCCATCAACCAATCACAATCTTTTCCTTATTCACCTGACCCCACAGTCGATTCTCTTTCTTTTCTCAGCCAATCGCATTCCTCTCTTTCTTTGCACCGGGCCCCACAGATCCCTCTCTCTCCTTTCCCCTTTCTTTTTCTCTCTCCTCCGCCGCAGCTCTCTCTCTCTCCTCCCCTTTCTCTCTCCTCTCGCGCCTCTCTCTCTCTTCTCGCGATTACTGTGCTCTTCTCGAGTCGGGTCACCGCCGCGCGATCTCGTCACCTCCCTTCACTCTTTCTTCTTCTTCTGTTTCTTTAAAACCCATCGACTCGCCACGAGAACCCACCAGAGAAAACCCAAACCCTACTCCTCTGCCTCCTCCTCCTTCGACCTCGCTACTCAGCCCTCATCATCACCTTCTTCCTCGACCTCATCGCCTTCCTCTCCTCTGCTACCCCTCCAAACCCAGAAACCCTGCGACAAAACCCCAGTAACCTAAACCCTAACTCCTCGACTCAACTTACCGCCGATCACCACCCCGATCTCACCCCACTCTCCTCTCCTCCTCATCTTCCTTCTCTTCTTCTCCTTCATTTTTCTCTTCTTCTTCTGTTAAACCCTGCATATCCCACAACAACCGCGGCCCATCACCCGAGCCCCCTGCACCCTCGCCGGAGCTTCGCCGATCATCACCGTCGACGCCGTCATCCCTCTGCAACCCAGTAAGCAATCCTATTCTCATCCCTCTTCTTTCTCTTTCCTCTTTCTTTCTTTTCTGTTTTTCTTTTCTTCTAAAAGTATTCACTGTTGTTTCTTGTTTGCCGGAGTCCGACGTGCCGGCGATGATCCCGACGACCCAGCGAGGACATCTGACCCGTGTGTTTCCATCGTGCGATGTTTGGACTTATTCCGTGTACCGTGCGCGCGTCGCGACTTTTCTCGCCGACGTGTGACGTTCCGTACGCCGTATCGCGATCCGTCGAGGCAAGTGAAACTTGCTACATGCTATTCATAATATTTTTATACTTATTTATTTAATTTCATATTAAGCCTATAGATCGAATTTAAAGTCACATGTTCTAATTTAACATTGCGATGTTCCGTTTATATCTTTTAGATTCAGAACTTGAAACATACCCGTTGCATTTTAGTTTACTATACCTAGTAACCACATCTGTATTTTAAATCACATAATAACTATTTACATAGTCTATGGTGCCCTTTTATAGTTTTACCCTATTGGACACCCGTGTGCATCTTTAACCTGGTTTAGATAAATTTGCATCCATTTAACCCTTTTTTTATATAATTGCATCACTAGGTCATTTAATACATGTTAATGTGATTTTAATATTCTATATGCTTTTAGGGTATGATACTTAATATTGGAACCACAACCTTAACTCTAATCTATACTGTGCATCCATATGATTTGATCTGTACCCTTGCATATATCATCCCCATGTTTCATTTTATTATTCACTAGTACCCCATGCTCGTTTACTTATGCTTATGTAGTAGATTATGAGCACCCACATGACGTCTTGTGCACCCTGACATGACTTGTTACACCTATTACTGGACACGACATGGTATCGTGCAACTCTTGACCAGACATGACACCTATATACATTACTTGACTTGACCTGACCTACCATGGCTTTACCTGTTACCTGATTGTGTGACTAATGCCAACAAACCTGACCTGTTGTCCTTACGGACATTTCCTGTTGTCTATCCAGACAAACATGTACCTGCCTGATACTGTGTTGGCATTAGTTCTAGATCACTTAATACCTGACTTGAACACTTTTGACTTGGTGGTATGTGGAAATCAATGATGAAACCTGACTTGTAACTCGACATTTCTATACCTGTTCTGATCATTCTTACGGGCTAGGCCAGCCCCGGAGTGATGCTACGGACATCACTCGTCATTACCTACCATCCTTTACTGCCTTGCGGCACGTCTCGGGTTCAGCCCGAGAGTCATAGACCGTGATCCCGGGCACGCACGGGATGCTATTGAGTTACATCGATGACTCATCAAATTGATTTTAAAGACTTGAGAGTAGTTAACCCAATAGACCAGTTTAGATTACTCACTGTACACTATCTTTCACTGCCCTGATTTATATTGCTGTTACACCTGCTTTACCGTTTATGATTATACTTGCATGTCTTGCTACCCTGTTTTTATATTATTGCTTGATGTTATGACGCGCTGACGTCTGGGTTTTGCATGGCCCAGATTCCGTACCTTTGCTGCAGTCCTAGCAGGAGTACTTCAGTCAGCAGGCTGAGCAGTGAGAACTCATTAGTAGTTAGTTCTTTTACCTTTCCAGTATTTTATTCCTGATGTGAGCCCGCATTATGGGACATACATTCCAGTTATTCATGTATTGGATCTCTTGCTTCCGCATTATTTATTCTTGACTCATTTAATTTTGGCTTATGGACATGCGCTAGATAGTTTTATTATTGTTCTTGATATCTCTACAGCCGTAATGTGACTGTGGAAGGATAATTCCTATCCACAGGTAGCATGGTTGGCTATGTCACGTGCCTACCTTAGCATACTCTGGGATGCGGGGTGTGACAACTCCACCAGACGGGGCGAAGCGAGAATTGTTGTTGCAGTTGATGCAGTTGAAAGCCATTGATCTTCTTTTTTCTGCACGGAGCAAGACACCAAATCTTAATACCTCGAATCCAGGGGCAACCATATCAAACCTCGATTCATTCGCGAAAAACGACACACGAAGTGTGGGGTGGAAAGAGGAAAAGGTCCCACCGGGCGTGCCAGAATCTGTTCGCCGCCGAAAGACGCGACCGGGATGTTCTGACGTCCGGCCTGAATTTTGGGGGCAGATGCTATTTGGTTTTATCCGTCCACCTCTCCAAAGATGACAAGTTGATTTATGACACCGTATATCGAAGGTTTAAACGGATGCGGCCGATATAGCAGACATCGTCAGATTCCCCCTCATTGTGAGGGGTTTTTTGATTGTGGGGACGCTCTTCCCTGCAGGCGCAAGACCCTGCAGTTAATTACGTTACCGCGTAGCAATAACCACTTTCTCCTTCTCCATATGTTCACTTCGTGTCGTGTGTGTTTATTTTATTTTTTGGTTGCCCGTGGATTGTATACGGAGACTAATTTATGTTGTCGCCCGTAGGGCGTGGATTAGTCCAAATCCGTATTTTTCTTAGATTTGGGTTTGGGTTGGGTTTAAGGATCGTTAATCTCAATGAGATTAAGATCAACTTAAACGTTTGTTGAGGATACGTTAATCTAATTTTAGACTAAGATCTACTCAACGGGGGTTCAGGATCATTTAGATCCAACGAAAGAGTATTTGGGCTCTATCGTCTTAGTTAGGGACGTTGCAGTCCAATGGGTTTAAGGACATCGTAGTCCATGAGTTTAAGGACCTCATAGTCCGTAAGGTTTAAAAACATCGTAGTCTGGTTTAAATACATCGTAGTCTAGTTTAAAGACATCATAGTCTGGTTTTGGTTTAACCGTTTGGGGATATACTAAAAGTTATTAGTTACTGGGACCCTCCATCTCTCTGAAGACGTTGAAGAATTACAACGACATGTATCAGAGGTATGAAGAGATGTACCCTTGAACCAGTGTTGGTTGGGAGATCTATAGTCAGGTTTGGGACTAAGACCAAAAGATTGCAAGCACATGGACTCGGTTGGTCTGAGCTAGGGACTTATGTCCGACTTGGGCTCAGCCCACTCAGTTTTGATTGAAATGTTGAACATTTGTTTTGATGTTGAACATTTGTTTGGGCTCAGCCTCTTTTGTTTAATAATGCTGAGCATTAATTTGGGTTCTGACACCCTTCTCTCTTTTTGTCTTTCATTGAGTGTTAGACACTTTTTATGGCGCTGAAGTCCTTCTTGAGGAGTGCAGAGTGCTCTGTGTTAGAAGCGCCCACGTGAGGAGCACATAGAACGCTCGGCGCCAACCAATGAGTGTAGTGCACTTTTATGAAATAGCGCACACGTGAGGAGCACGTGGTGCGCTTGGCGCTGAGTGCCAGACTTGGAGCGCTAAGGCGCTTCTTATGAAATAGCACACATGTGAGGAGCACGTGGTGCGCTTGGCGCTGAGTGCCAGACTTGGAGCGCTAAGGCGCTTCTTATGAAATAGCGCACACGTGAGGAGCACGTGAGCGCTAAGGCGCTTCTTATGAAATAGCGCACACGTGAGGAGCACGTGATGCGCTTGGCGCTGAGCGCCAGACTTGGAGCGCTAAGGCGCTTCTCATGAAATTGCGCACACGTGAGGAGCACGTGGTGCGCTTAGCGCTGAGCGCCAGACTTGGAGCGCTAAGGCGCTTCTTATGAAATAGTGCACACGTGAGGAGCACGTGGTGCGCTTGGCCCTGAGCGCCAGACTTGGAGCGCTAAAGCGCTTCTTTGGCAGTTCTGATTAACTTTGTGCTCTGAGAATTAAATTCTCGTTTATAAGAGACGTTGTCTTATGGATTTAAGAACTAAGTTCTTCTTTTATGAGAAGATGCTATGATTTCTCCTGTTTTTGTGAAAGACTTTGTCTTATAGATCTGTGATCTAAAGAGAACTAAGTTCTTCTCTCCCCTCTTTTATGATGAGATGCTATGATCTCTTTTACTTTTATGAAAGAATTCTGTCTTATAGATCTATGGTCTAGAAAAAGAACTAAGTTCTTCTTATTTTGATGAGATGCTTTGATTTCTCTTTTTTATTTATTTTGAAGAAACTCTTCTTCTCAGAGCTTGCTCTTCTCTTTTTTTTGAGAACTTCAAGTTTATGGGGGGTCTTTCTTTTTAAGACTTGAAGTCTTGGGTCCTTTATATAGGGGAGGCTGATTTGTTTTATCAGTTAAGGAAATCTCTCCTCTGATTGATTTGGGAATGTTTCCTACCGTTGGATCTTTGATCCTAGGGCTTCTATTTTACAGAAGACATCTTTCTTGTTATTAACAAGATTGGGAAATTATTTTCCCATACAGAGATTATTCTGTATCTTGGTGATTTTTAATCACCATTGGATCTTTGATCCAACGGTGCTCTGATTTACAGAGCACAATCTTTCTTGTTTGGAAAAATTTGAGGAGTATTTCCTCAACAGAATTAAATTCTATAATTTGATGATTTATTCATCTCAGTTGGATCTTTGATCCAATGGTGGAGAACATTTAGTTCTAGCCCTGGCGCTCTCGTGCTTTGCATGTGAGGCGCTGCCTCAGAGTCTTTGACTCTTGGTGCTGACGCTGCTAGCGCCAGCGCTCTCGTGCTTTGGACGTGAGGCGCTGCCTTAGAGCCTTTAGCGCTGGCGCTCTTGGCGCGAGCGCTCTTATGCTTTGCACGTGAGCGCTGCCTCAGAGTTTTTGACTCTTTAGCGCTGGTGCTCTTGGCACGAGCGCTCTTATGAGGCGCTGCCTCATTTCAAATTTCAAATTTGAACAGAGCTTTGCTCTGATTGGGGGAAACATGGCTTACATGAAATACGTAATTCCTAGTATATCCAATGTATTCATTTGTGATCTGGAATGTTTATAAATGCGTGCAACGTATGGCTATTTATATATGAGATATATAATAAACGTTGCCTATGTTTTGCACCCGCGCTAGTCCAGCCCTTTTTCTGCCGTTAGTTAAGTAACATAACGGTGCATGACGGGGCCCTATGGCGAATGCGGATGGCATAAGCGTACGTTCTATTTTCGTTTCTTTTCTGTGATGTTTAGGAAACGTAAATGATGGGATAACACTAATGTGATTAATGTTAAGAAAAAGAAACCTAAAAATGTTGTAGAATCAAACTTTTTAAAATGGGTAACTCTAGTTTTGCTTTGCATAGTGGTATTCCTTGATGAATATCCATCACCTCATTCAATGAGGAAAGGGCCGAGATCCCTTCACCGGGAGTGACCCCTTTAGCGAAACTAGCAAATGTTACAAAGCACTCGATTGATTTTATAGTTGATCTAACTTTTGCTTTGCATCATGGTATTCATGAATATCCAGCACCTCATTCGATGAGGAAAGAGCCGAGATCTCTTCACCGGGAGTGACCTC
Organism: Agapanthus africanus; assembly: GCA_030015575.1. Lineage (NCBI taxonomy): Eukaryota > Viridiplantae > Streptophyta > Magnoliopsida > Asparagales > Amaryllidaceae > Agapanthus > Agapanthus africanus. The sequence goes on along the minus strand of CM057349.1, from coordinate 405,639,429 downwards.
TTTAGCAAAATTAGAAAGATACTACAAAACCATTCGACTTTTAAAACTGGAGCTTAAACCACTCTTTTCACTAGATTCTACAACGATATCAAGTTCAAAAGGTTAAGGGTTTTCATAAAAACCATCCGTTGCCCTCCACCATTTTAGAAAGTAGAGTATTTAGTATTCATGCCACGTTTGTTGACTATAGTTAAGCCGTGGTGTACGGTAGCTAAGTGATGCCTTCCTACAAAGCATTTGATGCGATCGATTAAGACATTCGTATGACTTTGTTGATCATAGTTAAGGGTCATGCGGGTGGGTCTAAATCAATCACGAAATGGTGGGTAGAACTTGACTAGTGCTTATGAATTGTTGACCATAATTAAGGTCATAAGACACTAGGGGTAAAAATCATATTGGGAATTTCAAGAGTTGAAATTTGCAATGAGATTGCATACCTTCTATTTGATAGTTGGATCCCGATCCCACTGTGAGTAAAAATTACTCCCGGGTGAGTTTTGCACTTTACAATTAGCTAATCTAGTAGGTGTTTAGAAAGGTGTCAACGGGGTTACGCCTCTAGAAAAATGAGATTTATTTTAATTAGGTCCGTGCGAAAGCACGGGGAACCTCCCTCGGAGTACCGACACTGGCCTGGCCGACTGGTTAGCGAACTTGTAGATTGCAATTAATCCTGGCTAATTTTCTTTTTAAGGTTTGAAGGAAAATTTGATAAAAAGCAGTGGGAGACATCGATTAGATAAGATTAATAACCAATCTAATTATGCAAGAGCAATCGCTGAGTGTCTTCTTTTCTCTCTCCTAATGGAAGATACCTATAACGGCACTTAAGTTTTTATTAGACAAGAATAAACTCACGGGACCGAATTACAAAGATTGGCTAAGGAACATAAATATTGCCCTGACCTATGATAAGGCCGGATACGTCCTGACTACTCTAGCCCCTCCTAGACCAGGCCCTAATTCTTCAGTTGCTGATAAAGAAATCCGCAAGACATGGGATATAGACTATGCAACAGCCAAGTGCCTCGCGCTTGCTTCTATAAACAATGAACATCAGAAGCAGCATGAGAACATGGATGTACAATCCATCTTTCTCTATACAAAGGAGTTGTATGGAGAGCAATCTCGTACTCTCCGATACGATGCATCTCGAAAGTTGTTTCAGATGCGGATGGCTGCTGGCACGTCTGTAGGTGACCATGTATTGAAGATGATTGGACTTATCGAAGAACTAGAGGACCTGGGTTGGACCATGGAGAACGAACAGTATGTTGATATTGTTCTACAGTCTCTTCCCCTGCCTTTGCTCAATTCATTGTAAACTTCAACATGCATAACTTGGAAAAGTCATTACCTGAACTCCTCAATATGTTGAGGAGTGCAGAGAGCATGCTAAAGGTAGCGAAAACTCCCGCTCTAATTGCTGGGTCATCTTCTTTTTCCGTCCCGAAAGCCAAGGAGAAGGGAAAGAAGAAGAAGAATCCCATCAAGCCGATAGGAGGAGTGAAATAGGCACCGGGAAAGGATAAGATAGGGCTGCTGCGACAGGACGAGGGGAATGCTTCCACTGCCACCAAACTGGGCACTGGAAGAGAAACTGCGTTAGATACCTGGCCGGCCTCAAGAAGAAGAAGCATGGTTATGCTTCCACTTCAGGTGTGTTTGTAACAGAAAACTGTTTTTCAATTAACTCTGCTTCCTGGGTATTAGATACCGGGTCAGGATCTCACATCTGCAATTGTGTGCAGGGGCTGAGAAATAGCAGGTTTTTGAAGAAAGGTGATCATACTCTCCGAGTTGGGAATGGTTCCTCTGTACATGCTGTAGCAGTGGGAGAGTATCACCTTGGTTTGCCGTCGGTTTGTATATTTGTTTTGAACCCATGTTATTTTGTACCTTCAATGTTATGTAATATTATATCTGTATCATTGTTGGACAATACTGGATATAATTTTGTATTACAATTTAATGTTATGAACATTAACCTTAATCAAGAGTTGATTGGGTTTAGTACATTAAATAACGGGATATACGTTCTAAACCAGCACACAGTTTTCAATATACAACACACAAACAAAAGGAAGATTTCAGACATAAATGAAGCTTTCATTTGGCATTTTAGACTTGGTCATATTAATGAAACAAGACTAACCAAGCTACATAAAGATGGATATTTAAACTCTTTTGAATATAAATCTTATGCGACTTGCCAGTCTTGTATCAAAGGTAAAATGACCAAAACTCCATTTAGTGGACACGGAGAGAGAGCTACTGAACTCTTAGGCCTCATACATAGTGATATATGTGGACCAATGTCTACACATGCGAGAGGTGGTTTTTCGTACTTCATAACTTTTACAGATGATTTCTCAAGATTCGGACACGTGTTCTTATTGAAATATAAGTCCGAAGCCTTCGAAAAGTTCAAGGAGTATAAATCTGAAGTAGAAAAACAAACGGGCTTGAGTATCAAGAAACTTCGATCGGATCGAGGAGGTGAGTATCTAAGCTCAAAGTTTCTAGATTTCCTAAAAGAGAATGGGATTCTCTCTCAGCTCACTCCTCCATACACACCATAGCACAACGGTGTGTCGGAACGGAGGAATCGTACCTTATTTGATATGGTACGATCAATGATGAGTGATGCTGAGTTACCACTTTCATTATGGAGGCACGCATTGGAGACTGCGATTTATCTATTGAATAGGGTTCCGACCAAAACCGTGTCAACCACTCCATATGAGATATGGTATGGGAAGAGACCATCTCTTAAACGAGTTAGGATATGGGGTTGTCCGGCTTATGTGAAAAAGAAGAATCCGGACAAACTCGAGACACGATCGGTTTTGTGTAAATTTGTGGGATATCCAAAACACTCGTATGGATATCTTTTCTACCACAAGGAGGAACAAAGGGTGTTTGTTTCTCAGTATGCCACATTTTTAGAAAATGATTTTTTTACAAATGATATTGTTGGCAATACGGTAGAACTGGAAGAAATTCCAGAAACACAAACAATGACTGCTGATTTGGTTGAACCTGAGGTTTTAATATAACCTGACGAACCTCAGCCACTCCGTAGATCTAGTAGGACTTCTCGCCCACCTGATAGATACTACAGTTTTCTAATTGATGGTGATAGAGAAGATTGCATCATGGATGATGATGATCCTACTAGTTTTCAACAAGCTATCATGAGTGGTGACTCAGTGAAGTGGCTGGATGCCATGAGATCCGAAATGGAATCCATGCACACCAACAAAGTATGGACTTTGGAGGTTGCACCTCCTGGAGTAAAACCCATTGGGTGTAAATGGATTTTTAAGAGAAAGATCGGTGTGGATGGTCAGGTGGAGACCTATAAAGCTAGGCTGGTCGCAAAAGGATTTCGTCAAAGACCAGGCTTGGAGTATGATGAAACCTTTTCACCAGTCGCGATGCTCAAATCCATTCGGATCCTGCTTGCTATAGCTGCTCACTATGACTATGAGATCTGGCAGATGGATGTTAAAACGGCATTTCTAAATGGTGATTTAGAAGAATGCGTTTTTACGGATCAGCCAGAAGGCTTCATTAATAGTGGGAGCAGCGGAAAAGCATACAGGTTGCTTAAATCTATCTATGGATTAAAGCAGGCATCACGGAGTTGGAACATCTACTTTGATGATATAATCAAAGAGTTTGGTTTTATCAAAAATATAGATGAACCATGCATTTATAAAAGGATTGTAGAGAGTACTGTTACATTCCTCGTATTGTACGTGGACGACATTCTCTTGATAGGAAATGATGTTCCTATACTACAATCGGTCAAACTATTCTTATCGCAGAGGTTCTCCATGAAAGACCTGGATGATGCCTCGTACATTCTGGGGATTAAGATCTATAGAGATAGATCTAAGAAATTATTGGGATTGTCCCAATCGAGATACATTGACACCATAGTAAAGAGGTTTAGTATGGAAGATTCCAAACGAGGTAATTTACCCGCTTGTCACGGGATCACCCTCTCCAAAGAGATGTCTCCAAAGACTGATGAGGAGAGGGCTCGCATGAGCATTATACCCTACGCTTTGGCGGTAGGATCTATAATGTATGCGATGTTGTGTACTCGCCCAGATGTAGCTTATGCACTGAGTACAGTAAGCAGGTATCAATCCAATCCAGGGGAGAAACACCGGACTGCTGTAAAGAACATTCTGAAGTACTTGAGAAGAACTAAAGAAATGTTCTTGGTATATGGTAACGGAGATCTCCAAATGGATGGGTTTACCGACTCTAGCTTCCAGAGCGACAAGGATGATAGTAAGTCCATCTCAGGGTTTGCATTTACCCTAAATAGAGGGGCGGTATGTTGGAAGAGTTCCAAGCAAGATACCGTCGCTGACTCCACGATGGAAGCTGAGTATATTGCTGCTAATGATGCCGCAAAAGAGACAGTCTGGATGAGGAAGTTCATTTCTGAACTTCAGGTGGTTCCATCCATTGCTAATCCAATACCTCTGTATTGCGATAACAATGGAGCCATGGCTTTGGCAAAGGAACCAAGGTTCCATCAGAAATCCAGACATATCTTGAGGTGGTATCACCTCATCAGGGAGATAGTGAATCGTCAGGACATCGAGATACGGAGAGTAGACACGAAAGAAAACACAGCAGATCCATTCACCAAGGCCATCCCTCAAGTCTAGTTTGAGAAACTGTTCGAGCTGTTGGGCATGCGGTATGCCGGCAACTGGTTCTAGTGTAGACAGTGGGTACTTATTGCACCAACTACAGGCCTTAGTGCAAGTGGGAGATTGTTAGATTGTATGCCCTAGAGGCCTGTATTGTATAGGATGCTAGGCATGTATATGTACAGAAACAATCTTTGCTCGAAATGATAGTATGCTATCTGGTTTATTTTCATCTTAACGTGTGATGTGTTGTATTTCATATCTTTATATACATGTTGATGAAGCCCTTAGGATTATACTTGACTGCCAAGATTATGATGTAAATCATACATGTGGGGCCTGGGCAGTCTATAAGCATATCCTTTAATAGTTCCTAGTTGAGGGTATATCGAGACAGGGCATCGATATTACCAGAGTAGACTAGTGTGTACGTTTCTTAACCCTGGGGGCGATGGTTGATCCCACAAACATTGGTGTTTGACATCAAAGATTGTACACAGGTGCTCATTGGAGAATGGGTACACCGAATAGGACTCGCCGAGAACTCCTAGATGGTATATATACCTATTGTCAGATAGCAGTTCTCTGGTGACACTTGTACAGGTTAGTCTGTAGACCCGAGATCATCATAGTGTCTTGTGTGATTCCCACTGTACTTTGATTTCCTCCCTACCATAGCTCTACCGAGTCGTGCAAACAGGTGGATTTTGGGTACAGTCCCGAATCGCATGGAGGCAGTGAGCGATAGGAGGGGTTGCTTCTCTCCCGGTATAAGGAGTTGATGTCGCGCTATGCTTGATCGGCCATAACAGCAAATCCCTGGCCAGGATTCTCGAGATTTACTGATAAGAGTTATCAGTAGTTTCTCGAACCATTATGGGCCGTAAATCAGCATGACTTATAAAGTTACCGGGGTCTGACATTTACCACACCTCGACGACATATGCGACGTATCAGACGAAGAGACCGGACTGTACGGTAAGTGTTGCTTACAGGCTTGTTAGGGTTGTGATGAGTTCGTTCGTCGGCCACCTTTTCGTCATGTACCCGGGTTGCCGTACGCACTGCTAGTGCCGCTGACGTGCTTGTGGTTAAACCCACTTCCAGCGTACTGTCGAGTCTTTAGAGTCCCACACAGAGGGTTCTCTGGTTCAGGCAAAAGATGTAGAGGCCGTAAGTTGTTACGGCAGGGTTTCAATCATGTTCGTGTAATGGTTACAGGAATAATGATCGGAAGGTTAATACTGGTAGGCTTTAGTTTAAGCCGCGTACCGGAATTATATTTTTGGATTATTTGTATTCATATTTTTCGGAATTCGGATATGGGTATACTTGTACGGTATACGGTGAAGGGTATTCTTGTAATTGTTACAAGAATACATTCTAGAAGGAGACACCTCATAAATGGGTTTTTATTTTGTGAAAATAAAACAATGAGGTGGAATTTGGAGAAAGTCTAAGCATGGGTGATGGCGTGGCTAAATTCATTTTATATTCATTTGGAGTTGTTATTGAAGCATGGTGCATTATTTTGGAGAAAAATAATGCATGCTTCAATTATTTTCTTTTAGCCATATCATTATTTTTCCATGCTTGATTTTTCCATTTTTAACACATTCACCTTCTCTCTCCTCATTATCTCCTCCCTCTACCTCTTGACCTAAATCACTCACATGAGTTGTGAATCATAGGTCAAGAGACATAATAATCCAATACTTGATCTCTACATCATCTAAGTGATCACTTCTAGCACTCTTGATCTCTTAGTTAAACTCTTGTGAAGAGTTTGCAGCTTGTTCGATAGCTCTCGGGTGGATCATCTTGGATCTTGAAGTGGCCGGAGATCAAGTTCTTTGCGACTACAAGGAGCCTAGGAGTCACATCCAAACAAATACCCGAAGGACCGGTTCCTTAGGTATAACAATATCATAGTAGATAAGATCTTTAGATAGGTTTGCTAGTTAAGGTTTAAGCACTAGATCTTGGTTTATGTGGGTGTTGCATGCAAGAAAATTTTTCCTCACAAGTGTTGTGAGAGTGTGCAACATCCACTAACACTGCTATTTGGCAATAGGTATAATACCAACTAGTATGTTCCCGGCGAGTCCGTCCAGTGTACTCATAACCCAATGAGCACATGTATACTATCTTAGGTGACAAACAGACACCAATGGCTTGTGAGACCGGCCACCGCCCCTCGTCGGGGTCTCTATAAGTACACACTAGTCTACTCTGGAGTATCAATGCCTAGTCTCGATACTCCTTCGACTAGGGACATTTAAGAATGTGCTTATAGACCACCCAACTCCTACATATATGATCTCCATCATAATACTGGTAGTCAAGAAAGAATCCTATGGGCTCTATCAACATGTAATAGTAATCTGTAATACCACATAATGCATGTACATGATGATAAAGACAAACCAGATAGCATACTATCATTTTGAGTAAGACTGTTCTACCCGTATAGGTCCTCTCTCAATCATCATAATCACCTGCCTGCGATTACAATAATTGCCTTGAGGGCACTATAGCCAACAAGAGTCATGCCAATAACATGTAAAATCCAATCATCTGAATCATATGCATGTATGAATGTGAAATCAATCAACGTGTGTCCATCAACGACACATCAACATCATGGAACTTGAGTGTCCAACATCGACAATCGAAACATCATGAAACCCCTGTAACATTTCAGAAAATAAAATATTATTTGCGGGAATTTAAATAATTAAAATAATAAATATTATGAATATTTTAAAGTATGGAAATTGGTTAAAGGATACAGTATAATTATATACCGATAGATTGGAAAATATTTAGGAATTTATATTAATTATTGATTTTAAAAGAATTTATTAAAATTTGGGCATTTTACAATTTAGTATACAATTAATTGTATATAAGTTAATATTAAACTCGATTAATATTTTTAGTAATTATGCATTAATCTTGATTATGTGCATGTCATGCAACAAAGCATGTTGCAAACACTTATTTCATTGTTTTGAACCATGCTCCATTTCCATTTAACTTGGTTTTGTTTTTAAATGAATGAAGTGAGAGAGAGAAGGTGACATGGGGCATGGGGACCATGTGAGGGGAGAGAGAGAGAGTTCTAGACTTCTCATGTTTCTTCGTCAATTCATTTCCCCATTCTTCACCTCCCATTCTTTTTCTTCTTCTTCATCTCCCCATTCTCCACCTCCTCTACCACCATGTTCAACCCTAAAACTCAAACAAAACCTTATACTTTCTTCACTAAAAATGATTATAAGACCACCACAAACCCTATGGAGGCATCAAGACAAGACTTTGAAGACTTTGGGTAACCCTAGAAATTTCCCTAGTTGCTTCCATGAGGTATATCCTACACACTTAATTTAGAATTCGAGTTTCTTTAACTTTTATGGTAGTTTAGAGTTGATAAATTGAGGTTTTGTGGTAATGGAAAATTCCAAGATGAGGTGTAACAACCCTAATTTTCTTATACACTTTTTCCTATAAAAATTTTTTCAAATATTTTTTTCAAAAATCCATAAAGGGGTATTTATTATCTGAGCACAAGATTTAAGTAATTGATTAGCAATTTAATTACAAGAAGGAGCTTGTAGCTCATTGGTGATACCTTGCATTGCTGAACCAAGCCACCAAAGTTCAAATCCCATACCCCACATTATTTTTAATATTTATTTTGTTTTTTCTTCAATATTGTGTCTCTTCATCTTCTAAACCCCCATGTACACTTCAAATTCCTAGATCGGTTTCAGAGACCTTTGAAATCCCCATTTACTCCATTTTAATGATTTTTAATACATTTTTACATTAAAACCTTTCATATACCCTATTTACTCCAATTTTTAATGATTTTATACATTAAAACCTTTCATATACCCTATTTACTCCAACTTTTAATGATTTTATATATTTTTATATTTTTTATTTAAAAATCCTTCACCTACCCTACCCCTAGCCTACTCTATAAATACACCCCTTCCCCTCTACTCTCTCATCCTAAAAATCCTAAGCTCCCTCTCTCAAAATTTTCCAAGAGTTGTGTACTTTGAAAACAAGCTCGCGGCGAAGCACCGACGAAATTCCGGCGACGTTTTTAGGAACTACCGGCGACGACGCAACCTCGGCGATCCCTCTCGTCCCTTCTTACTCTTTAGTATAGATCGAAACCCGTAAGTCCCATTCTATCTCCCTTTCTAATTCTCAAAAAAATACGAAATTACGAAACCCGACGGAAATCGGAACAAACCGATTTCCGATTCGGTTTTCTATAAAATCTCACTTATCACCAATTCCATAATGCTTAAACATATTCATGTTGACTATTAATCACATAACAACTAATTTGGACAAAGTTTCTCACATGAAATGATAGCTTTTGCAATATCGTATTCTTTTTCACCTTAATACCATAATGTTTATTTTTCACTTCTAATCAATTCAATCATGTCTAAACATCTTTATCATGATTATTAAACTTGTAAAAATCAATTTGAATAAGTTTTCACATATGAAATGATAATCTTTTCAATTTACCGTATTTTTTCACCTTAATACCCTCATGTTTCAATTTCACATTTAACTCTTTAATATTGCTATACCTTAAAATAGATCACGAGGTAATGACCTATCTCCTCACACACACATATGAAACCATAATACGCTATCTTGAAAACTACTAATACGATAAAAGAAGATTTTACATTAAAATACCATTTCCTTAATAAAACCTTTTATAAAAGTTTAGGTTTGATACATTTGTTTAAACAATATCTTCAATAGGAAAAATACGATAAGTTGTGGACATCGATCGTTTATCTAAACCTGATTTTGTGGTGTCTAGGCAAGTGTGTCTAAGGCAAGTGGTTACTTAATTAGGGCCACTACTTGTAGTGGAGAGCCTCCCACTTACCTGGCACTTACCTGGCCGCAATTGGCGGTGAAGAGGCGATTTTAGGTTTCTAACGACTTGTCGTTTAGACCTTTTAAAATAGGGTAGTTGGCTTAGGAAATCCTAGAATCTAAAATACGGAAAAATTACACTTTGCAAATAAATACCTTTTACTTTATAAAACCGTTTTCTAAAGGATTAGTATTTTACAATATTTGCAAAGCGCCGCTACAACCCATCTTTGGGGAACCCGTCACTAGTAAAATAGGGGGTTGCCCCTACGGATGGGATTATCCGTTGGGGCAGATTTTACTTGGCCCTACGGATTAATCCGTAGGGCTAAATGGTTGCCCCTACGGGCACTGACTTTCAAGAATAAAAAATTTAATTCTTAATTTGGTGTTTGCCCCTACGGTGGCGCAAACAAAGGACCTACGGATATATCCGTAGGGGCAAGTAAATATCGATTTAAAACAAATCCAGATCGAAAAGCCTACGCTCATTTTCTCTCTCTCCCTCAAACGCGCGCGAAAAACCCTAAATCGCCACCGTCGCGTCGCCACCGTCGCCGGCCGTCGTCGCCACCGTCGTCGCCACCGCCGATTTCGTCGCCATCCTCGTCGCCACCGCCAGTTTCGTCGCCACCGTCGTCGCCACCGCCGGTTTCTTCGCCAATTCGACGCCGTCGTCGCCACCGCCCGTTCAGGTATAAATCTCGAGGTAAATTAAAGCATTTTTGGATTATTCATGGCTGGGTCTGGGTTGCGCGCGCGAGAGTTGGGTTTGGGCAGGGGCGCGGTGGCGGTCGGGGTCGGGGTCGGGGTCGGGGTCGGGGTCGGGTTAGGGTTGGGGTTCGGCTGCTGCTGTGGTGGGGCTGGGGTTAGGGTTACGGTGGGGCTGGGGTTAGGGTTACTGTGGGGCTGGGGTAGGGTTACGATGGGCTGGGGTTAGGGTTGGGGCTAGGGTTAGGGTTACTGTGGGGCTGGGGTAGGGTTACGGTGGGCTGGGGTTAGGGTTGGGGCTAGGGTTAGGGTTACTGTGGGGCTGGGGTTAGGGTTATGAGAGGCATGTCAGCATATTTATGTGTAATAATTGAGAGGATCAAGCTAAGTTCTATGCAAGCAGTCCCTCAGAATACATAGAAAGCTAGCCTTACATTTTAAATTAACATATTCCATAGTTGTCTTAATCGTAAGGCAGATACCCATATTGTGTAAGAGCTGACATTAATACAACCATAGGGAGCTGACTGATTACATCTCATGTGGCATTAAAATCTATAAATGGACATACGAGATAATGCAAAGAAAGAGCAATAGATCAAGACTCAATCAACTTTCCTATGCTTTATGATTTCAGCGGATAGCTCAAGTTTAGTTTCAACTTTATATTCTTATTTTTCTCTCTTATTTCTTTAGTGCTTCTTCCTCCATTTCTTTGAAGAGTCTCTCACAGCGAAATACACTCCATTTTTTCTTAATGGGATAGAATTCTACCCCCGACAGCCGGAACACATACATACAAACGCATAATTAGAGAGCGACTCGAGATGTTCGGGTTAAAACCAATATATGATACTCGATGATGATATGAAACTTTCATATTCCCATCGATACCCGTATATGAAACTAAAACGCCACTTAGTCCCCGTCTATCGGTTAACATACGTGCGATGCTCGTCGTGACCTAAAACTATACGAAGGTTGTTAAATATCGGACAGTATAGCTCGATACTAACAACCGTCGTATAGTCTGCGCGACAAGAAAATTCAATCGTATGGTAACCCATAGATTTGTCCCGTGTGGACAAGTTAAGAATGTATAAAGCAAACGCCTTCATTCACTTGTGTTTTCATCCGTTTCGAGATATTTCGTCGGTACCTTTCCGCTGGTTCTCCGTGTACAAAGATAGATTAGATGTTCATTTCAACGTTGTTTCACAGCTTTGAAATGATTATCTATTCTATTACAGTGTACTCGGAGAACAGCGGGGAGGTGCTGCCGAAATTTACTCGAAACGGTTGAAAGCACAAGTGATGGGCGTTCGCTCTATACATTCTTAATGGGATAGAAGCCTACCCCCGACAGCCGGAACACATACATACAAACGCATAATCAGAGAGCGACTCGAGATGTTCGGGTTAAAACCAATATATGATACTCGATGATGATATGATACCTTCATATTCCCATCGATACCCGTATATGAAACTAAAGCGCCACTTAGTCCCCGTCTATCGGTTAACATACGTGCGATGCTCGTCGTGACCTAGAACTATACGAAGGTTGTTAAATATCGGACAGTATAGCTCGATACTAACAACCGTCGTATAGTCTGCGCGACGAGAAAATTCAATCGTATGGTAACCCATAGATTTGTCCCGTGTGGACAAGTTAAGAATGTATAAAGCAAACGCCTTCATTCACTTGTGTTTTCATCCGTTTCGAGATATTTCGTCGGTACCTTTCCGCTGGTTCTCCGTGTACAAAGATAGATTAGATGTTCATTTCAACGTTGTTTCACAGCTTTGAAATGATTATCTATTCTATTACAGTGTACTCGGAGAACAGCGGGGAGGTGCTGCCGAAATTTACTCGAAACGGTTGAAAGCACAAGTGATGGGCGTTCGCTCTATACATTCTTAATGGGATAGAAGCCTACCCCCGACAGCCGGAACACATACATACAAACGCATAATCAGAGAGCGACTCGAGATGTTCGGGTTAAAACCAATATATGATAATATGAAACCTTCATATTCCCATCGATACCCATATATGAAACTAATTAAAAGCGCCACTTAGTCCCCGTCTATCGGTCAACATAACGTGCGATAATTTATTCTTTTCAACGACAAACGCACACACAAAGCATATACATGGATTTTCTCCTTTGTCAGTAACTATCCCGTTCTTATATTTCTCAATATAGTCAGCATAACCTACAATTTATATGTTATTCAGTCTAACATGGCCCATGAGTACGTCAGAGTTAAGGACTGGATGTATGTGGATTGGAAACAACGTATGCAACCTACGTTTGTCGCAGGGGTTGCTGCTTTCCTTGAATTTGCACGAGCACATAATAAGATCATAATAGAGAAGATTCTCTGTCCGTGCGATAGATGTGGCAATAAGTACTGGCAGAAGGTAGAATTGGCAGAGCTTCATATTGTAAAACATGGGTTTACTAGACTTTATTCAATTTGGAAATATCACGGGGAAGGAGAAGAATGCAGTACTGCGGTAGAAGAAGGAGAACACGATAATGCGGCAGGAGAAGAAGAAGAATTCGGTAATACGGCAGGATACGGAAATTTATTTCCATCAGAAGAAATGGAGGATATGGTAGAGGCTGCCCTAGGTGAATCTATTCGTACCGAAGATGACATTCCTTCCGGTCAAGGACCGCGTGCGGATAAATATGAAAATTTCATGAATGATGCTAGGAAACCAGTTTATGAGAATGCGAAGTATTCCACCCTCTCATGGTTCGTCCAACTTTTCCAAATTAAGTGCCTAAATGGATGGAGCAACAAGTCATTCACAATGCTTCTTTCGTTCTTGAAAGATTCTATGCCTCCGGGAAATAATGTGCCCGAAAGCTGGTACGAAGCCCAGAAAATGATGTCTGATTTGGGTCTAAAGTGCGAGAAGATTCAAGCATGTCCTAAAAATTGCGTGTTGTACCGGAAAGAGAATTCAGATTTGAAAGAGTGTCCAACATGCGGAGAGGCCAGGTATAAGCCGAAAGATTCTGATAAGAAGCCTGATATACCTGTGAAGATAGCACGATATTTTCCCATAACACAGAGGCTACAGAGGCTATTCAGGTGCAAGAAAACAGCCGAGGCAATGATTTGGCATCATCGTGCTCCTCCAAGCGAAAATGGAAAAATGAGCCATCCAAGAGATTCACCGGCATGGAAGGATTTCGATAGGAGGCACACAATATTCAGTAGCGATCCCCGCAATGTCCGGCTCGGACTGGCTGCCGATGGCTTCTGCCCATTCAACTATATGGCTGGAAGTCACAGTACATGGCCCGTTGTAATGATAATTTATAATCTGTCGCCTTGGTTGGCTATGGACCAATCATACTTTATGATGCCTCTTCTTATCGACGGACCAAACTCACCGGGGAACAATATCGACGTCTATCTCCGACCTTTGATTGAGGAGCTGAAAACTTTGTTTATTGATGGTGTAGAGACATATGATTCAAACACAAATACAACCTTCATACTGCGTGCGGCTTTAATGTGGACAATTAATGACTTTCCTGCATATGGAATGCTTTCAGGTTGGTCCGTACATGGTCACAAAGCATGTCCTCATTGCCATGAACACACAACATCAAAATTTTTGAATTTTAGCAGGAAGGTTTGTTATTGCGGCCATCGACGTTTTCTGCCTCCAGACCACCCCTACAGGTTAGACACGGTTCACTTTGATGGTCATCAGGAGCTTCTTGGGCCTCCATCCCCATTGTCCGGAGAGGACGTGACTGCTAAATGGGATGGTTACAATAACGTGACCTTCGGGATGGATCCGACGAGACAGGTCAAACCACAATATTGGAACAAGTTAAGCATTTTCTTCGAGCTTCCGTACTGGTCTACAAATTCAGTGCGTCATTGTCTGGACGTCATGCATATAGAGAAGGGAGTATCAGAGCACATACTTAACTTGCTTCTGTGTAAAGACGGGAAATCGAAAGACAACATGAATGCCCGGATGGATCTACAAGAGTGGGGAATAAGAAGTGAACTGCACCCTAAACCGGTAGCGGGTAAACCGGGAAAGTTTGTACTTCCCAATGCCACTTATCATATGTCACAACCGGAGAAGAAAAGATTCCTGCAGGTGTTGCATGATTTGAAAGTCCCCACAGGTTTCTTAGGATCATTCAGCAAGAAAATAAAAATTGTGAAGGGCAAGATCGATGGGCTGAAAAGTCATGACCACCATGTTATCGTGGAGCACCTTCTTCCATTAGCCCTCAGGACTTCTCTCCCCGACTCGGTTGGTCTAGTAATCAACGACCTATGTTGTTTTTTCAGGGAGTTGTGTGCTAAAACGCTGGAGGTTGCGACGCTGGATAAACTACAAAATTCTATTGCGTTGATACTTTGCAAGTTTGAGCGTATTTTCCCACCGTCATTCTTCGATATCATAATACACTTGACGGTTCATCTTGCAACTGAGGCGAAGTTAGCCGGACCGGTACAATATCGATGGATGTATCCCGTCGAGAGGTACGTGTAATTTTTCGTTTCGCGCAATTTATAAATTTATTTTTGTCATGTATGCCCGTGTTTATTTATTCAACATATTCTCATTAGGTACCTTTACACTCTTAAGAAGTATATACGCAATAAAAATCGACCAGAGGGTTCTATCATGCAAGGTTATCTTCTTGATGAAGCAACCACATTTTGCTCCCGCTATCTGGACGAGAACATTGAGACAAGGCTTAACCGACCTCGAAGAATTCAAGACGGGCCATATGGTAAAGCCGAGTATAAGAGGGTAGACACTATGTTTATCAACAAGATATACCGGTTTATCTTGCTTAATTGCGAATGTCTTGAACAAATTAGAGAGTAAGTTCTTTTGGATTAATTGTTATATCTGTGTTTGTGTGTGTATGAAATGACATAATATTAATGTCACAATTATTTGTCGAAAACAGAACTCATTTTAACGAGGTACGTGAGGGGTATCCTGATTGGAACGAAGAGCGTTTGGAAAAATACCATCAGGATAATTTTTGTGATTGGGTCACAGAGCATGTAAGTTATTCGAATTACATTTTATTGCTATCAGTTTTAATCTAAACTTGTATCGTTATGTATTTATCGTAAAATTTGTTTTGTTAGATCCACGATCCGAACTTGTCTGCATCATTTGAGAGTGATTCAAGATGTTTAGCTCAATTTCCTAGTATGGAGGTTGCACATTACAAAGGATTTGGTGTCCTTGGATACAAATTCGAAATTAAGGACATAGAAACATCTAGAATCACTCAGAATAGTGGTATTGCGACGGTAGGATCGGACGGTGTGATTTACTATGGGTACTTAAATTGTATACTCGGCATCCACTATCCCGGACGATCAGAACCCTTTTATATATTCCACTGTACTTGGTACGATCCGCGAACCGATACAGACAGGTGGAGAAGCAGTCTTGGGACTTGGAAAGATGAATATGGATTGACCAGTGTGAACACACTTCGATTTTACGGTCAAGACGATCCGTTTATCTTTCCGAACCAAGCGTTCCAAGTATACTACTCACAGTGTTTGAAGCATCCGGGGTGGAGTGTTGTATGCCGATGGAAACCTAGAGATGTCTACGATGTCCCAGAATACGAGGACAGCGATGAGGACGAAGAAGAGAGAAGTCTTAAAGTGCTCCGACCGTCTGTTTCGAAGGACGGGTTGTCTTCGACCGATCATGAAGTTACGTGGGTTAGAAATGACATCGACGATGAAATCCAAGTAGATATGTATGATGCGCCCACGAAACGAAAAAGGTTATCAGTAATGTTATATTATTACTTCACATTTTACGCTCTAGATCATATATAGTCAATACTTTTAATGATTGTCTAATGCGTCCACGAACCGTTTATCTAGATTGGATGACGATGTCGGGAGCAGCGAGGGGCGGCAGGAGCTCCAGCCGCGGCAGAGGCAGAGGCAGAGGCAGAGGCAGAGCGGTTCTGCCGCCCGGAGAGCTCCGTAGGGAGCTTCAGAGGGCCGGTCTTGCACCCAGATCGGAGACCCCTTCGGATGCCTCCTTCCGTGTGGATTTTGCCACACCTCCAGGTATACTGCACGCATATCCATTTTCAATTTAATATTACAGATATTCATGCCTGTTTATGTCAAAATTACTTATATTGTCAATGTTTGATTGTCTAGTTGTTGGTCCTGCGTCCACATCTGGGACAGAGGCCACCCCCGCTCCTCCAGGTATGTTTATATATCATATAGTGCATGCATATTGATTTAGAACGTTATATTATTGATCTACACATTCTTTTTGCAATTACTTATCAAATCTATTTTTAATTGTCTAGTTGTTGGTCCTGCGTCCACATCTGGGACAGAGGCCACCCCCGCTCCTCCAGGTATGTTCATATATCATATAGTGTATGTATATTGATTTAGAATGCTATATCATAAATACACATTCCTTTTGCTCTTACTTAGCAATTTTTATTATTGTCTAGCTGTAGGTGGTGACACCACCGCACCTGCGGGTATGTTTATATGTCCTATAGTTCATGCATATTGATTTAGAACGTTATATTATTGATCTACACATTCTTTTTGCAATTACTTATAAAATCTATTTTTAATTGTCTAATTATAGGTGGTGCGTCCACACCTTCCACAGGGGCCACTCCTGCCGCTTCCGTACCCTCCGCATCGTCTGCAGGTTAGTATGAATAAATTTAAAATATTTATTTATTTTACATATGCTCTATAGAATAAATATGAACTTCATGGAGATTTAGCGTCGATGTTTATTTTATAGTTGGAGGGGATGCGTCCGGGTCCGGACCCCGGTTGTTCCTCACCGGAGGAACTATCGTCCCGCTCGTGCTGCTGCTCGGGCCCAGGCTCGTGCGTTATTCACCGGAGGTATATATCACACTTGAATTTTTGTTTAACCTTGATTTCTTAATACAACTTTGTATTATTATTGATTGTCTTGATATTTCGTGCAGACGCAGGGCTTCTCCATCCCCAGAGGGGGACTCGAGGCCCGAATCAGTCCCATAGGCTGAGGCCTAATAGAGCTAGGGGGGAGGCATCATTCCCCCTATTTTTTACCGTTGACTATCGCTATACCGGTCCTCATGCCGAGAGGTTCGGCCGGTATTTGGGGGACGAGAGCCGGATCGTGAAGAACTATCCACTTCACGTTGAGTGGGGCGAGCAGCACCAGCGCTCATTCGCCCTCTTCTTTGAACAGGCTCAGGTATGTATTAATATATATTTTCATTTGATCTATCCAATATATTTATTATTAACACTTGCAATCTAATAACAATGTTTTTTTTTGTATTTTCAGTTGGATTACGATTTTCAGCCTGTAGCCGACCCTGATCACTCGGGGAGGGTGCTCGACCTTCATGCTCTGTACAATGGCCTGATGAAGAACATGCAGGCCAAGGTCCGATACAACAGGAATGAGCTGAAGGCCGACTGCTACTCCCTATGGATAGCGACCCCCGAGGCAGAGAGAGCGGCCCTCCTATCTACTCCGGCATTTGCGAGAGTCGACGTAGAGACATGGCCTCTATTGTGCGCTTATTTCGACTCCGAACGCAAACAAGTAGGTATTTTAAATTTAATTCATTATTTATGATATAATTTATTTCTTTGTGTTTCTTAATTAGAAAACTAAATGTTAATGCGTTGTGCAGAAACAGGCCGCTCAGAATACGGAGAACAGGAAGTCGGCGAAGAGGGGTCGCCCCACTTACACAGGTGGCTCGAGGAACATTACTCGAGCCATGGAGTTATCGGTAAATTAAGTGTTATTCTCTAATATTCTGCAATATTAAGAGTTATTCTCTAATATTTCTAATATTAAGAGTTACTTTCTAATATTGCAGACATCTCGGACCGTGGCGTCAGGTGGTACACCGAGCGTGCTGTCCGCATATCTTGCCGTCCACGGCACCTCGACAGATCCCGCCACGGGCGAGCTTCGATGTCCCGACGTCGCTACCCAGGAGTACTGCGTAAGTGTTAATATTTTTTCTACCCAAATTTGAAATTTTAGTTTTGGAAGGTTCAAGTTTAAATTTTATACTTATACTTTACTGCTTAATGTGGGTGTAGGAGCGGGTGGTTGAGCAGGCCCAGGCCTCGGGGATCGATTTTACCGGACAGAACGATCCGAGGCTGCTGACTCCAGTTCTGGACGCCGCACACGGAGGGCACCACGGAGGTTGGGAGAGAGGCCGGGGATTGGGCCCTAGCAGGGCCCATATGAGGTTGGACTCCACCCCGGCGGTTACTTCCTCCGTCTCCAGTGGCCGGCATGTCCATCAGGAACTGGATAGCTTGAGGGCCACCGTTCAGGAGTTGAAGGAGATGCTGGTATGTATACTACTTTATAGTAAAATATCATTTCATATTATATACATATCAACACAACCCTTATTAGTACGTAAGTCTGATTAATCATACATACATATGTAATTAAAATAAACAACGCTTTTCCAAACTAGATATCCAAACAGGGTTTCGAAATAACTTAATAATGAAACGAATTCGAATAATACACAGTTCTTAGACGCTTCTTACACACGTTATGTCCAGACGCGACAGGGTAGATCGGCCGAGCCTCCACATGCATCTCCTTCGGCTGCGGCTCCGCAAGCCACTACATCGGCTGCGGTTCCGCAGACAGCTCCTGTAGCTCCACCGCCCACTCAGACTCCCGCAGCCGCGGCTCCGCAAGCGACTACCTCGACGGCGGCTGCGCAGACCACGACGCCAGCTCCACATGCCGCTCAGACTCCTTTATTTGCAGTATTGGATAGTGTATTTACCGAGGAGCAGGCGCGCGTTATTCGAACGTTACTCGGAGGTGGAGCTGGACCGAACTAGGGTAGCTTTTTGGTTCTTATTTTTTGAAACATGTATTTATTTATATCACATTGTACTACATTTTGAAACGATATTGATATTGGTTTGAATTTATATCATATTCGGTTTTTGGGTTTCTTTTGTATATTATATATATGCGTGGGATGTGATTATGAATACTGCAATATATGATTTGATTGATGTATATAGTATTGTGCACAGGGCGGGAAAAAATCTAGCTGCCCTTTTTTAAAAAAAAATACACAAAACATGTACCTACGGATTACTCCGTAGGTAAATATATTGCCCTTACGGAGTTATCCGTAGGGGCAAACTATCAGGAAACCTGATATTTTCCCACCTGATATCAGTGCAGGGTGTTGGAGATGCCCCTACGGATATATACGTAGGGGCCAATATATATCCCCTACGTATATATCCGTAGGGGCAAAATATCAGTTTCCCTGATATTTTCCCCCCGATCTCAGTGCATTGTGTTGGGAGTGGCCCCTACGGAAAAACCCGTAGGGGCTACTTTATATCCCCTACGGCTGTATCCGTAGGGGACTAAATAGGACCTACGGATAAATCCGTAGGTATATACAATATATTCAAAAAAAAAATTAAATATATGATTTTATTACCCCTACGGGGTACTCCGTAGGGGCTATGGCACCTACTGAGTTATCCGTAGGGGCATGAATTTATCCGTAGGGCCAAGTTCAGGACCTCAACTTGCACCTGCGGCCTTTGCACCTACGGGGTGTTTTTTCGCCCCTACGTATATATCCGTAGGGGCAGTAGGTTGCCCCTACCGATAAATCCGTAGGGGCAACCCTTATTTGTAGTAGTGCGTTCGGGATCGTGCGGTTTATCGCGCACCCTCGGGCTAGTAGTGCGGGATTCAGACCTCCGCAAGGAGCATTCGGTCTCGAAAGGTTTAAAATACGACATCTTAAGAAAATGAGATTTTTGGAATATAAATTATTTATTAAAACTATTTTTGTATAAATATATGTATATTTATCATTTAAATATCTATTTTATTATAAAATAAATTTTCCACCTGTTTCTAAAAATCACAATAGTAAATTTTACACTAAAATACCATGAATTTCAAATAATCAATATTACAAATAAATACCCTTATTTATAAAACTAGGATATTTTCACTAGAAATATCACAACATAAAATCCACCCTCATTACAACTCTAAAGACGAGCAATAAATACTTGAGGTGTATTTTGAAAAGTATATAAAAGTATTCTTACATAAACCCCCCCTCAAGTTTTATAACTTACCCTAAGGACCCTAGCAATTATAAGACTTCGATTCACATTTCTGATTGTCTGACTCGGGTTTGAGTCTGATTAATCTGACTTGAATATGATTCAAGTCAATCTATAAACCACAAGATTCCAATTCAATATGAACACATGAATCCATGAATACAATCATCGATTTACACAACTTGACCGAACCATGGATATATATTCCTTTTGAATCATGTAAAAGGAATATATATACATGGTTCGGTTCGGTCAAGTTGTGTAAATCGATGATTGTATTCATGGATTCATGTGTTCATATTGAATTGGAATCTTATGGTTTATAGATTGACTTGAATCATATTCAAGTCAGATTAATCAGACTCAAACCCGAGTCAGACAATCAGAAATGTGAATCGAAGTCTTATAATTGCTAGGGTCCTTAGGGTAAGTTATAAAACTTGAGGGGGGTTTATGTAAGAATACTTTTATATACTTTTCAAAATACACCTCAAGTATTTATTGCTCGTCTTTAGAGTTGTAATGAGGGTGGATTTTATGTTGTGACATTTCTAGTGAAAATATCCTGGTTTTATAAATAAGGGTATTTATTTGTAATATTGATTATTTGAAGTTCATGGTATTTTAGTGTAAAATTTACTATTGTGATTTTTAGAAAAAGGTGGAAAATTTATTTTATAATAAAATAGATATTTAAATGATAAATATACATATATTTATACAAAAATAGTTTTAATAAATAATTTATATTCCAAAAATCTCATTTTCTTAAGATGTCGTATTTTAAACCTTTCGAGACCGAATGCTCCTTGCGGAGGTCTGAATCTCGCACTACTAGCCCGAGGGTGCGCGATAAACCGCACGATCCCGAACGGGTTCCCTAAAGATGGGTTGTAGCGGCGCTTTGCAAACATTGTAAAATACTAATCCTTTAGAAAACGGTTTTATAAAGTAAAAGGTATTTATTTGCAAAGTGTAATTTTTCCGTATTTTAGATTCTAGAGTTTCCTAAGCCAATTACCCTATTCTAAAAGGTCTAAACGACAAGTCGTTAGAAACCTCAAATCAACTCTTCACCGCCAATTGCGGCCAGGTAAGTGCCAGGTAAGTGGGAGGCTCTCCACTACAAGTAGTGGCCCTAATTAAGTAACCACTTGCCTTAGACACACTTGCCTAGACACCACAAAGTCAGGTTTAGATAAACGATCGATGTCCACAACTTATCGTATTTTTCCTATTGAAGATATTGTTTAAACAAATGTATCAAACCTAAACTTTTATAAAAGGTTTTATTAAGGAAATTGTATTTTAATGTAAAATCTTCTTTTATCGTATTAGTAGTTTTCAAGATAGCGTATTATGGTTTCATATGTGTGTGTGAGGAGGTAGGCCATTACCTCGTGATCTATTTTAAGGTATAGCAATGTTAAAGAGTTAAATGTGAAATTGAAACATGAGGGTATTAAGGTGAAAAAATACGGTAAATTGAAAAGATTATCATTTCATGTGTGAAAACTTATTCAAATTGATTTTTACAAGTTTAATAATCATGATAAAGATGTTTAGACATGATTGAATTGATTAGCAATGAAAAATAAACATTATGGTATTAAGGTGAAAAAGAATACGATATTACAAAAGCTATCATTTCATGTGAGAAACTTTGTCCAAATTAGTTGTTATGTGATTAATAGTCAACATGAATATGTTTAAGTATTATGGAATTGGTGATAAGTGAGATTTATAGAAAACCGAATCGGAAATCGGTTTGTTCCGATTTCCGTCGGGTTTCGTAATTTTGTATTTTTTTGAGAATTAGAAAGGGAGATAGAATGGGACTTATGGGTTTCGATCTATACTAAAGAGTAGAAGGGACGAGAGGGATCGCCGAGGTTGCGTCGTCGCCGGTAGTTCCTAAAAACGTCGCCGGAATTTCCGCTGGAATTTCGTCGGAGCTTCGCCGCGAGCTTGTTTTCAAAGTACACAACTCTTGGAAAATTTTGAGAGAGTGAGCTTAGGATTTTTAGGACGAGAGGGTAGAGAGGAGGGGGTGTATTTATAGGGTAGGCTAGGGGTAGGGTAGGTGAAGGGTTTTTAAATAAAAAATGTAAAAATATATAAAATCATTAAAAGTTGGAGTAAATAGGGTATATGAAAGGTTTTAATGTAAAAATGTCACGACCCGCAGGGTACGGAACGTGACTGGCACTTAAGTTTACGAAACGTCTAAAGACGTCCGTAAAATAAGTAAGCCAAAGCCCAGAAAATAAAACCAATTAAGCAAAAGAGTGAAGAAAACCCAATCAATTGAAAGCAAGTTTATCAAATAAGTCATGTAAAACCCTTTTTAAAAACCATACTAATTTTCCCGAAAATTTCGGCAAAGTCTCCTTTGTAAATACTGGCCCCCAAAATGGGTACAACAAAAAATATACATGAATCCAACAAAATAGGGCATCCCCAAGCGGGAGCTAGCTCTTCGCCACAAGGCGGTCACAAATCCCACGCAATGTAAATGACAGCAAGCATAATAATCATAATAAAGCATAAGAAAACATCATGTCGACTCAAGTGAGTTCGACCCCAAAATACAGCATAAAAGTCCACAAACCTCACCGTCTCATCTCTAGGTCAATATACAATAAATCTGGTAGAAACAGTAGATGGAGTACACTAGATACAAGAATATACAAGGTGGTACAAAAATGATAACATAACCCACCTATGAGCAAATCTCGAGCCCAGACAAAAGAGGCAAAAGAACAAGTGCGCCCGCCGCTACTGAACTGACGGAGCGGACCTGCAAAAGACTGTGGCACAACGGGGGTGAGTTGCCAACTCGTGAGTAATAAATAACATCTACAAAGGCTATCGCATGCATGCACACAAGCATCCTAGCATCTAAAATACAGGTATGACGGGATGCACTAGCAGGTGTGTATACAACATCAGTGTACTAATATGTATGCAACATGAATATCTGAGGTCTCAATAGGTATATATAAGAAACATTTTATCTCTTTTTGTGTTTGAAACTCTTTTAGAATGCCAGCATAATGTCAATGAATCGACGAAAAACGGTGTCCAGCAACGACACCCAAAAGCTGTCTCAAATCTCATAAATCCATGTCATAGTGTCTCTGGCCTCAGCCATCCGGCTGACCCATCTCAATATCAATATCTCATCCTCTCGCGGTCCCGGTCGGTATCCTCTGGATATCCGCCGTGCCCAATGAAGTCACCGGTAGGTAATCCGTCCCCTGCCAGGCTCATCGTCAACACCACGAGCTTCTTGCCCCGGGTACCCTACCGGGCCCACCATGTACCCGAAACGGTTCATCCAACTCCTCAAAACGGGTCTCCAAAAACCACAGCAAACTCATGGTGGACGACACTTACATCACTAGAAAACCGCAATTTACATATTTTAAAAATATAATAAGTTTAGAAATTTTGCGGCTTTCCCCCGAAATCCAGCAATATCATAAAACCTCAAGAAATCCTCATAAGTGCATATATCAATGATAATGAATGCATATGGTATCAATAATCAAGTTGCGATGTGTGATTAATGTAGTAAGCATGAACAATTAATATGATAAAGTACATGCACATGAATAGCAATACTACGGTTTCATTTTAAGGAATTAAAGGCAATAGCACAAGTTTAAGTATCAATTAGTAACAGGTTTAAATTTAAAGGTTATCTAGTGTGGTGGCATGGCAATTACCAGGGTGTGTGTGTAAGCATGAATAGTGCTCGTGCTGCATATAAAAACCCTGGCAATGGTGCAGGTGTCCTATAAAATGGTTTCGTATAGGTATATCAATATAATGCATGGATGCAGCAAATAGTCAATTAAGCATTTCACCCCTAATTACTAACATTACTAAGGATCTTGTAAGTTACTAAAACTATCGGGCGGCTTGCGCCATCCAACGATAGTCCCCCGTAGATGTTACATCTACTCACCGGAATCCCTGGCTAGCAGTGTCCAATCACCGCCTTTCCCTCTCGCGCCGCGTCTGACGTCTCCGCGTCCGAACCTGGAATTTACATCAATACCAAACATAAGGTTACATATCAAGAACGACGCAAAACCCCAACGAAACTACTAAAGTTCGCTAGTTAGGTACAACGTGCACAAAGTGCGCGGAACACACGCGAAAATCGCAAAAACTGCCAAAAACGCCGATTTGATCTCCCGGCAAGACTAAAACCCGACTACCCAAAAATCCGCACTCACGCATCCTAAAAGTCGTAGGACAAGCCATTACAATCATCAAGATATCAAAAATAATTCATCCCATAACTTTAAAACAAAACTAGTAAGCAATTGCATTTCAAAATCGGTGCAAGAATCGCCGATTGGCTACAAAAGACTACTATCAAGCTTGAACACCCAACCACACTACAAGCAATCTACAAACACTAATTACAATACAATAACAATGATTCCAATCCTATTTTCCCTAAACAACCATTTCTTGAATTTATAACCTAGCAAATTCCAATCAATTTCCACACTTGAAAACTTAAATTAACACAACAAAAGCCCACATAAGAAAATTAATCTCTTAGATTAGGTTAGCAAAATAACTAGATAACAATTTGGGTTTAATCAACTAAATAATGTTTTCTAACCCTAATCAACTCATTATCATGTTTCACAAACCATTTCCATACATAAACCCCTTTCTAGATTTTCCTAAAACAACAATTTCACACTTCTAAAATTAACTAATTTAGCAAAATTGAAGACTACATAACAAGGTAACCATATAGATTAGTTCATTAACAACTAGATTAACTATAAAACAACTTAATTAATTATCATGGCTTCAAAACCCTAGTTTAACAAACTACTCTCTTTTTTTTTTTAAACTAGATTAGAAATTAGTTAACTTTTAACACTAAACCATACAATTAAAGGAATTTTAGCAAAAGAAAGTAACTTGATGAGAATTATACCTCAATTTGGGATCTAGCAAGAATAAATTTGCTCCAAGTGATGGCCTCAAGCACCAAGATTCAAGCAAGAATGGCTAAGGATAATGATAGCATAAGGATTTTGTTTGGATTTTTGAATAAAGTGTGGATTTTGATGTGTTTTCTTGAAGAAATTGAAGAGAAATGAAAAGAAAAGAGATGAAGAAGAGGAGGTTCAGGTTTCGGCCAGAGGAGGGCATGGGGGAGGGTGTGGGCAAGTGGGGAAAGTCAATGGTCAAGTCTCCAAAGTCAAATGCACCATACCTTATCCATTAAATTTAAAATAAATCCATAAACTATCAAATTCAACTCAAGAAAGCAACCCAAGAAATGAGGCCAGAAATTTCTGGACTTGCACAAGGTGGGGCTGTCCTAGGGCTGAGGGAAAAGAGAGAGGGGTTTTACAAAAGAAATTTTATGCAAAAAGGCCCCCTACAACTCAAAAATTGCAAGTTTTAGCTCAAAATTCAATAAATTCGTTTCATATCATAAAAATTTTTTAAAAATCAAAATAAATTACTAAAAATTTATGTTATCACTAGATTTTAATTATAATAATTTTAGAGATTAAAATTAGCCCGGAAAAATTTGTATTTATCGCTTATTTAATGTATTTTCTTACCGGCTTAAAATAATATTAAAAAATTGAAAAATTAGGGAAAATTTTTAAACGACCAGAATTTCATAATTAACTCATTAGCTACTAAAAACAAGCAATTACCTATCCATTTTAGGTATAATTAGCCTTAAACTGCAAAATAACAAGAAAGACGGTTTTCGGAAAAATACCGAATTTTCACCGAATTTCAGGAAAACACCAAAACGACTTTTCAAGACGCTACAGTCTTCCCCCCTTAAAGAAATTCGGTCCCCGAATTTAAAAATATAGCTACGCGTACCTTCAAAGAGATGGGGATATTTCTTC
The DNA here is from genome assembly GCA_030015575.1 of Agapanthus africanus. Classification (NCBI taxonomy): domain Eukaryota; kingdom Viridiplantae; phylum Streptophyta; class Magnoliopsida; order Asparagales; family Amaryllidaceae; genus Agapanthus; species Agapanthus africanus. The sequence continues at coordinate 405,613,010 of CM057349.1, read as the reverse complement.
CTCATCTCGCCCTCGGTCTCCCAGGTAACCTCCTCGCTGCTCGGGCTACGCCAAAGGACCTTGACGGTTGGTATAATCTTCGACCTCAACTTCTTCACCTGCCGATCCAGGATGGCCACCGGCTGCTCTGCAAAAGAAAGGTCGCGCTCTAGCTGGACTGTCGGGTGTTGAATCGCATGCGAAGGGTCGTGAAGGTACTTGCGGAGCATCGAAACATGGAAGACGGGGTGAACATCGGGAAAGCTGGGAGGAAGAGCCAAACGATAAGCAACAGCGCCAACCCGCTCGAGGATCTCGAAGGGACCTACGAATCTAGGGCTAAGCTTCCCCTTTCGCCCAAAACGCATCACGCCCTTCATCGGGGAGACTTTCAGAAAAACATGGTCGCCAACTGCGAACTCTAATCTGCGACGGCGCCTGTCTGCATAGGATTTCTGCCTGCTCTGAGCCGCTCTCATCCGGTCTCGGATCAACTGTATCTTCGCTGTCGTCTCCTCAACAAGCTGCGGCCCCAAAATGCTGCTCTCGCTGAGCTCTGTCCAACACACGGGCGATCTGCATCTCCTCCCATACAATGCCTCGAAAGGTGCCATCTGAATAGTATCCTGGAAGCTGTTGTTGTAGGAGAACTCCACTAGAGGTAAATGACGATCCCAGCTACCACCAAAGTCTAAAACGCACGCTCTGAGCATGTCCTCAAGAGTCTGAATGGTCCGCTCTGACTGTCCGTCTGTCTGCGGATGAAACGCTGTGCTGAAGCTCAAACGAGTGTCCAAAGCCTCCTGAAGTCTCTGCCAAAGTCGGCTGGTGAACTGAGTGCCTCGATCTGACAGGATACAAGTCGGTACGCCATGTAGTCGCACGATCTCGTCAATATAGAGCTGAGCATACTGAGCGAAGCTGAAAGTCATCTTCACTGGCAGGAAGTGAGCCGCTTTCGTCAATCTATCCACGATCACCCAGATGGAGTCGTACCCTCGACTGGTCCTGGGTAGACCCACAACGAAATCCATCGAAATCTGCTCCCATTTCCACTCTGGAATGGGTAACGGCTGTAACTCTCCTGCGGGCCTCTGGTGCTCGGCCTTGACTTGCTGACAAGTCAGGCATCTCGAAACGAACTCCGCAATGTCCCTCTTCATCCCGTCCCACCAGTAGGTCTCTCTCATATCATGGTACATCTTGGTGGAACCGGGGTGGACACTATACACTGATCGGTGTGCCTCCTCAAGAATGTCGCGCCGCAATCCATCAGCATCTGGTACGCACAGTCTAGATCCATATCGTAAAATCCCCTGATCGTCAACCACGAACTCGGAAAATCTGCCCTGTCCCATCTGTGCCATGATCTCTGAGCAACGGTCGTCACTGCGCTGTGCCTCATATATACGGTCAAGCAACTGTGGGCGTGCACGAACATGCGCGAGCTGTCCCCCTGTCTGAGTGAACTCGAACTCAACTCGGCTGTCGCATAACATCTGCCAATCTGCGGACGACTGCCTCTGCACTGCGCGCAAAAACGATAGACTACCCCCGGGCCTCCTACTCAACGCATCTGCCACCACATTTGCTTTGCCGGGGTGATATAAGATCTCGCAGTCGTAGTCTTTCACCAACTCCATCCAACGACGCTGTCTGAGGTTCAGGTCTCGCTGCTGAAATATGTACTTTAAGCTCTTGTGATCGGTGAATATCTGATATGACTCGCCGTAAAGGTAATGTCGCCAAATCTTCAGTGCAAAGACCACTGCAGCCATCTCCAAATCATGAGTGGGGTAGTTCTGTTCATGCTTCTTCAACTGCCGAGAAGCGTAAGCGATCACCCGGCCATGCTGCATCAATACGCATCCTAATCCCACTCGCGAAGCATCACAGTAGACAACAAATCCGCCTGATCCCGAAGGCAAAGATAATACCGGCGCCGTAGTCAAACAAGTCCGTAGCTGCTGAAAACTGCGCTCGCACTCCTCTGTCCAGACGAAAAGAACTCCCTTCCGGGTCAAACCGGTCAACGGTGCAGCTATACGGGAGAAGCCCTGAACAAAACGCCTGTAGTAGCCCGCCAAGCCTAGAAAACTACGGATCTCAGTAACCGATGTAGGTCGGGGCCATTGCTGAACGGCCTCAATCTTCTTAGGGTCCACACAAATGCCGTCTCTCGTAACCACGTGACCCAAGAATCCGACGCTGTCCAGCCAGAATGCACACTTGGAGAATTTCGCGAACAGCTGGTGCTCCCTCAGAGTCTGTAACGTAATCCGCAAGTGCTGCTCGTGCTCCTCTCTGCTCCGGGAGTACACCAAGATATCGTCGATAAACACGATGATGAACAAGTCAAGATACGGCCTGAATGTACGGTTCATCAAATCCATGAATGCTGCTGGGGCGTTGGTGAGTCCGAACGACATCACCAAAAACTCGTAGTGGCCATAGCGTGTACGGAAGGCTGTCCTCGGTATATCCTCCTGTCGAACTCGCAGCTGATGGTATCCTGATCGCAAGTCGATCCTCGAAAAATACCCCGCACCCTGAAGCTGGTCGAACAAATCATCAATGCGCGGCAACGGATATCTGTTCCGAACGGTAACTTTGTTCAGCTGGCGGTAGTCGATACATAAGCGCAAACTTCCATCCTTCTTCGTGACAAACAGGACCGGAGCACCCCACGGAGAAACACTCGGTCGAATAAGCCCCTTATCTAACAAATCCTGCAACTGATCCTTCAGCTCTCGAAGCTCTGCCGGGGCCATCCGATAAGGTGGTATAGAAATAGGCCCCGAACCGGGAATCAAATCAATGCAGAACTCAACATCGCGCTCAGGCGGTAGCCCAGGTAGCTCATCAGGGAAAACATCAGGGAACTCACAAACTACCGGGACCCGGTCTAACGGAACCTCTGCAGCTCGAGTATCACAAACAAACGCTAAGAATCCCTGACATCCCTTCCGCAAGAGCTGACCAGCGCGAAGAGACGAAATTAAGCTGGGAAGGGTGACACTGCGGTCTCCCTGAATAACAAGGACTGGCTCTCCCGGAAAGCTAAATCTGACTGCCTTCTCACGGCAGTCCACCGAAGCATAACAAGTGGCTAGCCAATCCATGCCCAGAAGCACATCAAAGTCCAACATATCGAGGAGTATCAAATCAACTGATGAATCCCTCTCCCCGATACGAACGGAACACAAACGAAATACAAACCGAGCGACAAACGACTCGCCTACCGGAGTAACAACAACAAGCGGCTGATCTAACGACGACGACTCACGGCCCAACATCGGTGCAAAGTTTGTAGATACGTACGAATGTGTGGAACCTGGGTCGAATAATACCCGTACGTCGAAAGAACAAACTGGCAAAGTACCTGTCACAACGGCATTGGATGCCTGCGCATCCTGCAGTGTCAAAGCAAAAACTCGGGCCTGTCCTCCACCGATAGCGGGCTGACCTCGACCTCGGCCTCTGCCACCTCGTCCTCTCTGAACAGGACCGCCGCGTCCACGGCCTCTCGGTGCACCTAACTGGCGTGGAGCATCGCCTGGGGTAGGAAGTAGGGCTCTCTGAGGAGGGGGTGGTGATGGTGGTAGGGTCATATGCGGAACTGTCGCTGCTCCCTGTCGTCTCACCGGACAGTCTCTGACAAGATGGTGCAAACTCCCGCACCCAAAACATCCTGGCGACGGCTGCTGCCCCTGGGGATAAGAACCATATAACTGTCCCCGCCCAAATCCTCTGCCAGGCCTATCTCTCGGAAAGAATCTGGCGCGCTGCCTCTGAGACGGTACATCGGTGCGCATCCTCTTCGGCCCAGAAATGGCCGAAGTCTGTGATATGCGTGCCTCCATCCGCAATGCCGTATCCCTAGCAGCTGAATAAGTGTCATAGTGCTGGGCGCCAATGGCAAGATATAGCTGGGCATCAAGTCCCTGTACGAACCTCATCACCATCTTCTCCTCGGTATTCACCAAATACTGAGCATATCGGGATAACTGTGTAAACTGGATGTCATACTCAGACACCGTCATCCCAGGTGTCTTGACTAAGGCTTCGAAGCTGCGAGCTCTGGCGTCACGAACGCTCTCTGGAAGGAAACGGGCTAGAAAGACCGCTGTAAACTTGGCCCAAGTCATAGGCGGCAGACCTGCAGCTCGACCTCTCAAGACTGACTCCCACCATGTCTGCGCGAGACCCTCTAGTCGGAAACTCGCAAGCTCTACCCATCGATCATCCGAACATCTCAGCGAGCGGCAGATCCTGGCTAAACTGTCAAGGAACGTCTGTGGGTCCTCCGCTGCCTCGGTGCCGGTGAATACTGGAGGTCTCAGCCTCATGAAATCCTGTAGTGAAACCGGAATGGCCACGGTGGTAGTAGTAGGAGCAGGTACCATGGTCGTCTGTGATGTAGTAGGTACGTCATCCGGCCTCGGTGTACGACTGGCTGCAACTAGGGATCCTACCATCTGACGTAGCTCCTGCATGCCTCCCATCATCTGTCGCATCTCCTCCATACCGGTCTCGAGCCTATCCATACGGCCCGGGGAAGGTGGATCGGTCTGTCCCTACGGCGTAGGCATACCACCCTGCTCAGTCCTAGTCTCGGACGAGCCAGCTCGAATCTCGTCTCTGGCGGCAGCCCTCTGTGCCCTCGTAGCCTTCGGCGGCATAGTGGCTGTTACAGGAAAACGGATAGTAAGGACAGTGCAATAGGATCATAGGATACACGGAATTGAAGAAGGAATTTTTCAAGCAAGTATATCCTAAAGTCACTTAGGCGGAGTACCGTATCGTAAGTATGCCGCAGACATACGCACGCTACGTTATCCTGCTTAAGTCACTTACTCCATCTACCAAGGGTCATCCTACACTCACAAAGGTAAAACCTAACGCTCTGATACCAACTTTGTCACCACCCGCAGGGTACGGAACGTGACTGGCACTTAAGTTTACGAAACGTCTAAAGACGTCCGTAAAATAAGTAAGCCAAAACCCAGAAAACAAAACCAATTAAGCAAAAGAGTGAAGAAAACCCAATCAATTGAAAGCAAGTTTATCAAATAAGTCATGTAAAACCCTTTTTAAAAACCATACTAATTTTCCCGAAAATTTCGGCAGAGTCTCCTTTGTAAATACTGGCCCCCAAAATGGGTACAACAAAAAATATACATGAATCCAACAAAATAGGGCATCCCCAAGCGGGAGCTAGCTCTTCGCCACAAGACGGTCACAAATCCCACGCAATGTAAATGACAGCAAGCATAATAATCATAATAAAGCATAAGAAAACATCATGTCGACTCAAGTGAGTTCGACCCCAAAATACAGCATAAAAGTCCACAAACCTCACCGTCTCATCTCTAGGTCAATATACAATAAATCTGGTAGAAACAGTAGATGGAGTACACTAGATACAAGAATATACAAGGTGGTACAAAAATGATAACATAACCCACCTATGAGCAAATCTCGAGCCCAGACAAAAGAGGCAAAAGAACAAGTGCGCCCGCCGCTACTGAACTGACGGAGCGGACCTGCAAAAGACTGTGGCACAACGGGAGTGAGTTGCCAACTCGTGAGTAATAAATAACATCTACAAAGGCTATCGCATGCATGCACACAAGCATCCTAGCATCTAAAATACAGGTATGACGGGATGCACTAGCAGGTGTGTATACAACATCAGTGTACTAATATGTATGCAACATGAATATCTGAGGTCTCAATAGGTATATATAAGAAACATTTTATCTCTTTTTGTGTTTGAAACTATTTTAGAATGCCAGCATAATGTCAATGAATCGACGAAAAACGGTGTCCAGCAACGACACCCAAAAGCTGTCTCAAATCTCATAAATCCATGTCATAGTGTCTCTGGCCTCAGCCATCCGGCTGACCCATCTCAATATCAATATCTCATCCTCTCGCGGCCCCGGTCGATATCCTCTGGATATCCGCCTTGCCCAATGAAGTCACCGGTAGGTAATCCGTCCCCTGCCAGGCTCATCGTCAACACCATGAGCTTCTTGCCCCGGGGTACCCTACCGGGCCCACCATGTACCCGAAACGGTTCATCCAACTCCTCGAAACGGGTCTCCAAAAACCACAGCAAACTCATGGTGGACGACACTTACATCACTAGAAAACCGCAATTTACATATTTTAAAAATATAATAAGTTTAGAAATTTTGCGGCTTTCCCCCGAAATCCAGCAATATCATAAAACCTCAAGAAATCCTCATAAGTGCATATATCAATGATAATGAATGCATATGGTATCAATAATCAAGTTGCGATGTGTGATTAATGTAGTAAGCATGAACAATTAATATGATAAAGTACATGCACATGAATAGCAATACTACGGTTTCATTTTAAGGAATTAAAGGCAATAGCACAAGTTTAAGTATCAATTAGTAACAGGTTTAAATTTAAAGGTTATCTAGTGTGGTGGCATGGCAATTACCAGGATGTGTGTGTAAGCATGAATAGTGCTCGTGCTGCATATAAAAACCCTGGCAATGGTGCAGGTGTCCTATAAAATGGTTTCGTATAGGTATATCAATATAATGCATGGATGCAGCAAATAGTCAATTAAGCATTTCACCCCTAATTACTAACATTACTAAGGATCTTGTAAGTTACTAAAACTATCGGGCGGCTTGCGCCATCCAACGATAGTCCCCCGTAGATGTTACATCTACTCACCGGAATCCCTGGCTAGCTGTGTCCAATCACCGCCTTTCCCTTTCGCGCCGCGTCTGACGTCTCCGCGACCGAACCTGGAATTTACATCAATACCAAACATAAGGTTACATATCAAGAACGACGCAAAACCCCAACGAAACTACTAAAGTTCGCTAGCTAGGTACAACGTGCACAAAGTGCGCGGAACACACGCGAAAATCGCAAAAACTGCCAAAAACGCCGATTTGATCGCCCGGCAAGACTAAAACCCGACTACCCAAAAATCCGCACTCACGCATCCTAAAAGTCGTAGAACAAGCCATTACAATCATCAAGATATCAAAAATAATTCATCCCATAACTTTAAAACAAAACTAGTAAGCAATTGCATTCCAAAATCGGTGCAAGAATCGCCGATTGGCTACAAAAGACTACTATCAAGCTTGAACACCCAACCACACTACAAGCAATCTACAAACACTAATTACAATACAATAACAATGATTCCAATCCTATTTTCCCTAAACAACCATTTCTTGAATTTATAACCTAGCAAATTCCAATCAATTTCCACACTTGAAAACTTAAATTAACACAACAAAAGCCCACATAAGAAAATTAATCTCTTAGATTAGGTTAGCAAAATAACTAGATAACAATTTGGGTTTAATCAACTAAATAATGTTTTCTAACCCTAATCAACTCATTATCATGTTTCACAAACCATTTCCATACATAAACCCCTTTCTAGATTTTCCTAAAACAACAATTTCACACTTCTAAAATTAACTAATTTAGCAAAATTGAAGACTACATAACAAGGTAACCATATAGATTAGTTCATTAACAACTAGATTAACTATAAAACAACTTAATTAATTATCATGGCTTCAAAACCCTAGTTTAACAAACTACTCTTTTTTTTTTTTAAACTAGATTAGAAATTAGTCAACTTTTAACACTAAACCATACAATTAAAGGAATTTTAGCAAAAGAAAGTAACTTGATGAGAATTATACCTCAATTTGGGATCTAACAAGAATAAATTTGCTCCAAGTGATGGCCTCAAGCACCAAGATTCAAGCAAGAATGGCTAAGGATAATGATAGCATAAGGATTTTGTTTGGATTTTTGAATAAAGTGTGGATTTTGATGTGTTTTCTTGAAGAAATTGAAGAGAAATGAAAAGAAAAGAGATGAAGAAGAGGAGGTTCAGGTTTCGGCCAGAGGAGGGCATGGGGGAGGGTGTGGGCAAGTGGGGAAAGTCAATGGTCAAGTCTCCAAAGTCAAATGCACCATACCTTATCCATTAAATTTAAAATAAATCCATAAACTATCAAATTCAACTCAAGAAAGCAACCCAAGAAATGAGGCCAGAAATTTCTGGACTTGCACAAGGTGGGGCTGTCCTAGGTCTGAGGGAAAAGAGAGAGGGGTTTTACAAAAGAAATTTTATGTAAAAAGGCCCCCTACAACTAAAAAATTGCAAGTTTTAGCTCAAAATTCAATAAATTCGTTTCATATCATAAAAATTTGTTAAAAATCAAAATAAATTACTAAAAATTTATGTTATCACTAGATTTTAATTATCATAATTTTAGAGATTAAAATTAACCCGGAAAAATTTGTATTTATCGCTTATTTAATGTATTTTCTTACCGGCTTAAAATAATATTAAAAAATTGAAAAATTAGGGAAAATTTTTAAACGACCAGAATTTCATAATTAACTCATTAGCTACTAAAAACAAGCAATTATCTATCCATTTTAGGTATAATTAGCTTTAAACTGCAAAATAACAAGAAAGACGGTTTTCGGAAAAATACCGAATTTTCACCGAATTTCAGGAAAACACCAAAACGACTTTTCAAGACGCTACAAAAAATGTATAAAATCATTAAAAATTGGAGTAAATAGGGTATATGAAAGGTTTTAATGTAAAAATGTATTAAAAATCATTAAAATGGAGTAAATGGGGATTTCAAAGGTCTCTAAAACCGATCTAGGAATTTGAAGTGTACATGCGGGTTTAGAAGATGAAGAGACACAATATTGAAGAAAAAACAAAATAAATATTAAAAATAATGTGGGGCATGGGATTTGAACTTTGGTGGCTTGGTTCGGCAATGCAAGGTATCACCAATAAGCTACAAGCTCTTTCTTGTAATTAAATTGCTAATCAATTACTTAAATCTTGTGCTCAGGTAATAAATACCCCTTTATGGATTTTTGAAAAAAATATTTGAAAAAATTTTTATGGGAAAAAGTGTATAAGAAAATTAGGGTTGTTATATGAGGGTTGGGAGATTTTTTTGAGTTGTGAAATACAATTGAGGTTAGTAGAGGCCACAAAACCGATGTAGTGATAGAATTCCTGGCCAAACTTGAGAATAGAAACCCAAATATGAAACCTGGAAATCCCCGATATTGGAATTGGTGGGAATTGTGATGACTTTTTGAGATCTGCTATGACCCGGAGACTCGGAAAATTATTTAGCAATTACAGTGATACAAGCAGGCAATCTAGAAGCTACCCCCGAGACCTGAGACCCCCATTCTAAAACCTGGCCGCAAATAATCTTCTTTTGGCCGCAAATTGCGGCCTTGGTACGAGAGAATATCCTCGTGCTTGGTCCATGGCTCCATTTTCAGTAAATTAGACCTACCCCATATGCAAAATTGGCTAATTTGACCCGAGGCAAAATCTGGAGGTGTTTTCTTGAGTTGCTGTTTTGGTTTTGCGACTTTTTATTACTTGGATTTTGGTATTTGGGTTTTAACTCAGTGGTTTGACGTTTGTACGTCAACATCGAGGATTTGTTTGGCTATTCTTGCATGCATAGTCTGTAAGTTCTAACCTATGTACACTTCGTATGCCGTATCGGATTTCTCGTATTTGATTCTCGTTTACGATACGATATTCGTTGAAATGTAGGTACCTTCGCGTGGACATCGTACGACAAGGGAGAGCGTGGCGTCATTGACTTCGGCAAGTGAGGATCAATGTGAGTAGATGTATATCTACGGGGGAAATCGGGTGGATGGCGTATAGCACCCCCGCAACAGTAGAATAGGGTATTACGATATTAGTAAGTTTGGATGCGATATTTGAATACTTAGCAAATAGGGTATTTAGAAGACCTCAGGTTAGATTAGGTTGATCTAGGAAGACCTATCCATAGGATGATTACCTTGGTGGCGAATCACAGGTTATATATAGACACACACACACACTTGATTTTTTGTGTGTGTGTGTGTGTGTGTGTGTGTACACATATACACGGGTGATGAGGCTAGTATGTGATATGTGGAGATGAGTCTGTTAGTGATATATGCCCTAGAGGCCATTATTGTATCATACTAGATTGTATATTACTTAATGGAAGCTTGGGATATACACAAATATAGTAACAGTCTTGATCAAAATGGTAGTATGCTACCTGGTTTGTTTCTACCTCAATATGTGCATGTGTTTTTTTAGCATATCGCTTATACATATTGGTAAAGCCTTTAGGATCTTTGCTTGATTACCAATGTTATGATGGCAGTCACACTGTTGGGGTTGGGTAGTCTATAAGCACATCCTATATAGGTCCCTAGTCGTAGGATTATCGAGACGGGACATCGATACTCCATAGTAGACTAGTGTTTACGCTTCTCATCCCAGCAGGGGAGATGGTCTGTTCCACAGCCATCGGTACGTCGTACTGGAAATAGTATACAGGTGCACATTGGGTTATGAGTACACTGGACAGGATTCGTCGGGAACTGTGGTGGGTATTATACCTATCGTCGGGTAGCAGTTCCCAGGTGACATGAGTACAGCTTAGTCTTTCGACTTGATACTGCTACTTCGCCTTGAGTGTGTTCCCACTGTACTTTGATTACTACCCTACCACGGCTCAAAGGAGTCATGCAAACAGGTAGTAGTTGGGTGCAGTCCTGAAGCACATGGAGGCAGTGGCGGTTAGAAAGGATTCGTCTCTCCCGGTATTGGGGGTTGATATCGCGCCGTGTTCGGAAGGCCATTACATAAAGTCCTTGGCCAAGAAAAGCGAGATTTACTGGTAGGTACTCCAGTAGTTTCTCAGGGTATTTTAGGCTACACTCCGACACGACTTATTGCGCTATTAGGGGTTTGACGATTACCGCCTCCTAGTCCCGATATGCGACACTCTTAGACGAACAGACCAGACTGTATAAAGATTGTCACATACAGGCTCAGTAGGAGTTCGGATGAGTTAGCTCATCGGCCTTCTTATCGACACATACCTGGGTAGCCGTTACATGCAGCTAGTACCGCTTGCGACTTGTGGTTAAACTCACTGTCAGCGTAGTGTCGAGTCTTTAGAGTCCCATATAGAGGGTTTTTCCCTGCACTGGGAAAAAGGTGTAGAGGCCGTATGGTTTTATGGCAGGGCTTCGATCACGTACGTGCACTTATGCGCGTATGATGATCGGGCGGATAATACTAGTTGGTTTTGGTTTACGCCAGATCCTAGTATTATATTGATGGATTATTTTCGTCTCTTTGTATTCGTGTTCTTCGGAATACGGATGCGGGTATGTATATACGGATGAGGGGCGTTCTCGTAATTTGCGGGAAAGCTTCTAGAAGGTCAAACCTCATTAGGGTTTTAATTCTTTTTAGGATTAAAGTTAATGAGGTGGAGGAAATGAAGTGGACTTGATAAAAGATCAAGCATGACTCACTTGTTAGATATTTCTCTAGCATGCTTGATATTTTGAGGAGATATTTTATCTCCTCAATAATTATTGTCACGCCCTAAAATAGCATGTGACCGGCACTTAAATCACATGACATCATAAGACATCGACGCAATCCAAGTAAGCCGAAACCCGGAATCTAAACCCTTTTTGAAAATATTGGAGGTGAGATTTAAATAATTATTCAATAAAATCCATTTAATTAATATCTAAATTTAACTAAGTATGTTGAAAAACCTTATGACGTTTTGGAACTTGACATCACCTCCTTTACATTTTCATAAAAACCCGGTACAACATAATACAATAGCATCCCAACGGAAGCTAGCTTTCACGTCCAAAAGACGGAACAGCCAAACAAATCTATAACAGATGTCGACTCTAAAGAGTGTGACATCACCACACATAAACTATAAGTCTCGCTTCTAAGTCCATAGTATATCATTTCTAAGTTGATAGAGTTTCCGCTAGATACAAGAATATATGAATAATCAAGAGTGAGTATGATACAATAATAACTCACTTACCCACAATCCCCAAAAGAATATGTGCCCAAACCGCTGATAATCCAAACGGTAAAACCTCCAAGAAACTGTGGCACAACGGGGATGAGTAGCCAACTCAGTGAATAAAAGTACATCTAAAGGTAGAAATCGAAATGCGTGACGATGCCTAGGTCATAAGTATAGTACTATCATAATCTGTATCGATACACTATATGATATGCAAAGGTGCAACACTGACTATCATGCAATCACTAGTATAATATCTCAATGTCATATGAATCAAAATCATGAATTTATTATCCGTATTGGAATTCCCTTTTTTTATCTATAATGTCTGTACAAATAAATGCAGGTACTGTCCCCCGGATCAGGCCTGGTGGAATCCAATAAATACATATCTAACTGTGTACCTCAAGATAATGATCACATCAATATACATATGGATGCCCAGCATCGATATCGAAATCCGAAATCTCTCGTGTCCAGTATCGACACGTAACAGATGATCGCCACCTGATATCCTGGCTACGATCAGTATCCCCTGGACATCTGTCGTACCAATTCAAACCCCGGTCCGTATCCCCTGGATATCTGTCGTGTTCATTTTATCTCCGGAATCGAGTCACCTCGTTAGGCTCCCCGCCTATAATGCGGCTATCCTACCCCTCGGTCTCGACCGGGTCCACCATGTATCCAACTGTTTCCCCACCGACTCAGTCTGGATAAAATTGTAAATCCATAGCCATATACCCACAGACTCGGTTCGGATATTAAAATCAGAAAACACAAATCTCATAGTGGACGTTTACTCATTATATAAAATATCAAGTGAGGAATAAGAAACTTGCATAGATTGTATTGATGATATAATATATATATATATATATATATATATATATATAACAGTGTCCCATACCACCGATATATATATATATCATCAGAAGTAAAATACTCAGAAATCCCAAGGAATCAAATACAGCATCTATAGTACTATAACATACATAGTAAAAGACTACGAAATCGTATCACATAACATAATGAATTCAATTCTAATGTGTCGTGGCACTACTAATGATATGTAGTGTAGCATACGCGTATGTGCTCGTGCAACATGGAAATCATTAATATTTATGCAAGTGTTCTATGGTGTAACAATCTATATATTAACACATATATATCAGAACGATTCTATAGTGACATGGCAGTACCAATGAGGTGTAGTGTAACATATATTTAAGTACTTGTGCAGCATATTACTCATTGGTATTTATGCAGTGTTCTACCAGAGTGTGCGTAACGCGGGAACATATATTATAGATAATATAATCTAAACATACTTATTGTAATTACTTGTTATGAGTTATACCATTATCTTTAGAAAGGATCGGAACGTTAAGTTTGAAATAAGGAAGCTTCCTTAAATTTAAAAGAGGTGTTTGTTTTAAAACTGGCACGCATCCTGATAGTTTATTTAAAAGACAACGAACCATGGTTTTTAAAATAATATAGCTCATACCAGTACTACAACCTAAAACAGAACATAATCTATTTCTATGAATCAAAGAATAATTTGGCCGTTAATAGGCATACAAAGTTCATCATTTCTGATACGTATAAATCCATGTTTTATAGCTCATCATATCGCTATATCCAAATCATTTTAAGTACGGCATGATCCCTCGTACAACTCATCGAATCATACCCATATCATACGAATCAAATATCACGTATATCTCATTTAAAAACTACATATGAAACTTTATGCAAATGGAGGGTATACAAGATGCAATACCATATCAATGCTTTGACAAAAAGCTAAACTTAAGTAGATATCATAATAATAGTCATAAGGTTGCGGGGGTGCTATACGCCATCCACCCGACTTCCCCCGTAGATGTAAATCTACTCACCAGAAATACATCATATCTACTCAGGAATCGCCAATCCTTTTCGTTTCCTCGCGGCCTCCAAAGTTCCCGTATTTGAATCTAACATCGAAAATTAACTTGTATAAGGAAACGGTTATTCCGACACGGCGAATATACAAACACACGTTTCACGTACTAGTTATATTGTATATGATTATTTCAAGCTATCATACTCTTAACCTTACTGGATTTTAACCCTACTCTGCATCGCGGCAGAAAACAAATCGTGATACGTTTTAACCGTGTCATATTTTGAGTTTTTAGATATCTTTTCCGATATTAGCTTCCAGATTTTATATACAGTTAAACTAATTTATTTAAATAATACCAAAATGGCCAGAATCCTACACAGAAACTTACCCAACTAGCCAAAACTCCCTGGCTCCCTGAAAATCCAGCGACGCCGGAATTCTCTTTAAGGTCACAGGCCAAAATCCGATCTCCCCTGCTCGTATTCCTATGCGTTGTTCAAGGTTCAATATACAACATTTTAACTCTGTTTTGTTAAGTTGATTTTTATCTAAACTAAAGCGAATTCAAACAGAGCCTCTTTGTGACTAAAATAAGATATTATAGAACTTTTTCATTTCAATTTAAACTAGTTACATAATCTAACTTCCTACTGTGATTAAGGATTTACCTACAAGTATGTTGCTGGAATAACTCTTCCCAAGATGCACAAGCTCCTAGTCCTTAGCATGATTGTGAGGAAATCCTAGAACTTAGCTTTTCTTCTCATTTCTCTTGTTCTTCTTTGTTTTGTTCTTGTTTTTCTTTTTCTTTCTCCTTAAAATTTCAGATTTTAAACTAGCCAACTGATCTGAACACATGATATATGTGGTGATAGGAAGGATGAGGTGTAGGAGGAGGTGTCAATGATCAAGGTAAGGTGTAGTTGTTTCATGCAAGGAGGAGGTGCGGGGAGTGTGTTGTGCATGAGAGGAGATGGTGGCAATGAAGTTCTTTTCCAATTTGATTTATTTTATGATAAAATTCTGAACTAAATCTTATCCCATCTCCTTTCTATTTACACCCTTAACAATTTTCAATTTGCACAAAGTCCTAATCTTTACATAGAAACACCCCTCACAACTTATGTTATTATATAATCACCATTTTATTAAAATGAAGCTAAATTTATCACTAAAACCCTTATAATTTATTTATGTTGCATACAAAAATTAAAATTTAATTTGTTTTACATATATCTTATGAAATAGTCTTATTTGGTTTTAATAACTTTTTAATTTAACACTTTATTATTTAGTTAATTAATTTTATTTATTTTCAAATTTTCTGAATGTTACAATTATCTAGCATGCTTGATTATTCTATTCTTGAGCCTAGGGTTTTCTTTAGTTGCTTTCACACCTTCATCTTCCTCAAGTGACCTTCTTCTTCCTCTAAACCCTAATCCTCTCATGTGTTGAGAATTCTAGGGTTCCAAGAGACAAAGCACTCCATCTTCACACTCTACGCCCTCTAGGACTTCTAGTTTAGCGAACTAGAACTCGTAGTTATCTCGGATTTGAGGTAGGAGCTCGGACTATAGACTCTAGGGTGGATCATCTTTGACTCGAGGAGGCCGTCGAGATTGCTACAATCCGTTACGATCCTTGGAGCCGACGACGAGTGGAGGACAACGATGAAGACCCGAAGGACTTGTATCGTGAGGTATAAGTTCTATCTTTGTTGTTTACATCTTACCCTAGTTTGCTAGTTAGGGTTTAGAACCGATCCTGGAGCTCGAGTCCGTATTGCGATGCTTTTAAAAATCGTTTTTTTTTCAATTCTACCTCCCCGCGGTCGCGCGGGGTGCGTGACATGGACTTACAGTGGTATCAGAGCCTGCTAAACCCTAACCAGCCCGTTAGCAACTAGTTAGAACTTCGATCGTCGGAAAACCGAATACTAAACACCCCAATCCCTAATGTTTTTGTCGAATTTTAAAACTTCTCTAAAAATTATTTCAGAGGCATGAAAATTCACTGCAGGGAATTCTAAGAACACTGGAGAAAAACGAGTCCATAACTCGGCTAAACCACCGCGGAACCACGGCGAATCGGTGCGATTCGCCGCCGTTCCGCGGCCGAGTCGACGCCGAGTCGGCTCATTTTTCTACAGTTTGTCTTATTTTGGGTGTACGGTTATCTGGTATATTTGGTTTCTACCCATCATGATCTGAGTGTTGGTTTGCATTTGGGGTAGACACGGAAAATAGTTTTCGATCGAAATTCTAAGTTATTTGCTAATCGGGTTTTATCTGTGTTGTGATATATGTGCTGAACGTCTACTAATCGCTATACGTCGATTAGTGGGGGTTGTACATATCTGTGATCTGCTATGTTGGTTTGTGTATATGAACTTATTGGATCGTCGTGGATGAATAGCCGGGGGATGTGAGATGAGGGTTTTCATTCTTTCATTCGATGTAAATTGTAAATTGATGTACTATTATTTTGCCGGGCATATCTGGGTTGAGGTTATAGCCACCGTTGTATTATTTCTTTTACCGTTTTTGCTCCTCGGATAGACCCAAGGCGGGGTGCACAAACTACCGGATTCTTTGAAGTGCCGAGTGGCTTACTCACTTCGTTGAGGGAGGTTGCTTCGCTTCAGGAATTTAGCGGGTAGTTTGCCGCACCCGTAGGGGTCTGGGGTAGGGTTTAGCTACTCGTCACGACCGTGGAATCCGTCTTTCGTTACAGGCTTAAACGAAACGCGGAATTCCTAGTATATCCAATATGTTCATCTGTGATCTGGAATGCCTATTATTGCGTCAGACGAATGTTTATTATATATATGCTATATAGTATACATTGCTTATGTTTTGCATCCGCGCTAGTCCAGCCCCCGCTCTGTCGTTAGTTAAGTAACCTAACGGGTGATGACGGGGCCCAGTGGCGAATGCGGATGGTATAAGTGGACGTGATATTTTCGTCTTTTTCTGTGTGATAGGTGTAAATGATGGGATTGCATTATTAATGCAAAGCTGACAAACCAAAGCTGAATCGTTGGAACAAATTTTAAAACCACTCGGTTATTTTAAAACAGGAGACTTTTAAATGTGGAGCTTAAACCACTCCTTTTAAAAGCTATCAAGTTCCTTCGATTATATCAAGTTCACTATGTTCACGGTTTTGCCAAAACCATTCGTAGCCCTCCGTCATTTCAGTTGAATATTTAGTAGTATTCAAGCTGTATATTTTGACCTTCGCCAAGGCATAGTGTTTGGTAGCTGCTGGATATTCATCTGTAGCATAGATAGATGCGTTGGTTTGGGACAGTCGTACTAGTATTTTGGCCTTCGTCAAGGGTATGTACGGGTGGGTTCAAATTAACCTGGACAATGATGGGTAGAATTTGACATGTGACCTATGATATGTTGTCCTTCGTCAAGGTCATAAAGTCATGGGGCAAAAATCCACATCGGGAGTTTCTAAAGAAACTGAAACTTGCTAGTGATGCATACCATTTGGAGTGTGATAATATTGGTAGGATTCCTTCAGGATTATCACACAATGATATTTGGATCCCGATCCTACTGTGAGTATCCGCTACTCCTCGGGAGATTCTTCACTTAACGATCAATGCTATAAACCAAGTAGGTGTCTAGAACAGTGTTAGCGGGGCTACGCCTCCAGGGAAAAGAGGTTATTTAATTAAGGAACTTCGCGAAAGCGTCGTAAAACCTCCCTCGAAGTATCGACACTAGCCTGCCTGAACGGTTAAGCAAGTATTGTGCTGTAAGATTAATCCTGACTAAATTTTCTTTTATGGTTTGAGAAAGGATTCGAGAAACAGTGGGAGCCATTATGTTTAGATAAATTAAAAACCAATCTAAACTTGCAAGAGTATCATGCTGAGTGCTTTCTTCTCTCTCTCCTAATTGCAGCGACCAGGTGACCAGATTAGGTTACAGATAAATAATAAAATGACTGAGTTATACTATATTGAATGGCAAAGGTTTGTCCAGATGTCCATTACCTATGACAAGCTGGACCACCTCATTACTACTCAAGCCCCCGCCGTCCCAGGTCCAGTTTCCACCGTCGCGGATAAGGATATCCGTAAGACAAGGGAAAAGGACAGTGCGAATGCCAAGTGCCTCGTGTTGGCCTCAGTTGATGGTGTATACCATAGGTAGCATGAGAAGATGGACTTAGTTTCCATCTTCCTCCATAACAATATTTTATATGGAGAGCAATTTCGTATCGCATGATATGAGACCTCGAAAGAATTGCTTCAAGCGAGGTTGGCTATCGGATCATCTGTAGGGGACCACGTCCCTACAATGATTAGCTATATTAAAAGGCTCACGGATCTGGAGACCATGTTGGAGAACGAGTCATGTACTGACTTGATTATACAGTCCCTACCTTCTACTTACGCCCAGGGGAAGCAAGTTATACTTCCAGTTGAGGACACCCTGAAAGAAACCAGGGAGACACCCGCTCTGCTTATTGGGGAATCTTCCTCTTCTGGATCTAAGGCGGATGCCAAGGATGAGAAGAAAAAGACATCCACAAAGCCGATAGGCGGTGTCGGTAAAGTAGAAAAAAAGGGAAGGGCAAAAGTTTCGGGGTTAAACAGTAGGGAAGGAGGGATGTTCCTATTGTTATAGGAAAAGGCATTGGCAGAAGGGATGCAGGGCTTGGAAAGCCAGAATCCAGATTCCGAAGCACGTTGTGGTTTCGACTTCGGGTGTGTTTGTGATTGAAAACAGTCTGTCAATTAACTCTACTTCCTGGGTACAAAATACCGGATCAGGATCTCATATCTGTAATTCATTACAGACTTTGAGAAACCGTAGAGTTATCAGAGCAGGTGATATGACTCTCAGGATTGCTAATGGAATGGGCGTGGACGCTGTATCCGTAGGGTATATCACCTAAAATTGACAAGTGGGCAGATATTGATTCTACGTAACTGTTTGTGTGCACCAAGTCTAGTATGTAAGCGATGTGGTTCACATCCACCTAAATCAAAGTTTGATTGGGTCAGGTACACTAGAGGACAGTATATATTGAATCAAGCTCGGGTTTTCAAACGTTCAGAACACACTTAAAAGAAAGTCTCCAGAATTAAATAAAACTTTCTTATTGCATTGTAGACAGGGTCACATCAATGAAACACGGTTGACGAAGTTACATAGAGAGGGATATTTGGATCCGTTCGAATATCAGTCTTATACAACCTGTCAATCTTGTCTCATAGAAAAGATGACAAAGACTTCGTTCACTGGACACAGAGTAAGAGCGAGCGAGCTCTTGGGACTCATACATAGCAACGTGTGTAGTCCAATATCTACAGATGCACGAAGTGATTATTCCTATTTCATTACTTTTACGGATAATTTATCTAGGTTAGGACATGTCTTCTTGATGAAGCATAAATCCGAGGCCTTTGAAAAATTCTGAGAATATAAGAATGATGTAGAAAAACAAACAGGCAAAAGTATCAAGACACTGAGATCTGATCGATGTGGTGAATACTTAATTGCCGAGTTCCTGGATTACTTAAAAGAGAATGAAATTCTCTCTCAGCTTACTTCTCCATACACACCACAACACAACGGGGTATAGGAAAGGTGGAACAGAACCCTATTGAATATTGTTCATTCCATGATGAGTAACGCTGAGTTGCCGCGATCCTTCTGAAGTTATGCATTAGAATCAGTTGCATATCTTTTGAATAAGGTACCTACCAAGACTGTGCCTACCACACCATATCAGATGTGGAGTGGGAAGAAATCCTATCTTCAGTATCTGAAGATATAGGATGTCCAGCTTTTGTTGAAAAGCAGTATGCGGACGAGTTCGAGGCACGCTCGGTACTGTATAGGTTTGTGGGATACCCAAAGAACTCCGGGGGTATCTTTCCTATTGCGCAGAGGAACAAAAGGTTTTTGTTCCTCGTCATGCCCACTTTTTAGAAAATCAATTTTTTGTATAAGGAAATAGTGGGAGCGCAATAGAACTGGAAGAAATTCCAGAACCACAAACTATTACTGAAAGTATGGTAGAACTAGAGGTTTCAAAAGAACCGGACATCCTTACGCCAATCCAAAGGACTAGTAGGCAGTCTCATCTGCCTGAGAGATATTACAGTTTTCTCATAGACGGGGATCAAGAGGATTTCATCATTGACAATGATGAGCCAACTAGCTTCCAGTAAGCCATTCAGAGCGACGACTCGGTAAAATGGCTGGATACAATGCGGACCGAAATGGAGTCCATGTACACCAACAAAGTATGCACTTTGAACATTGCTCCAGAAGGGGTAAAACCCGTAGGCTGCAAATGGATCTTCAGAAAGAAGATTGGTGTAGATGGACAGGTTGAAACCTATAAGGTTAGACTTGTTGCAAAAGGTTTTCGTCAAAGACCTGGTTTGGACTATGATGAAACCTTTTCTCCAGTGGCTATGCTCAAATCCATTCAGATCCTTCTTGCCATTGCTGCCTTCCAAGATTTTGAGATCCGGCAGATGGACATAGAGACGGCTTTTCTAAATGGATAATTTGGAAGAATGCGTCTATATGGATCAGCCAGAGGGTTTCAATCAGAGTGGGAGTAGCGGGACAATGTGCAAGTTGCTTAAGTCCATTTATGGACTAAAGCAGGCATCGCGGAGTTGGAACATCTGTTTTTATTGAGACAGTCAAAGAATTCGACTTTATCAAAAATCCAGATGATTGCATTTATAGTAAGATTGTAGCAAGAGCTGTGGAATTCCTCATTGAGTACGTGGATGACATTCTCTTGATAGGAAATGGAATTCCTATACTACAATCAGTCACAGAATTCTTGTCACAGAGGTTCTCCATGAAAAACCTGGGTGATACCAACTACATTCTGGGGATCCAGATCTATCGTGATAGATCAAAGAGGATGGTGGGACTTTCACAGTCAAGGTACAACAACACCATACTGAAAATATTTAGTATGGATGATTCTAAGCGCGTTAGTCTACCGGCTTGTCACGGAATCACCCTCTCCAAAGAGATGTCTTCCAAGACTGATTTAGAAAGGGCCCGCATGTCGATTATACCCTACGCTTCTGCGGTAGGCTCTATAATGTATGCGATGTTGTGTACCAGACTAGATGTAGCTTACGCACTGAGCATGGTAAGCCGGTTCAGTCAAACCCAGGGAAGAAGCATTAGGAAGCAGTAAAGAACATTTTCAAGTACCTGAGAAGGACTAAGCAGATGTTCTTGGTGTATGGCGGAAAAGGACCTCCAGATCGAGGCCTTTGCTAACTCCAGCTTCCAGAATGATAAGAATGACTCTAAGTACATATTGGGTTATGTCTTTACCCTCAGTGGAGGGGCGGTCTGTTGGAAGAGCTCCAAGTATGACACCGTTGCAAACTCGACGATGGAAACGGAGTAGTTCGCTGCATGAGACGCCGCAAAAGAGGCGGTCTGGATATGGAAGTTCTTAATTGAACTTCAGGTGGTTCCTTCCATTGTTAGTCGAATACTTAAGTATTGTGACAACATATGGCGCTATAACTTTAGGGAAGGAACCCAGGTCCCATCAGAGATCCAGACATATCTTGAGGCGGTACCACCTGATCAAGGAGATCGTTGATCCTCAGGAGATCGAGGTGAGGAGAGTAGATACGGAGATCAACACTGTAGATCCGCTCACAGAGGCCATCTCTCAGACAGTGTTCGAGAGGCTATTCGAGATCTTCGGTCTGCGATATGCCAGTATTTGGCCTTAGTGCAAGTGGGAGATTGTTAGTGATATATGCCTTATAGGCCATTATTGTATCATACTGGATTGTATATTACTTAATGGAAGCTTGGGATATACACGGATATAGTAACAGTCTATCTCAAAATGGAAGTATGCTACCTGGTTTGTTTCTACCTCAATATGTGCTTGTGTTTTTTTTAGCATATCGCTTATACATATTAGTAGAGCCCTTAGGATCTTTGCTTGATTACCAGCATTGTGATGATAGTCACACTAGTGGGGGTTGGGTAGTCTATAAACACATCCTATACAGGTCCCTAGTCATAGGATTATCGAGACGGGGTATCGATACTCCATAGTAGACTAGTGTATACGCTTCTCTTCCCAGGAGGGGAGATGGTCTGTCGCACAGCCATCAGTACGTCGTACTGGAGATAGTATGCAGGTGCTCATTAGGTTATGAGTACACTGGACAGGACTCGTCGGGAACTGTTGGTGGGTATTATACCTATCGTCGAGTAGCAGCTCCCAGGTGACATGAGTACAGCTTAGTCCGTCGACTTGACACTGCTACTTCGCCTCGAGTGTGTTCCCACTGTACTTTGATTACTACCCTACCACGGCTCAAAAGAGTCGTGCAAACAGGTAGTAGTTGGGTGCAGTCTCGAAGCATTTGGAGGCAGTGGCGGTTAAAAAGGATTCGTCTCTCCCGGTATTGGGGATTGATATCGCGCTGTGTTCGGAAGGCCATTACACAAAGTCCTTGGCCAAGGCAAGCGAGATTTACTGGTAGGTACTCCAGTAGTTTCTCAGGGTGTTTTGGGCTACACTCCGACACGACTTATTGTGCTATTAGGGGTCTGATGATTACCGCCCCCCTAGGCCCGATATGCGATACTCTTAGACGAACAGACCGGACTGTATAGAGATTGTCACATACAGGCTCAGTAGGAGTTCGGATGAGTTAGCTCATCGGCCTTCTTATCGACACATACCTGTGTAGCCATTACGTGCAGCTAGTACCGCTTGCGGCTTGTGGTTAAACCCACTGCCAGCATAGTGTCGAGTATTTAGAGTCCCACATAGAGGGTTTCCCTGCACTGGGCAAAAGGTGTAGAGGCCGTATGGTTTTATGGCAGGGCTTCGATCACGTACGTGCACTTATGCGCGTATGATGATTGGGCGGATAATACTAGTGGGCTTTGGTTTAAGCCGGATCCTAGTATTATATTGATGGATTATTTGCCCTCACCGTATATACATACCCGTATTCGTATTCTAATAAGATAATAATAATCCAATAATATAATACTAGAATCTGGCTTAAACCAAAGCCCACTAGTATTATCCGTCCGAACAACATCCGTGCAGCCAGTACACGTATATGATCGGAACCCTGCCATAAAAACCATACGGCCTCTACATCGTTTTGCCAGAAGCAGTGAAACCCTCTGTGTGGGACTCTAAAGACTAGACAGTACACTGGCAGTGGGTTTAACCACAAGTCCGTCAGCGGTACTAGTTACACATAATGGCTACCCAAGTATCTGTCGATAAGGCCGATGAGCAAACTCATCCGAACTCCTACTGAGCCTATCTGTGACAATCTCCGTACAGTCTGGTCTGTTCGTCTAAGAGTATCGCATATCGGTTCTAGGGAGTGGTAACCGTCAGACCCCTAATAACGCAATAAGTCATGCCGGTGTAGAGCCCAATACACCCTGAGAAACTCTTGATGTGCCTACCAGTAAATCTCGCTTGCCCTGGCCAGGGACTTTGTGTAATGGCTTTCCGAACACAGCGCGATATCAACCCCCAATACCGGGAGAGACGAATCCTATCTAACCACTACTGCCTCCTAATGTTTCGGGACTGCACCCAACCACTACCTGTTTGCACAACTCATTTGAGCCGTGGAAGGGTGGTGATCTAAGTACAGTGGGAACACACTCGAGACGAATAGTGATGTCAAGTCAGCGGATTAACCTGTACTCATGCCACCCGGGAACTGCTAACTGACGATAGGTATAATACCAACCAGCAGTTCTCTCGCGAGTCCGTCCAGTGTAACTCATAATCCAATGAGCACATGTATACTATCTCCGGTACGACATACCAATGGTTGTGGGACAGGCCATCTCCCCTGCTAGGATGAGAAGCGTATACACCGGTCTACTCTGGAGTATCGATGCCCTGTCTTGATAATCCTACGACTAGGGACCAGTATAAGGATGTGCTTATAGATTATCATCACAACGCTGGTAGTCAAGCAAGGATCTTAAGGATTCTATCAATATGTATTAGCGATATGCTAAAAGAAACATATACACATATTGAGATAGAATCAAACCAAGTAGCATACTACCATATTGAGTAAGACTGTTATTATATCCGTGTATATCCCAAGCTTTCAAAATGTAATATACAATCCAGTACTATACAATAATGGCCTCTAGGGCATATTTCACTAACATCCTGTAGGAGGTAAAGTGATGTTAAGAGGAAACTCTGATATCTCGAAAGAATAGTTGGGTGAAAGTGAAGGTGAAGACGTATGAACAGAATCTCGATCAATGTCGGAGTTGGCCGGCAAAAGTAATGGTGAAAGGGATGTGGAAGGAGTTTCGACTTCGGAGTCGATCGTGTAGTCAGTAGTGACAACAAAACGCGGACTAAACGGGCACTAGGGTCTCGATTCCAAACGGACATGTACTAAACGGGTTTAGTGTAGTTAAAGCATAGAAGGTGAGGTAAGAAAAAGTCAATGGAGAAAAGTGTTGGTGAAGGTGGAAAAAAAATGGTGAATTTTTGTTTTGTTATGAAAGAATGTGAAAATGACGGGCTCAAAACAAACAAACACAATCACAAATGCACAATCAATACCTAGAATTAGGGTCCTCCGAAATCCAACTAGACCTGCTCTTAACTGTTCCAAAACGACAAGTTGTGAGATAACCCTCAAATCGTCTCTTCACTGTCAATTTGGCCAGATAAGCACAAGTGAGGTAAGGAGGGTTCCGCTCACGAATCACCGTAAGACGGGCCTTTTACAGTTACCTCCTCACTTGTCTAGCCTAGGCACCACAAAAGTCAAGTTTAGATAAACGACCAAATGCACACAACCTTCCTCTGTTCTATTGAGCGCGACAAGTCCTTAGTTGGTTGAGTCTAGATATTTTTTAATTAAGCTCAAGGTGATACTTATGCAATTAGAGATTTCCGGGGTTTTAGGAAGGGTGGTGAAATCTACACGTAATCTGAATTGGTGATATAGCCTCTTAAAGTCCGTATTAACAAAGCAATGCGCAATTCAAATAAAACGGGTTGTTCACAATATCAATCAATCGTTTTTTAATTTAAGCACGGCGCTACAATAAATACGGTTAGTTTTCCGTTGGCTATTGGCGGTAATTTGCAAAGAATCCCGCAAAGATATGGAATATTGGAGCGTCGGATTTGAGAAAGAAGGTGTTAGAAAAATACGTACCGAAATGTTTCGGATTAAGAAACCCCCATTGAAGTAGTCCCCGAGTGCTTAAATGGTTCGCTTGCGCGGGTCAAACTACCCGGATCTTTAGCACTATAGTTTTCTATCATCTTGAACTTGAAAACTCACTTTGCTCCACGCGATCACTATTCGCCAATCTGTTAAAATCTGCAAATGTCGAAAAATACGAATATTTTAGTTAGAAAGCGATATAGATAGCCAAAGTTCTGCACACACAAAATTATGAAATTTAGCGTATGAGAATAGGGTACAAATAAAACTATAGATCACCAAAAGAAAATTGGGGGCAAACCTGGAAAGTCTGGCCGCAAATGGTTAAATAGGCGGTCGAGAGTGGAAATTGAGGCTCCAAATTTCTACAGTAGTCTTAGTGCTCTATAAGTATCCTATTTTTATGCGCTAAATTTTTCTATGAATCTCTAAGTGATAGCATATCAAAATTCCAGAGAACAAAAAGTTAAAAACGTTAAATTTTTGTTTTGGTTTTTAAAAATTTACAGGTTTTTTGTTGGTTTTTCAGAAAGTTGGTTTGTTTTATACACAAAATATTCACAAATTAAACCGAGCCTACAAGTATAAAAGCGTTATCGTCTCCCCGGCAACGGCGCCATTTGATTAGTAAGGATTTTATCGTGTGGTTTTTAGTTCTAAAAGTAACGCAATCAAAACGGTGTCGCGTGTAGCGAGCCGAGATGAGTACAGATCGTCCACAAGGAGATGGTAGGTTTTTGAGCTTGTTTTAACGAGTTAAGTTCGAAAGGTTCGATTTGATTGTTATACTAAGTGTCGCAAACTATATATTCAAAATAAGAGACTTGTTAGGGGTAGGTTTAGGACAGTTTAAGCTAGGATAGTGTTTGCAATTTCCTTATGAACCTAACTTGATGTTTGACGCTAAGGTAATCGGCAACAACGTGGATTAGGACGCTTAAGTGCAATATTTGAGATTGTGCGTGTAGGGTTGCTATGCACGCGCACAAGGGTCTACGACGCATCAACCATGCCCGATTAAAAATTTAGCCGTGCCGAACAACCCGAATACGGATCTTTAAACTAGAGATTAGGCGAAAACTAACATGTTAACATCTTTAACACTAAGTGAGAGGGATTACAACCTTTGTAGATCCGGTCCTTCACTTCATATGCTCCGTGTTGTGGTCCCTTCGCTGCGATCATCGGGTTCCGGACTCTCGAGAAGTTCCACGAAGAGAAAGTGCAACCTTTGCTTCCGATCTTCGATACTAAGATGATCTACCTTGAAGTTTCGTTAACACAAGCTAACACTCATGAAATGATGTGAACACCCTCATCTAAATGGCAAGGGAAGATGAGGATGATGAAGTAGGATTTTTGCTCTCTTTATTTATCTTTTTCTCATATTTATTCATCACTTTTGAAAAACTAGTAAAGCTTTTTCATGAAGAGAATGAAGGAAGAAGATGAACAATAATAGAATTCCTTTTGTGATGAATAGGAAAAGAATAATATGATAGAATTATGCAACCATGGTCAAGTGAACCTTTGTAGAGAATTAACTAGGGTTAGGGTTTGGGTTGGGTTAAAGCATGACTCACTTGAAAATATCTTTATCATGACAAAAAGAAAAGCTTCTAGAAACATCTAGAAAGCTTAACCCTAATCCAAACCCTAATCATGTTTAAACTCCACTAAACAAGTTGCATTATTTATCATATCATGTTACAATATTATATATCACATATATAATATTTATCGTAACAAAATAAAATAATACATTTAACATATATCGCATATATATCAATGTATTACCCGAGTGAGAAAAAGAATCTTTTAGTGAGCAAATATTAGTTAATGCAATTTAATATATCATATATATTATTATACATCAAATTATCGAATCAACACTTGATCCGACAATCCGGCTATATCGCATATAACCGACTAATATTTATCCGTTCCGATTCATCGAATCAACACTTGATCCGATGACCCGGCTGATATCAAATATCGCGAGAATATAATACGGTATCACATATCGTATTATCTTCGGTCCCGCACATATCACATATGTGCTCCTACTCCGTTTTGCCTGAGCCAAGAAACCTCTGTGTAGGACTCTAAAGAATCGTCAATACGCCGGCAGTAGGTGATGATCATATCAAACACCCACAAGCTGCAAGCGGTCAGCTAAACGTAACAGCTACCCAGGTATTGAGCGCTCAGAAGATCAACAAGCAAGCCTGTACATTCTCCTGTGAATCCAAACAGTAACACTCCCGTACAGTCCGGTTTCGTCGTCTGATATGTCGCATATCTCGCCTAGGGGTGGTAAACGTCAGACCCCAGTAGCTCGATAAGTCGTGTCGATATGAGGTCTATAACAGTTCGAGAAACTACTGATAACACTTACCAGTAAATCTCAGCAACCCTGGCCAGGGATTTCCGGTTATAGCCAATCGAACACAGCGCAACATCAACTCCCTATACCGAGAGAGACGAATTCCCTCCTATCGCTCATTGCCTCCATGTGATTCAGGACTGTACCCAAAAGCCACCTTTTTGCACGCCCTCTTGGACGTGGTATGATGGAAATCAAAGTACAGTGGGAATCACACAAGACTCTATGACGATCTCGGGTCAACAGACTACTCTGTACCAGTGTCACCGGAGAACTGCCATCTGACGTATGGTATAATACCATCTGGGAGTTCTCGGCGAGTCCGTCCAGTGTACCCAGTCTCCACTAAGCACCCGTACACCATCATTGATGTCCAACACCGATGGATATGGGATCATCCATCGCCCATCATATGGGTCAAGATGCGTATACGCTAGTCTACTCTGGTGCATCGATGCCCTGTCTCGATACACCCTCGACTAGGAACAGTTATAGGATATACTCGTCGACTACCATGGCCCCACTAGTATGATCTCATCATAGTCCCAGTAGTCGAGTACATATCTTAAGGGCTTTATCAACATGTAATATAGAGACAATCAGAGTACATGTTAAGACAAAGTACAACCAGATAGCATACTATCATGTCGAGCAAGAAAGTCCTCCCTATATATGTCCTAGCATCCACTACAATATACATCATATGTACAGTAATGGCCTCTAGGGCATACATATAACTAACAATCTCCCACTTGCACTAGGGCCATCTGTTATGGTATCGCATACCCAACAATTAGCTGCGGTTGAAGTATCTCATACTCAACCATCCCATAAAATTCTCTACTGGGAAAAAGGCCTTTGTGAGTGGATCCGCGATGTTGTCCTCTGTGTCTGCTCTCCTAACCTCGATTTCCCTGGAGATCAACCATCTCCATGATCAGGTGATACTACCTAAGAATTATATCTGGATTTCTGATGGGACGGTAGTTCCTTGGCAAAAGCCACAACTCCATTGTCAAACAATGGTAGGAACGAAGTTCATCTTATGAACTTATAAATATCCAGACTGCCTCTTTGGTAGCATCCTTGGTAACGATGTATCTTGCTTTTAATCGTCTAGCATGTCACGGTATCTAGCTTGGAACTCTTCCAACATACCGTCCCTCCACTGAGGGTAAAGACAATGCCTGCGACTGACATTCAGTCGTCCTTATCACCCTGGAACCTTTCCAGTGATTCTCCCCAGGATCGATTGATACCATCTCACTACAACTAGTGAGAATCCTAACATCCAATTAGATCTATCTCATAGATCCAAAAACCCAGGATTTAGGAAGTATCACTTTGATCCTATATGGAGAATCGTTGTGATAAGCGGAGATTGACCGAGCGTAGCATAGGAAACTCCTTCCCTATCAAGAGTATGTCATCCACGTACTCTACGAAGATCACCACCATACTCCCTACTACCTTTTTGTATATACAAGGTTCATCTACCATTTTGATGAAGTCAAACTCTTTGACTACCACATCAAAACAGATGTTCCAACTCCGCGATGCCTGTTTTATCATATAAAACATCTTGCACACGTTTCCGCTGCTCCCACTGTCTACGAAGCCCTCTGGCTGTGTACTTATAGACGCTATCTTCTAAATCAGCATTTAGAAAAGCAGTCATGATACCCAACCACCAGATATCGTAGTCATGGTATGTAGCCGTGGCAAGTAGGATCTGGATGGACTTAAGCATAGATCCTTAGAAAAGGTTTCAACACAATCCATACCTGGTCTATGATGCAAACCTTTAACAAGTCTAGCTTTGAAAGTCTCAACTTTTCCATGTACACCAAGTAATCTTCTCAAGATATACTTTCTCCTGATGGGGATTTAACCCTTCAGATAAAGCAACCAAAGTCCATACTTTGTTGGTGTATAAGGATTCCATCTCAGATCGATAAGCATCCAGCCATTCTTATAGAGTCCTACTCCTGATGGCCAGCTCGAAACTAGTTGGGTCATCATCTCATGATGCAATCCTCGCTCCCACTGTCATAGAGAAACCGAAGTATCTCTCAGGTGGGTGAGGAACGCTACTAGATCGGCGGAGAGGCTGAGGTTCGTTGGAAACTATTGAATCCTTTTGGTTCTACCAAATCATCAATTGCAGTTTGTATAGCTGGAACCCTTCCAGTTCTACATAACAGAACTTGCCTCGAGCTTGTCCGGATTTTTCTTTTAGACATAGGCCGGACAACCCAAATCTTAACCAACTTAAGATATAGGCTCTTCCCTTTCCATATCACATATGAAGTGGTAGGAAACTGATTTGATTTGAACCCTATTCAATAGGTATGCAGCTTCTCAAGTGCATAACTCCCTAAAGGAAATAGGAAACTCAGTAGTACTCATCATAGAGCACACCATATCACATAGGGTGCTATTGCTCTGCCCCGATACACCGACGTGCTGTGGTGTATACGGAGGAGTAATGCTGAGAAAGAATCTCATTCTCCTTTAGAATAGTCCAGGAATTCCGTGCTCAAGTATTCTCCTCCTTGATCTCATCAAAGGACATAATACTTATACCCGTATTTGGTTCTCTACTTCTAACTTATATTCTGTGAATATCTCAAAAGGTTCGGACTTGTGTTTCAACAGGAACATATGTCTGAATCTTGAGAGATTATCAGAGAATGTAATGAAGTACAAAGAACCGATCTTGGCATGTGTAGACAGGGGACTTTCATACATCAGCATGTATCAATCCCAAAAGTTCACTAACTCTTTCTCTGTTTCCAACAAACAGAGCTGTGGTCATCTTATCTTTGTGACATGACCGGCAAGTTTCACAAGATGTAAATTCAAACTAATTTAAATATGCATCTATATGTAACTTCAGCCAGTCGGGTCGCATTGATACGACCTAGTCTACAATACCTCAAGAAGGATTTGTTCATTTCTGAACTCTACCTCTTGTGTGTGTTCTGTATACTAAGAACTGTAGTTTGATTTAGAACGACAATGCTTTTAGATGACGTGCCTGAACCGATCAACTCTTGATATAGGAAATGTTCAAAACATTATCCAACAATACAAAATTATATCCTTTCTTTACTAATAAAGAGACTGATATGATTTTGTATATCAGGTTCGGTATCTAATAACATTTGTTCAGAATCAATGTATTCTGGTAATACAGGGTGATAGTGACCAACAGACTTGGCTGCAACACTTGCACCGTTTTTTGTCTCATGAAACTTATCACTCGTTCTCAGTTCTCTACCTATCTGTAGCCCATGTAACAGATTACATATGCGGGATCCTGATCCGGTATCACATACCCAGGACGTAAAGGATACTGAGAAACAGTTCTGTGTAATGAACACACCCGAAGATGATGCATCAGCATGCACTTTCTTCGTTTGGGCGGCACGGGAAATCTGGTATTCCCCAATTTCCTGCTCTGTCTTATAACAATTATGAGTTGGAGCGGGACCAACGTTCCCCAGCTCAGTATAACAAGCGGGTTCGGTCAAATATATCCGTATTATTATCTTGATTAAGGCGTGATATAGTCGCTACCTGGAGAAAGAGAGAAGAAAACACTCAGCGTATGCTCTTGCAAGATTAGATTGGTTATCTAATATATCTAATCAGGATGTCTCCCACTGTTTTAGTCAAATCTTCCTTCAAACCCTAAAAGGAAAGACTAGCCGGGATTAATTACACGCTATAAGTTCGCCAATCTTTCAGCCAGGCCAGTGTCGGTACTTTGAGGGAGGTACCCCGTGCTTTCGCACGAACCTAATTAAAGTAAACCTTGTTTTCCCAGGGGCGTAACCCCGTTAACACCTTTCTAGACACCTACTTGATCAGCTAATTGTAATGTGTAAAACTCTCCCAGGAGTAACTCTTACTCGCAGCGGGTATCGGGATCCAACTATCTCATAGAAGGTATGCAATCTCATTGCAAATTTCAACACTTGAAATTCCCAATAATATTTTGCCCCTAGCGTCCTATGACCTTGACGAATGCCAAACCACCCATAGTCCGCCAGCCAAGTTCAACCCGTACATTTCTTGATTGAATTAAACCCACCCGCACGACCCTTGACGAATGCCAAACAACGCCGTACGAATACCCTAATCCAATCGCATCGTATGCTAGCAGATAAGCACTAGTTAGCTACCGTACACTACGCCTTGACGAATGCCAAACTACCGCAGCACGAATACTAAGTAGTACTTATCTGAAATGACGGAAAGCTACGACGGGTTTTTAAGAAAACCCTTTGCGTAATGAACTTGATATCGTTGTAGAATCGGGTGATTTTAAATGGAGTGTTTTTTAGGCTTTTCTAGTTTTGCTAAAGGGGTCACTCCCGGTGAAGGGATCGTCGGCCCTTTCCTCATCGAATAAGGTGCAGGATATATCATATATACCACTATGCAAAGCAAGAACTATAGAAGCAATCAAAAGACAAACCGAGTTTGTAGCATCTGCCAGTTATTGCTAAAGGAGTCACTCCCGGTGAAGGGATCTCGGTCCTTTCCCTATCAAATAAGGTGCAGGATGTTCTACAAGGAACACCGCGGTACAAAGCAAGAACTAGAGCTACCAGTTTTTATTAAACAAGTTTCTACAACATTTTAGGTTTCTTTTATTTCATTAATCTCATTAATGAAGTCCCATTTTATTATGCTTCACAAGCATCTCTTTTGAAACGAAATCTGCAATATAACATATATCTCATATATATAAAATATAAACATTCGTCTCAGGCAGTAATATGATCTCATCACAGAACATTGCAGCAGAAGAACATATATGAAATATTGGATATACTAGGACGTCCGTGTTTTCAATACGAGCCAGTATAAAACACGGATTCCACGGTCGCGATGAATAGCCAAACCCACATCCCTAGACCTCTACGAGAGCGGCAAGTAACACTGCCAATTCTAGGGTTAGGAGACCCGGTCTCGACTCCTCGAGATAGTCTCCCACTGAACCCTAGAACCCGGTTACTTGTGTTCCCCTCCTTGGGTCTACCTAATGCGGAAAAGTAAATAATATACAACGGTGACATCTTCCGCTACCTGGAAGTGCCCCAATAAAAGAATATTACATACAAATTGAATTTTACATGAATGAAAAAGAAAAACTCTCATCTCACATAAAACCCCCGGCTATTCAAAACGCGACGATCCAATATAACATATCACAGCAACACATAATATCACATATCATCAACGTAAGCAAGTATGCGTATCCCGATTGTCGTTGATGTATAGCAACGAAGCCGGCGATACACCACATACTACGCTTACGGTCACAGAAAAGAAAGTGTAAAACTACAACAGTTGGAATCCGCAACCACCTCAGACATCGCATGCCTGACCAAATGAATTCCTTAGACATCACATGCCTAACAATTATAAACCCCGCATTTTAGTCTCATTTATCGAAAACTCTTTTCAATGTCAAGTCGTGGAATTCAACAAGATTCCCGATATTCTGATCGAATGCTCGTCGCAAACTTTAGTAGACGGCCGCACCCCCAGATGCCGTCGACGAAGTGCACTAAGGCGGAACACCGCTGCCGCGAGCACCCGAACGGATGCTTTCGGCGATGGGGTTCTCCTACAGTCACTTGGTCGGGGCTATGGGACGTAGCTGTCTATTAAGTTTGCCCGGCGAGTATCCGCGTACGCTACGTGATTGCGTCGGACTTTTGATCACATCAAAATTCCGTGGCAACCGATCATCTGAGACTGAACTGCTAGATTTATAATATTCAAATTAGTTATCTCATAACTTTTTGTGGATTCCAAATATTGTATCGCATTCCAGATAAAACAGAAAATGTTAAACTTTCCGATCGAACAATCAAACACCCAAGATTTCCCCAATATATCTCAACACTTGAAATCAGTTTAAAAAACATCCATCACATGCCACAGTACCAATGGTCCAGCCGTAGAAGGGTCAAGCCAACGCCTCACATGTGGCACGCCGTACTGCCCCAAACCCTAAGGTTCAAAAGGCAGTTCAAGACGGTCACATAATCGAGTTAAGGTTTGTTGTCTTCTAGAGGGTCCACCGCGTTACTTGCACGACTTAGAACGTTCTTAAACACGAGGAAAAATCCAACTTTTGAAAAATTTTCCTACAGGGGAAAAAGTGAGTTATTGATATCCGTTCGAACTTTTTAACAGTTTCTAAAAGTTATCCGGACAAAACACAAAGACGCGGTTAAAGTTCCCGATCGAATCATCGAATCCCTAATACAACCCAGAAAATTCAACAGTTGAATACATATTAAAAATTCCCAGAAAATACAAACCTAAAAGACAAGAATTACTGTGCAAATTTCAAACAGTGAAGCGATAAAAGGGCCGCGGAACCGCCGCACATGCCATGCATGTGCCGCGGTTCTGCCGCGCTTTGGTGGAATTAGGCGCACGTGCTTCACAGTAACTCTTGTATTTCCCTGCTGATTTTTTTGAGCATTTTTAATTTGGAAAAAATCACAGTTTTAAAAAATTTCCAGAAACTAGGGTATATCGGGTTTTCCGGGTTCGATCGGACTTTAAAGTTCGTCTAGACTTCGCCTAAAGCTCTAACTTGGCTCTGATACCACTGTAGGGTTGCTATGCACGTGCACAAGGGTCTACGAGGCATCAACCATGCCCGATTAAAAATTTAGCCGTGCCGAACAACCCGAATACGGATCTTTAAACTAGAGATTAGGCGAAAACTAACATGTTAACATCTTTAACACTAAGTGAGAGGGATTACAACCTTTGTAGATCCGGTCCTTCACTTCATATGCTCCGTGTTGTGGTCCCTTCGCTGCGATCATCGGGTTCCGGACTCTCGAGAAGTTCCACGAAGAGAAAGATGCAACCTTTGCTTCCGATCTTCGATACTAAGATGATCTACCTTGAAGTTTCGTTAACACAAGCTAACACTCATGAAATGATGTGAACACCCTCATCTAAATGGCAAGAGAAGATGAGGATGATGAAGTAGGATTTTTGCTCTCTTTATTTATCTTTTTCTCATATTTATTCACCACTTTTGAAAAACTAGTAAAACTTTTTCATGAAGAGAATGAAGGAAGAAGATGAACAATAATAGAATTCCTTTTGTGATGAATAGGAAAAGAATAATATGATAGAATTATGCAACCATGGTCAAGTGAACCTTTGTAGAGAATTAACTAGGGTTAGGGTTTGGGTTGGGTTAAAGCATGACTCACTTGAAAATATCTTTATCATGACAAAAAGAAAAGCTTCTAGAAACATCTAGAAAGCTTAACCCTAATCCAAACCCTAATCATGTTTAAACTCCACTAAACAAGTTGCATTAGTTATCATATCATGTTACAATATTATATATCACATATATAATATTTATCGTAACAAAATAAAATAATACATTTAACATATATCGCATATATATCAATGTATTACCCGAGTGAGAAAAAGAATCTTTTAGTGAGCAAATATTAGTTAATGCAATTTAATATATCATATATATTATTATACATCAAATTATCGAATCAACACTTGATCCGACAATCCGGCTATATCGCATATAACCGACTAATATTTATCCGTTCCGATTCATCGAATCAACACTTGATCCGATGACCCGGCTGATATCAAATATCGTGAGAATATAATACGGTATCACATATCGCATTATCCTCGGTCCCGCACATATCACATATGTGCTCCTACTCCGTTTTGCCTGAGCCAAGAAACCTCTTTGTAGGACTCTAAAGAATCGTCAATACGCCGGCAGTAGGTGATGATCATATCAAACACCCACAAGCTGCAAGCGGTCAGCTAAACGTAACAGCTACCCAGGTATTGAGCGCTCAGAAGATCAACAAGCAAGCCTGTACATTCTCCTGTGAATCCAAACAGTAACACTCCCGTACAGTCCGGTCTCGTCGTCTGATATGTCGCATATCTCGCCTAGGGGTGGTAAACGTCAGACCCCAGTAGCTCGATAAGTCGTGTCGATATGAGGTCTATAACAGTTCGAGAAACTACTGATAACACTTACCAGTAAATCTCAGCAACCCTGGCCAGGGATTTCCGGTTATAGCCAATCGAACACAGCGCAACATCAACTCCCTATACCGAGAGAGACGAATCCCCTCCTATCGCTCATTGCCTCCATGTGATTCGGGACTGTACCCAAAAGCCACCTTTTTGCACGCCCTCTTGAACGTGGTATGATGGAAATCAAAGTACAGTGGGAATCACACAAGACTCTATGACGATCTCGGGTCAACAGACTACTCTGTACCAGTGTCACCGGAGAACTGCCATCTGACGTATGGTATAATACCATCTGGGAGTTCTCGGCGAGTCTGTCCAGTGTACCCAGTCTCCACTGAGCACCCGTACACCATCCTTGATGTCCAACACCGATGGATATGGGATCATCCATCGCCCATCATATGGGTCAAGATGCGTATACGCTAGTCTACTCTGGTGCATCGATGCCCTGTCTCGATACACCCTCGACTAGGAACAGTTATAGGATATACTCGTCGACTACCATGGCCCCACTAGTATGATCTCATCATAGTCCCAGTAGTCGAGTACATATCCTAAGGGCTTTATCAACATGTAATATAGAGACAATCAGAGTACATGTTAAGACAAAGTACAACCAGATAACATACAATCATGTCGAGCAAAAAAGTCCTCCATATATATGTCCTAGCATCCACTACAATATACATCGTATGTACAGTAATGGCCTCTAGGGCATACATATAACTAACAGTGTGCTAAATCCGTACTTTTCGGCCCTAGTCCTTCCTTTCTTGTCTCTTAACCCTTGCCTCCGGAAAACCAATCGCAACCGGTCACAATTAGGAATCACCGCTAACGTGGTAGGATAGGGTGCCTAACGGAGCAGAGTGCGATTCGTTTGGTCGGAATTCAAACTACAAGTTATCGGTTTTAAAGGAGATTGGCAAAACATTTCTCCTAGTTAAACTACCCCTCTCTTACCCTTAACAAGTGATTTAACCACTCATTCATATTCACAAAAATAAAGAAAACAAAAGAGAGATATGTATACATAATGAATAGCAAGAAAAAGTAATGCAAAGGATAGGAATATTAAGAACCAATTTGTGCAAGTGAAGTCTTCAATGATTTTTCTAGTCCAAATATCACAATGAAATCAAATACTAAACTTTAAATTTGCATGCTCACTTAAGAGGTTGCAAGATCAAAGAAAAGCAAGAGATCTCACTAAATCACAAGTAGCAAGTATAACATGAAAGGAATAAGTAAAAGAACATTGTAGTGATTTATGAATGAAGATACAAACTAATTGAGTTCAAGAACCTAAAATTTAAGCTTGTAAATTCAACTAAGAAGTTACAAGGTCAAGAGAAAGGGAAAGAACTCAAACTTACAAATGAAAATTGCAAAATAACATCTAACATAGTGGTCTAAAACTTGGACTCTTGGCTTGAAATCTCATCTACTATTTATAGCCAAGCCAAGTGTAAAAATAGAATATACAATTTTGCAGACAAGACACAGAAAAAAAATGAGCAATTCTGGAGGAGGTGGGGCCGCAAATTGCGGCTATATGGGATAAAATTGCGGCCATGGTTTGAGTGGTGGCCCCAACTTCTCAATGTAGTCTACATTCATCAAGACGATCTCTTTTTGCTTGAAATTTCTTTTAATTATCAAATGGGTGATATCTGGAGATTTTGGAGGGAAAAGATTATAATCAAATCATAGTTTTTTCAAACAATCATCACATGAGCCCACTTGCTAGTCCACTTTTATGCCTATTTGTCCACTTGATGGAGTGTTCACACCATGACATGGCTAGTTCATGTATCTACTCATTTACACTTGCATCATGTTGGACCATTTTGCTAAAAAAATGTTGTGCACTTTGATTTGTTGCAAAATCCCTTTGTGTCTTGATCGGTTTTTTGTTTCGGTTTCCGTATCGGCTCACAAATGTTGTATCCGTGCACTTTGAGTATGTTTCCAGTATTCTTGTCACGAATACATGTATCCTGTACTTATTGAGCAGACACGGGTTAATAGCATGATATTTACAAAAATGATAACAAATGAGTGGTATTAAAATACAGTTTTTCATGATGAACAACAATCCAAGGACAACCCAAACAAAATAAACAAAAATACAACACATAAAGAAAACAACTTGGAGTGCAGAAAGTTGTTGTCGTTTGCGATAACGTAATTAACTACAAGGGCTTGTACCTGTAGGAAAAATTTGTCCCCGCAATCAATAAACTTCTCACCCCTGAAAGGGAATCTGAAGTCAGCTACATCAGTCGCATCTCTCCACACCTCCAATATATGGCGCTATAATCTCTTAGTGTCTTCGGAGAGGTGGATGAATCAAACCAATGTATCTGCCCCCAAATTCAGGCTCGACGTTCTACTTCAGCTCGTCTTAGCCAGTTTTCGGCGGTAAACAACGCTCCAAAACTTTCTCAACGTATCATTGTTGAGACAAGTAAACATTTCCTCCCTTTTGATCGAGATTAATTTCCATACCGAGAATTTTCTTGGCCGCTCTCAAATCTTTGGTCTCGAACTTGCCTTTCAACTGCTCCTTAAGGTTCTGAATATCAATCGTATACCTTTCTGCTATTAACATATCCTCAACATAAAGCAACAAATATATGAAAGAACCATCGACGAGCTTCTTGCAATAAACACAATTGTCGCCCTTGCTTCTTATAAACCCAATATCACTCATGAATGAATCAAAATTCTTATACACAACATCTAGGTAATTGCTTTAAACCATAAAGAGACTTCTCTAACAAACAAATGTGGTCTTCCTTACCTTTAATTTCGAAACCCTCAGATTGTTGCATGTAGATCTTCTAACACCCTAGCACGATCGTACGTTTTTTAAAATAATTGTTTTGGGTATTTTAATTATTATTGTTTGGGTTGTGATTGGTGTTTGGATAGTATGTGTGCTTATTGGACCCGACCCGCCTGCGTGAAATTCGTTATGGGTTGATAATTAGATAGAGTATATTTTATTGATATATATCCTTAGACCATAACTATATGAATCTTAAATAACAGATAAATAATATTTAAATTATATGTATAATATATTAGATTAGAATATATTCTTTTAATCCTTAGGTTTATGGTTTAAGGACGCTACGTATGTATAGATATTTTTTCAATATATTTTCTTTGAGATTTAGTAGAGACGCATTGGAGATTTGTATTATCTTATATATATATATATATATATATATATATATATATATATATATATTCACACACACACACACAAATACATACATATATACATATACAATATAAACCATATTATATTTATTTTCCTTTTAGAAAAAACAACTCTCTCTCCCCCGCTCTCTTTCCTTTCTCCTTCTCCCTCTCCGGTTCACCACAACCCCGACTCCTCACCCACGTGGTCTCCATCACTAAGCAACTCAAGTCCTCGACCCAGATCCCAGTCCCCGACTCCAACACCCCTCCATCTCCTCCTTCCCTCGAAACCTCCATCATCAACACCATCCATCACCCTTGTCAACTCCTTCCCCTAAACGCATTGCACCCTCCTCATCTAGCCGTCGACTCCCTCTGCAAACCCGAGAACACCCTCACCGGCACAAGTATCTCCTTCTCTCGATCCAACCATCGCCTCGAGTTCTCGTCACAGTTAACCTATCACGCTCGATGCAGTACCACCACCTCCAGCCATCGCCTCTACCAACATTACCTGAATCCCCTCTCTCTTTAAGTCGAGATTCCCTCGACCGAGCAGCATCTCGTCATTGCTATCATATCGTCATCATCGCCAAGCTTCTTCTTGCTCGCCTGCAATCCACACCGAGACCACATTCTGTAGCCGAGTCGAGAATTTAGTTTTTATATTGCTTCGTTTCGCATTTCGTGTAGCCGTGTCCGCATTTGTCTTGAAGCAAGTATTTCTAAATACTTGTTACATGCTAGTACGGTCGGATCATATCTGGCGTAACAATATTATCATTATTATTAGTGTCATAATATTACTATTTTCTATTTAATAGATCGGTATATTTACAAACTATATCAACATGAGTTTAATACAAATATGGTTGAATTAATATTACTTGATATATAATCATAGCCTGAAAATACATGTTTTTATTACCTTCATATTTTATCAAACCTGTTAACTTAAAGTAGATTGAATGTTATGATTATGATATTTAATAGAAATTAGATATATAATAGTAGTTTAAATATATTGATAGTTACATTTGCATTTTACTAGTTAATAACCGTTTATTTTGTTATAAGTTTAAACATCGAGTATAAAATACTCATATTAATCAATACTGGTAAAATATAATACTATAGGTATCATTTCATGCCACCAATTAATTTGATAACTACAAGTTTAGTCTATATTGCTATCTATTTACAATATTCAAGAATCGTGACAAAATACTATTCTTAATCCCGTCAGATTAATATCATGAACAAGTAATAGTTAATCTATATCCGTTAGAGTTTACCGATATTCAGTTATAACTAAATTACCTGCTGTATACATGACTTGATTATGCTATGTGATATATGATTGTGATATAGACACCTTACCTGACTGAGTACATTATCCCTGACATGCTTCTAACCTGCCATATGTTACTGTTATTGCTATCTTGCTTGTACCCGCTTACTTGTAATACTTACTGAAGTCAACAATCCTGACTTGTTGTCCTGATGGACGTGACATATTGTTTATATAGACATATCATGTACTTGCCTGTTCCTATGTTGGCATTAGGTAAATATTATTCATATTTGACTTGGAAAACGAAACCTGGTGAAAACGGGGAAATCAAAGTGTAACTGAAATGTAACTTAAAAGGATATTATATGTTTCCGTGGTTCCCGGGGGTAATGGAACAAAATCATGCTTGATTCATACATCTTGATCCGTGATCCCATAGGGTAACGGGATATATCTTGGTCCGTAGTCCTCAGGGGTAACGGGATATATACTTTTGAATTACATGGAGGAGTACATTCATTGGTTTCAAATACCTATTGGATAGTTAACCTAGAAACACAGACCTTAGGATATACATGACATGTTTGAATACCTATAGCCTGATGTTATGACATATGTGATTGCTTTGTTTATACTCATACATTATTTTGCACGTGACATCCTATATAGCACACTGCTCAGTTTTTTATTATTATTATATTTAAGACGCACTGACGTCTGAATTTTGCACGGCCCAGATCTTTGACCTTAGCACAGGAGGATCGTGAGTAAGTTGACAGGATTACGGGTCGGTGGGGAGCAACCCATGGATCTAGTTCTCATTGATAGGTTAGTTACTCTTTTATATCCTTGGATCTTTGTTGCTTCCGAAATCGTTTCCGGTTATTGTTTATCGTCGCTATTGGACATGTTAAATAGATAGTTAGATTATTGTTCTTGATTACTGATTGACAGCCATAATCTATGGGAGGATATTTCCTTACCGTAGGTAGCATGGTTGGTTTTGTTACATTCCCGAATTTTGTATTTTAGGAAGCGGGGCATGACAAAGTTTTGTTGGTATCAGAGCATAAGTTTAGGTTATCTGGGTTTGGTTCTTTTTGTAGTTAGGTATGGTATCCAATACATTGACCTTAAAACCCGGAATTATAGAAACATGTCCTGCCACACTATTGCATTATCATTTTGAATCCTTGTCGCTATTGAATCTTGTTTCAGTAAAACTCCTAGCTTTTATTGAATCAAGTTTCCATTGTTAATCCTTGTCATTCATGCTTGACTATGAGAGATATGTCCAAAAGGAATTGTTTATACTGGTTTAAATTTCGTTTACAGATATGTATGAAAGCAGGCTCATTCATATACACGTGTGGAGGGTTAGCGCATGACACGAGCACATCAGTGGCATCTGCGCTTAGAAAAAATCCCTAAGGGTAAAGTACACGTGTGCACATGTATGTTGCACGTATAATTCAACAATACGATCAAAGGAAGAAAATGTGTTAGAAATGAAGCACTCGATGGTCAATGACAAAGGGAAAGCATTTAAATAAATATTTTATGCTACAGGAAATAGATCACCAAACACGGGATCAAAAGTACAAGAGTATACAAAACTATGAATAAAGTTTTCTAAAACCCTCTCAGCCTTCTCTACCATGTCAAAGCGGCTATCTTCGCAAGGAGTTGCTCCCCATCGGTTAGCGCCATGCCCATCGGCGAAGGCAGACATGATGGCCCGCTGAGCCCGTATCTGGCTCAGCAACTGAACAGAACGATCCCTCAGAAGCTTGGTAATCAAAAATGCCTCATGAAAGCACTCGATCTTGTCCTCCGCTGCGTCGAGCATCGCCGGAGTCATCTCCGCTGGATGAGGGAGGATGCCAACAAGCACGGATAGGAAGATCGTCCGGAGCCAAATAGAGCTGATGGGGAGAGAAGATCCTCTACGAGTCAAGAGCTCATGCAGCGCCGTATCACATTGGTTATCCGTGAGAGCGGGATTCACCAAGCGTGCAACAAAGCGAGGAACAATTTCCTCAATAGACACCTCCCATGGCTGTTGATTAGCATGCGGGCGATTGCAAGCCATGACTCTTCTCTGTTAAAATGATTCTCTGAAAGTGAGAAAGAAGAGGAGCATTGCTTAGATTATAAAGGGAGGCATTTAAGTCTCGGCACAGAAAATGTTATGCATGGTGAAACTATTTCCAAACTCTGACAAAAAAAGGCATTGAAAAAGAAAGTTTGACTCAGGAAAAACAGAGAAAGAAGGTGAAAAGAAACCTTCATTAATGAGGCAACGCCTCACATGCTCTCCACGAGGGCGCCAGCGTCAGAGCCAATCTTATAGGATTAAATCTTATGGTGGCGCCTCACGTGCTCCTTACGCGGGCGCTAATGTGCAAAATACAGAAAAGTTCATAACATAGAGTTAAACTCTTAGATGGCGCCGCACGTGCTCCTCACGCGGGCGTCGATGTGCAAAGCACAGAAGAGTTCATTACATAAGAGTTAAACTCTTAGGTGGCGCCGCACGTACTCCTCATGCGGGCACCAATGTGCAAAGAATAGAAGTACCCATCTTAGGAATTAAATTCTTGAGTGGTGCCCACGTGCACGACACGTGAGCGCTAGCGTCCAGATAGAATTAAATTCTACAATACTCTCTGTTAAACAGAGTCATTGGATCAAATATCCAACAGAGATGATAAATCATCAAAATACAGAATTAAATTCTGTTGGGAGAAAACATTTCCCAAATATTTCTAAAATAAGAAAGATACTTTCAGTTGGATCAAATATCCAATTATAGAATAAAATTCTACTCTCTCAATCTTTCTAAAGAAGAAAAAACGCTCTCTATAAAACAGAGAACCATTGTATTATAAAATCCAATTTACAGAATAAATTCTGTATAGGGGAAAATATTTTCCCAATCTCGTTAAAAAAAATCATATTCTGTAAAAACAGAAGTCCTTGGATCAAAGATCCAATGGTGGGTAAAATTCCCCAACTCAATTTTGAGTCTAATTAAATCAATTGGAATCTCTCAATGAGAGATTTTCTCGGAATTAAATAACAAACTTGCCTCCACTATATAAAGGACCCGAGACTTCAAGTCTCATATAGAAGAAACCCCCCATAAGCTTCTGCAAAAATTCAGTGAGCTCTTAAAAAGAACAGAGAATTCAATTCTATAAAAAAAAGACCTTCCTTCTCAAAACCCTAGGTAAAGAAAAGAGATCAAAATATCTCTATCACCTATAATATCACATCTAAGGGTTTAACCCTTGTAAAAAGAACTTAGTTCTTTCTCTAGATCTGAGATCCACAAGACAAGTCTCCCACAAATTTAGAATTTAATTCTCATCGGAAAGATCTTGTTCTTGAGAATCAAAGATTCAGGGAAGAACAAATTTAAAGTAAAAGAAGAAGAAGTACAGAATACTCAAGGAACTCAGTTCCTTCAAATCGAGTACTTAGTTCTTTAAAAACTCAACTTAAAATCCTCAAATATAGTGATTTTAGCGAGCGTTAATGGTCAAAGCACCATTGATAGAGGTTTAACCTCTCTGAAAATATCAACAGAGATTAAATCTCCATATAAAAGAAACTAGCGCCTCACGTAATTCCCACGTTGACGCCCCTCTTTAACAGCGCCTAGCGCTTCACGTGAAA
Source organism: Agapanthus africanus (assembly GCA_030015575.1). Lineage (NCBI taxonomy): Eukaryota > Viridiplantae > Streptophyta > Magnoliopsida > Asparagales > Amaryllidaceae > Agapanthus > Agapanthus africanus. The sequence continues at coordinate 405,569,309 of CM057349.1, read as the reverse complement.
CACACGTGGGCACCATATAAAAAGTGCTTATCACTTCACATACAGCAAAAACGGCTGAGTGCTCAGCACTAATTGGGCAGCGCTCAACTGTTAGTGTATATGCCCTAGGGGCCATTATTGTATCATACTAGCTTGTATATTACTTAATGGAAGTTTGGGATATTCACAGTTATATAACAATCTTGCTAAACATGGTAGTATGCTACTTGGTTTTATCTATCTTAATATGTGAGTATACGTATTTATAAAGCCCTTAGGATCTTGCTTGACTACCAGCATTGTGATGGCAGTCACACTAGTGGGGGCTGAGTAGTCTACAAGCACATCCTTTTCTAGGTCTCTAGTCGTAGGATTATCGAGACAGGACATCGATACTCCGGAGTAGACTAGTGTGTACGCTTCTCATCCCAGTTGGGGAGATGGTCTGTCCCACAACTATCAGTACGTCGTACTGGAGATAGGATACAGGTGCTCGTTGGGTTACGGGTACACCAGACAGGACTCGCGGGGAACTGTTGGTTAGTATTATACCCGTCGTCAGTTAACAGTTCCCAGGTGACATGAGTACAGCATAGTCCGCAGACTTGACACTGCTACTTCGCCTCGAGTGTGTCACACTGTTCTTAGATTGCTACCCTACCACGGCTCAAAGGAGTCGTGCAAACAGGTAGCAGTTGGGTGCAGTCCCGAGCACTTGGAGGCAGTGGCGGTTAGACAGGATTCGTCTCTCCCGGTATTGGGAGTTGATATCGCGCTGTGTCAGAGAGCCATTACGCAAAGTCCCCGGCCAGGGCAAGCGAGATTTACTGGTAAGTTCCAGTAGTTTCTCAAGGTGTAATGGGCTTCACTCCGACACGACTTATACCGCTTTTAGGGGACTGACGCTTGCCGCCCCCCTAGGCCCGATATGCGATAGTCCTAGACGAACAGACCGGACTGTACGGAGATTGTCACATCAGGCTCAGTAGGAGTTCGGATGGGTTTCCTCATCGGCCTTCTTATCGACATCTACCTAGGGACCATTACGTACAGCTAGTACCGCTTGCGGTCTGTGGTTAAACCCACTGCCAGCGTAGTAGTCGAGTCTTTAGAGTCCCACACAGAGAGTTTCCCTGCTCCAGGAGAAACGATATAGAGGTCGTATAGTTTTATGACAAGGGTTCGGACGCATACGTGTTTAAACGCACGTACGACGTTCAGACAGTTTTTACCAGCCGGCTTTGGTTTAAGCCAGATTCTAGTATCGGAATATTGGATTTATACAGTCTAAAGTTTTTCTGTATTTTTACGGATAGGAGGGGCGTTCTCGTAATTTGGCGGGAAGCTTCTAGAAGTATGGTGACTTGAGGGTTTAAGTGGTATAAGCATTTATTGCTTTAGTGACTCATTTGTGTGATTCATCCATGTCATTAATGCATCATTAAATGGTTAATGACTCATGTAGTGAATCACACATATTGAATTAATGAAGCTTGATGATTAATCATTTTATTTATTTATTTGATAAATCATTATGCTTTATATATTCAAGAGAGATCATTATCTCATTCTCATTCTTATGCTCACACTCTCTCTCCTCAAGCTCACTCCCTCTTCAAACCCTAATCCTACCCCTCATGTGTTGAGATCAAGGATTAGATAGACTAATTAATCCATAACCATTCTCTATATCACCTAGGTGCCTTTGATTAGCAACTAAAGAAACCTAGTTACCTCAAGATTAGAAGTGAAGCTTGAAGTAGAAGCTCTCGGGTGGATCGTCTATTATATAGAGGAGGCCGAGGAGGAGGTGAGAACGAAAAGACGAAGGACAAGATTCACTAGGTATAATCTCTTCTCATAATAGTTAACAACTCCTATGTATATGTTAGTTATAGTTTAGCAAAGATTTTTCGGTTAGTCGATGTTAAGTTCAAACAAGATTGTTTTTCATATTTCCACATCCCCGCAACTCGTGGGGTGTTGTACATCGACTTACACCAACGCCGCACGTGCTCCTCACATGGGCGCCACAAAAATAATACGAGTGCTTAGCACTCCATAAATAGCGAAAACGGCTGAGAACTTAGCATTGATTGGACAGCGCTCAGCGCTTCACTTGTTCCTCATATGAGCGCCACCAAAAAAAAGATAGAAGAGAGAAAAATTCTTAGCACTCCATAAACAGCCAAAATGGCTGAGTGCTTAGCGCTCATTGGGCGGCGCCCATAATTAAATGCTTCACATGACACCCATGTGAGTGTCAGAGCGTCAAATAAGAGTTTAGCACTTTTGCATAAAAAGAAAATGGCTGAACAAACAGAGCCCAAATGAGCGCTTAACACTTATGAATAAAAAAAGAAAAAGAGTAGGCAAACTAAGTCCAAATTGGCTAAGTCTCTGAAACTTCTTTACAACTGAGCCCATATGCTCTTTTGATAGATCTTAAGTAAAAATGATCCTTAAAATCATTGTTAAACTGATCTTAGTCTCAAACACGATTAATGATCTCTCATTGATGATATCAAAAATGATATCCATCCTATATCACCTAAGGTAATCTTAGTCTAAAATATGACTAACAATTCTTAGATCCACCACAACCCCTGTTTCCCTCAAATACGGAATTTGGTTCGAGGGTGCATCTTTCCACACCTCTGATATATGTCGTCGTTATTTCTCAACGTCTTCAGAGAGGTGGCAGGTCCCGACAACAAACAACTCCTTTCGTCATACATTAATACACTTCCAAATTGACGTGCATACCTCAAATACTTGCCTCAAACATGACGGTAATGGACTGGAATGTCCTTAAACTAACATTCATCCCCAAAATGGGAATGTTGGACCAAAATGTCCCTAAACTAAAATTTCGCCTCAAACAAGACGATAATGGACCGTGATGTTCTTAAACTAAAATAATTGGGCCCAAATACTCATATGTTTTAAGTCGATCTTAATCTAAAACCAGATTAACGGTCCTTAAATAAAACAAACCCAAATCTAAGATATACGAATTTGGACTGATCCGCGCCCTACGGGCGACGACATAAACTAGTCTCCGTATATAATCTACGGGCAACCTAAGCAAACAAAAAAACACACGACACAAAGTGAATTGCCGGAGCAGGAAAAAGTGGTTATCGCAAAGCGGTAATGTAATTAACTGCAAGGGCTTGCGCTTGCGGGGAAGAGTATCCCCACAATCAAAAACCCCTCATAAAATGAGGGGGAATCTGATAAAGTCTGCTACAACGATCGCGTCTGTCCAAACCTCCGATATATGGTGCCATAAATCAACTTGGTATTTTCGGAGAGGTGGACGGATAAATCCAAATAGCATCTGCCCCCAAATTCAGGCCAGACGTCCCAGCGTCTCGGTCTGTGTCTTTCGGCGGTAAACAGATTCTGGCATGAACGGTGGGACCTTTTCCTCTTTCCACTCCACACTTCGTATGTCGTGTTTCATGAACAAAATCGCGGTTCGCTCTAGTTGCCTCTGGATTCGAGGTACTAAAATTTGGTGTTTTGCTCCTGTGCAAAGAAATCGATGGCTTCCAACTGCACCTCCTGCAACAGCAACTCTCACTCCACCCCAACTGGAGGAGTGATCTACTGCCCCAACCCGGCCTCAATTTGCTCAATGCCGGTGGGCAAGTTACGCAAACCACTACTGGACTATTCTTCGGGACCATGTTCCCACCGGTGAGTTTCGATGCCTAAGCGCCGCAAGAGGAAGCTCCAAAGAGATCGGTCTTCGACCGACTGGCGAACACAACGACCCCTCTCAACCGGCCATCCAAAGCTGACATCTCAGTCTTCAACAGGCTGGGCAAGAACCCAAACGGGCCCGTAAAGAGGCTCATGACACCTGAAGGGGCTACCCCAAAACGGATAGCCCTCCCAACTCCTGCTACGGGCGAAATCATCATAGGTGCTTCCCTTACCATCCTCAAACCCTGCCAATGACCTCAGTCTTCAACAGGCTGACACCAACAACAGCCCCTTAGCAAAGCCGGAGGCATGAAGTAGCCGCTTCCAAATATGAGGCGATCCCGTCTGCAAGGCATGCTCGACGTCATCACTGGCGCCGAGTGAGAAAAGATGGCGGAAACTCCCCCTCTGAACTTACCCCACCAGCTCCAATAGTGGAAGTTGACGCTGCTGTTCCAACCGGGAACAACTTTGATCTGCTCAGGAGGCTGCGCAAGAACTCTCCAATGGCGGTGCTAAAGAAATCACCCACACCTGCAGAGGTCATTGCTCAGGAAGAACCGGAGCGCCCCCATCAGCGGCTCTCCTCCCAAATTCATAGAGTCTGGCGGAAAGTCCAAGACTCTGTGATCGACAAAGACTACTCTCGTCGACCGTAGAAATCGAAGGCTCGGCAAGGGAAACACTATCCCTCTGTCATACAGCGAGGGATTTCTTCTACACAGGCGCTTGTTACGACGGCTCCTTCAACTTCGACCTCCCACAAAAGGATGAGGCCGGAGAAAGTCCCACCGCCTGCGGCAAATTCTAAAGACGATGGACTCAAACGCCCCAAGTCTGGGGGCATGATCGTACATACGGTCTACATGGCTTCCGAAAAAGCAGAAAGTCGTGCTTCCGTTGGACATTACTGACAAAAGCTCAGGAGCAACAAAAAAAGCTCCAGAAGATGCTGACCAAAATGACAGCACTCACCGGGCAGAAAGAAAGTCCGGATCCAACAGTCGAACGGCGCCAGGAGCAGGAGACCGATACAGAGTTCCTGCGAAGGGTACTTGAAAGAAAGGATAAGGAAGCTGCTGAGCAGGCTGCTAATATAAAGAAGATGGCTCTCTTGTTCCAAGACATGGTTGGGATGATGATCCAGCCAGAACCCCAGCCGAGCATCCGCCGATAATCATCGAGGATGACAAAAAGAAAACATCAAACGCTCTTCCGGCTTTATCAACAGCTAAGGAGGAAACAATCTCCAAAGCTGCTTTTGATGATTATATCGCTCAACAAATACGAGCTTATCAAGCTAATAAAGCTGCAGGCCAAATCGTTAGAACTGGACGACCGTATCTAGGCTGGTATAACCAAATTAAATACCCGCCGGGATATACAATCCCCAAGTTCCATGTATACAAGAGGACGTGCAACCCACATCAGCACGTCACGCAGTTTAGAGCTCTGTACGGAAACACTGGAGGCGATGACAAACTATTGCTCCGCCTGTTCGTTGGCAGCCTGTCAGAGACGGCCTTTAAATGGTACTCGGAGCTCCCAAATGACTCCGTGAGAACATTCACAAAGATGGAACTGTTGTTCATACAACGGTTCGCCAGCGCAAGCGAGCGCATCCCGATCAGGACATTAATCAATGCCAGGAGAAACCTGGGTCCAATATGCAATCCAGTGGCGGAACCTATGGTCAAAGTGCGAACAGCGCATCGAAGAATCCCCCATCATTGGCAGGTTCATCGGGACCCTTGATCCTAAAACGATTGTGTCCCAGTTCATGATGTTCTTCAAACCAACAACCTTCCACGCTTTGATCGATAAATTGGCCCAGATGGGCCACGGGCCTTCCTCCTCAAGTAAGGACCCTCGAAACGCCGAGGGTAAAGGGAAAGCGGCATTCGTTACTAACGCTCAACAAAAACCGAGTGGCCCAAAACCGGCTACTCGCCAAAACACCGCACGTCCACACCTATCCCTGGAAGAAAGGCTAGAATGCGCTTACTCGTTTCCCCGCGATAAGACGAGAAGACTATTTGAGTTGGCAATGCGTAACAAACTCATCACATTGCCACATCCACAGTGACCACCGCAACCCGGCGACGTCAACAACCCCAACTACTGTGTTTATCACAGAATGGTGAGTCACCCGATTGAGGATTGCTACGTCTTCAAGAATTAGGTCGAGGACCAGTATCAATAGGGGAAATTCGCGCTGTCTGAGAACTAGAGGGTGAACCCACCAAAGAAGCACACTCCCAAAAAGGTGGATGCAACGGGGGAATCATGCTCGCTCATGGAAGAAACTCCATGGGAAGTCGTTCTTTCAGCAAAAACCAAAATAATGTTGAAGGATCTACAGGCATATCCGGCAGTCGGGTGAAAAGCCCACTTAAACCTGAAATCATCGAAGGGATGCTGAAACCGCGTTCCGTACCGAACATTGTTGACAAAGGGCAAAATCCCCAAGTCAAGCCTTCAAAATCTTCGAAGAAAAAGAAGAAGACCAAGAAGCCTGTGCAGCCAGCCGAGTATGACGACAAGCGCACAGACCTACAAAAGTACATTGACGCGCTGGAGGAGTACAACCAAAAGGTGCGGAAACCGGTCACGCTTGAAGAGTTCCTCAAGTATATTCTTGAGAACGAAGATAGTGACAACGATGAGGAAAATGACTCATCAGAAGAAATCGAAGACCATGTAACAAGTTGCTACATGGTCTCCCATTCGTTGTTAAATGACAAAAAAACTCTCTCAGCGTCAGAAAACAATGCAGATGAACTGGGGGCAGAATCGGCACTAAAATCCCCGGAACTGCCAGAAGACTCGATCGATAGGTTGTTAAATGAAGCCTTTCGAAAAAGCAAAGCTGACCGAAAATGCGAAACAACCATATACGAAAAGGCTAAACATCAGCGTCAGGATGAAAAGCTACGGTAAGGTGGAGTCGTAAAGTACTCCAACCAAATCAAGGCATACCTGTGATAAATAAGATCAGGATCAAGGCAGAGAAGCGGTTCGCCAAAGCCCTGTCAATGGGAATGAAACTGCCACCTCTCGTAGGAAACACTCCCAAGGTCATATGCCTCGACGGAGAGGATTCACATCCAAACTGCTGCCTATATCATCGAAGGGTTACCCACCCCACCGAAGAATGCAGTACCTTCAAGAAGTGGTGGCAAGGATATGTTTCTCATCAAAAACACTTTAAGAGGATGAAGCGGGAAGTTCGTCGACGACAAAAGAGTACGACAGATGCGCGTGAAAAAAACGACTAGCAACTGTCATATGGTTGGTACCAGTTCAGAAGGGGAAAAACCCCAAGTTCTTACTTTCGGAAGCGATTCTGAGAACGAAATGCCCCTCAGCCCTCTCTTCAAAGACTCCACCTCCGAAAAAGAAGAGGACGAAGAAAAAGTCAAGGATTGGAGGTAAGTCTTCATAGACTACTTCAAATCCCAATGAACGCCCAAAAATGCGTCGTCTAGACATCAGCTCATGAAACGAGCTCTGTCCTTCGCCTTCGTCGATGATACTCTATATAAGAGATCTTTCGACTGTCTGTGGCTAAGATGTCTGGGACCAGAAGAAGCGAAGAGAGTCGTTCAAGAAATTCACGACGGATTCTGCGGTTCTCACCAAGCTGGGCCAAAGATGAAGCTAAAGATCAAAAGAATGGGTTACTATTAGCCCACAATGATTCAGGACTGCCTCGAATATGCGAAGCAGTGTCACTCGTGCCAAATCCATGGGGACTTCATCCACCAACATCTAAATCCGCTACATCCAACAGTAGCCAGCTGGCCGTTCGAAATGTGGGGAACCGATATAATTGGCCCCATTGAACCGGCGTCATCCAAAGGACATCGGTTTATATTGGCAAAGACCGACTATTCTCTAAGTGGGCAGAAGCAGTACCACTAAGGGAGGTGAAGATAGAGAATATCCTCCATTTCTTCAAGACACATATTATCTATCGATTCGGCACTCCGCGAAGAATTATCTCAGATAATGGGCCAGCTTATAAAAGTTATAAAATCAACCGCTTCGCACAGCAACATAAAATAAATTGGAGATACTCTTCAGTCTATAATCCTCGGGCCAACGGTCTACCTAAAGCTTTCAACAAGACCTTGACAAAGATTATAAAGAAAACAGTGTCCAGAAACAAAAAAATACTGGCACGAAAGGTTGCACGAAACTCTCTAGGCGTACCGAACAACGTTCAAAATGGCTACGGATACAACACCATACATGTTGGTATTCGGCACGGAAGCGGTGCTTCCCCTGGAAATAGGACTCCCCTCTCTACGAGTAGCGGTTCGATACGAGCTGACAGATGAAGAAAATGCTCATCTTCGGCTTAAGGAGCTCGATGCCCTCGACGAACGCGCCTTATAGCACAGCAAAATCTGGAAGTTTATAAGGTAAGGATGACACGGTCATATGAAAAACTGACCAGACCGAGAACATTCTGCCAAGACGAACTCGTGCTAGTCGTCAAAAGACCCATGATCCCTAATCATGGAAAACGGGGGAAATTCAAGCCGAACTATGAAGGCCCGTACATCATAGACAAAGTCTACCAAGGTGGAGCCTACCTGCTCATGGATATGCATGGCGAAAGACCCTTCCGGCCAATAAACGGCGGATTCCTCAAAAAATACTACGCTTGACGAATCACGACTTAGGTCTATGATAGATGACGACGCTCGTGTCCGCTCGCTATCTTCCTGAGTCATAACTCTGAGAAAAGTATGCAAAGAAGCTCCGTCGCCTCAAACATGGCGATGAAGGACCGAGATATTCTTAAACTAGAAATTTGCCTCAAACATGGCGATAACGGACCAAGATATCCCTAAACTAGAATCTCGCCTCAAACATGGCGGCAACGGACCGAGAAGTCCTTAAACTAATTATCCGCCTCAAATATGGCGATAAAGGACCGAGAAGTTACTAAACTAATTATCTGCCTCAAATATGGCAACATTGGACCAAGAAGTCCCTAAACTAACAACGGATCGAGGTGTCCCTAAACTAGAACCTCGCATCAAATATGGCGACATCGGATCGAGAAGTCCTTAAACTAATTATCCGCCTCAAATATGGCGATATCGGACCGAGAAGTCTTTAAACTAACAATCCGTCTCAAACATGGCAATAACGGACCGAGATGTCCCTAAATTAGAACCTCACCTCAAATATGGCAACATTGGACCGAAAAGTTCCTAAACTAAAATTACGCTTCAAACATGGCGATAATAGACCTGAACGTCCGTAAACTAGTGCATCGTTACAAATACGGTGATACATTCCCTTGGGATCTATATTGCAATCGAAGTCTTAGCAGGAAAGATTGCAACTCAAGTCCCACTGGCTTCATAGCTACTCCAACGATGAAGCCACCCCCAAAACCCACAGGCAAACAGGTGGGTCACCTGCGACGAAGCTACTTTCGAGAGTTTCGCCATTAAAAAATTAAATAAAAAAAGACGGTATGTCCACAAGCAAAATGGGCACGGATGAAAACCCGAAAGGGCACCGTGAGTAAAAACAGCAGGACTGTCGGCGAGTTTGTGAAAACCCGAATAGGGCGCAAACTCGTAAAATAAAAAAAATTATGTGCACTTGCAAGGTCCTCTTGACCTTGTGAGGAGAAAATACCTGCGTGAGATCCTTACGACTCACAAAAGAGCAACACACTTAGAAGTCCTCATGATTCTTAAGGAGAAATTATACTTACGGGATCCTCACGACTCATAAGGAGAATTCCCCTTATGATACCCTCACGGCTCATAAGATTCAAAAGCTTTAAGCTATAGGGTCTGAACTTGTTCTTAAGCCGCCACATCCACCAAGTTGCCCTACATGCGGTCCAATATTGACCCCTGTATACAATCCATGGGTACGAATAAATATTCCCTCACTAAGTTCCACCAACGACGAGAAATGTCCCCGTATAGTGACGACACTTGTAAGTCCTCTCGACTTATAAGGAGAAAACACTCTTGCAAGATCTTTACAACTTACAAGAGAAAATATCACTTAGGAATCCTCACAATTCCTAAGGAGAAAATACACCTATTAGATCCTCATGACTTGTAGGAAGAAATACCTTTATGAAACCCTTACGGCTCATAAAGTTAAAAGACCTTAGTCGACAGGATCCTAACCCTGTTTGCTAAGCCACCTTTGTTCAAATCAGCAAAGGAAAATGATGAGTCGCTCCTGGCAATATTCCAGTCGTAGCGATGCAGATGCCTAAACAGGTGTCAAACTCCAAGTCCTTTCACGGCAAATGATGATTCGCTCCTGGCAATATTCCAGTCGTAGCGATGCTGATGCCAAGGTTGGTATTAGATTCCAAACTCGCAATAAAAAACAGCAGCGAGTAGCAAAAATATGCATATAAAAACAGCCGAAATGTTTGGGTAACTCGCGATAAAAATAAGCGAGTAAAAAATATTTAAAAAATAACCGAAATGATTGGGCACCGCGGATAAAAAGCCAAAATGATTGGGCAATCGCGACTTTCGCGATATGAAAAGCTGAAAAGATAGAGCATCGCGGCAATAAAAAATAAAATAAAATAAAATTTTCTCTGCCATGCAAGTATGTCCATATTGACTCTTGTATACGATCCATGGGCACAGACAAATGAAAAGGGAACTATACTTTCCCACCAGGCTCCGTCAAAAGGAGAACCAGATCTTGACGGCACTATCTACAGCGTAGAGATCAGATCGACGTTCTTCTCATTCCAACAGGGTACAGACGTGACGTTAACAAAGCTCCAAGGAGCTAAATCAAAATGGAGTAATGGCAAAATCCTAGCTCCAACTCGGCGTTCTTTCTCATTCCAGCAGGATGCATACGCAACGTCAACAAAAGACCCAAGGGACGAAACCAAAAATGGAGTAACGGCTAAATCCTAACTCCAAGTCTCGAAGGCACATATATAACCTAGAGACCATCCCGACGTTCCTCCTCATTTCAGCAGGATGCGAATGCGACTATCAAATGAAAATTGAGCAATGGCATATTTCTAGCTCCGGACTTCAACTGCAATACATACAGCATAGAAGTCTTACAAATGTCTACCCTACTTCAGCAAAGAATTGGCACGACATCGTCAAAACAAAAATGAAGCAACGACATATTCCCAGCTTCGGATCTTGAAGGCAACTCATATAAAGCCTAAAAGACTATCGGAGATCATCCCACACTAGAGCGGAATGGTTATGACTCATCGGGGCTCTAAACTGAGCGTAACCTCAAGTAAAAAGTCCTAACGTTTGCTCTTCCGATGGTAATATGACCTAAGGAGATTACTTGAAGACGTCTTGTCCAGCCCCGAAGGGATCAAAGACACGACAGTCACGGGGCTACTCAAACAACGGCTTAAAACCGCATATCGAGGAATACATCAGCCAACGCGATGGTACCACGGACTAAAACCCTAGTACCACAAGCCTAACGGCCATCTGTCGTAAAGAATGGGGGTTATCTGCATATAACGTTAGGACAAGTTTGCCTGTAAACCCAAGAGAGGTAAACTAAAAACACTACATAAACTAGAGACTCCGAAACGAGTGAATAAACTACAAACTCCGAAATGAGTACATAAACTAGAGACTCCGAAACGAGTGAATAAAATACAAACTCCGAAACGAGTACATAAGCTAGAAACTCCGAAACGAGTGAATAAACTACAAACTCCGAAACGAGTATATAAACTAGAAACTCCGAAACGAGAGAATAAACTACAAACTCCGAAACGAGTACATAAACTACTTCGCGCCAGATTAAAATATAAAGAAACAGAAGGGTGCAGCTCATGGGCCTCAGGATTTAGAACTATATCCTTTAAGAGTTGAGATTTGAGTCAATGATGGATGACGACGCTTATGTCCGCTCGCTATCTTCTCAGATCAAGATTCTAAAATTTATATACGATACACCAGCCCAAAACCGGTCTTATGCTATGTATTAATCTACACTACTTCACTAACGTGTATACCTCCGTGAGTAAAGTAGTGGGGGGCATTTGTTTACACCGGTTTAAATTTCATTTACAGATATGTGTGAAAGTGGGCTCATTCATATACACCTGTAGAGGGTTAGTGCATGACACGAGCACATCAGTGGCGTTCACGCTTAGCAAAAATCCCTAAGGGTAAAGTGTACGTGCGCACATGTATGTTGCACGTATATTTGAACAATACAATCAGAGGAAGAAAATGTGTTAGAAATGAAGCACTCGGTGGTCAACGACAAAAGGAAAAAATTTAAATAAACATTTTATGCTACAGGAAATAGATCATCAAACACGGGATCAAAAGTACAAGGGTTTACAAAACTATGAATACAGTTTTCTAAAACCCTCTCAGCCTTTTTCACCGTGTCAAAGCGGCTATCTTCGCGAGGAGTTGCTCCCCATCGGTTAACGCCATGCCCATCGGCGAAGGCAGACATGATGGCCCGCTGAGCCCGTATCTGGCTCAGCAGCTGAACAGAATGATCCCTCGGAAGCTTGGTAATCAAAAGTGCCTCATGAAAGCACTCGATCTTGTCCTCCGCTGTATCGAGCATCGCTGGAGTCATCTCCGCTGAATGAGGGGGGATGTCAGCAAGCACGGACAGGAAGATCATCCGGAGCCAAATGGAGCCGATGTGGAGAGGAGATTCTTTACGAGTCAAAAGCTCGTGCAGCGCCGTATCACATTGGTCATCCGTGAGAGCGGGATTCACCAAACGCGCAACAAAGCGAGGAACAATTTCCTCAATAGGCATCTCCCATGGCTGTCGATTAGCATGCGAGCGATTGCAAGCCATGACTCTTCTCTGTTAAAATGATTCTCTGAAAGTGAGAGAGAAGAAGAGCATTGTTTAGATTATAAAGGGAGGCATTTAAGTTTCAGCACAGAAAATGTTGTGTATGGTGAAAATATTTCCAAACTCTGACAAAAGAAGGCATTAGAAAATAAAGTTTGACTCAGGAAAAGCAGAGAAAGAAGGTGAAAAGAAACCTTCATTAATGAGGCAACGCTTCACGTGCTCTCCACGAGGACGCCAGCGCCAGAGCCAAACTTATAGGATTAAATTCTATGGTGGCGCCTCACGTGCTTCTCACGCGGGCACCAATGTGCAAAGCACAGAAGAGTTCATTACATAGAGTTAAACTCTTAGATGGCGCCGCACGTGCTCCTCACGCGGGAGCCAATGTGTAAAGTACAGAAGAGTTCATTACATAAGAGTTAAACTCTTAGGTGGCGCCGTACGTGCTCCTCACGCGGACGCCAATGTGCAAAGCATATAAGTACCCATCTTAGGAATTAAATTCTTGAGTGGTGCCCACGTGCACGACACGTGAGCGCCAGCGCCTAGGTAGAATTAAATTCTACAATACTTTCTGTTAAACAGAACCGTTGGATCAAAGATCCAACGAAGATGATAAATCATCAAAATACAGAATTAAATTCTGTTGGGAGACAATATTTCCCAAATATTTCTAAAATAAGAAAGATACTTTCGGTTGGATCAAAAATCCAATTATAAAATAAAATTCTATTCTCTCAATCTCTCTAAATTAGAAAGATTGCTCTTTGTAAAATAGAGAACCATTGAATTAAAAAATCCAATTTTACAGAATAAATTCTGTATAGGGGAAAATATTTTCCCAATCTCGTTAAAAACAAAAATTATATTCTGTAAAAACAGAGGTCCTTGGATCAAAGATCCAATGGTGGGTAAAATTTCCTAACTCAATTTTGAGTCCAATTAAATCAATTGGAATCTCTCAATAAGAGATTTTCTCATAATTAAGTAACAAACTTGTCTCTACTATATAAAAGACCCAAGACTTCAAGTCTCATATAGAAGAAACCCCCCATAAGCTTCTGCAAAAATACAGTGAGCTCTCAAAAAGAACAGAGAATTCAATTCTCAAAGAAGAAGACCTTCCTTCTCAAAACCATAGGTAAAGAAAAGAGATCAAAATATCTCTATCACCTATAATATCACATCTACGGGTTTAACCCTTGTAAAAAGAACTTAGTTCTTTCTCTGGATCTGAGATCCACAAGACAAGTCTCTCACAAGTTGAGAATTTAATTCTCATCGGGAAGATCTTGTTCTTGAGAATCAAAGATTCAGAGAAGAACAAATTTAAAGAGAATGAAGAGGGAGTCCGGAATACTCCAGGAACTCAGTTCCTTCAAATCGAGAAGTTAGTTCTTTAAAAACTCAACCTAAAATCCTCAAATATAGTGATTTTAGCGAGCGTTAATGGTCAAAGCACCATTGATAAAGGTTTAACATCTCTGAAAACATCAACAGAGATTAAATCTCTATATAAAAGAAACGAGCGCCTCACGTGCTTCTCATGTGGGCGCCCCTCTTTAACAGCGCCTAGCACTTCATGTGAAACACACGTGGGCGCCATATAAAAAGTGTTTATCACTTCACATACAGCCAAAACGGCTGAGTGCTCAGAAATAATTGGGCAGTGCCGCACGTGCTCCTCACGTGAGCGCCACAAAAATAATAAGAGTGCTTAGCACTCCATAAATAGCCAAAACGGCTGAGTACTTAGCACTGATTGGGCAGCGCTCAGCACCTCACATGTTCCTCACATGGGCGCTACCAAAAAAGCTTTATCCGCTAAATGCCTGACTGAATCTGAAGAGAGGAAAGAAAAGTGCTTAACACTCTATAAACAGCCAAAATGGCTGAGCGCTTAGCGCTCATTGGGCGGCGCCAATAATTAAATGCTTCACATGACACCCATATGAGTGTCAGAGCGTCAAATAAGTACTTAGCACTTTTGCATAAAAAGAAAATGGCTGAACAAACAGAGCCCAAATGAGTACTTAGCACTTTTGAATAAAAAAAGAAAAAGAGTAGGCAGACTAAGCCCAAATTAGCTAAGTCTCTGAAACTTCTTTACAGCTGAGCCCATATGCACTTTTGATGGATCTTAAGTAAAAATGATCCTTAAAAATATTGTTAAACTGATCTTAGTCTCAAACATGATTAATGATCTCTCATTGATGATATCAAAAATGATATTCATTCTATATTTCCTAAGGTAATCTTAGTCTCAAATATGACTAACGATTCATAGGTCCACCACAACCCCCGTTTCTCTCAAATACAGGATTTGGTTCGAGGGTGCATCTTTCCACACCTCTGATATATGTCGTCGTAATTTCTCAACGTCATCGGAGATGGCGGGTCCCGACAACCAACAACTTCTTTCGTCATACATTGATGCACTTCCAAATTGACCTGCATACCTCAAATACTTGCCTCAAATATGACGGTAATGGACTGAAATGTCCTTAAACTAACATTCGTCCCCAAAATGGGAATTTTGGATCGAAATGTCCCTAAACTAAAATTTCGCCTCAAACAGGGCGATTATGGACCGCAATGTCCTTAAACTAAAATAATTGAGCCCAAACGCTCATATGTTTTAAGTCGATCTTAATCTAAAACCATATTAACGCTCCTTAAATAAAACAAACCCAAATCTAAAATATACGGATTTGGACTGATCCGCGCTCTACGGGCGACGACATAAACTAGTCTCCGTATACAATCCACGAGCAACCTAAACAAATAAAAACACACGCGACACAAAGTGAACTGTCGGAGCACGAGAAAGTGGTTACTGCAATGCGGTAACGTAATTAACTGTAGGGGCTTGCGCCTGCAGGGAAGAGCGTCCCCACAATCAAAAACCCCTCATAAAATGAAGGAAAATCTGATAAAGTCTGCTGCAACGGCTGCGTCTGTCCAAACCTCCAATATATAGTGTCATAAATCATCTTGGTATTTTCGAAGAGGTGGACGGATAAATCCAAATAGCATCTGCCCTCAAATTCAGGCCAGACATCCCAACGTCTCGGTCTCTGTCTTTCGGCGGTAAACAGGAATCTACCCACTCCACCTACTGTATTAATTGGGATCATACGTGGCATGTTGGAAAACCGGCATCGTTAGATAGAACTGGACCAGTGACAAAATGAGACGTTCCAAGAGGGTTAGAGAACGGCCCAACAAACTGCAACTATGGCAGTGGATAGGACTGCAGATTCCAAATAGGTTCAGCGTAAGGGTACGATTGCTGATTTCAGGAGACTCGGTCCGGCAACATTTACATGATTGGAGGACCCTCTTCAGGCAGAACAGTGGCTCGTTGATACAGAGAATTTTTGTTGATTTCTACTCAGATTCCGGATGAAAAAAATCGATGTGGTGCGCATCCAGATGGTTGACTATGCTAGAGGGTGGTGGCTTGTCGAGGAGAACCATTTGATAAAGCTGGTCAACTGTGTGGTTTTTACACGGAGTTGCAGTCTGCTAAGGAGGAAATGGAAGGGAAATTTTTTGGCCTATGCAAAATGGCGGATGTTTGAATACTCATGCGGCTGAGTGGACCCAACTTAGTCGATTTACAGGGTCCTTGGTAGCCAATGAGGCTGACATGGTAAGGCGTTTTCTATGCAGTCTTGATGTGGAGATCCAGCGATATATTATTTCATTGGGACTGGGTATCTTCACTCAGGTTCTCACGGCAGCTAGAGAACAATAGAGATTATCAAAGAGAGTGAAAGGTACATCTCGGCAAGATATTTCAGCATGGATACAGTGCGGGCACCAGCCAGATCTTCAGTACGTAGAGTTTACGTATATCATGAGTTTTTCTTGAATCCTATTTTTTTGAATTCCTTCTCACTTTCCCGAACGATCATAGTTCTACATCAATTGTGAATCTTTTTTTTGATCTTATCATATAATTCCCTTTATTCTTATGTGTTTACTTCAATTTTATTTCATTGACTCTGATAGTAGGATTTGAGGAATTTAGATAGAGAAATGTGATTGTAATCATGTACCGTGGCATGATTACAATGCAGTACTCTGCTTAAGTAACTTTGAGTCCTACTCTTGATCCATTCCTTGACTTTATTGTACGACTTTATTTTTCCCTCTGTTTAATTATTTCCAAACCTATGTCTTATCTTGAAAGTAGAATCCGACTCCTTTCTTCGATTCGCTTGAAGTTCCCTTCTTGATTTCTTAAATCCTTAAAATTCATATATGATCCTTCAAGTTCTTGGAAGTGTCTAAAGAGTATATTTCAAGCCTTAAGGCGAGATAAATTGTATGCCAAGTTGGGCAAATGCGAGTTTCGAATCAATGAAGTTAAGTGCTTGGGTGATAACACATGAGTAGACGAGATCGCAGTAGAGTTGTAATGATTGTGGCAACTTGAGGTTGGTCGAGTCTGAGGAATCTCGAGATAAGAACAAGTTGGACCCGCTAGTTATTATCGGGGGTTCGTATAAGATTTCGCGTGGATAGCGGTGCCGTTGACCAAGTTGATTAGAAAGGATGACTCGTTGGTTGTTCTGAGAAGCGAGAGCAAGTTTTCGACTTGTTGAAGTATATGTTAACGACCACTCTTGTTCTAACTGTGTCGAACGGCTTCGTAAGGATAGTAGATTCACAGCAACGCATCAGGAAAGGTTTTAGGCAATGTATTGGGGCAGTAAGGACTAGTGATAGCTTATGCATCAAACAGCCGAAGACATTGGAGAAGATTTGCCGACGCATTATTCGGAAATGAGCGGTAGTGATATTCATATTGGATTTATGAAGACACTACTATTTAGACGAAAAGGTAGAGACATCCACCGATCATAAGAGCCTAAAAGTACGTGTCTACATGGAAGGGGTTGGATCTAACGACTAACTACAACCTAAATCTAGAAGTATCATCCGGACAGGAAGGTGCAGTGCTAGATGCTGTAAGTCGATTGCTAGCCGGAATGAGATTGATATTGCAAGAGTGGCTGATAACTGATTGCCGAAGACTTGGAATTAGTCTTACCAAATTCTTCGGGGAGTTAAGGCGAATATAAGTCTGGTCATTGATAGATCGCATCAAGGCAGTTCAAGCGTACTATAATTAATTGAAGAGGTTGTGAAGACCTGCCTAAACTTATCAGAGTAGCACAGCGGAAGCGTGGTAGACCCATGACCCATAAGGCTTGAGGCAGATTTACTAATTGAAGGAGCTGGATCCTTATATTATAGGAAATATAGGTGTGTGCCAAAACGGGAATTTCGTGAAGAAATTATGGAGGGGCACACAGTTCGGCATGCTTGTTACTTCGGTAGGCGTTAATAGAGAAGCATATGCAGGAGATTGGAAGTTTGGGTGGCACTTGCTTGCCAAAGATTAATGGTTTGGCACGGTTTGATTCTTCTTGTTATTGTACTCGTTTGGTTCATATTCCTTTAGCATGGTTTAAATCGATATGGTATACATTGGTACATGTATACCTCCCTGATAATTCGTTTGACTTGTTTGGACATCCTGACATTTTTTTAATCTCGAGTCTTATTTCTCTGTCACCTAATTATCTTGAGAATTTGACACTAGATCTGATTCCATGGTTGATCCTGAATGATTCGTAATATGACATGTTACAGGACATCTCTTGTTATTTGATTATCGTTAACATGGATTGGTTGGACTACCGTGACTTTACGTTGACGTGGCTTTGATTAATAAATTATCAGTTTAAGATTGTTGGGATTGGAAGGTGGAGATACCTGTACATTCAGGCGATATTTACGCTAGACAAAACTCTATTGTAGTCATGGGACACCTCTCGAGGATGTCCATGCTACTAACCTGATTCTTGATATTGCAATCATTTAGGCACGAGCGTCTTACTCATACTGCTTCTAACTAGTCATGAGATACCCCAGGGATACGGGTACGTCCGTCAATCAATTCCTTCAATACACAGCTTGTTTTACCTAATTTACTCCTAGATTGATACCCTACATGACTTGACCTCCACATTGACCTTCAGTTTGCCTCTAGGCTGACTTGATTATTGATATTTCAGCTTGACATCACCTTGTTTATATGCATTGTTACTACTTGAACGATTACCTTTCGGAATTTTTTTTACCTACAACACATGTTTTCACGTTACAGTACGTACATGATTTCCCATATTTGTTTCCTTGAATCCGCGTTCCTTTGTTCTTTTCATTGTCTTGGTTCTTTCATTCTCGTGAATTTCGAGTACGAAATTCTTTTTGTAGTTAGGTATAATGTAACATCCTAGCACGATCGTATGTTTTTTTAAATAATTGTTTTAGGCATTTTAATTATTATTTTTTGGGTTGTGATTGGTGTTTGGATGATATGTCGACCCGTCTGCGTGAAATCCGATATGGGTTGATAACTAGATTAAGTATATTTTATTGATATCTATCCTTAGACCATATCTATATGAATCTTAAATAACAGATATATAATATTAAAATTATATGTATAATATATTAGATTAGAATATATTCTTTTAACCCTTAGGTTTATGATTTAAGGAGGCTACGTATGTATAAATATTTTTCCAATATATTTTCTTTGAGATTTAATAGAGACGGATCGGAGATTTGAAATATCTTTTATATAAAGTTAGTTACACACACACATAAATATACATATACAATATAAACCATATTATATTTATTTTCCTTTTAAAAAAAAACAGCTCTCTCTCCCCCTCTGCTCACAACTCTCTCTCTCTCTCCCGCTCTCTTTCCATTCTCCTTCTCCCTCTCCGATTCACCACGACCCCGACTCCTCACCCATGTCGTCTCCATCACCGAGCAACTCAAGTCCTCGACTCCAACATCCCTCCATCTCCTCCTTCCTTTGAAACCTCCACCGTCAACACCATCCATCACCCTCGTCGACTCCTTCACCTAAACCCATCGTGCCCTCCTCATCTAGCCACCGACTCCATCTGAAAACCTGAGAACACCCTCACCGGCGCAAGTATCTCCTTCTCTCGACCCAACCATCATCTCGAGTTCTCGTCATGGTTAACCTATCACGCCCGACGCAGTACCACCATCTCCAGCCATCGCCTCTACCAACATCGCCTGAATCCCCTCTCTCTTTAAGTCGAGATTCCCTCGACCGAGAAGCATCTCGTCATTGGCATCATATCGTCATCGTCGCCAAGCTTCTTCTTGCTCGCCTGCAATCCACACAGAGACCACATTCTGTAGCCGAGCCGAGAATTTAGTTTCTATATTGCTCCGTTTCACGTTACGTGTAGCCGTGTCCGCATTTGTCTCGAAGCAAGTATTTCTAAATACTTGTTACATGCTAGTACGGTCGAATCATATCTGGCGTAACAATATTATCACTATTATTAGTGTCATAATATTACTATTTTCTATTTAATAGATCGGTATATTTACAAACTAGATCAACATGAGTTTAATACGGTTGAATTAATATTACTTGATATATGATCATAGCCTGAAAATACATGTTTTTATTACCTTCACATTTTATCAAACCTGTTAACTTAAAGTAGATTGAATGTTAGGTTTATGATATTTAATAGAAATTGGATATATAATATTAGTTTAAATATATTGATGGTTACATTTGCATTTTACTAGTTAATAACCGTATATTTTGTTACAAGTTTAAACATCGAGTATAAAATACTCATATTAATCAATACTGGTAAAACATAATACTATAGGTATCATTTCATGCCACCAATTAATTTGATAACTACAAGTTTAGTCTATATTGCTATCTAGTTACAATATTCAAGAGTCGTGACAAAATACTATTCTTAATCCCGTCAGATTAATATCATGAAGTAATAGTTAATCTATATCCATTAGACTTTACCGATATTCGGTTATAACTATATTGCCTGCTGTATACATGACTTGATTGTGATATATGATTGTGATGTAGACACCTTACCTGACTGAGTACACTATCCCTGACATGCTTCTAACCTGCCATCTGTTACTGTTATTGCTATCTTGCTTGTACCTGCTTACCTGTAATACTTACCGATGCCAACAATCCTGACTTGTTGTCCTGATGGACGTAGCTTGTTGTCTAAATAGACAACATGTACCTACATGTTCCTGTGTTGGCATTAAGTAGATATTATTCATACCTGACTTGGAAAACGAAATCTGATGAAAATGGGGAAATCAAAAGTGTAACTGAAGTGTAATTTAAAAGGATATTACATGTTTCCGTGGTTCCGAGGGGTAACGGAACAGAATCATTCTTGATTCATAAATCTTGATCCGTGATCCCGGAGGGTAACAAGACATATCTTGGTCCGTGGTCCCGGGGGGTAACGGGATATATACTTTTGAATTACATGGAGGAGTACATTCATTGGTTTCAAATACCTATTAAATAGTTAACCTAGAAACACAGACCTTAGGATATACATGACATGTTTAAATACCTATAGCCTAACGTTATGACGCATGTGATTGTTTTGTTTATACTCATACCTTATTTTGTATGTGACATCCTATATAGCACATTGTTCAGTTTATTATTATTATTATTATTATTATTATATTATATTATATTTATGATGCAATGACGTCTGGGTTTTGTATAGCCCAGATCTTTGAGCTTAGCACGGGAGGATCGTGAGTAAGTTGACAGGACTGCGGGTCGGTGGGGAGCATCCCACGGATTTAGTTCTTATTGATGGCTTAGGTACTCTTTTATATCCTTGGATCTTTGTTGCTTCCGAAATCGTTTCCAGTTATTGTTTATCGTGGCTATTGGATATGTTTTTAGATAGATGGTTATATTGTTGTTCTTGATTACTGATTGACAGCCGTAATGTGACTATAAGAGGATATTTCCTTACCGTAAGTAGAATGGTTAGCTTTGTTACGTTCCCGAATTTTGTATTTTGGGAAGCGAGGCATAACAGATCTTTTCTACCAAATCACCATGCAGGAAAGCGTTCTTAACATCGAGCTGCTCGATCTCCAAATCCTGCATAGCTATCAAACCGAGCAAGACATGAATGGAGGTGTGTTTTATAACCGGAGAAAATACTTCATTGAAGTCCACTCTCTTAAGCTTTTAGCTACCAACCGTGCCTTGTATCGAGTATCTGCAACCCCTTGATCTCTTTCCTTCTTTTTGAAAAGCCGCTTGCAGCCAACTACTTTCTTTCCTCTTTTAGGCTTAACGAGCTTCTATATTTGGTTATTGTGAAGAGACTCAATCTCTTCATTCATAGCGACTAGCCACGAGCTGACTCATCAGATGAGATAGCTTCTTGATAACTCGTAGGCTCGCTACTATCAACTGTCTCTGCAATAGACAGCGCATACGCCATTAGATCATCATAGTCATATCTCTGTGATAGTCTAATGTCCCTTCGTTATCAGTCTCGAGCGAGTATATACTGCTTATCTTAGGACTGAGCTTCATCAGAGGATGGTGAAGGAGAGATCTTCTCAGAACCTAAGTTTTCACCGACCTCAAATTCAACGCTCGGTTCGTCCTTCCTTGTATCGTCTTGAATAGGAGATTTCGCATTCTTCGGTTTTAACATAGCAGACTCATCAAAAGTGACATCTCTGCTAATCATAAACCTTGGCGACTTAAGATCTAGACACCGCAACCTATAACCTTCGACTCCGGTGGCATAACCAAGAAAAATGCATTTCTTCGCTCGAGAATCTAACTTGCCTTCACGACAATGCGCACATGTGGGACAACCAAAAACTCTAAATGTAGAATAATTGGCATGCTTCCCAGACCATACCTACTCCGGTGTTTTACTACCAGGTGCTGTATGAGGTGATCGATTCACAACTTAGCATGATGTGTTCACCGCCTCTACCCAAAACTCCTTACCGAGCCCTGCATTAGATAATATACACCAAGCTTTCTCCAAAAGAGTCTTATTCATGTGCTCGGCGACTCCATTTTGCTGTGGTGTGTGAACAATGGAAATATTCCGAACGATATCTTTATTTTTACAGAATTCATTGAAATCTCCACTATAAAATTCTAATATGTTGTCCGTTCTTAGCCTCTTAATCCGCTTGCATGTCTTCTTCTCAATCAATATCTTCCATTACTTGAACATCTATCCATTACTTGAACGTATTAAACGCGTCACTCTTTTGCTTCAAAAAGTAGCCCCAAACCTTCCTCGAA
This sequence comes from Agapanthus africanus, assembly GCA_030015575.1. NCBI lineage: Eukaryota > Viridiplantae > Streptophyta > Magnoliopsida > Asparagales > Amaryllidaceae > Agapanthus > Agapanthus africanus. Next base: position 405,546,553 of record CM057349.1, on the reverse strand, counting down.
TAATCGTCGATGAAAGTAACCAAATATTTTGCACCGCTTCCTTTGGAAGCAGCTTGAGAGGGTCCCCAAAGATCTGAATAGATATAGTCAAGAGTACGTTTAGTATTATGCACTGCCGTACCGAAACTAACTCGTTTCCGCTTCCTGAAAATGCAATGCTCAAAATATTCTATCTTCGATGTACTTTGACCACATGGTAGATCCTGCTTCGATAACTCGGTCATACCTCTCTCACGCATATGCCTAAGCCCCATGTGCCATAATCTGGTCACATCTGAATCTGATATAGATTTAGATGATGAAACTGCCGCCGACTCGATAGTTGTCAAACCCTGCAACATATATAAAAATCTCGTTTTCAAGCCCTTCATAACGATGAGAGCTCTTTTACTGACTTTCAGAACTCCACCTTCAGTAGAGAACTAATAACCCTTAGCATCGAGTGCACCCAATGAGATGATATTTTTCTTCATGTCAGAGACATGCCTAATTTCCGCTAACGTTCTCACAATGCCATCAAATATCTTGATTTGAATCGTCCTTTTTCCAATAGCTCGACATGAACTATTGTTGCCCATCAAAACCACTCCACCATCAACAGACTCATAGGTAGAGAACAAATCTCTGTTGGGACACATATGGTAGAAACAACCCGAATCCATAATCCATTCATTCTTGGATCGATATGTGTTCTCAAGAATCACAAGTAGATCTCATTCTCCTTCAGCAATAATAATTTCAGCTGAAGACTCCTTCTGTTTGCCTTACCGCTTCTGCTTATTCTGCAATTTGTAGCACTCGTTTTTCATGTGCCCCTTCTTCTTACAATACTTGCAGGTCAAGTTCTTATGCTTGGACTTCGACCTTGACTTCTTTTTACTACATTCTGGATCTCTCTTCTCTTTTCGCCCTCAAACAAATAAGCCTGAAGATTGACTATCGCCTTCGTTAGATGTTAACTCAGTGTCGATCTTCTCCTTATTCAACAAATTTTTTTAACATCCTTGATCGAGATAGTATCTCGTCCATATACCATGGTATCACGAAAGTGCTTATAAGAGCATGGCAAAGAATATAATAATAGAATTGCTTGATCTTCATCATCAATCTTAATATCGATCTTACCTAGATCTGTAATGATCGAATTAAACTTACCGATGTAAGATTTGATAAGAGAGCTTTCTGACATACGAAATGTGTAGAGACGCTGCTTCAATAGGAGTTGATTTGTGAGAGACTCTTCAAATATAACTCCTCTAATTTCAACCACAAACTAGTCGTCGTCTTTTCCACTATAACTTCGTGCAAAACTTCGTTTGTCAAACATAATTGGATAGCCGTGAGGGCCTTTTCATCCAGCTCCTCCCATGATTCCTCCATCATAGTGGAAGGCCTTGGATCCTTCCCAAGAATCTCCTTCTTCAAACCATTTTGTGTCAATACAGCAATCATACGAACTTTCCATAGACTAAAGCTCATATTCCCATCGAACTTCATAATCGATGGAGACATGATACAGGATCAATAGAACCAGTTGAAATTCACTTAGGAATTTCCACAAACACCTTGAATGCTTACAAACCAAAAAAACTTCTAAATCACAATCTAAGAAGATGGGGAAAGGATACAAGTGTCGTCACCCACCGTAAACCTAGATCGTACGATCGAAGACCTAACGGTTCAAGCAAAACAAATCTCCAAACACCTAATCTCCCAAAGAATCAAAATGTAGCTCTGATACCAGTTGGTTGACGCAAATACCATCACGAAGCAATAAACAAAAGATAAAGAGAAGCTACAAATAAACAAAAGCAATAAAAATAGAGCACATACCAAAAAGACCCAAGATTTACATGGAAAATCCTTACGGGAAAAACCACGAGCAAAGGAGAAACACTTTACTAATCGAACAAATAGGAATATTACAATGGTGGATGAACTCTCATAAAATCTCTCTCAAAACCCTAGCCTCCTCTCTCTTAATCAGATATACAAAGGGTTACTTAATTAGAGTTGCAAAATACAATTTATAGTATGAGGCAAATAAAGTAAAATCGGATTTCCCAAAATAGCCCAGAGTTCGGCCCAAGACGACGACAGACGTCTGAAGGACTTGGCAGACGTCTGTCCAAAACACAGAGCCTTGCCAGACATCTGATGAAGACTCGCCATGCGTCTGGCTTAGAGTCTTCAGCAAGCCCCGAGAAAACACAGACGTCTGAAGAACACGAGTCAGACGTCTGTCCAAAACAGAGAGTCCACAGACGTCTGAAGAATAAAACTTTAGACATCTATTCCCTAGCTAAAGCTGATTCTAAAGTTTAGAAATACTCCGTGAAACACCGAATTCGATTTGGGAAACTTCTAGGGATCTATAATACGAGGCAAACTTGCAGTATTTATGCTACTTTTCAATGCAACGTAACGAATAGGTTAAGCTACACCAAATTAACAAAACAGCAAGCCACGTAGTGAGCTATTTTAAACATTGATCATAACTTTTCTCCTTTTATCACATGTCTCACACTTTCATGAGCAACAACAGAAAGAAATTTAGAAGGAAAAACAATAAGCTAGGTAATTTTCTTACATCCATGTGTGATGTCTTTGTTTATGTTATTCATTTGGTTGAGGTTTATTTGCATAATTATTATTCACCTAAGTTCTACAATTGTCCCACCAAGATTTTGCATCCTAAAAGTAGATTTTGGAATCATAATCCAAACTTTTGTATTCATCTTTTCTTTAAAGTTAAATTCATTTCTCTTTGCCAAAAAAAAACCCAGGAATACACCCGAAGCAATTGATTTCTCCATCGATAAGAATGGATACACGACAAAGATGACGACCACGACAGCAAACAGTTTCAAATGAAGTAAATAAAATTTTGAAAGAGCTCTCTGCTGAATAAACATTAGGTGAATAGCTAGCAAAGCCAACTTCCAAATTCTCTCACACAGAGTTTTAAGATGAACATGACTTGCTTCACAACCACCAAAATTTACATAAGCCCCATTGCAAACCAAATCAAAGCTCACACATTATACTAAAAACAATTTCTAAGCTATATACTTTATAGCAGCATATATAATTGCAAGCAAGAAAATAACCTTAGGCATTTGAGAAGCACATTTTAGACAAGAGTTCCTTTTGCTACAATCTAATGAAACCTTTCAAGAGTGTACAGTATTTGGGATCGGTCGCTTAATATCATTTTTGCATCATCGAGAACAAAGGGGCATGCAAAATCTAGCATTCACGGCTACATGAATGGTGGGTGCATACAATCTTCTTGATCCACAAAAAGAAATAGAGCCACATCAACAATACGATTCTTTTTAGACACTTAAGTTCATAGCAGAATATAAACTATTGGAATGCTTTATTGCATATATACATCATGAACAAGTAGTAATAGAAGTTGTATCTAAGGCACATTACCAGTGGCCTTAACATACTCGACATTTCCCATTAAATCCTGGAAGCTAAATTAAACGCATTAACCATCTTCGTTTTCTAGACAGCACATTATTTCCCAATAAGATGCTCAAACATGGATTTTAATTTTCAAGACCAAAGAAGAGGCCACCGGACTAAATCAAAACTCGTGTGCATTAGAGAGAGAAAATTTACCAGTCAGATATAACCTCCAAAAAGACGTACAGGTAAGTGTAGCATCTGAAAGATTAACAATGTGAAAACCAGATAACGGCTCAAAATGCATGAAATTTCAAATAAAATTTGATGGATAGAATTCAGAGATAGATTATCTTACACGATCTTCCTACAATTGAGATGCATCAAGCAAGCATGCTCTTCTTTAGATGAATACAGTATATTTACTTCACATGGGGCAGCCAAAATTTTCAAATCAGTCAAACTTCACGTGAATTCTATAAATCAGCTTTATCAGAATGATCAGCATCGGATCAAAAAGCCAACCCTAGATACATCAGGAAACTCTATCAGAGATCTGTTCTAAGATTCAATGCAAAACTTATCCATACCATGCTAATTTTACTCCACTTACCTCGATCATGAATTAAAGCAAGTGAATAACACAACTTCCGTATCAAGTTAATTCATGATCCGAGCTCGTCTAACCAAGTTTTAAATGTAAAACCCCCATCTTTACAAGCCAGCCTTTCCAATAACACAACCAACATCCCGCAGAATTCCTTAAAATATGAAAGTTGAGGGGGGAAATGAATGGTAGTCTAAGCAACTAATAAATATATCAGAATAAAGCCTAAAGCACGAAGTCAAAATCGAGTCTAATGTTTCCACCATTATACTTCACGAACACACAAAAATATCAGTATCGCCTCTATGTATAAACTTTTTCTGAGTCTAGTAAGAGTAGAAGAATTGCTTCTTGGTTTCTCTCATACATACCACTCTATGAACCTTGAACATTCACAAGGAAACTTAGAGGTTGCCCACAAAGGCTGTCAAAGGAACGGATAGGATTACTCCTTGGTTTGCACAAGCTTAAACTACAAGCCAGAGAGAGTGTATAACAACTCCCCTAATGGCTAGGCCACTATACCACCGGCGGTAATGCCTCTTCATGTCAGGCAAGAGATCAGCGCTCTGAATCAACCTTAGATCTCGCTTGGTGTTCTAAATTTCGACAATATATGTCGGAAGGATGTCGGCCATTATGTCGGATATAGAGAGAAAACAACACAATTTATCAATTTAATATCATGAAGGAGTTTTGGCGAAATGCCGTTTGACATGTTTGGACATAGATATCGGGTCAAAAATTGAGATTTTTCTCTATTATGTCTTTACTTTGGCTCTACCGGTCGTGTACTAATAATTCAAACCCAACCCATAATTTACTTAATAAGTAAGAACAAACCCCTTCCCAGGCAAAAAAAACAAACAAAACGATGCTTAATTCTTTCAAAACCTTTTCATTGACAAATCCTCCAACTCAAGCGAAAACTCATCTATGGGAGCCGATATTTTGAATTGATCTACAGTAATGATATTGAGGAAAAACTCATTGAAAGAAACTGCTATATTGACCGCTCTACCACTGAGCTATTAAAAAAATCCATTAAGAATGTCAAACTTTTATTATATTGAGTTACATTAGTGATATGTGTGACACTGAGTGAATGCCAACTTCATGAAGGTCTAAACTAGAACCCAAATTTTTACACTCCGACATTTAGAAAATATCCTGATATATCCACGCATCCGCCACATGAATATAATTGTGCTAACATGACAGCATTTAGAACATTATCCATCTCCTTGACTATCTCAAAACCCCATCACACAAACATATGTGAAGATGCCCCACAAAAACAACAGCACATAGATTAAAGTAAGAGAGTAAAGGAGAGGCTTTCAAGGTTTAGTAGCACAAGCAAGGCCCTCTCATATCAGGATCCTAGAAGCAATCTTGAAAAGGAAAAGATGATATCCGGTTTGATATTCGGTCATAAAAATTGGTGACTTTCTTGGGGAGCATGTTTAACTTTAAATTTTGCTTTACCATGATCATATCTTGATGGGAAAGGTGTTAGAAATGATGAGAATGGCTGATACATTTCTTTTGCTCATCACCTATGGAGCATAGACACAGATACAATATACAAGATGGACATGACACACATAAGGTATAAACATGGATAAGGGAACACTGGGAAATCTGCAAAATGTAGAACACTGAGACATGATATGTACGTAATTGTAATTAGTCACACCCGATATCAATCTTCTCTTAATTAATGTTAAATCACTAGCCAAGTGAACAATCTGATTATAGTTTAGTATGTTTAGCATATACAAGCAGAATCTGGAAAGATTGGGTCTTTAGATATTTCATACATGTATATAATTTCATTTTTTATATATATAAAAAAGGTAAGGTGTCAGATATCCAGAAATTCTGTATCTACGGCATAAATCCACTGCAAAAACAACAATATAAAGAGCACATGATAAAGCCAAGTATATCCAGCAGACATTACACAAATTATCTGAACTCGAGAATATATTTCTAAGAAGAGTGCTAATACTTACCACTGGACAGAAGAACTAAGTTTTCCTCCTCGGATGGTTTGACAACCCAGCTGACCCTTCAAACAACTGCATCAGAAGGCTCTCTAAATCCTCAGGAGTGTACCTGATATACTTTGCTGCATGCCTTGTTGTCTCCACCTGACCACCATATCTCCCTAAAAAGGAGCGATAAGCGGGGATAATCTTCTCTGATGTAGAAAGTCTTAGATCTTCACGAAGCTGAAGATCCGGAACTTTCCAAGTACTCTGGGTCTTATATATCTCTTCGAAAGCCAGATTAAAATTCTTGAACCTCTCTTTAAGAGCCAATTTGGTAAGACTATTAGCACTCCCACTCCCACTCAACCCCTCATCTTTTAAGAAAGACAATGCTCTAGTCCAAGAAGCCCTGAGGTAGCTATTATGATATTGGCGAATTTGCCCGCGACGTTTTCGAACCCAATTTTCTCCTAAAATCTTCGGGAGATCGGAATCCTTAACCTTCTGGATTATATAAAGCCGATTATTCATCAAGAAAATGAATTGCAGAGCAACATCCTCATAAAGCTTGGATTTGTCCTCAAGATTAGACTCCAGATACGATATCAGCAAGCGCAGTCTGCAGCCCAATCGGCTGTTATTCTCACCACTATCAACTCCATCCTCATTATTAACTCCAACATCATCAAGAAGAGATTCGAGCGAGCTGCGATAATCCACCAACAATTTCACATAATTCATCACGTATCGAGTTAAGGGGTGGATTTCCCCGCCCTGCATTGGCTTTCTCGAAGTCTCCTTTTGAACTGCACTTGCAAATTCTGCAAATGTGCCCTTTACAGCATCACCCAACCATTCCAATATACGCTCAACCTCCTCAATAATATACCTCCCTAAATTGCCCTCAAACAATTCCTCTAAAGTCGGTTTCACTTCTAATAGAGCTTCGTACATGTCAAGGATCCGAAACAATTTCTCCGATGATCTCTTTTGAATCACGATAGCATCTCCAAAATTAAGCAGTTGCACAATGCATCCCTTTGTACTCTCCATAAAGCACTCTTCTTTAAGTTGATCGGATTCGCAAAAGATCTGATCACAGAGATGATGCTCACCAGATAACAAGACCTTAACCACTACTTTCAAAGCTTGTATCCACTTCTTCATCTTATCATCAAGAATCTTCCACTCAATTCTCTGAACCTCATCAATGCTCATCCTTTCAACACCAAGAACAGAGAGGCACTCATCCAAGGTCTCTCTTCTCACACTACTATAAACCTGACAAAGCTCTTTATGATAGGCAGAACGAATCATTCGATCCGCGATTTCTCTTAAATCATCAACAGCCTCAGGTCGAACAAGATCACTGTTTTGGTGATCTTCATAGAGGGAGCCAAACCGCTCCGATCTCTCATCAAGACCCGAGCTTTCTTGCCTCCGGTGATGATGGTGGTGACTAGAATGATCTACCGATGATTCAGCCTCATGCGATGTATCAAATTCTTCGTCTAGGGTTTCATTCTCGCTTACATCTGACACAAAGGAGAGGGAAAGGCGATGGATCGAGCTGTGCAAGCCCGCAGCATCGAGTGGGACAGTGCTACGAATCATGAGATGACGAAACTCTTCCTCGAGCCTCGACATCGAGATCTGGATCAAGATCTCAGCTTTCTCTATCAGATCGACGTAGCAATCGAATTCCTCTTTGTTCACAATCGAAATGAGGTCGTCGACAATCAAAAGATAGTCTCGGATCTCTTCAGACGACGATTCAAACAGAAGCTTATTAGAATTCAAAGAGTCCCATCGAGAGATTACCTTATCAGCCTCATCGAGCCTAGCCTCAACATCAGCACGAACCTCATCGACCTCAACATCACCATCTCCATCGCCCTCCACGTCATCGCCGCCGCCGTCTAGTCCTTCGCAGCCGCCGTGTAGTCCTTCGCAGCCGCCGCCGGCGTCGGCAGTGATCGACGAGAAACGATGGTCGAATGTGGAGAGGATCCTCAGCATATCCTCAGCGGCGGTCTTGTTCGTGGCCAGGCTCTTCACGATCTGCTGTGCGGTGGCGATGACCTTGTCCTGGCCGTCGACGGGCGGCGCCGAGGACGAGATCGTGGGGTCCTGGCCATCGATCTTGACCGCGGCCGCCATGGATTATAGGGTTTTGGCGGGGGTTTTATGGAAAAAGGCGAGATTTTTAGAGTTAGGGTTTGGCGATTTTGGGATCGAGTTAGGGCCGGCCCTTGAATGAATGAATGCGCTTCGCTCACGAACTAGTGCAGCCCTATCTGATGAGAGATGATCTGTTTTTTTGTTTTAGTTGCAGTTAGCGCCTGAGGGGCTGTTTGGTTGCAAGACTAAGAAATTTGGATTCCAAAACCATTGTAAATTTCTTGATTCGGTAATTTGTTGTTTGGTTTGTATTGAATTTCTAGTATTGTATTTGTAGATTCATGTAATCTTTGTTTGGTTAGTGAAAAGAAAGTGAGATTCGGATTTGAGGATTTTAGAGAGAGATAAATAGAGAGAGAATTATTAAATAAAAAAAATATTCTGACCCCCATCTAAAAGTACAATGAATATTGTCAAATCCTTGCAAATTCTTAAAATTTTTGAGGATTCAAGAATCTTTTTTTATGGATGGGCCCTCCATAAAAAACAAAGGAATCCTATAAATCCAAATTCTACAACCAAACTCAAAATTGTGGAATCCTCTCAATTTTTTTGATTCCACAATTATTCTTTCGTAATCTTGTAACCAAAGAGGCCCTAAACAATTTGCTTATTGCCGACGTCCTTAGACAAAAAAAATTCCCACTGTAATATTGTCAGCGATGTTTTTTAGTACAATGGTTTTCAGATATGTTATTTGGAGGATGTGCAGGGTTCTATGATAAAATTTGCAGACTTCTATATCTTATTGCCTTATCATATTGTCAAATTCTTATATGATAACTCCACACAAAAATTTATGTATGGACAAAATTAATCCCAACCATATCATCCTTTAATTCTCTCCCCACAAATCGCATCACATCATCCTTCTTTTGTCTATGACCCCTCACCCGCCACATCGTCGATCGCCCTCCACCTCTCCTCCTTCAACCTCACCGGCCCCATCCCCTCTCTTCCCCATCTCCTTCCTCTCCCACCTACGCCTCCTCAACCTCTCCAACAACCTCCGCTCACTCCTCCGACTCGATCCTCTCACTTCGCCGTTTCTCGCGGATCTACAGTTCAAGATCGCCGGCGTGCTCGGAGGTGAGTCGGCGTCGTCAAGTACCAGCTACCCAACAAGGACCTCGACGTACTCATCTCAATCTCATCGCAGGAGGATCTCGGCAATATGATGGAGAAGCTCGATCGCGTTGTCGACAAGCCCGCGAGCTACGAATCTTCATGATCTCGCTGACGATGATCATCCTGTAATCGACACGGGACAGTACTACATCGACGCCGTGAACGGAATCCAGATCGGGATCAAGAGCAGGGACAGCATAAAAGGACAAAAATTAATGGCTGGTTTAATTGGGGTTAATTTTGTTCATACACAAGTTTTGACGTGGATTTATCAAATAAGGGTTTGGCAATATCGCCACCCTTATTTCAATTCCATAAAATTTGGACAAGTTTAGTTTGCAAAACTGAATTGCAGCAATTAATTCGTGATAGTGCTCGATATTGGCGATCCCCAAGATCATGACGCGTGGCAGGTGACGTGCCCTAGAACTCAGAAGAAAGGACCCACCGGGGACCGATCGGACCACCCCTGTACCCGACCTGCGAGCGCAAACTGGCTCCCCTCGGAGCCCCCTGCAAATGGCCTCCTCGGCCCCTCAGCTCACCCCCGAGCTACCACAGGACCAAGACTCCTCGGCCTCCTTGCTCGTCCCCGAGCTCCCACCGAGGACGTCTTCCTCGGCCCTCCGACCTACTCCCATGCGTAACCGCCGCTCCGCGAATCTCGCTATGCGCGGATTCTACACCGGCAACGTCCCGCGTTCCACGCCATCACGATCCCTATTAATGGGCGATCCGCTCTCTACGCGGGTGTGACGTCGGGAGCGCAACTGCCGGCGAGATTCTCCCGCCCGCTGCTGCGTGCTCCACCGCTATATAAACCCCCATCACAGAGGGGTCAAGTAAGCAATTTCTACTCCACTAAGCCGTTGCTCTGCTAGGATCTCTAGACTAACTTAATCGTCGGAGGGTCCTCGGTGGTACCAAACCACCCCGGGACTTCTTTGCAGGTACTCGGCAACACCTCCCTCACCTCACCTCTTCCTCCAAAAACCCATTAAGACCCGCACGCGAAGGAAGATAATCAACTAAGTCCACCGCGAGATCAACGGAAGACAACATCTAACGGAGACCCGAAAAGGACCTCCATCAGTTGACGCCGTCTGTGGGAACACAAAAACTCCACGAAAACAAAAGTTGGCCTTCCGATCTCCGCCCACATGGCAATCGATCCCCCTGAAGATCCAAACACCCGCTGTCGCCTCCCTTACAACGGAGATGCAGACGGACCCTCACCCAACGCCGTCGACCTCCCCGCTGGCTGCCGTCTCATAGGCCCCGGCGACCGCCCGAGCAAAAGGGCTAGGGGTCGTGAGCCCATCACCTTTGGCGACGAGGATCTCCACGGCATATCTATGCCCCATAGCGACCCGCTGGTGATCATAGCCCGAATTCACCGGTACGAGTTCCACCGGATACTCATCGATTCGGGCAGCTCGGCGGACATCCTCTCCCACGACTGCTTCCTGCGTATGGGGCTCGCCCTAGCAGATCCGAGACCGACCTCCCACGTCCTTTCGGGGTTCACCAACCACTCCATCCCGGCGCAAGGGGTGGTCACCCTGCAGTTCACGATTTGGGAGTCCGGCCGCATGCGCACGCTGCCTGTGGACTTCATCGTAGCGAAGGTTCCGTCAGCCTACAACGTCCTTCTCGGCCGCCCGGCGCTGAACTCCCTCCAGGCCCAGATCTCGACATACGACCTGGCGATAAAATTCCCCCTCGATCGGGGCGGGATATGTCGGGCATACGAGAGCCAGCGGGTCGCTAGGATAGGCCTTACAGAGACGTCTTCGCCCGAGCAGCACGCTGACGACGTCGATGCATCCGGCGACATCAAAGGATCCCTGGGCACTCGGGATGAGCGGAAGGAGGTCCGTGGGGAACCGGTCGAACCTCTTACCGAGGTTCCCCTAGCAGAAGGAGACTAAGGGAAGACCGTCCAGGTCGGGTCGCTCCTGACGGGGACCCAGCGGGATGACCTGATCAAGTTCCTCAGAAGCAACTCCGACGTTTTCGCCTGGGCACCTGCTGACATGCCTGGGATCGACCCCACAATCATCTCCCACAAGCTCGGGGTTGATCCTACGGCCCCACCCGTCAGGCAGAAGAAAAGAAGCTTCGCCCCAGTCAAGTAGAAGGCGATCGAGGAGGAGATTGATCGGCTCCTCGCCGCCAACTTCATTAGGAATGTACCCTACTCAGAATGGCTGACGAACGTAGTCCTGGTCAAGAAGTCGAGCGGGAAATAGCGTATCTGCGTCGACTTCACCGACCTTAATAAGGCCTGCCCCAAGGACAACTTCCCGCTCCCCCGCGACCAGCTCGTCGACAGCTCGGCCGGTCATGAGCTACTGAGCTTCTTGGACGCTTTCTCAGGCTACAACCAAATCCGTATGAACCCTGAAGACGAAGGCCTGACCGCATTCACAACGGACCGGGGGGTGTGCTGCTACAGGGTGATGCCCTACGGCCTCAAGAACGCCGGGGCCACGTACCAAAGGCTGGTCAATCGCATGTTCAAGCCACAGATCGGCAGGAACATGGAGGTCTACGTTGACGACATGCTCGTCAAGTCCATCTCGTCGGCCGACCATGCCAAGGACCTGGGCGAGGCATTCGGGGTGCTCCGCAAATTCAACATGAAATTAAACCCCGCCAAGTGCGCGTACGGAGTCACCGGAGGAAAGTTCCTCGGGTTCATGGTCACTCACCGCGGAATCGAAGCTAACCCGGAGAAGATTGACGCTATCCTGAACATGGCCGCACCCAAGACCAACGTCGAGATCATGCGGCTCACGGGGCGGGTCGCCGCCCTGAGCCGTTTCATGTCCAGGTCGGGGGAGAAGTGCCTTCCGTTCTTTAAGGCGCTAAGGAAATTCCGAGGTTCGAGTGGTCGGAGGAATGCCAAGCCGCCTTCGACCAATTGAAGAAGCACCTCGCAACACCGCCGCTGCTCACCCGGCCAGTGGAAGGGGACGAGCTGTCGCTGTATCTGGCAGTATCCGACCAAGCAGCAGGCTCGGTGCTCGTCTGAGAGGCCGAAGGGGCGCAGAAGCCGGTGTACTATGTGAGCCACGTGTTTAAGGACGCCGAGGCAAGGTACCCTGCCATAGAGAAAATTGTCTTGGCCCTCGTGGTAGCCTCGCGGAAGCTGCGGCACTACTTCCAAGCACACACGATCATCGTCCTCACCGAGCGCCCGTTGGGAGCTATCCTGTCATCACCGGAATCTTCGGGCCGCCTGGAAAAATGGAGATGGGAGCTATCTCAATTCGACATAAGGTATCGCCCGAGACAAGCCATCAAGGCGCAGGCCCTGGTCGATTTCATCGTCGAACGCACCATTCCTAGCAGGAAGCCGGAGTCCGCACCGCCCCTCGCAACCCTGTGTCCCGTCCCGGAAGGCCCTAGCTCAGTTCCGGAGTGGTTCATCTACGTCGACGGGTCTTCTACCGAGGAAGGCTGTGGTGCCGGCCTCATCATCCGGGGCCTAAATGAGGCTGAGATGGAGTACTCCTTGAGGCTCGGTTTCAAAGCGTCGAACAACGCGGCAGAATACGAGGCCCTCCTGGCCGGACTACGCATGGCCGTCGGGCTGGGGCTGAAGACAATTCGAATCCGCAGCGACTCGGCCCTCGTTGTCGGCCAAGTGACTGGCTGCTTCGAAGCTCGAGAGCCTCTAATGATGAAGTACCTAGGCGAGGTAAGGAAACTCCGGAAAAACTTCGATAAGGTCCAGGTAGAACAAAATACCCAGACAGCTGAATGCCCAAGCGGACGCCCTGAGCAAGCTAGCTTCGTCGTACTCTGCCAACAATAGGCGGTCAATCCTCTTCGAAACCTTGCCTCGACCCAGCGTGGGAGACAAAGTGACGACACTCCACGTGTACGCGGTGCAGGAGAGCGACCAGGATTGGAGGAAGCCCCTTGTAGAGTTTTTGAAGGATAGCGCGCTCCCAGAGGACCGGGCGGCCGCCAGCCGTCTCCGGGCCAAAGCCCGCCACTTCGTCTGGAGCAACGGGAACCTCTACAAGAAGGCCTTCACTCAGCTCCTGCTCCGATGCGTTGACCCCCAAGAGGCCGACTACGTCCTTCGGGAAATCCATGAAGGGGTGGGCGGCGTGCACCAGGGGGCTCGAACCCTGATCCAAAAGGCGTTACTCCAAGGATACTACTGGCCCACCATGCACAAGGACGCCCTGAAGCTGGTCAGGAGGTGCAAGAGCTGCCAGCTCCACGGCAGCATTCCCCGCCTCCCGGCTACCGAGCTAACCGCTCTGACATCCCCATGGCCATTCGCCCAGTGGGGACTGGATATGATCGGCCAGTTCCCTACCGGGACAGGCGGGCACAAATACGTCCTCGTTGCGGTGGACTACTTCACCAAGTGGATTGAGGCCATCCCCATCAGGAAACCGGACGCCGCCACAACCATAAAGTTCCTGCAAAACAACCTGATACTCCGGTTTGGCATCCCGAGATGCATCATCACCGACCATGGGACGAACTTCGAGAACGAGAAAGTGAAGGACTTCTGCAAGGAGTACCATATTCTCATGAAGTTCGCCGCGGTCGCGCACCCCCAATGTAACGGGCAGGCCGAGGTCGCTAATCGAGACGTCCTCCAGGGTCTCCGGACACGCCTAGAAGGGAGACAAGGCAGTTGGGTCGAAGAGCTGCCCCGGGTCTTATGGGCCCTGCGCACGTCAAAAAAGACTCCCACCAAGGAAACCCCCTTCAGCCTCTGCTACGGGACCGAAGCTGTCATGCCCCGCTTCCCGGTGTACGGCGAAGGGGACGCGACGAGATCCGCTACATATATACTCAGAAGTACATACGCTAAGCGTATCTAAGCAATATAAAAAGAATACACAATAGACAATAGGTAATAAAAACAACAACTTTTATTTATTAACATTCTTTTGTACAATGCATGAAAAGGAAATACAATTGAAATAAAAAGATGCCTAAACAGTGGTATAACAGGAATGAAAAGTACAGAAAGGAAAAGTGTACAATAAAACTAAAGTGCAGGGTCTTCGGCAAACCGCTCCAAGTCTTCTTGAGATGGCTCGATCTCTGCTGGGTCCAAACCACCTGACGACATTCAAAGAATAAAGAAATAGAATATCATCGGCGAACAGGTCGCTCGGTAAGTCCCAAAGATAGACAGAGATTAAGAGAGAGAGAGAGTATCTTTTAATGCTGTATTATAATATTGTAATGTTGTATTAACACTGTTGTTTGTAGCCTGGTACAGAAGATGCCAGTGTATATGAGGGGAGTCCCACTTACACCGGGGACCTTGGTAACCTGTAGTACAAGGCTCCGTCGATAATACCACGGAACAACGGCATGGATGTTATTACGTCTTAAGTGACCACCTCGTGCCACCTTTAACATATTCCGTACCAGTCTACCCCTTAAACCCCGCGATATCTTGTTTATATTGTTATCTTGTAAATTGTATTGATTGTAAGATTGATTGACTGACCGAAACCATGATATCGGTAAACAGATATAACTGTAGAGTCATGTAAATGGAATAACTGAGAATCATATAAAAGGAATATATCCATGGTTCGGTTCAGTCAACTCATATAGATTGATAACTGGATTCATGAATTCATGTGTTCATATTGAAATGGAATATTGTAGGTTGTAGATTTACTTGAATCATATTCAAGTCAGATTAATCAGACTCAAACCCGAGTCAGACAGTTAGAAATGTAAATCGAAGTCTTATAATTTCTAGGGTCCTTAGGGTAATTTATAAAACTTGAGGGGGGTTTATGTAAAAATACTTTTATATACTTTTCAAAATACACCTCAAATATTTGTTACTCGTCTTTAGAGTTGTAATGAATGTGGATTTTATATTGAGCCATTTCTAGTGAAAATATCCTAGTTTTATAAATAAGGTATTTATCTGTAATATTGATTTATTTGAAGTTCTTGGTATTTTAATGTAAAATTTATTCTTGTGATTTTTAGAATAAGATGGAATATTTATATTATAATAAAATAGATATTTAAATGATAAATATACATATATTTATACAAAAATAATTTTAATAAATATTTTATATTCCAAAAATCTCATTTTCTTAAGATGTCGTATTTTAAACCTTTCGAGACCGAATGTTCCTTGCGGAGGTCTGAATCTCGCACTACTAAGCCTGAGGATGTGCGATAATCCGCACCATCCCAAACGGGTTCCCCAAAAATGGGTTGTAGCGGCACTTTGCAAAGATTGTAAAATATTAAATCCTTTAGAAAACGGTTTTATAAAGTAAAAGGTATTTATTTGTAAAAATGTCAATTTCCCGTATTTTAGATTCTAGGGTTTCCTAAGTCAACTAACTTATTTCTAAATGGTCTAAACGATAAGTCGTTAGATACCTCAAATCGCCTCTTCACCGCCAATTGTGGCCAGGTAAGTACAAATGAGGAAAGGAGGGATCCGCTCACGAATTACCGTGAGACGGGCCTTTTAAAGTTACCTTTCTCACTTGCCTAGCCTAGACACCACAAAGTCAGGTTTAGATAAACGATCGATATCCACAACTTATCGTGTTTTCCTAATAAGAGGTATTTATTTAAAAGTGTATCAAATCTAAAACTTTTAGAAATGGTTTTATTAAGAATATTGTATTTAAATGAAAGTATTGTTTTATCGTATTCTAAGTTTTTTGATAATATCGTTTTAGGTTGTATATGCGTGTGTGTGGAGGTAGGTCATTATCTCGTGCTCTACTTTAAATGTATAGCAAGGTTAAGGGGGTTAAATGTGAAATCGAAATATTGTGGTATTTAAGTGAAAAAATACGGTAAATTGAAAAGGCAATCATTTCATGTGATGAAACTTGTTCAAATTATTTGTTAAATGTTTAATAGTCAACAATAAGATGTTTAAGCATGATTGAATTGGTGAGAAGTGAAATTTTATAGAAAACCGAATTGGAAATCAGATTTGTTCCGATTCCGTCGGGTTTTGTAATTTCGTATTTTAGAGAATAAGAAAGAGAGATAGAATGGGACTTACGGGTTTCTATTAAGCAAGGGAGTGAGGGGGGACTAAAGAGGTTGTCGAGGTGTTGCTTCGTCGCCGGTTGTTCCTCAAAACGTCGCCGGAATTTCCGCCGGAATTTCGTCGGAGCTTCGCCGCGAACTTGTTTTCAAAGTACACAACTCTTGGAAAATTTTTGAGAGAGTGAGCTTAGGGTTTTGGGATGAGAGGGTAGAGGGTGGGGGTGTATTTATAGGGTAGGCTAAGGGTAGGGTAGGTGAAGGGTTTTTAAATAAAAAAATATAAAAATATAAAAAATTCATTAAAAATTGGAGTAAATAGGGTATTTCAAAGGTTTCTAGAACCGCTCTAAACATTTAAAGTATGCAGGGGAGTTGGGAATGCTTTTCATGTTGATGACTCGGCCGACCGGCCAAGTCCGGCCGGCGGCGCCGGCCCGAGTCGGCCGGTCCGCCGGCCGAGTCAGGCCGAGTCGGGGTCTTGGAAGGTGGGGGGTCGCCGGGGGTAGGCACTGGTATATTTAGATTTTCATGTTCAGTTCAAATTTTGGGAGTTATCTCAGGTGGATTGTTAGGCTTCCAAAGAATTTAAAACAAAATAATATTAAAAATAATGTGGGGCAGGAGACTTGAACTCTGGTGGCTTGGTTCAGCAATGCAAGGTATTACTAATGAGCTATAAGCTCCTTCTTGTAATTAAATTGCTAATTAATTACTTAAGTTTTGTGTTCAGGCAATAAATACCCCTTTATAGATTTTGAAAAAAAACAATTTAAAAATTTGTATGGAAAAAGTGTATAAGAAAATTAGGGTTGTTACACAAGCGATGGTCCCAGCGGAGATCAGGCTACCCAGTCACCGGGTCGAGCACTTCGACGATGACACAAACACTGTGGCGCTACGGACCAACCTCGACATATTGTTGGAGAAAAGGGATCGAGCCCAGATCAGAGCCGCCGCCTATCAGCACCAGACGGCCCGATACTTCAACGCTCGGGTCAAACACCGCTCCTTCAAGACCAGGGACCTGGTCCTATGGAGGAACGAGTTCACCGACCAAGGCAGGCTTCACAAGTTCTCCCCAGAGTGGGAGGGTCCTTTCCTCATCTCTGAAGTACTCCTCGACGGAGCCTACCGCCTACAAGACGTGGACGGACGAAAGTTGCCGCGGCCTTACAACGCCGAGAAGCTTAAGCTATACCTATGAGGTCAAAGCCAGCGAGTGTTGCCACCCCCCTTGAGATTTCCCTTTCACAAAGATGGTGTAAAGCGTTCTCTGATATTTCTGTCCATACGAATAAAAAAACATCGAATCTTTTTCCCCCAGTAGATTTCCTCCTTCACAACTCCAGGCCCTCACCGCGGTGCGACCGTGCACCCCGCTGCCCGGACCAAAAAGCCCTTCCAGAGGCAATCGAACCCGAGGATCCCTCGCTCGGCTATCCCCAGCGGGCAGCTTCCCTGCCACAACGCCGGGGATCAAAAAGCCATCCAAGAGGCAGTCGAGCCCGAGGTTCCCTCGCTCGGCTATCCCTAGAGGGCAGCTTCCCTGCCACAACGCCGGGGATCAAAAAGCCCTCTCAGAGGCAGTCGAGCCTAAGGTTCCCTCGCTCGGCTATCTTTCAGGATAAAAGCCCTCGCCAAGAGGCACCAGGCAGTAACCCTGCCCGGCCAAGGGTCTTTGGTAGGCTTCTTACAGCCTTATAGCTCTTCCCGCGCCAAGGACCAAAGTCCTCCTAGAGGCAGTCGGGTCCTCGCTCGGCTTTCCCCGGCTGGTAGCTTCCTACCATAACCGACAGGGATCAAAGTCCTCGCCAAGAGGCACTGGGCAGTAACCCTGCTCGGTCCCCCGTCCTGAAGGATCAAACCCCTCGCAAGAGGCAACCGAGTAGCTACCCTGTTCGGTCTACTCCAGCTGGTAGCTCCCTACCCTTGACGCCAGGGATCAAAGGCCGTCGCAAGAGGCACCAGAGCGGCTACCCTGCTCATTTATCCCAGGCTGGTAGTTGCCTACCCACGACGCCAGAGGTCAAAGCCCTCGCCCAGAGGTCGCCGCACAGCTCCGCTGCCCGGACATCCTTAGTGGACTTCTTACAGCCCCTCAAACGCTAAAGACTTCTTACAGCCCCTCATCCTTGGTGGGCAACTTCCCTACCACCGCGCCAGGAAGCATAAAGCCTTTATAAGAGGTGACGGGGTAGCTACCCTGCCCAGCCACCCCCGGATGGTGAACAATGCTCGGGATCAGAGGTGCTCTGTGGCCGCGGAGGACCCGAGACCCCAGTGACAGGCGTCAGGTCTGTCCAAGTCTAGATGATCTCCCCTCGACTCCGGGGCCCATGGGGATATCTCCTCGGTAGCGCTTGATATGCTCGTCGGCTAGTGATTGAAATTGACTCGACGGAAGATCGCCAGACAGATGGCCAACCCGACATAGAAACACAACAGTACAAGCAAAGACATCCTACGAACATCCTTCATACACATAAGATGAAATGCAAACCGACGAAAACAAGGATTTTCTTTTATTACCTAAAGCAAAGTTTTTTACAAAGGGTATTCCGAGGCTCCCCAGCCCTACAAACTGCCCGGAGGCTTACTTCGGTCCCTTCATCGCCAGCGTCATGGCCTGCCAGGGGCTCTACCACAGAAGATTTTGCCACCAGGGGCGTGCCCTGCTCCCCTCGACATCTCCCACCGGAGGCCTCGCCGCCGGAGGTGGAACCCGAGCACGGAGCTCACCGTCGTCGAACTCAGGAAGCTGTTCCTTCACGGCATCCAGGGCCTTGTTCCATGCGACGGCAGAATGCTCCCCGAGCTCGACGTAAAACTGCTCTGACGCTTTATAATCGGCCACAGCTTTCTCAGCTCGAGCCTCGGCAACCTGGGCCTCCAGAAGCGCCGCCTCAGCATCTCCCCTGCTGGCGTCCCTCTCTTTTTTCAGGGCCGCGAAGTGTTCAGCCAGCTAGCTTCCTATCGGCAACCCGGAGGGACGCATTCAGACGACGAATGATACCTCGACTCGCCGAATTGGCAAGTTCCGCAGCCTCCGCCCGGCCCGCCAAGACGTCGGCCCTTGCCCTCTCCAGGCGCAGGTCACGTCGCAAAACCTCGACCTCTGGAGGGAACGCTTCCATTGGTCTCAGGGCGTGGAACGCCCCCTCGGCCTCCATACGAGTGGCAAGGGCGCAGTGTTGAAGAACCTGACAGAAAGACGATGAGAAACCAGGAAGCCCCCGAGCCAGGGAAAGGAATACCAAAAGAAATACATGTAAAGGGGTTCGTACCTGGACCGCCCCCTGGGCCATGGCCTCCAATTGATCCCTCAGGGAGTCGTGTGGAAGCCTTCCCCCAGCCGACTCCTCTATCCCGGCGAGCAGGCCATCGGCGACAAAAAGGCCAGACGGAACCGTGAAGACGGCGCCCCACTCCTGCACGAAAATTCCCTCAGGGACCCTCGACGACGACGCACGAGAAATCGTCCTCTTCCTCTTGAGAGGGGGCCTGCCCTCGCCCTTCCCTCTGTCCTCCGTCTGGAGGTCGGGTAACTGCGGACGCCTCTGGCCGCCGCCGGAGAAACCACCAGGTGCCGTCGACGAAGCAGGTGGCCCTACCGCCGGCAGAGGATTCGGCGGAGGGCACGAGCTAGCCAGGGACTCGGCCGCGCCGCCAGCCTCCTTCTGGCGTGGGCAGCCCGAAGAGTGGGGGCGAACCATGTACCCGAAAGAAAGAAGAACGCCGAGCATCCACGACTCAAGGAAGAGGGAAAATATGAAAGAGTAAGGGCCCTAGGGCGGACCCTACCTATATTTGTTGCCGTATATGGCCTCATCCGACGGCGCCCATCGTCTCCCGCTGAAACGGCTCCTTGCGCCCAGCGGCTCCGATTGTTCCACGTGGCAGCCCAGCGCTGGACCGCGTCCCATCAGACGCCGCAGACCTGCGCATGTCGCATTGGCTAATCGACGCTCGACACGTGGACCGTCGCTTCGACTGCAGAGTGCGCAAACCGGCGCACCTTCTTTAAATGCAAAGATCCCGCCTCGATTCTCTAGAGGAAAAGACAACTGACGAAACCCTAGAAGGGATCTCACCTCGGGAGGCCCGACAATCCACTCCTGACCCGGCCACTATCTGGTTGGGACAAGAGTGGGGGGCTAATGATAGTGCTCGATATTGGCGATCCCCAAGATCATGACGCGTGGCAGGTGACTTGCCCTAGAACTCAGAAGAAAGGGCCCACCAGGGGCTGATCGGGCCACCTCTGTACCCGACCTGCGAGCGCAAACCGGCTCCCCTCGGAGCCCCCTGTAAATGGCCTCCTCGGCCCCTCAGCTCACCCCCGAGCTACCACAGGACCAAGACTCCTCGGCCTCCTTGTTCGTCCCCGAGCTCCCGCCGAGGACGTCTTCCTCGGCCCTCCAACCTACTCCCAAGCGTAACCGCCGCTCCGCGAATCTCGCCATGCGCGGATTCTACGCCGGCAACGTCCCGCGTTCCATGCCATCACGATCCCCATTAATGGGTGATCAGCTCTCTATGCGGGTGTGACGTCGGGAGCGCAACTGCCGGCGAGATTCTCGCGCCCGCTGCTGCGTGCCACCGCTATATAAACCCCCATCACAGAGGGGTCAAGTAAGCAATTTCTACTCCACTAAGCCGTTACTCTGCTCGGATCTCTAGACTAACTTGATCGTCGGAGGGTCCTTGGTGGTACCAAACCACCCCGGGACTTCTTTGCAGGTACTCGGCAACACCTCCCTCGCCTCACATCTTTCTCCAAAAACCCATTGAGACCCGCACGCGAAAGAAGATAATTAACTAAGTCCACCGCGAGATCAACGGAAGACAACATCTGATGGAGACCCGAAAAGGACCTCCATCAATTCGTCTTACTAAATATTTAAACGATTTTATAAATTATTGCTAGAACAAAGTTATCGATTTTGTCTCATCTTAAGGTTAATCCAAAATTCAAAATAGCATTGCAATTTGGTAGTAGCTGCGGTTGTTTGAGTTAATATAATAGCAAGAAGTATATTTTACCCGCATGGTAATTAAATTTTTATATGTTTTTTAAAAGGATGGGATTATTATGTCTACGGGCATCATTAACAGGACCATAATGAAACGGTTCTCCTCAATCAAGAAAATAGAGAAGGTGCAAGGCAACAGTCAGTGATGTTTATACATTCTCACTATTGATAGAAAGGTTTCCCTTGGATCCAAAGAATATAAGAATTGGATCCAAAGAATAAGAAAATGAGATTTTCGATAGTTATTGGAAAAGGAAAAAAAAGATATGGTTTATTGAAAATGAAGGAAGACGACCAAGCTGTATTCTAAAGTGAAAACTCCATCAAATTAGCGCAAGCAGTAGTAGAATTTCAAAAAGAAGATGACTTATGTTAAATCCCCCTCAATCAGCCCCGCAATCAGCGGCAGCTAAGTGATGCACCAACAACTTGAAGTGCACCAACAAATTCCTAGTTGACATTATTTTCCTCATGCATTCCATGGGTCCCACGTCATACAAAATTATAGCAAATAAACCGCTTAATCAAATATCGGTCATGGCGGCCCATTTTTCATATCCGGACTCCTCTATGCAATAAAAGCAAGATATTTTTGCCCATACATCAACCATATATGATATAAAATAACATCTTATCAATACGATTCCGATACCAGATAATTAAAACCTAATTTATAAAACTCTACAATTATAATTGCTAACTCTAGGTACGTAGATACAATACAAACGTTCAAAGCAGCGGAAATAGCATGTATCTACTCTAAAAATTTACCGATATACCTGATCCAATTGGTGAGATCGTTATCATCGCCCACATCACGTCGTAGATCCGGTCTTTTACGCCTCCATGCAACAGCCGGAGGGAAATCATACTTTGAAGAAGTGAGATTCCCCCACATGATCACCCTGCAAGCTAACCACAGTATAATATGATGAAGAAGGAGACGGTGTCTCTCTTGTTTCTCTCTAGAAAAACTCTCTATTTGTTATTGTATATCTTACATATAAAACCCTAACCTCCTATATGTGTATATGTAGAGTACCCACTCATATGGGCTGGTATTGGGTCGAATCGGGCCCAATGACTAACATACTCTCACTCGTGCATTTGAGTGGGTACCGTCCATAACTTCCTGAGCTGGTTCTCTGAACCATTGATTCTCTGAATTGATTGTTTCCCCGTGACTGTCCTCCTTCTCTTCATTATTCTTACCTATACATGTTATGTTGGTGTGGCGTGGACCGTTAAGAACTGCAAGCAGGTAGCCTTACAGCCAGATCCGTTAGGACCGACACAAAAATCTCTTTAAAAGAAAAAACAATATAAACCAAATATATGTCAGGCTCGCGAAATCTCATACCCCAGATCAGATCAGACATGTCTTCTCAAATACTTTCAATCCCTCTTAGAAGCGTCCTTGAACACCTAGGTATATCTCTCGATTCATTGCACTCTTAAGTCTCGCCGCCATGGCGTCAATAAGAGTTGTGCTTGCGATGCAATCAGGAGATATTCTAATCGATCTTCCTCCGGCTCTGAATAGCTAGATCTGTTATTCATCCACTTTCCCGACACTGTCCTGTATGTCCGGTATATTGTCATCACAGCAGGAAACAACAGCCAAATTAGCAGACGCTCATAACTTGCCTGCTCAGACAGCCCAGTGTTGCTAAGGATATATGGACTGCCCATCCTTCCGTGAAGGAGGTCGTCATAAGGACTCACACGGTGAGGGAGATGGAATCCATCCCTCTAGCTCCTTATGTGCACAATCCAAGTGCACGCCGTATGGCAGTGTGTTACAGTATAAAATTCTCTCCGTAAAAGCATACACCATTAAAGTTATACCGTATGGACCTAAGTCCAATCACCATGTGATTGACTTGCCCGGCCATATCTGCAGGGTTCCCTAGGCTGCCGTTGGGTTTCGGGAGGCATCGACCATGCCGTTTTCAAAAAAATGACGCGCTAAAAAACCCTAACGCTAGAATCTAAACTAGAGAATTAAACGAACAAGCATGTAAACATCTTTACATCTAAGTGAACAAAGAATACAACCTTTGTAGACCAGTCCTTCACTTCAATAGCTCTGTGTAGTAGTCCCTACGCTCCAAGTAGTGATCTCCCGGACTCTAGTGAGGCTCCACAAGGTGAAATGAACAAACTTGCTTGAAGTCTTCGAGGCCGAAAATGATCTACGTCGAGAAGACAATAACTTAAGCTACCTCTTCACTAAGTGATGAACTTGGTAAAGAAACAACCCAATCTAAATGGCTAGTAGAGAAGAGGTTGATGAAGTAGGAATTTTGCTCACTTTAGAAATAATTTTCTCACTATATTTCTTCACCTCTCATGAAGCTAGAAATCTTGAGGAAGGAGATGAAGAAAGCTCTCATGGATGAAGCAAGTGAAGAATGAATCAAGTGGTGAGAATAGCAACCATGGATGAGTTAGTATCGTATACTAACTCATGTAGAGACTAAACCATGGGTAAACAATAATGGTTGGGTTAATAAATATCTTCAAGTAAAACAAAATGAGTGTAAGTCTACGGTAGCACCCCGGCCGTCGATCCGAGGCCAAAATGCGGAAACGAAAACTTTTTCTAAACTTGAAACCGGGGCTATCGCAGACTTTAATCCCAGATCGAACCATTAACCTATAACTAGCAAACTAGAGAAGGGTTAGAAAGGCTATACCGATCGATCCGTGTCCTTCGGTCTTTGGCCACCTTCCCAAGCTCCTCGCGGCATCTCGATCTCCGGTCTCCTCGTCGGAAAGAGCACCACATCAATGAGTCTTTTTACGAGCTCCCGCTTCGTCCGAAGCAACTTGGACACGAAGTTTGCTAGCCGAGGTGTCCAAGGTGATATAGAGAATGTGTGTGATAACTTTGTCTCAAGCATCCATTGATTCTCAATATATGAGAGTGTATGGATGGAGGTTGAAGATGATGCCATTGGTGGAAATGGTGAGCTAGAGGAGGAGGAAGAAGAAAAGCCATTTCCTTTTCTTGTGTGAGATGAAATATGAGAGCTCCAAAAAAATAATCACAAGAGCTCATCCTATACATGGCTGCCCTTTCTCTCTATCTTTCATTTCACCACATAAATCAATCACTAAAGATGACATGGCTCAAAGAATAAGACCATGAGTCACCACCCTTGTCCATGTCATATTTAATGCACCTCATCATGAATTAAGCTCACAATTTTCACCAAAGTAAACATTAACCCAAATGTTTAATTCAACAAAAAGATACGGCAACATCTAAAGTAAACTCGTGACGGATCACAAGGATACCCCTCACCTGTATATACATACCTGCATCCGCATTCCGACTGAATGCGAATACAATGAGACTAAAGTAATCCAACAAATCTAATACTAGGATCCGGCTTAAATCAAAGCCCACTAGTATGATCCGTCCGATCATGATCCGTGCACGACTGCATGTATATGATCGAACCCTGCCATATATCATACGGCCTCTACAACGTTTCGTCCGAAACTTGAGAAACTGTCTGTAGGGGACTTTAAAGACTCGTCAATATTTTGGCTGTGGATTTAACCACTAGCATGTCAGTGATACTAGCTGTACGTAACGGGCTACCAGGTATTGACCACAAGGGAGGTCGATGAGCGAACTCATCCTGACATCCTACTGAGCCTGTCAGTGACAATATCCGTACAGTCCGGTCCGTTCGTCTATGAGCATCGCATGTCAGGCCTACGGGGTTGGTAAAATTCAGACCCCCAAAAGCGGTACAAGTCGTGTTGGAGTGTAGCCCAGAACACCCTGAGATACTACTGGAATACCTACCAGTAAATCTCCTGCCTTGGCCAAGGACTTCGTGTAATGGCTCTCCTAGACACAGCGCGATCTCACCCCTAATACCGGGAGAAACAAAACCCATGCCGATCCGCTCACTGCCTCCATGTGGCTCGAGACTGTACCCAACTAAAACCTGTTTGCACGACTCCTTTGAGCCGTGGTAGGGTAGTAATCAAAGCACAGTGGGAACTCACACGAGACAAATGACGATCTCAGGTCGATGAACTAACCTGTACAAATGTCACCAGCGAACTGCTATCTGACGTCAGATATAATACCAACTAGCATGTTCCCGGCGAGTCCTGTCCGGTGTACTCATAACCCAATGAGCACATGTATACATCTTAGGTGAACCAACTGATACCAATGGCTTGTGAGACCAGCCACCGCCCCTTGTCGGGGTCTCGACTGTATACACTAGTCTACTCTAGAGTATCGATACCCTGTCTCGAAACTTGCTCGACTAGGGACCTTTTAAGGATGTGCTTATAGACCCCAGCTCCCACGTATATGATCGCCATCATACTGCTGGCCGTCAAGCAAAAATCCTAAGGGCTCTATCAATGTATAATAGTAATCTGTAAGGTCACATAAAGCATATACACGATGATAAAGATAAACCAGATAGCATACTATCATCTTGAGTAAGACTGTCCTACCGGTATAGGTCATCCCTCAATCATTGCAATTACGTGCCTGTGATCCAATAATTGACTTGGAGGGCACTATATCCAACAATCTCCCACTTGCACTCAAGGCTAATTATTGCGATGTCGCATACTCACAGCCCGTGTGATACCGAACACCCAACTCCTCTACTGATCAGTCTCACAAAGCCTGTAATATCGAGCCCTTTTTATACTAAAATCTGTGATTTGTTACTCTAGAATTCTATTTATTTTTATTTATAATTTTATGTATTTTATTTATAATTTTATTTATTTTTAAAACCCCATTTATTCTTTTATGAATAAAAATCCAAACCCATTTCTTTTAAATTAATTAAACATAACTCTTCCAGCCCACTTAATTCTTCCCCTTAGTAAACCCTTATCTTCCCCAGCCCGTTTCTATTTTCTAATTAATTTTCTTTTTCCTATTTGTTAACCCTAGCCCAGCCCAACTCAGCCCGGCCCCCCCTCATCTTATTTATTTTGTTATTTTCCTTTTTAAATTCCTTGGCCCGACCCACCTTTCTCTCCTCAGCATCGCGCCCGCTTCACCCAGACCCGACCCGATCCCTCCTAATCCCCTTCTCCCCCAACGGCTACCCATTTTCCCGCTCCTCATTCATTCGCGATCCGCCTCCTCCGCCGCAGTTCACGCCCACGCCCATGCCCCTGCTCGTGCGCCGTTACCCCCACGACGCGCGCCTCGTCTCACTTCCTCTCTCCCTCACTCCCATCGCCTTCCCTCAACCCTTACTCTCGCAACCCTCACGAGACCCACTGCAAATCGTCCCGCGACCGAACTCAGCCATCGTCATCGTCCTTCTGGAACCCACCTCCTTCCTCCTCACCAAAACCTGCCGGCGCCGTCTCGACCTCCTTCCACCACCGTCGCTGCCCCATCTTTTCCTCCTTTCTCCTTGAACCCACCTGAACCCACCTCAGAATCCCTTCACACCAAACCCCCTGCACCCATCACCGGCCACCTTGCGCCTCTCGCCGGTGATCTCCTCATCGTCGTCGCCCTGAACTCTCTCTCTCTATCTCTCTCTCCCTCACCCTCTATCTCTCTCTCTCTGCCTGCACTCTCTCACTCTGTTCTCTCTCTCTCTCTCTCTTTCTCTCTCTCTCTCACTCTGAACTCTCTCTCTCTCTCCCCCTCACCCTCTATCTCTCTCTCTGCCTGCACTCTCTCACTCTGTTCTCTCTCTCTCTCTCTCTCTCTCACTCTCACTCTGTTCTCTCTCTCTCTCTAACTCCTTCTCTCTCTAAATTCTCCCTCTCTTCATCTGCAATCTCTCCATCGGCCTCGACAGCATCAGCGATCCCCAGCCCCGACACCGCCTGAGCCCGCAACAACCTCTCCTCAAACTCGAGCCAAGCCCAAACTTTGGCGAGACTCGTCGTGCGTTTGCCACTCCGTGCCGGGATGTGCCACTACTGCCTTAGCCGCCGCGCCATCAGTTCACCGTCTCCAGGCAAGTTCTCTACTTGCTTCATGCTATTCTATTTATGTTACAAATCCAAATCATATAAATTGTTGTGTTACCATTCCTGAAAACGTACACTTTTTACCTGTTCGACGTGTGTTCCCAATGGGAAACCTTTCCCAATTTGGCGGAACTAAATAGTATTGTTTGGCCTGTATGGCTGTGAACCTAGTGCATGAATCTCATTGGATAATTTGATCGTTAATGACTAAAACAACTACCCCCAAGTTTAATCGTAAAACTGTAATTTTATTGTACCTGAAAACCGTTAAATTCACCATAAATCATATACACACTAGAATGGTGCGTTCGAGGGCTCAAATCGAAGCTGACTCGACGAAATTTAACCCTATGCTAGTTTCCTTGTATTTCTGTACTTAAATTGTGATGATATTTGGATCGGAGTGCGACTCTGGACTGCAGTCCAGAGCTACTCCAGTTGTTGCTTGCTGTCCCGTAATGGGTACCACAAGATCTCCTTAACTCGTAGATTGCAGAACTCCACTGATTATTATAGGTAAATCTGTTATCTAGACAACACAATTGGTTTCATTCTGTTTCGTTACCGTTTGATATTTAATCTGTAATTTAATAGATCGGGACGAATAACTGTCCCAACAGAATCAGAACTGACATATTAGTGTTAAACAGTATATAACTCCTGACTTCCAGATGCGATTTACGATCCGTCTATTGCGTTGAAAACCTTATTGAAAACCATAGATTTCATACAACTGTAGCGTCGCTAAAATCTGATCCCAACTGGGATTTAAATGCGTTGCGAAACGGACTTCTGATTCTGAAACCAGATTTCCAGCCGTGAACGCTTAAAATGAAATGGCTATAATTAGCGATCCTGGAATCCGTTTGGCATGAAACTAAATTTGATGGATAGACAACTTAACATACTAAGTATTACCTGTTTATCGTTTCACTAAACTATATACGTACGTTTCATGATAAATCGTGCAAGTGATAGAATACTGTTTTTATGACACCTTAATCGTGCTTCATATACTGTTTATGTATCATATCATACTCATATCATTGCAGTGATAACCTAGTGATATCGTGCATTTACCCAGTGTTAGATTTTAGTGATGATTGTGGCAAGTACGTCAGTGTTCGCGTATCCGTGAATAAGTGAAAGTAATACGTACTTGTGCACAATCGGAGACCCTATTATTCTATTGCATTGTCGACGTCTGTGGGATGCGTGTACGTGTGACTATAAGTGGTATGAGACACTTATGGAAGCGCTTGCACGGGTGTCACAGATAAGGCATCCGACACTGCCATCTATCTTAGGTGTTAGTCGGGACGTGCTTGATGGAGGTCCTGCCTCCAGTTCTCGCGCAGACTTGTCACGGATCGATTAGTATTTAGGGTTATGGTTAGCGTTTAATGTAGACCACGGGGTGTGGGGTAGTTTAAGTGTGAGTTCAACAGAATCTCGGGAGTCCCATGCCGGCTTATATATTTAGGGAGTTATATGGAGATTTACAGGGTATGTGATATACACCGTGATATACATGTTACATGTTGGGCCCGTGGTCCCTTGCCCTTGGGTTCTACCCTTAGGTGGAGGACACTCGCGAGTGGTTGACTCTCATACTTGGACTGACGATAGGCTTAGTGACCTGTACAGTGAGACTTAGAGACTGATAGGGATACGGGCATTTATATACCTCATATATTGTATTGACATACGTGACATATCGTTCTACTGCTTCACTGCTCCGCTGCATTGATTACTGCACATTCTTATTCATGCTGTTATTGATTTACTGTTTCATATATCTGTTACCACTGTTAGAATTGTCACATGATTTTATATATATTATTTTGCTATTGTGTCGCTCTGACGACCTGAGTATGCATGCTCAGTGTGAGGAGAAGATTTAGCCTGGACCAGAATTAGACGTGCATCACAGACTTCTTGACTTGCCATTCCGAGTTACATTCGTTTGTTCCACTTCAGGTCAGTCTTTACATTGTTTCTTTCAGTTACTGCATTTCTCATTACCTGCGCATTATTTACTGTTTACCATGAAAAACTAGAAGCTGAAGTGTGACTACGGCAGGACATTTCCTTGACCGTAGAAGCATGGCTGGCCTTGTCTACCCCTCGTATTCTGTATTTTGGGAAGCGGGGCGTGACAAAGCCCGTTTGCGAAAATATTGCATTCGAGGAATAACCTCAGTGAGTGGATCCTCCCTGATGTTTCTTTATATGTCTCTCTTTATCTCAAGTTCGCGGAGAAAGGCATCTCCCGAAATGAGCAATACCTGTCTTAGAATATGTCTGGATATCTGATGGGACCTAGCTCATAAATGAACTCCAAATCCAAACTTCTTAGACTGTATCGTCAACTGAACTTAATCAGTATCATGTGCCATGCCTCCCTCAGTATCCGCTTGGACCTCCTGTCCAAACTACTGCCCTTTGTCAGAGGGAAAACTATAACTCTGACAGTCACTCTGTCATCTAGGTCACCTTGGAAGCCTGGAATGATAACCGTCTCCTAAAAGAGGCTGTTGTTATCATATTCCTAGAACATCCACTTATGTTCTAAAACTGCTTCCGAACGTTTCTCCAAGATAGGATTATTATCAACTTATTGCATCTAGTGCAAAAACAACATCTGGTGTGGTACTTGACATCTTATGATTGACTCAATTGCTTAAGCAAGTGATATGTCAATCATGCACATCCCTCTCTCCTTTAGTCTGTAAGACACCTTTAGAGAGGATGACTCCATCACCTGCAGGTATACTACCGTGCCAGGAGTCGTCCATTCTAAAACACATGTAGAATGCTGTCTAAGTACCCAGATTGGGAAACTACTCAAATCTAGATCTAAAACCATAGATCTAGTAACTAGAATATCTGATATAATACCCATATTTTATGTGGAAAAACTACTGTGTGACAACCAAAGTATAACCGATCGTAGTATAGGAATTTCACTTCCTACTCTGTGTATGTCATCCAAATACCAGAATATCACACCCTACTACCTTCTTAACAGATCCATCCCCTATTCTGATGAAGTCAAACCTATGACTGTCACATCAGAAATAGATGATCTATCTCCGCTATATCTGCTTTAGTCCATAAATAGACATAAACTACTTGTCCACTATGCTTCCGCTGCTCCGACTGACTACGACAACCCTCTGGCAGAGTCATATACACATACACTTCTAAAGCTAGTTTAGAACGACGCTATACTCATCCTCCTGCCGGGTCTCACGGTCTGGAACAACAGCAATGGCAAGTCTGGGTAACCAAGAACCTTCCTGTCACCGTCCTTGAGCATACCGAAGTACCTCTCGAGTGCCTGAGGCCCACCATATCTGCGGAGTGGCTAATGGAATGTCAAACCCGACTGAATCTTTAGGTTCTTATCAAATTTCCAGTAATCGTTTGTGATTCTGGAATCACTTCCAGTTCTACCATACTCCCACTACTGTTTTCTGAAAAAAATCCATTTTTATCAAAACTGTGGCGAGTCAAGAACAATATCACTATTGATCTTCCAGATGGTAGAAAGTCAACCCTCGTCATAGCCCGGGTTAATCCACAAACAGTCATTACAGAAACGCGCCTTGAGTTATCCAGAGTCTGGTTTTAAGCATAAGCCGGACAACTCCCCGTACCTTAACATTGTTAAGATATGAACTATTCTATATCCTAATATAGAAACAGAGGATTGATTTAATTGGAACCAGATTCAAATCATGCAGCTGTCTCCAGTGCATATTGATTGATACAAGATTTCGGATTGTGTATGTTTAGAAAATGAATAGAAATCACAACCAAAAATTATTTGACCGCAATCAATAACGGTGTCGGATGTAGCGCATTAGAAAGTGTGGATCGTCCACAGGGAAAGTGAGATCCGTTCAATTTTCGAATTAGATGAGTAGAAAATTTAGAGAAAAGAAAAGAAACAATTCATGATTTGTAATTGAATATCAAGAATTAGAAAAAATCTAGATCTAAAAAAAAATATTAAAATCAAGAATTGAGATGTGTGATAATTTCCAAACCAACAATCAAGATTCGAAGTGTGGCTCGTAGGAGTAGATCGGATCTATAGATGTGATGAGATCTAATGATTACTCATTCTTATCCATTAACGAATTGATACTAGATCGATGAAAATTTACCGAGGGTTAAGGATCTTGCGAAGAATTCAGAGATTTCTCATCTCATCCTTTGTCCTTTCGATGAATCTCAATCAAATTCTAGCTTCTAGTTAATCAAATGATCAATCGTTGTTCCCTAGTTTCGAATGAACACAATCAAGAAAGCATCATCTTGAAACTAGGTCATCGATCATTTGATTCATAAGAATTTACAAACATTATAGGATTTAAGAATTGTAAAAGTGTCTATATCATCATCATTTATCGATAATCACAACTCCTACACGAGCGGAGTTTTACTCAAACATCATAATAACAAACACAATCACAAATTGAGATCGAATCATAATGCTTGAATTAAAAGATAAGCAAGATATAGAAATTTCACCTTTATTTATCAACAAATTTCGTTACAACTCTCTTGAATATACAAAAGGAAGGAACTAAATTGTCAATTTCGGCTTCGCTCGGCTCCTTGAGTCGCGGATCTCCTTAGATCTCTTGCTCCGATGAAATCCGGCGTCGCTTTCTAAAGGTTGAAGGCTTCTTGCTTGAATGGTACTCGGGATCTTGATCTTGATTTTGGAATTGGAATTAGAGTTAGGGTTTTGAGGCACAAGTTGTGTCACTCAACTTGTGGGTAGAAGATGATGGATGATTTCTTGAACAACCTCAACCCTAGATCTAGGCTCCTTTTTATAGACCTCAAAACCCTAGATCTAGGATTTCAAATTTCAAATTTCCCTCCAAAAGTTTATTAAAGAGAGCCTTCTAGAAATAGTTTGTTAAGCCGAGCCTTCTAGATGAGCCATGTGGAGCTTCTGGGGTCTTCTGGAAGCTTGGACCGTTAGAGATAGGCACGTGGCAAAATTTGAGCAATTGGCGCCATCAAGCCGCCGCGGTTCCACGGCGCAAGCGGGCTCCCGCCGCGGAACCGCGGCGCTATGTGGGCCTTGGTGCTTGAGCTTTCTGGTACTCGTTTGGGTTGACATTTGGGCCTTTTCCTGATATATTGAATTTTATTTGTCTTTCTGTATCACTACCAGATCTCAAATCTTGGAGTTGGTGTATTTTTGATCAGCTCTTTTCCCAATTTTGGCTTTGTTCCTGCAATTTCCTGCACAATTTCTCGAGACAAGAGTTGCGCTATACAAGAATGATGCGATGCCATGATAAACAGTCAATTTCCCTTAAAGTGCCGGTTTTAAAGTCTAACACATGCAATCTGGTATTTCAGAGATGTTTTGCTAATATGTGCAATATAAATACCGAACATTTCTAGATGAGTGCAAATGATAGGGAAATTGTCGTATTAAAAATACAGTATTTTCGACTGATCAAATTCCCCCAAATTTATTTTCGATCGTCTCGATCGAATTGTTTTATTAAAAAGAGAAAGAGAAAATAAAGAAAGAGAAAAACTAACTAGCACACTTTCGTAGGCAACACGATTGCACTGAGCACGTGCAACAAGCTTTTAAACCTCTAGGTGTCCCTAGTAGGAGGAGTGTTGTCTCCTGAGGGTTTTCAGCGGATTGCACCCACAAAATCCAATAATAAAAGGAAGATCATGAATATTACATTTAAAGAAAAGAATTGTAAAAGAAAAGCCTTGAAAATTAGGGTTTCCAACTAAGCTAGCTTTTCGGTTGTCATGAGCCCTATCTTAATGGTCATGAAAAGATGTCAGAAATCACGTCCTCCCTCAATAAAACATCGTCTTATTCTTCATTCCTATCTTTCTTCCAAACATCGATCATATCACCCTGCGTGTGTGTAAAGGACATCCCTATACCCGGAGAATTCAATTCAAGCTATCATACTCTTGCCCATCAGCCTCAGTACTTTTTTAATTAATGAATATTTAGATGAGATTTGCTCACACACTTTCATGCGACCGTTAATACTTCTTGAGGTACTAACCGACCGATTACTCATGTGCTTGCTTATTTGGTGTATTTTCCTCGTCTTGTACCACCTAAGGCATAGCAGTGACTCCCAGACCAGTTGGCCTTAGGGCACTAGGTGAAGAGGCACCCTCGCTATATATTTTTTATTGCCCTTGGCAATAACAAAACCAGTGTCCATTTTTCTCACCACTTTATATTTTCTTCATTTTTTTTTATTTCCTTCATACATCGGCTTTAAGACAAGAGCATTTCAAGGTATCCTCTACTATCCCGGGCTTCAAGACGTGTGTAAGTGCGAATAGCAGGGTATCAACGTTCAAAATGTTTGGCTTCCAGAATAAGAACTATTTTTCAGACTTATTTTTATCCTCAGATTAGTGACTTCCTTTATCTTACTAACCCTTGGGACAACGGCTCATAACTACTTATTACTAGTCCGTATAAGAAAACTTCTAATTTTCTTAGTTTTCTTAAATTTTTCTAATCTCATGGATGCAATTTTTCATTATCTAATGTTTTATTATCTTATTTATGTACAAAAATGTTAAATATTTTTATATTTTGAAAATTTTAAAATTTTTATGCGTTTTGAAAATTTTTAAATTTTTATAGGTTTTTATGGGTTTTGAAAATTTTTACACAAAATGATGAGCCAAAAATTTTTACACAAAATTTTTATGGGTTTTGAAAATTTTTAAATTTTTATGGGTTTTTAAAGAAATGTTTTGTGCTTATGCACATGATATGCAAATGATGCAAAATTAAGCACAAACCTCCCCCAAACTTGTTTTCAACAGTGTCCTCACTGTTGCCAACCGCTATATCTACAAAACCTGTAAGCCTGGGAGGAATTTATTAGTGGGGGAAAAAATATATAAGTGAAAATCCTCCCCCAAACTTATTCTTTTTCACTCACCTCCATTAAAAAAGATGATGCAGTAATATACAGGACATGGAGGTGAGACGGAGGAATTTTAATCAAAATAAAATGGCTCCTGTAAGAACAGGAGCTCCTCCGTGGGGTCAGTGGAAAAATACGGCTTTAGTCTATGTCCATTCACTTTGAAAAATGTGTCGTTTTTAACATTTTCTACCTCTACTGCCCCGTGCGGGTATACAGACCGCACAACAAAAGGTCCCTTCCACCGAGATCGAAGCTTACCCGCATGAAGGTGTAGTCGTGAATCATAAAGAAGGACTTGCTGACCAGGTGAAAATGTTTTCCTCAAAATGTTCTTATCGTGAAAAACCTTAGTCATATTCTTTACGATTACAGCGTTATCATAAGTTTCATCGCGGAGTTCGCTTAGCTCATTTAATTGCAGCTTCCGAAAGTTGCAGGCTTGGTTTAAGTCAAAGTTGATTTCCTTAATAGCACACAATGCTTTATGCTCTATCTCGACTGGCAAGTGACATGCCTTCCCAAACACTAACCTATATGGAGACATCCCTAGGTCAGTTTTAAATGCAGTTCGGAATGCCCAAAGAGCATCCGTCAGTTTGGTCGACCAATCTTTCCTATTCTTAGCAACAGTCTTCTCCAGGATTTGTTTGATCTGTCTATTCGAAATCTCAACCTGCCCGCTCGTTTGGGGATGATAGGGTGTAGAAAGTCTGTGGTTGATTGCGTGTTTCCGCATCAGAGTCTCGAAAGACCTGTTGCAGAAATGCGTCCCGTTATCGCTAATGATAGCGCGTGGGTGTCCAAATCGCGAAAAGATGTTTTCTTTTAAGAACTTAATGACAACCTTTTTGTCATTAGTGCGACATGGAATGGCTTCAACCCACTTCGAGACATAATCAACCGCAAGCAGTATGTACAAATTCCCAAAGGAGTTGGGAAAGGGACCCATAAAGTCAATGCCCCAAACATCGAAAATTTCAACCACTAAGATGGGTTGCTGAGGCATTTCATTTCTCCGGGAAATCCTACCCGTGTGTTGACACTGTGTACAGGTTTTGCAATAGTCAAATGCGTCCTTGAACAAGGTCGGCCAATAAAATCCGCATTGCAAAACCTTCTCCGCCGTCTTTTTAGGACCGAAGTGATCCCCACAGGCCTGATCATGACTAAAAGATAGAACACTCTTGAACTCCTCATTCGGGACACACCGGCGAATGATCTGATCAGGACAATACTTAAACAGATAGGGATCATCCCAGTAAAAGTGTTTTACTTGGGATAAAAAACGGTGTTTGTCCTATTTTGACCAATCGCTGGGTATCAGTCCCGTGACAAGATAGTTCACAATATCCCTGAACCAAGGTTCATTGGATACGCTCAAGAGTTGTTCGTCCGGGAACGAATCATTGATCGGCAGGGTCACGGGTGAAGAAGAGATGCGTGAAAGATGGTCGGCTACAACGTTTTCACATCCTTTCTTATCTTTGATAACAAGATCAAATTCTTATAATAGAAGGATCCAACGTATTAGCCTACCTTTTGCATCTTTCTTCGCCAAAAGATATTTCAAGGCGGAGTGGTCAGTGTACACAACAATTGGTGAGCCAATCAAGTAAGACCTGAATTTTTCTAATGCAAATACAACCGCCAAAAGTTCTTTTTCGGTAGTTGTATAGTTAATTTGAGCATCATTCAGGGTCTTACTTGGGTAATCGATCACGTGTGGCATCTTTTCAATGTGCTGTCCTAAGACTGCACTAACTGCAAAATCTGATGCATCACACATAAGCTCAAAGGGGTAGCCCCAATTTGGAGACGATAGAACGGGGGCTGTAGTGAGGGAGTGTTTGAGTGAGTCGAATGCTGCCTCACAATCCGAGTCAAAGTGGAAGGTCGTATCCTTAGCCAAGAGAAGAGTTAAGGGTCTAGCAATTTTGCTAAAATTTTTAATGAATCTCCTGTAAAAGCCTGCATGGCCAAGAAATGATCGGATATCCTTGACGCTTTTGGGATGAGGAATGTTTTGAATGACATCTATTTTAGCTCTGTCAACCTCAATGTCTTTCCGTGAAATAACATGTCTAAGCACAATTCTCTCTTGGACCATGAAATGGCATTTTTCCCAATTCAAGGTTAAGTTCTCTCTGCAACGAGTAAGAACTGCGTCAAGATTCGTTAGGCAGTCAGAAAAAGAGTCTCCGAAAATCGAGAAATCGTCCATGAAAATCTCCAAAAAATTCTCGACCATGTCAGAGAATATCCCCCATCATACACCGCTGAAAGGTAGCGGGAGCATTGCATAACTCAAAGGGCATACGTCTATAAGCAAAGGTACCAAAAGGACAAGTAAAAGTGGTTTTATGTTGATCCTTTTTGGCTATGGGGACTTGATTATAGCCAGAATATCCGTCCATAAAGTAATAATACGCACGTCCAGCTAAGCGTTCCAGCATCTGATCAATGAAAGGTAGAGGAAAGTGGTCTTTCCTCGTAGCGGCATTGAGTTTTCTGTAATCAATACATACACGCCACCCAGTTTGGGCGCGTGTCTGAATCAACTCATTTGCCTCATTGGTAATAACAGTGATGCCAGATTTCTTAGGGACGACATGTATTGGACTCACCCATTGGTTATCGGAGATTGGGTAAATGATACCATTATCAAGGCATTTGACGATCTCTTTCATCACCGCTTCCTTCATGACGGGGTTCAACCGTCTCTGTGGTTCTCGGGTTGGTCTGGCATCATCCATCACATGTATATAATGTTCTACAATCAAGGGACTAATCCCTTTGATGTCCGCCATGGTCCAACCAAACGCTTCCTTATTAGATCTCAATACCGATAAGAGTGCATTCTCTTGCTCTGATGCTAGAGAAGCGGAAATGATAACCGGTAAAGACTCATTCTCACCTAAATATGCATATTTAAAATGAGAAGGTAAAATTTTGAGATCTAATGCTGGCGGAGAAATAATAGAATGTGGGATGATCGAATGATTTTCGGAGTCACAAAGAAGCTCATAGCCAGTAAAAGATATAGACTCGGATGGTGATGAGTCAGGAGTGTTGATTGTTAAAGATTTTCCGTTGTGTTTGTAGAAAATTGTAAAGAAATCACAACCAAAAATATTTTGACCGCAATCAACTACGGTGTCGGATGTAGATTGTTAGTGAGTGCGGATCGTCCACAGGGAAAGTGTAATCGTTCGTCTTTGGAATTAGATGAGTCGAAACTTTAAAGAAAACAAAACAAAACAATTCATGATTTAAAATTGTATTTCAAGAAAAAGAAAATATCTAGATCTAAGAAAAGTAAAAGATAGAATCAAGAATTGATAATTTGTGATGATTTTTCCAACCAAATATCAAGAATCGAAATGAGGCTCGTAGGAATCGATCGGATCTATAGATGTGATGCAATCTTACAATGACGTATTCTTATCCTTCGATGAATTGATACTAGATCGATGATGATCGACAAGAATTAGGGATTTCTAGTGAAACTAGGGTTTCATCTTATCCCTTGTTCTTTCATCGATATCATTCATATTCTAGCCTCTAGTAATTTCAAGAAACGATCGTAGATCCCTAATTTCGAGCGATAACAATCAAGAAAGTATCGCGACGAAACTAGGTCATCGATTCTTGAACTTGCTAGGATTTACAAAACTCGTAGGACTTAAAAATCGTATTAAGATTTGTTACATCATCATTCTACAATCGTCTCGATTCCTCCACGAGCAGAGTTTTACTCAAACATCACAACAAGAACTACAATTACAAATTGAGATCTAATCATGATGCAAGAATTACAAGAAAGCAAGATTAAAGAATTTCACCTTTTATTTATATCAACAATTTCATTACAATCGCTCAAGAACTACAAGAGGAAGAACTCGATCGTCGATTTGGCTTCGCTCGTCTCCGTGGGTCGCGGATCGGCTTGGATCACTTGCCCGATTGAAGATCGGCTCGGCTCCTAAAAGGTTGAAGGTTTCTTGCTTGATTGGTACTCAAGATCTTGAATTTGGAGTGGAAATAGGGTTAGGGTTTCGCACAAGCCTTGTCACTAGACTTGTGGAAGAAGATGAAGAAGACTAAAGATTATTGAACTAATGATGAACTCCTGAACTCCCCAACCCTTAGATCTAGGTTCCTATTTATAGCCATCAAAACCCTAGATCTAGGATTTGAATTTTAAGTTTCCCTCCAAAAGTTTGTTAGATGAAATTTGAATTTCCCTCCAAAAGTTTGTTGGATGAAATTTGAATTTCCCTCCAAAAGTTTGTTGGATGAAATTTGAATTTCCCTCCAAAAGTTAGTTAGAGGAGAAGCTTCTAGATGTGATTAGTTAGGAGGAAGCTTCTAGAAGAGGTTAGTTAGGAGCTTAATTAGGATTAGCTTTGCTTAATGATCTTTGCTGATCTGGCAGTAGCTTCGCGAGAATTCTGGAATTTGACATATCTTTCTGAGCTGTAGGCCTTGAGATATGAATTTTGCACTAAAAATAATTTGCTGATCTGACCAAACCGCCGCAGAACAGCGGCGCAAGCCGGCTCCCGCCGCGGTTCCGCGGCGCTTTTGAAGAGTTGGGGCTCGGGCTCTCTGGTGCTTGTTGGGCTTGAGTTGTGGGCCTTTCTTTGATATGTTGAATTGTATTTCTCCCTTTGGATTGCTTCCAGATCTCAAAACTTGGAGTTGGTGTAATGTTTGATCAGCAAAATGACAATTTTGGCTTTTCTTCCGGATTTTCCTGCAAATTTCTCAAGACAAGTGTTGCGCAATATAGAGATGATGCGATGCCATGAAATGTAGTCAATTTCCCTTAAAGTGCCGGTTTAACAGTCTAACACGTGTAATCTGATATTTAACGACTGTTTTGCTAATATGTGAAATATTAATACCGCACGCTTCTAAATGAGTGCAAATGATAGGGAAATTGCCGGTTAAAAGATGCAATATTTTCGACTGATCAAATTCCCCCAAACTTAATTTCGATCGTCTCGAGCGAACTGTTTTATTAAAAAGAGAAGGAGAAAATAAAGAAAGACAAAAAACTAACTAGCACACTTTCGTAGGAAACACGATTGCACTGAGCACGTGCAACAAGCCTTTAAACCTCTAGGTGTCCCTAATAGGAGAAGTGTTGTCTCCTGAGGGTTTTCAGCGGATTGCACCTACAAAATCCAATAATAAAAGGAAGATCATGAATATTACATTTAAAGAAAAGAATTGTAAAAGAAAATCCTTGAAAATTAGGGTTTCCAACTAAGCTAGCTTTTCGGTTGTCATAAGCCCTATCTTAATGGTCATGAAAAGATGTTAGAAATCACGTCCTCCCTCAATAAAACATCGTCTTATTCTTCATTCCTATCTTTCTTCCAAAATATCGATCATATCACCCTGCGTGAGTGTAAAGACATCCCTACACCCGGAGAATTCAATTCAAGCTATCATACTCTTGCCCATCAGCCTCAGTACTTTTTAATTAATGAATATTTAGATGAGATTGCTCACACACTTTCATGCGACCGTTAATACTTCTTGAGGTACTAACCGACCGATTACTCATGTGCTTGCTTACTTGGTGTATTTTCCTCGTCTTGCACCACCTCAGGCATAGCAGTGACTCCCAGACCAGTTGGCCTTAGGGCACTAGGTGAAGAGGCATCCTCGCTATATATTTTTTTATTACCCTCGGTGATAACAAAACCAGTGTTCATTTTTCTCACCACTTTATATATATATATTTTTTTATTCACTTTTTTATTATTTCCTTCATACTTTTGGCTTTAAGACAAGAACATTTCAAGGTATCCTCTACTATCCCATGCTTTAAGACGTGTGTAAGTGCGAATAGCAGTGTATCAACGTTCAAAATGTTTGGCTTTCAGAATAGAAACTATTTTTCAGACTTATTTTTATCCTCAGATTAGTGACTTCCTTCATCTTACTAACCCTTGGGACAACGGCTCATAACTACTTATTACTAGTTCGTATAAGAAAACTTCTAATTTTCTTGATTTTCTTAAATTTTTTTAATCTCATGGATGTAATTTTTCATTATCTAAACTTTTATTATCTTATTTATGTACAAAAATATCTTTATATTTTTGAAATTTTTTAAATTTTTATAGGTTTTCAAAATGTTTTGTGCTTATGCAAAGTGATATGCAAATGATGCGAAAATAAGCACAAACCTCCCTCAAACTTGTTTTCAACAGTGTCATCACTGTTGCCATCTGCTAAAGCTCAAAAACCTGTAAGCTTGGGAGGAATTTATTAGTGGGGGCAAAATATATAAGTGAAGAACCTCCCCCAAACTTATTTTTGGCTCATCATTTTGTAAAAATTTTCTTTTCAAGAGCCAG
The DNA here is from genome assembly GCA_030015575.1 of Agapanthus africanus. Taxonomy (NCBI): domain Eukaryota; kingdom Viridiplantae; phylum Streptophyta; class Magnoliopsida; order Asparagales; family Amaryllidaceae; genus Agapanthus; species Agapanthus africanus. Next base: position 405,505,819 of record CM057349.1, on the reverse strand, counting down.
AAAATATACCCCCCCAAACTTGAGTTATGCAATGTTAAGCTTTGAAAATCACATGAGGGGGTCAAAAATCATTGGTCGATGCCAAGCTTTGCAAAGACCGAACGTTAACACCAACCATTCAAAAATTTCATCAATGCAGTGCTCTGGTTGGTGGAAGAAGAAATGGGGAAAGGGTAAGGGGTGGAATAGAATGTGTGTGCGTCTTATTTTGGAGAGACGATGCAGTGTATGTGATGGATTACTCGCATTCTTTTTACAGTTCAGAAAAAGGGGTGGAGGTTCAATTTCATTGAATGGGAGATGATTCATCTCAACACCCGTGTCATTTAAAAATGCGAGTTCATCAACGAAGATTTCCTCAAAAGTTCCATCTATACCCCGATGAATAATGTCATCACAAAGTGCGGGGTGATCTTCAGACTCTAAAAACAGTTCATAATCGGTGTTAATTGTTGACCCGGACATCTCGGTGGAAGAGTCCGTATGTGTATGATACATAGTTGGGTCAAACAATAACGTATGAAAAGAGTCTAGATCAATATCAGGAGGATCATCAAATTCGCTGCTGTCGACATCCATTAAGTCGACAGAACATACCTGAGCAGTAGGTTCGGAGGGTACACTTCCCAACTTGTAAATGTTCAGCTCTATTGACTTATTCCCGAAGGATAGGGTCATAGAACCGTTACGACAGTTGATTATAGCATTGGAAGTGGCCAAAAAGGGGCGACCTAAAATCACCGGAATTTGATTCCGTGGGTTCGCTACAGGCTGTGTATCAATTACAATAAAATCTACCGGGATTATAAATTCTCCGATTTTTATTAACACATCCTCCAGTTCACCCCTGGGTTTGGTGATTGATCGGTCAGCCATCTGGAGAGTTATGCTCGAAGGCTTTAACACTCCGATTCCTAGTTGCTCGTATATCGAGTAAGGAAGCAAGTTAACACTAGCGCCAAGGTCAAGTAACGCACGGTTGATGTGTTTCTTCCCAATAGAAATGGAAATAGTAGGACAACCAGGGTCCTTACGTTTCCGTGGTAATTGTTGGGGAAAAGCCGTGTCTACGGTACTTGACATGAAGATTTTTTTAGGCACTTGAGTCTTCCTCTTCCTAGTGCACAAGTTCTTAAGGGTTTTTGCATAGGATGGAACTTGTTGGATAGCATCTAGGAGAGGGATGTTGATGTTAACTTCCTTAAACATGTTCATAATCTTCTCCATATGTGGACTTGGTGTGTTAGCCCTTAACCGATTAGGATAAGGTGCTTTAGCAATAAGCGCTGGGTCCATCATAGGAGAAGGAAGTGTTTGTGGAATCGATCCCAAAATAGAAGTGGGGATCGTCCGTGGAGGGGTAACAGAGGTGGGCTGAAGTGGCGAGCCTTTTGGGAAACGAAGAATAGGCTCGGAAGAAGGTGGTGGGGTAGAAGAACTGGGGTTAGAACTAGAAGTGTGTGTGGAAGGAAAGGTCTCAGCCGGGGTATTATTGATTGATTTATCAGTATCATCAAACTCTTCCCCAACGTGACTGTCAAGCACTCTTCCAGATCTCAACGTGGTTGCATTCACAAGATGTGAATAGCCAGGATTGGGTAAAGGTTGAGCTGGAAGTTTCCCTTTCTCTCTTGCACTCATTTCGGCTTTTAGTTGTGCAATTTGTTTTTCCATCGATTTGATGTTCTCATTTTGAGAGATAATGATCTTCATCACATTCTCGACGGAAGATTGCAAACTTGTCGTCCCTTGGATGGATTGTTTCATGAAAGTATCCAAGGTTTGTGCTAGTGCAGAGGTATTATCTGTACCGGTCAATTGCAAAGAGTTTTCATGTGGTGCAAAAGTGTTGGCCGGATTTTGGAAGTTATGTGATTGAAAGGGGTGCTGACTCAATTGAAGTGGTGGCTGCTGTTGTGGTGGAGGGACCCTTTGGAAATTGTGTTGGGTTGGAACCGTGTTTTGAGATTGAGATTGGTTCCAAGCAAAGTTAGGATGGTTCCTCCAACCCTGATCATATGTGGAGGAGAATGGATCATTTCTAGGTCTTTGAAATGCGGCATTGGTATGCTCATGACCTTGAAACGGACATTCTTCCGTCAAGTGAGACGGATCAGAACAGCAGCCACATACAGTTTTGGAGAGTGATATTTGACTTAGGGTAGCGGCTAAAAATTTGTTTTCCATAGTCTCGAGTTTCTTGTGTATAGCTGCAATGTCAGCTCTAACTCCTATGGAAATATCATTGCCATCCCTAGACGATTGACTCACACCCTCCCACTGTAAAGATTTTTCAGCGAAATCTTCTAGAAAATTCCAGGCTTCCCCATCATCTTTAGTCATGAAGTTGCCTTGACACATGGATTCAAGGGTCTTTCTTGTGTAAGGAGTAATGCCCTCATAAATGATTCGGCATAGTTCCCATCTTGGGATGCCGTGATGTGGATATTGGACTAACAGATCCTTGAAGCGTTCAAGACATTTTGAAAATGTTTCATTTGGAAGCTGGGTGAATTGATAGATTTCGCTACGGACTCGAGTTGTCTTTTGATGTGGGTAGAATTTCTTAAGGAATGCTTTGACGAATTCGTCCCAATTTGAAATGGAATGTGCGGTAGTGTTATATAGCCACTTCTCGGCTAAATCGCATAAAGTGAATGGGAGAAGACGTAGACGGAAAGCATCCACAGAAAGCTGTGAAGTACTCATCATTGCGCATACATTTTCAAATTTCGTGATAAACACGTATGCGTCTTCAGACTCGAGACCGTGAAATTTTGGTAGAAGGTTGATGTATTGGGGTTTTATTTGAAAATTTTCCCCGTTGACTGGTGGAATGGAAAGACAAGTGGAAAGTGGTCCTCGTGTAGGATAGCACCTCTCTTGGAGAGAGATGCGAGGTGGATTCTGCGCACCAACGGACGGTGGCAGGGTAGTGGAAAAGAAGTTCGATGGAGACTGATCCATCGGTGTCGGTATGGTGGTGGGTAAAAGAAAGGGTAAATGTAGAAATACCGACTTTAGGGTCGATGAGGGAAACGCGGACAAAACAGGCACTATAATCCTGTTGTCCAGCCTATCTTGCACTAAAAAAGGTTAGTACAAGTGGCAGCGTGAATTTATAATTAGGGGAAATGATGTGTGCGGTGTTTGCTTTGAAAAATGATACGGACTTTGAAAATATGATGCAACACAACAAATGCAACACACAAATCCTAGAATCTAGTGGTCACCTAGGTCCGGCTCTAGACCGCTCCTAACTGCCAAAAGACAAGTCGCAGGATAGAATCCTCCACTGCCTCTTTGTCCCCCTGTGGCCGGATAAGTGCCAGGTAAGTGGGAAGGTACTCCACTACGTAAGTAGTGGGCCTAATTAAAAACCACTAGCCTTAGACACACTCGCCTTAGACACCACAAGAAAACGCGGATAAGCAATGAATTACCCACGGCCTTCTTCTGTCCTAATTGAGCGCGACGGTCCTTAGAGTCATCTCTAGATATTTTTTAATTAATGAGGATAATGCGGATGCAAGTTTTGTGATTTCGGGGCTTAGGAAGGGTAATGAACTCCCCACCTAATCTGGATTTGGTCGTGCCCCTTAATTTCCGTATTAATTATGCAAACAACCAAGAATCAAAACATGCACAAATTTAATTTTGCTTTTGCGGCGCTGCGATTATTTGCAAAGAAACTTGCAGCAAAATATTAATTGGAGCAGATTTTAGGAAGGAGATAAGAAAGGTTGAAATTACCTGAGAATTTGGTGCAGTGACTCAGCAAGGGGGCCGCGGAACCGCCGCAATAATGAGGTATTGGCCACGGAAACGCGGTCGAGTGAGGAGATCTCTGCAAACTTTTTTTATGACCATGCTTTTGTTACTCCCCTTAGCTCTCTGGAAAGCTCATAAAAATTTTATCCAAGCTCCAATGATTCCAGATTTCCCCGCAATCAAATCACAACACACGTATTAGTGTTTGCACGAATTTTGATCTCAAAATTTAGATGGAATAAAATTTTCAACTCAAATTTCAAAATACGAACAATTAGCGCACTACCCCCGGCAACGGCGCCATTTGATTGTTAAAGATTTTCCGTTGTGTTTGTAGAAAATTGTAAAGAAATCACAACCAAAAATATTTTGACCGCAATCAACTACGGTGTCGGATGTAGATTGTTAGTGAGTGCGGATCGTCCACAGGGAAAGTGTAATCGTTCGTCTTTGGAATTAGATGAGTCGAAACTTTAAAGAAAACAAAACAAAACAATTCATGATTTAAAATTGTATTTCAAGAAAAAGAAAATATCTAGATCTAAGAAAAGTAAAAGATAGAATCAAGAATTGATAATTTGTGATGATTTTTCCAACCAAATATCAAGGATCGAAATGAGGCTCGTAAGAATTGATCGGATCTATAGATGTGATGCAATCTTACAATGACATATTCTTATCCTTCGATGAATTGATACTAGATCGATGATGATCGACAAGAATTAGGGATTTCTAGTGAAACTAGGGTTTCATCTTATCTTTTGTTCTTTCATCGATATCATTCATATTCTAGCCTCTAGTAATTTCAAGAAACGATCGTAGATCTTTAATTTCGAGCGATAACAATCAAGAAAGTATCGCGACGAAACTAGGTCATCGATTCTTGAACTTGCTAGGGTTTACAAAACTCGTAGGACTTAAAAATCGTATTAAGATTTGTTACATCATCATTCTACAATCGTCTCGATTCCTCCACGAGCGGAGTTTTACTCAAACATCACAACAAGAACTACAATTACAAATTGAGATCTAATCATGATGTAAGAATTACAAGAAAGCAAGATTAAAGAATTTCACCTTTTATTTATATCAACAATTTCATTATAATCGCTCAAGAACTACAAGAGGAAGAACTCGATCGTCGATTTGGCTTCGCTCGTCTCCGTGGGTCGCGGATCGGCTTGGATCACTTGCCCGATTGAAGATCGGCTCGGCTCCTAAAAGGTTGAAGGCTTCTTGCTTGATTGGTACTCAAGATCTTGAATTTGGAGTGGAAATGGGGTTAGGGTTTCGCACAAGCCTTGTCACTAGACTTGTGGAAGAAGATGAAGAAAACTAAAGATTATTGAACTAATGATGAACTCCTGAACTCCCCAACCCTTAGATCTAGGTTCCTATTTATAGCCATCAAAACCCTAGATCTAGGATTTGAATTTTAAGTTTCCCTCCAAAAGTTTGTTAGATGAAATTTGAATTTCCCTCGAAAAGTTTGTTGCAATATTTTCCGGTTAAAAGATGCAATATTTTCGACTGATCAAGTGTCAGACTCAAGCGTGGAAATGGTGTCCTCACTAAGATCATGTGCAAGGTCAAACAGTGATGTGGTAGTGTCGTCGAGATCTGTAAAGCAAAGTTCCTCAACTCCGCAACTTTCGGGAGCAATCTTATGGACAGAGCACACATCAAGGATATGAGCAGAGGGTTCTGATGGCTGACTTCCAATTTTGTAGATGTTCAGTTCAATGGTCATATTTCCAAATGATAAGTTCATTGAACCATTTCTACAGTTAATGACAGCATTGGAAGTGGTAAGGAATGGTCGACCCAAAATCACCGGAATTTGGCTCCGGGGGTTCGCTACAGGTTGTGTATCGAGAACAATGAAGTCAACAGGGAATACAAATTCCCCGACCTTTATCAACACATCCTCTAGTTCACCTCTAGGTTTGGTGATCGAACGGTCTGCCATTTGGAGAGTGCAGTGAGCTGGTTTCAACTCTCCAATCCCTAACTGCTCATAGACAGAGTATGGAAGTAGGTTAACACTTGCGCCAAGGTCTAAAAGAGCACGGTTGATGTTTTTACCCCCAATAGAAATCGATATCGTAGGACATCCTGGGTCCTTACGTTTCTTTGGTAGCTATGGGATAAAAGCAGTTCTAATATTATTAGACATGAAGACCTTCTTTGGCACTTGAGTCTTCCTCTTCCTAGTGCACAAGTCCTTAAGAATTTTCGCATAAGCGGGGACTTGTTGAATCGCATCAAGGAGAGGGATATTGATATTAACCTGAACATTTCCATAATTTTCTCCATATGTGGACTCGATTTGTTAGCCTTTAACCGATTCGGGTAAGGTGCTTTAGCAATGAGCACTGGGTCAATCATAGGAGAAGGAAGTGGGGGTAGACTGATCCCGAAAGAGAAGTGGGGATCGTCTGTGGAGAACTAGAAGAGGGTTGCTGAGGTGTCGAGCCTAGAGGGAAATGGAGAATAGGCTCATGAGAAGGCGGTCGGGTAGAAGAACAAGGATCAGATGTAGAAGTGTATGTGTGAGGAAAGGTCTCAGCCGGAGTGTTGATAGGATTTTCAATATCATCAACTTCTTCCTCAACATGGTTTTTCAGCACTCTTCCTGATCTCAACGTTGTGACGGCATTTACATTGTAATGCCCAGGATTCGGTAGGGGTTGAGACGGAAGTTTCCCTTTTTCTCTCGCACTCATTTCGGCTTTAAGTCGTGCAATTTCTGCTTCCATCGTTCTGATACTCTCAGCTTGGTACGCTGAGTTTTTCTTTATCTCACCGACGGAAGACCTAACCTCAGCCGACACTTCCATGAAATTTGACAAGAGTGACTTCATGGTTTGAGTGAATTGAAAGAACTCGTCAGAACAGGTCGACTGCATAGTATTAGACGGTGCAGGAGGGTTGACCTGGTTTTGAAAATTTTGTGACTGGTAGGGGTGCTGAGTGAGTTGAAGTGGTTGCTGTTGTGGTGGAGGGACCCTTTGGAAATGATTCTGATTTGGAACCGTGTTTTGAGATTGGGATTGGTTCCAAGCAAAGTTCGGGTGATTCCTCCAACCCTGATTGTACGTGGAAGAATATGGATCGTTTCTAGGTCTTTGAAATGCGGCATTGGTATGCTCGTGACCTTGAAACGGAGAGTTTAATGGACATTCTTCCGTTAAGTGAGAAGGATCAGAACAGCACCCACATACAGTTTTGGGGAGCGACATCGGGTTTAGGGAGGCTGCTAAAAATTTGTGTTCCATAGCTTCGAGCTTCTTTTGCATTGCTGCCATCTCAGCTCGAACACCTATGGACACGTCAATTTGGTGTACGCCACCCCTAGATGATGGCTGGGTTCCACTCTCCCACTGTAAGGATTTTTCAGCGAACTCTTCTAAAAATTTCCAAGCTTCCCCATCATCCTTGGTCATAAAGGTGCCTTGACACATGTTTTCAAGGTTTTGTTAAGTGGTAGGGTTAATGCCCTCATATATGATTCGGCAAAGATCCTATCTCAGGATGCCGTGATGTGGACATTGAACCAAAAGATCCTTGAAGCGTTCAAAGCATTTTGAGAATGGTTCAGTCGGAAGCTGGGTGAATTGATATAGTTCGCTACGGATTCGAGCTGTCTTTTGCATAGGGTAGAATTTCTTAAGGAATGCCGCAACGAATTCTTCCCAATTCGTAATGGAATATGCGGTGGTGTTATACAGCCACTACTCGGCTATATCGCACAAGGTAAATGGAAGAAGACGTAGACGCATAGCATCCACAGAAAGTTATGACGTACCCATCATTGCGCAAACATTTTCAAATTTGGTGATAAAGACGTATGCGTCTTCAGTCTCGAGACCGTGGAATTTGGGTAGAAGGTTGATGTATTGGGATTTAATCTCAAAATTATCCCTGTTGGCTGGTAGAATGGATAAGCAGGTCGAAAGAGGACCTCGCAAAGGATAACATCTCTCTTGGAGAGAGATGCGGGGTGGATTCTGCGCACCAACAGACGGTGGCAGAATAGTGGTAAAGAGGTTCGATGGAGACGGATCCATCGGTGTGGGTGTGGTGGTGGGTAAAAGAGAGGTAAATGGAGAAATACCGGTTTCGGAGTCGATCGGGGAAACGCGGACAAGTCGGGCACTAGAATCCCGTGTCCAGCCTATTGATTAATGTGGGATTTTACGATCACCAAAAATATTTTACCGTCATCAGAAACGGCGTCGCATGAAGCTAGCCGGTGAATACGGGTCGATCCACAGGGATGTGTAATTTTCCTAAATGTTCTTACGAGTTGATTCCAATGGTTGTTTGGTTTTGTTGATTGATTCTAAAAACTAATTTGTACGATGGTTAAGGAACTTACTAGGGTTAGGTATAAAGTGTAGGGTTCCTAGGCACACTAAGGAGGTCTCACAAGGCATCAACCATGCCAATTTCAAATTTTACGGGTGCCGAGAAACCCTAATACGGATCGTTAACTAGAAGTCTAGGCGAACACATGCAACTAGTTAACAAATTAACTAAAAGAACGGAAATACAACCTTTGTAGATCCGGTCCTCCACCTCCTTAGCTCCACAATGAAGTCTCCTCGCTGTCCAAATGGAATCCCGGGCTCTAGCGTCGGCTTCATCGGAGAAATGGGCGGGCAAGGTCGTCGGCTTCGATGCTGAAGATGATCTACGTCGAGGCATCACTAGATCAAGCTCCCACTTCACCAAGTCATGAAACTTGTGAAGGAAACACCCTATACTACTTGGCAAGAGGTAGAGGATGAAGAAATAGGAAGTGGGTAGACTTTAGAATTGGATTTCTCACTCATTTCATGAATCCACCATTGATGAAGTCAAGCTTCTTTCTCTTCAAGAAGAAGAAGAAGAAGAAGATAATGTTATGATAAGTTTTTATGAAAAGAATAAAAATGATTCTTATCATAAAATTAACCATGGTAATGTGTAGAGAAATAACTAAGGTTAAATAAATGGTTAGGGTTTAGGAGATGAAGGCAAAAGAGTCACTTTGGTCAAAGCTTCATGAAACTTCAACAAGCTTCATGTTGAAAGCAACCCTTTTGTTTTTCTTTTCTCATTTCTTTTAATCCAAATTAAAAGATAAATGAAAGAATAAATATATAAAAACCCTAACCATTTACTTAACTAAGGTTTAACTCTTTACACAAACCCTAGCAATCATGTATCATCAAACATGATACAATCAAGTGCACAAAAAATATATCACATATACAATGTGCACAAGCGAGTGAGAAAATCCATTTAAAGTGAACCAATACTAGTTAATGTAAAGCAATATATCAAATATATAATTATGCATTAGATCATTAAATCAACACTTGATTCAATGATCCGGTCATATCGCATATAACTGACCAGTATCCAATGTATCGGCTTATCGAATCAATCCTCGATTCGATAACTAGGTTATATCGTATACAACCATTCGACACATTCATCGCGAGAATAGAATGCGGTATCACATACACGCATTATTCTCGGTCCCGCACATATCTCATATTCGCTCCTATTTCGTTTCGCTTGAGCCAGGAAACCTCTGTGTAGGACTCTAAAGACTCGTCAATACGCCGGCAGCAGATGATGATCATATCAAGCACCCACAAGCCGCAAGCGGTCTGCTAAACGTAACGGCCACCCGGGTATTGAGCGATCAGAAGATCGACGAGCAAGCCCGCTCACACTCCTGTGAATCCAACCAGTAACACTTACCGTACAGTCCGGTCTGATCGTCTGATATGTCGCATATCTCGCCTAGGGGTGGTAAACGTCAGACCCCAATAGCTCGATAAGTCGTGTCGATATGAGGTCTATAAAAATTCGAGAAACTACTGGTAACGCTTACCAGTAAATCTCAGCAACCCTGGCCAGGGATTTCTGGTTATAGCCAATCGAACACAGCGCAACATCGACTCCCTATACCGGGAGAGACGAATCCCCTCCTATCGCTCATTGCCTCCATGTGATTCGGGATTGTACCCAAAAGCCACCATTTTGCACGCCCTCTTGGACGTGGTAAGGTGGAAATCAAAGCACAGTGGGAACCACACAAAACTCTATGACGATCTCGGGTCAACATACTACTCTGTACCAGTGTCACCAGAGAACTGCCATCTGACGTAAGGTATAATACCATCTGGGAGTTCTCGGCGAGTCCGTCCAGTGTACCCAGTCTCCACTGAGCACCCATATATCATCTCCGATGTCAAACACCAATGGATATGGGATCATCTATCGCCCATCTATATGGGTCGAGAAGGTATACGCTAGTCTACTCTGGTATATCGATGTCCCGTCTCGATACACCCACGACTAGGGACTTTGAAGGATGTACTTATGGACTACCATGTCCCCACTAGTATGATCCGCATCATAGTTCAGGTAGTCAAGTATACATCCTAAGGGCTTTACCAACATGTAACAGAGAGACAATTAGTGTACACGTTAAGGTAAAGAGCAACCAGATAGCATACTATCATGTCGAGCAAGAAAGTCCTCTCTATATACGTCCCAGCATCCACTACAATATACATCCTATGTACAGTAATGGCCTCTAGGGCATACATATAACTAACATAAAGTAGGGTTTGATAAGATTAATATTAACACCTCTTTCAATGCCCTCGATTAAGTCTTTTTAGAAATTATAACAATTATTAGTAAAGGGGATTAGGATGATTGGGAGGAAACGAAGTTTCTTCCTCTAGATCCTTGTCCGTCCTTTCCTAATATTTGCTCTAACCTTCATGGATGACATCCATGTCCGGTCCTTTATACTACGGTTTCACCGTTACCTCGTGGGTAGGGTGCCGTAGGGAGCGGATCATGCATGCATGCATGAAGTTCTAGTTATGAAAAATTATTGGCATTGAAAGAAATGAAAGATATTCATCTCTCAATCTCTCCCTTATTCCTAACCCTAACAAGCGAGGAAATTACTCGCTCATTAAGGGATCTTCTAAAAATAACATTTAAAAAAAACTTACCTACGGCAATTTAAGAAAGATTACACTAGATTAACTAGGGCAAAAGATTAATTAGATCTAGGGCAATAATTAAATTATCACTAAGGCAGAAATTAAAATAAGAACTTACAAGAAAATTGATGCTCTTCCCACTGAATTAAATCTGAATTTTATTTCATTGAAAGGAGGCATCCCTCTTACAGTATTTCGATTACATATTTATAAGTAAACAGGAAAACTAGAGTTACAAATTCTCGCGCATGTGCTATTACAGATATGCCCACGTAAAATCCAAACCCACGCACCGACGCACCGCCACACAAAATTTGCACCGACACGTGCATTAAATGGCCGCGGAACCGCGGCAAATGTGGGGGTAGGGCCGCGGTTCCGCGGCCCTTTAATGAGATCATTTGCTCAATTTTTGTGGGCTTGATCTTGATGCTTTAGGCTTTCTATTTCTATAGTTCTTTTATTCATTTGGCTTCTGGGTGTTCTCCAGATCTTTCAGTGAAACTTATAGCGGTCTTTTAACTGTTTCCTTTGACATTTCGGCCCATGCGTTACCTTGTACAATTGTGAATTGTCTGCGTCTAGGCTTGATTAGAATCCTTCTACTTGTGGATCGAAAGTCCCTCTTTTGTATCAACTTTTGTCTTTTTCACTGTTTTTGCTCCAAGACCCTGTATCCTGTAATATGTAGCAGACATGCGTCAAAAGCACCTGTTTATTTATAAAACGAATAAGAATGGGGAATGTAAAATGCAATATTATGATCTGAACAAATACCCCCAAACTTATCTTTTGCTCGTCCTCGAGCAAACTTATTATTTTATTCTCGATAAAACCTAACCGCACTTTCGCAGGAAAACGCGATTGCACTGAGCTCGTGCAACAAGCAGTTAAACCTCAGGTGTCCCTAGTAGGAGGAGTGTTGTCTCCTGAGGGTTTTTAGCGGATACTACCCACAAAATCCTATCAACTCGGCCCATTGACTTTTGTTCTCCAATTTGGTTTCCTAACAAGGAATTCTATTATCGTCGACTTGTAAACTATCCACCCATATTTTTCACACTTCCTCATCATTTAACTTAAGATTATATATGTTCGATAGACTCATTCAGCCTTCGGCATTTCTTAAGTTTTCCTCCTAAGGTTCCATCTCCATTTAGGAATTTTTCTATCAACTCTACTAAAGATACAAGTTCTATTCTTCATTCCTTTCTCTTATCTCAACTCTAATCATATATCCCCACGTGTGTGTATAAATCACCCCTACACTTGGAAATTCAAATCAAGCAATTATACCCTTGTCCATTGTCCAAAGCATTTATTAATTGGTGAATTTTGCTTACACATCCTTCATGCGACCGTTAATACTTCTTGAGGTACCAACAACCGATTACAAGATGTGTTAGCACTTTAAGCGTACTTCCTAGTTTTGCAACACCCAAGGCTTTAGCAGTGACTCCCAAACCAGTTGGTCTAAGGCACTAGGTGATGAAGCACTCTTGCTAAATTTTTTCTATTTTTAGCCTTAAGTAATCACGAAAACCAGTGTTCATTTTTTTCTTTATTCACTCTTTTTTTTTCTTTTCTTCGTACTAAGGACTTTTAGACAAGAGCATTTCAAGGTCTCTTCTACTATTCCAAGTTTCAAAGTGCGTGATTGTGCAATTTGTACGGTATACATTTTCAGAATCTAGACTTAAGCTAGGAATTATTTTTCAAACTTATACTCTAATAAGAATATCAATATTTTTCCTTTATTTCAACTTAGCCCAAAAAGTGAACTCAAAATTTGCCTATTTCTAAATAAACTACACAGACATATGCTTTCTACCGTTAATCTTTAAAGAAGGTTATTTTTAGGGTTTTAATTTACTAAGTCTAAGATCTGGTTGTTCTTAGCCAGTTAACTTATTTGTCAAACTCAAGTTAAATATGGCCAAAATTGAATACAATAATTTTTATAATTTTTGAAAATTTTCAATTTTTATGAGTTTTTAAAATAAGTATGCAAATGCAAAAATATGTACAAATGAATGCGAAGGAAGAAGACGTACCAAGCATACCCCCAAACTTAAACTTGACAGTGTCCTCACTGTCATGCTACACCAAGAGGGTCAAAATGTCGGCACTCTCCTGATTATTTATTTAAAAAAAAAAATTCATTTTTAAATTTTTTTATTTTTATTGTTAAAAGAAAAACAAAAATATATATACAACAAGATTCCCCCAAACTTAAGCTTGGCCTTATATAAGCCAAAGGTTAGCACCAACCATTCAAAGATCTTATCGTGATAATGGTAGGGTTTGTGAAATAATGGGGTGGAAAGAAAAGAATGAGAAGCACACGAGACCGTGTGGAGGTAGAAATGGGATACGGTCCCGGTGGGGGAGAAGAATGGCGGAAAAGAGAAGAAAGTGGAGTACGATCTTGAGGGTGTAAATCGAGTGAATAAATTAGCTCAATTTGTGATGACCGATATGTTAAAAGCGATTGTGCTAATCTATCAACTCGTCGTGAAATGGGGTCAAATCCCTCAAGATTCGAAAGAAGGAATGGGTACGCCGAATTTGGTATAGGAGATGAAAGCGTAACGGTCTCTTGTACGGTCGAAATGATAGGAATGACGAAAGGGAGTGAAGTAGGGATTGTCTCATTCTCACCGTAATAAACTGTCTCGAACTGGAAAGATTCCAACAATGGTTCGAAACGACTGTAAGCAACCGAGTCTGATGGTTCAACTAACTCGTCTGAAAATGTAAAGGACTCAAACTTGGGCGGGGAGACATCAACATCGTCCAAAAAATGAAACACTCGTAAGTGTTATCGGCTGGGAGAACTGTGTCAGATTCAAAGGAAAAATTTTTAAGCTCACAGTCTTCAAGCGTGATGTTGTGCGTGGTCGGAACGATGGAAAGGAGGGAGGGTGATATAACAGTTAAAGGTTCAGGAGGCTGAATTGGAAAATCCGACACATCAAACAATAATGGTTCAACCTCAATATTATCCTCAAGACTCTCCTCAATACTATCCTCATAAGTCTCCTTAATACTATCCTCATAAGTCTCCTCAATAGTTAACTCATCCATGCTATTATCATCAAAATTAAGACGCACATGAAGTTCGGGAGGAACCATTAATGACTCGGGATGATGAATTGGACATAAAATTTTAACCAAATCAACGGGTTCATCATTCGAAATTTTCCCGGCGTCTATATCCTCAATCAAGTGAAAATCAATTTTTTTCTGACACCTCATCAAAAGCATGGATATTTATCGTTTTAGGATCTAGAGTGGAGGTGTAAAGATAGAAAGGCTTAAGTGTGGTTTCACTCGAAAGGAGTTCTTCACAATTTGGCAATTCAAGCACTACAAATTCGCACAACTCATCATTATTTTCAACTTGTGAATCAGTTAGGGCAATCGATGGAAAACCGGAGTTGTGGGCTTCAATTGGGTAAGGGTAGGTTTGATTTAGAAATGTGTAGAACTCACTCGCTCCTCTCCAATTTTCCCTCTGTCCAACCGCCTCCTCATACATTGAAAAATTTGAAGCTAGTTGGAAACTAGCTGCCGGTTCACTAGGTTGCATAAGGGCGGCAATGGACGCATCCACATTCCAAATCATTTTGTTTGTTCCTGAAATATAAGCTTCCAACGACTGTTCCAAACTAGACTTGGGTGGTGAAGGGGTTTTGGTAAAAGATTCAAAACTGTTTGGATACGCGAAACTCCCAAATGGCTGTGTAGAAGCAATGTCTAGTGGAGGTGGGAAAGTCGGGTAGGACTGGTAGGAACTGGGTGGTTGGACAGGGGTAGGGTCAACATGTGGATAAAAAGGTGAATAGTCTTGTGGATCCCTAGAACTAGATGAGTGGAGAGGGGTGAAAGATCGGCTGTGAGATTGAGCAATATGCTCAGCAATGGACATCGGCTTAGGAGTGACAGTAGGACTTGAAAAAGTGGTATCAACATATGGAGGTGGTAAAGGTTGACTTGGTTGACACAAAGTAGGTCGAAAAGTCGAACTGTTTCTCCTAGACGCTTCTATTTGATCTTTCAAAGATATTTTAGGCATGGAAGGATCGTCTTTAAATCGACCGAAACAATTAGCGTACGACGCAAAGTTAGGTTCGGGATACTAAAGTTCGGCAAGAGATTTATGATGTGGGGTACCCATGTTAGAAGAAAAAGAAGAGAAAGAAGATTGGAGTGCATAAATTTCTTAGTGACAAAAGTTGCAAGTCTTTTTATAAAAAAAAAATTCCTCTTATTTTTTTTTATTTGTTTCGCAAAAATTTTCGATAAAGGGCTTAGACACAAATGCAATCAACCAGAAATGCACAATCAGGCCTAGATCTAAGGTCACCTAGGTCAGCAAGACAGCTCCTAACTAGGGCTAGAGATAGGACCTCAAACCGCCTCTTCACCGCCAATTGCGGCCAGGTAAGTGGGAATGAACCACAATAGTGGGCCTAATTAATAACCACTAGCCTTTGACACACTTACCTAGACACCGCAAAGTCAGGTTAGGATAAACGGTTGATGCCTACACTAGTCCTTTTTCCTATTGAGCTCGAAGTCCTTAGGGCTGAGTCTAGTATTTTTTTTAATTAATAGTAGTCAATGCAAATGTTTTTAGTGTTTTCTAGGGTCCTGGGAAGGGTAATGAAATCCCCACCCAATCTGACTTTGGTCAATAGCCCCTTAAAGTCCAATTAATATATGCAAAACATTAGATTCACTTGCAATCAATTTTTTTTAGTGCGGCGTAAAGAAACCTGCAGAAAATCTGTTATTTAGAAGGGGAGAGAAGATTTTTAGCGCAAAGAAATCCTGCAGAAAGTTTTGACAATGGATATATTGTAGGTTGCAGAGGGAAGAATGAGGGATCAAACCATGCAAAATTGATGGGCTGATGTGGCAACCTTGCGGTGGAACCGCGGTTCTGGGCGCGCAACGGCCGCGGAAGGGCGACGGTCTGGTGGGAACAGAGCCCTGAAAAAATTGTACTATTCTGTTGTCAAGTTTGCCCTCTGTTCTGATGTACCCTTTTCTGTTTCTCCTTCTGTAAATTTCCAGATCCGAGATTCTTCGCTGTTCCTGCAGGATTCAAACAATAACCCTTCAAACAAAAAAAAATTGATAAATTATTTTTTTTTACTTTTTCTATTTTCAGATTTTTATGATTTTTTAAATTTATATCAACCCGAAATTACACAAAAGAAATTTTATGCCATCCCCGGCAACGGCGCCATTTGATTAATGTGGGATTTTACGATCACCAAAAATATTTTACCGTAATCAGAAACGGCGTCGCATGAAGTTAGCCGGTGAATACGGGTCGATCCACAGGGATGTGTAATTTTCCTAAGTGTTCTTACGAGTTGATTCCAATGGTTGTTTGATTTTGTTGATTGATTCTAAAAACTAATTTGTACGATGGTTAAGGTACTTGCTAGGGTTAGGTCTAAAGTAGGGTTTGATAAGATTAATATTAACACCTCTTTCAATGCCCTCGATTAAGTCTTTTTAGAAATTATAACAATTATTAGTAAAGGGGATTAGGATGATTGGGAAGAAACAAAGTTTCTTCCTCTAGATCCTTGTCCGTCCTTTTCTAATATTTGCTCTAACCTTCATGGACGATATGCATGTCCGGTCCTTTATACTACGGTTTCATCGTTACCTCGTGGGTAGGGTGCCGTAGGAAGCGGATCATGCATGCATGCATGAAGTTCTAGTTATGAAAAATTATTGGCATTGAAAGAGATGAGAGATATTCATCTCTCAATCTCTCCCTTATTCCTAACCCTAACAAGCGAGAAAATTACTCGCTCATTAAGGGATCTTCTAAAAATAACATTTAAAAAAAACTTACCTACGGCAGTTTAAGAAAGATTACACTAGATTAACTAGGGCAAAAGATTAATTAGATCTAGGGTAATAATTAAATTATCACTAAGGCAGAAATTAAAATAAGAACTTACAAGAAAATTGATGCTCTTCCCACTGAATTAAATCTGAATTTTATTTCATTGAAAGGAGGCATCCCTCTTACAATATTTCGATTACATATTTATAAGTAAACAGGAAAACTAGGGTTACAAATTCTCGCGCATGTGCTATTACAGATATGCCCACGTAAAATCCAAACCCACGCACCGACGCACCGCCACACAAAATTTGCACCGACACGTGCATTAAATGGCCGTGGAACCGCGGCAAATGTGGGGGTAGGGCCGCGGTTCCGCGGCCCTTTAGTAAGATCATTTGCTCAATTTTTGTGGGCTTGATCTTGATGCTTTGGGCTTTCTATTTCTATAGTTCTTT
This sequence comes from Agapanthus africanus, assembly GCA_030015575.1. Lineage (NCBI taxonomy): Eukaryota > Viridiplantae > Streptophyta > Magnoliopsida > Asparagales > Amaryllidaceae > Agapanthus > Agapanthus africanus. The sequence continues at coordinate 405,488,693 of CM057349.1, read as the reverse complement.
TATTCATTTGGCTTCTGGGTGTTCTCCAGATCTTTCAGTGAAACTTGTAGCGGTCTTTTAACTGTTTCCTTTGTCATTTCGGACCATGCGTTGCCTTGTACAATTGTGAATTGTCTGCGTCTAGGCTTGATTAGAATCCTTCTACTTGTGGATCGAAAGTCCCTCTTTTGTATCAACTTTTGTCTTTTTCACTGTTTTTGCTCCAAGACCCTGTATCCTGTAATATGTCGCAGACATGCGTCAAAAGCACCTGTTTATTTATAAAACGAATAAGAATGGGAAATGTAAAATGCAATATTATGATCTGAACACCTATCTTGCACTAAAAAGGGTTAGTACAAGTGGCAGCGTGACTTATAATTAAGGGAAATGAATGAATGTGGTGTTTGTTTTGGAAAATGATACGGATTTTTGAAAAAATGATGCGATCACAACAAATGCAACAAGCAACCCTAAAATCTAGTGGTCACCTAGGTCAAAGCACTAGACCGCTCCTAACTACCAAAAGACAAGTCGCAGGATCAATCCTCCACTGCCTCTTTGTCTCTCCTGTGGCCAGGTAAGTGGGAGGTTCTCCACTACGTAAGTAGTGGGCCTAATTAAGTAACCACTAGCCTTCGACACACTTGCCTTAGACACCACAAAAGAAATGCGGATAAACAATGGATTACCCACGGCCTTCTTCTGTCCTAAGTGAGTGCGACGGTCCTGAGCGCGACGGTCCTTAGAGTCATCTCTAGATATTTTTTAGTTAATGAGGGTAATGCGGATGCAAGTTTATGATTTTTAGGGCTTAGGAAGGGTAATGAACTCCCCACCTAATCTGGATTTGGTCGTGCCCCTTAATTTCCGTATTAATATGCAAACAACCACAAAAATAAAAAACACGCACAATTTATTTTGCTTTTTGCGGCGCTGCGATTTTTGCAAAGAAGCCTGCAGAAAATTGTTAATTGGAGCAGATGAGGAAGGAGATAAGAAAGTTTTAGAGGACCTGAGAGAAATTTGGTACAGAGATGCTCCCTCCAAGCCGCGATTCCGCCGCACGAGTCGCCTTATGCCGCGGTTCCGCCGCACCTCAAGCTCCTCCCTGCACAAAAATTTAACAGAGCGCTCCTGATCACTTCCTTAGCTCTCTGGAATTCTCCAAATATTTTTCCAATTGCACAGCAAGCTCCAGATTTCCTTACAATTAACCACAACAACTCGTTTAGTGTTTTGCGCGAATTTTGATCTTCAAAATTAAGATGGAATAAACTTTTCAACTCAAATTTCAAAAAATGAACAAATTAGCACACGATCCCCGGCAACAGCGCCATTTGATTGAAACGATTTCGGATTGTGTATGTTTAGAAAATGAATAGAAATCACAAACAAAAATTATTTGACCGCAATCAATAACGGTGTCGGATGTAGCGCGTTAGAAAGTGCGGATCGTCCATAGGGAAATTGAGATCCGTTCAATTTTCGAATTAGATGAGTAGAAAATTTAGAGAAAAGAAAAGAAACAATTCATGATTTGTAATTGAATATCAAGAATTAGAAAAAATCTAGATCTAAAAAAAAACATTAAAATCAAGAATTGAGATGTGTGATAATTTCCAAACCAACAATCAAGATTCGAAGTGTGGCTCGTAAGAGTAGATCGGATCTATAGATGTGATGAGATCTAATGATTACTCATTCTTATTCATTAACGAATTGATACTAGATCGATGAAAATTTACCGTGGGTTAAGGATCTTGCGAAGAATTCAGGGATTCCTCATCTCATCTTTTGTCCTTTCGATGAATCTCAATCAAATTCTAGCTTCTAGTTAATCAAATGATCAATCGTTGTCCTCTAGTTTCGAATGAACACAATCAAGAAAGCATCATCTCGAAACTAGGTCATCGATCATTTGATTCACAAGAATTTACAAACATTATATGATTTAAGAATTGTAAAAGTGTCTATATCATCATCATCTATCGATCGTCACAACTCCTACACGAGCGGAGTTTTACTCAAACATCATAATAACAAACACAATCACAAATTGAGATCGAATCATAATGCTTGAATTAAAAGATAAGCTAGATATAGAAATTTCACCTTTATTTATCAACAAATTTCGTTACAACTCTCTTGAATTTACAAAAGGAAGGAACAAGATCGTCGATTTCGGCTTCGCTCGGCTCCTTAAATCGCGGATCTCCTTGGATCTCTTGCTCCGATGAAATCCGGCGTCGCTTTCTAAAGGTTGAAGGCTTCTTGTTTGAATAGTACTCGGGATCTTGATCTTGATTTTGGAATTGGAATTAGGGTTAGGGTTTTGAGGCACAAGTTGTGTCACTCAACTTGTGGGTAGAAGATGATGGATGATTTCTTGAACAACCTCAACCCTAGATCTAGGCTCCTTTTTATAGACCTCAAAACCTTAGATCTAGGATTTCAAATTTCCCTCCAAAAGTTTGTTAAAGAGAGCCTTCTAGAAATAGTTTGTTAAGCCGAGCCTTCTAGATGAGCCACGTGGAGCTTCTGGGGTCTTCTGGAAGCTTGGACCGTTAGAGATAGGCACGTGGAAAAATTTGAGCAATTGGCGCCATCAAGCCGCCGCGGTTCCGCGGCGCAAGCAGGCTCTCGACGCGGAACCGCGGCGCTATGTGGGCCTTGGTGCTTGAGCTTACTGGTACTCGTTTGGGCTGACACTAGGGCCTTTTTCCTGATATGTTGAATTTTATTTGTCTTTTTGTATCACTACCAGATCTCAAATCTTGGAGTTGGTGTATTTTTGATCAGCTCTTTTCCCAATTTTGGCTTTGTTCCTACAATTTCCTGCACAATTTCTCGAGACAAGAGTTGCGCTATACAAGAATGATGTGATGGCATGATAAACAGTCAATTTCCCTTAAAGTGCCGGTTTTAAAGTATAACACATGCAATCTGGTATTTCAGAGATGTTTTGCTAATATGTACAATATGAATACCGAACATTTCTAGATGAGTGCAAATGATAGGAAAATTGTCGTGTTAAAAATGCAGTATTTTCGACTGATCACATATCAACTAAATGGAGAGAGGCTGATCAACATTACTCAACTTAGAAATACATCCAAATGTGAGTAACCTGAAAGAGAAGCAAGTTCTCATAATCATTACTATCAACTGAATACCATACACAAGTATCTACATCTTCGATCGCCTTGAAGAATCCTGATACTTGCAATACCTGGTTCTCTACTTTATTCATATACCTATAACTTCTCAAAACTTGGATCTTGTATTTCTATGAAACACATGTCTAAGAACTAGAGAAGTCACAAGTAAACAGAATATAGTACGAGTACCAACCCCTCTGTCCTAATGAACACTGGACAACATACAATACTCTGTATAAGTCCCCTGAGTCTAATAACCCATTCCCTGTGTGTCGTAGGTTGAAAACTGTACTTATGGTTAAGAAGAATTACACCGCTGTTTAATGCTCCTTACCTAACTATCCACTGATATAGGTAAATGTTATAGACATAATTTCAAAAAGTTATATCTCGCTTTATAAAAATAAACATACAGATATATCAATTTGAAATTGGTGCATAACAACGGATATTCAAAACCAAATATTGCCGTCCGGCAAACAACCCAGGCGATTTCCTCAAATATCACCAATTACAACGAATCCCGATATAATGAGGATGATCACCCAATTCCCAATAACTTACTCCCACTCATCAGCTGTAAAACCATACAGATGTGAGAATCAAACCTGGTAAATACATACCCTGGAGCAAGGACTAATTGGAAAATCAGTTTTCTTTTAACAGTACACAGTGAAACTGAAACATGTAAATGTTTCGAAGGGGTATCCAGGTATTCTTAGCAATGCCTCTTTCATTAGCAGATTCACAACTGTAACCGTATATTTCTTTGCCATCTCTCCAAATCCCTTTATATGTCTTTAGTCATTACCTTCTGTACACCCCTTTAGGCTAAATGGTTTTCTTCCTTCCCTACCGTTCGGCACCAGCCTATGGTTTGGAAGAAGACTATCCAATAAGCGTAATAGGTGTACTGTCCTAATCCTAGGAGCACTCGCAACCCGAGAGAAGGTAAAGATAAAAGACAACTGAATAAAACCTTATTCCTATTTCTCCTGAACCAGAATCCATCCCCGAACTGGAACAAGTTCTTTCGAGTTCGTATATAACCATACGATGGAGTATCCAAATAACTGTGGATCTTCGTAGTGATACGGAGTGTCCTGGAGAAATACAAAGGTGAAGTAGGAGTGGCGATGAAATACTTGATTTGGTCATGAATGATAGCAGTCGCAATTTACTTTGCCCTCTTACTAATCCCTTTATTTGTCTTTACTTAATACCTTCTGTACACCTTTTAGGCTAAATGGTTTTCTTCATTCCCTACCGTTCGACACCTGCCTATGGTTTGAATGAAGACTATCCAATTAGCGTAACAGGTGTACCGTCCAAATCCAAGGAGCACTCGCAACCTGAGAGAAGGTAAAAGGAAAAGACAACTGAATAGTCCTATTCATTTTCTCCAGAACCGGAAACCATCCTCGAATCTGGAACAAGTTCCTTCGAGTTCGTATATAACCATACGATGGTTTTATCCAATGGAAGTGGGCGTTCATAGTGATACGAAATGTTCCGGAGAAAAAGGGTAAAAGTAGGAGTGGCAATGAGGTATGCAACTCAGACAATCCAAAAGCCAGTATTTTAAGAAGGTTCGATTAACTTGGTCACTGAGTCATAGTCTAGGGTCGGGCCATGGTTGCTGCCAAAGAGAGAGAGAAAAGAAACACTCTGCGTGCACTCTAACCTAGATCAGAATGGTTATTAATTTATCTAATCAGGAAACCTCCCACTGTAACCTCAAATTCTCCTCCAAACCTGAAAGAAAAATTAGTCGGGATCACCCGAGGAGTAAACCAAGTCATCGGTGGGAATCGGGATCCAACTATCATCACATGATAACGTGATGGAATCCACTCACGTTATCACACTCCAGAAGGTTTGCGCATACCCGGCAAGTTTCATTTTCTTTAGAAACTCCCGATGTGATTTTTACCCCATGCACTTATGACATCGACGAAGGCCAACATATCATAAGTCACATGTCAAGTTCTACCTGTCATTATCCATGTTAATTTGAACCCACCCGTACATACCCTTGACGAAGGGCAAAATAGTAGTACGACTGTCCCAAACTAACGCATCTATCTATGCAACAGAAAAGTAACAAATAGCTACCATACACTATGCCTTGACGAAGGCCAACATACATAGCATGAATACTAAGTGCTACCTTTCTGAAATAACGGAGGGCTACGAATGATTTTTGGCGAAAAACCCTTAACGTAATGAACTTGATATCGTTGAAGGAACCGAATAGCTTTTTATAAAAATATAGTGGCGAAAACCTTTGCTAAAGAGGTCACTCCCAGTGAAAGGATGTCCGCTCTTTCCCCGTAGAATGAGGTGCAGGATATTCCAACTGAATACCACGATGCAAAGCAAAAAGTAATCGACTATAGTGAAGTTATTACCCTGATGTAAACTTCTGTCCAAGGGGTCACTCCCGGTGAAGGGATCTCGGCCCTTGCCTCGTCGACTGAGGTGCTGGATATTCATAACCGAATACCACTGTGCAAAACAAAAGAGTGCGTCATGCTATAACAGCTTTTTGAAAAATGTTCCAACAACATCAAATAGGTTTTTTTAGCTTGCATTGATCCGAATCAATGCAGTCCCATCAATTAATCACACCACAAAAGAACGAAAATATGATGTACGTATATGCCATCCGCATTCGCCACTGGGTCCCGTCATCACCCGTTAGGTTACTTAACTAACGACAGAGCGGGGACTGGACTAGCGCGGGTGTAAAACATATACAACATCTACTAGTATATATATAGCAATATATAATAATCGGTCCAGGCGTGACAAATGCAACATCGCAGAAATGTAATAAGCATCACAGAACAATACAGATAATCTGGGATCCCCGGGTTTCCTTTGAGCCGCAAGTGAAACCCGACTTTCCCCTGGTCGTGTGGATAGCCTGTGCAATGAAATCCTAGACCCCTACGGGTGCGGCAAGTTACCCGCCAAAACCTGAAGCGAGGCAGCCCCCCTTCAACAAAGTGAATGGACCACCCAGCACTTCACGGAATCCGGTAACTTAAGCACCCCTCCTTGGGTCAACCTATACCCCCTACGAGTGCGGCGAATAGCCCGCCAATTCTAGAGTAAAGCCCCCTCCGTCTCAAAGCCATGAGATGCGGGCTCGTTGCCCTCTAGAACCCGGCTATCCGTGCACCCCACCGCGGGATAATCCTAGTACAGAAAGTAAAATATATACAACGGGTACATCGTCCTCAGCCCGGTCGTGCCTCAAAAGAATAATATACAAACAGCCAGTGACGGCAGTCCACATACCGGACGCTCACCCCGCAATATCAAATGTACAAATAATACCAAACTGCACTACCATTGCAACCAGGCTATCCACCACGACAAATCCGCAACATCACAGCACAACACAGAACATCAACGTGAATGTCACGTTCGCAAATCCGTCTAAAAGAGCTATAGCAATTAGACAAGATATACCGATCAAATGACATTCACGGTCACAGATATAAAGTAAGCACCGTGAACTAACACATTTAAAATTTTCGATCGACAAAATTTCCCAAAGTGGGCCCCAAGCACAACTGCTGCACTCAAAATAATCTGGGCCAAAAACAAAAGTTACAGAAACCACAATTCCAAGAGAAAGACCACCTGAAGAAAAATGGTGCAGTGAAGCCCCAGAACGGCGGCGGAACCGCGGCCAAAACGTGGGTACGGCCACGGTTCCGCGGAGCTCCTGTGGGATCACTCTACCAAATTTCTACAGTGATCTTAAAAAAGCCTGCCTGATTTTCTGAAACACTCAAAATAATTTTTCGACGACAAAATAAATTCGACAGAAACTTTAGTATAGGAAATGCGGTTTCGGAAATTTTGTTCGATCGATGTTTTAAATACGTTAGAACAAGCTAGTAAAGGCTAATGGCGTGGCTTTGATACCAATGTAAGTCTACGGTAGTGCCCCGGCCGTCGATCCGAGGCCAAAATGCGGAAACGAAAACTTTTTCTAAACTTGAAACCGGCACTATCACAGACTTTAATCCCGGATCGAACCATTAACCTATAACTAGCAAACTAGAGAAGGGTTAGAAAGGCTATACCGATCGATCCGTGTCCTTCGGTCTTTGGCCACCTTCCCAAGCTCCTCGCGGCATCTCCGATCTCCGGTCTCCTCGTCGGAAAGGGCACCACATTAATGAGTCTTTTTACGGGCTCCCGCTTCGTCCGAAGCAACTCGGATACGAAGTTTGCTAGCCTGCGTGTCCAAGGTGATGTAGAGAATGTGTGTGATAACTTTGTCTCAAGCATCCATTGATTCTCAACACATGAGATTGTATAGATGGAGGTTGAAGATGATGCCATTGGTGGAAATGGTGAGCTAGAGGAGGAAGAAGAGGAAGAGCCATTTCCTTTTCTTGTGTGAGATGAAATATGAGAGCTCCAAAAAAATAATCACAAGAGCTCACCCTATACATGGCTGCCCTTTCTCTCTCTATCTTTTATTTCACTACATAAATCAATCACTAAAGATGACATGGCTCAAAAAATAAGATCATGAGTCACCACCCTTGTCTATGTCATATTTAATACACCTCATCATGAATTAAGCTCACAATTTTCACCAAAGTAAACATTAACCTAAATGTTTAATTCAACAAAAAGATACGACAACATCTAAAGTAAACTCATGACGGATCACAAGGATACCCCTCACCTGTATATACATACCTGCATCCGCATTCCGACTGAATGCGAATACGATGAGACTAAAGTAATCCAACAAATCTAATACTAAGATCCGGCTTAAACCAAAGTCTACTAGTATGATCCGTCCGATCATGATCCATGCACGACTGCACGTATATGATCGAACCCTGCTATATATCATACGGCCTCTACAACGTTTCGCCCGAAACTTGAGAAACTGTCTGTGGAGGATTCTAAAGACTCGTCAATACTTTGGCTGTGGATTTAACAACTAGCACGTCAGTGGTACTAGCTGTACGTAACGGGCTACCAGGTATTGACCATAAGGGAGGTCGATGAGCGAACTCATCCTGACACCCTACTGAGCCTGTCAGTGACAATATCCGTACAGTCCGGTCCGTTCGTCTATGAGCATCGCATGTCAGGCCTAAGGGGTTGGTAAAAGTCAGACCCCTAAAGGTACAAGTCGTGTCGGAGTGTAGCCCAGAACACCCTGAGATACTACTGGAATACCTACCAGTAAATCTCCTGCCTTGGCCAAGGACTTTGTGTAATGGCTCTCCTAGACACAGCACGATCTCACCCCCAATACCGAGAGAGACGAAACCCATGCCGATCCGCTCACTACCTCCATGTGGCTCGGGACTGTACCCAACTAAAACCTGTTTGCATGACTCCTTTGAGCTGTGGTAGGGTAGTAATCAAAGCACAGTGGGAACTCACACAAGACAAATGACGATCTCAAGTCGATGAACTAACCTGTACACATGTCACCAGGGAACTGCTATCTGACGTCAGGTATAATACCAACTAGCATGTTCCCGGCGAGTCCTGTCCGGTGTACTTATAACCCAATGAGCACCTGTATACATCTTAGGTGAACCAACTGACACCAATGGCTTGTGAGACCAGCCACCGCCCCTCGTCGGGGTCTCGACTGTATACACTAGTCTACTCTGGAGTATCGATGCCCTGTCTTGAAACTCCCTCAACTAGGGACCTTTTAAGGATGTGCTTATAGACCCCAGCTCCCACGTATATGATCGCCATCATACTGCTGGCCGTCAAGCAAAAATCCTAAGGGCTCTATCAATGTGTAATAGTGATCTGTAAGGTCACCTAAAACATGTACACGATGATAAAGATAAACCAGATAGTATACTATCATCTTGAGTAAGACTGTCCTACCGGCATAGATCCTCCCACAATCATTGCAATCACGTGCCTGTGATCCAATAATTGACTTTGAGGGCACTATATCCAACAATGAGTGGACTTGGTCAATGGTTCCACAAGGTTCTACAAGCTTCAACCATGTGACAATTTCCAACTAATTTGATTTACTTTAAATAAATAAAACCTCACATTATTATAAGCATGGTGTGAGTCTCATACATCCATGTAGCATGTGGTATCAAGCATGATACAAGATAATGTACATTAATATATATCACATATATACTAAGTGTACACTGGTGAGAAAAAGAATTCTTAAGTGAGTTAATATTAGTTAATGTAAGTTAATATATCAAATATATAATTATACATCAAATTATTAAATCAACACTTGATTTAATAATCTGGCTATATCATATACAACCGACTAATATCAAATGTATCAACTTGTCGAATCAACACTTGATTCGACAGCCCGGCTATATCACATATAACCGACCGATATCACATATCGCGAGAATAGAATACGGTATCACATACTCGTATTAATCTTGATCCCGCACATATCACATATGTGCTCCTACTTCGTTTCGCTTGAGCCAGGAAACTTCTGTGTAGGACTCTAAAGACTCGTCAATACGCCGGCAGTAGATGATGATCATATCAGTCACCCACAAGCCGCAAGCGATCTACTAAACATAACGGCCACCCGGGTATTGAGCGATCAGAAGATCAACAAGCAAGACTGCTCATACTCCTGGGAATCCAATCAGTAACACTACCGTACAGTCCGGTCTCTTCGTTAGATATGTCGCATATCACAGCCTGGGGTTGGTATAACGTCAGAACCCAATAGCCTGATAAGTCATGCCAATGTGAGGCTCATAACTGTTCGAGAAACTACTGATAATACTTACCAGTAGATCTCAGCAACCCTGGCTAGGGATTTCCTGTTATAGCCAATCGAGCATAGCGCAACATCAACCCCCAATACCGGGAGAGATGAATCCCCTCTTATCGCTCATTGCCTCCATGTGACTCGGGACTGTACCCAAAAACCACCATTTTGCACAATCTCTTGAACGTGGTATGGTGGAAATTAAAGCATAGTGGGAATCATACAAGACTCTATGACGATCTCGGGTCGACAGACTAACCTGTACCAGTGTCACCAGAGAATTGCTATCTGACGATAGGTATAATACCATCTAGGAGTTCTCGGCGAGTCCATTCAGTGTACCCAGTCTCCACTGAACACCCGTATACCTTCTCTGATGTTAAACACCAATGGATATGGGATCATCCATCGCCCATCATATGGGTCAAGAAGCGTATACGCTAGTCTACTCTGGAATATCGATGCCCCGTCTTGATACCCCCACGACTAAGAACATTTGAAGGATGTACTTACCGAATACCTCTGCCCCACTAGTATGATCTGCATCATAATCCTGGTAGTCAAGTACTCATCCTAAGGGCTTTATCAACATGTAATAGAGAGACAATAAGTGTACATGTTAAGATAAAGAGCAACCAGATAGCATACTATCATGTCAAGTAAGAAATTCCTCCCTATATATGTCCAAGCATCCACTATAATATACATCACATGTATAATAATGGCCTCTAGGGCATACATATAACTAACAATCTCCCACTTGCACTAACGCCATTTGTTGTAGTATCTCATACTCAACGCCCCCATTAAAGTCTCTCTAGGGAAAGGCCTCTGTGAGTGGATCCGCCGTGTTATCCTTCATGTCAACTCTCCTTACCTCGATCCCTTGGAGATCAATCATCTCCCTGATCAGGTGATACTATCCTCAGAATATGTCTGAATCGCTGATGGGACCTGCGTTCCTAGGACAAAGCCATAACTCCATTATTGTCACAATAACAATTATTGGACGCTCAATGGTAGGAACCATGTTCATCTCATGAACAAGAATTATCCAGACATCCACTTTGGTAGCATCGTTGGTAGCGATGTATTCAGCCTTTATCGTCTAGTTTGCTACGGTATATAGCTTGGAACTCTTCCAACATACCGTCCCTCCACTTAGGGTAAAGACAAAGCCCGTGACTGACTTTCAGTCATCCTTATCACTCTGGGAGCTGGAATTGGTAAAGGACTCTCACTTGGAGTTCACCGTTACCAAAACCCTAAGAACATTTCTTCAGTGCTTCTCAAGCACTTAAGATGTCCTCCATAACTGTCCAGTGATTCTCCTAAGATCCGATTGATTCTTGATCACTACACCTAGTGAGTTAGCTACTTCTGGTCTGGTACATAACATCGCATAGATGATAGAGCCTACTGCCGAAGCATAGGGTATCCCTTATATGCGAGCTCTCTCTAAATCAGTCTTGGAAGACATCTTTTTGGAGATAGTGATTCCTGAGTAAGTGGGCGAACCACCACGCTTAGAATCTTCCATACTAAACCCCTTTAGAATGGTGTTAATGTACCTGGATTTGGGACACTCCCAATATCCAGTTAGATCTATCACCATAGATCATAATCCACTAAATGTAGTAGGTATCATCCAGATTTTCCATGGAGAATCCTCGTGATAAAAGGAGCTTGACCGAGTGTAGCATAGGAAACCATTTCCTATCAAGAGTATGTCATCTACATACAATACGTGGAAGACAACCTTACTCTCCACAACCTCTTTATATACAAGGTTCATCTACTTTTTTGATGAAGTCAAACTCTTTGACTGTCACATCAAAACAGATGTTCCAACTCCGCGATGCGTTTTTTAATCCTGATGGACTTAAGCATAGCCACTAGAGAAAATGTTTCATCATAAACCACACCTGGTTATTGACAAAAACCTTTTTCTACAAATCTAGCTTTGAAATTCTCAACTTTTCCATTTACACCAAGAATCTTCTCAAGATCCATTTGCTCCCAATGGGTTTTACCCCTTCAGGTGCAACATGCAAAGTCATACTTTGTTGGTGTACATGGATTCCATTTTTGATTGCATAGCATCTAGCCATTTCACAGAGTCCCCACTCGTGATGGCCTGCCTGAACCTGGTTGGGTGATCATCTACCATGATACAATTCTCGCTCCCACCGTCACCGAGGAAACCGTAGTATCTCTCAGGTGGATGAGGAACCCTACCAGATTCGCGGAGAGGCCGAGGATCGTTGGAGACTATTGAATTCTTTGGTTCCACTAAATCATCAGCCGTTAGTTTGTATAGCTGGAACTTCTTCCAGTTCTATCTCATGACCACTAATTTCTTCATAAGAAATTCATTTTCTAAAAAGGTGGCATGCTGAGAAACAAAACACTTTTTGCTCCTCAGTGTGGTAGAAGATATTCCCTCGCAAATGTTTGGGATATCCAACAAACTTATACAGAACTGACATTGCCTCGAGCTTGTCCGGATTCTGCCTTTCAACATAGTCCGGACAACCCCATATCTTAACTCGTTTAAGATATGGTCTCTTGCTATTCCATATCTCATATGTAGTGGTAGGCACTGATTTGGACAGAACCCCATTCAATAGGTATGCAGCTTCTCGAGTGCATAACACCAAAAGGAAACAGGTAACTCGGCAGTACTCATCATAGAGCGCACCATATCTCATAGGATGCGATACCTCCGCCCCGATACACCGTTGTGCTGTGGTGTATTTGAAGGAGTAATCTGAGAGAGAATCCCATTCTCTATTTTAGAAAATCCAGGAACTCTATGCCCAAGTATTCGCCTCCTCGATTACATCATAGGACTTAATACTTCTACCCATCTAGTTCTCAACTTCGTACTTATATTCCTTGAATTTCTCAAAAGCTTCAGACTCGTGTTTCAACAGGAACACATGTCCGAATATTAAGAGATTGTTGATGAATGTAATGAAGTACAAAGAACCAACCCTGGCATTAGTAAACATAGGACCGTATACATCATCATGTATCAGTCCCAGAGTTCAGTAACTCTAACTCTGTTTCCAATAAACGGAATATTGGTCATTTTACTTTTGAGACAAGACTGGCAAGTATCATAAGATGAAAATTCGAACGGATTCTAATATTCATCCATATGTAACTTAGCTGGTCGTGTCGTATTGATATGACCTAGTCTACAATGCCACAAGAAGAATTTGTTCAGTTCTGAACTACTCCTCTTATGTGTGTTCTAGATACTTTGAACCATGGTTTGATTTAGAACGTATATACTATTATATAACGTGCATGATCCAATCAACTCTTGATTCAGGAAAATGTTCACAACATTATCCTCCAATACAAAATTATATCCTTCTTTAACTTAATAAAGAATCTGATGTAATGTTGTATATCAGGTTCGGTATGTAATAACATTTGTTCAGAATCAATGTATTTACCATTTGGTAATACAAAGTGATATTTGCCAACTGACTTGGCTGCAACAATTGCATCATTCTCTAACACTTAGAGAACAATCACCTATTCTCAGTTCTCTACCTGTCTGTAGCCCATGTAACAGCTTACATATGTGAGATCCTGATCCGGTATCTCATACCCAGGACGTAGAGTGTACTGAGAAATAGTTCTCGGTAACGAACACACCCAAAGAATATGCATCAACATACTCATTCCTCGATTGGGTCGCGTAGGAATCCGGATATTCCCCTATTTCATGCTCAGACTTATAACAATTATAAGATAGAGCAGAACCAACATTCCCCAGCTCAGTATAATAAGGAGGTTCGGTCAATACATCCATATTATTATCTTGATTAAGGCGTGATATGGTCGCTACCTGGAGAGAGAGAACAAAATACTATGTGTGCGCTCTTGCAAAATTAGATTGGTTATTATTTTATCTAATCAGAATGGCTCCCACTGTTTTTATCAAATCTTCCTTCAAACCCTAAAAGGTAAGACTAGCCGGAATTAATTACACCCTACAAGTTTGCCAATGTTTCGGCCAGGCCAGTGTTGGTACTTTGAGGGAGGTTCCTCGTGCTTTCACACGGACCTAATTAAAATAAACCTCATTTTTCCAGGGGCGTAACCCTGTTAACACATTTCTAGACACCTACTTTGATCGGCTAATTGTAATGTGTAAAACTCTCTCAGGAGTAACTCTTACTCGCAGTGGGTATCGGGATCCAACTATTTCATAGAAGGTAAGCAATCTCATTGCAAATTTCAACATTTGAAATTCCCGATAATACTATTTACCCCTAGCGTCCTATGACCTTGATAGAGGCCAAACTACCCATAGGGCGCTAGTTAAGTTCAACCCGTTCATTTCTTGATTGAATTAGATCCACCCGCACGACCCTTGACGGAGGCCAAACAACGCCGTACGAATACCCTAATTCAATTGCATCTCATGCTGTAGATAAGTACTAATCAGCTACCGTACACTACGCCTTGACGGAGGCCAAACTACCGTAGCACGAATACTAAAATAGCACTTATCTGAAATGACGGAGGGCTACGCAGGTTTTTAAGAAAACTATGAGCGTAATGAACTTGATATCGTTGTAGAATCGAGTGGTTTTGAAAAGGAATGTTTTTAAGGCTTTTACTAGTTTTGCTAAAGAGGTCACACCCGGTGAAGGGATCTCGGCTCTTTCCTCATCGAATGAGCTGTTGGATATTTCACTAATACCACTATGCAAAGTATGAACTAAAAAAGCAATCAAAAGACAAAACCGAGTGGGTTATAGCATCTGCCAGTTTCGCTAAAGAGGTCACTCCCAGTGAAGGGATCTCGGCTCTTTCCTTATCGAATAAGGTGCTGGATATTCTACAAAGAATACTGCTATGCAATGCAAGAACTAGAGCTACCAGTTTTTAAAACAAGATTCTACAACATTTTTAGGTTTCTTTTCTTTCATTAATCTCATTAATGAAGTCCCATCAATTATGCTTCCTAAGCATCACATAAAAAACGAAAGCAGCATTATTTATTATATATCATATATATAATATAAGCATTCGTCTCAGAATATCAAGTGATCACATCACAGAATATCAGCAACAGAAGATACACATATAAAATATTGGATATACTAAGAATTCCGTGTTTTATTTAAGACAATATAAAACACAGATTCCACGGTCGCGATGAATAGCCAAACCCACATCCCTAGACCCCTACGAGAGCGGCAAGCAACCCTACCAATTCTAGAGTTAGGAGACCCGGTCTCGACTCCTCGAGATGGTCTCCCACTGGACCCTAGAACCCAGTTACTTGTGCTCCCCGTCTTGGATCTATCCTAATGCGGAAAAGTAAAAAATATACATCAATGGTGATATCATCCTCAACCCGGAAGTGCCCCAATAAAAGAATATTACATACAAACTTTTACATGAATGAAAATGAAAAACTCTCATCTCACATAAAAAAACCCGGCTATTCAAAACACGACGATCCAATATAACATATCACAGCAACACATAACATCACATGTCATCGACGTAAGTAAATATACGTATCCCAATTGTTGTTCACATATAGCAACGAAACCGACGATAAACCACATATTACACTTACGGTCGCAGAAAAGAAAGTCAAAAACTACAACAATTGGAATCCGCAACCACCTTAAACATCATAAATCCAATGTATCACATACTTTGGATTTCATACCTAACCAAATGAATTCCTTAGACATCACATGCCTAACAATTATAAACCCCGCATTTTACTCTCGATATTGAAAACACTTTCCAATAACCAGTCAAGTAATTCAACAAGATTCCCGATAACCTGATCAAATGCTCGACGGAAACTTTAGTAGACGGCCGCACCCCCGATGCCGTCGACGAAGTGCACTTAGGCGGAACACCGCGGCCGCGAGCACCCAAACGGATGCTTTTGGCAACGGGGTTCTCCTACAGTCACTTGGTCGAGGCTATGGGGCGTGGCTATCTAGTAACGTTACCCGGCGAGTATTCGCGTACACTACGTAATTGCGACGGACTTTTGATCCATATCAAAATTCCATGGCTTTTAAATATTGTATCACAATCACAGATAGCTAGACGATGTTAAACTTTTCGATTGAATCAACAAACACCCAAAATTTCCCAAAGAGCTCAATACTTGAGAGGAGTTTAAAAATGTACGCAGAACATGCCACAGCACCTATGGACCAACCGTAGAAGGGTCAACCCTTGCCTCACCTATGGCGTCGCGGAACTACCACAAACCCTAGGGTTTGGTGGCGGTTCCGACGGTCACAGAATCGAGTTAGGGTTTCTTTCTTCTAGAGCGTCCACAGAATCACCTGCATGATTTTCTGAAGATTTTAAACTTAGAAAAATCCAACTCTTGGAAAATTTCCAGCAAGGGAAAAAATGGGTTATTGATATCCGTTCGAACTTTTTAATGTCGTCTAAATAACCCGAAATGATGTTAGAATTATGACTACGAAACACTCCGAATTGCGTTTGCACAAAGATAACATTACATGCAATTTTAGCAAAAACAAGCAACACCAGAAACACCAAAACCCAGAGACTGGAACACCACAAAATTTTGAAGCCAAATACCCACTGAAAATCCAGCGAGCTCGGAATTTTCGTATATGTTGCCGGCCAAAATCCGGCCAAGTGCTCTCAAATTTCTGTGGTGTTCATATTATATCACATACAACATTCTGCAATTGTTTAAATAATTTTTAGAGGCCATTTAAAAATCGTCAGAAACTAGATTTTCGTGTTTCAAGTTTCAGAGTAGTTTCGGTTTTATAATCTAACAAACATTATTTAATTCTCTAGCATGGCTCTGATACCATTGCAGAGTTCCCTAGACTGCCGCTGGGTTTCGGGAGGCATCGACCGTGCCGTTTTCAAAAAAATGGCGCGCAAAAGAACCCTAACGCTAGAATCTAAACTAGAGAATTAAACGAACAAGCATGTAAACATCTTTACATCTAAGTGAACAAGGAATACAACCTTTGTAAACCGGTCTTTCACTTCAATAGCTCCGTGTAGTAGTCTCTTCGCTCCAAGTAGTGATATCCCGGACTCTAGTGAGACTCCACAAGGTGAAATGAACAAACTTGCTTGAAGTCTTCGAGGCTGAAGATGATCTACGTCGAGAAGACACTAACTCAAGCTACCTCTTCACTAAGTGATGAACTTGGTGAAGAAACAACCCAATCTAAATGGCTAGTAGAAAAGAGGTTGATGAAGTAGGAATTTTGCTCACTTTAGAAATAATTTTCTCACTATATTTCTTCACCTCTCATGAAACTAGAAAGCTTGAGGAAAGAGATGAAGAAAGCTCTCATGGATGAAGCAAGTGAAGAATGAATCAAGTGGTGAGAATAGCAACCATGGGTGAGTTAGTATCATATACTAACTCATGTAGAGACTAAACCATGGGTAAACAATAATGGTTGGGTTAATAAATATCTTCAAGTAAAACAAAATGAGTGGACTTGGTCAATGGTTCCACAAGCTTCTACAAGTTTCAACCATGTGACAATTTCCAACTAATTTGATTTACTTTAAATAAACAAAACCTCACATTATTATAAGCATAGTGTGAGTCTCATACATCTATGTAGCATGTGGCATCAAGCATGATACAAGATAATGTACATTAATATGTATCACATATATACTAAGTGTACACTGGTGAGAAAAAGAATTCTTAAGTGGGCTAATATTTGTTAATGTAAGTTAATATATCAAATATATAATTATACATCAAATTATTAAATCAACACTTGATTTAATAATCCGGCTATATCATATACAACCGACTAATATCAAATGTATCAACTTGTCGAATCAACACTTGATTCGACAGCCCGGCTATATCACATATAACCGACCGATATCACATATCGCGAAAATAGAATATGGTATCACATACTCGTATTAATCTCGGTCCCGCGCATATCACATATATGCTGCTACTTCGTTTCGCTTGAGCCAGGAAATTTCTTGTAGGACTCTAAAGACTCATCAATACGCCGGTAGTAGGTGATGATCATATCAGTCGCCTCTTCCCTAATTAAAAATCAGGAAAAAACTTCAGAGGAAGCATCACGTGCTCGCGCGTGACCGGCGGTCACGTGTTGGCATGTGATGGCAAAGAGCAGAGCGCAGAAGAGAAGCCCATTCAGGGGGTCACGTGCCTGCACGTGACCGGGGGTCACGTGCCTGCACGTGACCAAAGGTCACGTGGCCACACGTGACTGGCTTTAAAAGCCCTGATGTTTAACAGAATTAAATGCTGAATAAGATCATTTAAATCTTTCCAAAATGGAGAAGAGTTATGTAAAACCGTTGGATTAAAAATCCGAGGGTGATTAAATATCACCAATTTATGGAAAAATCTTGGTCGTGGAAAGATTTCCCCCTAAATCTAACCGAAATAACAAAAGAATATCTTTGGATTTAAAACCCAACGGTGAATAAAATTCACCTAATAATTTAAAGGCCCAGATCAATAATGAAAATAAATCAAATCTCTCAATAAACAAATCAAATCTTTCAATGAAAGATTCACTAAACAGATTGATTCATTTCCTTCTCCTATATAGGTGCCAAGGGAGAGAGTTAAAGAAAAGAAAAGAAAAGAAAAAAGAGGGAGAAAAACAGACAGAGAGAGATAAAGAGCCTTGGAATCTTGAAAATTCAGAAGGAAGAATTTGATTCTCTGCAAAAGAAAAACCTTAGGTAAGAAAAGAGAGGCTTCAAAAAGAGAATTTAATTCTCAAAAGAGTTTAACTCTTCTATGAAGAAAAGAACTTAGTTCTTTCTCTGGTTGAAGATCTGCAAAGTGCACATCTCCCCATAAATTGAGAATTTAATTCTCATTGGGTTGAGATCCTGCCATGCAGATCTAAAACATAGAGGAGGAATTGAATTTTGAGAATTTAATTCTCACAAGAGTTATAAGAATTTAATTCCTTTGAGATAAAATTAGGGTTTAACCCTATATTATAGGAATTTAATTCCTTCAAAATGGACAGAACTAGGGTTTAACCCTAATTGAGAACTTAATTATCTCAAACTCACAGGAATTTAATTCCCTTAAAAAAGAAATTAGGGTTTCACCCTATGCCAGAATTTAATTCTTTACATATATGGGGAATTTAATTCCTACAGAAAAGAAATTAGTGTTTAACCCTATCTAAGAATATAATTCTTCAAAAGAAAAGTAGGAATTTAATTCCTTTAAAATTATTGCTAGGGTTTAACCCTATGAAGGATTTAACTCTTAAAAAGATAAAGAGATCTTCAAACATGCAAAGAACCAGAATCGCGTGCTACCACGTGACCCCTGTAAAGATCCACAGAAAAGAACTTTGAGGCAATGCCTCACGTGCCCCACGTGACCCCCTGAAGCACTTAAAGAAAAAGCAAAAGAATCAGAAGCTATGGGCACTCTCACGTGCCCCACGTGACCCCTTGGCAAAAGCTTTAGCAGTCAAATACCTAAATTCCCACCACGTGACAGCATGTGATGCTCCAAAGTATTCAATACTTCTGACAGAACAATATAAAGGGAATCAAGGCGCTCTCACGTGCCACACGTGACCCCTCTTTCTTTAGTGTTTAACACTAATTTGAGATCTCTGTTTCCAGTATTTAACACTGATTTTCTTAGTGTTTAACACTAATTTGAAGACTTTGTTTCTAGTGTTTAACACTGATTTTCTTAGTGTTTAACACTAATTTGAAGACTCTGTTTCCAGTGTTTAACACTGATTTTCTTAGTGATTAACACTAATTTGAAAAAACCCTATCTCCAGTGTTTAACACTATTACCTTCTGATGTTTGACACTACATCAAGAACTATATTTCCAGTGTTTAACACTGATTGTACTCTTAGTGGCTAACGCTAGTTTAAGGAATCTATCTCTAGTGTTTAACACTTTTGATTTTTAGTGTTTAACACTACTCTTAGCCAAGTTGGCTGATTTTTCAAAGGCAAAGCCTCTCCTTCAATGGACCAACAGAGGGCCAATATTCCAAACATGATTGGACTTAGCCCAAGAAGGCCATAAGTCCTCAATCTAGACTCAACTGAGCCAATGTGCTCATAACCTAATGAATTGGTCTTGGTTCCAAATTGGACTACAGATCATTTAATCTACTTTGGTTCAAGGGTACATCTCTTCACTCCTTTGATACTTGTCGTTGTAATTCCTCAATGTCTTCAAAGAGGTGACGGGTCCCGACAACCACACATTGATACGGACTGTAGGGTCCTTAAGCTCATGGACTAAGACGTCCTTAACCTTGACCGGGATGTCTTAAAAGTAACAACGGACTGTGGGGTCCTTAAACTCATGGACTATGACGTCCTTAACCTTGACCGGGATGTCTTAAAACTAACAACAGACTGTGGGGTCCTTAAACTCATGGACTATGATGTCCTTAACCTTGACCGGGATGTCTTAAAACTAACAATGGACTATGACATCCTTAACCTTGACCGCAATGTCTTAAAACTAATATTGGACCGCAATGTCCTTAAACTACCTATTGACCGTAATGTCACTAAACTAAACAACATGGCTCCCTTAATTGCACTCTTGTCGGATCTAAACGATCCTGTTAAGTTGATCTTAGTCTAAAAACTAGACTAACGTATCCTTAACAAACGTTTAAGTCGATGTTAGTCTCAAATGAGGCTAACGTATCCTTAAACCCAAACCCCCAAACCTAAATCTAAGATAATACGGATTTGGACTAGTCCACGCCCTACGGGCGACGACATAACTCAGTCTCCGTATACAATCCACGGGCAACCAAACACAGAACAAATACACACGACACGAAGTCACCATCTGGGGAAGGAGAAAGTTGTTACCGCAGTGCGGTAGCGTAATTAACTGCAGGGGTTTGCGCCTGCAGGGAAGAGCGTCCCCACAATCAAAAACCCCTCAAGCGAGAGGGAATCTGACGAAGTCTGCTACATCGGACGCATCCATTTAAACCTTCGATACATGGTGCCATAAATCAACTTGGCATCTTCGGAGAGGTGGACGGATAGCACCTATTAGCATCTGTCCCGAATCTCAGGCAAGACGTCCCTGCGTCGCGCCGTCTTTTGGAGGGGAACAGATTCTGGCACGCCCGGTGGGACCTTTTCCCTCTTTCCACTCCACACTTCGTGTGTTGTGTTTTTCCCGCGATCAAATAATCGTGGTGTGTGTATATTTGGTTGCCTTTAGGGAAGTGGATATTGAAGCCGGCATTTCGTCTCTATGAAGAATGGCATTTGCTCCCACCCTAGCAACTTAGGCTCGGTCATATCCGGCGGAGTCAAGTATGGGTCACTTGCAGCCTCAAATCTCTGCAATCCGGCTCTTTAAGAAAATCAACGGGCTTCTTTTTGGGTCGATGCTCCCACCTCCCACCCTCGGTGCCTCAACGCCAATGGAGGAAGCCCAGAGGATGTCTGTCGTCCACAGGCAGGCTCCCCAAGCAGCAGCCTTGCCGATGGAATCGGTCCTCTAACAACTGGCACATGCTAAAGACCAAGGTCGACGCAGGGGGCAGAATATTCGAGCTCTTCAAGAAATCAATGGCTTCAAACTACACTAACTGCAACAGCAACTCTCACTCTGTCCCATTTGGAAGAGCAACCTACGGGCCCCAAGCGGCCTCCCTTTTCACTATGCTAGTGGAGCAGGTAACTCAAGCCACCACTAGGCTATTCTTCAGGACCATGCTCCCGCCAATGAGCTTCAGCGCTCCTATACCATCGCAAGAAGCTCCCAAGAAATCGTTTTTCAGCGCTCCTATGCTTATTTACGCCCTACTTTGCATTATACTATATATAAGCACACACACACAAAATTGTGATAATAAAAGAGTAAAAAGTGAAAAATTATATTTAAAAGATAGGAATAGTTTAAGAAAAACAAGAAAGTTAGATATTTTCTTAAATGAAACTAGTAATAAGTAGTTATGAGCTGTTGTCCCAAGGGTTAGTAAGATGAAGGAAATTACTAATCTGAGGATAAAAATAAGCCTGAAAAATAGTTCCTATTCTGAAAGCCAAACATTTGAACGTTGATACCCTACTATACGCACTTACATACATCTTGAAACTCGGGATAGTAGAGGATACCTTGAAATGCTCTTGTCTAAAAGCCAAAGTATGAAGAAAATAAAAGTGGAGAATAAAAGATAAAATGGTGAAAAGAAAAATGAACACTAGTTTTGTTATCGCCGAGACAGCAATAAAAAATATAGCGAGGGTGCTTTATCACCTAGTGCCTTAGACCAACTGGTTTGGGAGCCACTGCTAAGCCTTAGGTGTTGCAAGACGAGGAAAAACACATAATTAGCAAGCACATGAGTAATCGGTCAGTTAGTACCACAAGACGTATTAACGGTCGCATGAAGAATGTGTGAGCAAATTCCATCTAAATATCTATTAAAAAGTACTAAGGTAGATGGACAAGAGTATGATTGCTTGAATTGAATTCTCTGAGTGTAGAAATGTCCAGTTCACACACGTAGGGGTATATGATCAATGTTTGGAAGAAAGGTAGGAATGAAAACTAAAGGCGATGTTTTATTTAGGGATAGTGTGATTTCTAACATTTTTTCATGACCATTAAGATAGGGCTCATAGCAACTGAAAAGCTGGTATAGTTGAAAACTCTTATTTTCAAGTTCTTTCTTTTATAGTTCTTATCTTTATATAACTTTCACCATCTCTCTTTTATTATAGGATTTTATGGGTGTAATCCGCTGAAAACCCTCAGGAGACAACACTCCTCCTACTAGGGATATGCCACTAGCACCGAGTAAGGAAGGCTGGGGGCAACTCTCCTCTTGGACTGACTCCGCCGACTCCAACGGCGGAAATTGATGCTGCTGTTCCAACTGGGAACAGCTTTGAACCACTTAGGAAGGTCCGCAAGAACTCTCCGACCGCTGTGCTGAAAAGATCTCCTCCACCTATGGAGAGCGCTACAAAGGTGAAGCCGGAACAGCCCCATCAACGGCTGTCCTCTAAAATCTACAAGGTCTGGCGTCAAGTCCAAGACTCGGTAATTGATCAAGATTATCCCCGCCGACAGAAAAAGGTGAAAGTTCAGCGGGAAGAGGACCGTCCTATCAAGCCACAAAAGGTGATAGCTACTTAGGTGCCCACTGCAAGGGCCCCCTCAACTTCGACCGCTCACAAGAAAAGAAGGCCGTAGAAAATCCCTGAGTCTGCGACGAATCGCAAGACCACTGAACCTAAACGCCCCAAGTCTGGGGGCATGGTGGTGCACACCGTCTATATGGCGTCCGGAAAAGAGGACAGCAGTATCTGCAGAGCCCTCCAGTGCTGGCTGCTCCGGTTAAGGGAAAGCCTCTCATTCATTATACAACAGCCCTCGAAGGTTCCTTAGGCGCATTATGGGCACAAGAGAACGACCAAGGGAAAGAAAGAGCGCTTTACTATTTGAGTCGAGTTTTGCTGGGGGCAGAAAGCAACTATTCTCCCATCGAAAAACACTGCCTGGCATTGATCTTCGCGATAACAAAGCTCAGGCACTACGCGTTGGCGCATGAAGTCCGTCTCATTTCGAAGGTAGACCCCCTTAAATATTTAATGTCGAAGGCCATATTGACAGGGAGACTCGCTAAATGGGCCTTGCTCTTAATGGAGTTTTCAATAACCTACCAGCCTCTCAAGGCAGTGAAAGGCCAGGCCATCGCCGACTTCCTCACTGAGCACCCGATACCTGCCGATTCTTCTTTGAATTGCGAGCTGCCAGACGAGCATGCGTTTGATGCGATCGACGGTAGTGATACCCGATTGGAACTCTATTTCGACGGAGCATCTTCCACGAAGAAGCGCAAACAAAGCATCCCTATAATCAAATCGGGGGTGGGCCTCATCTTCGTAACTCCACAAGGAGGGATAATGCGCTTTGCTTTCTCCTTAACAGAGCCGAGGACAAACAATGAAGCCGAATATGAAGCTTTAATAGCAGGCCTCGAGATCGCCATCGACATGGGAATTGAAAACCTCCTCATATATGGAGACTCTCAACTGGTCGTTAGCCAAGTGAACGGCGACTACCAGACATGCAAGCCAGAGCTGGTGAAGTATGGCGACAGAGTACAGCGATTGCTGACTCAAATTCCCTACTATATGCTGGAAAGCATACCGCGTGCGGAAAATAGCAAAGCAGATGCGTTAGCCAAGCTCGCTAAAAAACTGGCTGATGAAAACCTCGATGACGTTAGAATCGTGGTACAAAGCCGTCGGGTCCTCACACCCGCAGAAATATCTCCGGAATCATCTGAGGAAAAGGAAGCGACCGAGCAAATGGCTATGCAAATAAAGGACCAAGAAAAGGCTGAAGATTGGAGAGAAGTCTTCATAGACTACTTCAAATCCCGTCGAACGCCTGAAGATGCATCCTTAAGACATCAGCTTGTGAAACGAGCTCTGTCCTTCGCCTTCATCAATAATACTCTGTACAAGAGGTCATTTGATTCTCTGTGGTTGAGATGCCTGGGACCTGACAAAGCGAAAAGAATCGTTCAGGAATTTCACGACAGACTCTGCGGTTCTCACCAAGCAGGCCCGAAAATGAAGTTGAAGATTAAACGAATGGGCTACTATTGGCCCACGATGATTCAGGACTGCCTCGAATATGCGAAGCAATGCCACTCGTGCCAGATCCATGGGGACTTTATCCATCAGTACCCAAATCCTCTACATCCAACAGTGGCCAGCTGGCCGTTTGAAATGTGGGGGACTGATATAATCAGCCCCATCGAACCAACATCGTCCAGGGGACATCGATTCATTTTGGCGATAACTGACTACTTCTCCAAATGGGCAGAAGCAGTACCGCTGAGGGAAGTGAAGACGGAGAATATCCTCCACTTCTTCAAGACACACGTCATTTATCGATTTGGAACTTCGAGACGGATCATCTCCGATAACGGGCCAGCCTACAGAAGCCACAAGATCAGCAGCTTTGCGCAACAACACAACATAGACTGGAGATATTCCTCAGTTTATAATCCTCGAGCTAACGGTCTAGCTGAGGCTTTCAACAAGACCTTGACGAAGATCGTGAAGAAGACGGTGTCCCGAAATAAGAAAGACTGGCACGAGAGACTGCAAGAAGCTCTCTGGGCGTATCGAACTACGTTCAAGACGGCCACGAACACAACTCCATACGCATTGGTATTCGGTACAGAAGCAGTACTACCCTTCAAGATAGAATTACCTTCTCTACGAGTGGCAGTCCACTACGAGCTAACGGACGAAGAAAATGCTCACCTTCGGCTTGAGGAGCTTGATGCCCTTGATGAAACCCGGCTCATAGCGCAACAAAATCTGGAGGCTTATAAAGCAAAGATGATGCGCTCATATGAAAGATTGACCAGGCCGAGGACATTCCGCCAAGGCGAACTTGTGCTAGTGGTCAAAAGACCTATGATCCCTAATCGCGCCAAGCGAGGAAAATTCGAGCCGAACTATGAAGGCCCGTACATCATAGACAAGGTCTACCAGGGTGGAGCCTATCTACTCATGGATATACACGGTGAAAGGCCTTTCAGGCCAATAAATGGTCGCTTCCTAAAGAAATACTACGCTTAACGAGTTACAGCCTAGGTCAAGGATAGATGACGACGACTATGTCCGCTCGCTATCTTCTTAAGCCTAAACTCTGTAAAGTAGTGACAGGCCTTCTTCAACGACGGACCGAAACGTCCTTAAACTAACGACGGACCGAAACGTCCTTAAACTAACGATGGACCACTATGTCCTAAAACTAGTTGTTGACCGAGATGTCAATAAACTACGATGGATTGCGGCATCCCGAAACCGATACAAAAATGGAAATAAAAAAAATAAAAATAAAAATAAAAACGGTATGTCCATAAGCAAAATGGGCACGGATGAAAACCCGAAAGGGCTCCGTGAGTAAAAACAGCAGGGCTATCGGCGAGTGTTTGTGAAAACCTGAAAGGGCGCAATCTCGTTAGAAAAATAAAAAGAATAAAAAAAAAAGGAAAGACGGTATGTCCATAAGCAAAATGGGCACGGATGAAAACCCGAAAGGGCTCCATGAGTAAAAACAGCAGGGCTACCGGCGAGTGTTTGTGAAAACCCGAAAGGGCGCAACCTCGTTGAAAGACACTTGTAGGGTCCTCCCGACCTTGTAAGGAGAAATCACCTGCGTGAGATCCTTACGACTCACAAAGGAGCAACACACTTAGGAATCCTCTCGATTCCTAAGGAGAAATTACACTTGCGAGATCCTCATGACTCGTTAGGAGAACTCTCTTATGAGACCCTCATGGCTCATAAGATTTGAAAGTCTTAAGTTACAGAGACCTGAACCTGTTCTTAAGCAACCCCCACACAACCTTCGATATTGCCCTACAAGCGGCTCATACTGACCCTTGTATACAATCCACGGGCGCGAATAAACATTTTCCCAGCAAAGTCCCACCCGTGACTAGGGATATGTCCATATGGTGAAAAATCCTTATGAGTCCTCTCGACTTATAAGGAGAAAATCCTTTTGTAAGATCCTTACGACTTCCAGGGGAACACACACTTAGGAATCCTCACGATTCCCAAGGAGAAAATACACCTACGAGATCCTCACGACTTGTAGGGAGAAATACCTTTGTGAGACCCTTACGGCTCATGAAGTTAAAAGCCTTAGTCGACAGGACCCTAACCCTGTTTACTAAGCCATCTTTGTTCGACATCGACAGAGGCAAATGATGATTCGCTCCTGGCCATATTCTAGTTGTAGCGATGCTGATGCTGAGATTGGCACCAGATTCCAAGTTCTACACTCGCGATAAAAAATCAGCGAGCTAAAAATGCATATGAAATAGCCGAAATAATGGGGCAACTTGCAATAAAAAGCAGCAAGTAAAAATGTATGCATGAAAAATAGCCCAAATGATTGGGCAACTGGCAATAAAAAGCAGCGAGTAAAAATAAAATAAATAGCCGAAATGATTAGGCGCTGCGAAAAATAGCCGAAATGATGGGGCAATCACGACCTTCGCGATGTAAAAGCTGAAATGATAGAGCATCGCGGAAAAAGAAATAAAACAAAAAATGAAATTTATGCCCTACAGGTGATATTACATCAATCCCTGTATACAATCCAGGGGCGCAAACAAAGAAAGAATCGCACTCCTTCTCTCCCAGGTTTCATCAGAAGAAGAAGCCAAATCTCGATGAGTCACAGATAGCCTAGAGATCATCTTGACATTTGGCTCATTGCAGCAGACACAGTATCAAGCAAAGCGGAACAGCGGCAATTCCCAGTTCCATGACTCGACGGTGTACAGATGACCGGGAGTCGAATCCCAACTCCGTGAAATGCGGTTACAGTCAACAAAATTCCTGGTCACGTGGAACGCGGATAACGTCACTCTTTGACCCCGTGGAAAACGTCCAGAACGGATCCTGGTCCTCACAGAGCACGGCAGTGAACCCGTGTGAAGCATCCAGAGCGGAGCCTAGTCCTCGCCGAACACGGCAGTGAACCCGTGTGAAGCATCTAGAGCAAAATTCCTGGTCACGTGGAACGCGGATAACGTTACTCTTTGACCCCGTGGAAAACGTCCAGGGCGGAGCCTGGTCCTCGCCGAACGCGGCAGTGAACCCGTGGGAAGCATCCAGAGCAAAATCCCTGGTCACGTGGAACACAGATAACGTCACTCTTTGACCCCGTGGAAAACATCCAGAGCGGATCCTGGTCCTCCAGAGCACGGCAGTGAACCCGTGTGAAGCATCCAGAGCGGAGCCTGGTCCTCGCCGAACACGGCAGTGAACCCGTATGAAGCATCTAGAGCAAAATTCCTGGTCACGTGGAACGCCGATAACGTCACTCTTTGACCCCGTGGAAAACGTCCAGAGCGGAGCCTAGTCCTCGCCGAACACAGCAGTGAACCCGTGTGAAGCATCTAGAGCAAAATTCTTGGTCACGTAGAACGCGGATAACGCCACTCTTTGACCCCGTAGAAAACGTCCAAAGCGGAGCCTGGTCCTCGCCGAACGCGGCAGTGAACCCGTGGGAAGCATCCAGAGCAAAATTCCTGGTCACGTCGAACACGGATAACGTCACTCTTTGACCCCGTGGAAAACGTCCAGAGCGGATCCTGGTCCTCGCAGAGCACGGCAGTGAACCCGTGTGAAGCATCCAGAGCGGAGCCTAGTCCTCGCCGAACACGGCAGTGAACCCGTGTGAAGCATCTAGCGCAAAATTCCTGGTCATGTGGAACGCGGATAACGTCACTCTTTGACCCCGTGGAAAACATCCAGAGCGGATCCTGGTCCTCGCAGAGCACGGCAGTAAACCCGTGTGAAGCATCCAAAGCGGAGCCTAGTCCTCGCCGAACACGGCAGTGAACCCGTGTGAAGCATCTAGTGCAAAATTCCTCGTCACGTGGAACGCGGATAACGTCACTCTTTGACCCAGCGGGAAACGCCCAGAGCGAAGCCTGGTCCTCGCCAAGCACGGCAGTGAACCCGTGTGAAGCATCCAGAGCAAACATTGGACTGTGGAGTCCTTAAAATCCACGGACTGTGATGTCCTTAACCTCGACCGTAATGTCTTAAAACTAACGATCAACCACCATGATTCTAGACTGATTTTACCTTGGTTCAAGGGTACATCTCGTCATTCCTTTGATATTTGGCGTTGTAATTCCTCAACGTCTTCAAAGAGGTGACCGGTCCCAGTAACCACACGCTTCGTGGACTGTGGAGTCCTTAAATCCACGGACTATGATGTTCTTAACCTTGACCGTGATATCTTAAAACTAATATCGGACTGTGGAGTCCTTAAATCCACGGACTATGATGTCCTTAACCCTGACCGTGATGTCTTAAAACTAACATCGGACTGTGGAGTCCTTAAATCCACGGACTATGATGTCCTTAACCTTGACCGTGATGTCTTAAAACTAATATTGGACTGTGGGGTCCTTAAATCCACGGACTATGATGTCCTTAACCTTGACCGTGATGTCTTAAAACTAACATCGGACTGTGGAGTCCTTAAACCCACAGACTATGACGTCCTTAATCTTGACCGTGATGTCTTAAAACTAACATCGGACTGTGGAGTCCTTAAACCCACAGACTATGATGTCCTTAACTTTGACCGCGATGTCTTTAAACTATGGTACCCTGGAAAACATCCCAAAGCAACCCCTGACCCCGTGAAATACGGATAAGGGCGACCGCACCCAGCACTTGCGGGTCCTTACGACCTGTAGGGAAGAAAACTCTCTTGTGAGATCCTTACGACTCCCAAGGGAAAACCCGCTTAAGAATCCTCACGATTCTTAAGGAGAACTTACACTTACGGGATCCTCTCGACCTGTAGGGAGAAAAAAACTCTTTATGTGACCCTTACGGCTCATAAAGCTCAAAGTCCTAGGAGGCAGATTTTAACCCTGAATCCTAAGCCATCATTGTCCTGCAAAGAGATCAAGATAGATTACCCGCAGAACACATTCAATTAGAAGAGACACACCATTGAGAAGAGAAAAAAATATGTCTTTATTCATAAACCAAAATGGATACAGAGTACAATTCATGCAAAAACAAAAAGAATATACTCTCATTCAGGAGTATGTACAAAAAGAAAGGAAAAGATACAAGTCTTCAAGCCGGCGGGCGATTTAGCAATTTTACTGGCTCATCCTTCTTTTGCTGGATCACGGCTTCATGATTCAGTATCGCTAGAAGACGGGCCTCCGTCTGAGCCTGTTGTGCCTGATACGAGGCAAGCCGGCCTTCGAGCTCCTTTTCGGTGGCCTTGTGAGCCTCAACCCTTTCGCGGGTGAACACGGCAGCTTTATCAAGGGCCACCACATCTTTGATAGACTCTTGGAGTACTTGCCAGAGTTCATACGCTTTGTTGGCCTTGGCGGTAAGATTGGCTTGAAGCTCGTTCAGCGCCTTAGAGGCTAGCTCCCTCTCTGAGAATTTGCGGCCGAGCCTCTTCTCGCATGATACCATGTTTGCCGCGCACCGCTCTATCAGCCCCCGTAAGTCCGCCTTTGCAGCCACGGCCTCCGAAGAAAGGCGGGAACACTCACGTGCGTGCAAGCAAGCCTCCACCTGCTGACAGAACTCCACCCAGACTCGCACCACCACCTCGCTATGGTAGGTGGCAAGAAAAGGAAGAGAACCATTAGCTTCAGTTGCAAATGCTTCAGCTGTGATTGCGCTGCCAGCACGGAGCTCCTCGATCAAAGATGACAGGGAGACAAAGCTTAATTGGGCCAAGCGTTCTGAAGCTCGCAGAGCATAAGGGCCGGGCGGCATGGCGATATGCGATTCCAGCGCTGCGGGAGCTGGCAAGGCTGTTCAGATTTGAAGAATGTCAGTGAAACTCTTAAGCAAAGGAACAAATGGGACCACATTGAAAAGTCACTTACCTACGGTCATGCAAGTAGGAGCTGAAGATTCCCCTGGCCCTTCAATAACCTCGACCTCGTCATCGGCTTTCAAAACTGTAAAAGACATCAATGTCATTCCGCAAAATAACAACGATGCTATAATAAAAAAATGGAGAACGGCGCTAACCTTGCCCAGATGAGAGGACAATGCGTTGAGGAGATATCGCCTGTGGAGCGGCCATCTCCAGCAGACGCTGAAAGGATTGCCGGGGAGACAGATCGGCAATAGAGGCAGCTAGTCCGCGCAATTTTGAAAAAACAAAAGAGTTCAGATAACAGAAAGATCGCTAATTTAAAATGTAGAAGGTTACCTTCAACACTCCTCCCATTCTGAGCCGGGGGGATAGCAGCTTCAGCGGCCTCCGCCGTGGCCTCGAATTCCAATGAAGGGAGGATGGTCCTGACTACCTCCACCCCAGCCTCGAGGCCGCCCTCAGGAAGAGCCGGTGGGACGGCGACTACCAAAGGTGTCTCCCTCAAAAGAGCAAGTGCTCTAGGATCAACAACCGCCACAGGAGGCTCTATCGTGAGAAGCGCAGCGTCATCGCCCCCCTCCACATCGAGCAATGCTTCATTGGGGACGTCAACAGGCTTTATCTTCAACAAGCCCGTAGGGACCTCCCCCATCGCTGAAGACTCTGCATAATTCACGCAAGAATAAGGATACATACAGGTATAAACAATCTGAAATGCTACAAAGAAGTATAAAAACATACCAATACGTAACGAAGCCTTCAATATGGCTTCTTCAAGCTGATGCTCCTTCTCAAGGAGGCGTGCTCGCCGGGGTTCGAGGGTGGACTCGTGGCCGCCGGTCCATAAGGAAAGTGCATCCGCGGCATCCTCCGATGCAGCCTGCTTCAGGGCCCGTTCTCCCCATTCCTCCAAAGGGCCAATAAACCGCCGCTGGATCCATGAGGGGTCTTCATAGAAGATCACGGCGGGATAGGGTTTCTTCGGAACCCTTGCGTTCTGAGACTCATCTTTAGAACGTCTTATGGCCTCAGCCAATTGTGCGGCTTCCTCGGCAGCCGAGCCCGGGAAGAGAAGACCAGCGTCCGACTCTTGCACGACCAACGGCTCATCTGGAAGTATAGGCTCAGACTCCGCTAAAGAATCAAGTAAGTTGGTGGCCACCCTCCTCCACCTCTTAGATCCAGAACCGGCCGCCGAAGACGACCGTTTCTTCCCCCGTGGAGCCTTAGTGCGACGTCGGCCCACGTCACCTTCAACACCCTAATCCCTATCACCCTCGCCTGGTGCCACAACCGAGGATGACACCGCCATTGTCGATGCCACGGGTGGTGGTGCTGCCACGGGTGGTGGTGCTGCCATGGGTGGTGGTTTACCCCACGACCGGGTGCCCAATGGCATACCAGCTGTTGGGGTAAGATCCACCCCCGACTCTCCCGGAATGAGCGCAACACCGGTATCCCTCAAAGGAAAATGGACCGGCGCGCACGGTTGCAACATAGCTCCTGTGAACGGAACCCGAGTAGGAGCACCATGGCCAAGGAGTACCCTTCTTTCCTCAAGAATAATCGGGTTGACCCGATGGAGATACCAGCCCGTAAACGACCCCACGCATCGGGGCATATAATCAGCATCGGGGATCATGAACTAGGAGCCGGTGTTCAACCTCACAAAATGGTGGGCGGCATTTCGAACGGCTCCGGGTGAAGGAACCGGTGCAACTATGAAAGCCTCAAAAGGGACGCCCTGATCGTAGCCAAGCTGCCGGGCAAACCGATGCGGATTGTACCGCATGAAAAGAGCCGCGCTATCCTGACGAAATACCAGGTAGCCCGGTCTGATTGCGTATAAATGTGCGGCCACCCGGGGCCTCAAAGAAGGCACGTTATCTTTTGACCGGTCCCAAAGTTGCTGAACTGGACCCGAGCGAGAAGATAAGATTCGATCAGTGAATACCAATCCTCCAGCAGAAGTATAAGGAGAAATCAACGCCCGAATAGCCCCAAATTGAGTCGGGTCAGGGGCCGAAGCATCCACCAATAGTATGAGTCGCGGAAAGGTGTAAGCGTCATAAAATGCAGGCCTCTGATGTATAGCAAAAGCCCCTAACACATGCATCTCGATCCAAGAGGTGAAATAATGGAGAGAAAAGTTTACTACATTCACGCCAGGAGTCGAGGTATTAGCCGCAGCGCCTAACCCGTGATACAGATGCGCCAGCGCCGGGATGCCGATGGCCAACCGCGTCCCCTCAGCGATACAATGAGCCGAGTAGATAACCGAGGCTCTCATAAAGCGGCGATGCATGGGGATGACAAACCGACTGAGCCAAACACTGACAAACCCCACGAAGAACGTCTCCTAATCCATGCCGGGAGCTGCAATGGATTCAAAAGACATCGGCGACATAATGGGGATGTAGTACTGTGGTAGATCCGATTCAGTGGTCGGCAGCTTCTTCGGACCAAACCCAAAGGGGTCTTTGATTTTTGCGAACTTCGGAGCTATCTTCGACAGGACGTCCTCGCGAAGGAAGCAGGCAATGAAGCTCTTAAAAGTAACGCCCTGCTCCTCAGATTCGGTGAACAATCGATCAAAGATGCCTAGCGCCTTAATCAAGCTGGGACGCTTGTGGCGGACGGCGTTCTCAGCAGACAAGTCGTCAAGCAGTGCGGGCTCGGGTTCAAAGACATACTCGTCAGGAGGCAGCAACTCCTCATACAGTGCACCCCTGATTGGCAATCCCGAGATTTCATAAAATTCTTCCAGAGAGATCGAAACCTCACGATCCCTTAGAATAAAAGTGTTGGTGGGGAGATTCCACTGGTTCAAGAACACCTTAACCCACCAGACGTGCGGAGATTGGTAGTGAAAGAGCGACGCATATATCGCCTGGTAAAGCCCGACCTTCTGCAACCGCGCACAATGGGCAGAAAGGATGTAGCGAGCCCAGAGAAGGTAGCCCGTGGGGTGTCGAGGGGTGAGCCCTATCTTATAGATTTGTCCCCATGGTTGGGCCTCACTCTGATAAATACGCCGTCCCAGAATATCTATAGCTGGGATTGGATGGTTCGGGATACCAGTCGTCGAAGGCTCGAGCCGCCACATCGGAGTCCAATTCTGCATCTCTACGGCAAAGACTGTCCTTGGTGGATCCATTGGCAGAAACGGAAAGGTGGGCTCCGTTGGTACTTCGCAAAGGAAGCTTCGGCGTCCTCGGATAATATGACCGTACCAGGTCCCCCACAAAAGCAAGTTGGTGTCGGGTCATGAGCCTTGATCATCGCCATCACTTCCTCATCAGATGGTGATTGAGGAAAGGCGGCCTCCGAGCGAGTGAAGGGAAAGTACGGAACGGAAGCCATTGTACCTGAAATAAAATAAAGGAAAACTGTTAAAAGCAAAGCCAGCAATATATATATATATATATATATATGAGTATAAATATATATATGCATATAAAGACAGTTGAAGAAAGCGACAATAGACTCCTTTTTTATGGGACCATGGGCTACAAAACAAATGGGTCCCACAGAATCAAGATGGCGGCTCGTTAATAATGAGGCCAAGCAATTATAATGAGACAAAGGGAAGATTCTCATTAAATAAACAGTGGATTTCAAATGGCCCTACATATTCCCCTAAAAGAAATCCATCTGGGACTCTGTGACAAATCAAACAGAATCAAGGGAATTAAATTCCCAGAAAGTAACACTGTAAACTTCTTCTTGGTTGCGCAGAAGACAACTCAGGGCAGAAAGACCCTAAGAAATCCCCTGGAAAGAATTGAGTTCTTCATAGGAATTAAATTCCTTGTTAAAAAGGGGGGGAAATTAAATTCCCAGAGACATTTTCTCAGAGCCGAAGCTTTTGAGACGGGATTTAATTCCATGGAAAAGACAACCGCCACCATTAGCCCCCTGAAGATCAGAGAAAACCCTAAAGGGTCTGTGGATTAAAGATTGAGTGGTTTTCTGTTTCAAAAGAACTTAAAAATGGGTTCTTGATTAAAGGGGAAAACCCTTAGTGAGGATTTAAAATCCAGAGAGTTTTATGTATGAAAGTTCTTCGATCATCCGGAGACATTACCTGAAGAGATGGGTCTTACTTAAACAGAGTTAAACTCTGGGAATTTTTTAGGCAGAGAACTAAGCTCTGGAAACGAGAATTAAATTCTCAAGAAGAAAAGTTCTAAGGAAGAAGATAAGCAAGAGTGGAGGCGCTTCTGAAGAGACCCCTATATTTATAGGATGTGATGGAAACGCTTCATCTCCCCGATTCCCTAGATGGATCCAACGGTCACAAAGGTGACAGCGTTGCACTCACGTGCTGACACGTAAGAACAACGCTGTGGGGGCATTTGTTCCCTGATTAAAAATCAGGAAAGAGCTTCAGAGGAAGCATCACGTGCTCGCGCGTGACCGGCGGTCACGTGTTGGTATGTGACGGCAAAGAGCAAAGCGCAGAAGAGAAGCCCATTCAGGGGGTCACGTGCCCGCACGTGACCGGGGGTCACGTGCCCGCACGTGACTGGCTTTAAAAGCCCTGATGTTTAACAGAATTAAATGCTGAATAAGATCATTTAAATCTTTCCAAAATGGAGAAGAGTTATGTAAAACCGTTGGATTAAAAATTCGAGGGTGATTAAATATCACCAATTTATGGAAAAATCTTGGACATGGAAAGATTTCCCTCTAAATCTAATCGAAATAACAAAAGAATATCTTTGGATTTAAAATCCAACGGTGAATAAAATTCACCTAATAAGTTAAAGGCCCGGATCAATGATGAAAATAAATCAAATCTCTCAATAAACAAATCAAATCTTTCAATGAAAGATTCACTAAACAGATTGATTCTTTTCCTTCTCCTATAAATAGGTGCCAAGGGAGAAAGTTAAAAAGAAAGAAAGAAAAGAAAAAAGGGGGAGAAAAACAAACAGAGAGAGATAAAGAGCCTTGGAATCTTGAAAATTCAGAAGGAAGAATTTGATTCTCTGCAAAAGAAAAACCTTAGGTAAGAAAAGAAAGGCTTCAAAAAGAGAATTTAATTCTCAAAAGAGTTTAACTCTTCTATAAAGAAAAGAACTTAGTTCTTTCTCTGGTTGAAGATCTGCAAAGTTCACAGCTCCCCATAAATTGAGAATTTAATTCTCATTGGGTTGAGATTCTGCCATGCAGATCCGAAACATAGAGGAGGAATTGAGTTTTGAGAATTTAATTCTCACAAGAGTTATAAGAATTTAATTCCTTTGAGATAAAATTAGGGTTTAACCCTATATTATAGGAATTTAATTCCTTCAAAATGGACAGAACTAGGGTTTAACCCTAATTGAGAACTTAATTATCTCAAACTCACAGGAATTTAATTCCCTTAAAAAAGAAATTAAGGTTTCACCCTATGCCAGAATTTAATTCTTTACATATATGGGGAGTTTAATTCCTACAGAAAAGAAATTAGGGTTTAACCCTATCTAAGAATATAATTCTTCAAAAGAAAAGTGGGAATTTAATTCCTTTAAAATTATTGCTAGGGTTTAACCCTATGAAGGATTTAACTCTTAAAAAGATAAAGAGGTCTTCAAACATGCAAATGACCAGAGTCACGTGCTACCACGTGACCCCTGTAAAGATCCACAAAAAAGAACTTTGAGGCAACGCCTCACGTGCCCCACGTGACCCCTGAAGCACACAAAGAAAAAGCAAAAGAAACAGAAGCTATGGGCGCTCTCACGTGCCCCACGTGACCCCTTGGCAAAATCTTTAGCAGACAAATACCCAAATTCCCAACACGTGACAGGACGTGATGCTCCAAAGTATTCAATACGTCTGACAGAACAAAATAAAGGGAATCAGGGCGCTCTCACGTGCCACACGTGACCCCTCTTTCTTTAGTGTTTAACACTAATTTGAGATCTCTGTTTCCAGTGTTTAACACTGATTTTCTTAGTGTTTAACACTAATTTGAAGACCCTGTTTCCAGTGTTTAACACTGATTTTCTTAGTGTTTAACACTAATTTGAAGACCTTGTTTCCAGTGTTTAACACTGATTTTCTTAGTGATTAACACTAATTTGAAAAAACCCTATCTCCAGTGTTTAACACTATTACCTTCTGATGTGACACTACATCAAGAACTATATTTCCAGTGTTTAACACTGATTGTACTCTTAGTGGCTAACGCTAGTTTAAGGAATCTATCTCTAGTGTTTAACACTTTTGAACTTTAGTGTTTAACACTACTCTTGGCCAAGTTGGCTAATTTTTCAGAGGTAAAGCCTCTCCTTCAATGGACCAACAGAGGGCCAATATTCCAAACATGATTGGACTTAGCCCAAGAAGGCCATAAGTCCTCAATCCAGACTCAACTGAGCCAATGTGCTCATAACCTAATGAATTGGTCTTGTTTCCAAATTGGACTACAGATCATTTAATATACTTTGGTTCAAGGGTACATCTCTTCACTCTTTTGATACTTGTCGTTGTAATTCCTCAACGTCTTCAAAGAGGTGACGGGTCCCGACAACCACACATTGATACGGACTGTAGGGTCCTTAAGCTCATGGACTAAGATGTCCTTAACCTTGACCGAGATGTCTTAAAACTAACAACGGACTATGGGGTCCTTAAACTCGTGGACTATGACGTCCTTAACCTTGACCGGGATGTCTTAAAACTAACAACGGACTGTGGGGTCCTTAAACTCATGGACTATGATGTCCTTAACCTTGACCGGGATGTCTTAAAACTAACAACGGACTATGACGTCCTTAACCTTGACCGCAATGTCTTAAAACTAACATTGGACCGCAATGTCCTTAAACTATCTATTGACCGCAATGTCACTAAACTAAACAACAGGGCTCCCTTAATTGCTCTCTTGTCCGATCTAAACGATCCTGTTAAGTTGATCTTAGTCTAAAAACTAGACTAACGTATCCTTAACAAACGTTTAAGTCGATCTTAGTCTCAAATGAGGCTAACGTATCCTTAAACCTAAACCCCCAAACCCAAATCTAAGATAATACGGATTTGGACTAGTCCACGCCCTATGGGCGACGACATAACTCAGTCTCCGTATACAATCCACGGGCAACCAAACACAGAACAAATACACACGACACGAAGTCACCATCCGGAGAAGGAGAAAGTTGTTACCGCAATGCGGTAGCGTAATTAACTGCAGGGGCTTGCGCCTGCAGGGAAGAGCGTCCCCATAATCAAAAACCCCTCAAGCGATGGGGAATCTGACGAAGTCTGCTACATCGGACGCATCCGTTAAAACCTTCGATACATGGTGCCATAAATCAACTTGGCATCTTCGGAGAGGTGGACGGATAGCACCTATTAGCATCTGCCCCGAATCTCAGGCAAGACGTCCCTGCGTCGCGCCGTCTTTCGGAGGGGAACATCGCCCACAAGCCGCAAGGGATCTGCTAAACGTAACGACCACCCGGGTATTTAGCGATCAGAAGATCAACAAGCAAGCCTGCTCATACTCCTACGAATCCAATCAGTAACATTACCGTACAGTCCGGTCTCTTCGTCAGATATGTCGTATATCACAGCCTGGGGGTGGTATAACGTCAAACCCCAATAGTCTGATAAGTCATGCCGATGTGAGGCTCATAACTGTTTGAGATACTACTGATAACACTTACCAGTAGATCTCAACAACCCTGGCCAGGGATTTCCTGTTATAGCCAATCGAGCATAGCGCAACATCAACCCCCAATACCGGGAGAGACGAATCCCCTCCTATCGCTCATTGCCTCCATGTGACTCGGGACTGTACCCAAAAACCACCGTTTTGCATGATCTCTTGAACATGGTAAGGTGGAAATCAAAGCACAGTGGTAATCACACAAGACTCTATGACGATCTCGGGTCGACAGGCTAACCTGTACCAGTGTCATCAGAGAACTGCTATCTGACGATAGGTATAATACCATCTAGAAGTTCTCGGCGAGTCCGTTCAGTGTACCCAGTCTCCACTGAGCACCCGTATACCTGCTCGGATGTCAAACACCAATGGATATAGGATCATCCATCGCCCATCATATGGGTCAAGAAGCGTATATGCTAGTCTACTCTGGAATATCAATGCCCCATCTCGATACCCCCATGACTAGGAACATTTGAAGGATGTACTTACCGACTACCTCTGCCCCACTAGTATGATCTGCATCATAATCTTGATAGTTAAGTACTCATCCTAAGGGCTTTATCAACATGTAATAGAGAGACAATAAGTGTACATGTTAAGATAAAGAGCAACCAGATAGCATGCTATCATGTCGAGCAAGAAAGTCCTCCCTTTATATGTCCAAGCATCCACTATAATATACATCACATGTATAATAATAGCCTCTAGGGCATACATATAACTAACAATATCACCCTGCGATATGCTTGGGATCTCCAACAAGCTAGCACCCCGTGCGACGAGTCAGACCCCTAGTCTCCTCGGCTATTGGTCTTCCGGTCCGGCTTCCTAAACCCACCGGGAGAGACCGACGGGTTTATGACTAGGACGGGACTCCCGAGTTTCCTGAAAGGAAACGAATAGGTTCGCCGGGCTGGCTATATGTATTCAGGTAAACTGGCTATGGGATAACCACTTCGGTCACTCGGCCTATAACACATCGCAATCTCATCCTGACCCGGTCAGGACGACTCTATTAAGTGCTCCCACTGTCTCCATACCCAATATGCAACAATACAGTCGCTACTCCGAGCAGATGATGTCTGGTACTTAACCACACCTTCATATGCTTCCCTAGCACAAAGGGGATCTCTCGTTTGAGGGAGAGTTCCTACCTGCTGACATATCTTTGTTAAATGTTTGCCCTGCACACATCTTGTACCCCGTACGCTTCGTGTACCTTGTATATTTGTACTCCATGCCTGAAATAGTCAAACAAAAATATAGACATGTCCATCCCAGATCATAAAGAAAGAAAGCAACACACAATCAATCTCTAAATATGCATCTATAAAAAGTTTTCATCCATAATAATAATGCTAAACATAAGAGTAAGCTCTATCAAACTATCTGAAATGCAATACGTCACCTAGGACGAAACCCAAACGCAAATAGCGTCACTCGGCCATTTCCTTCGTCATCGGATCCCCAATCGTCTGATCTGAAGAAAAACTTTATAGCTTAGACCACCTTTTCATGTCACTTGCTCCTTGATGAAGTGTCGTTAGATCTGTAAGTGTTTCAACTTTCTATATATATGGGATTGTTTGAGTATGCTATCGGTGACCTGATATCACGATAAAGAGAAATCCTGCTTCCCTTACATTCGGAATCATGCACAGACTCCCGAGAAATCACCTCAGCCTGGCAGCCTCTTTGACGCTATTAAGATAGTCGCATATTCCACCTCCATGGTGAAAAAACTACATAACATGCTTCTTGCTATTCCAAGTGATGGCCCTACCATTATACAAGAAAGCAGGTACAGATGTGGATGTACACATACCCAGATTGCCGGCCCAGTCGACATTTGTATGTCCACATAACTGCAAGCATGATTCATTATAGCATAAGTATAATGGGTCGTCCCACATAAATACCTGAAAATTCTCGTCAGTTCATCCCAACAAGCAGACCCTAATATTAAGTCCAATCGACAAAGGTTATATGTATGGTCAAATACACATTATGCATACTATACAAAGTGGAACCCACAAAATCTGTCTTTCTTCGTCAAGAGTCTTATAGCAAAAATCAAGGCTAAAAATATGTCAATTAGTGACTGGAGTAATAAATTGAAGTAATTGTGCAGGCAGAACCGTTTTAAGGCATACTTCATATGAGTCTCCGAAAACAAACATAGGATGTACTTGAAACGGCTCCTCATGGTTCCAATTCCCAAGCACAAACTCAACATCCCATATGTCATCTATAGTGAGAACAGCCACTCCAAGTGGTATTAATTGTCTCCAAATCACTTTTGGTCACCACAACATCGTTCACAACAAGATCTCTGAACTTATAGTTGGCGCATTCAATCATCGTCAGTCCATATCCGATATAGATTGATGGCATGAACCGACAACTGCTTGGATAAATGTTTCAAGTCATAAATAGACTCTCTGAGTCGACTCGAGTCCCCTTGGCTTTGAAACCCGTAGGCAGATCTCCCAGATCTCCTTATCCAAATCTCGATCGACAATACGAGCTAAATCTCCAGAACTAGTTCAAGATCTTTATGTGTAACGATTTGTTAGGGGGTGAAATTGTCACGACCCGAAATAGCACGTGACTGGCACTTGAATCATGTGAAGTGTATAGGACCACACCTAATTCAAGTAAGCCAAAAGCCCAGAAATCTAAACCATTTTTAACGAAAAGAGTGAAGGAAAAACTTGTTTAAAAGCAAGTGGTTTTAACAAAATAAGGCATTAAACATTTTAAAAGCAACATCATATTTTTCCGAAAATTTCGGCAGAGTTTCCTTTGTAAATACTGGCCCCCAAACGGGTACAACACATGAAATACATAATAACGAATAACGACATCCCCAAGCGGGAGCTAGCTCTTCGCCAATTGGCGGAAACAACCATGCAATGCAATATAATATACAACGCCGAAGGGCGAGAATCAAAACTCAGCAAGAAAACCAACATCCTCAAGAAAACCAGAGAAAACTATAATAATACAGCGCACGACTCTAAGGCCGAAAGAATATACATACTGGTCTTCTAAGTATATAAATTAATACAAGTCTGGTTGATGGAGTTTACTAGATACAACTGAATAAATAAAAATACTGCGGTGGTCAAGATGCAAGTGAACCCACCTACCAAAGCAATCAC
Organism: Agapanthus africanus; assembly: GCA_030015575.1. Lineage (NCBI taxonomy): Eukaryota > Viridiplantae > Streptophyta > Magnoliopsida > Asparagales > Amaryllidaceae > Agapanthus > Agapanthus africanus. The sequence goes on along the minus strand of CM057349.1, from coordinate 405,447,458 downwards.
CCGGAAAGAAGCAGTGTGCCAGCAAAGCCGCCAACGAAACCTGTACGGCAAAACCTGCAAGAAACTGTGGCACAACGGGAGTGAGTTGCTAACTCGTGAGTAGAAAATATCACCGAGAAGAATCGCATGTATGACTCTCTCCTAGGTCATACAATACAATCCTCAATATATATAACCTGAAGTATCTAATAATGATAAGGTAAACATCTATACATAAGTGTAATACCAAGTGCTCGTGTCAATGCCTCAGGTAGCAACATATCACATATATGATGTACGAATACATAAAGGATGAAAACCAGATACATCTTGAATAAGAAATTTGTTTTCTTATCTCAGTGAGATTTCTATATAAAACCGAAGTATCATCAATGAAATCAACAGAGAATCCGTGTCAAGTATCGACACAAAACATATATCCCAATATCTCAATATATCGGGCTCCGGTGATCCGGACTGGCCCATATCATAAAATCTCAATATCTCAATGTCTTAATATCTCGGGCTCCGGCAATCCAGACTGGCCCCCGGGCTCCGGCAATCTGGACTAACCCAAAAATCAAATTTCATGACTACGTCGGTATCTTCCGGATATCCGCCGCGTCATAAATAACCGGTCGGTAGTGCTCCCCTGCCAGGCTCAACGCCTTCATCTGCGACCATCTGGCTCTGGGGTACCGCACGGGGTCCACCATGCACCCGCAGACGGTTCATCCTCCTCCTCGAATCGAGTGTATGATACTGCTCAAGAGCCGAGAAAACTCATGGTGGACACATCTCACATCATATCACGAGAAAACCATAAATTTCTATCTTTTGAAATAAAAATGAGTTTATAAAATCCTTGCGGTTTCTTCAAATCCATAAATCTCATGGAAAATCCGAAATTCCAAACTCGAGAGTAAATATACAGTGGGTTATCGACATAAAGCCCCATAATATTGCATGACAAATGGATAAATACACATGCATGGATATCTATGTAAAAGAATGCAATATCAAATTTAGCACATAAAAGCAAGTATACTAATAATGTGTTGAAACTACCAGGTAGCAGGTTATATCAATGAAGTACTATTTCTAATGTGTACGTGACATAGAAATTACCGATGATGATGTGTGTGAGCCGGCAAGCAAGTATACGTGGAGCATACGCATCATCGGTAACGGTGTTGGTGTCCTAACAGCATGGGTTCATAATAACAAAGGAAATCACAGGTATAAACATGCAATGCGATAAGAACAACATGAATATATGGAAAAGATATAGTAACCGCAACATATAAGAATATACATTTATATATATACGAGTCATACAGTTTTAGCATTTGAAATAGCACGAATCGTGGTTTTTAGAAAATAGGGGCTACGATTTTTTAAGAAAAGGTACGTCCTTTGAAATATTCGTAGTGTCCCTCGGCCTGTCTTTAAAATACTCGCGATTCGTTGTTTGAAAATAAGTATGACTCGAGCCCAGTCTAACATAACTACATGACTAAACTAAGAGACTAATCGAACGAGTAAGGAAATCCACCTAAGTCCGAGTTGATATATCCAGTAGTTGGTGATCCCGCCTCAATAGCGTCACGTACGATAAAATATATAATACGATATCCTCGAGTCACGAGTGCGGATCAATCATCATATTTATACTTCGTACGGTAAAATCCATCGTACGGCATCCCAAAATCGGGGTACGGGTCAAATATCACATTTATCTCATTATTCATCTGGTATCATTATCATAATATCAAGAACTAGGGGTAATGATCTAAAGTCTAGTACATTCTGATACCATCAACATATATCCGCGTGTGTATGAAAACACATCGCCCAACGATCCGCTCATATATCATATCGTATATCATAACACGACCCAATTCACATCACCGATCTCACGGCATCATGCCCAATCGCATCGACTCACCTCCAAGTATCATATACTATTCTCATCATCCGTGTATACGTATATGTGTGTGTGTGTGTGTATAATATATATATATGTGTATCTATATACACACACACACACCCACCAACGCATCCACACACACACACACATGAACATATACACCCATAAATCATATCACGTGTGTACATGTGTGTGTGTCAACCTTACTCTAGGGTTCGCGACTAAGAAACTAACTAACTAAAAGTACATTCATCCAAATTACACTAAATCCAATCCGTGGTCTCCTAAAGCCTTCCTTGCTAAGTATTCATATCTCTCACACACACACACACACCACACACACACACACACACATATATAAACACATCATATTCTACGAAATTGCGGGGGTGCTATACGTCATCCACCCGACTTCCCCCGTAGATATATATCTACTCACCTGGATGCCTCGGCTAATCTGATCCGATCTCCGCCTTGTCTTTTTTCGCTCCACATCCGATACCTCTGCACCCGATTCTAGAATCACACACAAGCAAAAAGATAATAAATATATAATTAGTCGCGGACACAACCAAAACAAGTCAACCACGCGCCCTAACTAGATGCGCACGCACTTGGTGCACAAAACGCTCTCGCGGCAACGACACAGACCACAACTAGGGTCGCCATACGTGGCAACTACCAAACCAAAAACCCAATCGCACCAATCGCATGTCCACGACACATCAAATATGATATGAAATAGGTTATAATTCACCAAAACCTCAAACTTGAAATAAATCGATTTAACCCAAAAACCTAGTAAGTATCTTTTAACCGTTTTAGTACAAACTTGATGTTTTAACCAATCTAGTGGCCACATTGCTCACTAAATATCTTAATTAAGCCACACACATATTCATTAGATTTTAATCTCACTTCTTTATATGAATTCTAAAATTCTAGTTTGCAATATTATACAATTTGGACAAATTTTCAAGTAACAATATGAAATTTAGCAACTAGGTTAGGTTTTGCATGCTTTAATATGTTAAACTACACACTTAAACCATGTTCAAATGATATAAAACCCTAACTTGATCCAAACCCAAATCTTGAAATTCCAAACTTGCAACTAAAACCTAATTAACACTTAAATAAATTTGCTTTAAGCAATTAACTAACAATTTCATTATAGGGTTAAGATTTATACCTCATAGAATTTTGAGATCTAGCATGAATTTTAGCCTCCCAAATTGTCATCTTGCTTCTTGATTCATGTTAGCTTGGGCCAAGAAAAAATGGGTAGAGATTAGATTAGGCATTTGTGTGAGTTTGTATGGATTTTTGATGCATTTTTTGTGAGATTTTTAGAAGAGAATGAGGGGAGAAAATTTTGGGGCAACATGAAAGGGCTCGGCTGAATAGGAGAGGGGAGAAAGAAAATGTGTGTTGAATGATTGACCAAGTCAAGAAAATAAAGCCCATACCTCAAGTCAACACCACACCTCTTCTTTCTTTATTCTTTTTTTTTCTTTTCATTTTCTTTTCTCTTGACTTTTGAAGTGGGGAATGGGGGAGATTGGGGCAGCTTGGTTTCGGCCAAGGTGGGAAATGGGGTGTGTGGGTGTATGTAGAAATTTCCATATCAAGAAAACCCCTTCAAAACTCATTATTGTATCTTATATCAATCTTTTCCATTTTATTTTATTTTTCAATTAACTTTTCCCCCTAGAGTTCTCTAGAACAATGGAGACCATTTGAGAAGAAGAGAACATACCATAAACTTGTTATGATGTTGTCATAGTTCACAAACATGTAATTAACCCATTCTCATTTGTAATTATCACTAATTAAATGTATTGGTGAAAGCTTAAAATAATATTTAAAATAATTAATTACGGAAAATATTTTAGTAAACTAGAAATTTTATAAGTGACCCATTAAATACCAAATACTAGCAATTACATAGCTAGAATAGGTATATTTAATTTTATGTTGAAAGATAATTATATCTTGATTTTTACGGAAGACACCAGTTATTTTACCGATTATTCGAAATTTCACCTAAACGATTTTCAAAACGTTACAGAAATAGACACAATCATTACCCCGGGTGAAAAGTGTGTATTCATTGTCCACCTACACTAGGTGAATCCTTTTGCCAACAATTGTGCTTTGTATCTCTCTACAATATCGTCCTCCCTTCGCATGATCTCAAAAAACCAAGTTTTTATCAACAGTCTTGCGTCCGGTAGGATAATCGATCAAATCCCATACTTGATCCTTTATCTGACTCTTGCATCTCTTCCATTGTCGTTATTCACTCTTTCAAAGTAAGCCCAGAAGTAGCGTCCACAAATGACTTGAGTTCCTCAACCAATGCAGAGTTACCATAGACGCTCCTCTTTGATATCAAAATATCGTCGGGGTGTCAATCCACAGCACTATTTACAAGTCTCTTGAGAATCCATCATTAACTCCGCGCCATCAAAGGAAATATCTCTCCTATTGTCGCCAGCTACTGAAAGAACTAATTCCTTCTGCACCGCTGACCGACTAGGAGACTCCTCAATCTCGTAGAATCCTAAATCTTGACTTATATTTGCCTTTTGCGTAAATTTCTCCCCGAGAAAATCATCCGTTGTTTCCTCCCTAAGAAAATCAACGTCGCATGACCAAATATCAGTCACGGTCCTGTCACAAACTCATGGACACTAGTGACATTGCAGGTCTCTCGTTCGTCCACTACTCATAGGGTGTTTGACTGTACTGGCTTTAAAAACACATGATCAAGAACACAAGCCGCTGTCAACAGCGCATCTCCCAAATAATATGTAAGATTGGCCTTTGCCATCATGTTATTTATCATATCTAAGGGTTTCTTAATTCTCCTCTCTACAACACCATTTTGTTGCAGAGTTTACAGTATCATCAGCTGTCTGACGACTCATTTTCCTTCATTCAGTTCGTTGAACTGCTAAAATAAATACTCATGGCTTACTTACAGTTCTCAGAAGTGCTCTGAAAGAAATACGCATAACCCTGTTTGCGTGAGCTGGCTCTACACTTTACTGATATAGCACTCAATACAAATCAACGCTTCAGTTCCATGTGAGATCAGTAGCCTTTCGAGTAATTATTAATGAAGGTGTTAAATTAGAAAACTCCACTACTTGTCTTCATATTTATTGGAGTAAATTATCTGCAACGGATATCCAAATGATTTTCTTTTAGTAGTTTTATCTCTAAGGCAACTCTCATAAGTAGATGGTTTGATTTTGGCTCAAATGCCAACTCATCCCCTCTAGGTGGTTAAGTCATCTCATCTATTTATTGACCTAATCTACCATGCCACTCATGATATTTATAGAAGTGTCAATTCTCAAAACCATAAGGAACTTATAAGACAGATTTTCCCATTAAACTGTCCAAATATCCTAAACCGAAACTGAAAACTTAACTAACGAGAAGATGATTTGTGTATAACTATCTACATCCCCGATGCAGAATTGACTCGTATGTTCTTGACACATGATTTGCTTCCACAAACCTTTCTGCTCCAAGCAGAAGGCCTACTTCCACTCAGTACCCTGACGAGTGGAGCGGTTCAAATTCCCACAGTCAAACGTTGGACTTATTATATTCATTATTGTCGGCACATTTCTCCATATCAGATCACTTAAGTTGTTGGCGCGTTATTCCTGTTTTCGTAACTCGATTGAACCCTTCTTGTGTTAGGACACCTGCCCTTGTGTACTGTTGATCTCGTTAATATATCAGCAGCGCTTTTGGTTTTATTGCCCCTGGCGATTAAACCTTGAGCCTCAGTTACTCAAATGTACCAGTAAATGTCAACACATTCGCTTTCCTCATAACTAACTGCTTCATATGTCAAGTAGAAAAACATATAACCACCTATTACTATCACTCAACAGTCTAACTGGAGCAGCACTCTTTAAATCCCGAATTGATGAAGATATAACTCTTAAGTGTATCTACATTACGTGGTTCGACTCATTATGTAAAAATAAGGTCAAACCGATAAATAATGTAACATTGTCATGTCGCATAGATTATCCCGTAATCATCGCACAGCTTATCTCTTGGCGCGTAGATACCTTATAACTACCGCTCAGCATAAACTGCGAATGCTCAGTAATAAATCATATGATCACTAATGACATCGCTCTGCATCATGTCCACATATAGAGCGATCCTAGATACGCCGATCCTCCAAAGATCTCTGCATCTCAATGGTGTTGCGTCGTGTAGCCCCACTACATTGATGCCACCTCAATGGTGCTACGTCGTATAGCCCTGCTATATCGCTGCCACATTGTCACCAACGTCCAAGTTTTTCAGCTTGTTCATGTAACATTAAACTAATATTTCTGTATCCGTATATTATCGTCATCTACCATCTCACCCCTGGTGAGACTAACGATATCAATGCGTTAAGACTATGGCATTTGATGGAGTACTGTTCTTTCCCAAAGAACGCTTTGTCTTCAATCCATCTTAACAAAAATAATAAATTTACATTCCGAAAAAAGAAAAGAAGGCCTACGACCCCAACCACATCCTTCAAAAGTATAAATTTTAAAATTCTATTAAAATAATTGAATAACGAATTGTAGATTTTCTAGAAACGGAGTAGATTGGGTAGTTGAATCTAAACTCTCATATCCTCTCAAAATCTCTCACCTGAAATTTGTCAGATTTTATTAATGCATCATGCGTCTTTATTTATTTAGTATGACGTGCACATCATAAATGCAACAACTAATCTAACAAATTTCACTTTTCATTAAACTGTCCTATTTAATTTTGTTCGTTTTATTAGGGTTTTCATTTTTGTCGTGAAATTGACACGCACCCCAGGCGCTCCCATCGGAACAACTACCCATCAAATCTTATGTGAGAGTAAAAGTCTGAAACTTTTGGTGAGCAAAATTTTTTTCTCGAAAAAACATAACTTACAGAGTTAATGGAAAAACTCTCCACTAACCCAAAACTTGAGTGGGAAACTCCAAAAAAAACTCAAGATTTTTTTCTTAATTTTCCAGAATTTTCTAGATTATTTTTGGAATAAAAAATTTATATACAATATTAAGCCAAGGCCGGCTCGGTCTTAGAACACCCGAGCCTGGCTTGAGTTACACTCGGTTTTTTTATATAATAAAATTGGCCTACAGGGCCTGCTCCTACAGGCCCTACCTGCGGGCAGGCCCGGGCTAGCTTAGCCTGCACCCGCAGGCCTTACCTACGGGCGGGCCCGGCCTGGGCCAGGGCATCCCACCAAAAAAATTTTTAAAACCCAAATTAATTTCTGGATTTTCCCAGAAAATCCGGAAAAAAAAAATTAATTTAAAAAATCAGAAAAAAAATTCCTTTACCAGAAATATTTTTTTGTTAAAAAAAATTGGCCTTCTACCGAAATCCAAAAAAAAATATTTGGTCTTTTACCAAAATCCAAAAAAATATTTGGTTCTCTACCAAAATCCAAAAAATACATTTGATTCTCTACCAAAATCCCAAAACAAATCTCTCAAGTTTTATCCAAAAATAGGGTTGGAGTTTGAAAATTTTGCGGCCTAGCCGCCATAAAATCTCACCAAAAGAGAAAAAAAAATTTAAAAATCTTCTTCTACACAAAAAGATCCTATCTTTTTTTTAAAAATACTCCATATTAAGAAAGGTTTATAGAGATAATAGAGAAATATAGAAATCAATATAAAGAAAGTATTTATTTATTCTTGTTGTAACCAATGCATTTTACAATACCTCTATTTATAGGCTCATAAAATGAGAAATCAATAGTCATAAGTTATAAAGAGTTATCATCTACTCTTTACACTTTCTCCATTATCTCATATATTGATGACAAGTCATAAGTATAAAGAGTTAATTCCTTACGTTCAGGTAACCAAAAAACATCCACCATATCATAATAATACAATTTATAACACCCCTCCTTGGATTTCCATTTTGCAAAGATATGTCTCGTTAAAACCTTACTAAGGAAAACCTAGTGGGAAAAATCCTAGGTAAGGAAAAAGAGTACATTATATTTTGCGTTAGATAATACGAACAAATTGATGCCTCTTTAAAAACCTTGTCAGGAAAACCCAGTGGGAAAAACCATGGACAATGGAAAAAGAGTGCAACGCATATTATCTTCCCCTGTTAGAAATATCCTTGAGCCAGCACATTCCAATATCATAAACCAATTTCTTAAATTTTGAAGTAGGTGATGCCCTGGTAAACAAATCAGATAGATTATCACTTGAACGAATTTGTTGAACTTTTTGCCCTTGTCTTGAATGTCATGCGTAAAAAAGAACTTTGGTGAAATATGCTTCGTTTGATCTCCTTTGATAAATTCACTCTTTTGCAAGCGGCATTATCTTCATATAGTATTGTTGGAATTTCTTTATATGAACGTAGATCACAAGTTTCTTGGATATGTTGGGTCATCGATCTTAACCAAATGCATTCCCTACTTGCCTCATGAATTGCTAATATCTCTGCATGATTTGAAGAAATAGCAACTAAAGTGTGTTTCGTGGAGCGCCATGATATAGCTATATCACCATACGTGAATAGATAATCTGTTTGAGATCGAGCTTTGTGCGGGTCAGATAAATATGCTGCATCTGCATAACCAATTAGTTGTATTTCGACATATTCGAATAAAACAAACCCACATCAATCGTTCCTTGGAGATATTGAAATATATGCTTAATTTCATTCCAGTGCCTTCGGGTTGGATAAGATCTATATCTTGTTAATAAATTAACAGCAAACGCTATATCAGGTCGTGTATTGTTAGCAAGATATATTAGTGCTCCTATTGCACAAGGTACGGTACTTCAGGACCAAGTAGTTCTTTGTTATCCTCTCGAAACCGGAAGGAGTCCTTATTCACATCAAGTAATTGAACAACCATTGGGGTACTCATTGGATGTGCTTTATCCATGTAGAATCGTTTTAGGACTTTTTCATATAAGTTAATTGATAAATAAAAACTCCATCGGTTAAATGCTCGATTTGTAAGTCAAAGCAGAACTTTGTTTTTCCAAGGTCTTTCATCTCAAATTCTTTTTTTTTTAAGTAATCGACCGCCTTCGGAAGCTCTTTAAAAGTTCCAATAATATTTAAACCATCAACATATACGGAAATTATGGCAAATCCAAATAAAGTTTTCTTTATAAAAACACATGGACAAATTTCGTCATTTATATAACCTTCTTTTAATAAATATTCACTAAGGCGATTATACCACATACGTCCAGATTGTTTTAATCCATATAAGGATTTGTATAATTTGATCGAGCAAATATCCCGGGATATTGAACCACGTGCTTCTTGCATCTTAAAACCTTCAGGGATTTTCATATAAATATCACTATCAAGGAATTCATATAAATAATCTGTAACTATATCCATCAGACGCCTATCAAGTTTTTCTTGTACTACTAGACCGATAAGATATTGAATTGTAATAGTATCCACCACAGGAGAATGTGTTTCTTTAAAGCCAATACCAGATCTTTGGGAAAAACCTTGTGCTCCAAGCCGTGCTTTGTATCTAACGACTTCATTTTTCTCATTTCGTTTTCGCACAAATATCGATTTGTAACCCACAGGCTTTACACCTTCCTGTGTTCATACTACAGATCCAAAAACCTCATGTTTTGCAAGTTAGTTTAATTCTTCTTGTATTACGTCTTTCCATTTTGGCCAATCATTTCTTTGTCGACATTCATCGACTAATCTTGGTTCAAGATTCTCGCTTTCTTCCATAATATGTAGTGTTATATTATAAGCAAAAATATCATCGATGATTGTTTCTTTTAGGTTCCACCTTATTCCAGTAAAGACATAATTTATTAAGATCTTCTCATTTTCATTATCTTCATTATTACTAGATACCTGAACCTCTTTTGGGGTTTTATCGTCGATTATGTCTTTTGGTCTCTTCATGAGTATCTGCCTCCTCAATCTGGGCATTTTGATTATTTGCGTCTTTTCTCTTTCGAGAATTTTTATTTTTTGAACCGATCGGTCTATCGCGCTTTAGAAGTGTCGTAGACTCATTTGCTGCAATATTCAATGACCCCCCTTCCGGGACATCAATTTTAACTGGAGCATTAACAGCAGGAATATGTGATTTGATTACTTTATTTAGGTCAGTAAAGGCATCTGGCAACTGAGTTGCTATAGATTACAACTGTACTATCGTTTGAACTTCTAGTTCATATTGTCTTGTGTGAGAATCAAATTTAGATAAAGATAACACATTTCATGTAATCTCTTTTTCCTGTTTATTTTCTTTCCTAATGTTGGGAAAACATTTTCATTAAAATGACAGTCGGCAAACCGTGCCCTAAATATATCTCTTCTCAGTGGTTCAAGATATCTAATTATAGAAGGGAACTCAAAACCAACATATATTCCCCACCTCTTTTGAGAACCCATCTTAGTGCATTGTGGAAGAGCAATTGGAACATATACCGCACACCCAAAGATTCTTAAATGGGAAATATTTGGCTCTTGACCAAAAGGCAGTTGTAAAGGGAAGAACTTATGATAACTTGTTAGTCTGATGCGTACAAGTGCCGCTGCATGCAAAATAGCATGCCCCCATATCGAAATTGGGAGCTTTGTTCTCATAATTAATGGTCTAGCTATTAATTGGAGGCATTTAATAAATAATTCAACTAAACCATTTTGTGTATGAATATGAGCAACGGGATGTTCAACAACTATCCCAATTGACATACAATAATCATTAAATACTTGGGATGTAAATTCACCAGTATTATCAAGACGGATTCTCTTAATTGCATATTCTGGAAATTGTGCTCGTAATCTAATTATTTGAGCAAGTAATTTTGCAAAGACAACGTTGTAAGTTGATAATAAACACACATGTGACCATCTTGTACATGCATCTATTAAAATCATGAAATATTTAAATGGTCCACATGGTGGATGAATAGACCCACATATATCACCGTGAATTCGTTCCAAAATTGCAGGAGATTCAATTCCAAGTTTAGATGGTGATGATTTAATAATTAATTTACCCTGAAAACAGGCAGCACATGAGAGCTCATTACATTGAAAAATCTTCTGGTTTTTTAATGGGTGCCCGTGTGAATTCTCAATGATTTTTCGCAAAAATGTTGATCCGGGATGTCCCAGTCGATCATGCCAAATAATAAAAGTATTTGGATCAATGAACTTCTGTTTTACTATAGCATGTGTTTCAATTGTATTAATATTTGTGTAGTACAAGCCAGAAAAGAATGTTGATAGATTTTTAAGTACGCATTTCTTACCCGAGGGGAAAAATGTAATATATAGATATTCATTGTTTCTTTCTTTTACAGTCTCAATGTGGTATCCGTTAAATCGAATATCTTTAAAACTTAACAAGTTTCTTTGAGACTTACTAGAGAATAATGCGTTATCAATAATAAACTTTGTTACTCTAGGTAATAATATATCTGCTCTTCTAGAGCTTCAATTAGTTTTGTACTACCAGATATCGTGTTAATATTGGCTTCAGCCGTTATTAGATGGCAAAAATATTTCATATCTTTAAATATCGTGTGCGTTGTTGCACTATCTACAAGACATACATCTTGATCATTAATCTTGGATTCGAATAAAGATTTGTAAATATCCATATTCTTCATTAAAACAAAACAAAACATATTGTAAGAAACAGTGCAAATTTAGAAGGGAAAAAAAAAAGATATGAGACTGAAAAGAGAGATGCTTAAAAAGAAATATATAAATGCTATAGAGAATTTTAGTTATTTGGGATAATCCCATCATTGTTTAAATTTTCAGCTCTCGCTTCTGGATGTTCGAGAAAGTCCGCTACATCAAAATGTGTCATACCAATAAATCCAATGTCGAAATCATCATTTTGGAAGGCTGGATTTGCCGCTACATTTTTTTATTTTCTATTCACTGATGCTTTGATAAAGCTCAACAAGGTGTTTCGACGTACGACAAATACGCGACTAATGCCTGTTCATGCCACACCAGTGACAACTATCTTCTAAATCCTTGTCTTGTCCACTTTTGTTCTTTTCTTTCCCATAATTATTTATTCATCTTCTGGTGATGATTTTTGTTCTTAAAATTAGAAAAAAAATTGTTGTAACCATCACGACCACAATGATTATTACCATGGCCACGAACTCGTCCACGCCAAGAATTATTAGAAAATGCCGCATTCACTTCAGGGAATGGAGCAGAACCGGTAGGACGAGATTCATGATTTTTCAGTAATAGCTCGTTATTTTGTTCAGCCACAAGAAAGCATGAAATTAATTCAGAATATTTTTTAAAACCCTTAGTACGATACTGCTGTTGCAGGAGCACATTCATGACATGAAAAATAGAATATATTTTTTCTAACAACTCTACATCAGTAATATTCTCTCCACATAATTTTAAAGTATAGCTAATTTTAAAAACTGCAAAGTTATACTTGCTTACTGACTTAAAATCCTAAAAACGTAAATGAAACTAGCCATAGGGAGCTTTTGGGAGAATTACTATTTTTTGATGGTCAAACCTTTTTTTAAAAATTTTCCAAATTTTAAGTGAATCTTTTATTGTTAGGTACTCACTTTTTAATCTCTCGTGTAGATGATGATGAAGAAAAATCATTACCTTCACACGAGACTGTGTAGTTTTTTCGTTCTCTTCTTTAATCGTATTTCTAAGTCCCATCGATTATAAGATAAATTTCAGCATCTAATATCCACGATAAATAGTTCTTGCCCGAAATGTTAAGGGCCACAAATTCTTGCATTGTGAGATTTAACATGATAAAGTACTATAAAAAAATTGCATGTTAGATCATGAAAACAATAGTTATATTTGTAAGGCGATCTAAACATTTAACAAGTCGATGGAACTAAGATATGTCGAGGTAAAAAATAGGTAAATGGAGAGAAAACCATATTATATATGTTGCATGGAAATTAGAGAAACTGCGAAATAATCAACTCTTGTTATTTTATTATTAAAATAAGCAATTGAGAACTAATTAATATGAAATTGGGTATGCATATCAAAATAACAAAAGATTACCTAAAAGAATTACCTTAGCTCTTAAAGATGATACACTCGTGCTGATAACGTGTTAAGAAAAGTTTATAAAGATAAGGGAGAAATTTAGAAAATCAATATAGAGAAAGTATTTGTTTATTCTTATTGTATCCAATACATTTTACAATACCTCTATTTATACGCTCATGAAATGAGAAATTAAGAGTCATAAGTTATAAAGAGTTATCATCCACTTTTTCCACTTTCTCAATTATCTCATATATTGATGATAAGTCATAAGTACAAAGAGTTAATTTCTTAGGTTAGGACAACCAAAAGACATCCATAATATCACAATAATACAATTTATAACACTCCCATTTTTGTTCCATGAACAATTTCACATCACGAAATTAATATCTATACATCAAAGATGTCATTAAAAAAATTAGATCTAATCTATGATGACAAATGATGCAAAAAATGATAGATCTTTTAAGATTCATCAAAAACGATAACCCTAAAAATATAGATCTGTTATAAAACAATTAAAAAAACTTTTGATATGTTATAAAACAATTAAAAAAAATTGATCTAAGTTTAGATTAAAAAACGCAACTTTTGAGTTGCAAATTTTTTTAAAACAACAGATTTATAAATCTACAAACGTGGACATGCATGACTCTAATACCAATGTTAACTCTAGGTATGTAGATACAATATAAACGATCAAAACAGCGGAAATAACATGTATCTACTCTAAAAGTTTACCAGTATACTTAATCCAATTGGTGGGATTGTTATCCTCATCCACGTCACGTTGTAGATCCGGTCTCTTACGCCTCTACACAACGGGCTGAGAAAAACCACATTTTGAAGAAACGAAAATCCCCCACGTGATCAACCCGCAAACCAACCATAGTAGAATAGGATGAAGGAGACGACGGCGCTCTTGTTTCTCTCTCTAGAAAAACTCTCTATATGTTATTGTATACTTCACAAATAAAACCCTAACCCTCTATATGAATATATATAAGATACACACTCATATGGACGGGTATTGGACCGGATCAGATCCAATGACTAACATATTTAAAGGAAAAAATGCATATCATGTCTTCGCTTTTTCCCACCTTTTTCTTAGCAACATGCAGCCAAAGCTGCAGCTAATCCAGGATTGTAAGCAAAAAACATAAATACCAACTAAACAAATTAACCATCTTGATATTCTAATTCCCTTCAAATCATTCTCACCCGCAACAAATTCTAAATAGATATGGCATTTTCCAAACAATTCTCACCTCAGTTTCATAAGGAGACACAGCAAGACCCGAATTCACACGATTCATGTATTATTCTTCTAGAAAATCTGTACATATTTATTGAAAAGTTACAAACTGATGGAGGGAATCGGCCCTGTAAACAGTTGGATGACAATATACATTTTCTGTGCGCTATCAAATACCCACTATGTTTTATTATGGTGTAAAAATACTACCGTATCTCAAAAAATGGGGAATGTACAGTAACAAACCATAATCAATTGTTCTCAACAATCAGAATCAGTCATTTAATTACCTAAGAAGCTCCTGCTGTGGACAACTAATTAAGATCCTTTCCATCTTCACATGGTACCCTCTGATGAACAGTGGGACAAGCGCACGGACCATCAGCACATAATTATTACACAAAAACCCCTTGTAGTTTACCCCATATAGCACTTATAACCTGATGCGCATTTAGTCATAACCCCTTGTGATCGTCACTGTCGATTCCACTTCCACCGCAGGGGTACGGGGTAAACTACATGGGTGTTCTGTGCAAATAACCATTATCATTATAGAGAGGTTCACCACAGCCTCTGATGGCCGTCACCGTCAATTCCACCAGTCAGGGATCTTCAACCGACGGCTCCGATGCACTGCAAGATTCACTGAAGGAACCTTATGCCGCACTTGTCTCCACAACATATTCACAGCATTGTCTTTCTTTGGAGGGTATTGAAACTCGAAGTGGTGAGAAACGTTCTTCAGCTTCGTCCACATCTCGACCCACCGCTCTTTGGTTACTTCCCGGAGTTTAGAAACCAAGTGGTTGGGCTGAAGAGCATGGTGAATGGAGAAGAAGAGGGAGAACTCGGAGTAGTCGAGTTCATCCTCGAAGGGGAGCTCAATGTGGTCGCTAACGATGACCGGGATGCAGTGGCTGGCAATAGCGTCGAAGAGGCGGCACGAGGATGGGGTGTCACCGGCAGGGTGGAGGCAGAACTTGGACGAGCGCATGCCTTGAGATGACTGGTGTCAATATTAAGAAGTAAAAATTAGATTGATGTGCATTGATACACTGGATTTGAGAAGCAGGTTTTATGAGATCCTTCTGGATTCAAACCTCATCGATTTGATAATCTATAATATATTCACTCTCTCAGTTTCTTTTTATTGGTCTTTTTTTGCTGCTTCTTTTTTTTCATAAAAATTACTAGTCCCTTTATCATATCAAGAAGCAAGTTTTACTCCATGCTTCTAAACCAATGCACTTTATATATGAAGTTCCAAATTCATCCCTAAAATTTAGAAGAATTGAAGACTGTAATAGGGCTAAGTTAGAAATTTCTCATTAATGACAACTTAGATTTTATAGTAATTATACTTTTCTTAATAAGTGTGCAAGAAAAAAAAGAACAATTAATAAGAAACCGAGGACTTACCATCATTGACTGTAGTTGGAGTGAAGAATATATGTAGGACTAAACAAAGATGGTCGGAGGCTATGAAGTATAAACAGACGCAACATGACATGGTACAACCACATGGCAAATTCCGAAAGCATAGGACATGGGTTCACAGCATTTCAAAAAAATTAAATACACACATGCATATACAAGCAAACATGCATACATATATCATAAAAGTAAATAACTTATTAGCTAACAAACATTTTTCAAAATTATATTTAATTGTAATAATTAATAACTAAAAACTAAAAGTATACCATTTAACATTATATAGCATAAAAATTCAACATTATATAGCATAAAAATTCATCTAACTCAAAAACATCAATAGAATGTTCATTAAAAAAAGGCTAATATCGATTAAGAGAGACAAATATATAATAAAACTTAAAACGCTAATAAAACAATGAATTAAAATCTATTTCAACAACATTAAATCTTAGTTGCAGGAACCTTCGGGGTATGTCACGAACTCGCCTCGGAAACTCGAATTTGCGGTTCTTACTGAGATTCTCATCTGAATCGCGACTCTTATACCGCAGAATCGCGATTCAGTTTCGAATCTTTTCGGCTGGATTATTGTCCCTACAGCTTCTTGGCTTTTAATGAAATATCGAGGTTATAACTTAATGAGTTATTATTGAGCTTGTAATCAATCAATTCATGATGTAATTTTATAATTTTATGGCGTGCGCGCGCACGCACATATACATGGGAGTGATCTATTGCAATCCTCGTTTTCTAAAAACGAGAACTCTTGATACAACAACTGAGCCTTTATCCTAGGCATATGGAGTAGGCTACATGAACCAACATGAGAATCACGCCGGGTCCAGCACACAAATCCTCCGCCTCCACTCACTTCTATCGAACAATATACTTTCATTAACGCCTTTGGCAACCATGTCTTTTCGTATCACATCCATCCATGTTTTCTTCGGTCTCCCTTTCGCCCTTTTGATATTTACTATATCAAAAGTATACATTCATCGAACCGGTGCTTCTATAGGTCTGCGTCGCATATGACGAAACCATCTTATCCGGTTTTTCCGCATCTTCTCCTTCACATGTACTACACCAACATTTGCACGAATATCTTATTTAGCATCTTATCTTTTATAGTGTTACCACACATCCAACGAAGCATGTGCATCTCCGCTACATGCATCTTCTGTGTATAATACTTTTTAGGAGCTCAGCATTCTGTACCATATAATAAGGCAAACCGAATAGAGCTCCGATAAAACTTCTCTTTCAATCTTAACGGAAAGTTACGATCGCACAAAATCCCTGTTGCACTCCTCCATTTCAACTAACATTTCAATCTTAATGAAAAGTTATGATCGCACAAAATCTCTGTTGCACTCCTCCATTTCAACTAACCAGCTTGGATCCTTTGGTTGACATTGCTATCGATCTCCCTATTCTTTTGGATGATGAAGCCTAAATATCTAAACTGATCGCTCGGTGATATCTCTTTCTCATCTAGTCTTATACTATTGTGGTCTCAACTTCTCTGTTTGCTAAATTTGCTTTGTATATATGATGTTTTAGACCTGCTCAATCTGAACCCCCAAGATTCCAACGTTGCCTCCATAACTCCAATTTGGTATTAACCCCTGCTTTCGTCTTATTTACCAGAACAATATAATCAGCAAATAACATATACCAAGATAGCTCATTCTAGATAGTTTTAGTAAGCTTATTCATCATGATTGTAAACAGAAATGGACTTAATGCAGATCCTTGATACAAGTCAATTGTAATAGAAAAATCACTCGTTAGGCCGCCACAAATTCTGGCATTTGTCATTACTCCATCGTACATCTCCTTGATTATGTCAATACTTGACCGAGACCCCTTTTTTATCATTGTCCCCATAATATTTCTCTAGGTATTTTATCGTACACTTTCTATAAGTCAATAAATATCATATGCAAATCCCTTCTCCTCTCTCGAAAACGCTCGACAAGTTGACGAATCAAATGAATAGCCTACGTCGTCGATCATTCAGGTATGAACCCAAACTGGTTCTCTATTATCTCAACATCCTTTATTGGCCCGTGTTCAATCACTCTCCCAAAACTTCATGGTGTGGTATATAAGTTTTATTCCACAGTAGTTTGAGCAACTTTGAATGCAGCCCTTGTTCTTATAAATAGATATAAGGATAATTTTTCTCCACTCATTTGGCATTTTTTTGGTCTACCAAATCTTATTAAACAGATCTGTCAGCCATCTAACGCCTATCTCTCATAAGTATCTCTAAATCTCGATAGGAATCCTATCTGGACCAACCGTTTTTCTTGATTTCATTCTCAACAAAACCTTTTTAACCTCAGGTATTCTTATTTTACGCATGAAATCACAGTTTATATCTTGAGATTGAATGACAAGTCCATTCAAATCCTTAGTAAAGATTTCATTGAACAATTTGTCAAAATAATCTCTCCATCTTTCCTTGAAATCATCATCTCGAACTAAAACCTTCTTATCTTCATATTTGACACACTTCACTGTACATAACTCTCTGATCTTCCTTTCCTGCATCCGAGCAATCCTGTATATATCATTTTCAACCTTCTTAGTGTCCAACTTCTCATACAACTCCTTATAGAGTTTAGTTTTAGTTTCCCGAACAGTTTTCTCCTCTGAACTGAATTCTTTCTGGTTAAAGAATCACTTTCTAGTTGCTCTGGAACAATTAGGAGATTCTCTGGACTTCCTTTTAGTCATTTTATACTTCTCAAATCTCTCCGCATCTCTGTTTTTCTTTAATCCTTTATAAGAATCACTTTTAATTTTATGAGCAGCCTTTACCTTTTCGTTCCATCATGACATGTCCTTAGATAATGGAGCACCACCCCTCGACTCACCAAGTAAATCTCTAGTTACCCTCTTGATACAACTAGCCATCTTGTTTCATGTTATGCTTGAATCATCTTCAAACCGCCAATCCGCCTCTTGAACTACACAATCTATAAAGGATTTTTAGTTACCTTCCTTCAATCGCCACCACTTAACTCTAGACTTTACCTTACGTCTAATCTTTCTATGTCCTCTCCTAAATCGAACATCTAGAACTAAAAGTCCATGTTGAATGGTCACACCCTCACTTGGCACTTTCTTAAAATCGATGCAACAACCTCTATTTTTCTAACCAGAAAAAGTCTATTTGACTTGCACTCGATCCGCTCCTAAAGGTGATAAGGTAAGAGTCTCTTTTCTAAACCAAGTGTTTTCTAAGATCAAGTCATAAGACAAGGCAAAATCTAGAATCGAGTTACCTACTTCATTCCTCTGTCTAACCAAAACCTCCATGGATAATATCAAACCCACTACGGTTAGTATCTACATGTCCATTGAGATCACCACAAATAAATAACTTTTCTCCACTAACCATCCTTTACACCATCTAGCCTAAATCCTTCCAAAATAGACACTCACTAGCGTCATCAAGACATATATGTGGTGTATGCGCACTAATAATATTAAAGATCTCCTAACCTAGAATAAACCTAACCAGTAAGATCCTATCACTTTTTCTCATAATCTCAACCACATCATCAAGCAACTGTCTATCTATGATTACGCCTACCCCGTTACGATTTTTATCAACACCCGTTTACCAAAGCTTATAGCCTTAAAGTTCTATGATCCTTTTTACCTACCTACTTTGTTTCTTACAAACACATAATACTAACTCTCCTCATAATCATCACCTCCACCGATTTTGTTAGTCTACCCGTAAGGAAACCTATGTTCCAAGAAACTAGACGGACCCTATGAAACCCTTACTTATTTGTCACTACAAAAACGGGAACGCTCGATCCACGACATATTTGAACGATCCGAACCATTCAAGTTGATCACTCTACCCTCAAATGTATGTATAAAAAATCAAAGAATTTAAAGAGCTCTAACCCATACATCGAATGAGTGCAAAATGAACGTATTTCAATATAGCAACATATATTTCATCCGATACATTAATTAGAGGGCTTCAAATCCTTTGATTTTCATACACAGACTCGAAGGTAGGCTGATCAACTTGAACGGTTTAGATCGTTCAAATACATCATGGATCAAGAGTTCCCGTTTTTAAAAAATGAGGATCGGTTTGCAATAGAGCGCTCCCATATATATATATATATATATATATATATATATATATATATATATATATATATATAATGCTCCCCCGACACTCGTAACATAAGATTCATTTAGATTTTGGCGATTCCCCGCCCCCCCCCCCGGCGTCCCCGCCCCCGCTTCGTGCAACTACGTATTAAATTATCAACTAAATGTATTTATGAACATCATTTGAATCAATTTTTAGAACACAAAATATGATGTTAAGAAGTTATTCTACCAGGTAACGAATAAGACACAAACGTGACACGCGATTTGTATATGGTGTCTAATACATGTCGGGTAAGTCTTGGTGCCCTATATAATCACAGTCACGACACCCTATTGGAAGTGTTCATGCCTCATAAATCGGACATGGTCAAAAGGACATACCATTTGTCCACTTAACGGAGAAGACGTCTACACGATAGAATGAAAGAAAAAAAGTCATTAAACAGACCCCAAAAGTCCAAGCTAAAAGATGGTGGTGGTGGTGGTTATATTCTTCATTTCCAAACAAGTCATGCTTTTGTAGGAGGCTTTTCACGTTATCCAAAGGGCAATGCGGGTGTTGAGGAATATAAGTTGCTCGATTACATGGTTAATTCACAGCCAAGCAATTTAATCTTTTGCATAGGTAAACTAGTTCTTGACAGGCCAGAATGCGGAAACATAAGAGAACATGGTCAAGGGGAAAGATCAACATCCTATTGGAGAAATCCTCAAAGTGGGTCCCAGTATAAGAGTGCTACAATACAATAGGAAGGATTTCAGCCGAAAATCCTCAGCTAACGGAGCGATTGTATTTTGATTTTTGAGCAATCAAACTCTCTGGTGCTACTAAAAACATCAAAAAAAAATTTAGAAACCAGAAATAAAAATAAACATTCAGATTTCTGGTCTATGAACAATTCTAAATTGAACCTAATCGATTTATGGTTAGGATGTATGCAAATTCATCACAAAATAAAAATGGTACTATCTGCCAGGGGCTATCCCCTTGATTACAAAGAGAGATTTATGCATGTAAGAAAATGGGCTTATAAGAGAAGCGGATATGAAACTTACTGCTTTTATGCCCTCCCCAGTGGCAAAACTATCCTCAAAACGGACATCATCATAGCCCTTTAATATCTTGGCCAATTTTTTGCGAACAATTCCTTCCTGCAATAAGCAGCAAGAAAAAACATTCACTTGTGTATAAAAAGCAGTTAATTCAAGGGGGAAATGTATGGACCAAAATAAAGCACAATGCTTACATCTTTTCTTACTGTTCTTCCCCGAAAAAACAGAAGTGTGGGACGAGATTCAAAAGGATCAGATGCGTTATCATCAGTGAAGGATCCAACAACGTGAACATATGGACTCACCACATCTTTGTTCAGGTTAGATAAATTTCTAGGATATCGTCCAAAATCAGCAACAACAAGAATAGACACATTCACTTGATCTCTGAGAAATCTGAAGGCATTTGGATGATTCATAGGAATGACATGGTCGCGCCCTAATGACCGCTGCCAGAACTTGGATTTACCGAGGAAGTCAAGTAGGTCAATCTACCACAAAGAATTGTATTGTTGTGATTAACAGTATGACACGCTAAAACAGTAAATTATTAATATATCAAGAAATTATATGTGAACTTACAGGAATCTAGATGGTTACAATTAGGCTTTATAAAAATAATGGCTCTGGTGATAATCGGCATGAAGCCATGAACAGTATAAAAATCTGCAAGTCATAGCTAACTAAATGAATTGTATTCAAATATTAATAATTGCATGCAATCGACACAATATATATATATATATATCAGTTCATTCTTGCTGATCACCACGTCACATATTTGTTGAGCAAACTTGCAAGCAGTTGGAAAACAAATCAGAAATGAATTTTCTTTTTTTTTTTTAAATCAGAATCAAAGACAATAAAGTGTTATGTGAACATCAGTCCAATTATGTTTGGTATCATCAATCGTAATTGGAAAAAAAAACACAAATTCAATTTACCGATCAAGTTAAGCATGCTAGGTTCTTTTTTAAGCTCTATTAAGCTGAAGAATGAGGGGTGTCCTCTTTAACATAATATTTGAAACAAGCACAATCCCTTTCTACCAGCATGTAAGAGAACCATCAAACTGTATAAAGTCACTTGATATTATCTAACACCAAAGTCACCACGCCATAGCAGGATGCACATGACATGAGGATACAAAACTAAGAATTAATATAAATCAATATAACTTAGGTAAGCTCGGTAAAGACCTCTACTTCTATCCAGCAGGAATAAGACAAAAAAAAAACACTACAATGTCATTATTTTCTACAATGTCTAGAAGTTTGGTCCTTGCTCAATTACCTTTTTCTTCCTCCTCGTTAGCCAGCATGTTCTTACCTTCATCCTAATAGTGGCCATCCTAGAGCGTCCATGATAATTCTTTGACAAAAGAAAAAATAAAACCAAAGCATAGTGTGATTTCTTTTAGACTGACTGCAACATGACCCTTGATGACAACTATCAAGATACACTAATGTTAACGTAAAATCACACGCACATCATGAGAAACACATGTGCCATATTTTCAATTAAACTAAGCACTGAATAAGGTGTGCATACTATTATACATAAGTCTTATAATTTTCAAGAGAATCTAGTATTCATAAAATGCTACAAAAGATCCCTCATAAACCCAATAACATCTAAAATTGTGAATCGAATCAAGAAAAGCTAACTAATCTAAACAAAGACTGCATCCTAATACATGCACAAGAAAGCTTATGGTCCATAATTATGGCCAATAAATAAAATACTATAAAAGGTCATCAACTATTTGGCCTGAATAAAAGAGTAACTTATGCCTAGGAGACAAACATTTTCTAAGCCATCATCTAAGAATTCCCTCCATTAAAATGGGGTAGTCTATGGATCCTCGACAGAGTTGAGTCATTTGACAAAGTTCAGGACCGATTTCCTCCCATCAACCAACTCTTAATTAATGGATTACAAATGGATGAAACTGTTGACAAAAAAAGGGTTTGCATAAACCTCGAATTCAAGATCACGTCATCCAAATTTTAGTAGACTGAGAAGAAAGTTTTGAAGAAGGGGAAGATGAATAAATCTGATAAAAGAGATCGGTTTAATAAGGGAATCACATTCAACTGAGGGGAAGAAATAAAGCAAATGACTAAATGAATACGTTCCAAATCGTTTGCTTTCAGCAATAAGTATCTGTTACAAATTGTATATTTCTTTAGTTATCAGTCACATTTCCTTGAGTGATAATTAAACTCATAATCACAACTAAGTATACTACGCTAAGACTCAGTTTCTATAAGGATAATGGTTTATAGAGTTTTAAATAAACATATAGAAGTATTGCAGCCGCCCCACTATTCCTCAGTAAAACTTCTTAACTACCAATCCACATGTTGTTGATAGGAAATTTCAAAGAATTGAAAAACATTGCGAAAAACAAACTTTGGTAAATTATTAAGATGATCTACTGCAGTACTTATGACAGCAGAGGCAAATTACTTTAAGAAAAAGAAGTTATTACCTTTGTTCTTATATACATATTGGCCATGCCATAAACACATAGGATTACGTACTCCCTCCATTTCATTTTAAATGTCCTTTTGGGCACTTTTTTGCTTTTCAAATTACTTGTGCCTTTAAAAAATTAATGAGAATGTTATTTTGATGTAAATTGTCAAGAAAAAAACCATAACTTTTTGAAACAAGAACCGCTTGTCAATTCCCAGATCCTAATATGTGGGTAATATAGAGATTTCACATTCCTAGCATTCTGTATTGAGTAGAGTTACGCTTAATCTTAGGATGTGTGTAATAGGGAAAAGGACATTTAAAATGAAATGAAGTAATAATTGTTATGACCTACCCTTAACTTTTTATTACAAAAAAAATAGACAAATCTACAATAGGATACAAGAAAAATCTGCATCTATCTATGGGTTTCAGATACCTCTTTGAAAGAAGAGTATATGGTTACCATGTGATAACGTTAATTACTTGTGTCTGGACCTGATTTATAAAACCACTGAAAATATGGTAAGAAACCTATTACTTGTCGGTACGCTTGATCAATGTGGACTTCAAGAAGGCCAGACAAGTGATAAAGAAATAAATACAAAATACAATCTAATATAACTAATTAATCCATCATATTTTATGGAACTTTGGTAACCATAACATATGAAATTAGCCGAAATATCAAATGAATATAATAGTGAACTGTGAACATACACAAAACAAGAATATAAGGTAAGAGGTTTGCATTTACACAAAGTTATATGCCTAAAGAAAATGCTGGCATTGAGTTCATATGACAAAACAAAATGAAAACTAATATTTCCAAAGTAATCCAATAATTGTCAATGACCTTCTCCCAACCCTCCCTTTCTTATCCATTAGGGATAAATTCAATAAAACCAGATTAGAGTTACATCTTTACAGCTACTATTCGTTAATGACATATAGTTAATGGTACAAAATCAATGTTATAGTGCCAATTCAAGATTATTCCTCTTTAACTTCCATCGAAACTGCAATAAATTCAGTTTAAACAAAAACTAAGAACATCAATCGACCGACCTACAGCATGTTGTTATTAATACATGTGAAATAAACATAGGTGTGTTAATGCTAGACCCATGGCCTTGACAACGTAGCTGAAGTGAATTGGTGACTCAGTCATTCTTGATGAATGAGTTAATGTGGAACCAACCATTTATATTCAGAATTTTAGAAACATAAATCGCATATAAAGATCAATCCGTCTTGTAACTATAGCACAAAATTCTTTGGTATCATTCCGTAGCAACCGAACGCACAAGCAATTTAAAATATATTCTTGGATAAGAAAACCAATTAAACAGTAGACAACCCAGTCAAGCTCAATGTTTTCTCACTGTCTTTATCAATTTTTCCTTTGCAGCAGAGAATTTGCTGAGGAAACATCTTTCATTCTTATGGGATAAGGTTTTCCATTTTCGCTTTTTTTAATATAGGGAAATGAGGTTCTAATTTAAAACTCAATATACCTGAATGAGCTTAACTAGATTCTTCGTGCATTCTTTGCCAACTCTCTGGTAAGAAATCTGAACTATTTGATAAAGCACCAGATACGGAAAATCGTACAAAGGACATTAACCCAAATTTATATTTTTTATTTAAATTACAAAAGGCCTTTTAACCTTGATTTCCTTAGCTCTTCCTTTATTTAGTAATTTCTAGATTTTGTTTTCACGTCTTCCATTCAGTTTCCAAACTGGCAAATTGAAATTCAATGGTCCACATGGGTTTTAAAGTTTGTATACAAATATAACAAATTGAACAGGATTATCGGTTATCTGGAGGCTGGTGCCAAATCAGCCTTTTCCATTTTATTGAAAAAGATTGCTGGCTGCCTAATTTATTTAGTTTTTTATAAAATAAAATTAAAAAAATTCATGCTTTAGCATCATGAAGAATTAGCGAATTGGTTGCAAGGTCCAGGCTTAACATATCTAAAGGCAAATTCTAGAATGAAATTGTGAATAAAAATCGCAGTTTTCAGCATTTCCTTAGATACATCTAAATTGTTTACTTTCCAAGTTTCAGATATCCCATTTCCCTATCCACGTCGACTATATTCAATCTAAAACCAGCAATAAAGCATCAAAAATGTCAGCTTGGATCTATTACCTATTCAGGGAAAGAAAAAAGAGTAAAAGGATCCGTACCTGTAGTTGCCGATCGATCTCAGTATCAGGATCCGTCATCGTCTTTCCATGACTATTAAAACTCAGAGACGAAAAGAATGGCACAAAGAAAACATCCGCCTGATCCCCATCCAAAACCCTAACCGCCTCCATCTCCTCGTCGTCACTTCCCCCGCTACCATTCACCATCAGCGACGCCGTGAGCCAATACTCGACGCTGTGCTGCCTCTTGATCCCCGAATTCTCCGGCCACGGCGGTACCTCACCGGAGACCGCC
Source organism: Agapanthus africanus (assembly GCA_030015575.1). Taxonomy (NCBI): domain Eukaryota; kingdom Viridiplantae; phylum Streptophyta; class Magnoliopsida; order Asparagales; family Amaryllidaceae; genus Agapanthus; species Agapanthus africanus. The sequence goes on along the minus strand of CM057349.1, from coordinate 405,421,620 downwards.
GCCGCGTCTGGACGGTGGTCGAGCATCTCGAAGTTGAAGCGGCGCGGGAGGTCGTACATGAACACCTTCAGCGGTGGCGGCCTTCGATCTCCGGCGGCGGCGGCGGGGGAGGGGCAGAAGGAGGAATTGAGAAGAGAGTGAGGGAGAGAGAAGGAGGGTAGCTGGAGGCGAGATTTGGAGTCGGTGAAGGTGATGAAGGCGGAGGTTGAGATGAGGACGAGGATTGCTGCCGCTATTGAGATCTGAGATTTCATCGACATTGTTGAAATTGAGATCGAGACCGAGACTTGAGATCGAGAGAGGAGATGGAGTTAGAGTGAAGTGTTTGCTTAAATATTCGAGCTTTATTTATTTTTTGGCATTTTCTGCGCATTCGGATGAGAGGCGATCCTTTGATACTTGTACATACACAATAACTGATACCAGTACAAGACTATATCCAGGCTAAAGAGGCTTGCGGCTCCGAAGCTCGGCTCGATAAAGGCTTTTTAAAATTTGTTTGATGGGTAAATAAATCGGGATTGAACATAACTCGAAGCTTGAGAAAACAAACGAACTAACATGAACGCGGCCTATTTAAGCTCGGCTCGGTTAGGTCTTACGGGGGCTCGAATAGTTTATGATAATTTATGGCTCATTTAGTATTTAGGAGCAATAATAAAATTGTTATTTATTCTTAAACTCAAATTATATTTATTAACTCATCAATATTAACAAGAGACCCAGATCATAATACATATTTAGTAAAATATTATTATTCTAAAATATCAAAAAATCTAGATATCGGTAGGATTTTATACCATCGCTAGCTCGCTCGCTGGTAATAATACAATAATTTTCATTTACGGTTCGTCAGAAATATTATTGAACATCTATATGCTTTGTTCCATATTATTGTAATTATTTGTAGCTATTATTTTAGATTTTAAATAGCCTTGATAAAGCTTAAGGCTCCGCTCAGACTCAGTAAAAGCTTGTTCGAGCTTGTTAGACAAATAAATGGGTCAAACTTGAACAAGTTTATAAACTCATTTAACTAATTAAACCATCAAACAACCGAAAGCGTGGCTTGTCCGGTTCATTTAACAATCCTAAACAATAGTGCTAGGGTAAATTATCAAAAAGCCCTCAGCCTACTCGAAAGGTGACCTTGATATTTTCAAAATTGTTGAGAAAGGGCCCACTGTTTAAAATCTTTGTGGAAAAACCCTTGAGCCATATTTCTTTTAGGCCTTTATTTCCCCCAACTGTTTTGATGTTATAGGCAACTGCTTAGATATTATAGGCACTTTTTTAGATATTACAGACAACCAGTATAAATGGGTTTTAATTGAGCCCAGTAGTTTCTTAACAAGAGCAAAAGACCCTGGCGTTTTTACACAAGTTTGAAGTGGGCCGGAGGCTTCTTGACAATTTAACCGAGCATATGGACAATTACAATATCGACTATATCAATTTACTTCAAACTTTTTCTATATACAGAACATAGATTCCATTTTGATGTCATGTTGTCGTATTCATAGAAGTAGCCATTTTACACTCTTATTTATTTTTTAAGGGGTAGATAGATCCTCCAAAATATGCTATTTATTTACCCCCATCTCTTGTAAAATCTGAATACCATTTCGATCAAACTTTTAATTTGTCCTTCTAAGTCTTATATCCAATTGAATAAATAATAGTCTGATGCCTTGCCACAGAGGAAAAAAAATAAATCTAGGTTTATCATTTAATCATTCCTATCGAGTTATGTTATTGCTCAGCATTTTCCAAAATCTAATATTGGACCTCTGTTCTGCTAAATTACACAAAAACGAGAAAATATGAAACGATTATTAGAAAATACAGCGAAGAATTTTATTATTCAAAACTATCTGAACATTAATTGACCAATGGAAATGAATTCCTCAGCTTTGTTTGTTCCGATAGAGCTCGCACCCCTCAAGCCTCTGCACAGACAAAAATAAGATATGTTTACATGTTCATATTATAATGTTCATATTATAATATGAACATAATATATGATTGAATAAAAATAAGAAATGTTCATATTATATATATTATAAACATAAGATATGTTTACATGTAACAATATTAGTTTCGGGATCTAAATAGATTAGTTAGAATCTAGATTTTATATTTATTAGGATTTAAACCTATAAAATATTACTGAGGCTTTTCTATTCACCATTTATTCTTTTATCTCAAAATAACTTAAGAGAAGCGGGAGGAGGTTTTGAGAAGGACGAGGAATTTTGCTTTGGATTAAAGATCGTATCTCGCATACCTTAACACAAGTAAGTTTAAATTTTTATCTATGTTTATGATAATTAGGATTGGGATATAAATATTTAAAAATAAATATAATCTTTGGAATATGTTAGGTAGATATGAAAGTAATAATATTGACAATAACATTAATAAAATTTAGATTTATATGTTTGATTTATGTAATGGCCTTTTCCTTACTAGATCTATTATGATTGATTATTAGGTGGTACATGTAACTTTATGCTACTTCTACTTTTTTTCCTATCAGTTTAAATTACTTAAAACCTTGATGCATTTCTGGGTAGATATTATTCATCTATTTACTATTCTCCAATTATTTATAAACCAAATTAAATCCATTTATTTGTTATCATTAACGTTAAGCCTTATAGCATCTGTGATAGATTGTTTATTACAAGCCCGCCTATAAATGTTTAGGCCCAAGCCCAGCTGAGATTATTTATCTAAGTCTATTACCTTTATTTCAAGCATGCGCACAACTAAAACCATTTTAATTTATTTTATGATCTTTACCAAACATTTTCAGCTTTATATATGCTTCTGAAAATTTAAAATTAGCCTCCGTAAAATATTGTTATTTCGGTTTTAATCCCTGCTGCAGAAATTCAAACGTAAAACATGATCTGAAATATTTACAGGGCCCCATAATTTTTATAATTAGTATTGGAATATTTATGTAATGAAATCTTAGGCTGCATAATTATTTTCTAGTCCCTAAAAATATATGTATTGCATTGCAACCCTTTATTATTTTTTAACATTGGCTATTACGGTTCGGAAATTTATTTTAACGTCCCTAAAATTTTTACCCCACAAAACAAAATTTTCAACAACTTTATCATTTATGTAAAATTACAATTAGGCCCCCAAAATTATATATATTGCGTATCAGCACCGCTCTACCAAAATTTAATCATAGAGAAATTATAGACAATTTAGTAAAAATATTATTATTAATTATATACGTTTATAAATGAGATTGGTATATGATTTAATTAGAAACGATATTTTGAATGAGTTATATTGACTGTATCGGTGAATTTTATATAGGGAGACAATAATTTGGTACCTTCAATTTTGGTGGGCTTGAACTGCGTTTGCGATTCAGGTAAGTTTTAGATGCATATATTCTAATTCATGCCGTCATCTTAAATTCTCAACTCGATTATTTGTTATCGCTTCAAAATCTTGAATATATTATTTATCTCTGAAATTGTGATCATAATATCATTCGACATTTTATGACCAATTATATGATGAAATGTGTTTTCAATGACTTATGAAACAGTTGAATTAGTTGAATTGACATTTACTCGTATTATGATTTCCCTGATTGAAAAAATCTCTTCTTAAGATGTACACCTGAGTTAAATGGTCTATAGGATGCACATGGATAGAAAATTAGCTATGACAACGTCCTATGGATGTGCCTCTGCAGGCCGTGGCTGCAGACCTCAGGATTTTTGTTGTTATAGACCATACCAATCACTGGTTAGTAAGTGATGACCCGGCCATTGGTTCATAAGTGATAGCCTGTGCTTATAAACATTTAATTCATCCTGATAGTTTTCTCTTACCTTAGACATAACCGCTTCCATAATATTTGCATGACTCATCCCATTTGATTTATTATATATGTTTGATCCATTTTGTATGTGTTATGGCACTTATTATTCGAGTTCATTTTTTATTTCAAGAGCGACCCTTATTTCATCCAATTGCTCATCCAATTGCTCGCTTGTATGAGTTAGAATGTATGTGGCTTAAACATACTGAGTTGTGATTTACTCATCTGATTTTTAAAATTTTTACAGATTAGCGTGGAGTTTCTGACAATTAGGCGGGCTTTCGCTTGAATAATAAAGTTATCATATGGATTATGTCTTTTTTTAGTGAACTTGGAGTTTCAAATAAATTTATGTGAATTTGGAGATTTGTTATCATTTAATTTTAATTATTATTCTTAGAACTTAAGATTTTGTTGAAGATCATTGTTATTAAATTTTAATTTGGAGAATATATTGTGTATGACTATTTATGGTTTATAGGCATAGTCACAAATTCGTGATTCGGCAATAATTCGGCAAGGTTGAAAATTCGGATTCGGAGAACTATTCGGAAAAAATCGGCAGGTATTCGGGAAAAATCCGGCAAGTGTTCAGGAAATATTCGGGAAGGATTTCGAGCAAAAAATTAATATATGAGACGCTAGATTTTGATTTTGTGAATTATCTGCTGTTTTTTTGAATAATTCGCTGTTTTTTTGAATAATTCGTGAATAATTCAGGAATTATTCGCGAATAATTTGCCGCGTTTGGCGACGACGAATAATTCGCAAATTTAATCAGCATATCAATAATTCGCGAATTATTCGCGAATGCGCCAAATAATTCGCGAATTATGTGACTATGTTTATAGGCTTTGCAGTTTTTAAGAATAGAAATTGTGGTCGTGTCATGCGAAAGAATTACCGAAATACGTATATATGGATTTGGGGCATGATATAAAGTGGTATTAGAGCTTAGATTGTAGATGAAGATGAAAATTAGTTATCATGGAGAAAAGTTGACTATTTATACTTTTAAGGAATAGTTCAGGTTACCTTTCCTAATAATTCATATTACATAGATAAATCGTTTGAATAAATACAGATTGTTAGGAATATGTATGCCCTGAAGGCCATTATTGTATATTATAGTGGATGCTTGGACATGTGTGTGTGTGTAGAGAGAGAGAGAGAACTTTCTTGCTCAACATGATAGTGTGCTATCTGGTTGCTGTTTATCTTTACATGTGCACTTGTTTTAGTTTACTATCTTATTGATACATGTTGATAAAGCCCTTGGGATGTTGGCTTGACCATCAGGACTATAATGTAAATCATACTAGTGGGGCTTGAGTGGTCCACAAGTACATCCTTAACAGTTCCTAATCGAGAGAGTATCGAGATAGGGAATCAATATTCCAGATTTGACTAGTGTGTACATTTTTTGACCCTGTATGGAGCGATGGTTGATCCCACAGCCATTGGTGTTTGACATCAAAGATTGTATACATGTGCTCATTGGAGAATGAGTACACCGAACAGAACTCGCCGAGAACTCCTAGATGGTACCATACTTATCGTCAGATAGCAGTTCTCTGGTGACACTTGTACATGTTAGTTTGTAGACTCGAGATCGTTATAGAGTCTTGTATGGTTCCCACTGTGGTTTGATTTTCACCCTACCACGGATCAACTGAGTCGTGCAAACAGGTGGTTTTTGGGTACAGTCCCGAGTCACATAGAGGCAGTGAGCGATAAGAGGGGTTTCGTCTATTCCGGTATTGGGAGTTGATGTTGTGTTATGCGCGATTGGCTATAACCACAAGTCCTTGGCCAGGGCTAATGAGATTTACTGATAAGTGTAATCAGTAGTTTCTCGATTGGTTATAGGCCACTCATCGGCATGACTTATCGAGTTATTGTGGTCTGACGATTCTACCCCCCAGACTCGATATATGTCATATTAGATGAAGAGACCGGACTGTACGGTAAGTGTTGCTTATAGGCTCTAGGGAGTTTGGACAAGTTTGCTTATTGATTTTCTATTCATTCAATACCTGGGTAGCCGTTACGTCCAGCTAGTACCGCCGATGGCTTGTAGGTGCTTGATGTGATCATTACCTACTGCCAGCGTGTTAGCGAGTATTTAGAGTCCTGCACAGAGCTTTCCTAGTGATTGATGTGAAAAACGGTGTATTTATGTTTCCGAAATACCGCAATCAATAACGGTGTCGTAATAACTAGCCGATAGTGAGTACGGGTCGTCCACAGGGAAATGATGAACTACCTTTCTTATTTTAAACGAATTAATAAAAAAAGGTGGGAATTTTATCGTTTTATGCTAAAGAAATTTGAAAATTTTATAAGAGAAGGGCTTGCAGGTTTTTTCAGATTGAGTGGTTAAAGGATGAATTTTAAAAATAATTCTTTTTATCTTTTAATTATTTACTACTAGAGAAATAGCGATGGATGTGGATGAGGGTTCTTGAAGGGATTAGGGTTTCCTTCTACTGATCCTTGTCTTTCCATTGATCCCTATTTATCTCAAATCCTCAACAAAGCAAGTATTAACGAATTTCAAATCGTGGTCGTAACTATCATGAATTGATAGCACGCCCGAATAAGAGGGTTACGACTTCCTTTGTTAAAATTTATAAAATTTAAAATATAAAAAGAAATTAAGGGATTTTTTCATCCATTATACTACCCTATCTTACAAATCCTAACAAGCGAGAATTTACTCGCTCATTGGAAAAAACGAAGTAAATAATGAAAGATAGAAGAATAATGAACCCAAAAGAAATAACAAAAAATAAAAGTACGGAAAGTAAATACAGAAAATAAATGCGGAAAGTAAATGAGACAAAATTAAAACAAAAACTAACTTTTATTGAACTTTTTGCATTACAGAATTTGATTGCTGAAAAACTAAAAGCCTTAATTTGCTCGATAGATTTAGATCGATCGATCGGTAGATAGATGATAGATCGATTGATAGATCCATAACCCTAGATTGCTCTCGGTCCTTTATATAGGCTCTGGAACTTGAAACCTTAGACGCCATCTTGAAGTATATGAAAAGACGATCATGCCCCTGAAATTGCACATCAAACGGCCAATAATTGACCGCGGTTCTGCCGCCTGTTGGTGTTATCGCGCCTCCAGATTTTTTGTGCTTTTCTTTCTCGATTTTAGGAGATTTTTCTGATGAATATATTTTGAAAAAATATTTTTCTCTCTGCAGTTGCGAGAATTTTCAATTTGCTCCTAAAATTCGGCAGATTTGGTTTGATAACTTGATTTGATGTGGATCTCCTATTAATGTTTGTAGCCCTGAACTAATTTGTTATTTTAATACCTGCAGAATATCTCAAATCAAATCAGTAGTAGCATTTGATTTATTTGAGATAATATTCCAAACAATTTTTGATTAAATTACTTAATGGATATGACATGATATGATATGCACTTCTTAATAATAATGGTTAAAAATCACATGGATATTTTATTTAAATATGATATGCATATATTCCCCCAATTGTATTAATTATAAATTAAGAAATATATGACAAAATCTTTTTACAAATAAACCCATATATCTTCTTAAATTACAAATAACACTTTTTAGTAATTAATAATAATAGGGAAAATGACCGTAAAAATGTGCAATAATTATGACTGATCACCTAGCTCAAGCGAAACGAAATAGGGCATGTATAGAGATATGTGCGGGAGCTTGATTAAATACGAGTATATGATACCGTATTCTAATCTAGCGTTATATGATATTAGCCGCGTTATATATTATATAACCAGATTATTGAATCAAGTGTTGATTTAATAATTATATATATATATATATATATATAAACTAATATTGTGCTCACTTTAATCTCTTTATATATTATTTTTATTTAATATAAATGATATATGAAAATGTATCATAGTTGATGATACATAAGAAGATGGCTATATAAGAATCACATGGGAGTTAAGATAAGGAGATAATGATCATTTATATGAATAAAAGAAAGAAAGAATGAGTCATTACTTTTGGAACAAAGTAGAAGCCATGGCTCATTCTCTATATTTTTTATTCATATAAGTTCATCATTTTCTTCTTGTTCTCATCTTATCCAAAAAGGTTCACTTTCATCCTCAGCTTCATCTTCTTCATTTTTCTCTTGAGTCACTATTCACTCAAGAGTGAAAAAGAGAAAAGAAAATATTTTTAAGTGAACTTAAACCCTACTTCATCAATCTACACTATTCTAGAAAATTAGTTTAGGTTGTTAACTTCATTAATACTTTAATTGGTGAAGTGTAAGCTTGAGTGTGAGAAGTTTCGAGGTGGATCATTTTCGACGACGAAAACTTCGAGCAAGCTCGTTCCATCCATCAAGTGGAGTCAAAGAAGAGTTTTAGGGACTTTTACTTAGAGATTTTGAAGTGAAGGACTAGACTACAATAGTTGTAGCCTCTCTTCACTTAGTTAGACTTCCTTTTTACTAATTTAGAAACCCTAATTCTTTAGTATGATCTTGTTTAGTATACTTAGCCCTCTAAAATTTTAAAATTGCATACTTGATTTTTGTAGAAAACTAGCAGAGGTGCTAAAACATACTTTCATGGTATCAAAACCAAACTAGAGCATTAGGAGTTGTTTAGACGAAGTTAAAGTGTCCGATCGACGTTTTAAATACCGAACAATTCTAGTTTTTGTCTAATTTTTAAAACTTCGAGATTTTTCAGATTAAAAATACTCAAAAAATTCAGCAGGCTTTTCTATGGAGGCACAAGAAATACAAGCACCTAATTCCACCAAGTGGCCGCGGAACCGCTGCCTATACCATGTCCTGGCCGCGGTTCCACCGCGCACTTGTGAAGTCAGGACTCCAATTTTCTTGTGTTGCTTCTTTTACTTATTCTAGATTTTCTGTAAATTTTTTATGAGCCTCAAGTGGCTGAGATCTCTGAAAATTGTTGTTGAATTGGAATATCGATCGAAATGTTAACGTTGTCTAAATGGTTTTGGTTATGTGATACAATGGTTAGAATCCACATTAATTAGTTTTGCGAAAACTAGTTATCGATTTGTAAATCTCACATTTTGGCCTTATTTGATGGATTACCACGAAGTTTGGATTTGGATCAAAACTCCGTCGTAATCTTGTATCGTATGCGAATACTTGCCGGGAGATACTAGTAGAGAGCCACACCCCTTTTTCCCGACCAAGTGACTATAGGAGAACCCCGTGGCCAAGAGTATCCACTCGAGTGCTCGCGACCACGATGTTCTGCCTAAGTCCACTTCGTTGATGGCCTCGGGGATGCGGCCATCCACTAAAATTCCCGACAAGCCTTCGATCTTTTAACCGGGAATCTTGTTGAATTGTCCGGCTATAACTTTGAAAATTGTTTTCAATTCGAGACTTAAATGTAAGGTTTATAGCATTAGGCATGAAATTCGGAATGTGATAATCCAAGTTTATGATGTCTATAGATGCAGATTCTAATTATTGTAGTTTTCATTTCATTTCTGCGACCGTAAGTGTAATATGTGGCAGTATCCCCGATCTCGTTGCTATACGACAACGACATTAGGGATATGCATATTTACTTACGTTGATATATGTGATGCTATTGTGTTGCTATATTGATATGATTTATTGGATCGTCGTGATTGAACAGCCGGGGTTTTTATGTGAGATGAGAGTTTTTGAATTTTCATTCATGTAAATTATTGTATGTAATATTCTTTTTTTTGGGACACTTCCAGGTCGGGCTTGTTGTCTCCATTCGATTTATATTATTTACTTTTTCGCATTAAGATAGACCTAAGGCGGAGGGCACAAGTACCCGGGTTCTAGAGTCCAGTAGGAGGCCATCTCAAGGAGTCGAGACCAGTCATTTAACTCTAGAATTGACAGGGTTGCTTGCCGCTCTCGTAGGGGTCTAAGGATGTGGGCTCGGCTATTCATCACGACCGTAGAATCCGTGTTTTTCGTTAATGGCTTAATCTAAAACACGGACCTCCTAATATATCTTATATTTCATATATCTGTTTCTGCTGTGCTGTGATGTGATCATATAACCGTGTGAGACGAATGTTACCTATATATATGATATACTAGTAGACATTATATATGTTTTGCATCCACGTTAGTCCTGACCCTGCCCTGCCGTAAGTTAAGTAACCTTACGGTGAAGACCCGGGTCTCTGTAGCGAATGCGGATTGCATATATGTATGTTTTATTTTCGTTTCTTCTATGATATTTAGGAAACATTAATGATGTGACTTCATTAATAAGATTAATGAAAAAGAAAAGAAACCTAAAAGATATTGTAAAATCACATTTTTCAAAAGGTAGCTCCAGTTCTTGTTTTGCATAGTAGTATTCCATTATGAATATCCAGCATCTTATTCAATGAGGAAAGAGCCTAGATCCCTTTACCGGGAATGACCTCTTTAGCAAAAACTAGCATATGCTACAACCCGCTCGGTTTGTTTTGAAAACTACTCGATTTTTAAAACGGAGCTTAAACTATTCATTTTCAAATCACTAGGTTCTATAATGATATCAAGTTCATTACGTTAAAGGTTTTCTTCAAAACCAGTCATAACCCTCCGTCATTTCAGATATGTACCGTTTAGTATTCGTGCTACGTTTGTCGACCTTTGCCGAGGCGTAGTGTTCGGTAGCTAATTAGTTCTTTTCTGCCGCATGTTGATGCGATTGGTTAGGACAGTCGTATGGCTTTGTTGACCTTTGCCAAGGGTCGTACGGGTGGGTCTAAATCAGTCATGAAATGACGGGTTGAACTTGACTTATGGTTTATGATTTGTTGACCTTTGCCAAGGTCATAAGCCGCATGGGATAAAAACCATTATCGGGAATTTCAAGTATTGAAATTTCCAATGAGATTGCATACTTTCTATGTGATAGTTGGATCCCGATACCCACTGCGAGTAAGCGTTGCTCATGGAAAAGTTTTCCACTTTATAATTAGCTAATCCAGTAGGTGTCTAGAAAGGTGTTAACGGGGTTATGCCTCTGAGAAAATGAGGCTATTTAATTAGTTCCATGCGAAAGCACGGGGAGACTCTCTCGGAGTACCAACACTAGCCTGGCTGACAGATTAGCGAACTTGTAGGGTGTAATTAATCCCAGCCAATCTTACCTTTTAGGGCTTGAAAGAAGATTTGATAAAAACAGTGGGAGCCATCCTGATTAGATAAGATAATAACCAATCTAATCTTGCAAGAGCACATGCTAAAGTGTTTTCTTCTCTCTCTCTCTCTCTCCAAGTAGCGACCATGTCACGCCTTAATCAAGATAATAACATGGATGTATTGACCAAACTTGCTTATTATACTGGGCTGGGGAATATTGGTTCCTCTCTGACTTATGACAACTGTCATAAGTCTGGGCAAGGGATAGGGGAATGCAAGGATTTCCACGCAATCCTAATGAAGAAGGAGCATTCTGATGCATCTTCTTCGGGTGTGTTAGCAATTGAGAACCGTTTCTCAGTCTGCTCAACGTCCTGAGTATTAGATATCGGATCAGGATCCCACATTTATAATCTGTTACAAGGGTTAAATAAAAGTAGGTAACTGTGAAAGGGTGACATGTCTCTCAGAATAGGGAATGGAGCAATTGTTGCTGCCAAAACTGTCGACGAATATCACCTTGTATTGCCAACTGGTAATACATTGATTTTGAACAACTGTTATTTCGTACCGTCGATGATGTGAAATATAATATCCGTTTCTTTATTAGATAAAGATGGATATAATTTTGCATCAGAGAAAAATTTTATGAACATTTTCCTAAATCAAGTGTTAATTGGATTTGGTATGTTGTGTAATGGTTTATATGTTCTAAATCAAAATACAATTTTAAATATAAAAAGCACACACAAGAGGAAAAGTTCATAAATGAACGAAGCCTTCTTGTGGCACTGTAGATTTGGTCATATCAATGTGACCAGACTGGCTAGGTTACATAAAGATGGATATTTGAATCCATTCGAATTTATATCTTATGAAACCTGTCAGTCACGTCTCAAAGGAAAGATGACCAAAACTCCGTTTACGGGACACGGAGTAAGAGCTATTGAACTCTTGAGACTGATACATAGTGATGTATGCGGTCCTATGTCTACACATGCCAGAAATGGTTTCTCGTACTTCATTACATTCACAGATGATCTCTCAAGATTCGGACATATGTTCCTGTTGAAACACAAATCTGAAGTTTTTGATAAATTCAAGGAATATAAGAGCGAAGTAGAGAACCAGATGGGTAAAAGTATCAAAATCCTACGATCCGATCGAGGAAGCGAATACTTAAGCACGGAATTCCGAGATTATCTAAAAGAGAATGAGATTCTCTCTCAGCTTACTCCGCTGTATACACCACAACATAATGGTTTATGGGAGCGGAGGAATCGCACCCTATTAGATATGGTGCGCTCTATGATGAGTAATGCTGAGTTACTTATTTCCTTTTGGAGTTATGCACTTGAGACAGCTGCATACCTACTGAATCAAGTTCCATCAAAATCTGTGTCTAAAACACCATATGAGATATAGAGGGGAAAGAGACCATGTCTTAAACGAGTTAAGATATGGGGTTATCCGGCCTATGTTAAAAAAATAGAATCCAGACAAACTCGAAGCACGATCAGTTCTTTGTAAGTTTGTGGGATATTCACAGAATTCATATGGATATCTATTCTACCACATTGAGGAACAAAAGGTGTTTGTTGCTCAACACGCCACCTTTTTAGAAAAGGAATTTCTTGTAAAAGAAATTTGTGGTAATGCAGTAAAACTGGATGAAATTCCAGAAACACAAACTGCAACTGATGATTTGGTAGAACCGGAGAATTCAATAGCCCCTGACAAACCTCAGCCACTCTACAGATCTTGTAGGGTTTCTCACCCTCTTGAGAGATACTATGGTCTTCTTATAGATGATGGGAGCGAGGATTGCATCATGGAAGATGATGACCCAACTAGTTTTGAGCAGGCCATCACAAGTGGGGACTCTGTGAAATGGCTGGATGCTATGGGATCTGAGATGGAATTCATGTACATCAACAAAGAATGGATTTTGAAGGTTGCTCCTGAAGGGATAAAACCTATTGGGAGCAAGTGGATCTTCAAGAAGAAGATTGGTGTAGATGGAAAGGTTGAGATCTTCAAAGCTAGACTTATAGCAAAAGGTTTTCATCAACGACCAGGTGTCGATTATGACAAGACCTTTTCTCCAGTAGCTATGCTTAAATCCATCAGGATCCTACTTGCCATTGCTGCATACCATGACTATGAAATCTGGCAGATGTGTAAGTCGATGTCGCGCACCCTGCGAGTCCGCGGGGAGGCGGAATACACAAAAAACGATTTTTTCTATTTCAAAAGAGTGGCTTCGCAATATCGACCAAGACAACCCAGGATCTTAATTAAACCATAACTAGCTATGACTAACTATAAGAAGGTTTCTAACTGCTCGGTGAGAGTTATGCCTTCTCGATCAAGTCCTTCAGGTCTTCTTTTTCCTACTTAGCTCCTTGGTTCAAGCTTGAATCTTATTCTTCTCTTCTTGGCTCCTAGAAAGCTTGAAAGGAACTCGATCGTCGGTCTCCTCTTCGTCGAAGACGATCCATCCGAGAGCCTATGGTTCAAGCTTCAACCTCAAATGTGAGAAAACTAAGATGTCTAGTTTGCTAGACTAGACAACTTAGAAGATGTAGAGAAAGATGAATGGAGTATTTTTTCTCAAGAACCCTAGGATTCACAACTCATGTGAGGGTTAGGGTTTGAGGAAGAAGGATGAGAGAAAAATTGGAGAAAGAATGAACAAATACAAATGAGATAAGGTTGTGTAGGAAAAGAGAATGGCTAAGTCTTTGCAATCATCAAGCATGGATTATTTTCCATAGAAAATAAGCAACCATGCTTGAATAGTAAAGTCAAATGAATAAATAAATGACTTAGCCATGCTTTCATCCATGCTACAAATATCTCCAATTTCCATCTCATTAATCTATTTGCATAAATAGATAAGTCTAATAATGAGGTGTCTCCTTCTAGAAGCATGTCTTGTGAAATTACAAGTATGCCCTCACCGTATATACATACCCGTATTCGTATTCCGAAAAATACGAACACAATGAGATAATAATAATCCAATAATATAATACTAGAATCCGGCTTAAACCAAAGCCTTCTAGTATTATCCGTCCGAACATCATCCGTGTAGCCAGTACACGTATATGATCGGAACCCTGCCGTAAAACTATACGGCCTCTACATCGTTTTGCCTGAACCAGGGAAACCCTCTGTGTGGGACTCTAAAGACTCGACAGTATGCTGGCGGTGGGTTTAACCACAAGTCCGTCAGCGGCACTAGCTGTACGTAATGGCTACCCAGGTATCTGTCGAAAAAGAAGGCCGATGAGTAAACTCATCCGAACCCCTACTGAGCCTGTCCGTGACAATCTCCGTGCAGCCCGGTATGTTCTTCTGAGAGTATCACATGCAAGGTCTAGGGGGTGGAAAACGTCAGACCCTTAATGACAAGACAAGTCGTGTCGGTATGGTTCAAGACCATCTGAGAATCTACTGGTCCAACCATCAGTAATTCTCAATCCACCCTGGCCAGATACTTATGGTGTTGACCAACCGATCACTGTGCGACATCGACTCCCTATACCGTGAGAGACGAATACCTAACAGTCGCTCACTGACTCTATATGGCTCGGGACTGTACCCAACTAAAACCTGTTTGCATGACCCAGTAGAGCCGTGGTAGGATAGTAATCAAAGCACGGTGGAAACTCACATGAGACAAATGACGACCTCAGATCGACAGACTATCTGCACTCATATCACCAAAGAACTGCTATCTGACGCTAGGTATAATACCATCTAGACAGTCCTCGGTGAGTCCGTCCAGTGTACTCACCTTCAGTGAGCACCTGTATACAATCTTAGGTGCACCTCACCAATGGCCGCGGGACCAATCCATCGCCCCTCGTCAGGGTCTAGATATATATACACTAGTCTACTCTGGAGTATCGATGCCCAGTCTCGATACTCCTGCGACTAGGGACACTTTAAGGATGTGCCTATCGACTACCTAGCTGCCACAAGTATGATTGCTATCACAAAGCTAGTAGTCAGGCAAAGATCCTACGGGCTTTATCAATATGTATACAAGATATGAAATACTAAGTAAAACACATCACATGTTAAGATAAAGACAAACCAAATAGCATACTATCATATCGAGCAAGATTGTCCTGTACATACATATCCCTAGCATCCTATATAATGAAGGCCTCTAAGGCATACATATCCAACAATCTCCCACTTGCACTAAGGCTTGTAATTGGAGCAATAAGTACCCACACTAGATCCAGTTGCTAGTGTACTGCATGCCCAACGTCTCGAACAGTCTCTCGAATTGGACTTGAGGGATGGCCTTGGTGAATGGATCTGCCGTGTTGTCCTTTTTATCTACGCTCCGTACCTCGATCTCCTGGTGATCCACGATCTCCTTGATCAGGTGATACCGCCTCAAGATATGTCTAGATTTCTGATGGGACCGTAGTTCCTTTACCAAAGCCATGGCTCTGTTGTTAGCGTAATACAAAGGTATTGGATTAGCAATGGATGGAACTACCTGAAGTTCAGAAATGAACTTTCTCATCCAGACTGCTTCTTTTATGGCTTCACTAGCAGCGATGTACTCATCCTCCATCGTCGAGTTTGCTACGGTATCCTGTTTGGAACTATTCCAACAGACCGTCCCTCCGTTGAGGGTAAACATATAACCCGAAACAGATTTAGAGTCATCCTTATCACTTTGGAATCCAGAGTCGGTAAAAGGCTCGATCTGGAGGTCCCCATTACCGTACACCAGGACCATCTCCTTAGTCCTTTCAGGTACTTAAGAATGTTCTTTACTGCTATTCAATGTTTTTCACCTGGGTTAGACTGATACCTGGTTACCACGCTAAGTGCGTAAGCTACATCTGGTCTGGTACATAACATCGCATACATTATTGACCCTACCGCCGAAGCGTATGGTACTATGCTCATGCGAGCCCTCTCCTCATCAGTCTTGGGAGACATCTCTTTGGAGAGGGTGATTCCATGACAAGCGGGTAAATTACCGCGCTTAGAACCTTTCATATTAAACCTCTTTAGTACGGTGTCAATGTACCTTGACTGTGAAAGTCCCAACATTCTTTTAGATGTGTCATGATAGATCTTAACCCCCAGAATGTAAGAGACATCACCCAGGTCTTTCATAGAGAAATTCTGTGACAAGAACTGTTTGGCCGATTGTAACATAGGAATATCATTTCCTATTAGGAGAATGTCATCAATGTATAAAACGAGGAATAACACAGTTCTCCCTTCAATCTTTTTATAAATATAAGGTTCATCTACATTTTTGATAAAGTCAAATTCCCAGACCATCTCATCAAAGCAGATGTTCCAACTCCACGATGCCTGCTTTAATCTATAAATGATTTAAGCAACTTGCACACCTTTCCTCTGTTCCCACTGTCTATGAAACCCTCTGGTTGATCCATGAAAACACACTCTTATAAACTTCCATTTAGAAAAGCGGTTTTAACATCCATCTGCCAGATGTCATAGTAATGAAAGGCAGCAATGGCAAGTATGATCCGAATGGATTTAAGCATAGCCACTGGTGAAATTTTTTCGTCATAGTCCAATCCTGGTCTTTGACGAAAACCTTTAGCAACAAGTCTAGCTTTGTGGATTTCTACCTGACCATCTACACCAATATTTTTTTTGAATATCCATTTGCATCCTACGGGTTTTACCCCAGTAAGAGCAAAATCCAAAGTCTAAACTTGGTTTGTGTACATGGATTCCATCTCGGATCGCGTAGCATCCAACCACTTCACCGAGTCTTTATTCGTGATGGCTTGCTGAAAACTAGTCGATGATGAAATCCTCTCGATCCACGGCTACGAGAAAACCGTAGTATCTCTCGGGCGGATGAGACTGCCTACTAGATCTGCGGAGTGACGTGGGTACGTCCTGTTCAATTGAAATCTCAGGTTCTATTAAGCTTTCAGTAATAATTTGTGGTTCTGGAATTTCTTCCAGCACTATAGCGCTCCTACTTATCTCTTTTTCGAGAAATTGAGTTTCCATAAAGCGGGCATGATGAGAAACAAAGACCTTTTGTTCCTCAGCATGATAGAAATATGTTAAGAATATGTATGCCCTAGAGGCCATTATTGTATGATATAGTGGATGCTTGGACATATATATAGAGGACTTTCTTGCTCGACATGATAGTATGCTATCTGGTTGCTCTTTATCTTAACATGTACACTTGTCTTATTATACTGTCTCTCTAATACATGTTGATAAAGCCTTTAGGATGTTTGCTTGACTACCTGGACTATGATGCAGATCATACTACTGGGACTTGTGTAGTCCACAGGCACATCCTTTAATTGTTCCTAGTCGAGGGGATATCGAGATAGGGCATCGATATTCCAGAGTAGACTAGTGCGTATGTTTCTTGACCCTGTATGGGGCGATGGTTGATCCCATAACCATTGGTGTTTGACATCAAAGATTGTACACAGGTGCTCATTAGAGAATGGGTACACCGAACAGGACTCGCCGAGAACTCCTGGATGGTACTATACCTATCGTCAGATAGCAGTTCTCTGGTGACACTGCTACAAGTTAGTCTATAGACCCGAGAAAATCATAGTGTCTTGTGTGGTTCCCACTGTGCTTTGATTTCCTCCCTACCATGGCTCAAAGGAGTCGTGCAAACAGGTGGGTTTTGGGTACAGTCCCGAGTCATATGAAGGTAGTGAGTGATAGGAGGGGTTTCATCTCTCCCGGTATAGGGAGTTAATGTTGCGCTATGCTCGATTGGCTATAACAACAAGTCTCTGGTCAGGGCTGATGAGATTTACTGGTAAGCGTTATCAGTAGTTTCTCGAACCGGTATGAGCCATACATCGGCATGACTTATCAAGTTACCGGGGTTGACGATTCCACCCCTAGACTCCAATATGAGACATATCAGACGAAGAAACCGGACTGTACGGTAAGTGTTACTTATAGGCTTCATGAGAGTTTGGATAATCTTGCTTGTTGATCTTTTAATCGCTCAATATCTGGGTAACCGTTACGTCCAGCTAGTATCGTTGACGGCTTGTGGGTAACTGATGTGATCATTACCTACTGCTGGCGTATTGACGAGTCTTTAGAGTCCCACACAGAGGCTTCCTAGTTCAAGCGAAATGAAGTAGGGCACACATGCTGATATGTGCGGGAGCCTGATTAAATACGAGTATGTGATACCGTATTCTAATTTGGCGACATTTGATATCGGTTAAGTTATATGTGATATAGCTGGATTATTGAATCAAGTGTTGATTTGATAATATGATATACAGATAAATAATATTAGTCGGTTATATATGATATAACCGGATTATTAAATCAAGTGTTGATTTAATAATTTGATATATATTTATATTTGATATAATTATATATTAACTAATATTAAGCTCACTAATTATTTTCTTTTCTTTATATATATATATATATATAAAGCATGGATTTTCTATTTTGAGAAAATAGATTAAGAGGTGGAAAAGGGGAGATATTTTGGGCATGGGTGTGAGTCATAGCTTATTCATTTCTTTATTAGTTTGGCTTCACTATTGAAGCATGATAGCTATTTTATATTGAGAGATATTCCATGCTTCAATAAGTGAGGATTTTATTGAGCCATTCTTCATTCTTCACTCACTTGAGTTTTTTCCTAAGCTCATTTTTCTTACACTCTCTCCATTCTCTTCTTCTTCCTCATCCAAGCCCCAACCCTCACATGTGTTGTGAATCTAAGGGCTTGAGAAAATTCCTAGTAAGCTAAAAACCTTACTTCATCATCCTAGTCTATATTAGCACTTCAGACTAGGATGTTTACTTCATTAATACTAGATTAGTGAAAAGGTAGCTTGACCTAGTGGAATTTCGGGTGGATCATCTTTGACACGAAGGTCGCAAAGCAAGCTCGATCCGTTGTTCAAGTGGAGTCTAGAGGAGTCGTGGGGACTACTACACGGAGATTTAGAAGAGAAGGACTTGGTCTACAAAGGTTGTAGTTTCCATCACTTAGAGTAGTTCTTCTTTTATCATATGTTAAACCCTAATATTCTAGTTAGATTCTATGTTAGTGTAGTTTAGCACCCCGAAAATTTTAAAATTGCATGCTTGAGCCGGTTAAAACCTTATGGTGGTGCTAGAATACACTTTCATGGTATCAGAGCCAACTTAGAACATTAGGGAAAGTCTTTACAACGTTAAAGTGTTCGATCGATTTTCGAAACCCGGATTTCACCTAGTTTCTGTCCATTTTTCAAAAGTTGAAATCTTTGAGATTAAAAATATGCAGAAAATTTTGCAGGGTATTTTATGGAGCCCCAAGAAAACCGAGTCCCCAATTCCTTCAAAGCGCCGCGGAACCGCGGTCTAACCCCCAGTTTGGCCGTGGTTTCGCCGCATGTTTGTGGTATTGTGGGATCATTTTTCTTCTGCTGCTCCATTGTCATATTTGACACTTTCTGGATGTTTTTAGTGATGCTCAAGTTGTTGAGGTCTTTGGAATTTGTGGGTATTTGATAAGTCGATCGAAATGTTTAACGTCGTCTAGATTATGATGATATATGATACAATATTTAAAATCCATAATAATTAGTTTTGTGAAAACTAGTTAGTATTTTATAAATCTAGCGTTTTAGTCTCGATTGATCGATTGCCATAGAGTTTCGATTCGGATCAAAACTCCGTCGCAATCGCATATAGTATGCGAACATGATAGTTGGGAATCTTGTTGAATTATCCGACTGCTTATTGAAAAGAGTTTTCAGTTTGAGACTAAAATGCAAGGTTTATAGGGTTAGGCATGAAATTCGGAATATGAGATATTCCGAGTTTATGCTGTCTAAGGAGTTTGCGGATTCTAATTATTATAGTTTTCATTTCTTTTTTGCGACCATAAGTGTAATATGTGGTGTATCCCCGATCTCGTTGCTATATGTCAACGACATTCGGGATACGCATATTTACTTACGTTGATGACATGCGATGTTATGTGTTGCTATGATATATTATATTGGATCGTCGTGATTGAATAGCCGGGTTTTTTTTTTACGTGAGATGAGAGTTTTATTTTTCATTCATGTAAAAGTTGTATATAATATTATTTTATTGGGACACTTCCAGGTTGAGAATGATGTCACTATTGATGTATATTATTTACTTTTCCGCATTAGGATAAACCCAAGACGGGGAGTACAAGTAACCGGGTTCTAGAGTCCAGTGGGAGATCATCTTGAGGAGTCGAGACCGGGTCTCCTAACTCTAGAATTGGCAGGGTTGCTTGCCGCTCTCGTAGGGGTCTAGGGATGTGGGTTTGGATATTCATCACGACCGTGGAATCCGTGTTTTTTATTTATGACTTAATTTAAAACACGGACCCCCTAGTATATCCAATATTTCATATGTTAACTTCTGCTGCTTGAGTTCTGTGATGTGATCATTTAACTGCGTGAGACGAATGCTATATATATTAAACGTTGCTTATGTTTTGCACCCGCGCTAGTCCAGCCCCCGCTCTGCCATTAGTTAAGTAACCTAACGGTGCACGACGGGGCCCCGCGGTGAATGCGGATGGCATACACGTACGTTCTATTTTCATTTCTTTTCTGTGATGTTTAGAGAAACATAAATGACGGGACTTCATTAATGAGATTAATGGAAAGAAAAGAAACCTAAAAATGTTGTAGAATCAAAATTTTAAAAAAGGTAGCTCTAGTTTTTCCTTTGCATAGTGGTATTCCTTGATGAATATTCAGCACCTCATTCGATGAGGAAAGAACCGAGATCCCTTCACTGGGAGTGACCTCTTTAGCAAATGCTACAACCCACTCGGTTTTGTTTTGATAGCTTCTCTAGTTCTTGCTTTGCATAGTGGTACTCCTTGATGAATATCCAGCACCTCATTTGATGAGGAAAGAGCCGAGATCCCTTCACCGGGAGTGACCTCTTTAGCAAAACTAGCAAAAGCTACAAAAAACACTTCTTTTCAAATTACTAGATTCTACAACGATACCAAGTTCATTACGTTAAAGGTTTTCTTCAAAACCAGTCGTAGCCCTCCGTCATTTCAGATAAGTGCTATTTAGTATTCGTGCTGCATTTGTTGACCTTATCAAGGCGTAGTGTGCGGTAGCTGATTAGTACTTATCTGCCGTATATGATGCGATTGGATTAGGGTAGTCGTACGGCCTTATTGACCTTGTCAAGGATCGTGCGGGTGGGTTTAATTCAATCACGAAATGAACGGGTTGAACTTGACTTGCGGTTTATAGTTTGTTGACCTTGTCAAGGTCATAAATCGCTTGGGGGGTAAAAACAGATATTGGGAATTTCAAGTGTTGAAATTTGCAATGAGATTGCATACCTTTTATGAGATAGTTGGATCCCGATACCCACTGCGAGTAAGAGTTACTCCTGGGAGAGTTTTCAATTTTACAATTAGCCGATCCATTAGGTATCTAAGAAAGGTGTTAACGGGGTTATGCTCATGCGGAAATGAGATTATTTAATTAGTTCCATGTGAAAGCATGGGGAGACTCCCTCGGAGTACAAATACCTGCCTGGCTGACCGATTGGCGAACTTGTAAGGTGTAATTAATCTTGGCTAATCTTACCTTTTACAGTTTGAAGGAAGATTTGATAAAAACAGCGGGGGCCATCCTGATTAGATAAGATAATAACCAATCTAATCTTGCAAAGAGTGCACGCTAAAGCGTTTCCTTCTCTCTCTCTAGGTAGCGACCATGACATGCTTTAATCAAGATAATAATATGGATGTATTGACTGAACCCGTTTATTATACTGAGCCGAGAAACGTTGGTTCCGCTTTTTCTTATGTTGTCATAAGTCTGAGCAAGGAATAGGGGAATACCCGGATTCTCATGCCACTCGAACGAAGAAGGAGCATACTGATGCATCTTCTTCGGGTGTGTTCGTAACCGAGAACTGTTTCTTAGTTTGCTCTACATCCAGGGTATTAGATACCGGATCAGGATCCCACGTATGTAATTTTTTACATGGGCTAAAGAGAGGTTGAGAACTGGGAAAGGGTGATATGTCTCTAAAAGTAGGGAATGGAGCAATTGTTGCAGCCAAAGCAGTTGGCGAATATCACCTAATATTACCAAATGACAATACGATGATTCTGAACGACTGTTATTACGTACCAAAGATGATGTGCAATATTATATCAGTTTCTTTGTTGCATAAAGAAGGATATAACTTTGTATTGGAGGATAATGTTATGAACATTTTCCTAAATCAAGTGTTGATTGGGTTTGGTACGTTAAGTAATGGTATATACGTTCTAAATCAAACTACAGTTCTAAACGTACAGAACACACAAGAGGAAAAGTTCATAAATGAATGAAGCCTTCTTGTAGCATTGTAGACTAGGTCATATCAATGCGACAAGACTAGCTAAGTTTCATAAAGATGGATATTTGAATCAGTTCGAATTTACATCTTATGAAACTTGCGAGTCATGTCTCAAAGGCAAGATGACCAAAACTCCGTTTACTGGACACGGAGAAAGAGTTACTGAACTCTTAGGACTGGTACATAGTGATGTATGCGGTCCTATGTCTACACATGCCATGAATGGTTCTTCGTACTTCATTACATTCACCGATGATCTCTCAAGATATGAACATGTGTTTCTGATGAAACACAAATCTGAATCTTTTGAGAAATTCAAGGAATATAAGAACGAAGTAGAGAACCGGACGGGTAAAAGTATTAAAATCCTTCGATCTGATCGGGGAGGAGAATACTTGAGTACGGAATTCCGTGACTATTTAAAAGAGAATGGGATTCTCTCTCAACTTACTCCTCCGTATACACCACAACACAACGGAGTATAGGAGCGGAGGAATCTCACCCTATTAGATATGGTGCACTTTATGATGAATATTGTTGAGTTACCTATTTTCTTTTGGGGTCATGCACTTGAGAAAGCTGCAGACTTATTGAATATGGTTCCCACCAAATTCGTGTCTACCACTCCATATGAGATATGGAAAGGAAAGAGACTATGCCTTAATTATGTTAAGATATGGGGTTGTTCGGCTTATGTGAAAACACAAAATCCGGACAAGCTCGAGGCTAGGTCAGTTCTGTGCATGTTTGTAGGATATCCCAAACATTCACGAGGGCATATCCTCTACCACACTGAGGAACAAAAAGTGTTTGTCGCTCAACATGCCACCTTTTTAGAAAAGGAATTTATTGTAAAAGAAATTAGTGGTAATGAGGTAGAGCTGGAAGAAGTTCCAGTTACACAAATTACAACTGATAATTTAGTGGAACCGGAGGGTCCAATGGTCTCCGACGAAGCTCAGCCACTCAGCAGATCTAGTAGGGTTCCTCATCCACCTGAGAGATACTACAGTTTTCTCATAGACGGTGGGAGAGGGGATTGCATCATGGAAGATGATGACCCAACTAGTTTCGAGCAGTCCATCACAAGTGGAGACTTTATGAAATGGCTGGATGCTATGCAATCTGAGATGGAATCCATGTACACTAACAAAGTATGGACTTTGGAAGTTTCTCCTGAAGGGGTAAAACCCATCGGGAGCAAGTGGATCTTTAAGAAGAAAATTGGTGTAGATGGAAAGGTTGAGACCTTCAAAGCTAGACTTGTAGCAAAAGGTTTTCGTCAATGACCGGGCGTCGACTATGATGAAACCTTTTCTCCTGTCGCTATGCTTAAGTCCATCAGGATCCTACTTGCCATTGCTGCATACCATGACTACGAAATCTGGCAGATGGACGTCAAGACCATTTTTCTAAATGGTGATTTAGAAGAGAGCGTATACATGACACAGCCAGATGGCTTCGTAGATAGTGGGAGCATCGGAAGCGTGTGCAAGCTGCTTAAATCAATTTATGGATTAAAGCAGGCATCGCAGAGATGGAACATCTATTTCGATGAAGCTATCAAAGAGTTTGACTTCATCAAAAACGTAGATGAACCTTGTACATACAAGAAGGTTGTAGAGAGGAAGGTTGTCTTCCTCGTATTGTTCGTGGATGACATACTCTTGATAGGAATGATGTTCCTATGCTACACTCGGTCAAGCTCTTCTTATCACACAAGTTCTCCATGAAAGATCTAGGTGATGCCTCCTACATCCTGGGGATAAAGATCTATAGAGATAGATCTAAGCAGATGTTGGGATTGTCCCAATCCAGGTACATTGACACCATACTAAAGAGGTTTAGTATGGAAGATTCTAAGCGTGATAATTTACCCGCTTGTTCAGGAATCACTCTTTCCAAAGAGATGTCTTCCAAGACTGATTTGGAGAAGGCTCGCATGCAAGAGATACCCTATGCTTCGGCAGTCGGGTCTATCATGTATGCAATGTTATGTACCAGACCAGATGTAGCTTACTCACTAGGTGTAGTGAGTAGGTATCAATCAGATCCTGGGGAGAAACACTGGACAGCTATGAAGAACATTCTTAAGTACTTGAGAATGACTAAAGAAATGTTCTTGGTGTATGGTAACGGAGAACTCCAGGTGGAGTCCTTTACCGATTCGAGGTTCCAGAGTGATAAGGACGACGGTAAGTCGGTCTTGGGTTTTGTCTTCACCCTCAATAGAGGGGCGGTATGTTGGAATATTTCCAAGCAAGATACCGTAGCAGACTCGATGATGGAGGCTGAATACATCGCTGCCAACGATGTTGCCAAAGAGGCTGTCTGGATGAAGAAGTTCATTGCTGAACTTGGTGTGGTTCCATCCATTAAGCATCCAATACCTATGTATTGTGATAACAATGGAGCTGTGGCTTTAGCCAAGGAACCCCGGTCCCATCAGAGATCTAGACATATTATTAGGCAGTATCACCCGATCCAGGAGATAGTAGATCGACGGGGGATCGAGGTCAGGAGAGTTGACATAAAGGACAACGTAGCAGATCCACTCACGAAGGCCATCCCCCAGACGTAGTTTGAGAGTGTACGTTTCTTGACCCTGTAGGGGCGATGGTTGATCCCATAACCATTGGTGTTTGACATCAAAGATTGTGCACATGTGCTCATTAGAGAATGGGTACACCGAACAGGACTCGCCGAGAACTCCTAGATGGTACTATACCTATCGTCAGATAGTAGTTCTCTGGTGACATCGGTACAGGTTAGCCTGTAAACCCAAGATCGCCATAGTGTCTTATGTGGTTCCTACTGTGCTTTGATTTCCTCCCTACCACGGTTCAAAGGAGTCATGCAAACAGGTGGATTTTGGGTACAGTCCCGAGTCACATGGGGGCAATGAGCGATAAGAGGGGTTTCGTCTCTCACGGTATTAGGAGTTGATGTTGCGCTATGCTCAATTAGCTATAACAGTAAGTCCCTGGCCAGGGCTGATGAGATTTACTGATAAGTGTTATCAGTAGTTTCTCGAACCGTTATGAGCCATACATGGGCATGACTTATCAAGTTACTAGTGTATGATGATTCCACCCCTAAACTTGATATGTGACATATCAGACGAAGAGACCGGACTGTACGGTAAGTGTTACTTATAGGCTTCATAGGAGTTTGGACAAGCTTGCTTGTTGATCTTCTATTCTCTCAATACCTGGGTAGCCGTTACGTCCAGCTAGTACCGCTGACGGCTTGTGGGTAACTGATATGATCATTACCTACTGCTGGCGTATTGACGAGTCTTTAGAGTCCCACATAGAAGTTTCCTAGTTCAAGAGAAACGAAATATGTTGATATGTACGGGGGCCTGATTAAATACGAGTATGTGATACCGTATTCTGGCGATTATTTGTTATCGGTTAGGTTATATGTGATATAACCAGATTATCGAATCAAGTGTTAATTTAATAATGTGATAAACAGATAAATGATATAAGTCGGTTATATGTGATATAACCGGATTATTAAATCAAGTGTTGATTTAATAATATGATATATATTTATATTTGATATAATTATATATTAACTAATATTATTGCTCACTAATTTTTTGCTTATCTTTATATATCTATATATATTAAGATATATGTGATATATATATATATATATATATATATATATATATATATATTATATGAAGTATGGTTGTATTTTCTATTTTTTAGAAAATAAAAAATGAGGTGGAATATGAAGAGATTTTTGTGGAATGGTGAAGCATGGCTTTGATGATTATTATATTGGTCTTAACTCACTATTGAAGCATGGTTCCAATTGTTTATTTGGAAATTGTGGATGCTTCAATGAGTGAGGTATTTTGATGAGCCATTCTTCATATTTTCACAACACTTGTGATTTTTCTTCATATGAGCTCTTACTCTCTAGCTCTCTTCATCTTCTGCCCCACCTCATCCAAGCTCAATCCCTCACATGAGTTATGAAACCTTAAGCTTGTGAGAACCCTAGTGAACAAACAAAACCCCCACTTCACCATCCTACACTTGATTAGCAATTAAGTGTAGTGTGTTTCCTTTACTAAAGAGTTTAGTGAAGATGTAGCTTGGATTAGTTGAGATTTGGGTGGATCATCTTCGGCACGAAGATCGCAAAGGAAGCTCGATCCAACTTCAAGTGGAGCCTAGTGGAGTCGCGTGGACTACTATACGGAGCTTAAGAAGAGAAGGACACGGTCTACAAAGGTTGTAGGCTCTTTCTCTTAGCTAGTTTTTGTGATATCATCATAGTTAACCCTAATCATCTAGTTTAGATCCTTAGTTAGTCTAGCTTAGCACCCGAAATTTTTAAATATAGCATGCTAGATGCTTGTGAAAACCTCATGGTGGTGCTAGGGGATACTTTAAGTATATACAAGAAGGTTGTAGAGAGTAAGGTTGTCTTCCTCGTATTGTACGTGGATGACATACTCTTGATAGGAAACGATGTTCCTATGCTACACTCGGTCAAGCTCTTCTTATCACATAAGTTCTTCATGAAATATCTAGCCGATGCCTCCTACATCCTGGGGATTAAGATCTATAGAGATAGATCTAAAAGGATGTTGGGATTGTCCTAATCCAGGTACATTGATACCATACTGAAGAGGTTTAGTATGGAAGATTCTAATTGTGGTAATTTACCCGCTTTCTCAGGAATCACTCTCTCCAAAGAGATGTCTCCCAAGACTAATTTGGAGAGGGCTCGCATGACAGTGATACCCTATGCTTCTGCAGTTGGGTCTATCATGTATGCGATGTTATGTACCAGACCGGATGTAGCTTACGCACTAGGTATAGTGAGTATGTATCAATCATATCCTGGGGAGAAACACTGGACAACTGTGAAGAACATTCTTAAGTACTTGAGAAGGACTAAAGAAATGTTCTTTGTGTATGGTAACGGAGAACTCCAGGTGGTGTCCTTTACCGATTCGAGGTTCCAGAGTGATAAGGAAGACAGTAAGTCGGTCTCGGGTTTTGTCTTCACCCTCAACGGAGGGGCGGTATGTTGGAAGAGTTCCAAGCAAGATTCCGTAGCAAACTCGATGATGGAGGCTGAATACATTGCTGCCAACGATGCTGCTAAAGAGGCTGTTTGGATGAAGAAGTTCATTGCTGAACTTGGTGTGGTTCCATCTATTGAGCATCCAATACCTTTGTATTATGATAACAATGGAGCTGTGGCTTTGGCTAAGGAACCCCGGTCCCATCAGAGATCCAGACATATTCTGAGGCGGTATCACCTGATCCGAGAGATAGTAGATCGTCGGGAGATCGAGGTCAGAAGAGTTGACACGAAGGAAAACGTAGCGGATCCACTCATGAAGGCCTCCCCCAGACGCAGTTTGAGAGACTTGTTGGGATGTTCGGTATGAGATACTTCAACAACTGGCCTTAGTGCAAGTAGGAGATTGTTAGGAATATGTATGCCCCAGAAGCCATTATTGTATGATATAGTGGATGCTTGGACATATATATAGAGGACTTTCTTGCTCGACATGATAGTATGCTATCTGGTTGCTTTTTATCTTAACATGTACACTTGTATTATTATACTGTCTCTCCGATACATGTTGATAAAGCCCTTAGTATGTTTGCTTGACTACCAGGAGTATAATGCGGATCATACTACCGGGACTTGTGTAGTCTACAAGCACATCCTTTAATTGTTCCTAGTCGAGGGAATATCGAGACAGGGCATCGATATTCCAGAGTAGACTGGTGTGTACGTTTCTTGACCCTGTATAGGGCGATGGTTGATCCCATAACCATTGGTGTTTGACATCAAAGATTGTATACAGGTGCTCATTAGAGAATGGGTACACCGAACAAGACTCGCCGAGAACTCTTAGATGGTACTATACCTATCGTCAGATAGCAGTTCTCTGGTGACATTGGTACAGGTTTGTCTGTAGACCCGAGATCGTTATAGTGTCTTGTGTGGTTCCCACCATGCTTTGATTTCCTCCCTACCACGGCTCAAAAGAGTCGTGCAAACATGTAGATTTTTGGTACAGTCCTGAGTCACATGGAGGCAGTGAGCGATAGGAAGGGTTTCGTCTCTCCTGGTATTGGGAGTTGATGTTGCGCTATGCTCGATTGGCTATAACAGTAAGTCCCTGGCCAGGGCTGATGAGATTTACTGGTAAGTGTTATTAGTAGTTTCTCTAACCGTTATGAGCCACACATCAGCATGACTTATTAAGTTACCGGGGTCTGACGATTCCACCCCTAGACTCGATAATATGCGACATATCAGACGAAGAGACCGGACTGTACGGTAAGTGTTACTTATAGGCTTCATGGGAGTTTGGACAAGCTTGCTTGTTGATCTTCTAATCGCTCAATACCTGTGTAGCCGTTATGTCCAGCTAGTACCGCTGACGGCTTGTGGGTAACTGATGTGATTATTACTTACTGCTGGCGTATTGACGAGTCTTTAGAGTCCCACACAGAGCTTTCCTAGTTCAAGCGAAACGAAATAGGGAACATATGCTGATATCTGCGGGAGCCTGATTAAATATGAGTATGTGATACCGTATTCTAATCTGGTGACATTTGATATCAGTTAGGTTATATGTGATATAACCGTATTATTGAATTAAGTGTTGATTTGATAATATGATATACATATAAATAATATTAGTCGGTTATATATGATATAACCGGATTATTAAACCAAGTGTTAATTTAATAATTTGATATATATTTATATTTGATATAATTATATATTAACTAATATTAAGCTCACTAATTATTTTCTTTTCTTTATATATATATATATATATATATATATATATATATATATATATATATATATATGAAGCATGGATTTTCTATTTTGAGAAAATAGATTAAGAGGTGGAACATGGGAGATATTTTGGGCATGGGTGTGAGGCATGGCTCATTCATTTCTTTATTAGTTTGGATTCACTATTGAAGTATGGTAGCTATTTTATATTGAGAGATATTCCATGCTTCAATAAGTGAGGGTTTTATTGAACCATTCTTCATTCTTCACTCACTTGAGTTTTTTCCTAAGCTCATTTTCTTACATTCTCTCCATTCTCTTCTTTTTCCTCATCCAAGCCCCAACCCTTACATGAGTTGTGAATCCAAGGGCTTGAGAAAATTCCTAGTGAGCTAAAAACCCTACTTCATCATCATAGTCTAGATTAGCACTTTAAACTAGGAAGTTTACTTCACTAATACTAGATTAGTGAAGAGATAGCTTGACCTAGAGGAACTTCAGGTGGATCATCTTCGACACAAAGGTCGCGAAGCAAGTTCGATCTATTTTTCAAGCGGAGCCTAGAGGAATCGTAGCGACTACTTCCCGGAGCTTTAGAAGAAAAGGACTTGGTTTACAAAGGTTGTAGTTTTCATCACTTAGTGTAGTTCTTCTTTTATCATATGTTAAACCCTAATACTCTAGTTAGATTCTAGGTTAGTGTAGCTTAGCACCCCGAAAATTTTTAAATTGCATGCTTGATGCCGGTTAAAACCTTATGGTGGTGCTAGAATACACTTTCAAAATAATACCCCCTAGAATTCCTGGGGTATCCCACAAACTTACACAGTACTGAACGTGCCTCGAGTTTGTCCGGATGAACCTTTTTGATAAAGGCAGGACATCACCATATCTTTAGATATTTAAGACAGGGTTTCTTCCCACTCCATATTTCATATGGAGTGGTAGGCATAGACTTAGTTGGAACCTTGTTCAATAGGTATGCAGCAGTTCCTAGTGCATAACCCTAGAAGGAGGGTGGTAACTCAACATTACTCATCATGGTTCACACCATATCAAGTAAGGTGCGATTCCGTCTTTCTGATACACCGTTGTGTTATAGTGTGTATGGAGGAGGAAGCTGAGAGAGAATTCCATTCTCTTTTAGATATTCCAGGAACTCGGCACTTAAGTATTCACCGCCCCAATCAGATCGGAGCATCTTGATACTTTTGCTGGTTTACTTTTCTGCTTCATTCTTATACTCTTAGAATTTCTCAAACGCCTCGGATTTATGTTTCATTAAGAATACATGTTCATACCTTGATCTGTGAAAGTAATGAAGTAGGAATAGACACTTCTTGCATGTTAGACATTGGCCTACACACGTCGCTGTCTATGAGTCCCAAGAGCTCAGTGTCTCTTTCTTTATGTCCAGTGAATGGAGTTTTTGTCATCTTTCCTCTGATACATGATTGACAAGTTGTATATGATTGATACTCAAACGGATCTAAGTATCCTTCTTTATGTAACTTACTCATTCGTGTTTCATTGATATGACCGAGTCTACAATGCCATAAGAAAACTTGGTTTAATTCTGAAATCTTTATTTTTAGTGTGTTTTGGACTTTGAAAACTTGATGTTGATTGAGAATGTATATTCCGTTACTAAGTGTACCCGACCCAACCATTTCATGATTTAGGTGAATGTTGATAATATTGTTTACAAGTGCAAAATTATATCCTTCATTTGATAATAAAGATACCGATATAATATTACACACCATACTGGGTACACAAAAGCAGTTACGCAATAACAAAATATGTCTACTCGCCAATCCTAGGTGATATTCTCTTACTGCAACAGCGTCCATACTGGCTCTGTTGCCAACCCTGAGGGTCATATCACCTTTCCTTAAAACTTTACGGCTTCTCAGCGCCTGCAAATAATTACAGATGTGAGATCCTGATCCGGTATCCAATACCCAGGAAGTAGAGTTATAGAGAAGCGGTTTTTAATCACGAACACACCTGAAGCCGAAGCCACAACTTGTTTCGTGTCCTGATTTCTGGCCTTTAGGGCCCTGCAGTCCTTCTTCCAATGTCCCTTTTTCCGACAATAGAAGAATTCTTTCTTTGTGGCTGCCTCCTATCTCTTCCTTTCCTTTTCCCTACACCTTCTGCACACCTCCCCTCGGTTTGGTGGGGGCCTTCTTCTTCTTCCCCTTGGTCATAACCTTGGATTTAGCATAAGAAGATCCCCTAATAAACAGAGTGGGTGTTTCCTTGGTTTTGTTCAAGGTGCCCTCTGACATCCTCAACATGTTGAGGAGCTCAGGAAGTGAAACTTCCATACTATTCATATTGAAATTCAATATGAACTGGGCATAGGTGGAAGGAAGGGACTGTAGGATCAAGTCGATGTACAACTCATTTTCCAACGTAGTTCCCAGGTCCGTGAGCTCTTCTATGAGAGAAATCATCTTTAGGACATGGTCCCCAACAGATGATCTGATAGCCAACCTCGCTTGAAACAATTTCTTCAAAGCCTCATATCTTACGATATAAGATTGCTCTCCATATAATTCTTTGGTATAGAGGAAGATGGAAGCAAGGTCCATCTTCTCGTGCCGCCTCTATTGTTCATTATCCATAGAGGCCAGCACGAGGAACTTGGCTTTCGCGCAATCAATATCCCAGTTCTTACGGACCCCAATGTCTACGACCGAGGATTCTGGACCGTGAACAGGGGAGCTTTCGCCGTGAGGACATATTCGACCTTATCATATGTAAGGGCCATATAGACATTCCTCAGCCAGTTTTTATAATTTGGCCCAGCGAGTTTATTTTTATCTAGTATTAGCTTAAATCCCGTCATGGTCGCTGCAATTAGGAGAGAGAGAAGCTCTTGTAAGTTTAGATTGGTTATTAGTTTATTTAAACATGATGGCTCCCACTGTTTTCTCGAATCCTTCTTCAAACCCTAAAAGAAGAATTAGTCAGGATTAATTGCACATCACAATACTTACTTAACCTTTCGGCCAGGCTAGTGTCGGTATTTCGAGGGAGGTTTTTCAACGCTTTCATGAAGTTCCTTAATTACATAACCTCTTTTTCCTGGAGGCATAGTCCTGCTAACACTGTTTTAGGCACCTATTTGGTTTATAGCATTGATTGTTAAGTGAAAAAAATTCTCCCGAAGAGTAGCGGTTACTCACAGTAAGATCAGGATCCAACTATCATTGTGTGATGATTTTGAAAGAAGCCTACCAAAAACACCACACTCCAGAAAGTATGCAACACTAGCAAGTTTCCTTTATTTTTGAAACCCTCGATGTAATTTTTGCCCCGTGCGCTTATAACCTTGACGAAGGTCAAAACATCATAAATCGCAAGTCAAGTTCAACTCGTCATCATCCAGATTAATCTAGACCCATTCGTACAAATCCTTGACGAAGGCCAAAACAGTTGTATGCCTGTCCTAGACTAATGCATCTATCTATGCTATAGATAATCACCCACTAGCTATCAAACACTATGCCTTGGCGAAGGTCAAAACACATAGCATGAATACTACTAGATACCTGTTCATCACAGAAAACTGCATTTAATACCACTCATTCATTATCTATTTTTTGTATATATCGGTACTATTAACCAGTGTCTGCTCAGTAATACAGATTACAGGTATCCGTGACAAAATACTGGAAATGCACTTAAAATCAAGGATATATCATTTGCGAGCCGACACTGCAACCAGAACTGCAAATCGATATCCCAAGAGTTATTTTGCAAACAAATAAAGTGTACACATTTTGGTCCAACACATAACATGTGTACACACTAACTCTTGGAGCTTGGACCATGGACCTAGGGGGCTGCCCAATGCACACAAGTGCAATAAATGCTAATGGTGTGATGTGATCAAAAGATTCAAGTTTCCCTCCAATACCCTGGTGCATCCAAAGTCAAATTTGAGAAAACCAACTGGATCAAAGTGATATTGGGAAGCACACAAGTCAACACACAAAGAACAAGCCAGAGAGCTCGGATTTGGGCCGAGATCATACCCTATGTGGCCGGCCCCACTGCCTCCAAATGCCCCTAGTTTCTCACAGTCCCTCCCTTGTTGCCACGTCAGCTCATTTTTATTGTTTGTTTAATTTTCTTTTGAGCCTATAAATACAGAACCAGTGAGCAAAGGAGAGGGGTCTAAGTTTTCTCATTCATTTCATACACTTTGTAATTCTCTTCTCTTTTCATTTCGTTCTCTTGTACATAGCCTAGCTTCCCCTTGAGTTCTTTGCCTTCTCTTGAGCTTGCAACCTCTTCATTGAGCTTGCAAGTTTAAGTTTTGGCAATTGATCTCAAGGGTTGTATCTTCATTTGGAATAAATAAAGTTTTCTCTTTGTGCCTTCATTTCACCTTGGGATCTTTATCTTCACTTGATCTTGCAACCTCTTTAGTGAGCTTGCAAGTTTAAATTTAGGTATTTGATTCCATGGATTTTCACTTGCACTTTGGTTCCTAGTTATTTCTTACTTGCTTTTTATTACTTGCTTTACATTTATGTCCTTTATATTCCATGCTTAACATTCTTGCAATTTAAATTTCATGCCCTTTACTTATTTGCTTGTTTCTCTTTTCTTTTCTTGATTTGTTTTTTCTTTGCTCTTTTTGGTTTGTTGTTTGAATGGTTGTAAATATGTGTTGTTAGGAAATAGATCGGTATTGTAAGTTAACGTTTCGTTTCTCATTTCCTTTTCCCGTATTTTGCATTTGAAACTCCACCCAAACCTTACGCAAGCGCTCCGTTAGGCACCCTACCCTACCAAGGTATCAGTGATTTCTAACCGCGACCGGTTGCGTTCGGTTTGGCCGGAAGCAAAAGCAAGAGACAAGAATGGAAGGACACGGGTCAATAAGCCGGATTCCACGAATACTGTGCTTAAATACCCTAATCCACGTTGTTGCCGATTGCTCTAGCTTCATTGGTTGAGTTCGGCTCAAAGGACTTGAATACGGAATCCATTAACTTACACTATCCTATCTTTTCCTAACAAACTTTATACTTTGCATATAACACATAAGATAGATATGAACAATTCCGCCCACGCGCATTAACTTGTGAAACAAGAACTTAAAATGCTCCGTCTCCCTGTGGATCGATCCGTGCTCAACCGGCTAGCTGCAAAGCGACACCGTCCTTGATCGTGGTTAAACTCTTAAAACTCGACACGCCAAAAGCGTGCGATCAATACCTATCTGAAATGACGGAGGGCTATGGCTGGTTTTATCAAAAACCGTTAACGTAATGAACTTGATATAGTCGAAGGAACCGGATATCTTTTGAAAAAGAGTGGTTTAAGCTCCACTTTTACAAATGCCTTTTGAAGAAAACCGAGTGGTTTTGTAATTGTTCCAACGACATCAGATTTTATGTTTATTCCTTGGCATTAATCAAAATTAATGCGGTCCCATCAATTAACCTTATCATTGCAGAAAAGAAACGAAAATAGAACGTACGTTTATGCCATCCGCATTCGCCACGGGGCCCCATCATACATTGTTAGGTTACTTAACTAACGGCAGAGCGGGGGCTGGACAAGCGCGGGTGCAAAACATAAGCAACGTTTATTATATATATATATATATATATATATATATATATATATATATATATATATAGCCATTCATCTCATGCAATAATAAGCATTCCAGATCACATAATCATAAATGAATATATTGGATATACTAGGATTTCCGTGTTTCGTTTTAGCCTATAACGAAATACGGATCCACGGTCGTGATGAATAACCAAACCCCACCTTAGACCCCTACGGGTGAGGAAAACTACCCGCCAAATTTCCGAAGTGAAGCAACCTCCCTTAATAAAATGAGTAGGCCACTCGGCACTTCAAGAACCCGGTAGTTTGTGCACCCCGCCTTGGGTCTATCCTAGGTGCAAGAAAAGTAAATGAAATAATAAAATGGTGGCTACAAGCTCATCCCGGATATGCCCCGCAAAAATAATATTACATCAATTTACAAATTTATATAAATGAAAGAAAAGAAAAACACTCTTCTTACATCCCCCGGCTATTCATTCACGACGATACAATACTCCATATACACAAACCATCAACTAGAATACAAATGTGTGCAGTCCCCACTAATCGACATATAGCAATTAGCAGACGTTTAGTAACACATTTCCAAATAGAGAAAACCCAGATTAGCCAAGTAACTTAGAATTTCGATCGAAAATATTTTCTGTGTCTACCCCATGTACAAACCAGTACACAAACAATTCTGGGTAGAAACCAAATATGCAAGAAATCATATTTCCAATATTAAGACCAACAGGAAAAAAATTGGAGCAAATCGGCCTCGACTCGGCTGCGGATCCGCAGTTAAACAGTGAGTTTGGCCGCGGTTCCGCGGTTGTCTAGGGCGATTACGAGCTCGAATTTTTTCTGCATTCTTATAAAAGCCTGCATGTATTTTTAAGGCCATTGAAATAATTTTTTGAACAGATTTTAAAATCGATGGCAAGCTTATCATGAAAATTTGATTTCGAGTAAATTTTCCGACGATCAAAGTTCTAACTACTTGCTAACCAGCTAGTTAAGGTTTCAGTGGCTCTGATACCAGTGTAAGTCGATGTCGCGCACCCTGTGAGTCCGCGGGGAGGCAGAATACACAAAAAACGATTTTTTCTATTTCAAAAGAGTGGCTTCGCAATATCGGCCAAGTCAACCCAGGATCTTAATTAAACCACAACTAGCTACGTCTAACTACAAGAAGGTTCCTAACTACTCGGTGAGAGTTATATCTTCTTGATCAAGTCCTTCGGGTCTTCTTTTTCCTTCTTAGCTCCTTGGTTCAAGCTTGAATCTTCTTCTCTTCTTCTTGGCTCTTAGAAAGCTTGAATGGAACTCGATCGTCGGTCTCCTCTTTGTTGAAGACGATCCACCCGAGAGCTTATGGTTCAAGCTTCAAGCTCAAGTGTGAGGTAACTAAGATGTCTAGTTTGCTAGACTAGACAACTTAGAAAATGTAGAGAAAGATGAATGGAGTATTTTATCTCAAGAACCCTAGGATTCACAACTCATGTGAGGGTTAGGGTTTGAGGAAGAAGGAGGAGAGAAAAATTGGAGAGAGAATGAACAAATGCAAATAAGCTAAGGTTGTATAGGAAAAGAGAATGGCTAAATCTTTGCAATCATCAAGCATGTATTATTTTCCATAGAAAATAAGCAACCATGCTTGAATAGTAAAGTCAAATGAGTAAATAAATGACTTAGCTATGCTTTCATCCATGCCACAAATATATCCAATTTCCACTTCATTAATCTATTTGCATAAATAGGTAAGTCTAATAATGAGGTGTCTCCTTCTAGAAGCATGTCTTGTGAAATTACAAGAATGCCCTCATCGTATATACATACCCGTATTCATATTCTGAAAAATATGAATACAATGAGATAATAATAATCCAATAATATAATACTAGAATCCGGCTTAAACCAAAGCCCATTAGTAGTATCCGTCCGAACATCATCCGTGTAGCCAGTACACATATATGATCGGAACCCTGTCGTAAAACCATACGACCTCTACATCGTTTTGCCTGAACCAGGGAAACCCTCTGTGTAGGACTCTAAAGACTCGACAGTACGTTGGCAGTGGATTTAACCACAAGTCCGTCAGCGGCACTAGCTGTACATAACGGCTACCCAGGTATTTGTCGAAAAAGAAGGCCGGCGATCGAACTCATCTGAACCCCTACTGAGCCTGTCCGTGATAATCTCCATGCAGTCCAGTCTGTTCGTTTGAGAGTATTGCATGCAAGGTCTAGGGGGTGGAAAACATCAGACCCCTAATAACCAGGCAAGTCGTGTCGGTATGGCTCAAGGCCATCCGAGAATCTACTGGTCCAACCACCAGTAATTCTCAATCCTCTCTGGCCATGGACTTATGGTGTTGACCAACCGATCACTGTACGACATCGATTCCCTATACCGGGAGAGACGAATCCCCAACAACCGCTCACTGCCTCCATATGGCTCAGGACTGTACCCAACTAAAACTTGTTTGCACGCCTCAGTAGAGTCGTGGTAGGGTAGTAATCAAAGCACAACGGGAACTCACACGAGACAAATGACCACCTCAGATCGACAGACTATATGCACTCATGTCACTAGAGAACTGCTATCTGACGCTAGGTATAATACCATCTAGCCAGTCCTCGGTGAGTCCGTCTGGTGTACTCACCTCCAGTGAGCACCTGTATACAATCTTAGGTGCACCTCACCAATGGCTACGAGACCAATCCATCGCCCCTCGTCAGGGTCTAGATATGTATACACTAGTCTACTCTGGAGTATCGATGCCCGGTCTTGATACTCTTACGACTAGGGACACTTTAAGGATGTGCCTATCGACTATCCAGCTCTCACAAGTATGATTGCCATCACAACGCTGGTAGTCAGGCAAAGATCCTACGGGCTTTATCAACATGTATACAAGATATGAAATACTATGTAAAACACATCACATGATAAAATAAAGACAAACCAAATAGCGTACTATCATATCGAGCAAGATTGTCCTGTACATACATATCCCTATCATCATATACAATGAAAGCCTCCAGGGCATACATATCCAA
Source organism: Agapanthus africanus (assembly GCA_030015575.1). Classification (NCBI taxonomy): domain Eukaryota; kingdom Viridiplantae; phylum Streptophyta; class Magnoliopsida; order Asparagales; family Amaryllidaceae; genus Agapanthus; species Agapanthus africanus. The sequence goes on along the minus strand of CM057349.1, from coordinate 405,383,758 downwards.
CAATCTCCCACTTGCTCTAAGGCCTGTAATTGGCGCAATAAGTACCCACACTAGAGCGTGTATATGACACAGCCAGAGGGCTTCGTAGACAGTGGGAGCAGCAGAAAGGTGTACAAGCTGCTTAATTCAATTTACGGATTAAAGCAGACGTCACGGAGCTGGAACATCTGTTTTGATGTAGCAGTCAAAGAGTTTGACTTCATAAAAATGTAGATGAACCATGTATATATAAAAAGGTAGTAGAGAGTAAGGTCGTATTCCTCGTATTGTACGTGAATGACATACTCTTGATAAGAAATAATGTTCCTATGCTGCACTCAGTCAAACTCTTCCTATCATAAAAGTTCTCCATGAAAGATCTGGGAGATACCTTCCACATCCTGGGGATAAAGATATATAGAGATAAATCTAAAAGGATGTTAGGATTGTCCCAATTCAGGTACATAGACACCATACTAAAGAGGTTTAGTATGGAAGATTCTAAGCGTGGTAATTTACCCGCTTGCTCAGGAATCACCCTCTCCAAAGAGATGTCTCCTAAGACTGATTTGGAGAGGGCTTGGATGAACATGATACCCTATACTTCTGCAGATGGGTCTATCATGTACGCGATCTTATATACCAGACCGGATATAGCTTACGCACTTAGTGTGGTAAGTAGGTATCAATCAGACCCAGGGAAGAAGCACTGGACAGCTATGAAGAACATTCTTAAGTACTTACGAAGAACTAAAGATATGTTCTTGGTGTATGGTAACGGAGTACTCCAAGTGGAGCCCTTTACCGATTCGAGCTTTCAGAGTGATAAGGATAACAACAAGTCTATCTCGGGCTTCGTCTTCACTCTCAATGAAGGGACGGTATGTTGGAAGAGTTCCAAATAAGATACCGTTGTAGACTCGATGATGGAGGATGAATACATCGCTGCTGACGATGCTGCCAAAGAGGCTGTCTAGATGAAGAATTTCATTATTGAACTTGGTGTGGTTCCATCGATTGAAGATCCAATTCCCTTGTATTGTGATAACAATGGAGCTGTGGTTTTGGCCAAGGAACTCCGATCCTATCAGCGATCCAGACATATTCTAAGGCGGTATCACTTGATCCGGAAGATAGTTGATCGCCGCGAGATCGAGATCAGGAGAGTAGATACGAAGGACAACACGACGGATCCACTCACGAAGGTCCTTCCCCAGACACAGTTCGAGAGACTTTTTGGGATGTTGAGTATGCGATACTACAACAACTGGCCTTAGTGAAAGTGGGAGATTGTTAAAAATATGTATGCTCTAGAGGCCATTATAGTATATTATAATAGATACTTGGACTTATATATAGAGAGAGGACTTTCTTGCTCAACATGATAGTATACTATCTGGTTGCTGTTAATTTTAACATGTGCACTTGTTTTAGTTTACTATCTCATTGATACATGTTAATAAAGCCATTAGGATGTTGGCTTGACTACCAGGACTACGATGTAGATCATACTAGTGGGGCTTGATTAGTCCACAAGCACATCCTTAATAGTTCCTAGTCGAGGGAGTATTGAGACACGTCATCAATATTCCAGAGTAGACTAGTGTGTACGTTTCTTGACCGTGCATAGGGCGATGGTTGATCCTACAGCCATTGGTGTTTGACATCAAAGATTGTACACAGGTGCTCATTGGAGAATGAGTATACCGAACAGGACTCGCCGAGAACTCCTAAATGGTACCATATCTATCGTCAGATAGTAGTTCTCTAGTGACACTTGTACAGGTTAGTCTGTAGACCCAAGATCGTTATAGAGTATTGTGTGGTTCCCATTGTGCTTTGATTTCCACCCTACCACGGCTCTACTGAGGCGTGCAAACAGGTGGTTTTTGGTACAATCCCGAGTCACATGGAGGCAGTGATCAATAAGAGGGGTTTCGTCTCTCCCGGTATTAGGAGTTGATGTTGTACTATTCGCGATTGGCTATAACCTCAAGTCCCTGGCCAGGGCTGATGAGATTTACTAATAAGTGTTATCAGTAGTTTCTCGATTGGTTATAGGCCACACATCGGCATGACTTATCGAGTTATTAGGGTATGACGATTCCATCCCCCAGACTTGATATGCGACATATCAGACGAAGAGATGGACTGCATGTTAAGTGTTGCTTATAGCCTCTACGGGAGTTTGGACAAGTTTGCTTGTTGATCTTCTATTCGTTCAATATCTGGGTAGTCGTTACGTCCAGCTAATACCGCTGACGGCTTGTAGGTGCTTGATGTGATCATTATCTACTGCCAACGTATTGGAGAGTCTTTAGAGTCCCACATAGAGGTTTCCTAGCTTAAGCGAAATGAAGTAGGGCATGTATAGAGATATGTGCGGGATCTTGATTAAATACGAGTATATGATACCATATTCTAATCTAGCGTTATATGATATTAGCCGGGTTATATATGATATAACCGGATTATTGAATCAAGTGTTGATTTAATACTTTTATATATATTAACTAATATCGTGCTCACTTTAATCTCTCTATATATTATTTTTATTTGATATAAATGATATATGAAAATGTATCATGGTTGATGATACATAAGAAGATGGCTATATGAGAATCACATTTGAGTTAAAATAAGGAGATAATGATTATTTATATGAATAAAAGAAAGAAAGAATGAGTCATTACTTTTAGAACAAAGTAGAAGCCATCACTCATTCTCTATTTGTTTTATTCATATAAGTCCATCATTTTCTTCTTGTTCTCATCTTATCCAAAAAGGTTCACTCTCATCCTCATCCTCATCCTCTTCTTTTTTCTCTTAAGTCACTATTCACTCAAGAGTGAAAAAGAGAAAAGAAAAGATTTTTAAGTGAGCTTAAACCTTACTTCATCAACCTAAACTATTCCACCAAACTAGTTTAGGCTGTTAACTTCACTAATACTTTGATTAGTGAAGTGTGGGCTTGAGTGTGAGAAGCTTCGAGGTGGATCATTTTCGACGACGAAGACCTCGAGCAAGCTCCTTCTATCCATCAAGTGGAGTCAAAGAAATGTTCTAGGGACTTCTACTTGGAGCTTTTGAAGTGAAGGACTAGAGTACAAAGGTTTTAGCCTCTCTTCACTTAGTTATACTTCCTTTTTGCTAAGTTAGAAACCCTAATTCTCTAGTATGATCTTGTTTACTATACTTAGCCCTCTAAAATTTTAAAATTGCATACTTGATGTTCATAGAAAACTAAGAGGTGCTAAGATATACTTTCATAGATGATATAATTTTTAGAGGCAATTAAAAGCTTCAATTGTACAAAGATTATAAACCTCTTTATATATTTTGGTATGATTACCCATACGTATATGTGATTTATTGGATTATATATATTTTATTTTGTATGCCTGAGACAAGTAACATTTTAAATACCAATAGGTAGCAATGGCGTGTAAGAGTGCTCGAGTTGAAGCTAGAAGAAAGCTATAGAACGCCTACCAGTGCCCCTGGCAACAGCTCCACCTCCGACTATTGCTGCTAATGTTGATGTTGCCCATGTCGCTCATGTTGTCACACCAGTGCCAAATGTGGTACCACCGGATACCTTACCTGTGGGGATAGCACTAAAGGCTAACCAAGGAGGTGATAATGTTCTGCATAAGTTCCTCGATACATTAACTCAAGCAGTAGTTGGTTAGCAACGAGTTCCGATTGGAGGCGTTCAAGGATGCACCTTCCCATAATTCAAAAAGTGGGAGCCACCATCTTTTGAAGGAGACTCAAACCCTATTTCCTCACATAACTAGATCAAAAAGATCAAGGAACAATTTGAAGCATCCAAATGCAGTGATAAGCAAAAGGTCACCTATGCGACCTTGTTGATAGGGAAGGCGCACCATTAATGGAAATCTGTCGTGAGAACGATAAATCTTGATGGAGAGACCTTAACGTTAGCTTATGGTTTTTCATTATCCATTCTCTCTTTGTTTTGATGATAGCTAAAACATGAATAATTGTTTGGTGTCACTTACTTTATCTTGCTTATACTATCGACACTAAATTGTTATACACTTGTTCATTAGCTTGCATATTTTATAATATGTGTAAATCGAATAGCATTTCAATATCTCATGCTTTAGCTTTGTTATATACTTGGATATTGAAATATTATTCCTTTTCATTGTTTTGATGTTCAAATTATGAGTAGTTATTTATGATGTCGTATTCCGTAATCTTTCCTATTTGTCAGACACCATAAATACTTATATATATACATGTGTTCCTCATCTTTGTTTTCATATAACATGTATATATAGTATATCTATATCTTATGCTTTGCATTTAATTTATGTCTTGATATTGATATACTATTCATTTTCATAGTTTTTTGATATCGAAACAACTAATGGTTTTACATAGTGTCTTTTTTATCTTTTTATTATATTTTAGACACTGTATACAAATACTTGTGTTTATTAACTTGTATATTTCATAACATTGTATATGATGAGCTTGGTCTATGAGATTGTGTTTCAGGATATCTCGAGACTAAGCTCTACAATCAGAGGATGGAAGAAATTGAGTTAAAAGGAAATATCTAATAGATATTAGAGGATACGGACCGAGAGCTTCTCAAACTGCATATTCTAGCTACGTGAAGCTAAGAAGCCGAAGTCTGAGTTTGAAGCGTCATAGTCGAAGCACAATTGAAGATCAATTGATCGATGCTCGTAAGTGGCATGTTACAAAGTTCAAGTGACTCACGTCAAGTTTCAAGAGCTCGAGATGAAGAGTCGCTCAATGAAGCCTAGACAAAAGCGGTCGAAATTCACTAGGACGATTCTAAGTACTATAAGACTATAGTATTATCAAGTAGTAGCTCTTGAACACTCACACATGCATGCACAAATATTTTACATTGCATAAATATCGAGGTTTTTGATTTCGAAGTTTTCTATTTCATAAAAACCCAAATATTTGTTTGTGTGCATACTCAGACGTCTGCATGCAAAACTTCAGAAGTCTGCCTTCTCTCTGTCTAGAAACCAGAAGAGAGACAGACGTCTGAAGATGAGTATACGGATGTCTGACGTTGGTTTTGAAAATTGGAGTTTTAAAACCCAGAGATGAGATAGACGTCTGATGATCAATATACAGACGTTTGGTGTTGTTTTAAAAGAATTTGAAAATTGGATTTTTTTTCTTCAGACGTGTGAGCTGGACTCATCAGACATCTGCCTTCTCTCGGGCTTTTATTGCCATTTCCAACAGAGAAGGGACATACGTCCGATGCTGTTGAAGCGGACGTCTGTAGAAGATAGTTTTTCAAAAAATATAGCTGTTGGGATTTCTTTTGTATAACTTTAGACGTCTGCCATCTCTTGTAAGACGTCTGTCATTATTTTATTCCGCTGACCTCTGTAACAACTCCAATCCTTGTGTACATAAATTTGATTAAAAGTTAATGTATACTTGGGGTATTTACATTTTCTGTGAGTACTATAAATATTTGATTCAATTTTGAACAGCAAGAAGAAGCTTGTAGCTCATTGGTAAGACCTTGCACTGCTGAACCAAAGCACCAGAGTTCAAATCCCATCAGCCATATTATTTTTTATATTGATTTCTTTTAATCTTTTTAGAAACCCAAGAGTCTATACGTGCTTAACCCGTAAACCCAAAGGTCACACTAAAAAATACGAGCCCAGGAGGTAGACCAATCGACATAGGACACAGGGCAACGAGACCCGGTCTGACTCGGCCTGACTCGGCCGGCGACGCGCCTGACTCGGCCGCCGCCGCCGGCCGATTCAACCCAAATCCGATTTTGCTCTTCTCGAAACTGTGTCTTTTTGTAACACCTTAGGATAATGGTTAGTGAATAGTTATATTTAAATAATGGTTTTTAACAAAAAGTTTACCAAATTGTGTTTTAAATATTTTCCTAATTTAATAAATATTTTTTCTAAAATTTTCCTAGGCTTGCACACACATGTGCATGTAAACTAGTTTTTTTTAAATGAGTTTTTACCATGTTAAGTGACCATGGTGGGTTAATCTTGAGGATTAAGCCTTTTGGGTTTTAATCAAGTTTAATTAGTTAATTAAATGTTACTTTAATTTGAACTTGTAGTGGGTGTTGACTTGTGAGAGAGAGAGGGCATCATGGCTCAAGCCATGCTTGCCATTAATGAAGAGAGAGAGAGGAGGGTTGACAATTGGACCTTGGGTGTTTCCTCTCATTTCTTTGTTTTTCTCTCAAACACCCACACACTCACACACACACACTTACCTCAGCTCCAGAACCCCAGCACCAAGCAGCATAGCAGCAGTAACAGCAGCAGGCAATCAGCAGTAGCAGCAGCAGCAAAGTTCAGCAGCAGCAGCAGTGAGCACTAACAGCAACAACATCAAGTGCAGCCCCTTCCCTTCACTTCTTCATCTTCCTGCAGCTCCCTAGGGTTAAGTGTGAGGTATACTTCCTAATTTGCTTCCCTAGTTTGCTTAGTTAGTGTAGATTTGCATCGGTTAATGGTTTTTAGTGCGTTTTAATGTGATATGGGGTGTTTAATGGGAACTTTGTGCTAATGAGGTGTAAATTGGTTTCAGTAGGATAATTGAGGTTTGTTGAGACCCTATTAGCTTAGCTTAACCCCTATTACACTAAAATACCACCAGTTTCCCTATTTGATGCAAATTGTCGTTTTTAAGCAAATTTGAGGTTTTCTGGATCTGCTATTGACCCGATGAGATCTGAGTGAAATTGGGAAGACTGCAGTGTAGTGGAGATGTGCTGATACCATAGCTTGAACCTGACCCTCTAATTGCTACAGTAGGCCGCCGATTTTCTCTTTCTGGCTGCAAATTGCGGCCAGATGGGTAGGGTTTAGGGTGGTGTTTGGTCCTGTAGGTGTCTGCTAGTGTGTAGGGTGTTGTTATATATATAGTTTTGTAAATCTAGTTCTGTATAGAAATTTGGGACCAAATACCTATTTTGCCGTTTTTCTAAACCTTCGCGACACGCGTGATACGTGAGTAGGTTTGGGGTTTTTGCGTATCGCGACGCGTCGGGGTAGTTTCAGGCGCGTGATCACACGTTTTAGCGTATCGCGCACACGCGCGATTGGTTTGCGACACGGGTTTCTAGTTGGACCGTAATGTCGCGTTTCTATGAAATTGAGCTTATGTGTGATATATGTTATGTGATTCTAGGTTCGCAGGCCAGTGAGACGGACGCTGCGAAGAAGGGCAAGCAAGTGGTTGGATACACTTAGCGCGAGACACGGTGAGTAGATTTCACATCTACGGGGATATCGCCCGCATGGCGTTATGCGTCAGGGCTGATAGGACTTTATTATTATATGTTGCATGTACCCCATAGACTGTCATCGCATATTGCATTCCCTGCCGTGTTTATATATATATATATATATATATATATATATATATATATATGCTTAGAACTGATAGAACCCCGCACTATTACTAACGGTCTATGTTGCACGGGCACTATTTGCATGCTACACACACACCGTTAGTAATTGCCATGCCACACTCACTGTAGAACTGCCCTGATTATATTGATGTAGTTTATCTTACATATGATTGGTGGTGATTTCCTGGAAATTGGGAGCCGCATGACATCTTTAAAAACGGAAACTATTTTTAAAAGCGGTTTTCCCCTCATGCTCATACCATGGATTGATTTACATTGTACCTCGCATTGGATTTACTTATTGGTGTTAGATTTCATGCGATTTCTGGTTTTGAGGACCGTGGAAGTATTTAAGAAAAGATGCACTATTTTGAAAAACCCGGTACCTCGTGATATGATATTTTGGTGTGTCCACCACGCGTTTTCTCAGTGCTGAGACGTGTGCTTGAAACTCGATTCGAGGAGTGGATGTTCCGTTTGCGGGTTCGTGGTGGGCCCGGTATGGTTCCCCTCGGCGAGATGATCGATGGGTTTTGCCGATTGAGCCTGGAGGCGGGCGAGTACCTACTGGTGATTGGTTGGACCTGGCAGTTGTCCGGAGGATACTGACCAGAGTCGAGAGATGGATGCGGGATGATCCGTACTGCCGGGGCCGAGGGCCGATACCGCTGACGGACCCCGTGGGCCGATCCGGACTGTCGGAGCCCGAGATACGAGGATTTGCGTGTCGATGCTGGACACGAGTATTTTATGATATTTTGGGTGCCGATGTTGGGCACTCGTGATTCCTCTGAGATATACAGGATTTGAGGGCCGATGGGTGTGCCGGCGCCTGAGTGTATTTGGGATTGGGTGCAGTTTGAGGCATCGCTTATTGTTTCCATGTTGACACAGTCCATGTAGATGTTATTTATCCCATACTCAGTATTGACTACTATATATCTCATCCTGTAGCATTTACCTGATAAAGTACTTGCATTACTATTGCATCCACTGTTTGGCATGCATTGATATCATCTGATGGCATTAGTAGAGCCACGCTATATGTGCATGCTCGCGATCACCTTTATATGTTATCTCTATTCACGAGTTGGCAACTCACCCCCGTTGTGCCACAGTATTTGCAGGTTTCCTTTGGAGGTAGTCACGGCTGGCTGTTTACCGCATCTTTTGGCACAGATACCCTTTTGAGGCGAGATAACCTTTTGCTGATAGGTGGGTTTTGTACGGTATCTGTTATCTTTCAGTTGTATATTGATGTATCTAGTATTCTCCATCTACCTTTCTGTATTGACTTAGAGACAGTTGTGAGGATGATATGTATGATTTTATATTCTGGTGTCGAGCTCGCATGTGAGCCGACTTTATGTTATGCAGTCTTACCTTTTGTGATATTATACTTGCTTTACTGTGTATTCTTCGCTACGGCGTCGTATATCATATTGGGATGCTTTATTTATTTCACTTGTTATTTCTGCTACACCTTGCTTTTACCCAACTTGCGGGACAAATATTAAGAATGGAAATGTTGCCAAAATTATAAAAGTTATAATTCTTGAACTTAAAAGGATTTCTACTAAAGAAATGGAAGCTTTTCAGACATGTATGACTGTTTTTACAAAAATGTTTTAATCACTCTTTATTTATTGGTTTTGATTTCTGGGTTCGGCTTACTTAGCTGCGTTACGCCTGTAGACGTTGCGTGGTTAAGTGCCGGTCACGAGTCGAAACTCTCGGGTCGTGACAAAGTTGGTATCAGAGCGTAGGTTTTACCTTCGGAGTGTAGGATGACCCTGGTATGATGGAGTAGGTAGCTGCAGCAGGGTAGCGTAGCGTGTGTATGTTCCGCGGCATACTCACGATACGGTACTCCGCCTACGCGACCTTAGTACTTGTTGATTTAAATTCCTCCTTGTTTACATATGTTCTTGCGATTTGATTTCCGTGCTCTTATCGAATCCAAATTTTCTTTCAGCCATTATGCCACCTAAGACTACGAGGGCACAGAGAGCGGCCGCGAGGGCCGAGATTCGTGTTGACTCGTCCGAGACGCGGACTGATCCAGCAGTGCACCCGTTGTACCCGAGCAGGCTGTTCCTGCCGTGTCAGATCAGATCGCCACGCTAGGGGCTGGTATGCAGGAGATGCGCCAGACGGTGGGATCTAGCATGCAGGAGATGCGCCAGATGATAGGATCGCTAGTTGAGACGCTTCGAGCGCAGCGACCAGAGGTAGCTCCACCTATTCCAGAGACCACGATGGTACCTACCGCACAGCCAGTTGTCCCTGCAGCCACGGAGGTGATTACAGTATCGCTATCAGAGTTCATGAGGCTGAAGCATCCGGTCTTCACAGGCACCGATACAGCCGAGGACCTACAGTCTTTCATCGACAGGATGGCCCGTATATGCCGTTCCCTCAGATGCGCAGATACGAGATGGGTCGAGTTTGCGAGCTTTCGCCTGGAAGGTCTTGCGCAGAAGTGGTGTGATTCAGTTGAGAAGGGCAGAGCAGCAGGTCTTCCTCCTATGACCTGGACGAAGTTCGTGACCATATTTCTAGCCCGTTTCCTTCCCCAGAGTGTTAGGGATGCCCGAGCACGCAGATTTGAGTCCTTGCGCCAGACGCCAGGGATGACACTGGCAGAGTATGACGTGCTGTTTACAGAGCTAGCAGTCTACGCCCCATATTTAGTGGCTACCGAGGAGTTGCGAGTCAGGAGATTTGTTCGAGGCTTGCTTACACCATTGTTCCTCGCGATCAGCGCGCAGCACTACGAGACCTATGCAGCAGCTGTAGACGCAGCCCTAGTAGTGGAGGAGCACCTTGCTGAGACTTCGGTAGTTCCAGAGCCGAAGAGAGTTCGTACCAGTATTTCCGCACGGAGGCAGTCATTCAGACGCCGCGACAGGTATCGTTATGGTACGAGGAGTAGCAGAGATTCGGGACGAGGCCAGATGTTTAGTTCGTATCCCCAGGAAAGTTAGCAGTCGCCGCGGGGTTGCTTCAGATGTGGCAGCCTACTTCACCTCGTTCGAGATTGTCCAGAGACACACCGGAGGGAGGCGGTAGCACCGCATGTTACTTTACCACCTTCACTACCCCAGAGGGCGTTGCCCGTTGTACCTACCGTTGCTCCGCGCCAGACTCACGCACAGAGAGGTCGTGGGCGTGGAGGAGTTGCTCAGAGAGGATGAGATGATCGAGGCAGAGGGCAGTCAGTTACAGGTGGTGGACAGGCACGGGTCTTTGCTTTGACGCATCAGGACGTGCAGGCGTCCAATGCAGTGGTTTCAGGTATCCTTCCTGTATGTTCAGTTGATGCACACGTGTTGTTCGATTCCGGATCCACACACTCGTACGTATCCACACACTTTGTGCCGAGTTTGGGTAGAGAGTCCGGCTTGCTTGATCAGCCGCTTGTGGTGACCACTCCTGTGGGAGAGTTGTTTGTTGCTAGGCACGTGTTCCGATCCTGTATCGTCTGTATTGGCAAGAGAGAGTTGCCTGTCGACTTGATCCTTCTGGAGATGTTGGACTTCGACGTTCTTTTGGGCATGGATTGGTTAGCCACGTGCTATGCTTCTATGGACTGCCGTGAGAAGACAGTTAGATTCTGCTTTCTCGGTGAGTCGGTTTTTGTTGTGTTGGGGGACCGTGGTGCCGCCCCTCACAGTGTGATTTCTTCCTTTCGCGCTGGACAGCTTTTGAGGAAGGGATGTCAGGGATTTCTCGCCTATGTTTGCGATGCTCGCGCTACAGAGGTTCCATTGGATCAGGTTCCGGTTGTTAGCGAGTTTCCTGATGTGTTCCCTGCCGAGCTTCCAGGGTTGCCGTCCGAGCGCGACATTTCTTTCTGTATTGATTTGGTTCCAGGCTCGGAGCCTATTTCCATACCGCCTTATCGGATGGCCCCGGCAGAACTTAGGGAATTGAAAGGTCAGTTGCAAGATTTGCTAGATAAGGGACTTATTCGACCCAGTGTTTCTCCTTCGGGTGCTCCAGTCCTGTTCGTCAAGAAGAAGGACGGCAGTTTGCGTCTGTATATGGACTACCGCCAGCTGAACAGGGTGGCAGTGCGGAACAGGTATCCTTTGCCGCGTATCAACGATTTGTTCGACCAGCTTCAGGGGGCAGGGTACTTTTCGAGGATCGATTTACGATCGGGCTATCATCAGCTGCGGGTTCGACAGGAGGACATTCCCAGGACAGCTTTCCGTACGCGCTACGGCCATTACGAGTTTTTGGTGATGTCGTTCGGACTTACCAATGCGCCAGCAGCCTTCATGGACTTGATGAACCGTATTTTCTGGCCATACTTGGATCTGTTCATCATAGTCTTCATTGACGATATCTTGGTGTATTCCCGGAGTAGTGAGGAGCATGAGCAGCACTTGCGGATTACATTGCGGACCTTGAGGGAGCACCAGCTCTATGCGAAATTCTCCAAGTGTGCTTTTTGGCTGGACAGCGTAGATTTCTTGGGGCATGTGATTTCACGAGACGGTATATGTGTAGACCCGAGGAAGATCGAGGCCGTTCAGCGTTGGCCCAGACCCACATCGGTGACGGAGATTCGCAGCTTTTTGGGGTTGGCCGGTTACTATAGACGTTTTGTGCAGGACTTCTCCCGTATTGCTACACCGTTGACCGGGTTGACCCGGAAGGGAGTTCCTTTCGTTTGCACGGAGGAGTGCGAGCACAGTTTCCAGCAGTTACGGACACAGCTGACGACGGCACCGGTGTTATCTTTACCTTCCGGATCGGGCGGATTTGTGGTCTTTTGTGATGTCTCTCGAGTGGGGCTAGGGTGTGTTCTGATGCAGCATGACAGGGTGATCGCGTATGCCTCGCGACAACTGAAGAAGCATGAGCAGAACTACCCCACTCACGATTTGGAGATGGCAGCAGTGGTCTTTGCACTTAAGATCTGGCGACATTACCTATACGGCGAGTCGTGCCAGATATTCACGGATCACAAAAGTCTGAAATACATATTCCAGCAGCGGGATTTGAACCTTCGACAGCGCCGATGGATGGAGTTAGTGAAGGATTATGACTGCGAGATCTTATATCACCCGGACAAGGCAAATGTAGTGGCGGATGCTTTGAGTAGGAGGCCCGGGGGTAGTTTATCTTGTTTGAGCACAGTACAGGAGCAGTCATCCGCGGACTGGCAGATATTATGCGACAGCCGGATACAGTTCGAGTTCACGCCGATTGGAGGACAGATAGCGCATGTCCGTGCACGCCCACAGTTGATCGATCGTATACATGAGGCACAGCTCAGTGATGACCGATGTTCAGAGATCATGGCACAGATTGGACAGGACAGATTTTCCGAGTTCGTGATCGATGATCAGGGGTTACTACGATTTGGAGTCAGACTATGCGTACCTGATGCTGAGGGACTGAGGCACGAGATTCTTGAGGAGGCACATCGATCGGTATATAGCGTCCATCCTGGTTCCACCAAGATGTATCATGATATGAGAGGTGTTTACTGGTGGGACGGAATGAAGAGGGACATCACAGATTTTGTGTCGAGATGCCTGACTTGTCAGCAAGTCAAGGCTGAACACCAGAGGCCCGCGGGAGAGCTACAGCCGTTACCCATTCCGGAGTGGAAATGTGAACAGATTTCGATGGACTTCATTGTGGGACTACCCAGGACTGGTCGGGGGTATGACTCCATCTGGGTGATCATGAATCGTTTGACGAAAGCGGCTCACTTCCTACCGGTGAAGATGATTTTCGGATTTACTCAGTATGCCCAGATCTACATTGACGAGATAGTGCGACTATACGGAGTCCCGACATGTATTGTGTCCGACAGAGGCACCCAGTTTACCAGTAGACTATGGCAGAGGCTTCAGGAGGCTTTGGGCACTCGCTTGAGTTTCAGTACAGCATTTCATCCGCAGACCGACGGACAGTCAGAACGGACGATTCAGACTCTCGAGGACATGCTCCGAGCATGTGTATTAGATTTCGGAGGTAGCTGGGATCATCATTTGCCCTTGGTAGAGTTCTCCTACAATAACAGCTACCAGGAGACCATTCAGATGGCACCATTTGAGGCTCTTTATGGAAGGAGATGCAGGTCGCCCACTTGTTGGGCAGAGCTCAGTGAGAGCAGTATCTTAGGGCCACAGATCGTTGAGGAGACGACAGCGAAGATCCAGTTGATTCGCGATAGGATGAGAGCAGCCCAGAGTAGGCAGAGATCTTATGCGGACCGTCGGCGACGCAGACTTGAGTTTTCGGTTGGTGATCATGTTTTCTTGAGGGTCTCCCTAATGAAAGGTGTGATGAGGTTTGGGAAGAAGGGGAAGCTCAGTCCCAGGTATGTGGGCCCCTTCGAGATCCTCGAGCGTGTTGGTACAGTAGCCTACCGTTTAGCCCTTCCGCCAAGCTTTCCAGATGTGCATCCCGTATTTCATGTCTCGATGCTCCGCAGATATCTTCATGATCCTTCGCATGCGATTCAGCATCTGACGATCCAGCTGGGGCGCGACCTTTCCTATGCAGAGCAGCCGGTGATGATTTTGGATCGACAAGTGAAGAGGTTGAGATCGAAGGACATTCCATCAGTCAAGGTACTTTGGCGTGGCCAGAACCGTGAGGAGGTCACTTGGGAGACCGAAAGCGAGATGATGAAGACGTATCCCCATCTTTTTGAAGGTACGTGCAGCTAGATTTTTGAAATTCGGGGACGAATTTCTTTAAGGGGGAGAAATTGTAACACCTTAGGATAATGGTTAGTGAATAGTTATATTTAAATAATGGTTTTTAACAAAAAGTTTACCAAATTGTGTTTTAAATATTTTCCTAATTTAATAAATATTTTTTCTAAAATTTTCCTAGGCTTGCACACACATGTGCATGTAAACTAGTTTTTTTTTAAATGAGTTTTTACCATGTTAAGTGACCATGGTGGGTTAATCTTGAGGATTAAGCCTTTTGGGTTTTAATCAAGTTTAATTAGTTAATTAAAAGTTACTTTAATTTGAACCTGTAGTGGGTGTTGACTTGTGAGAGAGAGAGGGCATCATGGCTCAAGCCATGCTTGCCATTAATGAAGAAAGAGAGAAGAGGGTTAACAATTGGACCTTGGGTGTTTCCTCTCATTTCTTTGTTTTTCTCTCAAAAACCCACACACTCACACTTACCTCAGCTCCAGAACCCCAGCACCAAGCAGCATAGCAGCAGCAACAGCAGCAGGCAATCAGCAGTAGCAGCAACAGCAAAGTTCAGCAGCAGCAGCAGTGAGCACCAACAGCAACAACATCAAGTGCAGCCCCTTCCCTTCACTTCTTCATCTTCCTGCAGCTCCCTAGGGTTAAGTGTGAGGTATACTTCCTAATTTGCTTCCCTAGTTTGCTTAGTTAGTGTAGATTTGCATCGGTTAATGGTTTTTAGTGCATTTTAATGTGATATGGGGTGTTTAATGGGAACTTTGTGCTAATGAGGTGTAAATTGGTTTCAGTAGGATAATTGAGGTTTGTTGAGACCCTATTAGCTTAGCTTAACCCCTATTACACTAAAATACCACCAGTTTCCCTATTTGATGCAAATTGTCGTTTTTAAGCAAATTTGAGGTTTTCTGGATCTGCTTTTGACCCGATGAGATCTGAGTGAAATTGGGAAGACTGCAGTGTAGTGGAGATGTGCTGATACCATAGCTTGAACCCGACCCCCTAATTGCTACAGTAGGCCGCCGATTTTCTCTTTCTGGCCGCAAATTGCGGCCAGATGGGTAGGGTTTGGGGTGGTGTTTGGTCCTGTAGGTGTCTGCTAGTGTGTAGGGTGTTGTTATATATATAGTTTTGTAAATCTAGTTCTGTATAGAAATCTGGGACCAAATACCTATTTTGCCGTTTTTCTAAACCTTCGCGACGCGCGTGATACGTGAGTAGGTTTGGGGTTTTTGCGTATCGCGACGCGTCGGGGTAGTTTCAGGCGCGTGATCACACGTTTTAGCGTATCGCGCACACGCGCGATTGGTTTGCGACACGGGTTTCTAGTTGGACCGTAATGTCGCGTTTCTGTGAAATTGAGCTTATGTGTGATATATGTTATGTGATTCTAGGTTCGCAGGCCAGTAAGACGGACGCTGGGAAGAAGGGCTAGCAAGTGGTTGGATACACTTAGCGCGAGACACGGTGAGTAGATTTCACATCTACGGGGATATCGCCCGCATGGCGTTATGCGTCAGGGCTGATAGGACTTTATTATTATATGTTGCATGTACCCCATAGACTGTCATCGCATATTGCATTCCCTGCTGTGTTTATATATATATATATATGCTTAGAACTGATAGAACACCGCACTATTACTAACGGTCTATGTTGCACGGGCACTATTTGCATGCTACACACACACCGTTAGTAATTGCCATGCCACCCTCACTGTAGAACTGCCCTGATTATATTGATGTAGTTTATCTTACATATGATTGGTGGTGATTTCCTGGAAATTGGGAGCCGCATGACATCTTTAAAAACGGAAACTATTTTTAAAAGCGGTTTTCCCCTCATGCTCATACCATGGATTGATTTACATTGTACCTCGCATTGGATTTACTTATTGGTGTTGGATTTCATGCGATTTCTGGTTTTGAGGACCGTGGAAGTATTTAAGAAAAGATGCACTATTTTGAAAAACCCGGTACCTCGTGATATGATATTTTGGTGTGTCCACCACGCGTTTTCTCGGTGCTGAGACGTGTGCTTGAAACCCGATTCGAGGAGTGGATGTTCCGTTTGCGGGTTCGTGGTGGGCCCGGTATGGTTCCCCTCGGCGAGATGATCGATGGGTTTTGCCGATTGAGCCTGGAGGCGGGCGAGTACCTACCGGTGATTGGTTGGACCTGGCAGTTGTCCGGAAGATACTGACCAGAGTCAAGAGATGGATGCGGGATGATCCGTACTGCCGGGGCCGAGGGCCGATACTGCAGACGGACCCCGTGGGCCGATCCGGACTGACGGAGCCCGAGATACGAGGATTTGCGTGTCGATGCTGGACACGAGTATTTTATGATATTTTGGGTGGTGATGTTGGGCACTCATGATTCCTCTGAGATATACAGGATTTGAGGGCCGATGGGTGTGCCGGCGCCTGAGTGTATTTGGGATTGGGTGCAGTTTGAGGCATCGCTTATTGTTTTCCATGTTGACACAGTCCATGTAGATGTTATTTATCCCATACTCAGTATTGACTACTATATATCTCATCCTGTAGCATTTACCTGATAAAGTACTTGCATTACTATTGCATCCACTGTTTGGCATGCATTGATATCATCTGATGGCATTAGTAGAGCCACGCTATATGTGCATGCTCGCGATCACCTTTATATGTTATCTCTATTCACGAGTTGGCAACTCACCCCCGTTGTGCCACAGTATTTGCAGGTTGCCCTTGGGGGTAGTCAGGCTGGCTGTTTACCGCATCTTTTGGCACAGATACCCTTTTGAGGCGAGATAGCCTTTTGCTGATAGGTGGGTTTTGTACGGTATCTGCTATCTTTCAGTTGTATATTGATGTATCTAGTATTCTCCATCTACTTTTATGTATTGACTTAGAGACAGTTGTGAGGACGATATGTATGATTTTATATTCTGGTGTCGAGCTCGCATGTGAGCCGACTTTATGTTATGCAGTCTTACCTTTTGTGATATTGTACTTGCTTAACTGTGTATTCTTCGCTACGGCGTCGTATATCATATTGGGATGCTTTATTTATTTCACTTGTTATTTCTGCTACACCTTGCTTTTACCCGACTTGCGGGACAAATGTTAAGAATGGAAATGTTGCCAAAATTATAAAAGTTATAATTCTTGAACTTAAAAGGATTTCTACTAAAGAAATGGAAGCTTTTCAGACATGTATGACTGTTTTTACAAAAATGTTTTAATCACTCTTTATTTATTGGTTTTGATTTCTGGGTTCGGCTTACTTAGCTGCGTTACGCCTGTAGACGTTGCGTGGTTAAGTGCCGGTCACGAGTTGAAACTCTCGGGTCGTGACACTTTTGGTCTCCTTATAACCCCTGTATAGTTTAAAAATCCTGCACACTAATAGAGCCATTCAAAACCTCAATTAATCAAATTTTTAATACAAATTTTAATACAATTTTATCACACCCTTTCATCTACCCTAGCCTTAATATTTTTCTATAAATACCACTCCATTCCACACCGCCCTCACTCACAATCTCTGTCCAAACTCTCAAGAAAAAATCTCTAGACTTTTGTGTGCAAGTGGAGTTAGCGAAGGGCGAAGTTCCGACGAACTTCCGTCGACGACCCTAGGAGCTCCCGGCGACGAAACGACGCACTGGCACCTCCTACCACTCCCTATTCCTCTTCTCTAATCTAAAATCCAGTAATTCCCCCCTCCCTCTTCTCTTTTATAACCTTAAAACTAGTATTTCTAAAACCCGACGGAAGCAGAGTTAATCCGACTTCCGATTCGGTTTTTCTTTAAAAGTTCCATTTTTCTTAAAACAACAATACCAAACTCTTACAAAATGACTATTAATCATTAAAAAAACATATTGAACAAGTTCCATATCAAAATAATTCATATTTCAATTTTTATTGCACTTTTACAGAAAATACCATATAGTTTAGCTTCGACATAAAAACATCATTACCCTTGCTATACCTTCAGATAGTTCACGATATAATGACCTATCTCTTCACAACACTCATATGTAACATAGCACGATGATATTGGGAAACATAGATTTGGGAAAATACGTTTTTACATAAAACTACCTCCGACTTATATAAAAACCTTTTTCTACAAGATTATGTATTTTAAACAAATCTTTGCAAAGCGCCGCTACAACTCATTTTGGGGAACCCATTTAGGATGGTGCGTATTATCGCATATTCTCGGGCTTAGTAGTGCGAGATGCAGACCTTCGCAAGGAGCATACGGTCTCGAAAGATTTTTAAATACAAATATCTTAAGAAAATGAGATTTCTAAAAAAATAATAAATTAAAATTATTATATATATATATATGTATCATCAAAATATCTAATTTTTGATATAATATAAATATTCCAACTTTTCTAAATCAAAAGAATCACTTTATATGAAAATACCATGCAATTCCATACAAGTTCAATACTTTACAATTAAATACCATATATTATGAAAAATAGGTTTTATTCACTAGAAATGTCACAATGATAAAATATACATCAACGAAAACTTTAAAGACGATAATTAAATACTTGAGGTATATTTTGAAAATTATACAAATTATTTTTACATAAAACCCCCTCAAGTTCTATAAATTACAATAAGGATCCTAGTAAACATAGGTTTAAGCGGGACCAGTCTCTTGAGCCTCAGAGAGCCGGAGATATGGGTGCTTGCCTATTTAAGGCAGACAACTTAATAAACGGTGTTATCAATAGACACAAATCCTGCCGTCCATGTGCAGCGGTTACCGATAACACCAAAACCTAATTCAGGATTCAATTTCTTTTCTAATTGTCTGACTCAGACTGAGTCTCGATATAATCAATCTGACTTGAATGATATTCAAGTATATATATATATATATATATATATATATATATATATATATAACCATTCAATATGAATCCATATATTCAATCTGTTCAATCTATCAATCTATACAACTTGACTGAACCGAACCATGGATATACATCCATCTACATGATTCTCCAGTTACATTCATTTACTGATATCATGGTTTCGGCAAGTCATCCATCTATACAATTCAATTATAAGACAATACAATACAAACAATATAATCAAGATATCGCAGGGTTTAAGGGGTAGATTGGTATGGAAGGTGTTAGAAGTGGCACGAGACTGCAACCATTAAGACACCTAACATGTATTCCATTGCCGTTGTACCGTGGCTGAACGGTTCCTTGTACTTTCCGTCCACCTTAGTCTCTGGTCTACTGAGACTCCTTTCGTATACATTGGCCTCTTCTGTACCAAGCTACAAACAACAACGTTAACACTAAATACAACATTATCACAATATAATACCACTTTAAAAGTTACACATACACACACTCTCTTTCTGTCTATTCTACTTCTCCCTTATCTTTGGGACTTACCGAGCGATTGTTCGCTGACCACATTCCTTCTCTTTCTTCTTTGGAATGTTGTCAGGTGATTCGTACCTTCCGGAGATCGAGCCCACCAGCGAGGATTACGACTAGCTAGCTTACGACCCAGAGCTTTAGATTCTTGTACACATTTACATTCTGTATTTTCCATTTCTGTTATGCCACTATTTAGGCATTGCTTTCCATTCCATGTATTTACTTTTCAGATGCATTGTACAAAAGAATGTTAATAAATAAAGTTGTTGTTCATTACATTTGTCTCTTGTGTATATTTCTTTTATATATTGCTTAGTTACGCTTAGTTTATTTACTTCTGAGTAAATACGTAGCGGCATCGTCGCATCCTCAGCCCGTACACCGGGAAGCGGGGCGTGACAACCTTAGCAACAACATCTAGTTTTCTTTGGGGCTACATATATATATTTTGTTTGTCTTTTTTCTGCCCCAATCACTTGAGATTTTCAACTTGCCTTTTTCTAAAGTGATCTTGATCATAAAAATCTCATCTCTTGTGAGAGTTCGATTGGTTTTTCATTTGCTTATCTAAAATCACTCTCACACAAAAAATCACTCAAGAACTATTATTTTGATCATTCATCTTCTTGAATATTAGTGAGCTTCAATTGTAAAACTTCTTCTTTCTTTGTGTAAGAACTCTTGAATCCAAGGGTGTCTTTGTAAGATAGAAGATCTTGTAGAGAGAAGAGCTTGTAGAGAGAAGTGTTGCTCGTGTGTCGAGCAACGTGTGTTCTTTGAGGAGACGTGCTGTAAGGTTTAGCCTCCACTGGAAGCGGAGTTGTGTGTTGCTTGCGGGCAACGCGTTTTTCTCCGAGAGGTTGTGTTTAACGGAACGAGCTCGATCGCTCAAAGAAAATGGGCTAAAGGATCTCCTAAACCACTATAAAATCCTCGGTGTTTGTGTTTGCAGTTTCTCTTTCTTTAGTCATTTCATTTACTTAGAAATTGCATGCTATATCTCTTTTGCTCCATATGCTCATGCTTGTGTTTATTGTTGTTGATTGATGTTTATGCTTTTAAAAATGTGATATTTTGATTAGCAAGTGTGAATTTTTAATTTGGGCATATTGGTTGCATAGTCCTATTCACCCCCCTTATGACTATTTTCAATTGGTATCAGAGCCTAATAATCTTTTTGTCGGGCTTAACATCCTAGAGTAGATCCTATATCTTCATTTCTTCTTAGTTGTTCCTATCATGATGAACCATCGATTAATAATCCTCCATATTTTGATGGTGACAAGGTTTTTATTTGGAAGATTAAAATGAATGCTTTTCTTGAATCTCTTAGTAGAAGTTATTGGAAAATAGTAGACAACGACTGTTCTATTCCCATCAAATCTAAATCCGAGAGGAGTAGTCGTGAAAAAGAGCTATTTATTTTGAATATTAAAGTGCTAAAAATTTTACATTGTGCTTTACACATTGATACTCTTAACCATGTTTCCTCTTGCAACACGGCTCATGATTTGTGGTGTTCGTTGGAAAATATTTATGGAAAACAAGCTGTAAGCAATGAAAGAGAGAAATCCAAGGGAATGATATCTATAGCGAATTTGGATGTGCCTCAACAGAGTTCAAAATACAAGAGACAATCCAACTCTATAGAGTCGACAAAAGGGTTTCTTGATCTTGGTGTTGTAAGTAACCCATCTTTTGATTTTCGCAAACTTATCCATGATCAACTGTTAGATACTTTCAATACTCTTCATAGTAGTTTTAATTTGTTAGCATCTAGAAATAGTTCTCTTGAAAACCAAATTTCTATTTTTAATAATGAGAGAAGTGATGTGATTTCTTGTGTGAATCTTTTAAGACTTTGAATAAAAAATTGATTGCCAAATTTAGTGTTTTAATTTGTACTCATGATTCTCAAGTTGCTTTAATTGATAAATTAGAACCGAAGAATAATGAGCTACTTTCAAAGCTTGATTTGGATTGTAATTCTTTTGATACTTTGAAAGTAGAAAATGAAAATTTGGTTTTATCTTGCAATGCCTTAAGGAAAGAAAATGATATTTTAATTTCAAATTTCATAAGTGAAATTAATTGTTTAAAATCTTCTTTTGTTTCTCAATAGGCATTGACTTGTGATGTTTTGTCTCTCAAAAAAGAAAACGAGATTTTGGTTTTATGTTGTGTGGTTTTGAGAAAAGAAAATGATGATTTGATTTCAAGTTTTAAAAGTGAAATTGATGTTTTGAAATTTTCTTGTGTTTCTCAAGAATTTCTTCTTATAGAAAATACTTCTCTCAAGAAAGAAAATGAGAATTTGAGTTTTTCTCTTGCCAAGATTTCAAAACAAAAAGAAAATCTTGTTTCCCCTCTAAGCGATGAAAAGAAGTTTTTGAAAAGAAGAGGCGTTCGCTTTAAAAATATTTTGAAATTTCAAAACCCTCTTGTGCTAGATTTTTCAAACGTGCTTCTAATTTTGCTAAATATCGTGTTCGCTCATGTTTACCGCCGAAAGAAGCGACCGGGACCTTGGGACGTCCGGCCTGAATTTTGGGGGCAGATGCTATTTGGTTTTATCCGTCCACCTCTCCGAAGTTGCCAAGTTGATTTATGGCACCGTGTATCGAAGGTTTAAACGGATGCGGCCGATGTAGCAGACTTCGTCAGATTCCCTCTCATTGTGAGGGGTTTTTCTGTGCCAGACTTGAAGTCTTGAGTCCTTTATATATAGGAGGATGATTTGTTGAATCAGTTGAAGAGATCTTTTCTCTAATTGATTTGGGAATGTTTCCCACTGTTGGATCTTTGATCTAAGGGTTTCTGTTTTACAGAAGGCAATCTTCTTTTTTTTAACAAGATTGGGAAAATCTTTTCCCTTACAGAGCTTATTCTGTATCTTGGTGATTTTTAATCACCATTGGATCATTGATCCAACGGTGCTCTGATTTACAGAGCACAATCTTTCCTGTTTGGAAATATTCCGAGGAGTATTTCCTTAGCAGAATTTTATTCTGGTAATTTGATGATTTATCATCTTCGTTGGATCTTTGATCCAATGGTGGAGAACATTTAGTTCTAGCGTTTGGCGCTCTCGTGCCTTGCACGTGAGCGCTGTCTCAGAGTCTTTGACTCTTGGCGCTAGTGCTATCGTGCTTTGCACGTGAGGCGCTGCCTCAGAGTCTTTGACTCTTAGCGCCGGCGCTCTTGGCGCCAGCGCTCTCGTGCTTTGCACGTGAGGGCTGCCTCAGAGTCTTTGACAAGAGCGCTGGCGCTCTCGTGCTTTGCACGTGAGGCGCTGCCTCAGTTCAAATTTCAAATTTTGAATAGAGTTTTGCTCTCTGATTGGGAGAAACAGCTCACATGCATATCTTTATAGATTTAGTTCGAAACAAACTTTTAAGACGCATGTGCATTATACACTTACTTTATCTCATATTCATATTAACACATCTAGACCCATTCGTGCACACGCTCACACTTACAACTTTTGTGGTGTACATGGACATTTGACAAACTCTTATACTTTAAAGATGAATAGCCGTTTGCATGGCAAATTGATATGGGTTCCAAAGTCTAACCCATATGGATATAAGAATTCCAAAAACTCTTCCTATATCTTGTTTTGTAGGTATGGATAATTCGACGATGTGAGGGATTTGGGATCACGATGAGCAAGAGCGCTTCAACAGAAAAAACTTGCTATTGCTTATCGTATGGTGGGGTAACATATTTATTGCTATTTTCTTTTAAAATATCGCCTATTGACTTGTGCTTAAATTTGATATTTTAAAAGAGGATTATTGTTATATAACCCATGTGATCCTTTGTTTTGACGAGATCTTCTTTTATACCCATGTTTTACACTTATTATTATCTATTGGGTAGCACAATGGTTTTCAACTCATTTATATTCTTTTGTGCATTTGGTGTGATGATTTTAATATATATATATATATATATATATATATATCACTTGTTTTTTTATGAGAGATTTCTTTAAAAGGTTTTATTCATGCTCTCCTAATAGTTATTTTGTGCTCATTTGCTTTAATTTGTGATCTTTTATCCATGAGTACAACTTGGTATGAATACTAGTTTTCTATTGGTATATCTTTTGGTTTTCATGCTATAACTTCTCTCACATATTTGATTGTGTTCATTGATGTTTGTGAGAGAGTTTGTATCCATGTAGTTTAAATAGTTTCAAATCTTTTTCAAATTGATACTTTTGGCGCTTCCTTTAATATTGAGTTATCTTCTCTTTCGTGCCATTTTTAAGGTTGTGTGTGCGCTTTTTAATTGTTTTATCTTTGCACACACCTTTGGCATGAGCTTGTATTTCGAATTGCGTATCTTTTCAACTCATGCTTGCCTTCCCATGCTATCATAACTTGATTATCTTATTCATGTGCATGTTTTTGATTTATTCATGAGTTTTTATTGTTAATTCCTAGCACTTGTGTTTCATTATATATCATCTTTGTGCTCTAATGTTTGGTTATGCAAGTGATTATGTGTTAGGACTCATGAATGGATCAATTTTGCTCGTCTCTCGATGCTTGAGATTCAAGCATATGGGGCTAGATACTCATGCGCTGTCAAGGTAAAAAAAATTGTTATTACTTCCCTATATTCCATATGCATGTCTGGAATCACAATTGTATGTTTTAAAACACGTGCACACCTTGTACATGAGTAATACAATTATGGTATAATATGTCCTTTGTTTCGTTTTATGACTCATATTCTACTCATGTATTCTAACTATACATTTCAAAACTTGATTTTACTTTTATGAGTTAGCTCATGTATTTTGAACTTATCATTGAATATCATTTCATTACATACTTTTGGATATGAGTTAAGCTCCGTTTTCAAAATTTTCATTTTACTTATAATCGTATTCATCTCTTATTATTTCGTGTGTGCATGCTTAAAATTGAACATCCTTTTGTTGCACACACCTTTTGCATGAGCTTACACTTCTTATTTTGCACATCGTTGTGTACACGATCCGTTTCTTTTTGGTTTGGATAACCAACCGATGGCGGAGGCGGATTTAAAAAGTTTCTTTATTCTGGTTGCTCCTGTCGTTCCCTTCTCGGAGCTTGCTGCTTCGGACATCGATGAAGAGACGTTCGTGTTGGGGTTCATTGGCTTATGGCTAAACTGGTTCGTGCTTCCAATGCACCCTCGTTATATGAGGCCATCGGTCTTTTACCCAGCTCATCGTATGGTTGCGGGAATGCAAGTGGCTATCAGGATTACTGGGTTGGCATACTTATACCATGGTCTCAGCTTAGCGGCGGATACCACTCAGCCGGGGGTACAGCCCGTCACTTTCTTGCTGCATTATTTTACGTCATGGATCGAGCTGCACGTACTTGGTGCTTTTGGTGTCCATAAACGACCTCGTTTCTATGACAGTTACAACTTCCCTCGGATTTTGCACCTAGTTGACGCGTCCGTTGTAAATCCGTCACAGCGGGAGGCTAGGGGTGTAATCCTTCGTCCACGTATGGTTGGAGATGGCATGACCTTTGTCGATTAGGTGTTAACCATCGGTAAAGAATCCACAAAAATGGTGCAGCCTCTGCGTGATACTTTTAAAGACGGGGCATTTACCTTGAAAGCTCAGGAGATTCTTCATTTATACTCCATCAGGCCGCGGTTTCTCGTGTTTAGGCAGAATGATTCGGCATTGTTCATGAGGTACAACCCACACCGTTTCGCCCAGTAATCAAGCTATAATCAAGGTGTCCCGCTGGAAGCCTTTTTAGTTGAGACTACTGCCACAAAAGAAGGTATTCGCAACGCATTACACCATTTTTTGCGGATGAATACCGGCTTCAATTTCTTTATCAGTGAGCCGAGTTGCGTTCTGTGAATCTTGAACGCATATGTGGCGTGGTATCAACACTCGATGGGCCCCGTTATTAGGGAAGGAAAGCGTTAGCTGTGGCGTCTCCCGAGTCTGGAGTGGGTGCGGAGATCGGGACTCGCCGCCCGAAGTTGCCCGCCAAGTGCAAGCTTGTGTTACCGGCTGCCGGCACTCGCTCGCAGAAGAAAAAGAAGTCGATACTTTCTGCAGACGTTGTATTCAGCCAGGAGCCTCATGCTCCTTACAGCGAAGGCTTAAGTGAGTACGGGACCAACAGGGGTCTATTTATGGCGCCGGATGATACCGATCTGGAGGCTGCTATCGCGGTTTCAAAGCAACTAGCTCGCGATGAAGCAACACTAATCACCATCGCACAATCAGGTATCCTTCAGTCATATCTTTCCACGGCTATTTTAATTATTATGCTTTGACTGACACTTTCTTCTTCAATAGGTATCTCCGCTGAAGAGGCTCTCGCAGCTTCTCTCAAGACTTTTGAAGAGGAATAGAGGTTTCGCGCTTCTTTGGGCCTTGGTATAATTCGGCCCATTGTGCCTTCATTCCTTTTTTCTTCATAGGTAGTCTGACCCTTCTTTTTCATCTTATTGCAGGGACTACTTTGACTCAGGTTATCCCGAGTGCAGTGCCAATCCCGCATGGTGGCGCGGCGACGGTTTCAGGGCTGGCTGCCGAAGTCCCAGTTCCCCCAGTATTGCCAAAAAAGGCTTCGCTTAAGCAGCCGATGACGGACGCCGTAATGGCTCCAGAGGTAGCTCCTGGCTCGGACGATGACGTCACTTTGACGGAGGTCTTTTTTCACTGCCAAGGCTGACAAGAAGCGCAGAAAGCATGCGGCGAGGGAACGTGATGTCAGCTTGGCCGTGGGTGCAGGTTCAAGCGCCATTCCATCCGTCTCTATTTCTTCCGAATACGCCCCAGCTGCCCTGTCTACCGTCCATAGACAAATGGTGCGCGCGGCTCGGGAAGAAGCCGAAAATCCGTCCCAAGGTAACATAATACTGAGTCTTTTCTAAGAACTTGATCTTCAAATTCTTACATTCCATATCCAGCAGGGCCAAGTCCTGATGATGAGGTAGTAGGTGAGATGACGGCAACCACCGAGCCTGAAGCGGCTACTCTCTCGGGAGTCCGGGACCGTCCAAACCGCCGCTCTTTCTCCTTGTGGCTCCCCGGTATCGGCGGGCATCGCAAGCGTCACAACGGCTCTCGTCGAATCAGGGGACGAAACCGTGGGCGCAGAGACTATCCTTTTGCAGGAAACCGAAGAAACCGCAACGACTAGTGATACTGTCGTCGCAGTTTTGGTTGACGACCCGTCAGGTTAGTCTTGAGTCATTGTTCTTTTTATTTTATAACTCCGTCCAGCTTTTCCTTACGATGTTTCGTTTGTAGGCGCAGAAATTGTTCCATTCGAAGCACCTCCGGCCGCCGCCATGACGGTGGTCAGACCCTCGCCTTCTCCTACATCCCCCGAAATGCTGGAACGTATAGATTCGCAACTTATTTAGCTGAACTATGAACACCGGCTTCCTTGTACTGACCGTGTATTTCTCAACTCTACAGGGGTCCTTTTTGACCATTTGTACCAGGTGCTGAACCCACATTTCTCCTTCCGGTCGGAAGTCGTTCTGCCTGCTGATATTGGTTTGTATATCCTTCAGCAATTGTTCCTTTCTTTATTTTATGAATAACCGTACTGTTGCTGAGCCTTCTTTATATTGATCGCAGCATCACGAATCGGAGGAGGAGACGAGGGGGTAGTCGCAGCTCCGGTACTCCCAATTTTGCCATCCACCACAACCGGTATAGTAGACTCCATTGCTCGTATATTCTCTTTATTTCGCGAGTCTGCTTTTAACCGAAATTCTTTTTGCAGTAATCGCACCGGCTCCAGCTCCCTTCAAGTCTTGCATCCTAATGCCGGCAGGGCCCTTTTCCAGACGTCCATCTTCCAAGGGCGCTGCGACCAGCCTGCACATGTTGAGTGAATCCATCGAGGAGCTTGACGCGGAGGCCCCTGCATTCGCTGCTGATTTTGCTGCTGAGGTTAATCCGATGTTGGCAACGCTTGTGCACTTCCATAGCGAAGGCGTCGTCGAATCTTGGGTTAATTATTGCAGACAGATCGAGGCCTGCCTGCATGAGATTGAGCTCAAGCGTCCTTCTCCAGATGTGCGGGCTTTGAACTCCCAACGGGTTGCATGGGTTAAGCAGAGCGTTCCCTTCCTCCACTATTTCGAACAAGAGGCGGCCTTGAGGCGGGAGGAACACGAGGAGGCTTCAGGAGAATCTGCCCGGCTGCGTGCCCAGGTTGAAGCAAATGCTGCACTGCTGAAAGCTATCTTTGAGGGCCTTTTACGATGTATTTCTGACGGGATAACGCTGAGGCAGAAGCTCGACCTAACCGAGAGGGATGCGCAGAGTCGTGAGGCAGCTCAGCGGGAAATCAATGAGAAACTTTCATCTTGTTTGCAGCAACGGGCTCGAGTCGAAGCGGAGCTGGCCGCAGCGGCTGATCATGAGAAGGAGATGAGAGGAGTGCACGAGCGGCTTGCTGATTTGCTAAAATCGCCTCCTTCTCAATAGTCGTCTTTGTATCGATTGTAATTTATGAATAACATGTATTCATTTCATTTTTATTTTATATGATGCATCTCGTATTCAATTGAATTCATGAATAAAGGACACATTTTTTTATCTCCGACCATCGCTTTCTTTTCTCTGCTGTGTTGTTGGCATGTGATTTTAGAAAATGTGGCATTTAGATAGTAGATAGTTGTCCATCTTGAACTCATTATAGGGTAGTGATGGCTTAGGAAACAGGGTTAGGATCCTGTCACCTAAGACTTTTCAACTTTATGAGTCGTGAGGGTCTCATAAATACTTTTCTCCCTACGAGTCGAGAGGATCCCGTAGGTGTAATTTCTCCTTAGGGGTCATGAGGGCACCTAAGTGCGTTTTCTCTTGAGAGTCATAAGGATCTCGCAAGAGAATTTTTCCCCTTTACAATTCGAGAGGGCTCGTAAGTGGTTGTTTCCCTCCTTGTCGAGGTTCGACTTCGGAGAGTGTGGCCTATAGATAGTCCATCTTAATCTCCTTGTAGGGTAGTGATGGCTTAGGAGACAGGGTTAGGATCCTGTCGCCTAAGACTTTTCAATTTTATGAGCCGTGAGGGTCTCATAAAGTCTTTTTCTCCCTACGAGTCGTGAGGATCTCGTAAGTGTATTTTCTCCTTAGGGGTCGTGAGGACTCCTAAGTGCGTTTTCTCTTGAGAATCGTAAGGATCTCACAAGAGAATTTTCTTTTGATTCACGGGGACACTAATTTCCCTGCCGGTGGGCACAAATCGAGAGGTTCTCGTTAAGGACGTTGATTTCCCTGAATCGAGATAGTTTGGCCAAGGACACTGATTTCCCTGGAGTTAAGACGAATCAAGAGATTCCTGCAAAGACACTAATTTCCCTGTGGGTCGAAACGAATCGAGAAGTTTTCGTCAAAGACGCTGATTTCCCTGAGTCGAGAAGTTGAGCCAAGGACACTGATTTCCCTGGGGTTGAACAAATTGAGAGATTCCTACAAAGACGCTGATTTTCTTGTGGATCGACGCGAATTAAGGTTCTCGTCAAGGACACTGATTTCCCTGAATCGAGATATGTTGCTAAGGACACTGATTTCGCTGGGGGTTGGTTGACTTATTCTGCTTTTTGCGGTGTTTGGGTTGACTTGCTCCACTTTCTGCGGTGTCAGGATTGACTTGCTTCACTTGCGACGGTGTCAGGGTTGACTCTAAGTTGTCTGTGAACCGTAGAGTCTTGGAACCGGAGACTTTGCCGTGGCTTCGATTGGTGATGTCGCGTCCGTATCCGGCTGGAATGAGGAGAAACATCGTTGTTGATCTTCTGGGATGCAAATGTTGCTGTCGAGATCTGTCTTTCCCTTTGACATAGTCTGATGGGGAAATGTGGTTCTCTTTTTGTTTATGCCCATGGATTGTATACAGGGGTCAGTATGGACTTACCTGCAGGGCAATGATGGCTTAAGAGACAAGGTTAGGACCTGCCACCTAAGACTTCTCAACTTTACGAGCCGTGAGGGTCTCATAAAGACTTTTCTCCCTACGAGTCGTGAGGATCCCGTAGGTGTATTTCTTCTTAAGAGTCGTGAGGATTCCTAAGTGCATTTTCTCTTGAGAGTCGTAAGGATCTCACAAAAGAATTTTCTCCCTTACAAGTCGAGAGGACTTGTAAGTGATTGTTTCCCTCCCTGTTGATGTTCGACTTTGGAGAGTGTGGCCCGTGAATAGTATGCAATAGTCCATCTTAGACCGACTTGCAAGGCCCCAGTGCTTAGGAAACAGGTCCTTATCCCCATTGCCTAAGGCTTTTCCCTGCGAGTCGAGACGAATCGAGAAGTTCTCGCAAGGATGTCCTAACGTCACAGTTAACTCCTGCTAATAGAAGTCCGTTAGGGTCTGTGGTACTAGGGTTTTCTACCCGTCGCACCGTCACGTTGGCTGGTGTATTCCTCGATACGCAATCTTGCTGTTCGAGTAGCCCCGCGACTGTCGTGTCTCTGATCCCTTCGGGGGCTGGACAAGACGTCTTCAAGTAATCTTCCAGGTGATATTACCGTCGAAAGAGCAAACGTTAGGGATATTCCATGTCGCTTTTTACTTGAGGTTAGGATCAGTTTGGGAGCCCCGATGAGTCATGACCACTCCACGCTGGTGTGGGATGATCTCCGATAGTCTTTTCAGGTCTCATTTGAGTTGCCGTCAAGACCCTGAAGCGAGGGATTTTCCTTGGCTTCATTTGTTGACATTGTGTCTGCAATATTGCAACGGATGTCGAGGTTGTCTCTGGGTTATCTATGAACCGTTGAGGTTTGGAACTAGGGGACTTTGCCATGGTTCCGGGGTAGTCTCTAGGTTGTCTGTGAATCGTCGAGATTTGGAACTAGGGACTTTGCCATGGCTCCGTTGTTTTGACCATGGGGTCGTTTGTTGACGTCGCATCTGCATCCTGCTGGAGTGAGGAGAAGCGCCATTGGTGATCTCTAGGCTGTCTGTGAACCGTCGAGATTTGGAACTAGGGGACTTTGCCATGATTCCGAGGTAGTCTCTAGGCTGTCTGTGAACTGTTGAGGTTTGGAACAAGGGAATTTGCCATGGCTCCGTTGTTGATGTCGCGTCTGCATCCTGCCGGGGGAGAGGAAGAACGCTGTTGTTGATTTCTCGCTTGTAGATGTAGCCACTGAGATCTGGCTTCCCTTTGACGGAGCCTGGTGGGACAATATGGTTCCCTTTTTGTTTATGCCCATAGATTGTATACAGGGGTCAGTGTGGACTTACCTGTAGGGCAAAAGTTTCATCATTATTTTTTTTATTTCTTTCCGCGATGCTCTATCATTTCAGCTTTTATATCGCAAAGTTCACGATTGCCCAATCATTTCGGCTATTTTTCGCGGTGCCCAATCATTTCGGCTGTTTTTGTATGCATATATTATACTTGCTGATTTTGTTGCAAGTTGCCCTATCATTTCGGCTATTTCATATGTATTTTTGGCTCGCTGATTGTAACCGCGAGTTTAGACTTGGAATTTGATACCGATTTAGGCATCAGCATCACTACAACTGGGATATTGCCAGGAGCGAATCATCATTTGCCTTTGTCGGTTCGAACAAAGGTGGCTTAGCAAACAGGGTTAAGATCCAGTCGACTAAGGCTTTTGACTTCATGAGCCATAAGGGTCTCATAAGAGGGTTCTCCTTACGAGTCGTGAGGATCTCGTAAGTTCGTTTTCTCCTTAAGAATCGTGAGGATTCTTAAGTGTATGGTCTCTTATAAGTCGTAAGGATCTCACAAGAGTGCTTTCTCCTTATAAGTCGAGAGGAATTACAAGCGTCGTTTGCCATATGAAGATATCCCTCGTCAGTGGTGGGACTATGTTGGGGAAACGTTTATTTATTCTCGTGGATTGTATACAAGGGCCAGTATTGGACCACATGTAGGGCAGTCTGGGAAATGTGATGCTTAAGAACAGGTTCAGACCCCTGTAGCTTAAGGCTTTTCAAATCTTATGAGCCATGAGGGGTCTCATAGGAGAATTCTCCTTACGAGTCGTGGGGATCTCGTAAGTGTATTTCCTCCATAGGAATCGTGAGGATTCTTATGTGTGTTGCTCCTTCGTGAGTCGTAAGGATCCCACTCAGGTATTTTCTCCTCATGAGGTCGAGAGGACCTTACGAGTGTTCATGACCATTTTTTTTACAAGATTGCGCCTTTTCCGGTTTTCACAAACTCGCCGGTAGTCCTGCTGTTTTTACTCACGGAGCCCTTTCGGGTTTTCATCCGTGCCCATTCTGCTTGTGGACATACCCTTTTTTTGCGTCAGCCCAAGAATGCTACGGTTTGTAATAGTTTAAAGACGTTTCGGTCCGTCGTTAGTTTTAGGACATTGCGGTCCCTAGCTAGTTTAAGGACATTACGGTCCACTGTTAGTTTAGGGACGTTTCGGTCCATCATTGCCATATTTGAGGCGAATTTCTAGTTTACGGACTTTTCGGTCAATGTGGCTTTCTCTATGAATGAGCACGATGCCCCCGGCATGTCCATCTTTTTCGGAGCATGTGGTTGTGGCGGGTTCTCCTTCCAGTTTTCAGACAACGCGAATTTGCCTTGCTGGTATTGGTCTTCAACCCAGTTTTTGAAGACGTAGCAATTTTCGAGTGGGTGACCCATTACTCTGTGGTAGGGGCAGTAATTGGGATAGTTGACGTCGTTCGGTTGCAGTGGGTGTCTCGGCTCCGGTAGAGTGATGAGCCCGTTGCGCACTGCCAGTTCGAACAGTCTCCTTATTTTATCCTGCGGAAATGAGTAAGGACGTCTTAACTTCTCATCGAGGGATCACGGCTTGTTGCTTTGACGAACAACCGGTCTCGGGTTACTCGGCTGTTGCCGAGTATTGGCGACGAAGGTCGCTTTCCCTTTCCCCTTTTCATTCCGCGGCTCTGACTTTGAAGGGAAAGGCCTATAGCCCATCTGGTCCATTTGGGCCAGCTTGTCAATCAAGGCCTGTAAGGTAGCCGGCTTGAAGAACATCATGAATTGGGAGATGGTCGCCTGAGGGTCGAGGGTCCCTACGAACATGCCCAGGGTTGGAGCTTCCTCTATGCGCTGTTCACATTTTGAACATAGATTTCACCATCGAATGGCGTATTGAACCCAGGTTTCTCCCGGCTTCACTCTGGCGTTGATGAGTGCCGTGATCGGGTTGCGTTCACTAGCGCTTGCGAAACGCTGGGTGAATAGCAACTCCATTTCTCCAAATGTCTTGACAGAGTCATTCGGGAGCTCGGAATACCACTCGAATGCTGTCTCCGACAAGCTGCCAACAAACTGGCGAAGCAGCAGTTTGTCGTCACCCCCAGTATTACCGTACAAGACTCTGAATTGAGCAACGTGCTGGTCTGGATTACCCGTCCCTTTATACACATGGAATTTAAGGATCGTATATCCTGGAGGGTATTTTATTTGATCGTACCAATCCGGATAGGGTGGTCCAGTTTTGATGATTTGGCTAGCCGCTTCGCTCGCCTGATGAGCTCATATCTGTTGAGCTATATAGTCGTCAAGGGCGGCTTTAGAGATAGTCTCTTCCTTGGCTACTGATATAGCCCGAAGAGGGTTCGATGTCTCCCCTCTGTCGTTTTCAAGGATAATCGGAGGGTCTTCAGCTGGAGGATCCGACTGTATCATCATCCTGACCATATCTTGGAATAAAAGCGCCACTTGTTTTATGTCGGCCGCTTGTTCCGCGACCTCTTTGTCTTTCCTCTCGAGCATTCTTTGGAGGAATTCGGCATCGGTTTCCTGCTCATGGCGTTGCTCTGACGATGTCTTCAGGGTTTCTCTTGGCCCAGTAAGTGCGGCTATCTTTGTCAGCATCTCCTGGAACTTTTGCTGCTGTTGCTCCTGAGCCTTTGTTACTGATCGGGTGAGTGGTCGGTGACCCGTAGAAGCACGACTTTCCTCTTTTCCGGAAGCCATATAAATATATAGTATGCACTACCATGCCCCCAGACTTAGGGCGTTTGGATTCAATGCTCTTGCGATTCGTCGCAGACGCAGGGATCTTCTTCGGCCTTCTCCTTTTGTGGGCGGTCGAAATTGAGGGGGCCGTTACAGCGGGAACCCAAGTAGATAACACCTTCTGTGGTATGACAGGGTGGTCCTTCTCTTGCCGAACCTTCATTTTCTTTGGTTAGCGGGAGTAGTCTTAGTTAACCACAGAATCTTGGACCCTTCACCAGGTCTTGTGAATTTTGGAGGACAGCCGCTGAGGGGTCTGCTCTGGCTTCACCTTTGTAGTGCTCTCCACAGGTGGAGGAGATCTTTTCAATACAACAGTTGGAGAGTTTTTGCGCACTCTCCTAAGTGGTTCAAAGTTGTTCCCAGTTGGAACAGCAGCATCGACTTCCACCATTGGAGCTGGCGGAGTAAATCCAGAAGGGGAACTGCCTACAGCTTTTCTCACTCGGCGCCAGTGGCGACGTCGAGTATGCCTTGCAGACGGTGTTGGTTCAGCTATGGGGGTGGCTTCATCATGCCTCCTGCTCTGGTGAAGGGTTGCCACCGGTGCCAGCCTCTTGAAAACCGACGTCCGTTGAGAAGAAGCGCCCAACTTGTCGAAGATTGACCTTTGGGCAGGGGAAGAAACTTTGGTGATCTCGCCCGAAACGGGAGTTGGAGCAGACAATCTAGCGAAGACCGATCTCTTAGCAGGAGAAGCCTCTTTGATGATTTCGTTTGTTGGAACAGGGATGGCTATCCGTTTCGGGATAACCCCCTCAGGTATCGTGGGCTTCTTCATGGGCCCATTGGAGTTTTGGCCCAGTCTGTTAAAGACTGAGGCACTGGATTTGGACGACCCGTTGAGAGGGGCCGCGATAGTTGCAAGCTTATCAAAGACCGACTTCTTCAGAGCTTCTTGCGACGGCAGCGGGGCGTTGAAGCTCATCGGTAGGAGCATGGTCCCAAAGAACAGCCCAGTGGTGGCTTGCGTCACATGTTCTACTGGCATCGTGAAAACGGAGGCCACTTGAGGCCCGTAGGTCACTCCTTCGGCAAGGACGGAATGGGAGTTGTTGCAGTTGTTGCAGTTGAAAGTCATTGATCTTCTGTTTTCTGCATGGAGCGAGACACCAAATCTTAGTACCTCGAATCCAGGGGCAACCATAGCAAACCGCGATTCGTTCGCGAACACGACACACGAAGTGTGGAGTGGAAAGAGTAAAAGGTCCCACCGGGCGTGGCGGAATCTGTTTACCGCCGAAAGACGCTACCGGGACATTGGGACGTCCGGCCTGAATTTTGGGGGCAGATGCTATTTGGTTTTATCCGTCCACCTCTCCGAAGATGCCAAGTTGATTTATGGCACAGTGTATCGGAGGTTTAAACGGATGCGGCCGATGTAGCAGACTTCGTCAGATTCCCCCTCATTATGAGGGGTTTTTCTATGCCAGACTTGAAGTCTTGGGTCCTTTATATAGAGGAGGTTGATTTGTTGAATTAGTTGAAGAGATCTTTTCTCTAATTGATTTGGGAATATTTCCCACTGTTGGATCTTTGATCCAAGGGCTTCTGTTTTACAGAAGGCAATCTTCTTATTTTAACAAGATTGGGAAAATCTTTTCCCATACAGAGCTTATTCTGTATCTTGGTGATTTTTAATCACCATTGGATCATTGATCCAACGGTGCTCTGATTTACAGAGCACAATCTTTCCTGTTTGGAAAGATTCTGAGGAGTATTTCCTTAGCAGAATTTTATTCTGGTAATTTGATGATTTATCATCTTCTTTGGATCTTTGATCCAATGGTGGAGAACATTTAGTTCTAGCATTTGGCGCTCTCGTGCCTTGCACGTGAGCGCTGTCTCAGAGTCTTTGACTCTTGGCACTAGCGCTCTCGTGCTTTGCACGTGAGGCACTGCCTCAGAGTCTTTGACTCTTAGCGCCGGCGCTCTTGGTGTCGGCGTTCTCGTGCTTTGCACGTGAGGCTGCCTCAGAGTCTTTGACTTTTAGTGCTGGCGCTCTCGTACTTTGCACGTGAGGCGCTGCCTCAGTTCAAATTTCAAATTTTGAATAGAGCTTTGCTCTCTGATTGGGGGAAACAGCTCACATGCATGTCTTTATAGATTTAGTTCGAAACAAACTTTTAAGACGCATGTGCATCATACACTTACTTTATCTCATATTCATGTTAACACATCTAGACCCATTCGTGCACACACTCACACTTGCAACTTTTGGGGTGTACATGGACATTTGGCAAACTCTTATACTTTAAAGATGAATAGCCGTTTGCATGGCAAATTGATATGGGTTCCAAAGTATAACCCATATGGATCTAAGAATTCCAAAAACTCTTCCTATATCTTGTTTAGTAGGTATGGATAATTCGACGACGTGAGGGATTTGGGATCACGATGAGCAAGAGCGCTTCAACAGAAAAAACTTGCTATTGCTTATCGTATGGTGGGGTAACATATTTATTGCTAGTTTCTTTTAAAATATCGCCTATTGAATTGTGCTTAAATTTGATATTTTAAAAGAGGATTATTTTTATATAACCCATGTGATCCTTTGTTTTGATGAGATCTTCTTTTATACCCATGTTTTACAATTATTATTATCTATTCGGTAGCACAATGGTTTTCAACTCATTTATATTCTTTTGTGCATTTGGTGTGATGATTTTAATTTATATATATATCACTTGTTTTTTTATGAGAGATTTCTTTAAAAGGTTTTATTCATGCTCTCCTAATAGTTATTTTGTGCTCATTTGCTTTAATTTGTGATCTTTTATCCATGAGTACAACTTGGTATGAATACTAGTTTTTTATTGGTAAATCTTTTGGTTTTCATGCTATAACTTCTCTCACATATTTGATTGTGTTCATTGATGTTTGTGAGAGAGTTTGTATCCATGTAGTTTAAATAGTTTCAAATCTTTTTCAAATTGATACTTTTGGCGCTTCCTTTAATATTGAGTTATCTTCTCTTTCGTGCCATTTTTTGTGCCATTTTTAAGGTTGTGTGTGCGCTTTTTAATTGTTTTATCTTTGCACACACCTTTGGCATGAGCTTGTATTTCGAATTGCGTATCTTTTCAACTCATGCTTGCCTTCCCATGCTATCATAACTTGATTATCTTATTCATGTGCATGTTTTTGATTTATTCATGAGTTTTTATTGTTAATTCCTAGCACTTGTGTTTCATTATATATCATCTTTGTGCTCTAATGTTTGGTTATGCAAGTGATTATGTGTTAGGACTCATGAATGGATCAATTTTGCTAGTTTCTCGATGCTTGAGATTCAAGCATATGGGGCTAGATACTCGTGCGCTGTCAAGGTAAAAAAATTTGTTATTACTTCCCTATATCCCATATGCATGTCTGGAATCACAATTGTATGTTTTAAAACACGTGCACACCTTGTACATGAGTAATACAATTATGGTATAATATGTCCTTTGTTTCGTTTTATGACTCATATTCTACTCATGTATTCTAACTCATACATTTCAAAACTAGATTTTACTTTTATGAGTTAGCTCATGTATTTTGAACTTATCATTGAATATTGTTTCATTACGTACTTTTGTATATGAGTTAAGCTCCGTTTTCAAAATTTTCATTTTACTTATAATCGTATTCATCTCTTATTATTTCGTGTGTGCATGCTTAAAATTGAACATCCTTTTTGTTGCACACACCTTTTGCATGAGCTTACACTTCTTATTTTGCACATCGTTGTTTACTCATACTTGTCTCCACATACTACTAGAACTTGCTTATATACTTCTTGTGGATTTGTACATGTGCATTTTCTTTATTTTGTGTATTTTATACATGCTTTGTTGTTATGAGCCTTTGCTTATTTTGTCTTTTTCTTGCTGATATCATCTTTTATTGTTCACCTATGCATATATTTAGGGGGAGTGATTCAAACGTTTGATTCATTTTAGATGTACGTATATGTTTAAGAGGGGTAGTTCAAACATTCTAAACTCCTTAAACACCCTTTTTGATTATGTCAAAAAAGAAGAGAATAATAGGTGTGATAGTATATGAATATCAAATATTTGGATTTCTCTGATATAGATATACTATCTCCCATTCATATTTTGCCATCATAAAAAAAGGGGAGAATATTAGCTTACGAGTTTTTCATTATCCATTCTCGCTTTGTTTTGATGACAGCTAAAAGATGAATAGTTATTTGGTGTCACTTGTTTTATCTTGATCATACTATCGACACCAAACTGTTATACACTTGTTCATTAGCCTGCATATCTTATAACATGTGTATATCGAATAGTACTTCAATATCTCATGCTTTACCTTTGTTATATATTTGGATATTGAAATACTATCCCCTTTCATTGTTTTGATGTTCAAATTATGAATAGTTATTTATGATGTCGTATTTCGTAATCTTACCTATTTGTTAGACAACATAAATAGTTATATATATACACATGTGTTCCTTCTTGGTTTTCATATAACAAGTGTGTGTGTGTGTGTGTGTGTGTGTGTGTGTGTGTGTGAATATCAATATCTCATACTTTGCATTTGTGTAACAACTCCATTTTTAGTGTACATAAATTTGATTTAAATTTAAAGTATACTTGGAGTATTTAATGTTACTGTTAAACTTTAAGTATTTATCTCACACCATAATTACAAGAAGGAGCTTGTAGCTCATTGGTAATACCTTGCACTGTTGAACCAAGCAACCAGAGTTCAAAACCCATGCCCCACATTATTTTTATATTTATTTTTGTTTTAAATTTTTAGAAGCCCAACAGTGCACACGAGATAACTCCAAAATTTCCCACTACCCATGAAAAACTAAATGCACCAGAGCCTACACCAGGAGTCCCCCCACTTACCCAGCCCCTGACTCGGCCCGACTCGGCCGACTCGGGCCGGCGCCGTCTGCTGGACTCGGCTGGACAGCCGAGTCCCCTGAAGATGAAATGTGCCTTTCCATCTTCTGAACCCCCTGCATGCTTCATTTACAGAGATCGGTTCCAGAGAGCCCATTATCCACCATTTACTCTATTTTTAATGATTTTTTTAATACATTTTTACATTTTTTTATTTAAAACCCTTCATCTACCCTAACCCTATAAATATCACCCCTACCCTCTAACCCCAAAACTATGAGCCAACTCTCTAAAATTTCCAAGAAACTTGTGTACTTTGAAAACGAGCACGAAGCGAAGCTACGGCGAAATTCCCGGTGAACTTCCGGCGATCGTTTTAGGAGCTCTCGGTGACGAAGAGACGCACCGGCGATTCCTCTCCTTCCATCTCACTCTCGTTATTGTCCAAAACTCGTAAGTCCCATTTCTAACTTTCTTTTCCATTCTAAAAATACGGATTTACAAAACCCGACGGAATCGGAACAAATCCGATTTTCCGATTTGCTTTTCTTATAAAACTTCACTTTTCGTTAATACAATTGTGTTTAAACTCCATCATGTTGACTATTAAACACTAATCAACCAAATTGATCAAGTTTCATTTCATAAAATGATGGCTATTTCACTTTATCGTATTTTTTTCATTTAAATACCATATTGTTTCAATTATACATTTAACTTCATTCAACTTGCTATACCTTTAAGTAGACCACGAGGTAATGACCTACCTCCTCACACACTCATATGCAACATAACACGATACCTTCGAGAACTTAGAATACGGGAAAACAAAAATTTTCATTTAAATACCCTTTACTTAATAAAACCATTTCTAAAAGATTTAGTATTGATACATCTTTACAAATAAATAACCTTTGAGCTAATAAAAAATATCTAGACTCAGCCAATTAAGGACTATCGCACTCATTAGGATAGAGGAAGGTTGTGGGCATTCAGTCGTTTATCTAAATCTGACTTTGTGGTGTCTAGACAAGTGAGAAAGGTAACTTTAAAAGGCCCGTCTCACGGTGATTCGTGAGCGGATCCCTCCTTTCGTCACTTGTACTTACCTGTCCACAATTGGCAGTGAAGAGGCGATTTGAGGTATCTCACAACTTGTCGTTTTGGACTAGTTAGGAGCAGTCTAGTTGACTTAGGAGACCCTTGGATATAGAATACGGGAAATCGACATCTTTACAAATAAATACCATAATTAATAAAATCGTTTTTCCTTAATGATTAGTATTTATACAAGTCTTTGCAAAGCGCCGCTACAACTCAATTGGGGAACCCGTTCGGGATGGTGCGGATTATTGCACCTCCTCGGGCTTAGTAGTGTGAGATTCAGACCTCCGCAAGGAGCATTCGGTCTCGAAAGATTTAAAATACGATATTTTAAGAAAACGAGATTTCTAGAATATTATATATATACTAAAATTATTTTCATATAAATATATGTATATGTAACATAAAAATATCTATTTTGAATTATTACAAATATCCCATTTTTCTAAAAATGTCACAAGAATCATTTTACACTAAAATACCATGAATTCCATACAAACCAATATTACAAACCACTTATTATGAAAATAGGATATTTTCACTAGAAATATCACAATATAAAATCTACATTCATTACAACTTTAAAGACGATTAATAAATACTTTAGGGTGTATTTTTAAAAGTATATAAAAGTATTTTTACATAAAATCCTTTCAAGTTCTGTAAATTATCCTAAGGACCCTAGTAAACATAGGTTTAAGCGAGACCAATCTCTTGAGCTTCAGGGAGCCGGAGATATGGGTGCTTGCTTATCTAAAGTAGACAACTTAACAATGGTGTTATCAAAATGGTAATCGTCTTTGAAAAAGACACAAATCCTGCCGCCCATGTGCAGCGGTTACCGATAACATCAAAACAATCATGACTTCAATTTACTTCTCTAATTGTCTGACTCAGATTGAGTCTCATTATAATCTGACTTGAATATGATTCAAGTACAATCTACAATCTACAGTACTACAATTCAACATGAATCCATGAATCCAATTATCAATCTATACAACTTGACTGAACCGAACCATGGATATACATCCATTTACATGATTCTACAGTTATTCCATTTACATGATTATACAGTTACATCCGTTTACCGATATCATGGTTTCGATCAGTCATCCAATTATACAATCAATACAGGTTACAATACGTTACACTACGGGGTTTAAGGGGTAGATTGGTACGGAAGGTGTTATAAGTGGCACGAGACAGTAAGACTTAATACACCTAACATGAATCCAATTGCTGTTGTACCGTGGCATAAACGGTTCCTTATACTATACTTGCCTCTAGTCTCTGGCATATAGAGACTCCTCTCGTATACACTGGCATTCTTCTGTACCAAGCTACAAACAACAGCGTTAATACAACATTACAACAATATAATACAATTTTAAAAGATACCTTCTTATTCTGTCTATTCTACTTTCCTCT
Organism: Agapanthus africanus; assembly: GCA_030015575.1. Classification (NCBI taxonomy): domain Eukaryota; kingdom Viridiplantae; phylum Streptophyta; class Magnoliopsida; order Asparagales; family Amaryllidaceae; genus Agapanthus; species Agapanthus africanus. The sequence continues at coordinate 405,342,848 of CM057349.1, read as the reverse complement.
TATCTTTGGGACTTACCGAGCGACCTGTTCGCTGACAACATTCTATTTCTTTCTTCTTTGAATGTCGTCAGGTGATTTAGACCCGTCAGAGATCGAGCCCACTGCTGAAGACTTGGACCAGTTCAGTGAAGACCCCGAGCTCTAGTCATTGTACACTTTCCATTCAGTACTTTCATTTCTGTTATGCCATTGTTTAGGCATTGCTTTTATTCAGTTGTATTTACTTTTCATGCATTGTACAGAAAGAATGTGAATAAATAAAGTTGCTGTTTTTATTATATCTTGTCTCTTGTGCTTTATTTTTATATTGCTTAGATACACTTAGCGTATTTACTTCACAGTAAATACGTAGCGGACCAGTCCCGTTCCCTTCGCCGTATATCGGGAAGCAGGGTGTGACAATTTGATTTATGTCTTGATATTGATTTACTATTCATTTTCATAGTTTTATGATATCGAAACAATAAATGGTTTTATATGGTGTCTCTTTATCTTTTGATTATATTTTAGATGCTATATACATATACTTGTGTTTATTAACTTGTATATTTCATAACACTGTATATGATGAGCTTGGTCTATGAGATTGTGTTTCAGGATATCTCGAGACGAAACTCTACAATCAGAAGAAGGAGGAAATTGAGCTAAAATGGAATATCTAATGGAGATTGGAGGATACGGACCAAGAGCTTCTCAAATTGCATATTCAAGCTTCATGAAGCTAAGAAACTGAAGTCCGAGTTTGAAGTGTCAAAAGTCGAAGCACAATTGAAGATCAATCGATCGACGCTCGTGAGTGGCATGTTACGAAGTTCAAGTGACACATGTCAAGTTTCAAGAGCTTGAGACGAAGAGTCACGCAATGAAGCCTAGACAAAAGCGACCGAAATTCACTAAGACCATTGTAAGTACTATAAGACTATGGTATTATCAAGTAATAGCTTTTGAACACTCACATATGCATGCACAAATATTTTACATTGCATAAATATCGGGGTTTTCGATTTTGAAGTTTTCTATTTCATAAAAACCCAAATATCTGTTTCTTTGTATGCTCAGACGTCAGCATGCAAAGCTTCAGACGTCTGACTTCTCTCTGTCTGGAAACCAGAAGAGAGACAGACGTCTGAAGATGAGTATACAAACGTTTGATGTTGGTTTTGAAAATTGGAGTTTTAAAACCCAGATATAAGACAGACATCTGATGATCAATATACAGACGTTTAGTGTTGTTTTTAAAGAATTTGAAAATTGGATTTTTTGTTTTTCAGACATCTGACCTGGACTCATCAGACGCATACCTTCTCTCTAGCCTTTATTGCCATTTCTAACGGAGAAGGGACAAACGTCTGATGCTGTTGAGGCAGACGTATGGAGAAGATAGTTTTTCAAAAAATATAGCCATTGGGATTTCTTTTTGTATAACTTCAGACGTCCGCCAGCTCTTCTTCAGATGTCTGTCGTTGTTTTATTCTGCTGGCCTCAGCAATAACGACTAGTTTTCTTTAGGGGCTATGTATATGTTTTGTTTGGCTATTTTCTTCCCCAATCACTTGAGATTTTCAATTTGCCTTTTTCTAAAGTGATCTTGATCATAAAAATTTCATCTTTAGTGAGAGTTTGATTGGTTTTTCATTTGCCTATCTAAAATCACTCTCACATACAAAATCACTCAAGAGCTATTATTTTGATCATCCATCTTCTTGAGTATCAATGAGCTTCAATTGTAAAACTCTTTTGAGAGTAATCTTGTGCTTGCAAATATTCTTCTTTCTTTGTGTAAGGATTTCAGTACAAAGGTACCTTTGTAAAAGAGAAGAGCTTGTAGAAAGAAGTGTTGCTCATGTGTCGAGCAACATGTGTTCTTTGAAGAGACGTGTTGTAAAGTTTGGCCTCCACCGGAAGCGGGCTTGTGCATTGCTTGTGGACAACGTGTTTGCCTCTGAGAGGACGTGTTTAGTGGAATGATCTCAATCGCTCAAAGAAAGTGAACTACAGGATCTCCCGAACCATTATAAAATCCTCAGTGTTTTGCGTTTGCAATTTCTCTTTCTCTTGTCATTTCATTTACTTAGAAATTGCATGTTATATCTCTCTTGCTCTATACGCTCATGCTTATGTTTATTGTTCTTGCTAGATGCTTATGCTTTTACAATTGTGATATTTTGATTAGCAAGTGAGAATTTTTAATTTGGGCATATTGGTTGCATAGTCCTATTCACCCCCTTAGGACTATTTTCACTTTACATGGGAGAAATTTTAAGAGACTTTCGAAGATAAATATCTCTCGGCATTCGTTATAATGGAGCTAAAAACTGAGTTCGCTAATTTGGTACAGCAGACTACTGTTGATGAGTATGAAGCAAAATTTAATGAGCTTTCCAGATTTTCAACAGAGGTAGTCGCTACTGAACGTGACAAAATACGAAAGTTCAAGCATAGGTTATTCCTTTGGATAAAGGCAAGAGTGACTACCCATTTGTTTAATATGTTTGCCGAAGTGGTTGAATGTGCGATGAGGGTTGAAATGGGATTTAACAACTATCATAATAATCAAGATCATAAAAAGCGCAACAGTCTGAAGGTGTTTGTCATGCCCCGATTCCCAGTGTATGGAATTGGTGACGTGACGGGCCGCAACGTATTTACTAATAAATAAATACGTTAAGCGTAATTAAGCAATATATATAAAATGCACAAGAATGAAAAGTGATATAAAAATATAAACAACAACTTTTATTTACATTCACTTTACATACAACTGTTCGAAAATGAAAAGATATAATGATATAAACAATGCCTAAACAGTGTCATACAAACTAAAAGTAAATACAAGGAGAGCTAGAAGTCCGACTGGGCAGTGAGCTGGTCCAAGTCCTCCTGGCTAGGCTCGATCTCCTGAGAGTCCGGTCCTCCTGACGAACATTCCAAAGAAAGAAAAGACAGGAATGTCGTCAGCGAATTAGCGCTCGGTAAGTCCCAAAAGAAGGAATGAAATAGAACAAGTAATGTTGAATGAAACTGTAAAGTTGTACAGATATATGATTGTTATTCTAACATAGTTGTTTGTAGCTTAGTACAGAAGGTATTTGTGTATACGAGAGGAGTCCATCTTACCCCGTGGATTATGGTAACATATAGTACAAGGCCCCGTCATAACCCACGGGACAACGACACGAGAGATCATGTAGGTGTCTTTTAAGTGACCATCTCGTGTCACACTATACGTTCCGTACTAATCTATCCCGTTATCCCCGTGTAATGTATTTTATAGAGTATATTTACAAGTCTTGCCGAAACCATGGATACAAATGTTCAAGTAGTTAGGTTCAGGATGTAAACTTGTGTTCAAGTAATCATGTCAAGTTATAACCATGGTTCGGTCAAGTCAAGTCAAGTATTCATGTTTGATTTTGATGTTTGAATTCAAATATTCAGGTTCAAGTTCATGTATTCTTGTTTGACTTTGTATTCAGGTTTGAAATGGACTCTGACTGAGTCAGATACTTGTAATCGATTTAGATCCTGAATTAGATTCGGGAGTCATCGTTAACTGCTGCACATGGATGGCAGGATTTATGTCTTTTTCCAAGACAATTACCATTAATAACTCCGTTATGTTTTCTACCTTAAATAGGCAAGCACTCACTTTCTACGGCTCCCTGGGGCTCAAGAGAATTGATCCCGCTTAAACCTATATTTACTAAAGTCCTTAAATATTGTTTTATATAACTCGAGGGGGTTTTATGAAAAATATTTTAAATAAAATTTCAAAATAAATCTCAAGAATTTATTTATATTATTTAGGGTTTTCATGGATATGAATTTTAAGGATTTAAGGTATTTTAGTGATAACTGCTTAGCTTGGAAAGTTCATGATATTTTATTGTAAAACTTGTCTTTTGTTGGTATCTTGATGGTATTTTAGTGAAACTTGTAAATATTTCATTTTTAAAAATGTAAGTTTATTATATTTTGAAAATATTTAGATTTGTAATTTTTATATAATTATTAAAAATTAAATTTTATTTAATTAGAAAAATGCGTTTTTCTTAAAAACCGTATTTAAAACCTTTCGAGACCGAATGCTCTGTGAGGAGGTCTGCATCTCGCTCTACTAGCCCAAGAATATGCGATAATCTACACCATCTATTAGCGGATCCCCTAACAAGAGTTGTAGAGGCATAATCGCAAAGGAATTTAAAACACCGTTTAAAAGAAATCCGGTTTTTATAGTAAGTGGTATTTTCTTGTAATAATGTCTTCGTAACAAAAATTCACATAAAAGAGGTATCGTGCTATGGAACCATGTGTGCATGTGGGGTAGGTCATCACCCCATGAAGTTTTCTTAAAGGTATTGTTTTAACAAAACTAAAAAAATGATATTTAAAGTTCATGGTATTTAAATGAAAAACTTAAATTAAAGTTATTTTGCATGGAATTCTAGGTTAAAATTTATTCTAAACATTTATAATTAAGATTACAAGTATTGTGTAAGAATTTGGATGAACAATATATAGGAAAAAGGTAAATTTCAAGGGTTTAGAAATAGATATCCGTATTAACTCTACTTACCGATATAAGTTTTGAAATGGAATTTCAATAAAGAAGAAAAGAGATTGAGAGGGACTTACTGATTAGGAAGCTTAATAAGAGGTAGAAGAAGAGAAGGTTGTCGTCGTGGGAGCTCCGGAATAGCTTCGATTCTTCGTCGGAAGTTGACCGCTTGCTAACTCCTCTTTACTCCACTTGTACTTAGAAAATTTTTGAGAGTTTTGGTTAGAAATTTTAGAATGATGCTAAGCCAAAGTGTGGCGTGGTATTTATAGTGTATAATTAGGGTTTTGGAATTAAAAATGTGAATTAAAAAGCATTAAAATTTGGTTTAATGGTGAAATGAAAGGTCTCTGTTTGATTGCTGGGAAATCAAACAGTGCAGGGGTGTTAGGGGTAGGTGAAGGGGTTAGTGTGTAAAGCCCGGGCCTCATTAGGCTCGGTTCAACCGTCGGTGCCGGCCAATATTGGCTTTCCGCCAGCCGATCTAAGGCTTTGGGGCTCTGGATTTGTGCCACGTGTACAACTCAGTGTTTACTCCATTTTCCACGTGTTTGATTTTTCTGACTTTTCATTTTTCTGTGTATTACACGTGTAAACTTTTGGGCTTCCAAAAAGTTAAAAAGAAAAATCAGAAAAAATAATGTGTCTAATGGGGATCGAACACAGGGGCTACGTCACAGCAGTGCAAGGTCTTTACTAGTGAGCTACAAGTTATTTCTTGCTGTTATTTAACAAAATTTACTTATAACTCAAACTCAGGCTGTATAACTCATTTTCTGTACGTTAAACTGGAAAATTCCGTACAGTAAATTCAGAGTCGTTACAGTGTTCAGAGGAGTGTTGATGGGCCTTTTAAAAGGCCATTATTCAGAGATGAATTACTCAATCGTAGGGTCCTGGACAGAGGACTCAAATTCATAGGTCAGTTAAGAAGCATGATGGACCTTGCCACTTCTGCAAAATGAATCACAAAGGTTATCCCTGTCATGGTGCCAATCGTTTCTATGAGTGCAATCATGGAGGACATAATGCTAAATAGTGCCTTAACAAAAGGACTCGGCCAGTGGCATTGCAGGCATCGATGTATTACCAACAATCGAAGACCCAAGGCCGAGTATATGCCTTAACCCAACAAGATGCTCAGGGCATCTAACACTGTGGTTGCAGGTTCACTTATTATCTCTTCTTCTCTCGCTTCTGTACTGTTTGATTCTGGGTCTACACACTCATTTTGTTCACATGATTCCGCACATAAATTGCATGAAACACCCGAGTACCTAGGGTTTGAATTATCTGTTGCGACCCCTGCTGGTGTATGTCTGATAGTCGATAAAATTTATAAAGAATGTGAGATTAAGATGGGGTGATAGGACATTGTTAGCAAATCGAATTGTTTTGGAAATGCGCGGCTTTGATGTAATCTTAGTAATGGATTGATTAGCTTCCTACCATGCATCACTAGATTGCTTTCAAAAGAAAGTTATATTTCACCTACCGGGGGGAACAAAATTCACATTTTTAAGGGATGGCTCACCTCTCCTTCATATATGATCTCAGCCATGCAAGCCAACAAGCTTATAAAGAAAGGGTGTCATAGTTACTTAGCCTATATAGTTAACACACAGAAAGAAGAGGTGGATCTTCAGGATATTCCTATTGCTCAAGAATTTCCTGAAGTATTCCCAGAAGAATTTTCAGGGCTTCCGCCAGATCGAAAGATCGAGTTCACAATCGATTTAGCGCATGGTATCGCACTAATATCTAAATCTCCTTATAGAATTGCTCTCATATAGCTTAAAGAGCTGAATACTCAGTTGCAAGAGCTACTAGACAAGGGGTTCGTTCAGCCGAGCGTATCACCGTAGGGTGCTCCAGTTCTGTTCGTGAAGAAGAAAGATGGGACCATGCGACTTTGCATTGACTATCGAGAGCTTAATAAAGTGACCATCAAGAACAAGTACCCGCTGTCGATAATCGATGATTTGTTTGATCAATTGCAAGGTGATCAAGTGTTCTTGAAGATTGATATAAGGTCTGGTTACCACCAGCTTAGGATTAAAGCATAAGATATTTCGAAATTTTCCTTTCGCACGAGATACGGTCACTATGAGTTCTTGATGATGCCGTTTGGATTGAAAAATGCTCCAGCTGCTTTTATATATCTCGTGAATATGGTATTTAAACCTTATTTAGATCAGTTTGTGGTGTTGTTTATTGATGACATCTTAATATATTCGGAGAGCCGAGAAGAACATGATGATCACTTGAGGATTGTTCTATGAATTTTGAAGGAGAAGAAACTCTATTCCAAATTAAGTATGTGAGAGTTTTGGCTAGAGAAGGTGGCATTTTTAGGCCATATGATATCAAAAGAGGGTGTTTCTGTCAATCCGGAAAAGGTGGAGCGGTAGTTGATTAGAAGAGACCCTCTAATGCAACCGAAGTTCAGAGTTTCTTAGGATCGGCTGGCTACTATAGAAGATTTGTTGAGGCTTTCTCTTGCATTTCAGCGCCATTAACCAAATTAACTCGGAAGAATGCGAAGTTCGTTTAGACCGAGGAATGTGAGAAAATCTTTCAGGAGTTGAAGAACCGCTTAGTATCAGCACCAATTCTTGCCCTTCCATCAGGTTCTGAAGGTTGTCATATATAGTTATGCATTTGGTAAAGGGCTTGGCTGTGTCTTGATGCAACAGGGAAAGGTGATAGCTTATGTGTCGACGCAACTCGAACCGAATGAGCTAAACTACCCTACTCATGATTTGGAGTTGGCGGCAGATATTTTTGAAATTTGGCGGTATTTTCTTTATGGCGAGAGTTGTGAAATATATATGAACCACAAGAGCTTGAAGTATATATTCACTCAGAAAGAGTTAAACATGCAACAAAGAAGATGGTTAAAATTGATGAAGGATTATGACTTAAGCATACATTATCATCCGGGAAAGGCTAACGTCATGGCATATGCATTAAGCAGGAAGACCGATTCTAATTTAGTAGTTTTAATTACAAGGCAGAGCCACATATTGGAAGATATAAGGACACTCGAGGTGGACGTACTAAGGTATGGAGCAGGTAACCTATTAGCATAACTTACTGTGCAACCAGCATTACTTGCGCATATAAAGATTGCCCAAAATAGTGATCCTCAATTAGAGAAAATTCGAGTAGAGATCGAGAAAGGACACAAGCCGGATTTTGTTATTGGCGACGGTGTCATAAGATATGGGTCTAGAATATGTGTACCAAATAATTCGGAAGTAAAGATAAAAATTATGAAGGAAGCTCATTGTACTAGATATATTATTCGTTTAGGCAGTACAAAAATGTACAAAGACCTTCGGGATGTGTTTTGGCGGAACAACATGAAGAGAGAGATTGCTGTTTTTTGTGGCTTAATGTTTGATTTGTCAACAGGTAAAGATTGAACATCAGAAGCCTGCTGATTTGCTGGATCCTTCATACGCTAGCAGTAGGTTAAATAGGATCATATCTGATTGAATCCGAAACAGTTTCAGATTCAATCCCCTCACGGGTTAACCCACAAGCCCGTCAGTGATACTAGCTGCACCGAACGGCTACCCAGATATGATCAAGATAAAGGCAGGTCGATGAGAAAACTCATCCGAACCTGACAAAACCTATAAGTGACAGTCACCGTACAGTCCGATCTCTTCGTCTAAAAGTGTCGCATACCGGGTCTGGGGGTGGAATCTGTCAAACCCCCAATAACCCGATAAATCATGCTGACATAGGACTCATAGCTACCAGAGATACAACTGATAACTCTTATTAATTATCTCACTTATCGTGGCCATGGACTTCTGGTTATAGTTGTGTCTTGCACAACGCGACATAAACTCCCTATATTGGGAGAGACAAAACCCCTTAACTGCTCACTGCCTCCATATGCTTCGGGACTGTACCCAACTAAAACCTGTTTACACGAATCTTTAAAGCTCTGTAGGGTAGTAATCAAAATACAGTGGGAACACACACAAGACACTATAGCGATCTCAGGTCTAGGGACTACGCTGTATTCATATCACCAAAGAACCGCTATCTGACAATTGGTATAATACCATCTAGGAGTTCTCGGTGAGTCCGTCCAGTGTAACTCATTCCCAATGAGCACTTGTATACAATCTTCGGTGTCAAACGCTAATGGCTATGGATCAACTATTGCCCCGATCGAGGTCAAGAAACGTATACACTAGTCTAAACTAGAGTACCAATGCTCGGTCTCGATACTCTTACGACTGGGAACATTTAAGGATGTGCTTATGGACTACCCAAGCCCCACTAGTATGATCCCTATCATAATCCCGGTAGTCAAGCAAAGATCCTATGGGTTTTATCAACATATATTAGCGATATGTAATAGCAAGTAAAACATATACACACGATGATAAAGACAAACCAGATAGCATACTATCATGTCGAGCAAGATTTTTACACTCATATAGGTCCTGTACAATTACAATAATTGTCTTCAGGGCACCTATATCTAATAATCTCCCACTTTCACTTAAGGCCAATTATTGTGGTATCGCATATCCACATCTCATGTGCTATCGCATACCTAACTTCTTTACTAACAATTTCACAAACCGTGTTTGAGAAAAAGCCTCAGTGAGTGGATCCGCTACAATAGTTCTAACTTTATCTCTCTATATCTCAACTTTGCGGAGATCAACTATCTCCTGAATCAAGCGATACATGCTTTAGAATTTTGTCTAGATAGTTGATGGGACCATGTTCATAAATGAATGAATTTATCCAAACAATTTCATAGGCTGTATCTATTGCTGAATCATAATCAGCATCCAGCGCCATGTCTACCTCAGTACTCTACTTGGAACCCTTTCCAATATATTGCTACTCAAAAGACGGTAAACTTATAGCTCGTGACAGAAACTCTGTCATTCATGTCATTTTGGAAGGTGGAACCCGTAACCGCCTCCAGTTAGAGGCCTCCATTACCATACACCAAGAACATCCTCATATGTTCTTCACTGCTTTCTTTTGTTTCTCCAGAATTGGACTAAAATCTGCTTACTACAGCAAGTGCAAAAGCAACATTTGGTCTAGTACATGACATCGCATGATTGACCTTTCTGCCATAACATGCATAATGTTATTCATGTGAGTCCCTCTCCTCATCGGTCAATAAGACATTTCTTTAGAGATGGAGACTCCATCACATGCGGGTACACTACCACGCTAGGAGTCATCTATTTTAAACCCTTTTAGAATGGTGTCAGAGTATTTGGATTGGGACAATCTCAAAATCCATCTAGATCTATCTCTATAGACCTACTCCCCATATCAATTGATATATTTTCCAAATCCTATATGGAGAAACAAATATGACATCCAAAGAAATTGTAGCATAGGAACATCACTACCTATCAGAAGCATGTCATCCACATTCAATATATGGAATACGACAATACTCCCTACTTCCTTCTTATAAATACTAGGTTCATCTACTATTTTGATAAAGTCAAACACTTTGACTGTCACATCAAAGAAGATGACCATCTCCGTGATGCCTGCTTTAGTCTATAAATGGACTCAAGCAACTTGCACACCTTTCCGCTGCTCCCACTGACTATAAGAAACTCTGGCAGAGTCATATACATGTACACATCTAAATCTTCATTTAGAAAGACGTTATAATCATCCACGTGCCAGATCTCATAGTCATGAAAAGCAGCAGTGGCAAGTAATATCCAAATAGACTTCAGCTCAGACACTAAAGAAAAGGTTTCATCACAATCCATACCAGGTATTTGACGAAAAACCTTTTCTACAAGTCCAGCTTTATCAGGTAACTAACTACCTTTCCACCTGCACTGATCTCCTTTTTGGAAGACATGTTTTCTACTAATGGGTTTTACCCTTTCAGGAGCACCCAACAAAATCTATACTTTGTTGCAGTGCATGGAGTCCAACTTGGATAACTTGGCATCTAGCCATCAGTCGAAAGTCACTACTCTCTATGTCCTGCCGATAACTAGTAGGGTCATCATCGTATGATGCAAGCTTCCTTGTCACCGTCTATGAGAAAACCGTAGTATCTATTAGGTGGCTAAGGCTACCTACTAAATCTGTAGAGTGACTAAGGTTTGTCAGGGTCAATTGATTCCTCAGGTTCTAAAAATTTTTTAGTAACCGTTTGTGGTTATGGAATTACTTCCAGTTCTACCATACTCCCATTAATTTCTTTTGCAAGAAATTCCTTTTCTAAAGAGGTAGCGAGTCAAGAACAAAACAACTTTTGATCCTGAAAATGGGAGAAGTTAAACCCTTACTAAAGTATGGAATAACCCACAAACTGTACATTACCGAAATGTGCCTTGAGTTTGTCCGGATTGTGTTTTTAAGTATAAACCAGATAACTCCATATCTTAACAACCTTAAAATATATTCTCATTCTATATCACATATAGAATCATAAACACTAATTTAAATAGAACTATATTCAATTGGTATGTAGCTGTTTCCAGTGCATTTTCCTTAAATGAAAAAGGTCACTCGGCATTACTCATCACGGAGCGCACCTTCTAAGGAGTAATCTGAGAGGATCAAATTCTGAATACAGAATACTGAGAATAAGTATGCACATCATCGATAACTTTGAAAAATCTTGATACTTTCAACGTCTGATTCTCTACTTTATTTTTATACTCTATGAACTTCTCAATAGCTTCAGACTTTGTGTTTCAATAAGAACACGTGTCCAAAACCAGAGAACTCATAAGTAAACGGAATTGTTTCCTCCAATCAGAGCAAAGCTTTGTTCAAATTTTCAAAATTTGAAATGAAGCAGCGCTTCATAAAGCGCCAGCAAGCAGCGCTCACGTGCAAAGCACGAGTGTGCTTGCGCAAAGAGCGCCAGAGCTCTGAAGCGGCGCTCACGTGCAAAGCACGAGTGCGCTAGCGCTAGAACTGAATGTTCTCCACCATTGGATCAGAGATCCAACGAACATGATTAAAAATCATCAATTGACCAGAATAAAATTCTGTTAAGGAAAGATTCCTCAAAATCTTTCCAAACAAAAAGATTGTGCTTTGTAAATCAGAGCACCGTTGGATCAATGATCCAAAGGTGATTAAAAATCACCAAAATACAGAATAAATTCTGTATGGGGAAAATTTCCCAATCTTGTTAAAAAACAAGAAGATTGCCTTCTGTAAATCAGAAACCCTTGGATCAAAGATCCAATGGGGGAAACATCCCTAAATCAATTAGAGAAAAGATCTCTTCAACTGATTCAACAAATCAGCTTTCCCTATATAAAGGCTCCAAGACTTCAAGAGAGATATATAGAGAAACAGATAGAGGAACCCCCTATAAACTTTGAAAAATTTCAAAGACAAAGGGCAAGCTCTCAGAAGAAGAAAACTCTCTTCAAGGTTAAAAAGAACAGAGAGATGAAATCATTTCATATAAAAGAAGAATTTACTTCTTTTTCTAAGATCATAGATCTATAAGACCAAAGTCTTTCACAAAAAGAGATCAAAGTATCTCATCATAAAAAAAATAAGGGGAAGAATTTAACCTTCTTCAGGTCATAGATCTATAAGACAAATTGTCTTTCAGAGATCATAGTATCTCAATATAAAAGAGGGGGAGAATAATTCAACTCTCTTAGGATCATAGATCCATAAAGGCAGAGCCTTTCACCAAAAACATAAGAGATTGAAATATCTCCTATAAAAAAATAAGAACTTTGTTCTTAAATTCATGAGACAAAGTCTCTTTTGGGGAATTTAATTCTCAGGGCGCAAAGATGACTAAAAAGAGCCTCAGCGCTCTAAAACTAATGCATAGCGTTATAGAGCCTTAGCGCTCCAAATTTCACAAGAAGCGCACTGCGCTCATTGTCTGGCGCGCAGCGCCAAGTGCGCCACGTGCTCCTCACGTGTGCGCTACTTCACCAGAAGCGCTCTGCGCTCATTGACTGGCGTTCAGGCGCGCCACGTGCTCCTTACGTGTATGCTATTCAACAGAAGCGCCTTAGCGCTCCAAATCTGGCGCACAACGCCAAGCGCGCCACGTGCTCCTCACGTGTGCGCTAAAAGAACATAAATTGTTCTATAAATAAAGCCCAGAGCTATGATGAATGCTCAGCACTCAGTAAAAGACAAAAATATTGTCAGAACTCAAATCAATGCTCGACATTGTTAAATGTTTAACATTTTAACTAAATGTGCCCAGCCCAAAGTAGCCACAAAACCCCACCTCAGATTAATTGAGCCCATATGCTCATAAATCTTTAATCTTAGTCCCAAATTAGACTACAGATCCCAACCAATACTGGTTCAAGGGTACATCTCTTCACTCCTCTGATATTTGTCGTTGCAATCCTTCAACATCTTCAGAGAGGTGACGAGTCCCGACAACCAAACATTCTATGGACTGTGGGGTCCTTAAACCCATGGACTATGATGTCCTTAACCTCGGACTGTGGGGTCCTTAAACCCATGGACTATGATGTCCTTAACTTCAGACTGTGGGGTCTTTAAACCCATGGACTATGATGTCCTTAAACTTTAAGGACTATGATGTCCTTAACCTTGGACTGTGGGGTCCTTAAGCCCATGGACTATGATGTTCTTAACCTTGGACCGTAATGTCCTTAAACTAATGGACCACAATGTCCCTAAACTAAACAATAGAGCCCAAATACTCTCTTGTTGGATCTAAATGATCCCGTTAAGTTGATCTTAGTCTAAAATTAGACTAACGTATCATTAAAAAACGTTTAAGTTGATCTTAGTCTCAAATAAGACTAACGCATCCTTAAACCCAACCCAAACCCAAATCTAAGAAAATACGGATTTGGACTAATCCATGCCCTACGGGCGACAACATAAATTAGTCTCCGTATACAATCCACGGGCAACCAAAAACAAAACAAACACCCACGACACGAAGTGACCATCTGGAGAAGGAGAAAGTGGTTACCGCAATGCGGTAGCTTAATTAACTGCAGGGGCTTGCGCCTGCAGGGAAGAGCATCCCCACAATCAAAAACCCCTCAACGAGGGGGAATCTGACGAAGTGTGCTACATCGTCCGCATCCGTTTAAACCTTCGATACATGGTGTCATAAATCAACTTGGCATCTTCGGAGAGGTGGACGGATATCACCAAATAGTATCTGCCTTCGAAATTCAGGCCGGACGTCCCAACGTCCCGGTCGCGTCTTTTCGGCGGAGAACAGATTCTGGCACGCCTGGTGGGACCTTTTTCTCTTTCCACTCCATACTTCGTGTGTCGTGTTTCACGAACGAATTGCGGTTTAATAGGGTTGCCCCTGGATTCGAGATACTAAGATTTGGTTTTGCTCCCGTGCAGAAAAAAGAACATCAATGGCCTCTAACTGCTCTAACTGCAACTGCAACTCCCATACCGCCTCATCTGGAGGAGTAACCTACGGGCCCTAAGCGGCCTCCCTTTTCACAATGCCGGTGGAACAAGTGACCCAAGCCACCACTGGGCTATTCTTCGGGACCATGATCCCGCCAACAAGCTTCAGTGCTCTTGTACCATCGCAAGAAGCTCCGAAGGAGTCAGTCTTTGATCGGCTTGCAACTACTGCGGCCCCTCTCAACGGGTCGCCCAAGTCTACTGCCTCAGTTTTCAACAGACTGGGCCGAAGTTCAGATCAGCCCATGAAGAAGCCCGCAATTCCTGAAGGTGTTATCCCTAAGCAGATAGCCATTCCTACTCCCGAAGTCACCAAGGCGGTTTCTCCTGCTAAGGGGTCGGTCTTCACAAGACTGGCCGTTTCAGCTCCCGTTCCAGACAAAGTCATGAAGGCTGTTTCCCTTGTTCGAAAGTCGGCCTTCGCAAGACTGACTATCCATTCCCAACGGACGTCAGACTTTGACAGGCTAGCGCCAATAACATTCTCTCCTCAAAATAGGGGCATGAGGAAGCTCAACTAACAATGAAGGTAGTCCCGGCTGCTCGACATGCTCGACGTCGCCACTGGCGCTGAGTGAGGAAAGCTGGGGGCAATTCCCCTTCTGGATTGACTCCACCAGCTCCAATGGTAGAAGTCAATGCTGCTGTTCCAACTGGAAACAGTTTTGAACCACTCAAGAGGGTGCACATGAACTCTCCGACAGCTGTGCTGAAGAGATCTCCTCTACCTACGGAGAGCACTACAAATTCGAAGCTCGAACAACCCCCTCAGCGGCTGTCCTCTAAAATTTACAAGGTCTGGCATCAAGTCTAAGACTCGGCGATCGATCAAGATTACTCCCGCCAACAGAAAAAGATGAAAATTCGGCAAGAAGAGGACCATCCTGTCAAGCCATAAAAGGTGTCATCTGTTTGGGTGCCCGCTGCAACGGCTCCCTCAGCTTCGACCGCCCACAAAATAGAAGGCCGGAGAAAATCCCCGTGTCGGCGACAAATGTCAAGGGCACTGAGCCTAAACACCCTAAGTCTGGGGGCATGGTGGTGCATACTGTCTATATGGCATCCGGAAAAGAGGATAGCCGTATCTCCACAGGTTATCGACCGCTTACGCGATCAGTGACTAAGGCTCGGGAGCAACAACAACAAAAGCTCCAAGAGATGCTAACAGCTATGGCCGCACTCACGGGACCGAAAGCAAGCCCGGAGACATCCTCGGAGCAGCACTGTGAGCAGGAAACTGATGCCGAATTCCTTCGAAGAATGCTTGAGAAGAAGGACAAAGAGGCCGCGAAATAAGCGGCCGATATAAAAAAAATGTCCATTCTATTCCAAGACATCGTGGGCATGATGATCCAGCCGGACCCTCCAGCCGAAGATCCTCCAGTAATAATTGAAGATGATACATGAGAGACATCAAATCCTATGCTGGCTCTGTCAGCAGCCAAGGAGGAGACCATCTCTAAAGCCACGCTCGATGATTATATAGCTCAACAAATACGAGCTCATTAAGCGAATGAAGCGGCTGGCCAAGTCGTCGGAACTGGAAGGCCCTATCTGGATTGGTACGATTAAATAAAGTACCCGTCAGGATACACAATTCCTAAATTCTATGTGTACAAGGAGACATGCAATCCCCATCAATATGTCGCTCAGTTCAGGGCTCTCTGCGGCAACACTGGAGGGGATGATAAGCTACTGCTTTGCCAATTCGTCGGCAGCTTGGCAGAGACGGCGTTCGAATGGTACTCAGAGCTTCCCAACGACTCCTTCAAAACTTTTACAGAGATGGAATTGTTGTTCACCCAGCGTTTCGCAAGCGCTAGCGAACGCGCCCCAATCACCGCATTAATTAATGCCAGAGTGAAGCCAGGTGAAACATGGGTGCAATACGTAATACGGTTGCGGAATTTATGGTCGAAGTGCGAGCTGCGCATCGAAGAAGCGCCCGTGGTAGTCATGTTCGTGGGTACTCTTGATCCGCAGGCGACCATTTCACAATTCATGATGTTTTTCAAGCCGACCACTTTCCAGGCCTTGATTGACAAATTGGTCCAAATGGACCAGATGGGTCATAGACCGTCTTCTTCAAAGCTGGAATCTCTAAATGAAAAAGGGAAAGGGAAAGCGACCTTCGTCGCCAATGCTCAGCAGCAGCCCAGTGGTCCAAAGCTAACTGATCACCAAGATGAAAGATGACGATTTTTCAATGAGAAACTGAAGCGCCCTTATTCGTTTCCCCGGGATAAAACGAGAAGACTGTTCGAGCTGGCGGTGCGCAACAGGCTCATCACCTTGCCGAATCCAAAATGCCCATTGCAACCCGGTGAGGCCAGTAATCCCAATTATTGCCCTTATCACCAAGTGGTGGGTCACCCACTCGAAGATTGCTACGTCTTCAAAGGCTGGATTGAGGATGAATACCAACAGGGCAAATTCGCGTTGTCTGACAACTGGAAGGTGAACCCGCCGCAACCACATGCTCAGAAAAAGATGGACACGCCAAGGGCATCATGCTCTTTTATCAGGGAAGCTCCATGAGAAATTGTTCTTTCGGCAAAAAACTAAAAGAATGCTGAAAGATCTTCAAACATGTCCGACCTATGAACAACGGACCGAAATGTCCTAAAACTAACAACGGACAGAGATTTCCTAAAACTAACAATGGACCGAAACGTCTCTAAACTAACGCTTGATCGAAACGTCATTAAACTACTACCAACCCGCGCCATCCTCAGGCTGACGTGGTAAAAAAAAAGGGTACGTCCACAAGCGAGATGGCCACGGATGAAAACCAGAAAGGGCTCCGTGAGTAAAAACAGCAGGACTACCGGCGAGTTTTGTGAAAACCCGAAAGGGCGCAATCTCGTTAAAAGACACTTGCAAGGTCCTCTTGACCCTGTAAGGAGGAACCACCTCCATGAGATCCTTACGACTCACAAAGGAGAAACTCACTTAGGGATCCCCACGATGCCTAAGGAGAAATTACACTTGCGAGATCCTCACGACTCGTAAGGAGAACCCTCTTATGAGACCCTCACGGCTCATAAGATTCAAAAGCCTTAAACTACAGGGATCTGAACCTGTTCTTAAGCCATCACAATCCCCAGATTGCCCTACAAGCGGTTCAATGCTGACCCTTGTATACAATCCACGGACACGAGTAAACGTTTCCCAAACAAAGTCCCACCAGAGACTAGGGATATGCTCATACGGTGAACAACCCTTGTAAGTCTTCTCGACTTATAAGGAGAAAACACTCTTGTATGATCCTTACGACTTATAAGAGACCATACACTTAAGACTCCTCACGATTCTTAAGGAGAAAACGCACCTACGAGATCCTCATGACTCGTAGGGAGAAATACCTTTATGAGATCCTTACGGCTTGTAAAGTCAAAAAGCCTTAATCAACAGGATCCTAACCCTGTTTTCTAAGCCACCTTTGTTCGACATCGACAGAGGCAAATGATGATTCGCTCCTGGTAATATCCCAGTTGTAGCGATGCTGATGCCTAAATCGGTGTCAAATCCTAAACTCGCAGTGAAAAGCCAGTGAGCCACAAATGCATATGAAATAGCCGAAATGATGGGGCAACTTGCAACAAAATCAGCAAGTAAAAATGTATGCATACAAAAACAGCCGAAATGATTGGGCAACTCGCAATAAAAAGCAGCGAGTAAAAAGAAAAAAACCGAAATGATTGGGCACCACGAAAAATAGCCGAAATGGTTGGGCAATCGCGACTTTCGCGATACAAAAAGCTGAAATGATAGAGCATCGCGGAAAGAAAACAAAAAATATACATATGAAATGAAACTTTTGCCCTACAGGTGAGATCACATCGATCCCTGTATACGATCCAGGGGCGCAAACAAAGAGGGAACCATATCATCCCACCAGGCTCCATCAGAAAAGAAGCCAAATTTCGACGGTTCACAGACAGCCTAGAGATCACCAACAGCGTTCCTCCTCATTCCAGCAGGATTCAGACACGACAATCAACCTTGGAGCCATGGCAAAGTCCCTGTTCCAAATCTCGACGGTTCACAGACAGACTAGAGATCACCAACAGCGTTCCTCCTTATTCCAGCAGGATTCAGATGCGACAATCAATCTTGGAGCCATGGCAAAGTCCCTATTCCAAATCTCGACAGTTCACAGATAGCCTAGAGATCACCAACAGCGTTCCTCCTCATTCCAGCAGGATTCAGACGCGTCAATCAACCTTGGAGCCATGTCAAAGTCCCTGATCCAAATCTCGACGGTTCATAGACAGCCTAGAGATCACCAACAGCGTTCCTCCTCATTCCTGCAGGATTCAGACGCGACAATCAACCTTGGAGCCATGGAAAAGTCCCTGTTCCATATCTCAATGGTTCATAGACAGCCTAGAGACCACCAACATCGTTCCTCCTCATTCCACCAGGATTCAGATGCGATAATCAACCTTGGAGCCATGGCAAAGTCCCTGTCCCAAATCTCGACGGTTCATAGACAGCCTAGAGATCACCAACAGCGTTCCTCCTCATTCCAGCAGGATTCAGACATGACAATCAACCTTAGAGCCATGGCAAAGTCCCTGTTCCAAATCTCGACGGTTCACAGACAGCCTAGAGATCACCAACAGCGTTCCTCCCCATTCCAGCAGGATTCAGACGCGACAATCAACCTTGGAGCCATGGCAAAGTCCCTGTTCCAAACCTCAACGGTTCACAGACAACCGAGAGAGCAAATCCTGGTCTCATAGAACACGGCTAAATTCAATCTTGACCCCGTGGGAAACAGCCAGAGAAAATCCTGGTCCCGTAGAACACGGCTCAAGTCAATCTTGACCCTATGGGAAATAGCCAGAGCAAATCCTGGTCCCGTAGAACACGGCTAAAGTCAATCCTGACCTCGTGGGAAACGGCCAGAGCAAATCCTGGTCCCGTAGAACATGGCTGAAGTCAATCCCGACCCCGTGAGAAATGGCCAGAGCAACCCCTGACCCCATATAGCTAAAGTCAATTCTGACCCCATATGGCCAAAGTCAACCTCTCCTGGCCCCCTAGAACACGGCTAAAGTCAATCCTGACCTCGTGGGAAATAGCCAGAGCAAACCCTCGACCTCCCCGTCAAAGCAACGCTTTAATTCGGGAGTAGGTCAACTCATCAATCACTTACGAGTCCTCTCGACTTGTAAGGAAGAAAATTCTCTCGGGAGATTCTTATGACTCTCAAGAGAAAACACACTTAGGAATCCTCACGATTCCTAAGGAGAAAATACACCTACGAGATCCTCTCGACTCGCAGGGAGAAAAGTCTTTATGAGACCCTCACGGCTCATAAAGTTGAAAAGTTTTAGGCAGCAGACCTGAACCTGCTTCCTAAGCCATCGCTATCCTACAAGGAGGCTAAGATGAAATGTTCTCTACTATCTATAGGCCACACTTGCTAAAATCACATGGCAATGACACAGCGGAGAGAAGAAAGCAACAATAGAACAAAAAAATGTGTATCTTTTATTCATGAATTCAATGGAGTACAAGTTGAATCATATGAAAGAACAAAAATGGATACATGTTATTCAAAGATTACAAGTGTTCAATCTATAAAAAAAACAACTACTGAAAAGGAAGCGTCTTCAATAAATCAGCTAGCTGCTCGTGCACTCCTCTCAACTCCTTCTCATGATTGGCCGCCGCGGCCAGTTCCGCTTCAATTCGAGCCTGCTGCTGCAAGCACGATGAAACCTTCTCATCGATTTCCCGTTGGGCAGCTTCGCGACTCTGCGTAACCCTCTCAATGAAGTCGAGCTTCTTCCTCAATGCCAGCCCGTCCGAAATACATCGCTGCAGATTGTCAGAAACGACTCTCAGTTGCGCGGCATTCGCTTCAACTTGTGCGCGCAGCCGGGCAGATTCACCTGAAGCCTCCTCGCGTTCTTTTCGCCTCAGGGTCGCTTCTTGTTCGAAATGGCAAAGGAAGGACACGCTCTGCTTAACCCATGCAGCCCGCTGGGAGTTCAAAGCCAACATTTCCAGAGCAGGACGCCTGAGCTCAATCTTATACAGACAGGCTTCAATCTTCCTGCAGTGGTTAACCCAAGACTCAACGACGCCTTCGTTATGGTAGTTCACAAGCGTCGCCAACATTGGATTAACCTCGGCAGCAAAATCTGCAACGAATGTAGGGGCCTTCGCGTCAAGCTCTTCGATGTATTCACTTAACATACACAGACTGGTCACAGCGCCTTTTGAAGATGGACGTCTGGAAAAGGGCCCTGCCGGCATTATGATGCGAGACTCGAACGGAGCTGGAGTCGGTGCGACCGCTGCAAAATAAATCATAGTCAGATGATGGCTCAAGAAATAGAGAAGATACACGAAAAATAAAGTTTACTATACCGGCTGCAACAGGGGGCAGAGCTGGGAGTACCGGTGGCGCGAAGATACCCTCGTCCCCTCCTTTAATTTGTAAGGCTACAAGTAATGCAAAGAAGAATTAGCAATGACATGGATGTCCGTTAAAGAAAAGAAAAGACGTCGTTTAGAAAAGATACTCACCGACACCAGCAGGCAGACTAATCTCCGACTGGAAGGAGAAGTGCGGGTTCAACACTTGATACAGATGATCAAAGAGAACACCTGCAAGATTACGATGATACATGGTCAGTACACGAAAGATGCTGTCCCCGATTTAAATTAATTACAAACCTATACCTTCCAGCATTTGAGAAGATATAAGAGGAGACGAAGGGGCAGTGACCGTCAAAGCGGCAGCCGGTGGTGCTTCTTCAGGTAGCACAACCTCAGCGCTCACCACACCTACGTTCAAAAGGAACAAAATGTCATCAGAAGGGGTTGAAAAACTAAAAGAATGCAGCGACCCGAGACTTACCAGACAGGTCATCAGCCAAAACTGTGACGGAAGCATCACCAAGCATCACGACTTCTTCGATCTCATTCGGGAGGATGGTTTCGCTGCCCATGGCTTCGTCCCCTGATTCCACGAGAGCCGTCGTGGCACTCACAATGCCAAGAGATGGCAGGGAACCGCGGGTGGAAAGATCAGCAATAGGAGCAGTCCCAGACTCCTGAGAAAGAGTAGTCGCTTCGGGCTCGGTGTTTGCCGTCATCTCACTTGCCACCTCCGCATCAGGACTTGGCCCTGCAGGGTAAGATATATGAGAATCTGAAGATCAAAACTCTGATAAAAGTACCCAGTGTTACGTTACCTTGGGACGGCTTTTCAATTGCTTCCCGAGCCGCGCGTACCGCCTGTCTATGAGCGGTAGACAGGGTGGCCGGAGCACCCTCTGAAGAAGCAGCAACAGGGGAAGCAGCGCTTGAGCCTGCACCTACAGCCAAGGTAGCATTACGTTCTCTTGCCGCATGCCTCCTGCGCTTCCTTTCTGCCTGGGCCATGAGATCTGATTTTCTTAAGACCTCCGTCAAGGAGACGTCATCATCCGAGCCAGGAGCTACCTCTGGAGCCGTTATGGCGTCCGTTATCGGTTGCTTAAGTGAAGCCTCTTTTGGCAATACTGGGGAGGCTGGGACTTTGGTAGCCGGCCTTGGAAGCGTCTCCGCACCATCCTGCGAAGTCGGCGCTGCACTCGGGATAACCTGAGTCGAGGTAGTCCCTGCAATAAGATAAAAAGGAAGGATCAAATTACCCATAAAAAAGGGGAATGAAAACACAATAAGTCGAAATATACCGAGGCCCAAGGAAACGCGAAGCCTCTCTTCCTTTTCGAAAGTCTTGAGAGAAGCCGTGATATCCTCTTCGGTGGAGGCGCCTGTTGAAAAAGAAGTTTCAGTCAAAGCATGATAATAAAAAAAATGTGTGATGTAACCACGCAAAGATACGGCGGAAGTATACCTGACTGTGCGAGGATGATCAGTTCTACTTTGTTGCTAGCGAATCGCTCGGAAGCCGCGATTGCAGCTTCCAGATCAGTATCATCTGGCGCCATGAATAAACCCTCGTTGGTCCCGTATTCGCTTAAGCCTTCGCTATAAGGAGCATAGGGCTCCTGGCCGAATACAACGTCTGCAGAAAAAATCGACTTCTTCTTCTTCTGCGAGCGAGTACCGGTCATCGGTAACACGAGCTTGCGTTTGGCGGGAAACTTCGGGCGGCGAGTCCCGATCTCCGCACCCAAGCCGGACTCAGGAGACTCCACAGCTACCACTTCAACGGGAACACGGGGTAGCGGTAGCTCAGGAATATCATGCGGTACCACAGCCGCAACAGCTTCCTGTAGGGTTGCTAGGCACTCTAATGGAGTCTTACAAGTGATCAAACATGCAAATTTCTAAAAACTACGGTGCCGAGAAACCCTAGACTACGGATCGTTGGCTAGATATCTAGGCGAAAACATAAACTAGTTAACAACTTAACTACAAGGAATCGGAAATACAACCTTTGTAGATCCGGTGCTCCACCTCCATAGCTCCGCGACGAAATCCCTTCGCTGTCCAAGTGAACTCCCAGGCTCTAGCGTCGGCTTCATCGAAGAATAAGAGAGCTAGGTCGTCGATGTCCATGCCGAAGATGATCTACGTCGAGGCATCGCTAGATCAAGCTTCACCTTCACCAAGCCTTGAAAACTTGTGAAGGAAACACACTCTACTACTTGGCAAGAGGTAGAGGATGAAGAAATAGGAAGTGGGTAGACTTTAGAATTGGATTTCTCACTCATTTCCAACAATCACCATTGATGGAGCTTAGTTTCTCTTCTTGAAGAAGAAGAAGAAGAAGAAATGTTATTATGATAAGAATAAAAAAATGAGAAAAGAAATTCATTCTTATCATAATTGAACCATAGTTAGGTGTAGAGAATCAATCATGGTTTAGTGGAATGGTTAGGTTAAGCATGAGACAAAAATGGTTACAAGGTTAAAGACTTCATGAAGCTTCATGAAGCATTTAAAGAAAGCCACCATTTTCTCATGCTCTTTTTCTTTTCCGAAAAGAATAAATGTATATATAAATTAATAAGAAAAACAAAACCCTAATTATCCACTTAACCATGGTTTAATTCTTTACACTTAACCAAAATGTATGTATCATCAAACATGATACAATCTAGTGCACAAAATCATATCGCATATGTAATGCACACATCCGTGTGAGAAAATCCATCTTAAAGTGAACCGATACTAGTTAATGCAAAATAATATATCAAATATATAATTATACAATAAATCATTAAATCAACACGTGATTCAATGATCCGGTCATATCGCATATAACCGGCTAATATCCAATGTATCGGCTTCTCGAATCAATCCTTGATTCGATAACCAGGTTATATCGCATATAGCCAATCGATACATTCGTCGCGAGAATGGAATACGGTATCACATACACGCATTATTCTCGGTCCCGCACATATCTCATATGCGCTCCTATTTCGTTTCGCTTGAGCCAGGAAACCTCTGTGTAGGACTCTAAAGACTCGTCAATACGCCGGCAGCAGATGATGATCATATCAAACATCCACAAGCCGCAAGCGGTCTGCTAAACGTAACGGCCACCCGGGTATTGAGCGATCAGAAGATCGACGAGCAAGCCCGCTCACACTCCTGCGAATCCAACCAGTAACACTTACCGTACAGTCCGGTCTGTTCGTCTGATATGTCGCATATCTCGCCTAGGGATGGTAAACGTCAGACCCCAATAGCTCGATAAGTCATGCCGACTTGAGGTTCATAACATTCGTGAAACTACTGATAACTCTTACCAGTATATCACTGCAACCCTGGCCAGGGATTTCCTGTTATGGCCAGTCGTGCATTGCGCAACATCAACCCCCAATACCGGGAGAGACGAATCCCCTCCTATCGCTCATTGCCTCCATGTGAATCGGGACTGTACCCAAAAACCACCTGTTTGCACGACTCAGTAGAGCCGTGGTAGGGTGGAAATCAAAGCACAGTGGGAGACACACAAGACTCTATGACGATCTCGGGTCAACAGACTAAGCTGTACCAGTGTCACCAGAGAACTGCCATCTGACGTGAGGTATAATACCATCTGGGAGTTCTCGGCGAGTCCGTTTAGTGTACCCAGTCTCCACTGAGCACCCGCATACCATCTTCGATGTCAAACATCAATGGATATGGGATCATCCATCGCCCATCGCATGGGTCGAGAAGATATGCGCTAGTCTACTCTGGAATATCGATGCCCCGTCTCGATATTCCCACGACTAGGAACATTTCAAGGATGTACTCATGGACTACCCAGGCCCCACTAGTATGATCTACATCATAGTCCTGGAAGTCGAGTACACATCCTAAGGGCTTTATCAACATGTAATCAAAGAGACAGAAAGTATACATGTTAAGATAAAGTGCAACCAGATAGCGTACTATCATGTCGAGCAAGAAAGTCCTACCTATATATGTCCCAGCATCCACTACAATATACATCCAATGTACAGTAATGGCCTCTAGGGCATACATATAACTAACAATCTCCCACTTGCACTAGGGCCATCTGTAGCAGTGGTTGCAGTATCACATACTCAACCATCCCATAAAAGTCTCTCTTTGGGAAAAGGCCTTCGTGAGTGGATCCGCCGTGTTGTCCTCTGAGTCTACTCTCCTAACCTCGATCACCCTGGAGATTAACTATCTCCATGATCAGGTGATGCTGCCTCAGAATATGTCTGGGTCATTGATGGGACCAGGGTTCCAGGGTCGAAGCCACGCTTCCATTGTCATACAATGGCAGGAACCTAGTTCATCTTATGAACCAATATACACCCAAACTTCCTCTTTGGTAGTATCTTTAATAGCGATGTTACCAGCCTTTATCGTCTAGTTTGCCACGGTATCGAGCTTGGAACTCTTCCAACATACTGTCCCTTTACTGAGGGTAAAGACAGTGCCTGTGACTGACATTCAGTCGTCTTTATCACCCTGGAACACTTCCAGTGATTCTCCCCAGGATCGATTGATACCATCTCACTACAACTAGTGAGTATCCTAACATTCAATTAGATCTATCTCATAGATCCAAAGCTTAGGATTTAGTAGGTATCACTTTGATCCTATATGGAAAATCTTTGTGATAAGCGGAGATTGATCGAGTGTAGCATAGGAAACTCCTTCCCTAACAAGAGTATGTCATCCACGTACTCTACGAGGGTCGTCACCATACTCCCTATTACCTTTTTGTTTATACAAGGTTCGTCTACCATTTTGATGAAGTCAAACACTTTGACTATCACATCAAAACAGACGTTCCAACTCCGCGATGCCTGCTTCATTATGTAAAGCAACTTGCACACGTTTCCGCTGCTCCCACTGTTTACGAAGACCTCTGGCTGTGTTCTTATAGACATTCTCTTCTAAATCAGTATTTAGAAAAGCAGTCATGGCACCCAACCACCAGATATCGTAGTCATGGTATGTAGCCGTGGTAAGTAGGATCTGGATAGACTTAAGCATAGCTACTGGAAAAAGGTTTCATCATTATCCACGCCTGGTCGATGACGAAAACCTTTAACAAGTCTAGCTTTGAAAGTCTTAACTTTTCCATCTACACCAAGTAATCTTCTCACGATATACTTGCTCCTGATGGGGATTTAACCCTTCAGATATAGCAGCTAAAGTCCATACTTTTCTGGTGTACATGGATTCCATCTCAGATTGTTAAGCATCCAGCCATTCTTACAGAGTCCCTACTCTCGATGGCCTGCTCGAAAATAGTTGGGTCATCATCTCATGATGCAATCCTTGCTCCCACTGTCATCGAGAAACCGAGGTATCTCTCAGGCGGATGAGGAACCCTACTAGATCGGCGGAGAGGCTGAGGTTCGTCGGGAACTATAGAAACTTATGGTTCTGTCAAATCATCAACTGCGGTTTTGTATAGCTGGAACCTTTCCAGTTCTACAGAACTGATCCTGCCTCGATCTTGTCCGGATTTTTCTTTAAACATAGGCCGGACAACCCCAAATCTTAACTCGCTTAAGAGATGGGTTCTTCCCATACC
This sequence comes from Agapanthus africanus, assembly GCA_030015575.1. NCBI lineage: Eukaryota > Viridiplantae > Streptophyta > Magnoliopsida > Asparagales > Amaryllidaceae > Agapanthus > Agapanthus africanus. The sequence goes on along the minus strand of CM057349.1, from coordinate 405,316,857 downwards.
ATATCTTATATGGAGTGGTAGGCAGTGATTTGATTCAAACCTAATTCAATAGGTATGCAGCTTCTCAAGTGCATAACCCCAAAAGGAAATAGGTAACTCAGTAATACTCATCATAGAGCACACAATATCTAATATTGTGTGATTGCTCTGCCTCGATACACCGTTGTGCTGTGGTGTATTCAGAGGAGTAGCACTGAGAGAGAATCTCATTCTCCTTTAGAATAGTCCAGGAATTCTATGCACAAGTATTCTCCTCCCTGATCTTATCATAGGACATAATACTTATACCCGTATTTTGGTTCTCTACTTCTAACTTATATTCTGTGAATATCTCAAATGGTTCGGACTTATGTTTCAATAGGAACATATGACTGAATCTTGAGAGATTATCAGAGAATATAATGAAGTATGAAGAACCAGTCCTGGTATGTGTAGACATGAGACTTTTCATACGTCATCATGTATCAGTCCCAAGAGTTTACTAACTCTTTCTCTATTTCTAATAAACAGAGCTATGGTCATCTAATCTTTGTGACATGACTGGCAAGTTTCACAAGATGTAAATTCAAACTGATTTAAATATGCATCTAAAATGTAACTTCAGCCAGTCGAGTCGCATTGATGTGACCTAGTCTACAATACCTCAAGAAGAATTCGTTCATTTCTGAATTCTTCCTCTTGTGTGTGTTCTGTATACGAGGAACTGTAGTTTGATTTAGAACGTCAATGCTTTTAGATAACGTGCCTGAACCGATCAACTTTTGATATAGGAAATGTTCAAAACATTATCCATCAATACAAAATTATATCCTTTCTTTACTAATAAAGAGACTGATATGATTTTGTATATCAGGTTCGGTATCTAATAGCATTTGTTCAGAATCAATGTATTCGTAATACAGGGTGACAGTGACCAACAGACTTGGCTGCAACACTTGCCTCGTTTTCTGTCTCATGAAACTTATCACCCGTTCTCAGTTTTTCTACCTTTTGTAGCCCTATGTAACAGATTACATATCTGGGATCCTGATTCGGTATCATATACCCAGGATGCAGAGGATACTGAGAAACAGTTCTTTGTAATGAACACACCCGAAGGAGATGCATCATATGCACTTTCTTCGTTTGGGCGGCATAGGAATTCTGGTATTCCCCTATTTCCTGCTCTGTCTTATAACAATTATAAGTTGGAGCGGGACCAATGTTCCCCAGCTCAGTATAACAAGCGGGTTCGGTCAATACATCCGTATTATTATCTTGATTAAGGCGTGATATGGTCGCTACCAGGAGAGAGAGAGAAGAAAACACTCTGCGTGCGCTCTTGCAAGATCAGATTGGTTATATATTTTATCTAATCAGGATGGCTCCCACTGTTTTTATCAAATCTTCCTTCAAACCTTAAAAGGAAAGACTAGCCGGGATTAATTACACTCTACAAGTTCGCCAACCTTTCAGCCAGGCCAGTGTCGGTACTTTGAGGGAGGTTCCCCGTGCTTTCGCACGGACCTAATTACAGTAAACCTCATTTTCCCAGAGGCGTAACCCCGTTGACACCTTTCTAGACACCTACTTGATCGGCTAATTGTAAAGTGCAAAACTCTCCCAGGAGTAACAATTACTCGCAGTGGGTATCGGGATCCAACTATCATATAGAAGGTATGCAATCTCATTGCAAATTTCAACACTTGAAACTCCCGAAAAAGGTTTTTACCCCTAGCACTTATGACCTTAACTATGGTCAACAAATCATAAGTACTAGTCAAGTTCTACCCGTCATTTCATGATTAATTAGACCCACCCACATGACCCTTAACTAAGGTCAACAAAGTCACGCGACTGTCCTAACTAATCGCATCATATGCGGTGTAGGAAGACATCACTTAGCTACCGTACACTGTGCCTTGATTATGGTCAACAAACACAGCACGAATACTAAGTACTCTACTTCCTAAAATGACGGAGGGTTGCGGCTGGTTTTTGTGAAAACCTTTAACGCTTTGAACTTGATCTCGTTGCGGAATCAAATGGTTTTTAAATGGAATGTTTTCGAGGCTTTTCTAGTTTTGCTAAAGGGGTCACTCCCGGTGAAGGGATCGTCGACCCTTTCCTCGTCGAATGAGGTACGGGATATATCATATATATCACTGTGCAAAGCGGAAACTATAGAAGCGATCAAAGACAAACCGAGGGTTGTAGCATCTGCCAGTTATTGCTAAAGGAGTCACTCCCGGTGAAGGGATCTCGGTCCTTTCCTCATCGAATAAGGTGCAGGATGTTCTATAATGAACACCGCGATGCAAAGCAAGAACTGTAGCTACCTGTTTTATTTTGAAATTCGATTCCACAACATCAATTAGGTTTATTTTCTTTCATTAATCTCATTAATGAATATCCCATCATTTAAGTCCACCTAAACATCACAGATAAATATAACGTACGCTTATGCCATCTGCATTCGTCTCGATGTCCTGTCTGCACCGTTAGGTTAGGTAACTAACGGCAGAGCGGGGCAGGGCTAGCGCGGGTGTAAAACATAAGCAACGTCTATATAATATATCATATATACTATATATAATATCTGTCACAGAACATCACATGATCTCAGATAAATCACAGCAGAAGAAACATATGAAATATTGGATATACTAGGACGTCCGTGTTTTCAACACGAGCCAGTATAAAACACGGATTCCACGGTCGTGATGAATAGCCAATCCCACACCCCTAGACCCCTACGAGAGCGGCAAGCAACCCTACCAATTCTAGGGTTAGGAGACCCGGACTCGACTCCTCGAGTTGGTCTCCCACTGGACCCCAGAACCCGGTTACTTGTGCTCCCCTCCTTGGGTCTATCCTAGTGCAGAAAAGTAAATAATATACATCAACGGTGACAACTTCCGCAACCTGGAAGTGCCCCAATAAAAGAATATTACATACAAGTTTTTACATGAATGAAAATGAAAAACCACTCATCTCACATAAAAACCCCCGGCTATTCAAACACGACGATCCAATATAACATATCCAGCAACACATAACATCACATGTCATCAACATAAGTAAATATGCGCATCCCAATTGTCGTTGACATATAGCAACGAAACCGGCGATATCACATATTACACTTACGGTCACAGAAAAAAAAATGTAAAACTACAACAGTTGGAATCCGCAACCACCTCAGACATCGCATGCCTGACCAAATGAATTCTTTAGACATCGCATGCCTAACAATTATAAACCCCGCATTTTAGTCTCATTATCGAAAACTCTTTTCAATATCAAGTCGGGCAATTCAACAAGATTCCCGACATTCTGATCGAATGCTCGTCGCAAACTTTAGTAGGCGGCCGCACCCCCGATACCGTCGACGAAGTGCACCAAGGCGGAACACCGCTGCCGCGAGCACCCGAACGGATGCTTTCGGCGACGGGGTTCTCCTACAGTCACTTGGTCGGGGCTATGGAGTGAGGCTGTCTATTAAGTTTACCCGGCGAGTATCCGCGTACGCTACGTGATTGCGACGGACTTTTGATCACATCAAAATTCCGTGGCAACCGATCAAGTGAGACTAAACTGCTATGTTTATAACATTCATTTATATCTCATAACTACTTGTGAATTCCAATTATTGTATCTCATTCCGGATAAACAGAAAATGTTAAACTTTCCGATTGAATATTCGAACACCCAAGTTTTCCCGAAACAGGTCAACACATGAAATAAGTCTAACAACATTCTGTTCGTGCTTCAGTACCAACGGTCCAGCCGTAGAAGGGTCAAGCCAACGCCTCACATGTGGCACGCCGTACTGCCCCAAACCCGAAGGTTCAAAGGGCAGTTCAAGACGGTCACATAATCGAGTTAAGGTTTGTTGTCTTCTAGAGGGTCCATCACGTTACTTGCACTACTTAGAACGTCGTTAAACTACGGAAAAATCCAACAATTGGAAATTTCCCGGCAGGGGAAAAAATGGCTATTTATATCCGGTCGAACTTTTTAACATATTCTAAGATTTATCCGGAAAAACACACTGACAAAATTAGACAATCCGACCGATACAACGAGTTTTCAATACAACCCAGAAAATGCAACTCTGGAAAAATTATCAAAAATCCCCAGGAAAACCAGCACAGAAAACTAAGAGTTACTGTGCAAAATAGGATGCACAAAACGACAAAAGGGCCGCGGATCCGCCGCATGAGCCTTCTTTAAGGCCGCGGATCCGCGCCCCTTTTATGGAATCAAGACCACGAATTTTACAGTATATCTTAGATCTTCCTGCTGATTTTTCTGAATATTTTTAATGTGGAAAAATACCCGAAATTAAAAATTGTACAGAGAGCATATATAGGGTTGGGTTTTCGGGTCGTTCGGACTTCTGATTCCGTCGGGACTTCGCCTAAGGCTCTAGCTAGGCTCTGATACCACTGTAGGGTTATTAGGCACTCTAATGGAGTCTTACAAGTGATCAAACATGCAAATTTCTAAAAACTACGGTGCCGAGAAACCCTAGACTACGGATCGTTGGCTAGATATCTAGGCGAAAATATAAACTAGTTAACAACTTAACTACAAGGAATCGGAAATACAACCTTTGTAGATCCGGTGCTCCACCTCCATAGCTCCGCGACGAAGTCCCTTCGCTGTCCAAGTGAACTCCCGGGCTCTAGCGTCGGCTTCGTCAAAGAATAAGCGAGCTAGGTCGTCGATGTCCATGCCGAAGATGATCTACGTCGAGACATTGCTAGATCAAGCTCCACCTTCACCAAGCCTTGAAAACTTGTGAAGGAAACACACTCTACTACTTAGCAAGAGGTAGAGGATGAAGAAATAGGAAGTGGGTAGACTTTAGAATTGGATTTCTCACTCATTTCCAACAATCACCATTGATGGAGCTTAGTTTCTCTTCTTGAAGAAGAAGAAGAAGAAGAAATGTTATTATGATAAGAATAAAAAAATGAGAAAAGAAATTCATTCTTATCATAATTGAACCATAGTTAGGTGTAGAGAATCAATCATGGTTTAGTGGAATGGTTAGGTTAAGCATGAGACAAAAATGGTTACAAGGTTAAAGACTTCATGAAGCTTCATGAAGCATTTAAAGAAAGCCACCATTTTCTCATGCTCTTTTTCTTTTCCAAAAAGAATAAATGTATATATAAATTAATAAGAAAAACAAAACCCTAATTATCCACTTAACCATGGTTTAATTCTTTACACTTAACCAAAATGTATGTATCATCAAACATGATACAATCTAGTGCACAAAATCATATCGCATATGTAATGCACACATCCGTGTGAGAAAATCCATCTTAAAGTGAACCGATACTAGTTAATGCAAAATAATATATCAAATATATAATTATACAATAAATCATTAAATCAACACTTGATTCAATGATCCGGTCATATCGCATATAACCGGCTAGTATCCAATGTATCGGCTTCTCGAATCAATCCTTGATTCGATAACCAGGTTATATCGCATATAACCAATCGATACATTCGTCGCGAGAATGGAATACGGTATCACATACACGCATTATTCTCGGTCCCGCACATATCTCATATGCGCTCCTATTTCGTTTCGCTTGAGCCAGGAAACCTCTGTGTAGGACTCTAAAGACTCGTCAATACGCCGGCAGCAGATGATGATCATATCAAACATCCACAAGCCGCAAGCGGTCTGCTAAACGTAACGGCCACCCGGGTATTGAGCGATCAGAAGATCGACGAGCAAGCCCGCTCACACTCCTGCGAATCCAACCAGTAACACTTACCGTACAGTCCGGTCTGTTCGTCTGATATGTTGCATATCTCGCCTAGGGGTGGTAAACGTCAGACCCCAATAGCTCGATAAGTTATGCCGACTTGTGGTCCATAACATTCGTGAAACTACTGATAACTCTTACCAGTATATCACTGCAACCCTGGCCAGGGATTTCCTGTTATGGCCAGTCGTGCATTGCGCAACATCAACCCCCAATACCGGGAGAGACGAATCCCCTCCTATCGCTCATTGCCTCCATGTGAATCGGGACTGTACCCAAAAACCACCTGTTTGCACGACTCAGTAGAGCTGTGGTAGGGTGGAAATCAAAGCACAGTGGGAGACACACAAGACTCTATGACGATCTCGGGTCAACAGACTAAGCTGTACCAGTGTCACCAGAGAACTGCCATCTGACGTGAGGTATAATACCATCTGGGAGTTCTCGGCGAGTCTGTTCAGTGTACCCAGTCTCCACTGAGCACCCGCATACCATCTTCGATGTCAAACATCAATGGATATGGGATCATCCATCGCCCATCGCATGGGTCGAGAAGATATGCGCTAGTCTACTCTGGAATATCGATGCCCCGTCTCGATATTCCCACGACTAGGAACATTTCAAGGATGTACTCATGGACTACCCAGGCCCCACTAGTATGATCTACATCATAGTCCTGGAAGTCGAGTACACATCCTAAGGGCTTTATCAACATGTAATCAGAGAGACAGAAAGTATACATGTTAAGATAAAGTGCAACCAGATAGCGTACTATCATGTCGAGCAAGAAAGTCCTACCTATATATGTCCCAGCATCCACTAAAATATACATCCAATGTACAGTAATGGCCTCTAGGGCATACATATAACTAACACTTCCCTCAAGGGAGGACGGACAATGGTCCATCGTTTCAAGGGAACAGCGGGGTTACCAGCCTGGGCGGTGCCCTTGCGATCAAGCAGAAATCGCTTTTCTTCCCTAATAACGGCGCCCATCGAATGTTGATACCACACCACATACACATTCAGGGCCTTCGGAACACAGCTCGGTTCACTGACGAAAAAGTTGGACCCTGTGTTTAGGCGTATAAAATGATGCAACGCATTCCGGATACCCTCTTCAGTGGCAGCCGGTTCTGCCAAGAAGGCCTCAAGCGGGACACCCTGATTATAGCTTAACTGCTAGGCGAAATGATGTGGGTTGTATCTCATGAACAACGTCGAATCATTCTGCCTAAACACAAGAAAGCCCGGCCTGATGGAGTATGGATGAAGAATCTCCCGAGCTTTCAAGACAGATGCCCCATCTTTAAAAATGTTCTGCAATGGCAGCACCGTTTTCGTGGATTCCTAGACGACGGTCAGAATTTTATCGGTGAAGGACATGCCATCTCTAACCGTGTGCGGACGAAGGAGCAAACCCCTAGCTTCCCACGGTGTCGGGTTTACAATGGATGCGTCGACTAGCCGCATGATCCGAGGGAACTTACACTTATCATAGAAGCAAGGCCTTATGTGGATACTGAAGACGCCAAGCACGTGCAACTCGAGCCACGAGGTGAAATAATGCATCGAGAAGTTTACAAGCTGCACCCCTGGTTCAGTAGTGTCTGCTGCCAAGCTGAGGCCGTGATACAAATGGGCTAACCTAGCGATCCCGACGGCCACTTGCATCCCAGCAACCATTCGATGAGCTGGGTAAAAAACGGACGACCTCATATGGCGAGGGTGCATCGGAAGCGCAAACCAACTTAGCCATAGCCCGAGGAAACCCAAAAAGAATGTTTCTTCATCAATTCCAAGAGTTGCAAGCTCTGTGAAAGAGAAAACCGGGGTGTTGGGGAGAAAGAAGTTTCTCTGATCCGCCTCCGCTGCTGGCTGGTTGTCCAAACCGAAACCAAAAGGATCGTCAAGTTTGGTAAATTTCGCGGTTTCCTTCGACAGGACTTCCGAGCGGAGAAAACGGGCGATGAAATATATGAAACTAACCCCACGACCTCCGGATTCGAGAAAAAGGTTCTCATAGATATTCAACACCTTTATCAAACTTGGGAATTGGTGTTGAATAGCGTTTTCCGGGGTAAGACCCATTACCACTGATTTGGTGGCAAAAATGTACTCATCCGAAGGAAGCAGCTCCTCGTAATGTTCTCCCCTAACGGGTAAACCAGAAAGCTCAGCAAATTTCTCTAAAGAAATGGAGACTTCTCGATCCAATAAAAGGAAGGTGTGGGTCGGAATGTTCCGTTGCTCCAGAAATGCCTTGACCCACCATGCAGGAGGTGTGGAATACTGAAACAAAGAAGCATAGATCGCAGGGTACAATCCGAGCCTTAGCAGCTGTGACTTCTTCACCGATAAGATGTATCGGGCCCACTGCAGATATCCGGCTGGGTGACGGGGAGTTAATCCTATGTTGTATAGCTGTCCCCAAGGGCGTGACTCGCCTGACATATGCGCCGCCCTAGAGTGTCCAAAGCCGCCGGCGGCTGTACGGATATTGCGGCCATAGAAGGCCGAAGGAGACCCTTTGAAGTCCAATTCATCTCCTCCACAGCATAGTTTATCGGGGGTGCATCTGCATAAGGGATCGCCGAAATAGGATCCGAAGGTGTCGTGCAAGAAAAACTCCGACGACCTTGATGATTTGGTTATACCATGTTCCCCATAAATGGAGATTCTTCCACTCTGGGTCGTGATCCTTGATCAGTTCAAAAACTTCTCGGTCTACTGGTGTTTCGAGGAATCCTCCTTCCGAACGGACAAAGGGAAACGAAGTATCGAAAGAAATGGTACCTGCGCGAAAGAGAACAAAGTTAGCCGTTAGTGCTACAAGTCAAGTTCGGTACTTGGTACTTTAAATACGTATCACACTGCAATGCAGTAAGAAAGGGCCAAAGGGGACCCACTCAATCTAGATGACAACTCATCATTAATAAACCAGTCTCATCATTTGATGAGACTGTCATTAAATGAGGAAATCCTCAAAGGATTATCATTTAATGAGAATTCCTCGGGCCAAGGAGTAAATCTCCTATTGAGAGCAGCGCTCTACAACAGAGTGACGTCTGTCAGCTCTGATGATGAAAGGAATAAAATTCCTCAAGAAATATTCTAAGAGCCATGCTCTATAAGAATGATGGAATAACCCATCAGAAAACTTAAAGTAAAGTTTTTAATGAATTAAAATTCCATGATCTTCAAGATCCATGAACAAACTCTTAAGAGTTCTTTATGAAAGATTAATAAATCTACATAATTTGAAAGAGCAAAGCTATGATTAATGGGTTAAGAAACCCTAAGGAAGATATAAGATCTAACAAGAGCAAAGCTCTGTTGAGAAACCCTAAAAAGGTTTTCTTGAAGATCTATGATCTAAGTAGAGCAAAAGCTCTGTTAATGGGTGAAACCCTTGATTATTGATTAATCTCTTCAAAAGATTTGATCTTTTACCTAAAAATTTGACAGAGTTCTGTCTCTAAGAGAGTTCTTAAAGCAGAGAGCTATGCTCTGAAGGAGAAATAATTCTCAGAAAACAAGAAAGAAGATAAACAGAGATCATCTCAAGGGGCCAAGGGTCCTATTTATAGGCATAGAGAGCCGCTTCAACTTCTAAGTTGATCTAATGGTGGAGATGCTGCCACCACTGCACTCACGTGTGAGCCATATGAGCGCAACGGTGGGGGGGGCCATTTGTTTCCCCCAATCAGAGCAAAGCTCTATTCAAATTTTCCAAATTTGAAATGAGCAGAGCTTCATAAGAGCGCCAGCGCTCTGATGCAGCGCTCACGTGCAAAGCACGAGTGCGCTAGCGCAAAGAGCGCCAGCGCTTTGAAGTGGCGCTCACGTGCAAAGCACGAGTGCACTAGCGCTGGAACTAAATGTTCTCCACCGTCAGATCAAAGATCCAATAAAGATGATAAATCATCAATTGACCAGAATGAAATTCCGTTAAGCAAAGATTCCTCAAAATCATTCCAAACAAAAATATTGTGCTCTGTAAATCAGAGCACCGTTGGATCAATGATCCAAATGTGATTAAAAATCACCAAAATACAGAATAAATTCTGTATGGGAAAAATTTCTCAATCTTGTTAAAAACAAGAAGATTGCCTTCTGTTAATCAGAAGCCCTTAGATCAAAGATCCAATGGGGGAAACATCCCCAAATCAATCAGAGAAAAGATCTTTTAAACTGATCAGCCTTCACTATAAAAAAGACTTAAGACTTCAAGTCTCATATACAGAAACAGAGAGAGGAACCAACCTATAAACTTTAAAAAATTTCAAAGACAAAGAGCAAGCTCTCAGAAGAAGAAAACTTTCTTCAAGGTAAAAAGAACAGAAAGACGAAATCGTCTCATATAAAAGAAGAATTTACTTCTTTTTCTAAGATCGTAGATCTATAAGACCAAGGTCTTTCACAAAGAGATCAAAGTATCTCGTCAAAAAAATAAAGGGAAGAACTTAATCTTCTTCAGATCATAGATCTATAAGACAAATTGTCTTTCACAAAAGAGATTATAATATCTCATTATAAAAAGGGAGGGAGAATAATTCAATTCTCTTGGGATCATAGATTCATAAAGGCAAAGCCTTTCATCAAAAATATAAGAGATTGGAATATCTCTTATAAAAAATAAGAACTTCGTTCTTAAATTCATGAGACAAAGTCTCTTATAGAGAATGTAATTCTCAGGACGCAAAGCTGCCTCAAGAGAGCCGCAGCGCTCCAATTAAAGAAGAGCGCACAGCGCTGCAGAGCCTTAGAGCTCCAAACTTAAACAGAAGCGCATTGCGCTCTTTAACTGGCGCTCACCGCCAAGCGCGCCACATGCTCCCCACGTGTGTGCTATTTGAACAAAAGCGCTTTGTGCTCTTTGGACTGGCGCTCAGTGCCAAGCGCGCCACGTGCTCCTCACGTGTGCACTACATCACGAGAAGCGTTCTGCGCTTATTGACTGGAGCTCAGCAAATTCCTTATCCCCCTTCGCTACAGAGATCATCTCAAGGGCCAAAGGCCAGTCGTTTCAACTTCTAAGTTGATCTAAGGGCGCAGATACTGCCACCGCTGCACTCATGTGTGGGCTACGTGAGCGCAATGGTGGGGGGGCATTTGTTTCCCCAATCATAGCAAAGCTCTGTTCAAATTTTCAAAATTTGAAATGAAACAGCACTTCATAATGCGCTAACTAGCGCTAGAACTGAATGTTCTCCACCATTGGATCAAATATTCAACGAACATAATTAAAAATTATCAATTGACCAGAATAAAATTCTGTTAAGGAAAGATTCCTCAAAATATTTCCAAACAAAAAGATTATGCTCTGTAAATCAGAACACCGTTGGATCAATGATCCAAAGGTGATTAAAAATCACCAAATACAGAATAAATTCTGTATGGGGAAAATTTCCCAATCTTGTTAAAAATAAGAAGATTGCTTTCTGTAAATCAGAAGCCCTTGGATCGAAGATCCAACGGGGGAAACATCCCCAAATCAATCAGAGAAAAGATCTCTTTAACTGATCAGCCTTCACTATAAAAAGGACTTAAGACTTCAAGTCTCATATACAGAAACAGATAGATGAACCCTCCCATAAACTTTGAAAATTTTCAAAGACAAAGAGCAAGCTCTCAGAAGAAGAAAACTTTCTTCTAGGTAAAAAGAACAGAAAGACGAAATCGTCTCATATAAAAGAAGAATTTACTTCTTTTTCTAAGATCGTAGATCTATAAGACCAAGGTCTTTCACAAAGAGATCAAAGTATCTCGTCAAAAAAATAAAGGGAAGAACTTAATCTTCTTCAGATCATAGATCTATAAGACAAATTGTCTTTCACAAAAGAGACTATAATATCTCATTATAAAAAGGGAGGGAGAATAATTCAATTCTCTTGGGATCATAGATCCATAAAGGCAGAGCCTTTCATAAAAAATATAAGAGATTGGAATATCTCCTATAAAAAATAAGAACTTCGTTCTTAAATCCATGAGACAAAGTCACTTATAGAGAATGTAATTCTCAGGACGCAAAGCTGCCTAAAGAGAGCCTCAGCGCTCCAATTAAAGAAGAGCGCACAGCGCTGCAGAGCCTTAGCGCTCCAAACTTAAACAGAAGCGCATTGCGCTCTTTGACTGGCGTTGACCGCCAAGTGCACCACGTGATCCACACGTGTGTGCTATTTGAAAAGAAGCGCTTTGCGCTCTTTGGACTAGCGCTCAGTGCCAAGCGCGCCACGTTTTCCTTACGTGTGCGCTTTATCACGAGTAGAGCTCTGCGCTCATTGACTGGCGCTCAGCGCCAAGCACGCCACGTGCTCCTTATGTGTACGCTACCCAGCAGAAGCGCTCTGCGCTCTTTGACTGGCCCAAAGCGCCAAGCGCGCCACGTGCTCCTCACGTGTGCGCTACCCAGCAGAAGTGCTCTGCACTCTTTGACAGGTGCAAAGCGCCAAGCGCGTCACGTGCTCCTCACGTTTGCGCTAAAAGAACATAAATTGTTCTATAAATAAAGCCCAGAGGTATGATGAATGCTCAGCATTCAATAAAAGACAAAAAGATTGTCAGAACCTAAACCAATGTTTAGCATTGTTAAATGTTTAACATTTTAACTGAATGGGCCGAGCCCAAGTTGGCCACAGATCCCTAATTCAGATTAATTGAGCCCATATGCTCATAAATCTTTGATCCTAGTCCCAAATTGGACTACAGATCTCCCAACCAATATTGGTTCAAGGGTACATATCTTCACTCCTCTGATATTTGTCGTTGTAATCCTTCAACGTCTTTAGAGAGGTGACGGGTCCCGACAACCAGACATCCCATGGACTGTGGGGTCCTTAAATCCATGGACTATGATGTCCTTAAACTCGGACTGTGGGGTCCTTAAGCCCATAGACTATGATGTCCTTAACCTTGGACCGTAATGTCCTTAAACTAATGGACCGTAATGTCCCTAAACTAAACAATAGAGCCCAAATACTCTTTTGTTGGATCTAAATGATCCCATTAAGTTGATCTTAGTCAAAAATTAGATTAACGTATCCTTAACAAACGTTTAAGTCGATCTTAGTTTCAAATGAGACTAACACATCCTTAAACCCAACCCCAAACCCAAATCTAAGAAGATACGGATTTGGACTAATCCACGCCCTATGGGCGACATCATAAATTAGTCTCCGTATACAATCCACGGGCAACCAAAAACAAAACAAATACACATGACACGAAGTGACCATCTGGAGAAGGAGAAAGTGGTTACCGCAATGCGGTAGCGTAATTAACTGCAGGAGCTTGCGCCTGCAGGGAAGTGCGTCCCCACAATCAAAAACCACTCAACGAGGAGGAATCTGACGAAGTTGCTACATCAGCCGCATCCATTTAAACCTTCGATACATGGTGTCATAATCAACTTGGCATCTTCGAAGAGGTGGACGGATAGCACTAAATAGCATCTGCCCTCGAAATTCAGGCCGGACGTCCCAACATCCCGGTCGCGTCTTTTCGGCGGAGAACAAGGACTAATACAATGTAATGTATGTTGTCCGATATCCTTATAGACAAGGGGTTAGTACTCATACTTTATTCCTGTTCTCCGCCGAAAGACGCGTCCGGGACGTTGGGACGTCCGGCCTGAATTTCGAGGGCAGATTCTATTTGGTGCTATCCGTCCATTTCTCCAAAGATGCCAAGTTGATTTATGACACCATGTATCGAAGGTTTAAACGGATGCGGCCGATGTAGCAGACTACGTTAGATTCCCCCTCGTTAAGGGGTTTTTGATTGTGGGGACGCTCTTCCCTGCAGGCGCAAGCCCTTACAGTTAATTACGCTACCGTATCGCGGTAACCACTTTCTCCTTCTCCAGATGGTCACTTCGTGTCGTGGGTGTTTGTTTTGTTTTTGGTTGCTCGTGGATTATATATGGAGACTAATTTATGTTGTCGTCCGTAGGGCGTGGATTAGTCCAAATCCGTATTTTCTTAGATTTGGGTTTGGGTTTGGTTTAAGGATGCGTTAGTCTCATTTGAGACTAAGATCAACTTAAACATTTGTTAAGGATACGTTAGTCTAATTTTAGACTAAGATCAACTTAACGGGATCATTTAGATCCAAGAAGAGAGCATTTGGGCTCTATTTTTTAGTTCAGGGACATTGCGGTCCATTAGTTTAAGGACATTACGGTCCAACGTTAAGGACATCATAGTCCATGGGCTTAAGGACCCTACAGTCCAAGGTTAAGGGCATCATAGTCCATAATATTTAGGGACATCATAGTCCATGGGTTTAAGGACCCCACAGTCCGAGGTTAAGGACATCATAGTCCATGGGGTTAAGGACCCCACAGTCCGAGGTTAAGGACATCATAGCCCATGGGTTTAAGGACCTTACAGTTCGAGGTTAAGGACATCTTAGTCTATGGGTTTAAGGACCCCACAGTCCATAGAATGTTTGGTTGTCGGGACCCGTCACCTCTCTGAAGACGTTGAAAGATTACAACGACAAATATTAGAGGAGTGAAGAGATGTACCCTTGAACCAGTATTGGTTGGGATCTGTAGTCCAATTTGGAACTAAGATCAAAGATTTATGTGCATACGGGCGCAATTAATCTGAGGTAGGGTTCTGTGGCCACTGTGGGCTGGGTCCATTTAATTCAAATGTTAAACATTTAACAATGTTGAGCATTGATTTGGGTTCTGACAATATTTTTGTCTTTTACTGAATGCTGAGCATTCATCATAGCTCTGGGCTTTATTTTTACAACAATTTATATTCTTTTAGCACACACGTGAGGAGCACGTGGCGCGCTTGGCGCTGCGCGCCAGATAAAGAGCGCAGAGCGCTTCTGCTGGGTAGCGCACACGTGAGGAGCACGTGGCGCGCTTGGCGCTGTGTGCCAGATTTGGAGCGCTAAGACGCTTCTGTTGAATAGCGCACACGTGAGGAGCACTTGGCGCGCTTGGCGCTGAGCGCCAGTCAATGGGCGCAGAGCGCTTCTGGTGAAGTAGCGCATACGTGAGGAGTAGTTGCGCGCTTGGCGCTAGACAATGAGCGCAGTGCGCTTTTTGTGAAATTTGGAGCACTAAGGCTCTGCAACGCTATGCGTTAGTTTTGGAGCGCTGAGGCTCTTTTTAGGCAGCTTTGCGCCCTGAGAATTAAATTCTCCAAAAGAGACTTTGTCTCATGAATTTAAGAACGAAGTTCTCATTTTTTTATAGGAGATGTTTCGATCTCTTATGTTTTTAGTGAATGGCTCTGCCTTTATGGATCTATGATCCTAAGAGAGTTGAATTATTCTCCCACTCTTTTATATTGAGATACTATGATCTCTGAAAGACAATTTGTCTTATAGATCTATGATATGAAGAAGGTTAAATTCTTCCCCTTATTTTTTTATGATGAGATATTTTGATCTCTTTTTGTGAAAGACCTTAGTTTTATAGATCTATGATCTCAGAAAAAGAAGTAAATTCTTCTTTTATATGAGATGATTTCATCTCTCTGTTCTTTTTTACCTTGAAGAGAGTTTTCTTCTTCTGAGAGCTTGCTCTTTGTCTTTGAAATTTTTCAAAGTTTATGGGGGGGTTCCTCTATCTGTTTCTCTATAACTCTCTCTTGAAGTCTTGGGGCCTTTATATAGGGCAAGCTGGTTTGTTGAATTAGTTGAAGAGATTTTTTCTTTAATTGATTTGGGGATGTTTCTCCCGTTGGATCTTTGATCCAAGGGCTACTGATTTACAGAAGGCAATCTTCTTGTTTTTTAACAAGATTGGGAAATTTTCCCCATACAGAATTTATTCTGTATTTAAATGATAAAATTCTCAAAGGATTCTCATTTAATGAGAACTCCTCGGGCCAAGGAGTAAATCTCCTATTGAGAGCAGCGTTCTACAACAGAGTGACGTCTGTCAGCTCTGATGATGAAAGGAATAAAATTCCTCAAGAAATATTCTAAGAGCCATGCTCTATAAGAATGATGGAATAACCCATCAGAAAATTTAAAGTAATGTTTTTAATGAATTAAAATTCCATGATCTTCAAGATCCATGAACAAACTCTTAAGAGTTCTTTATGAAAGATTAATAAATCTACATAATTTGAAAGAGCAAAGCTATGATTAATGGGTTAAGAAACCCTAAGGAAGATCTAAAATATAACAAGAGCAAAGCTCTGTTGAGAAACCCTATAAAGCTTTTCTTGAAGTTCTATGATCTAAGTATAGCAAAAGCTCTGTTAATAGGTGAAACCCTTGATTATTGACTAATCTCTTCAAAAGATTTGATCTTTTACCTAAGAATTTGACAGAGTTCTGTCTCTAAGAGAGTTCTTAAATCAGAGAGCTATGCTCTGAAGGAGAAATAATTCTCAGAAAACAAGAAAGAAGATGAACAAAGATTATCTCAAGGGGCCAAGGGTCCTATTTATAGGCATAGAGAGCCGCTTCAACTTCTAAGTTGATCTATTGGTGGAGATGTTACCACCGCTGCACTCACGTGTGAGCCACGTGAGCGCAACGGTGGGGGTCATTTGTTTCCCCCAATCAGAGCAAAGCTCTGTTCAAATTTTTAAAATTTGAAATGAGCAGCGCTTCATAAGAGCGCTAGCGCTCTGAGACAGCGCTCACGTGCAAAACACGAGTGCGCTAGCGCAAAGAGCGCCAGCGCTCTGAAGCGGCACTCACGTGCAAATCACGAGTGCGCTAGCGCTGGAACTAAATGTTCCTAACCGTCAGATCAAAGACCCAATAAAGGTGATAAATCATTAATTGACCAGAATGAAATTCTGTTAAGGAAAAATTCCTCAAAATCTTTCCAAACAAAAAGATTGTGCTCTGAGCACCGTTGGATCAATGATCCAAAGGTGATTAAAAATCACCAAAATACAGAATAAATTCTATATGGGGAAAATTTCCTAATCTTGTTAAAAATAAGAAGATTGCTTTCTGTAAATCAGAAGCCCTTGGATCGAAGATCCAACGGGGGAAACATCCCCAAATCAATCAGAGAAAAGATCTCTTTAACTGATCAACCTTCACTATAAAAAGGACTTAAGACTTTAAGTCTCATATACAGAAACAGATAGATGAACCCTCCCATAAACTTTGAAAATTTTCAAAGACAAAGTGCAAGCTCTCAGAGGAAGAAAACTTTCTTCTAGGTAAAAAGAACAGAAAGATGAAATCGTCTCATATAAAAGAAGAATTTACTTCTTTTTCTAAGATCGTAGATCTATAAGACCAAGGTCTTTCACAAAGAGATCAAAGTATCTCGTCAAAAAAATAAAGGGAAGAACTTAATCTTCTTCAGATCATAGATCTATAAGACAAATTGTCTTTCACAAAAGAGATTATAATATCTCATTATAAAAAGGGAGGGAGAATAATTCAATTCTCTTGGGATCATAGATTCATAAAGGCAGAGCCTTTCATCAAAAATATAAGAGATTGGAATATCTTTTATAAAAAATAAGAACTTCGTTCTTAAATCCATGAGACAAAGTCTCTTATAGAGAATGTAATTCTCAGGACACAAAGCTACCTCAAGAGAGCCGCAGCGCTCCAATTAAAGAAGAGCGCACAGCGCTGCAGAGCCTTAACGCTCCAAACTTAAACAGAAGCGCATTGCGCTCTTTAACTGGCGCTCACCGCCAAGCGCGCCACGTGCTCCCCACATGTGTGCTATTTGAACAGAAGCGCTTTGCGCTCTTTGGACTGGCGCTCAGTGCCAAGCGCGCCACGTGCTCCTCACGTGTGCGCTACATCACGAGAAGCGTTCTGCGCTTATTAACTGGAGCTCAGCAAATTCCTGATCCCCCTCCGCTACAGAGATTATCTCAAGGGCAAAAGGCCAGCCGTTTCAACTTCTAAGTTGATCTAAGGGCGCAGATACTGCCACCGCTGCACTCACGTGTGGGCTACGTGAGCGCAATGGTGGGGGGCATTTGTTTCCCCCAATCAGAGCAGAGCTCTGTTCAAATTTTCAAAATTTGAAATGAAACAACACTTCATAATGCGCCAACTAGCGCTAGAACTGAATGTTCTCCACCATTGGATCAAATATCGAACGAACATAATTAAAAATCATCAATTGACCAGAATAAAATTCTGTTAAGGAAAGATTCCTCAAAATCTTTCCAAACAAAAAGATTGTGCTCTGTAAATCAGAACACCGTTGGATCAATGATCCAAATGTGATTAAAAATCATCAAATACAGAATAAATTCTATATGGGGAAAATTTCCCAATCTTGTTAAAAAACAAGAATATTGCCTTCTGTAAATCAGAAGCCCTTGGATCAAAGATCTAACGGGAGAAACATCCCCAAATCAATTAGAGAAAAGATCTCTTCAACTGATTCAACAAATCAGCTTGCTCTATATAAAGGCCCCAAGATTTCAAGAGAGAGTTATAGAGAAACAGATAGAGGAACCCCCCCATAAACTTTGAAAAATTTCAAAGACAAAGAGCAAGCGCTCAGAAGAAGAAAACTCTCTTCAAGGTAAAAAAGAACAGAGAGATGAAATTATCTCATATAAAAGAAGAATTTACTTCTTTTTCTAAGATCATAGATCTATAAGACCAAGGTCCTTCACAAAAAGAGATCAAAGTATCTCACCATAAAAAAATAAGGGGAAGAATTTAACCTTCTTCATATCATAGCTCTATAAGATAAATTGTCTTTCAGAGATCATAATATCTCAATATAAAAGAGGGGGGAGAATAATTCAACTCTCTTAGGATCATAGATCCATAAAGGCAGAGCTTTTAACCAAAAACATAAGAGATTGAAACATCTCCTATAAAAAAATAAAAACTTCGTTCTTAAATTCATGAGACAAAGTCTCTTTTAGAGAATTTAATTCTCACGGCGCAAAGCTGCCTAAAAAGAGCCTCAGCGCTCCAAAACTAACGCACAGCGTTGCAGAGCCTTAGCGCTCCAAATTTCATAAAAAGTGCACGGCGCTCATTGTCTGGCGCGCAGCGCCAAGCGCCACGTGCTCCTCACGTGTGCGCTACTTCACCAGAAGCGCTCTGCGCTCATTAACTGGCGCTCAGCGCCAAGCGCGCCAAGTGCTCCTCACGTGTGCGCTATTCAACAGAGGCGCCTTAGCGCTCCAAATCTGGCGCACAGCGCCAAGCGCGCCACGTGCTCCTCACGTGTGCACTACCTAGCGTAGCGCTCTGCGCTCTTTGTCTGGCGCACAACGCCAAGCGCGCCACGTGCTCCTCACGTGTGCGCTAAAAGAACATAAATTGTTCTATAAATAAAGCCCAGAGTTATGATGAATTCTCAGCATTCAGTAAAAGACAAAATTATTGTCAGAACTCAAATCAATGCTCGACATTGTTAAATGTTTAACATTTTAACTAAATGGGCCCAGCCCAAAGTGGCCACAGAACCCTACCTCAGATTAATTGAGCCCATATGCCCATAAATCTTTGATCTTAGTCCCAAATTGGACTACAGATCCCAACCAATACTGGTTCAAGGGTACATCTCTTCACTCCTCTAATATTTGTCGTTGTAATCTTTCAACGTCTTCAGAGAGGTGACGGGTCCCGACAACTAAACATTCTATGGACTGTGGGGTCCTTAAACCTATGGACTAAGATGTCCTTAACTTCGGACTGTGAGGTCCTTAAACCCATGGACTATGATGTCTTTAACCTCGGACTGTGGGGTCCTTAAACCTATGGACTATGATGTCCTTAAACTTTACGGACTATGATGTCCTTAACTTTGGACTGTGTGGTCCTTAAGCCCATGGACTATGATGTCCTTAACCTGGGACCGTAATGTCCTTAAACTAATGGACCGCAATGTCCCTAAACTAAATAATAGAGCCCAAATGCTCTTTTGTTGGATCTAAATGATCCCGTTAAGTTGATCTTAGTTTAAAATTAGACTAGCGTATCTTTAACAAACGTTTAAATTGATCTTAGTCTCAAATGAGACTAACGCATCCTTAAACCAAACCCAAATCTAAAAAATACAGATTTGGACTAATTCGCGCCCTACGGGCGACAACATAAATTAGTCTCCGTATACAATCCACGGGCAACCAAAAACAAAACAAACACCCACGGCACGAAGTAACCATCTGGAGAAGGAGAAAGTGGTTACCGCGATGCGGTAGAGTAATTAACTGCAGGGGCTTGCGCCTGCAGGGAAGAGCGTCCCCACAATCAAAAACCCCTCAACGAGGGAGAATCTGACGAAGTCTGCTACATCGGCCGCATTCGTTTAAACCTTCGATACATGGTGTCATAAATCAGCTTGGCATCTTCGGAGAGGTGGACAGATAGCACCAAATAGAATCTGCCCTCGAAATTCAGGCCGGACGTCCCAACGTCCCGGTCGCATCTTTCGGTGGAGAACATGAATAAAGTATAAGTACTAACCCCTTGTCCGTAAGGATATCGCACAACATACATTACATTGTATTAGTCCTTGTTCTCCGCCGAAAAGACACGACCGGGACGTTGGGACGTTTGGCCTGAATTTCGAAGGCAGATGCTATTTGGTGCTATCCGTCCACCTCTCCGAAGATGCCAAGTTGATTTATGACACCATGTATCGAAGGTTTAAACGGATGCGGCCGATGTAGCAGACTTCGTCAGATTCTCCCTCGTTGAGGGGTTTTTGATTGTGGGGACGCTCTTCCCTGCAGGCGCAAGCCCCTGCAGTTAATTACGCTACCGCATCGCGGTAACCACTTTCTCCTTCTCCAGAAGGTCACTTTTTGTCGTGTGTGTTTGTTTTGTTTTTGGTTGCCCGTGGATTGTATACGGAGACTAATTTATGTTGTCGCCCGTAGGGAGTGGATTAGTCCAAATCCGTATCTTCTTAGATTTAGGTTTGGGGTTGGGTTTAAGGATGCGTTAGTCTCATTTGAGACTAAAATCGACTTAAACGTTTGTTAAGGATACGTTAATCTAATTTTTGACTAAGATCAACTTAACGGGATCATTTAGATTCAATAAAAGAGCATTTGGGCTCTATTGTTTAGTTTAGGGACATTGCGGTCCATTAGTTTAAGGACATTATGGTCCAAGGTTAAGAACATCATAGTCCATGGGCTTAAGGACCCCATATTCCAAGGTTAAAGACATCATAGTCCATGGGTTTAAGGACCCCACAGTCCGAGGTTAAGGACATCATAGTCCATGGGTTTAAGGACCCTACAGTGCGCTTCTTATTAGTTATATGTATGCCCTAGAGGCCATTACTGTACATGCGATGTATATTGTAGTGGATGCTAGGACATATACAAGGAGGACTTTCTTGCTCGACATGATAGTACGCTATCTAGTTGCTCTTTATCTTAACATATACTCTGATTGTCTCTATGTTACATGTTGATAAAGCCCTTAGGATATGTACTCGACTACTGGCACTATGATGAGATCATACTAGTGGGGCCACGGTAGTCGACGTGTACATCCTATAACTGTTCCTAGTCGAGGGTGTATCGAGACAGGGCATCGATACACCAGAGTAGACTAGCGTATACGCATCTTTACCCATATGATAGGCGATGGATGATCCCATATCCATCGGTGTTTCACATCAAGGATGGTGTACGGGTGCTCAGTGGAGACTGGGTACACTGGACGGACTCGCCGAGAACTCCCAGATGGTATTATACCTCACGTCAGATGGCAGTTCTCTGGTGACACTGGTACAGGTTAGTCTGTAGACCCGAGATCGTCATAGAGTCTTGTATGATTCCCACTGTGCTTTGATTTCCATCATACCACGTCCAAGAGGGCGTGCAAAAAGGTGGCTTTTGGGTACAGTCCTGAATCACATGGAGGCAATGAGCAATAGGAGGGGATTCGTCTCTCCCGGTATAGGGAGTTGATGTTTTGCTGTGTTCGATTGGCTATAACTGGAAATCCCTGGCCAGGGTTGCTGAGATTTACTGGTAAGTGTTATCAGTAGTTTCTCGAACTGTTATAGACCTCATATCGACATGACTTATCAAGCTACTGGGGTCTGACGTTTTCCACCCCTAGGCGAGATATGCGACATATCAGACGAAGAGACCGGACTGTACGGGAGTGTTACTGACTGGATTCACAAGAGAATGTACATGCTTGCTTGTTGATCTTCTGAGCGCTCAATACCTGGGTGGCTGTTACGTTTAGCTGACCGCTTGCAGCTTGTGGGTGTTTGATATGATCATCACCTACTGCCGGCGTATTGACGATTCTTTAGAGTCCTACACAGATGTTTCTTGGCTCAGGCAAAACGGAGTAGGAGCACATATGTGATATGTGTGGGACCGAGAACAATACGTGTATGTGATACCGTTTTAGATTCTCGCGATATGAGATATCGGCCGGGTATATGTGATATAGCCGGGTCATCGGATCAAGTGTTGATTCGATGAACTGATACAGATTATATTAGTCGGTTATTTGTGAAATAGACGGATTATCGGATCAAGTGTTGATTCGATAATTTAATGTATAATTATATATTTGATATATTAAATTACATTAACTAATAAAAGCTCACTTAAAGATTCTTTTTCTCACTCGGGTAATACATTGATATTTATGCGATAAATGTTAATTGTATTATTTTATTTTGTTACAATAAATATTGTATATGTGATATATAATATTATAACATATTGTGGTTATAAATGCAACATGTTTTGTGGAGTTTAAATATGGTTAAGGTTTGGATTAGGGTTAAGCTTGCATGAAGCTTTCAAGAAGCTTTGACTTTGACTTGAATATTTTGTGATATTTTTTTAACCCAACCCAACCCTTTAACCATAGTTGTTTCTCTACATGGGTTAAGTCTTCATACTTAACCCATGGTTGCATTTCCAACCTCACTTGAGTTATTCATTGTTCATCATAAAAGAAATGGAGCTTCTTCTTCTTCTTCTTCCTTCTTTCATGAAAAGCTTTCTAGCCTTTTATGAAGTGATGAAAATGAGTGAGTTAATGAAAATAAATGAGAGCTAAATTCCTACTTCATCATCCTAATCTATCCTAGCCATTTAGATTAGGGTGTTCACTTCATTTGTGAGTGAGAGCTTGTGTTAGTGAAACTTCAAGGTAGATCATCTTTGTTATCGAAGATCGGAAGCAAGTTTGCATCATTCTCTTCGTGGAGCCTCTCTAGAGGCCGGATACATGATGATCGCAGCGAAGGGACCTCAAAACGGAGCTTATGAAGCGAAGGACCGGACTATAAAGGTTGTAATTCCAAACTCTTAGATGTTAAAGTGTTTAACATGCTTTGTTTCGCCTAATCTCTAGTTTAAAGATCTTGGTTAGGGTTGTTCGGCACGTCTAAATTTTAAATCGGGCATGGTTGATGCCTTGTGGACCCTTGTGAGAGTTCCTAGTAACCCTACAGTGGTATCAGAGCCAAGCTAGAGTTTTAGGCGAAGTCTAGACGATGTTTAAAGTCCAATCGAACTCCGAATACCCGTAAAACCCTAGTTTATGGAAATTTTCAAAAAGTTGATTTTTTCATATTAAAAATACTTAAAAAAATCAGCAGGGTATTTTAGGAATTATTGTGAAAAACGAGACTCCAATTCAATTAAAGTGCCGCGGAACCGTGGCCGTACCATGGCTTGCGCGGCGGTTCCGCGGCCAAACAGTAGCATCATGGTTTGAGTTTTGCACAGTAACATCCGTAGGTACTTCCTGATGCTTCTTGGAATTTTTAATTTATACTCAAGTGTTGAGTTTTCTGGGTTGTTTTGGGGACTCATTGATTCGATCGGATAATTTAACTTCGTTTAAGTTTTTTCCGGATAATTTTTAGAACGTGTTAAAAAGTTCGAACGGATATCAATAACTCACTTTTTCCCCTGCCGGAAAATTTCCAAGTGTTGGATTTTTCCGTAGTTTAAGAACGTTCTAAGTCGTGCAAGTTACGCGGTGGACCCTCTAGAAGACAACAAACCTTAACTCGATTATGTGACCGTCTTGAACTGTCTCTAAACCTTAGGGTTTGGGGCAGTACGGCGTTGCCACATGTGAGGCGTTGGCTTGACCCTTCTACAGCTGGACCATTAGTATTGTGGCATGTGATGGATGTTTTTAAACTAATTTCAAGTGTTGAGAACTATTAGGGAAATCTTGGGTGTTTGTTTATTCGATCGGAAAGTTTAACATTGTCTATTTATCTGGAATATGTGATGCAATATTTGGAATCCACAAGTAGTTATGAGATAACTAATTTGAATGTTATAAATCTAGCACTTCAGTCTCAGATGATCGGTTGCCATGGAATTTTGATGTGATCAAAAGTCCATCGCAATCACGTAGCGTACGCGGATACTCGCCGGGTAAACTTAATAGACAGCCACGCCCCATAGCCCCGACCAAGTGACTGTAGGAGAACCTCGTCGCCAAAAGCATCCGTTCGGGTGCTCGCTGCAGCGGTGTTCTGCCTTAGTGCACTTCGTCGATGGCATCCGGGGGTGCGGCCGTCTACTAAAGTTTGCGACGAGCATTCGATCAGGATGTCGGGAATCTTGTTGAATTGCCCGACTTGATATTGAAAAGAGTTTTCGATAATGAGACTAAAATGCGTGGTTTATAATTGTTAGGCATGCGATGTCTAAGGAATTCATTTG
Organism: Agapanthus africanus; assembly: GCA_030015575.1. NCBI lineage: Eukaryota > Viridiplantae > Streptophyta > Magnoliopsida > Asparagales > Amaryllidaceae > Agapanthus > Agapanthus africanus. The sequence continues at coordinate 405,292,463 of CM057349.1, read as the reverse complement.
GTTAGGCATGCGATATCTAAGGAGGTTGCGGATTCCATCTGTTGTTGTTTTACACTTTCTTTTCTGCGACCGTAAGTGTAATATGTGGTGTATCGCCGGTTTCGTTGCTATACATCAACGACAATTGGGATACGCATATTTACTTACGTTGATGATATGTGATATTATGTGTTGCTGTGATATGTTATATTGGATCGTCGTGTTCTGAATAGCCGGGGGTTTTATGTGAGATGGGGGTTTTATTTTCATTCATGTTAAATTCATTTGTATGTAATATTCTTTTATTGGGGCACTTCTGGGCTGAGGATGATGTCACCATTGTTATTATTTACTTTTCCGCATTAGGTAGACCTAAGACGGGGAGCACAAGTAACCGGGTTCTAGGGTCCAGTGGAAGACCATCTCGAGGAGTCGAGACCGGGTCTCCTAACCCTAGAATTGGCAGGCTTACTTGCCGCTCTCGTAGGGGTCTAGGGATGTGGGTTTGGCTATTCATCGCGACCATGGAATCCGTGTTTTATACAGGCTCGTATTAAAACACGGACGTCCTAGAATATCCAATATTTCATATATGTTCTTCTGCTGCAATGTTCTGTGATGAGATCATATTACTGCCTGAGACGAATTTTTATATTATATATATGAGATGTATGTTATATTGCAGATTTCGTTTCAAATGTGATGCTTGTGAAGCATAATAAAATGGGACTTCATTAATGAGATTAATGAAATAAAAGAAACCTAAAGATGTTGTAGAAACTTGTTTAAAAACTGGTAGCTCTAGTTCTTGCTTTGCATAGGGGTGTCCCTTATAGAACATCCAGCACCTTATTCGATAAGGAAAGAGCCGAGATCCCTTCACCGGGAGTGACCTCTTTAGCGAAACTAGCAGATGCTACATACTCGGTTTGTCTTTTGATTGCTTCTATAGTTTTTGCTTTGCATAGTGATATTTGTGAAATATCCTGCACCTTATTCGATGAGGAAAGAGCCGAGATCCCTTCACCGGGAGTGACCACTTTAGCAAAACTAGAAAAAGCCTCAAAAACATTCCATTTAAAATCACTCGATTCTACAACGATATCAAGTTCATTACGCAAAGGGTTTTCTTAAAAACCTGTCGTAGCCCTCCGTCATTTCAGATAAGTACTAGTTAGTATTCGTGCTACGTTTGTTGACCATGTTAAGGCGTAATGTGCGGTAGCTGATTAATACTTATCTGTATAAGCATATGATGCGATTGGATTAGGGTAGTCGTGCGACTTTGTTGACAATATTAAGGGTCGTGCGGGTGGGTTTAATTCAATCGAGAAATGACGGGTTGAACTTGACTAACACTTATGATTTGTTGACCATGTTAAGGTCATATAGCTGCTAGGGGCAAAATATTATTGGGAATTTCAAGTGTTGAAATTTGCAATGAGATTGCATATCTTCTATGAGATATTTGGATCCCGATACCCGCTGCGAGTAAGAGTTACTCCTGGGAAAGTTTTACACATTACAATTAACCGATCAAGTAGGTGTCTAGAAAGGTGTTAACGGGGTTACGCCCTTGGGAAAATGAGGTTTACTTTAATTAGGTCCGTGCGAAAGCACGGGGAACCTCCCTGAAAGTACCGGCACTGGCCTGGCTGAAAGATTGGCGAACTTGTAGGGTATAATTAATCCCGGCTAGTCTTTCCTTTTAGGGTTTGAAGGAAGATTTGACTAAAACAATGGGAGCCATCCTGATTAGATATATTAATAACCAATCTAATCTTGCAAGAGTGCACGCTGAGTGTTTTCTTCTCTCTCTCTCTGTAGGGTTCCTAGGCACACTCAAGAGGTTTCACAAGGCATCAACCATACCAAATTCTAATTTTTCCGGTGCCGAGAAACCCTAATGCGATTGTTAACTAGAGTTTAGGCGAAAACAAAAGCGAATAAATAACTTTACTCTAAAGTGAATGGAAATACAACCTTTGTAGATCCGGTCCTCCACTTCCTTAGCTCCGTGATGATGTCCCTCCGCTGCGATCATCGGATCCCAGACTCTAGCAATGGTTTCGTCGAAGAAATGATTTGGCTAGGTCGTCGACTTCGATGCCGAAGATGATCTACGTCGAGGCAACTCAAGATCAAGCTTCAACTTCACCAAGTCATGAAACTTATGAAGAAAACACCCTATACTACATGGCAAGTGGTAGAGGATGAAGAAATAGGAAGTGGGTTCACTTTGGATTTGGATTTCTCACTTGGAATCATCACTTAGAAATTTCAAGCAAAGGTTTTTCTTTTTCTCTTCATGAAGAAGATGAAAAAGAAGAATGAAATGAAAAATGAATTATTAATATTAGAAAAACAAGTGATGGTTATCATAATGCAACCATGGTTAAGTGTAGAGAATAAACTATGGTTAGGTGAATGGTTAGGTTAAGCAAAAGAAACAAAAATGGTCAAAGCTTCTTGAAGCTTCAAGGAAAAAACAAAAGAAGCAACCATTTCTTTTCTTGCTAAAATGAATAAATAAATAAAATAAATAATCAAGAAATGATAACAAAACCCTAACCATTCACTTAAACATGGTTTAAAGTAAACATACACCCAAGTTTGCATGTATCATCAAACATGATACAATCTAGTGCACAAAACTATATCATATATACAATGTGCACATCAAGTGAGAAAATCCATCTTTAAGTGAACAAATACTAGTTAATGTAAAGTAATATATCTAATATATAATTATACATTAAATCATTAAATCAACACTTGATTTAACGATCCAGTCATATCGCATATGACCGACTAATATCCAATGTATCGACTTATCGAATCAATCCTTGATTCGATAACTAGGTTATATCGCATACAACCGTTCGATACATCCATCGGGAAAATATAATACGGTATCACATACACGCATTATTCTCGGTCCCGCACATATCTCATATGCGCTCCTATTTCGTTTTGCTTGATCCAGGAAACCTCTGTGTAGGACTCTAAAGACTCGTCAATACGCCGACAGCAGGTGATGATCATATCAAACACCCACAAGCCGTAAGCAGTCTGCTAAACGTAACGGCCACCCGGGTATTGAGCGATCAGAAGATCGATGAGCAAGCCCGCTCACACTCCTGTGAATCCAACCAGTAACACTTACCGTAAAGTCCGGTCTCGTCGTCTGATATGTCGCATATCTTGCCTAGTGGTGGTAAACGTCAGATCCCAATAGCTCGATAAGTCGTGTCGATATAAGGTCTATAACAGTTCGAGAAACTACTGGTAACACTTACCAGTAAATCTCAGCAACCCTGGCCAGGGATTTCCGGTTATAGCCAATCGAACACTGCGCAACATCAAATCCCTATACCGGGAGAGACGAATCCCCTCCTATCGCTCATTGCCTACTGTACCCAAAAACCACCGTTTTGCACGTTCTCTTGGACGTGGTAAGGTGGAAATCAAAGCACAGTGGGAATCACACAAGACTCTATGACGATCTCGGGTCTACAGACTAACCTGTACCAGTGTCACCAGAGAACTGCCATCTGACGTAAGGTATAATACCATCTGGGAGTTCTCGGCGAGTTCGTCCAGTGTACCCAGTCTCCACTGAGCACCCGTATATCATCTCCGATGTCAAACACCAATGGATATGGGATCATCCATCGCCCATCTGTATGGGTCGAGAAGGTATACGCTAGTCTACTCTGGTATATCGATGCCTCGTCTCGATACACCCATGACTAGGGACCTTGAAGGATGTACTTATGGACTACCATGTCCCCACTAGTATGATCCGCATCATAATTCAGGTAGTCAAGTGCACATCCTAAGGGCTTTACCAACATGTAGCAGAGAGACAATCAGTATACACGTTAAGGTAAAGAGCAACCAGATATCATACTATCATGTCGAGCAAGAAAGTCCTCCCTATATATGTCCAAGTATCCACTACAATATACATCCTATGTATAGTAATGGCCTCTAGGGCATACATATAACTAACAATCTCCCACTTGCACTAGGGCCATCTGATAGCAGTGGATGTAGTATCTAATACTGAACCATCCCATAAAAGTCTCTCTCTGGGAAAATGCCTTTGTGAGTGGATCCACCGTGTTGTCCTCTGAGTCTACTCTCCTAACCTCGATCACCCTGGAGATCAACTATCTCCATGATCAGGTGACACTGCCTCAGAATATGTCTGGATCACTGATGGGACGGGCGTTTCTAGGCATAAGCCACAACTCCATTGTCACACAATGGGAGGAACTAAGTTCATCTCAAGAACTAATATACACCCAGACAGCCTCTTTGGTAGCATCTTAAGCAGCGATGTATCTTTTCTTTAATCGTCTAGTATGTCACGGTATCTAGCTTGGAACTCTTCCAACATACCGTCCCTCCATAGAGGGTAAAGACAATGTCTGTGACTGACATTCAGTCGTCCTTATCACCCTGGAACACTTCCAGTGATTCTCCCCAGGATCGATTGATACCAGCTCACTACATCTAGCGAGAATCCTAACATCCATTTAGATCTATCTCATAGATCAAAACTCAGGATTTAGGAGGCATCACTTTGATCCTATATGGAGAATCATTGTGATAAGCGGAGATTGACCGAGCGTAGCATAGGAAACTCCTTTCTTATCAAGAGTATGTCATCCACGTACTCTACGAGGATCACCACCATACTCCCTACTACCTTTTTGTATATACAAGGTTCATCTACCATTTTGATGAAGTCAAACTATTTGACTACTACATCAAAACAGATGTTCCAACTCCGCGATGCCTGCTTTATCCTATAAAGCATCTTGTACACGTTTCCGCTGCTCCCACTCTCTACGAAGCCCTCTGACTGTGCACTTATAGACTCTCTTTTCTAAAACATCATTTAGAAAAGCAGTCATGACACCCAACCACCAGATATCGTAGTCATGGTATGTAGCCGTGGCAAGTAGGATCTGGATAGACTTAAACATAGATCCTTAGAAAAGATTTCAACATAATCTATCCCTGGTCAATGATGCAAACCTTTAACAAGTCTTGCTTTGAAAGTCTCAACTTTTCCATGTACACCAAGTAATCTTCTCAAGATATACTTGCTCCTGATGGGGATTTAACCCTTCAGATAAAGCAACCAAAGTCTATACTTTGTTGGTGTATAAGGATTCCATCTCAGATCACTAAGCATCCAGCCATTCTTACAGAGTCTTATTCCTGATGGCCAGCTCGAAACTAGTTGGGTAATCATCTCATGATGCAATCCTCGCTCCCACTGTCATAGAGAAACCGAAGTATCTCTCAGGTGGGTGAGGAACCCTACTAGATCGGCGGAGAGGCTGAGGTTCGTTGGTAACTATTGAATCCTTTGGTTTTATCAAATCATCTGCTGTAGTTTGTATAGCTGGAAACTTTCCATTTCTACATAACAGACCTGGCCTCGAGCTTATCCGGATTTTGCTTTTAGACATAGGCCGGTCAACCCCAAATCTTAACTAGCTTAAGACATGGGCTCTTCCCATACCATATCTCATATGGAGTGGTAGGCTGTGATCTGATTCGAACCTAATTCAATAGGTATGCAGCTTCTCAAGTGCATAACTCCCAAAAGGAAATAGGTAATTCAGTAGTACTCATCATAGAGCACACCTTATCATATAGGGTGTGATTGCTCCGCCCCGATATACCATCGTGCTATGGTGTATACGGAGGAGTAATGCTGAGAGAGAATCTCATTCTCCTTTAGAATAGTCCAAGAATTCCGTGCTCAAGTATTCTCCTCCCTGATCTCATCATAAGACATAATACTTCTACCCGGTTTTTGGTTCTCTACTTCTAACTTATATTCATATGAATATCTCAAAAGTTTCGGACTTGTGTTTCAACAGGAACATATGTCTGAATCTTGAGAGATTATTAGAGAATGTAATGAAGTACAAAGAACCGGTCCTGACATGTGTAGACAGGGGACCTTACATACATCATCATGTGTCAGTCCCAAGAGTTTACTAACTCTTTCTCTGTTTCCAATAAACAGAGCTGAGGTCATTATATCTTTGTGACATGACTTGCAAGTTTCATAAGATGTAAATTCAAATTGATTTAAATATGCATCTACTATGTAACTTAAGCTAGTCGGGTCACATTGATATGACTTAGTCTACAAAACCTCAAGAAGGATCTGTTCATTTCTGAACTCTTCCTCTTTTGTGTGTTCCGTATACTAAGAACTGTAGTTTGATTTAGAACATTAATGCTTTTAGATAACGTACCTGAATCGATCAACTCTTGATATAGGAAATGTTCAAAACATTATCCAACAATACAAAATTATATCATTTCTTTACTAATAAAGAGACTGATATGATTTTGTATATCAGGTTCGGTATCTAATAACATTCGTTCAGAAATAATGTATTGGTAATACAGGGTGACAGTGACCAACAGACTTGGCTGCAACACTTCCCCCGTTTTCTATCTCATGAAACTTATCACCCGTTCTCAGTTCTTTACCTATCTGTAGCCCATGTAACAAATTACATATGCGGGATCCTCATCCGGTATCTCATATCCAGGACGTAAAGAATACTGAGAAACAGTTCTGTATAATGAAAACACCCGAAGATGATGCATCAGTATGCACTTTCTTCGTTTGGGCGGCACGGGAATACTGGTAATCCCCAATTTCCTGCTCTTTCTTATAACAATTATAAGTTGGAGCGGGATCAACGTTCCCCAGCTCAGTATAACAAGCGGGTTCGGTCAATATTCCGTATTATTATCTTGATTAAGGCGTGATATGGTCGCTATCTGGAGAGAGAGAGAGAAGAAAACACTCAGCGTGCGTTCTTGCAAGAATAGATTGGTTATTATTTTATCTAATCAGGATGGCTCCCACTGTTTTTATCAAATCTTCCTTCAAACCCTAAAAGGAAAGACTATCCGGGATTAATTACACGCTACAAGTTCGCCAATCTTTCAGCCAGGTCAGTGTCGGTACTTTGAGGGAGGTCCCCCGTGCTTTCGCACGAACCTAATTAATGTAAACCTCATTTTCCCAGAGGCGTAACCTCGTTAACACCTTTATAGACACCTACTAGATCAGCTAATTGTAATGTGTAAAACTCTCCCAGGAGTAACAATTACTCGCAGTGGGTATCGGGATCCAACTATCTCATAGAAGGTATGCAATCTCATTGCAAATTTCAACACTTGAAATTCCCGATAATTTTGCCCCTAGCATCCTATGACCTTGACGGAGGTCAACAAACCATAGGCTACTAGTCAAGTTCAACCCGTCATTTCTTGATTGAATCAAACCCACCCGCACGACCCTTGACGGAGGTCAACAAGGCCGCACGACTACCCTAATCCAATCTGCATCATATGCATAAGCAGATAAATACTAGTTAGCTATCGCACACTACGCCTTGACGGAGGTCAACAAACGTAGCACGAATACTAAGTAGGACTTATCTGAAGTGACGGAGGGCTACGGCAGGTTTTTCTGAAAACCTATTGCGTAATGAACTTGATATCGTTGTAGAATCAAATGATTTTGAAATGGAGTGTTTTTTAGGGTTTTCTAGTTTTGCTAAAGGGGTCACTCCCGGTGAAGGGATCGTCGGCCCTTTCCTCGTCGAATGAGCTGCGGGATATATCATATATATCACTGTGCAAAGCAGAAACTATAGAAGCTATCAAAAGACAAACCGAGTGTGTAGCATCTGCCAGTTATTGCTAAAGGGGTGACTCCCGGTGAAGGGATCGTCGGCCCTTTCCTCATCGAATAAGGTGCAGGATATATCATATATACCGCTGTGCAAAGCAAGAACTGTAGCTACCTGTTTTATTTTTGAAATACGATTCCACAACATCTTTAGGTTTCTTTTACTTTCATTAATCATATTAATAAATTCCCATCATTTAAGTCACCTAAACATTACAGATAAATACGACGTAGACTTATGCCATCCGTGTTCGCCTCGATGTCCCCTCGTGCACCGTTAGGTTAGGTAACTAACAGCAGAGCGGGGCAGGGCTAGCGCGGGTGTAAAACATAAGTAACTTCTATATAATATATCATATATACTATATACAGTGTAAGTCCACGTTGCTCATCCCGATTCTTACGGGGAGGCGGAAACGACGAAAAACAAGGATTTGGCGCAAGGCAACATGGACTTAAAGCATGGATCTTTGCTAAACTAGTAACTAGTAAACTACTAGAGGCTATAACTACTATGCTGTAGAAAGTATACCTCACGAAACCGGTCCTTCGGGTCTTCATTCCGCTGTCCCACTCGTCCATCCAAGCTCCAAGTGTCGATCCGGACCTTAGACACCTCCGCGGCCTTCTTGAGTCGAGACGATCCACCCGAGAGATGTACACCGAGCTCCACCTCGAGCTGAGGCAACTAGGACAAAGAGATTGCTAGTCAAGAAGCCCTAGGATGTGTAGAGGAGATGTATGGATGTGTTTGTCAAGTGAAATCCTTTTTCTCTCAACACATGAGATCAAAGGAAGAATCAAGAGGAGGAAGAAGGAGGAGCAACCATGGAAATGTTTCTCATTTTCTTTTCTATGAAAGAGAATGAGAATGAACAAAATGAAAAGCTTAACCAAGAGAAAACACAACCATGGTTCAATAATACTCATTTTTATCATTACTAATCCTATCATGATAAAGTTGATGGCACTAATGACATGACCATTTTCATAACAAAAAGGAAAAAGAAAACCAAAGAATACTTTAGACCTTTCAAGAAGATCCTAGTCAACTTTGGTCAAACGGTCAACAAAGTCAAGATGGTCAAATGGTCAATGTAATTAGCCATAACATAATTATCAATAAATGGATTAGTAAATAATGTCCCCGGCTCATAATGGTTTTGACCGAACCAACTGTCAAAACCCTAATGAGGCACCTCCTCCTTCTCCACTCCGCAAATCTGTGCATACACACCCGCATCCGCATTCCGTAGAATGCGAATGCACTGAAGACAAAACAAATCCATCCGTGCAATACTAGGATCCGGCTTAAACCAAAGCCCCATAGTATTGCCTGCCCGAACAACATACGCACACAAGTGTACCCAAGTGATCGCAGCCCTGCCGTAAAACCATACGGCCTCTACACGTTTCGCTCAATGCAGGGAAACTCTCTGTGTAGGACTTTAAAGACTCGACACTACGCTGGCAGTGGGTTTAACCACAGACCGCAAGCGGCACTAGCTGTACATAACGGTCCCCAGGTAGATGTCGATAAGAAGGCCGATGAGGTAAACCCATCCGAACTCCTACTGAGCCTGTATGTGACAATCTCCGTACAGTCCGGTCTGTTCGTTTGATACATTGCATGGCGGGCCTAGGGGGCGATAAACGTCAGTCCCCTAATAGCGGTACAAATCGTGTTGGAGTGAAGCGCAGAACACCCTGAGATAACACTGGAAACCTACCAGTATACCTCGCTTGCCCTGGCCAGGGACTACTCGTGTAATGGCTCTCCTAGACACAGCGCGATGTCAACCCCCAATACCGAGAGAGACGAATCATGTCTAACCGTCACTGCCTCCAAGTACTTCGGGACTGCACCCAACTACTACCTGTTTGCATGACTCCTTTGAGCCGTGGTAGGGTAGTAATCTAAGTACAGTGGGAACACACTCGAGGCGAAGTGATAGTGTCAAGTCGGCGGACTAAACTGTACTCATGTCACCTGGGTACTGATAACTGACGATAGGTATAATACCATCCATCAGTTCCCGACGAGTCCTATCCAGTGTACTCGTAACCTAACGAGTACCCGCATACTATCTCCAGTACGACGTACTGATGGCTGTGGGACAGACCACCTCCCGTGCTGGGATGAGAAGCGTATGCGCTAGTCTACTCTGGAGTATCGATACCCTGTCTCGATAGTCCTACGACTAGGGACCTGTATAAGGATGTGCTTATAGATTACCCAGCCCCCACAAGTATGACTGCCATCACAACGCTGGTAATCAAGCAAAGATCCTAAGGGCTCTACTAATATGTATAAGCGATATGCTAAAAGAAACACATGCACATATTGAAGTAGAAACAAACCAAGTAGCATACTACCATTTTGAGCAAGATTGTCTATACAACTGTGAATATCCCAAGCTTCCATTAAGTAATATACAATCTAGTATGATACAGTAATGGCCTCTAGGGCATATACACTAACAATCTCCCGCTTGCACTAAGGCCATGTACTGGCGTATCGAAGACCTATCATCTCGATCAGCCGCTCGAACTGAGTCTGGGTTAGGGCCTTCGTGAGTGGATCTACAGTGTTATTCTCCGAATTTACTCTCTTCACCTCGATCAGCCGGCGATCTACGATCTCCCTGATCAGGTGGTACCGCCTCAAAATGTGCCTGGACTTCTGATGGGACCTGGGTTCCTTCGCTAAAGCTATAGCTCCGTTGTCGTCGCAATACAGCGGTATTGGATCAATAATGGTAGGAACCACCTGAAGCTCCGTGAGGAACTTCTTCATCCAGACAGCTTCCTTTGCGGCATCGCAAGCAGCTATGTACTCCGCTTCTATAGTTGAGTCAGCAACGGTCTCCTGCTTGGAACTCTTCCAGCAAACCGCCCCTCCATTGAGGGTAAAGACATAACCCGACATGGACTTGGAGTCATCCTTGTCACTTTGGAAGCTGGAGTCAGCAAAGGCCTCGATCTGGAGGTCTTTTCCGCCATACACCAAGAACATCTCCTTAGTCCTTCTCAGGTACGTGAGAATGTTCTTTACCGCTATCCAGTGTTTCTCCACTGGGTCCGACTGATACCGGCTTACAACGCTCAATGCGTATGCTGCATCTGGTCTGGTACATAACATCGCATACATTATAGAGCCTACCGCAGAAGCGTAGGGTATAATAGACATACGATCCCTTTCCAAATCAGTCTTGGGAGACATCTCTTTGGAGAGGGTGATTCCGTGACAAGCCGGTAGATTACCGTGCTTTGAATCCTCCATACTGAATCTTTTCAGTATGGTGTCAATGTACCTGGACTGTGAAAGTCCCAACATCCTCTTAGATCTATCACGATAGATCTGGATCCCCAGAATGTAGTTGGCATCGCCCAGGTCCTTCATGTAGAACCTCTGCGACAAGAATCCTTTGACTGACTGTAACATAGGAATATCGTTTCCTATTAGGAGAATGTCATCCACGTACAAGACGAGGAATACCACAGTTCTCCCTACAATCTTACTGTAAATGCATGGTTCATCTAGGTTTTTGATAAAGTCGAATTCCTTGACAGTATCATCAAAGCAGATGTTCCAACTTCGCGATGCCTGCTTAAGTCCATAGATGGACTTTAGCAACTTGCACACTCTACCGCTGCTCCCACTCTGAATGAATCCCTCCGGCTGATCCATATAGACGCACTCTTCTAAATTTACATTTAGGAAAGCCGTCTTTACGTCCATCTGCCAGATTTCATAATCGTGGAAAGCAGCAATGGCAAGAAGGATCCGAATGGATTTCAGCATAGCCACTGGAGAAAAGGTCTCGTCATAGTCCAAACCAGGTCTTTGACGAAAACCCTTTGCAACAAGTCTAGCTTTATAGGTTTCAACCTGCCCATCTACACCAATCTTCTTTCTGAAGATCCATTTGCATCCTACGGGTTTTACCCCTTCTGGAGCAAAGTCCAAAGTCCAAACTTTGTTGGTGTACATAGACTCCATCTCGGTCCGCATTGCATCCAGCCATTTTACCGAGTCACCGCTCTGAATGGCTTGCTGGAAGCTAGTCGGCTCACCATAATCCATGGTGCAATCCTCTCTATCCCCGTCAATGAGAAAACCATAGTATCTCTCGGGCGGATGAGACTGCCTACTACTCCTGCGGAGTGGCGTAGGAATGTCCTGTTCTTTCGAACCTTCTGGTTCTACTAAGCTTTCAATAATAGCTCGTGGTTCTGGAATTTCTTCCAGTTCTATCGTGCTCCCACTTATCTGATTTTCCAAAAACTCAGTTTCCAAGAAGCGGGCATGACGAGAAACAAAAACCTTTTGTTCCTCTGCGTAATAGAAAAGATACCCCTTGGAGTTCTTTGGGTATCCCACAAACTTACACTGTACTGAACGTGCCTCGAGCTTGTCCGCATGCCGCTTTTTTACAAAAGCTGGACATCCCCATGTCTTAATGTGATTAAGATAGGGTTTCTTCCCACACCACATATGATATGGTGTAGTAGGCACAGTCTTAGTTGGAACTCGGTTCAAAAGGTATGCAGCTGATTCTAGTGCATAACCCCAGAAGGATCGCGGTAACTTAGCCTTACTCATCATAGATCGAACCATATCCAATAGGGTTCGATTCCGCCTTTCCGATATACCGTTGTGTTGTGGTGTGTATGGAGGAGTAAGCTGAGAGAGAATTCCATTCTCTTTTAAGAAGCCCAGAAACTCGGCACTCAAGTATTCACCACCTCGATCAGATCTCAGTGTCTTGATACTTTTGCCTGTTTGTTTTTCAACTTCATTCTTATATTCCTGAAATTTCTCAAAGGCCTCGGATTTGTGCTTCATCAAGAAGACATGCCCATACCTAGAGAAATCATCTGTGAAAGTAATGAAGTATGAATAACCACTTCACGCATGTGTAGGCAATGGACCACACACATCACTGTGTATGAGTCCCAAGAGCTCGCTTGCTCTTTCTCCGTGTCCAGTGAACGGAGTCTTTGTCATCTTTCCCATGAGACAAGATTCACAAGTGGCATAAGACTGGTACTCGAACGGATCCAAGTATCCTTCTTTATGTAACTTAGTCAACCGTGTCTCATTAATGTGACCCAGTCTACAATGCCATAAGAAAGCCTGATTTAATTCCGGAAACTTTCTTTTAGGTGTGTTCTGGACACTGAAGACCTGAGCTTGATTCAAAACGTATATACCGTTTTTCAATGTACCTGACCCAATCAGAACTTGATTTAGGTGGATGTTTACTACATCGCTTACAAAAGTAAAATCATATCCTTCCTTAGAAATTAAGGATACAGATATGATGTTACAAGTCGCACCTGGTACATAAAAACAGTTACGCAGAATCAATATCTGCCCAGTTGTCAGTCCTAGATGATATTCCCCTACGGATTCAGCATACATGCTCATTCCGTTAGCAACCCTGAGAGTCATATCACCTTTCCTGATAACCCTACGGTTTCTCAGAGCCTGTTACGAATTACAGATATGAGATCCTGATCCGGTATCCAATACCCAGGAAGTAGGGTTAACTGACATACAGTTCTCTATTACAGACACACCCGAAGCCGAAGCCGAAGCCACAACATGCTTCGAATTCTGGCTACTGGCTATGCTAGCCCTGCAATCCTTCTGCCAATGTTCATTCCTGTAACAATAGGAACGTCCCTCTTTTACTACATCCAGTCCCGAAACTTCTGTCCTTCCCTTTCTTTTTACTTCCCTGGTTTCCTTCAGGGTAGTAGGTAGGGACTGTTGAACTAAGTCACCATCTGACCCGTTCTTCAACGTGGTCTTCAGGTCCGCTGGCTCAAAAGAGCTGGTCTCTGTAAGGACGTTGCCCCTTATAGATGACCCGATAGCCAACCTCGCTGGAAGCAATTCGTTCGAGGTCTCATATCTTGCGATACGAGATTGCTCTCCATATAAATCTTTGTTATGGAAGAAGATAGAAACTGAGTCCATCTTCTCGTGCTGCCTCTGGTATGTACCATCAACTGAGGCTAACACGAGGCACTTGGCTTTCGCACAGTCTTTTTCCGATGTCCTATGGATATGAATATCCGTGACAGGGGAAGCTGGACCTGAGACGGCAGGGGTTGGATTAGTTAAGGGCTGTCCCAGTTTGTCATGGGCAATGGACATCTGGACAGACCTTCGCCAGTTATAACAGTCAGATTCAGTCATTTTATTATCTAGATGTAACCTAGGTGCGGTCACTGGGTCGTTACAATTAAGAGAGAGAGAAGAAAACACTCAGCATGATGCTTTTGCAAGTTTAGATTGGTTTTTAATTTATCTAAACAGGATGGCTCCCACTGTCTCTCGAATCCCTCCTCAAACCATAAAGGAAGAATTAGTCAGGATCAATCTCACCATACAATACTTGCTTAACCGTTTAGCCAGGCCAGTGTCGGTACTTCGAGGGAGGTTTTCCAACGCTTTCGCGAAGTTCCTTAATTAAGTAACCTCTTTTCCCTGTGGGCGTAGCCCCGCTAACACCTTTCTAGACACCTACTAGGTTTATAGCATTGATCGTTAAGTGAGAAAGTTCCCGAGGAGTAGCATATACTCACAGTAGGATCGGGATCCAAATATCATCACGTGACAAAATTGAAGGAATCCTACCAGAATCATCACACTCCAAATGGTATGCAGCGCTAGCAAGTTTCAGTACTTTTGAAACTCCCGATGTGGATTTTTGCCCCATGCTCTTATGACCTTGACTTTGGCCAACAAATCATAAGTCACATGTCAAGTTCTGCCCGTCATTATCCAGGTTAATTTGAACCCACCCGCAGATACCCTTGACTTTGGCCAACAAGGCAGTACGACTGTCCCAAACCAACGCATCTATCTATGCTATATATGAATACCCAATAGCTACCAAACACTGTGCCTTGACTTTGGCCAACAAACACAGCTTGAATACTATTGACTACCCATACGAAACGACGGAGGGCTACGAATGGTTTTGGCGAAACCGTGAACGTAGTGAACTTGATATAATTGATGGAACGAGATAGCTTTTAAAAGGAGTGGTTCAAGCTCCGCGTTTAAAATTCTGGTTTTTGAAAAGAACCGAGTGGTTTTCAAAGTGTTCCAACGACTTTTACTTGGTTTATTTTTCTTGCATTAGTTCTTTTAATGCATCCCATCATTTAATCCTACCATTGCAGAAAACAACCAAAATATGACGTACGCTTATGCCATTCGCATTCGCCATAGAGCCCCGTCATCACCCGTTAGGTTACTTAACTAACGACAGAGCGGGGGCTGGGCTAGCGCGGCTGAAAAACATAAGCAACGCCTAAATAGATATCATATATAAATATTTAGCAATGATAGCCATTACAGATCACAGATGAACATTTTGGATATACTAGGAATCCGCGATTCGTTCGAGCCTGCAACGAAAAGCGGATTACACGGTCGCGATGAATAGCCAATACCCCACCCAAGACCCCTACGGGTGCGGCAAACTACCCGCCAAGTACCCGAAGCGAAGCAACCTCCCTCAACACCGTGAGTAGGCCACTCGGCACTTCGGGATACCCGGTAGTTTGTGCACCCCCTCCATGGGTCTATCCTAGGAGCAAAAACAGTAAAAAGAATTATACAATGACGGCTACAACCCCGACCCAGTTGTGCGGCCATACAAATAATATTACATCAATTTACAAATTTTACAATGAATGAAAGAAAAAAGAAACTCTCATCTCACATCCACCCCGGCTATTCATCCGCGACAATCCACCGAGTTCATATCCACAAACCATCAACATTACAGATCATAGATATGTATAACCCCCACTAATCGACTTATAGCGATTAGTAGACGTTCAATACATATATCACATCACAGATAATATCCATTAGCCAAAGTGTACGGAATACTGATCAAAATACGGATTTTTGACTACCCCAAAAGTCAATTTGCTCTCTGGAAAATCTGGGTAGAAAAATCATGTATTAAAAATCCCAAAACAGCCAAACTAAAATACTGCAGAAAAGCCGATCCAGTGCCGAGTCAAAACGGCGGCGGAACCGCGGAAATGAGCATGTCATTGCCGCGGAACCGCGGTCGTTTGATCGAATCACTGGTTCGTTTTTCTTCAGTCTTTTCAAAAAACCCTGAGACGATTTTTCATATATTTTAAATCACTTTTTGAGCAGTATGAAAATCGACAGAAACTTGAGGTTTTGCGGACGTGTTTTGTGACTTTTTTCCGATCGATGTTCTAAACACTTTGCTAACTTACTAGTTTATGTTTAGCTAGGCTCTGATACCACTGTAAGTCCACGTTGCTCATCCCGGTTCTTACGAGGAGGCGGAAACGACGAAAAAAAATGATTTGGCGCAAGGCAACATGGACTTAAAGCACGGATCTTTGCTAAACTAGTAACTAGTAAACTACTAGAGGCTATAACTACTATGCTGTAGAAAGTATACCTCACGAAACCGGTCCTTCGGGTCTTCATTTCACTGTCCCACTCGTCCATCCAAGCTCCAAGTGTCGATCCGGACCTTGGGCACCTCCGCGGCCTTCTTGAGTCGAAGACGATCCACCCGAGAGATGTACACCGAGCTCCACCTCGAGCCGAGGCAACAAAGGCAAAGAGATTGCTAGTCAAGAAGCCCTAGGATGTGTAAAGGAGATGTATGGATGTGTTTGTTAAGTGGAATCCTTTTTCTCTCAACACATGAGATCAAAGGAAGAATCAAGAGGAGGAAGAAGGAGGAGCAACCATGGAAATGTTTCTCATTTTCTTTTCTATGAGAGAGAATGAGAATGAACAAAATAAAAAGCTTAACCAAGAAAAAACACAACCATGGTTCAATAATACTCATTTTCATCATTACTAATCCTATCATGACAAAGTTGATGGTACTAATGATATGACCATTTTCATAACAAAAAGGAAAAAGAAAACCAAAGAATATTTTAGACCTTTCAAGAAGATCCTAGTCAACTTTGGTCAAACGGTCAACAAAGTCAAGATGGTCAAATGGTCAATGTAATTAGCCATAACATAATTATCAATAAATGGATTAGTAAATAATGTCCCCGGCTCATAATGGTTTTGACCGAACCAACTGTCAAAACCCTAATGAGGCACCTCCTCCTTCTCCACTCCGCAAATCTGTGCATACACACCCGCATCCGCATTCCGTAGAATGCGAATGCACTGAAGACAAAACAAATCCATCCATGCAATACTAGGATCCGGCTTAAACTAAAGCCCACTAGTATTGCCTGCCCGAACAACATACGCACACAAGTGTATGCAAGTGATCGCAGCCCTGCCGTAAAACCATACGGCCTCTACACGTTTCGCTCAATGCAGGGAAACTCTCTGTGTGGGACTCTAAAGACTCGACACTACGCTGGCAGTGGGTTTAACCACAGACCGCAAGCGGCACTAGCTGTACGTAACGGTCCCCAGGTAGATGTCGATAAGAAGGCCGATGAGGTAAACCCATCCGAACTCCTACTGAGCCTGTATGTGACAATCTCCGTACAGTCCGGTCTGTTCGTCTGATACATTGCATGGCGGGCCTAGGGGGGCGGTAAACGTCAGTCCCCTAATAGCGGTACAAGTCGTGTCGGAGTGAAGCCCAGAACACCCTGAGATAACACTGGAAACCTACCAGTATACCTCGCTTGCCCTGGCCAGGGACTACTCGTGTGATGGCTCTCCTAGACACAGCGCGATGTCAACCCCCAATACCGGGATAGACGAATCCTGTCTAACCGTCACTGCCTCCAAGTGCTTCGGGACTGCACCCAACTACTACCTGTTTGCACGACTCCTTTGAGCCGTGGTAGGGTAGTAATCTAAGTACAGTGGGAACACATTCGAGGCGAAGTGACAGTGTCAAGTCGGCGGACTAAGCTGTACTCATGTCACCTGGGTACTGATAACTGACGATAGGTATAATACCATCCATCAGTTCCCGACGAGTCCTGTCCAGTGTACTCGTAACCTAACGAGCACCCGCATACTATCTCCAGTACGACGTTCTGATGGCTGTGGGACAGACCACCTCCCGTGCTGGGATGAGAAGCGTATGCGCTAGTCTACTCTGGAGTATCGATGCCCTGTCTTGATAGTCCTACGACTAGGGACCTGTATAAGGATGTGCTTATAGATTACCCAGCCCCCACAAGTATGACTGCCATCACAACGCTGGTAATCAAGCAAAGATCCTAAGGGCTCTACTAATATGTATAAGCGATATGCTAAAAGAAACACATGCACATATTGAAGTAGAAACAAACCAAGTAGCATACTACCATTTTGAGCAAGATTGTCTATACAACTGTGAATATCCCAAGCTTCCATTAGGTAATATACAATCTAGTATGATATAGTAATGGCCTCTAGGGCATATACACTAACATACAGTATCTATCACAGAACATATCACATGATCACATCATAGATAACGCAGCAGAAAAAATATCATATGAAATATTGGATATACTAGGGCGTCCGTGTTTTCAATACGAGCCAGTATAAAATACGGATTCCACGGTCGCGATGAATAGACAATCCCACACCCCTAGACCCCTACGAGAGCGGCAAGCAACCCTACTAATTCTATAGTTAGGAGACCCGAACTCGACTCCTCGAGTTGGTCTCCCACTGGACTCCAGAACCCGGTTACATGTGCTCCTCTCCTAGGGTCTATCCTAGTGCGGAAAAGTAAATAATATACAAAAGGTGACATCTTCCGCAACCTGGAAGTGCCCCAATAAAAGAATATTACATACAAGTTTTTACATGAATGAAAATGAAACCCTCATCTCACATAAAATACCCCCCGGGTATTCAAACACGACGATCCAATATAACATATCTAGTAACACATAACATCACATGTCATCAACGTAAGTAAATATGCCCATCCCACTTGTCGTTGACATATAGCAACGAAACCGGCGATATCACATATTACACTTACGGTCACAGAAAAGAAAGTGTAAAACTACAACAGTTGGAATCCGCAACCTCCTTAGACATCACATGCCTAATCAAATGAATTCTTTAGATATCGCATGCCTAACAATTATAAACCCCGCATTTCAGTCTCATTATCGAAAACACTTTTCAATATCATGTCGGACAATTCAACAAGAATCCCGACATTTTGATCGGATGCTCGTCGCAAACTTTAGTAGATGGCCGCACCCCCGATACCGTCGACTAAGTGCACCAAGGCGGAACACCGCTACCGCGAGCACCCGAACGGATGCTTTCGGCGACGGGGTTCTCCTACAGTCACTTGGTCGGGGCTAAGGGATGTAGCTGTCTATTAAGTTTATCCGGCGAGTATCCGCGTACGCTACGTGATTGCGACGGACTTTTGATCGCATCAAAATTCTGTGGCAACCGATCATTCGAGACTAAACTGCTACGTTTATAACATTCATACGGTTATCTCATAACTACTTGTGAATTCCAAATGTTGTATCACATTCCGGATAAATAGAAAATGTTAAACTTTCCGATCGAACAATCGAACACCCAAGTTTTCCCGAAACAGCTCAACACATGAAATAAGTTCAAAAACATTCACTTCATGCCTCAGTACCAACGGTCCAGCCGTAGAAGGGTCAAGCCAACGCCTCACATGTGGCACGCCGTACTGCCCCAAACCCTAAGGTTCAAAGGGCAGTTCAAGACGGTCACATAATCGAGTTAAGGTTTGTTGTCTTCTAGAGGGACCATCGCGTTACTTGCACTACTTAGAACGTCTTTATACCATGGAAAAATCCAACACATGGAAATTTTCCGGCAGGGGAAAAAGTGGGTATTTATATCTGGTCGAACTTTTTAACATATTCTAAAATTATCCGGAAAAACACATGAACAAAGTTTGACAATCCGATCGAATCTACGAACTCCCAATACAACCCAGAATACTCAACTCTTGAGTAGAAGTTAAAAATTGCCAGAAAATACAGCACTAACAGATAGGAATTGCTGTGCAATTTTCAAAAGCTAATGTGACTTAATGGCCGCGGAACCGCCGCACGAGCCATGCTCGTGCCGCGGTTCTGCCGCACTTTAGTCGAATCATGCGCACGTGCTGCACAGTAATCCCTAGAAAACCCTGCTGATTTTTCTGCATATTTTTAATTTGGAAAAAACCCAGTTTTGAAAAAATGTACAGAGAAGGGTTGAAAATTAGGGTTTCGGGTTCGATCGGGTTTCTAACTTTGTCTACGCATCGCCTAAGGCTCTAGCTAGGCTCTGATACCACTGTAGGGTTTCTAGGCACACTCAAGAGGTTCCATAAGGCATCAACCATGCCAAATTCTAATTTTTCCGGTGCCGAGAAACCCTAATGCGATCGTTAACTAGAGTTTAGGCGAAAACAAAAGTGAATAAACAACTTTACTCTAAAGTGAACGGAAATACAACCTTTGTAGATCCGGTCCTCCACTTCCTTAGCTCCGTGATGATGTTCTTCCGCTGCGATCATCGGATCCCGGACTCTAGCGATGGTTTCGTCGAAGAAATGATCGGGCTAGGTCGTCGACTTCGATGCCGAAGATGATCTACGTCGAGGCAACTCAAGATCAAGCTCCAACTTTACCAAGTCATGAAACTTGTGAAGAAAACACCCTATAATACATGGCAAGTGGTAAAGGATGAAGAAATAGGAAGTGGGTTCACTTTGGATTTGGATTTCTCACTTGGAATCATCACTTAGAAATTTCAAGCAAAGGTTTTTCTTTTTCTCTTCATGAAGAAGATGAAGAAGAAGAATGAAATGAAAAATGAATTATTAATAATAGAAAAACAAGTGATGGTTATCATAATGCAACCATGGTTAAGTGTAGAGAATAAACTATGGTTAGATGAATGGTTAGGTTAAGCAAAAGAAACAAAAATGGTCAAAGCTTCTTGAAGCTTCAAGGAAAAAAACAAAAGAAGCAACCATTTCTTTTCTTGCTAAAGTGAATAAATAAATAAAATAAATAATCAAGAAATGATAACAAAACCCTAACCATTCACTTAAACATGGTTTAAAGTAAACATACACCCAAGTTTGCATGTATCATCAAACATGATACAATCTAGTGCACAAAACTATAACATATATACAATGTGCACATCTAGTGAGAAAATCCATCTTTAAGTGAACAAATACTAGTTAATGTAAAGTAATATATCTAATATATAATTATACATTAAATCATTAAATCAACACTTGATTTAACGATCCGGTCATATCGCATATGACCGACTAATATCCAATGTATCGACTTATCGAATCAATCCTTGATTCGATAACTAGGTTATATCGCATACAACCATTCGATACATCCATCGCGAGAATATAATACGGTATCACATACACGCATTATTCTCGGTCCCGCACAAATCTCATATGCGCTCCTATTTCGTTTTGCTTGAGCCAGGAAACCTCTGTGTAGGACTCTAAAGACTCGTCAATACGCCGGCAGCAGGTGATGATCATATCAAACACCCACAAGCCGCAAGCGGTCTGCTAAACGTAACGGCCACCTCGGTTTTGAGCGATCAGAAGATCGACGAGCAAGCCCGCTCACACTCCTGTGAATCCAACCAGTAACACTTACCGTACAGTCCGGTCTCGTCGTCTGATATGTCGCATATCTTGCCTGGGGGTGGTAAACGTCAGACCCCAATAGCTCGATAAGTCGGGTCGATATGAGGTATATAACAGTTCGAGAAACTACCGGTAACACTTACCAGTAAATCTTAGCAACCCTGGCCAGGGATTTCCGGTTATAGCCAATCGAACACAGCGCAACATCAAATCCCTATACCGGGATAGACGAATCCCCTCCTATCGCTCATTGTCTCCATGTGATTTAGGACTGTACCCAAAAACCACCGTTTTGCACGCCCTCTTGGACGTGGTAAGGTGGAAATCAAAGCACAGTGGGAATCACACAAGACTCTATGACGATCTCGGGTCTACAGACTAACCTGTACCAGTGTCACTAGAGAACTGCCATCTGACGTAAGGTATAATACCATCTGGGAGTTCTCGGCGAGTCCGTCCAGTGTACCCAGTCTCCACTGAGCACCCGTATATCATCTCCGATGTCAATCACCAATGGATATGGGATCATCCATCGCCCATCTGTATGGGTTGAGAAGGTATACGCTAGTCTACTTTGGTATATCGATGCCCCGTCTCGATACACCCACGACTAGGGACCTTGAAGGATGTACGTATGGACTACCATGTCCCCACTAGTATGATCCACATCATAATTCAGGAAGTCAAGTACACATCCTAAGGGCTTTACCAACATGTAGCAGAGAGACAATCAGTGTACACGTTAAGGTAAAGAGCAACCAGATAGCATACTATCATGTCGAGCAAGAAAGTCCTCCCTATATATGTCCAAGTATCCACTACAATATACATCCTATGTATAGTAATGGCCTCTAGGGCATACATATAACTAACACTCTCTAGGTAGCGACCATATCACGCTTTAATCAAGATAATAATACGGATGTATTGACCGAACCCGCTTATTATACTGCGCTAGGGAACGTTGGTCCCGCTCCAACTTATAAATGTTATAAGACAGAGCAGGAAATAGGGGATTACCAGAATTCCCGTGCCACCCAAACGAAGAAAGTACATGCTGATGCATCTTCTTCGCGTGTGTTCATTACAGAGAACTGTTTCTCAGTATCCTTTACGTCCTGGGTATGAGATACCGGATCAGGATCCCGCAAATGTAATTTGTTACATGGGCTACAGATAGGTAGAGAACTGAGAACGGGTGATAAGTTTCATGAGTTGGAAATGATACAAGTGTTGCAGCCAAGTCTGTTGGCAGTTATCACCCTGTATTACCAGAATACATTGATTCTGAACGAATGTTATTAGATACGAACCTGATATACAACATCATATCAGTCTCTTTATTAGTAAAGAAGGATATAATTTTGTATTGTTGGATAATGTTTTGAATATTTCCTATATCAAGAGTTGATCGGTTCAGGCACGTTATCTAAAAGCATAGACGTTCTAAATCAAACCACAGTTCTTAACGTACAGAACACATACAAGAGGAAGAGTTCAAAAATGAACGAATCCTTCTTGAGGCATTGTAGACTAGGTCATATCAATGCGACCCGATTAGCTGAAGTTACATTTAGATGCATATTTAAATTAGTTTGAATTTACATCTTGTGAAACTTGCCGGTCATGTCACAAAGATATGACGACCACAACTCTGTTTATTGGAAACAGAGAAAGAGTTAGTGAACTCTTGGGATTGATACATGATGATATGAAGGTCCCCTTTCTACACATGCCAAGACCGGTTCATTGTACTTCATTACATTCAATGTTTATCTCTCAAGATTCGGACATATGTTCCTGTTGAAACACAAGTCTGAAACTTTTGAGAAATTCAATGAATATGAGTTAGAAGTAAAGAACCAAAACGGGTATAAGTATTATGTCCTTTGATGTGATCAGGGAGGAGAATACTTGAGCACGGAAATTTCTGGACTATTCTAAAGGAGAATGAGATTCTCTCTCAGCATCACTCCTCCGTATACACCATAGCACGATGGTATATCGGGGTGGAGCAAATAACACCCTATGTGATATGGTGTGCTCTATGATGGGTACTGCTGAGTTTCCTATTTCCTTTTGGGAGTTATGCACTTGAGAAGCTACATACCTATTGAATAGAGTTCTAATCAAATCAGTTGCCTACCACTTTATATGTGATATGGAAAGGGAAGAGCCCATATCTTAAGTTTGTTAAGATTTGGGGTTGTCCGGCCCATGTCTAAAAGTAAAATCCGAACAAGCTCGAGGCAAAGTCAGTTCTGTGGAAGTTTGTTGGATATCCCAAGTATTCGCAAAGGAATATCTTCTACCAAATCGAGGAACAAAAGATGTTTTGTTTCTCAGCATGCCACCTTTGTGAAAAGGAATTTCTTGTGAAGAAATTAGTGGTCATGAGGTAGAACTGGAAAGAGTTCCAGCTATACAAACTACAGCAGATGATTTGGTAGAACCAAAGGATTCAATAGATTCTAACGAACCTCAGCCTCTCCACCGATCTAGTAGGGCTCCTCACCCACCTGAGAGATACTTCGGTTTCTCTATGACAGTGGGAGCAAGGATTGCATCATGAGATGATGACCCAACTTGTTTCGAGCAGGCCATCAGGAGTGGGACTCTGTAAGAATGGCTGGATGCTTAGCGATCTGAGATTGAATCCTTATACACCAACAAAGTATGGACTTTGGTTACTTTATCTGAAGGGTTAAATCCCCATCAGGAGCAAGTATATCTTGAGAAGATTACTTGGTGTACATGGAAAAGTTGAGACTTTCAAAGCTATGCTTAAGTCCATCCAGATCCTACTTGCCACGGCTACATACCATAACTACGATATCTGGCGGTTGGTTATCATGACTGCTTTTCTAAATGATGATTTGGAAGAGAGCGTCTATAAGTACACAGCCAGAGGGCTTCGCAGACAGTGGGAGCAGCGGAAACGTGTGCAAGTTGCTTTATAGGATAAAGCAGGCATCGCGGAGTTGGAACGTCTGTTTTGATATGGTAGTCAAAGAGTTTGACTTCATAAAAATGGTAGATGAACCTTGTATATACAAAAAGGTAGTAGAGAGTATGGTGGTGATCCTCATAGAGTACGTGGATGACATACTCTTGATAGGGAAGAAGTTTTCTATGCTACGCTCGGTCAATCTCCGCTTATCACAAGGATTCTCCATATAGGATCAAGGTGATACCTCCTAAATCCTGGGTTATGGATCTATGAGATAGATCTATTTGGATATTAGGATTCTCACTAGATGTAGTGAGATGGTATCAATCGATCTTAGGGAGAATCACTGGAAAAGTTCCAGGGTAATAAGGACGACTGAATGTCAGTCGCAGGCATTGTCTTTACCCTCAGTGGAGGGACAGTATGTTGGAAGAGTTCCAAGCTAGATACCGTGACTTACTAGACGATTAAAGGCAAGATACATCGTTACCAAGGATGCTACCAAAGAGGCGGTCTGGATATATATAAGTTCATGAGATGAACTTCGTTCCAACCATTGTGTGACAATGGAGTTGTGGCTTATGCCAAGGAACCCCCGTCCCATCAGAAATCCAGATATAATTCTTAGGCAGTATCACCTGATCATGGAGATGGTTGATCTCCAGGGAGATCGAGATTAGGAGAGTAGACACAGAGGACAACAGCGTGGATCCACTCACAAAGGCCTTTTTCCCAGTAGAGACTTTTATGGGATTGTTGAGTATGAGATACTTCAACCGCAGCTAATTGTTGGGTATGTGATACCACAACAGATGGCCCTAGTGCAAGTGGGAGATTGTTAGTTATATGTATGCCCTAGAGGCCATTACTGTACATGCGATGTATAGCGGATGCTAGGACATATATAGGGAGGACTTTCTTGCTTGACATGATAGTACGCTATCTAGTTGCTCTTTATCTTAACATGTACTCTGATTGTCTCTATGTTACATGTTGATAAAGCCCTTAGGATATATACTGGACTACTGGGACTATGATGAGATCATACTAGTGGGGCCACGGTAGTCGACGAGTACATCCTATAACTGCTCCTAGTCGAGCGTGTATCGAGACAGGGTATCGATACACCAGAGTAGACTAGCGTATACGCATCTTGACCCATATGATGGGCGATAGATGATCCCATATCCATCGGTGTTTGACATCAAGGATGGTGTACGGGTGCTCAGTGGAGACTGGGTACACTGGACGGACTCGCCGAGAACTCCCAGATGGTATTATACCGCATGTCAGATGGCAGTTCTCTGGTGACACTGGTACAGGTTAGTCTATAGACCCGAAATCGTCATAGAGTCTTGTGTGATTCCCACTGTGCTTTGATTTCCATCATACCACATCCAAGAGGGCGTGCAAAAAGGTGGCTTTTGGGTACAGTCCTGAATCACATGGAGGCAATGAGCGATAGGAGGGGATTCGTCTCTCCCGGTATAGGGAGTTGATGTTTTGCTGTGTTCGATTGGCTATAACTGGAAATCCCTGGTCAGGGTTGCTGAGATTTACTGGTAAGTGTTATCAGTAGTTTCTCGAACTGTTAAAGACCTCATATCGACACGACTTATCAAGCTACTGGGGTCTGACGTTTTCCACCCCTAGGCGGGATATGCGACATATCAGACGAAGAGACGGGACTGTACGGGAGTGTTACTGACTGGATTCACATGAGAATGTACAGGCTTGCTTGTTGATCTTCTGAGCGCTCAATACCTGGGTGGCTGTTACGTTTAGCTGACCGCATGCAGCTTGTGGGTGTTTGATATGATCATCATCTACTGCCGGCGTATTGACGATTCTTTAGAGTCCTACACAGAGGTTTCTTGGCTCAGGCAAAACGGAGTAGGAGCACATATGTGATATGTGCGGGACCGAGAACAATACGTGTATGTGATACCGTATTAGATTCTCGCGATATGAGATATCAGCCGGGTATATGTGATATAGCCGGGTCATCGGATCAAGTGTTGATTCGATAAACTGATACAGATTATATTAGTCGGTTATTTGTTAAATAGCCGGATTATCGGATTAACTGTTGATTCGATAATTTAATGTATAATTATATATTTGATATATTAAATTACATTAACTAATAAAAGCTCATTTAAAGATTCTTTTTCTCACTCGGGTAATACATTGATATATATGCGATATATGTTAATTGTATTATTTTATTTTGTTACAATAAATATTATATATGTGATATATAATATTATAACATATTGTGGTTATAAATGCAACATGGTTTGTGGAGTTTAAATGTGGTTAAGGTTTGGATTAGGGTTAAGCTTGCATGAAGCTTTCAAGAAGCTTCTTGAAGCTTTGACTTTGACTTGGATATTTTGTGATATTTATTTAACCCAACCCAACCCTTTAACCATAGTTGTTTCTCTACATGGGTTAAGTCTTCATACTTAACCTATGGTTGCATTTCCAACCTCACTTGAGTTATTCATTGTTCATCACAAAAGAAATGGAGCTTCTTCTTCTTCTTCCTTCTTTCATGAAAAGATTTCTAGCCTTTTATGAAGTGGTGAAAATGAGTGAGTTAATGAAAATAAATGAGAGCTAAAATCCTACTTCATCATCCTAATCTATCCTAGCCATTTATATTGGGGTGTTCACTTCATTTGTGAGTGAGAGCCTGTGTTAGTGAAACTTCAAGGTAGATCATCTTTGTTATCGAAGATCGGAATCAAGTTTGCATCATTCTCTTCGTGGAGCCTCTTTAGAGTCCGGGTATATGATGATCGCAGCGAAGGGACCTCAACACGGAGCTTATGAAGCGAAGGACCGGACTACAAAGGTTGTAATCCCAAACTCTTAGATATTAAATTCTTTAACATGCTTTGTTTCGCCTAATCTCTAGTTTAAAGATCTTGGTTAGGGTTGTTCGTGTAAGTGCACGGCGGCGCCCCGGCCGTCGATCCGACGCCGGAAACGCGGAAATAAAAAACTTTGCGAAACTTGCAAACCGGCACCACCGCGCACAGAAATCCCGGATCGGGCCATTAACCTAGCTACTAGCAAACTAAAAGACGGGTAGAGAGTTATACCAAGCGATCCATGTCCTTCGATCTTCGTCTCCACTCCGATCTCCCGCGGAAACTCCATTCGTCACCTCCTCGTCGGAAAGGACACCACGTAGCCGGGTTCGTTTACAGGCTCCCACTTCTGGACCGAGGCAACTCGGGCGCGAAGTTGGCTAGCCGACGCGTCCAAGGGTACTGTAGGTGTAGTATAGAATGGTTGTCTCTTTGGGGTTTATGAAGTTGCCATGGATGTGGAGGTGGAGAAAGAAAATGAGCTTTGGAAAAATGGAGCAATCATTTTCTTGCAAAGAATGAGATGAAGGAAGAATGCCACACCCTAAAATGAATCTCTCTCTCTCCCCTCCTCTAAGTGGCCGGCCTCTTAAGGAAAGGTGGAGAAAAAGAATGAATCATCTCAAGAGAAGAAAGGGAATGAATATGTGAAGAAAATTGTCACACCCATTTCTAATCTCATCCTTTCACACACCATCACAATAAATGCAAGTGATAAGAAGGAAAAAGAATCTCATGATTATGAAGCCACACATTTACAAAGGACCCCCTCCACAAATACTAATTTGCGAACTTGCAAATTAGCCCCTCCAACGGAAAAGTCCGGTCGGGAAGGAACAAAAGAAAACTGGCCGGAACGGAATGCAAACTGGCAACTTCAGAAAAATGATCCCGTAATAAATTATAGGAAAACCCCGCTACCGCATATACATGCCCGCATTTGTATTCCCACTGAATACAAATGCAAAGAGACAAAATCTACACTATCTAATACTAGGATCCGGCTTAAACCAAAGCCGGCTGATTGATACGAAAATTTGTGTTTGTAGTTAACCGCAATCAATAACGGTGTCGCGTGTAGCTAGACCGAGATGAGTACGGGTCGTCCTCTGGGAAACATTGAACCTTTTATTTTTACTTTAGATGTGTTGAAAAAGAGAGGAGGAAGAAAGAATTTTGTGAAAAGTTTCTAGATCTATTTTAAACAAGAATGTAAAATATAGATCTAGATTATTTTAGATATTTAAATAATATAATAATAGGGCTTGTAGGGTTCGTTAGGATTTAGTAGTTATGGAAGATTAATTAAAAGTTACCCTTTTTATCCATTAATAGATTTAGAACTAGAACGACGGTGATGCGTGTAGATTAGGGTTTCTGGAGGAAAAAGGAATCCCACTCTTAACCCTTATCTCGACACGGAACTCCGTTCATATCTAGCCTTTACCAAAACAATTATTAATCTAATCTCTAATCGCGGTCGGAACTAGCAAAGAATTGCTAGCGCGCCCGATTAGGATGTTAATGATTCTTTTGATAAAGTTCCTAAACTTTATAGGACTTAAAAAGGGTTTAATTATTTTCATCGTCCATTAGCCTACCCTAATCCTACGAACCCTAACAAGCGGAGAATTACTCGCGCATGTTAGGAAAAGAAGATGAAAAGAAAGAGAGGGAAAACATAATGTAAAAAAAAACAATTAAATAAAATAACTACCTTTATTAATCAACTTGAACAATCTACACTTTGATTCCTTAGAAAATGATTACAAAGACTAGTTTGCTTCTCGATCTCTTCCAAGGAGGTAGACGAACAGTTGATGATCAGCCTGGATGCGTGAGCGTCAGGGGCTTCGTGATCTCTTCGGCTTGATGTCTTCTAACTTTAGCCCTTGGTCCTTTATATAGCCCTCAAAGAAGAAAAACTAGTTAACATATATGGTGACTTCCTAATATGGTAACTTTCCATGCCTGGATTCTGAGTCCCTGTCAGTATTGATTTTATGATTTTGGCAGATTTTTGATCCTGACATCTTGAACATCTTCATCTCTTGACCTGAGCTAAATCTTTCACAATATCTCTATGAATAATGTTAGCTTATTTATTAAATTAGAGAGAGTGTCTTAAACACTATATATGGTAATAAATCTTTAAGAAACTTGATTAAGAATATTTAATATGCTATGCTCTTTATATGGTAATAAATCTTTAACAAACATGATTAAGAATATTTGATATGCTATGCACTTTATATGGTAATAAATCTTTAACAAACATGATTAAGAATATTTGATTTGCTATGCATCTTTTAATTAATGCATATATTTTGAAATATTATTCTAACCATTTGTATGATATTATATCTTTTAAGAATTGTGATTAAAATATTTGATATGATATGCATATTTTCAATTACCAAAATATTATATAAATATAAAATGCCTATATTTTCCTTCATAATATTAATTATAATATATAAACATATGGAAAATAGTATTTTGCAGATAAATCCAAATATGTTTAATATTTATAATAAACACATTTTATTATTTAAGAAATGTAAGGAAAATACTTATAACAAAGTGCAATATTTTCAACTGAACAAATACCCCCAAACTTAACTTTGATCGTCCCGAGCAAACTAGTTTATTCAAGAGAAGGAGAAAAAGAAAGAAGAAAACTAAGCACACTTTCGTAGGCAACACGATTGCACTGAGCACGTGCAACAAGCCGTTAAACCTCTAGGTGTCCCTAGTAGGAGGAGTGTTGTCTCCTGAGGGTTTTCAGCGGATTACACCCACAAAATCCTATAATAAAAGTGAGATGGTGAAATTTACATAAAAAAGATAAGAACCATAAAAGAAAGACTTTGAAAAGAAGAGTTTCCAACTATACTAGCTTTTCAGTTGTCATGAGCCCTATCTTAATAGTCATGAAAAAATGTTAGAAATCACATCATCCCTCAATAAAACATCGTCTTTATTCTTCATTTCTACATTTCATCCAAACATTGATCATATAACCCCACGTGTGTGTAAAGAACATCCCTACACTCGGAGAATTCAATTCAAGCTATCATACTCTTGTCCATCTACCTTAGTACTTTTTAATTTGATGAATATTAATATTTGCTCACACATTTTCATGCGACCGTTAATACTTCTTGAGGTACTAACAGACCGATTACTTATGTGCTTACTGATTAGGTGATAATATTTTCCTCGTCTTGCACCACCTAAGGCTTAGCAGTGACTCCCAGACCAGTTGGCCTTAGGGCACTAGGTGAAGAGGCACCCTCGCTATATTTTTTTATTGCTGCCTTGGCGATAACAAAACCAGTGTTCATTTTTTTCTTTTCACCATTTTCATATTTTCTTCATTTTTTTTTTCATTTCCTTCATACTTTGGCTTTTAGACAAGAGCATTTCAAGGTATCCTCTACTATCCCGAGTTTCAAGACGTGTGTAAGTGCATATAGTAGGGTATCAACATTCAAATGTTTGGCTTCCAGAATAGAAACTATTTTTCAGACTTATTTTTATCCTCAGATTAGTGACTTCCTTCATCTTACTAACCCTTGGGACAACAGCTCATAACTACTTATTACCAGTTCGTTTAAGAAAACTTCTAATTTTCTTGGTTTTCTTAAATTATTCCTATCTTTTGGATGTAATTTTTCACTTTCTACTCTTTTGTTATAAAAGAAATTTTTTTTTTAAAATTTTTTAAAATGTTGTGCTTATGCAAAATATGATGCAAATTGATGTGTAAATAAGCACAAACCTCCCCCAAACCTATTTTCAACAGTGTCCTCACTGATGTCATCCGTTAAGCTCGAAAACCTGTAGACTTGGGAGGAAATTATTAATGGGGGCAAAAATATATGAAAGTGAAAATACTCCCCCAAACTTATTTTTGGCTCATAAATTTGAGAACAAAAGTTATGTTCAAGAGCCAAAAATATACCCCCCCTCAAACATGAGTTAGACAATACGAAGCATTTTAAGAGGGGGTGAGTCTTTTGATCAAAATAAAGCTTTACAAAGACCAAAAGTTAATACCAACCATTCAAAGATTTTATCAGTATAGCGTATAGGTTGGTGGAAGAATGTGTTGTATCGAGTCAAGAAAAAATGGGGAAGGGATAAGAGGTGGTCTGGAAAGGGTTTGAATTTAGAGAAAAGAAAGAATGAGGAGGAATGTGAATGATTAGGAAGAAGGAATGGTGACGGTTCAACCTCTATAGGTGGAGATTGATTAATCACAAAATCAGTATTGTTTAAAAATTCAAGTTCGTCAGCAAAAAGTTCTTCAAAACTTTTATCAATGGTGTGATTGAACATTTTGCTGTCAAAGAGTTTTATGCCAGAATTTATTCTACTTGATTCATAAAAAATCACTGAGGTAGAGGACTCGAAAAACTCATCTACCTCTTTTTCAAAAATATCCAAATCAAGTTGAATTTCTGGTATTATTGAACTTGAATTAACAGATTGTGATTTATCAAAACTCACTGAAATTATAGGAACAGAAGAAGAACCGGAGAAAGTAGAAGGTGAAATGGGTAAACAAATTGGTATGTCGAGTGTTGCTGAACCAGATGTGGAAGATGGAGGCTGTATTTCGGTCTGAACTTCGGGTATACCATTATCATCAACTTCAAGACATATTTGGGGTTCGGGAAGAATTAAAGGCTCAAGATGATGACCACAAGGAAGTGAAAGGATTTGATGAATTGGTGGGACAAAATCATCCAAAATTTCGGGTTCATCAATCAAAATATCCCCAACATCAATCACCTCATTCAAGTGAAGGTTAAAATTCTCAAACTCCTCATCAAAAGTATGGTTTTCAATCAGTTTTGGTTCAAGAGTGGAGGTGTAGAGATCACAAGGGTTGGGTATGGTTTCACTTGAAAGGGACCCTTCACAGTTTGGTAAATCAAACACTACAAAGTCACACAACTTATCAGTCATTCTATTTGGTGTACTTGATGAATCTATGAAACTGGAGTTGTGGATTTCAGTTTGGAGGTACAGTTCTGTCTTTTTACCCAAATCCTTCATAATTTGGTTTGACATTTCCATAAATTTTTCTAATGTCTGCTCCAGACTAGTCTTGGGCTGATAAGGGGTTTCAGTATAAGATTGAAATTCCTGTGGATAATTAAAACTCCCAAATGACTGATTAGAAGAACTGTCTAGAGTAGGTGGAAAAGTCGGATTGGATTGATAGGAATAGAATGGTTGCGGAACTTGGGTAGGAGTAGGATCAATATTATGATAAGAAGAATATTGATATGGGTTGGTTGGTTGGCTATTTTCAACAGACATCTTATATGCCACAAACCGCATATCAAACTCTTCTCCGGACAGTGGTGGTGATGGTTGATATTGGTCCGGGTTGAAACTTTGGCCTCTAGACCTAGCTATGTGCTCAGCAATGGACATTCGTCTAGGGGCTTCCTCACTCTGGGTATGAACTGAAACAGGTGGAGGATTAGGATATGGTTGATAAGATCTAGACTGAGGTGGCCAACTGTTTCTTCCCGCTTGTTCTATATGATCTCTTAAGGACATGGAAGAGCCGGACGGTATACCGAAGGGATTTCGAAAACAAGAGATATCTGGTTGTGGACAGCAAAGCTCGGCGAGTGTTCTTCTGTTTAGGTCACCCATTATAAGAAGAGAAGAAAGGGGAAGGGGTAAAAAGGAGAGAAAGTAATTGGTTTGTTTTGAAAAATGACGGATTTAGACAAATCACAAAAAAAATGCACAACCCTAGAATTATGGTTACCTAGGTCCAGTCTCTAGACAGCTCCTAACTAAGGCTAGAAATAGAACCTCAAACCGCCTCTTCACGGACAAGTACGGCCAGGTAAGTGGGAAGGAACCACCACTACAGTGGGCCTAATTAAAAACCACTAGCCTAGACACCGCAATGTCAGTTAGGATAAACGGTCGATGCCTATACTAGTCTTTTTCCTATTGAGCTCGACAGTCCTTAGAGTCTGGTCTAGATATTTTTTAAATTAATGAAGGGTTGTTCTATATGCTAGGTTTGTGATTTATGGGGCTTAGGAAGGGTGATGAAATCCCCACCTAATCTTGATTTGGTCTTTGCCCCTTAAAGATCCGTATTAAAATATGCAAAAACAAACCGAAAAACAAAACTTTGCAAAAAGATTTTTGAGCGGCGATATTTTGCAAAGAATCCTGCAGAAAATCGATTTTATTGGATTTTAGAGGAGAGAGAAGGGAGTTAGAATCTTACCAGAGAAGTGTGAACCCTAGATCTCCTGTTTCCTCAAGTCCGTGACACCAGATTTCCTCGCAAAAATTCACACAATAATCGTTAAATATACAATTTGCAGTTTTGTTTTAATAATGATATGACTCGTCGAAGAATTCAACACAAATAGTAAAAATAAAAAATTACGCACGTTTCCCCGGCAACGGCGCCATTTGATTGTGCGAAAGATTGTGTTTGTAGTTAACCGCAATCAATAACGGTGTCGCGTGTAGCTAGACCGAGATGAGTACGGGTCGTCCTCTGGGAAACATTGAACCTTTTATTTTTACTTTAGATGTGTTGAAAAAGAGAGGAGGAAGAAAGAATTTTGTGAAAAGTTTCTAGATCTATTTTAAACAAGAATGTAAAATATAGATCTAGATTATTTTAGATATTTAAATAATATAATAATAGGGCTTGTAGGGTTCGTTAGGATTTAGTAGTTATGGAAGATTAATTAAAAGTTACCCTTTTTATCCATTAATAGATTTAGAACTAGAACGACGGTGATGCGTGTAGATTAGGGTTTCTGGAGGAAAAAGGAATCCCACTCTTAACCCTTATCTCGACACGGAACTCCGTTCATATCTAGCCTTTACCAAAACAATTATTAATCTAATCTCTAATCGCGGTCGGAACTAGCAAAGAATTGCTAGCGCGCCCGATTAGGATGTTAATGATTCTTTTGATAAAGTTCCTAAACTTTATAGGACTTAAAAAGGGTTTAATTATTTTCATCGTCCATTAGCCTACCCTAATCCTACGAACCCTAACAAGCGGAGAATTACTCGCGCATGTTAGGAAAAGAAGATGAAAAGAAAGAGAGGGAAAACATAATGTAAAAAAAAACAATTAAATAAAATAACTACCTTTATTAATCAACTTGAACAATCTACACTTTGATTCCTTAGAAAATGATTACAAAGACTAGTTTGCTTCTCGATCTCTTCCAAGGAGGTAGACGAACAGTTGATGATCAGCCTGGATGCGTGAGCGTCAGGGGCTTCGTGATCTCTTCGGCTTGATGTCTTCTAACTTTAGCCCTTGGTCCTTTATATAGCCCTCAAAGAAGAAAAACTAGTTAACATATATGGTGACTTCCTAATATGGTAACTTTCCATGCCTGGATTCTGAGTCCCTGTCAGTATTGATTTTATGATTTTGGCAGATTTTTGATCCTGACATCTTGAACATCTTCATCTCTTGACCTGAGCTAAATCTTTCACAATATCTCTATGAATAATGTTAGCTTATTTATTAAATTAGAGAGAGTGTCTTAAACACTATATATGGTAATAAATCTTTAAGAAACTTGATTAAGAATATTTAATATGCTATGCTCTTTATATGGTAATAAATCTTTAACAAACATGATTAAGAATATTTGATATGCTATGCACTTTATATGGTAATAAATCTTTAACAAACATGATTAAGAATATTTGATTTGCTATGCATCTTTTAATTAATGCATATATTTTGAAATATTATTCTAACCATTTGTATGATATTATATCTTTTAAGAATTGTGATTAAAATATTTGATATGATATGCATATTTTCAATTACCAAAATATTATATAAATATAAAATGCCTATATTTTCCTTCATAATATTAATTATAATATATAAACATATGGAAAATAGTATTTTGCAGATAAATCCAAATATGTTTAATATTTATAATAAACACATTTTATTATTTAAGAAATGTAAGGAAAATACTTATAACAAAGTGCAATATTTTCAACTGAACACCGGCTAGTAAAAACCGTCCGATCACGATCCGTGCAATACCGCACGTATCTGATCGAACCCTGCCATATCTCCATACGGCCTCTACAGCGTTTCGCCCGAAACTTGAGTAACTGTGTGTGGTGGACTCTAAAGACTCGTCAATACTAAGGCTGTGGATTTAACCACTAGCACGTCAGAGGTATTAGCCATACGTGACGGGCCACCATCTATTGACCAAAGGGACGTCGATGAGCGAACTCATCCTGACACCCTACTGAGCCTGTCAGTGAAAATATCCGTACAGTCTGGTCCGTTCGTCTATGAGCATCGCATGGCAGGCCTAGGGGGTTGGTGAAAGTCAGACCCCCAATAGCGGTACAAGTCGTGTCGGTGTGTAGCCCAGAACACCCTGAGATACTACTGGAATACCTACCAGTAAATCTCCTGCCTTGGCCAAGGACTTTTCATGTACTGGCTCTCCTAGACACAGCGCGACCTCGCCCCCAATACCGGGAGAGACGAACCCCTGCAGATACGCTCACTGCCTCCATGTGGCTCGGGACTGTACCCAACTAAAACCTATTTGCACGTCTCCTTTGAGCGTGGTAGGGTAGTAATCAAAGCACAGTGGGAACTCACACGAGACAAATGACGATCTCAGGTCGATGAACTAACCTGTACACATGTCACCTGGAAACTGCTATCTGACGTCAGGTATAATACCAACTAGCAGGTTCCCGGCTAGTCCTGTCCGGTGTACTCATAACCCAATGAGCACCTGTATACATCTTAGGTGAACCAACTGACACCAGTGGCTTGTGAGACCGGCCACCGCCCCTTGTCGGGGTCTCGACTGTATACACTAGTCTACTCTGGAGTATCGATGCCCTGTCTCGAAACTCTCACGACTAGGGACCTTTTAAGGATGTGCTTATAGACTCCAGCTCTCACGTATATGATCGCCCTCATACTGCTGGTATTCAAGCAAGAATCCTAGGGGCTCTATCAACGTGTAATAGCGACTCGTAAGGTCACCAAAAGCAGTACACGATGATAAAGATAAACCAGATAGCATACTATCATCTCGAGTAAGACTGTCCTACCGGTATAGGTCCTCCCTCAACCATTGCAATCACGTGCCTGTGATCCAATAATTGACTCTGAGGGCACTATGTCCAACAATCTCCCACTTGCACTCAAGGCTAATTATCGCGATGTCGCATACTCACAGCCCGTGTGATACCGAACACCCAACTCCTCTACTAGTCAGTCTCACAAAGCTCGTTTGCGAAATTATTGCGTTCGAGGAATAGCCTCAGTGAGTGGATTCGCTGTGATGTTTCTTTCTATGTCTCTCTTTATCTCAAGTTCGCGGAGAAAGCCATCTCCCGAAATGAGCAATACCTGTCTTAGAATGTCTGGATGTCTGATGGGACCTAGCTCATAAATGAACTCCAAATCCAAACTTCTCAGACTGTATCGTCAACTGAACTTAATCAGTATCCTGCGCCATGCCATCCTTCAGTATCTACCTGGACCACCTGTCCATAATACTGACCCTCGTCAGAGGGAAAACTATAACTCTGACAGTCACTCTGCCATCCAGGTCACCTTGGAAGCCTGGAATGATAACCGTCTCCTAAATGAGGCTGCCGTCATCAAATCCCTAGAACATCCACTTATGTTCTAAAACTGCTTCCGATTGTTTCTCCAGGATTGGATTAATATCAACTTATTGCATCTACTGCAAGAACAACATCTGGTGTGGTACTTGACATCTCATGATTGACTCAATTGCCTAAGCAAGTGATCTGCCAATCATGCACATCCCTCTCCCCTTTAGTCTGTAAGACACCTTTAGAGAGGGTGACTCCATTACCTGCAGGTATACTACCGTGCCAGGAGTCGTCCATTCTAAATACTCATAGAATGCTGTTTAAGTACCCAGATTGGGAAACCACCCAAATCTAGATCTAAAACCATAGATCTAGTAACCAGAATGTCTTATATAATATCCAAGTCCTGTGTGGAGAAACCACTGTGTGACGACCAAAGTATAACCGATCGTAGTATAGGAATATTACTTCCTACTCTGTGTATGTTATCCAACTATCAGGACATCACACCCTACTACCTTCTTAACAGATCCATCCCTTATTCTGATGAAGTCAAACCTATGACTGTCACGTCAGAAATAGATGATCTATCTCCGCTATATCTGCTTTAGTCTATAGATAGATATAAGCCACTTTCCCACCATGCTTCCGTTGCTCTCACTGACTACGACAACCCTCTGGCAGAGTCATATAGACGTACACTTCTAAAGCCAGTTTAGAACGACGCTATGCTCATCCTCCTGCTGGGTCTCACAGTCTGGAACAACAGCAATGGCAAGTCTGGGTAAACAAGAACCTCCCTGCCACCGTCCTTGAGCATACCGAAGTACCTCTCGAGCGCATGAGGTTACCCACCATATCTGCGGAGTGGCCAATGGAATGTCAAACCAGATTGAATCTTTAGGTTCTTATCAAATCTTCAGTAATCGTTTGCGATTCTGGAATCACTTCCAGTTCTACCATACTCCCACTACTGTTTTCTGAAAAAATCCATTTTTGTTTAAACTGTGACGAGTCAAGAACAATATCACTATTGATCTTCCAGATGGTAGAAAATCAACCCTCATCATAGTCCGGGTCAACCCACAAACAGCCATTACAGAAACGTGCCTTGAGTTATCCAGAGTCTGGTTTTAAGCATAAGCCGGACAATTCCCCGTACCTTAACAATGTCAAGATATGAACTGTTCTATATCCAATGTAAAAACAGAGGCACTGATTTAATTGAACCAGATTCAAATCATGCAGCTGTCTCCAGTGCATGTCAACTAAATGGAAAAAGGCCGATCAGCATTACTCAACTTAGAAATGCTTCCAATTATGAGTAACCTGAAAGAGAAGCAAGCTCTCTTAATCATTACTATCAACTGAATACCATACACAAGTATCTACATCTTCGATCACTTTGAAGAATCTCGATACTTGCAATACCTGGTTCTCTAATTTACTCATATACCTATAACTTCTCAAAACTTGGACCTGTATTTCTACGAAACACTTGTCTAAGAACTAGAGAAGTCATAAGTAAACTGAATATAGTACGAGGACCAACCCCTCTGTCCTAATGGACACTGGACAACATACAATACTCTGTATAAGTCCCCTGAGTCTAATGACTCATTCAATGTCTGTCGTAGGTTGAAAACTGTACTTATGGTTAAGAAGAATTACACCGCTGTGTTCATATCATAATATCGCATTTCATATTCCCTAATTCTTATTCGTTTTATAAAGAAACAGGTGCTTTTGACACATGTCTGCTACATGTTACAGGTTACTGGTTTTTGGAGCGAAAACAGTGAAAAAGACACAAGACGACAGAAAAGGGACTTTTGACCAACAAATAGAAGGATCCTAATCAAGCCTAGACGAAGAACAGTGTAAGGTCCAAAATGTCAAGGCAAACGGTTAAAAGATCGCTACAAGTTTTTTACTGAAAGATCTGGAGAAGAATAAGAAGCCAAACAGAGAAAAGTACTAAAGAATAAAGAAGCCCAAATACCCAGTATGCAGCCCAAGAAAATTGGTGATCTGAACTCACCAAAGGGCCGCGGAACCGCGGCCCAAGCCAACCAATGCCGCAGTTCCGTGGCCATTTAATGCACTCGTCGGTGCAAATTTTGTGTGGCGGTGCGTCGGTGACTTTGTTGGGATTTTTCGGGGGTATTTTTGTAATCTCACATGTGCGAATCCCGTAACCCTAAATTTCCCTGTTTCCTTATAAAATTGTAATCAAAATATTGTAATGTGATGCCTCTTTTCAATCAATAAAATTTCAGAATGTTTTGAGAATTGAAGAGCATCACTTAATGTAAGTTCTTTTAAATTTCTGCCCTAGTTGATAATTCATTTCTTGCTCTAGCTCTAATTTAATTATTGCCTTAGATAAATCCTGTCATTGCCCTAAGTAATTCTAGTATAGAACTTTTTAATCTGCAGTAGATAATTAGTTTTTTAGATCAAAAACAAAACACATAACAAAAATGTCATTTTTAGAAGATCCCCTAATGAGCGAGTAATTTCCTTACTTGTTAGGGTTAGGAATAAAGGAAGGATTGAGAGATGAATATCTCTCATCTTTTTCAATGCCGATAATTTTTCATAAGTAGAACTTCATGCACGCATGCATGATCCGCTCCCTACGGCACCCTACCACGAGGTAACGGTGAAACCGTAGTATAAAGGACCGGACATGCATGACGTCCATGAGGGTTATAGCAATTAGTAGGAAAGGACGGACAAGGATCTAGAGGAAGAAACTTCATTTCTTCCCAATCATCCTAATCCCCTTTACTAATAATTGTTATGACTTCTAAAAAAGTTTTAATCGAGTGCATTGAAAGAGGTGTTAATACAAATCTTATCAAACCCTACTTTAGACCTAACC
The DNA here is from genome assembly GCA_030015575.1 of Agapanthus africanus. Lineage (NCBI taxonomy): Eukaryota > Viridiplantae > Streptophyta > Magnoliopsida > Asparagales > Amaryllidaceae > Agapanthus > Agapanthus africanus. The sequence continues at coordinate 405,252,745 of CM057349.1, read as the reverse complement.
CTAGCAAGTTCCTTAATATCGTACAACTTAGTTTTTAAACTCAATCAGCAAAATCAAACCACATTTGGAATCAATTCGTAAAAATATATAAGAAAATTACACATATCTGCGGATCGACCCGTATTCACCGGCTAGCTGCAAAGCGACGCCGTTTCTGATTACGGTTAACATATATTTTTGAACTAATTAAATGGCGCCGTTGCCGGGGATGGCGTAAAATTTCTTTTGTGTAATTTCAGGTTGATATAAATTTTAAAAATCATAAAAAATCTGAAAATACAAAAATACAAAAACATTTTTATCAATTTTTATCTGTTTGAAGGGTTTAGTGTTTGAATCTTGCAGGAACAGCGAAGAATCGCGGATCTGGAAAATTACAGAGTGAAAAAACAGAAAAAATCACATCGGAACAGAAGGGAAATTCCACAACAGAGGGGCATAATTTTTTCAGGGCTCTGTTACCACCATACCGCCGCCCTTCCGCGGCCATTGCGCACCTAGAACCGCAGTTCCACGGTCTGACTGCCACGTCAGCGCACCAAATTTTCTGGTCTGTTTCCTCATTCTCCTTTCTGAAAATCCCCATATATCTTTTGTGAAAATTTTCTGCAGGATTTCTTTGCGCTAAAGATCTTCTCTCCCCTTCTAAATAACAGATTTTCTGCAGGTTTCTTTGCGCCGCGCTAAAAAAATTGATTGCAAGTGAATTTAATGTTTTGCATAATTTAATCGGACTTTAAGGGGCTAATTGACCAATCTCAGATTGGGTGGGGATTTCATCACCCTTCCCAGGACCCCAGAAAACACTTAAAGCATTTGCATTGACCACAATTAATTAAAAAAATACTAGACTCAGCCCTAAGGATATCGAGCTCAATAGGAAAAGGACTAGTATAGGCATCGACCGTTTATCCTAACCTGATTTTGCGGTGTCTAGGCAAGTGTGTCTAGGCTAGTGGTTATTAATTAAGCCCACTACTGTGGTTCCTTCCCACTTACCTGGCACTTACCTGGCCGCAATTGGCGGTGAAGAGACGGTTTGAGGTCCTATTTCTAGCCCTAGTTAGGAGCTGTCTAGCAGACCTAGATGACCCTAGATCTAGGCCTGATTGTGCATGTGTGGTTGATAGCAATTGTGTCACGAGTCTCTTTTCAAAAATCTCTTTGCAAACATTCTCACATAAATAAAAAAAACCAAAGGGAAAAATCTTTTCAAAACTTGCAACTTGTCGCTAAAGGAATTTGCAACTCACTTACACCACTTCCCTTCATTGACGTTATCTTACCTCCACATTCTGTCTTTCATTTTTTTTCTGACTACACTACCCCTTTAGTGTATGTCACTTTGGACTAGGGATACTAACGCCCGATTAGTCTGTGTTTCGTTGGTACCGACTGACGAACCCTTCGACACCGAAGTCGACATTCCGTCCACTTTCTTACCTCCACCTTCAAATTCTTCTTCCGAAGGCATGTCGGGATTCAACCCCAACGATACCTTACCGACGGGAATGATTCCACCTCCATTAGGTGCGAATAACCCGAATCAACTACCTGTTGAAGCACCCGCACGAGTTGCGCTCCAGGATCTCTTTTACCCCGTCCGCACTTCTTTACCTACCTGTCTTTCACCCCCACCGGCAATTGGGGACAATTTTGAAATAAAACCACATTTCATCAATATGCTGCCAAAATTTCATGGTTTGGAATCTGAAGATGCTTATATCTTTATCAATAAATTCCAAAATGTGTGCGCTATTATGAAAACGACCCAATTAAGTGATGACGCTATAAGGCTAAGGGTCATTCCTTTTACCTTATGTGACCTAGCCGAGAAGTGGCTATACAGCACCGCATCACATTCCATTAGAAATTGGGATGAGTTTGTGAAAGCTTTTCTTAAAACGTTCTATCCTCATCACACAACTGCTAAAATCCGTAACGAGATTATACAATTTTCACAGCTTCCTTCCGAACCATTTTGGAAGTGCTTCGAGAGATTTAAAGACCCACTCGTTCAATGCCCTCATCATGGGATCGAAAGTTGGCAACTTTGCCAAACATTATACGAGGGATTTAACTCGGCAACGAAACAGTTGCTAGAAACCATATGTCAAGGTCATTTTCTCTCCAAGTCTAGTGAAGAAGCGTGGCAGTTTCTTGAGGATCTTAGTGAACAAACAATTCGGTGGGAGAGCTCCAAGACCATATCATGTTCTTCTAGTGGTCAATCGAGGGAAGGCATACATCAAGTAGAGATGTAAATTGCTATGAAGGCCGAGATTGCCGCTCTTGCTAAAAAGCTAGAAGCGATTGAGACCAAAATCTCGTCGTCTTCTCCTGCCCCTGTTATGCCTCCACGAACTGTGTGTGCTTGTTGTTCGGCTCCATCACGCTGAACCGAAGAGTGTCCTTACAATGCATCTACTCAAGGACAGGATCAAGTCAGTGCTGGCTTTCAGCAACGACAGAGAAACGATCCATACTCTTCGACATACAATCCGGGGTGGAGGAGTCACCCAAATTTCACTTGGAACCAAAATCAACAATTCCAAGGAAATAACAATTATCAAGGGCCTCCTCCCCAACAATAACAAGCACCCCCACAAACTCAATTTCAACAACCTTTCCAACAGCAACCTTACCCTAATCAAGTGAACAATTTAGTGCCTAATAATTCTTACGCGCCAAACAATTTTGTTCAACCTAACAATGACAAGGTTAGCTCGCTCGAAAGAAGTCTAGATGCGTTCCTAAAGCAATCTACATAGTCTTCAGTAAGACTAGAGACTTCTATTCAATCTTTGGTGCAAAACAGTGCCTCACACGATCAAAGCATCAAATCTATTGAGGCACAAATTGCACAACTCAATGCAGCATTGAGCGAGCGAGAGAATGGAAAGCTCCCATCTCAACCACTGCCCAATCCCGGTCACGCACATGCTGCACATCAACAGCAAACTCATAACGTAAACGCTGTGACCACGTTGAGATCGGGGAAAATGTTGCAAAACAATGTGGGCATTCACAATGACACCCCTGCCGGTAGTTCTTCTTCACCTTCTTCTTCTTTGTTAGAGCCTGTTCTCCATCATTCACAAGGCTCTACTCCTTCTAGCTCTAACGGACCCACTTCTCACAACACGAACACATCTACACGGGGTTCCGTTCCAACTCAACAATCTGATCCGTAAAAATTGGACTCAATAACATTTCAAAATGCTCCTTTTCCAAACCGGTTGAGATCCAATAAACCAACTCCACAAATGGAGAAGATTGTCGAGTTGTTCAAACAGGTAAGCATAAATATCCCTCTTTTGGATGCAATCCAACAAGTTCCTTCATATGCAAAAATTTTAAAGGAATTGTGCACCAAAAAGAGGAAGTCACAAGTACCAAAGAAAGTTTTCGTCGCTAGTGCTGTTAGTGATGCTCTTGTCAATTCTTTACCCCCAAAGCAAAAAGACCCCGGTTGTCCTACTATTTCGATAACAATTGGGGACAAGAACATCAATAGAGCACTATTAGATCTTGGTGCTAGTGTCAATTTGCTACCTTATTCCGTGTACGAACAATTAGGGGTTGGAGAGTTGAAACCCACTCGTTGTACTCTCCAAATGGTTGATCGATCAATCACCCATCCAAGGGGTGAGCTAGAGGATGTGTTGATCAAAGTTGAGGAGTTCATATTCCCCGTTGATTTTATTGTTATGGATACACAACCTGTTGCTAACTCACGGAACCAAATTCCGGTGATTCTCGGTCGACCATTTTTGGCCACTTCTAATGCCGTAATAAACTGTCGCAATGGCTCCATGACTCTATCCTTCGGGAAGACGTCTAGTGAGTTCAATATTTACAAGTTAGGAAGTCTGCCCCCCGTGCCTAATGCTAGTACACGAGAAGTTTGCTTTATTCACGAAATCACGCAGGAGGACTGCGAGTTTGAAAGATTTTTGTTTGATGAGAACAGCTTTGACGCCACTAGTGCGTCCCTCCTTAAGCCTACCACAGTCGACACAACCGATATTGATTATGAAAGTTTTACTTTTTCAGATAATGACGACTCACAGCCCGAATATGAGTCTTTTGAATTTTTGGATGAGTTAGTTGAACCATCCGAATCGGTTGTTTGCAGTGATTTCGCACCTGTGTTGGAGTCCTTTGAGTTCGAGGTAGATTCCGTAATGATTCTTTCGCCTCCAAAACTCGAACTCATGTCCTTGCCACCTCACCTTAAATATGCTTACATAGGTGAGAATGAGACTTTTCCCATTATAATATCAGCATCTCTAGCCTTCGAGCAAGAGAACGCTATTTTAAAGGTCTTACAAGATAGGCGGCAAGTTTTCGATTGGACTATGGCGGACATCGAGGGGATTAGTTCCCTCATAATTGAATATCATATGCAATTGATGGATGATGCCAAGTCAATAAAGGACCCACAGAAACATTTTGGGGGTATTGTGGTGAGTCAACCTCCTTCTTTAGAAGTTGAACCACCCCCATTTCTTTTAATAAGCTATGAGAATGCCAATATTCCACTGACTGCTAATCATTCTCATTCTCATTTTGATTCATCACCACATTATATATATTCACTTCCACACTTTCACGACCATCACTCCTATCTTCCCTAATTCTTTTTTGATCGGTATAACATGTTCTTCCGCCAACCGACACTCTTTACAGATAAATTTTTCGACTGGTTGGTGTTGATGTTTGGTCTGTGCAAAGTCTGGCAGTAATGTCTAATATTGTTTCATTGAAGTTTGGGGGGCCTTTCTGTATATATTTTTGTTTTTCTTTTAATAATAAAAAAAATAAATAAATAAGTGCCGACATTTTCATCCTATTGGTGCAGCATGACAGTGAGGACACTGTCAAGTTCAAGTTTGGGGGTATGCTCGGTACGTTTTCTTCCTTCGCATTCATTTGTACATATTTTTGCATTCGCATATTATTTGAAAACCCATAAAAATTGAAAAATTTCAAAAAATTTATAAAAAAAAATTATTGTATTCAATTTTGGCCATATTTAACTTGAAGTTTGACAAATAGGTTAACTAGCTGCGAACAACTAGATCTTAGACATGGTAAATTAAAAACCCTAAAAATAACCTTCTTTAAAGATTAACGGTAGAAAGTATATGTTTTTATAGTTTATTTAGAAATAGGCTAATTTTGGGTTCACTTCTTGGGCTAAGTCGAAACAAAGAAAAAGTATTAATGTTCTTATTAGAGTATAAGTTGAAAAATAGATCCTAGCTTAAGTCTAGATTCTGAAAACGTATACCCTACAATTTGCACAATCATAAACCTTGAAACTTGGAATAGTAGAAGATACCTTGAAATGCTCTTGTCTAAAGTCCTTAGTACGAAGAAAATAAAAGAAAAAAAAAGTGAATAAAAAAAATGGACACTGGTTTTTGTGATTACTCAAGGCTGTAAAAAAATAGAAAAATATTTAGCGAGGGTGCTTCATCACCTAGTGCCTTAGACCAACTGGTTTGGGAGTCACTGCTAAAGCCTTGGGTGTTGCAAAACTAGGATGTACGCCTTAAAGTGCTAACGCATCTTGTAATCGGTTGTTGGTACCTCAAGAAGTATTAACGGTCGCATGAAGGATGCGTAAGCAAATTTCATTTAAAAATTCACTAATTAATAAGTGTTTTGGATAATGGACGAGAGTACGATTGCTTGATTTGAATTTCTAAGTATAGGGGTGATATTTACACACACGTGGGGATATGTGATTAGAATTTAGATAAGAGAAAGGAATGAAGAATAAAACTTGTATCTTCAGTAGAGTTGATAGAAAAATTCCTAAGTGGAGATGGAACCCTAAAAGGAAAACCTAAGAAATGCCGAAAGCTGAGTGATTCTATAGAACATATATAATCTTAAGTTAAATGATGAGGAAGTGTGAAGAATATGGGTGGATAGTTTATGAGTCGATGATAATAGAATTCTGTGTTAGAAAACCTAATTGGAGAATTATTGTCGAAAAAGCCAAATTGATAGAATTTTGTGGGTGTAATCCGCTGAAAACCCTCAGGAGACAACACTCCTCCTACTAGGGACACCTAGAGGTTTAACGGCTTGTTGCACAAGCTCAGTGCAATCGCGTTTCCCTGCGAAAGTGCGGCTAGGTTAGGTTTTTATCAAGAATAAAAAAAATAAGTTTGCTCGAGGACGAGCAAAAGATAAGTTTGGGGGTATTTGTTCATATCATAATATCGCATTTCATATTCCCCAATTCTTATTTGTTTTATAAAGAAACAGGTGCTTTTGACACATGTCTGCTACATGTTACAGGTTACTGGTTTTTGGAGCGAAAACAGTGAAAAAGACACAAGACGACAGAAAAAGGGACTTTTGACCAACAAATAGAAGGATCCTAATCAAGCCTAGACGAAGAACAGTGCAAGGTCCAAAATGTCAAGGCAAACGGTTAAAAGATCGCTACAAGTTTTTCACTGAAAGATCTGGAAAAGAATAAGAAGCCAAACAGAGAAAAGTACTGAAGAATAAAGAAGCCCAAATACCCAGTATGCAGCCCAAGAAAATTGGTGATCTGAACTCACCAAAGGGCCGCGGAACCGCGGCCCAAGCCAACCAATGTCGCGGTTCCGCGGCCTTTTAATGCATGTGTCGGTGCAAATTTTGTGTGGCGGTGCGTCGGTGACTTTGTTGGGATTTTTCGGGGGTATTTTTGTAATCTCACATGTGCGAATCCCGTAACCCTAAATTTCCCTGTTTCCTTATAAAATTGTAATCAAAATATTGTAATGTGATGCCTCTTTTCAATCAATAAAATTTCAGAATGTTTTGAGACTTGAAGAGCATCACTTAATGTAAGTTCTTTTAAATTTCTGCCCTAGTTGATAATTCATTTCTTGCCCTAGCTCTAATTTAATTATTGCCTTAGATAAATCCTTTCATTGCCCTAAGTAATTCTAGTATAGAACTTTTTAATCTGCAGTAGATAATTAGTTTTTTAGATCAAAAACAAAATACATAACAAAAATGTCATTTTTAGAAGATCCCCTAATGATCGAGTAATTTCCTCGCTTGTTAGGGTTAGGAATAAAGGAAGGATTGAGAGATGAATATCTCTCATCCCTTTCAATGCCGATAATTTTTCATAAGTAGAACTTCATGCACGCATGCATGATCCGCTCTCTACGGCACCCTACCACGAGGTAACGGTGAAACCGTAGTATAAAGGACCGGACATGCATGACGTCCATGAGGGTTATAGCAATTAGTAGGAAAGGACGGACAAGGATCTAGAGGAAGAAACTTCATTTCTTCCCAATTATTCTAATCTCCTTTACTAATAATTGTTATGACTTCTAAAAAAGTTTTAATCGAGTGCATTGAAAGAGGTGTTAATACAAATCTTATCAAACCCTACTTTAGACCTAACCCTAGCAAGTTCCTTAATATCGTACAACTTAGTTTTTAGACTCAATCAGCAAAATCAAACCACATTTGGAATCAATTCGTAAAAACATATAAGAAAATTACACATCTCTGTGGATCGACCCGTATTCACCGGCTAGCTACAAAGCGACGCCGTTTCTGATTACGGTTAACATATATTTTTGAACTAATCACGCTGTTCAATGCTCCTTACCTAACCATCCATTGATATAGGTAAATGTCATAGACATAATTTCAAAAAGGTATATCTCACTCTATAAAAATAGACGTACAGATATATCAATTTGAAATTGGTGCATAACAAAGGATATTCAAAACCAAATATTTGCCGTTCGGCAAACAACCCAGGTGACTTTCTCAAATATCACCAATTACAACGAATCCCGATATAATGAGGATGATCACCTAATCCCCAATAACTTACTCCCACTCATCACCTATAAAACCATACAGATGTGAGAATCATACCTGGTAAATACATACCCAACTAAAACCTGTTTGCACGTCTCCTTTGAGCGTGGTAGGGTAGTAATCAAAGCACAGTGGGAACTCACACGAGACAAATGACGATCTCAGGTCGATGAACTAATCTGTACACATGTCACCTGGGAACTGCTATCTGACGTCAGGTAAAATACCAACTAGCAGGTTCCCGGTGAGTCCTGTCCGGTGTACTCATAACCTAATGAGCACCTGTATACATCTTAGGTGAAGACACCAGTGGCTTGTGAGACCGGCCACCGCCCCTCGTCGGGGTCTCGACTGTATACACTAGTCTACTCTGGAGTATCGATGCCCTATCTCGAAACTCCCACGACTAGGGACCTTTTAAGGATGTGCTTATAGACTCCAGCTCTCACGTATATGATCGCCCTCATACTGCTGGTAGTCAAGAAAGAATCCTAGAGGCTCTATCAACGTGTAATAGCGACTCGTAAGGTCACCTAAAGCAGTACACGATGATAAAGATAAACCAGATAGCATACTATCATCTCGAGTAAGACTGTCCTACCGGTATAGGTCCCCCCTCAACCATTGCAATTAAATGCCTGTGATCCAATAATTGACTCTGAAGGCACTATGTACTACAGTTCGGCACGTCTAAATTTTAAATCGGGCATGGTTGATGCTTTGTGGACCTTTGTGAGAGTGCCTAGTAACCCTGCACTTCTCGTGATGTAGCGCACACGTGAAGGGAACGTGGCGCGCTTGGCACTGAGCGCCAGTCCAAAGAGCGCAAAGCGCTTCTGTTCAAATAGCGCACACGTGGGGAGCACGTGGCGCGCTTGGCGGTGAGCGCCTGTCAAAGAGCGCAATGCGCTTCTGTTTAAGTTTGGAGCGCTAAGGCTCTGCAGCGCTGTACGCTCTTCTTTAATTTGAGCGCTGAAGCTCTCTTTAAGCAGCTTTACGTCCTGAGAATCACATTCTCTATAAGAGACTTTGTCTCATGGATTTAAGAACGAAGTTCTTATTTTTTATAGGAGATATTCTAATCTCTTATATTTTTATGAAAGGCTCTGCCTTTATGAATCTATGATCCCAAGAGAATTGAATTATTTTCCCTCCCTTTTTATAATGAGATATTATAATCTCTTTTGTGAGAAACAATTTGTCTTATAGATCTATGATCTGAAGAAGATTAAGTTCTTCATTTTATTTTTATGACGAGATATTTTGATCTCTTTGTGAAAGACCTTGGTCTTATAGATCTACGATCTTAGATAAAGAAGTAAATTCTTCTTTTATATGAGACGATTTCATCTATCTGTTCTTTTTACCTTGAAGAAAGTTTTCTTCTTCTGAGAGCTTGCTCTTTGTCTTTGAAATTTTTCAAAGTTTATGGGAGGGTTCCTCTCTCTGTTTCTGTATATGAGACTTAAAGTCTTAAGTCTTTTTTATAGTGAAGGCTGATCAGTTAAAGAGATCTTTTCTCTGGTTGATTTGGGGATGTTTCCTCCGTTGGATCTTTGGTCCAAGGGCTTCTGATTTACAGAAGGCAATCTTCTTGTTTTTAACAAGATTGGGAAATTTTCCCCATACATAATTTATTCTGTGTTTTGCTGATTTTTAATCACCTTTGGATCATTGATCCAACGATGCTATGATTTACAGAGCACAATCTTTTTGTTTGGAATGATTTTAAGGAATCTTTCCTTAACAGAATTTCATTCTGGTCAATTGATGATTTATCATCTTTATTGGATCTTTGATCTGACGGTGGGGAACATTTAGTTCCAGCGCTAGCGCACTCGTGCTTTGCACGTGAGCGCCGCTTCAGAGCGCTGGCGCTCTTTGCGCTCGCGCACTCGTGCTTTGCACATGAGCGCCGCCTCGGAGCTCTGGCGCTCTTATGAAGCACTGCTCATTTCAAATTTTGAAAATTTGAACAGTGCTTTGCACTGATTGGGGGAAACAAATGCCCCCCACCGTTGCGCTAACGTGGCTCACACGTGAGTGCAGCGGTAGCAGCATCTCCACCATTAGATCAACTTAGAAGTTGAAGCGGCTCTCTATGCCTATAAATAGGCCCCTTGGCCCCTTGTGATGATCTCTGTTCATCTTCTTTCTTATTTTCTGAGAATTATTTCTCCTTCAGAGCATAGTTCTCTGCTTTAAGAACTCTCTTAGAGACAGAACTCTGTCAAATTTTTAGGTAAAAGATCAAATCTTTTGAAGAGATTAGTCAATAATCAAGGGTTTCACCCATTAACAGAGCTTTTGCTCTACTTAGATCATAGATCTTCAAGAAAACCTTTTTAGGGTTTCTCAACAGAGCTTTGCTCTTGTTAGATCTTAGATCTTCCTTAGGGTTTCTTAACCCATTAATCATAGCTTTGCTCTTTCAAATTATGTAGATTTATTAATCTTTCATAAAGAACTCTTAAGAGTTTGTTCATGGATCTTGAAGATCATGGAATTTTAATTCATTAAAAACTTTACTTTAAGTTTTCTGATGGGTTATTCCATCATTCTTACAGAGCATGGCTCTTAGAATATTTCTTAAGGAATTTTATTCCTTTCATCATCAGAGCTGAAAGACGTCACTCTGTTGTAGAGCGCTGCTCTCAATAGGAGATTTACTCCTTGGCCCGAGGAGTTCTCATTAAATGAGAATCCTTTGAGGATTTCCTCATTTATTGACAGTCTCATCAAATGATGAGACTGGTTTATTAATGATGAGTTGTCATCCAGATTGAGTGGGTCCCCTTTGGCCCTTTCTTACTTCATTGCAGTGTGGTACGGATTTAAAGTACCAAGTACCGAACTTGACTTGTAGCACTGATGGCTAATTTTGTTCTCTTTCGCACAGGTACCATGTCTTTCGATACTTCGTTTCCCTTTGTCCGTTCGGAAGGCGGATTCCCCGAAACGCCAGTAGACCGAGAAGTTTTTGCACTGATCAAGGATCACGGCCCAAAGCGGAAGAATCTCCATTTATTGGGAACATGGTATAACCAAATCATCAAAGGTCGTCGGAGTTTTTCTTGCGTGACACCTTCGGATCCTATTTCGGCGATCCCTTATGCAGATGCACCTTCGATAAACTATGCTGCGGAGGAGGTGAATTGGACTTCAGAGGGTCTCCTTCGGCCTTCTATGGCCGCAATACCCGTACAACCGCTGGCGGCTTTGGACACTCTAAGGCGGCGCATATGTCAGGGCGAGTCGCGCCCTTGGGGATAGCCATACAACATAGGATTAACTCCCCATCACCCAGCCGGATATCTGTAGTGGGCCCGATATATCTTATCGGCGAAGAAGTCACAGCTGCTAAAGCTCGGATTGTACCCTGTGATCTATGCTTCTTTGTTTCAGTATTCCACACCTCCTGCATGGTGGGTCAAGGCATTTCTGGAGCAACGGAACATTCTGACCCACACCTTCCTTTTATTGGATCGAGAAGTCTCCATTTCTTTAGAGGAATTTGCTGAGGTCTCTGGTTTACCCGTTAGGGGAGAACATTACGAGGAGCTGCTTCCTTCGGATGAGTATATTTTTGCCACCAAATCAGTGGCAATGGGTCTTACCCCAAAAAACGCTATTCAACAGCAATTCCCAAGTTTGATAAAGGTGCTGAATATCTATGAGAACCTTTTTCTCGAATCCGGAGGTCGTGGGGTTAGTTTCACATATTTCATCGCCCGTTTTCTCCGCTCGGAAGTCCTATCGAAGGAAGCCGGGAAATTTGCCAAACTTGATGATCCTTTTGGTTTCGGTTTGGACAACCAGCCGGCAGCGGAGGCGGATCAGAGAAACTTCTTTCTCTCCAACACCCCGGTCTTCTCTTTCACAGAGCTTGCAACTCCTGGAATTGACGAAGAAACATTCTTTTTAGGTTTCCTAAGGCTATGGCTAAGTTGGTTTGCGCTTCCGATGCACCCTCGCCATATGAGGCCGTCCATTTTTTACCCAGCTCACCGAATGGTTGCTGGGATGCAAGTGGCCGTCGGGATCGCTGGGTTAGCCCATTTGTATCACGGCCTCAGCTTGGCAGCAGACACTACTAATCAGGGGTACAACCTGTAAACTTCTCGATGCATTATTTCACCTCGTGGCTCGAGTTGCACGTGCTTGGCGTCTTCGGTATCCACAGAAGGCCTTGCTTCTATGATAAGTGTAAGTTCCCTCGGATCATGTGGCTAATCGACGCATCCATTATAAACCCGACACCGCGGGAAGCTAGGGGTTTGCTCCTTCATCCACGCACGTTTGGAGATGGCATGTCCTTCACCGATAAAATTCTGACCGTCGGCCAGGAATCCACGAAAACGGTGCTGCCATTGCAGGACATTTTTAAAGATGGGGACTCTGTCTTGAAAGCTCGGGAGATTCTTCATCTATACTCCATCAAGCCGGGCTTTCTCATGTTTAGACAGAATGATTCGGCGTTGTTCATGAGATACAACACGCATCATTTCGCCCAGCAGTTAAGCTATAATCAGGATGTCCCGCTTGAGGCCTTCTTAGCAGAACCGGCTGCCGCTGAAGAGGGTATCCGGAATGCGTTGCATCATTTTATGCGCCTAAACACAGTGTCCAACTTTTTCATCAGTGAATCGAGCTGTGTTCTGAAGGCCCTGAATGTGTATGTGGCGTGGTATCAACATTCGATGGGCCCCGTTATTAGGAAAGAAAGCGATTGTTGCTTGATCGCAAGGGCACCGGCCCGACTGGTAACCCCGTTGTTCCCTTGAAATGATGGACCATTGTCTGTCCTCCCTTGAGGGAAGCTGCTGCGGCTATGGTACCGCGTGATATTTCTGAGCTACCGCTACCCCGTGTTCCCGTTGAAGTAGCAGCTGTGGCGTCTCCTGAGTCCGGCTTGGGTGCGGAGATCGGGACTCGCCGCCCGAAGTTTCTCGCCAAACGCAAGCTCGTGTTACCGGCGGCCGGTACTCGCTCGCAAAAGAAGAAGAAGTCGATTCTTTCTGTAGACGTTGTATTCGGCCAGGAGCCCCATGCTCCTTATAGCGAAGGCTTAAGCGAATACGGGACCAACGAGGGTTTATTCATAGCGCCATATGATACTGATCTGGAGGCTGCAATCGCGGCTTCCGAGCGATTAGCTAGCAACAAAGCAGGACCGATCATCCTCGCACAGTCAGGTATACTTCCGCCGTATCTTTGTGTGGTTATATCACACATTTTTTTTATTATCATGCTTTGACTGACACTTCTTTTTCAACAGGCGCCTCCACGAAGAGGCTATCATGGCTTCTCTCAAGACTTTCGAAGAGGAAGAGAGGCTTCGCGTTTCCTTGGGCCTCGGTATATTTCGACTTATTGTGTTTTCATTCCCTTTTTTATGGGTAATCTGATCCTTCCTTTTTATCTTATTGCAGGGACTACCTCGACTCAGGTTATCCCGAGTGCAGCACCGACTTCACAGGGTGGTGCGGAGACGCTTCCAAGGCCGGCTACCGAAGTCCCAGCCTCCCCAGTATTGCCAAAAGAGGCTTCACTTAAGCAACCGATGACGGACGCCATAACGGCTCCACAGGTAGCTCCTGGCTCGGATGATGACGTCTCCTTGACGGAGGTCTTAAGAAGATCAGCTCTCACGGCTCAGGCAGAAAGGAAGCAGGAGGCGTGCGGCAAGAGAACATAACGCTGCCTTGGCTGTAGGTGCAGGCTCAAGCGCTGCTTCCCCTGTCGCTGCTTCTTCAGAGGGTGCTCCGTCCGCCCTATCTATCGCTCATAAACAAGCGGTACGCGCGGCTCGGGAAGTAATTGAAAGGTCGTCCTAAGGTAACGTAACACTAGGTACTTTTGTCAGAGTTTTGATCTTCAGATTCTCATATATCTTACCCTGCAGGGCCAAGTCCTGATGCGGAGGTGACAGGTGAGATGACGAAAACCACTGAGCCCGAAGCGGCTACTCTTTCTCAGGTGTCCGGGACTGCTCCTATTGCCGTTCTTTCCGCCTACGGTTCCTTGCCATCGCTTGGCATTGTGAGTGCCATGACGGCTCTCGTGGAATCAGGGGACGAAGCCACGGGCGGCGAAACCACCCTCCCGAGTGAGATCGAAGAAGTCGTGATGCTTGGTGATGCTTCCGTCACAGTTTTGGTTGATGACCTGTCTGGTAGGTCTCGGGTCACTGCATTCTTTTCGTTTTGCAACCCCTTCTGATGACATTTTGTTCCTTTTGAATGTAGGTGTGGTGAGCACTGAGCTTGTGCCGCCTGAAGAAGCACCACCAGCTGCCGCTCTGACGGTCGCTGCTCCTTCGTCTCCTCTTATATCTTCTCAAATGCTGGAAGGTATGGGTTTGTGATTAATTTAAATCAGGGACAACATCTTTCGTGTACTGACCATGTATCATCGTAATCTTGCAGGTGTTCTCTTTGATCATCTGTATCAAGTGCTGAACCCGCACTTCTCCTTTCAGTTGGAGATTAGTCTGCCCGCTGGTGTCGGTGAGTATCTTTTCTAACCGACGTCTTTTCTTTTCTTTAACGGGCAGCCATGTCATTGCTAATTCTTCTTTGCATTACTTGTAGCCTTACAAATTGAAGGAGGGGACGAGGGTATCGTCGCGCCACCGGTACTCCCAGCTCTGCCTCCTGTTGCAGCCGGTATAGTAAACTTTATTGTTCGTGTATCTTCTCTATTTCTTAAGCCGTCATCTGACTATGATTTGTTTTGCAGCGGTCGCACCGACTCCATCTCCGTTCGAGTCTTGCATCATAATGCCGGCAGGGCCCTTTTCCAGACGTCCATCTTCAAAATGCGCTGTGATCAGTCTGCGTATGTTGAGCGAATATATCGAGGAGCTTGACGCGGAGGCCCCTACATTCCCTGCAGATTTTTCTGCCGAGATTAATCCAATGTTGGCGACGCTTATGAACTTCCATAACGAAGGCGTCGTTGAGTCTTGGGTTAACCACTGTAGGAAGATTGAGGCATGTCTGTATAAGATTGAGCTCAGGCGTCCTACTCTGGAAATGTTGGCTTTGAACTCCCAGCGAGCTGCATGGGTTGAGCAGAGCATGTCCTTCCTCCTCCATTTTGAAAAAGAAGCGACCCTGAGGCGGAAGGAATGCGAGGAGGCTTCAGGTGAATCTGCCCGGCTGCGCGCACAAGTTGAAGCGAATGCCGCGCAACTGAGAGCCTTTTTTACAATCTGCAGCAATGTATTTCGGACGGGCTGGCATTGAGGCGGAAGCTCGACTTAATTGAGAGGGTTACGCAGAGTCGCGAAGCTTCCCAATGGGAAATCGATGAGAAGGCTTCATCGTGCTTGCAGCAGCGGGCTCGAATTGAAGTGGAGATGGCCGCGGCGGCCGATCATGAGAAGGAGTTGAGAGGAGTGCGCGAGCAGCTAGCTGATTTATTGAAGACGCCTCCTTCTCAGTAGCTGTTTTTTGTATAGATTGAACACTTGTAATTTTTGAATAACATGTATCCATTTTTGTTCTTTCATATGATTCAATTTGTACTCCATTGAATTCATGAATAAAAGATACACATTTTTTTTGTTCTATTGTTGCTTTCTTCTCTCCGCTGTGTTATTACTATGTGATTTTAGCAAGTGTGGCTTGTAGATAGTAGAGAACATTTCATCTTAGCCTCCTTGTAGGGTAGCGATGGCTTAGGAAGCAGGTTCAGGTCTGCTGCCTAAGACTTTTCAACTTTATGAGCCGTGAGGGTCTCATAAAGACTTTTCTCCCTGCGAGTCGAGAGGATCTCGTAGGTGTATTTTCTCCTTAGGAATCGTGAGGATTCCTAAGTGTGTTTTCTCTTGAGAGTCATAAGGATCTACCGAGAGAATTTTCTTCCTTACAAGTCGAGAGGACTCGTAAGTGATTAATGAGTTGACTTACTCCCGAATTAAAGCGTTGCTTTGACGGGGAGGTTGAGGGTTTGCTGTGGCTGTTTCCCACGGGGTCAGGATTGACTTTAGCCGTGTTCTAAAGAGCCAGGAGAGGTTGACTTTGGCAATATGGGGTCAGAATTGACTTTAGCCATACGAGGTCAGGGGTTGCTCTGGCCGTTTCTCACGGGGTCAGGATTGACTTCAGCCGTGTTCTACGGGACCGGGATTTGCTCTGGCCGTTTCCTATGGGGTCAGGATTGACTTTAGCCGTGTTCTAAGGGACCAAGATTTGCTCTGGCTGTTTCCCATGGGGTCAAGATTAACTTTAGCCATGTTCTACGGGACCAGGATTTGGTCTGGCTGTTTCCCACAGGGTCAAGATTGACTTTAGCCGTGTTCTACGGGACCAGGATTTGCTCTCTCGGTTGTCTTTGAACCGTCGGGGTTTGGAACAGGGACTTTGCCATGGCTCCAAGGTTGATTGTCGCGTCTGAATCCTGCTGGAATGAGGAGGAACGCTGTTGGTGATCTCTAGGCTATCTGTGAACCGTCAATATTTAGAACAGGGACTTTGCCATGGCTCCAAGGTTGATTGACGCGTCTGAATCCTGCTGGAATGAGGAGGAACGCTGTTGGTGATCTCTAGGCTGTCTGTGAACCGTCGAGATTTGGAACAGAGACTTTGCCATGGCTCCAAGGTTGATTGTCGTTTCTAAATCCTGCTGGAATGAGGAGGAACGCTGTTGGTGATCTCTAGGCTGTCTGTGAACCGTCGAGATTTGGAATAGGGACTTTGCCATGGCTCCAAGGTTGATTGTCGCGTCTGAATCCTGCTGGAATGAGGAGGAATGCTGTTGGTGATCTCTAGGCTGTCTGTGAACCGTCGAGATTTGGAACAGGCACTTTGACATGGCTCCAAGGTTGATTGTCGCGTCTGAATCCTGCTGGAATGAGGAGGAACGCTGTTGGTGATCTCTAGGCTGTCTGTGAACCGTCGAGATTTGGAACAGGGACTTTACCATGGCTCCAAGGTTGATTGTCGCGTCTGAATCCTGCTGGAATGAAAAGGAACGCTGTTGATGATTTCTAGGCTGTCTGTGAACCGTTGAAATTTGGCTTTCTTTTCTGATGGAGCCTGGTGGGATGATATGGTTCCCTCTTTGTTTGCGCCCCTGGATCGTATATAGGGATCGATGTGATCTCACCTGTAGGGCAAAAGTTTCATTTCATATGTATATTTTTTGTTTTCTTTCCGCGATGCTCTATCATTTCAGCTTTTTGTATCGCGAAAGTCACGATTGCCCAACCATTTCGGCTATTTTTCACGGTGCCCAATCATTTCGGCTATTTTCTTTTTACTCGCTGATTTTTATTGTGAGTTGCCCAATCATTTCGGCTGTTTTTGTATGCATACATTTTTACTTGCTGATTTTGTTGCAAGTTGCCCCATCATTTCGGCTATTTCATATGCATTTGTGGCTCGCTGGTTTTTCGCTGCGAGTTTGGGATTTGACACCGATTTAGGCATCAGCATCGCTACAACTGAGATATTGCACGGAGCACATCATTTTCCTCTGTCGATGTCGAAAAAAGATGGCTTAGCAAACAGGGTTAGGATCCTGTTGACTAAGACTTTTTGACTTTACGAGCCGTAAGGGTCTCATAAAGGTATTTCTCCCTACGAGTCGTGAGGATCTCGTAGGTGCGTTTTCTTCTTAAGAATCGTGAGGAGTCTTAAGTGTATGGATTCTTATAAGTCGTAAGGATCTTACAAGAGTGTTTTCTCCTTATAAGTCGAGAGAACTTACAAGGGTTGTTCACCGTATGAGCATATCCCTAGTCGCTGGTGGGACTTTGTTTGGGAAACATTTACTCATGCCCGTAGATTGTATACAAGGGTCAGCATTGAACCGCTTGTAGGGCAATCTGAGGATTGTTATGGCTTAAGAACAGGTTCAGATCCCTGTAGCTTAAGGCTTTTGAATCTTATGAGCCGTGAGGGTCTCTTAAGAGGGTTCTCCTTACGAGTCGTGAGGATCTCGCAAGTGTAATTTCTCCTTAGGAGTCGTGGAGATCCTTAAGTGTGTTTCTCCTTTGTGAGTCGTAAGGATCTTACGCAGGTGGTTTCTCCTTACAGGGTCGAGAGGGCCTTGCAAGTGTCTTTTAACGAGATTGCGTCCTTTCGGTTTTTCACAAAACTCGCCAGTAGTCCTGCTGTTTTTATTCACGGAGCCCTTTCGGGTTTTCATCCGTGCCCATCTCGGTTGTGGACGTACCATTTTTTTTCTTTTTTACCATTTCAGCCTGAGGATGGCGCGGGTTGGTAGTAGTTTAATGACGTTTCGGTCAAGCGTTAGTTTAGGGACGTTTCGGTCCATTGTTAGTTTTAGGACATCTCGGTCCGTTGTTAGTTTTAGGACATTTCGGTCCGTTGTTCATAGGTCGGACATGTTTGAAGATCTTTCAGCATTCTTTTAGTTTTTGCCGAAAGAACAATTTCTCATGGAGCTTCCCCTATAAAAGAGCATGATGCCCCCGGTGTGTCCATCTTTTTCTGAGCATGTGGTTGCGGCGGGTTCACCTTCCAGTTGTCAGACAACGCGAATTTGCCCTGTTGGTATTCATCCTCAATCCTACCTTTGAAGACGTAGCAATCTTCGAGTGGATGACCCACCACTTGGTGATAGGGGCAATAATTGGGATTACTGGCCTCACTGGGTTGCAATGGGCATTTTGGATCCGGCAAGGTGATGGGGCTGTTGCGCACCGCCAGCTCGAACAGTCTCCTCGTTTTTTCCCGAGGAAACGAATAAGGGCGCTTCAGTTTCTCATTGAAGAATCGTCGTCTTTCATCTTGGCGCTTCAGTTTCTCATTGAAAACGACGAAGATTGCTTTCCCTTTCCCTTTTTCATTTCGAGATTCCAGCTTTGAAAAAGACGGTCTATGACCCATTTGGTCCATTTGGGCCAATTTGTCAATCAAGGCCTGGAAAGTGATCGGCTTGAAAAACATCATGAATTGTGAAATGGTCGCCTGCGGATCAAGAGTACCCACGAACATGCCTACCGCAGGCACTTCTTCAATGCGCTGCTCGCACTTCGATCATAAATTCCGCCACCGTATCGCATACTGCACCCATGTTTCGCCTGGCTTCACTCTGGTGTTAATTAATGCGGTGATTGGGGTGCGCTTGCTAGCGCTTGCGAAACGCTAGGTGAACAGCAATTCCATCTCCGTAAAAGTTTTGACTGAGTCGTTGGGAAGCTCCGAGTACCATTCGATCACCGTCTCCGCCAAGCTGCCGACGAATTGTCGAAGCAATAGCTTATCATCCCCTCCAGTGCTGCCGCAGAGAGCCCTGAACTGAGCGACATGTTGATAGGGATTGCCTGTCCCCTTGTACACATGGAACTTAGGAATCATGTATCCTGGCGGGTACTTTATTTGATCGTACCAACCCGGATAGGGCCGTCCAGTTCTGACGACTTGGCCAGCCGCTTAATGAGCTCGTATTCGTTGAGCTATATAATCATCGAGCGTAGCTTTAGAGATGGCCTCCTCCTTGGCTGCTAACAGAGCCGACAGAGGATTTGATGTCTCTCCTCTATCATCTTCAATTATTACTGGGGGATCTTCGGCTGGAGGGTTCGGCTGGATCATCATGCCCACCATATCTTGGAATATAAGGGCCATTTCTTTTATATTGGCCTCTTATTCCGCGGCCTCTTTGTCCTTCTTCTCAAGCATTCTCCGAAGGAATTCGGCATCAGTTTCCTGCTCACGGCGCTGCTCCAAGGATGTCTCCGGGCTTGCTTTCGGTCCCGTGAGTGCGGCCATAGCTGTTAACATCTCTTGGAGCTTTTGTTGTTGTTGCTCTTGAGCCTTAGTCACTGATCGCGTAAGCGGTCGATGACCTGTGGAGATATGACTATCCTCTTTTCTGGATGCCATATATACGGTATGCACCACCATGCCCCCGAACTTGGGGCGTTTAGATTCAGTGTCTTTGCAATTTGCCAAAGACGCAGGGATCTTCTCCGGCTTTCTTCTTTTGTGGGCGGTCGAAGCTGAGGGAGCGTTGCAGCGGGCACCCAAACAGATGACGCCTTTTGTGGCTTGACAGGATGGTCCTCTTCTCGCCGAATTTTCATCTTTTTCTGTCGGCGGGAGTAATCCTTATCAATCGCCGAGTCTTGGACTTGACGTCAGACCTTGTAAATTTTAGAGGACAGCCGCTGAGGGGGCTGTTCGAGCTTCGCCTTTGTAGTGCTCTCATAGGTGGAGGAGATATCTTCAGCACGGCTATCAGAGAGTTCTTGCGCACCCTCCTGAATGGTTCAAAGCCGTTCTCAGTTGGAACAGCAGCATCGAATTCTACCATTGGAGCTGGTGGAGTCAATCCAGAAGGGGAATTGCCCCCAGCTTTTCTCACTCGGCACCAGTGGCGACGTCGAGCATGTCGAGCAGCCGGGACTACCTTCATTGTTAGTTGAGCTTCCTCATGCCCCCTATTTAAAGGAAAGACTGTTATTGGCGCTATCCTGTCAAAGACTGACGTCCGTTGAGAATGGATAGTCAGTCTTGCGAAGGCCGACTTTCGAACAGGGGAAGCAGCCTTCATGACTTCGCCTGGAACAGGAGCTGAAACGGCCAGTCTTATGAAGACCGACCCCTTAGCAGGAGAAACCGCCTTGGTGACTTCAGGAGCAGGAATGGCTATCCGCTTTGGGATAACGCCTTCTGGTACTGCGGGCTTCTTCATGGGCCGATCTGAGCTTCGACCCAGTCTATTGAAAACTGAGGCAGTGGACTTGGGCGACCCGTTAAGAGGGGCCGCAGTAGTTGCAAGCCGATCAAAGACCGAATCCTTCGGAGCTTCTTGCGATGGTACAGGAGCGCTGAAGCTTGTTGGCAGGATCATGGTCCCGAAGAATAACCCAGTGGTGGCTTGGGTCACTTGTTCCACCGGTATTGTGAAAAGGGAGGCCGCTTGGGGCCCGTAGGTTACTCCTCCAGATGAGGCGGTATGGGAGTTGCAGTTGCAGTTGGAGCAGTTAGAAGCCATTAATGTTCCTTTTTCTGCATGGGAGCAAAACCAAATCTTAGTACCTCGAATCCATGGGCAACCCTATTAAACCGCGATTCGTTCGCGAAACACGACACACGAAGTGTGGAGTAGAAAGAGGAAAACGTCCTACCAGGCGTGCCAGAATCTGTTCTCCGCCGAAAAAACATGACCGGGACGTTGGGACGTCCGGCCTGAATTTCGAGGGCAGATGATATTTGGTGCTATCCGTCCACCTCTCCGAAGATGCCAAGTTAATTTATGACACCATGTATCGAAGGTTTAAACGGATGCGGCCGATGTAGCAGACTTCGTCAGATTCCCCCTCGTTGAGGGGTTTTTGATTGTGGGGACACTCTTCCCTGCAGGCGCAAACCCCAGCAGTTAATTACGCTATCGCATCGCGGTAACCACTTTCTCTTTCTTCAGATGGTCACTTCATGTCGTGTGTGTTTGTTTTGTTTTTGGTTGCCCGTGGATTGTATACGGAGACTAATTTATGTTGTCGCCCGTAGGGCGTGGATTAGTCCAAATCCGTATCTTCTTAGATTTGGGTTTGGGGTTGGGTTTAAGGATGCGTTAGTCTCATTTGAGACTAAGATCGACTTAAACGTTTGTTAAGGATACGTTAATCTAATTTTTGACTAAGATCAACTTAACGGGATCATTTAGATCCAACAAAGGAGCATTTTGGCTCTATTGTTTAGTTTAGGGACATTGCGGTCCATTAGTTTAAGGACATTACGGTCCGAGGTTAAGGACATCATAGTCCATGGGTTTAAGGACCCCACAGTCCGAGGTTAAGGACATCATAGTCCATGGGTTTAAGGACCCCACAGTCCATGGGATGTCTGGTTGTCGGGACCCGTCACCTCTCTGAAGACGTTGAAGGATTGCAACGACAAATATCAGAGGAGTGAAGAGATGTACCCTTAAACCAATATTGGTTGGGAGATCTGTAGTCCAATTTGGGACTAAGATCAAAGATTTATGAGCATATGGGCTCAATTAATTTGAATTAGGGATCTGTGGCCAACTTAGGCTCGGCCCATTCAGTTAAAATGTTAAACATTTAACAATGCTGAGCATTGGTTTGGGTTCTGACAATCTTTTTGTCTTTTATAGAATGCTGAGCATTCATCATAGCTCTGGGCTTTATTTATAGAACAATTTATGTTCTTTTAGCACATACGTGAGGAGCACGTGGCGTGCTTGGCGCTTTGCGCCAGTCAAAGAGCGCAGAGAGCTACTGCTGGGTAGCGCACACGTGAGGAGCACGTGGCGCGCTGGACGCTTTGCGCCAGTCAAAGAGCGCAGAGCGCTTCTGCTAGGTAGCGCACACGTGAGGAGCACGTGGCGCGCTTGGCGCTTTGCGCCAGTCAAAGAGCGCAGAGCGCTTCTGCTGGGTAGCGCACACATGAGGAGCACGTGGCGTGCTTGGCGCTGAGCGCCAGTCAATGAGCGCAGAGCTCTTCTTGTGATGAAGCGCACACGTGAGGAAAACGTGGCACGCTTGGTACTGAGTGCTAGTCCAAAGAGCGCTAAGCGCTTCTGTTCAAATAGCGCACACGTGGGGAGCACGTGGCGCGCTTGGCGGTGAGCGCCAGTCAAAGAGCGCAATGCGCTTCTGTTTAAGTTTGGAGCGCAGGGGCTCTGCAGCGCTGTGCGCTCTTCTTTAATTGGAGCGCTGAGGCTCTCTTTAGGCAGCTTTGCACCCTGAGAATTACATTCTCTATAAGAGACTTTGTCTCATGGATTTAAGAATGAAGTTCTTATTTTTTATAAGAGATATTCCAATCTCTTACATTTTTGATGAAAGGCTCTGCCTTTATGGATCTATGATCCCAAGAGAATTGAATTATTCTCCCTCCCTTTTTATAATGAGATATTATAATCTCTTTTGTGAAAGACAATTTGTCTTATAGATCTATGATATGAAGAAGATTAAGTTCTTCCCTTTATTTTTATGACGAGATACTTTGATCTCTTTGTGAAAGACCTTGGTCTTATAGATCTATGATCTTAGAAAAAGAAGTAAATTCTTCTTTTATATGAGACGATTTCGTCTTTCTGTTCTTTTTACCTTGAAGAAAGTTTTCTTCTTCTGAGAGCTTGCTCTCTGTCTTTGAAATTTTTCAAAGTTTATAGGAGGGTTCCTCTCTCTGTTTCTGTATATGAGACTTGAAGTCTTAAGTCCTTTTTATAGTGAAGGCTGATCAGTTAAAGAGATCTTTTCTCTGATTGATTTGGGGATGTTTCCCCCGTTGGATCTTTGATCCAAGGGCTTCTGATTTACAGTACCCAAATTGGGACACTTCCCAAATCTAGATCTAAAACCATAGATCTAGTAACCAGAAACCCTGATATTATATCCATGTCCTATGTGGAGAAACAACTGTGTGGCAATCACAGTATAACCGATCGTAGTATAGGAATTTCACTTCATATAAAGCGCATGCCATCCCAAATACCAGGACATCACACCCTGCTACTTTCTTACCAGATGCATCTCCTATTCTGATGAAGTCAAAGCCTATGACCGTCACATTAAAAATAGATGATCTATTTTCTCTATACCCGCGTTAGTCTATAAATAGACATAAGCTATTTGCCCACTATGCTTCCGCTGCTCCCACTGGCTACAACAATCCTCTGACAGAGTCATATACACGTGCACTTCTAAATCTAGTTTTGAACGACGCTATACTCATCCTCCTGCCGAGGCTTATAGTCTAGAACAACAGCAATGACAAGTCTGGGTAAACAAGAATCTCCCTGTCACCATCTCTGAGAAGACCGAAGTACCTCTCGGGTGCCTGAGGTTACCCACCAAATCTGCGGAGTGGCTAATGGAATGTCAAATCCAATTGAATCCTCAGGTTCTATTAACTCTTCAGTGATCGTTTGTGGTTCTGGAATCACTTCCAGTTCTACCATACTCCCACTTTTATTTTCTGAAAAAATCCATTTTACTAAAACTGTGGCGAGTCAAGAACAATATCACTATTGATCTTCCTGATGGTAGAAAGTTAACCCTCGTCAAAGCCCGAGATAACCCAAAAACTGTCATTACTGAAACGTGCCTTAAGTTTATCCGGATTCTGGTTTTAAGCATCAGCCGGACAACTCCTTATACCTTAACATCGTTAAGATATAAATTGATTCTATATATATCCAATATAGAAACAAAAGCACTAATTTAATTGGAACCGGATTCAAAATCATGCAGCAATCTCCAGTTCATATCAACCAAATGGAAAGAGGCCAATCAGTATTACTCATCTAGGAGAGCGTCCGTATATAAGTAATCTGAAAGAGAAGCAAGTTCTCAAAACCATTACCATCAACGGAATAACAAACACAAGTATCTACATCTTCGAATACCTCGAAGAATCCTTATACTTCTAACAAATGGTTCTCTTCCTTATTCTTATACCTATAACTTCTCAAAATCTAGACTTTGTATTTCAACGAAATACTTATCTAGAACTGGAGAAGTCATGAGTAAACAGAATATAGTACGAGTACCAACCCCATTGTCCTAATGGACACTGGACAACATACAATACTTTGTACAAGTCCCCTGAGTTCAATAACTCAAACCTTGTGCGTCGTAGGTTGAAAACTGTACTATGGTTAAGAATAATTAGACCACTGTTGAATGCACCTTACCTAACCATCAACTGATATAGGTAAATGTCACAGACATAATTTCAAAAAGTTATATCTCACTTTATAAAATAAACATACAGATATATTAGTTTGAAATTGGTGCATAACAACGGATATTCAAAGCCAAATATTTGCCGTCAGGCAAAACCCAGGTGATTTCCTCAAATATCACCAATTACAACGAATTCCGATATTATGAGGATCTAATCACCCAATTCCTAATATCTTACTCCCACTCACCATTTGTAATAACATATAGATGTGAGAAACTGATCTGGTAAATACATACCCTGGAGTTAGATTCCAATTTGGGAAAACAGTTTTCAATTAACATCGCACAGTGAAACTGAAACATGAAAATGTTTCGAAGGGGTAACCGGGTATTCCTAGTAATGCCTCTTCCACTATCCTGATTCATGACTGTAACCGTATACTTCAATGCCCTCACTCCAATCCCTTTATTATGTCTTTACTTATTACCTTCTGTACACCTTCTTTAGGCTAATTGGTTTTCTTACTTCCCTACCCTTCGGCACCAGCCTAAGGTTTGGAAGAAGACTATCCAATAAACGTAATAGGTGTACACTCGTTATGCCAGGAGCCCTCACAACCTGAGAGAAGGTAATGGGAAAAGACATCTGAATAATCCTATTCTATTTTTCCTGAACCGGAAACCATCCTCGAATCTGGAACGAATTCCTTCGAGTTCGTATGTAACTATACGATGTCATGTTCAAGCATTATGGATGTTCGTAGTGATACGAAGTGTTCTGGAGAAATCCAAAGTGGATGTGGGAGTGGCAGGGGTATACACGGTTTTGTCGTGAATGATAGCAGTCGCAATTTTCTTTGCCGTTATTCTAATCCCTTTATTTGTCTTTACTTATTACCTTCTATACACCACCTTTAGGCTAATTGGCTTTCTTCCTTCCCCGCCTTTCAGCACTTGCCTATGATCTAGAGGAAGACTATCCAATAAGCTCAATAAGTGTACCCTCTCCTAATCCTAGGAGCCCTCACAACCAGAGAGAGGGTAAAGAGAAAAGACAACCGAATAATCCTATTCAATCTCTCCAGAACCAGAATCCATCCTCGAATCTGTAACAAGTTCCTTCGAGTTCGTATGTAACTATACGATGGATTTATCCAATAAGTGTGGATTTTTGTAGTGATACGGGGTGTTCTGGAGAAACGCAAAGGTGATATAGAGGTGGCAATGATATATGCGACACTGTGACATTCCAAAAATCCAAATGTTTTAAGAAGGTTCGGTTAACTGGGTTTATGAGTTTTAGTATAGGGCGGGTCATAGTCGCAGCCAGAGAGAGAGAGAAAAGATACACTCAGCGTGCACTCTAACCTAGATCAGAATGGTTAATCACTTTATCTAATCAGGATGCCTCCCACTGTTTCCTCGAATTCTCCTCCAAACCTAAAGGAGAATTAGTCGGGATCATCTAAAATCACCCGAGGAGTAATCCTACTCATCAGTGGGAATCGAGATCCAACTATCATCGCATGATTACTTGATGGAAGCCACTCAAGTCACCACACTCCAGAAGGTATGCACATCTGCAAGTTTCCTGTATGTTTGAAACTCCCGATGTAGGTTTTTATTCCTAACAACTTATGACCTTGACTTAGGCCAACATATCATAAGTCATTAGTCAAGTTCAACCCGTCATTATCCTGTATCAACTTAGACCCACCCATACAAGTCCTTGACGTAGGCCAAAATGACTGTACGACTGTCCTAAATAATCGCATATCCATGCCACAAACAAGCATTACCCAGCTACCATACACTATGCCTTGACGTAGGCCAACATACATAGCATGAATACTAAGCAATACTTGTAAAAAATGATGGAGGGCTACGGCTGGTTTTTGGCGAAAAACCTTTAACGTAATGAACTTGATATCGTTGAAGGAACCGAGTGGTTTTACAAATATATAGTGGCGAAAACTTTTGCTAAAGAGGTCACTCCCGGTGAAGGGATTTCGGCTCTTTCCTCATCGAATGAGGTGCGGGATATTCCAAACTGAATACCACGATACAAAACAAAAGAATCAACTATAGTGAGGTTATTAAGCTGACGCAAACTTTTGCTCAAGGGGTCACTCCTGATGAAGGGATCTTGACCTTTGCTTCGTCAAATGAGGTGCTGGATATTCATAACCGAATACCGCTGTGCAAAGAAAAAAAGAACGTGTGTAATGTCAGTTTTTAAAAAACTTGGTTCCAACAACATCGTATAGGTTTGTTTTATCATTGCATTGATCAGAATCAACACAGTCCCATCAATTAATCACACCAGAAAAGAACGAAAATATGATGTACGTATATGCCATCCGCTCTCGCCACTGGGTCCCGTCATCACCCGTTAGGTTACTTAACTAACGATAGAGCGGGGACTGGACTAGCGCGGGTGCAAAACATATACAACATCTACTAGTATATATATAAATATATATAATAATCGTCCTATGCATGATATAAAGCAACATCACAGAATCTCAACCAAGCAACACAGAGTGGTGGATAATCTTAGATCCTCGGGTTTCATTTGAGCCGCAAATGAGACCCGACGTTCACCTGGTCGTGTGGATAGCCTGTGCAATGAAAACCTAGACCCCTACGAGCGC
Source organism: Agapanthus africanus (assembly GCA_030015575.1). Lineage (NCBI taxonomy): Eukaryota > Viridiplantae > Streptophyta > Magnoliopsida > Asparagales > Amaryllidaceae > Agapanthus > Agapanthus africanus. The sequence continues at coordinate 405,225,592 of CM057349.1, read as the reverse complement.
GGCAAGTTACCCGCCAAAACCAGAAGTGAGAAAACCCTCTTCATCAAAGTGAATGGGCCACCCGGCACTTCACGGAATCCGGTAACTTGAGCACCCCTCCGTGGGTCAACCTATACCCCTATGAGTGCGGCAAATAGCCCGCCAATTCTAGAGTAAGTTCCTCTCCGTCTCAACGCCATAAGATGCGGACCCGTTACCCTCTAGAACCCGGCTATTCATGCACTCCACCGCGGGGTAATTCTAGTACAGAAAATAAAATAAAATGTACAAGGGTGACATCGACCTCAACCCGGTCATGCCCCAAAGAAATAATATACAAACGGACAGTGACGGCAGTCCACATATCGGACGCTCGTCCTGCAATATCAAATGTACAAATGAGATTAAACTATACTAACATTTCACCCAAGCCATCCACCACGATGATCCAACCACAATCACAGCACAACACAGAACATCAACGTGAATATCACGTTCGCAAACCCGTCTAAAAGAACATATAGCAATTAGACGAGTTGTACCGCTCGAATGACATTCACGGTCGCAGATAGTAATGCATGTACTATAAACATTTAAACAATGTTAAATTATCGACTTTGAAATACCCCGAATTGCCCCTGAACAAAAGATAACATAATATCCAAAATGGGCAAAACAAGCAATACCACTGCACCAATATTCCAGAGACCAGGCCACACCCAAAATACGAAACCCAAAGATGACTGCAGGGCCGGCCAGCTCGGAAAATTGCTTAATGTAGCCGGTCCAATACGGGTGAAACTGGCTCGTTTTTGGGGTGTAGTCTTGTGGTCGCCATAGTAGTCTTCTGCAGTTGCTAAAATTTTTTTTGAAGACTCTGAAAATTCGACAGAAACTGGAATATGTAGTGCACTGTTTCGGGGTTGTTTCGGTTTCGATACTTTAACATCGTCTAAACTAGCTATCTAAGAGTTTAAGGGTTGGCTCTGATACCATGTTGGGTTACGGCAGCGTCCCGGCCATCAAACTGTGGCTAAATGCGTAACAATTTTTTTCCAAACTAGCGCTACCATGACCCGATGCCCGGATCTATCCTAAAACCTATACTAGCAATATGTAAAATTAGAAGTTAGATGGTTATATCGAGTTGATCCGTGTCCTTCGGTCTTGAACCATCATCCCAATCTCCTAGAGGGTCCTTGATCGAATTTAGTTGCCGGTCTACCTCCATCTACGATGATCCACCTAAGGGAAACGGCGCAAGCTTCAGCCTCGCCAAGCGAGGCAACCGACGCTCCAAGGTTGCTAGTAATGGAGAGTGGAGGTGTAGGAATGTGTCACTATAATTTTTCTCTCATCACAATACTCAAAAGAGCAACTCAAGAAGATGAAGGAGGTCAGGAAACATGTGGCATGAGCAACTCAAGAATGGCTAAGTGTTTTTCCAAGAGAGAATGAGAGTGAGCAAGTGAAGAAAAATGAGCAAGCCTTTTTCAAACAAGTAGTTGCCCCCTTCTCCCTCTCAATCATGCAAATATCTCTTTTCATTTTTCCAATAAAATAAACAATACCCATACCTCTCTACATGCCTCACCATGCTCATGCCAACTCACCCCTCCACCTCATTTCCCAAATTAATTTTCTAAAATGAAAATCAATTAATGAGATGGCCATCTTCTAGAAACTATTCCGTATAAATACGGAATACAACCCGGTACACGTATCGAAATACATATACGCGTATTCGTATAAAAATACGAATAGCCAAGAGAGAAAATGAATAGTGAACAATAATACTAGAATACATATATATAAATTATTAAATCAAAACTTGATTTAATAATCCGGCTTGATCCTAAGCCGCTAGTATTATCAACTGTCCGATTAAAGTCTGTGCAGCCTGTACACATATTTAATCGGACACCTGTATGTACCAACATACGTCATCTACATCATATCGCCTGAACCATGAAAACCCTCTGTGTGGGACTATAAAGACTGGTCAATACGCTGGCAGTGGGTTTAACCACAAGCTCGTCAGCGGCACTAGATGTACGTAACGGCTACCCAGGTATTGAGCGAAAGGAAGGCCGACGAGAAAACTCATCCAAACCCCTACTGAGCCTGGCAGTGATAATATCCGCACAGTCCGGTATGTTCGTCTAAGAGTATCGCATATCGAGTCTAGGGGTGTGGATAAAGTCAGACCCCTAATAACGCGATAATTCATGTCGGTATGAAACCCATCACCACCTGAGAAACTATCGATCCTGGATCGGTAATTCTCGTCTACCTTGGCCAAGGATTTCTGGTGATGGCCACCCGTGCACCGCGCGACATCAACTCCCAATACCGAGAGAGACAATTCCCCGACGATCCGATCACTGCCTCCATGTGGCTCGGGACTGTACCCAACTAAAACCTGTTTGCATGACTCCTTTGAGCCGTGGTAAGGTAGTAATCAAAGCATAGTGGGAACTCACACGAGACAAATGACGATCTCAGGTCGACAAACTAACCTGTACACATGTCACCTGGGAACTGTTATCTGACAATAGGTATAGTACCAACTAGCAGGTTCCCGGCGAGTCCGTCCAGTGTACTCATAACCCAATGAGCACCTGTATACTATCTTAGGTGAACAAACTAACACTAATGGCTTGTGAGACCTGGCCACCGCCCCCTCGTCGGGGTCTCGATCAGTATACACTAGTCTACTCTGGAGTATCGATGCCCAGTCTCGAAACTCCCATGAATAGGGACATTTAAGGATGTACTTATAGACCACCAGCTCCCACGTATATGATCGCCATCATAATGCTGGTAGTCAAGCAAGAATCCTATAGGCTCTATCAACATGTAATAGTGATGATAAAAACAAACCAGACAGCATACTATCATCTCGAGTAAGACCGTTCTACCGGTATAGGTCCACCCTCAATCATCATAATCACCTGCTTGCAACTACGATAATTGCCTTGAGGGCACTATAGCCAACAAAACTTGCTCCTATTTCTTAGACCGAACATATCCGAGCCCAGTTGTTTCCATCTTCCCATTAGGCTTCTTTCATTTAGTCCTGGGAATATCCTAATTTTTTTGTAGAATTGGATCTGTCGAACAGTTTGTTCGAGAGGTATGCCTTGACGCTTTTACAGTTTCTTTAATCCCTCCGCATAATATCTTGCCAGATGGGTGGATGGAACCTGTCAAGAGTGGGGTTGACACTATGCTAGATTTCTTTTTCTACCCTGGTCTCTGTAGATTTGTAGAAGAGGATCGCCTTTTCACCACTTCACCTAGGGGGCGCGTAGAAGGTTTGCAGTTCTTGTACGCTGTATATATCAAACGCATCAAGTTCCTTGTAGTGTCGAGATGGAGCCATCATGATTTGTAGACTCTGGTCCGTTTCGGCAAGAGTATGTATTGACGGGTGGACGGAGAACACTGTATTGGCCCCGTTCTCGGAGTCACTGCCAAAGACTAAAATAGGAGTAGACGGTCCGGGCTTATTGCTTTGCCTTTGGGGTTGCCCCAAGTAGACTATTTGTTCATCTTCCTCGGTATTGCTTCCAAAGATCGGGATGGTGGCCGCGGATTTTTATTTATTTTCCGGTTGGTGGCACCTTTCAATATCTTCGAAGTCCGGCAGAAAGTACTTCGCGTCTTCATACTTTCGCACTTTATTCATCGAGAACGGATTTAGTTCTCCCGTGACGGTATACTCCGAACCATCCTTGAAATACTTCATACACTGATGCTGTGTAGAAGGGACAATGTTGTACTCGTGTAACCAAGGCCTACCGAGTAGGGCATTGTAGCAAGTTTTGGCGTCAATGACATGAAATTTGATATCAGTAACGAGCAACCCGAAGCGTAGCGTCTACGGACCCAAGTGTCCGTAACGACTGTGAGTCGAACCCAGAGATGGTAATTTTATCTCGGGCAAGGTGTTGAAAATTCATGCAGATTTCCTTCAGCACTCTCATGTTGAGAAGATTAACAGAGGATCTGTTGTCGACAAGAATTTTCCATATCTTGATGTCATGGCGGTACCCAATGACGTATAGCGGTCTATTATGTTCGTACGTACCGAGAAGTAGATCTTCATCGCTGAATGTGATATTAGACGTGTAGATCTCTGCCAGTTCATTTTTCATCTTCTCTTCTGCGAGGAAAGTTTGGAACTGATCGGGCTCTTGTAACGTCTTGATAAAAGAATCTCGTGCCTCTTTGGACAGGAGGAGAGTATCCAATATGCTTAGCTGCGAGGGTATTTTCCTTAGATGTGCTAGAACATTGTAATCCACATTGTTTTTCTTAGGCGGGTCCTTTGCGACGAGCTCTTTAACTACCTCTTCATCAAGGGCGATTTCCTCAGGTATCTTCCCTTTCCCTTTGTTTTTTTTTGTTCGAACCTTTGTTTGCAAGTCCGGAGTTCTTCTCAGGTAGCGTACGGTTACGCAGCTGAATGTTTTCGCAATTCTTCCCTTCCTCTTCTTTTTCAGAGACGGAGTCTTTAAAGATAGAGTTGAAGGGTATTTCGTCCTTAGAATCGCTCCCGAACGTGAGAACTTGAGGTTTTTCCTTTTCCGAACTGGTACCAACTATATGCCAGTTGCCAGTTGTTTCTTTATGCGTTTTCATCTCACCGCTTTCATATCGACGAGTGCGAGTTTCGCGCTTCTCCTTCTTGAAGTGTTTTTGATGGGAAACATATCCTTGCCATCACTTCTTGAAGGCACTGCATTCTCATTGGAGTGAGCGACCCGTCAATGATATAAGCAGTATTTTGGATGTGATTCTCGCCTGTCGAAATATGGGATTCCAGGAGTGCACATCATGAGCGGTGGCAGTTTCATCCTAATTGATAGGGTTTTGGCGAACTGCTTCTCAGTTTTGATTCTGCTTTTATTTGTTGCAAGTGTGCTCTGGTTTGGTCAGAGCGCTTTATGACTCCTTCTCACCGCAGCTTCTTTATTTAGACGCTGACGCTTAGCCTTTTCATAGATGGATGTTTCGTGTTCTCGGTCGTCTTTGCTCTTTTGAAAGGCTTTGTTTAAAAGTCTCTCAATCGGGTCTTCTTTTGGCAGATTCGGGAATTTAGCGTCGATTCTGCCCCCAGTTCCTCCACGTCATTTTCTGACGCCGAGGGAGTTTTTCCTTCATATAACAACGAATGGGAGACTATGTGGCAAATTGCTGCATGGTCTTCCACTTCTTTCGATTAGTCATTTCTCTTATCATTGTCACTGTCTCCGTCCTCAAGAATATACTTGAGGAATTCTTCGAGTATGACTGGTGTCTGCGCCTTCTGGTTATATTCTTTTAGCATGTCTATGTATTTCTGGAGCTCTGTGCGCTTGTTGTCATACTCAGCAGGCTGCACAGGTTTGTCACGACCCGAAATTTGGCACGTGACGGCCCTTAAATTACGCAACGTCTACAGGCGTAACGCAATTTAAGTAAGCCGAAAACCCAGCAATCTAAACCATCAAAAGTAGTAAGTGATAAGAACATTATTAAAACTTTTGAAAATCTCGAGCACAAATTCTTTAAAGTCCAAATTTTTGTTTCTTAAAAATTTTGGCAGCACCTCCTTTGTAAAAACTAACCCCAAAAATGGGTACAACATAAATATAAGTAAAGCATCCCCAAACGGGAGCAAATCCACGTCCAAAAGAGGAAAACAACCACCACAACAGATATACGACGCCGTAGCGAAGAAATAAAAGACGATATAAATAAAACTGCATAAAAGACCTCCAAGTCACAATAATATACAATACCGCCCTCACATCACGTCTCTAAGTCATACATGAAAGTGGTAGATGAAGAGTACATGGTACAAAAATATACAATGAGCAACACCGGATAACCGCAAAACCCACCTTTAGCAAAACTGCACGCAGTCAGCTGAAGTGGTATCCGCTGCAAAAGATGATATGATAGGTAGAAGCCCTGTCTCGACTACTCTGAGGAACAACCTGCAAACCCTGTGGCACAACGGGGGTGAGTTGCCAACTCGTGAATAGTAAATAACATATGCTGGTAATCGTAAGTATGTACGTACTCCGCGAATCTATCACATGCAAGCTAAAAGCAATAAATGGCTATATGTATGCAACAGTCATGAAAGGTACTCTATCAGGTACAACTAATACATGAAGCAATAATATGGCAATATGTATATACAACCGTCATGAAAGGTAACTCTATCTGGTACTACTAATACATGAAGCAATGTATATAAAATAAACGCGGAATATGGGATAAAACATATCATCCTCACGGAATCCTCATCGTGGCAGGATCAGTGTCCATCTAGACAATCCAAATCCCAAATATCCTCAAATCGGCCCTCAGGTCGACCCTCATATCAGTCCTTATATCGGCCATCAGATTGGCCCTCATATCATGAATAAGTATATTTGCAAGGTCATTATAATGATGTATATAATTTAGATATGTATACATATATATCAGCGTTCCATTCCACTAATATATATATATATATATGCATATATAACAGCGTCTCATTTCACTGTTATATATACTTAGGAGTAAAAATATCATGGAAACAAGTGTCCAGCATTGACACATAAAACTGATCTATCAGGCGGCGTCACCACGACTGACCCTGATATATATGTATCATACGTTCATCGGAAACCCGAGTACCCAGCTTCGATACTCGAATTCCCCGTATCCATACGTACATGACTTCGGTCGATATCTACGCGATCACCGACGAGTCCAAAACTGTCACCGGTAGGTATGATTCCCTTGCCAGGCTCATCGGCATGATCCTTCGACATACCTTTCTTGCCTCGGGGTACCTCCGGGCCCCACCATGTACCCGCACATGGCCCACGACGCCTCCTCGCATGGGGTATATATCAGAACCGAGAAATCTCATGGTGGATGCTGAAATATCATATCAAGAGAAACCGAGTTTTTCAAATAATGCATAATTTCATGAAACTACCACGATATTCAAATCCAGAAAACATCATGAAAAATCCATATCTCAATGCGAAAATCCAAGAATATAATATATGCAATATAAAACTGAAATGTGAGCATATAAAGAAAAAGCCGCTATTTAACTGCAACAAGTTAATATATATATCATGTGGTTCCTAATTTTTCCAAGTCCATACAACATCAAATAAAGGTGAACATGTAGCTATAGCTAGGTATGCGTAACCATGTCGTCATAGCAAGATATGTGTATCTACCTATCAATAATGATGTAATACCCTCCAGGTATATGTAAGTATGTATGCAAGATGTACATGTAGTTATGTCTCATATGTGTATATACCTATCACTAATGGTACAATACTATATAAGTATATGGGTAACTAGCATGTAAGCATGTCAAGGCATATGTGTAAGCATGTAGGTATACAGGTATGCTATATGTCATATGCACGAAGGAAAATAAGGATCATGTCTCAATGTCCCTAAACAATACAATATCACATATGTATAGGTGTTGTGCGTGTCATGGCAATTATCGACGGTGTGTGTGCAGCATACAATTAGTGCTCGTGAAACATGAACCGTCAATAATAGTGTTGTGTCTCATTAATACTAAGTCCATGCGCAATAGGAAATGGGATATGCAACAAAGGTACACATTCACAATCAATATCCGTATACTTCTAACTAATAGTCATGTCATAAATCTAGCCCAGACGCAGAACGCCATGCGGGCGATTCCCCTGTAGATGTTAAATCTACTCACCAACGCTCCTGACTAAGTAAAACCAACCACCTGCTTTCCTTTCTTCGCAGCGTCCGAAGTCTTCGCCTGCGACCCTAAGATTATAAAACAATATAACAAGTATATATTAGCAATCGACCAATAACACGTACCAACTACGTTTGACCGACGCACCAACTCCAAACATACTCTCAAGTGTTCATCTTGTGGCTAACATGCGTAGCGACACTACGAAACCAACTCAAGAGCAAAAGCTACACAAAGACACGAACAATACGGCACAACCCTAGCTAGGAATGCTAAACGACACAACCACCAAGTCTAGACCCTGATCGTACCGATCGCGCATTCACAACACAAAAATATAACGTGGAATGTAATATATTTAACGTCGCAACGTCAAAAGAAACCCACGCCTAAATTATCCGAAAATCTAGTAAGCAACTTATAACATTTTAGCTCAAAATTACAAGTTTTACCAAAACTAGAAATAAAAAACATCACAATATAGCATGTTTAAGCCATACAAACCCTTACTAGAATTTTAAACTCACTCAAGTAAGATTAGTAAAAGTTTAGTTTGCTAATTAGCTTAATTATACAATTAGGAAAATATCATTTAACAAACTAGCAATTAGGTTAAGTTTTTTTCAAGTCTTAACTTATCAATTAACCTTTTCACTAATCAAAACACTAACTTGATTATCAAAAACCATATCTTGAATTTCTAAACATGCAATTTAAATCTTTAAATTAACATCTAAATAAGCTAGTTTAATGATTTAAACAACAAATAGAGTTTAGGGTTAGAATTTTATACCTCCTCAAGAACACAAATTAGCAACACAATTCATCATTTTAGCCTCCAAAATGATGTCTTTAATGAAGATCCAAGCTTGATTTGTGATGAAGAATGGTGGGTTTGGATTTAATTATGAGTTTGTGTGATTATTTCATAATTTTTGATGATTTATTTTGGCTTTGGAATGATGAAATGAGGTGAAGAACTCAAGAGGGCAACAAGGAATTAGGGTTCGGCCAAGCTAGGAAGTGGGGGGGTTTTGTGGTAAAGTGTAGAAAAATCTAGAAGAAATCAGCATAAAAGCTTTAATAAAACAAAAACCCTTTGCCACCTTTTATTCATTTTAATTAAAATTCCCTTTTAATTCATAAATATCTAGATATTTTGGATAGATATTTTCAAGGATGGATTAGTGCTTAATCTAGTGATTAACTTAGCATAGATTCACATTAGTATTAATTAACCCAAGCAAAAATGTAATTACCACTAATTAAGTGCATAAATAAAGCTTAAAATAATATTTTAATTAGGAAAAAATATTAAAATACACAAAAATTACAAGTGGCTTCCGCAAACTAGCAATATTCTAGCTAAACTAGGTGCAGTGAATTGTATACTGCAAAAAGATCGCTTCTAGATTTTTACGGAAAATACAATTTATTTTACCTAAAAACGGAAAATCGCCTAAACGATTCCAAAAGCGCTATAAGGTTTCTTAGTCTTCTTCTTTTTCTTAGAAGACTTTGACGGCTAGACTTAGGGGATTTTTCCTTTGTCAACAACTTTCGGTGTGGAATGTGGTTTCATCATCCCTTTAATAATTTCGGGTTCAAGCAGGCTTTTTCACTTGATCTCCGGACATGCTTATAGATCCTTCAGCATTCTTTTAGTTTTCGCTGAAAGGGCTATTTCTCATGGATCTTCTTCCAAAAGTGAGCATGATGCCCCCTTGGTGTCCACTTTTTTCGGAGCGTGCTTTTGGGACGGGTTTACCCTCCAGTTATCAGACAGTGCGAACTTCCCCTGCTGATACTGGTCCTCGACCCAATTTTTGAAGATGTAGCAATTTTCAATTGAGTGGCTCACTATCCTATGATAGGAGTAGTAGTTGGGGTTGTTGTCGTCGCCGGGTTGTGATGGGCGCCGTGGATCTGGAAATGTGATGAAGTTATTTCGCATCGCCGGTTCGAACAATCTCCTCGTTTTATTGCGAGGAAATGAGTATGCACTTCCCAACCTTTCTTCTAAGGATGGACGTGTACGTGCGTTATTTTGGCGAGCAGCCGGTTTTAGACCGCTCGGTTGTTGTTGTGTATTGGCAACGAAGGCCACTTTCCCTTTAACCTTGTTATTTCGAGGTTCCTTATTTTAGGAGGAGGGGCCATGACCCATCTAATTCATTTAGGCCAGCTTGTCTATCAACGCTTGAAAGGTCGTGGGTTTGAAGAAGTCATGAACTGGGACACAGTCGATTAAGAATCGAGGGTCCCGATGAACATGCCCATGGCTGGAGACTCTTTGATGCGCTGCTCGCACTTAGACCACAGGTTCCGCCACCGGATCGCGTATTGGACCCAAGTTTCTCCCGGCTTTACCCTGGCATTGATCAGTGCTGTGATTAGAGTAGAGTGAGTTCACTTGCGCTGGCAAACTATTACGTGAATAGCAGTTCCATTTCAGAGAAGGTCTGTATGGAGTCATTTGGGAGCTCTGAGTACCATTCAAAAGCTGTCTATAACAAGCTTCCGATGAATTGGCACAGCAATAGTTTGTCGTCGCCTCCAGTATTGCCGCACAGAGCTCTAAATTGGGTGACGTGCTGGTGGAGATTGCCCGTTCCTTTGTAAACATGAAACTTCGGGATCGTATATCCTTGGGGTACTTGATTTGGTCGTACCAGGCCGGATACGGTCGTCCGGTTTTGATGAGTTGGCTGGCGGCTTCATGGCCTGGTGAGCTCTGATTTGCTGAGCAATATAGTCATCCAGGGCCGCCTTGGAGATTGTTTACTCTTTTACCGCTGATAAGGCTGGGGGAGGATTTGATGTTTCTTCTCCGTCATCCTCGATAATTACCAGCGGATCTTCAGCCGGTGATTCTGGTTGGATCATCATTTCCACTATGTCTTGGAATAAGAGAGCCATCTGCTTGATGTTAGCAGCTTACTCCGCATCTTCTTTGTATTTTCTCGCCAGCACTTGTCGCAAGAACTCTGTATTGGTCTCTTGCTCTTGGCATTATTCAGCTTCTTTGTTTGGACTTTCTTTTGGTCCGGTGAGTGTTGCCATTTTGGTCAGCATCTTCAGGAGCTTTTGTTGTTGCTCTTGAGCCTTTGTCAACGACCGAGTTTGCGGTCAGTGACTCACCGAAGCATGACTCTCTTCTTTTCTGGTAGCCATGTAGACCGTATGTATCATTATGCCGCCAAACTTGGGGCGTTTAGATTTTTCGCCATTAGATTTTGCCGCTGGCGGTAGAGTTTTCTCCAGCTTTGTTCTTTTATGAGAGATTGGAGTTGAAGGAACCGTTATGACAGGCGCCTGTTTAGGAGAAGTCCTTCGTTGTATGGTCGAGGAGCGGTCTTTTTCTTATCGGCCCTTTGATTTCTTGGGTCGATAAGAGTAGTTTTCGTTAAGCACAGAGTCTTAGACCTTGTGCCAGACTATGGATTTGCGAGGAGAGCCGCGGATGAGACTGTTACGGATGTTTTTGTATTAGGGACTCTGCCGGCGGAGGTGATTTCTTCAGTACCGCCGTCGGGGAGTTCTTGCATACCCTCCTAAGTGGGTCAAAGCTATTTCCAGTTGGAATAGCAGTGTCGACCTCCACCATAGGGACTGGTGGGGTGAGCCCAAAGGGGCAGTTGCCCCTAACTTCTCTCACTCAACGCCAGTGGCGACGTCAAGCATGTCGTGGAGTGGGAATTGCCTAAGTTTTAGAGGTGTCTTCTTCATGCCCTCTACGTGGCCAGGGAGTTTCGATTGGCGTCGGCCTGTGGAAAACCGACATCCTTGTTGGAGTTGAAGCAGCATTGGCTAATCTTTCAAAGACCAACCGTCTTGAAAGGGAAGCACTTTTACCGGCTTCACCCGTAGCAAGGGTATGGAGAGTTAGCCGTTTTAGGGTAGCTCCCTCTGATATCATGGGCTTCTTTACGGGTCCGCTTGAGTTCTTCCTCACCTTGTTGAACACTGAGACGACAGATTTGGACGGCTTGCTGATAGGAGCCGCCATGGTTTCCAGCCGATCAAAGACCGACCTTCTGGGAGTTTCTTCTTGTGACATTGAGGCGTCGAAGTTCACAGGCGGGAGCATGGTCCCAAAGAAAATCCCGGTAGTGGCCTGTGTGACCTACCCCACCGGCATTGAGAAAATGGAGGCCGCGTTAGGCTCGTATGTCACTCCTCCAGCTGGGGTGCAGAGGGAGTTGCTGTTGCAAGCAGTGCAATAAGAAGCCATTGATTCTGCACAGAAGCGAGACACCAAACTTTAGTACCTCGAACCCAAGGGCAATCAATATATAGCAGACCACGATTTTGTTCGCGATCACGATACACGAAGTGCAGAGTGGAAAGAGGAAGAGGTCCTACCGGGCGTGCCAGAATCTGTTTACCGCCAAAGACCAGACTTAGACGTTGAGACGTCTAGCCTAAATTTGGGAGTAAATGCTATTTGGACATATCCAACCACCTCTTCGAAGATGCCATGATGATTTATGGCAACATATATCGGAGGTTGGATAGATGTGACCGATGTAGCAGACTTTATCAGATTCTCCCTCATTTGTGAGGGGATTTTGAATGTGGGGACGCTCTTCCCTACAGCCGCAAGCCCTTATAGTTAATTACATTATCGCGTTGCGATAAACACTTTCTCTTGCTCCGGTAGTTCACTTCGTGTTGTGTGTTATTTTTTTTTTTAAAGTTGCCTGTGGATTGTATCCAGAGACTATTTTATGTCGTTGCCCGTAGGGTACGGATCAGTCCAAATCCGTATATTTTAGATTTGGGTTTGAATTTAGGTTGTATGTTTCTTTAGTTCAAATAATATTTTATTTTATTTAAAGACCATTAATATGTTTTTAGATTAAGATCAACTTAAATATATGAGCATTTGGGCTCAATTTATTTTAACTAAGAATACGTTAGTCTTATTGAGACTAAGATCAATGTAACGACTCTGTTTTTAATGTACAGAAATTTGTTTAAAGTTAAAATACTAAATGGAGTATTTGCAAACCTGAGTATACTATAAGTATTTAATTTGTTTAAGAACGGCAAGAAAGCACTTGTAGCTCATTGGTAAAGCCTTGCACTGCTGTGATATAGCCCTTGTGTTCAAATCCCCCCAGCCACAGATTATTTTTAATGATTTTTCTTTTAAACTTTTTGGAAGCCCAAAAGTTTACACGTGCAATACACGTAAAAATGAAAAGTCACTAAAATCAAACATGTGGGAATTGTTATTTGAACAGCCGAGGACATGTGGTCCTAATCCAAGCACCCCACCCCCACCATCGATCGGCGAGGATCTCTTTGGGGCCGGGGCCGCCGGTCCCAACAGTCGGAAATGCCTCCAAGTTTTAACCCAACACCCTTTGGCCTCCCCCCACTACTCCTCTGCTGTTTGAATTCTCTGTAAATTTACAGAGAGAATAAATTCACCTCTTTAATCCATTTTAATGCATTTTTAATTCTCTAAACCCTAATTCTATCCCATAAATACAACCCCATACCTAGCCCTCTCTATTTTGAAATCTATCATCAAAACTTTCAAATTTTTCCAAGTCAAATTAGTTGTACAAGTGGAGTTAGCCCAAGGTCATCTTCCAGCGACGACTCGGGACAAATCCGGCGACACCGCGACTCTACGAAGCTCTCAAACTCTTCCTCTACCTCCCATCTCTCATCTAATCCAGTAAGTCCCCTCTTCTGTCCTCTTTTCCTATTCTAAAAAGATCTATTTTCAAAACTTGTCGGAAGTGGAGTTATTCCGACTTCCGATTTTAATTTTGTTAAAAACATAACTTTTCTTAATAACCAAACACCCATATTGTTACATCTTCTTTAGCAATCATAAATCAACATTGAGAACAAGTTTCAATTTAAAATACAATGCTATGCAACTTTTATTTCACTTTTACGGTTAAATACCACAAACTTTTTCTTCGACATCTTTCATCATATTTGCTCATATTACCTTTAGAAAACTCAAGGGGTAATGACCTACTTCATCACAACACTCATCATGATATAGCATAATGGCTTTTGGAACAATATTTTGTGGGATAAATACAATTTTACAATAAAATACTTTAAACTAATAAAACCATATTCTTTAAGATTGTTTTAATTAAATTCCTTGCAATTAAACCTCTACAACCCATTTTGGGGAACCCGATTTGGCTGGTGCGGGTTATCGTACATCCTTGGGACTAATAGAGCAAGATACAAACCTCCTCAGGGAGCATCCGATCTCGATGGAATTTTTAATACAATTTTTAAGAATAATGTGATTTTCTATTTAATAAATAAATTCTATTTTTTAATAATTATATATATATATATATATATTATCAAAATATCTATTTTAAATATATATAATAAATTCCATGTTTTCTAAACAAAGGAATCACAAACTTCATGAATATACCATCACAAATCCATACAATTCCAATTTACACTAAAATACCTTATACTATTCAATCTTGGTTTATAATCACTAGAATACTTCACTTTTAAGAATAACATCCATGAAAATCCTAAATACGATAAATAAATGCTTGAGCTTTATTTTGAAAGTTTATCAAAACTATTTTTTATAAAACCCCCTCAAATTTATTAATTTACAATAAGGACCCTAGTAAATATAGGTTTAAGCGGGACCAATTCTCTTGAGCCTCAGGGAGCCGGAGAAAGTGGGTGCTTTCTTATTTAAGGTAGGAAACTAAAACGGGGTTATCAATGGTAATTGGCTTGGAAAAAGTCACAAATCCTGCCGTCCATGTACAGCAGTTACCGACAACTCCAAAACCTAATTCAGGAATCAAATTCTGTTTAAAGTGTCTGACTCAATCCGAGTCTCAGTCAAATATGAAAACAATCCATACTTGAAAACAATTCAAATATAACTCCAATATATCATGAATCCATATATACTGGAACTTGAACATGAATACCAGAATACCATCTATATCAACATGACTCGACTGGACCGAACCATGGATATACATTGACTTGATTACATGAATATCCGTTTAGATCCTTATCCATTTACATGAACAATTGATATCATGGTTTTGGCAAGTCTTACAGTTATAAACAACACAATATACATTACGGGGTTTTTAAGGGGTAAATTGGTATGGAATGTGTTAAAAGTGGCACGATGATGGTCACTTTAATACACCTAACCTGAATATCCGTTGTTGTTGTCCCGTAGCTTAACGTTCCTTGTGCTCCGTATACCTTAGTCTACGGAATAGTTGTACTCCTCTCATATACACTGGCATATTCTGTACCAAGTTACAAACAACAGCGTTAACATAACAATCATATATTATACCAGATATATTCTCTATACTTGTTCAGTCTATTTCTATCTCTCTTTGGGACTTACCGAGCGATTGTTCGCTGAAGACATTCATTTTCTATTCTTTCTTTGGAATGTTGTCAGGAGGACCCGACTCTTTAGAGATCGAGCCCAGCTCAGAAGACTTGGAGCAGTTCATCGAGGACCTGGAGCTCTAGTCACTTGTATATACTTTTACTTTCAGTTCATGCCATTGTTTAGGCATTGCTTTCCATATTGTATTTACTTTTCAGTTGTATTGTAAAGAATGTTTAATAAATAAAAAGTTGCTGTTCATTTACATCTCATGTTTTTTTTTTGTACATTTATATTATTTTGCTTATTTACGCTTAGCGTATTTACTTCTGAGTAAATACGCGGCGGGCCTAATCACGTCTCCTTATCCGTATACTGGGAAGCGGGGCGTGACAAGTTTTGTTGGTGGCCCATACAGGTCGGTTCTGCATGGAAACATAAACAATATAACATAAGAATTATAAGACTCGGCAACTAAATATTCTTTATATTTCATATTCCTTGAATCTATCCTAACCCTATTTTTTATTTCAAGGTTATGGATTCTCCCAACAATACGAGCACGAATGTCAAAGGCAACACACCACCGCCACATCTTCCACTTACGCCTACCGTTGTAGCTCCGATCAACGAGCAGACGGTACTGCTTGAGGCAATAAAGAGCCTCTTGGAGGGACAGCAGCAGCAAACTTCTATCCTAATGAACTGCCCAGAAGCTGAGGCACCTGGAATGAAACAATTCCGAGCACTGCATCCTAAGCAATTTTCTGGGAAAGAGAGCCTTCTGGAAGCTGAAGAATGGGCTCAATCCATTGAGGATGATCTGGCAGCAGCACAAGTGCCAGACATCTCTTGGGTAAGAGTTGCAAAGCTGCAAATAACTGACAATGCCAGGGTATGGTGGAATGCGGAAGAAAGCCGTCTTGCCCAACCGATCGAATGGAGGATTTTTCGCGAGATGTTCGACGCGAAATATTTTTCCGAGACTGCCCGCTTTGATATGGAGCAGCAATTCATCCACTTGCAACAAGACTCTATATGGAGCAAATCCGTGGACGAGTATGATACTGAGTTCACTATGTTGAGCAGGTAAAATATGTCTCAAATATTCGAATTTTCTGATATCATATACTACACATGTAGGGATACTAAGCACTCTCACAAGGTTCTACAAGGCATCAACCATGCCCGATTTAAAATTTAGACGTGCCGAACAACCCTAACCAAGATCTTTAAACTAGAGATTAGGCGAAACAAAGCATATTAAACACTTTAACACTAAGAGTTTGGGATTACAACCTTTGTAGTCCGGTCCTTCACTTCTAAAGCTCCGTGTTGAGGTCCCTTCGCTGCGATCATCGAGTATCCGGACTCTAGAGAGGCTCCACAAAAGAAAGATGCATGCTTGCTTCCGATCTTCGATAACAAAGATGATCTACCTTGAAGTTTCATTAACACAAGCTCTCACTTATAAATGAAGTGAACACCCTAATCTAAATGGTTAGGATAGATTAGGATGATGAAGAAGGATTTTAGCTCTCATTTGTTTTCTTAATCTCACTCAAAATCATCACTAATGAAAAAGCTAGTAAGCTTTTCCATGAAAGAAGAAGGAAGAAGAAGAAGAACCATTTTCTTTTGTGATGAATAATGAATCCATAGTGAGGTTAGAAATGCAACCATGGTTGATAAAAGAAAAGCTAACCATTGTAGAGAGTTAACTAGGGTTAAAGGGTTGGGTTGGGTTAAACAAATATCTCAAAAAATATCATAACAAATATCTTTGCTTAAAACAAAAGCAAAGCTTCTAGAAGCTACTAGAAAGTTTAACCCAAATCAAACCCTAACCTTGTTTAATATCCACTAATCATGTTACAATATTATATATCACATATACAATATTTATTGTAACAAAATAAAATAATACAATTAACATATATCGTATATATATCAATGTATTACCCGAGTGAGAAAAAGAATCTTTTAGTGAGCTTATATCAGTTAATGTAATTTAATATATCAAATATATAATTATACATTAAATTATCGAATCAACACTTGGTCCGATAATCCGGCTATTTCACAAATAACCGACTAATATAATCTGTATCAGTTTATCGAATCAACACTTGATCCGATGACTCGGCTATATCCCATATACCCGGCCGATATCTCATATCACGAGAATCTAATACGGTATCACATACACGTATTGTTCTCGGTCCCGCACATATCATATATGTGCTCCTACTCCGTTTTGCCTGAGCCAAGAAACCTCAGTATAGGACTCTAAAGAATCGTCAATACGTCGGCAGTAGGTGATGATCATATCAAACACCCATAAGCTGCAAGTGGTCAGCTAAACGTAACAGCCACCCAGGTATTGAGCGATCAGAAGATCAACAAGCAAGCCTGTACATTCTCCTGCGAATCCAATCAGTAACACTCCCGTACAGTCCGGTCTCTTCGTCTGATATGTCGCATATCTCTCCTTGGGGTGGTAAACGTCAGACCCCAGTAGCTTGATAAGTCGTGTCGATACGAGGTCTATAACAGTTCGAGAAACTACTGATAACACTTACCAATAAATCTCAACAACCCTGGCCAGGGATTTCCAGTTATAGCCAATCGAACACAGCTCAACATCAACTCCCAATACCGGGAGAGACGAATCCCCTCCTATCGCTCAATGCCTCCATGTGATTCGGGACTGTACCCAAAAGCCACCTTCTTGCACGCCCTCTTGGACGTGGTATGATGGAAATCAAAGCACAGTGGGAATCACACAAGACTCTATGACGATCTCGGGTCTATAGACTACTCTGTACCAGTGTCACCAGAGAGCTGCCATCTGACGTGAGGTATAATACCATCTGGGAGTTCTCGGCGAGTCCGTCCAGTGTACCCAGTCTTCACTGAGCACCCGTATACCTTCTCTGATGTCAAACACCAATGGATATGGGATCATCCATCGTCCATCATATGGGTCAAGAAGCGCAAACGCTAGTCTACACTGGAGTATCGATGCCCTGTCTCGGTACTCCCACGACTAGGAACATTTGAAGGATGTACTTGGCAACTACACTGTCCCCACTAGTATGATCTGCATCATAGTCCTGGTAGTCAAGTACTCATCCTAAGGACTTTATCATTATTTAACAAAGAGACAATCAGAGTACATGTTAAGATAAAGAGTAACCAGATAGCATACTATCATGTCGAGAAAGAAAGTCTTCCCTATATATGTCCTAGCATCCACTACAATATACATCGTATGTACAGTAATAGCCTCTAGGGCATACATATAACTAACAACACAGCTAAACACAAGACCGTAATAGGTTCGCAGCATATCTCATACCGACTGCTGTGATCAGGACCAGAAGATTTCAGCAAGGGTTGGACCAGAAAATCCAAGCTGCTCTAGCTACAGGGGATTTCCCAACCCACGACTTAGCTCTGAAGGCTGCCTGTCGATATGAGGCAGTGGTGAAGAAAAAAGGCAGACCTCAATCTGTCGGTATGAAGCACCCTGCTACTCAGATTGCAGGAGGAGCCTCTTCCAGGTATCCAGGAGTCCGGGAGTACCTTTCAACCGGCCCAGTTCAGACTTTTGCACCTACTGCAGGAGGAATGGACACCTGGCGAAGGACTGCAGGCGTGCTAATCATTTTTGCTTAGTCTGTGGCTCATCCATACATGATATTGGATCTTGTCCTCGTAGACTCAATCCAAATCCTGCAACCAGACCAGCAATCACCTATCCACAGCGGCCAGCTATCCAGGCACCTGCACCATGTCTTGCTCACCCAGCTCCACCTACTCGTGGACCTACTGCACTTCCTCGCAGCACGAAAGGTAACTATGCAGTATGGATTATTCTGGATCGACTCACAATGTCGGCTCATTTTATTTCCTTTCGAGTTGGCCAATCTACCGAGACACTAGCCAAGAAGTACATGGAGGATATCATGAGATTACATGGAGTACCGGTTTGCATTATCTCCGATCGTGACACCAGATTCCGATCGCAGTTTTGGCAGAGTCTGCAAGCTAGCTTGGGAACGAGTCTGAACTTTAGCACAGCTTACCATCCACAAACAGATGGACAGTTTGAGCGAACAATTCAGATCCTTGAAGATATGCTAAGAGCTTGTATGCTATACTTTGGAGGACCGTGGGAAGATCACCTACATCTTGTGGAGTTTTCATACTACAACAGCTATCAAGCAAGTATTGAAATGTCACCCTTTGCAGCGCTCTATGGAAGGAAGTGTCTTTCACCATTAAGTTGGGACGACATCGGAGATAGGGAACTCCTTGGACCTAAGATGATAGTGGCAACTATAGATATAGTTCGCACTATCAAGGAACGAATGCGCATAGCCCAAGACCGACAGAAACACTGGGCTGATGCAAAGCGCCGACACATGGAGTTCCAACAGGAAGATCATGTCTTTCTGAAGATTTCTCCAAACCGTGGAGTGGTTCATTTTGGAAAGAGGGGTAAGCTAAGTCCGAGGTACATTGGACCGTTCGACATACTCGAACGAGTCGAGAAGTGGCATATCGTTTAGCACTTCCACCCTCATTGGAAGGAGTGCACAACGTATTCCACATATCCTAGCTCCGAAGGTATGTGAGTGACCCTAACCATATCCTTGATCACTCCGAGCTCACTGTACAGACGAATCTATCTTGTGAGCAACAACCCGTTGAAATCCTGGACAGAAAAGTAAAGTCAATTAGGAATAAGAAAGTAAACTTGATCCGAGTGATGTGGAGGAAAGACTCACCAGGAAAATCAACATGGGAAAGAAAAGACGACATGCGTGCAAAATACCCTTTCTTATTCGTAAATTAGTCCTTAAATATTTGTGAATTTCGAGGACGAAAATTTTGTAAGAGGGTATAATGTAACGACTCTGTTTTTAATGTACAGAAATTTATTTAAAGTTAAAGTACTAAATGGAGTATTTGCAAACCTGAGTATGCTATAAGTTTTTAATTTGTTTAAGAACATGAAGAAAGCACTTGTAGCTCATTGGTAAAGCCTTGCACTGTTGTGACATAGCCCCTGTGTTCAAATCCTCCCGGCCACATATTATTTTTAATGATTTTTCTTTTAAACTTTTTGGAAGCCCAAAAGTTTACACGTACAATACACGTAAAAATGAAAAGTCACTAAAATCAAATATATGGGAATTGTTATTTGAACAGTCGAGGACACATGGCCCCAATCCAAGCACCCCACCCCTACCATCGACCGACGAGGATCTCTTTGGGGCCGGCGCCGCCGGTCCCAACCGTCGGGAATGCTTCCAAGTTTTAACCCAACACCCTTTGGCCTCCCCCTACCACTCCTCTGCTGTTTGATTTCTCTATAAATTTACAAAGAGATTAAATTCACCTCTTTAATCCATTTTAATGCATTTTTAATTCCCTAAACCTTAATTCTATCCTATAAATACCACCCCTTACCTAGCCCTCTCTATTCTGAAATCTATCATCAAAACTCTCAAATTTTTCCAAGTCAAATTAGTTGTACAAGTGGAGTTAGCCCAAGGTCATCTTCCGTCGACGACTCGGGACAAATCCGGCGACACCGTGACTCCACGAAGCTCTCAAACTCTTCCTCTACCTCCCCTCTCTCATCTAATCCAGTAAGACCTCTCTCCTCTCCTTTTTTCCTATTCTAAAAAGATCTCTTTTCAAAACCCGTCGGAAGTGGAGTTATTCCGACTTCCGGTTTAAATTTTTTTAAAAACATAACTTTTCTTAATAACCAAAGACCCATATTGTTACAACTTGTTTAGCAATCATAAACCAACATTGAGAACAAGTTTCAATTTAAAATACCATGCTATGCAACTTTTATTTCACTTTTACGATTAAATACCACAAACTTTCTATTCGACATCTTTTATCATATTTTCTCATATTACCTTTAGAAAACTCATGAGGTAATGACCTACCTCATCACAACACTCATCATGATATAGCACAATGGCTTTTGGAATAATATTTTGTGGGATAAATACAATTTTACAATAAAATACCTTAAACTAATAAAATCGTATTCCTTAAGATTGTTTTAATTAAATTCCTTGCAATTAAGCATCTACAACCCATTTTGGGGAACCCAATTTGGATGTTGCAGGTTATCGCATATCCTTGGGAATAGTAGAGCGAGATGCATCCTCCTCACGGAGCATCCGATCTCGATGGAATTTTTAATACAATTTTTAAGAATAATGTGATTTTCTATTTAATATATAAATTCTATTTTTTAATAATTATATATATATATATATATTATCAAAATATCTATTTTAAATATATATAATAAATTCCATATTTTCTAAACAAAGGAATCACAAACTTCATGAATATACCATCACGAATCTATACAATTCCAATTTATACTAAAATACCCTATACTATTCAATCTAGGTTTATAATCATTAGAATACTTCACTTTTAAGAATAACATCCATGAAAACCCTAAATACGATAAATAAATGCCTGAGCTTTATTTTGAAAGTTTATCAAAACTATTTTTCATAAAACCTCCTCAAGTTTATTAATTTACAATAAGAACCCTAGTAAATATAGGTTTAAGCGGGACCAATTCTCTTGAGTCTCAGGGAGCCGGAGAAAGTGGGTGCTTGCCTATTTAAGGTAGGAAACTAAAACGGGGTTATCAATGGTAATTGGCTTAGAAAAAGTCATAAATCCTGCCGTCCATGTGCAACAGTTACCGATAACTCCAAAACCTAATTCAGGAATTAAATTCTTTTTAAAGTGTCTGACTCAATCTGAGTCTCATTCAAATATGAAAACAATCCATACTTGAAAACAATTCAAATATAACTCCAATACATCATGAATCCATATATACTGGAACTTGAACATTAATATCAGAATACCATCTATATCAACATGACTCGACTAGACTGAACCATGGATATACATTGACTTGATTACATGACTATCCGTTTACATACTTATCTGTTTACATGAACAATTGATATCATGGTTTCAGCAAGTCTTACAGTTGTAAACAACACAATATACATTACGGGGTTTTTAAGGGGTAGATTGGTACGGAATGTGTTAAAAGTGGCATGATGATGGTCACTTTAATACACCTAGCCTGAATATCCGTTGCTGTTGTCCCATGGCTTAACGGTTCCTTGTGTTCCGTATACCTTAGTCCACATAATAGTTGTACTCCTCTCGTATACACTGGCATATTCTGTACCAAGCTACAAACAACAGCGTTAACATAACAATCATACATTATACCAGATATATTATCTTTACCTGTTCAGTCTATTTCTATCTCTCTTTGGGACTTATCGAGCGATTGTTCGCTGACGACATTCATTTTCTATTCTTTCTTTGGAATGTTGTCAGGGGGACCCGACTCTCTAGAGATCAAGCCCAGCTCAGAAGACTTGGAGCAGTTCATTGAGGACCCGGAGCTCTAGACACTTGTATATACTTTTACTTTCAGTTCATGCCATTGTTTAGGCATTGCTTTCCACATTGTATTTACTTTTCAGTTGTCTTGTAAAGAATGTTTAATAAATAAAACGTTGATGTTCATTTACATCTCATGTATTTCTTATGTACATTTATATTATATTGCTTATTTATGCTTAGCGTGTTTACTTCTGAGTAAATACGTCATGGGCCTAGTCACGTCTTCTTATCCGTACACTTGGAAGCGGGGTGTGAGAATCAACTTAGAAATATTTTCAGGATCATTAAATTTAGTTAAGATCCAACAATTAAGCATTTGGGCTCAGCTGCAAGCAATTTCAGAGAGACTTAGCCAATTTGGGCTCGGTCTTGGGCTTTTCCCCTTTATTCAGAAGTGCCAAGCACTTATTTACTGCTCTGGTACTCACGTGGGAAGCACGTGAGGCGTACAGATATGGGCGTTGCCCAATCAGTGCTAAGCACTTAGTCGTTTTGACTAGATATAGTGCTAAGCACTTTTATACAGCGCTCACGTGTGTTTCAGGTGAGGCGCTGAGTCTTCATCTCTGGGCGCTCACGTAGGAAGCACGTGAGGCGCTGAGTTTATATTTTTGGGCGCTCACATAGGAAGCACGTGAGGCGCTGAGCTCCTTTTTTTTTTGTCGGGTGCTCATGTGGGAAGCACGTGAGGCGCTGAGCTCCTTTTTTTATTGGGCTCTCACGTGGGAGGAGCTGGGTTCTTTTCTTTTAGAAATTTAATCTCTGTTAATGGCATTTTTAGCCATAAATGATCATCAAGATCTTTGTTTTGAAGATATGAGATCAAGTTTTCTTTGAGAACTAAGTTCCTATGTTTTTTATTATAAAAACTAAGTTCTTTATACGGTTAAACCCTGTTTTTAGAGGAATTAAATTCTTGGAACATATTTCTTTTCTCTCTTCTTTTTACCTAGTTCTTTTCCCGAGATTTTGAGTCTGAAGAACAGAATCTTCCCGATGAGAATTAATTCTCAACTTATGGGAGATTTGTCTTACGGATCTCAGATTCAGAGAAAGAACTAAGTTCTTTTGTGAAGGGTTAAATCCTTATTTTTGTTTATACTAGGCAAAAGAGATATATTTTTATCTTTTCTTTTTCTTTACCTAGGGTTTGAAAGAGCAAGAAGATCTTTTTTAAAAGGAGAATTAAATTCTCAGCTTTGTGACTTATATCTTTTTGTTTGCAGAAGCTAATGGGGGGTTCTCTCTTCGTGTGTGTGAGTCTTCGGGTCCTTTATATAGGCAAGGCAAATTGTTGATCAGTTTTGAGAAAATCTCTCATGGAGAGATTCCAATTGATTTAATTAGTCTCAATAATCATTTGGGGAATTTTACCCACCGTTAGATTTTTGATCCAGTGATTTCTATTTTACAGAATATATTTTCTTGTTTTTTAACAAGATTAGGGAAATATTTTTCCATATATATAATTTTTTTCTATTAAACGGTGATTTTTAATCACCATTGGATTTTTGATCCAAGGGCTCTCTGTTTAACAGAGCATATCTTTCTTGTGTAGAAAGATTGGGGAAATATATTCCCGAAATAGAATTTAGTTCTGGTATTGGATCTTTGATCCAACAGCTCTCTGTTTAACAGAGAATATCTTTCTAATTTAGAAAGATTAGGGAGATATTTTCTCTAATAGAATTTAATTCTATCATTTGATGATTTTTAATCACCATTGGATTTTTAATTTAACGGCTTTGTTTAACAAAGAATATCCTCAGATTTTAAGGAAATATTTCCCATGTAGAATTTAATTCTACCCGTTTTAATTTGGGCGACAACGCTCACATGTTATGCTCGTGGGCGCCGCTCAAGAATTTAATTCTTACACATAAACAGGCATACACATGGTTTGCACGTTGATGCTCATGCGTGTATCATGTGAGGCGCTGCCATAGGATTTAATCCTATCAGAGATTGGCGCTGACGCTCACGTGTCTTTCACGTAAGGCGCCGCTTGATTGTATTTAAACATAAAGTATTTTTTTATAATGGAACAAGTACACTGGATGGACTCGTCGAGAACTTCTAGATGGTAGATCGTTATTTGTCTCATGTGAGTTCCCGCTGTACTTAGATTACCACCCTACCATGGCTCTACTAAGTCGTGCAAACATATTTTAGTTGGGTACAGTTCTGAACTACATGGATGCAGTAAGCAATTGTTGGGGATTCGTCTCTCCTGGTATAGGGAGTCGACATCGCACCGTGTTCGGTTGACCAGCATCATAAGACCTTGGCTAAGGCTATTAAGATTTACTGATAGTTTGATCAGTAGTTTCTCAGATTGGTCCTGAGCCATATTGGCACGAATTATCGGGTTATTAGGGTATGACGTTTACCACCCCCTAGACCCGGTATGAGATTCTCTTAAATGAAAAGACCGGACTGTACGGAGATTGTCACAGATAGGCTTAGTAGGGGTTCGGATGAGCATGTTCATCGGTCTTCCTTTTCGACAGGTACCTGGATAGCCATTACGTACAGTAGTGCCGCTGACGTGCTTGTAGTTTTAAACCCACTGCCAGCGTATTGTCGAGTCTTTAGAGTCCCACAAAGAGGGTTTCCCTGATTCAGGCGAAATGATGTTGTGGTCGTATTTTGATCGTGCAGGGTTCCGATCAAATGAGTGTATTAACTATCTAGACTTTTGATCGGACGGCTGATAATACTAGCAGGCTTAGGATTAAGCCGGATTTTAAAATCAGGTATTGATTTAATAATTTACATATATATATATATACATTTCGATATGTATATTCTAGTATTATATTCATTGTATTATTCTATCTCTTTGGGTATTCGTATTTTGATACGAATACGGGTATGTATATACGGTAGAGTGTATTCCGTATTTATACGGAAAGAAATTCTAGAAGGAGGACACCTCATTTCTTTTGTATTTCTATTTATAGAAATGAGGTGGAGGGGTGAGGTGGCTTAAGAATGGTGGAGGCATGGATGAATAGGGTAGACAAATGAATTGTTAATTCATTTGTCTGCACTATTTAAGTATGGTTGGTTTTTTATATTGCAAATATCATTTATCAAAACCATGATAGCATTAGTGTGATGATGATATTTTTTCATTCCACCATTCTCTTTCTTTCTCCCTTTCTTGAGCTCCTCCTTCTTCTTTATCTCTACACTCTCATAAGTTGAGAATCAAGGGTTGAAGAGAGGTAGAAAATTACTAGAACAACTCACTATATCTCTGGACATCCTAGTGTAGTAAGCTAGGATTTTTAGTTGCTCCACTTGATTCTTAGTGTGGAGCTAGAGCCATGAACCATATCTCTCTGGTGGATTATTTTCGACGGAGGAAGACCGGCAGTCAAGCTCAATCACGGAGACCCTAAAGAGCTAAGGAAAAGGAGGTGAAGACCGAAGGAATCAATCTCTTGGTATAACCTTCTTCGATAGTAGCTAAAAACTCTTTGTAGTTGTCTAGTTCATGTGTCTGGTTTAGATTCTAGGGTTTGTAGTTTCTAACGCCTCTAGATTTTTTGTTATTCATCCCGCATAGGCCGCGGTTGTGGCTGCTAGGGCGTTAGGAACTCTAACAGTTTCATCAGCGCTCATTCTAAACTGTTCGTATTCACTCATGAGCCGATTGATTTTACTTTCTTTCACCTGACTCATCCTTTCATGAGAAGTATCGAGAGTCTTCCAAATCTCATGTGCGGTGGTCTACATGGAGACTTGGTTGAACTCATCGGGCGAAAGAGAGTAGTGTAATGCATTCATCGCTTTAATATTCAAAACCATATTTTTCCGGTTACTTTCCCTATAAGGTCTAGCCGGTGTAACGAATTTATCCTTTACGTCATATAGAATATCAAGATCGATGTATTGAAGAAAAATTTGCATCTTGATTTTCTAGAAGTTGTAGTTAGTGCCATCAAAGAGTAGCGGCTTATTGGCGGCTTGACCTTGTAGTGATTTATTGTTTTGAGTAATGCTATTATCGTTAGCCATATGATCTAAGCTCTAGGCTTTTAAGCCAAAAAGAGAGCTAATCGTTCTGATACGAATTGAAAAGTGTCCTAGAGAGGGGTGAATAGGACAATGGTAACAATTAAAACTTTATTGCTCAAATTAATACAAGTTGTGGAAATACAATATGAATAATAACAAACACGCAAACAATAGATATAAAATGAGTTAAGAAAAGCAAACTCAGTAGAACACCGAAAATTGGTGACGAAATTCGATACCACAAAATCTAGTCTCTGCCTAAGTCTTCCCTAGGAACATCCACTAAACAACTCTTTTTAAGGTGAAGAATCCTTTACAACTTGATAGATCACCTCCACCGGGTAATCTTTTCCAAGGCTCAAATCAAACCTTTACAACTCAATGCTTAATGGACAATCTCCATCGGATAAACCACTTTGGTAAACAATCTCTACCGGATCTCAATACAACAAAAGTAAAATTAAAAGAACTTCTAATCTTGTATTTGAATCAACACAATTTTAAAACAAAAGAATTAGGGTTTTAGATATTTCACAAGATAAGCCCCTTCCGATCTCAAAAATAATTTGTAAAGATTTTTGAACAAGAGACCAAGATTTTGCAAAGGAAAATGATTTAAATCAGTTTAGAAAAATCCTTTGCAAAGAGTAAAATCAAAAGCTTTCAAAACCTAAAAGGAAAATTTAAACCTAGTGACGATGTAGAGTTTCAAAAACTTGAGCAATGAAGATGATAAACTTAGAGCAATAGAGATGCTCAAAAATAATCCGTGGAATTGTTGAGAATAATTTCGATCAATGTAGTATTTAAAACGTTGGGAAAGAATCCCACAAATCTGAAAACGAATTTGTTGAGATAAAGTCAAGGATTTCCAATGGTCAGAGATTGAGCCGGCTCAAGAAATGTATGAGCCATCTCCTGACAACAGTGTAAAAATCATTGTGCAGGAAATCACAGTGAGATGGCTCAAGATATGGGCGAGCCGGCTCAAGACATGGGCGAGCCGGCTCAAGGCGATAGTATGAAAATCAAAGTGCAGGAAATCATTATGAGACGACTCAGGATACGGGTGAGCCGGCTAATGGAGATAAATAGTGAAAGAAGAGATCAAAGGACCTATGAGATGGCTCACGGAAACATGAGCCGGCTCAAGAACTGATATATCAGATATTTTAGAGATTTTAAAGACTTTAAAACTGTGTGACTCATAGGAGATAATTTTCGGCTCAATAAAAGAGAAAATACAAGATTTACACTTTTGTAGCACGTTCTCTGAGTTGCTTTGAGTTTTCATCTCTAAATCCATGTTCTTTTGATTCTTTATCTCTTTGTATTGATAATCCATATTGCCATGTCCTTTTGATTCTTCAATATCACTAAGCTCGTTCTTTTTTATTTCTTCATCTGTACGTCTTGTGAATCCATATCATCATGTTCTTTTACTCTTCGATATCGCTATACTTGTTCTTTTTCTTCGATATTCCTATACCTGTTATGTCTCTCACACTGAAAACATATATCTCAACTACAAGTATCGTCAGTGTGTAAAATTAACTTAGATAGTGTTTTATCTAATATTAAAATCAAGATGTGTAGTAGATGTTACCCAATAAGGTCAACAGTTTTTAAATCAACCATTTTCATCTTGAAGCCCTATTGTATCTCTTGATCTCTTTTCTCTCGTCTCTTGATCCTATAATTACTTATTTCTTTTGGATGTCCATATGCAAATGTAAATTGGGCATCAATTTATCATTTAATTTTGTCCAAATGTCATGCATACCATGTCAAGATTGATCATGTAAGTGTAAAATCATTTAAGAACACTCGATTTCAAAATTAAATGGGGAGTCATTTAGAGTAATTTACTCTCATTTCAAATTGGTAGTCATTTGGTTTCCAAATCCATGTAGAATTTGAAATAAATAATATTATAATTGGTGAATAAAAACTTGATGATAATATGAAGACAATTGATGACAGTAAAAGAGAGCCACCATTGAGATTGATCGATGGTGGTGTTCGGTCGGTGGTTGATTAGTCGTGGTTCATTTCCAGTCGTAGTTCATTTCCGGTCGTCGGTCGAGGTACATTTCGGTAGTCAGTCGACGATTGGCGGCATTTGGTCACCGATTATGGCGGTCATTGGTTTGTCATTGGAGGTTCATTGTCATCGATGGTCGGTGGCGGTTACTAGAAGGTCAGCGACGGTCGTAGATATGTCAGTTGGCGTGCAGTCGATCGTTGGTCGGTCACCGGTCACGACAGTGGCTGTGGTGGCTGGTCACCTGTTTTTGGTTGGTCACCAGTGGTCTATCACCGATTTATCAACGACTGTCGTGCCGCCAGTTGTCGGCGGTCGGGTCGTTAGTTTTTTGTCGGTCGCTGATGATTTATCTGTTGCCAACAGTTAGTAATTGCCGGTTATTGGTGTCCTGGCACCGACCGACAGTGGCACCGACGGAGGCAGTGGTTACCGGTTTTCGTTCTATCGTCGACGGACGGAATGACTCTATGCCTTTTTCTATTCTCAGGCACGGAAGTTGCTGGTCAGTGCTGTAGGGTTCCTAGGCACACTAATGAGGTCTCACAAGGCATCAACCATGCCAAATTCAAATTTTTCTTATGCCTACAAACCCTAATACGGATCGTTAACTAGAATTTAGGCGAAACAAGCAACTAGTTAACAACTTAACTAAGAGTTGAACGGAAATACAACCTTTGTAGATCCAGTCCTCCACCTCCATAGCTCCGTGATGAAGTCCCCTTGCTGCGATCATCGGATCTCGGGCTCTAATATCGGCTTCATTGGAGAAATGGACGGGCTAGGTCGTCGACTTCGATGCCGAAGATGATCTACGTCGAGGCAACACAAGATCAAGCTCCAACTTCACCAAGCCATGAAACTTGTGAAGAAAACATCCTATACTACTTGGCAAGTGGTAGAGGATGAAGAAATAGGAAGTGGGTTCACTTTAAAATTGGATTTCTCACTCTTTTTGTCAAGGCACCATTGTTGGTAGCAAGCTTCTTCATCTTGAAGAAGAAGAAGAAGAAGAAGATAATATATTATGATAAGTCTTTTCCAAATAGAAAATAAATGAATACTTATCATAAACCAACCATGGTCAAGTGTAGAGAATGAACTAGGGTTAAGTTAAAGGGTTAGGGTTTAGGAAAGAAACAAAATGGCTTTGACTTTCAACACTTCAAGAAGTTTCAAGAAAGAAACAAAATAAGTCACCATTTTATTTATCCTTCCAAAAAGAATAAATAAATAAATAAATGAATAGATAAGAAAATCAAAACCCTAACCATTTAAATAACCATGGTTTAATTCTTTACACAAACCCAAGTTTGCATGTATCATCAAACATGATACAAACAAGTGCACAAAAGTATATCAATATACAACTTGTGTATTTCAAGTGAGAAAATCCTTTTAAAGTGAACCAATACTTGTTAATGCAAAGTAATATATCAAATATATAATTATGCATTAAATCATTAAATCAATATTTGATTTAACGACCCGGTCATATCGCATATAACCGACTAATATCCAATGTATCGGCTTATCGAATCAATCCTCGATTCGATAACTAGATTATATCGCATACAACCAATCGATACATTCATCGCGAGAATAGAATACGGTATCATATACACGCATTATTCTCGGTCCCGCACATATCTCATATGCGCTCCTATTTCGTTTTGCTTGAGCCAGGAAACCTCTGTGTATGACTCTAAAGACTCGTCAATACGCCGGCAGCAGATGATGATCATATCAAACACCCACAAGCCGCAAGCGGTCTGCTAAACGTAACAGCCACCCGGGTATTGAGCGATCAGAAGATCGACGAGCAAGCCTGCTCACACTCCTGTGAATCCAACCAGTAACACTTACCGTACAGTCCGGTCAGTTCGTCTGATATGTCGCATATCTCGCCTAGGGGTGGTAAACGTCAGACCCCAATAGCTCGATAAGTCGTGTCGATATGAGGTCTATAACAGTTCGAGAAACTACTGGTAACACTTACCAGTAAATCTCAGCAACCCTGGCCAGGGATTTCCGATTATAGCCAATCGAACACAGCGCAACATCAACTCCCTATACCGGGAGAGACGAATCCCCTCCTATCGTTCATTGCCTCCATATGATTCGGGACTGTACCCAAAAACCACCGTTTTACACGCCCTCTTGGACGTGGTAAGGTGGAAATCAAAGCACAGTGGGAACCATACAAGACTCTATGACGATCTCGGGTCAACAGACTAACCTGTACCAGTGTCACCAGAGAACTGCCATCTGACGTAAGGTATTATACCATCTAGGAGTTTTCGGCGAGTCCGTCCAGTGTACCCAGTCTCCACTGAGCACCCGTATATCATCTCTGATGTCAAACACCAATGGATATGGGATCATCCATCGCCCATCTGTAGGGGTCGAGAAGGTATACGCTAGTCTACACTGGTATATCGATGCCCCGTCTCGATACACCCACGACTAGGGATCTTGAAGGATGTACTTATGGACTACCATGTCCCCACTAGTATGATCCCCATCATAGTCCAGGTAGTCAAGTACACATCCTAAGGGCTTTACCAACATGTAACAGAGAGACAATCAGTGTACACGTTAAGGTAAGGATCAACCAGATAGCATACTATCATGTCGAGCAAGAAAGTCCTCCCTATATATGTCCAAGCATCCACTACAATATACATCCTATGTATAGTAATAGCCTCTAGGGCATACATATAACTAACAATCTCCCACTTGCACTAGGGCCATCTGATAGCAGTGGTTGTAGTATCTCATACTCAACCATCCCATAAAAGTCTCTCTCTGGGAAAAGGCCTTCGTGAGTGGATTCGCCGTGTTATCCTCTGTGTCTACTCTCCTAACCTCGATCACCCTGGAGATCAACCATCTCCATGATCAAGTGATACTGCCTTAGAATATGTCTGGATCACTGATGGGACGGGTGTTCCTTGGCATAAGCCACAACTCCATTGTCACACAATGGGAGGAACGTAGTTCATCTCATGAACCAATATACACCCAAACATCCTCTTTGGTAGCATCTTAAGTAGCGATGTATCCTGCCTTTATCGTCTAGTTAGCCACGGTATCTAGCTTGGAACTCTTCCAACATACCGTCCCTTTACTGAGGGTAAAGACAATTCCTGTGACTGACTTTCAGTCGTCCTTATCACTCTGGAACCCTTCCAGTGATTCTCCCCAGGATCGATTGATACCATCTCACTACAACTAGTGAGAATCCTAACATCCAATTAGATCTATCTCATAGATCCAAAACCCAGGATTTAGGAGGTATCACTTTGATCCTATGTGGAGAATCATTGTGATAAGCGGAGATTGATCGAGCGTAGCATAGGAAACTTCTTCCCTATCAAGAGTATGTCATCCACGTACTCTACTAGGATCGTCACAATACTCCCTACTACCTTTTTGTTTATACAAGGTTCATCTGCCATTTTGATGATGTCAAACTCTTTGACTAGTTCATCAAAACAGACGTTCCAACTCCGCGATGCCTGCTTTTATCCTATAAAGCATCTTTTACACGTTTCCGCTGCTCCCACTGTCTATGAAGCCCTCTGGCTGTGTACTTATAGACGCCCTTTTCTAAAACATCATTTAGAAAAGCAGTCATGACACCCAACCGCCAGATATCATAGTCATGGTATGTAGCCGTGGCAAGTAGGATTTGGATGTACTTAAGCATAGCCTCTGAAAAAGGATTCATCATTATCCACGCCTGGTCGATGATGAAAACCTTTAACATGTCTAGCTTTGAAAGTCTCAACTTTTCCATCTACACCAAGTAATCTTCTCAAGATATACTTGCTCCTGATGGGGATTTAACCCTTCAGATAAAGCAACCAAAAACCATACTTTGTTGGTGTATAAGGATTCCATCTCAGATCACTAAGCATCCAGCCATTCTTACAGAGTCCTACTCCTGATAGCCAGCTCGAAACCAGTTGGGTCATCATCTCATGATGCAGTCCTCACTCCCACTGTCATAGAGAAACCAAAGTATCTCTCAGGTGGGTGAGGAACCCTACTAGATCGGCGGAGAGGCTGAGGTTCGTCGGGGACTATTGAATCCTTTGGTTCTATCAAATCATCAGCTGTAGTTTGTATAGCTGGAACCATTCCAGTTCTACATAACTGATCTTGCCTCGAGCTTGTCCAGATTTTGCTTTTAGACATAGGCCGGACAACCCCAAATCTTAACTAACTTAAGAAATGGGCTCTTCCCATTCTATATCACATATGAAATGGTAGGCACTGATTTGATTCGAACCTAATTCAATAGGTATGCATCTTCTCAAGTGCATAACCCCCAAAAGGAAATAGGCAACTCAGTAGTACTCATCATAGAGCACACTATATCAAATAGGGTGTATCTGCTCCGC
Organism: Agapanthus africanus; assembly: GCA_030015575.1. NCBI lineage: Eukaryota > Viridiplantae > Streptophyta > Magnoliopsida > Asparagales > Amaryllidaceae > Agapanthus > Agapanthus africanus. The sequence continues at coordinate 405,192,506 of CM057349.1, read as the reverse complement.
CCCGATATACCATCGTGCAATGGTGTATACGGAGGAGTAATGCTGAGAGAGAATCTCATTCTCCTTTAGAATAATTCAGGAATTCCGTTCTCAAGTATTCTCCTTTTTGATCACATCAAAGGACATAATACTTATACCCGTGTTTTGGTTTTCTACTTCTAAATCATATTCTGTAAATATCTCAAAAGGTTCGGACTTGTGTTTCAACAGGAACATATGTCTGAATCTTGAGAGATTATCAGAGAATGTAACGAAGTACAAAGAACCAGTCCTCGCATATGTAGACAGGGGACCTTACATACATCAACATGTATCATCCCAAAAGTTTACTAACTCTTTCTCTGTTTCCAATAAACAGAGCTGGTGTCATTATATCTTTGTGACATGACTGGCAAGTTTCACAAGATGTAAATTCAAACTGATTTAAATATGCATCTACAAGTAACTTCAGCTAGTCGGGTCGCATTGATATGACCTAGTCTACAATGCCTCAAGAAGGATTCGTTCATTTCTGAACTCTTCCTCTTGTGTGTGTTCCGTATACTAAGAACTGTAGTTTGATTTAGAACATCAATACTTTTAGATAACGTGCCTGAACCGATCAACTTTTGATATAGGAAATGTTCAAAACATTATCCGACAATACAAAATTATATCCTTTCTTCACTAATAAAGAGACTGATATGATTTTGTATATCAGGCTCGGTATCTAATAGCATTCGTTTAGAATCAATGTATTGGTAATACAGGGTGACAGTGACCAACAGACTTGGCTGCAACACTTGCCCCGTTTTCTGCCTCATGAAACTTATCACCCGTTCTCAGTTCTCTACCTTTCTGTAGCCCTATGTAACATATTACATATCTGGAATCCTGATCCGGTATCAAATACCCAGGACGTAGAGAATAGAGAAACAGTTCTGTATAAAGAACACACCCGAAGATGATGCATCAGCATGCACTCTCTTCGTTTGGGTGGCACGGGAATTCTGGTAATCCCCTATTTCCTGCTCTGTCTTATAACAATTATAAGTTGGAGCGGGACCAACGTTCCCCAGCTCAGTATAACAAGCGGGTTCGGTCAATTCATCCATATTATTATCTTGATTAAGGCGTGATATGGTCGCTACCTGGAGAGAGAGAGAAGAAAATACTCAGCGTGCGCTCTTGCAAGAATAGATTGGTTATTATTTTATCTAATCAGGATAGCTCCCACTGTTTTTTATCAAATCTTCCTTCAAACCCTAAAAGGAAAGACTAGCCGGGATTAATTACACACTACAAGTTCGCCAATCTTTCAGCCAGGCTAGTGTCGGTACTTTGAGGGAGGTCCCCCGTGCTTTCGCACGAACCTAATTAATGTAAACCTCGTTTTTCCAGAGGCGTAACCTCGTTAACACCTTTCTAGACACCTACTTGATCGGGTAATTGTAATGTATAAAACTCTCCCAGGAGTAACAATTACTCGCAGTGGGTATCGGGATCCAACTATCTCATAGAAGGTATGCAATCTCATTGCAAGTTTCAACACTTGAAATTCCTGATAATTTTGCCCCTAACCTCCTATGACCTTAACAAAGGCCAACAAACCATAGGATGCTAGTCAAGTTCAACCCGTCATTTCCTGATTGAATTAAACCCACCCGCACGACCCTTGACAAAGGCCAACAAGGTCGCACGACTACCCTAACCCAATCTGCATCATATACATAAGCAGATAAGCACCAGTCAGCTACCGCACACTACGCCTTGACAAAGGCCAACAAACGTAGCACGAATACTAACTACTACTTATCTGAAATGACGGAGGGCTACGACAGGTTTTTCTGAAAACCTATTGCGTAATGAACTTGATATCATTGTAGAATCAAATGATTTTAAAATGGAGTGTTTTTGAAGCTTTTCTGGTTTTGCTAAAGGAGTCACTCCCGGTGAAGGGATCGTCGGTCCTTTCCTCGTCGAATGAGGTGCGGGATATATCATATATATCACTGTGCAAAGCTGAAACTATAGAAACAATCAAAAAGAAAAACCGAGGGTTGTAGCATCTACCAGTTATTGCTAAAGGAGTCACTCCCTGTGAAGGGATCTCGGTCCTTTCCTCATCGAATAAGGTGCAGGATATATCATATATACCGTTGTGCAAAGCAAGAACTGTAGCTACCTATTTTATTTTGAAATTCGATTCTACAACATCTTTAGGTTTGTTTTATTTCATTAATCACATTAATGAAGTCCCATCATTTAAATACCTAAACATCACAGATAAATACGACGTACACTTATGCCATCCGCATTCGCCTCGATGTCCCCTCGTGCACCGTTAGGTTAGGTGACTAACGACAGAGCGGGGCAGGGCTAGCACGGGTGTAAAACATAAGTAACGCCTATATAATATATCATATATACTATATACAGTATCTATCACTGAACATCACATGATCACATCACAGATATCGCAGCAGAAGAATCATATGAAATATTGGATATACTAGGACGTCCGTGTTTTCAATACGAGCCAGTATAAAACACGGATTCCACGGTCGTGATGAATAGCCAAACCCACACCCCTAGACCCCTACGAGAGCGGCAAGCAACCCTACCAATTAGAGTTAGGAGACCCGGACTCGATTCCTCGAGTTGGTCTCCCACTGGACTCCAGAACCCGGTTACTTGTGCTCTCCTCCTTGGGTCTATCCTAGTGCGGAAAATTAAATAATATACAAAAGGTGACATCTTCCGCAACCTGGAAGTGCCCCAATAAAAGAATATTACATACAAGTTTTTACATGAATGAAAATGAAAAACACTCATCTCACATAAAAACCCCCGGCTATTCAAACACGACGATCCAATATAACATATCCAGTAACACATAACATCACATGTCATCAACGTAAGTAAATATGCGCATCCCAATTGTCGTTGACATATAGCAACGAAACCGGCGATATCACATATTACACTTACGGTCACAGAAAAAAAAGTGTAAAACTACAACAGTTGGAATCCGCAACCTCCTTAGACATCACATGCCTAATCAAATGAATTACTTAGACATCACATGCCTAACAATTATAAACCCCGCATTTTAGTCTCAAAATCAAAAACACTTTTCAATATCAAGTCGGGCAATTCAATAAGATTCCCGACATCCTGATCGAATACTCGTCGCAAACTTTAGTAGACGGCCGCACCCCCGATACCGTCGACGAAGTGCACCAAGGCGGAACACCGCTGCCGCAAGCACCCGAACGGATGCTTTCGGCGACGGGGTTCTCCTACAGTCACTTGGTCGGGGCTATGGAGTGAGGTTGTCTATTAAGTTTACCCGGCGAGTATCCGCGTACGCTACGTGATTGCGACGGACTTTTGATCGCATCAAAATTCCGTGGCAACCGATCAAGTGAGACTAAAGTGCTATGTTTATAACATTCATATCAGTTATCTCATAACTACTTATGGATTCCAAGTATTGTATCACATTCCAGATAAACAGAAAATGTTAAACTTTCCGATCGAACAGTCAAACATCTAAGTTTTCCCGAAACAGCTCAACACATGAAACAAGTTTAAAAACATCCAGTTCATGCCTCAGTACCAACGGTCCAGCCGTAGAAGGGTCAAGCCAACGCCTCACATGTGGCGCGCCGTACTGCCCCAAACCCGAAGGTTCAAAGGGCAGTTTAAGACGGTCACATAATCGAGTTAAGGTTTGTTGTCTTCTAGAGGGACCATCGCGTTACTTGCACTACTTAGAACGTCGTTAAACTACGGAAAGATCCAACACTTGGAAATTTCCCGACAGGGGAAAAGGTGGGTATTTATATCCGGTCGAACTTTTTTAACATATTCAATAATTATCCGGAAAACACATAGACAAGATTAGACAATCTGATCGAATCTACGAACTCCCAATACAACCCAGAATATTCAACTCTTGAATAAATATTAAAAATTCCCAAAAAATACAGCAAACAAAATAAGACATTACTGTGCAAACAGTGTTTCAAGAAGAGATATTTTGGTCGCGGAACCGCCGCAGAAGCCATGCTTCTGCCGCGGTTCCGCCGCGCTTTAATCATATCTTTTGGTCATTTTTGCACCGTAATTCTTAGAATTTCCTGCTGAATTTTTTAAGAATTTTTAATCCGGAAAAAACCCAGTTTTGTAAAAATGTCCAGAGAGAGTGAAAAATTGGGGTTTCGGGTTCGATCGGGTTTCTAACATCGTCTACGCATCGCCTAAGGCTCTAGCTAAGCTCTGATACCACTGTAGGGTTCCTAGGCACACTAATGAGGTCTCACAAGGAATCAACCATGCCAAATTCAAATTTTTCTTGTGCCTACAAACCCTAATACGGATCGTTAACTAGAATTTAGGCGAAACAAGCAACTAGTTAACAACTTAACTAAGAGTTGAACGGAAATACAACCTTTGTAGATCCGGTCCTCCACCTCCATAGCTCTGTTATGAAGTCCCCTTGCTGCGATCATCGGATCTCGGGCTCTAGCATCGGCTTCATTGGAGAAATGGACGGGCTAGGTCGTCGACTTCAATGCCGAAGATGATCTACGTCGAGGCAACACAAGATCAAGCTCCAACTTCACCAAGCCATGAAACTTGTGAAGAAAACATCCTATACTACTTGGCAAGTGGTAGAGGATGAAGAAATAGGAAGTGGGTTCACTTTAGAATTGGATTTCTCACTCTTTTTGTCAAGGCACCATTGTTGGTAGCAAGCTTCTTCATCTTGAAGAAGAAGAAGAAGAAGATAATATATTATGATAAGTCTTTTTCAAATAGAAAATAAATGAATACTTATCATAAACCAACCATGGTCAAGTGTAGAGAATGAACTAGGGTTAAGTTAAAGGGTTAGGGTTTAGGAAAGAAACAAAATGGCTTTGACTTTCAACACTTCAAGAAGTTTCAAGAAAGAAACAAAATAAGTCACCATTTTATTTATCCTTCCAAAAAGAATAAATAAATAAATAAATGAATAGATAAGAAAATCAAAACCCTAACCATTTAAATAACCATGGTTTATTCTTTACACAAACCCAAGTTTGCATGTATCATCAAACATGATACAAACAAGTGCACAAAAGTATATCACATATACAACTTGTGTATTTTAAGTGAGAAAATCCTTTTTAAAGTGAACCAATACTAGTTAATGCAAAGTAATATATCAAATATATAATTATGCATTAAATCATTAAATCAATACTTGATTTAACGACCCGGTCATATCGCATATAACCGACTAATATCCAATGTATCGGCTTATCGAATCAATCCTCGATTCGATAACTAGATTATATCGCATACAACCAATCGATACATTCATCGCGAGAATAGAATACGGTATCACATACACGCATTATTCTCGGTCCCGCACATATCTCATATGCGCTCCTATTTCGTTTCGCTTGAGCCAGGAAACCTCTGTGTAGGACTCTAAAGACTCGTCAATACGCCGGCAGCAGATGATGATCATATCAAACACCCACAAGCCGCAAGCGGTCTGCTAAACGTAACGGCCACCCGGGTATTGAGCGATCAGAAGATCGACGAGCAAGCCCGCTCACACTCCTGTGAATCCAACCAGTAACACTTACCGTACAGTCGGGTCAGTTCGTCTGATATGTCGCATATCTCGTCTAGGGGTGGTAAACGTCAAACCCCAATAGCTCGATAAGTCGTGTCGATATGAGGTCTATAATAGTTCGAGAAACTACTGGTAACACTTACCAGTAAATCTCAGCAACCCTGGCCAGGGATTTCCGGTTATAGCCAATCGAACACAGCGCAACATCAACTCCCTATACCGGGAGAGACGAATCCCCTCCTATCGCTCATTGCCTCCATGTGATTCGGGAATGTACTCAAAAACCACCGTTTTGCACGCCCTCTTGGACGTGGTAAGGTGGAAATCAAAGCACAATGGGAACCACACAAGACTCTATGACGATCTCGGGTCAACAGACTAACCTGTACCAGTGTCACCAGAGAACTGCCATCTGACGTAAGGTATAATACCATCTGGGAGTTCTCGGCGAGTCCGTCCAGTGTACCCAGCTCCACTGAGCACCCGTATATCATCTCTGATGTCAAACACCAGTGGATATGGGATCATCCATCGCCCATCTGTATGGGTCGAGAAGGTATACGCTAGTCTACACTGGTATATCGATGCCCCGTCTCGATACACCCACGACTAGGGATCTTGAAGGATGTACTTATGGACTACCATGTCCCCACTAGTATGATCCGCATCATAGTCCAGGTAGTCAAGTACACATCCTAAGGGCTTTACCAACATGTAACAGAGAGACAATCAGTGTACACGTTAAGGTAAAGATCAACCAGATAGCATACTATCATGTCGAGCAAGAAAGTCCTCCCTATATATGTCCAAGCATCCACTATAATATACATCCTATGTATAGTAATGGCCTCTAGGGCATACATATAACTAACAAGCACCCGGTGGTGGTGGTCGCGACGGTACGTTGTCGGTTTTCGGTTGGTCATCGACGGTTTATCGGTTGTCGGCTGTGTGCCTTGATGAGCTGAGGGTCTTGAGAATTTTAGAAACCAAAGGGATATCGATGAATTTGAGAATCAAAGTTTTATCCAAGTTTATATTATAATTTAGATGAAGAATTTTAAAAATCGAATTCTAGGATTTTGACGATAAGCTACGTCTAACACTCTATTTTGAAATGATAGTGTCAAATGACATAGGTAGGCCTGTTAATAGGTCGGTCTTGACCCAGACTCGCTGATATAATCCAGATATGGTATAAGTTCTTCTAGACCTAGACCCAGATCCGACATATACCCATTTAACCACTTAATAAATGGGTCGGGTCTGGGTTTGTTTGGTTCATACCAATTAAGACCCGACCAAGATATCTTATATATAATTAATTAATATAACTCATAACCTATATGAAATTAACCTAGTTCTTAATTTCTAATCTTCTCTCGGTGTCTTTCATTTACATCTCTTCACTGTTTCTCCACCATTGCATTGCCCATACCTCTTAATGATGCTCGATATCGGTGATCTCCCAGATCGTGACACGTGGCAGATGACATGTCCCGAAGCTTGCAAGAAAAGACCTACAGTGGCCGACCAGACCACTCCTATGCCCGTCCTACAAACAACTGATGTCTCGTCTCCGAGCCCCCCCTCACAATCGGTCTCTTCGGCCCCCTCGGCTCGTCTCCGGGCTACCGCTGAACTAAGATACCTCGGCCTCCCGCTCGTCCCTGAGCCTCCCACTGAGCTCTTGTTCCTCGGTCTCATCGACCGACCAACATCACCTGACGCAAGCGCAACCACCTCACCTCCGCGAATCTCGCCACGCGCGAGATATCCGCCGGCCACATCCCGTGTTCCACGCCATCATGATCCCCCATTAACGATCCTGTCTCATCATTAATGGGAGATCCCGCCCATCACACGGGCATGACGCCGGGAGCGTAACGGCCGGCATGATTCTCGTGCCTTCCTGCCTGTTGCCACCACTATATAAACCCCTCCTTCAGACGGTTCAAGTAAGTGATTTTCTCCTCACTAGGTCGTTACTATGCTCAAATATCCGGTCTAACTTGATCGTCGGAGGGTCCTCAGTGGTACAACCATCCCGGGACTTCCTTGCAGGTAGCTCGGCCTCAACCACCTCAAACCCATTGAGATCTACACGCTTCAGGAGTCAGCCTCTAACCTAATCTCAGCCATCCATCGTCGCCGACAGCAGATCTACGAAAGGTAACATTTTGACGTGATCCGACATCCGTCAGCTGGTGTCGTCTGTGGGAATTTCTTGACTCCAATGAACAAAGTTCATCTTCCGATCTCCCATCAATGGCGAGCGATCACTGCGACGATCCAAGCACTAGCCGCTGCCTCCCTCACAACGGAGGCACGGACGAATCTCCTCCCCCGAACTCTATCAACGCCCTAGCCGCCCGGATAGATCGACTCACATCCATCGTGGATGCGCTCGTCTGTTTCTAAACGGCAGGGCAAGCTCCCCAGGTCGCCGCTCCCTCACCTCGGGACCGAGACCCCTACAGAGGGAGAGAAGACTCTGCTCGCGTCGGCATGGCCGACCACCGCCTCGCTGCTTCCCAAGGCCGCAGATCTCCCGGGCCAACACATTCTATGACCCGCTGGGCGCCCCACGGTTCAACACCGAGGTCCGTTGCCAGAGTGCCTCGCCCCGAGCTCCTTCGTACCCCCGTCCCTCCCGAGGAGATGTCGGTCAGCTTGCCTGCTCCCAGGCATGACCGACACCCCTCCCTCGATGGGGTCGCGCGGACGGGACTCGTCACGGCAGCTCGAAGACTACCTCGCCAGAGGACCTAAGGAACCTCATCGAAAGGAACCGGGGCCCATCCAAAATCATGGTCATGTCGGTGGGGGTTACGTCGAGTACCTGTGAGACTCAGCACCCCACACCGGCTATGGAGGCCGACAGCCATCCAAGGAAGAAGGCCAGGGAGACCGAGCCGATCATTTTTTACGACGGGGATCTCCACGGCATATCCCTGCCCCATAATGACCCTCTGGTGATTACGGCTCGGGTCCACCAATACGAGGTGCATAGGATACTGGTCGACTAGGGAATCTCGGCAGACATTCTCTTCCATGACTACATTCTGCGCATGGGGCTCACTCAAGCAGATCTAAGGCCGACCTCCCATGTCCTTTCAGGATTCACTAACTACTCCATCCCGGCGGAAGGGGTAATCACTCTGCAGTTTAACGTCGGGAAGGCCAGACGTACGCGAACAGTGCCTGTAGAATTCATCATGGCAAGGATCCCATCGGCCTACAACGTCCTCCTTGGCCGCCCAACGCCGAACTCCCTCCGGGCCCAGATATCGACCTACCACCTGGCGATGAAGTTCCCTCTCGACCGGGGCGGGATAGGTCGGGTCTATGGAGACCAGCGGATTACAAAGGTTTTCTTCATCGCAACATCTTCGTCTGAGCAGCTAACCGATGATGTCGAGGGTGAAGGTGACATCAGGGGTTCTCTGGACACTCGAGACGAGCAAAAAGAGGTCCGAGGAAGCCCGATCGAGCCACTGACAGAGGTCCCCCTAGTAGAAGGGGACGACGAAAAAATCATTCAGATCGGATCGTTTCTGACAGGAACTCAGCGAGATGACCTGGTTCATTTCCTCAGGAACAACTCCGACGTGTTCGCCTGGGCGCCTGCTGACATGCCTGGGATCGACCCCAAAATCATATCTCACAATCTCGGGGTAGATCTTACGGCCTGACCCGTCAGGCAGAAAAAGAGAAGCTTCGCCCCGGTCAAACAAAAGGCTATCGAGGATGAAGTAGATCGGCTCCTTGCAGCCAACTTCATTCGGAATGTACCCTATTCGGAATGGCTGGCGAACGTAATTCTGGTCAAAAAGTCGAGCGGGAAGTGGCGCATATGCGTCGACTTCACCGACCTCAACAAGGCCTGCTCCAAAGACAACTATCCCCTCCCTCGGATAGATCAGCTCGTCGACAGCTCGGCAGGACATAAGCTATTGAGCTTCATGGATGCCTTTTCCAGCTACAATCAGATCCGTATGAATCCGGCAGACGAAGATCTTACCGCATTCACAACCGGGGGGTATACTGCTATAAGGTGATGCCCTTCGGTCTCAAGAACGCCGGAGCTATGTACCAACGATTGGTCAACCGCATGTTCAATCCACAGATCGGCAGGAACATAGAAGTTTATGTCGACGATATGCTCATCAAATCAGTCTCGTCGGCCGACCACGCCAAAGATCTAGGCGAGGCCTTCAAAGTACTCTGCAAGTTCAAGATGAAACCGAACCCCGCCAAGTGCGCATTCGGGGTCACCGGGGGAAAGTTTCTCGGTTTCATGGTCACCCACCGTGGAATCGAAGCTAACCCGGAAAAAATTGACGCTATCTTCAACATGGCCGCGCCCAAGACTAACATCGAGATCATGCGACTAACAGGGCGGGTAGCCGCTCTGAGCCGTTTCATGTCGAGGTCTGGGAAAAAGTGCCTCCCGTTCTTCAAAGTTCTAAGGAAGATCCCGAGGTTCGAATGGTTAGAGGAGTGCCAGACCGCCTTTGACCAATTAAAGAGGCACCTTGCGACGCCATCGCTGCTCACCCGACCAGTTGAAGAAGACGGGCTATCACTGTATCTGGCGGTATCCGACCAAGCAGCGGGCTCAGTGCTCGTCCGAGAGGTCGACGGAGTGCAGAAGTCGGTATACTACGTGAGCCACGTCTTCAAAGAAACAGAAACGAGGTACCCGGCCATAGAGAAGATCGTTTTGGCACTTATCATGGCCTCAAGGAAGATACAGCACTACTTCCAGGCGCACACCATCCTCGTTCTTACCGAGCGCCCGCTGGATATCCTTGCCTCGCCCGAATCCTTAGGCCACTTAGAAAAGTGGAGGTAGGAGCTGTCCCAATTTGACATAAAATACCGCCCGAGGCAGGCCATGGTCGATTTTATCGTCGAGTGCACCATCCCCAGTAAGGAACCGAAATCCGCGCCGACCCTCGCGACTCAACCCTCGATCGTGGGGAGGCCCGACTCAGCCCCTGAGTGGATTATTTACGTCGACGGGTCCTCGACCGAGGAAGGCTGTGGTGCCAGCCTCATCATTCGAGGCCCAAACGAGGCAAAAATGGAGTATTCTCTGAAGCTCGGGTTCAAGGCCTCAAACAATGCGGAAGAGTACGAGGCCCTGCTGGCTGGACTACGCATGGCATCCGGACTGGGGCTGAAAACAATTCGGATCTGTAGTGACTCAGCCCTAGTCGTTGGCCAAGTGACCGGCCAATTCGAGGCTCGGGAACCTCTAATGGTGAAGTATCGGGCCGAGGTAAGAAAACTTTGAAAGAACTTCGACGAAGTCCAGATAGAGCAGATACCCATACAGCTCAATGCCCAAGCCGACGCCCTGAGTAAGCTGGCTTCATCCTACTCGGCCAACAACAAGCGATCTATCTTTTATGAAATCTTGTCACGGCCCAGCGTGGAAGACGGGGCGACAATACTTCATGTGTACACAGCCCAGGAAGAAGACCGAGACTCGAGGAAGCCCCTCGTGGAATTCCTAAGGGAAGGTACGCTCCCAGAAGATCGGGGAGCAGCCCGCCGTCTCCAAGCCAAAGCCCGTCACTTCGTCTGGAGCAATGGGAACCTTTACAAGAAGTCCTTTGCTCAGCCCCTGCTCCGGTGCGTCGACCCCCACGAAGCTGACTACGTCCTCCACGAAATCCATGAAGGAGTCGGTGGCGCACACCAAGGGGCCCGCACCTTAATCCAGAAAGCATTGCTCCAGGGGTACTACTGGCTAACTATTCACCAAGACGCCCAGAAGCTCGTTAGGAGATGCAAAAGTTTCCAACTTCACGGAAGCATACCTCGCCTTCCGGCTACCGAGCTGACCGCCCTGACCTCGCCGTGGCCGTTTGCCCAGTGGTGATTTGACATGATAGGCCAGTTCCCTACTGGTACGGGCGGGCACAAGTATATCCTCATCACAGTGGATTACTTCACGAAGTGGATTGAGGCTATCCCCATCAGGAAACCGAATGCCGCCACGACAATCAAGTTCCTGCAGAACAACGTGATACTCCGGTTCGGCATCCCGAGGTGTATCATCACCGACCACGGGACAAACTTCGAGAACGAGAAAGTGAAGGAATTCTGCAATGAGTATCATATCCTCATGAAGTTTGCCGCGGTCGCACATCCCCAATGCAACGGGCAAGCCAAAGCCGCTAATCGAGATGTCCTTCGAGGTCTCCGGACCCGCCTAGAAGGACGCCAGAGCAGTTAGGTCGAGGAGTTACCCCGAGTCTTATGGGCCTTGCGCACGTCAAAGAAGACCCCCACCGGGGAAACCCCTTTCAACCTCTGCTACGGGACCGAGGCAATGGTCCCAGCAGAGATCGGGCTATCCAGTCACCGGGTCGAACACTTCGACGATGAAGCAAACACCACGGCCCTTCGGACCAACCTAGATATCTTGTTGGAGAAACGAGACCGGGCTCAGATCAGAGTTGCCGCCTATCAGCAGCAAACCGCCGGATACTACAACGCACGAGTCAAGCGTCGCTTCTTCAAGACAAGAGACCTGGTCCTGAGGCAAAACGAGTTCGTCGATCAAGGTAGGCTGCATAAGTTTTCCCCTAAATGGGACGGTCCTTTCCTCGTCTCCGAGGTCCTTCCCGGCGGAGCCTACCGCTTGCAAGACGCGGACGGGCGCAAGTTTCCACGGCCTTACAACGCTGAGAAGCTCAAGCTATACCGGTGAAGGGAATATCTATGAGTGTGTATTTCTTCTTTTACTAAGGCAATGTAAACTTTTCTAAAATCATTTCTATTCAAATAATAAGTAGGGAACGCTAGAAAAGAAGAATTTTATTCATTCAAAAGGGTACTATGGGCTCCTCAGCCTTACAGAAAAAGAAAAGGTTACAACAGAGGTGGAACAGGATCAAGAAAGTACTCCAGGTGATACTCAGAGTAGATTTCCGTTAGCCAGGCCCTAGCCGCTGCAGCCCGCTCCCGCCGACGCTGCACGCAGACCCGGTACGCCACAGAAGCGCCCGACCCTCCACCCTCTAAGCCTTGGCCCACGATGTACCTCATCTTGAACCACTCTAGAATCAGAGCCAAGAATCGGTCGTGCATAGCTTTCGAGATAAGGCCGGACAGGAAGATCGAATGCACCTTATCGAGCGCCTCGTCCAGAAGCTCCTCAGTGAAGGGGTTGTCCAACCCTGGGGACCTCCTCCAGATCGCGTACATCAACATCTGAAATGTCACGCCCCGCTTCCCAAAACACGGAATATGAGGGGTTGAAAAAGCCAGCCATACTCCTACGGCCAAGGAATGTCCTGCCGTAGTCTCACTTCGGCTTATAACTTTACGTGGTAATCAGTAACCGATGCACAAGTAATGAGAAATGCAGTCACTAAATCAAAACAGATACAAAAACTAACCAGATAGAGATCAAGGGAAGATAGCGCTGAGTCGCCGATCTAGATGTCCGCAATATCCTCGAGGTACGTCAGGTCCTGATCCAAGCTAAATCCACTTCTCACTCTGAGCATGCATACTCAGGTCGTCAGAGCGACACAATAGCAATATATATAAATACAAATCTAAACACATGCAATGATGATAGCATGAAACAGTAAATATATAATGATGACGTCCATGAAATAATCGGTACAGGTAAACAGTAAAGTAGGTATATCAAATCAGTAAGCAATGCATGTCAATGTCACTAACCCTATCAGTCTCTAAGTCTTACTGTCCAGGTCGCTAAATCTATCGTCAGTCCAAGTGTGAGGGTCAACCACGCAGGAGTATTCCCAACCTAAGGGTAGGGCTCCAGGGGAAAGGGAACACGGGCCCGAATCACGCACGATAATAATCAGTAACTCCATCCATACAACTCTCAAAATCACGGTATATACCGGCAATGGGACTCCTGAGATTCTGTTGAACTCACACTCAAACTCTCCCACACCCCGTGGTCTACATCAAACACCGACCATAAACCCAAATACTAGTCGATCCATGACAAGTCTACGCGAGAACTGGAGACAGGATCTCCATCAAGCATGTCTCGACTGGTACCCAAGACAAATGGACAATGTTTGACGCCTTACCTATGACACTAATATAAGTGCTCCATAACCGTCCCATTTCAGTTATGGTTACACTTATATATGTCCCATAGACGTCGACAATGCAATAAATTAACTGGGTTCGCTGATTGTGTATAAGTACGTGTCACTTCACTTATTCATTCACGCTTTAACACTAACGTACTTGCCATAATCAAAACACTAATATCGATCACTGGGTAATGTACACGATCACTAGGTTTCCAATGTATATGACCTCTACACGATACGATGATAATGCAATAATTACGATATGAATAAAATATCAGCAACCAATGTCCTACCACTTGCATAATTTACTATAAATCATCCGTGCAGAATTAAGCAAAACAATATAAAAGGGGTAAGAAGTATGTTTAATTACCTATCCATCACAATTGGTTTCGCGTCAATCGGATTTCAGGTTTGCTAGTTATGGCCATTTCATTTTAAGTATTCACTGCTGGAAATCCAATTTCTGAGTTGGAAGCCCGTTTCGTAACACGTTTTAATCCCAGTTGGGATCGTAATTATGGGATATTATAGTTGGATAATATTTAGCTTTAACAGTTAAGTTCCCAACGTATCAAACAGATCGATGATATCCTCCGTATATGGGAAGATATGTTCAGTTTAATGTCAATGTGTACAAACTGTCACTGCAGAAACTGCAGGACATAATGGTTTTCTAAATACGAATTAAATGTCAAACGAAGGTGAAACGACACGGGACCAGATTAAGGTGTTAGCTAACTAAATTATCTACGCGACCATATGGTGCTCCGTGCATTTTCAGTTTAAGAAAGGGGTGCACAGGTGCTTAGAATTCAGTTTCCCCCGTAGAATGCTACCCCGGACTGCAGTCCAGAATTGCGTTCCTCCTCACTTTTTAGGGTCATGAAATTGCATTATTCCAAAACTATTTATATGGGGTTATAGGTTATCTAGTTAGGTTCAATATGAGCCCTAGAACACCACGATACGATTTATAGGCAATTCACTATGAATTTAATACGGCGATGAATTCAGTAAATTCCAGTTTTGATGTTGCCTCTAGGGGACATCACTTCTTATGAGAAACTACATTATCTTGAATCCAAATTTCTACACGACATTACTTAATAGTAAAGGAATCCATTATTCACAAATTCCATCAATTTCAGGTAGGTTTCAACCTAGAGTTTCATATCTAATACCTTGCATACTATACCGGTATCTCGTCTTATCAGAACAATTTCACAAGATTTCAATCTATATATCTATACAAATACCCTCCGGTTCTAAACTCAAAACCAATCAATCTCGTATTAGTTTTAAACGATGATGGCACCAGTATAATTCGCATGATTACAACTACTCGTACACAACACACACATGTATATAGTTAATTAGCATTGGGTTATCCCGTATATTAATAGCATGATTTAGCAAGGGGAGGATTCCACTTGCCTGAAGAAGATCGTTAGATCCACGACAATGAAGGGCACGGCACGACAATGACGATGGCGGGGCAGCATACGGCACGGGCAGCAAATGGCCAGGTTTGATCTTGGCGAACTCTGGCGACGTGGCACGACAGTGGCTTTGGTGCTACTTTTGCAGTGGAGGAGGCTCGGGGATAGCGGCGGTCAGAAGAAGCTCCGACGATCCAGGGATGACCTCGACGAGGTGGGGAGCTCGGGCGGCGGCGAGAAGAGGTTGTGAGGGGGTCGGCCTCGATGGAAAGATGAGGCAACGGCTGTGGTGATGGGTCCGAGAGAGGGAGTGGTGTCGGTGGTGGGCTCAGGCGGCGGTGCTTGTTGGGGCACCGGTAGTTGTCGTCATGGATGGTGAGCGTCGGTGGTGATGTAGGGGAGAGGGAAATATGGGTGCTCAGCTATAGATTTTGGAGAGAGGAGAGGAGCTTGGGTCTTTGTGATTGTGTTGAGGTGATGATGGCTTGGGTTGATGGAGGCCGGTAAGAGGAGGTCGATGGTGGATTCGGTAGGTTGTAGGGGAAAGTCGGCGGCTGGGTTCTTGGAGGAGATGGGGAGGATGATGGTGACGGTGAGGTGCTGGCGGCAATAAGAGGAGGTGGTCACGGTGGCGGCGAAGGTTCAGTCAGTAAGATCGCCGCTGGTGAAGGGGTTGGTGAGTTGAGTTAAAGAGAGGAGAGAATAGACCAGAGAGGGGTCGTCGTGGGTGAATGCGAGTGGAGTCGAGCAGGGGAGGGGCAAGACGTGGGTCGTGGGGGAGTGAGCGAGAGAAGCGGGGGACGTTGAGAAGATGTAGGAGTTGGGCGAGGGAAGCGCGCGGGGTAGTTGATGAAAAAGGAGCGGGTCGTGGGGGAGTGAGGTGAGGGAATGGGTCGTGGGCGTGAGGAGGGCGAAGCGGGGGAAAAACGGGCGGGAAAAGGAAGCGAAGGGAGGAAGAAGAAGGGAGTGGGGAGTTCGGGTCGGGTCGGGTTCGGGCTAGGGTATGGGTAGATCGGGTCGGGTTAGGGAAAGGGTTTGGGTTTGGGGTTCATGGGCCGGGCTGGGGTAAGGAAAAAGAGAAAGAAAAAGAGAGTTGGGCTTTGGAAAAATTTAAAAGAGAGGGGAAAGGATGGGCTGAGTTGGGTTTTAATAGAAATAGGATTTAGGTTTGAGATAGGATAAAGGGTTAGGGTTTAATAGTTAGGTTTGGAAAATAAGGATTAGGAAAAATAGAAGGGTTTAGAAAGATTAGGTGAAAATTCATTTAGGAAATTAAAATAGGCGTGGGAAAATAATTTGGAAAATATACAAGATTTTTATATACAAGATACCGGGTATTATATTATACCCCACTTATATAAAATTTCGTCCTCAAAATTTAAAATAAACGATAAGCTATAAAATGTAATGCGAAAAGCAACAAAATACTATTATATAGCGATTTACACAGAAGCAGCTAGATGAAAATCCAAGGTCTATACATGTATAAGAAATAACGCAACTAAAAGAATAGGCATAAGTAAGCACAATGCATAACCATCTATAATGATAAACTATATGCACAATACCAGGAAAAATAAAATAACAATAATAAACAATAGTGAAGGATTTGCCGATAGGCCAAAATATTTTAGAAAGAATATCGATCAAGCAATTTAAAGTAACTTGAGAAACCCATATGGCGAAACAATAGAGGATAAACAAAATAGTATGTGTGATATATGTTTGCGCCATTGAAAATGTGAAGAATAGCAAATCATTTTAGAATGAGTAAAACGGAAATCGTTAATAATGCGCAATTTTTCGATAAACACAAAATAATAAAAACTAAATTTCGAATAACGACGTCACTGAGTGTAATCATAGTAATAAGAGATAACACTAAAATGTATAGGGCTAGCCAGGGTATGGATTACAGTGGAGTATGGCCCATTCAAAAGAAGTCGGAATGTGGCATTTTGATTAGAATGTTGAAGAGACCGAGGTCAGGTCAGCACGAGGTGCAGGGGTGAATAGTAATGAATCTCAGGAGGGAAGGAAATTTATTGGGGAGGGAAAATAGTCAATGCATCATGTGAATCAATACTCAAAAATTTATGCACTCGGAACTTTATTATTATTTAGTTTTCCAGAAAAAATTCTAACAAGGCATACTCAAAAGATAAAAGTGGCCATAAACTATACATAGATTTATTTGACCAGAAGAAAAAAAAGATAAGTCGCGTCAGTCGCGGTTATGGAAGTTCAACAGGTTACGGTAAGCTCTCGCGCTAAGATAGGGGCGTCCATTTCCATAACGTCTCGCAGAGATTGCCACTGGAGGTTCCTCCGCCTTGAATTCCTCCTCACTCGAAGTTTCATGCTCCGACTCTTCCTCGGCTGGGGCCTCGTTTTCGGGTTCTTCCACCATGGGGTTTTCTTCTCCTGGTCCTTCTTCCTCGACTGGAGCTTCTTCATCGTGGTCTGCTTCCACGTTATTCACCACTTCTGGATCTTCTTCCACTGGATACTCTTCTACTGGGTTTTCTTCCACTGGATTCTCCTCAGGATCTTTCTCTTCTGGATTTTCTTCTACTGGGTCTTCCTCAGGATCTTCCTCCATCGGGTCCTCTTCGGGGTCCTCTTCTTCGTCGTCAGAGTTGCTGATCATGTCGACTTCTGGGGCTGCGACTCCCTCATCCTCGGAATCGCTGTTGCCGAAAATAACCTGTGGGCCGTCGATCTCATCATCTGAACTCACCAGCATGCAGTCCAAGGAAATGCAGGACCGAGTGTCCTCATCGATAGGCGGCACTGCTCCAAGATTAGCTATGGCTTGAAAAGATAAAGTCATGATCAGATAGCGGAACACACAAAGAAAATAACTAAAGATATAGAGCATGTGGAAAGTATACGGCAGGTAAGGACTGAAAAATCAAAATTTTGAATAATGATGCAGTAAGCAGTATAAGGAAAATGAGTGGCAAGGGGACGATATATAAATCACAACTCACAATTTTATTGCATTCAAACTAAGAAGTTCAACGGATACAAGATTTTGAACGAAAGGAAACATTTACTAAAGAGTGACAATATTTTTATTGAAAGCATAAAAGGTGATAACTCTGCATCGATATCTATCTCTGCAATCTCATAAGACAAGTCTGAATCTTGTGCTGGGTCTATATCATCCTCGAACTCGAACTACGAAACAACCAAGTCGCTCAAGTAGATGTGGAAGGTGTTGACGAATCTTCTCCTTGTAGCTCTTTCCTTCGAGGGCAACCATTGATAAAATGCTCATCGGATCCACAAATCAGGCACTGCCCTGTAGTCTTACGACAGTCTCTCTGAAGGTGTCATGGTCTCTTGCAATAATCACAACGTTAAGTTCTCCGCTGCTTTCGTTGCTGAGGAACAAATGGGCGCTTCATCTTCACATCTCTTCTTTATTTAACAGGGATTCCCTTACGATTGGGGACTTGAGCCATTCACCCTCTTAGTCCTTCAGCTAAGAGATCGTTCGTTCGCTCCTGGGCTTCCATCAAACCTTGCAGTACACCCAAAATCTCGACGGTCTAACCCCGGGGAATGGAGGTGGAAGAAGAGTCATTGAAAGCCAGGTTTTATCTTCTGTTGTGCGACGCTGATAGAACTTAAAGGTATGCAACGCAATGCGATAACCTTGAAGAAACGAAGACATGAGAATGCAACGAGTCCAATAAGAAACGTAAGCAAGTGTAGGATCAATAGGAAGGTACAATGACAAAAACGTAAAATATATTTGAAAACTCGGGAAAGATATAAGGTATAAACAGAGATAGAGATTTGACGATCAAAACAAGATTATGCGATACAGTAACATCCAATCGAGAAAAGAAACGAAGGCAGAATCCCAAGTCACTCAAATAGAGTACAGTATCATAACTATGCTGTAGTTCATAATTACAACCACATAACTCTACCAAGTTACCCAAAAATTCTAGCGGATGGATCAAAATATGTAGCAGAACACACTATATGAATCAGAGTTAAAGATAACAAGTTTACAATCTAAACCGAAAGGGTGGCATAAATTGTCAAGCTCTAGTCGGAAACTGCAATCTCAATCCAAACCTGGCTCTGATACCAACAAAACCATGTCATGCCCCGCTTCCCAAAACACGGAATATGAGGGGTTGACAAGGCCAGCCTTGCTCCTACGGCCAAGGAATGTCTTGCCATAGTCACACTTCGGCTTCTAATTTTACGTGGTAATCAGTAATCGATGCACAGGTAATGAGAAATGCAGTCACTAAATCAAAACAGATACAAAAACTAACCAGATAGAGATCAAGGGAAGATAGCGCTGAGTCGCCGATCTAGATGTCCGCAATATTCTCGAGGTACGTCAGGTCCTGATCGAAGCTAAATCCACTTCTCACTCTGAGCATGCATACTCAGGTCGTCAGAGCGACACAATAGAAATATATATAAATACAAATCTAAACACGTGCAATGATGATGAGCATGAAACAGTAAATATATAATGATGACGCCTATGAAATAATCGGTACAGGTAAACAGTAAAGTAGGTATATCAAATCAGTAAGCAATGCATGTTAATGTCACTAACCCTATCAGTCTCCAAGTCTCACTGTCCATGTTGCTAAACCTATCGTCGGTCCAAGTGTGAGAGTCAACCACGCAGGAGTATCCCCAACCCAAGGGTAGGGCCCCAGGGACAACGGAACACGGGCCCGAATCACGCACGATAATAATCAGTAACTCCATCCATACAACTCCCAAAATCATGGTATATGCCGGCAATGGGACTCCTGAGATTCTGTTGAACTCACACTCAAACTACTCCACACCCCGTGTTCTACATCAAACCCCGATCATAAACCCAAATACTAGTCGGTCCATGACAAGTCTACGCGAGAACTGGAGACAGGATCTCCATCAAGCATGTTTCGACTGGTACCCAAGACAAATGGACAGTGTTTGACGCCTTACCTATGACACTAATATAAGTGCTCCATAACCATCCCATTTCAGTTATGGTTACACTTATATATATATCCCATAGGCGTCGACAATGCAATAAATTAACTGAGTTCGCTGATTGTGTACTAGTACGTGTCACTTCACTTATTCATTCACGCTTTAACACTAACGTACTTGCCATAATCAAAACACTAATATCTATCACTGGATAATGTACACGATCACTAGGTTGCCAATGTATATGACCTCTAC
Organism: Agapanthus africanus; assembly: GCA_030015575.1. Taxonomy (NCBI): domain Eukaryota; kingdom Viridiplantae; phylum Streptophyta; class Magnoliopsida; order Asparagales; family Amaryllidaceae; genus Agapanthus; species Agapanthus africanus. Next base: position 405,172,128 of record CM057349.1, on the reverse strand, counting down.
ACGATATGATGAGAATGCAATAATTACGATATGAATAAAATATCAGCAACCAATGTCCTACCACTTGCATAATTTACTATAAATCATGCGTACAGAATTAAGCAAAACAATATAAAAGGGGTAAGCTAAGTTTAATTACCTATCCATCACAATTGGTTTCGCGTCAATCGGGTTTCAGGTTTGCTAGTTATGGCCATTTCATTTTAAGTGTTTACTGCTGGAAATCCAATTTCTGAATTGGAAGCCCGTTTCGTAACACGTTTTAATCCCAGTTGGGATTGTAATTAGGAGATGCTAAAGTTGGATAATATTTAGGTTTAACAGTTAAGTTCCCAACTTATCAGACGGATCGATGATATCCGCTGTATACGGGAAGATATGTTCATTTTAATGTCAATGTGTACAAACTGTCACTGCAGAAACTGCAGGACACAATGGTTTTCTAAAATACGAATTAAATGTCAAACGAAGGTGAAACGATACGGGACTAGATTAAGGTGTTAACTAACTAAATTATCTATGCGACCATATGGGGCTCCGTGCATTTTCAGTTTAAGGAAGGGGTGTACAGTTGCTTAGAATTCAGTTTCCCCCGTAGAATGCTACCCCGGACTGCAGTCCAGAATTGCGTTCCTCCTCACTTTTCAGGGTCATGAAATTGCATTATTGCAAAACTATTTACATGGGGTTATAGGTTATCTAGTTAGGTTCGATATGAGCCCTGGAACACCACGATACGATTTATAGGCAATTCACTATGAATTTAATACGGCGATGAATTCAGTAAATTCCAGTTTTGACGTTGCCTCTAGGGGACATCACTTCTTATGCGAAACTACATTATCTTGAATCCAAATTTCTACACGATATTAGTTAATAGTAAAGGAATCCATTATTCACAAATTCCATCAATTTCAGGTAGGTTTCAATGTAGAGTTTCATATCGAATACCTTGCATACTATACCGGTATCTCGTCTTATCAGAACAATTTCACGAGATTTCAATCTATATATCTATACAAATATCCTCCGGTTCTAAACTCAAAACCAATTAATCTCGTATTAGTTTTAAACGATGACGGCACCAGTATAATTCGCATGATTACAACTACTCGTACACAACACACACATGTATATAGTTAATTAGCATTGGGTTATCCCGTATATTAATAGCATGATTTAGCAAGGGGAGGATTCCACTTGCCTGAAGGAGATCGTTAGATCCAAGACAATGACGGGCACGGCACGACAATGATGACGGCGGGCAGCATACGGCACGGGCAGCAAATGGCCAGGTTTGAGCTTGGCGAGCTCTGGCGACGTGGCACGACAGTGGCTTTGGTGCTACCTTTGCAGTGGAGGAGGCTCGGGGATAGCGGCGGTCAGAGGAAACTCCGACGATCCAGGGATGACCCGATAAGGTGGGGAGCTCGCGCGGTGGCGAGAAGAGGTTGTGAGGGGGTCGGCCTCGATGGAAAGATGAGGCAACGGCTGTGGTGATGGGTCGGAGAGAGGGAGTGGTGTCGGTGGTGGGCTCAGGCGGTGGTGCTTGTTGGGGCACCGGTGGTGGTCGTCATGGATGGTGAGCGTCGGTGGTGATGTAAGGGAGAGGGAAATATGGGTTCTCGGCTATAGGTTTTGGAGAGAGGAGAGGAGCTTGGGTCTTTGTGATTGTGTTGAGGTGATGATGGCTTGGGTTGATGGAGGCCGGTGAGAGGAGGTCGATGGTGGATTCGGTAGGTTGTAGGGGAGAGCCGGCGGCTAGGTGTAAGGTTCCTAGGCACTCATATGGAGTCTCACAAGTGATCAAACATGCACAAATCAAATTTTACGGGTGCCTACAAACCCTAATACGGATCGTTTACTAGATATCTAGGCAAAGCATGCAAGTAAACGGAAATGTATCTAAAGGAAAGGGGCTACAACCTTTGTAGATCCGGTCCGCCAATTCCTAAGCTCCACGATGATCTCCCTCCGCTGTCCAAATCGAACCCCGAACTCAAGTATCGGCTTCGTCGAAAAAATGGGCGGGCTTGATCGTCGGTTCGATGCCGAAGATGATCTACGTCGAGGCATCACAAAACTCGAGCTCCGCCTTCGCCAAGTCAAGAAACTTGTGAAGACAACACACTCTACTACATGGCAAGTAGTAGAGGATGAAGAAATAGGAAGTGGGTAGACTTTAGATTAGGATTTCTCACTTGATTTGGCTAGTTGCCATTGAAGGTGCAAGCTTTCTTCAACTTGAAGATGAAGAAGAAGATGATAAAGAATTATGATAAGTTATATGAAAATAGAAAATAAATCATTCTTATCATAATGTCAACTATGGTTAGATGTAGAGAACAAACTAAGGTTAAAGTGAATGGTTAAGGTTAAGGAAACAAACAAAATAGTCAACCATTCAAAGCTTCATGAAGCTTCAAAGATTATCCAAACTTAGCCACTATTTTATTACTTTCAATAAAGAATAAATGAATAAATAAATAAGCAAATAAAATGAAACCCTAACCATTCATATAACCATGGTCAATTCTTTACACAAACCCTAGCTTGCATGTATCATCAAACATGATACAATCTTGTGCACAAAAGTATATCACATATACAACTTGTGCATACTAAGTGAGAAAATCCATTTAAAGTGAACCAATACTAGTTAATGCAAAGTGATATATCAAATATAAAATTATACATTAAATCATTAAATCAACACTTGATTCAATGATCCGGTTATATCGCATATAACCGGCTAGTATCAATGCATCGGCTTATCGAATCAATCCTTGATTCGATAACTAGGTTATATCGCATACAACCATTCGACACATTCATCGCGAGAATGAAATACAGTATCATATACACGCATTATTCTCTGTCCCGCACATATCTCATATGCGCTCCTATTTCGTTTTGCTTGAGCCAGGAAACCTCTGTGTAGGACTCTAAAGACTCGTCAATACGCCGGCAACAGATGATGATCATATCAAACACCCACAAGCCGCAAGCGGTCTGCTAAACGTAATGGCCACCCGGGTATTGAGCGATCAGAAGATCGACGAGCAAGCCCGCTCACACTCCTGCGAATCCAACCAGTAACACTTACCGTACAGTCCGGTCTGTTCGTCTGATATGTCGCATATCTCGCCTAGGGGTGGTAAACGTCAGACCCCAATAGCTCGATAAGTCATGCCGACTTGAGGTCCATAACATTCGTGAAACTACTGATAACTCTTACCAGTATATCACTGCAACCCTGGCCAGGGATTTCCTGTTATGGCCAGTCGAGCATAGCACAACATCAACCCCCAATACCGGGAGAGACGAATCCCCTCCTATCGCTCATTGCCTCCATGTGAATCGGGACTGTACCCAAAATTCACCTGTTTGCACGACTCAGTAGAGCCGTGGTAGGGTAGAAATCAAAGCACAGTGGGAGACACACAAGACTCTATGACGATCTCGGGTCTACAGACTAAGCTGTACTAGAGTCACCAGAGAACTGCCAGCTGACGTAAGGTATAATACCATCTGGGAGTTCTCGGCGAGTCCGTTCAGTGTACCCAGTCTCCACTGAGCACCCGCATACCATCTTCGATGTCAAACACCAATGGATATGGGATCATCCATCGCCCATCGCATGGGTCGAGAAGATATGCGCTAGTCTACTCTGGAATATCGATGCCCCGTCTCGATATTCCCACGACTAGGAACAATGAAGGATGTACTCATTGACTACCCAGGCCCCACTAGTATGATCTGCATCATAGTCCTGGAAGTCGAGTACACATCCTAAGGGCTTTATCAACATGTAATCAGAGAGACAGAAAGTATACATGTTAAGATAAAGAGCAACCAGATAGCGTACTATCATGTCGAGCAAGAAAGTCCTACCTATATATGTCCCAGCATCCCCTACAATATACATCCAATGTACAGTAATGGCCTCTAGGGCATACATATAACTAACAATCTCCTACTTGCACTAGGGCCATCTGTAGCAGTGATTGTAGTATCTAATACTCAACCATCCCATATGAGTCTCTCTCTGGGAAAAGGCCTTCGTGAGTGGATCCGCCGTGTTGTCCTCTGAGTCTACTCTCCTAACCTCGATCACCCCGGAGATCAACTATCTCCATGATCAGGTGATGCTACCTCAGAATATGTCTGGGTCACTGATGGGACCAGGGTTCTAGGGCCGAAGCCACACTTCCATTGTCATACAATGGCAGGAACCAAGTTCATCTTATGAACCAATATACACCTAAACTTCCTCTTTGGTAGTATCTTTAATAGCGATGTTACCAGCCTTTATCGTCTAGTTTGCCACGGTATCGAGCTTGGAACTCTTCCAACATACCGTCCCTTTACTGAGGGTAAAGATAGTGCCTGTGACTGACATTCAGTCGTCTTTATCACCCTGGAATACTTCCAGTGATTCTCCCCAGGATCGATTGATACCATCTCACTACAACTAGTGAGTATCCTAACATTCAATTAGATCTATCACATAGATCCAAAGCTTAGGATTTAGTAGGTATCACTTTGATCCTATATGGAAAATCTTTGTGATAAGCGGAGATTGATCGAGTGTAGCATAGGAAACTCCTTCCCTAACAAGAGTATGTCATCCACGTACTCTACGAGGATCGTCACCATACTCCCTACTACCTTTTTGTTTATACAAGGTTCATCTACCATTTTGATGATGTCAACTTCTTTGACTAATCCATCAAAACAGATGTTCCAACTCCGCGATGCCTGCTTCATTATGTAAAGCAACTTGCACACGTTTCAGCTGCTCCCACTGTTTACGAAGGCCTCTGGCTGTGTTCTTATAGACGTTCTCTTCTAAATCAGTATTTAGAAAAGCAGTCATGGCACCCAACCGCCAGATATCGTAGTCATGGTATGTAGCCGTGGTAAGTAGGATCTGGACAGACTTAAGCATAGCTACTGGAAAAAGGTTTCATCATTATCCACGCCTGGTCGATGAAGAAAACCTTTAACAAGTCTAGCTTTGAAAGTCTCAACTTTTCCATCTACACCAAGTAATCTTCTCAAGATATACTTGCTCCTGATGGGGATTTAACCCTTCAGATATAGCAGCTAAAGTCCATACTTTGCTGGTGTACATGGATTCCATCTCAGATCGCTAAGCATCCAGCCATTCTTACAGAGTCCCTACTCTCGATGGCCTGCTCGAAACTAGTTGGGTCATCATCTCATGATGCAATCCTTGCTCCCACTGTCATCGAGAAACCGAGGTATCTCTCAGGCGGATGAGGAACCCTACTAGATCGGCGGAGAGGCTGAGGTTCGTCGGGAACTATAGAATGTTATGGTTCAGTCAAATCATCAACTGCAGTTTTGTATAGCTGGAACCTTTCCAGTTCTACAGAACTGATCCTGCCTCGATCTTGTCCGGATTTTGCTTTAAACATAGGCCGGACAACCCCAAATCTTAACTCACTTAAGAGATAGGCTCTTCCCATACCATATCTCATATAGAATGGTAGGCAGTGATTTGATTCGAACCTAATTCAATAGGTATGCAGCTTCTCAAGCGCATAACACCCAAAAGGAAATAGGTAACTCAGTAATACTCATCATAGAGCACACGATATCTAATATTGTGTGATTGCTCCGCCCCGATACACCGTTGTGCTGTGGTGTATTCAGAGGAGTAATACTGAGAGAGAATCTCATTTTCCTTTAGAATAGTCCAAGGATTCCATGCTCAAGTATTCTCCTCCCTGATCTCATCATAGGACATAATACTTATACCCGGTTATTGGTTCTCTACTTCTAACTTATATTCTGTGAATACCTCAAAAGGTTCGGACTTATGTTTCAACAGGAACATATGACTGAATCTTGAGAGATTATCAGAGAATATAATGAAGTAAAAAGAACCAGTCCTGGCATGTGTAGACAGGAGACCTTACATACATCATCATGTATCAGTCCCAAGAGTTTACTAACTCTTTCTCTGTTTCCAGTAAACAGAGCTGGTGTCATTATATCTTTGTGACATGACTGGCAAGTTTCACAAGATGTAAATTCAAACTGATTTAAATATGCATCTAAATGTAACTTCAGCTAGTCGGGTCGCATTGATATGACCTAGTCTACAATACCTCAAGAAGAATTCGTTCATTTCTGAACTCTTCCTCTTGTGTGTGTTCTGTATACGAGGAACTGTAGTTTGATTTAGAACGTCAATGCTTTTAGATAACGCGCCTGAACCGATCAACTTTTGATATAGGAAATGTTCAAAACATTATCCATCAATACAAAATTATATCCTTTCTTTACTAATAAAGAGGCTGATATGATTTTATATATCAGGTTCGGTATCTAATAGCATTTGTTCAGAATCAATGTATTCGTAATACAGGGTGACAGTGACCAACAGACTTGGCTGCAACACTTGCCCCGTTTTCTGTCTCATGAAACTTATCACCCGTTCTCAGTTTTTCTACCCTTTTTGTACCCTATGTAACAGATTACATATCTGGGATCCTGATCCGGTATCATATACCCAGGATGCAGAGGATACTGAGAAACAATTCTTTGTAATGAACACAGCCGAAGGAGATGCATCATATGCACTTTCTTCGTTTGGGCGGCATAGGAATTCTGGCATTCCTCAATTTCCTGCTCTGTCTTATAACAATTATAAGTTGGAGCGGGACCAACGTTCCCAGCTCAGTATAACAAGCGGGTTCGGTCAATATTCCGTTTTATTATCTTGATTAAGGCGTGATATGGTCGCTACCAGGAGAGAGAGAGAGAAGAAAACACTCAGCGTGCGCTCTTGCAAGATCAGATTGGTTATATATTTTATCTAATCAGGATGGCTCCCACTGTTTTTATCAAATTTTCCTTCAAACCCTAAAAGGAAAGACTAGCCGGGATTAATTACACTCTACAAGTTCGCCAATCTTTCAGCCAGGCCAGTGTCGGTACTTTGAGGGAGGTTCCCCGTGCTTTCGCACGGACCTAATTACTGTAAACCTCGTTTTCCCAGATGCGTAACCCCGTTGACACCTTTCTAGACACCTACTTGATCGGCTAATTGTAAAGTGCAAAACTCTCCCAGGAGTAACAATTACTCGCAGTGGGTATCGGGATCCAACTATCACATAGAAAATATGCAATCTCATTGCAAATTTCAACACTTGAAACTCCCGATAAAGGTTTTTACCCCTAGCACCTATGACCTTAACTATGGTCAACAAATCATAAGTACTAGTCAAGTTCTACCCATCATTTCGTGATTAATTAGACCCACCCACATGACCCTTAACTAAGGTCAACAAAGTCACGCGACTGTCCTAACTAATCGCATCATATGCGGTGTAAGAAGACATCACTTAGCTACCGTACACTGTGCCTTGACTATGGTCAACAAACACAGCACGAATACTAAGTACTCTACTTCCCAAAATGATGGAGGGTTGCGAATGGTTTTTGTGAAAACCTTTAACGCTTTGAACTTGATCTCGTTGCGGAATCAAATAGTTTTTAAATGGAATGTTTTCGAGGCTTTTCTAGTTTTGCTAAAGGGGTCACTCCCGGGGAAGGGATCGTCGGCCCTTTCCTCGTCGAATGAAGTGCGGGATATATCATATATATCACTGTGCAAAGCGGAAACTATAGAAGCGATCAAAGACAAACTGAGGGTTGTAGCATCTGCCAGTTATTGCTAAAGGAGTCACTCCCGGTGAAGGGATCTCGGTCCTTTCCTCATCGAATAAGGTGCAGGATGTTCTATAATGAACACCGCGATGCAAAGCAAGAACTGTAGCTACCTGTTTTTATTTTGAAATTCGATTCCACAACATCAATTAGGTTTATTTTCTTTCATTAATCTCATTAATGAATATCCCATCATTTAAATTTCCTAAACATCACAGATAAATATAACGTACGCTTATGCCATCCGCATTCGCCTCGATGTCCCGTCTGCACCGTCAGGTTAGGTAACTAACGGCAGAGCGGGGCAGGGCTAGCGCGGGTGTAAAACATAAGCAACGTCTATATAATATATCATATATACTATATATAATATCTGTCACAGAACATCACATGATCACAGATAAATCACAGCAGAAGAAACATATGAAATATTGGATATACTAGGACGTCCGTGTTTTCAATACGAGCCAGTATAAAACACGGATTCCACGGTCGTGATGAATAGCCAATCCCACACCCCTAGACCCCTACGAGAGCGGCAAGTAACCCTACCAATTCTAGGGTTAGGAGACCCGGACTCGACTCCTCGAGTTGGTCTCCCACTGGACCCCAGAACCCGGTTACTTGTGCTCCCCTCCTTGGGTCTATCCTAGTGCAGAAAAGTAAATAATATACATCAACGGCGACATCTTCCGCAACCTGGAAGTGCCCCAATAAAAGAATATTACATACAAGTTTTTACATGAATGAAAATGAAAAACACTCATCTCACATAAAAAACCCCCGGCTATTCAAACACGACGATCCAATATAACATATCCAGCAACACATAACATCTCATGTCATCAACGTAAGTAAATATGCGCATCCCAATTGTCGTTGACATATAGCAACGAAACCGGCGATATCACATATTACACTTACGGTCACAGAAAAAAAAAGTGTAAAACTACAACAGTTGGAATCCGCAACCTCCTTAGACATCACATGCCTAATCAAATGAATTACTTAGACATCGCATGCCTAACAATTATAAACCCCGCATTTTAGTCTCAAAATCAAAAACACTTTTCAATATCAAGTCGGGCAATTCAACAAGATTCCCGACATTCTGATCGAATGCTCGTCGCAAACTTTAGTAGAAGGCCGCACCCCCGAAACCGTCGACAAAGTGCACCAAGGCGGAACACCGCTACCGCGAGCACCCGAACGGATGCTTTCGGCGATGGGGTTCTCCTACAGTCACTTGGTCGGGGCTATGGAGTGAGGCTGTCTATTAAGTTTACCCGGCGAGTATCCGCGTACGCTACGTGATTGCGACGGACTTTTGATCACATCAAAACTCCGTGGCAACCGATCAAGTGAGACTAAACTGCTACGTTTATAATATTCATTCCGTTATCTCATAACAATTTGTGAATTCCAATTATTGTATCCAATTCCGGATAAATAGAATATATTAAACTTTCCGATCGAACATTCGAACACCCAAGTTTTCCCGACACCGATCAACACATGAAATAGGTTCAAAGACATTCACTTCATGCCTCAGTACCAACGGTCCAGCCGTAGAAGGGTCAAGCCAACGCCTCACATGTGGCACGCCGTACTGCCCCAAACCCGAAGGTTCAAAGGGCAGTTCAAGACGGTCACATAATCGAGTTAAGGTTTGTTGTCTTCTAGAGGGACCATCGCGTTACTTGCACTACTCAGAACGTGTTTAAACCACAGAAAAATCCAACACTTGGAATTTTTCCGGCAGGGGAAAAGTTGGGTATTTAAATCCGGTCGAACTTTTTAACATATTCTAAAGTTATCCGGAAAGCCACATAGACAAAATCTGATAACCCGAACGAATAATTGAATCCCCAAAGCAACCCCAAAATACTCTTCTGTAGAGTCACAATAAAAATACCCAGAAAATATAATATCTAAATTCATGAATTACTGTGAAAAAATAACCAGACAAGGGGACAGTACGGCCGCGGAACCACCGCGCATGCATAGCTCATGCCGCGGTTCCGCGCTGGAAAAGTTGAATCAGGCCCTCGTATTTCACAGTATTTCATATAAGACCCTGCATAATTTTCTGCATATTTTTAATTGACAAAAATCCAAAATTTCAGAAAATTTTCAGAGAGCACCTTGGAATTGGGGTTTCGGGTTCGTTCGGACTTCAAACTCCGTCTAGACTTTGCCTAAGGCTCTAGCTAGGCTCTGATACCACTGTAAGGTTCCTAGGCACTCATATGGAGTCTCACAAGTGATCAAATATGCACAAATCAAATTTTACGGGTGCCTACAAACCCTAATACGGATCGTTTACTAGATATTTAGGCAAAGCATGCAAGTAAACGGAAATGTATCTAAAGGAAAGGGGCTACAATCTTTGTAGATCCGGTCCGCCAATTCCTAAGCTCCACGATGATCTCCCTCCGCTGTCCAAATCGAACCCCGAACTCAAGTATCGGCTTCGTCGAAGAAATGGGCGGGCTTGATCGTCGGTTCGATGCCGAAGATGATCTACGTCGAGGCATCACAAAACTCGAGCTCCGCCTTCGCCAAGTCAAGAAACTTGTGAAGACAACACACTCTACTACATGGCAAGTAGTAGAGGATGAAGAAATAGGAAGTGGGTAGACTTTAGATTAGGATTTCTCACTTGATTTGGCTAGTTGCCATTGAAGGTGCAAGCTTTCTTCAACTTGAAGATGAAGAAGAAGATGATAAAGAATTATGATAAGTTATATGAAAATAGAAAATAAATCATTCTTATCATAATGTCAACTATGGTTAGATGTAGAGAACAAACTAAGGTTAAAGTGAATGGTTAAGGTTAAGGAAACAAACAAAATAGTCAACCATTCAAAGCTTCATGAAACTTCAAAAATTATCCAAACTTAGCCACTATTTTATTTCTTTCAATAAAGAATAAATGAATAAATAAATAAGCAAATAAAATGAAACCCTAACCATTCATATAACCATGGTCAATTCTTTACACAAACCCTAGCTTGCATGTATCATCAAACATGATACAATCTTGTGCACAAAAGTATATCACATATACAACTTGTGCATACCAAGTGAGAAAATCCATTTAAAGTGAACCAATACTAGTTAATGCAAAGTGATATATCAAATATAAAATTATACATTAAATCATTAAATCAACACTTGATTCAATGATCCGGTTATATCGCATATAACCGGCTAGTATCAATGCATCGGCTTATCGAATCAATCCTTGATTCGATAACTAGGTTTTATCGCATACAACCATTCAACACATTCATCGCGAGAATGAAATACGGTATCATATACACGCATTATTCTCGGTCCCGCACATATCTCATATGCGCTCCTATTTCGTTTCGCTTGAGCCAGGAAACCTCTGTATAGGACTCTAAAGACTCGTCAATACGCCGGCAACAGATGATGATCATATCAAACACCTACAAGCCGCAAGCGGTCTGCTAAACGTAACGGCCACCCGGGTATTGAGCGATCAGAAGATCGATGAGCAAGCCCGCTCACACTCCTGCGAATCCAACCAGTAACACTTACCGTACAGTCCGGTCTGTTCGTCTGATATGTCGCATATCTCGCCTAGGGGTGGTAAACGTCAGACCCCAATAGCTCGATAAGTCATGCCGACTTGAGGTCCATAACATTCGTGAAACTACTGATAACTCTTACCAGTATATCACTGCAACCCTGGCCAGGGATTTCCTGTTATGGCCAGTCGAGCATAGCACAACATCAACCCCCAATACCGGGAGAGACGAATCCCCTCCTATCGCTCATTGCCTCCATGTGAATCGAGACTGTACCCAAAAACCACCTGTTTGCACGACTCAGTAGAGCCGTGGTAGGGTGGAAATCAAAGCACAGTGGGAGACACACAAGACTCTATGACGATCTCGGGTCTACAGACTAAGCTGTACTAGTGTCACCAGAGAACTGCCATCTGACGTGAGGTATAATACCATCTGGGAGTTCTCGGCGAGTCCGTTCAGTGTACCCAGTCTCCACTGAGCACCCGCATACCATCTTCGATGTCAAACACCAATGGATATGGGATCATCCATCGCCCATCGCATGGGTCGAGAAGATATGCGCTAGTCTACTCTGGAATATCGATGCCCCGTCTCGATATTCCCACGACTAGGAACAATGAAGGATGTACTCATTGACTACCCAGGCCCCACTAGTATAATCTGCATCATAGTCCTGGAAGTCAAGTACACATCCTAAGGGCTTTATCAACATGTAATCAGAGAGACAGAAAGTATACATGTTAAGATAAAGAGCAACCAGATAGCGTACTATCATGTCGAGCAAGAAAGTCCTACCTATATATGTCCCAGCATCCACTACAATATACATCCAATGTACAGTAATGGCCTCTAGGGCATACATATAACTAACAATAGGTTCTTGGAGGAGATGGGGATGATGATGGTGACGGTGTGGTGCTGGCGGCAAGAAGAGGAGGTGGTCATGGTGGTGGCGAAGGTTCAGTCAGTGGGATCGCTGCTAGTGAAGGGGTTGGTGAGTTGAGTTAGAGAGAAGAGAGAATGGACCAGAGAGGGGTCGTCGTGGGTGAATGCGAGTGGAGTCGAGCAGGGGAGGGGCAAGACGTAGGTCGTGGGGGAGTGAGCGAGAGAAGCGGGGGACGTTGAGAAGATGGAGGAGTTGGGCGAGGGAAGCTGATTGGTGATGTTTTAAAGAAGTGTTTGTAGTAACCGCAATCAATAACGGTGTCGCGTGTAGCTAGACCGAGATAAGTACGGGTCATCCTCAGGGATATGTGGAATCTTTCAATCTTACTTTAGACGTGTTGATTAGGAAAGGAGGAAGAATAAAGAATGGTGAAGAATGGTTGTAGGTTCTAGATCTACGTTAAATACGGATGCAAAATATAGATCTAGATTAGCTACGGATGTAGGTTTAGATTAAAAGGGGGCTTGTAGGGTTCATTAAGATTTAGTAGTCATGGATGATTAATTAAAGATTACTCTTTTTATCCTTTAATAGATTTAAAACTAGATTGACAGTGATGCATGTAGATTAGGGTTTCTGGAAGGAAAAGGGTTCCCACTCTTAACCCCTATCTCGACATGAATCTCCGTTCATGTCTAGCCTTTACCAAAGCAATTGTTAATCTAATATTTAATTGTGGTCGTGATTATCAATGAATTGATAGCGCGCCCAATTAGGATATTAACTATTCTTTTGATAAAATTTATAAACTTTATAGAATGTAAAAAGAGTTTAAAGATCTTCATCATCCATTAATCTACCCTAATCCTATGAACCCTAACAAGAGAAGAATTACCCGCGCATGTTGGCAAAAGAAAAGATAGAGAGGGAAATCATAGTGAAAAACTACAAAGAAATAAAATAAGAAAACAACTACCTTTATTAATCAACAAGATCAATTACACTTTGTTCCCTTAGAAAATGATTACAAAATGCTAGTTTGCTTCTCGATCTCTTCTAAGGAGGTAGTTGAACTGTTGTTGATCAACCAGGATTCTTGAACCGTCGTGGACTTCGTGATCGCGTCGGTGTGATGCCTTCTAACTTTAGCCCTTGGTCCTTTATATAGCCCTCAAAGAAGAAAACCTAGTTACCATATATGGCGACTTCCTAATATGGCGACTTTCCATATATGGTAACTTTCCTAATATGGTAATTTTCCATATATGATAACTAGTTGTTAGGATCCCAACGAGAAAATCCAGGGTCCTAACTCCTCAGAAGTGCGGCGGAACCGCGACGTAATGGTAGGTTTGGCCGCGGATCCGCGGTGGATTAGGAGGATTGTGAGTTCGTTTCTCCTGAGGCTTATTCTGGTGACACATGTTGACTATTTTGGTATCTGGAATCTGAAAATCTTCTCTACGTCTCTGCCAGAATTGATTTCTTCAATTTACTTTACTATTTCGGCAGATTTGATCTCGATAATTCGGATTTCCTTGATTCCAGTCCTGAAATAATTTCTACACAATTATCTCAATAAATAATGTTAGTAGAATTTGTTATTATTGAGATATTATCTGTAACCATTTGTCATGATATTTTAGTTTTAAGAGAATTGGTCAAGGTATTTAATAAGGTAAGCATATTAAATGGGCCAAATGTTACATGGATATTATATGCTTAATTTTTCCTTAATAATGTTAATTATAATATATAAACACATGAAAATAGTATTTTTACAGATAAACCCTCATATGTGTCATATATTATAATAAACACCTTTTTTATATAGAAATAGTAGGAAAAATGTCATATTAAAAATGCAGTTTTATCAACTGAACAAATACCCCCAAATTTAACTTTGATCGTCTCGAGCAAACTAGTTATTCAAGAGAAGGAGAAAGAAGAAAAAAGAAAAATCCTAAGTAGCACACTTTCGTAGGCAACACGATTGCACTGAGCACGTGCAACAAGCCGTTAAACCTCTAGACGTCCCTAGTAGGAGGAGTGTTGTCTCCTGAGGGTTTTCAGCGGATTACACCCACAAAATCCTATAATAAAAGAAAGATAGTGAAAGTTACATACAAAGATAAGAATTATGAAAGAAAGAACTTGAAAATAAGAGTTTTCAACTACACCAGTTTTTCAGTTGCTATGAGCCCTATCTTAATGATCATGAAAAAATGTTAGAAATCACATCATCCCTCAATAAAACATAGCCTTTAGTCTTCCTCCCTATCTTTCTTCCAAACATTGATCATATACCCCTACGTGTGTGTAAAAGACATCCCTACACTTTGAGAATTCAATTCAAGCTACCATACTCTTGTCCATCTTCCAAAGTACTTTTTAGTCGGTGAATATTTTATTTTGTTTTATGAAATTGCTCACACATCCTTCATGCGACCGTTAATACTTCTTGAGGTACTAACCGACCTATTACAAAATGTGCTTGTGTATTAAGGTGTAATTCCTCGTCTTGCACACCTAAGGCTTAGCAGTGACTCCCAAACCAGTTGGTCTAAGGCACTAGGTGATAAAGCACCCTCGCTATATTTTTTATGCTGCCTTGGTAATTGCAAAACCGGTGTTCATTTTTTTTTCCTTCACCAAATATATTTTATTTTATTGTCCTTCATACTAAGGCTTTTGGACAAGAGCATTTCAAGGTATCCTCTACTATCCCAAGTTTCAAGATGTGTGTAAGTGCGTATATTAGGGTATCAACATTCAGATGTTTGACTTCTAGAATAGGGACTATTTTTCAGACTTATTTTTATCCTCAGATTAGCAATTTTCTTCATCTTACTAACCCTTGGGACAACAGCTCATAACTACTTATTACTAGTTTTGTTTAAGAGAACCTCTAACTTTTTTGTTTTTCTCAAACTATTCATATAAAATTTTTCACTTTCAAACTTTCATTATCAAATTTTTTTTGTGCTTATATATAGTATAATGCAAAGTAATGTGTAAATAAGCGCAAACCTCCCCCAAACCTGTTTACAGCAGTGTTCTCACTGTTGTCATCTTTTTAAATCTCAAAAACTGTAGACTTGGGAGGAAAAGTTAGTAACAGGGACATAAAATAGTGAAAGTAAAATTCTACCCCAAAATTATTTTTGGCTCACAATTTTGTAAAAATCATTTTCTTTCAAGAGACAAAATATCCCTCCCCCAAACTTGAGTAAAATAGTTTTAAGCAATTAAAATCATTGGGGGGGTTAAATTTATTGGTCAAAGTAAAAGTCAAAAGTCAACACCAACCATTCAAAATTTTTATCAATGTAACGTATAGATCGGTGGAAGAACATGTTATATAGAGCCAAGACGAAGTGGGGAAGAGATAAGTGGTGGTATGGAAAGGGTTTGCGTGAACGTGAATGTGAGGAGATAAGAGGTGATGATAAATAAAAACGAGAATGTGAATGATCAGAAATGAGTGGAATATTGGCATTATCGTATTTTATAAGAAGAAAGGGTGGTGGTTCAACTTATATAGGTGGATGTTGATTACTCACAAAATCCGTGTTGTTTAGGAATGCAAGTTCGTCAGCAAAAAGTTTTTCAAAACTTTTATCGATGGTGTAATTGAACATTTTGCTGTCAGTAAGTTTTGTGCCAGAATTTATCATACTTGATTTGTCAAAAATTATGGAGGTAGGAGACTCGAAAAACTCATCTACCTTATTTTCAAAAGTATCAAAATCAAGTTGGCTTTCTGGAATTATCAAATTTGAATTATCGGATTGTGATTCATCAACACTCACTGAAATTATAGGAAGAATAGAAGAAGAAGAACCTGAGAAAGTAGAAGGTGAAATGGGTAAACAAATTGGTGTGTCGAGTATCGCTGAACCAGATGTGGGAGATGAAGACTGAATTTCGGTCTGCTGTTCGGTTATACAATTATCATCAATTTCAAGACACATTTGGGTTCGGGAAGAATAATTAATGGCTCGAGATGATGACCACAAGGAAGTGAAAGGACCTAATGAATTGATGGGACAAACTCATCCAAATTTTCGGGTTCATCATTCAATATATCCCCAACGTCAATCTCCTCATTCAAGTGAAGGTTAGAATTCTCAAACACCGAATTAAAATTATGGTTTTCAATCAATTTTGGTTCAAGAGTGGAGGTGTAGAGATCACAAGGGTTGGGTATGGTTTCACTTGAAATGGACCCTTCACAATCGGGTAAATCAAACACTACAAAGTCACACAACTTATCAGACATTCTATCTTTAATTGGTGAATCATTTGGTGTACTCAATGAATCTGTGAAACCGGAGTTGTGGATTTCAGTTTGGAATGGGGAGGTTTGATTAGGAAGGGTGTACAGTTTTGTCTCACTACCCAAATTCTCACTTTGTCCCATAGCCGTATTGTATACTGAAAAATTTTGGGCTGATTTGAAATTATTAGCTTGCATCCACTCTGTTGTTTCCTTTCTAATTTGGTGCGACATTTCCACATATTTTTCTAACGTCCGCTTAAGACTAGACTTGGGTTGATAAGGGGTTTCAGTATAAGATTGAAATTCTTATGGATAATTAAAACTCTCAAATGACTGATTAGAAGGACTGTCTAGAGAAGGTGTAAAAGTTGGATAGGAATAGAATGGTTGCGAAAATTGGGCAGGAGTAGAATCAACATTATGATAAGAAGAATATTGATATGGGTTGGTTGGTTGGCTATTTTCAATAGACATCATATATGCCACAAACCGATTATGAAATTCTTCTTTAGAAAGTGGTGGTGATTGTTGATATTGGTTCGGATTGAAACTTTGGCCGTTATCCCTTACTATATGCTCAGCGATGGACATGTGTCTAGGGGATTCCTCACTCGGAGTATCAACTGAAACAGATATAGAATTAGGATACGATTGATAAGACCTGGACTGAGGTGGCCAACTGTTTCTATCCGCTTGTTCTATCCGATCTCTTAAAGATATGGGAGAGTCGGATGGTATACCGAAGCGATTACGAAGACAAGAAATATCTGGTTGTGGATAGAAAAGCTCGGCAGGAGTTCGTCTGTTTGGGTTACCCATTATAAGAAGGTGAAAAGAAAAGAGGGTGAAAAGATTTAAGCTCTATTTGGATTGTTTTTCTTTGAAAGTGGACTTGGGGGTTTACTCACAAAAATCACAAAATGCACAAGCAAACCCTAGAACTAAGGTCACCTAGGTCAAGCACTAGACCGCTCCTAGACTTCCAAAGGACAAATCGCAGGATAAATCATCTACTGCCTCGTTATCTCTCTTGTGGCCAGGTAAGTGTCGGGTAAGTGGGAGGTATCCGCTATATGAATTACCGAAAATAGCGGGCCTAATTAAGTAACCACTTGCCTTAGACACACTTGCCTAGACACCACAAAAGAAATGCAGATAAGCGATAGATTACCCACGACCTCCTCTGTCCTAATTGAGCGCGACGGTCCTTAGGGTCTTGATCTAGATTTTTTTTAATTAATATAGGGTTATGCGGATACTCGTTTTGTGATTTGTGGGGCCTAGGAAGGGCGATGAAATCCCCACCTAATCTGAATTGTGGTCTTACCCCTTAAAGTCCGTATTAAAATATGCAAAAACAACCCGCAAAACAAAGCACGCAAAAAGATTTTTGAGCAGCGATATTTTGCAAAGAATCCTGCAGAAAATATATTATTGGATTTTTCAAAGGAGAGATAAAGAGTTGTAGAAGATACCAGAGAATTTTGAAGCCAAGATCCACCAATCAGGCCGCGGTTCCGCCGCAATACTGGTGATTTGGCCGTGGTTCCGTCGCAAGATGAGAAGATCTTTTGACAATTTTTGTACAGTAGCCTCCGCTTCTCCTCTGGGTCTTGATGAATGTCTCTGAATTTTTATCTCCTCGCTAAAGTGACTCCAGAATTCCTCGCAAGAATCACACACTAATCGTTAAATATGCAAGATGCGGTTTTGTTTTATGTTTATGATATAGATCGAAAAAGAATTCAACACGAATAGTAAGAAAAATAAATTACGCACGTATCCCCGGCAACGGCGCTATTTGATTGGTGATGTTTTAAAGAAGTGTTTGTAGTAACCGCAATCAATAACGGTGTCGCGTATAGCTAGACCGAGATGAGTACGGGTCGTCCTCAGGGATATGTGGAATCTTTCAATCTTACTTTAGACGTGTTGATTAGGAAAGGAGGAAGAATAAAGAATGGTGAAGAATGGTTGTAGGTTCTAGATCTACGTTAAACACGGATGCAAAATATAGATCTAGATTAGCTGCGGATATAGGTTTAGATTAAAAGGGGGCTTGTACGGTTCATTAAGATTTAGTAGTCATGGATGATTAATTAAAGATTACTCTTTTTATTTTTTAATAGATTTAAAACTAGATCGACAGTGATGTATGTAGATTAGGATTTCTAGAAGGAAAAAGGTTCCCACTCTTAACCCCTATCTCGACATGGATCTCCGTTCATGTCTAGCCTTTACCAAAGCAATTGTTAATCTAATATCTAATTGTGGTCGTGATTATCAATAAATTGATAGCGCGCCCAATTAGGATGTTAACTATTCTTTTGATAAAGTTTATAAACTGTATAGGATGTAAAAAGAGTTTAAGAATCTTCATCATCCATTAATCTACCCTAATCCTATGAACCCTAACAAGAGAAGAATTACCCGCGCATGTTGGCAAAAGAAAAGATAGAGAGGGAAATCATATTGAAAAACTACAAAGAAATAAAATAAGAAAACAACTACCTTTATTAATCAACAAGATCAATTACACTTTGTTCCCTTAGAAAATGATTACAAAATACTAGTTTGCTTCTCGATCTCTTCTAAGGAGGTAGATGAACTGTTGATGATCAACCAGGATTCTTGAGCCGTCATGGACTTCGTGATCGCGTCGGTGTGATGCCTTCTAATTTTAGCCCTTGGTCCTTTATATAGCCCTCAAAGAAGAAAACCTAGTTACCATATATGGTGACTTCCTAATATGGTGACTTTCCATATATGGTGACTTTCCTAATATGGTGATTTTCCATTTATGGTGACTTTCCTAATATGGTAACTTTCCATATATGGTAACTAGTTGTTAGGATCCCTACCAGAAAATCCAGGGCCCTAACTCCTCAGAAGTGGGGCGGAACCGCGGTGTAATAATGGGTTTGGCCGAGGATTCGCGTTGGATTAGTAGGATCGTGGGTTCGTTTCTCTTGAGGCTTCTTCTGGTGACACATGTAGACTATTTTGGTGTCTGGAATCTGAAAATCTTCTCTACGTCTCTGCCAGAATCGATTTCTTCAATTTACTTTACTATTTCGGCAGATTTGATCTCGATAATTCGGATTTCCTTGATTCCAATCCTGAAATAATTTCTGCACAATTATCTCAATAAATAATGTTAGTAGAATTTGTTTTTATTGAGATATTATCTTTAACCATTTGTCATGATATTTTAGTTTTAAGAGAATTGGTCAAAAGTATTTAATAAGGTAAGCATATTAAATGGGCCAAATGTTACATGGATATTATATGCTTACTTTTTCCTTCATAATATTAATTATACTATATAAACACATGAAAATGGTATTTTTAAAGATAAACCCTCATATGTTTCATATATTATAATAAACACCTTTTTTATATAGAAATAGTAGGAAAAATGTCATATTAAAAGTACAGTTTTATCAACTGAATAGAAGCGCGCGGGGTAGTTGATGAAAGAGGAGCGGGTTGTGGGGGAGTGAGGTGAGGGAACGGGTCGTGGGCGCGAGGAGGGCGAAGCAGGGGAAAAACGGGCGCGAGAAGGAAGCAAAGGGAGGAAGAAGAAGGGAGTGGGGAGTTCGGGTCGGGTTAGGTTCAGGCTAGGGTGTGGGTAGATTGGGTCGGGTTAGGGAAAAGGTTTGGGTTTGGGGTTCATGGGCCAGGCCGGGGTAAGGAAAAAGACAAAGAAAAAGAGAGTTGGGCTTTGGAAAAATTTAAAAGAGAGGGGAAAGGATGGGCTGAGTTGGGTTTTAATAGAATTAGGATTTGTGTTTGAGATAGGATAAAGGGTTAGGGTTTAATAGTTAGGTTTGGAAAATAAGAATTAGGAAAAATAGAAGGGTTTAGAAAGATTAGGTGAAAATTCATTTAGGAAATTAAAATAGGCGTGGGAAAATAATTTGGAAAATATACAAGATTTTTATATACAAGATACTGGGTATTACATGAAGCAAGGACGACCGCCGAGGGAGAAGCCGTCCGAAGTGGTCCTCGACGCGCTGAATCAAACCCCGGTACCCCTCCCCGGCTAGAGATTGGTCGTACAAGGAGACATCACCAAGGGTGACGATCTCTTCGATCAAATACACGCGCCCAGTCATCTCGAGAGTAAGCGGTGCCGAAGGAGCTGCGATCTCCTTCCCTATTTATAACTTCAAACAGAATCTTCAAGGGTCTGGATTCTCGCACATACCGGCGCGAATCTTGGGAATCGCAGCAACTGCTCCAATGCCACGTCGCCACGTGGCGAAACTGACGCGGCTTCCCGAAACGTTCTGCCTTCCCCCGTACGATCCTGATACGCGTCGTCCGTGATTATTATCCTTCTCGATGCTCACACGTCTGGAGAGTCGGGAGAATCCTTGAGCGACCGGGCAACAACCCTGCTCGGTCCGTCCTTAGAAGGCTTCTTACGGCCCCTCCCGCGTTAAGGATCGAAGCCCTCACCAAGAGGCAACCGGGCTCGCCCTTGCTCGGTTATCCCTGGCTGGTAGTTCCCTATCCCACAAGGCCAGGGATCGAAGCCCTCGCCAAGAGGCAATAGGAAGCAACCCTGCTCGGCCCGTCCTTAGCAGGCCTCTTACGGCCCCTCCCGCTCTAAGGATCTAAGCCTTTGCCAAGAGGAACCGGGCAACAACCCTGCTCAGCCTATCCTTAGCAGGCCTCCTACGGCCCCTCCCGCGCTAAGGATCGAAGCCCTCACCAAGAGGCAACTGGGTTTGCCCTTGCTCGGTTATCCCTAGCTGGTAGTTCCCTACCCCACAAGGCCAGGGATCGAAGCCCTTGCCAACAGGCACCGGACAGCAACCCTACTCGGCCCGTCCTTAGCAGGCCTCTTACGGCCTTTACCGCGCTAAGGATCTAAGCCCTCGCCAATAGGCACCGGGCAGCAACCCTGTTCGGCCCGTCCTTAGCAGGCCTCTTACAGCCCCTCCCGCGCTAAGGATCTAAGCCCTCGCCAAGAGGCACCGGGCAGCAACCCTGCTCGGCCCGTCCTTAGCAGGCCTCTTACGGCCCCTCCCGCGCTAATGATTTAAGCCCTCGCCAAGAGGCAACCGGGCCCACCCTTGCTCGGTAATCACTGGATGGTAGTTCCCTATCCCACAACGCCAGGGATCGAAGCCCTCGCCAAGATGCAACTGGGCCCGCCCTTGGTCGGTTATCCCTGGCTGGTAGTTCCCTACCAAACGACGCCAAGGATCTAAGCCCTTGCCAAGAGGCAACCGGGCCCGCCCTTGCTCTGTTATCACTGGCTGGTAGTTCCCTACCCTACAACGCCAGGGATCGAAGCCCTCGCCAAGAGGCAACCGGCTCACCCTTGCTCGGTTATCCCGGCTGGTAGTTCCCTACCCTACAAGGCTAGGGATCAAAGCCCTCGCCAAGAGGCACCGGGCAGCAACCCTGCTCGGCCCGTCCTTAGCAGGCCTCTTACGGCCCCTCCCGCGCTAAGGATCAAAGCCCTCACCAAGAGACAACCGGGCCGCCCTTGCTCGGTTATCACTGGCTGGTAGTTCGCTGCCCCACGACGCCAGTGATCTAAGCCCTCGCCATGAGGCAACCGAGCAGCTACCCTGCTCGGCCCATCCTTAGCATGCCTCTCTATGCCTCCCACGCTGAAGAACAAAGCCCTCACCAAGAGGCGTCCGGTCTATCTACGCCCGAGCGATCTCCACCTCGACTCTGGGGCCATGGAGATATCGTCTTCCCACCGGTCTTTGCACACTTGGCAAATGATCAGATTCAACTCGACGTGTGATCGCTAGACGAAAAACGGGCCTAACACGAAGGCAGTACTGTGCAAATACAAGTGTTTGATGACAAAGGAAAACACGCGCGCAAATACTACTGCAAAAAGAATTTATTCACAAAGTCAAAAGTTTTTAAAAGGGTATTGTGGGCTCCCCAGCCTTACCAAATTGCCCGGAGGTTTACAAAAAGAGAGAGAAGGAGGAAAAGCCGAAAAGCTCATGCCGCAAGCCCCGCCTAGACCTCACTTTCCTCATCACCATCTGCCGGAGGCATGACCACCGAAAGTGGGACCCGAGCACGGAGCTCATCGTCAACAAACTCCGGAAACTGCTCCTTGACGGCATCAAGAGCTTTGTGCCATGCAATGGCAGAGGCTTCACCAAGGTCGGCGTAAAACTGGTCCGACCCCTTGTAATCGGCCATCGCCTTTCGAGCCCGAACCTCGGCCACCTTCGCCGCCTGAAGCTGGGCCACCTTCGCCGCCTGCTGGCATCCCTCGCCCTCTTCACTACTACATAGAGATCGACCAGCTCCGCCAACTTAGCCTCAATGGCTCGGTGGGACTCATATAGCCGGTGATAGGACTCCCGGCACTTTGAGAAGGTGAGCTCCCCGGCGGCCAACCGGACTTCGAGGACGGCCAGTCTCTCTCTCTCTCTCTCCTGACGCAACTAGAGTCGCAGGTCCTCGACCCCCAAAGAAGACTCCACCGCCAACCTCATAGCAGGGGAAGTCTCCTCGGCCTCCATGCGAGCAACGAGGGCACAATGCTGAAGGACTTGACGAAAAACAGCAGAGGGACTTAGAGACGCTCGAACTGAGAAAAAGACGCTCAAAATAACACATAAGGGAATACGTACCTGCACCGCCCCCTGAGTTATAGCTGCCACTTGGGCCCTCAGGGTCCCTCGCGGAGTCTTGCCTCCGGCCGACTCTTCCATATCAGAGAGCAGGCTGGCGGCAACGGAAAGCCCGGACGGGACTACGAAACAGGCCTCCCCCTCCTGCACGGGAATCCCCTCGGGAATCTCAGTCGGTGGCGCACGAGAGACCGTCTTCTTCTTCTTAAGAGGAACCTCGTCCTCGTCCTCTTCCGCTTCCCTCGTTAGGGGTTCGGGAACCCGCGGACGCCTCTGGCCGCTGCCGCAGTGATCATCGGGGGCTCGGGTCGAGGAGGATGGCCTCGTCGCCAGTGATTCCCCCGGTGCGGAACTCGGGTCAGCCCGAGGCACGGCCATGCCCCCGGCTTTCTTCTGGGACAGGGCACCAAGGGTAGCAAGAATCCCGGATCGATCCATTTGTCCTGCCAAAGGGAGAAACATGCTCGACTCAAAGGAAGAAGCAGAAGAAAGAAAAGGAAAAATCCACAGGGGATTCCCTGGAATCTACCCTGACGACATCTACAGACTCCTCAGAAGAAGACATCTAACCTGATGGAGGGGAGTCCTCGGACGAGAAAACGCGGAGATCCGACCCAAAAAGGAGAGTGCCGAGCTAACGAGACTCTGGACGAGGAAATTATGAAGAGGTACGGGCCCTAATGGGGACCCCACCTCTATTTATAACTGCCGGCTTGCACATCCAACGGCGACAGTCATGTTTCCCCCCGAATGGCGGCCGCGACGTTAGGACGTCTTGCTGAGATTCGGGGAAGACGCCATATGGTTTTATCCGTCCACCTCTCCGAAGATGCCAAGTTGATTTATGGCACCGTGTATCGAAGGTTTAGACGAATGCGGCCGATGTAGCAGACTTCGTCAGATTCCCCCTCGTTTGAGGGGTTTTTGATTGTGGGGATGCTCTTCCCTGCAGGCGCATGCCCCTGCAGTTAACTATGCTATCGCGTCTCGGTAACAACTTTCTCCTTCTCCAGAATTTCACTTCGTGTCGTGTGTGTTTGTTTTGTTTATGATTGCCTGTGGATTGTATATGGAGACTAAGTGATGTCGTCGCCCGTAGGACGTGGATTAGTCCAAATCCGTATTTACTTAGATTTGGTTTTGGTGTTTTAGTTTAAGGATACGTTAGCCATATTTAGGCTAAGATCAACTTAAACGTTCGTTAAGGATACGTTAGTCCGATTTGAGACTAAGATCAACTTAACTGGATCGTTTAGATCCGACAAAAGAGCATTTGGGGGCTCTATTATTCCAGTTTAGGGACATAGTGGTCCATGGGTAGTTTAAGGACATTGCGGTCCATTGGTAGTTTAAGGACATTGCGGTCCATATTCCAGTTTAGGGACATGGTGGTCCATATTCCAGTTTAGGGACATGGTGGTCCAGATTCCAGTTTAAGGACGCTTAAGTCCGTGGGTTTAAGGACCCCACAGTCCGTATTTTAGTTTAAGGACGCTTAAGCCCGTGATTTTAAGGACCCTACAGTCCGTGTTGATGTGTGGTCGTCGGAACCCGTCACCTCTCTGACGTCGTTGAAGGATTACAACGATAGGAGTCAAAGGAGTTCGAAGATGTACCCTCGAACTGGTCGTAAATTGATTTAAGAGAGCAATTATGCTCAGTCAATTTAATTTGAGGACTTACGGCCATGATTGGGCTAAGTCCAGTTGAAAAATATTCAACGCCTTTATTTGTTTTTGGTCTATTAGACCTGTGCTAGGGCTTTGCCCATGCTTAAATAATGCATTGCATTACTTTTTATTTTTGTTTGGGCTCTGCCCATAAAGGATGCAGGGCATCAATTTTTTTTGGGCTCTGCCCATTTATAAATGATGCACAGCATCAATTTCATTTGGGCTCTGCCCTTTTATAAAAGATGCAGAGCATCAATTTTACTTGGGCTCTGCCCATTTATTTGCTCATAACTTTTGCCTGAGGAAACTCCGAATGCACACTTGAGAGGGTTCATCTTCAAGTTGTATTGTCGAAGGCGTTGGAATACGGTCTTCAGATGCTCGAGATGTTTCTCGTATGACTTGCTTTTAACCACGAGATCGTCGATATAGCATTCGACGACTTCGTGTATAAGGTCATCGAAGATCTTCGTCATGGCCCTTTGGTAGGTGGCACCGGCGTTCTTTAAACCGAAGGGCATCACCTTGTAGCAGAATATACCCAAAGGAGTCCTGAAGGCGGTGTGCTTCTGGTCTTCAGGATGCATCTTTATTTGATTATACCCTGATGAGCCGTCCATGAAGGAGAAAACCTCATGAGTAGACGTATTGTCTATCATCAGTTCGGTGACTGGCACTGGGAAATCATCTTTCGGGCAAGCTTTATTAAGATCCAGGAAATCCACGCATATGCGCACTGTCCCATTTTTCTTCATCACCGGGACGATGTTGGCGATCCACTCGGGATACTGGACTTCCTGGATGAAGCCAGAGTCGATCAGCTTCTTGACCTCGGCGTTGATACTCATCTCAAGCTCGAGCCGCATTCTTCTTGGTGCTTGTTTGACCGGCTTGACGTCCGGGGATATTGCCAATTTGTGTACAGCAATTTCTGGATCTAATCCCGGCATTTTGGAATAGTTCCATGCGAAGCAATCTTTATGCTGCATAAGCAAGTCTTTCAACGAAACCACCTTCTCTTCAGACAGCAGCTCACTAATAAATGTCGGTCGCGGGTCATTCACCATCCCCAACTCAATTTTCTTGAGGTTATCTACAGTGGTATGTATTCCATCTTCCAGCTCTTTCGGTGCTGGTGGAAATTCTGAGATCGCCTCATCGTTGCTGTTTTCGAAGCACCAGTGAAGGTCATCCATGTTTTCGGGCTCTTCTTCTGATATTGTTATCATGTGACAAGTACGAATTCGTTTCCGAGCCCAATGTGGAACTAGTTCTGCTCTCGTGGCTTCGGGTTCGTGCTTCTGTGGCGGCGTTATCCTCTAGTTGTCAGACAGAGCGAACTTGCCAAGCTGATACTGATCTTCGACCCAATTCTTGAAGGTGAAGCAGTCTTCGAGAGGATGCCCTATTACTCGATGGTAAGAGCAATAGTTTGGGTGAGAGACTTCGCCTGTTTGTTCGGGATTCTTGGACTCCGGCAGTGCAAGCATCTGATGTTTTAGAGCAAGGTCAAGTATTCTCTTCGTCTTATCTTGAGGGAAAGAATATGCTCGACTCATTTTCTTTACAAGGGATAGATCGGAACCGCTCGATTCCCGCTTGCGTGGCTTCTTAGTCTCGCTTTGTTGCTGTTGAGTGCCTTTTTCGCCTTTCGACTTATTTCTGCCTCTGCGTCGAGCCTTTTTTATAACAGGTTGACAGGGAGCGGCATTTTCATCTTTCACAGCCTGTTGGAGGAGGCGTTGCGTTTTGGCTTTCTCGTAGATGGCCATTTCGCGGTTATGGTCATCTCGGACTTTTTGACCAGCTTCCCTTATAAGCTTGTTCATTTGCTCTTCGAATGACGGACTGGGCACTTTTGCATATGGAACTTTCACTGGCTCAGGATTAGCGTCCTCCTATTGAGCATCTGCTTCATCATCGAAGTCATACACGACGTAGCAACCGTGTAGTAGCTCTCGTTTCTTTGACTGGATGTATCTAAGCCCTTTTGTTTCCATTCTCCCATTAGGCAGTTTGCGTTGAATCCCGGGAACGTTCCAGACTTTGTCATAGAACTTGGTTTTTCGAACGGTCTGCTTGAAGGATATCCCCTGGCGCTTCAGCAACTTGTTCAAGCCTTCTGTATAATATCTGGGGAGACGAATGGGCTGAAGCCTGTCAAGCGTGGTATCCGCGCCATGCCAGATTTCTTTCTCCACTCTGGTTTCTTTAGAGCGGTAGAATAGAATTGCTTTTTCGCTTTCTCGCCTTGGAGGGATATAGAACGTTTGCAGCTCTTCTACTTTGTAAATATCAAGTGCATCTAGTTCTTTACGGTGTTTAAGCAGCACCATGGCAACTTGTAGACTTTGTTCTTCGTCAGCGGACGTTCGTATTGAAGGTCGAGCAGAGAATATAGCATGGACCTCATCTTCTGAGTCACTACCAAAGATCAACGTAAGAGCGGGTGGTCCCGGCTTGTTGTATTGGGGCGGCCCCGAATAAACTATCTCCTCTTCCTCCTCGG
This sequence comes from Agapanthus africanus, assembly GCA_030015575.1. Classification (NCBI taxonomy): domain Eukaryota; kingdom Viridiplantae; phylum Streptophyta; class Magnoliopsida; order Asparagales; family Amaryllidaceae; genus Agapanthus; species Agapanthus africanus. The sequence continues at coordinate 405,144,885 of CM057349.1, read as the reverse complement.
TGTCACTGCCGAAGACAGGGATGGTGGCATTAGCTTTATTCTCCGGCTTATGACACCTCTCCGTGTCTTCGAAATCTGGTAAGAAGTATTTGGCATCTTCATATTTGCGGACCTCGTTCACGGAGAACGGGTTCAGTTCTCCCGCCACGGTATACTCGAGACTATCCTTAGAATACTTCATACACTGATGTTGTGTAGAAGGGATGATGTTGTACTCGTGTAACCATGGTCGGCCGAGCAAAGCGTTGTAGCATGTCTTGGCGTCTATGACGTGGAACTTAATGTCCGTGACGAGTAGCCCAAAGCGTAGTGTCAGTATCACAGACCCAAGAGTTCTTGATGATTGGGAGTCAAACCCGGAGATGGTAATCTTATCCCGAGCAAGGTGCTGGACGCTCATGCAGATTTCTTTTAACACCCGCACATTGAGGAGGTTAACGGAGGATCCATTGTCGATCAGGATTTTGCCTATTTTTATATCGTGACAGTATCCTGAGACATAAAGGGGGCGATTGTGTTCGCGCGTCCCAAGGAGAAGGTCTTCATCACCAAAAGCGACATCGGCCGTGTGCACTTCCTCTAGTTCATCCTTCATCTTTTCCTCGGCCAGGAAAGCTTGGAATTGCTCTGGATCCTGTAGTGCCTTGATTAACGAATCTCTCGCTTCCTTTGATAGCAAAAGGGCGTTAAGAATGCTGAGCTGTGAGGGTAACTTCCTCAGATGCGCTAAGACGTTGTAATTCACCTTATTTCTCTTCGGCGGGTCCTTGGCACTTAGCTCCTCCACAACTTGGTCATCTAAGTCGATATCTTCAGAAACCTTTTCTTGCCCTTTATCTTTTCTGTTTGAGGGTCCGAGATTCTTTTCGGGAAGCGTGCGATTATGTAGCCGGATATTTTTGTAAACCTTCGGCTCTTCTTCTTTTCCCGAGGTGGACTCTTTAAAGAGAGGGCCAAGCTCCATCTCCTCATCAGAATCACTCCCGAATGTAGGCACCTGTGATCCCCCGGCGTTAACCATGCGACAATCGCCGGTAGTTCTGTTAAACCCTTCGGTCATATTTTTCCGCTCCCGACGAGTTTTACGTTTCTCCCGCTTAAAATGTTGTCGATGAGCAACGTATCCTTGCCACCATCTATCGAAAACTTTGCACTCTTGAGTGGGGTGCGAAACCTTCTGATGATATAAGCAATATGAGGGGTGCATTCCATTTCACCAGTAATTCTTCCTTCGGAGGATGGTAGCTTCATGCCTATTGATATGGCCTTAGCAAACCTTTTCCTCATCTTAAATTGGCTTTTGTCGGTAGTGGAGGTATTTTGCTCCAGCAAGATCGTCTCAGCTTTTTCATCAAGTCGCTGGCGCTTGGCCTTTTTAAATATGACCGCCTCGCGTTCTCGATCAGCTTTACTTTTCAACCGAGCTCTATTAAGGAATGCGTCAATTACTTCATCTGATGGCCCCAGAATTTTTGGTTCAGGATCTGCCCCCATCTTTTTAGTGCAAGGAGTCTCCTCATCGTCCATGAACGAATGGGAAATCACATGACAGCTCGCCACGTATTCTTCAGATTCATCAGATGAACTTTCTCCCTCATCTTCCTTTTGAAAGACGTGATTGAGGAACTCTTGGAATGTAATGGGAGTCCGTGCCTTCTGGTTGTATTCCTCCAGCGCGTCGATTTGTTTTTGCAAGTCCATATGCTTGTCGCCAGGCTTCACAAACTTCTTGAATTTATTCTTCTTCTTCTTTGAAGATTTTGACGACTGGTTGCGAGTGCTTGAGCCACCACCATCGGTCTTTGGAGTTGGACGTGGCTTCAACATCCCTTCAATGACCTGCGGTTCCAACGAGTTCTTCCACTTGATTGCTGGGCATGCCTGAAGGTCGTTCAGCATTCTCTTTGTCTTAGCTGATAATACAACCTCCCAAGGAGTTTCTTCAACGACATAGCATGTTGCCTCTGGCGTATTCATCCCCTTAGAGGTGTAGGGCTGCGGGGGATTCACCTTCCATTTGTCAGATAACGCGAACTTGCCCTGTCAGTACTGGTCTTCAAGCCAATTTTTGAAGAGTAGCAATCTTCGATCGGATGACCCAGTACTCGATGATAAGGACAGTAGTTGGGCTCATTAACATCATTTGGTTGCGACGGACGTTTTGGATCCGGAAGATTTATGAGTCGGTTGTGCAACGCCAGCTCGAATAACCTTCTCGTTTTATCTCGGGGAAATGAGTAAGGACATCCTAGCCTCTCCTCAAGGGCTACATACGGGCGCATATTATTTTGACGAACAACCGGTTTCGAGTTGCTCGGTTGTTGTTGAGCATTAGCGACAACGATCGCTTTTCCCTTCCCCTTGTCATTTCGGGAGTCCGGCTTTGGAAGAGGGGGTTTATGGCCCATCTGATCCATTTGCGCTAGCTTGTCAATCAAGGCCTGGAAGGTAGTCGGCTTGAAAAACATCATAAATTGTGAGATGGTTGCTTGCGGATCAAGGGTTCCCACAAACATACCCACCGCGGGAGCTTCTTCAATGCGCTGCTCGCACTTCGACCATAAGTTCCGCCACCGTATAGCATATTGAACCCATGTCTCGCCTGGCTTTACCCTGGCGTTAATCGGTGTCGTCATCGGGGTGCGTTCACTGGCGCTTGCGAAACGCTGAGTAAACAACAGCTCCATCTCCGTGAAGGTCTTGATAGAGTCGTTCGGGAGCTCAGAGTACCACTCGAACGCTGTATCTGATAAGCTTCCAACAAACTGGCGAAGCAAAAGCTTGTCATCACCGCCGGTGTTGCCGCAGAGTGCCCTGAACTGGGCAACATGCTGGTGAGGATTGCCCGTCCCCTTGTAGACATGGAACTTGGGAATTGTGTAACCAGGCGGGTACTTGATTTGATCGTACCAACTTGGATATGGCCGCCCTGTTTTTACGACTTGGCCGGCTGCTTCAGTCGCATGATGAACCCGTATTTGCTGGGCTATGTACTCGTCCAAATCAGATTTGGAGATTGTATCCTCCTTAGCTGTTGATAGAGCTGGCGGAGGATTTGACGTCTCTCCCCTATCGTCTTCAAGGACGATCGGGGGATCTTCGGCCGGAGGATCTTGTTGGATCATCATCCCCACCATGACTTGGAACAGGAGGCTCATACGCTTTATGTTGGCTGCTTGTTCAGCAGCCTCTTTGTCCTTCTTTGCCAATATTCGACGAAGGAATTCGGCGTCGGTTTCTTGCTCCTGGCGTTCATCCGAGGACGTTTCAGGGTTTTCTTTTGGCCCAGTAAGTGCGGCCATAGCGTTCATCATCTCTTGGAGCTTCTGCTGCTGCTCCTGCGCCTTGGTCACCGATCGCGTGAGCGGTCTATGACCTGTTGATATGCGGCTGTCCTCTTTACCGGATGCCATATAGACGGTATGAACTACAATGTCCCCTAACTTAGGGCGTTTGGGTTCACTACCTTTGATATTCGTCGTCGGCGTAGGGACTTTTTCTGGCCTTCTTCTCTTATGGGCCGTAGAAGTTGAGGGGGCCGTTGCTTTGGGCACCCAAGCGGTCGTCGCCTTTTGTTGCTTGACCGGGGGATTTTCTTCTTGCCGACCTTTCGACTTTTTGCGTCGGCGAGAGGAATTGGGATCAATCACAGATTCTCGGACTCGTCGCCATGTCTTGTAAATCTTGGAGGACAGCGATTTAGGAGGCTGCTCTGACTTTTCTGCTTCCACGGTGGTCTCTACCGGTGGAGGAGATCTTTTAAGGACCGCGGTTGGCGAGTTTCTACTTACCCTATTCAACAGTTCAAAGCCATTCCCGGTTGGAACAGCATCGTTAACTTTCACCATTGTAGCTGGCGGAGTCATCCCAGAAGGGGAGTTGCCCCCGGTCTTCCTTACCCGGCCCCTGTGGCGTCGTCGGGCGTGACGAGTTGTCGGTATTGGCTCAGAGACAGAAACGGCTTCTTCTTGCCCCCTGTTCAGGTGTGGGGCTGTTGCTGGCGTCAGCCTTTTGAAGACTGATGTCTTTTGAGCAGCAAGAGCAGGAGTGGGAGTTGGGACAGTCAATCTTGTAAAGACCGATCTCTTAGCAGGAGAAGCCGTCTTGACGACTTCAGGAGCAGGTTTGGCTTCTCTTTTTGGAATAACCTTTTCTGGGACTGCAAGCTTCATTGTGGGCCCGCAGGAGTTTTGGCCCAGTCTGGAGAAGACCGAGGCATTGGTGTTGGGCGACCCATTGAGAGGGGCCGCAGTAATTGTAAGCCGATCGAAAACCGACTTCTTAGAAGCTTCTTGTACGGGCACGGGGGTGCTGAAGCTTGTTGGCGGAAGCATAGTTCCGAAAAACAGCCCCGTGGTGGCTTGAGTAATCTGCTCCACGGGCATGGTGAACAAAGAGGCCGCTTGGGGCCCGTAGGTTATGCCCCCAGTTGAGGCTGGACGCGAGCTGCAGCTGCAACTAGAGAACTTCGAACAAGTAGAGGCCATCGATACTTGATTTCTTTTCTGCGCCAAGCAAGAGACCAAATCATAGTTGTAAGTCCACGTTGCCCACCCCGGTACTTGCGGGGAGGCGGAAAACGGAATAAAAATTGAATTTTTATGAGCTTAGGCAACATGGACTAGACAAAGAAGGATCTTTGCTAAACAAAAACAAGCTAAAGCTAACTAGAAACTAGCTAAGTGCTAGAAAGGTTATACCTTGGGCTTTATGTCCTTCTCTCCTTGCTCCTTGGAGTGGTGGAAGGAGGTCATCTTAGTCGTCTTCTCACGTCGAAGAAAGATCCATCCGAAAGACTCGACCTTTGGCTTCAACTCCAAGCTAGAAGTAACTAGGGTGCAAGAAGTGCTAATCCTTGAACCCTAGATGAGAGTAGAGATTATCAAGAGAGGGTTTTTCTCAAGCTCAAGTGTTTCTCAATACATGAGAGGGGAGAGCTTGAGGGAGAGGAAGAACAAGAGAGAGAAAGTAAATGATAGAATGAGAATAAAAATGAACCATTCTCACATATATGTGTGAATTATTGTAATTAGATAATTAGCTAGATAATTGTCATGGTTAATCAAGACATGACCATTATCATTTCATTTTTAATACAAATTGCAAGGATCAAAGAGCATCTTCCAAATGAAATAATGATGGTCAAAGTGTCAACAAGGTCAACAAGTCAAGGTGGGTCAAATGGTCAACAACCATAACCATGCACAATTATTAAACTAATACCAATTAACCATAATACACACATAATCATTAGGGTTAATACAAATGACAATAGTCATTAACCCTAATCAAAGTCCTCTCCCTCTGTCTCAAGCAACTGTGCATACGCACCCGTATTCGTGATCCGAGGAACACGAATACAATGAGAAAAACCAATCCCAAATCATATACTAGGATCCGGCTTAAACCAAAGCCCGCTAGTATAAGCTGTCCGGACAGCAAACGTGCACAAGTGCGCGGATGTGAACGAACCCTGTCGCAAAACCATGCGACCTCTACTCATTTTGCCTAAAGGCGAATAGCTCTCTGTGTGGGACTCTAAAGACTCGACACTATGCTGGCAGTAGGTTTAACCACAGACCGCAAGCAGCACTAGCTGTACGTAACGGTCCCCAGGTAGATGTCGATAAGAAGACTGACGAGGTGAACCCCATCTGAACTCCTACTGAGCCTGTATATGACAGTCTCCGTACAGTCCGGTCTGTTCGTCTGATACATCGCATGGCGGGCCTAGGAGGGCGGTGAACGTCAGTCCCCTAATAGCGGTACAAGTCGTGTCGGAGTGTAGCCCAGAACACCCTGAGATAACACTGGAAACCTACCAGTATATCTCGCTTGCCCTGGCCAGGGACTACTCGTGTAATGGCTCTCCTGGACACGGCGCGATGTCAACCCCCAATATCGGAAGAGACGAATCCTGTCTAACCGTCACCGCCTCCAAGTGCTTCGGGACTGCACCCAAAAACTACCTGTTTGCACGACTCCTTTGAGCCGTGGTAGGGTAGCAATCAAAGTGCAGTGGGAACACACTCGAGGCGAAGTGACAGTGTCAAGTTAGCGGACTAAGCTGTACTCATGTCACCTGGGAACTGATAACTGACGATAGGTATAATACCAACCAACAGTTCCCGACGAGTCCTGTCCAGTGTACTCGTAACCTAACGAGCACCCGCATACTATCTCAAGTACGACGTACTGACGGCTGTGGGACAGACCGTCTCCCACGCTGGGATGAGAAGCGTATACGCTAGTCTACTCCGGAGTATCGATGCCCTGTCTCGATAGTCCAACGACTAGGGACCTGTATAAGGATGTGCTTATAGATCACCCAGCTCCCACGAGTGTGAGCGTCATCACAACGCTGGTAATCAAGCAAAGATCCTAAGGGCTCTACTAATATGTATATCAGCGATATGCTAAAAGAAACACATGCACATATTAAAGCAGAGACAAACCAAGTAGCATACTACCATTTCGAGCAAGATTGTATATACAACTGTGAATATCCCAAGCTTCCATCAAGTAATATACAAACTAGTATGATACAGTAATGGCCTCTAGGGCATATACACTAACAATCTCCCACTTGCACTAAGGCCATGTACTGGCGTATCGAAGACCTATCATCTTGATCAGCCGCTCGAACTGAGTCTGGGGCAAGGCCTTGGTGAATGGATCTGCTGTGTTATCTTCTGAAGCAACCCTCCGAACCTCGATCTCCTGGCGATCCACGATCTCCCTGATCAGGTGATACCGCCTTAAGATGTGTCTGGATTTCTGATGGGACCTGGGTTCCTTCGCTAAAGCTATAGCCCCGTTGTTATCGCAATACAGAGGTATTGGGTCAACAATGGACGGAACCACCTGAAGTTCTCTCAAGAACTTCCTCATCCAGACAGCTTCTTTTGCGGCATCAGATACAGCGATGTATTCCGCTTCCATAGTCGAGTCAGCAACGGTTTCCTGTTTGGAGCTCTTCCAACACACCGCCCCTCCATTGAGGGTAAAGACAAAACCCGACATGGACTTGGAATCATCCTTGTCACTCTGGAAGCTGGAGTCAGCAAGGCCTCAATCTGGTGGTCTTTTCCGCCATACACCAAGAACATCTCCTTAGTCCTTCTCAGGTACTTGAGAATATTCTTTACTGCTATCCAATGTTTCTTCCCAGGGTTTGACTGATACCTGCTTACCACACTCAGTGCATAAGCCACATCCGGTCTGGTACACAACATCGCATACATTATAGAGCCTACCGCAGAAGCGTAGGGTATAATAGACATGCGATCCCTCTCCAAATCAGTCTTGGGAGACATCTCTTTGGAGAGGGTGATCCCGTGACAAGCCGGTAGATTACCGCGCTTGGAATCTTCCATACTGAATCTCTTCAGTATGGTGTCGATGTACCTGGACTGTGAAAGTCCTAATATCCTCTTGGATCTGTCACGGTAGATCCGGATACCCAGAATGTATGAGGCATCACCCAGGTCTTTCATGGAGAACCTGTGTGACAAGAACCCCTTGACAGATTGTAGCATAGGAATGTCATTTCCTATTAAGAGAATGTCATCCACGTAAAAAACGAGGAATACTACAGTTCTCGCTACAAATCTACAATAGATGCATGGTTCATCTGGATTTTTGATAAAGCCAAATTCCTTGACCGTCTCATCAAAACAGATGTGCCAACTCCGCGATGCCTGCTTTAGTCCATAAATGGACTTAAGCAACTTGCACACCTTTCCGCTGCTCCCACTCTGAATGAAACCCTCTGGCTGATCCATATAAACACACTCCTCTAAATGTCCATTTAGAAAATCTGTCTTTACGTCCATCTGCCAAATCTCATAATCGTGGAAGGCAGCAATGGCAAGAAGGATCCGAATGGATTTCAGCATAGCTACTGGAGAAAAGGTTTCGTCATAGTCCAAACCAGGTCGCTGACGAAAGCCCTTTGCTACCAGTCAAGCTTTATAGGTCTCAACCTGTCCATCTACACCAATCTTCCTTTTGAAGATCCACTTGCATCCTACGGGTTTTACCCCATCTGGAGCAATGTCCAACGTCCATACTTTGTTGGTGTACATGGACTCCATCTCGGTCCGCATTGCATCCAGCCATTTTACCGAGTCGACGTTCTGAATGGCTTGCTGGAAGCTAGTAGGCTCATCAAAGTCTATGATGCAATCCTCTCTATCCCCGTCAATGAGAAAACCGTAGTATCTCTCGGGCGGATGAGACTGCCTACTACTCCTGCGGAGTGGCGGGGGAATGTCCTGATCTTTCGAACCCTCTGGTTCTACTAAGCTTTCAGTAATAGCTTGTGGTTCTGGAATTTCTTCCAGTTCTATTGCGCTCCCACTTATTTCTTTTTCTAAGAACTGATGTTCCAGAAAATGGGCATTACGAGAAACAAAGACTTTTTGTTCCTCTGCGTAATAGAAAAGATACCCCCTGAAGTTCTTTGGGTATCCCACAAACTTGCACAGTACTGAGCGTGCCTCTAGTTTGTCCGCATGCTGCTTTTTTACAAAAGCTGGACATCCCCATGTCTTAATGTGATTAAGATAGGGTCTCTTCCTACACCACATCTGATATGGTGTAGTAGGCACAGTCTTAGTTGGAACTCGGTTCAAAAGGTATGCAGCTGATTCTAGCGCATATCCCCAGAACGATCGCGGTAACTCAGCGTTACTCATCATGGACCGTACCATATCCAATAGGGTTCGGTTCCGTCTCTCCGATACACCGTTATGTTGCGGAGTGTATGGAGGAGTAAGCTGAGAGAGAATTCCATTCTCTTTTAAGTAACCCAGGAACTCGGCACTCAAGTATTCACCACCTCGATCAGATCTCAGTGCCTTGATACTTTTGCCTGTTTGTTTTTCTACTTCATTCTTATATTCCTGGAATTTTTCAAAAGCTTCGGATTTATGTTTCATTAAGAAGACATAACCGTACCTTGAAAAGTCATCCGTAAAAGTAATGAAGTAAGAATAACCGCTTCGCGCATGTGTAGACATTGGACCGCACACGTCGCTGTGTACGAGTCCCAAGAGCTCGCTCGCTCTTACTCCGTGTCCAGTAAACGGAGTCTTTGTCATCTTTCCTTTGAGACAAGATTGACAAGTTGCATACGATTGATATTCGAACGGATCCAAATATCCTTCTGCATGTAACTTAGTCAACCTTCTCTCATTGATGTGACCCAGTCTACAATGCCATAAGAAAGTTTTATCGATTTTTGGAGACTTTCTTTTGTGTGTATTCTGGACATTGAAAATCTGTGGCTGGTTTAATACGTATATACCGTTGTTCAATGTACCTGACTCAATCAAAACTCGATTAAGGTGAATGTTCACTACATTACTTACAAATGCAAATTCATAACCTTCTTTAGATAATAAAGATACAGAAATGATATTACGGGTTGCATTTGGTACATAATAACAACTACGTAAAACCAAAAAGTGTCCATCCGACAATCCCAGGTGATAGTCCCCCACGGCCTCAGCATCCATACTAGCACCGTTTGCAACTCTGAGGGTCATGTCACCTGCCTTCAAAACTCAACGCTTTCTCAACGCCTGCAAAGAATTACAGATATGAGATCCTGATCCGGTATCCAATACCCAGGATGTAGAGTTTATTGATAGACAGTTTTCAATAACATACACACCTGAAGCTGAAGCTGCAACTCGCTTCAAATCCTGTGTTTTGGCCTTCCAAGCCTTGCAATCCTGTTTCCAGTGACCACTTTTGTGACAATAGAAGCATTCTTTCTTCCCCACTAGCTTTCCCGCTATCTTTGTTGCTTTTCCTTTTCCCTTCGTATCCACTTTACCGACACCGCCTCTTGGTTTGGCGGGGGCTTTCTTCTTCTTACCCTTGGCTTTCGCCCTGGATCTAGAAGAGGAAGATCCTCCTACAAACAAAGTGGATGTCTCCCTACCCTTCTGTAGGGTGCCCTCAGCACTCCTCAACATGTTCAGATGTTCGGAAAGTTCAACCTCCTTTCCTTGCATGTTGAAGTTAAGGATAAACTGGGCGTAAGTGGAAGGAAGGGACTGGAGAATCAAATCAGTATAGAGTTCATTCTCCAACGTGGTCCCAAGGTCCGTGAGCTCCTCTATGTAGCCAATCATCTTAAGCACGTGTTCCGCTACCGATGATCCGACGGCCAACCATGCCGAAAACAACTTCTTCGACACTTCGTATCTTGCGATACGAGATGCTCTCCATACAGTTCTTTTGTATGAAGAAATATGGACTCTAGGTCCATATTCTCGTGCCTCCTCTGATGTTCGTTGTCCATCGAGGCTAGTACGAGGCATCTGGCCTTCGCGCAATCTATTTCCCAGGTCTTGTAGATTTCCCTATCTATGACACCGGTTTTGGGACCTGGGACAAGGGGAGCTTTGGTGGTAAGGACATACCCCAACTTGTCGTAAGTGATTGCCATCTTGACATTCCTGAGCCAATCTTTGTAGTTTGGCCCTGTCAATATGTTTTTATCTAGTAATAACTTAAGTCCGGTCATGTTGAATGGTCGCTGCAATTAGGAGAGAGAAAAGAAACACTTTAGCATGATGCTCTTGCAAGTTTAGAGTGGTTTTTAGTTTGTCTAAACTGGATGGCTCCCATTGTCTCTCGAATCCCTTCTCAAACCGTAAAGAAAGGATTAGTCAGGATCAATCTCACCGTACAATACTTGCTTAACCGTTCAGCCAGGCCAGTGTCGGTACTTCGAGGGAGGTTTTCCAACGCTTTCGCGAAGTTCCTTAATTAAGTAACCTCTTTTCCCTGTGGGCGTAGCCCCGCTAACACCTTTCTAGACACCTACTAAGTTTGTAGCATTGATCGTTAAGTGAGAGTTTTCCCGAGGAGTAGCATATACTCACAGTAGGATCGGGATCCAAATATCATCGTGTGATAAAACCGAAGGAATCCTACCAGAATTATCACACTCCAAATGGTATGCAGCGCTAGCAAGTTTCAGTACTTATGAAACTCCCGATGTGGATTTTTGCCCCATGCTCTTATGACCTTGACTTTGGCCAAAATATCATAAGTCACATGTCAAGTTCTACCCGTCATTCTCCTGGTTAATTTGGACCCACCCGTACCTACCCTTGACTTTGGCCAAAATGGCAGCACGACTGTCCCAAACCAACGCATCTATCTATGCTGCACATGAATACCCCATAGCTACCAATCACTATGCCTTGACTTTGGCCAAAATACATAGCTTGAATACTTTTTGACCATTCATGTGGAATGACGGAGGGCTACGAATGGTTTTGGCGAAACCGTGAACGTAGTGAACTTGATATAATCGATGGAACGAGATAGCTTTTAAAAGGAGTGGTTCAAGTTCCGCGTTTAAAAGTTTAGTTTTGAAAAGAACCGAGTGGTTTTCAAAGTGTTCCAATCGACTTTTACTTGGTTTATTTTCTTGCATTAGTTCTTTTAATGCGTCCCATCAATTAATCCTACCATTGCAGAAAACAACCAAAATATGACGTACGCTTATGCCATTCGCATTCGCCACGGGGCCCCGTCATTACCCGTTAGGTTACTTAACTAACGACAGAGCGGGGGCTGGGCTAGCGCGGCTGTAAAACATAAGCAACCTCTAAATAGTTATCATATATAAATATATAGCAATGATAGACATTACAGATCATAGATGAATACATTGGATATACTAGGAATCCGCAATCCGTTCGAGCCTGCAACGAAAAGCGGATTACACGGTCGCGGTGAATAGCCAATACCCCACCCAAGACCCCTACGGGTGCGGCAAACTATCCGCCAAGTACCCGAAGCGAAGCAACCTCCCTCACCACCGTGAGTAGGCCACTCGGCACTTCGAGATACCCGGTAGTTTGTGCACCCCCTCCATGGGTCTATCCTAGGAGTAAAAACAGTAAAAAGAATTATACAATGACGGCTACAACCCCGACCCGGTTGTGCGGCCAAACAAATAATAATATTACATCAATTTACATATTACAATGAATGAAAGAAAAAGCAACAATCATCTCACATCCACCCCGGCTATCCATCCGCGACAATCCAACCCATTCATATACACATACCATCATCAATCACAGATCACAGATATGTATAACCCCGACTAATCGACATATAGCGATTAGCCGACGTTCAATACATATAAACATCACAGATATAACCTTTTAGTCAAAGCGTATTGAAGTTCGGAAAAAAAACGGATTTATAGGCCCCCAAAAAAAATTTTCTATTCTGGAAAATCTGGGCACATATAAACCATCTTAAAAATCCTAAAACCAAGCCAGAAATACACTGCACCAAACTCGACCCAGAGAAGAGCCAAGATGGCCGCGGTTGCGCGACAATAGCTTGCTATTGCCGCGGAACCGCGGCTCTTTGGTCGAATCTTTGGATCGTTTTTGGTGGCTTTCTTCACAAAACCCTCAGATGATTTTTGGAGTACAATTTATTTTGTTTTGAACAGAAAAAAATTTAACAGAAACTTAGGGTTTTGAAAACTCGGTTTTTCGGATTCGAACTTCGATACACTATACTACCTAGCTAGTTTATGTTTAGTTAGGCTCTGATACCACTGTAAGTCCACGTTGCCCATCCCGGTACTTGCGGGGAGGCGGAAAACGGAATAAAAATCGAATTTTTATGAGCTTAGGCAACATGGACTAGACAAAGAAGGATCTTTGCTAAACAAAAACAAGCTAAAGCTAACTAGAAACTAGCTAAGTGCTAGAAAGGTTATACCTTGGGCTTTATGTCCTTCTCTCCTTGCTCCTTGGAGTGGTGGAAGGAGGTCACCTTAGTCGTCTTCTCACGTCGAAGAAAGATCCACCCGAAAGCCTCGACCTTTGGCTTCAACTCCAAACTAGAAGTAACTAGGGTGTAAGAAGTGCTAATCCTTGAACCCTAGATGAGAGTAGAGATTATCAAGAGAGGGTTTTTCTCAAGCTCAAGTGTTTCTCAACACATGAGAGGGGAGAGCTTGAGGGAGAGGAAGAACAAGAGAGAGAAAGTAAATGATAGAATGAGAATAAAAATGAACCATTCTCACATATATGCGTGAATTATTGTAATTAGATAATTAGCTAGATAATTGTCATGGTTAATCAAGACATGACTATTATCATTTCATTTTTAATGCAAATTGCAAGGATCAAAGAGCATCTTCCAAATGAAATGATGATGGTCAAAGTGTCAACAAGGTCAACAAGTCAAGGTGGGTCAAATGGTCAACAACTATAACCATGCACAATTATTAAACTAATACCAATTAACCATAATACACACATAATCATTAGGGTTAATACAAATGACAATAGTCATTAACCCTAATCAAAGTCCTCTCCTTCTGTCTCAAGCAACTGTGCATACGCACCCGTATTCGTGATCCGAGGAACACGAATACAATGAGAAAAACCAATCCCAAATCATATACTAGGATCCGGCTTAAACCAAAGCCCGCTAGTATAAGCTGTCCGGACAGCAAACGTGTACAAGTGCGCGGATGTGAACGAGCCCTGTCGCAAAACCATGCGACCTCTACTCATTTTGCCTAAAGGCGAATAGCTCTCTGTGTGGGACTCTAAAGACTCGACACTACGCTGGCAATGGGTTTAACCACAGATCGCAAGCGGCACTAGCTGTACTAACGGTCCCCAGGTAGATGTCGATAAGAAGACTGACGAGGTGAACCCCATCTGAACTCCTACTGAGCTTGTATGTGACAGTCTCCGTACAGTCCGGTCTGTTCATCTGATACATCGCATGGCGGGCCTAGGGGGGCGGTGAACGTCAGTCCCCTGATAGCGGTACAAGTCGTGTTAGAGTGTAGCCCAGAACACCCTGAGATAACACTGGAAACCTACCAGTATATCTCGCTTGCCCTGGCCAGGGACTACTCGTGTAATGGCTCTCCTGGACACAGTGCGATGTCAACCCCCAATACCGGGAGAGACGAATCCTGTCTAACCGTCACTGCCTCCAAGTGCTTCGGGACTGCACCCAAAAACTACCTGTTTGTACGACTCCTTTGAGCCGTGGTAGGGTAGCAATCAAAGTGCAGTGGGAACACACTCGAGGCGAAGTGACAGTGTCAAGTCAGCGGACTAAGCTGTACTCATGTCACCTGGGAACTGATAACTGACGATAGGTATAATACCAACCAACAGTTCCCGACGAGTCCTGTCCAGTGTACTCGTAACCTAACGAGCACCCGTATACTATCTCAAGTACGACGTACTGACGGCTGTGGGACAGACCGTCTCCTACGCTGGGATGAGAAGCGCATACGCTAGTCTACTCCGGAGTATCGATGCCCTGTCTCGATAGTCCAACGACTAGGGACCTGTATAAGGATGTGCTTATAGATCACCCAGCTCCCACGAGTGTGAGCGCCATCACAACGCTGGTAATCAAGCAAAGATCCTAAGGGCTCTACTAATATGTATATCAGCGATATGCTAAAAGAAACACATGCACATATTAAAGCAGAGACAAACCAAGTAGCATACTACCATTTCGAGCAAGATTGTATATACAACTGTGAATATCCCAAGCTTCCATCAAGTAATATACAAACTAGTATGATACAGTAATGGCCTCTAGGGCATATACACTAACAATAGTAAACTTAAAATCCAAAGGCAACCATTAACAAACCGCGATTCGTTCGCAAAGACGACACACGAAGTGTGGAGTGGAAAGAGGAAAAGGTCCTACCGGGCATGCCAGAATCTGTGTTCCCCCGAATGGCGGCCGCGATGTTAGGACGTCTTGCCTGAGATTCGGGGCAGATACCATATGGTTTTATCCGTCCACCTCTCCAAAGATGCCAAGTTGATTTATGGCACCGTATATCGGAGGTTTAGACGGATGCGGCCGATGTAGCAGACTTCGTTAGATTCCCCCTCGTTTGAGGGTTTTTTGATTTTGGGGACGCTCTTCCCTGCAGGCGCAAGCCCCTGCAGTTAATTACGCTACCGCGTCGTAGTAACAACTTTCTCCTTCTCCAGAATTTCAGTTCGTGTCGTGTGTGTTTGTTTTGTTTGTGATTGCCTGTGGATTGTATACGGAGACTAAGTGATGCCGTCGCCCGTAGGACGTGGATTAGTCCAAATCCGTATTTACTTAGATTTGGTTTTGGTGTTTTAGTTTAAGGATACGTTAGCCATATTTAGGCTAAGATCAACTTAAACGTTCGTTAAGAATACGTTAGTCCGATTTGAGACTAAGATCAACTTAACTGGATCGTTTAGATCCGACAAAAGAGTATTTGGGGGCTCTATTGGTCCAGTTTAAGGACGTAGTGGTCCATGGGTAGTTTAAGGACATTGCGGTCCATTGGTAGTTTAAGGACATTGCGGTCCATATTCCAGTTTAGGGACATGGTGGTCCATATTCCAGTTTAGAGACATGGTGGTCCAGATTCCAGTTTAAGGATGCTTAAGTCCGTGGGTTTAAGGACTCCACAGTCCGTATTTTAGTTTAAGGACGCTTAAGTCCGTGAGTTTAAGGACCCCACAGTCCGTGTTGATGTGTGGTTGTCGGGACCCGTCACCTCTCTGATGTCGTTGAAGGATTACAACGATAGGAGTCAAAGGAGTTCGGAGATGTACCTTCGAACCGGTCGTAAATTGATTTAAGAGAGCAATTGTGCTCAGTCAATTTAATTTGAGGACTTACGGCAATGATTGGGCTAAGTCCAGTTAAAAAATATTCAACGCCTTTATTTGTTTTTGGTCTATTAGACCTGTGCTAGGGCTTTGCCCATGCTTAAATAATGCATTGCATTACTTTTTATTTTTGTTTGGGCTCTGCCCATAAAGGATGCAGGGCATCAATTTTTTTTGGGCTCTGCACATTTATAAATGATGCACAGCATCAATTTCATTTGGGCTCTGCCCTTTTATAAAAGATGCAGAGCATCAATTTTACTTGGGCTCTGCCCATTTATTGCTTTGCAATTTATTTTGGCCTATTAGGTCTTTTGGATTTGGGCCTGGCCCTTTAACAAAAGAAATGCATTGCATTTGTCAGGCGCTTTGCGCCAATCAAAGAGCGCAAGCACTTGTGGTGATGACACGTGTCATGCAAGCGCAGTGCGTTGCGCCAGTGCGCTGCGCTTGCGCTGCTGACACGTGGCGTGCTGTGGTGAGTTGCGCCAGTTTCAGAGAGTAAGACTCTATTTCAAAAGCGCATAGCGCAAGTGGTCCAGATGCTGACACGTGGCGCTCTCTGGTGGCTTGCGCCAACCTTAAAAGCGCAACAGTACAGTTTTGCAAGTGCAGGGCACTATTAACTTGGGAATCTTTTAGATTCTAGAACCAATGGTTCATAAAAGAAGTGCAAAGCACTGTTTGATTTCTTGATCCAACTTAGATCAAAGAAAACAAGTGTTTCTTATTTTTCTTGATCTCAGAGAATCAATGGTTCATAAGTGCAAAGCACTATTATTTTCTTTTTGTTTTTTATTGAAGATCATTGATGTTGTTCTTAGATCAATGATCTATTAGAAGAAATTCTTCTATCATAAAGGTCTTTTACCTTTTTTTTCCTTGAAATTTCTTCAGAGTTCTCTCTGTTTGAAATTATTGATTTCTCACAAAATGTTGATTCCTTTGATTTGAGGTCTAGGGGTCTTTATATAGTGCCCATAAATTTATTAAATTTGTTAAAGAGATCTTTCTCTGAGTGATTTGGGGAATTTTCCCCACCGTTGGATCTTTGATCCAAGAGCTTCTGTTTTACAGAAGGCAATCTTCTTGTTTTAACAAGAACAGAAAATTCTTACTAGAATTTAATTCTGTTTGGCGCAAACGTCCCAGCGCGTGACACATGTCGCGCAGCGCAAAGCGCAGCGCAGCTGCGCTTGCGCACCTGCGCTGAAACGTGTC
This sequence comes from Agapanthus africanus, assembly GCA_030015575.1. Classification (NCBI taxonomy): domain Eukaryota; kingdom Viridiplantae; phylum Streptophyta; class Magnoliopsida; order Asparagales; family Amaryllidaceae; genus Agapanthus; species Agapanthus africanus. Next base: position 405,127,963 of record CM057349.1, on the reverse strand, counting down.
GCGCAGCGCAAAGCGCAGCGCATCTGCGCTGACACGTGTCGCACAGCGCAGTGCTTGAGCAACTGAAGCGTTACTTCCTTTAATTTTGTTTTAAATAGAGTTTTGTTCTGATTGGGCGCGCTGCCTTGGGCGCTACGCTGATGTATCAGCTTTTGACACATGGTGCGTTGCGCGCAGCGCAAAAAATCTGAAGCGTTGCTTCGACTTTTGAATTTTGAAATTCAAACAGAGCTTTGCTCTGATTGGGAGAAACAAGTCATCTCCCACCAAAAAGATTCTTCGCGTTCGACGGTCCCCATCACTCCACCTGTCGCGCACGCATTGGTCGCACCCTATCGGATGCCGGGAATCTGCGGCCCGTCGCATCAGCCAACCAGCGCCAGACACGTGGCCTGTCGCTTCGGTGAACGAACGCACGATCCGACGCATCCTCTTTAATGGAAGATCTGACACCTGATTTGATGACGTCATCAAGAGAATACGACAGATTGCCCGGGAACACGCCCCGACGATACCTACGAAAAGGAGCTCACCTCGGGTGACCTGGCAGACTACTCTCGACCCGACCCATGAGCGGGTCGGGACGAGAGTGGGGGGCTAATGATGATGCTCGATATCGGTGATCTCCCAGATCGTGATACGCAGCAGATGACGTGTCCCGAAGCTTGCAAGAAAGGACCTACAGTGACCGACCAAACCACTCCTATGCCCATCCTACAAACAACCGCCGGCTAGTCTCCGAGCCCCCTGCACAATCGGCCTCCTCGGCCCCTTCAGCTCGTCTCCGGACTACTGCAGAACCAAGATACCTCGGCCTCCCGCTCGTCCCCGAGCCTCCCGGCGAGCTCTTGTTCCTCGGTCTCATCGATTGACCAATAGCACCTATGGCAGGCGCAACCGCCTCACCTCCGCGAAACTCGCCACGCGCGAGATATCCACCGACCATGTCCCGTGTTCCACGCCATCACGATCCCCCATTAACGAGCCTGTCTCGTCATTAATGGGAGATCCCGCCCATCACGCGGACGTGACGCCGGGAGCGTAACGGCCGGCATGATTCTCGCGCCTGTCTGCCTGTTGCCACCACTATATAAACCCTTCCTTCACACGGTTCAAGTAAGTGATTCTCTCCTCACTAGGCTGTTACTCTGCTCAAATATCCGGTCTAACTTGATCGTCGGAGGATCTTCGGTGGTACAACCACTCCGGGGCTTCCTTGCAGGTGGCTCGGACTCAACCACCTCAAAACCATTGAGATCCACACGCTTAAGGAGTCAACCTCCAACCTAATCTCAGCAGTCCATCGTCGCCGACAGCAGATCTACGGAAGGTAACATCTTGACGTGATCTGACATCCGTCACCTCTTTATTTTTATGACGCCATGCTATCTCATTGTTTGCCCCGAATTTGAAGGATCGGCATATAAGTTATATAAGTTAGATTTTTTTGTTTTCTTCTATTATAGGTAAAAAAATATTTAAATTGTTAAGGGCATTTTACTTGTTTTTTTTCCTAGTTCTCTTAATCTTACTTTCGAAAATTATTTTGAAACATTTGAGTTATAATAACGACTGATAAAAATTAATGTTGATAAATGGATCCGGGTAAACAGGCCCGACTCAATTAATGATGGGTCCAGGTCTGGGTCCACTCTAACCTGTCGAGTAAATGGACAGGTCTGAGTCCATAAAAAAATAAATGGGTATAGATACGAGACATGCTAGACCCGATCCAAATCCGCCATTTACAAGCCTAGACATAGGTTAGCATTCAATTCCAAATTCGGATTCGTGCCATTTTACTTGCAAATTATTTGGGACTCACACCCAATTAGTTGTAAATATATTTTCATGTTATAAAACTTGCAGACTGTTTTGCCCTTTTGAAAATTATCCAATTCTGACGTTGCACGTGCAATATTCATAGCGGGTCTTGGGCACGGGCCCGTTAAGGGGTCGCAGGCCATTAAACTCCGACCCTATCTTGCCGTTTAACTCCTCTTCAACTTTTACACAGTAACCTTTTGATTCACATAAATTCCCAATCTCTGCGCTCTCCGTCGCCCCTCTCTAACCGAGGGTCCTTGAGAAAAAACAAAACCTAGTCCTCGATCCCAACCCCAAAACGCAACTGATCTCAGCAAATCAATCAGGTAAAAATCTCCAGTTTCTCTTAATTTCTTTCAAAATCTCAGTAATTGAATCGATTACCCTAGCTAAAATCTTGATCCAAACCCTAACCCTAGCAAATTTCCTGCTTTGTCGTTAGACCATAGCTTGAAGAATCGAAGATGCCGCCTCCGATCCTTCCGCTCCCGGCCCCACCCGAAGACGGGGACCTCGGCCCCACGCCACCGTCCCAACTCCCCTCCGGCAACGGCGGCGGCGGCGGAGGCGATGACAATAAGGAACCGGGGAAAAATAAAGAATTGGCGCCGGTCGCAACCCACACTAGAACCATCGGTATTATTCACCCGCCACCTGATATTCGAGTGATTATTGAAAAGACGGCGACTTTTGTCGCGAAGAATGGGCCTGAGTTCGAAAGGAGGATTCTTGCCAACAACACTGGGAACGCCAAGTTCAACTTTTTGATCCCGTCGGATCCTTATCATGCTTATTACCAATATCGAGTTTCGGAGTTCAAAGCCCAGTTTCAATCATCAACCGAAAAACCCGATTCAGAACAGCCGCTGTCGGATGCGGACGCTGCGAAAATGGACACCTTGGAGCCTGCGCCGTCTTCAGTTGAGGCTTCTAAGACTGATCCAGCTGCACAGTTTAGGGTACAGCCGAAGAAAGTTTTGGAACCTCCTGAGGCTGAGCAGTACACTGTTAGGCTCCCTGAGGGTATTACAGGTGAGGAAGTGGATATCATCAAGCTCACAGCGCAGTTTGTTGCAAGAAACGGAAAGAATTTCTTGCAGAGCTTGACTGCGAGGGAAGGGAACAACCCGCAATTTCATTTTTTGAAGCCGACACACAGCATGTTTACCTTCTTTACAACGTTGGCGGATGCGTACTCTAAGGTTTTGATGCCGCCTCAGGGTTTGATTGAGAAGCTGAGGAATCGGGTTGTGGATATGACTGTAGTGATCGAGAGGTGTTTGCATAGGTTGGAGTGGGAGCGGTCGCAGGAGCAGGCGAGGTTGAAGGCGGAGGATGAGATTGAGCAGGAGAGGTTACAGATGGCTATGATTGATTGGCATGATTTTGTGGTGGTGGAGACGATTGAGTTTGTGGATGATGAGGATGAGGAGTTACCTATTCCTATGTCATTGGAGGAGGTTATTAGGAGGAGTAAGGTGTCAGCTTTGGAGGAAGAGGATAGAATGGAGGTCGTAGAGACTGGGAAAGATATGGAGATGGAGATGGATGAGGAGGAGATTCAAATGGTAGAGGAAGGAATGAGAGCTGCAAGAATCGAGGAGAATGGCAATGCTGAAGTTAAAAAGGGTGGTGCTAATATTAAAGCAGCTGTAAATGATGAGCCTGAACCTCCTATGAGGATAGTCAAGAATTGGAAGAGGCCTGAGGAGAGGTTACTCGCCGAAAGAGACCCAACTAAGTTTGTGATATCACCAATCACCAGTGAATTGATACCGATCAGTGAGATGGCTGAGCACATGAGGATTTCACTGATTGATCCCAAGTACAAGGAGCAAAAAGAAAGAATGATGGCAAAGATCAGAGAAACCACTCTAGCAGCTGATGACGAAATCTCTCGCAACATTGTGGGGCTTGCTCGGACTAGACCCGATATCTTTGGCACCACAGAAGAAGAAGTCTCTAATGCTGTCAAGGCTGAGATTGAGAAAAAGAAGGATGAGCAACCTAAGCAAGTCATATGGGATGGGCACACAGGGAGCATTGGCCGTACTGCGAATCAAGCAATGTCACAAAACCTTTCAGGGGAAGAGCAAAGCGATCCTAGTAATAACAATCTTCCGGGTCCCGCTGCTCCTCCACCGAGACCCAGCATACCTTCGATTCGGCCTTTACCTCCACCACCTGGCTTAGCCCTCAACATTCCTAGATACCCACCAAATGCTATTCAATATTCTACTGCTCCACCATATTCTACTGCTCCACCACCAAGGCCTGGTATGATTCCGATGATTCCTTCAGTGAGGCCTCCTCCTCCACCGGCTATGGCTATGACACCAGGTCAGCAGCCTATGATGATGCCGAGACCACCGTCAATATCGGTGAACCCGCCGAGCATTCCAGTGCCTCCACCTCCAGGGTCTCAGTATACGCATTTGGGAATGCAAAGGCCCTTTATGCCTATGCCCATGCCTCCGCCACCTAATATGCCGATGATGCCACCACCTCCGCTGCCACAGGGAATGCCTCCACCGCCGCCTGAGGAGGCTCCACCTCCACTGCCTGATGAGCCGGAACCAAAGAGGCAGAAGATTGATGATACTTCGCTTATCCCTGAGGATCAATTCCTTGCTCAACATCCGGTAAATCCTTCTGACAGTAGGTTAAGCTTCGATATGTTTTACTTTGTGATAGCTACATGTTCTTGGTTGAAGACGACGTTCCCTCTTAATATTGTTATTCTTTCACGGAGTTTGGTTTTATTGGGAGGATTAGCATATATATCATTTGTGAATGCAAGAAGATAGATTTGCCTTTTGGATTGTTTGGTCCATACGGGAATATTAGAATAAACGGGGAACAACTTTTCAAGTGGATTGAAATGTTTTACTCGTCTTCCGTTTGTAGTGGTTGAAAGCGAAGGCATAAGATTATCAACGTGAAGAAAATAGTCCCGTTTATTTGTTTACTATTTTGGATTTCTCATCACCGTCATCTGAAAACTTCCCATCAAAATGGGGTGTGCTATGGAGTAAAAAAAAATGAACATGTTCAGGATGTTAACCTGACATTGAACTGGTGCCAAATTCTAGCCAAGGAATATGTTGGGTGGAAAACCTTTCTGTAGCTGTGAACGTAAAGTCTAGTTTATTTTGTCTCAGAGGGCACATATTTGTTTAGGCTCGGTTTATTATGCTAGAACTGTGTTTTTAATTCGAATATTCTGTCTATTGTTTGTCACCTAATTCCGATAATTTTGCCTATATAAATTATCAAAATTTATATGCTGCTTTCTGATAATTCGTCTGCCTGCTGTTGTAATTTATGGCCAATTTTCTGTTCTGATTGCCTAGTTTTTGCCTGGATTCATCTCTATTTATCATGTTTCGTATACTTTTGATTGGTTAGTTGTTACTTATACTAAAGATTGGGGAATTGTTGCTTATGGATGGGACTCTGGAGATCTGTTTAAGGCACTGTTTGAAGTTGGTTATGTACAAGTTGTCTTCTGTTTTATGGGTGTTATATGTTGATTATAATTTGTTATCAGTTATGGTTTTTTGGGGCCAAAGGTTATATATGATGGGATAATGTTCTCTTTAGTATCAAGAATCTTTGGCTGTTCTTTTCATGACTTTTTGGTTATTACTGGATCTATCACCACCCTCCAAGAACTGCCAACAAAGGGTTGGGTTTTGCTGTAGAACACAAGGAACAGTGAAAAAATTATCTATATGAATTGGCGGTTAATTCATTTATACCCAATAAAAGGGTGATTGGGCAAAACCTTTCCACAGCTGCTGCCTATATAGCCTAGTTTATCTTTTTCCTCTGGCGGTTAATTCATTTATACCCAATAAAAGGGTGATTGGGCAAAACCTTTCCACAGCTGCTGCCTATATAGCCTAGTTTATCTTTTTCCTCTTACAGGATATATGTTGTTTTAGGTGCTGTTTATTATGCTAGATCAATGTTTTCTCTATATTGTGCATATTATTAATCAACCAATACAGCCAGTCTTTCCTTTAAAATAAAATTTCCAAGTTTTGTGTATATGCTGCTGTCCGTTCATTTCTCTACCTATGCTATGATATTAGGACTCTAAATCTTTTCCGAAGTTTTTGTTTGGATTCATCGATTTGTTTATTTTGTTGTTTACACTTTGGATTCATCAGCTGAAACAGCTCCTGCTTATATTATACATTGGTTATTTTGCTGCTAATGCTTAAGAATTTGTTTAATTCTTAGTTTTGAAGTGAGGGCTGGTCCTGTGATTATGTTTCCCCCATTCTTCCTTTTTCTGGGTAATCGGTAATTCTTTATAAGTTTTTGGGCCAAGTCAAAGGGTTCTATCATTCATAATAGGGCTAATACTTAATAGATCTTTGCAATTAAATATCTTCGACTCTGCTTGACTTGTTCTTCGGTTGGTTCTTATCATATGTTCTGGGGATCAGTTTATCTGTGTGTGCTGTGTCCGCTGTTACTGGGGTTTCATGTTAAGGACTTATGAGATGGGGATCTGTTTGGATCTGAATTTTGATGTTGGGTAACGTGATGTTTAGAATATTCTAGCTGCATGCTATTTTGATATGGGTTTGGCACTTCTTGTGCAATCCGTTATCTATTTGCCTTTTTCTCTTCCATTGCTTCTTGCTTGCAAGTGGATAAGGTAGTTTATCTATCTTCCATCTGGCATAGTGGCATCAAATTTTTATTGGGTGCACCTCCTTTCACATAGTTGCCACGATACAAATTCTATAGCTTGATGTCAGAAGCAGCTGCTCATACAATTTGGTTTATATTTCACCTTGAGAATCATGCTCCATAAAAGATCTGATTTATGTAGAAACCTTGACAAGGATGATAATAATGCTCTAAACAAAGTAGACTAGTCCAAACAAGTGATGGGTTTTCCCCTCTTCTGTGTCAATTTGCTTTATATAAAAGTAGAATCGTCTTCAGATTTAATTCGATAAAGTGACCGGTGGCTACCAAATAATCAATGTTGTTGCGATTTTGCAGGGTGCTGTTCGGATTTCTGTATCTGTTCCGAATGTTGATGAAGGAAACTTGAAAGGTCAGACTCTGGAGATCACCGTCCACTCCTTGTCTGAAACTATTGGAAGTCTTAAAGAGAAGATTGCTGGTGAGGTCCAACTTCCTGCCAATAAACAGAAGCTCAGCGGGCATGCAGGTTTTCTAAAAGATAATTTGTCTCTTGCTTATTACAACATTGTCCCTGGCGAAACACTTGCTCTTGCTTTGAGGGAGCGTGGTGGACGAAAGAGATAGATCTCCTTTGAGAAGGTTTTTAAAGAACACCTTTGCTTTTGATGTAGTGCTGCTGAGAATTTCACTTTTGAAGATTATGTTGGTTATGTTCTAGCACGCTATATTTGAACTTGTATAATGAGGATATCTCGAGACTTGCTATTTTTGTGGTTTTAACTGATGAGGTTTATGGTTCTTAATGCAGATGTGCAATTCGGGTTCATTTCCTGAGGTACACCGTACATGTGTGCCAAGCAGACTCGCTATGGCTTCATTTGTTTCTTTTGACTTATGCATCTGATATTTTATTTAGTTATTTTTTCTCTTATATCTGTTACAACTGACTAACTTTCTTGTTCAATAACTGCTGCTCCTCTAGAGAACTTATACGGTTTTAGCTGTTATACTTGAATTTTTATTGTTTTCATCTGCTTTATGGACAGCAGGTGTTACTTTCCGGGGGTGTAATTTTGAGAGGTTTGTGCTAAAATAATATAAGTTTCGCATAATTTTTGAGAAGTCACATGATACTTACTCATTTATGAAATTCCTATTGCAGCATGGTTGAGATGGAGCAGGCTGAGCTGGAGTGTGCACATGTGACCTGAGGTTCCAATGCCTGTATAGTATTATCAATTAGATTTTCTATAAACTATATTCTTTTCAGCATATTATATGCTGCTGAAATAGATCATTTAAGATTATTTTGCCAGATTCAAAGTGTGCACTTGGGAAATGTTTTTATTTTTAATGTGTTGCCTTCCCCTAATCTTATGCATCTTCTAATTAATTTTGTCAGTGGACTCTCATATACAGTTTGATGCCTTGACATTCTCTATTGATTAATACCGAAGACAGCTGAAGTGAATTCTAATTTTGTCATGGTAGGAATCCTGATATTAGGCCAAGCGCAAGGTTCAAGACCTTTGATGTTCCATCTTTAGACAGGTATTCTCTCTTGGACTGTTGAAGTTCGTGATGAATCTTTGATTAGGCTTTCATTTTTCAGTGCTTAATTGATATTTGGTAAAGAGATAGATTTGGAACAGGGCTAATGGTTAGGGTAACGGGGTATATATCTCTCACTATCAGATTAATTCTAAAGAATAGAGATTCATCAGGTACCTCGATGCCTGCTACATTTGCTCCTCATTCATTTTGCCAGGAAAGAACTAGATAAGCTCTATTATTAATTTTTCTGTTTGAGATCTTAGTTTCGAAGATGAGTATTTAGTCTTTCGTATAACCATTATGGGAATTAAGTCTTTCATTAGCAAACCCTCTAGCCTGAAACTCTTTGCATATTCAATATAAAACCATCAGTTGGTTCAGTAAACTTAGACTCTCTTTTGTAAGGTTTGGGTACAAGATTCGACTTAGAATTGGATGTTTTGTTAATTGGAGCCCTTGAAGCATGATCTAGTTAGAACCAGATTGAGTTTCCTAACAAAGAAGACATCTTTCTGGATTACATACATGTGCATCGTGTTTAGAATGACTTAGAAATATTTTTTCTCCAACAAAGTACCATAAGTTTAGCGAGAGATTAGGCATTTGCAGAAAGTAGCAAGTATATAATAGATTTTAGAAGTGACTGTGTATTAACTGCTAACTGGAAATAGCTAGATGGTAATTTTTTCTTTAGGTATTAGTATATATAAGAGAGTTTGAAACCATAAACCTTTACCTTATCGGTTAACTGATAAGGTTTGGGTATTAGGAAGTAAGCAAATTCTCTCAATTAAGTGACGAATTATCCAATCTGCAATATCTTTACTAACTAGTATGGGTCCCCTGGGTGTGTGTGTTGCGTGTGTGGGTGTGTTGTGTGTGTTGTATGCATTGGTTAGGGCTTACGGGGCCAGTGCCACAAAAAAAATAGTTTGGGCAACAAGTATCGACTGCTTAGATACTTTATTAGTAACATTAAGTTAAACAGGAGGCATCAAGTATTAGATGAACACTACAACAGACACCTTTCATCCCAAACTCTTTAATAAAGTATAGCATGTTCATTATTCATAAATTCATTTAGACATGATAAAGAATTGACCTATATTGCATATCCATGAAAGGAAAACAAGCTACGGGTCCATTGAAGGAAAGGAAAGCTATAAATTACACCAATGTTTCGATGAGTCCTATATTTCTCTATTTGTAGAAGAGAAAGCACAATCGTTGTTATAAAGGTAAAATACAAAGGTGTGTAATGCATCTTTTCATGCTTGACATCCAATGTTTCACTATCTTTCTGGTGAATATTGGATTTATCTTGTTCGAAGGGGAGGAGGATTAGGGTTTTGCGGATTTCAAATAGGATTTAGCGTGTCTTTGTGGTCTCCATCACAAGTGGAGAAAGATTAAAGTACAACAATAGTTTTTGTGTATGTTTCTTGCAATGAAATAGTATATCTTGGGTTTGGAATTAAAAAATAAGATTTTATTTAAAAGCCTACATTCTGTATTTTAACTGTTTGTCGGTGTATTGTAAGATACCGTGTATCTGAAATTACGAATCATATACACCACTGTACTTTAAGATTGATTGACCCCACAAGATACAAATCAAGTTCCGTCCATATTGTATGTAACGAAGTGTAAGATATACATATTGTAAGATATTAACACTACCCGCCCTACCTCATAGCCTTACTACGTCCATGCACTGTTATTAAGAAACCAAATATGGTTTCCATGACATAATATATAAGAGGAACCCTGGTTTTGAACCATGCTATATTTACCATTAACTTATAGAAAGCTATGGTGCCATATTTGGGGTTACAAGGAAAAACCAACATTAAGCTGTCGAGCACCTAATCTGAGAGTTTAGAGGTAAAAGACATTGAATCAACGACCGATCTTTTCTATCATCTTCTTCCTATCTTTTGAGTGAAATTGACTATATTATCCTAGATTATTTGTTTTTCATTGGTGTTGGCTGTAGATGACATTTTTGTGAGGAGCTATTCAATTACATGCATGTCATTAATTCTGTTTTATTCTTGTTGCAATCTCGCCCTATCTGATGTTCATTTCAAGTAGAAGAGAACTTAATGTGATGAATATCAGCATTTTTCAGTACCCTAATAACCCTAACACTAACACGAAACCACAGCTTCTGATGCATCGGAGGACGTTCACATAGCAAGCTAGAGTTTTTCAGGTTCCTGACTTCTAACCCAGCTTGGATAAGATATCCTTCCACTAGTCAGCTGACACGTGCACCATCCGCCTCTCTCAAACTAAATGGTCTGCACCGTCCGTCTCTCAGAAACTCAATGGTCTTTGTTTGTTTTGTTTGTATGATTGTATCAAGTTGAATTTCAAATTTTGTTATATGATCTATATCCTTGCATGGAGAGATGGCTGAAAATGATACTTTTATCAATTATTGATAGTTTGATACGTTGGCTTTAAGTTATAATGGGTGGTGATGGCTGTTTTAATAATTCTCTTGCGTGCCCTTTTGAAATCTGTTAGATTCTACTGTTTGCCTTCTTGGTTATAATTCATGTGCGTTGAGAAACTTCATTCACCTTTCTTTCAAATGAATGCCTGAAAATGTTGCTGATGAATTGATGAAGCCAAATCCAAAGCCTCTTTGAGCTCGGATGGCCACAGAGTGTGTATTTGGATTTTCTCCATGATTTTTCAGTAACTTAAAGATTTTGTTATTTAACTCACTTTTGAAGTCAAATTATACCGAAAAGAGTAGAATTTATGTGCATGCTTTCTGAAGATAAAATTGCCGAGTTGATTATTTTGTAGACATTTGTTCATGGAATTTCGGGTTGCAAGTATATCTATGAATTGTCATCGTTATGAAAGCCTGTTCCTGTCAAGTCAATTCTTTTAATATTAGTGCTATAATATTTAATCTGTTGTTAAAAGAAAAAGGCACTTGTCATGATCGCAGTGCTCAACTATCATACTCTAAAGAATGATAAAGAAAAATTGATCTTGTTGTTTGAAAAAAGCTTTTATTTATAATTGTTAGCATACATCCTAAATTTAATCTAATAGTGAAAAGATGAGAAGGATTTGTTTTCAAATTTTTCCGATCCTAGTCGAATTACACACGCACGCTAAATTGGACCTCTTTTACTTTAGAATAAGACATCTAAACCTATACATATTAGGGTGAGGTATGAGGTGCCATGTACACTCCAACCAGTCAGATTTAGCATCTTTTCCCGCTTATGTAAATTAAAACATGTATAACATATCCTACCTGTATCTAAAAATTAGTATGAGATATGTTGAATTTATTTTCGAATTTTATTAGGGATTATGACACCACATGCTTAGAGTTTGTATTATAATAGCAGAGATTTAATGACTTCTTTGATAGCACCTCCGTTTTGTTGTAACTCATTTGTTGTAACTCAGGTTGAATGGAACCTAGCCCATGCACATGAACCGTTGTTTTCTTTTCTCTACTTCATTTGTACTATATACTGGGCATCTGCCTTTATCAATTAAAAAATGGTTTGTTCTACCACAGTCGAGTAAATTGGGATGGTAGTGTAAGTCGATATTGCTCACTCTACCGTGGTAGTAGAGAGGCAGAATGCACAAAAATTAAATTTTTAGTAAGCAACATCAACAAACTACCCAAAATCTACCATATGCCTAAACAAGAAAATAACATAGGATTTAAACTACTATGATTAGAGCTTTATACCTATGAGATCAAGTCCTTCGGTCTTCTAAACTCTTCTTTCATGTGCTCCTTAAGTTCCTAGATCAAACTTGCTCGGAAGCTTTCTCGATCCTAGATGATTCACCCGAAGGAATATGATTCAAGCTTGCACTTCAAAAAGAAGTAACTGAACAACCTAGTTTGCTAAGCTAACTCATTTAGGAGATGTAGAGATTGTTAATAGTGTTTATCTATCTTTAAACTCTATGGATCTCAACACATGAGAAGGTTTGGTTGAGAAAGAAGAGAGGAGAGAGAATGAGCTAAGGAAAATGAGAGCAAGGTTGTGTAAAATTATCATAACCCTTTTCTTTTGTGAAATGAATTTCACAATTAAAAATGGCTACCATACTTCAATAGTAATACCAAATGAATTAAAAATTCATTTGTCCATGCCTTACACAATTCTCATTTTCCACATAACCCTCCACCTCATTTTCAAATAAATGAATAAATGGAAAATGCAAGAATGAGGCATCCTCCTTTTAGAATATATTTTGTACAAATACAAAACACTTTCTACCGTATATATATACCCGTATTCGTACCAAAATATGAATACCCTAGACATAGAATAATAATGCTAATATAATACTATTATTATTTGATTTAATAATCCGGCTTAATCCTAAACTCGCTAGTATTACGATCCGTCCGATTAAATTTTGCGCAACTGGTATACATAATCAATCGGAACCTTGCACGTATAAACATACAGCCTCTATATCGTTTTACCTGAACTAGAGAAGCCCTCTGTGTGGGACTCTAAAGACTCGACAGTACGCTGGTAGTGGGTTTAACTACAAGCACGTCAGTGGCACTAGCTGTATGCAACGGCTACTTAGGTACCTGTCGAAAAGAAGGCTGACGGGCAAACTCATTTAAATCTATACCGAGCCTTTCCGTGACAATATCCGTACAATTCGGTTTGTTCGTCTGAGAGTATCGCATACCTGGTCTAGAGGGTGGTTAACGTCAGACCCCTACTAACCCGATAAGTCGTGCTGGTGTGGCACAAGACCATCCGAGAAACTACTGATCTAACTATCAGTAATCCTCAACTGCCATAGCTAGGGGCTTATGGTGTTGACCAACCGAACACAACGCGACATCGACTCCCTATAAGAGACGAATCCCTGACAATCGCTCACTGCCTGCATGTGACTCGAGACTGTACTCAACTAAAACTTGTTTGCACGACTCAGTAGAGCCATGGTAGGATAGTAAACAAAGCACGGTGGGAACCTATACGAGACAAATGACGATCTCAGGTCGACAGACTATCTGTGCTCATGTCACCGGAAAACTGCTATATGACGATGGGTATAATACCATCTAGCCAGTTCTCGGCGAGACCGTCCAGTGTACTCACCCTGGTGAGCACCTGTATACAATCTTAAGTGAACCACACCAATGGTCGTGAGACTAACTACCGTCCCTCGTCAGGGTCTAAAAACGTATACACTGGTCTATTCCGGAATATTGATGCCCTGTCTTGATATTCCTACGACCAGGGACATTTAAGGATGCGCTTATAGACTACCCAGCCCTCACGAGTATGATCGCCATCACAACGCTGGTAGTCAAGAAACAATCCTATGAGCTTCATCAGCATATATAAGCAACACGTAATAGCTAGTAAAAATATACGCACAAGTTAAGATAAAGGTAAACCAGATAGCATACAATCATTTCGAGCAAAATTGTCCTGTATATATATATATGATCCATTACAAATAATGGCCTCTAGGGCATACATATCCTACAATCTCCCACTTGTGAAAGTGTTTCCTAGCACCGCCACAAGGTTTACACCGGCATCATGTATGCAATTTTAAAATTTTAGGGTGCTAAGCTACACTAACCTAGAATCTAACTAGAGTATTAGGGTTTAACATATGATAAAGCAAGAACTAATCTAAGTGATGGAGACTACAACTTTTGTAGACCAAGTCCTTCACTTCTATAGCTCCGGGTAGTAGTCCCTACGACTTCTCTTGGCTCCACTTGAAGAAATGGATGAGCTTCCTTCGCGATCTTCGAGGCCGAAGATGATCCACCTTGAAGATTCTCTAGTTCAAGCTACTTCTTCACTAATCATACATTAGTGAAGGAAACACCCTAGTCCAAATGGCTAATTTAGAGTAGGATAATGAAGTAGGTGTTTTAGCTCACTAAGAATTCTCACAAACCCTAGGGTTCACAACTCATGTGAGGGTTAGGGCTTGGAGGATGAAGGAGAAGAAGATAATGGATAGAGCTAAGGAAAAGAGCTAGGGTTTCAAGTGTGGAGAATGGCTCATCTCCCCTTCACTTATTGAAGCATGGATTATATCACAATATAAAATCCAACCATGCTTCAATAGTGAATGCGAACTAATAAAAAAATGCATGAGCCATACTTTACACCATGCCTCAAATATCTCTCCAATTTCCCCCTCATTTTTCTATTTTCTCAAAATAGAAAATCCAAATATATATATATATATATATATATATATATATATATATATATATCACACATATATAAATATATATAAAGAGAATATAAACTTTAAGTGAGTTTAATATTAGTTAATATATAATTATATCAAATATAAAAATATATATCAAATTATTAAATCAATACTTGATTTAATAATCCGGTTATATCATATATAACCGACTAATATCATTTATCTGTATATTACATTATCCAATCAACACTTGATTCAATAATCCGGTTATATCACATATAACCTGACCGATATCAAATGTCGCCAGATTAGAATACGGTATCACATACTCGTATTTAATCAGGCTCCCGCACATATCAGCATATATGCCCTACTTCGTTTCGCTTGAACTAGGAAAGCTCTGTGTGGGTCTCTAAAGACTCGTCAATAAGCCAGCAGTAGGTAATGATCACATCAGTTACCCACAAGCCGTCAGTGGTACTAACTGGACGTAACTGTTAGTTATATGTATGCTCTAGAGGCCATTACTGTACATGAGATGCATATTGTAGTGGATGCTGGGACATATATAGGTAGGACTTTCTTGCTCGACATGATAGTACGCTATCTGGTTGCTCTTTATCTTAACATGTATACTTACTGTCTCTCTGTTATATGTTGATAAAGCCCTTAGGATGTGTACTCAACTTCCAGGACTATGATGTAGATCATACTAGTGGGGCCTGGGTAGTCCATGAGTACATCCTTCAATGTTCCTAGTCGTGGGAATATCGAGACGGGGCATCGATATTCCATAGTAGACTAGCGTATATCTTCTCGACCCATGTGATGGGCGATGGATGATCCCATATCCATTGGTGTTTGACATCAGAGATGGTATGCGGGTGCTCAGTGGTGACTGGGTACACTGAACGGACTCGCCGAGAACTCCCAGATGGTATTATACCTCACGTCAGATGGCAGTCTCTGGTGACACTGGTACAGCTTAGTCTGTTGACCCGAGATCGTCATAGAGTCTTGTGTGTCTCCCACTGTGCTTTGATTTCCACCCTACCATGGCTCTACTGAGTCGTGCAAACAGGTGGTTTTTGGGTACAGTCCCGATTCACATGGAGGCAATGAGCGATAGGAGGGGAGTCGTCTCTCCCGGTACTGGGGGGTTGATGTTGCGCTATGCTCGACTGGCCATAACTGGAAATCCCTGGCCAGGGTTGCAGTGATTTATTGGTAAGTGTTATCAGTAGTTTCACGCTTGTTATGGATCTTATATCGGTATGACTTATTAAGCTACTGGGGTCTGACGTTTACCACCCCTAGGCGAGATATGTGACATATCAGACGAACAGACCGGACTGTGCGGTAAGTGTTACTGATTGGATTCGCAGGAGTGTGAGCAGGCTTGCTCGTTGATCTTCTGATCGCTCAATACCAGGGTGGCCGTTACATTTAGCAGACCGCTTGCGGCTTGTAGGTGCTTGATATGATCACCACCAACTGCCGGCGTATTGACGAGTCTTTAGAGTCCTACACAGAGATTTCCTGGCTCAAGCGAAACGAAATAGGAGCGCATATGAGATATGTACGGGGCCGAGAATAATACCAGTATGTGATACTATATTCTATTCTCGCGATTTGTATCATCGGACGGTTATATGAGATATAGCCGGGTTACCGAATCAAGTGTTGATTCGATATATTGATACACTTGATATTAGTCGGTTATATGCGATATGACCGGATCGTTAAATCAAGTGTTAATTTAATGATTTAATGTATAATTATATATTTGATATATTACTTTACATTAACTAGTATTGGTTCACTTAAGATTGATTTTCTCACTTCATGTGCACAAGTTGTATATGTGATATATGTTTGTGCACTAGTTTGTATCATGTTTGATGATACATGCAAACTTGGGTGTGTGTATGACTTACACCATGTTTAGGTTAATGGTTTAGCTTTTTATTTATTTAGTAATTCAAAATGGAGGCTTTCTTTGTTTTGGCTTGAAGCTTCATGAAGCTTTTAAGTATCTTTGACAAAGTCTAACTATTTTGTTTTGCATAAGATTTTCTTTAACCTAACCATTAACTTAAACTCTAGTTTAGTCTCTACAAAGGTTTACTCACCCATGGTTGCATCATGATAGACTTCACTTGATTATTCATTTTTGATAATTCATTATTCATATCTTTTCTTCTTCTTCTTCTTCATTTCAAGAAAAGCTTGCTAGAAATTTTCAAGTGAAGATTTAGAGTGAGAAATCCAAATCCAATGTGAACCCACTTCCTATTTCATCATCCTCTACTACTTTCCATTTAGTTTAGGGTGTTCTCTTCACAAAGTTCTTGACCAAGTGAAGGAATAGCTCGAGTTTGAGTCTCCTCGACGTAGATCATTTTCGGCCTCGAAGTCAATGACCTAGCCCGCTCACTTCTCCGAAGAAACCATCGCTAGGGTCCGGGATCCCGATGATCGCAGTGAAGGGACGTCAACACGAAGCTTTAGAAGTGAAGGACCGGATCTACAAAGGTTGTAATCCCTTTAACTTGTAGTTAAAGTTGTTTAACTTGCTTGTTTTCGCTTATCTCTAGTAAACGATCTTGCATAGGGTTGTTCGGCACATAGCAATTCATTTGATTTTGGCATGGTAGATGCCTTGTGGAACCTTGTTAGTGTGCCCAGGAACCCTACAGTGGTATCAAAGCCTAGCTAGAGCTTTAGGTGAAGTCTAGACGAAGTTAGAAACCCGATCGAACCCCGAAACCCTAATCAATACCCTTCTCTGTACATTTTTAAAACTGTGGATTTTTCCAAATTAAAAATACTCAAAAAAATCAGCAGGGTTTTCTAGGAATTACTGTGCAGCACGTGACCCTAACTCCATCAGGGCACCGCGGAACCGCGGCCGCACCCTGCTTGCACGGCGGTTCCGCGGCCATACTGTAGCTTCATTGGTCACGGTTTGCACAGTAATGTCCATATGTAATTCCTGTGTTTTCTGGGAATTTTTAATTTATATTCTTGAGTTGAGTTTTCTGGGTTGTATTGGGGACTCGATAATTCGATCGGAAAGTTTAACTTCGTCTGTGTTTTTTTCCGGGTAATTTAGAACGTGTTAAAAAGTTCAACCGGATATCAATATCTCATTTTTTCCCCCTGCCGGAAAATTTCCAAGTGTTGGATTTTTCCGTAGTTTAAGAACGTTCTAAGTAGTGCAAGTAACGCGATGGACCCTCTAGAAGACAACAAACCTTAACTCGATTATGTGACCGTCTTGAACTGCCTTTTGAACCTTAGGGTTTGGGGCAGTACGGCGTGCCACATGTGAGGCGTTGGCTTAACCCTTCTACGGCTGGACCGTTGGTACTGTGGCATGAAATGGATGTCTTTAAACTTATTTCAAGTGTTGAACTATTTAGGAAAACTTGGGTGTTTGATTATTCGATCGGAAAGTTTAATATTGTCTATTTATCTGGAATGTGATACAATATTTGGAATCCACAAATTGTTATGAGATAACTGATTTGAATGTTATAAATCTAGCACTTCAGTCTCAAATGATTGGTTGCCACGGGATTTTGATGCGATCAAAAGTCCGTCGCAATCACGTAGAGTACGCGGATACTCGCCGGTAAACTTAATAGACATCCACGCCCCATAGCCCCGACCAAGTGACTGTAGCAGAACCCCGTCGCCAAAAGCATCCGTTCGGGTGCTCGCGGCAGCGGTGTTCCACCTTAGTGCACTTCGTCGACGGCATCCGGGGGTGCGGCCGTCTACTAAAGTTTGCGACGAGCATTCGATCAGGTTGTCGGGAATCTTGTTGAATTTCCCGACTTAGTATTGAAAAGTGTTTTCGATAATGAGACTAAAATGCGGGGTTTGTAATAGTTAGGCATGCGATGTCTAAGGAGGTTGCGGATTCCAACTGTTGTAGTTTTACACTTTCTTTTCTGCGACCGTAAGTGTAATATGTGGTGTATCGCCGGTTTCGTTGCTATACATCAACGACAATTGGAATACGCATATTTACTTACGTTGATGATATGTGATGTTATGTGTTGCTGGATATGTTATATTGGATCGTCGTGTTTGAATAGCCGGGGTTTTTTATGTGAGATGAGTGTTTTTCATTTTCATTCATGTATAAAACTTGTATGTAATATTCTTTTATTGGGACACTTCCGGGTTGAGGATGATGTCACCATTGTATATTATTTACTTTTCCGCATTAGGATAGACCCAAGGAGGGAAGCACAAGTAACCGGGTTCTAGGGTCCAGTGGGAGACCATCTCGAGGAGTCGAGTTCGGGTCTCCTAACTCTAGAATTGGTAGGGTTGCTTGCCGCTCTCGTAGGGGTCTAGGGGTGTGGGATTGGCTATTCATCACGACCGTGGAATCCGTGTTTTATATAGGCTCAAAATAAAACACGGACGTCCTAGTATATCCAATATTTCATATGATATTTTCTGCCGTGTTATCTGTGATGTGATCATGTGATATGTTCAGATAGATACTGTGTATAGTATATATGATATATTATATAGACGTTGCTTATGTTTTACACCCGCGCTAGCCCTGCCCCGCTCTGCCGTTAGTTACCCAACCTAACGGTGCAGACGGGACGTCGAGGCGAATGCGGATGGCATAAGTGTGCGTTGTATTTATCTGTGATGTTTAGGTGGACTTAAATGATGGGACATTCATTAATGAGATTAATGAAAGAAAATAAACCTAAAAGATGTTGTGGAATCGAATTTCAAAAATTAGGTAGCTCTAGTTGTTGCTTTGCATAGCGGTGTTCCTTGTAGAACATCCAGCACCTTATTCGATGAGGAAAGAGCCGACGATCCCTTCACCGGGAGTGACCTCTTTAGCAATAACTAACAGATGCTACAACCTTCGGTTTGTCTTTTGACTGCTTTTCTAGTTCTTGCTTTGCATAGTGGTATTGTGAATATCCTGCACCTCATTCGACGAGGAAAGAGCCGACGATCCCTTCACCGGGAGTGACCTCTTTAGCGAAACTAGTAAAAGCCTAAAAAACACTCCATTTTTAAAACCATTTGATTCCGCAACGAGATCAAGTTCAAAGCGTTAAAGGTTTTCTTAAAAACCACCCGCAACCCTCCGTCATTTTAGGAAGTAGAGTACTTAGTATTCGTGCTGTGTTTGTTGACTATAGCCGAGGCGTAGTGTACGGTAGCTAAGTGATGTCTTCCTACACAGCATATGATGCGATTAGTTAGGACCGTCATATGACTTTGTTGACCTTAGACAAGGGTCATGTGGGTGGGTCTAATTAATCACGAAATGACGGGTAGAACTTGACTAGTGCTTATGATTTGTTGACCATAGCCAAGGTCATAGGTGCTAGGGGTAAAAACCTTTATCGGGAGTTTCAAGTGTTGAAATTTGCAATGAGATTGCATACCTTCTATATGATAGTTGGATCCCGATGCCCGCTGCGAGTAATTGTTACTCCTGGGAGAGTTTTGCACTTTACAATTAGCCGATCAAGTAGGTGTCTAGAAAGGTGTCAACGGGGTTACGCCCCTGGGAAAACGAGGTTTATTTTAATTAGGTCCGTGCGAAAGCACAGGGAACCTCCCTCAAAGTACCGGCACTGGCCTGGCTGAAAGATTGGCGAACTTGTAGGGTGTAATTAATCCCGGCTAGTCTTTCCTTTTAGGGTTTGAAGGAAGATTTGATAAAAACAGTGGGAGCCATCCTGATTAGATAAAATATATAACCAATCTAATCTTGCAAGAGCGCACGCAGAGTGTTTTCTTCTCTCTCTCTAGGTAGCGACCATGTCACACCTTAATCAAGATAATAATATGGATGTATCGACCGAACCCGCTTGTTATACTGAGCTGGAGAACGTTGGTCCCGCTCCAACTTATAATTGTTATAAGACTGAGTAGGAATTAGGGGAATACCAGAATTCCCATGCCGCCCAAACGAAGAAAGTGCATGATGATGCATCTTCTTCGGGTATGTTCATTACAAAGAACTGTTTCTCTGTATCCTCTACGTCCTGGGTATTAGATACCGGATCAGGATCCCGCAAATCTAATTTGTTACATGGGCTACAGATAGGTAGAGAACTGAGAAAGGGTGATAAATTTCAAGAATTGGAAACAGTGCAATTGTTGCAGCCAAAGTGTTGGCAGTTATCACCCTGTATTACTAAATACACTGATTCTAAATGAATGTTATTATATACCGAACCTGATATACAACATCATATCAGTCTCTTTTACTAAAGAAAGGATATAATTTTGTATTGTTAGATATTGATTTGAACATTTTCTATATCAAGAGTTGATCGGTTCAGGCACGTTGTCTACAAGCATATACATTCTAAATCAGACCATAATTCTTAACGAACAGAACGCACACAAGAGGAAGAGTTCAGAAATGAACGATTCCTTCTTGAGGTATTGTAGACTAGGTCATATCAATGTGACCCGACTAGCTGAAGTTACATATTAGATGCATATTTAAATCAGTTTGAATTTACATCTTGTAAAACTTTCCAGTCATGTCACAAAGATAAGATGACCATAGCTTTGTTTACTCGAAACAGAGAAAAAGTTAGTGAACTCTTGGGACTGATACATAGTAATGTATGAAGGTCCCCAGTCTACATATGCCAGGACTGGTTCTTTGTACTTTCTTACATTCACTGATGATCTCTCAAGATTCGGACACATGTTCCTGTTGAAACACATGTCTGAAGCTTTTGAGAAATTCAAAGAATATAAGTCAGAAGTAGAGAACCAATACAGGTATAAGTATTATGTCCTATGATGAGATCAGGGAGGAGAATACTTGTGCATGGAATTCTTGGACTATTCTAAAGGAGAATGAGATTCTCTCTCGGTGTTACTCCTCTGAATACACCACAGCACAACGGTGTATCGGGGCGGAGCAATCACACCCTATGAGATATGGTGCGCTCTATGATGAGTACTACTGAATTACCTATTTCCTTTTTGGAGTTGTGCACTTAAGATGCTGCATACCTATTGAATTAGATTCCAATCAAATCAGTGCCTACCACTCCATATGAGATATGGTATGGGAAGAGCCTATCTCTTAAGTAAGTTAAGATTTAGGATTGTCCGGCCTATGTCAAAAGCAAAATCCGGAGAAAGATCGAGGCAATGTCAGTTCTGTAGAACTGGAAGGAGTTCCAGCTATACAAACTACAGCTGATGATTTGACAGAACCAAAGGATTCAATAGTCACCAACGAACCTCAACCTCTCCGCCGATCTAGCAGGGTTCCTCATCCGCCTGAGAGATACTTCGGTTTCTCGATGACAATGGGAGCGAGGATTGCATCATGAGATGATGACCCAACTAGTTTCGAGCAAGCCATCGAGAGTGATGACTCTGTAAGAATGGCTGGATGCTTAGCGATCTGAGATGGAATCCATGTACACCAACGAAGTATGGACTTTTGTTGCAATATCTGAAGGGTTAAATCCCCATCAGGAGCAAGTATATCTTGAGAAGATTACTTGGTGTAGATGGAAAAGTTGAGACTTTCAAAACTAGACTTGTTAAAGGTTTTCATCATCGACCAGTGGTAGATAATGATGAAACCTTTTCCAGTGGCTATGCTTAAGTCCATCCGGATCCTACTTAACATTGCTACATACCATAACTACGATATCTGGTGGTTGGGTGTCATGACTATTTTTCTAAATAATGATTTAGAAGAGAACGTCTATAAGAACACAGCCAGAGGGCTTCGTAAACAGTGGGAGCAGCGGAAACGTGTACAAGTTGTTTTATAGATTAAAGCAGGCATCGTGGAGTTGGAACGTCTGTTTTGATGTGGTAGTCAAAGAGTTTGACTTCATCAAAATGGTAGATGAACCTTGTATATACAAAAAGGTAGTAGGGAGTATAATGGTCATCCTCATATTATACGTGGACAACATACTCTTGATAAGAAAAGAGTTTCCTATGCTACGCACGGTCAATCTCCTCTTATCACAAGGATTCTCCAAATAGGATAAAGGTGATACCTCCTAAATCCTGGGATTTGGATCTATGAGATAGATCTAAATGGATGTTAGGATTCTCACTAGGTGTAGTGAGATGGTATCAGTTGATCCTGGGGAGAATCACTGGAAAAGTTCCAGGGTGATAAGGACGACTGAATGTCAGTCGCAAGCATTGTCTTTACCCTCAATGGAGGGACGGTATGTTGGAAGAGTTCCAAGCTAGATATCGTGGCAGACTAGACGATAAAGGCTGGTGACATCGCTATCAAAGATACTACCAAAGAGGCAGTTTGGGTGTATATTAGTTCATGAGATGAACTATGTTCTTACCATTGTATGACAATGGAAGTGTGGCTTTGGCCCAGGAACCCCGGTCCCATCAGTGACCCAGACATATTCCTAGGCAGTATCACCTGATCATAGAGATAGTTGATCTCCAGGGAGATTGAGGTTAGGAGAGTAAACTCAGAGGACAACACGGTGGATCCACTCACAAAGGCCTTTTCCCAGAGAGAGACTATTATAGGATGGTTGAGTATGAGATACTGCAACCACTGCTACAGATGGCCCTAGTGCAAGTGGGAGATTGTTAGTTATATGTATGCCCTAGAGGCCATTACTGTACATGAGATGTATATTGTAGTGGATGCTGGGACATATATAGGTAGGACTTTCTTGCATGACATGATAGTACACTATCAGGTTGCTCTTTATCTTAACATGTATACTTACTGTCTCTCTGTTATATGTTGATAAAGCCCTTAGGATGTGTACTCGACTTCCAGGACTATGATGTAGATCATACTAGTGTGGCCTGGGTAGTCCATGAGTACATCCTTCAATGTTCCTAGTCGTGTGAATATCGAGACGGGGCATCGATATTCCAGAGTAGACTAGAGTATATCTTCTCGATCCATGTGATGGGCGATGGATGATCCCATATCCATTGGTGTTTGACATCAGAGATGGTATGCGGGTGCTCAGTGGTGACTGGGTACACTGAACGGACTCGCCGAGAACTCCCAGATGGTATTATACCTCACGTCAGATGGCAGTTCTTTGGTGACACTGGTACAGCTTAGTCTGTTGACCCGAGATCGTCATAGAGTCTTGTATGTCTCCCACTGTGCTTTGATTTCCACCCTACCACGGCTCTACTGAGTCGTGCAAATAGGTGGTTTTTGGGTACAGTCCCGATTCACATGGAGGCAATGAGCGATAGGAGGGGATTCGTCTCTCCCGGCATTGGGGGATTGATGTTGCGCCATACTCGACTGGCCATAACTGGAAATCCCTGGCCAGGGTTGCAGTGATTTACTGGTAAGTGTTATCAGTAGTTTCACGCTTGTTATGAACCTTACATCGGCATGACTTATCAAGCTACTGGGGTCTGACGTTTACCACCCCTAGGCGAGATATGCGACATATCAGACGAACAGACCGGACTGTGCGGTAAGTGTTACTGATTGGATTCGTAGGAGTGTGAGCAGGCTTGCTCGTTGATCTTCTGATCGCTCAATACCCGGGTGGCCGTTACGTTTAGCAGACCGCTTGCGGCTTATGGGTGCTTGATATGATCATCATCTACTGCCGGCGTATTGACGAGTCTTTAGAGTCCTACACAGAGGTTTCCTGGCTCAAGCGAAACGAAATAGGAGCGTATATGAGATATGTGCGGGACCGAGAATAATACCAGTATGTGATACTGTATTCTATTCTCGCGATTTGTATCATCGGACGGTTATATGAGATATAGCCGGGTTACCGAATCAAGTGTTGATTCGATACATTGATACACTTGATATTAGTCGGTTATATGCGATATGACCGGATCCTTAAATCAAGTGTTGATTTAATGATTTAATGTATAATTATATATTTGATATATTACTTTACATTAACTAGTATTGGTTCACTTAAAATTGATTTTCTCACTTCATGTGCACAAATTGTATATGTGATATATGTTTATGCACTAGTTTATATCATGTTTGATGATACATGCAAACTTGGGTGTGTGTATGACTTACACCATGTTTAGGTTAATGGTTTAGCTTTTTATTTATTTAGTAATTCAAAATGGAGGCTTTCTTTGTTTTGGCTTGAAACTTCATGAAGCTTTTAAGCATCTTTGACAAAGTCTAACCATTTTGTTTTGCATAAGATTTTCTTTAACCTAACCATTAACTTAAACTCTAGTTTAGTCTCTACAAAGGTTTACTCACCCATGGTTGCATCATGATAGACTTCACTTGATTATTCATTTTTGATAATTCATTATTCATATCTTTTCTTCTTCTTCTTCTTCTTCATTTCAAGAAAAGCTTGCTAGAAATTTTCAAGTGAAGATTTAGAGTGAGAAATCCAAATCCAAAGTGAACCCACTTCCTATTTCATCATCCTCTACTACTTGCCATTTAGTTTAGGGTGTTCTCTTCACAAAGTTCTTAACCAAGTGAAGGAATAGCTTGAGTTTGAGTTTCCTCGACGTAGATCATCTTTGGCCTCGAAGTCAATGACCTAGCCCGCTTACTTCTCCGAAGAAACCATCGCTAGGGTCCGGGATCCCGATGATCGCAGCGAAGGGACGTCAACACAGAACTTTAGAAGTGAAGGACTGGATCTACAAAGGTTGTGATCCTTTTCACTTGTAGTTAAAGTTGTTTAACTTGCTTGTTTTCGCTTATCTCTAGTAAACGATCTTGCATAGGGTTGTTCGGCACATAGGAATTCATTTGATTTTGGCATGGCAGATGCCTTGTGGAACCTTGTTAGTGTGCCCAGGAACCCTACAGTAACGGCTACCCAGGTATTGAGCGTTTAGAAGATCAACAAGCAAGTTTGTCCAAACTCCCATGAAGCCTATAAGTAACACTTACCGTACAGTTCGGTCTCTTCGTCTGATATGTCGCATATCGAGTCTAAGGGTGGAACCGTCAGACCCCAGTAACTTGATAAGTCATGCCGATGTATGGTTCATAACGGTTCGAGAAACTACCAATAACACTTACCATCAAATCTCATCAGCCCTGGCCAGAGACTTACTGTTATAGCCAATTGAGTATAGCGCAACATCAACTCCCAATACCGGGAGAGACGAAACCCCTCCTATCGCTCACTGCCTCCATGTGACTCGGGACTGTACCCAAAATCCACATGTTTGCATGACTCCTTTGAGCCGTGGTAGGGAGGAAATCAAAGCACAGTGGGAACCACATAAGACACTATGACGATCTCGGGTCTACAGACTAACCTATACCGGTGTCACCAGATAATTGCTATCTGACGTTAGGTATAGTACCATCTAGGAGTTCTTGGCGATTCCTGTTCGGTGTACCCATTCTCTAATGAGCACCTGTGTACAATCTTTGATGTCAAACACCAATGGTTTTGGGATCAACCATCGTCCCCTATAGGGTCAAGAAACGTACACGCTAATCTACTCTGGAATATCGATGCCCTGTCTCTATACTCCCTCGACTAGGAATAGTTAAAGGATGTGCTTGTGGACTACACAAGTCCCAGTAGTATGATCCGCATCATAGTCCTGGGAGTCAAGCAAACACCTAGGGACTTTATCAACATGTATCAGAGAGACAGTATAATAATACAAGTATACATGTTAAGATAAAGTGCAACCAGATAGCATATTATCACGTCGAGCAAGAAAGTCCTCTATATATATATCCAAGCATCCACTATATTATACAATAATGGCCTCTAGGGCATACATATTCCTAACAATCTCCCACTTGCACTAAGGCCAGTTGTTGTAGTATCTCATACCCAACATCCCAAAAGTCTCTCAAACTGCGTCTGGGGGAAGGCCTTCATGAGTGGATCCGTCGTGTTATCCTTTGTATCTACTCTCCTTACCTCGATCTCCCGGCGATCTACTATCTTCTGGATCAGGTGATACCGCCTAAGAATATGTTTGGATCTCTGATACGACCGAGGTTCCTTAGCCAAAGCCACTGCTCCATTATTATCACAATACAAAGGTATTGAATGCACAATGGATGTAACCACACCAATTTCAGTTATGAACTTCTTCATCCAGACAGCCTCTTTGGCAGCATCGTTGGCAGCGATGTATTCAGCCTCCATCATCGAGTTTTCTACGGTATCTTTCTTGGAACTCTTCCAACATACCACTCCTCCGTTGAGGGTGAAGACAAAACCCGAGACCGACTTACTGTCGTCCTTATCACTCTGGAAGCTCGAATCGGTAAAGGACTCCACCTGGAGTTCTCCGTTACCATACGCCAAGAACATTTCTTTATCCCTTCTCAAGTACTTAAGAATGTTCTTCACAGCTGTCCCGTGCTTCTCCCCAGGATATGATTGATACATACTCACTACACCTAGTGCGTAAGCTACATCCAGTCCGGTACATAACATTGTATACATGATAGACCCAACTGCAGAAGCATAGGGTATCCCTTGGATGCGAGGCCTCTCCAAATCAGTCTTGGGAGATATCTCTTTGGAGATAGTGATTCCTGAGCAAGCGGGTAAATTACCACGCTTAGAATCTTCCATACTAAACCTCTTTAGTATGGTGTCTATATACCTGGATTAGGACAATCCCAACATCCGCTTAGATCTATCTCTATAGATTTTAATCCCTAGGATGTAGGAGGCATCATCTAAATCTTTCATGGTGAACTTTTGTGATAAGAAGAGCTTGACCGAGTGTAGCATAGGAACATCATTTCCTATCAAGAGTATGGCATCCACGTATAATACGAGGAAGACAACCTTACTCTCTACAACTTTTTTGTATATATAAGGTTCATCTTCGTTTTTGATGAAGTCAAACTCTTTGACCGCTACATCAAAACAGATGTTCCAGCTCCGCGATGCCTGCTTTAATCCGTAAATTGATTTAAGCAGCTTTCACACCTTTCCGCTGCTCCCACTGTCTATGAAGTCCTCTGGCTGTGTCATGTACACGCTCTCTTCTAAATCACCATTTAGAAAAACGGTCTTGACGTCCATCTGCCAGATTTTGTAGTCATGGTATGCAGCAATGGCAAGAAAGATCCTGATGGACTTAAGCATAGCGACTTGGAGAAAAGGTTTCATCATAGTCGACACCTGGTCGTTGATGAAAACCTTTTGCTACAATTCTAGATTTGAAAGTCTCAACTTTTCCATCTACACCAAGTTTCTTCTTAAAGATCAATTTTCTCCTAATTTGTTTTACCCTTTAGGAGCAACTTCCAAAGTCCATACTTTATTATTGTACATGGATTCCATCTTAGATCGCAAAGCATCCAGCCATTTCACAGAGTCTCCACTTATGATGGTCTGCTCAAAACTAGTTGGGTCATTATCTTCCATGATGCAATCCTCGCTCCCACCGTCTATGAGGAAACCATAGTATCTCTCAGGTGGATGAGGAACCCTACTAGATATGCGGAGTGGTTGAGGTTCGTCGGGGACTATTGAATCCTCCGGTTGTACCAAATTGTCGGTTATAGTTTGTGTAGCTGGAACTTCTTCCAGTTCTACCTCATTACTGTTGGATATATGTATGCCCTAGAGGCCATTATATGATAGTGGATATATTTATACATGTTTATATATATATATATATATATTCAGTGTGCATTCTTGCTCGACATGATAGTATGCTATCTGGTTCTTCTTTATCTGACATGTTGATTTGATCATGCTTTTACTCATTCATACATGTTGATAAAGCCCTGAGGATATTGGCTTGACTACATTGATTATGATAGAGATCATACTAGTGGGACATCTATAGTTTATAAGCATATCCTGAAATGTCCCTAGTCGAAGGTGTATTGAGATGGGGCATCGATATACCAGGGTAGACTAGCGTACATGATACTAGACCCATGTGATGGGCGATGGATGTTCCCACATTCATCGATGTTTGACATCAAGATCATATACGGGTGCTCAGTGGTGACTGGGTACACTGGACGGACTCACCGAGATATCCTATATGGAATTATATCTATCGTCGGATAGCAGTTCTCAGGTGACACTGGTACAGGTTAGTCTGTAGACCCGAGATCGTCATAGAGCCTTGTGTGCTCTCCCACTGTACTTTGATTAACACCCTACCACGGCTCTACGGAGTCGTGCAAACAGGTGGCCGTTGGTTACAGTCCCGAGACACACGAAGGCGATGAGCGATAGGAGGGGTTTCGTCTCTCCTGGTATTGGGAGTTGATGCTGTGCTGTGCCCGACTGGTTATATCAGTAAGTCCCTGGCCAGGGCAGCTGAGATTTACTGATAAGTGTTATCAGTAGTTTCTCGATCTGTTGTAGACCATTCACTGGCACGACTTATTGAGTTATTGGGGTCGACGTGACCATCCCTAGGCTCGATATGCAGTATATCTGATGAAGAGACCGGACTGTACGGTAGTGTTGCCGGTTGGCTCGACGGGAGTTGTAGTAGGTTCGCTTGTTTTCTTCTGATCGCTCAATACCCGGGTGGCCGTTACGTTTAGCTGACCGCTTGCGGCTTGGGGGTGCTTGATATGATCATCACCCACTGCCAGCGTATTGACGAGTCTTAGAGTCCCACAAAGGAGTTACCTAGTCCAGGCGAAACGTTGTGGTGCGCGTATGCGATATGCGCATGGACCCGATTAAAATGCGCGTATAGGATACCGTATATTGATCGGGCGGCTTGCTTTTGGTGGGGTCGTATGTGATATGGCCGGATTGATAAATCAAGTGTTGATTTATCATTTAACCATTAGTTTTCTCACTTGAATTCTTTTCTTGTATATGATGGATGTATGCATGCACGTATGTTTTTCTTTCTTTTTAGTTTCATGCACATATGGATGTGCATACATACATACATACATACATCATCTATCATGGTTGATTACACATTGAAAATGATGGCAATATAAGACTCAAACCATGGATAAATATATGGATTATTATTTGATTTTTTGTTAAAACAAAAGAAATAAAGAAAAGGATAATTCATGCTTAGTTTCTACACTCTTCTTTAAACCTAACCATGCTCACCTACTTCTAACCATGGGTTATCGTTCTCTTTGTGTTTTAACTCAAATTAAATAATATCTTAAAGATTTAACCATGGTTTGAGATGAGAAGGAATAAATATATATACATATATTTTCTTTTTCCTTCATAAGAGTTATCTTTTTACTCTTGTTAAAAGAAAGCCATCATCTTCTTCCTCCTTCACCATTTGCTCTCTAGACTTTTGTAGTGAGCAATATATTCATTAAGATTGGTTTTTGAAGTGAGAAAAACCACCACAACATCATTCTACACAAGTTTAGCCCACTTGTTTAGAGTGTTATCTTTATTTCTTCTCTTGAAAAGTGAAGTTGCAAGCTTGGACTAGGAGCTTCGCGTGGATCGTCGTGGACACTAGGAGACTTCAAGAGAACCTTCCTCCAACACTCAAGAGGCCAAAGAGTCTAGCGAAGGGAGCTACAAAGGTTGTACTCTCGAAACCCTAGTCTTTGTTGCCTTTAAAGTTTAGAAACCCTAATTTTCTAGGATACATCCTTTGTATGCTTACTTAGCACCATAAAAATTTGATCTTTGTGACATGTGATGCTTCCAAACTCTACATTGGGTGCTAAGTAAACTTAACATTAGTATCAGAGCCGACCTAGAACATTAGGCGATACTTTAGCGAAGTATAAACTCCGATCGAATCGAAATACGGAATTACGGGACACTCTCTGGACATTTTTTGAAAACTGATATTTTTCAGAATTAAAAATATGCAAAAAATTCAGCAGGTAAAAATAAGAAAAACTGTAAAAAACGATGCAGTGAACAGTCCTTCTTGCCGCGGAAACGCGGCCAAAGCTTGCTTGGGCCGCGGTTCCGCGGCCGTACAAATGAATCACTGCATGATTTTTATACAGTAATGCTTATGTCAGCTTGTATATTTTTTGGGGTATTTTTAATCTGAATTTAGTACTGTTAGTTCTGGAGATTGTTTTGAGTTCACTGATTCGATTGGAATTTTAACTTCTTGTCTTTCCGGATAACTAGAAAGTATTGAATTGTTCGAACGAGTGTCGTTTGCTTATTTTTCACGGGGTTTAAATCTTTCGGATATATGTGCAAGTTTTATGGTGGACCTTCTAGAAGACAACAAACCTTAACTCGATTATGTGACTGTCTTGAACTGCCCTTTGAACCTTAGGGTTTGGGGCAGTACGGCGTGCCACATGTGAGGTGTTGGCTTGACCCTTCTACGGCTGGACCGCTACTACTGTGTCACACTCCGGGTTTTTGAACTCTGCTCAAGTGTTGAGCTTTAGGGAATCTTGGGTATTTGATCGTTCGTTCGAAAACTTTAATACTGTCTATTTATCTGGAATGTGATACAATATGTGGAATTCATATAGTTTAGGCATGAAATACGAAGTATGTGATATTTCGCATTTATGATGTCTAAAGAGAATGTGGATTCCAAATATTGTAGTTTTACACTTTCTTTTCTGTGACCGTAAGTGTAGTATGTTCGATATCGCCGGTTTCGTTGCTATATATCAACGACAACTGGGGTACGCATACTTACTTACGTTGATGATATGTGATATTATATGTTGCTGAGATATGTTGTGCAGGATTGTCGGGATCGAATAGCCGGGTTTTTTTTATGTGAGATGAGAGTTTTATATTTTCATTCATGTAAATTCAAATGTAATGTAATATTCTTTTATTTGGGGCACTTCCGGGTTGAGGTTGTGTCACCAGTGTTGTATATTATTTACTTTTCGGCATTAGGATAGACCCAAGGAGGGGAGCACAAGTGACCGGGTTCTGGGGTTCAGTGGGAGGCCATTTCGAGGAGTCGAGACCGGGTCTCCTAAACTCCAGGATTGGTAGGGTCGCTTGCCGCTCTCGTAGGGGTCTAGGGGTGTGGGCTTGGCTATTCATCGCGACTGTGGAATCCGTATTTTCTATTGTTGGCTAAATACTAAATACGGACGTCCTAGTATATCCCACATTATATATATGTTTCTGCTGCCTGTGTTCTGAGATATCTGAGACGAATGGCATATTATATATATGATATATAGTAGACGTTGCTTATGTTTTACATCCGCGCTAGTCCCGTCCCGGTATGCCGTTAGTTAAGTAACCTAAAGGTGCATAACGGAACATTGCGGCGAATGCGGATGGCATAAGCGTACGTGTTATTTTCGTTTCTTTTCTGTGATTGGCTTAAGGACTTAAATGATGAGATTACATTAATATGATTAATGTAAAGAAAATAAACCTAAAAAGATGTTGTAGAATCGGATTTGAAAACCACTCGGCTCTTTATGAAAAAGCTATATTTCAAAACTGCGGAGCACAAGCCACTCCTTTTGAAAACCATTTGATTCTACGACGATATCAAGTTCAAAGCATTAAAGATTTTCTTAAAAATCATCCGCAACCCTCCGTCATTTTAGGAAGTAGAGTACTTAGTATTCGTGCTACGTTTGTTGACTTTAGTTAAGGCGTAGTGTATGGTAGCTAAGTGATGTCTTCCTACACTGCATATGATGTAGATTAATTAGGACATTCATGCGACTTTGTTGACCATAGTTAAGGGTCATATGGGTGAGTCTAATTAATCAAGAAATGACGGGTAGAACTTGACTGGTACTTATGATTTGTTGACCATAGTTAAGGTCATAAGTACTAGGGGTAAAAATCACATCGGGAATTTCAAGTGTTGAGATTTGCAATGAGATTGCATACCTTCCATATGATGGTTGGATCCCGATCCCATTGTGGGCAATAGTTGCTCCTAGGAGAGTTTTGCAGTTTACAATTAGCTAACTCATTAGGTGTCTAGAAAGGTGTTAACGGGGCTACGCCTATGGGAAAATGAGGTTTACTTTAATTAGGTCCGTGCGAAAGCACGGGGAACCTCCCTCAAGTACCGACACTGGCCTGGCTGAACGGTTAGCGAAGTTGTAGACTGTAATTAATCCTGGCTAGTTTTCTTTTTAAGATTTGAAAGAAAAACTTGATTAAAGCAGTGGGAGACATCGATTAGATAAGATAATAACCAATCTGATCTATGCAAGAGCTTTCGCTGAATGTATTCTTTTCTCTCTCTTAATGGCAGATACCAATGACTGGACTCAAGCTTCTACTAGATAAAAACAAACTGAATGGGACCAATTATAAAGACTGGCTGAGGAATCTGAAAATAACCTTGACTTATGATAAAGTATCATATATCCTCACGGCTTCAGCCCTGCCCACCCCAGGTCCAAAATCCTCAGTTGCGGACATTGAAGTCCGCAAGACATGGGACGCTGACTGTGCCACGGCCAAATGCCTCGCGCTTGCATCGATGGACAATACATATCAAAATCAGCACGAGAATATGGACATTCAAACCATATTCCTCCATACAAAGGAGTTGTATGGAGAGCAATCCCGCGTATTACGATACGAAGCATCAAAGAAATTGTTTCAGATGCGAATGGCCCCTGGCACACCGGTAGGAGACCATGTTCTGAAGATGATAGCTCTTATAGTAGAGCTTGAGGACCTAGGATGGACAATGGACAATGAACAATATACAGATATTATTCTGCAGTCCCTCCCCTCCACCTTTGCTCAATTCATAGTTAATTTCAACATGCATGGCATGGAGAAGGAGCTACCTGAACTCCTTAATATGTTAAGGAGTGCAGAGAGCACTATGAAGTCAGTAAAAACTCCCGTTATGACTGTTGGACAGTCTTCCTCTTCTCGCCCGAAAGTTAAGGCCAAGGGAAAGAAAAAGAAGAAGCCCACCAATCCTAAGGGTGGAGTTAAAAAGGTGAAGGGAAAGGAAAAGTCCAAAGCTGGAGACTCAGGGAAAGGCGAATGTTTTCATTGCCACAAGACAGGACATTGGAAGCGCAACTGCACGGAGTACTTAAATCTCAAGAAGAAGCATGGGGATGCTTCTGCTTCAGGTGCGTTTGTGACAGAAAACTGTTTTTCAATAAACTCTGCTTCCTGGGTATTGGATACCGGTTCAGGTTCTCACATTTGCAATTCTATGCAGGGGCTGAGAAATAGCAAAGTTTTGAAGACAGGTGACCATACTCTCCGTGTTGGAAATGGTTCCAATGTACATACAGTCGCAGTGGGAGAGTATCACTTGGGGTTGCCATCTGGGTGTATATTGATTTTGAACCCATGTTATTTTGTACCAAGTATGCTATGTAATATAATATCTGTTTTTTTGTTAGACAATGAAGGATATAATTTTGTATTGCAAAACAATGTTATGAACATTCACCTGAATCAAATGTTGGTTGGGTATGGTAACGGGATATACGTCCTAAATCAACACACAGTTTTCAGTATACAACACACTAAGAAAAGAAAACTTTCAGAATTAAATGAAACTTTTCTTTGGCACTGTAGACTTGGTCATATTAACGAAACAAGACTAAACAAGTTACACAAAGATGGATATTTAAACTCTTTTGAATATAAATCTTATGCGACTTGCCAGTCTTGTATCAAGGGTAAAATGACCAAAACTCCGTTTACCGGACACGGAGAAAGAGCTACTGAGCTCCTAGGCCTCATACATAGTGATGTATGCGGGCCAATGTCTACACAGGCTAGAGACGGTTTTTCATACTTCATTAAATTCACTGACGATTTCTCAAGATTAGGTCATGTATTTTTATTAAAGCATAAGTCCGAAGCTTTCGAGAAATTCATTGAATATAAACAAGAAGTAGAAAAACAAACCGGCTTGAGTATCAAGATGCTTCGATCAGATCGAGGTGGTGAGTATCTCAGTACAGAATTTGCAAACTTCCTAAAAGAGAATGGGATTCTCTCTCAGCTCACTCCTCCTTACACACCACAGCACAATGGTGTGTCTGAATGACGGAATAGGACCCTATTAGATATGGTCCGATCCATGATGAGTGATGCTGAGTTACCCGTCTCATTTTGGGGGCATGCATTGGAGACAACAGCATTTCTACTGAACATGGTTCCAACCAAAGCCGTGTCTACCACGCCATATGAGATATGGTATGGGAAGAGACCATCTCTTAAGAGAATTAAGATTTGGGGTTGCCCGGCCTATGTTAAAAAGCAGAATCCGGACAAACTCGAGACACGGTCAGTCATGTGTAATTTTGTGGGGTATCCAAAGAATTCTTATGGATATCTATTCTACCACAAAGAAGAACAAAAGGTGTTTGTTTCTCAGTATGCCACATTCTTGGAAAAAGAGTTTTTCACAGATAAAGATGATGGCAAGGTGGTGGATCTAGAAGAGGTTCTAGAGACACAAACTACAAATGACGATTTGGTTGAACCGGCTGTTGCAATAGAAACTGAGGAATCTCGACCACTCCGAAGGTCTGGTAGGACTTCTCGCCCACCGGAGAGGTACTACGGTTTCCTCATTGATGGTGACAGAGAAGACTGCATCATGGATGATGATGATCCTACCAGTTTTCAGCAAGCTATCACGAGTGGTGACTCTGTGAAGTGGCTGGATGCCATGAGATCCGAAATGGAGTCTATGTACACCAACAAAGTTTGGACTTTGGACGTTGTACCCCCTGGGGTAAAACCTGTGGGATGCAAATGGATCTTTAAAAGAAAGTTTGGTGTAGATGGGCAGGTAGAGACCTATAAGGCAAGACTTGTGGCGAAGGGTTTTCGTTAAAGACCAGGTTTGGACTATGACGAAACTTTTTCGCCCGTAGCCATGCTTAAATCCATTCGGATCCTACTTCCTATTGCTGCTCACTACGACTATGAAATCTGGCAGATGGACATTAAAACAGCATTTCTAAATGGAAATTTAGAAGAATGTGTTTATATGGATCAGCCAGAGGGCTTCATTGACAGTGGGAGCAGCGGGAAAGCATGTAGATTGCTTAAATCCATATATGGGTTAAAGCAGGCATCTCGGAGTTGGAACATCTGTTTCGATGATGTTATCAAAGAGTTTGATTTCATCAAAAATCTAGATGAACCTTGTGTTTATAAGAAGGTTGTAGGAAGAGCTGTCACATTCCTCGTACTGTACGTGGATGACATTCTTTTGATAGGAAATGATATCCCTATGCTACAGTCGGTCAAATCTTTCTTATCACTAAGGTTCTCCATGAAGGACCTGGGTGATGCCACATACATCCTATGCATAAGGATCTATAGGGATAGATCCAAAAAGTTATTGGGATTGTCCCAAACCAGGTACATAAACACCATCCTAAAAAGTTTTAGTATGGAAGACTCCAAGCGGGGTGCCTTACCCGCTTGCCATGGGGTCACTCTCTCCAAGGATTCTTGTCCAAAGACCGATGAAGAGAGAGCTCGCATGAGCATTATACCCTATACTTCGGCAGTAGGATCTATAATGTATGCGATGTTATGTACACGCCTAGATATAGCTTATGCACTTAGTGTTGTAAGCAGGTATCAATCCAACCCAGGGGAGAACCACTGGACAGCTGTAAAGAACATTCTTAAGTACTTACGAAGGACTAAAGAATTGTTCTTGGTGTATGGTAATGCAGATCTCCAAATGGAGGCCTTTACCGATTCGAGCTTCCAGAGCGATAAGGACGACACCAAATCTATCTCTGGGTTTGTATTTACCCTCAACGGAGGGGCGGTAAGTTGGAAGAGTTCCAAACAGGATACCGTACAGACTCTACGATGGAAGCTGAGTACATTGCTGCGAATGATGCCGCCAAGGAAGCCATCTGGATGAAGAAGTTCGTCTCGGAGCTAGGAGTAGTTCCAACCATTATTGATCCAATACCATTGTATTGTGATAATAATGGGGCTATGGCGTTAGCTAAGGAGCCCAGATCCCATCAGCGGTCCAGACACATCCTGAGGCGCTTTCATTTGATCCGGGAGATTGTAGATCGCCGCGAGATCGAGATTAAAAGAGTAGACACAAAGAATAACGCCGCGGATCCACTCACCAAGGCCCTCCCTCAGCCGCAGCATGAGCGACTTTTTAAGATGTTGGGTATGAGATACGCCAATAACTGGCCTTAGTGCAAGTGGGAGATTGTTGGATATATGTATGCCCTAGAGGCCATTATATGATAGTGGATGTATTTATACATGTTTATATATATATATATATATATATATATATATTCAGTGTACATTCTTGCTCGACATGATAGTATGCTATCTGGTTCTTCTTTATCTGACATGTTGATTTGATCATGCTTTTACTCATCCATAATGTTGATAAAACCCTTAGGATGTTGGCTTGACTACAGTGATTATGATTGAGATCATACTAGTGGGACATCTGTAGTTTATAAGCATATCCTGAAATGTCCCTAGTCGAAGGTGTATCGAGACGGGGCATCGATATACCAGGGTAGACTAGCGTATATGATACTAGACCCATATGATGGGCGATGGATGTTCCCACATTCATCGATGTTTGACATCAAGATCATATACGGGTGCTCAGTGGTGACTGGGTACACTGAACGGACTCACCGAGAACTCCTATATGGAATTATATCTATCGTCGGATAGCAGTTCTTAGGTGACACTGGTACAGGTTAGTCTGTAGACCCGAGATCGTCATAGAGCCTTGTGTGCTCTCCCACTATACTTTGATTACCACCCTACCACGGCTCTACTGAGTCGTGCAAACAGGTGGCCGTTGGGTACAGTCCCGAGACACACGAAGGCGATGAGCGATAGGAGGGATTTCGTCTCTCCCGGTATTGGGAGTTGATGCTGTGCTGTGCCCGACTGGTTATATCAGTAAGTCCCTGGCCATGGCAGCTGAAATTTACTGATAAGTGTTATCAGTAGTTTCTCGATCTGTTGTAGACCATTCACCGGCACGACTTATTGAGTTATTGGGGTCGACGTGACCATCCCTAGGCTCGATATACAGCATATCTGACGAAGATACCGGACTGTACGGTAGTGTTGTCGGTTGGCTCGACGGGAGTTGTAGTAGGTTCGCTTGTTTTCTTCTGATCGCTCAATACCCGGGTGGCCGTTACGTTTAGCTGACCGCTTGCGGCTTGGGGGTGCTTGATATGATCATCACCCACTGCCGGCGTATTGACGAGTCTTAGAGTCCCACAAAGGAGTTATCTAGTCCAGGCGAAACGTTGTGGTGCGCGTATACGATATGCGCATGGACCCGATTAAAATGCGCGTATAGGATACCGTATATTGATCGGGCGGCTTGCTTTTGGTGGGGTCGTATGTGATATGGCCGGATTGATAAATCAAGTGTTGATTTATCATTTAACCATTAGTTTTCTCACTTGAATTCTTTTCTTGTATATGATGGATGTATACATGCATGTATGTTTTTCTTTCTTTCTAGTTTCATGCACATATGGATGTGCATACATACATACATACATACATACATACATACATCATCTATCATGGTTGATTACACATTGAAAATGATGGCAATATAAGACTCACACCATGGATAAATATATGGATTATTATTTGATTTTTTGTTAAAACAAAAGAAATAAAGAAAAGGATAATTCATGCTTAGTTTCTACACTCTTCTTTAAACCTAACCATGCTCACCTACTTCTAACCATGGGTTATCCTTCTCTTTTTGTTTTAACTCAAATTAAATAATATCTTAAAGATTTAACCATGGTTTGAGATGAGAAGGAATAAATATATATACATATATTTTCTTTTTCCTTCATAAGAGTTATCTTTTTACTCTTGTTAAAAGAAAGCCATCATCTTCTTCCTCCTTCACCATTTTCTCTCTAGACTTTTGTAGTGAGCAATATACTCATCAAGATTGGTTTTTGAAGTGAGAAAAGCCACCACAACATCATTCTACACAAGTTTAGCCCACTTGTTTAGAGTGTTATCTTTATTTCTTCTCTTGAAAAGTGAAGTTGCAAGCTTGGACTAGGAGCTTCCCGTGGATCGTCGTGGATACTAGGAGACTTCAAGAGAACCTTCCTCCAACACTCAAGAGGCCAAAGAGTCTAGCGAAGGGAGCTACAAATGTTGTACTCTCGAAACCCTAGTCTTTGTTGCCTTTAAAGTTTAGAAACCCTAATTTTCTAGGATACATCCTTTGTATGCTTACTTAGCACCATAAAAATTTGATCTTTGTGACATGTGATACTTCCAAACTCTACATAAGGTGCTAGGAAAACTTAACAATTACCATTAATTTCTTTAACAAGAAATTCATTTTCTAAAAAGGTGGCATGTCGAGAAACAAACACCTTTTGTTCCTCGGTGTGGTAGAAGATACACCCTCGCGATTGTTTAGGATATCCTACAAACTTGCACAGAACTGACCTTGCCTCGAACTTGTCCGGATTTTCCGTTTTAACATAAGCCGGAGAACCCCATCTCTTAATAAAATTAAGACATGGTCTCTTCCCTTTCCATATCTCATGTGGAGTGGTAGACACAGATTTGGTAGAAACCTGTAACGCCTTAGATTTCGGTTAGTGTTAGTTTAGATGTTAATGAGGGTTTACTATAAAAAGTTTACCAATTCGGGTTCCTCACATTTTATAACATTTAATTAATAATTTATTTTTATTTGTTATGGACATGCACGCACGTGTGCACGTTAATTTGAGGGTTTGTTTGTGTAATCTTGATCTTAGCAAACATGACACTTAACCATTTATCTAATCTTTGCTTTAATCCTTTGCCTAAACCCTAATCCTTATCCTAATCCTAGATATTTCTTTTGGGTGAGAAGATATTTCTTTGGATGATAAGAGGTGGCAAGGTGTGTGTGAAAGCATTAATGGTGTTTTAAATGCAAGGTGCACTCACCCTTAAGCTCACCTCCCTCTCTCTTTTCATCACACTCTCTCTCACTCTCTCTCACACTCATTTCCCTTCTCATTTTAGTCCTCTCTCTCATTTACAAACTGAACACTCTCCATTTCATCAGAAATTCATCACAATCCTTCACAAATCTCATCAAAAATCACATCTTTTCTTGGTTTTTGCCTCTTGGATGCTTTGGAGCTTGCAAACCTTGGACCTTTGAGTTCTTTTGAGTAGGTAATGATCTCTTTCTGTTCTTTAAGTGTTTATTGTATAGCTTAGCTTGTTAGTTTTAGTTTAGAATGTTTAAAGTTAAGTTTGCGTGCAAATATCGTATTTTTAGTGTCGTTTGTGACATCTGTGATCTGCTGTGACCCGGAAAGTTTACTAGAAAACAAACCAATGTTGTTGTGTTGTACCTGAGACTTTAGGACATCACCTGGAGCACGGACCCCTGGAGCTCAGACCCGGCCGGCGACTTCTGAAGGATGATCCGGCGACCTCGGCCAAGGGGTAGGGTTTTGGGTTGGTTCTGGGTAGGTAGGTGTGTATTGTGGATTAAGTGTGTTTGGTTCTGTTTATTTATTGAGTTTTCTCTGTATACGAAATCTGGGATCACCTAGGTAGTTTCTTGTGTTACATCTAAGCGTGATACGTTATATGACACGGATCGTGCAGTTTGTGTGTTTTTGCTCTTGAGTTGTTTTCGTCGTGTCGCTACGCACGTTAGCCACAATACGAACACTTGAGAGTATGTTTTGTGTTGTTGCGTCGGTCTAATGCAGTTTGTACGTGTTTTAGGTCTATTACTAATATACACTTGTTTTATCGTTTATTATTATAGGTTCGCAGGCGAGGACTTCGGACTCTACTACAAAAGGAAAACAGGTGGTCGACTTCACTTAGCCAGGAGCGTTGGTGAGTAGATTTAACATCTACAGGGGAATCGCCCGCATGGCGTTATGCGTCTGGGCTAGAGATAACTTGACTTGTCGCATATTCTATTTCATATATAGAGTCGCGCATACACTTTATTGCTTAGATATTATTGTGCTTGGACTAGTACCCTTAGGACACTGCACCATTATTGACGGCTCATGTAGCACGAGTACTGATTGTATGCCACACACACCGTCAATAATTGCCATGTCACTCACAACACACTTATAGATATGATATTGTTTGGTTAGGGACATTGATTCATATTTCTTTATCCATATGATTTATACTATACCTGTATACCTACATGCTTACATAAATGCCTTGACATGCTTACATGCTAGATACCAGATACCTATAGGGTATTGTACCATTAGCGATAGGTACATACACACATAATGACATAGCTACATGTACACCTTGCTATACCTTTATATTTACACATATATCTGGCTTTAGCTACATGTTTACCTTTACTTGATGTTATTTAGAATTGGAGAAATTGGGAACCGCATGATATTATATTAACTTGTTGCAGTTAAATAGCGGCTTTTCCTTTATATGCTTGCATTTCAGTTTTTGAGTTGCATATATTATATTCATGGATTTTCGCATTGAGATATGGATTTTTTCATGATGTTTTCTGGATTTGGGGACCGTGGTAGTTTCATGAAATTATGCATTATTTGAAAAACCCGGTTTCCCTTAATATGAAATTTCATCGCCCACCATGAGTTTTATCGGTTCTGAAATATATACCCCACGCGAGAAAAGGAGGGGTCCGTGTGCGGGTATATGGTGGGGGCCGGAGATACCCCGGGGCAAGAATCTCAGTGAGGAGATGAGTTAGTGGGGGAATCATACCATCCGGTGACAGTACCAATGACTCGGCGGTTATCGTGGGGATACCGACGAGAGTCATGTGCGTATGGATACGTCGAGATGCGGGGGTCAGAGCTAGGCACTTGAGCTTTCGGTATAGCGTATCATACGTACCTATCAGGGTGCCAGTCACCTGATAGATCAGCATTTTTGTGTCGATACTTGACACATTGGTTTCATGATATTTTACTCCTAAGTATATATATATTAGTGGAATGAGACGCTAATATATATATATATATATATATATATATATATATATATATATATATATATATATATATACACTTATCAATTTATATACAGCATCATATTTATTCATGCAAATATACCTAGGATATAAGAGATTCACTTGATATTGGATTTAGGACATTTGAGATTTACTTGATATTGTACATAAAAGATATATGAGACTTACTTGATTTGTATATTCAGGATATATGAGATTTACTTGATATTGTACTTTCAGGATTTGTGGGACTTATATGATATGAGAGCCAATTTGGGGGCTGATTTGAGGATTTGGGATTTGGATTGTCTTGATGGATTTTGATCCTACCACGATATCAGGATTCCGTGGAAATGACATGTTTCACCCATACTCTACATTTATTGTTTATGCACTGTTTCATGTATTAGTTGTACCTGCTAGAGTACCTTTCATGACTGTTGCATATATACATCTTCATATCATTATTGCATGATTATTGCATACCGATTGTCATATTATTGCTTCATTTATTTGTAGTACCCGTTAGTGTACCTTTCATGACTATTGCATTCATATGACCATTTATTGCTATTAATTGCATATGTTAGATTCGCGCTGTACGTGCATACTTGCGATTACCTGCAGATGTTATTTACTATTCACGAGTTGGCAACTCACCCCCGTTGTGCCACAGTTGTTTTGCAGGTTGTTTTCCCAGAGTAGTCGAGGCAGTCTATTCATCATCTATCATCTTTTGCTGCGGATACCGCATCGGCTCACAGTGTGCAGTTTTGCTTTAGGTGGGTTTTGTGGTTATTCGTGTTGTATTGTATATTCATTGTATCCTTGTACTCTCCATCTACTACTTTCATGTTGACTTAGAGACTTGATGTGAGGACGATATTGTATGTTATTTTGAGACTTGGATATCTTTTATGCAGTTTTACTTCTATCGTCTTTTATTTTCTTCGCTACGGCGTCGTATATCTGTTGTGGTGGTTGTTTTCCGCCTATGGGCATGTTTTTTCTCCCGTTTGGGGATGCTTTACATATATTTATGTTGTACCCATTTTTAGGGCTGGTTTTTACAAAGGAGGTGCTGCCAAAATTTTAAAGAAAATAAAGTTGGGACTTTAAAGAATTTGGATTGAGATTTCAAATATTTTAAAACTTCTATTAATTCTTACTACTTTCGATGGTTTAGATTGCTGGGTTTTCGGCTTACTTAAATTGCGTTACGCCTGTAGACGTTGCATAGTTTAAGGGCCAACACGTGCCATTTCGGGTCGTGACAAAGTTGGTATCAGAGCGCTAGGTTTTATCTTTCGGAGTGTAGGATGACCTTGGTATGATGGAGTAGGTAGCTTAAAGCAGAGTAACGTAGTGTGTGTATGTCCGCGGCATACTCACGATGCGGTACTCCGCCTAAGGCGACCTAAGTACAAATTGCTTGAAATTCCTTCCTTGATGATTCATATCCTTGTGATTCGATTTCCATATTCTTATCGAATCCTTTTTCTATTTATAGCCTTTGCCGCCGATGAATATGGGGACCCAGAGTGTTGCAGCGAAGGCCAAGGTCAGGTTTGACTCAGGTGGGATGAGGACTGACCAGGATGGCACGCTCGTTGCACAGGAGCAGACGGATCCGCCTTTGACAGATAGTATCGCTAGGCTTGTGGCAGAGATTCAGGACATACGCCAGACGATGAGTTCATTGGTTGATGCCATTCGAGCTCAGCGACAGGAGGTTGTCACCCTGTTACCCAGTTGTTCCTTGCGGTCAGTACACATCATTCCGTCATCTACATAGCACCAGTGGATGCAGCCCCAGTTGACGAGGCACGTCTTCCAGAGACTTTGGGAGTTCAAGGACCGTGGAGGACTCGTACCGGTGTACCAGCCCAGAGACAGAGGCCTAGTCGTCGAGACAGATTTCGTAACCGTCGCGGGAGTAGCAGAGGCTTAGGACAAGGACAGTCATTCAGCTCTCATCTCCAGGAGGGATAGCAGTTTTTATCTGGATGCTACCGGTGCGGGAGTTTTGGTCATCGGGCTCGAGGTTGTACAGAGCCACATGAGCGCGAGGCAGCTGTACCACAGAGAGGTCGGGGTCGCGGAAGGTTTGCTCAGAGGGGACAGGTTGGCAGAGGAGGAGTTCAGCCAGTTGCGGGTAGGGGGCAGACACGAGAGTTTGCTTCTACTCATCGGGACGCGCGGGCGTCCAATGCAGAGTTTTCAGGTATTCTTAATTTGTATGTTCTTTTGATGCACTTGTTTGTTTTACACACTTTGTGCCGTGGTTGGGACGAGAATCATGTTAGCTGGATCAGCCATTTGTTGTGTTAACTTCTGTCAGCGATTCTTTTGTTGCGCGACACGTATTTCAGTCGTGTGCCAATCGGGTAGGAGATAGAGATTCGTCCGTCGTTTTGATCTTCTAGAGATGTTGGATTTGACGTTTTCCTGGGCACGGACTGGTTAGCTACGTTCAAGGCGTCTGTGGACTGCCGCGAGAAAACAGTCAGGTGTGTTTTCCCGGTGAGTCAGTTCTTGTTGTGCAGGGGGACAGTGGTGCCGCCTTTCACAGCTTGAATTC
Organism: Agapanthus africanus; assembly: GCA_030015575.1. Taxonomy (NCBI): domain Eukaryota; kingdom Viridiplantae; phylum Streptophyta; class Magnoliopsida; order Asparagales; family Amaryllidaceae; genus Agapanthus; species Agapanthus africanus. Next base: position 405,084,231 of record CM057349.1, on the reverse strand, counting down.
AGCATTTTTCGCTAGTCGGCTTTTGAGGAGAGGATGTTGAGGATTCTTGGCGTTCATTCGAGATACCGGAGCCACAGTGGGTTTGTTGGACCGAATTCCTATCGTGCGAGAGTTTTCCGACGTTGTTCCAGATGAGCCGGCGAAGTTTAGAGAGCTTAAAGATCTGCTGTAGAGTTGTTTGTTGGGGGGATTGTGCGTTTAAGTATTTCGCATTGGGGAGCTCCTATTTCTGTTCATCAAGGGGAAAGACGGCAGTTTGAGGTTGTGTATTGATGGATCGTCAATTAAACCGGCTTACGGTGCGGATAGGTATCCTTTACCTCGTATTGACGATTCCTTCGATTAGCTCCAGAGTGCGAGACTTTTTCTAAGTTTGTTTGGGGATCAGGTCATCATTGTTGCTAGTTCGGAGTGATGACATTCCGAAGCCTGCTTTTGCGCATGCTACGGGCAGTATGTATTTTGGTGGTGTCGTTGGACTCACCAATACCCTAGCAGCATTCATAAATCTGATGAACCAGATTTCTTCAGGCCTTTCCTCGACCAGTTTATTGTTGTGTCATTGATGACATTCTGGTTTATTCTAATGTGTCATGGGGAACAGGAGCCGCACTTGAAGATTTGTTTTGCAGACATTGGGAGAGCCCCAGCTGTTTGCTAGATTTTCGGAGTGTTCCTTCAAGCTTGATTGTGTTGACTCCTAGGTCTTGTAGTTACGGGAGACGGTTTTCGTATGGTTCCAAGGAAGATCGAGTCCGTACAACTTTGGCCCAAACTTGTGTACAGGACGGAAGTCTGTAGATCTTTGGGCTTAGCGGGTTTTTACCGCCGTTTCGTGCAGGATTGCTAGTGTATCGCTGCACCGTTGACTGAATTGACTGGAAATGAGGTTCTTTTCTTTGGACTGAGGCATGCGTGCGGAGTTTTCAGCAGTTAGAGACCCGGTTGACAACTGCACCAGTTTTTTCTTTACTTTCTGGTTTGGGCGACTTTGTTGTTTTACTGTAATGTTTCGCGAGTGGGGCTCGATTGTGTACTGAGGTGACACTATAGAGTTATCGCTTTTACTTCCCGACAGTTGGAGGAAGTACGAGCAGGATATCCCACTTATGATCTGGAGATGGCCGCGGTGGTCGTGCGTTGAAGATCTGAGGACACTACTTGTTCGGGAGTCGTGTCAGATTTTCACGGACCACCAGAACTTAATGTACATCTTCCTGCAGCGGGTGTTGATTGTTAAGACAGTCTTCTGCAGATTTACAGTTCTTGTGCGATCGTCGAGTATAGCTTAAGTTCGTCTCTACTGAGGGGACAGCTTGCTCATGTCCGCGCCCGTCCACTTTTCCTTAATCGCTTTCTCGAGGCACAGTCCGCCGATGCTTGTTCGTCAGAGATTCTGAGCATACTCGGCTGGGTAAAGATTCAGAGTCCTTGATTTGTGACAAAGGTGTGCTATGTTTAGGGGACGCGTTTGTGTAAATGTTGCTGATGGGCAGAAACGCGAAATCCTAGAGCAGGCACATCAGTCAGCTTTCTGTGTTCATTCAAGTTCCACCAACAATTTGGCGTGACTTGTGAGATAGTTACGGGTGGACCGGGATGAAGAGTGAAGTTTCGAATTTCGTTTCAAGATGTCTGTCTTGTTGTGTGCTAAGGTTGAGCATCTGAGACCGGCTGGAGAGTTGCAACCTTTAACCGTTCCGGAGTGGGAATGGGAGCAGATCTCCAAGAATGTCATTGTGCTGTCTACCAAGGTTTAGTCAGGGTGTGACTCCATTTGGTATTTGTTGTCCGGTTTTTACTCGGTTTTCTCAGTTGTTTTTTTGTTAAGTTGGTGCGTGTGCATGGAATTCCTTCATGTGTTGTATCCAATAGAAGCATCCTGTTCGCTTGCCGTCTGGGGCAGGAGCTTCAGGAAGCCTTGGGTACTGGTTAAGCTTTAGCTCGGTTTTTCCATCCACAGGATGATGGTTTTGTAAGAGCGGGCTATACCGACTCTGGAGGTTATGCTTGTGCGTACGTACTAATTGTTGTCGGCAGTTGGGATCGTCACTTGCCATTGTTAGGGTTCTCCTTCGATAGCTGTTATCAGGAGACACTCCAATTGGCAACCTTTAGGTTTTGTTTGTTAGGTGGTGTCGATCTCTAGTCTGTTTTTCTGACTCTGCGTAAGTAGGATTTTGGACCCCAGCTAGTCTAGAGACTTCGGAAATGATCCAGTTGGTTCAGGTCAGGATGAGGTAGCCCAGTGCAGGCGGAGGTCTTATGCCGACCGTGATGGTCGCAGACTTGAGTTCGCAGTGGGAAATCATGTATTCCTAAGGATTTTCCGATGAATGACGTGTTGAGTTTTGGGAAGCTTATCCCAGGATTGTAGGTCCTTTTGAGATCCTCAAGCAAGTTAGTTTCGTTGCCTTTAACTTGGCACTTCCGCCCAGATTATTTAGTATTCACCCCGTATTCCTTGTGTAGATACTTTGCAATTACCTTCATGACTTTCTCACATGATTTAGCACCAGACCATTTAGCTTGGACTTGATCTTTTCGTTCACTAGCAGCCAATTGTGTTAATGGCTCGACAGGTAGAGAAACTTCGGTCAAGAGTCTTGCCATCTGTGGAGGGTTTTCTTGGACGTAGCCGTATAGTGAGGTGATCACTTGGGAGGCTGCGAGCGAGATATGAGAGTTTTGTAATCTTCTCTCTGAAGGTACGCTTAGTGAAAATTTTAAATTCGGGGACGAATTTTTATAAGGGGGAGATTGTAACGCCTTAGATTTCGGTTAGTGTTAGTTTAGACGTTAATGCGGGTTTACTGTAAAAAGTTTACCAATTCGGGTTCCTCACATTTTATAACATTTAATTAATAATTTATTTTTATTTGTTATGGACATGTACGCATGTGTGCACGTTAATGTGAGGGTTTGTTTGTGTAATCTTGATCTAAGCAACCATGACACTTAACCATTTATCTAATCTTTGCTTTAATCCTTTGCCTTAATCCTAATCCTTATCCTAATCCTAGATATTTCTTTTGGGTGAGAAGATATTTGTTTGGATGAGAAGAGGTGGCAAGGTGTGTGTGAAAGCATTAATGGTGTTTTAAATGCAAGGTGCACTCACCCTTAAGCTCACCTCCCTCTCTCACTCTCTCTCACACTCATTTCCCTTCTCATTTTAGTCCTCTCTCTCATTTACAAACTGAACACTCTCCATTTCATCACAAATTCATCACAATCATTCACAAATCTCATCAAAAATCACATCTTTTCTTGGTTTTTGCCTCTTGGATGCCTTGGAGCTTGCAAAGCTTGGACCTTTGAGTTCTTTTGAGTAGGTAATGATCTCTTTCTTTTCTTTAAGTATTTATTGTATAGCTTAGCTTGTTAGTTTTAGTTTAGAATGTTTAAAGTTAAGTTTATATGCAAATATCGTATTATTAGTGTTGTTTGTGACACCTGTGATCTGCTGTGACACGGAAAGTTTACTAGAAAACAAAACAATGTTGTTGTGTTGTACCTGAGACCTTAGGACATCACCTGGAGCACGGACCCCTGGAGCTCGGACCCGGCCGGCAACTTCTGAAGGGCGATCCGGCGACCTCGGCCAAGGGGTGGGGTTTTAGGTTGGTTCTGGGTAGGTAGGTGTGTATTGTGGATTAAGTGTGTTTGGTTCTGTTTGTTTGTTGAGTTTTCTCTGTATACGAAATCTGGGATCACCTAGGTAGTTTCTTGTGTTACGTCTAAGCGCGATACGTTATACGACACGGATCGTGCACTTTGTGTGGTTTTTCTCTTGAGTTGTTTTCGTCATGTCGCTACGCACGTTATCCACAATACGAACACTTGAGAGTATGTTTTGTGTTGTTGCGTCGGTCTAATGCAGTTTGTACGTATTTTAGGTCTATTACTAATATACACTTGTTTTATCGTTTATTGTTATAGGTTCGCAGGCGGGGACTTCGGACGCTGCTACAAAAGGAAAATAAATGGTTGACTTCACTTAGCCAGGAGCTTTGGTGAGTAGATTTAACATCTATAGGGGAATCGCCCGCATGACGTTATGCGTCTGGGCTAGAGATAACTTGACTTGTCGCATATTCTATTTCATATATAGAGTTGCGCATACACTTTATTGCTTAGATATTGTTGTGCTTGGACTAGTACCCTTAGGACACTGCACCATTATTGACGGCTCATATAGCACGAGCACTGATTGTATGCCACACACACTGTCAATAATTGCTATGTCACTCACAACACACTTATAGATATGATATTGTTTGGTTAGGGACATTGATTCATATTTATTTATGCATATGATTTATAGCATACCTGTATACCTACATGCTTACACATATGCCTTGACATCCTTACATGCTAGATACCAGATACCTATAGGGTATTGTACCATTAGCGATAGGTATATACACACATAATGACATAGCTACATGTACACCTTGCTATACCTTTATGTTTACACATATATCTGGCTTTAGCTACATGTTTACCTTTACTTGATGTTATTTAGAATTGGAGAAATTGGGAACCGCATGATATTATATTAATTTATTGCAGTTAAATATCGGCTTTTCCTTTATATGCTTGCATTTCAGTTTCTAAGTTGCGTATATTATATTCATGGATTTTCGCATTGAGATATGGATTTTTTCATGATGTTTTCTGGATTTGGGGACCGTGGTAGTTTCATGAAATTATGCATTATTTGAAAAACCCGGTTTCCCTTGATATGATATTTCATCGCCCACCATGAGTTTTTTCAGTTCTGAAATATATACCCCACGCGAGGAAAGGAGGGGTCTGTGTGCGGGTACATGGTAGGGGCCGGAGGTACCCCGGGGCAAGAATCTCAGTGAGGAGATGAGTTAGTGGGGGAACCATACCATCCGGTGACAGTACCAATGACTCGACGGTTATCGTGGGGATACCGACGGGAGTCATATGTGTATGGATACGTCGAGAGGCGAAGGTCAGAGCTAGGTACTCGAGCTTTCGGTATAGCGTATGATACGTACCTATCAGGGTGCCAGTCGTGGTGACAGCACCTGATAGATCAGCATTTTTGTGTCGATACTTGACACATTGGTTTCATGATATTTTACTCCTAAGTGTGTGTGTATATATATATATATATATATATATTAGTGGAATGGGACGCTAATATATATATATATATATACACATATATATATATACTTATCAATTTATATACATCATCATATTTATTCATGCAAATATACCTAGGATATAAGAGATTCACTTGATATTGGATCTAGGACATTTGAGATTTACTTGATATTGTATATAAAGGATATATGAGACTTACTTGATTTGTACATTCAGGATATATGAGATTTACTTGATGTTGTACTTTCAGGATTTGTGAGATTTATATGATATGAGAGCCAATTTGGGGGCTGATTTGAGGATTTGGGATTCACCCATACTCTACATTTATTGTTTATGCACTGTTTCATGTATTAGTTGTACCTGCTAGAGTATCTTTCATGACTGTTGCATATATACATCTTCATATCATTATTGCATGATTATTGCATACCGATTGTCATATTATTGCTTCATTTGTTTGTAGTACCCGTTAGTGTACTTTTCATGACTATTGCATTCATATGACCATTTATTGCTATTAATTGCATATGTTAGATTCGCGCTGTACGTGCATACTTGCGATTACCTGCATATGTTATTTACTATTCATGAGTTGGCAACTCACCCCCGTTGTGCCACAGTTGTTTTGCAGGTTGTTTTCCCAGAGCAGTCGAGGCAGTCTATTCATCTGTCTATCATCTTTTGCTGTGGATACCGCATCGACTCACAGTGTGCAGTTTTGCTTTAGGTGGGTTTTGTGGTTATTCGTGTTGTATTGTATATTCGTTGTATCCTTGTACTCTCCATCTACTACTTTCATGTTGATTTAGAGACTTGATGTAAGGACGATATTGTATGTTATTTTGAGACTTGGATGTCTTTTATGCAGTTTTACTTCTATCGTCTTTTATTTTCTTCGTTACGGCGTCGTATATCTGTTGTGGTGGTTGTTTTCCGCCTTTGGGCGTGTTTTTGCTCCCGTTTGGGGATGCTTTACATATATTTATGTTATATCTATTTTTGGGGCTGGTTTTTACACAGGAGGTGCTGCCAAAATTTTAAAGAAAATAAAGTTGGGACTTTAAAGAATTTGGGTTGAGATTTCAAATATTTTAAAACTTCTATTAATTCTTACTACTTTTGATGGTTTAGATTGCTGGGTTTTCGGCTTACTTAAATTGCGTTACGCCTGTAGACGTTGCGTAGTTTAAGGGCCATCACGTGCCATTTCGTGTCGTGACAGAACCATATTCAATAGGTATGCGGCTGTCTCAAGCGCATAACTCCAAAAGGAAATAGGCAACTCAGCAGTACTCATCATAAAGCGCACCATATCTAATAGGGTGCGATTCCTCCGCTCCGATACTCCATTGTGCTGTGGTATATACGGAGGAGTAAGTTGAGAGAGAATCCCATTCTCTTTTAAGTAGTCTCGGAATTCCGTGCTTAACTATTCTCCTCCCTGATCAGATCGAAGGATTTTAACACTTTTACCCGTTTGGTTCTCTACTTCGCACTTATATTCCTTGAATTTCTCAAAAGATTCAGATTTTTATTTCATCAGGAACACATGTCCGTATCTTGAGAGATCATCGGTGAATGTAATGAAGTACGAGGAACCATTCCTGGCATGTGTAGACATAGGACTGCATACATCACTATGTATCAGTCCCAAGAGTTCAGTAGCTCTTTCTCCGTGTCTAGTAAACGGAGTTTTGGTCATTTTGCCTTTGAGACATGACTCGTAAGTTTCATAAGATGTAAATTCGAACTGATTCAAATATCCATCTTTATGTAACTTAGCTAGTCTTGTCGCATTGATACGACCTAGTCTACAATGCCACAAGATGGCTTCGTTCATTTATGTACTTTTCCTCTTGTGTGTGTTATGTATGTTTAGAACTGTAGTTTTATTTATAACGTATATACTATTACATAACGTACCAAACCCAATCAACACTTGATTTAAGAAAATGTTCATAACATTTTTCTCTAATACAAAGTTATATCCTTCTTTATCTAATAAAGAAATTGATATTATATTGCACATCATTTTTGGTACGTAATAACAGTCGTTCAAAATCATTGTATTACCATTTGGTAATACTAAGTGATATTCGCCAACTGCTTTGGCTGCAACAATAGCTCCATTCCCTACTTTGAGAGACATATCACCTTTTCCCAGTTCTCTACCTCTCCTTAACCCATGCAACAAATTATAAATATGGGATCCTGATCCGGTATCCAATACCCAGGATGTAGAGCATACTGAGAAACAGTTCTCGGTAACGAACACACCCGAAGAAGATGCATCAGCATGCTCTTTCTTCGTTCGGGTTGCGTGGGAATCCTGATATTCTCCTATTCCTTGCTCAGACTTATGACAGTCATAAGATAGAGCGGAACCAACGTTCTCCAGCTCAATATAATAAACGGGTTCGGTCAATACATCCATATTATTATCTTGATTAAGGCGTGTCATGGTCGCTACCTGAAGAGAGAGAGAAAGAAACGCTTTAACGTGGGCTCTTTGCAAGATTAGATTGGTTATTATCTTATATAATCAGGATGGCTCCTACTGTTTTATCAAATCTTCCTTCAAACCCTAAAAAGTAAGATTAGACGGGATTAATTACACCCTACAAGTTCGCCAATCGGTCGGCCAGGCAGGTATTGATACTCCGAGGGAGTCTCCCCATGTTTTCTTTCACGGCGCGCTTTTCAGAGTGCGCTAAGATAGGCACGTGACAGAGCCAACCATGCTACCTGTGGATAGGAAACATCCCTCCACAGTCACATTACGACTGTCTAGAGATGTCAAGAACAGTAATAAACTATCTAGTACATGTCCATAAGCCAGAATAAACGAGTTATGAAATAAAATAATGCGGAAGCTACAAGATCCAATACAATAATAAACTGGAATGTACGTCCCATAATACGGGCTCACATCAGGAATGAAAATACTGAAAGGAAACTAAACTAAACTAATAACAGGTCCTCACTGTTCGGCCTGTGGATCAAAATACTCCTGGATTGCCTGCGATAATGATAATGGATCCGGGCCATGCAAAACCCAGACGTCAGTGCATCATAATATCAATAATGTTAAGCAAGTAGGATATAATGAGATATGCAGGCGTGAAGTATGAACAATAACAAGTCATCAGTAACAGGTAAACAGTAACATGAATATATATCAGTGAACCAGATATAAACATGTGAAGTGCAGTGAGTAGTCTAAACTGTACTATAGGGTTAACTACTATAAAGTCATTTGAAATAAATTAATGCAATCTTCATCGTAACCCATCGGTCTATGCCCCGTTCATTCCCCACGGGACCACGGTAAAATGATGTAATAGACTGTGAGTCTATGTCCCGTTCATTCCCCACGGGACCATGGTAAAATGATATAACAGCCCTTTGAGTTACGTTCAGCTACATTCTTGATTTTCCCATACCCCCAAGTCATGTGTGTAAGTCAGGTATTTATAAATCTGAGACTAATGCCAACACAGGATCAAGCAGGAATAGGTTTGTCTGTATAGACAACAGGAAATGTCCGTAGGGACAACAGGTCAAGATTGTCGGCATTAGTAACAAGATCAGGTAACATGTCAAGTAGTGATATATCAGGTCATGTCAGGTAGTGTACATGTATCAAGTCATGTCAAGTAGTGGTGTATCAGGTATCAAGTCAAGCAGTGGTATATCAGGTCATGACAGGTAGTGCAATGTGTCAAGTGGATGCTCATACTAAAACTGTAGCAAGTACGGATGCACGGTAAAGCATGGATGCACAAATATTTTGTCAGGGGTTACATAATGACTATGTAGGATGCACAATTATCGAGCATGGTGCACTAATACAACAGTAACATAAAATAATATGGTCTCGGCGTGCAACTAGATATGTAATAAACCGTACGGATGCAGACGGATACTATAAAACTGTAAATCGGTAAAATTTGCTGAATATTAAAACACAAGCACTATTATTTATTAAATAGATATTGATATAATAATATTAATATGGATAACATATTCAAATCGATTAATAACTATAAAAGTGGTATTGATTAACCATGCACAAGAAAGTTCCGTTCAGAAATTCAGCGTCACCCTGATTTGTAAAATAACTTAAAAATAACAAACGTTCTCCAAAAGGGACGCGTCTTATACCAAAACAAATATAATTCAATAATGTTTTCATTTTTATAAGTATAAGCATCTCAGGTTGTTCCTACAAAAAGTTATGAACATTCGAAATTGAAAGTTTGCTGCTGGAATTTCCCTGGACAGCAGTTTAGAGATATTTTCATTTGCATTTTACATTATTTAAACAATTTATTTTGCAAGTAAATATTTCATATAGTTATAGTATTCTGAGTTAGCTTCTTAACGAACTAAAGAACGTATACTAATGATTTTTCTATGATTTATAATAAATTTTATAAGGTAAGGTGTACAGTAAATTTCAGATTTGTCGTATCCACTTTTCAACGACGTTTCATGTGTAAACTATAATATTTTCAAATGTATAACATTATAAAATGTAGATTATAAACTAATTAAAGATAATAATAAGAAATATTACGACGATATATATTTTAAATGATATGGATGCAAACGGGTATCACATAATCGTAAAATGATAAACTAACAAGTGCAGAACATATAACTAAGTAATATGAAATGTAATTATTCAATTTGATGCAGTATATGATAGTATAGTATGTAACAAGATAAGTTTTCATGACCTAGATCTGAAATGATATGAATGGATGCAAACGGAACATCGAAAAGTTATAAAACTAAACATGGGGTGCATGATTTTAATTACAGGTATTCCATTTGTTAAAATAGATGCGTCTAAAGTAATGTAGCATGTAATTAAGATTGATTTGCATGCCCTAAATCTGAAATGCACTATACAAATGTAAACGGAACGTCGAAAGGCTGTAATATGAAACATGGGATGCTTGATTCAAAATACAGGTGTGATATTTATTTAAATAGGTATATAATGAGTTATATAGCTGTTAGTGTATATACCCTAGAGGCCATTACTGTATCATACTAGTTTGTATATTACTTAATGGAAGCTTGGGATATTCACCTTGTATATACAATCTTGCTCAAAATAGTAGTATGCTACTTGGTTTGTTTCTACTTCAATGTGTACATGTGTTTATTTTAGTATATCGCCTATACACATTAGTGGAGCCCTTAGGATCTTTGCTTGATTACCAGCGTTGTGATGGCAGTCACACTAGTGGGGCTGGGTAATCTATAAGCACATCCTTATGCAGGTCCCTGGTCGCAGGACTATCGAGACAGGGCATCGATACTCCGGAGTAGACTAGCGCATGCGCTTCTCATCCCAGTGTGGGAGACGGTCTGTCCCACAGCCGTCGGTACGTCGTACTTGAGATAGTATGCGGGTGCTCGTTGGGTTACGAGTACACTGGACAGGACTCGTCGGGAACTGACTAGTTGGTATTATGCCTATCCTCAGTTATCAGTTCCCAGGTGACATGAGTACAGCTTAGTCCGCTGACTTGACACTGTCACTTCGCCTCGAGTGTGTTCCCACTGTACTTTGATTACTACCCTACCACGGCTCAAAGGAGTCGTGCAAACAGGTGGTAGTTGGGTGCAGTCCCGAAGCACTTGGAGGCAGTGACGGTTAGACAGGATTCGTCTCTCCCGGTATTGGGGGTTGACATCGCGCTGTGTCTAGGAGATCCATTACACGAGTAGTCCCTGGCCAGGGCAAACGAGATATACTGGTAGGCTTCCCGTGTTATCTCAGGGTGTTTTGGGCTTCACTCCGATACGACTTGTACCGCTATTGGGGGACTGACGTTTACCGCCCCCTAGGCCCGCCATACGATGTATCAGACAAACAGACCGGACTGTACAGAGAATGTCACATTCAGGCTCGGTAGGAGTTCAGATGGGTTTCGCCTCGTCAGTCTTCTTGTCGGCATCTACCTGGGGACCATTACGCACAGCTAGTGCCGCTTGCGGTCTGTGGTTAAACCCACTGCCAGCGTAGTGTCGAGTCTTTAGAGTCCCACACAGAAAGCTATTCGCCTTTAGGCATAAGAGTAGAGGTCGCATGGTTTTGCGACAGGTCGCATGGTTTTGCGACAGGGTTCGGTCACATCCGTGCACTTGTGCACGTACAGTGTCCGGACAGTTCACACTAGCGGGCTTTGTTTTAAGCCAGATCCTAGTGTACCTTTTGGGATTGGTTTTATCCAGTATGCATTCGTGTTCCTCGGAACGCGGATGCGGGTGTGTATGCACAGTTGACGGAGAGACAGAGGCAGGGGATTCTCATTAGGGTTGTTGACCGTTGACAGTTGACTATTGACTTTTTGCTCAACCCTAATGAGAATATGATATGTGATTAACAGTTATATTAATTAAGTATTATGGTGACATGGTTGTTGAGGGATTGACTTTGTTGACTTGTTGACTTTTGTTGACTTGTTGACTTTGTTGACCGGTTGACTAGGCTTGACTAGTTGACCATCATGATAACTATAGCTATCATTTCATGGCAAAGACTTTTGCTTGCTTGCTCTTTTGTGCAAAATGAGTGCATGAAATGATATGGCTATGGTTACTTAAACCATCACATAATACTTGATTGATATGGGGTGTTATGATTGTTTTTGGATTATGAGAGCAAAATGAGAAAAGTCTTCTCTCATTCTTTCATGCTCATTCTCTCTCTTGTTCTTGAGCTCTCATCTCCTCCTCTTGCTCTCCCTCTCTTGACTCTATGGTTCACTTGTCTCATGAGTTGAGAACCAAGAACCATAGATAAAATCCCATACAAACTCTTCTCTACTCACTCTAGTTCACAAGGTTTAGCAAACCGAGTGAACTAGTTTCTTCAAAGTTCGAAGAAGGAGCCAAAGGTTGAAGCTTTCAGGTGGATCTATTTTCGGCGCAAGGAGACGACGGGGAGAAGCCGATTCGGACGACCATCGAAGCTTGAAGACGAAGGAGTTCGAGAAAAAGAAAGGTATAACCCCCTAACCGAGTAGTTAGCAACTCGTAGTTAGGTTGTTAGTTAGATGTTTAACAAAGATCCGGGTCTTTAAGTCCATGTTACCACCTCTAAGAAAATTGTTTTTCACCAAATTCCGCATGCCCGAAAGTACCGGGAGAGGTAGCATGGACTTACAGTGGTATCAGAGCCTAGTTAAACTCTATCTAACATGTTAGCAAAGTAACTAGAAGATCGATCAAAGAAAAAGTCACGAAACGAACCCGAGATTGTCAAGTTTCTGCCGATTTTTATTCTGTTCAAAAGTTGATAAATTTCATCTTAAAAATCGGCTCAGGCTTTTTCTAGAATAACCACAAAATTTGGTCCCACGAACCGTTCAAACCGCCGCGGAAACGCGGCGGGAGCATGCTCCCGCCGCGGTTCCGCGGCCGAGTTGACTCGGCCGAGGTCCAAATTTGGTGCAGTGTATTTCTGGGGTTGTTTTGGGATTTTTGGAATATGTATTTTCTGCCAGATTTTCCAGAACGAAAATTTTGTATTTGGGGCCTGTAAATCCGTATTTTTGATCGAACTTCTAAAAGACTTAAGCTGACGGGTTTTTTCTGTGATGTGATATTTGTATTGAACGTCTACTAATCGCTCTATGTCGATTAGTGGGGGTTATACAAATCTGTGATCTGTAATGTCATTGGAATGTGTATATGAATTCATTGGATTGTCGCGGGTGAATAGCCGGGGGTTGTGAGACGAGAGCTTTCTTTTCTTTCAATTCATGTAAATTTATAAATTGATGTAATAATTATTTGTATGGCCGCACAACCGGGTCGGGGTTGTAGCCGTCATTGTATAATTTCTTTTTACTGTTTTTGCTCCTAGGATAGACCCATGGAGGGGGTGCACAAACTACCGGGTATGCCGAAGTGCCGAGTGGCCTACTCACGGAGTTGAGGGAGGTTGCTTCGCTTCGGGTACTTGGCGGGTAGTTTGCCGCACCCGTAGGGGTCTTGGGTGGGGTATTGGCTATTCACCGCGACCGTGTAATCTGCTTTTCGTTACAGGCTCGTACGAATTGCGGATTCCTAGTATATCCAATGTGTTCATCTGTGATCTGAAATGGCTATCATTGCAATATATCTATATATGATATTATTTAGGCGTTGCTTATATTTTACAGCCGCGCTAGCCCAGCCCCCGCTCTGTCGTTAGTTAAGTAACCTAACGGGTAATGACGGGGCCCCGTGGCGAATGCGAATGGCATAAGCGTACGTCATATTTTGGTTGTTTTCTGCAATGGTAGGATTAAATGATGGGACGCATTAAAAGAACTAATGCAAGAATATCACGCATTAAAAGAACTAATGCAAGAAAATAAACCAAGTTAAAATCGTTGGAACACTTTCGGAAAACCACTCGGTTCTTTTCAAAACTAACTTTTAAATGCGGCGCTTGAGCCACTCCTTTTAAAAGCTATCTCGTTCCATCGATTATATCAAGTTCACTACGTTCACGGTTTTGCCAAAACCATTCGTAGCCCTCCATCATTTCAGTTAAATATTCGGTAGTATTCAAGCTATGTATTTTGACCTCACGCCGAGGCATAGTGATTGGTAGCTGCCGGATATTTATCTGTTGCATAGATAGAATGCGTTGGTTTGGGACAGCCGTACTACCATTTTGGCCTACGTCAAGGGTAGGTACGGGTGGATTCAAATTAACCTGGATAATGATGGGAAGAACTTGACATGTGACTTATGACATTTTGACCTCACGCCAAGGTCATAAGAGCATGGGGCAAAAATCCACATTGGGAGTTTCAAAAGAACTGAAACTTGCTAGTGTTGCATACCATTTGGAGTGTGATGATTCTGGTAGGATTCCTTCAGTTTCGTCACGCGATGATATTTGGATCCCGATCCTACTGTGAGTATATGCTATTCCTCGGGAAATTTCTCACTAAACGATCAATGCTATAAACCTAGTAGGTGTCTAGAAAGGTGTTAGCGGGGCTATGCCCCCAGGGAAAAGAGGTTATTTAATTAAGGAACTTCGCGAAAGTGTTGGAAAACCTCCCTCGAAGTACCGACACTGGCCTGGCTGAACGGCTAAGCAAGTATTGTACGGTGAGATTGATCCTGACTAATTCTTCCTTTTTGGTTTGAGGAGGGATTTGAGAAACAGTGGGAGCCATCCTGTTTAGACAAATTAAAAACCATTCTAAAACTTGCAAGAGCATCAAGCTGAGTGTTTCTTCTCTCTCCTAATTGCAGCGACCAATCAACATGACTGGACTTAAGTTACTTCTAGATAAAAACATATTGACAGGGCCAAACTACAAAGATTGGCTCAGGAATGTCAAGATGGCAATCACTTACGACAAGCTGGGGTATCTTCTTACCACCAAAGCTCCCCCTGTCCCTGGTCCCACTTCCAGCGTCGCGGATAAGGAAATCCGTAAGACTTGGGAGATTGATAGCGCGAAGGCCAAGTGCCTCGTACTTGTCTCTATAGACAATGAACATCAGAGGAGACACGAGAATATGGACTTGGAATCCATATTTCTTCATACAAAAGAACTGTATGGAGAGCAATCTCGTACCGCAAGATACGACGCGTCGAAAAAGTTATTTTCGGCAAGGATGGCTGTCGGATCATCAGTAGCAGAACACGTGCTTAAGATGATCGGCTACATTGAGGAGCTCGCGGACCTAGGGACCACATTGGAGAGTGAGCTCTATACGGACTTAGTTCTCCAGTCCCTTCCTTCCACTTACGCCCAGTTTATACTGAACTTCAACTTACAAGAAAAAGAAGTTGAACTTTCAGAGCTCCTCAACATGCTGAGGAGCGCAGAGGGCACCCTACAGAAAGGTAGGGAAACATCCACTTTGTTTGTAGGAGGATCATCTTCTTTTAGGTCCAAGGCGAAAGCCAAGGGAAAGAAGAAGAAAGCCCCCGCCAAACCAAGAGGCGGTGTTAGTAAAGTGGATACGAAGGGAAAAGCTAAAGCAACAAAGAAAGCGGGGAAGCTTGTGGATAAGGAAGAATGCTTCTATTGTCATAAGAAAGGACACTGGAAGAATGATTGCAGGGCCTGGAAGGCCAGAACACAGGAATTGAAGCAGGTTGCAGCTTCAGCTTCAGGTGTGTATGTTATTGAAAACTGTCTTTCAATAAACTCTACTTCCTAGGTATTGGATACCGGATCAGGATCTCATATCTGTAATTCTTTGCAGGCGTTGAGAAACCGTAGTGTTTTGAAAGCAGGTGACATGACCCTCAGAGTTGCGAACGGAGCTAGCATGGATGCTAAAGCCGTAGGGGACTATCACCTGGGAATGTCAGATGGACATGTTTTGGTTTTGCGTAATTGCTTTTTTGTACCCAACGCAACTTGTAATATCATTTCTGTATCTTTGGTTTCTAAAGAAGGTTATGAATTTGCGTTTGTAAGCAATGTTGTAAACATTCACCTTAATCAAGTTCTGATTGGGTCAGGTACATTGAGCAATGGTATATACGTATTAAACCAACCACAGATTTTCAATGTCCAGAATACACACAAAAGAAAGTCTCCGGAAATAAATCAGACTTTCTTATGGCATTGTAGACTGGGTCACATCAATGAGAGAAGGTTGACAAAGTTACATACAGAAGGATATTTGAATCCGTTCGAATATCAATCGTATGCCACTTGTCAGTCCTGTCTCAAAGGAAAGATGACAAAGTCTTCGTTCACTGGACACGGAGTAAGAGCGAGCTCGCTCTTGGGACTCGTACACAGCGACGTGTGCGGTCCAATGTCTACACATGCGCGAAGCGGTTTTTCTTACTTCATTACTTTTATGGATGACTTTTCAAGGTACGGTTATGTCTTCTTAATGAAACATAAGTCCGAAGCCTTTGGAAAATTCCAGGAATATAAGAATGAAGTAGAAAAACAAACCGGCAAAAGTATCAAGATTCTAAGATCGGATCGAGGTGGTGAATACTTGAGTGCCGAGTTCCTAGACTATTTAAAAGAGAACGGAATTCTCTCTCAGCTTACTCCTCCATACACTCCACAACATAATGGTGTATCGGAGAGACGGAACCGAACCCTATTGGATATGGTACGGTCCATGATGAGTAACGCTGAGTTACCGTGATCATTCTAGGGGTATGCGCTAGAATCAGCTGCATACCTTTTGAACCGAGTTCCCACTAAGACTGTGCCTACCACACCTTATGAGTTATGGAGTGGGAAGAAACCCTATCTTCAATATCTGAAGATCTGGGAATGTCCAGCTTTTGTCAAAAAGCAGCATGCGGACAAACTCGAGGCACGCTCAGTACTGTGCAAGTTTGTGGGATACCCAAAGAACACCAGGGGGTATCTTTTCTACCACGCAGAGGAACAAAAAGTCCTTGTTTCTCGTAATGCCCACTTTCTAGAACACCAGTTCTTAGAAAAGGAAATTAGTGGGAGCGCAGTAGAACTGGAAGAAATTCCAGAACCACGAACTATTACTGAAAGCTTAGTGAAACCAGAGGGTTCAAAAGAACAGGACATTCCTACGCCGCTCCGCAGGAGTAGTAGGCAGTCTCATCCGCCCGAGAGATACTACGGTTTTCTCATAAACGGGGATAGAGAAGATTGCATCATAGATTATGATGAGCCTACTAGCTTCCAGCAGGCCGTTCAGAGCATTGACTCAGTAAAATGGCTGGATGCAATGCGGACCGAAATGGAGTCCATGTACACCAACAAAGTATGGACGTTGGACATTGCTCCAGACGGGGTAAAACCCGTAGGATGCAAGTGGATCTTCAAAAGGAAGATTGGTGTAGATGGACAGGTTGAGACCTATAAAGCTAGACTTGTTGCAAAGGGTTTCCATCAAAGACCTGGCTTGGACTATGACGAAACCTTTTCTCCAGTGGCTATGCTGAAATCCATTCGGATCCTTCTTGCCATTGCTGCCTTCCACGATTATGAGATCTGGCAAATGGACGTAAAGACCTCTTTTCTAAATGGAAATTTAGAGGAGTGTGTCTATATGGACCAACCAGAGGGTTTCATTTAGAGTGGGAGCAGCGGAAAGGTGTGCAAGTTGCTTAAGTCCATCTATGGACTAAAGCAGGCATCGCGGAGTTGGAACATCTGTTTTGACGAGACGGTCAAGGAATTTGGCTTTATCAAAAATCCAGATGAACCATGCATCTATTGTAGATTTGTAGCGAGAACTGTAGTATTCCTTGTTTTGTACGTGGATGACATTCTCTTAATAGGAAATGACATTCTTATGCTACAATCTGTCAAGGGGTTCTTGTCACACAGGTTCTCCATGAAAGACCTGGGTGATTTCTCATACATCCTGGGGATCCGGATCCATCGTGATAGATCCAAGAGGATATTAGGACTTTCACAGTCCAGGTACATCGACACCATACTAAAGAGATTCAGTATGGAAGATTCCAAGCGCGGTAACCTACCGGCTTGTCACGGGATCACCCTCTCTAAAGAGATGTCTCCCAAGACTGATTTGGAGAGGGATCGCATGTCTATTATACCCTACGCTTCTGCGGTAGGCTCTATATTGTATGCGATGTTGTGTACCAGACCAGATGTAGCTTATGCACTGAGTGTGGTAAGCCGGTATTAGTCAAATCCTGGGGAGAAACACTGGATAGCAGTAAAGAACATTCTCAAGTACCTCAGAAGGACTAAGAAGATGTTCTTGGTTTATGGCGGAAAAGACCTCCAGATCGAGGCATTTGCTGACTCCAGCTTCCAGAGTGACAAGGATGATTCCAAGTCCATGTCGGGTTTTGTCTTTACCCTCAATGGAGGGGCGGTGTGTTGGAAGAGTTCCAAACAGGAAACCGTTGCAGACTCGACGATGGAAGCGGAATACATCGCTGCATCTGATGCCGCAAAAGAAGCTGTCTGGATGAGGAAGTTCTTGAAAGAGCTTCAGGTGGTTCCGTCCATTGTTGATCCAATACCTCTGTATTGCGACAACAACGAGGCTATAGCTTTAGCGAAGGAACCCAGGTCCCATCAGAGATCCAGACACATCTTGAGGCGGTATCACCTGATCAGGGAGATCGTGGATCGCCAGGAGATCAAGGTTCGGAGAGTCGCTTCAGAAGATAACACTGCAGATCTATTCACCAAGGCCTTGCCCCAGACTCAGTTCGAGCGGCTGATCGAGATGATAGGTCTTCGATACGCCAGTACATGGCCTTAGTGCAAGTGGGAGATTGTTAGTGTATATGCCCTAGAGGCCATTACTGTATCATACTAGTTTGTATATTACTTAATGGAAGCTTGGGATATTCACCTTGTATATACAATCTTGCTCAAAATAGTAGTATGCTGCTTGGTTTGTTTCTACTTCAATGTGTACATGTATTTATTTTAATATATCGCCTATACACATTAGTCGAGCCCTTAGGATCTTTGCTTGATTACCAGCGTTGTGATGGCAGTCACACTAGTGGGGCTGGGTAATCTATAAGCACATCCTTATGCAGGTCCCTGGTCACAGGACTATCGAGACAGGGCATCGATACTCCGGAGTAGACTAGCGCATGCGCTTCTCATCCCAGTGTGGGAGACGGTCTGTCCCACAGCCATCGGTACGTCGTACTTGAGATAGTATGCGGGTGCTCGTTGGGTTACGAGTACACTGGACAGGACTCATCGGGAACTGACTAGTTGGTATTATGCCTATCGTCAGTTATCAGTTTCTAGGTGACATGAGTACAGCTTAGTCCGCTGACTTGACACTGTCACTTTGCCTTGAGTGTGTTCCCACTGTACTTTGATTACTACCCTACCACGGCTCAAAGGAGTCGTGCAAACAGGTGGTAGTTGGGTGCAGTCCCGAAGCACTTGGAGGCAGTGACGGTTAGACAGGATTCGTCTCTCCCGATATTGGGGGTTGACATCGCGCTGTGTCTAGGAGAGCCATTACACGAGTAGTCCTTGGCCAGGGCAAACGAGATATACTGGTAGGCTTCCAGTGTTATCTCAGGGTGTTTTGGGCTTCACTCCGACACGACTTGTACGCTATTGGGGGACTGACGTTTACCACCCCCTAGGCCCGCCATGCGATGTATCAGACGAACAGACCGGACTGTACGGAGAATGTCACATTCAGGCTCGGTAGGAGTTCAGATGGGTTTCGCCTCGTCAGTCTTCTTGTCGGCATCTACCTGGGGACCGTTACGCACAGCTAGTGCCGCTTGCGGTCTGTGGTTAAACCCACTGCCAGCGTAGTGTCGAGTCTTCAGAGTCCCACACAGAAAGCTATTTGCCTTTAGGCAAAAGAGTAAAGGTCGCATGGTTTTGCGACAGGTCGCATGGTTTTGCGACAGGTCGCATGGTTTTGCGACAGGGTTCGGTCACATCCGTGCACTTGTGCACGTACAGTGTCCGGACAGTTCACACTAGCGGGCTTTGTTTTAAGCCAGATCCTAGTGTACCTTTTGGGATTGGTTTTATCCAGTATGCATTCGTGTTCCTCGGAACGCGGTTGCGGGTGTGTATGCACAGTTGACGGAGAGATAGAGGCAGAGGATTCTCATTAGGGTTGTTGACCGTTGACAGTTGACTATTGACTTTTTGCTCAACCCTAATGAGAATATGATATGTGATTAACAGTTATATTAATTAAGTATTATGGTGACATGGTTGTTGAGGGATTGACTTTGTTGACTTGTTGACTTTTATTGACTTGTTGACTTTGTTGACCGGTTGACTAGGCTTGACTAGTTGACCATCATGATAACTATAGCTATCATTTCATGGCAAAGACTTTTGCTTGCTTGCTCTTTTGTGCAAAATGAGTGCATGAAATGATATGGCTATGGTTACTTAAATCATCACATAATACTTGATTGATATGAGGTGTTATGATTGTTTTTGGATTATGAGAGCAAAATGAGAAAAGTCTTCTCTCATTCTTTCATGCTCATTCTCTCTCTTGTTCTTGAGCTCTCATCTCCTCCTCTTGCTCTCCCTCTCTTGACTCTATGGTTCACTTGTCTCATGAGTTGAGAACCAAGAACCATAGATAAAATCCCATACAAACTCTTCTCTACTCACTCTAGTTCATAAGGTTTAGCAAACCGAGTGAACTAGTTTCTTCAAAGTTCGAAGAAGGAGCCAAGGTTGAAGTTTTCAGATGGATCTATCTTCGGCGCAAGGAGACGACGGGGAGAAGCCGATTCGGACGACCATCGAAGCTTGAAGACGAAGGAGTTCGAGAAAAAGAAAGGTATAACCCCCTTACCGAGTAGTTAGCAACTCGTAGTTAGGTTGTTAGTTAGATGTTTAACAAAGATCCGGGTCTTTAAGTCCATGTTACCACCTCTAAGAAAATTGTTTTTCACCAAATTCCGCATGCCCGAAAGTACCGGGAGAGGTAACATGGACTTACAATAGCATGTAGCAAGATTAACTTGCCTAGACGGAACAAGAACGGATGTGTACGGAACGTCCTTCGTCGGCGAAATGTCGCGACGCGCGCACGGTATACGGAACAGTTCCAAACAACATACGAGGGTGATCACGCAAGTCAGGTACGTTCACTGGATCACTCGAATCGTCAGTGACGAGCACGGCTCCGGCGGTGATCACCGGAATCAAGAAACAAGATCAAGAAAAAGAAAGAAGAAAGAAGAAGAAGTAAGAAGAAGAGGCTGTGTATTAAATAAGGAAAGAAAAAATTAAATAAATAAAAAATATATAAATATATATATGCAGAGGAGAGAGAGAGAGAAAGGGGTTGTTAGTTTGTTAGGAAATTAGTTTAGATTTAAATTTAAAAAATCTTTTATTAGTTAACTAAATTTTAATTTGTATCAATTTATAAAATTAATATTATATAAATAAAATTTAATATTCTGGTAAATACAAACCTAGTTCAAAACATGCCCGGGTGGGGTCTAAAATTCAGTTTTAAAATACAAAAAATATACATGTCGACCAAAATAAAAAAATGAATGTCCGGATAACGAAAAATGCATACCCCCAAGAACGGATGCACGCATGTGCGTGTAGCCATCCAAATAAGTCCGTTTCACTGAACGGGACGAGAACAAGATGCGCGGATGCTACCACGGGGCTAGGTGTATCATGCAGGCCATGCAATGTATTTTTAAAATATTTTATGTGACTTAAAATGTTATATTGTAAAAATGCAAATGCCAGATAAAATGCCAGTATTCAAGATGTATAAATTAAAATGAAAGTGCACGAGTCCATATAACAGGTCAGGATAAATCATGAACATGAATCAAGACTGGTTTCAAGCATGCGGGTCGGGTCAGATGCAAATACAAATGTCAAATACACTATTCGCACCCAAAACACAATAAATCAGGAAAATACCATAAATAAAGAAATATATGAACTAGAACTGGTATAAATAAACTAGGGTATTACATTATACCCAACTACAAAAAGAATTTCGTTCTCGAAATTCCCAAGACAAGAAAAGGTAAACCACACGAATCTACAGGAATAGGTGTCGAAAGTTCTGTCGAATTTCTTCTTCTCGTTCCCAAGTCGATTCTCCATACGAGCGATTTTCCCAAGAAATAAGTACGAGAGGGATAGCTTTGTTATTAAGGACCTTTTCTCTTCGATCAACAATCGAAATCGGTCGTTCCTCAAAGGTCAAATCCTCTCTTACAGTTAGCTCCGAATGATCTAGCACGTGTGCTTCATCTCGAAAATACTTGCGGAGTTGAGATACATGAAACACGTCATGAACATTCGCCAAAGATTATGGTAACGCCAATCGATAAGCCACTTCTCCAACACGCTCCAAAATCTCGAAAGGCCCCACGAATCGAGGACAAAGCTTGCCTCGACTCCCAAAATGAATC
This sequence comes from Agapanthus africanus, assembly GCA_030015575.1. Taxonomy (NCBI): domain Eukaryota; kingdom Viridiplantae; phylum Streptophyta; class Magnoliopsida; order Asparagales; family Amaryllidaceae; genus Agapanthus; species Agapanthus africanus. Next base: position 405,062,192 of record CM057349.1, on the reverse strand, counting down.
ACTCCTATAGTAGGTGATATCTTTAAGAATACCAGATCACCAACAGCAAATTCTAGAGGTCTTCTCGTTGTATCGGCCCAACACTTCTGCCGATCTTGTGCTGCCTTCATATAATTCTGGATAGTATTAACTTTCTCCACGGTTTGCACGATCAAATCCGGTCCCAACAATCTTCGTTCTCCAATATCGTCCCAACAAACAGGTGAACGACACTTGCGACCGTACAAGCTTCGAATGGAGCCATCTGAATAGTCGCTTGAAAGCTGTTATTGTACGAAAACTCTACCAAGTGCTGATGATCCTCTCACGAACCCTTAAAGTCTAACATGCAAGCTCTCAACATGTCTTCAAGAGTTTGGATTGTTCTCTCCGACTGGCCATCTGTCTGAGGATGATAAGCTGTGCTAAACTTCAATCGCGTCCCCAAACTTTCCTGTAAACTCCTCCAGAAGTGCGATAAGAATCGGGTGTCATGGTCGGACACGATGCTCACAGGTACTCCATGCAATCTCACAATCTCCTGCATATACCGTTCTGCTAACGCTTCCGTTGACTGGCCAACTCGAAACGGTATGAAGTGAGCTGCCTTGGTCAATCGATCAACAATCACCCAAACTGCATTGTTGCCCTTTGGACTCCGCGGTAAAGCTGCCACGAAATCTATGGTTATATGTTCCCACTTCTATTGAGGAATCAGAAGTGGTTGCAATAAACCAGCAACCCTTTGATGTTCAGCCTTAACTTGCTGACACACCAAGCACTTTGCTACAAAGCGAGCAATCTCCTTTTTCATGCCTTCCCACCAGAAATGCTGTCGTAGATTACGGTACATCTTCGTGTCTCCTAGATGTACGGAATGCGCGGAACTGTGTGCCTCCTTCATAACTTCTTCGTGAATATCTCCTTTTGGTACACACAAATGGCTACCATATCGCAACGAACCATCTTCATGAATTAACAAGTCCGTTCGAAGTCCAGCTTCAACCTGTTCTCGAAACCTTTGCAATCTTGGGTCCTTCGACTGCGCTGCTTTAATACTCTCGATCAATGACGACTGTACTTGCAGCTGCATCAACTAACCTAAAGAATGCGGTAGCACGATCTCCAACTCGAATCTCTGAAAGTCTTCCATAAGCTCCTTGTGTGCAGTCAACATCCGAATTGCTGGCAACCGACTAAGCACATCCGACACTACATTAACTTTCCCCGGATGGTACTTGAGATCAAGATCATAGTCGGCCATCAGCTCCAACCATCTACGCTGCCTCATGTTAAGCTCTTTCTATGTGAACACATACTTTAGGTTTTTGTGATCGGTGAATACTTCGGCCCTTTCGCCTAGTAAGTAGTGTCTCCAAATCTTCATAGCGAAAATCACTGCTGCAAGCTCCAAGTCATGAGTTGGAAAATTCTTGTCATGGGTCTTCAACTACCTCACTGCGTAAGCTATAACTTTCCCATGCTGCATCAAAATACATCCCAAACCTTTCCTAGATGCGTCGCTGTGAATCACCAATCCTCCGGAACCGTATGGTACGGTCAAAATAGGAGCGGTTATCAATTTTTGCTTCAACGCCTCAAAAACTGCCGCACACCTATCCGTCCATACGAACGGTACTTCCTTACGCGAAAGCTTGGTTAATGGCTCAGCCGAACGGGCAAAATTCCCCACGAACCTTCTGTAATAGCCGGCAAGTCCAAGAAAACTTCTGATCTCTGCTACGTTCTTCGGAATCAGCCAATTTTGAACTGCTGCAATCTTCTCGGGATCAACGGCGATTCCATCTACGGATACGGCGTGCCCCAAAAATTTCACTTCTTCAAGCCAAAACTTGCACTTGCACATCTTTGCATATAATCTTTCTTGCCTCAATGTCTGCAATGCGATCTTCAAGTGTTCCGCATGCTCTTCAATGCTCCTCGAGTAGACCAGAATATCATCGATGAACACCACTATAAACTGGTCCAAGAACGGTGAAAAGATTCGGTTAATCAAGTCTATAAATATCGTCGGTGCATTCGTGACTCCGAATGACATCACTAAATACTCATAATGTCTATATCGAGTTCGGAACGCAGTTTTGCAAATATCCTCTGATTTAACTCGGACCTGATGATATTCGGACCGCAAATCCAGCTTTGAGAATACCCTCGCACCACTAAGCTGCTCGAACAATTCTCCAATGCGAGGGATCGGGTACTTGTTCTTAATAGTCACCCGGTTTAATTCTCGATAATCGATGCACATCCTCCTTGTGACATCCTTCTTCTATACTAGAAGAACTGGAGCTCCCCAGGTGAATTGCTGCTACGAATCCAACCCTTCTCAAGTAATTCGATAACCTGCTTCTTGACTTCTTCCAACTCCACTGGTGCCATTGGATAGTACGCCTTTGAGATTGGCGCTGCACCAGGAACAAGATCGATCGCGAACTCTACATCTCGTTTTGGTGGTAAACCCGAGATGTTCTCGAACACATCCATGAACTCTCGAACTACAACTGGCGCTTCTTCCTTATCAATTTCCATCGACGAAAGAACATTGTTTGTCGGCCTAGCCCTAAACTCGACTGGCCCGACAGAACTGCTACCTCCAGCAAAAGCAAACTCCTGATGTCCGGAAATTTGGAAAATCACTTTTTTTGCCCTACAATCAATGTGAGCGTGGAAAGTGCCGAGAAAATCCATTCCCAAGACAACTTCATAACATCCGGTATCAATCACCAAGAAATCTGCAAAACATGAATTGGTAAGCAATGAAACTGAGAGAACCAAGGAAATTTCACGACCATGAATCAAGGAAATGAATCAAGACTAGGATTCCAAGTTACTTAAATAGAGTACCGCATTGTAACCATGCTGCAGTTCATAGTTACAATCACATATCTCTACTCAAGTCGCCCAAATCCTAGAGATAAACAATAGGGAACCAAAAGTTTCAAGTCGAGATGCAAAGAGGTTTGCATATCATCAAGGTAAGGATCAGGAGGAAGTTAAGATTCAAGAATGGCAAGATGGTAAAGTGGCAGGACATGTTCCTAATCACGAGTATTCTGATTCGTGTATTTGGTCTAATACCCAACTACAAAAGAATCAAGCCCGATTAACCTAAATCCTATGGCCCTGATACCAAACAAACCCTGTCACGCCCCGCTTTTCAGAGTGTGCTAAGATAGGCACGTGACAGAGCCAACCGTGCTACCTGTGGATAGGAAACATCCCTCCATAGTGACATTACGGCTGTCTAGAGATGTCAAGAACAATAATAAACTATCTAGTACATGTCCATAAGCCAGAATAAACGAGTCATGAAATAAAATAATGCGGAAGCTAAAAGATCCAATACAATAACAAACTGGAATGTATGTCCCATAATGTGGGCTCACACCAGGAATGAAAATACTGAAAGGAAACTAAACTAAACTAATAACAGGTCCTCACTGCTCGGCCTGTGGATCAAAATACTCCTGGATTGCCTGCGATAATGATAATGGATCTGGGCCATGCAAAACCCAGACGTCAGTGCGTCATAATATCAATAATGTTAAGCAAGCAGGATATAATGAGATATGCAGGCGTGAAGTATGAACAGTAACAAGTCATCAGTAACAGGTAAACAGTAACATGAATATATATCAGTGAACCAGATATAAACAGGTGAAGTGCAGTGAGTATTCTAAACTGTACTATAGGGTTAACTACTCTAAAGTCATTTGAAATCAATTAATGCAATCTTCATCGTAACCTATCGGTCTATGCCCCGTTCATTCCCCACGGGACCACGGTAAAATGATGTAATAGACTGTGAGTCTATGTCCCATTCATTCCTCACGGGACCACGGTAAAATGATATAATAGCCCTTTGAGTTACGTTCAGCTACATTCTTGATTTCCCCATACCCCTAAGTCATGTGTGTAAGTCAGGTATTTATAAATCTGAGACTAATGCCAACACAGGATCAAGCAGGAACATGTTTGTCTGTATAGACAACAGGAAATGTCCGTAAGGATAACAGGTCAAGATTGTCGGCATTACTAACAAGATCAGGTAACATGTCAAGTAGTGATATATCAGGTCATGTCAGGTAGTGTACATGTATCAAGTCATGTCAAGTAGTGGTGTATCAGGTATCAAGTCAAGCAGTGGTATATCAGGTCATGACAGGTAGTACACATGTGTCAAGCGGATGCTTATACTAAAACTGTAGCAAGTACGGATACACGGTAAAGTATGGATGCACAAATATTTTGTCAGGGGTTACATCATGACTATGTAGGATGCACAATTATTGAGCATGGTGCACTAATACAACAGTAACATGAAATAATATGGTCTCGGCATGCAACTAGATATGTAATAAATCGTACGGATGCAAACGGATACTATAAAACTGTAAATCGGTAAAATTTGCTGAATATTAAAACACAAGCACTATTATTTATTAAATAGATATTGATATAATAATATTAACATGGATAACATATTCAAACTGATTAATAACTATAAAAGTGGTATTGATTAACCATGCACAAGAAAGTTCCGTTCAGAAATTCAGTGTCACCCTGATTTGTAAAATAACTTAAAAATAACAAACGTTCTCCAAAAGGGACATGTTTTATACCAAAACAAATATAATTCAATAAGGTTTTCATTTTTATAAGTATAAGAATCTCATGTTGTTCCTACAAAAAGTTATGAACATTCGAAATTGAAAGTTTGCTGCTGGAATTTTCCTGGACAGCAGTTTAGAGATATTTTCATTTGCATTTTACGTTATTTAAACAATTTATTTTGTAAGTAAATATTTCATAGAGTTATAGTATTCTGAGTTAGCTTCTTAACGAACTAAAGAACGTATACTAATGATTTTTCTATGATTTATAATGAATTTTATAAGGCAAGGTGTACAGTAAATTTCAGATTTGTCGTATCCACTTTTCAACGACGTTTCATGTGTAAACTATAATATTTTCAAATGTATAACATTATAAAATACAGATTATAAACTAATTAAAGATAATAATAAGAAATATTACGACGATATATATTTTAAATGATATGGATGCAAACGGGTATCACATAATCGTAAAATGATAAACTAACAAGTGCGGAACATATAACTAAGCAATATGAAATGTAATTATTCAATTTGATGCAGTATATGATAGTATAGTATGTAACAAGATAAGTTTTCATGACCTAGATCTGAAATGATATGAATGGATGCAAACGGAACATCAAAAAGTTATAAAACTAAACATGGGGTGCATGATTTTAAATACAGGTATTCCATTTGTTTAAATAGATGCATCTAAAGTAATGTAGCATGTAATTAAGCTTGGTTTGCATGCTCTAAATCTTAAATGCACTATACAAATGTAAACGGAACGTCGAAAGGCTGTAATATGAAACATGGGATGCTTGATTCAAAATACAGGTGTGGTATTTATTTAAATAGGTATATAATGAGTTATATAGCTTGTAGCAAGATTAACTTGCCTAGACGAAACAAGAACGGATGTGTACGGAACGTCCTTCGTCGGCAAAATGTCGCGACGCGTGCACGGTATACGGAACGGTTCCAAACAACGCATGATGGTGATCATGCAAGTCAGGTACGTTCATTGGATCACTCGGATCGTCAGTGACGAGCACGGCTCCGGCGGTGATCACCGGAATCAAGAAACAAGATCAAGAAAAAGAAAGAAGAGAGAAGAAGAAGTAAGAAGAAGAGGCTGTGTATTAAATAAGGAAAGAAAAAATTAAATAAATAAAATATATATAAATATATATATCTGCAGAGGAGAGAGAGAGAGAAAGGGGTTGTTAGTTTGTTAGGAAATTAGTTTAAATTTAAATTTAAAAAATCTTTTATTAGTTAACTAAATTTTAATTTGTATCAATTTATAAAATTAATATTATATAAATAAAATTTGATATTCTGGTAAATACAAATATAGTCCAAAACATGCCCGGGTCGGGTCTAAAATTCAATTTTAAAATACGAAAAATATACATGTCGACCAAAATAAAAAATGAATGTCCGGATAATGAAAAATGCATACCCCCAAGAACGGATGCACGCACGTGCGCGTAGCCATCCAAACAAGTCCGTTTCACTGAACGGGACGAGAACAAGATGCGTGGATGCTACCACGGGGCTAGGGGTATCATGCAGGCCATGCAATGTATTTTTTAAATATTTTATGTGACTTAAAATGTTATATTGTAAAAATGCAAATGCCAGATAAAATGCCAGTATTCAAGATGTATAAATTAAAATGAAAGTGCACGAGTCCATATAACATGTCAGGATAAATCATAAACATGAATCAAGACTGGTTTCAAGCATGCGGGTCGGGTCGAATGCAAATACAAATGTCAAATACACTATTCGCACCCAAAACACAATAAATCAGGAAAATACCATAAATAAAGAAATACATGAACTAGAACTGGTATAAATGAACTAGGGTATTACACTTTCGCATGGAACTAATTAAATAAGCTCGTTTCCGTAGGGCATAACCCCGTTAACACCTTTCTTAGACACCTACTGGATCAGCTAATTGTAAAGTGGAAAACTCTCCCAGGAGTAACACTTACTCGCAGTGGGTATTGGGATCCAACTATCTCATAGAAAGTATGAAATCTCATAACAAATTTCAACACCTGAAATTCCCAATATCTGTTTTTACCCCTAGCGACTTATGACCTTGGCTATGGTCAACAAATTATAAGCGCTAACCAAGTTCAACCCGTCATTTCGTAATTGAATTAAACCCACCCGTACGACCCTTAACAAGATCAACAAAGCCGTACGACTACCCTAATCCAATCGCATCACATGCTGTAGATAAGTACTAATCAGCTACCGCACACTACGTCTTGACAAGGTCAACAAACTCAGCATGAATACTAAATAGTCCTTATCTGAAATGACGGAGGGCTACAACTAGTTTTGAAGAAAACCTTTATCGTAATGAACTTGATATCGTTGTAGAATCTAGTGATTTGCAAATGTGTGATTTAAGCTCCGCTTTTAAAATCGATTAGTTTTCAAAACAAATCGAGTGGTTTGTAGCATTTGTTAGTTTTGCTAAAGAGGTCACTCCCTGTGAAGGGATCTAGGCTCTTTCCTCATCGAATGAGGTGCTGGATATTCATAAAAGAATATCGCTATGCACAAAAAGAACTAGAGCTACCTTTTTTGAAAATTTTGATTCTACAACATCATTAGGTTTCTTATCTTTTCATTAATCTCATTAATGACGTCCCATCATTTATGTTTCCTAAACATTACAGAAGAAACGAAAATAGAACGTACGCTTATGCCATCCGCATTCGCTACTGGGCCCCGTCATGCACCGTTAGGTTACTTAACTAACGGCAGAGCGGGGGCTGGACTAACGCGGATACAAAACATAAGCAACGTTTATTATATATATCATATATATATAGCATTCGTCTCACGCAGTTATATGATCACATTACAGAACTCAAGCAGCAAAAGTCAACATATGAAATATTGGATATTTTAGGAGGTCCGTGTTTTAAAATTAAGCCAGTAATGAAAAACATGGATTCCACGGTCGTGATGAATAGCCAAACCCACATCTATAGACCTGTACGAGAGCGACAAGCAACCCTGCAAATTCTAGAGTTAGGAGACCCGGTCTCGACTCTTTGAGATGGCCTCTCACTGGACTCTAGAACCCGGTGCTCCCCGCCTTGGGTCTGTCCTAACACGGAAAAATAAATAATATACATCAATAGTGACATCAACCTCAATCCGGAAGTGTCCCAATAAAAGAATATTACATACAATTTTACATGAATGAAAATACAAAAACTCTCATCCCACGTAAAAAAACCCGGCTATTCAATCACGACGATCCAATATAATATATCACAGCAACACATAACATCACATGTCATCAACGTAAGTAAATATGCATATCCTGAATGTCGTTGACGTATAGCAACGAGATCGGGGATACACCACATATTACACTTACGGTCCCAGAAAAGAAATGAAAAACTACAATAATTAGAATCCGCATATACTTTAGACATCATAAACCCGGAATATCACATATTCCAAATTTCATACCAAACCTATAAACTTTGCATTTTAGTCTCGGATTGAAAACACTTTTCAATAACCAGTCGGGTAATTCAACAAGATTTCCGATAAATGATCGAATGCTCGTCGGGAACTTTAGTAGATGACCACACCCCCGATGCCGTCGACGAAGTGCACTTAGGCGGAACACCGCGGCCGCGAGCACCCGAGTGGATGCTTTTGGCAATGGGGTTCTCCTACAATCACTTGGTCGGGGATATGGGGCGTGGCTATCTAGTAGTGTTTCCCGGTGAGTGTTTGCGTACAATACGAGATTGCGACGGAGTTTTGATCCGAATTAAAACTTCATGGCAATCGATCAAACGAGACTAAACCGCTAGATTTACTAAACACTAACTAGTTTTCAGAAAACTAATTATTGTGGATTCCAAATATTGTATCACATATCATCATAATCTAGACGACGTTAAACATTTTGATCGATTCATCAAACGCCCACAAATCACAGAGACCTCAACAACTTGAGTCTCACTAAAAATACCCAGAAAACCCAGAATCACAAAATGGAGCAGCACAAGAAAAACGAACCCATAACTCCACAACCTTGCGACGGAACCGCGGCCAAAACAAGGGTTAGGTCGCGGTTCCACGGCGGTTTAGTGGAGACGGGGCCTCATATTTCTTAGGGCTCCATCAAATAACTTGCATAATTTTCTACATATTTTTAATCTTAAAAATTCCAACTTTTGAAAAATGGACAGAAACTTAGCGGAAATGCGGGTTTCGAAACTCGATCGAACACTTTAACGTCGTAAAGACTTCTCCTAATGTTCTAGCTTGGCTCTGATACCATGAAAGTGTTTCGTAGCACCACCACAAGGTTTACACAGGCATCATGTATGCAATTTAAAAAAATTTGGGATGCTAAGCTACACTAATTTAGAATCTAACTAGAGTATTAGGATTTAGCATATGATAAAGCAAGAACTAATCTAAGTGATGGAGACTACAACCTTTGCAGACCAAGTCCTTCAATTTTATAGCTCCGGGTAGTAGTCCCTACGACTTCTTTTGGCCCCACTTGAATAAATGCACGATCTTGCTTCGCGATCTTCGAGGCCAAAGATGATATACCTTGAAGATTCTCTAGTTCAAGCTACCTCTTCACTAATCATGCATTAGTGAAGGAAACACCCTAATCCAAATGGCTAATCTAGAGTAGGATGATTATGTAGGTGTTTTAGCTCACTAAGAATTCTCACAAGCCTTAGGGTTCACAACTCATGTGAGGGTTAGGGCTTGGAGGATGAAAGAGAAGAAGATAATGGAGAGAGCTAAGGAAAAGAGCTAAGGTTTCAAGTGTGGAGAATGGCTCATCTTCCCTTCACTTATTGAAGTATGGATTATATCACAATATAAAATCCAACCATGCTTCAATAGTGAATGGAAACTAATAAAAAAAATGCATGAGCCATACTTTACACCATGCCACAAATATCTCTCCAATTTCCACCTCATTTTTCTATTTTCTCAAAATAGAAAATCCAAATATATATATATATATATATATATATCACACATATATATAAATATATATTAAGAGAATATAAACTTTAAGTGAGCTTAATATTAGTTAATATATAATTATATCAAATATAAAAATATATATCAAATTATTAAATCAACACTTGATTTAATAATCCGGTTATATCATATATAACCGACTAATATCATTTATCTGTATATCACATTATCAAATCAACATTTGATTCAATAATCCGGTCATATCACATATAACTTGACCGATATCAAATGTCGCAAGATTAGAATACAGTATCACATACTCGTATTTAATTAGGCTCCCACACATATCAGCATATGTGCCCTACTTCGTTTCGCTTGAACTAGGAAACCTCTGTGTGGGACTCCAAAGACTCGTCAATATGTCAGCAGTAGGTAATGATCACATCAGTTACCCACAAGCCGTCAGCGGTACTAGCTGGACGTAACGGCTACCCAGGTATTGAGCGATTAGAAGATCAACAAGCAAGCTTGTCCAAACTCCCATGAAGCCTATAAGTAACACTTACCGTACAGTCCGGTCTCTTCGTCCGATATGTCGCATATCAAGTCTAGGGGTGGAATCGTCAGACCCCAGTAACTTGATAAGTCATGCCGATGTATGGCTTATAATGGTTCGAGAAACCACTGATAGCACTTACCAGCAAATCTCATCAGCCCTAACCAGGGACTTACTGTTATAGCCAATCAGCCATAGAGCAACATCAACTCCCAATACCGGGAGAGACGAAACCCCTCCTATCGCTCACTGCCTCCATGTGACTCGGGACTGTACCCAAAATCCACCTGTTTACACGACTCCTTTGAGCCATGGTAGGGAGGAAATCAAAGCACAGTGGGAACTACACAAGACACTATGATGATCTCGGGTCTACAGACTAACATGTACCAGTGTCACCAGAGAACTACTATCTGACGATAGGTATAGTACCATCTAGGAGTTCTCGGCGAGTCCTATTCGGTGTACCCATGTTCTAATGAGCACCTGTGCATAATCTTTGATGTCAAATACCAATGGTTATGGGATCCACTGTTAGTGAGATATACCCTAGAGGACATTATTGTATCATACTGGATTGTATATTACATATTGGAAGCTTAGGATATTCACAGTTATGAAAACAGTCTTCCTCAAAATGGTAGTATGCTACCTGGTTTGATTCTATCTCAATATGTGCATGTGTTTCTTTTAGCATATCGCTTATACATATTGGTAGAGCCCTTAGGATCTTTGTTTGACTACCAGCATTGTGATGGCAATCACACTAGTGGGGGCTAGGTAGTCTATATGCACATCCTTATACAGGTCCCTAGTCGTAGGATTATCGAGACGGGGCATCGATACTACGGAGTAGACTAGTGTATACGCTTCTCATCCCAGCAAGGGATATGGTCTATCCTACGGCCATTACTGGAGATAGTATGCAGGTGCTTATTAGGTTATGAGTTACACTGGACAGGACTCGTTGGGAACTGCTGGTTGGTATTATACCTATCGTCAGGAAGAAGTTTCTAGGTGACATGAGTACAGGTTAGTCCGTTGACTTGCCATCGCTATTTCGTCTCGAGTGTGTTCCTACTGCACTTTGATTACTATCCTACCACGGCTCAAAAGAGTCGTGCAAACAGATAGTAGTTGGGTGTAGTCCCGAAGCACTTGGAGACAGTAGCGGTCAGATATGATTCGTCTCTCCCGGTAGTGGGGGTTGATATCGTACAGTGTTCAGAAAGCCATTACACAAAGTCCCAGTCCAAGGAGGTCGAGAAATACTGGTAGGCACTCCAGTAGTTTCTCAAGGTCTATTGGGCTCTCCTCCGGCATGACTTATTGGGCTGTTAGGGGTCCGACGTTTACCATTCCCCTATGCCTGATATGTGAGTATCTTAGACGAACAGACCGGACTATACGGAGATTGTCACAGACAGGCTCAGTAGGAGTTCGGATGAGTTTCTTCATCAACCTTCTTATCGACAGATACCTGGGTAGCCGTTACGTGGAGCTAGTACCGCTGACGTGCTTGTGGTTAAACCCACTGCCAGCGTACTGTCGAGTCTTTAGAGTCCCACACAGAGGGTTTCCCTGCTTCGGGAAAAAGATGTAAAGGCCGTATGCTTTTACGGCAGGGCTCCGATCACATACGTGTACTTGTACACGGATGATGTTCGGGCAGACAATACTAGTGGGCTTTGGTTTAAGCCGGATCCTAGTATTGTATTATTGGATTGTTATCGTCTCAGTGTATTCATATTTTTCGAAATATGGATACGGGTATGTATATACGGTGATGGCATTCTTGTAATTTGGAAAGACATGCTTCTAAAAGGGGACACCTCATTATTGATTTATCTATTTTCCAAAATAGATTAATGAGGTGGAATTGGAGGAGACTTTTATGGTATGGTGTGAGGAATGGATTAGGTATTTGTTTATTGGTTTGGATGCACTATTGAAATATGACTATTATTTTCTATGTGAAAATAATGGTTACTTCATTATTGAAAGTCTTGAGCCATTCTCTACACTTCACAACCCTTGCTCATTTGCTTCTCTCCTTTCTCTCTCTTCATTTCATCTTCTTCTTCCTCTAGTAAACCCTTACACTCACATGTGTTGTGAAATAAAGGTTTAGTGAGATAATACAATCCATTAGACATTCTCTACATCACCTATGCTACTTAGATTACCGAACCATTTACCGTAGTTACCTCGGTTTAGAGGTTGGAGCTTGAAGCACAAACTCTCGGGTGGATCATCTTTGATGCGAGGAGGCCGATCATGCAACCTTCATTCGTTCACCGAGGGGCCAAGGAGAGGAGGATAAGAAGACCCGAAGGACTGGTTCTAGGAGGTATAACACTCTTACCGAGTAGCTAAAACTCCTAGATAGTTTAGTTAGTTAAGGTTTTAGTATAGATCCTGGAGTTAGCCGGTGTTGCGTAGTTCGTTAAAATCGTTTTTGAAAATTCCGCCTCCCTGCGAACCCGCGGGGTGCGCGACATCGGCTTACAGTGGTATCAGAGCCTACAAAACCTTAACAAGCTAGTAAGCAAGTAGTTAGAAATTCAATCGTCGGAAAAATCTCAAAATCACGATCCAAATGCTTGTTTTCTGTCGATTTTCAAAACTGGTCTAAAAATATTTTCAGAGGCCTTAAAAATACAAGCAGGGGTTTTAATGAACAATGGAGAAATTTGGTTTCGTGAGTCTTCAAGACCGCTGCGGAACCGCGGCAGAACTGTGTGTTTTGCCGCTGTTCCGCGGCTGAGTCAAGGCTGACTCGGTCCAAATTTCTTCCGTGGGTCTACGATCTGGAATTGTGATTTTGGGAATATTTGGTTTCTACCCAGATTGTTTGTGTACTGGATTGTGCATGGGGTAGACACGGTTTTAGTTAATCGATTGAAATTCTAAGATTACTTGGTTAATTGGGTTTTCTGTGTTTGTTATATATACATGATGATAAAGAAAAACCATATAGCATACTATCATTTTGAGTAAGACTGTTCTACCCGTATAGGTCCTCTCTCAATCATCACAATCGCTTGCCTGCGATTACAATAATTGACTTGAGGGCACTATATCTAACAGTAACGCAATATCCCTCCTTACGGAGTCACAAAGATAAGGCCTACCCCGGCTTTGATTATTGGGGTATTTTGCTTTCACCGCTTCATGGAAGATGCTCCATCGAAGTAGAGTTCCCATTGGGAATCATTTTCTTCTTTGGTTGCGTCGAACGCATATTCGTCTGGCAACTCGCAATTTAAGGGGGAGTCGGCTGGTATCGGATGCTCCGCTAGAAAGTCAGCTATAGCCTGACCTTTCACTGCTTTAAGGGATCGATACGTTATCGAGAACTCCATCAGGAGGAGGGCCCATTTGGCGAGCCTTCCTGTTAGTATGGCCCTTGACATTAGATATTTGAGAGGATCCACCTTCGATATGAGATGGACTTCGTGTGCCAAGGCGTAATGTTTAAGCTTTGTTATTGCGAAGATTGGTGCCAGGCAATGCTTTTCGATGAGGGGATAGTTGTTTTCTACCCCTAGGAGAACTCGACTCAAATAGTACAGAGCTCTCTCCTTTCTCTGATCATTCTCTTGTGCCCATAGTACGCCTAGAGAACCTTCAAGGGCCGTTGTATATAGGATAAGAGGTTTTCCTTTAACCGGAGTGGTCAATACCGGCGGATATTGCAGATATTGCTTGATTTCATCCAATACGTTTTGACACTTTTGATCCCAGATGAACATGGTCCCCTTCTTCATCAAATGACTGTAGGGACGCCATTTTCCGGAGAGGTTGGCTATGAACCGCCGGATATATGCGAGCTTTCCTTAGAGAGACCGCAGTTGTTTGAGGGTCATTAGCGTGGGCATTTCCATAACCGCCTTGATCTTTGAACGGTCGATTTCGATCACTCGATGACGTGCGATGAATCCTAGGAATTTTCCTGATGAAACTCCAAACACGCATTTTAGAGGGTTCATCTTCAGATTGTACTTCCGAAGACGTTGGAACACTATTTTTAGATGTTCCTAATGTTTCTTGTGAGATTTACTTTTTACCACAAGGTCGTCGATGTAGCATTCGACGATCTCGTGTATGAGGTCATCGAACATCTTTGTCATAGCCCGTAGGTAGCGCCAACGTTTTTCAAACCGAAGGTCATCACTTTATAGTAGAATATGCCCAATGGGGTCCGGAAGGCGGTATGCTTTTGGTCTTTTGGATGCATTTTCATTTGGTTATATCCTGAAGATCCATCTATGAAGGAGAAGACCTCATGGGCAGACATGTTATCGATCATCAGCTCTGTAATAGATACTGGGAATTCATCCTTCGGGGAAGCTTTGTTGAGGTCCCGAAAGTCCACGCAGATACGAACCGTCCTATTTTTCTTCATCACTGGAATGATGTTAGCGATCCAGTCGAGATATTGAACTTCTTGGATGAAGCCGGAGTCGATTAGTTTCTTGACCTCAGCGTTGATGCTCACCTCAAGTTCGAGTTGCATCCTTCTCGGTGCCTGTTTGATTGGTTTTATTTTCGGGGATATAGCCAGTTTGTGTACTGCCACTTTTGGATCTAGACCCAGCATTTCAAAATAGTTCCAGGCGAAGCAATCTTTATACTGCATAAGCATGTCTTTTAACGTGGCCACCTGTTTTTCAAATAAAAGTTCACTGACGAACGTTGGCCTCGGATCATTTTCCATCCTTAAGTCAATTTTTCTTAGGTTGTCCGCCGTGGTGTGTACCCCATCTTCCAGCTCTTTTGGTGCTGGTGGAAACTCTGAGATCACTTCTTCCTCGTCTTTATTTGCGAAACACCTAAAGAGTTCATTCATAGTCGCGTGACCTCTCTCTTTTTAGAGTGTTATCATATGGAAAGTACGAGTTCGCTTCCATTCTTATTGTTGAGCCAGTTCTAACCGGACGTTGTAGGTTCTTTTTGGCTCATGCTTTTGTGGCGGGGTTACCCTCCAGCTGTCGGATAATATAAACCTGCCTTATTGATACTGATCTTCTACCAAATCTTTGAAGGTGTAGCAGTCTTCAAGGGGATGACCTATTACTCGGTGATAGGAGCAATAATCCGGATGATGGACCTCGTTTATTTTTTCGGGGTGCTGAGACTCCGAAAGTGTCATCATTTAGTGCTTCATGACAAGGTTGAATATTTTCCTTGTCTTGTCTTGAGGGAAAGAGTATTCCCGACCCATCTTCTTTATAAAGGACGGGCTCCAATCGAGTTTTTCTCGATTGCATGGCGTCTTTGATCCACTTTGTTGTTTTCGAACGTTGTTCGTGTTCTTTGCCCTGTTTTTGCCTTTTTTAGGATTTTCCCCTTTCGGTAGATCATACAGTGGGCCGGGGGCGAAGAGCGTTGTAGTCTTCCTTCTCCGCAGATTGCTGACTGAGACGCTGCATCCTGGCCTTTTCATAAATGGCCATTTCGCGGCTGTGATTGTCCCGGCTCTTTTGGCAAGCTTCTTTATTAATCTGTCATTTTTCTCTTCCAGCGACGGACATAACGTTTTTAGAGCGGGATCTTGCTCCGATTTGATGTCACAACTACTTGGAAGAGCGTTTTCCCCTTCACTGGAGCTGTTTATGACGCAACAAATATGGATCCTCTCCCTTTTCATGGACCAAACGTATCCAAGTCCGGTTGTCTCCATCTTCCCATTAGGCATCTTTTGCTGAGTTCCGGGAATATACCAAATCTTTTGTAGAATTGGGTTTGTCGAACAGTTTGTTCGAGGGAAACACCTTGGCATCTTAACAGCCTTTTCAATCCTTTCGCGTTGTATCTTGGCAGACGGATTGGTTGAGGCCTGTCGAGTGCAAAATTGGCACCATGCCAGACTTCTTTTTCTACTTTATTTTCCTTAAATTGGTAGAAGAAGATCGCTTTTTCTCCTCTTCGCATGGGAGGTACGTATAAAGTTTTCAGTTCTTATACACTGTATGTATGGAGCGCAACAATTTTCTTGTAATGCCGAAATGGAGCCATTGTAATTTGTAGACTCCGATCTGTTCCGGCAAAAGTTTGCATTGATGGACGGACGGAGAATATTGTGTTGGCCTCGTCCTCAGAGTCGCTGCCAAAGACCAAAATAGAAGTAGATGGTCGGGGCTTATTGTTTTCTTTCTGGGGTTGCCCTGAGTAGACTATTTCTTCATCTTCCTCGGTATCGCTCCCAAAGATTAGGATAGTGGCGACGGAATTCTGTTTATTCTCCGGCTTATGGTACCTTTCAGTATCCTCGAAGTCTGGTAGGAAGTATTTTGCGTCTTCATATTTCCGAACTTCGTTTATGGAGAATGGGTTTAGCTCTCCCGTGATGGTATACTCTGAGCCATCCTTGAAATACTTCATACACTAATGTTGCGTAGAAGGAATGACGTTGTACTAGTGTAACCAAGGCCTGCCGAGCAAAGCGTTGTAGCAAGTCTTGGCATCAATGACATGAAATTTGATGTCAGTGACGAGCAGACCGAAGCATAGCGTCAATATTACGGACCCCAGTGTCCGTGACGACTGTGAGTCGAATCAGGAGATGCTAATTTTATCTGGAGCAAGGTGCTGAACGTTCATGCAAATTTCCTTCAGCACCCTCACATTGAGAAGGTTGACGGAGGATCCATTACCGACAAGGATTTTCCCTATCTTGATGTCATGGCAGTACTCGGTGATGTATAACGGGCGATTATGTTCGCGCATACTGAGGAGGAGATCTTCATCGCTGAATGTAATGTCAATCGTCTGGACCTCTGCCAGTTCATCTTTCATCTTCTTTTCCGCGAAGAAAGTTTAGAACTGATCGAGCTCTTATAATGCCTTTGTTCCCCTCCGAACGGCGGACAAGACATGGACGTCTTGCCTGAAATTCGGGGCAGATACTAATTGGTGCTATCCGTCTACCTCTCCAAAGATGCCAAGTTGATTTATGGCACCATGTATCGAAGGTTTAAACGGATGCGTCTGATGTAGCAGACTTCGTCAGATTCCCCCTCGCTTGAGGGGTTTTTGATTGTGGGGACGCTCTTCCCTGCAGGCGCAAGCCCCTGCAGTTAATTACGCTACCGCATCGCGGTAACAACTTTCTCCTTCTCTAGAATTTCACTTCATGTCGTGGGTGTTTGTTTTGTTTGTGGTTGCTCGTGGATTGTATACGGAGACTAATTTATGTCGTCGCCCGTAGGACGTGGATTAGTCTAAATCCGTATTTTCTTAGATTTGGGTTTGGGGTTTTGGTTTGAGGATACGTTAGCCATATTTGAGGCTAAAATCAACTCAAACGTTTGTTAATGATACGTTAGTCCAATTTGAGACTAAGATCGACTTAACTGGATCGTTTAGATCCGACAAAAGAGCATTTGGGCTCTATTGTTCCAGTTTAGGGACGTAGTGGTCCATTGTATGTATGGTCGTCGGGACCTATCACCTCTCTGACGACGTTGAAGGATTACAACGACAGGTGTCATAAGAGTTCAGAGATGTACCCTTGAACCAAAGTTGATTGGGGGATCTATAGTCCAATTTGGGACTAAAGTCTGTTTGAGGATTTAAGGATACGTTAGCCATATTTGAGGCTAAGATCAACTTAAACGGGATCGTTTAGATCCGACAAAAAAGCATTTGGGGGCTCTATTGTTCCAGTTTAGGGACATGGTGGTCCATTGCCAGTTTAGGGACATGGTGGTCCAATAAAATGTATGGCTGTCGGGACCCATCACCTCTCTGAAAACGTTGAACGATTACAACGATAAATATCAGAGGAGCTCAGAGATGTACCCTTGAACCAATGTGGATTAAGTAATCTGTAGCCCAATTTGGAAACTAAGATCAATTAATTAAGTTATGAGCACATTGGCTCAGTTGAGTCTGAATTGAGGACTTATGGCCAATTTGGGCTAAGTCCAACTAAGTTAGAAATATTGGCTCTTGTTGGACCATTAAACATTTGTCTGGGTTCAAACCCACATCATTCAGCAGTGCTAAACAGAGATTTAGGGGTTCTGACAATTATTTTGTCTTTGATTTCCTCAATTTTGAGATTTATTTGGAGGAGGGACTTTTGCCTCGGGAGAACTAGCCAATTTGGCTAAAAATAGTGTTAAACACTAAAGAACAACAGTGTTAAACACTGAAGACAGAACTCTCAAATTAGTGTTAAACACTAAAAGACAATCAGTGTTAAACACTGGAAATATAATCCCCGAATTAGTGTTAAACACTAAAGAAAGAGGGGTCACGTGTGGACACGTGAGAGCGCCCAAAGGTGGGACCAGATCCCTTTTCTTCGTCTGCAATTAAGTGTTAAACACTTTTTTATATTTTTATTTTGGAGTATCACGTGTTGGCACGTGATGAGGATTTATGTTCTGGCTGTTAAAGCATCCACCAAGGGGTCACGTGGGAACACGTGAGAGCGCCCAAGGCCTTGTATTTCCTTTGCTTTTTCTTTCTGCGTTTTGGGAGTCATGTGGGAGCGTGTGAGGCATTGCCTCAAACCTTCTTTTCTTCAGGGATCTTTTCAAAGGTCACGTGGGGGCATGTGACCTTTGTTCTTTTCATGAAGAGAGATCTTTTAAGTCTCCTTATTTTAAGAATTGAATTCTCTGTAGGGTTAAACCCTAATTATGATTTTGGAGGAATTAAATTTCTATGGTGCAAGAATTAAATTCTTATATAGGGTTAAACCCTAATTTTGTTTTGGGAGAATTAAATTCTCTAAACTCAATTCCCCCTCTAAGTTTTGGATCTGCATGGCAAGATTTCAACCCGATGAGAATTAAGTTCTCAACTTATGGGGAGATGTGCTCTGTGCAGATCTTCAACAAGAGGAAGAACTAAATTCTTGTAGAAGAGTTAAACTCTTAGGTTTTGAGAATTAAATTCTCTGTTTGAAGTTTTGATCCCTTTTCTTTTCTCACCTAGCGTTTTTCTTTGTTGAGAATTAAATTCTCCTTTCTCTGTTCTTCTCTCTCCAAGGTAGCTCCCTCTTTTCTCTTCTTGGCTCCTATTTATAGGAGAAAGAAAAGAATCAGTCTGTTCAATGAATCTTTCATTGAAAGATTTTAATTGATTTCATAATTAATATGATCTTTTAGATCACACAGTGAATTTTATTCACCATTGGATTTTAAATCCAAAGATATTATGTTTGTTATTTCTGGTGAGATTCTTAGGGAAATCTTTCCTTGTATCAAATCTTTCCATAAATTGGTGATCTTTAATCACCATTGGATTTTTAATCCAATGGTCCCCATAATCCTTTTCCATTTGGAAAGATTTAGAGAAATTTAGAATTTTAATTCTATTTCGAAAGATTTTAAAGAAATTTAGAATTTTAATTCTATTAAACTGTAAGGCTTTCAAAGCCTGTCACGTGCTGGCACGTGACCCTTGGTCACGTGTGAGCACGTGACCCCCAAATTGGTTCCTTTAACAGCCGCTTGTTTATGTTGTTGTTTTAACCATCACACTTCAACACGTGACCATTGGTCACGTGTAAGCACGTGATACCTCGTTGAGGTATTTTCTGACTTTTAGAATTAAATTCTTTTAAACTGTGAGGCTTTCAAAGCTAGTCACGTGCTGGCACGTGACCCTTGGTCACGTGTGAGCACGTGACCCTTGGTCACGTGTGAGCACGTGACCCCAAATTGGGTCATCTTTCAGCCGTTTGTTATTTCTGCTCTAGCTATCACGTGTCAACACGTGATCATTGATCACGTGTGAGCACGTGATACCACATTGAGGTAATTCCTGATTTTTAATCAGGGAACAGTGCATAGCGTATTTGCTCATAATTTTTGATCCCGGATGAATTATGAAGCCCATAATATATCAAATCGAAGGGTTTTTCGAGATGCTTCCAATACCATCAGAATTTAATAGTTCCTCCTTCAGGAGTTTATCAAAATACAGGCCGGAAGATACTGGTTCGCACTTCCTTAAGTGTATCGCTGCCATTTGATACCTTGGACTCTTCTGCGCAGAAATTTTCGGCGAGAACAAATGCCCCCCACTACTTTGCCCACGTAAGTATATATGTGGGTGAAGTAGTGCAAAGTTATGAGTAGCCGTGGAATTGAGGGCTTAGGAGACAAGTTTAGGGTCCTTGTAGCCTAAGACTTTTCAACTTTATGAGCCGTGAGGGTCTCACAAAGACTTTTCTCCCTACGGATCGAGAGGATCTCGTAGGTGTATTTTCTCCTTAGGGGTCGTGAGGAATCCTAAGTGTGTTTTCTCTTATAAGTCGTAAGGATCTTATAAGAGAATTTTTCCCTCTTACGAGTCGAGAGGACCCGTAAGCGGTTGTTTCCTTCTTTGTCGAGATTCGACTTTGGAGAGTGTGACCCGTGGATAGTATGCAAGAGACCGTTTTGGATCGACTTGCAGGGTCCCAGTGCTCAGGAAACAGGTTTTTTAATCCCCGCTGCCTAAGGCTTTTCCTCACGAGTCGAGACGAATCGAGCAGTTCTCGCAAAGAAATTAATTTCCTCACGAGTCGAGACGAATCGAGCATTTCTCGCAAGAATATCCTAACGTCACAGTTAACCTCTGCTCTTTACGACAGAAGTCCGTTAGGGTCTGTGGTACTTAGGGTTTTGGCCGTCATACCGTCGCATCAGCTGATATATTCCTCGATAGGAAATCGTGCTGTTCGAGTAGGCCTGCGACTGCCGTGTCTCTGATCCCTTCGGGGGCTGGACAAGACGTCTTCAAGCAATCCTCCTTGGCAGTTTGACCGTCGGAAGAGCAAGCGTTAGGAATTTTGCCATGCCGCTTTTTACTTGAGGTTAGGCTCATTTTGGAGAGCCCCGATGAGTCATAACCACTCCGCGCTGGTATAGGATGATCTCCGATAGTCTTTCAGATTTTATATGAGTTACCGTCAAGATCCTGAAGCTAGGAATTTAGCCTTTGCTTCGTTTGCTGGCATTGCGTCTGCTGTATCGAGACGAATGTAGCGGTTGTCTCTAGGTTGTTGGTGAACCGTCGAGGTTTGGAACCAAGGATTTTGCCGTGACTCCTTTTGGTGATGTTGTGTCTGAGTCCTGTGTCGAGACGAACGTCGAGGTGGTGACCACTCCGCACTGGTGCGAGATAATCTCCGATTGTCTTTCAGGCTTTATATGACTTGCCGTTAAGACCCTGAAGCTAGGAATTTGGCCTTCGCTTCATTTGCTGGCATCGCGTCTGCTGTATCGAGACGAATGTCTCGGTGGTGACCACTCCGCACTGGTGCGAGATAATCTACGATTGTCTTGAAGCTAGGAATTTGGCCTTTGCTTCGTTTGGTGGTATTGCGTCTGCTGTATCGAGACGAATGTCGTGGTTGTCTTTAGGTTGCTGGTGAACCATCGAGGTTTGGAACCAGGGATTTTGCCATGACTCCTTTTGGTGATGTTGCGTCTGCTGTGTCGAGACGAACGTCGAGGTAGTGACCACTCCGCAATGGTACGAGATAATCTCCAATTGTCTTTCAGGTTTTATATGACTTGCTGTTAAGACCCTGAAGCTAGAAATTTGGCCTTTTCTTGGTTTGCTTTGGCGCGTCCAAATCCTGCTGGGGGAAGAACGCTGGGGTGACATTTCATCTGCTGTATCGAGACGATTGTCGAGGTGGTGACCACTCCGCGCTGGTGCCAGATGATCTCCGATTGTCTTTCAGGCTTTGTATGACTTGCCGTCAAGACCCTGAAGCTAGGAATTTGGCCTTTGCTTCGTTTGCTTTGGCGTGTCCGAATCCTGCTGCGAGAAGAACACTAGGGTGACATTTCATCTTCTGTATTGAGACGATTGTCGAGGTGGTGACCACTCCGCGCTGGTGCGAGATAATCTCCGATTGTCTTTCAAGCTTTATATGACTTGCCGTCAAGACCCTGAAGCTAGGAATTTGGCCTTTTTCTTCATTTGCTTAGGCGCGTCCGAATCCTGCTGGGGAAAGAACGCTGGGGTGACATCTCGTCTGCTGTATCGAGACGAAAGTCGAGGTGGTGACCACTCTGTACTGGTGCGAGATGATCTCCGATTGTCTTTCAGGCTTTATATGACTTGCCGTTAAGACCCTGAAGCTAGGAATTTGGCCTTTTGCTTCATTTGCTTTGGCGCGTCCGAATCCTGCTGGGGGAAGAACGCTGGGGTGACATTTCATCTGTTGTATCGAGACGATCGTTGAGGTGGTGATCACTCCGCGCTGGTGCGAGATGATCTCCGATTGTCTTTCAGGCTTTATATGACTTGCCGTCAAGACCCTGAAGCTAGGAATTTGGCATTTTGCTTCATTTGCTTTGGCGCGTCCGAATCCTGCTGGGGGAAGAACGCTGGGGTGACATTTTATCTGCTGTATCGAGACGATCGTCGAGGTGGTGACCACTCCGTGCTGGTGCAAGATGATCTCCGATTGTCTTTCAGGCTTTAAATGAGTTGCCATCAAGACCCTGAAGCTAGGAATTTTGCCTTTTGCTTCATTTGCTTTGGCGCGTCTGAATCCTGCTGGGGGAAGAACACTGTGGTGACATTTCATTTGCTGTATCGAGACGAACGTCGAGGTGGTGACCACACCATATGGGATGATCTATGATAGTCTTTCGGGTTTTATATGAGTTACCATCAAGACCCTGAAGCTAGGAATTTGGCCTTTTGCTTTATTTGCTTTGGCACGTCCGAATCCTGCTGGGGGAAGAACACTGTTGTTGACGTTTCATCTGCTGTATCGAGACGAACGTCGAGGTGGTGACCACTCCATGTGGGATGATCTACGGTAGTCTTTCGGGTTTTATATGAGTTACCGTCAAGACCCTGAAGTTAGGAATTTGGCATTTTGCTTCATTTGCTTTGGCGCGTCCGAATCCTGCTGGGGGAAGAACGCTGTTGTTGACGTTGCGTCTACTGTATCGAGACGAATGCTGAGATGGTCTCTAGGTTGTCTGTGAACCGTCGAGATTTGGAACTAAGGACTATGCCATGGCTCCGTTTGATGGTGTAGCATCTATGTCCTGCTGGAATGAGGAGGCACACCGTTGTTGGTCTCCAGGCTGTAGATGTGGCCATTGAGATTTGGAACTAGGGACTTTGCCATGGCTCCATTTCGTTGCGACTCTGAGGTTGGTTGTTGACGTCACGTTTGTGTCTGGTTGGAGTGAGGAGAAATGCCGTTGGTCATCTCTAAGTTGTCGATATCGATGTCGAGACCCTGAAGTTAGGGATTTTTCTTTGCTTCGTTTGTTGACATTGTGTCTGCAATATTGCGACAAATGTCGATATTGTCTCTAGGCTGTCTATGAACTGTCAAGATTTGGCTTCACTTTCTGATGGAGCCTGTTGGGACGATATGGTTCCCTTCTTGTTCGCGCCCATGGATTGTATACAGGGGTCAATGTGACCTCACCTGCAGGGCAAAAAGTTTCATTCTTTCATTTTTTTAATTCTTTCCGCGATGCTCTATCATTTCAGCTTTTTATATCGTGAAAATCGTGATTGCCCAATCATTTCGGCTATTTTTCGCGGTGTCCAATCATTTCGGCTATTTTTCTTTTTACTCGCTGCTTTTTATTGCGAGTTGCCCAATCATTTCGGCTGTTTTTTTTATTTTACTCGCTGTTTTTTATTGCGAGCTGCCCAATCATTTCGGCTGTTTTTGCATACAATTTTACTTGCTGATTTCGTTGCAAGTTGCCCCATCATTTCGGCTATTTCGTATGCATTTTTGGCTCGCTGTTTTTTTTATCGCGAGTGTGTAACTTGGAATCTGATGCCAATCTTAGCATGAGCATCGCTACGACTGGAATATTACCAGGAGCGAATCATCATTTGCCATGAAAGAACTTGGAATTTGATACTGATTTAGGCATCAGCATCGCTACAACTGGGATATTTCCAGGAGCGAATCATCATTTGCCTCTGTCGATGTCGAACAAAGGTGGCTTAGCAAACAGGGTTAGGATCCCGTCGACTAAGGCTTTTGACTTCATGAGCCGTAAGGGTCTCATAAAGGTGTTTCTCCCTACGAGTCGTGAGGATCTCGCAGGTGCGTTTTCTCTTTAGGAATCGTGAGGACTCCTAAGTGTATGTTCTCTTATAAGTTGTAAGGATCTTACAAGAGTGTTTTCCCCTTATGAGTTGAGAGGACTCACACGGGTTGTTCACCGTGCGAACATATCCCTAGTCACGGATGGGACTTGGTTAGGGAAATGCTTATTCGCGCCCGTGGATTGTATACAAGGGTCAGTATTGAGCCGCTTGTAGGGCTATATCGGAGATTGTGGGGGTTGCTTAAGAATAGGTTCAGGTCTC
Source organism: Agapanthus africanus (assembly GCA_030015575.1). Taxonomy (NCBI): domain Eukaryota; kingdom Viridiplantae; phylum Streptophyta; class Magnoliopsida; order Asparagales; family Amaryllidaceae; genus Agapanthus; species Agapanthus africanus. The sequence continues at coordinate 405,037,706 of CM057349.1, read as the reverse complement.
TGTAACTTAAGACTTTCAAATCTTATGAGCCGTGAGGGTCCCATAAGAGAGTTCTCCTTATGAGTCGTGAGGATCTCGCAAGTGTAATTTCTCCTTAGGAATCGTGAGGATCCCTAAGTGTATTGTTCCCTTATGAGTCGTAAGGATCTCATGCAGGTGGTTTCTCCTTACAAAGTCGAGAGGACCCTGTAAGTGTCTTTTAACGAGGTTGCGCCCTTTCGGGTTTTCACAAACACTCGCCGGTAGTCCTGCTGTTTTTACTCACGGAGCCCTTTCGGGTTTTCATCCGTGCCCATTTTGCTTCTGGACATACCGTCTTTTATTTTTTTTCTTTTTTTTCTCTTTTTTTTTAAACGAGGTTGCGCCCTTTCGGGTTTTCACAAGACTCGCCGGTAGCCCTGCTGTTTTTACTCACGGAGCCCTTTCGGGTTTCCATCCGTGTCCATTTTGCTTATGGACATACCTTTTTTTTGTTTCTTTTTACACCACGCCAGCTTGGGGATGCCATGGGTTGGTAGTAGTTTAACGACGTTCGGTCAATTGCAAGTTTTAGGACATTGCGGTCCGTCGTTAGTTTAAGGACGTTTCGTTCCTCAGCCAGTTTTAGGACATAGTGGTCCATTGTTAGTTTAACGACGTTTCGGTCTATGGGGCTTTCCCTATGAATGAGCATGATGCCCCCGGCATATCCATCTTTTTTGGAGCATGTGGTTGTGGCGGGCTCACCTTCCAGTTTTCGGACAGCGCGAACTTGCCTTGTTGGTATTGGTCTTCAACCCAGTTTTTGAAGACGAAGCAATCTTCGATCGGATGACTTACTGATCGATGGTAGGGGCAGTAATTAGGATCGTTGACATCGCCTGGCTATAGCGGACGTTTCGGACTCGGCAGATTGATGAATCCGTTGCGCACTGCCAGCTCAAACAGTTTCCTCGTTTTATCCGGGGAAACGAGTAAGGACGTCGCAGTCTTTCCTCAAGGGATGGACGTGGACGCATATTGTTTTGGCAAACAACCGGCTTTAAGTTGCTCGGCCGTTGTTGAGTATTGGCAACAAAGGTTGCTTTCCCTTTGCCCTTTTCATTCCAAGGCTCTGTCTTTGAAGAGGAAGGCCTATGGCCCACCTGGTCCATTTGGGCCAGCTTGTCAATCAAGGCCTGAAAGGCGGTCGGCTTAAAGAACATCATGAATTGGGAGATGGTCGCTTGAGGGTCGAGAGTACCTACGAACATGCCCACGGCAGGAGCTTCTTCGATGCGCTGCTCGCACTTTAACTATAAATTACGCCACTGTATCGCATACTGGACCCAAGTTTCGCCTGGCCTTACCCTGGCGCTGATCAATGCCGTGATCGGGGTGCGTTCGCTAGCACTCGCGAATCTTTGTGTAAACAGTAGCTCCATCTCCGCAAATGTTTTGACAGAGTCGTTAGGTAGCTCCGAATACCATTCAAAGGCTGTTTCTGCTAAGCTGCCGACGAATTGGCGAAGCAGCAGTTTGTCGTCACCTCCAGTGTTGCCGCATAAGTCCATGAATTGAGCGACGTGCTGATGCGGATTTCCTGTCCCCTTGTACATGTGGAATCTAGGGATCATATATCCCGATGGGTAACTGATTTGGTCGTACCAGCCCGGATAGGGTCGTCCGGTTCTAACAATTTGCCCAGCCGCTTCACTCGGCTGACGAGCTCGTATTTGCTGAGCTATATAGTCATCCAGTGCGGCCTTGGAAATGGTTTCCTCCTTGGCTGCTGAAAGAGCCGGAGGAGGATTGGATGTCTCCCCTCTATCGTCTTCAGTAATGGTCGGAGGGTCTTCAGCTGGAGGATCCTGCTGTAACATCATTCCTACCATATCTTAGAAAAGAAGCGCCATTTGTTTTATATTAGCTGCTTGCTCTACTGCATCTCTGTCCTTCTTTTCGAAGACTCTGCGTAGGAAGTCAGCGTCAGTTTCTTGCTCCTGGCGTTGATCCGAGGATGCCTCCGAGCTTTCTTTTGGCCCGGTAAGTGCGGCCATTGCAGTCATCATTTTCTGAAGCTTCTGTTGTTGCTCTTGGGCTTTTGTCACGGATCGGGTGAGCGGTCGGTGACCCGTCGAAGCGCGGCTATCCTCCTTTCCGGAAGCCATATAAACGGTGTGCCCTACCATGCCCCCAGATTTGGGGCGTTTAGATTCAGTGTCTTTGCAATTTGCCAAAGACACAGGGATCTTCTCCGGCCTCCTTCTTCTATGAGCGGTCGAAGCTGAGGGGACCGTTGCTTTGGGCACCCAGGTGGTCGTCGTCTTTCATTGCTTGACAGGGGGATTTTCTTCCTGCCGGACCTTCATCTTTTTCGGTCGATGAGAAAAATTCGGATCAATCACTGATTCTCGGACCCGTCGCCAAGTCTTGTAGATCATGGAAGACAGCCGTTGAGGAGACTGCTCCGGCTTTTCTGGTTTTGCTTCCACGATGGCCTCTACAGGTGGAGGAGATCTTTTGAGCACCGCAGTTGGCGAATTTCTGCGTACCTTGTTCAGCAATTCAAAACTGTTCCCGGTTGGAACAGCAGCATCGATCCCTACCGTTGGAGCTGGCGGAGTTATCCCAGAGGGGGAGTTGCCCCCAGCCTTCCTCACTTGGCGCCAGTGGCGACGTCGAGCGTGTCGTGCGGATGGAGTTGTTTCGGCTATAAGGGTAACCTCTTCATGCCCCCTGCTTTGAGGAGAGACTGTTATTGGTGCTAGCCTGTCGAAGACTGACAGCCGTTGAGATGCAATGTCTAATCTGTCAAAGACAGACCTCTGGGCAGGGGAAGCAGCCTTGAGGACCTCGCTTGGAGCAGCAACCGGAATGGCCAGCCTTGTGAAAACTGACTTCTTGGAAGGAGGAGCCTTTCCAATGATTTCGTTTGCTTGAGCCGGGATGGCTATCCGCTTTGGGATGGCAGCTTCGGGTATCGCGGGCTTGTAGACGTTCTGGCCTAGTCTGTTGAAAACTGAGGTATTGAAGTTGGGCGACCCGTTGAGAGGGGTCGCGGCAGTGGTAAGTCGATCAAATACTGATTTCTTTGGAGCTTCTTGCAATGTCATTAGGGCATTGAAGGTCATCGGCGGGAGCATGATCCCGAAGAATAATCCAGTGGTGGCTTGAGTTACTTGCTCCACTGGCATCTTGAAAAGGGAGGCCGCTTGGGGCCCATAAGTCACTCCTCCAGCAAGGACGGAGCGAGAGTTGCAGTTGCAGGCAGTGCAATTTGAAGCCATTGATCTTCTGTTTTCTGCACGGAGCAAGACACCAAAACTTAGTACCTCGAATCCACAGGCAACCACAGCAAACCGCGATTTGTTCGCGAAGACGACACACGAAGTGTGGAGTGGAAAGAGGAAAAGGTCCCACCGGGCGTGCCAGAATCTGTTCCCCTCCGAACGGCGGCCAAGACATGGACTTCTTGCCTGAAATTCAGGGCAGATGCTAATTGGTGCTATCCGTCTACCTCTCCGAAGATGCCAAGTTGATTTATGGCACCATGTATCGAAGGTTTAAACGGATGCGTCCGATATAGCAGACTTCGTCAGATTCCCCCTCGCTTGAGGGTTTTTTGATTGTGGGGACGCTCTTCCCTGCAGGCGCAAGCCCCTGCACTTAATTATGCTACCGCATCGCGGTAACAACTTTCTCCTTCTCTAGAATTTTACTTCGTGTCGTGGGTGTTTGTTTTGTTTATGGTTGCTCGTGGATTGTATACGGAGACTAATTTATGTCGTCGCCCGTAGGACATGGATTAGTCTAAATCCGTATTTTCTTAGATTTAGGTTTGGGGTTTTGGTTTGAGGATACGTTAGCCATATTTGAGGCTAAGATCAACTCAAACGTTTTTTAAGGATACGTTAGTCCAATTTGAGACTAAGATCGACTTAACTGGATCGTTTAGATCCGACAAAAGAGCATTTGGGCCCTATTGTTCCAGTTTAGGGACGTAGTGGTCCATTGTATATATGGTCGTCGGGACCTATCACCTCTTTGACGACGTTGAAGGATTACAACGACAGGTGTCATAGGAGTTCAGAGATGTACCCTTGAACCAAAGTTGATTAGGGGATCTATAGTCTAATTTGGGACTAAAGTCTGTTTGAGGGTTTAAGGATATGTTAGCCATATTTGAGGCTAAGATCAACTTAAACGGGATCGTTTAGATCCGAAAAAAAAGTATTTGGGGGCTCTATTGTTCCAGTTTAGGGACATAGTTGTCCATGTTCCAGTTTAGGGACATGGTGGTCCATTGCCAGTTTAGGGACATGGTGGTCCAATAAAATGTATGGCTGTCGGGACCCATCACCTCTCTGAAAACGTTGAACGATTACAACGATAAATATCAGAGGAGCTCAGAGATGTACCCTTGAACCAATGTGGATTAAGTAATCTGTAGCCCAATTTGGAAATTAAGATCAATTAATTAAGTTATGAGCACATTGGCTCAGTTGAGTCTGAATTGAGGACTTATGGCCAATTTGGGCTAAGTCCAACTAAGTTAGAAATATTGGCTCTTGTTGGACCATTAAACATTTGTCTGGGTTCAAACCCACATCATTCAGCAGTGCTAAACAGAGGTTTAGGGGTTCTGACAATTATTTTGTCTTTGATTTCCTCAATTTTGAGATTTATTTGGAGGAGGGACTTTTGCCTCGGGAGAACTAGCCAATTTGGCTAAAAATAGTGTTAAACACTAAAGAACAACAGTGTTAAACACTGAAGACATAACTCTCAAATTAGTGTTAAACACTAAAATACAATCAGTGTTAAACACTGGAAATATAATCCCCGAATTAGTGTTAAACACTAAAGAAAGAGGGGTCACGTGTGGACACGTGAGAGCGCCCAAAGGTGGGACCAGATCCCTTTTCTTCGTTCTGCAATTAAGTGTTAAACACTTTTTTATATTTTTATTTTAGAGTATCACGTGTTGGCACGTGATGAGGATTTATGTTCTGGCTGTTAAAGCATCCACCAAGGGGTCGCGTGGGAACACGTGAGAGCGCCTAAGGCCTTGTATTTCCTTTGCTTTTTCTTTCTGCGTTTTGGGAGTCATGTGGGAGCGTGTGAGGCATTGCCTCAAACCTTCTTTTCTTCAGGGATCTTTTCAAAGGTCACGTGGGGGCACGTGACCTTTGTTCTTTTCATGAAGAGAGATCTTTTAAGTCTCCTTATTTTAAGAATTGAATTCTCTGTAGGGTTAAACCCTAATTATGATTTTGGAGGAATTAAATTTCTATGGTGCAAGAATTAAATTCTTATATAGGGTTAAACCCTAATTTTGTTTTGGGAGAATTAAATTCTCTAAACTCAATTCCCCCTCTAAGTTTTGGATCTGCATAGTAAGATCTCAACCCGATGAGAATTAAATTCTCAACTTATGGGGAGATGTGCTCTGTGCAGATCTTCAACAAGAGGAAGAACTAAATTCTTGTAGAAGAGTTAAACTCTTTGGTTTTGAGAATTAAATTCTCTGTTTGAAGTTTTGATCCCTTTTCTTTTCTCACCTAGCATTTTTCTTTGTTGAGAATTAAATTCTCCTTTCTCTGTTCTTCTCTCCCCAAGGTAGCTCCCTCTTTTCTCTTCTTGGCTCCTATTTATAGGAGAAAGAAAAGAATCAGTTTGTTCAATGAATTTTTCATTGAAAGATTTTAATTGATTTCATAATTAATATGATCTTTTAGATCACACAGTGAATTTTATTCACCATTGGATTTTAAATCTAAAGATATTATGTTTGTTATTTCTGGTGAGATTCTTAGGGAAATCTTTCCTTGTATCAAATCTTTCCATAAATTGGTGATCTTTAATCACCATTGAATTTTTAATCCAATGGTCCCCATAATCCTTTTCCATTTGGAAAGATTTAGAGAAATTTAGAATTTTAATTCTATTTCGAAAGATTTTAAAGAAATTTAGAATTTTAATTCTATTAAACTGTAAGGCTTTCAAAGCCTGTCACGTGCTGGCACGTGACCCTTGGTCACGTGTGAGCATGTGACCCCCAAATTGATTCCTTTAACTGCCGCTTGTTTATGTTATTGTTTTAACCATCACATTTCAACACGTGACCATTGGTCACGTGTAAGCACGTGATACCTCGTTGAGGTATTTTCTGACTTTTAGAATTAAATTCTTTTAAACTGTGAGGCTTTCAAAGCTAGTCACGTGCTGGCACGTGACCCTTGGTCACGTGTGAGCACATGACCCCAAATTGGGTCATCTTTCAGCCGTTTGTTATTTCTGCTCTAGCTATCACGTGTCAACACGTGATCATTGATCACGTGTGAGCACATGATACCACATTGAGGTAATCCCTGATTTTTAATCAGGGAACAGTGCATAGCGTATTTGCTCATAACTTTTGATCCCGGATGAATTATGAAGCCCATAATATATCAAATCGAAGGGTTTTTCGAGATGCTTCCAATACCATCAGAATTTAATAGTTTCTCCTTTGGTAGTTTATCAAAATACAGGCCGGAAGATACTGGTTCGCACTTCCTTAAGTGTATCGCTGCCATTTGATACCTTGGACTCTTCTGCGCAGAAATTTTCGGCGAGAACAACCTTGATCAGGGAATCTCGTGCCTCTTTGGACAGGAGGAGAGCATCCAATATGCTCAGTTGCGAGGGTATTTTCCTCAGATGTGCCAGGACGTTGTAATCCACCTTGTTTTTCTTAGGCGGGTCTCTTGCTGCGAGCGCTTTGACTGCTTCTTCATCAAGGGCGATTTCCTCGGAGATTTTCCCCTTCCCTTTGTCCTTTTTATTCGAACCTTTGTTTGTATGTCCGAGGTTCTTATCAGGAAGCGTGCGGTTACGCAGCTGAATATTCTCGCAGTTCTCCTCCTCTTCTTTTTTTTCGGAGGCGGAATCTTTGAAAAGAGGGCTGAGGGGTGTTTCATACTCAAAATCACTTCCAAAAGTAAGAACTTGGGGTTTTTCCCTTTCTGAACTGGTACCAACCATATGACAGTTGCTAGTCGCTTCATCATACGCATTTGTCGCACTATTTTGTCGTCGACGAGCATAAGCTTCGTGCTTCATCCTCTTGAAATGTTTTTGATGGGCAACGTATCCTTTCCACCACTTCTTGAAGGCACTGCATTCCTCGGTGGGGTGAGTGACCCTCCGATGATATAGGCAGTAGTTTGGGCATGCATCTTCTCCATCAAGGCATATGACTCCGAGAGTGTTCCTTATGAGAGGTGGGAGCTTCATCCCCATTGACAGGGCTTTGGCAAACCACTTCTCCATTTTGATCCTGCTCTTGTTTGTAGCAGGTGTGCTTTGGTTTGGTCGGAGTACTTTACGACTCGTCCATGCCGCAGCTTCTTTATCCTGACGCCGACGCTTAGCCCTTTCGTATATGGCTGTCTCGCGTTCTTGGTTAACTTTTCTTTTTTGAAAGGCTTCGTTTAACAGCCTATCGATCAGGTCTTCTGGTAGTTCCGGGAATTTTAGCGTCGATTCTTCCCCAGTTCCTCCGCGTTGTTTTCTGATGTTGAAGGAGTTTCTTTGTCATATAACGATGAATGGAAGACCATGTGGCAACTTGCTACGCGGTCTTCGGTGTCCTCTGATGAGTCATTTTCCTCATCATTGTCACTATCTTCATCCTCAAGAATATGCTTATGGAATTCTTCGAGCGTGACTGGAGTCCACGCCTTCTAGTTGTACTCCTCCAGCGCGTCAATGTATTTTTGTAGATCTGTGCACTTTTCGTCATACTCGGCAAGCTTCACAGTCTTCCTGGTTTTCTTCTTTTTGTTTGAAGACTTTGAAGGCTTGACTTGGGGATTTTTCCCCTCGTCAACAATTTTCGGTGTGGGACGAGGTTTTAGAACCCCTTCAATGATTTCGGGTTCAAGTGGGCTTTTCCACCTGACTGCCAAATATGCCTGTAGATCCTTCAGCATTCTTTTGGTTTTTGACGAAAGAACGACTTCCCATGGAGTTTCTTCCACGAGCGAGCATGATTCCCCAGTGCATCGACTTTTTTGGGAGTGTGCTTCTGGGGTAGGTTTACCCTCCAGTTATCAGACAACACGCATTTTCTCTATTGATACTGGTCCTCGACCTAGTTATTGAAGACGTAGCAATCTTCAATTAGGTGGCTCACTATTCTGTGATAGGAGCAGGGGTTAGGGTTGTTGATGTCTCCGGATTGCGGTGGACGCCGTGGGTCTGGAAATATGATGAGTTTATTATGCATTGCCAATTCGAACAGTCTCCTCATCTTGTCGCGGGAAAACGAGTAACCGTGTCCAAATCTTTCCTCCAAGGATGGCCACGGATGCGTGTTGTTTTGGCGAGCAGCTGGTTTTGGGCCAGTTAGCTATTGTTGCATATTGGCAACGAAGGCCGCTTTCCCTTTACCCTTCTTATTTCGAGGGTCCTTATTTAAGGAGGAAGGCCCGTGGCCCATATGGTCCATTTGAGTCAGTTTATCTATCAGAGCCTGAAAGGTTGTTCGTTTGAAGAATGTTATGAACTAGGACACAGTCATTTGAAGATCAAGGGTCTCGATGAATATGCCTACTGCAGGGGATTATTCAATGCGCTGTTCGCATTTAGACCATAGGTTCCGCCACTGGATCGCATATTGGACCCAGGTTTCTCCCAGCTTTACCCTGGCAGTGATTAATGCCGTGATCGGCATACGTTCGCTCGCGCTAGCGAAACCCTGTGTGAACAGCAATTCCATCTCTGCGAATGTTTTCACGGAGACATTTGGGAGCTCCGAGTACCACTTGAAGGTAGTTTCTAACAGGCTGCCAATGAATTGGCAAAGAAACAGTTTGTCATTGCCTTCTGTGTTGCCGCACAGAGCTCTGAACTGCACGACGTGCTGGTGAGGGTTGCATGTCCCTTTGTATATATGGAACTTGGGGATCGTATATCCCGGCGGGTATTTGATTTGATCATACCAGCCTGGATATGATCGTCCAGTTCTGACAATTTGGCCAACGGCCTCATTAGCTTGATGAGCTCTTATTTGTTGAGCAATATGATCATCAAGGGCGGCCTTGGAAATCGTTTCCTCCTTGGCTACCAATAAGGCCGGAGGATGGTTTGATGTTTCCCCCTGTCATCCTCGATGATTATCGGTGGATCCTCGGCCGGGGGTTCTGGTTGGATCATCATTCCAACCATGTCTTGAAACAAGAGAGCCATCTGCTTTATGTTGGCAGCTTGCTCAGCGGCTTGTTTGTCTTTTCTCTCGAGCACCCTTCGCAGAAACTCTGTATCGATTTCCTGCTCTTGGCGTTGTTCTGATTCTTTTTTCGGACTTTCATTCTTTCCTGTAAGTGCTGCCATTTTGGTCAGCATTTCCAAGAGCTTTTGTTGTTGCTCCTAAGCCTTAGTCAGCGACCAAGTTTGCGGTCGATAACTCACCGAAGCCCGGCTTCTTTCTTTTCCCGAAGCCATGTAGACTGTATGTATTGTTATGCCCCCGACCTTGGGGCGTTTAAGTCTATCGCCTTTGGAGTTTTCCGCGGGCGGTAGAGTTTTCTCCAGCCTCGTTCTTTTATAAGAGATTGGGGTTGAAAGAGCCGTTGTGACAGGCACCTGTTTAGGAGAAGTCCCCGATCGCATAGTGGAGGAGTGATCTTTTTCTTGTCGGCCCTTGGATTTCTCAGGTCGATGAAAGGAATCTTTGTCAATCACAGAGTCTTGAACTTTCTTCCAGACCCTATGAATTTGTGAGGAGAGCTGCTAATGAGGCCGCTCTGGCTTTGCCTGCACATGGACCTCTACTGGAAGAGGTGATTTCTTCAGCACCACCGTCGGGGAGTTCTTACGTACCCTCCTGAGCGGATCAAAGTTGTTCCCGGTTGGAACAATAGCGTCGACTTCCACCATTGGAGCTGGTGAGGTGAGTCCAGAGGGGGAGTTGCCTCCCGCTTCTCTCACTCGGCGCCAGTGGTGACGTCGAGCGTGCCTCGCAGAAGGGATCGCCTCAGTTTTGAAATTGGCTTCATCATGCCCCCGGTTTTGCTGAAAGTTTTCGATCGGCGTCAGCCTAATGAAGACCGATGTCCTTGATAGAATTTGAGGAGGGCCGTCCAATCTTTCAAAAACTGACCGTCTGGTGGGGAAAACGCCTTTGACGGTTTTGCCTGTAGAAGGAGTTGAGAGGGCTATCCGTTTTGGGATAGCCCCTTCAGGTATCACGAGCTTCTTTGTGGGCCCGTTTGTACTTTTTCATAGCCTATTGAGGACTGAGACGCCAAATTTGGACGGCCCGTTGAGAGGGGCTGTTATGGTTTCCAGTCGATCGAAGACCGACCTTTTAGGAGCTTCTTCTTGCGGCGTTGAGGCACCGAAACCCACAGGTGGAAGCATGGTCCCAAATAACAATCTGTAGTGGCTTGTGTGACTTGCCCTACTGGCATTGAGAAGAGTGGGATTTGCTGTTGCGTGCAGTACATTGAGAAGCCATTGCCTTTCTGCACGGGAGCAAGACACCAAGTTTTAGTACCTCGAATCCAAGGGCAACCATAGTAAACCGCGATTTTGTTCGTGAAACACGACACACGAAGTGTGGAGTGGAAAGAGGAAAAGATCCCACCGGGCGTGCCAGAACCTGTTCTCCGCCGAAAACAGAGATGGACTGGGATTGAACGTCTTGCCTGAATTTGAGGGCAGATGCTATTTGGACTTCTTCATCCACCTCTCCGAAGATACCAAGTTGATTTATGGCACCATATATCGGAGGTTTGGACAGATGCGACCGTTGTAGCAGACTTTATCAGATTCCCCCTCATTTGTGAGGAGTTTTTTTTATTGTGGGGACGCTCTTCCCTGCAGGCGCAAGCCCCTGCAGTTAATTACGTTATCGCATTGCGATAACCACTTTCTCCTGCTCCAGCAGTTCACTTCGTGTCGTGTGTATTTTTTTTATTTTGGTTGCCCGTGGATTGTATACGGAGACTATTTTATGTCATCGCCCGTAGGGCGCGGATTAGTCCAAATCCGTATATTTTAGATTTGGGATTTTGAACTTTAATTATATTTTTCCTTTAGTTCAAAAATGTTTTGTTTGGTTTAAGGACCGTTAATCTAGTTTGATATTAAGATCAACTTAAACACATGAGCATTTGGACTCAATTTATTTTTTAACTAAGAATACATTAGTCCCATTTGAGACTAAGATCAACTTAGCAATATTTTAAGGATCATTAAATTTTATTAAGATCCGGAGCATTTGGGCTCAATTGCAAAAAAAACTTCAGAGATTTAGCCAATTTGGGCTTAGTCTGCTTAGTCCTTTTTTTGTTCAAAAGTGCTAAGCACTTATTTTGGGTCTATTTGTTCAGCTCCCCCTTTTTATGCAAAAGCGCTAAGCACTTGTTTGACGCTCTGGCGCTCACATGGGTATCATATGAAGCCTTCAGTTATAGGCGCTGCCCAATTAGTACTAAGCACTAAGTTATATGGCGTCCACATGAGGCGCTGGGCGCTGCCCAATCAATGCTAAGCACTCAGCCGTTTTGGCTGTATATGAAGTGCTAAGCACTTTTGTAGGGCGTCCACGTGAGGAGAATGTGCGGCGCTGGGCGCTGCCTAATCAGTGCTAAACACTCAGCCATTTTGGCTGTATATGAAGTGCTAAGCACTTTTGTGTGGCGTCCACGTGAGGAGCACATGAGGCGCTGGGCGCTACCCAATCAATGCTAAGCATTCAGCCGTTTTGGCTGTATATGAAGTGCTAAGCACTTTTATTCAGCACTCACGTGTATTTCACGTGAAGCGCTAGCCTTTTACTTTGGGTTCCTGCGTGTCTTTAACGTGAGGCGCTGGGCGCTGTTAGGAGGGTGCCTATATGGGAAACACGTGAGGCGCTAAGTTCTTTTCTTTTTCAGAGATTGAATCACTGTTAATAGTATTTTGACCATTAATGATCACTAAGGTCTTTGTTTTGAAGATCTGGGATCAGGTTTTCTTTAAGAACTAAGTTCTTTTATAAGAACTAAGTTTCTTTTAGGGTTAAACCCTATTTTTTGAGGAATTAAATTCCCATAGGATATGTTCTTTTTCTTTTTTTCTTTCTATTTAACCTAGTTCTTTTCTAAATCTTTGATTCTCAAGAACAAGATCTTCCCGATGAGAATTAAATTCTCAACTTGTGGGAGACTTGTCCTATGGATTTCAGATCCAGAGAAAGAACTAAGTTCTTGAGAAGGGTTAAACCCTTAGATATGCTATGATAGGTAAAGGAGATGTTTTGATCTATATGGTTTCTTTACCTAGGATTTGAAAGGAAAAAGATCTTCTTCTCTATTGAGAATTAAATTCTCTGTTGTTTTTAGAGCTTTCTGTATTTCTTTTGCAAAAGCTTACCCCCCTCTATCTGAGACTTGAAGTCTCGGGTCCTTTATATAGTATAGGCAAATTGTTAATTAGTTTTGAGAAAATCTTTTATTGAGAGATTCCCACCGATTTAATTTGTTTGGGGAATTTTACCCACCGTTGGATATTTAATCCAAGGATTTCTGTTTTACAGAATATTTTTTCTTATTTTTTAACAAGATTGGGAAAATATTTTCTCATATACAGAATTTATTCTGTCAAACGGTGATTTTTAATCACCATAGGATTTTTGATCCAAGGGCTCTCTGTTTTACAGAGAGCAGTCCTTCTTTATTTAGAAAGATTGAGGAAAAATATTCCTCAGAATAGAATTTAATTCTATTGTTTGATGATTTAACATCACCATTGGATCTTTGATCCAACGGCTCTGTTTAACAGAGAGTATCCCAATTTTTTAGGGAAATATCCTCATGTAGAATTTAATTATACTGATTTAAACTTGGGTGTCGGCGCTCACGTGTTGTGCACATGGGCGCCACTTAAGAATTTAATTCTTATTTATGATAAGCACTTCTGTGCTTTGTACATTGGCGCCCACGTGAGCTTCACGTGCGACGACATCATAGGATTAAATCCTAAGGGGTTGGCGTTGGCACTGGCGCCCTCGTGAGGAGCACATGAGGGCTGCCTCATCAAATTTTAACAGAGCTTAGCTCTTCAGTTACGTTCAAATTTTGGGGGAATAGTTGTCATCAAGATCTGGAGCTAAGAATATGCCATCACTCCACTTTTGTTCGACCCTTTGGTCTTTATTGACGTCGCATCTACACTGAGAAGGAATGTCGAGTTGAAGCTAGGATTTTTCCATTACTCCTATTTTATTTGACCCTTTAGTCTTTGATGACGTTGCATCTGCACCCTACTGGAATGAGAGGAACGTCGAGTTGATCTCTAGGCTGTAAATGTTGCCATCGAGATTTGGAGCTCGGAATATGCCGTCATTCCACTTTGTTCGACCCATGGGTTATTGACGTCGCATCTACACCGAGAAGGAACGTCGAGCTGGAGCTACGATTTTTCCATTACTTCTCTTTTATTTGACTCTTTGGTCTTTGATGATGTTGCATCTGCACCCTACTGGAATGTGAAGAACGTTGAGTTGATCTCTAGGCTATAGATATTGCCATCGAGATCTGGAACTTCTTTTGATGAAGCATGGTGGGAAAATATGGTTTCCTTTCTTTCATTTGTGCCCATGGATTGTATACAAGAGTCGGTATGGACCTACTTGCATGGCAGATTTTTTTAATATATTTCTACGATACTCTATCTTTTCAGCTTTTTATATCGCAAAAGTTGCGATTGCCCAATCATTTCGGCTATTTATCGCGGTGCCTAATCATTTCGGCTATTTTTTTGACTCGCTGTTTTTTATTGCGAGCTGCCCCATCATTTCAGCTATTATGCATATGTATTTTTTATGACTCGCTGATTTTTATTGTGAGCTGCTATATCATTTCAGCTATTTCATATGTATTTTTTTTGCGACTCGCTGAGTTTTATTACGAGTCAGGAACTTGGGATCCGATACCAATCTTGGCATCAGTATCGCTGCAACTGGAATATTACCAGGAGCGAATCATCATATGCCTTACGAGGACTTGAAGTTTGACACCTGTTTAGGCATCAGTATCGCTACAACTGTGATATTTCCGGGAGCCAATAATCATTTGCCCTTGTTGATTTGAACAGAGGTCACTTAGCAAACAGGGTTATGATCGCGTCGACTAAGGCTTTTGACTTTATGAGCCGTAAAAATCTCATAAAGGTATTTCTCTCTATGCGTCGAGAGGATCTCGTAGATGTATTTTCTCCTCAGGAATCATAAGGATTCTTAAGTATGTTGCTCCTTTGTGAGTCATAAGGATCTCACACAGGTATTTTCTCCTCACAAGGTCAAGAGGACTGTGCAAGTGTACACAAAAAAAATTTACGAGATTGCGCCCTTTTATGTTTTCACAACCTTGTCGGTAGCCCTGCTGTTTTTACCCACGACGACATTTTGGGTTTTCATCCATACCCATTTTGCTTGTGGACATACCGTTTTTTTGCGAACGATGGAACTGTCGAAAGTATCTTCGCCGCAGGTGACCTATCTATTTTCCAGTGGGACTTAGGGGTGGCTTCATCGCTGGAGTAGCTGTGTAGCCGGTGGGACTTGAGTTGCAATCTTCACCGATGGGACATCAATTGCAATGTTGATCTCAATGAGAATATTAGTTTAGGAACATTGGGGTCCATTATCGCCGTGTTTGGGGCGACGCGCTAGTTTAGGACATTTCGGTCCAACATTTCCGTGTTCGGGATGAAATATTAGTTTAAGGACGTTTCGGTCCAATATTTATCATTCAATCGGGGAGTTACATTACTCATCCCTTCCAACGCTTGCTTGCTTAGACGCTGCTGCCTGCCATTGTATGAGTGGCCACTCCACCCTTTTGGACTACTACATTTATCATCATACCAATCGGGTTATTTTTTTGCGGGAAATACCGGGCACTTTACACGGCACCTGCTCCGTGCTCATCAATGTCGCATTCTGACGCTGATAGAGCATATTTTTTATATACAAAGAAATGAGATATCACGTCACTCCTTCTGCTGCGTCTTCTTCTTCCTTGGAAGAATTGTAACAACCCTAAATTTTCTGTACAAAATTTTTCCAAAATACAGAAAGGAACACCTAAGCCTGAGCATAAGTTATAAATTTGACTTGCTTTTGAACAGAAAAAAGCACTTGTAGTTCATTGGTAAAGCCTTACACTACTGTGACGTAGCCCTTGTGATCGAATCCCCCAACCACATTATCTTTTTGTTGATTTTTTTTAATCTTTTAGAAGCCCAAAGGTTTACACGTTCACTACCCATAAAATGAAAAGTCACGGATTAAACAAACATGTGCACTGAGTTATACAAAGCAACATGGATACATGGCAGAGATCCAAGCACCCCAACTACCCCCAAACTTCAACCCCTGAATCCCTTGGCCTACCCCACTACCCCCATACTGTTTGATTTCTCTGCACATTTCCAGAGAATTAAAAATAGGTATTAATCCACATTTTAATTCTATTCTTTATTACCCTAAACCCTAATTTTCCCTATAAATACCACACCACATTTCACCTCTCCTCACTCAGAATTTTATTACAAAAACTCTCTAAAATTTCCAAGACCCAAGTTGTGCAAGTAGAGTTAGCAAAGGGCAAGATTCCGGCGAAGTTTCGGGAAGATTCCGGCAACGAAACGACGCCCCGATGGTTCCAAAATATTTCCCTGCCTCCCCTCTTTCTTTGTATACAGTAAGTCCCCTCTCCTCTTCTCTTTTACTATTCTAAAACTTCTCCTTTTCAAAACTCGTAGGAAGCGGAGTTATTCCGACTTCCGATTCGCTTTTCTTTAAAATTCCAACTCTTTCTTAATAACAAACCTACCAATTTTTAATATATTGTTTAGAAATCATAAACAAACACATTAGAACAAGTTATGCATGTTGGCTTTGGCTTGAGTGTGGTGGGTTTCTTCTTATTCCTTCCCTTGGCCTTGGCTTTTGGGATGGAAGAGGAAGATTGCCCAACAATCAGAGAGGGAGTCTTTGCCTTGAGCGTGCTCTCCGCACTTCTCAACATATTGAGAAGTTTGGATGGTGACTTCTCCATGTTATGCATGTTGAAGTTTACTATGAATGGAGCAAAGGCAGGGGGAAGAGACTGTAGAACAATATCATCATATTGTTCGTTCTCCATTGTCCATCCGAGGCCCTCAAGCTCTTCAATAAGAGCTATGAACTTCAAAACGAGATCACCCACTGGTGTGCCAGGAGCCATCCACATCTAAAACGACTTTCGAGACGCCTCATATCGTAGGGTACGAGATTGCTCCCCATACAACTCCTTTGTATGGAGAAAGATGGATTGAACATCCATCTGCTCATGCTGCTTTTGATGTGTATTGTCCATAGATGCAAGCGTGATGCATTTAGCAGTGGCACAGTCAATATCCCATGTTTTGCGGATCTCCCTATCCGCAACAGAAGATTCAGGGCCTGGGCTGGGAGGGGCTGAGGAAGTGAGGACATATGATACCTTATCATATGTAAGGGCAATGTTTATGTTCCTCAGCCAGTCTTTATAGTTAAGTCCAGTCAGTTTATTTTTCTCTAACAGAAGCTTAAGTCCAGTCATGAGTATCTGCCATTAGGAGAAAGAAAAGAATACACTCAGCGAAAGCTCTTGCAAAGATCAGATTGGTTATTATCTTATCTTATCGATGTCTCCCACTACTTTTACCAAATTTTCCTTCAAACCTTAAAAAGAAAATTAGCCAGGATTAATTACATTATACAACTTCGCTAACCGTTCAGCCAGGCTAGTGTCAGTACTTTGAGGGAGGTTCCCCGTGCTTTCGCACGGACCTAATTAAAATAAATCTCGTTTTCCCAGAGGCATAACCCCGTTGATACCTTTCTAGACACCTAATGGGTTAGCTAATTGTAAAGTGCAAAACTCTCCAGGGAGTAACTCTTACTCACAGTGGGATCATGATCCAACTATCATATAGAAGGTATGCAATCTCATTGCAAATTTCAATTCTTGAAACTCCCGATATAGTTTTTACCCCTAGCACTCATGACCTTAACTATAGTCAACATATCATAAGTATCAGTCAAGTTCTACCCGTCATTTCATGATTAATTAGACCCACTCATATGACCTAGAGAGCATGAAGGAGGAGGAAGAAGAAGGAGATGGCTAAGCTCCTCTCAAAAAATGAGAATTATGATCATAATCAAGAGAGAGAGAGAGAGCAAGTCATCTCACCATAAACCATGGTTACAAAATATCTAGATATTTTGATATTGAGTTAACTAAAACCATGGGAGATAAAACCATGGTTTTGACTTTAGTCAACTTAAAAGAAGAGTGCAGAAATCCAACCATGATTTTATTTCCATTTTCATTTTCTCAATAATCAAAATATATAAATATTTCACCATGTGAGTCTTGCATTTCCATCTCCTATGTATCATCAACCATGACACATGTATGCATGCATGTGTATATATATATCAATATATACATACATACACTCATGCATACAATATAAAGAAATAGGTTTTAATAAATGAGCTAATGGTCACTAATATTAAATCAACACTTAATTTAATAATCCGGTCATATCACATACCACCCGACCAATAGAAAACGCTAGATTAAAATGTGGTATCATATACTCGCATTTAATCAAGCTCCCGCGCATATCCCCATATGCACCCTACATCGTTTCGCCTGAGCTAGAAGACCCCTTTGTGGGACTCTAAGACTCGTCAATACGCCAGCAGTAGGCAGTGATCATATCATATACCCACAAACCGTCAGCGGCACTAGTTGTACGTAACGGCTCTCAGGTATTGAGCGATCAGAAGAAAAACAAGCGGACTTGTCAAAACTCCTGTCGAGCCAACGGCAACACGTACCGTACAATCCGGTCTTTTCGTCAGATATATTGCATATCGAGTCTAGGGATGGTATCGGTATCGTAGACCCCAATAACACAATAATTCATGCCGGTATAAGGCCTATAACAGATCGAGAAACTACCGATAACACTTATCGGTAAATCTCATCAGCCATGGTCAGGGATTTCCTGTTATAGACAATCGAGCATAGCGCAACATCAACCCCCAATACCGGGAGAGACGAAACCCCTCCTATCGCTCATTGCCTCAATGTGCCTCAGGACTGTACCCAAAATCCACCTGTTTGCATGACTCAGTAGAGCCGTGGTAGGGTGGAGATCAAAGTACAGTGGGAGCACACATAAGACTCTATGACGATCTAGGGTCTACAGACTAACCTGTACCAATGTCACCTGAGAACTGCTATCCGACGATAGATATAATACCATATAGGAGTTCTCGACGAGTCCGTTCAGTGTACCCAGTCTCCACTGAGCACCCGTATACAATCTTTGGTGTCACCACACCAATGAATATGGGATCATCCATCGCTCATCATATGGGTCAAGAAACGTATACGCTAGTCTACTCTGGAATATTGATACCCCGTCTCGATACACCCACGACTAGGAACATTTTAAGGATATGCTTATAAACTACACGTCTCACTAGTATGATCTGCATCATAATCCCAGTAGTCAGGAATTTATCCTAAGGGCTTTATCAACATGTACCAAATGAGTAATATGCATGATCAAGTGAACATGGAGATAAAAAGCAACCAGATAGCATACTATCATGTCGAGCAAGAATGTCCTCTGAATATATATATATACATATACCGATACATCCACTATCAAATAATGGACTTTAAGGCATACATATATCCAACACCCATAAGCTTTGAGAAACAAAAAGAAAAAGAGAAAAAGAGACTTCAATTCTCTAGAGGAAGAAGATTCCTTTCTTAAACAAAAATCCTAGGTAAAAAGAAAGTGCAGAGATTATCTTATCTCTTCTTTAAGGGTTTAACCTTTCATACAAGAACTTAGTTCTTCTTCTGGTTGAGGTCTGCAGAAGAAGATCTCCCCACAAGTTGAGAATTTAATTCTCATCGAGGAGATTCTGTTATGTAGATTCAAAACTTAGGGGAATGAACTAAGCTCAAAGAATTTAATTCTTTCAAAAGTATATAGGAATTTAATTTCTCTGATAGAATTAGGGTTTAACCCTGCAAAAGAATTTAATTCTTATAAAGTAAAGGGCCTGAAATCCTCAAAGCTCAAATCAAAATCTCCATACATATAAAAGAACGGACTGGTGATTCATTAGCGTTCAACGCTATATAACAAAGGCTCACGTGTTCCCACGTGAGCGCCTCTGAGGAACAAAAAGGAAGGACTGAGATCGAATCACGTGTTCTCACGTGACCCCAAACAGTTGCTTAAATGGAAAAGGGGAAAATCCAAAGACAACACCCACTTTTGAGCACCTCACGTGTTCGCACGTGAGCATTATATGAGCTAAGTGCTTAACACTTATAAAAGGAAGAGGGAATAAACCCAAAGAGATAGAAAGCCAACTTTAGGGCGCCTCACGTACCCACACGTGATGGCTACAAGAATTAAGTGTTTAACACTTATATACAGATGGGGATTTGGATCCAAGTGTCCAGCGCCAACTTTCAGGCGCCTCACGTGCCACACGTAAGCGCCCCAAATTTCAGTGTTTAACACTGCTTTAGAGACTCACGTGAGAGCACGTAAGCACCGAGTATATATTAGTGTTTAACACTATAAGAAGCCAACTTCAGCCCTAAATTGGCTAATTTTTCTTGAGATTAAAACGTCTTGGATCTCCAAATAGACTGAGCCTCTATGCTCATTACTTCCCAAATTAATGGACTAGAACGATATCCATCACACATATCCTAAGTTAATCTTAGTCTTCCAAAAATGAGTAATGATTCTTAGATGGTCCACCATGATCTCTCCCCTCAATTTGGAATTTGGCTCAAGGGTACATCTCTCCACATCTCTGATACATGTTGTTATAATTCTTTAACGTCTTTAGAGAGGTGGAGGGTCCCGACAACCAACAACTCTTGATGCACTCCCAAACCGATGAGCACATCCCAACGGACCGCAACGTCCTTAAACTAGCTATGGACCGAAACGTCCTTAAACGAAAACAATAGAGTCCAAATGCTCTTTTGTTGAATCTGAATGATCCTAAATCCTGTTGAGTAGATCTTAGTCTAAAATTAGACTAACGTATCCTCAACAAACATTTAAGTTGATTTTAATCTCAAACTAGATTAACGATCCTTAAATCAACCTAAACCCAAATCTAATAATATACAGATTTGGACTAATCCACGCCCTACGGGCGACAACATAAATTAGTCTCCGTATACAATCCACGGGCAAAAAAAATAAAATAAACACACACGACACGAAGTGACCTTCTGGAGCAAGAGAAAGTGGTTATCGCTATGTGGTAACGTAATTAACTGTAGGGGCTTGCGCCTGCAGGGAAGAGCGTCCCCACAATAAAAAAAAACTCATCACAACTAGGGGGAATCTGAAAAAGTCTGCTACAACAGCTGCATCCGTCCAAACCTTCAATATACGGTGCCGTAAATCAACTTGGCATCTTCGTAGAGGTGGACGATAAAACCAAATAGCATCTGCCCCTAAATTCAGGCAAGACGACACCATCCCGGTTCGTCTCCGTTTTTGGCGGTAAACAGATTCTGGCACGCCCGGTGAGACCTTTTCCTCTTTTCACTCAACACTTCGTGTGTCGTGTTTTTCCGCGATCAAATAATCATGGTATATATGTTTGTGGTTGCCCTTGGGTGATGGGATACTGAAGCCGGCGTTTCGTCTTTATGAAGAATGGAGTTTGCTTCTACCCTAGCAACTCAGGCTCTGTCATATCTGGTGGAGTCAAGTATGGGCCACTTGCAGCCTCAAATATCTGCAATCCGGCTCTTCAAGAAATCAACGGGCTTCTCTTTGGGTCGATACTCCCACCTCACACCCTCGGTACCTCAACGCCGATGGAGGAAGCCCAGAGGAAGTCTGTCTTCTACAGGCCGGTTCCCCAAGCTGCAGCTTTGCCGACGGAATCAGTTCTCAAACAACTGGCACCTACCAAGGACCAGGGTCGACGCAGGGGGCAGAATATTCAAGCTCTCAAAGGAAACAAGGGGCAGGCTCGGAGAAATCCCGAGGCTAATCAAATCCGGGCGTAAGAAATGGTCGACGTTGATATCGGCATCATACAAAATGAGCTGGGGGAAGTTCTCCGTATGGTCCTGTTTCAACCCCAGTGGTGAATGTTGTTCCAATCGGGAACAACTTCAAACTGTTGCGAAAGGTCAGAAAAAATTCTCCTACCGCAATATTGAAGAAATCTCCGCAGCCATGGAGATCCCACGAGAGCAGAAACCAGTTCGCTCCCTAAAACAACTTTCCTCATATATATATAAGGTGTGGAAGCAGGTGAAGGTCTCTGTCGTCAACCGTGGCTCTTCCCCTAGACGTCAGCAAAATTCTGACAAATCCCCTTTCAAATACAAGAGGACTCATCCCAAGACGAATCCTGATACAACGGTTCCTCCCAAAACTAAAGCAGCTTTTCACAAAAAGAGAGGCCTAATAAAGCTCAAGTGCCCGAAGCAAACTCCAAAACTCCAAACACCCCAAGCCTGGGGGTATGGTAGTTTACATAGTCTATGTGGTGAATTACAAAAACGAAGTTCGAGTTTCTACTAGTCACCGACCTCAAACTCGATCCCTGACAAAAGTTCAACTGCAACGTGTAAAGCTGTAGGAGATGCTCGCTCAGGCGGCAGCAAACGCTAATCCATCGCTTAAGGAAAATCCTGAGGACGCACCCGAAGAAAGAGTAGAGAAGGAGTCAGATATTGATTTCCTAAAGCGTGCTCTGAAAAAGAGAGATGAAGAAGCGGCAGAAATGTCCACTAAAATGAACCAGATGACCCTTCTGGTTCAGAATATGGCTGGAATGATGGTTCAATCGGAACCACTAGCAGATGAACCGCTGATAGTCGGTCTTAAAGATAAGGATGACATTTCAAATCCTCTGCAAACCACATCAACGGCTGAGGAGGAAATGATTCCTAAAAGAAAAGCTGGACACATATATCACTCAGCAAGTCAAAACTCACTATGCCAGTGAAGCATCAAATAGGCCAATCAAGACTGGTCGACCGTATCCGGCATGGTATGATCAAATACAGTACCCGCCAGAATACATACTTCCGAATCCACATATACAAAGGAACCGGGAATCCTCACCAGCACATTGCACGATTTAAATCCATGTGCGGTAATACTGGAGGAAATGATATACTGCTCCACTAACAGTTCGTCAGCAACCTGGCGGGCATTGCCTTCGAATGGTATGCGGAACTCCCGAATGACTCCGTGAATACCTTCGATGAGATAGAGATGCTCCTCTGTCAGAGATTCGCTAGTGTGAATAAACGCACTACCGTAACGACATTGGTCAATGAAAGGGTTAGACCGAATGAGACCTGGGTTCAATATGTTACCCGATGGCGAAATCTCTGGTCAAAATGCGAGCAACGTATCGACGAAGCTGCAGCTGTGGGAATGTTCATAGCCACCCTTGACCCAAATTCAAAGGCATTCCCGTATATGGCCCTTTTCAATCCAACAACCTACCAAAAACTCATGGATAAAATGACTCGATTGCATCAGCTGGGTCAAGACCCTTCATCATCCGATGAAGATGAATGAAAAGCGGAGGTAAAGTGGCATGCGTCGGCAACGCTCAACAAAAAAATGAGCGACTTTGAAGCAATCTGTTGCCAAAATAGCGACGGCGTGGGTACTCGCTCCCCCCCCGAGATATACACAGGGGCATATTTCTCACTGGCGGAAGAATCTCTACATGGGATGGTCCTTTCTTCTCAAAGAGCAGATAGAATATCAAGGGACTTACAAGCGGGTACTGCAATCAAGTGGAATATCCACTTGCACCAAAAAACCATGGGAGGGATGTGAAACCCATGTCCCACTCCGAATCAGATGATGAGGAAAAAACCCCAAGTCAAATTCATTCTTCCAAGGAAGATGAAGACTCGACAGAAGGAATGACGTGATATCTCGTTCCTTTGTATATGAAGAAGATATTCCATCAGTATCGGAAAGTGACATTGATAAGTAGGGGGCAGGTGCTTTGTAAAATGACCAGTATTTCCTGCAAAACAACCCGATTGGCACGATGATAGATGAAGAAGTCTAAGAAGGTAAAAATAGTCTAAGACGTAAAGTGTCCATGCAAACAAAGGACAAGCAGCAGCGTCTCAGCAAACAAGAGTTGGAAGGGATGAGTTATGCAACTTCGCGACCGAATGAGAATGTTGGACCAAAAAGTCCTTAAACTAGAAATTCGCCTCAAATATGGCGATAATGGACCAAAACGTCCCTAAACTAGTGTGTCGCCTCAAACATGGCGCATCGCTCCAAATACGGCGGTATCCTCCCTTGAGATCTATATTACAATCGAATTCCCAACGGCAAAGATTGCAACTCAAGTCCTACCGGCTACACAGCTACTCCAGCAATGAAGCCACCCCCAAGTCCCATCGGCAAACAGATGGGTCACCTGCGGCGAAACTATTTTCGAGAAGTTTCATCGTTCGCAAAAAAATGGTATGTCCACAAGCGAAATGGGCGCGGATGAATATCCAAAAGGGCTCCGTGAGTAAAAACAGCAGGGATACCGGCGAGTTTGTGAAAACCCGAAAGGGCGCAGACTCGTAAAAAAATTCATGTGCACTTGCAAGGTCCTCTCAACCTTGTGAGGAGAAAATACCTGCGTGAGATCCTTACGACTCACAAAAGGAGAAACACACTTAGGAATCCTCACAATTTCTAGGGAGAATATGCACTCGCGAGATCCTCATGACTCGCGAGGAGAATGTTCCCTTTATGAGACCCTCACGGCTCATAAGATTCAAAAGCCTTAAGCTACAGGGATCTGAACCTGTTCTTAAGCCGTCATATCCCCTAAGTTGTCCTACAGGCAGTCCAATATCGGCCCTTGTATACAATCCATTGGCACAAAAAAACGTTCCTCACCTATTTCCACCAATGATGAGAAATGTCCTCATATGATGAACAACACTTGCAGGTCCTCTCGACTTACAAGGTGTCATGACCCGAAAGTACGGAACGTGACTGGCATTTAATTTACGAAACGTCTCAAGGCGTACGTAAACTAAGTAAGCCAAAACCCAGAAATCAAAACCATTTAAAGAAATAGAGTGAAGGAAAACTTGTTTAAAGCAAGTGGTTTAAATAAAATAAATGGCATAAACATTTAAAAGCAACATCATATTTTCCCGAAAATTTCGGCAGAGTCTCCTTTGTAAATACTGGCCCCAAATGGGTACAAACATAAATATATATCAGTAATGAACAAAGGCATCCCCAAACGGGAGCTAGCTCTTCGCCAATTGGCCGATACAACCACGCAAGACATATAATATACAACGCCGAAGAGCGAGGATCCAAAACTCAGGAAGAAAACTAATATCCTCAAGAAAACCAGAAAACCATAATAATACAAGCGCGCGACTCTAAGGTCGAAAGAATATACACTGGTCTTCTAAGTCTAACAATAATACAAGTCTGGTTGATGGAGTTA
This sequence comes from Agapanthus africanus, assembly GCA_030015575.1. Classification (NCBI taxonomy): domain Eukaryota; kingdom Viridiplantae; phylum Streptophyta; class Magnoliopsida; order Asparagales; family Amaryllidaceae; genus Agapanthus; species Agapanthus africanus. Next base: position 405,013,144 of record CM057349.1, on the reverse strand, counting down.
CTAGATACACTGAAATAAAAACAAATACTACGGTGGTCACGATACAAGTGAACCCACCTACCAAAGCAATCACCCGGAAGGAAGTAATGTGCTAGCAAGCCGCAACAAAACCTGTATGGCAAAACCTGTAAGAAACTGTGGCACAACGGGGGTGAGTTGCCAACTCGTGAGTAGAAAATATCACCGATCAGAAATCACATGTATGACTCTATCCTAGGTCATACAATAATATCCTGAATATATATATATATATATATATAATCTAAAGCATCTAATAATGACAAGGTAATCATCTAACATCTGTATAAAACCAAGTGCTCGTGTCAGTGCCTCAGGTAATAACATACCACATATATGATGTACAAATCTTGTACGAGAATGAACTTAAAACCAAGAATGAACTTAAAACACGAGAATGAACTTAAAACACATCTTGTACGAGAAACCGCTTTCTTATCTCAACGAGCTTTTTGTATAAAACCGAAGTATCATCAATGAAATCAACAGAGAAATCCGTGTCAAGTATCGACACAAAATATATATCTCAATATCTCGGGCTCCAGCAAACCGGACTGGCCCGTAACATCAATTCTCAATACCTCGGGCTCCGCATGATCAGGATCGGCCCGTAACTCCGAACAGTATCCTCCGGATATCCGTCGAGCTCCCATACAATCACCGGTCGGTAGTGCTCCCATGCCAGGCTCAATGCCTTCTCAATACGTCCATCTTGCTCCGGGTACCGCACTGGGTCCACCATGCACCCGCATACGGTCCCCCCTACTTCGAATCGAGTGTATGATACCACTCGAGAACCGAGAAAACTCATGGTGGACATCACAAATATCATATCACGAGAAAACCGCAATTTCTATCTTAAGAAATGATAATGAGTTTATAAATCCTTGCGGTTTCTCCAAATCCAGAAATCTCATGGAAAATCCGAATCTCAAACTCAAGAGTAAATAAACAATGAATTATTGGCATAAGCCCCATAATATTGCATATCAGCATGAACATATAAATGCATGAAGTATCCCAGTAATAAATGCAATGTCTAAACTAGCATATGAATGCAAGCGTATTAGTACTATGTCGAAACTACCAGCTAGCAATTTATACCAATGAAGTAGTGTTTTCTAATGTGTGCGTGACATGAAAATTACCAATGATGATGTGTGTGAGCCGACAAGCAAGTGTACGTGGAGATACACATCATCGGTAATGGTGCCGGTGTCCTGACAATAGGGTTCATAATGACTAAAGAAAACACAGGTATAAACATTCAATGCGATATGAACAACATGAATTAAACGGAGAATGAATAGTAATCGCAACAATGAAGAATGTGCACTTTTATATACGAGTCATACAGTGTTGATATTTGAAATGGCACGAATCGTGGTTTTTGGAAAATAGGGGCTACAGTGTTTTTAAGAAAAGGTGACTCGTTTGAAAAATCCGTAGTATCCCTCGGCCTGTCTTAAAAATACTCAAGATTCATTAGTTTTGAAAATAAGTATGACTCGAGCCCGGTCTAACATCTACTAAGTAAACTACAGGACAAAACTAAGAGATTAATAAAAAGGGGTAAGGAAATCCACCTAAGTCCGAGTCGATATATCTAGTAGTCGGTGATCCCGCCTCAATAGCGTCACGTATATAATAAGACATTCTCGAGTCAAGAGTTCGGATCAATCATCATATTTATACAACGTACGGAAAAATCCATCGTACGGCATCCCAAATCGGTGTACGGGTCAATTATCACATATAACACATTACTTATCTGGTATCATTATCATCATATCCTGAATTAGGGGTACTGATCTAAAGTCTAGTACATTCCGATACCATCAAACATATATCCGTGTATGAATAAAACACATCGCCTATCGATCCACTATTCTATCATGTAGTATACCATAACATGACCCAAATCACATAGCTGATCTCACGGCATCATGCCCGATCACATCGACTCATCTCCAAGTATCATATACTATACGGATAATACGTGTATACGTATGTGTATATATATATATATATAGAAACACATCCACACACACACACACACACACACACACACACACACACACATATCATATACACCAAAACATAACCCGTGTGTGCATGTGTGTGTGCACCTTATTCTAGGGTTCACGACTAAGAACTAACTAAAAATGTTTCTTCCAATTACACTAAAACTAACCCATGAACACCTAAAGCCTATCTTGATAATCATTTAGTCTCACAATACACACACACACACACACACACATAATGTATTCGTATACTACACTACGAAACTGCGGGGGTGCTATACGCCATCCATCCGACTTCCCCCGTAGATATATCTACTCATCTTGATCCTTGCTTGCCGATGTCGATGTCGCCATGCTCGTCCTTATCATCCGAAGTCCGCGAGAGGGTGCCTACACATATAAACATAAGGTATCTATTTCCGCCAATCAGAGCAAAGCTCTGTTTAAAATTCAAATTTTGAAATGAAGCAACGCTTCATAGCAGCGCCAAGTGCGCTGCGCCCTAAGTAGTGCACTACGTGCAAAGCACGTATGCGCTGCACTTTAAGCAGCGCACCACGTGCAAAGCACGTGTGCGCTGCACTCTAATAGCGCACCACGTGCAAAGCACGTGTGCGCTAGCGCTGCACTTAAAGAAGCGCACCACGTGCAAAGCACGGGTTCGCTAGCACTGGAACTAAAAGCTCCCCACCGTCAGATCAAAGATCCAATAAGGATGATAAATCATCAATTAACCAGAATAAAATTCTGTTAAGAAAAGATTCCTCAAAATCTTTCCAAACAAAAAGATCGTGTTTTGTAAATCAAAGCACCGTTGGATCAATGATCCAAAGGTGATTAAAAATCACCAAAATTACAGAATAAATTCTGTATGAAAAGATTTCCCAATCTTGTTAAAAACAAGAAAATTGCCTTCTGTAGATCAAAAGCCCTTGGATTAAAGATCCAACGGTGGGGAAATCCCCAAATCAATTGGAGAAAAGATCTCCTTAACCGATTGAACAAATCAGCTTGCCCTATATAAAGGAAACTAGAATTCAAGTCTCAGAGAGAGAAACATATAGAGGAATCCCCCCCATAAACTTTGAGAAATCTCAGAAAGAAGAGCCAAGCTCTCGGTAGAAGAAGAAGATTTTCTTCAAGGTAAAAAGAACAGAAAGACGAAATCGTCTCATATAAAAAGAAGAATTCATTTCTTTCTTTAAGATCATAAATCTACAAGACTAAGGTCTTTCACAAAGAGATCAAAAGACCTCATCATAAAATAAGAAGAAGAACATAATTCTTCTTACAGATCATAGATCAATAAGACTAATGTCTTTTACAAAAAGAGATTATGAACATCTCATTATAAAAATTGGGGGAGAATAAGTCAATTCTCTTAGGATCACAGATCCATAAAGGCAAAACCTTTCATCAACATAAGAGATTGAAACATCTCCTATAAAATAAGAACTTTGTTTTTAGATCTATGAGACAAAGTCTCTTATAAAAAGAGAATTTAATTCTCAGAGCACAGAACTGATCAAAATTGCCTAAAAAGAGCCTTAGCGCTCTAATTAAAAAAGAGCACCTCAGCGCTCCAAAACTAACGCATAGAGTTGCAGAACCTTAGCGCTCCAAATTTCACAAGAAGCGCTCTGCGCTCATTATCTGGCGCAAAGCGCCAAGCGCGCCACGTGCTCCTCACGTGTGCGCTATTTTAACAGAAGTGCTCTGCGCTCATTATCTGGCACAAAGCGCCAAGCGCGCCACGTGCTCCTCACGTGTGCGCTACTTCAACAAAAGCGCTCTGCGCTTATTATCTAGCGCCAAGCGCAACACGTGTCCCTCACGTGTGCGCTACTCGGCATTAGCGCACTGCGCTCTTTGACTGGCACAAAGTTCCAAGCGCGCCACGTGTTCCTCACATAGGCGCTGATAGAACATAAATTGTTCTTTAAATAAAGCCCACAGCTATGATGAATGCTCAGCATTCAATAAAAGACAAAAACATTGTCGGAATTCAAATCAATGCTCAGCATTGTCAAATGTTTAACATTTTATTTAAATGGGCTGAGCCCAGAATGGTCACAGAACCTTAACTCAGATTAATTGAGCCCATGTGCTCATAAATCTTTGATCTTAGTCCCAAATTGGACTACAGATCCCCTAACCAACATTGGTTCATGGGTGCATCTCTTCACTCCTTTGATTTTTGTCGTTGTAATCCTTCAACGTCTTAAGAGAGGTGACGAGTCCCGATAACCAAACATTCCATGGACTGTGGGGTCCTTAAACTCATGGACTATGATGTCCTTAAACTTTAGAGACTATAACGTCTTTAAACTGGATTGTGGGGTCCTTAAACCCATGGACTATGATGTCCTTAACCTTGGACCATACTGTCCTTAAACTGATCGACCTTAATATCCCTAAACTAAATAATAGTGCCCAAATGCTCTTTTGTTGGATCTAAATGATCCCGTTAAGTTGATCTTAGTCTAAAATTAGACTAACGTATCCTTAACAAACGTTTAAGTTGATCTTATTTTCAAATGAGACTAACGTATGTTTAAACCCAACCCCAAAACCTAAGAAAATACGGATTTGGACTAATCCACGCCCTACGGGCGACAACATAAATTAGTCTCCGTATACAATCCACGGGCAACCCAAAACAAAACAAACACACACGACACGAAGCGACTATCTGGAGAAGGAGAAAGTGGTTACCGCGATGCGGTAGCGTAATTAACTGCAGGGGCTTGCGCCTGCAGGGAAGAGCGTCCCCACAATAAAAAAACCCCTCAATGAGAGGGAATCTGACGAAGTGTGGTATATCGGTCACATCTGTTTAAACCTTCGATACATGGTGCCATAAATCAACTTGGAATCTTCGGAGAGGTGGGCGGATAGCACCAATTAGCATCTGCCCTCGAAGTTTAGGCCCTGACGTCCCAACGTCCCGGTCGCGTCCTTTCGGCGTGGAACAGATTCTGGCACGCCTGGTGGGACCTTTTCCTCTTTCCACTCCACACTCCGTGTGTCGTGTTCGCGAGCGAATCGCGGTTTAATATGGTTACCCTTGGGTTCGAGGTACTAAGATTTGGTTTTGCTCCCGTGCAGAAGAAAGAACAGCAATGGCCTCTAACTGCTCCAGTTGCAACTGCAACTCCCATTCCGCCTCATCTGGAGGAGTAACTTATGGGCCCCAAGCGGCCTCCCTGTTCATGATACCAGTGGACCAAGTGACCCAAGCCACCACCGGGTTATTCTTCGGGACCATGATCCCGCCAGCAAGCTTCAGCGCCCCTGTACCATTGCAAGAAGCTAAGAAGAAGTCGGTCTATGATCGGCTTACCACTATTGCGGCCCCTCTTAACGGGTCGCCCAAATCCAATGCCTCGGTTTTCAATAGACTAGGCCAAAGCTCCAACGGGCCATGAAGAAGCCCGCAATATCAGAAGGTGTTATTCCTAAGCGGATAGCCATTCCTGCTCCGGAAGTCGTCAAGACGGCTTCTCCTGCCAAAAGGTCGGTCTTCACATGACTGATTGTTTCAGCTCTTGTTCCAGGTGATATCGTCAAGGCTGCTTCCTCTGCTCGGAAGTCTTCCTTCGATAGGTTGGCTATCCCTACTCAGCAGACATCAGTCTGCAATAGGCTGACAACGAAAACTTCTGACAAACATAGGGGTCATGAGGAAGTCACTCCTACAGCTGAGATAATCCCAAGGCTCGATATGCTCGACGTCACCACCAGCACCGAGTAAGGAAGGCTGGGGGCAACTCTCCTTCTGGATTAACTCCGCCGGCTCCAACGGTGGAAATCGATGCTGCTGTTCCAACTGGGAACAGCTTTGAACCACTAAGGAGGGTGCACAAAAACTCTCCGACTGCCGTGCGAAAAAGATCTCCTCCACCTATGGAGAATGCTACAAAGGCGAAGCTGGAGCAGCCCCCTCAACGGCTTTCCTCTAAAATCTACAAGGTCCGGCGTCAAGTCCAGGACTCGGTGATTGTTCAAGATTACTCTCGCCGACAGAAAAAGGTGAAAGTTCAGCGAGAAGAGGACCATCTTGTCAAGCCATAAAAGGCGACAGCTACTTGGGTGCCCACTGCAATGGCCCCCTCAACTTCGACCGCCCACAAGAGGAGAAGGCCGGAGAAAATCCCTGAGCCTGCGACGAATTGCAAGACTACTGAACCCAAACGCCCCACGTCTGGGGCCATGGTGGTATATACTATCTATATGGCATCCGGGAAAGAGGATAGCCGTATCTTCACAGGTTATCGACCGCTTACGCGATCAGTGACTAAGGCTCAGGAGCAATAACAGCAAAAGCTCCAAGAGATGTTAACAGCTATGGCCGCACTCACAGGACCGAAAGAAAGCCTAGAGACATCCTCGGAGTAGGGCCGTGAGCAGGAAACTGATGCCGAATTCCTTCGGAGAATGCTCGAAAAGAAGGATAGAGAAGCAGCAGAACAAGCGGCCAATATAAAACAAATGGCCCTTCTATTCCAAGATATGGTGGGCATGATGATCCAACCGGACCCTCCAGCCAAAGATCCTCCAGTAATAATTAAAGATGATAGAGGAGAGACATCAAATCCTCTGCCGGCTCTGTCAGTAGCCAAGGAGGAGACCATCTCCAAAGTCACACTCGATGATTATATAGCTCAACAAATACGAGCTCATCAAGCGAATGAAGCGGATGGCCAAGTCGTCAGAACTGGATGACCCTATCCGGGTTGGTACGACCAAATAAAGTACCCGCCAGGATACACGATTCCTAAATTCCATGGGTATAAGGGGACAGGCAATCCCCATCAACATGTCACTCAGTTCAGGGCTCTCTACGGCAACACTGGAGGGGATGATAAATTACTGCTTCGCCAATTCGTCGACAGCTTGGCGGAGACGGCGTTCGAATGGTATTCAGAGCTTCCCAACAATTCCGTCAAAACTTTTACGGAGATGGAGTTGCTATTCACCCAGCATTTCGCAAATGCTAGCGAGCGCACCCCAATCACGGCATTGATCAATGCCAGGGTGAAGCCTGGAGAAACATGGGTTCAGTACGCGATACAGTGGCAGAATCTATGGTCGAAATGCGAGTAGCGCATTGATGAAGCGCCTGCGGTAGGCATGTTCGTGGATACTCTTGACCCTCAGGCGACCATTTCCCAATTCATGATGTTTTTCAAGCCGACCACTTTCTAGGCCTTGATTGACAAGCTGGCCTAAATGGACCAGATGGGCCACATGCCTTCCTCTTCGAAGCCGGAGCCGTGGAATGAACAAGGGGAAGGGAAAGCGACCTTCGTCGCCAATGCTCAACAGCAGCCCAATGGTCCAAAACTAACTGATCGCCAAGACGAGTAACGGCAATTCTATAATAAGAAGATGAAGCACCCTTATTCGTTTCCCCGGGACAAAACGAGGAGATTGTTCGAGCTGGCGGTGCGCAACAGACTCATCAACTTTCCGGACCCGAATCGTCCATTGCAACTCGGTGAAGCTAATAATCCCAATTATTGCCCCTATCACCAAGCGATAGGCCATCCAATAGAAGATTGCTTCGTCTTCAAAGGGTGGATTGAGAATCAATACCAACAGGGCAAATTCACACTGCCCGAGGATTAGAAAGTAAACTCGCCCCAGCCGCACGCTCTCAAAAAGGCAGACACATCGGGGGCATCATGCTCTTTTATAGAAGAAGCTCCATGGGAGGTCGCTCTTTCAGCCAAGACGAAAAGAATGCTAAAGGATCTCCAAACATGCCTGGCGATCAGGTGGAAAAGTCTGCTGGAACCCAAGATCATCGAGGGAATGCTGAAGCCGCGCTTGACACCAAAAATTGGTAGGGATGGTCAAAACGCCCATACCCAGCCGTCAAAGTCTTCAAAGAAGAAGAAGAAGACCAGAAAGCCCGTGAAGCTTGGTGACAAGCGCACGGACCTGCAAAAACATATTGACGCGCTGGAAGAATATAACCAGAAGGCGCGAACCCCAGTCACGCTTCAAGAGTTTCTCAGCCACATCCTCTAAGACGGAGATAGCGACAAAGATGAGGAAGAAGACTCGTCAGATGAACCTGAAGACTATGTGGCAAGCTGCCACATGATCTCTCACCTGATAAATGATAAAGAAGCCCCTAATGCAGAGAAACTGGGGGCAAATCCTGAATCGAAACTTTTAGGACCATCAGACGAAATGATTGACGCATTCCTGAACGAAGCTCTTCAGAAAAGCAAAGCTGCTCGAGAGCGCGAAATGGCCATATTCGAAAAATCCAAACGCCGGCGATTTGACGAAAGGGTTAAAACGCTCCCACCAGATCAACGCACATCCTCCACAAATAAAAGCAGGTTCAAGACGAGGAAAAGGTTCGCCAAAGCCATATCGATGGGAATGAAGCTGCAACCCTCCGAAGGAAACATTCCTGATGGGATACACCCTAACGGAGAGGACGTACATCCTAACTTTTGCTTATATCATCAGAGGATTGCACACCCAACTGAAGAATGCAACGCCTTTAAAAATTGGTGGCAAGGGTATGTCGCTCAAAGGCAACACTTCAAGAGGATGAAGCGTGAAGCTCGTCGACAGCGGAAAAATGCGACGGACGAATGTGGAAAAGCTGCCGGCAACTGTCACATGGTTGATAGAAGGGGATTGCAAGTTCTCACCTTCGGGAGCGATTCGGAAGAAGAAATGGCTCTTGGCCCTCTCTTCAAAGAATTCATCTCTGAAGCAGAAGGGACGAAGACCTGCGAGAACATTCAGCTGTGTAATTGCACGTTACCCGAAAAGAATCTCGGACCCGCAAACAAGGGATCGAACAAAAAGGATAAGGGGAAAGAAAAGATCCCTGAGGATATCGCCCTCGATAATCGAGTCATCGAAGAGCTTGCAGCTAAGGACCCGCCCAAGAAAAACAAGGTGGATTACAACGTTCCGGCACACCTGAGGAAAATACCCTCACAGCTAAGCATTCTCGACGCCCTTCTGCTATCCAAAGAGGCGAGAGAGTCTTTGATCAAGGCACTACAAGAGCCCGAGCAGTTCCAAGCTTTCCTTACCGAAGTAAAGATGAAGGACGAACTGGAAGAAGTGCACACAGCCGATATCACCTTCGGCGATGAAGATCTTCTTTTTGGGACGTGCGAGCATAACCGTCCCCTTTATGTCTCCGGATACTGTCATGATATCAAAATAGGCAAGCTCCTGGTTGACAATGGGTCCTCCGTCAATCTCCTCAATGTAAAAGTGTTGAAGGAAATCTGCATGAGCGTTCATCACCTCACTCGTGATAAAATCACCATCTCCGGGTTCAACTCCCAGTCATCACGGACGCTCAGGTCTGTGATACTGACGTTACGTTTTGGACTGCTCGTCACGGACATCAAGTTTCATGTCATTGATGCTAAGACTTGCTACAACGCTTTGCTCGACAGGCCTTAGTTACATGAGTACAACATTATTCCTTCTACACAGCATCAGTGTATGAAGTACTTCAAAGGTGTGCTTGAATATAACGTGACAGGGGAATTGAACCCATTCTCCGTGAATGAAGTACGAAAATACGAAGATGCAAAGTACTTCTTACCAGACTTCGAGGACACGGAGAGATGCCATAAACCGGAGGACAAGCAAAAATCTATCACTACCATTCCGGTCTTCGGGAGTGATACCGAGGAGGAAGAAGAGATAGTCTATTCAGGGCTGCCCCAATGCAACAAGCCGAGACCGTCTACCCCTATGTTGATCTTCGGCAGCGACTCGGAAGATAAGGTCAATGCCGTATTTTCTATTTGACCATCAATACAAGCCTTCGCTGACGATGATCGGAGTTTGCAAATCACCATGGTTCCGCGAGAGCATTACAAAGAGCTCGACGCACTCGATACCTATAGTGTGCAGGAACTGCTGATATTATACGTCCCTCCCAGGCGAAGAGATGAAAAGGCGATCCTCTTTTATCGATCAACGGAAACCAAAGTGGAGAAAGAAATTTTGCATGGTGCTGATTCTACGTTTGACAGGATCCAGCCCATCTGTCTGCCCAGATACTACACAGAAGGATTAAAAAGGCTGTTAAGGCGCCAAGGCGTACCCTTCAAATAGACTGCTCGACAAGCCCAGTTCTACAACAGGATCTGGAACGTCCCCGGAACTCAGCGGAAACTGCCCAATGGGAGAATAGAAACGATCAGGCTTGGATATGTTCAATCCAAGAAACGAGAACGATTCCGCGGCTGCTACGTAATACATGACTTCGATGAAGAAGGAGATGCTCTGTGGGAAGATGCTAACCTTGAACCAAAACAAGGTCCCGCCGTGAAAATGCCAAGTCCGTCATTCGAAGAACAGATGGACAAGCTTATAAGGGAAGCGGGTCAAAAGGTTTGAGACGACCATAATCGCGAAATGGCTATTTACGAGAAAGCCAGAACGTGGCGCCTCCTCCAGCAGGCTATGGAAAATGACGATGCTCTTCATCGCCAGCCCGTCATACAAAAGACCCGACGCAGAGGCAGAAATAAACCCAAGAACGAAAAAAGCGTTCGACAGCGACAAAGTGGGTCCAAGAAGCTACGCGATCGAGAATCGAGCAACTCGGATTCGTCTCTTATAAAGAAGATGGGTCGAGCGTATTCTTTTTCCCAAGTCAAGACAAGGAAAATACTTGATCTTGTCATAAAACATCAGATGATTACCCTCCCGGAATCCAAGCATCCCGAGCAAGCAGGTGAGGTCTCTCACCCGGACTATTTCTCCTATCACCGAGCGATAGGACATCCTCTCGAAGACTGCTTCATATTCAAAGACTGGGTAGAAGACCAGTATCAGCAAGGCAGGTTCGCTCTATCCAGTAGTTGGAGGATAACCCCGCCACGGAAGCATGAACCGAAAGCGACGTGTATAGCGAGAGTAGAACCGGATCAACATCGGTCTTGGAAGCGATCTCGCACCTGTCATGTGATAACGATGTCAGGAGAAGGAGTATGCGAAGATATGGCTGATCTCCCCTTTTGCTTCGAAAACAATGATGACGAGGTGATCTCAGAGTTTCCACCGGCACCAAAAGAGCTGGAAGATGGGATATATACTACTACAGATAACCTCAAGAAAATCGACTTGGGAACGGCAAGTGACACACGGCCGACGTTCGTCAGTGAGCTGTTATCTGAAGAAAGGGTGGCTACGCTAAAAGACGTGCTCATGCAGTATAAAGACTGCTTCGCATGGAATTACTCCGAGATGCCGGGACTAGATCCAGAAATAGCCGTGCACAGATTGGCGATATCTCCGGACATCAAGCCAGTCAAACAAGCACCGAGAAGAATGCGGCTCGAGCTTGAAATGAGCATCAACGCCGAGGTCAAGAAGATGATTGACTCCGGCTTCATCCAAGAGGTGCAGTATCCTGACTGGATCGCCAACATCGTCCGAAGCTTTTGGGACCTCCACAAAGCTTGCCCGAAGGACGACTTTCCAGTACCGGTCACCGAGCTGATGATAGATAACACGTCCACTCACGAAGTTTTTTCCTTCATGGACAGCTCATCAGGGTACAATCAGATAAAGATGCATCCCGAGGACCAGAAGCATACCGCTTTCCGGACCCCTTTGGGCATATTCTGCTACAAGGTGATGCCCTTCGGTCTAAAGAACGCCGGTGCCACCTATCAGAGGGCCATGACGAAGATTTTCGATGACCTCATACATGAAATCGTCGAATGCTATATCGACGACCTTGTAGTTAAAAGAAAAACATACGAGGAACATTTAGAGCATCTGAAGATCGTGTTTCAGCGTCTTCGAAAATACTACTTGAAGATGAACCCTCTCAAATGCGCGTTCGGAGTTTCCTCGGGCAAGTTCATAGGATTCGTCGTCCGACACCGAGGCATCGAGATAGACCCGTCGAAGATCAAGGCGATCATGGAAATGCCTCCGCCAAGAACTCTCAAGCAGCTGCGGTCTCTCCAAGGAAAGCTCGCGTATATCCGGCGATTTATAGCCAATCTCTCCGGCAAGTGTCGCCCCTACAGTCACCTGATGAAGAAGGGAACCCTTTCGTTTGGGAACACAAATGCCAAAGCGCACTGGATGAAATCAAGCAATACCTACAGAATCCTCCGGTGTTGACCGCTCCAGTCAAGGGAAAGCCCCTCATTCTGTATACAGCTGCCCTTGAAGGTTCTCTAGACACATTATGGGCACAAGAAAACGACCAAGGGAAGGAGAGAGCCCTCTACTATTTGAGTCGAGTTCTCCTGGGGGCAGAAAGCAACTGCTCCCCCATCGAAAAACACTGCCTGGCATTGATCTTCGCGATAACGAAGCTCAGACACTATGCTTTGGCACATGAGGTGCTCCACATATCAAAAGTGGATCCTCTCAAATATTTGGTATCAAAGGCCATATTAACGGGACGTCTCGCTAAATGGGCCCTGCTCTTGATGGAGTTCTCGATAACTTATCGTCTTCTCAAGGAAGTGAAAGGCCAGGACATCGCCGAATTCCTCGCCGAGCATCCGATACCCACCGATTCTCCCTTGAACTGCGAATTGCCAGATGAGCGCGTGTTTGACACGATCGACGGGGAGAAAGGAGGGAGTGATACCCGATGGGAACTCTATTTCGACGGAGCATCTTCCATGAAGAAACGCAAACAAAGCACCCCCATAATCAAATCAGGGGTAGGCCTCATCTTCGTGACCCCACAAGGAGGGATAATGTGCTTTGACTTCTCTTTAACAGAGCCGAGGACGAATAATGAAGCCGAATATGAAGCTTTGATAGCAGGTCTTGAGATCGCTGTCAACATGGGAATCGAGAACCTCCTCATATACGGAGACTCCCAGCTGATCGTTAGTCAAGTAATCGGTGACTATCGAACGTGCAAGCCTGAGTTGGTGAAGTACGGCGAGAGAGTACAGCAACTGCTGACTCAAATTCCTTCCTACATCCTGGAAAGGATACCGCGTGCGGAAAATAGCAAAGCAGATGCATTGGCCAAACTCGCTAAAGAACTGGTCGACGAGAACCTAGATGACGTGAGGATCGTTGTGCAAAGCCGTCGGGTTCTTGCGCCGGCAGAAATATCTCCGGAATCGTCCGAAGAAAAGGGAGCTACCGAGCAAACAGTCCTACAAATAAAAGACCAGGAAAAGGCTAAGGATTGGAGAGAAGTCTTTATAGACTACTTCAAATCCCGTCGAACGCCTGAAGATGTGTCCTCAAGATATCAGCTCATGAAACGAGCTTTATCTTTTGCCTTCGTCAATGATATTCTGTATAAGAGATCATTTGATTCTCTATGGCTAAGATGCCTGGGACCTGAAGAGGCAAGGAGAGTCGTCCAAGAAACTCACGACGGACTCTGCGGTTCTCACCAAGCCGGGCCAAAGATGAAACTAAAGATCAAAAGGATGGGCTATTATTGGCCCACGATAATCTAAGACTGGCTCGAATACGCGAAGCAGTGCCACTCGTGCCAGATTCACGGGGACTTTATCCACCAGCATCCAAATCCACTACATCCAATGGTGGCTAGCTGGCCATTCGAAATGTAGAGAACTGACATAATCAGGCCCATCGAAACGGCATCATCCAAAGGACATCGGTTCATATTGGCGACAACTGATTATTTCTCTAAGTGGGCGGAAGCAATACCGCTAAGAGAAGTGAAGACGGAGAATATCCTCCATTTCTTCAAGACACACATCATTTATAGATTCGGCACTCCGCGACGGATTATCTCGGATAACGGGCCAGCCTACAGAAGCCACAAAATCAGCCGCTTCGCGCAGCAACATAATATAGACTGGAGATACTCTTCATTCTATAATCTCCGAGCTAATAGTCTAGCTGAGGCTTTCAACAAGACCTTGACAAAGATTGTGAAAAAAGGCGGTGTCCAAGAATAAAAAGGACTGGCACGAGAGACTGCATGAAGCTCTCTGGGCGTATCGAACTACGTTCAAAACAGCCGCAAAGACAACGCCGTATGCATTAGTATTCGGCACAGAAGCGGTACTCCCCCTCGAGATAGAGTTGCCCTCTCTACGAGTGGCGGTTCACTACGAACTAACAGACGAAGAAAATGCTCACCTTCGGCTTAAGGAGCTCGACGCCCTTGATGAAACCGGCTCATGGCGCAACAAAACCTGGAGGCTTATAAAGCAAAGATGACGCGCTCATACGAAAGATTGACTAGGCCGAGAACATTCCGCCAAGGCGAACTCGTGCTAGTGGTCAAGAGGCCCATGATCCCCAATCGTGCCAAACGAGGGAAATTCGAGCCGAACTATGAAGGCCCGTACATCATAGACAAAGTTTACCAGGGTGGAGCCTATCTACTCATGGACATGCATGGCGAAAGACCTTTCAGGCCAATAAACGGTCAATTCCTGAAAAAATACTACGCCTGACGAGTCACGGCCTAGGTCAACGATAGATGACGACGCCTATGTCCGCTCACTATCTTCCTAAGCCCAAACTCTATAAGTAGTAACCGGCCAACGGACCGAAATGTCCTAAAACTAACAACGGACCGAAATGTCCTAAAACTAACAACGGACCGAAACGTGCTTAAACTAACAACGGACCACTATGTACTAAAACCAGCTACGGACCGAAATGTCCCTAAACTAACAACGGACCGAAACGTCCCTAAACTAACGATGGACCACTATGTCCTAAAACTGGCTACTGACCGAAACATCTATAAACTACTGCAAACCGCAGCATCCCAGGGCTGACAAAAAAAAAATAAGAAATGAAAATAAAAAAAGAAGAAAGAAAACGGTATGTCCATAAGCGAGATGGGCACAGATGAAAACCCGAAAGGGCTCCGTGAGTAAAAACAGCAGGGCTACCGGTGAGTTTTGTGAAAACCCGAATGGGCGCAATCTCATTAAAAGACACTTGCAAGGTCCTCTCGACCTTGTGAGGAGAAAATACCTGCGCGAGATCCTTACGACTTACAAGGGAGCAACACACTTAGGGATCCCCACGAATCCTAAGGAGAAATTACACTTACGAGATCCTCACGACTCGTAAGGAAAATTCCCCTTTGAGACCCTCACGGCTCATAGGGTTCAAAAGCCTTAAGCTACAGGGGTCTGAACCTGTTCTTAAGCCATCACAACCCACAGACTGCCCTACAAGCAGTTCCATGCTGACCCTTCTATACAATCCACGGGCGCGAATAAACATTTTCCTAACAAAGTCCCACCCGCGACTAGGGATATGTTTACACAGTGGACAACCCTTGTAAGTCTTCTCGACTTATAAGGAGAAAACACTCTTGTAAGATCCTTACGACTTATAAGAGAACACACACTTAGGAATCCTCACGACTCTTAAGGAGAAAACGCACTTACGAGATTCCCACGACTCGTAGGGAGAAATACCTTCATGAGACCCTTACGGCTCATGAAGTTAAAAGCCTTAGTCGACAGGATCCTAACCCTGTTCGCTAAGCCACCTTTGTTCGACATCGACAGAGGCAAATGATGATTCGCTCCTGGCAATATCCCAGTTGTAGCAATGCTGATGCCTAAATCGGTATCAAATCCCAAACTTGCAGCGAAAAGCCAGCGATCCACAAATGCATACGAAATAGACGAAATGATGGGGCAGCTTGCAATAAAATCAGCAAGTAAAAATATATGCATACAAAATAGCCGAAATGGTTGGGTAACTCGCAATAAAAAGCAGCGAGTAAATAAAACAAATAGCCGAAATGATTGGGCACCGCGAAAAATAGCCGAAATGATTGGGCAATTGCGACTTTCGCGATATAAAAGCTGAAATGGTAGAGCATCGCGGAAAGAAAAAATATATGAAATAAAACTTTTTGCCTTACAGATGAGATCACGTCGATCCCTGTATACAATCCAGGGGCACAAACCAAAAGGGAACGATACCTTCCCACTAGGCTCCATCAGAAAAAGAAGCCAAATCTCGACTGTTCACAGACAGCCTGGAGATTATCTCAACATTCGTCTCATTACAACAGACACAACATCAGCAAATTGGAGCCGCGGCAAAGTTCCCAGTTCCATGACTCAGCGGTGCACAGACGACCGAGAGTCAACCCCTCCTGGTCCTGTGGAACACGGCTAATGTCAATCCTGACCCCGTGGGAAGCGCCCAGAGCAAATCCTGGTCCCGTGGAACACAGCTAATGTCAATCCTGACCCCGTGGGAAGCGCCCAGAGCAAATCCTGGTCCCGTGGAACACGGCTAATGTCAATCCTGAGCCCGTGGTAAGCGCCCAGAGCAAATTCTGGTCCCGTAGAACACGGCTAATGTCAATCCTGACCCCATGGGAAGCGCCCAGAGCAAATCCTGGTCCCGTGGAACACAGCTAATATCAATCCTGACCCCGTAGGAAGCGCCCAGAGCAAATCCTAGTCCCGTGGAACACGGCTAATGTCAATCCTGACCCCGTGGGAAGCGCCCAGAGCAAATTCTGGTAACGTGGAACACGGCTAATGTCAATCCTGACCCAGTGGGAAGCGCCCAGAGCAAATCCTGGTCCCGTGGAACATGGCTAATGTCAATCCTGACCCCGTGGGTAGCGCCCAGAGCAAATCCTGGTTCCGTGGAATACGGCTAATGTCAATCCTGACCCCGTGGGAAGTGCCCAGAGCAAATCCTGGTCCCGTGGAACATGGCTAATGTCAATCCTGACCCCGTGGGAAGCGCCCAGAGCTAATCCTGGTCCCGTAGAACACGGCTAAAGTCAATACTGACCCCGTGGGAAATGCCCAGAGCACCTCCTGGTCTCGTGGAACACGGCTAATGTCAATCCTGATCCCGTGGGAAATGCCCAGAGCAAATCCTGGTCCCGTGGAACACGGCTAATGTCAATCCTGACCCCATAGAAAACGCCCAGAGCAAATCCTGGTCCCGTAGAACACGGCTAATGTCAATCCTGACCCCGTGGGAAATGTCCAGAGCAACCCTCTGACTCCGTGAAATGTGGATAAATTCAACCCCTGACTCTGTAAAATGCGGATAAAGTCAACCCCTGACCCCGTGAAATGCGGATAAGGTCAACCCTCCGACTTCATGAAATGCGGATAAGGTCAACCCTCCGACTCCGTGAAATGCGGATAAAGTCAACCCTCGATTTCCCCGTCAAAGCAATTCTTTGATTCGGGAGCAAGTCAACTCATCAATCACTTACGGGTCCTCTCGACTTGTAAGGAGAAAATTCTCTTGTGAGATCCTTACGACTCTCAAGAGAAAACACACTTAGGAAACCTCACGATTCCTAAGGAGAAAATGCACCTGCGAGATCCTCTCGACTCGTAGGGAGAAGAGTCTTTATGAGACCCTCACGGCTCATAAAGTTGAAAAGTCTTAGATGGTAGATTCTAACCCTCTCTTCTAAGCCATCATTGCCCCGCAGAGGGGTCAAGATAGATTTTCTACAGGCCACACCTTCCGACAAGAAGGGAAACAATCACTTATAAGTCCTCTTGATTCGTAAGCAAGAAAAATCCTCTTGTGAGATCCTTATGACTCTCAAGAGAAAACGCACTTAGGAATCCTCATGATTCCTAAGGAGAAAACACACATACGAGATCCTCTCGACTCGCAGGGAGAAAAGTCTTTATGAGACCCTCACGGCTCATAAAATTGAAAAGTCTTAGGCAGCAAACCCGAACCTGCTTCCTAAACTATCGCTACCCTACAAGGAGGCTGAGATGAAATGTTCACTTATTATCTATAGGCCACACGTGCTAAAATCACACGGCAACGACACAGCAAAGAGAAGAAAGCGACAGTGAGGGGAACATTTGATTCACATTCAGTTAGGCGTTCAAGGCACACCCATTCATACATGTGCGAAAAAGTTTGATGTATAAAATAAACACATGGAAATAAAGCTTGCTATTCATACTTCAGAAAATTCCTACATTGAGGAAAACAGTAAACAAAAACATAATTAGAATGTCTACAAAGGCACGACATAAAAGTTTGAGGCCGTCCAAAATTTTTCGGGCCTCTCGGACCATCTTTGTGTGCATCCTTTCACGATCATAAGCGTCAGGATCCCCACTGATGTCCTCCACCCTTCGATAGGCAGCGAGTGTCGCTGCCTGCTGAAAAGCTTGATGCAGGATATCAACAAGGTTGTCTCGCCTTTTCTTTGAGATTAAGCTCATCAGATACACCGAGTGCACCTTATCTTTGGCGTCGTCTAATGCCTTAAGCGGCATGCCGGCATAAAATAGAGGAAGTGCTCCCCAGATCGCTCCCACAATAAGCTTCAAGAGAGAGGAACGACGAGGAAGCAGTCGACCATTGTATGCATCAAAGCGACCCATAATTTCAGCACACTGGACGTTTATGAATTCTTGGTTTTGGAAACGACCGAGTGCGCGAATGTCTCCATAAGAAATAATCTCGTCGAGATCATACATATGGGCGTCCATAACGTCTGAAAAGGAAAATCAGTGGGAGTTAGTGGACAGATTGATTAAGAAAAGCTTATTGAAATAGACGCGGGATTTAAACAACTCTTGATGTCCCCAAGGAGGAAATAAGTGATAATTAAATCACCCAATGAATTTAATTCGGTGCAATTAAGAAAGAAATCCTAAAAAGGATTTCTCCTTTAATAAAAAGGTCCTTCGGGCCAAGGAGATAAACTCCTCGAGAGCAATGCTCTACAGACAGGAATGACACCTGTCAAAGTCAATTATGAGGGGAATTAAAAAATTCTCCGGGAATTCCAAGAGCCTTGCTCTGTAAATATGATGGAAAAACCCATCAGAAAACTTAAAAATAAAGTTTTTTTTTATGAATTAAAATTCTGAGATCTTCAAGATCTATGAACAAACTCTGAGAGTTCTTCATGAGAGATTAACAAATCTCCATTATTATAGAGAGCAAAGCTCTGTTGATGGGTTAAGAAACCGTAAAAAGGGTTTTCTTCAGATCGAAGATCTATGAAGAGCAAAGCTCTCTTAATGGGTAAAACCCTAAATTATTAAAAATCCTTTAAAAGATTTAATCTTTACCTAAACTTTTGGCAGAGTTCTGTCCTTAAGAAAATTCTTAAGATGAAGAGCTGTGCTCCGAAGGAGAATAAAAATTCTCAGAAAGTAAGAAGATGAACAAAAATCATTTCAAGGACCAAGGGTCCTATTTATAGGCACTGAGATGCTGTTTCAACTTCTGAGTAGATCCAAGGGTGCGGATGCTGCCACCGCTGCACTCATATGTAGGCCACGTGAGCGCAACGGTGGGGGGAATTTGTTTCCCCCAATTAGAGCAAAACTCTGTTTAAAATTCAAATTTTGAAATGAAGCAACGCTTCATAGCAGCGCCAAGGACGCCGTGCCCGCGTACCACGTGCAAAGCACGTATGCGCTAGCGCTGAGTGCGCTGCACTCTAAGCAGCGCACCACGTGCAAAGCACGTGTGTGTTAGCGCTGAGTGCGCTGCACTCTAAGCAGCGCACCACGTGCAAAGCACGGGTGCGCTAGCGCTGGAACTAAAAGATCCCCACCGTCAGATCAAAGATCTAATAAGGATGATAAATCATCAATTAACCAGAATAAAATTCTGTTAAGAAAAGATTCCTCAAAATCTTTCCAAACAAAAAGATTGTGTTCTGTAAATCAGAGCACCATTGGATCAATGATCCAAAGGTGATTAAAAATCACCAAAATTACAAAATAAATTCTGTATGGAAAGATTTTCCAATCTTGTTAAAAACAAGAAAATTGTCTTCTGTAAATCAGAAGCTCTTGGATCAAAGATCCAACGGTGGGGAAATCCCCAAATCAATTGGAGAAAAGATCTCCTTGACCGATTGAACAAATCGGCTTGTCCTATATAAAGGCACCTAGACTTCAAGTCTCAGAGAGAGAAACATATAGAGGAACCCTCCACAAACTTTGAGAAATCTCAGAAAGAAGAGCCAAGCTCTCGGTAGAAGAAGAAGATTTTCTTCAAGGTAAAAAGAATAGAAAGACGAAATCGTCTCATATAAAAAGAAGAATTCACTTCTTTCTTTAAGATCATAGATCTACAAGACCAAGGTCTTTCACAAAGAGATCAAAAGACCTCATCATAAAATAAGAAGAAGAATATAATTCTTCTCATAGATCATATATCTATAAGACTAAGGTCTTTTACAAAAAGAAATAATGAACATCTCATTATAAAAAAGGGGGATAATAAGTCAATTCTCTTAGGATTACAGATCCATAAAGACAAAGCCTTTCATCAACATAAGAGATTGAAACATCTCCTATAGAATAAGAACTTTGTTCTTAGATCCATGAGACAGAATCTCTTATAAAAAGAGAATTTAATTCTCAGAGCGCAGAACTGTTCAAAATTGCCTAAAAAGAGTCTTAGCGCTCCAATTAAAAAAGAGCGCCTCAGCGCTCCAAAACTAACGCATAGCGTTGCAGAGCCTTAGTGCTCCAAATTTCACAAGAAGCGCTCTGCGCTCATTATCTGGTGCAAAGCGCCAAGCACGCCACGTGCTCCTCACGTGTGCGCTACTTCAACAGAAGCGCTCTGCGCTCATTATCTGGCACAAAGCGCCAAGCGCACCACGTGCTCCTCACGTGTGCGCTACTTCAACAAAAGCGCTCTGCGCTCATTATCTATCGCAAAGCGCCAAGCGCACCACGTGTCCCTCACGTGTGCGCTACTCGGGATTAGCGCACTGCGCTATTTGACTGGCGCAAAGCGCCAAGCGCGCCACGTGTTCTTCACGTGGGTGCTGATAGAACATAAATTGTTCTTTAAATAAAGCCCAGAGCTATGATGAATGCTCAGCATTCAATAAAAGACAAAAACATTGTCGGAATTCAAATCAATGCTCAGCATTGTCAAATGTTTAACATTTTATTTAAATGGGCTGAGCCCAGAATGGTCACAGAACCTTAACTCAGATTAATTAAGCCCATGTGCTTATAAATCTTTGATCTTAGTCCCAAATTGGACTACAGATCCCCTAACCAACATTGGTTCAAGGGTACATCTCTTCACTCCTTTGATTTTTGTCGTTGTAATCCTTCAACGTCTTCAAAGAGGTGACGGGTCCCGATAACCAAACATTCCATGGACTGTGGGGTCCTTAAACTCATGGACTATGATGTCCTTAAACTTTATAGACTATGACTTCTTTAAACTGGATTGTGGGGTCCTTAAACCCATGGATTATGATGTCCTTAACCTTGGACTGTAATGTCCTTAAACTAATCGACCGCAATGTCCCTAAACTAAACAATAGAGCCTAAATGCTCTTTTGTTGGATCTAAATGATCCCGTTAAGTTGATCTTAGTCTAAAATTAGACTAACGTATTCTTAACAAACGTTTAAGTTGATCTTAGTTTCAAATGAGACTAACGTATCCTTAAACCCAACCCCAAACCCAAATCTAAGAAAATACGGATTTGGACTAATCCACGCCCTACGGGCGACAACATAAATTAGTCTCCGTATACAATCCACGGGCAACCCAAAACAAAACAAACACACACGACACGAAGCAACTATCTGGAGAAGGAGAAAGTGGTTACCACGATGCGGTAGCGTAATTAACTGCAGGGGCTTGCGCCTGCAGGAAGAGTGTCCCCACAATCAAAAACCCCTCAATCAGGGGGAATCTAACGAAGTCTGCTACATCGGCCGCATCCGTTTAAACTTTCGATACATGGTGCCATAAATCAACTTGGTATCTTCGGAAAGGTGGACGGATAGCACCAATTACCATCTGCCCTCGAAGTTCAGACCCTGACGTCCTAACGTCTCGGTCGCGTCCTTTCGGCGGGGAACAGTATCGTAAACCAAAATCACGCACGAAAACCAAAACTGCACACGTATCACACATAGGTTAAAACCTATGGTCTACTCATGCAAATCAATCAAATAACACCCGATATCGACGTACAAATGTCAAGTGACCGATACAAAACACAAATATCAAAACTTCAATTCATGAACATCAAGGAATTCAAAGCAGCAACTCAAGAAAATGGTCCCAGATTTTGGTTCAGGTGAAATAGGGATAAACAAGCAGTACTGGGGTGCTGTATAAGGGGTATGTAAGCTACAGACCAAACCTAGACACCAATGCCCACCACTTGGCCTGCCACACTACCCTAAAATCCGAGCTCGTCGGCCTGGGATGCTTGGATCGGTCTCGTACTTGCAGGGTGGTCTCCTAGTGCTCCATCTAGGTTAATAGGGTTGCTATTTTTTCTAGTAAATGTTCCAGGTCACTCTAGATTCCCTGCACCCACTATTTATTCACAAACCGACATTTCAATATTTAAGTTTCAAGTTTGGGGTTCTAGTTCTGGTTTGGTCTAAGTTTTTAACACTATGGGGGGTTCGTAGTCACTAATACATCTCAATGCATCATCACAACTCAAGAATTCCTCGAAACCTCATCTTGGAATTTTCAAACCTCACTAAACTGCACTTACACACTTCTAAACTAATATGGTTGCTAAAGGAAATGGATTATTACTCTAATGGTGAAAGAATTACCTCATTTGGCAACTCAAGAATTTTCTTGAGTTGCCCCAAGTGCTCAAAATCCAAACATTCTTGGTTCCCCATACTTGTAGTGAGCTTGTGCACCTTTTTTGTGAAGAGAATGCAAGGTTTTGATGTGGGATAAAGGTTGTGGTGAGGAATAGAGGAGGTGGGAGGAAGAGGGCAGACATGGATGAGGGAGGAGAGAAGAATGAAGAAAATGAGTGAAGAGAGAAATGAGCCATGACCAAGGTTGACCCCTCACCCTCTCTCTCTCTTGCCCATACCTCCATGTCTCATGGTCACAAAATATCTCAAATTTTAAAATCCTTTTTCTTTTCTTTTCTTCTCTTTATTTTTCCAAAAGCCAAAATCGTTTCCTTAAAAACATAAAAGAACCATGGTGCATATCATTTAAATGTGACAAGTGTTAGCAAATATGATATGGTGTATGTCACATGCACAAAACACCATCAATGTGTGATTAGTGAACATTAACCAAGTTTAGGATAAACTTGTATATAATTAATTATAAAGAATTTATAATTTTCCTAAATCACATAAATCCCTCCAAAAATCACCATTCAATTTAATTTTCCAAACTATCGGTATATAATTATACCACATCATTAAAACTAATCTCCACACATTAAAATATTCATAATATTTATTATTTTAATTATTTAACTTCCCAAAATAATATTTTATTTTTCTGAAATGTTACACAAGGAGAAAATATTCTTATGAGATTCTTACGACTTATAAGAGAACACACACTTAGGAATCCTCATGACTCCTAAGTAGAAAATACACCTACGAGATCCTCACGACTCGTATGGAGAAATACCTTTATGAGACCCTTACGGTTCATGAAGTCAAAAAGCCTTAGTCGGGAGGATCCTAACCCTGTTTGCTAAGCCACCTTTGTGAAAATCAGCAAAGGCAAATGATGATTCGCTCCTGGCAATATTCTAGTCGCAGCGATGCTGATGCCTGAATGGTTGTCAATCCCAAGT
Source organism: Agapanthus africanus (assembly GCA_030015575.1). NCBI lineage: Eukaryota > Viridiplantae > Streptophyta > Magnoliopsida > Asparagales > Amaryllidaceae > Agapanthus > Agapanthus africanus. The sequence continues at coordinate 404,989,556 of CM057349.1, read as the reverse complement.
ACTTTCACGGCAAATGATGATTCGTTCCTGGTAATATTCCAGTTGCAGCGGTGCTGATGCCGAGATTGGTGTCAGATCTCAAGTCCCATACTCGCAACAAAAATTAGCGAGCAAAAAATGCATATGAAATAGCCGAAATGATGGGGCAACTCGCAATAAAAATCAGCGAGCAAAATAAGCGCATATAAAAACAGCCGAAATGTTTGGGCAACTCGCAATAAAAAGCAGCGAGTAAAAAGAAAAAACAGCCGAAATGATTGGGCACCGCGATAAAACAGCCGAAATGATTGGGCAATCATGACTTTCGCTATATAAAAAGCTGAAACGATAGAGCATCGCGGAAACAAAGAAAAAAAATGAAACTTCTGCCCTGCTGGTGAGTCCACATCGACCCCTGTATACAATTCATGGGCACAAACGAAAAGGGAACCATATTTTCCCATCATGCTCCATCAGAAGGAGAGCCAGGTTTCGACGGCAGCATCTACAGCCTAAAGATCCACAACGGCGTTTCTTCTCACTCCAGCAGGATGCAGACGCAACGTCAACAAAATGGAGCCATTGCAAATTCCCTAATTCCAAATCTCGACGGTTCACCGACAACCTGGAGACTACATCGGAGCCATGGCAAAGTCCCTAGTTCCAAATCTTGACGTTTCACCGACAACCTAGAGACTACATCAGAGCCATGGCAAAGTCCCTATTTCCAAATCTCGACGGTTCACAGACAGTCTAGAGATCAACAACGGCGTTTCTTCTCACTCCAGCAGGATGCAGACGGAACGTCAACAAAATGGAGCCATGGCAAAGTCCCTATTTCCAAATCTCGACGGTTCACCGACAACCTAGAGACTACATCGGAGCCATGGCAAAGTCCCTAGTTCCAAATCTCGACGGTTCACCGACAACCTAGAGACTACATCGGAGCCATGGCAAAGTCCCTAGTTCCAAATCTCGACGGTTCACAGACAGCCTAGAGATCAACAACGGCGTTTCTTCTCACTCTAACCGGATGCAGACACAACGTCAACAAGCGGAGCCATGGCAGAGTCCCTAGTTCCAAGTCTCTATGGTTCATCGACAGCCTAGAGATCAACAACAGCGTTTCTTCTCACTCCAACCGGATGCAGACGCAACATCAACAAAGCGGCGCCTTGGCAGAGCCCCTAGTTACAAGTCTCGACAGTTCATCGACAACCTAGAGATCAACAACGGCGTTTCTTCTCACTCTAACCGGATGCAGACGCAACGTCAACAAAGCGGAGCCATGGTAGAGTCTCTAGTTCCAAGTGTCGACGGTTCACAGACAGCCTAGAGATCAACAACGACGTTTCTTCTCACTCGAACAGGATGCAGATGCAACGTCAACAAAATGGAACCATGGCAAAGTCCCTAGTTCCAAATCTCAACGGATCACCGACAACCTAGAGACTACATCGGAGCCATGGCAAAAGTCCCTAGTTCCAAATCTCGATGGTTCACCGAAAACCTAGAGACTACATCGGAGCCATGGCAAAGTCCCTAGTTCCAAATCTCGACGGTTCACAGAAAGCCTAGAGATCAACAACGGCGTTTCTTCTCACTCTAGCAGGATGCAGACGCAACGTCAACAAAATGGAGCCATGGCAAAGTCCCTAGTTCTAAATCTCGACGGTTCACCGACAACCTAGAGACTACATCGGAGCCATGGCAAAGTCCCTAGTTCCAAATCTCGACGGTTCACCGACAACCTAGAGACTACATCGGAGCCATGGCAAAGTCCCTAGTTCCAAATCTCAATGGTTCACAGACAGCCTAGAGATCAACAACGACGTTTCTTCTCACTCCAGCAGGATGCAGACGCAACGTTAACAAAGCGGAGCCATGGCAAAGTCTCTAGTTCCAAATCTCGACGGTTCACAGATAGCCTAGAGATCAACAACGGCGTTCCTCCTCACTCTAGTAGGATGCATATGCAACATCAAAAACCGACCACAGGGTCAAAACAATGGAGCCATGGCAAAGTCCCTAGTTCCGAGCCTCGACAGTTCACAGACAACCCAGAGACAACCTCGACATTCGTCGCAATATAGCAGACACAATGTCAACAAACGAAGCAAAGGAAGATCCCTAGCTTTAGGGTCTTGACGGCAACTCAAATAAAACCTCAAAGACTATCGGAGATCATCCCACACCAGCGCGGAGTGGTCATGACTCATCGGGGCTCCCAAATTGAGCCTAACCTCGAGTAAAAAGCGGCATCGAAAATCCGCAACGCTTGCTCTTCCGACGGTAATATGACCTGGGAGATTACTTGAAGACGTCTTGTCCAGCCCCCGAAGGGATCAGAGACACGACAGTCGCGGGGCTACTCTGCCACGACCCGAAATAGTACGTGACTGGTACTTGAATCATATGAAGACTATAGGACTCCATCTAATTCAGGTAAGCCAAAAATCCCAGAAATCTAGACCATTTTAAGAAAGAAATGAAGAAAACTTATTTTTAAAGCAAGTAGTTTTAATAGCATAAGCTGAAGTATGTATTTTTAAAATATCAAGTCTTTTCTGAAAATTTCGGCAGAGTTTCCTTTGTAAATACTGGCCCCAAACGGGTACAAAAAGCATAATATGAATAAAGGCATCTCCAAGCGGGAGCTAGCTCTTCGCCAATTGGCGGTCACAACCACGCAAGCAATATGATATACAACGCTGAAGGGCGAGGATCAAAACCCAAAAGGAAACTTAAAATCATCAAGAAAACCATAATAATACAACACGCGGCTCTAAGATCGAAAGAATATACAAATGGTCTTCTAAGGTTATAAAATAATATACAAGTCTGGTTGATGGAGTTTACTAGATACAACAATGTAAATAAAATACAAGGGTGGTCATGATGCGAGTGAACCCACCTACCAAGGCAATCACCCGGAAAGAAGCAGTGTGCCAGCAAAGCCGCAACGAAATCTGTACGGCAAAACCTGCTAGAAACTGTGGCACAACAGGGGTGAATTGCCAACTCGTGAGTAGAAAACATCACCGAGCAGAAATCGTATGTATGACTCAATCCTAGGTCAATACGATCAAATATATATAAAACCTCAAAATGATGAAGCCTGAAGTATGATAAGGCGGCAAGGGTAAATATCTATATATAAGTGTAATACCAAGTGCTCGTGTCAGTGCCTCAGGTAGCAACATATCATAAATATGAAGTATGAATGCAATATAATGAAAACAGAATACTTCCTGAATGAGAAAATTGTTTTCTTAGTTTAGTGAGATTTCTGTATGTATAAAACGAGGTATCATCAATGAAATCAACAGGGAATCAGTTTCTAGCATCGACACAAAATATATATAAATCCCAATATATCAATATCTCAGGCTCCGGCAATCCGGACTGGCCTGTATCCTCGAATCTCAATATCTAGGGCTCCGGCTATCCGGACTGGCCCATATCATCAAATCTCAATATCTAGGGCTCCGGCTATCCGGACTGGCCCATACTCCGATCGGTATCCTCCGGATATCCATCGAGTCACAAAACAATCACCGGTCGGTAGTGCTCCCCTGCCAGGCTCAACGCCATCATCTGCGACTATCTTGCCCCAGGGTACCGCACCGGGTTCACCATGCACCCACAAACAGTTCCTCCTCCTCCTCGAATTGGGTGTATGATATCGTTCAAGAGCCGAGAAAACTCATGGTGGACATATCTCAAATCATATCATGAGAAAACCGCAGTTTCTATTTTTAGAAATGATAATCAATTTATAAATCCTTGCGGTTTCTCTAAATCCAGAAATCTCATGGAAAAATCCAAAATCCTAAAATGAAGGGTAAATAACAGTAAATATTGGGCTCCGGCAAATCCGGACTGGCCCAAAATATCGCATGGTAAATGAATATATAAATATGCATGGAATATCACAGTAATAAATGCAATATCTAAATTAGCATATAAAGGCAAGCGCACTAGTACTATGTCGAAACTATCAGCTAGCAATTTTTACTAATGAAGTAGTAATTCTAATGTGTACGTGACATAAAAATTACCGATTATGTTGTGTGTGAGCCGGCAAGCAGGTGTATGTGTAGTATACGCATCATCGGTAATTGTGCTGGTGTCCTGACAACATGGTTTATAATCACTAAAGTACATATTAAATATGCAATGCGATGATAACAACATGAATGAACGGAATATGAATAGTAAACACGACAATAAGGAAAATACAATTCTATATACGATTCATACAGTTTGACATTTGAAATAATGCGAATCGTGTGTTTATAAAATAGGGCCACGGTGTTTTTAAGAAAAGGTACGTCCTTTGAAATATCCGTAGTATCCCTTGGCCTATCTTTAAAATACTCACGATTCGTTAGTTTTGAAATAGGTATGACTCGATTCTAGTTTAACATCTACAAGTAAACTATAGGACTAAACTAACAGACTAATCGAAAGGGTAAGGAAAACCACCTAAGTCTGAGTCGATATATATATATATATATATATATATATATATCTAGTAGTCGGTGATCCCGTCTCAATAGTGTCATATACGATACACTATATATAATATGACATCCTCGAGTCAAGAGTGCGGATCAATCATCATAATTATATCTCGTACGGTAAATCCATCGTACGGCATCCCAAATCTGGGTATGGGTCAAATATCGCATTATCTCATTATTCATCTAGTATCCTTATCATCATATCCTGTATTAGGGGTACTGATCTAAATTCTAGTACATACTGATACCATATATATATATATATATATATATATATATATATATATATATATATATGCGTGTGTGTGAAAACACATCGCCTAAAGACCCGCTATAATATCATGTCGTATCTCATAATACGAACCAAATCATATCACTGATCTCGTGGCACTATGCCCAATCTCATCGACTCGTCTCCAAGTACCATATACTATCCTCATCATCCATGTATATGTACACACACACACACACACACACACATATATACACATACTCACACACACACACATACATATATCCTCTTATACGCATAAGTAAAATGTATTCGTGTGTGTGTGTATCTTATTCTAGGGTTTCGCAACTGAAACTAGCTAACGACACTATCATCTAATTACACTAAATTTAACCCATGATCTCCTAAAATCTTATTTGCTATCTATCCATGTTTCACATAATACATATTTATATATAAATATAAAATATCATAGGCTACACTATGAACTGCGGGGGTGCTATATTCCATCCACCATACTTCCCCCGTAGATATATATCTACTCACATTGATCCTTACTTGCTGGAGTCGATGACGCTACGCTCCTCGTCGTCTCGAAATCCACATGGGGGTACCTACATGTCATAACATATCGTGTCGCATTAAAATCCGATTCAAAACCAAAATGACACGCTAAAAGCCTATAGGTTATAACCTACGGACTACACATGCAAGAAAGGCCAAAAAATCCTCGATGTCAATGTACGAACATCAAACCATCGAGTTAAAAACCCAAATACCAAAACCAAAGTTAAAACGAAGTCGTAAAACAATGCAGAAACTTAAGAAAATGGTCCTAGATTTTACCCTAGGTAAAATTAGCCAATTTTGCATATGGGAAGGATCTAGTTTACAGAGAATGGAGCCATGGACCAAACATGAACCTGATCACCTCTACCCTGGCCGCAAATTGCGGCCAGAATGAATATAATTGCATCCTGGACAGATGGGTTTGGGCTCGGGTCTCTGGGGTATCTTCCTAGGTGCCTACATGTATCACTGTGTTTGCAAAATAAATCCTAGGATCCCCGGGTGTTAGAAGATCTCCAATAACTCCTCAAATTTCCACAAATTCCCGATATCGGGGTTTCGAAGTTCGTGTCTTGGGCTTTAATCCTCTGGTTTTGTCCAGAATTCTTACGCTAAAGGGGTTGTAAGGCCTCTACTAACCTTAATTACACTATCAATTCAAGACTTCCTCAAAACCCTAACTTGAAATTTCCAAAGTCCACTAATCTACACTTAAACAATTCCAAACTTAGATAGGGGCTAAAGTAAAGCAATTACAATACAAATGGTAAAGGAATTACCTCATTTGGCAACTCAAGAATTTTCTTGAGTTGCCCTAAGTCTTCAAAATCCAAATTTTCTTGGTCCAAAGTGTTTGTAGTGAGCTTGTGCATGTCTTTAATGAAGTGGAGATGATGTTTTGATGAGTTTTTGATGATGAAGTGAGGGGTGTAGTGGAGGTGAAGGGAGAGGGCTGCCATATGAGAGGGAGAGGAAAAAGATGAAAGAAATAATGAAGAGGGAAATGAGCCAAGACTAAGGTTGACCCCTCACCCTCTTTCTCTCTCTTGCCCATACCCTTTATTTTAACCATTTCCTTTTCTTTTCTCAACTTTTCACATTTAAAACCAAACTAAATGAAAAATAAAGAGAAGCCATGGTAGAAAAAAAATATAGAAATGTGAAATAGGACATGGTGCATGTTATGTGCACAAATCAAGCTTAATGCACGATTAGTGATATTTAATCGCGATTAGCATTAAAATTGTATATAATTAATTATAAAAATTCATAATTTGCCTAAATCACATAAAACACCCTCATTTCAGAAATTCCTATAATTTTCCAAATATTTCCCAATTTATTGGAAATTAATTATACCGCATTATCAAATATTCATAATATTTATTATTTAATTTTATAAATTCCCAAAAATAATATTTTATTTTTCTGAAATGTTACAGTCTTCCCCCCTTAAAGAAATTCGGTCCCCGAATTTAAATTTAAACCCCTCAAATATTAAACATTTCAGTAAAAAGATCCAGTCGTCGGGGCTCCAAAATCATAAATACATAATACACATCGTAGCGCCATGCATGCGCATAAAAAAACGAGTATATAAACCAAAATCCAAACTCCGTCAAGCATCCCGCAATCATCGGAGTTATGGTGAAGACACCAATGTCTAAACCCAATACGAAAACCAACATGATATACATCAAAACTATATATGTAAACATCGTGGCAAATTCGTCAAAACATCTGAAAGAAATGCCTGCCAAACCTTTTTAAGTCGCTGTGCGATGCACGTATCACTGCACAGTGGCGGACGTCAATTGTAAAAAAATAACTATATATATATATATCCTTTGTTTAACATACACGTCCCGCCGTTTTGAAAAATAATTTAGAAGGGTTTTCCTTTGTTAAATGTCTCGTGTCATCTCGGACACGTAGGTAAATACTGAGACTATAGCTCCTTTTTGGAAATCCCTTCGATAACTATCAATGTATGCAAAAATATATCCAGGTACTGTTCTCGGACTAGTTCTGCTCAGCTACTATACCATATAATAAGTATCATAAAACATACTGCTCCAAAAGAAATCAATCCCAAAATGTATATAAGGATGCCGCGTGCGTCTGGTGCGCATGGAAATCGAAATCATCAAATGTGCTCTACATATGCACAGAAACAAAATCTAAGTGCAACGGGTGTGAACAAAAACACCTGTCAAGGGCAACGGTGTGTGCCTGACAACAATATCAGGTGCATCTGATATGCATGAAGAATCTCGATTTAGTGCACTGGCGCGCACCAAAATCGCATCAAGCGCCCAAGTATGCGCAAGAATCCAAATCAAGTGTACAAGGTGCACGAAAACAAATATCGAATATCACAATCGAAATCGACGGTATACAATATATCTTAAACCAAATCAGGTATACCGTGGTATATAATCTCACAACCATGTGCATCAGTGTGCACAAATCGAATAAAAATACTAAAAGTGCATGAAAACTATGCCGAAAGTATAAGTCAAATCACATGCATACCATAGGTATGAAATCAAAATCAGCATCTCGAATGACATCAAATCGAAGTCAAGTGCAACTGTGGTGCACAAAATCTCAATCATGCAAATAAATCTCCCAAATACCGAAATCAAAGATGGCGGAAACAGTCTCGCTCTGGCACATCCTCTAAAGATCTCTGGCCAACTGTCATGGCCACTCGTAACATGTCTCGTCGATGATGCCAAACTCTGGCCTACTGGGTGTGCGTAATATGACCGATCCTGGGTCCAAGTCTTCTCGTATAGTATTCTAGAAAGGTCCTGTCGAAGTCTCTCCCAAATCTCGTTTCTGCCGAACTGGCCGGAAGTCATCGTCCTTTACTAACTCTGTTTCTTATTTCGGAACGGCTGCATAATCGTCACGACTCCTTCTGGAAGATATATCCATATACAACGCCTCTGCATACGTATCACATCTCTGATGTCAGCGGAGTGGAACGTCATCTCATCAAGATCTCGTTCGAACCTCTTACTCCATTTTTCTCTAATGTCGATCGATTCGGACTCATCTCTTCGTGGCTGCATGGACTGCGCTCCAACGGCTATACTCGTATCTGGAGTCCCCCAAGAAATGTATCCCATCACATGATATCCGAACGATGTCGAACCTTTCGATCGATTTGTCAAGGTTCCATAATCCCCAAGAGCTCAACATCTTGAGTACAGTTTAATAATATCGAGTACATGCCACAACATCTATGGACCAGCCATAGAAGGGCAAACCCAAGCCTCATTAATGGCACCGCTGAACTGCTGTAAGCCCTAAGGTTTCAGAGCATTCTCATGGTCATTATATCGAGTTAGGGTTTCATTCTTCTAGAGGGTCCACGAAATTACTTGCATGTTTTTCCGAATACTTTAAACTTGGAAAAATAGGTTTCTGGCATTCGATCGTCTTCTATCGACTCTCAACGTACCTGCGTGAAGTCGTCTTTTGCTGGAATCAATCAATCTGATGACCTCGCATCGGGGTGTGCAAATGAACCACATGTCCTAGTCATTCATCCTTGGTGACTAGCGATCTTCTATCATATCTCTAAGTATAGACTCATGCTGCAACAGCTCCAAACATCTGGGGCGATATCTTGTCATTTGCAGGAACAACCGGCTAATTCTTCCACACGCTGAACAGTGCCTCAATCATCAAGTATAATCGGTGGTTTGACGGTCATCACATTCTGGCTGGCCTCTAACAGTGGCCCAATCCTCTCGTGCTGATCTGCACGTCCGAGAAATCTTGTAAAAGCGATCCATCAAACGCTCATAACGCGAAAATACAATAGGACGATACATCTATGCAATCGTGTGTCCCTGGAATCATGCACGCTCTGGTCAGTCCTCGTCCATGACGAGCTCGTGCTGACGCAACTCTAGCCGCAGCTCTCTCTGCCCGTGTAATCACGGCAGCAAAAACCATAAACCGATATCGATGAGAAGAGGTCATAAGAATGAATATAATGATGTGTAAGGAAATGTGCATCCTAAGGCCTCTTAAGCGGAGAAGCGTATCGTAAGTATGCCGTGGAACATACACACGGTACGTCACTCTCCTTAAGTCACCTACTCCATCAACCAAGGTCAACCTACGCGACGAAAGTTCGGGTCTAATACCTCCTCGACTAAGTCTAAGTTCCGTAAGGTCAAGCCTAGGTTCCGAATATATACAAACGCCCTAGGCTCCGCATAGTCAAACATAGACTCGAACCAAGGTTAACCTAGCGCTCTGATACCACGTTTGTCATGACCCGAAATAGTACGTGACTGGCACTTGAATCACATGAAGTCTATAGGACTCCATCTAATTCAAGTAAGCCAAAAATCCTAGAAATCTAAACCATTTTAAGAAAGGAATGAAGAAAACTTATTTTTAAAGCAAGTGAATTTAATAGCATAAACCGAAGTATTCATTTTTAAAACATCAAGTCTTTTCTGAAAATTTCGGCAGAGTTTCCTTTGTAAATACTGGCCCCAAACGGGTACAACATGCATAATATGAATAAAGGCATCCTCAAGCGGGAGTTAGCTCTTCGCCAAGTGGCGGTCACAACGACGCAAGCAATATGATATACAACGCCGAAGGGCGAGGATCAAAACCCAAAAGGAAACTCAAAATCATCAAGAAAACCATAATAATACAACGCGCGACTCTAAGGTCGAAAGAATATACAACTGGCCTTCTAAGGTTATAAAATAATATACAAGTTTGGTTGATGGAGTTTACTAGATAAAACAATGTAAATAAAATACAAGGGTGGTCACGATGCGAGTGAACCCACCTACCAAGGCAATCACCTGGAAAGAAGCAGTGTGCCAGCAAAGCCGCAATGAAACCTGTACGGCAAAACCTGCAAGAAACTGTGGCACAACGTGGGTGAGTTGCCAACTCGTGAGTAGAAAATATCACCGAGCAGAAATCGTATGTATGACTCAATCCTAGGTCAATACGATCAGATATATATAAAACCTCAAAATGATAAAGCCTGAAGCATGATAAGGTGGCAAGGGTAAACATCTATACATAAGTGTAATACCAACTGAAACTAGCTAACGACACTATCATCCAATTACACTAAATTTAACCCATGATCTCCTAAAATCTTATTTGCTATCTATCCATGTTTCATATAATACATATTTATATATAAATATAAAATATCATAGGCTACACTACGAACTGCGGGGGTGCTATACGCCATCCACCCGACTTCCCCCGTAGATATATATCTACTCACATTAATCCTCGCTTGCTGAAGTCGATGACGCTATGCTCTTCTCGTCGTCTCGAAATCCACGTGGGGGTACCTACATGTCATAACATATCATGTCGCATTAAAATCCAATTCAAAACCAAAACGACACGCTAAAAGCCTATAGGTTATAACCTACGGACTACGCATGCAAGAAAGCCCAAACAAATCCTCGATGTCAATGTACGAACATCAAACCATCGAATTAAAAACCCAAATACCAAAACCAAAGTTAAAACGAAGTCGTAAAACAATGCAGCAACTCAAGAAAATGGTCCCAGATTTTACCCTAGGTGAAATTAGCCAATTTTGCATATGGGAAGGGTCTAGTTTACAGAGAATGGAGCCATGGACCAAACATGAACCTCATCACCTCTACCCTGGCTGCAAATTGCGGCTAGAATGAATATAATTGCATCCTGGACAGAGGGGTTTAGGCTCGGGTCTCTGGGGTATCTTCCTAGGTGCCTGCATGTATCACTGTGTTTGCAAAATAATCCTAGGGTCCCCGGGTGTTAGCAGATCTCCAATAACTCCTCAAATTTCCATAAATTCCTGATATCGGGGTTTCTAAGTTCGTGTCTTGGGGTTTAATTCTCTGGTTTTGTCCAGAATTTTTACGCTAAAGGGGTTGTAAGGCCTTTACTAACCTCAATTACACTATCTCAATTCAAGACTTCCTCAAAACCCTAACTTGGAATTTCCAAAGTCCACTAATCTATACTTAAACACTTATAAACTTAGATATGCACTACTACAATAGGAGGGTTTCCCCTACGGATAATCAAATCCATAGGGCCAGATTTATTTTAGCCCTACGGACTAATCCGTAGGGCCCGACGGTTGTCCCTACGGTGCCCGACGTTTTTATTTAAAAATATTAAATCATAATTTGTTGTTTGCCCCTACGGAGCCGCAAACCAATGACCTACAGACTAATCCGTAGGGGCATCTAAATGGGAATTTAATTAAAAAGGCACAGAAATGCCCTACGCCTTATCTCTCTCTCACGCACGTTAACTCCCAAAATCCCCAAATTTCTCGTTCCCACCGCGTCGCAGTTTTCTCGTCACCGTTCTCGTCATCGCCACCGCCCACCATTTCGTCATCTCCACCGCCCTCGTTCTTCCTCGTCGCCGATTGCGCGCGTTGTCAACCACCGATCGAGCGTCTCCGTCGTCTCCTCCACCGCCTACAGGTTAGTAAATCTCCAATTAAACATAATTTTATGATTTTAGGGCTAGGGTTCAAGGTTTGTGTACCAATGAGGGTTAGGGTTAGGCATCGGTTGGGGTTAGGTGTAACATTTCAAAAAATATATATTATTTTTGGGGATTTTTTATAATTTAATAATAAAATATTGAATATTTTAATAAGGCGGTATAATTAAATACCGATAAATGAGGAAAAATTTGGAAAATTATAGAAATTATTAAAAGAGGGTGTTTTATATGAATTATGCAAATTTTAAGTTTTTATGATCAATTATATGCTAATTTAGTGCTAATCGCGATTAAAAATCGCTAATCGCGTTAAAGCTTGTTTTGTGCAAAACATGCACCATATCTTTTCTTTAACACTTGTTGCATTTTCCTACATGTTTTGGGTGCATGGCTTGTTATTTTGGGGTTACTATTGAAAAGAGAAGGAAAAATAGAAAAGAAAAAGAAAAGATGAATATTATAATGAGGTATGGGTGAGAGAGAGAAAAGTGAGGGTGTTCTGACTTGGCCATTCCTCTTCACTCTCCACTCATTCCCCCCCCCCCTCTCCTCTTGTTGCTGCTGCGGCTACTGCACCTCCCCTTCTCCTCCATCTTCAACCCCCAAAACACCATAAAAATCAACTCAAAACCCAAATCCCACTTCATTAAAAAGATGCACAAGCTCAAGGGAAACACATTGGACCAAGAAAGCAACGATTTTGGCCACTTGGGGCAACTCAAGAATTTTCTTGAGTTGCCAAATGAGGTATTTTCTGAACCATAAGCTTAGTGTTTCCGTTACTTTTACCCCCATGTTAGATTAGAACCGATATCGAGTGGTTTTGTGTACTTAGAAGAATTCTAGTTAGGGTTATTAGAAATTGAGAGTTGTGATGGGCAACTTAGATTAGTAGAGGCCTCACAAACCCCCTAGTGCTAGAATTAAGACCTAAACCAGATACTAGAACCCCGGAATACGGATTTAGAAAAGCCGATATCATAAAATTCTGAATTCTGTGGATGTAAAATGGAATCTGCTATCACCCCGAGACTCTGAAAATTATTTTGCAAGGACAGTGACACATGCAGGCAACTAGGAAGCTACCACCAAAACCCTAGCCCCTAACCCTCAACCTTGGCCACAGATTTATTCTGTCTGGCCGTAATTTGCGGCCAGACCTGGGTCAATGTGCCTCGTATTGGTTCTGTGGTCCCTTCATCAGTAAAATAGACCCTTGGTATATGCAAAATTGTCTGATTTGACCTAGGGTAGAATCTGGAACCTTTTTCCTGAGTTGCTGTTTTGATTCGTGTTTTCGTTTCTCGTATTTTGAATTCTGGATTTGCGTATTTGTGGATCACTTGACGTTTGTACGTCTATATCGAGTGATATCGGGTTGATTTGCGAGAGCTAACCATAGGTTCTAACCTATAAGCTTTTAAGCGTATCGTTTTGGTTTTCGTGTATCGTTTTAGTTTTGATTTGGTTTTAATGCGATGCGATACGTGTGACATATAGGTACCTTCATGTGGATTCCATACGATGAAGAAGATGAAGGCGACGTCAACACCGACACGCAGGATGCAAGGTGAGTAGATTATATCTACGGAGGAAGTCGGGTGGATGGCGTATAGCACCCCCACAGTTCGTAGTATATCTTATATATGTGGTTATATATGTGTTTATGTGTGACATGGATTTCAGGATATGATTAGGTATGAATTGGTTAGATTAGGGTTATTAGAAGTGAACTAGTATAGTTTCCTAGTTACGAACCCTAGAATAGGTTACACCCACACGCACACACATGCTTATTTGTTATGGTTATACCTGGATGATGAGGATAGTGTACGATATCTGGAGATGAGTCGATGAGATTGGGCACAGTGCCGTGAGATCGGTGATATGATGTGATTCGTATTTGGGATACGACATGAGATTGTAGCGGGCCTTTGGACGTGTGTTTCACACACGCATTTATATTTACATAGATGGTATCGATTTGTACTAGACTTAGATCAGTACCCCAGATCATAAGATATGATGATAAGGATACCAGATAATTGATGAAATGAATATGATATTGACCCGTACCCAGCTTTTGTGATGCCGTACGATGATTTACCGTACGAGCTTTATATTGATGATAGATCCGCACTCATGACTCGAGAATGTCATATGATATTGTATCGTACGCGGTACGTTTGAGGAGGGATCACCGACTATTATATATATATATCAACTCAGATTTAGGTAGTTTCTATACCTCTCCTGATTGACTTGTTAGTTAGAGCTGTAGTTTTGCTATTAAATGTTAGGCTAGGCCGATGTCATACCTATTTCAAAAACTAACGAATCGGGAGTATTTTAAAGACAGGCAAAGGGATTCTACGAGTATTTTCAAAGGACGCATCTTTTCTTAAAAACACCGTAGCCCTTATTTTCCTAAAAACCCCGATTTGTCTTCTTTTAAATGGCAAAACAGTATGACATAGATACATTGATGTAGATTCTGCACTGTTGTGCTTATTATTCATTTGCCGCATATTCTTTCTTTCGCATCGCATTGCATGTGCAAATGTGTTTATTGTTATATCAAAACCATGCTGTTAGGACACCAGCACCATTATCGATGATGCATATGTTTCACGTACACCTGCTTGCCGGCTCACACACTTCATCATCAATAATTGTCATGCCACTACACTGTAGGACTATTGAATTCAGGATATGATCCCTTGCATGGCATACTTGTGTACATACATATTGTACACCCATACTTTCATACATAAGTATTTGCACATACATAGATGATTCTTGCTTGATTAGAGATTTGGGAACCGCAAGATATATCTTAAAACTGTATTCATTTTAAAAGAGCGGTTTCCCTCAATATGTGCGTATTACTATTCCATATTGCATGATATACTGATATGCTTACATATCTTCTATATGTCGCATACATCATGCTTTATGATTATATGCATTGAGATATATTGTTTCCATGATATTTCTGGATTTGGGAACTGTGGGTATTTCAAAGGAGAGTATGTATTATTTTTTTAAAACCCGGTTACCCATGATATGATATTTCAGTGCGCCCACCATGAGTTTTATCGGTTCTGATGTGTGTGTGTGTGTGTGTGTGTGTGTGTGTGTGTGTGTGTGTATAACTCACGCGAGGAGGAGTCGTGAGCCGTGTGCGGGTACATGGTGGGGCCCGGTATGGTACCCCGGGGCAAGAAAGGGATGCTGTGTATACAGACGGTGAGCCTGGCAGAGGGACTACTACCTACCAGTGATAGTATTTGGGCTCGGCGGATATCCGAAGGATACCGACCGGAGTCGAGAGATGATATGGGCCGATCCGGACTGACGGAGCCCGATATATGAGGATTTACGTGCCGATGCTGGGCACAGCTTTCATGATGTTTTCGAGTGTCGATGCTGGACACTCCGGTTCCATGATTTTGACGTGTCGCGAGAGACACATGTTGATTATATCCTCATACCTCCATGCATATACTTTATGATATTTTCATTCATGATGTTATTGTCATTAGGTGACACGTGGACGGGATCCACATACATATAGCTGATATTGATGACATTGATCACATAGTTGGACGATATCCACATACTGTTAGACTTCATGATATAGTTGACATTGATCATACCTCATATTTATGATATGTTATTACCTGAGGCACTGGAACGAGCACTTGGCACTACACTCTTGTATAGATGTTACACCGCCACCTTATCATACTTCAGACTTATTCATTTGAGATTTATATATATATATATATATATATATATATATATATGATCGTATTGACCTAGGATTGTGTCATACATACAATTTCTGCTCTGTGATGTTTTCTATTCACGAGTTGGCAACTCACCCCCGTTGTGCTACAGTTCTTGCAGGTTTTGCCGTACAGGTTTCATTGCGGCTTTTCTGGCACACTGCTCCCCTTACGGGTGATTTGCTTTGGTAGGTGGGTTCTTTTGCATCAGGACCACTAATGTATATGTATTATTCTGTTGTATCTAGTAATTCCATCAATCAAAATTTGTATATTGTTTCAGACTTAGAAAACCAGTTGTGTATTATTTCGACCTTAGAGTCGCGCGTTGTAGTATTATGGTTTTCATGCTGATTTTGAGTTTTCCTTTGAGTTTTGATCCTCGCCCTTCGGCGTTGTATATTATACTGCTTGCGTGGTTGTGATCGTCGATTGACGAAGAGCTAGCTCCCGCTTGGGGATGCCTTTTATTATTGTATATATATTATTCATGTTGTACCCCGTTTGGGGCCAGTATTTACAAAGGAAACTCTGCCGAAATTTTCAGAAAAGACTAGTGATTTTAAAAACGCATATTCGGCTTATTTATTTAAAAAACTTGTTTTTAAAACACATTTTCCTTACTTCTAAAAAAATTAGTTTTCTTTATTTACTCCTTAAAATGGTTTTAGATTTCTGGGCTTTTGGCTTACTTGAATTAGATGGGGTCCTATAGACTTCATATGATTCAAGTGCCAGTCACGTGCTATTTCGGGTCGTGACATTAGGGTTAGGGTTCGGTTGGGGTTTGGTGTTGGGGTTGGGGTTCGGCTGGGGTTGCGGTTGGGGTTGGGCTTGGGGTTAGGGTTCGGGTTGGGGTTCGGCTGGGGATGGGGCTTGGGTTAGGGTTAGGGTTAGGTTTGGGGTTGGGGTTTAGCTGGGGCTAGGGTTGGGGCTAGGGTTGGGGATAATGAAAATTTTGTATAGAAAATTACAAAGGTTTATAGGCCTATAATCGATGATGGAGAGACGGTTTGCCTTTTTGGGAATAAGACAAACAAGGGTAAAATTAACAGCCTTGGGCACCTCTTTATGTTTGAAAAAATATTTCCCAACTTTAGGAAAAAGCTTTGCATAATGCATGTTGACCTTGTACATATCAATCCCTTTGTAAGTCTATATAGAGCATCATTTTTCTGTGCCCCCACTTTGTTTGTTGGCGTGGGCCATGGATTGATGTATGACAGGAATATTGGCCATAGAGCGAGGAGCGAGATGCTATCGAAAAACTCTAACTAGAGCGAATGTCGATGTGTTGGCTGCTAACTTATTATTAGGTTGAAAAAATATGTGCCTATAGATGTAAGAGTGGAAGAGTCAAAATGGTGAGTGTGTAGTGCAAGTCTTGATTCAACGATTTTGCTTGGTTCTGCAATAAACTTGAGTGGATACCGGACTCTAACCTTAAACCTAAACATTTACCCAGGGGCAAGATTTCATGATATATGCAAATTACAATTTGAGAGGAAAATAAAATTATTACATGCACCCTCAAGATGGCCAGCATACACGAAAACACGTGTGTGAAGATTATACAAACTTAATCATTCATATAGGCAAAATGCGTTGTTTCAAGTAAACTTACCTAAATTAACCTAATTAACCCTAACCAACACCCTAACCCTTTCAAATTATCAATAATTAACCAAAATTAACCCTAGTCTCTAATTAACCCAAATTAACCCTAGGCTCTAACCCTAAACCTGATATGTCTGAAATCATATTAGAAATGATATGTCTGCAATCAAATTCTGCATTTATATTTTGTGAAGTAAAAGCTTTTTCAAAATGAGAAGCTGTCATATGAACAATCTGTTTATGCTCCTCAAAACAAATGCCTTCTACATTTTGCAACTTTGTAATTCTGTTTTGACATCTTCTGACATTAACCCAACAATGATAGAATTTGGTATTTTTATCACCATCTGAAATCTATTTTTCCTTGATTTATGTCTCCAAAAAAATTGAGGAAGGTTGTGTTTGTTATATTAAAAACCTTTTTGTTGAACCTAAAAGGTGAAAGTTTAGAATTGTTATAGATAGCTCTTACATGTTGTTTAATGCATGTACCATTGTTAAGAGAGTGCAAGGTGGAGAACAATAATTTGTTTCAACGCCACGTTTTTCAAGTTAAAACCAATATATGATATTCGATGATAATATGAAACTTTCATATTCTCATCGATACTCATATATGAAACTCAAAGCGCCACTTAGTCCCCGTCTATCGGTTAACATACGTTCGATGTTCGTCGTGACATAGAACTATACGAAGGTTGTTAAATATTGGACGGTATAGCTCGATACTAACAACCGTCGTATAGTCTATGTGACGAGAAGATTCAATCGCATGATAACCGATAGATTTGTCCCATATGGACAAGTTAGGAATGTATAAAGCAAACACTTTCATTCACTTGTGTTTTCATCCATTTCGAGATATTTCGTCGGTACCTTTCCGTTGGTTCTCCGTGTACAAAGATAGATTAGATGTTCATTTCAACGTTGTTTCACAGCTTTGAAATGATTATCTATTCTATTACAGTGTACTTGAAGAACAGCGGGGAGGTGCTGCCGAAATTTACTCGAAACAGTTGAAAGCACAGACGAATGGGTGTTCGCTCTATACATTCTTAATGGGATAGAAGCCTTACCCCCGACAGCCGAAACACACACATACAACAAGAATACACAACAAACGCATCATTAGAGAGTGATTGAAGATGTTCAAGTTAAAACCAATATATGATACTCGATGATAATATGAAACTTTTATATTCTCATCGATATTCATATATGAAACTCAAAGCGCCACTTAGTCCCCGTCTATCGGTTAACATACGTTCGATATTCGTCGTGACATAGAACTATACAACGGTTATTAAATATCGGATGGTATAGCTCGATACTAACAACCGTCATGTAGTCTATGTGACGAGAAGATTCAATCATATGATAACCGATAGATTTGTCCCGTGTGGACAAGTTAGGAATGTATAAAGCAAACACCTTCATTCACTTGTGTTTTCATCTGTTTCGTCGGTACCTTTCCGCTGGTTCTCTGTGTACAAAGATAGATTAGATGTTCATTTCAACCTTGTTTCACAGCTTTGAAATGATTATCTATTCTATTACAGTGTACTCGGAGAACAGCGGGGAGGTGCTGCCGAAATTTTCTCGAAACGGTTGAAAGCACAAGCGAATGGGTGTTCGCTCTATACATTCTTAATGGGATAGAAGCCTTACCCCCGACAGCCGAAACACACACATACAACAAGAATACACAACAAACGCATCATTAGAGAGTGATTCAAGATGTTCATGTTAAAACCAATATATGATACTTGATGATAATATGAAACTTTCATATTCTCATCGATACTCATATATGAAACTCAAAGCGCCACTTAGTCCCCGCCTATCAGTTAACATACGTTCGATGTTCGTCGTGACATAGAACTATACGAAGCTTGTTAAATATCGGACGGTATAGCTCGATACTAACAACCGTCGTGTAGTCTATGTGACGAGAAGATTCAATCATATGATAACCGATAGATTTGTCCCGTGTGGACAAGTTAGGAATGTATAAAGCAAACACCTTCATTCACTTGTGTTTTCATCCATTTCGAGATATTTCGTCGGTACCTTTCCGCTGGTTCTCCGTGTACAAAGATAGATTAGATGTTCATTTCAACGTTGTTTCACAGCTTTGAAATGATTATCTATTCTATTACAGTGTACTCGAGAACAGCGGGGAGGTGCTGCCGAAATTTACTCAAAACGGTTGAAAGCACAAGCAAATGGGTGTTCGCTCTATACATTCTTAATGGGATAGAAGCCTTACCTCCGACAGCCGAAACACACACATGCAACAAGAATACACAACAAACGCATTATTAGAGAGTGATTGAAGATGTTCAAGTTAAAACCAATATATGATATTCGATGATAATATGAAACTTTCATATTCTCATACATGAGTATCCTCAAATCTAACTTTGATTATCGATAATTTATTCTTTTCAATGAAAAACGCACACACAAAGCATATACACGGATTTTCTCCTTTGTCAGTAACCATCTCGTTCTTAGATTTCTCAATATAGTCATCATAACCTACAATTTATATGTTATACAGTTTAACATGGCCCATGAGTACGTCAGAGTTAAGGACTGGGTGTATGTGGATTGGCAACAACGTATGCAACCTATGTTTGTCGCAGGAGTTGCTGCTTTTATTGAATTTGCACGCGCACATAATAAGATCGTGATAGAGAAGATTCTCTGCCCGTACTATATATGTGGGAATAAGTACTGGCAGAAGGTAGAATTGGCAGTGCTTCATATCGTAAAATATGGTTTTACTAGACTTTATACAAATTAGAAATATCACGGGGAAGGAGAAGAACGCAGTAATGCGGCAGAAGAAGAAGGAGAAGACGATAATGCGACAGAAGAAGAAGGAGAAGACGGTAATGCGGTAGAAGAAGAAGACGGTAATTTCTTTCCATCAGAAGAAATGGAGGATATGGTAGATGCTGCCCTAGGTGAATCTATTTGTACCGAAGACGACATTCCTTCTGGTCAAGGACCGCGTGCGGATAAATATGAAAATTTCATGAATGATGTTAGAAAACCAATTTATGAGAATGCAAAGTATTCCACCCTCTCATGGTTCGTCCAACATTTCTAGATTAAGTGCCTAAATGGATGGAGCAACAAATCATTCGCAATGCTTCTTTCATTCTTGAAAGATTCTATGCCTCTAGGAAATAACGTGCCCGACAGCTGGTACGGAGCTCAGAAGATGGTGTCTGATTTGGGTCTGAAGTGTGAGAAGATTCAAGCATGTCCTACAAATTGCGTGTTGTACCGGAAAGAGAATTCAGATTTGAAAGAGTGTCCAACATGCGGAGAGGCCAGGTATAAGCCAAAAGATTCTGATAAGAAGCTTGATATATCTGTCAAGATAGCACGATACTTTCCCATAGTACAGAGGCTGCAGAGGCTATTCAGGTGCAAGAAAACAGCCGAGGCAATGATTTGGCATCACCGTGCTCCTCCAAGTGAAGATGGAAAAATGAGCCATCCAAGAGATTCACCGGCATGGAAGGATTTCGATAGGAGGCACGCAATATTCAGTAGCGATCCTTGCAATGT
Source organism: Agapanthus africanus (assembly GCA_030015575.1). NCBI lineage: Eukaryota > Viridiplantae > Streptophyta > Magnoliopsida > Asparagales > Amaryllidaceae > Agapanthus > Agapanthus africanus. Next base: position 404,968,731 of record CM057349.1, on the reverse strand, counting down.
CAGGCTTGGACTGGCTAGTGATGGCTTCTGCCCATTCAACTATATGGCTGGAAGTCGCAGCACATAGCCCGTTATAATGATATTTTATAATCGGTCGCCTTGGTTGGCTATGGACCAATCATACTTTATGATGCCTCTTCTTATCGACGGACCAAACTCACCGGGAAACAATATTGACGTCTATCTCCGACCTCTGATCGAGGAGTTAAAATCTTTGTTCATTGATGGTGTAGAGACTTACAATACAAACACAAATACAACCTTCATACTACGTGCGGCTTTAATGTGGACAATTAATGACTTTCCTGCGTATGGAATGCTATCAGGTTGGTCCGTACATGGTCACAAAGCATGTCCTAATTGCCATCAACACACAACATAGAAATTCTTGAATTTTAGCAGGAAGGTTTGTTATTGCGGTCATCGACGTTTCCTGCCTCTAGACCACCCCTACAGGTTAGACGCTGTTCACTTTGATGGTCATCAGGAGCTTCTTAGACCTCCATCCCCATTGTCCGGAGAGGACGTGACTGCTCAGTGGGATGGTTACAATAATATGACCTTCGGGATGGATCCGACAAAACAGGTCAAACCACCATTTTGGAACAAGTTAAGCATTTTCTTCGAGCTTCCGTACTGGTCAATAAATTTAGTGCGTTATTGTCTGGACGTCATGCATATAGAGAAGGGAGTATCAGAGCACATACTCAACTTGCTTCTTTGTAAAGACGGGAAATCAAAAGACAGCCTGAATGCTCGGATGGATCTACAGGACTGGGAAATAAGAAGTGAATTGCACCCTAAACCGGTAGCGGGTAAACCAGGAAAGTTTGTACTTCCCAATGCCGCTTATCATATGTCACAACCGGAAAAGAAAAGATTCCTGCAGGTGTTGCATGATTTGAAAGTTCCTACAGGTTTCTCAAGATCATTCAGCAAGAAGATGAAAATTATGAAAGGCAAGATCAATGGGCTGAAAAGTCATGATTACCATGTTATCGTGGAGCACTTTCTTCCATTAGCCCTCAGGATTTCTCTCCCCAAATCGGTTGGTCTAGTAATCAACGACCTATGTTGTTTTTTCAGAGAGTTGTGTGCTAAAACACTGGATGTTGTGACGCTGGATAAACTAGAAAATTCTATTGCGTTGATACTTTGCAAGTTTGAGGATATTTTCCCACCGTCATTCTTCGATATCATAATACACCTGACGGTTCATCTTGCAACTGAAGCTAAGTTAGCCGGACCGGTACAATATCGATGGATGTATCCCGTCGAGAGGTACGTGGAATTTTTCGTTTCGTGCAAATTTTAAAATTATTGTTGTCCTGTATGCCCGTATTTATTTATTCAACATATTTTCTTTAAGTACCTCTACACTCTTAAAAAGTATATACGCAATAGAAATCGACCAGAGGGTTCTATCATGCAAGGTTATCTTCTTGATGAAGCAACCACATTTTGTTCCCGCTATCTGGACGAGGACATTGAGACGAGACTTAACCGGCCTCGAAGAATTCAAGACGGGTCATATCGTAAAGCCGATTATAAGAGGGTAGACACTATGTTTATCAACAAGATATACCGGTTTATCTTGCTTAATTGCGCATGTCTTGAAAAAATTAGAGAGTAAGTTTTTTTGGATTAATTATTATATTTGTGTTTGTGTGTGTATGAAATGATATAATATTAATATCATAATTTATTGTCGAAAACAGAATTCATTTTAACGAGGTACGTGAGGGGCATCCTGATTAGAACGATGAACGATTGGAAAAATATCATCAGGATAATTTTTGCGATTAGGTTGCAGATCATGTAAATTATTCGAATAACATGTTATTGCTATCAGTTTTAATCTAAACTTATATCGTTATGTATGTGTCGTAAACTTTTTTTTGTTAGATCCATGATCCGAACTTGTCTGCATCATTTGAGAGTGATTCAAGATGTTTAGCTCAATTTCCTAGTATGAAGGTTGCATATTATAAAGAATTCGGTGTCCTTGGATACAAATTCGAAGTTAAGGACATAGAAACATCTAGAACCACTCAGAATAGTAGGATTGCGATGGTAGGATCGGATGATGTGATTTATTATGGATACTTAAATTGTATACTCGGCATCCACTATCTCGGACGATCAGAACCCTTTTATATATTCCAGTGTACTTGGTACGATACGCGAACCGATACGGATAAGTGGAGAAGCAATCTTGGGGCTTGGAAAGATGAATATGGATTGGCCAGTGTGAACACACTTCGATTTTACGGTCAGGAAGATCCGTTTATCTTTCCGAACCAAGCGTTCCAAGTATACTACTCACAGTGTTTGAAGCATCCGGGATGGAGTGCCGTATGCCGTTGGAAACCCAGGAATGTCTACAATGTCCCAGAATTCGAGGACAGCGATGAGGATGAAGAAGAGAGAAGACTTAGAGTGCTCCGACCGTCTGTTTCGAAAGATGGGTTATTTTCGACTGATCATGAAGTTACGTGGGTTAGAAATGATATCGATGATGAAATCCAAGTAGATATGTCTAATGCGCACACGAAACGAAAAAGGTTATCAGTAATGTTATATTATTACTTCACATTTTACGATCTATACATATATAGTCAATACTTGTAATGATTGCCTAATGCGTCTACGAACTGTTTATCTAGATTTGATGACGATGACGGGAGCAGCGAGGGGCGGCAGGAGCTCCAGCCGCGGCACCGGCAGAGGCAGAGGCAGAGGCAGAGCGGTTCTGCCGCCCGGAGAGCTGCGTAGGGAGCTTCAGAGGGCCGGTCTTGCACCCCGATCGGAGACCCCTTCGGATGCCTCCTTCCATGTGGACTTTGCCATACCTCCAGGTATATTGCACGCATATTCATTTTGAATGTAATATTATAGACATACATGCATGTTCATGTCAAAATTACTTATATTGTCAATATTTGATTGTCTAGCTGTTGGTGATGCGTCCACATCAGGGACAGAGGACACTCCCGCACCTCCAGGTATGTTTATATATCATATAGTGCATGTATATTGATTTAGAATGCTATATCATAAATATACATACATTCTTTTTGCTCTTACGTACTTACATCAGGGACAGAGGCCACTCCCGCACCTCCAGGTATGTTTATATATCATATACCTGTGGGTATGTTTATATATCCTATAATGTATACATGTTGATTTAGAATGTTATATTATTGATATACGCATTCTTTTTGCAATTACTTATATAGCTGATACTTGATTGTCTAATTATAGGTGGTGCGTCCTCGTCTGGTGCATGGGCCACTCCCGTCACTTCCATTCCCTCCGCTCAATCTGTAGGTTTGTATGAATAAATATAAAATATTTATTCATTTTACATATCCTTTAAGAATAAACATGAACTCTTTGTAATTTTATCGATTTTTATTTTCTAGTTGGAGATGCGTCCACGTCCGGGTCACCGGCTGTTCCTCACTGGAGGAACTACCATCCCGCTCGTGCTGCTGCCCGGACCCAGGTTCGTGCTTTAGTCACCGGAGGTATATATCACACTTCAATTTTCGTTAAACCTTGATTTCTTAATACAACTTTTTCTTAATATTGATTGTCTTGATATTTCTTGCAGACGCAGGGCCTCCCTATCCCGAGAGGGGGATTCGAGGCCCGAATCAGTCCCACAGGCTGAGGCCCGATAGAGCTAGGGGGGAGACATCATTCCCCCTCTTTTTTACCCCTGATTATCGCTATACCGGCGATCATGCCGAGAGGTTTGGCCGGTATATAGGGGATGAGAGCCGGCTCGTGAAGAACTATGCACTTCACGTTGAGTGGGGCGACCAGCACCGGCGCTTATTCGCCCTCTTCTGGGATCAGGCTCGGGTATTAATATATATTTTCATTTGATTTATCCAATATATTTATTACTAACACTTGCAATCTAATAACAATTTTTATTTTTTTATTTTCAGTTGGATTATGATTTTCAGCCTGTACCCGACCATGATCACCCTGGGAGGGTGCTCGATCTTCACGCTCTGTACAATGGCCTGATGAAGAACATGCAGACGAAGGTCCAATACAACAGGAATGAGTTGAAGACCGACTGCTATTCCATGTGGATGGCGACCCCCGAGGTAGAGAGAGCGGCTCTCCTATCTACTCCGGCATTTGCGAGAGTCGACGTAGATACATGGCCTCTATTGTGCGAATACTTCGACTCTCAGCGCAAACAGGTATGTATTTTAAATGTAATTCAGTGTTTAGTATATAATTTATTTTTTTGTGTTGCTTAATTAGAAAACTAAATGTGAATGTGTTGTGCAGAAACAGGCCGATCAAAATAAAGAGAATAGGAAGTCGGCGAAGAGGGGTCGCCCCACTTATACAGGTGGCTCGAGGAATATTACTCGTGCCATGGAGTTATCGGTAAATTACAATAGACCGGCCTTTGTGATATAATGTAATATTAAGAGTTATTTTCTAATATATCTAATATTAAGAGTTATTTTCTAATATTGCAAAGAGCTCAGACCCTGGCGCAGGGTGGTACACCAAGCGTGTTGTCCGCGTATCTTGCCATCCACGGCACCTCGACAGATCCCGCCACGGGCGAGCTTCGATACCCCGACGCCGCTACCCAGGAGTATTGTGTAAGTGTTAATATTTATTCAACCCCTATTTGAAATTTTAGTTTTAATAGGTTCAAATTTAAATGATATACTTATATTTTACGGGTTAATGTGGGTGTAGGAGTGGGTGGTTGAGCAGGCCGAGGCATCGGGGATCGATTTTACTGGATAGAATGATCCGATGCTGCTAACCCCAATCCTGGACGCCGCACACGGAGGGCACCACAGAGGTTGGGAGAGAGGCCAGGGACTGGGCCCTAGCAGGACCCATATGAGGTTAGACTCCACTTCGGCGGTTACTTCCTCCGTCTCTAGTGAGCGACGTTTCCAGCAAGAACTGGACAGCTTGAAGGCCACCGTTCAGGAGTTGAAGGAGATGTTGGTATGTATACTACTTAATAGTAAAATATTATGTCATATTATAGATAGCAACATATCCAATATTAGTACGTAGCCTGAGCTTATTTGGTTGTAGACTTAGCTTTGATTAATCATACATACATATCTAATTAAGATAAGCTACGGTTTTCCAAACTAGATATCCAAACGAGGCCTAAGTCCGTAAGTATACATAGATTGGGGTTTCGCAATAACTTGATAATGATACGAATTCGACTAATACACAGTTCTTACTCGTTTATTACACACGTAGGTCCAGACGCGACAGGGTACATCGGCCAAGCCTCCACATGCATCTCCTTCGGCTGTGGCTCCGCAAGCCACTACCTCGGCTGCGGATCCGCAGACAGCTCTTATAGCTCCACTGCCCACTCAGACTCCCGCAGCTGCGGCTCCATAAGCCACTACCTCGGCGGCGGTTGCACAGACCACTCCTACAGCTCCACAGCCCGCTCAGACTCCCGCACACTCCGCATTGCATGATTTATTGACTCAGGGGTATATCCGAGGAGCAGGCGCGCCAGATTATGGCGTTTATCAGAGGTGGAGCTGGACCGAGCTAAGGTAGCTTTTTTATTCTTATATTTTAAACATGTATTTATTTATATGATACATATTGTATATATTTTGGATGATATTGATATTGGTGGTGTTTGCGTGTTTATATTGATATCATATTCTGCTTGTTGATTTCTTTTGTATATTATGAGTGAGATGTGATTATGAATACTGCGATATAATTTCTGCGTGTTGATTAATTTTATATATGATGTATATATTATTGTGCACAGGGCGAGAAAAAAATAGGCAGCCCTTTTTTTAAAAAAAACCTGATAATATGTACCTACGGATTAATCGGTAGGTCCCAACATTGCCCTTACGGATTAATCCGTAGGGACCTTCTTTGCCCCTACTGATTTCTCCGTAGGGGCAAAATATCAGGATACCTGATATTTTGCCCCTATGATCTCAGTAATCGGGGTTATACTTGTCCCTACGTAGTTGTCCGTAGGGGCAAACAAATGCCCCTACACAGGTATCCGTAGGGACAAAATATCAGGATACCTAATATTTTGTCCCTACACATCTGGACCTATGCATGTATCCGTAGGGGCAACTATTTGGCCCTACGGGGACGTCCGTAGGGACAGCTAATTTATTTTATAAACCTATAAATTAAATAATTTTTTTGTCCTTACAGCCTAATCCGTAGGGACAACTGGACCTACACATTACGCCATAGGGGCAAGTTTTTGACCGTAGGGGCATGTTCAAGGCTAAGACTTGCACCTACGGCGTTTGCACCTACAGGGTAATTTATTGCCCCTACGGATATATCCGTAGGGGCAGTGGTTTGCTCTTACGGATAAATCCGTGGGGGCAACCCCTATTTGTAATAGTGAGGGGCTAAAGTAAAGCAATTACAATACAAATGGTAAAGGAATTACCTCATTTGGCAACTCAAGAATTTTCTTGAGTTACCCCAAGTCTTCAAAATCCAATTTTTCTTGGTCCAAAGTGTTTGTAGTGAACTTGTGCATGTCTTTAATGAAGTGAAGATGATGTTTTGATTAGTTTTTTATGATGAAGTGAGGGATATAGTGGAGGTGAAGGGAGAAGGCTGCCATGTGAGAGGGACAGAAAAAAGATGAAGGAAATTATGAAGAGGGAAATGAGCCAAGACTAAGGTTGACCCTTCACCCTCTCTCTTTCTCTCTTGCCTATACCCTTTATATTAACCATTTCCTTTTCTATTCTTTTCTTTTCTTTTCTCAACTCTTCACATTTAAAACCAAACCAAATGAAAAATAAAGAGAAGCCATGGTAGAAAAAAATATAGAAATGTGAAATAGGACATGGTGCATGTCATGTGCACAAATCAAGCTTAATGCACGATTAGTGATATTTAATCGTGATTAGCATTAAAATTGTATATAATTAATTATAAAATTCATAATTTGCCTAAATTACATAAAACACCCTCATTTCAGAAATTCCTATAATTTTCTAAATATTTCCCAATTTATTGGAAATTAATTATACCGCATTATCAAATATTCATAATATTTATTATTTAATTTTATAAATTCCCAAAAATAATATTTTATTTTTCTGAAATGTTACATACTCGAACAACAAGATTGCGTATCGGGGAATGCATCAGCCAAAGCGACGGTACGACGGACAAAAACCCTAGTACCACAGACCCTAACAGACCTCTGTCATAAATAGCAGAGGTTAACTGAGACGTTAGGACATTCTTGCGAGAACTTCTCGATTCGTCTCGACTCGTAGGGAAAACAATGTTCCTGCGAGAACTTCTCAACTCGTCTCGACTCGTAAGGATAAATATCTTCGTGAAACCCTCATGAATTATGAAGGTGGAAAGCCTTAGGCAACGGGGATATCAACCTGTTTCCTAAGCACTGTGACCCTGCAAGTAGGTCCAAGATGGACTATTGTATACTATCCATGGGTCATATTCTCCAAAGTCGAATATCGACAAGGAGGAAAAAACCCACTTACGAGTCCTCTCGACTTGTAAGGGGGAAAATTCTCTTGTGAGATCGTTACGACTCTCAAGAGAAAATTCACTTAGGAGTCCTCACGGCTCCTAAGGAGAAAATACACCTACGGAATTCTCTCGACTCGTAGGGAGAAAAATCTTTATGAGACGCTCACGGCTCATAAAGTTGAAAAGTCTTAGGCGGCAGATCCAAACCTGTTTTCTAAGCCATCGCTGCCCTATAAGGAGGTCAAGATGGACTATCTACGGGCTACATTTGCCAAAGCCACATTCTCCAATGAAATAAAGAAGATATTTACAGATCCTCACGATTCGTAAGGAAAAATACCCGAGTGAGATCCTTACGACTCACGGAGGCGATGAACACTTAGAAATCCTCACAATTTCTAGGGAGAATATACACCTATGAGACCCTCTCGACTTGTAGGGGAAAAACCTTCTTGAGACCCTTAGGGCTCATGAAGATGAAAAAAGTTTTAGGCTACAAGGACCCTAAACTTGTCTCTTAAGCCCTCAATTCTATGACCATGCATAACTCTGCACTATTTCACCCGCGTACATACTTACGTTGGCAAAGTAGTGGGGGACATTTGTTCCCGCCAAAATTTTCGGGCAAGAGCTATTTGTTCCCTTATAACCCTTATAAAAAAGGAATAGAAGAAAGAGGAAAAGAATTCACGGTTGGACATCACGTGAGCGCTTATATGCAAAGCATATAAGCGCTGAAAGAAAATAACAAAAGGCCAAACAGGCTAAACACGTGAGCGCTCATATACAAAGCATATAGGTGTTGAAAACACATAACTAAGGGCCAAACAGGCCTCACGTGTAACACGTGAGCGCTCATATGCAAAGCATATGAGCGCTGAACATAAATCACCAATGGCCAAAAAGGCCTCACGTGTTAAACACGTGAGCGCTCATATGCTCATATGAGCGCTGAAAATAAACAGGCTAAAACCCACACTAGGGGACACGTGTTAAACACGTGAATTCTCTTGCAGTTCACATATAAAGCATGTGAGCGCCCCAATTTAAAATGCTTCTATCAAATTCTAGAATTAAATTTTATTTGGGAAATATTTTTCTGATCTTCCTCAAACTAGAAAGATCTTCTCTGTTAAACAGAGGACCCTTGGATCAAAAATCCAGCGGTGATCATATGATAGAATAAAATTCTATCATAGGAAAATATTTTCCTAATCTTATTAAACTAACAAGATATTCATTTAACAGGATTAAATTCAACATTCCTAATCTTGTTAAACTAACAAAATATTCACATGACCAGAATAAAATTCTATGTTAACAAGATATCCATATTAAGAAAATATATTTCTGATCTTGTTAAACTAAAAAGATATGATATAATAAAATTCTAATCTTGTTAAAACTAACAAAATATCCATAATCTTGTTAAACAAATAAGAAATCTTTTCTGTTAAACAGAGAGCCTTTGGATTAAAAATCCAACGATGAATAAAATTCACCGATTGATTTAAAAGATCATGAAATCAATCAAGATCTCTCAATGAGAGATTTTCTCAACAAATTGATTTTTCCCTTCTCCTATAAATAGGAGCAAGGAGATTAAATCAAAGAGAAAGAGACACCCCCCATTGTAGGGGTTTGCTTAGCACCTTAGCTAGGTTTTGGCAAGCATCTAACATGCTACTTTAAAATTTTTGATGTGCTAATCAAACTAACCTAGGAATGAACTAGAAATATAGGGTAACAAAAGCAAGGATCACAAACTAATATGAGTCTAACACTAAGAGGAGAGAAATACAACCTTTGTAGACCTCCTCTTTGTGACTCCTTGGATCAACTTGGTGTTTGAACCGGTTCGCTTGAGTTCTTCGAAGTCTACGACGATCCACCACGGAGTCCCTTCGCACAAGCTCCTGGCATCACTTGATCAAGATGGAAGTTAAGCAAACAATCTACACTAGTGGGCTAGACTAACATAGATTGGTGATGTGGGTTGTGATCTCACTTAAAAACCTTTCCTTTTTCTTTTCTTCACTCACTTTCTAAAACCTAGAGAGCATGAAGGAGGAAGAAGAAGAAGGAGATGGCTAAGCTCCTCTCAAAAAAATGAGAATTATGATCATAATCAAGAGAGAGAGAGGGTCATCTCACCATAAACCATGGTTACAAAATATCTAGATATTTTGATATTGAGTTAACTAAAACCATGGGAGATAAAATCATGGTTTTGACTTTAGTCAACTTAAAAGAAGAGTGTAGAAATCCAACCATGATTTTATTTCCATTTTCATTTTTTCCATAATCAAAATATATAAATATTTCACCATGTGAGTCTTGCATTGCCATCTCCTATGTATCATCAACCATGACACATGTATGGATGCATGTATGCATATGTATCAATATATACATACATACACTCACGCATACAACATAAAGAAATAGGTTTTAATAAATGAGCTAATGGTCACTAATATTAAATCAACACTTGATTTAATAATCCGGTCATATCACATAAGGCCCGACTAATAGAAAACTCTAGATTAAAATGCGGTATCATATACTCGCATTTAATCAAGCTCCCGCGTATATCCCCATATGCACCCCCACATCATTTCACCTGAGCTAGGAGACCCCTTTGTGGGACTCTAAGACTCGTCAATACGCTAGCAGTAGGCAGTGATCATATCATATACCCACAAATCGTCAGCGGCACTAACTGTACGTAACGGCTCCCAGGTATTGAGCGATCAGAAGAAAAACAAGCGAACTTGTCGAAACTCCTGTCGAGCCAACTGGAAACACTTACCCTACAGTCTGGTCTCTTCGTCAGATATGCTGTATATCGAGTCTAGGGATGGTATCGTCGACCCCAATAACTCAATAAGTCATGCCGGTATAAGGCCTATAACAGATCGAGAAACTACTGATAACACTTATCAGTAAATCTCATCAGCCCTGGCCAAGAACTTCCTGTTATAGCTAATCGAGCATAGCGCAATATCAAGCCCTAATACAGGAAGAGACGAAACCCCTCATATCGCTCATTGCCTCTATGTGCCTCGAAACTGTACCCAAAATCCACCTGTTTGCACGACTCGGTAGAGCCGTGCTAGGGTGGAGATCAAAGTACAGTGGGACCACACACGAGACTCTATGACGATCTCGGGTCTACAGACTAACCTGTACCAGTGTCACATGAGAACTGCAATCCGACGATAGATATAATACCATATAGGAGTTCTCGGCGAGTCCATTCAGTGTACCCAATCTCCACTGAGCACCCGTATAAAATCTTTGATGTCACCACAACGATGGATATGGGATCATCCATCGCCCATCATATGGGTTAAGAAACGTATATGCTAGTCTACTCTGGAATATCGATGCACCGTCTCGATACACCCATGACTAGGAACATTTTAAGGATATGCTTATAAACTATACATATCCCACTAGTATGATCTGCATCATAATCCCAGTAGTCAAGCATTTATCCTAAAGGCTTTATCAACATGTACCAAATGAGTAATATGCATGATCAAGTGAACATGGAGATAAAGAGCAACCAGATAGCATACTATCATGTCGAGCAAGAATGTCCTCTGAATATATATATACACATACCAATACATCCACTATCAAATAATGGCTTCTAGGGCATACATATATCCAACAATCTCCCACTTGCACTAAGGCCAATTATTGGCGTATCTCATACGCAACATCTCAAAAAGTCGCTCATGCTGCGGCTGAGGGAGGGCTTTGGTGAGTGGATCCGCCGTGTTATTTTTTGTATCTACTCTCCGAATCTCGATCTCGCGGCGATCAACTATTTCCCGGATCAAATGATATCGCCTCAGGATGTGTCTGGAGCGCTGATGGGACCTGGGCTCTTTGGTCAATGCCATAGCTCTATTATTATCACAATACAATGGTATTGGATCAATAATGGTTGGAACTACTCCTAGCTCCGAGATGAACTTCTTCATCCAGACGGCTTCCTTGGCAGCATCATTTGCAGCAATATACTCAGCTTCCATCGTTGAGTCTGCAACGGTATCCTGTTTGGAACTCTTCCAACACACCGCCCCTCCATTGAGGGTAAATACAAATCCTGAGATAGATTTGTTGTCATCCTTATCACTCTGGAAACTCGAATCGGTAAAGGCCTCCATTTGGAGATATCCGGTACCATACACCAAGAAAAATTCTTTAGTCCTTCATAAGTACTTAAGAATGTTCTTCACAGCTGTCCAGTGTTTCTCCCCTGGGTTGGACTGATACCTGCTTACTACACCCAGTGCATAAGCTACATCAAGGCATGTACACAACATCGCATACATTATAGATCCTACGGCTGAATCATAAGGAATAATGCTCATGCGAGCTCTCTCTTCATCAGACTTTGGACAAAAGTCCTTGGAGAGAGTGACTCCATGGCAAGCGGGTAAAGCACCCCGCTTGGAGTTTTCCATACTAAACCTCTTTAGGATGGTGTTGATGTACCTGGTTTGGGACAATCCCAACAATCTCTTAGATCTATCCCTATAGATCTTAATTCCCTATATATACGAGGCATCACCCAGGTCCTTCATGGAGAACCTTTATGATAAGAACAGTTTGATCGATTGTAGCAAAGGAACATCGTTTCCTATCAGAAGAATGGCATCCACGTACAATACGAGGAATGCGATAGTACTCCCTACAATCTTCTTATAAACACAAGGTTCATCTTGATTTTTGACGAAATCAAACTCTTTGATAATATCATCAAAATAGATGTTTCAACTCCGTGATGACTGCTTTAATCCATAAATGGATTTAAGCAACCTACATGCTTTCCCGCTGCTCCCACTATCAACGAAGCCCTCTAGCTGATCCATATAAATGCACTCTTCTAGATCACCATTTAGAAATGCAGTTTTAACGTCCATCTGCCAGATTTCATAGTCGTAGTGAGCAGCAACATCAAGTAGGATCCGAATGGATTTAAGCATAGCTACAGAAGAAAAGGTTTCGTCATAGTCCAGTCCTGGTCTTTGACGAAATCCTTTCGCCACAAGCCTTGCCTTATAGGTCTCCACCTTCCCATCTACACCGATCTTTCTCTTAAAGATCCATTTGCACCCTACGGGATTTACCCCATAGGGTACAACTTCCAAAGTCCACACTTTGTTGGTGTACATAGACTCCATTTCAGATCTCATGGCATCCAGCCACTTCACAGAGTCATCACTCGTGATAGCTTGCTGAAAACTAGTAGGGTCATCATCATCCATGATGCAATCTTCTCTATCACCATCAATGAAGAAACCGTAGTATCTCTCCGGTGGGCGAGAAGTCCTACTAAATCTACGGAGTGGCTGAGGTTCATAAGATTCTGTTGCAACAGCAGGTTCAACCAAGTCGTCATTTGTAACTTGTGTTTCTAGAATCTCTTCTAGTTCTACCACATTGCCATCAATATTTGCAAAAAAATTCATTTTCTAAAAATGTGGCATACTGAGAAACAAACACTTTTTGTTCCTCCTTGTGGTAGAAAAGATATCCAAAAGAATGTTTTGGATATCCCACAAATATACACTTAACCAATCGTGTCTCGAGTTTGTCTGGATTTTGCTTTTTGACAAAAGCCTGACAAACCTAAACCTTAACTCGTTTAAGAGATGGTCTCTTCCCATACCATATCTCATATAGAATGGTAGACACAGTCTTGGTTGGAACCCTGTTCAACAGATATGTTGCAGTCTCCAATGCATGCCCCCAAAAGGAGAGAGGTAACTCAGCTTCACTCATCATGGATCACACCATATCTAATAGGGTACGATTCCGCCGCTCTGACACACCGTTGTGCTGTGGTGTGTAAGGGGGAGTGAGCTGAGAGAGAATCCCATTCTCTTTTAGGAAGTCCGAAAACTGCGTACTCAGATACTCTTCACCTCGATCTGATCGAAGTTTCTTGATACTCAAACCTATTTGTTTTCCTACTTCAAGTTTGTACTCTTTGAATTTCTCAGAAGTTTCAGATTTATGCTTTAATAAAAACACATGACCGAATCTTGAGAAATCATCAGTAAAAGTTATGAAGCAAGAAAAATCGTCTCTCGCATATGTAGACATTGGCCCACAAATATCACTATGTATGAGGCCCAAGGGTTCTGTAGCTCTTTCTCCGTGTCCAGTAAACGGAGTTTTGGTTATTTACCTTTGATACAAGACTGACAAATCACATAAGATTTATATTCAAAAGGATTTAAATATCCATCTTTATGAAGCTAGTTTAGTCTTGTTTTGTTAATATGACCAAGTCTACAATGCCAAAGAAAAGCTTCATTTATATCTGAAAATTTTATTTTATTTGTGTGTTTTATGTTGAAAACTGTGTGTTGATTTAGGATGTATATCCCGTTATTAAGTGTACCATAACCAATCAACTCTTGATTCAGTTTAATGTTCAAAACATTATTCTGCAATACAAAATGATATCCTTCATTGTCTAACAAAGAAACAAATATTATATTACAAAGTATACTAGGTACATAATAACATGGGTTCAAAACCAATATATAACCCGATGGCAACCCCAGGTGATACTCTCCCACTGATACTGCATGTACATTGGAACTATTTCCAACTTACAGAGTTGATCACCGGTCTTCAAAACTCTGCTATTTCTCAGTCCCTGCACACAATTGCAGATGTGAGAACCTGAACTGGTATCCAATACCCAGGAAGTAGAGTTTATAGAAAACAGTTTTCAGTCACAAACACACCTGAAGGGGAAGCATCACCATGCTTCTTTTTCCTGAGATCAGCAATATACTCGACACAGTTTCGCTTCCAATGTCCTGACTTCTTGCAGTAGAAACATTCTCCTTTTCCTGACTTCTCAGCCTTGGATTTATCTCTTCTTCCCTTGGCCTTGGCTTTTGGGATGGAAGAGGAAGATTGCCCAACAATCAGAGAGGGAGTCTTTGCCTTGAGCGTGCTCTCCGCACGTCTCAACATATTGAGAAGTTTGGGTAGTGACTTCTCCATGTTATGCATATTGAAGTTTACTATGAATGGAGCAAAGGCAGGGGGAAGAGACTGTAGAACAATATCAACATACTGTTCGTTCTTCATTGTCCATCCGAAGCCCTCAAGCTCTTCAATAAGAGCTATCATCTTCAAAACGTGATCACCTACTGGCGTGCCAGGAGCCATCCGAATCTAAAACAACTTTCGAAACGACTCATATCGTAGGGTACGAGATTGCTCCCCATACAACTCCTTTGTATGGAGAAAGATGGATTGAACATCCATCTGCTCATGCTGCTTTTGATGTGTATTGTCCATCGATGCAAGCATGAGGCATTAAGCAGTGGCACAGTCAATATCCCATGTTTTGCGGATCTCCCTATCCGCAACAGAAGATTCAGGGCCTGGGCTGGGAGGGGCTGAGGCAGTGAGGACATATGATACCTTATCATATGTAAGGGCAATGTTTATGTTCCTCAGCCAGTCTTTATAGTTAGGTCCAGTCAGTTTATTTTTCTTTAGCAGAAGCTCAAGTCCAGTCATGAGTATCTACCATTAGGAGAGAAAAAAGAATACACTCAGCGAAAGCTCTTGCAAAGATCAGATTGGTTATTATCTTATCTTATCGATGTCTCCCACTGCTTTTATCAAATTTTTCTTCAAACCTTAAAAAGAAAATTAGCCAGGATTAATTACATTCTACAACTTCGCTAACCGTTCAGCCAGGCCAGTATCGGTACTTTGAGGGAGGTTCCCCGTGCTTTCGCATGGACCTAATTAAAATAAACCTCATTTTCCCAGAGACATAACCCCGTTGACACCTTTCTAGACACCTAATGGGTTAGCTAATTGTAAAGTGCAAAACTCTCCTGGGAGTAACTCTTACTCACGGTGGGATCGGGATCCAACTATCACATAGAAGGTATGCAATCTCATTGCAAATTTCAACTCTTGAAACTCCCGATATAGTTTTTACCCCTTGCACTCATGACCTTAACTATAGTCAACATATCATAAGTACCAGTCAAGTTCTACCCGTTATTTCGTGATTAATTAGACCCACTCATATGACCCTTAACTATAGTCAAAATAATCATATGAATGTTCTAACTAATCTCATCATATGCTTTGTAGGAAGACATCACTTAGCTACCGTACACTACGCCTTAACTATAGTCAAAATACGTAGCACGAATACTAAGTACTCTACTTCCTAAAATGACGGAGGGTTGCGGATGGTTTTTAAGAAAACCTATAACGCTTTGAACTTGATATCATTGTAGAATAATATGCTTTTCAAAAGGAGTGGCTTAAGCTCCACATTTTTGAAACTTATTTTTTCATAAAAAGGCCGAGTGAGTTTCAAATCCGATTCTACAATATTCTTTTAGGTTTCTTTTTCTTTACATTAATCTCATTAATGTAGTCCCATCATTTAAGTCCTTCATCCATCACAGAAAAGAAACGAAAATAGAACGTACACTTATGACATCTGCATTCACGACAGTGTCCCGTTATGCACCGTTAGGTTACTTAACTAACGGCATAGCGGGGCGGGACTAGCGCGGATGCAAAACATAAGCAACGTTTATTATATATCATATATATAATACATCATTCATCTCAGTATATAAAGTGATCACATCATAGAATATCAACAGCAGAAGCACGTATACGAAAATATAGGATATACTAGGAGGTCCGTATTTTGTATTTAGGCAACAATAGAAAATACGGATTTCACGATCGTGATGAATAGCCAATCCCACATCCCTAGACCCCTACGAGAGTGGCAAGTGACCCTACCAATTCTAGAGTTAGGAGACCCGGTCTCGACTCCTCAAGATGGCCTCCTACTGGACCCTAGAACCCGGTCACTTGTGCTCCCCACCTTGGGTCTATCCTAATGCGGAAAAGTAAATAATATACAACAATGATGAAATCATCCTCAACTTGGAAGTGCCCCAATAAAAGAATTTTACATAAATGAATTTTACATGAATGAAAAGAAAAACTCTCATCTCACATAAAACCCCCGGCCATTCAATCACGACGATCCTATATATCATATCTCAGCAACACATAACATCACATGTTATCAACGTAAGTAAGTATGCGTACCCCAATTGTCGTTGACGTATAGCAATGAAACTGGAGATACACCACATACTACACTTACGGTCGCAAAAATGAAAATGAGAAACTACAACAATTGGAATTATCACCGCCTTTAGACATCATAAACCCAGAATATCACATATTCTGGAATTCATGCCTAACAATGCAAATCTTACATTTGGGTCCCATCTACGAAAACACCTTTTCAAAGGAAGTCGGGTAATTCAACAAGATTCCCGATTCCACCCGAGACCGAAATGTTAAATTTACACGCAACTATTTACTTTTCACAAAACTAATTAGTGTAAATTCCAATTATTGTATCACATTCACAAATATCCAAACGATGTTAAACGTTTTGATCGAATCAACAAACACCCATATTTCCTAGAGAGCTCAACACTTGAGCAGAGTTAAAAAATACCCAAAACATGCCACAGTACCTACGGACCAACCGTAGAAGGTCCAACCCTTGGCTCACCTAAGGCGCCGCGGAACTGCGGCAAACCCTAGGGTTTGGATGCGGTTCCGCGGTCATAGAATCCAGTTAGGGTTTCGTTCTTCTAGAGGGTCCATAGAATTATCTACATGATTTTTCGAATATTTTTAACTTGGAAAATTCCAACTTTTGGAAAATTTCCAGAGAGGGTCGTGAGGTGGTGTTTGATGTTCGTTCGAACTTTTTAACGTCGTCAAAGTTACTCGAAACGATGTTAAAATTAAGACTACGAAACACTCCGAATATCCACTACAGAAAGATAACATCACATGCAATTTTTAGCAAAAACAAACAATCCCTAAAACACCAAACCCCAGATACCAAAGCACTAAACAAAAATGAAGTGATTTCCTCACACAAAAACCGGCCAGGCCGGTTTTAATGGGCATTTCTCCCGGTCAAATCCGATGGAATTGCCTCGTTTTCTTTTGGTGTTCATATTACATCATATGTAACATTCTGCAATTGTTTAAAAAAAATTATAGGCTCTGAAAAATTCGACAGAGACTAGGGTTTAGTTTTGAGGTTTCGGAGTTGTTTCGGTTTCGTAATTTAGCTAACAACGTCTAAGTTTCAAGCCTAGCTCTGATACCACTGAAGGGGTTTGCTTAGCACCTTAGCTAGGTTTTGGCAAGCATCTAATATGCTACTTTAAGGTGCTAATCATACCAACCTAGGAATCGAACTAGAAATATAGGGTAACAAAAGCAAGGATCACAAACTAGTATGAGTCTAACACTAAGAGAAGAGAAATACAACCTTTGTAGACCTCCTCTTTGTGACTCCTTGGATCAACTTGGTGTTTGAACCGGTTCGCTTGAGTTCTTCGAAGTCTACGACGATCCACCACGGAGTCCCTTTGCACAAGCTCCTGGCATCACTTGATCAAGATGGAAGTTAAGCAAACAATCTACACTAGTGGGCTAGACTAACATAGATTGGTGATGTGGGTTGTGATCTCACTTAAAAATCTTTCCTTTTTCTTTTCTTCACTCACTTTCTAAAACCTAGAGAGCATGAAGGAGGAAGAAGAAGAAGGAGATGGCTAAGCTCCTCTCAAAAAAATGAGAATTATGATTATAATCAAGAGAGAGAGAGGGTCATCTCACCATAAACCATGGTTACAAAATATCTAGATATTTTGATATTGAGTTAACTAAAACCATGGGAGATAAAACCATGGTTTTGACTTTAGTCAACTTAAAAGAAGAGTGTAGAAATCCAACCATGATTTTATTTCCATTTTCATTTTCTCAATAATCAAAATATATAAATATTTCACCATGTGAGTCTTGCAATGACATCTCCTATGTATCATCAACCATGACACATGTATGCATGCATGTGTGCATATGTATCAATATATACATACATACACTCATGCATACAACATAAAGAAATAGGTTTTAATAAATAAGCTAATGGTCACTAATATTAAATCAACACTTGATTTAATAATCCGGTCATATCACATACGACCCGACCAATAGAAAACTCTAGATTAAAATGCGGTATCATATACTCGCATTTAATCAAGCTCCCGCGCATATCCCCATATGCACCCCACATCGTTTCTCCTGAGCTAGGAGACCCCTTTGTGGGATTCTAAGACTCATCAATACGCTAGCAGTAGGCAGTGATCATATCATATACCCACAAACCGTCAGCGACACTAACTGTACGTAACGGCTCCCAGGTATTGAGCGATAAGAAGAAAAACAAGCGAACTTGTCAAAACTCCTGTCGAGCCAACTGGAAACACTTACCCTACACTCCGGTCTCTTCGTCAGATATGCTGCATATCGAGTCTAGGGATGGTATCGTCGACCCCAATAACTTAATAAGCCATGCCGGTATAAGGCCTATAACAGATCGAGAAACTACTGATAACACTTATCAGCCCTGGCCAGGGACTTCCTGTTATAGCCAATCGACCATAGCGCAACATCAACCTCTAATACAAGGAGAGGCGAAACCCCTCCTATCGCTCATTGCCTCCATATGCCTCGGGACTGTACCCAAAATCCACTTGTTTGCACGCCTCGGTAGAGCCGTGGTAGGGTGGAGATCAAAGTACAGTGGGAGCACACACGACACTCTATGACAATCTTGGGTCTAAAGACTAACCTTTACCAGTGTCACCAGAGAACTGCTATCTGACGATAGATATAATACCATATAGGAGTTCTCGGCGAGTCCGTTCAGTGTATCCAGTCTCCAATGAGCACCCGTATACAATCTTTGGTGTCACCACACCAATGGATATGGGATCATCCTGTTGGATATAGTGCCCTCAAAGTCAATTATTGAATCGCAAGCACGTGATTGCAATGATTGAGGGAGGAGCTATACCAGTAGGACAGTCTTACTCGAGATGATAGTATGCTATCTTGTTTGTCTTTATCATCGTGTACATGCTTTATGTGAAATTACAGATAGCTATTACACGTTGATAGAGCCCATAGGATTCTTGCTTGACTACCAGTAGTATGATGGCGATCATGTACGTGGGAGCTGGGGTCTATAAGCACATCCTTAAAAGGTCCCTAGTCGAGGGAGTTTCGAGACAGGGCATCGATACTCCAGAGTAGACTAGTGTATACAGTCGAGATCCCGACGAGGGGCGGTGGCCGGTCTCACAATCTATTGGTGTCAGTTGGTTCACCTAAGATGTATACAGGTGCTCATTGGGTTATGAGTACACCGGACAAGACCCGCCGGGAACATGCTAGTTGGTATTATACCTAGCGTCAGATAGCAGTTCCCTGGTGACATGTGTACAGGTTAGTTCATCGACCTGAGATCGTCATTTGTCTCGTGTGAGTTCCCACTGTACTTTGATTACTACCCTACCACGGCTCAAAGGAGTCGTGCAAACAGGTTTTAGTTGGGTACAGTCCCGAACCACATGGAGGCAGTGAGCGGATTGGCAGAGGTTTCGTCTCTCCCGGTATTGGGGGTGAGATCGCGCTGTGTCTAGAAGAGCCATTACACGAAGTCCTTGACCAAGGCAGGAGATTTACTGGCAGGTATTCCAGTAGTATCTCAGGGTGTTCTGGGCTACACTCCAACACAGCTTGTACCGCTTTTAGGGGTCTGACGTTTTCAAGCCCCCTAGGCCCGACATGCGATACTCATAAACGAATAGACTGGACTGTACGGATATTGTCACTGACAGGCTCAGTAAGGTTCCAGGATGAGTTCGCTCATCGTCTTCCCTTTTGGTCAATCATGGGTAGCCCGTTACGTACAGATAGTACCACTGACGTGCTAGTGGTTAAATCCACAGCCAGTGGATTGACGAGTCTTTGGAGTCCCCCACAGATAGTTTCCCAAGTTTCGGGCGAAACGTTGTAGAGGCCGTATGGTATTATGGCAGGGTTCGATCATAAACGTGCATTCGTGCACGGATCATGATCGGACGGATCATACTAGTGGGCTTTGGTTTAAGCCGGATCCTAGTATTATATTTGTTGGATTACTTTAGTCTCATCGCATTTGCATTCAGTCCGAATGCGGATGCAGGTATGTATATACAGGTGAGGGGTATCCTTGTGATCCGTCACGTGTTTACTTTAGATGTTTCTATATCTTTTTGTTGGACTAAACATTTGGATTAATGTTTGGATGGTAGAAATTTGTGAGGGGAAATAATCAAGAGGAGCAATTAATGTGGCATGTTCAATTTGGTGACTCATGGTCTCTTTTTTTGTGGACATGTCATGTTAATTGATGGTTGATTGTGCTGAAATGAGAGGTGGAGAGAGAGAGGGCAGCCATATAGCCTTAGGCTTGCTCTTGAGATGATAATGCAAGCTCTCATTCTTTCATCTCAACACGATAGAAAAGAAAAGCCTCTTCTTCTTCTTCTTCCTCTAGCTCACAAGTTTTACCATAGCTTCATCTTCAACCTCCATCCATACACTCTCATGTGTTGAGAATCAATGGATGCTTGAGATAAAATTATTACACAAATTCTCTATTTCACCTTGGACATGTCAGCTAGCAAACTTCATGTCCGAGTTACTTCGGTTTGAAGCGGGAGCCCGTAAAAATACTTCTTGATGTGGTGCCCTTTTCGACGAGGAGACCGGAGATCGAGCGAGATCGGAGATGCCGCGAGGAGCTAGAGATGGTGGCTAAAGACCGAAGGACACGGATCGATCGGTATAGCCATTCTAACATTCTTGTAGATAGCTAATTTTGTGTTAATGGTACTATCCTGGTTAAAGTCTGCGTTAGCGCCAGTTTCGTAAAAGTTTTTGTTTCCGCGTTTGGCCTCGGATTGACGGCCGGGGCGCTACCGTAGACTTACATGGTATCAGAGCTACGCCATTAACCTATAGCTAGCTTGTTTAGACAATGTTAAAATATCTAAATCAAAACGAATACAATACACTGCACTGCACTTGACAGTTTCTGTTGATTTTCAGTTGGTCTTCAAAAATTTTAAACATGTGCAGAAGACTACTGGAGAGACCAAAAGCCTGCACCCCAAAACGACACCCACCACTCGGTTTTTGGCCGAGCACATGGCTCCCAAAACTGAGGAGGCCGGCCAAAATAAGGTGTTTGGGGTTGTATTTTTGGGTGCAGTCAGGTCTCTGGATAGTTAGTGCAGTGATATTGTTTGTTTGGCCCAATTTGGATATGGTTTTATCAGTTTGTTTGGGCTATTCGGGGGTTATTTCGAATTCGATATTTTCTAATATTGTTTAAAGTTTACAGTGCATTACATTATATCTGTGACCGTGAATGTCATTCGAGCGGTAAATCTTGTCTAATTGCTATAGTCCTTTTAGACGGGTTTGCGAACGTGACATTCGCGTTGATGTTCTGTGTTGTGCTGTGATATTGCGGATTTGTCGTGGTGGATAGCTTGTGTGCAATGGTAGTGCAGTTTGGATTTATTTGTATATTTGATATCGCGGGGTGAGTGTCCGACATGTGGACTGTCGTCACTGCCTATTTGTATATTATTCTTTTGGGGCACGACCAGGTTGAGGTCGATGTACCCGTTGTACATATTTTATTTTTTGTACTAGGATTACCCCACGATGGAGTGCATGGATAGCCGGGTTCTAGAGGAAAACGGACCCGCATCTCATGGCTTTAAGACAGAGGGGGCTTTACTCTTGAATTGGCGGGCTATTCGCCACACTCGTAGGGGGTATAGGTTGACCCAAGGTGGGGTGCTCAAGTTACCGGATTCCGTGAAGTGCTGGGTGGTCCATTCACTTTGCTGAAGGGGGCTGCCTTTCTTCTGGTTTTGGTGGGTAACTTGACGCACCCGTAGCAGTCTAGGTTTTCATTGCACAGGCTATCCACACGACCAGGAGAACGTCGGGTTTCACTTGCGGCTCAAAGGAAACTCGGGGATCCCAGATTATCTGTATTGTTCTGTGATGCTTATTACTTTTCTATAATGTTGCATTTATCACGCCTTGAGCGATTATTATATATTGATATATATACTGGTAGATGTTGTATATGTTTTACATCCGAGCTAGTCCAGTCCCCGCTCTGTCGTTAGTTAAGTAACCTAACGGGTGATGACGGGACCCAGTGGAGAATGCGGATGGCATATACGTACATCATATTTTCATTCTTTATTGGTGTGATTAATTGATGGGACTGCGTTGATTCGGATCAATGCAAGGAAAACAAACAAATTCGATGTTGTTGGAACAATTTTCATAAAGCTGTTATTATAAGGACGTTTTCATTTGCTTTGCACAGCGGTATTCAGTTTGGAATATCCAGCACCTCATTCGACGAGGCAAGGGCCGAGATCCCTTCATAGGGAGTGACCCCTTGGGCAGAAGTTTGTGTCAGGGTAATAACTTCACTATATTCGATTACTTTTTGCTTTGCATTGCGGTATTCAGTTAGAATATCATGCACCTCATTCTACAGGGAAAGAGCCGAAATCCCTTCACCGGGAGTGACCTCTTTAGCAAAGGTTTTCGCCACTATATTTATAAAAAGCTATCCGGTTTCTTCAACGATATCAAGTTCATTACGTTAAAGGTTTTTCTCCAAAAACCATTCGTATCCCTCCGTCATTTCAGACGGGTAGCACTTAGTATTCATGCTATGTTTGTTAGCCTTAGTCAAGGCATAGTGTATGGTAGTTATTTGTTACTTTTCTGTTGCATAGATATATGTATTGGTTTAGGACAGTCGTATAGCCTTGTTGGCCCTAGTCAAGGGCTTGTATGGATGGGTTCAAATTAACCTGGACAATGACTGGTAGAACTTGACATGTGACTTACGATTTGTTGGCCTTAATCAAGGTCATAAGAGCATGAGGTAAAAATCACATCGGGAGTTTCAAACATAGAGGAAACTTGCCAGATATGCGCATACCTTCTGGAGTGTGATAACATGAGTGGATTCCATCACGTTATCATGCGATGATAGTTGGATCCCGATTCCTACTGATGAGTTGGTTTACTCCTCGGGTGATCCCGACTAATTCTTCTTTCAGGTTTGGAGGAGAATTTGAGGATACAGTGGGAGGTTTCATGATTAGATAAAGTGATAACCATTCTGATCTAGGTTAGAGTGCACGCAGAGTGTTTCTTTTCTCTCTCTCTTCGGCAGCGACCATGGCTCGACCCTAGACTATGACTCAGTGACCAAGTTGACCGAACCTTCTTAAAATACTGGCTTTTGGATTGTCAGAGTTGCACACCTCATTACCACTCCTACTTTTACCCTTTTCTCCAGAACACCTCGTATCACTACGACCATCCACTTTCATTAGATAAAACCATCGTATGGTTATATACGAACTCGAAGGAACTTGTTCCAGATTCGAGGATGGTTTCCGGTTCTGGAGAAAATAAATAGGACTATTCAGTTGGTTTTCCCTTTTACCTTCTCTCAGGTTGCGAGTGCTCCTTGGATTAGGACGATACACATATTACGCTAATTGGATAGTCTTCATCCAAACCATAGGCAGGTGCCGAAAGGTAGGAAATGAAGAAAACCGATTAGCCTAAGTGAGGTGTACAGAAGGTAAAAAGTAAAGACAAATAAAGGGATTAGAAAGAGGGCAAAGTAAATTGCGACTGCTATTCACGACCAAACCAAGTATTTTATCGCCACTCCTACTTCACCTTTGTATTTCTCTAGAACACCCCGTATCACTACAAAGATTCACAGTTATTTAGATACTCCATCGTATGGTTATATACGAACTCGAAGGAACTTGTTCCAGTTCGGGGATGGATTCTGGTTCAGGAGAAATAGAATAAGGATTGTTCAGTTTTCTTTTATCTTTACCTTCTCTCGCGTTGCGAGTGCTCCTAGGATTAGGACAGTACACCTATTACGCTTATTGGATAGTCTTCTTCCAGACCATAGGCTGGTGCTGAACGGTAGGGAAGGAAGAAAACCATTTAGCCTAACGATGATATGCAGAAGGTAACGACTAAAGACAAATAAAAGAATTTGGAGAGATGGCAAAGAAATATACGGTTATAGTCATGAATCTGGATAATGGAAGAGGCATTACTAGGAATACCCGGATACCCCTACCAAACATTTTCATGTTTCAGTTTCACTGTGTATTGTTAATGGAAAACTGATTTCCCAATTAGTCCTTACTCCAGGGTATGTATTTACCAGGTATGATTCTCACATCTGTATGGTTTTACAGATGATGAGTGGGAGTAAGTTATTGAAAATTAGGTGATCATCCTCATTATATCGGGATTCGTTGTAATTGGTGATATTTGAGGAAATCGCCTGGGTGTTTGCCGGACGGCAAATATTTGGTTTTAAATATCCGTTGTTATACACCAATTTCAAACTGATATATCTGTACGTTTATTTTTATAAAGTGAGATACAACTTTTTGAAATTATGTCCATGACATTTACCTATATCAGTTGATGGTTAGGTAAGGAGCATTCAACAGCGGTGCAATTCTTCATAACCATAGTACAGTTTTCAACCTACGACGCACAGGGTTTGAGTTATTCAACTCAGGGGACTTATACAAAGCATTGTATATTGTCCAGTGTCCATTAGGACAAAGGGGTTGGTCCTCGTACTATATTCTGTTTACTTGTGACTTCTCTTGTTTTTAGACAAGTGTTTCGTAGAAATACAAGATCTAAATTTTGAGAAGTTATAGATACAAGAATAAAGTAAAGAACCATGTGTTACAAGTATCGGGATTCTTCAAGGTGATCGAAGATGTAGATACTTGTGTATGGTATCCAATTGATAGTAATGGTTTTGAGAAAATTGTTTCTCTTTCAGGTTACTCATAATTGGATGCACTCCTAAGTTGAGTAATTCTAATCGGCCTCTCTCCGTTTAGTTGACATGCACTGGAGACAGCTGCATGATTTGAATCTGGTTCTAATTAAATCAGTGCCTCTATTTCTATATTGTATATAGAATGGTTCATATCTTAACGATGTTAAGGTACGGGGAGTTGTCCGGCTTATGCTTAAAACCAGACTCTGGATAACTCAAGGCACGTTTCTGTAATGACTGTTTGTGGGTTAACCTGGGCTATGACGAGGATTGACTTTTTACCATCTGGAAGATTAATAGTGATATTGTTCTTGGCTCGTGACAGTTTTAATAAAAATGGATTTTTCAGAAAACAGTAGTGAGAGTATGGTAGAACTGGAAGTGATTCCAGAACCACAAACGATTACTGAAAATTTGATAAGTACCTAAAGATTCAATCAGGTTTGACATTCCATTGGCCACTCCGCAGATATGGTGGGTAACCTCAGGCACTCGAGAGGTACTTCGGTATGCTCAAAGACGGTGACAGGGAGGCTTTTGTTTTCCCAGACTTGACACTACTGTTGTTCTAGGCTATGAGACGCGGCAGGAGGATGAGTATAGCGTCGTTCTAAATTAGCTTTAGTAGTGCACGTGTATATGACTCTGCCAGAGGGTTGTTGTAGTCAGTGGGAGCAGCGGAAGCATCGTGGACAAGTAGCTTATGTCTATTTATGGACTAAAGCAGATATAGCGGAGATAGATCATCTATTTTTGATGTGACAGTCATGGACTTTGACTTCGTCAAAATAGGAGATAGATCCGTTAAGAAGGTAGTAGGGTGTGATGTCCTAGTATATGGATGACATACATATAGTAGGAAGTGAAATTCCTATACTACGATCGGTTATACTTTGGTTGTCACACAGTGGTTTCTCCACATAGGGCTTGGAGATTATATCAGACATTCTGGTTACTAGATCTATGGTTTTAGATCTAGATTTGGGAAGTATCCCAATCTGGATACTTAGACAGCATTCTAAAAGTATTTTAGAATGGACGACTCCTGGCATGGTGATTTACCTGCAGGTGATGGAGTCACCCTCTCTAGAGGTGTCTTACAGACTAAAGGGGAGAGGGATGTGCATGATTGGTATATCACTTGCTTAGGCAATTGAGTCAATCATGAGATATCAAGTACCACACCAGATGTTGTTTGTGCACTAGCTGCAATAAGTTGATATTAATCTAATCCTGGAGAAACGTTCGGAAGCA
Organism: Agapanthus africanus; assembly: GCA_030015575.1. Classification (NCBI taxonomy): domain Eukaryota; kingdom Viridiplantae; phylum Streptophyta; class Magnoliopsida; order Asparagales; family Amaryllidaceae; genus Agapanthus; species Agapanthus africanus. The sequence continues at coordinate 404,942,024 of CM057349.1, read as the reverse complement.
GTTTTAAAACATAAGTGGATGTTCTAGGGAGATGATAACGACAGCCTCCTTTGGGAGACAGTTATCATTCCAGGCTTCCAAGGTGACCTGGATGACAGAGTGACTGTCGGAGTTATAGTTTTCCCTCTGACGAGGGGCAGTAGTTTGGACATGTGATCCAAGCAGATACTGAGAGAGGCATGGCGCAGGATACTTATTAAATTCAGTTGACGATACAGTCTAAGAAGTTTGGATTTGGAGTTCATTTATGAACCAGGTCCCATCAGATATCCAGATATATTCTAAGACAAGTATTGCTCATTTCGGGAGATGGCTTTCTCCGTGAACTTGAGATAAAGAGAGACATAGAAAGAAACATCAGTGCGGATCCACTCACTGAGGCTATTTCTCGAACACAATAGTTTTACAAACGTGATTTGTGAAACTTATAAGTAGAGGAGTTGGATGTTCGGTATCACACGGGCTGTAAGTATGCGACATCGCAATAATTAGCCTTAAGTGCAAGTGGGAGATTGTTGGATATAGTGTTCTCAAAGTCAATTATTGGATCGCAGGCACGTGATTGCAATGATTGAGGGAGGACCTATACCGGTAGGACAGTCTTACTCGAGATGATAGTATGCTATCTGGTTTGTCTTTATCATCGGGTACATGCTTTAGGTGAAACTACAGATCACTATTACACGTTGATAGAGCCCATAGGATTCTTGCTTGACTGGCAGCAGTATGATGGTGATCATGTATGTGGGAGCTGGGGTCTATAAGCACATCCTTAAAAAGTCCCTAGTCGAGGGAGTTTCGAGACAGGGTATCGATACTCCAGAGTTGACTAGTGTATACAGTCGAGACCCCGACGAGGGGCGGTGGCCGGTCTTACAAGCCATTGGTGTCAGTTGGTTCACCTAAGATGTATACAGGTGCTCATTGGGTTATGAGTACACCGGACATGACTCGCCGGGAACATGCTAGTTAGTATTATACCTAGCGTCAGATAGCAGTTCCCTGGTGACATGTGTACAGGTTAGTTCATTGACCTAAGATCGTCATTTGTCTCGTGTGAGTTCCCACTGTGCTTTGATTACTACCCTACCACGGCTCAAAGGATTCGTGCAAACAGGTTTTAGTTGGGTACAGTCCCGAGCCACATGGAGGCAGTGAGCGGATCGACAGGGGTTTCTTCTCTCCCGGTATTGGGGGTGAGATCGTGCTATGTCTAGGAGAGCCATTACACGAAGTCCTTGACCAAGGCAGGAGATTTACTGGTAGGTATTCCAGTAGTATCTCAGGGTATTCTGGGCTACACTCTAACACGACTTGTACCGCTTTTAGGGGTCTGACGTTTACCAGCCCCCTGGGCCCAACATGCGATACTTATAGATGAACGAACCAGACTGTACGGATATTGTCACTGACAGGCTCAGTAGGGTTCCAGGATGAGTTCTCTCATCGTCTTCCCTTTTGATCAATCATGGGTAGCCCGTTACATACAGCTAGTACGACTGACGTGCTAGTGGTTAAATCCACAGCCAGTGGATTGACGAGTCTTTAGAGTCCCCCCACAGATAGTTTCCCAAGTTTCGGGCGAAACGTTGTAGAGGCCGTATGGTATTATTGCAGGGTTCGATCATATATGTGCATTCGTGCACGGATCATGATCGGACGGATCATACTAGTGGGCTTTGGTTTAAAGCGGATCCTAGTATTATATTTGTTGGATTACTTTAGTCTCATCGCATTTGCATTCAGTCCGAATGCGGATGCAGGTATGTATATACAGGTGAGGGGTGTCCTTATGATCCGTCATGAGTTTACTTTAGATGTTGCCATATCTTTTTGTTGGACTAAACATTTGGATTAATGTTTGGATGGTGGAAATTTGTGAGTAGAAATAATCATGAGGAGAAATTAATGTGGCATGTTCAATTTGGTGACTCATGGTCTCTTTTTTTATGAACATGTCATGTTAATTGATGGTTGATTGTGTTGAAATGAGAGGTGGAGAGAGAGAGGAAAGCCATATAGCCTTGGGATTGCTCTTGAGATGATAATGCAAGCTCTCATTCTTTCATCTCAACACAATAGAAAAGAAAAGCCTCTTCTTCTTCTTCCTCCTCTAGCTCACAAGTTCCACCATGGCTTCATGATTGATTCGAAAAAGTGTTTGTTTGTAGTTAACCGCAATCAGAACGGTGTCGCGTGTAGCTAGACCGAGGTGAGTACGGGTCGTACTCTGGGAAACGTGGAACCTTTTACTCTTACTTTAGATGTGTTGAAAAAGAGAAAGAAATAAGTATTTTGTGGAATGGTTTCTAGATCTACGTTAAACAAGAATGTAAAATATAGATCTAGATTATTTTAGAGATGTAGATAATATAATAAGAGGGCTTGTAGGGTTCGTTAGGATTTAGTAGTTATGGACGATTAATTAAAAGTTACCATTTTTATCCATTAATAGATTTAAAACTAGAACGACGGTGATGGGTGTAGATTAGGGTTTCTGGAGGGAAAAGGAATCCCACTCTTAACCCTTATCTCGACACAGAACTCCGTTCATATCTAGCCTTTACCAAAACAATCATTAATCTAATCTCTAATCGCGGTCGGAACTAGCAAAGAATTGCTAGCGCTTCGATTAGGATTTTAATGATTCCTTTGATAAAGTTCCTAAACTTTATAGGACTTAAAAAGAGTTTAGTTATTTTCATCATCCATTAGCCTACCCTAATCCTACGAACCCTAACAAGCGGAGAATTACTCGCGCATGTTAGGAGAAGAAGATGAAAAGACAGAGAGGGGAAACATAATGTAAAATGCAAAAAGAATTAAATAAAATAACTATCTTTATTAATCAACTTGAACAATCTACACTTTTATTCCGTAGAAAATGATTACAAACTAGTTGCTTCTCGATCTTTCCTAAGGAGGTAGACGAACAGTTGATGATCAGCCTAGATGCCCGAGCCGTCTGGGACTTCGTGATCTCGTCGGCTTGATCACTTTTCCAAGAGGCTCTCGGTGCCCTTTTATAGTGCAAAGCTAGAATCTTTAGGTTGTAAACTTGGTAAAATTCAGCAGTGATTGATCTCCCAAAATTGTAGCAAAAGATCTCTCTATATTGCCGTGGATCCGCGGCCAACAGGGGGGTTTGGCCGCGGTTCAGCGGCCAATGGAGGAGATCAATTGATCATTTTTTGGGTGCTCTGTACTTATGACATTTGGCAATCCTAGGCACCTTCAGATTTCAGAAATCTTCTCTCGGTTGCTTCCAGACTTGGTCTCCAAGTTTTGCTTCTTAATTTGGCAAGTTTTCTTCAACAACTTGATTTTCTTGATAAATTCTGCATAACAACTTGGAAAATTCTGCACAATAATCTCAAATAATATTTAATAGGCTTAGTTCTACTAGGATTTGGCCAATAGATTTATTTGCATACATTTTCCTACCAAATACTAATTAAAATATATCAACACATGGAAAATGGTGTTTTTACATATAAACCCTCATATGTATAATATATTATAGTAAAGTCCTTTTTTAATATGAAAAATGGTAGGAAAAATGTAATACAAATGTGCAGTTTTATCAACTGAATACTTCATCTTCAACCTCCATCCATACACTCTCATGTGTTGAGAATCAATGGATGCTTGAGACAAAGTTATTACACACATTCTCTACTTCACCTTGGACATGTCGGCTAGCAAACTTCATGTCCAAGTTGCTTCGGTTTGAAGCGGGAGCCCGTAAAAATATTTCTTGATGTGGTGCCCTTTTCGACGAGGAGACCGGAGATCGAGCGAGATCGGAGATGCCGCGAGGAGCAAGAGATGGTGGCTAAAGACCGAAGGACTCGGATCGATCGGTATAGCTGTTCTAACATTCTTATAGATAGCTAGTTTTGTGTTAATGGTACGATCCGGGTTAAAGTCTGCGTTAGCGCCAGTTTCGTAAAAGCTTTTGTTTCCGTGTTTGGCCTCGGATTAACGGCCGGGGCACTACCGTAGACTTACACATCCATCGCCCATCATATGGGTCATGAAACGTATACGCTAGTCTACTCTGGAATATCGATGCCCCGTCTCGATACACCCACGACTAGGAACATTTTAAGGATATGCTTATAAACTACACATGTCCCACTAGTATGATCTGCATCATAATCCCAGTAGTTAAGCATTTATCCTAAGGGCTTTATCAACATGTACCAAATGAGTAATATGCATGATCAAGTGAACATGGAGATAAAGAGTAACCAGATAGCATACTATCATGTCGAGCAAGAATGTCCTCTGAATATATATATACACATACCAATACATCCACTATTAAATAATGGCATCTAGGGCATACATATATCCAACACCCATAAGCTTTGAGAAACAAAAAGAAAAAGAGATAAAGAGAATTCAATTCTCTAGAGGAAGAATATTCCCTTCTTAAACAAAAATCCTTGGTAAAAAGAAAGTACAGAGATTATCTTATCTCTTCTTTAAGAGTTTAACCCTTCATACAAGAACTTAGTTCTTCCTCTAGTTGAGGTCTGCAGAAGCAGATCTCCCCACAAGTTGAGAATTTAATTCTCATCGGGGAGATTCTGTTATGTAGATTCAAAACTTAGGGGAAAGAACTAAACTCAAAGAATTTAATTCTTCCAAAAGTATATAGGAATTTAATTCCTGTGATAGAACTAGTGTTTAACCCTGCAAAAGAATTTAATTCTTATAAAGTAAAGGGCATGAAATTCTCAAAGCTCAAATTAAAATCTCCATACATATAAAAGAACAGACTGGTGATTCATTTAGCGTTCAATGCTATATAACAAAGGCTCAAGTGTTCCCACGTGAGCACCTCTGAGGAACAAAAAAGAAGGACTGAGATCGAATCATGTGTTCTCACGTGACCCCAAACAATTTCTTAAATGGAAAAGGGAAAAACCCAAAGACAACACTCACTTCTGAGCACCTCACGTGTTCGCACGTGAGCATTATATGAGCTAACTGCTTAACATTTATAAAAAGAAGAGGGAATAAACCCAAAAGGATAGAAAACCAACTTTGGGGCGCCTCACGTGCCCACACGTGATGGCCACAAGAATTAAGTGTTTAACACTTATATGCAGATGGGGATTTGGATCCAAGTGTCCAGTGCCAACTTTCAGGCGCCTCACGTGCCACACGCGAGCACCCCAAATTTCAGTGTTTAACACTGCTTTAGAGACTCATGTAAGAGCATGTGAGTACCGAACATATATTATAGTTTAACACTATAAGAAGCCAACTTCAGCCCTAAATTGGCTAAGTCTTCTTGAGATTAAAACGTCTTGGATATCCAAATAGATTGAGCCTCTATGCTCATGACTTCCCAAACTAATTGACCAGAACGATGTCCATCACACATCTACTCAGTTAATCTTAGTCTTCCAAAAATGACTAATGATTCTTAGATGGTCCACCATGATCTCTCCCCTCAATCTGGAATTTGGTTCAAGGGTATATCTCTCCACACCTCTGATACATGTCGTTGTAATTCTTCAACGTCTTCAGAGAGGTGGAGGGTCCCGACAACCAACAACTCTTGGTGCACTCCCAAACCGATGAGCACATCCCAACGGACCGCAACATCCTTAAACTAGCTATGGACCGAAACATCCTTAAACTAAAACAATAGAGTCCAAATGCACTTTTGTTGAATCTGAATGATCTTTAATCCTGTTGAGTAGATCTTAGTCTAAAATTAGACTAACGTATCCTCAACAAACATTTAAGTTGATCTTAATCTCAAACGAGATTAACGATCCTTAAATCAACCCAAACCCAAATCTAAGAATATACGGATTTGGACTAATCCACGCCCTATGGGTGACAAAATAAATTAGTCTCCGTATACAATCCATGGGCAACAAAAAATAAAACAAACACACACGACACGAAATGACCTTCTGGAGCAGGAGAAAGTGGTTATCGCTACGCGGTAATGTAATTAACTGCAGGGGCTTGCGCCTGCAGGGAAGAGCATCCCCACAATAAAAAAAACCCTCACAACGAGAGGGAATCTGACAAAGTCTGCTACAACGGCCGCATCCGTCCAAACCTCCGATACACGGTGCCATAAATCAACTTGGCATATTCAGAGAGGTGGAAGGATAAAACCAAATAGCATCTGCCCCTAAATTCAGGCAAGACGACACCATCCCGGTTCGTCTCCGTTTTCGGCGGTAAACAGTGTGCATTCTACTTTATATTGCTTAGATACACTTAGCATGTTTACTTCTGAGTAAATACGTAGCGGGCCTCGCCGTGTCCCCTTACCCATACACCGGGAAGCGGGGCGTGACAGGTTTTGTTGGCGGCCTATACAGGTCAGTGTAGCATGGAACCCTACCATGCAGGTCAAGTCTGCATGGATATGCGGGTCAATTCTGCATGAAGTCCTAAGCAATATAACACAAGAATCAGCAACTAAAAACATTATTTACAATTTACATTTCTTGAATCTTACAATTTCATATGCTTTGAATCTATCCTAACCCTATTTTTCTTTCATGGTTATGGATTCTCCAAACAACACCAGTACCAATTTCAACAACACATCACCACCTCTACCGCTTATGCCTAGTGTCGCTACTCCTATCAATGAGCAGACGATACTTCCTGAAGCGATCCGGAGCCTCCTGGAAGGACAGCAGCAGCAGACTGCTATTCTGATGAACCGTCCAGAAGCGGAAGCGCCCGGAGTGAAGCTATTTTGGGCTTTGCACCCAAAGCAATTTTCGGGAAAAGAGAGCCCTCTGGAAGCTGAAGAATGGGCTCAAAGTATTGAGGATGGTCTGGCAGTAGCACAAGTGCCAGAGATTGCTTGGATACAAGTTGCGAAGCTACAACTCGCCGATAATGCCCGAGTATGGTGGAAGACGGAAGAAAGCCGTCTTGCCCAACCGATCGAATGGAAAACCTTTCGCGACATGTTCGACGCGAAGTACTTTCCAGAGACTGCCCAACACGAAATTTGATTTTCTTTTGAACAGCAAGAAAGCACTTGTAGCTTATTGGTAAAGTCTTACACTGCTGTGGTGTAGCCCCTGTGATCGAATCCCCCCAACCACATTATCTTTTTGTTGATTTTTCTTTTAATCTTTTAGAAGCCCAAAGGTTTACACGTGCACTACACGTAAAATGAAAAGTCACAGATTAAACAAACATGTGCACTGAGTTATACAAAGCGACATGGACACGTGGCAGAGATCCAAGCACCCCAACCCATGATTCGACCGGCGAGATCTTCATTGGTGACCAGCACCGCCGAGCCCCCCGTAGGGGATGCTCCCCAAACTCCAACCCCTGAACCCCTTGGCCTACCCCACTACCCCTATACTGTTTGATTTCTCTGCATATTTCCAGAAAATTAAAAATGAGAATTAATCCACATTTTAATGCACATTTTAATTCTATTCTTCATTACCCTAAACCCTAATTTTTCCTATAAATACCACATCACATTTCACCTCTCTTCACTCAGAATTTTATTACAAAAACTCTCTAAAATTTCCAAGTCCCAAGTTGTGCAAGTGGAGTTAGCAAAGGGCAAGATTCCGGCAAAGTTTCGGGAAGATTCCGGCAACGAAACGATGCCCCGATGGTTCCAAAATCTTTCCCTGCCTCCCCTCTTTCTTTGTATACAGTAAGTCCCCTCTCCTCTTCTCTTTTACTATTCTAAAACTTTTCCTTTTCAAAACTTGTCGGAAGCGGAGTTATTCCGACTTCCTATTCGCTTTTCTTTACAATCCAACTCTTTCTTAATAACAAACCTACCAATTTTTAATATATTGTTTAAAAATCATAAACAAACACATTAGAACAAGTTTCATCTCAAAATAATGTATTATGCAACTTTTATCGCATTTTTACGATAAAATACAATATACTTTACTTTCGACATAATTCAACATATTTCCTTGTATTACCTTTAGAAAACTCATGAGGTAATGACCTACCTCATCACAACACTCATTCTTGACATAGCACGATGGTTTGTGAAACATTCTTTTGGGACAAAATACGACATTACATTTAAATACCCTAAACTTACAAAACCTTTTTTCTTTAAAAAGAGTGTTAATTAATTCCTTGCAAATACGCATCTACAACCCATTTTGGGAAACCCCGATCGGGATGGTGCGGGTTATCGCATATCCTCGGGCCTAGTAAAACGAGATGCATACCTCCGCAAGGAACATTCGATCTCGATGGAATTTTTAATGCAATTTTTAAGAAAAATGTGATTTCTATTTAATAAATAGATTCTAATTTTTATTAAATATATATATATATATATAACTATTATCAAAATATCTATTTTAAATATTATATATGAATATTCCATGTTTTCTAAATCAAAGGGATCACAATTTCATGAATCTATCATTACAATTCAATACAAATTCCAATATTTCATTAAAATACCATGTACAATAAAATCTAGGCTCTACTCACTAGAAAATTTCACTTTTATAAAAATATACATCTATGAAAACTCTAAAGACGATAATTAAATACTTGATGTGTATTTTGAAAATATATCAAAACTATTTTTACATCAAACCCCCTCAGGTTGTATCAATTTACAATAAAAACCCTAGTAAATGTAGGTTTAAGCGTGACCAATTCTCTTGAGCTTTAAGGAGCCGGAGAAAGTGGGTGCTTGCCTATCTAAGGTAGACAACCTAATAACGATGTTATCAATACGGTAATTGTCTTGGAAAAAGACACAAATCCTGCTGTCCATGTGCAGCAGTTACCGATAACTCTAAAACAATCGGGACTTCAATTCTGTTTAAAAGTCTGACTCAGTTCGAGTCATGGTCAAATCTGATTATAATCTATCTTGAATTCAATTCAATTATAACTACAATACAACATGAATCCACGAATGCCAGAATACAATCTATAACAACATGAACATGACCGAACCGAACCATGGATATACTCTGATTACATGACTATCCATTTATATCCACTCCGTTTACCGATATCATGGTTTCGGCAAGTCTTCCATTTACCACAAGACAATACAATACAATCAGTACAATCAATACAATAAACATTACGGGGTTTATAAAGGGGTAGACTGGTACGGAACATGTTAAAGGTGGCACGAGGTGGTGATTAAAAGTCGTAATTACATCCATGTCGTTGTTCCGTGGTATTTTCGACGGAGCCTTGTACTACGGGTTACCAAAGTCCACGGTGTAAGTTGGACTCCTCTCGTATACACTGGCATATTCTGTACCAAGCTACAAACACTACGTTAACATAACAATCAAACATTATACTAGATATACTCTCTTTTCTGTTTATTCTACTTCTCTCTTTCTTTGGGACTTACCGAGCGATTGTTCGCTGACGACATTATATTTCTCTTCTTCTTTGGAATGTTGTCATGAGGACCCGACTCTGAAGAGTTCGAGACCAGCCAGGAGCACTTGGAGCAGACCCCTAAGCAGTACACTGAAGACCCCGAGCTATAGTCACTTGTACATATTTTCTTTTCAGTTCATGCCATTGTTTATGCATTGTTTTTCATCCTTGTATTTACATTTCCAGTTGTACCTATAAAAGAATGTTTAATAAATAAAGTTTTTGTTCATTACATTCATGTCTCTTGTGTACATTCTACTTTATATTGCTTAGATACGCTTAGCGTGTTTACTTCTGAGTAAATACGTAGTGGGCCTCACCGCGTCCTCTTGCCCATACACCGGGAAGCGGGGCGTGACAAGAATGAACTTGACTTGGGGGCTTTTCCCCTCATCATTTGATTCGGAGTGGGACATGGATTCCACATCCCTTCCATTGTTTTTGGTTCAAGCGAGCTATTCCACTTGATTGCAGGACCTTCTTATAGGTCCCTTAATATCTTTTCTGTTCCTTGAAGAAAGGACCACCTCACGTAGAGATTCTTTCGCCAATGAGCAATATGCTCCCCACATATATCTCGGGGGAGCGAGTATTCGCGCCCTAATCTTTCGAAGGGTTAAACCCGCGCTGTCGCTATTTTGGCAACAGGTTGCTTCGGAGCCGCTCATTTTTTATTGAGCATCGGCGACAAACACCACCTTATCTTTGCTTTTCATACATATTCATCGGAAGAGGAAGGGTCTTGACCCATCTGATCCAATCAAAACATTTTATTTATGAGCTCTTGGAAAGTCATCGGCTTGAAGAGGGCCATATATGGGAACACCTTTGAATTTGGGTCAAGGGTGGCTATGAACATTCCCTCGGCTGGAGATTTGTCTATGAGTTGCTCGCATTTAGACCAAATATTTTTCCATCAGGTAATATATTGAACCCAAGTCTCGTTCGGTCTAACCCTTTCATTGACCAACGTAGTCACGGTAGTGTGTTTATTCACACTAGAGAATCTCTAACAAAATAGCATCTCCATCTGGTCGAAGGTGTTCACGGAGTCATTTGGAAATTCCTCATACCATTCGAACGTAATGCCCGCCAAACTGCTGATGAACTATCGGAGGAGCAGTATATCACTTCCTCTAGTGTTACTGCACATGGATTTAAATTGCGTGATGTGCTGGCAACGATTCCCGGTTCCTTTGTACATGTGGAAGGTCGGAACTATGTATTATGGCGGGTACTATACTTGATCGTAGCATGCCGGATACAGTCGACCAGTCTTGATCGACCTATTTTCAACTTTACTGGCATAGTGAGGTTTGACTTGCTGAGCGATATATGCGTCTGGCTTTGCTTTTAGGATCATTTCCTCCTTATCTGTTGGTGGGGATTGTAGACGATCTGAAGTGTCACCTGTTCATATCAGAATTTTGCATTATTATATCGCCCATTCTTAATCATATTATAAATAAATAGGTGCTTTTGATCCATGTCTGCTAAATAGTTGCAGGTTACAGGTTCTCAGAACAATACAGTGAAATTCAAGAAAATACGTTACAAAAGTGAAACTACGACCAACAATAGATGAATCCATATGATGCCGCCTACCAGTTCAAGGAACAAAAGAAGAACAGTAAACAGTTTCATGCACAAGACAGTTCAAGGGCAGCACTGGATTAAAGACTTCAACGCGAAGCTCACGGCAAAAAGTCCACAACATTCTGCACTATAGAAATCTGGAAGAAAATAGAAGATATTCTGTGGAGCCAAGTGAAGAAGACAGAAGTAAAAAAGCAACAAGAAGCAAACCTAGAAATTTGCGCCCAAGAACCCATCAAATGGTCGTGGAACCGCGGCCAAACTGGCCTTTCTGCCGCAGTTTCGCGGCCGTGCAATGCACATGTCGATGGATAAGTCGGTGCTTTGACTCGGTCTTTTGGGTTGTTTTGTAATTTCATGTATGGATCAGATGTAAAACTTAGGTTTTCTCATATCTATAAATAGGAAAACCTACAGTCTCTTTTGGGGTGTGCCTCTTTTGGGTGCCTCTTTTGAGATGCCTCTTTTTATTTTCTAGTTTTAAAATTTTAATTCCTTTGTAATCGTTCAAGAGTGCATCAATAAAGAAAGGTATTTTTATTTTTATCTCGCATTCCTTTTCTGAATTTAATTCTTGCATTTTTTTATCTGTTCTTTTAATATTTGCAATTTAGTTTTCTAATATAAAAATTTATAAAAAATGAATTCCATTGTTAATACCCTAATGAGTGAGTAATTCCCCACTTGTTATGGTTAGGAGAGGGAAGGTTTGAGAGAAGGAAATCTCTCTCCCTCCTTTTCTTGCCCCCATAATTTTTAATTAGGACTCTATTTGAATCAAACACACACCGCTCACTACGGCACCCTATCCCATGAGATAGCGGTGATTCCCTAGTTAAGACCGGTTGTGATTGATTTACATAGAGGTTAGGGCTAAGAGTTAAGAAAGGACGGACAAGAAAAGGAAGAAACTAAGTTTCTTCCTAGTCGTGCTAATCCCCTTTGTTGACTATTACCCTAACACCTAAAATCCTAACTAGGGCATTAAAAACAGTAAGAAGAATCCATATTTTGAACTGACCTAATCCTAACCCTAGCAAGACTTTTAATCAATTTTAATCTCATTCTTAGATCGATAAAGAAAACTCGATTTGATCGGATTAACTCGTTAGAACACAAAGAAAAGGAATCCATCTCCCTGTAGACCGACCCATACTCAACCGGCTAGCTACCAAGCGACACCGTCTTGATTGCGGTATTCTCTTAATTTTTGATCTATCTTTTAAACGCATACGCAAAAGTCAAACAATCAAATGGCGCCGTTGTCGGGGAGACGGTAGTCTCTTTCTTTGTGTAATTTCGGGTTAATAAAAAAATTTAAATTTTTTTATAAAAATTGAAAAATTTTAAAATAAAATAAAAATAAAAATAAAAATCATCTTGTTCTTTTTGAAAGGTTTTTATGCAAGTGTGCAGGAAAAGAAGACGGACAGATTCAGATCTGGAAAAAAAAAACCCAATGAACAAATCAATAAACAGAAGATCTGAACAGACAAAGGAGAATCATAACAACAAACAGAAAATTTTTGGAGATCCAAACTAACAGAACCACCATGGAACAGCGGCGGATATATGCAGTTGACCGTGGAACCGCGGTCAACCAGTGACGTCAGCATCCCAAAATTCTCTGTAAGTATTTTTGTCCTCTCTTCTACCCTCTGAACTCCACTGAAAAAAACTGATCCTGCAGGGTTCTTTGCGCAAAATTCTTTCTCCTATCCAATAAATTGTTTTTGTGCAGGATTCTTTGCGCTGCCAAATAAAAAAAATTTTGCAAGTGTTTTAGATTTTGTGTGTTAATTGCTTTGCATATTTAAAATGGATTTTTAAGGGGCTATAACACCAATCCAGATTGGGCGGGGATTTCATTACCCTTCCTAAGATCCCAAAAATCACAATAAGCATATGCATCAACCATTGAGCTAATTAAAAAAATATCTAGACTCAGCCAACTAAGGACTGTCGTGCTCATTAGGACAGAGGAAGGTTGTGGGCATTCATGTAGGATTCCTAGGCACCCTAGTGAGGTCTCCCAAGCCATCAACCATGGCAATTTCAAAAATTATGGTGCCTACAAACCCTAAACTACGGATCGTTTGCTAGAAATCTAGGCGAACAATGAACTAGTTAACACTTAACTACAAGATACGGAAATACAACCTTTGTAGATCCGGTGCTCCACCTCCATAGCTCCGCAACGAGGTCCTCTCCGCTGTCCAAATCAAATCCGGGCTCAAGCGTCGGCTTCGTCGGAGAATGGGCAGGCTAGGTCGTCGATGTCCATGCCGAAGATGATCTACGTCGAGGCATCGCTGGATCAAGCTCACAACTTCACCAAGTCAAGAAACTTGTGAAGTAAACACACTCTACTACTTGGCAAGAGGTAGAGGATGAAGAAATAGGAAGTGGGTAGACTTTAGTTTTGGATATCTCACTCTTTTCCAACAATCACCATTGATGGACCTTGGTTTTCTTCACTTGAAGAATGAAGAAGAAGAAGGAAATAGTTATGATAAGTTATTATGAAAAGAATAATAAATTTATTCTTATCATAATATTAACCTAAGTTAAGTGTAGAGAATTGACCAAGGTTAAAGAATGGTTAGGGTTAAGGAGATGAGACAAAAATGGTGACATAATGAAAGCTTCATGAAGCTTCATGATGAAAACAAAACTAGCCACCATTTTTGACTTCTTTTTCCTTTTTCTCATTTATCTTTTAAATGAAAATTAAAAGATAAATGAAAGAATAAAAGAAAACCCTAATCATTTACTTAACCTAGGTTTAATTCATTACACTTAACATAAAAGATATGTATCATCAAACATGATACAATCAAGTGCACAAAAATCATATCGCATATGCAATGCGCACACCCGAGTGAGAAAATCCATTCAAAGTGAACCGATACTAGTTAATGCAAAGTAATATATCAAATATATAATTATGCATTAAATCATTAAATCAACACTTTATTTAACGATCCGGTCATGACGCACATAACCGACTGGTATCATTAGTAACATCTTATCGAATCAACACTTGATCCGATAATCCGGCTATATCGCATATAACCGATCAATGTCACATCGCGAGAATCGAATACAGTATCACATACTCGTATTATTCTCGGTCCCGCACATATCTCATATGCGCTCCTATTTCGTTTCGCTTGAGCCAGGAAACCTCTGTGTAGGACTCTAAAGACTCGTCAATACGCCGGCAGCAGATGATGATCATATCAAACATCCACAAGCCGCAAGCGGTCTGCTAAACGTAACGGCCACCCGGGTATTGAGCGATCTGAAGATCGACGAGCAAGCCCGCTCACACTCCAGTGAATCCGACCAGTAACACTACCGTACAGTCCGGTCTGATCGTCTGATATGTCGCACATCTCGCCTAGGGGTGGTAAAACGTCAGACCCCAATAGCTCGATAAGTCGTGTCGATATGAGGTCTATAACTGTTCGAGAAACTACTGGTAACACTTACCAGTAAATCTCAGCAACCCTGGCCAGGGATTTCCTGTTATAGCCAATCGAACACAGCGCAACATCAACCCCCTATACCGGGAGAGACGAATCCCCTCCTATCGCTCATTGCCTCCATGTGACTCGGGACTGTACCCAAAAACCACCGTTTTGCACGCCCTCTTGGACGTGGTAAGATGGAAATCAAAGCACAGTGGGAACCACACGAGACTCTATGACGATCTCGGGTCAACAGACTACTCTGTACCAGTGTCACCAGAGAACTGCCATCTGACGTGAGGTATAATACCATCTGGGAGTTCTCGGCGAGTCCGTCCAGTGTACCCAGTCTCTACTGAGCACCCGTATATCATCTCTGATGTCAAACACCAATGGATATGGGATCATCCATCGCCCATCTGTATGGATCGAGAAGGTATACGCTAGTCTACTCTGGTATATCGATGCCCCGTCTCGATACACCCACGACTAGGGACTTTAAAGGATGTACTTATAGACTACCATGTCCCCACTAGTATGATCCGCATCATAGTCCAGGTAGTCAAGTACAGATCCTAAGGGTTTTACCAACATGTAACAGAGAGACAATCAGCATACACGTTAAGGTAAAGGGTAACCAGATAGCATACTATCATGTCGAGCAAGAAAGTCCTCCCTATATATGTCCCAGCATCCACTACAATATACATCCTATGTACAGTAATGGCCTCTAGGGCATACATACAACTAACAATTCAGTCGTTTATCTAAACCTGACTTTGTGGTGCCTAGGCTAGACAAGTGAGAAGGTAACTTTAAAAGGCCCGTCACACGGTGATTCGTCAGCGGAACCCTCCTTTCTTCACTTGTGCTTATCTGGCCACAATTGGCGGTGAAGAGGCGATTTGAGGGATATCCCACAATTTGTCGCTTTGGATCAGTTAGGAGCAGTCTAGTTGACTTAGGAGACCTTAGATCTAGGCTTGATTGTGCATGCTTAAATTGTGATTGTTTGAAATTGTGCCATAAGTCCATACACGTTCTTGCAAAAAAAAAACACTTTCTTAAAAAAACACTTTCAAAAATTTCAAAACTCCAAAAACAAACAATCTTTTTAAAAAATAATAAAAATAATAATAAAATAAAAAAATAATATATATATATATATATATATAATTCACATTCTTTTCCTTTCTTTCCTCACATCATGGGTACCCCACCTCGCAAAACTCTTGCCGAATTTTGGTACCCTCAACCAGACATTACTTACTACGCTCATTGTTTTGGTCGAATTTCGGACGACCTCTCCATGCCCAAAATTTCTTTGAAAGATCGAATAGACACGTCTAGGAAAAACAGTTGGACTCCGCAATCCACCTTATATCAACCATTTCAACCTTCACCACCTTCTTACGTTGATACTCCTTTTTCAAGTCCTGTTGTAACTCCGAAACTCATGTCTATTGCTGAACATATTGAACAATCTCGTAAACGATCTTTCACTCCTTTCACCATGCGAATTCTTTGGATCAACAATTCCATTCACCTTCTTATCCAAATATTGATCCTACTCCTGTCCAACCATTCAATTCCTATCCATCCTACCCGACTTTTGCACCTTCCCTAGACATTGCTTCTACACAGCCATTTGGGAGTTTCCAGTATCCAAACAACTTTAAATCTTTTACTGAAACCCCTTCACAACCCATGTCTAGTCTGGAACAGTCGTTGGAAGATTTTAGGGTAGCATTAAGACAACAGATAATGGAGTTGAATGCGTCCATAGACGCCCTTATACAACCTAGTAACCCGGTAACTAGTTTCCAACTAGCTCCAAATTTTCCAATGTATGATGAGGCGGTTGGACAGATTAAGAATTTGAGTGGTGAGAGTGAGCTGTACACACTTCCAAATAAAATCTACCCATCCCCAATTAAATCCCACAACTCCGGTTTTGAATGTCTATTAAGTGTCCCAAATGATTCACCAGTTGAAAATAGAACGTCTAATGAGTTGTGCGACTTTGTAGTATTTAATTTACCTGATTGTTAAGGGTCCCTTTCGAGTGAAACCATCACCAATCCTTTTGACCTCTACACCTCCACTCTAGAACCTGAATTGATTAATATCCATGCTTTTGATGAAGTGTCTAAAAAAATTGATTTTCACTTGATTGAGGATATCGACGCTGGGAATATTTCGAATGATGAACCCACAGATTTGGATGAGTTTCTCTCTCCAATTCATTCCGAGTCATTAAATGTTTTTCCCGAACTTCATATGCGTCTGGATTTTGATGATAATTGCATGGATGAGATAACTTTTGAGGGGAATTATGAGGATAGTATTGAGGATGAACCGGTTTTGTTTGATAAGTCGGATTTTTCAATTCATCATGTCCCTTCCACTGACTGTGTACACCCTCCTGAACCTTTAACTGTTACTCTTCCTAAATCACTCCCCTTCATTCTTTCCATCGTTCCGACTGCGCAAGAAACCGTATCACTTTCATTTTCAATGTCTGGTTTACCAAGTTCGACGTACCCATGTTTTCTCACGAATCTTGAGGGATTTGACCTCATTTCTCAGTGGATTGATAGATTAGCACAATCGCTTTTTACACATCGGTCGTTACAAATTGTGCTAATTTATACACTCCATTTCCACCCTCAAGTTCGTATTCCACTGCTTTCTCCCACTTTCTCTGGTTCTTCTTCTATTCTTCCGATAATTTCAGTGAGTGTTGATGAATCACAATCCGATAATTCAAGTTTGATCATTCCAGAAAGCCAACTTGATTTGGATACTTTTGAAAATGAAATAGATGAGTTTTTCGAGTCTCCCACCTCCATAATTTTTGACAAATCAAGTGTGTTGAATTCTGGCGCGACACTTATTGACATTGAAATTTTCAATCGGACCATCGATGAAAGTTTTGAAGATATTTTCGCTGACAAACTCGCATTCCTAAATGACATGGATTTTGTGATTAATCAACCTCCACCTAAAGAAGTCGAACCACCACCATTTCTTTTTCCCTTCCACCATTCTTCTCCTCCACCGAGATCGTATACTGCTTCTATCTCCACACGGTCTCGTGTATTTCTCATTTCTTTTCTCTACACTCCATTCTTTCACCAACCACACCATTATAACGATAAAATTTTTGAATGGTTGGTGCTAACATTTGGCCTGTGTAAGGCCTTGTATAGCTTGATACTGTGTTTTTCTCCCCCCTAACTCTGAACTTTAACGCTTAAACAGTGGAAACACTGTTTCACTTAAGTTTGGGGGGAATCTTTTTGTGTATATATATTTTGTTTTCTTTTTCTGTTAATAACATAATAAAAAAACATGGGAGTGCCGACAAGTTTGATCCTCTTAGTGTAGCCTGATAATGAGGACACTGTCAAGTTTAAGTTTGGGGGTGTGCTCGGTAAACTTTCTTCCTTCGCATTCATATGTATATTTTTGCATTTGCATATTTATTTTAAAACCCATAAAAATTGAAAAATATTAAAATAAAAATTGAAAAGTTCAATTTTGGCCATATTTGACTTAAGTTCAACATGACGGTTGAATAGTAAGGAAAAAAACTAGATCCTAAACTTAGTAAATTAAAAACCCTAAAAATAACATTTCTTAAAGTTTAACTATAGAAAATATATGTCCTTGTAGTTTATTTAGAAATAAGCAAATTTTGAGTTCAGTTCTTGGGCTAAGTCAAAATAAGAGAAGAGTATTGAATTTTTATTTGACGTGTAAGTCTGAAAAAATAATTCTGAAGCTTAAGTCTAAATTCTAAAAATATATACCCTACAATTAGCACATACACACACCTTGAAACTTGGAATAGTAGAGGATACCTTGAAATTCCCTTGTCTAAAATCCTTAGTATGAAATTAAAATAAAAATACAAGTGTGAATAAAGAGATATAAAAAAAATGAACACTGGTTTTGTAATTACTTGAGGCTGCATAAAAATATATATATAGTGAGGGTGCTTTATCACCTAGTGCCTTAGACCAACTGGTTTGGGAGTCACTGCTAAGCTTTAGGTATTGCAAGACGAGGAATTACGCCTAAATGCGCAAGCACATTTTGTAATCGGTCGTTTAGTACCTCAAGAAATATTAACGGTCACATGAAGGATGTGTGAGCAATTTCATCTAAAATTCACCAACTAAAAGTATTTTGGAAGATGGACAAGAGTATGATAGCTTGAATTGAATTTCCAAGTGTAGGGGTGATACATACACACACGTAGGGGTATATGATTGGGGTTTGGATGAGAGATAGGGATGAAAGATAGGGCTTATACCTTCAGTAGAGATGATAAAATTTCCTAAGTTGAGTTGGAACCTTAGAAGGAAAATTCAAGAGATGCTAAAAGCTAAATAAATTTACAGAACATATACAGTCTTAAGTTAAATGATAAGTGTGTGAAAAATACGGGTTGATGATTTCTAAGTTACAGATAATAGAATTTCTTGCTAGAATTCCGAATTGAAGAATGAAAGCCAACAGGCCAAATTGATCGGATTTTGTGGGTAGTATCCGCTGAAAACCCTCAGGAGACAACACTCCTCCTACTAGGGACACCTAGAGGTTTAATGGCTTGTTGCACGAGCTCAGTGCAATCGCGATTCCCTGCGAAAGTGAGGTTAGGATTTTTCGAGAATAAATTGGTTTTGCTCGGACGAGCAAAAGATAAGTTTGGGGGTATTTGTACATATCAGAATTTTGCATTATTATATCGCCCATTCTTAATCATATTACAAATAAATAGGTGCTTTTGATCCATGTCTGCTAAATAGTTGCAGGTTACAGGTTCTCAGAACAATACAGTGAAATTCAAGAAAATACGTTACAAAAGTGAGACTACGACCAACAATAGATGAATCCATATGATGCCGCTTACCAGTGCAAGGAACAAAAGAAGATCAGTAAACAGTTCCATGCACAAGACAGTTCAAGGGCAGCACTGGATTAAAGACTTCAATGCGAAGCTCACGGCAAAAAGTCCACAACATTCTGCACTGTAGAAATCTGGAAGAAAATAGAAGATATTCTGTGGAACCAAGTGAAGAAGACAGAAGTAAAAAGCAACATGAAGCAACCCTAGAAATTTGAGCCCAAGAACCCATCAAATGGCCACGGAACCGCGGCCAAATTGGCCTTTCTGCCGCGGTTCTACAGCCGTGCAATGCACGTGTCGGTGGATAAGTCGATACTTTGACTCGGTCTTTAGGGTTGTTTTGTAATTTCATGTATAGATCAGATGTAAAACCTAGGTTTTCTCCTATCTAAAAATATATATTATAGTTTATATTATTAAATTTAAATGGGTATTTCGGAGCTAAATGAAACATTTTCAAATCGCGCCCGGCTTGCGCCCAAATGTTTCAAATTCAAATAATAGGATTTTAAGCGGGTTCCAAATTTTAAAATGAGATGTCTTATGATTCAAATGCATGCCCCCAAGTCGGACACTTGCACGCGCGCGTAGTCGTCCAAACTCGCCCGTTTTGCCGAACGGGATGAAATCTCGACGCGCGGACGCTACCACGCGACTAGTGGTGACGAGTAGGCCAATATGGATATTTTTAATTTCATTTTTAGGTGTTAAAATTTGTTATAGGCAAAATGACTTAGCTGGTTAAAATTTTGCAACAAGCACCAAACAAACGAGATAATTGAAATGAGCAATGTTTAACACTCAACCAGTATCAGAAACAGTATTATTGGGCTCGGGTGTTACATCATACCCAACTACAAAAAGAATTTCGTCCTCGAAATTCCAAGAATACAAGATAGCTAACTACAGAAAAAGGTGAGGGAACTTCTGCCGGATCTCGTCTTCTCGCTCCCAAGTGGATTCTCCATGCGATCGATTACCCCAAGAAAATAGCACAAGAGGGATAACCTTGTTCTAAAGAACCTTTTCTCTTCGATCCTTGATTTCAACTGGTCGCTCCTCAAAAGTTAGGTCCTCCCGTACAGTCAACTCCGAATGATCATCTCGAACATACCTCCGTAGTTGAGATACATGAAACACATCGTGCACTCCTGCCAAGGACTGTGGTAACGCCAAACGGTACACTACCTCTCCAACACGCTCCAATATTTCGAAGGGTCCAACGAATCGAGGACTAAGCTTTCCCCGACTCCCAAAGCGAATCACCCCTCTAGTCGGTGATATCTTCAAGAAAACCAAATCACCCACGGCGAACTCTAGAGGTCTTCTTGACGTGTCAGCCCAAATTTTCTGTCTGTCTTGAGCTGCCTTCATATGCTTCCTGATTGTATTCACCTTCTCGACTGTCCGTACTACCAAATCTTGTCCCAGTAACCTTCGTTCACCAACATCATCCCAACAAACAGGTGAACGGCACTTACGACCATACAACGCTTCAAACGGAGCCATCTGAATAGTCGCTTGGAAGCTATTGTTGTACGAGAACTCCACCAGGTGTAGATGATCCTCCCAAGAACCTTTGAAGTCCAACATGCAAGCCCTCAACATATCTTCAAGGGTCTGGATCGTTCTCTCCGATTGCTCATCAGTTTGAGGATGATAAGCTGTACTAAACTTCAATCGAGTCCCCAAACTTTCTTGTAAACTCCTCCAGAAGTGCGACAAGAACCGAGTGTCCCGATCGGACACGATGCTCACCGGTACTCCATGCAATCTTACAATCTCCTGCATGTACCGCTCTGCCAAAGTCTCCGTCGATTGACCAACCCGAAAAGGAATAAAGTGAGCCGCCTTGGTCAACCGATCGACAATCACCCATACTGCATTGTTGCCCTTTGGACTCCGCGGTAAAGCCGTCACGAAATCCATGGTTATGTGTTCCCACTTCCACTGAGGAATCGAAAGTGGTTGCAACAAACCAGGAACCCTTTGGTGTTCAGCCTTGACTTGCTAACACACCAAGCACTTAGCCACGAAGTGAGCAATCTCCCGTTTCATACCTTCCCACCAGAAGTGCTGTCGAATATCTCGGTACATCTTTGTCCCTCCTGGATGTACAGAGTAAGCTGAACTGTGTGCCTCCTTCATAAGCTCTTCACGCACATCCCCTTTTGGCACACATACACGGCTACCATACCTTAACGAACCATCTTTGTGGATCAGTAAATCGGTTCGTAGTCCGGCTTCAACCTGCTCTCGAAACTTTCGCAGTCTAGGATCCTGCGATTGTGCCACTTTAATCTTCTCAACTAAGGACGACTGTACTTGCAACTGCATCAACTGCCCCATAGCATGTGGTAGCACAACCTCCAAGTCAAATCTCCGAAAATCCGCAATGATCTCCCTCTGTGCGGTCAATACCTGAATTGCTGGTAACCTACTGAGCGCATCCGGCACGACGTTAACTTTTCCCGGATGGTACTTAAGATCAAGGCCGTAGTCGGCCATCAGCTCCAACCATCTGCGTTGCCTCATATTCAACTCCTTTTGAGTGAACACATACTTCAAACTCTTGTGATCTGTAAAAACTTCGACTCTCTCGCCCAAAAGGTAGTGTCTCCAAATCTTCATGGCGAAGATCACGGCCGCAAGCTCCAAGTCATGAGTCGGATAATTCTTCTCATGAGTCTTCAGTTGTCTTGATGCGTAAGCTACGACCTTCCCATTCTGCATCAAAACACATCCCAATCCTTTTCCAGATGCGTCGCTGTGAATCACCAGTCCTCCTGAATTGTCTGGTACGGTCAGGATCGGGGCGGTTATCAACTTCTGCTTCAACGTCTCGAAGGCCAATGCACATCCATCCGTCCAAACAAAAGGTACCTCCTTACGCGTAAGCTTGGTTAACGGCTCTGCCAAACGAGCGAAGTTCTCCACAAATCTCCTGTAGTATCCGGCCAAACCAAGGAAACTTCTTATCTCAGCCACATTTCTTGGAATAGGCCAATCTCGAACTGCTGTAATCTTCTCGGGATCGACGGCGATTCCATCGCCCGACACGACGTGCCCCAGAAATTTCACTTCTTCCAGCCAGAATTCGCACTTACTCATCTTCGCATACAATTTCTCCTGTCTCAGCGTTTGCAGTGCGATCTTCAAATGCTCAGCATGCTCCTCCGGATTCTTCGAGTATACCAGAATATCGTCAATGAATACCACAATAAACTGGTCCAAGAATGGTGAAAAGATTCTGTTCATCAAATCCATGAATATTGCCGGCGCATTCGTCACTCCGAAGGGCATCACCAGATACTCGAAATGTCCATATCGAGTTCGAAACGCCGTCTTGCAAATATCTTCTGCTTTCACTCGGACCTGATGATATCCGGATCGCAAATCCAGTTTCGAGAATACCCTCGCGCCACTAAACTGCTCAAAAAGTTCTCCAATGCGAGGAATCGGGTACTTGTTCTTAATAGTCACCCGGTTCAATTCTTGATAATCAATGCACATCCTTCTCATGCCATCCTTCTTCTTTACTAAAAGAACTGGAGCTCCCCAAGGAGAGTTGCTGCTTCGAATCCAACCCTTTTCAAGTAATTCACCAACTTGTTTCTTAATTTCTTCCAATTCCACCGGTGCCATCGGATAATAAGATTTCGATACTGGCGCTGCACCAGGGATAAGGTCAATCGTGAACTCCACGTCTCGCTTCGGCGGTAAGCCCGATATATCTGCAAATACATCCATAAAGTCGCGAACAACTGCCGGCTCTTCATTACCATCAACTTCCATTGCTGCAAGGACACTGCGTGTCGGCCTAGCCCCGAACTCTATTGGCCCGACAGAACTGCTTCCCCCAGTGAAGGTAAACTCAGGGTGTCCGGGAATCTGGAAAATTACCTTCCTTGCCCTACAGTCAATGTGGGCGTGGAAAGTGCCAAGGAAATCCATTCCCAAGACAACTTCATAGCTGCCCGTATCTATCACCAAGAAATCTGCAAAAAGCTCCCGTCCGCACACAACAACTGTACAATCTCTACATTCCTTACTAGCTATGATTTTCCCATTCCCAGTGTGTATGTCCCAAAAACTAGACAGGGTCGTGCAGGTAATCGAGTGTGTAGTTATAAATTTGGATGACATAAAACAGTGGGATGCTCCGGATTCAAATAATGCCAATCCGGGAAAACCATGAACGAGTAAAGTACCTGAAACCACTTCTCCTGATGCCTTAGCTTCCTCAGCTGTCAACGTGAAAGCTCGAGCCTGATTGTGTCCTTGAGTCAGCTGTTTCTGTCCTTGGAACGGTCTCTGCGGAGGCTTCTGTATATCATCTCTCGTGCGAAGCTTCGACGGACAGGCACCAACTGCGTGATCGGCCGCTCCACAAACCAGGCAAAGTCCCAGTCTCCTTCGACAATCCTTCTGCACGTGCCCAGGTAAACGGCAGTAGTCACAAATCACGCTCTTCCTTCGATCAACGATCACGGGCTTCTTCATGGGTGCTACACCTCGACGGTCCACTGGAATACCTCTGCGCCCATGATCTCGGTTAGGTACAAATGCGGGCTTCCTGGCCGCAACTGCTGTCTGCTGAAGGTTCCCTTTCATTCCCGATAAACTCTGCTGCTCTCTGGCTGCCGTAAGAACATGCGAGAAAGTGGTCAAACCCAGGGAGACAATCTGCCTCTGGATGTCCACATCTAAACTGCGCAAAAACCTTCGCGCCCTGTCTGCCTCCTTGGCGACTAAGGGTCCAGCGAAGCGGCTGAGTCTCGTCCATTCCGCTGCATGTACGTCCACAGATGCTCCATTTTGCCTCAGCCCAATAAATTTCTCTTCCATTTCCTCCCGTGGAGTCCGCGGGAAGAACTTCTCCAGGAAACTTTTAGAGAAATCCGCCCAACTGATTGGCTTGGGCAAGCGGGTCTCCTCCACAAGCCACCACTCTCGGGCGTAATCCACCAGCTGAATGCGCACCACATCAACTCTCTTGTCTTCTGGGATCTGTGCCGCAATCAGTAAATTCTCCGTGTCCACTAGCCACTGCTCGGCTGGCAACGGCTTCTCCAGACCAGTGAAAGTAGTAGGACCCAAACGTCTGAAATCTGCCACGGTCCCTACTAAGTCAACTGGCTTCGCAACAGCGGTGTTTACAGACTGCCGAATGGCCTGCAAACCCTCCTGAAATGAATCTGCTTGCTGCTGGATCAGCTCAGTTTGCCTCTTCTGATTTTCCAACATCCCACGTATCACTCCCAGCATGGTGGCTTCATCCACGCGCCTCTGATACGTCTTGAAATTCTTATCTGCCATAGTCCTGAAATCAAAACACCCAACATTAGCATGATGATAGATTCAATATATAAATAAAGGCTAGAACTCCAAGATACTTAAATAGAGTACCGCATTGTAGCTATGCCACGGTATCATATCCGCAATTACTTAACTTCACCCAAGTCGCCTAAGTCCTAGAGATAACAAGAAATTAGGTTTTCGAGTTGACAATGCAAAGTAAGTTTGCACGCCGTACAAGATATAATCAGGAAGAATGTGATTCAAGAATGGTAAAACGGTCAAGGTGGTAGGACATGTTTCCTAAGCACGGGTATTCTGATTCGTGTATCGGGTACAATACCCAACTACAAAAGAATCAACCCAACTAACATATGGCTCTGATACCAAAAGAACCATGTCACTCCCCGCTTCCCAGAGTACGCAAGATTGGGCACGTGACATAGCCAACCATGCTACCTGTGGGTAGGAAGTATCCATCCACAGTCACATTACGGCTGTAGAGATATCAAGAACAAGATAATTACTAATCTAACACATGTCCAAATCCATAATAACAAGAGTCAATAAACAATAAGTGCGGAAGCAAATGATCCAATACAATAGTGCGTCCCATAATGCGGGCTCACATCTGGAAATGAAATGAAATAAATGAACTAATCACTATAGGACTCACAGATCAGCCTGCTGGCTGAAGTACTCCTGCTCGGTCGTCGACAGTGGTAAGGAATCTGGGCCATGCAAAACCCAGACGTCAGCGTGTCATGTCAACCAATAATATAATATGAACATGGTAATAAGCAATGCAGGGATGAACATGAATAAAGCAGTACTATGAAATAACAGTGCAGGGTAATGTGCAGTAATAACTAAACTGTCCTATCAGGTTTCTACTCTAAAGTCTTTGAAATCAATTGATGACTCGTCGATGTAACTCAATAGTATCCCGTGCGTGCCCGGGACCACGGTAAAGATTCTCGGGGCTGAATCCGAGACGTGCCGCTAGGCAGTAACAAGTAGCAGGATGGGCGAGTGATGTCAGCATCATCACTCCGGGGCTGGCCAAGCCCGTAAGACTGATCAGAATAGGTATCGAACTGTTGAGTTACAAGTCGGTTTCACCTTTGATTTCCCCATACCCCCAAGTTATGTATGCCAGGTCAGGTATTCAGTAATCAACAACTAATGCCAACACAGGATCAGGTGAAAGCAGGTCTGTCTGGATAGACAACAGGAATGGTCCATGAGGACCCCAAGTCAGGTTTGTTGGCATTAGGCATGAGATCAGGTAACAAGTCAGGTCATGGTACAACAGGTTGAGTCGGTATGTATAGGGTACCATGTCCGGTGCATCGGTATGTAAATATATGTCATGTGTAGCAAGGTCAGGTCAATATGTAGTGCAATCGAACGTGTGCTCACAACAGGTATACAATCGAATAAGGAATAACAGAAGGAATTTAAAGTAAACAGCAATAATAGTTCATTTAATCACAATGGTACATTCATCTGGTGCAGTTGTATTATATTAACAGGTTCGAGCACCCTTGGGGTGCAATATGTAAGTCCACGTTGCCCACCCCGGTGCTTACGGGGAGGCGGAAAACATAATAAAAATTGGATTTTTATCAACTATAGGCAACATGGACCAAGCTTTAAGGATCTTTGCTAAACAAAAACAAGCTAACCCTAACTAGTAACTAGCTAAGTGATGGAAAGGTTATACCTTGAGCTCAAAGTCCTTCTCTCCTTGCTCCTTGGAATGGTAGAAAGAGGTCACCTTGCTTGTCTTCTCCCGTCAAAGAAGGATCCACCCGAAAGCCTCGACCTTTAGCTTCAACTCCAAGCTAGGAGTAACTAGAGTGCAAGAAATGCTAAGACTTGAACCCTAGAAGAGAGTAGAGAAGATCAAGTGAGGGTTTTTCTCAAGCTTTTTGTTTCTCAACACATGAGAGGGAGAGAGCTTGAGGGAGAGGATGAGCAAGAGAGAGAAATGATATGAGAGAATGAATTATTTGTGAGCCATTCTCACTAATATGTGCGCATTATTTTAATTCAATAATTAGCTAGAAAATTGTCATGGTTTAATCAAGACATGACCATTATCATTTCAATATTAATGCAAATTGCAAGGATCAAAGAGCATCTTCCAAATGAAATGATTATGGTCAAGTTGTCAACAAGGTCAACAAGTCAATGAAGTCAAATGGTCAACAACAACAACCATGCACAATTATTAAGCTAATTATCAATTAACTATAATACACACAAAAGCAATAGGATTAATAAAATGACAATAGCCATTAACCCTAAACAAGGTCCTCTCCCTCAATCTCAAGCAACTGTGCATACGCACCCGCATTCGTGATCCGAGGAACACGAATACTCTGAGAAAAACCAATCTCAAATCATATACTAGGATCCGGCTTAAACCAAAGCCCGCTAGTATAAACTGTCCGGACAGCAAACGTGCACAAGTGCGCGGATGCGAACGAACCCTGTCGCAAAACCATGCGACCTCTACTCATTTTGCCTAAAGGCGAATAGCTCTCTGTGTGGGACTCTAAAGACTCGACACTACGCTGGCAGTGGGTTTAACCACAGACCGCAAGCGGCACTAGCTGTACGTAACGGTCCCCAGGTAGATGTCGATAAGAAGACTGACGAGGTGAACCCCATCTGCACTCCTACTGAGCCTGTATGTGACAGTCTCCGTACAGTCCGGTCTGTTCGTCTGATACATCGCATGGCGGGCCTAGGGGACGGTGAACGTCAGTCCCCTAATAGCGGTACAAGTCGTGTCGGAGTGTAGCCCAGAACACCCTGAGATAACACTGGAAACCTAGCAGTATATCTCGCTTTCCCTGGCCAGGGACTACTCGTGTAATGGCTCTCCTGGACACAGCGCGATGTCAACCCCCAATACCGGGAGAGACGAATCCTGTCTAACCGTCACTGCCTCTAAGTGCTTCGGGACTGCACCCAAAAACTACCTGTTTGCACGACTCCTTTGAGCCGTGGTAGGGTAGTAATCAAAGTGCAGTAGGAACACACTCGAGGCGAAGTGACAGTGTCAAGTCAGCGGACTAAGCTGTACTCATGTCACCTGGGAACTGATAACTGACGATAGGTATATTACCAACCAACAGTTCCCGATGAGTCCTGTCCAGTGTACTCGTAACCTAACGAGCACCCGCATACTATCCCAAGTACGACGTACTAACGGCTGTGGGACAGACCGTCTCCCACACTGGGATGAGAAGCGCATACGCTAGTCTACTCCGGAGTATCGATGCCCTGTCTCGATAGTCCAACGACCAGGGACCTGTATAAGGATGTGCTTATAGATTACCCAGCTCCCACGAGTGCGAGGGCCATCACAACGCTGGTAATCAAGCAAAGATCCTAAGGGCTCCACTAATATGTATATCAGCAATATGCTAAAAGAAACACATGCACATATTAAAGCAGAGACAAACCAAGTAGCATACTACCATTTCGAGCAAGATTGTATATACAACTGTGAATATCCCAAGCTTCCATTAAGTAATATACAAACCAGTATGATACAATAATGGCCTCTAGGGCATATACACTAACACAATAATCACAGGGTAGCGCAATATTAATAACAGCAAGTAATGAAGATATAAGTGTACGACTATCGTCCTTTAAATAACAAAATGATTAACAGGTAGTTTCGTTATTAAGGTTACAGTGGCATAATACGGTTTAGGTTGTCGTATCATGATATTTATCATATTACGTCCAATCGAGAAAAGTAACTATATTTAGTTAACAATGCAAGTTTTATGAGTCAATCATACTTAATTAGGATAACGTAGCATGTAGCAAGTAATACTTGCCTCGACGGTTTCGCAAACCGGAAAACACGAACGCAACGTCGGCGGAAAACACGCGAAGGATGCACGGGCCACGGATCGAGTCCAAACAGCGAACAGCGGGACCACACGGACTGGAGTACTTCGCTGGAGAGTCGGGTCAAGTCGTCGGCACGGCCGGAATCCGGCGAAATGTCAAAACAGTGACGAATTAGCAAACTACAAAGCGAAGCAAGAATCGACCAGAGAGGGGATACAAGAAGGGGGATGGTGAAGAGAGGCTTATAGGGATAACCAGGGGCAACCGCGACGGGTTCGACGGCGACGGGGCGCCGGCGAGGCAGCGGCAACGGCAGTCCTGGCTGAAAGTTGCTGGAGGTCGCTGGAATGGGATGGTGCGATGAGTAGAGGAGGTCCTGGCCTGGTCTGGATTGCAGGGGGGAGAGGAGGTGGTCGGCGGTGCGCTGGCGACGACGAGGAGGGTCGACGGGGCTTTTCCGGCGAACTAGGGTTTGGTGTTAGGGTTAGGCTCGGGTGCAGTCGCAACGCCGGTGAGGGAAGGAGGAAGACGGTGAAGAGGTCAGGACGAGGGTGAAGGGAGGAAGTCGACGGCGTCGGCGAAGGGAAGCGGCGGCGACGGCAGCACAGCGTGCAGGTGGCGGTGGCGTTGGGTGCAGGCGTTTGAAGGAGGGAGAAGAGGAGGAAGGGGGTGCGGTCGAGGCTGTGGAGGCGAGGATAATGGTGGCGAGGTCGCGGGGAGGTCGACGGCGAGGCTGCGGCGGCTAGGGCAAGGCTAGGGTTGGGGTTCGTGGGTTCTGCGATGAGTTTCAGCGAGGACGAGGGTCGTGGGGATTTAAAAAAGATAGAGAGAGAGAGAGAGAGATTTTAGGAGAGAGAGAGATAGTTAGAGAGAGATAGAGAGATCTCAGGGGGGAGAGAGAGAGAGTGAGATTAGAGAGAGAGATAGAGAGGCGGAGAGAGAGAGAGAGTGGGTTGGTGGGGCCCACGAGGGTAAAGCCCCCTCGTGATTGGCTGGGATTCGAAAAGAAGTTAAAATAAAGATTTTAAAAAAAGATTTTAAACGTTAGTAAGAACAGAAAAAATATATATTATAGTTTATATTATTAAATTTAAATGGGTATTTCGGCGCTAAATGAAACATTTCCAAATCGCGCCCGGGTTGCGCCCAAATATTTCAAATTCAAATAATAGGATTTTAAGCGGGTTCCAAATTTTAAAATGAGATGTCTTATGATTCAAATGCATGCCCCCAAGTCGGACACTTGCACGCTCGCGTAGTCGTCCAAACTCGCCCGTTTTGCCGAACGGGATGAAATCTCGACGCGCGGACGCTACCACGCGACTAGTGGTGACGAGTAGGCCAATATAGATATTTTTAATTTCATTTTTAGGTGTTAAAATTTGTTATAGGCAAAATGACTTAGCCGGTTAAAATTTTGCAACAAGCACCAAACAAACAAGATAATTGAAATGAGCAATGTTTAACACTCAACCAGTATCAGAAATAGTATTATTGGGCTCGGGTGTTACATATTTCTTGGAGAGCGAACTGGCTTCTGCTCTCCTTGGATCTCCATGGGCTGCGAAGACCTTTTGAGTGCTGCGGTAGGGTAATTTTGTCTGACCTTTCGCAGCAGTTCAAAAAAGTTTCCGGTTGGAACAGCAGTATTCACCATCAAAGTTGGAATCAGCCCAGACAGAGAACTGCCCCCATCTTGTCTTATTTGACGCCGATATTGACGTCGATGATGTCTCACGACCGGAACTTCATCAATCTCAGGAATTTGCCGAGAGTGCCCCATGTTTTCTTTCAGAGCATGAATATTATGCCCTCTGTGTTGATCTTGGTCTTTGGCAGGAGCCAGCTGTTTGGAGACCGATGCCGTCAGTAAAGCTAAAGTTTGAGGAGACAGCCTGTGGAAGAAAGACTTTTTCTGGGCTTCCTCATTCGGCGTTGAGGCACCGAAGGTAGGAGGTGGGAGCATCGACCCAAAGAAAAGCCCCTTCATTTCTTGAAGAGCCGGATTGCAAAGACTTGAGGCTGGAAGTGGCCTATATTTAACTCCACTAGATGTAGCAGAGCTCGAGTTGTAGTGAGTGGAAGCGAACGCCATTCTGCAAAGAGATGAAACGCTAGCTTCAGTATCCCATCACCCAAGGGCAACTACAAATATATATACCGCGATTATTTGATTGCGGAAAAACACGATATGCAAAGTGTGGAGTGGAAAGAGGAAAAGGTCCCATCGGGAGTGCCAGAATCTGTACCGCCAAAGACTTGACTGAGACGCAGAGGCGTCTAGCCTGAATTTAAGTGCAGATACTATTTGGAACATATCCATCCACCTCTCCGAAAATACCAAGTTGATTTATGGCACCGTTGATTAGTATAACATTTGAATGAACATTTTCCCTGCTATTGTTAAGTGCTAAAAAGTGTTAATTATAAATACAGAACATATGTGGGTTTATTTGTAAAAAGATTATTATCATATGTTTCTACATTTATAATTAATATAATAAGGGAAAATATATGCATATAATATTTGTAATTAAAATATGCATATCATATCAAATATTCCTAATCAATATTCTTAAGATTTAATAAATGGTTGGAATAATATCTCAAAAATACAAAATGCTACTAACAATTTGATTTGAGATATTGTGCAGGTATTAGCTCAGGTCTGAAATCCAAGTAAGAGATCCAAGTCAAATCAGGATATCGAAACCGAATCTACCAAATTTTAGAAGCAACAGCAGAGACTCAGAGCAATATTTTCAGAATCTATGCATCAAAAGGATCTCCAAATATCGACAAAAAATCCAGAAGAAATCTCAAAACCTAATTCCACTAGGATGCGGCTGAACCGCGGCCAAATATGGCTTTACGCGGCGGTTCCGCGGCTCTTTGGTAGTCGTTGGATGTGGGATTTTGTGGATCTGATCTTAACAGCATCTACCCTCATATGGAATCTAGGGTTTCTGGTTTTAGGGACTATATAAAGGACCGAGAGCTATGCATTCAAAATGATCCAAGTGATCACACAATCATCTATTCATCTACCTCCATAAAGAGAGAGATCTAAAGCAAACTAGGGTTCTTGTAATCTACTTTCTAAAGAGAAAAGTTGTAATGCAATAGTTAATTAATAAAGGTAATTTTTTAATTCTTTTTTGCATTTACTTTTTCCGCATTTAATTTCTGCATTTAGTTTACGCATTACTTTCCTGCATGTTTATTATGGTTTCATTCATCTTCAACTTTTCTTCTAAATCACCACTAACCATGAGCGAGTAATTCCTTACTTTCAAGAGTTTGTAGGATAGGGTAGAATAATGGATGAAAAATCTTTTAATTTCTTTTTAACATTTTAAAGTTTATAAACTTTAGCAAAATAAATGTTAACCTCCTTATCGGGCACGCTATCAATTTATTGATAGTCACGACCATGATTTGAGATTGGTTAAACACTTATTTTTTTAAGGGCTTGACATGAATAGAGATCAATGGACGGACAAGGGTAGGTAGTGGGAAACCCTCATTCCCTCCAAGAATCCTAATCCACATTCATCGCTATCGCTCTAGCTTTAAACTATTAAAAGATAAAAGAAGTCATTTTTAATATTCATCCATAAACTACTAAGTCCTATGAACCCTACAAGTCTTTTTATAAATTTTATATCCATCTAAAAATAGAACGACAACAAACCATCTTATCTTTTATCAACTCGTCTAAATCAAGAAAAGAGTTCATGTTTCCCTGCGGATGACCCGTACTCATCGCGGTTAGCTACTTGTGACACCGTCTTGATTGCGGTTATTTACAAAACACTTTTTCGCACGATCAATCAAATGGCGCCATTGCTGGAGAGACAGTAGTAATTTTTTTCTTGTTATTCGGCTTGATTTCTTAAATAAACCAGCAAATATAAAATAAACGAGAACCAAAACCGCATATTGTGTTTCTAAAGATTATTGTGCGAGTTTTGCAAGGGAATCTGGAGTAACTGGAGCAAGACAACAGAGATTCAGAAGATTTAAACTCAATCCAGAGAAACATTGGAGCTCTCTGAAGAATTTTGAAGGGAAGAACACCTCAACAAGCGGCAGAACCGCGGTGCTTTGGGAGAATTGGGCCCCCAAAATCCTCTGGTTTTTTTCTATTATTTTTCTCTCTCCTCTAAAACTCCAATAAATTGTTTTTACCTGCAGGATTCTTTGCAAACAGCGCCGCTCAAAAATCTTTTTGCGTGTTTTGATTTCGGTTTGTTTTTGCATATTTAAACCGGACTTTAAGGGGTAATAAACCCAAATTCAGATTAGGTAGGGATTTCATCACCCTTCATAGGCCCCACAAATCACAAACGAATAAAAAATATCTAGAACTAGCCCCTAAAGACATTCGCGCTCAATTAGGAATGAGGAAAGTCATGGGTAATCTATTACTTATTCGCATTTCTCTTGTGGTGTCTAAGGCAAGTGTGACTAAGGAAACTGGTTACTTAATTAGGCCCGCTATTTCGGTGATTCATATAGCGGATACCTCCCACTTACCTGGCCACAAGATTGATAAGGAGGTAGTAGAGAATTGATCCTGCGACTTGTCCTTTAGAAGTCTAGGAGCGGTCTAGTGACTTGACCTAGATGACCCTAGTTCTAGAAATTGATTGTGCATTTTGTGATTTGTTGAGTCAAGCCTCACATCCGATCTTTTTCAATACAAGACTTCTTTAAAAGCGTTCCCACACATATCACACGCTACCACGTGCACTAAACCAGCTTAGTGCATGATCGGCTGGACACGGAATTCTAGTGCCCGTCTAGTCCGCGTTTTTGCTGTCGACACTTCTCCATCTTCTATTTCTCCTCCACTTACTACATCTCCCGAGATGGACGGATCTCCATCAGATTTTAACGAAAACACCCTACCACCACCTGTAGGTGCGCAAAATCCACCACGCATCACTCTTCAAGGCAGATGCTATCCCGTACGTGGACTCCTTCCTATATGTCTGTCTCTTCCATCAGCCAATAGGGATAATTTCGAAATTAAACCCCGCTTCATCAACTTGTTGCCTAAATTTTACGATCTTGAATCCGAAGACGCATACGTTTTTATAACCAAGTTCGAAAACATATGTGCTATGATGAGTACCACCCAACTTTTAGGGGATGCTCTGCGATTACATCTTCTCCCTTTTACTTTGGGCGATTTAGCAGAAAAATGGTTTTATAGAACCGCCGCATATTCTATCGTGAAATGGGATGAATTCGTTACAGCATTCCTTAAGAAATTTTATCCCCATCACAAGAACGCCCGTATTCGGAGCGAGATTAACCAGTTTGCCCAACTTCCCAACGAACCCTTTTGGAAATGCTTTGAACGGTTTAAATGTCTTCTTTTCCAATGCCCTCATCACGGAATCGATAGATGGAAACTTTGCCGCATTGTTTATGAGGGTGTTGATCCAGCAACAAAACAAATGCTAGAAACCATTTGTCAATGTCATTTCATGTCAAAAGACGATGGCAAAGCATGGCACTTTCTGGAAGATCTCACCGAACAAACGTTACAATGGGAAAGCACTATACCAACATCGTCCTCATCTAGGGCAGGTATCCATTAGCTCGACGTTTCCATCACAGTGAAAGCCGAAATGGCCGCTATGCAAAAGAAACTCGAGGTTATGGAAAGCAAATTCTCTTCAGCCTCCCTAAACCAAGTTACGCTCCCCAAAACTGTGTGTGGTTGCTGTTTTGACCCATCACATTTAACAGAAGAATGTCCTTTGAATCCTCCGTCTCAAGATCAAGAACAAACTAATGCTGCTTTTCAGCAACGACCTCGAAACGATCCTTATTCCTCCACATATAATCAAGGATGGAGGAATCATCCTCATTTTGCTTGGAACCAAAACCAAACTTAAATTCAAAATCAGTTCCTAAGCCAAAATAACTATCAAAGGCTTCCCCCACAGCAACAACAGCCACCACAACAAATTCAGCAACCCTTTCAAACGCAATCTTTCCAAAATCCGGCCAACAACTTTGTCCCTTATAATAATCCTTTCCAACCACAGATGAATATTCCAACAGCCGGTACCAATAAAATCTCCGCACTCGAAAGAAATTTAGAAACGTTTAAGACAATCCACACAAATGACGGCTAATTTAACGTCTTCCATCCAAACGTTAGTGAAACACATTGCTTCCCACGGTGAAAGCATAAAATCAATCAAAGCACAAATTGCACAGTTAAATGCCGTAATGAGTAAGAGAGAGAAAGGGAGACTTCCATCTCAACCTCTACCAGCAACTCACAAAGCGCAAAAATCCTTAACCAACAAAATCATAACGTGGGTGCCGTAACTACGTTGAGATCGGGAAGAGTGATAAACAATAATGTTGGTGAACCAGTTGATGATGATGAGTCAGATGAAACCCTGGCTACTATTTCTGCTCCTACTTCGTCTAGTCCACCATCTTCTTCTGAGTCTATTCTCCATTCTTCACTAGGCTCGAACCCTCAGCCCACTTCCTTAAATGAACTACTATCTCAGCCATCCCGAATCCAATTTTGGGATCCATTCCATCCCCACAAATTTCTCCTCAAATGTTGGACCCGGCCCTTATTGATAAAGCTCATTTTCCAAACAGGTTGAGGGCCAACAAATCAAATGCACAAATGGAGAAGATTGTGGAAATCTTTAAGCAAGTTAACATAAATATCCTTTTCTTAGATGCTATCCAATAAATTCCATCCTATGCGAAAATTCTTAAGAACTTGTACATTAGGAAGAAGAAAACTCAATTACCTAAAAATGTTTTCTTAGCGAGCAATATAAGCGATGCTTTTACCCAATAATTGCCAAAGAAATGTAAGGACCCCAGTTGTTCTACAATATTAATAACTATTGGGGTAAAAATATCAATCGCGCTCTGCTCGATTTAGGTGCTAGTGTTAACTTGCTCCTGTATTCTGTTTATGATAGGCATAGGAGAGTTGAAACATGCGCACTGCATTCTCCATATGGTCGATCGATCTATCACCCACCCTAGGGGTGAGCTAGAGGACGTGTTAATCAAAGTCGGGGAATTTATATTCCTGGTGGACTTTATAGTTTTAGATACACAGCCTGTGACGAACCCACGGAACCAAATCCCGGCGATTCTTGGTCGTCCTTTACTAGCAACTTCCAATGCTGTAATCAATTGTCGTAATGGCTATGTGAACCTATCCTTTGGGAAAATGACAATTGAGCTTAACATTTTCAGGATAGAAAGTCAACCCTCCGAACCTTCTACTCATCTAATTGATATATGTTCTGTCAACGAGATAGCTTCCGATAGTTGCGAAGTTGAGGAACTTTGCGATAATGATTTCGACGCCATTAGTACGTTATTGTTTGATCCAGCTATCCCCGAGTCCGAATCCTTTGACTTGTCGCAAAAGTTAGTCGAGCTTTCCGAGTCAATCTCTTACGCTGATTATGAACCTCTTAAAGAATCCGAGTATCATTCCATTACCCTACCTTCTATCGTCTCTCCGTTGACACTAAATCTCAAGCCACTACCATCTCATCTTAAATATGCATATTTAGGTGAGAATGAGTCTTTGCCCATTATCATATCAGCTTCTCTAGTTTTAGAGCAAGAGAAAGCTCTTTTGTCAGTCTTGAGATCAAATCGGCAAGCTTATGGTTGGACAATGGCGGACATCAAAGGGATTAGTCCCTTGATTGTTGAACATCATATACATTTGATGGATGAAGCCAAACCAGCCCGAGACCCATAAAGACGGTTGAATCGCATCATAAAGGAGGCGGTAAAGAAAGAAATCGTCAAATGCCTAGATAATGGTATAATTTACCCAATATCTGATAGCCAATGGATAAGTCCTATTCATGTGGTCCCTAAAATTTCTGGCATCACGGTCATAACAAATGAGGCTAATGAGCTAATCTAAACACGCACCCAAACTGGGTGGTGGGTATATATTGATTATAGAAAACTCAATGCCGCAACGAGAAAAGATCACTTCCCTCTACCTTGCATTGACCAGATGTTAAAATGATTAGTTGGGCATGAGTACTACTGTTTCTTCGACGGATACTCCAGTTATAACCAGATTCCCATCGCCGAAAAGGATCAAGATAAGACAGCTTTTAGTTGTCCTTTCGATATTTTTGCTTATAGACGCATGCCCTTTGGGTTATGCAATGCTCCCACTACATTTCAGCGGTGTATGATGGGGATATTCTCGGACATGGTCGAGAATTTTCTGGAGATATTTATGGACGATTTCTCTATATTTGGGGACTCCTTTGAGGAATGCCTAGGTCATCTTGACGATGTTCTTACCCGTTGTAAGGATAAGAATTTAACTTTGAATTGGGAAAAGTGTCATTTCATGGTCCAAGAAAGTATTGTCCTAGGGCATATCATTTCACAAAAAGGTATTGAGGTAGACAAAACTAAAATAGATGTCATTTCCAACCTTCCTCCTCCCAAATGCGTCAAAGATATACGATACTTTCTTGGTCATGCAGGATTTTGAAGGCGATTTATTAAGAACCTTTGCAAAATTGCTAGACCCTTAACTCTTCTTTTGGCCAAGAATACAACATTTCACTTCGACTCGGATTGCGTGGCTGCTTTTGAATCGCTTAAAAGTTCCCTCACAGCAGCCCTCGTTCTGTAATCTCCGGACTGGAATCACCCTTTCGAGCTTATGTGTGATGCATCCGATTTTGTTATTGGTGCAGTCTTAGAACAACACATTGATAAGATACCACATGTAATTTACTATGCAAGTAGGACTTTGAACGATGCACAAATGAATTATACAACTACCGAGAAAGAACTATTGGCAGTTGTATTTGCATTAGAAAAATTAAAGCCCTACTTAATTGGCTCTCCAGTTGTAGTTTACACCGATCATTCCATCCTAAGACATCTTTTATCAAAGAAGGATGCTAAATCCAGGCTAATACGTTGGATCATGTTGTTACAAGAATTTGATCCTGTCATATGAGACAAAAGTGAATGTGAAAACGTCGTAGCCGACCATCTTTCACGTCTTTCTTTTGCGCCAACGTTGACCTTACTAATAAACGATTCCTTTCCTGACGAACAGCTCTTGACCATATCCTGCGAATCTTGGTTCATGGATACTGTGAATTATTTAGCAACGGGACTTATCCCCAGCGAATGGTTAAAACAAGACAATCACCGATTTCTATCCCAAGTAAAACACTTTTACTGGGATGAACCTTATATGTTTAAGTATTGTCCCGATCAAATCATTCGTCGATGTATCACTAATAATAAATTCAAGAGTGTACTATCTTTCTGCCATGATTAGGCATGTGGCGGTCACTTTGGTCCAAGAAAAACGGCGGAGAAAGTTTTGCAATGTGGCTTTTATTGGCCAACGTTATTTAAAAATGCATATAATTATTGCAAAACTTATTCACGGTGTCAACAAATGGGTCGGATTTCACGGAGAAATGAGATGCCGCTCCAACCTATCTTGGTTGTGGAGATATTTGATGTTTGAGGAATTGATTTTATGGGCTCATTTCCCAAATTTTTTGGAAATTTATACATTTTATTAACGGTTGATTATATCTCTGAATGGGTGGAAGCGGTACCGTGTCACACTAATGACAACAAGGTTGTCGTTAAGTTCCTTAAAGAAAATATCTTTTCGCGATTCGGACACCCTCGCGCTATAATTAGCAACAATGGGACGCATTTCTGTAATCAGTCTTCCGAGGCTTTGATGCGGAAATATTCAATCAACCACAAGCTTTCTACGCCCTATCATCCCCAAACGAGCGGGCAAGCTGAAATATCTAATAGACAGATCAAACAAATTTTGGAGAAAACGGTTTCTAAGAACTGTAAAGATTGGTCCACCAAATTGACAAATACTCTTTGGGCATTTCGTACAGCATATAAGACTGATCTTGGAATGTCTCCTTACCGATTAGTGTTTGGGAAGCCTTGCCACCTTCCTATCGAGATCGAACATTATAGGGTTCCTAGGCACTCTCAAGAGGTCTCACAAGGCATCAACCATGCCAATTTCAAAATTTAACGGTGCCGAGAAACCCTAATACGGATCGTTGGCTAGAAGTTTAGGCGAAAAACAAACTAGTTAACACTTAACTACAAGAATACGGAAATACAACCTTTGTAGATCCGGTCCTCCACCTTCATGGCTCCATGATGAAGTCCTCTCCACTGTCCTCATGCAATCCCGGGCTCTAGCGTCGGCTTCATCGGAGAAGAAGCGGGCTAGGTCATCGACGACGTGCCGAAGATGATCTACGTCGAGGCATCGCTAGATCAAGCTCCAACTTCACCAAGTCAAGAAAACTTGTGAAGGAAACACACTCTACTACTTGGCAAGAGGTAGAGGATGAAGAAATAGGAAGTGGGTAGACTTTAGAATTGGATTTCTCACTCATTTTCATCAATCACCATTGATGAAGAAAGGTTTTCTTCAAGTGAAGAAGAAGAAGAAGATGAAGATAATATTATGATAGAATAAAAAGATCTCCTTGAAAAGATAATCCCATTCATTCTTATCATAATAGTTACCATGGTTAAGTGTAGAGAATGAACCAAGGTTAAGTGAATGGTTAGGTTAGGCATGAAACAAAAATGGTGGACTTTTTCAAAGCTTCATGAAGCTTCAATGTAAAACAAAGCAAGCCACCATTTCTTTTCTTTTGCCAAAATGAATGAATAAATGAATAAATAGATAATAAGTGAATAAACAAAACCCTAACCACTCTCACAACCATGGTTTAATCTTTACACAAATCCAAGTTAACATGTATCATCAAACATGACACAATCAAGTGCACAAAAGTATATCACATATACAACTTGTGCAATCCAAGTGAGAAAATCCATATAAAGTGAACCAATACTAGTTAATGCAAAGTAATATATCTAATATATAATTATACATTAAATCATTAAATCAACACTTGATTCAATGATCCGGTCATGTCGCACATAACCGACTAGTATCCAATGTATCGGCTTATCGAATCAATCCTTGATTCGATATATAGGTTAAATCGAATATAACCTATCGATACATTCATCGCGAGAATGGAATACGGTATCACATACATGCATTATTCTCGGTCCCGCACATATCTCATATGCGCTCCTATTTCGTTTCGCTTGAGCCAGGAAACCTCTGTGTAGGACTCTAAAGACTCGTCAATATGCCGGCTGCAGATGATGATCATATCAAACACCCACAAGCCGCAAGCGGTCTGCTAAACGTAACGGCCAACCGGGTATTGAGCGATCAGAAGATCGACGAGCAAGCCCGCTCACACTCCAGTGAATCCAACCAGTAACACTACCGTACAGTCCGGTCTGATCGTCTGATATGTCGCATATCTCGCCTAGGGGTGGTAAACGTCAGACCCCAATAGCTCGATAAGTTATGTCGATATGAGGTCTATAACAGTTCGAGAAACTACTGGTAACACTTACCAGTAAATTTCAGCAACCCTGGCCAGGGATTTCCGGTTATAGCCAATCGAACACAGCGCAACATCAACCCCTATACCGGGAGAGACGAATCCCCTCCTATCGCTCATTGCCTCCATGTGACTCGGGACTGTACCCAAAAACCACCGTTTTGCACGCCCTCTTGGACGTGGTAAGATGGAAATCAAAGCACAGTGGGAACCACACAAGACTCTATGACGATCTCGGGTCAACAGACTACTCTGTACCAGTGTCACCAGAGAACTGCCATCTGACGTAAGGTATTATACCATCTGGGAGTTCTCGGCGAGTCCGTCCAGTGTACCCAGTCTCCACTGAGCACCCGTATATCATCTCTGATGTCAAACACCAATGGATATGGGATCATCCATCGCCCATCTGTATAGGTCGAGAAGGTATACGCTAGTCTACTCTGGTATATCGATGCCCCGTCTCGATATACCCACGACTAGGGACTTTGAAGGATGTACTTATGGACTACCATGTCCCTACTAGTATGATCCGCATCATAGTCCAGGTAGTCAAGTACACATCCTAAGGGCTTTACCAACATGTAACAGAGAGACAATCAGTGTACACGTTAAGGTAAAGTGTAACCAGATAGCATACTATCATGTCGAGCAAGAAAGTACTCCCTATATATGTCCAAGCATCCACTACAATATACATCCTATGTATAGTAATGGCCTCTAGGGCATACATATAACTAACAATCTCCCACTTGCACTAGGGCCATCTGATAGCAGTGGTTGTAGTATCTCATACTCAACCATCCCATAAAAATCTCTCTCTGGGAGCAGGCCTTTATGAGTGGATCCGCTGTGTTGTCCTCTGAGTCTACTCTCCAAACCTCGATCACCCTGGAGATCATCCATCTCCATGATCAGGTGACACTGCCTTAAAATATGTCTGGATCACTGATGGGACCGGCGTTCCTTGGCATAAGCCACAACTCCATTGTCACACAATGGGAGGAACAAAGTTCATCTTATGAACTATTATACACCCAGACTGCCTCTTTGGTAGTATCTTAAGTAGTGATGTATCCTGCCTTTATCGTCTAGTATGCCACGGTATCTAGCTTGGAACTCTTCCAACATACCGCCCCTTTACTGAGGGTAAAGATAATGCCTGTGACTGACATTCAGTCGTCTTTATCACCCTGGAACCATTCCAGTGATTTTCCCCAGGGTCGATTGATACCTTCTCACTACAACTAGTGAGAATCCTAACATCCATTTAGATCTATCTCATAGATCCAAAACCCAGGATTTAGGAGGTATCATTTTGATCCTATATGGAGAATCATTGTGATAAGCGGAGATTGACCGATCGTAGCATAGGAAACTCCTTCCCTATCAAGAGCATGACATCCACGTACTCTACAAGGATCACCACCATACTCCCTACTACCTTTTTGTTTATACAAGATTCATCTACCATTTTGATGATGTCAAACTCTTTGACTAATCCAACAAAACAGATGTTCCAACTCCGCGATGCCTGCTTTATCCTATAAAGCATCTTGCACACGTTTCCGCTGCTCCCACTGTCTATGAAGCCCTCTGGCTGTATACTTATAGACGCTCTCTTCTAAAACATCATTTAGAAAAGCTGTCATGACACCCAACCACCAGATATCGTAGTCATGGTACGTAGCCGTGGCAAGTAGGATCTGGATGGACTTAAGCATAGGCACTGGAAAAGGTTTCATCATTATCCACGCCTGGTCGATGACGAAAACCTTTAACAAGTCTAGTTTTGAAAGTCTCAACCTTTCCATCTACACCAAGTAATCTTCTCAAGATATACTTGCTCCTGATGGGGATTTAACCCTTCAGATATAGCAGCCAAAGTCCATACTTTGCTGGTGTATAAGGATTCCATCTCAGATCGATAAACATCCAGCCATTCTTACAGAGTCTTACTCTCGATGGCCTGCTCGAAGCTAGTTGGGTCATCATCTCATGATGCAATCCTCACTCCCACTGTCATAGAGAAACCGAAGTATCTCTCAGGTGGGTGAGGAACCCTACTAGATCGGCGGAGAGGCTGAGGTTCGTTGGTAACTATTGAATCCTTTGGTTCTTTCAAATCAGCTGCTTCAGTTTGCCTAGCTGGAACCTTTCCAGTTCCATATAACAGACCTTACCTCGAGCTTGTCCGGATTTTGTTTTTAGACATAGGCCGGACAACCCCAAATCTTAACTAGCTTAAGACATGGGCTCTTCCCTTTCCATATCACATATGAAATGGTAGGCAACTGATTTGACTGGAACCCTATTCAATAGGTATGCAGCTTCTCAAATGCATAACTCCCAAAAGGAAATAGGTAACTCAGTAGTACTCATCATAGAGCACACATTATCATATAGGGTGTGATTGCTCCGCCCCGATATACCATCGTGCTATGGTGTATACAGAGGAGTAATGCTGAGAGAGAATCTCATTCTCCTTTAGAATAATCCAGGAATTTCGTGCTCAAGTATTCTCCTCCCTGATCTCATCATAGGACATAATACTTATACCCGTATTCTGGTTCTCTACTTCTCGCTTATATTCTGTGAATATCTCAAAAGGTTCGGACTTGTGTTTCAATAGGAACATAGGTCTGAATCTTGAAAGATCATCAGAGAATGTAATGAAGTATAAAGAACCAGTCCTGGCATGTGTAGACAGGAGACCTTACATACATCATCATGTATCAGTCCCAAGAGTTCATTAACTCTTTCTCTGTTTCCAATAAACAGAGTTGTGGTCATCTTATCTCTGTAACATGACTGGTAAGTTTCACAAGATGTAAATTCAAACTCATTTAAATATGCATCTATATGTAACTTCAGCTAGTCGGGTCGCATTGATATGACCTAGTCTACAATACCTCAAGAAGAATTTGTTCATTTCTGAACTATTCCTCTTGTGTGTGTTCCGTATACTAAGAACTGTAGTTTGATTTAGAACATCAACGCTTTTAGATAACGTGCCTGATCCGATCAACTTTTGATATAGGAAATGTTCAAAACATTATCCAACAATACAGAATTTTATCATTTCTTTACTAATAAAGAGACTGATATGATTTTGTATATCAGGTTCGGTATCTAATAACATTCGTTCAAAATCAATGTATTGGTAATACAGGGTGACAGTGACCAACAGACTTGGCTGCAACACTTGCCCCGTTTTCTGTCTCATGAAACTTATCACCCGTTCTCAGTTCTCTACCTTTCTGTAGCCCTATGTAACAGATTACATATCTGGGATCCTGATCTAGTATCACATACCCAGGACGTAAAGGATACTGAGAAACTGTTCTCTGTAATTAACACATCCGAAGATGATGCATCATCATGCACTCTCCTCGTTTGGGCGGCACGGAAATTCTGGTATTCCCCAATTTCCTGCTCTGTCTTATAACAATTATAAGTTGGAGCGGGACCAACGTTCCCCAGCTCAGTATAACAAGCGGGTTCGGTCAATAATCTGTTTTATTATCTTGATTAAGGCGTGACATGGTCGCTACCAGGAGAGAGAGAGAAGAAAACATTCAGCGTGCGCTCTTGCAAGAATAGATTGGTTATTATTTTATCTAATCAGGATGGCTCCTACTGCTTTTCATCAAATCTTCCTTCAAACCCTAAAAGGAAAAACTAGCCGGGATTAATTACACGCTACAAGTTCGCCAATCTTTCAGCCAGGCCAGTGTCGGTACTTTGAGGGAGGTCCCCCGTGCTTTCACACGAACCTAATTAATGTAAACCTCGTTTTCCCAGAGGCGTAACCCCGTTGACACCTTTCTAGACACCTACTTGATCGGCTAATTATAATGTATAAAACTCTCCCAGGAGTAACTCTTACTCACAGCGGGTATCGGGATCCAACTATCTCATAGAAGGTATGCAATCTCATTGCAAATTTCAACACTTGAAATTCCCGATAATATTTTGCCCCTAGCACCCTATGACCTTGACGGAGGTCAACAAACCATAGGCTACTAGTCAAGTTCAACCCGTCATTTCTTGATCGAATTAAACCCACCCGCACGACCCTTGACGGAGG
The DNA here is from genome assembly GCA_030015575.1 of Agapanthus africanus. NCBI lineage: Eukaryota > Viridiplantae > Streptophyta > Magnoliopsida > Asparagales > Amaryllidaceae > Agapanthus > Agapanthus africanus. Next base: position 404,897,855 of record CM057349.1, on the reverse strand, counting down.
TCAACAAGGCCGCACGACTACCCTAATCCAATCTGCATCATATGCATAAGCAGATAAATACTAGTTAGCTACCGCATACTACGCCTTGACGGAGGTCAACAAACGTAGCACGAATACTAAATAGGACTTATCTGAAATGACGGAGGGCTACGACAGGTTTTTCTGAAAACCTATTGCGTAATGAACTTGATATCGTTGTAGAATCAAATGATTTTAAAATGGAGTGTTTTTGAGGCTTTTCTAGTTTTGCTAAAGGAGTCACTCCCGGTGAAGGGATCGTCGGTCCTTTCCTCGTCGAATGAGGTGCGGGATATATCATATATATCACTGTGCAAAGCAGAAACTATAGAAGCTATCAAAAGACAAACCGAGTGTGTAGCATCTGCCAGTTATTTCTAAAGGAGTCACTCCCGGTGAAGGGATCTCGGTCCTTTCCTCATCGAATAAGGTGCAGGATATATCACATATACCGCTGTGCAAAGCAAGAACTGTAGCTACCTGTTTTATTTTGAAATTCGATTCTACAACATCTTAGGTTTCTTTTATTATCATTAATCACATTAATGAAGTCCCATCATTTAAGTACCTAAACATCACAGATAAATACGACGTGCACTTATGCCATCCGCATTCGCCTCGATGTCCCCTCGTACACCGTTAGGTTAGGTAACTAACGGCAGAGCGGGGCAGGGCTAGCGCGGGTGTAAAACATAAGTAACGCCTATATAATATATCATATATACTATATACTGTATCTATCACAGAACATCACATGATCACATCACAGATATCGCAGCAGAAGAAACATATGAAATATTGGATATACTAGGACGTCCGTGTTTTCAATACGAGCCAGTATAAAACACGGATTCCATGGTCGCGATGAATAGCCAAACCCACACCCCTAGACCCCTACGAGAGCGGCAAGCAACCCTACCAATTCTAGAGTTAGGAGACCCGGACTCGACTCCTCGAGTTGGTCTCCCACTGGACCCTAGAACCCGGTTACTTGTGCTCCCCTTCTTGGGTTTATCCTAGTGTGGAAAAGTAAATAATATACAAACGGTGACATCTTCCGCAACCTGGAAGTGCCCCAATAAAAGAATATTACATACAAGTTTTTACATGAATGAAAATGAAAAACACTCATCTCACATAAAAACCCCCGGCTATTCAAACACGACGATCCAATATAACATATCCAGCAACACATAACATCACATGTCATCAACGTAAGTAAATATACGCATCCCAATTGTCGTTGACATATAGCAACGAAACTGGCGATGTCACATATTACACTTACGGTCACAGAAAAGAAAGTGTAAAACTACAACAGTTGGAATCCGCAACCTCCTCAGACATCGCATGCCTGACCAAATGAATTCCTTAGACATCACATGCCTAACAATTATAAACCCCGCATTTTAGTCTCAAAATCGAAAACTCTTTTCAATATCAAGTCGGGCAATTCAACAAGATTCCCGACATCCTGATCGAATGCTCGTCGCAAACTTTAGTAGACGGCCGCACCCCCGACGCCGTTGACGAAGTGCACCAAGGCGGAACACCGCCACCGCGAGCACCCGAACGGATGCTTTCGGCGACGGGGTTCTCCTACAGTCACTTGGTCGGGGCTATGGGGTGAGGCTGTCTATTAAGTTTACCCGGCGAGTATCCGCGTACACTACGTGATTGCGACGGACTTTTGATCACATCAAAATTCCGTGGCCACCGATCAAGTGAGACTAAACTGCTATGTTTATAACATTCATTCAGTTATCTCATAACTTCTTGTGAATTCCAATTATTGTATCCCATTCCGGATAAATAGAAAATGTTAAACTTTCCGATCGAACAGTCAAACACCCAAGTTTTCCCGAAACAGATCAACTCTTGAAATAAGTCTAAAAACATTCAGTTCGTGCCTCAGTACCAACGGTTCAGCCGTAGAAGGGTCAAGCCAACGCCTCACATGTGGCACGCCGTACTCCCCCAAACCCTAAGGTTCAAAGGGCAGTTCAAAACGGTCACATAATCGAGTTAAGGTTTGTTGTCTTCTAGAGGGACCATCGCGTTACTTGCACTACTCAGAACGTCCTTAAACCACAGAAAAATCCAACACTTGGAAATTTCCCGACAGGGGAAAAGTTGGGTATTTATATCCGGTCGAACTTTTTAACATATTCTAAAATTTATCCGGAAAGCCACACAGACAAAATTTGATAATCCGATCGAACATTCGAATCCCCAAAACAACCCAGAAAAATTCAACTCTTGAATAAATATTAAAAATTCCCAGAAAATCTAGCATAATAAAATAAGAGTTACTGTGCAAACATGGAATGATGATGTCACCATATGGCCGCGGAACCGCCGCAGAAGCCAAGCTTCTGCCGCGGTTCCGCCTCACTTTGTACTGTTCATGAGAAACTTTTGGCGCCGTAATTCTTAGATTTCCCTGCTGAATTTTTTAGCAATTTTTAATTTGGAAAAATCCACGTTTTCAGAAAAAGTCCAGAGAGCATGGAAAAGTGGGGTTTCGGGTTCGATCGGACTTCAAACTCCGTCTAGACTTCGCCTAAGGCTCTAGCTAGTCTCTGATACCACTGTAGGGTTCCTAGGCACTCTCAAGAGGTCTCACAAGGCATCAACCATGCCAATTTCAAAATTTAACGGTGCCGAGAAACCCTAATACGGATCGTTGGCTAGAAGTTTAGGCGAAAAACAAACTAGTTAACACTTAACTACAAGAATACGGAAATACAACCTTTGTAGATCCGGTCCTCCACCTTCATGGCTCCATGATGAAGTCCTCTCCACTGTCCTCATGCAATCACGGGCTCTAGCGTCGGCTTCATCGGAGAAGAAGCGGGCTAGGTCATCGACGACGTGCCGAAGATGATCTACGTCGAGGCATCGCTAGATCAAGCTCCAACTTCACCAAGTCAAGAAAACTTGTGAAGAAAATACACTCTACTACTTGGCAAGAGGTAGAGGATGAAGAAATAGGAAGTGGGTAGACTTTAGAATTGGATTTCTCACTCATTTTCATCAATCACCATTGATGAAGAAAGGTTTTCTTCAAGTGAAGAAGAAGAAGAAGATGAAGATAATATTATGATAGAATAAAAAGATCTCCTTGAAAAGATAATCCCATTCATTCTTATCATAATAGTTACCATGGTTAAGTGTAGAGAATGAACCAAGGTTAAGTGAATGGTTAGGTTAGGCATGAAACAAAAATGGTGGACTTTTTCAAAGCTTCATGAAGCTTCAATGTAAAACAAAGCAAGCCACCATTTCTTTTCTTTTGCCAAAATGAATGAATAAATGAATAAATAGATAATAAGTGAATAAACAAAACCCTAACCACTCTCACAACCATGGTTTAATCTTTACACAAATCCAAGTTAACATGTATCATCAAACATGACACAATCAAGTGCACAAAAGTATATCACATATACAACTTGTGCAATCCAAGTGAGAAAATCCATATAAAGTGAACCAATACTAGTTAATGCAAAGTAATATATCTAATATATAATTATACATTAAATCATTAAATCAACACTTGATTCAATGATCCGGTCATGTCGCACATAACCGACTAGTATCCAATGTATCGGCTTATCGAATCAATCCTTGATTCGATATCTAGGTTAAATCGAATATAACCAATCGATACATTCATCGCGAGAATGGAATACGGTATCACATACACGCATTATTCTCGGTCCCGCACATATCTCATATGCGCTCCTATTTCGTTTCGCTTGAGCCAGGAAACCTCTGTGTAGGACTCTAAAGACTCGTCAATACGCCGGCAGCAGATGATGATCATATCAAACACCCACAAGCCGCAAGCGGTCTGCTAAACGTAACGGCCACCCGGGTATTGAGCGATCAGAAGATCAACGAGCAAGCCCGCTCACACTCCAGTGAATCCAACCAGTAACACTACCGTACAGTCCGGTCTGATCGTCTGATATGTCGCATATCTCGCCTAGGGGTGGTAAACGTCAGACCCCAATAGCTCGATAAGTCGTGTCGATATGAGGTCTATAACAGTTCGAGAAACTACTGGTAACACTTACCAGTAAATCTCAGCAACCCTGGCCAGGGATTTCCGGTTATAGCCAATCGAACACAGCGCAACATCAACCCCTATACCGGGAGAGACGAATCCCCTCCTATCGCTCATTGCCTCCATGTGACTCGGGACTGTACCCAAAAACCACCGTTTTGCACGCCCTCTTGGACGTGGTAAGATGGAAATCAAAGCACAGTGGGAACCACACAAGACTCTATGACGATCTCGGGTCAACAGACTACTCTGTACCAGTGTCACCAGAGAACTGCCATCTGACGTAAGGTATTATACCATCTGGGAGTTCTCGGCGAGTCCGTCCAGTGTACCCAGTCTCCACTGAGCACCCGTATATCATCTCTGATGTCAAACACCAATGGATATGGGATCATCCATCGCCCATCTGTATGGGTCGAGAAGGTATACGCTAGTCTACTCTGGTATATCGATGCCCCGTCTCGATACACCCACGACTAGGGACTTTGAAGGATGTACTTATGGACTACCATGTCCCCACTAGTATGATCCGCATCATAGTCCAGGTAGTCAAGTACACATCCTAAGGGCTTTACCAACATGTAACAGAGAGACAATCAGTGTACACGTTAAGGTAAAGTGTAACCAGATAGCATACTATCATGTCGAGCAAGAAAGTCCTCCCTATATATGTCCAAGCATCCACTACAATATACATCCTATGTATAGTAATGGCCTCTAGGGCATACATATAACTAACAAACATAAAGCAATATGGGCTATTAAAGAACTTAACTGTGATTTTGATCAAGTCAGCAGCTATACGAAGCTGCAATTAAATGAGCTAAGCGAACTTCGCGATGAAGCTTACGATAATGCGGTTATAGTAAAGAACCGGACAAAAGTGTTCCACAACAAAAACCTTTTGAGAAAAACTTTCACACCAGGAAAATAAGTTCTTTTTTACAATTCCTGTCTCCATCTTCATCTGGGTAAGCTAAGATCTCGTTGAGAAGAACCTTTTGTGGTGCGGTATGTGAACCCGCACGGTGCAATGAATGTAGCAAATGTTAAAAACGGTTCTATTTTTAAAGTAAATGGGTATAGACTAAAACCTTACTTTTCCGCTGACCCATCAGAGGAGCTCATGTTCCTACAGGAGCCGCTTTATCACAATTAACTTTCCTCCGCCTCACCTCCATATTTCGGTAACACAGTTTCATCTAAAAGTGGAGGTGAGTATAAAAAAAAATATAACTGAATATCTGTGCGTGCCAAAGAACAAGTTTGGGGGTAGTTTTTCATTTAAGTATTATTTTGTCCCTATTATTCTCCACCCTAGTCTACAGGTTTATACTCTTAAAGAACAACATCGGTGAGGACACTGCTGAAAACAGGTTTAGGGGGGAGGTTTGTATTTACTGAAATATCATTTGGCACTATGCACTATATATGGGGAAAAATGAATGAATGAAAATTCTCTTGGAAATAAAAGTTAGAAAGTGAAAAATACATATGAAAGATAGGAAGAGATTTAAGTAATGCAAGAAAATTAGATATTTTAAAACTAAGCTAGTAATAGGTAGTCATGAGCTGTTGTCCTAAGGGTTAGTAAGATGAAGAAAATTACTAGTCTGAAGATAGAAATAAGTCTGAAAAATAGTCTCTATTCTTGAGTCCAAATTTCTGAACGTTGATACCGTACTATACGCACTTGCACACATCTTGAAACTTAGGATAGTAGAGGATACATTGAAATGCTCTTGTCTAAAAGCCTTAGTATGAAGAGAAAAATATATATAAACAAAAATATAAATGACACGTGAAATATAAAAGGTGAAGAAAAATGAACACTGGTTTTGTAATTACTTAAGGCAGCAGAAAAAAAATATAGCGAGGGTGCCTTATCACCTAGTGCCCTAGACCAACTAGTTTGGGAGTTACTGCTAAGCCTTAAGTGTTGCAAGACTAGGATATTGCTAATTACGTCTAAAAGAGTGAGCACATTTGGTAATCGATTGGTTAGTACCTCAAGAAGTATTAACGGTCGCATGAAGAATGTGTGAGTAATTCCATCTATAAAATATTCACCAACTAAAAAGTACTAAGGTGCACAAGAGTATGATAGTTTGAATTGAATTCTCTAAGTATAGGGATATCTTTTACACACACGTAAGGGTATATGATCGATGTTTGGAAGAAAGGTAGGGAGGAAGACTAAAGGCGGTGTTTTATTGAGAGATGATGTGATTTCTGACATCTTTTCATGACTATTAAGATAGGGCTCATGACAACTAAAAAGCTAGTGTACTTTAAAACTCTTCTTTTCAAGTTCTTTCTTTTATATGTTCCTTATCTTTGTATGTAACTTTCATCTTCTTTCGTTTTATTATGAGATTTTGTGGGTGTAATCCGCTGAAAACCCTCAGGAGACAACAATCCTCCTACTAGGGACACCTAGAGGTTTAACGGCTTGTTGCACGTGCTAAGTGCAATCGTGTTGCCTATGAAAGTGTGCTAGTTAGGTTTTTCGTTTTCTCTTTAATAAATAGTTTGCTCGGGACGATCAAAGATAAGTTTGAGGATATTTGATTAGTATAAAATATTGCACATTTGAATAAACATTTTCCCTACTATTGTTAAGTGCTAAAAGGTGTTAATTGTAAATACAGAACATATGTGGGTTTATTTATAAAAAGATTATTATCATATGTTTCTACATTTATAATTAATATAATAAGGGAAAATATATGCATATAATATTAGTAATTAAAATATGCATATCATATCAAATATTCTTAATATTTAATAAATGGTTGGAATAATATCTCAAAAATATAAAATGCTACTAACAATTTGATTTGAGATATTGTGCAAGTATTAGCTTAGGTCTGGAATCCAACTAAGAGATTCAAGTCAAATTAGGATATTGAAACCGAATCTGCCAAATATTAGAAGCAAATCGAGGAATCAAGCAACGACAGAGACTCAGAGCAATATTTTCAGAATCTATACATCAAAAGGATCTCCAAATATCGACACAAAAATCCAAAAGAAATCTCAAAACCTAATTCCACTAGGATGCGGCTTAACCGCGGCCAAACGTGGCATTACGCGGCGGTTCCGCGGCTCTTTGGTAGCTGTTGGATGTGGGATTTTGTGGATCTGATCTTAATAGCATCTACTCTCATATGGAATTTAGGGTTTCTGGTTTCAAGAAGTATATAAAGGACCGAGAGCTGTGCATTCAAAATCATCCAAGTGATCACACAATCATCTATTCATCTACCTCCATAAAAAGAGAGATATAGAGTAAACTAAAGTTCTTGTAATCTACTTTCTAAGGAGAAAAGTTGTAATACAATAGTTGATTAATAAATGTAGTTTTTGTTTTAATTCTTTTCTGCATTTACTTTTTCCGCATTTAATTTCCACATTTACTTTACGCATTACTTTTCTGCATCTTTATTATGGTTTCATTTATCTTCAACCTTTCTTCTAAATCACCACTAACCATGAGCGAGTAATTCCTTGATTGCTAGGGTTTGTAGGATAGGGTAGAATAATGGATGAAAAATCTTTTAACTTCTTTTTAATATTTTAAAGTTTATAAACTTTAGCAAAATAAATATTAACCTCTTTATCGGGCGCGCTATCAATTTATTGATAGTCACGACCACGATTTAAGATTGGTTAAACACTTATTTTGTTAAGGGCTTGACATGAATAGAGATCAATGGACGGACAAGGGTCAATAGTGGGAAACCCTCATTCCCTCCAAGAACCCTAATCCACATTCATCGCTATCGCTCTAGCTTTAAACTATTAAAAGATAAAAAGGGTTATTTTTAATATTCATCCATTAACTACTAAGTCTTATGAACCCTACAAGCCTTTTTATAAATTTTATATCCGTCTAAAAATAGAATGACAACAAACCATCTTATATTTTATCAACTCATCTAAAGCAAGAAAAGAGTTCGCGTTTCCCTGCGAACGACCCGTACTCATCGCAGGTAGCTACTTGCGACACCGTCTTAATTACGGTTATTTACAAAACACTTTTTCACACGATCAATCAACCGTATATCGGAGGTTTGGATGGATGCAACCGATGTAGCTGACTTTATCAGATTCACCCTTATTTGTGAGGGTTTTTTGATTGTGGGGACGCTCTTCCCTACAGGCGTAAGCCCCTGCAGTTAATTACGCTATCGCAACGTGATAACAACTTTTACCTTTCCAGTATTTCACTTCGTGTCATATTATGTTTGTTTTATATGAGGTTGCCCTTAGATTGTATATGGAGACTAATCTTGCCATGCCCATAAGGCGAGGATTAGTCCAAATTCGTATATTAGATTTAGGGTTTTGAACTTAGAATACAGATCTCATATAAATGAGGTCCATCAGTTCATGAGATATATGGGTTTGATCTAAAAATCGTTAGTCGTATATAAGACTACGATCGACTTAAGAACAATGAGCATATGGGCTCATATATATATATATATATATATATATATATATATATATATATATATATATATATATATTATTTTAAGGACATCGTGGTCCATGGGAGACATGGATGGAGTATGGTTTGTTTATACCTGTAGATTGTATATGGGTATCAATATGGAGATCAACCGTAAGGCCAAACATATATTAGTTTGAGGACATCGCAATCCAATATTAGTTTAAGGGCATTTCGGTCCAACATTCCCATGTTCGGGACAAAGTATTAGTTAAGAACGTTTCGGTCCAACATTCCCGTGTTTGGGACGAACTATTACTTTAAAGACATTCCAGTCCAACATTCCCATGTTTAGGACGAAGTATTAGTTTAAGGATATTTCCGTCCATCTTTCATCTTGCGCGCACGTGTATACATTACGTGACGAAGTGAACGATGGTGACATGGGATGCATCCAATATTGGGGTGCAATCCAATTTGAAGGCATTTATATTTCCCTCAAAGATATACATATACATATACATATACATATATGCATAAAGTCGGAGCTCAATATGAGGTGTGCACATCAATATGGACGTGCATCAATGTGGGGTGTATCGATATGAGGGTGCGCATCTATATGAGATGTGTAAGGTATTCCCTGTCTTGATTTCATATCTTTCATCAAGTAGGGACGAAGAAAGAGTTGTTGATTGTTAGAACCTGCCACCTCTCTAAAAACGTTGAGAAATTACAACGCCGTATTTCAGAGGTCTGGAAAGATGTACCCTTGAACCAAATTCTGTATCTGAGGAAAGAGAACATAGTGGATATAAGGATCGTTAGTCTTATATAAGACTAAGATCAATTTGGATGGTCGATCATTAGTCATATATGAGACTAAGATCAAATGGATGAAAGATCGATGAAAGATCGTTAGTCGTATATAGGACTAAGATCATCATGGATGAAAAATATTTAGTCATATATCCGACTAAGATCGGCTTGGATGAACGATCATTCGTCATATATCCGACTAAAATCAATTTGGATATCATAAGAATATGGACTCAGTTAATTTAAATCAAAGAAGAAGCTTAAGCTTCGCAGACTTAGCCAATTTGGGACTAAGATTGGGTTTCTATACCACCCAGCAGTGCTAAGCACTCATTTATGTGGTGCTCATATGAATATCACGTGAGGTACTGAGTCTCTGGTGTCTTTCAAGCGCTCACATGTATGGCACGTGAAGTACTTAGTCCTTGCTTATGGGAGCTCATGTGTATGGCATGTGAGGCGCTATCTTCATGGGCCTTGGGCGCTCACGTGTAGGGCATGTGAGACACTGAGTCTCTGAGCTTCTGTGCACTCACGTGGATATCACGTAAGAAGCTATCATCTGCTTCTTTTGAGCGCTCATGTGGATATCACGTGAGGTGCTGTCTTCATGGTTTCTTTTGAGCGCTCATGTGGATATCACGTGAGACTCTGTGTCCTTAAAGATTTAATCTCTGTTCATATTTTTTTAGAGAAGTTAAACTTCTGTTAATGGTATTTTGACCATTAACAATCACCAAGATCACTCTTTTGAGGATCTGGGATCAGGTTCTTTAAGAACTAAGTTCTTGATTATGAAGAAACTAAGTTCCTGAAGTATAAACTCCATCTTTTTCATGCTCTTTCTTCCATTGTTCTTTTCAATCTTGTTCTCTCCTGAATCTCTGATTCTCAAGAACAAGATCTTCCCAATTAGAATTAAATTATCATCTTGTAGGAGACTTGTCTTTTGGATCTCAGATCCAGAGAAAGAACTAAGTTCTTTTAGAGGGTTAAACCCTTAGATATGATATGATGGGTAAAGTGGAGATATTTTTATCTCTGTATTTTCTTTACCTAGAATTTGAGAGGAAGAAGATGAATTTTCTTCGAAGAAAATTAAATTCTCTATTGCAGAAGTTTTTTTAGAAGGGTCTCCTCTCTCCTCAATTTAATCTCTTTGCTACTTTATATAGGAGAAGAGAAAAATCGGTTTGTTGAGAATATCTCTCATTGAGAGATCATGATTGATTTCATAATCAATCAAATTGATCTTTTAGATCAACCGGTGAATTTTATTCAACGTTGGATTTTTAATCCAAAGGCTCTCTTTGTAACAGAGAAGATCATTCTTGTTTGTTTTATAAGATTAGGAAAATATTTTCCTAAGATAGAATTTAACGGAGAAGATCTTTCTTGTTTAAGAAAGATCAGGAAAATATTTCTCCCATAGAATTTAATTCTATCAAAGAACACTTACGTGCATTGCACGTGAGGCGTTGGCTTATAGCGCTCATATGTGTATCACGTGAGAGCTGGCAAGTGCACTCATTAGAATATCTCGTAAGGCACTGCCAAGGAACTGGCATGTGCCCTCATGTGTGTTGGTTATATGTATGCCCTAGAGGCCATTTCTGTACATTGGATGTATATTGTAGTGGATGCTGGGTCATATATAGGTAGGACTTTCTTGCTCGACATGATAGTACGCTATCTGGTTGCTCTTTATCTTAACATGTATACTTTCTATCTCTCTGTTACATGTTGATAAAGCCCTTAGGATGTGTACTCGACTTCCAGGACTATGATACAGATCATACTAGTGGGGCCTGGGTAGTCCATGAGTACATCCTTCAATGTTCCTAGTCGTGGGAATATCGAGATGGGGCATCGATATTCCAGAGTAGAATAGCGTATATCTTCTCGACCCATGTGATGGGCGATGGATGATCCCATATCCATTGGTGTTTGACATCAGAGATGGTATGCGGGTGCTCAGTGGAGACTGGGTATACTGAACGGACTCACCAAGAACTCCCAGATGGTATTATACCTCACGTCAGATGGCAGTTCTCTGGTGACACTGGTACAGCTTAGTCTGTTGACCCGAGATCGTTGTGTGTCTCCCACTGTGCTTTGATTTCAACCCTACCACGGCTCTACTGAGTCGTGCAAACAGGTGGTTTTGGATACAGTCCCGATTCACATGGAGGCAATGAGCGATTAGAGGGGATTCGTCTCTCCCGGTATTGGGGGTTGATGTTGCGCTATGCTCGACTGGCCATAACAGAAAATCCCTGGCCAGGGTTGCAGTGATATACTGGTAAGAGTTATCAGTAGTTTCACAATTGTTATGGACCTCATGTCGTCATGACTTATCAAGCTACTGGGGTCTGACGTTTACCACCCCTAGGCGAGATATGCGACATATCAGACGAACAGACCGGACTGTATGGTAAGTGTTACTGGTTGGATTCACAGGAGTGTGAGTGGGCTTTCTCATCGATCTTCTGATCGCTCAATACCCGGGTGGCCGTTACGTTTAGCAGACCGCTTGCGGCTTGTGGGTGTTTGATATGATTATCACCTGCTGCCGGCGTATTGACGAGTCTTTAGAGTCCTACACAGAGGTTTCCTGGCTCAAGCGAAACGAAATAGGAGCGCATATGAGATATGTGCGGGACCGAGAATAATGCGTGTATGTGATACCGTATTCCATTCTCGTGATGAATGTATCGATTGGTTGTATGCGATATAACCTAGTTATCGAATCAAGGATTGATTCGATAAGCCGATACATTGGATATTAGTCGGTTATATGCGATATGACCTGATCGTTAAATCAAGTATTGATTTAATGATTTAATGCATAATCATATATTTGATATATTATTTTGCATTAACTAGTATTGGTTCACTTAAATTGGATTTTCTCACTTGATGTACACAAGTTGTATATGTGATATACTTTTGTGCACAAGATTGTATCATGTTTGATGATACATGCAACCTTGGGTTTGTGTAAAGACTTAAACCATGGTTATGTTAATGGTTAGGGTTTTGATTTACTCACTTATTCATTTATCTATTTATTTTGGTTAAAAAAGGAAAAGGAAAACAAAAATGGTTGCTTTCATTCAAGAAACTTCTTGATGCTTCATGCATCTTTGACTAAAGTAACCATTCTTGTCTTCTTCTCCTAACCCTAACCATTCAACTTAACCCTAGTTAGTTCTCTACACTAAACCATGGTTGAAATTATGATAAGTATCATTTTGTTTTCTATTTTTAATATAACCTATCATATTCTTTCTTCTTCTTCTTCTTCTTCTTCAACAAAGAAGAAAGCTTGCAACCTTTAATGGCAACTTGAGAAAAAGAGTGAGAAATCCAATTCTAAAGTGAACCCACTTCCTATTTCTTCATCCTCTACCACTTGCCAAGTAGTATAGGGTGTTTTCTTCACAAGTTTCATGACTTGGTGAAGTTGGAGTTTGATCTTGAGTTGCCTCGACGTAGATCATCTTCGGCATCGAAGTCGGCGACCTAGCCCGATCTTTTCTCCGATGAAACCACCGCAAGAGTCTAGGATTCCGATAGGTACAGCGGAGGGGCGTCATCACGGAGCCAAGGAGGTGGAGGACCGGATCTACAAAGGTTGTAGCCTCTTTCCTTTAGCAATAAAATTGTTTACTTGCTTGCATCGCCTATACTTCTAGTTAACGATCCGTATTAGGGTTTGTAGGCACATGAAAAAATTTGAATTGGGCATGTTTGATCTGTTGTGAGACCTCATTAGTGTGCCTAGGAACCCTACAATGTGGATATCATGCGAGACGCTGTCAAGAGACTGGCATGTGCGTTCACGTGGATATCACGTGATGCGCACTGCTAAGGGGCTGCACTAGCGCTCACATGGATATCACATGAGACGCTCATGTGTTTAACACGTGGGCACCAATATAGGATTTGATCCTATCTGAAGCGGCACTCATATATTTTGCATGTGGGTGCACACATGTTCAACACGTGGAGACTTCCCTTTATTTTTATAAGGGAACAGTAAACCTTAGACCGAAATTTTTGGCGGAAACAGTCTATAGGTTCACATAAAGCTTAACCTTTATCTAGGGACACGTTAGTTTCATTTGAGAACTAAAGTCAACTTAGAGAGTTAAGCATATATGCTCTGTTTAGGGACACATAGTCTCATTTAAGAACTAGGTCAACCTAGGTAGCTTGAGAAATTTATCTCAAATTGATCTTAAGATCGTCAGGAAGCTTAAGCTTGAAAACATAGCCAATTTGGACTAAGTATAGGGTCTTTGTAACACCCAAATAAGTTTGGCGCATGGCGCTAGGCGCGGCTCAAGTCGGCTTAGCATTGGATCGCGACTTTGGCGCATGCTCACATGCATTGAACGTAGTGCTGGTGGGACAAAATGTATGCTTGGCGCTGGCGCATGGCTTTGGATCAACTCGGATCAGCTCAGCGTTGGCTCAAATATAGAGAACTTAAACCCTGGCACCATCTCTGGTGGATCAACTTTGGCTCTGGTGCCACGTGCATTGCACGTTTGGCGCAGCACTAGGGTTTTTGGGAGATTGGTCTCCATCTTCTCTTTGATAAAAATGTTAACTTTTCAAAAAGATCAAGGTTTTATGAAGCTTAAGCTTCTGTACATAGGTCCTTGGTCATTAAATTTGTAAAGATCTAACTTTTAGATCTTTAGAACTTAAGTTCTATCATTTTATGTATCTGGGTGGAAACTTTAGTTTCATGAAGCAAAAGTCTCGAGTTTACATGTCTTTGATGGCCTTTTGATGGAGGATATACTTAAGTTTTCCCCAAGATCTTAAATCTTAAGATCAAACCCCTCCATGAGAGCTTAACCTCTCGACAAGGGGATATTTGACTCATGGATCTTTGATTCGAGGGAAGAACTTAAGTTCTTATAAAGCTTAAGCTTCTTTTCAAATGAGAAAGATGGTAAAGGGAGAAATTTTCTCCATTATTTATCTAGGGTTTGAAGAAGAAGATGAAGATTTTCTTCTTGTAGAGGCTTAAGTCTTTTTGTTGACCTTATAAGGGGGTCTGTATATATAAGGTTTGGTTGAGCAAGATAAAGATCTTTTGTAGAGTTTTAAGTCTCTTTTTCTTCACCTTATAGGGGGTATTGTCTGTCTGGAGATTAATCTCCCAGGCACCTATTTATATGAGAGAAGAGAATTAATCAGGTTGAGAGAATCTCTCATTTGAGAGATCTCAATTGATTTTAAGATCAACCGGTGATGTATATACACCGTTGAATTTTTGATCCAACGGCTTTCTGTTAACAGAGATAATATTTTTCTTGTTTTAGAAAGATACAAAGAAATATTTTCTCAAATAGAGCTTAAGCTCCGATTGAAGCATGTGCTTTAACAAAACATGCGCTTGCGCCATATGCATTGCACGTTTGGCGCTTGCGCATAGGTTTGGCGCTTGCGCTACGTGATTTGAACGTGGTGCGCTTACACATGGGTTTGACGCTTGCGCTAACGTGCTTTGCATATAGTGCGCTTGCGCAACAAAGGTTGGTGTTGGCGCTGCTTGCGTCGGAGATTACGTTTGGCGCTGTCTGCACCAAGATGGCATTGGCGCTGGCTGAGCCAGGGTTGAGCTTAAGCTTTTGGGCCTAAATTTGGACGGGAACAGATACGTAGTGGTGTCAAGCTTTTGACAATTATAATTTTCATTTATAAATCTTTTAAACTCTATCCATCGCGATCAAATCAGATGGACTTGATATTTTTATCAAATATATTTTAATTTTGGTTTTATTCCCTTTGAACTTTTCAAAGTATTTAGAAATATGTCGCATTAGATTATTATATTCATATTTTTTGTTTCATATATATGAGCTCAATATTCGAATATCCTCTCTTATTTTAACAATTAAAAGTCGACACGCATCTTTATCTATGAAAGAGTATTTTATACAAAAATAGTTTGGTATCTTGTTTCAAAAACAATGCCAACAAATTGGAAATTTTTTTATAATAGAAATTATAAATTACTATACTTTATTAATCTATTGATCTTATCAATATTCGCATAACCAAATCTCATGAGCCAAAAATGGTCGTCATATTACTGTAATCTACATGATGTTTAGGATATTTATCATATTCAATTATATTGCATAAGAATCAAGAACAAAAAATCATTCTTAATCTTTCATTAAGCAATGATAAATTACCAAAGTTAATAGATCTTTTACTGCTAGGTTAAATATTACTATAAAGTTTCAAAATAGAAATCAAATTTCTTAATATTTTAGAAACAAAAAAGACAATTTTTAAGTTTAACTACATGTTCTTGATTCAAATACAAATAGTCAGTTCTTTTGTTACTGCAGAAACTATGGCTACAATTCCATTGCTAATTGTCATAATCAATAGGTGTTGGTATTTTCTTGTACTACCTACAAGATACTGCCAATTTTGACGATAAATCTAACTTATAAATCAAGATTAAAATAGTAACTTATAATATAGTCTATACTATGAAGCGATCATGTTAACCTTCTAAAGATTATTCTTTTTCTAGGAAAAGGGAAAACAACTTTATTGTTCTATCTTTGACGCCTAATTCTTTTGTGATAGAAATGACATTCACTATCACAAAATGATCCCATTTTGGAAATCCATTTTCTTTTACCCAAAATGTTCTTCTTACGATAATTTTTCTTTTAGCTAGACTTTCTACCATTATCACCGACCATCATCATGACCTTATCTTAATTCATAAAATTCCTAATCCTTTTCAACAAAGTGATAAAATCGGTCAAGATAAGATTAGAATATAGAATACTAATATTCATTTTGAACTGATTAAATAAATAAGATAATTAAAAATAACATCTACTTTTGACTCATAATCTATTTTCAGCTAATAAACTTTTTAGTACACTAGCTTACTTAATTATCTTATGATAATGGGTTTAAATCGAATATATTAAACCATCTTTGTTGGCTATGGTGCCCTCAAGGCAATTATCATAGTCGCGGACTTGTGATTATGATGATTGAGTGGGGACCTATACCGATAGAACAGTCTTACTTGAGATGATAGTATGATATCTGGTTTGCCTTTATTATCATGTACATGTTGAGAGAACCCATAGGATTCTTGCTTGACTGCCAGCATTATGTTGGCGATCATATATGTGGGAGCTGGGGTCTATAAGCACATCCTTAAATGTCCCTAGTCGTAAGAGTATCGAGACCGAGTATCGATACTCCAGTGTGGACTAGTGTATACTGATCGAGACCCCGATGAGGGGCGGTGGCCAGGTCTCACAAGCCATTGGTGTTGATTTGTTCACCTAAGATAGTATACAGGTGCTCATTGGGTTATGAGTACACTGGATGGACTCGCCGGGAACCTGCTAGTTGGTATTATACCTATTGTCAGATAGCAGTTCCCAGGTGACATGTGTACAGGTTAGTCTGTCGACCTGAGATCGTCATTTGTCTCGTGTAAGTTCCCACTGTGCTTTGATTACTACCCTACCACGGCTTAAAGGAGTCGTGCAAACAGGTTTTAGTTGAGTACAGTCTCGAGCCACATGGAGGCAGTGATCGGATCGTCGGGGATTCGTCTCTCCTGGTATTGGGGGTTGATGTCGCGTTGTGTACGGATGGCCATCACCATAAATCCTTGGCCACGGTAGACGAGAATTATCGATCCAGGATCGATAGTTTCTCAGGTGGTGATGGGGTTTCATACCGACACTAAATATCGCGTTGTCAGGGGTCTGACTTTATCCACGCCCTTAGACTCGATATGTGATACTCTTAGACGAACAGACCAGACTGTACGGATATTGTCACTGTCAGGCTCAGTTGGGATTCTGCATGAGTTTGCTCGTCGGCCTCCCTTTCGCTCAATACCTGAGTAGCCGTTACGTACAGCTAGTGCCGCTGACGTGCTTGTGCTTAAACCCACTGCCAGCATATTGACGAGTCTTTAGAGTCTCACACAGAGGTTTTTCATGGTTCAGGCAATATGGTGTACATGACGTATGTTGATACATACAGGTGTTCGATTAAATATGTGCATACTGCGCAGACTTTAATCGGACGGTTGATAATATAACGGCTTAGGATTAAGCCGGATTATTAAATCGGGTTTTGATTTAATAATTCATATATGTATTTGTATATACGTATTCTAGTATTATTGTTCACCATTCATTTTCTCTCTTGGCTATTCGTATTTTTGTACTAATAGGCGTATATGTATTTCGATACATGTACCGGGAAGTATTCCGTATTTTATACGGAATGGCTTCTAGAAGATTTGCCACCTCATTATTGATTTTTCTTTTTAGAAAAATCATTTGTTTTATAATGAGGTGGAGGGTGTGAGGTGGCATGAGGCATGGACCATGGTATGGTCTTTGAGGTATGGTTCACATTGTTTAATGAAATTAGAAAATGAAATATTTTTGTGGGAATGAGAAGGGGGCCGGCCACTATTGGAGAAGGGGCTCTTTTCATTTTGATTGATTACACACCCACTCTCTCATTCATACAAAAAGAGTTAGCCATCTTTAGTTCATGCCAAGATTTCCTCACCTCCTAATTCATCTTCTATAATTGCTCATTGAGCAAAATATGTTGAGAGAAAATTGTAGTGACACTTTCATACATCCCCACTCTCCATCGCTAGTGACTTTGGAGCGTCGGTTGCCTCGTTCGTCGAGGCTGGAGCTTGCGCCGTTTCCCTCGGGTGGATCATCGGAGATGGAGGAAGACCGGCGACCAAACCACATCAAGGAACCGCTAGGAGTTTGGAATAAAGACCGAAGGACACGGATCAACTCGGTATAACGATTCTAACTCTTAGTTTAGCTCGCTAAATTAGGGTTTAAGGACGATCCGTAAATCGGGTAATGGTAACGCCAGTTTAGAAATTTTTGTTCCGTGTTTTGATGGCCGGGGCGCTGCCGTAACCCAACATGGTATCAGAGCCATCCTTTAAACCCTTAGCTAGCTTGTTTAGACAATGTTAATGCATCAAAATCGAAACAAACCCGAAACAGTGCACTGCAGATTTCTGTTCTCTGTAAATTTTCAAAGTCTTCAAAAAAATTTCCAAACAAGTGCAGAAGACTACTGACATGACCAGAAGACCACGCCCCAAACTCGAGCCCACCTCGCCGGAATTGGGCCGAGCACTTTAGTGGGAAATCCAGCGAGGCCGGCCTTAGTGTTAGGTTTTGGCTTCGTTTGTTGTGTGTGGTTTGGTCTCTGGGAAATTGTTGCAGTGGTATTGTTTAGCCCATTTTTGATATTGTGTTATCAGTTGTTCGGGGGCTATTCGGGGCGTTTCAAAGTCGATATTTTTAACACTGTTTAAACATTTACTCAGTACATACATTATTATCTGCGACCGTGAATGTCATTTGATCGGTACAACTCGTCTAATTGCTATATGTCTTTTAGACGGGTTTGCGAACGTGACATTCACGTTGATGTTAAGTGTTGTGCTGTGATGTTGGTTGGATCGTCGTGGTGGATAGTTATGGTGCAATGTTAGTACAGTTTAATTTCATTTGTACATTTGATATTGTGGGGCGAGCGTCCGACATGTGGACTGTCGTCACTGCCACTTTGTATATTATTCTTTTGGGGCACGACCGGGTTGAGGTCGATATCACCCATGTATATTATTTTATTTTCTGTAATAGGATTACCCCGCGGTGGAGTGCACAAATAGCCGGGTTCTTGAGGGCAATTGGTCTGCATCTCAAGGCGATGAGACGGAGGGGACCTTACCCTAGAATGGGCGGGCTATTCGCCGCACTCGTAGGAGGTATAGGTTGACCCAGGAAGGGTGCTCAAGTTACCGGATTCCGTGAAGTGCCGGGTGGCCCATTCACGTTGTTGAAGCGGGCTACCTCACTTCTGGTTTTGGCGGGTAACATGCCGCGCTCGTAGGGGTCTAGGTTTCATTGCACAGGCTATCCACACGACAGGGAACGTCGGGTCTCACTTGCGGCTCAAGTGAAACCCGGGGCTCCAGATTATCCACCATTCTGTGTTGTTTCTGTGATGTTTCTGTGATATTACTTTATATCATGCCTAGGAGATTGTTATATATATTTACATATATATTAGTACATGTTGTATATGTTTTGCACCCGCGCTAACCCAGTCCCCGCTCTGTCGTTAGTTAAGTAACCTAACGGGTGATGACGAGACCCAGTGGCGAATGCGAATGGCATATACGTACATTTTATTTTCGTTCTTTTCTGGTGTGATTAATTGATGGGACTGCATTGATTCTTATCAATGCAAGGATAAAACAAACCTATTTATGATGTTGTTGGAACAAAGTTTTAAAAAGAACTGACATTACAGACGTTCTCTTTTGCTTTGTATCGTGGTATTCGATTGGGAATATCCTGCACCTTATTCGACGAGGCAAGGGCCGAGATCCCTTCATCGGGAGTGACCCCTTGGGTAAAAGTTTGCGTCAACGTAATAACTTTACTATAGTCAATTATTTTTGCTTTGCATCGTGGTATTCGATTGGGAATATCCTGCACCTCATTCTACGAGGAAAGAGCCGAGATCCCTTCACCGGGAGTGACCTCTTTAGCAAAAGTTTTCGCCACTATATATTTATAAAACCGCTTGGATTCCTTCAACGAGATCAAATTCATTACGTTAAAGGTTTTTCGCCAAAAACCAGCCGTAGCCCTCCGTCATTTCCTACAAGTGGTACTTAGTATTCGTGCTGCGTTTGTTGACTCCGTCAAGGCGTAGTGTGCGGTAGCTGAGTAGGTGCTTGTTTGTAGCATGGATATGTGATTGGTTATGTAACACCTTAGGATGTGTTTAGTGGCTAATTATATTTTAATATATGGTTTTTAATAAAAAAGTTTACCAAATTGATTTTTAAATATTTTATCCTATTTAATGAATATTTTATTAGAATTTTTCTAGACTTGCACACACTTGTGCATGTTAACTGGGGTGTTAATGTGGGGTCTAACCATGATTAGCAATCATGGTGAGCTAACCATTTTTCCCTAATCTAGTTTAAAAATTTTGTTAAGTGTTTTGGGTTTTAACTTGTATGGTTGTTTTAAAAATAAAAAGAATAAGGGTTTGAAAATGATTTTTCTTTTGTTGACCAAAGAGAGAGAGAGAAATGAGCATGGTGCTACATGGCTTAAGCCATGCTCATTTAATGAAGTGAGAGAGGGTGAGAAGGGGGGGTTTGAATTGTTTTCTCTTAGTTCTCATTCTCACTCTCATTTCCCTCATTCTCTCACACTCTCACACACCCACTAGCAGCAGCTCTAGCAGCAGAGGAAGCAGCAACAAGAGAAGAAGCAGCTGCAGAAGCAAGCAGCAGCAGCAGCAAAGGCAGTAGCAGCAACAGCAGCAACAGCAGCTGTAGCAGCAGCAGCCCCAGCAACTACAGCAGCTCTTCTTCCCCTTCTTCTCCTTCTCCTGCTTCCTAGGGTCCATTAGGGTATAAATTCTAAACTCGATTCCCTTTCTTTTTAAGCTTGTATGTTATTAGCTTCGGTTAGTGATAATAGTTAGTTTTTGTGCAATTATGGTGATTTGTGAGAGGTTGTGGCCAAGTGATGATTGTGTTGGTTAACCCTGCCTATTTAAGTGTTATTAGGGTCATCTTAACTGAGATTAACCCCAGATTTCACTAAAATACCATAGGGTTTTGCATTTTGTGCAAAATTAGTGTTTTTAAGCGATATTGTAGCTTTCTGTGATCTGCTTTTGATCCGGATCCTTCAGGGAAAAATTGAGGAAACTGGAGCATGCTTACTAGGTCTAGACCACACTACCAAAACACGAGCCCCTCATTCCCAAACCTGGCCGCAAATTTAAGCATTCTGGCCGCAAATTGCGGCCAGGAAGAGGAGATGGGTGTTGGGGTTTTGGCTAGGGTAGTCTGCTAGGTTTTACAGTGTTTTGGCATGTGCAATTTTTTATGATATTTTCTGGATTTGGGAACCGCGGGAGTTCATGAAATTATGCATTAATTGAAAAACCCGGTTTCCTTGATATGATATTTGCGCATCCACCATGAGTTTTATCGGTTCTGATTTATATATATATACCCCTACGAGGAGGCATCGAGACCACAGAGGGTACATGGTGGGGCCCGGAGGTACCCCAGGGCAAGAAAGGGATGTCAATGTACCACGCCGATGAGCCCGGCAGGGAAACCATACCATCCGGTGACAGTACCAATGACTCGGCGGTAATCATGGGGATACCGTTGGGAGTCATGTACGTATTGATACGTGAAAAGACGAGGGTCAGAGCTAGGCACTCGTGCTTTTCGGGTAGCGTGTGATACATACCTATCAGGATGCTAATCTTGGTGACGGCATCTGATAGATCAGTATTTCTGTGTCGATACTTGGCACATTGGTTTTCATGATATTTCTAATTACTTGTGTATATATAACAGTGGGTTAGGACGCTGTTATATATACCCTTACACCAATATTAGTGGAGTGGGATGCTAATATATGTGTATTGACCTCATCATTTTTATTTATGCAAATATATTTAGGATGTTAGAATGTTACTTGAGATTTGACATTTGGGATATAGGTGATTCATTTGAGATCGGTTTTGGATATATACGAGACTCACTTGATTTTGTACGTTCGGGATATAGGAGATTTATTCGATATTGTACATTGAGAAGATGTGAGACTTATATGACATGAGAGCCAATTGGGGGCTGATTTGAGGAATTGGGATTTTGAGTGTCTTGATGGATTTTGATCCTACCACGATATCAGGATTCCGTGGAAATAACATATTTCACTCCATACCTCACATTTATCTGTTTTTGCACTGTTTCGTGTATTAGTAGTACTTGTTAGTGTACCCTTCATGATTGTTGCATATCTACATTCTCACATCATTATTGCCTGATTATTGCGTACTGATTGTCACATCATTATTGCTTCATATATTTGTTGTACCTGCTAGTGTACTTTCCATTATTTTGCATTCATATGACCTGTTATTGCTGTTAATTGCATGTCTTAGATTCACGCTGTACGTGCATACTTGCGATTACCTGCATATGTTATCTACTATTCACGAGTTGGAAACTCACCCCCGTTGTGCCACAGTTGTTTTGCAGGGTGTTTCCCCAGAGTAGTCGAGGCAGGCTATTCATCTATCATCTTTTGCTACAGATACCGCATCGGCTCACAGTGTGCTGTTTTGCTTAGGTGGGTTTTGGTGGTTATCTGTATTTTGTATTGTATATTGATGTATCCTTGTACTCTCCATCTACTGTTATTTTGTTGACTTAGAGACTTGGTGAGGACGATATTGTATATTATTTGTGGATTTGTTGTCTTTTATACAGTTTCCTTTCTATTGTCTTTTATTTTTTTGCTACGGCGTCATATATTTGTGATGGTGATTGTTTTCCACCTTTGGGCGTGTATTTGCTCCCGTTTGGGGATGCTTCATTTATATTTATGTTGTACCCATCTTTGGGCTAGTTTTTACAAAGGGGGTGTTGCCAAAAATTTAAAGAAAGAAAGTTGGACCTTTAAGGAATTTGGGTTATGATTTCAAATGTTTCAAAACTGCTATTATCTTTTTCTGTCTTTTAATGGTTTAGATTTCTGGGTTTTTGGCTTTCTTTTACTGCGTTACGTCTTTAGGCGTTGCGTGGTATTAGGGCCGTCACGTGCCAATTTTCGGGTCGTGACAAAGTTGGTATCAGAGCACTAGGTTTTACCTTTCGGAATGTAGGATGACCTTAGTATGATGGAGTAGGTAGTTTAAGCAGAGTAACGTAGTGTGTGTATGTCTGCAGCATACCCACGATGCGGTACTTCGCTTAAAGTGACCTAAGTACAAATTGCTTGAAATTCCTTCCTTGATGATTCATATCCTTGTGATTCGATTTTCGTGTTCTTATCGAATCTTATCTCTATGTTTAGCCTTGCCGCCGATGACTATGGGGACTCAGAGTGATGCAGCGAGGGCCGAGGTCAGAGTTGGTTCGGGTGAGACGGGCACTGGCCAGGATGGCACTCTAGTTGCACAGGTGCAGACGGATCAGCTTTCGACAGATCAGCTCGCTAGGCTTGTGGTTGAGATGCAGGACTTGCGCCAGACGATGAGTTCATTTGTTGAGACCGTTCGAGCGCTGCGACAGGAGGTTGTCACCCCTGTTACTCAGTTGTTCCTTAGGATCAGCATGCAGAAGTCAGTCACCTACATAGCACCAGTGGATGCAGCTCCAGTTGACGAGGCACATATTCCAGAGACTCGAAGGGTTCCAGGACAGAGGAGGACTCGTACCAGTGTACCAGCCCAGAGACAGAGGTTTAGTCATCGAGACAGATTTCGTGGCCGTCGTGGGAGTGGCAGAGGCTTTGGACGAGGACAGCCGTCCAGCTCTCATCCCCAGGAGGGTCAGCAGTCAGCACGTGGCTGTTTTCGATGCGGAAGCCTTTAGCACATCATCAGGGATTGTTTCTTGGTACCGCGTCAGGGTCGTACTCAGAGAGGTCGTGGATGTGGAAGGTTCGCTCAGAGGGATCAGTTTACCGGAGAAGTTTAGTCAGTTGCGGGTAGGGGGCAGAAACAGGAGTTTGCTTCTACTCATCGGGACGCGCGGACGTCCAATGCAGAGTTTTCAGGTATCCTTAATTCATATGTTCTTTTGATGTATCTGTTTGTTTTCCACACTTGTGCCGTGGTTAGGACGAGAGTCGTGTTGGGTAGATTAGCCGTTTGTTTGTGTTAAATTCTATCAGCGATTCTTTTGTTGCGCGACACGTATTTCAGTTGTGTGCCAATCGGATATGAGATGAGATTCGTCCGTCGTTTTGGTCCTTCTAGAGATGTTGGATTTGACGTTCTCCCGGACATGGACTGGTTAGTTACGTGCTAGGCGTCTGTAGACTACCGTGAGGAAACAGTCAGGTTTTGTTTTCCCCGGCGAGTCAGTTCTTGTTGTACAGGTGGACAGTGGTGCCGCCTCTCACAGCTTGAATTCAGCCTGTTTCGCTAGTCGGCTTTTGAGGAGACGTCGTGGATTCTTGACGTTCATTCGTGATACCGTAGCCATAGTTGGTTTGTTGGACCGGGTTCCTTTCGTGCGAGAGTTTTCCGACGTTGTTCCAGATGAGCCGGCGAAGCTTAGGGAGCTTAAGGATCAGCTGCAGAATTGTTGTTAGGGGAGTTTCGTGCGTCTGAGTGTTTCGCATTAGGGAGCTCCTATTTCTATTCGTCAAGAAGAAAGACGACAGATTGCGGTTGTGGGTTGATGGATCGTCAATTGAACCGTCTTACGGTGAGGATATATATCCTTTACCTCGCATTAACAATTTCTTCGATCGGCTCCAGAGTGCGAGACATTTTCTAAGTTTGTTTGGGATCGGGTCATCATTATTGCGGGTTCGGAGTGATGACATTCTGAAGACTGCCTTGTGCGTGCTACGGGCTTTGTGTGTCTTGGTGTGTCTTTGGATTCACCAATGCCCTGGCGGCATTCGTAGATATGATGAACCGGATTTCTTCAGGCCGTTCCTCGACCAGTTATTGTTGTGTTATTTACGACATTCTGGTCTAATTAATGTGTCTTGAGGAAAAGGAGCAGCACTTGAGGATTTGTTATGCAGATACTGGGAGAGCCCCGGTGGTTTGCTAGATTCTCGGAGTGTTCCTTCAGGCTTGTTTTTGTTGACTCCTAGGTCTTGTAGTCACGGGAGACGGTTTCGTATGGTTCCGAGGAAGATCGTGGCCGTACAGCTTAGGCCCAGACTTGTGTGCAGGACAGAGGTCCGCAGATTTTTGGGCTTAGCAGGTTTTTATCGCCGTTTCATGCAGGATTGCTAGTGTAGTGTTGCACCGTTGACTGAATTGACCAGAATAGAGGTTTCTTTTCTTTGAACTGAGGCATGTATACGGTGTTTTCGGCAGTTAAAGATTCGATTAACAACTGCATCAGTTCTTTATTTGCTTTCTGGTTCGGACGACTTTGTTGTTTAACTGTAATGTTTCTTGAGTGGTGCTCAAGTGTGTACTGAGGTGACACTATAGAGTTATCGCTTTGCTTCCCTACATTTGGAGGAAGTACGAGAAGGATATCCCCCTCATGATCTGGAGATGGCCGCGGTGGTTTTGCGTTGGAGATTTGGAGACACTATTTGTTCGAGAGTCATGTCAGATTTTCACGGGCCACCAGAGCTTAATGTACATCTTCCTGCAGCGGATTGATTGTTGTGGTAGTCCTCCGCGGATTTACAGTTCTTGTGTGATCGTTGAGTACAGCTTAAGCTCGTCTCTACTGAGGGGACAGCTTGCTCATGCCCGCGCCCGACCACTTTTCTTTAATCACTTTCGCGAGACACTGCCCACCGATGCTCATTCGTCAATGATACTTGAGCATACTCAGCTAGGAAATGATTCGGAGTCCTTAATTTGTGACACGGGTGTGCTAAGTTAGGGACGCGTTTGTGTACCTGATGATTATCGGTAGAGACGTGAAACCCTAGAGCAAGTACATCAGTCAACTCTCTGTATTCATTCAAGTTCCATCAGTTTTGATGTGACTTGTGAGATAGTTATGGGTGGGTAAGGATGTAAAGAGAAGCTTTGGGTTTCGTTTCAAGGTGTCTGTCTTTTGTGTGTTTTGGTTGAGCATTTGAGACCGGCTGGAGAGTTGCAACCTTTAACCGTTCCGAAGAAGGAATAGGAGCAGGTCTCCATGAATTTCATTATGGTGTCTACCCAGGTTTAGTCAGGGTGACTCCATTCAGATGCTTGTTGTCCGGTCTTGCTCAGATTGCTCAGTTGTTCGTTGTTAAGTTGTGCGTTCGTATTAATTGTTGTCGGCGGTTGGGGATCGTCACTTGCCATCGTTAGGATACGTCCTTGATAGTAGTTATCAGGGAGCATTCCAATTGGCAACCTTTAGGTTTAGAGGTTAGATCGTGTCGATCACCAGTCTGTTGTTTTCTGACTCTGCGTAAGTAGGGCCTTGGACCCCAGCTAATCTAGAGACTTCGGAGAAAATCCAGTTGATTCAGGTCAGGATGAGAGTAGCCCAGTGCAAACAGAGGTCTTCTGCCGACCGTGTTGGTCGTAGACTTGAGTTCGCAGTGGCAGATCATGTATTCCTACGGATTTTTCCGATAAAGGACGCGTTGAGTTTTAGGAAGCTTATCCCAGGATTGTAGGTCTTTTTGAGATCTTATAAGCGAGTTAGTTTCGTTGCCTTTAATTTGGCACTTCCGCCCAGATTATTGAGTATTCACCCCGTATTCCTTATGTCGATACTTTACAATTACCTTCATGACCTTTCTCACATGATTTGGCACCAAACCATTTGGCTTGACTCGATCTTTTCGTTCACCGGCAGCCATTTGTGTTAGTGGCCCGACAGGTGGAGGAACTTCGGTCAAAGGCTTGCCATCTGTGAAGGGTTTTTCTTGGACGTAGCCGTATAGTGAGGTAATCACTTGGAAGGCTGCGAGCGAGAATTGAGAATTTGTAATCTTCTCTTTGAAGGTACGCGTAGCAGTATATTTTTAAATTCGGGGACGAATTTTTTTAAGGGGGGAAGATTGTAACACCTTAGGATGTGTTTAGTGGCTAATTATATTTTAATATATGGTTTTTAATAAAAAGTTTACCAAATTGATTTTTAAATATTTTATCCTATTTAATGAATATTTTATTAGAATTTTTCTAGACTTGCACACACTTGTGCATGTTAACTAGGGTGTTAATGTGGGGTCTAACCATGATTAGCAATCATGGTGAGCTAACCATTTTTCCCTAATCTAGTTTAAAAATTTTGTTAAGTGTTTTGGGTTTTAACTTGTATGGTTGTTTTAAAAATAAAAAGAATAAGGGTTTGAAAATGATTTTTCTTTTGTTGACCAAAGAGAGAGAGATGAGCATGGTGCTACATGGCTTAAGCCATGCTCATTTAATGAAGTGAGAGAGAGTGAGAAGGGGGGTTTGAATTGTTTTCTCTCATTTCTCATTCTCACTCTCATTTCCCTCATTCTCTCACACTCTCACACACCCACTAACAGCAGCTCCAACAGCAGAGGAAGCAGCAACAAGAGAAGTAGCAGCTGCAGAAGCAAGCAGCAGCAGCAGCAAAGGCAGTAGCAGCAACAGCATCAGCAGACGGCAACAGCAGCAGCTGTAGCAGCAGCAGCCCCAGCAACTACAGTAGCTCTTCTTCCCCTTCTTCTCCTTCTCTTGCTTCCTAGGGTCCATTAGGGTATAAATTCTGAACTCGATTCCCTTTCTTGTTAAGCTTGTGTGTTATTAGCTTCGGTTAGTGATAATAGTTAGTTTTTGTGCAATTATGGTGATTTGTGAGAGGTTGTGGCCAAGTGATGATTGTGTTGGTTAACCCTGCCTATTTAAGTGTTATTAGGGTCACCTTAACTGAGATTAACCCCAGATTTCATTAAAATACCATAGGGTTTCCATTTTGTGCAAAATTAGTGTTTTTAAGCGATATTGTAGCTTTCTGTGATCTGCTTTTGATCCGGATCCTTCAGGGAAAAATTGAGGAAACTGGAGCATGCTTATTAGGTCTAGACCACACTACCAAAACACGAGCCCCTCATTCCCAAACCTGGCCGCAAATTTAAGCATTTTGGCCGCAAATTGCGGCCAGGAAGAGGAGATGGGTGTTGGGGTTTTGGCTAGGGTAGTCTGCTAGGTTTTACAGTGTTTTGGCATGTGCAATTTTGTATGATTTCACCTGTAGCAAAATCTGGGATCATATATCGTTTTGCTAGTTCGTTTTGGTTGCGTGATACGTGCGATACGTGAGTGGGTTCTGTGGTCCAGCGTGTCGCGGCGTGTCGGGATAGTTTAGACGCGTATACACACGTTTCAGCGTACCGTGCACATGCGCGTTTAGTTCACGACGCGAGTTTCTCGTTTGGTTTCGATATCGCGTTTTGCGAGATATTTTGCTTATATATGGATTTCTTGTGTAATTTCCAGGTTCGCAGGCGGGTACATCGGACGCAGCAACGAAAGGGAAGTAGGTGGTCGGCTACGTGTAGCACGCGACCAGGTGAGTAAATTTAACATCTACAGGGGAATCGCCCGCATGGCATTATGCGTCTGGGCTATGAATGTTAATACCTGTCGCATATTCTAGGTTATATTTAGAATTGCACATTTACCCTATTACTTAGATGTTGTGCTTGGACTAGTAGCCGTAGGATACTGCACATATTATTGACGATTCATATTGCACGAGCACTGATTGTATGCTATACATACCGTCAATAATTGCCATGTCACACACAAACTACTTATAGATATTATATTGCTTGGTTAGGGACTTTGCGACATCGATTCATATTACTTATCACATATGACATTTAGCTACAGGTATGCCTTGCTCACATATTCCATTTATACCCAGGTGATATACTACATCAGTTTTTATAGGTAGATACCTATACCTTGTTACACCTGTATGTTACACATATATCAATTATAGTTACATATTTATCTTTACTGATGTTACTTAGCGGTTTTTCCTTTTATATGCTTACATCTCAGTTATGTCGCACATATTGTATTCATGGATTTGCGCATTTTTATATGGACAAATTTTTATGATGTTTTCTGGATTTGGGAACCGCGGGAGTTCATGAAATTATGCATTAATTGAAAAACCCGGTTTCCTTGATATGATATTTGCGCATCCACCATGAGTTTTATCGGTTCTGATTTATATATAAATACCCCTACGAGGAGGCGTCGAGGCCGTAGAGGGTACATGGTGGGGCCCGGAGGTACCCCAGGGCAAGAAAGGGATGTCGATGTACCACGCCGTCGAGCCCGGCAGGGGAACCATACCATCCGGTGACAGTACCAATGACTCGGCGGTAATCATGGGGATATCGTTGGGAGTCATGTACGTATTGATACGTGAAAAGACGAGGGTCAGAGTTAGGCACTCGTACTTTTCGGATAGCGTGTGATACGTACCTATCAGGATGCTAGTCTTGGTGAAGTATTTCTGTGTCGATACTTGGCACATTGGTTTTCATGATATTTCTAATTACTTGTGTGTGTATAACAGTGGGTTAGGTCGCTGTTATATATACCCTCACACCAATATTAGTGGAGTGGGATGCTAATATATGTGTATTGACCTCATCATTTTTATTTATGCAAATATATTTAGGATGTTAGAATGTTACTTGAGATTTGACATTTGGGATATAGGTGATTCATTTGAGATCGGTTTTGGATATATACGAGACTCACTTGATTTTGTACGTTCGGGATATAGGAGATTTATTCGATATTGTACATTGAGGAGATGTGAGACTTATATGACATGAGAGCCAATTGGGGGCTGATTTGAGGAATTGGTATTTTGAGTGTCTTGATGGATTGTGATCCTACCACGATATCAAGATTCCGTGGAAATAACATATTTCACTCCATACCTCACATTTATCTGTTTTTGCACTGTTTCGTGTATTAGTAGTACCTGTTAGTGTACCCTTCATGATTGTTGCATATCTACATTCTCACATCATTATTGCCTGATTATTGCGTACTGATTGTCACATCATTATTGCTTCATATATTTGTTGTACCTGCTAGTGTACTTTCCATTATTCTGCATTCATATGACCTGTTATTACTGTTAATTGCATATCTTAGATTCACGTTGTACGTGCATACTTGCGATTACCTGCATATGTTATCTACTATTCACGAGTTAGCAACTCACCCCCGTTGTGCCACAGTTGTTTTGCAGGGTGTTTCCCCAGAATAGTCGAGGTAGGCTATTCATCTATCATCTTTTGCTACAGATACCGCATCGGCCTACAGTATGCTGTTTTGCTTAGGTGGGTTTTGGTGGTTATCTGTATTTTGTATTGTATATTGATGTATCCTTGTACTCTCCATCTACTGTTATTTTGTTGACTTAGAGACTTGGTGAGGATGATATTGTATATTATTTGTGGATTTGTTGTCTTTTATACAGTTTCCTTTCTATTGTCTTTTATTTCTTCGCTACGGCGTCGTATATTTGTGATGGTGATTGTTTTCCGCCTTTGGACATGTATTTGCTCCCGTTTGGGGATGCTTCATTTATATTTATGTTGTATCCATCTTTGGGCTAGTTTTTACAAAGGGGGTGTTGCCAAAAATTTAAAGAAAGAAAGTTGGACTTTTAAAGAATTTGGGTTGTGATTTCAAATGTTTCAAAACTGCTATTATCTTTTTCTGTCTTTTAATGGTTTAGATTTCTGGGTTTTTGGCTTTCTTTACTGCGTTACGTCTTTAGGCGTTGCGTGGTATTAGGGCCGTCACGTGCCAATTTTCGGGTCGTGACAGGTTAGGACAGTCGTGCGGCCTTGTTGACTCCGTCAAGGGCTCGTGCGGGTGGGTTTAATGCAATCAAGATAATAACGGGTTGAACTTGACTAGGACTCTTTGATTTGTTGACTCCGTCAAGGCCACTTGGGTCCTAGGGGTAAAAATCACATCGGGAGTTTCAAATATACAGGAAACTTGCTATGCTTGCGCATACCTTCTGGAGTATAGTGAGTTGAGTGGCTTCCATCAAGTTATCCTGCGATGATAGTTAGATCCCGATTCCCACTGATGAGTAGGATTACTCCTCGGATGATTCCGACTAATTCTCCTTTTAGGTTTGGAGGAGAATTCGAGGAAACAGTGGGAGCCATCTGATTGGTATGGATTTTATGCTCATGTGTTTTGAAATCAAAGAGTTAACCGCAATCAAGAACGGTGTCGCTTGGTAGCTAGCCGGTTGAGTACGGATCGGTCCACAGGGAAAACGTGTATTTTCTAGTTGTTCTAACGAGTCAATTCCTATTTGTGGTAGGTTTTGATTTTCTATAAAAACTGAGGTTGAAATTTAATTGGATTAAAACCTTGCTAGGGTTAGGATTAGGTTAGTTTAGAAAGTCAATTCTTCTCACCGCTTTCTTTGCCCTAATTAAGAACTTTTAGGTGTTAAGGTAATAGTTAACAAAGGGGATTAGCACGACCGGGAAGAAACTAAGTTTCTTCCCTTTGGTCCTTGTCCGTCCTTTCTTAACTCTTAGCCCTAACCTCTATAGAAATCAAACACAACCGGTCTTAATTAGGGAATCTCCGCTACCTCGTGGGATAGGGTGCCATAGTGAGCGGTGTGTGGTTGTTTGCATAGAGCTCTTACTTTAAAATATTAAACGGGCAAGAAAGGGGTGAGAGATTTTCATCTCTCAAGCCTTCCCCAAACCTAACCCTAACAAGTGAGGAACTACTCACTCATTAGGGAATTAACAAAGTTCATTTTTTTTTATAATTTTCTTTTAACCTAATTAACGTGAGGAAAATAACTACGGCAGATAAAAAATGCAGACAAATAAAATTGCAAATAAGAAAGATTCAAAATAAAAACTTACTTTATTAATGCACTCTTTGACGATTACAAGGAATTGAAAATTTAAAACCTAGAGTTAAAAAGAGGCATGCTCCAAAAAGAGCTATAGGCTTCCTATTTATAGATAATAGAAACCCTAGGGTTTACATCTGATCCATATCTAAAATTACAAAACTACCCTGAGAAAACCGGGTCAATGCACCGACTCCACCGACACGCACCAACACGCACCGACACGTGCGATGCACGGCCGCAGAACCGCGGCCATAAGCCTTGTTTGGCCACGGTTCTGCGGCCATCTTGAATGTTCTCTGGCTCATTTTCTAAGGTATACTTCATATTGCATTTTACTTCTTGTTTCTTCACTTGGTTTCTCAGAATATTTTCTATTTTCTTCCAGATTTCCACAGTGCAGAATGTTGTGGACTTTTACCGTTTGCTTCGTGTTGAAGTCTTGAATCTTGTGCTACCTTCGTGCTTTATGAAATCGAACTGTTCGTTGATCTTCATTTGTTCCTTAAACTGTAGGCGGCATCATAAAGATTCTTCTATTTGTTGGTCGTAGTCTCATTTTTGTAGCGTCTTTTCATCATTTTCACTATATTGTTCCGAGAACCTGCAAACTGCAACTATTTAGCAGATATGGATTAAAAGCACCTATTTATTTTCAATATGATTAAGAATGGGGAATATAATAATGCAAAATTCTGATATGAACAAATACCCCCAAACTTATCTTTTGCTCGTCCCGAGCAAAACTAGTTTTATTCTCGAAAAAGCCTAACCTCACTTTCGCAGGGAAACGCGATTGCACTGAGCTCGTGCAACAAGCCGTTAAATCTCTAGGTGTCCCTAGTAGGAGGAGTGTTGTCTCCTAAGGGTTTTCAGCGGATACTGCCCGCAAAATCCAATCAATTTGGCTTATTGACTTTCATTTTTCAATTAAGTGTTCCAGCAAGAAATTCTATTATCTTCAACTCAGAAATTATCAACCCGTATTTTTCACACTCACTTATCATTTAACTTAAGATTGTATATGTTCTATAAATTTATTTAGCTTTCAGCATCTTTTGAGTTTTCCTTCTAAGGTTCTATCTCAACTTAGGAATTTTTATCATCTCTACTGAAGATATAAGTCCTATTTTTCATTCCTATCTCTCATACAAACCCAATCATATACCCCTACATGTGTGTATGTATCACCCCTACACTTGGAAATTCAATTCAAGCTATTATACTCTTATCCATCGTCCAAAGTACTTTTAGTTGGTGAATTTTAGATGAAATTGCTCACACATCCTTTATGCGACCATTAATACTTCTTGAGATACTAACGACCGATTGCAAAATGTGTTTGTGTATTAAGGTGTAATTCCTCGTCTTGTAATACCTAAGGTTTTAGCAGTGACTCCCAAACCAGTTGGTCTAAGGCACTAGGTGATAAAGCACCCTCGCTATATATTTTTTATTGCACACGGCTTTAAGTAATTACAAAACTAGTGTTCATTTTTTTTTATATCTCTTTATTCCTTATAATTTTATTTTCCTTCATACTAAGGATTTTAGATAAGAGCATTTCAAGGTATCCTCTACTATTCCAAGTTTCGAGGTGCGTGTTTGTGCAAATTGTAGGGTATATATTTTCAGAATTTAGACTTAAGGTTCGGAATTATTTTTCAGACTTACACTTCAATAAAAATTTCAATACTCTTTCCTTGTTTTGACCTAGCCCAAGGAGTGAACTCAAAATTTGCCTATTTCTAAATAAACCACAAGGACATATATTTTCTACCGTTAAATTTTAAGAAAGGTTATTTTTAGGGTTTTTAATTTACTAAGTTTAGATCTAGTTTTTCCCTTCTATTCAACCGTCTTGTCAAACTTAAGTCAATTATGGCCTAAATTGAATTTTTCAATTTTTATAATTTTTAATTTTTTTTTCAATTTTTTTTATTTGATTTTTTTTTCTTTTATATTTTTTTTCAATTTTTATAATTTTTTTTATAAAGATGCAATGCAGAATTAAACATGCAAAAGAAAAAGAAAAAATATGTACAAAAATTTAAAAATATGCAATGATAACTATTTACAACCACCTCCTCCCTCAAACTTACCAAAAGCAGTGCCCTCACTGCTCATGCCCTCGGCGTCCCCTATAACGTGAGCGGGAACGCTCCTCTCGCGCCAGCAGGGTTCTGATCCCCTGCTCTACTTCTGTTAGGCGCTGATCATGCTGCCTCATCATCGCCGTCAAATTGTCAATCCCCCTAATGGCACTTCTCATTAAACGTGCATGTTCTATGGGGTGAGCTCCTCCTCGCTCGCAGTCGAGCTGGAGCTGGGTGTTCTGGCTGGCACGTGTTCAGCCGGTTCTGTTCGTAACCAAATATCAGTCAAGCGGGTATAGGACGTAGAGAGGCCTGATGGGTATGCCTCCATGCATGTAAAATTCAAATTCCTCCACAGGGAGGAAATAGCGACACAGTTGTGTCACTAATATGGGGCATGGGTAATTTGCAGCCCTTTTTCCAGCACCAATTGAGTTAAGCAAAATCGTGCACATATCAAATCTAGGGTTCCTACTCATCAAGGTGTGCATGATATGAAGTGACGGGGTGAAAAATGTGGTATTATGAGAACTCCCAAAAATATTGTTTTGTGCCCACCGGCACAAAGTTAAAACATTAGCGAAAAGGATTCTCGCTTGTATTCCCTTCCTCGGTTCCCTCGAGCAATCATTACCCATTAAGGGCATGTAATCTTCAAACTGAAGGGGTTGGTCATGAACAGGTAATCTAGGGATTAGAGTGACTTCATGGATGAAGTCTCTATCAATAATTATCTCCCAATCACCCCCACAGTAATTTGATAAAGCCATATTGTGCAAGGCAGCCTTCTTCCATGCACTCGTAAAAATGAGTGACTAGATCTGGAAGGGCGTAAGCATTTGGGTGATTATAGATTAAAAAATTCCACCCCCTCCGTATGATTTCATCACGAAAATAACTTCTAAATATCGTGTGTGAAAAGATTTGTGCAAAATCACGCTCAAATTGCATGTTGGGTGCCATTACAGAAAATTCACAGATCTTAAAAAAAATTTAACAGCGAAGAAAAAGAGATGCAAACCTCCTCTGAAAGTTTCAGAAGGAGACGTGGCAAGGGCGCGGCGGAAGCGTGGCATAGGAGCGTGTTCGGTGGCGGATGCGCGGCGGCAGAAGGAGAACTCGCTGCAAAAACTGCAGCGACGGCTAGGGTTTTCTGTGAACAATTTTTAGGGTTTGTAAAACAGAGAGGGATCGGGGTATATTTATAGTGGGGGATTGTGTTGGTTATTTTTAAAAAGCCCCTCTTAAAAAGAGGAAATTATTTGCAAATGAAATTTTATTAAATCTGGAAATTTACAAAAATATCCAAAAAAAAATTTTATTTTCAAATTTTTATTTTTTATGTTATTTTGTTTTTATATAATTACAAATGATGCATACCCCCAAACTTGTTTGAAACAGTGTTTTGGCTAGATAATTGAAAATTTAGGGGTAGATGGAGGAAGATCAGTCAATATAAATCGGCTCCTGCAAAAACAGGAGCTCCTCCGAAAGGTCCGCGGTAAGGAACGGTTTAAGTCGATGTCCGTTTAATTTAAACAGTGTACCGTCCTCCGGGTTTCCTAGATCGACCGCACCGTGCGGATATACGGTACGTACCAAAAATGGTCCTTTCCATCGAGATCGGAGCTTTCCGGGATAGAAGTGCAATCGTATGTCGTAAAGTAAAACCTGTTGACCAGGTTTGAAAGTCTTTCACATAAGGTGTTTATCGTGGAACACCTTCATTCAGTTTTTAACAACTACTGCGTTCTCATAGGCTTCATCCCGCAGCTCGTCCAATTCGTTCAATTGCAGCTTTCTATTGCTGCCCGCATCTCCCAAGGATAGGTTCAACTCTTTAATTGCCCAAAATGCCTTATGCTCTATTTCAACAGGAAGGTGGCAAGCCTTTCCATAAACAAGTCTGTATGGAGACATGCCAAAATCGGTCTTATAGGCAGTACGGAATGCCCAAAGTGCATCAATCAGTTTTGATAACCAATCTTTACGGTTTTTGGAAACCGTTTTCTCCAATATCTGTTTAATCTGCCGATTCGAAATCTCGGCTTGCCCACAAGTTTGGGGATGATATGGCGTTGACAGCTTGTGAGTAATAGAGTATTTTCGCATTAAGGACTCGAAAGTCCTATTACAAAAGTGAGTTCCATTATCACTGATAATCGCGCGAGGATGCCTAAACCGAGAAAAAATATTTTCTTTGAGAATCCTAATGACAATCTTGTTGTCATTAGTTCAGCTGGGCACAGCCTCTACCCATTTTGAAACATAGTCAACAACAAGTGGAATATACATGTTCCCAAAAGAGTTGAGAAATGGTCCCATAAAGTCTATCCCCCAAACATCAAAAATTTCAACAACCAAAATTGGTTGGAGCGGCATTTCATTTCTCCGAGATATCCGGCCTAAGTGTTGGCACCGGGAGCATGTCTTGCAGTATTCGTATGCGTCTTTAAAAGGTCATGGCCAGTAGAAGCCACACTGCAAGATTTTTTCTGCTGTCTTTTTGGGGCCAAAATACCCGCCGCACGCTTGATCGTGGCAGAATGACAGCACGCTCTTAAACTCGTTGTCGGGGACACACCGATGAATGATTTGGTCGGAACAGTATTTGAAGAGATACGGTTCATCCCAGTAAAAATGTTTTACTTGGGACAGGAATCGGAGTCTGTCCTGATTCGACCAATCGTTTAGTATCAGTCCGGTGGCCAAATAATTTACGATATCAGTGAACCAAGATTCGCATGACACGGTTAAGAGCTGCTCATCTAGAAAAACGTCATTAATAGGAATTTGAAGTGTAGGCGAAGAAGAAAGTCGTGAAAGATGGTCGGCGACTACGTTTTCGCATCATCTCTTGTCTCTTATGACAATGTCAAACTCTTGTAGCAAGAGCATCCAACATATAAGCCGAGATTTAGCATCTTTCTTCGCGAAAAGATGGCGAAGAGCTGAGTGGTCAGTGTAAACTATGACTGGAGAGCCGATTAAATAGGGCCTGAATTTTTCTAGTGCAAACAAAACAGCTAAGAATTCTTTTTCAGTTGTTGTGTAATTTAATTGGGCATCGTTTAATGTTCGGCTAGCGTAATAAATTACGTGCGGCATCTTATTTATGTGTTGTCCAAGGACAGCACCAATGGCGAAATCAGATGCATCGCACATAATTTCAAATGGATGCGTCCAGTCAGGAGATGAAAGAATGGGCGCGGAAATAAGTGAGTTTTTCAATGACTCGAACGGGTTCATGCAGGTTGAGTCAAAATCAAAAGTGGTGTCCTTGGCCAACAAAAGAGTCAAGGGTCTAGCTATCTTGCTAAAATCCTTGATGAACCGTCTATAAAAACCGGCATGGCCAAGAAAGGCTCGGATGTCTTTGACGCACTTGGGAGGAGGAAGATTTGAAATAACTTCAATTTTGGCTTTATCTACCTCGATGCCATTTTGCGAGATGATATGTCCTAAGACAATATCTTCTCGCACCATAAAGTGGCATTTCTCCCAATTTAAATTGAGGTTCTTCTCCCTACAGCGGGTAAGAACTGTGTCTAAATGTAGTAAACACTCATCAAAGGAAATGGAGAAATCATCCATAAAAATCTCCAAGAATTTTTTAACCATGTATGAAAAAATTCCCATCATACACCGCTGAAAAGTAGCGGGTGCATTGCACAACCCAAAGGGCATGCGACGGTAAGCGAATGTACCGAAAGGACAAGTAAATGTGGTCTTGTCTTGGTCCTTTTCGGTGATGGGAACTTGATTATAGCCGGAGTAGCCATCCAAAAAGCAGTATTCATGCCCAGCCAATTGTTCTAGCATTTGGTCAATAAAAGGTAGTGGAAAGTGATCTTTCCGTGTCGCGGCGTTGAGTTTTCTATAATCGCCTATAATCTTGTGCTACCTTCGTGCTTTGTGAAATCGAACTGTTCGTTGATCTTCATTTGTTCCTTAAACTGTAGGCGGCATCATAAAGATTCTTCTATTTATTGGTCGTAGTCTCACTTTCATAGCATATTTTCATCATTTTCACTGTATTATTCCGAGAACCTGTAATCTGCAACTATTTAGCAAACATGGATCAAAAGCACCTATTTATTTGCAATATGATTAAGAATGGGGAATATAATAATGCAAAATTCTGATATGAACACCATCCATATTAGATAAAGTGATTAACCATTCTGATCTAGGTTAGAGTGCACGCTGAGTGTTTCTTCTCTCTCTCTCTCTGGCTGCGACTATGACCCGACTTTTGACTAAAACTCATGAAACCAAGTTGATCGAACCTTCTTAAAACACTTTGGCTTTTGGAATGTCACGGTGTCGCATACATCATTGCCACTTCAATATCACCTTTACATTTCTCCAGAACACCCCGTATTACTACGAACATCCACTTCCATTGGATAAATCCATCGTATGGTTACATACGAACTCGAAAGAACTTTTTCGAGGATGGATTCTGGTTCTGGAGAGATTAAATAGGATTATTCGGTTGTCTCTTCTCTTTACCTTCTCTCAGATTGTGAGGGCTCCTAGGATTAGGAGAGGTTATACCTATTGAGCTAATTGGATAGTCTTCCTCCAGACCATAGGCAGGTGTTGAACGGTAGGGAAGGAAGAAAACCAACATGCTTAACTGTGGTGTACAGAAGGTAATAAGTAAAGACATATAAAGGGATTAGAATAATGGCAAAGGAAATTGCGATCACCATCATTCACGACAAAGACCGTGTATACCCCTGCCACTCCTACATCCATTTTGCTTTTCTCTAGAACACTCTGTATCACTACGGATATCCCCTTCCATTGGATATGCCATCGTATAGTTACATACGAACTCGAAGGAATTCATTCCAGATTCGGGGATGGTTTCCGGTTCAAGAAAAATTGGATAGGATTATTTAGGTGTCATTTCTATTTACCTTCTCTCAGGTTGCGAGGACTCCTAGGATTAGGAGAGTACACCTATTACACTTATTGGATAGTCTTCTTCTAAACCTTAGGTTGGTGCCGAAGGGTAGGGAAGGAAGAAAACCAATTAGCCTAAAGAAGGTGTACAGAAGGTAATAAGTAAAGACATAATAAAGGGATTGGAGTGAGGGCAGGTAAGTATATGGTTATTGTCATAAATCAGGATAGTGGAAGAGGCGTTACTAGGAATACCCCGTCACCCCTTTTGAAATATTTTCATGTTTCAGTTTGACTGTATGATATTAATTGAAAACTGTTTTCCCAATTGGAATCTAACTCCAGGGTATGTATTTACCAGATTAGTTTCTCACATCTGTATGTTATTACGGATGGTGAGTGGGAGTAAGATATTGAAAATTGCGAGATTAGATCCTCATTATATCGGAATTCGTTGTAATTGGTGATATTTAAGAAAATCATCTGGTTTTTGCCAGACGGCAAATATTTGGTTTTGAACATCCGTTGTTATGCACCAATTTCAAACTGATATATCTGTACGTTTATTTTATAAAGTGAGATATAACTTTTTGATATTGTGTCTGTGACATTTACCTATATCAGTTGGTGATTAAGTAAGGTGCATTCAACAGCGGTGTAATTCTTCTTAACCACGGTACAGTTTTCAACCTATGACTCACAGGGTTTGAGTTGTTAGACTCAGTGGACTTATACAAAGTATTGTATGTTGTCCAGTGTCTATTAGGACAATAGGGCTAGTACTCGTACTATATTCTGTTTACTCATGACTTCTCTTATTTTAAACAGGTATTTCGTTGAAATACAAGGTTCAAATTTTGAGAAGTTATATGTATAAGAATAAATTAGAGAACCATTTTTTAGAAGTATCAGGATTCTTCGATGAAGTCGAAGATGTAGATACTTGTGTTTGGTATTCCGTTGATAGTAATGGTTTTGAGAACTTGCTTCTCTTTCGGGTCACTCATATATGGATGCACTCCTAGATGAGTAATGTTGATTGACCTCCTTCCATTTGGTTGATATGCACTGGAGACAGCTGCATGATTTTGAATCTGGTTCCAATTAAATTAGTGCTTTTGTTTCTATATTAGATATATATAGAATCAATTTATATCTTAACGATGTTAAGGTATAGGGAGTTGTCCGGCTGATGCTTAAAACCAGAATCCGGATAAACTCAAGGTATGTTTCAGTAATGGTTGTTTGTGGGTTATCCCGGGCTTTGACGAGGGTTAATTTTCTACCATCAGGAAGATCAATATTTACATTGTTCTTGACTCGCCACAGTTTTAGTAAAATGGATTTTTTCAGAAAACAGAAGTGGGAGTATGGTAGAACTGGAAGTGATTCCAGAACCACAAACGATTACTGAAGATTTAATAAAACCTGAGGATTCAATTGGTTTCGACGTTCCATTAGCCACTCCACAGATTTGGTGGGTAACCTCAGGCACCCGAGAGTTACTTCGGTCTTCTCAGAGACGGTGACAGGGAGGTTCTTGTTTACCCAGACTTGCCATTGCTGCTGTTCTATACTATAAGACCCGGCAGGAGGATGAGTATAGCGCCATTCTAAACTAGCTTTAGAAGTGCACGTGTATAAGCCTCTGCCAGAGGGTTATTGTAGTCAGTGGGAGCAGCGGAAGCATAGTAGGCAAGTAACTTATGTCTATTTATAGACTAAAGCAGGTATAGCGGAAATAGATCATCTATTTTTGATGTGACAGTCATAGGCTTTGACTTCATCAGAATAGGAGATGGATCTGCTAAGAAGGTAGTAGAGAGTGATGTCCAGGTATTGGGATGACATTCACTTGATAGGAAGATATATTCCTATACTAGGATCGGTTATACTATGGTTATCACAAAGTTGTTTCTCCATTCAGGATATGGATGTAATATCAGGGTTTCTGGTAACTAGATCTATGGTTTTAGATCTAGATTTGGGAAGTATCCTAATCTGGGTACTTTGACATTATTCTAAAGGAATTTTAGAATAGACGACTCCTGGCATGGTGGTGTACCTGCAGGTGATGGAGTCACCCTCTCTAAAGGTGTCTTACAGACTAAAGGGGAGAGGAATCTGCATGATTAGCATATCACTTGCTTAGGCAATTGAGTTAATCATGAAATGTCGAGTACCACACCAGATATTGCTTTTGCACTAGATACAATAAGCAGATATATTAATCCAATTCTGGAGAAACATTGGGAAGCAGTTATTGAATATAAATGGATGTTCTTGCGATATGGTAACGGCAGCCTCCTTCAGGAGACAGTTATAATTTCAGGCTTCCAAGGTGACCTGGTGACAGAGTGACTGTCAGAGTTATAGTTTTCTCTCTATTGAGGGACGGTATGTTGGACACGTGGTCCAAGCGGATACTGAGGAAAGGCATGGCGCAGACTACTGATTAAATTTAGTGGACGATACAGTCTAGGAAGTTTGCTGGAATTGGAGTTCTTTTGTGAACTGGGTCCCATCAGATATCCCGACAAATTCTAAGACAAGTATTGCTCATTTCGGGAGATAGTTTTCTCCGCGAAGTTGAGATATAGAGAGATAGAGAAAGAAACATTGAAGCGGATCCACTCACTGAGGCTACTTCTCGAACGCAATCATTTTCGCAAACGGGCTTTGCGAAACTAATTAGTAGAGAAGTTGGGTGTTCGGTATCACACGGGCTGTGAGTATGCAACATCGCAATAATTAGCCTTAAGTGCAAGTGGGAGATTATTGGCTATGGTGCCCTCAAGGCAATTATCATAGTCGCGGACTTGTGATTATGATGATTGAGTGAGGACCTATGCCAATAGAACAGACTTACTTAAGATGATAGTATGCTATCTGGTTTGTCTTTATCATCATGTACATGTTGATAGAGCCCATAGGATTCTTGGTTAACTGCTAGCATTATGATGACGATCATATATGTGGGAGCTAGAGTCTATAAGCACATCCTTAAATGTCCCTAGTCGTAGGAGTATCGAGACCGGGCATCGATACTCCAGTATAGACTAGTGTATACTGATCGAACCCCGACGAGGGGCGATGGCCAGGTCTCACAAGCCATTGGTGTTAGTTTGTTCACCTAAGAAAGTATACAGGTGCTCATTGGGTTATGAGTACACTGGACGGACTCGCCGGAAACCTGCTAGTTGGTATTATACCTATTGTCAGATAGCAGTTCCCATGTGACATGTGTACAGGTTAGTCTGTCGACCTGAGATCGTCATTTTTCTCGTGTGAGTTCCCACTGTGCTTTGATTACTACCCTACCACGGTTCAAAGGAGTCGTGCAAACAGGTTTTAGTTGGGTACAGTCCCGAGCCACATGGAGGCAGTGATCGGATCGTTGGGGATTCCTCTCTCCCGGTATTGGGGGTTGATGTCGCGTTGTGTACGGATGGCTATCACCATAAATCCATGACCACGGTGGACTAGAATTATCAATCCAGGATCGATAGTTTCTCAGGTGGTGATGGGGTTTCATACCGACACTAAATGTCGCGTTGTTAGGGGTCTGACTTTATCCACCCCTTTAGACTCGATATGTGATACTCTTAGACGAACAGACCGGACTGTACGGATATTATCACTATCAGGCTCAGTAAGGGTTCTGCATGAGTTTGCTCGTCGGCCTCCCTTTCGCTCAATATCTGGGTAGCCGTTACGTACAGCTAGTGCCGCTGACGTGCTTGTGGTTAAACCCACTGCCAGCGTATTGATAGAGTCCCACACGGAGGTTTTTCACGGTTCAGGCGATATGGTGTACATGACGTATGTTGGTACATACAGGTGTCCGATTAAAACAGTTTTCTCATTTAGATGTATTCTTTTTTCATGCATTTATACATTATATATGTGATATGTTGCTACCTGAGGCACTGACACGAGCATTTGGTATTACACATATGTTAGATGTTTACCTTGCGTTTATTAGATGCTTCAGGTTATATTTTGTGTATATATTATTATATAATCTAGGAGAGAGTCATACATGCGATTTCTTCTCGGTGATGTTTTCTACTCACAAGTTGACAACTCACCCCCGTTGTGACACAGTTTCTTGCAGGTTTGGCCGTACAGGTTTCATTGCGGCTTGCTGGCACACTGCTTTCTTCCGGGTAATTGCTTTGGTGGGTGGGTTCACTTGCATCGTGACCACCGTCGAACATTTTATTTATTTCAGTTGTATCTTGTAAACTCCATCAACCAGACTTATGTTATTGATAGACTTAGAAGACCAGTGTATATTCTTTCGACCTTAGAGTCGCGCGCTTGTATTATTATGGTTTTCTGGTTTTCTTGAGGATATTGGTTTTCTTCCTGAGTTTTGGATCCTCGCCCTTCGGCGTTGTATATTATATATCTTGCGTGGTTGTATTCGCCAATTGGAGAAGAGCTAGCTCCCGCTTGGGGATGCCTTATTCTTCAGTTATATGTATTTCATGTGTTGTACCCGTTTGGGGCCAATATTTACAAAGGAGACTCTCCCGATTTTTTCGGGAAAACATGATGTTGCTTTTAAATGTTTAATGCCACTTACTTGGTTAAAACCACTTGCTTTAAACAAGTTTTCCTTCACTTCTTCTTTTAAATGGTTTAGATTTCTGGGTTTTTGGCTTACTTGAATTAGGCAGGGTTCTATAGACTTCACATGATCCAGGTGCCAGTCACGAGCTATTTCCGGGTCGTGACAAAGTTAGTATCAGAGCGCTAGGCTTAACCTTAGTTCGAGTCCAGGTTTGACTATATGGAGTCTAAGGAAATCAGTGTCCTTGGCAACCTTCTCGATTCAAGGAAATCAGCGTCCTTGGCGAGAACCTCTCGATTCATTTCGACCCGCAAGGAAATCAGTGTTTTTGCGAGAATCTCTCGATTCATCTCAACTTGCGGTGAAATTAGTGTCCCTACGCATAAAGAAAATTCTCTTGTGGGATCCTTACGATTCTCAGGAGAAAACGCACTCAGGAGTCCTCACAACTCCTAAGGAGAAAAAAAACACTTACGAGATCCTCACGACTCGTAGGGAGAAAAGCCTTTGTGAGACCCTCACGGCTCATAAAGTTGGAAAGTCTCAGGCAACAGATCCTAACCCTGTTTCCTAAGCCATCGCTATCTTATAAAGAGTTCAAGATGAACTGTTATCTACCATCTATGGGCCACACTTGCCAAAGCTACATGTCACTGAAATGGAGAAGTTACTCATAAGCATATAAACTCCTTCACACTAGAGTAAGACATAAAGAAATAGAAGGGTGCGGCTCATGGGGCTGAGGGTTTGGAACTATATTCCTTAAGAGTTGAGATTTGAGTCAATGATAAATGACGACGCTTGTGTCCGCTCGTTATCTTCTCAGATCAAGATTCTGAAAGTTATATACCAACCCGAAACTGGTCATACGCCATGCATAACTCTGCACTACTTCACCCACGTACATACTTACGTGGGCAAAGTAGTGGGGGGCATTTGTTCTCGTCAAAAATTTCTGCGCAAAAGAGCCCAACGTATCAAATGGCAGCGATACGCTTAAGAAAATGCGAACCAGTATTTTCCAGACTGTATTTTGACAAACTCCCGAATGAGAAACAGCTAAATTTTGATGGTATCGAAAGTTTCTTGAAAAATCCTTCGATTTGATATATTATGAGCCTCATAATTCATCCGGGATCAAAAGTTATGAGGCATCACATGCCTACACGTGATCGGGGGTCACGTGCAGACACGTGATGGGTTCCTAAACTCTTAATTAATAGAATTAAATTCTAATCAAATAATCAATCAAA
The DNA here is from genome assembly GCA_030015575.1 of Agapanthus africanus. Lineage (NCBI taxonomy): Eukaryota > Viridiplantae > Streptophyta > Magnoliopsida > Asparagales > Amaryllidaceae > Agapanthus > Agapanthus africanus. Next base: position 404,853,171 of record CM057349.1, on the reverse strand, counting down.
AGGGTCACGTGTCAACACGTGATGGGCCTTTTAAACCCACTAAAAAGATTTAAAAGTATAATAAAATAACAAAGAAAAACCTCAATGGTGCATCACGTGCTCACACGTGACCAAGGGTCACGTGCTGACACGTGATAATTCATGAGTGCTTTAAAAACAACAAAATTAAATTCTGGCTAAAAGCTTAAACAGTAGGGTCACGTGCTCACACGTGATAGGCATCTAAACCTTCTGAAATAATAGAATTAAATTCTAAATTAAGCGAAATCAAAAACCCTAATATTTCTTTAGATCTTTCCAAACAAAAAGATTGCGCTCTGTAAAGAGGAGCACCGTTGGATTAAAAACCCAATGGTGATTAAAAATCACCAATTTATGGAAAGATTTTATACAAGGAAAGATTTCCCTGAAATTCACCAAGAATAACAGAAAAAATATCTTTTGAATTAAAAATCCAATGGTTAATAAAATTCACTGAGCGATCTAAAAGATCATGTTGGTTACAAAAACAACAAAAATCTTTCAATGAAAGATTCACTAAACAATTTGAATATTTTCTTTCTCCTATAACTAGGAGCCAAGAAAAAAAGAAAAAGGATCTACTTTTTTTGGAGATAGGAGAATTTAATTCTCAAGAGAGAAAAAAAATTTCTTCAGAAGAGAAAAGAAACCCTAGGTGAGAAAGGGGAAAGAGATCTAAGCTCCATAAAACAAAAGGAGAATTTAATTCTCAATTTAAGAGTTTAACTCTTCTGAACAAGAACTTAGTTCTTCCTTTGATTGAAGATCTGCAGAAGCAGATCTCCCCACAGATTGAGAATTTAATTCTCATCGGGGAGATTCTGCCATGCAGATCCAAAACTTAGGGGGAGAATTTAAGTTTGAGGAATTTAATTCCCCCAAATTCATAGGAATTTAATTCCTCTAAAAGAACAGAACTAGGGTTTAACCCTATATGAGAATTTAATTCTCCCAAAGTCATACAAATTTAATTCCTCTAAAAGAACAGAACTAGGGTTTAACCCTATATGAGAATTTAATTCTCCCAAAGTCATAGGAATTTAATTCCTCTAAAAGAACAGAACTAGGGTTTAACCCTATATAAGAATTTAATTCTTCCATATACATAGGAATTTAATTCCTCTAAAACAGAATTAGGGTTTAACCCTATAGAGAATTTAATTCTTAAAACAAGCGACTTAAAGCTCTCCATGCACGTAAAGAACTTGGTCACATGGTAACACGTGACCCTCATCCTCAATGAGTAGAAAAGAAAGAACAAGAATAGGTCACGTGCCCCACGTGACCCTTTAATGGACTCCTCAAAATAAGAAGGAATTAGCACAGAGACAATGCCTCACGTGCTCCCACGTGACCCTTAAAACTAAAGGGAATAAAGCCAAAGGCAGTGCTGATCTAGGGCGCCTCACGTGTCTCCACGTGACCCCTGACAAACACCCTTTTCAAAAGAATAAAAGAGGAAAAACAGAGGAATTAATACCCAACACATTGGCACTTTCACGTGTCCACACGTGATGATTACAGAGGCTAAGTGTTTAACACTTATTTGCAGATTTTGAGAGTAAAATAAATGAGGTTTGGCCTAATTCTTAGGCGCCTCACGTGACCATCCTACTTTTAGTGTTTAACACTATTTTGAGCATTTTGACCCCAGTGTTTAACACTGTTTTAAAGCGCATCACGTGGGAACACGTGATCGCCAAATATATGTTAGTGTTTAACACTATTCTCAAACCGGTCTTAGCCCAAATTGGCTAAGTCTTTCTGAGTCAAGACTCCCCTTTGATTGAACCTCAACTACATTCTTCCAAACTTGATCATTTCATTTGATATTCAAAATAAAACCCCAGAGCTATAATGAAGGGTTTAATGCTCAGCCAAAGACAAAATGTTGTCAGAGCCCCCAAATCCCTGTTTTGCATTGCTAAATGATGGGGGGCTGAACCCAGATAAATGTTCAACGGTCCAACAAAAGGCCAATATTTCAAAGTTAATTGGACTTAGCCCAAGTTGGCCATAAGTCCTAAATTCAGATTTAACTGAGTCAATGTGCTCATAATCTAATTAATCGATCTTAGTTCAAAATTGAACTACAGATCTCCCAATCAACTTTGGTTCAAGGGTACATCTCTTCACTCCTTTGAGATTTGTAGTTGTAATCCTTCAACGCCTTCAAAGAGGTGACGGGTCCCGATAACCAATCATTCTATGGACTGTGGGGTCCTTAAACTCATGGACTATGATGTCCTTAAACTTTAGACTATGGCATCTTTTAACTACGGACTGTGGGGTCCTTAAGCCCATGGACTATGATGTCCTTAACCTCGGACTGTGGGGTCCTTAAGCCCATGGACTATGATGTCCTTAACCTTTACAGACTATGATGTCTTTAAACTGGACCGAGATGTCCTTAAACTAACATTGGACCACCATGTCCTTAAACTGGTAATCGACCACAATGTCCATAAACTAAACAATAGAGCCCAAATGCTCTTTTGTTGGATCTAAATGATCATGTTAAATTGATCTTAGTCTAAAATTAGACTAACGTGTCATTAACAAACGTTTAAGTTGATCTTAGTCTCAAATGAGACTAACGTATCCTTAAACCCAACCCCAAACCCAAATCTATGAAAATACGGATTTGGACTAATCCACGCCCTACGGACGACAACATAAATTAGTCTTCGTATACAATCCATGGGCAACCAAAAACAAAACAAATACCCACGACACGAAGTGACCATCTGGAGAAGGAGAAAGTGGTTACCGCGATGCGGTAGCGTAATTAACTGCAGGGGCTTGCGCCTGCAGGGAAGAGCGTCCCCATAATCAAAAACCCCTCAAATGAGGGGGAATCTGACGAAGTCTGCTACATCGGCCTCATCCGTTTAAACCTTCGATACATGGTGTCATAAATCAACTTGGTATCTTCGGAGAGGTGGACGGATAGCACCAATTAGCATCTGCCCCCAAATTCAGGCAAGACGGACCTACGCGGTTCCGTCTCCGTCTTTCTGGGAAGAACAGATTCTGGCACGTCCGGTGGGACCTTTTCCACTTTCCACTCCACACTTCGTGTGTCGTGTTCGCGAACGAATCGCGGTTTGCTATGGTTGCCTGTGGATTCGAGGTATTAAGATTTGGTGTCTTACTCCACGCAGAAAATAGAAGATCAATGGCTTCAAACTGCACTAACTGCAACTGCAACTCTCGCTCCGTCCCGTCCGGAGGAGTGACTTACGGGCCCCAAGCGGACTCCATCTTCGCTATGCTGGTGAAACAGGTGACTCAAGCCACCACTTGGATATTCTTCGGGACCATGATCCCGCCAACAAGCTTCAGCGCTCCTTTACCATCGCAAGAAGCTCTTGGTCTTTGATCGACTTGCAACTACTGCGGCCCCTCTCAACGGATCGTCCAAGTCCACTGCCTCAGTTTTCAACAGACGGGGCCGAAGCTCAGATGGGCCCATGAAGAAGCCCACAATTCCTGAAGAGGTTATCCCTAAGCGGATAGCCATTCCTGCCCCTGAAGTCGTCAAAGCGGCTTCCCCAGCTAAGAAGTCAGTCTTTACAAGACTGACCGTTCCAACTCCCACTCCAGGTGAAGTCATGAAAACATTTTTCCCTGTTCGAAAGTCAGCCTTCGCAAGACTGACTATCCCCTCTCAACGGGTGTCAGTCTTTGACAGGCTAGCACCAATAACAGTCTCTCCTCAAAGCAGGGGGCATGAAGAAGCTCATCCAACAGCGAAGGTGATCCCGGACGCACGACATGCTCGACGTCGCCACTGGCGCCGTGTGAGGAAAGCTGGGGGCAATTCACCCTCTGGACTGACTCCGCCAGCTCTAACGGTGGAAGTTGATGTTGCTGTTCCAACCGGAAACATTTTTGAACTACTTAACAGGGTGCGCAGGAACTCGCCAACTACTGTGCTGAAAAGATCTCCTCCACCTATGGAGAATGCCCCAAAGGCGAAGCCGGAGCAGCCCCCTCAACGACTGTCCTCTAAAATTTACAAGGTCTGGCGTCAAGTCTAAGACTCAGTAATTGATCAAGATTATCCCCGCCGACAGAAAAAGATGAAGGTTCAACAAGAAGAGAACCGCCCTGTTAAGCCACAGAAGGCGACAGCTACTTGGGTGCCCACTACAACGGCCCCCTCAACTTCGACCGCCCATAAGAGGAGAAGGCCGGAGAGAATTCTCATGTCTGCGACAAATGTCAAGGACACTGAGCTTAACGCCCCAAGTCTGGGGGCATGGTGGTGCACACTGTCTATATGGCATCCGGGAAAGAGGATAGCCGTATCTCTACGGGCCATCAACCACTCACCAGATCTGTAACAAAGGCCCAGGAGCAACAACAGAAGCTCCAAGAAATGCTAACAGCCATGGCCGTACTCACAGGATCGAAAGCAAGCCCAGAGACATCCTCGGAGCAGCGCCTTGAGCAGGAAACTGATGCTGAATTTCTTCGGAGAATGCTTGAGAGGAAAGACAAAGAGGCCGCGGAACAAGCGGCCAATATAAAACAAATGGCCCTTTTGTTCCAAGATATGGTGGGCATGATGATCCAGCCGGACCCTCCAGCTGAAGATCCTCCAATAATAATTGAAGATGATAGAGGAGAGACATCAAATCCTCTGCCGGCTCTGTCAACAGCCAAGGAAGAGACAATCTCCAAAGCTGCTCTGGATGATTACATCGCTCAGCAGATACGAGTTCATCAGGCGAATGAAGCGGCTGGGCAAATTGTTAAAACGGGACAACCCTATCCGAGTTGGTATGACCAAATAAAGTACCCGGCGGGATACACGATCCCCAAATTCCACGTATACAAAGGGACGGGAAATCCGCAACAGCATGTCGCTCAATTCAGAGCCTTATGCGGCAACACTGGAGGTGACGATAAGCTACTGCTCCGCCAGTTTGTTAGCAGTTTGTCGGAGACGGCATTCGAGTGGTATTCCGAACTCCTAAATGACTCTGTCAAGACATTCACAGAGATGGAGTTGCTATTCACCCAGCATTTCGCAAGTGCTAGTGAACGCACCCCAATTACGGCATTGATCGACGCTAGGATGAAGCCAGGCGAAACATGGGTCCAGTACGCGATACGGTGGCGAAATCTATGGTCAAAGTGCGAACAGCGCATCTAAGAAGCGCCTACAGTAGGCATGTTCGTAGGAACCCTCGATCCGCAGGCAACCATATCCCAATTCATGATGTTCTTCAAGCCGACCACCTTCCAGGTCTTGATTGACAAGCTGGCCCAAATGGACCAGATAGGCCATCGGCCTTCCTCTTCAAAGACGGAGCCTTGGAATGAAAAGGGCATAGGGAAAGCAACCTTCGTCGCCAACGCTCAACAACAACCGAGTAGCCCGAGACCGGTCGTTCGCCAAAGAAACAAGCAGCAATCCCTCGATGAGAAGTTGAGACATCCTTACTCGTTTCCCCGGGATAAAACAAGGAAACTGTTTGAACTGGCAGTGCACAATGGGCTCATAACTCTACCGGAGTCGAGACACCCAACGCGACCGAACGACGTCAACGATCCTAATTACTGCCCCTCCCACCGAGTATTGGGCCATCTGATCGAAGACTGCTGCGTCTTCAAAAACTGGGTTGAAGACCAATACCAACAGGGCAAGTTCGCGCTATCCGAAAACTGGAAGGTGAATCCGCCACAACAGCACACTCCTAAAAGGGTGGACACACCGGGGGCATCGTGCTCTTTTATAGAAGAAGCTCCATGGGAGGTCGCTCTTTCAGCCAAGACGAAAAGAATGCTGAAGGATCTTCACACATGCCCGGCAATCAGGTGGAAAAGCCCGCTAGAGCCTGAGATTATTGAGGGAATGCTAAAACCGCGCCCGATGCCGAGAATCGGTAGCGATGGTCAAAACGCTCAAGCCCAGCCGTCAAAGTCTTCAAAGAAGAAGAAAAAGCCCGTGAAGCCTGATGACAAGCCCACGGATCTGCAAAAGCATATTGACGCGCTAGAGGAATATAACCAGAAGGCGCGGACCCCTGTCACACTCCAAGAATTTCTCAACAATATCCTTGAGAGCGGAGATAACGGCAATAACGACGGGGATGACTCGTCAGAAGAATCTGAGGACTATGTGGCAAGTTGCCACATAGTCTCTCATTCGGCATTAACTAACGAAGAAGCTCACTCAGTGATAGAAGACAACATAAAAGAGCTGGGGGCAGGATCGAAACCAAAACCCTTGGAACCGTCTGACGAGATGATCCACTTGCTACTGAACGAAGCCCATCAGAAAAGCAAAGCCAATCGAGAGCGCGAACTGGCTATATTCGAAAAAGCCAAACACCGATGACTGAATGAAAAGGTCGAAGCACCCCAACCGGATCGAAGCATCCCTATTATCAGCAAAAGCAAGCTTAAAATAAGGAAACGATTCGCTAGAGCCCTGTCAATAAGAATGAAGTTGCCCACTTTCAGAGGAAATTCTCCTGGCAATATACATCTTGATGTAGTGGACATACATCCTAACTTCTGCTTATTCCATCAGAGGATTGCACACCCTACCGAGGAGTGCATAGTCTTTAAAAACTGGTGGCAGGGATATGTTGTCCACCGACAACGCGTTCAACGAGTGAAGCGCAAGGCTCGTCGGGAACAGAAAAGCACGACAGATGAGCGCAAAAGAGCCGCTGGCAACTGTCACATAGTCGACACCAAGGGATCGCAAGTTATCGCCTTTGGAAGCGACTCTGACGAAGAAATCGCACTCAGCCCTCTCTTCAAGGAATCCACCTCCGACACAAAAGATGTGAAGATTTACGAGAAAATCTAGCTGCGTAATCGTACGTTGCCCGAAAAATCTCGGACCTATGACAGAAACGTCGTTAAACTACTACAAACCCGCGGCATCCCCAGGCTGACGTGGTTAAAAAAAAAGGTACGTCCATAAGCAAAATGGGCACGGATGAAAACCTGAAAGGGCTCCGTGAGTAAGAACAGCGGGCCTACCGGCGAGTTTTGTGAAAACCCGAAAGGGCGCAATCTCGTCAAAAGACACTTGCAAGGTCCTCTCGACCCTGTAAGGAGAAACCGTCTGCATGAGATCCTTACAACTCACAAAGGATAAACACACTTAGAGATCCCCACAATTCCTAAGGAGAAATTACACATGCGAGATCCTCACGACTCGTAAGGAGAACCCTCTTATGAGACTCTCACGGCTCATAGGATTCAAAAGCCTTAAGCTACAGGAATCTGAACCTGTTCTTAAGCCATCACAACTTCCAATGCTGCCCTATAAGTGGTTCAGTATTGACCCTTGTATACAATCTACGGACGCGAATAAACATTTTCCTAACAAAGTCCCACCAAAGACGGGGAATATGCTCATATGGAAAAAGACACTTGTAAGTCCTCTCGACTTATAAGGAGAAAAGCACTCTTGTAAGATCCTTACGACTTATAAGAGACTATACACTTAAGACTCCTCACGATTCTTAAGGAGAAAATGCACCTACGAGATCCTCACGACTCGTAGGGAGAAATACCTTTATGAGACCCTTACGGCTCGTAAAGTCAAAAGCCTTAGTCGACAGGATCCTAACCCTATTTGCTAAGCCATCTTTGTTCGAATCAACAAAGGCAAATGATGATTCGCTCCTGGCAATGTCCCAGTGGTAGCGATGCTGATGTCTAAATCGGTATCAAATCCCAAGCCCTTTCACGGCAAATGATGATTCGCTCCTGGCAATATTCCAGTCGTAGCGATGCTGATGCTGAGATTGACACCAAATTCCAAGCTCCACACTCGCGATAAAAAAAATCAGCGAGCCATAAATGCATATGAAATAGCCGAAATGATAGGGCAACTTGCAACAAAATCAAAGTAAAAATATATGCATACGAAATAGCCGAAATGATGGGGCAACTCGCAATAAAAAGTAGCGAGTAAATAAAACTAATAGCCGAAATGATTGGGCACCGCGAAAAATAGCCGAAATGATTGGGCAATCGCGACCTTCGCGATATAAAAGCTGAAATGATAGAGCATCGCGAAAAGGAAAAAAATGAAATGAAATGAAACTTTTTCCCTACAGGTGAGATCACATCGATCCTTATATACAATCCAGGGGCGCAAACAAAGAGGGAACCATATCATCCCACCAGGCTCCATCAGAAAGAGAGCCAAGTCTCGACGGTCACATCTGCATCCCAGAAGGCCAACAACAGCGTTCCTCCTTATGCCAGCAAGGCACGGAAGCGACACAACGAAACGGAGCCACGGCATAGTCCCTAGTTCCAAATCTTAACGGCAATATCTACATCCTAAGAATCAGCAACGGTGATCCTCCTCATTCCAACAGGACTCGGACGTAACATCACCAAACGGAGCCACGGCAAAATCCCTAATTCCAAATCTCGACGGTTCACCAACAACCTAGAGACAACCGCGACATTCGTCTCGATAAAGCAGACGCAATGCTAGCAAACGAAGCAAAGGCCAAATTTCTAGCTTCAGGGTCTTGACGACAACTCATATAAAACCTGAAAGACTATCGGAGATCATCCCACACCAGCGCGGAGTGGTTATGACTCATCGGGGCTCCCCAAACGGAGCCTAACCTCAAGTAAAAAGCGGCATGGAAAAATTCCTAACGCTTTCTCTTCCGACGGTCAAACTGCCTAGGAAGATTGCTTGAAGACGTCTTGTCCAGCCCCCGAAGGGATCAGAGACACGACGGTCGCAAGGCTACTCGAACAGCAAGATTGCCTATCGAGGGATACATCAGCCAACGCGACGGTACGACGGGAAAAACCCTAGTACTACAGACCCTAACGGATCTCTGTCGTAAAGAGCAAAGGTTAACTGTAACGTTAGGACATTCTTGCGAGAACTCCTCGATTCGTCTCAACTCTGGGAAAATCAGTGTCCTTGGCAAAAACCTCGATTCAGAGAAATCAGCGTCCTTGACGAGAGCATCTCGATTCGCGTCGACCCGCAGAGAAATCAACGTCTTTGCAGGAATACCTCGATTCGTCTCAACCCCAGGGAAATCAGTGTCCTTAGCAAAAACCTCGATTCAGGGAAATCAGCGTCCTTGACGAGAGCATCTCGATTCGCGTCGACCCACAGAGAAATCAGGATCTTTGCAGGAATACCTCGATTCGTCTCAACCCCAGGGAAATCGGTGTCATTGGCAACCTCCTCGATTCAGGGAAATCAGTGTCCTTGACGAGAGCATCTCGATTCGCGTCGACCCGCGGAGAAATCAGTGTCTTTGCAGGAATACCTCGATTCGTCTCAACCCCAAGGAAATCAGTGTCCTTGGCAACCTCCTCGATTCAGGGAAATCAGCGTCCTTGACGAGAGCATCTCGATTCGCGTCGACCCGCAAGGAAATCAGCGTCTTTGCAGGAATACCTCGATTCGTCTCAACCCCAGGGAAATCAGTGTCCTTGGAAACCTCCTCGATTCAGGGAAATCAGCGTCCTTGACGAGAGCATCTCGATTCGTGTCGACCCGCAAGGAAATCAGTGTCTTTGCAGGAATACCTCGATTCGTCTTAACCCCAGGGAAATCAGTGTCCTTAGCAAAAACCTCGATTCAGGGAAATCGGCGTCCTTGACGAGAGCATCTCGATTCGCGTCGACCCGCATAGAAATCAGCGTCTTTGCAGAAATACCTCGATTCGTCTCAACCCCAGGGAAATCAGTGTCCTTAGCAACCTCCTCGATTCAGGGAAATCAGCGTCCTTGACGAGAGCATCTCGATTCGCGTCGACCCGCAGAGAAATCAGCGTCTTTGCAGGAATACCTCGATTCGTCTCAACCCCAGGAAAATCAGTGTCCTTGGCAACCTTCTCGATTCAAGGAAATCAGCGTCCTTGGCGAGAACCTCATGATTCGTTTCGACCCGTAAGGAAATCAGTGTCTTTGCGAGAATCTCTCGATTCGTCTCAACTTGCGGTGAAATTAGTGTCCCTACGCATAAAGAAAATTCTCTTGTGGGATCCTTACGATTCTCAGGAGAAAACGCACTTAGGAGTCCTCACGACTCCTAAGGAGAAAAAAACACCTACGAGATCCTCACGACTCATAGGAAGAAAAGCCTTTGTGAGACCCTCACGGCACATAAAGTTGGAAAGTCTTAGGCAACAGATTCTAACCATGTTTCCTAAACCATCGCTACCTTATAAAGAGTTCAAGATGAACTGTTATCTACAATCTATGGGCCACACTTGCCAAAGCTACATGTCACTGAAATGGAGAAGTTACTCATGAGTATATAAACTCCTTCACACCAGAGTAAGATATAAAGAAATAGAAGGGTGCGGCTCATGGGGCTGAGGGTTTTGAACTATATTCCTTAAGAGTTGAGATTTGAGTCAATGATAAATGACGACGCTTGTGTCCGCTCGTTATCTTCTCAGATCAAGATTCTGAAAGTTATATACTAACCCGAAACTGGTCATACGCCATGCATAACTCTGCACTACTTCACCCACGTACATACTTACGTGGGCAAAGTAGTGGGGGGGCATTTGTTCCCGTCAAAAATTTCTGCGCAAAAGAGCCCAATGTATCAAATGGCAGCGATACGCTTAAGAAAATGCGAACCAGTATTTTCCAGGCTGTATTTTGACAAACTCCCGAATGAGAAACAGCTAAATTTTGATGGTATCGAAAGTTTCTTGAAAAATCCTTCGATTTGATATATTATGAGCCTCATAATTCATCCGGGATCAAAAGTTATGAGGCATAACGTGCCTACACGTGATCGGGGGTCACGTGCAGACACGTGATGGGTTCCTAAGCTCTTAATTAATAGAATTAAATTCTAATCAAATAATCAATCAATGGGGTCACGTGCCAACACGTGATGGGCCTTTTAAACCCACTAAAAGGAATTAAAAGTATAATAAAATAACAAAGAAAAACCTCAATGGGGCATCATGTGCTCACACGTGACCAAGGGTCACGTGCTGACATGTGATAATTCCTGAGTGCTTTAAAAACAACAAAATTAAATTCTGGCTATAAGCATAAACAGTGGGGTCACGTGCTCATACGTGATAGGCATCTAAACCTTTTGAACTAATAGAATTAAATTCTAAATTAAGCGAAATCAAAAACCCTAATATTTCTTTAGATCTTTCCAAACAAAAAGATTGCGCTCTGTAAAGAGAAGCGCCGTTGGATTAAAAATCCAATGGTGATTAAAAATCACCAATTTATGGAAAGATTTTATACAAGGAAAGATTTCCCTGAAATTCACCAAGAATAACAGAAAAAATATCTTTTAGATTAAAAATCCAATGGTTAAAAAAATTCACTGAGCGATCTAAAACATCATGTTGGTTACAAAAACAACAAAAATCTTTCAATGAAAGATTCACTAAACAATTTGATTCTTTTCTTCCTCCTATAAATAGGAGCCAAGAAGAAAAGAAAAAGGATCTACTTTTTTGGAGATAGGAGAATTTAATTCTCAAGAGAGAAAAAAAAATTCTTCAGAAGAGAAAAGAAACCTTAGATGAGAAAGGGGAAAGAGATCTAAACTCCATAAAACAAAAGGAGAATTTAATTCTCAATTTAAGAGTTTAACTCTTCTGAACAAGAACTTGTTCTTCCTTTGATTGAAGATCTGCAGAAGCAGATCTCCCCACAGATTGAGAATTTAATTCTCATCGGGGAGATTCTGCCATGCAGATCCAAAACTTAGGGGGAGAATTTAAGTTTGAGGAATTTAATTCCCCCAAATTCATAGGAATTTAATTCCTCTAAAAGAACAAAACTAGGGTTTAACCCTATATGAGAATTTAATTCTCCCAAAGTCATAGAAATTTAATTCCTCTAAAAGAACAAAACTAGGGTTTAACCCTATATGAGAATTTAATTCTCCCAAAGTCATTGGAATTTAATTCCTCTAAAAGAACAGAACTAGAGTTTAACCCTATATAAGAATTTAATTCTTCCATATACATAGGAATTTAATTCCTCTAAAATAGAATTAGGATTTAACCCCATAGAGAATTTAATTCTTAAAACAAGAGACTTAAAGCTCTCCATGCACGTAAAGAACTTGGTCACGTAGTAACATATGACCCTCATCCTTAATGAGTAGAAAAGAAAGAACAAGACTAGGTCACGTGCCCTACGTGACCCTTTAATGGACTGCTCAAAATAAGAAGGAATTAGCACAGAGGCAATGTCTCACATGCTCCCACATGACCCTTAAAACTAAAGGGAATAAAGCCAAAGGCAGTGCTGATCTAGGGCGTCTCACGTGTCCCCACGTGACCCCTGACAAACACCCTTTTCAAAAGAATAAAAGAGGGAAAACAGAGGAATTAATACCCAACACATTGGCACTATCACGTATCCACACGTGATGATTACAGAGGCTAAGTGTTTAAAACTTATTTGCAGATTTTGAAAGTAAAATAAAAGAGGTTTGGCCTAATTCTTAGGCGCCTCACGTGACCACCCCACTTTTAGTGTTTAACACTATTTTGAGCATTTTGTCCCCAGTGTTTAACACTGTTTTAAAGCGCATCATGTGGGAACACGTGATCGCCAAATATATGTTAGTGTTTAACACTATTCTCAAACCGATCTTAGCCCAAATTGGCTAAGTCTTTCTGAGTCAAGACTTCCCTTTGATTGAACCTCAACTACATTCTTCCAAACTTGATCATTTCATATGACATTCAAAATAAAACCCCAGAGCTATAATGAAGGGTTTAATGCTCAGCCAAAAACAAAATGTTGTCAGAGCCCCCAAATCCCTGTTTAGCATTGCTAAATAATGGGGGGCTGAACCCAGACAAATGTTCAACAGTCCAACAAAGGGCCAACATTTCAAACTTAATTGCACTTAGCCCAAGTTGGCCATAAGTCCTAAATTCAGATTTAACTGAGCCAATGTGCTCATAATCTAATTAATCGATCTTAGTTCCAAATTGGACTATAGATCTGCCAATCAATTTTGGTTCAAGGGTACATCTCTTCACTCCTTTGAGATTTGTCGTTGTAATCCTTCAACGTCTTCAAAGAGGTGACGGGTCCCGATAACCAATCATTTCATGGACTGTGGGGTCCTTAAACTCATGGATTATGATGTCCTTAAACTTTATAGACTATGGAGTCTTTAAACTACGGACTGTGGGGTCCTTAAGCCCATGGACTATGATGTCCTTAACCTCGGACTGTGGGGTCCTTAAGCCCATGGACTATGATGTCCTTAACCTTTACAGACTATGATGTCTTTAAACTGGACCGAGATGTCCTTAAACTAATATTGGACCACCATGTCCTTAAACTGATAATCGACCACAATGTCCATAAACTAAACAATAGAGCCCAAATGCTCTTTTGTTGGATCTAAATGATCCTGTTAAGTTGATCTTAATCTAAAATTAGACTAACGTATCCTTAACAAACGTTTAAGTTGATCTTTGTCTCAAATGAGACTAACGTATCCTTAAACCCAACCCCAAACCCAAATCTAAGAAAATACGGATTTGGACTATTCCACGCCCTACGGGCGACAACATAAATTAGCCACCGTATACAATTCACGGGCAACCAAAAACAAAACAAACACCCACGACACGAAGCGACCATCCGGAGAAGGAGAAAGTGATTACCGCGATGCAGTAGCGTAATTAACTGCAGGGGCTGGCGCATGCAGGGAAGAGCGTCCCCACAATCAAAAACCCTTCAAATGAGAGGGAATCTGACGAAGTCTGCTACATCGGCCGTATCCGTTTAAACTTTCGATACATGGTGTCATAAATCAACTTGGAATCTTCGGAGAGGTGGACGGATAGCACCAATTAGCATCTGCCCCCAAATTCAGGCAAGACGGACCTAGGCGGTTCCGTCTCCGTCTTTCGACGGAGAACGTATATCATGTTGGTTTTCGTATTGGATTTTAACATTGGTATCTTTACCATGACTCCGATGATTGCGTGATGCTTGACGGAGTTTTGATTTTGAGTTATATACTCGTTTTCATGCGCATGCATTGCGCTACGATGTGTTTTAAGTATTTAAGATTTCGGAGCCCCGCCAATTTGAGTGCTGTGCTGAAATGTTTTAGTATTTGGGGGAGTTTTAATTTAAATTCGGGGACCGAATTTCTTTAAGGGGGGAAGATTATAACGTTTTGAAAATCGTTTAGGTGAAATTTCAGATAATCGGTAAAATAGCTGGTGTTTTCCGTAAAAACCAAAATTATAATTATTTTTCGACATAGACTTAAATATACCTTTTCTAGCAATGCAATTGCTTGTATTTGGTATTTAATGGGTCACTTATAAAATTTCTAGTTTACTAAAAAATATCCGTAATTAATTATTTTAAATATTATTTTAAGCCTTCACTAATACATTTAATTAGTAGTAATTACAAATTGGAATGTGTTAATACAAGTTTAATGAACCATGACAACTAAAACCTAGTTTGTAACATGATGTTTTTTGTTCCAAGATAGTTCCAAGTTCTAGTTAGTTCTATGGTCATAGAACAAATAAATAAAATAAATTAAAAATAGGAAATGGTGTAAGATGCAATAATGAGTTTTGAAGGGGTTTTCTTTACTTGGGAAATTACACACAACCACGCACCCCCATTTTCCCCCTAGCTGGCCGAAATTTCAGCCCCCCCCCCCCCACCCCCATTCTTCTTTTTTCACTTGCAAACATTTCACAACTCACAAAAAGAAATGAAAAGAATAAAGAAAGAGAAGAAGGCATGGGGTTAATAAAAGAGGTATGGAGTGAGCTTTGACTTCAAACACATTCTCTCTCCCCCTTCCCTCACCAAACCAGCAACCTCCCTCCCATTGTGCTCGGCCCCTGCAGCAGCAGCTCCCCCCCCCCCCTTCATCACCTCTTTTCTCTTCAAAAACTCTTGCAAAATTCATCAAAAATCCATACAAACTCACACAAAATCCAAATCCAACCCTTACCCATTTTTCCTTGGCTACTCTTGTATGGATCTTGGTGAAAAGAAGTATGTTTGGAAGGCTAGATTTCAAGTGAGATCTCTAAATTTAGGGAGGTATAATCTTAACCCTTTGGTTATTTGTTGGTCAATTACTCCAAATTAAGCTACTTTGATGTTTAATTGTGGTTCTAAATTCAAGATTGGAATTTCAAGAGAAGGTTTTGAACTGAAGTTAGGATTTATGTCATTTGATCATGGTTTAAATGTGTAGTTTAACACTTTAAGATATGTAAAATGTAAGCTTGTTTCTAGTTTGCTAATTGTTATTTTAAAAATTGTCCAAATTATATATTTTGAAAACTAGATTTTTAGAATTATGAAAATAAGTGAGATTAAAAATCTAGTAATGGTTTTTGTGACTTAGTTAAGATACTTAGTGAATATTGTGGCCACTAGTTTTGTTAAAACATCAAGTTTTGAAGTAAAACGGGTAATTGGTGCATACTAGGTTTTCGGAATTAAATCGATTTTAATTAAGTTGCGGTTTTGTCGATTTCTAACCTATTCACTAAGATATTTAATGCGTTATGAATGCGGTTTTGGGTTTTAGACATGGTTGTGGTCACGTATAGCACCCTAGTTGTAGTTTGTGGCGTTGTCGCGAGCGCGTTTGTGCACCAACTGCGGGCGCGTTTAATTAACACGCGTTGATTGACTTGTATTGTTTTGTGTCCGCGAATATATATATTTATTCTCTTTTTCCTTGTGCACGTTTCTAGGATCGGATGCAGAGGCGTCGGATGTGGCGCAGAAATAACAGATCTGAAATCGGAGCAGATTAGCCGAGGCGTCCAGATGAGTAGATGTATATCTACCGGGGAAGTCGGGTGGATGGCGTATAGCACCCCCGCAATTTCGTAAAGTATGATGTGTTTATATGTATGTATGTGTGTGTGTGTGTGTGTTTGTGTTAGTTATTGCGAGATATGAATACTTAGCAAGGAAGGCTTTAGGAGACCACGGATTAGATTTAGTGTAATTTGTATGAATGTGCTTTTAGTTAGTTGGTTTCTTAGTCGCGAACCCTATAGTAAGGTTGACACACACACACACATGCACACACGTAATATGATTTATGGTGTATATGTTCATGTGTGTGTGTGTGTGTACGGATGTGTTGGTATATACACACACACGCACACACACACACACACGCACGCACATACATATGTATACACGGATGATGAGAATAGTATATGATATTTGGAGGTGAGTCGATGTGATTGGGCATGATGCCGTGAGATCGGTGATGCGAATTGGGTCGTGTTATGATATACGACATGATATATGAGCGGATCGTTGGACGATGTGTTTTCATACACACGCGGCTATATGTTGATAGTATCGGAATGTGCTATACTTTAGATCAGTACCCCTAGTTCTTGATATTATGATAATGATACTAGATGAATAATGAGATAAATATGATGATTGACCCGTACCCCGATTTGGGATGCCGTACGATGGATTTTACCGTACGAGATATAAATATGATGATTGATCCGCACTCTTGACTCGAGAATGTCGTAGTATATATAGTTTATCGTACGTGACATTATTGAGGCGGGATCACCGACTACTAGATATATCGACTCGGACTTAGGTGGATTTCCTTACCCGTTCGATTAGTCTCTTAGTTTAGTCATGTAATTATTAGGTAGATGTTAGACTGGGCTCGAGTCATACTTATTTTCAAACTAACGAATCACGAGTATTTTAAAGACAGGACGAGGGGAACTACGGATATTTCAAAGGACGTACCTTTTCTTAAAAACATCGTAGCCCCTATTTTCTAAAAACCACGATTCGTGCTATTTCAAATGCTAAAACTGTATGACTCGTATATATATAAATATATATTCTTATATGTTGCGGTTACTATATCTTTTCCATATATTCATGTTGTTCTTATCGCATTTCATGCTTATATTTGTGATTTCCTTTGTTATTATGAACCCATGATGTCAGGACACCAGCACCGTTACCGATGATGTGTATGCTCCACGTACACTTGCTTGCCGGCTCACACACACCATCATCGGTAATTTCTATGTTACGTACAACAACAACAACAACAACAACAACTGAGCCTTTTATCCCAAGCATATGGGGTAGGCTACATGAACCAACATGAGAATCACGCCGGGTCCAGCACATGAATCCTCCGCCTCCACTCACTCCTATCGAACAATATACTTTCATCGAGTCCTTTGGCAACCATATCGTTTCGTATCACCTCCATCCATGTTTTCTTCGGTCTCCCTTTTGCCCTTTTACCATTGCCCATATCGAGAGTATCTATTCGTCGAACCGGTGCTTCCATAGGTCTGCATCGCACATGACCAAACCATCTTAGCCGGTTTTCCCGCATCTTCTCCTCCACAGGTGCTATACCAACTTTTGCACGAATATCCTCATTTCGCACCTTATATTTTCTAATGTTGCCGCACATCCAACGAAGCATGCGCATCTCCGCTACGTGCATTTTCTGTGTATGATTCTTCTTAGGAGCCCAGCATTCTGTACCATATAATAAGGCAGGCCGAATAGCGCTCCGATAAAACTTCCCTTTCAATTTTAACGGAAAGTTACGACCACACAAAATCCCTGTTGTACTCCTCCATTTCAACCAACCATCTTGGATCCTTTGATTAACATCACTATCGATCTCCCCATTCTTTTGGATGATGGAACCTAGATATCTAAACTGGTCGCTCGGTGATATCTCTTGCCCTTCCAATGTTATACCAATATAGTTTTGACTTCTCTGGTTACTAAATTTGCAATGCATATATGCTGTCTTGGATCTGCTCGATCTGAATCCCCGAGATTCCAATGTTTGCCTCCATAATTCCAATTTAGCATTTACCCCTACTTTCGTCTCATTTATCAGAATAATCATCAGCGAATAGCATACACCAAGATACCTCATCTTGGATAGTTCTAGTAAGCTCATTCATCACGATAGTTCTATGTTACGTACATTCTCGAAAATATTATTTCATGGATATAACTACTTGTAGATAGTTCCGATATCAAATTATTATGCTAGTTTAAATATTGCATTCTTTGCTTAATTACCATGCATGTATATGTATTCTTTTGTCATGCGATATCATGGAGCTTTATGCCGATATTCACTGTTCACTGACTCGTGATTTTGAGATTTCGGATCTTTTATGAGATTTTTGGATTTGGGAAACCGCATATAAATGTTTATAAACTCGTGATTGTTTTAAAGAGAAAGATGTGGTTTCCTTGATATGATGTTTTCTCGATTTTGAGATAGTTACGGGCCGATCCTGTTCATGCGAAGCCCGAGATATTGAGATATTGAGATAGTGAAGTTTGAGATGGTTATGGGCCGATCATGTTCATGCGGAGCCCGAGATATTGAGATATGAGATTTGATGATATGGGTCGATCCTGATCATGCGGAGCCTATGGGCCGACCTGTTCATGCGGAGCCTGAGATATTGAGATATTGAGATTTTAGGGATATATATTTTGTGTCGATGCTTGACACGGATTCTTTATTGATTTCATTGATGATATTTCGGTTTTTATACAAAAAATCTCACTGAGCTATGAAAATTGTTTTCTCATTTAGATGTATTCTGTTTTCATTCATTCATGCATTATATATGCGATATGTTGCTACCTGAGGCACTGACACGAGCACTTGGTATTACACATATGTTAGATGTTTACCTTGCCTTTATTAGATACTTCAGGTTATATTTTGTGTATATATTATTGTATGATCTAGGAAAGAGTCATACATGTGATTTCTTCTCGGTGATATTTTCTACTCATGAGTTGGCAACTCACCCCCGTTGTGCCACAGTTTCTTGCAGGTTTGGCCGTACAGGTTTCATTGTGGCTTGCTGGCACACTGCTTCCTTCCGGGTGATTGCTTTGGTAGATGGGTTCACTTGCATCGTGATCACCGTCGTACACTTTATTTATTTCAGTTGTATCTAGTAAACTCCATCTACCATACTTATATTATTGATAGACTTAGAAGACCAGTGTATATTCTTTCGACCTTAGAATCGCGCGCTTGTATTATTATGGTTTTCTGGTTTTCTTGAGGATATTGGTTTTCTTTCTGAGTTTTGGATCCTCGCCCTTCGGCGTTGTATATTATATATCTTGCGTGGTTGTATCCGCCAATTGGCGAAGAGCTAGCTCTCGCTTGGGGATGCCTTATTCTTCATTTATATGTATTTCATGCGTTGTACCCGTTTGGGGCCAGTATTTACAAAGGAGATTCTGCCGAATTTTTCGGGAAAATATGATGTTGCTTTTAAATATTCAATGCCACTTACTTGGTTAAAACTACTTGCTTTAAACAAGTTTTCCTTCACTTCTTCTTTTAAATGGTTTAGATTTCTGGGCTTTTGGCTTACTTGAATTAGGTGGGGTTCTATAGACTTCACATGATTCAGGTGCATGTCACGTGCTATTTCCGGGTCGTGACAAAATTGGTTTCAGAACGCTAGGTTTAACCTTGGTTCAAGTCCAGGTTTGACTATACGGAGTCTAGGGCATATATATATATTCGGAACCTAGGCTTGACCTTACGGAACTTAGAGTTGGTCGAGGGGGTATTAGACCCGAACTTTCATCGCGTAGGTTGACCTTGGTTGATGGAGTAGGTGACTTATGTAGAGTGACGTACTGTGTGTATGTTCCGCGGCATACTTACGATATGCTACTCCGCTTAAGAAGCCTTAGGATGTACATTTCTTTGCACAGTATTCTATTCGTTCATTGATCTATCCTCATCATTATCGGTTTGTGGTTTTGTTACCACGGTTGCACGGGCAGAGAGAGCTGGGGCTAGAGTTGCGGTCAGCACGAGCTCGTTATGGACGAGGACTGACCATGGCGTAATTCCGATGACACACGATTGCATAGATGTGTCATTTTATTGTGTTTTTTGGTGACATGAGCATTTCGATATGTCGTTTTACTATGTTTTCTCGTGGACGCGAACGTTTGATATCTACACCAGATGATCGGGCTACCACTAGAGGCCAGCCAGAATGTGATGACCGTTAATATATCGTCTATCCTTGAGGAATGAGGCATTGTTTAGCGTGCGGACGAAGGGTATTCACATGTTGTCTAGGCGAAGTTAAAAATTTCGAACAAATGTCAGAAACCCATTTTTCCAAGTTTAAGGTATTCGGAAAAACATGCAAGCAATTCTGTGAACCCTCTAGAAGAATGAAATCCTAACTCGACATAATGACCATGGAACCGCTTTTGAACCTTAGGGTTTGCGGCAGTTCCGCGGTGCCATTAATGAGGCTTGGGTTTGCCCTTCTACGGCTGGTCCATAGGTACTGTGGCATGTACCGGGTATTATTAAACTGTGCTCAAGTGTTATGCTCTCGGGGAATTATGGGACTTTGATGAATCGATCGAAAGGTTAACGTCGTCCGGATATCATGTGATGAGATACAATACTTGGAATCCACAAGAAAACTAATTTGAATTTTATAAATCTAGCAATTTAGTCTCTGTTGATCGGTTGCCACGGGATTTTGATGAGATGACGTTCCACTCCGTTGACATCAGAGATGTGATACGCATGCATGGGCATTGAGTATAGATATATCTTTCAAAAGGAGTCGTGATGAGTATACAGCTGTTCCGGAACCAGAAATGGATTTAGTAAAGGGTGATAACTTCCGGGCAGTTTGGCAGAAACGAGATTTGGGAGAGACCCCGACAGAATCTTTCTGGAATACTACACGAGAAGATTTGGACCCAGGATCTGTCGTATTACGCACATCCAGTAGGCCAGAGTTCGGCATCACCGACGAGGCATGTTATGAGCGACCATGATAGTTGGCCAGAGATCGTTAAAGGATGTGCCAGAGCGGAACTGTTTCCGTCATCTTCCATATTGGGCCGTTGAGCCGAGGAGTCATGTAACTGGCAATCCGCGATGAGAGACGAGAGCCTAAGAGCACAAGGCACTAGACCATAAACAGGAGGAAAGTAGATATCTTGCTCTGCTAGCTTTGGATGCACCGACGTCTTCTCGACTTTGAAGGAAGGACATATCGACGACAGTGTTTACGATTTGCGATTTGGTGATTCGAATATCACGTGGCCGTCATTTTGGATTTCGGTATTTTGCGCGATTTATTTGCATGATTGAGTTTTCGTGCACCGCAGTTGCACTCGATTTCGATTTGATATCGTTCGAGATGTTTGATTTTAATTTCATGCCTATGGTATGTACGTGATTTGACTTGTACTTTCGGTGTAGTTTTCATGAACTTTTAGTACTTTGATTCGATTTTGTGTACGCTGATGCACGGGGTTGTGAGATTATATACCACGGTATACCTGATTTGGATTGACGTATGTTGTATACCGTCAATTTCGATTGTGATATTTGATATTTGTTTTCATGTACCTTGTGCACTTAATTTGGATTCTTGTGCATACTTGGAGCGCTTGATGCGATTTTGATGCACACCAGATGCACTAAATCGGGATTTTCGTGCATATCAGATGCACCCTATATTATTGTCAGGCACACCCGTTGCCTTGACAGGTGTTTTCGTGCACACCCGTTGCACTTAGATTTTAGTTTCTGTGCACATGTATGGCACATTCATTGATTTCGATTTCTGTGTGCACCAAACGCACATGGCATTAT
Source organism: Agapanthus africanus (assembly GCA_030015575.1). NCBI lineage: Eukaryota > Viridiplantae > Streptophyta > Magnoliopsida > Asparagales > Amaryllidaceae > Agapanthus > Agapanthus africanus. Next base: position 404,831,453 of record CM057349.1, on the reverse strand, counting down.
TACTTATGCTATTGAGTGTGATTTTCTTTAAGCAGTACGTTTTTATGATATTTACTATTTAGCATAGTAGCTGAGCAGGACTGGTCCGAGGACAGTACCTGAATATGTTTTTGCATGCATCGATAGTTACCGAAGGGATTTCCAAAAAGAAACTATAGTCTCAGTATTTTCCTATGTGTCCGAGTTGACACGAAACATGTTACAAAGGAAACCCTTCTAAATTATTTTAAAACGGCGGGACATGTATGATAAACAAAGGATATATATGTATATATATAGTTACTTTTTCTACAATAAACGTCCGCTACTTGTGCTGTGATACGCGCATTGCACGGCGACTTGAAAAAGGTTTGGCATGCATTTCTTTCAGATGTTTTGACGAGTTTACAACGATGCGTACTATATACATAGTATAGTTTTGAGTATATCATGTTGGTTTTCATATTGGACTTTGACATTGGTATTTTTACCATGACTCCGATGATTGCGTGATGCCTGACGGAGTTTTGATTTTGAGTTATATACTCGTTTTCATGCGCATGCATTGCGCTACGATGTGTTTTAAGTATTTAAGATTTCGGAGCCCCGCCGATTTGAGTGCTGTGCTGAAATGTTTTAGTATTTGGGGGAGTTTTAATTTAAATTCGGGGACCTAATTTCTTTAAGGGGGGATATTGTAACGTTTTGAAAATCGTTTAGGTGAAATTTCGGATAATCGGTAAAATAGCTGGTGTTTTCCGTAAAAACCAAAATTATAATTATTTTTCGACATAGACTTAAATATACCTATTCTAGCAATGTAATTGCTAGTATTTGGTATTTAATGGGTCACTTATAAAATTTCTAGTTTACTAAAAATTTTCCGTAATTAATTATTTTAAATATTATTTTAAGCATTCACTAATACATTTAATTAATGGTAATTACATATTGGAATGTGTTAATACAAGTTTAATGAACCATGACAACTAAAACCTAGTTTGTAACATGATATTTTTTGTTCCAAGATAGTTCCAAGTTCTAGTTAGTTCTAAGGTCATAGAACAAATAAATAAAATAAATTAAAAATAGGAAATGGTGTAAGATGCAATAATGAGTTTTGAAGGGATTTTCTTGACTTGGGAAATTACACACAACCACGCACCCCCATTTTCCCCCTAGCTGGCCGAAATTTCAGGCCCCCTCCCCCATTCTTCTTTTCTCACTTGCAAACATTTCACAACTCACAAAAAGAAATGAAAAGAATAAAGAAAGAGAAGAAGGCTTTGGGTTAATAAAAGAAGTATGGAGTGGGCTTTAACTTCAAACACATTCTCTCTCCCCTTTCCCTCACCAAACCAGCAACCTCCCTCCCATTGTGCTCGGCCCTTGCAGCAGCAGCTCCCCCCCCCCCCCCCCTCATCACCTCTTTTCTCTTCAAACACTCTTGCAAAATTCATCAAAAATCCATACAAACTCACACAAAATCCAAATCTAACCCTTACCCATTTTTCCTTGGCTACTCTTATATGGATCTTGGTGAAAAGAAGCATGTTTGGGAGGCTAGATTTCAAGTGAGATCTCTAAATTTGTGGAGGTATAATCTTAACCCTTTGGTTAATTGTTGGTTAATTACTCCAAATTAAGTTACTTTGATGTTTAATTGTGGTTCTAAATTCAAGATTGGAATTTCAAGAGAAGGTTTTGAACTAAAGTTAGGGTTTATGTCATTTGATCATGGTTTAAATGTGTAGTTTAACACTTTAAGACATGTAAAATGTAAGCTAGTTTCTAGTTTGCTAATTGTTATTTTAAAAATTGTCCAAATTATATATTTTGCAAACTAGATTTTTAGAATTATGAAAATAAGTGAAATTAAAAATCTAGTAATGGTTTGTGTGACTTAGTTAAGATATTTAGTGAATATTGTGGCCACTAGTTTTGTTAAAATATCATGTTTTGAAGTAAAACGGGTAATTGGTGCTTACTAGGTTTTTGGAATTAAATCGATTTTAATTAAGTTGCGGTTTTGTCGATTTCTAACCTATTCACTAAGATATTTAATGCGTTGTGAATGCTCGATTGGGTTTTAGACATGGTTGTGGTCACGTATAGCGACCCTAGTTGTAGTTTGTGGCGTTGTCGTGAGCGCGTTTGTGCTCCAAGTGCGGGCGCGTTTAATTAGCACGCATTGATTGACTTGTATTGTTTTGTGTCCGCGAATATTTATATTTATTCTCTTTTTCCTTGTGCACGTTTCTAGGATCGGGTGCAGAGGCGTCGGATGTGGCGCAAAAATGACAGAGCTGAAATCGGAGCAGATTAGCCGAGGCGTCCAGGTGAGTAGATGTATATCTACGGGGGAAGTCGGGTGGATGGCGTATAGCACCCCCGCAATTTCGTAGAATATGATGTGTTTATATGTGTGTGTATGTGTGTGTGTTATATTGCGAGATATAAATACTTAGCAAGGAAGGCTTTAGGAGACCACGGATTAGATTTAGTGTAATTTGCATGAATGTACTTTTAGTTAGTTAGTTTCTTAGTCGCGAACCCTAGAGTAAGGTTGATACACACACACATGCACACACGTAATATGAATTATGGTGTATATGTTCATGTGTGTGTATGTGTGTGTATACACGGGTGCGTTGGTGTATGTGTGTGTGTGTGTGTGTGTATACGTATACACGGATGATGAGAATAGTATATAATACTTGGAGGTGAGTCGATGTGATTAGGCATGATGCTGTGACATCGGTGATGTGAATTGGGTCGTGTTATGATATACGACATGATATATGAGCGGATCGTTGGGCGATGTGTTTTCATATACACGCGGATATATGTTGATGGTATCGGAATGTACTAGACTTTATATCAGTACCCCTATTTCTTGATATTATGATAATGATACTAGATGAATAATGAGATAAATATGATAATTGACCCGTACCCCGATTTGGGATGTCGTACGATGAATTTTACCGTACGAGATATAAATATGATGATTGATCCGCACTCTTGACTCGAGAATGTCGTATTATATATAGTTTATCGTACGTGACGCTATTGAGGCGGGATCACCGACTACTAGATATATCGACTCGGACTTAGGTGGATTTCCTTACCCGTTCGATTAGTCTCTTAGTTTAGTCATGTAATTATTAGGTAGATGTTAGACTGGGCTCGAGTCATACATATTTTCAAACTAACGAATTGCGAGTATTTAAAGACAGACCGAGGGGAACTACGGATATTTCAAAGGACGTACCTTTTCTTAAAAACATCGTAGCCCCTATTTTCTAAAAACCACGATTCGTGCTATTTCAAATGCTAAAACTGTATGACTCGTATATATATAAATGTATATTCTTATATATTGCGGTTACTATATATTTTCCATATATTCATGTTGTTCTTATCGTATTTCATGTTTATATTTGTGATTTCCTTTGTTATTATGAACCCATGCTGTCAGGACACCAGCACCGTTACCGATGATGTGTATGCTCCACGTACACTTGCTTGCCGGCTTACACACATCATCATCGGTAATTTCTATATCACGTACACTCTAGAAAATTTTATTTCATGGATATAACTGCTTGTAGATAGTTCCAATATCAAATTACTATGCTAGTTTAAATATTGCATTCTTTGCTTAAATACCATGCATGTATATGTATTCTTTTGTCATGCGATATCATGGAGCTTTATGCCGATATTCACTGTTCACTGACTCGTGATTTTGAGATTTCGGATCTTTTATGAGATTTCTGGATTTGGGAATCCGCATGTAAATGTTTATAAGCTCATGATTGTTTTAAAGAGAAAGATGCGGTTTTCTTTGAAATGATATTTTCTCGATTTTGAGATAGTTACGGGCCAATTCTGTTCATGCGGAGCCCGAGATATTGAGATATTGAGATAGTGAGATTTGAGATGGTTATGGGCCGATCCTGTTCATGCGGAGCCCGAAATATTGAGATATTGAGATATGAGATTTGATGATATGGGCCGATCCTGATCATGCGGAGCCCATGGGCCGATCCTGTTCATGCGAAGCCCGAGATATTGAGATATTGAGATTTTGGGGATATATATTTTGTGTCGATACTTGATACGGATTCTTTATTGATTTTATTGATGATATTTCGGTTTTTATACAAAAAATCTCACTGAGCTATGAAAAAAGTTTTCTCATTTAGATGTATTCTGTTTTCATGCATTTATACATTATATATGTGATATGTTGCTACCTGAGGCACTGACACGAGCACTTGGTATTACACATATGTTAGATGTTTACCTTGCCTTTATTAGATGCTTCAGGTTATATTTTGTGTATATATTATTGTATGACCTAGGAGAGAGTTATACATGCGATTTCTTCTCGGTGATATTTTCTACTCACGAGTTGGCAACTTACCCCCGTTGTGCCACAGTTTCTTGCAGGTTTGGCCGTACAAGTTTCATTGCGGCTTGCTGGTATACTGCTTCCTTCCGGGTGATTGCTTTGATAGGTGGGTTCACTTGCATCGTGACCACCGTCGTACACTTTATTTATTTCAGTTGTATCTAGTAAACCCCATCAACCAGACTTGTGTTATTGATAGACTTAGAAGACCAGTGCATATTCTTTCGACCTTAGAGTCGCGCGCTTGTATTATTATGGTTTTCTGGTTTTCTTGAGGATATTGGTTTTCTTTCTGAGTTTTGGATTCTCGTCCTTCGGCGTTGTATATTATATATCTTGCGTGGTTGTATCCGCCAATTGGCGAAGAGCTAGCTCCCGCTTGGGGATGTCTTATTCTTCATTTATATGTATTTCATGTGTTGTACTCATTTGGGGCCAGTATTTACAAAGGAGACTCTGCCGAATTTTTCGGGAAAATATGATGTTGCTTTTAAATGTTTAATGCCACTTACTTGGTTAAAACCACTTGCTTTAAACAAGTTTTCCTTCACCTTTTCTTTTAAATGGTTTAGATTTCTGGGCTTTTGGCTTACTTGAATTAGGTGGGGTTCTATAGACTTCACATGATTCAGGTGCCAGTCACATGCTATTTCCAGGCCGTGACAACAGCTTCCTGCCCAACGAAGACGTGGATCCAAAGCCCTCATCGCGAGGTGGTCGGATAGCTTCCTACTCGGCACATCCACAGTGGGCAGTTTCCTGCCCAACGAAGACTTGGATCCAAAGCACTCATCGTGAGGTGGCCGGGTAGCTTCCTACCCGACCTATCTACAGTGGGTAGCTTCCAGCCCAACGAAGACGTGGATCCAATGCCCTCATCACGAGATGGCCGGGTAGCTTCCTACCCGGCCCATCCACAATGGGTAGCTTCCTTCCCAACAATCCTGTAGATCCAAAACCCCCATCCACAGCCGTCGGGAAGCTTCCTGCTCGGCCCATCTGCAGCTGGCAGCTTCCTGCCCAACAACACCGTGGATCCAAATCCCTCATCACGAGGCGGCCAGATAGCTTCCTGTTCAGCCCATCTACAATGAGTAGCTTCCTGCCCAACAACGTTGTAGTTCCAAATCCCTCATCACGAGTTGGCTGGGTAACTTCCTGCTCGACCCATTCCTCAGTACTTCTTGCCCAGTTACACTGTGGATCAAAAGCCCTCGTCACGAGGCGGCCGAGTAGTTTCCTACTCGGTTCATCCACAGTGGGCATCTTCCTTCCCGGCTACACTGTGGATCCAAAGCCCTCGCCTCGAGCCGGCCGAGTAATTTCCTGCTTGACTCATCCACGGCCGAGTATCTTCTTGGTCGGCTCATCCGCGTCAAAGTCTGTAAACCGACCCCTATCCGGTGCGCGATCACAAAGTGAATAAACTCCTGTTAAGACCCAAGTGAATAAAGCTCGGGTTTGCTCGTTCCGAGAGACCCGAGCCGCACCCGATCTAAGGGGCATCGATCTATTTACACTTGGTGTTCGCTTATTCTCACGTCACCTCGACTCCGGGTGAGGAGGGACACCGGTCTATTTATACTTGGGGTTCGTTCGTTCTCGCGTCACCTCGACTCCGGGGTGAAGAAAGACACCGGTCTATTTATACTCGGCGTTCATATTTAGCGTTCACTCGTCATCTCAACTTCGGGGGAGGTGGGACACCGATCTACCCATACTTGTAAATGAACAAGAACGAAAGCATTACAGCAGCTAGGCACATCAAAGACGAGATAAAAATACTTTATTGATTTTTCAAATTATATACAAGGTATTATAGGCTCCTCAGCTTTACAAAATGCCCGAAGGCTAAAAAAAGAGAGAAAAGAATAGGAGGGCTTCAAACCACCTTCGCGGCCGGGAGTTCCCCGTCGACCCCCTATTCGGCGCCAGGAGTCTCGATTACAACTGCAAGCTCTGCACTTCCGCCTGGGGCCTCGCCTCTTCCTGCTGGCTCGGTGCTGCCACCCTCGGGTACTTCCTCGGCAAGGGGATACCTTGAACGAAGTTCCTGATCGTCAAACCCAGGAATAGCTTCCTTGACGGCGGCGTTGTGCCACCCGACGGCCGCAAAGTCGACGTAGAATTGGTCGGAAGCTTTGTGCTCCTCCATGGCTTTTTCCACCCTACCCTCAGCATGCTTCGCCGCCTCCTAGGTCGTCTGGGCATCCCTCTTGAACGAGTCCCTCTGCCTCTTCATGGCGTCATAGAGCTCGTTGACCTCCTCTATCTTGGCCTGAATAGCCATGTTGGATTCGGTCAGGAGCCGATGAGACTCTTTCAGCTTGGCGACCGTCAGGCCTCCGCAACCAACCTCAAGTCTAGGGAGGTCGTCTTATCCTCCGCCTCTTTCAGCTTGATAAGAAGCTCTTCCTCACGCGAGGAAGATTCACCGACCTTCTTTATTGCCGGGGCCACCTCCTCGGCCTCCATAACGGCAAGAAGGGCGCAATGCTGGAGAAACTGCGGAAAACACAAACCATTTTTAAGAGCTAAACAGATAAAAAACACTTAGAAAATTTTAGAAAATTACCAACCTGAACGGTCTCCTAAGCTATCGCTGCCACTTAGGCCCTCATGGTGCCTCGGGGAATCTTAGCCCCCGCCGCCTTCTCTATGTCCGCCAGGAAACTGTCAGTCACAGAGAGCCCCGAAGGCACCTCGATGCAGAAGTCGCCCTCCTGCACCTGTATCCCGGCCAGGGGTGGCCGGGAAACCACTCCCTTCTGCCTCTTGAGTGGAGACTCGGCAGAGGACGACACTTCTATTCTGGCCCGGGACGCCGGATCCCGGGCATGCTTCTGCCTCAGCTATGGCGTTTCTCCGGGACGGGAGAGGCTATGGGGGGCTTGCCGGGGAACCACACTCGGTGCGGGTCTGGATGAGCTAACGCCACCGCCCTTCCTCTCCTGCGCCTTAGCAGCCATAGCAGCCATGATCGTCGAACGATCCATTGGCTCTGTAGAAGAAAATGCCAACTGACTGAGCGAGCGAAGCGGCGTCTTCTTTAAGGCGCAATCATTTTGACGATCCGTTGACGTCACCAAAGATACGCTCGGGAATCAAGACGCTTCGTAAACCGCCATATTGACCTAGGAATCGGAGAGGCACGGCCGCCAAACGTCGCATCATCCTCAAACAACCCATTACGAAGAATCCTCGGCGCTAAACTGAATTATTGAAGACCGGGATGATGACCACTCTCGACCCGGCCAACAAATAGGTCGGAACAAGAGTGGGGAGCTAGTGATGATACTCGTAAGTAGGAATTCCCCATATCACAACACGTGGCAGGTGATGTGTCATTCACGTAATCCCGCCAGATTCTTAGGGGCTACGGAGCCGGAATAAGTGCAACGCATTGGCGACATTCCTCGGTCCCTCGTCTCTAGGGTTGCATCCAACCTTTTGATGACCCCCCGGGATACATTCCCTATTCACCTAGCAACCAGTCGATAACTCACCTCCGGGGTATTACAGAGCTGAGCTTTCTCAGCCTTCCCGCACGTCTCCAAGCTATTACAGAGCTGAGCTTTCTCAGCCTCCCGGCTCATCTCCGAGCTATTACAGAGCTGAGCTTTCTCAACTTCTCTGTTTGGCCGGGAGCACAGAGCCCAAGCGTCCCGTAAGGGCTCCGTGTATCTCGCCACAATGAGATCTCCGCCGCTCTACGTCCCGCATCCCGCGCTAGCGTATTTCGGAATTAATGACCGTATCTCGTCATTAATGGGTGTATCCCGCCATCAACGCGAACGTAACGCGGAGGCGTAACGGACGGCAAGAATCTCGCATCGGCTCGCTCCGTGCGACCACTATATAAACCCTTCTTTCAGACGACTCAGGTATGGGGAACTCATTTTCAATACGCCGCTACTCTGCCCTACCATTCCTCGGTACTTACTTGATCGTCGGAGGGTCCTATGATGGTTTCCCATCCCGGTACTTCCCTTGCAGATAACTCGGCATCAATAACAGCCAACAACCCATTGAGATCCACACGCTCAGGCCTCATCTCAAATCTCAACCGTTCAGCCCGCTGACAGTAAGATCGACGGAGCACAATACCTAAGGGAGATTCCGACCTTCATCACATTGGCATGGAGAATAAAATTCATGATTTGAGAGTTGTTATTGAGAGTTGGAAGAATTACACAAGAAAGCCTGTGTACGAGAGATTAAAGTGTGGCTTTACTTGAAGAGTTCCTTATAGGTGTAAGATTTCATAGTTTGTAATATGATGAGAACGATATAATGTTGAATGTAACTTCTTAGCTTTTATATAACTACCTTTTTGGCTTGAATTTAGAACATTTTATGTTTGGAGGAAACGTGCCAACAGGGACCATTGCAGTGTTCAGACTGCATGACTCATGGATCCATAGGCTTTTTTACGCAGGCCCTAGGTTACATAGTGCTTGCAATCTGAATACTGCAATTATGGACCTATCCCTGCCGGACCCTTATAGCCCCATTTTTTTTTATTTTTTTTATTGGAAAATGTACTTTGTATTATTGAGATTTTGAATTCAGAATAAGCATAGGGTAGAGATGTTTGTTCCTTATGCATGTTTGAGGATAATGGAGAAAATGTATGACATATGAGAGAATTTCCCTTCTATGGCGTCGAAAAAACATACCTTGCACGATTTTTTTCGACGGTGGGCACCCATAATCATCATCTTAATCATTAAAATGTGGAAACACCTAATTTCTTGTTATTCCATCACTTTTTCACCGTTGATTTAATGGATGCAAAATTAACGGTTTACCGACAATAAAACTTTTTACATTACTAATTCAACAGTGAAAAGGGGTGGAATCATATGAATTTTGGTGTATCCATATCTTACATGATAAAGATGATGATGATGGGTACCGATTGTCGGAAAAAAAATCATTTAGGATATAAATATTTGACGCCATCTAATGAAAAAGCCCATCCCTCATTTTTTAATTATTCTCTACATATTTTTGGTTTCATTTCAAGATTATTATAAACAGTTGTTTTGCATTTATGCATAAAAATACTCTCTTACGTGTGAAAAAGTAATTTATTTTATGTCACATGATATATTTTCAAAGCAAATTTCCTTCTATAAATGGGAAATAATAAATTTTGACATAGAAAATCCTTTTAGGGTGGAAGCGGAAAATTTAAGGGGGGAAAATCACTCTACCACCAATCTACCGAACCATGCGTATCAAAGAAGCATAGCTCTCATGAAAAAATTCTCTCCTGTTCAATGCAAACCACATCCCCCACCCAAGACAAAAGGAAGATAAAAAAAGACAATTTTTTTAGCTAAAGGATAGAAGACTCCAGCTAACAAGAAAATTCGAGACTACAAGATCAAAGGAAATTGAAGCAAAATTTTGCAACGTTACTAGGAATTCTTCTCCTTGTTTCTTTCCTTTTGCAGTGTTCCTTCTGCAGTGTTTCAAGGAATTCTTCTCCCAGTCTGTTTCCTATGCTACCAATAACAGAGCAATATGCTGTACAGTTAAGGAATTTTCTGATTTCAGATTGAACAGCAAGAAATAATTTTTCTATACCAAAATTTGACTGCTGAATAAACAAAATTTCTTTAACAGGATGATAATGGATTACATCAGAAACTATATATATTTTCTTTGTTAATGTACAACAAATAAATGATATATACTAAGGCGTAAATGATGCTGGGGGCAAGCGCTGCCCCATGGCCCGCCACAATTAAAACCATGGGCCCCACCCCCCGTTATACCCATAATCCGCTGCCCAATCAGCCTCATATACTACTGTTACAAGAAATAACCAATTAAAGTGTGATGCTAAAACATATAACTTGAAAAAAATGTGGAAAAAGCTGTGACGTCTGCCCAACTTGGGAATGCATCCTTCAATTTCTTTGCATCGTCAACTAGATATTGGTCAAGTACAGCAATGTCCACTCTCAAAGCTTCAGAACTGTCGGCCTGTTACATAAACAACATCTCGATGAATTGTGGTCAAGTAATCATGACAAAAGATGATTCAAGAGAAATCACTGTTTCCAGATAAGTTTTGTACATGATGATTTTACAACCAATATTAATATCAATATAGATTTATAAAATAGTTCTGAGATGCCACAACTAAGTTAGGCATCCAGATATGATTACTCACGAAACTAGGCAAATTATGACAGGAAGTTATATGCATGGGGTGGAGCCATGAATGTGTGTGGAGTTGGGGGGCGGGGGGGTCACATTCACATTTTTTTATATGAGCAAAAACAATTTAGCAAGTTCATCATAAACTCATTTTAAAAGAAAATAATTATTCTAGAAAAGCAAAACTTATCCAGAAAAACAAAGAAACTTATACATGACACTTTCAATTACACATGCATTTTCTCTTTAAATGTTCGGATCTTTACAACATGCAGATATTACAAGGATTTGACCTCCGTACCAGAGTTATATATCGAGCAAAAATACCAGAGAGACAAAAAAACAATATCAAAGGGGAAAACACCAAAATCTACAAAGGTGTTCCTTAATGTAATATAAGATAGATATATAATTTTCGTGCAAAAGACTTGAGGTAAAAATATGCAAAAACAACACAAGAAACTAAGGAATCTTTTGTTTTTTGTATTAATATCAAACGGTCCATATAATTTTACCATTAAAAACTCTTTTCATAAAATAACTAATATAAAGATACTAAGGGGTTAGATATAGATTTGAAAAGCATAGGGTTATTAGTAAAATTTCCTCATAGAAAGGCGGTAAAAAAAATACTCATTGGCAATGTAAAGAAAAAGAAAAAGATAAAACGGACTAGAGGTTTCGAACAGAAGACATACAAACCAACAAACGTTGATACATTAAGATTTGAATTTTAACTATACAGTCAAACATAGATAGAGAAATTCAGGATTATTATTAATTTTTTTGGGGGGGAGGGTGGTGGATGCCCACCCCTTGGCTCTAGTTATGCTAAAGCTAGGTGCTGAAATATGGAGTAAAAATAATTCAGATAAACTGAACAATGTTACTTTTTTTTGGATATATTAGCTTTGGTTTTTGAAAGGGAGGTTTTATCGGAGTGCTATGCTTTATTATATAGTACAAAATGCTGGGCTCCTAAGAAGTATCATACACAGAAGATGCACGTTGCGGAGATGCGCATACTTCGTTGGATGTATGGTAACACTAGAAAAGATAAGGTGCGAAATGAGGATATTCGCGCAAAAGTTGGTGTAGCACCTATAGAGGAGAAGACGCGGGAAAACCGGCTAAGATGGTTTGGTCATGTGCAACGCAGACCTATGGAAGCACCGGTTCGACGAATGGATACTATCGATATAGGCAATGTCAAAAAAACGAAAGGGAGACCAAAGAAAACATGAATGGAGGTGATACGAAAAGATATGGTTGCCAAAGGCCTCAATGAAAGTATATTGTTCGATAGGAGTGAGTGGAGGCGGAGGATTCATGTGCTGGATCCGGCGTGATTCTCATGTTGGTTCATGTAGCCTACCCCATATGCTTGGGATAAAAGGCCCAGTTGTCGTTGTAATAACTTTAGTTTTTGAATTCCATTTAAGAAAAGAATCTGAGTTCAAAAAATAGAAACAAACTGAATTATATAGAATACATAAATAATGTACAAACATATAATGCAACAGGTTTTAATAATACACATGCACACACATATTAATAGAGCAGAACTGAAATTTCATTATCACATTAGTTTGGTTATGTTTGGTTTTCCCCCAAAAGGAAAATCGAATTGAATCAATCCAATGCTCACCTCCAAGCAATAGGAAGCAGACATCAAAAGCAAAATCTGATTAGTGGTGGCTACAAAAGGCCGCATTCCAATGACCACATAACCTTTCTACTATATTCAGACTCTCAGAGGTAAATTAGGACAACCCCAAGCCCCCCCCCACCCCCCCAACCCCCAAAAAATGAAAAACAAATAATAATAATAATAATAATAATATTATTATTATTATTATTATTATTATTATTATTATTATTATTATTATTAAAAAAATTGATGCCAGCAAAAATTAGAATAATCATGTTGGTGTCAAAAGTTGTCATTGGATGTTAGAAAAGAAAATAGGACAAGGACAAAATGCAGTACCTCCAGCCAAAAGGTCCAATTCTCATGGCCACTTCCACTGAGTCTCAAAATGTATGAGGGTGGGCCGCCACCAACGGATTCAGGAGCTGCAAAAAATTTGCAAGTTTACGATTTCTGAAGAGAAATGATAATATTTGATAACCAACACATGGGGTGGCGGGGGGGGTTCATTGCAAGTAACCTGGAAGCTTGTTGTCCGCAAAAGACCAATTTGACAATGGACCAGTAATGTTGAGGGCTGTGGCCCATATTTCCCCCAAGGAACTTCAACAGAAAAAGAAAAAAGGATTCAATGAGAATGTTACTCACAGAGTAGTGAAGAGATAAATGTAAGGAAAATGAAAATCATACCCTAAAGAAAGTTCAAGGCTCACTCTTCGTGAACCAGTTTTAGAAACAGACTCATGCTCTCGAATTGACAAGTAAGGCATGTGCTTGTATTGCAGGAAAATATCATCGCTTTGTGCAGGGAACTTCTTGCTCCCTGAGAACAGGAAGGATACTGGAAATAGTGCCTGGAAGAGAAACCAACAAACCAAGTGCAGTAAAAATATTGGCAGTCCAAATTTAGAAAAACTCATAATACATTGTTTCTCTAGTTTCCTGTTAGATTTGGTTGGTTTTATACGCATGTGAATGCATCTTAGTTTGCTCCCTGATTTACAACTTTACATACGCTATTTATACTTATAATACACCCACCCACCCCCACCCCCCCCCCCAAAAAACAAAATAATAATAATAATAATAATAATAATAATAATAATAATAATAATAATAATAATAATAATAATAAATAGTGCAGTTCTCTATGCTTCATTAAAATGCTCCATTTCCTTAACAGTTGTACAAAATGGAAGTTGTGCATTGTGGCCTATACATAAGTGAAATATATTATTAGCTAGCTACAAATCCATGTGTTGTGTGCAATGATATGTGCTACCTACAATATATTAACCGATGGACTAAAGACATGCTTATCTTTTCCATTTAAGGGAGGAGGCAATAGTTATATGCAAATAACATTAATTACAATTATTAGGATAACCTATGAAGGACAAAAGGAAGTGGTGGTTGAAGGTCAGAATAACATGAAACAAGATGAACCTAAGAAAGTCACATAGCTAATGTAGTCAAGTTCACCATGCTGGGTGGCAATGTTGACACTGTAATATACTCAATGGTCCATGAATGATTTGGTCGATATTCGATAATACCAGTGCTTCTAATAATATTAGCAGAACCAAGGATGATATTACTTCGCGAGGCAATAAATTCCATGAAAGTCATGCATACCTCGGCTAGATGCATGGCAGAAAATACTGGGCTTAGACTAATGTCAACAACTTAACAACATGTGCAATAGATGAGACATGTTTACCTAAGAGCACTGATTGCAGGTCAAAGAAGAGATTGGATCAAGAAAACATACATGATACACCACGATCTGAGAGTAGACCCCATCTATCAAAGGTATCCTTTATTCCTACTGGAAGCCATAAATAGAATACAAAAGAAGCAGTGGACTAGGGTAGATCATCTGACGCTGCAATGAGTTGAGTCAATGAGTTGGATGATCCAGCCATCGGATCAAGATTGGATACTATTAACCAAGAAAACCTTATCAAGATTACAAATTTGTTGAGGCACTGGGTACAAAGACTGAAGGGAAGTCAAGTATTGCAACAACACAGTTTTATTCAAGATAGCAGGACTACAGAGCTACACTTTCTAAGGAAATAAAATTGAAATATATGCTTCGATGGGGAACTGTGTTGACGATTGGGAATAAAGTACTATACTACTATGTAACGCTGATACTGACCAGTGAATTGAAGTTTATTGGAGCTTAAGTTCAAAGTGATTGCCAGCTTATATAGTCCTTGGCATAGTCCCTACAAATTTTTTATGCTTTTGATGTTAGGAACTCATACACTTAGGTGTATTTTTTCTATAGGTAGTTCAGTTCGGGGTTAGTTCCTCTAGACCTGAAAAGTGGAGCATGAAGTTTTGGTTTGTGTGTAATATTTCTGCAAGACAGAACTTGAATTTGTCGCATTCTCACATCCTATTTCTAAAGCAATAAGAAGGGAGGAAACACAAGTCTCTTGGTCTAGTCTTCCCATCCTTCCTAGGAAGAGGGAAGAATGGAAGGAGAAAGGAGAGGTGGGTGACTTCTTTTTTTTTCTTGTTCTTTTTTTGGGGGACTTATTTTAGATCAGAAAGGTTGCATTTTGTTAGTTTCTTTTTAGCCTGCGGCTTTTAACTTTGGCATCAAACTATTTGCTCAGATTTATCTTTTTTGAGAACAGTTGGGAGTTGTCATGACATGTGCTAACCAAAATTTCTAGGGAACCTTTCAAGGCCTTCCTTATTAGGTGTTGCAATAAAAGAGGTCATGCATATGACATGTTGTGCTTATCAGTAATTGTGGAAATCTTCAGCATTATGAATACGGATCATAATATGGCTTTACTACTTTATTTTTCTTTATGAGACCCCCCCCCCCCCTTTCCCTAAACCTCACTTTGGAGAGGAAATTCTTCACATGAGCTATACCCAATTGGTTAATTATAACTTTATTGGTGTGACTAAAACAACAATCAATGGTGTTTGTTTTTACTGCAAAGGAATGGTTCACCAAAGCATATACATTGGTGCAATCTAAATTGTTGCTAGGATAAATGGAAAAAAATTGATGTTCTCAAGGTAATTTCATTTAACAATCAATTCCATCGTTACTTCAGCATATAATGTTGAGCTAAATGGATATTTAATCAACTACAAGAAGCTTAGAAAAACATCTAAAGCTAGATCACTTATTTATGCATGAAAAACAGTGAGAATAAGTTATTGCACATCTTAGCAATCAATAGTCAAATTAACAATCTACTTACCACCCATGAGCTTTCAGCAGAATGGTGATCTTTATTAAAGGAAAAATCTGAACCAATTCCCAAAAGTTTTGCAGCTTCAGGTGCATTCTTGAAAAGAAAAGTCAACGAGTTGGCATCTACTACTGAGAATTCGTAGCTGGAATCCACAATTTTATCAGCCCCTGACAAAGCCCAACAAAGTTTAAAATGAAGATAATTAGATTATCTGTGGTAGTAGAACAGGATAATCAACATTGGCATGCAGCCATGCACTAAAGGAGACTGTTGTTAGTCATTTGACTCATTTCTGCCCAAGTATTCTTTATAGTTTACCAATATCATATGAAAATAAGTAAAAGAATGACCAATCTCATTATGTTTATCTTCCTATAGAAATTTTGCAGAATTAATCGCACTCCTGGAATCATAACGAAGTAGTGGTCAGCCGATGGTACTCTATTAAGCAGGAGGCGGCGGCGGCAGCAATGTGGAACCGGCTATGGAGAAAGGCTCCATGAAAGGTTTGACTAAGTGTCATCTAAAGAGCGAAAAAAAGGTCTACGATTCAAATCTTTAGGCTACTACTGAATATCCTTGATTAATCTAAAATTTGGTATATCTTGTCTATTATTACAGCACTATGGGGAGTCAGAGGTATGATTACTATGATTAAGTCATTGAATACTGAGTTGTGAACCCGATAAGCAACATAAAAAAATTGAAAATCAGATTCAAGACAACATTACATTTGCACTAGGACTCCGCACAAGATAATGATACACTACCTTCTAATTACATTACATAGGCGATTCAAGCTTTGCAATATGATACTTCATGAAAAAGCCGAAAACACAGGGACTATAGATAATAGGAAATTCAGCTTCGAAACTCAAACAGTCAAAGTATTAGTATAGAGTGTTTTTCGTCACCCTATTAAGATAGGATGCGCTCGCTTGTCAGGTGTGTAAGAATCCCCCTGTCCAAAATAGGCAAGGCTTTATTGATTGTGGAGATTCTATTCTCAGGCTTCCTCGCTTGGAGGCTAGAGATCCTCCGATTAACGGGTCGTACGGGTCATGAGAAGTCGGTGTGTAATATGCGTGTGTTGTGTTTTGAAAATAATTTTGAGGTTGCTTCGGACATATCGGGGGCTCGCAGAGTTTATGGGGTTCCCGCTCCACTAGAAAGAAAAAAATTTAAAAGAGAAGTGTTTTGAGTGTGTCAGAGAGCTCCCAAAAAGGGAAAAGGGACAAAGAAGTGATGAATGGTCACCCGAACCCGAGGGGGTTCGGGAACCCCTCCCGAAACAAGAGAGGGGTCCCGAACGCGAAGGAGACCCCTAAAGGGGGTCCAATGGACCCTCTTTAGGGGTCCAATAATCAGGAGGCCCCTCTTGGGTGAGGTCCCGAAGTCGGGAGCCTCCCTTCGGTGTGGGCCCGAAATCGGGAGCTCCCCGGGGGGTCCCGAATTCAGGAGAGCCCCTTTTAGGGGAGTCCCGAAGAGAGAAACAACCCTAATTTGGGGATTCCGGAGTTGGAGACCCGGAAGGGGTCCCAAATCAAGGAATCCGGAAAGGGTTCCGAGGATGAACATGGATTTGCCCCGTTTTCAAGACTTGGGGGAGGAACATGGGTTGTGAACAATGTTTTCATGGATCTCGCAAGAGATCCAGGGTCAAGTGTTCATCGAATCTGCGTGTCCAAAGATGCTTGCTCGGGGCTTTCACCCCGAGATTCCTCCCTTATTCTTCAACCTTCATGAAGAAAGGTTGCTCCTTTACTTGGTTTTTGATCTTTGATCTTGGGTTCTTGAGATTTAGTTTTTCAAAAGAGATGGGTTCTCTTTTGATAGGTTATATTGAGGAAGAAAGATATGAAGGAGATGAGAGAGTCCTAAAAGGAAAGAGCTCTCTCATTGAGGAACAAAAAAATGAGGAAGACTTGCCCCTTTTCTGGAGGCTTAAAACCTTGAAAGATTGAGTAAATGAAAGTTGTTCTCATTTCTTATTTGGGTAGGGTTTAAATACCCCTTACATTTAACATTCTAGCCCTTGGGCTTTACAAAATTAGCTTATTTCTTTTACATTTCACACCACTTATTACATTTTTATTTCCTTTCTTCTCTTGGCATGGGGCCGGCCCCATGCTTGAGCTTGGACTTGGCTTGGGCCGGGCTTGAACCCACTTGACTTGGGTTCAAGCTTGATCCCACTTGTTCACGGTTTGAATTTGACTTTGACTTTTGACCTTTGGTCAATGGGGTATAATTTTTTACCCTAACAATTAGTATTCCAGAAATATCATGTACCACAAACTTAGATCGACCTTGGACAGTTCATGAATGGAAAAGATAGCTGATTAAAGTCAATTCATATCAAAATCAGGAAGAACACATATGGAAGCCAGCTACAAGCTACATGGAAACGAACTTCTAAAGCAGAGGAATATAGCACGTTAGAGATCATAAAGCGCTCAATGCAAATGAGACAAAATGTCACACTTCTGTAGGCAGAAATAAATATCAGTGGAAAAGTACATCATCACCAATGACACAAGCATACCACTTAAAAAGAATGATCTTGTATATTATCATAAATATTTATTGCATACCAGTGATCACAAATTTGTGCTGAAGCACGACCCTTTTTGGTGCAGAAACACCGTATGGAAAGAACTGGGACGACAGTGCCAAAGCAAGCACACCCATTTGCACCAAGCACTGCAAAATGGATGGCCTTGCTAACCACGGGCCAACAACAGGTATTAATGGACCGACACACCATCCAGTAACGATGCCAACTATTGCTGCCACTAGAATATCAGGAATGAAAAATCCTGCAACAAGAGCCTTAATTGATTTAAATTCCAGTGATAGTTTTATTATAGCTTCCCATAAACTCTACTTTAACAGGCAAGCATGCAACCTTGAGGATCTGGATAGCAGAGCAAGAAAGTCATGTAAATGGACATCACAATCTTTGCATAATATAGTGAATAACCCCAAGGTCCCCAACCTTGCTTTTAGTAAAGGAGAGAAATTTCCTCTCTCGATATTTTGGAGGAAAGACTTGAACTTCTGACCCACCACTATCACAAGCAAGTGTTTTTAACTTTTAATCAACTCTCCAATTTATTTAATGGACATGACAAGCTGGTTGATGCTTTAATGATCTTTTAGCAAAGAAAACTACACTGTGAAAAGAATAAACACAACAGACCAAGACAACCAAATCACTTGAAGAAATTCTGCATATCTGTGATCCCGTTAATTTGTAACATAACCATATTATAGGTCGGATTGCGCAACAAGGACTACTAGAAAACCAGAATTAAGATTGGTTACAATAACTTATGAAAAAAAATCATTAGAACTAACCATATGGCTGAGGAAGAGAGCCCATCATACCCGTCTTCTCAATTAAAAATTGGACAAGGAACCCACCAAAGTACACATTATATGTAAGGCATGGGACTAGAGGAATCACATATCCTGCCAAGGATCTGAAAAAATTTCTCATTATAAATAAAACATTCAAAAATGAATTTATACATGTGCTATTCACTACAACTGTTTAGTTCTAAACTTTGCAAAAGTTACAATAGAACCTAAATGAATATTTTGAATAAGCATAACTTAGATGATTTTTGAGTTTTAACTCATGCACAAATAACAACACAAAAACAACCATCAAGTGATGTTAATACATTTCACGTGCAGAAAAATCATGCAATGCTATTAAACTTTCTTTTTGCATTTTGAAAACCAACTTTTCCCTTCAAAAATGGGTAAAGCAAAACAATTTTTAAAGATATCTTATCATAAAGTTTCACATTAACTAGTCACAAGGCTTGCCAAACAAACAGCCTAGTGATCGGGAGTTTCTATTTTGTAATCATGTGCCCCCTTTCAGATTCTATTGGTCAGTCTAGTTTATCTTTCACTACAAAGCATCATTAGCATTTTGACACAAAAGAATAGATCAAAAGATCCACATCAACTGTTAATTAGATAAAAATTATTTATGTCACATCAAATGTTAATAAATCCTAAAATGTGCAGATCTGTAGCTTCAGAAGAAAATGTTTGTTTTTAAGGGGGAAAAAAAGAATCTAAGGTATTCCATTAGAATGGGTGTTAAGCAGGGAAGAAACATTTAACATAGCTATTAAATGATGAGGCAAATGGGTCAAACAATTTTGAAAATTTCATAAAGAGCCACTATCATCTAAATTTGGAAATGTGATTCCATTTGGGGTTTTTTTAAACTTATTTTTCCCCTTATGGATTAATATGATTCCCTGCATAAAATCATCACATCTTGGCTCTAGACCTTTCCAGACTAGGGAATTTGAAGGCTTGCTCCTTCATTGCAGACAGAGACATGTAGGTCAAAATATCTACCATGTACCCACTAAAAGATCCTCTGGCATGTACACATTAAAAGATCTTGAGGAATGGCCCTCGCTTGCTCCTACGACTGATGGTCCTTTGGCTAGAAACTTGACTCCAATTAATAACGATTGTGCCATGTCGATGGTTGAGCATGAACACTCAGTAACAGTGTAGGGGTCAAGAATTTAAGTGCGCATTGTTCACCAAATATGCAACTCATCTATTCTGCAAATTAGTTCCTTTCTTTTCTTATGAAGAATTTGTTTTTTGTTTGTTAATATGCCAAGAAACAAAGGAGGGAATCCAACTTTATACTTGTATAATAGTTTTAATGTGACAGCAACACTTGCTCCTTGGACCCAAGGTCATAACTGACCTGCATCATTTCAAAGATTTTTTTTATATAACTGTATCATCTCGAAGATTGATTCCAACACACATACAAACACTCTCAGATATACAGGCAGTAGATAGATGGAATCATGGATATCAGCAATCAAAAAGTCACAACTCTTCAACACATGCGTGGAGTACCAGCACCGTCCGTCATGATCTCCATAGCGAGGGACAAAGATGCACCAAATATGTGTTTGTCTCCATACCATGTGCTCATGGATCTAGGTGTAGGAACAATTCTTTTAAGTTTCCAACCATCTAATGCAAGTCAAAAAAACATGAGACCTTAGATATTTTTGGCTTATCTGGGTTTGCTACATGGTCAATGGTCATGATATTTCCGTACTACTAGCCATTCACCTAAGTTGAGAAAGTGGGAGCACGAACCTAAAAGCACGGTGATTAATTAACACTTGTTAAAAGGTTAATTAACTGGTTAACCCCTTCACTTAGTTTCCATTCAAATATATAATGTTTCATATTATATTTAATGTACTATTTCCAACTCTTAAAAAAGAGAGAAAATCCGTCATGCAAAATTATTTGAATATTTTAATAAATTTTGGTATGCAAAAAGCAGATTCTCTAAAGATCAGAAACCTACAGTAAGGTCAAGAAACCACTTACTTGAGTGTTTGATGACCAAAATGCCTGTTCATTATACCAAAAAGTAACCATGCAGGAAGCATCGATGCTGATGTAAAAAATGTCAAGAATCCTCCACCCAGTCCGCCTAGTAAGCAAGCCTGTGATGAAAAAATGGCTCAATAATCTTTCATTGAATAATAAAATAAACGAGGAGATTAGAATGTTGGTGACGATAAAGGCAGCTATGTAAATGCGGAAGAGTTGAAAATGAACAGAAATAAGAGCGAAAAATAAGAGTTTGATTAGAATACTTAAAGAATCAATTGGAGCCTACTACATCATCATAATCATCATAATCATCATCTAAGCCTTTTCCCATCGAAATGGGGTCAGCTACGAAGCTCCTTGAAAAACTTGACAAAGTTTTACGACCGGTTGTCGATGTGATGTCAACCCTCTCTTAGTAAGTGCCAAATCCCTGGTTCAAAGAACTATGACAAGAGAGGGGCTTATCGTAATTCTAAATTTACTAGTTGACGTCCTCCAAATTCTCATAGACTAATGGAAGAAGTCTAGAAAAAAGGGGAACATATGATATATTTGCTATAGGGAATTATGTTCAAACTCCAAGGCACCAATAAGCCCAAGAACGGATTAGAACATATTCCCATAGCCTGCTACATAATATGATTACTAAATTAATTTAGAAGATTACCGGCCTATAAGCTAGGAAGAGAGAGACTCTAAGCTACCTAGGACTAAGACAGAACTGAACATGCATAAAACAACTACCTGAACTTTCAAGTTTTCATACTGTGAGAGAGAACTAAGAAATGATCCAAGACACAAAGTGTTCTCTCCAAATCACCCTATACTGGCTTGTATTGTTTAAAAATTAATGGAAGAAACAAAATCATGTGAATCATAGTAGATAGAATTCAATGGCGGAGTTATAGCACATGAAAACCTTCGCTTCTGAGCTCTGCCATCGATATCTTATCCCTTATAAAGATTTTAAAGAAAAACATTGTAAAAGAGTGGCCTCCTCTGCTGGTTATTCACACAAGACTAGAAGAGGTACCAAAGAAGTACTTTGTGTCCTCACTAGTCATTGCGATAATGTACTCTTAAAGCCACAGAAGAATTAAAATGGTTATAACTGTAATACAAATGGCATATGGGTTCCATGTAAAGGGGAAATATTGTGAGCAGCTCTTTCATCAACAAGTCAATAGAGGATAAGGTTTCCTCTACATAGTAATTAAACCCCCCCCCCCCCCGCCTGTGCTACCCAAGAAATATAGTAAGATAGCAACGAAAGCACGCTGGTATATACTACCATATAACTGTATAAGCATATAAAAGATTCTAGCTTTTCCCCTTTGTTCTGTAAGTAGCAATAGTCAAATTCCAAAAGAGTATATATTATGTTTAAGTTCATCAAGTTTTGACCTCATTAGATACTTTCAGTTTTAGTTTCTTTATATTAAAATTTTCTTATTCATGTAAGGAATAAAGGAACTGGAAATGTAAGTAAATGATATATAAGAACCTTCTCTTTGTTCTTTTGATCTTTTCAGCTGATGTTGATGTTTGAGGGGTAGGCAGAAATGATGTTGAAAAAGTCTCCCACTAAGTAAAACATAATTAATTTTATGGGTAGCAATAATCTTTCTTTGACAACTTTATTCTAAATTTTCAAAATGAATTTTGGGTTAGAAATTTTCAAATGGTCAAATGACTCAAACCTATTTACTGCTTAAAAGAAATAAAGCTCGACTGATTATACATAAACTGGCTTGATCACAAGCTGCATGGTTGGGTTACATGGTCAGCTTTTCCAAAACAAAACTCTGTTCTGCCATTGGCAGAGGTCATGCATGCTAGTGCCTCATCACTGCACATGCACATGCACATACACACAAATGTGAATGGACAAGAGCTATGTCGCTTTGCCGTATCAAATAACCCTTGTTACGACCAAGCAGATACCATATAGACCAATCTTAAGAGAATGTGGAGTCATTACTTTTGAGAACATGCTCACTTGAACCCACCATCAACTCACTGCCTCTTTGCTTTTCAAGGGGTCCTCTCGAATATTTATTAATACATCAGTGGAGTTCAACCTTCTTGCAGGAGGTGTACACTTTTGTAAGCCACAGATATTTAACTCTAGGGTGCTTAGTTATAGAAATTCTACCTGGGTAAAGTATGTTGTGAATTCATTGGGCATGGGTGTGTTGTACCAGAGCCTATATCCTTGGAAGACTAAAAAAATTGTGTCTTCCTACGCACAAGAAAGACTTCAACACAAAATGTTTTCTCACTACTTCTGAATCTTCTACACATAACAATCCATTAACTGGAAGGCAGATGATTTGGGGAATCCAGCTCAAGTAATTAAAGAAAGGAATATTAAATTGCTGATCATTGGAATCGAATATGAATGGAACATCGTCGAATTATACAAAATATTTGCGTACAAATCAACCACAATATCACGGAATGTGTGTGTGTGTGGCAATTTTTTTCTTGTGGGGGGTGTGGGGGGGAGGGGCAGAGAGTCCTTCAAGAAATTTGAAAGCAAAATCCTTCCAATCAAATTCAATGATAGACCATTAAATTTGAAAATGGCTCTATTCAGCTCAATTTACATCATTTTGAGTGCCTAAAAACAATACCAAAAAATCAAATGATATTGAATTGTCTTCTATGTGCATCAATTATCACAAAATGTCATCATGATCCGAGCTTTTTCTCGCCTAGCGAAGCACAAGATTCCATGAAAGGATAAGTTAATGATCGGCTGTAAACCAAGCCATCCAACTCTTAATTAGAGCCAAGGAAACTACAGACAAGAGAAAAACTTGCCACAATCCTAATTGCAATTGCGTTCTTTGAACTTTCCTAAATTAGGAAAGAAGAAAGATGTTAGTTTTGCTATGGGGAATCAAATTCAACTCTGAGGGGCAGCAAATAACCCAAGAGACAAAAAGATTGCATTACCCAGTTAGATAGATGCTTAAATATATATCTGCACATGCAAATTGAGAAAACAAATCTATGATCATGATTCTCTAAAACTTTTGCACACCTTCTGCTTGAACCATCCTAGGCGTAGATTTAGCGAGTCTTTACATTGGCTCTCCATTTTCTATCTACTATTTGTTCAGGCTATGAAGTATTAGGGGGGAGAGAGATTATTTTGGGGAAATGTAATGGATAAATTGGACTAAGCCTAATCCTCCTCTTTATATAGGCAATGCCATTATGTTATTACATCCCTATTAAGTATCTAATTACATACGATAGACCCATGTACACGTATTCTAACACTCTCCTTAAGTTGGAACATACATATCATACATGCCCAGCTTGTTACAAATAAAATACATCATATTCATGCCTAAAGACTTCATAAATAAATCCGCTAACTGACGAGCGATTGAACATAGTAGGTGTCGATTTCATCTTCAACCTTCCCTCTTACGAGGTGGCAATCCACCTTAATTTGTTTCGTTCGCTCATGAAACATATGATTAGAAGCAATATAGATTATAACCTTATTATCACAACATAGCCGCATTGAGAAAGTGGGTTCAAAGCCAAGCTCTTCAACCAGAAAGTGAATCCATACAAGCTCACAAGTGGTATTCACCATGGCTCGGTACTCGGACTCGGCGGTGGAGCGGGACCCCATGCTCTGCTTCTTATCCTGTAGCAGATATGCGGTCGGATGGAGACCCGACCCAATCTACATCCGTGAAGCATGGCCACTCGAGAGTGTCCATGATCCAAGTACAGTAAACCCTTTCCTGGAGCATTCTTCAAATAGCGAAATATTCGAATCATCGCATCCCAATGAGCCATTCGGGATCGGCCATAAATTGACTCACAACACCAACAGCGTATGAAACTTCAAGTCGAGTGACGGTGAGATAATTCAGCTTACCGAACAACTGTCAGTATCTTCTGGGATCTTCAACCAAGTAATATTGTCCCGAAAATAGCTTAGTATTAGGATCCATTAGGGCTTCTATAGGTTTGAATCCTAAGATCCCCGCTTCATCAGCATATCAAGCACATACTTTTGCTATGAGAAGTAGATAATATTCTTCTATCGAGCAACCTTGATACCCAAAAAATATTTAAGGCTCCTAAGGTCCTTAGTCTGAAATTTTGTCTGAAGATGGTGCTTCAACAGTGCAATACTGAACGCGTCATCACCAGTAATCACTGTCATCGACATATACCACCAAAAGAATACGAAGGTCATTGATATTACTGCGGTAGAACCGAATGATCATGTGCACATCGTCTAAGGCCGAACGAAATAATCACCTCGGTAAACTTCCCAAGCCATGTTCGCAGAGACTGTTTCAAGCCATACGACTTCTTCAGTCGACAAACTAGACCAGACTCCCCCTAAGCAATAAAACCATATGGTTGCTCTATATAGACCTTCTCGACCAAAGAACCGTGAAGAAAGGTATTCTTCACATCAAGCTGCTGCACTGACCAATGATGAGTAGCCGCAAGAGACATAAGTAGACGAACATAGATCATCTTGACCACAGGAAAAAAGGTATTCTCATAATCAATATCGTAAGTCTGTGATACCCTTTAGCGACTAAACGTGCTTTCAAGCGGAAAAGAGTCTCATTAGGATGAACCTTCACAATGTAGACCCAACGGCACCCTACCGCCTGCTTCCAGACGGAAGAGGAACCAATCCCAAGTCTGATTCTGATCGAGGGCAAGCATCTCATCAATCATAGCCTCGATCCACCTTTTATGAGACAAAACATTAGAGAGGGACCGGCTTGGATAAAGCATGAGAGTCGAGATCTATGAGAAACGTCTGATATGCCGTAGATAAATGAGAAGTGGCCACATGATGATCTATAGGATAAGAAGTGCAGTTGTGGGTGCTCTTTCGTAAGGCAATTGGAAGATCAATGTCAGCCTTGAGCGGAGGTTGAGACTC
Organism: Agapanthus africanus; assembly: GCA_030015575.1. Taxonomy (NCBI): domain Eukaryota; kingdom Viridiplantae; phylum Streptophyta; class Magnoliopsida; order Asparagales; family Amaryllidaceae; genus Agapanthus; species Agapanthus africanus. The sequence continues at coordinate 404,805,648 of CM057349.1, read as the reverse complement.
GGGGAGATCAACAGCAGGAGGCTGAGATCTGAGGTTCAGAAGCCGTACGGACCCGATGAGCATACACCCTTATAACCGGTGGTAATGGGCCCATTAGTGGGGAACAAGGCATAGGAGGTGGGTCGATAGAAACAGTACGGATGACCTCCAACACGAAGGCCAGAGAATCAACTGAAGCATAAGGGATGTTGTGTGACGAAAAATATGAGAAATCTAAAGGAAAGTTAGTCTGTCTACAGGAGTGAGGTATAGAAAAGTATGGGTGGACTCATGAAAGGTCACATCAGCCAATATAAACCAACAATATAACCCAGGACTATAGCAACGTTATCCTTTTTGAGTCCAAGAGTACCCAAGAAAAACGCACTTAATAGCATTGGGGTCCAGTTTAGAGCTCCAAGTTATACATCAAGGACAAAACAAACACCCAAAGATCCGCGGAGGAACAGGAAAAGATACTGCCGAGGGAAAAAAGGTAGGGTGAGGAATCTGTCCATCTAGAACAGATGAGGGCATGTGATTAATCAAGTAATTGGCAATAAGGATTGCATCCCAAAAGAATTTGGGCACTCGCATATGAAACAAAAGTGTGTGAATAACCTCCAACAAATGCCAATTCTTCCTTTCGGCCACCTTATTTTGTTAGGGTGTATAAGAACAAGAAAATTCATGAGCAATACCAAGTTTCTCCATATACTCTGTCAAAGTTATTTAAAAAGTAAAATAGAGTTTAAAATTAGAGAAGAGTTTGAGTGATGGGCTTTTAATGATAAATGGGTTCCAACAAAAACTCAAGCCTTGTTAAGGTGTGACCCATTTTATATTTTATACCCATGTGTTTTTTTTTGCTGTTTCCAATGTGGGACTATCTTTAAAGTCTCATCATTTGATTTTTTTACTTTCAACGCTCCACCTCACGTGCAGCCATCACTTTTCTTTGGTGTTGTCACGTGGAAAATATAACACATGGTAATATTGTTGAGTCGGGTTTGAATCGAGCCATTGGCTCTGATACCATGTCAGTTATTTTTAAAGTAAAATAGAGTTTAAAATTAGAGAAGAGTTAGAGAAGTAATGGGCTTTTACATATGGGCTTTTAATGATAAGTGGGTTCCAATAATAAGGCTCAAGCCTTGTTGAGATGTGACCCATTTTATATTTTATACTCATGTGATTATTTTGTTGTTTCCAATGTGGGACTATTTTTAAAGTCCCATCATTTGGTTTTTTTTACTTTCAACACTCAGTAAAAGGCATACTAAAATACTTCTTGGTACTATCACTTCTCAAGGTACCAACAGTGACTCCAAATTGAGTCTGAACTTCAGAATAGAATTTTTTGAAATGAGAAAATACTTCATTTCTAGACTTCATCAAATACAATCATGAGACTGGAGAACAATCATCAATTAAAGTCACAAAATAGCGAAAACCATCTTAGGCAACAATAGGGCATGTCCCCAAACATCATAATGTACTAAAGTTGACCGTTTATCAGCTCTTTTATTGACACGAGATGGGTAGTTAGCGCGATGATGCTTACCCAACTCACAAGACTCACACTCTAGACTAGATAAAGTATAAAGAAAGGGAACAATCCTCTTCAAGGTCCGTAGAAAAGGATGACCAAACCGACAATTGGTATCAAAAGCAGATGTGAATGTTGTTGGGCAGACTATAGGGTGTGAATGCTCATCAGGGTGGTACAACATGTCAACCTCGGTCCATGTACCAATCGTCTGCCTCGTCCTAAGCTCCTGAGAAACGCATCCACCAGAAGAAGAAAAAAGATGTGTCACAATTAAGATCTCGAGTCAACTGACTAATAAAAAGTAAGTTGAAAAGAAACCCAGGCAAATATAAGACAGTAGAGAAAGATAACTGTGATATGATATGAACAGACCACACTCCCTCTATAGCAGAGATAGTGTCGTTCGCTAAGGTCACTGGGATACATCCAGGCCTTAGCCTATATGAGGACAATATACCTCTCATGTCATATGATTCGTCGCTCCTGTATCAATCATCCATGGACGACGTACAAAAATCGAAGTAAAAAATGCGGTATGATTACCTCCCATAAATCCTAAAGTGGTCACAGCTTAAGCCCAAGGTGTAGCCGATCCAGCCTGGCTACCAGAGGCAGATGAGATCACAAGAAGTCTTAATCTAGCAATCTCCTCCTCCATAGACTTGACGGAACTCTCGGATGATGTTGAATTCGTTGTAGTGGTGGATACTGAAGAAGAAGAGATCCCAACATGTGCACGAGGGGGCCTCCCAATCAGCTTCCAGCAAGTACTGCGAATATGTCCCTTCTAACGGCAGTAATCGCAAAAACAAGGCTCACCACTACCTTTTCCTTCAGCTCTAACCCCTTCTCGACCTCCTTTCGACCTGCTCCCCTCTCTCGTGGAGAGTAAAATGTGGGAGAACTCTCCGGCCTAATAAAAGCACTGTACTCACCAAATGCATGCTGCTCATCGGTGATCTCCGACTAAAATATCCGATGAAGTGTATGATAGGTGGTCGCAATAGTAATTTCTACCTTCCCAAGCAAGGCCGGACATGTCAACTGATATTTGGGACGTAGCCCACTGAGAAAAATAATCATTAGGAGAGCCTCATGTCACCTTTTCATATCCATAACATCACAAGTAATCGAAAACTTCGATACAAGCTGTGCAAGACGCCGGAACTCCAACTAATATTGATGTAATGAGCAAGTTCCCTGCTGAATCTTGTACAGCCGATGCACCAAGTCATAGGTCTTCGAGAGGCTCTGCTATAAAGAATACCACTCATGGAGCTGATCCCAAATCGCCTTCACGGATCCCAGGTAAACAAGATCATCCATAATGTGTTGCTCCATCGAACTGAGCATGAGATGGCTAAGCTGTGCATCATCGGCCTCCTAATCGACAGTCATCGAATTAGGGGGAGGGTTCGTCAAATGATCGCCCTTCTTCTTCTCCTTGATATATCTCAACACCATCAGCTTCCAGCTGTGGAAGTTCTGATCATCAAGCTTAAAGTCCACCATCTTGGTGGCTAAAACATCGGTGAAGGAGATCGATCAACTCTCGGATTTGCTCTCCATCTCTAATGCCATGAATCAAATAACCACAACTCCAAGCAAACACAACAGGAATCGATCTATTAAGATCCGATCTATACTCAAATCAACACTATCCGAACCAACAACCAACCCAATAAGAGCCGATCATGGACTCCGAGAGTACAAACTCCTTAATACCACAATCGTTGCACCAAAACGTAGAGAAAGTAAACATAAGAAACATTCGAGACACCCAAAATCGATCGAAATAGCCCCAAATCTTCAAGAACGACTAAGAAATCCAAAATCCGAGCCCTAGATCTCCAAGAACTCCAAATCCCACAACCAAAAAAACTCCTCAAATTGATTATAGTCGATGGCCAATCAAGAAACTGCTCAAATCGACAGCAACAGCCCCCAAATCGACCAAGAAAGGAGGGTTAAATCGACACGACCTATCAAAAATAGCAAAGAACACTCAAAAACGAAGAAGTAGATCCCAAATCGAAGTCATTTTGATCAATTTCGAAGCAGGAAAATATCAATCTCGAAGCAAAGACTACCTAGAATCAGCAAGAACTGCATCAACGATCTCATATCTGAATGAAGAACTCCGAATCGACCTTTGTTTGCTTCAGATCTGGACATAAATGATCAACCCGAGCTAGATCTGTGCTTCGACGACGAAAAACGAAGTTAATCGACTTCGCCTGAGTTAGTTTCACATCGCCTGAGGTCGGCGAGGGTAGGCGACGCTCCGGCGAGGGTGGTGGGGGCTGATTAGGGTTAGTGTTAAATGGTTGGTGTTTGGGTGAGATGAGTGGTTGAGATTAGATCTCAGGTGTTTGGGTGAATGAGTGGTTCTGATTGGGTCTACTTTCATATGAAGTATTGTGGGGGGAGATTATGAGAGAGATTGTTTTGGGGGAATGTAATGGATGGATTGGACTAAGCATAATCCTCCTCTTTAAATAGGCAATGACATTATGCTATTACACCCCTATTAAGCATCTAATTACATACGACAGACCCGTGTACACTACAGGTATTCTAACACAGGTAAAATCATTGGATATTTTGTTCCAGCAAATCTATATGATGTGGATCAACTTGAACATAGTGTATTTGAACTCTGCATGACCTATCATTGGTTCGGATGAGAAGGATTCTTCTTTCAACATTCTTGACGGATTCATACCTAGCTAGTTACTTACCTGTATGCATCTATTATATAGCATCAATCAATAGATGCCAATAAAGTTAAGATTCTTTGTGTCATAAATATGCATATATAATGATGTGTGCAAATGGCAATACTATCAAAAATTACTTACCATGGTCGTAAAAGCGTATAATCCAAAAGCTCCCCAAAAACGACTTTCATCAGAAAAAGCCTGTAAAACCAGAAAAGCAATAGATTCCATACTTAAAGGTCATGCTTATGATTTCTCGGGTCTTACAAGCTTAGACAATGAAAAGGCAGGTGGAAGTGATATGGCTAAATGACTTAAATCTGTCGGTGACATGTTTCAAGGCTAGAAAGAAGTATATGATAATAAAACAAATAGCCAAGTTAGTCTGATCTAACCATTCTCTCTTACACTAGTGGTTGAGAGCTACCACTACCTAATTGCTCATGATATCAAATCTAAGCATGCTAAAGTCATCTATCCAGGTCATCTGTCATTAGCAGTCCGACCAGCAATTTATCATTCCATTAGTAGTCTAGATAACTGGACCACAAATCACCTAATAAATGTGAAACACACCCTAATACTAGGAATAATCCCTGGCTTGATGATCAAGTAGCCACTCATGACTCAAATATACCCAGAGAGAACTAATGAGTGCGATGCTACAACCTTGAGTATAGTTGTAACTTATAAGTGTTAATTTCTGGAAGAACACCAACATCAACTTATGTATGTAGTTTATCACTTCTACGACTTCCTCAAGGTGAATATCTTCAGATGTGAATCCTTTCATATTAATTAAGAAGTTAGATTTCATGCCACAGTTCACCATGGTATGAAGAAGACTATGCTTAATCAATGTAGATCTACATGGTCCCACCCAATTATCAGCAGTTAAAACATATATTGATGACAAGGCTGCGATGTCTCATTCTCAAAATTTAGTTCTCAGATGATTAAAAAAATCCAGGTGGCAATTCTTCATGAAAATACTATAAACATAGCTCATGCCGTATATATGCAGAATGTCAATTTCTAGGGTAGCACCCTAAACTTAATGAATAGAAAATGTAATAACAGTCAAGGTCAAGTCAAGAAAAATGTGATTTATAACATGATGTGGCCATTTAACAGTGGATGAAACAAAGTCGTTAAAATGATTTGACAGTCCAAGGGGCTAAATCCTTAGATAGCATAGGTGTCAAAACAGGCTTCTTATTGTTGAAGCACGTGCTAGGGTATGGTTTATACGAAATCAGTCAATATGCATTTCATAATTATCATGAAAAGATAGATAGTGGATAGATTTACTGTAATGACAAGTTATTCCAAAAAAATGTTAGAAAAGTTTGTCGTTGAAAAAAACTAATTTGTTTTTTATAAAGCAATGATAGTATCTGTAGTGTCTATCAAACGTTATGGATTAAACGTGGCCAAATAAGCATGCCCGCCTAAGAAAAAGCCAAGGCAGGCAGGTGGGCATTGCCTATCACTCAGGTTATGTAGTTTCCCAGACAGCTAGGTAATCCTCAGTAACAAACTTGAATGGAAGAGTGGCACCTCTTTTGACGCTTTGCTAGATGATGATCCCCATAAAATTCTTGGGATCAGCAAACCAATTAGTGCGCAAGGGACAAACATTGAGAATGCCAGGTACGGGTTAGCAAACCTGGAATTATTTCAAGAAAGTAACATGTCGAATGCATATAATCAGCAGCTGAAATTGAAGCCAAACGTTTTACAAGCAAAACAACTACAAAGCTTACAAAAACTATTGCTGGAAACTATCTCAAAACCTCCAGAGCAATGTTTGGAAACATTAAAAGCAACTTTAAATGCGAAAAGTTCTTAGTTGGTCAGGTATCTACATTTTTTTCTTATACTATGTTTATTAAACTATTACCAATGTTCTACATCAGTTAGTACTTATTAGTTAATTACAGATTTGGACTCTAATATTTGAACATGCCACATTCAAGAATGATGTAGGATGTGAAAGAATTAATAATTTCAGGTTCCAAATAATTTTCTTACAGATAAAAGTTATGTTTTTAGAGAAGCGGGACTAGATTTATGAGCAAAGACGTAAGATAGCTATCACTAAAAACCAGGACACATCAAGCCACATCAAATATGCAGTAGAACTTTGCTCTCCGATACATGAGTGAAGTGGTTAAATCCCTGTAAATTGACACCTAAATTTGACAACTAACTTTAAAATGATGAGCAGATGATAGGAAGAAAACAACAGAATTATTATTAATGGAGCAAATCAACATCTTCTCACAATAGAATAGATTTTGATAGGTTCCACTGCTAACCGCCAAGGAATAAGTGAGGGTTACATTTCATGGTATAACACTTTAATAAGCAGAAATACATCTGTTGGAGGATGAATCATACCAACTCATTGCATGGCTTGAGAAAAGCAACCGTACTATTGCAAACACAACTGGAATAGTGATCCCAAGGACAAGGCCCATAGCATGGAATAGCATTCCTGAAGATCACAATATTAGATACATTAAAACTAATCAAAATCTGTAGAGATCCACAATACAATATCTGGACTAGAAAAATGATTATGAATGGCCAAATCATAACGAGGAGACTGAATAAAGAAAAAAATTAAGAGGTTTGAGATTGAACGCTTATAGTATGAGAGACAACTATTGCATACCATGTATGTTGGACTGTGAGGTTGTATAATTTCGATTTCCCTTAAAATTTTCAGCTTTCAAGTAAAATGAAATATTATGGAATCAACTTCTATAAGCGGCAAGGGGCTTGGAGCAGCCCAAGGGGGAGACCCAGGGTCTCCCATTTATGAGGGGGTGGCTAATTTATCCCACCTATTATCTCAAAAAAAACTTCTATAAGTGGCTGAAAAGTAATAACCCCTGTTTATTTGGTAAGGCTGACAGAACAAACGATTATTGTTATTTTGAATGGGAGAAACAAATATTTGGACATCTCTTTCAGGTCATTAGTTTATCGCCCTCGCCCATAGTCAAAGAAAGAAAAATCTGGGGAAAACTGCTTCTATCTTTTCATTTATAATGGGCAGATACAAGGGTAAACACTATAAACAACATAAATAATAGAAACTCCAAAGGTATTTTCCATAATGTTAAATGAGCATACCTTTAATCAGGTTTGAAAAGGTTGCAAAGCATGAGTGTCTTGCTTTATTTGAGTCACAAAGAAACAGCGGCATGAGTAAGAATATGATGGCTGGCACACTGTGAAGTACCAGGGATACCTTTCTTGAATAGAATATCTGAGGCATACAAGACGGAAAAAGCATGAATTATCATAATCTCATAAGGATTAGACCAATTCCATTTCCAGTATTTCCTCTAAATTTTATTCAAGGACATGATCATTTTTTGATAAAGCTGATCGCAAAATATAAACTGAACAAAATTAGAGATGATAATGATAGTCGTATATACCATAAACCAAGACAAATAATCAAAATAGATTGCCCGATCATCATTGGTTTCATTTGCTTGTGCTTCAAGTGATCTTTGTTCAGCAGTTAGAACCATTGGTGAGCTTGCAAATGCCTCGATCAAGCTAAACATATTATCACCACGTGCTTGGATGCTTCCAGGCCTGTATTATGCATATTGGAAACATTTGAACACCCGAAAACAACAATTACACTGCACTCAAAGTTATTATTACGGAAACAAATAATGGAAAGACGAATTTTCAACACATACAATAGTCTTTCCATTGTATCATAGGCGGTATGATAGTAATAACCGCCCAGAAGAAAAATGATATCCAATCCTGGAATATTTGCATGATCTTCAGAAAAAATTCTGTAATCTGTATCCCCAGGAATAATGCCAAAAACATCCTGCATGTATAGATTCAGTAACCAGATTGCCAGATATACATGGAGATGAGGATGCTTATACAACTAATACAAAGGTTCTACACTAATAGATATTGACTCATTCACTATAAGCAATTAAGAACTCAAAGGCATCAGGTACAGATAGCAGATATACTTTCTCTATTTGGATTAGATGCAGGGATCTTTTGAGGTGGTCTAAATAAGTAGATGGAAGCACCAAAAAGGGATACGATTAATTATTTAATTTATCAACCGGAACGAGAGCTAAACCATAAGAACTTGGGCCGAGACTCTGGATTAAGATACAAAAGTTGCTAACTTATCTGAGGAAGTATACTCTAACAGATAAATGGTGAAAAAGAAAATATAAGGCCAGTGTAAACTGGGATGAATGGCTTTTCTTTTCTTGCTATTGTAGTTGATGTTTCAACTGTTATTGCTGCTCCTGTTACTATGGTCGTTGTAATAGTTTTTTATATATTTCCAAAAATGATTGGGAAAAAAACTAGCGTAGTAAAAACATCAGGGCTACTCGGAAGATAAGAAGAAAAATGCAAACAATCAATGATGCAGATGAATCTAACTAACCTAAAAGGCTGACATAACCAAAAGGAAATCCTAAACAAAGCAATGCAACGATACAGAATGATGCAATGCACAATCCACGATCTATATGGAAGTCCAAGCACACACGGATTTTGAGATAGAGCAGGAATAATATCTATGTAGCAAAAATATATGGCTTAATTCCAAAAAAAACAAATTTTTAGCTAAACTACGAGAAACTACCATGGTACAATTTTTTTCAGTTTTTTGGCAGTTTCGTGTAATTTATTGCTGATGTGGCACCTTACTTTGGGTAGTTTGTCGTAGTTTTTGAAAGTTTTGTGGTAGTTTCTTGTGTATTTTAAAAGTTTCTGGGGTTTCTCGTAGTTTAGCCGAAAGGTTTGGGGGTTATTTGGAATTAAACCAAAATATATACATGCTAGTAAAATGCAATAAAGCAAGTTATAAGTCAAGGAAGCAATCACGCCTTCAAATAATATGGAGATCACATCCAATAAGGCCAATGTCGTATGGCGTCCATCAAGAATAACAGAGGAAAAAGTTTATCCAAAAAAAAATTTGAATAAAACACCAATCATAGCATAGCTAACATGCCGCTTCATGCCAATATATAGGATGTAAACATTCAACCAAAGTCCTGCTAATACAAAAGCTCCACCTATTGATCTCTAATTAAACGACTCTAATTTAATAAGTATACCTAATAAAATACTTATCCTCCAACGTTTAAAAAATTAAAAATTAAAAAATTGACTGGACAGCTCTGATCTGATCAATGCCTTCAATCATAAAGATTTCAAAATGAGCTGACAACCCTAACTCAACTAGAACTAGAATCAACATGTCAAAACCTCCTCTCATAGACTCACAACTGAACCCCATCACCTAGCTAATTAAAATGAAAGGAAGCATGCGGTGAATTTAATTCATTGCATGCAGTTTCAATAAGTTATATGGGCATATAAATATTGTGACTGTTCGGTAGAAAAAGAAAGTACGGCAAATTGTATATGTTTTCAACAGAGAATTGCAATTAGTGAAATTAAATAAAATGTGACTGGTAGAGTGCAAGCAGCAACAAAAGAAACATCCCTGGAGGACTAACCATCTTTATACACCATAACCACATCTAAATAGAAATATATACAGAGGCAGGAGGTCAATTACAACAGTAATGATACTAGAGTTATTGGGAGTTTCTACTTTAAACAGACATGGGATCCATGTTTTCACTTACACATTTATTTTGGTGAAAATGTAATTGAATATAATACCTAAAGAAGTTGTAAGAGAGGAATATATGTAACAGCCCCAAATTATGAGATAAGGGCTCGTTCAGTTATTGTTTAATTTTCACCATGAACAGAAGTCCACGACCAGATGTTAATGACCGCCAGGCTCAGAAGTCCACGAGGGGCAAAAACTATGCATTTATTTCCACCAGGAGCCGAAGCAGATGTGCAACAAAAATGACATACCCGGTCCTGAATTGTTGAGTTCTTATTATGAATATGATAAGCAACTGAGGAGACGGCCTTTAACTGAGCCGATTGGAAGCAGCAAATTTATATAGCCGGCCCCAAAAATTTGGGAGAAAGGCTTGTTGCTGTTGTTGTTGTTGTGACATACAATAAGAAATATATATTTACTTCACAAGGTTCACAGTACTTGCATTTTTGCACAAATAAAAATAGCATCAGACATCTTTTAAATTTACATTAGCATATCACTGTCCTAATCTTGAAGGTTATCTCACTTAACATCCTGGAAAGTCATGGCAGTGCCAGGTATCCAGCTAATTTGCAGTCAAACTTATATGCATCAGCTATGGAAATCTATATATGTCAGCATTTTGCGTATGAAGAAACAAAAGATGTTGAAAAGGTGTTTTCGAAAATCATGACCCTTTAGGCAATATTGGATTGGTAATTTGATGGTACACCTTCATGTTCTACATGTTCCCCATAAATATATTTGCACCCATGTTATAGTTTTCTGATGAGATTCACATCAAGGACAAGCCGCAACCTTTTTCCCCCTTTTTTCATTGAAAGTAATGTCAACTAGTTATTGACTTATTGTGCCTTGTTGAATCATGCTACCGTCCTTCATAGAGAAAACATCTTGAATGGAAAAGATAAGGATTGAACTTTTGTAATAGACGCGATCAGTGGCTTTGGCTTTTAATTTTTAAAGTGCATGATCTGAAATATTTAGGTATGATGTTTAAATTTTGTTGATTGTCTCAGCAGGAAAATGGGTTTTCAACCTACTCTGATTCACCTTGCAGAACTTTCGAATGTGTATTATGCAGATCATGGTAAACCCTTAGAAATACATATCTGTATAAAAAAATATTATCAGTACACAACTTCATAGACAGAAAGTTAAAAGCATCAATTTATATTCACCTAAAAAAAAGGTTCTATTGATATCATTTTATTAGTGAGCCAGGTGCAATAATAAGCAAGGTTCTCTATAATATACAAGTAATATCTAAAAATAGAAATTAAGATCTGTCCTAAATATGGAATAATGAAAAGCTATAAAATATTTTCTTGCATGTATAAACTTGCAAATCCTATTTTAAAAAAATAATCTGGCCTGATATTAGTGTACAACAAAATTTTACACCCCTCCCACATTTTCTCTCCATGCATGTCATATGTGTATAGACATGTATGTACTTCTATGATGTACATGCATGAGTACTCTCTAAATAAACCAAAAAGAAGGAACCAGAAAAAAAAGTCAAATATTATAAAATCATATATCATATGAAATTATGTTAGGATGAATACTTTGATAGGAGGATATGGAAAAAGTATGGACCTGTGCTGCACTATTTGCCATGGGATATTTAGCAGATTGAACATAGACATGGGAAGGCCAAGACCCAGGTCCAGATTGGACAACCAAATCTGTTCAGTAATAGAAAGGTTTAGCAAATAGTGAAGTACATGCGGTTCCATGATCATCAGAAACATTAAGATATTGCACTATATAGCAAAGGAAAATATTAAAACTTTTAATTTCTCTAAAAGTTTAGTATGTTTTACATTATTATCTCCCATGCAGTGTATTTGGCTCCAAGTTATTCTACTTTTCTTATTGTAACAGTCATTCTTATTACAAGTTTCATTTTTAGAAAATCACAGGCTGTTCATGAAGCAGAATATTTCTTTATAACACAAAAAGCAACTTCCTTGGAAATTTTTTATAAAAAACCAAAGAACAAGTAATCAGAGAGATAAGCACTATGTGTTTCTATCTTTTCATTTCCACTCCATTCTTCTGCTTCCCCTGCTTCCGAATGTTCTCTTATTTCGTCTCTCCTTCCTCAGTTATATTTCTTTCATCTCCATAAATGATCGTTAGTTTATGTGCAGGAAGCAAGTGATACTATTTGCATCTTGAAAATAATTATAAATGCTGCTGAATAAACCTGTCTTTCTATTTGTTTTCATTAGTCCTTGAGCTCTTTCTGACGAAAAGCTTATGAGTTTGTCCTAATCTTACAGAAAATCTTGATGATTTGTAACAAAAAACCTTTTCTGGGCTTGTAGAATGTTCAGGTGTGAAATATGTCACAGAAATATAAAGATTTCCATGAAGAGTAACTCTCCCTCACACATGTGCACATGGGTGACACACATGTGGTAATGCATGCACGGATGTCCATGTCCATCATGAACCATAGGTGTTCATTGTATGGAAGTTTTGATCTACAGAATATTTGGACTTGCGACCTCTAACCCATGTATGAACCATGTGTCCTATGCTCCTATTATTGAAAACAAATTTAGTTTGCACGACCTTGATGTATGGCTTAAAGGCCTTTAAATCCTTTGTTTTCATACATATAGCCATATAGGTGTCAAGGTATAGTCAACATGAAATATTCCGGGTAATCTAAATATTGTGATGAACTAAGTTTCGTTCTTCTAATTTGCAAACTGGTTTGGAATGGGTCACGCGCACACAATATGTACATGCGTGCACACATACATCCGTGTGCGCGCGCACATGCGGGCACATACATATATACATGGATACACATGGCCAACAAATATATATATCACATCCCCTTATTGCTGATCTCCAAAAGTTCTATCTCAACCCACACCGAGCATTCAGATTTTCTCCCTGCATTTTCATCAAACCGAGGAGCAAAACTCCACTTAAAGTACTATCTGCTTAAAGTACTATCTACTCACTTTAAGTACTATCTACTCACTATACCAAATTCAGCTTTTATGGTTTATGCAGCCTCATTTGTTAGAAAATTGACTCTATATTGAAATCTAGAATCCTTAGATTAAAGCAGCCTCGACCTTCCTCTCAACCCCAAACACGTGCGCAGATGGTGACAGAGCATTTAGACCAAAATGCACTGCAGTAACGAAGAATCGTAATGTCACAATAAAAATTCCATTTATTAACCGGATGTTAAAATGGAAAAAAATTCGCCAAAACAACTGGTATAGCATGTAAATTAGGTATTGCCTCTAAAAAAATGAATTGCCTAAAATATACATTGATTACTTTCCCTGGTTGAGAAATTACTGTATAAAGGTGAATGAGCAGATAATATCTGCCAATGTTCCAAATTTAGTGCAAGGCAACAGATTAAATTATGCCTGCTCTACAAGTCTAAAAAAATTCCCTATATTTAAGGACTATGATTCTTACAGTGCTAATCGTGCATAATAGTTTTGTCGATATGCAATGTTATCTGCCAGACATGGGTGTGACCTTCAAGGACTAGATTCTATCAATATGGAAAGAGGGTGCCAGGTGCAGTGGGTAAGAGACAATGCTAATATTTATTTATATAAGTAAAGATTAGATGGTACAAATTGATTTTGCGTTATTATAATGTCATTATTTATTCTTAAAGCATATCCAGTTGATGATCATATGCAAAGTGAAATACTTTTGATATTTGGAAATGAAGGTAAGGAAAAAATCGAATATTTCGGTCAACATTCTTCAAAAGTTTACTTCAATAGTTAGAGAATAAATATAATAATTCAAAAAAATACATCAGAATCATACCAAGACCACCGGTACCAGATGCTTCTAAATTAATAAATGCTCCAACTGTATCACTCCATTTATGTGTCTTCACAAAGCCATGAGCACCCTATGTAGTAAAGCACATAATGAAGATTGAAATAACTATATATCAAGACGAACGTGCATAGTATCTATCTATATTTTCATTAGTTGTTTAGCTGTTCCTAGAAAGCATTACAAGACAGAAAAATGTTCACACAACAATCCAATATATAACCAATACATGAGAATATAGTTCACTATTTAGAAAATATAGTCAATTTATGTCAAGAAATGGATAGAAGCTACAATGATACATGTAACGGGGAAGTTGTTAACTAAATTATGTAGCGGTTATGCAGTAATACAAAAGTAAATTGCCAGCTTGCCTTTGGCACAGCCATAATCGCATAAGCACATGAAAGAAAGTATCATGATTTCTCTTAAATGTCCCTTCCGCTGCATCAAAAACTCCAAAGTTGTGATGAGAGTTGAGGGTTTTATATCTATATTCTAACATGCCCCCGCAGGTCGAAAGCCCTTTGGGCCAAAACCTGGGCTTTTGCGCAGCGGTATTTTTAATTTTAATAAAACCGTATTTAATACGCGCCCGATAGGAATCGAACTTGGGTTGCTCTGATACCATCTTAAATGTCCCTTCTGCTGCATCAAAACTCCCAAGTTATGATGAGGGTTGAGGGTTTCTAATATTTATATTCTAACAATTTCCATGGATCAAGACTTTTGGCTCTGGGTCATGGGCAAAACGGAAGTTTGTATGGCCATGCAACCATCTTGTTCCGGTGGCTCATGAATACTTGCATGAATTGGTAAAAGGTAGATTTGGGTAAAGCTTGGTGATAGAAAAATACTACAAAATTATAAGTAGGAGTCACTTATAAAGTATTGGAATAAATAAAAGTGAGATGATGGTAAATCTTGCAACAGCGCCCAAGTAGGTTCATGCAATGTTACGCGGTTTCCATGTATAGTTGGAGTCCCTAGCACTAAGTACCTCAGATGGATTTGCATGATAACCGGTAAAGACATGCAAAAAGTAAATATTGGAACACTTAGAACTTGCAGGGCAATAAATGTATGGCATTCAAGCTTCCCAATGATATGTGATAAAAAGAAAGGAAAGTAATAGGTCCAGTCCTCTTGCAAACTATGCAAGTATTATCTCTTAAGATCAACAAACTTCTAAATTCTCTAATATGGGGTGGGATGACAAAATATTTAAGCCTACACGTATTTTCTAGTTGTAGACATGCCAGAAGCCTGATTATCTTGGGTTTGGACCTAACCCTACTGCAGTAGGAAAGGGTCAAGCTAGCCAATTGCCAACTTTGTTTAATAATGATATATGATCAGGTCCCGAGCTAGCGTTATGGTAGATTTTCTTAGCTGATGAAAGGCCTCAAAAGGCTTAAAAGGGCTTTAATTTGGGATCCATTTGTGTCCTCATATAGACCTTTTTATCTGTTGGCTAGCCATTTCAGATCAGATCTTATTAATGTTCAGAAATCCACCTTAATTATTGGACCAGTCCCTTGCATCCCATCTTATTTCATCCTTCTTAGGCCTATGCTTCCACAGATCTTAGTAAGTATCCTAAATTGTTCTTGATTTGTTTCTGACAAGGTTCCCCTTTCTTGTAGTCTGTATCCCTAGGGGATCGCAAACATGCACTTCCATAAAAACTGTGTGAGCACTTCAATTGGGAGGAGGCCACCTATGTTTACTATTCTGCGATTTATGTTTATTGAACCAGATAGCAGTCCTCCAAAAACACTCTATTCGTGCCTGATGGCAGCAGAAGGCTTGCTTTAAAGATGATACTACAAAGTGAAGAGTCAAGTCAATACATGTTCCTCATTATACGTGCAAAGACCCACTAAAGAGCTGGATGTACAGCTAAACCAGGCAAATTTTAACTAGATTGTTGGCTGTTTAGATTGTGACACAAATATAAGAAGGTCAAAATATGTGGTTACGGTAGTGGTTACGGTAGAGGCAACAATAATCTTCCAGCTTCCAGGATAGAAGCAGCATATCTTCCAACTTTTGTGGTACAGTGGTAGTCCTAGAAGGAAGTCCAACAGCTATGACCCTTAAAGCTTTTTTTTTTGTGAGCTTAAATCTTAATATTAATTGCGCCCATCCATATTGAGGAACGTTGTTTTAGTACTCCATTCTCTTGAAGTGCAAATATTGGAGATACAAGTTGGCAGTGAGTGTTTCTTGACAATTATAAGATCAATTGCACATGATAACTGTCTGATAATAAATACGCAAACAAGTTGCAGCAGGAACAAATAACATAAATGTGATCTTTGTCAATATTATATGTGAACCAACTAAAAGGGTATAAATGAAAATTCACCGGTATAATGATAGGATTAGGAAGGTGTCCAAATCATCAGCACAAGATATTGGGTACACTGATACAGTACAAAGATGAGAATTCGTAGCTGGTTGATCCCAAGAGGGGATTTATGATTCGAGCAGTATGAATTTTGAATTAGAAACTCGACTCAAGAGGGGATCAAGTATTTAAAAATAGTTTTAAAACCCCCATTTAAACTGTTTAACAAACAAATTGCTAGAAATAACAAAGTCAAACCAAAATAAGCTATTGTTGGTTTCTTCACGCTTAAGCGACCAGGCACTCTAGCTGCTCCACTTTTTTTCATGCTTTTAAAACACTGAGGTGGATAAAGAATTTTAAGTCTCTTCTTTCAGTTGCATCTTTAACTAGAAAAACATTTTCAATCACCTGAAACTGATTGAGATTCTAATTCCTTTTGCTTTCTCTTTCACTTTCACTCAAATATCAAACAAGCAAAAGAAATATCTTAAACTCTATTTCCATCTTTTTCCTCTTTTCTTGGAATCAAACCCATTGAAAAAACTTATGGTTAATCAGATTGTTTGTGCTATGTCTCGTCATGAAAGATCTAAAGGGACTAGTCAAAGTAGACAGCAGTTTACAAACGTGAACATTATAAGAGTAGATCAATAGCCAGAGATAACTAGGCGAAAAAAGATAGGAAAAGATCAATAGAAATGACAAAGACGAAGAGTAACTAAAGCAACATACGTACATATATAGATGTAAATATAATAATATATGTATGTATATGTGTTTGTGTGTGTACACACGTGTGTGTAGAGAGAGGGGGATAAACTCTTTCCAAATGTGGTTTGTTACCAAAAGGAAAATTTCTTCTGCACCGTTAAAAAGAAAAATTAGAGGTCGAGGTGGAACCCAGCGTGAATCAACCACTAGCCGTGCTAGTTCAAGCATTGATGCTGAAAAAAGTAAGGAAAAGCTTCAGTTTCCAGTTAGAAGAAAAAATGAAGTTGAAGATTAATCATAAAATACAGTGAGTATGACATCGCTCACCAACACAAGAACCACAATCGCCTGCACCAGGGGAACCAAGTGGACCGTCGAAGTGCCCATTCACTAAGATGGATGGTTCGTCGTCTTTAGAAGATTTCGAAGAAATCCTGAGAAAACCATAAAGAATAAAAATGGTCAGATTTTTAGACTATGCAAGCAAATATAGTTCAAGAATCTTTATGTAATGGGGAATAAAAGAGCAAAGAAGTTTATTTTTCTTACTTTCACTTTTGGTTGCTCCTATGCTTAGAAATGTGAATAAGATTTCTTAGTTTAGTTTGGTTTGCTCTAAACTTCACTGCTCTAATGCACTAAAACGTATATACTTCAACACCAGTTCCATACAAGAATGTGGTTCAGGCTCTGAGTTTTTATTTTTTTATATCCTTGAGTTGAACACTATTATATTACTCTATTATATCCCTAGAAGCTTCTGTGTCTCCGTTTTCCAATATTGCCTTACTTCCTACTTAACACCAATAGCCCACCCAATTTATTACAGTTGTTCTCCACAGTTCTAATATCAACATCCAAATTTGCCTTTGTTGGTGCAGGATATGATGATATAAATTAATAAGTCTACAGAATTACATAATTTGCAGAAAGACTAAATAAATTTCCCCCTTTTTTCCTTTTATCTGTTACAAATGAAGCTTTAAGAGAAGGGTTCACAAAATCCCTTCTTCAGCTATCATATCATCACCGAGGACTTTCTCATTTAAGACAGCTATGTATCAGAATGGTCCATAAAAGATTTGTGAAAATCGATAATGCAAGAGTGGTAGTCTCCTAATGTTGAACTCCAAAAGTTCCAAATACATGGCTACAGCAATTATATACAAGAGAAGGGCTTGTATAAATCGTAAGAAGTTCACATTTAGGACAGCATTGATAATGCAGCTTGTGCTCGGCAACCAGGGAGTAAACTTTCAAAAATTCTCGTAGTCAGGAAACTATATTCAACTTAGGCATAGATAAAGCCACACACACACACACATAGAGAGGGAGAGGGAGAGGGAGGGAGAGATCATTCTCAGCTTAAAGAATCTGTATAGTTTGATTGTATCATCTACTTACTATGAGGGTGATTGCAAGTTAAAGGCACAACCAGCTTAATCTCGAGGTAATATAAGTTGGTTATAATAAATAACAGAATATTCTAAGTGAAAATATGTGGAAATTATATGATGGAGTCATATTCAAGATGAACCTCCCAAAGCAAATCATTGTCAACTTCACAGGTTTATTGCAAAATATATTTTATGTTTCATCAGGAGCCAAAACAGTACATAATTGGTAAGGACCAAGTTTATCAACATTTCAACTAGTTAAGTGAAATAAGAGCTTGAGTTTACATTAAGGACCAAAGTGAGAAGAAAGGCAAAAGCATGCTCCAGTTGAACATAATAGAAAGATGAAGTTGAAGGAGAAGGAGGGATAGTGGAACCCGACTAGTGACTAGATCACATTTAGCCTACCATTTCAAATTGTTGGTCATATTCAACATTAACAGCAGGTCTCCAACCTGGCAAATAATTTAACCAGTTCAACCTAGAGAGCAGGTTTTCCACCATTCGATCAATTTGACTTGGGCAACCTTACCGTCTAGATCCCAAAATTACTCGAATTGAGCCATAGACTATTTCTTGTTTTACCTTGTATTCTAATACTTTCTTTTAAGTTTTTTTTATTTATTTAATTGCACTCCAAGCTTATCTGCCTTTTCGGCCGTATAGAGACTCTCACAAAAAGGCTCTCTAGAGAACATGACTGCCTGCCACAGCAGAAGAAACACTGGAAAGCTATAAGTCTGATATTGAACCACCACGAGCCCAACCCCCCAAACCCCAAAAACCCAAAATAAAGACACAAGTCCTTTTAGTAAACTCACAGGAGGGCCTTCCCTAAATTGGCAATTATAATAGTGATTGAAGAATGTGTGCGCCTTAAACTTCCAGCAAGAACACAGAGAAACAAGAGAGGTAGAAAAGAAAGAAGCCAAGAAGGTACCACCAGAAAAGCCTCCAAAGAGAATGAATTAAAAGCCCAAAAACAAGACCTACTAATAAGCGCACAGGATAACGAAGACTCCAGTTCCTTATATGTCCCATAAAGCACTTGACCATAACCTATTAATGCTTTCGAATGAAATTAACATGAAACCCAGAAACACCTCATCCTAAATGGCTCTATTTGTCATATGCAAATTAAAGTCGATTACACATCAGGCATCACACCTATCAATTTGTGTCATCAATCATCACCAGAGGAAGGTGTATGCACTTTCTTAATAAACTGAAATGATATATGGTCCCCTAGATTAATCATTAGATTCATTACTTTAATAGAACAACATTGGTATATTGTAAGGAACTGGTTAATGGTAGAATTAGCTCATGTCTCATTAATCAGTATTCGCATCCTAAATGACCTCATATCTAAAATGGCAGTGTAATTATATATCAAAACATCAAATCTTAATGGAGCTCGAATCAATAGAATCCATATTTCCCAGCCATGAAAAAGCAGATCGATGTAAACTTTTAAGATGAAATGTCATGTTCATGGAAAATATAAACAAATCATCGCAGATTTACCTCATGGCAATATTTTTATGATTTCTATACCCAAGCGTGACGCTGTGACGCAAAAATGTCATTTTGAAAGAACCACTGACAAGTGTTTCGTCTATCTCCACTCTGTAACATAAACATAGATAGTACTCGGGGGTGCATTACAATAAACTACAAAGAACAAGATTAAAAAACAAAACATCAGATATTATAATTTCTTTGGAAAAAATAATTAAATTTCTTGGGACAGGTCGGCACCTTTGACCTTTCCAAAACATGACAAATTGCAATGTCACAATTTTAATACCACTCACCATGACACCTTTGTCGATTGAGTTAAGTGATGGTTAGCAGCTGCAACATTCGACAAAAGAATGAGTCCCTCATGTAATACTAGCATCTAGTTATTCCTTTACCTACATGAAGGCCTATAAATTTTATGGGATGCTCTGTAAACTCAATGGGTGTATTTTTTTCTCAGAAAGTAGAATATCCATCTTCATAGCTCAATAGTTTTATAAGTTCTGAAATGAGGATGACATTAGCTAGGTTTCTAATAGGGTGTAATTTTTTTGATGAATAATGCCTAAATGTGCATGAGATACGCTGATAACACACTACTTTTCACATCCCCTATTACTGACATTATCAGGACATTAGGGCATTACAAGCAAAAGTATACTGGCAGTATTAAATCTAAATCACATGTCAAAGCTTTCATTTTTTTTCTAATTACTCTCGCCAACAGAAGGTATCATTTTCTTATCAAGATGCGCGGCATGAAAAATTTGACCCATGCCATCAGTTATTTTCAGAGTACAAAATCTCTCCACATTATATGTCATGGGGATAAAAGGATGAACACATGTCCTTAATTAGTTAAAAAAAGGCAAGGGGGGAAAAGTTGTTAGGTAACACTTCAAATTGCCAAATACTAATCATAGCCAGCTTCAATTATTACAGCATATGCAAACATATCATAATTTATAACCAGAACAGATCGAACAAAAATCAAATTAACCTAAAAACGGCCAGTCAACTTTCTAGACTGACCTGAACTGAGATCCAGCACGATCCGCTATCGCCTTTAGCTCCCCTTTTATATACTCCGCCGCCTCCTCCAACCCCTGACGCCCTTCCTAAATCAAGAAAATCAAACACAAAATCGCATCCATTAGAGTTTGAAAACAAAAAAGCTGCTCCATTTCAAGCAAAAAACAAACGGCGCGGCGCAAACCTGACGGCCATCGATATCGACGGAGAGCTTGCGGATGTGATCGAGGGCTCGAGCCTCGGAGAAGCGATCCTTGGGGGCGTCGCGGCGCAGGGGGGTGATGTGGTGCATGTGGACGATCTTGTATGTGGCGTAGGACATGATGGCGTAGATGAGGGAGAGGGTGACGAGGCATTTTAGCGCCGTTAGGTCTTCTTTTGATCGGAACCCTAGCAACGACGCCATTGATCGCCGCTGGTCGAAAGCTAGAAGACGAAGCTTTCAGAGAGAGAGAGATCTGATTCGTATTATGAAGCGAGCAGAGGGAATGGGTCAATGAGTCTGCTTAGCGTTAGGGCACACGTCGTGCGGGTACGATGTCTGAGGTTAACGGGATTTTACTGCAGGAAATGTTTTATGCGGTAATTGGGGAGTTAGCTAGCATAGAGATTAATGGGACGGCCTCACCAGGAATTTGAGGAATTAATAGGTATACTGGGTGTCATACTTTGGGCCGGAATGAGAGAGAAGAAGCGGTTTTGGACAATCTTGAATAGCGGGTAGGGCTCACACATCTATTTCTTGTCTCTTTTGTCCGGTGTATACGGCCGGCACATGAAAAAAAATTCCATGTATTCAACGGCGTTATAGTTGAGTCTTTATTTCCTTTGACATTTTTTATGAGCTGTGTACATGAAACTTTTAATCAAGGTAAAACGAGTTTCAGGATAAATATCTGGGGTAAATTGTACAAAAAAAACATTTTTTTCCGCTGTCAAAAACCATGCTTTTTTCCGCTGTCAAAAGCCCTAGAAACTTTTGCTGCAGTATGCACGTAGTTGCATGTTATATCTAATCAATTCATACAAATATTTGGATTTCGCAAAAAATGATTTAGATATCGCTGGCAGCTGCTTAGATATCGCACGAAACTAGATCTAGCAAGCAACTACTAGATATCATAAGTAAGGGATTTCTTGACAGCTAAAAACTTGTTCGGATGGGTTTTGACTATAGCTTTAAGGGCCGGGGGTTCGACAGCAGAAAAATGTGCTTGGGGTTTTTGACAATTTACAATAAATATTTTATATCAAGTAAATTGATATTAGACTTTCTATTTGCACGAAGAGTTGGATCTTTGCATCCGAAGACTGGTGATGCCCCCTAGTATCACTATAGGGAGTCCAAAGAAAGGTAAAGAGAGAGAAATTCGTTGAGGAGATGGATTGCGAAAGAACCGATGTGATCATTGACGGACCTATGTATATACAAGCCCGAGTGGGCAAATGACTTCCTGGATCGACGACTTTAGATGAACGCACACCAGCTTATGTATTGAAGCTAACATGTACTATACAAATAATATGCTCACTTTTTATTTCATTTAGAATGTTTGCCCCATTTTGTTCAAAGGGTTTGGGTATGAAGGTAGGATACATAATGTCCTGGATTCCATTCTCCTTCCCTGCGCTTTTTCTTTTGGTCTGAAACATTGAAAATATGAGATAAAGTTCTTTTGCTTATCCAGAATTATGTTTTTTCCGTCCTCCTTTTATACTTTGCATGCAATGCCAAAAAGTTAAAAACTGGAGATATGGTTCAACATCATTTTGCTCGGACATTTCATTCAATGCTTTTGATATTCCCCTTTTGGTTCACCAATCAAAACTTCACAAGCATAGCTGCATTTAAGCAAAATGAATATAATACGGTGAAATGAATGATAAGCACCGATAGATTTTTACAAATTAAAACAATTTAATGAGGTTTGAATAAAGCACAATTCTAACATGAATCTATTTTTAAAAATAATAAAAAGTGTAATGGAAATAAAATTTATTTTCCATTTATTAAGTAAAGTTTATCATCGCAACCGATAAGATGAGGTTTTGATCAAGTATCCATGAAAATGCTTTTTCTATAACATTTCTAGAGATTGCAAAATGCTATATATACTATTGCAAAATGCTATATATACTATTGCAAAATGCTATATATATTGGTTCGTCGAGGCTAGGATCGCAACAATTGTGACCGCGGCGGAATCATAGAATCAAATTTTTATGATAGCTTAGCATCAATTAACCACAACAAGATCGTTTCATACGCTACAATTGCTAAACAAGAGAGCAAAATTGGGAGCTACAACCTTTGTAGCGTGTCTGAATAATCCCGGAAGGCCTCACCATCGCTCCTACGTAATCCGGATCGAACTTGATCGATGATCTTCTTACCGAAGATGATCCACCTTGAGATAACCCCAACACAAGCTACAGCTTCAAATTAATCTCATCAAAATGAAACAACCACTAATTAAACTTACTAAGGATGATTTGTTAGGAATATGTATGCCCTAGAGGCCATTATTGTACATTATTGTATATTACAGTGGATGCTTGGACATATATATAGAGGATTTTCTTACTCGACATGATAGTATGCTATCTGGTTGCTCTTTATCTTAACATATTCACTGGTATTATTATACCGTCTCTCTTATACATGTTGATAAAACCCTTAGGATGTTAGCTTGACTACCATGACTATGATGCGGATCATACTACTGGGACCTGGGTAGTCTACAAGCACATCCTGTAAATGTTCCTAGTCAAGGGGATATCGAGACAGGGCATCGATATTCCAGAATAGACTAGTGTGTACGTTTCTTCACCCTGTATGGGGGTGATGGTTGATCCCATAACCATTGGTGTTTGACAACAAAAATTGTACACATTAGAGAATGGGTACACCGAATAGGACTCGCCGAGAACTCCTAGATGGTACTATACATATCGTCAGATAGCAGTTCTCTGATGAAACTGGTACAGATTAGTCTGTAGATCCGAGATCGTCATAGATTCTTGTGTGGTTCCCACTGTGCTTTGATTTCCTCTCTACCATGGCTCAAAAGAGTCGTGCAAACAGGTGAATTTTGGGTACAGTCCCGAGTCACATGGAGGCAAGAGCGATATGAGTGGTTTCGTCTCTCCCGGTATAAAGAGTTAATGTTGCGCTATACTCGATTGGCTATAACAGGAAGTCTCTGGCCAGGGCTGATACTGAGATTTACTGGTTAGAGTTATCAGTAGTTTCTCAAACCGTTATAGGCCACACATCGGCATGACTTATCAAGTTATTGGGGCCTGACATATCCACCTCCAGACTCAATATGCCATATATCAGACGAAGAGACCGGACTGTACGGTAAGTGTTACTTATAGGCTTCATGAGATTTTGGACAAGCTTACTTGTTGATCTTCTAATCGCTCAATACCTGGGTAGCCGTTACGTCCAGTTAGTACCGCTGACGGTTTGTGGGTGACTGATATGATCATCACCTACTGCTGGCGTATTGACGACTCTTTAGAGTCCCACACAGAGATTTTCCAGTTCAAGCGAAACGAAGTAGGGCACATATGCTGATATGTGCGTGGGCCTAATTAAATACGAGTATGTGATACCGTATTGTAATCTGGCAGTTATCTGTTATCAGTCAGGTTATATATGATATAACCGGATTATCGAATCAAGTGTTGATTTGATAATGTGATATACAGATAAATAATATTAGTCAGTTATATGTGATAAAACCGGATTATTGAATCAAGTGTTGATTTAATAAAATGATATATATTTATATTTGATATAATTATGTATTAACTAATATTATTGCTCACTAATTATTTTCTTATATATATATATATATATATATATATATATATGTATATATATATATATATATATATATATATATATAGAAGCATGGTTGGATTTTCTATTTTGGGAAAATAGAAAATGAGGTGGAAATTTGAGGAGATATTTGTGCAATGGGGAAGCATGGCTTGATCATTTTATTTATTCATTTGTAGTCACTATAGAAGCATGGATGCTATATTTTAATGGTTTTAATTCCATGCTTCAATAAGTGAGGTATTTGATTAAGCCATTCTTTACTTTTTTTCCACACTTGTTCATTTTTCTTACTTGAGTTATTTTGCTCTCTAGCTCTCTTCATCTTTCTCTTCACCTCCTTCAAGCCCTAACACTCACATGAGTTATGAAATCTAGGGCTTGTGAGAACCCTAGTGAGCAAACAAAATCCCTACTTCACCATCCTACACTTGATTAGCAATTAAGTGTAGTGTGTTTCCTTCACTAAAGAGTTTAGTGAAGAGGTAGCTTGGATTAGCGAAGCTTCGGATGGATCATCTTCGGCACGGAGATCGCAAAGGAAGTTTGCACCTTCTTCAAGTAATGCCCAGTGGAGTCGTAGGGACCACTACACAGAGCTTATGAAGCAAAGGACTCGGTCTACAAAGGTTGTTGCCTCCTTCACTTAGAATAGTTTAAGTTATATCAAGTTTTAAACCCTAATCATCTAGTTAAGATTCTTGTTTAGTGTAGCTTAGCACTCCAATTTTTGAAAATGGCATGCTTGATGCTAGTAAAACCCAGTGGTGGTGCTAGGACACACTTTCATGGTATCAGAGCCAAGCTAGAAGATTAGACGATATTAGTTAGAATTACGAAACCGAAATAACTCCAAAACTGTAACATGAAACCTTATTCTCTGTCGAATTTTAAATGGTCTCTGAAAAATTTTCAAACAAGTGCAGAGAGCTACTTATCATGTATCTAGAACACCAGAAAAATTTAGGGCAAAACCATGAAAAAGTGGCCGGCCACTTCTTAAAAAAATCCGGCACCACCCGTTTTACTGTAGCTATTGTCCTCGAAATTTTTTTGGTGTTCTGATCTCTGGGTTTAGGGTTTTATGTTATTGTTTGATTTTGCCAAGGTTACATGTGATGTTATCTTTGTGTTAAGGCAATTCGGAGTGTTTTGTAGTTGTGTTTTAATATCGTTTCGGGTTTATGTTTGATATGTGATACAATATTTAGAATCCACAATAAATTAGTTTTGTGAAAACTAGTTTGTAATTGTAAAGCTAGCAATTTAGTCTCTATTAATCGATTCCCACGGAGTTTTGATTCGGATCAAAACTCCGTCGCAATCGTGTATAGTACATGATCGACGGTCGGGAATCTTGTTGAATTATCCGACTGCTTATTGAAAAGAGTTTTCAGTTTGAGACTAAAATGCAAGGTTTATAGGGTTAGACATGAAATTCGGAATATGAGATATTCCGAATTTATGATGTCGGAGGAAATTGCAGATTCTAATTATTGTAGTTTTTCATTTCTTTTCTGCGACCATAAGTGTAATATGTGGTGTATCCCTGATCTCGTTGCTATATGTCAAGGATATTTGGGATACGCATATTTACTTACGTTGATGACATGTGATCTTATGTGTTGCTGTGATATGTTATATTGGATCGTCGTGATTGAATAGTCGGGAGATTTTTGCGTAAGATGAGAGTTTTTCAATTTTCATTCATGTAAAAATATATGTAATATTCTTTTATTGGAACACTTCCGGGTTGAGGATGATGTCACCATTGATGTATATTATTTACTTTTACGAATTAGGATAGACCCAAGGCAGGAAGCACAAGTAACCGGGTTCTAGAGTCCAGTGGGAGACTATCTCGAGAAGTCGAGACTAGGTCTCATAACTCTAGAATTAGCAGGGTTGCTTGCCGCTCTCGTAGGGGTCTAGAGATGTGGGTTTATCTATTCATCACGACCGTGAAATCCGTGTTTTTCATTATTGGCTTAATTTAAAACACAGACCTCCTAGTATATCCAATATTTCATATGTTGACTTCTGCTGCTTGGTTCTGTAATGTGATCATATAACTGCGTGAGACGAATGCTATATTATATATATGATATATAATAAACGTTGCTTATATTTTGCACCCGCGCTAGTCCAGCCCCCGCTCTGTCGTTAGTTAAGTAACTTAACGGTGCATGACGAGGCCCCGTGGCGAATGCGGATGGCATAAGCGTACGATCTATTTTCGTTTCATTTTCTGTGATGTTTAGGAAACATTAAATGATGGGATTTCGTTAATGAGATTGATGAAAAGATAAGAAACCTAAAAATGTTGTAGAATCAAAATTTTCAAAAAGGTAGCTCTAGTTCTTGCTTTGCATAGTGGTATTTCTTGATAGATATCCAGCACTTCATTCGATGAGGAAAGAGCCGGCATCCCTTCACCGGGAGTGACCTCTTTAGCAAAACTAGCAAATGCTACAACTCACTTGGTTTAGTTTGATAGCTTCTCTGGTTCTTGCTTTGCATAGTGGTATTCCTTGTGAATATCCAGCACCTCATTCGATGAAGAAAGAGCCGAGATCTCTTCACCGGGAGTGACCTCTTTAGCAAATCTAGCAAATACAACCACTCACTCGGTTTGTTTTGAAAACTACTCGATTTTAAAAGCGGAGCTTAAACCACTCCTTTTCAAAATCACTAGATTCTACAACGATATCAAGTTCATTACGCTAAAGGTTTTCTTAAAAACCAACGTAACCCTCTGTCATTTCAGATAAGTGCTATTTAGTATTCATGCTATGTTTGTTGGCCTTCGTCAAGACGTAGTGTGCGGTAGCTGATTAGTGCTTATCTGCAGCATGTGATGCGGTTGGATTAGGGTAGTTGTGCGACTTTGTTGGCCTTCGTCAAGGGTCGTGCGGGTGAGTTTAATTCAATCAAGAAATGAACGGGCTGAACTTGACTTGCGGCCTATGGTTTGTTGGCTTTCATCAAGGTCATAGGACGTTAGGGGTAAAAACAATTATCGGGAATTTCAAGTGTTGAACTTTACAATGAGATTGCATACCTTCTATATGATAGTTGGATCCCGATACCCACTGCGAGTAAGAATTACTCCTGAGAGAGTTTTCCACTTTACAATTAGCTAATCAAGTAGGTGTCTAAGAAAGGTGTTAACAAGGTTATGCCCCTGCGGAAACGAGGCTATTTAATTAGTTCCATGCGAAAGCATGGGGAGACTCTCTCGGAGTACCAATACCTGACTGGCCGAACGATCGGCGAACTTATAGGGTGTAATTAATCTCAGCTAATCTTACATTTTAGGGTTTGAAGGAAGATGTAACAACCCTAAACTTTCTGTACAATTTTTTCAAAAATACAGAAAGGGGTACTTGAGCCTGAGCATAAGTTATAAGTATATTTTGCTTTTTAATAGCAAGAAGGAGCTTGTAGCTCATTGGTAAGACCTTGCACTGCTAAACCAAAACGCCAGAGTTCAAATCCCATTAGCCATATTAATTTTTAATTAGTTTTCTTTTAAATTTTTAGAAGCCCAAAAGTCTACACGTGCATAACCCGTAAAACCAAAAGTCACATATAAAACAAACTGGCCCAGGATATAGACCAAGCGACAAAGGACACGTGGCGTCGAGATCCGGCCTGACTCGGGCCGACAGGAAGCTTGAATCGGCCGGCGGCGCCGGCCGACTCGGTCCCAAATCCAATTTTCCTTTTTGTAAACCGTGCCTATTTGTCTCCCCATAACCCCTGTTCTATTTAAATTCCCTGCATTATTCCAAAGACTTAAAAATCCAATTAAAACTCTTTTTAATGCAAAATTAAATACATTTTTTTCCACACCCTTTAATCTACCATAACCCTAGTTTTTCCTATAAATACCCACTCAATTTTTCACACCTTTCATACTGAAATTCCTGTCCAAACTCTCAAGAAAAATTCCATAGGCTTTTTTGTGTGCAAGTGAAGTTAGCAAAGGGCGAAGCTCCGACGAACTTCCGGCGGTGATCCGAGGAGATTCCGGCGACGAAACGACGCACCGGCACCTCCTACCACTTCCTCTTCCTCTTCTCTTGACCCTAAACCCTTAAGTCCCTTCTCCCCCTCTTCTTACTATTCTAAAAACTTAGAATTTTAAAACCCGACGGAAGCGGAATTAATCCGACTTCCGACTCGGTTTTTCCTTAAAAATCATACTTTTCTCAAACACAATAATACCAAACTCTCACATCATGATCATTAAATATTAACAAAATATATTGACAAGTTTCATATCAAAATAATTTATATTTCAATTTTTATAGCACTTTTACAGAAAAATACCATATAGTTTAGTTTCGACATAAAACATCATTACCCCTTGCTATACCTTTAGATAGTTCACGAGGTAATGGCCTACCTCCTCAAACACTCATATGTAACATAGCATGATGATCTTTGGGAACATAGTTTTGGGAAAATACGGTTTTACACAAAACTACCTCAAACTTATAAAAACCTTTTTCTACAAGATATGTATTTTTAACAAATCCTTGCAATGTGCCGCTACAACCCATTTTGGGGAACCCGTTCGGGATGGTGCGGATTATCGCACATCCTCGGGCTTAGTAGTGCGAGATGCAGACCTCCGCAAGGAGCTTACGGCCTCGAAAGATTTAAAAATACAAATATCTTAAGAAAATGAGATTTCTAGAAAAATAATAAATTAAATTATTATATATATATATATATATATATAAATGTGTGTGTGTGATCAAAATATCTATTTTTGATATAGTATAAATATTCCAACTTTTCTAAATAAAAAAGAATCACTTTACATGAAAATACAATGCAATTCCATACAAGTTCAATACTTTACAATTAAATATCATATATTATGAAAATTATGTTTTATTCACTAGAAATGTCATAATGATAAAATATACATCAATGAAAACTCTAAAGACGATAATAAAATACTTGAGGTATATTTTGAAAATTATACAAAATTATTGTTACATAAAACCCCCTCAAGTTATCCTAAATTACAATAAGGACCCTAGTAAACATAGGTTTAAGCGGGACCAGTCTCTTGAGCCTTAGGGAGCCGGAGATATGGGTGCTTGCCTATTTAAGGTAGACAACTTAACAAACGGTATTATCAATATGGTAATCGTCTTTGAAAAAGACACAAATCCCGCCGTCCATGTGCAGCGGTTACCGATAACATCAAAACTTAATTCAGGATTTCAATTTCTTTTCTAATTGTCTGACTCAGACTGGGTCTCGATATAATCAATCTGACTTGAATGAGATTCAAGTATATATATAACAATTCAACATGAATCCATGAATCCATATATTCCATCTATCTTGACCGAACCGAACCATGGATAAACATACATCTACATGATTCTCCAGCTACATTCATTTACTGATATCATGGTTTCGGTAAGTCATCAATCTATACAATCTATAATACAAGACAATACAATACAATACAATACCATCAGTACAATCATTACTATCAATACAATAAATACACGGGGTGTTAGGGTAGTTCATGCGTGAATCTAACAAAATCTCAAGAATCTCCCTAGATCATGAATCCATGTCTACTAACACAAGCAAGCTATCATGAGGGCCCGTGTTTCCTTGCTCCTGGATTACAGCCTGTTGAGTTTGGAATACTTCAACACTAGGTTGAAGTCCCGTTACTAACATTTAATTCGGGTCTGTGGTTCCGTACCTCTGGATTACAGCCTGTTGGGTTCGAGAACACTCTTGAGATTGGTTGACATTCACCCTTAAACTTACGTTAGATTAGTATACCCAAGTAGAGACCTGTTAAGACACTTACCTTCACTGCATGTTCACTACACTTACATTATATGGCTATGTTACTTTTATACTACCATGCTCATGATATCAAGTTTATCTACTCGTCACACATTACTATACTTGTTCATTTGTATTACAATAAAACCGCATGCTAAATAAACTTGACAGGATGATATGACATACTCAATAATTCATATTATAATTTTTCCTTATCATTACATTTTTTCTTTACTCCCTTTTTCTTTGGGACTTACCGAGAGAAAGTTCGCTGACGGACCTTCCACATTTCTCTGTTTTCTTGGAATGTTCGTCAGATACTGAGGAGACTGAAAGAGTAGACATCCCAGAGGAGGAGCACCAACAGACCGAGTCACAGGCCTAGACCAGTTACCTTCTTTCCATTTCTGTTATGCCACTGTTTAGGCATTGCTTTTCATTCCATGTATTTACTTTTCCATGCACTGTAAAAGAATGTTAATAAATAAAGTTGTTGTTCATTACATTTGTCTCTTGTTTATATTTCTTTTATATTGCTTAGTTACGCTTAGCGTATTTACTTCTGAGTAAATACGTAGCGGCCTCGTCGCGTCCCCTTCGCCGTACACCGGGAAGCAGGGCATGACAGAAGATTTGATAAAAATAGCGGGAGTCATCCTGATTAGATAACATAATAACTAATCTAATCTTGTAAGAGCGCACGCTAAAATGTTTCTTCTCTTTCTCTCCAGGTAGCGACCATGACACGCCTTAATCAAGATAATAATATTGATGTATTGACCGAATCCACATATTATACTAGGCTAAGGAACGTTGGTTCCGCTCTATCTTATGAAAGTCATAAGTCTGAGCAAGGAATAGGGGAATACCAGGATTCCCACGCCATCCGTACGAAGAATGAGCATGCTGATGCATCGTCTTCGGGTGTGTTCGTTACCGAGAACCGTTTCTCAGTTTGCTCTACGTCCTGGGTATTAGATACTGAATCAGGATCCCACGTATGTAATTTGTTACATGGGTTAAGAAGAGGTAGAGAACTGGAAAAAGGTGATATGTCTCTAAAAGTAGGGAATTGTGCAATTGTTGCACCAAAGCAGTTGGCGAATATCACCTTATATTACCAAATGGTAATACAGTGATTCTGAACGACTGTTATTACGTACCAAAAATGATGTGCAACATTAAATCAGTATCTTTATTACATAAAGAAGGATATAATTTTGTATTGGAGGATAATATTATGAACATTTTCCTAAATCAAGTGTTGATTGGGTTTGGTACGTTATGTAATGGTATATACGTTCTGAATCAAACCACAGTTCAAAACATACAAAACACACACAAGAGAAAAAGTTCAGAAATGAACAAAACCTTCTTGTGGCACTGTAGACTATGTCATATCAATGCGAAAAGGCTAGATAAGTTGCATAAAGATGAATATTTGAATCCGTTCAAATTTACATCTTTTGAAACTTGCGAGTCATGTCTCAAAGATAAGATGACCAAAACTCCGTTTACTGAACACGGAGAAAGAGCTACTGAACTCTTGGGAATGATACATAGTGATGTATGCGGTCCTATGTATACACATGCCAGGAATGGTTCCTCGTACTTTATTATATTCACCGATGATCTCTCAAGATACGGATATGTGTTCCTATTGAAACATAAGTCTGAATCTTTTAAGAAATTTAAGGAATATAAGTGCGAAGTAGAGAACCAAACGGGTAAAAGTATTAAAATTCTTCGATCTGATCGGGGAAAAGAATACTTAAGCACGGAGTTCCTTGATTATTTAAAAGAGAATGGGATTCTCTCTCAGCTTACTTCTCCATATACACCACAGCACAATGGTGTATCGGAGCGCATGAATCACACCCTATTAGATATGGTGCGCTCTATGATGAGTACTGCTGAGTTACCTATTTCTTTTTGGGGTTATGCACTTGAGACAGCCGCACACCTATTGAATATGGTTCCCACCAAATCTGTACCTACCACTCCATATGAGATATGGAAAGGGAAGAGACCGTATCTTAATTTTATTAAGATATGGGGTTGTCCGACTTATGTTAAAACGCAAAATCCGGACAAGCTCGAGGTAAGGTCAGTTCTGTGCAAGTTTGTAGGATATCCTAAAAATTCGCGAGGGTATATCTTCTACCACACCGAGGAACAAAAAGTGTTTATTTCTCGACATGCCGCCTTTTTAGAAAAGGAATTTTTTGTGAAAGAAATTAGTGGCAATGAGGTAGAACTGGAAGAAGTTCTGTCTACACAAACTGTTACCGACGATTTGGTAGAACTGGAGGATCCAATAGTACCCAACGAACCCCAGTCACACCGCAGATCTAGTATGGTTCCTCATCCACCTGAGAGATACTACGGTTTTCTCATAGACGGTGGGAGCGAGGATTGCATCATGGAAGATGATGACCCAACTAGTTTCGAGCAGGCCATCACAAGTGGAGACTCTGTGAAATGGCTGGATGCTATACGATCCGAGATGGAATCCATGTACACTAACAAAATATGGACTTTGGAAGTTGCTCCTGAAGAGGTAAAACCCATCGGGAGCAAGTGGATCTTTAAAAAGAAAATTGGTGTAGATGGAAAAGTTGAGACTTTCAAATCTAGACTTGTAGCAAAAGGCTTTCATTAATGACCTGGTGTCGATTATGATGAAACCTTTTCTCCAGTGGCTATGCTTAAGTCCATCAGGATCTTACTTGCCATTGCTGCATACCATGACTACGAAATCTAGCAGATGGACGTCAAGACCGCTTTTCTAAATGGTGATTTGGAAGAGAGCGTGTACATAACACAGCCAGAGGGAGTCGTAAACAGTGGGAGCAGCGAAAGCGTGTACAAGCTGCTTAAATCAATCTACGGATTAAAGCAGGCATCGCAGAGCTGGAATATCTGTTTCGATGAAGCTATCAAAGAGTTTGACTTCATCAAAAACATATATGAACCTTGTACATACAAAAAGGTTATAGAGAGTAAGGTTGTCTTCCTCGTATTGTACGTGGATGGCATTCTCTTGATAGGAAACGATGTTCCTATGCTACACTCGGCAAGCTCTTCTTATCACACAAGTTCTTCATGAAAGATCTTGGTGATGCCTCCTACATCCTGGAGATTAAGATTTATAGAGATAGATCTAAACGGATGTTGGGATTGTCCCAATCTAGGTACATAGACACCATATTAAAGAAGTTTAGTATAGAAGATTCTAAGCGTGGTAATTTACCTGCTTGCTCAGGAATCACTCTGTCCAAAGAGATGTCTCCTAAGACTGATTTGGAGAAGGCTTGCATGCAAGAGATACCATATGCTTCTACAGTCGGGTCAATCATGTATGCGATGTTATGTACCATACCGGATGTAGCTTACTCATTAGGATTAGTGAGTGGGTATCAATCAGATCCTGGGGAAAACCATTGGACAGCTGTGAAGAACATTCTTAAGTACTTGAGAAGGACTAAAGAAATGTTCTTGGTGTATGGTAACGGAGAACTCCAGATGGAGTCCTTTACCGATTCGAGCTTCCAGAGTGATAAGGACGACAGTAAGTCGGTCTCGGGTTTTGTCTTTACCCTCAACGGAGGGACGGTATGTTGGAAGAGTTCCAAGCAAAATACCGTAGCAAACTCGACGATGGAGGCAGAATACATCGCTGCCAACAATGCTGCCAAAGAGGCTGTCTGGATGAAAAAGTTCATAGCAGAACTTGGTATGGTTCCATCCATTGAGCATCCAATACCCTTGTATTGTGATAACAATGGAGCTGTGGCTTTGGCCAAGGAACCCCGGTCCCATCAACGATCCAGACATATTCTTAGGCGGTATCACCTGATCCGGGAGATAGTAGATCGACGGGAAATCGAGGTCAGAAGAGTTTGCACGAAGAATAACACTGTGGATCCACTCACGAAGGCCCTCCTCCAGACGCAATTCGAGAGACTATTTGGGATGTTGAGTATGAGATACTACAACAACTGGCCTTAGTGCAAGTGAGAGATTGTTAGGAATATGTATGCCCTAAAGGCCGTTATTGTATATTATTGTATATTATAGTGGATGCTTGGACATATATATAGAGCACTTTCTTGCTCGACATGATAGTATGCTATCTGGTTATTCTTTATCTTAACATGTTCACTGGTATTATTATACTATCTCTCTTATACATGTTGATAAAGCCCTTAGCATGTTAGCTTGACTATTAGGACTATGATGCGGATCATACTACTGGGACCTGGGTAGTCCACAAGCACATCCTTTAAATGTTCCTAGTCGAGGGGATATAGATATAGGGCATCGATATTCCAGAATAGACTAGTGTGTATGTTTCTTGACCCTGTATGGGGGCGATGGTTGATCCCATAACCATTGGTGTTTGACATCAAAGATTGTACATAGGTGCTCATTAGAGAATGGGTACACCGAACATGACCCGCCGAGAACTCCTAGATGGTACTATACCTATCGTCAAATAGTATTTCTCTGGTGACACTGGTACAGGTTAGTCTGTAGACCCAAGATCGTCATAGAGTCTTGTGTGGTTCCCACTGTGCTTTGATTTCCTCCCTACCACGGCTCAAAGGAGTCGTGCAAACAGGTGGATTTTGAGTACAGTCCCGAGTCACATGGAGGCAATGAGCGATAGGTGGGGTTTCGTCTCTCCCGGTATTGGGAGTTGACGTTGCGCTATGCTCGATTGGCTATAACAGGAAGTCCCTGGCCATGGCTGATGCTGAGATTTACTGGTAAGAGTTATCAGTAGTTTCTCGAACCGTTATAGGGTACACATCGGCATGACGTATCATGTTACTGGGGTCTGACATATCCACCCCCAGACTCGATATGCGACATATCAGACGAAGAGACCGGACTGTACAGTAAGTGTTACTTATAGGCTTTGTAAGATTTTGGACAAGCTTGCTTGTTGATCTTCTAATCGCTTAATACCTAGGTAGCCGTTATGTCCAGCTAGTACCGCTGACGGCTTTTGGGTGACTGATGTGATCATCAGCTACTGCTGGCGGATTGACGAGTTTTTAGAGTCCCATACAGAGGTTTCCTAGTTCAAGCGAAACAAAGTAGGGCACATATGCTGATATGTGAGTGGGCCTAATTAAATACTAGTATGTGATATCGTATTGTAATATGGCAGTTATATGTTATCAGTCAGGTTATATGTGATATAACCGGACTATCGAATCAAGTGTTGATTTGATAATGTGATATACAAATAAATGATATTAGTCGGTTATATGTGATATAACCGGATTATTGAATCAAGTGTTGATTTAATAAAATGATATATATTTATATTTGATATAATTATGTATTAACTAATATTATTGCTCACTAATTATTTTCTTATATATATATATATATATATATATATATATATATATATATTAAGAAGCATGGTTGGATTTTCTATTTTGGGAAAATAGAAAATGAGGTGGAAATTTGAGGAGATATTTGTGGAATGGGGAAGCATGGCTTGATCATTTTATTTATTCATTTGTAGTCACTATAGAAGCATAGTTGCTATATTTTAATGGTCTTAATTCTATGCTTCAATAAGTGAGGTATTTGATTAAGCCATTCTTCACTTTTTTCCACACTTATTCATTTTTCTCACTTGAGCTATTTTTCTCTCTAGCTCTCTTCATCTTTCCCCTCACCTCCTCCAAGCCCTAACACTCACATCAGTTGTGAAACTTAGGACTTGTGAGAACCCTAGTAAGTAAACAAAATCCCTTTTTCACCATCCTACACTTGATTAGCAATTAATTGTAGTGCATTTCCTTCACTAAAGAGTTTAGTGAAGAGGTAGTTTGGATTAGCGAAACTTTGGGTGGATCATCTTCGGCACGAAGATCGCAAAGAAAGTTTGCACCTTCTTCATGTAACGCCTAGTGGAGTCGTAGGGACTACTACATGGAGCTTATGAAGCGAAGGACTCGGTCTACAAAGATTGTTGCCTCCTTCACTTAGAATAGTTTAAGTTATATCAAGTTTTAAACCCTAATCACCTAGTTAAGATTCTTGTTTAGTGTAGCTTAGCACCCCAATTTTTGAAAATGGCATGCTTGATGCTTAGTAAAACCCAGTGGTGGTGCTAGGACACACTTTCATGATTAGTAGAAGATATAGAATAATTAGCTCGCTAATTTGTTCTCTTTTCTTTTCTTTCTTCACTTGAAGAAATCAAGAGAAATAGCCATGGAAGAGATGAGAGTATGAAGAAGATAATGTTTAAGATGAGAACAAATCCAAGAATAAGTCATAACAAAATGAGTCACCAGAATGAGCCATCAAAGAAAAACACCTTATGAATTCTACAACCATCCAATATGCATGGCTCATTCTCTTTTCATTTCTTTCATATAAATCTCATACTCCCATCTCACATGCATTATCATATATGTCACAATATTTATATCAAATATAAATATTAATAAAGAGAAGAAAATAATAAAGTGAGAATGATATTAATTAATATATAAATATACATTTAATTATTAAATCAACACTTGATTTAATAATTCAGTTATATCATATATATACCGGCTAATATCAATTAACACCCGATTAAAATACGTGCATCAAATATATGTCTTTAATCGAACTTCTGCACGTATCCCTATACGTACCTTACAACGTTTTGCATGTGCTGGGAAAACTCTGTGTGGGACTCTAAAGACTCGATAATACGCTGACAGTTGGTTAGGATCATATCCATAGCCCACAAGCACGTCAGCGGTACTACCTGCACGTTACGGCTACCCAGATATTGATCGAAAGAAAATCAACGAGTAAGCTCATCCGAACCCTGCAAAATATGTCAGTGACATTTACCGTACAGTCCGGTCTCTTTGTCTATGAGTATCGCATATCGGGTCTAGGATTTGGAATCTGTCAGACCCCAATAACTCGATAAGTCGTACGACAGAAGACTCATAACCAACCGGAGATCAACTGACAATACTTATCAATTTATCTCTACTGCGATGGCCATTGACTTGTGCTTGTAGTCATGTCTTGCACAGCGCGACATCAACTCCCTATACTGGGAGAGACGAATCCTCTCGAGCGCTCATTGCCTCCACGTGCTTCGGGACTATACCCAACAAAAACATGTTTGCACGACTCCTTTGAGCCATGGTAGGGTAGAAGTCTAAGTATAGTGGGAACACACATGAGATATTATGGTAATCTCAGGTCCTTAGGGACTACAATGTACTCATGTCACTGGAGAACTTCTATCTGACATTGGTATATTACCAACTAGGAGTCCTCAGTGAGTTCGTCCAGTGTAACTCATCTAATGAGCGCCTGTATACAATCCTCGATGTCAAACATCAATAGCTGCAGGATCAGCTATTGCTCTCCAACCGGGTCAGGAAACGTACACACTAGTCTAAACTGGAGTACCGATGCCCAGTCTCGATATTCCTACGACTGGGAACATTTAAGGATATACTTATCGACTACCCAGGCCCTACTAGTATGATCTCCATCATCGTCCTGGTAGTCAAGAAAAATATAGTTAATAAAATGCATCACATGAAAGATAAAGACAAACCATATAGCATACTATCATCTCGAGTAAGATTGCTCTCTCATATAGGTCCTCCTTCATTACAATAACTGTCTTGAGGGCACCTATATTCAACAATCTCTCACTTGCACTTAAGGCTAATTATTATGGTAGTATCACATACCCAACTTCTGTACTAACAGTTTCGCAAACTGTGTTCGAGAACTAGCCTCAATGAGTGGACCCGGCACAGCTCATCTCTCTTTTTCTTCCTGAATCTCAACTTCGCGGAGATCAAATATCTCCCGAACTGAGAGATACCTGTCTTAGTATTTGCCTGGACTGACGATGGGATTATGTTCATAAATGAACAATTATATCTAGGGAATTCTCAGACAGTATCTTTTGCTGATTCACAATTAGTATCTAGCGCCATGACTACCTTAGTATCCTATTTGGAACTCTTTCTAATAAATTGGTCCTCAAAAGAGGGTAAACTTATAACTTGCGACAGACGCTCTGTCTTTTATGGGAAACTAACCACCTCCTTCAGGAGGCTGTTATTACTATACACTAAGAATATCAAATGCTCTCCACTGCTACCCTATGTTTCTCTAGGATTGGATCGGCATCCATATCCTGTATGGAGAAATACTTATGATCACCATTATTTTACCGATTGCAGCATAAGAACATCACTGCCTATCATGAGTAAGTCATCTACATACCATATGAGGAATCTGACAACACTCCATACTACTTTCTTACAAATACCAGGTTCATCTCTCATTTTGATGAAGTCAAACACCTTGACCATGACATCAAAATAGATGATCCATTTCCGTTTTACCTGCTTTAGTCTAAAAATAAACTTAAGCAACTTGCTCGCTTATCGCTGCTCCCACTGACTAAGATAAGCTTCTGGCAGAGTCATATACATGCACACTTCTAAATCCAATTTAGAAAAACGTTATAGTCATCCACATGCCAGATATAATAGTCATGAAAAACAACAATGACAAGTTATATCCGTATGGATTTCAGTACAGACACTGAAATAATAGTTTCATCATAATCAACAACGGGTATTTGATGAAAACCTTTTACTACAATTCTAGCCTTATCAGGTTAGCACATTTTCATTTGCACTGATCTCGTAAGATCTACTTGCTTCTAATGGGTTTTACCCCTTCAGAAGCACCCAACAAAGTCCACACCTTTTTGCAGTGCATGGAGTCCAACTAGAATAACTCGACATCCAGCCATCAGTCGGAAGTCACCACTTTCCATGGCCTATTGACAACTAGTAGGGTCATCATCATATGATGCAAACCTCCTTGTCACCATTAACGAGGAAACCGTAGTACCTCTCGTGACTGAGGTCACCTACCAAATCTGCGGAGTGGTTAAGGTTTGTCAAGGTCAATTGAATCATCAGGTTCTACTAAATTTTTAATAACAGTTTGTGGTTCTGGAATCACTTCCAGTTCTACCATACTCTCACTAATTTCTTTTGTAAGAAATTCATTTTCTAAAAGGTGGCGTGTCGAGAACAAAACAACTTTTGATCTTGCAAATGGTAGAATGTTAAACCATCGTCAATACCCGGGATAACCCACAAACTGCCATTACCAAAACGTGCCTTGAGTTTATCCGGATTCTTTTTTTAAACATAAGCCGAACAACTCAATATCTTAACAATTTTAAGATGTTAACCTATTTTATATCACATATAAAATTTGAGGCACTGATTTAGGTGGAACCAGTATCAATTGATATGCATCTATTTCTAGTGCATCTCTGAATTGAAAAAAGTAATACAACATTACTCATCAAAGAGCGCACCCACGGATGAGTAATCTGAGAGAGAATCAAATTCTCAATTATTAAACCGCGGAACACCTAGCAAAAGTATCCACATCTTCGAACATTTCGAAGAATCTTGATACTTCCAACGTTTGGTTCTCTATTTTATTCCTATATCTTATGAAATTCTCAAAATCTTTGGACTTTGCATTTCAAAAAGAATGTGTGTATAAAACCAGAGAACTCATAGTAAAACGGAACGAAGTATGAGCACCAACCCTTTGTATATGTGGACACCGGACAACATACATCATTATGTATAAGTCCTATAAGTTCACTAACCATACTCTGTGTTATAATTTGAAAACTGTATTTTGGTTAAGAATGTATATTCTGTTATTCAATACACCTTACCCAATTATCAAATGATTAAGGCAAATGTTCATAACATAATTTTTGAAAATTTATATCCCACTTTATCAGATAAAGATACAGATATATCAGTTTTTAAAAGTTGGTGCATAATAACATATATTCAAAACCAAAAGTTTGCCGAAAGGCAAGACCAGGTGATTTCCCTAATAGTAACAATTGCTCCGGTATCCAATATTGAAGATCAAATCACCATTCCAATAATCTAATCCTTCTCGGTATCTGTAACAAGTTACAGATGTGGGATATTAATCCGGTATCTATATACTTAGGAGTCAGAATTAATTGAAAAACAGTTTTCAATTACAATCACATAGAAAACATGAAATATCAAAATGTTTCAAGGGACGGCCGGGTATTCCAAGTAATGTCTCTTTCATTGCCCAGGATCATAACAATAGTTGCATTTTCCTTTCTGCTCACTTCGTCCTCTATTGTTGTCTCTCTTTCTTATCTTATGTATACCGGACTTATGCTAGTTGGTTTTCTTCTTACCCTTCCTTTCAGCTCCAGCATCGGAATTGGAAGAAGACTGTCTAACAAGCGTAACTGGTATATTCTCCTTATTTAAGGGCTCTCAAACATAAGATAAGGTGGAGAGGAGAAACAAATGAATTGTATCATATACAATTCATTTTATCCAGAACCTGTGGTCATTCTCGACTGAAACAATTTTTTCGAGTTCGTATCTAACTATACGATGGCTTTCAAGCAATATGGATCTTTGTATTGGATACATAGTGTTCTGGAGGAAGCAAAAGGGGAAGTGGTAGGGATAAGGATATATGCGACTATGTCGTGAAAATAGGGCAATCATGACATTCCAAACCTAATGACTGTAAAAAGGCTCGGTTAACTTGGTTTACGTGTTTTTAGTTTAAGATCAGTCTTAGGTCGCTGCCAGAGAGAGAGAGAGAAAAGAAACACTCATCGTGTACTTTATCAAGATTAGATTGGTATATTTATCTAATCAGGGTGGCTCTTACTGTTCCGTCGAATTCTCCTTCAAATCATAAAAGGAGAATTAGCCGGGGTCATCTGAAAATCTCTCAGGAGTAACAATTACTCACAGTAGGAATCAGTATCCAAACTATCATGGCGTGGTAACCTTGACGGGGGATAACAAGTCACCCCACTCCATAGAAGGTATGCAATCTCATTGTAAGTTTCAACACTTGAAACTCCCGATATCGGTTTTTATCCCTAACGACCTATGACCTTGACGGATGTCAACAAACCATAGGCCACTAGTCAAGTTTTACCTGTCATTGCGTAATTAACTCGAATCCATCCGCATAAGTCCTTGATGAAGGTCAACAAGGTTATGTGACTGTCCCGACTAATTGCATTACATGCAAGCAGAAAAACATCACTTGCTACCGTATACTACGCCTTAACGGAAGTTAACAAACGCAACACGAATATTAAGTACTCTACTTCCTGAAATGAAAGAGGGATACGGCTGGTTTTGAAGAAAACCTTTAACGTAATGAACTTGATCTTATCGTAGGAACCGAGTGGTTTTGCAAATTTATAGTAACATAAAATTTTGCTTAAGAGCGAACTCCCGGTGAAGGAATCAAGCCTCTTACCTCATCGAATGAGGTGCAGGATATTCTTAACCAAGTATCTCGATGCAAAGAAAAATACTACGGCTATACAATTTGCAAATTTATAGTAACATAATATTTTGCCAAAGAGGCCACTCCCTGTAAAGGGATCTAGGCTCTTTCCTCGTCGAATGAGGTGTAAGATATTCCTAACCGAATATCTCTATGCAAAGAAAAAGATTCGACTATAACACCACAATATCTGATATTTGGTTTATACAACGTGATTTAGGTTTATTATCTTTGCATTAATCCGAATTAATGCAATCCCATCAAATAGATAATCACATTCCTAGCATCTTCTCATACAACTACATAAAATCATGAAAAGAAAATAGAATGCACATATACACCATCCGCATTTGCCACGAGGCCCCGGGTCTTCACCGTAAGGTTACTTAACTTACGGCAGGGCGGGGGCAGGACTAGCACGAGTGCAAAACATATATAGCATTTATTTATATATCATATATATATATCATACATATCACTATATATATCATCGCATGCAAATAATCAACATTACAGGCAAACGATAAATATCATCACAGGCAGGTAATCACATCACAAGCAAGTAATGAAAAATACAGAGATGGAATGGTCGTATTACCTAGGAATCCCGTGTTTCATTCGGGTCATCAAACGAAACGTGACATTCCTCAGTCGCGTGAATAGCCGGTGCGCAGCCAAAAGCAGACTCCTATGAGTGCAGCAAGCTACCAGACAGCCCAAGAAACGAGGTAACCTAACATCATCATCATGAGGGGGCCACCCAACACTTTCTCGAATCTAGTGACTTGAGCACTCCTCCACGGGTTTATCCTATAACCCCTACAAGAGCGGAAAGCAACCAGCCAATTCTAGACTCGAGTGACCCGATCTCAACTCCTTGAGATGGCCACCCGCTACAATCCAGAACCCGGTCGCCCGCGCGCTTCTCCGCGGGGTAATTCTAAACCTGTATTATATAACGGCGACAACGATCGCAACCTGATCGTGTCTTGACAAATAATAATACAATAAGCGGCGACTACGGCCACATGTGAACCGCTAAGTCCCGAAACAAAAAATATACATATAACGGAAATGGCGGCCATAAGTTGGAGCTCGTCCCGAACAAATGAATATACTAGATGGCTATAATCATTAATGGAAATAAAAAACATCACACTTCCGCACGGGGGCTATTCATTTCGCGACAATCCAAACACATTCCATACAGGCAACATAATATATAACAATATATATAACATGCAACCCCGTCGAATTGATCGAATCAATTCGTCGACGTTAAACACCACATATCGACATATGCAGCCGAATCAACACAATCAAACACTTTGATCGCATTAATACGAAGTTGAGGCCAAATAAATGCGTGACCCACGAAGCCGAACACTTGAAATTCTAAAACTTGAATCTCAAGATTAGCCCGCCTCAGAAAACCAACTCATTTCTTGCATGAAACGAATCTCGGAGGACCCGAAAACCGCTCGAGACCCTGGTAAGGACCTCGGGCATGACCCATGGGGCCCCGGGAAGCATTGGGTGGGGCCCCCATCCCATGGCCACAAAATTGTGGCCATGGGACAGCTGCTGGACACCGAACATCCGGCTGGATGTTCGCTGTCCAGCCCCTCATCCGAGACCACTTTGCTGTGGTATCGGGTGTGGGGA
Source organism: Agapanthus africanus (assembly GCA_030015575.1). Classification (NCBI taxonomy): domain Eukaryota; kingdom Viridiplantae; phylum Streptophyta; class Magnoliopsida; order Asparagales; family Amaryllidaceae; genus Agapanthus; species Agapanthus africanus. Next base: position 404,762,101 of record CM057349.1, on the reverse strand, counting down.
ACCTACCCAAGCCCCCGGGGATAACCTTGGGATCGGCCCTGAGCAATTACGGGGCTCTCGGTACGAACTGAGATCCCCGGGGAACGAGAAATATTAAGAAAAGTTGCTGGTTTTGACAGTTTTGAAAATCAGTGAGAAAATAGTTTTCTAAATTGGTTAATAGAATCAATTAGCCACCTAATAGCAATTTGTAGTGAATGATCGGCTCTGATACCACTGTTAGTTCGTCGAGTCTAGGGTTGCAAAAATTGTGACCGCGGCGGAATCATAGAATCAAAATTTTATGATAGCTTAGCATCAATTACGCACAACAAAATCGTTTCATACACTACAATTGCTAAAAAAGAAAACAAGAGAGCAAATTGGGAGTTACAATCTTTGTTGCGTGTCCGGATAATCCCGGAAGGCCCCACCATCGCTCCTACGCAATCCGGATTAAGCTTGATCGATGATCTCCTTACCGAAAATGATCCACCTTAAGATAACTCCAATACAAGCTATAGTTTCAAATTGATTTTATCAAAATGAACAACCCACTAATTAAACTTATTAAGGATGATTAGTAGATGTAGAATACTTAGCTCACTAATTTCTTCTCTTTTCTTTTCTTTCTTCACTTAAAGAAATCAAGAGAGTATGAAGAAGATAATGTTTAAGATGAGAACAAATCAAAAAACGAGTCATAACAAAATGAGTCATCAAAGAAAAAACACCTCATGAATTCTCTAACCATCCAATATTTCATTCTCTTTTCATTTCTTTCATATAAGTCTCATACTCCCATCTCACATATATCATCATACATGTCACAATATTTATATCAAATATAAATATTAATAAAGAGAAGAAAATAATAAAGTGGGCATGATATTAGTTAATATATAAATATACATTTAATTATTAAATCAACACTTGATTTAATAATCCGGTTATATCATATATATACCGGCTAATATCAATTAACACCCGATTAAAATACGTGTATCTGTCATGCCCCACCCCCAATACAGAGAGTATTGTCCGCTCTGACCGAAACCGCACGGTTTTGTCCTTCGGGAAGAACCGGACCCGACCAGGGACCACTTCCCAGGAGGTCACCACTTGATTTAATATAAGTCTCATACTTATGAATTCTACAACCATCCAATATGCATGCCTCATTCTCTTTTCATTTCTTTCATATAAGTCTCATACTCCCATCTCACATGTATCATCATACATGTCACAATATTTATATCAAATATAAATATTAATAAAGAGAAGAAAATAATAAAGTGGGTATGATATTGGTTAATATATAAATATACTGTTGGAGTCGAAAATTACACACCGGCTGACCAAGTCAAAGTCAAGGTCAACCCCCAAGCCAAGTGGGCCCAAGCCCGGATCAAGTGGGCCCATGCCCAGGTCGAGTCCGAACATGAAGCGGCCGGCCCCCCATGCCAACAATAAAATCATGTAATAAATAATTTTTATGTAATTTTTTTTATGCATGAATGGGCATAAAGCCAAATTTTTTGTAAAGCCCATGGCTTATGTGCAAAAAGAAATGGCACATGAGCCATGAGATGGGCAAAATGCCATTTTTGTAAAGCCCAAGGGGCTATATGTAAAGTGTATAGCCTATAAAGGCCAAGATAATGAAAATATTTCAACAACTTTCTCTCTCTCTCAAAAAGCATCAAGATCTATGATCTTCTCCTTCCTCAAGGTTTTAAAACCTTCTTCTTTCTTTTGAATTAAATCAAGAGTTTTACTCTTCCTTTTATAAAACTAAATAGTTTTGCACCACAAAACCCAAAGGGGAACTCAGATCTTCCATTAGATCTCAAAAAGGGGAGATCTTTAAATCTCACCCCCTTTCTCCAAGATCCGGCCAAACGACAGGAAGAAGAAGGAGACCCGTCTCTAGAAACCCCACTTTGGGGAAGATCCAGGGCTCAAGGGGAGAAGCCCCTTCATCAGCCTCAAAATATCCTAGGAGTTTAACTCCTCATACACACACACACACACAAAATAATAAGTGTTCCTTTCTGGGAGTACAACTCCCATTGCAGGGACTAAGTCCCTTTTGCCTCCCCTTGCGCTCCGAGCGCCCGCGCCCGAGCGCCCGCGTGTCTGGCACGTGGGGCGCTAGAGCTCTTGCGCTCAAAGCGCTAGCGCCTAAAGTGCTAGCGTTCGAGCGTCTACGTGCTTGGCACGTGAGGCGCTAGCGCCTTTGCGCTCAAAGCGCTAGCGCCTTTGCGCTCAAAGCGCTTGCGCCCGAGAGCCCAAAGCGCTAGCGCTAGCGCCCGAGCGCTTTCTCCCACGCATCCTTTGGATGCCCCTTTTCCCTTATACACACACACACACACACATACTCCACGACACTGTCCCTGTTAGAAAAAATTTCTAACGGGGCACTGCCCCGCACCCCGCAAGGGGGCTGCTAGCCCCTTGACCCCCAGCCCGCTATCCGGGTAGCGGGACCCCCGTAAAAACTCTGCGGGGCCCCCGACATATCCAAAACCCCTCCAAAACACAACACTGCACATTGAGTTCGCATGACCAGTTTAACCCGTTAATCGGAGGTTCTCTCGTCCCAAAGGCGAGGGGTAATTAACGGCAGCTTAGTCCGCAGCTGCCGGAGATTCGGATCCCCACAATCAATAAACCCCAGCCTACCCTAGGAAGGGGAATCTGTAGTACGCCTGACAAGCGCACGCGCATTCCCATCTCAATGGGGTGACGAAAAACACCCTACACATACATTTAATTATTAAATCAACCCTTGATTTAAAAATCCGGTTATATCATATATATACCGGCTAATATCAATTAATACCCGATTAAAATACGTGTATCTGTCACGCTCCACCCCCAATACAGAGAGTATTGTCCGCTCTGACCGAAACTGTACGGCTTTGTCCTTCGGGCCACTTCCCAGGAGGTCACCCATCCCAGAACTTCCCTGGCTCGAGCACGCTTAACTACGAAGTTCTCAATCTTCTGTAGTGCCGGTTCACTTCAAAGGCGCCTCTGTATTGAAAAGTGGTATCATTTCATTTATAATTCTGGATCTGCCCTCTTTCGGAATGTATTATTCCCCATTGTTCTACAGTGGGTCCCACGGATTCAAGAGGCGTCCCTCGCCCCCTTGGCATGACACTTGGCATTTTGTTCTGTGCGACACTTTGTTCCGTGAGCAAGAACCGGATCCCGACATTGTCCCCACCTTTGAACAATGGTTCGTCCTCGAACCATATACCTACTATTGAGGGACCGAATCTGGTACCATTCTGTCACCCCCACCCCAATACAGAAAGTATTGTCCGCTTTGACCGAAACCGCACGGTTTTGTCCTTCGGGACGAACCAGACCCGACAAGGGGTTACTTCCCAGGAGGTCACCCATCCCAAAACTTCCCTGACTCGAGCACGCTTAACTACGGAGTTCTCAATCTCCTATAGTGCCGGTTCACTTAAAAGGCACCTTTGTATTGAAGAGTGGTATCATTTCATTTATAGTTCCGGATCTGCCCTCTTTCGGAATGTATTATTCCTCATTGTTCTACTGTGGGTCCCACGGATTCAAGAGGTGGCCCCCGCCCCCTTGGCATGACACTCGGCGTGGCACTTTGTTCTGTGAGCAAGAACCGGGTCCCGACAATACGCTACACATGTTTAATCGAACTCCTGCACGTATCCCTATACGTGCCCTATATCGTTTCACATGTGCTGGGAAACATTTGTGTGAGACTCTAAAGACTCAACAATATGCTAGCATTAGGTTAGGATCATATCCATAGCCCACAAGCATGTCAGCGGTACTCCTGCACGTTACGGCTACCAAATATTGATCAAAAGAAGGTCAACGAGCAAGTTCATCCGAACCCTGCAAAGTCTATCAGTGACATTTACCATACAGTTGTTAGTTATATGTATGCCCTAGAAGCCATTACTGTACATACGATGTATATTGTAGTGGATGCTTGGACATATATATGGAGGACTTTCTTGCTCGACATGATAGTATGCTATCTGGTTGCTCTTTATCTTAACATGTACTCTGATTGTCTCTATGTTACATGTTGATAAAGCCCTGAGGATGAGTACTTGACTACCAGGACTATGATGCAGATCATACTAGTGGGGACAGTGTAGTCACCAAGTACATCCTTCAAATGTTCCTAGTCGTGGGTGTATCGAGACAGGGCATCGATATACCGGAGTAGACTAGGTATAACTTCTCGACCCATGTATATGGGCGATGGATGATCCCATATCCATTGGTGTTTGACATCAGAGACAGTATAGGGGTGCTCAGTGGAGACTGGGTACACTGGACGGACTCTCCGAGAACTCCCAGATGGTATTATACCTCAAGTCAGATGGCAGTTCTCTGATAACACCGGTACAGGTTAGTCTGTAGACCCGAGATCGTCATAGAGTCGCGTGATTCCCACCGTGCTTTGATTTCCACCTTACCACGTTCAAGAGAACGTGCAAAACAGTGGCTTTTGGGTACAGTCCCAAATCATATGGAGGCAATGAGCGATAGGAAGGATTTCGTCTCTCCCGGTATTGGGAGTTGATGTTGCGCAGTGCTCGATTGGCTATAACAGGAAGTTCCTGGCCATGGCTGCTTTAGAGATATACTGGTAAGTGTTATCAGTAGTTTCTCGACCCGTTATGAGCCTTACATCGGCACGACTTATCGAGTTACTGTGGTCTGACTTTTACCATCCCTAGATGAGATATGCGACATATCAGACGAAGAGACCGGACTGTACGATAGTGTTACTGATTGGATTCGCAGGAGTGTGAGCAGGCTTGCTTGTTGATCTTCTGATCGCTCAATACCCGGGTGGCCGTTATGTTTAGCAGATCGCTTGCGGCTTGTGGGTGTTTGATATGATCATCACTTACTGCCGGCGTAATGACGAGTCTTTAAAGTCCTACACAGAGGTTTCCTGGCTCAAACGAAACGGAGCAGAAGCACATATGTGATATGTGCGGGACCGAGATTGATACGAGTATGTGATACCGTATTCTATTCTCGCGTCATGTGACATTGTTTACCCAATTAGAGCAAAGCTCTGTTAAGGTTCCAAGGCGGGAAATGAAGCAACGCTTCTGTTTTCCCCAATTAGAGCAAAGCTCTGTTCAAGTTCCAAGGCGGGAAATGAAGCAACGCTTCTGTTTTCCCCAATCAAAACAAAGCTCTGTTTTACAATTTAAACTTTAAAAAATAAAGGAAGCAACGCTTCAGATCGCTTGCGTTGCGCGCAGAGCGCCACGTGTCAAAATCAGACACACCAGCGCAAGGAGCACAGCGCCCAAGGCAGCGCACCCAATCAGAGCAAGGCTCTGTTTAAAATTCAAATTTTAATAAAGGAAGCAACGCTTCAGCTGACTTGCGCTCTGCGCTGCGCGACTGTTTAGACCATAATATTGCATTTTTCATTTCTCTTTTCTTACCCCTTTTATAAATAAACAGGTACTCTTGACGCACGTTTGTTGCATATTACAGGATACAGGTTTCTGGAGCAAATACAGTGAAAAAGACACAAAACAACAGAAAAAGGGACTTTTGACCAACAAGTAGACGGATCCTAGTCAAGCCTAGTCGAAGAACAGTGCAAGGTCCAAAAAAGTCAAGTGAACGGTTAAAAGATCGCTACAAGTGTTCACTAAAACATCTGGAGAAGAACCAGAAGCCCAAAAGAGAAAATAAGTGAAGAAACAGAAGCCCAAAGAGCCACTGAACCAAGCCCAAAACGTACAGAGCCCAATTCCCTAGTTTGGCCGTGGATCCGCGGCCAAACCCAGCATGGCGCCGCGGATCCGCGGCCTTACAGAGAGCTTGTCTGTGGAATTTTGGTGCGTCGGTGCGTCGGTGCAGATGTTAGGATTTTCAGGGGTCAAATCTGTAATTTTGCATGTGCGAGAGTCTGTAACCCTAGGTTTCCTATTTTCCTATAAATTGTGATTTTAGATCTGTAAAAACTATGCCTCTTTTCAATCAATAAAATTCAGAATTTCTGAGATAAAAATTCAGATATGTTCTTCTTGTTTGGAGGGAGCCGTCAACCTAGTAAGTATTTTATTTATGTTTCTTTTAATTATAATGTCTTCTCATCCCCTAATGAGCGAGTAGTCTCCTCGCTTGTTAGGGTTAGCCTTAGGGAAAGGGTTGAGAGATGAGATCTCTCACCCCTTTCAATGCCACTTTAACCTAATGAATTAGAACTCCACGCATACGCGCACATCCGCTCCCTACGGCATCCTACCCATCAAGGTAACGATGAACCGTAGTATAAAGGGCCGGTTGCGCGCGTTTTCCGTGGGGGTTAGGGTGATTACCAACAAAGGAAGGATACGAATCTAGAGGAAGAAATATGTTCCCAAAAGATTCGTATCCACTTTATTGATAATTAACTTAACACCTAATAGATCTAAAAAAAGATGGCATTGAAAGCGGTGATGAAAAACATTAATCTCCAAAACTTCCCCTAAGCCTAACCCTAGCAAGATTCTTAATTAGATTAATTAGATCCAGTATTTTAGATTGTTATAAACCAACCCAAAACGACAAATAGAATCAACTCGTTAAAACACATAAAAGGAATTTACCCGTCTCTGTGGATCGACCCGCACTCCCCGGCAACGGCACAAAAAGAAAGATTACGCCGTCCCCGGCAACGGCGCCATTTGATTGGTGTCAAAAATTGTAAGTTTACCGCAATCAGAATGGCGTCGCTTCGCAGCTAGCCGGTGAGTGCGGGTCGATCCACAGAGACGGGTAAATTCCTTTTATGTGTTTTAACGAGTTGATTCTATTTGTCGTTTTGGGTTAGTTTATAACAATCTAAAATACTGGATCTAATTAATCTAATTAAGAATCTTGCTAGGGTTAGGCTTAGGGGAAGTTTTGGAGATTAATGTTTTTCATCACCGCTTTCAATGCCATCTTTTTTTAGATCTATTAGGTGTTAAGTTAATTATCAATAAAGTGGATACGAATCTTTTGGGAAGATGTTTCTTCCTCTAGATTCGTATCCTTCCTTTGTTGGTAATCACCCTAACCCCCACGGAAAACGCGCGCAACCGGCCTTTTATACTACGGTTCATCGTTACCTCGATGGGTAGGATGCCGTAGGGAGCGGATGTGCGCGTATGCGTGGAGTTCTAATTCATTAGGTTAAAGTGGCATTGAAAGGGGTGAGAGATCTCATCTCTCAACCCTTTCCCTAAGGCTAACCCTCACAAGCGAGGAGACTACTCGCTCATTAGGGGATGAGAAGACATTATAATTAAAAGAAACATAAATAAAATACTTACTAGGTTGACGGCTCCTTCCAAACAAGAAGAACAGATCTGAATTTTTATCTCAGAAATTCTGAATTTTATTGATTGAAAAGAGGCATAGGTTTTACAGATCTAAAATCACAATTTATAGGAAAATAGGAAACCTAGGGTTACAGACTCTCGCACATGCAAAATTACAGATTTGACCCCTGAAAATCCTAACATCTGCACCGACGCACCGACGCACCTTTAATTAAAAAAGATTAGACTCAGACCTAAGGACAGCGAGCTCAATAGGAAAAGGACTAGGGTAGGCATCGGCCGTTTATCCTAACCGACATTGCGGTGTCTAGGCTAGTGGTTATTAATTAGGCCCACTGTAGTGGTGGTTCCTTCCCACTTACCTGGCCGTATTTGTCCGTGAAGAGGCGGTTTGAGGTCTATTTCTAGCCCTAGTTAGGAGCTGTCTAGTAGACCTAGGCGACCCTAGATCTAGGCCTGATTGTGCATGTGTGGTTGACACATTGGTGTCTCGAGTCTCTTTTCAAAACTTCCTTGCAAAACTCTCAAATAAAAAAAATATAAAGAAAAATCTTTTCAAAAAAACTTGCAACTTGCCGCTAAAGAAAACTTGCAAAAACCACTTCCACCACTTCTTCTCACTGACGTTATCTTACCCCCACATTCTGTTTTTTCTTTTTTTTCTGACTGCACTATCCTTTAGTGTATGTCATTTTGGACTAGGGATACTAACGCCCGCTTAGTCCGTGTTTCGTTGGTACCGACCAACGAACCTTTCGACCCCGAAGTCGAAATTCCGTCCATTTCCTTACCCTCACCTTTAAATTCTTTCGAAGGTATGTCGGGATTCAACCCCAACGATACCTTACCGACGGGAATGATTCCGCCTCCGTTAGGTGCGAATAACCCGAATCTCCCGCCTGTTGTAGCGCCCGCACGAGTTGCGCTCCAGGATCTCTTCTACCCCGTCCGCACTTCTTTACCCACATGTCTTTCACCCCCACCGGCGAATGGGGATAATTTTGAAATAAAACCACACTTCATCAATATGCTGCCTAAGTTTCATGGTTTGGAATCCGAAGATGCAATTATTTTCATTAATAAATTCCAAAACGTTTGCGCCATGATGAAGACAACCCAATTAAGTGATGACGCAATAAGGCTAAGGGTCATTCCTTTTACCTTATGTGACCTAGCCGAGAAGTGGCTATACAGCACCGCATCACATTCCATTAGAAATTGGGACGAGTTTGTGAGAGCTTTTCTGAAAAAGTTCTATCCTCATCATAAAACTGCTAGAATCCGAAACGAGATTATACAATTTTCACAGCTTCCGTCCGAACCATTCTGGAAGTGCTTCGAGAGATTTAAAGACCTACTTTTTCAATGCCCTCGTCATGGGATAGAAAATTGGCAACTTTGCCAAACATTATACGAGGGATTGAACGCAGCAACGAAGCAGTTGCTAGAAACAATATGTCAAGGTCATTTTCTCTCCAAGTCTAGCGACGAAGCTTGGCAGTTTCTTGAGGACCTAAGTGAGCAAACAATTCAGTGGGAGAGTACCAAGACCACATCATCTTCTTCAGTTGGTCAATCTAGGGCAGGCATACATCAAATAGATATGTCGATAGCTATGAAGGCCGAGATGGCCTCACTTCTGAAAAAGCTAGAAGCCATTGAGACAAAAATCTCATCGTCTTCTCCTGCCCCTACTCTACCCACACGAACTGTTTGTGCTTGTTGTTCGAACCCGTCGCACCTAACCGAAGAGTGTCCTTATAATGCACCCATTCAAGGACAGGATCAAGTCAATGCTGCATTTCAGCAATGACAAATGATCCGTACTGTTCGGCATACAACCAGGGGTGGAGGAGTCACCCGAATTTCGCTTGGAATCAAAATCAACAAGTCCAAGAGAACAATAATTTTCAAAGACCTCCTCCACAACAACAACAAGCACCCTTACAAACTTAAAACCAGCAACCTTTCCAACAACAACCTTATACAAATCAAACGAACAATTTAGTTCAACCAAATGATGATAAGGTTACCTCGCTCGAAAAAAGTCTAGATGCATTTCTTAAGCAAACTACAGAATCCGCAGCAAGATTTGAAAGTTATGTGCAATCTTTAATGAATAACAATGCCTCACACGATCAAAGTATTAAATCTATTGAGGCACAAATTGCACAATTAACTGCTGCGTTGAGCGAGAGAGAAAAGGGAAAGCTTCCATCTCAACCATTGCCCAATCCCGGTCATGCACAAAACGCATATCACAATCACAATGTAAATGCAGTGACCACGTTGAGATCCGGAAGAGAGTTGCAAAATAATGTGGAAACTAGTGATGACACCCCCGCCGGTGGTTCTTCTTCCCCTTCTTCATTTTCTTCACTTCCTTCTTCACCTTTTTCTTTAGAGCCTATTCTCCACCCTTCACACGGCTCTACTTCTTCTAGCTCTAACGGACCCATTTCTCACAACATGAACACATCTACACCGGGATCCGTTCCTAATCCACAGTTTGCTCCACAAACATTTGACTCAACTAATTTTCAAAATGCACCATTTCCAAACAGGTTGAGTCCTAATAAACCAAATACACAAGTGGAGAAGATTGTGGAGATATTTAAGCAGGTTAGCATAAATATACCTCTCTTGGATGCTATTCAACAAGTCCCTTCATACGCGAAAATCTTAAAGGGATTATGCACTTCAAAGAGAAAAGCATCTCAAGTACCCAAGAAAGTGCTAGTGGCTAGTGCAGTGAGCAATGCTATTAACCACCATCAAACCTTACCCCAAAAACGAAAGGACCCCGGCTGTCCTACGATTTCCATTACAATTGGGGATAAGAAAATTAATCGAGCACTTTTAGATCTTGGGTCTAGTGTTAACCTGATTCCTTACTCCGTGTACGAACAATTAGGGGTTGGAGAGTTGAAACCCACTCGTTACACTCTCCAAATGGCTGATCGATCAATCACCTATCCAAGGGGTCAACTAGAGGATGTGTTGATCAAAGTCGGGGAATTCATATTCCCCGTTGATTTTATCGTTATGGATACACAACCTGTTGCTAACCCAAGAAACCAAATTCCGGTGATTCTTGGTCGACCATTTTTGGCCACTTCCAATGCCGTAATAAATTGTCGCAATGGCTCCATGACTTTATCCTTCGGAAAGAGGTCTAGTGAGTTCAATATTTATAAGATGGGAAGTCTGCCCCCCGTGCCTAAAACTAGTACACGAGAAGTTTGCTCTATTCACGAAATCACGCAGGAGGACTGCGAGCTTGAAAGATTTCTATTTGATGAAAACAGTTTTGACGCCACTAGTGCGTCCCTCCTTGAGTCTGCTACCGTTGACACAACCGATGTTGATTATGAATGTTTCACTTTTTTGGATGATGACGACTCACAGCCCGAATATGAGTCGTTTGAATTTTTGGATGAGTCAGTCGAACCATCCGAATCGGTTGTTTGCAGTGATTTCGAATCTGTGTTAGAGTCCTTTGAGTTCGAGGTAGATTCCGCAATGATTCTTTCGCCTCAGAAATTCGAACTCACGCCCTTGCCGTCTCACCTTGGATATGCCTACATAGGTGAGAATGAGACTTTTCCCATTATCATATCAGCCTCTCTAGACTTCGAGCAAGAGAACGCTATTTTAAAAGTCTTACAAGATAGGCGGCAAGTTTTCAGTTGTACTATGGCGGACATCGAGGAAATAAGTTCCCTCATGATTGAATATCATACACAATTGATGGATGATGCCATGTCAATAGAGGACCCACAGGAACATCTTGGGGGTATTGTGGTGAGCCAACTTCCTCCCTTAGAAGTTGAAATACCCCCATTTCTTTTAATAAGGTACGAGAATGCCAACACTCCACTGATTGCTGATCATTTACATTCTCGTTTCGATGCATCACCATCACCTGTATATTTACCTCCACACCTCCCATACCACTACTTCTACCTTCCCCAATTCTTTGCGAACCACCACAACTTATTCTTTCACCAACCATTACGCTTTACTGATAAATTTTTCAAATGGTTGGTGTTGACTTTTGGCCGATGCAAAGTTTGGCAGTAATGTCTAACATAGTTTAAATGAAGTTTGGGGGAGGGTCTTTTTGTATATATTTTTGCTTTTCTTAACAATAAAAAATTATAAATAAATAAACAGGGGAGTATCGGTATTTTGACCCTCTTGGTTCAGCATGACAGTGAGGACACTGTTAAGTTCAAGTTTGGGGGTATGCTCGGTACGTCTTCTTCCTTCGCATTCATTTGTACATATTTTTGCATTTGCATATTTATTTGAAAACCCATAAAAATTTGAAAAATTTCTAAAATTATAAAAATTATTGTATTCAATTTTGGCTAATTGACTTGAGTTGACAAATAGGTTAACTGGCCAGGAACAACTAGATCTTTGACTTAGTGAATTAAAAACCCTAAAAATAACATTCCTTAAAGTTTAACGGTGGAAAGTATATGTCTTTGTAGATTATTTAGAAATAGGCAAATTTTGGGTTCACTTCTTGGGTTAAGTCAAAATGAAGGACAAGTATTGATGCTCTTATTAGAGTATAAGTTTGAAAAATAGTTCCTACCTTAAGTCTAGATTCTGAAAATGTATACCCTACAATTTGCACTATCACGCACCTTGAAACTTGGAATAGTAGAAGAGACCTTGAAATACTCTTGTCTAAAGTCCTTAGTACAATGAAAATAAAAGAAAAAAAAAGGTGAATAAAGAATTAAAAAAAATGGACACTGGTTTTTGTGATTACTTAAGGCTGCAAAAATAGAAAAATATTTAGCGAGGGTGCTTCATCACCTAGTGCCGTAGACCAACTGGTTTGGGAGTCACTGCTAAAGCCTTGGGTGTTGCAAAGACTAGGAAGTACGCTTTAAAGTGCAAGCGCATTTTGTAATCGGTCGTTGGTACCTCAAGAAGTATTAACGGTCGCATGAAGGATGTGTAAGCGAATTTCATTTAAATTCACCAATTAATAAGTACTTTGGACAATGGACTAGGGCATGATTGCTTGAATTGAATTTCCAAGTGTAAGGATGATCTATACACACACGTAGGGGTATGTGATTGGAATTTAGATAAGAGAGAGGAATGAAAGATAAAATTTATATCTTTAATGGAGTTGATAGAAAATTCCTAAGTTGAGATGAAACCCTAGAAGGAAGACTTAAGAGATACCGAAAGCTAAGTAGGTCTACATAACATATATAATCTTAAGTTACACAATAAGGAAGCGTGAAGAATATGGGTGGATAATTCACGAGTAGAAGATAATAGAATTCCATGTTAGAAAACCTTATTGGAAAATTAAAGTCAATGGGCCGAATTGATAGGATTTTGTGGGTGTAATCCGCTGAAAACCCTCAGGAGACAACACTCCTCCTACTAGGGACACCTAGAGGTTTAACGGCTTGTTGCACGTGCTCAGTGCAATCGCGTTTCCCTGCGAAAGTGCGGTTAGGATTTTAGAGAATAAAATAATAAGTTTGCTCGGGGACGAGCAAAAGGTAAGTTTGGGGGTATTTGTTTAGACCATAATATTGCATTTTTCATTTCCCTTTTCTTACCCCTTTTATAAATAAACAGGTACTTTTGACGCACGTTTGTTGCATATTACAGGATACAGGTTTCTGGAGCAAATACAGTGAAAAAGACACAAAACAACAGAAAAAGGGACTTTTGACCAACAAGTAGACGGATCCTAGTCAAGCCTAGTCGAAGAACAGTGCAAGGTCCAAAAAAGTCAAGTGAACGGTTAAAAGATCGCTACAAGTGTTCACTAAAACATCTGGAGAAGAACCAGAAGCCCAAAAGAGAAAATAAGTGAAGAAACAGAAGCCCAAAGAGCCACTGAACCAAGCCCAAAACGTACAGAGCCCAATTCCCTAGTTTGGCCGCGGATTCGCGGCCAAACCCAGCATGGCGCCGCGGATCCGCGGCCTTACAGAGAGCTTGTCGGTGGAATTTTGGTGCGTCGGTGCGTCGGTGCAGATGTTAGGATTTTCAGGGGTCAAATCTGTAATTTTGCATGTGCGAGAGTCTGTAACCCTAGGTTTCCTATTTTCCTATAAATCGTGATTTTAGATCTGTAAAAACTATGCCTCTTTTCAATCAATAAAATTCAGAATTTCTGAGATAAAAATTCAGATCTGTTCTTCTTGTTTGGAGGGAGCCGTCAACCTAGTAAGTATTTTATTTATGTTTCTTTTAATTATAATGTCTTCTCATCCCCTAATGAGCGAGTAGTCTCCTCGCTTGTTAGGGTTAGCCTTAGGGAAAGGGTTGAGAGATGAGATCTCTCACCCCTTTCAATGCCACTTTAACCTAATGAATTAGAACTCCACGAATACGCGCACATCCGCTCCCTACGGCATCCTACCCATCGAGGTAACGATGAACCGTAGTATAAAGGGCCGGTTGCGCGCGTTTTCCGTGGGGGTTAGGGTGATTACCAACAAAGGAAGGATACGAATCTAGAGGAAGAAACATCTTCCCAAAAGATTCGTATCCACTTTATTGATAATTAACTTAACACCTAATAGATTTAAAAAAAGATGGCATTGAAAGCGGTGATGAAAAACATTAATCTCCAAAACTTCCCCTAAGCCTAACCCTAGCAAGATTCTTAATTAGATTAATTAGATCCAGTATTTTAGATTGTTATAAACCAACCCAAAACGACAAATAGAATCAACTCGTTAAAACACATAAAAGGAATTTACCCGTCTCTGTGGATCGACCCGCACTCACCGGCTAGCTGCGAAGCGACGCCGTTCTGATTGCGGTAAACTTACAATTTTTGACACCAATCAGCGACACGTGTCAGCGCAGTTGCGCTGCGCTCTGCGCTGCGCTCTGCGCTGCGCTCTGCGCTGCGCTCTGCGCTGCGCGACACGTGTCAAGCACAGATGCGCTTGCGCCAGCTGTGCCAGCATTTAAAACAGAAAAATTCTGGAAAGATCTTTCTGATCTTGTTAAAACAAGAAGATTCTCTTCTGTAAAACAGAGCCCTTGGATCAAAGATCCAACGGTGGGGAAAAATCCCTAAATCACTCAGAGAAAAATCTCTTTAACTGATTTAACAAATCAATTGGCACTATAAAAAGGCCCCTAGACTCTAAGTCTAAGGGACACAAAAAAAGATAGAGAATTCCTCTAAAAATTTTAAGAAGAACTCAGTGAGAGAAAAGGTAAACCTTTGAAAAAAGAAGAGTTTCTTCTAAAAAGATCATTGATCTAAGAACAAGATCAAGATCTCGGATAAAAAAATAACAATAATAATAATAATAAGAAAGAAGAAGTAATTTACTTCTATATAAAGGCATTGCCTTTGATGAACCACTGGTTCTTGAAAACAAGAAAAACTTGTTTTCTTTGATCTAAATTTGATCAAAATATTAAACAGTGCCTTGCACTTTTGAAGTTTGCACTGTTGCGCTCCTTGGATTAGCGCAAGCCACCAGGGAGCGCCACGTGTCGGCCCCGGGATAACTGCGCTATGCGCTTCTAAAACAGAGCACTGCTCTCTTAAATTGGCGCAAGTCATTAGAGCGCGCCACGTGTCAGCAGCACGCTAGCGCAGCGCACTGCGCTAACAGACTTGCGCTCACCAGAACGTGATACGTGTCACCCCCATATGAGTTTGCGCCTTGCGTTGGCGCAAAGCGCCTGACAAGCCACGTGGCACACTGTCAGAACAATAAATGCTTTGATTATTAAAGAAGGGACATAGCCTAATTAAAGGCCTAACAGGCCTAATAAAAAATGCTTTGCATTATTAAAAAAGGGCAGAGCCCAAATAAAGGCCTGACAGGCCAAACACAAATAAAATGTTAAACATTTTCAAATGGACTTAACCCAATTCTGGTCGTAAGTCCTCAAATTAAATTGAACTGAGCGTGACTGCTCTCTCAAATCAATTTACATCCGGTTCAAGGGTACATCTCTGAACTCCTCTGATATTTGTCGTTGTAATCCTTCAACGTCGTCAGAGAGGTGACGGGTCTCGACAACCATATATTAATACGGACTGTGGGGTCCTTAAACTCATGGACTAATGCGTCCTTAAACCAATATTCGTCCCCAAAATGGGAATGTTGGACCACCATGTCCCTAAACTGGTAATACGGACTGTGGGGTCTTTAAACTCATGGACTAATGCGTCCTTAAACCAATATTCGTCCCCAAAATGGAAATGATGGACCACCATGTCCCTAAACTGGTAATACGGACTATGGGGTCCTTAAACTCATGGACTAATGCGTCCTTAAACCAATATTCGTCCCCAAAATGGGAATGCTGGTCCACCATGTCCCTAAACTGGTAATACGGACTGTGGGGTCCTTAAACTCATGGACTAATGCGTCCTTAAACCAATATTCGTCCCAAAATAGGAATGTTGGACCACCATGTCCCTAAACTGGAGATGGACCACCATGTCCCTAAACTGGTAATGGACCACTATATCCCTAAACTGGAACAATAGAGCGCAAATGCTCTTTTGTCGGATCTAAACGATCCTGTTAAGTTGATCTTAGTCTCAAATTAGACTAACGTATCCTTAACAAACGTTTGAGTTGATCTTAGCATCAAATATGGCTAACGTATCCTTAAACCAAAACTCCAAACCCAAATCTAAGAAAATACGGATTTGGACTAATCCACGTCTTACGGGCGATGACATAAATTAGTCTCCGTATACAATCCACGGGAAACCACAAACAAAACAAACACCCACGACACGAAGTGAAATTCTGGAGAAGGAGAAAGTTGTTACCGCGATGCGGTAGCGTAATTAACTGCAGGGGCTTGCGCCTGCAGGGAAGAGCGTCCCCACAATCAAAAACCCCTCAGACGAGGGGGAATCTGACGAAGTCTGCTACATCGGCCGCATCCGTCCAAACCTCCGATACACTGTGCCATAAATCAACTTGGCATCTTCGGAGAGGTGGACGGATAGCACCAATTAGCATCTGCCCCGAATCTCAGGCAAGACGTCTCTGCGTCGCGCCGCCATTCGGAGGGGAACAGATTCTGGCACGCCCGGTGGGACCTTTTCCTCTTTCTACTCCACACTTCATGTGTCGTGTTTTTTCCGCGATCAAATAATCGCGGTGTGTATGTTTTTGGTTGCCCTTAGGGGAGTGGATATTGAAGCCGGCATTTTGTCTCTATGAACAATGGCATTTGCTCCCACCCTAGCAACTCAGGCTCTGTCATATTCGGCGGAGTCAAGTATGGGTCACTTACAGCCTCAAATCTCTGCAATCCGGCTCTTCAAGAAATCAACGGGCTTCTTTTTGGGTCGATGCTCCCACTTCCCACCCTCGGTGCCTTAACGCCGATGGAGGAAGCCCAGAGGATGTCTGTCGTCCACAGGCAGGCTCCCCAAGCAGCAGCCTTGCCGACGGAATCGGTCCTCAAACAACTGGCACATGCCAAAGACCAAGGTCGACGCAGGGGGCAGAATATTTAAGCCCTTCAAGAAATCAATGGCTTCAAACTGCACTAACTGCAACAGCAACTCTCACTCTGTCCCATCTGGAGGAGTAACCTACGGGCCCCAAGCGGCCTCCCTTATTACTATGCCAGTGGAGCAGGTAACTCAAGCCAGCACTGGGCTATTCTTCGGGACCATGCTCCCGCCAACGAGCTTCAGCGCTCCTGTACCGTCGCAAGAAGCTCCCAAGAAGTCGTTTTTCAGCTCTCCTGTGCTTATTTACGCCCTACTTTGCATTATACTATATATAAGCACACACAAAAAAATTGTGATAATAAAAGAGTAGAAAGTGAAAAATTATATTTAAAAGATAGGAATAGTTTAAGAAAAACAAGAAAGTTAGATGTTTTCTTAAATGAAACTAGTAATAAGTAGTTATGAGCTGTTGTCCTAAGGGTTAGTAAGATGAACGAAATTACTAATCTGAGGATAAAAATAAGCCTGAAAAATAGTTCCTATTCTGGAAGCCAAACATTTGAACGTTGATACCCTACTATACGTACTTACACACATCTTGAAACTCGGGATAGTAGAGGATACCTTGAAATGCTCTTGTCTAAAAGCCAAAGTATGAAGAAAATAAAAGTGGAGAATAAAAGATAAAATGGTGAAAAGAAAAATGAACACTGGTTTTGTTATCACCGAGGCAGCAATAAAAAATATAGCGAGGGTGCTTTATCACCTAGTGCCTTAGACCAACTGGTTTGGGAGCCACTGCTAAGCCTTAGGTGTTGCAAGACGAGGAAAAACACCTAATTAGCAAGCACATGGGTAATCGGTCGGTTAGTAACTCAAGAAGTATTAACAGTCGCATGAAGAATGTGTGAGCAAATTCCATCTAAATATCTATTAAAAAGTAGTAAGGTAGATGGACAAGAGTATGATTGCTTGAATTGAATTCTCTGAGTGTAGGGATGTCCAGTTCACACACGTAGGGGTATATGATCAATGTTTGGAAGAAAGGTAGGAATGAAAACTAAAGGCGATGTTTTATTGAGGGATAATGTGATTTCTAACATTTTTTCATGACCATTAAGATAGGGCTCATAGCAACTGAAAAGCTGGTATAGTTGAAAACTCTTATTTTCAAGTTCTTTCTTTTATAGTTTTTATCTTTATATAACTTTCACCATCTCTCTTTTATTATAGGATTTTGTGGGTGTAATCCGCTGAAAACCCTCAGGAGACAACACTCCTCCTACTAGGGATATGCCATTGGCGCCGAGTAAGGAAGGCTGGAGGCAACTCTCCTCCTGGACTGACTTCGCCGACTCCAACGGCGGAAATTGATGCTGCTGTTCCAACTAGGAACAGCTTTGAACCACTTAGGAAGGTCCGCAAGAACTCTCCGACCGCTGTGCTGAAAAGATCCCCTCCACCTACGGAGAGCGCTACAAAGGTGAAGCCGGAACAGCCCCCTCAACGGCTGTCCTCTAAAATCTACAAGGTCTGGCGTCAAGTCCAAGACTCGGTAATTGATCAAGATTATCCCCGCCGACAGAAAAAGGTGAAAGTTCAGCGGGAAGAGGACCGTCCTATCAAGCCACAAAAGGCGATAGCTACTTGGGTGCCCACTGCAAGGCCCCCCTCAACTTTGACCGCTCACAAGAAAAGAAGGCCGGAGAAAATCCCTAAGTCTGCGACGAATCGCAAGACTACTGAACCTAAACGCCCCAAGTCTGGGGGCATGGTGGTGCACACCGTCTATATGGCATCCGGAAAAGAGGACAGCCGTATCTCCATAGGTCATCGACCGCTTACGCGATCTGTAACAAGGGCCCAGGAGCAACAACAGAAGCTCCAGGAAATGTTGACGTAGATGGCTGTACTCACAGGGCCAAAAGAGAGCCCGGAAACGTCATCAGAGCAACGTCAAGAACAAGAAACCGATGCTGACTTCCTACGTAGAGTTCTCGAATAGAAGGACAGAGAAGCTGCGGAACAAGCTGCCAACATAAAACGAATGGCGCTTCTCTTCCAAGGCATGGTCGGGATGATGTTACAGCGGGATCCTCCAACTGAAGACCCTCCGATCATTATTGAAGATGACCGAGCGGAGCCGTCAAATCCCCTTCCGGCTTGTTCAGCAGCCAAAGAGGAGACCATCTCAAAAGCTGCGCTCGATGATTATATTGCTCAGCAAATACGAGCTCACCAGGCAAATGAAGCGGCTGGCCAAATTGTCAAGACCGGACGACCCTATCCGGGCTGGTATGACCAGATAAGTTACCCGCCGGGATATACGATCCCCAAATTCCATATGTACAAGGGGACAGGGAATCCACATCAGCATGTCGCTTAATTCAGGGCCTTATGCGGCAATACTGGAGGTGATGATAAACTTCTACTTCGCCAGTTCGTCGGTAGTTTAGCAGACACGGCTTTTGAATGGTACTCGGAGCTTCCCGAAGACTCCGTCAAAACGTTTACAGAAATGGAGTTGCTATTCACCCAGCGATTCGCGAGTGCTAGTGAACGCACCTCGATAACGACATTGATCAATACCAGGGTGAAGCCAGGCGAGACGTGGGTCCAGTACGCTATCCGATGGCAGAATCTGTGGTCGAAATGCGAACAGCGGATCGAAGAAGCGCCGGCGGTGGGCATGTTCGTGGGCACTCTTGACCCTCAAGCGGCCATCTCCCAGTTCATGATGTTCTTCAAGCCAACTACTTTCCAGGCCTTGATCGACAAGCTGGCCCAAATGGACCAGATGGGTCATAGATCATCTCCTTCAAAGACGGATCCTTGGAATGAAAAGGGGAAAGGAAAAGCAACTTTCATCGCCAATACTCAACAACAACCGAGCAACTTAAAGCCGGTCGTCCGTCGAAACAATATGCGTCCACGCCCATCCCTTGAGGAAAGACTAGGACGTTATTACTCGTTTCCTCAGGATAAAACAAGAAGACTGTTTGAGCTGGCAGTGCACAACAGGCTCATCAATCTGCCGAGTCTAAAACGTCCGTTGCAGCCAGGCGATCTCAACAATCCTAATTACAGCCCTTACCATCAAGCAGTAAGCTATCCAATCGAAGATTGCTTCATTTTCAAAGGTTGGATTGAGGACCAATACCAACAAGGCAAGTTCGCATTATCCGAAAACTGGAAGGTGAAACCGCCACAACCTCATGTCCCTAAAAAAGAGGACACGCCGGGGGCATCGTGCTCTTTTATAGAAAAAGCTCCATGGGAGGTCACTCTTTCAACCAAGACGAAAAGAATGCTGAAGGATATTCACACATTCCTATCCGTCAGATGGAAATGTCCGCCAGAGCCCGAGGTCATTGATAGGATGCTGAAACCACGCCCAACACCGAGAATTGATAGCAGCGGGCAAAACACCCAGACGCAGCCATCAAAGTCTTCGAAGAAGAAGGAGAAGACCCAAAAGCCCGTGAAGTTAGATGACAAGCGCACAGACTTGCAAAATCATATCGACGCGCTGGAAGAATACAATCAAAAAGCGCGGACTCCAATCACACTCCAAGAATTTCTCAGCCATGTCCTTAAGGACGGAGATGATGACAATGGAGAAGACTCGTTGGATGAATTTGAAGATTATGTGGCAAGCTGCCATGTGATCTCTCACTCATTGATAAACGACGAAGAAGCTCCTTACACAGAGAAGCTGGGGGCAGATCCTGAGCCAGAACTTCTAAGACCATCAGACGAAATGATTGATGCATTCCTGAACGAAGCCCTTCTTAAAAGCAAAGCTGATCGAGAGCGCGAGATGGCCATATTCGAGAAAGCCAAACGCCGGCGACTAGATGAAAGGGTCGAAACACTCCCACCGGATCAAAGTACATCCGCCGCAAATAAAATCAGGTTCAAGATGAGGAAAAGATTCTCCAAAGCCATATTGATGGGAATGAAGCTGCCACCCTCTGAAGGAAACACTCCTGATGAAGCGGATGTACATACTAGCTACTGCTTATGTCATCGAAAGATTGCGCACCCAACCGAAGAGTGCAATGCCTTTAAAAACTGGTGGCAGGGAAATGTTGCTCACCGGCAGCACATTCAGCGATTGAAGCGCAAAGCTCGTCAGAAACAGAGAAGCACGACAAATGAGCATATGAAAACTGCCGGCAACGGTCACATGGTTGACGACAGAAGATCATAAGCTCTCACCTTCGGGAGCAATTCTGAAGAAGAAATGACTCTCAGCCCTCTCTTCAAAGAATCCACCTCAGGAAAAGAGGAAGAAAAGAAGAACTGCGAGAACGTTCAGCTATGCAATCGCACGCTACCCGAAAAGAATCTCGGACCCACAAACAAGGGATCGAACAAAAGGGATAAGAGGAATGGAAAAGCAACCTTCGTCGCCAACGCTCAACAACAGCCGAGTAACCTGAGACCGGTTGTTCGCCAAAGCAACAAGCGGCAACCCCTCTATGAAAAGTTGAAACGTCCTTACTCATTTCCCCGGGATGAAACAAGGAGGCTGTTCGAACTAGCAGTGCGCAACAAACTTATCACTCTACCGGAGCCGAAATACCAGCTACAACTGAATGATGTCGACAATCCTAATTATTGCCCTTACCACCAAGTATTGGGCCATCCGATCGAAAACTGCTACGTTTTCAAAAACTGGGTTGAAGACCAATACCAATATGACAAGTTCGCGTTGTCCGAAAACTGGAAGGTGAGCCCGCCACAACCACATGCTCCGAAAAAGATGAACGGGGCATCGTGCTCATTCATAGGGAAAGCCCCATAGACCGAAAAGTCAGTAAACTAGAGATTCACCTCAAATACGGCGACGATGGACCGAAACGTCCTTAAACTAATGACGGACCACTACGTCCTAAAACTAGCTGCCGACCGAAACGTCTTTAAACTACTACCGCAGCATCCTCAGGCTGACAAGATAAAAAAAAATAAAAATAATAATAATAATAATAAAAAAAAGATAATAAAGACGGTATGTCCATAAGCGAAATGGGCACGGATGAAAACCCGAAAGGGCTCCGTGAGTAAAAACAGCAGGGCTACCGGCGAGTCTTGTGAAAACCCGAAAGGGCGCAACCTCGTTAGAAAAAAAAAGAGAATAAAAAAAAAGAAAAGACGGTATGTCCATAAGCAAAAGGGGCACGGATGAAAACCCGAAAGGGCTCCGTGAGTAAAAACAGCAGGGCTACCGGCGAGTGTTTGTGAAAACCCGAAAGGGCGCAACCTCGTTAAAAGACACTTACAGGGTCCTCTCGACCTTGTAAGGAGAAACCACCCGCGTGGGATCCTTACGACTCACAAAGGAGCAACACACTGGGGAATCCTCATGATTCCTAAAGAGAAATTACACTTGCGAGATCCTTACAATTCGTAAGGAGAACTCTCTTATGGGACCTTCATGGCTCATAAGATTTGAAAGTCTTAAGTTACAGAGACCTGAACCTGTTCTTAAGCAACCCCCATAACCTTCGATATTGCCAGCGGCTCATACTGACCCTTGTATACAATCCACGGGCATGAATAAGCATTTCCCCAGCAAAGTCCCACCCGTGGCTAGGGATATGTTCGCACGGTGAACAACACTTGTAAGTTCTCTTGATTTATAAGGAGAAAATCCTTTTGTAAGATCCTTACGACTTACAGGGGAACATGCACTTAGGAATCCTCACGATTCTTAAGGAGAAAATACACCTACGAGATCCTCACGACTCGCAGGGAGAAATGCCTTCATGAGACCCTTACGGCTCATGAAGTCAAAAGCCTTAGTCGACAGGACCCTAACCCTGTTTACTAAGCCACCTTTGTTCGACAATCGACAGAGGCAAATGATGATTCGCTCCTGGAAATATCCCAGTTGTAGCGGTGCTGATGCCGAAATCGGTGTCTAATCCCAAGCTTGCAGCGAAAAGCCAGCAAGCCACACATGCATACGAAATAGCCGAAATGATGGGGCAACTTGCAGACAAAATCAGCAAGTAAAAATGTATGCATGCAAAATAGCCGAAATGATTGGGCAACTCGTAATAAAAAGTAGCGAGTAAAAAAAAACAGCCGAAATGATTGGGCAGCTCATAATAAAAAGCAGCGAGTAAAAAGAAAAATAGCCGAAATGATTGGGCACCGCAAAAAATAGCCGAAATGATTGGGCAATCGCGATCTTCGCGATATAAAAGCTGAAATGATAGAGCATCGCAGAAAGAATATAAAAAAATGAAAGAATGAAACTTTTTGCCCTACAGGTGAGATCACATCGATCCCTGTATACAATCCAGGGGTACAAACAAAGAGAGAACCATATCTTCCCAACAGGCTCCACCAGAAAGCGAAGCCAAATCTCGACGGTTCATAGACAACCTAGAGACAACCTCGACATTTGTCGCAATATTGCAGACACGATGTCAACAAACGAAGCGAAGGAAGATCCCTAGCTTCAGGGTCTCGACGTCGATATCGACAACTTAGAGATCACCAACGACGTTCCTTCGCAGTCCAGTAGGATACGGATACAACGCCAACAAAAGGCCTCACAGTCGAAACAAAGCGAAGCGACGGAAAAATCCCCGCTTCACCTCAACATTCGTCTCGATACAGCAGACGAAATATCAACGACGGCGTTCCTTCGCACTCCAGCAGGATGTAAATGCAACGTCAACAAAAGACCCCATGGTCAGCAAAGCGGAGTGACGGCAAAATCCCAGCTCCACCTCAGCGTTCGTCTAGATACATCAGACGCAACGCCAAAGCAAATGAAGCAAAAGCCAAATTCCTAGCTTCAGGGTCTTGACGGCAAGTCATATAAAGCCTGAAAGACAATCGGAGATCATCTCGCACCAGTGCGGAGTGGTCACCACCTCGACGTTCGTCTCGACACAGCAGACGCAACGCTAAAGCAAATGAAGCAAATGCCAAATTCCTAGCTTCAGGGTCTTGACGGCAAGCCATATAAAGCCTGAAAGACAATCGGAGATCATCTCGCACCAGCGCGGAGTGGTCACCACCTAGACGATCGTCTCGATATAGCAGATGAGATGTCACCCCAGCGTTCTTTCCCCGGCAGGATTCGGACGCGCCAAAGCAAATGAAGCAAAGACCAAATTCCTAGTTTCAGGGTCTTAACGGCAAGTCATATAAAGCCTGAAAGACAATCGGAGATCATCTTGCACCAGTGCGGAGTGGTCACCATCTCGACGTTCGTCTCGATACAGCAGACGAGATGTCACCCCAGCGTTCTTCCTCCAATAGGATTCAGATGCGACAATCAAACAGCGGAGCCACGACAAAATCCCTAGTTCCAAACCTCGACGGTTCACTAACAACCTAGAGACAACCGCGACATTTGTCTCGATATAGAGGACGTAATGCCAGCAAACAAAGCAAAGGCCAAATTCCTAGCTTCAGGGTCTTGATGGCAAGTCATATAAAGCGTGAAAGACTATCGGAGATCATCCTACACCAGCACGGAGTGGTTACGACTCATCAGGGCTCTCCAAAATGAGCCTAACCTCAAGTAAAAAGTGACATGGAATATCCCTACGCTTGCTCTTTCGACGGTAATATTACTTGGAAGATTACTTGAAGACGTCTTGTCCAGCCCCCGAAGGGATCAGAGACACGACAATCGCAAGGCTACTCGAACAGCAAGATTGCCTATCAAGGAATATATCAGCCAACGCGACGGTACGACGGACGAAACTCTAAGTACCACAGACCCTAACGGACCTCTGTCGTAAAGAGCAGAGGTTAACTGTGACGTTAGGATATTCTTGCGAGAAATGCTAGATTCGTCTCGACTCGTAAGGAAATTAGTGTCTTTGCGAGAACTACTCGATATGTTTCGACTCGTGAGGAAAAGCCTTAGGCGGCACGGATTAAAAAACCTGTTTCCTAAGCACTGGGGTCCTACAAGTTGGTCCAAAATGGACTCTTGCATACTATTCATGGACCACACTCTCCAAAGTCGAATCTCGACAAGGAGGGAAACAACCGCTTGGGGGTCTTCTCGACTTGTAAGAGGGAAAAATCTCTTATAAGATCCTTATGACTTATAAGAGAAAACACATTTAGGGTCCTCACGACCCCTAAGGAGAAAATATACTTACGAGATCCTCTCGATCCGTAGGGAGAAAGGTCTTTGTGAGACCCTCACGGCTCATAAAGTTGAAAAGTCTTAGGCAGCAGATATGAACCTGTCTCCTAAGCCATCACTACTCCTCGAAGTATTCAAGACGGAATGTTCTATATCGCCTACAGTCTATGCTTACTCAAGGTATATGCCAATAACAAAGCAGAAAATAAAAGGAAGGAGGCAAAAGATTTGTCATTCATACTTGGAAAATTCTTACATCTAGGCAATAAACAAAAACAGTATTATTGAAATGTTTACAAGGGTATAACTTCAAATCCAGGACATGGATTGAGGAACTCAAAAGTAACCTTGTCCAGAACTTTCCAAGCCTGGCGAACCATCCTGGTGTGCTTTCTTTCGCGAGCACGGGCATCGGGATCCCCACTGATGTCCTCCACCCTTCGATAGGCAGAAAGAATGCCGGACTGTTGAAAGGCCTGGTGCAAGAGATCGACAAGATAGTCTCGCCGTCTCATGGAGATTAGGTTCATCAGATACACCGAGTGCACCTTATCTTCAGCAGCATCCAATGCCCCAAGTGGCACACCAGTACAGAATAAGGGAAGCACTTCCCAGATGGCTCCCACGGTAAGCTTCAAGAGAGAGGAACGCCGGGGAAGCAGTTGACCGTTATATGCGTCGAAGCGACTCATAATTTCGGCGCACTCGGCATTTGTAAATTTCCGGTTCTGAGAACGGCCGAGTCGGTGGATATCTTCGTAAGAGATGATTTCATCGAGATCGTACATGTGAGCGTCCATTACTCCTGTAAAAGAAGATCAACGAAAATTAGCAGACAGACTGATTAAGCAAGACGATATAATTCATCGAAGAATAAAATGCCATCTTTAAACTCCAAGATCCATGAAAAACTCCTAAGAGTTCTTCTGTATGATTCGGAAGGAGCAAAGCTCTATTGATGAATTAAGAAAATACAATGAAAATCTTTTAAAGAGCACAACTTTATTAATAGAACCCTAATAGGGTTCTCTTTAGTTCTCTATAGATCCCTTTAGACCTATAGAGCAAAGCTCTGCTAAGTGAAACCCTAAATGGGTTTTCTTTAGATCAGGGATCTATTGAGAGCAAGGCTCTTAAAATTAAGTTAATCTAATCAAATTTTTACCTAAAAATTCTCTAGAGTTTGAACTCTTAAAAAGTGCTTAAACAAAAGAGCAAGGCTCTGAATGAAACTTCTTATGAAGAGATGCAAAATCATCTAAGGGACCAAAGGTCCTATTTATAGGCATTAAGATAGCCGTTTCAGCTTCCAAAAGTTGGCGCAACGGTTGGAATTCTGCCACCGCTGCGCTCACGTTTGGGGCCACGTAAGCGCAACGGGGGCGAGGGGGGCATTTGTTTACCTAATTAGAGCAAAGCTCTGTTCAAGTTCCAAGGCGGGAAATGAAGCAACGCTTCTGTTTTCCCCAATTAGAGCAAAGCTCTGTTCAAGTTCCAAGGCGGGAAATGAAGCAACGCTTCTGTTTTCCCCAATCAGAGCAAAGCTCTGTTTTAAAATTTAAACTTTAAAAAATAAAGGAAATAACGCTTCAGATCTCTTGCGCTGCGCGCAGAGCGCCACGTGTCAAAATCAGACATGCCAGCGCAAGGAGCGCAGCGCCCAAGCCAGCGCACCCAATCAGAGCAAGGCTCTGTTTAAAATTCAAATTTTAATAAAAGAAGCAACGCTTCAGCTCACTTGCACTCTGCGCTGCGCGACACGTGTCAGCGCAGTTGCGCTGCACTCTGCGCTGCGCGACACGTATCAGCGCAGTTGCGCTAGCGCAGTTGCGCAGCGCAGCGCGACACGTGTCAAGCACAGGTGCGCTTGCTCTAGCTGTGCCAGCATTTAAAACAAAAAATTCTGGAAAGATCTTTCTGATCTTGTTAAAATAAGAAGATTCTCTTCTATAAAACAGAGCCCTTGGATCAAAGATCCAACGGTGGGGAAAAATCCCTAAATCACTCAGAGAAAGATCTCTTTAACTGATTTAACAAATCAATTAGCACTATAAAAAGGCCCATAGACTCCAAGTCGAAGGGACACAAAAAAAAGATAGAGAATTCCTCTAAAAATTTTAAGAAGAACTCAGAGAGAGAAAATGTAAACCTTTGAAAAAAGAAGAGTTTCTTCTAAAAAGACATTGATCTAAGAACAAGATCAAGATCTCGGATAAAAAAATAACAATAATAATAATAAGAAAGAAGAAGTAATTTACTTCTATATAAAGACATTGCCTTTTGATGAATCACGGGTTCTTGAAAACAAGAAAAACTTGTTTTCTTTGATCTAAATTTGATCAAAATATCAAACAGTGCCTTGCACTTTTGAAGTTTGCACTGTTGCGCTCCTTGGATTGGCGCAAGCCACCAGGGAGCGCCACGTGTCGGCCCCAGGATAACTGCGCTATGCGCTTCTAAAACAGAGCACTGCTCTCTTAAATTGGCGCAACTCATCAGAGCGCGCTACGTGTCAGCAGCGCACTAGCACAGCGCACTGGCGCAACGCACTGCGCTAACAGACTTGCGCTCACCAGAGCGTGACACGTGTCACCCCCACATGAGTTTGCGCCTTGCGCTGGCGCAAAGTGCCTGACAAGCCATGTGGCACACTGTCAGAACAATAAATGTTTTGCATTATTAAAGAAAGGACATAGCCCAATTAAAAGGCCTAACAGGCCTAATAAAAAATGCTTTGCATTATTAAAAAAGGGCAGAGCCCAAATAAAGGCCAGATAGGCCAAACACAAATAAAATGTTAAACATTTTCAAATGGACTTAACCCAATTCTGGTCGTAAGTCCTCAAACTAAATTGAACCGAGCGCAACTGCTCTCTCAAATCAATTTACATCCGGTTCAAGGGTACATTTCTGAACTCCTCTGATATTTGTCGTTGTAATCCTTCAACGTCGTCAGAGAGGTGACGGGTCCCGACAACCATATATTAATACGGACTGTGGGGTCCTTAAACTCATGGACTAATGCGTCCTTAAACCAATATTCGTCCCCAAAATGGGAATGTTGGACCACTGTGTCCCTAAACTGGTAATACGGACTGTAGGGTCCTTAAACTCATGGACTAATGCGTCCTTAAATCAATATTCGTCCCCAAAATGGGAATGTTGGACCACCATGTCCCTAAACTAGTAATACGGACTGTGGGGTCCTTAAACTCATGGACTAATGCGTCCTTAAACCAATATTCGTCCCCAAAATGGGAATGATGGATCACCATGTTCCTAAACTAGTAATACGGACTGTGGGGTCCTTAAACTCATGGACTAATGCGTCCTTAAACCAATATTCGTCCCCAAAATGGGAATGTTGGACCACCATGTCTCTAAACTGGTAATACGGACTGTGGGGTCCTTAAACTCATGGACTAATGCGTCCTTAAACCAATATTCGTCCCCAAAATGGGAATGTTGGACCACCATGTCCCTAAACTGGAGATGGACCACCATGTCCCTAAACTGGAGATGGACTACCATGTCCCTAAACTGGAACACTAGAGCCTAAATGCTCTTTTGTCGGATCTAAACGATCCTGTTAAGTTGATCTTAGTCTCAAATTAGACTAACGTATCCTTAACAAACGTTTGAGTTGATCATAGCCTTAAATATGGCTAACGTATCCTTAAACCAAAACTCCAAACCCAAATCTAAGAAAATACGGATTTGGACTAATCCACGTACTACGGGCGACGACATAAATTAGTCTCCGTATACAATCCACAGGCAACCACAAACAAAACAAACACTCACGACACGAAGTGAAATTCTGGAGAAGGAGAAAGTTGTTACCGCGATGCGGTAGCGTAATTAACTGCAGGGGCTTGCGCCTGCAGGGAAGAGCGTCCCCACAATCAAAAACCCCTCAGACGAGGGGGAATCTGACGAAGTCTGCTACATCGGCTGCATCCGTCCAAACCTCCGATACACGGTGCCATAAATCAACTTGGCATCTTCGGAGAGGTGGACGGATAGCACCAATTAGCATCTGCCCCGAATCTCAGGCAAGACATCTCTGCGTCGCGCCGCCATTCGGAGGGGAACAGACATCGGTCGGTTATATGAGATATAGCCGAGTTATCGGATCAAGTGTTGATTCGATAAGTTGTTACACATAATATTAGTCGGTTATATATATAATATAGCCGGATTATTAAATCAAGAGTTGATTTGATAATCTAATGTATAATTATATATTTGATTTATTAATTTACATTAACTAGTATTAGCTCACTTATGATTCTTTTCTCACTTGTTTGTGCATGTGTATATATGTGATATATATTTGTGTATATATCATTGTGTCATGCTCGATGATACATGCAACTTGGGTGTGTGTGTGACTTACCCCATGCTAGGGATAATACTAGGGTTTTTATTTTATTTTGGTAATTACAAAATGGTTGGAATTTGTCATGACACAAAGCTTGTAGAAGCTTGTATTGTGTATTGACTTAGTCTACTCTTTTGTTTTGCCATAGATATTTTATTAACCCAACCCATTACCCTAACCATGGTAA
Source organism: Agapanthus africanus (assembly GCA_030015575.1). NCBI lineage: Eukaryota > Viridiplantae > Streptophyta > Magnoliopsida > Asparagales > Amaryllidaceae > Agapanthus > Agapanthus africanus. Next base: position 404,732,623 of record CM057349.1, on the reverse strand, counting down.
ACTCTCTACAAAGGTTAAGTATATGATGCTTAACTCACCCATGGTTGCTATTATCCATTTGGATTAATTCATGAGATATTATCTTCTTCTTCTTCCTCTCAAGCTTTCCAGCTTCAATGGAAAATAGAGAAAATATGTGAGAATATGAAATCTAAAGTGAGCAAAATTCCTACTTCATCATCCTCTACTACTTGCCATTTAGTATGGGGTGTTTGCTTCACTAATTCCACAATTAGTGAAGAGATAGATTGGATTAGTGTTTCCTCGACGTAGATCATCTTCGGTCTCGAAGACTTCGAAGCAAACATGTTCGTTTCTTCATGGGAGCCTCTCTAGAGTCCGGAGTTCACGATCCCAGCGAAGGGACTACTACACGGAGCTATTGGAGTGAAGGACCGGTCTACAAAGGTTGTATTCCATGCACACTTAGGATGTAAAGTGTTTACATATGTTATTCCGTAGATTTCTAGTTAATGATTCTTAGTTAGGGTTAGCTAGAACGACAATTTTTGAATTTGGCATGGGCGATTCCTCCTGAAACCTTGCTGCCGTTCTAGGTAACCCTGCACTGGTATCAGAGCCATGCTAGAAATTTATACGGATTTTGTTAAGATTACGAAACCGAAATACTCCGAAACTTGAAACAAGAAATTGTAGTTTCTGTCGATTTTAAAAGGTTGTCAAAATTTTTTTAAAACAAGTACAGAGTGCTATATGGGATATAACATGAACACTGGAGAAATTTAAGGACATTCTAAGATTTTTTGGCCGGCCACAACCCCCCCATCTTGGCCAAATCCGAGCAGAACCCTCTGAATTTTTGACTGTGTTCCAGTGACTTGGTTTTGATGTTTCAGGTGTTGTTTATTTTTGCTAATTTTGCATGTGATGTAATCTTACGCTATAAGCAATTCGGAGTGTTTCATATTCATAGTTTTAACATTGTTTCGGTTTATTCGCATGTTGTCTAGACGAAGTTAGAAAGTTCGATCGAATGTCAAAAACCCATTTTTCCATGTTTAACGTATTCGGAAAAATATGCAAGTGATTCTGTGGACCCTCTAGAAGAACGAAACCTTAACTCAATTATGTGACCGTCAGAATCGCCACTAAATCCTAGGGTTTGTGGTAGTTCAGCGTTGTCACATGTGAGGCGTTGGTTTGACCCTTCTACGGCTGGTTCATAGGTAATGTGGCATCTTCTGGGTATTATTGAACTGTGCTCAAGTGTTGAGCTGTCGGGAAATTGTGGGACTTTGATGAATCGATCGAAAAGTTTAACGTCGTCCGGATATTATGTGATGGGTTACAATACTTGGAATCAAACTAATTTGAATTTTATAAATCTAGCAGTTTAGTCTCATTTGATCGGTTGCCACGGGATTTTGATGAGATCAAAAGTCCGTCGCAATCACGTAGTGTACGCGGACACTCGCCGGGTAACATTATTAGATAGCCACGCCCCATAGCCCCGACCAAGTGACTGTAGGAGAACCCCATCGCCAAAAGCATCTGTTCGGGTGCTCGCGGCAGCGGTGTTCCGCCTTAGTTCACTTTGTCGACGGCATCGGGGGGTGCGGCCGTCTACTAAAGTTTCCGACGAGCATTCGATCAGGATGTCGGGAATCTTATTGAATTGCCCGACTAGATATTGAAAAGTGTTTTCAAGATCGAGACTAAAATGCAGGGTTTATAATTGTTAGGCATGCGATGTCTAAGGAATTCATTTGGTTAGGCATGTGATGTCTAAGGTGGTTGCGGATTCCATTGTAGTTTTCACTTTTTTTCTGCTACCGTAAGTGTAATATGTGGTGTATCGCCAGTTTCGGTACTATATGTCAACGACAATTGGGATACGCATATTTACTTACGTTGATGACATGTGATGTTATGTGTTGCTGTGATATATTATACTGGATCGTTGTGTTTTGAATAGCCGGGGGTTTTATGTGAGATGGGAGTTTCTTTATTTTCATTCATATAAAATTCATTGTATGTAATATTCTTTTATTGGGGCACTTCCGGGTTGAGGATGATGTCACCATTGTATGTTATTTACTTTTTCGCATTAGGATAGACCCAAGGCGGGGAGCACAAGTAACCGGGTTCTAGGGTCCAGTGGGAGACCATCTCGAGGAGTCGAGACCTAGTCTCCTAACTCTAGAATTGGTAGGATTGCTTGCCGCTCTCATAGGGGTCTAGGGATATGGGTTTGGCTATTCATCACGACCGTGGAATCCGTGTTTTATACAGGCTTAAAATAAAACCCGGAAATCCTAGTATATCCAATATTTCATATATTGTTTTATGCTGCGATATTCTGTGATGTGATCATTGTATATGTTGAGATAGATACTATATATAGTATATGTGATATATTATATAGACATTGCTTATGTTTTACACCCGCGCTAGCCCTACCCCGCTCTGCCGTTAGTTACCTAACCTAACGGTGCACGAGAGGACATCGAGGTGACTGCGGTTGGCATAAGCGTACGTTGTATTTATCTGTGATGTTTAGGTAACTTAAAATGATGGGACTTCATTAATAAGATTAATGAAATAAAAGAAACCTAAAGATGTTATGGAATCGAATTTTCAAAAATAGGTAGCTCTACTTGTTGTTTTGCATAGCGGTATTCCTTGTAGAATATCCAGCACCTTATTCGATAAGGAAAGAGCCGAGACCCCTTCACCCGGAGTGACCTCTTTAGCAATAAATGGCAGATGCTACAACCCTCGGTTTTGTCTTTTGATTGCTTTTCTAGTTCTTACTTTGCATAGTGGTATTGTGAATATCCTGCACCTCATTCGACGAGGAAAGAGCCAAGATCCCTTCACCGGGAGTGACCTCTTTAGCAAAACTAGCAAATGCCTAAAAAACACTCCATTTAAAACATTTGATTCTACAACGATATCAAGTTCATTACGCAAAATGTTTTCTTAAAAACCTATCGTAGCCCTCCGTCATTTCAGATAAGTACTACTTAGTATTCATGTTGCGGTAGTTTGGCTTTCGTCAAGGCGTAGTGTTCGGTAGCTAACTAGTGCTTATCCACTGCATACGATGCGATTGGATTAGGGTATTCGTACGGCGTTGTTTGGCATTCGTCAAGGGTCGTGTGGGTGGGTTTAATTCAATCAAGAAATGTACGGGTTGAACTTGACCAGCGGACTATGGGTTGTTTGGCATTCGTCAAGGTCATAGCACGTTAGGGGTAAAAGCTTTATCGGGAATTTCAAGTGTTGAAATTTGCAATGAGATTGCATACCTTCTATGAGATAGTTGGATCCCGATACCCACTGCGAGTAAGAGTTACTCCTAGGAGAGTTTTACACATTACAATTAGCCGATCAAGTAGGTGTCTAGAAAGGTGTCAAAGGGGTTATGCCTCTGGGAAAACGAGGTTTATTTTAATTAGGTCCATGCGAAAGCACGGGGAACCTCCCTCAAAGTACCGACACTGGCCTGGCTGAATGATTGGCGAACTTGTAGGGTGTAATTAATCCCAGCTAGTCTTTCCTTTTAGGGTTTGAAGGAAGATTTGACTAAAACAGCGGGAGCCATCCTGATTAGATAAATTAATAACCAATCTAATCTTGCAAGAGTATACGCTGAGTGTTTTCTTCTCTCTCTCTCCAGGTAGCGACCATGTGACGCCTTAATCAAGATAATAATACAGATTTATTGACCGAACTCGCTTGTTATACCGAGCTAAGGAACGTTGGTCCCGCTCCAACTTATAATTGTTATAAGACCGAACAGAAAATAGGGGATTACCAGGATTCCCGTGCCGCCCAAACGAAGAAAGTGCATGCTGATGCATCATCTTCGGGTGTGTTCATTACAGAGAACTATTTCTCAGTATCCTTTATGTCCTGGGTATGTGATACCGGATCAGGATCCCGCATATGTAATCAGTTACATGGGCTACAGATAGGTAGAGAACCGAGAATGGATGATAAGTTTTAAGAGTTAGAAATGGTGAAAGTGTTGCAGCCAAATCTGTTAGCAGTTATCACCCTGTATTACGAAATACGTTGATTCAGAATGAATGTTATTAGATACCGAACTTGATATACAACATTATATCAGTCTCTTTATTAAGTAAAGAAGGATATAATTTTGTATTGTTGGATAATGTTTTGAACATTTCCTATATCAAGAGTTGATCGGTTCAGGCACGTTATCAAAAAGCATATACGTTCTAAATCAAATCACAGTTCTTTAACGTACAGAACACACACAAGAGGAAGAGTTCATAAATGAACAAATCCTTCTTGAGGCATTATGGACTAGGTCATATCAATGCGACCCGACTAGCTAAGTTACATTTAGATGCATATTTAAATCTGTTTGAATTTACATCTTGTGAAACTTGCCAGTCATGTCACAAAGATAAGATGACCATAGCTCCGTTTATTGGAAACAGAGAAAGAGTTAGTGAACTCTTGGGATTGATACACGATGATGTATGTAGGTCCCCTGTCTACACATGCCGGGAACGGTTCTTTGTACTTCATTACATTCACTGATGATCTCTCAAGATTCGGACATACGTTCTTGTTGAAACACAAGTCTGAACCTTTTGAGATATTCAAAGAATATAAGTTAGAAGTAGAGAACCAAAACGGGTATAAGTATTATGTCCTTTGATGTGATCAGATAAGAGAATACTTAAGCACGAAATTCCTGGACTATTCTAAAGGAGAATGAGATTCTCTCTCAGCATTACTCCTCCGTATACACCACAGCACGTCGGTGTATCGGGGCGGAGCAATCGCACCCTATGTGATAAGGTGTGCTCTATGATGAGTACTACTGAGTTGCCTATTTCCTTTTGGGGGTTATGCACTTGAGAAACTGCATACCTATTGAATAGGGTTCCAATCAAATCAGGTGCCTACCACTCCATATACGATATGGTATGGGAATAGCCCATCTCTTACGTAAGTTAAGATTTAGGGTTGTCTGACCTATGTCAAAAGAAAAATCCGGACAAGCTCGAGGCAAGGTCAGTTCTGTGGAAGTTTGTTGGATATCCCAAGCATTCGCAAGGGAATATCTTCTACCATACTGAGGAGCAAAAGATGTTTTGTTTCTCAGCATGCCACCTCTTGGAAAGGGAATTTCTTGTGAAGAAATTAGTGATCATGAGGTAGAACTGGAAGGAGTTCCAGCTATACAAACTGCAGCTGATCATTTGGTAGAACCGAAGGATTCAATAGCTCCCGACGAACCTCAGCCTCTCCGCCGATCTGGTAAGGTTCCTTCCCACCTGAGAGATACTTCGGTTTTCTCTATGAAAGTGGGAGCGAGGATTACATCATGAGATGATAACCCAACTAGTTTCGAGCAGGCCATCAAGAGTGGGGACTCTGTGAGAATGGCTGGATGCTAAGCGATCTGAGATGGAATCTGTGTACACCAACAAAGTATGGACTTTGGTTGCTTTATCTGAAGGGTTAAATCCTCATCAGGAGCAAGTATATCTTGAGAAGATTACAAGGTGTAGATGGAAAAGTTGAGACTTGTTGCAAAAGGTTCTCATCATCGACTAGGTATGGATAATGATGAAACCTTTTCTAGTCCCTATGCTTAAGTCCATCCGGATCCTACTTGCCACTGCTACATACCATAACTACGATATCTGGCGGTTGGGTGTCATGACTGCTTTTCTAAATAATGATTTAGAAGAGAGCATCTATAAGTACACAGCCAGAGGGCTTCGTAGACAGTGGGAGCAGCGGAAACGTGTGCAAGTTGCTTTATGAAATAAAGTAGGCATCGCGGAGTTGGAACATCTGTTTTGATGTGGTAGTCAAAGAGTTTGACTTCATTAAAATGGTAGACGAACCTTGTATATACAAAAAGGTAGTAGGGAGTATGGTGGTGATCCTCGTATTGTACGTGGATGACATACTCTTGATAGGAAAGGAGTTTTCTATGCTACGCTTGGTCAATCTGCTCTTATCACAAAGATTCTCCATATAGGATCAAGGTGATACCTCCTAAATCCTGGGTTTTGGATCTATGAGATAAATCTAAGTGGATGTTAGGATTCTCACTAGGTGTAGTGAGTTGGTATCAATCGATCCTGGGGAGAATCACTGGATAGCTTCCAGGGTGGTAAGGTCGACTGAATGTCAGTCACAGGCATTGTCTTTACCCTCAGTGGGGGGACGGTATGTTGGAAGAGTTCCAAGCTAGATACCGTGGCATGCTAGACGATAAAGGCTGGATACATTGCTACCAAGGATGCTACCAAAGAGGCAGTCTGGATATATATTAGTTCATGAGATGAACTTCGTTCCTACCATTGTGTGACAATGGAGTTGTGGCTTAAGCCTAGGAACCCCCATCCCATCAGAGATCCAGACATATTCTTAGGCAGTATCGCCTGATCATGGAGATGGATGATCTCTAGGGAGATCGAGGATAGGAGAGTAGATACAGAGGACAACACGGCGGATCCACTCACAATGGCCTATTCCCAGGAGAGACTTTTATGGGATGGTTGAGTATGTGATACTTCAACCACTGCTGATTGTTGGGTATTGAATACTACAACAAATGGCTTTAGTGCAAGTGGGAGATTGTTAGTTATATGTATGCCCTAGAGGCCATTACTGTACATACGATGTATATTGTAGTGGATGTTTGGACATATATATGGAGGAATTTCTTGCTCGACATGATAGTATGCTATCTGGTTGCTCTTTATCTTAACATGTACTCTGATTGTCTCTATGTTACATGTTGATAAAGCCCTTAGGATGAGTACTTGACTACCAGGACTATGATGCAGATCATATTAGTGGGGACAGTGTAGTCACCAAGTACATCCTTCAAATGTTCCTAGTCGTGGGTGTATCGAGACAGGACATCGATATACCAGAGTAGACTAGCGTATAGCTTCTCGACCTATGTAGATGGGCGATGGATGATCCCATATCCATTGGTGTTTGACATCAGAGACGGCATACGGGTGCTCAGTGGAGACTGGGTACACTGGACGGACTTGCCGAGAACTCCCAGACGATATTATACCTCACGTCAGATGGCAGTTCTCTGGTGACACTGGTACAGGTTAGTCTGTAGACCCGAGATCGTCATAGAGTCTTGTGTGATTCCCACTATGCTTTGATTTCTACCTTACCACGTTTAAGAGAACGTGCAAAACGGTGGCTTTTGGGTACAGTCCCGAATCACATGGAGGCAATGAGCGATAGGAGGGGTTTCTTCTGTCCCGGTATTGGGAGTTGATGTTGCGCTGTGCTCGATTGGCTATAACAGGAAGTCCCTGGCCAGGGCTGCTTTAGAGATATACTGGTAAGTGTTATCAGTAGTTTCTCGACCCGTTATGAGCCTTACATCGGCACGACTTATCGAGTTACTGGGGTCTGACGTTTACCACCCCTAGACGAGATATGAGACATATCAGACGAAGAGACCGGGCTGTACGGTAGTGTTACTGATTGGATTCACAGGAGTGTGAGCAGGCTTGCTTGTTGATCTTCTGATCGCTCAATATCCGGGTGACCGTTACGTTGTTCCCCTCCGAATGGCGGCCGAGACATGGACGTCTTGCCTGAGATTCGGGGCAGATGCTATTTGGTTTTATCCGTCCACCTCTCCGAAGATGCCAAGTTGATTTATGGCACCGTGTATCGGAGGTCTAGACGGATGTGGCCGATGTAGCAGACTTTGTCAGATTCCCCCTCGCTTGAGGGGTTTTTGATTGTAGGGACGCTCTTCCCTGCAGGCGCAAGCCCCTGCAGTTAATTACGCTATCGCATTGCGGTAACAACTTTCTCCTTCTCCAGATGGTCACTTCGTGTCGTGGGTGTTTGTTTTGTTTGTGGTTGCCCGTGGATTGTATACGGAGACTAATTTATGTTGTCGCCCGTAGGACGTGGATCAGTCCAAATCCGTATTTTCTTAGATTTGGGTTTGGGGTTTTGGTTTGAGAATACGTTAGCCATATTTGAGGCTAAGATCAACTCAAACGTTTGTTAAGGATACGTTAGTCCGATTTGAGACTAAGATCGACTTAACGGGATCGTTTAGATCCGACAAAAGAGCATTTGGGGGTTCTATTGTTCCAGTTTAGAGACGTAGTGGTCCATAGGTAGTTTAGGGACATTGCGGTCCATTGCCAGTTTAGGGACATGGTGGTCCATCGATGTATGGCCGTTGGGACCCATCACCTCTCTGATGACGTTGAAGGATTACAATGACAGATGTCAGAGGAGTTCAGAGATGTACCCTTGAACCAGGTGTAAATTGATTTAAGAGAGAGCAGCCGTGCTCAGTCAATTTAATTTGAGGACTTACCGCCATGATTGGGCTAAGTCCAGTTGAGAATATTCAACGTTTTTATCTTTGGCCTATTAGGCCTGTGCTAGGGCTTTGCCCCTGTTTAATAATGCACTGCATTTTCTTTTGGCCTGCTAGGCCTTTTTGATTTGGGCTCTGTCCCTTTTAAATGACGCACAACATCTGTTTTTGTTTTGGCTCTGCCCTTTTTAAAATAATGCATTGCATTTTATTAGGCCTGTTGGGCTTTTTTTAATTGGGCTTGGCCCTTCTGTAAATAATGCAGTGCATTAATCAAACTGACAGTGGCCATGTGGCCTGTCAGGCGCTTTGCGCCAATTAATGAGCGCAAGCGCATGTGGGCATGACACGTGTCACGCTCGGGTGAGTGCAAGCGCAGTGCGCTGCGCTGTTGCGCTGCTGACACACGGCGCGCTCTGGTGAGTTGCGCCAATTTCAGAGAGCAATGCTCTATCTTAAAAGCGCATAGCGCAAGTGGTTTTTGGAGCTGAGACGTGACGCTCTCTGGTTGCTTGCGCCAACCCAAGAGCGCAACAGTGCAGATTTTCAAGTGCAAGGCACTGTTTTAATATCTTGATCCAATTTTGGATTCAGGAAAAGAATCTTTAAGATTCCAGAACCAATGGTTCATAAAAAAGGCGATGCCTTTGTTATTATTTTATTTTTATATTGAAGATCCTTGATCTTGTTCTTAGATCAATGATCTTTTCAGAAGATTTTTTTTTATTCCAAGGTTTTACCTTTCTCTCTTTTTGAGTTCTTCTCAGAATTCTTTAGAGAAATTCTCTGTTTTTCTCTCTATGTTGATCTTTCTGTCTTCTTCTATCTCTCTCTCTTTTAGAATTGGGGTCTGGGGGCCTTTATATAGTGCCCATTAATTTGTTAAATTTGTTAAAGAGATCATTCTCTAAGTGATTTGGGGATTTTCCCCACCGTTGGATCTTTGATCCAAGGACTTCTGTTTTACAGAAGACAATGTTCTTGTTTTAACAAGAACAGAAAGATATTGCTGGAATTTTAATTCTGTTTGGCGCAAACGCATCTGCGCTTGACACGTGTCGCGCAGCGCAGAGCGCAGCGCAACTGCGCTGACACGTGTTGCGCAGCGCAACTGCGCTGACACGTGTCGCGCAGCGCAGAGCGCAATTCAGCTGAAGCGTTGCTTCTTTAATTTTTATTTTAAATAGAGCCTTGCTCTGATTGGGGGGAAACAAAAGCGTTGTTTCGTTTCCCGTCTTGGAATTTGAACAGAGCTTTGCTCTGATTGGGGTAAACAAATGCCCCCCCACCGTTGCGCTTACGTTGCCCCCAAGCGTGAGCGCTGCGGTGGCAGAATTCCAACCGTCGCGGCAACTTTTGGAAGTTGAAATGGCATTTGATGCCTATAAATAGGACCTTTGGTCCTCAACAGATGATTATCATCTTCAAAAATTTTATTTTCAAAACTTTAGAGCCTTGCTCTTCAAGAACTTCAAGAGTTAGAATTCTTAAAACTTTTAGGTAAAATTTTTAATTTAAATTAAATTAAATTAAATTAATTTTCATTGACAGAGCCTTGCTCTCACTAGATCCCTGATCTAAAGAAAACCCATTTAGGGTTTCACTTAGCAGAGCTTTGCTCTATAGGTCTAAAGGGATCTGAAAAGAACTAAAGGGAACCCTATTAGGGTTCCATTAATAGAGCTCTGCTCTCTAAAAGATTTTCCTTCTATTTTCTTAATTCATCGATGGAGTTTTGCTCCTTCCAAATCATATAGAAGAACTCTTAAGAATTCTTCATGGATCTTGGAAGTTAAAGATGGCATTTTATATTATTATTATTATTATATCATCTTTTCAGAGCAAAGCTCTCAATGTTCTTAGGGAATTTTCCTCAAATTCTCCTCATAACTGATTTTGACAGGTGTCACTCCTGTCTGCAGAGCATTGCTCTCGAGGAGTTTTAACTCCCTGTCTCTTTTTTTACTGCTAATTTTCCAATGATATTTCCTTCAGGCATTATGGCGGTGCATCTATATAGTCTGCACGAATTTATCACCTATGAAGATATCCGCGTACATGGCCGTCAACAGAACCAGGAGTTTACAGATGCCCAGTGTGCGGAGGTTATGGGTCGTCTGAACGCACGCGTTGGTTGGCTGCTTCCTCGCCGTTCTGCTCTCTTGAAGGTCGTGCTGGGAGCCATTTGGAGAGCACTCTCGGGGTTTCATGAGGCCATGCCGCTTAACACGCTGGATGATGCCGAAGACAAGATGCATTCAGTGTACCTATCGGGGCTAATCTCAAAGAAAAGGCGGGATAGCCTCATCGACATTCTGCATCAAGTTTTTCAGCAGACGACGATAATCGCTGCTTATCGAAAGATAGGGGGCCTTGCCGAAGATCTTGACACACGTGAGCGCGAGAGGCTGCGCACGAGAATAATCAGGAAGGCCAGAAGAACTCTAGATGGCCTTACTTTCGAATTCCTTAATCCGTGCCCTGGATCTGAGGTCATACCGTTGTAATCATTTGATGATGTTCTTCGTTTACTGCTTTCATGATTGTAAGAATTTCTGGCAATATGAATGGAAATTTTTTATTTCAGCTTGTCTTATTTCTCATTCTGAGTCTTTTGCCCATGCATGAATGAGTGTGCCTCGAACGCTTGATCAAATGCACATCGGATGTTTTTTTTTGTCGCTTTCTTCTTTCTTTTATTCTCAGCATGTTACTTTAGCAAACATGGTCGACAGATGATAAAGTGAGCATCCTGTCTTGGTTTTTTCAAGAGGTAGCAATGGCTTAGGCCGCAGGTTCAAATCTGCTACCTAAGACTTTTCAACTCCATGAGCCGTGAGGGTCTCATAGAGATTTTTCTCCCTACGGATCGAGAGGATCTCATAGGTGTATTTTCTCCTTAGGAATCGTGAGGATTCCTAAGTGCGTTCTCTCTTATAAGTCGTAAGGATCCTATAAGAGAATTTTTCCCTCTTACGAGTCGAGAGGACCTGTAAGTGGTTGTTTCCCTCCTTGTCGAGATTCGATTTCGGAGAGTGTGACCCGTGAATAGTATGCAAGAGTCCGTTTTGGACCGACTTGCAGGGTCCCAGTGCTTAGGAAGCAGGTTTTTTTAATCCCCGCCGCCTAAGGCTTTGCCTCACGAGTCGAAATGAATCGAGCATTTCTCGCAAGGATGTCCTAACGTCACAGTTAACCTCTGCTCTTTACGACAGAGGTCCGTTAGGGTCTGTGGTACTTAGGGTTTTGGCCGTCGTACCATCGCGTTGGCAGATATATTCCTCGATATGCAATCTTGCTGTTCGAGTAACCTTGCGATTGTCGTGTCTCTGATCCCTTCGGGGGCTGGACAAGACGTCTTCAAGTAATCTTCCAGGTAGTATTACCGTCGAAAGAGCAAGCGTAGGGATATTCCATGTCACTTTTTACTTAAGATTAGGCTCATTTTGGAGAGCCCCGATGAGTCATAACCACTCCACGCTGGTGTGTGATGATCTCCGATAGTCTTTCAGGCTTTATAAGACTTGCCGTCAAGACCCTGAAGGTAGGAATTTGGCCTTTGCTTCGTTTGCTGACATTGCGTCCTCTATATCGAGACGAATGTCGCGGTTGTCTCTAGGTTGTTGGTGAACCATCGAGGTTTGGAACTAGGGACTTTGTCATGGCTCCGCTGTTTGATGATGTTGCGTCTGCTGTGTCGAGACGAACGTCGAGGTGGTGACCATTACGCACTGGTGTGAGACGATCTCCGGTTGTCTTTCAGGCTTTATATGACTTGCCGTCAAGACTTTGAAGCTAGGAATTTGGCCTTCGCTTCGTTTGCTGGCATTGCGTCCTCTATATCGAGACGAATGTCGCGGTTGTCTCTAGGTTGTTGGTGAACCGTCGAGATTTGGAACTAGGGACTTTGCCATGGTTCCGCTATTTGATTGTCGCGTCTGAATCCTGTTTGAAGAAGAACGCTGGGGTGACATCTCGTCTGCTGTATCGAGACGAACGTCGAGGTAGTGACCACTCCGCACCGGTGCAAGATGATCTCCGATTGTCTTTCCGGCTTTATATGACTTGCCGTTAAGACTCTGAAGCTAGGAATTTGGCCTTTGCTTCATTTGCTTTGGCGTTGTGTCTGCTGTGTCGAGACGAACGCTGGGGTGGAGCTGGGATTTTGCCGTCACTCCGCTTGATAGTGTAACATCCGTGTCCTGCTGGAATGAGGAGGCACACCGTTGTTGGTTTTCGGGCCGTAGATGTGGCCATTGAGATTTGGAACTAGGGACTTTGCCATGGCTCCGCTTTGTTGCGACTCTGAGGTCAGTTGTTGACGTCACGTCTGCACTGGTTGGAGTGAGGAGAGCGCTGTTGGTGATCTCTAAGTTGTCGATGTTGACGCCGAGACCCTGAAGCTAGGGATCTTCCTTTGCTTCATTTGTTGACATTGTGTCTGCAATATTGCGACAAATGTCGAGGTTGTCTCTAGGTTGTCTATGAACCGTTGAGATTTGGCTTCGCTTTCTGGTGGAGCTTGTTGGGAATGTATGGTTCCCTCTTTGTTTGTGCCCCTGGATTGTATACAGGGATCGATGTGATCTCACCTGTAGGGCAAAAAGTTTCATTCTTTCATCATTTTTTATTCTTTCCGCGATGCTCTATCATTTCAGCTTTTTATATCGCAAAAATCACGATTGCCCAATTATTTCGGCTATTTTTCACGGTGCCGAATCATTTCGGCTATTTTTCTTATTTTCACTCGCTGCTTTTTATTGCGAGTTGCCCAATCATTTCGGCTGTTTATTTTATTTTCACTCACTGCTTTTTATTGCGAGTTGCCCCATCATTTCGGTTATTTTGCACGCATACATTTCTACTTGCTGATTTTTATTGCAAGTTGCCCTATCATTTCGGCTATTTCGTATGCATGTATGGCTCGCTGTTTTTTTATCACGAGTGTGGACCTTGGAATCTGGTGCCAATCTCAACATCAGCATCGCTGCAACTGGAATATTGCCAGGAGCGAATCATCATTTGCCAAGAAAGGACTTGGAATTTGATACTGGTTTAGGCATCAGCATCGCTACAACTGGGATATTGCCAGGAGCAAATCATCATTTGCCTCTGTCGATGTCGAACAAAGGTGGCTTAGTAAACAGGGTTAAGATCCTGCTGACTAAGGCTTTTGACTTCATGAGCCGTAAGGGTCTCACAAAGGTATTTCTCCCTACAAGTCGTGAGGATCTTGTAGGTGTATTTTCTCCTTAGGAATCGTGAGTATTCCTAAGTGTGTGTTCCTCTGTAAGTCGTAAGGATCCTACAAGAGGGTTTTCTCTTTGTAAGTTGAGAGGACTTATAAGGGTTGTTCACCGTATGGACATATCCCTAGTCACGGGTGGGACCTTGTTAGGGAAATGTTTATTCGTGCCCGTGGATTGTATACAAGGGTCAGTATCGAGCCGCCTGTAGGGCATTATCGGAGGTTGTGGGGGTTGCTTAAGAACAGGTTCAGGTCTCTGTAACTTAAGACTTTCAAATCTTATGAGCCGTGAGGGTCCCATAAGAGAGTTCTCCTTACGAGTCGTGGGGATCTCGCAAGTGTATTTTCTCCTTAGGAATCGTAAGGATCCCCAAGTGTGTTTCTTCCCTGTGAGTCGTAAGTATCTCACGCGGGTGGTTTCTCCTTACAAGGTCGAGAGGACCCTGCAAGTGTCTTTTAACGAGGTTGTGCCCTTTCGGGTTTTCACAAACGCTCGCCGGTAGTCCTGCTATTTTTACTCACGGAGTCCTTTCAGGTTTTCATCCGTGCCCATTTTGCTTATGGACATACCGTTTTTATTTTTTTATTTTTTTATTTATATTTTTTTAAATTTTTTTTCTTTAACACCACGTCAGCCTGTGGATGCCGCGGGTTGGTAGTAGTTTAACGACGTTTCGGTCATCGGCTAGTTTTAGGACGTAGCGGTCCGTCATTAGTTTAAGGACATTTCGGTCCGCCGTCGCCGTATTCGAGGCGAATCTCTAGTTTACTGACTTTTTGGTCTATGGGGTTTTCCCTATGAATGAGTATGATGCCCCCGGCGTATCCATCTTTCTCGGAGCGTGCGGTTGTGGCGGGCTCACTTTCCAGTTTTCGGAGATGACGAATTTGCTCTGTTGGTATTGGTCTTCAACCCAGTTTTTGAAAATGCAGCAGTTTTCAATCGGATGGCCCAATACTTGGTGGTAAGGGCAGTAATTAGGATCCTTGACATCGCCTGGCTGCAACGGACGTTTTGGATTCGGCAGATTGATGAGTTTGCCGCGCACTTCCAGCTCGAACAGTCTTCTCGTTTTATTTTGAGGAAACGAGTAAGGACGTCCTAGCCTTTCCTCGAGGGATATGCGTGGATGCATATTGTTTTGACGAACAACCGGTCTAGGGCCACTCGACTGTTGTTGAGTGTTGGCGACGAAGGTCATTTTCCCCTTTCCTTTATCCTTTTTGTTCGCTCCGTTGTTTGTGAGTCCGAGATCCTCTCCGGATATCGTGCAATTGTGCGGCTGAACATTCTCGCAACTCCTCAATCCTTCAGAGATGGACTCCTTGAAGAGAGGGCCAAGGGCTACTTTTTCGTCTGAATCGCTCCCGAAGGTGAGAACTCGTGATCCCCCCGGCTCATCCTTATGACAATTGCCGGCAACTCTTTTATGCTCATCTGTCGTATTCTTCCGCTGTCTAATGCTTTGTTCTGTTGACGTATTGCCTGTGGGCGACATACCCTAGCCACCAACACTTAAAGGAGTCGCAGTCTTCAGTGGGACGTGCGATCTTCCGATGGTATAAGCAGAAGTTAGGATGCTTCTCTACTCCATCGAGAGTGTTTTCTTCAGAGGGTGGTAGCTTCATCCCCATTGATATGGCTTTAGCGAACCTTTTCTTCGTCTTGAATTTGTTTTTATCTGCAGCGGATGACTTTTGATTTGACGGGAGTGCCTCGACTCTTTCGTCTAGTTGCCGGCGTTTAGCTCCTTCCAATATGGCCATCTCACGCTCTTGATTGGCTTTAACTTTCAGACGAATCTCATTCAGGAAGGTATCGATCATCTCGTCTGACGGCCACAGAAGTTCCGGTTTATAATCCGCCCTCGTTTTCTTGGCGCAAGGAGCCTCTTTATCGTCTATCAATGAGTGAGAGATCACGTGACAAGTTGCCTCCGGTGCGTCCGTCTTCTTTGGAGTGTGCGGTTGTGGTGGGTTTACCTTCCACTTTTCAGACAGCGCAAACTTGCCTTGTAGGTATTGGTCTTCAATCCAGTTTTTGAAGACGTAGCAATCCTCAATCGGATGACCCAACACTCGGTGGTAGGGACAGTAATTGAGATTATTGACGTCGTTTGGCTGCAACGGGCGTCTTGGATCTGGCAGATTGATGAGCCTGTTGCGCAGTGCCAGCTCGAACAGTCTTCTCGTTTTATTTTGAGGGAACGAGTAAGGACGTCCTAGCCTCTCCTCGAGGGATACGCGTGGACGCATATCGTTTCGACGGGCAACCGGCTTCAAGTTGCTTGGTTGTTGTTGAGCATTGGCGACGACGATCGCTTTTCCTTTCCCCTTCTCATTTCGAGAGTCCGGTTTTAGAGGAGACGGTCCATGGCCCATCTGGTCCATTTGGGCTAATTTGTCGATCAAGGCTTGGAAGGTGGTCGGCCTGAAGAACATCATGAATTGCGAGATGGTCGCTTGAGGATCAAGAGTGCCCACGAACACGCCTACCGCAGGTGCTTTTTCGATGCGTTGTTCGCATTTCGACCATAGGTTCTGCCATCGTGTTGCATATTGGACCCACGTTTCGCCTGGCCTTATCCTGGCATTGATCAGTGCTGTTATCGGGGTGCGTCCACTAGCACTCACGAATCGCCGAGTAAACAACAACTCCATTTCAGCAAAGGTCCTGACGGAGTCATTTGGGAGTTCAGAGTACCACTCAAATGCCGTCTCCGATAAGCAACCGACGAACTGGCGAAACAACAATTTATCATCACTGCCGGTATTGCCGTAAAGAGCCCTGAACTGGGCAACATGTTAATGTGGATTCCCCGTCCCTTTATATACGTGGAACTTAGGGATCGTATATCCCGGCGGGTAACTGATTTGGTCATACCAGCTCGGATAGGGTCGTCCGGTCCTAACAATTTGCCCAGCCACTTCACTCGCCTGATGAGCTCGTATTTGCTGAGCTATATAGTCATCCAGTGCGGCCTTGGAAATAGTTTTCTCCTTTGCTGCTGAAAGGGCCGGAGGAGGATTAGAGGTTTCCCCTCCATCGTCCCCAACAATGATTGGAGGGTCATCAGCTGGAGGGTCCGGCTGTAACATCATCCCTACCATATCTTGGAAGAGGAGCGCCATT
The DNA here is from genome assembly GCA_030015575.1 of Agapanthus africanus. Taxonomy (NCBI): domain Eukaryota; kingdom Viridiplantae; phylum Streptophyta; class Magnoliopsida; order Asparagales; family Amaryllidaceae; genus Agapanthus; species Agapanthus africanus. Next base: position 404,715,901 of record CM057349.1, on the reverse strand, counting down.
TGTTTTATGTTAGCCGCTTGGTCTGTGGTTTCTTTGTCCTTCCTTTCGAGGACTCTGCGTAGGATGTCAGCGTCAGTTTCTTGTTCGTGACGCTGCTCTGATGATGCCTCCGGGCTTTCTTTTGGCCCGGTGAGTGCAGCCATTTGCGTCAGCATTTCCTGAAGCTTCTGTTGCTGCTCCTGGGATTTTGTCACGGATCGGGTGAGCGGTCGATGACCCATCGAAGCGCGGCTATCCTCTTTCCCGAATGCCATATGAACAGTATACACCACGATGCCCCCAGACTTGGGGCGTTTGTGCTCAGCGCTTTTACGGTCCGCCATATCCACAGGGGCTTTTTGCGGCCTCCTTTTCTTTTGAGTGATTGACGTTGATGGAGCCGTTGCAGTGGGCACCCATCTAGCTGTTGCTTTTTCTGGCTTGATAGAGTAGTCTTTCTCCTGCCGAACCTTCATCTTTTTCTGTCGGCAGAGATAGTCTTGATCCATCACGGAGTCTTGGACTCGACGCCAGACCTTGTAAATTTCAGAGGTTGCTCCGGCTTCTTCTCTGTAGCATTCTTCACAGGTGAAGGAATTCTCTTTAGCACTACAGTAGGAGAGTTTCTGCTCACCTTGTTGACCAGTTCAAAGCTGTTCTTGGTTGGAACAGCAGGATTGATCCCCACCATTGGAGCTGGCGGAGTTATCCCAGAGGGGGAGTTGCCCCCAGCCTTCCTTACTCGGCGCCAGTGGCGACGTCGAGCGTGTCGTGTGGATGGAGTTGTTTCAGCCGTAGGGGTGACCTCTTCATGCCCCCTGCTTTGAGGAGAGACCGTTATTGGTGCTATCCTGTCGAAGACCGACACCCGTTGAGAAGCAATATCTAATCTGTCAAAGACAGACCTCTTGGCAGAGGAAGCAGCTTTGAGGACCTCGCCTGGAGCAGAAGCCGGAATGGCCATCCTTGTAAAAACTGACTTTTTGGAAGGAGATGCCTTTCCAATGATTTCGTCCGCTTGAGCCGGGATGGCTATCCGCTTTGGGATGGAAACTTCGGGTATCGCGGGCTTGTAGACGCTCTGGCCCAGTCTGTTGAAAACCGAGGTATTGAAGTTGGGCGACCCGTTGAGAGGGGCCGCGGCAGTGGTAAGTCGATCAAAGACCGACTTTTTTGGGGCTTCTTGCAACGTCATTGGGGCATTGAAGCTCATCGGTGGGAGCATGGTCCCGAAGAATAATCTAGTGGTGGCTTGAGTTACCTGCTCCACTGGCATCTTGAAAAGGGAGGCCGCTTGGGGCTCATAAGTCACTCCTCCAGCAGGGATGGAGCGAGAGTTGCAGTTGCAGGTAGTGCAGTTTGAATCCATTGATCTTCTGTTTTCTGCACGGAGCAAGACACCAAATCTAAGTATCTCGAATCCACAGGCAACCACAGCAAACCACGATTTATTCGCGAACACGACATACGAAGTGTGGAGTGGAAAGAGGAAAAGGTCCCATCGGGCGTGCCAGAATCTATTCCCCTCCGAATGACGGCTGAGACATGGACGTCTTGCCTGAGATTCGGGGCAGATGCTATTTGGTTTTATCCGTCCACCTCTCCGAAAATGCCAAGTTGATTTATGGCACCGTGTATCGGAGGTTTAGACGGATGTGGCAGATGTAGCAGACTTCGTCAGATTCCGCCTCGCTTGAGGGGTTTTTGATTGTGGGGACGCTCTTCCCTGCAGCCGCAAGCCCCTGCAGTTAATTTCGCTACCGCATCGCGGTAACAACTTTCTCCTTCTCCAGACGGTCACTTCGTGTCGTAGGTGTTTGTTTTGTTTGTGGTTGCCCGTGGATTGTATTCGGAGACTAATTTATGTTGTCGCCCGTAGGACGTGGATTAGTCCAAATCCGTATTTTCTTAGATTTGGGTTTGGGGTTTTGGTTTGAGGATACGTTAGCCATATTTGAGGCTAAGATCAACTCAAATGTTTGTTAAGGATACATTAGTCCGATTTGAGACTAAGATCGACTTAACGGGATCGTTTAGATCCGACAAAAGAGCATTTGTGGGCTCTATTGTTCCAGTTTAGTGACGTAGTGGTCTATAGGTAGTTTAGGGACATTGCGGTCCATTGCCAGTTTAGGGACATGGTGGTCCATCGATTTATGGCCGTTGGGACCCATCACCTCTCTGATGACGTTGAAAGATTACAATGACAGATGTCAGAGGAGTTCAGAGATGTACCCTTGAACCAGGTGTAAATTGATTTAAGAGAGAGCAGCCGTGCTCAGTCAATTTAATTTGAGGACTTACGGCCATGATTGGGCTAAGTCCAGTTGAGAATATTCAACGTTTTTATTTTTGGCCTATTAGGCCTGTGCTAGGGCTTTGCCCTTGTTTAATAATGCACTGCATTTTCTTTTGGCCTGTTAGGCCTTTTTGATTTGGGCTCTGTCCCTTTTAAATGATGCACATCATCTATTTTTGTTTGGGCTCTGCCCTTTTTAAAATAATGCATTGCATTTTATTAGGCCTGTTGGGCCTTTTTTAATTGGGCTTGGCCCTTCTGTAAATAATGCAGTGCATTAATCAAACTGACAGTGGCCATGTGGCCTGTTAGACGCTTTGCGCCAATTAATGAGTGCAAGCGCATGTGGGCGTGACACGTGTCACGCTCGGGTGAGCGCAAGCGCAGTGCGCTGCGCTGTTGCGCTGCTGACACGTGGCGCACTCTGGTGAGTTGCGCCAATTTCAAAGAGCAATGCTCTATCTTAAATGCGCATAGCGCAAGTGGTTTTTGGAGCTAACACGCGACGCTCTCTGGTGGCTTGCGCCAACCCAAGAGCGCAACAGTGCAGATTTTCAAGTGCAAGGCACTGTTTTAATATCTTGATCCAATTTTGGATTCAAGAAAAGAATCTTTAAGATTCCAGAACCAATGGTTCATAAAAAAGGCGATGCCTTTGTTATTATTATATTTTTATATTGAAGATCCTTGATCTTGTTCTTAGATCAATGATCTTTTCAGAAGAAATTCTTCTTTTATATTCCAAGGTTTTACCTTTCTCTCTTTTTGAGTTCTTCTCAGAATTTTTTAGAGGAATTCTCTGTTTTTCTCTATGTGTTGATCTTTCTGTATTCTTCTATCTCTCTCTCTTTTAGAATTGGGGTCTGGGGGCCTTTATATAGTGCCCATTAATTTGTTAAATTTGTTAAAGAGATCATTCTCTGAGTGATTTGGGGATTTTTCCCCACCGTTGGTTCTTTGATCCAAGGGCTTCTGTTTTACAGAAGACAATGTTCTTGTTTTAACAAGAACAGAAAGATCTTACTGGAATTTTAATTCTGTTTGGCGCAAACGCATCTGCGCTTGACACGTGTCGCGCAGCGCAGAGCGCAGCGCAACTGCGCTGACACGTGTCGCGCAGCGCAGAGCGCAAGTCAGCTGAAGCGTTGCTTCTTTAATTTTTATTTTAAATAGAGGCTTGCTCTGATTGGGGGGAAACAAAAGCGTTGCTTCGTTTTCCGCCTTGGAATTTGAACAGAGCTTTGCTCTGATTGGGGTAAACAAACGTTTAGCAGACCGCTTGAGCTTGTGGGTGTTTGATATGATCATCACCTACTGCCGGCGTATTGACGAGTCTTTAGAGTCCTACACAGAGGTTTCCTGGCTCAAGCGAAATGGAGTAGGAGCAGCGCGGGACCGAGATTGATACGAGCATGCGATACCGTATTCTATTCCCGCGTCATCTGACATCGGTCGGTTATATGAGATATAGCCGAGTTATCGAATCAAGTGTTGATTCGATAAGTTGTTACACATAATATTAGTCGGTTATATATATAATATAGCCGGATTATTAAATCAAGAGTTGATTTGATAATCTAATGTATAATTATATATTTGATATATTAATTTACATTAACTAGTATTAGCTCACTTATGATTCTTTTCTCACTTGTTTATGCATGTGTATATATGTGATATATATTTGTGTACATATCATTGTGTCATGCTTGATGATACATGCAACTTGGGTGTGTGTGTGACTTACACCATGCTAGGGATAATACTAGGGTTTTTATTTTATTTTGGTAATTACAAAATGGTTGGAATTTGTCATGACACAAAGCTTGTAGAAGCTTGTATTGTGCATTGACTTAGTCTACTCTTTTGTTTTGCCATAGATATTTTATTAACCCAACCCATTACCCTAACCATGGTAAACTCTCTACAAAAGTTAAGTATATGATGCTTAACTCACCCATGGTTGCTATTATCCATTTGGATTAATTCATGAGATATTATCTTCTTCTTCTTCTTCCTCTCAAGCTTTCTAGCTTCAATGGAAAATGGAGAAAATATGTGAGAATATGAAATCTAAAGTGAGCAAAATTCCTACTTCATCATCCTCTACTACTTGCCATTTAGTATAGGGTGTTTGCTTTACTAATTCCACAATTAGTGAAGATATAGCTTGGATTAGTGTCTCCTCGACGTAGATCATCTTCGGCCTCGAAGACTTCGAAGCAAGCATATTCGTTTCTTCATGGGAGCCTCTCTAGTGTTCGGAGTTCACGACCGCAGTGAAGGGACTACTACACGGAGCTATTGAAGTGAAGGACTGGTCTACAAAGGTTGTATTCCTTGCTCACTTAGGATGTAAAGTGTTTACATATGTTATTCCGTAGATTTCTAGTTAACGATTCTTAGTTAGGGTTAGCTAGAACGGCAATTTTTGAATTTGGCATGGACGATGCCTCCCGAAACCTTGCTGCCGTCCTAGGTAACCCTGCAACAGTCTGGTCTCTTCATCTACTAGTATGGCATATCGGGTCTAGGGTTTGGAATCTGTCAGACCCCAATAGCTAGATAAGTTGTGCGATAGAGGACTCATAACCAATCGAAGATATAACTGACAACACTTATCAGTTTATCTTCACTGCGATGGCCATCGACTTGTGGTTGTAGTCATGTTCTGCTCAGCACGACATCAACTCCCTATACCGGGAGAGACGAATTCTCTCGACCGCTCACTGCCTCCGCATGCTTCGGGACTATACCCAACAAAAACCTGTTTACATGACTATTTTGAGCCATGGTAGGGTAGAAGTCTAGGTATAGTGGGAACACACCTGAGACACTATGGCGATCTCAGGTCCTTAGGGACTACCATGTACTCATGTCACCGGAAAACTACTATCTGACATAGGTATATTACCAACTAGGAGTTCTCAGTGAGTCCGTCTAGTGTAACTCATCCAATGAGCACCTGTATACAATTTTCGATGTCAAACACCAATAGCTGCAGGATCAGCTATCGCCCTCCAATCAGGTCAGGAAATGTACACCCTAGTCTAAACTGGAGTACCGATGCCCAGTCTCGCTACTCCTACGACTAGGAACATTTAGGGATGTGCTTATCGACTACCCAGGCCCCACTAGTATGATCTTCATCATCGTTCTCGTAGTCAAACAAAATCCTAAAGGTTTTATCTAATATCTAAACGATACGTGATAGTGAATAAAATGCATCATATGAAAGATAAAGACAAACCAGATAACATATTATCATCTCGAGTAAGATTACTCCCTTGTATATGTATTTCTTCAATTATAATAATTGTCTTGAGGGCACCTATATCCAACACGAGGAGTTTATATAAAATTGAAAAAACTTTTTAGATCATTCTTGTCATTTTTAACCATAATGACTTATTGAAATATGACCACTTAAGTTCATAATTAAATACGACATATTCTTGTCTCTTCACCACAAATGTCCATCAAATTCAAATTCATTGCTTTAGCTTGAACTGGTTTTCCTATAAATTCCATGCTTCCATTAAAACAATGGGCTGTTACCGGCATCGTGTTTGGACTTCTCACTAGTTTTGTATTTGAATGAAACGAATTAAGTCCTTTTTATTTGCTCTTAGTTTCTAAGCTAACAAATTTGGACTGCATTTTGTAATGAATTATGATCAATTGAAAAGAAATTGTCAAAAAGAAAAGGAAGACTTTGTACTTTGAGTCCAAACTTAATCTAGGGGTTTTAGTGCCATTGCAAGTTCTGAATTTCTCTTTATTCGTAGAATATGACCGTTTTTAAGAAGCATGCATGTTGCATCATAGCTCGAAAAGGTTTCTAAAACTATGAAAAGGGATTACCTTATCTAAAAATTTAAATTTATACGTCTTTAGATCAAACAGATTACTGTCTTGACTATTTCTATTGTGTGCAAACACGGTCTATATAAACACCGTTTACTTATGAATAACATATTCATATGTCATTCGACTTGGCATTTGTAACATTTTAAAAATTATTAATATTATTTTAGAATTTAAATAATAATATTATGAGTTTTACGGAAATGATAAGCATTATGGATTTGAGCTCAAAGCTTCAGACGTGTGTCTAAGCTTAAAGTTTCAGATGTCTGTTTGGAACTTGTTGGGTTGAATTATTTTCAAGGTCAGACGTCTGCCCTTGAAGAGAAGACATCTGCCTTTTATTTGGATTTCTTGTGATTTGTTCTTCAGACGTCTGGTTGAAAGTCTCGGGTTGGATTTTGTTTTGAGGACAGACAGCTGCATAGTGCTTGGTCAGACGTCTGCTGTGTATTTTCCTTGGCTGTTTTGCTACGTGATTTGATGTTTTGTTTTATGTCCCTCTTGGCTAATCACTACGTGTTTAGGGATGATTGCGGGGACTTCTAAAACGGCGAGGAATAGCAAGGCGGTCATGGGCTTCAAATAGCTCGAAACGCACTTCGGTGAGTAGGTTTATATCTACGGGGGAAGTCGGGTGGATGGCGTATAGCACCCTCGAAATTAATTCTAATGAACACTTATTTAGTATAGATATGTAACCTAGTTACAATGTCGCAATTGAATGCTAATTATAGTTTCTAACTCGTAACACATATACTTAGTGTCATACACCACTTCCCAAAGTACGCTAACGGCACGTAACTAGGCCTGCGATGTATTTATTTCGAGAAAGTCGATTCTCGCAATAAATACACTAAGCGTTAATAAACAATATAACAACATATAAGAATTAACAAGAGAATTTAAAATTCAACTTCAACTTTATTTGCATTCAACATTTCACATAGTTTTGGATACATGATAACTTTAAAATATAGGTGCAATGAAAATACCTAAATAAGTAGCATACTTGGAAAGTAAAAAGCTGAAAAACAAATAGTCGGTCTGTGCTTCAAGCTGAGCGTAATGCTCCTGACCCGGCTCGATCTCCTTAGTTCCTAGATCACCTGACGATTATCCCAAGTAAACAAAGGACGGAGTGGAATGTCGTCAGCAAACTAGATCTCGGTAATTCCCCAAAGAGAATATAAATACGGTGTGATAAAGAAGTGCATATAAGTAGAAAATGAAATCTAAAGTAATAGCGGTCAAGTAAAATATCAATTAAACTGAGTAAGTCTATGTGTAAACATGGTTATTTTATTCTAACGTGATTGTTTATAGTTTGATAAGGAAGTTATGTGTGTGTACAAAAATGGTCCGTCAAACCCCACGAACCCATGACACATAGAAGTACAAGGCCCCGTCAAACCCCAAAGGACAACAACACACAATATTCAAGTTAGGTGATTTTTAGTTAACTCTCGTACCACGACATACTTTCTTTACCAAACTACCCCTTATCCCCGTGTATTTTAATTTATAGATTTAGTTACAAGTTTTTCCCGAAAACCATGAATACAAAGAGAGAGTACAATTCAAGTTCAAGTCGAGTTAGAGTTTTCATGTTAAATTCAAGTGTTCAAGCTAAGTCGTATTCATGGTTCGGGTCAAGTCAAGTTTAGAGTGTAATAGGTTAAATCAAGTGATTTAAGTATGTAGTTCATGACATAGGACTAGTATGAAAGTAAATGTGATTCAAGTTACAAGTTAAGTCTTAAGATGTCACGCCTCGCCTCCTAAAATACATAAAATCGGGAACGTAACAAATCCATCCATGCTACCTACGGTAAGGAAATATCCTCCCATAGTCACATTACGGCTGTTAATCAGTAATCAAGAACAATAATCTAACTAACTATCTCTAAACATGTCCAATAACCACAAACGATAACAGGAAACAGTAGTAGAAGCAATAAAGATCCAAAGAATACCTAGCCATCAATAAGAGCTATATCAGTAAAATAGTCCTCACTGATCGGCAATCCTGTTGAAGTAATCACAGTCCTTCTGTGCTAAGGTCAAGTATATGAGCCATGCAAAACCCAGACGTCAGTACGTCATATATATCATAATAATAACAATAAACTGAACAGTGTGCTATATAGGATGTCACGTGTAAAATAAGGTATGAGTATAAACAAATAATCATAGGTGTTATAACAACATGCTATTGATATTTAAACATGTCACGTGTATCCTAAAGTCTGTATTTCTAGATAAACTATCCGACATGTATTTGAAACCAATGAACGTACCGTCCATGTAATTCAAAAGTACATATCCCGTTACCCCTCGGGACTACGGATCAAGATGTATGAATCAAGAATGATTATGTTCCGTTACCCCCCGGAACCACGGATCAAGTAGTAAGAATCATGAATGATTCTATTCCATTACCCTCCGGAACCATGGATCAAGTAATATTCTTTTAAGTTACACTTCAGTTATACTTTTGATTTCCCTAGGTTTCGTTTTCCAAGCCAGGTATGAATAATATCTACCTAATGCCAATACAAGAATATGCAGGTACAAGTTATGTCTATCTAGACAACATGTCACGTCCATCAGGATAACAAGTCAGGATTATTGGTATCGGTAAGTATTACATGTAAACAAGTACTAGCATGATAATGTTAACAGTAACATGATTATAGGGTACAAGTCATGAATTAGTGTACAAGCATGTCAGGGATAATATAATCAATCAGGTAAGGTGTATGTATCACAGTCACATATTATAGACAAGTCATGATATAAAGCAAGCAATATAGTCCTAACAGTATATCGGTATACTAACGGATATAGATTAATAAGCGTCTCATGTTTACGGTTAGTTATATGATCAAATCAACTATTACTCGTTCCTGATATTAATCTGACTGGATTAAGTATAGTATTTTGTCACGACTTTTGAATATTGTTAACCAGATATAACAATATAAGTTAAACTCATAGTTATCAAATATTGTTAATTAGATATATCCACATGAAAATACTAAGATACATTTAGTTAATTTGATAGTTGCAACGTTAAATACTAAGTTAATTATATAATTGATACTACGGTCAACGGTATTATTATATTTAAATAATATGATAGTGTATAGCAAGACCCAATCTTGCCATACTAGCATGTTAGAGCAAGTAATGAATACTTACCTTGAACTCGCAGGTTGCAAGACATGATCGACGATCAAGACAACGGAAACAATGACGACCCGGAGACGTGAACCCAACGCGGCTCTTTATCTTCTTCTTTATCAGTATATTCTCTCGAATACAAGAGTGATTGTTTAGCAAAACCATTTTCCACGTTTGCACTATATCTTCCCAAAATCTTATATAAGTTAAGAGTCCCAATCAAATTGTTGAGAGTCCCAATCAAATTGTTGTACAAATAATGCATAGGATTTGCAACTCTTACCCACAGCCTTTAATCCAAAAAATGGACAACAGCATCAAACCTGGTCTCCGAAAACAATTTCTGAAGATCAATCATGTTTCGATGATGACGCGATGACAACGACGATAGCTGCTTGGCTAACAACGAGGGTGATGAGCAAGAAGAAGATGCCGGCGATGCCGGCGACGCTCAAAGACGAGGGGACGACGACACAGCCGATATGCTAGGGGTTGATGGATTCTTTGTGTTGAGAAAGGAAGTGGCGACGATGATGATGAGGGAAGGCAACGGTGATGGTTTGGGTTTGAGAATGCGGCGACGGAGAATCCGTGTTATCAAAGGATTTCCTGCGATGTGGTAGAGTTGAGGTTGTGGGTTGATGGAGGATGGAGATGGCTGGAGATAAGGTGCTCGGTTTTGGAGAACGAAGGGAAGGAGTTGGCATTTGGGTTGAGGGAGATGGGTTAAGAGATTAGGGCTTCGACTTGGTGTCACGACCCGGAATTGGCCCGTGACCGGCACTTGAATCACGTGAAGTCTATAGGACCCCACCGTAATCCAAGTAAGCCGAAAGCCCAGAAATCTAAATTTTTTTAAGAAAATAATGGAGGTGCAGTTTTGAAATAAAGGTATAATGAATTCAAATTCTTTCTTGAAAAGTATAAGTACTGTTATATAAAAATACAAGTGAGCTGCATACTATAGTTGAAAACATTTTCGTCATTTGAAATTTGGGCAGCACTTCCTTTATAAATTTTGATCCAAAACTAATGCATAACAACAATAATATAGGCATCCCCAAGCGGGAGCTAGCTCTTCGCCAATTGACGGAATCATAACCATACAAATGCAAATATACGATGCCCGAGGCGAAGATCAAACACAGAAAAGAAAGTAAAGAAACCAAAACATCATCAAACCCAAAAAACAAAGAATAAATACATATCCGTGACTCTAATTCCGAAAGAATATACAAGTCTCGACTCGAAATACAAAGAATATACAAACAGGTCTCTAGGTCTACTAAATATACATAGTCTAGTTGATGGAGTTTCTAACTAGATACAACCGAATAAATATATACAAATAGTGGTCACAATCTAAAGTGTACCCCACCTACCAATGCAAATCGTCCAGAAGAAAGTTATGTGGCAGCAAGCCGCTACTGAATCCGTGCGGTCGATCCTGCAAGAAAACTGTGGTACAACGGGGGTGAGTTGCCAACTCATGAGTAGAAGACATCATCAGGTAGAAATCAAATGTATGATGATCTCCTAGGTCATACAGTAATATAATAATATAATAATATCGAGTGGTAACAAGGGTGATAATGTAAAAATAAGTATAATAATGCTAATGTAGTCGTGTCAGTGTCATAATATGGTACCATATCATCTGTATCATATATATATGTATAGGTGTATCATCCAACTTGTATCCATGAACGACACATCAAATCATCATAAAAACTTGAGTACCTAGCATTGACACTCGAAAACATCATAAAACTCGTGTCCAATATCGACACGTAAATCCTCATATCTCAGGTGCCGTCTTATCAGATCGACCTTCATATCCATCTGTCTCAATCGCTCCGGTCGGTATCCTCCGGATATCCGCCGAGTCCAGTACTATCACCGATAGGTAGTGTTCCTCTGCCGAGCTCAACGTCTCTCTATACAATCTTATTGCCCCGGGGTACCGTAGCGGGTCCATAATGTATCGCAGACGGTGCCTCCTCTCTCCTCGAATCGGGTATACACATAACTCAGAACCGAGAAAACTCATGGTGGACTCCCCACATCATATCAAGAGAAATCGCGTTTTTAAAACAATCATAAGTTTTCAAAATGTATCTGCGGTTTCTCAAATCCAGAAATCTCATGAAAACCGAAATCTCATAAGCATGAACCAATAATGAAACAATGAGTACAGGAACAGAACAAATCCGTAATGCATAACCAGTGTGTTTATATGAGCGTGGTATCTAACTAAGTAAGAAAATGCGATAACTAAACTAGTAAGAGTGGTATGGGTACTAAGCAATAACTAAAAAGCTACATATTTCTAGGTTATATGGTGAAGTAACGATTTCTAATGTGTACGTGGCATGACAATTACCGATGATGAGTGTGTGAGCTGGCGAGTATGTGTACGTGCAACATGCGCATCATCGGTAATGGTGCGTGTGTCCTAGCAGACGATGTCATACAAGATAAGGAAAGAACGTGGTATGTATACCGCAAAATAAGAATAATACGAGCATAGTAGAAAAAGAAAATTGTAAACGCAACAGTATAAAATACATAGCTACATATGAGCCATACAGTTATAATTTAAAATAGCACGAATCGTTGTTTTTAGAAAAATAGGGGCTACAGTGTTTTTGAGAAAAAGATACCATTTGAAAATCCATAGCGTCCCTTGAGATTGTCATTTAAAATTGCATAACGATTCGTTATTTTTGAAAATAAGTATGGCTCTAATTATATCCTAATATCTACTTAAGTGATTATAAAACAATAATTTTCCGAGTCGATACATCCATAAGTCGGCGATCCAGCCTCAAAGTATCATGTACGGTATAATCCATCGTACAACATCATCAAGTCAACAGTGCGGATCAATCATCATGTACATCATATCACGTACGGTATAATCCATCGTACGGCATCATCAAGTCAAGAGTGCGGATCAATCATCATGTACATCGTATCACGTACGGTATAATCCATCGTACGATATCATCAAGTCAAGTATGCAGATCAATCATTATATACATCATATTACGTACGGTATAATCCATCGTACGTTATCATCAAATCAAGTGTACGGGTCTATGGTCACGTACATCCTATCATCTCATCTAGTCACATATCGTCACATGTTATATCATCTCGTATAGTATTATGAACATATATATCGCCTAATCTTTATAAAATATAATATATCATATCGTATCATTCCATTTCATCTCATATCATATAACATAGCATTGTGACATCATATCCGATCATATCGACTCATATCATTCTAACATGGCATATCCCCATCTCATGATATTATATCGAAGTTATCCTCAAACTTACATGTACACACACACACATACATATATAGACTCTCACACACACGCACACATCTGTGTGTGTGTAACAACATATATACCAATGGCTCGAGGCTTTCATAATTTATAATTCATATTAATATTCCAATTATTTTCCAAATTATATGTATATAATTATACAATTCCATTAAAACTAATTTCCATACTTTTATAATATTCATAAAATTTATTATTTTATTATTTAAATTCCAAAAATAACATTTTATATTTCCTAAAATTTTATAATCTTCCCCCCTTAAATAAATTCGGTCCCCGAATATAAATTTAAACCCCCAAATATTAAAACATTTCAGTAAATATATCAAATCCACGGGGCTCCGAAATTATGAATACGTAAGATATATCATAGCGTAACGCATGCGCATGAAAACGAGTGCAAAACTCAAAAATCGAAACTCCGTCAAGCATCATGCAATCATGAGAGTTATGATTAAGATGCAAGTTTCAAAATCTACTGTTAAAATCAAATATAATATAATCAAGGCTATAATATATATAGTACGCATCCTTGAAAAATCGTCTAAATAACTGAATAAAAGTGCATGCAAAATCCTTTTCAAATTGTCGTGCGATGCGTATATCACGGCACAAGTAGCGGACGTTCCTTTTGCAAAGAAATAGATATATATCTATATACGTTTTACTTAAGATATACATCCCGCCTTTTGAAAATGATTGAGAAGGGTTTTCTTTGTAAAATTTCGTGTCACTCATGGACACGTAGAAAAATAGTAAGACTATAGCTCCTTTTTGAAAATCTCTTCGGTAAATATCGATGCATGCAAAAGATACTTAGGTACCGTCCTCAGACCAGTCCTGCTCGGTTACTATATCATATAGTATATATCATAAAACATGATACCCGAAAGAAATCAATCTCAATAAGTGTATACAAAAAAATTCCACGTGCGTCTGGTGCGCACGGAAATCAAAATCAAATACAAGTGCTACGAATGTGCACGGAAGCGAAAACTAAGTGTAATGGGTGTGCACGGAAGCATCTGTCAAGTGCAACAGGAGTGCACGATAACAATACCCGATGCATCTAATATGCACGAAGAATCTCGATTAAATGCATCTGGTGTGCACAAAATCACATCAAGTGCGCCAAATGTGCGCAAGAATCTAAATCAAGTGCGTCAAGTCCGCACAAAAGCATCTAGTGCTGTCACGCCCCTCTTTCCAGTAGACGGAAATGGTGACGTGGCAGGCTGCAACGTATTTACTATGAAATAAATACGTTAAGCGTAATTAAGTAATATATAAAAATGAACAAGAATGACAAGAGAATAAAATGAAACAACAACTTTATTTACATTCAACTTTACATACAACTGTTTGAAATAAAAGATATAATAATCAAAAGCAAATGCCTAAACAATGGCATACTGAAAGTAAGTGCAGAGGAACTAGTAGTCAGGCTGAGCGGTAAGCTGGTCCAAGTCCTCCTGGCTCGGCTCTATCTCCTTAGAGTCTGGTCCTCCCGACGAACATTCCAAAGAAAGAAATAGAAAAGAATGTCGTCAGCGAACTAATGCTCGGTAAGTCCCAAAAGAAGAAAGAGAAGTTGGTATATAAAGTGAAATGAACAGGTAAAATTGTATATGACCGATTACTGGTATATGATACTTACTCTAACGTGGTTGTTTGTAGTTTGATAAGGAAGGTATTCATGTATACGAGATGAGTCCATCTTACCCCGTGTACTATGGTAACATGTAGTACAAGACCCCGTCATAATCCACGGGACAATGACACGTGAATCCATGTAGGTGTCTTTTAAGTGATCTCTCGTGCCACGATATACGTTCCGTACCAATTTACCACTTTATCCCCGCGTAATATATTGTATAGATTATGTTTACAACTCTTGGCCGAAACCATGGATACAAAAATTTCAGGTTGATATTCAGGATGTAATCATGTATTCAAGTAGTCATATCAAGTTCATGTCAAGTTAGAACCATGGTTTGGTCAAGTCAAGTCAAGTATATACGTTTGAATTTGATATTTGAATTCGAGTATTCATGTTCATGATCAAGTATTCGTGTTTGATTTTTGATTCAGGATTGAGGTTGGACTCAGACTGAGTCAGACACTTGTAAACTGATTTAACTCTTGAATTCTTAGGTTCGGGAGTTATCAGCAACTGCTGTACATGGACGGCAGGATTTGTGTCTTTTTCTAAGACAATTGCCATTGATAACTCCGCTATTTGTCTAACCTGAATAGACAAGTACTCACTTTCTCCGGCTCCCCGGGGCTCAAGAGATTTGATCCTGCTTAAACCTATATTTACTAAAGTCCTTAAAATATTGTTTTGTATATCTCGAGGGGGTTTTATGAAAAATATTTTAATATAGTAAAAAATAAAACCTCGAGGGTGATTTGTATTACTTAGGTTTTTCATGAGCATGTGTTTTAAGTATTGAGCTATTTTAATTATAAATACATAGCTTTTAAAAGTTTATGGTATTTTATTGAAAACTAGTCTTTTTTGGTAAGTTGATGGTATTTTATTAACATTTTAATCTTTCATTTTTAGAAAAAATAGAGTTTTATAATATATTGAAAATATGGATTTATAATTTTATATAATTTAAAAAAATTTAGTTTTATTTTGAAAAATCGTTTTTCTTAAAAACCGTATTTATATCCTTTCGAGATCGAATATTCCATGAGGAGTGCTGCATCTCGCTCTACTATTTTCAGGATGTGCGATAATCCACACCATCTATTAGCATGTCCCCTAACGAGGGTTGTAGATGCATAATTGCAAAGGAATACGAAGTACCGCTTTAAAAGAAATCCGGTTTTAAAGTATGTGGTATTTTATTGTAAAGATTATTCTTCGAAAACAAATATACATACAAATAGGTATCGTGCTATGAAACCAAAGTGTACGTGTGGGGTATGTCGTTATCCCGTGAAGTTTTTCCTAAAAATATAGTTTTAACAAAAACGAAAAGAAGTGATAATAAAGTTCAAGGTATTTTAGTGAAAAAATTTAATTATAGTTGTTTCATATGAGATTTTTGGTTAAACTTGATTCTAAACATTGGTATTTAAGATTACAAGTAATGTGTAAAATTAGGTTGACCAATATATAAAGAAAAAGGGAGTTTCTAGAGTTTAGAAAAAAAGTATCGGTAATAACTCCACTTTACCGATATAAGATTTAAAGATGAATTTCAATGAAAAGGAGAGAGTTGGGAGGGACTTACGGTTTGAATATATCAAGAAGAGGTTAAGGAAGAGGGGATGAATTTTGTTGTGTCGCGGGAGGTCCGGAATCGGCTTCGATCTTCGACGGAGGAAGCTTGCTCGCTAACTCCACTTTACTCCACTTGCACTTAGAATCTTTTTGAGAGAGTTGTTGCTAGAATTTTCAGAATGGTGCTGAGCCAAAGTATGGGGTGGTATTTATAGTGGAGAATTAGGGTTTGGGAATTAAAATTTTGGATTAAAAAGTATTAAAATGATGTTAAATGGTGAAATGAAGGTCTCTGTTTGATTGCAGCGAAATCAAACAGTGCAGAAGAGTTGAGGGGAGTTGAAAAGACGAGTGTGCAAAGCACGGAGCAAAGTAGACTCATCATGACCATCCCCGCCGGCTCTATAGGCAAATCCGCCAGTCAGATTTGGCTTTCTGGCCTCGAGATTCGTGCCACAAGATTAATTCTGTGTTTACACCATTTTCCACATGTTTGATTTTTCTAAACTTTTCATTTCCCCGTGTATTGCACGTGCAACCTTTTAGGCTTCCAAAAAGTTAAAAAGAAAAATCAGAAAAATAATTGTGTCTGATGGGAATCGAACACACAGGCTACGTCACAGCAGTGCAAAGGCTTTACCAGTGAGCTACAAGTTGTTTCTTGCTTTTATTAAACAATTCTAACTTATAACCCTTACACAGGCTGTAATACTCTTTTCTGTATATTAATAAGGAAAATTTCTATACAGAGATTTCAGAGTCGTTACATTCTATCCTCCTTATAAAAATTTCGTCCTCGAAATTTACATTTACATAGGGACTAATTTTCAAATAGATAAGGGTATCTTGCACGCATGTCTTCTTCTCGTTCCCATGTTGATTCTCCTGGCGAATCCTTTCTCCACATCTCTCGGACTAAGTTTACTTCCTCGTTCCGCAATGTCTTCACCTTTCGTTCTAGGATCTCAACTGGTTGTTGCTCGTAGGTTAGGTCTGTCTGTATTGTGAGCTCTAAGTGATCAAGTATGTGGCTGGGGTCACTCACATATTATCGTAGCTAGGATATGTGGAATACGTTGTGCACACCTTCCAATGAGGATGGTAGTGCTAAACGGTAAGACACTTCTCCAACTCGTTCGAGTATGTTGAACGGTCCTATGTATCTTGGATTTAGCTTACCCCACTTGCCAAAGCGGATTACTCCTCTGTTTGGAGAGATCTTTAGGAATGCATGGTCTCCAAGTGGGAACTCCAGATGTCGACGTTTTGTATCTGCCCAATGCTTCTGTCTGTCTTGGGCTATGCACATCCTTCCCTGATAGTGCGAACTACGTCCACAGTTGCCACGATCATCTCTGGTCCAAGGAGTTCACGATCGCCAATGTCGTCCTAACTCAGCAGTGAATGACACTTCCATCCGTAGAGTGCTGCGAATGGTGCAATTCCAATGCTTGCCTGATAGCTGTTGTTGTATGAAAACTCCACAAGATGTAGGTTATCTTCCCACGAACCTCCAAAGTCTAACATACAAGCTCTTATCATGTCCTCCAGAATCTGAATTGTTCGCTCGGATTGTTCGTCCGTTTGTGGATGATACGCCGTGCTGAAATTCAAACTCGTTCCCAGGCTAGCTTGTAGACTCTGCCAAAACTGTGATCGGAATCTTGCATTACGATCGGAGACGATGCAAACAAGTACTCCATGTAATCTCACGATCTCCTGCATGAGTTTATGGGTATCAAATATGGTACATCTTGAAGGTTTAAATTTTACTTTAGATTTATGCTTACCTCCATGTACTTCTTTGCCAACGTCCCGGTTGACTGGCCAACACGAAATGGAATAAAGTGAGCCGACTTGGTGAGTCGATCCACAATAACCCATATTGCATCGTTACCCTTCGTGCTGCGAGGAAGGGCAGTCACGAAGTCCATGGTAATGTGCTGCCATTTCCATTCTGGGATTGGTAATGGTTGAAGTAGACCGGCAGTTCTATGATGTTCAGCCTTCACTTGCTGACACACCAAACACTTGGCTACGCTCTTTGCTACTTCGCACTTCATTCCATGTCACCAGTAGTGTTGCCATAGATCCTTGTACATTTTCGTTCCATCGAGGTGTACAGAATAAGAAGAGCCGTGAGCTTCTTTCATCAGCTCTTCTCGAACATGGACGATTGGTACATATAATCGACTTCCATATCGCAAGGATCCATCTTCATGGAGAAGGCAGTTCAAAGTCCACTTTCTATTTGTTCTCGAATCTTTTGTAGCTTGGCATCATTTTCTTGGGCTGCTTTGATCTGATTGACAAGAGTGGACTAGACTTATAAGTTCATCAAATATGAAACGTTACCTGGCACAACTACTTCGATCTCCAATCATGCAATTCTTGCTGTAACTTCCACTGAGCAGTGAGGTTCATTGCTAATGGCTGGCGACGAAGTGCATCAGGAACTACTTTCACCTTCTCAGGATGAACTGTAGGTTGATGTCGAAGTCTGCCATAATTTCTAGCCATCTTCTCTGCCGCATGTTTAATTCTTTCTGAGTAAATACATACTTCTGACTCTTGGGGTCAGTGTATATATCCACTCGTTTTCCCAAGAGATAGTGGCGCTAAATCTTAAGTGCGAAGATGACGGCTGCCAACTTCAGATCATGTATTGGATAGTTGCGCTCATGAACCTTCAGTTGTCTTGATGCAAAAGCCACAACTTTTCCATGCTGGTGTAGAACACATCCTAATCTTTTACCGGACGCATCACATTGCACAACGAATCCTCCAGATTGATCCGGTATTACGAGGATAGGAGAAGAGGTTAATCTTGACTTGAGTTTTACAAAAGCTTTTTCATATGCTTCTGACCACAGGAATGCTTCATCTTTACGTGTGAGCTTGGTCAGGGGTGCTGCAATCTTTAAG
Organism: Agapanthus africanus; assembly: GCA_030015575.1. NCBI lineage: Eukaryota > Viridiplantae > Streptophyta > Magnoliopsida > Asparagales > Amaryllidaceae > Agapanthus > Agapanthus africanus. The sequence continues at coordinate 404,697,045 of CM057349.1, read as the reverse complement.
AATCCTTCGATGAATCGTCGGTAGTATCCTGGTAAGCCCAAGAAACTTCGTATATTTTTCACCATCTTTGGTGTCGGCCATTCGCTGACATCTGACAGCTTAGCTGGATCTACTGAGATTCCTTCGTCTGAGACAATATGTCCGAGAAATCCGACTTGATCTAGCCAAAATTCATACTTGCTGTACTTGGCGTAGAGCTGATGTTGTCGCAATGTCTCCAGGACAATCTGTAAGTACTCTGCGTGTTCTTTCCGATTCTTTGAATACACCAGTGTTCCGTTATAAAATACAAAGAAAAACCCCAATGGGGCGTCACGTGTGCACACGTGATCGGGGGTCACGTGCCGACACGTGATGGCTTCCTGAAAGCTCTGAAATAATAAGAATTGAATCCTAATCAAATGGGGTCATGTGCCCGCACGTGATAGACCTTTAAACCCACTGAAAAGAACTAAAAGTATAAGAAAACAGCAAGGAAAAACCCCGATGGGGCATCACGTGCCCACACGTGACCAAGGGTCACGTGCTGACACGTGATAATTCCTGAGTTCTTCAAAATAACAGAATTAAATTCTGATTAAAAACTTAATCCGTGGGTCACGTGCCACCAGATGATAAGGTCTTTAAAACCCTCTGAGTTAAAGGAAAAAAGCCCTAATGGGGCATCACGTGCCCACACGTGACAAGGGATCACATGCTAACACGTGATAGGTTCCTAAAGATCTCTGAACTAATAGAATTGAATTCTAATTAAATGGTCAATCAGTGGGGTCATGTACTAACACGTGATAGGCTCTTAAACCTTCTGAACTAATAGAATTAATTCTAATTAAGGGAAATAAAAAACCCTAGTTGGAAAAATATTTCCCTAGATCTTTCCAAACAAAAAGATTGCGCTCTGTAAAGTGGAGCACCGTTGGATTAAAAATCCAATGGTGATTAAAAATCACCAATTTATAGAAAGATTTTATACAAGGAAAGATTTCCCTGAAATTTGCCAGGAATAACAGATAAAATATCTTTTGGATTAAAAATCCAATGGTGAATAAAACTCACTGAGTGATCTAAAAGATCATGTTGGTTACAAAATCAATTAAAATCTTTCAATAAAAGATTGACTAAACAAACTGATTCTTTTCTTTCTTCTATAAATAGGAGCCAAGAAGAGAAGAGAAAGAAAAAGAGACAACAACAACAGAGAGAAAAAAAAGAGAATTTAATTCTCCAGAGAGAAAAGAAGATTTCCTCAGAAGAGAAAGAAACCCTAGGTGAGAAAGGGAAAGAGATCATAAGCTCCACAAAACAAAAAGAGAATTTAATTCTTAAACTAAGAGTTTAACTCTTCCGAATAAGAACTTAGTTCTTCCTTTGGTTGAAGATCCGCAGAAGCAGATCTCCCTATAAGTTGAGAATCTAATTCTCATCGGGGAGTTCTGCTATGCAGATCCAAAACTTAGAGGGAGAATTAAGTTTAAAGAATTTAATTCCTCCAAATACTTAGGAATTTAATTCCTCTAACAGAGACAGGGTTTAACCCTTAAAATAAGAACTTAGTTCTTCTTCATGGTTGAAGATCTGCAGAAGCAGATCTCCCTATAAGTTAAGAATTTAATTCTCATCGGGGAGATTCTGCCATGCAGATCCAAAAATTAGAGGGAGAGTTGGGTTTAAAGAATTTAATTCTTCCAAAGACATAGGAATTTAATTTCTCTAAACAAAATTAGGGTTTAACCCTACCAAAGAATTTAATTCTTAAACAAGGGACTTAAAACTCTCCATGCACGTAAAGAAGTCAACCTGATCACGTGGCAACACATGACCCTCCCTTCAATGGTCAGAAAAGAATGAATGAGATGGGGTCACGTGTTCCCACGTGACCCTTGGATAAATTCCTCAAAATAAAGAGAACAAAGCCAAGGAAGAATAGACTTCGGGCGCCCTCACGTGTCCCCACGTGACCCCTGACAAACACCTCTTTAAAAAAGAGAAGATGGAAAGAACCGAATGATTAAAATCCAATGCATGGGCGTCCTCACGTGTCCCCACGTGACCCCTAGCAAATCCTTTTAATATCCAGTGCATGGATGCCCATCACGTGCCCATACGTGATGGCCTTGAAGACTAAAAGTGTTTAACACTTATTCTGAGAATAAAATAAGGGATGCTTGACCCAATCCTAGGGCGCCTCACGTGACCCCACGTGAGCGCTTCACTTTTAGTGTTTAACACTATTTTAAGCATTTCATCCCTAGTGTTTAACACTATGCATCACCTGGGAACACGTGACCGCCGGATATGTGCTAGTGTTTAACAGTATATGCAAAATAGTCTTATCCTAAATCGGCCAAGTCTTCCAAAGGCAAGACTCCCCTTTGACTGAACCTCAAATACATCCTTGCCTTCCAAGATTGATCATCTTATATGGCATATGAGTGCTCAACACTCAATAAGAGATAAAAATATGGTCAGAACCCAGACCCATACTTAGCATTGCTAAATAATAGGGAGCTGAGCCCAGACAAATGTTCAACAGTCCCAACAAAGGTCCAGCATTTTAAACCTAATTGGACTTAGCCCAATTTGGCCATAAGTGCTCAATTCAGATTTAACTGAGCTCATGTGCTCATAATCTAATTACTTGATCTTAGTCCCAAATTGGACTACAGATCTCCCAACCCATATCGGTTCAAGGGTACATCTCTTCACTCCTCTGATATTTGTCGTTGTAATCCTTCAACGTCTTCAGAGAGGTGACGGGTCCCGACAACCAGACATTCCATGGACTGTGGGGTCCTTAAACTCATGGACTATGATGTCCTTAAACTTTATAGACTATGACGTCTTTAAACTATAGACCGTGGGGTCCTTAAACTCATGGACTATGATGTCCTTAACCTCGGACTGTGGGGTCCTTAAGCCCATGGACTATGATGTCTTTAACCTTGGACCGTAATGTCCTTAAACTAATGGACCGTAATGTCCCTAAACTAAACAATAGAGCCCAAATGCTCTTTTGTTGGATCTAAACGATCCTATTAAGTTGATCTTAGTCTGAAATTAGACTAACGTGTCCTTAACAAATGTTTAAGTTGATCTTAGTCCCAATGAGACTAACGTATCCTTAAACCCAACCCCAAACCCAAATCTAAGAAGATACGGATTTGGACTAATCCACGCCCTACGGGCGACAACATAAATTAGTCTCCGTATACAATCCACGGGCAACCAAAAACAAAACAAACACACACGACACGAAGTGACCATCTGGAGAAGGAGAAAGTGGTTATCGCGATGCGGTAGCGTAATTAACTGCAGGGGCTTGTGCCTGCAGGGAAGAGCGTCCTCACAATAAAAAAACCCCCTCAAATGAGAGGGAATCTGACGAAGTCTGCTACATCGGCCGCATCCGTTTAAACCTACGATACATGTTGTCATAAATCAACTTGGCATCTTCGGAGAGGTGGACGGATATCACCAAATAGCATCTGCCCACAAATTCAGGCAAGACGAACCTACGCGGTTCCGTCTCTGTATTCGGAGGACAACAGATTCTGGCACGCCCGGTGGGACCTTTTCCTCTTTCCACTCCACACTTCGTGTGTCGTGTTTCGCAAACAAATCGCGGTTTGACATGGTTGCCTTTGGATGTGAAGTACTAAGATTTGGTATCTTGCTCCGTGCAGAAAAAGAACATTAATGGCTTCTAACTGCTCCAACTGCAACTGCAACTTCCGTTCCGCCTCATCTGGAGGAGTAACCTACGTGCCCCAAATGGCCTCCCTTTTCACTATGCCAGTGGAACAGGTGACTCAGGCCACCACTGGACTATTCTTCGGGACTATGCTCCCGCCAACGAGCTTCAGCGCTCCTGTACCATCGCAAGAAGCTTCGAAGAAGTCGGTCTTTGATCGGCTTGCAACTACTACGACCCCTCTCAACGGGCCGCTCAAGTCCACTATCTCAGTTTTCAACAGACTGGGCCAAAGCTCAAGTGGGCCCATGAAGAAGCCCGCGATACCTGAAGCGGCCATCCCAAAGCGGATAGCTATTCCTGCTCCTGAAGTCGTCAAGGCGGCTTCTCCTGCTAAAGGGCCAGTCTTCACAAGACTGGTCGTTTCAGCTCCTACTCCACACGAAGTGACGAAGGCTGCTTCCCCTGTTCGAAAGCCGGCCTTCGCAAGACTGACTATTCCCTCTCAATGGACGTCAGTCTTCGATAGGCTAGCGCCAATGACAACCTCTCCTCAAACCAGGGGGCATGAGGAAGCTCATCCAACTGTGGAGGTGATTCCGGCCGCACGACATGCTCGACGTCGCCACTGGCGCCGAGTAAGGAAAGCTGGGGGCAACTCTCCTTCTGGACTAACTCCGCTGGCTCCAATGGTGGAAATTGATGCTGCTGTTCCAACCGGGAACAGCTTTGAACTGCTTAACAGGGTGCGCAGGAATTCGCTAACTGCCGTACTAAAAAAGTCTCCTCCGCCTGTTGAAAAGATCACAAAGGCGAAGCCGGAGCAGCCCCCTCAGCGGCTGTCCTCTAAAGTTTACAAGGTCTGTCGTCAAGTCCAAGACTTGGTGATTGATCCAGATTACTCCCGCCGACAGAAAAAGATAAAGGTTCGGCAAGAAAAAGACCACCCTGTCATACTGCAGGAGATGTCATCTACTCGGGTGCCCGCTGCAACGACCCCCTCGACTTCGACCGCCCACAAAAGGAGAAGGCCGGAGAAGATCCCTACGACCAATCTCAAAGGCGCCGAACCTAAACGCCCCAAGTCTGGGGGCATGGTGGTCCACACTGTTTATATGGCATCCGGAAAAGAGAATAGCCGTATCTCTACGGGTCATCGACCGCTTACGCGATCCGTGACAAAAGCCCAGGAGCAGCAACAGAAGCTTCAGGAAATGCTAACGTAAATGGCTGCACTCACGGGGCCAAAAGAAAGCCCGGAGATGTCATCAGAGCAGCGTCATGAACAGGAAACCGATGCTGACTTCTCTGCAGTGTTCTCGACAAGAAAGAAAGAGAAGCAGTGGAACAAGCGGCCAATATAAAACGAATGGCGCTTCTCTTCCAAGACATGGTCGGGATGATGATACAACCGGATCCTCCGGCTGAAGACCCTCCGATTGTCCTTGAAGATGACAGAGGGGAGACATCGAATCCTCTTCCGGCTTATTCAGCAGCCAAAGAGGAGACCATCTCCAAAGCCACCCTAGATGATTACATCGCTCAACAGATACGAGCTCACCGGGTGAATGAAGCGGCCGGGCAAATTGTTAAGACTGGACGACCCTATCCGGGTTGGTACGACCAAATAAAGTACCCGCCGGGATACACGATCCCCAAATTCCACGTATATAAGGGGACGGGGAATCCACACCAGATGTTGCTCAATTCAGGGCTCTGTGTGGCAACACCGGAGGTGACAATAAACTACTGCTCCGCCAGTTTGTTGGCAGCTTGTCGGAGATGGCATTCGAGTGGTATTCGGAACTCCCGAATGACTCTATCAAGACATTTGCAGAGATGGAGCTACTATTCACCCAACGTTTTGCGAGCGCTAGCGAACGTACCCCAATCACGGTGCTGATCAATGCCAGGGTGAAGCCGGGAGAAATTTGGGTCCAGTACACAATACGGTGGCGGAATCTATGGTCGAGGTGCGAACAGCGCATCGAAGAGGCTCCTGCGGTAGGCATGTTCGTGGGAACCCTCGATCCGCAGGCGACGATATCCCAATTCATGATGTTCTTCAAGCCGACCACCTTCCAGACCTTGATTGATAAGCTGGCCCAGATAGATCCGATGGATCTTAGACCATCTTCTTTGAAGTTAGAGCCTCGAAACGAAAAGGGGAAAGGAAAAGCAACCTTTGTCGCCAATGCTCAACAGCAGCTCAGCGGTCTAAAATTAACTGATCGACAAGACGAGAGGCGACGATTCTTTAATGAGAAAATGAAGCGCCCTTATTCGTTTCCCCGGGACAAAACGAGGAGATTGTTTGAGCTGGCAGTGCTCAACAGGCTCATCAACTTGCCGGATCCAAAATACCCATTGTAACCCGGTGAGGCTAATAATCCCAATTATTGCCCCTATCACCAAGCGATAGGCCATCCAATCGAAGATTGCTTCGTCTTCAAAGGGTGGATTGAGAACCAATACCAACAGGGCAAATTTGCACTGTCCGAGAATTGGAAAGTAAACCCGCCCCAGCCGCACGCTCTCAAAAAGGCGGACACACTGGGGGCATCATGCTCTTTTATAGAAGAAGCTCTATGGGAGGTCGTTCTTTCAGCCAAAACGAAAAGAATGCTGAAGGATCTCCAAACATGCCTGGCGGTCAAGTGGAAAAGTTCGCTGGAACCCGAAGTCCTCAAGGGAATGTTGAAGTCGTGCCTGACGTCAAGAATTGGTGGTGATAGTCAAAGCGCCCATACCCAGCCGTCAAAGTCTTCGAAGAAGAAGAAAAAGACCAAAAAGCCCATGAAGCCTGATGACAAGCGCACGGACCTGCAAAAACATATTGACACGCCGGAGGAATATAACCAGAAGGCGCGGACCCCAGTCACACTTCAAGAGTTTCTCAGCCACGTCCTTGAGGACGGAGATGATGACAATGGAGAAGACTCGTCAGATGAACTTGAGAATTATGTGGCAAGCTGCCATGTGATCTCTCACTCGTCGATAGACGGTGAAAAAGCTCCTGACACAGAGAAACTAGGGGAAGATCCCAAATTAGAACTTCTAGGACCGTCAGACGAGATGATTGATGCATTCCTGAACGAAACTCTTCTGAAAAGAAAGGCTGATCGAGAGCGCGAAATGGACATATTTGAAAAGGCCAAACGCCGGCGACTGGATGAAAGGGTTGAAGCACCCCAACCAGACCGAGGCATGCCCATGGAAGACAAGAGCAGGCTTAAAACGAAGAAAAAGGTTCGCTAAAGCCATATCGATGGGAATGAAGCTGCCACCCTCCGAAGGAAACATTTTTGAGGAGATACACCTTAATGAAGAGGATGTGCATCCTGATTACTGTTTATACCATCGAAGGATTGCGCACCGTACTGAAGAGTGCACGCCTTTAAAAATTGGTGGCAAGGGTATGTCGCTCACAAGCAACATTCAAGAGGATGAAGCGTGAAGCTCGTCGACAGCGGAAAAATGCGACAGACGAACGTGGAAGAGCTGCCGGTAACTGTTACATGGTTGATAGCAGGAGATCGCAAGTTCTCACCTTCGGGAGTGATTCTAAAGAAGAAATGGCTCTTGGCCCTCTCTTCAAAGAATTCACCTCAGGAAAAGAGGAAGAACCGAAGAGCCACGAGAACATTCAGCTGCGCAATCGCACATTACCTGAAAAGAATCTTGGACTCGTAAACAAGGGGTCGAACAAAAAGGATAAGGGAAAAGAAAAGGTCCCTGAGGATATCACCCTCGATGACCAAGCCGTCGAAGAGCTAACAGCGAAGGATCCGCCCAAGAAAAGTAAGGTGGATTACAACGTTCTGGCACACCTGAGGAAGATACCCTTACAGCTAAGCATTCTCGACGCCCTTCTGCTATCCAATGAGGTGAGAGATTCTTTGATCAAGGCACTACAAGAGCCCGAGCAGTTCCAAGCTTTCCTCGCCGAAGAAAAGATGAAGGATGAACTGGAAGAAGTGCACACGGCCGATATCACCTTTGGCGATGAAGATCTCCTCCTCGGAACATGTGAGCATAACCATCCCCTTTATATCTCTGGATACTGTCATGATATTAAGATCGGCAAGATCCTGGTTGACAATGGGTCCTCCGTCAATCTCCTCAATGTAAGAGTGTTGAAGGAAATCTGCATGAGCATTCAGCACCTCGCTCGTGATAAAATCACCATCTCCGGGTTCGACTCCCAGTCATCACGGACGCTCGGGTCTGTGATACTGACGTTACGCTTTGGGTTGCTCATCACGAACATCAAATTTCATGTAATTGACGCCAAGACATGTTATAATGCTTTGCTCGGCAGGCCTTGGTTACACGAGTACAACATTATCCCTTCTACACAATATCAGTGTATGAAGTACTTCAAAGATGGTCTCGAGTACACTGTGACGTGGGAACTAAACCCATTCTCCGTGAATGAAGTCCGAAAGTACGAAGATGCAAAATACTTTTTACCAGATTTCGAAGACACGGAGAGATGCCATAAACCGAAGAACAGAGCTATCACTACTATTCCGGTCTTCAGGAGTGATACCGAGGAGGAAGAAGAAATAGTTTATTCAGGGCCATTCCAATGCAACAAGCCGGGACCGTCCACCCCTACCCTGGTCTTTGGCAGCGACTCGGAAGATGAGGTTAATACCGTATTTTCTGTTCGGCCATCAATACAAGCCTTCGCTGGCAATGATCGGAGTTTACAAATCGCCATGGTTCCGCAAGAGCATTATAAAGAGCTCGACGCGCTTGGTACGTATAGTGTGCAAGAACTGCAGACATTCTACGTCCCTCCCAGGCGAAGAGATGAAAAGGCGATCCTCTTTTATCAATCCACGGAAACCAAAGTGGAGAAAGAAGTTTGGTATGGTGCCGATTTTGCACTTGACAGGCTCCAGCCCATCCGTCTGCCCAGATACTACACGGAAGGATTAAAAGGGTTGTTGAAGCGTCAAGGTGTACCCTTCAAACAGACTGCGCGACAAGCTCAGTTCTACAACAGGATCTGGGATGTCCCCGGAATTCAGCGAAAATTGCCCAATGGGAGAATGGAAACGATCGAGTTTGGATATGTTCAATCCATGAAACGGGAACGATTCCACGGCTGCGATGTTATACATGACTTTGATGAAGAAGGAGATGTTATGTTAAAAGACGCTAACCCTGAATCAAAATGAGGTCCCGCCATGAAAAGGCCAAGTCCGTCATTTGAAGAACATATGGACAGGCTAAAAAGGGAAGCGGGTCAGTAGGTCCGGGATGACCATAACCGCGAAATGGCCATTTACGAGAAAGCCAGGACGCAGCGCCTCCTTCAGCAGGTCATGGAGAATGACAATGCTCTTCATCGCCAGCCCGCCATACAAAAGACCCGGCGTAGAGGCAAAAATAAACCAAAGAACGGAAAAAACGTTCAACCGCAGTGTAGCGGGTCTAAGAAGCCACACGATCAAGAATCGAGCAGCCGGGATCCGTCTCTTATAAAGAAGATGGGTCGAGCATATTCTTTTCTCCAAGACAAGACAAAAAAGATATTCGATCTTGTCATAAAACATCAGATGATGACACTCCCGGAGTCCAAGCACCCCGAGCAAGCAGACGAGGTCTCTCACCCAGACTATTGCTCCTATCACCGAGCAATAGGACATCCTCTCGAAGACTGCTTCACCTTCAAGAACTGGGTCGAAAACCAATATCAACAAGGCAGGTTCGCTCTATCCAGCAGTTGGAGGATAACCCCGCCACAGAAGCATGAACCGAAAGCGACGTGTATAGCAAGAGTAGAACCAGATCAACATCGGTCTTGGAAACTATTTCGTACCTGTCACGCGATAACGCTGTCAGAAGAAGAACCCGAGAATATGGATGACCTTTCTTGGTGCTTCGAAAACAATGAAGATGAGTTGATCTCAGAATTTCCACCGGCGCCAAAAGAGCTGGAAGATGGGATACATACTGTTGCAGATGACCTCAGAAAAATTGACTTGGGAACGGCAAACGACCCACTGCCGACGTTCGTCAGTGAACTGTTGTCTGAAGAAAAGGAGGCTACGCTTAAAGACGTGCTCATGCAGTATAAAGATTGCTTCGCATGGAACTATTCCGAGATGCCGGGACTAGATCCGGAAATAGCCGTACACAGATTGGCGATATCTCCGGACATCAAGCCAGTCAAACAAGCACCGAGAAGAATGAGGCTCGAGCTTGAGATGAGCATCAATGCCGAGGTCAAGAAGCTAATCGACTCCGGCTTCATCCAAGAGGTTCAGTATCCTGACTGGATCGCCAACATTGTCCCAGTGATGAAGAAAAATGGGACGGTGTGCATATGCGTGGACTTCCGGGATCTCAACAAAACTTGCCCGAAAGACGACTTTCCAGTACCGGTCACTGAGCTGATGATAGATAATACGTCCACTCATGAAGTTTTCTCCTTCATGGACGGCTCATCAGGATACAATCAGATAAAGATGCATCCCGAGGACCAAAAGCATACCGCTTTCCAAACCCCTTTGGGCATATTCTGCTACAAGGTGGTGCCTTTCGATCTTAAGAACGCCGGTGCCACCTATCAGAGGGCCATGACGAAGATTTTCGATGACCTCATACATGAAATCATCGAATGCTATATTGACGACCTCATAGTTAAAAGCAAATCATATTAGGAACATTTAGAGCATCTGAAGATCGTGTTTCAGCGCCTTCGAAAATACAACTTGAAGATGAAATCTCTCAAATGCGCGTTCGGAGTTTCCTCGGGCAAGTTCCTAGGATTCGTCGTCCGACACCGAGACATCGAGATAGACCCGTCGAAGATCAAGGCGATCATTGAAATGCTTCCGCCAAAAACTCTCAAGCAACTGCGGTCTCTCCAAGGAAAGCTCGCGTATATCCAGCGATTTATAGCCAATCTCTCCAGCAAGTGCCGTCCTTACAGTCACCTAATGAAGAAGGGAACCCCATTCATCTGGGATTGCAAATGCCAAAGCGCACTGGACGAAATCAAGTAATACCTACAGAATCCTCTAGTACTGGTCGCTCCCGTTAAAAGAAAACCTCTCGTCCTGTACACAACAGCCCTCGAAGGTTCTTTAGGTGCGCTGTGGGCACAAGAGAACGACCTAAGGAAGGAAAGAGCCCTCTACTATTTGAGTCGAGTTCTCCTGGGGGCAGAAAGAAACTACTTCCCCATCGAAAAACACTGCTTGGCGTTGATCTTCGCGATAACGAAGCTCAGACACTATGCGTTGGCACATGAGGTCCATCTCATATCAAAAATGGATCCTCTCAAATATTTGATGTCAAAGGCCATATTAACGGGACGACTAGCTAAATGGGCCGTAATCTTAACGGAATTCTCGGTGACATACCGACCCCTTAAGGCAGTGAAAGGCCAGGCCATCGCTGACTTCCTCGCGAGCATCCATGTCACGACCCAAATGTAGCACGTGACCGTCACTTAAATCACATGATATCTAAAGACATCAACGCAATCCAAGTAAGCCGAAACCCGGAATCTAAACCCTTTTTGAAATTATTGGAGGTGAGGTTTCAATAATCATCTGATAAAATCAATTTAAAATAACATCTAAGTATGTTGAAAAGCATTTATGGCGTTTTGAAACTTGACATCACCTCCTTTCCATTTTTATAAAAACCCGATACAACATAATAAAATAGCATCCCAATTGAAGCTAGTCTCCACGTCCAAACAATGGAGCAACCAATCAATCTAAATCAGAAGTCGACTCCAAAGAGTGCGACAACTCAAAACACAACTCTATTACTCGATTCTAAGTCCATAATACGTCATTTCTAAGTTGATGGAGTTTCCGCTAGATACAAGAATATACGAATAATCAAGAGTGAGTATGATACAATAATAACTCACTTACTTATCAATCCCCAAAAGCATGTATGCCCAAACCGCTGATAATCCAAGCGGTACAACCTGCAAGAAACTGTGGCACAATGGGGATGAGTTGCCAACTCAGTGAATAAAAGTACATCTAAAGGTAGAAATCGAAATGCATGACGATACCTAGGTCATAAGTATAGTACTATCATAATCTGTATCGATATACTATATGATATGCAAATGTGCTATACTGACTATCATGTAATCATCAGTGTAATATCTCAATGTCATGTGAACCAAAATCATGAATCTATTATTCGTATTGGAATTCCCTTTTTGTCTATAAATGTCTGTACAAATATATGCAGGTACTGTCCCCCGGATCAGTCCTGGTGGAATCCAATAATTTCATATCTAACTGTGTACCTCAAGATAATGATCACATCAATATACATATGGATGTCCAGCATCGACATCGAAATTCGAAATCTCTCATGTCCAGCATCGACACGTAAATACAGATACCGTTGACATCATCTCAACAGATGATCGCCACCCGATATCATGGCTACGATCAGTATCCCCTGGATATCTGTCGTACCAAGTCGAACCCCGGTCAGTATCCCCTGGATATCTGCCGTGTTCATTTTATCTCCGGAATCGAGTCACCTCGTTAGGCTCCCCGTCTATAATGCGGCTATCTTGCCCCTCGGTCTCGACCGGGTCCACCATGTACCCAACTGTTTCCCCACCGACTCAGTCTGGATAAAATTGTAGATCCGTAACCGTATACCCATAGACTCGGTTCGGATATTAAAATCAGAAAACACAATTCTCATGGTGGGCGTTTACTCATCATATTTTGATGATATACTATATATGTATATATATATATATATATATATATATATATATATATATATATATATATATATATATATAACAGTGTCCCATACCACCGATATATATATATATATCATCAAAAGTAAAATACTCAGAAATCTTAAGAAATCAAATACAACATCTATAGTACTATGACATAAATAGTAAAAGTCTACGAAATCCTATCACATAACATAATGATTTCAATTCTAATGTGTCATGGCACTACTAATGATGTGTAGTGTAGCATACGCGTCTGTGCTCGTGCAACATGTAAATCATTAGTATTTGTGCAAGTGTGCTACGGTGTAACAATCTATATATTAACACATATATATCAGAACGATTCTACAGTGACATGGCAGTACTAATAAGGTGTAGTGTAACATATATTTAAGTGCTTGTGCAGCATATTACTCATTGGTATTTGTGCAGTGTTCTACCAGAGTGTGCGTAACGCGGAAACATATATTATAAATAATATAATCTAAACATACTTATTGTAATTACTTGTTATGAGCTATACCCTTATCTTTAGAAAGGATCGGAACGTTAAGTTTGAATAAGGAAGCTGCCTTAGATTTAAAAGAGATGTTTTTTTTAGAAACTGGCACGCATCCTGGTAGTTTATTTAAAAGACAACGAACCATGGTTTTTAAAATAATAAAGCTCATACCAGTATTACAACCTAAAACAGAACATAATCTATCTCTATGAGTCAAAGAATAAATTGGCCGTTAATAGGCTTACAAAGTTCATCATATCGTTATATCCATATCACCTTAAGTACGGCATGATCTCTCGTACAAACTCATCAATTCATACCCATATCATACGGATCAATATCACGTATATCTCATTTAAAAACTACATATGATACTTTATGCAAATGGAGGTATACAAGATGCAATACCATATAATGCTTTGACGAAAAGCTAAACTTAATTAGATATCATAATCATAGTTATACGGTTGTGGGGGTGCTATACGCCATCCACCCGACTTCCCCCGTAGATGTAAATCTACTCACCAGAAATACGTCGTATCCACTCAGGAATCGCCAATCCTTTTTCCTTTCCTTGCGGCCTCCGAAGTTCCCGTATTGGAATCTAACATTGCAATAACTTGTATAAGGAAACGGCTACTCCGATACGACAAAAACCATGAAAACACAAATTGTACGTTCTAATTACACTACATACGACCATTGCAAACGACTTAATACTTAACCTCACCGAAATCTATCCCAATTCTGCACCGCGACAGAAAACAGATCGCGTTACATTCTACAAGTATCGTATTTTGGGTTTTTATATACCTTTTCCGATATTAGCTTTCAGATTTTATATACAGTTAAACTAACTTGTTTAAATAATACCAAAATAGCCAAAACTCTACACAGAGACCTACCCCACAAGCCAAAACACCCAAACCCCTTAGAAATCCGGCGATGCCGGAATTCCTCTTAAGGTCGCCGGCCAACATCCGATCCCCTGGGTTCGTTCTCCTATGGTTTGTTCTAGGTCCCACATACATAATTCTGGCACTGTTTTGTTAATTCGATTTTTATCTAAACTACAGCAGATTCAAACAGAGCCTAGTTTTGACTAAAAAAAATACGATATTATAGAAATTTTCATTTCAATTTAAACTAGTTACAGAATCTAACTTCCTACTGTGATAATGCGCTTTGCCTTCTCCTTAACAGAGCCGAGGATGAACAATGAGGCCGAATATGAAGCTTTGATAGCAGGTCTTGAGATCTCTATCGACATAGGAATCGAAAACCTCCTCATATACGGAGACTCCCAACTGGTCGTTAGCCAAGTAAACGGTGACTATCAGACGTGCAAACCGGAGTTGGTAAAATACGGCGAGAGAGTACAGCAATTGCTGATTCAAATTCCTGCCTACACCCTGGAAAGCATACCGCGTGCGGAAAATAGCAAAGAGGATGCATTGGCCAAGCTCGCTAAAGAACTGGCCGATGAAAACCTCGATGACGTGAGGATCGTTTTGCAAAACCGTCGAGTTCTCGCACCGGCAGAAATATCTCCGGAATCTTCCGAAGAAAAGGGAGCGACCGAGCAAATGACCCTACAAATAAAAGACCAGGAAAAGGCTATGGATTGGAGAGAAGTCTTTATAGACTACTTCAAATCCCGTCGAACGCCTGAAGATGCATCCTCAAGACATCAGCTTATGAAACGAGCCCTATCTTTTGCTTTCGTCAATGATACTTTGTATAAGAGGTCATTCGAATCTCTGTGGCTAAGATGCCTGGGACTGGAAGAAGCAAGGAGAGTCGTTCAAGAAACCCACGACGTACTCTGCGGTTCTCACTAAGCCGGGCCGAAGATGAAATTGAAGATTAAAAGTATGGGCTACTATTAGCCCACGATGATCCAAGACTTCCTCGAATACGCGAAGCAGTGCCACTCATGCCAAATTCACGGGGACTTTATCCACCAGCATCCAAATCCGCTACATCCAACGGTGGCTAGCTGGCCATTCGAAATGTGGGGAACTGACATAATCGGCCCCATCGAACCAGCATCGTCCAGAGGACATCGGTTCATACTGGCAACAACCGATTACTTCTCCATGTGGGCAGAAGTAGTACCACTAAGAGAAGTGAAGACGAAGAATATCCTCCATTTCTTCAAAACACACGTCATTTATCGGTTCGGCACTCCGCGACGGATTCGCACAACAGCATAACATAGACTGGAGATACTCTTCGGTCTATAATCCCCGAGCTAACGGTCTAGCTGAGGCTTTCAACAAGATCTTGACGAAGATCGTGAAAAAGACGGTGTCTCGAAATAAGAGGGACTGGCACGAGAGACTGCATGAATCTCTCTGGGCATATCGAACCACGTTCAAAACAACCACGAACACAACGCCGTATGCATTGGTATTCGGCACAGAAGCAGTACTCCCCCTCGAGATAGAATTACCCTCTATATGAGTGGCAGTTCATTACGAGCTAACGGATGAAGAGAATACTCACCTTCGGCTTGAGGAGCTAGACGCCCTTGATGAAACCCGGCTCATGGCGCAACAAAACCTGGAGGTTTACAAAGCAAAGATGACGCGCTCATATAAGAGATTGACTAGGCTGAGAGCATTCCGCCAAGGCGAACTCGTGCTAGTGGTCAAGAGACCCATGATCTCCAATCATGCCAAACGGGAAAAATTCGAGCCGAACTATGAAGGCCTGTACATCATAGACAAAGTTTACCAGGGTGGAGCCTATCTACTCATGGACATGCATGGTGAAAGACCTTTCAGGCCAATAAACGGTCGCTTCCTGAAAAAATACTACGCCTGACGAGTCACGGCCTAGGTTAACGATAGATGACGACGCCTATGTCCGCTCGCTATCTTCCTAAGCCCAAACTCTATAAGTAGTAGCCGGCAAACGGACCGAAACGTCCTTAAACTAACGATGGACCACTATGTCCTAAAACTGCCCATTGACCAAGACGTCGATAAACTACTACGGACTGCAGCATCCCAAGGCTGACAAAAAAAAAAGAAAAAAAAAGAAAACGGTATGTCCGTAAGTGAGATGGGCATGGATGAAAACCCGAAAGGGCTCCGTGAGTAAAAACAACAGGGCTACCGGTGAGTGTTGTGAAAACCCGAAAGGGCGCAATCTCGTTAAAAGACACTTGCAAGGTCCTCTCGACCTTTTGAGGAGAAAATACCTGCGTGAGATCCTTACGACTCACAAGGGAGCAACACACTTAGGGATCCCCACGATTCCTAAGGAGAAGTTACACTTACGAAATCCTCACGACTCGTAAGGAGAATTCCCTTTTAAGACCCTCACGGCTCATAGGATTCAAAAGCCTTAAGCTACAGGGATCTGAACCTGTTCTTAAGCCATCACAACCTCCAGTGTTGCCCTATAAGAGGTTCAATATTGACCCTTGTATACAATCCACGGGCGCGAATAAACATTTCCTTAACAAAGTCCCACCAGAGACTGGGGATATGCTCATATGGCAAAAGACGCTTGTAAGTCCTCTCGACTTATAAGAAGAAAGCACTCTTGTAAGATCCTTACGACTTATAAGAGACCATACACTTAAGACTCCTCACGATTCTTAAGGAGAAAACACACCTACGAGATCCTCACGACTCGTAGGGAGAAATACTTTTATGAGACCCTTACGGCTCATGAAGTCAAAAGCCTTAGTCGACAGGATCTTAACCCTGTTTACTAAGCCACCTTTGTTCGAACCGACAAAGGCAAATGATGATTCGCTCCTGGCAATATCCCAGTTGTAGCGATGCTGATGCCTAAATCGGTATCAAATCCTAAGCTCGCAGCAAAGCAAATGCATATGAAATAGCCGAAATGATTGGGCAACTTGAAACAAAATCAGCAAGTAAAAATGTATGCATGCAAAATAGCCGAAATGGTTGGGCAACTCGCAATAAAAAGCAGCGAGTAAATAAAACAAATAGCCGAAATTATTGGGCACCGTAAAAAATAGCCGAAATGATTGGGCAATCGCGACTTTCGCGATATAAAAGCTGAAATGATAGAGCACCGCGGAAAGAAAAATATATAAAATGAAACTTTTTGCCTTACAAGTGAGATCACATCGATCCCTGTATACAATCCAGGGGAACAAACAAAGAGGGAACTATACCTTCCCACCAGGCTCCATCAGAAAAAGAAGCCAAATCTCGACGGTTCACAGACAGCCTGGAGATCATCTCAACATTCGTCTCATTACAACAGACGCAATATCAGCAAATCGGAGCCGCGGCAAAGTTTCCAGTTCCATGACTCGGCAATGCACAGACAACCGAGAGTGAACGCTTCCTGGTCTCGTGGAACACGGCTAATTTCAATCCTGACCCCGTGGGAAGCGCTCAGAGCAAATCCTGGTCTAGTGGAACACGGCTAATGTCAATCCTGACCCCATGGGAAGTGTCCAGAGCAAATCCTGGTCCCGTGGAACACGGCTAATGTCAATCCTGACCCCGTGGGAAGCGCCCAGAGCAAATCCTGGTCCCGTGTAACACGGCTAATGTAACAACCTAGTTCATTTATACCAATTCCAGTTCTCGTATTTTTCTTATTTGTGGTATTTTCTTGATTTATCATGTTTTGGGTACAAATGGTATTTTACATTTTACATTGCATTCGACCCGACCCGCTTGCTTGAACTTGTTTGATTCATATTTATGAATTATCTTGACTTGTTACATAGACATGTGCATTTTCATGAATACTGCATACTGGCATTTTATCTGGCATTGCATCTTTTATCATATAACATTTTAAGTCACAGAAAATAATTTAAAAATACATAAGATGGCCTACTTAATACCCCTAACCCCGTGGTAGCATCCGTGCATCTTGTTCTCGTTCCGTTCAGTGAAACAGACGTGTTTGGTTGGTTACGCGCACGTACGTGCATCCGTTCTTTGGGGTATGCATTTTCGTTACCTGAGCATTCATTTTGAATTTTTAAAGTCCCATATATTTTTCATATTTTAAAACTAAATTTTAGACCCGACCCGGGTGTGTTTTGGAATATTTTTGTATACCTCCAAAATTCAAATTTAATTTAATATTTTTATATTTAACCGACAGCTTTTAAATTTCATTAACTAACTAAAATCTTTTTAAAAATTAAAATCAAAACCATATAACAACCTCAGCTCTCTCTTTCTCTTTCCTCTGGTCCCACCTTTCTCTCTCACTCTCTTTTCTTTCTCTCTCTCTCCCCGCGCTATCTCTTTCTCTCTCCCCCCGCAAAACTCCAAAATTCTTTCTCCTCCTCCTCCTCTCTCTCTCCTCTCGCCTCACTTTCTCTCTCCCATCGCGAATCCTGTAGCAATCTTGGATGCGGTCACCTCCCTCGCGCTACAATCACCTCCCTTCACAAATTTTGTTCTTCTTCCTTATTTAACCCCCGAGCCTCCTCAACCCATTCTGATCAAACCCTAACCCAAAACACCAGCACCTAATCTCCTCAGCACCCTCAACCGAGCTTCCTCCTCCTCGCATACCCTTCATCTCTTCCTCCTCCACCTTCACCTTTCAATCTCGAGCCCTCACCTGCATACGCCTTGCACACCCACTGCAACCCAAGAAACCCGCATGCATCACCTTAGTCCATCGACGCCGATCACCGTCGCCATCTCTATACCTCTCCTCTGCCTTGTTCCCTCTCACCAACCCTGCACACCCCTGCACCAAGAAGCCAGCAAATAAAAACCCTAGCCGAAACCCTAGCAACCACCTCATCGCCGGAGCTCCGATCATCCCCTTGACACCATCTCATCTCCCTGAATCCACAGCAACCACAACCACAGTGAGCAATCCCTCTTCCTCTCTTCCTCTTCCTCTTCCTCTTTCTTTTCTTTCTTGATTCTTGATCTCTATTTCTCGTAGTTCGCCGGAGCCGGGATCGTCGCCGACGATCCAGACGACGTGCCTTGCTTGCGTGATCACCCTCGTGCGTTGTTTGGAACCATTCCGTATACCGTGCGTACGTCGCGACTTTTCGCCGACGTGGGACGTTCCGTACACATCCGTTCTCGTTCCGTTTAGGCAAGTTAATCTTGCTACATGCTATATAACTCATTATATACCTATTTAAATAAATATCACACCTGTATTTTTAAATCATGCACCCCATGTTTAGTTTTACAACTTTTCGATGTTCCGTTTGCATCCATTCATATCATTTCAGATCTAGGTCATGAAAACTTATCTTGTTACATACTATACTATCATATACTGCATCAAATTGAATAGTTACATTTCATATTGCTTAGTGATATATTCCGCACTTGTTAGTTTATCATTTTACGGTTATATGATGTCCGTTTGCATCCATATCATATAGAATACATATAGCTGCATTCACAAATCTTATTAATAACCTAATACTGTTGTTTTAATACCCCATGTTTAATAAAGTGCAATCTAATTAGTTTTAGAACTATTAAAGGTAACCCTAATCGATAGTTGTGCATCCATATCATTGATTTTACATCTATTTGCATACCATGTCACATTATTTCATTTTATTGTTATATTAGTACTCTATACTTGATTTTGTGCACCCATACTTGTTACAGTTTGATTATGAGCACCCACTTGATACCCGTGCACTACTTGACATCATCTGATACACTATTACTTGACCTGACTTGATACTTGTACACTACTTGACATGACCTGATATATTACTATTTGACTTGTTACCTGATCCCGTTTCTAATGCCGACAATTCTGACCTGTTGTCCCGATGGACATATCCTGCTGTTTGTATAAACAAACCTGTTCCTGCTTGATTCCTGTGTTGGCATTAGTCTCAGATTTATCAATACCTGACTTGAACATATAACTTGGGGGTATGGGGAAATCAATGATGAAACCTGACTTGTAACTCGACAGTTCGATGCCTTTACTGATCAGTCTTACGGGCTAGGCCAGCCCCGGAATGATGCTGCTGACATCATTCGTCTTTACATACTACCTTTTACTGCCTAGCGGCACATCTCGGATTCAGCCCGAGAGTCTTTGACCGTGGTCCCGGGCATGCACGGGATACTATTGAGTTACATCGACGATTCATTAAATTGATTTCAAAGACTTGAGAGTAGTTAACCCAGTAGACCAGTTTAGATTACTCACTGCACGTCACCTGTACCTTTACCCTTCACTGTCCTTATATATGTTACTGTTATACCTGTTTTACCGTTCATGCTCGTACCTGCATGTCTTGTTACCTCCTGTTCATTTATTATTGCTTGATATTATGACGCACCGACGTCTGGGTTTTGCATGGCCCAGATCCTTTACCTTTGCTGCAGGCCGAGCAGGAGTATTTCAGTGAACAGGGCGAGTAGTGAGGACCTGTATTAGTTTAGTTCAGTTCCTTTCAGTATTTTCATTCCTGATGTGAGCCCGCATTATGGGACGTACATTCCAGATTATTATTGTATTGGATCTTTTGCTTCCGCATTATTTTATTTCATGACACGTTTATTCTGGCTTATGGATATGTGTTAGATAGTTTATTACTGTTCTTGATATCTTTACAACTGTAATGTGACTGTGGAAGGATTTTTCCTATCCACAGGTAGCATGGTTGGCTCTGTCACGTGCCTATCTTAGCGCACTCTGGGAAGTGGGGCGTGACAGGGTTTGTTTGGTATCGAAGCCATAGGATTTAGGTTAATCGGGTTTGATTCTTTTGTAATTGGGTATTGGACCCAATACATGAATCAGAATGCTCGTAACTAGGAACATGTCCTGCCACATTGTTAACGTGATTCTTGAATCATATCTTTCTCTTGACCCTTGTCTTGACGATATGCAAACAACTTTGCATCTCGGCTTGAAACCTTTTGGTTCCCTATTGTTTCTCTCATCCTATTCCTTTGATTCTGATACTAGGATTTGGGCGACTTGAACGGAGTTATGTGATTGTAACTATGAACTGCAGCATGGTTACAATGCGGTACTCTATTTAAGTAACTTGGAGTCCTGGTCTTGATTCATGGTCGTGAAATATCCTTGGTTCCCTCAGTTTCATTGCTTACCAGTTCGTATTTTGCAGATTTCTTGGTGATCGATACTGGCAGCTATGACGTTGTCTTGGGAATGGATTTTCTCAGTACTTTCCACGCTCACATTGATTGTAGAGCAAAGAAAGTGATTTTCCAGATTCCCGGACATCTGGAGTTTGTTTTGGCTGGAGGAAGCAGTTCTGTCGGGCCAGTCGAGTTTAGGGCTAGGCCGAAAAACAGTGTTCTTGCGTCGATGGAAGTTGATAAGGATGAAGAGCCAGTTGTAGTTCGAGAGTTTATGGACGTTTTTGAGGACATCTCGGGTTTACCGCCAAAACGAGATGTGGAGTTCTTTATCGATCTTGTTCCTGGTGCAGCGCCAATCTCAAAGGCGTTTTATCCAATGGCACCAGTGGAGTTGGAAGAAGTCAAGAAGCAGGTTACCGAATTACTTGAGAAAGGTTGGATTCGCAGCAGCAATTCACCTTGGGGAGCTCCAGTTCTTCTAGTAAAGAAGAAATATGGCACAAGGAGGATGTGCATCGATTATCGAGAATTAAACCGGGTGACTATTAAGAACAAGTACCCGATCCCCCGTATTGGCGAATTGTTCGAGCAACTCAGTGGCGCGAGGGTATTCTCGAAGTTGGATTTGCGATCCGGATATCATCAGGTCCGAGTTAAATCAGAGGATATCTGCAAGACTACATTCCGAACTCGATATGGACATTACGAGTATTTAGTGATGCCATTCGGAGTCACGAATGCACCGGCGATATTTATGGACTTGATGAACCGAACCTTTTCACCATTCTTGGACCAGTTTATAGTGGTGTTCATTGATGATATTCTGGTTTACTCGAGGTGTATTGAAGAGCATGCAGAACACTTGAAGATCGCACTGCAGACATTGAGGTAAGAAACATTGTATGCAAAGATGAGCAAGTGCGAGTTTTGGCTTGAAGAAGTGAAGTTTTTGGGGCATGTCGTATCCGTAGATGGAATCGCCGTTGACCCTGAGAAGATTGCAGCAGTTCGAGATTGGCCGATTCCGAAGAACGTAGCAGAGATCAGAAGCTTTCTTGGACTTGCTGGGTATTACAGAAGGTTCGTGGAGAATTTTGCTCGTTTGGCTGAGCCTTTGACCAAGCTTACGCGGAAGGAAGTACTGTTCATATGGATGGATAAATGTGCGTCAGCTTTTGAGGTGTTGAAGCAGAGATTGATAACCACTCCTATTTTAACCGTACCAGACAGTTCCGGAGGATTGGTGATTCACAACGACGCATTTGGGAAGGGTTCGGGATGTGTTTTGATGCAGCATGGGAAAGTTATAGCTTACGCATCGAGATAGTTTAAGAACCATGAGAAGAATTACCCAACTCATGCTTTGGAGCTTGTAGCAGTGATTTTCTCTTTGAGGATTTGGAGACATGACTTACTGGGCGAAAGGGTTGAACTATTCACCAATCACAAAAGCCTGAAGTATGTGTTCACACAGAAAGAGCTTAACATGAGGCAGTGTAGATGGTTGGAGCAGATGGCTGACTATAATCTTGACCTAAAGTACCATCCGGGGAAAATTAATGTTGTGCCGGATGCACTTAGTCGGTTGCCAGCAATTCGGATGTTGATTGCACAGAAGGAACTTATCGAAGACTTTCGGAGATTCGAGTTGGAGATCATGCTACCGCATTCTTCGTGACAATTGATGCAGCTGCAAGAACAGTCGTCGTTGATCGAGAATATTAAAGCAGCGCAGTTACAGGACCCTAGATTGCAAAAGTTTCGAGAACAGGTTGAAGCTGGACTTCGAACGGACTTATTGATCCATGAAGATGGTTCGTTGCGATATGGTAGCCGTTTGTGTGTGCCAAAAGAAGATATTCGCGAAGAAGTTATGAAGGAGGCACATAGTTCCGCATATTCCGTACATCCAGGAGGCACGAAGATGTACCGTGATCTACGACAACATTTCTGGTGGGAAGGCATGAAACGGGAGATTGCCCGCTTTGTAGCGAAGTGCTTGGTGTGTCAGCAAGTTAAGGATGAACATCAAAGGGTTGCTGGTTTATTGCAACCACTTCCGATTTCTCAATGGAAGTGGGAACATATAACTATGGATTTCGTGACGGCTTTACCGCGGAGTCCAAAGGGCAACAATGTAGTTTGGGTGATTGTTGATCGATTGACCAAGGCAGCTCATTTCATACCATTTCGAGTTGGTCAGTCAACGGAAACGTTAGCAGAACGGTACATGCAGAAGATTGTGAGATTGCATGGAGTACCGGTGAGCATCATGTCCGACCGTGACACACGTTTCCTATCACACTTCTGGAGAAGCTTACAGGAAAGTTTGGGGACTCGATTGAAGTTTAGCACAACTTATTATCCTCAGACAGATGGCCAGTCGGAGAGAACGATCCAAACTCTTGAAGACATGTTGAGAGCTTGCATGTTAGACTTCAAGGGTTCGTGGGAGGATCATCTACACTTGGTGGAGTTTTCTTACAACAACAGCTTTCAGGAAAATATTCAGATGGCTCCATTCGAAGCGTTGTATGGTCGCAAGTATCGTTCACCTGTTTGTTAGGACGATGTTGGAGAACGAAGATTGTTGGGACCGGATTTGATCGTGCAAACAGTTGAGAAAGTTAATACTATCCGGAATCGTATGAAAGCAGCACAAGATAGACAGAAGAGTTGGGCCGACACATCAAGAAGACCTCTAGAGTTCGCCGTTGGTGATTTGGTATTTTTTTGAAGATATCACCGACTAGAGGAGTGATTTGTTTTGGGAGTCGAGGAAAGCTTATTCTTCGATTCGTTGGGCCTTTCGAGATTTTGGAACGTATTGGAGAAGTGGCGTATCGATTGGCTTTACCGCAATCTTTGGCGAATGTTCATGACGTGTTTCATGTATCTCAACTCCGTAAATATGTTCGAGATGAAACACACGTACTGGATCATTCGGAGCTGACTGTACGAGAAGATTTGACTTTTGAGGAGCGACCGATGTCGATTGTTGATCGAAGTGAAAAGGTTCTTAAGAACAAAGTTATCCCTCTCGTACTTGTTTCTTGGGGAAATCGCTCGCATGGAGAATCAACTTGGGAACGAGAAGACGAAATCCGACAGAAGTTTTCACACCTATTCTTGTAGTTTCTTGATTGTTTATCCTTTCTTGTTCTTAGTGTTTCGAGGACGAAATTCTTTTTGTAGTTGCGTATAATGTAACAACCTAGTTCATTTATACCAATTCCAGTTCTCGT
The DNA here is from genome assembly GCA_030015575.1 of Agapanthus africanus. Lineage (NCBI taxonomy): Eukaryota > Viridiplantae > Streptophyta > Magnoliopsida > Asparagales > Amaryllidaceae > Agapanthus > Agapanthus africanus. Next base: position 404,672,777 of record CM057349.1, on the reverse strand, counting down.
ATTTTTCTTATTTGTGGTATTTTCTTGATTTATCGTGTTTTGGGTACGAATGGTATTTTACATTTTACATTGCATTCGACCCGACCCGCTTGCTTGAACTTGTTTGATTCATATTTATGAATTATCTTGACTTGTTACATAGACATGTGCATTTTCATGAATACTGCATACTGGCATTTTATCTGGCATTGCATCTTTTACCATATAACATTTTAAGTCACAGAAAATAATTTAAAAATACATAAGATGGCCTGCTTGATACCCCTAACCCCGTGGTAGCATCCGTGCATCTTGTTCTCGTCCCGTTCAGTGAAACGGACGTGTTTGGATGGCTACGCGCACGTACGTGCATCCGTTCTTGGGGGTATGCATTTTCGTTACCTGAGCATTCATTTTGAATTTTGAAAGTCGCATATATTTTTCATATTTTAAAACTAAATTTTAGACCCGACCCGGGCGTGTTTTGGAATATTTTTGTATCCCGCCAAAATTCAAATTTAATTTAATATCTTTATATTTAATCGATAGCTTTTAAATTTCATTAACTAACTAAAATCTTTTTAAAAATTAAAATCAAAACCATATAACAACCTCAGCTCTCTCTTTCTCTTTCCTCTGGTCCCACCTTTCTCTCTCACTCTCTTCTCTCTCTCTCTCTCTCTCTCTTTCTCTCTCCCCCCGCGCTATCTCTTTCTTTCTCCCCCCGCAAAACTCCAAAATTCTTTCTCCTCCTCCTCTCTCCCTCCTCTCGCACTCTCCCTCTCTCTCTCCTCTCGCCTCACTTTCTCTCTCCCATCGCGAATCTTGGATGCGGTCACCTCCCTCGCGCTACAATCCCCTCCCTTCACAAATTTTCTTCTTCTTCCTTATTTAACCCCCGAGCCTCCTCAACCCATTCTGATCAAACCCTAACCCAAAACTCCAGCACCTAATCTCTTCAGCACCCTCAATCGAGCCTCCTCCTCCTCACATATCCTTCATCTCTTCCTCCTCCACCTTCTCCTTTCAATCCCGAGCCCTCACCTGCACACACCCTGCACACCCACTGCAACCCAAGAAACCCGCCAGCATCACCTTAGTCCATCGACACCGATCACCGTCGCCATATCTATACCTCTCCTCTCCCTCTCCTCTGTCTTGTTCCCTCTCACCATCCCTGCACACCCCTGCACCAAGAAGCCAGCAAACAAAAACCCAAGCCGAAACCCTAGCAACCACCTCATCGCTGGAGCTCCGTTCATCCCCTCGACACCATCTCATCTCCCTGAATCCATAGCAACCACAACCACAGCGAGCAATCCGTCTTCCTCACTTCCTCTTTCTTTTCTTTTCTTATCTTTTCTTTCTTGATTCTTGATCTCTATTTCTCGTAGTTTGCCGGAGCCGGGATCGTCGCCGACGATCCAGACGATGTGCCTTGCTTGCGTGATCACCCTTATGCGTTGTTTGGAACCGTTCCGTGTACCGTGCGTACGTTGCGACTTTTCGCCGACGTGGGACGTTCCGTACACATCCGTTCTCGTTCCGTTTAGGCAAGTTAATCTTGCTACATGCTATATAACTCATTATATACCTATTTAAATAAATATCACACCTGTATTTTTAAATCATGCACCCCATGTTTAGTTTTACAACTTTTCGATGTTCCGTTTGCATCCATTCATATCATTTCAGATCTAGGTCATGAAAACTTATCTTGTTACATACTATACTATCATATACTGCATCAAATTGAATAGTTACATTTCATATTGCTTAGTGATATATTCCGCACTTGTTAGTTTATCATTTTACGGTTATATGATGTCCGTTTGCATCCATATCATATAGAATACATATAGCTGCATTCACAGATCTTATTAATAACCTAATACTGTTGTTTTAATACCCCATGTTTAATAAAGTGCAATCTAATTAGTTTTAGAACTATTAAAGGTAACCCTAATCGATAGTTGTGCATCCATATCATTGATTTTACATCTATTTGCATACCATGTCACATTATTTCATTTTATTGTTATATTAGTACTCTATACTTGATTTTGTGCACCCATACTTGTTACAGTTTGATTATGAGCACCCACTTGATACCCCTGCACTACTTGACATCACCTGATACACTATTACTTGACCTGACTTGATACTTGTACACTACTTGACATGACCTGATATATTACTATTTGACTTGTTACCTGATCCCGTTTCTAATGCCGACAATTCTGACCTGTTGTCCCGATGGACATATCCTGCTGTTTGTATAAACAAACCTGTTCCTGCTTGATTCCTGTGTTGGCATTAGTCTCAGATTTATCAATACCTGACTTGAACATATAACTTTGGGGTATGGGGAAATCAATGATGAAACCTGACTTGTAACTCGACAGTTCGATGCCTTTACTGATCAGTCTTACGGGCTAGGCCAGCCCCAGAATGATGCTGCTGACATCATTCGTCTTTACATACTACCTTTTACTGCCTAGCGGCATGTCTCGGATTCAGCCCGAGAGTTTTTGACCGTGGTCCCGGGCATGCACGGGATACTATTGAGTTACATCGACGATTCATTAAATTGATTTCAAAGACTTGAGAGTAGTTAACCCAGTAGACCAGTTTAGATTACTCACTGCACGTCACCTGTACCTTTACCCTTCACTGTCCTTATGTATGTTACTGTTATACCTGTTTTACCGTTCATGCTCGTACCTGCATGTCTTGTTACCTCCTGTTCATTTATTATTGCTTGATATTATGACGCACCGACGTCTGGGTTTTGCATGGCCCAGATCCTTTACCTTTGCTGCAGGCCGAGCAGGAGTATTTCAGTGAACAGGGCGAGCAGAGGACCTGTATTAGTTTAGTTCAGTTCCTTTCAGTATTTTCATTCCTGATGTGAGCCCGCATTATGGGACGTACATTCCAGATTATTATTGTATTGGATCTTTTGCTTCCGCATTATTTTATTTCATGACTCGTTTATTCTGGATTATGGACATGTGTTAGATAGTTTATTACTGTTCTTGATATCTTTACAACCGTAATGTGACTGTGGAGGGATTTTTCCTATCCACAGGTAGCATGGTTGGCTCTGTCACGTGCCTATCTTAGCGCACTATGGGAAGTGGGGCGTGACAGCTAATGTCAATCCTGACCCCGTGGGAAGCATCCAGAGCAAATCTTGGTCCCGTGGAACACAGCTAATGTCAATCCTGACCTCGTGGGAAGCGCCCAGAGCAAGTCCTGGTCCCGTGGAACACGGCTAATGTCAATCCTGACCCCGTGGGAAACGCCCAGAGCACCTCCTGGTTCCGTAGAACACGGCTAATGTCAATTCTGACCCCATGGGAAACGTCCAGAGCAACTCCTGACTCCGTGAAATGCGGATAAAGTCAACCCCTGACTCTGTGAAATGCGGATAAAGTCAACCCCTGACACCGTGAAATGCGGATAAAGTCAACCCCTGACACCGTGAAATGCAGATAAAGTCAACCCCCAACTTCCCCGTCAAAACAATTCTTTGATTCGGGAGCAAGTCAACTCATCAATCACTTACGGGTCCTCTCGACTTGTAAGGAGAAAATTCTCTTGTGAGATCCTTACGACTCTCAAGAGAAAATGCACTTAGGAATCCTTACGATTCCTAAGGAGAAGATACACCTACGGGATCCTCTCGACCGGTAGGGAGAAAATTCTTTATGAGGCCCTCACGGCTCATAAAGTTGAAAAGTCTTAGGTGGCAGATCCTAACTTTGTCTCCCAAGCCATCGTTTCCTCGCAGAGAGGTCAAGGTAGATTTTCTACAGGCCACACTCTCCAACAAGAAAGGAAACAATCACTTACTAGTCCTCTCGACTCGTAAGCAAGAAAAACTCTCTTGTGAGATTCTTACAACTCTTAAGAGAAAATACACTTAGGAATCCTCACGATTCTTAAGGAGAAATTACACTTACCAGATCCTCACGACTCGTAAGGAGAAATATCTTTATGAGACCCTCACGGCTCATAAAGTTGGAAAGCCTTAGGAGGCGGATCTGAACCTGACTCCTAAGCCATCGCTGTCCTACAAGGAGATCAAAATAGATTATCCACAAAATGCATTTACTAAAAGGGACACACCACCATGAAGCAAAATATGTCTTTTATTCATGAATCAAAATAAATACAAAGTACAATTTATGAAAGAATCACTAAAAAAATACTCTCATTCAGGAGTATGTACGAAAGAAGAATAAAAGAAAAATATATAATTCTTCAAGCCGGCGGATGATTTAATAGATTTGCCAGTTCATCCTTTTTCCGTTGGGCATCGGCTTCATGATTCATTATCGTTAAAAGACGGGCCTCTGCTTGAGACTGTTGGGCCTGGTACGAGGCAAGCCGACTTTCAAGCTCCTTTTCGGTAACTTTATGAGCGTCAACCATTTCGCGAGTAAAAATGACGGCTTTATCAATGGCTACCACCTCCCTGATAGCTTCTTGAAGCACCCGCCAAAGTTCATATGCCCGAGTGGCCTTGGCCGTAAGATTATCTTGAAGTTCTCCCAGCGCGTTTGAAGCCAGCTTCCTCTCTGAAAATTTTCGGCTGAGCCTCTTCTCGCATGACAACATATTGGCGGCGCACCGTTCGATCAGCCCCCGCAAGCTCGCCTTTGCAGCCACAATCTCTGAAGGAAGACGCGAGCATTCAAGGCTATGTAAGCAAGCCTCCACCCGACGACAAAACTCAACCCGGACTTGCACCAATGTTTCGCTATGGTAAGCAGCAAGAAAAAGGAGTGAACTGTTGGCTTCGGCAGCAAATTCTTCGGCCGTGATCAAACTACCAGCACGAAGGTCTTTGATCAGAGTTGACAAAGTGTGAAGGCTTAGCTTTGCCATCCGTTCCGAGGCACGTAGAGCATAGGGGCCGGGCGGCATGATGATGCGAGATTCCAACGTGGTAAGAACTGGCAGAGCTGTTAAGATTCATAAAAAGAAATCAGTGAGACTTGCAAGCAAAGAGCAGGTGGAACAACGTCGAAACTTTACTTACCCACAGTCATGTAAGAAGGGTCTGAAGGATCCCAAGGCCCGTCAAGAATCTCAACTTCGTCATCGGCTTCCAGAACTGCAGAAGACATTAGTACCGTTACATGAAATAATAATAATGCCGTGCGTAGAAGTCAAATAACACTAACCTTGCCCAGAAGAAAGGACGATGCGTTGAGGGGATATCGCCTGCGGAGCGACCATCTCTAGCAAACACTGAAAGGATTTTCTGGGAGACAGATCAGCGATAAACGCCGCCAACCCGTGCAATTCTGAAAAGACAGAGAGGTTCAGATAATGGAGAGATTATTAAAATAAAATATAGAAGGTTACCTTTGATGCTCCTCCCGCTCTGAACTGGAGGGATAGCAGCTTCGGCGGCCTCCTCCATACCCCCAGGCACATCATCGGGGGCATGGGCCTGTATAACAACTTCCAATTGAGGAGCAGTGGCCACCGCTGCAGGCTCCAATGAAAGGACGGTGGCCTCGACTACCTGTCCCATAGTCTCCGCGCCGTACCCCGAAAAATCCATTGATTCCGCGGCCAATGAAGATGCCTCATCCGGGAGAGCAAGCACCGGGGGAACGGAAATCACCAATGGGAGCTCCGTGGCAGGAAGAATAGCTGTATCAACCCCCTCCACACTTACTAGTGTCTCATCTGGGATATTTACATAGTTCATAGTCAAGGCGCGACTCGAACTCAGATCCTCTGCAATTGCTGAAGTCCCTGCAAAGTTTTCACGAAGATAAGGATATATATATATATATATATATATATATATATATATATATATATATATATATATATAAAGCAGTGCAAAATACTACAAAAAGATATATAACTTTACCAATGCGCAGAGGAGCTTCTAGTATGGCTTTTTCAAGCCGATGTTCCTTCCTAAGGAGGTATGCTCACCGGGGTTCGAGGGTAGACTCGTGGCCATCAGTCCACAACGACAGCGCATCGTCGGCATCGGCCGAGATAGGATGCTTAAGGGCTATCTCGCCTCCTCTTCCAAAGGGCCTATAAATATCCGCCGTATCGATGGAGGATCTTCGTAGAAGATGACGGCAGGATAAGGCCTCTTCGGGACCCTTACATTCTCAGTTTCATCCTGGGAGTTAGCCTCAGCCAATTGTGCGGTTTCCTCGGCAGATGAACCCGGAAAAAGAAGACCACCATCCGGCTCTTGCATAGCTAGTTGTTCATCTTGAAAGATAGGCTCTGATTCCACTAAAAAGTCGAGCAGATTGGTGACCGTCTTTTTTCGCCTCTTGGACCCAGAACTAACACCAGAAGACGATTGCTTCTTTCCCCTCGGTGCTTTAGTGCGACATTGACCCATTTCGCCTTCAATATCCTCTCTCGGCGGTGCTACCGATGACGACGCTGCCATTGCTGACGCCGTAGCTGATGATACTGTTACTGGCGCCTTATCAGAAGCTCTTGCCTGAGCTCTAGTGCACATCGGCATCCCAACTGTCGGGGTCAAGTCCGCATTCGCCGCCTTAGGAATAAGTATGGTACCAGTATCCCTCAAGGGAGGGCGAACCATTGTCCGCGGTCGCGGTGGGATTCCTGTAGCCGGGAGCGGGGCGGAAGCTCTAAGCCTAAAAAGTATTCCCCTCTTCTCAGCAATGATTGGACTAACCCGGTGGCGATGCCAACCCGTGAAAGCCCCCACGCACCTCGGAATGTAATCGGCCTCGGGGATCATGAAATGAGAACCGGTGTTCAGCCTCATGAAATGATAGGTGGCATCACGAACAGTTTCCAAAGAAGGGCTGGGCTCCACTGTGAACGCCTCGAAGGGGACACCCTGGTCATATCCCAGTTGCCGAGCAAAGCGGTGTGGGTTGTACCGCATGAAAAGAGCCGCATCATTTCGATGAAACACAAGATAGCCGGGTCTGATCGAGTACAAGTGCATGGCTTCCCTGGGTTTCAAAGAGGGTGATCCCTCTTTCGATAAGTCAAACAACTGTTGAACAGGTCCCGAGGGAGCAGAAAGGATTTGATCATTAAATACCATTCCACCTTCGTTAGCATACGGATTGAGCAGCACTCGAAGAGCCTCTAATTGAGTCGGGTCAGGAGCAGAAGCGTCCACCAACCTCATGAGCTGCGGAAAGGTATAGGCATCATAAAAGCTGGGTCTCTGATGCATGGCAAATGCCCCTAGCACGTGCATCTTGTTCCCCTCCGAATGGCGGCCGAGACATGAGGACGTCTTGCCTGAGATTCGGGACAGATGCTATTTGGTTTTATCCGTCCACCTCTCCGAAGATGCCAAGTTGATTTATGGCACCGTGTATTGGAGGTTTAGACGGATGCGGCCGATGTAGCAGACTTCGTCAGATTCCCCCTCGCTTGAGGGGTTTTTGATTGTGGGGACGCTCTTCCCTGCAGGCGCAAACCCCTGCAGTTAATTACGCTACCGCATCGCGGTAACAACTTTCTCCTTCTCCAGAATTTCACTTCGTGTCGTGGGTGTTTGTTTTGTTTGTGGTTGCCCGTGGATTGTATACGGAGACTATTTATTTCGTCGCCCGTAGGACGTGGATTAGTCCAAATCCGTACTTTCTTAGATTTGGGTTTTGGGTTTTGGTTTAAGGATACGTTAGCCATATTTGAGGCTAAGATCAACTTAAACGTTTGTTAAGGATACGTTAGTCTAATTTCCAGACTAAGATCTACTTAACGGGATCGTCTAGATCCATTTCCAGTTTAGGGACATGGTGGTCCATTGCATGTATGGCCGTCGGGACCCATCACTTCTCTGACGTCGTTGAAGGATTACAACGACAGGTGTCAGAGGAGTTCAGAGATGTACCCTTGAACCAAAGTTGATTGGGGGATCTATAGTCCGGTTTGGGACTAAAGTCTGTTTGAAGGTTTAAGGATACGTTAGCCATATTTGAGGCTAAGATCAACTTAAACGGGATCGTTTAGATCCGACAAAAGAGCATTTGGGGGCTCTATTGTTCCAGTTTAGGGACATAGTGGTCCATAGGTAGTTTGAGGACATTGCGGTCCATTGGTAGTTTAAGGACATTGCGGTCCATTGGTTTAAGGACGCATAAGTCCATGGGTTTAAGGACCCCACACTCCGTATCTTGGTTTAAGGACGCATAAGTCCGTGGGTTTAAGGACCCTACAGTCCGTATCTTGGTTTAAGGACGCATAAGTTCGTGGGTTTAAGGGCCCTACAGTCCGTATCTTGGTTTAAGGACGCATAAGTCCGTGGGTTTAAGGACCCCACAGTCCGTATCTTGGTTTAAGAACGCATAAGTCCGTGGGTTTAAGGACCCCACAGTCCGTGTTGATGTCTGGTCGTCAGGACCCGTCACCTCTCTGACGTCGTTGAAGGATTACAACGATAGGGGTCAGAGGAGTTCGGAGATGTACCCTTGAACCAGATGTAAATTGATTTAGGAGAGCAGTCTTGCTCAGTCAATTTAGTTTGAGGACTTACGGCCATGATTGGGCTAAGTCCAGTTTAGAAATGTTTAACATCTTATTTGTCTTTGGCCTATTAGGCCTGTACTAGGGTTTTGCCCATGTTCAATAATGCATAGCATTAATCTTGGTCTCTGTTGGACCTTTATTTGGGCTCTGCCCCTTTTAAATGATGCACAGCATCTGTTCTGGTCTGACAGACCCTTGTTTGGGCTTTGCTCCTTTAAAAAAGAATGATGTATTGCATCTGTTTTTATTTGGGCTCTGCCCTTTTTGAAAATAATGCATAGCATTTACTAGACCTGTTAGCCCTTTTTAATTGTGCTCAGCCCTTCTTTTAAATGATGCAGTGCATCAATTATTTGACAGTGGCCATGTGGCCCGTCAGGCGCTTTGAGCCAATAAATGAGCACAAGCGCTTGTGGTGATGACACGTGTCACACAAGCGCAGTGCGCTGCACTTGCGCTGCTGACACGTGGCGCACTCTGGTGAGTTGCGCCAATTTCAGAGAGCAAAGCTCTATTTTAAAAGCGCATAGCGCAAGTTGTTCTGGAGCTGACACGTGGCGCTCTCTGGTGGCTTGCGCCAACCTAAGAGCTCAACAGTGCCAATTTTGCAAGTGCAGGGCACTGTTTTATATTTTGATCAATTTTAGATCAGAGATAACAAGTTTTTTCTTGTTTTCAAAGAACCAGTGGTTCATAAAAAAGTGAAAGACACTGTTATTTATATTTTATTGAAGATCATTGATCTTGTTCTTAGATTAATGATCTATTAGAAGAAATTCTTCTCTTTTAAAGGTTTTTTTTACCTTTTTCTCGAGTCTCTTTTTAAGTTTCTTCAGAGTTAAAGTTTTTGATGATTCTTGATCTCTCACAATGTTGATGATGTTCTTTCTTTTTGAGTTGGGGTCTAGGGGTCTTTATATAGTGTCCATAGATTTGTTAAATTTGTTAAAGAGATCCTTCTCTGTGTGATTTGGGGAATTTTCCCTACCGTTGGATATTTGATCCAAGGGCTTCTGTTTTATAGAAGACAATCTTCTTGTTTTAACAAGAACAGAAGAATCTCACTAGAATTTAATTCTGTTTGGCGCAAACGCCCCAGCGCGTGACACGTGTCGCGCAGCGCACAGCGCAGCGCATCTGCGCTTGCGCAACTGCGCTGACACGTGTCGCGCAGCGCAGCGCTTGCGCATCTACGCTGACACGTGTCACGCAGCGCAGCGCAGCGCTTGCGCCACTGAAGCGTTGCTTCCTTTAATTTTGTTTTAAATAGAGCCTTGATCTGATTGGACGCGCTGCCTTGGGCGCTGCGCTGACGTATCAGCTTTTGACACGTGCCGCGTTGCGCGCAACGCAAGGAATTTGAAGCGTTGCTTTGAATTTTGAATTTTTGAAATTTAAACAGAGCTTTGCTCTGATTGGGGGAAACAAATGCCCCCCCCACCGTTGCGCTCACGTGGCGCGCACGTGAGTGCAGCGGTGGCAAGATCCCGGCCGTTGGATCAATGGGTAAGTTGAAGGGGCGCAGGCGCCTATAAATAGGACCCTTAGTCCTTAGTAATTCTTTACCATTTTCAAGAATTTGAACTTCAAAGTCTTGCTCTTGTTTGAGAATTTTTAGAGCCTTGCTCTCGTTTCTTCCCAAGAACTTCAAAGTTCAGAACTTAGAATCACTTTAGGTAAAATTAAATTAAATTAAATCAAATTTAATTAACAGAGCCTTGCTCTCATAGATCTTTGATCTAAAGAAAACCCTTTTGGGGTTTCATCAACAGAGCCTTACTCTCAAAAGTTCACAGATCTACAAAGATCTTGTTCATGGGTTTTAACCCATGAATAGAGCCTTGCTCGTGGATCAAATGTAGATCTCTTTTTTTTTTTAATCTGAAAATGAAGAACTCCTAAAAGTTTTCATGGATCTTTAAGATCCCAAATTTTTAATCTTTAGGAGTTAAAGTTTTCATCATTATTATAGAGCTAGGCTCTTTTTAGGAAATTTTATTCCCTTGAGACCAGAGTTTGACAAATGTCACTCTGTGACAGAGCTTTACTCTAAAAGAGGAGATTTTCTCCTTGTCTTTAGGGATTTCCCATCAATGAGGGTATTCTCTTGGAGATCTTTTCTTTAATTGACAGTCTCATCCAATGATGGGGCTGTCTTATTAAATGATGCACTGTCATCTGATTTTGTGGGTCCCCATTTGGTCCCCTACCCACTGCATTGCAGCGTGGTGTAAATTTTTAAAATGTCAAGCGTTGGAATTACAACACTGACGGCTAATTTTTTGTCCCTCCGCAGGAAACATGTCTGCTAATTTGTCTTTCCCGTTTGTTCGCTCGGAGGGAGGGTTTCCCCAGGCACCGGTGGACCGAGTGGTGCTTGCTCTCATAAAGGATCATGACCCCGAGCACAAGAGCCTTCACCTGTGGGGTAGGTGGTATAATAAGATCATCCAGGGTCGCCGAAGTTTTAGTTCCGCCACGCCGTCTGAGCCCATAATTTCGATCCCCTACGCGGATGAACCCCCGGTGAAGTATGCCGTGGAGGTCAAAAATTGGAATTCGGATGACCGCCTCCAGCCTGCAATTGGTGCCATTCCCGTGCAGCCGCATCCGGCAATAGACATTCTGGGAAGGCGAATCTGTCAGGGTGAAGCACGCCCTTGGGGACAGGCCTATAATATTGGATTGGTGCCGCGACCGCCCGCCGGATATTTGCAGTGGGCCCGGTACATCTTATCGGCGAAAAGGACTCATCTAACGAAGATTGGTTTGTATTCAGCCATCTACGTCTCGCTCTTCGAGTATCCCTCTCCTCCAACGTGGTGGATCAAGGCCTTTATCGAACAATGGAATATCCCCACCCACACCTTCCTGATGACGGACAGGGAGGTCTCTATCTCCTTGGAGGAGTTTGCTGAAGTCTCGGGTCTGCCGATGAGGGGGGAGCATTGTAGGGTTCCTAGGCACACTCATGAGGTCTCACAAGGCATCAACTATGCCGAATTCAAAAAATTAGGTGCCGAGAAACCCTAATACGGATCGTTAACTAGAAATTAGGCGAAACTACAAGCTAGTTAACATCTTAACTACTAAGTGAACGGAAATACAACCTTTGTAGATCCGGTCCTCCACTTCCTTGGCTTCGTGTTGACGTCCCTCCGCTGCGATCATCGGATCCCGGACTCTAGCGATGGTTTTGTCGAAGAAATGATCGGGCTAGGTCGTCGACTTCGATGCCGAAGATGATCTACGTCGAGGCAACTCAAGCTCAAGTTCCACCTTCACCAAGTCATGAAACTTGTGAAGAAAACACCCTATACTACATGGCAAGTGGTAGAGGATGAAGAAATAGGAAGTGGGTTCACTTTGGATTTGGATTTATCACTTGGAATCATCACTTAGAATATTCTAGCCATGGTTTCTTCTCTTCATGAAGAAGATGAAGAAGAAGAAAGAAAAAGAATTATTCCAAAAAGAAAATCCAAGTGATATCTATCATAATGCAACCATGGTTGAGTGTAGAGAATAAACTATGGTTAGGTGAATGGTTAGGTTAAGCAAAAGAAACAAAAATGGTCAAAGCTTCTTGAAGCTTCAAGGAAGAACAAAAGAAGCAACCATTTCTTTTCTTGCTTAAATGAATAAATAAATAAAATAAATAATTAAGAAATGATAACAAAACCCTAACCATTCACTTAAACATGGTTTAAAGTAAACATACACCCAAATTTGCATGTATCATCAAACATGATAAAATCTAGTGCACAAAACTATATCATATATACAATGTGCACAATCAAGTGAGATAATCAATCTTAAGTGAACCAATACTAGTTAATGTAAAGTAATATATCAAATATATAATTATACATTAAATCATTAAATCAACACTTGATTTAATGATCCGGTCATATCGCATATAACCGACTAATATCAAGTGTATCAATGTATCGAATCAACACTTGATTCGGTATCCCGGCTATATCATATATAACCATCTAATGATACAAATCGCGAGAATAGAATACAGTATCACATACTGGTATTATTCTCGGTCCCGCACATATCTCATATGCGCTCCTATTTCGTTTCGCTTGAGCCAGGAAACCTCTGTGTAGGACTCTAAAGACTCGTCAATATGCCGGCAGCAGGTGATGATCATATCAAACACCCACAAGCCGCAAGCGGTCTGCTAAACGTAACGGCCACCTGGGTATTGAGCGATCAGAAGATCGACGAGCAAGCCCACTCACACTCCTGTGAATCCAACCAGTAACACTTACCGTACAGTCCGGTCTGTTCGTCTGATATGTCGCATATCTCGCCTAGGGGTGGTAAACGTCAGACCCCAGCAGCTCGATAAGTCGTGTCGATATGAGGTCTATAACAGTTCGAGAAACCACTGGTAACACTTACCAGTAAATTTCAGCAACCCTGGCCAGGGATTTCCGGTTATAGCCAATCGAATACAGCGCAACATCAACTCCCTATACCGGGAGAGACGAATCCCCTCCTATCGCTCATTGGCTCCATGTGATTCGGGACTGCACCGAAAAACCACCATTTTGCACACCCTTTTGGACGTGGTAAGGTGGAAATCAAAGCACAGTGGGAATCACACAAGACTCTATGACGATCTCGGGTCTACAGACTAACCTGTACCAGTGTCACCAGAGAACTGCCATCTGACGTAAGGTATAATACCATCTGGGAGTTCTCGGCGAGTCCGTCCAGTGTACCCAGTCTCCACTGAGCACCCGTATATCATCTCTGATGTCAAACACCAATGGATATGGGATCATCCATCGCCCATCTGTATGGGTCGAGAGGGTATACGCTAGTCTACTCTGGTATATCGATGCCCCGTCTCGATACACCCACGACTAGGGACCTTGAAGGATATACTTATGGACTACCATGTCCCCACTAGTATGATCCGCATCATAGTCCAGGTAGTCAAGTACACATCCTAAGGTCTTTACCAATATGTAACAGAGAGACAACCAGTGTACAGTTAAGGTAAAGAGCAACCAGATAGCATACTATCATGTCGAGTAAGAAAGTCCTCCCTATATATGTCCAAGCATCCACTACAATATACATCCTATATATAGTAATGGCCTTTAGGGCATACATATAACTAACAATCTCCCACTTGCACTAGGGCCATCTGTAGCAGTGGTTGCAGTAGCTAATACTCAACCATCCCATAAAAGTCTCTCTATGGGAAAAGGCTTTTGTGAGTGGATTCGCCGTGTTGTCCTCTGAGTCTACTCCCCTAACCTCGATCACCCTGGAGATCAACCATCTCCATGATCAGGTAACACTTGCCTTAGAATATGTCTGGATCACTGATGGGACGGGCGTTCCTCGGCATAAGCCACAACTCCATTGTCTCACAATGGTAGGAACGAAGTTCATCTCATGAACTAATATACATCCAGACTGCCTCTTTGGTAGCATCTTAAGTAGCGATGTATCTAGCCTTTATCGTCTAGTATGCTACGGTATCTAGCTTTGAACTCTTCCAACATACTGTCCCTCCACTGAAGGTAAAGATAATGCCTGTGACTGACTTTCAGTCGTCCTTATCACTTTGGAACCTTTCCAGTGATTCTCCCCAGGATCAACTGATACCATCTCACTACATCTAGTGAGAGTCCTAACATCCATTTAGATCTATCTCATAGATCCAAAACACATGATTTAGTAGGTATCACTTTGATCCTATGAGGAGAATCATTGTGATAAGCGGAGATTGATCGAGCGTAGCATAGGAAACTCCTTCTCTATCAAGAGTATGTCATCCACGTACTCTACGAGGATCGTTATCATACTCCCTACTACCTTTTTGTTTATGCAAGGTTCATCTACCATTTTGATGATGTCAAACTCTTTGACTACTACATCAAAACAGACGTTCCAACTCCGCGATGCCTGCTTTATCCTATAAAGCATCTTGTACACGTTTCCGCTGCTCCCAGTGTCTACGAAGCCCTCTGGCTGTGTACTTATAGACTCTCTCTTCTAAAATATCATTTAAAAGAGCAGTGATGACACCCAACCGCCAGATATCATAGTCATGGTATGTAGCCGTGGCAAGTAGGATCCAGATGGACTTAAGCATAGGCACTGGAAAATGTTTCATCATTATCCACGCCTGGTCGATGATGAAAACCTTTAACAAGTCTAGCTTTGAAAGTCTCAACTTTTCCATCTACACCAAGTAATCTTCTCAAGATATACTTGCTCCTGATGGGGATTTAACCCTTCAGATATAGCAACCAAAGTCCATACTTTGTTGGTGTACATGGATTCCATCTCAGATCACTAAGCATCCAGCCATTCTTCCAGAGTCTCACTCCTGATGGCCAGCTCGAAACTAGTTGAGTCATCATCTCATGATGCAATCCTCGCTCCCACTGTCATAGAGAAACCGAAGTAACTCTCAGGTGGGTGAGGAATCCTACTAGATCGGCTGAGAGGCCGAGGTTCGTTGGAATCTACTGAATCTTTTGGTTCTATTAAATCATCAGCTGCAGTTTGTATAGCTGGAACATTTCCAGTTCTACATAACAGACCTTGCCTCGAGCTTTTCCGGATTTTGCTTTTTAGACATAGGCCGGACAACCCCAAATCTTAAGAAACTTAAGATATGGGCTCTTCCCTTTCCATATCACATATGAAGTGGTAGGCAACTGATTTGATTTGAACTCTATTCAATAGGTATGCAGCTTCTTAAGTGCATAACTCCCAAAAAGGAAATAGGAAACTCAGTAGTACTCATCATAGAGCGCACCATATCATATAGGGTGTGATTGCTCTGCCCCGATATACCATCGTGCTATGGTGTATACGGAGGAGTAATGCTGAGAGAGAATCTCATTCTCCTTTAGAATAGTCCAGGAATTCCATGCACAAGTATTCTCCTCCCTGATTCATCATAGGACATAATACTTATACCTGTATTTTGGTTCTCTACTTATAACTTATATTCTGTGAATATCTCAAAAGGTTCGGACTTGTGTTTCAACAGGAACATAGGTCTGAATCTCGAAACATCATCAGAGAATGTAATGAAGTACAAAGAACCGGTCTTGGCATATGTAGACAGGGGACCTACATACATCAACATGTATCATCCCAAGAGTTCACTAACTCTTTCTTTATTTCCAATAAACAGAGCTATGGTCGTCTTATCTCTGTGACATGACTGGCAAGTTTCACAAGATGTAAATTCAAACTAATTTAAATATGCATCTAAATGTAACTTCAGCCAGTCGGGTCGCATTGATATGACCTAGTCTACAATGCCTCAAGAAGGATTCGTTCATTTTTGAACTCTTCCTCTTGTGTGTGTTCCGTATACTAAGAACTGTAGTTTGATTTAGAACATCAATACTTTTAGATAACGTGCCTGAACCGATCAACTTTTGATATAGGAAATGTACAAAACATTATCCAACAATACAAAATTATATCCTTTCTTTACTAATAAAGAGACTGATATGATTTTGTATATCAGGTTCGGTATCTAATAACATTCGTTCAGAATCAATGTATTGGTAATACAGGATGACAGTGACCAACAGACTTGGCTGCAACACTTGCCCCGTTTTCTGTCTCATGAAACTTATCACCCGTTCTCAATTCTTTACTTATCTGTAGCCCATGTAACAAATTACATATACGGGATCCTGATCCGGTATCTCATATCCAGGACGTAAAGAGTACTGAGAAACAGTTCTGTATAATGAACACACCCGAAGATGATGCATCAGTATGCACTTTCTTCGTTTGGGCGGCACGGGAATTCTGGTAATCCCCAATATCCTGCTCTGTCTTATAACAATTATAAGTTGGAGCAGGACCAACGTTCCCCAGCTCAATATAACAAGCGGGTTCGGTCAATATTCCGTATTATTATCTTGATTAAGGCGTGATATGGTCGCTACCTGGAGAGAGAGAGAAGAAAACACTCAGCGTGCGCTCTTGCAAGATTAGATTGGTTATATATTTTATCTAATCAGGATGGCTCCCACTGTTTTTATCAAATCTTCCTTCAAACCCTAAAAGGAAAGACTAGCCGGGATTAATTACACGCTACAAGTTTGCCAATCTTTCAGCCAGGCCAGTGTCGGTACTTTGAGGGAGGTCCCCCGTGCTTTCGCACGAACCTAATTAATGTAAACCTTGTTTTCCCAGAGGCGTAACCCCGTTGACACCTTTCTAGACACCTACTTGATCGGCTAATTGTAATGTGTAAAACTCTCCCAGGAGTAACTCTTACTCGTAGCGGGTATCGGGATCCAACTATCTCATAGAAGGTATGCAATCTTACCGCAAATTTCAACACTTGAAATTTCCGATAATATTTTGCCCATAGCGTGCTATGACCTTGACGCATGCCAAACAACCCATAGTCCGCTAGTCAAGTTCAACCCATACATTTCTTGATTGAATTAAACCCACCCGTACGACCCTTGACGCATGCCAAACAACGCCGTACGAATACCTTAATCCAATCGCATCGTATGCTAGCAGATAAGCACTAGTTAGCTACCGTACACTATGCCTTGACGCATGCCAAACTACCGCAGCACGAATACTAACTAGTACTTATCTGAAATGACGGAGGGCTACGACAGGTTTTTCTGAAAACTTATTGCGTAATGAACTTGATATCGTTGTAGAATCAAATGATTTTAAAATGGTGTGCTTTTGAGGCTTTTCTAGTTTTGCTAAAGGGGTCACTCCCGGTGAAGGGATCGTCGGCCCTTTCCTCGTCGAATGAGGTGCAGGATATATCATATATACCTCTGTACAAAGCAAAAACTATAGAAGCAATCAAAAGACAAACCGAGGGGTGTAGCATCTGCCAGTTATTGCTAAAGGAGTCACTCCCGGTGAAGGGATCTCGGTCCTTTCCTTATCGAATAAGGTGCAGGATGTTCTACAAGGAACACCGCGATGCAAAGCAAGAACTGTAGCTACCTGTTTTATTTAGAAATTCGATTCCACAACATCTCAGGTTTATTTTTACTTTCATTAATCATATTAATGAAATCCCATCATTTAAGTCACCTAAACATCACAGATAAATACGACGTACACTTATGCCATCCGCATTCGCCTCGATGTCCCCTCGTGCACCGTTAGGTTAGGTAACTAACGGCAGAGCGGGACAGGGCTAGCGCGGGTGTAAAACATAAGTAACGTCTATATAATATATCATATATACCATATACAGTATCCATCACAGAACATATCACATGATCACATCACAGATAACGCAGCAGAAAATATCATATGAAATATTGGATATACTAGGACATCCATGTTTTTAATACGAGCCAGTATAAAACACGGATTCCACGGTCGCAATGAATAGCCAAACCCACATCCCTAGACCCCTATGAGAGCGGCAAGCAACCCTACTAATTCTAGAGTTAGGAGACCTGGACTCGACTCCTCGAGTTGGTCTCCCACTGGACTCTAGAACCCGGTTACTTGTGCCCTCCTCCTTGGGTCTATCCTAGTGCGGAAAAGTAAATAATATACAAAAGGTGACATCTTCCGCAACCTGGAAGTGCCCCAATAAAAGAATATTACATACAAGTTTTTACATGAATGAAAATGAAAAACACTCATCTCACATAAAACCCCCCCGGCTATTCAAACACGACGATCCAATATAACATATCCAGCAATACATAATATCACATGTCATCAACGTAAGTAAATATACGCATCCCAATTGTCGTTGACATATAGCAACGAAACCGGCGATATCACATATTACACTTACGGTCACAGAAAAGAAAGTGTAAAACTACAACAGTTGGAATCCGCAAACTCTTTAGACATCGCATGCCTAATCAAATGAATTACTTAGACATCGCATGCCTAACAATTATAAACCCCGCATTTTAGTCTTTATATCGAAAACACTTTTCAATATCAAGTCGGGCAATTCAACAAGATTCCCGACATCCTGATCGAATGCTCGTCGCAAACTGCAGTAGACGGCTGCACCCCCGATGCCGCCGACGAAGTGCACTAAGGCGGAACACCGCTGCCGCGAGCACCCGAACGGATGCTTTCGGCGATGGGGTTCTCCTACAGTCACTTGGTCGGGGCTATGGAGTAAGGCTGTCTATTAAGTTTACCCGGCGAGTATCTGCGTATGCTACGTGATTGCGATGGACTTTCTATCACATCAAAATTCCGTGACAACCGATCAAGTGAGACTAAACCGCTAGATTTATAAAATTCATTCAGTTATCGCATAACTTCTTGTGAATTCCAATTATTGTATCACATTCCGGATAAATAGAAAATGTCAAACTTTCCGATCAAACAATCGAACACCCAAGTTTTCCCGAAACAGCTCAACACATGAAATAAGTTTAAAAACATTCACTTCATGCCTCAGTACCAACGGTCCAGCCGTAGAAGGGTCAAGCCAACGCCTCACATGTGGCACGCCGTACTGCCCCAAACCCTAAGGTTCAAAGGGCAGTTCAAGACGGTCACATAATCGAGTTAAGGTTTGTTGTCTTTTAGAGGGTCCATCGCGTTACTTGCACTACTTCGAACGTTCTTAAACTACGGAAAGATCCAACACTTGGAAATTTCCCGACAGGGGAAAAAGTGGGTATTTATATCCGGTCAAACTTTTTAACATGTTCTAAAAAAAATCCGGAAAAACAATAACGAATTTAAAATTCCCGATCGATTCGACAATTACAAAACAAACCCCAGAATACTCAACACTTGAGTCAAAATAAAAATACCCATAAAATTTAAGTCACAGAAATTGGAATTATGGTGAAAAGACAAGTACCTAACACCCCTATACTGCCGCGGATCCGCGGCCCAAGCGCGCTATGGCCGCGGTTCCGCCGCGGTTTGGACATATTAGGTTCTCGTATTTCACCATAATTCTTATATTAGCCTGCTGAATTTTTTAGGTATTTTTAATTCTGGAAAATCCCAGATTTTGAAAAATGACCAGAGAGGGGGTTAAATTGATGTTTCTCGGTTCGTTCGAAGTTTTAACTTCGTTAACACATCGCCTAATGCTCTAGCTAGGCTCTGATACCACTGTAGGGTTCCTAGACACGCTCAAGTGGTCTCACAAGGCATCAACCACGCCAAATTCTAATTTTTTCCGATGCCGAGAAACCCTAATGCGATCGTTAACTAGAGTTTAGGCGAAACGAAATGCTACTAAACTACTTTAGTGCTAAGTGAAAGGAAATACAACCTTTGTAGATCCGGTCCTCCACTTCCTTGGCTCCGTGTTGACGTCCCTCCGCTGCGATCATCGGATCCCGGACTCTAGCGATGGTTTCGTCGAAGAAATGATCGGGCCAGGTCGTCGACTTCGATGCCGAAGATGATCTACGTCGAGGCAACTCAAGCTCAAGCTCCACCTTCACCAAGTCATGAAACTTGTGAAGAAAACACCCTATACTACATGGCAAGTGGTAGAGGATGAAGAAATAGGAAGTGGGTTCACTTTGGATTTGGATTTCTCACTTGGAATCATCACTTAGAATATTCTAGCCATGGTTTCTTCTCTTCATGAAGAAGATGAAGAAGAAGAAAGAAAAAGAATTATTCCAAAAAGAAAATCCAAGTGATATCTGTTGGATATATGTATGCCCTAGAGGCCTTTATGTGATAGTGGATGTATCTATACATGTATGTATATATATATATATATATATATATATATTCAGTATGCATTCTTGCTCGACATGATAGTATGCTATCTGGTTCTTCTTTATCTGACATGTTGATTTGATCATGCTTTTATTCATTCATACATGCTGATAAAGCCCTGAGGATATTAGCTTGACTGCTCTGATTATGATGGAGATCATACTAGTGGGACATCTGTAGTCTATAAGCATATCCTGGAAAGTCCCTAGTCGTAGGTATATCAAGACGGGGCATTGATATACCAGAGTAGACTAGCGTATATGATACTAGACCCATACGATGGGCAATGGATGTTCCCACATTCATCGATGTTTGACATCAAGATCATATACGGGTGCTCAGTGGTGACTGGGTACACTGGACGGACTCACTGAGAACTCCTATATGGAATTATATCTATCGTCGGATAGCAGTTCTCAGGTGACACTGGTACAGGTTAGTCTGTAGACCCGAGATCGTCCTAAAGTCTTGTGTGTTCTCCCACTGTACTTTGATTGCCACCCTACCACGGCTCTACCGAGTCGTGCAAACAGGTGGCCGTTGGGTACAGTCCCGAGACACACGAAGACGATGGGCGATAGGAGGGGTTTCGTCTCTCCCGGTATTGGGAGTTGATGCTGTGCAGTGCCCGACTGGTTATAACAGCAAGTCCCTGGCCAGGGCTGCTGAGATTTGCTGATAAGTGTTATCAGTAGTTTCTCGATCTGTTATAGACCATTCACCGGCACGACTTATTAAGTTATTAGGGTCGACGTGACCATCCCTAGGCTTGATATGCAGCATATCTGACGAAGAGACCGGACTGTACGGTAGTGTTGCCGGATGGCTCGACGGGAGTTGTAGCAGGTTCGCTTGTTTTCTTCTGATCGCTCAATACCCGTGTGGCCGTTGCGTTTAGCTGACCGCTTGCGGCTTGGGGGTACCTGATATGATCATCACCTTCTGCCGGCGTATTGACGAGTCTTAGAGTCCTACAAAGGAGTTACCCAATCCAGGCGAAACGTTGTGGTGCGCATATGCGATATGCGCAAGCACCCGATTAAAATGTGCGTATATGATACCGAACATTGATCGGGTGAACTGCTTTTGGTGGGGTCATATGAGATATGACCGGATTGATAAATCAAGTGTTGATTTATCATTTAACCATTAGTTTTCTCACTTAAAACCTTTTCTTGGATGATGGATGTGTGCATGCATGTGTGCTTTTCTTTCTTTCTTTCATGCTAGTTTCATGCACATATGGATGTGCATACATGCATACATACATACACCCATCTATCATGGTTGTTAGCATATGGAAATGGTGGCAATATAAGATTCACACCATGGATTAAATAATGGATTATTATTTAATTTTGGTTTTAAAATAAAATGAAAAGGAAAGGATAATCATTCTAGCTTCTACATTCTTCCTTTGACCTAACCATGCTCAACTACCACTAACCTAGGGTTATCCTTCTCTTTATCATTTAAAACCCAAGTTAAATTAACTATCCATCATTTAATCATGGTTGAAAGTGAGAAGGAATAAAATATAAAAGGTTATATTTCATTTCTTTTTAACTAAGGGTTATTTTTTTCACCTCTAGTTGAAAATAGCCACCATCTTCATCCTCCATTATCTTTTCCTCTCTAGTTTTTTTTCTAGTGAGTTAAACACAATCAAAGAAAGGTTTTTGAAGTGAGATCTATAGCCACAACATCATTCTACTCAAGTCTAGCCAACTTGATTAGAGTGTTCTCTTTGCTTTTCCAAAGTTACAAGCTTGGACGGAAAACTTCGGGTGGATCGTCGTGGACAAAAGAGGACTACAAGTGGACCTTCTTCCAACACCCTAGAGATCAAGGAGTCAAGCAAAAGGGGAGCTACAAAGGTTGTAGCCTTCAAACCCTAATCTTTATTAGCTTAATAGTTTCGAATCCCTAATTTTCTAGGATCGATTCCTTTGCATGTTCGTTTAGCACCATAAAAATTTAAACTTTTGGACATGTGATGCTTCAAAACTCTTCATAGGGTGCTAAACAAACCTTTCATTGGTATCAGAGCCGACCTAGAACATTAGGCGCCCCTTTTACGAAGTTAAAACTCCGATCGAACCGAAATACGGTTTTTTAGGGTGCTCTCTAGAAATTTTCTAAAAATTGATATTTTTCAGAATTAAAAATATGTAAAAAATACAGCAGAAAAAAATAAGGATTACGGTACAAAAATTATTACATGAACAGTGATTGTTGCCGTGGAAACGCGGCCTAAGCTTGCTTAGGCCGCGGTTCCGCGGCCGTATATATTAATTGTTGAATAATTTTTTTACAGTAATTCTGGAATCTGCTTGTATAATTTTTTGGGTATTTTTAATCTGTATTTAGTTTTGAAAAATTCTAGAGATGTTTTTGGACCCGTCGATTCGATCGGAATTTTGTCTTCGTGGTTTTTCCGGGTAAATTAGAAAGTATTGAAGTATTTGAACGAGTATCATTTGCTCACTATTCATGGGGTTTAAATACTTTGGAGATACGCGCAAGTCTTTTTGCGGTGGTCCCTCTAGAAGACAACAAACCTTAACTCGATTATATGACCGTCTCGAACTTCCCTTTGAACCTTAGGGTTTGGGGCAGTACGGCGTGCCACATGTGAGGCGTTGGCTTGACCCTTCTACGGTTGGACCGCTACTACCGTGTCACACTCCGGATTTTTGAACCCTGCTCAAGTGTTGAGCTTTAGTGAATCTTGGGTACTTGATCGTTCGTTCGAAAACTTTAATACTGTCTGTTTATCTGGAATTTGATACAATATGTGGAATTCTTATAGTTTAGGCATGAAATACGAGATATGTGATATTTCGCATTTATGATGTCTAAAGAGAATGTGGATTCCAAATATTGTAGTTTTACACTTTCTTTTCTGTGACCGTAAGTGTAGTATGCCTGATATCGCCTGTTTCGTTGCTATACGTCAACGACAATTGGGGTATGCATACTTACTTACGTTGATGATATGAGATATTATGTGTTGCTGAGATATGATGTGCAGGATTGTCGCGATTGAATAGCCGGGGTTTTTTTATGTGAGATGAGAGTTTTTACATTTTCATTCATGTAAATTCAAATGTAATGTAATATTCTTTTATTTGGGGCACTTCCGGGTTGAGGTTGTGTCACCAGTGTTGTATATTATTTGCTTTTCCGCATTAGGATGGACCCAAGGAGGGGAGTACAGGTGACCGGGTTCTGGGGTTCAGTGGGAGGCCATCTCGAGGAGTCGAGACCGGGTCTCCTAAACTCCAGAATTGGCAGGGTCACTTGCCGCTCTCGTAGGGGTCCAGGGTGTGGGCTTGGCTATTCATCGCGACTGGGAATCCGTATTTTCTATTCTGGCTAAATACTAAATACGGACATCCTAGTATATCCCACGTTATATCGATATTTCTGCTGCCTATGTTCTGGATATCTGAGACGAATGACATATTATATATATGATATATAGTAGACGTTGCTTATGTTTTACACCCGCGCTAGTCCCGTCCCGGTATGCCGTTAGTTAAGTAACCTAACGGTGCATAACGGAACATTGCGGCGAATGCGGATGGCATAAGCGTACGTGTTATTTTCGTTTCTTTTCTGTGATTGGCTTTAGGACTTAAATGATGGGATTACATTAATGTGATTAATGTAAAGAAAATAAACCTAAAAGATGTTATAGAATCGGATTTGAAAACCACTCGGCTATTTATGAAAAAGCTATATTTCAAAACTGTGGAGCTTAAGCCACTCCTTTTGAAAACCATTTGATTCTACAACGATATCAAGTTCAAAGCGTTAAAGAAAAACCCTCCGTCATTTTAGAAAGTAGAGTACTTAGTATTCATGCTACGTTTGTTGACTTTAGTTAAGACGTAGTGTACGGTAGCTAAGTGATGTCTTCCTATACTGCATATGATGCAGATTAATTAGGACATTCATGCGACTTTGTTGACCATAGTTAAGGGTCATATGGGTGGGTCTAATTGATCAAGAAATGATGGGTAGAACTTGACTGGTACTTATGATTTGTTGACCATAGTTAAGGTCATAAGTGCTAGGGGTAAAAACCACATCGGGAATTTCAATAGTTGAAATTTGCAATGAGATTGCATACCTTCCATGTGATGGTTGGATCCCGATCCCACTGTGGGCAATAGTTGCTCCTAGGAGAGTTTTGCAGTTTACAATTAGCTAACTTATTAGGTGTCTAGAAAGGTGTTAACGGGGCTCCGCCTCTGGGAAAACGAGGTTTACTCTAATTAGGTCCGTGCGAAAGCACGAGGAACCTCCCTCAAAGTACCGACACTGGCCTGGCTGAACGGTTAGCGAAGTTGTAGACTGTAATTAATCCTGGCTAGTTTTTCTTTTTAAGGTTTGAAAGAAAAACTCGATAAAAGCAGTGGGAAACATCGATTAGACAAGATAATAAACCAATCTAATCTAAGCAAGAGCTTTCGCTGAGTGTATTCTTTTCTCTCTCTTAATGGCAGATACCCATGACTGGACTCAAGCTTTTACTAGATAAAAACAAACTGAATGGGACCGACTATAAAGACTGGCTGAGGAATCTGAAAATCGCCTTGACTTATGATAAAATATCATATGTCCTCACGGCTTTAGCCCCGCCCGTCCCTGGTCCAAAATCCTCAGTTGCGGACATTGAAGTCCGCAAGACATGGGACGCTGACTGTGCCACGGCCACATGCCTCGCGCTTGCATTGATGGATAACACACATCAAAAGCAGCATGAGGACATGGACATTCACGGTATATTGCTCCATACAAAGGAGTTGTATGGGGAGCAATCCCGCGTATTACGATACGAAGCATCAAAGAAATTGTTTCAGATGCGAATGGCCCCTGGCACACCAGTAGGAGACCATGTTATGAAGATGATAGCTCTTATAGAAGAGCTTGAGGACCTTGGATGGACGATGGAAAATGAACAATATATAGATATTATTCTGCAGTCCCTCCCCTCCACCTTTGCTCAGTTCATAGTGAACTTCAACATGCATGGCATGGAGAAGGACCTCCCTGAACTCCTTAATATGTTAAGGAGTGCAGAGAGCACTATGAAGTTAGCAAAAACTCCCGTTATGAATATTGGACAGTCTTTCTCTTCTCGCCCGAAAGCCAAGGCCAAGGGAAAGAAAAAGAAGAAACCCACTAATCCTAAGGGCGGAGTTAAAAAGGTGAAGGGAAAGGGAAAGTCTAAGGCTGGAGACTCGGGGAAAGGCGAATGTTTTCATTGCCACAAGACAGGACATTGGAAGCGCAATTGTACGGAGTACTTAAGTCTCAAGAAGAAGCATGGTGATGCTTCTGCTTCAGGTGCGTTTGTGACTGAAAACTGTTTTTCTATAAACTCTGCTTCCTGGGTATTGGATACCGGTTCATGTTCTCACATTTGCAATTCTATGCAGGGGCTGAGAAATAGCAAGGTTTTGAAGACAGGTGACCATACTCTCCGCGTTGGAAATGGTTCCAATGTACATACAGTCGCAGTGGGAGAGTATCACTTGGGGTTGCCATCTGGATGCATTTTGATTTTGAATCCATGTTATTTTGTACCAAGTATGCTATGTAATATAATATCCGTTTCTTTGTTGGACAATGAAGGATATAATTTTGTGTTGCAGAACAATGTTATGAACATTCACCTGAATCAAATGTTGGTTAGGTATGGTACGCTTAATAACGGAATATATGTCCTAAATCAACACACAGTTTTCAGTATACAACACACTAATAAAAGAAAACTTTCAGAATTATATGAAGCTTTTCTTTGGCATTGTAGACTTGGTCATATTAACGAAACAAGACTAAACAAGTTACATAAAGATAGATATTTAAACTCTTTTGAATATAAATCTTATGCGACTTGCCAGTCTTGTATCAAGGGTAAAATGACCAAAACTCCGTTTACCGGACACGAAGAAAGAGCTACTCTGCTCCTTGGCCTCATACATAGTGATGTATGTGGACCAATGTGTACACAGGCTAGAGGCGGTTTTTCATACTTCATTACATTCACTGACGACTTCTCAAGATTCGGTCATGCATTTTTATTAAAGCACAAGTCCGACGCTTTCGAGAAATTCATTGAATATAAACAAGAAGTAGAAAAACAAACCGGCTTGAGTATTAAGATGCTTCGATCAGATTGAGGTGGTGAGTATCTCAGTATAGAATTTGCAAACTTCCTAAAAGAGAATGGGATTCTCTCTCAGCTCACTCCTCCTTACACACCACAGCACAACGGTGTGTCAGAACGACGGAATAGGACCCTATTAGATATGGTCCGGTCCATGATGAGTGACGCTGAGTTACCAGTCTTATTTTGGGGGCATGCATTGGAGACTGCAGCGTTTCTGCTGAACAAGGTTCCAACCAAAGCCGTGTCTACCACGCCATATGAGATATAGAATGGGAAGAGACCATCTCTTAAGAGAATTAAGATTTGGGGTTGCCCGGCCTATGTTAAAAAGCAGAATCCGGACAAACTCGAGACACGGTCAGTCATGTGTAACTTTGTGGGATATCCAAAGAATTCTTATGGATATCTGTTCTACCACAAAGAGGAACAAAAGGTGTTTGTTTCCCAGTATGCCACATTCTTGGAAAAAGAGTTTTTCACAGATAAAGATGATGGCAAGATGGTAGATCTAGAAGAGGTTCTAGAGACACAAACTACAAATGACGATTTGGTTGATCCGGCTGTTGCAACAGAAACTGAAGAACCTCGGCCACTCCGAAGGTCTGGTAGGACTTCTCGCCCACCGGAGAGGTACTACGGTTTCCTCATTGATGGTGACAGGGAAGATTGCATCATGGATGATGATGATCCTACCAGTTTTCAGTAAGCTATCACGAGTGGTGACTCTGTGAAGTGGTTGGATGCCATGAGATCCGAAATGGAGTCTATGTACACCAACAAGTATGGACTTTGGACGTTGTACCCCTTGGGGTAAAACCTGTAGGGTGCAAATGGATCTTTAAAAGAAAGATTGGTGTGGATGGGCAGGTAGAGACCTATAAGGCAAGACTTGTGGCGAAAGGTTTTCGTTAAAGACCAGGTTTGGACTATGAATAAACTTTTTCGCCCGTAGCCATGCTTAAATCCATTCGGATCCTACTTGCTATTGCTGCTCACTACGACTATGAAATCTGGCAGATGGACGTTAAAATAGCATTTCTAAATGGAGATTTAGAAGAATGCGTTTATATGGATCAGCCAGAGGGCTTCATTGACAGTGGGAGCAGCGAGAAAGCGTGCAGGCTGCTTAAATCCATATATGGTTTAAAGCAGGCATCTCGGAGTTGGAACATTTGTTTCGATGATGTTATCAAAGAGTTTGATTTCATCAAAAATCCAGATGAACCTTGTGTTTATAAGAAGGCTGTAGGAAGAGCTGTCACATTCCTCGTATTGTACGTAGATGACATTCTTCTGATAGGAAATGATATTCCTATGCTACAGTCGGTCAAATCATTCTTATCACTGAGGTTCTCCATGAAGGACCTGGGGGATGCCACATACATCCTGGGCATAAGGATTTATAGGGATAGATCCAAAAAGTTATTGGGATTGTCCCAAACCAGGTACATCAACACCATCCTAAAAAGGTTTAGTATGGAAGACTCCAAGCGGGGTGCCTTACCCGCTTGCCATGGAGTCACTCTCTCCAAGGATTCTTGTCCAAAGACCGATGAAGAGAGAGCTCGCATGAGCATTATACCCTATGCTTCGGCAGTAGGATCTATAATGTATGCGATGTTATGTACACGCCCAGATGTAGCTTATGCACTCAGTGTTGTAAGCATGTATCAATCCAACCCAGGGGAGAACCACTGGACAGCTGTGAAGAACATTCTCAAGTACTTGCGAAGGACTAAAGAATTGTTCTTGGTGTATGGTAATACAGATCTCCAAATGGAGGCCTTTACCGATTCGAGCTTCCAGAGCGATAAGGATGACAGCAAATCTATCTCTGGGTTTGTATTTACCCTCAATGGAGGGGCGGTAAGTTGGAAGAGTTCCAAACAAGATACCGTTGCAGACTCTACGATGGAAGCTGAGTACATTGCTGCAAATGATGCCGCCAAGGAAGCCGTCTGGATGAAGAAGTTCGTCTCGGAGCTAGGAGTAGTTCCAACCATCATTGATCCAATACCTTTGTATTGTGACAATAATGGGGCTATGGCGTTGGCCAAGGAGCCCAGATCCCATCAGCGGTCCAGACACATCCTGAGGCGTTTTTATTTGATCCGGAAGATTGTAGATCGCCGCGAGATCGAGATTAAGAGAGTAGACACAAAGAATAACGCCGCGGATCCATTTACCAAGGCCCTCCCTCAGCCGCAGCATGAGCGACTTTTTGAGATGTTGGGTATGAGATACGCCAATAACTGGCCTTAGTGCAAGTGGGAGATTGTTGGATATATGTATGCCCTAGAGGCCATTATGTGATAGTGGATGTATCTATACATGTATATATATATATATATATATTCAGTATGCATTCTTACTCGACATGATAGTATGCTATCTGGTTCTTCTTTATCTGACATGTTGATTTGATCATGCTTTTATTCATTCATACATGCTGATAAAGCCCTGAGGATATTGGCTTGACTGCTCTGATTATGATGGAGATCATACTAGTGGGACATCTGTAGTCTATAAGCATATCCTGGAAAGTCCCTAGTCGTAGGTATATCGAGACGGGGCATTGATATACCAGAGTAGACTAGCGTATATGATACTAGACCCATTCGATGGGCGATGGATGTTCCCACATTCATCGATGTTTGACATCAAGATCATATACGGGTGCTCAGTGGTGACTGGGTACACTGGACGGACTCACTGAGAACTCCTATATGGAATTATATCTATCGTCGGATAGCAGTTCTCAGGTGACACTGGTACAGGTTAGTCTGTAGACCCGAGATCGTCATAGAGTCTTGTGTATTCTCCCACTGTACTTTGATTGCCACCCTACCACGGCTCTACCGAGTCGTTCAAATAGGTGGCCGTTGGGTACAGTCCTGAGACACACGAAGACGATGGGCGATAGGAGGGGTTTCGTCTCTCCCGGTATTGGGAGTTGATGCTGTGCAGTGCCCGACTGGTTATAACAGCAAGTCCCTGGCCAGGGCTGCTGAGATTTGTTGATAAGTGTTATCAGTAGTTTCTCGATCTGTTATAGACCATTCACCGGCATGACTTATTGAGTTATTAGGGTCGACGTGACCATCCCTAGGCTCGATATGCAGCATGTCTGACGAAGAGACCGGACTGTACGGTAGTGTTGCCGGATGGCTCGACGGGAGTTGTAGCAGGTTCGCTTGTTTTCTTCTGATCGCTCAATACCCGGGTGGCCGTTACGTTTAGCTGAACGCTTGCGGCTTGGGGGTACCTGATATTATCATCACCCTCTGCCGATGTATTGACGAGTCTTAGAGTCCCACAAAGGAGTTACCCAGTCCAGACGAAACGTTGTGGTGCGCGTATGCGATATGCGCAAGCACCCGATTAAAATGTGCGTATATGATACCGAACATTGATCGGGTGAACTGCTTTTGGTGGGGTCATATGAGATATGACCGGATTGATAAATCAAGTGTTGATTTATCATTTAACCATTAGTTTTCTCACTTAAAACCTTTTCTTGGATGATGGATGTGTGCATGCATGTGTGCTTTTCTTTCTTTCTTTCATGCTAGTTTCATGCACATATGGATGTGCATACATGCATACATACATACACCCATCTATCATGGTTGTTAGCATATGGAAATGGTGGCAATATAAGACTCACATCATGGATTAAATAATGGATTATTATTTAATTTTTGTTTTAAAATAAAATGAAAAGGAAAGGATAATCATTCTAGCTTCTACATTCTTCCTTTGACCTAACCATGCTCAACTACCACTAACCTAGGGTTATCCTTCTCTTTATCATTTAAAACCCAAGTTAAATTAACTATCCATCATTTAATCATGGTTGAAAGTGAGAAGGAATAAAATATAAAAGGTTATATTTCATTTCTTTTTAACTAAGGGTTATTTTTTTCACCTCTAGTTGAAAATAGCCACCATCTTCATCCTCCTTCATCTTTTCCTCTCTAGTTTTTTTTCTAGTGAGTTAAACACAATCAAAGAAAGGTTTTTGAAGTGAGATCCATAGCCACAACATCATTCTACTCAAGTCTAGCCAACTTGATTAGAGTGTTCTCTTTGCTTTTCCAAAGTTACAAGCTTGGACGGGAAACTTCGGGTGGATCGTCGTGGACAAAAGAGGACTACAAGTGGACCTTCTTCCAACACCCTAGAGATCAAGGAGTCAAGAAAAAGGGGAGCTACAAAGGTTGTATCCTTCAAACCCTAATCTTTATTAGCTTAATAGTTTCGAATCCCTAATTTTCTAGGATCGATTCCTTTGCATGTTCGTTTAGCACCATAAAAATTTAAACTTTTGGACATGTGATGCTTCAAAACTCTTCATAGGGCGCTAAACAAACCTTTCAATATCTATCATAATACAACCATGGTTGAGTTTAGAGAATAAACTATGGTTAGGTGAATGGTTAGGTTAAGCAAAAGAAACAAAAATGGTCAAAGCTTCTTGAAGCTTCAAGGAAAAACAAAAGAAGCAACCATTTCTTTTCTTGCTTAAATGAATAAATAAATAAAATAAATAATCAAGAATTGATAACAAAACCCTAACCATTCACTTAAACATGGTTTAAAGTAAACATACACCCAAATTTGCATGTATCATCAAACATGATACAATCTAGTGCACAAAACCATATCATATATACAATGTGCACAATCAAGTGAGATAATCAATCTTAAGTGAACCAATACTAGTTAATGTAAAGTAATATATCAAATATATAATTATACATTAAATCATTAAATCAACACTTGATTTAATGATCCGGTCATATCGCATATAACCGACTAATATCAAGTGTATCAATGTATCGAATCGACACTTGATTCGGTATCCCGGCTATATCATATATAACCGTCTAATGATACAAATCGCGAGAATAGAATACAGTATCACATACTGGTATTATTCTCGGTCCCGCACATATCTCATATGCGCTCCTATTTCGTTTCGCTTGAGCCAGGAAACCTCTGTGTAGGACTCTAAAGACTCGTCAATACGCCGGCGGTAGGTGATGATCATATCAAACACCCACAAGTCGCAAGCGGTCTGCTAAACGTAACGGCCACCCGGGTATTGAGCGATCAGAAGATCGACGAGCAAGCCCACTCACACTCCTGTGAATCCAACCAGTAACACTTACCGTACAGTCCGGTCTGTTCGTCTGATATGTTGCATATCTCGCCCAGGGGTGGTAAACGTCAGACCCCAGCAGCTCGATAAGTCGTGTCGATATGAGGTCTATAATAGTTCGAGAAACCACTGGTAACACTTACCAGTAAATCTCAGCAACCCTGGCCAGGGATTTCCGGTTATAGCCAATCGAATACAGCGCAACATCAACTCCCTATACCGGGAGAGTTGAATCCCCTCCTATCGCTCATTGCCTCCATGTGATTCGGGACTGCACCCAAAAACCACCGTTTTGCACGCCCTCTTGGACGTGGTAAGGTGGAAATCAAAGCACAGTGGGAATCACACAAGACTCTATGACGATCTCGGGTCTACAGACTAACCTGTACCAGTGTCACCAGAGAACTGCCATCTGACGTAAGGTATAATACCATCTGGGAGTTCTCGGCGAGTCCGTCCAGTGTACCCAGTCTCCACTGAGCACCCGTATATCATCTCTGATGTCAAACACCAATAGATATGGGATCATCCATCGCCTATCTGTATGGGTCGAGAAGGTATACGCTAGTCTACTCTGGTATATCGATGCCCCGTCTCGATACACCCACGACTAGGGACCTTGAAGGATGTACTTATGGACTACCATGTCCCCACTAGTATAATCCACATCATAGTCCAGGTAGTCAAGTACACATCCTAAGGGCTTTACCAACATTTAACAGAGAGACAATCAGTGTACACGTTAAGGTAAAGAGCAACCTGATAGCATACTATCATGTCGAGCAAGAAAGTCCTCCCTATATATGTCCAAGCATCCACTACAATATACATCCTATGTATAGTAATGGCCTCTAGGGCATACATATAACTAACAAGCATTACGAGGAGCTGCTTCCTCCCAATGAATACGTCTTTGCCACCAAGCCGCTGGTGTTTGATTTGACTCCGGAGAACGCTATTCAGCACCAGTTCCCGGGCTTGGTGAAGGTGTTGGAGATTTATGAAGGGCCTTATCTGGAATCGGGTGTCCGGGGCGTCAGTTTCGCAGATTTTATTGCCCGCTTCATTCGACCGGAGTTCCTATCAGAGCGAAGCGAGAAGTTCGCCCAGCTCGATGACCCTTTTGGCTTCGGCTTGGACCGCCGACCCATATCAGAGAATGATCACAGGGACTTTTATCTCCCCGGCGGCGCCATCGTCCTTTTCTCAGAAATTGCCGTCCCGGGCATGGATGCAGAGACTTTTTTTGTAGGGTTCCTAGGCTTGTGGCTGTGCAGCTTTGCACTCCCAATGCACCCACGCCATATGCGACCATCTGTCTTCTACCCAGCGCATCGGATGGTGGCTGGTTTGCAGTTGTCGGTAGGAATTGCCAGGCTGGCTTATCTTTATAATGGACTTAGCATAGCGGCGGACGCTAGTGAGCCTGGGGTGCAGCCCGCTAACTTCCCGATGCACTACTTCACCTCCTGGATGGAAATGCACGTGCACGGAGTGTTCGGCGCCCATAAGATCCCTCCCTTTTTTGAGAAATGCAGACTCCCCAGAGTCATACGGTTGGTCGGTGCTTCGATCTTAGTTGCACCTCCGCGGGAGGCTATGGGGCTACTCCTTCGTCCATACCTGGTCAGAGCGAAGGTTTCCTTCTTGGATAGGGTCATAACAATAGGCTCAGAGACCACCAAGTCGGTAGTGCCACTGCGCGATGATTTTAAAGACCGGGCTTCCATATTGAAGGCTCGGGAAATCCTCCATCTCTACTCCATTCGGCCAGGCTATTTGGTGTTTAGGCAGAATGGGACGGCGCTCCTCATGAGGTATAACCCTCACCGGTTTGCTCAGCAATCGAGCTATAACCAGGGGATCCCGATGGAAGCTTTCTTGGAAAGGCCCGCGGTTAGCTGAGAAGGGATAAGGGATGCAATGCACCATTTTATGCGGCTTAACACGGGTTCCTATTTCTTTATCAGCGAGCCGAGCTGCGTCCCCAAAGTCCTTAATGTGTACGTGGCCTGGTACGCGCACACAATCGGTCCAGTTATCCAAATGGAAAAGCGAATGCTGGTTGACCGCAAGGGTGCGCCTCCCGGCGGCGATCGCAAGGCTCCCCTGAAGCCGAGGACCCCGGTCACTCCTCCATTGAAAGGTGCTGGAGTTGGACCTCCCCGCGTGTTGAGCCCTCTGCGCGGATTGCCGCTTCGCGATACTGTGGATGTGCCACCAGCCCCCTGTGCTCCAGTGGAGGCGGTAAATGTGGTATCGCTGGAGTCCGGCGCAGGCGCGGATATCGGGACCCGCCACCCCAAGGTGTCTGCCAAGCGCAAATCAATTCCGGGTGCATCCAGAGCTGGCGGGTAAAAGAAGAAGAAGTCGCTCCTTTCCCTCGACGCGATCCTCGGTTTAGAGCCTGAGGCCCCTCTTACCGAAGGAATAAGCGAGTATGGTAGCAATAAGGGCTTCTCGGTAGACCCCGCAGACACCGATTTGTCGGCCGCTATTGCAGCTTCTGAGCGATCAGCGAGGCTCGAAGCGATGTTGAATAAGCTCGCTGAGTCAGGTAATCATTAGCTGTTTTCTTTGTCATTTATCGCATTTTTATCATTATTTTTGACTAATACTTTCCCCCATTTTCAACAGGTGTCACTACTGAAGAAGCCATTGCTGCCTCTTTAAAAACCTTCCAGGAAGAGGAGAAGAAACGCGCCTTAAAGGGCGTTGGTACGTCTCGCCTTATCAGATTTTTTTGTCCTCTTTTCTGATGGCCAATCTAACCTTCTTCCTTTGTTTCTTTGCAGGGGCCGCGCCAGCTTATGCGGGGACTCTCCCCGGGCCCGCTACTGAAGTTCCAGTCTCGTCGGGGCTGCTGCAAGAGCCTCAACTTGACAGGTCGACGAGGGATGCCTTGAAGAATTTGGAGGCATCCCTATTCACGGACGAGGACGCCTCAATGAAAGAGGCTTTGGTGAGGTCTGTCTCAACGGCCCGAGAGGAGAGAAAGCGGCTGAGGCGCGAGGCGAAGACACGCGGGGCTGCTTTGGCCACGGGAGTGGGCCCAAGCACCATTATTCTCTCTGCCTCTTCTTCTGAAGAGCTCCCAGTCGGTCTATCTACCGCACGCAGACAGGTGGCGCGTGCAGTTCGGGAAGCTAATGATAAGTCCTCTTCAGGTAATGTTCCTTTCAAGATTTCGTTGTAAGAATTGTAAACCTATCGGTTCTTATATATTTTGCCTTGCAGGGCCAAGTCCAACCGAGGGGGAGGCGTAGACCGTCGAACCCAAGGAGACAGAAGAAGAGGCACCGGCCGAACCCGAGCCGACGGTGGGCAACGTCGCCGGGGTTGCTGAGCCTGAGTCGGGGGCTGTGGGAACCGCACCCGAGAAGGTCGTTGATGCCGAGCCTGGGATGGAGGCAAATGAGACGACCGCTACAACTGAGCCCGAGGTAGCGGCGGACGAGGCGCTTGAGGCCAGTGACCCCCTGGTGATGGCGGATGAGACAATGGAGACCGCTGAGCCCGAAGAAGTAGCGGGTGAGATGGGCACGACTCTTGGGGAAGAGCCAGCCGCTCCTTCTCAAGAGTCCGGCAATGTTCCGATTATTGCCCTCCCCGTCTACGGTCTTCCACCATCTCCCGGACGCGCAAGCATGACGACAGCCCCCATTGAGTCGGGTGATGAGGCCATGGGCGGTGGCCTCATGTCGATGGAGGAGGGAGACGCCTCTGCTTCGGCCGTCGGCTCATCAGGTAAATCTCGAGTTATAGTCCCCTTTTTTTTTATCTTGCAACCGCTTCTGACAAGTTTATCCTTGTTTTTAACGCAGGTGCGGCTAGTGCCGATGCTCCATTGCCCGAGAGAGCGCCGTCAACTACTGCCTTGGCGGTGGTCACCTCTCAGCCCTCTCTTGTACCATCGAAGATGTTGGAAGGTATGGATTTGCAACCTATTAGTTTCGTCTTTTAGCTGCATAATTTATGTACTAAAGTTGTACGGTTGTGTCTTTTCAGGATTGCTTTTTGATCATCTTTATCAAGTGTTGCTCCCACACTTCTCCTTCCCATCTGAACTTGCTTCTTCCTCCAGTGGCGCTGGTGAGTATAGTTTCCAACCGATGTCTTTCTCTTTTTAGTACTGGAATTATTTCTAATTTTCCCTTGTCCTGATTGCAGTGCTACAAATCGAAGGAGGAGACGAAAGATCGGTCGCGCCACCGGCCCTTCCGGCCTTGCCACCTGCTGTAGCTGGTATAGTAGACTATCTCATCAATAACTTTTTCATATTTCTTGAACTGTTATCTGATCGTATCTTGTTTTTTCAGCTGTCGTCCCGGTCTCAGCGCCCTTCGAGCCTCGTGTTACAATGCCGGCGGGCCCTTTCCTGAGACGTCCGTCCTCGAAAGGCGCCACGAATAGTCTGCGCATGTTGAGCGACTACATCGAGGAACTCGACGTCGAGACTCCTACGTCTGCTGCAGATTTCACTACGGCGGTTAACCCGATGCTGGTGATACTCGTAAATTTCCATGACGAGGGCATCGTTGCGTCTTGGGTTAACCACTGTAGAGAGATCGAGGCTCGCCTGCATCAGTTGGAGTCGATGCGTCTTGCCCCCGAGGTTTTGGCCGTGAGCACTCAACGGGCAGCATGGCTCGAACAAAGCACTTCTCATTTCTGCCATTTGGAACAAGAAGCAGCTTCAAGGCTGAAGGCGTGTCAGGAGTCTTCAAGCGAGACTACTCGCCTACGTGCTGAGGTTGAGGCGAACGCTGCCGAGGTGAAGGCTGTCTTCGAGGGCCTTCTGAAGCGTATCTCAAATGGGCTGAACTTGAAGCAAAAACTTGACGCTGCCGAGCGTAATGCCCAGGGCCGCGAAGCAGCTCAGCAGGCCATTGGGGAGCAGCTTGCATCTCTCTTGCAGCAAAGGGCTCAGGTGGAGGCAGAACTGGCAGTGGTGGCCGTTCAGGAAAAGGCATGGAAGGAAGTGTGCGAACAACTGATAGCGCTATTTAAGATGCTTCCTTCCCAGTAGCTGCCTTTGTATCAATACAATTGTAATTTTTTTTTAAAATAATATGTATCCATTCTTTATTCTTTTTTACACTTCGCCTTGTACTTGATTAAAGTTAATAAATAAAGATACACATTTTTTTGAATGTCTTGTATACTCTTTTGCTTTCTCCCTTCTCTTATTATCAGCATGCTGTCTTGATAAACATAATTGGCAGATAATAGAGTAAGCATCTTAGTTTTTGCCCAGAGATAGCGATGGCTTAGGCTGCAGGTTCAGATCTGCCACCTAAGACTTTTCAACTCTATGAGCTGTGAGGGTCTCATAGAGACTTTTCTCCCTACGGATCGAGAGGATCTCGTAGGTGGATTTTCTCCTTAGGAATCGTGAGGATTCCTAAGTGCATTTTTTCTTATAAGTCGTAAGGATCCTATAAGAGAATTTTCCCTCTTACGAGTCGAGAGGACCCGTAAGCGGTTGTTTCCCTCCTTGTCGAGATTCGAGTTTGGAGAGTGAGACCCGTGGATAGTATGCAAGAGACCATTTTGGGCCAACTTGCAGGATCCCAGTGCTTAGGGAATAAGTTTTTTTTTTAATCCTTATTGCCTAAGGCTTTATCTTACGAGTCGAGCCGCATCAAGAAGTTCTCGCAAAGACATCAATTTCTTTACAAGTCGAGACGAATCGAGAATTTCTCGCAAGAATATCCTAACATCGCAGTTAACCTCTGCTCTTTACGACAGAAGTCTGTTAGGGTCTGTGGTACTCAGGGTTTTGGCCGTCGTACCGTCGCATAAGCTGATATATTCCTCGATAGGCAATCGTGCTGTTCGAGTAGCCCTACGACTGCCGTGTCTCTGA
The DNA here is from genome assembly GCA_030015575.1 of Agapanthus africanus. Lineage (NCBI taxonomy): Eukaryota > Viridiplantae > Streptophyta > Magnoliopsida > Asparagales > Amaryllidaceae > Agapanthus > Agapanthus africanus. The sequence continues at coordinate 404,635,331 of CM057349.1, read as the reverse complement.
TCCTTTCGGGGGCTGGACAAGGCGTCTTCGAGCAATCCTCCTTGGCAGTTTGACCGTCGAAAGAGCAAGCGTTAGGTATTTTGCCATGCCGCTTTTTACTTGAGGTTAGGCTCATTTTGGTGAGCCCCGATGAGTCATATCCACTCCGCGCTGGTGTGGGATGATCTCCGATAGTCTTTCAGGTTTTATATGAGTTGCCGTCAAGACCCTGAAGTTAGGAATTTGGCCTTTGCTTCATTTGCTGGAATCGCGTCTGCTGAATCGAGACGAATGTCGCGGTGGGAACTAGGGATTTTGCCGTGGCTCCATTTGTTTGATTTTCGTGTCCGAACCCTGTTGGAGGAAGAACGCTGGGATGACATCTCGTCTGCTGTATCGAGACGGACGTTGTGGTTGTTTTTAGGTTGCTGGTGAACCGTTGAGGTTTGGATCTAGGGATTTTGCCGTGGCTCTATTTGTTTGATTGTCGCGTCCGAACCCTGCTGGAGGAAGAACGCCGGGGTGACATCTCGTCTGCTGTATCGAGACGGACGTCGTAGTTGTCTCTAGGTTGCTTATGAACCGTTGAGGTTTGGAACTAGGGATTTTGCCGTGGCTCCATTTGTTTGATGATGTTGCGTCTGCTGTGTCGAGAAGAACGTCGAAGTGGTGACCATCCCGCACTAGTATGAGATGATCTCCAGTTGTCTTCCAGGCTTTATATGACTTGCCGTTAAGACCTTGAAGTTAGGAATTTGGCCTTCGCTTCGTTTGTTTTGTCATGTCCAAATCCTGTTGGGGGAAGGACACTGTTGTTGACATTGCGTCTGCTGTAACGAGACGAATGCTGAGGTGGAGCTGGGATTTTGCCGTCACTCTGCTTTATTGACCATGGGGTCTTTTGTTGACGTTGCATCTACATCTTGATGGACCGTGAAGGAACGCCGTTGCTAACATCTCGTCTGCTGTATCGAGACGATTGTCGCAATGAAGCTGGGATTTTGTCGTTGCTTCGCTTTGTTTCGACCGCGAGGTCTTTTGTTGGCGTTGTATTTACCTCTTGATGGACTGCGAAGGAACGCCTTTGTTGATTCTTAGGATGTAGATGTTGTCGTTAAGATTTGGAACTAGGGACTATTCCGGGGCTCCATTTCATTGCGACTCTGAGGTCGGTTGTTGACATCATGTCTGCATCTGGTTGGAATGAGGAGAAACGCCGTTGGTGATCTCTGAGTTGTCGATATCGACATCGAGACCCTGAAGCTAGGGATCTTCCTTTGCTTTGTTTGTTGACATTGTGTCTGCAATATTGCGACAAAATCTCGAGGTTGTCTCTAGGTTGTCTATGAACCGTCGAGATTTGGCTTCGCTTTTTGATGGAGCCTGTTGGGAAGGTATGGCTCCCTCTTTGTTTGTGCCCCTGGATTGTATACATGGATCAATGTGATCTCACCTGTAGGGCATAAATTTCATTATATATATATATATATTTTTAGTTTATTTCTTTCCGCGATACTTTATCATTTCAGCTTTTATATCGCTAAGGTCGCGATTGCCCAATCATTTCGGCTATTTTTTACGGTGCCCAATCATTTCGGCTATTTAGTTTATTTTCACTCGCTGCTTTTTATTGCGAGTTGTCCAATCATTTCGGCTATTTTGCATGCATACATTTTTACTTGCTGATTTTTATTGCAAGTTGCCCCATTATTTCAGCTGTTTCGTGTGCATGTGCGGCCTACCGGCTTTTCGCCGTAAACCTGAAATTAGACACCGATTTCGGCATCAGCACCGCTACAACTGGGGTATTTTCAGGAGCGAATCATCATTTGCCTTTGTCGATGTCGAACAAAGGTGGTTTAGCGAACAGGGTTAAGGTCCTGTCGACCAAGGCTTTTAACTTCATGAGCCGTAAGGGTCTCACAAAGGTATTTCTCCCTACAAGTCGTGAGGATCTTGGGTGTATTTTCTCCTTAGGAATCGTGAGGATTCCTAAGTGTATGTTCCTCTGTAAGTCGTAAGGATCCTACACGAGGGTTTTCTCCTTATAAGTCGAGAGGACTTACAAGGGTTGTTCACCGTATGGACATATCCCTAGTCACGGGTGGGACTTGGTTAGGGAAATGTTTATTCACGCCCATGGATTGTATACAAGGGTCAGTATTGAGCCGCTTGTAGGGCACTATCGAAAGTTGTGGGGGTTGCTTAAGCACAGGTTCAGGTCTCTGTAACTTAAGACTTTCAAATCTCATGAGCCGTGGGGGTCCCATAAGAGAGTTCTTCTTACGAGTCGTGAGGATCTCGCAAGTATAATTCTCCTTAGGAATCGTGAGGATTCCTAAGTGTGTTGCTCCTTTGTGAGTCGTAAGGATCTCACGCGGGTGGTTTCTCCTTATAAGGTCGAGAGGATCCTGTAAGTGTCTTTTAACGAGGTTGCGCCCTTTCGGGTTTTCATAAACACTCACCGGTAGTCCTGCTGTTTTTACTCACGGAGCCCTTTCGGGTTTTCATCCGTGCCCATTTTGCTTATGGACATACCATTTTTTTAATATTCTTTTTACTTTTTTTTACGAGGTCGCGCCCTTTCGAGTTTTCACGAACGCTTGCCAGTAGTCCTGCTGTTTTTACTCACGGAGCCCTTTCGGGTTTTCATCCGTGCCCATTTTTCTTATGGACATACCGTTTATTATTATTATTTTTTATTTTTTTTTCTTTATTTTTTTTGTCAGCCTAAGGATGCTGCGGTAGTAGTTTAAAGACGTTTCGGTCGCTTGCAAGTTTTAGGACATTGCGGTCCATCATTAGTTTAAGGACGTTTCGGTCCGTCGTCGCCGCATTTGAGGCGAATCTCTAGTTTACTGACTTTTCGGTCTATGGGGCTTTCTCTATGACTGAGCATGATGCCCCCAGCGTATCCATCCTTCTCAGAGCGTGCGGTTGTGGTGGGCTCACCCTCCAGTTCTCGGAGATGACGAACTTGCCCTGTTGGTATTGGTCTTCGACCCAGTTTTTGAAGACGTAACAGTCTTCAATCAGGTAACCTACCGTTTGGTGGTAAGGGCAATAATTGAGATCGTTAACATCGCCTGGCCGCAACGGACGTTTTGGACTTGGCAGATTGATGAGCCTATCGCGCACTGCCAGCTCGAACAGTCTCCTTGTTTTATCTTGAGGAAACGAGTAATGACGTTTCAACTTTTCATGGAGGGGTTGCCGCTTGTTGTTTCGGCAAACAACCGGTCTAGGGTCACTCGATTGCTGTTGAGTACTGGCTACGAGGGCTGTTTTTCCCTTCCCTTTATCCTTTTTGCTTGATCTTTTGTTTACGGGGCCGAGATTTTTTTCCAGTAGCGTGCGATTGCACGGCTGAACGTTCTCACAACTCCTCAATTCTTTCATTTTTGAAATGGATTCCTTGAAGAGAGGGTTGAGGGAAGCTTCTTCGTCAGAGTCGCTTCCAAAGGTGATAATTTGCGATCCCTTGGAGTCGGCTATGTGACAGTCGTCGGCGGCTCTTTTGCGCTCATCTATCGCATTTTTCTGATGTCTACGAGCTCCACGTTTTGTACTGTTGAAGTATTGCTTTTGAGCGACATACCCTTGCCACCAACACTTAAAGGAGTCGCAGTCTTCGGTAGGATGTATGATCTTCTGATGATATAACCAGAAGTTAGGATGTATCTCTACTCCACCGAGAGTATTTTCTTCAGAGGGTGGTAGCTTCATTCCCGCTGACAGGGCTTTAGCAAAGCTATTCCTCGTCTTGAATTTGTTTTTATCCGCAGCGGATGGCTTTTGATTTGACGGGAGTGCCTCGACTCTTTCGCCTAGTTGGCGGTGTTTGGCTCCTTCCAGTATGGCCATCTCACGCTCTTGATTGGCTTTAACTTTCAAACGGATCTCATTCAGGAAGGCATCGATCAACTCGTCTGAGGGCCGCGGAATTTCTGGTTCAGGGTCCGCCTTCGGTTCCTCGGCGCAAGGAGCCTCTTCATCCTCCGCCAATGAGTGAGAGATCACATGACAAGTCTCTACGTAGTCTTCGGATTCATCTGATGAGTCTTCTCCATCGCTTCCGTCCTCAACAAAAGAACAAGCTGCCCCCATCGTGTCCGTCTTCTTTGGAATGTGCGGCTGTGGTGGGTTTACCTTCCAGTTTTCAGACAGCGCAAACTTGCCTTGTAGGTACTGATCCTCGATCCATCCCTTAAAGACGAAACAATCCTCGATCGGGTGACTTACCGTTTGGTGGTAAGGGCAATAATTGGGATTATTGAGATCGCCTGGCTGCGACAGACGTTTTGGACTCGGCAGATTGATGAGTCTATTGCGCACTGCCAGCTCGAACAGTCTTCTTGTTTTATTCTGAGGAAACGAATAAGGACGTCCTAGTCTCTCTTCGAGGGATGGGCGTGGATGCACGTAGTTTTGGCGAGCGACCAGCTTTGAGTTGCTCGGCGGTTGTTGAGCATTGGCGACGACGATCGCTTTCCCTTTTCCTTTCTCATTTCGAGAATCTGGTTTTGGAGGAGACGGTCCATGGCCCATCCGGTCCATTTAAGCTAGCTTGTCGATCAGGGCCTGGAAGGTGGTCGACCTGAAGAACATCATGAATTGCGAGATGGTCGCTTGAGGGTCAAGGGTACCCACGAACATGCCTACCGTAGGTGCCTCTTCTATGCGTTGTTCGCATTTCGACCATAGGTTCCGCCATCGTGTTGCGTATTGAACCCACGTTTCACCTGGCCTTATCCTGGCATTTATCAGTGCTGTTATCGGGGTGCGTTTACTAGCACTCGTGAATCTTTGTGTAAACAGTAGCACCATCTCCGCAAATGTTTTGACAGAATCGTTAGGTAGCTCCGAATACCATTCAAGACTGTTTCTGCTAAGCTGCCGATGAATTGTCGAAGCAACAATTTTTCATCGCCTCCAGTATTGACGCATAACGCCCTGAATTGAGTGACATGCTGATGTGGATTCCCTGTCCCTTTATATACGTGGAACTTAGGGATCGTATATCCCGGCGGGTAACTGATTTGGTCATACCAGCCCGGATAGGGTCGTCCAGTTCTAACAATTTGCCCAGCCGCTTCACTTGCCTGATGAGCTCGTATTTGCTGAGCTATATAGTCATCCAGTACGGCCTTGGAAATGGTTTCTTCCTTGGCTGCTGCAAGAGCCGGAGGAGGACTAGATGTTTCCCCTCCGTCGTTTCCGACAATGATCGAAGGGTCTTCAGCTGGAGGGTCTGGCTGTAACATCATCCCTACCATATCTTGGAAGAGGAGTCCCATTTGTTTTATATTAGCCGCTTGTTCTGCGGCTTCTTTGTCCTTCTTTTCGAGGACTCTACGTAGGTAGTCAGCATCGGTTTCTTGCTCGTGATGCTGTTCTGATGATGCCTCCGAGCTTTCTTTTGGCCCGGTAAGTGCAGCCATTGTAGTCATCATTTCCTGAAGCTTCTGTTGCTGCTCCTGGGCTTTTGTCACGGATCGGGTGAGCTGTCGGTGACCCGTCGAACCACGGCTTTCCTCCTTTCCGGAAGCCATATAAACAGTGTGCACTACCATGCCCCCAGACTTGGGGCGTTTGTGTTTAGCGCTTTTACGGTTCGCCATGTTCACAGGGGCTTTTTGCGGCCTCCTTTTCTTTTGAGTGCTTGGAGTTGAGGGGGCCATTGTAGTGGGCACCCAAGTAGCTGTTGTTTTTTGTGGCTTGACGGAGTAATCCTTCTCCTGCCGAACCTTCGTTTTTTTTCTGTCGGCGGAGATAGTTTTCATCAATCACTGACTCTTGGACATGTCGCCAGACTTTGTAAATTTTAGAGGACAGCCGTTGAGGGGGCTGCTCTAGCTTCTTCTTTGGAGTATTCTCTACAGGTGAAGGAGTTCGTTTCAACACCGCAGTAGGAGAATTTCTGTGCACCGTGTTCAGTAATTCAAAGCTGTTCCCGGTTGGAACAGCAGCCTCGATCCCCACCGTTGGGGCTGGTGGAGTAAATCCAGAGAGGGAGTTGCCCCCAGCCTTCCTTACTCGGCGCCAGTGGCGACGTCGAGCGTGTCGTGTGGGTGGAATTGATTGAGCCGCGGGGGTGACCTCCTCATGCCCCCTGTGTTGGTCAGAATTTGCTGGTATCAGCCTTTTAAAGACCGACGTCCGTTGAATGGGGACGGCTAACCTGTCAAAAGCAGACTTCCGAGCAGGGGAGGCAACCTTGGTGATCTCGCCTGAGACTGGAGTAGGTGTAGCTATCCGCTTCGGGATAACATCTTCTGGTATTGCTGGCTTTTTCATGGTCCCGTTGGAGCTCTGACCTAGCCTGTTAAAAACTGAGACAGTGGAGTTGGGCGACCTGTTGAGAGGGACCGCGGCAGTGGTAAGTCGATCAAGGACCGACTTCTTTGGGGCTTCTTGCAACGTCATTGGGTCATTGAAGCTCATCGGTGGGAGCATGGTCCCGAATAATAGTCCAGTGGTGGCTTGAATTACCTGCTCCACTGGCATCTTGAAAAGAGAGGCCACTTGGGGCCCGTAAGTCACTCCTCTCGCGATGTCACGACCCGAAAGTACGGAACATGACCGGCACTTAAACTACGAACGTCTCGAGAATAAACTGAAAACCCAGAAATCCAAACCAAGAAAAGTAGTAGAGTGCAGGAAAAACCAACTTAAAGCAAGTAATTTCAATAGCATAAGCCGAATTATGCGGTTTTTAAAACATCAAAAATTTACTGAAAATTTCGGCAGAGTCTCCTTTGTAAATACTGGCCCCCAAACGGGATACAACATGAATAGTATACGAAATCAAGAAAAAGGCATCCCCAAGCGGGAGCGAGCTCTTCGTCAATCGACGGTCATAACCACACAAGCAATATAATATACAACGCCAACGGCGAGGATCAAAACTCAAAAGGAAACTCAAAACCACCAGAAATATAACGAGCGACTCTAAGGTCGAAAGAATAAACAACACTGGTCTCTATCTCAATAAATACATGTTTGGTTGATGGAACTTCTAGATACAACAGAATAATGATATACAAGATATATAATGGGGGTACGATACAAGTAAACCCACCTACTAGCAAATCACCCGAACGAAACTATGCCGCAAAGCCGTAATTAAACCTGTACGGCAAAACCTGCAAGAAACCGGGGCACAACGGGGGTGAGTTGCCAACTCGTGAATAGAAAAACATCTACGCACAGAAATCGCATAAATAACGCAATCCTAGGTCAATGATCATAATATATCCTCAAAAATGTATATAACATGCAGCCTATAACAATGGCTAGGGTAGTATCTAACCCGAGTGTAAACTCATGTGCCCGTGTCAGTGCCTCAGGTAGCAATATATCATATGAATGAGGTATGAATGCATGAAAACAGAATACATGTAAATGAAGAACTGTTTTCATAAATTAGTGAGATTTCCTTTGTATTTTTAAAATGAGGTATCATAATGAAATCAACATAAAACAGTGCCTAGCATCGGCACAAAACATAATCCCAATATCTCGATATCTCTGTATCACAGTCTCTGTACCTTAATATCTCGAAATCTCAATATCACAGTCTCAATATCTAGGGCGCCGTCAGTCCGGACCGGCCCCTACCATCCATCTCAAGACCACGACGGTATCCTCCGGATATCCGACGCGTCGGGTAAAATCACCGGTAGGTAGTGCTCCCCTGCTAGGCTCACATCGTCATCATCACGCGCTTCTTGCCCCGGGGTACCTTACCGGGTCCACCATGTACCCGAAACGGTTCATCCGTCTCCTCGAATCGGGTCTCGAAATCCACCAGCAAACTCATGGTGGACGACTCATACATCATGGGAAAACCACACTTTTTATTTTAAAAGAGGAAAAAGGTTTATTTATGTTTTTGCGGTTTCCTCCAAATCCAGAAAATCTCATGGAAATCCGAATCCAAAACCTCAATAACACGTAAAATGGTGAATATATGCATGAGAATCCATGAATGCGCATAACAATGAATAACAGTATGCATGAAGTAGCAGGTAATAACTACAATGTCTAAACTAACATATAAGGCAAGTACACTAATATCATGTCTAACTATTAGCTAACAGGCTATGTCAAGCAATAATATTTTCTAAGGTGTACGTGACATGGCAATTACCGATGAAGATGTGTGTGAGCCGGCAAATAAGTGTACCTGGTACATACGCATCATCGGTAATGGTGCTGGTGTCCTAACAGCATGATAACAATAATGGAGTATGAAACATAAAATAAGCATGCGATGCGAAGCGGACCACAAAAGAAGAGCGGGAGCTGAAAACTAGACGCAACTATAACTAATCTGCATTAATCTAATATAAGTCCTACAAATGGTGCCTTTTGAAATAACACGAATCATGAGGTTTTGAAAATAGGGGCTACGGTGTTTTTATGAAAAGATAAGTCTTTTGAAATATCCGTAGGATCCCTTGGGCTGTCTTTTAAAATACCTACGATTCGTTAGTTTTTGAAATAGGTAGGAGTCTAATCTAATCTAACAACTACACTAAACTATACGGCTGAACTAACAAGCTGAACTACAAGTAAGGAAACCGCCTATCATCTGAGTCGATACATATACCTACCTGTCTATGTATAGTCGGTGATCCCGCCTTAATAATATCATATCCGATACCATATCTATAATCAGACATCCCAAGTCAAGAGTGCGGATCAATCATCAAAATATAGCTCGTACGTAAATCCGTCGTACGGCATCCCAAATCTGGGTACGGGTCAATATCACATTCATCATACTATTCACCTGGTATCCTCTTTATCAAATATCATGATCGCGGTACTGATCTACGTCTAGTACCATACTGATACCGCCTACGTATGCATGGACGTGTGTGAAACACTACGTCAAGGACCCGCTACAACATCATGTCGTATCTCAAATACGAACCCTGCTATATCACCGATCTCACGGCCTCAAATCAAATCTCATCGACTCAGTTCAATCCCAAGTATCATCCTCAAATCCGTATGTGAACACATAGTCCCATACCCATGTGAACCCATAACTATAAAGAATCCCATGAGCACATATCAATAGGAATGTATGCAAGTATGTATGTGTGTATGTGTAGTGCAACACTACCCTAGGGTTCGCAACACTAAAGTAATCCAACACACCAATATCCATCCTAAGCATCATTATTAATCCCAAATAACATATAATAATTGTTGGTGTGTATACACATCCGTATACACCACCACGGACTGCGGGGGTGCTATACACCATCCACCCGACTTCTCCCCGTAGATATAAATCTACTCACCTGGTCCTCGCTAGCCGGTGCCGACGTCGCCACGCGCTTGCTTGTCGTCTCGAAGTCCACATGGGGGTACCTACATATCATAACGCACCATATCGCATTAAAACTAAATTCGAAATCGAAACGGCATACGAAATCAAATCGGCACGCGTATCACGCATAGGTCCAAACCTATCGCCTACGCATGCAAGAATAGTCAAACCAACCCTCGATGTCTATGTACAAACGTCAAACCATCGAGAAAAATCCAATCACACTCATTTTCACATTCACGAACACTAATTTTAATATAAACTAGGTTAAAACTCACAAAAACCCCAATTTTACTTAAAAAGTCATTTTTCCGAAAATCTAGCAAGCACAATTCGCCGTTTTTGTACAAAACAGGATGTTTAAATGAATGTAGCGGCCAATATATTTATTAAATATCTTAAATAAGTCATATAAACAATTCCCGGAATTTAATCTCATTAAATTCCAAAAACCCTAATATTCTAGTTTACAAAATACCTAAAATTTAACAATTTCAAAGCAAAAATGCACAAACTACAATCTAGCTTAGATTTGCATGATCTAAAGCATTAAACCACACTTAATAAAGTTAATGAAGTCATGAAAAAGCTAAACACATTTTTAATCCCAAGTATTTAACCAATTTCAAAAACCTAGCAAGCAAATTAGCAAATTAACACAATTTTTAAACTAACCATTAGCACAAGCTACTAATCTTGTATTAACATGACAAAAAGCCTAAATATAACACACAACCATACACCAATTTTATAAAATCCTAACTTGCATTCAAATTCATAACTTGAATTCCAAAACTTGCAACTTAAGCCTAATTAACACTTAAGTAGTTTAGCTTTAAGAAATTAGTAACAAATTAAGCAAAAATATTTTAGAATTATACCCAAAAATATTTGAAGATCCACAAGCATCCATGGCCTCCTAAAATGCTCTCTTTTCACAAAGATCCGTGCTATACGGGCTAAGCTAAAATGGGTAGGAGTCGGATTTGGGTTTTGGGATTTTTTTTGATGGATTTGAGGCAATTTTTGATGAAGTTTGAAGAGAAAAGAGAAGGGAAATGGGGGGGGGGATGCTGCTGCTGTAGGAAGGGGGAGGGTCGGCTGGAATGGGAGTGTGAGAGGAGAGAGAGGAAGGTAGAGAAAGTGGGGGGAGAAGTCAAAGTCAATTCAAGGTCAAAGGTCCACCTCATTTCTCCATTTTCTTTTCTTTTCTTTCATTTCTTTCCTTTGAAATTCAAGTGGGGAAAATAAATGGGGGCTGCTGAATTCTTCAAGGGGAGAAGTAAATGGGAGTGTGTGGATGTGGGTACGGGTGTGGGGTGATGAAAAATGTTAAATATAATACCCCAAACATCGATTTACGTTAAAAAAAGCCTTTTTTCTTCAATAATTTCTAAACAGTTTTGGCAAATGATTTCGTTCCAAAAATCACATGATAAAATTTTATTTAATATTTTATGATGCACAAAATTTGTTTCAACTCATTCCAATTTGTAATTTTCCCTAATTAAATGTATTAGTGACGGCTTAAATAATAATAAAATAATATTTTTTTCAGAAAATTTGAAATTTCACCAGCGGCTCAATAAACACCAAATAATAGCAATTACATAGCTAGAATATGTATATTTAATTTTTATAATAAGATATTTGTATTTTGACTTTTTACAGAAAACCCCCTTATTTTACCGATTTTTCGAAATTTCACCGAAACGATTTTCAAAAAGTTACAAGCGAGGACGGAGCGAGAGTTGCAGTTGCAGGCAGTGCAGTTTGAAGCCATTGATCTTCAGTTTTCTGCACGGAGTAAGACACCAAATCTTAGTACCTCGAATCCACAGGCAACCACAGCAAACCGCGATTCGTTCGCGAACACGACACACGAAGTGTGGAGTGGAAAGAGGAAAAGGTCCACCGGGCGTACCAGAATCTGTTCCCCACCGAATGGCGGCCGAGACATGAGGACGTCTTGCCTGAGATTCGGGGAAGATGCTATTTGGTTTTATCCGTCCACCTCTCCGAAGATGCCAAGTTGATTTATGGCACCGTGTATCGGAGGTTTAGACGGATGCGGCCGATGTAGCAGACTTCGTCAGATTCCCCCTCACTTGAGGGTTTTTTTATTGTGGGGACCCTCTTCCGTGCAGGCGCAAGCCCCTATAGTTAATTACGCTACCGCATCGCGGTAACAACTTTCTCCTTCTCCAGAATTTCACTTCGTGTCGTGGGTGTTTGTTTTGTTTGTGGTTGCCCATGGATTGTATACGGAGACTATTTATTTCGTCGCCCGTAGGACGTGGATTAGTCCAAATCCGTACTTTCTTAGATTTGGGTTTTGGGTTTTGGTTTAAGGATACGTTAGCCATATTTGAGGCTAAGATCAACTTAAATGTTTGTTAAGGATACGTTAGTCTAATTTCCAGACTAAGATCTACTTAACGGGATCGTCTAGATCCATTTCCAGTTTAGGGACATGGTGGTCCATTGCATGTATGGCCGTCGGGACCCATCACCTCTCTGACGTCGTTGAAGGATTACAACGACAGGTGTCAGAGGAGTTCAGAGATGTACCCTTGAACCAAAGTTGATTGGGGGATCTATAGTCCGGTTTGGGACTAAAGTCTGTTTGAAGGTTTAAGGATACGTTATCCATATTTGAGGCTAAGATCAACTTAAACGGGATCGTTTAGATCCGACAAAAGAGCATTTGGGGGCTCTATTGTTCCAGTTTAGGGACATAGTGGTCCATAGGTAGTTTGAGGACATTGCGGTCTATTGGTAGTTTAAGGACATTGCGGTCCATTGGTTTAAGGACGCATAAGTCCGTGGGTTTAAGGACCCCACAGTCCGTATCTTGGTTTAAGGACGCATAAGTCCGTGGGTTTAAGGACCCCACAGTCCGTATCTTGGTTTAAGGACGCATAAGTCCGTGGGTTTAAGGACCCCACAGTCCGTGTTGATGTGTGGTCGTCGGGACCCGTCACCTCTCTGATGTCGTTGAAGGATTACAACGATAGGGGTCAGAGGACTTCGGAGATATACCCTCGAACCGGATGTTAATTGATTTAGGAGATCAGTCTTGCTCAGTCAATTTAGTTTGAGGACTTACGGCCATGATTGGGCTAAGTCCAGTTTAGAAATGTTTAACATCTTATTTGTCTTTGGCCTATTAGGCCTGTACTAGGGCTTTGCCCATGTTCAATAATGCATAGCATTAATCTTGGTCTCTGTTGGACCTTTATTTGGGCTCTGCCCCTTTTAAATGATACACAACATCTGTTCTGGTCTGACAGACCCTTGTTTGGGCTTTGCTCCTTTAAAAAAGAATGATGCATTGCATCTGTTTTTATTTGGGCTCTGCCCTTTTTGAAAATAATGCATAGCATTTACTAGGCCTGTTAGCCCTTTTTAATTGGGCTCAGCCCTTCTTTTAAATGATGCAGTGCATCAATTATCCGACAGTGGCCATGTGGCCCGTCAGGCGCTTTGCGCCAATAAATGAGCGCAAGCGCTTGTGGTGATGACATGTGTCACACAAGCGCAGTGCGCCGCGTCAGTTCGCTGCGCTTGCGCTGCTGACACGTGGCGCACTCTGGTGAGTTGCGCCAATTTCAGATAGCAAAGCTCTATTTTAAAAGCGCATAGCGCAAATTGTTCTGGAGCTGACACGTGGCGCTCTCTGGTGGCTTGCGCCAACCTAAGAGTGCAACAGTGCCAATTTTGCAAGTGCGGGGCACTGTTTTATATTTTGATCAATTTTAGATCAGAGATAACAAGTTTTTTCTTGTTTTCAAAGAACCAGTGGTTCATAAAAAAGTGCAAGGCACTGTTATTTATATTTTATTGAAGATCATTGATCTTGTTCTTAGATCAATGATCTATTAGAAGAAATTCTTCTCTTTTAAAGGTTTTTTTTACCTTTTTCTTGAGTCTCTTTTCAAGTTTCTTCAGAGTTAAAGTTCTTGATGATTCTTGATCTCTCACAATGTTGATGATGTTCCTCCTTTTTGAGTTGGGGTCTAGGGGTCTTTATATAATGCCCATAGATTTGTTAAATTTGTTAAAGAGATCCTTCTCTGAGTGATTTGAGGAATTTTTCCCACCGTTGGATTTTTGATCCAAGGCCTTCTGTTTTACAGAAGACAATTTTCTTGTTTTAACAAGAACAGAAGAATCTCATTAGAATTTAATTCTGTTTGGCGCAAACGCTCCAGCGCGTAACACGTGTCGCACAGCGCAACTGCACTGACAGCGCAACTGCGCTGACACGTGTCGCGCAGCGCACGGCTCAGCGCATCTGTGCTGACACGTGTCGTGCAGCGCACGGCGCAGTGCAACTGCGCTGACACGTGTCGCGCAGCGCAGCGCCTGCGCCACTGAAGCATTGCTTCCTTTAATTTTGTTTTAAATAGAGCCTTGCTCTGATTGGGCGCGCTGCCTTGGGCGCTGCGCTGACGTATCAGCTTTTGATACGTGGCGCGTTGCGCACAGCGCAAGGAATTTGAAGCGTTGCTTCGAATTTTGAATTTTTGAAATTCAAACAGAGCTTTGCTCTGATTGGGGGAAACACATCTCAATCCATGACGTAAAGTAATGAAGAGAGAAACTCACTACGTTCATGCCTGGGGTTGAGGTATTAGCTGCAGTGCTTAGCCCATGGTACAGATGCGACAGCCCTGTAATGCCCACGGCTAGTCGCGTCCCTTCGGCGATGCGATGAGTAGGGTAAATGACTGAGGCTCTCATGAATCGACGGTGCGTTGGAATGACAAACCAACTGAGCCAAATGCTGATAATGCCGATGAAGAAAGTTTCTTCATCCATGCCAGGAGCTGCGATCAACTCGAAAGGTACAACCGACAAGACTGGAATGTAGAACTGGGGCAAATCCTCTTTTCTAGCCGGCAGCTTATTTACTCGAAGGGGTCGTTGATATTCGCGAACTTCAGAGCCACCTTTGATAGAACATCTTCACGAAGGAAGCAGGCGATAAAGATTTTAAAAGTAACGCCCTGTTCCTCTGACTCCGTGAACAGTTTCTCAAAAATCCCCAGAGTCTTGATTAGACTCGGGTACTTATGGCGGACGACATTTTCAGTTGACAAGCCGTCAAGCATAGCGGGCACTGTCTCGAAGGCATACTCGTCAGAGGGCAACAATTCTTCATAAGGCGCTCCCCTAATCGGTAAACCTGAGATCTCGCGAAACTCTTTCAAAGAGATCGAAACTTCGCGGTCCCCTAACAAGAAAGTGTTGGTGGGAAGATTCCATTAATTAAGGAAAGCTTTAACCCACCATACATGAGGAGGCTGATAATGGAAGAGAGACGCGTACACCGCCTGGTAAAGCCCGACCTTCTGCAGTCGCGCACGATGAGCGGACAAGATGTAACGAGCCCAGAGAAGGTAGCCCGTAGGATGGCGAGGGGTAAGCCCTATCTTGTAAACTTGTCCCCAAGGCTGGGCTTCACCTTGGCAGATACGATGCCCCAAGATGTCTATGGCTGGCACAGGCTGATTTGGTATCCCAGTTCTCGACGGTTTGAGCCGGCCGGTAGGGGTCCAATTTGCCACCTCTACAGCAAAAGCAGTCCGCGGACGGTCCATCGGCAAGAATGGGCGGATAGGCTCTGTTGGTACCTCGCAAAGAAAGCTTCGACGACCGCGGATGATATGACCGTACCGGGTCCCCCATAAAAGTAAATTGGTGCAATCAGGGTCGTGGGCTTTAATCATCGCCATCACCTCTTCGTCAGACGGTGGCTGAGGAAATGCAGCTTCCGAGCGGGTTAAAGGGAAGTATGGAACAGAAGCCATTATTCCTGAAACAAAGGAAAGGAAACTGTTAGTGAAGCTCACATGTGTGTGTGTATATATATATATATATATATATATATATATGTAAGAAGACAGTGGAAGAAAGCGACAAACAACTTATTTTATGGGACCATTGGTTGCAAAACACATGGGCCCCACAAAATCAATATGGCGGCTCACTAATAATGAGGCTGGGCAATCATCATGAGAACAAAAGGAAGATTCTCAATAAATTCAAATGACTCTACACATTCCCCCAAGGAGAAAACCCATTACAGGAATTTTGTGCAAATCAAGAAGGATCTCTGCAAGAACAACTCAGGGTGAAAAATCCCAAGAAGTTTTCTTTTAAGAACTAAGTTCTTTAGAGGAATTAAATTCCTTTTTGAATAGAGGAATTAAATTCCCAGAATTTTTTTTCAGAGCTAAGCTCTTTGAAATGGAATTAAATTCCAGAGGGAGGACAAGTATCATCATCAATCCCTTAAGATCAGAGAAACCCTAGCAAAAGGGGTTTATTATTTAAAGATTGGACATTTTTTTTAAAGAACTTGGAAAGATGGATTTTTTTTAAAGGGAAAAAACCCTTGGTGTGGATTTAAAATCCAAAAGAAAATTTCTACAAGAAGTTCCTCGGTCGTTCAAGATCCTTACCTGAAAAAGGAAATCTTTTGTTAACAGAGTTAAACTCTGGAAATTTTTGGAACAGAGAACTGAGCTCTGAGAAAGAGAATTAAATTCTCAAGGCAAGAACAAGGAAGGAAGAAGATGAAAGAGTGGAGGCGCTTCTGAAGAGACCCCTGCATTTATAGGATGTGATGGGAAACGGTTCATCTGCCCCCTTCCCTAGGCAGATCCAACGGCCGCAAAAGTTACAGCGTTGTACTCACGTGCAAACACGTGAGAACAACGCTGTAACGCTTTGGGGGCATTTGTTCCCTTATAAAATACAAAGAAAAACCCCAATGGGGCGTCACGTGCGCACACGTGATCGAGGGTCACGTGCCGACACGTGATGGCTTCCTGAAAGCTCTGAAATAATAAGAATTGAATCCTAATCAAATGGGGTCACGTGCTCGCACGTGATAGACCTTTAAACCCACTGAAAAGAACTAAAAGTATAAGAAAACAATAAGGAAAACCCCCGATGGGGCATCACGTGCCCACATGTGACCAAGGGTCACGTGCTGACACGTGATAATTCCTTAGTTCTCTAAAATAACAGAATTAAATTCTGGTTAAAAACTTAATCCGTGGGTCACGTGCCACCACGTGATAGGGTCTTAAAAACCCTCTGAGTTAAAGGAAAAAAGCCCTAATGGGGCATCACGTGCCCACAGTTGACAGGGGATCACGTGCCAACACGTGATAGGTTCCTAAAGATCTTTGAACTAATAGAATTGAATTCTAATTAAATGGTCAATCAATGGGGTCACGTGCTAACACGTGATAGGCTCTTAAACCTTCTGAACTAATAGAATTAAATTCTAATTAAGGAAAATCAAAAACTCTAGTTAGAAAAATATTTCCCTAGATCTTTCTAAACAAAAAGATTGCGCTCTGTAAAGTGGAGCACCGTTGGATTAAAAATCCAATGGTGATTAAAAATCACCAATTTGTAGAAAGATTCTATATAAGGAAAGATTTCCCTGAAATTTGCCAGGAAAAACAAATAAAATATCTTTTGGATTAAAAATCCAATGGTGAATAAAACTCACTGAGTGATCTAAATGATCATGTTGGTTACAAAATCAATTAAAATCTTTCAATGAAAGATTGACTAAATAAACTGATTCTTTTCTTTCTCCTATAAATAGGAGCCAAGAAAAGAAGAGAAAGAAAAAGAGACGATAACAACAGAGAGAAAAAAGAAGAGAATTTAATTCTTCAGAGAGAAAAGAAGATTTCGTCAGAAGAGAAAGAAACCCTAGGTGAGAAAGGGAAAGAGATCATAAGCTCCACAAAACAAAAAGAGAATTTAATTCTCAAACTAAGAGTTTAACTCTTCTGAATAAGAACTTAGTTCTTCCATTGGTTGAAAATCTGCATAAGCAGATCTCCCCATAAGTTGAGAATCTAATTCTCATCGGGGAGATTCTGCTATGCAGATTCAAAACTTAGAGGGAGAATTGAGTTTAAAGAATTTAATTCCTCCAACAGAGACAGGTTTTAGCCCTTAAAACAAGAACTTAGTTCTTCTTCATGGTTGAAGATCTGCAGAAGCAGATCTCCCCATAAGTTAAGAATTTAATTCTAATCGGGAAGATTCTGCCATGCAGATCCAAAACTTAGAGGGAGAGTTGGGTTTAAAGAATTTAATTCTTCGAAAGACATAGGAATTTAATTTCTCTAAACAAAATTAGGGTTTAACCCTACCAAAGAATTTATTTCTTAAACAAGGGACTTAAAACTCTCCATGCACGTAAAGATGTCAACCTGATCACGTGGCAACACGTGACCCTCCCTTCAATGGTCAGAAAAGAATGAATGAGATGGGGTCACGTGATCCCACGTGACCCTTGGATAAATTCCTCAAAATAAAGAGAACAAAGCCAAGGCAGAACAGAATTTGGGCGCGCTCACGTGTCCCCACGTGACCCCTGACAAACACCTCTTTAAAAAAGAGAAGATGGAAAGAACCAAAGGATTAAAATCCAATGCATGGGCGCCTTCACGTGTCCCCACGTGACCCCTAGCAAATCCTTTTAATATCCAGTGCATGGATGCCCATCACGTGCCCACACGTGACGACCTTGAAGACTAAAAGTGTTTAACACTTATTCTGAGAATAAAATAAGGGATGCTTGACCCAATCCTAGGGCGCCTCACGTGACCCTACGTGAGTGCTTCGCTTTTAGTGTTTAACACTATTTTAAGCATTTCATCCCTAGTGTTTAACACGATGCATCACGTAGGAACACGTGACCGCCAGATATGTGCTAGTGTTTAACATTATATGCAAAATAGTCTTATCCCAAATCGGCTAAGTCTTCCAAAGGCAAGACTCCCTTTTGACTGAACCTCAAATACATCCTTGCCTTCTAAGATTAATCATCTTATATGGCATATGAGTGCTCAGCACTCAGTAAGAGATAAAAATATGGTCAGAACCCAGACCCATTCTTAGCATTGCTAAATAATGGGGAGCTGAGCCTAGACAAATGTTCAACAATCCCAACAAAGGTCCAGCATTTTAAACCTAATTGGACTTAGCCCAAGTTAGCCATAAGTGCTCAATTCAGATTTAACCGAGCCCATGTGCTCATAATCTAATTACTTGATCTTAGTCCCAAATTGGACTACAGATCTCCCAACCCATATCGGTTCAAGGGTATATCTCTTCACTCCTCTGATATTTGTTGTTGTAATCCTTCAACGTCTTCAGAGAGGTGACGGGTCCCGACAACCAGACATTCCATGGACTGTGGGGTCCTTAAACTCATGGACTATGATGTCCTTAAACTTTATAGATTATGTCGTATTTAAACTATGGACTGTGGGGTCCTTAAACTCATGGACTATGATGTCCTTAACCTAGGACTGTGGGGTCCTTAAGCCCATGGACTATGATGTCCTTAACCTTGGACCGTAATGTCCTTAAACTAATGGACCGCAATGTCCCTAAACTAAACAATAGAGCCCAAATGCTCTTTTATTGGATCTAAACGATCCCGTTAAGTTGATCTTAGTCTGAAATTAGACTAACGTATCCTTAACAAATGTTTAAGTTGATCTTAGTCCCAAATGAGACCAACGTATCCTTAAACCCAACCCCAACCCCAAATCTAAGAAGATACGGATTTGGACAAATCAACGCCCTACGGGCGACAACATAAATTAATCTTCGTATACAATCCACGGGCAACCAAAAACAAAACAAACACACACGACACGAAGTGACCATCTGGAGAAGGAGAAAGTGGTTACCGCGATGCGGTAGCGTAATTAACTGCCGGGGCTTGCGCCTGCAGGGAAGAGCGTCCCCACAATAAAAAACCCCTCAAATGAGGAGGAATCTGACAAAGTCTGCTACATCGGCCGCATCCGTTTAAACCTTCGATACATGGTGTCATAAATCAACTTGGCATCTTCGGAGAGGTGGACGGATAGCACCAAATAGCATCTGCCCCCAAATTCAGGCAAGACGAACCTACGCTGTTCCGTCTCTGTTTTCGGAGGAGAACAACCAGGATATCGTCGATGAAGATGACAACGAACCTGTCTAAGTATTCTAGGAAAACTTGGTTTATCAGGTTCATAAAGATGGCAGGTGCATTGGTCACTCCAAATGTCATTAAGAGATATTCATAATGGCCATATCAATTCCTAAACGCCGTCTTCGGAATGTCGGACTCTTTGACCTTCACCTGATGATTGCCCGAACGAAGATCTAGCTTTGAAAATACACAAGACCACTTAGTTGATCGAAAAGATCATCGATGCGCGGTAGTGGATACTTGTTCTTAATCATCACTTTGTTAAGAACTCGATAATCTACACACATCCTGTAAGAACCTTCTTTCTTCTTCATGAGTAATACTGGAGATCCCCAACTTGAAGTACGGGGTCGGTTCCAACTTTTCTTCAGCAATTCGTCCAACTGAATACGGATCTCCTTCAATCCTTTTAGACTTAACCGGTACGGAGCTTTGATTACAGATTGCACACCAGGTTGTAAATCAATACTAAACTCAAGAGCTCGATCAGCAGGCAAACCTAATATGTCTTCAGGGAACACATCCTCGAACTCTCGAACTACTTCGGGCTTTTCTTCTTTTACTGGTAGAGAGAACACTTCTGCATTCTTCGATTTAGCACCGTAGCATCCTGGCTCCAAAGTTCTGTCTCCACTTTTGAAATAGAAGACTGGATGATCTGGTATCTCAAATACTACCCTTTTTTGACGGTAGTCAATAGTAGCATAGAATACTCTCAGCCAATCCACTCCCAACACAACATCGAAATTTGGTATGTCCAGTACTTTGAAATTTGCGTAGATTCTCGACCGCAAACTACAACTGGACACTGATCATACCCCATAGTTGCTTTCAAGATGTAACGTTTCAGAAATCGTTTTGCGAATTTTTTTTCGTTTTAGGGCAAAATTGTCGGTTTTTCCCATTTTAATCCAATTTCGATCAAACGTCCGTATAAGCTTACCGGCACTTTTTTTTAGCTAAAATAAAACTTGTGCGCGAACTTTAGGGGTATTTGGGAGGTCTTGGTTCAGATAGATTTTTTCCCAAATAAAATACTATTTTAGCCGGTAAAATATGCACGTAAATCGGGAAATTTCTTCTAAATGAAAATTTTTGGAAATCATCACTACAATTTTTTTTAGAACATTCTTTTTAAATATCTAGATATTTTTAGTGCAAAAGGTTTTTGAATTAAAAAAGAAAAGAAAATGAATGAAAAGGTGTCATTTTTGCATTTAATGAAGCAATTAATGAATTAAACTAGAACTTTCTTCTCCTTTTTTGCACAAAACACCCCCCACACCATCATGGCTGGCCTCTCTCTCCCCCTTGCTGCCCTTGTTCTTCCTCACTCATTTTTCATCATTTCTTGCACAAATAAATCATGAAAAATCCAATTTAATTCATAGAAATTCAAATAAAATCCAAAACCTTCTTTCTTCTTCACAAAAGTTGCTTGTATCTTCATTCTAGTGAGGATTTTGGAGGCTAAAGTTTGGTTTTATCCTTGATTCAAGTGGTGTTCTTGAAGGTATAAAACCTTAATTCTAATCTTTTTTTTTGTTGCTTAATACTTTATGCTAGCTTAATTAGATGTTAGTTTAAGCTTTAAATTTCATGTTTCAAAATTCTAGAAATGGTTTTAGAAATTCAAGTTAAGGTTAAAGCTTAATTTAAGTGTTTAATATTTAATTGAAGTGTTAATTTGTGAATTTGAAAAGCTTAACCTAGTAGAAAATGCTAATTTTTGTTAATTACTATTTTGTCTAATTAAGGGTTTTTGCTTACTAGGTTTTTGCTAAAACTTAATTAAGCAAGTTTAAAAATATAGAAATGGTTTAAATGGTTTAACTTTGCTATTTGAAGATGATTGTAAATTATAGTTTTGGTAAAACGTGTAGTTTTGTGCTAAAAAGATAAATACTGCTTACTAGATTTTGGTAACTTTTAGGCGTGGGTTTCTTTTGACATTGCGACGTTATTTATATTGAGACCACGTTTATTGTTGTGTTTTGAATGCGAGATCGGGACGATCAGAATCTAGACTTGGTGTTTCGTAGTTTGGCGACCCTAATTAGGATTCTTGGCCGATGTCGTGTGCGTTAGATGCGCTAAGCGCGCAGTGTAATTTTCAGGGCGTTATTCTTGCGTTTCGATATCTTTTCGTTGATGTAGAATATATGCTTATGTGATGTGTTTGTGAAATTTTAGGTTTGCAAGCGGGGACTTCGGACGCTACGACAAGGGGAAAACAGGTGGTAGGCTTCACCTAACTTGAAGCGTTGGTGAGTAGATTTAACATCTACAGGGGAATCGCCCGCATGGCGTTATGCGTCTGGGCTAGAGATGTTATTTCTGTCGCAAATTCTATGTCATATTTAGAATTGCGCATTTACCCTATTACTTAGATATTGTTGTGCTTGGACTAGTATCCTTAGGACACTGCACATATTATTGACGATTCATGTTGCACGAGCACTGATTGTATGCTACACACACCGTCAATAATTGCCATGTCATGCATAACCCACTTATAGATATAATATTGCTTGGTTAGGGACATTGAGACTTTGATTCATATTTCTTTACGCATTGACTTATAGCATACCTGTATACCTACATGCTTTCACCTATGTTCTGACATACTTACATGCTAGTTATCTGTATACCTATAGTATATCGTACCATTAGTGATAGGTGCATGCACACTTTACGATATAACTACAGGTATACTTCGCATTTATGTTACTTATACCCGGGGGTACCCTACATATTTTACTATACCCAGGGGGTATACTACATCATTTGCTTATAGGTAGACACCTATACTTAGCTGTACCATATTGATTTCGCATTCATCTGGTTTCAGCTACATATTTTCCTTTATATGTTCGCATTTCAGATATATCGCACATATTTATTCCTGGATTTGCGCATTGTTATTTGGATTTTACATGATGTTTTCTGGATTTGGGAACCGCGGGAGTTCATAAAATTATGCATTAATTGAAAAACCCGGTTTCCTTGATATAATATATGCGCAGCCACCATGAGATTTATCGGTTCTGATTATATACTTCATACGAGGTGTGGATGCTGTATGAGGGTACATGGTGGGGCCCGGTATGGTTCCCTTCGGCAAGAAGATCGATGGACTTTGCCGATTGAGCCTGGAGGCGGGCAAGTACCTACCGGTGACAGTACCAATGACTCGGCGGGGATCGTGGGGATACCGTTTGGAGTCATGTACGTATAGATACGTCGAGAGGCGAGGGTCAGAGCTAGGCACTCGAGCTTTCGGGATAGCGTATGATACGTACCTATCAGAGGGCCAGTCGTGGTGACAGCACCTGATAGATCAGTATTTCTGTGTCGATGTTTGGCACATTGGTTTCATGATATTTCTAATTACTCTTTTGTATATATAACAGGGGATTGAGCCGCTGTTATATATACCCTTACACCAATATTAGTAGAATGGGACGCTAATATATGTGTATTGACCTCATCATATTTATTTATGTCATTATATTTAGGATGTTAGAATTTTGCTGGAGATTTGATTCGGGATATAAGAGATTCATTTGAGATTGGATACTAGATAGATATGTGAGATCTACTTGATATTGTACATTCGAGATATATGAGATCTACTTGCTGTTGTACATTCGAGATATGTGAGATATACTTGATATTGTACATACGAGATATGTGAGATCCACTTGATTTTGTACATTCGATATATACGAGATATACCTGATGATTGTACATTCGATATATGTGAGATATACTTGAGGTTGTACATTCGGGATATATGAGATATACTTGATATTATGCAATTGAGGAGAGGTGATACTTAGATAATATGAGGGCCAATTTGGGGCTGATTTGAGGAATTGTTATTTAAATTGTCTTGCTGGATTGTGATCCTACCACGATGTCAGGATTCTCTGGAAATGACATACTTCACTCCATACCTCACTTTACCTGTTTGTGCACTGCTTCATGTACTAGTAGTACCTGTTAGTGTACCTTTCATGATTGTTGCACATTTACATTCTCATATCCCTATCGCATGATTATTGCATACTGTTGTCATATCATTATTGCTTTATATATATATTGGTTGTACCTGCTAGTGTACTTTCCATTATTCTGCATTCATATGACATGTTATTACTGTTAATTGCATATATTAGATTCATGCTTTACATGCATACTTGCGATTACCTGCATATGTTATTTACTACTCACGAGTTGGCAACTCACCCCCGTTGTGCCACAGTGTTTGCAGGTGTTCCTCAGGATAGTCAGAGGCAGGCTATTATCACACATCTCATCATCTTTTGCTACGGATACCGCATCAACTCACAGTGTGCAGTTTTCTTAGGTGGGTTTTGTGGTTATTCGTTGTATTGTATATTCGTTGTATCCCTGTACTCTCCATCTACTATTTTCATATTTACTTAGAGACTTGGTGAGGACGATGTTGTATATTACGTTGGATTTGTTGTCTTTTATACAGTTTCCTTTCTATCGTCTTCTATTTCTTCGCTACGGCGTCGTATATTTGTGGTGGTGATTGTTTTCCGCCTTTGGGCATGAATTTGCTCCCGTTGGGGATGCTTTACCTTTTTATTTATGTTGTACCCACTTTTGGGGTTGGTTTTTATAAAGGAGGTGCTGCCAAAATTTTAAGGAAATAAAGTTGGACTTTTAAAGAATTTGGGTTGTGATTTCAAAGACTTTTAAACAATAATTCTTATCTTTTCTTGTCTTTTACTGGTTTAGATTTCTGGGTTTTGGCTTTCTTTTACTGCGTTACGCCTGTAGACATTGCGTAGTATTAGGGCCGTCACATGCCAATTTCGGATCGTGACACAAGACTCCATTCCTGGTACTGACATTCCAGCTTGAAATGAGTGGCTTCACGGGAATCTCATGCGTTCTCACTGTTGGCTATAGTACCCTCAAGGCAATCATTGTAATCACAGGCAGGTGATTATGATGATTGAGGGAGGACCTATACGGGTAGAACAGTCTTACTTAAAATGATAGTATGCTATCTGGTTTGTCTTTATCATCATGTACATGTATTATGTGGTATTACAGATTACTATTACATGTTGATAGAGCTCATAGGATTCTTACTTGACTACTAGCATTATGATGGCAATCATATACGTGAGAGCTGGGTGGTCTATAATCATATCCTTAAATGTCCATAGTCGTGGGAGTATCGAGACTGGGCATTGATACTCTAGAGTAGAATAGTGTGTACTTATCGGGACACCGACGAGGGGCAGTGGACGGTCTCACAAGCCATTGGTGTCAGTTTGTCACCTAAGATAGTATGCTGGTGCTTATTGGGTTATGAGTACACTGGACATACTCGTCGAGAATATGCTAGTTAGTATTATACCTATTGTCAGATAGCAGTTCCCAGGTGACATGTGTACAGGTTAGTCTGTCGACCTGAGAACGTCATTTGTCTTGTGTGAGTTCCCACTATACTTTGATTACTACCCTACCATGGCTCAAACAAGTCGTGCAAATAGGTTTTAGTTGGGTATAGTCCCGAGCCACATGGAGGAAGTGAGCGGATCGTCGGGGATTCTTCTCTCCCGGTATTGGGGGTTGATGTCGCATAGTGCACGGGTGGCCATCACCAGAAATCCTTGGCCAAGGTAGTCGAGAATTACTGATTTGGATTAGTAGTTTCTCAGTTGGTGATGGGCTTCATACCGACACGAAATATCACGTTATTAGAGGCCTGACTTTATCCACCCCCAGACTTGATATGCGATACTCTTAGACGAACGAACTGGACTGTACGGAGATTGTCATGGATAGGCTCAGTAAGGGTTTGGACGAGTTTGCTCGTCGTCCTTCCTTTCGCTCAATACCTGGGTAGCCGTTACGTACAGCTAGTGCCGCTGACGTTCTTGTGGTTAAACCCACTGCCAGTGTATTACCAAGTCTTTAGAGTCCCACACAGAGGGTTTTCTTACTTCGGGCGAAACGATGTAGAGGCCGTATGGTTTTATGGCAAGGTTCGATTATATGTGCGCACTTGTGCACGTATCATGATTTGGACGGATAATACTAGTGAGCTTTGGTTTAAGCCGAATCCTAGTATTATATTATTGGATTATTTTCGTCTCTTTGTATTCATATTACGGATACGGGTATGTATATACGGATGATGGGTATTCTTGTAATTTATTAGAAGATTGCTTCTAGAAGATGCCACCTCATTTAGTTATAACCATTTAGATTAAATGGTTAATGAGGTGGAGGGGATGAGGTGTTATTTGGCTTTTATCAAGCATGGATCACTTGGTGACTCATGGGGTGACTCATGGATCCACTATTGAAGCATGCTTGATATTTGTTTGTGTTGTGAGATATTTTGTTAGGCTTGAGTTTTATTCTTGGTTCACAACACTTAGCCATTTTTCTATGGTTGCTTCACACTCTCATCCTCAAGCTTCTTATTCTACCTCCACCCTAAAAGTTTCATGTGTTGAGAAACCTAGGGTGTTTAGAGACAAATTAATCCATCATTAGACTCTACATCCTCTAAGCTATTTAGCGAACTAGGTACCCTAGTTACCTCGGCTATGAGGTTGGAGCTCGAACTACAAATCCTCAGGTGGATCATCTTCGATGGAGGGAGACCGGCGATCAAGTTTGATCATGGTGGCCTCTAGGAGCTTGGGAAGATGGTTAAAGACTGAAGGATATGGATCATTCGGTATAACCATTCTTAACTCCTCTTTTTGTTTGCTAACTTTGGGTTAATAGTAGATCCGTATTATGGGGTTGTTCTAGCGCCAGTTTTATAAAATTTTTGTTCCGCATTCGGTTACGGTAGATGGCCAGGTCGTTGGCATAACCCAACATAGTATCAGAGCCACCCCATAAACCTTACTAGCTAGTTTGCACACGGTTAAAATCTCGATCGACCAATTTTTTAGAATCGTTTTTCTAATTTGATGTGTTTGTTGTCAATTTTAAAATCTGTTCAAAATATTTTTCAGAGGGTCTTAAAAATACGTGCAGGCATTTTTACGGGGCTAAAAGAAATTTGGATGCTTGAACCATCAAAATGGCCGCGGAACCGCGGCAATACTTACCAATTGGCGGCGGTTCCGCGGTTGTCTTGTGGCCAAAGCGTGCTAAATTTTTTCTGGCACTCCAATTCTTGGAAATATGATTTTTATGATATATGGTTTTGGCCCAGATTTGTTTGAGTGCTGGTTTTGCTTTTGGGGCAAATTTGGAAAAGTTTAGTCGATCAAAATTTTAAGTCTATGGTTTTCAGTACATACATTACTATCTGCGACCGTGAATATCATTAGAGCGGTATAACTCGTCTAACTGCTATATATTCTTTTAGACGGGTTTGTGAACATGACATTCATGTTGATGTTATGTGTTGTTCTGAGATTATGGTTGGATTGCCATGGTGGATAGCCAATGGTACAATGATAGTTGTACAGTTCAGATTCATTTGTACATTTGATATTGCGGGACGAGCATCCGACATGTGGACTGCCGTCTCTGCCTGTTTGTATATTATTTGTTTGGGACACGACAGGGTTGAGGTCGATGTTACCCTTGTACATATATTTTTCTTTTCTGTACTAGGATTACCCCGCGGTGGAGTGCTTGAATAGCCGGATTCTAGAAATCAACGGGCCTGCATCTCATGGTGTTGTGACGGAGGGGGCCTCACTCTAGAATTGGTGGGCTATTCGAAGCATTCGTAGGGGGTACAGGTTGGCCCACGGAGGGGTGCTAAAGTTAGCGGATTTCGTGAAGTGCTGGATGGCCCATTCACTTAGTTGATTGGGGTTGCCTCACTTCTGGGATTGACGGGTAACTTGCCGTGCTTGTAGGGGTCCAGGTTTTCATTGCACAGGCTATCCACACGACAGGGAACGTCGGGTCTCATTTGCTGCTCAAATGAAACCCGAGGATCCAAGATTATCCACCATTCTTTGTTGCTTGCTGAGATTCTGTGATGTTGCTTATATCATGCCTGGGACGAATATTATATATATATATATATATATATATATTTATATATATACTAATAGATGTTGTATATGTTTTGCATCCGCACTAGTCCAGCTACCGCTCTGCCGTTAGTTAAGTAACCTAACGGTGCATGACGGGACCTCGTGGCGAATGAAGATGGCATATACGTACATTGTTTTTTTGTTCTTTTCTAGTGTGATATGGTTTAATTGATGGGACTCCATTAATTCCGATTAATGCACAGAAAACAAACCTATATGATGTTGTTGGAACCAATTTTTTAAAAGCTGACATTACAGACATTCTCTTTTTCTTTGCACAGTGATATTCGGTTATGAATATCCAGCACCTCATTCGACGAGGCAAGAACCGAGATCCCTTTATCGGGAGTGACCTCTTGAGCAAAGGTTTCCGTCAGTGTAATAACTTTACTATAGTCGATTATTTTGCTTTGCATCGTGGTATTCGGTTTGGAATATCCTGAACCTCATTCGACGAGGAAAGAGCCGAGATCCCTTCACAAGGAGTGACCTATTTAGCAAAAGTTTGCGCCATTATATATTTGTAAAACCACTCGGTTCCTTCAACGATATCAATTTCATTACGTTAAAGGTTTTCCCCCAAAAATCAGCCGTAGCCCTCCGCCATTTCCTATGAGTAGTACTTAGTATTCGTGCTGCGTTTGTGTCACGACCCGAAGGTACGGAACATGACTGGCACTTAAATTATGAAACGTTTAAAGGCGTAACGTAATCTAAGTAAGCCAAAGCCCAGAAAACTAAACCGTTTAACAATTAGAGTGAAGCAAAACTTGTTTAAAGCAAGTGGTTTTAACAAATAAGTGGCATTAAACATTTAAAAGCAATATCATATTTTCCCGAAAATTTCGGCAGAGTCTCCTTTGTAAATACTGGCCCCCAAATGGGTACAACACATGAAAATACATATAAATAATGAATAAAGGCATCCCCAAGCGGGAGCTAGCTCTTCACCAATGGAGGAATCACAACCACATGCAATATGTATATCAAAAGTGCGAAATAAGCATCTGAAAGCAAGAAATGAGAAACACCATGTCGGCTCAAATGAGCATCGACATCAAAAAACACAAATACAAGTCTCACGAGTCTCACCGTCTAGTCCAATATACAAGGGTAGATGGAGTATACTAGATACAAATAAAAGTACAAGATGGAAAAAAGTATCCTCGCAACCCACCGATGGGCAAAGCTGCGAATCGATGTAATGAAGCAAAAGAGAAGGTACGCCCGTCGCTACTGTGCTGACGGATCAGACCTGCAAGATACCGTGGCACAACGGGGGTGAGTTGCCAACTCGTGAGTAGTAAGTAACATCTAATTAGGCCATCGTAAGCATGCACGCAATTGCGTCACAGCCTATATATACTAATATGATACGATGCACTAGTATGAATGCCATATGAATGCATATCAAACACGAAATCTGAACAAATCTGGTATGAGAAAATATGCATTCTTATCTTAGTAAACTTTTGTGCAATAACTGAAGTATCATCAATGAACTCAACTGAAAAAAAACCGTGTCAAGCATCGACACAATATATGTATATCCCAATATCTCAATGTCTCAATATCTCAATATCTCAATGTCGCAATATCTCAATGTCTCAATATCTCGGGCTCCGTCAGTCCGGATCGGCCTATATCATCAAATCTCATGACTACGGTCGGTACCCTTCGGATATCCGCCGCACCAACAATCACCGGTAGGTAATGCTCCCCTGCCGGGCTCAACGCCTTCTCAATACGTCCATCTTACTCCGGGGTACCTCACCGGGTCCACCATGTACCTGCAGATGGTGCATCCCCCTTCTCGAATCGGGTATATGATACAGCTCAAGAACCGAGAAAACTCATGGTGGACGCCATACACATCATATCACGAGAAAACCGTAAATTTCTCTTTTTAAAATGATAATAGGTTTATAAAATTCTTGCGGGTTTCCCCAAAAATCCAGAAATCTCATCAATACTGAAATCTCCAAGAATAATCACAATATATGAACATGTTGGAAATGATGGATCTCTATGATATCAATAACATGCGATGCGATGCATGACCAGAAAACTATGTGTGATTGATGATGCAATGAGTTATATATATATGATTAGCAATCCTACATATCCATTCTGACGAAATGAATGTACAACTACCAGCTTACATATCATATATGAGGCATATGTTTTAGATACTGATCTAAGCAAGTTCTACAGTGTTCGTGGCATAGCAATTACCAAAGGCGTGTGTGTTCGTATGAATAGTGCACGTGCAGCATGAATCAATGGTAATGGTGCAAGTGTCCTATGAGATGATCTCACACATATATATAGAAGATGATGCGATGCAATGAGATGAATAAGTAGGAAACTATGCATATAAATGCAAGTACTACTAGTAATCCTAACTATCGGGCACCTTGCGCCATCCAGACGATTTCCCCGTAGATGTGTACATCTACTCACCGGAACGCCTCGGCTAATCTGATCCGATCTCAGCCTTGCCTTTCCACGCCACGTCCGACGCCTCCGCACCCGATCCTAGAATCGCACACAAGTAAAAAAAAAGAGGGTAAATATATAAATAGTCGCGGACACAAACAATACAAGTCAACTACGCGCACTAACTAGACGCGCACGCACTTGGTGCACAAAACGCGCTCGCGACAACGCCATAAACCACAACTAGGGTCGCTATACATGGCAATCCCCAAACCTAAAACCCAATTGTACCAATCGCGCATTCACAATACATTAAAATATTATATGAAATAGGTAGTAAACCATCAAAACCTCAAACTTAATTCAAATCGATTTATTCCAAAAACCTAGTAAGCAACTATTAACCGTTTTAGTACAAATCTAGATGTTTTAGCAAATCTAACGGCCACAAAGCTCACTCAATATCTTAATTAGGCCACACAATTACTAACTATATTTTAATTTCACATATTTACACACTAATTAAAAACTTAGTTTGCAAAATTATATAATTAATACAATTTAAAAAATAACAATTAGTAACTTAACAACTAGATTATATTTTTGATGGAATTTTAGAGATTTTTGAAGTGAAAAGAGATGGAGAAAGGGGGGGGGGGGGGGGAGGGGAGCTGCAGCAGGAGGCTCGGCCAGCCTTGGGGAGAGGGGAGAGAGAGTGAGGTGTGTGAAAATACCAAGTCAAGAAAATCCCTCCATACCTCAAGTCAACATGCCCATGCTTCTTTTCTTTATTCTTTTTATTTTTAATTAGAAAATGAGGGGATTTTTGATGAGAAATGAAGTGGTGATATGGGGAAGGGCAACTAGGGGTCACGGCCAAATTGGGGAGAGGAAAGAGAGGGTGAGGTGTTGTGTGTGAGTGAGGGAAACAAGGAGATAAACACCATACCTAATATAATATGGACCTTACCTCAATTATCTTTACTTTATTTTATTTTCCAATT
Source organism: Agapanthus africanus (assembly GCA_030015575.1). Taxonomy (NCBI): domain Eukaryota; kingdom Viridiplantae; phylum Streptophyta; class Magnoliopsida; order Asparagales; family Amaryllidaceae; genus Agapanthus; species Agapanthus africanus. The sequence continues at coordinate 404,604,461 of CM057349.1, read as the reverse complement.
TATTTTATCCTAGAATTCTCTAGAACTATGGAGACAAGTGTAGAAAAGAGAACATGTTATAAACTTGTTATGGTTCACATTTGTGTAATTAACCCATTCTCATTTGTAATTAACACTAATTAAATGTATAAGTAAAAGCTTATAATAATTTTTTAAAATAATTAATTAAGAAAATATTTAAGTAAACTAGCAATTTATAAGTGACCAATTAAATACCAATACTAGCAATTACATAGCTAAAATATGTATATTTAAGTCTAAGTGGAAAAATAATTATATCATGGTTTTTACCGAAAATACATATTATCATAAATTAATACATAATTAACCTAATCGAATTTTCAGAACGTTACAATCTTCCTCCCTTAAGAAAATTCGGTCCCCGAATTTAAAATCTAACTATGCGTACCCTCGAAAAGATGGGAATATTTCTTCCGCATCTCGTCCTCGGCTTCCCACATGACCTTTTTCGCCGTTCGGGCCACGTCAAAGAACCTATACGGATGGTATGACCTCGGACCTCAGTTTCTTCACCTACCGATCTAGAATGACTATCTGCTGCTCGGTGAAAGAAAGATTGCACTCCAGCTGGATCGTCTGATGCTGTATCGCGTAAGAGGGGTCATGAAGGTACTTGCGGAGCATCGATACCTGAAACACGGGGTGAACATCTGGGAAGCTGGGTGGAAGTGCCAAACGATAAGTACTGTGCCGACACGCTCGAGATTCTCTATGAGACCCACATATCTAGGACTAAGCTTCCCTTTCTTTCCGAATCTCAACACGCCCTTCAACGGAGAAACCCTCAAGAAAACATGATCGCCTACTATAAACTCAAGTCTGCGCCAAAGTCAGTATGCTCTGGGCTGCTCTCATCCTATCCCGAATCAACTGAATCTTTTCGGTCGTCTCCTTCACAATCTGCGGCCCCAAAATACTGCTCCCACTGATCTCTGTCCAACATACGGGTGATTGACATTTCTCCCCATAAAACGCCTCAAAGGGTGCCATCTAAATCTCCTCCTGGAAGCTGTTATTATAGGAAAACTCTATCAAGGCAAGTGGTGATCCCAACTTCCACGAAATATAGAACACAAGCTCAGAGCATGTCCTTACGAGTCTGAATGGTCCGCCCTGATTGATCGTCGGTCCGCGGATAGAAAACTGCACTGAAACTCAATTAGGTGTCCAAAGCCTTCTGAACTTTCTGCCATAGTCGGCTGGTGAACTGGGTGCCTCTGTCGGACACAATACAAGTTGGAACTCCATGTAGTCGCACAATCTCATCAACATATGTCTGAGCATACTGAACAAATCCGAAAGTGGTCTTCACTGGCAGAAAGTGAGCTTCTTTCGTCAATCGTTCTACGATCACTCAAATAGAGTCATACTCTCAACTGGTCCTAGATAGACCCATGATACAATCCATAGAAATTTGTTCCCATTTCCACTCCGGAATGGGCAAAGGTTGTAATTCTCCTGCTGGCTTATGATGCTTAGCCTTGACTTGCTGACAAGTCAGCATCCCGAAACAAAATCTGTGACATCTCTCTTCATCCCGAAACAAAGTCATCATCCCTTTCGGCTATTTGTTTTATTTACTCGCTGCTTTTTATTGCGAGTTGCCCAACCATTTCGGCTATTTTGTATGCATACATTTTTACTTGCTGATTTTGTTGCAAGTTGCCCCATCATTTTGGCTATTTCATATGCATTTGTGGCTCGCTGGCTTTTCGCTGCGAGTTTAGGATTAGACACCGATTTTGGCATCAGTATCGCTACAACTGGAATATTACCAGGAGCGAATCATCATTTGCCTCTGTCGATGTTGGACAAAGGTTGCTTAGCAAACAGGGTTAAGATCCTGTCAACGAATGCTTTTAACTTCATGAGCCATAAGGGTCTCATAAAGGTTTCTCCCTACAAGTCGTGAGGATCTCGTAGGTGCGTTTTCTCCTTAGGAATCGTGAGAATTCCCAAGTGTATGGTTTCTCGTAAGTCGTAAGGATCTTACAAGAGTGTTCTCTCCTTATAAGTCGAGAGGACTTGCCGTGTAAACATATCCCTAGTCACGGGTAGGACATTGTTAGGGAAATGTTTATTCGCGCCCGTGGATTGTATACAAGGGTCGATATCGAAACGCTTGTAGGGCAGTCTGTGGGTTGTGATGGTTTAAGAACAGGTTCAGATCCCTGTAGCTTAAGGCTTTTGAACCCTATGAGCCGTGAGGGTCTCAAAGGGGAATTTTCCTTACGAGTCATGAGGATCTCGTAAGTGTAATTTCTTCTTAGGAATCGTGAGGATCCCTAAGTGTGTTTCTCCTTTGTGAGTCGTAAGGATCTCACTCAGGTGGTTTCTCCTTATAGGGTCGAGAGGACCTTGTAAGTGTCTTTTAACAAGATTGCGCCCTTTCGGGTTTTCACAAAACTCGCCGGTAGTCCTGTTGTTTTTACTCACGGAGCCCTTTCGGGTTTTCATCTGTGCCCATTCTGCTTATGGACGTACCGTTTTTTTAGCCTTGGGATGCTGCAGTCCGTAGTAGTTTACCGACGTTTCGGTCAACAGCCAGTTTTAGGACATAGTGGTCCATTGTTAGTTTAATGACGTTTCAGTCCGTTGCAAGTTTTAGGACATTGCGGTCCAACATTGCCGTATTCGAGGCGAATTTCTAGTTTACGGACTTTTCGGTCCACGGGGCTTTCTCTATGAACGAGCACGATGCCCCCGGCATGTCCACCTTTTTAGGGGCATGAGGTTATGGCGGGTTCACCTTCCAGTTTTCGGATAATGCGAATTTGCCTTGTTAGTATTGGTCCTCAATTCAGCCTTTGAAGACGAAGCAATCTTCGATTGGATGACTTACTACTTGGTGGTAAGGGCAGTAATTAGGACTGTTGACATCACCTGGCTGCAACGGACGTTTTGGATCCGGTAGATTGATGAGTCTGTTGCGTACTGCCAGCTCGAACAGTCTCCTCGTTTTATCCTGGGGAAACCAGTAAGGACGTCCCAGTCTCTCCTCGAGGGATGGGCGTAGACGCACGTTGTTTTGGCGAACAACCGGCTTTGAGTTGCTCGGCTGCTGCTGAGTATTGGCGACGAAGGTTGCTTTCCCTTTTCCTCTTTCATTTCAAGGATCTGTCTATGAGGAGGACGGTCTATGGCCCATCTGGTCCATTTGGGCTAGTTTGTCAATCAAGGCTTGGAAAGTAGTTGGCATGAAGAACATCATGAATTGCGAAATAGTCGCTTGAGGGTCGAGAGTACCCACGAACATTCCTACCGCAGGTGCTTCTTCTATGCGCTGTTCACATTTTGACCATAAATTCCGCCACCGTATCGCGTACTGGACCTATGTTTCTCCAGGCTTCACTCTGGCATTGATCAATGCTGTGATTGGGGTGCGTTCACTAGCACTTGCGAAACGCTGGGTGAATAGCAACTCCATGTCTGCCAATGTCTTGACAGAGTCATTTGGGAGTTCGAAATACCACTCGAATGCCGTCTCCGAAAAACTGCCAACAAACTGGCGGAGCAGTAGCTTATCGTCACCTCCAGTGTTGCCGCATAAGGCTCTGAATTGAGCGACGTGCTGATGCGGATTTCCCGTCCCCTTGTATACGTGGAATTTGGGGATCGTGTATCCCGGCGGGTACTTTATTTGGTCGTACCAACCCGGATAGGGTTGTCCCGTTTTAACAATTTGCCCAGCCGCTTCATTCGCCTGATGAACTTGTATCTGCTGAGCGATGTAATCATCCAGAGCGGCCTTGGAAATGGTCTCCTCCTTGGCTGCTGAAAGAGCCGGAAGAGGGTTCGATGTCTCCCCTCTATCGTCTTCAATGATAATCGGGGGGTCTTCAGCAGGAGGATCCGGTTGTAACATCATCCCAGTCATGTTCTGGAACAAAAGAGTCATTCGTTTTATGTTGGCCGCCTGCTCCGCGGCCTCTTTTTCTTTCCTCTCGAGCATTCTTCGGAGGAAATCAGCATCAGTTTCTTGTTCCTGACGCTGCTCTGAGGTCTCCGGATTTTCTTTCGGCCCAGTGAGTGCGGCCATTGCAGTTAGCATCTCCTGCTGCTGCTCCTGAGCCTTTGTTATCGATCAAGTAAGCGGTCAATGACCCGTAGAAGCACGGCTTTCCTCTTTTCCGAAAGCCATATAAATGGTGTGTGTTACTATGCCCCCAGACTTGGGGTGTTTAGATTCAGCATCCTTGCGGTTCGCCGCAGTCACGGGGGCTTTCTTCGGCATACTTTTCTTGTGGGCTGTTGAAGTTGAGGGAGCCATTGCAGCGAGCACCCAGACGGATGACATCTTCTGTAGTACCACGGGATGACTCTTTTCTTGCTGAGCTTTAAGCTTCTTTGGTCGGCGAGAGTAGTCCTGGTCAATCACCGATTCCTGGACCTGTCTCCAGACTTTGTAAATTTTGGATGACAGCCGCTGAGGGGGCTGCTCCGGCTTCTTTTCTGTAGCATTCTCCATAGGTGGGGAAGATTTCTTCAACACGGCAGTGGGAGAGTTTTTGCGAACCCTCCTTAGCGGTTCAAAGCTATTCCCAGTTGGAACAGCAGCGTCAACTTCCACCGTTAGAGCTGGCGGAGTCAGTCAGGAAGGAGAGTTGCCCCCAGCCTTCCTCACTCGGCGCCAATGACGACGGCGAGCATGTCATGCCGTTGGGATTGGTTCAGTTACGAGGATGGCTTCATCATGCCCCCTGTTTTGGCGAAGGGTTGCCGTCGGCGTCAGCCTCTTAAAGACCGAAGTCCGTTGAGAAGCAATGTCCAATCTATAAAAGACGGACCTCTGGGCAGGTGTGACATCGCCTGGAGCGGGAGCCGGAGTGGCCAGCCTTGTGAAAACTGACTTCTTGGCAGGAGAAGCCTTTCCAATGATTTCGTCCGCTTGAGCCGGGATGGTTATCCGCTTTGGGATGGCTGCTTCAGGTATTGCGGGCTTGTTGGCGTTCTGGCTCAGTCTGTTGAAAACTGAGGCATTGGACTTAGGTGACCCGTTGAGAGGGGCCGCAGTAGTTGCAAGCCGATCAAAGACCGACTTTTTGGGAGCTTCTTATGATGGTATAGGAGCGCTGAAGCTCGTTGGCGGGAGCATGGTCCCGAAGAACAATCCAGTGGTGGCCTGAGTGACCTGTTCCACCGACATAGCGAAGATGGAGGCCGCTTGGGGCCTGTAAGTCACTCCTCCGGACGGGACGGAGCGAGAGTTGCAGTTGCAGTTAGTGCAGGTTGAAGCCATTGATCTTCTATTTTCTGCACGGAACAAGACACCAAATCTTAGTAACTCAAACTCAAGGGCAACCATATCAAACCGTGATTCGTTCGCGAACACGACACAGGAAGTGTGGAGTGGAAAGAGGAAAAGGTCCCACCGGACGTGCCAGAATCTGTTCTCCGCCGAAAGACGCGACCGGGACGTTGGGATGTCCGTCCTGAATTTCGAGGGCAGATGCTATTTGGTGCTATCCGTCCACCTCTCCGAAGATGCCAAGTTGATTTATAACAACGTGTATCGAAGGTTTAAACGGATGCGGCCGATGTAGCAGACTTCGTCAGATTCCCCCTCACTTGAGGGGTTTTTGATTATGGGGATGCTCTTCCCTACAGGCGCAAGCCCCTGCAGTTAATTACGCTACCGTATCGTGGTAACCACTTTCTCCTTCTCCAGATGGTCACTTCGTGTCGTGTGTGTTTTGTTTTGTTTTTGGTTGCCCATGGATTGTATACGGAGACTAATTTATGTTGTCGCCCGTAGGGCGTGGATTAGTCCAAATCCGTATTTTCTTAGATTTGGGTTTGGGGGTTGGGTTTAAGGATACGTTAGTCTTATTTGAGACTAAGATCAACTTAAACGCTTTGTTAAGGATACGTTAGTCTAATTTTAGATTAAGATCAACTTAACGGGATCGTTTTGATCCAATAAAAAGAGCATTTGGGCTCTATTGTTTAGTTTAGGGACATTGCGGTCGACTACCAGTTTAAGGACATGGTGGTCCATTGTTAGTTTAATGACATCTCGGTCCAAGGTTAAGGACATCATAGTCCATGGGTTTAAAGGGGACCCCACAGTCCGAGGTTAAGGACATCATAGTCCGTGGGTTTAAAAGGACCCCACAGTCCGAAGTTTAAAGACGTCATAGTCTATAAAGTTTAAGGACATCATAGTCCATGAGTTTAAGGACCCCACAGTCCATGTAATGATTGGTTATCGGGACCGTCACCTCTCTGAAGATGTTGAAGGATTACAATGACAGATATCAAAGGAGTGAAGAGATGTACCCTTGAACCAAAGTTGATTGGGAGATCTGTAGTCCAATTTGGCACTAAGATCAATTAATTAGATTATGAGCACATTGACTCAGTTAAATCTGAATTGAGGACTTATGGCCAACTTGGGCTAAGTCCAATTAAGGTTTAAAATGTTAGACCTTGGTTTGGGCTGCTGAACATTTGTCTGGGTTCAGCCTCCCATTATTCAGTAATGCTAAACAAGGGTTTGAGGATCTGACAATATTTTGTCTTTTATTGGGTATTGACCATTCATCATGGCTCTGGAGTTTTCTTTGAATGTCATATGAAATGATCAAGTTTGAAAGAATGTAATTGGGGTTTAATCAAAGGGGATTCTTGACTCAGAAAGACTTAGACAATTTGGGCTAAGACTGGTTTGAAAATAGTGTTAAACACTAAAGCATACTTGGTGACCACGTGCTCCCACGTGATGTGCTGAAAATAGTGTTAAACACTAAAGACAAAGCGCTTAAAGTAGTGTTAAACACTAAAATTGAATTGGTCACGTAGGGTCACGTGAGGCATCTGAAGATCTGGTCAGACTTCCTTTATTTTCTTCCCAGAGTGTTCAAATGAGTGTTAAACACTTAAGTCTTCACGGCCATCACGTGTGGGCACGTGATGGATACCCATGCATTGATTTATCAAAGTGTTTATTAGGGGTCACGTAGGGATACGTGAGGGCGCCCATAATTGATTCTGCCTTGGGTTTGTTCCCTTTTGTTTTGAGGGTCACGTGTGAGCACGTGAGGCATTGCCTCCAGACTAATTCCTTCCTATTTTTAGGAATCTGTTTAAGGGTCACGTGGGAGCACGTGATCATGCCGTATTCGTTCTTTTTCATTCGTTGGGGGATGAGGGTCACGTGTTACTGATTTGTATTGGGATTTTAGATCAAAGAATATTTGTAACCGCAATCAAGAACGGCGTCGCTTGGTAGCTAGCCGGTGAGTACGGGTCGGTCCACAGGAATGTTGTATATTTCCTAATTTGGTCTAACGAGTTAATTCCAAACGGTGTGAATGGATTATCGCTAAAAACTAAGATTTATATTAAGACTAGAATCTTGCTAGGGTTAGGTTTAGGTTAAGTTTGGAAATTGAAGATTTCCTCACCGCTTTCAATGCCCTAATTTAGATCTCTTTTAGGTGTTATGGTAACAATTAATAAAGGGGATTAGTTCCATCGGTAAGAAACGATGTTTCTCCCTCTAGGTTCTAGTCTTTCCTTTCTTAACCCTTACCCTAACCTCCATGGAAAACATACACAACCGGTCGTTTATACTACGGTATCACCGTTACCTCGAGGGGTAAGGTGCCGTAGGGAACGGTGTGTGTATGTTTGCATGGAGTCCTAATTATTAACATATGATGGGGAAAGAAAGGGGTAAGAGATTTCATCTCTCAAGCCTTCCCTATTCCTAACCTTAACAAGCGAGGAGACTACTCGCTCATTAGGGAATTGAATGACATTCTAACTATCTAACTAGGGCAAATAATTAAAAGTAAACTAAGGCAATGAAATAGAAATCTTACTTTATTTATGGCTCTCTCCAAACTTTAACACAGGAATTACAGATCTGAAGTTATGAAATGAAAAGAGGCATCACCTAAAACAGGTTTTTAGGATTCTATTTATAGATTCATAGAAACCCTAGGTTACAATCGCGTCATATCTGTTTTTACAATTTTACCCCCTAAGAAACATAACAAATGCACCGACGCACCGACACGAGGAATACGTGCCGGCACGTGGCCGCGCAACCGTGGCCAGAACCCACGTTTGGCCGCGGATCCGCGGCCATATAGGGTCTTCATGAGCTGCTTTTTCCTGGGGTTGTTCTGTTGCATTATTACTTCTATTTTCTTCAGTTTTTTTTCTTCTGGATGTCTTCTGCTTCTCTTCCAGATCTCCACAGTGAATAATTGTAGTAGACTTTTACCGTTGCTTCGTGACGAAGTCTTGAACCTTGCGCTTCCTTTGTACTCTGTGAAATCTTCCATTGATCTTCGTTTATTCTCCAAAATGTAGGCTTGATCAAGATTCTTCCATTCGTTGGTCGTAGTCTCACTTTTGTATCGTCTTTTCATCTTTTTCACTGTTTTTGTTCCGAGAACCTGTAACCTGCAACTAAGTAGCAGACATGGGTCAAAAGCACCTGTTTATTTGTAAAATGACTAAGAATGGGGAATATAATAATGCAAAATTATGATATGAACAAATACCCCCAAACTTATCTTTTGCTCGTTCTCGAGCAAACCTAGTTTTATTCTCGACGAAAACCTAACCTCACTTTTGCAGGGAAACGCGATTGCACTGAGTTCGTGCAACAAGCCGTTAAACTTCTATGTGTCCCTAGTAGGAGGAGTGTTGTCTCTTGAGGGTTTTCAGCAGATACTACCCACAAAATCCTATCAATTAGGCCCATTGACTTTTATTCTCCAATTAGGTTTTCTAACAAGGAATTCTATTATCTTCGACTCATAAATTATCCACCCGTATTCTTCACGCTTCCTTATTATTCAACTTAAGATTATATATGTCCTGTAGACTTACTTAGCTTTCGGCATCTCTTAAGTTTTCCTTCTAGGGTTCTATCTCAACTCAGGAATTTTTATCATCTCTATTAAAGATATAAGTCCTATTCTTCCTTCTTATCTCTTATCTAAACCCCAATCATATACCCCTACGTGTGTGTATATATCACCCCTACACTTGGAAATTCAAATCAAGCAATCATACTCTTGTCCGTTGTCCAAAGCACTTCTTAATCGGTGAATTTTTAGATGAATTTTGCTTACACATCCTTCATGCGACCGTTAATACTTCTTGAGGTACCAACAACCGATTATAAGATGTGTTTGCACATTAAAGCGTAATTCCTAGTCTTGTAACACCTAAGGCTTTAGCAGTGACTCCCAAACCAGTTGGTCTAAGGCACTAGGTGATGAAGCACCCTCGCTAAATATTTTTCTATTTTTGCAGCCTTAAGTAATTACAAAAACCGGTGTTCATTTTTTATTATCTCTTTATTCACACTTGAAATTTTATTTTCTTCGTACTAAGGACTTTAGACAAGAGCATTTCAAGATCTCCTCTACTATTCTAAGTTTCAAGGTGCGTGTTTGTGCAATTTGTAGGGTATATATTTTTAGAATTTAGACTTAAGCTTAGGAATTATTTTTCAAACTTATATTTTAATAAAAATATCAATACTCTTCCCTTGTTTTAACTTAGCCCAAGAATTCAACTCGAAATTTGCCTATTTCTAAATAAACTACAAAGACATATATTTTCTACCGTTAAATTTTTTAAGAAAGGTTATTTTTAGGGTTTTTTATTTACTAAGTCTAAGATCTAGTTGTTCCTAGCTAGTTAACCTTTTTTGTCAAACTCAAGTCAAATATGGCCAAAATTGAATACTTTCATTTTTATAATTTTTAAAATTTTCAATTTTTTATGGGTTTTAAAATAAGTATGCAAATGCAAAAAAAAAAATGTACATACGAATGCGAAGGAAGAAGGCTTACCGAGCATAGCATACCCCCAAACTTAAACTTGACAGTGTCCTCACTGTCATGCTACACCAAGAGGGTTGAGAATGTCGGCACTTCCCTGTTTATTTATTTATTTATTTTTTATATTTTTTATATTTTTTTTATTGTTAAAAGGAAAAACAAATGTATATACAAAAAGGCCCCACCAAACTTCATTGAAACAATGTTAAACGTCATTGCCAAACTTTGCAAAGACCAAACGTCAACACCAACCAGTTGAAAAATTTATCTGTGTAGAGTATCGGTCGGTGGAAGAACATGTTGTACCGATCCAAAAAGAATTGGGGAAGATAGAAGTGGTGGTATGGAAAGTGTGGAAGTGAATAGATAGGAGGTGATGATGAATCAAAACGAGAATGTGAATGATCAGAAATCAGTGGAATATTGGCATTCTCGTAACTTATTAAAAGAAAAGGGGGTGGTTCAACTTCTAAAGGAGGAGGTTGACAATCCCCAAGATGTTTCTGTGGATCCTTTATCGACTTGGCATCATCCATCATAAGCATATGATATTCAATTATGAGGGAACTAATCTCCTCGATGTCCGCCATAGTCCAGCCGAAAGCTTGCCGCTTATCTTGTAAGACCATTAAAATGGCTTTCTCTTGCTCGAGGGCTAGAGAGGCCGATGTGATAACGGGAAATGTCTCATTCTTACCTAGGTAAGCATATTTAAGGTGAGACGACAAGGGCTTGAGTTCGAGTTTCAGAGGCGAAACAATCAAAGGTAAAATAGGGGAATCTACCTCGAACTCAAAGGACTCCAACACTGGTTCGAAATCACTGCAAACAACCGAATCAGATGGTTCAACCAACTCATCCAAAAATTCAAAAAGACACATATTCGGGCGGTGAATCGTTAAAATCGTCCGAAAAGGTGAAACATTCATAATCAATATCGGTTGTGCCAACTGTGTTAGATTCAAGGAGGGACGCACTAGTGGCGTAAAAACTATTGTCATCAAACAGAAATCTTTCAAGCTCGCAGTCCTCCTGCGTGATTTCATGAATACAGCAAACTTCTGGTGTACTAGTTTTAGGCACGGGGGGCATACTTCCTATCTTGTAAATATTGAACTCACTAGACATCTTCCCGAAGGATAGAGTCATGGAGCCATTGCGACAATTTATTACGGCATTTGAAGTGGCCAAAAATGGTCGACCGAGGATCACCGAAATTTGGTTCCGTGGGTTAGCAACAGGTTGTGTGTCCATAACAATAAAATCAACGGGGAATATGAATTCCCCTACTTTGATCAACACATCCTCTAACTCACCCCTAGGATGGGTGATTGATCGATCAGCCATTTGGAGAGTACAACGAGTGGGTTTCAACTCTCCAACTCCTAATTGCTCGTACACGGAGTAGGGAAGCAGGTTAACACTAGACCCAAGATCTAAAAGTGCTCTATTGATGTTCTTATTCCCAATTGTTATTGAAATTGTAGGACAGCCAGGGTCCTTTCGTTTTTGGGGTAAGGGTTGACGTTGGTTAATAGCATTGCTCACGGCACTAGCTACTAGCACTTTCTTGGGTGTCTGAGATTTTCTATTCGAGGTGCATAAGCCCTTTAAGATTTTCGCGTAAGAAGGGACCTGTTGGATTGCATCCAAGAGAGGTATATTTATGCTAACCTGTTTAAATAAATCCACAATCTTATCCATTTGTGGAGTTGGTTTATTGGATCTCAACCTGTTTGGAAATGGAGCATTTTGAAAATCTGTTGAGTCCAATGTCTGTGGAGTACATTGCGGAGTTGGAACGGATCCTAGTGGTGGTGTGTTCGTGAAGTGAGAAGTGGGTCCGTTAGGATTAGAAGAAGTAGAGCCTTGAGAAGGACGGAGAATAGGCTCTAACGAAGAAGATGAAGATGAAGAGGAAGAAAATGAAGAAGAACCACCGGCATGGGTGTCATTATTGATACCCACGTTATTTTGCAACACTCTTCCAGATCTCAACGTGGTCACCGCATTTACATTATGATTTTGATGTTCATATGCAACATGTGCGTTGTGTGTGTGACCAGGATTTGGCAATGGTTGAGATAGAAGCTTTCCCTTGTCTCGCTCGCTCAACGCAGCAGTTAGTTATGCAATTTGGGCCTCAATTGATTTGATACTTTGATCATGTGAAGCATTGTTGTGCACCAAAGACTGAATAGAAGTCTCCAACCTTCCTGCGGATTGTGTAGATTGTTTTAGGAACGCATCTAGACTTTTTTCTAGCGAGATAACCTTGTCATCATTTGGTTGAACAACATTGTTTTGAGGATAAGAGTTATTGGGCACAAAATTGTTCATTTGGTTTGGGTAAGGTTGTGGTTGGAAAGGTTGCTGGTATTGAGTTTGTTGGGGTGCTTGTTGTTGTAGAGGAGGAGGCCTTTGAAAGTTATTATTGCCTTGATTTTGATTCCAAGCAAAATTTGGGTGGCTCCTCCAACCCGGATTATAAGTCGAAGAGTATGGATCATTTCCTTGTCTTTGCTGAAAAGCAGCATTGACTTGATCTTGTCCTTGAACAGGTGGATTGTAAGAACACTCTTCGGTAAGATGTGATGGATTCGAACAACAAGCACAAACAGTTCGTGGGGGTAAAGCAGAGGCAGGAGAAGGCGATGAGATTTTGGTCTCAATTACTTCTAGCTTTTTCGTAAGTGCGGCCATCTCGTCCTTCATAGCAATTGACATATCTAATTGATGTATGCCTGCCCTAGACTGACTAACAGAAGAAGATGAGGTGGTCTTGGTGCTTTCCCACTGAAGTGTTTATTCAGCAAGATCCTCGAGAAACTGCCACGCTTCCTCACTAGATTTGGTTAGAAAGTGACCTTGACAAATGGTTTCTAGCAACTGCTTCGTTGCTGGGTTCAATCCCTCGTAAAAGTTGCCAATTTTCGATCCCATGATGAGGGCATTGAACAAGTAGGTCTTTGAATCTTTCAAAACACTTCCAAAATGGTTCGGAAGGAAGCTGGGAAAATTGCATAATCTCATTGCGAATTCTCGCGGTCTTGTGATGAGGATAAAACTTCTTAAGAAAAGCTTTAACAAACTCGTCCCAATTTCTAATTGAATGTGATGCTGTGCTGTATAACCACTTCTCGGCTAAGTCACATAAGGTGAAGGGAATGACCCTTAGCCTTATAGCATCATCTGATAATTGGGTTTTTTTCATCATGGCGCAAACGTTTTGGAATTTGTTTATGAAGATATAGGCATCTTCAGATTCCAGTCCATGAAATTTTTGCAGCATATTGATGAAGTGGGGTTTGATCTCAAAATTGTCCCCATTTGCCGGTGGGAGTGAAAGACAAGTAGGTAAGGCGGTGCGGACAGGGTAGAAGAGATCTTGGAGCACGATTCGTTGGGACGCTTCAACAGGCGGGTGGTTCGGGTTATTCGCACCTAACGGAGGTGGAATCAGTCCCGTGGGTAAGGTGTTGTTGGGATTATATCCCGACATACCTTCGGAAGAAGAATTTGAAGGTGAAGGTGAGGCAGTGGAAAGAATTTCGACTTCGGAGTTGAAAACTTCGTCGGTCGGTACCAACGAAACACAGACTAATCGGGCGCTAGTGTCCCTAGTCCAACCGGACATACACTAAAGAGGTAGTGTAGTCAAAAAGGTGAAAAACAGAATGTGGGGGTAAGAAAACGGTAATGAGAAGAAAGCGGGGTAAGTGGGGTGCAAAGATTTCTTTAGCGACAAGTTGCAAGTTTTTTTTATTTAAAATTTTCCTTTTTTATCCTTTTTTATGTGGAGTTTTTTGCAAAAAGATTTTCGATAAAAGGCTATGACACACTTTCAATCAACCACAAATGCACAATCAGGCCTAGATCTAGGGTCATCTAGGTCAGCTAGACAGCTCCTAACTATTCTAAAGGGCTAGAAATAGGACCTCAAACTGCCTCTTCACCGCCAATTGCGGTCAGGTAAGTGCTAGGTGAGTGGGAGGCTTTCCACTACAAGTAGTGGCCCTAATTAAGTAACCACTCGCCTTAGACACACTTGCCTAGACACCACAAAGTCAGGTTAGGATCAACGGCCGATGCCTACAACTAGTCCTCTGTCCTATTGAGCGCGACGTCCTTAGGGCTGAATCTAGTATTTTTTAATTAAATAATGGTCAATGCATATGCCTTATGTGATTTCTGGGGTCGTGGGAAAGGTGGTGAAATCCCCACCCAATCTGAATTGGTCTCAAGCCCCTTAAAGTCCGATTAAAAATATGCAAAGCAGTAACAATCACTTGCAATCAATTTTTTTATTATTTTTTAGCGCGGTGCAAAGAATCCTGCACAAGATCGATTATTGGACGGGGGAGATTTTTTTTAGCGCAAAGAATCTTGCAGGAGATTTTACAGAAGATATATTGGGATTTGCAGAAGAGAGAGAAAGGGATCTCACAAAAAAATTTGCACTCGCTGACGTCACTATACTGCCGCGTTTCCACCGCAGAAGGGGGGTTCGCACCGCGGTTCCGCGGTCGGTTGAGCGGTTCAGATCCTGAGGAATTTTCTGCTCTTATGTTCTTAATATCCTTTGTTGTTCGGATATGCAGTTTTTTGTTTTGATCTCTGGATTTTTTCAGATCCGAACTCGTTTGTCGTTCCTGCAAAATTCACACGAGAAACCCTTCAAACAATAAAAGATGATAAAATTTATATATATATATTTTAATTTTTCTGTTTTTCTGTTTTTTATAATTTTATATTAACCCGAAATTGCAAAAAGGAAATATTACGCCATCTCCGGCAACGGCGCCATTTGATTTGTATTGGGATTTTAGATCAAAGAATATTTGTAACCGCAATCAAGAACGGCGTCGCTTGGTAGCTAGCCGGTGAGTACGGGTCGGTCCACAGGGATGTTTTATATTTCCTAATTTGGTCTAACGAGTTAATTCCAAACGGTGTGAATGGATTATCGCTAAAAACTAAGATTTATATTAAGACTAGAATCTTGCTAGGGTTAGGTTTAGGTTAAGTTTGGAAATTGAAGATTTCCTCACCACATTCAATGCCCTAATTTAGATCTCTTTTAGGTGTTATGGTAACAATTAATAAAGGGGATTAGTTCCATCGGTAAGAAACGATGTTTCTCCCTCTAGGTTCTAGTCCTTCCTTTCTTAACCCTTACCCTAACCTTCATGGAAAACATACACAACCGGTCGTTTATACTACGGTATCACCGTTACCTCGAGGGGTAAGGTGCCGTAGGGAACGGTGTGTGTATGTATGCATGGAGTCCTAATTATTAACATATGATGGGGAAAGAAAGGGGTGAGAGATTTCATCTCTCAAGCCTTCCCTATTCCTAACCTTAACAAGCGAGGAGACTACTCGCTCATTAGGGAATTGAATGACATTCTAACTATCTAACTAGGGCAAATAATTAAAAGTAAACTAAGGCAATGAAATAGAAATCTTACTTTATTGATGGCTCTCTCCAAACTTTAACACAGGAATTACAAATCTGAAGTTATGAAATGAAAAGAGGCATCACCTAAAACAGGTTTTTAGGGTTCTATTTATAGATTCATAGAAACCCTAGGTTACAATCGCGTCATATCTATTTTTACAATTTTACCCCCTAAGAAACATAACAAATGCACCGACGCACCGACACGAGGAATACGTGCCGGCACGTGGCCGCGGAACCGCGGCCAGAACCCACGTTTGGCCGCGGATCCGCGGCCATATAGGGTCTTCATGAGCTGCTTTTTCCTGGGGTTGTTCTGTTGCATTATTACTTCTATTTTCTTCACTTTTTTTCTTCTGGATGTCTTCTGGTTCTCTTCCAGATTTCCACAGTGAATAATTATAGTGAACTTTTACCGTTGCTTCCTGACGAAGTGTTGAACCTTGCGCTGCCTTTGTAATCTGTGAAATCGTCCATTGATCTTCGTTTATTCGCCAAAATGTAGGCTTGATCAAGATTCTTCCATTCGTTGGTCGTAGTCTCACTTTTGTATCGTCTTTTCATCTTTTTCACTGTTTTTGTTCCGAGAACCTGTAACCTGCAACTAAGTAGCAGACATGGGTCAAAAGCACCTGTTTATTTATAAAATGACTAAGAATGGGGAATATAATAATGCAATATTATGATATGAACAGCTACCATGTGACCAAGTTGGGTACTTTGATCTTTATGTGTATGGAGAGCTTTTAAGTCTCTTGTTTTTTAAGAATTAAATTCTTTTATAGGGTTAAACCCTAGCTCTTTTTAGAGGAAATAAATTCCTGTGTATTTGGAAGAATTAAATTCTTATATAAGGTTAAACCCTAGTTTCATTTGGAGGAATTAAATTTCTTTGAATTTGGGAGAATTAAATTCTCATATAAGGTTAAACCCTAGTTTCATTTGGAGGAATTAAATTCCTATGAATTTGGGAGAATTAAATTCTCTAAACTCAATTCCCCCTCTAAGTTTTGGATCTGCATGGCAGAATCTCACCGATGAGAATTAAATTCTCAATTTGTGGGGAGATTTGCTTCTGCAGATCTTCAACCAAAGGAAGAATTAAGTTCTTATTCAGAAGAGTTAAACTCTTAAATTGAGAATTAAATTCTCTTTGTTTTATGGATCTTAGATCTCTTTCCCCTTTCTCACCTAGAGTTTCTTTCTCTTCTGAGGAAATCCATTTCTCTCTTGAGAATTAAATTCTCCTATCTTTTTTTTCTCTCTGTTTGTTGTATCTCTCTAAAAAATTCCCAGATCCCCTTCTTCTCTTCTTGGCTCCTATTTATAGGAGAAAGAAAAGAATCATTTCGTCTAGTCAATCCTTCATTGAAATATTTTAATTGATTTTGTAACCAATCATGATCTTTTAGATCACTCAGTGAATTTTATTCACCATTGGATTTTTAATCCAAAATATATTTTGTTTGTTGTTCCTGACAAATTTCAGGGAAATCTTTCCTTCTATAGAATTTTTCTATGAATTGGTGATTTTTAATCACCATTGGATTTTTAATCCAACGGTGCTCCACTTTATAGAGTACAATCTTTTTGTTTGGAACGATTTAGGGAAATAGTAGGGTTTTTGATTTCCCTGAATTAGAATTTAAATCTATTAGCTCAGAAGGTTTAAAAGCCTATCACGTGTTAGCACGTGACCCCACTGATTGACCATTAATTAGAATTTAATTCTATTGTTTCAGAGAGCTTAGGAACCCATCACGTTTCTGCACGTGACCTCTGGTCACGTGTGGGCACGTGATGCCCCATTGGGGTATTCCTTGCTGTTTTATTATACCTTTTAATTCCTTTCAGTAGGTTTAAAGGCCCATCACGTGTGGGCACGTGACCCCTTTTGATCAGAATTTAATTCTTATTATTTCAGAGTCCTCAGGAAACCATCACGTGTAGGCACGTGACCCCCGATCACGTGTAGGCACGTGATGCCTCATAACTTTTGATCCCGGATGAATTATGAGGCCCATAATATATCAAATCGAAGGATTTTTCGAGACACTTTTGATACTATCAAAATTTAGCTGTTTCTCATTCGGGAGTTTGTCAAAATATAGCCTGTAAAATACTGGTTCGCATTTTCTCAAGCGTATCGCTGCCATTTGATACCTTAGGCTCTTTTGTGCAGAAATTTTTGGCGGGAACAAATGCCCCCCACTACTTTGCCCACGTAGGTATGTACGTGAGTTAAGTACCGCAGAGTAATACATAGCATATGACCGGTTTCATACTGGTATATAACCTTTAGAATCTTGGTTTGAGAAAATAGCGAGTGGACACAAGCGTCGTCATTTATCATTGACTCAAATCTCAATTCTTAAGGGATATAGTTCCAAACCCTGAGGTCCATGAGCTGCACCCTTCTATTTCTTTATGTTTTACTCTGGCGTGAAGTAGTTTATATGCTCATGAGTAACTTCTCCATTTCAGTGGCATGTAGCTTTGGCAAGTGTGGCCCATAGATGGTAGATAACAGTTCATCTTGAACTCTTTATAAGATAGCGATGGCTTAGGAAACAGGGTTAGGATCTGTTGCCTAAGACTTTCCAACTTTCTGAGCCGTGAGGGTCTCACAAAGGCTTTTCTCCCTACGAGTCGTGAGGATCGCGTAGGTGTCTTTTCTCCTTAGGAGTCATGAGGACTCCTAAGTGCGTTTTCTCTTGAGAATCGTAAGGATCCTACAAGAGAATTTTCTTTATGCGTAGGGACACTAATTTTCCCGCAAGTTGAGACGAATCGAGAGATTATTGCAAAGACACTGATTTCCTTGCGGGTCGAAACATATCGAGAGGTTCTCGCCAAGGACGCTGATTTCCCTGAATCGAGGTTTTTGCCAAGGACGCTGATTTCCTCGGAGTTGAGACGAACCGAAGTATTCTTGCAAAGACACTGATTTTCTTGCGGGTCGATGCGAATCGAGATGCTTTCGTCAAGGATGCTGATTTCCCTTAATCGAGGTTTTTGCCAAGGACACTGATTTCCTCGGAGTTGAAACGAATCGAGGTATTCCTGCAAAGACACTGATTTTCTTGCGGGTCGATGCGAATTGAGATGCTCTCGTCAAGGGCGCTGATTTCCCTGAATCGAGGTTTTTGCCAAGGACACTGATTTCCTCGGAGTTGAAACGAGTTGAGGTATTCCTGCAAAGACACTGATTTCCTTGCGGGTCGACGCGAATCGGGATGCTCTCGTCAAGGACGCCGATTTCCCTGAATCGAGGTTTTTGCCAAGGACACCGATTTCCTCGGAGTTGAAACGAATCGAGGTATTCCTGCAAAGACGCTGATTTCTCTGTGGGTCGACGCGAATCAAGATGCTCCCGTCAAGGATACTGATTTCCCTGAATCGAGGTTTTTGCCAAGGACACTGATTTCCTCGGAGTTGAAACGAATCGAGGTGTTCCTGCAAAGATGCTGATTTCTCTGCGGATCGACGTGAATCGAGATGCTCTCGTCAAGGACGCTGATTTCCCTGAATTGAGGTTTTTGCCAAGGAAACTGATTTCCTCGGAGTTGAAACGAATCGAGGTATTCCTGCAAAGACACTGATTTCCTTGCGGGTCGATGCGAATCGATATGCTCTCGTCAAGGACACTGATTTCCCTGAATCGAGGTTTTTGCCAAGGGCACTGATTTCCTCAGAATTGAGATGAATCGAGGTATTCCTGCAAAGACGCTGATTTCTCTACGGGTCGACGCGAATCAAGATGCTCTAGTCAAGGACGCTGATTTCCCTGAATCGAGGAGGTTGCCAAGGACACTGATTTCCCTAGGGTTGAGACGAATCGAGAAGTTCTCGCAAAGACATTAATTTCCTCACGAGTCGAGACGAATCGACAAGTTCTCGCCAGAATGTCCTAACGTCACAGTTAACCTCTGCTCTTTATGACAGAAGTCCGTTAGGGTCTGTGGTACTAGGGTTTTGCCCGTCGTACCGTCGCGTTGGCTGATGTATTCCTCGATAGGCCATCTTGCTGTTCGAGTAGCCTTGCGACTGTCGTGTCTCTGATCCCTTCGGGGGCTGGACAAGACGTCTTCAAGCAATCTTTCTAGGCAGTCTGACCGTCGGAAGAGCAAGCTTTAGGAATTTTGCCATGCCGCTTTTTACTTGAGGTTAGGCTCAGTTTGGGGGGCCCCGATGAGTCATAACCACTCCGTGCTGGTATGGGATGATCTCCGACAGTCTTTCAGGTTTTATATGAGTTACCGTCAAGACCCTGGAGCTAGGAATTTGGCCTTTACTTTGTTTGCTGGCATTGCATCTGCTGTATTAAGACGAATGTCACGGTTGTCTCTAGGTTGTCGGTGAACCGTCGAGGTTTGGAACTAGGGATTTTGTCGTGGCTCCGTTATTTGATTGTCGCGTCTGAATCCTACTGGAGGAAGAACGCTGTGGTGATATTTCGTCTGCTGTATCGAGACGAACGTCGAGGTGGTGACCATTCCGTGCTGGTGTGGGATGATCTCCGATAGTCTTTCAAGTTTTATATGAGTTTCCGTCAAGACCCTAAAGGTAGGAATATTGCCTTTGCTTCGTTTTCTTTGGCGTGTCCGAATCCTGTTGGAGGAAGAACGCTGTGGTGACATCTCGTCTACTGTATCGAGATGACATCGAGGTGGTGACCACTCCATGCTGGTGTGGGATGATCTCTGGTAGTCTTTCAGGTTTTATATGAGTTGCCGTCAAGACCCTGAAGCCAGGAATTTGGCCTTCGCTTCGTTTGCTTTGGCGTGTCCGAATCTTGTTTGAGGAAGGACGCTGTAGTGACATCTCGTCTGCTGTATCGAGACGAACGTCGAGGTGGAGCTGGGATTTTGCCGTCACTCCGCTTTGTTTTGACCATGAGGTCTTTTGTTGATGCTGCGTCTGCATCCTGCTCGACTGCAAAGGAACACCGTTGTTGACATTGCGTCTGGTGTAACGAGACGAATGCTGAGGTGGAGCTGGGATTTTTCCGTCACTCCGCTTTGTTTCGACCGTGAGGTCTTTTGTTGACGTTGCATCTGCATCCTGCTGGACTGCGAAGGAACGCCGTTGTTGACATTGCGTCTGGTGTAGCGAGACGAATGCTGAGGTGGAGCTGGGATTTCGCCGTCACTCCGCTTTGTTTCGACCGTGAGGTCTTTTGTTGACGTTGCATCTGCATCCTGCTGGACCGTGAAGGAACGCCGTTGTTGACATTGCGTCTGGTGTAACGAGACGAATGATGAGATGGTCTCTAGGTTGTCTGTGAACCGTCGAGATTTGGAACTAGGGACTATGCCGTGGCTCCATTTGGTGATGTTGCGTCCGAGTCCTGTTGGAATGAGGAGGATCACCGTTGCTGATTTTTAGGCTGTAGAAATTGCCGTAAAGATTTGGAACTAGGGACTATGCCGTGGCTTCGTTTCGTTGTGTCGCTCCCGTGCCTTGCTGGCATAAAGAGGAACGCTGTTGTTGGTCTTCTGGGATGCAGATGTGACCGTCGAGACTTGGCTTCTTTTTCTGATTGAGCCTGGTGGGAAGGTATGGTTCCCTTTTTTGTTTGTGCCCCTGGATTGTATACAGGGATCGATGTGATCTCACCTGTAGGGAAAAAAGCTTCATTTCATTTCATTTTTTTATTTCTTTCCGTGATGCTCTATCATTTCAGCCTTTATATTGCGAAAGTCGCGATTGCCCAATCATTTCGGCTATTTTTCGCGGTGCCCGATCATTTCGGCTATTTGTTTTATTTACTCGCTGCTTTTTATTACGAGTTGCCCAACCATTTCGGCTATTTTGTATGCATACATTTTTACTTGCTGATTTTGTTGCAAGTTACCCCATCATTTCGGCTATTTCATATGCATTTGGGGCTCGCTGGCTTTTCGCTGCGAGTTTGGGATTGGACACCGATTTCGGCATCAGCATCGCTATAACTGGGATATTGCAAGGAGCGAGTCATCATTTGCCTCTGTCGATGTTGGAAAAAGGTGGCTTAGCAAACAGGGTTAAGATCCTGTCGGCTAAGACTTTTGATTTCATGAGTCGTAAGGGTCTCATAAAGGTATTTCTCCCTAAAAGTCGTGAGGATCTTGTAGGTGCGTTTTCTCCTTAGGAATCGTGAGAATTCCCAAGTGTATGGTTTCTCGTAAGTCGTAAGGATCTTACAAGAGTGTTCTCTCCTTATAAGTCGAGAGGACTTGCAGTGTAAACATATCCCTAGTCGCGGGTAGGACTTTGTTAGGGAAATGTTTATTCACGCCCGTAGATTGTATACAAGGGTCGATATCGAAACGCTTGTAGGGCAGTCTATGGGTTTTGATGGCTTAAGAACAGTTTCAGATCCCTATAGCTTAAGGCTTTTGAACCCTATGAGCCGTGAGGGTCTCAAAGGGGAATTTTCCTTACGAGTCATAAGGATCTCATAAGTGTAATTTCTCCTTAGGAATCGTAAGGATCCCTAAGTGTGTTTCTCCTTTGTGAGTCGTAAGGATCTCACGTAGGTGGTTTCTCCTTACAGGGTCGAGAGGACCTTGCAAGTGTCTTTTAACGAGATTGCGCCCTTTCGGGTTTTCACAAAACTCGCCGGTAGTCCTGCTGTTTTTACTCATGGAGCCCTTTCGGGTTTTCATCCGTGTCCATTCTGCTTATGGACGCATCGTTTTTTTAGCCTTGGGATGCTGCAGTCCGTAGTAGTTTACCGACGTTTCGGTCAACAGCCAGTTTTAGGATATAGTGGTCCATTGTTAGTTTAACGACGTTTTGGTCCGTTGCAAGTTTAAGGACATTGCGGTCCAACGTTGCCGTATTCGAGGCGAATTTCTAGTTTACGGACTTTTCGGTCCATGGGGCTTTCACTATGAACGAGCACGATGCCCCCGGCATGTCCACCTTTTTAGGGGCATGAGGTTGTGGCGGGTTCACCTTCCAGTTTTCGGATAATGTGAATTTGCCTTGTTGGTATTGGTCCTCAATCCAGCCTTTGAAGACGAAGCAATCTTCGATTGGATGACTTACTGCTTGGTGGTAAAGGCAGTAATTAGGATTGTTGACATCGCCTGGCTGCAACGGACGTTTTGGATCCGGCAGATTGATGAGTCTGTTGCGCACTGCCAGCTCGAACAGTCTCCTCGTTTTATCCTGGGGAAACGAGTAAGGTCGTCCCAGTCTCTCCTCGAGGGATGGGTGTGGACGCACGTTGTTTTGGCGAACAACAGGCTTTGAGTTGCTCGGCTGCTGCTGAGTATTGGCGACGAAGGTTGCTTTCCCTTTTCCTCTTTCATTACGAGGATCCGTCTTTGAGGAGGACGGTTTATGGCCCATCTGGTCCATTTAGGACAGTTTGTCAATCAAGGCTTGGAAAGTAGTTGGCTTGAAGACCATTATGAATTGCGAAATGGTCGCTTGAAGGTCGAGAGTAGCCACGAACATGCCTACCGCAGGTGCTTCTTCTATGCGCTATTCGTATTTTGACCATAAATTCCGCCACCATATCGCGTATTGGACCCATGTTTCTCCAGGCTTCACTCTGGCATTGATCAATGCCGTGATTAGGGTGCATTCACTAGCACTCGCAAAACGCTGGGTGAATAGCAACTCCATCTTTGCGAATGTCTTGACAGAGTCATTTGGGAGTTCGGAAAACCACTCGAATGCCATCTCCAACAAACTGCCAACAAACTGGCGGAGCAGTAGCTTATCGTCACCTCCAGTGTTGCCGCATAAGGCTCTGAATTGAGCGACGTGCTGATGCGGATTTCCTGTCCCCTTGTATACGTGGAATTTGGGGATCGTGTATCCCGGCGGGTACTTTATTTGGTCGTACCAACCCGGATAGGGTCGTCCCGTTTTAACAATTTGCCCAACCGCTTCATTCGCCTGATGAACTCGTATCTGCTGAGCGATGTAATCATCCAGAGCGGCTTTGGAAATGGTCTCCTCCTTGGCTGCTGAAAGAGCCGGAGGAGGGTTCGATGTCTCCCCTCTGTCGTCTTCAATGATAATCGGGGGGTCTTTAGCCGGAGGATCCGATTGTAACATCATCCCAGCCATGTCCTGGAACAAAAGAGCCATTCATTTTATGTTGGCCGCCTGCTCCACGGCCTCCTTTTCTTTCCTCTCGAGCATTCTTCGGAGGAAATCGGCATCAGTTTCTTGTTCTTGACACTGCTATGAGGTCTCCGGATTTTCTTTCGGCCCAGTGAGTGCGGCCATTACAGTTAGCATTTCCTGAAGTTTCTGCTGCTGCTGCTCATGAGCCTTTGTTATCGATCGAGTAAGCGGTCGATGACCCGTAGAAGCATGGCTTTCCTCTTTTCCGAAAGCCATATAAACAGTGTGTGTTACCATGCCCCCATACTTGGGGCGTTTAGATTCAACATCCTTGTGGTTTGCTGCAGTCACGGGGGCTTTCTCCGGCCTCCTTTTCTTGTGGGCGGTTGATGTTGAGGGAGCCGTTGCAGCGGGCACCCAGATGGATGACATCTTCTGTGGTACCACGGGATGGCTCTTTTCTTGCTGAGCTTTAAGCTTCTTTGGTCGGCGAGAGTAGTCCTGGTCAATCACCGATTCCTGGACCTGTCGCCAGACTTTGTAAATTTTGGATGACAGCCACTGAGGGGGCTGCTCCGGCTTCTTTTTAGTAGCATTCTCCACAGGTGGGGGAGATTTCTTCAACACGGCAGTTGGAGAGTTTTTGCGAACCCTCCTTAGCGGTTCGAAGCTATTCCCAGTTGGAACAGCAGCGTCAACTTCCACCGTTGGAGCTGGCGGAGTCAGTCCGGAAAGAAAGTTGCCCCCAGCCTTCCTCACTCGGCGCCAGTGATAACGGCGAGCATGTCGTGCCATTGGGATTGGTTCAGTTATGAGGATGGCTTCATCATGCCCCCTGTTTTGGCGAAGGGTTGTCGCTGGCGTCAGCTTCTTAAAGACCGAAGTCCGTTGAGAAGCAATGTCCAATCTGTCAAAGACGGACCTCTGGACAGGGGTGATTTTGCCTGGAGCGGGAGCCGGAGTGGCCAGCCTTGTGAAAACTGACTTCTTGGAAGGAGAAGCCTTTCCAATGATTTCGTCCGCTTGAGCCGGGATGGCTATCCGCTTTGGGATGGCTGCTTCAGGTATTGCGGGCTTGTTGGCGTTCTGGCTCAATCTATTGAAAACTGAGGCATTGGACTTAGGCGACCCGTTGAGAGGGGCCGCAATAGTTGCAAGCCGATCAAAGACCAACTTCTTGGGAGCTTCTTGTGATGGTATAGAAGCGCTGAAGCTCGTTGGCGGGAGCATGCGTTAGATATATGTATGCCCTAGAGGCCATTATATGTATAGTGGATGCTTGGACATGTATACATGAATATAGATGACTTTCTCGCTCAACATGATAGTATGCTATCTGGTTTACTTTATTTTGACATGTTGATTTGATCATGCTTTTATTCATTTGCGCATGTTGATAAAGCCCTTAGGATATTTGCTTGACTACTGTGACTATGATGCGGATCATACTAGTGGGGCATGTGTAGTTTATAAGCATATCCTTGAACTGTTCCTAGTTGTGGGTGTATCGAGACGGGGCATCGATATTCCAGAGTAGACTAGTGTATACTATTCTTGTCCCATATGATGGGCGATGGATGATCCCATATCCATCTGGTGAGGCGACACCAAAGATTGTATGCGGGT
Source organism: Agapanthus africanus (assembly GCA_030015575.1). Lineage (NCBI taxonomy): Eukaryota > Viridiplantae > Streptophyta > Magnoliopsida > Asparagales > Amaryllidaceae > Agapanthus > Agapanthus africanus. The sequence continues at coordinate 404,579,474 of CM057349.1, read as the reverse complement.
GCTCAGTGCAGACTGGGTATACTGAACGGACTCACAGAGAACTCCTATATGGTATTATATCTATCGTCGGATAGCAGTTCTCATGTAACACTGGTACAGGTTAGTCTGTAGACCCAAGATCGTCATAGAGTCTTGTGTGCCCTCCTACTGTACTTAGATCTCCACCCTACCACGGCTCTACTAAGTCGTGCAAACAGGTGGTCTTTGGGTACAGTCTCGAGGCACATGGAGGCGATGAGAGATAGGAGGGGTTTCGTCTCTCCCGGTATTGGGAGTTGATGTTGTGCTATGCTCGATTGGCTATAACAGTAAGTCCCTGGCCAGGGCTGCTGAGATTTTCTGATAAGCGTTATCAGTAGTTTCTCGATCTGTTATGAGCCATACACTAGCAAGACTTATTGAGTTATTGGGGTCGACGATTCCATCCCTAGACTTGATATGCAACATATCTGACGATGAGACCGGACTGTACGGTAAGTGTTGCCAGTTTGCTCGATGGGAGTTTTGACAGCTTCGCTGTTTTTCTTCTGATCGATCAATACCCGGGTGGCCGTTACGTTTAGCTGACCACTTGCGGCTTGTGGGTGTTCGATATGATCATCACCTACTGCCGGCGTATTGACCAGTCTTAGAGTCCCACAATGAAGTTTCCTGGCTCAGGTGAAAAGATGTGGTGTGCATATGAGATATGCGTGGGGACCCGATTAAATACGGATATGTGATACCGTATATTAATCGGGCATTTTCTATTGGTCGGGTCGTATGTGATATGACCAGTTTGCAAAATCAAGTGTTGATTTAACAAATGACTTTTAGATTAATTCTTTAATTAAACCTTTTTCTATTTTGTATGCATGCATGTATGCACATGATGATGTACATGGACACATACATACACACATTGTATCATAGTTGTTGATACATATTTGGTGGAAATGTAAGACTCATATTGTAGTAATTATGTATTTATTTATCATTTTGAATTAAAAGAAAGTATAATTCACTCATGGTTAATGTTTATCATCTTTGACCATACTTGACTTACTTTTTAACCTTGAGTTAATTTTCCTTTAGCTTTATTAACTCATTGATAAATATCTAGATAATTACTAACCATGGTTGAAGTGAGAAGGATATATTATAGATTATTCATTCTCATCTCAATTATTATTCATCACAAATATTTTGAGCTCAAGCTAAGCCATCAACTTCTTCTTCCTCTCTTGATTTTTCTCTTGAGTGAGGTTGATAAAAGGATAGGGTTTTGATTATAGAATACAAACCACATCATCATACTACACATATCTAGCCCATTTGTGTAGGGTGTTTGCTCTACTTCATTCACAAATCAAGTAAAGCAAGGAGTTTTGGATAAAGGGACTTCGGGTGGATCTTCGTGGACTAGGAAGGCTTCCATCGATCCGTTCCAAACTCTCATAGTGTCAAGGAGTCACCAAGGGAGGTCTACAAAGGTTGTAATCTCTACCCTTAGTGATAGTTTTTCATTTTCATTTGATGCTTAGTTGAAAAAAAACCCTAAATTTCTAGTTATGATTCTTGTCAAGTTCACTTATCACCTTTAAAATTTGATTGTGACATATGTGATGCTTCCAAACCCTTGATGAGGTGCTAGGTAAACCCAACAATGGTATCAGAGCCTAGCTAGAGATTTAGGCGACGCGTAGGCCAAGTTAAAAGTCCGATCGAACCACGAAACACTTATTTAGACCCCTCTCTGGAAATTTTCTAAAAAATTGATTTTTTCCACATTAAAAATACTCAAAAAATCAAGCAGGTAATTGTATGGATTACTGTGAAATACGAGTCACTGTAGCCTTTAAGTCGCCGCGGAACCGCAGCCATACCATGCTTTTAGCGGCGGTTCCGCGGCCGTACTTGGGTGTCAGGGTTAGTTATTTCTAGGGTTCATCCGTATGTATTACTACATGCTTCTGGGTATTTTTAATATTACTCAGGTGCTGAGTTTTCTGGAGATCTTTTGTATTCGTTGATTCGATCGAAAAGTTTAACATCGTTTAGTTTTTCAGGTAATTTAGAACGTGTTAAAATGTTCGAACGAATATCAATAACTCATTTTTTCCTGTATTGGAAAACTTTCAAGTGTTGGATTATTCACGAGTTTGAAACTTTCGGAAAATCATGCAAGCGTATCTGTGGACCCTCTAGAAGAACGTAACCTTAACTCGATTATGTGATCGTCAAAACTGCCACTGAACCCTAGGGTTTGTGGTAGTTTAGCGTTGCCACATGTGAGGCGTTGGTTTGACCCTTCTACGGCTGGATCATAGAGGCTCTGACATGTTCTGGAAATGTTTTGAACTCGGCTCAAGTGTTGTGCTATTTGAGAAATCTTAGGTGTTTGTTTATTCGATCGAAAAGTTTAGCATTGTCTATTTATCTGGAATGTGATACAATATGTGGAATTCATAAAGTTAGGCATCAAATGCGAAGTATGTGATATTTCGGATTTACGATGTCTAAAGTTATTGTGGACTCCAAATGTTGTAGTTTTTCACTTTATTTTCTGCGACCGTAAGTATAGTATGTGGTGTATCGCCAATTTTGTTGCTATACATCAACGACAATCGGGATACGCATACTTGCTTACGTTGATGATATGAGATATTATGTGTTGCTGAGATATGATGTGCAGGATTGTCGCAATTGAATAGTCGGGTTTTTTTTATGTGAGATGAGACTTTTATTTTCATTCATGTATAAATCAATTGTATGTAATATTCTTTTATTTGGGGCACTTCCGGGTTGAGGATGATGTCACCATTATTGTATATTATTTACTTTTTCGCATTAGGATAGACCCAAGGAGGGGAGCACAAGTGATCGGGTTCTAGGGTTCAGTAGGAGGCCATCTCGAGAAGTCGAGATCGGGTCTCCTAAACTCTAGAATTGGCAGGATCACTTGCCGCTCTCGTAGGGATCTAGGGGTGTAGGCTTGGCTATTCATCGCGACCGTGGAATCCGTATTTTCTATTGTTGGCTAAATACAAAATACGGACATCCTAGATATCCTTTTATTTTCATGTGCTTCTGCTGTTGATATTCTGTAATGTGATTACTTAGTATCCGAGACGAATGGATTATTATTATATATATGATATATAATAAACGTTACTTATGTTTTACACCCGCACTAGTCCCGCCCCGCTATGCCGTTAGTTAAGTAACCTAACGGTGCATAACGGGACACTGTGGCGAATGTGGATGGCATAAGTGTACGTTCTATTTTCATTTCTTTTTTGTGATGGCTTAGGAACTTAAATGATGGGATTACATTAATGAGATTAATGTAAAGAAAAAGAAACCTAAAAGATGTTGTAGAATCAGATTTGAAACCCACTCGGCTTTTTTTATGAAAAAAGCAAGTTTCAAAAGATGCAGAGCTTAAGCTACTCCTTTTCTAAACTGTTTTGATTCTACAACGAAATCAAGTTCAAAGCGTTAAAGATTTTCACAAAAACCATCCGCAACCCTCCGTCATTTTAGGAAGCAGAGTACTTAGTATTCGTGCTGCGTATTTTGATCATAGTCAAGGCGTAGTGTACGGTAGCTAAGTGATGTCTTCCTATAAAGCATATGATGCGATCGGTTAGGACATTCATGTGATTATGTTGATCATAGTAAGGGTCATATGGGTGGGTCTAGTTAATCTCGAAATGACGGGTAGAAATTGACTAGTGCTTATGATATTTTGACCATAGCCAAGGTCATAAGTAACTAGGGGTAAAAACAATATCGGGAGTTTCAAGAGTTGAAATTTGCAATGAGATTGCATACCATCTATATGATAGTTGGATCCCGATCCCACTGTGAGTAAGTGTTACTTCCAGGAGAATTTTGCACTTTACAATTAGCTAATCCAGTAGGTGTATAGAAAGGTGTTAACGGAGTTTGACCTCTGGGAAAACGAGTTTTATTTTAATTAGGTCTGTGCGAAAGCACGGGGAACCTCCTTCAAAGTACCGACACTGGCCTGGCTGACTGGTTAGCGAAACTGTAGAATGTAATTAATCCTGGCTAGTTTTCTTTTTAGGTTTTGAAAGAAAATTTGATTAAAGTAGTGGGAGACATCGATTAGATAAGATAATAACCAATCTAATTCTTTGCAAGAGCATTCCGCTGAGTGTATTCTTTTCTCTCTCCTAATGGCAGATACCGATGACGGGACTTAAGCTTCTACTAGAGAAAAAAAAACTGACAGGACCGAACTATAAAGAATGGTTGAGGAACTTGAACATTGCACTCACATATGATATTGTATCATATGTCCTCACAACCAAAGCCCCACCCGTCCCAGGACCTGAATCATCTTTCTCGGACAGGGAGATCCGAAAAACTTGGGATATTGATTGCAACACGGCCAAGTGCCTCTCGCTTGCTTCTATGGACAATATCCATCAGAAGCAACACGAGAATATGGATGTGCAATCCATCTTTCTTCACACAAAGGACTTGTATGAAGAGCAATCTCGTACTTTGAGATACGAGGCATCTCGAAAGTTGTTTCAGATGCGAATGGCCCCTGGTGCATCAGTAGGAGACCATGTTTTGAAGATGATTGGTCTTATAGAAGAACATGAGGAACTGGGATGGACCATGGATAATGAGCAATATACGGATATTGTTCTACAGTCTCTCCCCCTGCCTTTGCTCCGTTCATAGTGAATTTCAAGATGAACGATTTGGAGAAATCATTGCCCGAACTTCTCAATATGTTGAGAAGTGCAGAGAGCACGTTGAAAACAACGAGGACTCCCGCTCTGCTTGCTGGGCCATCTTCCTCTTCAGTCCCAAAAGCCAAGGCCAAGGGAAAGAAGAAGAAGAAGTCCATCAAACAGAAAGGTGGAGTTAAAAAGGCGAAGGGGAAAGACAAATCCGGGGCTGGGGGAAGCGGAAAAGGAGAATGTTTTTACTACCACAAGGGACATTGGAAACGCAACTGTGCTGCGTATCTTGCTGATCTCAAGAAGAAGAAGCATGTTGATACTTCCACTTCAGGTGTGTTTGTAACTGAAAACCGTTTTTCTTTAAACTCTACATCTTGGGTATTAGATACCGGTTCTGGTTCTTACATCTGCAATTGTATACAGGGATTGATAAACAGTAGAGTTTTGAAGACAGGTGACCATACTCCGCGGGTTGGAAATAGTTCCAATGTACATGCTGTATCCGTAGGAGAGTATCATCTTGGGTTGCCTTCGAGTTGTATTTTGGTTTTGAACCTGTGTTATTTTGTACCTAGTATGCTATGTAATATAATATCCGTTTCTTTGTTGGACAATAAAGGATATCATTTTGTGTTGCAAAATAATGTTATGAACATTAACTTGAATCAAGAGTTGATTGGGTATGGTACACTAAATAACGGTATTTACGTCCTGAACCAACACACAGTTTTCAATATACAACATACTAATAAAAGAAAGTTTTCAGATATAAATGAAGCTTTTCTTTGGCATTGTAAACTTGGTCATATTAATGAAACAAGACTAAACAAACTACATAAAGATGGATATTTAAATCCTTTTGAATATAAATCTTAAGCGACTTGTCAGTCTTGTATCAAAGGTAAAATGACTAAAACTCCGTTTACTGGACACAGAGAAAGAGCTGTGGAACTCTTAAGCCTTATACATAGTGATGTATGCGGACCAATGTCTATACATGCTAGAGATGGTTTTTCATACTTCATTACTTTTACTGATGATTTCTCAAGATTCGGACACGTGTTTTTGATAAAGCACAAATCTGAAGCTTTCGAGAAATTCAAGGAGTACAAACTTGAAGTAGAAAAACAAACATGCTTGAGCATCAAGAAACTTCGATCAGATCGAGGGGGAGAATATTTGAGTACAGAGTTTTTAGACTTCTTAAAAGAGAATGGGATTCTCTCTCAGCTCACTCCTCCTTACACACCACAGCACAATGGTGTGTCAGAACAGAGGAATCGTACCCTATTAGATATGGTACGATCCATGATGTGTGATGCTGAGTTACCACTTTCCTTTTGGGGGCATGCATTAGAGACAGCGATGTATCTGTTAAACAGGGTTCCAATCAAGACCGTGTCTACCACTCCATATAAGATATGGAGTGGAAAGAGACCATCTTTTAAAAGAGTTAGGATTTGGGGTTGTCCGGCTTTTGTTAAAAATCAGAATCCAGACAAACTCGAGACACGATCGGTCATGTGTAAATTTGTGGGGTATCCAAAACATTCGTATGGATATCTATTCTACCACAAGGAGGAACAAAAGGTGTTTGTTGCTCAGCATGCCACATTTTTGGAAAATGAAATCTTTACAGACAGTACTGATGGCAGTGCGGTAGAACTAGAAGAGGTTCTAGAGACACAAATTACTCAGGACGAATTGGTTGAAACTGATGTTGTAGTAGAATTTCAAGAACCTCAGCCGCTCCGGAGATCTAGTAGAACTTCTCGCCCACCAGAGAGATACTATGGGTTTCTCATTGATGGTGATAGAGAAGATTGCATCATGGATGATGATGACCTTACTAGTTTTCGGCAAGCTATCACGAGTGGTGACTCAGTGAAGTGGCTGGAAGCCATGAGATCCGAAATGGAATCCATGTACACCAACAAAGTATGGACTTTGGACGTTGCGCCTCCTAGGATAAAACCCGTTGGGTGCAAATGGATCTGTAAAAGAAAGATTGGTGTAGATGGATAGGTAGAGACCTTTAAAGCAAGGCTTGAAGCGAAAGGTTTTCGTCAAAGACCCGGATTGGACTATGATGAAACTTTCTCTCCAGTAGCAATGCTTAAATCCATTAGGATCCTACTCGCTATTGCTACTCACTATGATTATGAAATCTGGCAGATGGACGTTAAAACTGTATTTCTAAATGGTGATTTAGAAGAATGTGTTTTTATGGATCAGCCAGAGGGCTTCATTGACAGTGGGAGCAGCGGGAAAGCATGTAGACTGCTTAAATTCATTTATGGATTAAAGCAGGCCTTACGGAGCTGGAACATCTGCTTTGATGATACAATCAAAGAGTTTGATTTTATCAAAAATATAGATGAACCATGCATTTATAAGAAGATTGTAGGGAGTACTGTCACTTTCTTCGTATTGTACGTAGATGACATTCTCCTGATAGGAAATGATATTCCTATGCTACAATCGGTCAAACTATTCTTATCATAAAGGTTCTCCATGAAGGACCTGGATGATGCCTCGTACATTTTGGGCATTAGGATCTATAGAGATAGATCCAAGAAGTTATAGGGACTATCCCAATCAAAGAACATAGACACCATCCTAAAAAGGTTTAGTATGGAGGATTCCAAGCGTGGTGCCTTGCCTGCTTGTCATGGAATCACTCTCTCCAAGGACTTCTGTCCAAAGACTGATGTAGAGAGAGCTCGCATGAGCGTTATACCCTACGCTTCAGCCGTAGGATCTATAATGTATGCGATGTTCTGTACTCGCCCTGATGTAGCTTATGCACTAGCTGTAGTAAGCAGGTATCAATCCAACCCAGGGGAGAAACATTGGATAGCAGTGAAGAACATTCTTAAATACTTGCGAAGGACTAAAGAATTGCTCTTGGTGTATGGTAAAGAGGATCTCCAGATGGAGGCCTTTACCGATTCCAGTTTCCAAAGTGATAAGGATAACAGCAAATCTATCTCAGGGTTTGTATTTACCCTCAATGGAGGGACGGTTAGTTAGAAGAGTTCCAAATAGGACACCGTTGCAGACTCAACGATGGAAGCTAAGTATATTACTGCAAATGATGCTGCCAAGGAAGCCGTCTGGATGAGGAAGTTCATCGCGGAACTAGGAGTAGTTCCAACCATTGTTGATCCAATACCATTGTATTGTGATAATAATGGAGCTATGGCGTTAGCCAAAGAACCAAGGTCCCATCAGAAATCTAGACACATCCTGAGGCGATATCATTTGATCCGGGAGATAGTAGATCGCCAGGAGATCGAGATTCGGAGAGTAGATACAAAGGATAACACAGCGGATCCACTCACCAAGGCCCTTCCACTGCCGCAGCATGGACTTTTTGAGATGTTGGGTATGAGATACGCCAATAACTGGCCTTAGTGCAAGTGGGAGATTGTTAGATATATGTATGCCTTAGAGGCCATTATATGTATAGTGGATACTTGGACATGTATATATGAATATAGATGACTTTCTCGCTCAACATGATAGTGTGCTATTTGGTTTACTTTATCTTGACATGTTGATTTGATCATGCTTTTATTCATTTGCGCATGTTGATAAAGCCCTTAGGATATTTGCTTGACTATTGTGACTATGATGTGGATCATACTATTGGGGCATGTGTAGTTTATAAGCATATCCTTGAACTGTTCCTAGTCGTTGGTGTATCGAGACGGGGCATCGATATTCCAGAGTAGACTAGTGTATACTATTCTTGTCCCATATGATGGGCGATGGATGATCCCATATCCATCTGGTGTGGCGACACCAAAGATTGTATGCGGGTGTTCAGTGCAGACTGGGTACACTGAACGGACTCACAGAGAACTCCTATGTGGTATTATATCTATCGTCGGATAGCAGTTCTCAGGTAACACTGGTACAGGTTAGTCTGTAGACCCAAGATCGCTATAGAGTCTTGTGTGCCCTCCTACTGTACTTTGATCTCCACCCTACCACGGCTCTACTGAGTCGTGCAAACAGGTGGTCTTTGGGTACGGTCTCGAGGCACATGGAGGCGATGAGCGATAGGAGGGTTTTCGTCTCTCCCAGTATTGGGAGTTGATGTTGTGCTATGCTCGATTGGCTATAACAGTAAGTCCCTGGCCAGGGCTGCTGAGATTTTCTGATAAGCGTTATCAGTAGTTTCTCGATCTGTTATGAGCCATACACCAGCATGACTTATTGAGTTATTGGGGTTGACGATTCCATCCCTAGACTTGATATGCAACATATCTGACGAGGAGACCGGACTGTACGGTAAGTGTTGCCAGTTGGCTCGACGGAGGTTTTGACAGCTTCGCTGGTTTTCTTCTGATTGATCAATACCCGGGTGGCCGTTACGTTTAGCTGACCACTTGCGGCTTATGGGTGTTCGATATGATCATCACCTACTGCCGGCGTATTGACGAGTCTTAAAATCCCACAATGAAGTTTCCTGGCTCAGGCGAAAAGATGTGGTGTGCATATGAGATATGCGCAGGGACCCGATTAAATACGGATATGTGATACCGTATATTAATCGGGCATTTTCTATTGGTCGGGTCGTATGTGATATGACCAGTTTGCAAAATCAAGTGTTGATTTAACAAATGACTTTTAGATTAATTCTTTAATTAAACCTTTTCTATTTTGTATGCATGCATGTATGCACATGATGATGTACATGGACACATACATACATACATTGTATCATGGTTGTTGATACATATTTGGTGGCAATGCAAGACTCATATTGTAGTAATTATTTATTTATTTATCATTTTGAATTAAAAGAAAGGATAATTCACTCATGGTTAACGTTTATCATCTTTGACCATACTTGACCTACTTTTTAACCTTGAGTTAATTTTCCTTTAGCTTTATCAACTCATTAATAAATATCTAGATAATTACTAACCATGGTTGAAGTGAGAAGGATATATTATAGATTATTCATTCTCATCTCAATTATTATTCATCACAAATATTTTGAGCTTAAGCTAAGCCATCAACATCTTCTTCCTCTCTTGATTTTTCTCTTGAGTTAGGTTGATAAAAAGATAGGGTTTTGATTATAGAATACAAACCACATCATCATACTACACATATCTAGCCCATTTGTGTAGGGTGTTTGCTCTACTTCATTCACAAATCAAGTAAAGTGAGGAGCTTTGGGTAAAGGGACTTCGGGTGGATCTTCGTGGACTAGGAAAGCTTCCATCGATCCGTTCCAAACTCTCATAGTGCTAAGGAGTCATCAAGGGAGGTCTACAAAGGTTGTAATCTCTACCCTTAGTGATAGTTTTTCATTTGCATGTGATACTTAGTTGAAAAAAAACCCTAAATTTCTAGTTATGATTCTTGTCAAGTTCATTTAGCACCTTTAAAATTTGATTGTGGCATATGTGATGCTTCCAAACCTCTTGATGAGGTGCTAGGTAAACCCAACAGCATGGCCCCGAAGAAAAATCCAGTGGTGGCCAGAGTGACCTGTTCCACCGGCATAGCGAAGATGGAGGCCGCTTGGTGCACGTAAGTCACTCCTCCAGACGGGACAGAGCGAGAGTTGCAGTTGCAGTTAGTGCAGGTTGAAGCCATTGATCTTCTATTTTCTGCACGGAATAAGACACCAAATCTTAGTAACTCGAACCCAAGGGAAACCATATCAAACCGCGATTCGTTCGCGAACACGACACACGAAGTGTGGAGTGGAAATAGGAAAAGGTCCCACCGGGCGTGCCAGAATTTGTTCTCCGCCGAAAGACGCGACCGAGACGTTGGGACGTCCGGCCTGAATTTCAAGGGCAGATGCTATTTGGTGCTATCCGTCCACCTCTCCGAAGATGCCAAGTTGATTTATGACAGCGTGTATCGAAGGTTTAAACGGATGCGGCCGATGTAGCAGACTTCGTCAGATTCCCCCTCACTTGAGGGGTTTTTGATTGTGGGGACGCTCTTCCCTGCAGGCGCAAGCCCCTGCAGTTAATTTTGCTACCGCATCGCGGTAACCACTTTCTCCTTCTCCAGATGGTCACTTCGTGTCGTGTGTGTTTTGTTTTGTTTTTGGTTGCCCGTGGATTGTATACGGAGACTAATTTATGTTGTCGCCCGTAGGGCGTGGATTAGTCCAAATCCTTATTTTCTTAGATTTGGGTTTGGGGGTTGGGTTTAAGGATACGTTAGTCTCATTTGAGACTAAGATCAACTTAAACACTTTGTTAAGGATACGTTAGTCTAATTTTAGATTAAGATCAACTTAACGGGATAGTGTAGATCTAATCAAAAGAGCATTTGGGCTCTATTGTTTAGTTTAGGGACATTGCGATCGACTACCAGTTTAAGGACATGGTGGTCTATTGTTAGTTTAAGGACATCTCGGTCCAAGGTTAAGGACATCACAGTCCGTGGGTTTAAAGGGGACCCCACAGTCCGAGGTTAAGAACATCATAGTCCGTGGGTTTAAAGGGACCCCACAGTCCGAAGTTTAAAGACGTCATAGTCTATCAAGTTTAAGGACCCCACAGTCCATGAGTTTAAGGACCCCACAGTCCATGGAATGATTGGTTATCGGGACCCGTCACCTCTCTGAAGACGTTGAAGGATTACAACGACAGATATCAAAGGAGTGAAGAGATGTACCCTTGAACCAAAGTTGATTGGGAGATCTGTAGTCCAATTTGGCACTAAAATCAATTAATTAGATTATGAGCATATTGGCTCAGTTAAATCTGAATTGAGGACTTATGGCCAACTTGGGATAAGTCCAATTAAGGTTTAAAATGTTAGACCTTGGTTTGGGCTGTTGAACATTTGTCTGGGTTCAACCTCCCATTATTCAGCAATGCTAAACAAGGGTTTGAGGATCTGACAACATTTTGTCTTTTATTGGGCATTGACCATTCATCATGGCTCTAAAGTTTTCTTTGAATGTCATATGGAATGATCAAGTTTGAAAGAATGTAATTGGGGTTTAATCAAAGGGGAGTCTTGACTCAGAAAGACTTAGCCAATTTGGGCTAAGACTAGTTTGAAAATAGTGTTAAACACTAAAGCATACTTGGCGACCACGTGCTCCTACGTGATGTGTTGAAAATAGTGTTAAACATTAAAGATGAAGCACTTAAAGTAGTGTTAAACACTAAAATTGAATTGGTCATGTGGGGTCACGTGAGGCATCTTTAGATCGGGTCAGACTTCCTTTATTTTCTTCCCATAGTGTTCAGATAAGTGTTAAACACTTAAGTCTTCACGGCCATCACGTTTGGGCACATGATGGATACCCATGCACTGATTTATCAAAGTGTTTATTAGGGGTCATGTGGAGACACGTGAGGGCGCCCAAAATTGATTCTGCCTTGGGTTGGTTCCCTTTTGTTTTGAGGGTCACGTGTGAGCACGTGAGGCATTGCCTCTAGACTAATTCCTTCCTATTTTTAGGAATCTGTTTAAGGGTCACGTGGGAGCATGTGTCCAAGCCTTATTCGTTCTTTTTCATTCGTTGGGGGATGAGGGTCACGTGTTACCACGTGACCAAGTTGGGTACTTTGATCTTTATGTGTATGGAGAGCTTTTAAGTCTCTTGTTTTTTAAGAATTAAATTCTTTTATAGGGTTAAACCCTAGCTCTGTTTAGAGGAATTAAGTTCCTATGCATTTGGAAGAATTAAATTCTTATATAGGGTTAAACCCTAGTTTCATTTGGAGGAATTAAATTCCTATGAATTTGGGGGAATTAAATTCTCATATAGGGTTAAACCTTAGTTTCATTTGGAGGAATTAAATTCCTATGAATTTGGGAGAATTAAATTCTCTAAACTCAATTCCCCCTCTAAGTTTTGGATCTGTATGGCAGAATCTCCACGATGAGAATTAAATTCTCAACTTGTGGGGAGATCTGCTTCTGCAGATCTTCAACCAAAGGAAGAACTAAGTTCTTATTCAGAAGAGTTAAACTCTTAAATTGAGAATTAAATTCTCTTTGTTTTATGGAGCTTAGATCTCTTTCCCCTTTCTCTCCTAGGGTTTTTTTCTCTTATAAGAAAATCTTTTTCTCTCTTGAGAATTAAATTCTCCTCTCTTTTTTTTTCTCTCTGTTTGTTGTATCTCTCCAAAAAATTCCTAGATCCTCTTCTTCTCTTCTTGGCTCCTATTTATAGGTGAAAGAAAACAATCAATTCGTTTAGTCAATCTTTCATTGAAAGATTTTAATTGATTTTGTAACCAATCATGATCTTTTAGATCACTCGGTGAATTTTATTCACCATTGGATTTTTAATCTAAAATATATTTTGTTTGTTGTTCCTGACAAATTTCAGGGAAATCATTTCTTGTATAGAATCTTTCTATGAATTGGTGATTTTTAATCACCATTGGATTTTTAATCCAACTGTGCTCCACTTTACAGAGCACAATCTTTTTGTTTGGAAAGATTTACGGAAATATTAGGGTTTTTGATTTCCCTTAATTAGAATTTAAATCTATTAGTTCAGAAAGTTTAAGAGCCTATCACGTATTAGCACGTGACCCCACTGATTGGCCATTAATTAGAATTTAATTCTATTGTTTCAGAGAGCTTCGGAACCCATCACGTGTCTGCACGTGACCTCTGGTCACGTGTGGGCACGTGATGCCCCATTTGGGTATTCCTTGCTGTTTTATTATACCTTTTAATTTCTTTCAGTAGGTTTAAAGGCCCATCACGTGTGGGCACGTGACCCCTTTTGATCAGAATTTAATTCTTATTATTTCAGAGTCCTCAGGAAACCATCACGTGTGGGCACGTGACCCCGATCACGTGTAGGCACGTGATGCCTCATAACTTTTGATTTTGGATGAATTATGAGGCCCATAATATATCAAATCGAAGGAATTTTCGAGACACTTTCGATACCATTAAAATTTAGCTGTTTCTCATTCGGGAGTTTGTCAAAATATAGCTCGGAAAATACTGGTTCGCATTTTCTTAAGTGTATCGCTGCCATTTGATACCTTAGGCTCTTTTGTGCAGAAATTTTTGGCGGGAACAACGGTATAGAAAAAGGCTTCGTGCCGGGAATCAAGTCAAAGCAGAATTCAATATCGCGCTCTGGCGACAAACCAAGTATCTTGTCAGGAAAGACATCTTGAAATTCCCTCACAATCGGGACCTGGTCCAATGGGACCTCTGCGGCTCTAACATCACAAACATATGCCAAGAATTCCTGACATCCATTTCCTCAAGAGCTGACTAGCGCGAAGAGAAGAAATCAAATCGGGAAGGGTGGCGCTAAGGTCTCCCTGAATAACAAGAACTGGCTCACCCGGAAAACTAAATCTGACTGCCTCCTCACGGCAGTCCACGGACGCATAACACATGGCTAACCAATCCATGCTCAAAAGAACTTCGAAGTCAAACATATCTAGAAGAATAAAATTGATAGAAAAATCCCTATCTCCGATACGAACAAAACAAACACGAATGAGAAACACATAGAGCTACAAAAGACTAGCCTATGGAAGAAATCACAACAAGCGGCTGATTTAGCAAGGACTACTATCGGCTAAACTTCGATACAAAAAGTGTGGATATAAAAGAATGCGTAGCTACCGGGTCAAACAAAAGCACGCATTAACAGAAAACACCGAGAAAATACCTGTCACGGCTACACTCGACGCCTGCTCGTCCTGAGGAGTCAACATAAAAGCTAGGGCCTGTCCTCCACCAGCGATCAGCTGTTGTCCGCCTCTAACATATCATCCCCTCCGAATACAACAGCCATGACCACGGTCTCTCGGGGCTTTGATTTGTCGTGGAGCAACAACAGGCATAGGAGATAAAGCGCTCAGAAGAGGGAGTGAAGGTGGTAAAGTCGCATGTGAGACTGTTGCCTCACCCTGTCGCCTCACGGTATAAAATCTCATGCGGTGATCCAGACTCCCACACCAGAAACATCCTAATAATGGCTGCTGACCATGTGGGTGAAGGCGATACAACTGGCCCCTAAAGAATCCTCCCCGGCCTCTGTGAACACGCCTAGGAGCTGATATATCAGTGCGAACCCGCCTTGGTCTCGGAACAACCGTAGGGGGAGCAATATCCGATCTCTGCGCTCGACTGGTCTCTATCAAGGATCTGATCATTTGTTGTAAGTCTTGAACACTGGCCTCTAGCCTAGCGATACTATCTGGAAAAGGGGAACCAACCCGCTCCGGAAGAATAGGCATATCATCCTGGTCAGTCCTCGTCTCAGACGAGCCTGCCCTGACCTCGTCTCTGGCGGCAGCCCACTGGGCCTTAATAGTCCCTTTCAGCATAGTGTCTGAAATAAGAAATAGGATTGATAAGAACATTGCAATCGAATCAAGAGGATATATGGAATCAAGGAAGGGGAGTACAAGCGATCATATATCCTAAGGACACATAGGCGGAGTATCGCATCGTAAGTATGCCGCGGAACATACACACGCTACGCCACTCTGCTTAAGTCACCTACTCCATCAACCAAGGGTCATCCTACACTCAGAAAGGTAAAACCTGTCGCTCTGATACCAACTTTGTCATGACCCAAAGGTACGGAACGTGACTGGCACTTAAATTACGAAACGTCTAAAGGCGTAACGTAATCTAAGTAAGCCAAAGCCCAAAAAACTAAACTGTTTAAGAATTAGAGTGAAGCAAAAATTGTTTTAAAGCAAGTGGTTTTAACAAATAAGTGGCATTAAACATTTAAAAGCAACATCATATTTTCCCGAAAATTTCAGCAGAGTCTTCTTTGTAAATACTGGCCCCCAAACGGGTACAACACATGAAAATACATATAAATAATGAATAAAGGCATCCCCAAGCGGGAGCTAGCTCTTCACCAATGGCGGAATCACAACCATATGCAATATGTATATCAAAAGTGCGAAATAAGCATCTGAAAGCAAGAAATGAGAAACACCACGTCGGCTCAAATGAGCATCGACACCAAAAATCGCAAATACAAGTCTCACAAGTCTCACCGTCTAGTCCAATATACAAGGGTAGATAGAGTATACTAGATACAAATAAAAGTACAAGATGGAACAAAAGTATCATCGCAACCCACCTATGTGCAAAGCTTCAAATCGATGTAATGAAGCAAAAGAGAAGGTACGCCCGCCGCTACTGTGCTGACGGGTCAGACCTGCAAGATACTGTGGCACGACGGGGGTGAGTTGCCAACTCGTGAGTAGTAAGTAATATCTAATAAGGCTATCGTAAGCATGCACGCAATTGCGTCACAGCCTACATATACTAATATGATACGATGCACTAGTATGAATGCAATATGAATGCATATCAAACACGAAACCTGAACAAATCTGGTATGAGAAAATCTGCATTCTTATCTTGGTAAAACTTTTGTGCAATAACTGAAGTATCATCAATGAACTCAACTGAAAAGAAAACCGTGTCAAGCATCAACACAATATATGTATATCCCAATATCTCAATGTCGCAATATCTCGGGCTCCGTCAGTCCGGATCGGCCCATATCATCAAATCTCATGACTACGTTCGGTACCCTCCGGATATCCGCCGCGCTAACAATCACCGGTAGGTAATGCTCCCCTGCCGGGCTCAACGCCTTCTCAATACGTCCATCTTGCTCCGGGGTACCTCACCGGGTCCACCATGTATCGGCAGACGGTGCATCCCCCTCCGCGAATCGAGTATATGATACAGCTCAAGAACCGAGAAATCTCATGGTGGATGCCATACACATCATATCACGAGAAAACCATAAATTTCTCTTTTTAAAATGATAATAGGTTTATAAAATTCTTGCGGTTTTCCCCAAAAATCCAGAATTCCAGAAATCTCATCAATACTGAAATCTCCAAGAATAATCACAATATATGAACATGTTGGAAATGATGGATGTCTATGATATCAATAACATGCATGACCAGAAAACTATGTGTGATTGATGATGCAATGAGTTATATATATATGACTAGCAATCCTATATATCCATCCTGACGAAATGAATGTACAACTACCAGCTTACATATCATATATGAGGCATATGTTTTAGATACTGATCTAAGCAAGTTCTACAGTATTCGTGGCATAGCAATTACCAAAGGCGTGTGTGTTCGCATGAATAGTGCACATGCAACATGAACCAATGGTAATGGTACAAGTGTCCTATGAGATGATATCACACACACACACACACACACACATAGAAGATGATGCGATGCAATGAGATGAATAAGTAGAAAACTACGCATATAAATGCAAGTACTACTAATAATTCTAACTATCGGGCGCCTTGCGCAATCCAGACGATTTCCCCGTAGATATGTACATCTACTCACCAGGATGCCTCGGCTAATCTGATCCAATCTCAGCCTTGCCTTTCCGCGCCATGTCCGACGCCTCCACACCCGATCCTAGAATCGCACACAAGTAAAAAGAAGATGGTAGATATATAAATAGTCACGGACACAAACAATACAAGTCAACCACGCGCACTAACTAAACGCGCACACACTTGGTGCACAAAACGTGCTCGCGACAACGCCACAAACCACAACTAGGGTCGCTATACGTGGAAATTCCCAAACCTAAAACCCAATCGTACCAATCGCGCATTCATAACACACTAAAATATTATATGAAATAGGTAGTAAACCATCAAAACCTCAAACTTAATTCAAATCGATTTATTCCAAAAAACTAGTAAGCAACCATTAACCGTTTTAGTACAAATCTAGACGTTTTAGCAAATATAACGGCCACAAAGCTCACTTAATATCTTAATTAGGCCATGTTGGGTTCCCTAGGTCGCCGCTGGGTTTCGAGAGGCATCGACCATGCCATTTTTAAAAAATTGGCGCGCAAAAGAACCCTAACGCTAGAATCTAAACTAAAGAATTAGACGAACAAGCATGTAAACATCTTTATATCTATGTGAACGAGGAATACAACCTTTGTAGACTGGTCCTTCACTTCAATAACGCCGTGCAGTAGTCCCTTCGCTCCAAGTAGTGATCTCCCGGACTCCAATGAGGCTCCACAAGGTGAAATGAACAAGCTTGCTTGAAGTCTTCGAGGCCGAAGATGATCTACGTCGAGGAGACACTAACTTAAGCTACCTCTTCACTAAGTGATGAACTAGTGAAGAAACAACCCAATCTAAATGGCTAGTAGAGAAGAGGTTGATGAAGTAGGAATTTTGCTCACTTTAGAAATAATTTTCTCACTAATTTTCTTCACCTCTTATGAAGCTAGAAAGCTTGAGGAAGGAGAAAAAGAAAGCTCTCATGGAATGAAGCAAGTGAAGAATGAATCAAGTGGTGAGAATAGCAATCATGGGTGAGTTAGTGTCATACAATAACTCATGTAGAGGATAAACCATGGCTAACAATAATGGTTAGGTTAATAAATATCTAGAGTAAGACAAAATTAGTGGACTAAGTCAATATATTCTACAAGCTTCTACAAGCTTCAACCATATGACAAATTTCCAACCAATTTTGATTTACTTTAAATAAATAAAACCCTTCATTATTATTTGCATGGTGTGAGTCTCATATACCATGTCACATGTGGCATCTAGCATGACACAAAAGATGTACATTATCATATATCACATATATACTAAGTGTACACTAGTGAGAAAAAGAAAATTTAAGTGAGCTAATATTAGTTAATATAAGATAATATATAAAATATATAATTATACATTAAATTATTAAATCAACACTTGATTTAATAATCCGGCTATATCACATACAACCGACTAATATCAAATGTATCAATTTGTCGAATCAACACTTGATTCGACAGCATGGCTATATTACATATAACCGGCCGATATCACATATCGCGAGAATAGAATACGGTATCATATACACGTATTAATATCGGTCCCGCACATATCACATATGTGCTCCTACTTCGTTTCACTTGAGCCAGGAAACCTCTGTGTATGACTCTAAAGACTCGTCAATACGCCGGCAGTAGGTGGTGATCATATCAGTCACCCATAAGCCGCAAGCGGTCTGCTAAACGTAACGGCCACCCAGGTATTGAGCGATCGGAAGATCAACAAGCAAGCATGCTCATACTCCTGCGAATCCAATCAGTAACACTACCGTACAGTCCGGTCTCTTCGTCTGATATGTCGCATATCACAGCCTGGGGATGGTATAACGTCAGACCCCAATAGCCTGATAAGTCATGCCGATGTGAGGTCCATAACGGTTTGAGAAACTACTGATAACACTTACCAGTAGATCTCAGCAACCCTGGCCAGGGATTTCCTGTTATGGCCAATCAATCATAGCGCAACATCAACCCCCAATACCGGGAGAGACGAAATCCCCTCCTATCGCTCATTGCCTCCATGTGACTCGGGACTGTACCAAAAAACCACCGTTTTGCACGATCTCTTGAACGTGGTAAGGTGGAAATCAAAGCACAGTGGGAATCACACAAGACTCTATGACGATCTCAGGTTGACAGATTAACCTGTACCAGTGTCACCAGAGAACTGCTATCTGACGATAGGTATAATACCATCTAGGAGTTCTCGGCGAGTCCGTCCAGTGTACTCAGTCTCCACTGAGCACCCGTATACTATCTATGATGTCAAACACCAATGGATATGGGATCATCCATCGCCCATCATATGGGTCTAGAAGCGTATACGCTAGTCTACTCTGGAATATCGATGCCCTGTCTTGATACTCCCACGACTAGGAACAATTGAAGGATGTACTTACCGACTACCTCTGCCTCACTAGTATGATCCACATCATAATCCTGGTGTTAAGTATTCATCCTGAGGGCTTTATCAACATATAACAGAGAGAGACAATAAGTGTACATGTTAAGATAAAGAGCAACCAGATAGCATACTATCATGTTGAGCTAGAAAGTCCTCCCTATATATGTCCAAGCATCCACTATAATATACATCGCATATATAATAATGGTCTATAGGGCATACATATAGCTAACAGGCCACACAATTACAAACTATATTTTAATTTCACCTATTTATACACTAATTAAAAACTTAGTTTGCAAAATTATATAATTAAGACAATTTAAAAAATAACAATTAGCAACTTAAAAACTAGAGTAGATTTTTTATGGAATTTTGGAGATTTTTGAAGTGAAAAGAGATGGAGAAATGGGGGAGCTGCAGCAGGAGGCTCGGCCAGCCTTGGGGAGAGGGGAGAGAGAGTGAGGTGTGTGAAAATACCAAGTCAAGAAAATCCTTCCATACCTCAAGTCAACATGCCCATGCTTCTTTTCTTTATTCTTTTTATTTTTAATTAGAAAATGAGGGGATTTTTGATGAGAAATGAAGTGGTGAAATGGGGAAGGGGGCAGCTAGGGGTCTCGGCCAGATTGGGGAGAGGAAAAAGAGGGTGAGGTGTTGTGTGTGAGTGAGGGAACACAAGGAGATAAACACCATACCTAATATAATATGCACCTTACCTCAATTATCTTTACTTTATTTTATTTTCCAATTTATTTTATCCTAGAATTCTCTAGAACTATGGAGACACGTGTAGAAAAGAGAACATGTTATAAACATGTTATGGTTCACATTTGTGTAATTAACCCATTCTCATTTGTAATTAACACTAATTAAATGTATAAGTGAAAGATTATAATAATTTTTTATAATAATTAATTAAGAAAATATTTAAGTAAACTAGTAATTTATAAGTGACCAATTAAATACCAATACTAGCAATTACATAGCTAAAATAGATATATTAAAGTTTATGTGGAAAAATAATTATATCATGGTTTTTACGGAAAAACACGTATTATCACAAATTAATACATAATTAACCTAATTGAATTTTCAGAACGTTACAGTTTGTTGACTCCGTCAAGACGTAGTGTACGGTAGCTAAGTGGTGCTTGTTTATAGCAAACGATGCGATTGGTTAGGATAGTCGTGCGGCCTTGTTGACTCCGTCAAGGGCTCATGCGGGTGGGCTTAATGCAATCCAGATAATGATGGGTTGAACTTGATTATGGCTCTTTGAATTGTTGACCGTGTCAAGGTCACTTGGG
Organism: Agapanthus africanus; assembly: GCA_030015575.1. Lineage (NCBI taxonomy): Eukaryota > Viridiplantae > Streptophyta > Magnoliopsida > Asparagales > Amaryllidaceae > Agapanthus > Agapanthus africanus. Next base: position 404,558,694 of record CM057349.1, on the reverse strand, counting down.
TCCTAGGAGTGAAAACCATATCGGGAGTTTCAAATATACAGGAAACTTGCCAGGCATGCACATACTTTCTGGAGTGTAGTGACTTGAGTGGATTCCATCAAGTTATCATGCGATAATAGTTGGATCCTGATTCCCACTGATGAGTAGGTGTTACTCCTTGGCTGATTTTCAGATGATCCGACTAATTCTCTTTTTAGGGTTTGAAGGAGAATTCGCAGAAACAGTGGGAGCCATCCTGATTAGATAAAGGGATTAGCCAATCTGATCTAGATTCGAGTGCACGCTGAGTGTTTCTTTTCTCTCTCTCTCTTTGACAACGACCATGACCCGACCTTAAAAAACTCATGAACCACGTTAACCGAACCTTCTTAAAAACACTTTGGCTTTTGGATTGTCATTTATTCGTATATATCATTGCCACTCCTACATCCCCTTTGCATTTCTCAAGAACACTCCGTATCGCTACGAAAATCCATATTGATTGGATATTCCATCGTATAGTTACATACGAACTCGAAGGAATTTGTTCCAGTTCGAGGATGGTTTCCAGTTCTGGAGATATTGAATATGATTATTCGGTTGTCTTTTATCTTTACCTTCTCTCAGGTTGCGAGAGCTCCCAGTATTAGGAGAGTACACCTATTGTGCTTATCGGACAGTCTTCTTCCAAACCATAGGCAAGTGCCGAAAGGTGGGGAAGGAAGAAAACCAATTAGCCTAAGTGTGGTGTACAGAAGGTAATAAGTAAAGACATATAAAGGGATTAGATTAAGGGCAAAGGAAATTGCGACTGCTATCATTCATGACGAAACTGCGTATACCCCTGTCACTCCTATATCACCTTTGCATTTTTCTGGAACACTCCGTATCACTACAAAAATCCATATTGCTTGGGTATGCCATCGTATAGTTACATACGAACTCGAAGGAACTTATTCCAGTTTGAGGATGGTTTCCGGTTCTGGAGAAATAGAATTAGGATTATTCAGTTGTCTTTTCCCTTTACATTCTCTCAGGTTGCGAGAGCTCCTGGTATTAGGAGAGTACACCTATTACGCTTATTGGTAGTCTTCTTCCAAATCTTAGGCTGGTGCCGAAGGGTAGGGAAGGAAGAAAATCAATTAGCCTAAGTGCGGTGTACAAAAGGTAATAAGTAAAGACATATAAAGGGATTGGAGTGAGGGCAAGAAAATATACGGTTACAGTCATGAATTTGGAAAATGGAAGAGGCATTACTGGGAATACCCGTTTATCCCTTTGAAACATTTTCATGTTTCAGTTTTACTGTGTGGTGTTAAGTGAAAACTGTTTTCCCAGTTAGATTCTAACTCCAGGGTATGTATTTACCAAATTTGTTTCTCACATCTGTATGGCGTTATAGATGATGAGTGGGAGTAAGTTATTGGGAATTGGGTGATTAGATCCTATATATATCGAAATTCTTTGTAATTGGTGATATTTGAGGAAATCACCTGGGTTTTGGCTAACGGCAAATATTTGGTTTTGAATATCCGTCGTTATGCACCAATTTCAAACTGATATATCTATACATTTATTTTACAAAGTGAGATATAACTTTTTAAAATTATGTATATGATATTTACCTATATCAGTTGATGGTTAGGTAAGGTGCATTCAATAACGGTGTAATTCTTCTTAACCATAGTATAGTTTTCAAACTACGACGCACAAGGTTTGAGTTATTGAACTCAGATGACTTATACAAAGTATTGTATATTGTCCGATATCCATTAGGACAGAGGGGTTGGTACTTGTACTGTAACAACTCCAATTTCAATGTACAGAAAATTATTTAAAAGTTAATGTACAAATGGAGAATTTGAAATCCTGTGTATACTATAAGTATTTGATTTGCTTTTGAACAGCAAGAAACAACTTGTAGCTCATTGGTAAAGCTTTGCACTGCTGTGACGTAGCCCCTGTGATCGAATCCCTCCAGCCACATTATCTTTTTATTAATTTTTTCTTTTAATATTTTAGAAGCCCAAGGGTTTACACGTGCACTACACGTAAGATGATTAGTTACAGAATAAACAAACACGTATACTAGGTTATACCAACAGTCACCAACACGTGGAGAGCATCCCATACCCCGACCCCACATCTCGACTGGAGAGATCTCCATCTCGACCGGCACCGCCGGGCCCCCCACAGGGGATGGTCTCCATTTTTTCACCCTGTCACCCTTTGCCCTACCCCACTTCTCTCATATTGTTTATTTTCTCTGCACATTTTCCAGAGAATTAAAATTGAGCATTACTCCATCATTAAATGCATTTTAATTATCAAATTCATACCCTAAATCCTAATCCTATCCTATAAATACAACCCTACCCTTTGGCACTCCTCATTCTGAAATCAAGTGCCAAAACTCTCCAAAATTCTCAAGTCTAAGAAGTTGTGCAAGTGGAGTTAGCAAAGGGAGAAGTTCCGACGAATTTCCGAGGAGATTCCGGCGACGAAACGATGCCCCGACACTTTTCTAGTCTTACCCTACCTCCCCTCTATCCTTGTAGTCTGTAAGTCCCTTCTCCCCTCCTCTTCTACCATTAAAAAATACTTTCTTTTCAAAACTCGTCGGAAGCGGAGTTATTCCGACACCCGACTCTCTTTTCTTTAAAAACTACATTTTTCCTAAACAATAAATCACCATACCCTCATATAATGTTTAACAAACATTAATAAACATATTATACAAGTTTCATCTCAAAATGATTCATGTTACAATCCTTATCTCATTTTTACAGTAAAATACCACCATGTTTACAAACAATATTGTTATCCACTTTTTACCGTATTACCTTTAGAAAACTCACAAGGTAATGAACTACCTCATCACAACACACATTCATGATATGGCACGATTCACTTTTGGACAATATTTGTGGGAATATTACAAGTTACGATAAAATACCCTAAACTTACAAAACCGTTTTCTTTAAAAAGAGTGATATCTAATTCTTTGCAATTACGCCTCTACAACCTATTTTGGGGAACCTCGATCGGGATGGTGCGGGTTATCGCACGTTCTCGGGCCTAGTAGAGCGAGATGCAGACCTCCGCAAGGAGCATTCGATCTCGATGGAATTTTTAATGCTATTTTTAAGACAATGAGATTTCTACAAAATAAATAAAATTATTTTTATTAAATATATATATGAATATTATCAAAAGATCTATTTTAATATATTATACAAATGTTCCATGTTTTCTAAAATCAAAGGAATCACCATTACATCAAACTACCATCCAAATTCAAAACAATTCCAATTTTTCATTAAAATACCATATATAATGAAAACTAGGTTCTGCTCACTAGAAATTTCACTTTTATAAAATATACATCTATGAAAACCCTAAAAACGATAATTAAATACTTGAGGTGTATTTTGAAATTATATCAAAACTATTTTACATAAAACCCCCTCAAGTTATATTAATTTACAATAAGGACCATAGCAAATATAGGTTTAAGCGGGACCAATTCTCTTGAGCCTCGAGGAGCCGGAGAATGTAGGTTCTTGCCTATCTAAGGTAGACAATCTAACAAACGGTGTTATCAACACGGTAATTGTCTTGGAAAAAGACACAAATCCTGCCGTCCATGTGCAGCAGTTACCGATAATATCAAAACTAATTCAGGACTTCAATTTCTTTTCAAAGTGTCTGACTCAGACCGAGCCTCAATCTAATCAATCTGACTTGAATATGATTCAAGTATAAACTACAATACAACATGAATCCGTCTATTCAATTTGTATCAATCAATATTGACCGAACCGAACCATGTATATACTTCATTTACATGACAATCCATTATATCCATTCCATTTACTGATATCATAGTTTCGGCAAGTCATTCATCTATATAACAAACAATACAATCAATACAAAAGACATTATGGGGTCTTAATAGGGTAGATTGATACGGAATGTGTTAGAAGTGGTACGAGACTGTAACCATAATACACCTAACCTGAATATCCATTGCCGTTGTACCGTGGCTGAACGGTTCCTTATGCTCCATATACCTTAGTCTCCGGCTAGTGGGACTCCTCTCGTATACACTGGCATATTCTGTACCAAGCTACAAAACAACTGCGTTAACATTATAATCAAACATTACTAGTTATATACTCTTTCTGTCTATTCTATATCTACTCATCTTTGGGACTTACCGAGCGATTGTTTGCTGACGACATTCCTTTTCTTCTTTCTTTGGAATGTTGTCAGGTGATTCGGACTCACTGGAGATCGAGCCCAGTACTGAAGATTTGGAGCAGTTAGCCTTTGACCCAGAGCTTTAGATACTTGTACATACTTTTCATTTCAATTCATGCCATTGTTTAGGCATTGCTTTCCATTTATGTATTTACATTCCAGTTGTACTTGTAAAGAAATGTTAATAAATAAAAGTTGCTGTTCAATTATATCTATTGTCATTTTTATTGTGTACATTTACTTTATATTGCTTAGATACACTTAGCGTATTTACTTCGGAGTAAATACGTAGCGAACCCAGTTGCGTCCCCTTGCCGTACATCGGGAAGCGGGGCGTGATAAGTTTTGTTGGTGGCCCATGCAGGTCAGCTCTGTATGGACATGCATGTCAGTTCTGCATGGACATGCGGGTCAATTCTGCATGAAGTCCTAAGCAATATAACACAAGAATCAGCAACTAAAAACATTCTTTACATTTCATATTCCTTGAATCTTACAATTTCATATACAATGAATCTGTCATAACCTAAAATTTTCTTTCAAGGTTATGGATTCTTCAAACAACACCAGCACCAATTTCAACAACACACCACCGCCTCTACCGCTTACGCCTAACGTCGCTGCTCCGATCAATGAGCAGACGGTACTGCTTGAGGCAATCCGCAGGCTCCTGGAAGGACAGCAGCAGCAGACTGCTATTCTGATGAACCGTCCAAAAGCGGAAGCGCCCGGAGTGAAGAAATTCCGGGCATTGCACCCAAAACAGTTTTCGGGAAAAGTGAGTCCTCTGGAAGCTGAGGAATAGGCTCAAAGTATTGAGGATGATCTGGCAGCAGCACAAGTGCCAGAGATAGCTTGGGTTCGAGTTGCAAAGCTGCAACTCACTAACATTGCACGAGTTTGGTGGAAGGCGGAAGAAATCCGTCTTGACCAACCTATCGAACGGAGGAGTTTTCATGATATTTTCGACACGAAATACTTCCCAGAGACTGCCCAGTTTGACATGGAGCAGCAATTTATCCATCTACAAATGAGTTCTATGTGGACCAAATCCGTGGATGAATATGATGCTGAGTTTACCATACTCAGTAGGTAAGATATGTCTCAATTTTCGATTTTTAAATATCACATATTATATAGCTAACACAAGACCTTAACAGGTTCGCGGCACATTTGATACCAACTGCTGAGATCAGATCCAGACGGTTTCATCAAGGGTTAGATCAGGAAATCCAAGCTGCTTTAGCTACAGGGGATTTCCCAACTCACGAGTAGGCCCTAAAAGTTGCCCGCAGATATGAGGCAGTGGTAAAGATGAAGGGCATACCCCACTCTTCCGGGATGAAGTTCCCTGCCACTTAGATGGCAGGAGGAGCCTCTTCAAGGCCACAATTTGTGCCCAGGAGACCGGAAGTACAATTCAACCGGCCCAGCCCAACCTTTTGCACTTACTGCCGGAGAGATGGACATTTTGCAAAGGACCGCCGGCGTGAAAATCACCTTTGCTTAGCCTGCGGCTCAGCCACTCATGACATTGGGTCTTGTCCTCGTCAACACAACCCAAATGCTGCATCCAGACCAGTAATTACTTATCAGTAGCGCCCAGCCATCCAGGCACCTGCTCCATGACTCGCTCTCTCTGCTCCACCACCTCATGGACCGACTGCACCTCCTCCTCGTCATTTCTATCAAGCTCAAAGGAATGTACCTCAAGGACAATGGAACGGACAGAAGAATGCTCCTCCAGCAAGGAGGAATGTACCGAGGCAACAGGCTTTCACAATGACCGTGGAAGAAGCTGAAGCCACCGACCAAGTAATCACTAGTAACATTTTCCTTTCAAACATTCTTTCAGTCTGTATACATAACCATATATCTTTTCCTTATACCTAAAACCTATCCTACATAACTTAGGTACAATCTTAGTAGCCTCATTTCCTGCACTAGCACTCTTTGATACTGGAGCATCTCATTGCTTTATGTCGCAACGGTTCGTCCGAACTCATGCGATTCCAGTCAAACCTCTCGTATCCAGCTGGAATGTCAGTTCAGGGAATGACGTTCTAATGGAAATAATGGGATACGACCTGTGTCCAGTAGTCGTCTACAATAGAGAATTCTATACTGATTTCAAGATGCTGGACATACCGAATTTCGATGTCGTTTTAAGTATGGATTGGCTCGGAACTTTTTACGCTACCATCGACTGTCGTCAAAAGAGGGTAGTGTTCGAGATTCCAGATCATCCGGTCTTTTATTTCAAAAGTGGAGACCGTATCCTGGAGCCAAGCACATACAAGGAAAAACCGTAGAAGGCAGTGATTGCAACACTTCAAGCGGAAGAAGTATCGAAGCCAGAGATAGTTCGGGAGTTCGACAATGTGTTTCCAGAAGACATATCAGGTTTGACTCCTGATCGAGCTCTTGAATTCAGCTTTGATTTAGTACCTGGAGCACAACCGGCGATCAAAGCACCATATCGGTTAAGCCCTGAAGGTTTGAAGGAGGTCCGTACTCAGTTGGAAGAATTATTGACGAAAGGATGGATTCATCCCAGCACTTCAAGTTAGGGATCACCAGTTCTACTTGTGAAGAAGAAGGAAGGTTCATATCGAATGTGCATTGATTATAGAGCTCTGAACGAAGTAACCATAAAGAACAAGTATCCACTCCCGCGCATCGACGATCTATTCGATCAGCTAAGTGGGTCTTGCGTTTTCTCCAAGTTAGATCTCCGTTCGGGTTATTATCAAGTGAAGGTCAAGAAATCTGATATCCATAAAACGAAATTTAGAACTCGCTATGGTCATTACGAATTTCTTGTGATTCCATTTGGAGTGACCAACGCACCAGCTATATTCATGAACCTAATGAATCAAGTTTTCCGAGAGTACTTAGACAGGTTTGTTGTTATCTTTATCGGCGACATCCAGGTGTATTCTAAGAGTCGGAAAGAGCATGTCGAGCACCTACGAATTGTCCTGGAAACTCTACTACAGCATCAACTCTATGCCAAGTATAGCAAGTGTGAGTTTTGGCTAGATCAAGTCGGTTTTCTCGGACATATTGTATTAGGTGATGGATTCTCTGTAGATCCAGCTAAAGTATCAGCAGTAAGCGAATGGCCGACACTGAAGTCAGTGAAGGACATTCGAAGTTTCTTGGGTTTAGTAGGATATTACAGAAGGTTCATTGAAGGATTTTCAAAGATTCTAACACCCCTGACTAAGCTCACGCGTAAAGATGAAGAATTCGTGTGTTCAGAAGCATGCGAACGAGCTTTCGTAGAACTCAAGTCAAGATTGACCTCAGCACCTATTCTCCTCATACCGAACCAATCTGAAGGACATTCTTTTGATAGGAAATGACATTCCTATGCTACAATCGGTCAAGCTATTCTTGTCACAACGGTTCTCCATGGAGGACCTGGGTAATGCCTCATACATTCTGGGGATCAAGATCTACAGAGATAGATCCAAGAGATTATTGGGACTTTTGCAGTCCAGATACATAGAGACCGTACTAAAGAGATTTAGTATGGAAGTTCTTAAGCACGATAACATTTACCTGCATTGCACGGAATCACCCTCTCCAAAGGGATGTCTCCCAAGACTGGCGAGGAGAGGGTTCGCATGAGCCCTATACCCTACGCTTCGGCAGTAGGATCTATAATGTATGCGATGCTATGTACAAGACCAGATGTAGCTTACGCACTCAGTGTGGTGAACCGGTATCAGTCAAACCCAGGTGAGGATCATTGGACGGCTGTGAAGAACATTCTCAAGTACCTGAGAAGGACTAAGGAGATGTTCTTAGTGTTCGGTAATGGAGACCTCAAGGTTGAGTCCTTTACCGATTCCAGCTTTCAGAGTGACAAGGATGACAGCAAGTCTGTCTCAGATTTTGTGTTTACCCTCAATGGAGGGGCGGTGTGTTGGAGGAGTTCCAAACAGAACACCATTGCAGACTCGATGATGGAGGCTGAATACATTGCTGCAAGCGATGCCGCGAAAGAAGCGGTCTGGATGAAGAAGTTCATTGCTGAACTTCAGGTGGTTCCGTCCATTGTCGATCCGATACCTTTGTATTGCGATAACAATGGGGTTATTACTTTAGTGAAGGAACCACGGTCCCATCAGAAATCCAGACACATTTTAAGATGGTATCACCTGATCAGGGAGATCATTGATCGCCAGGAGATCGAGGTGCGGAGAGTGGACACTAAAGAAAACACGGCGGATCCATTTACAAAGGTCCTCCCTCAAGCACAGTTCGAGCGACTTTTTGAGATGTTGGGTATGCGGTACGCCAGCAGCTGGCCTTAGTGCAGATGTTGGGTATTCGGTACACCAATTACTGGCCTTTAGTGCAAGTGGGAGATTGTTGGATATGTATGCCCTAAAGGTCATTATTGTATATGTATACATGTGGATGTTAGAGATATGTATATAGATGACATTCTTGCTCGGTTATATAGTATATTGTTTCCGTTGTCTTTATCAGGATATGTGAATTTGTTTTTATAGTTGCTTTATCCAGCTTACACATATTGATAAAGACATGATTCAATAGTATACTATTATGGTTTGACTTTATCTTAATATAGCATATGTTATTACATATTGTGGTTACATGTTGGTAAAGCCCGTAGGATCTTGATTGACTACCTGCGTTGTGATGGCGATCATACTTGTAGGAGCAGGGTAGTCCATAAGCACATCCTTAAATGGTCCCTGGTCGCGTGAGTATCCAGACTGGGCATTGATACTATAAAGTAGACTAGTGTATACGTTTCTAGCCCCGATAAGGGGCAGTGATTGGTCCCGCAGCCATTGGTCAGATGCACCTAAGATCGTATACAGGTGCTTACTGGGTATGAGTACACTGGACGGACTCATGGAGAACTTCCAGATGGTACTATACCTATCGTCAGATGGAAGTTCTCAGGTGACATGAGTACAGGTTAGTCTTCGGACCTGAGATTGTCATTTGTCTCGTGTGAGTTCCCACTGTGCTTTGATCACTACGCTACCACGGCTCTACTGAGTCGTGCAAACAGGTTTTTGGTTGGGTACAGCTCCGAGCCACATGAAGGCAGTGGGCGATTGTTGAGGATTCGTCTCTCCCGGTATTGGGAGTCAGTGTCGCATTGTGTTCGATTGGTCAGGACCATAAGACCTTGGCCAAGGCAGTTGAGATTTACTGATAGGTTGATCGGTAGTTTTCCGGATTGGTCCTGAGCCACATCAGCATGAATTATCGGATCATTAGGGTCTGACGTTTACCACCCCCTAGACCCGGTATGCGATTCTCTTAGACGAAGAGACCGGACAGTACAAAGATTGTCATAGATAGGCTCAGTAGGAGTTCAGATGAGTTTGCTCATCGGCCTTCTTATCGACATATACCTGGGAAGCCGTTACGTACAGTTAGTACCGCTGACGGCTTGTGGTTAAACCCACTGCTAGCGTAGTGTCGAGTCTTTAGAGTCCCACACAGAGGGTTTCCCTGCATCGAGCAAAAGATGTAGAGGTCGTATGGTTTTACGACAGGGTTCGATCACGTAAGTGTACTTGTGCACGGATGATGATTCAGACGGATAATACTAGTGGGCTTTGGTTTAAGCCGGATCCTAGTATTATACTGATGGATTGTTTTCGTCTCTTTTGTATTCGTATTTTTCGGAATACGGATATGGGTATGTATATACAGACGAGGGGCATTTTTGTAATTTGTTCAAAGATGCTTCTAGAAGATGACACATCATATTTTTATTATTCATTTTAGATTAAATGATAAATGTATTATGAGGTGGAGGAAATGAGGTGGATTATGCATGATTTTGAGTATGGCTTTTAGTGACACATGGTGGGTTTTCAAGCCATGACTCATTAGGTTGAAAATTGAACCTTATTTTGATTATTCATGAGATTTATTCTATGGAGAATTGGTATGGTTCAGTTTGAAAACAAAAGCTCATTCTGTTTTCTTATGCTAAGTCTTCACTAGCATTCTCCTCAAGTATTCTTCTACTTCCCTCAAGCCATTCTTGTCTCATGAGTTGAGAATCCTTTGGCTATGAGAGACTTACTTATCCATTTATATTCTCTACATTATCTTCGACATCTAGTGTAGCGTACTAGGTGCCTTAGTTACTTCTGTTGAAGTGGGAGCTCGATATATAGACTCTCGGGTGGATCATCTTCGACTCGAGGAGGCCGATGAGGAAGCGCCGATCCGTTACGATCCTTGGATCGTATGACGACGTGGAGGGAAGCGACAAGAAGACCCGAAGGACATGATTCATGAGGTATAAACTTCTTTCCGAGTATTTAACCTCTTGCATGATTGCTAGTTAGGGTTTAGTATCGATCCGGCATAGGGTTATTCTAGCGCTAGTTTTGAATCGTTTGGAATTTTTTTCCCGCAATCGGCCACGGGTGATGACCAGGGCGTTAGCATAACCTTACATTTTTTATGTGACGGTCATAGAGTTTGACTTCATCAAAATAAGAGATGGATCTGGTAAGAGGATAGTAGGGAGTAATGTCCTGGTTTTTGGATGGCATGCACTTAATAGGAAGAGATCTTCCTATACTACGATCGATTATACTGTGGTTGTCACAAGATGGTTTCTCCACATAGGATATGAATAAAATATCAGGGATTCTGGTTACTAGATCTATGGTTTTAAATCCAGATTTAGGAAGTGTCCCAATTTGGGTACTTTACACTATTCTAAAGTGTGTTAGAATGGATGACTCCTGGCTTGGTGGTGTACCCACAGGTTCACCCTCTCTAAAGAGATGTCTTCTAGACTGATGATGAGAGAGATTTACATGATTGGTATATCACTTACTTAGGCAATTGAGTCAATCATGAGATATCAAATACCACACCAGATATTGATTTTGCACATACTGCAATAAGTATATATTAATCTAATCCTGAAGAAACATTGGAAAGTAGTTATCAACATAAGTGGATGTTCATGGAATATGGTAACGGTAGCCTCCTTCGGGAGATGGTTATCATTTCAGGCTTCAAAGATGACCTGGATGACAGAGTGACTGTCAGAGTTATAGTTTTCTCTCTTTTGAGGGACAGTATGTTGGACAGGTAGTCTAAGCGGATACTGAGGAAGGCATGGCGCAAGATACTGATTAAATTCAGTGGATAATACAGTCTAAGAAGTTTGTTGGATTTGGAGTTCCTTTGTGAACTGGATCCTATCAGATATCCAGACAAATTCTAAGACAGGTATTGCTCATTTCGAGAGATAATCTTTCTCCGCGAAGTTGAGATATATAGAGAGATAAAAATAGAAACATTGGAGCGGATCCACTCACTGGGGCTATTTCTTAAACGCAATAGTTTCACAAACGAGTATTATAAGACTGATTAGTAGAGAAGTTGGGTGTTCGGTATCACACGGGCTGTGATTATGCGACACCGCAATTATTAAACTTAAGTGCAAGTAGGAGATTGTTTGCTATAGTGCTCTCAAGGCAATTATTGTAATCGCATGCAGGTGATTATGATGATTGAGGAAGGACCTATACAGGTAGAACAGTCTTACTTAAAATGATAGTATGTTATCTGGTTTGTCTTTATCATCATGTACATGCATTATGTGGTATTACAGATCACTATTACATGTTGATAGAGCCCATAGGATTCTTGCTTGACTACCAGCATTATGATGGCGATCATATACGTGAGAGATGGGTGGTCGATAATCACATCTTTAAATGTCCCTAGTCGTGGTTGTATCGAGATTGGGCATTGAAACTCCAGAGTAGACTAGTGTGTACTTATCGAGACCCCGACGAGGGGCGATGGCCGGTCTCACAAGCCATTGGTGTCAGTTTGTCACCTAAGATAATATGCAGGTGCTCATTAGGTTATGAGTACACTAGACGGACTCACCAGGAACATGCTAGTTGGTATTATACCTATTGCCAGATCGCAGTTTCCAAGTGACATGTGTATAGGTTAGTCTGTCGACCTGAGATCATCATTTTTCTCGTGTGAGTTCCCACTGTGCTTTGATTACTACCCTACCATGGCTCAAAGGAGTCGTGCAAACAGGTTTTAGTTGGGTATAGTCCTGAGCCATATGGAGGCAGTGAGCGGATCGTCGGGGATTCGTCTCTCCCGGTATTGGGGGTTAATATCGTGTAATGCACTGGTGGCCATCACCAGAAATCCTTGGCTAAGATAGTCGAGAATTACTGATTTGGATCAGGAGTTTCTCAGTTGGTGATGGGCTTCATACCGACACAAAATATCGCGTTATTAGGGGTCTGACTTTATCCACCCCCAGACTCGATATGCGATACTCTTAGACGAATGGACCGGACTGTACGGATATTGTCACGGACAAGCTTAGTAGGGGTTCGGATGAGTTTGCTCGTCGGTCTTCCTTTCGCTCAATACCTGGGTAGCTGTTACGTACAGCTAGTGCCGCTGACATGCTTGTGGTTAAACCCACTGCCAGCGTATTGATGAGTCTTTAGAGTCCCACACAGAGGGTTTTCCTGCTTCGGGCGAAACGATGTAGAGGTCGTATGGTTTTACGGCAAGGTTCGATCATATACGTGCACTTGTGCACGTATCATGATTTAGACGGATAATACTAGTGGGCTTTGGTTTAAGCCGGATCCTAGTATTATATTATTGAATTATTTTCGTCTCTTTGTATTCGTATTACGGATATGGGTATGTATATACGGATGAGGGGTATTCTTGTAATTTATTAGAAGATTGCTTCTAGAAGATGCCACCTCATTTAGTTATAACCATTTAGATTAAATGGTTAATGAGGTGGAGGAGATGAGGTGTTATTTGGCTTTTATCAAGTATGGTTCACTTGGTGACTCATGGGATGACTCATAGATTCACTATTGAAGCATGCTTGATATTTGTTTGTGTTGTGAGATATTTTATTAGGCTTGAGTTTTATTCTTGGTTTACAACACTTAGCCATTTTTCTATGGTTGCTTCACACTCTCGTCCTCAAGCTTCTTATTCTACCTCCACCCTAAAAGTCTCATGTGTTGAGAAACCTAGGGTGTTTGGAGACAAATTAATCCATCATTAGAATCTACATCCTTTAAGCTATCTAGTTTAGCGAACTAGGTACCCTAGTTACCTCGGCTATAAGGTTGGAGCTCAAACTACAAATCCTCAGGTGGATCATCTTCGATGGAGGGAGATCGACGATCAAGCTTGATCATGGTGGCCTCTAGGAGCTTGGGAATATAGTTAAAGACCGAAGGACACGGATCATTCGGTATAACCATTCTTAACTCCTCTTTTTGTTTGCTAGCTTTGGGTTAATGGTAAATCTGTATTATGGGGTTGTTCTAGCGCCAGTTTTATAAAAAAATTGTTCCGCATTTGGTCACGGTAGATGGCCAGGGCGCTAGCATAACCCAACACTCACGAATTGTTGTGACATGAAGCAGTGTGAACCTCCAGTGTCAAAAACTGCGAGTGCAGGAAGCGTGGCTACTAGTATAGTACTTAAGTTGTGCGAGATTAGTTTAGATATAGGAAAAATACAGTGATACACCAGGATTGAAAATATTTGAAAGGATGGGGGAATTACCAGTGATGACTTGTCCTGTGGCTTCGGCTTTCTCGACCGTCATTGTAAAAGCCTGACGTCTTGGTACATTCCTCCTTACTGTAGGCACATTCCTCTGTCCTTAGGGCATATTTCTATACCCTTGAGACACCGTTCTCTGTGCCTGATGGAATTGACGTTGAGGCAGTGCAGGTGGTCTACATGGAGCTGGTGCAGGGAGAGCTAGGCGGGGTGCAGGTGCCTGAATGGCTGGCTGCTGCAGGACTGTGATTGTGGGTCTGGGTACTGGTGCTGTGTTAAAACGATATGGGCATACTCCTATAGAGTGAGTAGATGCGCCATAAACCAAACACAGGCCTTTTACACGCCTGCAGTCCTTCGCAAGGTGTCCAGTTCTCTTGCAGTAGAAACAGAAATCTGGACTGGACCAGTTAAATGATCCTCCCGGTCTCCTGGGTGCAAAGTTCGGCTTAGAAGATACTCTTCCTGTCATCTGTATGGTAGGGCATTTGATTCCAGCTGTTTGGGGCTTACCCTTCGTCTTCACCACAGCTTCATAATGGCGTGCTGCCTTCAGGGCGAGTTCATGAGTCGGGTAGTCGCTTGTGGCTAACGCCGTCTGAATCTTCGGATCTAAGCATTGTTGGAATCGTCTAGCCCGAATCTCATCAGTCGGGATCAAATGCGCCGTGAACCTGATAAGATATTGATATCAGGATAGTGATGTGTTTTAACAGAACAATATTTGATATGAATTCTTTACCTGCTAAGAATGATGAATTCGGCATCATATTCATCCACGGATTTTACCAACATAGAACCTTATTGTAGGTGGATGAACTGTTGTTTCATCTCGAAATAGGAAGTCTCAGGGAAGAACTTCGCATCGAACAGATCGCGAAACGTCTTCCACTCAATTGGCTGTGTGAGTCGGCTTTTCTCAGCCTTCCACCAGATTCTTGCATTGTCGGTCAGTTGCAACTTAGCAACTCTTACCCAGGCAATATCTAGCACTTGAGCTGCTGCCAGATCATCTTCGATAGATTGAGCCCATTCTTCTGCCTCAAGTGGGCTCTCTTTTCCCGAGAAGTGTTTTGGGTGCATTGCCCAAAAGTGCTTTACTTCGGGTGTCTCGGCTTTGGGGCGGTGCATGAGGATAGCAGTCTGTTGCTGCTGACCCTCCAATAGGCTATTGATGACCTCAAGCAGTACCGTTTGCTCATTGATAGGAGCTGCAACAGTAGGTGGTGGTAGTAGAGTAAGCGGTGGAGTATTGCCGTTGACGTTCGTGCTGGTGTTGTTGGTAGAATCCATTATCTTGATAGAAAAATGAATGGTTAGGATAGATTCAAAAAATTTGAAATGTAAGGAATGTATAGTTGCTGGTTCTTATAATTCTTGTGATATATTGCTTAAGACTTCATGCAGAACTGACCTGCATGGGCCACAAACAAAACTTGTCACGCCCCGCTTCCCAGTAGACAGAAACGGTGACGTGGCAGGCCGTAACGTATTTACTATGAAATAAATACGTTAAGCGTAATTAAACAATATATAAAAATGAATAAGAAGGACAAGAGAATAAAATGAAACAACAACTTTATTTACATTCAACTTTACATACAACTGTTTGAAATAAAAGATACAATAATCAAAAGCAAATGCCTAAACAATGGCATACTGAAAGTAAGTCAGAGGAACTAGTAGTCAGGCTGAGCGGTAAGTTGGTCCAAGTCTTCCTGGCTCGGCTCTATCTCCTCAGAGTCCGGTCCTCCTGACGAACATTCCAAAGAAAGAAACAGAAAGGAATGTCATCAGCGAACTAATGCTTGGTAAGTCCCAAAAGAAGAAAGAGAAGATAGTATATAAAGTGAAATGAACAGCTAAAGTTGTATATGATTGATTGCTGGTATATGATATTTACTCTAACGTGGTTGTTTGTAGTTTGATAAGAAATGTATTCATGTATATGAGAGGAGTCCATCTTATCCCATGGACTATGGTAACATGTAGTCCAAGGCCCCATCATAACCTACGGGACAACGGCACGTGAATTCATGTAGGTGTCTTTTAAGCGACCTTTCGTGCCACGATATACGTTCCGTACCAATCTACCCCTTTATCCCCGCGTAATATATTGTATAGATTATGTTTACAAGTTTTGGCCGAAACCATGGATATAAAAAGTTCAGGTTCATATTCAAGATGTAATCATGTATTCAAGTAGTCATGTCAAGTTCATGTCAAGATATAACCATGGTTCGGTCAAGTCAAGTCAAGTATACATGTTTGAATTTGATGTTTGAATTCGAGTATTCATGTTCATGATCAAGCATTCGTGTTTGATTTTGGATTCAGGATTGAGGTTGGACTCAGACTGAGTCAGACACTTGTAAACTGATTTAACTCTTGAATTCTTAGGTTTAGGAGTCATCGGCAACTGCTGCACATGGACAGCAGGGTTTATGTCTTTTTTCAATACAATTGCCATTAATAACTCCGTTATTTGTCTAACCTGAATAGGCAAGCACTCACTTTCTCCGGCTCCATGGGGCTCAAGAGAATTGATCTCACTTAAACCTATATTTACTAAAGTCCTTATTGTTTTTTATGTCTTGAGGGTGTTTTATGAAAAATATATTAATATAGTTAAAAATAAAACCTTGAGAGTGATTTGTATTATTTAGGGTTTTCATAAGCATGTGTTTTAAGTATTGAGCTATTTTAATTATAAATACCTAACTTTTAAAAGTTTATGGTATTTTAATGAAAACTAGTCATTTTTGGTAACTTGATGATATTTTATTAAAATTTTAATCTTTCATTTTTAGAAAAAATACAGTTTCATAATATATTGAAAATATGGATTTATAATTTTATATAATTTAAAAAAATTTAGTTTTATTTTGAAAATTCGTTTTTCTTAAAAACCGTAGTTATATCCTTTCGAGATCGAATACTTCGTTAGGAGTGTTGCATCTCGCTCTACTATCCCTAAGATGTGCGATAATCCGCACCATCCATTAGCGGGCCCCCTAACAAGAGTTGTAGATGCATAATTGCAAAGGAATACGAAATACCGCTTTAAATAAACCCGGTTTTAAAGTATGTGGTATTTTATTGTAAAGATTATTCTTCGAAAACAAATATACATACAAATAGGCATCGTGCTATGAAACCAAATTGTACGTGTGGGGTAGGTCATTACCTCGTGAAGTTTTTCTTAAAGGTATAGTTTTAATAAAAATGAAAAGAAGTGATAATAAAGTTCAAGGTATTTTAATGAAAAAGTTTAAGTATGGTTGTTTCACATGAGATTCTTGGTTAAACATGATTCTAAATATTGGTATTTAAGGTTAAAAGTAACGTGTAAAATTAGGTTGATCAATATATAAAGGAAAAAGGAGTTTCTAGGGTTTAGAAAAAAAGTATCGGTAATAACTCTACTTTACCGATATAAGATTTAAAGATGAATTTCAATGAAAAGGAGGAGAGTTGGGAGGGACTTACTGTTTGAATATATCAGGAAGAGGGGATGAATTTCGTGGTGTCGCGGGAGCTCCGGAATCGGCTTCGATCTTCGATAGAAGAAGCTTGTTCGCTAACTCCACTTTACTCCACTTGCACTTAGGATCTCCACTTGCACTTAGGATCTTTTTGAGAGAGTTTTTGCTAGAATTTTCAGAATGGTGCTGAGCCAAAATATGGGATGGTATTTATAGTGGAGAATTAGGGTTTGGGAATTAAAATTTTGTATTAAAAAGTATTAAAATGATGCTAAATGGTGAAATGGAAGGTCTTTGTTTGATTGCAGGGAAATCAAATAGTGTAGAGGAGTTGAGGAGAGTTGAAAAGACGAGTGTACAAAGCACGGAGCAAAATGGACTCATCATGATCGTCTCCGCCGACCTTATAGGCAAATCCGCCGGTCAGATTTGGCTCTCTGGCCTCGAGATTTGTGCCACAAGATTAATTCTGTGTTTACACCATTTTCCACATGTTTGATTTTTCTGAACTTATCATTTCCCCATGTATTGCACATGCAACCTTTTGGGCTTCCAAAAACTTAAAAAGAAAAATCAGAAAAATAATTGTGTCTGATGGGAATCGAACACACAGGTTACGTCACAGCAGTGCAAATGCTTTACCAGTGAGCTACAAGTTATTTCTTGCTTTTATTAAACAATTCTAACTTATACCTCTTACACAAGCTGTAATACTCTTTTCTGTACATTAATAGGAAAAATTTCTGTACAGAGATTTCAGAGTCGTTACAAGTGCAATAGGGTGCATAAAAATAATTATCAAGTGCACTAGGTGCACGAAAATATAAATTTAGTGTATTAGGGTGAACGGAAACGAATATTAAGTATATGAATCGAGATCAACGGTATACAACATGCACGAAATCAAAATCAAGTATACCGGGGTGTATGAAATCATAAACATATACAACTACGTGCACAAAACCCATATCAATGCACTGAAAGCGCATGTGAACTGCACCGAGTGCATAAGTCCAAATCAAGTGCATTCTATATACACAAAATCAAAATCAAGTATATCAGAGTGCACAAAATCAAAATCGACTGTATCGGGATACACGGAATTATTAATATGTGCAACAAGTTCACAAAACAAAATCGAATGCAATGGGTATGCACAAAAACAAAAATTAGTACAACTGGTATATACAAATATGAATCAAGTGCAACTGTGGTGTACATAGGAAATATCTATCAAGTGCAGCTATGTTGCACGAAAATATCAATTATGAAACTAATCATCAAAACTCAAAAGTCTAAAATGATATGAGCATGATACTCGTATCACAAATCAAAATAAATGACATTGAGCTACACCTCCTTCAATGTCGAAAGGTACCGGTGCACCCAAGGCTGGCAGAGCAAGAATATCTACTTGCCTCTTGCCCACGGTCTGGCGTCTTCTGTCCCTGGGCCTTCATTTTTCTTTATGAATTTTCAATTGCATGACTCCTCGGCTCGACAGCCCATTAGGGGGTAGCGACGGAAACAGTCCCGTTCTGACGCTTCTCTGAACATCTCCTGGCCAATTTACATGACCACTCGTAATGTAACATGTCAATGATGGCAGCCTCTGGCCCTTTGAGTATGTGCGATACAACCAATCCAGGGTCCAATCTTAATCACTACGGTGTTCTGGAAAGAACCTGCTATGGTCTCTTCCGATCTCATCTTTGCCGAACTGCCCGAAAGTTGGCACTATTTACATTAATCCATTTCTTGTTCCGAGGCAGCTGCATTCCCATCACGATTTTCCTCTGGGAATATGGCCGTATCCAACGCCTCTGCATACGTATCAAGCCTCTGGTATCAACGGAGAAGAACGACCTATTAAGAGTTCACATGAATCCCTTATCCACTTTCCTTCAATATTTACCAATTCGGAATCATCTCTTCGTAGCTGTGTGGACTGCAATCCAATTTGGCTGTAGTCATATTCAGGGTCTCTTGTAAGGACTCGAAGTTATGAACTCGGGCATCTTCACCACTCTATAGAAGACATCTGGCTGATTACATCCTCGGAAACTCGTCCAAGTCATCAGAGGAATACACTTTGCTCTTCCTCTCTTGATCGACTTACACCAGGTCTAAGCAAGACCCTTCAACTGAAATTATTTGACTTAACTGATCCTGCGTCGGGGTACTCGAACAAACGAATCATCTTAGTCACTTTATCCAAGAATGATTAGCGATCTTCTGTCACATCCATGCCTATAAACTCATGTGGCATCAACTTTATAAACTCAGAGGCGACATCCGGTCAATCTCAGCAACAACTGGTTCATCTGTCCACATGGTAGACAACACATCGATTTCTAGAATAAGCTGTACCTCAATGCTCCTCTCAATCTGGCCGGCCTCAAGAGATGGCCCGATCATCCAGTGCATATCCCGAATGCCATGTCAAACAAGAAATCCTAATAAAACAATAAATCAATACGTTCCTAATCACCGAAAGAATATGATAGTCAGTCCTCGTCCTGATGAGCTTGCTCTGACCGCATCTCTAGCTGCAGCTCTCTCTGCTCTCGTAGCCATAGTGACAGGAACCGTAAGCAAATATCGATGAGGATAGATCATAGGAATGAATAGAATAACGGATCTCAAGAAATGTACATCCTAAGGTTACTTAAGCAGAGCAACGTATCGTAAGTATGCTACGGAACATACACACGGTACGTCACTCTATTTAAGTTACCTACTCTATCAACCAAGGTCAACTTACGTGACGAAAGTTTGGGTCTAATAACCCCTCAGTCAAGTCTAAGTTCCGTAAGGTCAAGCCTAGGTTCCAAAATATATATACGCCCTAGACCGCGCATAGTCAAACCTAGACTCAAACCAAGGTTAAACTTAACGCTCTGATACCAAATTTGTCATGATCCGGAATTGGTATACGACCGGCACTTGAATCACATGAAGTTTATATGACCCCACCGTAATCTAAGTAAGTCGAAAGCCTAGAAATCTAAACCTTTTTAGGAAAATAATCGAGGTGCAGTTTTGAAATAAAGGTATAATGAGTTCAAATTCTTTCTTGAAAAGTATAAGTAATGTTATATAAAAATACAAGTGAGTTGTATACTATAGTTAAAAACATTTTCGTCATTTGAAATTTATGCAGCACCTTCTTTGTAAATTTTGATCCAAAACTAATGCATAACAACAATAATATAGGCATCCCCAAGCGGGAGCTAGCTCTTCGTCAATTGACGGAATCACAACCACACAAATGCAAATATACGACGCCCAAGGAGAAGATCAAACACAGAAAAGAAAGTAAAGAAACCAAAATATCATCAAACCCCAAAAAACAAAGAATAAATACATATCCGTGACTCTAAGTCCGAAAGAATACACAAGTCTCGACTCGAAATACAAAGAATATACAAATAGGTCTCTAGGTCTACCAAATATACATAGTCTGGTTGATGGAGCTTCTAACTAGATACAACTGAATAAATATATATAAATGGTGGCCACGATCCAAAGTGTACCCCACCTACCAACGCAAATCATCCAGAAGAAAGTTGTGTGCCAGCAAGCCGCTACTGAATCCGTGCGGTCAATCCTGCAAGAAAACTGTGGCACAACGGGGGCGAGTTGCCAACTCATGAGTAGAAGACATCATCAGGTACAAATCGAATGTATGAAGATCTCCTAGGTCATATAGTAATATAATAATATAATAATATCGAGTGGTAACAAGGGTGACAGTGTAAACATAAGTATAATAATGCTAATGTAATCATGCATGTGTCATAATATGGTACCATGTTATCTGTATCATATATATCTATATAGGTGTATCATCCAACGTGTGTCCATCAATGACACATCAAATCATCATAAAAACCTGAGTGCCCAGCATCGACACTCAAAAACATCATAAAACCTGTTTCCAGTATCGACACGTAAATCCTCATATCTCAGGCGCCGTCTCATCGGATCGGCCATCATATCCATCTGCCTCAATCGTTCCGGTCGGTATCCTACGGATATTCGCCGAGTCCAGTACTATCACCGGTAGGTAGTGTTCCCCTGCCGGGCTCAACGTCTCTCTATACGATCTTCTTGTCCCGGGATACCGTACCGGGTCTACCATGTACCCTCAGACGGTGCCTCCTCTCTCCTCGAATCGGGTATATACATAACTCAGAACCGAGAAAACTCATGGTGGACGCCACACATCATATCAAGAGAAATCGTGTTTTTAAAACAATCATAAGTTTTCAAAATGTATCTGCTGTTTCTCAAATCCAGAAATCTCATGAAAACCAAAATCTCATAAGCATGAACCAATAATGAAACAATGAGTACAGGCACAGAACAAATCCATAATGCATAACCAGTGTGTTTATATGAACGTGGTATCTAACTAGGTAAGAAAATACGATAACTAAACTAGTAAGAGTAGTATGAGTACTAAACAATAACTAAAAAGCTACAGGTTACTAGGTTAAATGGTGAAGTAACGATTTCTAATGTGTACGTGGCATGAAAATTACCGATGATGAGTGTGTGAGCCGGTGAGTATGTGTGCGTGCAACATGCGCATCATCGGTAATGGTGCGTGTGTCCTAGCAGACGATGTCATACAAGATGAGGAAAGAACCTGGTATGTACACCGCAAAATAAGAATAATACGAGCATAGCAGAAAAAGAAAATTGTAAATGCAACAGTATAAAATACATAGCTACATATGAGCCATACAGTTATAGTTTAAAATAGTACGAATCGTTGTTTTTAGAAAAATAGGGGCTACGGTGTTTTTGAGAAAAAGATACCTTTTGAAAATCCGTAGCGTCCCTTAAGATTGTCATTTAAAAATGCATAAAATTCGTTAGTTTTGAAAATATGTATGGCTCTAATTATATCCTAATATCTACTAAAGTGATTAAAAAACAATAATTTTCCGAGTCGATACATCCATAAGTCAGTGATCCGGCCTCATAGTATCACATACGGTATAATCCATCGTACGACATCATCAAGTCAACAGTGCGGATCAATCATGTACATCATATCACGTACGGTATAATCCATCATATGATATCATCAAGTCAAGTGTGCGGATCAATCATCAAGTACATTATATCACGTACGGTATAATCCATCGTACAATATCATCAAATCAAGTGCACGGGTCTATGGTCACGTACATCCTGTCATCTCATCTAGTTACATATCGTCACATGTTATATCATCTCGTATCGTATTATGGACATATATATCGCCTAATCTTTATATAATATAATATATCATATCGTATCATGCCATTTCATCTTATATCATATAACATAGCCTCCTGACATCATATCCGATCATATCGACTCATATCATTCTAACATGTCATATCCTCATCTCGTGATGTTATATCGAACTTATCCTCAAACTTATATGCGCACACACACACACACATACATATATCTGTGTGTGTAACAACATATATACCAATGGCTCGAGTAAAAGAATAAGAACTACGGATATTCCTCCCTACGAGTATGCTTACTATCGCCTATAGTCTTCTAGAACCCTATTAGCTAAGTACACATATCTAATATTTATATATATAACTATATACCTGATTAGTCAAATATATTGCACATTTATATGAACATTTTTCCTACTATTATTAAATGCTAAAAGGTGTTAATTGTAAATAAAGAATATATGTGGGTTTATTTGTAAAATGATTATTATCATATGTTTATTCATTTTAATTAATATAATTAGGGAAAATATATCCATATAACATTTAAATGAAATATTAGTAATTAAAATATGCATATCATATCAAATATTCCTAATCAATATTCTTAAGATATTATATCATATAAATGGTTGGAATAATATCTCAAAAATACCAAATGCTACTAACACTTTGATTTGAGATATTGTGTAGGTATTAGCTCAGGCCTGAAATCTATGTACGAGATCCAAGTCAAATCGGGATATCGAAACCGAATATGCCAAATTTTAGAAGCAAATCGAAGAATCTAGCAACGACAGAGACTTGGAGTAATATTTTCAGAATCTATATATCAATAGGATCTCCAAATATCGAGAAAAAAAGTCAGAAAAAATCCCAAGTCACGATCCCACCAAACGGCGGCGGAAGGGCTGTCAAATAAGGCTTTTGGCGGCGGAAGGGCGGTCATTTAGAGGCCGTTGGATGTGAATTTGCAGGGGCATGATCGTAATCTCACATACTTTAATATGGCATCTAAGGTTTCTCATTTCAGAGCTTATAAAAGGACCGATAGCTATCTATCTAATACATCTATTTATCCATCGTAGAATTCTAGAGAAAGATCTAGCGAGCAACTAGGGTTCTTGTAATTTACTTTATAAGAAGAAAATTGTAATACAATAATTGATAAATAAAGGTAGTTTTTGTTTTAATTCTTTTTACATTTATTTTTCCGCATTTACTTTACGCATTACTTTTCCGCATTACTTTTCTGCATCTTAATTATGATTTCATTCATCTTCAATCTTTCTTCTGAATCGCTACTAATCATAAGCGAGTTATTTCTTATTTGCTAGGGTTTGTAGGATATGGTAGAATAATGGATGAAGTATCTTTTAACTTCTTTTGACATTTTAATATTTATAAACTTTTAGCAAAATAAATATTAACCTTCTTATCGGGCACGCTATCAAATTATTGATAGCCACGACCATAATTTGAGATTGGTTAAACACTTGTTTTGTTAAGGGCTTGAGATTAATAGAGATCAATGGAAGGACAAGGGTCGGAGGGGGGAGGGGAAACCCTAATCCCTCCGAGAACCCTAATCCATATTTATCGCTATCTCTCTAGTTTTAAACTGTTAAAAGATAAAAAGAGACATCTAAATATTCATCCATTAACTACTAAGTCCTATAAACCCTACAAGCCTTTTGTTTCCTCCAATCAGAGCAAAGCTCTGTTCAAAATTCAAATTTTGAAATGAAGCAACGCTTCAGAAGCAGTGCCAAGTGCGATGCGCCCTAAGCAGTGCACCACGTGCAAAGCACGAGTGCGCTAGCGCTAAGTGCGCTGCGCTCTAAGCAACACACCACGTGCAAAGCACGGGTGCGCTAGCGCTGGAACTAAAAGCTCCCCACCGTCAGATCAAATATCATTTAATAATGATAAATCATTAATTAATCAGAATTAAATTTTGTTAAGGAAAGATTCCTCAAAATCTTTCCAAACAACAAGATTGTGCTTTGTAAATCAGAGCACCGTTGTATCAATGATCCAATGGTGGTTAAAAATCACCAAGATACAGAATAAATTCTGTATGGAAAAGATTTCCCAATCTTGTTAAAAACAAGAAGATTGCCTTCTGTAAATCAGAAGCCCTTGGATCAAAGATCCAACGGTGGGGAAATCCCCAAATCAATTGGAGAAAAGATCTCCTTAAGTAATTGAACAAATCAGCTTACCCTATATAAAGGCCCTAAGACTTCAAGTCTGAGATATACAGAAAAAATAGAGGAAACCCCCCATAAGCTTTGAGAGATCTCAGAAAGAAGAGCCAAACTCTCAGAAAAAGAAGATTTTTTTCAAGGTAAAAAAATGATGAACAGGGAGATGAAATCATCTCATAATTAAAAAAGAAGAAGAAGAGTTCACTTCTTTAAAGATTATAAATCTATAAGACTAAGGTCTTTTATACAAAGAGATCATAGTATCTTATCATAAAAAAAGGAGGCGGGAGAATTATTCAATTCTCTTAGGATCACAGATCCATAAAGGTAAAGCCTTTCATTAAAATATAAGAGATTGAAACATCTCCTGTAAAACTAAGAACTTTGTTCTTAGATCTATGAGACAAAGTCTCTTAAAAGAGAATTTAATTCTCAGCGCATAGCGCTGCGTAAAAGAGCCTTAGCGCTCCATATTAAAAGAAGCGCTTCAGCGCACCAGAACTAACGCATAGCGCTGCATAAAAGAGCTTTAGTGCTCCATATTAAAAAGAAGCATCTCAGCGCTCCTGATCTGGCGCTCAGCGCCGAGCACACCACGTGCTCCTCACGTGTGCGCCATTGAACAAATAGCGCTTTGCACTCATTAAAAAAATAGCGCTTTGCGCTCATGATCTGGCGCTCGGCCCCAAGCGCGCCACGTGTCCGCTACCCAGCAGAAGCGCTCTGCGCTCTTTTGATTGGCGCAAAGCGCCAAGCGCACCATGTGCTGCACTGATAGAACATAAATTATTCTTTAATAAGCCTCAGAGCTATGATGAATGCTCAGCATTCAACAAAAGACAGAAATACTGTCAGAATCCAAATCAATGCTCAATAATGTTAAAAGGGCCAAGCCCAAATAAATGCTCAACAGCCCAAAATAAATGTTAAACATTTTAACTTCACTGGACTTGGCCCAAGATTGGCTATAAGTCCTCAATTCAGATTAACTGAGCCCATATGCTCATAAATCTTTGATCTTAGTCCCAAATTGGACTATAGATCTCCCAACCAAAATTGGTTCAAGGGTACATCTCTGAACCCCTTTGATATATGTCGTTGTAATCCTTCAACGTCTTCAGAGAGGTGACGGGTCCTTGACAACCATACATTTCATATACTTTGACATCTTTAAACTAGATTGTGGGGTCCTTAACCCATGGACTATGATGTCCTTAACCTTGGACTGTGGGGTCCTTAAACCCATGGACTATGATGTCCTTAACCTTGGACCGAGATGTCCTTAAACTAATTATGGACTGCAAAGTCCCCAAACTAAAATAATAGAGTCCAAATGCTCTTTTGTTGGATCTAAACGTCCCGTTAAGTATATCTTAGTCTAAAATTAGACTAACGTATCCTTAACAAACGTTTAAGTCAATCTTAGTCTCAAATGAGACTAACGTATCCTTAAACCCAACTCCAAACCCAAATCAAAGAAGATATGGATTTGAACTAATCCACGTCCTACGGGCGACAACATAAATTAGTCTCCGTATACAATCCACGGGAAACCAAAAACAAAAAAAACACCACGACACGAAGTGACCATCTGGAGAAGGAGAAAGTGGTTACAGCAATGCGGTAGCGTAATTAACTGCAGGGGCTTGCGCCCGCAGGGAAGAGCGTCCTCACAATCAAAAACCCCTCAAATGAGGGGGAATCTGACGAAGTCTGCTATATCGGCCGGATCCGTTTAAACCTTCGATACATGGTGTCATAAATCAACTTGGCATCTTCGGAGAGGTGGACGAATATCATCAATTAGCATCTGCCCCCAAATTCAGGCAAGACGGACCTACGCGATCGCGTATTTCGGCGGAGAACAAATTCTGGCACGCCCAGTAGGACCTTTTCCATCTTTCCACTCCACACTTCGTGTGTCGTGTTCGTGAACGAATCGCGTTTGATGTGGTTGTCCTTGGGTTCGAGGTACTAAGATTTGGTTTTGCTCTCGTGCAGAAAAGAGAACATCAATGGCCTCTAACTGTTTGTTCACACCACAATATTGCATTATTATATTCCTCATTCTTATTCTTTTTATAAATAAACAGGTGTTTTTGACGCATGTCTGCTACATATTACAGGTTACAGGTTCTTGGACAGGAAACAGTGAAAATGATGAAAAGACGATGCAAAAGTGGACTTTGACCAACAAATAGAAGGATCTTAATCAAGCCTACACAAAAGATCAGTACAAGGCAATAAAAGGTCCAAGATCGTGAAGCCACCGTTAAAGTTCACCACAAATGGTCACTGGAAAATCTGGAAGAGAACCAGAAGCTAAATTGAGAAAAGACATAAAGAAATAAGAAGATAAAAAGCAGCATAGCCAGCCCTAAAAATCCAACAAGCCAACTCCATTGTTTGGCCGTGGAACCGCGGCCAAACCATGCCTCGGGCTGCGGTTCCACGGCAGTTTTAAAGGAATAAAAAACAATTTTTTTACCAAAAGGCAGTGGCGGCGTTGACTGGTCTTCATAAGGGCAAATATGTAATTGTAAACATGCGGGTCAATTTGTAACCTAGGGTTTCCTATTCTTTATAAATAGGAACTCTAAAGATTGTAATTTTTATGCCTCCCTATGCCTCCTTTTAAATAATAAATTAAGATCTCTTTATGGAGAGCATCGGTGTTTCTTTTCAATTCATGAATTCAGATCTGACAAACCTGCGTTGATGATTGGAGAGATGCATCTGTAAGTAGATTTAATTCCTTGCTTTAGTTTAGATTTCAATTCTTTGCCTTAGGTAGATTTAAATTCTTGTCCTAGGAAATTGTTTAGAGTTAGCTTTGGGAAGGATTTTGAGAGATGAGATCTCGCATCCCTTTCTTACCCATTATATATTTTTAATAGGACTCCATGCATACACGTACACACCGCGCCCTACGGCATCCTACCCCTCGAGGTAACGATGACACCGTAGTATAAAGGCCCGGTTGCGTGCGTTTTCCATGGAGGTTAGGGTAAGGATCTCTAAAGGAAGGACAAGAACCTAGAGGAAGGAACACCTTCCCGAATGGATCTAATCCCCTTTATTGATAATTACCATAACTCCTCATAGATCTTCATTCGGGTATAGAAAGCGTTGAGATTTACTTTTATTTCCAAACCATCCCTAAACCTAACCCTAGCAATACTAGATCTAGATAATCGTAGTATAGAATAATTAGGTTTTTAGATTTAAATAATCAATCCGAACACCTTTCGGAATTAACTCGTTAGCGCGATTAGGAGATTCACAACATCCCTGTGGACCGACCCGTACTCACCGGCTAGCTTCATGCGACGCCATTCTTGATTGCGGTAAAATATTTTTGATCGTTAAAAACCTACACTAATCAATTGGCGCCGTTGCCGGGGATGGCGTAGAAATTTCCTTTTTGCAATTTCGGGTTAATCAAAATAAAATAAAAAAATCATAAAAATCTGAAAATCATAAAAAATATAAAAATATTTCATCTGTTATTTTTGGAAGGGATACTTTGTTGTTTGAATTTGGCAGGATATACAAAATCGGATCTGGAAATTTCCAGAAAGCGAAACAGAAATCAGGAGATCAGAACAGAGAAGGATTTTCGAAACAGAACAGTGGAATTTTTCCCGCACCCTGAAGCCTCCACCACGCCGCGATTCCGCCACGCATACCCATCTTAGACCGCGGAAACGCAGCCTTATAGTCAAATCAGTGCGACAGAATTTTTTTGGGGACTCGAGCCGACGATCTCGCCGTGAAAACGCGGCACAAACGCGTTTATACTGCGGAAAGGCGGCGGTACAGTGACATCATCTCGTGGAATTTCCTCTGTAAGCCCCTCTGTTTCTTCTCTGTAATTTTTGAAATATCTTTTCTGAAAATTCCTGCAGGATTCTGTGCGCTATAAAAATATTTCCCCTTCCAAATAACAATTTTGTGCAGGATTTGTGCGCCTCGTTTAAAATAGAAAGTGATTGCAAATAATCTTTTTTGTTGCATATTTTTTCTCGAATATCTTTTTGCAACAATTTTTTCCAAATAAAGATTCTTTGTGATATGCTTAAAATAATAACTGATTGCAAATAATATTTTTCGGTTGCATATCTTTAATTATAAATCTTTTTGCAACAATTTTCAAATAAAGAAAAAGAAAAAGGAAAATTAGTATTAGAAAACTTGCAATTTTTGCCGCAAACAAATCCTTGCACCACCACCACCCATCTTTCTTTCTTTCACCCTTTCTTCTTACAACATGGGTACCCCACATAATAAATCACTTGCCGAACTTTGGTATCCCGAACCTAATTTTGCGTCGTACGTCAATTTGTTCGGTCAATTTAAAGACGATCCTTCCTTGCCTAAAAAATCTTTGAATGATCAAATAGAGGCGTTTAGGAGAAATAGTTCGACTTTTCAACCCACTTTGTGTCAACCAAGTCAACCTTTACAACATCCATATGTTGATACCACTTTTTCAAGTCCTTCTGTCACTCCTAAGCCGATGTCCATTGCTGAGCATATTGCTCAATCTCACAACCGATCTTTCATCCCTCTCCACTCATTTAGTTTTAGGGGTCCGCACGATTATTCACCTTTTTATCCACATATTGACCCTACCCCTGCCCAACCACCCACTTCCTACCAGTCCTACCCGACCTTCCCACCTTCACTAGACACCGTTTCTACACAGTCTGTTGGGAATTTTGCATATCCACACGATTTCGAATCTTTTACCGAAACCCCCTTACCACCCAAGTCTAGTTTGGAAGAGTCGTTGGAGGCATATATCGCAGCAACAAACAAAATGACTAGGAATGTGGAAGCGTCCGTGGCCGCCCTTATGCAACCTAGTGAACCGGTAGCTAGTTTCCCGCTAGCTCAAAATTTTTCAATGTATAAGGAGGCGGTTGGACAGAGTGAGAATAAGAGAGGATTTCCAAATCAAACCTACCCTTACCCAATTGAAGCCCACAACTCCAGTTTTCCATCGAATGTCCTAAATGATTCACAAGTTCAAAATAAAAACGAGTTGTGTGATTTTGTAGTGTTTGATTTGCCAAATTGTGAGGAACCCCTTTCGAGTGAAACCGCACCTAATCTTTTCGATCTTTACACCTCCCATCTAGAACCTAAATTGATAGATATCCATGCTTTTGATGAGGTGTCTAAGAAAATTGATTTTCACTTGATTGAGAATACAGACGCCGGGAATATTTCGGATGATGAACCTGTCGATTTAATTGAGATTTTATGTTCAAATCATCATCCCGAGTTATTAAATGTTTCTCCCGAATCTCATATGCGTCTTGACTTTGATGATAATGGCATGGATGAGTTGAATATTAAGGAGAATTATAAGGATAGTATTGAGGAGAGTTTTGAGGATCATATTGAGGTTGAACTATTTTTGTTTGATGTGTCTGATTTTCCAATTCACCCTCCTGAACCTTTGACTGTTGTATCAACCTCCCTCCTTTCCATCGTTCCGACCCCACTTGAACACTGTGAGCTTGAAAAATTTTCCTTTGAATCTGACACAGCTCTCACAGACGATAACACTTACGAGTGTTTCACTTTTTCGGACGATATTGATGACTCACTGCCAGAGTTTGAGTCCTTTACATTTTCAGATGAGTTAGTTGAACCATCAGACTCAGTTGCTTACAGTAGTTTCGAACCATTGATGGAATCTTTTAAGTTCGAGACAGTTTACCACGGTGAGAATGAGACTATCCCTAATTCACACCCTTTCGTCGTTCCTATCGTTCCGACTGAACAAGATACTATTACGCTTTCATCTCCGATACCAAGTTCGGCGTATCTATGTCTTCTTGCGAATCTTGAGGGATTTGACCCCATTTCTCGACGGGTTGATAGGTTAGCGCAATCGCTTTTAACACATCGGTCATCACAAATTACGCTAATTTATTCACTCGCTTTACATCCTCAAGATCGTACTCCACTTCTTTCTTCTTTCCGCCATTCTTCTCCCCCACCGAGACCATATTCTCTTCTTCCCACACGATCTCGTGTGTTTCTCATCTCTTTTCTTTCCACCCCATTCTTTCACCAACTAGATCAATACCACGATAAGATTTTTGAATGGTTGGTGCTAACCTTTGGCTTGTGTAAGGCCAAGCTTAAGTTTGGGGGGAACCTTGTTGTATATATGTATATATTTTTGTTTTCTTTTTCTATAAAAAAAATTCAAAACATTCAAAATAAAAAAAATTATAAATAAATAAACAGGGGAGTGCCGGCATTTTTTGACCCTCTTGGTTTAGCATGACAGTGAGGACACTGTCAAGTTCAAGTTTGGGGGTATGCTCGGTACGTCTTCTTCCTTCGCATTCATTTGTACATATTTTTGCATTTGCATACTTATTTGAAAACCCATAAAAATTGAAAAATTTTGAAAAAATTATAAAAATTATTGTATTCAATTTTGGCTTAATTGACTTGAGTTTGACAAATAGGTTAACTGGCTAGGAACAACTAGATCTTAGACTTAGTAAATTAAAAACCCTAAAAATAACCTTCCTTAAAGTTTAACGGTAGAAAGTATATGCCTTTGTAGTTTATTTAGAAATAGGCAAATTTTGAGTTCACTTCTTGGGTTAAGTCGAAGCAAAGGAAAAGTATTGATATTTTATTAGAGTATAAGTTTGAAAAATAATTCCTACCTTAAGTCTAGATTCTGAAAATGTATACCCTACAATTTGCACAATCACGCACCTTGAAACTTGGAATAGTAGAGGAGACCTTGAAATGCTCTTGTCTAAAGTCCTTAGTATGAAGAAAATAAAAGAAAAAAGAGTGAATAAAGAAAAGAAAAAAATGAACACTGGTTTTTGTGATTACTTAAGGCTGTAAAAATAGAAAAATATTTAGCGAGGGTGCTTCATCACCTAGTGCCTTAGACCAACTGGTTTGGGAGTCACTGCTAAAAGCCTTGGGTGTTGCAAGACTAGGAAGTACGCTTTAAAGTGCTAACGCATCTTGTAATCGGTTGTTGGTACCTCAAGAAGTATTAACGGTCGCATGAAGGATGTGTAAGCAAAATTCATTTAAAAAATTCACCAATTAAGAAGTGCTTTGGACAACGGACAAGAGTACGATTGCTTGATTTGAATTTCCAAGTGTAGGGATGATTTATACACACACGTAGGGGTATGTGATTGGAGTTTAGATGAGAGAAAGGAGTGAAGAATAAAACTTGTATCTTTAATAGAGTTGATAAAAATTCCTAAGTGGAGATGGAACCCTAGAAGGAAAACTTAAGAGATGCCGAAAGCTAGGTAAGCCTATAGAACATATATAATCTTAAGTTAAATAATAAGGAAGTGTGAAGAATATGGGTGGATAATTTATGAGTCGAAAATAATAGAATTCCTTGTTAAAAGACCTAATTGGAGAATTAAAGTTGATGGGCCAAATTGATAGGATTTTGTGGGTAGTATCCGCTGAAAACCCTCAGGAGACAACACTCCTCCTACTAGGGACACCTAGAGATTTAACGGCTTGTTGCACAAGCTCAGTGCAATCGCGTTTCCCTGCGAAAGTGCGGTTAGGTTTTTGTAGAGAATAAAAAAATAAGTTTGCTCGAGGACGAGCAAAAGATAAGTTTGGGGGTATTTGTTCACACCACAATATTGCATTATTATATTCCCCATTCTTATTCTTTTTATAAATAAACAGGTGCTTTTGACGCATGTCTGCTACATGTTACAGGTTACAGGTTCTTGGACAGGAAACAGTGAAAACGATGAAAAGACGATGCAAAAGTGGACTTTGACCAACAAATAAAAGGATCTTAATCAAGCCTACACAAAAGATTAGTACAAGGCAATACAAGGTCCAAGATCGCGAAGCCACGGTTAAAGTTCACCACAAATGTTCACTGGAAAATCTGGAAGAGAACCAGAAGCTAAATTGAGAAAAGACATAAAGAAATAAGAAGATAAAAAGCAGCATAGTCAGCCCTAAAAATCCAACAAGCCAACTCCATTGTTTGGCCGCGGAACCGCAGCCAAACCATGCCTTGGGCCGCGGTTCCGCGGCAGTTTTAAAGGAATAAAAAACAATTTTTTTACCAAAAGGCAGTGGCGGCGTTGACTGGTCTTCATAAAGGCAAATATGTAATTGTAGACATGCGGGTCAATTTGTAACCTAGGGTTTCCTATTCTCTATAAATAGGAACTCTAAAGATTGTAATTTTTATGCCTCCCTATGCCTCCTTTTAAATAATAAATTCAGATCTCTTTATGGAGAGCATCAGTGTTTCTTTTCAATTCATGAATTCAGATCTGACAAACCTGCGTTGATGATTGGAGAGATGCATCTGTAAGTAGATTTAATTCCTTGCTCTAGTTTAGATTTCAATTCTTTGCCCTAGGTAGATTTAAATTCTTATCCTAGGAAATTGTTTAGAGTTAGCTTTGGGGAAGGATTTTGAGAGATGAGATCTCTCATCCTTTTCTTACCCATTATATATTTTTAATAGGACTCCATGCATACACGCACACACCGCACCCTACGGCATCCTACCCCTCGAGGTAACAATGACACCGTAGTATAAAGGCCCGGTTGCGCGTGTTTTCCATGGAGGTTAGGGTAAGGATCTCTAAAAGAAGGACAAGAACCTAGAGGAAGGAACACCTTCCCGAATGGATCTAATCCCCTTTATTGATAATTACCATAACTCCTCATAGATCTTCATTCGGGTATAGAAAGCGTTGAGATTTACTTGCATTTCCAAACCATCCCTAAACCTAACCCTAGCAAGACTAGATCTAGATAATTGCAGTATAGAATAATTAGGTTTTTAGATTTAAATAATCAATCCGAACACCCTTCGGAATTAACTCGTTAGCGCGATTAGGAGATTCACAACATCCCTGTGGACCGACCCGTACTCACCGGCTAGATTCATGCGACGCCGTTCTTGATTGTGGTAAAATATTTTTGATCGTTAAAAACCTACACTAATCACTGCTCCAGCTGCAACTCTCGCTCTTTCTCGTCCGGAGGAGTAACCTACGGGCCCCAAGCGGCCTCCCTATTCAAGATGCCAGTGGAGCAGGTAACTCAGGCCACCACTGGGCTATTCTTCGGGACCATGCTCCCACCGATGAGCTTCAATTCCCCTGTACCATTGCAAGAAGCTTAGAAGAAGTCGGTCTTTGACCGGCTTACCACTACTGCGGCCCCTCTTAACGGGTCGCCCAAACCAAGCGCCTCAGTTTTCATCAGACTGGGCCAAAACTCCAACGGGCCCGTGAAGAAGCCTGCAATACCAGAAGGCATTATCCCGAAGCAGATAGCCATTCTTAATCCCGAAGTCACCAAGGAGGCTTCTCCTGCTAAGGGGTCGGTCTTCACAAGACTGGTCGTTTTAGCTCCTACTCCGGGTGAAGTAACCAAGGCCGTTTCCCCAGCACGAAAATCGGCCTTTTCAAGATTGGCCATTCCCTTTCAACGGGCATCGGTCTTTGACAGGCTAATGAAGACAACAGCCCCTCATCAAAGCAGGGGGCATGAAGAAGCTCACCCAACAGCGGAGGTGATCCCGGCCGCACGACATGTTCGACGTCGCCACTGGCGCCGAGTGAGGAAGGCTGGGGGCAATTCCCCTTCTGGACCGACTTCGCCGGCTCCAACGGCGGAAGTTGATGCTGCTATTCCAACTAGGAACAACTTTGAACCGCTAAGGAGGGTGCGCAAAAACTCTCCGACTGCCGTGCTGAAGAGATCTCCTCCACCAATGGAGAAAGCCCTAAAGGAGAAGCTGGAGCAGCCCCCTCAGTGGCTGTCCTCTAAAATTTACAAGGTCTGGCGTCAAGTCCAGGACTCGGTGATTGATCAAGATTACTCTCGCCGACAGAAAAAAGTGAAAGTTCAGCGAGAAGACGACCATCCTGTCAAGCCACAGAAGGCGACAGCTACTTGGGTGCCCACTGCAGCGGCCCCCTCAACTTCGACCGCCCACAAGAGGAGAAGGCCGGAGAAAATCCCTGCGTCTGCGACGAATCGAAAGACCATTGAACCCAAATGCCCCAAGGCTGGGGGCATGGTGGTGCATTCCGTTTACATAGCATCCGGAAAAGAGGACATCCGTATCTCCATAGGTCATCGACCGCTTACGCGATCCATGACTAAGGCTCAGGAGAAACAACAACAAAAGCTCCAAGAGATGTTAACAACCATGGCCGCACTTACGGTACCGAAAGCAAGCCTGGAGACATCCTCGGAGCAGCGCCGTGAGCAGGAAACTGATGCCGAATTCCTTCGGAGAATGCTTGAGAAGAAGGACAAGGAGGCTGCGGAACAAGAGGCCAATATAAAACAAATGGCCCATCTATTCCAAGATATGGTGGGCATGATGATCCAGCCGGACCCTCCAGCTGAAGAACCTCCAGTAATAATTGAAGATGATAGAGGAGAGATATCAGACCCTCTTCCAGCTTGTTCAGCAGCCAAAGAGGAGGCCATCTCAAAAGCTGCCCTGGATGATTACATCGTTCAGCAGATACGAGTTCATCAGGCGAATGAAGCGGCTGGGCAAATTGTTAAAACTGGACGACCCTATCCGGGTTGGTACGACCAAATAAAGTACCCGCAGGGATACACGATCTCCAAATTCCACGTATATAAGGGGACAGGAAATCTGCATCAGCACGTTGCTCAATTCAGGGCTTTATGCGGCAACACTGGAGGTGAAGATAAATTACTGCTCCGCCAATTCGTTGGCAGCTTGTCAGAGACAGCATTTGAGTGGTATTCCGAGCTCCCGAATGACTCCGTTAAGACGTTTGCAGAAATGGAGTTACTCTTTACACAGAGGTTCGCAAGCGCTAGTGAACGCACCGCAATCACTGCATTAATTAATGGCAGGGTAAAGCCAGGCGAAACATGGGTCCAATACACGATACGGTGGTGGAATCTATGGTCGAAGTGCGAACAGCGCATCGAGGAGGCGCCTGCGGTAGGCATGTTCGTGGGTCCTCTTGACCCTCAAGCGACCATTTCCTAATTTATGATGTTTTTCAAGACGACCACTTTCCAGGCCTTGATTGACAAACTAGCCCAAATGGATCAGATGGGTCATAGACCATCTCTTTCGAAGTTGGAATCTCGAAATGAAAAAGGAAAAGGAAAAGCAACCTTCATCGCCAATACTCAACAACAGCCGAGCAACTTAAAGCCGGTTGTTCGCCAAAACAACCTGCGTCCATGCCCATCCCTCGAGAAGAGACTGGGACGTCCTTACTCGTTTCCCCGAGATAAAATGAAGAGACTGTTCGAGCTGGCAGTGCGCAACAGACTCATCAATCTGCCGGATCCAAAACGTCCGTTGCAGCTAGGCGATGTCAACAATCCTAATTACTGCCCTTACCACCAAGCAGTAAGCCATCCAATCGAATATTGCTTCGTCTTCAAAGGCTGGATTGAGGACCAATATCAACTGGGCAAATTCACACTGTCTGAAAACTGGAAGATGAACCCGCCACAACCACATGATCCGAAAAAGATGGACATGTCGGGGGCATCGTGCTCATTCATAGAGAAAGCCCCATGGACCGAAAAGTCCGTAAACTAGAAATTTGCCTCAAATACGGCAACGACGGACCGAGATGTCCTTAAACTAACGACGGACTGAAACGTCCTTAAACTAACGACGGAGCACTATGTCCTAAAACTGGCTGCGGACTGAAACGTCGTTAAACTAACAATGGACCACTATGTCCTAAAACTGGCTATTGAATGAGACGTCGATAAACTACTACGGACCTCTGCATCCCAAGGCTGACACAAAAAAATGGTATGTCCATAAGCAAAATGGGCACGGATGAAAACCCGAAAGAGCTCCGTGAATAGAAACGGTAGGGCTACCGGTGAGTGTTGTGAAAACCCGAAAGGGCGCAATCTCATTAAAAAGCACTTGCAAGGTCCTCTCGACCTTGTGAGGAGAAAATACCTGCGTGAGATACTTACGACTCACAAGGGAGCAACACACTTAGGGATCCCCACGATTCCTAAGGAGAAATTACACTTACGAGATCCTTACGACTCGTAAGGAAACTTCCCCTTTGAGACCCTCACGGCTCACAGGGTTCAAAAGCCTTAAGTTACTGGGATCTGAACCTGTTCTTAAGCCATCACAACCTCCAATTTTGCCCTACAAGCGTTTCAATATTGACCCTTGTATACAATCCATGGGCATGAATAAACATTTCCCTGACAAAGTCCCACCAGCGACTAGGAATATGCTCACACGATGAACGACCCTTGTAAGTCCTCTCGACTTATAAGGGGAAAACCCTCTTGTAAGATCCTTACTACTTATAAGAGAACACACACTTAGGAATCCTCACGATTCCTAAGTAGAAAATACACCTATGAGATCCTCATGACTCGTAGGGAGAAATAGCTTTATGAGACCCTTACGGCTTGTAAAGTCAAAAAGCCTTAGTCAACAGGATCCTAAACCTGTTTGCTAAGCCACCTTTGTTCAACATCGACAGAGAAAAATGATGATTCACTCCTAGCAATGTCCCAGTAGTAGCGATGTTGATGCCTAAATCGGTATCAAATTCCAAGCCCTTTCACGGCAAATGATGATTCGCTCCTGGAAATATTCCAGTCGTAGCGATGCTGATGCTGAGATTGGCACCAGATTCCAAATTCCACACTCGCGATAAAAATCAGCGAGCCAAAAATGCATATGAAATAGCCGAAATGATGGGGCAACTTGCAACAAAAATCAGCAAGTAAAACATATGCATACAAAATAGCCAAAATGGTTGGGCAACTTGCAACAAAAATCAGCAAGTAAAACATATGCATACAAAATAGCCGAAATGGTTGGGCAACTCGTAATAAAAAGCAGCGAGTAAATAAAACAAATAGCTGAAATGATTGGGCACCGCGAAAAATAGCCGAAATGATTGGGCAATCGCGACTTTCACGATATAAAAGCTGAAATGATAGAGCATCGCGGAAAGAGAAATATATAAACGAAACTTTTTGCCCTACAGGTGAGATCACATCGATCTTTGTATACAATCTAGGGGCACAAACAAAGAAGGAATCATACCATCCCACCAGGCTCCATCAGAAAGATAGCCAAATCTCGACGGTTCACAGACAACCTAGAGACCATCTCGACATTCGTCTCGTTATAGCAGACGCAACGTCAGCGAAGCGGAGCCACAGCATAGTCCCTAGCTCCAAATCTCGACGGTTCATAGATAACCTAGAGACCATCTCGACATTTGTCTCGTTACAGCATACACAACGTCAACGAAAGACCCCATGGTCGAAACAAAGCGGAGTGACGGAAAAATCCTAGCTCCACCTCAGCATTCGTCTCGCTACACCAGACGCAATGTCAACAACGACGTTCCTTCGCAGCCCAGCGGGATGCAGATGCAACATCAACAAAAGACCTCACAGTCGAAACAAAGCGGAGTGATGGCAAAATTCCAGCTCCACCTCGACACTCGTCTTGTTACAGCAGACGCAATGTTACCCCATGGTCAAAACAACGGAGCCATGGCAAAGTCCCTAGTTCCAAATCTTGTCGGCAACTCATATAAAACCTGAAAGGCTATCGGAGATCATCCCACACCAGCGCGGAGTGGTCACTACCTCGACGTTCATCTCGATACCGCAGACGAGATGTCTCTAAAGCGTCCTTCCTCCAACAAGATTCGGACACGCCAAAGCAAACGAAGTGAAGGCCATATTCCTAGCTTCAGGGTCTTGACGGCAACTCATATAAAACCTGAAAGACTATCGGAGATCATCCCACACCAGCGCGGAGTGGTCACCACCTCGACGTTCATCTCGATACAGCAGACGAGATGTCACTACAGCGTCCTTCCTCCAACAGGATTCGGACACGCCAAAGCAAACGAAGCAAAGGCAATATTCCTAGCTTCAGGGTCTTGACGGCAACTCATATAAAACCTGAAAGACTATCAGAGATCATCCCACACCAGCACAGAGTGGTCACCACCTCGACGTTCATCTCGATACAGCAGACGAGATGTCACCACAGCGTTCTTCCTCCAGCAGGATTCAGACGTGACAATCAAACAACGGAATTACGACAAAATCCCTAGTTCCAAACCTTGACGGCTCACCAACAACCTAGAGACAACCACGGCATTCGTCTCGATACAGCAGACGCAATGCCAGCAAACGAAGCAAAAGCCAAATTCTTAGCTTCAGGGTCTTGACGGCAACTCATATAAAACCTGAAAGACTATCGGAGATCATCCCACACCAGTGCGGAGTGGTTATGACTCATCGGGGCTCCCCAAACTGAGCCTAATCTCAAGTAAAAAGCGGCATGGCAAAATTCCTAACGCTTGCTCTTTCGACGGTCAAACTGCCTAGGAAGATTGCTTGAAGACGTCTTGTCCAGCCTCCGAAGGGATCAGAGACACGACAGTCGCAAGGCTACTCGAACAACAAGATTGACTATCGAGGGATACATCAGTCAACGCGACGGTACGACAGGCAAAACCCTAGTACCACAAATCCTAATGGACCTCTGTCATAAAGAGCAGAGGTTAACTGTGACGTTAGGATATTCTTGCGAGAACTTCTCGATTCGTCTCGATTCGTGAGGAAATTAGTGTCCTTGCGAGAACTTCTCGATTTGTCTCGACTCGTAGGGAAAAGCCTTAGGCAGTGGGGATTAAAAAACCTGTTTCCTTAGCACTGGGGCCCTGCAAGTCGGTCCAAAATGTTAGTTATATGTATGCCATAGAGGCCATTACTGTACATGAGATGTATATTGTAGTGGATGCTGGGACATATATAAGTAGGACTTTCTTGCTCGACATGATAGTACGCTATCTGGTTGCTCTTTATCTTAACATGTATACTTACTGTCTCTCTATTACATGTTGATAAAGCCCTTAGGATGTGTACTCGACTTGCAGGACTATGATGCAGATCATACTAGTGGGGCCTGGGTAGTCCATGAGTACATCCTTCAATGGTCCTAGTCGTGGGAATATCGAGACGGGGCATCGATATTCCAGAGTAGACTAGCGTATATCTTCTCGACCCATGTGATGGGCGATGGATGATCCCATATCCATTGGTGTTTGACATCAGAGATGGTATGCGGGTGCTCAGTGGAGACTGGGAACACTGAACGGACTCGCCAAGAACTCTCAGATGGTATCATACCTTACGTCAGATGGCAGTTCTCTGGTGACACTGGTACAGCTTAGTCTGTTGATCCGAGATCGTCATAGAGTCTTGTGTGTCTCCCACTGTGCTTTGATTTCCACCCTACCACGGCTCTACTGAGTCATGTAAACAGGTGGTTTTTGGGTACAGTCCCGATTCACATGGAGGCAATGAGCGATAGGAGGGGATTCGTCTTTCCCGGTATTGGGGGTTGATGTTGCGCTATGCTCGACTGGCCATAACTGGAAATCCCTGGCCAAGGTTGTACTGATTTACTGGTAAGTGTTATCAGTAGTTTCGTGCTTGTTATGGACCTTACATTGGCATGAATTATCAAGCTACTGGGGTCTGACGTTTACCACCCCTAGGCGAGATATGCGACATATCAGACGAACAGACCGGACTGTGCGGTAAGTGTTACTAATTGGATTAGCAGGAGTGTGAGTAGGCTTGCTCATTGATCTTCTGATCGCTCAATACCCGGGTGGCCGTTACGTTTAGCAGACCGCTTGCAGCTTGTGGGTGATTGATATGATCACCACCTACTGCCGGCGTATTGACGAGTCTTTAGAGTCCTACACAGAGGTTTCCTAGCTCAAGTGAAATGAAATAGGAGCGCATATGAGATATGTACGGGACCGAGAATAATACCAGTATGTGATACTGTATTCTATTCTCACGATTTGTATCATCGGTCGGTTATATGAGATATAGCCGGGTTACCGAATCAAGTATTGATTCGATATATTGATACACTAGATATTAGTCGGTTATATACGATATGACCGGATCATTAAATCAAGTGTTGATTTAATGATTTAATGTATAATTATATATAGTTGATATATTACTTTACATTAACTAGTATTTGTTCACTTAAGATTGATTTTCTCACTTGTTGTGCACAAGTTGTGTATGTGATATATGTTTGTGCACTAGTTTGTATCATGATTGGTGATACATGCAAACTTGGGTGTGTGTATGACTTACACCATATTTAAGATAATGGTTTAAGTTTTTATTTATTTTGGTAAAACAAAATGGTGGCTTTCTTTGTCTTGGCTTGAAGCTTCATGAAGCTTTTAAGCATCTTTGACAAAGTCCACTCATTTTGTTGTGCATAAGATTTTTATAAACCAAACCATTAACTTAAACTATGGTTTAGTCTCTACAAAGGTTAACTCACCCATGGTAGCATTATGATAGACTTCACTTGATTATTCTTTTTAGATAATTTCATTATTCTTTTCTTTCTTCTTCTTATTCTTCAAGAAGAAGAAAAGCTTGCTAGAAATTTTCAAGTGAAGAAATAGAGTGAGAAATCCAAATCCAAAGTGAACCCACTTCCTATTTCATCATCCTCTACTACTTGCCATTTAGTTTAGGGTGTTCTCTTCACAAAGTTCATGACCTAGTGAAGATGGAGCTTGAGTTTGAGTCTCCTCGACGTAGATCATCTTTGGCCTCGAAGTCAACGAGCTAGCCCATTGATTTCTCCGAGGAAACCGTCACAAGAGTCCGGGATCACGATGATCGCAGTGAAGGGACGTCAACACGGAGCTTTAGAAGTGAAGGACCGGATCTACAAAGGTTGTAATCCCTTTCACTTAGTGTTAAGTTGTTCACTTGCTTATAGTTTTCGCATAATCTCTAGTATACGATCTTGGTTAGGGTTGTTCGGCACTTCTAATTTTTGAATCGGGCATGGTTGATGCCTTATAGAACCTTGTGACAGTGCCTAGGAACCCTACAGTGGTATCAGAGCCAAGCTAGAGCTTTAGGCAAAATCTAGACGAATTTAGAAGTTCAATCGAACCTCGATACCCAATACACTACCCTTCTCTGGAAATTTTTCAAAA
Source organism: Agapanthus africanus (assembly GCA_030015575.1). Taxonomy (NCBI): domain Eukaryota; kingdom Viridiplantae; phylum Streptophyta; class Magnoliopsida; order Asparagales; family Amaryllidaceae; genus Agapanthus; species Agapanthus africanus. The sequence continues at coordinate 404,516,805 of CM057349.1, read as the reverse complement.
GTTGACTTTTTTTCATATTAAAAATGCTTAAAAAAATCAGCAGGGAATTCTATGGACCTCTGTGAAAAACGATCCACTGATACACTTAAAGCGCCGCAGAACCACGGCAGAACCATGCCTGGCGCGGCGGTTCCGCGGCGCTACAGTGCGCTTGTTGTGTTCTGTTTCCACAGTAATGTCCGTACTATCTTCCTGATGATTCTGGGTGTTTTTAATTTATACTCAAGTGTTGAGTTTTCTGGGTTGTATTGGGGACTCATTGATTCGATCGGATAATTTAACTTCGTTTAAGTTTTTCCGGGTAATTTTAGAAAGTGTTAAAAAGTTCGACCGGATATCAATAACTCACTTTTCCCCTGCCGGAAAATTTCCAAGTGTTGGATTTTTCCGTAGTTTAAGAACGTTCTAAGTCATGCAAGTAACGCGATGGACCCTCTAGAAGACAACAAACCTTAACTCGATTATGTGACCGTCTCGAACTACCTCTGAACCTTAGGGTTTGGGGCAGTACGGCGTTGCCACATGTGAGGCGTTGGCTTGACCCTTCTACGGCTGGACCAGTGGTACTGTGGCATGTGATGGATGTTTTTAAACTAATTTCAAGTGTTGATAACTATTTGGGAAAACTTGGGTGTTTGATTATTCGATCGGAAAGTTTAACATTGTCTATTTATCTGGAATATGATACAATATTTGGAATCCACAAGTAGTTATGAGATAACTAATTTGAATGTTATAAATATAGTAGTTTAGTCTCATTTGACCGGTTGCCACGGGATTTTGATGTGATCAAAAGTCCGTCGCAATCACGTAGCGTACGCGGATACTTGCCGGGTAAACTTAATAGATAGCCACGCCCCATAGCCCCAACCAAGTGACTGTAGGAGAACCCCGTCGCCAAAAGCATCCGTTCGGGTGCTCGTGGCAGCGGTGTTCCGCCTTAGTGCACTTCGTCGACGGCGTTGGGGGTGCGGCCGTCTACTAAAGTTTCCGACGAGCATTCGATCAGGATGTCGGGAATCTTGTTGAATTGCCCGACTTCATATTGAAAAGAGTTTTCGATATTGAGACTAAAATGCGGGGTTTATAATTGTTAGGCATGTGATGTCTAAGGAATTCATTTGGTTAGGCATGCGATGTCTAAGGAGGTTGCGGATTCCAACTGTTGTAGTTTTACGCTTTCTTTTCTGCGACCGTAAGTGTAATATGTGGTGTATCGCCGGTTTTGTTGCTATACATCAACGACAATTGGGATACGCATATTTACTTACGTTGATGACATATGATGTTATGTGTTGCTGGATATGTTATATTGGATCGTCGTGTTTGAATAGCCGGGGTTTTTTTTATGTGAGATGAGAGTTTTTCATTTTCATTCATGTAAAATTCATTGTATGTAATATTCTTTTATTGGGACACTTCCGGGCTGAGGATGATGTCACCATTGTATATTATTTACTTTTCCGCATTAGGATAGACCCAAGGAGGGGAGCATAAGTAACCGGGTTCTAGGGTCCAGTGGGAGACCATCTCGAGGAGTCGAGTCCGGGTCTCCTAACTCTAGAATTGGTAGGGTTGCTTGCCACTCTCGTAGGGGTCTAGGGGTGTGAGATTGGCTATTCATCATGATCGTGGAATCCGTGTTTTATAGGGGCTCCAAATAAAATACGGACGTCCTAGTATATCCAATATTTCATATGTTGTTTTCTGTTGCGTTATCTGTGATGTGATCATGTGATATGTTCAGATAGATATTGTATATAGTATATATGATATATTATATAGACATTGCTTATGTTTTACACCCGCACTAGCCCTGCCCCGCTATGCCGTTAGTTACCTAACCTAACGGTGCATGACGGGACATCGAGGCGAATGCGGATGGCATAAGCGTACGTTGTATTTATCTGTGATTTTTAGGTGGACTTAAATGATGGGACTTCATTAATGAGATTAATGAAAGAAAAATAAATCTAAATGATGTTGTGGAATCGAATTTCAAAAAAAAAATTAGGTAGCTCTAGTTGTTGCTTTGCATAGCGGTGTTCTTTGTAGAACATCCAGCACCTTATTCGATAAGGAAATAGCCGAGATCCCTTCACCGGGAGTGACCTCTTTAGCAATAACTAGCAGATGCTATAACCTTCGGTTTGTCTTTTGACTGCTTTTCTAGTTCTTGCTTTGCATAGTAGTATTGTGAATATCCTACACCTCATTCGACGAGGAAAGAGCCGAGATCCCTTCACCGGGAGTGACCTCTTTAGCGAAACTAGCAAAAGCCTCAAAAACACTCCATTTTAAACCATTTGATTCCGCAACGAGATCAAGTTCAAAGCGTTAAAGGTTTTCTTAAAAACCATCCGCAACCCTCCGTCATTTTAGGAAGTAGAGTACTTAGTATTCGTGCTGTGTTTGTTGACCATAGTCAAGGCACAGTGTACGGTAGCTAAGTGATGTCTTCCTACATAGTATATGATGCGATTAGTTAGGACAGTCATGTGACTTTGTTGACCTTAGTTAAGGGTCATGTGGGTGGGTCTAATTAATCACGAAATGACGGGTAGAGCTTGACTAGTGCTTATGATTTGTTGACCATAGTTAAGGTCATAAGTGCTAGGGGTAAAAACCTTTATCGGGAGTTTCAAGTGTTGAAATTTGCAATGAGATTGCATACCTTCTATGAGACAGTTGGATCCCGATACCCACTGCGAGTAATTGTTACTCCTGAGAGAGTTTTGCACTCTAAAATTAGCCGATCAAGTAGGTTTCTAGAAAGGTGTCAACGGGGTTACGCCCCTGGGAAAACAAGGTTTATTTTAATTAGGTCCGTGCGAAAGCACGGGGAACCTCCCTCAAAGTACCGGCACTGGCCTGGCTGAAAGATTGGCGAACTTGTAGAGTGTAATTATTCCCGGCTAGTCTTTTCTTTTAGGGTTTGAAGGAGAATTTGATAAAAACAGTGGGAGTCATCCTGATGAGATAAAATATATAACTAATCTAATCTTGCAAGAGCGCACGCAGAGTGTTTTCTTCTCTCTCTCTCCAGGTAGCGACCATGTCACGCCTTAATCAAGATAATAATATAGATGTATTGACCGAACCTGCTTGTTATACTGAGCTGGGGAACGTTGGTCCCGCTCCAACTTATAATTGTTATAAGATAGAGCAGGAAATTGGCGAATACCAGATTTCCCGTTGTTGGATATAGTGCCCTCAGAGTCAATTATTGGATCACAGGCACGTGATTGCAATGATTGAGGAAGGATCTATGCCGGTAGGACAGTCTTACTCAAGATGATAGTATGCTATCTGGTTTATCTTTATCATCGTGTACTGCTTTAGGTAACCTTACAGGTCACTATTGTGCGTTGATAGAGCTCTTAGGATTCTTACTTGATGGCCAGCAGTATGATGGCGATCATATACGTGGGAGCTGGGGTCTATAAGCAAATCCTTAAAAGGTCCCTTGTCGTGGGAGTTTTCGAGACAGGGCATCGATACTCCAGAGTAGACTAGTGTATACAGTCGAGACCCCGCGAGGGGCAGTGGCCGGTCTCACAAGCCACTGGTGTCAGTTGGTTCACCTAAGATGTATACAGGTGCTCATTGGGTTATGAGTACACCGGACAGGACTCGCAGGGAACATGCTAGTTGGTCTTATACCTGACGTCAGATAGCAGTTCCCAGGTGACATGTGTACAGGTTAGTTCATCGACCTGAGATCGTCATTTGTCTCGTGTGAGTTCCCACTGTACTTTGATTACTACCCTACCATGGCTCAAAGGAGTCATGCAAACAGGTTTTAGCTGGGTACAGTCCCGAGCCACATAGAGGCAGTGAGCGGATCTGCAGGGATTCGTCTCTCCCGGTATTGGGGGTGAGGTCGCGCTGTGTCTAGGAGAGCCATTACACGAAGTCCTTGGCCAAGGCAGGAGATTTACTGGTAGGTATTCTAGTAGTATCTCAGGGTGTTCTGGGCTACACTCCGACACGACTTGTACCGCTTTTGGGGGTCTGACTTTTACCAACCCCCTAGGCCCGCCATGCGATGCTCATAGACGAACGGACTGGACTGTACGGATATTGTCACTGACAGGCTCAGTAGGGTGTCAGGATGAGTTCGCTCATTGACGTCCCTTTTGGTCAATACCTGGTAGCCCGTTACGTATGGCTAATACCTCTGACGTGCTAGTGGTTAAATCCACAGCCAAAGTGTTGACGAGTCTTTAGAGTCCCCCACAGACAGTTTCTCAAGTTTCGGGCGAAACGCTATAGAGGCCGTATGGAGATATGGCAGGGTTCGATCATATACGTGCGGTATTGCACGGATCATGATCGGATGGATTATATTAGCGGGCTTTGGTTTAAGCCGGATCCTAGTATTGTACAGTGTAGATTTTGTCTCATTGCATTTGTATTCGATCGCAATACAAATACGGGTATGTATATACAGTCGCAGGGTTTTTCCTGTAATTTATTACGGGATCAGTTTTTTGAAGTTGCCAGTTTGCATTCCGTTTCGGCCATTTTCCTTTGTTTCTTTCTTTGGCTGAATTTTGGTGGAGGGGGTTATTTTCAATTGTGCATTTTATTATGGAGAAGACTTTTTGTGATGATGGCTTTATGATGGTTCAACCATCATTTGACTTCTTGGTTCATGATTGTTCATGATTGCTTGACTTTTGCTTGATGAGATGGTTGATGAGGATTGGACTTTGTTGGTAATCATGATTCCTAATGGTCGCCACTCACTCTCTTGTGCTCACCCCCTTTGAGATTTTTCCTCCTCCTTTTAGTAAAGGGCCGGCCACACTTTGTGAGGGAGAGAGAGGATTTTTCATTTGGTGAGGAAAAATGTTCATCTCATATATTTTTTTCTTGCTACAAGAATCATTCATCTCCATATATCCTTCTCCACTAAAACCATGGCAACTTCTTAAACCCCTTCAGACAAAGAGTACTACACTAGCCTACAGCATTCTTGGACACATCGGCTCGCCAACTTCGTGCCCGAGTTGTCTCGGTCTAGAGGTGGGAGCCCGTAAAAGAACCTGGCGATGTGGTGCCCTTTCCGACGAGGAGATGAAAACCGGAGATTCCGCGAGGAGATCGGGATGGAGGCCGAAGATCAAAGGACACGAATCGCTCGGTATAGCTCTCTACCCTTTCTCTTGTTAGCTAGGAGTAGGTTAATGGCCCGATCCGTATTTTTAGTACGCGGTAGCGCCAGTTTTTAAAGTTAAAGAAAAGTATCGTTTCCGCATTTTGGCCTCGGGATGACTGCCGGGGCGCTGCCGTGCACTTACACTGGTATCAAAGCCACGCCATTAACCTAGTCTAGCTTGCTCTAACGTGTTACAAGTTCGATCGAACGGATTTTCCAAAAACCCCATTTTTAAGTCCAGGTTTCTGTCGAATTTTTGATGTGCTCAAAAAATTATTTGGTACATTGAAAAAATACGTGCAGGGTTTTATAAGAATTCTGTGAAAATTTGGTCGGCTGATATTACTGTAGCACGGCGGATCAGCGGCCAAAACCACATTTTGGCCGCGGATCCGCCGCCGTTTTGTGGCCAAACTGCACCAAATTTCTACATTGGGTTTCTGACATGGAAATAGGGTTTCTGGTATATTCTTTTTGGGCCCAGATTTTTTTTTGAGTGCTACAGTTGTGCTTGGGGCCCACTTCGGTAAATTTAGTCGATCGAAAATTTTAAATATGTTAGTTCACAGTATTTACATTATATCTACGACCGTGAATGTCACTTGATCGGTAAATCCTGTCTAACTGCTATAGCCCTTTTAGACGGATTTGCGAACGTGACATTCACGTTGATGTTCTGTGTTGTGCTGTGATGTTGCGGATTGTCGTGGTGGATATCCTGGATGCAATGGTAGTACAGTTTGGTTTATTATGTACATTTGATATTGCGGGGTGAGCGTCCGACATGTGGACTGCCGTTACTGCCTGTTTGTAAATTATTCTTTTGGGGCACGACCGGGCTGAGGTCGATGCACCCGTTGTATGTATATTTTACTTTCTGTACTAGGATTACCCTATGGTGGGGTGCATGGATAGCCGGGTTCTAGAGGGCAACGGGCCCATATCTCATGGCGTTGAGACGGAGGGGGCTTCACTCTAGAAGTGGCGGGCTATTCACCGGACTCGTAGGGGGTAAAGGTTGACCCAAGGAAGGGTGCCCAAGTTATCGGATTCCGTGAAGTGCTGGGTAGTCCATTCACGTTACTGAAGGGGGCTGCCTCGCTTCAGGTTTTGGTGGGTATCTTGCCGCGCCCGTAGGGGTCTAGGATTTCATTGCACAGGCTATCCACACGACCAGGGGAACGTCGGGTTTCAGTAGCGGCTCTATGAAACCCGGGGATCCCAGATATCTGTATTGTTCTGTGATGCTTATTACATTTCTGTGATGTTGCATTTTATCACGCCTTGAGCGAATATTATATATTGATATATATACTAGTAGATGTTGTATATGTTTTGCATCCGCGCTAGTCCAGTTCCCGCTCTGTCGTTAGTTAAGTAACCTAACGGGTGATGACGGGACCCAGTAGCGAATGCGGATGGCATATGCGTACATCATTATTTTCGTTCTTTATTGGTGTGATCAATTGATGGGACTGCATTGATTCAGATCAATGCAAGCTAAACAAACCTATTCTGATGTTGTTGGAACATTTTTCAAAAAGCTGTTATTGTAAGAACGTTCTCTTTTGTTTTGCACAGTGGTATTCGGTTATGAATATCGAACACCTCAGTCGACGAGGCAAGGGCCGAGATCCCTTCACTGGGAGTGACCCCTTGAACAGAAGTTTGCGTCAGGGTAATAACCTCACTATAGTCGATTACTTTTGCTTTGCATCGTGGTATTCAGTTGGAATATCCTGCACCTCATTCTACGGGGAAAGAGCCGAGATCCCTTCACCGGGAGTGGCCTCTTTAGCAAAGGTTTTCGCCACTATATTTTTATAAAAGCTATCCGGTTCCTTCAACGATATCAAGTTCATTACGTTAAAGGTTTTTCGTCAAAAATCATTCGTAGTCCTCCGTCATTTCAGACGGGTAGCACTTAGTATTCATTCTATGTATGTTGGCCATCGTCAAGGCATAGTGTATGGTAGCTATTTGTTACTTTTCTGCAGCATAGATAGATGCGTTGGTTTGGGACAGTCGTACTACTATTTTGGCCTTCGTCAAGGGTATGTACGGGTGAGTTCAAATTAACCTGGATAATGACGGGTAGAACTTGACATGTGACTTATGATATGTTGGCCTTTGTCAAGATCATAAAGCATAGGGTAAAAATCACATCGGGAGTTTATAAAGAAACTGAAACTTGCCAGATATGCACATACCTTCTGGAGTGTGATAACGTGAGTGGATTCCATCACGTTATCATGCGATGATAGTTGGATCCCGATTCCCACTGATGAGTTGGTTTGCTCCTTGGGTGATCCCGACTAATTCTTCTTTCAGGTTTGGAGGAGAATTTGAGGTTACAGTGGGAGGTTTCCTGATTAGATAAATTGGTAACCATTCTGATCTAGGTTAGAGTGCACGCTGAGTGTTTCTTTTCTCTCTCTCTTTGGCAGCGACCATGACCCGACCCTTGACCATGACTCAGTGACCAAGATTAACCGAACCTTCTTAAACACTGGCTTTTGGATTGTCAGAGTTGCATACCTCATTGCCACTCCTACTTTTACCCTTTTCTCCAGAACACCCCGTATTACTACGAACGTCCACTTCCAATGGATAAAACCATCGTATGGTTATATACGAACTCGAAGGAACTTATTCGAGGATGGTTTCTGGTTCTGGAGAAAATGAATAGGACTATTCAGTTGTCTTTTCCTTTTACCCTCTCTCAGGTTGCGAGTGCTCCTTGGATTAGGGGATAGTACACCCGTTACGCCTATTGGATAGTCTTCTTCCAAACCTTAGGACGGTGCCGAACGGTATGGAATGAAGAAAGCCGATTAGCCTAAGTGTGGTGTACAGAAGGTATTAAGTTAAGACAAATAAAGGGATTAGAAAGAGGGCAAAATAAATTGCGACTGATATTCACGACCAAACCAAAGTATTTCTTTACCACTCCTACTTCACCTTTGTATTTCTCCAGAACACTCCGTATCACTACGAAGATCCACAGTTATTTGGATACTCCATCATATGGTTATATACGAACTCGAAGGAACTTGTTCCAGTTCGGGGATGGATTCTGGTTCAGGAGAAAAAGGAATAATGTTTATTCAGGTGTCTTTTATCTTTACCTTCATTCGGGTTGCGGGTGCTCCTAGGATTAGGACAGTACACCCATTATGCTTTTTGGATAGTCTTCTTCCAAACCATAGGCTGGTGCCGAACGGTACGGAAGGAAGAAAACCATTTAGCCTAAGAGGGTGTACAGAAGGTAATGACTAAAGACATATGAAGGGATTTGGAGAGATGGCAAAGAAATATACGGTTACAGTTGTGAATCTGATAATAGAAGAGGCATTACTAGGAATACCCGGATACCCCTACGAAACATTTCATTGTTTCAGTTTCACTGTGTACTGTTAAAAGAAAACTGATTTCCCAATTAGCCCTTGCTTCAGGGTATGTATTTACCAGGTATGATTCTCACATCTGTATGGTTTTGCAGATGATGAGTAAGAGTAAGTTATTGGGAATTAGGTGATCATCCTCATTATATCGGAATTCGTTGTAATTGGTGATATTTGAGGAAATCATCTAGGTTGTTTGCCGGACGGCAAATATTTGGTTTTGAATATCCGTTGCTATGCACCAATTTCAAATTGATATATCTGTACGTCTATTTTTATAGAGTGAGATATAACTTTTTGAAATTATGTCCATGACATTTACCTATATCAGTGGATGGTTAGGTAAGGAGCATTAAACAGCGGTGTAATTCTTCTTAACCATAAGTACAGTTTTCAACCTACGACACACAGCGAATGAGTTATTAGACTCAGGGGACTTATACAGAGTGTTGTATGTTGTCCAGTGTCTATTAGGACAGAGGGGTTGGTCCTCATACTATATTCGGTTTACTTATGACTTCTCTAGTTTTTATATAAGTGTTTCGTAGAAACACAAGGTCCAAATTTTGAGAAGTTATAGGTATATGAATAAAGTTGAGAACCAGGTATTGCAAGTATTAGGATTCTTCAGGGTGATCGAAGATGTAGATACTTATGTATGGTATTCAGTTGATAGTAATGATTTTGAGAAACTTGTTTCTCTTTCAGGTCACTCATAATTGGAAGCATTCCTAAGTTGAGTAACGCTGATAGGCCTCCTTCCATTTAGTTGACATGCACTGGAGACTGCTGCATGATTTGAATCTGGTTCAATTAAATCAGTGCTTCTGTTTCTGTATTGGATATAGAACAGTTCATATCTTAACGATGTTAAGGTACGGGGAGTTGTCCGGCTTATGCTTAAAACCAGACTCTGGATAACTCAAGGCAAGTTTCTGTAATGGCTGTTTGTAGGTTGACCCGGGCTATGACGAGGGTTGATTTTCTACCATCTGGAAGATCAATAGTGATATTGTTCTTGACTCTCCACAGTTTTAACAAAAATGGATTTTTTCAGAAAATAGTAGTGGGAGTATGGTAGAACTGGAAGTGATTCCAGAACCGCAAACGATTACTGAAAATTTGATAAGAACCAAAAGATTCAATCTGATTTGACGTTCCTTTAGCCACTCCGCAGATATGGTGGGTAACCTCAGGCACTCGAGAGGTACTTCGGTATGCTCAAAGACGATGACAGGGAGGTTCTTGTTTACCCAGACTTGCCGTTGCTGTTGTTCCAGACTGTGAGACCCGGCAGGAGGATGAGTATAGCGTCGTTCTAAACTAGCTTTAAAAGTGTACGTCTGTATGACTCTGCCAAAGGGTTATCGTAGTCAGTGGGAGCAGCGGAAGCATAGTGGACAAGTGGCTTATGTCTATTTATAGATTAAAGCAGATATAGCGGAGATAGATCGTCTATTTCTGATGTGACAATCATAGGTTTGACTTCATCAGAATAGGGGATGGATCTGTTAAAAAGGTAGTAGGTTGTGATGTCCTGGTATTTGGATGACATGCACAGAGTAGAAAGTGAAATTCCTATACTACGATCGGTTATACTGTGGTTGTCACACAGTGGTTTCTCCACATAGGATATAGAAATAATATCAGACATTCTGATTACTAGATCTATAGTTTTAGATCTAGATTTGGGTAGTTTCCCAATCAAGGTACTTAGACAGTATTCTAAAGGTATTTAGAATGGACGACTCCTGGCACGGTAGTGTACCTGCAGGTGATGGAGTCACCCTCTCTAAAGGTGTCTTACAGACTAAAGGGGAGAGGGATGTGCATGATTGGCAGATCACTTGCTTAGGCAATTGAGTCAATCATGAGATGTCAAGTACCACACCAGATATTGTTTTTGCACGAGATGCAGTAAGTTGATATTGATCCAATCCTGGAGAAACGATCGGAAGCAGTTTTAGAACATAAGTAGATGTTCTAGGGATATGATAACAACAGCCTCTTTTAGGAGACAGTTATCATTCCAGGCTTTCAAGGTGACCTGGATGACAGGGTGGCTGTCAGAGTTATAGTTTTCCCTCTGACGAGGGGCAGTATTTTGGACAGGTGGTCCAGGCGAATACTGAGGGAGGCATGGCGCGGGATACTAATTAAGTTCAGTTGACGATACAGTCTAAGAAGTTTGGATTTGGAGTTCATTTACGAACTAGGTCCCATCAGATATCCAGACATATTCTAAGACAGGTATTGCTCATTTCGGGAGATAGGTTTCTCCGCGAACTTGAGATATAGAGAGACATAGAAAGAAACATCAAGGCGGATCCACTCACTGAGGCTATTCCTCGAACGCAATAGTTTCGCAAACAGGTTTTGTGAGGCTGATTAGTAGAGGAGTTGGGTGTTCGGTATCACACGGGCTGTGAGTATGCGACATCGCAATAATTAGCCTTGAGTGCAAGTGGGAGATTGTTGGATATAGTGCCCTCAGAGTCAATTATTGGATCACAGGCACGTGATTGCAATGATTGAGGGAGGACCTATGCCGGTAGGACAATCTTACTCAAGATGATAGTATGCTATCTGATTTATCTTTATCATCGTGTACTGCTTTAGGTGACCTTACAGGTCACTATTGCGCGTTGATAGAGCCTTTAGGATTCTTGCTTGAAATGCAGCAGTATGATGGCGATCATATACGTGGGAGCTAGGGTCTATAAGCACATCCTTAAAAGGTCCCTAGTCGTGGGAGTTTTCGAGACAGAGCATCGATACTCCAGAGTAGACTAGTGTATACAGTCGAGACCCCGACGAGGGGCGGTGGCCGGTCTCACAAGCCACTGGTGTCAGTTGGTTCACCTAAGATGTATACAGGTGCTCATTGGGTTATGAGTACACCGGACAAGACTCGCAGGGAACATGCGAGTTGGTCTTATACCTGACGTCAGATAGCAGTTCCCTGGTGACATGTGTAAAGGTTAGTTCATCGACCTGAGATCGTCATTTGTTTCGTGTGAGTTCCCATTGTACTTTGATTACTACCCTACCACGGCTCAAAGAAGTCGTGCAAATAGGTTTTAGTTGGGAACAGTCCCGAGCCATATGGAGGCAGTGAGCGGATCTGCAGGGGTTCGTCTCTCCCGGTATTGGGGGTGAGGTCGCTCTGTGTCTAGGAGAGCCATTACACGAAGTCCTTGGCCAAGGCAGGAGATTTGCTGGTAGGTATTCCAGTAGTACCTCAGGGTGTTCTGGGCAACACTCCGACACGACTTGTACCGCTTTTAGGGGTCTGACTTTTACCAACCCCCTAGGCCCTCCATGCGATGCTCATAGACGAACGGACCGGACTGTACGGATATTGTCACTGACAGGCTCAGTAGGGTGTCAGGATGAGTTCGCTCATCGACGTCCCTTTTGGTCAATACCTGGTAGCCCGTTATGTATGGTTAATACCTCTGACGTGCTAGTGGTTAAATCCACAGCCAAAGTGTTGACGAGTCTTTAGAGTCCCCCACAGACTGTTTCTCAAGTTTCGGGCAAAACGCTGTAGAGGCCGTATGGAGATATGACAGGGTTCGATCATATACGTGCGATATTGCACGGATCATGATCGGACGGATAATACTAGCAGGCTTTGGTTTAAGCCGGATCCTAGTATTGTACAGTGTAGATTTTGTCTCATTGCATTTGTATTCGGTCGCAATACAAATGGGGGTATGTATATACAGTCACAGGTTTTTCCTGTAATTTATTACGGGATCAGTTTTTTGAAGTTGCCAGTTTGCATTCCGTTTCGGCCATTTTCCTTTGTTTCTTTCTTTGGCTGAATTTTGGTAGAGGGGGTTATTTGCAATTGTGCATTTTATTATGGAGAAGACTTTTTGTGATGATGGCTTTATGATGGTTCAATCATCATTTGACTTCTTGGTTCATGATTGTTCATGATTGCTTGACTTTTGCTTGATGAGATGGTTGATGAGGATTGGACTTTGTTGGTAATCATGATTCCTAATGGTCACCACTCACTCTCTTGTGCTCACCCCCTTTGAGATTTTTTCTCCTCCTTTTAGTAAAGGGCCGGCCACACTTTATGAGGGAGAGAGAGGATTTTTCATTTGGTGAGGAAAAATGTTCATCTCATATATTTTTTGCTTGCTACAAGAATCATTCATCTCCATATCTCCTTCTTCACTAAAACTATGGCAACTTCTTAAACCCTTTGAGACAAAGAGTACTACACTAGCCTACAGCATTCTTGAACACGTCGGCTCGCCAACTTCGTGCCCGAGTTGCCTCGGTTCGGAGGTGGGAGCCCGTAAAAGAACCCGGCGATGTGGTGCCCTTTCCGACGAGGAGATGAAGACCGGAGATTCCGCGAGGAAATCGGGATGGAGGCCGAAGACCAAAAGACACGGATCGCTCGGTATAGCTCTCTACCCTTTCTCTTGCTAGCTAGGAGTAGGTTATTGGCCCGATCCGGGTTTTTAGTACGCGGTAGCGCCAGTTTTTAAAGTTAAAGAAAAGTATCGTTTCCGTATTTTGGCCTCGGGATGACGGCCGGGGCGCTGCCGTGCACTTACACCCGTGCCGCCCAAAAGAAAAAAGTGCATGCTGTTGCATCATCTTCGGGTGTGTTCATTACATAGAACTGTTTCTCAGTATCCTTTACGTCCTGGGTATGAGATACCGGATCAGGATCCCGCAAATGTAATCTGTTACATGGGCTACAGATAGGTAGAGAACTGAGAACGGGTGATAAATTTCAAGAGTTGGAAACAGTACAATTGTTGCAGCCAAAGTGTTGGCAATTATCACCCTGTATTACTAAATACACTGATTCTGAACGAATGTTATTAGATACCGAACCTGATATACAACATCATATCGGTCTCTTTATTTACTAAAGAAAGGATATAATTTTGTATTGTTGGATAATGATTTGAACACTTCCTATATCAAGAGTTGATCGGTTCAGGCACGTTATCTGAAAGCATATACATTCTAAATCAGACCACAGTTCTTAACGTACATAACACACTCAAGAGGAAGAGTTCAGAAATGAACAAATCCTACTTGAGGCATTGTAGAGTAGGTCATATCAATGCGACCCGATTAGCTAAGTTACATTTAGATGCATATTTAAATTAGTTTGAATTTACATCTTGTGAAACTTGCCAGTCATGTCACAAAGATAAGATGACCACAGCTCTGTTTATTGGAAACAGAGAAAGAGTTAGTGAACTCTTGGGATTGATACATGCTGATGTATGAAGGTCCCTTGTATACACATGCCAAGACCGGTTCTTTGTACTTCATTACATTCTCTGATGATCTCTCAAGATTCAGACATGTGTTCCTGTTGAAACACAAGTCCGAACCTTTTGAGATATTCACGGAATATAAGTTAGAAATAGAGAACCAAAAACAAGTAAAAGTATTATGTCTTTTGATGAGATCAAGGAGGAGAATACTTGAGCACGGAATTCCTAGACTATTCTAAAGAAGAATGAGATTATCTCTCAGCATTACTCCTCCGTATACACCACAGCACAACGGTGTATCGGGGTGGAGTAATCGCACCCTATATGATATGGTGCGCTCTGTGATGAGTACTACTGAGTTACCTGTTTCCTTTTAGGGGTTATGCACTTGAGAAGCTGCATACCTATTGAATTTGGTTCGAATCAAATCAGTTGCCTACCACTTCATATGAGATATGGAATGGGAAGAGCCCATATCATAAGTATGTTAAGATTTGGGGTTGTCCGGCCTATTTCAAAAGCAAAATCCGGACAAGATCGAGGCAAGGCCCCTTCTGTAGAACTGGAAGGATTTCTAGCTATACAAACTACAGCTGATGATTTGACAGAACCAAAGGATTCAATAGTCCCCGACGAACCTCAGCCTCTCCGCCGATCTAGCAGGGTTCCTCATCTGCCTGAGAGATACTTCGGTTTTTCGATGACAGTGGGAGCGAGGATTGCATCATGAGATGATGACCCAACTAGTTTCGAGCAGGCCATCGAGAGTGAGGACTCTGTAAGAATGGCTGGATGCTTAGCGATCTGAGATGGAATCCATGTACACCAACAAAGTATGGACTTTGGCTGCTATATCTGAAGGGTTAAATCCCCATCAGGAGCAAGTATATCTTGAGAAGATTACTTGGTGTAGATGGAAAAGTTGAGACTTTCGAAGCTAGACTTGTTAAAGGTTTTCGTCATCGACCAGGCGTGGATAATGATGAAACCTTTTCCAGTGGCTGTGCTTAAGTCCATCCGGATCCTACTTGCCATTGCTACATACCATGACTACGATATCTGGTGGTTGGGTGTCATGACTGCTTTTCTAAATATTGATTTAGAAGAGAGCGTCTATAAGAACACAGCCAGATAGCTTCGTAAACAGTGGGAGCAGCGGAAACGTGTGCAAGATGCTTTGTGTGATAAAGCAGGCATCACGGAGTTGGAACATCTGTTTTGATGTGGTAGTCAAAGAGTTTGACTTCATCAAAATAGTAGATGAACCTTGTACATATAAAAAGGTATTAGAGAGTAAGGTGGTCATCCTCGTATTGTACGTGGACAACATACTTTTGATAGGAAAGGAGTTTCCTATGCTACGCTCGGTCAATCTCCGCTTATCACAAGGATTCTCCATATAGGATAAAGGTGATACGTCCTAAATCCTGGGTTTTGGATCTATGAGATAGATCTAAATGGATATTAGGATTCTCACTAGGTGTAGTGAGATGGTATCAATCGATCCTGGAGAGAATCACTGGATAGCTTCCAGGGAGATAAGCATGACTGAATGTCAGTCCCAGGTATTGTCTTTACCCTCAGTGGAGGGACTGTATGTTGGAAGAGTTCCAAGCTGAGATACCGTGGCAAACTAGACGATAAAGGCTGGTGACATCGCTATCAACGATACTACCAAAGAGGCAGTTTGGGTAGATATTAGTTCATGTGATGAACTAGGTTCCAACCATTGTATGACAATGGTGTTGAGGCTTTGGCCCAGGAACCCCGGTCCCATTAGTGACCCAGACATATTCCAAGGCAGTATCACCTGATCATAGAGATAGTTGATCTCCAGGGTGACCGAGATTAGGAGAGTAGACTCAGAGGACAACACAGCGGATCTACTCACAAAGGCCTTTTTCCAGAGAGAGACTTTTATGGGATGGTTGAGTATGAGATACTGCAACCACTGCTACAGATGGCAATAGTACAAGTGGGAGATTGTTAGTTATATGTATGTCCTAGAGGCCATTACTGTACATGAGATGTATATTGTAGTGGATGTTGGGACATATATAGATAGGACTTTCTTACTCGACATGATAGTACGCTATCTGGTTGCTCTTTAGCTTAACATGTATACTTACTCTCTCTATTACATGTTGATAAAGCCCTTAGGATGTGTACTCGACTTGCAGGACTATGATGCAGATCATACTAGTGGGGCCTGGGTAGTCCATGAGTACATCCTTCAATGTTCCTAGTCGTGGGAATATCGAGACGGGGCATCGATATTCCAGAGTAGACTAGCGTATATCTTCTCGACCCATGTGATGGGCGATGGATGATCCCATATCCATTGGTGTTTGACATCAGAGATGGTATGCGGGTGCTCAGTGGAGACTGGGTACACTGAACGGACTCGCCAAGAACTCCCAGATGGTATTATACCTCACGTCAGATGGCAGTTCTCTGGTGACATTGGTACAGCATAGTCTGTTGACCCGAGATCGTCATAGAGTCTTGTGTGTCTCCCACTGTGCTTTGATTTCTACCCTACCACGGCTCTACTGAGTCGTGCAAACAGGTGGCTTTGGGTACAGTCCCGATTCACATGGAGGCAATGAGCGATAGGAGGGGATTCGTCTCTCCCGGTATTATGGGTTGATGTTGCGCTATGCTCGACTGGCCATAACTGGAAATCCCTGGCCAGGGTTGCACTGATTTACTGGTAAGTGTTATCAGTAGTTTCATGCTTGTTATGGACCTTACATCGGCATGACTTATCAAGATACTGGGGTCTAACGTTTACCACCCCTAGGCGAGATATGCGACATATCAGACGAACAGACCGGACTGTGCGGTAAGTGTTACTGATTGGATTCGCAGGAGTGTGAGCAGGCTGGCTCATTTATCTTCTGATCGCTTAATACCCGGGTGGCCGTTACGTTTAGCAGACCGCTTGCGGCTTGTGGGTGATTGATATGATCACCACCTACTGCCGGCGTATTGACGAGTCTTTAGAGTCCTACACAGAGGTTTCCTAGCTCAAGTGAAACGAAATAGAAGCGCATATGAGATATGTACGGGACCGAGAATAATACCCGTATGTGATACTGTATTCTATTCTCGCGATTTGTATCATCGGTCGGTTATATGAGATATAGCCGGGTTACCGAATCAAGTGTTGATTCGATATATTGATACACTAGATATTAGTCGGTTATATGCGATATGACCAGATCATTAAATCAAGTGTTGATTTAATGATTTAATGTATAATTATATATTTGATATATTACTTTACATTAACTAGTATTTGTTCACTTAAGATTGATTTTCTCACTTGTTGTGCACAAGTTGTGTATGTGATATATGTTTGTGCACTAGTTTGTGTCATGATTGATGATACATGCAAACTTGGGTGTGTGTGTGACTTACACCATATTTAAGATAATGGTTTAAGTTTTTATTTATTTTGGTAAAACAAAATGGTGGCTTTCTTTGTCTTGGCTTGAAGCTTCATGAAGCTTTTAAGCATCTTTGACAAAGTCCACTCATTTTGTTTTGCATAAGATTTTTATAAACCAAACCATTAACTTAAAATATGGTTTAGTCTCTACAAAGGTTAACTCACCCATGGTTGCATTATGATAGACTTCACTTGATTATTCTTTTTAGATAATTTCATTATTCTTTTCTTTCTTCTTCTTATTCTTCAAGAAGAAGAAAAGCTTGCTAGAAATTTTCAAGTGAAGAAATAGAGTGAGAAATTCAAATCCAATGTGAACCCACTTCCTATTTCATCATCCTCTACTACTTGCCATTTAGTTTAGGGTGTTCTCTTCACAAAGTTCATGACCTAGTGAAGATAGAGCTTGAGTTTGAGTCTCCTCGACGTAGATCATTTTTGGCCTCGAAGTCAACGAGCTAGCCCGTTCATTTCTCCGAGGAAACCGTCACAAGAGTCCGGGATCACGATGATCGCAGCGAAGGGACGTCAACACGGAGCTTTAGAAGTGAAGGACCGGATTTACAAAAGTTGTAATCCCTTTCACTTAGTGTTAAGTTGTTCACTTGCTTATAGTTTTCGCATAATCTCTAGTATACGATCTTGGTTAGGGTTGTTCGGCACGTCTAATTTTTGAATCGGGCATGGTTGATGCTTTGTAGAACCTTATGACAGTGCCTAGGAACCCTATACAAAATGGACTCTTGCATACTATTCACGGACCACACTCTCCAAAGTCAAATCTCGACAAGGAAGGAAACAACCACTTACGAGTCCTCTCGAGTTGTAAGAGGGAAAATTCTCTTGTGGGATCCTTACGACTCTCAAGAGAAAGCACACTTAGGAATCCTCACGATTCCTAAGGAGAAAATCCACCTACGAGATCCTCTTGACTCGTGGGGAGAAAATTCTTTATGAGACCCTCATGGCTCATAAAATTGAAAAGTCTTAGGCAAGCAAACCTGAACTTGTTTCCTAAGCCATTGTTACTCGGCAAAGAGTTCAAGATGGACCGTCACTTATTATCTACAGGCCACACTTGCTAAAATCACATGGCAATGACACGGCAAAGAGAAGAGAGCAACAGTAGAACAAAAAATGTGTATCTTTTATTCATGAATTCAATGGAGTACAAGTTGGATCATATGAAAGAACAAAAAAATGGATACATGTTATTCAAAGATTACAAGCATTCAATTTATACAAAACGGCTACTAAGAAGGAAGCGTTTTCAATAAGTCAGCAAGTTGCTCTCGCACTCCTTTCAGTGCTTTCTCGTGATCAGCCACCGCGGCCAGCTCTGCTTCAATTCGAGCCTTTTCCTGCAAGCATGATGAAATCTTCTCATCGATTTCCCGTTGGGTAGCTTCGCGAATCTGCGTAACCCGCTCAATAGAGTCGAGCTTCCGCCTCAATACAAGCCCCTCTGAGATACATTGCTGCAAGGTGTCAAAAGCGGCTCTCAGTTGCGTGGCATTCGCTTTAACTTGGGCGTGCAGCCGGGCGGATTCATTCGAAGCCTCCTCGCGTTCCTTCCGCCTCAAGGTCGCTTCTTGTTCAAAATGGCGGAGGAAGGACACACTCTGCTCGACCCATGCAGCTCGTTGGGAGTTCACAGCCAGAATCTCAGGAGCAGGACGTCTAAGCTCAAGCTCATGCAGGAAGGCCTCAATCTTTCTGCAGTGGTTAACCCAAGACTCGATGACGCCTTCGTTATGGAAGTTCACAAGCGTCGCCAACATTGGATTAACCTCGGCAGCAAAATCTGTAGCGAATGTAGGGGCCTTCGCATCAAGCTCCTCGATGTAATCGTCCAACATACGCAGACTGGTCACAATGCCTTTTGAAGATGGACGTCTGGAAAAGGGCCCTGCTGGCATTATGATTCGAGACTCGAACGGAGCTAGAGTCGGTGCCACCGCTGTAAAACAAATCATAATCAGATGACAGCTCAAGAAATAAAAAAAATGCACGAACAATAGAGTCTACTATACCCGCTGCAACAGGGGGCAGAGCTAGAAGTACTGGTGGCGCGGCAATAACCTCGTCCCCTCCTTCAATTTGTAAGGCTACAAGTGATGCAAAGAGGAATTAGCAATGACATGGCTTCCCGTCAAAGAAAAGAAAGGACGTCGGTTAAAAAAATACTCACCGACACCAGAGGGCGGACTAATCTCCGACTGGAAGGAGGAGAAGTGCAGGTTCAGTACCTGATATAAGTGATCAAAAAGAACTCCTGCGAGATCACGATGATACATGGTCAGTACGCGAAAGATGCTATCCCCGATTTAAATTTATCACAAACCCATACCTTCCAGCATTTGAGAAGATATAAGAGAGGACGGAGGGGCAATGACCGTCAAAGCGGCAACTGGTGGTGCTTCTTCAGGTATCGCAACCCCAGCGCTCGCCACACCTACATTCGAAAGGAAAAGAATGTCATCAGAAAAGGTTGCGAAACGAAAAGAATGCAGCGACCCGAGACCTACCAGACAGGTCATCAGCCAAAATCACGACGGGAGCATCGCCAAGCATCATGACTTCTTCAATCTCATTTGCAGGGATGGTTTCTCCGCCCGTAGCTTCATCCCCTGATTCTACGAGAGCTGTCGTAACTCTCGCGACGCCAGGAGATGGAAGGGAACCACAGGCAGAAAGAGCGGCAATTGGAGCAGTCCCGGACTCCTGGGAAAGAGTAGCCACTTTGGGCTCAGTAGCTGCAGTCATCTCACCCGCCACCTCCTCACCAGGACTTGGCGCTGCAGGATAAGATATATGAGAATCTAAAGATTAAAGCTTTGACAAAAAGGTTCAGTGTTACGTTAGCTTGGGTCGGCTTTTCAATTGCTTCCCGAGCCATACGTGCCGCCTGTCTGTGAGCGGTAGACAGGGTGCCCGGAGCACCCTCTGAAGAAGCAGGGACAGGGGAAGCAGCGCTCGAGCTTGCATCCACGGCCAAGGCGGTGTTGCGTTCTTTTGCTGCACGCCTCCCGCGCTTCCTTTCCACCCGGGCCGTCAGAGCCGATCTTCTCAAGACCTCCGTCAAGGAGACGTCATCGTCCGCAACAGGAGCTACCTCTGGAGCCGTTATGGCGTCCGTCATCGGTTGCTTAAGTGAAGCTTCTTTTGACAATACCGGTGGAACTGGGACTTCAGTAGCCGGCCTTAGAAGCGTCTCCGCACCGCCCTACGAAGTTGGTACCGCACCGAGGATGACCTAAGTCGAGGTAGTCCCTGCGATAAGATGAAAAATGGGTCAGATTACCCATAAGAAAGGGCAATGAAGACACAATGAGCCGAAATATACCAACGCTCAGCGAAGCGCGAAGCCTCTCTTCCTCCTCAAAAGTCTTTAGAGAAGTCACGGGAGCCTCTTCAGTAGAAACGTCTGTTGAAGGAAAAGTGTCCGTCAAAACATGATAATAAAAATGTAATGCAATGAAAAAAGATACGGCTGAAGTTTACTTGATTGTGTGAGGATGATCAATCCTTCTTTGTGGCTAGCGAGTCGCTCGGAAGCTGCGATGGTAGCCGCCAGATCAGTATCATCTGACGCCATAAATAAGCCCTTATTGGTCCCATATTCGCTTAGGCCCTCACTATAACGAGCATGAGGCTCCTGGACGAGTACAACGTTGGCAGAAAGAATCGACTTCTTCTTCTTCTTCTTCTGCGAGCGAGTACCGGCCGCCGGTAACACGAGCTTGCGCTTAGCGGGCATCTTTAGGCGGCGAGTCCCGATCTCCGTACCCAAGCCGGACTCAGGAGACGCCACAGCTTCCACTTCAACGGGAGCACAAGGTAGCGATAGCTCAAGCGTATCACGTGGCTCCACAGCCGCAGCAACTTCCCTCAAGAGAGGACGGATAATGGTCCGTTGCTTTAAAGGAACGGCGAGGTTACCAGCCGGAGCGGTGCCCTTGCAATAAGGCAGCAATCACTTCTCCTCCCTAATGACGGCGCCCATCGAATGATGATACCACGCCACATACACATTCAGGGCCTTCAGAACACAGCTCGGTTCACTAATGAAGAAGTTGGACCCTGTGTTCAGGCGCATAAAATGATGCAGCGCGCTTCGTATACCCTCGTCAGTAGCAGCAGGTTCTGCCAAGAAAGCCTCAAGCGGGATGCCCTGATTATAGCTTAGCTGCTGGGCAAAACGATGCGGGTTGTAACTCATGAACAACGCCGCATCATTCTGCCTAAATACGAGAAAGCCTATCCAGATGGAGTACAGATGAAGAATCTCCCGAGCTTTCAAAACAGAGGCCCTGTCTTTAAAAATGTCCTGCAATGGCAGCACCGTTTTTGTAGATTCCTGGCCGACGGTCAAAATTTTATCGGTAAAGGACATACCATCTCCAACCGTGCGTGAGCGAAGGAGCAAACCCTTAGCTTCCCGCGGTGTCGGACTTACGATGGATGCGTTGACTAGCCGCATTATCCGAGAGAACTTACATATATCATAAAAGGAGGGTCTTCTGTGGATACCGAAGACCCCAAACCCCAAACACGTACAAATCAAGCCATGAGGTGAAATAATGAATTGAGAAGTTGGCAGGCTGCACCCCTGGCTCAGTAGTATCCGCTGCCAAGCTGAGGCCGTGATACAGGTGGGCTAACCCAGCATTCCCGATGGCCACTTGTATCCCGACAACCATTCGATGCGCTGGGTAGAAAACCGACGGCCTCATATGGCGAGGGTGCATCGGAAGCGCAAACCAGCTTAACCACAAACCGAGAAACCCTAGAAAGAACGCTTCCTCATCGATGCCCGGAGCGGAAATTTCTGAAAAGGGGACGATCGCGACGTTTGGAAGAAAGAAATCCTTTTTATCGGCTTCCAATGTTGGCCGGCGATCCAAGCCAAAGCCTAAAGGATCATCAAGTTTGGCAAATTTTTCACCTTGTCGCGATAAAACTTCTGGGCGAAGAAAACGGGCGATGAAGTCCGCAAAGCTGACCCCCTGGCTTCCAGATTCAAGAAATAGGCCCTCATAGATATTCAACACCTCTATCAAAATTGGAAATTGGTGTTGAATGGCGTTCTCTAGGGTAAGACCCATTACCAATGATTTGGTGGCAAAAATATACTCATCCGGAGGAAGCAGCTCCTCGTAATGCTCTCCCCTAACGGGAAAACTAGAGACCTCGGCAAATTCCTTTAAGGAAATGGAGACTTCTCGATCCAATAAGAGGAAGGTGTGGGTCGGAATGTTCCATTGCTCTAGAAACACCTTGATGCACCATGTATGAGGTGCAGAATACTGGAACAAGGAAGCGTAGATCGCAGGGTACAATCCGAGCTTCAGCAGCTGTGACTTCTTCGCCGATAAGATATATCGGGCCCACTACAGGTATCCGGTCGGGTGACGGGGAGTTAGTCCTATGTTGTATGGCTGTCCCTAAGTGCGCGATTCACCCTGGCATATGCGCCGCCCTAGAGTGTCCAAAGCCACCGGCGGCTGCACGGGTATTGCGGCCATAGAAGGCCGAAGGAGACCTTCTGAAGTCCAATTCACCTCCTCCACAGTATAGCTTATCGGGGGTGCATCTGCATAAGGGATCGCAGAAATGGGCTCCGAAGGTGTCGCACAAGAAAAGCTTCGGCGGCCTCTGATAATTTGATCGTACCATCTACCCCATAGATGAAGATTCTTGTGCTCCGGGTCATGGTCTTTGATCAGCGCAAGAACCTCTCGGTCTACGGGCGCTTCGGGGAATCCGCCTTCTGAGCGGACGAACGGGAAAGAAGTGTCCAAAGACATAGTACTTGCGCGGAAAAGAACAAATTTTCAGCCGCCAATGCTACAATTTATGTTCTGTCACTAGGTACTTTAAATCGGTACCACACTGCAATGCAGTGAAAAGGGACCAAAGGGGACCCACATAATCCAGATGGCATTGCACCATTAATAAAACAACCTCATCATTTGATGAGACTGTTATTAAATGAGGAAATCCTCAATTGATTCTCATTCAATGAGAATTCCTCGGGCCAGGGAGTAAATCTCCCTTGAGAGCAGCGCTCTATGACAGAATGACATCTGTCAGCTCGGGAATATGAAAATTCCTCAAAGGAAATTCTGAAGAGCCTTTGCTCTGTAAAAATGATGGAATAACCCATCAGAAAAATCGAAATAAATTTTTAATGGAATAAAATTCCATGATCTTCAAGATCCATGAACAAACTCTTAAGAGTTCTTTATGAAAGATCAATAAATCTATATGATTTGAAAAGAGCAGAGTTCTGGTAATGGGTTAAGAAACCCCAAGAAAGATCTCCTTAGATCTATGATTCCAAGAGAGCAAAGCTCTGTTAATGAAACCCTAAAAGGGTTTTCTTTAGATCAAAGATCTATAAAGAGCAAAGCTCTGTTAATGGGTGAAACCCTAGATTATTAAATAGTCCTTTGAAAGATTTAATCTTTACCTAAACTTTTACAGAGTTCTGTCATTGAGAAAATTCTTAAAATGAAGAGCTATGCTCTGAAGGAGAATAAAAATTCTCAGAAAAAGAAGATGAATAGAAATCATCTCAAGGGCCAAAGGTCCTATTTATAGGCACTGAGATACCGTTTCAACTTCTGAGTTGATCTAAGGACGCAGATGTTGCCACCGCTGCACTCACATGTGGGAAACGTGAGCGCAACGATGGGGGGGGGGGCATTTGTTTCCCCCAATCAGATCAAAGCTCTGTTCAAAATTCAAATTTTGAAATGAAGCAACGCTTCAGAAGCAGCGCCAAGTGCGCTGTACCCTAAGCAGCGCACCATGTGCAAAGCACGGGTGCGCTAGCGCTAAGTGCGCTGCGCTCTAAGCAGCGCACCACGTGCAAAGCACGGGTGCGCTAGCTCTGGAACTAAAAGCTCCCCACCGTCAGATCAAAGATCATTTAATAATAATAAATCATTAATTAATCAGAATTAAATTCTGTTAAGGAAAGATTCCTCAAAATCTTTCCAAACAACAATATTGTGCTTAGTAAATCAGAGCACCATTGGATCAATGATCCAATGGTGATTAAAAATCACCAAGATACAGAATAAATTCTGTATGGAAAAGATTTCCCAATCTTGTTAAAAACAAGAAGATTGCCTTCTGTAAATCAGAAGCCCTTGGATCAAAGATCCAATGGTGGGGAAATCCCCAAATCAATTGGAGAAAAGATCTCCTTAACTGATTGAACAAATCAGCTTATCCTATATAAAGGCCCTAAGACTTCAAGCTTACAGAAAAAATAGAGGAAACCCCCCATAAGCTTTGAGAGATCTCAGAAAGAAGAGCCAAACTCTCAGAAAAAGAAGATTTTCTTCAAGGTAAAAAAATGATGAACAGGGAGTTGAAATCATCTCATAATTAAAAAAAGAAGAAGAGTTCACTTCTTTAAAGATCATAGACCTATAATACTAAGGTCTTTTATACAAAGAGATCATAATATCTTATCATAAAAAGGAGGCGGGAGAATTATTCAATTCTCTTAGGATCACAGATCCATAAAGGTAAAGCCTTTCATTAAAATATAAGAGATTGAAATATCTCCTGTAAAACTAAGAACTTTGTTCTTAGATCTATGAGACAAAGTCTCTTAAAAGAGAATTTAATTCTCAGCGCATAGCGCTGCATAAAAGAGCCTTAGCGCTCCATATTAAAAGAAGCACTTCAGCGCACTAGAACTAGCGCATAGCGCTGCATAAAAGAGCCTTAGTGCTCCATATTAAAAAGAAGCATCTCAGCGCTCCTGATCTGGTGCTCAGCGCCGAGCGCACTACGTGCTCCTCACGTGTGCGCCATTGAACAAATAGCGCTTTGCGCTCATTAAACAAATAGCGCTTTGCGCTCATGATCTGGCGCTCAGCGCCAAGCGCGCCATGTGTCCGCTACCCAGCAGAAGCGCTCTGCGCTCTTTTGACTGGTGCAAAGCGCCAAGCGCACCATGTGCTGCACTGATAGAACATAAATTGTTCTTTAATAAGCCTCAGAGCTATGATGAATGCTCAGCATTCAACAAAAGACAGAAATACTGTCAGAATCCAAATCAATGCTCAATATTGTTAAAATGGTCAAGCCCAAATAAATGCTCAACAGCCCAAAATAAATGTTAAACATTTTAACTTGACTGGACTTAGCCCAAGATTGGCCATAAGTCCTCAATTCAGATTAACTGAGTCCATATGCTCATAAATGTTTGATCTTAGTCCCAAATTGGACTATAGATCTCCCAACCAAAATTGGTTCAAGGGTACATCTCTGAAACCCTTGGATATATGTCGTTGTAATCCTTCAACGTCTTCAGAGAGGTGACGGGTCCTGACAACCATACATTTCATAGAATATGATGTCTTTAAACTGGATTGTGGGGTCCTTAAACCCATGGACTATGATGTCCTTAACCTTGGACTGTGGGGTCCTTAAGCCCATGGACTATGATGTCCTTAACCTTGGACTGAGATGTCCTTAAACTAACATTGGACCGAGATGTCCTTAAACTAATTATGGACCGCAAAGTCCCTAAACTAAAATAATAGAGTCAAAATGCTCTTTTGTTGGATCTAAACGATCCTGTTAAGTTGATCTTAACGTATCCTTAACAAACGTTTAAGTCGATCTTAGTCTCAAATGAGACTAACGTATCCTTAAACCCAACCCCAAACCCAAATCTAAGAAGATACGGATTTGGACTAATCCACGCCCTTCGGACGACAACATAAATTAGTCTCCGTATACAATCCACGGGCAACCAAAAACAAAACAAACACCCACGACACAAAGTGACCATCTGGAGAAGGAGAAAGTGGTTACAGTGATGCGGTAGCGTAATTAACTGCAGGGGCTTGCGCCTGCAGGGAAGAGCGTCCCCACAATCAAAAACCCCTCAAATGAGGGGGAATCTGACGAAGTCTGCTACATCGGCCGCATCCATTTAAACCTTCGATACATGGTGTCATAAATCAACTTGGCATTTTCGGAGAGGTAGACGGATAGCACCAATTAGCATCTGCCCCCAAATTCAGGCAAGATGGACCTACGCGGTCGCGTCTCTATGTTCGGCGGAGAACACCCTTCTATTATAAATTTTATATCCATATTAAAATAAAATGACAACAATCCCTATTCTCTTGATTAACTCGTCTAAAATAAGAAAAGTAGTTCACGTTTCCCTGTGGACGACCCGTACTCATCATGGCTAGCTATTTGCGACACCATTTTAATTGCGGGTATTTACAAAACACTTTTTCGCACGACCAATCAAATGGCGCCGTTGCCGGAGTAACGGCCGTAATTAATTTTCTTGTTATTCAGGTTTATTTCTTATAAAAAAACCTAGAGAAACATAAACATAGAAGAGAACCAAAACCGCATCTTGTGTTTTTAACGATTATTGTGCTAGTTTTTGTAAGGACATCTGGAGTAATTGGAGCAGGCCAATAGAGATTCAGATACTGTCAACTTGTACCAAAGGAGTATTGGTATGCCCTGAAGAAATTTTAGAAGAAGATCTTTCAAAGCGGCGGCGGAACCGCGGTCCCTTGGAAGAGTCGAGCTCCCAAAATCCTCTGGTACTCTCCTATTATCTTTCTTTCTCCTGTAAAGCTCCAATAAATTGTTTTTACTTGTAGGATTCTTTGCAAACATCGCTGCTCAAAAATCTTTTTGCGTGATTTGCTTTCACTTTGTTTTACATATTTAAACCGGACTTTAAGGAGCAATAAACCCAAACTCAGATTAGGTGGGGATTTCATCACCCTTCATAGGCCCTACAAATCACAAAAGAGTATACTATGACCCTACATTAATAAAAAATATCTAGACCAAGTCTCTAAGGACTGTCGCGCTCAATTAGGACAGAGGAGGGTCGTGGGTAATCTATTGCTTATCCGCATTTCCCTTGTGGTGTCTAGACAAGTGTAACTAAGAAAAGTGGTTACTTAATGAAGCCCTCTATTTCGACGATTCGTATAACGGATACCTCCTACTTACCTGGCACTTACCTGACCGCAAGATTGATAAGGACGTAGTAGAGGATTGATCCTACGACTTTTCCTTTGGAAGTCTAGGAGCGGTCTAATGACTTGACCTAGGTAACCCTAACTCTAGAGATTGATTGTGCATTTTGTGATTTGTTGAGTCAAGCCTCATGTCCGCCATTTTGTTTTTTCAAAACAAGCCTTCTTAAAATCGTTCTCATATATATCACACGCTTCCACGTGCATTAAACCCGCTTAGTGCATGATCGGCTGGACACGGAATTCTACTGCCCGTCTAGTCCGCATTTTTGCGGTCGACTCCAAAGTCGATACTTCATCATCTTCTATTTCTCTTCCACCTACCACATCTCCCGAGATGGACGGATCTCCATCAGGTTTTAAAAACACCACCTTGCCACCATCCTTAGGTGTGCAAAATCCACCACGCATCACTCTACAAGACAGATGCTATCCCGTATACGGACCCCTTCCTACGTGTCTATCTCTTCTACCGGCCAATGGGGATAATTTTGAAATTAAACCCCACTTCATCAACTTTTTGCCCAAATTTCACGGGCTTGAATCTAAAGACGCATACGTTTTTATAACCAAATTCGAAAACGTATGTGCAATGATGAGCACAACCTAACTTTCACGGGATGCTCTGCGATTATGTCTTTTCCCTTTTACCTTGTGCGATCTTGCAGAAAAGTAGCTTTATAGCACCGTTGCACATTCTATCGCTAAATGGGATGAATTCATCAAAGCATTCCTTAAGAAATTTTATCCTCATCATAAGACTGCCCGTATTCAGAGCGGGATTAACCGGTTTGCCCAACTTCACAATGAGCCTTTTTGGAAATACTTTAAATGGTTTAAAGATCTTCTTGTTCAATGCCCTTATCATGGAATTGGTAGATGGCAACTTTACCGAATTATATATGAGGGTATTAATCTAACTACAAAACAAATGCTAAAAACCATTTGCCAATGCCATTTCATGTCAAAAGACGACGGCGAAGAATGGCAATTTCTGGAAGATCTCGCCGAATAAACATTACAGTGGGAGAGCACTAGACCAACATCATCTTCATCTAGGGCAGGTATCCATCAGCTCGACGTTTCCATAGCAGTGAAAGTCGAAATGGTTGCGATGCAAAAGAAACTGGAAGCTATGAAAAGCAAATTCTCTTCAGCCTCCCTAAACCAAGTTACGCTCCCCAAAACCGTGTGTGGTTGCTGTTTTGACCCATCACATTTAACGGAAGAATTTCCTTTGAATCCTCTATCTCAAGGTCAAGAACAAACTAATGTTGCTTTTCAGCAACGACCTAGAAACGATCCTTATTCCTCCACATATAATCAGGGATGGACGAATCATCCTAATTTTGCTTATAACCAAAACCAAACTCAAACTCAAAATTAGTTCCCAAGCCAAAATAACTATCAAAGTCTTCCACCACAGCAACAACAGCCACCGCAACAAATTCAACAGCCCTTTCAACTACAATCTTTCCAAAATCCGGCCAACAACTTTGTCCCCTATAATAACTCTTTCCAACCACTGACTAATATCCCAACAGCCGGTACCGATAAAATCTTTGCACTCGAAAGAAGTTTAGAAACATTTATTAAACAATCCACACAAACGACGGCTAATTTAACGTTTTCAATCCAAACGTTAGTGCAACACTGCTTCTCATGGTGAAAGCATAAAATCAATCGAAGCAGAAATTGCACAGTTAAATGCCGCGATGAGTGAGAGAGAGAAAAGGAGACTTCCATCTCAACCTCTACCAAATTCTGGCCACTCACAAAGCGCAAATATCGTCCTTAACCAACAAAATCATAACGTGAGTGTCGTAAATATGTTGAGATCGGGAAGAGTGCTGAACAATCATATTGATGAACAAGTTGATGTTGATGAGTCAGATGAAACCCCGGCTACTACTTCTACTTCTACTTCTACTTTGTCTAGTCCACCATCTTCTTCTGAGCCTATTCTCCGTTCTTCACTAGGCTCGAACTCTCAGCCCACTTCCTTGAATGAACTACCATCTCTGACCATCCCAAATCCAATTTTGGGATTCATTCCATCCCCACAAACTTCTCCTCAAATGTTGGACCCAACCCCTACTGATAAAGCTCCTTTTCCAAACAGGTTGAGGCCTAACAAACCAAGTCCACAGATGGAGAAGATTGTGGAAATGTTTAAGCAAGTTAACATAAATATTCCTCTCTTAGATGCAATCCAACAAGTTCCGTCCTATGCGAAAATTCTTAAGGAATTGTGCACTAGGAAGAGGAAAACTCAAGTGCCTAAAAAGGTTTTCTTAGCGAGCAATGTGAGCACTGCTTTTATACAACATTTGCCTAAGAAACGTAAGGACCCCGGTTGTCCTACAATATCTATAACTATTGGGGGTAAAAACATCAATCGCGCTCTACTCGATCTAGGTGCTAGTGTTAACTTTCTCTCGTATTCAGTTTATGAGCAATTAGGTATAGGAGAGTTGAAACCTGCGCACTGCATTCTCCAGATGGTCGATCGATCTATCACCCACCCTAGGGGTGAGCTAGAGGACGTGTTAATCAAAGTCGGAGAATTTATATTCCTTATGGACTTTATAGTTTTAGATACACAGCCTGTGGCGAACCCACGGAACCAAATCCCGGTGATTCTTGGTCGCCCTTCTTTAGCAACTTCCAATGCTGTAATCAATTGTCGTAACGGTTCAATGAACCTATCCTTCAGGAAGATTACAATTGAGCTTAACATTTTCAGGATAGGAAGTCAACCCTCCAAAACTTCTGCTCATCTAATTGATATATATTCTGTCAACGAGATAGCTTCCGACAGTTGCGAAGTTGAGAAACTATGCGATAATGATCTCGATGCCACTAGCGCGTCATTGTTTGATCCAGCAAATTATTATACTAGTGAAGACCCTTTTGACAAGTTCACCCCCGAGTTCAAATCCTTCGACTTGCCACATAAGTTAGCTAAGCTATCCGAGTCAATCTCTTACGCTAGATATGAATCTCTTATGGAGTCCGAGTATCATTCCCTTACCCTACCTTCTATCGTCTCTCCGCCAGCACTAGATCTCAAGCCATTACCTTCTCATCTTAAATATGCATATTTAGGTGAGAATGAGTCTTTGCCCGTTATTATATCAGCTTCTCTAGTTTTAGAGCAAGACAGAGCTCTTTTGTCTGTCTTGAAATCGAATCAGAAAGTTTTTAGTTGGACAATGGTGGACATCAAAGGGATTAGTCCCTTTATTGTTGAACATCATATACATTTGATGGATGAAGTTAAACCAGCCTGAGATGCACAAAGACGGTTGAATCCCGTCATGAAGGAGGCGGTAAAGAAAAAAAATCATCAAATGCCTAGATAATGGTATAATTTACCCAATATCTGATAGCCAATGGATAAGTCCTATTCATGTGGTCCCTAAAAAGTCTAGCATTACGGTCATAACTAATGAGGCTAATAAGTTGATTCAAACACACACCCAAACTGGATGGCGGGAATATATTGATTATAGAAAACTCAATGCCGCGACGAGAAAAGATCACTTCCCTCTACCTTTCATTGACCAGATGTTGGAACGTTTAGCCGGGCATGAGTACTACTGTTTTTTGGATGGATACTTAGGCTATAACCAGATTCCCATCACCGAAAAGGATCAAGATAAGATAACTTTTACTTGTCCTTTCGGTACTTTTGCTTATAGACGCATGCTCTTTAGGTTATGCAATACTCCCGCTACATTTCAGCGGTGTATGATGGGGATATTCTCGGACATGGTCGAGAATTTTCTGGAGATATTTTATGAACGATTTCTCCATATTTGGGGACTCCTTTGAAGAATACTTTCTGTATGATGGGGATATTTTATGAACGATTTTTCCATATTTGGGGACTCCTTTGAAGAATGCTTACGTCATCTTGACGCTGTTCTTACCCGCTGTAAGGATACGAATTTAACTTTGAATTGGGAAAAATATCATTTCATGGTCAACAAAGAATTGTCTTAGGGCATATTATTTCACGAAAAGGCATTGAGATAGACAAAACTAAAATGGATGTCATTTACAACCTTCCTCCTCCCAAACGCGTCAAAGATATACGATCATTTCTTGGTCATGCTGGGTTTTATAGACGATTCATTAAGGACTTTAGCAAGACTGCTTGACCCTTAACTCTTCTCTTAGCTAAGGATACAATATTTCACTTCGACTCGGATTGCGTGGCTGCTTTCGAATCACTTAAAC
Organism: Agapanthus africanus; assembly: GCA_030015575.1. Lineage (NCBI taxonomy): Eukaryota > Viridiplantae > Streptophyta > Magnoliopsida > Asparagales > Amaryllidaceae > Agapanthus > Agapanthus africanus. Next base: position 404,485,225 of record CM057349.1, on the reverse strand, counting down.
GTTCCCTCACTACAGCCCCCGTTCTGTCATCTCCAGACTGGAATCACCCTTTTGAGCTTATGTGTAATGCATCCGATTTTGCTATTGGTGCAGTCTTAGAACAACACATTGATAAGATACCACATGTAATTTACTATGTAAGTAGGACCTTGAACGATGCCTAAATGAATTATACAACTACCGAGAAAGAACTTTTGGCAGTTGTATTTGCATTAGAAAAATTCAGGCCCTACTTAATTAGCTCCCCACTTGTAGTTTACACCGATTATTCTGCCCTAAGATATCTTTTATCGAAGAAGGATGCTAAATCCAGGCTAATACGTTGGATCATGTTGTTACAGGAATTTGATCTTGTCATACAAGACAAGAGTGGATGTGAAAACGTTGTAGCCGACCATTTTTCATGATTTTCTTCTTCACCAACGTTGACCCTGCCAATAAACTATTTCTTTCCAGACGAACAGCTCTTGACCATATCCTGTGAACCTTGTTTTGCGGATATTGTGAATTATTTAGCTACGGGACTTCTATCCAGCGAATGGTCAAAACAAAACAATCACCGATTTCTATCTCAAGTAAAACATTTTTACTGGGATGAAGCTTATTTGTTTAAGTATTGTCCCGATCAAATTATTCACCGATGTGTCCCTAATAATGAATTCAAGAGTGTATTGTCTTTCTGCCATGATCAGGCATGTGGCGGTCACTTTGGTCCAAGGAAAACGTCGGAGAAAGTTTTGCAAAGTGGCTTTTATTGGCCAACGTTATTCAAAGATGCATATGATTATTGCAAAACCTGTTCTCAGTGTCAACACATGGGTCGAAATTCACAGAGAAATGAGATGCCGCTCCAACCTATCTTGGTTGTGGAGATATTTGATATTTGGAGAATTGATTTTATGGGCCATTTTCCCAACTCTTTTGGGAATTTATACATTTTATTAGCGGTTGATTATGTCTCTAAATGGGTGAAAGCAATACCGTGCCGTACTAATGACAACAAAGTTGTTAAGTTTCTTAAAGAAAATATCTTTTCTCGGTTCAGACACCCTCACGCTATGATTAGCTACAATGGGACGTATTTCTGTAATCGGTCTTTCGAGGCTTTGATGCGGAAATATTCAATCAACCACAAGCTTTCTACGCCCTATCATTCCCAAACGAGTAGGCAAGCCGAGATCTCCAATAGATAGATCAAACAAATTTTGGAGAAAACGGTTTCTAAGAACCGTAAAGATTGGTCCACCAAATTGACGGATGCTCTTTGGGTATTTCATACCGCTTATAAGACCGATCTTGGTATGCCTCCATACCGACTAGTGTTTGGGAAGGATTGCCACCTTCCTGTCGAGATCGAACACAAAGCAATGTGGGCTATTAAAGAACTTAACCATGATTTTGATCAAGCGAGCAGCTATCAGAACCTGCAATTAAATGAGCTAAGCGAACTTCGCGATGAAGCTTACGATAATGCGGTTATAGTAAAGAACCAGACAAAAGTGTTCCACGACAAAAACCTTTTGAGAAAAACTTTCATACCGGGACATAAAGTCCTTCTTTATGATTCCCGTCTCCATCTTCATCCAGGTAAGCTACGATCTCGTTGGAAAGGACCTTTTATGGTGCGGTATGTGTACCCGCATGGTGCAGTGGATATAGAAAATATTAAAAACAGTTTTATTTTTAAAGTAAATGGGCATAGATTAAAATCGTACTTTTCCGCTGACCAATTGGAGGAGCTCGTATTCCTACAGGAGCCACTTTATCATGATTAATTTTCCTCTGCCAGACCTCCATATTTCGGTAACATTGTTTCATCTAAGAATGAAGGTGTGTAAAAATAAAATAAAATAAAATATATAACTAAGCATCTATACATGCCAAAGAACAAGTTTGGGGGTGGTTTTTCATTTAACTATCTTTTATCCCTATTATTCTCCTCCCAAGTCTACAGGTTTATGCGCCCGAAGAACAACATCAATGAGCACACTGCTGCAAATAGGTTTAGGGGGGAGGTTTGTATTCACTAAAATATCATTTGGCATTAGGCACTACTATATATGAAAAAATATAGCGTTAAATGAATGAATTTTTTTTTGTAAATAAAAGTTAGAAAGTGAAAAATACATATGAAAGAGGGTAAGAGATTTAAGAAGCGCAAGAAAATTAGATATTTTAAAATGAAGCTAGTAATAGGTAGTTATGAGCTGTTGTCCCAAGGGTTGGTAAGATGAAAGGAATCACTAATCTGCGGATAGAAATAAGTCTGAAAAATAGTCCCTATTCTTGAGTCCAAATATCTGAACGTTGATACCCTACCATACGCACTTGCATACATCTTAAAATTTGGGATAGTAGAGGATACCTTGAAATGCTCTTGTCTAAAAGCTTTAGTATGAAGGAAAAAATATATAAATAAAAATATAAATGATACATAAAAAAATAAATGGTAAAGAAAAATGAACATTGGTTTTGTAATTACTTAAGGCAGCATAAAAAATATAGCGAGGGTGCCTTATCACCTAGTGCCTTAGACCAACTGATTTGGGAGTCACTACTAAGACTTAGGTGATGCAAGAATAGGATATTGCTAATTACGCCTAAAAGAGTGAGTACATTTAGTAATCGGTTGGTTAGTATCTCAAGAAGTATTAACGGTCGCATGAATAATGTGTGAGCAAATCCATCTGAAATATTCACCGACTAAAAAGTACTGACGAAGATGGAATAGGGTATGATAGCTTGAATTGAATTTTCTAAGTGTAGAGATGTCTTTTAAACACACGTAGGGGTATATGATCGATGTTTGAAAGAAAGGTAGGGAGGAAGAATAAACACGCTATTTTATTGAGGGATGATATGATTTTTGACATCTTTTCATGACTATTAAAATAGGGCCCATGACAACTAAAAAGCTAGAGTAGTTTGAAACTCTTCTTTTCAAGTTTTTCTTTTATATATTCTTTATCTTTACATGTAATTTTCATCTTCTTTCTTTTATTACGGGATTTTGTGGGTGTAATCCGCTGAAAACCATCAGGAGACAACACTCCTCCTATTAGGGACACCTAGAGGTTTAAAGGTTTGTTGCACGTGCTAAGTGCAATCGTGTTTCCTACTAAAGTGTGCTAGGTTTTTATTTTCTCTTTAATAAATAGTTTTCTCAGGACGATCAAAGATAAATTTGGGGGTATTTGATTAGTCAAATATATTGCACATTTGTATGAATATTTTCCCTAATATTATTAACTACTAAAAGGTGTTAATTGTAAATAAAGAACATATATGGGTTTATTTGTAAAATGATTATTATCATATGTTTCTTTATTTTAATTAATATAATTAGGGAAAATATATGCATATAATATTTAAATGAAATATTAGTAATTAAAATATGCATATCATATCAAATATTCCTAATCAATATTCTTAAGATATTATATCATATAAATGGTTGGAATAATATCTCAAAAATACCAAATGCCACTAACACTTTGATTTGAGATATTGTGCAGGTATTAGCTCAGGCCTGAAATCTATGTAGGAGATCTAAGTCAAATTGGGATATCGAAACTGAATCTGCCAAATTTTAGAAGCAAATCGAAGAATCTAGTAACGGCAGAGACTCGGAGAAATATTTTTAGAATCTATATATCAATAGATACTCTAAATATTGAGAAGAAAAGCCAGAAAAAATCCCAAATCAAGATACCACCAAATGGCGGCGGAAAGGCGATCAAATAGGGCTTTTAGCGGTGGAAGGGCGGTCATTTAGCGACCGTTAGATGTGAATTTTTAGGGGTATGATCGTAATCTCACATACTTTAATATGGAATCTTGGGTTTCATATTCAGAGCTTATAAAAGGACCGAGAGCTATCTATCTAATACATCTATCTATCCATCGCAGAATTCTTGAGAAAGATCAAGTGAGCAACTAGGGTTCTTGTATTCTACTTTTAAGAAGAAAATTGTAATGCAATAGTTGATAAATAAAGGTAGTTTTTGTTTTAATTATTTTTGCATTTAATTTTCCGCATTTACTTTACGCATTACTTTTCCGCATTAATTTTCCGCATTACTTTTCAGCATCTTAATTATGGTTTAATTCATCTTCAACCTTTCTTCTGAATCGCTACTAATCATAAGCGAGTAATTTCTTACTTGCTAGGGTTTGTAGGATAGGGTAGAATAATGGATGAAATATCTTTTAACTTCTTTTGACTTTTTAATGTTTATAAACTTTAGCAAAATAAATGTTAACTTTCTTATCGGGCGCGCTATCAAATCATTGAGAGTCACGACCACGATTTGAGATTAGTTAAACACTTGTTTTATTAAGGGCTTGAGATTAATAGAGATCAATGGAAGGACTGTTGGTGTCAAAATTTACACTCCGGTTGATCAAGTCAAAATCAAAGTCAACCCCAAGCCAAGTGGACCCAAGCCCAGGTCAAGTGGGCCAATGCCCGGGTCGAGCCCGAACATGAAGCGGCTGGCCTCCCCCATGCCAAATTGAAAATTTTGTAATAAATAATTTTGGTGTATTTCATTTATTTTATTTTATGAATAAATGTAAGAAAAATGAGCATAAAGCCAAATTTTTGTAAAGCTCATGGCTTATATGCAAAAAGAAATAGCACATGAGGTATGGGATGGGCAAAATGCCATTTTGTAAAGCCAAAGGGTCTATATGTAAAGTGTATAGCCTATAAAGGAAAAGATAATGAAAATATCTCAAGAACTTTTTCTCTCTCCCAAAAAGAATCAAGATCTGTGATCTTCTCCTTTCTCAAGGATCTAAAACCTTCATCTTTTTTTGAACTAAATCAAGAGTTTAACTCTTCCTTTCAAAAAAATAAATAGTTTTTCACCACAAAACCCACGAAGGGAAGCTCGGATCTCCAATCAGATCTCGAAAAGGGGAGAATTTTAAGTCTCATCCCCTTTTCTCCAAGATCCCGCCGATCAAGAGAAGGAAGAAGGAGACCCATCTCCAAAAATCTAACTTTGGACAGATCCAAGGCTCAAAAGAAGAGCCAAAGAATCCTAGGAGTTTAACTCCTTTCTAGATTTGTTGGAATTTAACTCCATAAATTAAATTTATGTTAGAAGTTCAACTCCAAAATCCCTTTGGAGTTCAACTCCCCAACCCAGGGGCTAAGCCCCTTCCTGCTGGTGTCTCCATGGTCGCGTGCCGCGCACGTGACCCTTGGGTGCCCAGCGGGCGCGTGCATGGCACGTGACCCGCGGGCGCTAAAGCGCCCGATGATCGCATGCAGTGAATGTGACCCGCGGGCACTAAAGCGCCTACGTGACCCGCGGTCGCGTGCAGCGCACGTGACTCGCGGGCGCTAAGCGCCCACGTGCGCCCCACGCGACCCGCTCAGCACCCAGCGGTCGCGTGCGGCGCACGTGACCCGTGGACGCTAAGCACACATGTGCACCCCACATGACCCGACCAGCACCCAGTGGTCAGGTGCAGCGCACGTGACCCGCCGGCGCCTCGCGGTCGCGTGCTGCGCACGTGACACGCTAGCTCCCAATGCCCACGTGCTGCACACGTGACTAGCGGGCGCCAAGCGCACACGCGCCAGGCATGTGACCCGTGGGCACCATGCCCCATGTGCCACGCACGCGTCTTTAAGACGCTTCCCCACTTTTTATATACACACACACACATAATTTACAACACTGTCCTCCGTTAGAGAAAATTTCTAACGGGGCGCTGCCCCGCACCCCACAAGGGGGCTGCTAGCCCCTTTGACCCCCCAGCCCGCTATCCGGGTAGTGGAACCTTCATAAAACTCTGCGGGGACCCCGATATATCCAAAACCCCTTCAAACATGCACACTGCATATTGAGTTCGCATGAATAGTTGACCCGTCAGTCGGAGGTTCTCTCGCTCCAAAGGCGAGGGGTAATTAACGGCAGCTTAGTCCGCGGCTGCCGGAGATTCGGGTCCCCACAATCAATAAACCCCAGCCTACCCTAGGCAGGGGGAATCTGTAATGCTCCTGACAAGCGCGCGCGTATTTCCATCTCAATAGGGTGACGAAAAACACCCTATAGATTTTGGCACGCCCGGTTGGACCTTTCTCTCCTTCCATATCTCGTGTCAAGCGTTCATGCGAACTCATTTAACATATACACCGATGTTTGTACTGAAGTAATGTTCCTTTTATGCAGCAATCAACTTTCAACGACAATGTCTTCTAAGATGGATCCAGCTTCTGATGCGACCTCGATCCCGTACGTGGTCAAGATCAATGCTCGTGTGGTTCTCCCCGCAAGCCTCAGTCGATAGTAGGAGGAACTGCCCCGCCAGTTTGGTTCCATCATCATCTACTCTGCCGGAACCGCTCATATGGCAGAAATCCCGGCAAAACAGGTGGCCAAGCCAGTCTCAAGAGGCAAGAGGCCGAATGTTGTGATCGCTAAGGCACCACAACCGAAACTTAAGACGGTGTCTGAATAACTCTCTGGTGCTCCAGCTGGGGGCAAGACTTCTAGTATGAAGGGCAACATCAAACTTTGCAGACAGGCTCAGACGATAACTCCAACAAATGCACGATCGGGCGTCTCCTCTGGCCTCTCTATCAATCGGTCTACGGCGTCTTCCCGAAGAGCCGAAGTTTGCCGAGTGCTTAAAACAGAAAAGTTAAGGCAGAAGCGACTCAGGTATCGAGCCAATAAGAGGGCCAGGACTCCGGCCAGGTGGAATCGTGTGAGATTCCAAGAGCAGAGTCATCCTGCGACGACGACTGAATCGGCCGTAAAAATCAGCAATTCCTTCGAACCTCTGAAATGGGTTCAGAAAAATGCTATGATCGCCAGGATCAAGAAGACAACGGTCCGAGCGTCGCTACAAAGAGACGTGTCCTGTCCCCAACAGAAAAAGTATGACACTGTCTCTTCAAGAGTCTATCAGGCGCTCCGTGTTGCGCGAAAACAGCGGGGCAAAACCAAAAAGGAAGCGTCAGCACCATTCATGAATCCAGCCAGGCCAGCCGCCTTCAATCAACTGCCCGCTACCGAAACAGGGGGGTCAGGACAGCGATCTGTGAAATCAGCCACCGATAATAAAAAGACGGCTGGATATATTATCCATACGTTCTATATGGCGGGCGGGCACCCCAGCGACAACCTTCGCAGCAAAAGCAAGGATGGGGCCACCACATCACAAGCCCAATCTGGCTTGAATATGGTTGCCGCTTCCCAAGAGCAGTCACCTCCGCTGGATGATGAAAACCTTCTCGATGAGGACGATAGGCAGAAAGACCCCTCGTTCAGGCAGAGTCAAGCTCAGACAACGAGGAAGAGCCGACTTTCCGCCCCAGGACCGCGGAGCAAGAGCTGCTTTAAGAGCTTCGAAAACAGCTCAGGAGCAAAGATAAAGAGATAGCCAAGCTCTATTCGAAAATTGACGACCTAACGAACGTTGTGATGTAGCTTACGGCTCAAATTGCTCGAGCACCTCCCAATCAAGCACAAGTCGCTACTCATGAGCCGGATGATGACAATCCGAAGCGGCCGATGCCTGTCCCTTTGGGTCCAAGATTCTTCGAGCCGCACCAAAGCCAGCCACATTCCGCTTCTGGGGACGCCTTGGCCCCAGATAACACTATCCCGCTAACACAAGATCGGATAATGGATTTGGTCACCAGCAAGGTTAAAACATTGGTGGCCGAAGCTGAAGCTCAGAAAGAAATTGGCAGTAGTGGGCGGCCATATCCCGCACAGTACGATCTGATCGAGTTCCCGAGCGGCTACGTCATTCCTAAGTTCGGAAGATTTGATGGGACGGGAAATGCAAATCAGCACGTCGCCCACTTTAAAGTATCGTGTGGAAATACAGGGGGCAATAATGCGCTCCTTCTTCGTCAGTTTGTCAACAACCTGACCGGTGTCGCTTTTGACTGGTACGCGAGTATACCAGACGGGTCCGTCATTACCTTTGCCCAAATGGAGTCTCTGTTTTGGCAAAGGTTCATGAGTGTCAGTGATAAAATCTCCATTGATGACCTTGTAAGGACCAAGCCGGGGAAGAATGAAAGCAACACCGACTTTATCGTCCGATGGCGTAATCTCACAGTCAAGTGCGAACCGCCGCTGGAGCGGGACCAGTCCGTCAGCCTTCTCATTGGGAATCTCAGCAATTGGATGGTCCCATTCTTGTGTGCAGCAGGCCTCAAGTGGTTTCAAGAGCTAACCAAGAAAGTCCAAATGCTGGAACGCTCAAAGCAAGAGTCTACCCCGGACTCTCAGAGAGACAAGACTTGGAAAAGCAAGCAGGACGACAACCGTAGAAGCGGGTGTTCCAGCAGTACCAATGTCTTCAATACGTGCGACAATGAAGACAAGCGAAGGGCAGCCGATTCCAAAACCAACCGGTCTTGGAAGCCATTGCTGGGAGGAGAAGGGCTTTCCTTAGAGGAGAAAAAGAACAAGGTTTACTCTTTCAGAAGGGATAAGGTCCGCAAGATATTTAAAGATGCCTTGAACAACGGTCTACAATTGCCGGAGTCGAAAAGACCTCAAGAAGCAAAAATGACCGACAATCCCTTGTATTGCCCGTACCACCGAGTAGTGAGCCATGCGATCGAGAATTGCTATATCTTCAAAGACTGGGTCGAGAAGCAATACAAGGGTGGAGAGATCGAGCTGTCCAAAAGAGTGTTGGTGAACAATCAAGTTGCAACCGCCAACTTTATATAGACAGAAGCTGAAGCCTTCTGGGAGCAGACAGCCGAACCCGTTGCCCTGAGAAATGAAACCGACTCACCGCAGCCTCCTTAGAGTAAGCACGTATCTAACAAGACGAAGAAGATGCTAAAGCTACTTCAGAAAGAGCCCAGGACAGAATGGGAAGGGCAGAAGAAGCCTACTATTCCAGCTGCCAATGCGGTTCCATCAGGCTCAAAATCCAAAAAGCTCAAGAAGACGAAAAGTGGAGCTTGGCGCGAAAAAGTTTCTGCAGGGAGATCGACCAATCAAAAATATATCGATTCCCTCGAAGACTATGAACAAAAGGAAAGAACTCTAATTCAATTGAAGGAGTTCCTCCCTATAGAAGCGGCTGAAATTCTGGAGGAGTTAGAGGAGGACTCCAATGAAGAGATCCCTATAGTGACCTGCTACGCCATCCATCTTGGTAGCGACTCTAAGGAGGAGCTCTGTTTTTCCGAAGAGGACGAAGAGCTCGCCATAAGGGCCAACCAAATCCAGCTCAGAAGCGGCAGGGCTCTACCGCCAAATCAGGGCAACGCCCCAAAAGGAAAGGAAAAACAGGTGGCTAATGAGGAGGATTGCAGAGAACCGGCTAATGAAAACTCAAGTCCTTCCTCGGTGGACTATAATGTCTTGGCTCATCTCCGGAAGCTTCCGTCTCTCCTGAGCATCTACGATGCCTTGGTCCTATCTAAGGAGCTTAGATATGTTCTCATTCATGCTCTACAAAACCCCGAGCGGAATCAGGCTCGCTTTGCGGAAATTAATATGAAAGAAGCCCAGTACGCTTTGCATGTCGCCACAGTCATGTTTAAGGACGAAGACTTGCTACTGGGAACGACTGAGCATAATCGGCCGCTTTATGTGACCGGGCACAGCGACGGAGAACGAATTAATCGCATATTGATTGATCCAGGGTCCTCAGTGAGCATCATGAACTTGCGAACTCTGAAGAGTTTGTCAATGGACGTCCGACACCTGTCAAGGGAAAGGATTGTCATTCAAGGCTTCAATCAAAATTGCCAGCAAGTTTTGGGATCCATAGCTCTGCCGATCAAATTTGGGGATCTGCAGATCGAAGCTAAGATATATGTGATCGACGCTAACATGTCTTATAAAATCCTCTTGGGACGGTCGTGGCTCCACGATTACGGCATCGTTCCGTTAACTCTCCATCAATGCATGAAGTATACTAAAAATGGCGAAGAAAGACACATTGAAGGAGACATCCAGCCGTTCGGTGTGCATGAAGTCCGATATGAAGATTCTCGGTACTTTGTGAACCTCCAAAGTGCTGAGCCACAGCTGATCAAAGACAGAACAACCCCGAAACTCAAAAGCAAGTCTGAGCCGGCTGTCACTTTCAAAAGATGAAACCCCCATGTGCGTTCACGTTTCGGCAGTGACAATGATAAGTCCGACGCTGGATGTCCGTCCTTCCGTAAAACTCGCCCTCATTTCGGTAGCGATACGGACGAATCTGATACTGAAAGCCCATCTGACGGCAAAATCCGCCCTCGTTTAGGCAGTGACACTGAAGAATCAGAAGAAGAGGACCCGTCTTGCAACAGCTGTGCAAATCGGGCTATCGTGCGAACAATGAAACTACGAGAGACCTTCGAAGTTACAGATGGGTCCCTAGCCGTCACAAGGGTGCCGGAGCAGATGTGCAAAGAGCTCGATGCATTGTCAGTCTCCATCATGGACTAGCTGAAAACTTTCTACGTTCCCAGAAAGAAAAGTGGACGGAAGGGCATCCTGTTTTATAGGTCAAATCCAGTTGTGCACCCGGACGATTTGTTTGTCGCGTACCTTCCCTATGAGAGAGGCATAAGAGCCGTCCTCAATCCCAGATACTATGCACCCGAGATGAGGGAATATTTCAAAAGGTGCGGATGCCGGTTATATCAAACGGAGTCCGAAGCAAAGTTTTATGAAGGGCTATGGCATCCGCCTCAGGTCTGAGCGCTCATCGATGGACGAATTCTAGATAGACGGGGCATAGGTTTCATTCAACCTGATTCCAAGGCATGCTACATGATCCATGTTGGTGAAGCCAGTGAAAGATCAAATGATGATGAAGAGATAGTCGAGCCAGAAGAAGCTCCTCAAGAGCTCAAAGATGGCGGACAAGCAACCTTTGACAAGCTAACCGAAATTGACTTAGGAACGTCCGATAATCTAAGGCCGACCTATATCAGCTCACTCTTGTCAGAGGAAATGAAAGCACAGATAATCGCCCTGCTGCATGAGTTCGTCGACTGCTTCACGTGGACGTACAAAGAAATGACTGGCCTTTCCCCTGAAGTGGCCGTCCATAAGCTGGCTATATCTCCTGATGCTAAGCCAGTCAAACAAGCTCCTCGAAGAATGAGAAGGGAATTGGAAGAAAATGTCGTTGAGGAAACCAAGAAACTCAACGATTCCAGCTTCATCAGGGAGGAGAAATATGCGGACTGGATCGCATGCATAGTCCCAGTGAAGAAGAAAAATGGGCAGATCCGAGTTTGTGTCGATTTCAGGGACCTCAACAAGGCATGTCCTAAAGACGACTTTCCGCTACCGGTCATGGAAATGATGGTCGATGACACCTCAAATTACGAGTTGTTCACCTTTATGGATGGCTCGTCTGTATATAATCAGATCAAGATGTCACCTGATGATGAGAAACACACAGCATTTCGAACCCCGATCGGAATATACTGCTACAAAGTGATGCCGTTCGGACTGAAGAATGCAGGTGCTACATATCAAAGGGCAATGACCAATAACTTTGATGACCTAATCCATAAAGTCTTCGAATGCTACGTTGATGATCTGGTCGTCAAGACTAAAGCCAAGGCCGCCCACATCCAAGATCTTAGGACCGTTCTCACCAGACTGAGGGAATATGATCTGAAGATGAATCCTCTGAAGTGCGCTTTTGGCGTGTCATCGGGAAAATTCCTGGGCTTTATAGTCTGACATCGGGGGATTGAAGTTGACCCATCCAAGATAAAGGCTATCATGGAAATGCCCCCTCCGAAGGATCTGACACAGCTGAGATCTTTTCAAGGAAAGCTTGCTTATATACGAAGGTTTATCTCAAATTTATCGGGGTGATGTAGGCCCTTCTCAAAGCTCATGAAGAAAGGAGCTCCTTTTGTCTGGGATGCCGAATGTCAAGAAGCGTTCGAAAGCATCAAGCAGTACCTGTTGCACCCTCCAGTGCTCGCTGCCCCTATTCTAAATAAACCGTTGATTCTCTACACTACCGCGCTAGATGAATCACTCGGTGCGCTCCTTGCCCAGAACAACGAGGAGGGAAAAGAAAATGCCCTCTACTACCTCAGTCGAACTCTAGTCGGGGCGGGACACAACTATTCCTTGATCGAAAAGCAATGTTTGGCTTTGATATTCACTTTGAAGAAGCTGAGGCACTATCTGCTCGCTCATCGGGTTATGCTAATCTCCAAGGTTGACCCGCTCAAACACTTGATGACCAAAGCAAGCCTAGCCGGCAGAATGGCAAGATGGGCTGTCGTGCTACTTGAGTTTGACATAGTTTATACTCCTCAGAAAGCAGTAAAAGGGAAAGCTCTTGTGGAATTTCTTGCCGCTCATCCCATACCAGAAGGGTCGCCGCTCAATTGCGAGTCATCCGATGAACAAATATTGCACCTCGAGGACAGCGAGCCATGTTGGGAGCTCTACTTCGATGGAGCCTCATCAATAAGGACCTCCAGCAAATCAAGCATCCCGGAGATAAAAGCAGGGATAGGATTGGTGTTCATCACGCCATCGATGGGAACCCTACGGCGTTCTTTTGCTCTCACCGAGCCTCGCACAAACAATGAGGCTGAGTATGAAGCTTTGATAGCTGGTTTGGAGCTCGCCATAGAAATGGAAATCCTTCGGCTACAGGTTTACGGTGACTCCCAGCTTGTCATCAACTAAGTAAGCGGTGACTATAAGATATACAAACCCGAGTTAGCTCAGTACAGAAGCCGAGTGGTGGAACTCACGAAACGGTTCACTCACATTGAACTAATGAGAGTCCCTAGAGCGTTGAATGGAAAGGCTGATGTACTCACTCACTTAGCCAAGGAGCTGGCTGATCCTGACATGGACGAAATTCTGATCACGGTCAGGAGCCGGCAAATTCTACCCCCAGCCTCTCTACGAGAAAAGGAAAGCGCGGAATAGAAGAGCAGTCCTGCCGAAGAAGCTTCGATCATCCAAGACAAGCCCGATTGGAGAGAACCCTTCATAGAGTACCTCCGATACGACAAGCTGCCCGAAGAAAAATCTGCAAGGATTCAGCTAAAGAAGAGAGCTCTCCGATACGTGTTTGTAAATGACACGCTATACCGTAGGTCATATGACCAACTCTGGCTCAGGTGCCTGTCATCGGCCGAAGCCCAAAAAGCTATGCAAGAAGGTCACTCAGGCGTCTGCGGGGCTCACCAGTCCGGCCCGAAATGCGGCTTCAGATCAAACGGCTTGGATATTACTGGCCCACCATGATAAGGGATTGCGAAGAGCATGCAAAGAAATGCCATCTCTGCCAAATCCATGGTGATTTCATTCACAAGCATCCCAATCCGTTGCATCCTAGGGTGGCTTAGTGGCCCTTCGAAGTTTGGGGCACCGACATAGTTGGCCCAATTGATCCTCCGTCATCCAGAGGCCATCGGTTCATATTAGCCGTAACTGACTCTTTCTCCAGATGGGCTGAAGCTGTCCCGCTAAAAGAACTCAAGAAAGAAAATATTCTGACGTTCATCCAGCATAATATTTTATACCGCTCTGGTACACCAAGAAGAATCATTTCTGACAACGGGCCTTCTTTCAAGAGCTTCAAAGTCTCAAGGTTCGCTACTCAACACAAGATAGACTGGAGATATTCCTCCATCTATAATCCAAGAGCCAATGGGCTAGCCGAAGCCTTCAATAAGACTCTATGCAAGCTCCTGAGGAAAAATGCTTCAGCCAACAAGAGGGACTGGAATCTCAAAATTCACGAGGCGTTGTGGACATATCATACCACACACCGTACTCTAACTCAGTCCACTCCATACTCATTGCTCTTCGAAGTGGAGGCGGTCCTCCCCCTCGAAGTCGAAGTTCCAAGCTTAAGAATGGTCGTTCAGCACGAGTTGACGGAGGAGGAAAACATGCTCCTTCGGCTTGAAGAGCTCGACGCCCTCGAAGAAAAGAGGCTTGCAGTATAACAAAATCTGGAGTTGTACCGAGCCCAAATGTCACGGGCCTATGACAAGATGACCCGTCTCCGCGCTTTCAAGAAAGGTGAATTGGTGTTGGTCCTCAAAAGACCGATCATCCCCAATCGACATGCCAAGGGAAAATTCGTGCCAAACTATGAAGGACTATACGTCATCGAGAAAGTTTTCGACGGAGGATCCTACCAACTAATAAGTGCCGAGGGAGAAAGGCTCATGCCACCCATAAATGGCCGATATCTCAAGAAATACTACGCGTGAATGCTCCAGGTCGTAGGCGAATTGAGCACACCGGCCCTACGGTCTGGATCATACATCCAGCAAAACTGTATACAATCCACGGGCGTAAATGACCCCTATCTCTCCCAAGTCCTACCGGTGAGACTGTTGAATATATATATGCCCTAGAGGCCTTCATTGTATAGACAATTAGGGATATGTATGTACATGATAATCATGCTAATGATAGTACGCTATTTAGTTTGTCTTTATCTTAAACGTGTGATATATTTTACTTTGTATATACATGTTGATAAAGCCCATAGGGTGTTTGCCTGACTACCGGCGTTGTGATGGCAGTCATACTTGTGGGAGCTGGATAGTCAATAGGCACATCCTTAAATGTCCCTGGTCGCAGGAGTATCGAGATTGGGCATCGATGCTCCAGAGTAGACCAGTGTATACATATCTAGACCCTGACAAGGGACGATGGATTAGTCCCGCAGCTATTGGTGATGTGCACCTAAGATTGCATACAGATGCTCACTTCATATGAGTACACCGGACAGGACTCGCCGAGAACTGACTGGATGGTATTATACCTAACGTCAGATAGCAGTTCTCAGGTGATATGAGTGCAGATAGTCTGTTGACTTAAAGTCATCATTTGTCTCGTGTGAGTTCCCACTGTGCTTTGATTATTACCCTACCACGGCTCAAAGGAGTCGTGCAAACAGGTTTTAGTTGGGCACAGTCCCGAACCACGTGGAGGCAGTGAGCGACTGTTAGGGATTCATCTCTCCCGGTCTAGAGAGTTGATATCGCACAGTGATCGGTTGGTCATTACCATAAGTCTCTGGCCAGGGCTGATTGAGAATTGCTCATGGACTGATCAGTAGATTCTCGGATGGTTTGAGCCATGCCGGCACGACTTGTACGGTTATTAGGGGTCTGACCTTCACTACCCCCCTAAACCATACATGCGATACTCTTAGACGAACAGACCGGACTGCGCGGATATTGTCACAGACAGGCTCAGTAGGAGTTCGGATGGGTTTCCTCATCGGCTTTCTTATCGACATCTACCTGGGGACCATTACGTACAGCTAGTGCCGCTTGCGGTCTGTGGTTAAACCCACTGCCAGCGTAGTAGTCGAGTCTTTAGAGTCCCACACAGAGATTTCCCAACTCCAGGCGAAACGATATAGAGGTCATATGGTTTTACGACAAAGGGTTCGGACGCATACGTGTTTAAACGCACGTACGACATTCGGACAGTTTTTACTAGCCGGCTTTGGTTTAAGCCAGATTCTAGTATCAGGTTATTAGATTTATACAGTCTAAAGTTTTTCCGTGTTTTCACGGATAGGAGGGGCGTTCTCGTAATTTTACGGGAAGCTTCTAGAAGCATGGTGACTTGAGGGTTTAGGTGGCATTATCATTAAATGATATTGTGACTCATATTGTGTGATTCATCATGTCATTAATGCATTATTAAATGCTTAATGACTCACATAGTGAATCACTCATATTGAATTAATGTAGCATGATGAATAATCACATTTATTCATTTATTTGATTATTCATTTTGCTTCATATATTCAAGTGAGAAACAATATCATTATCATTATCATCTTCACCTTCTCTCTCCTCAAGCTCACTCTCTCTTCAAACCCTAATCCTACCACTTATGAGTTGAGATCAAGGATTAGAATAGACTAAGCACTCCATAACCTAACTCTATATGACCTAAGTTCCTTTGATTAGCAACTAGAGAAACTTAGTTACCTCAAGTTTAGAGGTGAAGCTTGGATTAGGGTTCTCGGGTGGATCATCTATCACGGGAAGGATACCGAGGAGGACGTAGAGATCGAAAAGATGAAGGACACGAATCACTAGGTATAATCTCTTTACATAGTAGCTAAGAACTTCTATGGTTCTTGTTAATTATCGTTTAGTAAAGATCTTCGGTTAGTCGATGTTTGCTTATAGAACAAGATCGTTTTTCAAATTTCCGCCTCCCCGCAACTCGTGGGGTGTTGCACATCGACTTACAGTGGTATCAGAGCCTCACTAAACAATAATTAACTCATTTGTAAAGTCGTATGAATTTCGAATGCAAAACGAACCGGAAAATATAACGATATCACATAGTTTCTGTCGATTTTAAAATGAGGCCTAAAAATTTTTTAGGGACCTCCCGAAGAACCTACAGGAAAGTATAAGAACACAAAAAAAAATGGGCTCCTGAATCGGCCACTGAGCCGCGGAACCGCGGCCGAGTTGGAGCCGATTCAGCCTAGTTTTTCCCTGTGGATCTTCTGTGATGTTTTGTCTTTTCTGGAATGATTTATTTTCTGCTCAAGTCTCAAATTTACAGAGAAGTTTTGCAGAAGAATCTAATATGTTTGATCGATCAAAATTATACGATGTTTGCTTATTTGATTATATCTGTGAACTGTTTTATGTGTTCGTAAACCTCCCCTAACTGCTAGTATATCGGTTGGCAGGGGTTGCACATATCTGTGATGTTTTTTAACTGTTTGTGATTATGAACTGTATTGATTTGTTGTGATGATTAGCCGGGGTTTTATGATGGGTTATTGTATTAATTCATTCGATGTAATTGTAATAAGTTGTAATATTATTTTGCGGGGCACATCCAGGTTGCGGTTGTAGCCACCGTTGTATTGTTTCTTTTTACTATTTTTGCTCCTAGGATAGACCCAAGGTGGGGTGCACAAACTACCGGGTACTTTGAAGTGTTTAGTGGCCTACTCACGTCGTTGAGGGAGACCGCTTCACTTCGGGTACTTGCCGGATAGTTTGCCGTACCCGTAGGGGTCTGGGGTGGGGTAATGGCTATTCATCACAACTGTGTAATCCGTCTTTCGTTGCAGGCTCAAAAGAAACGCGGATTGCTTGTATATCCAATAAAGTTCATCTATGATCTGGAATGCCTATTATTGCGTCTGACGAATGTACAATATCTATATATAATAGCTATTTAGACGTCACTTATGTTTTACACCCGCGCTAGCCCAGCCCCCGCTCTGCCGTTAGTTAAGTAACCTAACGGGTGATGACGGGACCCCGTGGCGAATGCGGATGGCATAAGAGGATGTTGTATTTTCGTTGTTATCTGTAATGTTAGGTTAATGATGGGACGCATTATTATTAATGGAAAGAAAATAAAACCTAAACTTAATCGTTGGAACAATTTCAAAACCACTCGGTTTTCTTCAAAAAGCAAATTTTAAATACAGAGCTTAAACAACTCCTTTTAAAAACAACTATCTTAGTTCCTTCGATCATATCAAGTTCACCATGTTAACGGTTTTTTGCCAAAAACCAGTCGTAACTGTCACGCCTCGCTTCCCAGAGTACGCAAGATTGGGCACGTGACATAGCCAACCATGCTACCTGTGGGTAGGAAGTATCCATCCACAGTCACATTACGGCTGTAGAGATATCAAGAACAAGATAAATAAACTATCTAACACATGTACAAATCCATAATAACAAGAGTCAATGAAAAATAAGTGCGGAAGCAAATGATCCAATACAATAATAGAAAGGTACGTCCCATAATGCGGGATCACACCTGGAAATAAAATGCAATAAATGAACTAACCACTACGGAACTCACAAATCAGCCTGCTGGCTGAAGTACTCCTGCTCGGTCGGCGACAGTGGTAAAGAATCTGGGCCATGCAAAACCCAGACGTCAGCGCGTCATGTTAACCAATAATATAATATGAACATGGTAATAAGCAATGCAGAAAATAAACATGAATAAAGCAATAATATGAAACAACAGTGCAGGGTAGGGTGCAGTGGTAACTAAACTGTTCTATCAGGTTTCTATTCTAAAGTCTTTGAAATCAATTGATGACTCGTCGATGTAACTCAATAGTATCCCGTGCATGCCCGGGACCACGGTCAAGACCCTCGGGGCTGAATCCGAGACGTGCCGCTAGGCAGTAATAGGTAGCAGGATGGACGAGTGATGTCAGCATCATCACTCCCGGACTGGCCAAGCCCGTAAGACTGATCAGAACAGGTATCGAACTGTTGAGTTACAAGTCGGTTTCACCTTTGATTTCCCCATACCCCCAAGTTATGTATGTCAGGTCAGGTATTCAGTAATCAAGAACTAATGCCAACACAGGATCAGGTAAAAGCAGGTTTGTCTGGGTAGACAACAGGAATGGTCCATGAGGACCCCAAGTCAGGTTTGTTAGCATTAGGCATGAGATCAGGTAACAAGTCAGGTCATGGTACAACAGGTTGAGTTGGCAGTAAAGGGTACCATGTCCGGTGCATCGGTATGTATATATATGTCATGTGTAGCAAGGTTAGGTCAATATGTAATGCAATCGAAGGTGTGCTCATAACAGGTATAGAAGCGAATAAGGAACAACAGCAGGAAATAAAGTAAATAACAATAACAGTTCATTTAATCACAATGGTGCATTAATATGGTGCAGTTGTATTATATTAACAGGTTCGAGCACCCTTGGGGTGCAGTAGTCACAAGGTAGTGCAATATCAATAACGGAAAGTAGTGAATCTATATGTGTACAATTATCGTCCTTTAAATAGAAAAATGATTAACTGGTAGTTTTGTTATTAGGGTTACAGTGGCAAAATACGGTTTAGGTTACAGTATCGTGATATATATCATACTTCGTCCAAATGGGAAAAGTAACAACACTAGTTAATCTTTGCAGGTTTTATAAGTCAAGCACACTTAATTAGTATAACATAGCATGTAGCAAGTAATACTTGCCTCGACGGTTTCGCAAACCGGAAAACACGAACGTAACGTCGGCGGAAAACACGCGACGGATGCACGGGTCGCGGATCGAGTCCAAACAATGAACAGCGGGGCCACGCGGACCGGAGTACTTCGCTGGAGAGTCAGGTCAAGTCATCGGCACGGCCGGAATCCGGCGAAATGTCAAAGCGGCGACGAGGGTTAGCAAACTACGCACGGACAAAACGCGACCAGCGAAGGGAAAAGGGAAGGGAGAAGGTAAAGAGATGCTTACAGGGATAGCGAGGGTGGCAACCGCGACGGGTTTGACGGCGATGGGGCGCCGGCGGCGAATAGGGAACGCGGCAGCGGCTGACTTGGCTGTAGGTTGCTGGAAGAGGAGGGATGGTGAGGAACTGGCTTGGTTTGGGTTGCAGGGGAAGAGGAGGTGGTCGGTGGTGGCGCTGGCGACGACGACGAGGGTCGACGATGGCTTTTCCGGCGACTGGAGAAGTGCTAGGGTTCGGGCATCGTGGGTCTGTTGCAGCGCCGGCGAGGGAAGGAGGAGGAAGGTCGGGGCTGGTGCGTAGGTGATGAAGAGGACGAGTGGAGGCCGACGAGGAAGTGGGGTCGCTGGCGGTGGAAGGTGCAGGTGAAGTCGGGGCTAAGGGTGGTCGGGTTCTCCAAGGGAAGGAGGTGAGGGGAAGTCGACGGTAGGGCTGCGACGGCGAGGGCAAGGGGGTTGCGACGACAAGAAGGGAGACGGCGGTGGTAAGCTCTGCGGTGGTTAGGGTTACATAAGGGGGTTCTCGTGGTGGGTTTCTCGCGTTGGTTCTTCTCTGTGAGGATGAGGAAGTAGGGAAAAATATAAAGGGATAGAGAGAGAGAGAGGGGTTATAGGAGAGAGATAGAGACAGTTAGAGAGAGAGAGAGAAATTAGTGGAAGAGAGAGGGAGAGATTAGAGAGAGAGAGAGTTGGAGGCGGGGCCCATGAGAGATTAAATCTCTCGTGATTGGCTGGGGAGTGAACAAGAAAATTTAAAACAAAGATTTAAAAGGATTCACAGTAACAGAAATATATATGTAGATCGTTTTATAATATTTAATTAAATTGGGATTTTGGCGCTAAATGAAACATTTCCAAATCGCGCCCGGATTGCGCCCAAATAATTGAAATTCAAATAATAGGATTTTAAGCGAGTTCCAAATTTTAAAATGAGATGTCTATTGATTAAAATGCATGCCCCCAAGTCGGACACTTGCACAAGCGCGTAGCCATCCAAACTTGCCCGTTTCACCGAACGGGATGAAATCTCGACGCGCGGACGCTACCACGCGACTAGTGGTGACGAGTAGGCCAATATGGGTATTTTTAATTTCACTTTAGGTGTTAAAATTTGTTATATTCAAAAATGACTTAGCCGGTTAAAATTTTGCAACAAGAACCAAACAAGCAAGATAATTGAAATGAGCAATGTCTAACACTCAACCAGTAACAGAAATAGTATTATTGGACTCGGGTGTTACAGTAACCCTCCGTCGTTTCAAATAAAACAGCACATCGTATTCATGCTATATTTGTTGGCCTACGTCAAGGCATAGTGGATGGTAGCAATGTGTTGCTTTTTTGTTGCATAGATAGATGCATTAGTTTAGGACAGACGTACAGCCTTGTTGGCCTACGTCAAGGGCTTGTACGATGGACCTAAATTACTCAGGACAACGACAGGTAGAACTTGACTTGCGTCTTATAATTTGCTGGCCTACGTCAAGGTCATAAGAGCTTGGGGTAAAAATAATATCGGGAGTTTCAAAAATTGAGACTTGCAGATTTAGCATACCTTCTGGAGTATGGTGACTAGAGTGGCTTCCATCTAAGGCATTGTACAATGATAGTTGGATCCCGATCCCACTGATGAGTAGGATTACTCTCGGGAAATTTTCTCACTTAAACAATCAATGCTATAAACCAAGTAGGTGTCCAGAAAAGTGTTAGAGGGGCTACGCCTCCAGGGAAAAGAGGTTATTTAATTAAGGAACTTCGCGAAAGCGTTGGAAAACCTCCCTCGAAGTACCAACACTGGCCTGGCTGAAAGGTTAAGCAAGTATTGTGACGTGTGATTAAATCCTGACTAGTTCTTCTTTTAGGTTTTGAAGAAGGATTTAAGGAAACAGTGGGAGCCATCCTGTTTAGATAAATTAATAAACCAATCTAAACTTGCAAAAGCATATGCTGAGTGTTTCTTTTCTCTCTCTCTGGCAGCTACCGTGACAGGACTAAAACTATTACTTGAAAAATATATACTGACCGGACAGAACTATAAAGATTGGCTAAGGAACGTCAACATTGCACTGACTTATGAAAAAGTAGCATATGTTACCACCGCTGTTCCTCCCCTTATCCCAGAACTAGATTCCTCAGTTGCGGACAAGGAAGTTCGCAAAACCTGGGATCTAGACTGTGAGAAAGCTAAGTGTATCGTGCTGGCGTCCATGAACAATGAACACTAGAAACAGCACGAGAGTATGGATATTGTATCCATCTTTCTCCATTGCAAGGAATTGTATGGGGTGCACTCCCGTATCGCGAGGTACGAGACCTCAAGGAAATTCTTCCAGATGAGGTTAGCTCCAGGATCACCGGTAGAAGAGCACGTCCTCAAAATGATCAGCCTCGTTGAGGAACTCGCAAACCCGGGATGCGTGCTAGAGAATGATTTGTACATCGACTTGATTTTGCAGTCCCTTCCCCACACCTTCTCTCGGTTCGTGCTGAACTTCAATATGCACGAAATGGAAGCTGATCTTCCAAAGCTCCTCAACATGTTGAGGGTAGCAGAGACCTCCTTGAAAAAGGAGAAGACCCCTGTTCTGTATGTTGGCCAATCATCCTCTTCTAAATCTAAAGCGAAAGCTAAAGGGAAGAAGAAGATGAAAGCCACCAAACCGAAAGGCGGGGTCAAGAAGGTGCAGGGAACGAACAAGGCAGGAAGGGTGAAGGCGGATAAGAATGAATGCTATTATTGTCACAAGCAAGGGCACTGGAAGAAAGACTATATGGCCTTCAAGGCAAAGGACACGAAGCTGGATTGCTTCTGCTTCAGGTGTGTTTGTAATCGAAAATTGTCTTTCAGTAAACTCTACATCATGGGTACTTGATACCGGATCTGGTTCTCACATCTGTAATTTTTGCAGGATCTGAGAAATAGTAGAGTACTGGAGACAGGTGATATGACTCTCCGGATGGGCAATGGAATGCATGTAGATGCAATAGCAATAGGGGAATATCACCTAGGGTTGACTAGTGGGAACATTTTGGTATTGTACAACTGTTTTTGTATTCCCAGTATGCTGTGTAATATTATATTAGTATCTTTATTGTCTAATAAAGGATATAATTTTGCGCTTGAAAGAAATGTCATGAACATTCTCCTAAATCAAGAAATGATTGGGTTTGGCACACTGGAAAACGGCATATACATACTTAATCAACCTCAAGTTTTCAATGTTCAAAACACGCTTAAAAGAAAGGCTCCAGATTCAAACCAGGCCTTCCTATGGCATTGTAGACTTGCTCATATAAACGAAACAAGGTTGACTAAATTACATAAAGATGGATATTTAGATCCGTTTGAATATTCATCATATGCAACTTGTCAATCATGTATCAAAGGAAAAATGACCAAATCTCCGTTCACCGGACACGGAGAAAGAGCCACAGAACTCTTGGGACTTGTACACAGTGATGTATGTGGTCCAATGTCTACACATGCATGAAGCGGTCACTCCTACTTCATCACTTTTACTGATGACTTCTCTAGGTATCGACATGTGTTCTTAATGAAACATAAATCCGAGGCCTTTGAAAAGTTTAAAGAGTATAAAAATGAAGTAGAGAAACAGACTGGTAAAAGCATCAAGACACTTCGATCTGATCGAGGTGGAGAATACTTAAGTACCAGTTTCCTTGAATGCTTAAAAGAGAATGGAATTCTCTCTCAGCTTACTCCGCCTTATACACCTCAGCATAATGGTGTATCAGAAAGGAGGAATCGCATGCTATTAGATATGGTGCGTTCAATGATGAGTAGTGCTGAGTTTCCACTTTCCTTCTGGGGAGTTGCTCTAGAATCAGCAGCATACCTATTGAATAGAGTTCTGACTAAGTCTGTGCCTACCACTCCATATGAAATGTGGAGCAGGAAGAGACCATATCTCAAGTATATCAAGATATGGGGGTGTCCGGCATATGTTAAAAAGCATAGTCCAGACAAGCTCGAGGCACGATCGGTTTTGTGCAAGTTTGTAGGATACCCCAAACATTCAAGGGGGTATACGGTCTACCTCACTGAAGAGCAAAAGGTGTTTGTCGCTCACCACATTGTCTTCTTAGAGAGCGAATTTCTTGCAAAAGAAATTAGTGGAAGCGTGGTAGAGCTGGAAGAAATTCCAGAACCTCAAACTACTACCGAGGACTTAGTAGAACCTCAGATTTCAATAGAACATGACGAACCAACGCCACTCCGCAGATCTAGTAGGCTTTCTCATCCTCCTGAAAGGTACTATGGGTTTCTTCTGGATGGGGATCGAGAGGATTGCATCATTGATGATGATGAGCCTACTAGTTTTCAGCAGGCTATCACGAGTAGCGACTCGGTGAAGTGGCTGGATGCTATGAGATCCGAAATGGAATCCATGTACACCAATAAAGTTTAGACTTTAGAAATTGCTCCTCCTGGGGTGAAACCAGTTGGATGCAAATGGATCTTTAAAAAGAAGATTGGTATATTTGGACAAGTGGAAACCTACAAAGCTAGACTCGTTGCAAAAGGTTTTCGTCAAAGACCAGGATTGGACTATGATGAAACCTTTTCACCAGTAGCTATGCTTAAATCCATTCGGATCCTGCTTGCCATTGCTGCCTTCCATGACTATGAAATCTGGCAGATGGACGTAAAAACAGCTTTTCTAAATGGACATTTAGAAGAGAGTGTTTACATGGATCAAGCAGAAGGTTTCTTAGACAGTGGGCGCAGCGGAAAGGTGTGCAAATTGCTTAAATCCATTTATGGATTAAAGCAAGCATCACGGAGTTGGAACACCTGCTTTGATGAGACAGTCAAGGAATTTGACTTTATCAAAAATGAAGATGAACCATGTATTTATAGGAAGATTGTAGAAGGAGCAGTGGTCTTTTTCGTTTTGTATGTCGACGACATACTACTGATAGGGAATGATTTCCCTATGCTACAATCAGTAAAGCTCTTCTTGTCACAGAAATTCTCCATGAAATACTTGGGAGATGCATCATACATTCTGGGCATTAAGATCTATCGTGATAGATCTAATAGAATGTTGGGACTTTCACAGTCCAGGTATATTGACACTATACTAAAGAGATTTAGTATGGAAGATTCCAAGCGCGGTAATATACCCGCTTGTCACGGGATCACCCTCTCCAAAGAGATGTCTCCAAAGACTGATGAAGAAAGGGCTCGCATGGGCATTATACCCTACGCTTCGGTAGTACGATCTATAATGTATGCGATGTTATGTACCAGACCAGATGTAGCTTACGCACTTAGTGTGGTAAGCAGGTATCAGTCTGACCCAGGTGAGAAGCATTGGATAGCGGTAAAGAACATTCTCAAGTACCTGAGAAGGACTAAGGAGATATTCTTGATTTACGGTAATGGGGACCTCTAGGTTGAGGCTTTTACCGACTCCGGATTCCAAAGTGACAAAGATGACTCTAAGTCCATTTCGGGTTTTTTGTTTACCCTCAATGGAGGGGCAGTATCTTGGAGGAGTTCCAAACAGGATACCGTCGCAGACTCAACTATGGAGGCTGAGTATATAGCTGCTAGTGAAGCCGCAAAAGAAGCTGTCTGGATGAAGAAGTTCATCTCTGAACTTCAGGTGGTTCCGTCCATTGCCAATCCAATACCTTTGTATTGCGATAACAATGGGGCTATAGCATTAGCGAAGGAACCAAGGTCCCATCATAAATCCAGACATATCTTAAGGCGGTATCACCTGATCAAGGAGATCGTGGATCGTCGAGAGATCGAGGTGCGGAGAGTGGACATAAAAGACAACACGGCAGATCCATTCACCAAGGCCGTCCCTCAAATCTAGTTCGAGAAGCTGTTTGAGATGTTGGGCATGCGGTACGCCAACAACTGGATCTAGTGTAGACAGTGGGTACTCATTGCGCCAATTATAGGCCTAAGTGCAAGTGGGATATTGTTGGATATATATATGCCCTAGAGGCCTTCATTGTATAGACAGTTAGGGATACGTATGTACATGACAATCTTGCTAATGATAGTACGCTATTTGGTTTGTCTTTATCTTAAACGTGTGATATATTTTACTTTGTATATACATGTTGATAAAGCCCATAGGGTGTTTTCCTGACTACCGGCGTTGTGATGGCAGTCATACTTGTGGGAGCTGGATAGTCAATAGGCACATCCTTAAATGTCCCTGGTCGCAGGAGTATTGAGACTGAGCATTGATGCTCCAGAGTAGACCAGTGTATACATATTTAGACCCTGACAAAGGACGATGGATTGGTCCCGCAGCCATTGGTGATGTGCACCTAAGATTGTATACAGATGCTCACTTCATGTGAGTACACCAGACAGGACTCGCCGAGAACTGACTAGATGGTATTATACCTAACGTCAGATAGCAGTTCTCAGGTGACATGTGTGCAGATAGTCTGTTGACTTAAATTCATCATTTGTCTCGTGTGAGTTCCCACTGTGCTTTGATTATTACCCTACCACGGCTCAAAGGAGTCGTGCAAACAGGTTTTAGTTGGGCACAGTCCCGAGCCACGTGGAGGCAGTGAGCGACTGTTAGGGATTCGTCTCTCCCGGTCTAGGGAGTTGATATCGCACAGTGATCGGTTGGTCATTACCATAAGTCCCTGGTCAGGGCTGATTGAGAATTACTGATGGACTGATCAGTAGATTCTTGGATGGTCTTGAGCCATGCCGGCACGACTTGTACGGTTATTAGGGGTCTGACGTTCACCACCCCCTAGACCATACATATGATACTCTTAGACGAACAGACCGGACTGCGCGGATATTGTCACGGACAGGCTCAGTAGGAGTTCGGATGGGTTTCCTCATCGGCTTTCTTATCGACATCTACCTGGGGACCGTTACGTACAGCTAGTGCCGCTTGCGGTCTGTGGTTAAACCCACTGCCAGCGTAGAAGTCGAGTCTTTAGAGTCCCACACAGAGATTTCCCAACTCCAGGCGAAACGATATAGAGGTCGTATGGTTTTACGACAAAGGGTTCAGACGCATACGTGTTTAAACGCACGTACGACATTCAGACATTTTTTACTAGCCGGCTTTGGTTTAAGCCAGATTCTAGTATCAGGTTATTGGATTTATACAGTCTAAAGTTTTTCCGTGTTTTCACGGATAGGAAGGGTGTTCTCGTAATTTTACGGGAAGCTTCTAGAAGCATGGTGACTTGAGGGTTTAGGTGGCATTATCATTAAATGATATTGTGACTCATATTGTGTGATTCATCATGTCATTAATGCACTATTAAATGCTTAATGACTCACATAGTGAATCACTCATATTGAATTAATGCAGCATGATGAATAATCACATTTATTCATTTATTTGATTATTGATTATGCTTCATATATTCAAGTGAGAAACAATATCATTATCATTATCATCTTCACCTTCTCTCTCCTCAAGCTCACTCTCTCTTCAAACCCTAATCCTACGACTCATGAGTTGAGATCAAGCATTAGAATAGACTAAGCACTCCATAGCCTAACTCTATATGACCTAAGTTCCTTTGATTAGCAACTAGAGAAACTTAGTTACCTCAAGTTTAGAGGTGAAGCTTGGATTAGGGTTCTCGGGTGGATCATCTATCACGGGAAGGATACCGAGGAGGACGTAGAGATCGAAAAGACGAAGGACACGAATCACTAGGTATAATCTCTTTACATAGTAGCTAAGAACTTCTATGGTTGTTGTTAATTATCGTTTAGTAAAGATCTTCGGTTAGTCGATGTTTGCTTATAGAACAAGATCGTTTTTCAAATTTCCGCCTCCCCGCAACTCGTGGGGTGTTGCACATCGACTTGCAGAGAGTACTTTTAAAAGTCCCACCAGCGAAAAACCGGTATGTCCACAGGCAAAACGGGCACGGATGAAAACCCGAAAGGGCTTCGTGAGTAAAAACAGTAGGACTGCCGGCGAGTTTGTGAAAACCCGAAAGGGCTAAAACGCGTGAAAAGAGATAAGACACACTCGCAATGTCCTCTCGACCTTGTGAGGAGAAAAACCCTGCGTGAGTTCCTTACGACTCACAAAGAAGCAACACACTTAGGAATCCTCACGATTCCTAAGGAGAACATACACCTGCAAGATCCTCTCGACTTGTAGGGAGAAAATGCTTTTATGAGACCCTTATGGCTTATAAAATTGAAAAGCCTTAGGTGATAGGGATCTAAACCTGTCTCCTGAGCCATCGCTCCCTAACGGGCAACAGCAAATGATGAGTCGCTCCTAGCATTGCTTCAGTGTTAGCGGTACTGATGCCGACCTAAAAACCAAATCCCAAGTCCTCCCGGGGCAAATGATGAGTTGCTCCTGGCATTATTCCAGTGCAGCAATGCTGATGCCAAACAAGATCCAAATTCCAAGTCTCCGAATGGCAAATGATGAGTCGCTCTTGGTACCATATTCCAGTACAGCGATGCAGACGCCAACAAAAATTCAAATTCCCAAAATTCTCACGGCCCTACGGTTGGTCCCCAAGTTGACTACCGTATACAATCCACGGGCTCAAATAATTCTCAGCATACCCATACCCCACCGTAATCACCAGTTACGTGGCTGGTCTCCGCCCTTGGAATTATGCTCCATTTGGGAAGACCCACTCATGCGTCCTCACGATGCATGAGGAGAACAAACCTTACGGGACCCTCATGACTCGTAAGAAAACACTTTCATGGGATCCTTACGACTCACAAAGGAAAAACACACTTAGGAGTCCTCACGACTCCTAAGGAGAAAGTACACCTACGAGATCCTTTCGAGTCGTAGGGAGAAAATGTTTTTATGAGACCCTTGCGGCTCATAAAATTGAAAAGCCTTAGGTGATAGGGACCTAAACCTGTCTCCTAAGCCATCGCTCCCCAACAGGAAAAGGCAAATGATGAATTGCTCCTGGCACACGTGCTTCAGTGTTAGCAACGCTGATACCTACCCTAGCCCCAAAATTTCGAACTCCAATCCAAATGACCCCTAAGTCTTTAAACTGGGAATATATGACCTCTAAGTCGTTAAACTGGGAACAGATGACCCCAAAGTCGTTAAACTGGGAACGAGGGAAATTTCCTTACGACAAATGATGATTCGCTCATAGCACCATATTCCAGTGTAGCGGTGCCGATGCCAATCCAAATCACATCAAATTAGCAAAACAACCAATGACCTCCCTGGCAGAATCAAATTCCACCTCGGAAACAAGTCAACTTCATCCCTGACACCGTAAGAAGCGGAGCAAGTCAAATCCAGAAACGATCGTCCAAGTCGCGAAAAGGGCAGAACCGACCGTCCATGTCACGAAAAGGGCAGAACCGACCGTCCACGTCGCAAAAAGTGCAGCACCGACCGTCCAAGTCGCAAAAAGGGCTGCACCGACCGTACACGTCACTAAAAGGGCAGCACCGACCGTCCACGTCGCAAAAAGGGCAGCACCGACCGTCCAAGTCGCAAAAAAGGAAGCACCGACCATCCAAGTCGCAAAAAGGGCAGAACTGACCGTCCAAGTCACGAAAAGGGCAGAACCGACCGTCCACGTCACAAAAAGGGCAGCATCGACCGTCCACGTTGCGAAAAAGGCAGCACCGACCATCCAAGTCGGTAAAAGGGCATCATGGACCGTCCACATCGCAAAAAGGGCATCACCGACCGTCCAAGTCGCAAAAAGGGCAGAATCGACCGTCCGCGTCGCTAAAATGGCAGAAACGACATCCACGTCGTCAAAACGGAGTCGACCTCCACATGAAAAAAGATCATCAATTTCATGCACACAACCCACATATGTGGTGTGCATGCATTGATGGGGGGCAATTTGTTGGGGTCAAAATTTACACCTCGGTTGACCATGTCAAAATCAAAGTCAACCCCTAGCCAAGTTGGCCTAAGCCCAGGTCAAGTGGGCCAATGCCCGGGTCGAGCCCGAACATGAAGCGACCGGCCTCCCCTATGCCAAAATGAAAATTTTGTAATAAATAATTTTGGAGTATTTCTTTTATTTTATTTTATGAATAAATGTAAGAAAAATGGGCATAAAGGAAAATTTTTGTAAAGCCCATGGCTTATGTGCAAAAAGAAATAGCACATGAGGCATGGGATGGGCAAAATTCCATTTTGTAAAGCCCAAGGGGTTATATGTAAAGTGTATAGCCTACAAAGGAAAAGATAATGAAAATATCTCAAGAACTTTTTCTGTCTCCCAAAAAGAATCAAGATCTGTGATCTTCTCCTTCCTGAAGGTTCTAAAACCTTCCTCTTTTTTTTGAACTAAATCAAGAGTTTAACTCTTCCTTTCAAAAAATTAAATAGTTTTTCACCACAAAAACCAAGAAGGGGAGCTCGGATCTCCAATCAGATCTCGAAAAGAGGAGAATTTTAAGTCTTATCCCCTTTTCTCCAAGATCCCGCTGATCAAGAGAAGGAAGAAGGAGACCCATCTCCAAAAATCTAACTTTGGATAGATCCAAGGCTCAAAAGAACAGCCAAAGATTCCTAAGAGTTTAACTCCTTTCTAAATCTGTTGGAGTTTAACTCCATAAATTAAATTTCTGTTAGGAGTTCAACTCCAAAACCCCTTGGGAGTTCAACTCCCCAACCCAGAGGCTAAGCCCCTTCCCGCTGGTGTCTCCCGTGGTCACGTGCCGCGCACGTGACCCGCGGGTCCCCAGCGGGCACGTGCATGGCACATTACCCGCGGGTGCTAAAGCGCCCGATGGTCGCGTACAACGCACGTGACCTACGGGCACTAAAGCGCCCACGTGCGCGCACATGACCCGCGGGCACTAAAGTGCCCACGTGCGCGCACGTAACCCGCGGGCGCGTGCAACGCACGTGACCCGCGGGCGCTAAGCGCCCACGTGTGCCCCCACGCGACCCGCTCAGCGCCCAGCGGTCGCATGCCGCGCACGTGACCCGCAGACGCTAAGCGCCCACGTGCACCCCACGCGACCTACCCAGCGCCTAATGGTCGCGTGCAGCGCACGTGACCCGCGGGCGCCGTACCCCACGTGACCAGCGGGCGCCAAGCGCGCACGCGCCAGGCACGTGACCCGTGGGCACCATGCCCTATGTGCCACGCACACATCTTTAAGACGCTTCCTCCCTTTTTATATATACACACACGCACATACTCTACAACACTGTCCCCCGTTAGAGAAAATTTCTAACGGGGCATTGCCCCGCACCCCGCAAGGGGGCTGCTAGCCCCCTTGACCCTCCAACCCACTATCTGGGTAGCGGGACCCCCGTAAAACTCTGCAGGGCCCCCGATATATCCAAAACGCCTTCAAACACGCACACTGCATATTGAGTTCGCATGAATAGTTGACCAGTCAATCGGAGGTTCTCTCGCTCCAAAGGAGAGGGGTAATTAACGGCAACTAAGTCCGCGGCTGCCGGAGATTCGGGTCCCCACAATTAATAAACCCTAGCTTACCCTAGGCAGGGGAAATCTGTAATGCGCCTGATAAGCGCGTGCGTTTTCCCATCTCAATGGGGTGACGAAAAACACCCTACAAGGACAAGGGTAGAGAGAGGGAAACCCTGATCCCTCTGAGAATCCTAATCGACAATCATCGTTATCTCTATAGTTTTAAACTATTAAAAGATAAAAAGAGACGTATCTAAACATTCATCCATTAACTACTAATTCCTATAAACCCTACAAGCCTTTCTATTATAAATTTTATATCCATATTAAAATAAAACGATAACAATCCCTTATCTCTTTTATCAACTCGTCTAAAGCAAGAAAAGAATTTCACGTTTCCCTGCGGACGACCTATACTCATCATGGCTAGCTATTTGCGACACCGTTTTGATTGCGGCTATTTACAAAACACTTTTTCGCACGACCAATCAATACCTATTACCCTAATACTACGGTTGCGGGAGTGCTATACGCCATCCACCTGACTTCTCCCATAGATATACATCTACCCACCTACTATTCTCGCTCTAGCCGAAGTCGATGAACGCCTTGCTCTCCCTCGTCGTCCCGGAAGTTCACACAAATGTACCTACAAGTCAAAGCACATCGTGCCGAAATCAAAATCAACTCTTGAAAACCGATACGGCAAGCTAAGTGCACATAGGTTAGAACCTATGGTCCACTCGTGCTAGAACAACAAAACAACCCCCGACGTTTACGTACGAACTTCAAACGACCGAGTCAAAACTCAAATATTAAAAATCAAGTTTTCATAGTCGGAAAACATCGACAGAAAACAAGTAAAATGACTCCAGATTCTACCTAAAGTGAAATTAAACTTTTTTGCATATAGGGCAGGTCTAATTATCTAATAAGTGAGCTACAGACCATGTTTCAAACCCTAACTCCAAAATTGGGCAGAAAATTGCAGCCAAATTGAATAAAACGGCGGCCAAAAGTTGAAGGATTGGGCTCGGATTTCTAGGGTAGCTTCCTAGTGATCTACACATCTCACTGTATCTGCTAATAAATTTTCAATGTTCTAGAATCATCCCAGGTTCCATTTGAACATCAAAAGTCAATGAAAAACCGATGTCGGAAAATTCTGAACTCTAGTTTGGCACTTCTAAAATCACTTAGACCAGGGATTCTATCACTAAAAGGCCAGTAGTCACTCTCTAAACTCTCTACTATATCACTACTTCTCATTTAAACCACCAAAAATCACCCTAGAATTTTCCAAGTTCGCTAAACATACACTTTAAGCTCTAAACTACTTTGCGAGGTTAGGAAACATAAAAACTTGGTGAAATGAGAGTATTTTTACCTCAAAAAGCAACTCAAGAAAATTCTAAGATGGCCAAATGAGTTCAAGACTAGAAATTGATCCCACCATGATACTTGTAGTGAGCTTAGGAATAATTTTTGTGAAGGGAAAATGGGGTTTTAATGAGATTTTGAGGGTGTTTTATGGGGGTAGAATGGATGGTGAAGGAGGTGGAGAAAAATGGAGGAGATGAAGAAAATGGAAATGAGATGAGAATATGGGGATGAGGGGAAAGAGGTAACCCTGGCTCTCTCTCTCTCTCCCCCATGCCTCCCATACTTCCTTGTCCCCCCTCATTTTTATTTCTTTTCTTTTCATTTCTCATTTTCTTCTTTTAAAAAATACAAAAGAAACACAAAACCATGCAAAAATACATAATACAATGTGTCATGGCACATTAAACATTATTAACAAAAATGGATTTGGCTTAATGCATAATTAGTAATCTACTAATCAAGTTTAGCATAAACTTGTATATAAATAATTGTATACTAATTTATAAAATGCCCAAATCAATTAAATGCTTTCATAATTTATAATTCATATTAATATTCCAATTATTTTCCAAATTATATGTATATAATTATACCATTCCATTAAAACTAATTTCCATACTTTTATAATATTCATAAAATTTATTATTTTATTATTTAAATTCCAAAAATAACATTTTATATTTCCTGAAATATTACACTTGGGTTTTGGGAGTGAGAAAGACGAGAGAAAGATGGAAGAGAGAGAGAGATAGAATCAAGAGAGAGATGGGAGAGAGAGTTTTTTAAAATTTTAATAAGAAAAATATATATAATAAGTTTATATATAGTATATGTATTTTATATATTTAGTTTTGTATATATCTAATAATATTGTAAAAGATATTACAAATCTTCGGTCCGTCTCTACTAAATCTCACTGAAAATATACTAGAAATAATATATAAATATTGTTCACCCTTGTTTGAACGTTCACTTATAAACATATGCATACCTGGATGAGAAATAGCGTTGAAACCATGCTAATTTATATACGCGTGTGGAAAGTTAGCGCATGACACGTGCATACGTGTATGATGCATATATTTTTAAACGATACAATCAGATAAAGAACATGTGTTGGAAATGAAGCATTCGGCAGTCAACGATAAAAAAAAATGCATTTAAATAAATATTTTATTCTACGGGGAAGAGATTACCAAATATGGGATCAAAACTATAAGGGTTTACAAAATAATAAACAAAGTTTTCTAAAGCCCTCTCAGCTTTCTCCACCATATTGAAGCGGCGATCCTCACAAAGAGTCGCTCCGCATCGATCTGTGCCATGTTCATCGGTGAAAGCAGACACGATTGGCCGCTGAGCCCGTATCTGGCTCAGCAAATGAACGAAGCGATCCCTTAGAGGCTTGGTAATCAAGCATGCCTCATGAATGCAGTTGATCTTGTCCTCCGCTGCGTCGAGCATCGCCGGAGTCATCTCCGCTGGATAAGGAGAAATATCATCGAGCACGGCCTGGAAGATAACCTGGAGCCAAATAGAGCCAACGGAGATAGGAGATCCCCTACGGGTTAGGAGCTCGTGCATCACCGTGTCGCATTGATCTTCCGTAAGAGGCGGATTTGCCAAGCGTGCAGCAAAACGAAGAATAATTTTCTCGATAGGCACCTTCCATGGCTGCCGAGGAGCAAGTGGGCGATTACAGGGCCATGACTCTTGCTCTGTTAAAATGGTTCTTTCCTTGTGAAGGAAAAGAAGAACATTGCTTCACATTATAAAGAGAAAGCATTCAAGTCTTAGCACAGAAAACGTTGTGGAACTATTTCCAAACTCTGACTAAAAGAAGGCGTTGGAAAGGAAAATGTTGAATCAGAAAATATAATAATAATTGAGACATCGTCTCACGTGTTAAACACGTGAGCACTTATATGCAAAGCATATAAGCGCTGAAAACAAATAACAAAAAATGCCAAACTAGCCTCACGTGTTAAATACGTGGGCGCTTATATACAAAGTATATAAGCGCTGAGAATAAACAATCAAAATAGGGCTAAACCGGCCTCACATGTTATACAGGTGATCGCTTATATGCAAAACATATAAGCGCTGAGAATAAACAACCAAATGAGGGCAAACCAGCCTCACATGTTAAACACGTGTGCGCTCATATGTAAACAGATTAAAACCCACACTGGGGTCACGTGTTAAATACGTGAGAACATACATTTTAGCTTCTCCTAGAATTAAATTCTATATGGAGAGCCGTCAGATCAAAGATCCAATGGTGATTAAAAATCATCGAATATAGAATTAAATTCTATAGGGGGAAAATATCTCCCTGATCTTTCTAAATGAGAAAGATATTTTCTGTTAAATAGAAACATATTGATCAAAGATCTAATGAGATGGGAAAACATTTCCCTACATTTTCTAAATAGAGAAAGATGCGCTCTGTTAAACAGAGAACCCTTGGATTAAAAATCCAATGGTGATTAAAAATCATCGTATGACAGAATTAAATTCTGTATATGGGGAAATATTTCCCTAATCTTTTTAAAAACAGGAAAATATATTCTGTAAAACATAAATGTCGTGGATCAGAATAATTTTTGAGGCCAATTAAATCAATTGATATCTCTCAAATGAGAGATTTTCTCAAACTATTTAACAATTTGCCTCTCATATATAAACGATCTGAGACTTCAAGTCTCAGATCGAGAATCGACCCCATAAGCTTCTCTACAAAGCCCGAGAATTTAATTCTCCTCGAAGAAGAAGATTCTCTCTCTCTCAAACCCTAGGTAAAGAAAAACAGAGATAAACATATCTGCTTTGCCTAACATAAATAAAAAGGAAAAACAATGGTTTAACCCTTCATAAAAAGAACTCGGTTCTTTCTCTAGATCTGAGATCCATAAGACAAATCTCCCCACAAGTTGAGAATTTAATTCTCATCGGGAGATTCTGTTATTTAGACTCAAAATCTAGGGAAAAGAACTAGATAAAAAGAAAAAGAAAGAAAACTCATAGATTCCAGAAATTTAATTCTTTCATAAATAATAATAGGGTTTAACCCTACATAAAAAAATTAGTTCTTATAAAAAACAGAAGAACTTATTTCTTAAATAACATCAATCCTAGATCTTCAAAATATAAATCTTGGTGATCATTAATGGCCAAAACGCCATGAAACAGAAGTTAAACTTCTATAAAAAGAGGTTAAATCTCTAGAGGACCCAGTCTCTCATGTGAAACATACGTGAGCACTCTCTAAAAGAAAAGAACTCAGCGCCTCACGTGCTTCTCACGTGAGCGCCCAACAAAAAGAGCTCAGTGCCTCACGTGTTTCCCACGTGAGCCCCCAAAAATATAAAATCAACGCCTCACGTGCTTCCCACGTGAATACCCAGAGGTGAAAACTCAGTGCCTCAAGTGAAACATACGTGAGCGATGTATAAAAGTGTTGAGCACTATATATGTATGTTTGTGTGTGTATGGTCAAAATGGATAAGTGCTTAGCACTGACTGGGCAGCACCCATGTCAGAGCACCTCACGTGCTTCCCACGTGAGCGCCAGAGCAACAAATAAATGCTTAGCACTTCTGGGAAAAGAAAGCCCAACACCGAGCCCAAATTGGCTAAGTCTCTCTGAGTTTTCTTGCAGCTGTGCCCAAATGCTCTGTTGTGGGATCTTAATAAAATTTAATGATCCTGAAAATATTGCTAAGTTGATTCTTAGTCTCAAATAAGACTAACGTATCCTTAGTTAAAATAAATTGAGCCCAAATGCTCTCACACACACACAAACACATATTTAAGTTGATCTTAATCTCAAACCAGATTAACGATCCTTAAATGAAACCAAACTTTCTTGAACTAAGGGAATACATACAACCTAAGTTCAATCCCCAAATCTAAAATATACAGATTTGGACTAATCCGCACCCTACGGACGACAACATAAACCAGTCTTCGTATACAATCCACGAGCAACCAAAATAAAATAAAATACACAACACGAAGTGAACTACCGGAGCAGGAGAAAGTGGTTATCGCAATGCGATAACGTAATTAACTGCAGCGGCTCGCGCCTTTAGGAAAGAGGATCCCCACAATCAAAAACCCCTCACAAACGAGAGAGAATCTGATAAAGTCTGCTATATCGGTCGTATCTATCCAAACCTCCGATATACGGTGCCATAAATCAACTTGGTATCTTCGGAGAGGTGGATGGATATGTCCAAATAGCATATGCCCCCAAATTCAGGCAAGTCGATCAATCCCAATTGGTAATTAAACAGATTTTGGCATGCCCGGTGGGACTTCTTTCTCTTTCCACTCCACACTTTGTGTGTCGTGATCGCGAACAAAATCGCGGTTTGCTACGGTTACCCTTAGGTTCGAGGTACTAAAACTTGGTGTCTTGCTCCTATGCAGAAAAATCAATGGCTTCTCATGGCACGGCTTGCAAAAACAACTCCCTCTCTACCCCAGCCGGAGGAGTGACATATGGGCCTAACGCGGCCTCTATTTTCTCAATGCTGGAGGGGCGGGTCACACAAGCCACTACCAGACTCTTATTCAGGACCATACATCCGCCTGTGAGCTTCAGTGCTTCAACGTCACAAGAAGAAGCTCCTAGAAGGTCGGTCTTTGATCGGCTAGCAACCAGGCGGCTCCTATCAGCAAGCCGACCAAATCTGATGCTTCACTCTTCAACAGGATGAACAAGAGCTCGAGCGAGTCCGTAAAGAAGCTCGTGATACCTGGGGGAGCCACCCCAAAATGGCTAGCCTTTCCTTCTCCTGCTACATGTGAAGTCAGAAAAAGTGCTTCCCCTCCAAGACGGCCGGTCTTCAAAAAATTAGCCAACTCCGCCCCAACCCCAACAAGGACATCGGTTTTCAACAGGCTGACACTAACCGAAACTCCTGAGCAATGCAGGGGGCATGACGAAGACACCTCCAAAATTGAGGCAATTCCCATGCCAAGGCATGCTCGACGTCGTCACTGGCGCTGAGTGAGAGAAGCTGAGGGCAACTCTCCCTCTGGGTTCACCCCACCAGCTCCTGTGGTGGATATCAATGTTGCTGTTCTAACCGGGAAAAGCTTTGACCTGCTCAGGAGGGTACGCAAGAACTCCCCGACGGCGGTACTGAAGAAATCACCTCCGCCGGTAGAGGCCCTAATACAGAAACAGTTGGAGCAATCTCATCAACGGATCTCCTCACAAATCTACAGAGTCTGGCGAAAAGTCCAAGACTTTGTGCTTGACGACAATTACTCTCGTCGACCCAAGAAATCTAAGGGCCGATAAGAAAAAGACTGCTCCTCCGCAATACAACGAGGAACCCTTCCTAAATAGACACCTGTTATAATGGCTCCTTCAGCTCTGACCTCCCATAAAGGAACGAGACCAGAGAAAATTCCATCGCCAGCGGCAAAATCCAATGGCGAAAGATCTAAACGCCCCAAGTCTGGGGGCATAACAATACATACAGTCTACATGGCCTCAGGAAAAGAAAAAAGCCGTGCCTCGGTGAGTCACCGACTGCAAACTCGGTCGTTGAAGAAGGCTCAAGAGCAACAACAAAAGCTCCAAGAAATGCTGACCAAAATGGCAGCACTTACCGGACAAAAAGAAGGTCCGGACAAAGAAGTTGAGCGGCATCAAGAGAAAGAGACCGACACAGAGTTCTTGTGAAAAGTGCTGAAAAGAAAAGATAAGGAAGCTGCAGAGCAAGCTGCTAACATCAAGTAGATGGCTCTTCTATTCCAAGATATGGTGGGAATGATAATCCAGCCGGAACCTCCGACCGAAGATCCTCCAATAGTTATCGAGGACGAAAGAGGGGAAATATCAAACCCTCTTTCGGCCTTATCAGTGGCCAAGGAAGAAACCATCTCCAAGGCGGCCCTGGATGACTACATCGCTCAGCAAATAAGAGCTCACCAGGCCAGTGAAGCCGCCAGCCAACTCGTCAGAACCGGGCGACTATATCCAGCCTGGTATGACCAAATCAAGTACCCGTCGGGATATACAATCCCCAAGTTCCATGTCTACAAAGAAACGGGTAATCCTCACCAGCATGTTGTAAAATTCAGAATACTATACGGCAATACCGGAGGTGACGACAAACTGTTGCTTCATCAATTTGTCGGAAGCTTTTTAGAGACAGCCTTTGAATGGTACTCGGAGCTCCCAAATGACTCCGTGAAAACCTTCGCAAAAATGGAACTGCTGTTCATGCAACGGTTCGCCAGCGCGAGCAAACGCACTCCGATCACGACATTAATCAATGCCAGGGTAAAGCCGGGAGAAACTTGGGTCCAATACGCGATCCGGTGATGAAATCTGTGGTCTAAATGTGAACAGCGCATTGAAGAGTTTCCTGCCGTGGGCATGTTCATCGGGACCCTCGATCCTCAATCGACTGTGTCCCAGTTCATGACATTCTTCAAACCCACCACTTTCCAGGCGCTAATAGACAAATTGGCCCAAATGGATCAGATGGGTCATGGGCCTTCCTCCTCAAATAAGGGCCCTTGAAATAACAAGAGTAAAGGGAAAGCAGCATTCGTTGCCAATACGTAACAACAACCGAGTGGCCCAAAACCGGCTGCTCACCAAAACAATGTGCGTCCGCGCCCGTCCTTGGAATAAAGGCTAGGATGTGCCTACTCGTTCCCTCGCGACAAGAAGAGAAGACTGTTTGAACCGGTAATGCGTAATAACCTCATCACATTGCCAGACCTGCAGCGTCCAGCGCAACCCGGCGACGTCAACAACCCTAATTACTGCTCCTATCACAGATTAGTGAGCCACCCAATTAAGGATTGCTACATATTTAAAAATTGGGTTGAAGACCAGTACCAACAAGGTAAGTTCACGCTATCTGATAATTGGAGGGTAAACTTTCCCCAAAAGCACGCTCCCAAAAAGGTGGACGCACAGGAGGCATCATGCTCACTCGTGGAAGAAACTTCATGAGAAGTAGTCCTTTCAGCGAATATTAAAAGAATGCCGAAGTATCTACAGGTATGCCCGGCGGTCAGGTGGAAAATCCCACTTGAATCTGAAATAATCGAAAGGATGCTAAAACCCTGTCCCGCGTCGAAAACCACCGACAAGGGGAAAAACCCCCCAAGTCAAGCCTTCAAAGTCTTCTATGAAAAAGAAAAGGACCAAGAAATTCGTGCACCCTGCCGAGTATGACGAAAAGTGCACAGAGCTTCAGAAATACATAGACGCTGGAAGAATATAACCAGAAGGCGCGGACACCGGTCACGCTCGAAGAATTCCTCAAGCATATTCTTGAGGACAAAGACAGTGACAATGATGAGGGAAATGACTCATCAGAAGAAGCGGAAGACTATGTAGCTAGTTGCTACATGGTCTCCTATTCGTCGTTATATGGCAAAGAAGCTTTCTCAGCGTCAGAAGACGACGTAGAGGAACTGGCGGCAGAATCGACGCTAAATTCCCCGAATCTGCCAAAAGAAGACCCATTGATAGACTTTTAAAAGAAACCTTTCAAAAAATCAAAGACGACCGAGAACGCGAAATGACCAAATATGAAAAGATTAAGCGTCAGCGTCTGAATAAAGAAGCTGCGGTGAGAACGAGTCATAAAGCGCTCCAACCAAACCAAAGCACCTCTGCAATAAATAAGAGCAGGATCAAAACCGAGAAGCGGTTCGCCAAAGTCCTATCACTGGGGATGAAGATACCACCCCTCACGAGGTACACTCCTGGAGTCCAGTGCTTCGACGGAAAAGACTCACATCCAAAATATTGCCTCTATCATCAAAGGGTCACTCACTCCATCGAGGAGTGCAACGCCTTCAAGAAGTGGTGGCAATGATATGTTGCCCATCGAAAACACTTCAAGAAGAAGAAGCGTGAAGTTCGTACACATCAACAACAAAGTGGCAAGACGAAAACGCATAAAGAAACAACCGACAAATATCATATGGTTGATACCAGTTCGGAAAGAGAAAAACCTCAAGTCCTCACCTTCGAGAGAGATTCCGAGGATGAAACACCCCTCAACCCTCTTTTCGAATACTCTCCCTCCGAAAATGTAGAGGAGGAGGAGAACTGCGAGAATATTCAGCTGCGTAACCGTACGCTACCTGAAAAGAATCTCGGACCTGCAAATAAAGGTTCGAACAAAAAAGACCAAGGGAAAACGAAAATGCCCGAAGAAATCAACCTCGATGAAGAAGTGGTAAAAGAGCTCGCCGTAAGGGACCTGCCTAAGAAAAACAAGGTGGATTACTACGTCTGTAACGACTCTAAAATCTTGTATGAAAATTTTACTATTAATGTACAAGAAATGAATTTTACAATCTGAGTTTGAGTTATAAATTACTTTTGTTAAATAACAGTAAGAAGCAACTTGTACCTCACTGATAAAGCCTTTGCACTACTGTGACGTAGCCCCTATGTTTGATTCCTATCAGACACAAATATTTTTTCTGAATTTTTTTAACTTTTTGGAAGCCCAAAAGATTGCACGTGCAATACACGGGGAAATGAAAAGTTCAGAAAAATCAAACATGTAGAAAATGGAGTAAACTCTGAATAATCCACATGGCACGAATCTAGAGACTCAAAGCCCTAGATCGACTGGTGGAATGTCTATTTAGGCCGGCGCCGACGACTGTGATGAGCCCAAATTGCCCCGGGCTTTGCACACTTGTCTTTTCACCTATCTCTAATTCCTCTGCACTGTTTGATTTCCCAGCAATCAAACATAGACCTTTCAATTCACAATTTATCACTATTTTAATGCTTTTAATCCAAACTTTTAATTCCCAAACCTTAATTCTCCACTATAAATACCACCCCCTTCCTTGGCTCAGCATCATTCTGAAAAATCTAGCCAAAACTCTTTTAAAAGTTCCTAGTGCAAGTGAAGTAAATAGGAGTTAGAAAGCAAGTTGGTTCCGGCGAAGACCGAAGCCAATTTCGGAGCCCCCGCGACGCCACGAAACTCATCCCCTCTTCTTCAATCTCTTTTTGAGCTTTCTAAACAGTAAGTCCCTCCCAATCTCTCTTTCTCTTCATTGAAATTCCATTTTAAAACTTATATCGGTAAGTGGAGTTAATACCGATATCCTTTTTCTAAAACTTAGGAAACTCCTTCTCCTTTATTCATTGATCAACCAAGTTTTTACACAATATTTGTAATCTTAAACCCTAATATTTAGAATCAAATTTCATCAAAATTCTCATTTGAAACAACCATAGTAGAACTTTTTCATTAAAATACCTTGAACTTTATAACCACCTCCTTTAGTAATTGCTTAACAATACCTTAG
Organism: Agapanthus africanus; assembly: GCA_030015575.1. Classification (NCBI taxonomy): domain Eukaryota; kingdom Viridiplantae; phylum Streptophyta; class Magnoliopsida; order Asparagales; family Amaryllidaceae; genus Agapanthus; species Agapanthus africanus. The sequence goes on along the minus strand of CM057349.1, from coordinate 404,443,903 downwards.
GAAAAATTCATAGGGTAACGGCCTACCCCACACGCACACTTGGTTCCATAGCACGATACTCATTGGATGTATTTTCGTTTTGAAGAAAAAATTACAATAAAATATCACATAACTTTAAAAACTGGATTTCTTTTAAAGCGGTATTTCATATCCTTTGCGATTACGCATCTACAACCCTCTTTAGAGGACCCGCTAATGGATGGTGCGGATTATCGTACATCCTTGGGCTAGTAGAGCGAGATGTAGACCTCCTTATGGAGCATTTGATCTCGAAAGGATTTAAATACGATTTTTAAGAAATACGAATTTTCTAAATAAAATAAAATTATTTTTAAAATTAAAATTATATAAAATTATAAATTCATATTTTCAAAATACAATAAACCTATGTTTTTAATAAATGAAAAGATTAACAAATATCAATAAAATACCATCAAGATACCAAAAAGACAAGTTTTACAATAAAATACCATGAACTTTCCAAGCTAAGTAATTATCACTAAAATACCAAATACTTAAAATCCAAACTCATGAAAACCCTAAATAATACTGATCATCCTCGAGGTTTACTTTTAAACTATATTAAAATATTTTTTTTCATAAAAACCCTCAAGATATATAAAACAATATTTAAGGACTTTAGTAAATATAGGTTTAAGCGGGATCAATTCTCTTGAGCCCTTGGGAGCCAGAGAAAGTGAGTACTTGCCTATTTAACGAAGTTATTAATGGTAATTGTCTTAGTAAAAACCACAAATCCTGTCGTCCATATGCAGCGGTTACCGATGACTCCCGACCTAATTCAAGAGCTAAATCTGTCTAAAAGAGTCTGACTCATTCTGAGTCTAATTTAAACCTGAATCTAAAATCAAATATGAATACTTGATCATGAACATGAATACTCGAATCCAAACATCAATATCAAATATGTATACTTGACTTGACTTGACCGAACCATGGTTATAACTTGACTTGACTACTTGAATACTTGACTACATCCTGAACATGAATACTTGAACAATTTGTATCCATGGTTTCATCAAGTCTGATAATTATAATCTATATAATACAATACACGGGGATAAAGGGGTAGATTGGTACGGAACGTATATCGTGGCACGAGAGGTCACTTAAAAGACATCTACATGACTTCTCGTGCCGTTGTCCCGTGGGTTATGACAGGGCCTTGTACTGCATGTTACCATAGTTCACGGGGTAAAATGGACTCCTCTCGTATACATGAATACCTTCTGTATCAAGCTACAAACAACCACATTATAATAACTATAATATATCAGTAATCAATCATACACAACTCACCTGTTCATTTCACATTACTTGTATATTCTCTTTCTTCTTTTGGGACTTATCGAGCGTTAGTTCGCCGACGATATTCCTTTCTGTTTCTTTCTTTGGAATGTTCGTCAGGAGGACCGGACTCTCAGGAGATCGAGCCTAGCTAGGAAGACTTGGACCAGCTCACGGCACAGCCTGACTTCTAGTTCCTTGTACTTATTTTTCTGTATGCCATTGTTTAGGCATTGCTTATTATCATTATATCTTTTCATTTTCAAACATTTGTATGTAAAGATGAATGTAAATAAAGTTACTGTTATTTTATATCACTTGTCATTCTTGTTCATTTTATATATTGTTTAATTACGCTTAACGTATTTATTTCTTAATAAATACGTTGCGGCTTACCACGTTACCGTATCTGCCTACTGAGAAGTGGGGCATGACAACGTCCTAGCACATCTGAGGAAAATACCCTCGCAGCTAAGTATATTGGATACTCTCCTCCTATCCAAAGAGGCACGAGATTCCCTTATCAAGGCTCTACAGGAGCCTGACAGTTCCAAGCTTTCCTCGCAGAAGAGAAAATGAAAAATGATCTGGCAGAGGTCCATATGGTTGATATTACATTCAACGATGAAGATCTAGTCCTCGGTACGTGCAAACTTAATCTCCCGTTATACGTCGCCGGGTACTGTCATGACATCAAGATAGGGAAAATCCTTGTCAACAACGGATCTTCCGTTAACCTTCTTAATGTGAGAGTGCTGAAGGAAATTTGCATGAATGTTCAGCACCTTACCCGAGATAAAATTACCATCTCCGGGTTCGACTCACAGTCATCACGGACATTTGGGTCCATAATACTGATGCTACACTTCAGTCTGCTCGTCATTGACATCAAATTTCATGTCATTGACGCCAAGAATTACTATAACGCTTTGCTCGACAGGCCTTGGTTATACGAGTACAACATCATCCCTTCTACAAAGCATCGGTGTATGAAGTATTTCAAGGATGGCTCGGAGTACACCGTCATGGGAAATCTAAATCCTTTTTCCATAAACGATGTCCGGAAATACGAAGAAGCAAAGTACTTTCTGCCAGACTTCGAGAATACTGAAAGGTGCTATAGGCCGGAGAGTAAACAAAAATCCGTCGCCACTATCCCGATCTTTGGGAGCGATACCGAGAAAGATGAAGAAATAGTCTACTCGGGGCAATAACTGTTATTGTGACAACAATGGAGTTGTGGCTTTTTCCTAGGAACACCGGTCCCATCAGCGTTCCAGACATATTCTAAGGCAAGTATCACCTGATCAGGTAGATGGTTGATCTCCAAGGGATCGAGGTAAGGAGAGCAGATTTTGAGGTTAACACGGAGGATCCACTCACCAAGCCCTGCTTCACCAAATACTATTTGAGATATTTTTAGGATGGTTGAGTATGGGATACTACAACCACTGCTAAATTGTTGAGTATTAGATACTACAACAGATGGCCTTAGTGCAAGTGGGAGATTGTTAGTTATATGTATGTGCTAGAGGCCATTACTGTACATGGGATATATATTGTAGTGGATACTTGGACATATATATAGAGAACTTTCTTGCTCGATATGATAGTATGCTATCTGGTTGCCCTTTGTCTTAACATGTTGACTTGTATACGTGATGTTGTCTTGCTCTCACATGTTGATAAAGCCCTTAGGATGCGTACTTGACTACCAGGACTATGATGGAGATTATACTAGTAGGGCCAGGGGTAGTCCATAAGTACACCCTATAATTGTTCCTAGTCGTGGGAGTATCGAGACAGGGCATCGATACTCCAGAGCAGACTAGCGTATACGCTTCTCGACCGATATGATGGGCGATGGATGATCCCATATCTATTGGTGTTTGACATCAGAGAAGGTATACGGGTGCTCAGTGGAGACTGGATACACTGAACGGACTCACCGAGAAATCCTAGCTGGTATTATACCTATCGTCGGATAGCAGTTCTCTGGTGACACTGGTACAGGTTATTCTGTAGACCCGAGATCGTCAGAGAGTCTTGTGTGATTCCCACTGTGCTTTGATTTCCACCATACCACGGTCAAGAGATCGTGTAAAAAGGGGGGTTTTGGGTACAGTCCCGAGTCACATAGAGGCAATGAGCGATAGGAGGGGATTCGTCTCTCCCGGTATTGGGAGTTGATGTTGTGCTATGCTCGATTGGCCATAACATGAAATCCCTGGTCAGGGTTGCTGAGATTTACTGGTAAGTGTTACCAGTAGTTTCTCGAACCGTTATGAACCTTGCATCGGCATGACATATTAAGCTATTGGGGTCTGACGTTATACCACCCCAGGCCTTGATATGCGACATATCTGATGAAGAGACAGGACTGTACGGTAGTGTTACTGATTGGATTCGCAGGAGTATGAGCAGGCTTGCTTTTTGATCTTATGATTGCTCAATACCCGGATGGCCGTTACGTTTAGCAGACCGCTTGCGACTTGTGGGTGTTTGATATGATCATCACCTACTGCCAGCGTATTGACAAGTCTTTAGAGTCCTACACAGAGGTTTCCTGGGTCTTGCGAAACGAAGTAGGAGCACATATGTGATATGTGCGGGGCCGAGATTGATACGAGAATGTGATACCGTATTGTATTCTAGCAATATGTGATATCGGCCGGGTATATGTGATATGGCCGGGTTATCGAATCAAGTGTTGATTCGGTAAGTTGATATTATTGATATTAGTCGGTTATATATGATATAGCCGGATCATTGAATCAAGTGTTGATTTAATGATTTAATATATAATTATATATTTGATATATGAATTTATATTAACTAATATTGCTCACTTGACCGTTTCTTTTTCTCATTTTGTATACATGATATATATAAATATATATATATATGATATATATTAATGTATCTTGCAAGGTTATATATGCAACTTGTGTGTGTAGGACTTACACCATAACCATGATATAATTGGGTTTTAATTATCTTTAGTAATTCAAAAATTGAGTGGGATTATGTCATGCTTGGAAGCTTGGAGAAGTTTTGCTTTCCATTGACTCAGTCCACCCAATTTGTTTTATTAAGAGATATTTATAAACCAAACCATTATCCTTGCCATGGTTAAGTCTCTACAAGGGTTAGTGTATGACACTAACTCACCAAAGGTTGCAATTCTAACCTCATTCTATTCTCTTGTTCATCTTCTTCCTCATCTCTTCAAGCTCTCTAGAGTTTTGGGGAGATGAAGAATCCAAGTGAGAAAATCAAATCCAAAGTGAGCAAAATTCCTACTTCATCATCCTCTACTACCAGCCATTTAGTTTAGGGTGTTCTCTTCCCTAATCTACCATTAGAGAAGAGGTAGCTTGTGCTTGAGTTCCCTCGATGTAGATCATCTTCGGCCTCGAAGACTTCTAGCATGCTTGTTCGTATTGCTTGGTGGAGCCTATCTTGAGTCCGGGAGATCGATGCTTAGAGCGAAGGGACGACTACACGGAGCTTTAGAAGTGAAGGACCGGGTCTAAAAAGGTTGTATTCTTGTTCACTTCTCATTGTAATGTTTGATTACAAAGTTTTGTTACCCTAACTTTCTAGTTCGATTCCTAGGATGTTTGCTTAGCACCCCCTAAATTTTTGTTGTGGCATGTTTGATGCTTGCTAACCCTAGGCATGGTGCTGAGCAAACCCTATAACTATTTAAGTCGAGTTCTCCTGAGGGCAGAAAGCAACTATTCCCCTATCGAAAAGCATTGCCTAGCGCTGATATTCGCAATAATGAAGCTCAGACATTACGCCTTGGCACATGAGGTCCACCTCATATCGAAGGTGGATCCTCTCAAATATCTAATGTCAAAGGCCATACTGATAGGAAGACTTGCCAAATAGGCCCTCCTCCTGATGGAGTTTTCGGTAACATATCGACCCCTCAAAGCAGTAAAAGGACGGGCCATCACCGACTTTCTCGCGGAGCATCCGATACCAGCTGACTCTCCCCTAAATTGTGAGTTGCCAGACGAACCCGGGGTGGGTCTTATTTTCATGACCCCGCAAGGAGGAATATTGCATTACGTCCTCTCCTTGACAGAACCCAGGACTAATATTGAAGCTGAATATGAAGCTTTAATAGCCGGTCTTGAGATCGCTATCGATATGGGGATCAAAGACCTTCTCATATATGGAGACTCCCAGCTGATCGTTAGTCAAGTGAACGGTGACTATCAAACATGCAAGCCAGAGCTGATAAAGTATGGCGAAAGAGTGCAGCAACTGTTGACACAAATCCCTTCCTATACCCTAGAAAACATATCGTGAGCGGAAAACAACAAAGCGGACGCGTTATCCAAATTGGCTAAAGAATTGGCTGATGAGGACCTCGATGACATAAGGATCAATGTGCAAAGTAGTAGGGTTCTCATGACAACAGATATATCTTCGGAAGACCCGATAGAGCCATCCGAAGGAAAATAAATGACCGAACAAGTAGCCCTTCAAATAGAGGACGAAGAAAAGGTCAAGGACTGAAGGGAGGTCTTCACAGACTATTTCAAGTCCCAACAAATGCCCGAAAATGTGTTATCTAGACATCTGCTCATGAAACGAGCTTTGTCATTTGCCTTCGTCAATGATACTCTATATAAGAGATCATTCGACTGCATATGGCTAAGATGCCTGGGCCTGAAGGAAGCAAAGAACGTCGTAAAAAAAATACACGACGAGCTTTGCGGCTCCCATCAGGCGAGTTCAAAGATGAAGCTGAAGATAAAAAGAATGGGCTACTATTGGCCCACGATGATTCAGGACTGCCTCGAATATGCGAAGCTGTATCACTCATACCAAATTCACGGGGACTTCATACATCAACACCCAAATCCGCTGCACCCAACAGTGGCCAGCTGGCCGTTCGAAATGTAGGGAACCGATATAATTGGCCCTATCGAACTGGCATCATCCAAAAGACATCGGTTCATATTAGCAACAACCGACTACTTCTCTAAGTGGGCAAAAGCAGTACCGCTAAGGGAGCTAAAGACACAGAATATCCCCCATTTCTTCAAGACCCATGTCATATACCGGTTTGGGACTCCGCGACGGATAATCTCGGATAATGGGCCATCTTACTGAAGCCATAAAATAAGTCGCTTCGTACAGCAGCATAAAATAGACTGGAGATACTCTTTAGTCTATAATCCTCGGGTCAACGGTCTAGCTGAAGTTTTCAACAAGATCTTGACCAAGATTATAAAAAAGACGGTGTCCAGAAACAAAAAGCACTAGCACGAAAGGATGCATGAAGCTCTCTGGGCGTACCGAACAACGTTCAAGACAATCACGAATACAACACCATATGCATTGGTGTTTAGCGTGGAAGCAGTACTCCCACTGGAGATAGAACTACTCTCTTTACGAGTGGCAGTTCAATATGAGCTCACAGATGAAGAAAATACTCATCTTAGGCTCGAGGAGCTCGATGCCCTCGACAAAACCTGCCTTATAGCACAGAAAAATCTGGAGGCTTATAAGGTAAGGATGACCCGGTCATATGAAAGACTGACCAGGCTGAGAACATTCCACCAAGGCGAACTCATGTTGGTTGTCAAAAGACCGATGATTCCCAATCGTGCAAAGCGAGAAAAGTTCGAGCCAAATTATGAAGGCCCGTACATCATAGACAAAATCTATCAAGGTGGAGCCTACCTGCTTATGGATATGCATGGCGAGAGGCCGTTCGGGCCAATAAATGGTCGATTCCTCAAAAAGTACTACGCTTGAAGATTCAAGACTTAGGTCAATGATAGATGACGACGCTTGTGTCTGCTCTCTATCTTCCTGAGTCAGAACTTTGAAAGTAGTACCAAAAGATGTTCGTCCCAAAACATGGGAATATTTGACCGAGAAGTCCTTAAACTAATATTGGACCACTACATTCTTAAACTGGTTTTGGACCGAAAACGTCCATAAACTAAAAACTCGCCCCAAGATACGGTGATAATAGACCGAGACGTCCCTAAACTAGCGTGTTCCCCCCAAATACGGGAATAATGGACCGAAACGTCCCTAAACTAATGATGGACCAAAACGTCTCTAAACTAATAATTGATCGAGACGTCCTTAAACTAGCGTGTTTCCCCCAAACATGGGAATATTGGACCGAAAAGTCCTTAAACTAAAAACTCGCCCCAAAATACGGCGATAATGGACCGTCATGTCCTTAAAACTAACATGTTTAGCCCTAAGGTAGATCCCTATATTGACCACCGTATATAATCCACGGGCATAAATAATTCATGGCTCTCCCACGTCCTATATGATGCGGTCCTTCAAAAAAGTTGGGGCCTACAGCTAATTGTGTGTTACCTTATGGGCCACCTAAAAACGGTGTCCACAAGCGAAATGGGCACGGATGAAAACCCAAAAAGGTGCCGTGAGTAAAAACAGCAGGACCATCGGCGAGCTAGGGAAAACCTGAATGGGCGCGAACTCGTTAAAAAATGCACTTGCAAAATCCTTACGTTTTTGTAAAGAGAAAACACCCGCGTGAGATCTTTACGACCCACAAAGGAGCAACACACTTAGGAATCCATATGATCCTAAGGAGAAAATGCACTTATGAGATTCTCACGACTCATAAGGAGAATATACCCTCTATAAGACCATCAAGGCTTATATAATTCAAAAATCTTAGGTTACAGGGATCCAAACCTGTTTTTAAGCCACCAAAACCCTACAAAATTTTTCTGCCCTACAAGTTGTCCAATATCGACTCTTATATACAATCCATGGGCATAAATAAGTATATTCCCCACGAAGTCCCACCAATGGCAAGAAATATCCCCTATAGTGAACGACACTTATAAGTCCTCTCAACTTATAAGGAGAAAACACTCTTGTAGATCCTTACGACTTACAAGACAAAACACACTTAGAAATCCCCACAATTCCTAAGAAGAAAACACACATATGAAATCCTCACGACTCATAGGAAGAAATACCTTTATGAGACCCTTACGGCTTATAAAGTCAAAAACCTTAGTCGACAGGATCCTAACCCTGTTTGCTAAGCTACCTTTGTACAAATCAACAAAGGAAAATAATGGTTCGCTCCTGGAAATATCCCAGTTGTAGCGATACTGATACCAAATAGGTATCAAATTTCATGTCCTCTCACGGCAAATGATGATTCGCTCCTGGAAATATTCCAGTGGTAGCGATACTGATGCCAAGGTTGGTATCAGATTCCAAATCCTCAACTCACCAAAAAAATCAGCGAGCAAAAAATATGCCGAAATGATGGCGTAACTCGTAATAAAAATCAGCGAGCAAAAAATATATATGTCTATAAAATAGCCGAAATGATTGGGCACCGCAAAAAATAGCCGAAATGATTGGGCAATGCGACTTCCGCGATATAAAAGCTGAAAAGATAGAGCATCGCGGAAATAAATAAAAATATATATATAATAAAATAAAAATTTCCTGCCCTGCAAGTAGTTTCGTGCTGACTCTTGTATACAATCCATGAACACAAATGAAAGAAAGAAAGAAAGGGAACCATATTTTCCCATCATACTTCGTCAAAATGGTTCCATATTTTGATGGCAACATCTACAGCCCAGAGATCAACTCGACGTTCTTCTCATTCCAGCAGGATGCATACGCAACGTCATAAAAAAGATCCAAGGGTCAAAGCAAAGATGGAGTAATGGTAAAACCCTAGATCCAAGTCTTGACGGTACATATACAACCTGAGACTATTTGGACGTCCTTCTTACTCCAGCAAAGTACATACGCGATGTCAACAAGGACCCAAGGGTCAAATAAAAGTGAAGGGACAACAAAATCCTATCTTCAGATCTTTATGGCAACATCTACAGCCTAGAGATCATCTCGACGTTCCTCCTCATTCCAGCAAGGTGCGGACGCAACTATCAAACGAAATTGGGGCAATGGCATATTCCTCACTCCAGACCTTGATTGCAATACATACAGTATAGAGATCATACATATGTTTTCCTGACTTCGGCAAAGAATCGGTACGACATAATCAAAGTAAAAACGAAGTGACGACACATTCCTAGTTTCGGGTCTTGACGGCAACATATACAAAGCTAAAGACCATTAGAGATCATCCCATCCCAGAATGGTACGATTATGACTCACCGGGGCTTCAAATTAAGCCTAACCTCAAGTAAAAAGCGCCACGGTAAATACCTAACGCTTGCTCTTCCGACGGTAAAATGGATATTCCAACCAAAGAAGATTACTTGAAGATGTCTTGTTCAGATTCAGAAGGGATCAGAAACACGACAGTTGTGGGGCTACTCGAGCAGCAACCTAAGGGACTGCATATCGAGAAATACATCAACCAACGCGACGGTACGATAGACTTAAACCTAGTACCACAAACCTAACAGACCCCTATCATAAAAGAGTGGGGGTTATCTATATTTTACGTTAGGATACACCTGCGAGATCCGCTCAACTCGTCTCGACTCGTTGGAAGAAACATCTTTATGAGACCCTCATGGCTCATAAAGGTGAAAAGTCTTAGGCGACGGGGATATCAACCTATTTCTTAAGTATTTTTGCTCTACAGGGAGGTCAAGACCGACTCTTGTATACTATCCACGGGCCACATTCGACAAAATTGGTAGAAGACGCCGCTATCAAAACAGAAAGGTATAACTCACGGGCCCCAGGGCTTAGAACTACTTTCCTTAAGGATTGAGATTTGAGTCAATGATAGCTGATGATGCCGGTGCCCTCTCCCTAACTTCTTAGATTGAAATTCTAAAAGTTATGTACGATACGCCCGCCCAAAACCAGTTGTATGCTATGCATTACTCTACACTACTTCACCCATGTATAGACCTCCGTGAGCAAAGTAGTGGAGGCATTTTTTCACACCTGTTTGAGCGTTCACTTACAAACATATGCGTACCTGGATGAGAAATAGCATTGAAAGCATGTTGATTTATATACACGTGTGGAAGGTTAGCACATGACACGTGCACACATGCAGGATGCATATATGTTTAAACGATACAATAAAAGAAAGAACATGTTTTGGAAATGAAGCATTCGATAGTCAACGATAAAAGGAATGCATTTAAATAAACATTTTATTCTACGGGGAAGAGATCACCAAACATGGGATCAAAATTATAAGGGTTTACAAAACAATAAACAAAGTTTTCTAAAGCCCTCTCAGTCTTCTCCACCAAATCGAAGTGGCGATCCTCACGAAGAGTCGCTCTATATCGATCAGTGACGTGCTCATCGGCGAAAACAGACATGATGGTCCGCTGAGCCCGTATCTGGTTCAGCAAATGAACGGAGTGATCCCTCAGAGGCTTGGTAATCAAGCATGCTTCATGAACGCAGTCGATCTTGTCCTTCGCTGCGTCGAGCATCGCCGGAGTCATCTCCACTGGATGAGGAGGAATATCATCAAGCACGATTAGGAAGATCACCCGGAGCCAAATAGAGCCTATGAGGAGAGAAGATCCCCTACGGGTTAGGAGCTTGTGCATCACCGTGTCGCATCGATCATCTGTAAGAGCGGGATTCGCCAAGCGTGTAGCAAAATGAGGAATAATTTCCTCGATAGGCACCTCCCATGGCTGCCGAGGAGCAAGCAGGCGATTACATGCCATAACTCTTGCTCTGTTAAAATGGTTTTTTCCTTGTGAAGGAGAAGAACATTGCTTCACATTATAAAGAGAAAGCATTCAAGTCTCGGCACAGAAAACGTTGTGGAACTATTTCCAAGCTCCCAATAAAAGTACGCGTTGGAAAGGAAAATGTTGACTCAGGAAAAATAATAATAATTGAGACAGCGCCTCACGTGTTAAACACACGAGCGCTTATATGCAAAGCATATAAGCGCTGAAAACAAATAACCAAAAGGGCTAAACTCGTGAGGGCTTATATACAATGTATATAAGCGCTGAGAATAAACAACCAAAAGAAGGCAAACCAGACTTACGTGTTAAACACGTGAGTGCTCATATGCAAAGCTTATGAGCGCTAAATATAAGCAGATTAAAACACGCACTGGGGTCTCGTGTTAAACATGTGAAAACAAACTTTTTAACTTCTTATAGAATTAAATTCTATATAGAGAACCATCAGATCAAAGATCCAATGGTGATTAAAAATCATCGAATATAGAATTAAATTCTATTGGGAGAAAATATCTCCCTGATCTTTCTAAATGAGAAAGATATTTTCTGTTAAATAGAAAGCTGTTGATAAAAACTCTAATAAGATGGGAAAATATTTTCCTATATCTTTCTAAACAAAGAAAGACGAGCTCTGTTAAACAGAGAACCCTTGGATTAAAAATCCAATGGTGATTAAAAATCACCATATGACAGAATTAAATTCTGTATATGGGGAAATATTTTCTTAATCTTGTTAAAAATAGGAAAATATATTCTGTAAAACAGAAATGCCCTGGATCAAAGATCCAACGGTGGATAAAATCTTCCGAACAATTTTTGAGGCCTATTAAATCAATTGGTATCTCTCAAATGAGAGATTTTCACAAACTAATTAACAATTTGCCTCTGCTATATAAAGGATCCGAGACTTCAGGTCTCAGATCGAGAGTCGACCCCATAAGCTTCTCTAAAAAAACTGAGAATTTAATTCTCCTCAAAGAAGAAGATTCTCTCTCTCTCAAACCCTAGGTAAAGAAAATCAGAGATAAACATATCTCCTTTGCTTAGCATAAATAAAAAGGAAAAACAAGGGTTTAACGCTTCATAAAAAGAACTTAGTTCTTTCTCTGGATCTGAGATCCGTATGACAAATCTCCACATAAGAATTTAATTCTCATTGGGAGATTCTGTTCTTCAGAAAATATAGGAAAAAGATCTAGATAAAAAGAAAAGGAGAGAAAGGCATAGATTTCAGGAATTTAATTCCTTCCAAAATAATAATAGGGTTTAACCCTACATAAAAAACTTAGTTCTTATAAAAAAATAGAAGAATTTAGTTCTTAAATAACATCGATCCCAGATCTTCAAAATATAGATTTTGGTGATCATTAATGGCCAAAACGCCATGAAACAGAAGTTAAACTTCTATAAAAAGAGATTAAATCTCTAAAGAAACCCAGTGTCTCACGTGAAACACACGTTAGCGCTCTCTAAAAGAAAAGAACTTAGCGTCTCACGTGCTTCCCACGTGATCGCCCAACAAAAGGAGCTCAGCGCCTCACGTGCTTCCCACGTGAGTGCCCAAAAATATAAACTCAGCGCTTTACGTGCTTCCCACGTAAGCGCCCACAGGTGAAGACTCAGTGTCTCATGTGAAACATACGTGAGCGCTGTATAAAAGTGCTGAGCCTATATATATGTGGTCAAAATGGCTAAGTGCTTAGCACTGACTGGGCAGCGCCCATGTCCGAGCGCCTCACGTGCTTCCTATGCGAGCGCTAGAGCAACAAATAAGTACTTAGCACTTCTGGGAAAAGAAAGCCCAAGACCGAGCCAAAATTGGCTAAGTCTCTCTGAAGTTTTCTTGCAGCTGAGCCCAAAATGCTCTGTTGTGGGATCTTAATAAAATTTAATGATCCTGAAAATATTGCTAAGTTGATCTTAGTCTCAAATAAGACTAACACATCCTTAGTTAAAATAAATTGAGCCCAAATGCTCTCATATATATATATATATATATATATATATATATATATATATATATATATATATATATATAAGTTGATCTTAATCTCAAACCAGATTTACGATCCTTAAATGAAACCAAACATCGTTGAACTAAGGGAATAAATACAACCTAGGTTCAATCCTCAAATCTAAAATATACAGATTTGGATTAATCCGCACCCTACGGGCGACAACATAAACCAGTCTCCGTATACAATCCACTTGCAACCAAAATAAAATAAAACACACGGCACGAAGTGAACTACTGGAGCAGGAGAAAGTGGTTATCGCAATGCGATAACGTAATTAACTGCATGGTCTTGCGTCTGTAGGGAAGTGCGTCCCCATGTAGCATTCTGAAAATTTAGAAATAAATAAAATTAATTTAATTTAATAATAATTTGATTTATCGCAAAGTTGTTAAAAACAAATAGGTCAAGTTTCATAAGTTCTATGTAAAACAATTTAAATAAAAAATTTTGTATGCAATATAAATAAGTTATAAGGGTTTTTGTGACTAATTTAGCTTCATTTTAATAAAATAGGTGTTTTATAATAAACTAAGTTGTGAGGGGTTTTTAGGTAAAGTTTAGTAGTTTTGTGCAAATAGAAAATTGTTAAGGGGGTAAATGAAAATGGGATGGAAACTCATTTTAGTTCATAATTTAGTTTCAAATTAAGGTAAATTTTGAAGATAAGGCTAGTACACCTCATGCTTGCATGCACAACACTCATCTCACACATCCTACTTGCATGAAACCAACACATCTAGCTTGATTCCACCTCCTCCTTCACCTTATCACTTCAATTGCCATATATAAACTATGTTCAGGTCATAATTAATTTAGAATTCTGAAATTTCTGAAATCAAATAAAAAAATAAAGAGAAAAAGAAAGAACAAGAAAAAGAAGAAGAGGAAAGAAGCTATGTTCTAGGTTTTTCCTCACCATCAAGCTAGGAGGGGCTTAGTATCTTGGAAGGGTTATTCCAACAATATATTGTGGGTAAATTCTTAATCACAGTAGGAATTTAGGTTTTGTACTTAAATTATTTTGAAATGAACAAGTTCCATAATTTCGTGTTTTAGTTAATTATAGGCTCTGTTGAAATCTGCTAATGTTTGGAAGATAATTAACTTAACTAAACAGTGCTAAAATGATGTATGAAACACCTTGAGAAAACCATAGGATCACGAACCAGAGGGCTCGGATTTGGGCCGGCGAGCAATATGGGAAATCCGGCGTCGCCGGATTTATGGATAGCTAGGGTATTTTGGGGAATTGTGCAGGTTTTAGTAGATCATTTTGGCTATTTTGGTATTGTTTAAGTAAATTAGTTTCACTGCAGATAAAATCTGAAAGCGTATATCGGAAAAGATATCTTAAAACACAAAATACGACACGGTTAAAGCGTATCGCGATCTGATTTCTGTTGTGATACAGAATTGAGTTAAAATCCAGTAAGGTTAAGTGTTTAATAGCTCGATATAGTCGTATACTAGATAACTAGTACGTGGGAATGGGTGTTTTTCTTTTCCGTCATGTCGAAGTAGCCGTTTACTTATATAATTAAATTGTGATATTAGATTCGAATACGGGATTTGCGGAGGCAGCGAGGAAAGGGAAAGGATTGGCAATTCCTGAATAGATTCACGTTTTCCGGTGAGTAGACTAAACATCTACCGGGAAATTTTGTAAAGATGTCGTGATACGCCCGTAGTTTTAATTAACTTAATGCTTTATTTTGTTATGCCAAATTGACAATATGCATTTATCATTCACATATACCTTGCTTAGATGTTAGAACACTATACAAGTATCGACGAGTCATGCCACATGCACATTTATATGCTACACACACATCATCGATATTACCATGTCACTTTTACACTTAGCAAAATTCTTGTTAAAATGATTCATATCGTGTCGTACACACCAATAATAGTAGTAAATTGCATCATTAATATCATGTTTAGCATCTGTGTATTTCATGTTGATATAAGAGGTAAATGTATTATTGAGAATTTATGGTTTTGATGTTTTGAATACTATTACATAAATCCAGTGATTTTCATGATTGATGTGTCATGTCCACCATGAGATGTTTTATGATTTGGTTTTGTTCCGGACCGAGTGAGGGAGATATACGGTCGCGGATTTTACGTTATCCATACCGAGTGGGGGAGATATACAGTTGGATACATGGTGGACCCGGTCGAGACCGAGGGACAGGATAGCCGCATTGAGGCGGGGGAGCCTAGCGAGATTACTCGATACCGGAGATAGTGGTAAAAATACGGCGTATATCTAGAGGATAACGACCGGTATTGTTGATTTCATGATCATTCGAAGAATGATGCCTGTGAGAAATGGAAGTTTTGTGTGGATGATGGACACGGGGAAATGAATTTTATTGGGAATAAATGATGAGATTTCAGTTTGGACTATAAGATTCATATTATATATTTTTGATTTTCATATATTATCATACATTATACTTGTTCACATCTTAGTTAGTATGATCATCATATTTACATTATTATCCGTTATATGTTAGTTATATTCACTGAGTTGGAAACTCACCCCCGTTGTGCCACGGTTTCTTGCAGGGGTGGAGTGGACGATTAGCTGCGGTGCAGATCTACTTTTGCAGCTTTATCACATCTTTTGATAGGTGGGTTACATATGTAGTAACCTTCTCTTTTGGTATTGTATTTTGTATCTAGAAAATCTCCATCAGACCTGTATATGACTTAGAGTGAGAGATGACATGTATATTATTAACAGTTGAGATCGTTTAGTTCTATAAATTGTGGTTCCTTTCTTTATGTCTGAGATTCGTGTTGATGTCTTATATACTGAGATTTTATTTTCCGTTGTTGTTATTGTTGATCCCAACCAGGGATGCAACCAAACTTAACACCTTATAATTGTTTAATATTTTAACTTCATAACATGTGATTTTTACTTAAAAATTAAAATTTTATATAAGGAATTCCGTAAAAAGTATTTTGATCTTGGTTTTTGGCTTACTTGGACTGTGTGCATATCTTTAGATATGATACAATCTAAGTGCCGGTCACATCCAAACCTGGGTCATGACAAAGTTGGTTTCAATGCTTAGGAATAACCTTACGGAATTGAGTAGGGAATTAAAATAGGTTGACGTGAGTCCGTGAGTTAGGGTGACCTTTGGTTTGATAGAGTAGGTGAATTAGGATGAATGCAGTACCGTACGTATGTTCCGCGGCATATTTACGTTATCATATTCAGACTAACTAACCTTAGGATGTGTATCTTGATCTATTCTTCCGTTGATTCTCCGTTATTGATTGTTCCTATTCATACGCCTTATCAACTCTCGTTTCTTGTTCCAGTTGCTATGGCTACGCAGGCTAGGCGAGCCGTAGCCAGAGATGCAGCTAGGGCGAGTCCGCCTGTGATGACGACTGGTACACCGGACGTTCTGGCGGTGCATGAGCATGTTGATCCTCCTCCTCCAGATCGCATGACTAGGATTGAGGAGGGCATGTTGGGGTTGCAGCGATTGGTAGGACAGTTAGCTGAGGCCACTCGAGTATTGAGACAGGATCCAGCACCGACCGTGCAGAGTCCGAGGTGTAGCCTACGCAGACGGTAGCACTTATAGATACGAGAGTGATGGAGGTATCACTTGCAGAGTTTATGAGATTAAGACCTCCAGTGTTTACGGGGACCGATGTAGCGGAAGATCCTCAGTCCTTTCGTGATAGGATGGTGAGGATTGGCAGATCATTGCGATGTTCTGATGCGAGGTCAGTTGAACTGACTATCTTTCGTTTGGAAGGACTTGCACAGGAGTGGTGTGAGTCGATGGAGAGAGGGCGAGCCACGAGTCTTCCTCCGATGTCGTGGACCGAGTTTTCCACGGTTTTTCTTGCCAGATTTCTTCCCCAGAGTGTGAGGGATGCTAGAGCTAGCAGTTTTGAAGCGTTGCGGAAATCGGCAAGTATGTCGGTGGCAGATTATGATTTAGATTTACCCAGCTGTCGCGCTATGCCCCATACTTAGTACCTACGGAGGAGATTCGGGTGAAGAGGTTCCTAAGGAGTCTGGACACACAGTTGTATCAAGCTATAGGCTCCTATCATTTTGATACGTATGCGCAGGCCATGGATGCAGCGATACGAGTGGAGGAGCGTTTGAGCGAGGCAGTGGTTGTTCCAGAGCCAAAAAGGAGTAGACCGATCGGGCCAATGACTAGACAGTTTGGCAGAGGTAGGGGCAGATATACTCCAGGCCGCAGTGTCAGACGAGGTTGGACCCAGGGCCAGATGTTCAGTTCTTATCCCGATGATTAGAGGCCTCCATCTACATGTTTTAGTTGTGTACTTCCCGGACACTTTGCGCGGGATTGTAGATCCCAGGTAGGGACCGCTGTTCCACAGGCTGCTTTACCCCTTCCACCTTCTACGCCGATGGCTTTACTTCCTCCCCCAGTTGGCGCTACACGCCAGGAAGTTGCACCACGAGGTTGAGGCTTTGCGGGACGTTCTCAGAGAGGTCGAGAAGATAGGGGTAGAGGACGACAGGATGCGGGCGGGAGCCAGGCTCGGGTATTTGCGCTGACTCCACAGGATGCCCAGGCATCAAATGCAGTCGTGATAGGTACTCTTACAGTATGCTCGTTAGAGGCACATGTTTTATTTGATCCCGGTTCTACACATTCTTATGTATCTTCACGATTTGCACTTTCTTTGGGAAAAGTGTCGTCATTGTTAGAGTTACTATTAGTAGTGATTACCCCGGTGGGAGATTCTTTTATAGCTCGGCACATATTCAGGTCATGTTCTGTGCGTATTGGTGATAGAGATTCGCTAGTTGATCTGATTCTCCTGAATATGCTAGATTTTGATATACTTCTTGGTATGGATTGGTTGGCCGCCTATCATGCTTATGTAGATTGTCAGGGAAAGACGGTTAGATTTTGTTTTCCAGGTGAACCGGTGTTTGTTGTGCAAGGGGATTGTAAATTAACTCCTGCCAACTTGATTCTGCTCTTTGTGCGGGGCGACTCTTGAAGAAGGGTTGTCATGGGTTCTTGGCATTCGTTCAGGACTTAGGGGTCACTGAGAATGTTTGTGATCACTTTGTCTCTTGTATCCATGAATTTGGATGGAGGTTAGAGATGAAGCCATTGAAGGAGATAATGAGCTAGAGGAAGAAGAAAAAGAAGAGGTTTCCTTTTCCTTTTCTTTTCTTTTGTTGTGATAAAAATGAGAGTGTGATAAAGTGAGATAAATACAAGACCAAACACATATATGGCAGCCCCTCTCTCTCTCCTCTCATCATATCAACACAAAACAATCACTAATGTGACATGTTTTTACAAAAAAGAGACCATGAGTCATATATATGTCAATGTCACATTAATGCATGTTATGATGAAATTCTAGCTCATTATTTCTACCATCCAAACATTAATCCAAATGTTTGGTCCAACAAAAAGATCCAGCAACATCTAAAGTAAACACGTGACGGATCACAAGGATACCCATCACCTGTATATACATACCTGCATCCGCATTCCGACTGAATGCGAATACGATGAGACTAAAGTAATCCAACAAATCTAATACTAGGATCCGGCTTAAACCAAAGCCCACTAGTATGATCCGTCCGATCATGATCCGTGCAATACCGCATGTATATGATCGGACCCTGCCATATATCATACGGCCTCTACAACGTTTCGCCCGAAACTTGAAAAACTGTCTATAGGGGACTCTAAAGACTCGTCAATACTTTGGTTGTGGATTTAACCACTAGCACGTCAGAGGTATTAGCCGCACGTAATGGGCTACCAGGTACTGACCAAAAGGAAGGTCGATGAGTGAACTCATCCTGATACCCTACTGAGCCTGTCAGTGACAATATCCGTACAGTCCGGTCCGTTCATCTATGAGCATCGCATGGCGGACCTAGGGGGTTGGTAAAAGTCAGACCCCCAAAAGAGGTACAAGTCGGGTCGGAGTATAGCCCAGAACACCCTGAGATACTAATGAAATACCTACCAATAAATCTCCTGCCTTGGCCAAGGACTTCGTGTAATGGCTCTCCTAGACAGCACGATCTTACCCCCAATACCGAGAGAGACGAAACCCCTGCAGATTCGCTCACTGCCTCCATGTGGCTCGGGACTGTACCCAACTAAAACCTGTTTGCACGACTCCTTTGAGCCGTGGTAGGGTAGTAATCAAAGTATAGTGGGAACTCACACGAAACAAATGACGATCTCAGGTCGATGAACTAACCTGTACACATGTCACCAGGGAACTACTATCTGACGTCAGGTATAATACCAACTAGCATGTTCTCGGCGAGTCCTGTCCGGTGTACTCATAACCCAATGAGCACCTGTATACATCTTAGGTGAACCAACTGACACCAATGGCTTGTGAGACCGGCCACCGCCCCTCGTCGGGGTCTCGACTGTTACACTAGTCTACTCCGGAGTATCGATGCCCTGTCTCGAAAACTCCTACGACTAGGGACCACTTTAAGGATGTGCTGATAGACCCCAGCTCCCACGTATATGATCGCCATCATACTGCAGGCCATCAAGCACGAATCCTAAGGGCTCTACCAACGTGCAATAGTGATCTGTAATGTCACCTAAAGCAGTACATGATGATATAGATAAACCAGATAGCATACTATCATCTTGAGTAAGACTGTCCTACCGGCATAGGTCCTCCCTCAATCATTGCAATCACGTGCCTGCGATCCAATAATTGACTCTGAGGGCACTATATCCAACAATCTCCCACTTGCACTTAAGGCTAATTATTGCGATATCGCATACTCACAGTCCGTGTGATACCGAACACCCAACTCCTCTGCTAGTCAGTCTTACAAAGCCCGTTTGCGAAACTATTGCGTTCGAGGAATAGCCTCAGTGAGTGGATCCGCCCTGATGTTTCTTTCTATGTCTCTCTTTATCTCAAGTTCGCGGAGAAAGCCATCTCCCGAAATGAGCAATATCTGTCTTAGAATATGTCTGGATATCTGATGGGACCTAGTTCATAAATGAACTCCAAATCCAAACTTCTTAGACTGTATCGTCAACTGAACTTAATCAGTATCCTGCGTAATGCCTCCCTCAGTGTCCGCTTGGATCACCTGTCCAAAACACTGCCCCTCGTCAGAGGGAAAACTATAACTCTGACAGTCACTATGTCATCCAGGTCACCTTGGAAGCCTGGAATGATAACTGTCTCCCGAAGGAGGATGCCGTTATCATTTCCCCAGAACCTCCACTTATGTTCTAAAACTGCTTTCGATCGTTTCTCCAGGATTGGATCAATATCAACATATTGCATCTCGTGCAAAAACAATATCTTGTGTAGTACTTGACATCTCATAATCAACTCAATTGCCTAAGCAAGTGATCTGCCAATCATGCACATCCCTCTCCCCTTTAGTCTGTAAGACAACTTTAGAGAGGGTGACTCCATCACCTGCAGGTACACTACCATGCCAGGAGTTGTCCATTCTAAAACACCTTTAGAATGTTGTCTAAGTACCCAGATTGGGAAACTACCTAAATCTAGATCTAAAACCATAGATCTAGTAACCAGAATATCTGATATAATATCCATATCCTATGTGGAGAAACCACTGTGTGACAACCAAAGTATAACCGATCATAGTATAGGAATTTCACTTCCTACTCTGTGTATGTCATCCGAATACCAGGACATCACACCCTACTATCTTCTTTACAGATCCATCCCCTATTCTGATGAAGTCAAACCTATGACTGTCACATCAGAAATAGATGATCTATCTCCGCTATATCTGCTTTAGTCCATAAATAGACATAAGCTACTTGTCCACTATGCTTCCGCTGCTCCCACTGACTACAACAACCCTCTGGCAGAGTCATATACACGTGCACTTCTAAAGCTAGTTTAGAACGACGCTATACTCATCCTCCTGCCGGGTTTCATAGCCTGGAACAACAGTAGTGTCAAGTATGGGTAAACAAGAACCTCCCCGTCACCGTCTTTGAGCATACCGAAGTACCTCTCGAGTGCCTGAGGTTACCCACTATATCTGCGGAGTGGCCAATGGAATGTCAATCCAGATTGAATCTTTAGGTCCTATTAAATTTTCAGTAATCGTTTGCGGTTCTGGAATCACTTTCAGTTCTACCATACTCCCACTACTGTTTTCTGAAAAAATCCATTTTTATTAAAACTATGGCGAGCCAAGAACAATATCACTATTGATCTTCCAGATGGTAGAAAGTCAACCCTCGTCATAGCCCGGGTGAACCCACAAACAGCCATTACAGAAACGTGCCTTGAGTTATCCAGAGTTTGGTTTTAAGCATAAGCCGGACAACTCCCCATACCTTAATATTGTTAAGATATGAACTATTCTATATCCAATATAGAAACAGATGCACTGATTTAATTGGAACCAGATTCAAATCATGCAGCTGTCTCCAGTGCATGTCAACTAAATGGAGAGAGGCCGATCAGCATTACTCAACTTAGGAGTGCTTCCAATTATGAGTAACCTGAAAGAGAAGCGAGTTCTCTAAAATCATTACTATCAACTGAATACCATACACAAGTATCTATATCTTCGATCACCTTGAAGAATCCCGATACTTGCAAAACCTGGTTCTCTACTTTATTCATATACCTATAACTTCTCAAAACTTAGACCTTGCTTTTCTACGAAACACATGTCTAAGAACTAGAGAAGTCACACGTAAACAGAATATAGTACGAGTACCAACCCCTTTGTCCTAATGGAAACTGGACAATATACAATACTCTGTATATGTCCCCTGAGTCTAATAACTGATTCCCTGTGTGTCGTAGGTTGAAAACTATACTTAAGGTTAAGAAGAATTACACCGCTGTTTAATGCTCCTTACCTAACCATCCACTGATATAGGTAAATGTCACAGACATAATTTCAAAAAGTTATATCTCACTTTATAAAATTAAACGTACAGATATATCAATTTGAAATTGGTACATAACAACGGATATTCAAAACCAGATATTTGCCGTCCGGCAAACAACCCAGGCGATTTCCTCAAATATCACCAATTACAATGAATCCCGATATAATGAGGATGATCACCCAATTCCCAATAACTTACTCCCACTCATCATCTGTAAAACCATACAGATGTGAGAATCAAACCTGGTAAATACATACCCTGGAGCAAGGACTAATTGGGAAATCGGTTTTCTTTTAACAGTACACAGTGAAACTGAAACATGTAAATGTTTCGAAGGGGTATCCGCGTATTCTTTGTAATTCCTCTTCCATTATCATATTCATAACTGTAACCGTATATTTCTTTGCCATCTCTCCAAATCCCTTTATATCTCTTTAGTCATTACCTTTTGTACAACCCTTTAGGCTAAATGGTTTTCTTCCTTCCCTACCGTTCGGCACCAGCCTATGGTTTGGAAGAAGACTATCTATTAAGCGTAATAGGTGTACTGTCCTAATCCTATGAGCACTCGCAACCCGAGAGAAGGTAAAGATAAAAGACAACTGAATAAAACCTTATTCCTTTTTCTCCTGAACCAGAATCCATCCCCGAACTGGAACAAGTCCCTTCGAGTTCGTATATAACTATACGATGGAGTATCCAATAAACTGTGGATCTTCGTAGTGATATGGAGTGTTCTGGAGAAATACAAAGGTGATGTAGGATTGGCGAAGAAATATTTGGTTTGGTCGTGAATAGGAGTCGCAATTTACTTTGCCCTCTTACTAATCCATTTATTTGTCTTTACTTAATACCTTCTGTACACCTTTTAGGCTAAAAGGTTTTCTTCATTCCCTACCGTTCGGCACCTGCCTATGGTTTGGATGAAGACTATCCAATAAGCGCAATAGGTGTACTGTCCTAATCCAAGGAACACTCGTAACCTGAGAGAAGGTAAAAGGAAAAGACAACTGAATAGTCATATTCGTTTTCTCCAGAACCGGAAACCATCCTCAAATAAGTCCCTTCGAGTTCGTATATAACCATATGATGGTTTTATCCAATGGAAGTGGATGTTCATAGTAATACGGGGTGTTCTGGAGAAAAGGGTAAAAGTAGGAGTGGCAATGAGGTATGCAACTCTGACAATCCAAAAGCCAGTGTTTTAAGAAGGTTCGGTTATCTTGGTCACTGAGTCATAGTCAAGGGTCGGGCCATGGTCGCTGCTAAAGAGAGAGAGAAAAGAAACACTCAGCGTGCACTCTAACCTAGATCAGAAAGGTTATCACTTTATCTAATCAGGAAACCTCTCACTGTACCCTCAAATTCTCCTCCAAACCTGAAAGAAGAATTAGTCGGGATCACCCGAGGAGTAAACCAACTCATCAGTGGGAATCGGGATCCAACTATCATCGCATGATAACGTGATGGAATCCACTCACGTTATCACACTCCAGAAGGTATGCGCATATCTGGAAAGTTTCAGTTTCCTTAGAAAGTCCCAATGTGATTTTTACCCCATGCTCTTATGACCTTGACGAAGGTCAACAAATCATAAGTCACATGTCAAGTTCTACCCGTCATTGTCCAGGTTAATTTGAACCCACCCGTACAAGCCCTTGACGAAAGCCAACATGGCTATACGACTGTCCCAAACCAACGCATCTATCTATGCAGCAGAAAGGCAACAAGCAGCTACCATTCACTATGCCTTGACGAAGGTCAACAAACATAGCATGAATACTAAGTGCTACCCGTCTGAAATGACGGTGGGCTACGAATGGTTTTTTGGCGAAAAACCTTTAACGTAATGAACTTGATATCGTTGATGGAACCGGATAGCTTTTTATAAAAATATAGTGGCGAAAACCTTTGCTAAAGAGGTCACTCCCGGTGAAGGGATCTCGGCTCTTTCCCCTTAGAATGAGGTGCAGGATATTCCAACTGAATACCACGATGCAAAGCGAAAGTTAATCGACTATAGTGAATTTATTTCCCTGACACAAACTTCTGTCCAAGGGGTCACTCCTGGTGAAGGGATCTCGGCCCTTGCCTCGTCGACTGAGGTGCTGAATATTCATAACCGAATACCACTGTGCAAAACAAAAAAAGAACGTCCTTACAATAACAGCTTTTTGAAAAATGTTCCAACAACATCAGAATAGGTTTGTTTAGCTTGCATTGATCCAAATCATTGATCCAAATCAATGCATTCCCATCAATTAATCACACCACAAAAGAACAAAAATATGATGTACGTATATGCCATCCTCATTCGCCACTGGTCCCGTCATCACCCGTTAGGTTACTTAACTAACAACAGAGCGGGGACTGGACTAGCGCGAGTGTAAAATATATACAACATCTACTAGTATATATATCAATATATAATATTCGCTCAAGGCGTGATAAAATGCAACATCACAGAAATGTAATAAGCATCACAGAATAATACAGATAATCTGGGATCCCCGGGTTTCATAGAGCCGCTACTGAAACCCAACGTTCCCCTGGTCGTGTGGATAGCCTGTGCAATGAAATCCTAGACCCCTACGGGTGCGGCAAGTTACCCGCCAAAACCTGAAGCGAGGCAGCCCCCTTCAACAAAGTGAATGGACCACCCAGCACTTCACGGAATCCGGTAACTTGTGCACCCCTCCTTGGGTCAACCTATACCCCCTACGAGTGCGGCGAATAGCCCGCCAATTCTAGAGTGAAGCCTCCTCCGTCTCAAATACATGAGATGCGGGCCCGTTGCCCTCTAGAACCCGGCTACCCGTGGACCCCTCCGCGGGGTAATCCTAGTACAGAAAGTAAAATATAGCGGGTACATCGACCTCGGCCCGGTCGTGCCCCAAAAGAATAATATACAAACAGGCAGTGATGGCAGTCCACATGTCGGACGCTCGCCCCGCAATATCAAATGTACAAATACAACCAAACTGTACTAACATTGCATCCAGGCTATCCACCACGACAAATCCGCAACATCACAGCACAACACAGAACATCAACATGAATGTCACGTTCGCAAACCCGTCTAAAAGGACTATAGCAATTAGACATGATTTACTGCTCGAATGACATTCACGGTCGCAGATATAATGTAAGTACTGTGAACTAACGTATTTAAAATTCCGATCGACAAAACTTCCCGAAGTGGGCCCCAAGTACAATTCCAGCACTCAAAATAATCTAGGCCAAAACTATATATCACAAAAATCATATTTCCATGAAATAAAGCCCCAGAAAAAATTTGGGTTGCTGTAGCCCAAAAAGGGCCGCCAAATGCGACATTGAGCGGCGGTTCCGCGGCGGAATTTTGGAATTAGGTCACTAAAATTTTTCTGTAGCTTTAGTTATGCCTGTATGTATTTTTAAGATGCCTAAAATAATTTTTTGACCAACTTTGAAAATCGACAGCAAGCATACTGAAATGGAAAAACGATTCGGAAATTTCGATCGATCGATGTTCTAAACACGTTAGAACAAGCTAGTAAAGGTTAATGGTGTGGCTCTGATACCATATAAGTCTACGGTAGCGCCCCGGCCGTCTTTCCGAGACCAAAATGCGAAAACAAAACTTTTTTCTTAACTTGAAAATGGCGCTATCGTATGCTTAAAACCCGGATCGTAACCATTAACCTACAACTAGCTATCTAGAGAAGGGATAGAATGCTATACCGATCGATCCGTGTCCTTCGGTCTTTAGCCACCATCCCAAGCACCTTGCGGCATCTCCGGTCTCGATCTCCTCGTCGGAAAGGGGCACCACATCTACGAGTCTTTTTACGGGCTCCCGCTTCATCCGAAGCAACTCGGGCACAAAGTGTGCTCGCCGACGTGTCCAAGGTGATGTAGAGAATGTTTGTGATCATTTTGTCTCTTGCATCCATGAATTTGGATGGAGGTTAGAGATGAAACCAGTGAAGGAGATAATGAGCTAGAGGAAGAAAAAGAAGAAGAGGTTTCCTTTTCCTTTTCTTTTCTTTTGTTGTGATAAAAATGAGAGTGTGATAAAGTGAGATAAATACAAGACCAAACACATATATGGCAGCCCCTCTCTCTCTCCTCTCATCATATCAACACAAAACAATCACTAATGTGACATGTTTTTACAAAAAAGAGACCATGAGTCATATATATATGTCCATGTCACATTAATGCATGTTATGATGAAATTCTAGCTCATTATTTCCACCATCCAAACATTAATCCAAATGTTTGGTCCAACAAAAAGATCCGGCAACATCTAAAGTAAACTCGTGATAGATCATAAGGATACCCATCACCTGTATATACATACCTGCATCCGCATTCCGACCGAATGCGAATGCGATGAGACTAAAGTAATCCAACAAATCTAATACTAGGATCCGGCTTAAACCAAAGCCCACTAGTATGATCCATCCGATCATGATCCGTGCAATACCGCACGTATATGATCGGACCCTGCCATATATCATACGGCCTCTACAACGTTTCGCCCGAAACTTGAAAAATTGTCTGTGGGGGACTCTAAAGACTCTTCAATACTTTGGCTGTGGATTTAACCACTAGCACGTCAGAGGTATTAGCCGCACGTAACGGGCTACAAGGTACTGACCAAAAGGGAGGTCGATGAGCGAACTCATCCTGACACCCTACTGAGCCTGTCAGTGACAATATCCGTACAGTCCGGTCCGTTTATATATGAGCATCGCATGGCGGGCCTAGGGGGTTGGTAAAAGTCAGACCCCCAAAAGCGGTACAAGTCGTGTCGGAGTGTAGCCCAGAATATGCTGAGATACTACTGGAATACCTACCAGTAAATCTCCTGTCTTGGCCAAGGACTTCGTGTAATGGCTCTCCTAGACACAGCGCGATCTCACTCCTAATACCGAGAGAGACGAAACCCCTGCAGATCCACTCACTGCCTCCATGTGGCTCGGGACTGTACCCAACTAAAACCTGTTTGCACGACTCCTTTGAGCCGTGGTAGGGTAGTAATCAAAGCACAGTGGGAACTCACACGAGACAAATGACGATCTCAGGTCGATGAACTAACCTGTACACATATCACCAGGGAACTGCTATCTGACGTCAGGTATAATACCAACTAGCATGTTCCCGGCGAGTCCTGTCCGGTGTACTCATAACCCAACGAGCACCTGTATACATCTTAGGTGAACCAACTAACACCAATGGCTTGTAAGACCTGCCACCACCCCTCGTCGGGGTCTCGACTGTTACACTAGTCTACTTCGGAGTATCGATGCCCTGTCTCGAAAACTCCCACGATTAGGGACCACTTTAAGGATATGCTTATAGACCCCAGCTCCCACGTATATGATCGCCATCATACTGGTGGCCGTCAAGCAAGAATCCTAAGGGCTCTACCAACGTGCAATAGTGATCTGTAATGTCACCTAAAGCAGTACACGATGATAAAGATAAACCAGATAGCATACTATCATCTTGAGTAAGACTGTCCTACCGGCATAGGTCATCCCTCAATCATTGCAATCAAGTGCCTGCGATCCAATAATTGACTCTGAGGGCACTATATCCAACAGGGGTATCACCAGTTGAAGGTTCGGAAAGACGATATTCCGAAGACGGCGTTTCGTACAAGATATGGGCACTATGAATTTCTGGTGATGTCATTCGGACTCACCAACGCTTCGGCAGCTTTTATGGATATGATGAACCGTATCTTTAGAACCTTCATTGATCGGTTTATTACAGTGTTCATAGATGACATTCTTGTTTATTCTCGGAGTCAGACGGAGCACGAGCAGCATTTGCGTATTACGTTGCAAACCTTGAAGGAGCATCAGCTATTTGCAAAATTCTCTGAGTGTGCTTTTTGGCTCGATAGTGTGGAGTTCTTGGGTCACATAGTTACGAGAGAGGGTATATGTGTGGACCCAAAGAAAATTGAAGCGGTACAGCACTGACCCAGACCTGTGTCGGTTACAGAGGTTCGGAGTTTCTTAGGTCTGGCCGGTTATTACCGACGCTTCGTGCAGGATTTTTCACGGATCGCTGCACCTTTGACCGGATTGACTAGGAAGGAGGCTCCATTTCAGTGGACAGATGCGTGTGAGCAGAGTTTCTAGCAGTTGAAGACGCGCTTGACGACTGCACCTGTATTATCTTTACCTTCCGGGTCAGGTGGTTTTGTTGTGTATTGTGATGCTTCTAGAGTGGGTTTAGGCAGTATGCTGATGCAGCACGGCAGGGTTGTAGCTTATGCTTCTCGACAGTTGAAGAGACACGAAAAAAACTACCCCACTCATGATCTAGAGATGGCTACTTAGGTATTCACATTGAAGATTTGGAGACATTACTTGTATGGAGAGTCATGTCAAATCTTCACAGACCATAAGAGCTTAAAGTATATTTTTCAGCAGAGAGATCTGAACCTAAGACAGCGTAGATGGATGGAACTGGTGAAGGATTACGATTGTGAGATCTTGTATCATCCAGACAAAACGAATGTTGTAGCAGATGCTTTGAGTCGGAGACCTGGAGGTAGCTTATCTCATTTGCGTATTTTGCAGAGACAGTCTTCTACAGACTAGCAGATCTTATATGATAGTCGTATACTGTTTGAGTTCACATCGGCAGGAGGCCAGCTAGCACATGTTCGCACCCGACCTCAGTTATTGGATCGCATTCGAGAGGCATAGCCCGCAGATACTCGTATGATGGAGATTATAGATCAGGTTAGGCAGGGCAGGGAGACGGAGTTTGTGATTGATGATCATGGAGTATTACGTTTTAGGACTCGTCTCTGTGTGCCAGATTTTGACGGATTGAGGCGTGAGATTTTAGAGGAGGCCCATAGGTCAGCATACAGTATTCAGTCGGTTCCACCAAGATGTATCATGATCTGAAGGATGTTTATTGGTGGGAAGGAATGAAGAGGGATGTTGCGGAATATGTTTCGAGATGCTTGACTTGTCAGCAAGTCAAAGCAGAACACCAGAGGCCAGCCGGAGAGTTGCGGTCCTTACCCATTCCAGAGTGGAAATGAGAACAGATTTCCATGGATTTCGTGGTGGGTCTACCCAGGACTAGCAAAGGGTACGATTCCATTTAGGTGATTGTTGATAGATTGACGAAGGCAGCTCATTTTCTCCCAGTGAAGACGACGTATGGTTTTGCACAGTATGCTCAGATCTATATCGATGAGATTGTACGTCTGCATGGGGTTCCGACGTGCATAGTTTCAGATAGGGGTACCCAGTTTACTAGCAGGCTATGGCAGAAACTTCAAGAAGCTTTGGGTACACGGTTGAGTTTTAGTACAGCTTTCCACCAAATCGAAGTGGCGATCCTCACGAAGAGTCGCTCCATATCGATCAGTGACGTGCTCATCGGTGAAAACAGACATGATGGCCCGCTGAGCCCATATCTGGTTCAGCAAATGAACGGAGTGATCCCTCAGAGGCTTGGTAATCAAGCATGCTTCATGAACGCAGTCGATCTTGTCCTTCGCTGCGTCGAGCATCGCCGGAGTCATCTCCACTGGATGAGGAGGAATATCATCGAGCACGGTTAGGAAGATCACCCGGAGCCAAATAGAGCCGATGGGGAGAGAAGATCCCCTACGGGTTAGGAGCTTGTGCATCACCGTGTCGCATTGATCATCTGTAAGAGCGGGATTCGCCGAGCGTGTAGCAAAATGAGGAATAATTTCCTCGATAGGCACCTCCCATGGCTGCCGAGGAGCAAGCAGGCGATTACATGCCATAACTCTTGCTCTGTTAAAATGGTTCTTTCCTTGTGAAGGAGAAGAACATTGCTTCACATTATAAAGAGAAAGCATTCAAGTCTCGGCACAGAAAACGTTGTGAAACTATTTCCAAGCTCCCAATAAAAGTACACGTTGGAAAGGAAAATGTTGACTCGGGAAAAATAATAATAATTGAGACAGCGCCTCACGTGTTAAACACACGAGCCAAAAGGGCTAAACTCGTAAGGGCTTATATACAATGTATATAAGCGCTGAGAATAAACAACCAAAAGAAGGCAAACCAGTCTTACGTGTTAAACACGTGAGTGCTCATATGCAAAGCTTATGAGCACTAAATATAAGCAGATTAAAACACGCACTGGGGTCTCATGTTAAACATGTGAAAACAAACTTTTTAACTTCTTATAGAATTAAATTCTATATAGAGAACCATCAGATCAAAGATCCAATGGTGATTAAAAATCATCGAATATAGAATTAAATTCTATTGGGAGAAAATATCTCCCTGGTCTTTCTAAATGAGAAAGATATTTTCTGTTAAATAGAAAGCTGTTGATAAAAACTCCAATAAGATGGGAAAATATTTTTCTATATCTTTCTAAACAAAGAAAGACGAGCTCTGTTAAACAGAGAACCCTTGGATTAAAAATCCAATGGTAATTAAAAATCACCATATGACAGAATTAAATTCTGTATATGGGGAAATATTTTCTTAATCTTATTAAAAATAGGAAAATATATTCTGTAAAACAGAAATGCCCTGGATCAAAGATCCAACGGTGGATAAAATCTTCCGAACAATTTTTGAGCCCTATTAAATCAATTGGTATCTCTCAAATGAGATTTTCTCAAACTAATTAACAATTTGCCTCTGCTATATAAAGGATCCGAGACTTCAGGTCTCAGATCGAGAGTCGACCCCATAAGCTTCTCTAAAAAAACTGAGAATTTAATTCTCCTCAAAGAAGAAGATTCTCTCTCTCTCAAACCCTAGGTAAAGAAAATCAGAGATAAACATATCTCCTTTGCTTAGCATAAATAAAAAGGAAAAACAACGGTTTAACCCTTCATAAAAAGAACTTAGTTCTTTCTCTGGATCTGAGATCCGTAAGACAAATCTCCACATAAGAATTTAATTCTCATTGGGAGATTCTGTTCTTCAGAAAATATAGGAAAAAGAACTAGATAAAAAGAAAAGGAGAGAAAGGCATAGATTTCAGGAATTTAATTCCTTCCAAAATAATAATAGGGTTTAACCCTACATAAAAAACTTAGTTCTTATAAAAAAAAGAAGAATTTAGTTCTTAAATAACATCGATCCCAGATCTTCAAAATATAGATTTTAGTGATCATTAATGGCCAAAACGCTATGAAACAGAAGTTAAACTTCTATAAAAAGAGATTAAATCTCTAAAGAAACCCAGTGTCTCACGTGAAACACACGTTAGCGCTCTCTAAAAGAAAAGAACTTAGCGTCTCACGTGCTTCCCACGTGAGCGCCCAACAAAAGGAGCTCAGCACCTCACGTGCTTCCTACGTGAGTGCCCAAAAATATAAACTCAGCGCTTTACGTGCTTCCCACGTAAGCGCCCAGAGGTGAAGACTCAGTGTCTCATGTGAAACATACGTGAGCGCTGTATAAAAGTGCTGAGCCTATATATATGTGGTCAAAATGGCTAAGTGCTTAGCACTGACTGGGCAGTGCCCATGTCCG
The DNA here is from genome assembly GCA_030015575.1 of Agapanthus africanus. Taxonomy (NCBI): domain Eukaryota; kingdom Viridiplantae; phylum Streptophyta; class Magnoliopsida; order Asparagales; family Amaryllidaceae; genus Agapanthus; species Agapanthus africanus. Next base: position 404,412,452 of record CM057349.1, on the reverse strand, counting down.
AGCGCCTCACGTGCTTCCTATGGGAGCGCCAGAGCAACAAATAAGTACTTAGCACTTCTGGGAAAAGAAAGCCCAAGACCGAGCCAAAATTGGCTAAGTCTCTCTGAAGTTTTCTTGCAGCTGAGCCCAAAATGCTCTGTTGTGGGATCTTAATAAAATTTAATGATCCTGAAAATATTGCTAAGTTGATCTTAGTCTCAAATAAGACTAACACATCCTTAGTTAAAATAAATTGAGCCCAAATGCTCTCATATATATATATATATATATATATATATATATATATATATATATATATAAGTTGATCTTAATCTCAAACCAGATTTACGATCCTTAAATGAAACCAAACATCGTTGAACTAAGGGAATAAATACAACCTAGGTTCAATCCCCAAATCTAAAATATAAGGATTTGGATTAATCCGCACCCTACGGGCGACAACCTAAACCAGTCTCCGTATACAATCCACGAGCAACCAAAATAAAATAAAACACACGGCACGAAGTGAATTACTGGAGCAGGAGAAAGTGGTTATCGCAATGCGATAACGTAATTAACTGCAAGGTCTTGCGTCTGTAGGGAAGTGCGTCCCTATGTAGCATTCTGAAAATTTAGAAATAAATAAAATTAATTTAATTTAATAATAATTTGATTTATCGCAAAGTTGTTAAAAACAAATAGGTCAAGTTTCATAAGTTCTATGTAAAACAATTTAAATAAAAAATTTTGTATGCAATATAAATAAGTTATAAGGGTTTTTGTGACTATTTTAGCTTCATTTTAATAAAATGTGTGTTTTATAATAAACTAAGTTGTGAGGGGTTTTTAGGTAAAGTTTAGTAGTTTTGTGCAAATATAAAATTGTTAAGGGGGTAAATGAAAATGGGATGGAAACTCATTTTAGTTCATAATTTAGTTTCAAATTAAGGTAAATTTTGAAGATAAGGCTAGTACACCTCATGCTTGCATGCACAACACTCATCTCACACATCCTACTTGCATGAGACCAACACATCTAGTTTAATTCCACCTCCTCCTTCACCTTATCACTTCAATTGCCATATATAAACTATGTTCAGGTCATAATTAATTTAGAATTCTGAAATTTCTGAAATCAAATAAAAAAATAAAGAGAAAAAGAAAGAACAAGAAGAAGAAGAAGAGGAAAGAAGCTATGTTCTAGGTTTTTCCTCACCATCAAGCTAGGAGGGGCTTAGTATCTTGGAGGGATTATTCCAACAATATATTGTGGGTAAATTCTTAATCACAGTAGGAATTTAGGTTTTGTACTTAAATTATTTTGAAATGAACAAGTTCCATAATTTCGTGTTTTAGTTAATTATAGGCTCTGTTGAAATCTGCTAATGTTTGGAAGATAATTAACTTAACTAAACAGTGCTAAAATGATGTATGAAACACCTTGAGAAAACCATAGGATCACGAACCAGAGGGCTCGGATTTGGGCCGGCGAGCAACATGGGAAATCCGGCGTCGCCGGATTTATGGATAGCTAGGGTATTTTGGGGAATTGTGTAGGTTTCAGTAGATCATTTTGGCTATTTTGGTATTGTTTAAGTAAATTAGTTTCACTGCAGATAAAATCTGGAAGCGTATATCGGAAAAGATATCTTAAAACACAAAATACGACACGGTTAAAGCGTATCGCGATCTGTTTTCTGTTGTGATACAGAATTGAGTTAAAATCCAGTAAGGTTAAGTGTTTAATAGCTCGATATAGTCGTATACAAGATAACTAGTACGTAGGAATGGGTGTTTTTCTTTTCCGTCATGTCGGAGTAGCCGTTTACTTATATAATTAAATTGTGATATTAGATTCGAATACGGGATTTGCGGAGGCAGCGAGGAAAGGGAAAGGATTGGCAATTCCTGAATAGATTCACTTTTTCCGGTGAGTAGACTAAACATCTACCGGGGAATTTTGTAAAGATGGCGTGATACGCCCGTAGTTTTAATTAACTTAATGCTTTATTTTGTTATGCCAAATTGACAATATGCATTTATCATTCACATATACCTTGCTTAGATGTTAGAACACTATACAAGTATCGACGAGTCATGCCACATGCACATTTATATGCTACACACACCTCATCGATATTCCCATGTCACTTTTACACTTAGCAAAATTCTTGTTAAAATGATTCATATCGTGTCGTACACACCAATAATAGTAGTAAATTGCATCATTAATATCATGTTTAGCATCTGTGTATTTCATGTTGATATAAGAGGTAAATGTATTATTGAGAATTTATGGTTTTGATGTTTTGAATACTATTACATAAATCCAGTGATTTTCATGATTGATGTGTCATGTCCACCATGAGATGTTTTATGATTTGGTTTTGTTCCGGACCGAGTGGGGGAGATATACGGTCGCGGATTTTACGTTATCCATACTGAGTGGGGGAGATATACAATTGGATACATGGTGGACCCGGTCGAGACCGAGGGACAGGATAGCCGCATTGAGGCGGGGGAGCCTAGCGAGATTACTCGATACCGGAGATAATGGTAAAAATACATCGTATATCTAGAGGATAACGACCGGTATTTTTGATTTCAGGATCATTCGAAGAATGATGCCTGTGAGAAATGGAAGTTTTGTGTCGATGATGGACACGGGGAAATGAATTTTATTGGGAATAAATGATGAGATTTCAGTTTGGACTATAAGATTCATATTATATATTCTTGATTTTCATATATTATCATACATTATACGTGTTCACATCTTAGTTAGTATGATCATCATATTTACATTATTATCCGTTATATGTTAGTGATATTCACTGAGTTGGAAACTCACCCCCGTTGTGCCACAGTTCCTTGCAGGGGTAGAGTGAACGGTTAGCTGCGGTGCAGATCTACTTTTGCAGCTTTATCACATCTTTTGATAGGTGGGTTACATATGTAGTAATCTTCTCTTTTGGTATTGTATTTTATATCTAGAAAATCTCTATCAGACCTGTATATGACTTAGAGTGAGAGATAATATGTATATTATTGACAGTTGAGATCGTTTAGTTCTATAAATTGTGGTTCCTTTCTTTATGTCTGAGCTTCGTGTTGATGTCTTATATACTGAGATTTTATTTTCCGTTGTTGTTATTGTTGATCCCAACTAGGGATGCAACCAAACTTAACACCTTATAATTGTTTAATATTTTAACTTCATAACATGTGATTTTTACTTAAAAATTAAAATTTTATATAAGGAATTCCGCAAAAAGGATTTTGATCTTGGTTTTCGGCTTACTTGGACTGTTTGCATATCTTTAGATATGATACAATCTAAGTGCCGGTCACATCCAAACTTGGATCGTGACACCCCACAATCAAAAATCCCTTACAAACGAGGGGGAATCTGATAAAGTCTGCTATATCAATTGCATCTATCCAAACCTCCGATATACAGTGGTATAAATCAACTTGGTATCTTCGGAGAGGTCGATGGATATGTCCAAATATTATCTGCCCCTAAATTCAGGCAAGACGATCCATCCAAGTTCGTCTCTATTTTCAGCGGTAAACACATACGTATCCCATCTAACCATAGTCTAAAGGTTAAAATAACGTAGTATAAACTAATAAATATCGGGTGTCTAGGTTGTTTAAGATTTAGGCGTAATAGATAATATTCAATATAAAATATGAGATACTTTATAACATGATAACAGTTAATAAAATATTCCTAACGTATGGCTACTAGAAGATATAAGCATATAATTCAAATATTATATATATCTGTTATTTTTTATTCACATGGATTTAGTTTACGAATAAGTATTAATAAAAATATAATCTAGCACTATAACGGATATCACGCAAGTGGGTCGGGTAGGATAAACACATCTACCGTTCAAAAGAATCACAATCCAAAATAGATAACCTAAATTTAAAATACTAATTAATATAGTACGATCGTACTAGGGTGTTACATAAGACCAAACCCTTACATTTTAAAACAGTGTGAATTGACTTGTTTAAATAGCTAGGAAAGTGAATCACTTATTGTCTCCGGCTCCCCAAGGCTCAAGAAAGAATAGGTCACTTCAACCATTCGCTTCCTAAATACTAGTCTTAGTAATTATATGGTATTTATGTGTAAAGATAGTATTTTGAAACTTTATGGTATTTTAGTAAAAACTTAATATTTTAAAAGTTAAAGGTATTTTCTTGAAAAACATGCTTTTAAAATCTTGTTTTCTTTTAACTGATTAGAAATATTACAAGCCATGGTATTATTTAAAGTTATCATCTTTTCTTTTATTTTATAAAAATCGTATTCTTAAAAGTCGTATTATCTTTCCTTTCAAGACCATGCTCAATAAAGAGCTTTGTGTCTTGCCCTACTAGACACAATATGTGCGATAATCCGCACCATCTTTAACAGAATTTCCCTTACGAGGGTTGTAGAGACGCAATTGCAAAGGAAGGTAAAAATTAAATTCTGTATTTTAAACTTGAAGGTATTTTAATGCGAAACCCAAATCTTTAGAAATATTGATATGAATGTGTGAGAGTTTTATGATTCAAAAGTGTGCGTGTGGAGGGTAGATCGTTACCCCGTGCGCTATCAAAAAATATAATTAACAATATCAAAAAATTCATGTTAAAATAGAAGTTACATGAAACGATAAGTGGTGTATATATGACTAAAGCCTTTTCATGAAATAATTCTAAAAAAAGATGTAGGTTATTAGGGTGATATTTGATATGTGACGATTAGAAATAGAGGTGGGTTATTTTTCTTAGCAGTTTTTCCATTTTCAAATGAAAATGTTCTGAAAAGTATGATAATGTGAGACAATTTTGATATCAATGAGCATAACTTGAGACGACATCATGAAAAGAGGTAGATTCAAAGGGAGAAGAAAGAGAGGCAGGGAAGACTTACTCACGGTGTGAATTGGTCTAACAACCAATTCACCGTTTTACTAGGAAATAGGTTCGTCGATTGAAGGAAGAAAGGGTTTGGTACGTTGTTGTTGTGGTGTCTACAAAACAATGATGTTGGGTGGCGGCGACATCGTTGATGATGACGGGGAGAATCTATGGGATACTCGATGGGGTAGTTTGCAGCCGCGGTGGTTCTTGAACAGAGCTTTGACGTCTACGGGTGATGGCTTTGTAAGTCAGTGCCACGCACCACGTGGGTCCGCGGAGATTGCAAGAAACGATTTTTATATGCTTCGTAATATTGACTAAACTCCAGGATTGATACTAAATCCTAACCAACAAGCTAACTAAAAGGTTTAACTACTATGTAAGAAATTTATACCTTAGGTTACTATTCCTTCTTGTTCTTGCTATCCTCCTCCTCCTTATGAGCTCCTTGGAGTGTGTATGGATCGCGCCTCCTCATCGACCGCTTCGAGTCGAAGAAGATCCACCCGAGAGTGTCTACCTTGAGATTCTACCTCTAAGATGAAGTAACTAGGGTACTTAGTGTGCTAATCTAAGTAGCTTAGAGGAAGTAGAGAGTGATTATGGATAGATTAGTCTCACTAACCTTAGGATTCTCAAAACATGAGACAATTAGAGTTTGAGAGGAAGAAGAAGAGAGCATGAGGAAAGAGAGAGTGTTTGTGATAATAATAAATGAATATGGCTATTTGTATGACTATATGGCATCCCAAAATATCTCACAAATATCTTACAAAATATCTCAAAATATCTAAGTCCACCCTTGCGTCAAAAGTCAACCATGAGTCACCAAGTAGCCATGCTTCAATTATCATACAAATAACACCTCATTTCCTCCACCTCATAAATGTTTTAATCAAAATATAAAAACTCTAATGAGGTGTCTCCTTCTAGAAGCCGTCTTGAACAAATTACAAGAATGCCCCTCATCCGTATATACATACCCGTATCCGTATTCCGAGAAACACGAATACAATGAGACGAAACTAATCCAACAATCTAATACTAGGATCCGGCTTAAACCAAAGCCCACTAGTATTATCCGTCCGAACATGATCCGTGCATAAGTACACATATATGTTCGAACCCTATCGTAAAACCATACGACCTCTACATCGTTTCGCCCGAAGCAGGGAAACCCTCTATGTGGGACTCTAAAGACTCGATACTATGTTGGCAGTGGATTTAACCATAAGCCGTCAGCGGTACTAGATGCACGTAACGGCTACCCAGGTATCTGTCGATAAGTAGGTCGATGAGCAAACTCATCCGAACTCCTACTGAGTCTATTTGTGACAATCTCCATACAGTCCCGGTATGTTCGTCTAAGAGTATCGCATATCGGGCCTAGGAGGGCGGTAAACGTCAGACCCCTAATAGCGCAATAAGTCGTGTCAGAGTGTAGCCTAAAACACCCTGAGAAACTACTGGAGTACCTACCAGTAAATCTCGCTTGCCCTGGCCAGAGACTTTGTGTAATGGCTTTCCGAATCACAGTACGACATCAACCCCCAATACCGGGAGAGACGAATCCTATCTAACTGCCACTGCCTCCAAGTGCTTCGGGACTGCACCCAACTACTACCTGTATGCATGACTCATCAGAGCCATGGTATGGTAGTAATCAAAGAACGGTGGGAACACACTCGAGGTGAAGTAGCAGTGTTAAGTCAACGGACTATGCTATACTCATGTCACCTGGGAACTGCTACATGACGATAGGTATAGTACCGACCAACAGTTCCCTATGAGTCCGTCCAGTGTAACTCATAACCCAATGAGCACTTGCATACTATCTCTAGTACGACGTACTAATGGCTGTGGGACAGACTATCTCTCCTGCTGGGATGAGAAGCGTATACACTAGTCTACTCTGGAGTATCGATGCCCTGTCTTGATAATCCTACGAGTAGGGACCTGTATAAGGATGTTCTTATAGACTACCTACCCCCACTAGTGTAACTGCCATCACAACGCTCGTAGTCAAGCAAAGATCCTAAGAGCTCTACCAATATGTATTAGCGATACGCTAAAAGAAACATATACACATATTAAGATAGAAACAAACCAAGTAGCATACTACCATATTGAGCAAGACTGTTATAAAATCAGTGTATATCCCAAGCTTCCAAAATGTAATATACAAACCAGTGCTATACAATAATGGCCTCTAGGACGTATATCACTAACAATCTCCCAGTTGCACTAAGGCCATGTGTTGGCATATCGCAGACCTATCATCTCGAATAGCCTCTCAAACTGCGTCTGAGGGATGGCCTTTGTGAGTGGACCTGCAGTGCTGTTCTCCGTATCAACTCTCCGTACCTCGATCTCCCGATGATCTACGATCTCCCTGATCAGGTGATACCGCCTTAAGATATGTATGGACTTCTAATGGGGCCTGGGTTTCTTCGCTAAAGCTATAGCCCCGTTGTTGTCACAATACAGAGGTATTGCATCAACAATGGACGAAACCACCTGAAGTTCTGTTAAGAACTTCCTCATCTATACTGCTTCTTTTACAGCATCACATGCGGCGATATACTCCGCTTACATCATCGAGTCAGCAACGGTGTCCTGCTTAGAGCTTTTCCTACAGACCGCCCCTCCATTGAGGGTAAAGACATAACTCGACATGGATTGGAGTCATCCTTGTCACTCTGGATGCTGGAGTCAGCAAAGGCCTCGATCTGGAGGTCATTTCCTCCGTACACCAAGAACACCCCATAGTCCTTCTTAGGTACTTGAGAATGTTCTTTACTGCTATCCAGTGCTCTCCCCAGGGTTTGAGTGATACCGTCTTACTACGCTTAGGGCGTAAGCAACATCTGGTCTGGTACACAATATCACATACATTATAGAGCCTACCGCAGAAGCGTAGGGTATAGTTGACATACGATCCCTTTCCAAATCAGTCTTGGGAGACAACTCTTTGGAGATGGTGATTCCATGACAATCCAGTAGATTACCGCGCTTCGAATCTTCCATACTGAATCTTTTCAATATGGTGTCGACGTACATGGACTGTGTGTTGGGTTACGGCAGCGCCCCGGCCATCAAACCGTGGCCAAATGCGGAACAAAAATTTATAAAAACTGGCGCTACCACAACCCGATGCCCGGATCTTCCCTAAACCCTATACCAGCAATATGTAAAACTAGGAGTTAGATAGTTATACCGAATGAACCAAGTCCTTCGGGTCTTCAACCATTTCCAAGCTCCTTGAGGTATTGCGGATCGAATTTGGTTGCCGGTCTTACTCCATCTACGATGATCCACCCGAGAGAAACGGTGCAAGCTTCAGGTTCGCCTGGCGGACCAACCGAACCTCTAAGGTTGCTAGCAATGGAGAGTGGAGGTGTAGGAATGTCTCACTATATTTTTCTCTCATACTAAATGCTCAAATGAGCAATGCAAGAAGATGAAGAAGGAGGTGAGGAAAGCAATGGCATAAGCTGTTAGTTGTATGTATGCCCTAGAGGCCAGTATTGTACAGATTATATATATTATATTGGATGCTTGGACATATATAGAGATGACTTTCTTGCTCGACATGATAGTATGCTATCTGGTTGCTCTTTATCTTAACATGTACACTAGTCTCTTTATACTGTCTTATAGTTACATGTTGGTAAAGCCCTTAGGATGTGTACTTGACTACCTGGACTATGATGTAGATCATACTAGTGGGGATATGGTAGTCTATAAGTACATCCTTCAAGGTCCCTAGTCGTGGGTGTATCGAGACGGGGCTTCGATATACCAGTGTAGACTAGCGTATACGCTTCTCAACCCATGTGATGGGCGATGGATGATCCCATATCCATTGGTGTTTGACATCAGAGATGGTATACGGGTGCTCAGTGGAGACTGGGTACACTGGACGGACTCGCCGAGAACTCCCAGATGGTATTATACCTCACGTCAGATGGCAGTTCTCAGGTGACACTTGTACAGGTTAGTCTGTAGACCCGAGATCGTCATAGAGTCTTGTGTGATTCCCACTGTGCTTTGATCTCCACCTTACCACGTCCATGAGGGCGTGCAAAACGGTGGTCTTTGGGTACAGTCCCGAGTCACATGGAGGCAATGAGCGATAGGAGGGGTTTTGTCTCTCCCGGTATTGGGAGTTGATGTTGCGCAGTGCTCGATTGGCCGTAGCAGGGAAGTCCCTGGCCAGGGCTGATCAGAGATTTACTGGTAAGTGTTACCAGTAGTTTCTCGACCCGTTACGAGCCTCACATCGGCACGACTTATCGGATTATTGGGGTCTGACGTTTACCACCCCTAGACTTGATATGCGACATATCAGACGAAGAGACCGGACTGTACGGTAAGTGTTACTGGTCGGATTCGCAGGAGTGTGAGCGGGCTAGCTCGTCGATCTTCTGATCGTTCAATACCCGGGTGGCCGTTATGTTTAGCAGACCGCTTGCGGCTTGTGGGTGCATGATATGATCATCATCTGCTACCGGCGTATTGACGAGTCTTTAGAGTCCTACACAGAGGTTTCCTGGTTCAAGCGAAACGAAATAGGAGCGCATATGAGATATGTGCGGGACCGAGAATAATGCGTGTATGTGATACCGTATTTGATTCTCGCGATTAATGTTTCGATTGGTTGTATGTGATATAACCTAGTTATCGAAACGAAGATCGATTCGATAAGCCGATACATTGAATACTAGTCGGTCATGTGCGACATGACCGGATCATTGAATCAAGTGTTGATTTAATGATTTAATGTATAATTATATATTTGATATATTACTTTACATTAACTAGTGTTGGTTCACTTTAAACGGATTTTTCTCACTTGGAATGCACATTGCATATGTGATATGCTTTTGCGCACTTTTTGTATCATGTTTGATGATACTTGATCATATGGTTAAGTGAATAGGATTAAACCATGGTTATTATGATAATTAGGGTTTTGCATATTTATTTATTCATTTATTTGTTCATTCATTCATTTGGATAAGTATAAATGATAATGGTGGCAAGTTTTGTTTCTTATGAGATGCTTCATGAACATTTGACTTTATGCAACCATTCTTGTCATTTTGCTTAACCCTAACCCACTCTAATCACCATGGTTAATTCTCTACACTTAACCTTAGTTAAGTTATGATAAATATTGAGTTTATTATTCATTTAACTCAAGTGATCATAACTAGCTTCATCATCTTCTTCTTCTTCTTCAAGTGAGCAACCTTGAGGCCATTAATGGCAACTTGAGTTTTAGTGAGTAAAATCCAATTCTAAAGTGAACCCACCTCCTATTTCTTCACCCTCTACCTCTTGCCAAGTTGTTTTGGGTGTTTACTTCACAAGTTTCACAAGTTTGTGAAGTCGGAGCTCGAACTAGTGATGCCTCGACGTAGATCATCTTCGGTACGAAGCCGACGACCTAGCTCGCCCGTTTCTCCGACGAAGACGAAGCTTGAGTTCAAAATTCATGATGGACAGCGAGGGAATGACCACGAGGAGCTAAGGAGGAGGATATCCGGATCTACAAAGGTTGTAGCATTTAACCTATAGTTAATTTGTTAACTAGTTTTTTATTTCGCCTAGACATCTAGCAACGATCCGTTAACTAGGGTTTCTCGGCACCATAATTTTTAAAATTGGCATGTTCGATGCCTTGTGAGACCTCTATAGGGTGCCTAGGAACCTTTCACAAGCAACCATGGAAAATGGCTAAATGTTTTTTCCAAGTGAGAAAGAGAATGAAGCCATGAAGCAAGTCAAGAAAATCAAGTGAAGAATGAATCAAGTCAATAATAGATGGCATGGCATGTAAAAAATAATGGCCACAAAAATTCAACCATGGAAAAATATCTCCTCAATTTCCATTAAACATAGCCATGCCATACCTCTCTACATGCTATGACCCATGCTCATGTCAACTCACCCCTCCACCTCATTTCCAAAATGATTTTCTAAAAAGAAAATCAATAATGAGGTGGCCATCTTCTAGAAGCTATTCCGTATAAATACGGAATACTTCCCGGTACACGTATCGAAATACATATACGCGTATTCGTACAAAAATACGAATAGCCAAGAGAGAAAATGAATAGTGAACAATAATACTAGAATACATATATAAAACTACATATATAAATTATTAAATCAAAACCTGATTTAATAATCCGGCTCAGTCCTAAGACGCTAGTATTATTAACCGTCTGATTAAAGTCTGTGCGGCTTATACACATATTTAATCGGACACCTGTATGTACCAACATACGTCATCTACACCATATCGCCTGAACCGTGAAAACCCTCTGTGTGGGACTCTAAAGACTCGTCAATATGCTGGTAATGGGTTTAACCACAAGCACGTCAGCGGCACTAGCTGTACGTAACGGCTACCCAGGTATTAAGTGAAAGGAAAGCCGACGAGAAAACTCATCCGTACATCTTTATCTCTCTATATCTCAATTTCGCGGAGAAAGACTATCTCCCGAAAAGAGCAATACCTTATCTTAGAATTTGTTTGGATATCTGATGGGACCCAGTTCACAAATGAACTCCAAATCCAACAAACTTCTTACACTGTATCATCCACTGAATTTAATCAGTATCCTGTGCCATGCCTGCCTCAGTATCCCCTTGGACCACCCGACCAACGTACTGCCCCTCAGAAGAAGGAAACTATAACTCTGACAGTCACCCTGTTATCCAGGTTACCTTGGAAGCCTGAAATGATAACCGCCTCCCGAAAGAAGCTCTCGTTACCATATACCAAGAACATCCACTTATGTTCATAACTGCTTCCCAATGTTTCTCCAGGATTGGATTAATATATGTTTATTGCAGCTCGTGCAAAAACAATATCTGGAGTTGTACTTGACATTTCATGATTGACTCAATTACCTAAGCAAGTGATATGTCAATCTTGCAAATCCCTTTCTTCATCAGTCTAGAAGACATCTCTTTAGAGAGGGTGACTCCATCACCTGCGGGTACACCACCTCGCCAGGAGTCGTCCATTCTAAAACACTTTAGAATAGTGTCAAAGTATCCGGATTGGGACACTTTCCAAATCTAGATCTTATGTGGAGAAACACCTTGTGACAACCACAGTATAACCGATCGTAGTATAAGAATATTACTTCCTATCAAGAGCATGTCATCCAAATGCCAGGACATCTCTGCCTACTACCTTCTCAAATCTAGATGCATCTGTTGTTCTGATGAAATCAAACTCTATGACTGTCACATCAAAACTAGATGATCTATATCCGCTATATCTGCTTTAGTCTATAAATAGACATAAGCTACTTGCCTACCGTGCTTCCGCTGCTCCAACTGACTATAACAACCCGATGGCAGAGTCATATACACGTGCACTTCTAAAGCTAGTTCAGAACGATGTTATACTCATACTCCTGCCAGGTCTCATAGTCTAGAATAGCAGTAGTGTCAAGTTTGGGTAATCAAGAACCTCCCTATCACCATCTTTGAGGAGACCGAAGTACCTCTTGGATGCCTAAGGTTACCCACCAAATCTGCGGAGTGGCTAATGGAATATCGAGTCCAATTGAATCTTTAGGGTCTACTAAATTTTCAGTAATCGTTTGTGGTTCTGGAATCACTTCCAGTTCTACCATACTTCCACTAATGTTTTCTGAAAAGATTCCATTTTTACTAAAACTGTGGCGAATCAAGAACAATACAACTATTAATCTTCCAGATGGTAGAATGTTAACCCTCGTCAATGCCCGGGATAACCTACAAACTGCCATTACTGAAACGTGCCTAGAGTTTGTCCAGATTCTGGTTTTAAGCATCAGCCGGACAACTCCATATACCTTAACATCGTTAAGATATGAAACCATTCTATATACCGTATAGAAACAAAGGCACTAATTTGATTGGAACCAGATTCAAAATCATGCAGCTGTCTCCAGTGCATATCAACCAAATAGAAGGAGGCCAAACAGCATTACTCATCTAGGAGTGCATCCATATACGAGTAACCTGAAAGAGAAGCAAGTTCTCAAAAACCATTACTATCAACGGAATACCAAACATAAGTATCTACATCTTCGACTATCTCAAAGAATCATGATACTTCCAACAAATGGTTCTCTACTTTATTCTTATACCTATAACTTCTCAATATTTGGACCTTGCATTTCAACGAAATACTTGTCTAGAACAGGAGAAGTCATGAGTAAACAGAATATAGTACGAGTAGCACACAAGTGAGGGACACGTGTCGCGCTTGGCGCTAGCGCCAGTTAATGAGCGTGCGCTAGCGCCAGTTAATGAGCGTGGAGCGCTAGTTTATGAGCACATTGCGCTATTAGTTTAGTGGCGCACACGTGAGGAACACGTGGTGCGCTTGGCGCTGAGCGCCAGTCCATGAGCGCAAAGCGCTATTTCAAGAGCGCAAAGCGCTAACTGTTAAGTGGCGTACACGTGAGGGACACGTGTCGCGCTGAGAGCCAGTCAATGAGCGCAGTGCGCTATGTTTGGAGTGCTGAGGCTCTTTAAAATTAAGAGCGCCAAGGCTCTACAGTGCTTTGCGCTAGATGTGGAGCGCTGAAGTGCTTCTTTTATGCAACTTAGATCAGTTTGCGCCCTGAAAATTAAATTCTCTTTTTATAAGAGACTTTGTCTCAAGGTTCTAAAAACAAAGTTCTTATTTTTATAGGAGATGTTTCAATCTCTTATTTTGGTGAAAGGCTTTGCCTTTATAGATCTGTGATCCTAAGAGAATTGAATTATTCTCCCCACCCTTATGATGAGATGTTCATGATCTCTGAAAGATAATTTGTCTTTTAGATCTATGATCTGTGAGAAGAATTATATTCTTCTTATGATGGGATTCTTTGGACTCTTTGTGAAAGACTTTGGTCTTGTAGATCTATGATCTTTTAAAGAAGTGAGTTCTTCTTTTTAATTATGAGATGATTTCATCTCTCTGTTCATTTTTTTTACCTTGAAGAAACTCTTCTTTTCCTGAGAGCTTGGCTCTTCTTTTTGAGATCTCTCAAAGCTTATAGGGGTTCCTCTCTTTGTTTCTGTATATCCGAGACTTGAAGTCTTGGGGTCTTTATATAGGGCGAGTTGATTTATTCAATCAGTTTAGGAGATCTTTTCTCCAATTGATTTGGGGAATTTCCCATCGTTGGATCTTTGATCCAAGGGCTTCTGATTTACAGAAGGCATTCTTCTTGTTTTTAACAAGATTGGAAAATCTTTCCATACAGAATTTATTCTGTACTTTGGTGATTTTTTAATCACCATTGGATCATTGATCCAACGATGCTCTGATTTACAGTGCACAATCTTATTGTTTGGAAAGATTTTGAGGAATCTTTCCTTAACAGAATTTAATTCTGATTAATTAATGATTTATCATTATTATTGGATCTTTGATCTGACGGTGGGGAGCTTTTAGTTTCAGCGCTAGCGCACCCGTGCTTTGCACATGGTGCGCTGCTTAGAGGGCAGCGCACTTAGTGCTAGCGCATCCGTGCTTTGCACGTGGAGTGCTGCTTAGGGCGCAACATACCTAGCGCTAGCGCATCCGTGCTTTACACGTGGTGTGCTGCTTAGAGCGCAGCGCACCTAGCGCTAGCGCACACGTGCTTTGCACGTAATGCGCTACTTAGGGCGTAGCGCACTTGGCGCTGCTTCTGAAGCGTTGCTTCATTTCAAAATTTGAATTTTGAACAGAGCTTTGCTCTGATTGGGGGAAACAAATGCCCCCCTACCGTTGCGCCCACGTGGCCCACATGTGAGTGCAGCGGTGGCAACATCTGTGCCCTTGGATCAACTCAGAAGTTGAAACGGCATCTCAGTGCCTATAAATAGGACCTGACCCTTGAGATGATTTTTGTTCATCTTCAACTTTGTTTTCTGAGAATTTTTATTCTCTTTCAGAGGATAGCTCTTTGGCTTAAGAACTTTCTTAAGGACAGAACTCTGTCAAAATCTTAGGTAAAGATTAAATCTTTGAGTAGATCATTTAATAATCTAGGGTCTCACCCATCAACAGAGCTTTGCTCTTCATAGCTCTTAGATCTAAAAGAAAACCCTTTTAGGGTTTTATTAACAGAGCTTTGCTCTCATAGATCTAAAGAAATCTTTCTTGGGGCTTCTTAGCCCATTAACAGAGCTTTGCTCTCTTGAACAATGGAGATTTGTTAATCTCTTATGAGGAACTCTTAAGAGTTTGTTCATGGATCTTGAAGACCTCAGAATTTTAATTCATTAAAAAATTTATTTCAATTTTTCTGTTGGGCTATTCCATTATTTTTATAGAGCAAGGGTCTTGGAATTCCCGGAGAATTTTTAATTCTCCTCATAATTGACTTCGACAGGTGTCATTCCTGTCTGCAGAGCATTGCTCTCAAGGAGTTTAACTCCTTGACCCGAGGAACCTTTTTATTAAATGCGAAATCCTTTTTAGGATTCCTTTCTTAATTGCACAGAATTAAATTCGTTGGATGATTTAATTAGCATTTATTTCCTCCTTGGGGATATCAAGGGTTGTCTAAATCCCGTGTATGTTTCAATAAGCTTTCTTTTAATCAGTCTGTCCACTAACTCTCACTGATTTTCCTTTTCAGACGTTATGGACGCTCATATATATGATCTCGACGAGATTATTTCTTATGGAGACATTCGCGCACTCAGCCGTTCCCAAAACCAAGAATTTACAAACGCACAGTGTGCTGAAATAATGGGTCGCTTTGATGCATACAATGGTCGACTGCTTCCTCGTCGTTCCTCTCTCTTGAAACTTATTGTGGGAGCAATCTGGGGAGCACTTACTCTATTTTATGCCGGCATGCCGCTTAAGGCATTGGACGACGCTGAAGATAAGGTGCACTCGGTGTATCTGATGAGCTTAATCTCAAAGAAAAGGCGAGACAACCTTGTTGATATCCTGCATCAAGCTTTTCAACAAGCAGCGATACTCGCTGCCTATCGAAGGGTGGAGGACATCAGTGGGGATCCTGACACTTGTGATCGTGAGAGGATGCACACGAAAATGGTTCGAGAGGACCGAAAAATTTTGCATGGCCTCACTTTTGAATTTCTCAATCCATGTCCTAGATTTGATGTCTTGCCTTTGTAAACATTTTAATGGCGTTTTTGTTTTCCGCCTTCATCAATGTAAGAATTTTTTGAAGTATGAATGGAAAGCTTTTCCATTTCCATATGTTTATCTTATGCATTAAACCTTTTTGTTCATGCATGAATGGGCGCGCTTTGAGTGCTTAACTGAATGCGAATCAAATGTTCTCTTAATTGTCACTTTCTTCTCTTCGTTGTGTCGTCGCCATGTGATTTCAGCGAGTGTGGCCTGTAGATAGTAAGTGACGGTCCATCTTGGACTCTTTGCAGGGTAACGATGGCTTAGGAAACAGGTTCAGGTCTGCTGCCTAAGACTTTTCAATTTTATGAGCCATGAGGGTCTCATAAAGATTTTTCTCCCTACGAGTCTAGAGGATCTCGTAGGTGTATTTTCTCCTTAAGAATCGTGAGGATTCCTAAGTGTGTTTTCTCTTGAGAATCGTAAGGATCTCCCAAGAGAATTTTCCCTCTTACAAGTCGAGAGGACTTGTGAGTGCTTGTTTCCCTCTTTGTCGATGTTTGACTTCGAGAGTGTGGTCCGTGAATAGTATGCAAGAGTCCATTTTGGACCGACTTGCAGGGCCCCAGTGCTTAGGAAACAGGTTTTTTAATCCCCACTGCCTAAGGCTTTTTCCTATTAGTCGAGACGAATCGAAAAGTTTTCGCAAGGATGTCATAACGTCACAGTTAACCTCTGCTCTTTACGACAGAGGTCCGTTAGGGTCTGTGGTACTAGGGTTTTTCCCGTCGTACCGTTACGTTGGCTGATGTATTCCTCGATAGGAAATTTTGCCGTTCGAGTAGCCTTGCGACTGTCGTGTCTCTGATCCCTTCGAGGGCTGGACAAGACGTCTTCAAGCAATCTTCCTAGGCAGTTTGACCGTCGGAAGAGCAAGCGTTAGGAATTTTGCTATGGCGCTCTTTACTTGAGGTTAGGCTCAGTTTGGGGAGCCCCTATGAGTCATAACCACTCCGTGCTGGTGTGGGATGATCTCCGATAGTCTTTCAGATTTTATTTAAGTTGCCGTCAAGACCCTGAAGCTAGGAATTTGGCCTTTGCTTCGTTTGCTGGCATTGCGTCTGCTGTAACGAGATGAATACCACGATTGTCTCTAGGTTGTGGGTGAACCGTCGAGGTTTGGAACTAGGGATTTTGCCGTGGTTCCGTTGTTTGATTGTCGCGTCTGAATCCTGCTGGAGGAAGAACGTGCTAGTGTATATGCCCTAGAGGCCATTACTGTATCATACTAGTATGTATATTACTTGATGGAAGCTTGGGATATTCACAGTTGTACAGACAATCTTGCTCAATATAGTAGTATGCTACTTGGTTTGTCTCTGCTTTAATGTGTACATGTGTGTTTATTTATTATATCACCTATACGCATTAGTAGAGCCCTTAGGATCTTTGCTTGATTACCGGCGTTGTGATGGCGATCACACTCGTGGGGGCTGGGTAATCTACAAGCACATCCTTATACACGTCCCTAGTCGTGGGAGTATCGAGATAGGGCATCGATACTCCGGAGTAGACTAGCGTATGCGCTTCTCATCCCAGCACGGGAGACGGTCTGTCCCACAGCCGTCGGTATGTCGTACTTGAGATAGTATACGGGTGCTCGTTGGGTTACGAGTACACTGGACAGGACTCGCAGGGAACTGAAAGGTTGGTATTATACCTATCGTCAGTTATCAGTTCCCAGGTGACATGAGTACAGCTTAGTCCGCTGACTTGACACTGGCACTTCGCCTCGAGTGTGTTCCCACTGCACTTTGATCACTACCCTACCACGGCTCAAAGGAGTCGTGCAAATAGGTAGTGGTTGGGTGCAGTTCCGAAGCACTTGGAGGCAGTGACGGTTAGACAGGATTCGTCTCTCCCGGTATTGGGGGTTGACATCGCACTGTGTTTAAGAGAGCCATTACACGAGTAGTCCCTGGCCAGGGCAAGCGAGATATACTGGTAGGTTTCCAGTGTTATCTCAGGGTGTTTTGGGCTTCACTCCGACACGACTTGTACCGCTATTGGGGGACTGACGTTTTACCGCCCCCTAGGCCCGACATGCGATGTATCAGACGAACAGACCGGACTGTACGGAGAATGTCACATTCAGACTCAGTAGGAGTTCAGATGGGGTTTCACCTCGTCAGCCTTCTTGTCGACATCTACCTGGGGACCGTTATGCACAGCTAGTGCCGCTTGCGGTCTGTGGTTAAACCCACTGCCAGCGTAGTGTCGAGTCTTTAGAGTCCCACACAGAGGGTATTCGCCTCTGGGCAAAACAGAGTAGAGGTCGCATGGTTTTGCGACAGGGTTCGTTCTCATCCGTGCACTTGTGCACGTTTTGGAGTCCGGACGGATTATACTGGCAGGCTCTGGTTTGAGCCAGATACTGGTATATGTTTTGGGGTTGCTTTTATATCTCGGTATTCTTGTTCCTCGGAACGAGAATGCAGGTGTGTATGCACAGTTGCTTGAGGCGGAGGATGAGGTTTTTCATTAGGGTTTTCGGAACGGGTGCGTATGCACAGTTGACAGTCATCATTTTCCAAACCCTAATGGATTTATGGATTATCTATTAATAATAGTAATTAAATGAGAATTATGTTATGGTTGAATTTGTTGACTTGTTGACCATGGTTGACTTGTTGACCATGGTTGAATGTTGACCACCATCATGCTTTGTAAAGATCCTCCTTGATTCATGCTTACATTTCATTTAATGAAGCATGATAGTGGTCATTCCAAATTACCATCAACTATTCTCATTTTGAATTATTATTATTTAGATAATTCTTTTTCTTTTGGCATTATGGTTGCAAGAAAGAAAAAGATAGCTCATTCTTTCATAACCTCTCTCTCTCCTCATTTCATCTTCTTCTTCCTCAAGCTCAAGGTGATTCCTTCTCATGTGTTGAGAATCCATCACCTTGAAAAGTAAGCACTCCATAGATACTCTCTACTCTCTCTAGGATCAAGGGTTTAGCAAGCCGGAGATTCTAGTTCACTCCAAGTTCGAGAAAGAGCCCAAAGGTCGAACCCTCGAGGTGGATCCATCTTCGACGGAAGAAGGCGACAAGAAGAGAACCATCAACCTCTACAAGGTTTGAAGAAGAAGGAGTTCAAGTTTAGGTATAACCATCTTCCATAGTAGCTAACTCTCTTTAGCAAGTTTGCTAGTTTAGTTTAGCAAACATCCGGCTTTTACGGTCCATGTTACAAAGTTTAGAAAAATTTTTGATTTACCGTTTCCGCAACCCCGAAAGTACCGGGAGAGGTAACGTGGACCTAACAGTGGTATCAGAGCCTAACTAAACTTAAACTAGCTTGGTAGCGAAGTGTATGGAAGTTCGAAACCGAAAAATCGCAAAACCGGAAAAACTAAAACCCTAAGTTTCTGTTGAAATATTTTCTGCTCTAAATGAAAAACTTTATACTCCTAAAATCGTCTCAGGGTTTTCTAAGAACACCCACCAAAAACGATGCCATGATTCCTTCAAAGCGCCGCCCATCCGCGGCCTCACCTATTCATCAAGCCGCGGATCCGCCGCCGTTTAGGCACTTCATGAGATCGTGTTTTGTGCAGTGTTCTTCTGGTAGGGTTTTGGGATTTTTCAAATATATTATATGTGCCCAGATTTTCCAGAACAGAAATTTACTTTTGGGGTCCTATAATTCCGTATTTTTTTCGAACTTCGCTACACTTTGGCTATGTTGGTTATATCTGTGTTGCTTGCATGTATTGAACGTCGGCTAATCGCTATAAGCCGATTAGTCGGGGTTATACATGATCTGTGTTTGATATTGGATTGTGTATATGAATCTGTTGGACTATCGCGGGTGAATAGCCGGGGTGGATGTGAGATGAGCTTTTGTTTTTCTTTCATTCATTTGTAAATGTAAATTGATGTAATAATATTATTTGTTTGGCCGCACAACCGGGTCGGGGTTGTAGCCGTCATTGTATAATTCTTTTTACTGTTTATGCTCCTAGGATAGACCCATGGAGGGGTGCACAAACTACCGGGTACTTGGCGGGTAGTTTGCCGCACCCGTAGGGGTCTTGGGTGGGGTATTTGGCTATTCACCGCGACCGTGTAATCCGCTTTTCGTTGCAGGCTCGAAAGGATTGCGGATTGCTAGTATATCCAATGTATTCATCTGTGATCTGTAATGTCTATCATTGCTTTCTATTTAGGCGTTGCTTATGTTTTACAGCCGCGCTAGCCCAGCCCCCGCTCTGTCGTTAGTTAAGTAACCTAACGAGTGATGACGGGACCCCGAGGCGAATGCGAATGGCATAAGCGTACGTCATATTTTGGTTGTTTTCTGCAATGGTTGGGTTAAATGATGGGACGCATTAAAAGAACTAATGCAAGAATATCACGCATTAAAAGAACTAATGCAAGAAAATAAACCTAAAAGACGTTGTTGGAACAAGTTTTTCAAAAAGCTGTTATTACAAGGATGTTCATCTTTTTGTTTTGCATCGAGGTATTCGGTTATGAATGCCCAGCACCTCAATCGACGAGGCAAGGGCCGAGATCCCCTCATCGGGAGTGACCCCTTGGACAAAAGGTTTTGCGTCAGGGTAATAACTTCACTATAGTCGATTACTCTTGCTTTGCATCGAGGTATTCATCTTACGAATGCCCAGCACCTCACTCGACGAGGAAAGAGCCGAGATCCCTTCACAGGGAGTGACCTCTTTAGCAAAAGTTTTCGCCACTATATTTTCAAAAAGGTGTATCACGTTCCTTCAACGAAATCAAGTTCATTACGTTAACGGGTTTTCGCCAAAACCCAGTCGTAGCCCTCCGTCGTTTCGGATTAATATTGCTTAGTATTCGTGCTACGTATTTCGTGCTCAGCCGAGGCGTAGTGAACGGTAGCTATGTAATATTTTTCCGTAGGATACAAAGTGATTGGTTAGGACAGTCGTGCGGTCATTTTGGCTCAGTCAAGGACTCGTACGGGTGGGTCTAATGCAGTCAAGATAATGACGGGTTGAACTTGACTAGGATCTTTTTGATATGTTGGCTCAGTCAAGGTCACTTGGATCCTAGGGGCAAAAACCACATCGGGAGTTTCAAAAGAATTGAAACTTGCAGATTTAGCATACCTTCTGGAGTGTGGTGACTAGAGTGGATTCCATATAGGTTATCACACAATGACAGTTGGATCCCGATCCCACTGATGAGTTGGTTTACTCTCGGGAGATTATTTCACTTAACGATCAATGCTATAAACCTAGTAGGTGTCTAGAAAGGTGTTAGCGGGGCTACGCCCCCAGGGAAAAGAGGTTCTTTAATTAAGGAACTTCGCGAAAGCGTTGGAAAACCTCCCTCGAAGTACCGACACTAGCCTGGCTGAAAGGTTAAGCAAGTATTGTGACGTGAATTAAAACCCGGCTAGTTCTTCTTTTAAAAAGGTTTTAAGAAGAATTTGAGGAAACAGTGGGAGACATCCTGGTTAGATAAATTAATAAACCAATCTAATCTTGCAAGAGCATACGCTGAGTGTTTCTTTTCTCTCTCTCCAGGCAGCAACCTTTTCACGCCCTAATCAAGATAATAAAATGTATCGCTTGACCGATCCGAATTCTTATTCGGGACTGGGGAAAGTTGGTTCAGCTCTAACTTGTGACAACAGTCATGAGTATGAGAATGGGAAAGAGGAAAGTATGGATTTCCAGGATACCCAGTTGAAGAAGAAGCATGGTTTTGCATCTACTTCAGGTGTTCTTGTAATTGAGAACTGTTTTACGGTCAGCCCTACCTCCTGGGTACTTGATACCGGATCAGGATCTCATATCTGTAATTTATTGCAAGGACTGAGAAAAAGTAGGATAGTTGCACCGGGTGATATGTCGCTCAGAGTAGCGAACGGAGCACAAGTTAATGCGGCAGCCGTCGGTGAATATCACCTAGTATTGCCTAATGGCAAGACTATGATTTTGAACGATTGCTACTATGTACCCTCCATGGTTTGCAACATCATATCAGTTTCTTTACTCGATAAAGATGGATATAACTTTGTTCTTGAAAAGAATATCATGAACATTTACCTTCATAAGGTACTGGTTGCAGAGGGTACACTGTGTAATGGTATCTACGTTCTAAATCAGAATACAGTTCTCAATATACAAAACACACGCAAGAGGAAGAATTCAGATACGAATGAATCCTACTTATGGCATTGTAGACTTGGTCATATCGGAGAGAAAAGACTGAGCAAGTTGCATAAAGATGGACTCTTGAATGCGTTCGAGTTTTCATCTTATGAAACTTGTCAGTCTTGTCTAAAAGGAAAGATGACCAAATCTCCGTTCACCGGACATGGAGAAAGAGCAAGAGAGCTCTTGGGACTCATACACAGTGATGTGTGTGGTCCGATGTCTATACATGCAAGGGGTGGGTTCTCATACTTCATCACATTCACTGACGATCTCTCTGATGAAACACAAATCTGAAGCTTTTGAGAAATTCAAGGAATTCAGAAAGGAAGTAGAGAACCAGATTGGCAAAAGTATCAAGATCCTCCGGTCTGACAGGGGAGGGGAGTACTTAAGCACGGAATTCCTAGATTACTTAAAAGAGAATGGTATTCTCTCTCAGCTTACTCCTCCTTATACACCACAGCACAACGGTGTTTCGGAGCGGAGGAATCGTACCCTATTGGATATGGTTCGCTCCATGATGAGTAGTGCTGAGTTGCCTCTTTCATTTTGGGGACATGAGCTTCAGACAGCGGTGTACCTATTGAACGATGTTCCGTCTAAATCTGTGCCTAAGACACCGTTCGAGATATGGAATGGTAAGAAGCCGTATCTTAAAGGTATTAAGATATGGGGGTTGTCCGGCCTATGTAAAAGTACAAAATCCGGACAAACTTAAGGCACGTTCAGTTCTATGTAAATTTGTGGGATATCCTAAGAACTCCGCAGGATATCTGTTCTACCACACCGAGGAACAGAAGGTGTTTGTATCTCGCCACGCCACTTTTTTAGAGTGGCAATTTCTTGCAAAAGAAACAAGTGGGAGTTCGGTAGAACTGGAAGAAATTCAGCGACCACAAAATGAAACTGAAAATTTGACAGAACCTCAGAATTCAATAACCCCAGAAGAACCTCAGCCACTCCGCAGATCTGGTAGGATTTCTCATCCGCCCGAGAGATACTACGGTTTTCTCATTGACGGGGATCGAGAGGATTGCATCTTGGAAGAAGATGACCCTACCAGTTTCAGGTAGGCCATTATCAGTAGGGACTCTGATAAGTGGCAGGAAGCAATGCAATCCGAAATGGAGTCCATGTACGCCAATAAAGTGTGGACCTTGGATATTGCTCCACCTAGGGTAAAACCCGTTGGATGCAAATGGATCTACAAAAGGAAACTTGGTGTAGATGGGCAGGTGGAAACCTATAAAGCTAGACTCGTTGCAAAAGGTTTTCGTCAAAGACCTGGTTTAGACTATGACGAGACTTTTTCTCCGGTGGCTATGCTCAAATCCATCCGGATCTTACTTGCCATTGCTGCCTTCCATGACTATGAAATCTGGCAGATGGATGTTAAGACGGCCTTCCTAAACGGTTGTTTGGAAGAGTGCGTTTACATGAATCAACCAGAAGGTTTCGTAGACAATGGGAGCAGTGGAAGGGTATGCAAGTTGCTTAAATCCATTTATGGATTAAAGCAGGCATCGCGGAGCTGGAACATCTGTTTTGATGAGGCAATCAAGGAATTTGATTTCATCAAGAACGAAGATGAACCCTGTGTGTATAAGAAGATTGTAGGACGAACTGTTGTATTCCTAGTCTTGTACGTGGACGACATTCTTTTGATAGGAAATGATATTCCTATGCTACAATCGGTCAAGCTATTTTTGTCACAAAGGTTCTCCATGAAGGACCTGGGTGATGCCTCATACATTCTGGGGATCAAGATCTATAGAGATAGATCCAAAAGACTATTGGGACTTTCGCAGTCCAGGTACATAGAGACCGTACTAAAGAGATTTAGTATGGAGGATTCCAAGCGCGGTAACATACCCGCATTGTACGGAATTACCCTCTCCAAGAAGATGTCTCCTAAGACTGACGAGGAGAGGGTTCGCATGAGCACTATACCCTACGCTTCGGCGGTAGGATCTATAATGTATGCGATGCTATGTACAAGACCAGATGTAGCTTACGCGTTGAGCACGGTAAGCCGGTATCAGTCAGACCCAGGGGAGGACCACTGGATAGCAGTAAAGAACATTCTCAAGTACCTGAGAAGGACTAAGGAGATGTTCCTGGTTTACGGTAATGGAGACCTCAGGGTCGAGTCCTTTACCGATTCAAGCTTCCAGAGTGACAAAGATGACAGCAAGTCTGTCTCGGGTTTTGTGTTTACCCTCAACGGAGGGGCGGTATGTTGGAGGAGTTCCAAGCAGGATACCGTCGCAGACTCGACGATGGAGGCTGAATACATTGCTGCTAGCGATGCCGCAAAAGAGGAGGTCTGGATTAAGAAGTTCATTAGTGAACTTCAGGTGGTTCCGTCCATTGTTGACCCAATACCTTTATATTGCGATAACAATGGGGCTATAGCTTTAGCGAAGGAACCAAGGTCCCATCAGAAATCCAGGCACATCTTAAGGCGGTATCACCTGATCAGGGAGATCATTGATCGACAGGAGATCGAGGTGCGGAGAGTGGATACAAAGGACAACACTGCGGACCCATTCACAAAGGCTTTACCCCAGACTCAGTTCGAGCGGCTGATCGAGATGATAGGTCTTCGATACGCCAGTACATGGCCTTAGTGCAAGTGGGAGATTGCTAGTGTATATGCCCTAGAGGCCATTACTGTATCATACTAGTATATATATTACTTGATGGAAGCTTGGGATATTCACAGTTGTACAGACAATCTTGCTCAATATAGTAGTATGCTACTTGGTTTGTCTCTGCTTTAATGTGTACATGTGTGTTTATTTATTATATCACCTATACGCATTAGTAGAGCCCTTAGGATCTTTGCTTGATTACCGGCGTTGTGATGGCGATCACACTCGTGGGGCTGGGTAATCTACAAGCACATCCTTATACACGTCCCTAGTCGTGGGAGTATCGAGATAGGGCATCGATACTCCGGAGTAGACTAGCGTATGCGCTTCTCATCCCAGCACGGGAGACGGTCTGTCCCACAGCCGTCGGTACGTCGTACTTGAGATAGTATGCGGGTGCTCGTTGGGTTACGAGTACACTGGACAGGACTCGCAGGGAACTGAAAGGTTGGTATTATACCTATCGTCAGTTATCAGTTCCCAGGTGACATGAGTACAGCTTAGTCCGCTGACTTGACACTGGCACTTCGCCTCGAGTGTGTTCCCACTGCACTTTGATCACTACCCTACCACGGCTCAAAGGAGTCGTGCAAACAGGTAGTGGTTGGGTGCAGTCCCGAAGCACTTGGAGGCAGTGACGGTTAGACAGGATTCGTCTCTCCCGGTATTAAGGGTTGACATCGCACTGTGTTTAGGAGAGCCATTACACGAGTAGTCCCTGGCCAGGGCAAGCGAGATATACTGGTAGGTTTCCAGTGTTATCTCAGGATGTTTTGGGCTTCACTCCGACACGACTTGTACCGCTATTGGGGGACTGACGTTTTACCGCCCCCTAGGCCCGACATGCGATGTATCAGATGAACAGACCGGACTGTACGGAGAATGTCACATTCAGACTCAGTAGGAGTTCAGATGGGGTTTCACCTCGTCAGCCTTCTTGTCGACATCTACCTGGGGACCGTTATGCACAGCTAGTGCCGCTTGCGGTCTGTGGTTAAACCCACTGCCAGCGTAGTGTCGAGTCTTTAGAGTCCCACACAGAGGGTATTCGCCTCTGGGCAAAACAGAGTAGAGGTCGCATGGTTTTGCGACAGGGTTCGTTCTCATACGCGCACTTGTGCACGTTTTGGAGTCCGGACGGATTATACTGGCAGGCTCTGGTTTGAGCCAGATACTGGTATATGTTTTGGGGTTGCTTTTATATCTCGGTATTCTTGTTCCTCGGAACGAGAATGCAGGTGTGTATGCACAGTTGCTTGAGGCGGAGGATGAGGTTTTTCATTAGGGTTTTCGGAACGGGTGCGTATGCACAGTTGACAGTCATCATTTTCCAAACCCTAATGGATTTATGGATTATCTATTAATAATAGTAATTAAATGAGAATTATGTTATGGTTGAATTTGTTGACTTGTTGACCATGGTTGACTTGTTGACCATGGTTGAATGTTGACCACCATCATGCTTTGTAAAGATCCTCCTTGATTCATGCTTACATTTCATTTAATGAAGCATGATAGTGGTCATTCCAAATTACCATCAACTATTCTCATTTTGAATTATTATTATTTAGATAATTCTTTTTCTTTTGGCATTATGGTTGCAAGAAAGAAAAAGATAGCTCATTCTTTCATAACCTCTCTCTCTCCTCATTTCATCTTCTTCTTCCTCAAGCTCAAGGTGATTCCTTCTCATGTGTTGAGAATCCATCACCTTGAAAAGAAAGCACTCCATAGATACTCTCTACTCTCTCTAGGATCAAGGGTTTAGCAAGCCGGAGATTCTAGTTCACTCCAAGTTCGAGAAAGAGCCCAAAGGTCGAACCCTCGAGGTGGATCCATCTTCGACGGAAGAAGGCGACAAGAAGAGAACCATCAACCTCTACAAGGTTTGAAGAAGAAGGAGTTCAAGTTTAGGTATAACCATCTTCCATAGTAGCTAACTCTCTTTAGCAAGTTTGCTAGTTTAGTTTAGCAAACATCCGGCTTTTACGGTCCATGTTATAAAGTTTAGAAAAATTTTTGATTTACCGTTTCCGCAACCCCGAAAGTACCGGGAGAGGTAACGTGGACCTAACAGAACGCTGTGGTGACATCTCGTCTGCTGTTTTGAGATGGACATCATGGCGGTGACCACTCCATGCTGGTGTGGGATGATCTCCGATAGTCTTTCAGGTTTTATATGAGTTGTCGTCAAGACCCTGAAGCTAGGAATATTTCCTTTGCTTTATTTGGTTTGGCGTTGCGTCTGCTGTATCGAGACAAACGTTGAGGTGGTGACCACTCCGCGCTGGTGTGGGATGATCTCCGGTAGTCTTTCAAGTTTTATATGAGTTGTCGTCAAGACCCTGAAGCTAGGAATATTGCCTTTGCTTCGTTTGCTTTGGCGTGTCCGAATCCTGTTGGAGGAAGGACACAGTAGTGACATCTCGTCTGCTGTATCGAGACGAACGTCGAGGTGGTGACCACTCCGCGCTGGTGTGGGATGATCTCCGATAGTCTTTCGGGTTTTATATGAGTTGTCGTCAAGATCCTGAAACTAGGAATATTGCCTTTGCTTCGTTTGCTTTGGCGTGTCCGAATCCTGTTGGAGGAAGGACGCTGTAGTGACATCTCGTCTGCTGTATCGAGATGAACGTCGAGGTGGTGACCACTCTGCGCTGGTGTGGGATGATCTCCGATAGTCTTTCAGGTTTTATATGAGTTGCCGTCAAGACCCTGAAGCTAGGAATATTGCATTTGCTTCATTTGCTTTGGCGTATCCGAATCCTGTTGGAGGAAGGACGCTATAGTGACATCCCGTCTGCTGTATCGAGATGAACGTCGAGGTGATGACCACTTCGCACTGGTGTGGGATGTGTAGGGATCCTAGGCACCCTAGTGAGGTCTCACAAGTCATCATCCATGCAAATTTCTAAAAAATACTGTGCCGAGAAACCCTAGAACGGATCGTTAACTAGATATATAGGCGAAGCGAGTAAGTAAACGGAAATGTATCTAAAGGAAAGAGGCTACAACCTTTGTAGATCCGGTCCACCACTTCCTAAGCTCCGCGATGATCTCCCTCCGCTGTCCAAATCGAACCCTTGACTATTGCATTGGCATCATCGAAGAATGAGCGGGCTTGATCGTCGGTTCGATGCCGAAGATGATCTACGTCGAGGCATCACAAGAACAAGCTCCAACTTCACCAAGCTTTGAAAACTTGTGAAGTAAACACCCTATACAACTTGGCAAGAGGTAGAGGATGAAGAAATAGGAAGTGGGTAGACTTTAGAATTGGATTTCTCACTTGATTTCTCAAGTTGCCATTGGTGTAGAAAGCTTTTCTTCTTCTTGCTCATGAAGAAGAAGATGAAAAAGATATGATAAGTATATTTAGAATAGAAAATAAATATAATACTTATCATAATCTAACCTTAGTTAAGTGTAGAAAATGAATTAGGGTTAGTTTAAATGGTTAAGGTTAAGTATAAGACAAGAATGGAGACTAAGTCAAAACTTCAAGAATCTTCAACTAAAAACAAAACAAGCAACCATTCATTTACCTTTTTCATTTTCCAAAATGGATATAAATAAATAAGATAAATGAATAAGTAATTAAGTAAACAAAACCCTAATCATTAACTTAACCATAGTTTAATTCTTTACACTTAACCAAATAAGCATGTATCATCAAACATGATACAATCATGTGCACAAAAGTATATCACATATACAACTTGCACAATTCAAGTGAGAAAATCCATTTAAAGTGAACCAATACTAGTTAATGCAAAGTAATATATCAAATATATAATTATACAATAAATCATTAAATCAACACTTGATTCAATGATCCGGTCATATCGCATATAACCGGCTAGTATCCAATGTATCGGCTTCTCGAATCAATCCTTGATTCGATAACCAGGTTATATCGCATATAACCAATCGATACATTCGTCGCGAGAATGGAATACGGTATCACATACACGCATTATTCTCGGTCCCGCACATATCTCATATGCGCTCCTATTTCGTTTCGCTTGAGCCAGGAAACCTCTGTGTAGGACTCTAAAGACTCGTCAATACGCCGGCAGCAGATGATGATCATATCAAACACCCACAAACCGCAAGCGGTCTGCTAAACGTAACGGCCACCCGGGTATTGATCGATCAGAAGATCGACGAGCAAGCCCGCTCACACTCCTGTGAATCCAACCAGTAACACTTACCGTATAGTCCGGTCTGTTCGTCTGATATGTCGCATATCTCGCCTAGGGGTGGTAAACATCAGACCCCAATAGCTCGATAAGTCATGCCGACTTGAGGTCCATGACATTCGTGAAACTACTGATAACTCTTACCAGTATATCACTGCAACCCTGGCCAGGGATTTCCTGTTATGGCCAGTCGTGCATTGCGCAACATCAACCCCCAATACCGGGAGAGACGAATCCCCTCCTATCGCTCATTGCATCCATGTGAATCGGGACTGTACCCAAAAACCACCTGTTTGCACGACTCAGTAGAGCCGTGGTAGGGTGGAAATCAAAGCACAGTGGGAGACACACAAGACTCTATGACGATCTCGGGTCAACAGACTAAGCTGTACCAGTGTCACCAGAGAACTACCATCTGATGTGAGGTATAATACCATCTGGGAGTTCTCGGCGAGTCCGTTTAGTGTACCCAGTCTCCACTGAGCACCCGCATACCATCTTCGATGTCAAACACCAATGGCTATGGGATCATCCATCGCCCATCGCATGGGTCGAGAAGATATGCGCTAGTCTACTCTGGAATATCGATGCCCCGTCTCGATATGCCTACGACTAGGAACAATGAAGGATGTACTCATTGACTACCCAGGCCCCACTAGTATGATCTGCATCATAGTCCTGGAAGTCGAGTACACGTCCTAAGGGCTTTATCAACATGTAATCAGAGAGACAGAAAGTATACATGTTAAGATAAAGAGCAACCAGATAGCGTACTATCATGTCGAGCAAGAAAGTCCTACCTATATATGTCCCAGCATCCACTACAATATACATCCAATGTACAGTAATGGCCTCTAGGGCATACATATAACTAACAATCTCCCACTTGCACTAAGGCCATCTGTAGCAGTGGTTGCAGTATCTAATACTCAACCATCCCATATGAGTCTCTCTCTGGGAAAAGGCCTTCGTGAGTGGATCCGCCGTGTTGTCCTCTGAGTCTACTCTCCTAACCTCGATCATCCTGGAGATCAACTATCTCTATGATCAGGTGATGCTGCCTCAGATTATGTCTGGGTCACTGATGGGACCAGGGTTCCAGGGTCGAAGCCACACTTCCATTGTCACACAATGGTAGGAACCTAGTTCATCCTATGAACCAATATACACCCAAACTGCCTCTTTGGTAGTATCTTTAATAGCGATGTTACCAGCTTTTATCGTTTAGTTTGTCACGGTATCTAGCTTGGAAATCTTCCAACATACCGTCCCTTTACCGAGGGTAAAGACAATGCCTGCGACTGACATTCAGTCGTCCTTATCACTCTGGAACCCTTCCAGTGATTCTCCCCAGGATCGATTGATACCATCTCACTATAACTAGTGAGTATCCTAACATCCAATTAAATCTATCTCATAGATCCAAAGCTTAGGATTTAGTAGGTATGACTTTGATCCTATATGGAAAATCATTGTGATAAGCGGAGATTGATCGAGCGTAGCATAGGAAACTCCTTCCCTAACAAGAGTATGTCATCCATGTAATCTACGAGGATCGTCACCATACTCCCTACTACCTTTTTGTTTATACAAGGTTCATCTACCATTTTGATGATGTCAACTTCTTTGACTAATCCATCAAAACAGATGTTCCAACTCCGCGATGCCTGCTTTATCTTATAAAGCATCTTGCACACGTTTCCGCTGCTCTCACTGTCTACGAGGCCCTCTGGCTGTGTTCTTATAGACGTTCTCTTCTAAATCAATATTTAGAAAAGGAGTCATGGCACCCAGCCACCAGATATCGCAGTCATGGTATGTAGCCATGGCAAGTAGGATCTGGATGGACTTAAGCATATTCCATGGAAAAGGTTTCATCATTACCCGTGCCTGGTCGATGACGAAAACCTTTAACAAGTCTAGCTTTGAAAGTCTCAACTTTTCCATCTACACCAAGTAATCTTCTCAAGATATACTTGCTCCTGATGGGAATTTAACCCTTCAGATATAGCAGCTAAAGTCCATACTTTGCTGGTGTACATGGATTCCATCTCAGATCGCTAAGCATCCAGCCATTCTTACAGAGTCCCTACTCTCGATGGCCTGCTCGAAAATAGTTGGGTCATCATCTCATGATGCAATCCTTGCTCCCACTGTCATCGAGAAACCGAGGTATCTCTCAGGCGGTTGAGGAATCCTATTAGATCGGCGGAGAGGTTGAGGTTCGTCGGGGACTATAGAATCCTTTGGTTCTGTCAAATCTTCAGCTGTAGTTTCGAATAGCTGGAACCTTTCTAGTTCTACAGAACTGACCTTGCCTCGATCTTGTCCGGATTTTGCTTTTGACATAGGCCGGAAAATCCCAAATCTTAACTTACTTAAGAGATAGGATCTTCCCATACCATATCTCATATGGAGTGGTAGGCATTGATTTGATTCAAACCTAATTCAATAGATATGCAGCTTCTCAAGTGCATAACCCCCAAAAAGGAAATAGGTAACTCAGTAGTACTCATCATAGAGCACACCTTATCATATAGGGTGTGATTGCTCCGCCCCGATATACCATCGTGCTATGGTTTATACGGAGGAGTAATGCTGAGAGAGAATCTCATTTTCTTTTCGAATAGTACAGGAATGCTATGCACAAGTATTCTCCTCCCTGATCTCATCATAGGACATAATACTTATACCCGGTTATTGGTTCTCTACTTCTAACTTATATTCTGTGAATACCTCAATAGGTTCGGACTTATGTTTCAACAGGAACATATGACTGAATCTTGAGAGATTATTAGAGAATATAATGAAGTATAAAGAACCAGTCCTGGCATGTGTAGACAGGAGACCTTACATACATCATCATGTATCAGTCCCAAGAGTTTACCAACTCTTCCTCTGTTTCCAGTAAACAGAGCTGGTGTCATTATATCTTTATGACATGACTGGAAAGTTTCACAAGATGTAAATTCAAACTGATTTAAATATGCATCTAAATGTAACTTCAGCTAGTCGGGTCGCATTGATATGACCTAGTCTACAATACCTCAAGAAGAATTCGTTCATTTCTGAACTCTTCCTCTTGTGTGTGTTCTGTTTACGAAGAACTGTAGTTTGATTTAGAACGTCAATGCTTTTAGATAACGTGCCTGAACCGATCAACTTTTGATATAGGAAATGTTCAAAACATTATCCATCAATACAAAATTATATCCTTTCTTTACTAATAAAGAGACTGATATGATTTTGTATATCAGGTTCGGTATCTAATAGCATTTGTTCAGAATCAATGTATTCGTAATACAGGGTGACAGTGACCAACAGACTTGGCTGCAACACTTGCCCCGTTTTCTGCCTCATGAAACTTATCACCCATTCTCAGTTTTTTAACCCTTTTGTAGCCCTATGTAACAGATTACATATCTGGGATCCTGATCCGGTATCATATACCCAGGATGTAGAGGATACTGAGAAACAGTTCTTTGTAATGAATACACCCGAAGGAGATGCATCATATGCACTTTCTTCGTTTGGGCGGCATAGGAATTCTGGTATTCCCTATTTCCTGCTCTGTCTTATAACAATTATAAGTTGGAGCGGGACCAACGTTCCCCAGCTCAGTATAACAAGCGGGTTCGGTCAATACATCCGTATTATTATCTTGATTAAGGCGTGATATGGTCGCTACCAGGAGAGAGAGAGAAGAAAACACTCTGCGTGCGCTCTTGCAAGATCAGATTGGTTATATATTTTATCTAATCAGGATGGCTCCCACTGTTTTTATCAAATCTTCCTTCAAACCTTAAAAGGAAAGACTAGCCGGGATTAATTACACTCTACAAGTTCGCCAATCTTTCAGCCAGGCCAGTGTCGGTACTTTGAGGGAGGTTCCCCGTGCTTTCGCACGGACCTAATTACAGTAAACCTCGTTTTCCCAGAGGCGTAACCCCGTTGACACCTTTCTAGACACCTACTTGATCGGCTAATTGCAAAGTGAAAAACTCTCCCAGGAGTAACAATTACTCGCAGTGGGTATCGGGATCCAACTGTCATATAGAAGGTATGCAATCTCATTGCAAATTTCAACACTTGAAACTCCCGATAAAGGTTTTTACCCCTAGCACCTATGACCTTAACTATGGTCAACAAATCATAAGTACTAGTCAAGTTCGACCCTTCATTTCATGATTAATTAGACCCACCCACATGACCCTTAACTAAGGTCAACAAAGTCACGCGACTGTCCTAACTAATCGCATCATATGCGGTGTAGGAAGACATCACTTAGCTACCGTACACTGTGCCTTGACTATGGTCAACAAACACAGCACGAATACTAAGTACTCTACTTCCTAAAATGACGGAGGGTTGCGGCTGGTTTTTGTGAAAACCTTTAACGCTTTGAACTTGATCTCGTTGCGGAATCAAATGGTTTTTAAATGGAATGTTTTCGAGGCTTTTCTAGTTTTGCTAAAGGGGTCACTCCCGGTGAAGGGATCGTCGGCTCTTTCCTCGTCGAATGAGGTGCGGGATATATCATATATATCACTGTGTAAAGAAGAAACTATAGAAGCGATCAAAAGACAAACCGAGGGTTGTAGCATCTGCCAGTTATTGCTAAAGGAATCACTCCCGGTGAAGGGATCTCGGTCCTTTCCTCATCGAATAAGGTGCAGGATGTTCTATAATGAACACCGCGATGCAAAGCAAGAACTGTAGCTACCTGTTTTTATTTTGAAATTCGATTCCACAACATCAATTAGGTTTATTTTCTTTCATTAATCTCATTAATGAATATCCCATCATTTAATTCCACCTAAACATCACAGATAAATATAACGTACGCTTATGCCATCCGCATTTGCCTCGATGTCCCGTCTGCACCGTTAGGTTAGGTAACTAACGCCAGAGCGAGGCAGGGCTAGCGTGGGTGTAAAACATAAGCAACGTCTATATAATATATCATATATACTATATATAATATCTGTCACAGAACATCACATGATCACAGATAAATCACAGCAGAAGAAACATATGAAATATTGGATATACTAGGACGTCCGTGTTTTCAATACGAGCCAGTATAAAACACGGATTCCACGGTCGTGATGAATAGCCAATCCCACACCCCTAGACCCTTATGAGAGCGGCAAGTAACCCTACTAATTCTAGGGTTAGGAGACCCGGACTCGACTCCTCGAGATGGTCTCCCACTGGACCCTAGAACCCGGTTACTTGTGCTCCCCTCCTTGGGTCTATCCTAGTGCAAAAAAATAAATAATATACAAATGGTGACAACATCCGCAACCTGGAAGTGCCCCAATAAAAGAATATTACATATAAGTTTTTACATGAATGAAAATGAAAAAACACTCATCTCACATAAAAACCCCCGGCTATTCAAACACGACGATCCAATATAACATATCCAGCAACACATAACATCACATGTCATCAACGTAAGCAAATATGCGCATCCCAATTGTCGTTGACATATAGCAACGAAACCGGCGATATCACATATTACACTTACGGTCACAGAAAAGAAAGTGTAAAACTACAACAGTTGGAATCCGCAACCACCTCAGACATCGCATGCCTGACCAAATGAATTCTTTAGACATCGCATGCCTAACAATTATAAACCCCGCATTTTAGTCTCATTATCGAAAACTCTTTTCAATATCAAGTCGGGCAATTCAACAGGATTCCCGACATTCTGATCGAATGCTCGTCGCAAACTTCAGTAGACGGCCGCACCTCCACGCCGTCGACAAAGTGCACCAAGGCGGAACACCGCTACCGCGAGCACCCGAACGGATGCTTTCGGCGACGGGGTTCTCCTACAGTCACTTGGTCGGGGCTATGGAGTGAGGCTGTCTATTAAGTTTACCCGGCGAGTATCCGCGTACGCTACGTGATTACGACGGACTTTTGATCACATCAAAATTCCGTGGCAACCAATCAAGTGAGACTAAACTGCTATGTTTATAATACTCATTCCGTTATCTCATAACTTATTGTGAATTCCAATTATTGTATCACATTCCGGATAAATAGAAAATGTTAAACTTTCCGATCGAACAATCGAACACCCAAGTTTTCCCGAAACAGCTCAACACATGAAGTAAGTCTAACAACATTCAGTTCGTGCCTCAGTACCAACGGTCCAGCCGTAGAAGGGTCAAGCCAACGCCTCACATGTGGCACACCGTACTGCCCCAAACCCGAAGGTTCAAAGGGCAGTTCAAGACGGTCACATAATCGAGTTAAGGTTTGTTGTCTTCTAGAGGGTCCATCGCGTTACTTGCACTACTTAGAACGTCGTTAAACTACGGAAAAATCCAACAATTGGAAATTTCCCGGCAGGGGAAAAAGTGGGTATTTATATCCGGTCGAACTTTTTAACATATTCTAAAAATACCCGGAAAAGCACACCGACAAAATTAGACAGTCCGATCGAATACACCGAGTCCCCAATACAACTCAGAAAATACAACTCTGGAATAAATATTAAAAATTCGCAGGAAAACCAGAACAGAAAACTGAGAATTACTGTGAAAAATTAAATACACAAAACGACAAAATGGCCGCGGAACCGCCGCACGAGCCATGCTCGTGCCGCGGATCCGCGGCTCATTGATTGAATTAGTCCATCGAAATTCACAGTAACTCTTAGATTATCCTGCTGATTTTTCTGAATATTTTTAATCTACAAAAAACCACGTTTTTCAAAAAAGTCCAGAGAGCATTTTTCAAGTCGGGTTTTGGGTCGATCGGACTTCTGATTCCGTCGGGACTTCGCCTAAGGCTCTAGCTAGGATCTGATACCACTGTAGGGATCCTAGGCACCCTAGTGAGGTCTCACAAGTCATCATCCATGCAAATTTCTAAAAAATACGGTGCCGAGAAACCCTAGAACGGATCGTTAACTAGATATATAGGCGAAGCGAGTAAGTAAACGGAAATGTATCTAAAGGAAAGGGGCTACAACCTTTGTAGATCCGGTCCACCACTTCCTAAGCTCCGCGATGATCTCCCTCCGCTGTCCAAATCGAACCCTTGACTCTTGAATTGGCATCATCGAAGAATGAGCGGGCTTGATCGTCGGTTCGATGCCGAAGATGATCTACGTCGAGGCATCACAAGAACAAGCTCCAACTTCACCAAGCTTTGAAAACTTGTGAAGTAAACACCCTATACAACTTGGAAAGAGGTAGAGGATGAAGAAATAGGAAGTGGGTAGACTTTAGAATTGGATTTCTCACTTGATTTCTCAAGTTGCCATTGGTGTAGAAAGCTTTTCTTCTTCTTGCTCATGAAGAAGAAGATGAAAAAGATATGATAAGTATATTTAGAATAGAAAATAAATATAATACTTATCATAATCTAACCTTAGTTAAGTGTAGAGAATGAATTAGGGTTAGTTTAAATGTTTAGGGTTAAGTATAAGACAAGAATGGAGACTAAGTCAAAACATCAAGAATCTTCAACTAAAAACAAAACAAGCAACCATTCATTTACCTTTTTCATTTTCCAAAATGGATATAAATAAATAAGATAAATGAATAAGTAATTAAGTAAACAAAACCCTAATCATTAACTTAACCATAGTTTAATTCTTTACACTTAACCAAATAAGCATGTATCATCAAACATGATACAATCATGTGCACAAAAGTATATCACATATACAACTTGCACAATTCAAGTGAGAAAATCTATTTAAAGTGAACCAATACTAGTTAATGCAAAGTAATATATCAAATATATAATTATACAATAAATCATTAAATCAACACTTGATTCAATGATCCGGTCATATCGCATATAACCGGCTAGTATCCAATGTATCGGCTTCTCGAATCAATCCTTGATTCGATAACCAGGTTATATCGCATATAACCAATCGATACATTCGTCGCGAGAATGGAATACGGTATCACATACACGCATTATTCTCGGTCCCGCACATATCTCATATGCGCTCCTATTTCGTTTCGCTTGAGCCAGGAAACCTCTGTGTAGGACTCTAAAGACTCGTCAATACGCCGGCAGCAGATGATGATCATATCAAACACCCACAAACCGCAAGCGGTCTGCTAAACGTAACGGCCACCCGGGTATTGATCGATCAGAAGATCGACGAGCAAGCCCGCTCACACTCCTGTGAATCCAACCAGTAACACTTACCGTATAGTCCGGTCTGTTCGTCTGATATGTCACATATCTCGCCTAGGGGTGGTAAACGTCAGACCCCAATAGCTCGATAAGTCATGCCGACTTGAGGTCCATGACATTCGTGAAACTACTGATAACTCTTACCAGTATATCACTGCAACCCTAGTCAGGGATTTCCTGTTATGGCCAGTCGTGTATTGCGCAACATCAACCCCTGATAGGTGTCAAAAATTGTAAGTTTACCGCAATCAAGAAACGGCGTCGCTTCGTAGCTAGCCGGTGAGTGCGGGTCGATCCACAGAGACGGGTAAATTCCTTTAGTGTGTCTTAACGAGTTGATTCTATTTGTCGTTTTGGTTTTATAAAAATCTAGATCTAAAACTTAATTAATCTAATTTAAATTCTTGCTAGGGTTAGGCTTAGAGGAAGTTTTGGAGATTGATGTTTCCTCACCGCTTTCAATGCCGTATTTTAGATCCATTAGGTGTTATAGTAATTATCGATAAAGTGGATACGACTCTTTTGGGAAGATGTTTTCTTCCTCTAGATTCGTATCCTTCCTTTATCGTTAATTACCCTAACCCCCATGGAAAACGCGCGCAACCGGCCCTTTATACTGCGGTTCACCGTTACCTCGAGGGGTAGGGTGCCGCAGGGAGAGGTTGTGCGCGCATGCATGGAGTTCTTAATGGATTAGTTTAATATGGCATTGAAAGGGGTAAGAGATCTCATCTCTCAACCCTTTCCCTAAGGCTAACCCTAACAAGCGAGGAGACTACTCGCTCATTAGGGGATGAAATAACATTAAAAGAATAAAAGAAAAACACTTACTAATGGTGATGGCTTCCTCCAAGCGATAAAGAACAGATCTGAATATCACTTCCAGAAATTCTGAATTTTTATTTATTGAAAAGAGGCATACAATTTTTAGATCTAAGATTACAATTTATAGGAAAATAAGAAACCTAGGGTTACAGACTCTCGCACATGCAAAATTACAGATTTTCCCCAGTAAAATCTCAACCTCTGCACCGACGCACCGCCTCAGAAAATATGCACCGACACGTGTATTAGAAGGCCGCGGATCCGCGGCGCCAGCATGGGTTTGGCCGCGGATCCGCGGCCAAACTAGGGAATTGGGCTATGAGCTTTTGTGGGATTTCTTCTGGGCTTCTTGGATTTCTGTTTCCATATATAGTTTCTCTGTTGGGCTTCTGGTTCTTCTCCAGATGTTTCAGTGAACACTTGTATTGGGATTTTTAACCGTTTACTTGACATTTTGGACCTTGCACTGTTCTTCGACTAGGCTTGACTAGGATAGGTCTGCTTGTTGGTCAAAAGTCCCTTTTTCTGTTGTTTTGTGTCTTTTTCACTGTATTTGCTCCAGAAACCTGTAACCTGTAATATGCAACAAACGTGCGTCAAGAGTACCTGTTTATTTATAAAAAGGATAAGAATAGGGGAATGATAAATGCAATATTATGGTCTGAACAAATACCCCCAAACTTACCTTTTTGCTCGTCCTCGAGCAAACTTATTATTTATTCACTAAAATCCTAACCGCACTTTCGCAGGGAAACGCGATTGCACTGAGCACGTGCAACAAGCCGTTAAACCTCTAGGTGTCCCTAGTAGGAGGAGTGTTGTCTCCTGAGGGTTTTCAGCGAATTACACCCACAAAATCCTATCAACTCGGCCCATTGACTTTTGTTCTCCAATTAGGTCTTCTAATAAGGAATTCTATTATCTTATACTCGTGAATTATCCATCCATATTCTTCACGCTTCCTTATTGTGTAACTTAAGATCATATATGTTATGTAGACCTACTTAGCTTTCGGCATCTCTTAAGTCTTCCTTCTAGGGTTTCATCTCTACTTAGGAATTTTCTATCAACTCTATTAAAGATACAAATTTTATCTTTCATTCCTCTCTCTTATCTAAATTCCAATCGCGTACCCCTACGTGTGTGTATAGATCACCCCTACACTTGGAAATTCAATTCAAGCAATCATGCCCTTGTCCATTGTTCAAAGTACTAATTAGTTGGTGAATGAAATTTGCTTACACATCCTTCATGCGACCGTTAATACTTCTTGAGGTACCAACGACCGATTACAAAATGCGTTTGCACTTTAAAGCGTACTTCCTAGTCCTTGCAACACCCAAGGCTTTAGCAGTGACTCTCAAACCAGTTGGTCTAAGGCACTAGGTGATGAAGCACCCTCGCTAAATATTTTTCTATTTTTACAGCCTTAAGTAATCACAAAAACCAGTGTCCATTTTTTTCTTTATTCACTTTTTTTTTCTTTTTATTTTCATTGTACTAAGGACTTTAGACAAGAGCATTTCAAGGTCTCTTCTACTATTCCAAGTTTCAAGGTGCGTGAATGTGCAAATTGTAGGGTATACATTTTCAGAATTTAGACTTAAGCTAGGAACTATCTTTCAAATTTATACTCTAATAAGAACATCAATATTCTTCCCTTGTTTCGACTTAGCCCAAGAAGTGAACCCAAAATTTGCCTATTTCTAAATAAACTACAAGGCATATACTTTCTACCTTTAAACTTTAAGAAATGTTATTTTTAGGGTTTTTAATTCACTAAGTCTAAGATCTAGTTGTTCCTAGCTAGTTAACCTATCTGTCAAACTAAAGTCAATTAGCCAAAATTGAATACATTTATTTTTATAATTTTTGAAATTTTTCAAATTTTTATAGATTTTCAAATAAGTATGCAAATGCAAAAATATGTACAAATGAATGCGAAGGAAGAAGACGTACCGAGCATACCCCCAAACTTGAACTTGACAGTATCCTCACTGTCATGCTAAACCAAGAGGGTCAAAATACCGATACTCCACTGTTTATTTATTTATAATTTTTTTAATGTTTTGAAATTTTTTTTTTAATTTTTTATAGAAAAAGAAAACAAAAGGATATATACATATATACAAAGGTTCCCCCCAAACTTAAGCTTGGGCTTACACAAGCCAAAGGTTAGCACCAACCATTCAAAGATCTTATCGTGGTAATGGTATAGTTGGTGCAAGAATAGGGTGTGGAGGAAAGAAATGAGAAACACGCGAGACCGTGTGGGAAGAGGGGTAGAATACGGTCTCGGTGGAGGAGAAGAATGGCGGAAAGGAGAAAGAAGTGGAGTACGATCTTGAGGGTGTAAATCGAGTGAATAAATTAGCGCAATATGTGATGAACGATGTGTTAAAAGCGATTGCGCTAACCTACCAACCCGTCGGGAAATGGGGTCAAATCCCTCAAGATTCGTAAGAAAACATGGGTACGCCGAACTTAGTATAGGAGATGAAAGCGTAACGGTCATTTGTTCGGTCGGAACAATAGGAAGGAAGGAGGGTGATATAACAGTCAAAGGTTCAGGAGGCTGAATTGGAAAATCTGACACATCAAATAAAAATGGTTCAACCTCGATATTATCCTCAAGACTCTCCTCAGTACTATCCTCAATATTTAATTCATCCATGCCATTATCATCAAAATCTAGACGCATATGAGATTCGGGGGAAACATTTAATAACTCAGGATGATGATTTGACCATAAAATTTCTATTAAATCGACAGGTTCATCATCCGAAATATTCCCGGCGTCTATATCCTCAATCAAGTGAAAATCAATTTCTTTAGACACTTCATCCACAGCATGGATATTTATCAATGTAGGTTCTAGAATGGAGGTGTAAAGATCGAAAGGATTAGGTGCGGTTTCACTCGAAAGGGGTTCCTCACAATTTGGCAAATCAAACACTACAAAATCGCACAACTCATTTTTATTTTCAACTGGTGAATCATTTGGAACAATCGATGGAAAACCGGAGTTGTGGGCTTCAATTGGGTAAGGGTAGGTTTGATTTGAAAATCCTCTTTCATTCTCACTCTGTCCAACAGCCGCCTTATACATTGAAAAATTCGGAGCTAGCGGGACACTAGCTACCGGTTCACTAGGCTGCATAAGGGCGGCCATGGATGCTTCCACATTCCTCATTATTTTATTTGTTACAGCAATATATGCTTCCAACGACTCTTCCAAACTAGACTTAGGTGGTGAGGGGGTTTCAGTAAAAGATTCAAAATTAGTTGGGTATGTGAAACTCCCTAATGGCTGTGTCGAAACAGCGTCTAGTGAAGGTGGGAAGGTCGGGTATGACTGGTAGGAAGTGGGTGGTAAGACAGGAGTAGGGTCAACATATGGATAAGAAGGTGAATAATCGTGCGGATCCCTAAAACTAGATGAGTGGAGAGGGGTGAAAGATCGACTGCGAGATTGAGCAATATGCTCAGCAATGGACATCGGCCTAGGAGTGACAGAAGGACTTGAAGAAGTGATGTCAACATATATAGGTTGTAAAGGTTGACTTGGTTGACACGAAGTGGGTTGAAAAGTCAAACTATTTCTCCTAGACGCCTCTATTTGATCTTTCAACGAAATTTTTGGCAAGGAGGGATCTTTTTTAAATTGACCGAAACAATTGACGAACGATGCAAAGTTAGGTTCGGGATACCAAGATTCGGCAAGAGATTTATGATGTGGG
This sequence comes from Agapanthus africanus, assembly GCA_030015575.1. Lineage (NCBI taxonomy): Eukaryota > Viridiplantae > Streptophyta > Magnoliopsida > Asparagales > Amaryllidaceae > Agapanthus > Agapanthus africanus. The sequence goes on along the minus strand of CM057349.1, from coordinate 404,370,615 downwards.
GTACCCATGATAGAAGAATGCAAGGATTTCTAAGCGACAAAATTTTTGCAAGTTTTTAAAAGATTTTTCTTTAATTTTTTTATTGGAGAGTTTTGCAATAAGGCTTTAGAAAATGGGACTCGTGACACAAATGTATCAACCACACATGCACAATCAGGCCTAGATCTAGGGTTGCCTAGGTCTGCTAGACAGCTCCTAACTAGGGCTAGAAATAGACCTCAAACAGCCTCTTCACGGACAAATACGGCAAGGTAAGTGGGAAGGAACCACCACTATAGTGGGCCTAATTAATAACCACTAGCCTAGACACCGCAATGTCGGTTAGGATAAACGGCCGATACCTATACTAGTCCTTTTCCTAATGAGCTCGATGTCCTTAGGTCTGAGTCTAGTCTTTTTTAATTTATTGTGGTCGATGCAAAATGCTTTAGGTGTTTTCTGGGGTCCTGGGAAGGGTGATGAAATCCCCACCCAATCTGAGTTTGGTCAATTAGCCCCTTAGAGTCCGATTAAAATATGCAAAACAACAAAATCACTTGCAATCAATTTTTAGCGCGGCGCAAAGAAACCTGCAGAAATCTGTTATTTAGAAGGGGGAAGAAAGACTTTTTACGCAAAGAACCCTGCAGAAAAGATTTTTTTACAGTGGATATATGGATGTTACAGAGGGGAGGAAAAGAGAACAAACCCACAAAATTCCCAGTGCTGACGTGTCAATGAAGGCGCGGATCCGCGGCGGAATGCCTCTTAATGCGGCGGAAGCGCGGCTGAGAATAGAGATCGTGCTCTGGAAAAATTTCTGTGGTTCTGTACTTTCAATTCCTCTCTGTTTTTATGTACCAAATTTTTATTTGCCCTCTGTAAAATTCCAGATCCGCGATTCGACGCTGTTCCTGCAAGATTCAAAAATATACACCCTTCAAACAGATCAAATTTGATATTTTTTTATTTTTATTTTTTATATTTTCAGATTTTTATAATTTTTAAATTTTATATCAACCCGAAAATTCACAAAAAGAAAGATTACGCCGTCCCCGGCAACGGCGCCATTTGATTGGTGTCAAAAATTGTAAGTTTACCGCAATCAAGAAACGGCGTCGCTTCGCAGCTAGCCGGTGAGTGCGGGTCGATCCACAGAGACGGGTAAATTCCTTTAGTGTGTCTTAACGAGTTGATTCTATTTGTCGTTTTGGTTTTATAAAAATCTAGATCTAAAACTTAATTAATCTAATTTAAATTCTTGCTAGGGTTAGGCTTAGAGGAAGTTTTGGAGATTGATGTTTCCTCACCGCTTTCAATGCCGTATTTTAGATCCATTAGGTGTTATAGTAATTATCGATAAAGTGGATACGACTCTTTTGGGAAGATGTTTTCTTCCTCTAGATTCGTATCCTTCCTTTATCGTTAATTACCCTAACTCCCATGGAAAACGCGCGCAACCGGCCCTTTATACTGCGGTTCACCGTTACCTCGAGGGGTAGGGTGCCGCAGGGAGCGGTTGTGCGCGCATGCATGGAGTTCTTAATGGATTAGTTTAATATGGCATTGAAAGGGGTGAGAGATCTCATCTCTCAACCCTTTCCCTAAGGCTAACCCTAACAAGCGAGGAGACTACTCGCTCATTAGGGGATGAAATAACATTAAAAGAATAAAAGAAAAACACTTACTAATGGTGATGGCTCCCTCCAAGCGATAAAGAACAGATCTGAATGTCACTTCCAGAAATTCTGAATTTTTATTTATTGAAAAGAGGCATACAATTTTTAGATCTAAGATTACAATTTATAGGAAAATAGGAAACCTAGGGTTATAGACTCTCGCACATGCAAAATTACAGATTTGCCCCCGTAAAATCTCAACCTCTGCACCGACGCGCCGCCTCAGAAAATATGCACCGACACGTGTATTAGAAGGCCGTGGATCCACGGCGCCAGCATGGGTTTGGCCGCGGATCCGCGGCCAAACTAGGGAATTAGGCTATGAGCTTTTGTGGGATTTCTTCTGGGCTTCTTGGATTTCTGTTTCCATATGTAGTTTCTCTGTTGGGCTTCTGGTTCTTCTCCAAATGTTTCAGTGAACACTTGTATTGGGATTTTTAACCGTTTACTTGACATTTTGGAACTTGCACTGTTCTTCGACTAGGCTTGACTAGGATAGGTCTGCTTGTTGGTCAAAAGTCCCTTTTTCTGTTGTTTTATGTCTTTTTCACTGTATTTGCTCTAGAAACCTGTAACCTGTAATATGCAACAAACATGCGTCAAGAGTACCTGTTTATTTATAAAAAGGATAAGAATAGGGGAATGATAAATGCAATATTATGGTCTGAACAACCCCCAATACCGGGAGAGACGAATCCCCTCCTATCGCTCATTGCCTCCATGTGAATCGGGACTGTATCCAAAAACCACCTGTTTGCATGACTCAGTAGAGCCGTGGTAGGGTGGAAATCAAAGCACAGTGGGAGACACACAAGACTCTATGACGATCTCGGGTCAACAGACTAAGCTGTACCAGTGTCACCAGAGAACTGCCATCTGACGTGAGGTATAATACCATCTGGGAGTTCTCGGCGAGTCCGTTCAGTGTACGCAGTCTCCATGAGCACCCGCATACCATCTTCGATGTCAAACACCAATGGATATGGGATCATCCATCGCCCATCGCATGGGTCGAGAAGATATGCGCTAGTCTACTCTGGAATATCGATGCCCCGTCTCGATATTCCCACGACTAGGAACAATGAAGGATATACTCATTGACTACCCAGGCCTCACTAGTATGATCTGCATCATAGTCCTGGAAGTCGAGTATACATCCTAAGGGCTTTATCAACATGTAATCAGAGAGACAGAAAGTATACATGTTAAGATAAAGAGCAACCAGATAGCGTACTATCATGTCGAGCAAGAAAGTCCTACCTATATATGTCCCAGCATAGACTACAATATACATCCAATGTACAGTAATGGCCTCTAGGGCATACATATAACTAACAGGATGATCTTCGATAGTCTTTCGTGTTTTATATGAGTTGCCGTCAAGACCCTGAAGCTGGGAATATTGCCTTTCGCTTCGTTTTGCTGGCATTGTGTCTGCTGTATCGAGACGAATGTCGCGGTTGTCTCTAGGTTGTTGATGAAACGTCGAGGCTTGGAACTAGGGACTTTGCCATAGCTCCATTGTTGGTGTCGCGTCTGCATCTTGGTATAGGAAGAACGCTGAGGTGACATCGCGTCTACTGTATCGAGATGGGCATCGATACGGACTCTAGGTTGTTGGTGAACCGTCGAGATTTGGAACAAGGGACTTTGCCATGGCTCCGCTGTTTTGACCCTGGGGTGACATTGCGTCTGCTGTAGCGAGACGAATGCTGAGATGGAGCTAGGATTTTGCCATCACTCTGCTTTGTTTCGACCGTGAGGTCTTCGTTGATGTTGCATCTACATCCTGTTGGGCTGCGAAGGAACATCGTTGTTGACATTGCGTCTGGTATAACGAGACGAATGTTGAGGTGGAGCTGGGATTTTGTCGTCACTCCGCTTTGTTTCGACCATGGGGTTCGTTGACGTTGCATCTGCATCCTGTTGGGCTGCGAAGGAACTCCATTGTTGACATTGCATCTGGTATAACGAGACGAATGCTGAGGTGGAGCTGGGATTTTGCCGTCACTCCGCTTTGTTTCGACCATGGGGTCTTTCGTTGACGTTGCATCTGCATCCTGCTGGACTGTGAAGGAATGCCATTGTTGGTCTTCTGGGATGCAGATGTGATCGTCGAGACTTGGCTCTCTTTCTGATGGAGCCTGGTGAGATGATATGTTTCCCTCTTTGTTTGCGCCTCTGGATTGTATACAGGGATCGATGTGATCTCACCTGTAGGGAAAAAAATTTCATTTTATTTCATCTTTTATTTCTTTCCGCAATCCTCTATCATTTCATCTTTTTATATCGCGAAAGTCGCGATTTCACAATCATTTCGGCTATTTTTCGCGGTGCCCAATCATTTCGGCTATTTGTTTTATTTACTCGCTGCTTTTTATTGCGAGTTGCCCAACCATTTCAGCTATTTTGTGTGCATACATTTTTACTTGCTAATTTTGTTGCAAGTTGCCTAATCATTTCAGCTATTTCGTATGCATTTGTGGCTCGCTGACTTTTTGCTGCGAGTTTGGGATTTGATACTGATTTAGGCACCAACATCGCTACAACTGGGATATTGCCAGGAACGAATCATCATTTGCCTCTTTCGATGTCGAACAAAGGTGACTTAGCGAACAGGGTTAGGATCCTGTCGACTAAGGCTTTTGACTTTACGGTCCGTAAGGGTCTCATAAAGGTATTTTTCCCTACAAGTCGTGATGATCTCGTAGGTGGGTTTTCTCCTTAGGAATCGTGAGGATTCCTAAGCATATGTTCTCTTATAAGTCGTAAGGATCTTACAAGAGCGTTTTCTCCTTATAAGTCGAGAGGACTTACAAGGGTTGTCCACTGTGTAAACATATCCCTAGTCGCGGGTAGGACTTTGTTAGGGAAATGTTTATTCGCGCCCGTGGATTGTATACAAGGGTCAATATTGAAACTCTTGTAGGGTAACACTGGAGGTTGTGATGGCTTAAGAACAGGTTCAGATCCCTGTAGCTTAAGGCTTTTGAATCCTATGAGCCGTGAGGGTCTCAAAGGGGAATTCTCCTTAGGAGTCGTGAGGATCTCGTAAGTGTAATTTCTCCTTAGGAATCGTGGGGATCCCTAAGTGTGTTGCTCCCTTATGAGTCGTAAGGATCTCACGCAGGTTTTTTCCTCCTCACAAGGTCGACAGGACCTTGCAAGTGCTTTTTAACGAGATTGCTCCCTTTCGGGTTTTCACAAAACTCGCCGGTAGTCCTGCTGTTTTTACTCACGGAGCCCTTTCGGGTTTTCATCCGTGCCCATCTCGCTTATGGACATACCTTTTTTTTTGCATCAACTTTGGGATGATGCGGTCCGTAGTAGTTTATAGACGTCTCGGTCAACAGCCAGCTTTAGGACATAGTGGTACATCGTTAGTTTAGGGACGTTTCGGTCCGTCGTTGCCGTATTTGAGGAAAATTTCTAGTTTACGGACTTTTTCAGTCCATTGTTAGTTTTAAGACATTTCGGTACATTGTTAGTTTAGGGACGTTTCATTCCGTTGTTACTTTAGAGACGTTTCGGTCCGTTGTTAGTTTTAGGACATTTCGGTCCGTTGTTAGTTTTAAGACATTTCGGTCCGTTGTTAGTTTTAGGACATATCAGTCCGTGGGTGCCATATTTGAGGCGAGTTTCTAGTTTACGGACTTTTTGGTCCATGGGGCTTTCTCTATGAATGAGCAAGATGCCCCCGGCATGTCCATTTTTTTCGGATCTTGTGGTTGTGGCGGGTTCATCATCCAGTTTTCGGACAATGCGAACTTGCCTTGTTGGTATTGATCCTCAATCCAGCCTTTGAAAATGAAGCAATATTCGATTGGATGGCTCGCTGCTTGGTGGTAAAGGCAGTAATTAGGATTGTTGACATCGCCTGGCTGCAATGGACGTTTTGGATCCGGCAGATTGATGAGTCTGTTGCGCACTGCCAGCTTGAACAGTCTCCTCGTTTTATCCTAGGAAAACGAGTAAGGACGTCCCAGTCTCTCCTCGAGGGATGGGCGTGGACGCACGTTGTTTTGGCGAACAATCGGCTTTAAGTTGCTCGGCTGTTGTTGAGTATTGGCGACGAATGTTGCCTTCCCTTTCCCTTTTTCATTTCGAGATTCCGGCTTTGAAGGGGATGGTCTATAACCCATCTGATCCATTTGGGCTAGCTTGTCAATCAAAACCTGAAATGTAGTTAGCTTGAAAAACATCATGAATTGCGAAATGGTCGCCTGCGAATCAAGAGTACCCACGAACATGCCTACCGCCGGCGCTTCTTCGATGCGCTGCTCGCACTTAGACCATAGATTCCGCCACCATATCGCGTACTGGACCCAAGTTTCTCCAGGCTTCACCCTGGCATTGATCAATGCCGTGATTGGGGTGTGTTCGCTAGCACTTGCGAAACACTGGGTGAATAGCAGCTCCATCCCTGCAAATGTCTTGACAGAGTCATTTGGGAGTTCCGAATACCACTCGAATGCCGTTTCCGACAAGCTGCCAACAAACTGGCGAAGCGGTAGTTTATCGTCACCTTCGGTGTTGCCGCACAAGGCTCTAAATTGAGCAACAAGCTGGTGTGGATTCCCCGTCCCCTTATATACGTGGAATTTGGGGATCGTGTATCCCGGCAGGTACTTTATTTGGTCGTACCAACCCGGATAGGATCGTCCAGTTTTAACAATTTGCCCAGCCGCTTCATTCTCCTGATAAACTCGTATTTGATGAGCGATGTAATCATCCAGGGCGACTTTTGAGATGGTCTCCTCCTTGGCTGCTGACAGAGCCGGTGGAGAATTTGATATCTCTCCTCTATCATCTTCAATTATTACTGGAGGATCTTCGGCCGGAGGGTCTGACTGGATCATCATGCCCACCATATCTTAGAATAGAAGGGCCATTTGTTTTATATTGGCCTCTTGTTCCGCAGCCTCCTTCTCTAATGAGCGGTTGAAGTTGAGGGAGCCGTTGCAGCGAGCACCCAGACGGATGACATCTTCTGTGGTACCACGGGATGGCTCTTTTCTTGCCGAGCTTTAATCTTCTTTGGTCGGCGAGAGTAGTCCTGGTCAATCACCGATTTCTGGATCTGTCGCCAAACTTTGTAAATTTTGGAGGACAGCCGCTGAGGGGGCTGTTACGGCTTCTTTTCTGTAGCGTTCTCTACAGGTGGAGGAGATCTCTTCAGCACGGCAGTTGGAGAGTTTTTGCGCACCCTCCTTAGCGATTCAAATCTGTTCCCAGTTGGAACAACAACATCGATTTCCACCGTTGGAGCCGCGGAGTCAGTCCAGAAGGAGAGTTACCCTCAGCCTTCCTTACTCGGCGCCAGTAAAGACGGTGAGCATGTCGTGCGGATGGAGTTGGTTCAGCTATATGGGTGATGATCAGTCGAAAATATTGCATTTTTAATGCATCAATTTCCCTATTTTTTGCAATCATCTAAAGGTGTTTGGTATAAATATAGCACATATTAGCAATTTGTCTGCAAAATACCATATAACATGTATTATACATTACAACCAGCATTATGAGGGAAATTGTGTGTTTATTATTACACACATGATCTTTTGTATATCAACACTTGTCTCGAGATTGTGTGTAGAAAATTCTCCAGGTAAAAGAGCCGGAACTGCTAAAAGTGCTGATAAAACGCATTAAGTCCAAGACTTGTGATCTGGCAGTAAATAAGAAAGTATAAAATTATTCCAGACATCAGGAAAGTGCCATAAAGCCAACACCAGAATGCCCTGAGATTTCCATGCAGAGAGCTCACTATATGGCCACGGATCCGCGGCCGAGTCAAGCCGATCCGCCGCGGATCCGCGGCCGTTTTGACTCATCGGTGGTTGGTAATTTTCCCCGAGGCTTCTTTCAATTGCCAAACTTCTTCAAGATGCTTCAAAGTCCCTAGAAATCCCCAGAAGCTTCCCTCCAACACCAAGTCTTCTCATGCAAGCTAGCTAACTATCTTAATCTAGAAGCTTCCTACAACTACCTAGCTTCCTATGCAAGCTTCATAACAACCAAGCTTCCAAGGAAAGATAAACCTAGCTTCCAGGGGAAGCTAAAAGGAAAACTATAAAAAGGCATTTAGGGCTTCATTGAAGAGGTTGTTGAGTTGTTCAGTTACACAATTAGTTGTTCATCATTTTGAGGGTAAAAATTGTAGTGAGATCCAAATCAATTCTAAAACAAATTGAGTGACACAATTTGATCCAAATCAAGATTCATCGAGTACCGATTCAAGCAAGAAATCCACGAGCCTTTTTGAAGCAACGCCGATCTTCATCCGAGCAAGTGATCCATGACGATCCACGACTCAACATACGAAGCTAGTTCGACAATTTAGTTCCTTCTCAAATCTTGTAATCTTTGAGTGTATTGTAACGAAACGACGATTAATAAAAGGTGAAAATTCTTGATCTTGCTTTTCTTTACATTTGACCATTATGAAGAGTTATCGATTCTTGATTATTTTCTTTTTCATGATGTTTAAGTGAAAACTTCGCTTGTGGAGGAATCGAGAAAATAGGTAGATGATGATGACTAAATTCTTGAACGATTCTTAAGTCTTATAAGTTTTGTAAACTTTAGGAAATTGAATCGTCGACAACCTAATTTGAGCGAGATTCTTTCTTGAATGTTTTCGCTCCAAATTAGAGATCAACGATCGATGATTGAATTTCCTAGAGGCTAGAATTTGAATGCTAATTAACGTAAGGATAAGGGATGATGATGAAGAAACCCTAGTTTCTTTAAGAGATCCTAAATCTCGTTGATTGTCATTGATCTAGCAATAAATCTTCAATAGATAAGAATTTGTAATCATAAGTATTCATCATTACTATCAATTGGATCGATTCCTACAAGCCTCTTTACAAATCTTGATAATTGATTCGATTTGGACATCTTCTTGATCTTTAGTATTTCTTGATTTTAGATCTATTTCTTAATGATTCTTGAAACTAAATTTCACAATTATTGAATCATTTTCTTTTACCTTTTAATTTTCAACTCAACTAAAACGATAACGAACAAATCACACTTTCTCAGTGGACGATCCATTCTCATTGACGAAACTACAATAGACACCGTCAATTGATTGCGGTTTACAAATTTTTTTAGTTGTGATCTTTACACTTTTCAAAACACGACATGGAAATCGATTATCAATCAGGTGACTTCCTCATGCCCCCTGTGTTGGTCAGAAGTTGTCGTTGTCAGCCTCTTGAAGACCGATGTCTGTTGAGAAGCAGTGTCCAATCTGTCAAAGACAGACCTCTGGGCAGGGGAAGCAGCTTTGAGGACTTCTCCTGGAGCGGGGGCCGGAACAGTCAGTCCTGTGAAGACCGACCCTTTGGCAGGAGAAGCCCCTTTGACGACTTCGAGAGCAGGAATGGCTATCCGCTTAGGGATAACCCTTTCTGGTATCGCGGGTTTCTTCACGGGCCCGTTGGAGCTTTGGCCCAATCTGTCAAAGACTGAGGCGTTGGATTCGGATAACCTGTTGAGAAGGGCCGCGGCAATGGTAAGTCGATCAAAGACCGACTTCTTGGGGGCTTCTTGCGACAGCAGCGGGGCATTGAAGCTCATCGGTGGGATCATGGTCCCAAAGAACAGCCCAGTGGTGGCCTGAGTTACTTGCTCCACCGGCATCTTGAACAGGGAGGCCGCTTGGGGCCCGTAGGTTACACCTCCAGATGAGGCGGAACGGGAGTTGCAATTGCAATTGGAGCAGTTGGAGGCCATTGATCTTCTGTTTTCTGCACGGAGCAAGACACCAAATCTTAGTACCTCAAATCTAGGGCAACTATAGCAAACCGCGATTCGTTCACGAACACGACACACGAAGTGTGGAGTGGAAAGAGGAAAAGGTCCCACCGGGCGTGCCAGAATCTGTTCCCAGCCGAAACACAGAGACGTGACCGCACAGGTCCGTCTTGCCTGAATTTTGGGGCGGATGCTAATTGGTGCTATCCGTCCACCTCTCCGAATATGCCAAGTTGATTTATGATACCGTGTATCGAAGGTTTAAACGGATGCGGCCGATGTAGCAGACTTTGTCAGATTCCCCCTCATTGAGGGGTTTTTGATTGTGGGGACGTTCTTCCCTGCAGGCTCAAGCCCCTGCAGTTAATTATGCTACCGCATCGCGGTAACCACTTTCTCCTTCTCCAGATGGTCACTTCGTGTCGTGTGTGTTTGTTTTATTTTTGGTTGCCCGTGGATTGTATACGGAGACTAATTTATGTTGTCGCCCGTAGGGCGTGGATTAGTCCAAATCCGTATTTTCTTAGATTTGGGTTCGGAGGTTGGGTTTAAGGATACGTTAGTCTCATTTGAGACTAAAATCAACTTAAACGTATGTTAAGGATACGTTAGTCTAATTTCAGACTAAGATCAACTTAACGGGATCGTTTAGATCCGACAAAAGAGCATTTGGGCTCTATTATTTAGTTTAGGGACATTGCGGTCCATAATTAGTTTAAGGACATTACGGTCAGATGTTAGTTTAAGGACATCTCGGTCCATTGTTAGTGTAAGGACATCTTGGTCCGAGGTTAAGGACATCATAGTCCATAGGCTTAAGGACCCCACAGTCCAAGGTTAAGGACATCATAGTCCATGGGTTTAAAGGACCCCACAGTCCAAGGTTAAGGACATCATAGTCCATGGGCTTAAGGACCCCACAATCTAGTTTAAAGACGTCATAGTCTATGAAATGTATGGTTGTCGGGACCCGTCACCTCTCTGAAGACATTGAAGGATTACAACGACATATATCAGAGGGGTTCAGAGATGTACCCTTGAACCAATTTTGGTTGAGATCTGTAGTCCAATTTGGGGCTAAGATCTGTTAAAAGATTTATGAGCATATGGGCTCAATTAATCTGAGTTGAGGACTTATGGCCGATCTTGTGCTAAGTCCAATCAGGTTAAAATGTTTAACATTTATTTTGGGCTATTGAGCCTTTTGTTTGGGCTTGGCCCTTTAAACAATGCTGAGCATCGATTTGGATTCTGACAGTATTTCTGTCTTTTATTGAATGCTGAGCATAGCTCTGGGCTTTATTAAAGAACAATTTATGTTCTATCAGCGAGACACATGGTGCGCTTGGCGCTTTGCGCCAGTCAAAGAACGCAGTGTGCTTCTGCCGAGTAGCGCACAAGTGAGGGACACGTGTCGCGCTTGGCGCTAGCACCAGTTAATGAGCGCAGAGCGCTAGTTTATGAGCGCATTGCGCTATTAGTTTAGTGGCGCACACGTGAGGAACACGTGGTGCGCTTGGCGCTGAACGCCAGTCCATGAGCGCAAAGCGCTATTTCAAGAGCGCAAAGCGCTAACTGTTAAGTGGCGCACACATGAGGGACACGTGTCGCGCTGAGCGCTAATCAATGAGCGCAATGCGCTATGTTTGGAGCGCTGAGGATCTTTAAAATTAAGAGCGCCAAGGCTCTACAACGGTTTGCGCTAGATGTGGAGCGCTGAAGTGCTTCTTTTATGCAACTTAGATCAGTTTGCGTCCTGAAAATTAAATTCTCTTTTTATAAGAGACTTTGTCTCAAGGTTCTAAAAACAAAGTTCTTAAATTTATAGGAGATATTTAAATCTCTTATTTTGGTGAAAAGCTTTGCCTTTATGGATCTGTGATCCTAAGAGAATTGAATTATTCTATCCCCCTTTTTTATGATGAGATGTTCATGATCTCTGAAAGACAATTTGTTTTATAGATCTATGATCTGTGAGAAGAATTATGTTCTTCTTCTTGTGATGAGATCCTTTGGTCTCTTTGTGAAAGACTTTGGTCTTATAGATCTATAATCTTTTAAAGAAGTAAGTTCTTCTTTTTAATTATGAGATGATTTCATCTCTCTGTTCATTTTTTTTTACCTTGAAGAAACTCTTCTTTTCCTGAGAGCTTGGCTCTTCTTTCTGAGATCTCGGCTCTTCTTTCTGAGATCTCTCAAAGCTTATGGGGGGTTCCTCTCTTTGTTTCTGTATATCCGAGAGTTGAAGTCTTGGGGTCTTTATATAGGGCGAGTTGATTTGTTCAATCAGTTAAGAAGATCTTTTCTCCAATTGATTTGGGGAATTTTCCATCGTTTGATCTTTGATCCAAGGGCTTCTGATTTACAGAAGGCAATCTTCTTATTTTTAACAAGATTGGTAAATCTTTCCATACAGAATTTATTCTATACTTTGGTGATTTTTTAATCACCATTGGATCATTGATCCAACGGTGCTCTAATTTACAGAGCACAATCTTGTTGTTTGGAAAGATTTTGAGGAATCTTTCCTTAACAGAATTTATATCTGATTAATTGATGATCTATCATTATTATTAGATCTTTGATCTGAAGGTGGGGAGCTTTTAGTTCCAGCGCTAGCGCATCCGTGCTTTGCACGTGGTGCGCTGCTTAGAGGGCAGCGCACCTAGCGCTACCGCATCCGTGCTTTGCACATGGTGCGCTGCTTAGAGGGCAGCGCACCTAGCGCTACCGCATCCGTGCTTTACACGTGGTGCGCTGCTTAGAGCGCAACACACCTAGCGCTAGCGCACACGTGCTTTGCACATGGTGCGCTACTTAGGGCGCAGCGCACTTAGCGCTGCTTCTGAAGCGTTGCTACATTTCAAAATTTTAATTTTGAACAGAGCTTTGCTATGATTAGGGGAAACAAGGTCACTCCCGGTGAAGGGATCTCGGCTCTTTCCTTGTCGAATGAGGTGCAGGATATTCCTAACCGAATACCGCTGTGCAAAGCAAAAGAAAATGTTTGTAATATCATTTTTAAAATTGGTTCCAACAACATCATATAGGTTTTTTTTACCTTGCATTGATCATAATCAACGCAGTCCCATCAATTAAACATATCACATCAGAAAAGAACGAAAAATAAAATGTACGTATATGCCATTCGCATTCGCCACTGGGTCCCATCATCACCCGTTAGGTTACTTAACTAACGACAGAGCGGGGGCTGGACTAGCGCAGGTGCAAAACATATACAACATCTAATAGTATATATAAATATATATAACATTCGTCCCAGGCATGATATAAGCAACATCATAAAATCTCAACCTAGCAACACAGAGTGGTGGATAATTCTGGAGCCCTGGGTTTCACTTGAGCTGCAAATGAGACCCGACATTCCCCTGTCGTGTGGATAGCCTGTGCAATGAAAATCTAGACCCCTACGAGTGCGGCAAGTTACCCGCCAATCCCAGAAGTGAGGCAACCTCAATCAACAACGTGAATGGGCCACTTAGCACTTCACGAAATCCGGTAACTTGGGCACCCCTCCGTGGGTCAACCTATACCCCCTATGAGTGTGGCGAATAGCCCGCCAATTCTAGAGTAAGGTCCCCTCCGTCTCAACGCCATGAGATGCGGACCTGTTGCCCTCTAGAACCCGGCTATTCGTGCACTCCACTGCGAGGTAATCCTAGTACAGAAAAGAAAATAATATGTACAAGGGTGACATCGACCTCAGCCCGGTCGTGTCCCAAACAAATAATATACAAACTGGCAGTGACGGCAGTCCACATGTCGGACGCTCGCCCCACAATATCAAATGTACAAATGACTCTAAACTGTACTACTATTGCACCAAAGCTATCCACTACGACGATCCAACCACAATCACAGCACAACACAGAACATCAACATGAATATCACGTTCGCAAACTCGTCTAAAAGAACATATAGCAGTTAGACGAGTTGTACCGATCGAATGACATTCATGGTCGCAGAGAGTAATGCATGTACTGTAAACACACAATTAAAATTTCGATCGACTAAATCTTTCTAAATTGGCCCCAAATGCAAAACCAGCACTCAGACAAATCTGGGCCAAAACTATATATCACAAAAATCCAGAAAAAATTTGGAGACGTTTGGCCACAAAAGCGCGGCGGAACCGCCGCCAACAGGCACATTTTGCGGCGGTTTCGCGGCCAAATTGTGGAGTTAGTGGCTCAAATTTCTTTCGGTGCCCTATAATTGCATGCACGTAATTTTAAGATGCCTGAAAATATTTTTTGAGCAAGTTTGAAAATCGACAGCGGGCACATCAACATGGAAATATGATTCGGAAAAATTGGTCGATCAAGATTTTAATCTTGTGCAAACTAACTAATAGGGTTTATGGGTTGGCTCTAATACCATGTTGGGTTACGGCAGCGCCCCGGCCATCAAACCGTGGCCAAATGCAGAACAAAAATTTATAAAAACTGGCGCTACCACAACCCGATGCCCGGATCTTTCCTAAATCCTATACTAGCAATATGTAAAACTAGGAATTAGATGGTTATACCGAATGAACCAAGTCCTTCGGGTCTTCAACCATTTCTAAGCTCCTTAAGGTGTTGCGGATCGAATTTGGTTGCCGATCTTCCTCCATCTACGATGATCCACCCGAGGGTAACGGCGCAAGCTTCAGGTTCTCCTAGCGGACCAACCGACCCTCCAAGGTTGCTAGCAATGGAGAGTGGAGGTGTAGGAATGCTTCACTATATTTTTCTCTCATACTAAATGCTCAAATGAGCAATGCAAGAAGATGAAGAAGGAGGCGAGGAAAGCAATGGCATGAGCAACCATGGAAAATGGCTAAGTGTTTTTTCCTAGTGAGAAAGAGAATGAAGCCATGAAGCAAGTCAAGAAAATCAAGTGAAGAATGAATCAAGTCAATAATAGATGGCATGGCATGTAAAGAATAATGGCCACAAAAATTCGACCATGGAAAAATATCTCGTCAATTTCCATTAAACAAATCCATGCCATACCTCTCTACATGCCATGACCTATGCTCATGCCAACTCACCCCTCCACCTCATTTCTAAAATGATTTTCTAAAAAGAAAATCAGTAATGATGTGGCCATCTTCTAGAAGATATTCCGTATAAATACGGAATACTTCCCGGTACACGTATCGAAATACATATACACGTATTCGTACAAAAATATGAATAACCAAGAGAGAAAATGAATAGTGAACAATAATACTAGAATACATATATATAAATACCTATATAAATTTTTAAATCAAAACCTGATTTAATAATCCGGCTCAGTCCTAAACCGCTAGTATTATCAACCGTCCGATTAAAGTCTGTGCAGCCTGTATACATATTTAATCGGACACCTGTATATACCAACATACGTCATCTACACCATATCGCCTGGACCATGAAAACCCTCTGTGTGGGACTCTAAAGACCCGTCAATACGCAGGCAGTGGGTTTAACCATAAGTACGTCAGCGGCTCTAGCTGTACAAACGGCTACCCAGGTATTGAGCGAAAGGAAGGCCGACATGACAATCTCCGTACAGTCTGGTCTGTTCGTCTAAGAGTATCGCATATCGAGTCTAGGGGGTGGATAATGTCAGACCCCTAATAACACGATAATTTGTGTCGGTATGTAACCCATCACCACATGAGAAACTACTGATCCTAAATCAGTAATTCTCTACTACCTTGGCCAAGGATTTCTGGTGATGGCCACCCGTGCACTGCGCGACATCAACCCCCAATACCGGGAGAGACGAATCCCCGACGATCCACGCACTGCCTCCATATGGCTCGGGACTGTACCCAACTAAAACCTGTTTGCACGACTCCTTTGAGCCGTGGTACGGTATTAATCAAAGTACAGTGGGAACTCATATGAGACAAATGACGATCTCAGGTCGACAAACTAAGCTGTACTCATGTTACCTGAGAACTGCAATCTGACAATAGGTATAATACCATCTAGCAGGTTCCCGACGAGTCCGTCCAGTATACTCATAACCCAATGAGCACCTGTATACTATCTTAGGTGACTAACTGACACCAATGGCTTGTGAGACCGGCCACCGCCTCTTATCAGGGTCTGGATAAGTATACACTAGTCTACTCCGGAGTATCGATGCCCAGTCTCGATACTCCTACGAATAGGGACATTTAAGGATGTGCTTATAGACCATCCAGCTCCCACGTATATGATCGCCATCATAATGCTGGTAGTCAAGTAAGAATCTTATGGGCTCTATCAACATATAATGCCACCTAATGATGTACATGATGATGAAGATAAACCAGATAGCATACTATCATCTCGAGTAAGACTGTTCTACCGGTATAGGTCCTCCCTCAATCATCACAATCGCATGCATGTGATTCAATAATTGACTTGAGCGCACTATAGCCAACAATCTCCCACTTGCACTTAAGGCTAATTATTGCGGTGTCGCATACTCACAGCCCGTGTGATACTGAACACCCAACTTCTCTACTAATCAGTCTCGCAAAGCCCGTTTGCGAAACTATTGCGTTGCGAAACCAAAGCCCGTGTGATACCGAACACCAATGGCTTGTAGACATTGGACCACACACGTCACTATGTATAAGTTCTAAGAGCTCGCTCGCTCTTACTCCGTGTCTAGTGAACGGAGTCTTTGTCATTTTTCCTTTGAGATATGATTGACAAGTTGCATAAGACTGATATTCGAATGTATCCAAATATCCCTCTTTATGTAACTTGGTCAACCGTGTTTCATTGATGTGACCCAGTCTGGAATGTCATAAGAAAGCTTGATTTAATTCTGGAGACTTTCTTTTGTATGTGTTCTGGACGTTGAAAACTTGCAGTTAGTTTAATACGTATATACCATTGTTTAGTGTTCCCGACCCAATCAAACCATGATTAAGGTGGATGTTTACGACATCGCTTACAAATGTAAAATCATAACTTTCTTTAGATAACAAAGATACAGAAATGATATTACAAGTCAATCTAGGTACACAAAAATAGTTGCGCAAAACCAAAATATGTCCACTTGTCAATCATAAGTGATATTCCCCTACGGACATAGCATTCACGCTCGCTTCGTTAGCAACCCTGAGGGTCGTATCACCCGTCTTCAAAACTCTACGGCTTCTCAGTGCCTGTAAAGAATTACAAATATGAGATCCTAATCCGGTATCCAATACCCAGGAAGTAAAGTTGATTGATAGACAATTTTCAATCACAAACACACCTGAAGCTGAAGCCACAACCTGCTTCACACCCTAGTTCTGGGCTTTCCAGGCCCTACAATCTTTCTTCCAATGGCCCTTCTTGTGACAATAGAAGTATTCTTCCTTCCCTACAGTCGGCCCCAACTTTTCCTTTGCCCCTTGCCTTTACCTTACTCACACCGCCTTTCGGTTTGGTGGGGGCCTTCTTCTTCTTCCCCTTGGCTTTCGTCTTGGATCTAGAAGAGGAAGATCCTCCAACAAGCAGAGCAGGTGTCTTCCTGGACTTCTGCAGGGTGCCCTCGGCACTCCTCAACATGTTGAGGTGTTTTGGAAGTGTAACTTCCTTCTCTTGAATGTTAAAATTCAAGATAAACTGGGCGTAGGTAGAGTAGAGGGACTGTAGAATCAAGTCTGTATACAGCTCGTTCTCCAACGCGGTCCCAAGGTCCGCGAGCTCTTCAATCAAGTTGATCATTTTAAGGACGTGCTCCCCTAAAGATGACCCGATAGCCAACCTCGCTTGAAATAGTTTCTTCGAGGTCTCGTATCTTGCAATACGAGATTGCTCTCTATATAAGTCCTTGGTATGGAGGAAGATGGATTCAAGATCCATCTTCTCGTGCCGCCTCTGGTGTTCATTATCCATAGAGGCCAGCACGAGGCACTTGGCTTTCACACTGTCAATTTCCCAAGTCTTACTGATTTCCTTATCCGCAACGCTGGAATCTGGACCTGGGACGGCGGGGGCTTTGATAGTAAGAAAATAGCTCAGTTTGTCATATGTGATGGCCATCTGGACATTCCTAAGCCAATCTTTATAGTTTGGCCTCGTTAATATGTTTTTATCTAAAAGTAACTTAAGGCCGGTCATCTTAGTCGCTGCAATTAGGATAGAGAGAAGAAACACTTTACCATGATACTCTTGCAAGTTTAGATTGGTTTTTAGTTCATCTAAACAAGATAGATCCCACCGTTTCTCAAATCCTTCCTCAAACCATAAAAGAACAATTAGCCAGATTAATCTCAACGTACAATTCTTGCTTAACCTTTCGGCCAGGCTAGTGTCGGTACTTCGAGAAAGGTTTTACAATGCTTTCGCGAAGTTTCTTAATTAAATAACCTCTTTTTCCTGGAGGCATAACCCCGCTAACACTATTCTAGACACCTACTTGGTTTATAATATTGATCGTTAAGTGAAAAAATCTCCCGAGGAGTAGCATATACTCACAGTAGGATCGGGATCCAAATATCATTGTGTGATAATCCTGAAGGAATCCTACCAACATTATCACACTCTAAATGGTATGTAACACTAGCAAGTTTCAGTTTCTTTAGAAACTCTTGATGTGGATTTTTGCCCCATGCTCTTATGACCTTGACGAATGCCAACACATCATAAGTCACATGTCAAGTTCTGCCCGTCACTGTCTAGGTTAATTTGAACCCACCCGTACATACCCTTGACAAAGGCCAAAATAGTAGTACGACTGTCCCAAACCAACGCATCTATCTAAGCTACAGATGAATATTCAGCAGCTACCAATCACTATGCCTTGGCGAAGGTCAAAATACATAGCTTGAATACTACTGAATACCCAACTGAAATGACGGAGGGCTACGGATGGTTTTGGCGAAACCGTGAACGTAATGAACTTGATTTAATCGAAGGAACCTGATAGCTTTTAAAGGAGTGGTTTAAGCTCCGCATTTTAAAAGTTTGTTGTTTTGAAAAAACCAAGTGGTTTAAAAATATTCCAATAATTCAACTTTGGTTTGTTTGCTTTATATTAATGTAATGTAGTCCCATCATTTACACCTATCATCACAGAGAGAAACGAAAATATGACGTACGCTTATGCCATCCGTATTCGCCACTGGGCCCCGTCTAACACCGTTAGGTTACTTAACTAATGCCAGAGCGGGGGCTAGACTAGCGCGGATGCAAAACATAAGAAACGTCTATTATATAACATATATAATATATACATTCGTCTCACGCAATAATAGGCATTCCAGATCACAGATGAACATATTGGATATACTGGGAATTCCGCGTTTTGTTTAAGCCTGTAACGAAAGACGGATTCCACGGTCGTGGTGAATAGCCAAACCCCACCCTAGACCCCTACAGGTGTGGCAAACTACCCGCAAAATTCCCAAAATGAAGCAACCTCCCTTAGGAAAATGAGTAGGCCACTAAGCACTTCAAAGAATCCGGTAGTTTGTGCACCCCACCTTGGGTCTATCATAAGAGCAAAAAACAGTAAATGAAATAATACAACGGTGGCTACAACCTCAACTTGGATGTGCCCCACAAAATAATATTACATCACTTTACAATTTACATCGAATGAAAGAAAAACACTCATCTCACATCTCCGGCTATTCATCCATGACGATCCAATAAGTTCATATACACAAACCAACATCACAGATATGTGCAACCCCAAACTAACCGATATATAGCAATTAGCTGAAGTTTATGAACACATATATCACAACACAGATAAAACCCGATTAGCCAAGAACTTTAGAATTCCGATCGAAAACTATTTTCCGTATCTACCCTAAGTGTAAACCAGCACACAGAAAATACTGGGTAGAAACCAAATATACCAGAGAACAATACACCCAACATTTAGAACAACATAAGAAGAACGAATTGAATCGGCCTCGACTCGGCCGCGGAACAGCGGCGGAACGCACCGTTCTGCCGCGCTTTCGCGGTCGTCTTGGCGATTCATTAGCTCGTTTTTCTTGGGTGTTCTTATAATACCCTGCACTGAATTTTCATAGCTCTAAAATAATTTTTTCTGGCAATTTAAAAATCGACAGAAACTAGAGGGTGCGGGTGTATTGTTTTCGCGATTTTCCGATGATCAAAGTTCTAATAACTTGCTAACAATCTAGTAAAGGTTTAGTAGGCTCTGATACCACTGTAAGTTGATGCCACGCACCCCGTGGGTCCGCGGGGAGGCGGAGATTGCAAAAAACGATTTTTATATGCTTCATAACATCGACTAAACTCCAGGATCGATACTAAACCCTAACTAACAAGCTAACTAAAAGGTTTAACTACTATGTAAGAAAGTTATACCTCAAGTTACTAGTCCTTCTTGTTCTTGATGTCCTCCTCCTCCTTGTGAGCTCCTAGAGTGTGTATGGATCGCGCTTCCTCGTCGGCCTCCTCGAGTCGAAGAAGATCCACCCGAGAGTGTTTACCTTGAGCTTCTACCTCTAAGATTAGGTAAGTAGGTTACTTAGTGTGCTAATCAAAGTAGCCTAAAAGAGGTAGAGAGTGATTATGGATAGATTAGTCTCACTAACCCTAGGATTCTCAACACATGAGACAATTAGGGTTTGAGAGGAAGAAGAAGAGAGCTTGAGGAAAGAGAGAGTGTTTGAAATAATGATAAGTGAATATGGCTATTTTTATGACTATATGGCATCCCAAAATATCTCACAAATATCTTACAAAATATCTCAAAATATCTAAGTCCATCATTGCCTCAAAAGTCAACCATGAGTCACCAAGTAGTCATGCTTCAATTATCATACAAATAACACCTCATTTTCTCCACCTCATAAATGTTTTAATCAAAATATAAAAACCCTAATGAGGTGTCTCCTTCTAGAAGATATCTTGAACAAATTACAAGAATGCCCCTCATCCGTATATACATACCCGTATCCGTATTCCGAGAACACGAATACAATGAGACAAAACTAATCCAACGATCTAATACTAGGATCCGGCTTAAAACAAAGCCCATTAGTATTATCCATTCGAACATGATCCGTGCATAAGTACACGTATATGTTCGAACCCTGTCGTAAAACCATACGACCTCTACATCGTTTCGCCCGAAGCAGGGAAACCCTCTGTGTGGGACTCTAAAGACTCGACACTACGCTGGCAGTGGGTTTAACAACAAGCCGTCAGCTGTACTAGATGCAGGTAATGGCTATCCATGTATCTGTCGATAAGAAGGCCGATGAGAAAACTCATCCGAACTCCTACTGAGCCTATCTGTGACAATCTCCATACAGTCCAGTCTATTCGTCTAAGAGTTTCGCATATCGGGTCTAGGGGGCGGTAAACGTCAGATCCCTAATAGAGCAATAAGTCGTGTCGGAGTGTAGCCCAAAACACCCCAAGATACTACTGGAGTACCTACCAGTAAATCTCACTTGCCCTGGACAGGGACTTTGTGTAATGGCTTTCCGAATCACAGTGCGACATCAACCCCCAACACCGGGAGAGATGAATCCTATCTAACTGCCACTGCCTCCAAGTGCTTCGGGACTGCACCCAACTACTACCTGTTTGCACGACTCATCAGAGCCGTGGTAAGGTAGTAATCAAAGAACAGTGGGAACAAGCTCGAGGCGAAGTAGCAGTGTCAAGTCAACGGACTATGTTGTACTCATGTCACCTGGGAACTGCTACCTGACGATAGGTATAGTACCAACCAACAGTTCCCCATGAGTCCGTCCAGTGTAACTCATAACCCAATGAGCACCTGCATACTATCTCCAGTACGACATACTAATAGCTGTGGGACAGACCATCTCCCATGCTGGGATGAGAAGCGTATACACTAGTCTACTCTAGAGTATCGATACCATGTCTCGATAATCCTACGACTAGGGACTTGTATATAGATGTGCTTATAGACTACCCATCCCCCACTAGTGTGACTGCCATCACAACGCTGGTAGTCAAGCAAAGATTCTAAAGGCTCTACCAATATGTATTAGCAATACGCTAAAATAAACATATACACATATTAAGATAGAAACAAACCAAGTAGCATACTACCATATTGAGCAAGATTGTCATAAAATCCGTGTATATCCCAAGCTTCCAAAATGTAATATACAAACCAGTACTATACAATAATGGCCTCTAGGGCATATGTCACTAACAGGCTCCACTAATAATTGAGAGAAATATTTAGAGAGGAAATTTTTTAAAGAATTTTCAGAGTATTTTCTAGGGAAAAACTATATGGGCAGCCAAGGGTATTTATAGGAGAAATACAATTGAAAGGTGGTGTAAAAAGAAAGATTAAAGAGCAATTAAAAGAATTTTAAAGGAGGAAAGACAGTGGGGCAGTTCTCTAGATTAAATGGAAGAGTTTGGAATATAGAAATAAACAGACGGGAGATGAAGAGACTAACTGGCACGAGCGGAGCCTGTTTGGGTGAAGCAGGGCCGACCAAACCCGGGTCCTGGCCGACCTGTTTGGTTTGGTTGGGGTGGATTGGGTCGGGGTTCGGGTCATGGTCTCATATCGATGTTACAAGTCCAAAAATATATATCTTTTCTTCTGAATCATTTTATAACTCTGTGTACTGCCCATGAAAGTTTCATGATTCTAAAAACGTTAAAAAGAAATTAAATAAAATAATTGGGCATGCAAGGATTCGAACACATGAACTATGGAACGGCAGGGTAAAGGCTTAACCAATGGGCTACAAGCTTGTTATTGCAATTATTTATCAAGAATTACTTATAACTCATCATTAGAACAGAAATACACCCTTTTATTAATATTGGAATAATAAAAGTGTACAATAATTTTAGGGTTGTTACACTTAATCTATAACTAAATTAGTCTATAGTTCGTAACTTGCATACTTAGTTCGTAAACTATATACTTAACCTATATTCATAACTAGTAAGCTATATATATATATATGATTCATGTTATGTGTTTGCGTACGCGGCTAAAGGTCCGTACAGACTATGATTGGATGTTTGGTTGATATCGTACGATGGAGATTCCGTACTGGATAAGATGAGAATAGATTGTCGAATGCGGCCTTTGTTTATTTGACACGTGGAGTCTTGCTATTTTCCTCGATTAGGATATTTCGATAATGCTGAAGATTATACTCATTTTAAAACTAAGAATTTGTTTCCTATTTTAAAATGATAATGTCAAGAATTTGCTGCTAATTTCAAATGAATATCTATTTTAAAAATTACGCAGCCGCCTTATTTCCAAATAACGTTTAGTTCTATTTTAATGTATAATCGTATTATCAGTAAGTATTTATTTACTTACAACGCTTGTTCACGTTACGTTTTCTTTACTTGTTATAAGTTCGTGCTTCAATTATTTTATTACTTACACTATGTTATCTTATTCGTTCTTATATACTTCGTATATTTAGTTTACGATACTAGGCTTGTATGAACATAATTATAGAACACTGCACAACCACCAATGATTGCTATGTAGCACTGTTAGTGATATATGCCCTAGAGACCATTATTGTATCATACTAGATTGTATATTACATATTGGAAGCTTGGGATATTCACAGTTATAATAACAGTCTTACTCAAAATGGTAGTATGCTACCTGGTTTGATTCTACCTCAATATGTACATGTGTTTCTTTTAGCATATCGCTTATACATATTGGTAGAGCCCTTAGGAACTTTGCTTGACTACCAGCGTTGTGATGGCAGTCATACTGGTGAGGGCTGGATAGTCTATAAGCACATCCTTATACAGGTCCCTGGTCGTAGAATTATCGAGACAGGGCATCGATACTCCGGAGTAGACTAGTGTATACGCTTCTCATCCCAGCAGGGGATATGGTCTGTCCCACAGCCATTAGTACAACGTACTGGAGATAGTATGCATGTGCTCATTAGGTTATGGTTACACTGGACAGGACTCATCGGGAACTGCTGGTTGGTATTATACCTATCGTCAGGAAGCGGTTCCCAGGTGACATGAGTACAGGTTAGTCCGTTGACTTGCCATCGCTACTTCGTCTCGAGTGTGTTCCCATTGCACTTTGATTACTACCCTACCACGACTCAAAGGAGTCGTGCAAACAGGTAGTGGTTGGGTGTAGTCCCGAAGTACCTGAAGGCAGTAGCGGTCAGATAGGATTCATCTCTCCCGGTATTGGGGGTTAATATCGCGCAGTGTTCGGAAAGCCATTACACAAAGTCCCTGGCCAGGGCGATCGAGAAATACTGGTAGGCACTCTAGTAGTTTCTTAGGGTGTATTAGGCTCTCCTCCGGCACGACTTATTGGGTTGTTAGGGGTCTGACGTTTACCATCCCCCTAGGCCAGATATACAAGTATCTTAGATGAACAGACCGGACTGTACGGAGATTGTCACAGACAGGCTCGGTAGGAGTTCGGATGAGTTTGCTTATCGACCTTCTTATCGACAGATACCTGGGTAGCCATTACGTGCAGCTAGTACCGCTGACGTGCTTATGATTAAACCCACTACTAGTGTACTGTCGAGTCTTCAGAGTCTCACACAGAAGGTTTCCCTGCTTCGGGCAAAAGATGTAGAGGCCGTATGATTTTAGGGCAGGGCTACGATCATATACATGTACTTGTACACGGATGATGTTCGGGTGGACAATACTAGTGGGCTTTGGTTTAAGTTGGATCCTAGTATTGTATTATTGGATTGTTATCGTCTTAGTGTATTCGTATTTTTCGAAATACGGATACGGGTATATATATACGGTGAAGGGTATTCTTGTAATTTTCTCAAGAATGCTTCTAGAAGGAGACACCTTATTATTTGGTATTATCCATTTTTGGCAAATGGATTAATGATGTGGAATTGGAGGAGACATACTTGGCATGGTGAGAGGAATGGCTCATGGATTATTATATTGGTTTGGGATCACTATTGAAGCATGTAAGATTTTTATATTGTGAAAAATCTCCATAGTTCAATAAGTGAGATGAGATATTAGCTATTCTCTACACTTAGCCATTTTCACTCTTTGTTCATTTTTTGCTCTCTCACTTTTCTCTCCAAGTTCTATCTCCTTCTTCCTCTAGTAAACCCTTACACTCACATGTGTTGTGAAACAAAGGGTTTAGTGAGATAATGCAATCCATTAAACATTCTCTACATCACCTAGGCTACTTGGATTAGCGAACCAAGTATCCTAGTTACCTCGGTTTAGAGGTTGGAGCTTGAAGCACAAACTCTCGGATGGATCATCTTTGACGCGAGGAGGACGATCATGCAACTTTCATCCGTTCACCGAGGAGCCAAGGAGAGGAGGAAAAGAAGACCCGAAGGACCGGTTCTAGGAGGTATAACACTCTTACCGAGTAGCTAAACCTCCTAGTTAGTTTAGTTAGTTAAGGTTTTAGTATAGATCCTGGAGTTAGCCGGTGTTGCGTAGTTCGTTAACATCGTTTTTTGAAAATTCCGCCTCCCCGCGAACCCGCGGGGTGCACGACATCGGCTTACAGTGGTATCAGAGCCTACAAAACCTTAACTAACTAATTAGCAAGTAGTTAGAAATTCAATCGTCGGAAAAATCCTAAAATCACGTTCGAAAACCCATGTTTCTGTCGTTTTTAAAAACTAATCTAAAAATTATTTTAGAGACCTTAAAAATACAAGCAGGGTTTTTAATGAACACAAGAGAAAATTGGGTTCGTGAGTCGCCAAGACCGCCGCGGAACCATGGCAGAACAATGTGTTTTGCCGCCGTTCCGCTACCAAGTCAAGGCTGACTTGGTCCAAATTTCTTCTGTGGGTCTACGATCTGGAATTGTGATTTTGGGAATATTTGGTTTCTACCCTGATTGTTTGTGTACTGGATTGTGCATGGAGCAGACATAGTTTTAGTTAATCGATCGAAATTCTAAGATTACTTGGCTAATCGGGTTTTCTATGTTTGATATATGATGCTAAACGTCTGCTAATCACTATACGTCAATTAGTAGGGGTTGCACATATCTGTGATCTGTGATTGTGGTTTGTGTATGTGGAGTATTGGATCATCGTGGATGAATAGCCGGGAGATGTGAGAAGGGTGTTTTCTTTTCTTTCATTCATGTAATTTGTAAAAGTGATGTAAAATTATTTTGCAGGGCACATCACGGTTGAGGTTGTATCCACCATTGTATTATTTCTTTTACTGTTTTTGCTCCTAGGATAGACCCAAGGTGGGGTGCACAAACTACCGGGTTCTTAAAGTGCCGAGTGGCCTACTCATTTTACTGAGGGAGGTTGCTTCACTTCAGGAATTCGGCGGGTAGTTTGCCGCACCCGTAGGGGTCTAGGGTGGGGTTTAGCTCTTCATACGACCGTGGAATCCTTGTTTCATTATAGGCTTGAACGAAACGCAGAATTCCTAGTATATCCAATATATTCATCTGTGAT
The DNA here is from genome assembly GCA_030015575.1 of Agapanthus africanus. Classification (NCBI taxonomy): domain Eukaryota; kingdom Viridiplantae; phylum Streptophyta; class Magnoliopsida; order Asparagales; family Amaryllidaceae; genus Agapanthus; species Agapanthus africanus. Next base: position 404,344,779 of record CM057349.1, on the reverse strand, counting down.
CTGGAATGCCTATTATTTCGTGAGATGAATGGATATATATATATATAGTAGGCGCTATTTATGTTTTGCACCCGTGCTAGTCCAGCCCCCGCTCTGTCGGTAGTTAAGTAACCTAACGGTGCATGACGAGGCCTCGTGGCGAATGCAGATGGCATAAGCGTACGCTGTATTTTCGTTTCTTCTTATGCAACGATAGGGTTAAATGATGGGACCACATTAACATTGATTAATGCAAGGAAAAACAAACCAAAACTTAATCGTTGGAACTGTTTCAAAATCACTCGGTTTTATTCAAAAAGCAAATTTTAAATGCGGAGCCTAAACCACTCCTTTTAAAAAGCTATCATGGTTCCTTCGACTATATCAAGTTCATTACGTTCACGGTTTTGCCAAAATCATTCGTAGCCCTCCGTCATTTTATATGGGTATTCAGTAATATTCAAGCTATGTATTTTGACCTTCGCCAAGGCATAGTGATTGGTAGTTTCTAGGTATTCATATGTAGCATAGATAGATACGTTGGTTTAGGACAGTCGTAATACTATGTTGGCCTTCGTCAAGGGTATGTACGGGTGGGTTCAAATTAACCTGGACAATGACGGGTAGAACTTGACGTGTGACTTATGATATGTTGGCCTTCGTCAAGGTCATAAGAGCATAGGGCAAAAATCCACATCGGGAGTTTCTAAGGAAATTGAAACTTGCTAGTGTTGCATACTATTTAGAGTGTGATGATTTTGGTAGGATTCCTTCAAAGTTGTCACACGATGATATTTGGATCCCGATCCTACTGTGAGTATCCGCTACTCTTCGGAAGATTTTTTTACTAAACAATCAATGCTATAAACTAAGTAGGTGTCTAGAACGGTGTTAGCGGGCTATGCCTCTAAAGAAAAGAGGTTATGTAATTAAGGAAGTTCGCGAAAGCGCTGGAAAACCTCCCTCGAAATACCGACACCAGCCTGGCTGAAAGGTTAAGCAAGAATTATAAGAGTGAGATTAATCCTGACTAATTCTTCTTTTATGGTTTGAGGAAGGATTCGAGGAACAGTAGGAGCCATCCTATTTAGATATATTAATAACCAATCTAAACTTGTAAGAGCATCATGCTGAGTGTTTCTTCTCTCTCTCCTAATTGCAGCAACCACTATGACCGGACTTAGGTTATTAGATAATAAATTCACTGGGCCAAACTATATTGATTGGCTAAGGAATGTCCAGATAGCACTTACCTATGACAAGCTGGACTACTTCCTTACTACCAAAGCCCTCGCCGTCCCAAGTCCAGATTCCACCGTCGCGGATGTTGATATCCCTCAGACATGGGAAAAGGATTGTGCGAGAGCTAAGTGCCTCGTGTTAGCCTCAATGGATAGTGAACATCAGAGGCAGCACGAGAAGATGGACTTAGCTTCCATCTTCCTCCATACTAAAGTTTTATATGGAGAGCAATCTCGTATCGTAAGATATGAGACCTCGAAGATATTGCTTCAGGCGAGGTTGGATGTCGGGTCATCTGTAGGGGACCACGTCCTTACGATGATTAGCGATATTGAACAGCTCACGGACCATGGGACCACGTTGGAGAACGAGTTATTTACTGACCTGATTCTACAGTCGCTCCCCTCCACCTATGCCCAGTTTATCTTGAATTACAATATTCAAGGGAAGGAAGTTACACTTCCAGAACTCCTCAACATATTGAGGAGCTCAGAGGGCACCCTGCAGGAATCCAGGGAGACACCCGCTCTGCCCATTGGAGAATCTTCCTCTTCTGTATCCAAGGCGAAAGCCAAGGGAGAGAAGAAGAAGGCCTCCACCAAGCCGATAGGCGGTGTCAGTAAGGTAGAGGGAAAGGACAGGGAAAAAGTTTCGGGGCTAACAGTAGGGAAAGAGAGATGTTTCTATTGTCACGGGAAAGCGCATTGTCAGAAGGACTGCAGGGCTTGGAAAGCCAGAAACCAGGATTCGGAGCAAGTTGTGGTTTCGGCTTCGGGTGTGTTGATGATTGAAAACTGTATGTCAATTAACTCTACCAGATCAGGATCTCATATCTGTAATTCATTACAGGTTTTGAGAAAACGTAGAGTTATCAAGGCAGATGATATGACTCTCAGGGTTGCTAACGGAATGAGCATGGACGCTGTATCCGTAGGGGAATATCACCTAGGATTGGCAAGTGGGCAGATATTGATTTTGCGTAACTGTTTGTATGTACCTAGTCTGGGTTGTAATATCATATCTGTATCTTTACTTTCTAAAGAAAGATATGATTTTACATTTGTAACCGATGTGGTACACATCCACCTTAATCAAAATTTGATTGAGTCAGGTACATTAGATAACGGCATATACGTATTAAATCAATCTCAGGTTTTCAGCGTCCAGAACACACTTAAAAGAAAGTCTCCGAAATTAAATCAGGCTTTCTTATAGCATTGTAGACTGGGTCACATCAATGAAACACGGTTGACGAAATTACATAAAGAGAGATATTTAGATCCGTTTGAATATCGGTCCTATGCAACTTGTCAATCATATCTCATAGGAAAGATGACAAAGACTCCATTCACTGGACACGGTGAAAGAGCGAGCAAGCTCTTGGGACTCATACACAGTGATGTGTGTGATCCAATGTCTACACATGCAAGAAATGGTTATTCCTATTTCATTACTTTTACGGACGATTTCTCAAGGTATGAACAAGTATTCTTGATGAAACATAAATCCGAGGCCTTTGAGAAATTCCGGGAATATAAGAATGAAGTAGAAAAACAAAGCGGCAAAAGTATCAAGACACTGATCGAGGTGGTGAATACTTAAGTGCCGAGTTCCTGGACTACTTAAAAGAGAATGGAATTCTCTCTCAGCTTACTCCTCCATACACACCTCAGCACAACGGTGTATCGAAAAGATAGAATAGAACCTTATTGGATATGGTACGTTCCATGATAAGTAACGCTGAGTTTCCGCAATCTTTCTTTGGCTATGCACTAGAATCAGCTGCATATCTTTTGAACAAGGTTCCTACCAAGACTGTGCCTACCACACCATATCAGATATGGAGTGGGAAGAAACCCTCTCTTCAATATTTGAAGATATGGGGATGTCCATCTTTTGTAAAAAAAAAGCAGCATGTGGACAAGCTCGAGGCACGCTCAGTACTGTGTAAGTTTGTGAGATACCCAAAGAACTCCAGGTGGTATCTTTTCTATTACGCAGAGAAACAAAAGGTTTTTGTTTCTCAGCATGCCCACTTTTTTGGAAACTCGGTTTTTAGAAAAAGAGATAAGTGGGAGCGCAATAGAACCGGAAGAAATTCCAGAACCACAAGCTATTACTGAAAGCATGGTGGAACCAGAAGTTTCGAAAGAACCGGACATCCTCCCGCCACTCCGCAGGACTAGTAGGCAGTCTCATCCGCCCAAGATATACTACGGTTTTCTCATAGATGGGGATAGAGAGGATTGCATCATCGATGATGATGAGCCAACTAGTTTCCAGCAAGCCATTCAGAGCAGAGACTCGGTAAAATGGATGGATGCAATGCGGACCAAAAAGGAGTCCATGTACACCAACAAAGTATGGACTTTGGACATTGCTCCATAAGAGATGTCTCCCAAGAGATTGCTCTACATACGTCGACACCATAATGAAAAGATTCAGTATGGAAGATTCGAAGCGCGGTAATCTACCGTTTGTCACGGAATCACCCTCTCCAAAGAGATGCCTCCCAAGACTGATTTGGAAAGGGGTCGCATGTCTATTATACCCTACGCTTCTGCGGTAGGCTCTATAATTTATGCGATGTTGTGTACCAGACCAGATGTAGCTTATGCCCTGAGCGTTGTAAGCAGGTATCAGTCGAACCCAGGGAAGAAGCACTGGACAGCAGTGAAGAACATTCTCAAGTACCTAAGAAGGAATAAGGAGATGTTCTTGGTGTATGGCAGAGAAGACCTCCAGATCGAGGCCTTCACTGACTCCAGCTTCCAGAGTGACAAGGATGACTCCAGGTCCATGTCGGGTTATGTCTTTACCCTCAATGGAGGGGCGGTCTATTGGAAGAGCTCCAAGCAGGACACCGTTGCTGACTCGACCATGGAAGTGGAGTATATCGCTGCATGTGACGCCGCGAAAGAAGCAGTCTAGATCAAGAAGTTCATAGCAGAACTTCAGGTGGTTCCGTCCATTGTTGATCCAATACCGCTGTATTGTGACAACAACGGTGCTATAGCTTTGGAGAAGGAACCAAGGTCCCATAAGTCCGGACACATCTTGAGGCAGTTCTACCTGATCAGGGAGATCAAGGTGTGGAGAGTAGAGACAGAGAACAACACAGCAGATCCACTTACAAAGGCCATCCCTCAGACACAGTTTGAGCAGCTAATCGAGATAAGTATGCGATATGCCAATACATGGCCTTAGTGCAAGTGGGGGATTGTTAGTGATATATGCCCTAAAGGCCATTATTGTATCCTACTGGATTGTATATTACATATTGGAAATTTGGGATATTCACAGTTATAATAACAGTCTTGCTCAAAATGGTAGTATGCTGCCTGGTTTGATTCTACCTCAATATGTGCATGTATTTCTTTTAGCATATCGCTTATACATATTGGTAAAGCCGTTAGGATGTTTGCTTGACTACCAGCATTGTGATGGTAGTCACACTAGTAGGGGCTGGGTAGTTTATAAACACATCCTTATACAGGTCCCTAGTCGTAGGATTATCGAGACGGGGCATCGATACTCCGGAGTAGACTAGTGTATACGCTTCTCATCATAGCAGGGGATATGGTCTGTCCCACAGCCATTAGTACGACGTACTTGAGATAGTATGCAAGTGCTCATTAGGTTATGAGTTACACTGGACATGACTCGTCGAGAACTGCTGGTTGGTATTATACCTATCGTCAGGAAGCAGTTCCCAGGTGACATGAGTACAGGTTGGTCCGTTGACTTGCCATCACTACTTCGTCTCGAGTATGTTCTTACTGCACTTTGATTACTACCCTACCACGGCTCAAAGGAGTCATGCAAACAGGTAGTAGTTAGGTGTAGTCCCGAAGCACTTGAAGGCAATAGCGGTCAGATAGGATTCGTCTCTCCCGGTATTGAGGGTTGATATTGTGCAGTGTTCGGAAAGCCATTACACAATGTCCCTGGCCAGGGCGGTCGAGAAATACTGGCAGGCACTCCAGCAGTTTCTCAGGGTGTATTGGGCTCTCCTCCAGCATAACTTATTGGGTTGTTAGGGGTCTGACGTTTACCACCCCCCTAGGCCCGATATGCGAGTATCTTAGACTAACAGATCGGACTGTGTGGAGATTGTCACAGACAGGCTCAGTAGGAGTTCGAATGAGTTTGCTCATCGACCTTCTTATCGACAGATACCTGGGTAGCCGTTACGTGCAGCTAGTACCGCTGACGTGCTTGTGGTTAAACCCACTGGCAGCGTACTGTCGAGTGTTTAGAGTCCCAAGCAGAGGGATTCCCTGCTTCGGGCAAAAGATGTTGAGGCCGTATGGTTTTACGGCAGGGCTATAATCACATACGTGTACTTGTACACGGATAATGTTCGGGCGGAAAATACTAGTGGTCTTTGGTTTAAGCCGGATCCTAGTATTGTATTATTGGATTGTTATCGTCTCAGCGTATTCGTATTTTTTTGAATACGGATACGGGTATGTATATACGGTGAGGGGTATTCGTGTAATTTTCTCAAGAATGCTTCTAGAAGGAGACACCTCATTATTTGGTATTATCCATTTTTGGTAAATGGATTAATGAGGTGGAATTGGAGGAGACATACATGGCATGGTGAGAGGAATGGCTTATGGATTATTATATTGGTTTGGGATCACTATTGAAGCATGGGAGAATTTTATATTGTGAAAAATCTCCATAGTTCAATAAGTGAGATGAGATATTAGCCATTCTCTACACTTAGCCATTTTCACTCTTTGTTCATTTTTTGCTCTCTCACTTTTCTCTCCAAGTTCCATCTCCTTCTTCCTCTAGTAAACCCTTACACTCACATGTGTTGTGAAACAAAGGGTTTAGTGAGATAATACAATCCATTAGACATTCTCTATATTACCTAGGCTACTTGGATTAGGGAACCAAGTACCCTAGTTACCTCATTTTAGAGGTTAGAGCTTGAAGCATAAACTCGGGTGGATCATCTTTGACGCGAGGAGGCCGATCATGCAACCTTCATCCGTTTACCGAGGAGCCAAGGAGAGGAGGACAAGAAGACCCGAAGGACCGGTTCTAGGAGGTATAACACTCTTACCGAGTAGCTAAACCTCCTAGTCATTTTAGTTAGTTAAGGTTTTAGTATAGATCCTGGAGTTAGCCGGTGTTGCGTAGTTCGTTAAAATCGTTTTTTGAAAATTCCGCCTCCCCGCGAACCCGCGGGGTGCGCGACATCGGCTTACAAGCACAACCACAGACGCACATGCTACATTACATATCATTAGTTCTGCCATCACACTATAGGACTGCCATCAATAATTGTGTTCTAATTATATGCATGTTGTCACGCCCCGCTTCCCAGTAGACGGAAATGATGACGTGACAAGCCCGCGGCATATTTATTCAGAGAAAGTCCTTTCCTAAATAACTATACTAAGCGTATTGAAACAATAATGCATAAATGCAAGAAAAAATGGAGACTGAAAATTTTTCAACAAACATCTTTATTTACAAGTACAATAAGTTTCAACTGGAAAGTAAATACAATAAAGGAATTGCCTAAACATGTGGCATATATAAGCTGAAAGAAAAAGAAAGTTAAGCTAATACTAAGTATCTATCTGGTCGTAATCCTCCTCGGTAGCCTTCACTTCCTCCGTCTCGACCGTATCTAACGAACATTCCAAGAAAACAAAGGTGGGTGGAATACCCGCCAGCGAACTAGCGCTCGATAAGTCCAAAAGGTAGAGTAAGAGTGAAAAATGACAAGTATATATAAAATAAATAATGTAAATGACCAGTAAAAGTTTGTAGATCTGAATATGGGTATATGTATCTTTATGTCTCTATATGGTCATTATATTAACGTTAAGTTCCAAGTGTGAATGTCAACGTGGCCATCGAAGTATTCACGGGCTCAAGAGTCGGGCCCCAGGAGTAAGGAAACATAGACCCATTTCATGTGTTAGCATCGGGACTTCAAGCTGTGGAGGAGTCGACCCAACTGAGATTTGAGTAGAAGAAAAAAATAGGTCAATACGGGACTCCTAAAGCTACGTTGGATTCACACAAGAAACTATCCCAAATACCCCGAGTATAATATATACTATAATTGGAAGATATCCTTATTTGACTTGATTGGTTAATTATAACATATTTTGATCGAAACCATAGATTGCAAAAGTTGAATAATGAAGTCGAGTGAGTCGAATAAAGTGCGAGTCATGTCAATTGCAATCTTAAGTCGAGTCAAGTTAGTCGAGTAGGTTGGGTTCGAGTTCATGTTTAAGTTTAGATTCAAGTTTGGATTCAAGTTGAGATTTAGATTCAAGTTTGAATTCGAGTTATAGATATTTTTTGTGAATGGATTTAACTATTGAAATCTTAAGTTCGGGAGAAAACGGCAACTGCTGCACATAAACGGCAAGATTTGTGTCTTTTTTCAAGGCAATTGCCATTTGATAACTCCGTTAATTTGTTGTCTAACCTGAATAGGTAAGCACTCACTTTCTCCGGCTCCCTGGGGTTCAAGAGAAATGATACCGCTTAAACCTATATTAATCCAGAGTCCTTAAAGATTTATTATTGTTGTTTACTTTATATTTATATTGTTTGCATTTCTCGAGGGGGTTTTATGAAAATATATTAGTATTGTTTAAAAATAAATCTCGGGGGTGATTTAGAATGTTGAGAGTATTTATGAACATATATTTTAATTTTTTGTGGTATTTTAGTGATAAAACCTAACTTTTAAAAGTTTATGGTATTTTTATGAAAACTACTAATTTTGGAAACTTGGTGGTATTTTCATTTAAACTTTAATCTTTTATTTTAAAAATATAGTTTCATAATTTGTTTTTATTGAAAATATGGATACATAGTTTTATATAATTTTCCAAAGTTTAGTTTTATTTAGAAAGGTCGTATTCTTAAAAACCGTATTTTTATTTCCTTTCAAGACCGAATACTCCGTGAGGAGTTCTGCATCTCGCTCTACTATCCCAAAGATGTGCAATAATCCATACCATCTATTAGCCGGTCCTCTAACGAGGATTGTAGAGGCGCAATTGCAAAAGGAGATAAAAATATCGATAAAAGAACCCTTTTTGTAAAAATATGGTATTTTAATGTAAAACCTATTCTTTGAATTAACCATATATTTAGAATATCGTGCTATGAAACCATAGTGTGCGTATGGGGTAGGTCATTACCCCGTGAAGGTTCTAGAGGTATGTACGCTGGTTATCAAAATAAAGGTTATATTAAAGTTTATGGTATTTTTCTGAAAAAGGAGATTCTAGGTCCCGTGCTTGTTGTTAGTCAAGGGCGGGAAGAAATTAACCAAGCAAAGGAAAAAAAAGTACTCGTGACACTACTTCAGAAACATAGAGGGGCAGGGCTCCCACCGATCCTCCAGAGACCCTTTCTTCCGATTGGATTGCAAATCAAGGTTTCGAGAAGCTTTCACACTCAAATTCAAAAGATCAGGGCGAAAATCCCTTTAAGGCGAATAACTCTTTCTGTGCTGTTATGGTAGATGGGAGGGAAGCCGAGCCCAAACAAGCGTCGTTCCGCTTCGCTTCACTCGTTGAACTGCCTTCTCGTTCGTGGTCGCCCAAGTGAATGGGGCCGATGCGTGGCGAACGGAACTGTTCATCAAGCCATTTCGTTATATGATTATTTCTCATGGAAAATTTTATTACACTAAAAGCTAAATGGTGTGAATGATATGTTAAGGTGGTTTTAGAGAATTTGAATGAACTATTAACATGGCAAGGGCGACAAAAATTGGTTTAAAGGAATAAATTACATATTAACTCCGCTTTTGTCGATGTATTTTAAAAATTATGTTGAAGTGAAAAGAAAGAAAGATGAAGGGACTTATGGGTTCTAGATCATTGAGAAAAGAGTAAGGATAGGAAAAAGGTCTTCGTGGCGTCACGGTTTCGTCAGGAAATGCTATGGTCGTCGAGATTTGGTTTGCTATTCCACTTGGTTACTTAACTCCACTTGGTACTTATAGAGTTTTGAGAGAATTTTGATAGAAATTTTAGAATGGGGGAAAGCTAGGGCATGGAGTAGTATTTATAGTGAATAATTTAGGGCTTGAGAATTAAATTTTTTAAATAAATAGTATTAAAATGGTATTAATTAGGGATTTGAAGAGTCTCTGTTTGATTAAAGGAAAATCAAACAGTGCAGGAGGTAGTGTAACTGTTAGTTATATGTATGCCCTAGAGGCCATTATTATACATGTGATGTATATTATAGTGGATGCTTGGACATATATAAGGAGGACTTTCTTGTTCGACATGATAGTATGCTATTTGGTTGCTCTTTATCTTAACATGTACACTTATTGTCTCTTTATTACATGTTGATAAAGCCCTTAGGATGAGTACTTGACTACTAGGATTATGATGCAGATCATACTAGTGGGGAAGAGGTAGTCAGTAAGTACATCCTTCAAATGTTCCTAGTCGTGGGAGTATCGAGACGGGGCATCAATATTCCAGAGTAGACTAGCGTATACGCTTCTCAACCCATGTGATGGGCGATGGATGATCTCATATCCATTGGTGTTTGACATCAGAGATGATATACGGGTGCTCAGTGGAGACTGGGTACACTGTACGGACTCACCGAGAACTCCTAGATGGTATTATACCTATCGTCAGATAGCAGTTCTCTGGTGACACTGGTACATGTTAGTCTGTCGACCTGAGATCGTCATAGAGTCTTGTGTGATTCCCACTGTGCTTTGATTTTCGCCTTACCACATTCAAGAGATCGTGCAAAACGGCGGTTTTTGGGTACAGTCTCGAGTCACATGGAGGCAATGAGCGATAGGAAGGGATTCTTCTCTCTCGGTTTTGGGGGTTGATGTTGCGCTATGCTCGATTAGCCTTAACAGGAAATCCCTAGCCAGGGTTGCTGAGATTTACTGGTAAGTGTTATCAGTAGTTACTCGAACCTTTATGGACCTTGCATCGGCATGATTTATCAGGCTATTAGGGCCTGACGATTACCACCCCCGGGCTGTGATATGCGACATATCTGACGAAGAGACCGGACTGTACGGTAGTGTTACTGATTGGATTCGCAGGAGTATGAGCAGGCTTGCTTGTTGATCTTTTGATCGCTTAATACCCGGGTGGCCGTTACATTTAGCAGACTGCTTGCGGCTTGTGGGTGTTTGATATGATCATCACCTATTGCCGGCGTATTGACGAGTCTTTAGAGTCCTACACAAAGGTTTACTGGTTCATGCGAAATGAAGTAGGACCACATATGTGATATGTGCTGGACCGAGATTAATGCGCATATGTGATACCGCATTCTATTCCCGTGATATGTGATATTGGTTGGTTATATGTGATATAGCCGAGTTATCGAATTAAGTGTTGATTCGATAAGTTGTTACATTTGATATTAGCCGGTTGTATGTGATATAGCCGGATTATTAAATCAAGTGTTGATTTAATAATTTAATGTATAATTATATATTTGATATATTAACTTACATTAACTAATATTATCTCACTTAACATTTCTTTTTCTCACTTTGTGCTTTAGTATATATGTGATATATATTAATGTACATTTTTATTCGTGTCATGCTTGATACCACATGCTTCATGGGTGTATGAGACTCACACCATGCTCTTGATAATTAAAGGTTTTTATTTATTTTAGTAATTCACAAATTGGTAGAAATTTGTCATGGCTAGAAGTTTGGAGAAGCTTGTTGTGTCTATTGACTTAGTCCACTAATTTGTTTTACTTAAAATATTTATTAACCTAACCATTATCTTTAGCCATAGTTTAGTCTCTACATGAGTTAGTGTATGAAATAAACTCACCCATGGTTGCTATTCTCACCTCATGAGTTTCATTCTCTTCTCCACTTCATCTTCTTCTTCCTCAAGAGAAAGCTTTCTAGCTCTTCTAAAAGTGAAAAAATATTGTGAGAAAAATATATCTAAAGTGAGCAAAATTCCTACTTCATCATCCTCTACTATATTAGCCATTTAGTTTAGGGTGTTTGCTTCACTAATCTACCATTAGTGAAGAGGTAGCATGAGCTTGAGTCTCCTCGACGTAGATCATCTTCGGCCTCGAAGACTTCGAGCAAGCTTGTTCATTTCTTCATGTGAACCCTTACTAGAGTTTGGGTGTTCACTACTTGAAGCGAAGGGACTACTACACGGAGCTTTAGAAGTGAAGGACCGGTCTACAAAGGTTGTATTCCTCATTCACTTAGATGTAAAGTTGTTTACATTGCTAGTTCGTCTAAATCTCTAGTTAAGATTCTAGGATTAGGGTTCTTTAGCATGGCAAATTTTTGAAATTGGCATGGACGATGCCTCCTGAAACCTTGTTGTCATGCTAGATAACCCTGCAGTGGTATCAGAGACAAGCTAGAGAATTAGACGATGTTTGTTAGATTACGAAACCGAAACTACTCCGAAACTTGAAACAATGAAATCTAGTTTCTGTCGTTTTTTAAATGGCCACTAAAAATTTTTTAAGCAACTGCAGAATGTTGCATGAGATGTAACATGAACACGGTAGAAAATTTAACCCCTCTCGCCGGATTTTGGCCGGCCACGTTGCTATTAAAACCGGCCTGCTCGATTTTGTAGTTGGTTTCTGGGTTGAATTTTTTAGGGTGTTCCAGTCTCTAAGTTTTGGTGTTTCAGGTGTTGCTTGTTTTTTCTAAGATTGCATGTAATGTGGTCTTACTGTATTGGCAATTCGGAGTGTTTCGTATTCGTAATTTTAACATTGTTTTGGGTTAATTAGACGACGTTAAAAAGTTCGAACGGATATTAATAACCCATTTTCTCCCTCGCTGGAAATTTTCCAAGAGTTGGATTTTTTCCAAGTTTAAAATTTTCAGAAAATCATGCAGGTGATTCTGTGGACCTTTTAGAAGAATGAAATCCTAACTCGATTTTGTGACCGTCGGAACCGCCACCAAACCCTAGGGTTTGTGGTAGTTCCGCGGTGCCATAGGTGAGGCAAGGGTTGACCGTTCTACGGCTGGTCCATATGTGTTGTGGCATGTTCTGGGTACTTTTTAAACTCCGCTCAAGTGTTGAACTCTTTGGGAAATTTTGGGTGCTTGTTGATTCGATCGAAAAGTTTAACATCGTCTATCTATCTATGATTATGATACAATACTTGGAATCCACAATATTTATTTTTATGAAAACTAATTTGAATTTTATAAATCTAGCAATTCAGTCTCATTTGATCGGTTGCCACGGGATTTTGATGTGGATCAAAAGTCCGTCGCAATCACGTAGCGTACGCGGATACTCGCCGGGTAACCTTACTAGATAGCCACGCGCCATAGCCCTGACCAAGTGACTGTAGGAGAACCCTGTTGCCAAAAGCATCCATTTGGGTGCTCGCGGCCGCGGTGTTCCGCCTTAGTGCACTTCGTCGACGACATCGGGGGTGCGGCCGTCTACTAAAGTTTCCGACGAGCATTCGATCAGCTTGTCGGGAATCTTGTTGAATTACCTGACTGGTTATTGGAAAGTGTTTTCAATATCGAGACTAAAATGCGGGGTTTATAATTGTTAGGCATGTGATGTCTAAGGAATTCATTTTGTTGGGCATGAAATCCAAAGTATGTGATACATTGGGTTTATGATGTCTAAGGTGGTTGCGGATTCAAATTGTTGTAGCTTTTCACTTTCTTTTCTACGACCGTAAGTGTAATATGTGGTGTATCGCCGGTTTCGTTGCTATATGTCAACGACAATTGGGATACGCATATTTACTTACGTTGATGACATGTGATGCTAAGTGTTGCTGTGATATGTTATATTGGATCGTCGTGTTTTGAATAGCCGGGGGTTTTTATGTGAGATGAGAGTTTTTCATTTTCATTCATGTAAAATCTTGTATGTAATATTCTTTTATTAGGGCACTTCCGGGTTGAGAATGATGTCACCATTGATGTATATTATTTACTTTTCCGCATTAGGATAGACCCAAGGAGGGGATCACAAGTAACCGGGTTCTACGGTCCAGTGGGAGACCATCTCGAGGAGTCGAGACCGGGTCTCCTAACTCTAGAATTGGTAGGGTTGCTTGCCGCTCTCGTAGAGGTCTAGGGATATGGGTTTGGCTATTCATCATGACCGTGGAATTCACGTTTTTTACTGGCTTAATTTAAAACACGGAATTCCTAGTATATCCAATATTTCATATATGTTCTTCTGCTGCTGAAATTCTGTGATGTGGTCACTTGATATGTTGAGACGAATGCTTATATTATATATATGATATATAATAAATATTGTTGCTTTCGTTTCTTCTGTGATGCTTAGGAAGCATAAATGATGGGACTTCATTAATGAGATTAATGAAATAAAAGAAACCTAAAGATTTTGCAGAATCTTGTTTTAAAAACCGGTAGCTCTAGTTCTTGCTTTGCATAGCGGTATTCCTTGTAGAATATCCAGCACCTTATTCGATAAGGAAAGAGCCGAGATCCCTTCACCAGGAGTGACCTCTTTAGCGAAACTAGCAGATGCTACAACCCACTCGGTTTTGTCTTTTGACTGCTTTTTTAGTTCTTGCTTTGCATAGTGGTATTTGTGAAATATCCTGCACCTTATTCGATAAGGAAAGAGCCGAGATCCTTCACCGGGAGTGACCTCTTTAGCAAAACTAGCAAAATCCTCAAAAACACTCCTTTTCAAAATCACTCGATTCTACAACGATATCAAGTTCATTACGCAAAAGGTTTTCTTAAAAACCTGTCGTAGCCCTCCGTCATTTCAGATAAGTACTATTTAGTATTCGTGATACGTTTGTTGACTATGTTAAGGCGTAGTGTGCGGTAGCTGATTAGTGCTTATTTGCTTAAGCATATGATGCGATTGGATTAGGGTAGTCGTACGACTTTGTTGACTATGTTAAGGGTCCTGCGAGTGGGTTTAATTCAATCAGAAAATGACGAGTTGAACTTGGCTAGCGCTTATGATTTGTTGACCTTGTTAAGGTCATAAGTTGCTATGGGAAAAATATTATCGGGAATTTCAAGTGTTGAAATTTGCAATGAGATTCCATACCTTTTATGAGATAGTTGGATCCCGATACCCACTGCGAGTAAGAGTTACTCCTGGGAGAGTTTTACACATTACAATTAGCCGATCAAGTAGATGTCTAGAAAGGTGTTAACTGGGAAAACGAGATTTATTTTAATTAGGTCTGTGCGAAAGCGCAGGGAACCTCCCTTAAAGTACCGACACTGGCCTGACCGAAAGATTGGTGAACTTGTAGGGTGTAATTAATCCCGGCTAGTCTTACCTTTTAGAGTTTGAAGGAAGATTTGATAAAAACAATGGGAGCCATCCTGATTAGATAAAATAATAACCAATCTGATCTTGCAAGAGCACACGTAGAGTGTTTTCTTCGCTCTCTCTCTCTCTCTCTCCCTCTCTCTCCCTCCTGGTAGCGACAATGTCACGCCTTAATCAAGATAATAATATGGATGCATTGACCAAACCTGCTTATTATACTGTGCTGGGTAACGTTGGTTCCGCTTTATCTTATAATTATTATAAGTCCGAGCAGGAAATAGGGGAATATCCGGACTCCCATGCCACCCTTTCGAGGAATAAGCATGTTGATGCATATTCTTCGGGTGTATTTGTTACCAAGAACTGTTTCTCAGTATCTTCTACGTCCTAGGTATGAGATACCGGATCAGGATCCCACATATGTAATCTTTTACATGGGCTACAAAAAGGTAGAGAACTGAGATTGGGTGATATGTCTCTAAGTGTTAGAGAATGGTGCAATTGTTGCAACCAAGTCAGTTGGCAAATATCACCTTGTATTACCAAATGGTAAATACATTGATTCTGAACGAATGTTATTACATACGGAGCCTGATATACAACATTACATCAAATTCTTTATTAAGTTAAAGAATGATATAATTGTGTATTGGAGGATAATGTTGTGAATATTTTCCTAAATCAAGAGTTGATTGGATCAGGCACGTTATGTAATGGCATATACGTTCTAAATCAAACCACGGTTCAAAGTATTTAAAACACACATAAGAGGAGTAGTTCAGAAATGAACGAATCCTTCTTGTGGCATTGTAGACTAGGTCATATCAATGCGACACGACCAGCTAAGTTACATAAGGATGAGTATTAGAATCTGTTCGAATTTTCATCTTATGATACCTGCCAGTCTTGTCTCAAAGGTGAAATGACCAATACCCCGTTTACTGGAAACAGAGAAAAAGTTACTGAACTCTTAGGACGGATACATGATGATGTATACGGTCCTATGTCTACAAATGCCAAGGTTGGTTCTTTGTACTTCATTACATTCATCGACGATCTCTCGAGATTTGGACATGTGTTCTTGTTGAAACACGAGTCTGAAACTTTTGAGAAATTCAAGGAATATAAGCTTGAAGTTGAGAACTAGATGGGTAGAAGTATTAAAGTCCTTCGATGTGATCGAGGAGGCGAATCCGTGGCGTGGAGTTCCTGGGTTTCTAAAAGGAGAATATGATTCTCTCTCAGCTTGCTCCTTCAAATACACCACAGCACAACGGTGTATCAGGACGGAGGTATCGCACCCTATGAGATATGATGCGCTCTATGATGAGTACTGCTGAGTTACCTATTTCCTTTTGATATTATGCACTTGAGAAGCTGCATACCTATTGAATGGGGTTCCAACCAAATAAGTGACTACCACTCCATATGAGATATGGTATGGGAAGAGACATATTTTAAACGAGTTAAGATGTGGGGTTGTCCGGCCTATGTTGAAAAGCAAAATCAGGACAAACTCGAGGCAAGGTCAGTTCTGTATAAGTTTGTTGGATATCCCAAACATTTGCGAGGGATATCTTCTACCACTCTGAGGAGCAAAAGGTGTTTTGTTTCTTAGCATGCCACCTTTTTAGAAAAGGAATTTCTTATAAAGAAATTTGTGGACATGAGGTAGAACTGGAAGGAGTTCCAGCTAGACAAACTAACAGCTGATAATTTGGTGAAACCAAAGGATTCAATAGTCTCCAACGAATCTCAGCCTCTCTACGAATCTGGTAGGGTTCCTCATCCACTTGAGAGATACTACGGTCTTCTCGGTGACAGTGAAAGCGAGGATTGCATCATGGTAGATGATGGCCCAACTAGGGTGAGGTAGGCCATCACAAGTGGGAACTTTGTGAAAAGGCTGGATGCTATGCGATCAGAGATGGAATCCATGTACACCAACAAAGTATGACTTTGAATGTTGCACCTGAAAGGGTAAAACTCATTGGAAGTAAATGGATCTTGAGAAGATTCTTGGTGTAGATGGAAAAGTTAAGACTTTCAAAGCTATTCTTAAGTCCATCAGGATTAAAGCAAGCATCGCGGAGTTGTGGAACATCTGTTTTGATATGGCAGTCAAAGTGTTTGACTTCATCATAAACGTAGATGAACCTTTTATATACAAGAAGGTGGTAGAGAGTAAGGTTGTCTTCTACGTATTGTGCGTAGATGACATACTCTTGATAGGAAATGGTTTCCTATGCTACACTCGGTCAAGCTCCTCTTATCACGAGGATTCTCCATGAAAGGTCTGGATGATACCTACTACATCGTGTGGATGATAATCTATGGTGATAGATCTAAGTGGATGTTAGGAGTGTCCCAAATCCAGGTACATTAACACCGTACTAAAGGGGTTTAGTATGGAAGATTCTAAGCGTGGTGGTTCCCCCACTTACTCAGGAATCACTCTCTCCAAAAGATGTCTCCCAAGACTGATTTGGAGAGAGCTCTCGTGCAAGGGATACCCTGTGCTTCGACACTAGGCTCTATCATGTATGCGATGTTATGTACCAGACCAGATATAGCAGACTCACTAGGTGTAGTGATCAGGAATCAATCAGATCTTGGGAGAATCACTGGAAAGCTGTGGAGGACATTCTAAAGTACTTGAGAAGCACTAAAGAAATGTTCTTGGTGTTTGGTAACGGTGAACTCCAGTGGGAGTCCTTTACCAATTCGAGCTTCCAGAGTGATAAGGTCGATTGAAAGTCAGTCACGGGCTTTGTCTTTACCCTCAGTAGAGGGACGGTATGTTGGAAGAGTTCCAAGCTAGATACCGTAACAAACTAGACGATAAAGGCTGAATACATCGCTACCAACGATACTACGAAAGTGGATGTCTGGACATTTCTTGTTCATAAGATGAACATGGTTCCTACCATTGAGAGTCCAATAATTGTTATTGTGACAACAATAGAGTTGTGGCTTTAGCCTAAGAACGCCGGTCCCATCAATGATCCAGACATATTCTGAGGACAGTATCACCTGATCAGGGAGATGGTTGATCTCCGAGGGATCGAGATTAGGAGAGTTGACGCGAAGGATAACACGGCGGATCCACTCACAGAGGCCTTTCCCTAGAGAGACTTTTATGGGGCGTTAGGTATGAGATACTACAACAAATGGCCTTAGTGAAAGTGGGAGATTGTTAGTTATATGTATGCCCTAGAGGCCATTATTATACATGTGATGTATATTATAGTGGATGCTTGGACATATATAGGGAGGACTTTCTTGCTCGACATGATAGTATGCTATCTGGTTGCTCTTTATCTTAACATGTACACTTATTGTCTCTCTATTACAGGTTGATAAAGCCCTTAGGATGGGTACTTGACTAACAGGACTATGATGCAGATCATACTAGTGGGGCAGAGGTAGTCGGTAAGTACATCCTTCAAATGTTCCTAGTCGTGGGAGTATCGAGATGGGGCATCGATATTCCAGAGTAGACTAGCGTATACGCTTCTCAACCCATTTGATGGGCGATGGATGATCCCATATCCATTGGTGTTTGACATCAGAGATGATATACGGTGCTCAGTGGAGACTGGGTACACTGGACGGACTCGCCGAGAACTCCTAGATGGTATTATACCTATCGTCAGATAGTAGTTCTCTAGTGACACTGGTATAGGTTAGTCTGTAGACCCGAGATCGTCATAGAGTCTTGTGTGATTCCCACTGTGCTTTGATTTCCACCTTACCACGTTCAAGAGATCATGCAAAACGGTGGTTTTTGGGTACAGTCCCGAGTCACATGGAGGCAATGAGCGATATGAGGGGATTCATCTCTCCCGGTATTGGGGGTTGATTTTGCGCTATGCTCGATTGGCCATAACAGGAAATCCCTGGCCAGGGTTGCTGAGTTTACTGGTAAGTGTTATCAGTAGTTTCTCGAACCATTATGGACCTTGTATCGGCATGACTTATCAGGCTATTAAGGTCTGAAGATTACCACCCCCAGGCTGTGATATGAGGAAACCTCTGTGTGGGACTCTAAAGACTCGTCAATACGCCAGTAGTAGGTAATGATCACATCAGTTACCCACAAGCCGTCAGCGGTACTAGCTGGACGTAACGGCTACCCAGGTATTAAGCGATTAGAAGATCAACAAGCAAGTTTGTCCAAACTCCCATGAAGCCTATAAGTAACACTTACCGTACAGTCTGGTCTCTTCGTCTGATATGTCGCATATCGAGTCTAAGGGTGGAATTATCAGACTCCAATAACTTGATAAGTCATGCCGATGTGTGGCTCATAACGGTTTGAGAAACTACTGATAACACTTACCAGTAAATATTATCAGCCCTGGCCAGGGACTTACAGTTATAACCAATCGAGCATAGCGCAATATCAACTCCCAATACCGGGAGAGACGAAACCCATCCTATCGCTCACTGCCTCCATGTGACTCGGGACTGTATCCAAAATCCACCTGTTTGCACGACTCCTTTGACCCATGGTAAGGAAGAAATCAAAGCACAGTGGGAACCACACAAGACACTATGGCGATCTCGGGTCTACAGATTAACCTGTACCAGTGTCACCAGAAAACTGCTATCTGACGATAGTAATAGTACCATCTAGGAGTTCTCGGCGAGTCCTGTTCGGTGTACCTATTCTGTAATGAGCACATGCTGCTGTCTTAAGTGCATAACTCCAAAAAGAAATAGGTAACTCAGCAGTACTCATTATAGAGCGCACTATATCTAATAAGATGCGATTCCTCCACTCCGATACTCCGTTGTGTTGTGGTGTATACGGAGGAGTAAGCTGAGAGAGAATCCCATTTTCTTTTAAATTGTCATGGAATTCCGTGCACAAGTATTCTCCTCCACGATCAGATCGAAGGATTTTAATACTTTTACCCATTTGGTTCTCCACTTCGCACTTATATTTCTTGAATTTCTCAAAAGATTCAGATTTGTGTTTCATCAGGAACACATGTCCATATCTTGAGAGATCATCGATGAATGTAATAAAGAAGGAGGAACCATTCCTGGCATGCGTAGACATAAGACCATATACATCACTATGTATCAATCCTAAGAGTTCGGTAGCTCTTTCTCCGTGTCCAGTAAACGGAGTTTTAGTCATCTTACCTTTCAGACATGACTCCCAAGTTTCATAAGATGTAAATTCGAACGAATTCAAATATCCATTTTTATGTAACTTAGCTAGTCTTGTCGCATTGATATGACCTCGTCTACAATGCCACAAGTAGGCTTCGTTCATTTCTAAACTCTTCCTCTTGTGTGTGTTCTGTATGTTTAGAACTGTCATTTGATTTAGAACGTATATACCATTACATAACGTACCAAACCCAATCAACACTTGATTTAGAAAAATGTTCATAATATTATCCTCTAATGTGAAATTATCTTCTTCTTTAGTTAACATTATATCAGTTTCTTTGCTAACTAAAGAAGGATATAATTTCACATTAGAGGATAATGTTATGAAAATTTTCTAAATCAAGAGTTGATTGGGTTTGGTACGTTATGTAATGGTATATACGTTCTAAATCAAATGACAGTTTTAAACGTACATTACACACAAGAGGAAGAGTTCAGAAATGAATGAAGCTTACTTGTGGCATTGTAGACTAGGTCATATCAATGCGACAAGATTAGCTAAGTTACATAAAGATGAATATTTGAATTCCATCGAATTTACATCTTATGAAACTTGCGAGTCATGTCTCAAAAGTAAGATGACCAAAACTCCATTTACTGGACACGGAGAACGAGCTACTGAACTCTTGGGACTGATACATAGTGATATATGTGGTCCTATATCTACGCATGCCAGGAATGGTTCCTCGTACTTTATTACATTCACCGATGATCTCTCAAGATATGGACATGTGTTCCTGATGAAACACAAATCTGAATCTTTTGAGAAATTCAAGAAATATAAGTGCGAAGTGGAGAACCAAACGGGTAAAAGTATTAAAATCCTTCGATCTGATCGGGGAGGAGAATACTTGAGCACGGAATTCCATGACTATTTAAAAGAGAATGGGATTCTCTCTCAGCTTACTCCTCCGTATACACCACAGCACAACGGAGTATCGGAATGGAGGAATCGCACCTTATTAGATATGGTGCGCTCTATGATGAGTACTACTGAGTTACCTATTTCTTTTTGGGGTTATGCGCTTGAGACAACTGCATACCTATTGAATCAAGTTCCATCAAAATTTGTGCCTAAAACACCATATGAGATATGGAGTGGAAAGAGACCGTATCTTAAACGAGTTAAGATATGGGGTTGTCCGGCCTATGTCTAAAAGCAAAATCCGGACAAGCTCGAGGCAAGGTCAGTTCTATGTAAGTGTTTAGGATATCCAAAGAATTCGCATGGATATATCTTCTACCATTGTGAGGAACAAAAGATGTTTGTTGCTCAACATGCCACCTTTTTGGAAAAAGAATTTCTTATAAAAGAAATTAGTGGTAATGAGGTAGAACTGGAAGAAGTTCCAGCTACAAAAACTGTAACTGACAATTTGGTGGAACCAGAGGATTCGATAGTCCCCAACGAACCCCAGCCACTCCGTAGATCTAGTATAGTTTCTCATCCACCTGAGAGATACTACGGTTTTCTCATTGATGGTGGGAGTAAGGATTGCATCATGGAAGATGATGACCCAACTAGTTTCGAGCAGGCCATCACAAGTAGGGACTCTGTGAAATGGCTGGATGCTATGCGATCTGAGATAGAATCCATGTACACCAACAAAGTATGGACTTTAGAAGTTGCTCCTAAAGGAGTAAAACCAATCGGGAGCAAGTGGATCTTTAAGAAGAAAATTGGTGTAGATGGAAAAGTTAAGACTTTCAAAACTAGACTTGTTGCAAAAGGTTTTCGTCAACGACCTGGTGTCGATTATGATGAAACCTTTTCTCCAGTGGCTATACTTAAGTCCATCAGGATCTTACTTGCAATTGTTGCATACCATGACTACGAAATCTGGCAGATGGACGTCAAGACCGCTTTTCTAAATGGTGATTTAGAAGAGAGCGTGTACATAACTCAACCAGAGGGCTTCATAGATAGTGGGAGTAGCGGACAGGTGTGCAAACTGCTTGAATCCATCTACGGATTATAGCAGGCATCACGAAGTTAGAACATCTGTTTTGATGAAGCTATCAAAGAGGTTGACTTCATAAAAAATGTAGATGAACCATGTATATACAAGAAAGTTGTAGAGAGTAAGGTTGTCTTCCTCGTATTATACGTGGATGACATACTCTTGATAGAAAACGATGTTCATATGCTGCACTCGGTCAAGCTCTTCTTATCACACAAGTTCTCCATGAAAGATCTTGGTGATGCCCGCTACATCCTGGGCATAAAGATCTATAAAGATAAATCGAAGCGGATGTTGGGATTGTCCTAATCCAGGTACATAGGCACCATACTAAAGATGTTTAGTATAGAAGATTCTAACCGTGGTAATTTACTCGCTTTCTCAGGAATCACTCTCTCCAAAGAGATGCCTCCCAAGACTAATTTAGAGAGGGCTCACATGCAAGGGATACCCTATGCTTCGGCGGTTGGGTCAATCATGTATGCGATGTTATATACCAGACCGGATATAGCTTACTAGGTACAGTGGGTAGGTATTAATCAGATCTTGGGGAGAAACACTGGACAGCTATAAAGAACATTCTTAAGTACTTGAGAAGGACTAAAGAAATGTTCTTGGTGTATGGTAACGGTGAACTCCAGGTGGAGTCCTTTACCGATTTGAGATTCCAAAGTGATAAGGATAACAGTAAGTCGGTCTCAGGTTTTGTCTTCACCCTCAATGGAGGGGCGGTATGTTGGAAGAGTTCCAAGCAAGATACCGTTGCAGACTCGACGATAGAGGCTAAATACATCGCTGCCAACGATGCTGCCAAAGAGGCTGCCTGGATGAAGAAGTTCATAGCTGAACTTGGTGTGGTTCCATCCATTGAGCATCCAATACCTTTGTATTATGATAACAATGGAGCTGTGGCTTTGGCCAAGGAACCCCGGTCCCATCAGAGATCCAGACATATTCTTAGGCAGTATCACCTGATCCGGGAAATAGTTAATCGCCGGGAGATCGAGGTCAAGAGAGTTGACACGAAGGACAATGGAGCGGATCTACTCACGAAGGCCCTCCCCCAGACGCAATTCGAGAGACTATTTAGGATGTTGGGTATGAGATACTACAACAACTGGCCTTAGTGCAAGTGGGAGATTGTTAGGAATATGTAGGCCTTAGAGACCATTATTGTACATTGATGTATATTATAGTGGATGCTTGGACATATATATAGAGGACTTTCTTGCTCGACATGATAGTATACTATCTGGTTGCCTTTATCTTAACATGTTCACTGGTATTATTATACTGTCTCTCATATACATGTTGATAAAGCCCTTAGGATGTTGTCTTGACTACCAGGACTATGATGCGGATCATACTACTGAGACCTGGGTAGTCTATAAGCACATCCTTCAATTGTTCCTAGTCAAGAGAATATCGAGACAGGGCATCGATATTCCAGAGTAGACTGGTGTGTACATTTCTTGACCCTGTATGGGGCGATGGTTGATCCCATATCCATTGGTGTTTGACATCAAAGATTATACACAGGTGCTCATTAAAGAATGGGTACACCGAACAGGACTCGTCGAGAGCTCCTAGATGGTACTATACCTATCGTCAGATAGCAGTTCTCTGGTGACACTGGTACATGTTAGTCTGTAGACCCGAGATCGTCATAGAGGCTTGTGTGGTTCCCGCTGTGCTTTGATTTCCTTCCTACCACGGCTCAAAGGAGTCGTGCAAACAGGTGGATTTTGGGTACAGTCCCAAGTCACATGGAGGCAATGAGAAATAGGAGGTGTTTCGTCTCTCCCGGTATAGGGAGTTGATGTTGCGCTATGCTCGATTGGCTATAACAGAAAATCCCTGGATAGGGATGTTGATGAGATTTACTGGTAAGTGTTATCAGTAGTTTCTCGTACTGTTATAGGCCACACATCACATGACTAATCAATTTATTGGGGTCTGTCGATTCCACCCCTAGACTCGATATGCGACATATCAGACGAAGAGACCGGACTGTACGGTAAGTGTTACCTATAGGCTTTATAAGATTTTGGACAAGCTTGCTTGTTGATCTTCTAATCGCTCAGTACCTGGGTAGCCGTTACGTCCAGCTAGTACCGCTGACGGTTTGTAGGTGATTTATGTGATCATCACCTACTTCTGGCGTATTGACGAGTCTTTAGAGTCCCACACAGAAATTTCCTGGTTCAAGCGAAACGAAGTAGGCCACATATGCTGATATTTGCGGGGGCCAGATTAAATACGAGTATGTGATGCCGTATTCTAATCTGGCGGTTGTTTATTATCGGTTAGGTTATATATGATATAACCGGATTATTGAATCAAGTGTTGATTTGATAATGTGATATACAGATAAATGATATTAGTCTGTTATATATGATATAACCGGATTATTAAATCAAGTGTTGATTTAATAATTTGATATATATTATATTGGATATAATTATATATTAACTAATATTATTTGCTCACTAATTATTCTTCATAATATATATATATATGATATATATATATATATGATATATATATATATATATATATATATATATTAAAATGAAGCATGGCATGGATTTTCTATTTTTAGAAAATAGAAAATGAAAAGAAAAATGAGTGAGGTCAAGAGAGTAGCCATTCCACACTTATTCCTTCTTGACATAGGATTTATTTACCTTAGCCATTCTAGCTCTCTCCATCTTCCATCTTCTTCTTCCTCTTCATGCTAAGCCCTAACCCTCACATGTGATGTGAACCATAGAGCTTAGAATAAATCCTAGTGAGCTTAGAAACCCAACTTCACCATCGTAGTTTAGATTAGCACTCTAAACTAGTGTGTTTCCTTCACTAATGAGATTTTATTGAAGAGGTAGTTTGATTAGAGAAGCTTCGGGTGGATCTTCTTCGGCATGAAGATCATGTTAGTTATATGTATGCCCTAGAGGCCATTACTGTTAGTTATATGTATGCCCTAGAGGCCATTACTGTACATTGGATGTATATTGTAGTGGATGCTGGGACATATATAGGGAGGACTTTCTTGCTCGACATGATAGTATGCTATCTGGTTACTCTTTACCTTAACGTGTACACTGTTTGTCTCTCTGTTACATGTTGGTAAAGCCCTTAGGATGTGTACTTGACTATCTGGACTATGATGCGGATCATACTAGTGGGGACATGGTAGTCTATAAGTACATCCTTCAAAGTCCCTAATCGTGGGTGTATCGAGACGGGGCATCGATATACCAGAGTAGACTAGCGTGTACCTTCTCGACCCATACAGATGGGCGATGGATGATCCCATATCCATTGGTGTTTGACATCAGAGATGATATACGGGTGCTCAGTAGAGACTGGGTACACTGGACGGACTCGCCGAGAACTCCCAGATGGTATTATACCTTATGTCAGATGGCAGTTCTCTGGTAACACTGGTACAGAGTAGTCTGTTGACCCGAGATCGTCATAGAGTCTTGTGTGGTTTCCACTATGCTTTGATTTCCATCTTACCACGTCCAAGAGGGCATGCAAAACGGTGGTTTTTGGGTACAGTCCCGAATCACATGGAGGCAATGAGCGATAGGAGGGGATTCGTCTCTCCCGGTATAGGAAGTTGATGTTGCGCTGTGTTCGATTGGCTATAACCGGAAATCCCTGGCCAGGGTTGCTGAGATTTACTGGTAAGTGTTACCAGTAGTTTCTCGAACTGTTATAGACCTCATATCGACACGACTTATCGAGCTATTGGGGTCTGACGTTTACCACCCCTAGGCAAGATATGCGACATATCAGACGATCAGACCGGACTGTACGGTAGTGTTACTGGTTGGATTCACTAGAGTGTGAGCGGGCTTGCTCGTCGATCTTCTGATCGCTCAATACCCAGGTGGCCGTTTTGTTTAGCAGACCGCTTACGGCTTGTGGGTGCTTGATATGATCATCATCTGCTGCCGGCGTATTGACGAGTCTTTAGAGTCCTACACAGAGGTTTCCTGGCTCAAGCGAAACGAAATAGGAGTGCATATGAGATATGTGCGGGACCGAGAATAATGCGTGTATGTGATACCGTATTTCATTCTCGCGATGAATGTGTCGAGTGGTTGTATGCGATATAACCTAGTTATCGAATCGAAGATTGATTCGATAAACCGATACATAGGATACTAGCCGGTTATATGCGATATGACCGGATCGTTAAATCAAGTGTTGATTTAATGATTTAATGCATAATTATATATTTGATATATTACTTTGCATTAACTAGTATTGGTTCACTTAAGATGGATTTTCTCACTCGGATGTGCGCATTGTATATGCGATATGATTTTGTGCACTTGGGTGTATCATGTTTGATGATACAAGTTTACTTGAGTTTGTGTAAAGATTGAACCATGGTTATTTAAATGATTAGGGTTTAGATTTTCATATCTATTTATTTATTTATTTATTATGGAAATGATAATGAGAAGAATGGTTGCTAGTTTTGTTTTATTCTTTGAACCTTTATGAAGCATTGACTTTAGTAACCATTTTGTCTCATGCTTAACCCTAACCATCCCACTTAACCATAATTCATTCTCTACACTAGACCATGGTTAGTTTATGATAAGTATTTGATTTATTTTCTATTTAATATATACTTATCATAACACATTTCTATCTTCTTCTTCATCTTGACACATGAAGAAACCTTACTTCATCAATGGTGATTGATGAAAACAAGTGAGAAATCCAATTCTAAAGTCTACCCACTTCCTATTTCTTCATGCTCTACCTCTTGCCAAGTAGTATAGGGTGTTTCCTTCACAAGTTTTCATGGCTTGGTGAAGGTGGAGCTTGATCTAGCGATGCCTCGACGTAGATCATCTTCGGCATGGACATCGACGACCTAGCTCACCATTTCTCCGACGAAACCGACGCTAGAGCCCGGGAATTCATTTGGACAGCGAGGGGACTTCGTTGCGGAGCTATGGAGGTGGAGCACCGGATCTACAAAGGTTGTATTTCCGTTTACTTGTAGTTAAGTATTAACTAGTTTATTGTTTCGCCTAGAAATCTAGCCAACGATCCGTTCTTGGGTTTCTCGGCACCGTTTAAATCTGAAATTGGCATGGTTGATGCCTTGTGAGACCTCCTTGGGGTGCCTAGGAACCCTTCAATTACTGTATATGCGATGTATATTGTAGTGGATGCTTGGACATATATAGGGAGGAATTTCTTGCTCGACATGATAGTATGCTATCTGGTTGCACTTTATCTTAACATGTACACTTATTGTCTCTCTGTTACATGTTGATAAAGCCCTTAGGATGAGTACTTGACTACCAGGATTATGATGCAGATCATACTATTGGGGCAGAGGTAGTCGGTAAGTACATCCTTAGATTGTTCCTAGTCGTGGGAGTATCGAGACAAGGTATCGATACTCTAGAGTAGACTAGCGTATGCGCTTCTCGACCCATATGATAGGCGATGGATGATCCCATATCCATTGGTGTTTGACAACAGAGAAGGTATACGGGTGCTCAGTAGAGACTGGGTACACTGGACGGACTCGCCGAGAACTCCTAGATGGTATTATACCTATCGTTGGATAGCAGTTCTCTGGTGACACTGGTACAGGTTAGTCTGTAGACCCGAGATCGTCATAGAGTCTTGTGTGATTCCCACTGTGATTTGATTTTCACCATACCACGGTCAAGAGATCGTGCAAAAAGATGGTTTTTGGGTACAGTCCCGAGTCACATGGAGGCAATGAGCGATAGGAGGGGTTTCGTCTCTCCCGATATTAGGAGTTGATGTTGCGCTATTCTCGATTGGCCATAACAGGATATCCCTGGCCAGGGTTGCTGAGATTTACTGGTAAGTGTTATCAGTAGTTTCTCGAACCGTTATGGACCTTGCATCGGCATGACTTATCAGGCTATTGGGGTCTGACGATATACCACCTCCAGGCTGTGATATGCGACATATCAGACGAAAAGACCGGACTGTACGGTAGTGTTACTGATTGGATTCGCAGGAGTACAAGCAGGCTTGCTTGTTGATCTTCTAATCGCTCAATACCCGGGTGGCCGTTACGTTTAGCAGACCGCTTGCGGCTTGTGGGTGTTTGATATGATCATCACCTACTGCCGGAGTATTGACGAGTCTTTAGAGTCCTACACAGAGGTTTCCTGGCTCAAGCGAAATGGAGTAGGAGCACATATGTGATATGTGCGGGACCTAGATTAATGTGTGTATGTGATACCATATTCCATTCTCGCAATATGTGATATCGGTCGGTTATATATGATATAACCGGGTTATCGGATCAAGAGTTGATTCGATAAGTTGATTCATTTGATATTAGTCGGTTATACACACTATAGCCGGATTATTAAATCAAGTGTTGATTTAATAATTTAATGTAGAATTATATATTTGATATATTAAATTATATTAACTAATATTAGCTCACTTAAGCTTTTCTTTTTCTCACATTTGATACACTTAACATATATGTGATATATGTTAATTGTTTTCTTTGCACACAAAATATATATATGATATATATTGTTGTGTCATGTTAGGTTACATATGAAACATGTTAGTATGAGACTCACACCATGCTAGGTTAAAGTTAGGGTTTTATTTGTTTTAAGTAATTCAAACATTTGGATAATAAGTCATAGTTCAAAGCTTGTAGAAGCTTGTAGGTTTCATTGACTAAGTCCACTTGTTTGTCTAGCTTAAGATATTTGTTAACCCAACCCTTAACCCATAGCCATGGTTTAGTCTCTATAATGGTTAGTGCGTAATATACACTCACCATGGTTGCATTTCTAACCTCACTTGATTATTCTTTCATCACTTGCTTCATCTTCTTCTTCCAAAAAGAAAAGAGTTTTCTAGGGTTTGAAAAAGTGATGAAAATTGTGAGAAAATTAAAACTAAAATGAGCAAAATTCCTACTTCATCATCCTCTACTACTTACCATTTAGTATAGCGTATTTGCTTCACTAATTTCACAATTAGTGAAAAGGTAGCTTGGGTTAGTGTCTCCTCGACGTAGATCATCTTCGGCCTCGAAGACTTCAATGCAAGCTTGTTCGTTTCTTCATGGGAGCCTCTCTAGAGTCCGGGAGTTCGTGATCGCGGCGAAGGGACTACTACATGGAACTATTGAAGTGAAGGACTGGTCTACAAAGGTTGTATTCCTTGTTCACTTTAGATGTAAAGTGTTTACATTTTGTTTCATCGGGTTTTCTAGTATCGATTCTAGGGTTAGGGTTAGCTAGAACGGCAAAAATTTAAATATGGTATGGATGATGCCTCCCAAAACCTTGCTGCCGTGCTAGACAAACCTACAGTGGTATCAAAGCTATGCTAGAAAATTAGACGATGTTTGCTAGGATTACGAAACCGAAACTACTCCGAAACACCCGATACGAAAACTTGGTTTCTGTCGAATTTAAAAAGTCTTCAAAAAAAATTTAAAACAACTGCAGAATGTTGTATGAGATATGACATGAACACTGAGAAAATTTGAAGGGGTTTTATGCAAAAATGGCTGGCCACATTGCTCTCAAAACCGGCGAGCTCGGTTCATTTTTCTCCTATGGGCTTCAAATTTTTATGGTGTTCCAGTGTCTGGGTTTTAGGGTTTCAGGTGTTGTTTGGCTTTGCTAAATTTCGTGTGATGTTAACTTTCTGCAAAAGCAACTCGAAGTGTTTCATAATCGTAATTCTAATATGTATTCGGGTTATTTAGACGATATTAAAAAGTTCGTACGGATATCAATAACCCAATTTTTCCCCGCTAGAAATTTTTCAAGAGTTGGATTTTTTCCGAATTTAAAATTTTCAGAAAATCTTGCAAGCGATTCTGTGGATCCTCTAAAAGAAAGAAACCCTAACTGGATTATGTAACCATTAGAACCGCCATCAAACTCTAGGGTGTAAGTCTACGGTAGCGCCCCGGCCGTCTGTCCGAGGCCAAAATGCGGAAACGAAAAATTTTTCAAAACTTGAAACCGGTGCTATCGCAGACTTTAATCCCGGATCGAACCATTAACCTATAACTAGCAACTAAAGAAGGGTTAGAAAAGCTATACCGATCGATCCGTGTCCTTCGGTCTTTGGCCACCAACCCAAGCTCTTCGCGGCATCTCCGATCTCCGATCTCCTCGTCGGAAAGGGAACCACATCTTCGAGTCTTTTTACGGGCTCCCGCTTCGTCCGAAGAAACTTGGACACGAAGTTTGCTAGACGACGTGTCCAAGGTGATGTAGAGAATGTGTGTGATCACTTTGTCTCTTGCATCCATTGATTCTCAACGCATGAGAGTGTATGGATGGAGGTTGAAGATGAAGCCGTTAATGGAAATGATGAGCTAGAGGAAGAAGAAGAGGAGGAGCCTTTCTTTTTCTTGTGTTGTATGATCAAATGAGAGAGTGAGATCAAGAATAATACAAGAGCCATGAGAGAGTGAGATCAAGAATAATACAAGAGCCAACCTATCTATGGCTGCCCTTCTCTCTCTTCCTCTCATTTCAACTCACAAATCAATCACATAATATGACACATGCACAAAGACAGAGACCATGAGTCACCACTTGTGCATGTGTCACAATTAATGCTCCTAATCATGATTTCTAGCTCATTATTTCCATTTGTAAACATTAACCCAAATGTTTACAACAACAAAAAGATACGGCAACATCTAAAGTAAACTCGAGACAGATCATAAGGATACCCCTCACCTGTATATACATACCTGCATCCGCATTCCGACTGAATGCGAATGCGATGAGACTAAAGTAATCCAACAAATCTAATACTAGGATCCGGCTTAAACCAAAGCCCGCTAGTATGATCTGTCCGATCATGATCCGTGCACTACTGCACGTATATGATCGAACCCTGCCATATATCATACGGCCTCTACAACGTTTCGCCCGAAACTTGAGAAACTGTCTGTGGGGGACTCTAAAGACTCGTCACTAGTTTGGCTGTGGATTTAATCACTAGCACGTCAGAGGTACTAGCCGTACGTAATGGGCTACCAGGTATTGACCAAAAGGGAGGTCGATGATCGAACTCATCCTGACACCCAACCGAGCCTGTCAGTGACAATATCCGTACAGTCCGGTCCGTTCGTCTATGAGCGTCGCATGTCGGGCCTAGGGGCTTGGTAAAAGTCAGACCCCCAAAAGCGGTACAAGTCGTGTCGGAGTGTAGCCCAGAAAACCCTGAGATACTACTAGAATACCTACCAGTAAATCCCCTGCCTTGGCCAAGGACTTTGTGTAATGGCTCTCCTAGACACAGCGCGATCTCATCCCCAATACCGGGAGAGACGAAACCCCTGCCGATCCGCTCACTGCCTCCATGTGGCTCGGGACTGTACCCAACTAAAACCTGTTTGCACGACTCCTTTGAGCCGTGGTAGGGTAGTAATCAAAGCACAGTGGGAACTCACACGTGATAAATGACGATCTCAGGTCGATGAACTAACCTGTACACATGTCACCAGGGAACTGCTATCTGACGTCAGGTATAATACCAACTAGCATGTTCCCGGCGAGTCCTGTCTGGTGTACTCATAACCCAATGAGCACCTGTATACATCTTAGGTGAACCATTGACACCAATGGCTTGTGAGACCAGCCACCGCCCCTCGTCGGGGTCTCGACTGTATACACTAGTCTACTAATGGAGTATCGATGCCCTGTCTCGAAAACTCCCACGACTAGGGACTTTTTAAGGATGTTCTTATAGACCCCAGCTCCCACGTATATGATCGCCATCATACTGCTGGCCGTCAAGCAAGAATCCTAAGGGCTCTATCAATGTGCAATAGTGACCTGCAATGTCACCTAAAGCATGTACACGATGATAAAGATAAACCAGATAGCATACTATCATCTTAAGTAAGACTATCCTACCGGTATAGATCATCCCTCAATCATTGCAATCACGTGCCTGTGACCCAATAATTAACTCTGAGGGCACTATATCCAACATAGGGTTTGTGGTAGTTCAGTGGTGCCACATGTGAGGCATTGGTTGACCCTTCTACGGCTGGTTAATAGGAGCTGTGGCATGTTTCTGGGTACTTTTTTGAACTCCGCTCAAGTGTTGAGCTTCACGGGAAATTTTGGGTGCTTGATTATTCGATCGAAAAGTTTAACTTCGTCTAGATATCTGTGATGTGATACAATATTTGGAATCCACAAATAGTTATGAGATAACTAGTTTGAATTTTATAAATCTAGCAGTTTAGTCTCATTTGATCGGTTGCCACGGGATTTTGATGTGATCAAAAGTCCGTCGCAATTACGTAGTGTACGCGGATACTCGCCAGGTAACCTTACTAGATAGCCACGCCCCATAGCCCCGACCAAGTGACTGTAGGAGAACCCTGTCGCTAAAAGCATCCGTTCGGGTGCTCGCGGCAGCGGTGTTCTGCCTTAGTGCACTTCGTCGACAGCATCGGGGGGTGCGGCCGTCTACTAAAGTTTCTGACGAACATTCGATCAAATTTTCGGGAATCTTGTTGAATTGCCCGACAGGTTATTGGAAAGTGTTTTCAATATCGAGAATAAAATGCGGGGTTTATAATTGTTAGGCATGCGATGTCTAAGGAATTCATTTGGTTAGGTATGAAATCCAAAATATGTGATACATTGGGTTTATGATATTTAAGATGGTTGCGGATTCCAACTGTTGTAGTTTTTCACTTTCTTTTCTGCGACCGTAAGTGTAATATATGGTATATCGCCGGTTTCGGTGCTATATATCAACGACAATAGGGATACGCATATTTACTTACGTTGATGACATGTGATGTTATGTGTTACTGTGATATGTTATATTGGATCGTCGTGTTATGAATAGCCAGGGGTTTTTATGTGAGATGAGAGTTTTTCATTTTCATTCATGTAAAACTCATTGTATGTAATATTCTTTTATTGGGCACTTCCGGGTTGAGGATGATGTCACCATTGATGTATATTATTTACTTTTCCGCATTAGGATAGACCCAAGGTGGGGAGCACAAGTAACCGGGTTCTGGGGTCCAGTAGGAGACCATCTCGAGGAGTCGAGACCGGGTCTCCTAACTCTAGAATTGGTAGGGTTTCTTGCCGCTCTCGTAGGGGTCTAGGAATGTGGGTTTGGCTATTCATCACGACCGTGGAATCCGCGTTTTTTATTGGCTTATTTAAAATACGGAATTCCTAGTATATCCAATATTTCATATGTGATTCTTCTGTTGCTGATATTCTGTGATGTGATCACTT
The DNA here is from genome assembly GCA_030015575.1 of Agapanthus africanus. Lineage (NCBI taxonomy): Eukaryota > Viridiplantae > Streptophyta > Magnoliopsida > Asparagales > Amaryllidaceae > Agapanthus > Agapanthus africanus. Next base: position 404,311,803 of record CM057349.1, on the reverse strand, counting down.
GATATATTCTGAGACGAATGCCTATATTATATATATGAGATATAATAAATATTGTTGCTTTCGTTTTTTCTGTGATGCTTGGGAAGTATAATTTGATGGGAATTCATTAATGAGATTAATGAAATAAAAGAAACCAAAAGATATTGTAGAAACTTGTTTTAAAAACTGGTAGCTCTAGTTCTTGCTTTGCATAGCGGTATTCCTTGTAGAATATCCAACACTTTATTCGATAAGGAAAGAGCCGAGATCCCTTCACCGGGAGTGACCTCTTTTGCGAAACTATCAGATGCTACAAATTCGGTTTGTCTTTTGATTGCTTTTATAGTTTTTGCTTTGCATAGTGGTATTTGTGAAATATCATGCACCTTATTCGATAAGGAAAGAGCCGAGATCCCTTCACCGGGAGTGACCTCTTTAGCAAAACTAGTAAAGGCCTCAAAAACACTCCTTTTCAAAATCACTCGATTCTACAACGATATCAAGTTCATTACACAAAGGGTTTTCTTAAAAACCTGCATAGCCCTCCGTCATTTCAGATAAGTACTACTTAGTATTCGTGCTACGTTTGTTGGCTTTCGTCAAGGCGTAGTGTGCGGTAGCTAACTAGTGCTTATCTGTTTAAGCATATGATGTGATTGGATTAGGGTAGTCGTACGACTTTGTTGGTTTTCGTCAAGGGTCGTAAGGGTGGGTTTAATTCAATCAAGAAATGTACGGATTGAACTTGACTAGTGGACTATGGTTTGTTGGCTTTCGTCAAGGTCATAGGACGCTAGGGGCAAAACATTATCGGGAATTTCAAGTGTTGAAATTTGCAATGAGATTGCATATCTTCTATGAGATAGTTGGATCTCGATACCCACTGCGAGTAAGAGTTACTCCTGGGAGAGTTTTACACATTACAATTAGCCGATCAAGTAGGTGTCTAGAAAGGTGTTAACGGGGTTACGCCCCTGGGAAAATGAGGTTTATTTTAATTAGGTCCGTGCGAAAGCACGGGGAACCTCCCTCAAAGTACCGACACTGGCCTGGCCGAAAGATTGGCGAACTTGTAGAGTGTAATTAATCCCGGCTGGTCTTACCTTTTAGGGTTTGAAGGTAGATTTGACTAAAACAGTGGGACCCATCCTGATTAGATAAACTAATGATCAATCTAATCCTGCAAGAGCGCACACAGAGTGTTTTCTTCTCTCTCTCTCTCCTGGTAGCGACCATGTCACGCCTTAATCAAGATAATAAAATGATGCATTGACCGAACCTGCTTATTATACTGAGCTAGGGAACGTTGGTTCTGCTCTATCTTATAAGTTATAAGTCCGAGCAGGAAATAAGGGAATATCCGGATTCCCATACCACCTAATCGAAGAAAGTGCATGTTGATGCATCTTCTTCGGGTGTGTTCATTACTGAGAACTGTTTTTCAGTTTCCTCTATGTCCTGGGTATGTGATACCGGATAAGGATCCCACATATGTAAGAGTTACATGGGCTGCAGAAAGGTAGAGAACTGAGAATAGATGATATATCTCTAAATGTTAGAGAATGGTGCAATTGTTGCAGCCAAGTCTGTTGGCAGATATCACCTTATATTAATACATTGATTATGAACAAATGTTATTATATACCGAACCTGATATACACCATTACATCAGTTTCTTTAATGAGTTAAAGAAGGATATAATTCTGTATAGGAGGATAATGTTATGAACATTTTCCTGAATCAAGAGTTGATTCGATCGGGCACGTTATATAATAGCATATACGTTCTAAATCAAACCACAGTTCAAAGTATCTAGAACATACACAAGAGGAGTAGTTCAGAAATGAACGAATCCTTCTTGTGGCATTGTAGACTAAGTCATATCAATGCGACATGACCAGCTAAGTTACATAAGGATGAATATTATAATCTGTTCGAATTTTCATCTTATGATACTTGCCAGTCTTGTCTCAAAGGTAATATGACCAATACTCCGTTTACTGGAAACAGAGTAAGAGTCAGTGAACTCTTGGGACGCATACATGATGATGTATACGGTCCTATGTTTACAAATGCCAAGGTTAGTTCTTAGTACTTCATTACATTCATAGACTATCTCTCAAGATTCGGACATGTGTTCCTGTTGAAACACAAGTCTGAAACTTTTGAGAAATTCAAGGAATATAAGTTTGAAGTTGAGAACCAGATAGGTAAAAGTATTAAAGTCCTTCGATATGATCGAGGAGAAGAATACTTGGGCATGGAGTTCCTGGATTATTTAAAGGAGAATGTGATTCTCTCTCAGCTTACTCCTTCGAGTACACCACAGCACAACGGTGTATCGGGACGGAGGTATCGCACCCTATGAGATATAGTGCGCTCTATAATGAGTACTACTGAGTTACCTGTTTCCTTTTGGTGTTATGGATTTGAGAAGCTGCATACCTATTGAATGGGGTTCCGTCCAAATCAGTGCCTACCACTCCATATGAGATATGGTATGGGAAGAGACCATGTCTTAAACGAGTTAAGAAATGTGGTTGTCCGGCCTATGTTGAAAGGCAAAATCCGGAAAAGCTCGAGGCAAGGTCAGTTCTGTAAGTTTGTTAGGATATCCCAAATATTTGTGAGGGAATATCTTCTACCACTCTGAGGAGCAAAAGGTATTTTGTTTCTCAGCATGCCATCTTTTTAGAAAAGGAATTTCTTGTGAAGAAATTTGTGGTCATGAGGTAGAACTGGAAGTTGTTCCAGCTAGACAAACTAACGGCTGATGATTTGGTGAAACCAAAGGATTCAATAGTTTCCAACGAATCTCAGCCTCTCCGCGAATCTGGTAGGGTTCCTCATCCACTTGAGGGATACTTCGGTCTTCTCGGTGACAGTGGGAGTGAGGATTGCATCATTAGATGATGGCCTAACTAGGTTCAGGCAGGCCATCACGAGTGGGGACTCTGTGAAATGGCCGGATGCTATGCGATCAAAGATGGAATCCATGTACACCAACAAAGTATGACTTTGCATGTTGCACCTGAAGGGGTAAAACCCATTAGGAGCAAATGGATCTTGAGAAGATTATTGGTGTAAATGGAAAGGTTGAGACTTTTAAAGCTATGCTTAAGTCCATCAGGATCAATGCAAGCATCGCGGAGTTGGAACATCTGTTTTGATTTGACGGTCAAAGAGTTTGACTTCATCAAAATGGTAGATGGACCTTGCATATAATTTGTAGAGAGTAAGGTTGTCTTCCACGTATTGTACGTAAATGACATACTCTTGATAGGAAATAGTTTCCTATGCTACACTCGGTCAAGCTCCTCTTATCATGGGGATTCTCAATAGAAGATTTGGATGATACCTACTACATCTTGTGCATGATGATCTATGGTGATAGATCTAAGTGGATATTGGGAGTGTCCCAAATCCAGGTACATTAATACCATACTAAAGGGGTTTAGTATGGATGATTCTAAGCGTGGTGGTTCGCCCACTTACTCATGGATCACTCTCTCCAAAAAGACGTCTTCCAGGACTGATTTGGAGAGAGCTCGCGTGCAAGGGATATCCTATGCTTCGGCAGTAGGCTCTATCAGAGTGTGCGATGTTATGTACCAGACAAGATGTAAATGACTCACTAGGTGTAGTGATCAGGAATCAATCGGATCTTGGGAGAATCACTGGATAGCTGTGGAGGACATTCTTAAGTACTTGAGAATCACTAAAAGAAAGTTCTTGGTTCCAGCTTCCAGAGTGATAATTTTGACTGAGAGTCAGTCACAGACATTGTCTTTACCCTCAGTGAAGGGACGGTATGTTGGAAGAGTTCCAAGCTTGATACCGTGACATACTAGACGATAAAGGCTGAATACATTGCTACCAATGATGCTGCCAAAGTGGTTGTCTGGGCATTTCTTGTTCATAAGATAAACATGGTTCCTACCATTGAGCGTCCAATAAGTGTTATTGTGACAACAATGGAGTTGTGGCTTTGGCCTAGGAACGCAGGTCCCATCAGCGTTCCAGACATATTCCGAGGCAAGTATCACCTGATCAGAAAGATGGTTGATCTCCAAGGGATCGAGGATAGGAGAGGAGACCTGAAGGATAACACAGCGGATCCACTCACAAAGGCCTTACCCCTAGAGAGACTTCTATGGGATGGTTGAGTATGGGATACTACAACCACTGCTACATTGTTGGGTATTTGAATACTACAATAGATGGCCTTAGTGCAAGTGGGAGATTGTTAGTTATATGTATGCCCTAGAGGCCATTACTGTACATGCGATGTATATTGTAGTGGATACTTGGACATATATAGGGAGGACTTTCTTGCTCGACATGATAGTATGCTATCTGGTTGCACTTTATCTTAACATGTACACTTATTGTCTCTCTGTTACATGTTGATAAAGCCCTTAGGATGAGTACTTGACTACCAGGATTATGATGCAGATCATACTAGTGGGGCAGAGGTAGTCGGTAATTACATCCTTAGATTGTTCCTAGTCATGGGAGTATCGAGACAGGGCATCGATACTCCAGAGTAGACTAGCATATTCTCTACCCATATGATGGGCGATGGATGATTCCATATCCATTGGTGTTTGACATCAGAGAAGGTATACGGGTGCTCAGTGGAGACTGGGTACACTGGACGGACTCGCCAAGAACTCCTAGATGGTATTATACCTATCGACGGATAGCAGTTCTCTGGTGACACTAGTAAAGGTTAGTCTGTAGAACCGAGATCGTCATAGAGACTTGTGTGATTCCCACTGTGCTTTGATTTCCACCATACCATGGTCAAGAGATCGTGCAAAAAGGTGGTTTTTGGGTACAGTCCCGAGTCACATGGAGGCAATGAGCGATAGGAGGGGTTTCGTCTCTCCCGGTATTGGGAGTTGATGTTGCGCTATGCTCAATTGGCCATAACAGGAAATCCCTGGCCAGGATTGCTGAGATTTACTGGTAAGTGTTATCAGTAGTTTCTCGAACCGTTATGGACCTTGCATCAGCATGACTTATTAGGCTATTGGGGTCTGACGTTATACCACCCCCAGGCTGTGATATGCGACATATCAAACGAAAAGACCGGACTGTACGGTAGTGTTATTGATTGGACTCGTAGGAGTACGAGCAGGCTTGCTTGTTGATCTTCTGATCGCTCAATACCCGGATGGCCGTTACGTTTAGCAGACCACTTGCGGCTTGTGGGTGTTTGATATGATCATCACCTACTGCCGGCGTATTGACAAGTCTTTAGAGTCCTACACAGAGGTTTCCTGGCTCAAACGAAACGGAGTAGGAGCACATATGTGATATGTGCGGGACCGAGATTAATGCGTGTATGTAAAATAGCATTCCATTCTCGCGATATGTGATATCGATCGGTTATATATGATACAGCCGGGTTATCGGATCAAGAGTTGATTCGATAAGTTGATTCATTTGATATTAGTCGGTTATACACACTATAGCCGGATTATTAAATCAAGTGTTGATTTAATAATTTAATGTAGAATTATATATTTGATATATTAAATTACATTAACTAATATTAGCTCACTTAAGCTTTTCTTTTTCTCACATTTGATACACTTAACATATATGTGATATATGTTAATTGTTTTCTTTGCACACAAAATATATATGTGATATATATTGTTGTGTCATGCTAGGTTACACATGCAACATGTTAGTATGAGACTCACACCATGCTAGGTTAAAGTTAGTGTTTTATTTGTTTTAAGTAATTCAAACATTTGGATAATGAGTCATGGTTCAAAGCTTGTAGAAGCTTGTACGTTTCATTGACTAAGTCCACTTGTTTGTCTAGCTTAAGATATTTGTTAACCCAATCCTTAACCCATAGCCATGGTTTAGTCTCTACAATGGTTAGTGCATGACATACGCTCACCATGGTTGCATTTCTAACCTCACTTGATTATTCTTTCATCACTTACTTCATCTTCTTCTTCCAAAAAGAAAAGAGTTTTCTAGGGTTTGAAAAAGTGATGAGAAATTATGAGAAAATTAAAACTAAAATGAGCAAAATTCCTACTTCATCATCCTATACTACTTGCCATTTAGTATAGGGTGTTTGCTTCACTAATTTCAAAATTAGTGAAGAGATAGCTTGGGTTAGTGTCTCCTCGACGTAGATCATCTTCGGCCTCGAAGACTTCGATGCAAGCTTGTTCGTTTCATCATGGGAGTCTCTCTAGAGTCCGGGAGTTCATGATCGCAGCGAAGGGACTACTACATGGAGCTATTGAAGTGAAGGACCGGTCTACAAAGGTTGTATTCCTTGTTCACTTTAGATGTAAAGTGTTTACATTTTGTTTCGTCGGGTTTTCTAGTATCGATTCTAGGGTTAGGGTTAGCTAGAACGGCAAAAATTTAAATATGGCATGGATAATACCTCCTAAAATCTTGCTGCCGTGCTAGATAACCTAACAGATCACGAAGGGAGCTTGTACCATCTTCAAGTGGAGCTACGAGGAGTCGTAGGGACTACAACCCGGAGCTTGAGAAGAGAAGGACACGATCTACAAAGGTTGTAGTTTCGTTCTCTAAGTGTAGTTTTCTTCATATCATAGTTAAACCTTAATCATCTAGTTTAAGATCTTGGTTAGTGTTGATTAGCACCCTAAATTTTTTTAAAATGGCATGCTTGATGCTAGTAAAACCCAGTGGTGGTGCTAACATACACTTTCATGTCAATGACCTGGTGTCAATTATGATGAGACCTTTTCTCCTATTGCCATGCTTAAGTCCATCAGGATCCTACTTGCCATTATTGCATACCATGACTACGAAATCTGGCAGATGGACGTCAAGACCGCTTTTCTAAATGGTAATTTAGAAGAGAGCGTGTACATAACACAGCCAGAGGGCTTCGTAGACAGTGGGAGCAGCGGAAGCGTGTGCAAGCTGCTTAAATCAATCTACGGATTAAAGCAGGCATCATGAAGTTGGAACATCTGTTTCGATGAAGCTGTCAAAGAGTTTGACTTCATCAAAAACGTAGATGAACCTTGTATATACAAGAAGGTTGTAAAGAGTAAGATTGTCTTCCTCGTATTATACGTGGATGACATACTCTTGATAGGAAATGATGTTCCTATGCTACACTCAGTCAAGCTCTTCTTATCACACAAGTTCTCCATGAAAGATCTAGATGATGCCTCCTACATCCTGAGGATTAAGATCTATAAAGATAGATCTAAACGGATGTTGGGATTGTCCCAATCCAGGTACATAGACACCATACTAAAGAAGTTTAGTAAGGAAGATTCTAAGCGTGGTAATTTACCCGCTTGCTCAGGAATCACTCTCTCCAAAGAGATGTCTCCCAAGACTGATTTGGAGAAGGCTCGCATGCAAGGGATACCCTATACTTCGGCAGTCGGGTCAATCATGTATGCGGTGTTATGTACCAGACCTGATGTAGCTTACTCGCTAGGTACAGTGAGTAGGTATCAATCAGATCCTGGGGAGAAACACTGGACAGCTGTGAAGAACATTCTTAAGTACTTAAGAAGGACTAAAGAAATGTTCTTGGTATATGGTAACGGTGAACTCCAGGTGGAGTCCTTTACCGATTCGAGCTTCCAGAGTGATAAGGACGACGACAGTAAGTTGGTCTTGGGTTTTTTCTTCACCCTCAATGGAGGGGCGGTATGTTGGAAGAGTTCCAAGCAAGATACCATAGCAGACTCAACGATGGAGGCTGAATACATCGCTGCCAACGATGCTGCCAAAGAGGCTGTCTGGATGAAGAAGTTCATAGCTGAACTTGGTGTGGTTCCATCCATTGAGCATCCAATACATGTGTATTGTGATAACAATGGAGCTGTGGCTTTGGCCAAGGAACCCCGGTCCCATCAAAGATCCAGACATATTCTTAGGCGGTATCACCTGATCCGGGAGATAGTTGATCGCCGGGAGATCGAGGTCAGGAGAGTTGACACGAAGGACAACGTAGCGGATCCACTCATGAAAGCCCTCCCCCAGACGCAATTCGAGAGACTATTTGGGATGTTGGGTATGAGATACTACAACAACTGGCATTAGTGCAAGTGGGAGATTGTTATGAATATGTATGCCCTAGAGGCCATTATTGTACATTGATGTATATTATAAGGGCCTCTATGGCATACATATTCTTAACAAAACTATCCCATACACCCCGAGTAATATATATTATAACTATTAGATATCCTTGTTTCTCCCAATAAAAGAGCAAAGCTCTGTTCAAAACTCAAGAGGCAGCGCCTCACGTACCTTCTATGAAGGTGCCAGCGCCAGAGTTAAAAACTCTTATATGAGCAGCGCCCATATGCAAAGCACACAAAAATCTTAAGCAGTGCCTCACGTATCTTCCATAATGACGCCACCGCCAGAGTCATTGGTGCCGCACGTGCTCCTCACATAGGCGCCAATATGCAAAGCACATGAAAGAATTAAAACCTTAATAAGCGCCCGCGTGCATAGCACATGAGCGCCGACGCCTTGTAGAATTAAATTCTACTCTCTGTTAAACAGAGTCATTGGATCAAAAATCCAACGGAGATGATAAATCATCAGGATGCAGAATTAAATTCTGTTGAGAGGAAATATTCCTCAAATCTTTCTAAACAAGAAAGATTGCCCTCTGTAAAACAGAGTACCGTTGGATTAAAAATCCAATGGTGATTAAAGAATCACCGATTTACAGAATAGATTCTGTATGGGTAAATATGTCCCCAATCTTGTTAAAAACAAGATAAATAAGTTCTGTAACAGAAGCCCTTGGATCAAAGATCCAATGGTGGGTAAAAATCCCCAAATCAATTAGGATCTCTTAATGAGAGATTTCTTCAACTAATTTACAAACTACCTCTACTATATAAAGGACCCAAGACTTCAAGTCTAAAAAGGAGGACCCCCCCCCCCATAAGCTTCGGAAAAAACAAAGCAGAAAGCTTCAAAAAGGAAGAAAGAAGAAGATCTCCCTTCTCAGAAAAAATCTCTAGGTAAATAAAAAAGAAGAGAGATCAAAGCATTTCGTTCACCTTTTGAAGGGTTTAACCCTTTTAAAAGAAGAACTTAGTTCTTTCTTTGGATCTGAGATCCACAAGACAAGTCTCCCACAAGTTGAGAGTTTAATTCTCATCAGGACGAACTTGTTCTTGGAGATCAAAGATTCAGAAAAGAACCAGGAAGTTGAACTCCTCAGAACAAAATATACAAGGAAAAATCACCGCCCAGCGCCTTACGTGTCCCTCACATGGGCTCCATTCAATAAGGAGTGCCTAGCACTCAGTGAGCGACGCTCAGTGCCCAGCGTCTCACGTGACCCTCACGTGGACGCCTTAGAAAAATAAGGAGTGCTTAGCACTCAGTGACTGGCGCCCAGCGCCCCACGTGCCTCTCATGTGGGCGCTACAAAATAAAGGAGTGCTTAGCACTCAGTGTGTGGCGCCTACCGCCCAGCGCCTCACGTGTCCCTCACATGGGCGCCATAGAATAAAAAGTGCTTGGCACTCACTAGGCAGTGCCTAGCACCTCACGTGCTTCGCACGTGGGCGCCATAAAAGGTGATCAACACTCCATATAGAGACAAAAAAAAGAGTAAAGTGTGAGCGTCAGAACATACATAAGTGCTCGGCACTTTTTGCACAAAAAAGGGGACTGAGCCCAAACAAGTGCTTAGCACTTCTTTTCAAATAAAAAGAAAACTGAGCGGATCAGGCCCAAAATGGCTAGGTCCCTAACCCAGATCAACCGAGCCCATGGGTTCATTATTTCCCAAACTGATCTCAGTTCCTAATACGACTATCGATCTCCCAGCTAATGATATCTCAAAACGATATTCGTTACACATTCCCCCGAGGAAATCTTAGTCTCAAAATATGACTGATGATTTCCGGGTTTACCATTAATCCATTTTCCCTCAAACACGGGAATTGATTCAAGGGTACATCTCTCTACACCTCTAATACATATCGTTGTAATTCCTCGGCGTCTTCATAGAGGTGGAGGGTCCCGACAGCCAACTGCTTTTTGGTGCACTTCCCAAACTGACGTGAACGTCCCAGATCAAACCACATTCCAAACTGGATGTATCCCATATCATCGTTGCTCATCCCGATACGTAACAAATACACGTGCGCGCAAGATGAACAACGAACCAAAACGTCCTTAAACTAAAACGGACCGAAATGTCCTTAAACTAAACCTCGCCTCAAAAGTGGTGATCTACAGACCGAAACGTCCTTAAACTAAACGTTGGCTCCAAAATATGAACAACGGACCGTGACGTCCTTAAACTATAACCGCGCCTCAAAAATGGTGATCTACGGACCGAAACGTCCTCAAACTAAACGTTGCCTCCAAAATGGCGACAATGGACCGTAACGTCCTTAAACTAAAACCACACCTCAAAAATGGTGATCTACAGACCGAAATGTCCTCAAACTACAACTTCGCCTCCAAAATGGCGATAAGGGACCGAAATGTCCTTAAACTAAAACAACAAAGCCCAAGTGCTCTCTTGTTGGATCTGAAATAGAAAAATGATCCTAACACCCTGTTAAGTAGATCTTAGTCTCAAACTGGACTAATGTATCCTTAACAAAAAAAACAACTGAGCCCCCAACTGCTCGTATATATTTAAGTCGATCTTGATCTCAAAACGGATCAACGATCCTTAAATCAACCTATACCCAAATCTAAAAATATACATATTTGGACTAATCCACGCCCTACGGGCGACAACATAAATTGGTCTTCGTATACAATCCACGGGAAACCAAAAAATAAAACAAACGCATACGACACGAAGTGAACTTCTGGAGCAGGAGAAAGTGGTTATCGCGATGCAGTAACGTAATTAACTGCAGGGGCTTGCGCCTGTAGGGAAGAGCGTCCCCACAATCAAAAACCCATCGCAAAACGAGGGGGAATCTGACAAAGTCTGCTACAATGGACGTATCCATCCAAACCTCCGATATATGGTGCCATAAATCAACATGGCATCTTCAGAGAGGTGGACGAATAAATCTAAATAGCATCTGCCCCCAAATTCAGGCAAGACGATCCTACGTGGTTCATCTCTATTTTCGGTGGTGAACAATCCTTATCTAATTGCTTGGTTGATTTTAACATGTCTTGATCGAACTATAGATTGCAACAGGGAATAATGTAGTCGAGTGAGTCAAGTAAAATGTGAGTCATATCAATGGCAATCTAGGGTCGAGTCAAGTTAGTTCGAGTAGAATGAGTTTGAGTTAACGTTCAAGTTTAGGTTCAAGTTTGGATTAGACTTAGAGTTTAAGTTCAAGTTTGGGTTCGAGTTTGTATTCGAATTATAGACATTTCATATTACTAGATTTAACTTTGAAGACCTTAAGTTCAGGAATAATCAGACAATCGCTGCACATGTACGGCATGATTTATGTCTTTTCCCAAGACAATTACCATTGATAACTTTATTAATTTATAGTGTTGTCTAACCTGGATAGACAAGCACTCACTTTCTCCAGCTTCCTGAGGCTCAAGAGAAATGATACCGCTTAAACCTATATTAATCTAGGATCCTTAAAAATTTATTCTAGTGGTTTAATATGTATTTGCATTTCTCGAGAGAGTTTTATGTAAAATGTTTTTAATATTGTTTAAAAATAAACCTCGAGGGTGATTTGGAATATTAAAAGTTTTATAGAAATGTATTTTAGTTTAGGTGGTATTTTAGTGATAAAATCTAGCTTTTAAAAGTTTATAGAATTTTTATGAAAACTACTAATTTTAGAAATTTGATGGAATTTTATTAATATTTTAATTTTTCATTTAAAAATATATTTTTCACAAATTATTTTCATTGAAAATACAGTTTCATAATTTTATATAATTTTTCAAAGTTTAATTTTTTTTTTAAAAATCGTATTTAAATCATATTTTTATTTCCTTTGGAGACCAAATTCTCCGTGATGAGTTCTGTATCCCGCTCTACTATCCCAATGACATGCGATAATCTGCACCATCCGTTAATGGGTTCCCCTACAAGGGCTGTAGAGGCGCAATTGCAAAATATTTAAAAATATCGATAAAAACATTTTGTAAAAGTAATGATATTTTTATATAGTTTGTATTCATTTTGGATAAACTTGTAACCTATCATACCGTGCAATGAAGCCATAGTGTTTGTGATGGGGTAGGTCATTACCCCGTGGGTTTTCTAGAAGTATATATTTCTAAGTATCGATAAAAAAGTTACTTTTAAAATTCATGGTATTTATATGAAAAAGTTCAATATGTGTTTATTTTGTATGAAATTTTAATTAGATAAATAATTAAATGAAGTGAATAATATTTTGAAGTGGTGTTAGAGGATTGGTGTGATTTATTTGACCTATCAAAGATGCTAAAAGTTTTAAAAACAAATAATATCAATGTTAACTCCACTTTTGTCGATATAATTTTAGAAGACGGTTTGAGTTGAACGAAAGAGAGAAATAGGGACTTACGATTTGTGTAGCGTAAAGAAGGGAGTAAGAAAGAGAGAGAGAGTCTTCGTGATGTCACGGTAGCATCGGGAATGGCTTCGGTCTTCAATGGAACGAACTTTGATCGCTAACTCTACTTGACTAGCCTTAACCCTTTTTGAACTTAGAGAATTTTTTTTGAGAATTTTGATGAATTTTCAGAATAAGGGAGAGTTGGGGGATGGGGTGGTATTTATAGTATAATACTGAAGGTGTGCGAATTAAATAGTTGAATTAAAATGAATTGAAATAGTATTAATGGGGGAATTGAAAAGTCTCTGGTTAAATTCAGAGAAATCAAACAAGAAAATGGAGTAGAGGGGGGTTGAAGGGGTGCACGGGCGAAGCACGGAGGCATTTGGCTTCATCAAGACCACCGGTGGTGGCCCAAAGAGGAAAACGGGCGATTGGATTTTCACCATCTGTCTCAAAGTTTGTGCCATGTACTTTAATCTGTATTAACTCCTTATTTATCCCGTTTGATTTTTCTGAAACTTTTCAATTCTCCGTGTATTGCACGTGCAACTCTTAGGCTTCCGAAAAGTTAAAAAGAAAAATATTAAAAATAATTGGAACTGATGGGATTTGAACACGCAAGTTATGGCACAGCAGTAAAGAGTCTTAACTAGTGAGCTACAAATTATTTCTTGCTTTTATTGAACAATATTAACTTATAACTCCTAGTCGGGCTGAAATACCATTTCTATACATTTGAACAAGTTACATTTATACAATGATTTCAGAGTCGTTATAAAGACTGACTAGGGTGGTATCCTGGTGACACAAGAACATATTGATCCTCCTTTTCCTGATAGGATTTCTCGTTTGGAGGCGAGTGTTCAGGATCTGCACTGGATGGTCGGGTCATTGCTTGAAGCCAGCCGGACTCAGAGGCTTGATGTTGTACAGCCTACTATGGAGGTCGTTGTGCTACCTGCCGTTCAGACAGTCGACCAGCCATTGATGGGATTATTGAAGTATCAATTTCAGGGTTCATGAACCTGAACCCACCGGTGTTTACTGGTATGGATGTGGCAGAGGATCCTCAGTCATTCCTGGATTGGATAGCTAGGATATTTTGTTCGTTGAGATGCTCCGATGCAAGATCATTGAGTTGGTCAGTTTTCGTTTGGAGGGTCTTGCTAAGACCGGGTGTGAGTTGATCAAGAGAGGCCGAGCAGTGGGTCTTCCTCCGATGACGTGTGACGAGTTCTCGAAGGTCTACTTAGCCAGATTTCTTCCGCAGAGCGTTAGAGATGCCCGATCTCGTAGTTTTGGGTCTTTGTGTAAGACTCCGGGCATGACCGTAGCCGAGTATGGCTTGCGGTTCGTCCAGCTATTGCGATAAGCTTCCTACTTGGTCGATACTGAAGAGAAGCGGATCAAGAGATTCGTGTAAGGTCTCGATATGCATTTGTTCTTATCCGTTGGCGTCCAGTGTTTTGATATATATGCAGAGGCTTTGGATGTGGCCACACTGGTAGAAGAACAACTTGATGAGATTGTGGCTGTTCTGGAACCGAAGCGAGTTCGTTTTGATGTGCCAATTTCCGGACAATTCGGCAAAGATGATACAGATGGAGGCCATGGCGGGTTCTTTCCAGGATACGGTAGTAATAAAGATTGGACCCAGGGCCAGTTGTATGGTGCGTACCCAGAGGTCCATAGGCCGCCGTTGATGTGTTATATTTATGGGAGGCCGGGACATTTGGCTAGAAGGTGTCCCGAGAGGCGTCAGAGCGGGGCTGTTTCCATCGCTACTCCACACCAGACGGTTGTATCGAGAGGCCATGGATTTGGTGGTCTTGTGTAGAGAGGACGAGGACCCAAAGGCAGAGGACGTCAGACCGTAGGCAGAAGGCAAGTGGGAGTTCTTGCTCTGCCAGCTCTCGGTGCTCAGGCACCTACCGACGTTGAAGGAGGTATACTTCAATGTCAATTGTTTTTTATTTGTGTTTTGGTGATCCGAGTATTACACTTTCGACATTGAAGAAGGAATACTTCGATGTCAGTTGTTTTGACATTTGTGTTTTGATGATTTGAGTCACACAAATGTTTTCGTGCACGCCCGATGCACTTGATGTTGTTTTCGTGCATATCCGTCGCACTTGGTTTGATTTTCGTGCACACCCGTTGTGGTTGATTTCGTTTTCGTGCATCGCACTTTGTATGAGATATATTATATTATATTATAGCCGAACAGGACTGGTCAAAGAGACAATACCCGAAATATTATTTTTATATATCGATATTTAATAAAGAGGTTTTCAAAGGAGCTATAGTCTCACTATTTTTCCCACGTGTTTATGATCGACACAAGAATCTTTCAAATGAAAACCCTTTAAATCATTTTCAAAAGGCGGGACGTATACCTTAAACGAAATGCTATTTTCTTCATGAATCAACGTCCGCTACTTGTGCCGTGACATACACATCATACAGCTATTTTGAAAGGATTTTTCATACATACATCTTTCGGCCAATTTATATGATTTCACTTAGATGCGTGCTATATATGTATTATAGCCTTGATTATGTTTGTTCTTGAATGTGTGCTTGTTTTGAACGTTTGATTTCGCACTTTGCACTTACATCATAACTTGTGTGATTCTCATATTATTTGTTAGAGATCTATTATCTGAATTTCACACTTTTGTTTTCATGCGCACGCGTTGCGCTATGGTATTTCTAGCTCGTGTGGGATTTCGGAGCCCCGTTGATTTGATTGGACAAAATGCTTTAAAGATTTGGGTTCAAATTTAAATTCGGGGACCGAATTTCTTTAAATGGGGGATATTGTAACATTTTGAAAATTATTAATATTATTTTAGAATTTAAATAATAATATTATGAGTTTTATGAAAATAATAACTATTATGAATTTGAGTTTTCATAGATTGGTATATGTATATACATTTACTTTTACGTATAGAAAATATAGGATTTATTTTGGAATGGTTGTAAATTATTTGGAGGGAGAGAGAGAGAGAGCAGAATGCTTTTCTCATGCCTCTAACCCACACCCTTATCCTCACCCTCTCTCCTCTCTCCTCTCACTCCCTCTACCCAAAATATCTACCTCCTCTCCAAAAACATCTCTAACTCCCAAACACCCAAACTCCTCCACCTAAAAACCCTAAATCCGTCTATCAAAATCTGTGTTTGATACCAAGTTTTGCATCTAGAGCCTTCAAGACTTCAAGTGGAGTCATCTTCAACCTCTCAAACCCCTTGAAGCTTCATCTAAAGCTTGGATATCCACTTTTCCCTACTCAAATAGGTAAAAATCCTTCTTTTCATCAAGTTCTTCAAGTTTTTAAAGTATTAACCATGAAAAACTACATGTTTTACATAAAAATGGTATTTTTATGGGTTAAACTCTTTGAAGTGTGGTTGTTAAGTGATCCACTAGTTTGTGATGGATCTACTATGGTTTACTTGGTGATTACACCTTATTTTGGGTAGTAGAGGGTATTTTGATGCAAAAGTTTGGATTTTTAAAAGTTATATAATTTTCTAGAATTTCGAACCTGAAATTTTGGGCATCAGACGTCTGAGCTCAGAAGCTTCAGACGTTTTCCTATAAACTGCTCTTCTTTATTTTTGTTCACCAGACATCTGAGCTCAAAGCTTCAGACGTTTGTCTGGAACTTGCTGGGTTGAATTATTTTCTTGGTCAGACGTACGCCCTTGAAGAGACAAACGTCTGCCTTTTATTTGGATTTCTTGTGATTTGTTCTACAGATGTCTTGGAGTCCTTCTTTAGACGTCTGGTTGAAAGTCACTAGTTGGATTTTGTTTTGAGGACAGACATCTGCCTAATGCTTGGTCAGAAATTTGCCGTGTATTTTCCTTTGCTATTTTGCTATGTGGTTTGATGTTTTGTTTTCTGTCCTTCTTGGATAATCACTACGTATTTATGGACGGTTGTGGGGACTTCCAAGACGGCGAGAAAGGGCAAGACGGTCGTGGGCTTTGACTAGCTCGAAACGCATTTCGGTGAGTAGATTTATATCTACGAGGGAAATCGGGTGGATGGCATATAGCGTCCCCGAAACTAATTCTAATGAACACTTATTTAGTATAGATAAGTGACCTATATACGTAGTTACAATGGCACAATTGAACATTAATTATAGTTTATAACGTGTAACACATATACTTAGTCTATAACTAAATTAGTCTATAGTTCGTAACTTGTATACTTAGTTCGTTAACTATGTACTTAACCTATAATTCATAACTAGTAGGCTATATATATATGATTAATGTTATGTGTTTGCGTACACGACTAGAGGCCCGTACTGATTATGATTGGATGTTTGATTGATATCGTACGAATAAGATTCCGTACTGGATAAGATGAGGATAGATTGCTGAATGAGGCCTTTGTTTATTTGACTCGAGTGAGATTGTCATGATACAGTAGAAACCGCCATGCTTATTCGTGTGTTAGTTATCCATGCTAGTATGCAATGATACTTAGCATGATTTGATATACGAAAACCATTGCCACGTATATTCATATATGATTGTTACCAATTATGGTTAGGATGAATTATGAATTGTGTTCTTATGAACTTCATGTTTTCCATAGATTTGAGAAGCCGCGAGATATGATTTTATAAAACTTGTGTATGTTTGAAAATGCGGTTTTCTTTTGAATTGATGATACGTCCACCATGAGTTTTCATAGTATTTATTATTGATTGTAAGGTTGCCTAGCACGACAGCAAGGTTTCGGGAGGCATCATCCATGCCGTTTTCAAAAAATTGCCATGCTACATAACCCTAACCCTAGAATCTTAACTAGAGAATTAGACAATACATACATGTAAACAACTTTACATCTAAGTGAACATGGAATACAACCTTTGTAGACCGGTCCTTCACTTCAATAGCTCCGTGTAGTAGTCCCTTCGCTCCAAGTAGTGATCTTCCGGACTCTAGAATAGTTCCACAAGATGAAGGAACAAGCTTGCACGAAGTCTTCGAGGCCGAAAATGATCTACGTCGAGGAAACACCAACCCAAGCTATCTCTTCACTAATTAGGGATTAGTGAAGCTAACACCCTAAACTAAATGGCTATTCTAGTAGAGGATGATGAAGTAGGATTTTTGCTAACTTTAGAATTAATTTTCTCACTAATTTTCTTCACCTCTCAAAAACCTAGAGAGCTCACTCTTGATGAAGAAGAAGATGAAGAGAATAATGTTGTGAATAATGAATCATGAGAGAATGGCAACCATGGGTGAGAAATATCTCATATAACTCTTGTAGAGACATAACCATGGTTTTAGATAATGGTTAGGTTAATAAATATCTAAGGCAAAACAAAATTAGTAGACTAAGTCAATGGTTCCACAAGCTTCCACAAGCTTCAACTATGGGCTTAATTTCCTACTAATTATTTGATTTACATTAAATAAATAAACCCCCTCATTATCATAAGCATGGTGTGAGTCTCATACACCCATGTTGCATGTATAATCAAGCATGACATAAAAAGAAATACAATTAATATATATCACATATATATTAAGTGTGCACATGTGAGAAAAAGAAATGCACAAGTGAGCAAAAATTAGTTAATGTAAATTAATATATCAAATATATAATTATACATTAAATTATTAAATCAACACTTGATTCAATAATCCGGCTATATCACATATAACCGACTAATATCATATGTATCAATTTATCGAATCAACACTTGATTCGATAACCCGGCTATATCACATATAACCGACCGATATCACATATCACGAGAATAGAATACGGTATCATATACACGTATTATTCTCGGTCCCGCACATATTACATATGTGCTCCTACTTCATTTCGCCTGAGCCAGGAAACCTCTGTGTAGGACTCTAAAGACTCGTCAATACGCCGGCAGTAGGTGATGATCAAATCAGTCACCCACAAGCTGTCAGCGGTACTAGCTGGACGTAACGGCTACCCCGGTAATGAGCGATCAGAAGATCAACAAGCAAGCTTGTCTAAACTCCCGCAAAACCAGTCAGTAACACCACCGTAGAGTCCAGTCTCTTCGTCTGATATGTCGCATATCTAGTCAAGGGGTGGTAAACGTCAGACCCCAGTAACCAATAAGTCATGCCGATGTGAGGCTCATAACGGGTCGAGAAACTACCGATAACTCTTACCGGTAAATCTCCGTATCAGCCCTGGCCAGGGACTTCCTGTTATGACCAATCGAGCACAGCGCAACATCAACCCCCAATACCGGGAGAGACGAATCCCCTCCTATCGTTCATTGCCTCCATGTGACTTGGGACAGTACCTAAAAGCCACCATTTTGCACGTTCTCTTGAACGTGGTAAGGTGGAAATCAAAGCACGGTGGGAATCACACAAGACTCTATGACGATCTCGGGTCTACAGACTAACATGTACCAGTGTCACCAGAGAACTGCTATCTGACGATAGGTATAATACCAACTAGGAGTTCTCGGCGAGTCCGTTCAGTGTACCCAGTCTCCACTGAGCACCCATATACCATCTTTAATGTCAAACACCAATGGATGTGAGATCATCCATCGCCCATCATATGGGTCAAGAAGCGTATACGCTAGTCTATTCTGAAATATCGATTCCCTGTCTCGATACACCCTCGACTAGGAACAGTTAAAAGATGTACTTGTAGACTACCATGTGTAAGGTTCTTAAGCACAACCACAAGGTTCCACAAGGCATCATACATGCCGTATTTAAAAATTTAGTGTGCCAAACAACCCTAACCTAGGATCTAACTAGAGTTTTAGGAGCTAAACTAGAAAGTAAACTTCTTTACATCTAAGTGATAACGGAATACAACCTTTGTAGACCGGTCCTTCACTTCAATAGCTCCTTGTAGTGGTCCCTTTCGCTGCGATCATGGAACTCCCGGACTCTTGCATGGCTTCTCAAGGTGAAAGGAACGATCTTGCTTGAAGTCTTCGAGGCCAAAGATGATCTACGTCGAGGAGACACTAACTCAAGCTACTACTTCATTAATGAGAGATTAGTGAAGCTAACACCCTATACTAAAGTTCTAATCTAGTAGATGATGATGAAGTAGGAAGTGGGCTCACTTTAGTTTTATTTTTCTCACAATATTTTCTCACTTTGGAAAAAGCTAGCAAGCTTTTTCTCAAGGATGAAGAAGATGAAGTCAAGAGATGAGAATGAACTAATGAGTTGAGAGAATCAACCATGGGTGAGTTTGTATCATATATCAACTCATGTAGAGATATAACCATGGCTAAATTATAATGGTTAGGTTAATAAATATTTTTAGTAAAACAAAATTAGTGGACCAAGTCAATGCATCCACAAGCTTCTACAAGTTTCATGCATGTGAGCAATTATCCACTAATTTGGATTTACTTTAAATATTTAAACCCTACATTATAGTTAGTATGGTGTAAGTCTCATACACCCATGTAGTGTGTATCAACAACCATGACACAAAATAGAACACAATTAATATATATCGCATATATATTAAGTGTGTACATATGAGAAAATAAATACTTAAGTGGGCTAATATTAGTTAATGTAAACTAGTATATCATATATATACAATTATATACTAAATTATCAAATCAACACTTGATTTAATAATCCGGCTATATCACATATAACCGACTAATATTATATGTACCAACATATCGAATCAACACTTGATTCGATAACCCGGCTATATCACATATAACCGACCGATACAAATATCGCAAGAATAGAATATGGTATCACATACTCGTATTATTCTCGGTCCCGCACATATCACATATGTGCTCCTACTTCGTTTTGCCTGAGCCAGTAAAACCTCCATGTAGGACTCTAAAGACTCGTCAGTACACTGGCAGTAGGTGATGATCACATCAAGCACTCACAAGCCGTCAGCGGTACTAGCTGGACGTAACGGCTACCCGGGTATTGAACGATCAGAAGATTAACAAGCAAGCCCGCTTTAGCTCCTGTAAAGCCTGTCAGTAACACTACCGTACAGTCTGGTCTCCTCGTCTGATATGTAGCATATCCAGTCTAGGGGTGGTAAACGCCAGACCCCAATAACCGATAAGTCATACCGATATGAGGCTCATAACGGGTCAAGAAACTACTGATAACGCTTACCAGTAAATCTCTAAATCAGCCCTGGTCAGGGACTTCCCTGTTATGGCCAATCGAGCACAGCGCAACATCAACCCCCAATACCGGGAGAGACGAAACCCCTCCTATCACTCATTGCCTCCATGTGACTCGGGACTGTACCCAAAAACCACCGTTTTGCACGTCCTCTTGAACGTGGTAAGGTGGAAATCAAAACACAGTGGGAATCACACAAGACTCTATGACGATCTCGGGTCTACAGACTAACCTGTACCAGTGTCACCAGAGAACTGCTATCTGACGTCAGGTATAATACCATCTAGGAGTTCTCGGCGAGTCCGTCCAGTATACCCAGTCTCCACTGAGCATCCATATACCATCTCTGATGTCAAACACCAATGGATATGGGATCATCTATCGCCCATCTCATAGGTCAAGAAGCGTATATGCTAGTCTACTCTGGTATATCGATGCCCCGTCTCGATACACCCACGACTAGGAACATTAAAGGATGAACTTATGGACTACCATGGCCCCACTTGTATGATCTGCATCATAATCCTGGTAGTCAAGTACACATCCTAAGGGCTTTACCAACATGTAACCATAAGAAAGTATCAAGAGACAAGTATACATGTTAAGATAAATAGCAACCAGATAGCATACTATCATGTCGATCAAGAAAGTCCTCTCTATATATGTCCAAGCATCCACTATAATATACATCATATGTACAATAATGGCCTCTAGGGCATACATACAACTAACAATCTCCCACTTGCACTAGGGCCAGATATTATAGTATCGCATACCCAACATCCCGAAGAGTCTCTCGAACTGTATCTGGGGAATGGCCTTCGTGAGTGGATCCGCTGTGTTGTTCTTCGTGTCAACTCTCCTGACCTCGATCTCCCGGTGATCAACTATCTCCCGGATCGGGTGATACCGCCTCAGAATATGCCTGGATCGCTGATGGGACCTGGGTTCCTTGGCCAAAGCCAACACTCCATTGTTATCACAATACAAAGGTATTGGATACTCAGTAGATGGAATCACTCCAAGTTCAGTTATGAACTTCTTCATCCATACAGCCTCTTTGGCAGCATCGTTGGGAGCGATGTATTCAGCCTCCATCGTCGAGTCTGCCACAGTTTCTTGCTTGGAACTCTTCCAGCATACCGCCCCTCCATTGAGGGTAAAGACAAATCCCGAGTGCGACTTTGAGTCGTCCTTATCACTCTGGAATCTCAAATCGGTAAAGTACTCCACTTGGAGTTCTCCGTTACCATACACCAAGAGCATCTCTTTAGTCCTTCTCAAGTATTTGAGAATGCTCTTCACAGCTGTCCAGTGACTCTCTCCAGGATCTGCTTGATACCTGCTCACTACACTTAGTGAGTGTGCTACATCGGGTCTGGTACATAGCATCGCGTACATGATAGAGCCTACTGCCAAAGCATAGGGTATCCCTTGCATGCGAGCTCTCTCCAAATCAGGCTTGGGAGACATCTATTTGGAGAGAGTGAGTCCTGAGATCGTGGGTAAAAATCCACGCTTGGATTCTTCCATACTAAACCTCTTTAGTATGGTGTCAATGTACCTGGATTGGGACAATCCCAGTATCCGTTTAGATCTATCTCTATAGATCTTAATCCCCAAGATGTAGGAGGCATCCCCTAGATCTTTCATTGAGAATCTTTGTGATAAGAAGAGCTTGACCGATTGCAGCATAGGAATGTCATTTCCTGTCAAGAGTATGTCATCCACGTACAATACGAGGAAGACAACCTTACTCTCTGCCACCTTCTTGTACATACAAGGTTCATCTACGTTTTTTACGAAATCAAACTCTTTGATAACGACATCAAAACAGATGTTCCAACTCCACGATGCTTGATTTAACCCGTAGATAGATTTAAGCAGCTTGCACACCTTTCCGCTGCTCCCACTGTCTACGAAGCCCTCTGGCTGAGTCATGTACACGCACTCTTCAAAATCACCATTTAGAAAGGCGGTCTTAACATCCATTTGCCAAATTTCGTAGTCATGGTATGCAGCGATGGCAAGTAGGATCCTGATGGACTTAAGCATAGCCACTGGAGAAAAGGTTTCGTCATAATCCACACCCGATCATTGACGAAAACCCTTTGCAACAAGTCTAGCTTTGAAAGTCTCAACTTTTCCATCTATACCAAGTTTCTTTTTAAAGATTCATTTTCTCCTAATGGGTTTTACCCCTTCAGGAGCAACTTCCAAAGTCCATACTTTGTTGGTGTACATGGATTCCATCTCAGATCACATTGTATCCAACCATTTCATAGAGTCTCCACTCGTGATGGCCTGCTCGAAGCTAGTCGGGTCATCATCCTCCATGATGCAATCCTCGCTTCCACCATCAATGAGAAAACCGTAGTATCTCTCAGGTAGATGAGGAACCCTACTAGATCGGTGGAGAGGTTGAGGTTCGTTGGGAGCTATCGAATCCTCTGGTTCAACCAAATCTTCTGATGTAGTTTGTGCTGCTGGAACCTCTTCCAGTTCTACCTCCTTGCCACTAATTTCCTTTGCAAGAAATTCCTTTTCTAAAAATGTGGCATGTAGAGAATCAAACACCTTTTGTTCCTCGGTGTGGTAGAAGATATACCCTTGTGAGTTTTTGGGATATCCTACGAACTTGCACAGAACAGACCTTGCCTCGAGTTTGTCTGGATTATGCCTTTTGATATTGGCCGGACAACCCCATATCTTAACATAATTAAGACATGGTCTCTTCCCCTTCCATATCTCATATGGAGTGGTAGGCACGGATTTGGTAGGGACCATATTCAATAGGTGTATGACTGTTTCAAGCGCATACCACCAAAAGGAAATAGGTAACTCAGCGGTGCTCATCATAGAGCGCACCATATCTAATAGGGTGCGATTCCTCCGTTCCGATATACCATTGTGTTGTGGTGTATACGGAGGAGTAAGCTGAGAGAGAATCCTATTCTCTTTTAGATAGTCACGGAATTCCTTGCTCAAGTATTCTCCTCCGTGATCAGATCGTAGGATTTTAATACTTTTACCCGTTTGGTTCTCGACTTCGGATTTATATTCCTTGAATTTCTCAAAAGCTTCAGACTTGTGTTTCAACAGGAACACATGTCCATATCTTGAGAGATCGTCAGTGAATGTAATGAAGTACGAAGTACCATTCCTGGTATGTGTAGACATGGGACCGCATACATCACTATGTATTAGTCCCAAGAGTTCCGTAACTCTTTCTCTGTGTCCACTAAACAGAGTTTTGGTCATTTTTCCTTTGAGACAAGACTGGCATGTTTCATAAGATGAAAATTCGAACGGATCCAAATATCCATCTTTATGTAACTTAGCTAGTCGTGTCGCATTGGTATGACCTAGTCTACAATGCCACAAGAAGGATTCGTTCATTTCTGAGCTCTTCCTCTTGTGTGTGTTTTGTATGTTAAAAACTGTGGTTTGATTTAGAACGTATATGCCATTATTTAACGAGCCTGATCCAATCAACTTTTGATTCAGGAAGTTCATAACATTATCTTGTAATACAAAATTATATTCTTTTTTATTTAATAAAGAAACTAATATAAGATTGCATATCAGGGTCGGAATGTAATAGCATTCGTTCAGAATCAATGTATTACCATTTGGTAATACAAGGTGATATTCGCCAACTGCTTTGGCTGCAACATTTTCACCATTCCCTATTCTTACGGAATGATCACCCATTCCCAGTTCTCTACCTTTCCTTAGCCCATGTAACATATTACATATGTAGGATCCCAATTCGGTATCTAATACCCAGGACGTAGAGTGAACTGAGAAACAGTTCTCAACAACTAGCACACCCGAAGAAGATCCATCAACATACTTTTTCTTCGTTTGGGCGCCGTAGGAATCCGGATATACCCCTATTTCCTTCTCAATCTTATAAAAATTATAAGAAAGAACGAAACCAACGTTCCCCAGCTCAGTATAACAAGCGGGTTCGGTCAATACATCCATATTATTATCTTGATTAAGGCCTAACATGGTCGCTGCCTGGAGAGAGAGAGAGAAGAAAACACTTTAGCGTATGCTCTTGCAAGATCAGATTGGTTATTATTTTATCTAATCAGGATGGCTCTTACTGTTTTTATCAAATCTTCCTTCAAACCCTAAAAGGAAAGACTAGCCGGGATTAATTACACCCTATAATTTCGCCAATCTTTCAGCCAGGCCAGTGTTGGTACTTTGAGGGAGGTTCCTCATGCTTTCGCACGTACCTAATTAAAATAAACCTCGTTTTCCCAGAGGCATAACCCCGTAAACACCTTTCTAAACACCTACTTGATCGGCTAATTGTCTTGTGTAAAACTCTCATAAGAGTAACACTTACTCGCAGTGGGTATCGGGATCCAATTATCTCATAGAAGGTATGCAATCTCATTGCAAATTTCAACTCTTGAAATTCCCGATAATATTTTGCCCCTAACGTGCTATGACCTTGACGAAAGCCAACAAACCATAGTCCGCTAGTCAAGTTCAACCCGTATATTTCTTGATTGAATTAAACCCACCCGCACGACCCTTGACGAAAGCCAACAAAGCAGTACGACTACCCTAATCCAATCACATCATATGCAGCAGATAAGCAGTAAGTAGCTACCGCACACTACACCTTGACGAAAGCCAACAAACGTAACACGAATACTAAATATTACTTATCTGAAATGTCGGAGGGCTATGCGGGTTTTTCAGAAAACCTTTTGCGTAATGAACTTGATATCGTTGTAGAATCGAGTGATTTTAGAAAAGAAGTGTTTTTGAGGCTTTTACTAGTTTCGTTAAATAGGTCACTCCCAGTGAAGGGATCTCGGCTCTTTCCTTATCGAATAAGGTGCAGGATATTTCACAAATACCACTATGCAAAGCAAAGACTACAAAAGTAATCAAAAAAAACCGAGTGTTTATAGCATCTGCTAGCTTTTGCTAAAGAGGTCACTCCCGGTGAAGGGATCTCGGCTCTTTCCTTATCGAATAAGGTGTTGGATATTCTACAAGGAATACCGCTATGCAAAGCAAAAACTAGAGCTACCCTTTTTTTTTTGAAAATTTAATTCTACAACATCTTTTAGGTTTCTTTTCTTTCATTAATCTCATTAATGAAGTCCCATCATTTATGCTTCCTAAGCATCACAGAAGAAACGAAAATACAACGTACGTTTATGCCATCCGCATTCGCCACAGTGTCCCGTTATGCACCGTTAGGTTACTTAACTAACAGCATAGCGGGACGGGACTAGCGCGGGTGCAAAACATAAGCAACGTCTACTATATATCTCATATATAATGTATATCCATTCGTCTCAGAATCCACAGTGATCATATCACAGAGCAGCATAAGAAACATATGAAATATTGGATATACTAGGAGGTCCGTGTTTTATTTTGAGCCTGTATAAAACACGGATTCCACGGTCGCGATGAATAGCCAAACCCACATCTCTAGACCCCTACGAGAGCGGCAAGCAACCCTACCAATTCTATAGTTAGGAGACCCGGACTCGACTCCTCGAGTCGGTCTCCCACTGGACTCTAGAACCCGGTTACTTGTGCTCCCCTCCTTGGGTCTATCCTAATGCGGAAAAGTAAATAATATACAACAATAGTGACATCATCCTCAACCCAGAAGTGCCCCAATAAAAGAATATTACATACAATGAATTTTTACATGAATAAAAATAAAAACTCTCATCTCACATAAAACCCCGGCTATTCAAAACACGACGATCCAATATAACATATACAGCAACACATAACATCACATGTCATCAACGTAAGTAAATATGCGTATCCCAATTGTCATTAACGTATAGAAACAAAACTGACGATACACCACATACTACACTTACGGTCGTAGAAAAGAAAATGAAAAACTACAACAATTGGAATCGTAACTGCCCTTAGACATCATAAACCTGGGATATCTCATATCCAAGATTTCATTCCTAACAATGTAAAGCTCGCATTTAGGTCTCACCCATGAAAACACCTTTTCAAAATAAGTCGGACAATTCAACAAGATTTCCAATTACACCCGAGACCGAAATGTTAGATTTACACGCAACAAATATATTTATGGATTCCAATTATTGTATCTCATTACAGAAAGCTAGACGATGTTAAACAATTCGATCGAATTAATGAATTCCCAAAATTCCTAGAAAGCTCAACACTTGAGCAGTGTTAGAAGTACCCAGAACCATACCACAGTGCCCATGGACCAGCAGCTGAAGGCCCGTCCCAAGCCTATCAAGTGGCGTCGCAAAACCGCCGCCAAAACCATGTTTTGGCCGCGCTTCCGCGGTCACTTAACCGAGATAGGGACTCATTCTTTAGGTGGGTCCATGGAATTACCTGCATGATTTTTAGAGTATTTTTAACAAGAAAAATTTCAACTTTTGAAAAAATTTCCAGAAAGTGGCAATATCGGGTTTTCGGAGTTCGTTCGAACTTCTAACTTCGCCTAGACAACTCCTAATACTCTAGCAAGGCTCTGATACCACTGTAAGGTTCTTAGGCACAACTACAAGGTTCCACAAGGCACCAAATATGCCGTATTTAAAAATTTAGTGAGCCAAACAATCCTAACCTAGGATCTAACTAGAGTTTTAGGAGCTAAACTAGAAAGTAAACTTCTTTACATCTAAGTGATAACGGAATACAACCTTTGTAGACCGGTCCTTCACTTCAATAGCTCCTTGTAATGGTCCCTTCGCTACGATCATGGAACTCCCGGACTCTTGCATGGCTTCTCAAGGTGAAAGGAACGATCTTGCTTGAAGTCTTCGAGGCCGAAGATGATCTACGTCGAGGAGACACTAACTCAAGCTACTACTTCACTAATGAGAGATTAGTGAAGCCAACACCCTATACTAAAGTGCGAATCTATTAGAGGATGATGAAGTAGGAAGTGGGCTCACTTTAGTTTTATTTTTCTCACAATATTTTCTCACTTTGGAAAAATCTAGCAAGCTTTTTCTCAAGGATGAAGAAGATGAAGTCAAGAGATGAGAATGAACTAATAAGGTGAGAGAATCAATCATGGGTGAGTTTGTATCATATATCTAACTCATGTAGAGGCATAACCATGGCTAAATTATAATGGTTAGGTTAATAAATATCTTTAGTAAAACAAAATTAGTGGACCAAGTCAATGCATCCACAAGCTTCTACAAGCTTCATGCATGTGAGCAATTATCCACTAATTTGGATTTACTTTAAATATTTAAACCCTACATTATAATTAGTATGGTGTAAGTCTCATACACCCATGTAGTGTGTATCAACAACCATGACACAAAATAGAACACAATTAATATATATCACATATATATTAAGTGTGTACATATGAGAAAATAAATGCTTAAGTGAGCTAATATTAGTTAATGTAAACTAGTATATCATATATATACAATTATACACTAAATTATCAAATCAACACTTGATTTAATAATCCGGCTATATCATATATAACCGACTAATATTATATGTACCAACTTATCGAATCAACACTTGATTCGATAACCCGGCTATATCACATATAACCGACCGATACAAATATCGCGAGAATAGAATACAATATCACATACTCGTATTTATTCTCGGTCCCGCACATATCACATATGTGCTCCTACTTCGTTTTGCCTGAGCCAGTAAAACCTCTATGTAGGACTCTAAAGACTCGTCAATACACCGGCAGTAGGTGGTGATCACATCAAGCACTCACAAGCCGTCAGCGGTACTAGCTGGACGTAATGGCTACTCGGGTATTGAACGATCAGAAGATCAACAAGCAAGCCCGCTCTAGCTCCTGTAAATCCTGTCAGTAATACTACCGTACAGTCCGGTCTCCTCGTCTGATATGTCACATATCCAGTCTTGGGGTGGTAAACGTCAGACCCCAATAACCAATAAGTCATGCCAATATGAGGCTCATAACGGGTCGAGAAACTATTGATAACACTTACCAGTAAATCTCTAAATCAGCCCTGGCTAGGGACTTCCCTGTTATGACCAATCGAGCACAGCGCAACATCAACCCCCAATACCGGGAGAGACGAAATCCCTCCTATCGCTCATTGCCTCCATGTAACTCAGGACTGTACCCAAAAGCCATCATTTTGCACATCCTCTTGAACGTGGTAAGGTGGATATCAAAGCACATTAGGAATTACACAAGACTCTATGACGATCTCAGGTCTACAGACTAACCTGTACCAGTGTCACCAGAGAACTGCTATCTGACGTCAGGTATAATGCCATCTAGGAGTTCTCGACGAGTCCGTCCAGTGTACCCAGTCTCTACTGAGCACCCGTATACCATCTCTGATGTCAAACACCAATGGATATGGGATCATCAATCGCCCATCTAATGGGTCGAAAAGCGTATACGCTAGTCTACTCTGGTATATCGATGCCCCGTCTCGATACACCCACGACTAGGAATATTAAAGGATGAACTTATGGACTACCATGGCCCCACTTGTATGATCTGCATCATAATCCTGGTAGTCAAGTATACATTCTAAGGGCTTTACCAACATGTAACCACAAGACAATATCAAGAGACAAGTATACATGTTAAGATAAAGAGCAACCAGATAGCATACTATCATGTCGAGCAAGAAAGTCCTCTCTATATATGCCCAAGCATCCACTATAATATACATCATATATACAATAATGGCCTCTAGGGCATAAATACAACTAACACCCTGGCCCCACTAGTATGATCTCCATCATAGTCCTGGTTGTCAAGTATACATCCTAAGGGCTTTATCAACATGTGAGAGCAAGACAATATCACAATTCAAGTCTATATGTTAAGACAAAGAGCAACCAGATAGCATACTATCATGTCGAGCAAGAAAGTCCTCTCTATATATGTACAAGCATCCACTATAATATACATCATATGTACAATAATGGCATCTAGGGCATACATATAACTAACATTGATGATTATCTAAAATCGAAGGAAGGGGCAGAAAACCGATTTCTGGATACATGGTAGACCCGGTACGATAACCCAGGGACAGGAAGTTCATGAGGATAGATACGGGGAGCCTACCGAGGATGATTGATAGTGGTGATTGTATAGAACACGGTGGATACCCGGAGGATACTATAACGACTTTGAAATCCTTATGCACTTTTGTTAATTCAATATTAATATAAAAGTCTATTTCTATTTTGACTATTAGTTATAAAATATTCTGTTTAAATTTGAGCAAGAAACAACTTGTAGTTCACTGGTTAAGACTCTCCACTACTGTTCTTTAGCCTGCATGTTCGAATCCCATCAGCCCCAATTATTTTAAATATTTTTTTCTTGTTAACTTTTTTGAAGCTCAAGAGTTGCACGTGCAATACTCGGAGAAACAAAAAGTTGCAAATAAATCAAATAATATAAATGATATATAAATACCCAAATGAATGCACTGCACGAACCCCGAGGAAATTGCCTCATTCTTAACCACCAGACCGACCCCGGCGGTTTTATCATGGCCAATTTCCCCCGTGCACCCCTTTGACTTCCCTCTACTCCTTTTTCCTATTTGATTTTCCTGAAATTAAACAGAGAATCCCAGACCTTTTATCTACCCTTTACCTTCACTTTTAATACATTTTTATTATCTATTTAATTCTCTCTACACCTATATTTCCCCCTATAAATGCCTAGTCTTTCTCCTTAGTTCTTCTCCTAATTTATTCTAAAATACCAATCAAAAATTCTAACTCCCAAGCATCACTCTAGTCAAGGAAGTCAAGCGCACAAGTCCAAACCAACTCCATCGCTCAAATTTGTTCCATTGCATATTAGCTACCTAGAGTTTATTCTTGTACGCGTAGTCGGACCCAAGCTCAATTCTCCATGCACCGTAGGTCTCGGTTTCTCAACCGAAGCTTCTTCTATTCTTTTCTCACTTGTATGAGTAAAAACGGAAATCGTAAGTCCTCTCATCCTCTCTTCTTTTCCCTCTTGTATACTCTCTTCTATTTTTCCACGTCGCCACTCTGCATCACTTGTAACTATGATAAATCCTCCATTTACTTCTTTCTCTTTTTGCTTCTCCTCTTACATCGACGCGAAATAATACAGTATTATAAACAAAGTTTAAATTAAAAATATATTGTCACGCCCCGCTTCTCGATGTACGGGCAGGAGACGCGACGAGGCCGCTTCGTATTTACTCTGAAGTAAATACGCTAAACGTAACTAAGCAATATAAAGAAATATACATAAGAGACAAATGTAATGAAACAGCAACTTTATTTATTCACATTCTTTTGTACAATGCATGGAAAAGTAAATACATCTGAATGAAAGCAATGCCTAAACAATGGCATAACATAAATGGAAAGTACTGAAATGAAATGTGTACAAGTGTAACTACAGCTCGGGATCTTCAGTAAACTGGTCCAAGTCTTCGGCGTTGGGCTCGATCTCTTGAAGGTCCGAATCACCTGACAACATTCCAAAGAAGAAAGAGAAGGAATGTAATCAGCGAGCAATCGCTCGGTAAGTCCCAAAGATAAGGGGGAAGTAGAATATGTTGGAGATAGTGCCCTCAGAGTCAATTATTAGATCACAGGCACGTGATTGCAATGATTGAGGGGAGGACCTATCCCGGTAGGACAGTCTTACTCGAGATGATAGTATGCTATCTGGTTTATCTTTATCATCGTGTACTGCTTTAGGTGACCCTTCGAGTCGCTATTACACGTCGATAAAGCCCCTAGGATTCTTGCTTGACTTCCAGCAGTATGAGGGCGATCATATAAGTGGGAGCTGGGGTCTATAAGCACATCCTTAAATGGTCCCTAGTCGTGGGAGTTTCGAGACAGGGCATCGATACTCCGGAGTAGACTAGTGTATACAGTCGAGACCCCGACGAGGGGCGGTGGCCGGTCTCACAAGCCACTGGTGTCAGTTGGTTCACCTAAGATGTATACAAGTGCTCATTGGGTTATGAGTACACCGGACAGGACTCGCCGGGAACCTGCTAGTTGGGATTATACCAGACGTCAGATAGCAGTTCCCTGGTGACATGTGTACAGGTTAGTTCATCGACCTGAGATCGTCATTTGTCTCGTGTGAGTTCCCACTGTACTTTGATTACTACCCTACCACGGCTCAAAGGAGTCGTGCAAACAGGTTTTAGTTGGGTACAGTCCCGAGCCACATGGAGGCAGTGAGCGGATCTTCAGGGGTTCGTCTCTCCCGGTTTGGGGGTGAGGTCGTGCTGTGTCTAGGAGAGCCAGAACATGAAAAGTCCTTGGCCAAGGCAGGAGATTTGCTGGTAGGTATTCCAGTAGTATCTCAGGGTGTTCTGGGCTACACTCCGACACGACTTGTACCGCTTTTGGGGGTCTGACTTTTACCAACCCCCTAGGCCCGCCATGCGATGCTCATAGACGAACGGACCGGACTGTATGGATATTGTCACTGACAGGCTCAGTTGGGTGTCGGGGTGAGCTTCCTCATCGACGTCCCATTTGGTCAATACCTGGTGGCCCGTCACGTATTGGCTTATACCTCTGACGTGCTAGTGGTTAAATCCACAGCCAAGGTATTGACGAGTCTTTAGAGTCCACCACACTCAGTTACTCAAGTTTCGGGCGAAACGCTGTAGAGGCCGTATGGAGATATGGCAGGGTTCGATCAGATACGTGCGGTATTGCACGGATCGTGATCGGACAGTTTTTACTAGCCGGCTTTGGCTTAAGCCGGATTCTAGTATAAGATAGTGTAGTTTTGTCTCTTTTGCATTTGTGTTCAGTGGGAATACAAATGCGGGCATGTATTTGCAGTAGTGGGGTTTTCCTGTAATTTATTACGGGATCGGTTTTATGAAGTTGCCAGTTTGCATTCCGTTCCGGCCGGTTTTCCTTCATTCCTTCTCGGTCGGACTTTCTTGTTGGAGAGTGTTAATTGCTAGTTCGCAATTAACATTTTGTGAGGGGTTTCTTTGCATAAGTGTGGCTTCATAATCATGAGATTCCTTTCTTGTCTTTTTGATGGCTTTTCATTTGATGGTTTAGAAAAGGGATTGATTTGTGAGATGAGAAGAAAAAGGATGTGAGGTTTGTATTATCTTTTGATATATTCTTTCTTGCATTTTTCTCTCTCCAATCTCATTCTTTTTGGAGGGGCCGGCCACTTTGGCTAGAGGTAGAGAGAGGTTGATTGGTGTTAGATTTATTCTTCATCTCATTTCATGCTTTTATGCTTGCAATAATCCCAAACTTCATTTCATTCATTCTCCTCCTCAAATCCCTCCATCAAGGCAACTTCAATAAACCCTAAAGAGACAACTCACTACACTATTCTATAGCAAGCCTTGGACGCGTCGGCTAGCCAACTTCGCGCCCGAGTTGCCTCGGTCAAGAGGCGGGAGCCCGTAAAAGATTCCGGCTACGTGGTGCCCTTTCCGGCGAGCGAGGAGGTGACGGAGATTCCGCAAGAGATCGGAGTGGAGACGAAGACCGAAGGACACGGATCGCTTGGTATAACTTCTCTACTCTTTTCTTTTTGCTAGCTAGCTAGGTTAATGGCCCGATCCGGGTGAAAAGTCCGCGGCGGTGCCGTTTAGCAAAGTTCGCAAAGTTTTTGTTTTCCGCGTTTCCGGCGTCGGGTCGACGGCCGGGGCGCCCCCGCGGGCTTACAGTGGTATCAGAGCCAGGCCGTTAACCTTCCCTAGCTTGCTCTAGCGCGTTTAGAACCCGATCGAACAAAATCCCCAAAAACCGTATTTTTATGCACATGTGTTCTCTGTTGAAATTTTTTGAGCTCCTAAAATTTTTCAGGTTGTTGCAGAGGCATGTACAACAAAATATAAGAAATCTGGGAAAATACGATCCACTCATTCCTTACTTTGACCGCGGAAGCGCGGCCAAACCCCTGGTTTGGCCGCGCTTGCGCGGCGGAAATGGGGAATTGTGGCACCATGTTTTCCCAGTAAGCTTATGAGTAAGAAATAGGGATTTTGGGATATTTTATTTGGGTCCAGATTTTTTGTAAGTGCTACAGTACTACTTGGGGCCCACTTGATAATATTTGTTCGATCGGATATTTTAAACATGCTAGTTCACAGTTTTTACATTATATCTGCGACCGTGAATGTCACTCGATCGGTAAATCCGGTCTAACTGCTATAGCCCGGTTAGACGGATTTGCGAACGTGACTTTCACGTTGATGTTCTGTGATTGTACTGTGTTGTTGCGGATCGGTCGTGGGGGATAGCCTGGTTGCAGTGATAGTACAGTTCTGTTTTATATGTACATTTGATATTGCGGGGCGAGCGTCCGACATGTGGACTGCCGTCACTGCCTGTTTGTATTATTCTTTTGGGGCACGACCTGGTTGCGGTCGATGTACCCGTTGTATGTATATTTTACTTTCTGTACTAGGATTACCCCGCGGAGGGGTGCACGGATAGCCGGATTCTGGAGGGCAACAAGCCCGCATCTCATGGCATTGAGACGGAGGGGGCTTCACTCTAGGATTGGCGGGCTATTCGCTGCACTCGTAGAGGGTATAGGGTTGACCCAGGAGGGGTGCCCAAGTTACCGGATTCCGTGAAGTGCTGGGTGGTCCATTCACGTCGCTGAAGGGGGCTGCCTCGCTTCAGGTTTTGGCGGGTGACTTGCCGCGCCCGTAGGGGTCTAGGATTTTCATTGCACAGGCTATCCACACGACCAGGGGAACGTCGGGTTTCAGCGGCTCTGTGAAACCCGGGGATCCCAGATATCTGTATTGATCTGTGTTGCTATACATTTCTGTGTTGCATTTTATCACGCCTTGAGCGAAATACTATATATTGGTATATATATATTAGTAGATGTTGTATATGTTTTTCATCCGCGCTAGTCCAGTCCCCGCTCTGTCGTTAGTTAGCTAACCTAACGGGTGATGACGGGACCCAGTGGCGAATGCGGATGGCATATACGTACGTCAGTATATTTTCGTTCTTTGTAGTGTGATCAATTGATGGGACTGCGTTGATTCGGATCAATGCAAGTTAAACAAACCTAATTCTGATGTTGTTGGAACACTTTTTCAAAAAGCTGTTATTGCAAGGACGTTCACTTTTGTTTTGCATCGTGGTATTCATTTGGAATATCCTGCTCCTCAGTCGACGAGGCAAGGGCCGAGATCCCTTCACCGGGAGTGACCCCTTGGACAGAAGTTTGCGTCAGGGCAGTAACTTCACTATAGCCGATTACTTTTGCTTTGCACCGTGGTATTCAGTTGGAATATCCTGCACCTCATTCTACGGGGAAAGAGCCGAGATCCCTTCACCGGGAGTGACCTCTTTAGCAAAGGTTGTCGTCACTATATTTTTATAAAGCTATCAGTTCCTTCGACGATATCAAGTTCATTACGTTAAAGGTTTTCGCCAGAAACCATTCGTAGCCCTCCGTCATTTCAGTTAAATATTCGGTAGTATTCAAGCTATGTATTTTGACCTCACGCCAAGGCATAGTGTTTGGTAGCTGCCGGGTATTTATCTGTTGCATAGATAGATGCGTTGGTTTGGGACAGTCGTACTACTATTTTGGCCTACGTCAAGGGTATGTACGGGTGGGTTCAAATTAACCAGGATAATGACGGGTAGAACTTGACATGTGACTTATGATATTTTGACCTCACGCCAA
Organism: Agapanthus africanus; assembly: GCA_030015575.1. Lineage (NCBI taxonomy): Eukaryota > Viridiplantae > Streptophyta > Magnoliopsida > Asparagales > Amaryllidaceae > Agapanthus > Agapanthus africanus. The sequence continues at coordinate 404,276,448 of CM057349.1, read as the reverse complement.
GGTCATAAGAGCATGGGGCAAAAATCCACATCGGGAGTTTCAAAAGTACTGAAACTTGCCAGATATGCGCATACCTACTGGAGTGTGATAACGTGAGCGGATTCCGTCACGTTATCATGCGATGAGAGTTGGATCCCGATTCCCACTGATGAGTTGGTTTACTCCTCGGGTTATCCCGGCTAATTCTTCTTTTAGGTTTGGGGAAGAATTTGACGTTACAGTGGGAGGTTTCCAGATTAGATAAAGTGATAACCATTCTGATCTAGGTTAGAGTGCACGCTGAGTGTTTCTTTTCTCTCTCTCTGGCAGCGACCATTGACCCGACCCTAGACTATGACTCAGTGACCAAGTTGACCGAACCTTCTTAACACTGGATTTTGGATTGTCAGAGTTGCAGACCTCTTTGCCACTCCTACTTTTACTCTTTTCTCCGGGACACCCCGTATTATTACGAACGTCCACTTCCATTGGACAAAACCATCGTATGGTTATATACGAACTCGAATGACTTCGAGGATGGTTTCCGGTTCTGGAGAAAACGAATAGGACTATTCAGTTGTCTTTTCTTTTCACCTTCTCTCAGGTTGCGAGTACTCCTTGGTTTAGGAGTAGTACACCTATTACGCAAATTGGATAGTCTTCTTCCAGACCCTAGGCTGGTGCCGACCGGTAGGGAATGAAGAAATCCGATTAGCCTAAACGGTGTACAGAAGGTATTAAGTTCAGACAAAGCAAGGGATTAGTAAGAGGGCAAAGTAAATTGCGACTGCTATTCACGACCAAACCATGTACTTCTTTGTCAATCCTAAATCACCTATGAATTAAGTACATTCGGTTGTCTTTTATCCTCACCTTCTCTCGCATTGCGAGTGCTCCTCGGATTAGGACAGTACACCCATTATGCTTTTTGGATAGTCTTCTTCCAAACCATAGGCTGGTGCCGAACGGTAGGGAAGGAAGAAAACCATTTGGCCTAAAGGGGTGTACAGAAGGTAATGACTAAAGACATGTAAAGGGGATTTGGAGAAGTGGCAAAGAATTATACAGTTATAGTTGTGAATCTGGATAATGGAAGAGGCATTACTAGGAATACCAGCATACCCCATCGAAACATTTCAATGTTTCAGTTCCACTGTGTACTGTTAAAAGAAAACTGATTTCCCGATTAGACACTTACTCCAGGGTATGTATTTACCAGGTTGGATTCTCACATCTGTATGGTTTTACAGACGATGAGTGGGAGTAAGTTATTGGGAATTAGGTGACCATCCTCATTATATCGGGATTCGTTGTAATCGGTGATATTTGAGGAAGTCACCTGGGTTGTTTGCCGGTCGGCAAATATTTGGTTTTGAATATCCGTTGTTGTGCACCAATTTCAAATTGATATATCTGTACGTCTATTTTTATAGAGTGAGACATACCTTTTTGAAATTATGTCTATGACATTTACCTATACCAGTGGATGGTTAGGTAAGGAGCATTGAACGGCGGTGTAATTCTTCTTAACCAAAAGTACAGTTTTCAACCTACGACACACAGTGAATAAGTCACCGGACTCAGGGGACTTATACAGAGTATTGTATATTGTCCAGTGTCCATTAGGACAGAGGGGTTGGTCCTCGTACTATATTCTGTTTACTTTTAACTTCTCTAGTTCTTAGACATGTGTTTCGTAGAAACACAAGGTCCAAGTTTTGAGAAGTTATGGGTATATGAATAAAGTAGAGAACCAGGTATTACAAGTATCGGGATTCTTCAAGGTGATCGAAGATGTAGATACTTGTGTATGGTATTCAGTTGATAGTAATGTTTAAGAGAACTTTCTTCTCTTTCAGGTTACTCATAATTGGAAGTACTCCTAAGTTGAGTTACGCTGATCGGCCTCTCTTCCATTTAGTTGACATGCACTGGAGACAGCTGTATGATTTGAATCTGGTTCAATTAAATCAGTGCCTCTGTTTCTTGGATATAGAACAGTTCATATCTTGACGTTGTTAAGATACGGGGAGTTGTCCGGCTTATGCTTAAAACCAGACTCTAGACAACTCAAGGCACGTTTCAGTAGTGGCTGTTTGTGGGTTGACCCGGGCTATGACGAGGGTTGACTTTCTACCATCTGGAAGATCAATAGTGATATTGTTCTTGACTCGCCACAGTTTTATCAAAAATGGATTTTTTTCAGAAAAACAGTAGTGGGAGTATGGTAGAACTGGAAGTGATTCCAGAACCACAAACGATTACTGAAGATTTAATAAGAACCTAAAGATTCAATCTGGTTTGACATTCCATTGGCCACTCCGCAGATAAGGTGGGTAACCTCAGGCACCCGAGAGGTACTTCGGTATGCTCAAGGACGGTGGCAGGGAGGTTCTTGTTTACCCAGACTTGCCATTGCTGTTGTTCCAGGCTGCGAGACCCGGCGGGAGGATGAGTGTAGCGTCGTTCTAAACTGGCTTTAGAAGTGCACGTCTATATGACTCTGCCAGAGGGTTGTCGTAGTCAGTGGGAGCAGCGGAAGCATTGGTGGATATCAGGCTTATGTCTATTTATAGACTTAAGCAGATATAGCGGAGATAGATCATCTATTTCTGATGTGACAGTCAGAGGTTTGACTTCATCAGAATAAGGGATGGATCTGTTAAAAAGGTAGTAGGGTGTGATGTCCTGGTGTTTGATGACATACACAGTGTAGGAAGTGATATTCCTATACTACGATCGGTTATACTTTGGTCGTCACACGGTAGTTTCTCCACATAGGATTTGGATATTATATCAGACATTCTGGTTACTAGATTTATGGTTTTAGATCTAGATTTGGGTGGTTTCCCAATCTGGGTACTTTGACCGCATTCTATAAGTATTTAGAATGGACGACTCCTGGCACGGTAGTGTACCTGCAGGTAATGGAGTCACCCTCTCTAAAGGTGTCTTACAGACTAAAGGGGAGAGGGATACGCATGATTGACAGATCACTTGCTTAGGCAATTGAGTCAATCATGAGATGTCAAGTACCACACCAGATGTTGTTCTTGCAGTAGGTGCAATAAGTTGATATTGATCCAATCCTGGAGAAACAGTCGGAAGCAGTTTTAGAACATAAGTTAATGTTCTAAGGAATTGATAACGGCAGCCTCCTTTAGGAGACGGTTATCATTCCAGGCTTCCAAGGTGACCTGGATGACAGGGTGGCTGTCAGAGTTATAGTTTTCCCTCTAACGAGGGGCAGTATTTTGGACAGGTGGTCCAGGTGGAAACTGAGGGAAGGCATGGCGCAGGACACTGATTAAGTTCAGTTGTCGATACAGTCTAAGAAGTTTGGATTTGGAGTTCACTTATGAGCTAGGTCCCATCAGACATCCAGACATTCTAAGACAGGTATTGCTCATTTCGGGAGATAGTTTTCTCTGCGAACATGAGATATAGAGAGACATAGAAAGGAACATCAAAGCGGATCCACTCACTGAGGCTATTCCTCGAACGCAATAGTTTCGCAAACGAGCTTTGTGAGACTGACTAGTAGAGGAGTTGGGTGTTCGGTATCACACGGGCTGTGAGTATGCGACATCGCAATAATTAGCCTTGAGTGCAAGTGGGAGATTGTTGGAGATAGTGCCCTCAGAGTCAATTATTAGATCACAGGCACGTGATTGCAATGATTGAGGGGAGGACCTATCCCGGTAGGACAGTCTTACTCGAGATGATAGTATGCTATCTGGTTTATCTTTATCATCGTGTACTGCTTTAGGTGACCCTTCGAGTCGCTATTACACGTTGATAAAGCCCCTAGGATTCTTGCTTGACTTCCAGCAGTATGAGGGCGATCATATAAGTGGGAGCTGGGGTCTATAAGCACATCCTTAAATGGTCCCTAGTCGTGGGAGTTTCGAGACAGGGCATCGATACTCCGGAGTAGACTAGTGTATACAGTCGAGACCCCGACGAGGGGCGGTGGCCGGTCTCACAAGCCACTGGTGTCAGTTGGTTCACCTAAGATGTATACAGGTGCTCATTGGGTTATGAGTACACCGGACAGGACTCGCCGGGAACCTGCTAGTTGGGATTATACCAGACGTCAGATAGCAGTTCCCTGGTGACATGTGTACAGGTTAGTTCATCGACCTGAGATCGTCATTTGTCTCGTGTGAGTTCCCACTGTACTTTGATTACTACCCTACCACGGCTCAAAGGAGTCGTGCAAACAGGTTTTAGTTGGGTACAGTCCCGAGCCACATGGAGGCAGTGAGCGGATCTTCAGGGGTTCGTCTCTCCCGGTTTGGGGGTGAGGTCGTGCTGTGTCTAGGAGAGCCAGAACATGAAAAGTCCTTGGCCAAGGCAGGAGATTTGCTGGTAGGTATTCCAGTAGTATCTCAGGGTGTTCTGGGCTACACTCCGATACGACTTGTACCGCTTTTGGGGGTCTGACTTTTACCAACCCCCTAGGCCCGCCATGCGATGCTCATAGACGAACGGACCGGACTGTATGGATATTGTCACTGACAGGCTCAGTTGGGTGTCGGGGTGAGCTTCCTCATCGACGTCCCATTTGGTCAATACCTGGTGGCCCGTCACGTATTGGCTTATACCTCTGACGTGCTAGTGGTTAAATCCACAGCCAAGGTATTGACGAGTCTTTAGAGTCCACCACACTCAGTTACTCAAGTTTCGGGCGAAACGCTGTAGAGGCCGTATGGAGATATGGCAGGGTTCGATCAGATACGTGCGGTATTGCACGGATCGTGATCGGACAGTTTTTACTAGCCGGCTTTGGCTTAAGCCGGATTCTAGTATTAGATAGTGTAGTTTTGTCTCTTTTGCATTTGTGTTCAGTGGGAATACAAATGCGGGCATGTATTTGCAGTAGTGGGGTTTTCCTGTAATTTATTACGGGATCGGTTTTATGAAGTTGCCAGTTTGCATTCCGTTCCGGCCGGTTTTCCTTCATTCCTTCTCGGTCGGACTTTCTTGTTGGAGAGTGTTAATTGCTAGTTCGCAATTAACATTTTGTGAGGGGTTTCTTTGCATAAGTGTGGCTTCATAATCATGAGATTCCTTTCTTGTCTTTTTGATGGCTTTTCATTTGATGGTTTAGAAAAGGGATTGATTTGTGAGATGAGAAGAAAAAGGATGTGAGGTTTGTATTATCTTTTGATATATTCTTTCTTGCATTTTTCTCTCTCCAATCTCATTCTTTTTGGAGGGGCCGGCCACTTTGGCTAGAGGTAGAGAGAGGTTGATTGGTGTTAGATTTATTCTTCATCTCATTTCATGCTTTTATGCTTGCAATAATCCCAAACTTCATTTCATTCATTCTCCTCCTCAAATCCCTCCATCAAGGCAACTTCAATAAACCCTAAAGAGACAACTCACTACACTATTCTATAGCAAGCCTTGGACGCGTCGGCTAGCCAACTTCGCGCCCGAGTTGCCTCGGTCAAGAGGCGGGAGCCCGTAAAAGATTCCGGCTACGTGGTGCCCTTTCCGGCGAGCGAGGAGGTGACGGAGATTCCGCAAGAGATCGGAGTGGAGACGAAGACCGAAGGACACGGATCGCTTGGTATAACTTCTCTACTCTTTTCTTTTTGCTAGCTAGCTAGGTTAATGGCCCGATCCGGGTGAAAAGTCCGCGGCGGTGCCGTTTAGCAAAGTTCGCAAAGTTTTTGTTTTCCGCGTTTCCGGCGTCGGGTCGACGGCCGGGGCGCCCCCGCGGGCTTACAGAATAGACAGAGAGAGAGAGAGAGAGAGAAAGAGAGTGGCTTTTAAAGTTATATTTGATTGTTATAATGTTGTATTTAGTGTTAACGTTGTTGTTTGTAGCTTGGTACAGAAGGATGCCGGTGTATACAAGAGGAGTCTCTATATGCCAGAGACTAAAGGCAAATGGAAGTACAAGGCTCCGTTATACAGCCCGAAACAACGGCAATTGAATACAGGTTAGGTGTCTTAAGTCTTGTAGTCTCGTGTCACTTCTAACACCTTCCGTACCAATCTACCCCTTAAACCCCGCGATGTCTTGATTGTATTGTTGTATTGTTTGAATTGCATTGTCTTGTAATATAGATTGTATAATTGAATGACTTGCCAAAACCATGATATCAGTAAATGGATGTAACTGGAGAATCATGGATGTAACTGGAGAATCATGGATGTAACTGGAGAATCATGTAAATGGAAGTATATCCATGGTTCGGTTCGGTCAATATAGATTGAATAGATTGAATATATGTATTCATGGATTCATATTAAATTTTAGTATTGTAGATTGTACTTGAATCATATTCAAGTCAGATTATTATAATGAGACTCAGTATGAGTCAGACAATTAGAAAAGAAATTGAATCCTGAATTAGGTTTTGGTGTTATCGGTAACCGTTGCACATGGACGGCAGGATTTTTGTCTTTTTCAAAGACGATTACCGTGTTGATAACACCATTTGTTAAGTTGTCTTCCTTAAATAGGCAAGCACCCACTTCTCCGGCTCCCTGAGGCTCAAGAGATTGGTCCCGCTTAAACATATATTTACTAGAATCCTTAGGGTAATTTATAGAACTTGAGGGGGTTTTATGTAAAAATAATTTTTGTATACTTTTCAAAATACACCCCAAGTATTTAATTATCGTCTTTAGAGTTGTCATAGATGTAGATTTTATATTTGTGATATTTCTAGTGAAAATAACCTAATTTCATAATATAGGGTATTTAATTGTAATATTGAACTTGTATGGAATTTTATGGTATTATCATGTAAAGTGATTCTTGTGATTTAGAAAAGTTGGAATATTGATGTTATAACAAAAATAGATATTTTGATAATACATATATATTTATATATATTTATAAAAATAATTTTAATTTATTATTTTCTAGAAATCTCATTTTCTTAAGATATTTGTATTTTAAATCTATCGAGATCGAATGCTCCTTGCGGAGGTCTGCATCTCGCACTACTAAGCCCGAGGATGTGCGATAATCTGCACCATCCAGAACGGGTTCCCCAAAATGAGTTGTAGCGGCGCTTTGCAAAGATTTGTAAAAAATACGTAATTTTATAGAAAACGGTTTTAATAGTAAAAGGTAGTTTTGTGTAAAACGGTATTTCCCGAATCTATATTTCCCAAAAGGTATTGTGTTATATTGCATATGAGTGTTGTAAAGAGGTAGGTCATTATCTCGTGATCTATCTAAAGGTATAGCAAGATTAATGATGCTTTGGGTCGAAACTAAACTACATGGTATTTTACTGAAAAAGAGCGGTAAAAGTTACAAAATGAAATGTTTTGCTATGAAACTTGTTCAACATGTTTTGTTAATGATTAATAGTCAAGAAGTAAGAGTTTAATATGGTTGTGTTAAGGAAAATTGAACTTTACAAAGAAAACCGAATCGGAAGTCGGATTTATCTCCGCTTCCGTCGAGTTTTAGTAAAAGAAGTTTTAAGAATAGATTAGAGAGGAGGGAGGTGGGACTTACAGGTTTAGAGTCAAGAGAAAAGGGAGAGGAAGCGGTAGGAGGCACCGGTGTGTCGTTTCGTCGCCGGGAGCTCCTAGGGTCGTTGTCGGAATTTCGCCGGAGTTTCGCCCCTTGCTAACTCCACTTGCACACAAAAAGTTTTAGGGATTTTCTTGAAAGTTTTGGACAGAAATTTGGAGTGAAGAGGGTGTGTTTTGGAGTAGTATTTATAGGGTAATCTAGGGTTTAGGGTAGATGAAAAGTTGTATTGAATTTTGTATTAAAAATGCATTAAAAATGGTGTAATGGAGTTTTTAAGAGTTTTAGAACCGATCCAAGAAATTAAAGTATGCAGGAGTGATGGGGAGTTGAAGAGGCACAACTTTCATGTTAGACGACTCCGCATCGGAGCCGACTCGGCCGCCGCCGCCGGCCCGATCCGGCCGGGTCGGGGGTCCCCTGAGTCCATCGTCGGTTGGTCTTCTCCCTGAGACGGTTTGTTTTATATGTGAAGTGGGATTTTTACGAGTTATGCATGTCTAGACCCTTGGAGTTCTAAAAATTTAAAAGAAAACAATATTAAAAATAATGAGGGGGATGGGATTTGAACTCTGGTGCTTTGGTTCAGCAGTGCAATGTCTTACCAATGAGCTACAAGCTCTTTCTTGCTATTAAAAAGCAAAACAATCTTATAACTTGTGCTCAGGAAAAAGTACCCATTTCTGTATTTTTGAAAAAATTATACAGAAAATTAGGGTTGTTACATTCTACCCTCCTTATAAAAATTTCGTTCTCGAAATTTGTAAAAGAAAAGTGTAACAGATTCAAGGAAAGTTTGGTGACTGAAGTATGAAAAAAATAACAAGGTGATACAAAGGTTTTAAAAATGTAAAAGAGACTTACTAGTGTTACCTTGACCTACAGCCTCGGCTTCTACGGCTGCTAATGTGTAAGCCTGTCGCCGTGGCACGTTCCTCCTAGCTGGAGGCACATTCTGTCCTTGGGGCATGTTTCTCTGCCCTCGAGGCATGTCCTTCATTGCTTGTTGGAATTGGCGAGCACGCTGTGCAAGTGGTGGAGCTGTGAGTGCAAGACGAGGTGCAGGAGCCTGGATAGCTGGCCGCTGCAGGTAGTTGGTGGGTGGGTGATCTGGGTTGCTATTATAAGGACAGTTTCCAATTCCGTGGTTGGATGCGCCACAAATTAGACACAGGCCTTTTGCGCGCCTACAGTCCTTCCACAAGTGCCCCTTTCTATGGTAGTAGTAGAAAAACTCTGGACTCGACCGGTTATTAATTTCTTCAGTTCTCCTTGGTTCGAACGATGGCCTGGAAGAGGCTCCTCCTGCCATTTGAATGGCAGGGCGCTTCAAACCGGCAGATTGAGGTCTGCCCTTCCTCTTTACTACTGCCTCATATCTTCGGGCAGCCTTCAAAACCAAATCATGGGTTTGGAAATCCCCTGTAGCTAGAGCTGCTTAGATTTCCGGATCCAACCCTTGCTGAAATCTTCTAGCTCTGATCTCAGCAGTCGATATGAGATGGGCCGCAAACATGTTACGGTCTTGTGTTAGCTGTGTAGTATGTGATATAAAATCGAACATTAAGACGTATCTTACCGACTGAGCATGGTGAATTCAGCGTCATATTCATCTACCGACTTGGTCCACATTGAACCTTGTTGCAGATGGATGAACTGATGTTCCATGTCAAACCTGGCAGTCTCAGAGAAGTACTTAGCATCGAACATGTCTCGGAAAGTATTCCATTCGATGGGTTGATCAAGACGACTTTCTTCCACGTTCCACCAAACCCGTGCATTGTCCGTGAGCTGTAATTTTGCCACACGAACCCAAGCTACCTCTAGCACTTGTGCCGCTGTCAGATCGTCTTCGATGCTCTGAGCCCATTCCTCAGCTTCTAGAGGGCTCTCCTTTCCTGAGAAGTTCTTAGGGTGCAGTGCCGAAATTGCTTCACTCCGGGTGTTTCTGCCTCGGGACGGTTCATTAGAAGAGTAGTCTGCTGCTGCTGTCCTTCTAGGAGGCTGCGGATTGCCTCAAGTAGAACCGTCTGCTCGTTGATCAAAGCAGGGACGGCAGGTGTGAGTGGTAGTAGTGGAGGTGTGTTGTTGACATTGGTGCTGGTGTTGTTTGGGGAATCCATAACCTTGAAGAAAAATTTGGGTTAGGACAGATTCAAAATATATGAAATGATAAGATTCAAGGAATAACATTCAAGGAATGTGAATTGTAAAGAATGTTTTAGTTGCTGGTTCTTGTGTTATATTGCTTAAGTTGTTCACGCAGAACAGAACTGCATGGTAGTGTTCCATACAACTCTTACCTGCATGGGCCGCCAACAAAACCTGTCACGCCCCGCTTCCCGGTGTACGGGCAGGGGACGCGACGAGGCCGCTACGTTTTTACTCTGAAGTAAATACGCTAAGCGTAACTAAGCAATATAAAGAAATATACACAAGAGACAAATGTAATGAAACAGCAACTTTATTTATTCACATTATTTTGTACAATGCATGGAAAAGTAAATACATATGAATGAAAGCAATGCCTAAACAATGGCATAACAGAAATGGAAAGTACTGAAATGAAATGTGTACAAGTGTAACTACAGTTCGGGATCTTCAGTAAACTATTCCAAGTCTTCGGCGCTGGGCTCGATCTCTTGAAGGTCCGAATCACCTGAGAACATTCCAAAGAAGAAAGAGAAGGAATGTCATCAGCGAACAATCGCTCGATAAGTCCTAAAGATAAAGGAGAAGTAGAATAGACAGAGAGAGAGAGAGAGAGAGTGGCTTTTAAAGTTATATTTGATTGTTATAATGTTGTATTTAGTGTTAACGTTGTTGTTTGTAGCTTGGTACAGAAGAATGCCGGTGTATACGAGAGGAGTCTCTATATGCCAGAGACTAAAGGCAAATGGAAGTACAAGGCTCCGTTATACAAGACGGAATAACGGCAATTGAATATAGGTTAGGTGTCTTAAGTCTTGCAGTCTCGTGCCACTTCTAACACCTTCCGTACCAATCCACCCCTTAAACCCCGCGATGTCTTGATTGTATTGTTGTATTGTTTTAATTGTATTGCAACTTGTATTGTCTTGTAATATAGATTGTATAATTGAATGACTTGCCGAAACCATGATATCAGTAAATGGATGTAACTGGAGAATCATGGATGTAACTGGAGAATCATGTAAATGGAAGTATATCCATGGTTCGGTTCGGTCAATATAGATTGAATATATGTATTCATGGATTTATATTAAATTGTAGTATTGTAGATTGTACTTGAATCATATTCAAGTCAGATTATTATAATGAGACTCAGTTTAAGTTAGACAATTAGAAAAGAAATTGAATCCTGAATTAGGTTTTGGTGTTATCAGTAACCGCTGCACATGGACGGCAGGATTTGTGTCTTTTCTAAAGACGATTACCTTGTCGATAACACAGTTTGTTAAGTTGTCTATCTTAAATAGGCAAGCACCCACTTCTCCGACTCTCTGAGGCTCAAGAGATTGGTCCCGCTTAAACCTATATTTACTAGGGTCCTTAGGGCAATTTATAGAACTTGAGGGGGTTTTATGTAAAAATAATTTTTGTATACTTTTCAAAATACACCCCAAGTATTTAATTATCATCTTTAGAATTGTCATAGATGTAGATTTTATATTTGTGATATTTCTAGTGAAAATAACCTAATTTCATAATATAGGGTATTTAATTGTAATATTGAACTTGTATGGGATTTCATGGTATTACCATGTAAAGTGATTCTTGTGATTTAGAAAAGTTGGAATATTGATTTTATAACAAAAATAGATATTTTGATAATACATATATATTTATATATATTTATAAAAATAATTTTAATTTATTATTTTCTAGAAATCTCATTTTCTTAAGATATTTGTATTTTAAATCTCTCGAGACCGAATGCTCATTGCGGAGATCTGCATCTCGCACTACTAAGCCCGAGGATGTGTGATAATCCACACCATCCAGAACGGGTTCCCCAAAATGGGTTGTAGCGGCGCTTTGCAAAGATTTGTAAAAAATACGTAATCTTGTAGAAAACGGTTTTAATAGTAAAAGGTAGTTTTGTGTAAAACGGTATTTCCCGAATCTATATTTCACAAAAGGTATTGTGCTATATTGCATATGAGTGTTGTAAAGAGGTAGGTCATTACCTCGAGATCTATCTAAAGGTATAGCAAGATTAATGATGCTTTGTGTCGAAACTAAACTACATGGTATTTTACTGAAAAAGAGCGGTAAAAGTTACAAAATGAAATATTTTGCTATGAAACTTGTTCAACATATTTTGTTAATGATTAATAGTCAAGATGTAAGAGTTTAATATGGTCCTGTTAAGAAAAATTGAACTTTATAAAGAAAACCGAATCGGAAGTCGGATTTAACTCCGCTTCCATCGGGTTTTAGTAAAAGAAGTTTTAAGAATAGATTGGAGAAGAGGGAGGTGGGACTTACAGGTTTAGAGTCAAGAGAAAAGGGAGAGGAAGCGGTAGGAGGCTCCGGTGCGTCGTTTCGTCGCCGGAAGCTCCTAGGGTCGTCGTCGGAATTTCGGCGAGGTTTCGCCCCTTGCTAACTCCACTTGCACACAAAAAGTTTTAGGGATTTTCTTGAAAGTTTTGGACAGAAATTTGGAGTGAGGAGGGTGTGTTTTGGAGTGGTATTTATAGGGTAATCTAGGGTTTAGGGTAGATGAAAAGTTGTATTGAAATTTGTATTAAAAATGGTGTAATGGAGTTTTTAAGAGTTCTGGAACCGATCCAAGAAATTAAAATATGCAGGAGTGATGGGGAGTTGAAGAGGCACAACTTTCATGTTGGACGACTCCGCATCGGAGCCGACTTAGCCGCCGCCGCCGGCCCGATCCGGCCGAGTCAGGCCGGGTCGGGGGTCCCCTGAGTCTGTCGTCGGTTGGTCTTCTCCCTGGGACAGTTTGTTTTATATGTGAAGTGGGGTTTTTACGAGTTATTATGCATGTGTAGACCCTTGGACTTCTAAAAATTTAAAAGAAAAAAATATTAAAAATAATGTGGGGGATGGGATTTAAACTCTGGTGCTTTGGTTCAACAGTGCAGGGTCTTACCAATGAGCTACAAGCTCTTTCTTGCTATTAAAAAGCAAAACAATCTTATAACTTATACTCAGGCAAAAGTACCCCTTTCTGTATTTTTGAAAAAATTGTACAGAAAGTTTGGGTTGTTACATATATATTCATTATAATTCGACATGTTCATCATAAATTTTCATGCCATGATATCAAGAAAATACGAATTTACAACTCTATCCATGTCTCACAATTTTTATATGATGTTTGTTATGTTAAATAATATGTAGATTACAAATAAAGAATAAATATCATGAACTTTACATATACCCTTTTTATGTTATCATGAACTAAAACTATAGAAAATTCACAAGGTAACGACCTACCCCACTCACAACACTATGGTTTCAAAACACGATATTTTGGTTAAGTTTTATTTAAGAGAAATAATTTACATTGAAATACCCTCGCTTTTAAAAATACTTTTTATAGCTATTTTTAACCCTTTGCAATTACGCCTCTACAACTCTCGTTAAAGGACCCATTTGTGGATGGTGCGGGTTATCTCACGTCTTTGGGATAGTAAAGCAAGATGCAGAACCCCTCACGGAGAATTCGGTCTCGAAAAGAAATAAAAATACGATTTTAAAGAATATGAATTTTGCAATTCATTTGAAAATTTTCATAAATCCGTATTTTTTCTATGAAAACAAATTTTGAAAACTATATTTTTAAAATGAAAAATTAAAGTTACACAAAATATACCATCAAGTTTCCAAAAGTATAGTTTTCATAAAAATACCATAAACTTTTAAAAAGCTAGATTTTACCACTAAAACTAAAATACATTTTTATAAAAACTCTTAATATTCTAAAACACCTTCGAGATTTTTTTTAAAACAATATTAAAATATTTTAAATAAAAAACCCCATCGAGAAATGCAAACAATTTAAATACATAATAAACAACTTGAATAAATCTTTAAGAACCTTAGATTAATATCGGTTTAAGTGGTATCATTTTTCTTGAGCCTCAGGGATCCGGAGAAAGTGAGTGCTTGCTAATCCAGAGTAGATAATACTGCAATTTAAAGAAATTATCAATGGCAATCGTCTTGAAAAAGACATAAATCCTGCCACCCATGTGCAGTGGTTGTCCGATTATTCCCGAACTTATGAATTTACAAGATTAAAGCTATTCAAAAGATTTAAATCTAGTAATATAAAATGACTATAACCTGAATACAAACTCAAACATGACTCAGATTTGAATTTGAACTTGAACTCGAACTCGAACTTGAACTAGAAATTAAACATGAATCTGAACTTGACACTTGAACTTAACATGAATACCTGAACCCAATGCCTACTCTTGAACTGACTTGACTCGAACCATGAATACAACTTGACATGAATACATGAACACTTGATACGAACACTTGATCTTGATATGAACTCAATATTGCAACTTAGATTCGAGCAAGACTGGTAACTTTAACTGTAATATAGAATATACGGGGTGTTGGGGTAGTTCAAGTGCCAACCTACCAAAATCTCAGGAGTTCCCCTAGATCATGAATCCATGTCTACTAACACAATCAATCTATCATAAGGGCCCGTGATTCCTAACTCTTGGATTATATCCTATTGAGTTTGGAATACTTCAACACTAAGTTAAAGTACCGTTACTAACACTTGATTCGGGCTCATGGTTCATTACCCCTGAATTACGGCCTGTTATGTTCGAGAACACTCTTGAGATTGATTGATATTCATCCTTGAACTTACGTTAGATTAGTTTACTCTTGTAGAGATCTTTTAGGACACTTACATTCACTCCATGTTCACTATATCTACACTACACGGCCATGCTATACTATGCTCATATTAGTTTGCCATGTTATATAAAGCTGCCATGTTACATAGAACTGCCATGCTTATATTAAATGATATGTTTAAACACCATATATCCAATTCCAACTTGTCATTATACTTTTATACTTCACATCTTTCCTTGAGGACTTACCGAGTGAAAGTTCGCTGACGGTCATCTACCCATCTCTTTCTTCTTTTGGATGTTCGTCAGGTGGTCTAAAGACTGAGGAGATAGAAGAGACTGCAGAGGATTACGACCAGATCACTACTCAAGCTTAGCTTAGCTTCTCTTTTCTTTCAGTTTATGTATGCTACCTGTTTAGGTATTTATGTTCTTGTATTTCCTTTTCAGTTGAACTCATATATTGTAAATGTATCAACTTTGAATGTAAATAAAGTTGTTGAAGTTTAAATTTCATGTTAATTTCTAGTCATTTTATATTGCTTAATTACGCTTAGCGTATTTATTCCGAAAAATGACCTTCTCGAAATAAATACACCGCGGGCCTAGTCGCATGCCATTACCGCTCTTTTGGGAAGCGAGGCATGACAGGTTTTATTGGCAGCCCATGCAGGTTAGTTCTGCATAAAGTCATAAGCAATATATCACAAAAAATTTGAAATTCAAAATCTTTACATTCCTTACATTTCAATTTCCGTTGAATCTATCCTAATCTTTCTTTTCTATCTAAGGTGATGATTCTCCTAACAATACCAGCACCTACCCTTACCATTCTACTACCTCCACCTACCCTTACCATTCTACCACCTCCACCTACCGTAGCCACTCCGACCAGATGATGCTTCTGGAAGCTATCAAAAGCCTACTTGAGGGTCAGCAGGCTCAAGGCGCAATTTTGCAAAAGCATAATGCTCTCCTTCAACAGAGTTTCACCCACTATAAAGCAGAAGTACCGGGAGTGAAGAAATTTCGAGTATTACACCCGAAGAACTTCTCGGGGAAAGAGAGCCCACTTGAAGCCGAGAAATGGGCTCAAAGCATAGAAGACGACCTAGCAGCAGCCCAAGTTCCAGAAGTGTTTAGGTTAGAGTAGCAAAACACAACTTACTGATAATGCCAGAGTCTGGTGGAAAGCCGAAAAGAACCGTCTTGAGCAGCCGATCGAGTGGAAGATTTTCCGTGATCTATTCGACGCCAAGTACTTTTCGGAAACCGCACACTTCGAGATGGAACAGCAATTCATTCACCTGCAATAAGGATCCATGTGGGATAACTCGGTGAATGAGTACGATACTGAATTCACCATGCTTGGCAGGTTTGCTGCACATCCGATCCCTACAGTAGAGATTCTTGCCAGATGTTTCCAACAGGACTTAGACCCTGAAATCCAGGCTGCCCTAGCAATGAAAGAATACCTAACACATGAAGCGGTTTTGAAGTCGGCCCGTCGTTATGAAGCTGTCATTAAGAAGAAGGGAAAGCCACAGTCAGCCGGTATGAAACGTCCTACCAGCCAAATTACCGGAGGAGCCTCTTCTAAGCCAACTCTTTCAGCACCACCTATGAGGCCTGGAGGATCATTTTTAAAGACCGAACCAAGTTTCTATAGCTATTGCAAGAGGACCAGACACCAGGAAAAGGATTATCGTCGAGCAAATGGTCTTTGTTTGATATGTGGACCTCCTTCACACATTGTAGGAACTTGTCCACAGAACTGAGCTGGCCCAGACCCCGCAGCTAGACCAGCTATTCAAGATCCACCTACTCATTTAGCCCTTCCTGCACCACCTCCGCGTGGACCACATTTATCTCGTCAGCCATCAATGTACCAGCATGCACAGAGAGTCAGCCATCAATGTACCGGCATGCACAGAGAAATGTGGCAAGACGTTAGGTTTTCACTTTGTCGGTCGTAAAGGCCGAAGCCATGGGTCAAGATAATACTGGTAAATTTCTGTCCATCTTTTTCAGCTATTACAAATACCTACATCCTTTTGTTCATTCATCTACCTGAACATTTTCATGCACTTTTGATACGATATTAGTAATCCCGGTTTTCAAGACTGCACTAACCTAAAATGTTCCTTGAATCTGATACATCATCCTCCTTGTGTAAATTTCGAGGACGAAATTTTTCTAAGATGGGTAGGATATAACGACCCTGAAATTCTTGTACACTTTTGTTAATTCAATGTTAATATAAAGGTGTATTTATATCCTGACTATGAGTTATAAAATATTTTGGTTAAATTTGAGCAAGAAACAATTTGTAGCTCACTGGTTAAGACTCTCCATTGCTATTCTCTAGCCCGCATGTTCGAATCCCATCAGCCCCAATTATTTTTAATATTTTTTCTTGTTAACTTTTCGGAAGCTCGAGAGTTGCATGTGCAATACACGGAGAAACGAAAAGTTGCAAATAAATCAAACGATAATACATAAATACCCAGATGAATGCACTACACGAACCCTAAGGCAATTGCCTCATTCTTGACCGCCAGAAAACCGACCCCGACGATTTTATCATGTCCAATTTCCCCCGTGCTTCGCCCGTGCGCCCCTTTGACTCCCCTTTACTCCTTTTTCCTATTTGATTTTCCAAAAATTAAACAGAAAACCCCAGACCTTTCATCTACCCTTTACCTTCACTTTTAATATATTTTTATTATCTGTTTAATAATCTCTACACCTATATTTCCCCTATAAATACCTAATCTTTCCCCTTAGTTCTTCTCCTAATTTATTCTTAAAATACTAATCAAAAATTCTATCTCCCAAGCATCACTCTAGTCAAGGAAGTCAGGCGCACAAGTCTAAGCCAACTCCGTCGCTCAAATTCGTTCATCTGCATGTTAGCTACCTTGAGTTCATTCTTGTACGTATAGTCGGACCTAAGCTTAATTCACCCCGCACTGTAGGTCTCGGTTCCTCAACCGAGACTCCTTCTCTTCTTTTCTCACTTGTACGAGTACAAACGGAAACCGTAAATCTTCTCATCCTCTCTTCTTTTCCCTCCTGTATACTCTCTTATATTTTTCCACGTCGCCGCTCCGCATCACTTGTAACTACGCTAAATCCTCCATCTACTTCTCTCTCTTCTCCTCTTACATCGACACGAAAGAATACGGTATTATAAACAAAGTTTAAATTAAATATATATATTCATTGTAATTCGATATATTCATCATAAATTTTCATTCCATGATATCAAGAAAATACGAATTTACAACTCTATCCATGTCTCACAAATTTTATATGATATTTGTTATGTTAAATAATATGTAGATTACAAATAATGAATAAATATCATGAACTTTACATATACCCTTTTTACGTTATCATGAACTAAAACTCTAAAAAATTCACGGGGTAACGACCTACCCCACTCACAACACTATGGTTTCATAGCACGATATTTTGGTTAAGTTTTATTTAAAAGAAACAATTTACATTAAAATACCCTCGCTTTTAAAAATACTTTTTATTGCTATTTTGCAATTACACCTCTACAACCCTCGCTAGGGGACCCATTTGTTGATGGTGTGGGTTATTGCACGTCTTTGGAATAGTAGAGCGAGATGTAGAACTTCTCACGGAGAATTTGGTCTCAAAAGGAAATAAAAATACGATTTTAAAGAATACGCCTTTTGCAATAAATTATTTGAAAATTTTCATAAATCATAAATCCGTATTTTTTTATGAAAAAAATTTTGAAAACTATATTTGTAAAATGAAAAATTAAAGTTACACAAAAAATACCATCAAGTTTCCAAAAGTATAGTTTTCATAAAAATACCATAAATTTTTAAAAAGCTAGGTTTTCTCACTAAAATACCACTAAAACTAAAATATATTTTTATAAAAACTCTTGATATTCTAAAACATTCTCGAGGTTTTTTTTAAAAACAATATTAAAACATTTTACATAAAACCCCTCTCGAGAAATACAAACAATGTAAATACATAATAAACAATTTGAATAAATTTTTAAGAACCCTAGATTAATATCGGTTTAAGCGGTATCATTTCTATTGAGCCTCAGGGAGCCGGAGAAAGTGAGTGATTGCCTATTTAAGTTAGATAACACTGCAAATTAAAGGAATTATTAATGGCAATCGTCTTGGAAAAAGACATAAATTCTGCCACTCATGTGCCGCGGTTGTCCGATTATTCCCGAACATAAGAATTTACAAGATAAAAGCTATTCAAAAGATTTAAATCTAGTAATATGAAATGACTATAACCTGAATACAAACTTGAACATGACTCGGATTTGAATTTGAACTCGAACTCGAACTAGAAATTAAATATGAATCTGAATTTGACACTTGAACTTAACATGAATACTTGAACCCAATGTCTACTCTTGAGCTGATTTGATTCGAACTATGAATACAAATTGATATGAATACATGAACACTTGACATAAATACTTGATCTTGACATGAACTCAATTTCGCAACTTGATGTATTCATGGATTAGTGCAAGACTGGTAAGTTTAACTGTAATTTAGAATACACGGGGTGTTGGGATGGTTCAAGTGCGAATCCAACAAAATATCAGGAGTCCTCCTAGATTATGAATCTATGTGATTGAAGCAGAAAAACCGCGATATGTGTTATGATATGCGTTCTACTCTATTCTCTACTTACCGCAATCAAGACGGTTTCGCTTGTAGCTAGCCGGTTGAGTACGAGTCGTCCACTAAGAGATGGTTCGTATTTGAGTTCTTGTTTTAGATGAGTTAATGAAGTTGTATATGTTTATGTTCAATTCTATCCTACGTGTTCATATTTATGTTCAAGTAAACTTGTTAGGGTTAAGGTTGGTTAGTAGAGTTAGGATTAGTCTTGTGCTTTTCTTTTGCCATTCTTAAAATGATGTTGGGATAATATAAAGTAGCGGGGATCAGGAGGACATAGAAATGGGATTTGCGAGTTTAAGCAAGCTTTCCAACGCTAAATCTATTCCTAGTGCCCCTTGTCCTTCCACTACGTGCGCTTATTTCCAACCCTAGGCTAAATACCCACAACCATGTATTCAATTAAGTCACAACTACATGTCAGTTGTAGTGCGCCCAAAGGACTTCTCGATTTAGGTCGCGGCTATATGTCATGTATAGCGCGCCTAAGTGAGGGGGTTATGTTTGTTTGGTCTAGGTTCGTTTTAAGATGTTTGGTGAAGAGAAACACAAGAGAGTTTTCCATCCCTCATACTACCTTCCTTAGCCCTAACAAGTGTGGAAATTATCCACACATTTAAAAGAAAAACAAAACAAGAAAGAAGAAAAGCAAGAAAGGAAAAAATACGGTTTTACAAAATGGTAACAAGCTAACTACCTTGGCCCTCACCTAAGCAAGGGACTCCATAGAGTATCATGGCTTGAAAATACGGTTTAGAGAAGAAAAGAAAAACAAAACAAGAAAAGAAATAACAACCACTTAACAACAATAAACAAAATTACAATAGGAATTAAAATTACAAGACAAGGAAATGAAAATACAAGTTAAGAAAAATAACCCTCATCTTCATTAACTTCCACTCAGGTGCTCTCACTACACATTCATGGAGAATAGATGAAGAAGAAGAAGATGCAAACTAAACTACACTAATTCTACTAAAGAAAAGGCATCCATATAATGGCTCAAAACTGAAGTATTTATAGGCAGAGAACTGAACCCTTGGGTCATATTCTGAGCCCTAATACAATTACCCAACTACCCCCAAAAGACGGTCAAATGATGACACGTAATGGCCGCGTAACCGCTGCCAAAACCCACATTTGGCGGCGGTTCCACCGCGGTTTTTTGGAATTAGGGTCTCGTTTTTTATGTGCTTCCTCCTGTTGCTTTGATCTTCTGTTTGACAGGTCCAAAATCGCAAAAAGGTTCCAAAATATGTTCAGAGTTTCAACAGTCCAACATGGTTTCACTTTTAATTCATTTGACCTTTATCTCCCTCGAGCTCCGCGCATCTATTGAATTTTGTGCTGCCCCTCTCGTGCTCTGTGCTTGACAGAGACACGAATGACCACTGGTATGTGTCTTGTCTTCTGAACTGGTAAGCGGCATTGGACGGATGTGGATGACCGGAACCCGGATTTTATCTGTCTGTGGCAGATATTCTGGATTTTTGCGTAACTGTAGTGTTTTTGTATGATTTGCATTATTTTAGACTGAGAACATGTAATCTGTAAATATATAGCAAATACGGATCAAAAGCACCTGCCTATAAACAAACGAGCAGAAGAATGGGTGGTATTAAATACAATATTCTGGTGTGAACAAATACCCCCAAACCTATCTTTTGCTCGTCCTGAGCAAAACCATTTATACTCAAAAAATTCCTAATCTCATTTTCGTAGGTATCACGGTTGCACTTAGCGTGTGCAACAAGCCGTTAAACCTTTAGGTGTCCCTAATAGGAGGAGTGTTGTCTCCTGAGGGTTTTCAGTGGATACTACCCACAAAATCCCGTCAAGCTAGTTTCATAAGTTAACGTCGATTCTACTCCTACATTTTAGTATCTAAATTAGAAACTTTATTATCCTAAGTTAGAAATATCCATCCCTTATTTTTCACACCTCCTATTTATTCAACCTAAGATCCTATATGTTTTACAGTTTAGAAAGATCTCGATTTCTCTTGAGTTTTCCTTCTAAAGCGCAGTCTCCAATCCAGAATTTTTATTAACTTAACGGAAAACATAAGTCTTATTCTTTATCCCCATCTTTCCTCCAAACATCGATCGTATACCCCCACGTATGTGTAAATTTTCACCGCTACACTTACGAATTCAATTCAAGCTATAGTACCCTTGCCCTAATACCTAATACTGCTTCTTTTTATTAATGATGGACGGATTTGCTCACACACCTTTCATGCGACTATTACTGCTTCCTAAGGCACTAACATTCGATTACTGAATGTGTGAGCTTAAAGAGTAAATAGCAGTTTCCAGGTCATGTACTTTATTTTATTTTATTTTTCTTTTTCTTTCAAGACCGGATATATTTTTCAATGATGCCCTTTTGGTGGTTAGCTTTAACTACCATTTTTTCTTTCATACTAGGCTTTCAAACAAGAGTATTTCTAGGTATTCTCTACTATCCTAAGTTTCAAGGTGCGTGTAAGTACGATTTGTAGGGTATATACTTTCTGAATTTGGGCTCAAGAATAGAAACTATTTTTCAAACTTATCTTTCAATAAAGCTTTCAATATTTTCCCTTCATTTTGACTTAACTCAAGAACTGAACACAAGATTACCTACTTCTAAAAAAAATTGCAAGGAAGTTTATTTACTAAGGTTAAACAGAAGAAGGGTTATTTTTAGGGTTTTCAATCCCTAAGCCTAGGATTTAGTTATTTCTAACCTATCAAACTAAATTTTCGGAATAAAAAAAATCTAAGTTACCCTGCGAGCTAACTTGACAACAAATTTTTTATATTTTTGGAATTTTTTGTGGGTTTTTAAATAAGTATGAAAATGCAAAATATACATATGAATGCGAAGATAGAAGGCTTACCGAGCACACCCCCAAACTTAAACTTGACAGTGTCCTCACTGTCGTGCTACACCAAGAGATTCAAAATTGTTGAGGGGTCAAAATCTGTCGTTGCTCTCCCCTTTTTTATTTTTTTATAAAAGAAAAAGCAAACAAAATATATAGACACAAAAAGGTCCTCCCAAACTTAAGTGAAACGGCGTTTCCATTGTTTAAGCGTTAAAGTTCAGAATTAGGGAGGAGAGAACGTCATCAATCTATACAAGGCCTTACACATGCCTAAAGTTAAAGTTAACAACAACCATTCAAAAAATTTATCGCGATAATGTCCGGGTTGGTGAAAGAACGCGTAGAGAAAAGAGATGGAGAATACACGAGACCATGTGTGGATGGAAGCGGGATACGGTCTCGGTAGAGGGGATGAATGGTGGAGAGGAAAAAAAAATGGAATACGAACTTGAGGGTGGAAATGGAGTGAATAAATTAGTACAATTTGTAATGATCGGAGTGTAAAAATGGATTGTACTAATCTATCAATACGTCGAGAAATGGGGTCAAACCTCTCAAGATTCGTGAAAAAACGTGGGCCGGCCGGATTTGGTGAATCAGAAGCAAGAAAGGAAGGTGATAAGGTGTCTTGCAAAGTAGGAACGATGGAAAGGATGGAGGGAAGTGATTGAGAAATAGTATCAGTTAACCGTTCAGGAGGGTGTGCACAGTCAATGAAAGGGATAAGATGAATTGGAAAATCCAACTCATCTAATAAAACTGGTTCATCCTCAATGCTATCCTCAAGACTCTCCTCAAAATTCAGCTCATCCATGCATTTATCATCAACAATATCCAGACGCATATGTGGTTCGGAAAAAATAGTTAATAGTTCGGGATGATGTCCACTTGGAAGTGAAAGGACATGATGAATTGGGAGAAAAACTCATCCAAAACTGTGGGTTCATCATTCAAAATATTCCCAGCGTCGATATCCTCAATCAAGTGAAAATCAAATTTCTCAGACACCTCATCAAAAGCATGGATTTCAATAAATTGTAGGTCTAGACTGGAGGTGTAGAGATCAAAGGGATTGGGTGTGGTTTCACTTGAAATGGACCATTCACAATCGGGTAAATCAACCACTACAAAGTCGCACAACTCATCAAATATTCTATCTTCAACTGGTGCATCATTTGGGACACCCAAATAGACTTTCGAAACTGGAGTTGTGGAATTCAATTTGAAACGGGTAGGTTTGATTTATATGGGTGTACTGCTCACTCTCACGACTCAAATTCTCAAATTATCCTATTGCCTCATCATACATTGGAAGATGCGGAGCTAGTTGGAAACTAGCTGCCGGTTCGTTAAGTTGTATGAGGGCGGCCATGGACGCATTCACATCCACCATGTCATGATGCTACCCAAAATTCTTCTAATGACTGTTCAAGACTAGACATGTGTTGTGAAGGGGTTTCAGTAAAAGATTCAAATTTGTATGGATACGTGAAACTCCCAAAAGGCTGTTCAGAAGCAATGTCTAGAGAATGTGTAAAAGTTGGGTAGGATTGATAAGAATCGAATGGATGTGAAAAACGGACAGGAGTAGGATCAACATTCTGATAAGAAGATGATTGGAATTGTTGTCCTGACGAATTTGGAGTGGTGAAAGGAATGAAAGATCGGCTACGAGATTGTTCAATTCTGTCAACAATGGATATGGGTTTTGGAGTCGTAACATGACTTTCAAAAGGAGTATCAATGTAAGAAGGTGGGAGAGATTGAAATGGTTGATACGAAGTGGATTGCGGAGTCCAATTGTTTGTCCTAGACGCGTCTATCCGATCTCTCAAAGAAATTTTGGGCATAGATGGATCGTTCGAAGTTCGACCAAAGCAAGAACCGTAAGAAAAAATGTCTGATTGTGGGTACCAAAGTTCAGCAAGAGTTGGTCGTTTTGGGGTACCCATGTTATGAAAAGAGTGGAAAGTGGAAAGGGTGGAAAGTGCGTGAATTTTTATAAATTTTTGAATTTTTTGAAAAAATTTTATATTGTTTTTGAAGTTTTTGAAATTGTTTGTTTGTTTTTGAAAAAATATGGAATTATGGGACTAAACTTTACACAAACACAATCACAATATGCACAAACAACACCTAGAGCTAGAGTCTTCAAAGTTCAACTAGACTGCTCCTAGACTTCCGAGCGACAAATTGCAGGATAACCCTCGAATCGGCTCTTCACTGCCAATTGTGGCCAGGTAAGCACAAGTGAGGTAAAGAGGGTTCCGCTCACGAATCACCGTGAGACGGGCCTTTTAAAATTACCTCCTCACTTATCTAGCCTAAGCACCACAAAGTCAAGTTTAGATAAACGACCGATTCCCCCGCAAACTTCACTTGTCCTAAATGAGCGCGACAAGTCCTTATAGGTTTGGTCTAGATATTTTTTATTAACTCAAGATGATGCGTATGCTTTTTATGATTTGTGGGGTCTTAGGAAGGGTGATGAAATCCCTACCCAATCTTAATTGGTGTTATAGCCCTTTAATGTCCGTATTATTATATGCAAAGTGTTTAAATAAAACAAAATCTAAAACAACAAAAAAATTATTTGGCGGTGGCGTAATCTGTGCAAAGAAACCTACAGAAAATACAATTCAGTGGAGTTTACAGAGGTGTTTGGAGAAGTAGAAGGCGTGGAAATTTCAGGCTTAGAAGCCACAGAAAGACCGCGGAACCGCCGCTATACCCTAGGTTTGACCACTGTTCACCGCAGAAAGACGTGACCGGGACGTTATGACTTCTGGCCTGAATTTTAGAGGTAGATGCTATTTGGATTAATCCATCCACCTCTCCGAAGATTCCAAGTTGATTTGTGGCACCGTATATCAAAGGTTTGGACGGATGCGGCCGTTGTAACATACTTCGTCAGATTCCCCCTCATTTGCAATGGGTTTTGATTATGGAGACGCTCTGCCCTGTAGGCACAAACCCCTTCGATTAATTACGTTACCGTGTCGCGATAACCACTTTCTCCTGCTCCAGAAGTTCACTTCATGTCGTGTGTGTTTGTTTTATTTTTGGTTTGGGTTGCCCATGGATTGTATACGGAGACTAATTTATGTCGTTTCCCGTAGGGCATGGATTAGTCCAAATCCGTATATCTTAGATTTGGGTTTGTTTTATTTAAGGATCGTTAATCTGGTTTGAGATTAAGATCGACTTAAATGTATGTGGGCAGTTGGGGCTCGGTTGGTTTTTTGTTAAGGATACGTTAGTCCAATTTGAGACTAAGATCTACTTAACAAGGTGTTAGGATCATTTTTATTTCAGATCCAACAAGAGAGCATTTGGGCTTTGTTGTCTTAGTTTAGGGACATTTCGGTCCCTTATCACTATTTTGGAGGCGAATATTAGTATAAGGACATTTCGGTCCCTTATCGCCATTTTAGAGGCGAATATTAGTTTAAAGACATTTCGGTCCCTTGCCATTTTAAGGACGTAGTGGTCTAGTGTGTTCATCTTGCGTGCACGTGTATTTGTTACGTGACGAAATGAACAGGGGTGATATGGAATGCACCCAGTATGGGATGCGGTCTGATTTGAGTTGTGCACGTTGGTTTGGACGGTTTAGGAATGCACTGAAGAATTATTGGTTGTCGGGACCCACCACCTCTCTGAAGACGTTGAAGAATTACAACGACGTATATCAGAGGTGTGGAGAGATGTACCCTTAAACCAAATCCCGTATTTGAGGGAAACGGGTTATGGTGACCCTAGGAGTCGTTAGTCATGTTTGAGACTAAGATTTCCTCAGGAGTATGTGGGATGAGTATCGTTTTGGATATCATCAGTTGGAAGATCAATAGTCGTATTTGGGACTAAGATATGTTTGGGAAATCATGAGCACATAAGCTCGGTTAGTCTGAATCAGGGAGGATCTATTGTAACACCCGAGCACAATGCTACCAATTTCTGTTACTGTTTGAGCATAATGTGGTACCCATTTCATTTAGCCTGCTTGATCGTTACTTACTGTAAAATTTTACCCGGCAAATTCATTTCTACATATAACAAATTTTAGCATCTAAAATAAAATTAAAAATATTCATCTTGGTCTACTCGACACCCCTAGCCTTGTGGTAGCGTCCGTGCATCGTGTTCTCGTCCCGTTCAGTGAAACGGGCGAGTTTGGACGGCTACGCGCGCGTACGTGTGTTCGTTTTGGGGGTATGCTTTTTGATCACAAAACACTTCATTTTAAAATTTGGATCCCTCTTAAAATCCTATTATTTCAATTTCAAATTTTTGGACCCGACCCGGGCTCGATTTGGAAATGTTTTATTTTACGCCAGAATCCCAAATTTTAATATTCTTTAAACCATATAATATTTCCTTTATATTCTTAAATCTTTTATCTAAAACCTATTCCTAACAAACCAATTCAATTCCAGCCAATCAACGAATTCCCGTGGGCCCCATTCCTATTCTCCTCTCTCCTCTCTCTCTCCGTCTCTATCTCTCATATCTCTCTCTCTCTCCCCCTCATATATCTCTCTCTCTTCCCCTCAAATCTCTCTCTCTCTCTCCCCCTTATAATTTTAAAACCTTTTCCCCTCTCTCATATTTTTTCCAGCGAACCCATCACGAGCCCTCGCGCAAACCCTAGCCACCTCCATCCTCGCCGCCGCAGCCCCAACGCCGACGACGCCGTCGCCAGCACCCTCGCCTCCTCTGCCTCGCCTCGCCCGCACCCTCCTTCTTCCCTTCTTTCCAGCACCCTGCAGCTTCTCCGCGGCCACCAGCGACCACCCCTGCACGTGTCTGTGCCGCCCCTGGTCGTCGCCGACGATCACCGGACCACCTGTGAACGCCTCTGTAAGCCTTCTCTCCCTCTCCTCCTCCTTCCTTTCCTTCTTTCCCTTCTCTGCTAAAGTATTTCTTGCATCGGCAGATCTCCCCGCGATCACTGTAGGCCACCGCCGGAGCCGTCGACCTCGTCGTCGTCCTCACATCTCCCCTCTGGATAAGCCACAAGAGCAGAACCTTTGTAAGCCTTCGCTCCTTCCTTGTTTCTTTTCTTTTCTTTGATTGCAGGTCTTGACCGTTCACTATTCACCTTTTCGCCGGAATCAGACGATGCCGACGACGTTATCCGATATTCTAGCGAGGTACCCCGACCCGCGTGGTTCCACTGTTCGTTGTTTGGGTTCAATCCGTGAACCGTGCGCCCGTCGCGAGTTTCCCCGCCGACGTTATCGTTCCGTTTTTCCGGTTCGCGACCCATCGAGACAAGTACCCCTTGCTACATGCTATACAATATTTACATATATATTATGACACCCTAAACTTGTAAATTTAACTTGGTACGATCATTTCTCATTTTCGGGTACAATATTGCATTATATCATTTTACCGTTAAACTTGGAACCTACAGTTGCAAATTGAACCTAATAACCATATTTACCTGTTTAATCACATTTTTAATGTCAACGTAGTTTATGGCATTTATCCCTGTAGTTCTGTTCCATTCGGACACTCGTATGCATTTAACCTAAAATAGTTGTACTGAACCGTTACATAAATCATTGCACCTCTTAGGGTTCTTAAACCTGTTAACATGACTAAACGGCTATACTTGCCTTACTGCACTCTTGTAATCTGTGACAAATTTGATAACTGTATTGCAAATTGAATGAAACTGCCTATTACTTAATTCATTGCTTATCTCATGTTGTTGATACCCATGCTAGATTATATAACTGATTGTGAGCACACCCACGATATTGTTTACATCTTGACCTGACTTGCTATATATATATATATATATTGATATACCTGACATGGTACCGTACACTGTTGACTTGACCTGATGTACCATGACCTGACCCGTTACCTGATCTTGTGTCTAATGCCAACAAACCTGACATGTAGTCCTCATGGACCGTTCCTGTTGTCTATCCAGACAAACCTGCTTTTACCTGATCCTGTGTTGGCATTAGTTCTTGATTACTGAATACCTGACTTGACATACATAACTTGGGGGTATGGGGAAATCAAAGGTGAAACCTGAATTGTAACTCAACAGTTCGATACCTGTTCTGATCAGTCTTACGGGCTAGGCCAGCCCCGGAGTGATGATGCTGACATCACTCGCCGATATCACTCGCCCATCCTGCTACCTGTTACTGCATAGCGGCACGTCTCGGTTTCAGCCCGAGAGTCCTTGACCGTGGTCCCGGGCATGCACGGGATACTATTGAGTTACATCGACGATTCATCAATTGATTTCAAAGACTCTGGAATTGAAAACCTGATAGAACAGTTTAGTTACCCACTGCACACTACCCTGCACTGCTTGATTCATATTATTGCTACTCTCGTTTTATTCATGTTTATATTGCATTGCCTGCTACACTGTTCATATTATATTACTTGATGACATGACGCGCTAACGTCTGGGTTTTGCATGGCCCAGATTCCGTACCGCTGTTGCAGTCCGAGCAGGAGTGCTTCAGCCAGCAGGCTGAGCTATGAGTTCAGTAGTAGTTAGTTTTATTTCCTGCATTTATTTCCTGATGTGAGCCCGCATTATGGGACATACATTTTAGTTATTTGTATTGGATCATTTGCTTCCGCATTTATTTATTATTGACTCCTGTTATTCTGGATTATGGACATGTTTTAGATAGTTTTATTGTGTTCTTGATATCTCTACAGCCGTAATGTGACTGTGGATGGATGCTTCCTACCCACAGGTAGCATGGTTGGCTATGTCACGTGCCCATTTTAGCGTACTCTGGGAAGCGGGGCGTGACATGGTTCTTTTGGTATCAGAGCCATAGGTTAGTTGGGTTGATTCTTCTGTAGTTAGGTATTGTACCCAATACACGAATCAGAATACCCGTGTTTAGGAAACATGTCCTGCCACCTTTCCATTTACCATTCTTGAATCACACTCTTCCTGATTATATCTTTTACGATGTGCAAACTTCCTTTGCATATCGACTCGAAACCTGATTCCTTGTTATCTCTAGGACTTAGGCGACTTGGGTGGAGTTATGTAATTGTGACTATGATACCGCGGTATAGTTACAATGTGGCACTCTATTTAAGTATCTTGGAGTTCTAGCCTTGATCTATATATTGAATCTATCATCATGCTAATGTTGGGTGTTTGATTTCAGGAATATGGCAGATAAGAACTTGAAGACGTACCAGAGGCATGTGGACGAAGCCGCCATGCTTGGAGTGATAAGGGGAATGCTAGAGAATCAAAAGAGGCAGACCGAGCTGATCCAGCAGCAAGTAAACTCGTTTCAGGAAGGTTTGCAGATCGTTCGGCAGTCTGTAAACAATGTTGGAGCTAAACCAGTTGACTGAGTAGGGACCGTAGCAGATTTCAGACGTTTGGGTCCGTCTACATTTACTGGTTTGGAGGAGCCGTTGCCAGCAGAGCAGCGGCTAGTTGACACAGAAAACTTGCTTGTTGCGGCACAGATTCCAGATGAGAAAAGAGTTAATGTGGTACGCATTCAGTTAGTGGACTACGCCCGAGAATGGTGGCTTGTGGAAGGGAACCGCTTGCCCAAGCCGATCAAGTGGGCGGATTTTTGTAAGAGTTTCCTGGAGAAGTTCTTCCCGCGGACTGCACGGGAGGAAATGGAAGAGAAGTTTATTGGGCTAAGGCAGAATGGAGCATCCGTGGATGTGCATGCAGCAGAATGGACGAGACTCAGCAGATTCGCTGGACCTTTAGTCGCTAACGATGCAGACAGGGCACGGAGGTTCATGCACAGCTTGGATGTGGACATCCAGAGGCAGATTGTCTCCCTGGGTTTGACCACTTTCTCACAGGTTCTTACGGCAGCTCGGGAACAGCAGAGTTTATTTGGGATGAAAGGGAGTTTGCAGCAGACAGCAGTTGCGGCAAGGAAGCCCGCATTTATACCTAACCGAGCTCATGGTCGCAGAGGTATTCCAGTGGACCATCGAGGTGTAGCACCCATGAAGAAGCCTGTGATCGTTGATCGAAGAAAGAGCATGATGTGTGACTACTGCCGTTTACCTGGGTACGTGCAGAAGGAGTGTCGAAGGAGGATGGGACTTTGTTTAGTTTGTGGAGCGGCTGATCACGCAGTTGGTGCTTGTCCGTCGAAGCTTCGTACGAGGGATGATACTCAGAAGCCTCCGCAGAGACCGTTCCAAGGACAGAAACAGCTGACTCAAGGACCTAATCAGGCTCGAGCTTTTACCTTGACAGCTGAGGAAGCTAAGGCGTCAGGAGAAGTCGTTTCAGGTATTCTACTCGTTCATGGTTTTCCCGTATTGGCATTATTTGATTCTGGTGCATCCCATTGTTTTATGTCATCCAAGTTTATAACTACACACTCGATTGCCTGCACGACCCTATCTAGTTTCTGGGACATACACACTGGGAATGGGAAAATCATATCTAGTAGGGAGTGTAAAGATTGTACAGTTGTTGTGTGCGGACGGGAGCTTTTTGCAGATTTCTTGGTGATTGATACGGGCAGCTACGAAGTCGTCTTGGGAATGGATTTTCTTGGCACTTTCCACGCTCACATTGACTGTAGGGCAAAGAAAGTAATTTTCCAAATTCCCAGACATCCCGAGTTTACCTTCACTAGAGGAAGCAGTTCTGTCGGGCCAGTCGAGTTTAGGGCTAGGCCGACAAACAATATTCTTGCAGCAATGGAAGTTGATAATAGTGAAGAGCCGGCTGTTGTTCGTGATTTTATGGACGTGTTTGAAGATATATCGGGTTTACCGCCGAAGCGAGACGTGGAGTTCGCAATTGATCTTATTCCTGGTGCAGCGCCAGTATCTAAAGCGTATTATCTAATGGCACAGTAGAGTTGGAAGAAGTCAAGAAACAGGTTGCTGAATTACTCGAGAAAGGTTGGATTCGAAGCAGTAACTCGCCTTGGGGAGCTCCAGTTCTTCTAGTAAAGAAGAAGGATGGCACAAGAAGGATGTGCATCGACTATTGAGAATTAAACCGGGTGACTATTAAGAACAAATACCCTATCCCTCGTATTGGAGAACTTTTTGAGCAGCTTCGTGGCGCGAGGGTATTCTCGAAGCTGGATTTGCGATCCGGATATCATCAGGTCCGAGTGAAAACAGAAGATATTTGCAAGACGGCGTTCCGAACTCGGTATGGACATTACGAGTACTTAGTGATGCCTTTCAGAGTAACGAATGCGCCGGCAGTATTCATGGACTTGATGAACCGAATCTTTTCATCGTTCTTGGATCAGTTCATTGTGGTATTCATTGACGATATTCTGGTTTACTCGAAGAGTTTTGAAGAGCATGCTGAGCATTTGAAGATCGCACTGCAGACGTTGAGACAGGAGAAATTGTATGCGAAGATGAGTAAGTGCGAGTTTTGGCTGGAGGAAGTAAAGTTTTTGGGGCATGTTGTGTCTGGCGATGGAATTGCCGTCGATCCAGAAAAGATTGCAGCAGTTCGAAATTGGCCGATTCCAAAGAATGTTACAGAGATAAGAAGCTTCCTTGGACTCGCCGGATATTACAGGAGATTTGTGGAGAACTTTGCTCGTCTGGCGGAGCCGCTAACCAAGCTTACGCGCAAGGAGGTACCTTTTGTATGGACGGATAAGTGTGCGTTAGCTTTTGAGACGTTGAAGCAGAAATTGATAACCGCCCCTATTCTGACCGTGCCGGACAATTCCGGAGGATTGGTGATTCACAGCGATGCATCTGGGAAAGGATTAGGATGTGTTCTGATGCAGCACGGTAAGGTTGTAGCGTAGGCATCGAGACAGTTGAAGACCCATAAGAAGAATTACCCAACTCATGACTTGGAGCTTGCGGCTGTGATTTTCGCTTTGAAGATTTGGAGACACTACCTTTTAGGCGAAAGGGTCGAAGTTTTCACAGATCATAAGAGCTTGAAGTATGTGTTCACATAGAAGGAGCTTAACATGAGGCAGCGTAGATGGTTGGAGCTGATGGCTGACTACGATCTTGATCTTAAGTACCATCCGGGGAAGGTTAATGTTGTGCCGGATGCGCTTAGTCGGTTACCAGCAATTCAGGTGTTAACTACGCAGAAGGAGATCGTTGCAGATTTTCTTAGATTTGACTTGGAGATTGTGCTACCGCGTTCTACGGGACAGTTGATGCAGCTGCAAGTACATTCGTCATTGATCGAGAATATTAAAGCAGCTCAATCGCAGGATCCTAGACTGCAAAAGTTTCGAGAGCAGATTGAAGCCGGGCTACGAGCAGATTTACTGATCCACGAAGATGGTTCGTTGAGGTATGGTAGCCGTTTGTGTGTGCCAAAGGGAGATGTTCGTGAAGAGCTTATGAAGGAGGCACACAGTTCAGCTTATTCTGTACATCCAGGAGGCACAAAGATGTACCGAGATATTCGACAACATTTCTGGTGGGAAGGCATGAAACGGGAGATTGCTCGCTTTGTGGCTAAGTGCTTGGTGTGTCAGCAAGTTAAAGCTGAACATCAAAGGGTTGCTGGTTTATTGCAACCACTTCCGATTCCTCAGTGGAAGTGGGAACATATAACCATGGATTTCGTGACGGCTTTACCGCGGAGTCCAAAAGGCAACAATGCAGTATGGGTGATTGTTGATCGGTTGACCAAGGCAGCTCACTTTATTCCTTTTCGGGTTGGTCAATCAATAGAGACCTTGGCAGAGCGGTACATGCAGGAGATTGTAAGATTGCATGGAGTACCGGTGAGCATCGTGTCCGATCGTGACACTCGGTTCTTATCACCCTTTGGCGGAGTTTACAGGAAAGTTTGGGGACTCGATTAAAGTTTAGCACAGCTTATCATCCTCAAACTGATGGCCAGTCGGAGAGAACAATCCAAACTCTTGAAGATATGTTGAGAGCATGCATGTTGGACTTCAAGGGTTCTTGGGAGGATCATCTACACTTGGTGGAGTTTTCTTACAACAACAGTTTTCAGGCAACTATCCAGATGGCTCCGTTTGAAGCTTTGTATGGTTGTAAGTGTCGTTCACCTGTTTGTTGGGACGATGTTGGTGAACGAAGGTTGTTGGGACCAGATTTGGTTGTGCAGACAGTTGAGAAGATTAACACTATCAGAAATCATATGAAGCCAGCTCAAGACCGACAGAAGAGTTGGGCAGACACGTCAAGAAGACCTCTAGAGTTCGCCGTGGGTGATTTGGTATTCTTGAAGATATCACCAACTAGAGGGGTGATTCGTTTTTGGAGTCGAGGAAAGCTTAGTCCTCGATTCGTTGGACCCTTTGAGATCCTGGAGCGTGTTGGTGAGGTAGCGTACCGTTTGGCGTTACCGCAGTCCTTGGCGAACGTGCACGATATGTTTCACGTATCCCAACTACGTAAGTATGTTCGTGATGAAACGCATGTATTGGATCATTCGGAGCTAACGGTACGGGAAGACCTGACTTTTGAGGAGCGACCGATTGAAATTGTGGATCGAAGGGAAAAGGTTCTTAAGAACAAGGTTATCCCTCTTGTGCTTGTTTCTTGGGGTAATCGCTCGCATGGAGAGTCCACTTGGGAACGAGAAGATGAAATCCGGCAGAAGTTTCCTCACCTTTTCCTGTAGTTTTCTATCTTTGTATTCTTGGAATTTCGAGAACGAAATTCTTTTCGTAGTAGGGTATAATGCAACACCCGAGCACAATGCTACTAATTTCTGTTACTGTTTGAACATAATGTGGTACTCATTTCATTTAGCCTGCTTGATTGTTACTTACTGTAAAATTTTACCCGGCAAATTCATTTCTACATATAACAAATTTTAGCATCTAAAATAAAATTAAAAATATTCATCTTGGTCTACTCGACACCCCTAGCCTTGTGGTAGCGTCCGTGCATCGTGTTCTAGTCCCGTTCAGTGAAACGGGGGAGTTTGGACGGCTACGCGCGCGTACGTGTGTTCGTTTTGGGGGTATGCTTTTTGATCACAAAACACTTCATTTTAAAATTTGGATCCCGCTTAAAATCCTATTATTTCAATTTCAAATTTTTGGATCCGACCCGGGCGCGATTTGGAAATGTTTTATTTTGCACCAAAATCCCAAATTTTAATATTCTTTAAACCATATAATATTTCCTTTATATTCCTAAATCTTTCATCTAAAACCTATTCCTAATAAACCAATT
Organism: Agapanthus africanus; assembly: GCA_030015575.1. Lineage (NCBI taxonomy): Eukaryota > Viridiplantae > Streptophyta > Magnoliopsida > Asparagales > Amaryllidaceae > Agapanthus > Agapanthus africanus. The sequence goes on along the minus strand of CM057349.1, from coordinate 404,242,389 downwards.
CAATTCCAGCCAATCAACGAATTCCCGTGGGCCCCATTCCTATTCTCCTCTCTCCTCTCTCTCTCTGTCTCTATCTCTCATATCTCTCTCTCTCTCCCCCTCATATATCTCTCTCTCTTCCCCTCAAATCTCTCTCTCTCTCTCCCTTATAATTTTAAAACCTTTTTCCCTCTCTCATATTTTTTCCAGCGAACCCATCACGAGCCCTCGCGCAAACCGTAGCCACCTCCATCCTCGCCGCCGCAGCCCCAACGCCGACGACGCCGTCGCCGGCACCCTCGCCTCCTCTGCCTCGCCTCGCCCGCACCCTCCTTCTTCCCTTCTTTCCAGCACCCTGCAGCTTCTCAGCGGCCACCAGCGACCACCCTGCACGCGTCTGCGCCGCCCCTGGTCGTCGCCGACGATCACCGGACCACCTGTGAACGCCTCTGTAAGCCTTCTCTCCCTCTCCTCCTCCTTCCTTTCCTTCTTTCCTTTCTCTGCTAAAGTATTTCTTGCATCGGCAGATCTCCCCACGATCACTGTAGGCCACCGCCGGAGCCGTTGACCTCGTCGTCGTCCTCACATCTCCCCTCTGGATAAGCTACAAGAGCAGAACCTTTGTAAGCCTTCGCTCCTTCCTTGTTTCTTTTCTTTTCTTTGATTGCAAGTCTTGACCGTTCACTGTTCACCTTTTCGCCGGAATCCGACGATGCCAACGACGTGATCCGACATTCCAGCGAGGTACCCCGACCCGCGTGGTTCCACTGTTCGTTGTTTGGGTTCAATCCGTGAACCGTGCGCCCGTCGCGAGTTTCCCCGCTGACGTTATCGTTCCGTTTTTCCGGTTCGCGACCCATCGAGGCAAGTACCCCTTGCTACATGCTATACAATATTTACATATATATTATGACACCCTAAACCTGTAAATTTAACTTGGTACGATCATTTCTCATTTTCGGGTACAATATTGCATTATATCATTTTACCGTTAAACTTGGAACCTACAGTTGCAAATTGAACCTAATAACCATATTTACCTGTTTAATCACATTTTTAATGTCAACGTAGCTTATGGCATTTATCCCTGTAGTTCTGTTCCGTTCGGACACTCGTATGCATTTAACCTGAAATAGCTGTACTGAACCGTTACATAAATCATTGCACCTCTTAGGGTTCTTAAACCTGTTAACATGACTAAACGGCTATACTTGCCTTACTGCACTCTTGTAATCATCTCTGTGACAAATTTGATAACTGTATTGCAAATTGAATGAAACTGCCTATTACTTAATTCATTGCTTATCTCATGTTGTTGATACCCATGCTAGATTATATAACTGATTGTGAGCACACCCACGATATTGTTTACATCTTGACCTGACTTGCTATATATATATATATATATTGATATACCTGACATGGTACCGTACACTGTTGACTTGACCTAATGTACCATGACCTGACCCGTTACCTGATCCTGTGTCTAATGCCAACAAACCTGACATGTATTCCTCATGGACCGTTCCTGTTGTCTATCCAGACAAACCTGCTTTTACCTGATCCTGTGTTGGCATTAGTTCTTGATTACTGAATACCTGACTTGACATACATAACTTGGGGGTATGGGGAAATCAAAGGTGAAACCTGACTTGTAACTCAACAGTTCGATACCTGTTCTGATCAGTCTTACGGGCTAGGCCAGCCCCGGAGTGATGATGCTGACATCACTCGCCGATATCACTCGCCCATCCTGCTACCTGTTACTGCCTAGCGGCACGTCTCGGTTTTAGCCCGAGAGTCCTTGACCGTGGTCCCGGGCATGCACGGGATACTATTGAGTTACATCGACGATTCATCAATTGATTTCAAAGACTCTGGAATTGAAAACCTGATAGAACAGTTTAGTTACCCACTGCACACTACCCTGCACTGCATGATTCATATTATTGCTACTCTCATTTTATTCATGTTTATATTGCATTGCCTGCTACACTGTTCATATTATATTACTTGATGACATGACGCGCTAACGTCTGGGTTTTGCATGGCCCAGATTCCGTACCGCTGTTGCAGTCCGAGCAGGAGTACTTCAGCCAGCAGGCTGAGCTATGAGTTCAGTAGTAGTTAGTTTTATTTCCTGCATTTATTTCCTGATGTGAGCCCGCATTATGGGACATACATTTCAGTTATTTGTATTGGATCATTTGCTTCCGCATTTATTTATTATTGACTCCTGTTATTCTGGATTATGGAAATGTTTTAGATAGTTTTATTGTGTTCTTGATATCTCTACAGCCGTAATGTGACTGTGGATGGATGCTTCCTACCCACAGGTAGCATGGTTGGCTATGTCACGTGCCCATTTTAGCGTACTCTGGGAAGCGGGGCGTGACATCTATCCTCAGGGGACCTAGCCAATTTGGGCTTAGTCCATTCAGTTTTTTTTATTGAAAAGTGCCAAGCACTTATTTGGGCTCTGTATAATCAGTCCCCTTTTTGTACAAAAAGGGCTGAGCATTAATATAAGTTCTGAGGCTTACATATAATTATGTGGGCTTTTAGTTATGGGGATTGGCCAATAAGTACAAAAAGGGCTAGGCACTCTTTATGGTGCCCAAGTAAGGGACACGTGAGGCGCTAGGCGCTGCCTAGTGAGTGCTAAGCACACTTCCATTCTGTTGCGCCCATATAAAGGACACGTAAGGCACTGGGCACAGGGCGCCGCTCATTGAGTGATAAGCACTACCCTCTATGGCGCCCACGTGAGGGGCAAGTGAGGCACCGCTCATTGAGTGCTAAGCACTCTCCTCTGTAGCGCCCACGTGAGGGGCACGTGGGGCGTTGGGCGTTGGGTTCTTTTTTTGCTTAATGATCAATAGGATCTTTATTTTGTAGATGAATCTTTGGTTCTCAAGAAACAAGTTTTTCCCAATGAGAATTAAATTCTCATCATATGAGAGACTTGTCTTGTGGATCTCAGATCCAGAGAAAAAACTTAGTTCTTTGAGAAGGGCTAAATCTTCCAGTAGGTATATATTTTTACCTTTTTATATATATCTTTTTTATTTACCTAAAATTTACAAGAAGGAAGCTCTTCTTCCTCGAGAATTTAATTCTCTGTTCTTTTTTAAGCTTTCTCCCTTTTTTTTAAAGCTTATGGGGGGGTTCTTCCTCTTTAGACTTGAAGTCTTGGGTCTTTATATAGCAGAGGTAAGTTTGTTAATTAGTTTTTGAAGAAATCTCTCATTAAGAGATCCTAACTGATTTGGGGATTTTTACCCACCACTGGATTTTTGATCCAAGGGTTTCTGTTTTACAGAACAAGATTGGGGAAATATTTTCCCTTGCACAGAATTTATTCTGCAAAATGGTGATTTTTAATCACCGTTGGATTTTTAATCTAACGGTCGTCTGTTTTACAGAAGGCATAGAATTTTATTATATGATCCAACCGAAGGTATCTTTCTTGTTTTAGAAAGATTTGAGGAATATTTCCTCTCAACAGAATTTTAATTCTGAGTCTTGATGATTTATCATCTCCGTTGGATCTTTGATCCAATGGCTCTGTTTAACAGAGAGCAGAATTTAATTCTACCTGGACGACGGCTCTCACGTATTGTGCACTCGAGCGCTAATTAGGGTTTTAATCCCTTTATGTGGTTTGCACGTTGGCGCCCGCATGAGGAGCACGTGCGGCGCCATATAAGAGTTTTTAACTCTGGCGCCCTCGTAGAAGGCACGTGAGGCGCTGCTTCTTTAAAAAATTTGGAACAGAGCTTTGCTCTTTTATTAGGGGAAACAAATGCTCCCCTACCGTTGCGCTCACGTGGCTCACACGTGAGTGCAGTGGTGACACCTTTTCCACCGTTCGATCTCCTGGGGAGTTGAACCATCTCTTAAAGTCTTATAAATAGAGCCTTTGGCCCTTGAGATGGCTGTTGTTCATCTTCTTAGCCTTCTTTTTTTCTTGAGAATTTAATTCTCCTTTCAGAGCTCAGATCTCTGTTCAAAGAAACTCTTTTTGAGTCAAAACTCTGTCGAAGTTTGGTAAGAATCATGACCATGTCTTAATTTCCGAGGAAACTCTCGAAGGAATCTCTTCATGTTTTAGGATTTTTTAACCCATTAACAGAGCTTTGCTCTTCTTTTGCAATGATCTCTGAGAGATCTAAAAATTTTACTTGAGTAGATCGTAGATCTTAAGGATCTTTTAGGGTTTTACCCTGTTAGAAACTTTGTTTTTTGAAGGTTATTTGGAATTTAATTCCCTTTCTCGAGCGGAGTTCTGGGATGTTATCACATTGTTCTACAGAGCTTAGCTCTGAAAATTTTCTTTTAAAGAAATTCTTTTGGGAATTTTATTCCCTTCCTAATTTTCTTGACAGATTTGAAGTCTGTTTGCAGAACACAGTTCTCGAGAGAGTTTAACTCCAGAATTCAATAAGATTTTAAATGAGAATCCTTTCGGATTCTTACAATGAATGCCTTCCTCATCGTTGATGGGGGCGTTATCTTGATTTTGTGAGGTCCATTATAATGATTTTGGTATTTTGATTGCTAACCTTTTACTGGTTTTTCTTTTCAGATACTATGGCTTCTCATCTATATGATCTTGAAGAAATCATCTCATACGAGGACATTCGTGTTCAAGGCCGCTGTCAGGACCAGGAGTTTACTGACGCTCAATGCACTGAGGTGATGCGTCGCTTTGATTATTACAACGGTCGATTGCTCCCCCGCCGTTCTGCCCTTTTGAAGATTATCGTGGGGTCGATTTGGGAAGCAATTCCTGGGCTTGACGGGGCTATGCCAATCGAGGTGCTTGATGATGCTGAAGATAAAATGCATTCAGTATATCTGATGAGCCTGATCTCAAAGAAGTGAAGAGATGATCTTGTCGATGTTTTGCATCGCGTCTTCCAACAGAAAGCGATAATATCCGCCTACCAAGGACGGACAACATTAGTGGGGATCCCTACGCTTGCATTCGTGAGAAAATGCATAAGAAAATGGTTAGAAAAACCAAAAGCGCTTTACTCGGACTTGCTTCTGAATTCTTAAATCCATGTCCGAAATCCAGTGTTTTGCCATTGTAAACATTTTGATGATGTTTTTGTTTTGTTGCTATCACCAATGTATAAATTTTCTCGAATATGAATGACAATATCTCTCCTTCTTTTATACCACTGCTCATATATGCCTCACGTGAAGTAGTAGTGACCCGTATATATATATGAAATGCCAGCGCCCACGTGTTATACGCGTGAGGCGCTGCCATAAGTTCCAATGATTGGCACTGGCGGCTGCATGTTACGCGTTGTAAGTGCACGGCGGCACCCTGGCCGTCAATCCGAGGCCAAAATGCGGAAATGATAATTTACTTTAACTGTTGAACCGGCACCACCGTGCATAAAAATCCCGGATGGGGCCATTAATCTAATTTTAGCTAACTAAAGAACGGGTAGAGAGATATACCGAGCGATCCGTGTCCTTCGGTCTTCTCGTCGTCGTCCCGATCTCCCGCGGAATCTCCGGTCTTCACCTCCTCGCCAGAAGGGCACCACGTCGCCGGCTTCTTTTACGGGCTCCCACCTCTGGACCAAGGGAACTCGGGCACGAAGTTGGCGAGTCGACGTGCCCAAGGATGATGTAGGTTATCTGTAGAATGCTTTGTCTCATTTGGGGTTGTGGAAGTTGCCATTTAGTGGAGGAAAAGAGATATGAACTTTTGTAGTGGCTAATGAGTTTTTAGCAAGCAAAGGAGATCAAAAACCCCACTCTCAAAATTGGGACAGCCCCTCCCTAATGTGGCCGGCCTTGCAAAAATGATAGAGGGAAAAAGAGAATAGAGTCAATCATCATCAAAAAGGAGAGAGCCACACCACCATGTAAGAAAGAGAAAGTGTGATGATAAAAAGCAATGATCACAATCAAAAACCTCACTCCAAAACCCAATCATTTCCAACAAAGGTCAAGCCATCATGATGTGAAGAAGTCAAATGTGATGGTGGAACCATCATGACACAACAACATGCAAATAACACCCTCCACAAAGCTTATTTGCACATTTGCAAGTAAGCCCTCCTCCACCATTTTTCGGCCAAAGAAAGATACAAAGGAAAATGGCCGAAACCGGAAAGCAAACTGGCAACTTCGGAAAACTGATCCCGTAATAAATTACAGGAAAACCCCGCTACTGTATATACATACCCGCATTTGTATTCCGACCGAATACAAATGCAATGAGACAAAATCTACACTGTACTATACTAGGATCCGGCTTAAACCAAAGCCCGCTAGTATTATCCGTCCGATCATGATCCGTACAATACCGCACGTATCTGATCGAACCCTGCCATATCTCCATACGGCCTCTACAGCGTTTCGCCCGAAACTTGAGCAACTGTCTGTGGGGGACTCTAAAGACTCGTCAATACTATGGCTGTGGATTTAACCACTAGCACGTCAGAGGTATTAGCCATACATGACGGGCTACCAGCTATTGACCAAAAGGGACGTCGATGAGCGAACTCATCCTGACACCCTACTGAGCCTGTCAGTGACAATATTCGTACAGCCCGGTCCGTTCGTCTATGAGCATCGCATGGCGGGCCTAGAGGGTTGGTAAAAGTCAGACCCCCAAAAGCGGTACAAGTCGTGTCGGAGTGTAGCCCAGAACACCCTGAGATACTACTGGAATATCTACCAGTAAATCTCCTGCCTTGGCTAAGGACTTCGTGTAAGGGCTCTCCTAGACACAGCGCGACCTCACCCCCAATACCGGGAGAGACGAACCCCTGCAGATCCGCTCACTGCCTCCATGTGGCTCGGGACTGTACCCAACTAAAACCTGTTTGCACGTCTCCTTTGAGCGTGGTAGGGTAGTAATCAAAGTACAGTGGGAACTCACACGAGACAAATGACGATCTCAGGTCGATGAACTAACCTATACACATGTCACCAGGGAACTGCTATCTGACGTCAGGTATAAGACCAACTAGCATGTTCCCGGCGAGTCATGTCCGGTGTACTCAAACCCAATGAGCACCTGTATACATCTTAGGTGAACCAACTGACAACAATGGCTTGTGAGACCGGCCACCGCCCCTCGTCGGGGTCTCGACTGTATACACTAGTCTACTCTGGAGTATCGATGTCCTGTCTCGAAACTCCCACGACTAGGGACCATTTAAGGATGTGCTTATAGACTACCAGCTCCCACGTATATGATCGCCCTCATACTGCTGGCAGTCAAGCAAAAATCCTAGGGGCTCTATCAACGTGCAATAGTGAACTGTAAGGTCACCTAAAGCAGTACACGATGATAAAGATAAACCAGATAGCATACTATCATCTTGAGTAAGACTGTCCTACTGGGACAAGTCCTCCCTCAATCATTACAATCACGTGCCTGTGATCCAATAATTGACTCTGAGGGCACTATCTCCAACACGCGTATGAGGTGCTACCACTGATTCTAATCCTATAATGGATTGGCGTCAGTGCTCACATGTCACGCACGTGAAGCGCTAGAATCGTTCCACCTTCTTGCTCTGATTCCCATGAGTCATCTCTTTCTTTTCCCATGTCCCTTTTTTTAAGGTCTTGGAAATAGTCCCACCATGCATATAATTTTTTATGCCTGGCCTTGAATGCTTTTCTTTATAACCTGAAGCTATGTCTTCCTCCTCGTCTCACATAAAGAACTATTTCTCTTAACAGATTTTAAGGTAACCATTTTCTAAATGAACAAACCAAGAGCTATGGCTTGCGATCGTCATCACGCTTGTCGGCAACCATGGGAGGTGCCTATCGAGAAGATTATTCCTCGTTTTGCTGCGCGGCTAATGGATCCCCTTCTCACCGATGACCAATGTGACGCGGTGATATATGAACTCCTGACCCGTAGGGGCTCTCCTCTTTCTATGGGCTCCATTTAGCTCTGGGTGATTTTCCTATCCATGCTTGCCGACATCCCCCTCATCCGACAGAGACGACTCCGGCGATTCTCGATGCGGAAGAAGACAAGATCGAGTGCTTCCATGAGCCATGTTTGATTACCCAGCCTCTGAGGGACCGTTCGGTTCAGTTGCTAAGCCAGATACGGGCTCAGCGAGCTATCATGTCTGCCTTTTCTGATGCGCACGGCGCTGACCGATGGGGAGCAACTCCTCGCGAAGACCACCGCTACAACATGGTGGAGAGGGCAGAGAGGGAGTTGGGGAATTTTGTTTATTTTTTTGTCAACCCCTGTATCTCTGATCCCATAGTTGGTGATCTCTTCTTTGTAAAGTAGGATGTTTATTTCAATGTATTTCTCTTATCATTGACTGTTGCATGTTTCCCGTTGAATGTTTCATCATTATCACATAATCATGTGTGCATCTTGAGTCTGCGCATGAGCTTTATACTTTACCCTTATGAATTTTTGCTAAGTGCAACAGCCATCGTTGTGCTCGTGTCACGCACTAATCCTTCTCACGTATATACAAATCAGCACGCTTTGGAGGCTATTTCCATTCAAGTACGTATGTAGTTGTAAATGAGCGCTTAAACGGGTGTGAGTCGAATACTCTTCTTACTGTTGTGCATAGCATACGGTGGGTTTCGGGGTGACATGGCATACGGTTGTTGCCCATAGGTTGTGCCTTTCTATTTCCTGGTGTCTTAATTTAGCGCCCATTAGTTTATCTACTCATTTCAGAGTCCATAGTTTATTCACTCGTTTCGGAGTTTCTAGTTTACGTACTCATTTTGGAGTCTGTGTTTATTCACTCATTCCGGAGTCTCTAGTTTATGGACTTATTTTGGAGTTTGTCTCCGGAGTCTCTAGTTTATGGACTCGTTTCGGAGTTTGTAGTTTATTCACTCATTCCGAAGTCTCTAGTTTATGGACTCATTTCCGAGTTTGTTTAGTTTACCTCCCTTGGGCTTTTAGGCAAACTCGTCCTAACGTTATAGATAACCCATGCTCTTTGCGACAGAGGTCCGTTAAGTTTTGTGGTACTAGGGTTTTAGTCCATGGTATCGTCGCGTTGGCTGATGCATTCCAAGATATGTAGTCTTTACGCTGCTGTTCAAGTAGCCCCGTAACTGTCGTGTCTCTGATCCCTTCGGGGGCTGGACAAGACGTCTTCAAGTAATCTTCTTAGGCAGTTTGACCGTCGGAAGAGCAAGCGTTAGGGATTTTTCCATGCCGCTTTTTACTTGCGGTTAAGCTCAGTTTCGAAGCCCCGATAAGTCATAACCACTCCGAACTGGTGTGGGATGATCTCCGATAGTCTCTTAGGCTTTATATGACTTACCGTCGAGACCCTGAAGCTAGGAATATGTCATTTCTTCGATTTGATTTGGCTATTTGGAGCCTTTGTTGACATTGCGTCTGCTTTAATAAGAAGAATGTCGAGCTGGAGCTGGGATTTTGCCGTCACTCCTTTTTGTTTCGACCCTTGGGCCTTTTGTTGACGTTACGTCTGCATCCTGCTGGAATGAGAAGGTATGCCAGAGTTGTCTCTAGGTTGTATATGAACCGTCAAGACTTAGAGCTAGGAATTTGCCATGGCTCCTTTTTTTCGACCCTTGGGTTTTTTTTGACGTCGTGTCTGCACTGAGAAGGAATGTCGGGCTGATCTCTAGGCTGTAGATGTCGCCATCAAGATCCGGCTCTCCCTTTGATGGAGCCTGATGGGAAAACATGGTTACCTTTTTCATTTGTGCCCATGGATTGTATATAGGGGTCGGTGTTACTCACCTGCAGGGCAGAGTAAATTTTATTTTATTTTATTTTTTATTTCCACGATGCTCTATCTTTTCAGCTTTTCATATCGCGAAAGTCGCGATTGCCCAATCATTTCAGCTATTTATCACGGTGCCAAATCATTTCGGCTATTTTTATATTTTTACTCGCTGCTTTTTATTGCGAGTTGCCTAAACATTTCGTCTATTTCATATGTTGGCTAAAGTGCCCTCGAGTCAATTATTAGATCGCAGGCACGTGATTGCAATGATTGAGGGAGGACCTATACCGGTAGAACAGTCTTACTCGAGATGATAGTATATTATCTGGTTTGTCTTTATCATCGTGTACATGCTTCAGGTGACATTACAGATCACTATTACACGTTGATAGAGCCCTTAGGATTCTTACTTGACTACCAGCAGTATGATGACGATCATATATGTGGGAGCTGGGTGGTCTATAAGCACATCCTTAAAATGTCCCTAGTCGTGGGAGTTTCAAAACTGGGCATCGATACTCTAAGAGTAGACTGGTGTATACTGATCGAGACCCGGACGAGGGGCGGTGGCCGGTCTCACAAGCCATTGGTGTTAATTGGTTCTTTTAAGATGTATATAGGTGCGCATTGGGTTATGAGTACACCGGACGGACTCGCCGGGAACATGCTAGTTGGTATTATACCTATTGTCAGATAGCAGTTCCCTGGTGACATGTGTACAGGTTAGTCTATCGACCTGAGATTGTCATTTGTCTCGTGTGAGTTACCATTATGCTTTGATTACTACCCTACCACGGCTCAAAGGAGTCGTGCAAACAGGTTTTAGTTGGGTACAGTCCCGAGCCACATGGAGGCAGTGAGCGGATCGTCAGGGGATTCGTCTCTCCCGGTATTGGGGGTTGATGTCACAGTGTGCACGGGTGGCCATCACCAGAAATCCTTGGCCAAGATAGTCAAGAATTACTAATTCGGATCGGTAGTTTCTCAGGTAGTGATAGGCTTCATACCGACACTAAATGTCGCGTTATTAGGGGTCTGATTTTATCTACCCCCTAGACTCGATATGCGATACTCATAGACGAACGGACCGGACTGTACGAACATTGTCACTGTCAGGCTCAGTAGGGGTTTCAGGATGGTTTGCTCGTCGGCCTCCCTTTCGCTCAATACCTGGGTAGCCATTACGTACAGCTAGTACCGCTGACGTGCTTGTAGTTGAACCTACTGCCAGCGTATTGACGAGTCTTTAGAGTCCCACACAGAGGGTTTCCCTGCTTCGAGCGAAATGATGTAGAGGCCGTATGGTTTTACGGCAGGGTTCGATCACATACGTGTACTTATGCACGAATGATGTTCGGACGGATAATACTAGTGGGCTTTAGTTTAAGCCGGATCCTAGTATTATATTTGTTGGATTATTTTCGTCTCTTTGTATTCGTATTCTTCGGAATATGGATGTGGGTATGTATATACGGTTGAGGGGTATTCTTATAATTTATTACAAGATTACTTTTAGAAGATTATACCTCATCATGGTTAAGACCGTTTTGGATTAAAAGGTTATTGAGGTGTAGGATGATGTGTTTATTGAATTTTTGTGGCATGGCTAATTAGTGACCCATGGTTACTATTCTAGCATGCTTAGGGTTTTTGTTTGTTGTGAGATTATGTTGACTTGAGATATTTTTTGTTGACTGAGATATTTTGGAGACATGGACATTTATGTGATGGCTCCATTATTTCTTATCACACTCACACAACAAACAAAAACACAAGCTATTATTCATTTCTTTTTCTCTCTCTTGAGTTGCTATCAACACCTCATTCTCATGGCATCTTCTTCTTCCTCTAGCTCCACCCAAACCCTCTCATGAGTTGAGAATCCTTGGGTGTCTTGAGACAAATTAATCCTTCATCACTCTCTACTTCATCTACGGTATCTAGGGTAGCAATCTAGGTGCCCTAGTTACCTCGGATATGAGGTTGGAGCTCGTTGCATAGACTCTCGGGTGGATCATTTTCGTGGAGGGAGACCGGAAATCAAGCTTGATCAAGGAATCCCCTAGGAGCTTGGGATGATGGTTGAAGGCTGAAGGACATGGATCTATTCGGTATAACCATTCTAACTCCTTTGCATATTTTGTTATCTAGGGTAGATCCAGGTAATTGGTTGTGGTAGCGCCAAGTTTTATAAATTTTTGTTCCCTATTTGGCCACGGATTTATGGCCGGGGCGCTGCCGTAACCCAACATAGTATCAGAGCCACTCCATAAACCTTAGTTAACTCTTTGCGACATTAGAAATCCGTCGTTTTTGTCATGCAAAAACTGCCGACAAAAACAGTTCCGAAACTGAAAGTTTGAGATGTTTGCACACCCCGCGGGCTCATGGTTTGAACTGAGAAGCCATGGGGTGATGTATGGGCATCTCGGGGAACCCCCAGGGGGGACCGAACGGCTGGGCCCACTCCCCAAGACTACCACAAGATGGTCTTGGCGGTGGGGACCCGAAACTGCCCCATCTTGGGCAGTTTCGGGTCTGCCTCACCCCCTGGCCACCTCATGGTGGCCTCAGGGGTGGGGTACCCCCTTTAGGCCTCCTAAATCGATGTTAATTTCGTGCTCTAACTCCCCGCGAAGGTTCGAATGCGTTTCGTTTTGATTCGAACTTCCGTATTGGCTTTAAACGGTCGGTTTTTGGAACATTAGCTCACTGTTTTTTCATGGTTTTGGAAATTAGTTTAGTTTGATAATTGCGTGCGGAATTATAATGTCGTAGTTTTCAGTGTATACATTACTATCTGTGACCGTGAATGTCATTAGAGTGGTACAACTCGTCTAATTGCTATATGACTTTTAGACGAGTTTGCGAACATGACATTCACGTTGATGTTCTGTGTTGTGTTGTGGTTGTGGCGGGATCGTCGTGGTGGATAGCTTCGATGCAATGGTAGTACAGTTTGGGTTTATTTGTACATTTGATATCGTGAGGCGAGCGTCCGACATGTGGACTATCGTCACTGCCTGTTTGTATATTATTTATTTGCGGGTTGAGGTCGATGTCACCATTGTACATATTTTCTTTTCTGTACTAGGATTACCCCGCGATGGAGTGCACGGATAGCCGGGTTCTGGAGGGCAACGGGTCCGCATCTCATAGCATTGAGATGGAGGGGGGCTCACTCTAGAATTGGTAGGCTATTCGCCGCACTCGTAGGGGGTAAAGGTTGACCCAAGAAGGGGTGCTCAAGTTACCGAATTCCGTGAAGTGCCGGGTGGACTATTCACTTTGATGAAGAGGGTTGCCTCACTTCTGGTTTTGGAGGGTAACTTGCCGTGCTCATAGGGGTGTAGTTTTTCATTGCACAGGCTATCCACACGACCAGGGGAACATCGGGTTTCACTTGCGGCTCAAAGAAAATCCGGGGCTCCCAGATTATCAGTATTGTTCTGTGATGCTTATCGCTTATCTGTGATGTTGCATATATCATGCCTGGGACGATTGTTATATATATTTATATATATACTAGTAGATGTTGTATATGTTGTGCACCCGCGCTAGTCCAGTCCCCGCTCTGTTGTTAGTTAAATAACCTAACGGGTGATGACAGGGCCCAGTGGCGAATGCGGATGGCATATACGTACATCATATTTTCGTTCTTTTCTGGTGTGATTAATTGATGGGACTGCGTTGATTCTGATCAATGCAAGGAAAACAGACCTATATGATGCCGTTGGAATAATTTTCAAAACTTGTTATTACAAGGACGTTTTCTTTTGTTTTGCACAGCGGTATTCGGTTATGAATATCCAGCACCTCATTCGACGAGGTAAGAGCTGAGATCCCTTCACCGGGAGTGACCTCTTGGGTAGAAGTTTGCGTCAGGGTAATAACTTCACTATGATCGATTACTTTTTTGCTTTGCATCGAGGTGTTCAGTTGGGAATATTCTGCACCTCATTCGATGAGGAAAGAGCCGAGATCCCTTCACGGGGAGTGACCTCTTTAGCAAAGGTTTTCGCCACTATATATTTGTAAAGCTATCCCGTTCCTTCAACGATATCAAGTTCATTACATTAAAGGTTTTTCGCCAAAAACCATTCGTAGCCCTCCGTCATTTCAGACGGGTAGCACTTAGTATTCATGCTATGTTTGTTGACCTTCGTCAAGGCATAGTATATGGTAGCTGTTTATTACCTTTCTGTTGCATAAATAGATGCGTTGGTTTGGGACAGTCGTACAGCCTTGTTGACCTTCGTCAAGGGCGAGTATGGATGGGTTCAAATTAACTTGGACAACGACGGGTAGAACTTGACATGTGACTTATGATTTGTTGACCTTCGTCAAGGTCATAAGAGTATGGGGTAAAAATCACATCGGGAGTTTCAAACATACAGGAAACTTGCCAAGCATGCGCATACCTTCTGGAGTATGATAACTTGAGTGGATTCCATCAAGTTATCATGCGATGATAGTTGGATCCCGATTCCCACTGATGAGTTGGTTTACTCCTCGGGTGATTTTAGATGATCCCGACTAATTCTTCTTTTAGGGTTTGGAGAAGAATTTGAGGATACAGTGGGAGACATCCTTATTAGATAAAGTGATTAACCATTCTGATCTAGATTAGAGTGCACACTGAGTATTTCTTTTCTCTCTCTCTTTGGCAGTGACCATGGCCCGACCCTAGACTAAAACTCATAAACCAAGTTAACCGAACCTTCTTAAAATACATTGGCTTCTGGATTGTCAGAGTTGCATACTTCATTGTCACTCCTACATTTACCCTTTACTTTTCTCCGGAACATTCCGTATCACTACGAAGATCCACATTTATTGGATATGACCATCGTATAGTTACATACGAACTCGAAGAAACTTGTTTCAGATTCGTGAATGGTTTTCAGTTCTGGAGAAATTGAATAGGACCATTCAGTTATCTTTTCCTTTTGCCTTCTTTTAGATTGTGAGGGCTCCTAGAATTAGGAGAGGGTACACATATTGCGCTTATTGGATAGTCTTCTTCCAAACCATAGGCAGGTTCCGAAAGGTGAGGAAGGAAGAAAACCAATTAGCCTAAGTGAGGTGTACAGAAGGTAATAAGTAAAAACAAATAAAGGGATTAGAAAGAAGGCAAAGTAAATTGCGACTGCTATCATTCACAAACAAACCGCGTATATCATCGTCACTCCTACTTCACCTTTGGATTTCTCCAGAACACCCCGTATCACTACGAAGATCCACATTAATTGGATAATCCATCGTATAGTTACATACGAACTCGAAGGAACTTGTTCAAGTTCGAGCATGGATTCTGGTTCAGGAGAAATAGAATAAGGATTATTCAGTTGTCTTTTATCTTTACCTTCTCTCAGGTTGCGAGGGCTCCTAAGATTAGGAGAGTACACCTATTACGCTTATTGGATAGTCTTCTTCCAAACCATAGGCTGGTGCCGAACGGTAGGGATGGAAGAAAACCATTTAGCCTAAGGGTGGTGTACAGAAGGTAATGAGTAAAGACAAATAAAGGGATTTGGAGAGATGGCAAGAAAATATACGGTCACAGTTATGAATCTGGATAATGGAAGATGCATTACTAGGAATACCCGGCTACCCCTTCGAAACATTTTCATGTTTCAGTTAAACTGTGAATTGTTAATCGAAAACTGATTTCCCAATTAGATCCTTGCTCCAGGGTATGTATTTACCAGGTTTGATTCTCACATCTGTATGGTTTTACAGATGATGAGTGGGAGTAAGTTATTAGGAATTAGGTGATTATATCCTCTTTATATCGGAATTCGTTGTAATTGGTGATATTTGAGGAAATTACCTGGGTTTTGCCTGACGACAAGTATTTGGTTTTGAATATCCGTTGTTATGCACCAATTTCAAACTGATATATCTGTACGTTTATTTTATAAAGTGAGATATAAAATTTTGAAATTATGTCCATGACATTTACCTATATCAGTAGATGGTTAAGTAAGGAGCATTAAACAACGGTGTAATTCTTCTTAACCATAGTACAGTTTCAACCTACGACGCACAGGGTTTGAGTTATTCAACTCAGGGGACTTATACAAAATATTGTATGTTGTCCAGTGTCCATTGGGACAAATGGGTTGGTGCTCGTACTATATTCTGTTTACATGTGACTTCTCCAGTTTTAGACAAGTGTTTCATAGAAATACAAGGTCCAAGTTTTGAGAAGTTATAGGTATATGAATAAAGTAGAGAACCATGTGTTGCAAGTATCGGGATTCTTCAAAGTGATCGAAGATGTAGATACTTGTGTTTGGTATTCAGTTGGTAGTAATGGTTTTGAGAACTTGCTTCTCTTTCAGGTTACTCATATCTGGATACACTCCTAAGTTGAGTAATGTTGATCGGCCTCTCTCCATTTAGATGACATGCACTGGAGACAGCTGCATGATTTGAATCCGGTTCCAATTAAATCAGCGCCTCTGTTTCTATATTATATATAGAATGGTTCATATCTTAACGATGTTAAGGTATATGGAGTTTTCCGGCTTATGCTTAAAACCAGACTCTGGATAACTCAAGGCACGTTTCTGGAATGGCAGTTTGTGGGTTATCCTGGGTTATGACGAGGGATAACTTTCTATCATCTGGAAGATCAATAGTGCTATTGTTCTTAACTCGCCACAGTTTTAGCAAAATTGACTTTTTCAGAAAACAGTAGTGGGAGTATGGTAGAACTGGAAGTGATTCTAGAACGACAAACGATTACTGAAAATTTAATAGAACCTAAAGATTCAATCGAGTTTGATATTCCATTAGCCACTCCGCAGATATGGTGGGCAATCTCAGGCGCCTGAGAGGTACTTCGGTATCCTCAAAGACGGTGACATGGAGGTTCTTGTTTACCCAGACTCGCCATTACTGCTGTTCTAAACTATGAGACCCGGCAGGAGGATGAGTATAGCGTCGTTCTAAACTAGCTTTAGAAGTGCACGTGTATATGACTCTGTCAGAGGGTTGTTATAGTCAGTGGGAGCAGCGAAAGCATAGTGGACAAGTAGCTTGTGTCTATTTATAGACTAAAGCAGGTATAGCGGAGATAGATCATCTATTTTTTATGTGACAGTTATAGGCTTTGACTTCATCAGAATAGGAGATGGATCTGTTAAGAAGGTAGTAGGGTGTGATGTCCTGGTATTTGGATGACATGCACTTTATAGGAAGTGAAATTCCTATACTACATTCGGTTATACTGCGGTTGTCACACAGTGGTTTCTCCACATTGGATATGGATAATATATCAGGCATTCTGGTAACTAGATCTATGGTTTTAGATCTAGATTTGGGTAGTTTCCCAATCTAGGTACTTTGACACTATTATAAAGGTGTTTTAGAATGGACGACTCCTGGCATGGTGGTGTACCTGTAGGTGATTGAGTCACCCTCTCTAAAGGTGTCTTACAGACTAAAGGGGAGAGGGATGTGCATGGTTGGCATATCACTTGCTTAGGCAATTGAGTCAATCATGAGATGTCAAGTACCACACCAGATATTGTTTTTGCACTAGTTGCAATAAGTTTATATATTAATCCAATCCTGGAGAAACGTTTGGAAGCAGTTTATGAACATAAACGGATGTTCTAAGGATTTGATAACGGCAGCCTCCTTCGGGAGACGGTTATCATTCCAGGCTTCCAAGGTGACCTGAATGATAGAGTGGCTGTCAGAATTATAGTTTTCCCTCTTTACGAAAGGCAGTAGTTTGGACAGGTTGTCCAAGCGGATACTGAGGGAGGCATGGCGCAGGATACTGATTAAATTCAGTGGACGATACAGTCTAAGATTTTTGCTGGATTTGGAGTTCATTTGTGAACTGGTTCTCATCAGATATCCAGACATATTCTAAGACAGGTATTGCTTATTTCGGGAAATGGTTTTCTCTGCGAACTTGAGATAAAGAGAGACATAGAAAGAAACATTGGAGCGGATCCACTCACTGAGGCTATTTCTCGAACGCAATAGCTTTACAAATGAGCTTTGTGAAACTGATTAGTAAAGAAGTTGGATGTTTGGTATCACACGGGCTGTGAGTATACGACACTGCAATAATTAGTCTTAAGTGTAGGGTTCCTAGGCACACTAGTGAGGTCTCCCAAGCCATCAACCATGGCAATTTCAAATTTTACGGTGCCTACAAACCCTAATGTACGGATCGTTGGCTAGATGTCTAGGCGAATATAGAACTAGTTAACAATTAACTAAGGGAATACGGAAATACAACCTTTGTAGATCCGGTCCTCCACCTCCACGGCTCCGCAACGAGGTCGTCTCCGCTGTCCAAATCTAATCCGGGCTCTAGAGTTGGCTTCGTCGGAGAATGGGCAAGCTAGGTCGTCGATGTCCATGCCGAAGATGATCTACGTCGAGGCATCGATAGATCAAGCTCCACCTTCACCAAACCCTAAAATCTTGTGAAGGAAACACACTCTACTACTTGGCAAGAGGTAGAGGATGAAGAAATAGGAGGTGGGTTAACTTTAGATTTGGATTTTGCTCACTAGAACACAAGTTGCCATGAATGGCATCAAGGTTGCTCACTTGAAGAAGAAGAAGAAGATGAGCATAGAATTATGATAAGTATTTGAAAAAGAAAAGAAAATGAATTCTTATCATAATGTTAACTAGAGTTAAGTGTAGAGAATGAATCATGGTTAGTGGGAATGGTTAGGGTTAAGGATGAGATAAGTATGTTGACTTTATCAAAGCTTCATGAAGCTTCAACTAAACTCCAAATCTAGCAACCATTCTTTTCTCTTTTCTTTTATTCATTTATCAAAAATAAAAGGATAATTAAATAAGATAAATGAATAATAAATAATAAACCCTAACCATTTCATTAACCAAGGTTTAATCTTTACACTTGAACCCTAGCTTGACTTGTATCATCAAACATGATACAATCAAGTGCACAAAAACATATCGCATATGCAATGCGCACGAACCAAGTGAGAAAATCCGTCTAAAGTGAACCGATACTAGTTAATGCAAAGTAATATATCAAATATATAATTATACATTAAATCATTAAATCAACACTTGATTCAATGATCCGGTCATGCGCACATAACCGACTGGTATCTAATATATCGGCTTATCGAATCAACGCTTGAATCGATAACTAGGTTATATCGCATACAACCATTCGATATATTTATCGCGAGAATAGAATACGGTATCACATACACGCATTATTCTCGGTCCCGCACATATCTCATATGCGCTCCTATTTCGTTTCGCTTGAGCCAGGAAACCTCTGTGTAGGACTCTAAAGACTCGTCAATACGCCGGCAGCAGATGATGATCATATCAAGCATCCACAAGCCGCAAGCGGTCTGCTAAACGTAACGGCCACCCGGGTATTGAGCGATCTGAAGATCGACGAGCAAGCCCGCTCACACTCCAGTGAATCCGACCAGTAACACTACCGTACAGTCCGGTCTGATCGTCTGATATGTCGCATATCTCGCCTAGGGGTGGTAAACGTCAGACCCCAATAGCTCAATAAGTCGTGTCGATATGAGGTCTATAACTGTTCGAGAAACTACTGGTAACACTTACCAGTAAATCTCAGCAACCCTGGCCAGGGATTTCCTGTTATAGCCAATCGAACACAGCGCAACATCAACTCCCTATACCGGGAGAGACGAATCCCCTCCTATCGCTCATTGCCTCCATGTGACTCGGGACTGTACCCAAAAACCACCATTTTGCACGCCCTCTTGGACGTGGTAAGATGGAAATCAAAGCACAGTGGGAACCACACAAGACTCTATGACGATCTCGGGTCAACAGACTACTCTGTACCAGTGTCACCAGAGAACTGCCATCTGACGTGAGGTATAATACCATCTGGGAGTTCTCGGCGAGTCCGTCCAGTGTACCCAGTCTCTACTGAGCACCCGTATATCATCTCTGATGTAAAACACCAATGGATATGGGATCATCCATCGCCCATCTGTATGGGTCGAGAAGGTACACGCTAGTCTACTCTGGTATATCGATGCCCCGTCTCGATACACCCACGACTAGGGACTTTGAAGGATGTACTTATAGACTACCATGTCCCCACTAGTATGATCCGCATCATAGTCCAGGTAGTCAAGTACAGATCCTAAGGGCTCTACCAACATGTAACAGAGAGACAATCAGCATACACGTTAAGGTAAAGTTCAACCAGATAGCATACTATCATGTCGAGCAAGAAAGTCCTCCCTATATATGTCCCAGCATCCACTACAATATACATCCTATGTACAGTAATGGCCTCTAGGGCATACATATAACTAACAATCTCCCACTTGCACTAGGGCCATCTATAGCAGTGGTTGTAGTATCTCATACTCAACCATCCCATAAAAGTCTCTCTCTGGGAACAGGCCTTTGTGAGTGGATCCGCTGTGTTGTCCTCTGAGTCTACTCTCCTAACCTCGATCACCCTGGAGATCAACCATCTCCATGATCAAGTGACACTGCCTTAGAATATGTTTGGATCACTGATGGGACCGGCGTTCCTTGGCATAAGCCACAACTCCATTGTCTCACAATGGTAGGAACGTAGTTCATCTCATGAACCAATATACACCCAAACAGCCTCTTTGGTAGCATCTTAAGTAGCGATGTATCCTGCCTTTATCGTCTAGTATGTCACGGTATCTAACTTGGAACTTTTCCAACATACCGTCCCTTTACTGAGAGTAAAGACAATGCCTGCGACTGACATTCAGTCGTCTTTATCACCCTAGAACACTTCCAGTGATTCTCCCCAGGATCGATTGATACCATCTCACTACAACTAGTGAGAATCCTAACATCCATTTAGATCTATCTCATAGATCCAAAATCCAGGAGTTAGTAGGTATCATTATGATCCTATATGGAGAATCATAGTGATAAGCGGAGATTGATCGAGCGTAGCATAAGAAACTCTTTTCTTATCAAGAGTATGTCATCCACGTATTCTACGAGGATCGTCACCATACTCCCTACTACCTTTTTGTTTATACAAGGTTCATCTACCATTTTGATGATGTCAACTTCTTTGACTAATTCATCAAAACAGATGTTCCAACTCCGCGATGCCTGCTTTATTATATAAAACATCTTGCACACGTTTCCGCTGCTCCCACTGTCTACGAGGCCCTCTGGCTGTGTACTTATAGACGCTCTCTTCTAAATCATCATTTAGAAAAGCAGTCAAGACACCCAACCACCAGATATCGCAGTCATGGTATGTAGCCGTGGCAAGTAGGATCTGGATGGACTTAAGCATAGTCACTTGAAAAGGTTTTATCATGATCCACGCCTGGTCAATGACGAAAACCTTTAACAAGTCTAGCTTTGAAAGTCTCAACTTTTCCATGTACACCAAGTAATCTTCTCAAGATATACTTGCTCCTGATGGGGATTTAACCCTTCAGATATAGCAACTAAAGTCCATACTTTGTTGGTGTATAAGGATTCCATCTCAGATCGATAAACATCCAGCCATTCTTACAGAGTCTCACTCTTGATGGCCAGCTCGAAACTAGTTGGGTCATCATCTTATGATGCAATCCTCGCTCCCACTGTCATAGAGAAACAGAAGTATCTCTCAGGTGGGTGAGGAACCCTACTAGATCGGCGGAGAGGCTGAGGTTCGTTGGTAACTATCGAACCCTTTGGTTCTTTCAAATCATCAGCTGCAGTTTGTATAGCTGGAACACTTCCAGTTCTACATAACAGACCTTGCCTCGAGCTTGTCCGGATTTTGCTTTCAGACATAGGCCGGACAACCCCAAATCTTAACTAGCTTAAGACATGGGCTCTTCCCTTTCCATATCTCATATGGAGTGGTAGGCAACTGATTTGATTCGAACCCTATTCAATAGGTATGCAGCTTCTCAAGTGCATAACTCCCAAAAAGGAAATAGGTAACTCAGCAGTACTCATCATAGAGCACACCTTATCACATAGGGTGTAATTGCTCCACCCCGATATACCATCGTGCTATGGTGTATACGAAGGAGTAATGCTGAGAGAGAATCTCATTCTCCTTTAGAATAGTCCATGAATTCCATGCACAAGTATTCTCCTCCTTGATCACATCAAAGGACATAATACTTATACCCGTATTTTGGTTCTCTACTTCTCGCTTATATTCTGTGAATATCTCAAAAGGTTCGGACTCATGTTTCAACAGGAACATATGACTGAATCTTGAGAGATTATTAGAGAACATAATGAAGTATAAAAAACCAGTCCTGGCATGTGTAGACAGGGGACCCACATACATCAACATGTATCATCCCAAGAGTTCACTAACTCTTTCTCTGTTTCCAATAAACGGAGCTATGGTCATCTTATCTTTGTGACATGACTGGCGAGTTTCAAAAGATGTAAATTCAAACTGATTTAAATAAACATCTATATGTAACTCTAGCCAGTCGGTTCGCATTGATCTGACCTAGTCTACAATACCTCAAGAAGGATTCGTTCATTTCTGAACTCTTCCTCTTGTGTGTGTTCCATATACTAAGAACTGTAGTTTGATTTAGAACATCAATGCTTTTAGATAACGTGCCTGAACCGATCAACTTTTGATATAGGAAATGTTCAAAACATTATCCATCAATACAAAATTATATCCTTTCTTTTCTAACAAAGAGAGTGATATGATTTGGTATATCAGGTTCGGTATCTAATAACATTCGTTCAGAATCAATGTATTGGTAATACAGGGTGACAGTGACCGACAGACTTGGCTGCAACTCTTGCCCCGTTTTCTGTCTCATGAAACTTATCACCCATTCTCAGTTTTTCTACTCTTTTGTAGCCCTATGTAACAACTTACATATCTGGGATCCTGATCCGGTATCATATACCTAGGATGCGGAGGATACTGAGAAACAGTTCTGTAAAATGAACACACCCGAAGATGATGCATAAGCATGCACTCTCTTCGTTTGGACGGCACGGGAAATCTGGTATTCCTCAATTTCCTGCTCTGTCTTATAACAATTATAAGTTGGAGCGGGACCAACGTTCCCCAGCTCAGTATAACAAGCGGGTCGGTCAATATTCCGTATTATTATCTTGATTAAGGCGTGATATGGTCGCTACCTGGAGAGAGAGAGAAGAAAACACTCAGCGTGCGCTCTGTCAAGAATAGATTGGTTATTATTTTATCTAATCAGGATGGCTCCCACTGCATTTTATCAAATCTTCCTTCAAACCCTAAAAGGAAAGACTAGCCGGGATTAATTACAAACTACAAGTTCGCCAATCTTTCAGCCAGGCCAGTGTCGGTACTTTGAGGGAGGTCCCCCGTGCTTTCGCACGAACCTAATTAATGTAAACCTCGTTTTCCCAGAGGCGTAACCTCGTTAACACCTTTCTAGACACCTACTTGATCGGCTAATTGTAATGTATAAAACTCTCTCAGGAGTAACTCTTACTCGCAGCGGGTATCGGGATCCAACTATCTCATAGAAGGTATGCAATCTTATTGCAAATTTCAACACTTGAAATTCCCGATAATATTTTGCCCCTAGCAGCTATATGACCTTAACATAGTCAACAAATCATAAGTGCTAGTCAAGTTCAACCCGTCATTTCCCGATTGAATTAAACCCACCCGCACGACCCTTAACATAGTCAACAAAGTCGCACGACTACCCTAATCCAATCGCATCATATGCTAATACAGATAACCAATAGTTAGCTACCGCACACTACGCCTTAACATAGTCAACAAACGTAGCACGAATACTAACTAGTACTTATCTGAAATGACGGAGGGCTACGACAGGTTTTTCTGAAAACCTATTGCGTAATGAACTTGATATCGTTGTAGGATCGAATGAATTTTGAAATGGAGTGTTTTTGAGGCTTTTCTAGTTTTGCTAAAGGAGTCACTCCCGGTGAAGGGATCGTCGGTCCTTTCCTCGTCGAATGAGGTGCGGGATATATCATATATATCACTGTGCAAAGCAAAAACTCTTAAAAGCAATCAAAAGACAAACCGAGTGTGTAGCATCTGCCAGTTATTGCTAAAGGAGTCACTCCCGGTGAAGGGATCTCGGTCCTTTCCTCATCGAATAAGGTGCAGGATATATCACATATACCTCTGTGCAAAGCAAGAACTGTAGCTACCTGTTTTATTTTGAAATTCGATTCTACAACATCTTAGGTTTCTTTTATTTCATTAATCTCATTAATGAAGTCCCATCATTTAAATACCTAAACATCACAGATAGATATGACGTACACTTATGCCATCCGCATTCGCCTCGATGTCCCCTCGTGCACCGTTAGGTTAGGTAACTAACGACAGAGCGGGGCAGGGCTAGCGCGGGTGTAAAACATAAGTAACGCCTATATAATATATCATATATACTATATACTGTATCTATCACAGAAACATCACATGATCACATCACAGATATCGCAGCAGAAGAAATATATGAAATATTGGATATACTAGGACGTCCGTGTTTTCAATACGAGCCAGTATAAAACACGGATTCCACGGTCGTGATGAATAGCCAAACCCACACCCCAAGACCCCTACGAGAGCGGCAAGCAACCCTACCAATTCTAGAGTTAGGAGACCCGGACTCGACTCCTCGAGTTGGTCTCCCACTGGACTCCAGAACCCGGTTACTTGTGCTCCCCTCCTTGGGTCTATCCTAGTGCAGAAAAGTAAATAATATACAAAAGGTGACAACTTCCGCAACCAGGAAGCGCCCCAATAAAAGAATATTACATACAAGTTTTTACATGAATGAAAATGAAAAACACTCATCTCACATAAAAACCCCCCGGCTATTCAAACACGACGATCCAATATAACATATCCAGCAACACATAACATCACATGTCATCAACGTAAGTAAATATGCGCATCCCAATTGTCGTTGGCATATAGCAACGAAACCGGCGATATCACATATTACACTTACGGTCACAGAAAAGAAAGTGTAAAACTACAACAGTTGGAATCCGCAATCTTCTCAGACATCGCATGCCTGAACAAATGAATTTCTTAGACATCGCATGCCTAACAATTATAAACCCCGCATTCTAGTCTCATTATCGAAAACACTTTCCAATATCTAGTCGGGCAATTCAACAAGATTCCCGACAGTCTGATCGAATGCTCGTCGCAAACTTCAGTAGATGGCCGCACCCCTGTTACCGTCAACGAAGTGCACCAAGGCGGAACACCGCTACCGCGAGCACCCGAACGGATGCTTTCGGCGACCGGGTTCTCCTACAGTCACTTGGTCGGGGCTATGGAGTGAGGCTGTCTATTAAGTTTACCCGGCGAGTATCCGCGTACGCTACGTGATTGCGACGGACTTTTGATCACATCAAAATTCCGTGGCAACCGATCAAGTGAGACTAAACTGCTACGTTTATAACATTCATTTAGTTATCTCATAACTTATTGTGAATTCCAATTGTTGTATCCCATTCCGGATAAACAGAAAATGTTAAACTTTTCGATCGAACAATCGAACACCCAAGTTTTCCCGATATAGATCAACACATGAAATAAGTCTAACAACATTCCGTTCGTACCTCAGTACCAACGGTCCAGCCGTAGAAGGGTCAAGCCAACGCCTCACATGTGGCACGCCGTACTGCCCCAAACCCGAAGGTTCAAAGGGCAGTTCAAGACGGTCACATAATCGAGTTAAGATTTGTGTCTTCTAGAGGGACCATCGCGTTACTTGCACTACTTAGAACGTCGTTAAACTACGGAAAAATCCAACACTTGGAAATTTCCCGACAGGGGAAAAGTTGGGTATTTATATCCGGTCGAACTTTTTAACATATTCTTAGATTTATCCGGAAAGTCAAACAGACAAAATTTGATATCCCGATCGAAACACCGAATCCCCAAAACAACTGCAGAAAATTCAACTCTTGAAAAAATATCAAAAATACCCAGGAAAACCAGAACAGAATACTATGAATTACTGTATAAATTTGGATGCCAGAAACGACAAAATGGCCGCGCTTGCGCCGCACGAGCCAAGCTCGTGCCGCGGAAGCGCGGCGCATTGTTGGAATTAGGCAGCCGAACTTTACAGTCTTTCTTAGAATTTCCTACTGATTTTTCTGAATATTTTTAATGTTGAAAAATCCCAGATTTTAAAAATTGGACAGAGAGCATGTTTTGGGTTTCGGTTTTGTGTCGTTCGGACTTCAAATTCCGTCTGGACTTCGCCTAAGGCTTTAGCTAGGCTCTGATACCACTGTAGGGTTCCTAGGCACACTAGTGAGGTCTCCCAAGCCATCAACCATGGCAATTTCAAATTTTACGGTGCCTACAAACCCTAATGTACGGATCGTTGGCTAGATGTCTAGGCGAATATAGAACTAGTTAACAATTAACTAAGGGAATACGGAAATACAACCTTTGTAGATCCGGTCCTCCACCTCCACGGCTCCGCAACGAGGTCGTCTCCGCTGTCCAAATCTAATCCGGGCTCTAGAGTTGGCTTCGTCGGAGAATGGGCAAGCTAGGTCATCGATGTCCATGCCGAAGATGATCTACGTCGAGGCATCGATAGATCAAGCTCCACCTTCACCAAACCCTAAAATCTTGTGAAGGAAACACACTCTACTACTTGGCAAGAGGTAGAGGATGAAGAAATAGGAGGTGGGTTAACTTTAGATTTGGATTTTGCTCACTAGAACACAAGTTTCCATGAATGGCATCAAGGTTGCTCACTTGAAGAAGAAGAAGAAGATGAGCATAGAATTATGATAAGTATTTGAAAAAGAAAAGAAAATGAATTCTTATCATAATGTTAACTAGAGTTAAGTGTAGAGAATGAATCATGGTTAGTGGGAATGGTTAGGGTTAAGGATGAGATAAGTATGGTTGACTTTATCAAAGCTTCATGAAGCTTCAACTAAACTCCAAATCTAGCAACCATTCTTTTCTCTTTTCTTTTATTCATTTATCAAAAATAAAAGGATAATTAAATAAGATAAATGAATAATAAATAATAAACCCTAACCATTTCATTAACCAAGGTTTAATCTTTACACTTGAACCCTAGCTTGACTTGTATCATCAAACATGATACAATCAAGTGCACAAAAACATATCGCATATGCAATGCGCACGAACCAAGTGAGAAAATCCGTCTAAAGTGAACCGATACTAGTTAATGCAAAGTAATATATCAAATATATAATTATACATTAAATCATTAAATCAACACTTGATTCAATGATCCGGTCATGCGCACATAACCGACTGGTATCTAATATATCGGCTTATCGAATCAACGCTTGAATCGATAACTAGGTTATATCGCATACAACCATTCGATATATTTATCACGAGAATAGAATACGGTATCACATACACGCATTATTCTCGGTCCCGCACATATCTCATATGCGCTCCTATTTCGTTTCGCTTGAGCCAGGAAACCTCTGTGTAGGACTTTAAAGACTCGTCAATACGCCGGCAGCAGATGATGATCATATCAAGCATCCACAAGCCGCAAGCGGTCTGCTAAACGTAACGGCCACCCGGGTATTGAGCGATCTGAAGATCGACGAGCAAGCCCGCTCACACTCCAGTGAATCCGACCAGTAACACTACCGTACAGTCCGGTCTGATCGTCTGATATGTCGCATATCTCGCCTAGGGGTGGTAAACGTCAGACCCCAATAGCTCAATAAGTCGTGTCGATATGAGGTCTATAACTGTTCGAGAAACTACTGGTAACACTTACCAGTAAATCTCAGCAACCCTGGCTAGGGATTTCCTGTTATAGCCAATCGAACACAGCGCAACATCAACTCCCTATACCGGGAGAGACGAATCCCCTCCTATCGCTCATTGCCTCCATGTGACTCGGGACTGTACCCAAAAACCACCGTTTTGCACGCCCTCTTGGACGTGGTAAGATGGAAATCAAAGCACAGTGGGAACCACACAAGACTCTATGACGATCTCGGGTCAACAGACTACTCTGTACCAGTGTCACCAGAGAACTGCCATCTGACGTGAGGTATAATACCATCTGGGAGTTCTCGGCGAGTCCGTCCAGTGTACCCAGTCTCTACTGAGCACCCGTATATCATCTCTGATGTCAAACACCAATGGATATGGGATCATCCATCGCCCATCTGTATGGGTCGAGAAGGTACACGCTAGTCTACTCTGGTATATCGATGCCCCGTCTCGATACACCCACGACTAGGGACTTTGAAGGATGTACTTATAGACTACCATGTCCCCACTAGTATGATCCGCATCATAGTCCAGGTAGTCAAGTACAGATCCTAAGGGCTCTACCAACATGTAACAGAGAGACAATCAGCATACACGTTAAGGTAAAGTTCAACCAGATAGCATACTATCATGTCGAGCAAGAAAGTCCTCCCTATATATGTCCCAGCATCCACTACAATATACATCCTATGTACAGTAATGGCCTCTAGGGCATACATATAACTAACATTAAGTGCAAGTGGGAGATTGTTGGCTAAAGTGCCCTCAAGTCAATTATTGGATCGCAGGCACGTGATTGCAATGATTGAGAGATGACATATACCAGTAGAACAGCTTACTCGAGATGATAGTATGCTATCTGGTTTGTCTTTATCATCGTGTACATGCTTCAGGTGACATTATAGATCACTATTATACGTTGATAGAGCTCTTAGGATTTTTGCTTGACTACCAGCAGTATAATGGCGATCATATACGTGGGAGCTGGGTGGTCTATAAGCACATCCTTAAAATGTCCCTAGTCGTGGGAGTTTCGAGACTGGGCATCGATACACCAAGAGTAGACTAGTGTATACTGATCGAGAACTTGACAAGGGGCGGTGGCCGGTCTCACAAGTCATTGGTGTTAGTTGGTTCATCTAAGATGTATACAGGTGCTCATTGGGTTATGAGTACACCGGACGGACTCGCCGGGAATATGCTAGTTGGTATTATACCTATTGTCAGATAGCAGTTCCCTGATGACATGTGTACAGATTAGTCTATCGACCTGAGATCGTCATTTGTCTCGTGTGAGTTCCCACTGTGCTTTGATTACTACCCTACCACGGCTAAAAAGAGTCGTGCAAACAGATTTTAGTTGGGTACAGTCCCGAGCCACATGGAGGCAGTGAGCGAATCGTCAGGGGATTCGTCTCTCCCGGTATTGGGGGTTGATGTCGCGGTGTGCACGGGTGGCCATCACCAGAAATCCTTGGCCAAGATAGTCAAGAATTACTGATTCAGATCAGTAGTTTCTCAGGTGGTGATGGGCTTCATACCGACACTAAATGCCGCATTATTAGGGGTTTTACTTTATCCACTTCCTAGACTCGATATGCGATACTCATAAACGAACGGACCGAACTGTACGGATATTGTCACTGTCAGGCTCAGTAGGGGTTTCAGGATGAGTTTGCTCGTCAGCCTCCCTTTCGCTCAATACCTGGGTAGCCGTTACGTACAGCTAGTGCCGCTGACGTGCTTGTGGTTGAACCCACTGCCAGCGTATTGACGAGTCTTTAGAATCCCACACAGAGGGTTTCCCTGCTTCGGGCGAAACGATGTAGAGGCTGTATGGTTTTATGGCAGGGTTCGGTCACATACGTGTGCTTGTGCACGGATGATGTTCGGACGGATAATACTGGTGGGCTTTAGTTTAAGCCGGATCCTAGTATTATATTTGTTGGATTATTTTCATCTCTTTGTATTCGTATTCTTCGGAATACGGATGCGGGTATGTATATACGGTTGAGAGGTATTCTTGTAATTTATTACTAGATTACTTTTAGAAGATTACACATCATCATGGTTCAGACCTTTTTGGATTAAAAGGTTATTGAGGTGTAGAATGAGGTGTTTATTGCATTTTTGTGGCATGGCTAATTAGTGACCCATGGTTACTATTCTAGCATGCTTAGGGTTTTTGTTTGTTGTGAGATTATGTTGACTTGAGATATTTTTTGTTGACTAAGATAGTTTGGAGACATGGAAATTTATATGATGACTCCATTATTTCTTATCACACTCACACAACAAACAAAAACACAAGCCATTATTCATTTCTTTTTCTCTCTCTTGAGTTGCTCTCAACACCTCATTCTCATGGCATCTTCTTCTTCCTCCAGCTCCATCCAAACCCTCTCATGAGTTGAGAATCCTTGAGTGTCTTGAGACAAATTAATCCTTCATCACTCTCTACTTCATCTACGGTATCTAGAGTAGCGATCTAGGTGCCCTAGTTGCCTCGGATATGAGGTTGGAGCTCGTTGCATAGACTCTCGGGTGTATCATCTTCGATGGAGGAAGACCGGAGATCAAGCTTGATCAAGGAGGCCCCTAGGAGTTTGGGATGATGATTGAAGACCGAAAGACATGGATCTATTCGGTATAACCATTCTAACTCTTTTGCATGTTTTGTTATCTAGGGCTTATGGGTAGATCCGGGTAATTGGTTGTGCTAGCGCCAAGTTTTATAAATTTTTGTTCCGTATTTAGCCACGGATTGATGGCCGGGGAGTTGCCGTAACCCAACATCATATGCATATATTTTTTACTCGCTGATTTTTATTGCGAGTTGCCCCATCATTTCGGCTATTTCATTTGCTCGCTGATTTTTATTACGAGTTGCCCCATCATTTCGGCTATTTTTATATGCATTTTTTTGTTCGCTGATTTTTATTGTGGGTATGGAACTTAAGATCTAATTCCAATCTTCGCATCAGCATCGCTGCGACTGGAATATTGCCAGGAGCGAATCATCATTTGCCGTGAAAAGACTTGGAGTTTGACACCTGTTTAGGCATCATCATCGCTGCAACTGGTATATTGCCGGGAGTGAATCATCATTTGCCTTGAAAGGACTTGGTGTTTGACACCGATTTAGGCATCAACATCGCTACAACTGGGATATTGCAAGGAGCGAATCATCATTTGCTTGTACTGATTTGAACAAAGGTGGCTTAGTATACAAGGTTAGGATCCTGTCGACTAAGACTTTTCAACTTTATGAGTCGTAAGGGTATCATAAATTTATTTCTCCCTACGAGTCGTGAGGATCTCGTAGGCGTATTTTCTCCTTAGGAATCATAGGGATTCCTAAGTGTATGTTCTGTTATAATTCATAAGGATCTTATAAGAGTGTTTTCTCCTTATAAGTCGAGAGGACTTACAAGTGTCGTTCACCATATAAGGACATTCCTCGTCATTGGTGGAACTGGGTGGGGAAATCGTTTATTTGTGCCCGTGGATTGTATACAAGGGCCAATATTAGACCGCCTGTACGGCAACTTGGGGAATACGTCGGCTTAAGAACAGGTCCAGGTCCCTGTAGCTTAAGGCTTTGAATCTTATGAGCCGTGAGGGTCTCATAGGGTGAGTTCTCCTTACGAGTCGAGAGGATCTCATAAGTGAAAATTTTATGAGATTGCGTCCTTTCGGGTTTTCACAAGGTCGCCGGTAGCCCTGCTGTTTTTACTCACGGCACCCTTTCGAGTTTTCATCCGTGCCCATTTTGCTTGTGGACATACCATTTTTTTTAAACCGGGATTACGCCCTTTCGGGTTTTCACAAGTTCGCCGGTAGCCCTACTGTTTTTACTCACGGCGTCCTTTCGGGTTTTCATCCGTATCCATTTTGCTTGTGGACATACCATTTTTTTAACCAAGATTACGCCCTTTCAGGTTTTCACAAGCTCGCCGGTATCCCTGCTGTTTTTACTCACGGCGCCCTTTCGGGTTTTCATCCATGCCTATTTTGCTTGTGGACATACCGTTTTTTTTTGGCGACCCATCTGTTTGCCAACGAGACTTGGGAAGTGGCTTCATTGCTGCGATAGCTGTGTAGCCGGTAGTACTTGAGTTGCAACTTCTGATGTTGAGACTTCGATTGCAACACAGATCTCAAGGGTGGATATTGTCGTATTTGGGGAGCTGCGCCGTGTTTGAGACGGCGCACTAGTTTTAGGACATTCCGGTCCATTGTTAGTTTAGGGACATCTCGGTCCATTATTAGTTTAGGAACATCTCGGTCCATTGCCAGTTTAAGGACGTGGTGGTCCATTGTTACCATTTTTGAGGCAACGGATCCTCTGGATACTACTTTCAGGGTTTTGACTCAAGAAGATAGCGAGCGGACACAGGCATCGTCATCTATCATTGATCTGAATCGTTACCCGTTAGGCATAGTATTTTTTGAGCAATCGGTAATTTATTGGCCGGAAGGGTCTTTCTCCCTGCATATCCATGAGCAGGTAGGCCCCACCCTGGTAGACCTTGTCTATGATGTACGAGCCCTCATAGTTCGGCTCGAATATCCCACGTTTTGCATGATTAGGGATCATAGGTCTTTTGAAGACTAGCACGAGTTGGCATTGGCGGAATGTTCTTGGCCTGGTCAGTTTTTCATATGACCGCGTCATCCTTGCCTTATAAGCCTCCAGGTTTTGTTGTACTATAAGGCGAGTTTCATCGAAGGCGTCGAGCTCCTCAAGCCGGAGATGAGCGTTTTCTTCATCTGTCGGTTCATATTGAACCGCTACTCGGAGATAAGGGAGTTCTATTTCCAAAGGAAGGACTGCTTCCGTGCCGAATACCAACGCGTATGGGGTCGTATTCGTGGTTGTTTTGAATATTGTTCGGTACGCCCAGAGAGCTATGTGCAGCCTTTCGTGCCAATCTTTTTTGCTTTTGGACACCTTTTTTTTATAATCTTGGTCGAGGTCTTGTTGAAAGATTGAGCTAGACCGTTAGCTCGGGGATTATAGACGGAGGAGTATCTCCAGTCTATTTTATATTGTTCTGCGAAGCGAATGATTTTATGGCTCCTATAGGCTGGTCTATTATCCAAGATTATCCGTCGCGGAGTGCCGAACCGGTAGATGACATGTGTCTTGAAGAAATAGAGAATATTCTCCGTCTTCACTTCCCTTAGTGGTATTACTTCTACCCACTTAGAAAAGTAATCGGTCGTTGCTAGTATGAACCGATGTCCTTTGGATGATACTGGTTCGATGGGGCCAATTATATCGGTTCCCCACATTTCGAACGACCAGCTAGATACCGTTGGGTGTAGTGTATTCGGGTGTTGGTGGATGAAGTCCCCGTGAATTTGGTACGAGTGACACTGCTTTGCATATACGAGGCAGTCCTGAATCATTGTGGGCCAATAATAGCCCATCCTTTTAATCTTCAGTTTCATCTTTGGCCCGGCCTAATGAGAACCACAGAGTCCGTCGTGAGTTTCTTGAACGACTCTTTTTGCTTCTTCTGGCCCCAAGCACCTTAGCCACAAACCGTCAAGCGATCTCTTGTATAGAGTATCATTGACGAAAGCGAAAGATAGAGCCCGTTTCATGAGCTGATGTCTTGACAACGCGTTTTCGGGCGTTCGATGGGATTTGAAGTAGTCTATGAAGACTTCCCTCCAATACTTGATCTTTTCTCCGTCTTTTACTTGAAGGACTACTTGTTTGGTCGTTTTCTTTTCTTCAGATGACTCTTTTAAATCCTCCGAAGATATCTTTGCTGACGTGAGAACCCTGCGGCTTTGCACGATAATCTTTACATCGTTGAGGTCTTCGTCGGCCAATTCCTTAGCCAGCTTGTCTAATGCATCCACCTTGCTATTTTCCGCACGCGGTATACTCTCCAGGATATAGGAGGGAATTTGTGTCAGCAATCGCTGCACTCTTTCTGTTAGTGTATATGCCCTAGAGGCCATTACTGTATCATACTAGTTTGTATATTACTTAATAGAAGCTTGGGATATTCACCTTGTATAAACAATCTTGCTCAATATAGTAGTATGCTACTTGGTTTGTTCCTACTTCAATGTGTACTTGTGTTTATTTCAGTATATCACTTATACGCATTAGTGGAGCCCTTAGGATCTTTGCTTGATTACCAGCGTTGTGATGGCAGTCACACTAGTGGGGGCTGGGTAATCTATAGGCACATCCTTATACAGGTCCCTAGTCGTAGGACTATCGAGACAGGGCATCGATACTCCGGAGTAGACTAGCGTATGCGCTTCTCATCCCAGTGTGGGAGATGGTCTGTCCCACAGCCATCAGTACGTCGTACTGGAGATAGTATACGGGTGCTCGTTGGGTTACGAGTACACTGGACAGGACTCGTCGGGAACTGACAGGTTGGTATTATACCTATCGTCAGTTATCAGTTCCCAGGTGACATGAGTACAGCTTAGTCCGCTGACTTGACACGACACTTCGCCTCGAGTGTGTTCCCACTGCACTTTGATCACTACCCTACCACGGCTCAAAGGAGTCGTGCAAACAGGTGGTGGTTGGGTGCAGTCCCGAAGCACTTGGAGGCAGTGACAGTTAGACAGGATTCGTCTCTCCCGGTATTGGGGGTTGACATCGCGCTGTGTCTAGGAGAGCCATTACACGAGTAGTCCCTGGCCAGGGCAAGCGAGATATACTGGTAGGTTTCCAGTGTTATCTCAGGGTGTTTTGGGCTTCACTCCGACACGACTTGTACCGCTATTGGGGGACTGACGTTTTACCGCCCCCTAGGCCCGCCATGCGATGTATCAGACGAACAGACCGGACTGTACGGAGAATGTCACATTCAGACTCAGTAGGAGTTCAGATGGGGTTTCACCTCGTCAGCCTTCTTGTCGGCATCTACCTGGGGACCGTTATGCACAGCTAGTGCCGCTTGCGGTCTGTGGTTAAACCCACTGCCAGCGTAGTGTCGAGTCTTTAGAGTCCCACACAGAGGGTATTCGCCTCTGGGCAAAACAGAGTAGAGGTCGCATGGTTTTGCGACAGGGTTCGTTCTCATCCGCGCACTTGTGCACGTTTGGAGTCCGGACGGATTATACTGGCAGGCTCTGGTTTGAGCCAGATACTGGTATATGTTTTGGGGGTTGCTTTTATATCTTGGTATTCTTGTTCCTCGGAACGAGAATGCAGGTGTGTATGCACAGTTGCTTGAGGCGGAGAATGAGGTTTTTCATTAGGGTTTCGGATCGGGTGCGTATGCACAGTTGACAGTTATCATTTTCCAAACCCTAATGGATTTATATATTATCTATTAATAATAGTAATTAAATGAGAATTATGTTATGGTTGATTTTTTTGTTGACTTGTTGACCTTGGTTGACTTGTTGACCATTGACCACTTTCATGCCTTGAAAGTCTTCCTTGATTCATGCTTACACTTCATTTAAAGAAGCATGATAGTGGTCATTCCAAAATTACCATCAACTATTCTTATTTCAATTATTATCATTTAGATAATTCATTTCTTTTGCAATATGGTTGCAAGAAGGAAATAATTGAGCTCATTCTATCATAACCTCTCTCTCTCCTCATTTCATCTTCTTCTTCCTCTAGCAAAGAGAAACCTTCTCATGTGTTGAGAATCATTCTCTTTAGAAAGAAAAGCAAACCCTAATCACTCTCTACTCATTCTAGGATGAAGGTTTAGCAAGCCGGAAACCCTAGTTCACTCAAAGATCGAGGAAGAGCCCAAAGGTCGAACCTTCGAGGTGGATCCATCTTCGACGGGAGAAGGCGACGAAAAGAGAACCATCAACCTCTACAAGGTTTGAAGAAGAAGGAGTTCAAGTTTAGGTATAACCATCTTCCATAGTAGCTAACTCTCTTTAGCTTGTATACTAGTTTTAGTTTAGACAACGATCCCGATATAGTTTAGTCCATGTTGCCTCTTGCGATAAAAATTCGTTTTTTATACCGTTTCCGCCTCCCCGTAAGTACCGGGGGTCGCAATATGGACTTACAGTGGTATCAGAGCCTAACTAAACTTAAACTAGCTTGGTAGTGAGGTGTAACGAAGTTCGGAACCGAAAAATCGCAAAACCGGAAAATCAAAACCCTAACTTTCTGTTGAAATTTTTTCTGCTCAAAATGAAAAACTTTATACTTGTAAAATCGTCTCAGGGTTTTCTAAGAACACCCACCAAAAACGATAGCATGTTTCCTCCAAGCCGCCGCTCTTCCGCGGCCTCACCTATTCATTTGGCCGCGGAACCGCCGCAGGTTTTTGTCATCTTTGCATCGTTTTTCGTGCAGTGTTCTTCTGTGTTGGTTTTGGGATTTTTCAGATATATTATATGTACCCAGATTTTCCAGAACTGAAATTCACTTTTGGGGTCCTATAATTCCGTATTTTTTTCCGAACTTCACTGCACTTTGGCTATGTTGGTTATATCTGTGATGTTTGCATGTATTGAACGTCGGCTAATCGCTATAAGTCGATTAGTCGGGGTTATACATGATCTGTAATGTGCTGGAATGTGTATATGAATGTGTTGGACTGTCACGGGTGAATAGCCGGGGTGGATGTGAGATGAGCTTTTGTTTTTCTTTCATTCATTGTAAATGTAAATTGATGTAATAATATTATTTGTTTGGCCGCACAACCGGGTCGGGGTTGTAGCCGTCATTGTATAATTCTTTTTACTGTTTTTGCTCCTAGGACAGACCCATGGTGGGGTGCACAAACTACCGGGAACTTGGCGGGTAGTTTGCCGCACCCGTAGGGGTCTTGGGTGGGGTATTTGGCTATTCACCGCGACCGTGTTATCCGCTTTTCGTTTCAGGCTCGAAAGGATTGCGGATTGCTAGTATATCCAATGTATTCATCTGTGATCTGTAATGTCTATCATTGCTTTCTATTTAGGCGTTGCTTACGTTTTACAGCCGCGCTAGCCCAGCCCCCGCTCTGTCGTTAGTTAAGTAACCTAACGAGTGATGACGGGACCCCGTGGCGAATGCGAATGGCATAAGCGTACGTCATATTTTGGTTGTTTTCTGCAATGGTAGGATTAAATGATGGGACGCATTAAAAGAACTAATGCAAGAATATCACGCATTAAAAGAACTAATGCAAGATAATAAACCAAGTTTAAGTCGATGGAACACTTTCGAAAAACCACTCGGTTCTTTTCAAAAACTAACTTTTAAATGCGGAGCTTGAGCCACTCCTTCTAAAAGCTATCTCGTTCCATCGATTATATCAAGTTCACTACGTTCACGGTTTCGCCAAAACCATTCGTAGCCCTCCATCATTTCAGTTAAATATACGGTAGTATTCAAGCTATGTATTTTGACCTCACGCCAAGGCATAGTGATTGGTAGCTGCCGGATATTTATCTGTTGCATAGATAGAATGCGTTGTTTTGAGACAGTCGTACCACCATTTTGGCCTATGTCAAGGGTAGGTACGGGTGGATTCAAATCAACCGGGATAATGATGGGAAGAACTTGACATGTGACTTATGACATTTTGACCTCACGCCAAGGTCATAAGAGCATGGGGCAAAAATCCACATCGGGAGTTTCATAAGTACTGAAACTTGCTAGATTTGCATACCATTTGGAGTGTGATGATTATGGTAGGATTCCTTCATTTTCGTCACGCGATGATATTTGGATCCCGATCCTACTGTGAGTATATGCTACTCCTCGGGAAATTTCTCACTAAACGATCAATGCTATAAACCTAGTAGGTGCCTAGAAAGGTGTTAGCGGGGCTACGCCCCCAGGGAAAAGAGGTTCTTAAATTAAGGAACTTCGCGAAAGCGTTGGAAAACCTCCCTCGAAGTACCGACACTGGCCTGGCTGAACGGTTAAGCAAGTATTGTACGGTGGGATTGATCCCGGCTAATTCTTCCTTTGTGGTTTGAGGAGGGATTCGAGAGACAGTGGGAGCCATCCTGTTTAGACAAATTAAAAACCATTCTAAACTTGCAAGAGCATCGTGCTAAGTGTTTCTTCTCTCCCCCTGCAGCGACCAAATCGAAATGACTGGACTTAAGTTACTTCTAGATAAAAACATACTGACAGGGCCAAACTACAAAGATTGGCTCAGGAATGTCAAATTGGCAATCTCTTACGACAAGCTGGGGTATCTTCTTACCACCAAAGCTCCCCCCGTCCCAGGTCCCACCTCCAGCGTCGCGGATAAGGAAATCCGTAAGACTTGGGAGATTGACAGCGCGAAGGCCAGATGCCTCGTACTTGCCTCGATGGACAATGACCATCAGAGGAGGCACGAGAATATGGATTTGGAATCCATATTTCTTCATACAAAAGAACTGTATGGAGAGCAGTCTCGTATCGCAAGATACGAAGTGTCAAAGAAGTTATTTTCGACAAAGTTGGCCGTCGGATCATCGGTAGCGGACCACGTGCTTAAGATGATTGGCTACACTGAGGAGCTTGCGGAACTTGGGACCACGTTGGACAGTGAACTTTATACGGATATAATTCTCCAGTCCCTTCCATCCACTTACGCCCAGTTCATACTGAATTTCAACTTGCAAGAAAAGGAAGTTGAACTTTCAGAACTCCTCAATCTGCTGAGGAGCGCAGAGGGCACCCTACAGAAGGGTAGGGAAACACCCGCTTTGTTTGTAGGAGGATCTTCTTCCTCTAGGTCCAAGGCGAAAGCCAAGGGAAAGAGGAAGAAAGCCCCCGCCAAACCAAGAGGCGGTGTTAGTAAAGTGGGTACGAAGGGAAAGGAAAAGGCAACAAAGATAGCGGGGAAGCTTGTTGGTAAAGAGGAATGCTTCTATTGTCACAAGAGTGGACACTGGAAGAAAGATTGCAGGGCTTGGAAAGCCAGGACACAGGAACTGAAGCAGTTTGCGGCTTCAGCTTCAGGTGTGTATGTTATTGAAAACTGTCTTTCTATAAACTCTACTTCCTGGGTATTGGATACCGGATCAGGATCTCATATCTGTAATTCTTTGCAGGCGTTGAGAAACCGTAGGGTTTTGAAGGCAGGTGACATGACCCTCAGAGTTGCGAACGGAGCTAGCATGGATGCTAAAGCCGTGGGGGACTATCACCTGGGAATGTCAGATGGGCATGTTTTGGTTTTGCGTAATTGCTTTTTTGTACCCAACGCAACTTGTAATATCATTTCTGTATCTTTGGTTTCTAAAGAAGGTTATGAATTTGCGTTTGTAAGTAATGTTGTTAACATTCACCTTAATCAAGTTCTGATTGGGTCAGGTACATTGAGCAATGGTATATACGTATTAAACCAACCACAGATTTTCAATGTCCAGAATACACACAAAAGAAAGTCTCCAGATATCAATCAGACTTTCTTATGGCATTGTAGACTGGGTCACATCAATGAGAGAAGGTTGACTAAGTTACATACAGAAGGATATTTGGATCCGTTCGAATATCAATCGTATGCCACTTGTCAATCCTGTCTCAAAGGAAAGATGACAAAGACTCCGTTCACTGGACACGGAGTAAGAGCGAGCGAGCTCTTGGGACTCGTACACAGCGA
Organism: Agapanthus africanus; assembly: GCA_030015575.1. Taxonomy (NCBI): domain Eukaryota; kingdom Viridiplantae; phylum Streptophyta; class Magnoliopsida; order Asparagales; family Amaryllidaceae; genus Agapanthus; species Agapanthus africanus. The sequence goes on along the minus strand of CM057349.1, from coordinate 404,203,324 downwards.
CGTGTGCGGTCCAATGTCTACACATGCACGAAGCGGTTATTCTTACTTCATTACTTTTACGGATGATTTTTCAAGATACGGTTATGTCTTCTTAATGAAACATAAGTCCGAAGCTTTTGAAAAATTCCAGGAATTTAAGAATGAAGTAGAAAAACAAACTGGCAAAAGTATCAAGATTCTAAGATCGGATCGAGGTGGAGAATACTTAAGTGCCGAGTTCCTGAATTACTTAAAAGAGAATGGGATTCTCTCTCAGCTTACTCCTCCATACACCCCGCAACATAACGGTGTATCGGAGAGACGGAATCGGACCCTATTGGATATGGTACGGTCCATGATGAGTAACGCTGAGTTACCGCGATCATTCTGGGGGTATGCGCTAGAAACAGCTGCATACTTATTGAACCGAGTTCCTACTAAGACTGTGCCTACCACACCATATGAGTTATGGAGTGGGAAGAAACCCTATCTTCAGTACCTGAAGATTTGGGGATGTCCAGCTTATGTCAAAAAGCAGCATACGGACAAGCTCGAGGCGCGCTCAGTACTGTGCAAGTTTGTGGGATACCCAAAGAACTCCAGGGGGTATCTTTTCTATTACGCAGAGGAGCAAAAAGTCCTTGTTTCTCGTAATGCCCATTTTCTGGAACATCAGTTCTTAGAAAAAGAAGTAAGTGGGAGCGCAATAGAACTGGAAGAAATTCCAGAACCACAGACTATTACTGAAAGCTTAATGGAACCAGAGGGTTCAAATGAACAGGACATTCCTATGCCGCTCCGCAGAAGTAGTAGACAGTCTCATCCGCCCGAGAGATACTACGGTTTTCTCATAGACGGGGATAGAGAGGATTGCATCATAGACTATGATGAGCCTACTAGCTTCCAGCAGGCCGTTCAGAGCATTGACTCGGTAAAATGGCTGGATGCAATGCGGACCGAAATGGAGTCCATGTACACCAACAAAGTATGGACGTTGGACATTGCTCCAGACGGGGTAAAACCCGTAGGATGCAAGTGGATCTTCAAAAGGAAGATTGGTGTAGATGGACAGGTTGAGACCTATAAAGCTAGACTTGTAGCAAAGGGTTTCCGTCAAAGACCTGGCTTGGACTACGATGAAACCTTTTCTCCAGTGGCTATGCTGAAATCCATTCGGATCCTTCTTGCCATTGCTGCCTTCCACGATTATGAGATTTGGCAGATGGACGTAAAAACCGCTTTTCTAAATGGAAATTTAGAGGAGTGTGTCTATATGGATCAGCCAGAGGGTTTCATTCAGAGTGGGAGCAGCGGAAAGGTGTGCAAGTTGCTTAAGTCCATCTATGGACTGAAGCAGGCATCGCGGAGTTGGAACATTTGTTTTGATGAGACGGTCAAGGAATTTGACTTTATCAAAAATCCAGATGAACCATGCATCTATAGTAGATTTGTAGCGAGAACTGTAGTATTCCTTGTTTTATACGTGGATGACATTCTCTTAATAGGAAATGACATTCCTATGCTACAATCTGTCAAGGGTTTCTTGTCACACAGGTTCTCCATGAAAGACCTGGGTGATGCCTCTTACATCCTGGGGATCCGGATCCATCGTGATAGATCCAAGAGGATATTAGGACTTTCACAGTCCAGGTACATCGACACCGTACTGAAAAGATTCAGTATGGAAGATTCCAAGCGCGGTAACCTACCGGCTTTTCACGGGATCACCCTCTCTAAAGAGATGTCTCCCAAGACTGATTTGGAAAGGGATCGCATGTCTATTATACCCTACGCTTCTGCGGTAGGCTCTATAATGTATGCGATGTTGTGTACCAGACCGGATGTAGCTTATGCACTGAGTGTAGTAAGCCGGTATCAGTCAAACCCTGGGGAGAAACATTGGATAGCGGTAAAGAACATTCTCAAGTACCTGAGGAGGACTAAGGAGATGTTCTTGGTGTATGGCGGAAAAGACCTCCAGATTGAGGCCTTTGCTGACTCCAGCTTCCAGAGTGACAAGGATGATTCCAAGTCCATGTCGGGTTTTGTCTTTACCCTCAATGGAGGGGCGGTGTGTTGGAAGAGTTCCAAACAGGAAACCGTTGCAGACTCGACTATGGAAGCGGAATACATCGCTGCATCTGATGCCGCAAAAGAAGCTGTCTGGATAAGGAAGTTCTTAAAAGAACTTCAGGTGGTTCCGTCCATTGTTGACCCAGTACCTCTGTATTGCGATAACAACGGGGCTATAGCTTTAGCAAAGGAACCCAGGTCCCATCAGAGATCCAGGCACATCTTGAGGCGGTATCACCTGATCAGGGAGATCGTGGATCGCAAGGAGATCGAGGTTTGGAGGGTTGCTTCAGAAGAGAACACTGCAGATCCATTCACCAAGGCCCTACCCCAGACTCAGTTCGAGCGGCTGATCGAGATGATAGGTCTTCGATACGCCAGTACATGGCCTTAGTGCAAGTGGGAGATTGTTAGTGTATATGCCCTAGAGGCCATTACTGTATCATACTAGTTTGTATATTACTTAATGGAAGCTTGGGATATTCACCTTGTATAAACAATCTTGCTCAATATAGTAGTATGCTACTTGGTTTGTTCCTACTTCAATGTGTACTTGTGTTTATTTCAGTATATCACTTATACGCATTAGTGGAGCCCTTAGGATCTTTGCTTGATTACCAGCGTTGTGATGGCAGTCACACTAGTGGGGGCTGGGTAATCTATAGGCACATCCTTATACAGGTCCCTAGTCGTAGGACTATCGAGACAGGGCATCGATACTCCGGAGTAGACTAGCGTATGCGCTTCTCATCCCAGTGTGGGAGATGGTCTGTCCCACAGCCATCAGTACGTCGTACTGGAGATAGTATACGGGTGCTCGTTGGGTTACGAGTACACTGGACAGGACTCGTCGGGAACTGACAGGTTGGTATTATACCTATCGTCAGTTATCAGTTCCCAGGTGACATGAGTACAGCTTAGTCCGCTGACTTGACACTGACACTTCGCCTCGAGTGTGTTCTCACTGCACTTTGATCACTACCCTACCACGGCTCAAAGGAGTCGTGCAAACAGGTGGTGGTTGGGTGCAGTCCCGAAGCACTTGGAGGCAGTGACAGTTAGACAGGATTCGTCTCTCCCGGTATTGGGGGTTGACATCGCGCTGTGTCTAGGAGAGCCATTACACGAGTAGTCCCTGGCCAGGGCAAGCGAGATATACTGGTAGGTTTCCAGTGTTATCTCAGGGTGTTTTGGGCTTCACTCCGACACGACTTGTACCGCTATTGGGGGACTGACGTTTTACCGCCCCCTAGGCCCGCCATGCGATGTATCAGACGAACAGACCGGACTGTACGGAGAATGTCACATTCAGACTCAGTAGGAGTTCAGATGGGGTTTCACCTCGTCAGCCTTCTTGTCGGCATCTACCTGGGGACCGTTATGCACAGCTAGTGCCGCTTGCGGTCTGTGGTTAAACCCACTGCCAGCGTAGTGTCGAGTCTTTAGAGTCCCACACAGAGGGTATTCGCCTCTGGGCAAAACAGAGTAGAGGTCGCATGGTTTTGCGACAGGGTTCGTTCTCATCCGCGCACTTGTGCACGTTTGGAGTCCGGACGGATTATACTGGCAGGCTCTGGTTTGAGCCAGATACTGGTATATGTTTTGGGGGTTGCTTTTATATCTTGGTATTCTTGTTCCTCGGAACGAGAATGCAGGTGTGTATGCACAGTTGCTTGAGGCGGAGAATGAGGTTTTTCATTAGGGTTTCGGATCGGGTGCGTATGCACAGTTGATAGTTATCATTTTCCAAACCCTAATGGATTTATATATTATCTATTAATAATAGTAATTAAATGAGAATTATGTTATGGTTGATTTTTTTGTTGACTTGTTGACCTTGGTTGACTTGTTGACCATTGACCACTTTCATGCCTTGAAAGTCTTCCTTGATTCATGCTTACACTTCATTTAAAGAAGCATGATAGTGGTCATTCCAAAATTACCATCAACTATTCTTATTTCAATTATTATCATTTAGATAATTCATTTCTTTTGCAATATAGTTGCAAGAAAGAAATAATTGAGCTCATTCTATCATAACCTCTCTCTCTCCTCATTTCATCTTCTTCTTCCTCTAGCAAAGAGAAACCTTCTCATGTGTTGAGAATCATTCTCTTTAGAAAGAAAAGCAAACCCTAATCACTCTCTACTCATTCTAGGATGAAGGTTTAGCAAGCCGGAAACCCTAGTTCACTCAAAGATCGAGGAAGAGCCCAAAGGTCGAACCTTCGAGGTGGATCCATCTTCGACGGGAGAAGGCGACGAAAAGAGAACCATCAACCTCTACAAGGTTTGAAGAAGAAGGAGTTCAAGTTTAGGTATAACCATCTTCCATAGTAGCTAACTCTCTTTAGCTTGTATACTAGTTTTAGTTTAGACAACGATCCCGACATAGTTTAGTCCATGTTGCCTCTTGCGATAAAAATTCGTTTTTTATACCGTTTCCGCCTCCCCGTAAGTACCGGGGGTCGCAATATGGACTTACACTTTCGCCATACTTTATTAGCTCTGGTTTGCACATTTGATAGTCACCATTTACTTGGCTAACGACCAGCTGGGAGTCTCCATATATGACGAGGTTTTCGATTCCCATATCGACAGCGATCTCAAGACCCGCTATCAAAGCTTCATATTCAGCCTCATTGTTTGTTCTTGGCTCCATTAATAAAAGGGCGAAACGCATTATCCCTCCTTGCGGGGTCACGAAGATGAGGCCTACCCCGGCTTTGATTATAGCAGTGTTATGCTTCTGCTTCTTCATGGAAGATGCTCCATCGAAGTAGAGTTCCCACTGGACATTATTTTCTTCCTTCTCCCCTTCGATTGTGTCGAACGCGTGTTCGTTTGGCAATTCACAATTTAAGGGGGAGTCGGCAGGTATCGGATGCTCGATGCGAAAGTCGGCGATGGCTTGGCCTTTCACCGCTTTGAGGGGTCGATACGTTATCGAGAATTCCAACAAGAGGAGAGCCCATTTGGCAAGCCTTCCTGTTAGTATGGCTCTTGACATCAAATATTTGAGAGGATCCACTTTTGATATGAGATGGACCTCATGCGCCAAGGTGTAGTGTCTGAGCTTCGTTATCGGGAAGATCAGTGCCAGGCAATGCTTTTCGATGAGGGAGTAGTTGTTTTTTGCCCCCAGGAGAACGCGACTCAAATAGTAGAGAGAGATCTCCCTCCCCTGGTCGTTCTCATGTGCCCATAACGTGCCTAGAGAACCTTCCAGGGCTGTTGTGTACAGGATGAGGGGCTTTCCCTTAACCGGAGCAGTCAGTACCGGCGGGTTCTGCAAGTATTTCTTGATTTCATCCAGTGCACTTTGGCATTTATGATCCCAAATGAACGGGGTCCCCTTCTTTATTAGATGGCTGTAGGGACGGCATTTGCCGGAAAGGTTGGCTATAAACCGCCGGATATACGCGAGCCTTCCTTGGAGAGACCACAGTTGTTTGAGAGTCCTCGGCGTGGGCATCTCCATAATCGCCTTAATCTTCGAAGGGTCAATTTTGATACCCCGGTGCCGTATGATGAATCCCAGGAATTTGCCCGAGGAGACTCCAAATGCGCATTTGAGAGGATTCATCTTCAGATTAAACTTCCGAAGACGTTGGAACACTATATCTAAATGTTCCTAATACTCCTTATACGATTTTCTTTTCACCATAAGGTCGTCAATATAGCATTTGACAATCTCATGTATGAGGTCATCGAAGATCTTCGTCATGATCCTCTGGTAGGTAGCGCCTGTGTTCTTCAGACCTAAAGGCATCACTTTGTAGCAGAATATGCCCAGCGGAGTCCGTAAAGCAGTATGCTTTTGGTCTTCAGGAGGCATTTATATTTGATTGTACCCCGAAGATCCATCCATGAAAGAGAAAACCTTGTGGGTAGACGTGTTATCGATCATCAGCTCGGTAACAGGTACTGGGAAGTCATCCTTCGGGCAAGCTTTGTTGAGGTCCCGAAAGTCCACGCAGATGCGCACTGTCCCGTTTTACTTCATCACTGGAACGATGTTAGCGATCCAGTTAGGATATTGAACTTCCTGGATGAAGCTGGAGTCAATTAGTTTCTTAACTTCAGCGTTGATACTCATCTCGAGTTCAAGCCGTATTCTTCTTGGCGCCTGTTTGACTGGCTTGACGTCCGGCGATATAGCCAGTTTATGCACCGCTATTTCTGGATCTAGTCCCGGCATCTCGGAATAGTTCCATGTGAAGCAGTCTTTATATTGCATGAACGCATCCGTTAGTGTGGCCACCTGTTTTTTAGACAACAGCTTACTGACGAACGTGGGCCTCGGCTCGGTTTCTGTCCCCAAGTCGATTTTTTTCAGATTGTCCGATGTAGTGTGTATCCCATCTTCCAGCTCTTTTGGCGCCAGTGGAAACTCCGAGATCACCTCCTCCTCATCCTCATTTGCGAAGCACTTGAAGAAGTCATCCATATTCTCGTGCTTTCTCTCTTTTGAGAGTGTTATCATATGGCAAGTACGAGTTCGCTTCCATTCTTGGTGTTGAGCTAGTCCCGCCTTCGCGATATAGGTTCTCTTTGGCTCATGCTTTTGCGGTGGGGTCACCCTTTAGCTGTCGGATAAAGCGAACCTTCCCTGTTGATATTGGTCTTCGACCCGGTCTTTAAAGGTGAAGCAGTTTTCAAGAGGATATTCTATTGCTCAATGATAGGAGCAATAATCCGGGTGATGGACCTCATTTATCTGTTCGGGATACCGAGGCTCTGGGAGCACCATCATTTGATGCTTCATGACAAGGTTGAATATTTTCCTTGTCTTGTCTTGAGGGAAAGAGTATTCCCGTCCCATCTTCTTCATAAAAGACGGATTCCAACTGACTTTTACTCGATCACGTGGCTTCTTGGATCTGCTTCGCTGTTTTCGAACGTCATTCTCGTTCTCCACTATGTTTTTGCCTCTGTGTCAGGCTTTTTCCTTGTCGCGAGAACGTACAGCGGGCTGAGGGTGAAGGGCATCGTAATTTTCCTTTTCCGCAGACTGCTGAATGAGACGCTGAGTCCTGGACTTTTAGTAAATAGCCATTTCGTGGTTGTGATCATCCCGAACCTTTTGACCGACTTCGCTTGTCAACTTGTTCTTCAAACGACAGACTTGACGTTCTTATAGAGAAATTTTTCATCGTTTCAACGTCACAGCTATCTGGAAAAGCATACCCTTCTTCACCGGAGTTATTTATAACGCGGCAGCCATGGAATCGCTCCCGTTTCTTGGACCGAACGTATCCAAGCCCATTCGTCTCCATCCTCCCGTCGGGCATCTTTCGCTGAGTCCCAGGAATGTCCCAAATCTTGTTGTAGAACCAGGCTTGTTGAGCGATTTGTTTGAAGGGTACGTGTTGGCATCTTAATAACCTTTTCAATCCCTCTGAATAATATCTGGGTAGACAGATTGGTTGAAGTCTATCAAGTGCAAACTCGGTACCATGCCAGACTTCTTTCTCTGCTTTGGTCTCCGTAGATTGATAGAAGATGATCGCCTTTTCACCTCTTCACCTGGGAGGGACGTAGAAAGTTTGCAGCTCTTGTACACTGTATGTATCAAGTGCATCAAGTTCTTTGTAATGCCGCGGCGGAACTATAGTGATTTGCAAGCTCTGATCAGCTCCAGTAATGGTTGGTGCTGACGGGCGAGTGGACAATACAGTGTTAGTCTCATCCTCAGAGTTACTGCCAAAGACCAAAATAGGAGTAGATGGTCCAGGCCTGTTGCATTGGGGTTGCCCCGGGTAGACTATTTCTTCATCTTCCTCGGTATCGCTCCTAAAGATCGGGATAATGGCGATGGCTTTTTGTTTATTCTCCGGCTTATGACATCTTTCCGTGTCTTTGAAGTCTGGTAGGAAGTACTTTGCGTCTTCATATTTTTGGACTTCGTTTACGGAGAATGGATTTAGCTTCCCTGTAACAGTGTACTCGAGGCCGTCTTTGAAATACTTCATACACTGGTATTTTGTAGAAGGGATGACGTTGTACTCGTGTAGCCAAGGCCTGCCGAGTAGAGTGTTGTAGCAACTCTTGGCGTCAATGACATGAAATTTGATGTCAGTGACAAGCGAGCCGAAGCGTAATGTCAGTATTACGGACCCGAGTGTCCGCAATGACCGTGAATCGAACCCGAAGATGGTAATTTTGTCTTGAGCCAGGTGCTGAATATTCATGCAAATCTCCTTCAGTGTCTTCACGTTGAGGAGGTTGACGGAGGACCCGTTGTCGATGAGGATTTTTCCTATCTTGATGTCGCGGCAATACCCGGTGACGTATAGAGGACGGTTGTGCTCGCACGTTCTGAGGAGGTGATTGTTGGAGATAGTGCCCTCAGAGTCAATTATTGGATCACAGGCACGTGATTGCAATGATTGAGGGAGGACCTATCCCGGTACGACAGTCTTACTCGAGATGATAGTTTGCTATCTGGTTTACCTTTACCATCGTGTACTGCTTTAGGTGACCTGACAGGTCGCTATTACACGTTGATAGAGCCCCTAGGATTCTTGCTTGACTGCCAGCAGTATGAGGGCGATCATATACGTGAGAGCTGGGGTCTATAAGCACATCCTTAAATGGTCCCTAGTCGTGGGAGTTTCGAGACAGGGCATCGATTCTCCAGAGTAGACTAGTGTATACAGTCAAGACCCCGACGAGGGGCGGTGGCCGGTCTCACAAGCCACTGGTGTCAGTTGGTTCACCTAAGATGTATACAGGTGCTCATTGGGTTATGAGTACACCGGACAGGACTCGCTGGGAACATGCTAGTTGGTCTTATACCTGACATCAGATAGCAGTTCCCAGGTGACATGTGTACAGGTTAGTTCATCGACCTGGGGATCGTCATTAGTCTCGTGTGAGTTCCCACTGTGCTTTGATTACTACCCTACCACGGCTCAAAGGAGTCGTGCAAACAGGTTTTAGTTGGGTACAGTCCCGAGCCACATGGAGGCAGTGAGCGGATCCTCAGGGTTCGTCTCTCCCGGTATTGGGGGTGAGGTCGCGCTGTGTCTAGGAGAGCCATTACACGAAGTCCTTGGCCAAGGCAGAAGATTTACTGGTAGGTATTCCAGTAGTATCTCAGGGTGTTCTGGGCTACACTCCGACACGACTTGTACCGCTTTTGGGGGTCTGACTTTTACCAACCCCCTAGGCCCGACATGCGATGCTCATAGACGAACGGACCGGACTGTACGGATATTGTCACTGACAGGCTCAGTAGGGTGTCAGGATGAGTTCGCTCATCGACGTCCCTTTTAGTCAATAGCTGGTGGCCCGTTACGTATTGGCTTATACCTCTGACGTGCTAGTGGTTAAATCCACAGCCATAGTATTGACGAGTCTTTAGAGTCCACCACACATTCAGTTACTCAGCTTTCGGGCGAAACGCTGTAGAGGCCGTATAGAGATATGGCAGGGTCCGATCAGATACGTGCGGTATTGCACGGATCAGGATCGGACGGTTTGTACTAGTGGCCGTATGATTATATGGCAAGGTTTGATCGGATACGTGCGGTATTGCACGGATCAGGATCGAACGGATATTACTAGCCGGCTTTGGTTTAAGCCGGATCCTAGTTTAGTACAGTGTAGATTTTGTCTTTTTGCATTTGTATCCGGACGGAATACAGATGCGGGTGTGTATGCACAATATCGGGGTTTTCCTGTAATTTATTACGGGACCAGTTTTCTGGAGTTGCCAGTTTGCATTCCGTTCCGGCCGGTTTTCCTTTGTTCTTTCCCGGCCGGACTTTTCCGATGGAGGGGGTTATTTGCAAGTTTGCAAATAACATTTGTGGAGGGATTTTCTTGCAAATGTATTATTTATGAAAGCATCTTTTGATACCATTCTTTTCTATCATCATCACTTGCTTTTTGGTGATTTGAGGTGATTAGAGGTTGATGTGAATTTGTTATGATGATGTTTAGGATATGGTCACCTCTTACCTTTTACTACACTCACCTCCCTCTTGCATTTTGTATTCCTTCCTCCACCATTCTCATTTTGATATGGTTGATGACTTTTGAGAGAAGAGAAGATGAGAGCTTCATTTAGAGGGTGTAGCATTTTGATCTCTTTTCATGTTAAGAAAAATGCAAGCACCATTTTTTCTTATCTTGATTCCTCCATCATCTTCAAAGGCAACAAACCCCAAGTGAGACATAGCCTCTACACTACACATTCTACAGCAAATCTTGGACACGTCGGTCAGCCAACTTCGCTCCCGAGTTGCCTCGGTATTGAGGTGGGAGCCCGTAAAAGATGCAGGAGATGTGGTGCCCTTCCGGCGAGGAGGCGACGACCGGAGTTTCCGCAGGAGATCGGGATGACGACGAGAAGACCGGAGGACTCGGATCACTCGGTATATCTCTTCCCTATCTTGTTAGTTAGCTAGGACAAGTTTAATGGCCCGATCCGGGGTTTAGTGCGCGGTGGTGCCGGTTTGCTAAGTTCGCAAAAATTAAAGTTTATCACCGTTTCCGCATTTGGCCGTCGGTTTGACGGCCGGGGCGCCGCCGTGCACTTACAGTGGTATCAGAGCCTCGCCATTAACTTCGTCTAGTTTTGTTTGATGTGTTTTTCAGTTCCGATCGACCAAAATTCCAAAAATCCAATTTTAGCTCACATCAGTTTTCTGTTAAAATTTTTTGGTGTCTAAAAATTTTTCAGGTTGTCTCAGAATGATGTGCAGGGAGTTCTAAGAACTCTGGGAAAATTCGAGACAATGATCCCTCAGCTCGAGCGCAGAACCGCGGCAAAACCCCCCTTGTTGCCGCGGTTCCGCCGCAGGTTGGTGGGATCAATGCTTCGAAATTCTCCAGTGGGCTTCTGGGCTGTAATTAGGGGTTTTGGAATATTAAGATTGGGCCCAGAATTTCTGTGAGTGCTACAGTATTGCTTGGGGGCCCACTTGTTAATTTTTGATCGATCGGATATTTTAAACACAATATTTCACAGTATTTACATTATATCTACGACCGTGAATGTCACTCGATCGGTAAATTCGGTCTAACTGCTATAGCCCGGTTAGACGGATTTGCGAACGTGATTTTCACGTTGATGTTCTATGTTTTTGCTGTGATGTTGCGGATCGGTCGTGGGGGATAGCCTGGATGCAATGCTAGTACAGTTTTGTTGTATTATGTACATTTGATATTGCGGGGCGAGCGTCCGACATGTGGACTGCCGTCACTGCCTGTTTGTATTATTCATTTGGGGCATGACCTGGTTGCGGTCGATGTACCCGTTGTATGTATATTTTACTTTCTGTACTAGGTTTACCCCACGGTGGGGTGCACGGATAGCCGGGTTCTGGAGGGCAACAAGCCCGCATCTCAGGGTATTGAGACGGAGGGGGCTTCAGTCTGGAATTAGCGGGCTATTCGCCGCACTCGTAGGGGGTACAGGTTGACCCAGGAGGGGTGCCCAAGTTACCGGATTCCGTGAAGTGCTGAGTGGTCCATTCACGGTGCTGAAGGGGGCTGCCTCGCTTCAGGTTTTGGCGGGTGACTTGCCGCGCCCGTAGGGGTCTAGGATTTCATTGCACAGGCTATCCACACGACCAGGGGAACGTCGGGTTTCAGTAGTGGCTCTGTGAAACCCGGGGATCCCAGATATCTGTATTGTTCTGTGATGCTGTACATTTCTGTGATGTTGCATTTTTTTCACGCCTTGAGCGAAATATAATATATTGGTATATATATTAGTAGATGTTGTATATGTTTTTCATCCGCGCTAGTCCAGTCCCCGCTCTGCCGTTAGTTAGCTAACCTAACGGGTGATGACGGGACCCAGTGGCGAATGCGGATGGTATATACGTACGTCAGTATATTTTCGTTCTTTGTGGTGTGATCAATTGATGGGACTGCATTGATTCGGATCAATGCAAGTTAAAACAAACCTATTCTGATGTTGTTGGAACACTTTTCAAAAGGCTGTTATTGCAAGGACGTTCACTTTTGTTTTGCATCGTGGTATTCATTTGGAATATCCTGCTCCTCAGTCGACGAGGCAAGGGCCGAGATCCCTTCACCGGGAGTGACCCCTTGGACAAAAGTTTGCGTCAGGGCAATACCTTCACTATAGCCGATTACTTTTGCTTTGCATCGTGGTATTCATTTGGAATATCCTGCACCTCATTCTACGGGGAAAGAGCCGAGATCCCTTCACCGGGAGTGACCTTTTTAGTAAAGGTTTTTGTCACTATATTTTCTAAAAAGCTATCCGTTCCTTCAACGATATCAAGTTCATTACGTTAAAGGTTTTCGCCAGAAACCATTCGTAGCCCTCCATCATTTCAGTTAAATATTCGGTAGTATTCAAGCTATGTATTTTGACCTCACGCCAAGGCATAGTGTTTGGTAGCTGCCGGGTATTTATCTGTTGCATAGATAGATGCGTTGGTTTGGGACAGTCATACTACTATTTTGGCCTACGTCAAGGGTATGTACGGGTGGGTTCAAATTAACCTGGATAATGATGGGTAGAACTTGACATGTGACTTATGATATTTTGACCTCACGCCAAGGTCATAAGAGCATGGGGTAAAAATCACATCGGGAGTTTCAAAAGAACTGAAACTTGCCAGATATATGCATACCTTCTGGAGTGTGATAGCGTGAGCGGATTCCGTCACGTTATCATGCAATGATAGTTGGATCCCGATTTCCACTGATGAGTTAGTTTACTCCTCGGGTGACCCCGACTAATTCTTCTTTTAGGTTTGGAGGAGAATTTGAGGTACAGTGGGAGGTTTCCTGATTAGATAAATTGGTAACCATTCTGATCTAGGGTAGAGTGCAAGCTGAGTGTTTCTTTTCTCTCTCTCTTTGGCAGCGACCATTGATCCGACCCAAGACTATGACTCAGAGACCAAGTTGACCGAACCTTCTTAACACTGGCTTTTGGATTGTCAGAGTTGCAGACCTCATTGCCACTCCTACTTTTACCCTTTTCTCCAGGACACCCCGTATTACTGCGAACGTCCACTTCCATTGGATAAAGCCATCGTATGGTTATATACGAACTCGAAGGAATTCGAGGATGGTTTCCGGTTCTGGAGAAAACGGATAGGATTATTCAGTTGTCTTTTCCCTTTTACCTTTTCTCAAGTTGTGAGTACTCCTTGGTTTAGGAGATAGTACACCTATTACGCAAATTGGATAGTCTTCTTCCAAACCTTAGGCTGGTGCCGACCGGTAGGGAATGAAGAAAACCAATTAGCCTAAACGGTGTGCAGAAGGTATTAAGATTAAGACAAAGTAAGGGATTAGTAAGAGGGCAAAGTAAATTGCGACTGATATTCACGACCAAACCAAATATTTCTTCGCCAATCCTAAATCACCTTTGTATTTCTCCAGGACACTCCGTATCACTACGAAGATCCACAGTTTATTGGATACTCCATCGTGTGGTTATATACGAACTCGAAAGGAACTTGTTCCAGTTCGGGGATGGATTCTGGTCCAGGAGAAATAAGAATAAGGTTTATTCGGTTGTCTTTTATCTTCACCTTCTCTCGCATTGCGAGTGCTCCTAGGACTAGGACAGTACACCCATTATGCTTATTGGATAGTCTTCTTCCAAACCATAGGCTGGTGCCGAACGGTAGGGAAGGAAGAAAACCATTTGGCCTAAGGGGTGTGCAGAAGGTAACGACTAAAGACATATAAAGGGATTTGGAGAGGTGGCAAAGAATTATATGGTTATAGTTGTGAATCTGGATAATGGTAGAGGCATTACTAGGAATACCAGGATACCCCACCGAAACATTTCAATGTTTCAGTTTCACTGTGTAATGTTAAAAGAAAACTGATTTCCCGATTAGATACTTACTCCAGGGTATGTATTTACCAGGTATGATTCTCACATCTGTATGGTTTTACAGATGATGAGTGGGAGTAAGTCATTGGGAATTGGGTGATCATCCTCGATATATCGGGATTTGTTGTAATCGGTGATATTTGAGGAGATCATCTGGGCTGTTTGCCGGTCGGCAAATATTTGGTTTTGAATATCCGCTGTTGTGCACCAATTTCAAATTGTTATATCTGTACGTCTATTTTCATAGAGTGAGATATACCTTTTGATATTATGTCGATGACATTTACCTATATCAGTGGATGGTTAGGTAAGGAGCATTAAACAGCGGTGTAATTCTTCTTAACCATAAGTACAGTTTTCAACCTACGACACACAGTGAAAGAGTTGTTAGACTCAGCAGACTTATACAGAGTATTGTATGTTGTCCAGTGTCCATTAGGACAGAGGGGTTGGTCCTCATACTATATTCTGTTTACTTTTAACTTCTCTAGTTCTTAGACATATGTTTCGTAGAAACACAGGGTCTAAGTTTTGAGGAGTTATAGGTATTTGAATAGAGTAGAGAACCAGGTGTAGTAAGTATCGGGATTCTTCAAAGTGATAGAAGATGTAGATACTTGTGTATGGTATTCAGTTGATAGTAATGATAAAGAGAAATTGCTTCTCTTTCAGGTTACTCATAATTGGAAGCATTCCTAAGTTGAGTACCGCTGATCGGCCTCCTTCCATTTAGTTGTCATGCACTGGAGATAGCTGCATGATTTGAATCTGGCTCAATTAAATCAGTGCCTCTAGTTCTATATTGGATATAGTACAGTTCATATCTTAACATTGTTAAGGTACGGGGAGTTGTCCGGCTTATGATTAAAACCAGACTCTGGATAACTCAAGGCACGTTTCTGTAATGGCTGTTTGTGGGTTGACCCAGGCTATGACGAGGGTTGATTTTCTACCACAAGAAAGATCAATAGTGATATTGTTCTTAACTCGCCACAGTTTTAATAAAAATGGATTTTTTCAAAAGCAGTAGTGGGAGTATGGTAGAACTGGAAGTGATTCCAGAACCGCAAACGCTTACTGAAGATTTGATAAGGAACCTAAAGATTCAATCTGATTTGACATTCCATTGGCCACTCCGCAGATACAGTGGGTAACTTCAGCCACCCGAGAGGTACTACGGTAGCCTCAAGGACGGTGACAGGGAAGTTCTTGTTTACCCACACTTGCCATTGTTGTTGTTCCAGGCTGCGAGACCCGGCAGGAAGATGAGTATAGCGTCGTTCTAAACTAGCTTTAGAAGTGCACGTCTATATGACTCTGCCAGAGGGTTGTCGTAGTCAGTGGGAGCAGCGGAAGCATTGGTGGACATCAGGCTTATGTCTATTTATATACTAAAGCAGATATAGCGGAGATAGATCATCTATTTCTGATGTGACAGTCATAAGTTTGACGTCATCTGAATAGGGGATGGATCTGTTGAGAAGGTAGTAGGGTGTGATATCCGGGTTTTGGATGACATACACAAAGTAGGAAGTGATATTCCTATACTACAATCGGTTATACTTTGGTCGTCACACAGTGGTTTCTCCACAAGAGACTTGGACGTTATATCAGACATACTGGTTACTAGATCTATGGTTTTAGATCTAGATTTGGGTGGTTTCCCAATCAGGGTACTTTGACAACATTCTAAGAGTATTTAGAATGGACGACTCCTGGCATGGTAGTGTACCTGCAGGTAATGGAGTCACCCTCTCTAAAGGTGTCTTATAGACTAAAGTAGAGAGGGATGTGCATGATTGGCAGATCACTTGCTTAGGCAATTGAGTCAATCATGAGATGTCAAGTACCACACCAGATGTTGTTCTTGCACTAGATGCAATAAGTTGACATTGATCCAATCCTGGAGAAACAGTCGGAAGCAGTTTTAGAACATAAGTGGATGTTCTAGGGATATGATAACGACAGCCTCGTTTGGGAGACAGTTATCATTCCAGGCTTCCAAAGTGACATGGACGACAAGGAGGTTGTCAGAGTTATATTTTTCCTTCTGACGAGGGGCAGTATTTTGGACAGGTGGTCCAAGGCAATACTGAGGGTGGCATGGCGCAGGATACTGATTAAGTTCAGTTGACGATACAGTGTAAAGAAGTTTGGATTTGGAGTTCATTTATGAGCTAGGTCCCATCAGACATCCAGACATTCTAAGACAGGTATTGCTCATTTCGGGAGATGGTTTTTCTCCGCGAACTTGAGATATAGAGAGACATAGAAAGAAACATCAAGGCGGATCCACTCACTGAGGCTATTCCTCGAACGCAAGATTTTCGCAAACAGGCTTTATGAGACTAACTAGTAGAGGAGTTGGGTGTTCGGTATCACACGGGCTGTGAGTATGCGACATCGCAATAATTAGCCTTGAGTGCAAGTGGGAGATTGTTGGAGATAGTGCCCTCAGAGTCAATTATTGGATCACAGGCACGTGATTGCAATGATTGAGGGAGGACCTATCCCGGTACGACAGTCTTACTCGAGATGATAGTTTGCTATCTGGTTTACCTTTACCATCGTGTACTGCTTTAGGTGACCTGACAGGTCGCTATTACACGTTGATAGAGCCCCTAGGATTCTTGCTTGACTGCCAGCAGTATGAGGGCGATCATATACGTGAGAGCTGGGGTCTACAAGCACATCCTTAAATGGTCCCTAGTCGTGGGAGTTTCAAGACAGGGCATCGATTCTCCAGAGTAGACTAGTGTATACAGTCGAGACCCCAACGAGGGGCGGTGGCCGGTCTCACAAGCCACTGGTGTCAGTTGGTTCACCTAAGATGTATACAGGTGCTCATTGGGTTATGAGTACACCGGACAGGACTCGCCGGGAACATGCTAGTTGGTCTTATACCTGACGTCAGATAGCAGTTCCCAGGTGACATGTGTACAGGTTAGTTCATCGACCTGGGGATCGTCATTAGTCTCGTGTGAGTTCCCACTGTGCTTTGATTACTACCCTACCACGGCTCAAAGGAGTCGTGCAAACAGGTTTTAGTTGGGTACAGTCTCGAGCCACATGGAGGCAGTAAGCGGATCCTCAGGGGTTCGTCTCTCCCGGTATTGGGGGTGAGGTCGCGCTGTGTCTAGGAGAGCCATTACACGAAGTCCTTGGCCAAGGCAGGAGATTTACTGGTAGGTATTCCAGTAGTATCTCAGGGTGTTCTGGGCTACACTCCGACACGACTTGTACCGCTTTTGGGGGTCTGACTTTTACCAACCCCCTAGGCCCGACATGCGATGCTCATAGATGAACGGACCGGACTGTACGGATATTGTCACTGACAGGCTCAGTAGGGTGTCAGGATGAGTTCGCTCATCGACGTCCCTTTTAGTCAATAGCTGGTGGCCCGTTACGTATTGGCTTATACCTCTGACGTACTAGTGGTTAAATCCACAGCCATAGTATTGACGAGTCTTTAGAGTCCACCACACATTCAGTTACTCAGCTTTCGGGCGAAACGCTTTAGAGGCCGTATGGAGATATGGCAGGGTCCGATCAGATATGTGCGGTATTGCACGGATCAGGATCGGACGGTTTGTACTAGTGGCCGTATGATTATATGGCAAGGTTCGATCGGATACGTGCGGTATTGCACGGATCAGGATCGAACGGATATTACTAGCCGGCTTTGGTTTAAGCCGGATCCTAGTTTAGTACAGTGTAGATTTTGTCTTTTTGCATTTGTATCCGGACGGAATACAGATGCGGGTGTGTATGCACAATATCGGGGTTTTTCTGTAATTTATTACGGGACCAGTTTTCTGGAGTTGCCAGTTTGCATTCCGTTCCGGCCGGTTTTCCTTTGTTCTTTCCCGGCCGGACTTTTCCGATGGAGGGGGTTATTTGCAAGTTTGCAAATAACATTTGTGGAGGGATTTTCTTGCAAATGTATTATTTATGAAAGCATCTTTTGATACCATTCTTTTCTATCATCATCACTTGCTTTTTGGTGATTTGAGATGATTAGAGGTTGATGTGAATTTGTTATGATGATGTTTAGGATATGGTCACCTCTTACCTTTTACTACACTCACCTCCCTCTTGCATTTTGTATTCCTTCCTCCACCATTCTCATTTTGATATGGTTGATGACTTTTGAGAGAAGAGAAGATGAGAGCTTCATTTAGAGGGTGTAGCATTTTGATCTCTTTTCATGTTAAGAAAAATGCAAGCACTATTTTTTCTTATCTTGATTCCTCCATCATCTTCAAAGGCAACAAACCCCAAGTGAGACATAGCCTCTACACTACACATTCTACAGCAAATCTTGGACGCGTCGGTCAGCCAACTTCGCGCCCGAGTTGCCTCGGTATTGAGGTGGGAGCACGTAAAAGATGCAGGCGATGTGGTGCCCTTCCGGCGAGGAGGCGACGACCGGAGTTTCCGCAGGAGATCGGGATGACGACGAGAAGACCGGAGGACTCGGATCACTCGGTATATCTCTTCCCTATCTTGTTAGTTAGCTAGGACAAGTTTAATGGCCCGATCCGGGGTTTAGTGCGCGGTGGTGCCGGTTTGCTAAGTTCGCAAAAATTAAAGTTTATCACCGTTTCCGCATTTGGCCGTCGGTTTGACGGCCGGGGCGCCACCGTGCACTTACAGTGATCCTCATCACTGAATGTGATATCAGCTGTGTGAAGCTCTGCCGGCTCGTCCTTCATCTTTTCTTCAGCTAAGAAAGCTTGAAATTGTTCGGGCTCTTGTAACGCCTTGATCAGAGAATCTCGTACTTCTTTGGACAGGAGAAGAGCATCCAATATGCTCAGTTATGAGGGTATCTTCCTCAGATGTGCTAGGACATTGTAATCCACCTTGTTATTCCTAGGTGGGTCATTGGCTGCGAGCTCTTTAACGACTCTATCATCAAGAGTGATTTCATCAACCTTTTCTTTCCCTTTGTCTCTTTTGCTCGAACCTTTGTTTGCGGGTCCGAGATTCTTCTCAGGTATCGTGCGATTACGCAGCTGAATGTTCTCACGGTTCTTCTCCTCCTCTTCTTTTTCGGAGGTGGAGTTCTTGAAGAGAGGGCCGGGGGTCATTTCTTCTTCGGAATCGCTCCCGAAGGTAAGAACTTGGAGTTTTTTGCTTTCCCGACTGGCATCAACCATATAACAGTTGTCAATCGTTTTCTCACGCGCACTTATCGAACTTCTTTGCTGCCGACGAGCTTCTTGTTTCATCCTCTTGAAGTGCTGTTGATGGGCAACATATCCTTGCCACCACTTCTTGAAGGCACTGCATTCTTCGGTGGGGTGGGTGACCCTCCGATGATATAGACAGTAGTTTGGATGTATATCTGCTCCGTCGAGGCATATTACCCCGGGAGTGTTTTCCACGAGAGGTGGCAGCTTCATTCCCACTGATAGGGCTTTAGCGAACCGCTTCACTGCCTTGATTCTGCTCTTATTTGTGGCAGGTGTGCTTCGGTTTGGTTGGAGAACTGTATGACTCATCCTTACCACAGCTTCTTCATCCTAACGCCGACGCCTAGCCTTTTCGTATATGGCTGTTTCACGTTCTCAGTCAGCTTTACTCTTTTGAAAAGCTTCCTTTAGCAGCCTGTCAATTGGGTCTTCTGGCAGCTCTGGGGATTTTGGCGCCGATCCTGCCCTCAGTTCCTCTGCGTTGCTTTCTGACGCCGAGGGAGCTTCTTCGCCATTTAAGGACGAATGGGAGACCATGTGACAACTTGCTACGTAGTCTTCGGTTTCTAATGGGTTTTTTCCTCATCATTGTCACGATCTTCGTTCTCAAGAATATGCTTGAGAAACTCTTCGAGGGTGACCGGTGTCCGTGCTTTCTGGTTGTACTCCTCTAGCGCGTCAATATACCTCTGTAAGTCTGTGCGTTTGTCGTCATTCTCGGCAGGTTGCACAGGCTTCTTGGTCTTCTTCTTTTTCTTTGAAGACTTTGAATGCTCGACTTTGAGATTTTGCCCTTTGTCGACAGTTTTTGGTACGAACGCGGTTTTAGCATCCCTTCAATGATCTCGGGCTCCAGCGGGATTTTCCACCTGATCACCGGACATGCTTGGAGATCCTTCAGCATTCTTTTAGTTTTATCCGAAAGGACGACTTCCCATGGAACTTCTTCCATGAGCGAGCATGATGCCTCCGGCGTATCCACCTTTTTAGGAACGTGCTTCTGTGGCGGGCTCACCCTCCAGTTCTCAGAAAGCGCAAATTCCCCCCGTTGATACTGGTCCTCGATCTAATTTTTGAAGACGTAGCAATCTTCAATTGGTGGCTCACCATTCTGTAATAGGAGCAGTAGTTGGGGTTGTTGACATCACCGGGCTGCGGCGGACGTTTTGGATCCGGCAGAGTGATGAGTTTGTTGCGCACTGCCAGTTCGAACAATCTTCTCATTTTATCACAGGGAAACGAGTAAGCACGTCCTAACTTCTCTTCGAGGGATTGGCGCGGGCGCGCATTGTTTTGGCGAGTAACCGGTTTTAGGTCACTCGGTTGTTGAGTGTTGGCAACGAAGGCCGCTTTTCCTTTACACTTTGCATTCCGAGGGTCCATTTCTGAAGAGGAAGGCCCGTGGCCCATCTGATCCATTTGGGCCAGCTTGTCGATCATGGTAGGTGGTCGGCTTGAAGAACGTCATGAACTAGGACACGGTCGCTTGAGGATCCAGGGTCCCGATGAACATGCCAACGGCAGGAGATTCTTCGATGCGCTATTCGCATTTTGACCGTAGGTTCCGCCACCGGATCGCGTATTGAACCCAGGTCTCTCCTGGCTTCACCCTGGCATTGATTAATGTCGTGATCAGGGTGCGCTCGCTTGCGCTGGCGAACCGTTGCGTGAATAGCAATTCCATTTCTATGAATGTTTTGACGGAGTCATTTGGGAGCTCCGAATACCATTCAAATGCTGTTTCCGACATGCTGCCAACGAACTGGAGAAGCAGCAATTTGTCATCGCCTCTAGTATTACCACACAAAGCCCTAAACTGAGCCACGTGCTGATGAGGATTGCATGTCCCCTTGTACACATGTAATTTGGAGATCGTATATCCCGGTGGGTACTTGATTTGATCGTACCAACCCGGATACGGTCGTCCAGTTCTGACGACTTGGCCAGCCATTTCACTTGCTTGATGATCTCGTGTTTGTTGAGCTATGTAATCATCAAGGGCAGCCTTGGAGATCGTTTCCTCCCTGGCTGTTGATAAAGCTGGAACAGGGTTTGATGTTTTCCCTCTGTCGTCCTCGATGACTATCGACGGGTCTTCAGCTGGAGGTTCTGGCTGGATCATCATTCCAACCATATCTTGGAACAAAGCGCCATCTGTTTTATATTTGTAGCCTGTTCCGCGGCCTCCTTATCCTTTCTTTCTAGCACCCTTCGTAGTAACTCTGTATCAGTCTCCTGCTCCTGGCGCTGTTCAGATGCCGCTTCCAGACTTTCTTTCTGCCCGATGAGTGCTGCCATTTTCGTCAGCATCTCCTG
This sequence comes from Agapanthus africanus, assembly GCA_030015575.1. Taxonomy (NCBI): domain Eukaryota; kingdom Viridiplantae; phylum Streptophyta; class Magnoliopsida; order Asparagales; family Amaryllidaceae; genus Agapanthus; species Agapanthus africanus. Next base: position 404,181,913 of record CM057349.1, on the reverse strand, counting down.
GAGCTTTTGTTACTGCTCCTGAGCTTTTGTCAACGACCGAGTTTGCGGTCGATGGCCCACGGAAGTACGACTTTCCTCTTTCCCGGAAGCCATGTAGACCGTGTGTACAACCATGCCCCCAGACTTGGGGCATTTGGGTCCAGCGCCTTTGGAATTTGCCGCGGGCAATGAGATTTTCTCCAGCCTCCTCCTTTTGTGGGAGGTCGAGGTTGAAGGAGCTGTTGTAACAGGTGCCTGTGTGAAAGAAGTCCCTCGCTGTATGGTGCAGGGATGATTTTCCTCTTGTCGAACCTTCATTTTCTCCTGTTGACGAGAGTGGTCTTTGTTGATTACAAAGTCCTGGACTTTCCGCTAGATCCTGTGGATTTGGGAGGACAGCCGCTGAAGGGGTTGCTCCGGCTTTGCCTGCGTCATGCTTTTAGCAGGAAGTGGAGATTCTTCAACACCACGGTTGGGGAGTTCTTTCGCACCCTCCTAAGCGGTTCAAAGCTGTTCCCAGTTAGAACAGTAGCGTCAACTTCCACCATTGGAGCTGGTGGAGTGAGTCCAGAGGGGGAGTTTCCCTCATCTCTTCTCACCCGGCGCCAGTGGCGACGTCGAGCGTGTCTTGCAGACGGGACCACCTCAGTTATGGAAGCGGCTCCATCATACCCCCAGCTTTGATGAGGGACTACTGTTGGTGCCAGCCTTTCGAAGACTGACGTCCGTTCAGAGAGAACGGCCAATCTTTCGTAGGCCGATTTTCTAGTAGGGGAAGCACTTTTGACGAATTCACCCGCAACGGGAGTTGGAACGGCCAATCTGTCGAAGACCGATCTTTTGGTAGGCGAAGCACCTTTGACGACTTCACTTGCCGGAGGAGTTGGAACGACTATCCGTTTTGGGATAGCCCCTTCAGGTGTCGCGAGCCTCTTTGCGGGCTTACTTGAGCTTCGGCTCAGCCTGTTGAAGACTGAGGTGGCAGACTTGGATGACCCATTGAGAGGGGCCGTGGTGGTTGCAAGTCGATCAAAGAACGACTTCTTTGGAGCTTCCTGTGGTGGCACTGGGGCGCTGAAACTCACTGGCGGGAGCATGGTCCCGAAGAACAATCCAGTGGTGGCTTGAGTTACCTTCCCCACCGGTATTGAAAAGATGGAGGCCGCATTAGGCCCGTAAGTCACTCCTCCAGTTGGGGCGGAGCGGGAGTTGCTGTTGCAGTTTATGCAGCTGGAAGCTATTGACCTTTTTCCTTCTTCTTCTGCACAGGAGCAAGACACCAAATCTTAGTACCTCGAATCCAAGGGCAACATAGCAAACCGCGATTTTTGTTCGTGAAACACGACACACGAAGTGTGGAGTGGAAAGAGAAAAAGGTCCCACCGGGCATGCCGGAATCTCTTCACCAACGAAAGACGTGACCGGGACGTTAGGACGTCTGGCCCTGAATTTTGGGGGCAGATGCTATTTGGATTAATCCGTCCACCTCTCCAAAGATGCCAAGTTGATTTATGGCACCGTATATCGAAGGTTTGGACGGATGCGGCCGTTGTAGCAGACTTCGTCAGATTCCCCCTTGTTTACGAGGGGGTTTTGATTGTGGGGACGCTCTTCCCTGCAGGCGCAAGCCCCTGCAGTTAATTACGTTACCACATCGCGATAACCACTTTCTCCTTCTCCAGAAGTTCATTTCGTGTCGTGTGTGTTTGTTTTATTTTTGGTTTGGGTTGCCCGTGGATTGTATACGGAGACTAATTTATGTCGTCGCCCGTAGGGCGTGGATTAGTCCAAATCCGTATATCTTAGATTTGGGTTTGTTTTATTTAAGGATCGTTAATCTGGTTTGAAATTAAGATCAACTTAAATGTATGTAAGCATTTGGGGCTCGGTTGGTTTTTTGTTAAGGATACGTTAGTCCAATTTGAGACTAAGATCTACTTAATAAGGTGTTAGGATCATTTTTGTTTCAGATCCATCAAAAGAGCATTAGGCTCTGTTGTATTAGTTTAAGGACATTTCGGTCCATTATCGCCATTTTGAAGGCGAATATTAGTTTAAGGACATTTCGGTCCCTTATCGCCATTTTGGAGGCGAATATTAATTTAAGGACATTTCGGTCCCTTGCCAGTTTAAGGACGTAATGGTCCAGTGTGTTCATCTTGCACGCACGTGTATTTGTTACATGACAGAATGAACGGGGGTGATATGGAATGCACCCAGTATGGGATACGGTCTGATTTGAGGTGTGCACGTCGGTTTAGACGGTTTGGGAATGCACTGAAGAATTGTTGGTTGTCGGGACCCACAACCTCTCTGAAGACGTTGAAGAATTACAACAACGTATATCAAAGGTGTGGAGAAATGTATCCTTAAACCAAATCCCATATTTGAGGGAAACGAGTTATGGTGACCCTAGGAGTCGTTAGTCATGTTTGAGACTAAGATTTTCTCGGGAGGATGTGGGATGAGTATCGTTTTGGATATCATCAGTTGAAAGATCAATAGTCGTATTTGGGACTAAGATCAGTTTGGGAAATCATGAGCATATAGGCTCGGTTGGTCTGAATCAGGGAGGTTCTATCCTCAGGGGACTTAGCCAATTTGGGCTTAGTCCATTCAGTTTTTTTTATTGAAAAGTGCCAAGCACTTGTTTGGGCTCTGTATAATCAGTCCCCTTTTTGTAAAAAAAAGGGGCTGAGCACTTATATAAGTTCTGACGCTAACATATAATCATGTGGGCTTATAGTCATGGGGATTGCCCAATAAATGTTAAACACTTTACCCCTTTTTGTCTTTGTATGGAGTGCTAGGAACTCTTTATGGCGCCCACGTGAGGGACACGTGAGACGCCAGGCGCTTCCTAGTGAGTGCTAAGCACTCTTCCATTCTGTGGCGCCCACGTGAGGGACACGTAAAGCGCTAGGCGCAGGGCGCCGCTCATTGAGTGCTAAGCACTCTCCTCTGTGGCGCCAACGTGAGGGGCACGTGGGGTGCTGGGTTCTTTTCTTGCTTAATGATAAATAAGATCTTTATTTTGTAGATGAATCTTTGGTTCTCAAGAAACAAATTCTTCCCAATGAGAATTAAATTCTCATCATATGAGAGACTTGTCTTGTGGATCTCAGATCCAGAGAAAGAACTCAGTTCTTTGAGAAGGGCTAAACCCTCCAGTAGGTATATATTTTTACCTTTTTATATATATCTTTTTTATTTACCTAAAATTTACAAGAAAGAAGCTCTTCTTCCTCGAGAATTTAATTCTCTATTCTTTTTATAGCTTTCTCCCTATTTTTAAAAGTTTATGGGGGGTTCTTCCACTTTAGACTTGAAGTCTTGGGTCCTTTATATAGTAGAGATGAGTTTGTTAATTAGTTTTTGAAAAAATCTCTCATTAAAAGATCCTAACTGATTTGGGGATTTTTACCCACTATTGGATTTTTGATCCAAGGGTTTCTGTCTTACAGAACAAGATTGGGGAAATATTTTCCCTTGCACAGAATTTATCCTGCAAAACAGTGATTTTTAATCACCATTGGATTTTTAATCGAACGGCCCTCTGTTTTACAGAAGGCATAGAATTTTATTCTACGATCCAACCGAAGGTATATTTCTTATTTTAGAAAAATTTGAGGAATATTTTCTCTCAACAGAATTTTAATTCTGAGTCATGATGATTTATCATCTCCGTTGGATCTTTGATCCAACGGCTCTGTTTAACAGAGAGCAGAATTTAATTCTATCTGGGCACCGACACTCACGTGTTGTGCACGCAGGCGCTAATTAGGGTTTTAATCCTTTTATGTGCTTTGCACGTTGGCGCCCGCGTGAAGAGCGTGTGCGGCGCCATATAAGAGTTTTTAACTCTGGCGCTGGCGTCCTCGTGGAAGACACGTGAGGCGCCACCTCTTTAAAAATTTTGGAACAGAGCTTTGCTCTTTTATTGGGGGAAACAACCACGATTCTGTGGTGGAATTGTTGACTTGGGGCTTCAAGTTGGTTCTGTGCACCCCCCTCTTTCCTCTCTTCTGTATCTAAACCTCTGTTTCTTGAGTTGATCACTGTACTTGCTCCAGATTTGCCTGCACACTTGCACAAAAAATATCAAAAATAACAAAATGGTTTTTATTAAATTTATGTATTTTTTATATATATACAAAAAAAATATTAACCCGAATAATAAGAAAGAAATACGTTACCGTCTCCCTAGCAGCGACGCCATTTGATTGAAGCAGAAAAACCGCGATATGTGTTATGACATGTGTTCTACTTTGTTCTCTACTTACCGTAATCAAGACGGTTTCGCTTGTAGCTAGCCGGTTGAGTACGAGTCGTCCACTGAGAGATGGTTCGTATTTGAGTTCTTTTTTTAGACGAGTTAATGAAGTTGTATATATTTATGTTTAATTCTATTCTACATGTTCGTATTTATGTTCAAGTAAACTTGTTAGGGTTAAAATTGGTTAGTAGAGTTAGAATTATTCCTGTGTTTTTCTTTTGTCATTCTTAAAATGATATTGGGATAATAGAAAGTAGAGGGGATTAGGAGGACATAGGAATGGAATTTGCGAGTTTAAGCAAGCTTTCCGACGCTAAATCCATTCCTAGTGCCCATTGTCCTTCCGCTACGTGCGCTAATTTCCAACCCTAGGCCAAATACCCACAACTATGTATCCAATTAAATCATAACTACATGTCAGTTGTAGTGCGCCCAAAAGACTTCCCGACTTAGGTCGCGGCTATATATCATGTATAGCACACCTAAGTGAGGGGGTTATGTTTGTTTGGTCTAGGTTCGTTTTAGGATGTTTGGCGAAGAGAAACATAAGGGAGTTTTCTGTCCCTCATACTACCTTCCTTAGCCCTAACAAGTGTGGAAATTATCCACACATTTAAAAGAAAAACAAAACAATAAAGAAGAAAAGCAAAAAAGGAAAAAATACGGTTTTACAAAATGGTAGCAAGCTAACTACTTGGGCCATCACCTAAGCAAGGGACTCTATAGAGTATCATGGCGTGAAAATACGGTTTAGAGAAGAAAAGAAAAACAAAACAAGAAAAGAAATAACAACTACTTAACAACAATAAACAAAATTATAATAGGAATTAAAATTACAAGACAAGAAAATGGAAATACAAGTTAAGAAAAATAACTCACATCTTCATTAACTTTCACTCAAGAGCTCTCACTATACTTTCATGGAGAATAGATGAAGAAGAAGAAGATACAAACTAAACTACACTAATTCTACTAAAGAAAAGGCATCCATACAATGGCTCAAAACTGGAGTATTTATAGACAGAGAACTGAAACCCTAGGGTCATATTCTGAGCCCTAATACAATTACCTAACTACCCCTAAAAGACTGTCAAATGATGACACGTAATGGCCGCAGAACCGCTGCTAAAACCCATATTTGGCGGCGGTTCCGCCGCGGTTTTGTGGAATTGGGGTCTCTTTTTTTCTGTGCTTCCTCCTGTTGCTTTGATCTTCTGTTTGACAGGTCCAAAATCGCAAAATGGTTCCAAAATATGTTCAGATTTTCAACAGTCCAACATGGCTTCAATTTTAATTCATTTGATCTTCATCTCCCTCGAGCTCCGCGCATCTATTGAATTTTGTGCTGCCCCTCTCGTGCTCTGTGCTTGATCGAGACACAAATGACCACTGTTATTTGTCTTGTCTTCTGTACTGGTAAGCGGCACTGGACGGATGTGGGTGACCGGAACCCGGATTTTATCTGTCTGTGGCAGATGTTCTGGATTTTGGCGTAACTGTGGAGTTTTTGTATAATTTGCGTTATTTTGGACTGAGAACATGTAACCTGTAAATATATAGCAAATACGGATCAAAAGCACCTTCCTATAAACAAACTAGCAGAAGAATGGGCGGTATTAAATGCAATATTCTAGTGTGAACACCATGTCTACTAACACAAGCAATCTATCATGAGGGCCCGTGTTTCCTAACTCCTGGATTATAACCTGTTGAGTTTGGAATACTTCAACACTAGATTGAAGTCCCGATACTAACACTTGATTCGGGCTCGTGGTTCATTACCCTTGAATTACAGCCTGTTAGATTCGAGAACACTCTTGAGATTGGTTGACATTCACTCTTAAACGTACGTTAGATTAGTTTACTCTTGTAGAGACCTTTTAGGACACTTACATGAACTCCATGTTTACTATATTTACACTACACGACCATGCTATAGTATGCTCATGTTATTTTGCCATGTTAAATAAAGCTGTCATGTTACATAGAATTCCAATGCTTATATTAAATGATATGTTTAAACACCAAATCTCCTAGTCCATTGCTTCATGATATCTAATTCCAACTTGTCATTATACTTTTATACTTCACACCATTCCTTGGGGACTTATCGAGCGAAAGTTCGCTAGCAAGTATCCACCCATCTCTTTCTTCTTTTGGATGTTCATGAGGTGGTCTGGAGACTGAGAAGACAGAAGAGACTACAGTGGATTACGACCAGATCACTACTCATGCTTAGCTTAGCTTATATTTTCTTTCAGTTTATGTATGCCACCTGTTTAGGCATTTATGTTCTTTTATTTCCTTTTCAGTTGAACTCGTGTATTGTAAATGTATCAAGTTTGAATGTAAATAAAGTTGTTGAAGTTTAAATCTCATGTTAATTTCTTGTCATTTTATATTGCTCAATTACGCTTAGCGTTTTTATTCCAGGAAATGATTTTCTCGAAATAAATACGTCGCAGGCCTAATCACATGCTGTTACTGCTCTTTTGGGAAGTAGGGCGTGGCGGATACCGACCGGCGTAATATGATGAGATTGAGATGAGGGCTAGTCCGAGAGACAACGCCTTATGGATTTGAGATTTCGAGTGTCAATGTTGGACACTCATTTGATGATGAGATTTCGAGTGTCGGCGATAGACACTCATCTGATGATGATGTTATGGATGATTTATTTCCATGGTTGTGCGATCCGTTATGATGCACTGATTAATATTGATGTATATATACGTTATCACATATTATGTAAGTATTGTATGTTATGACCTGTAGGTAGGTCTTTATTCATACGATTTCCACCTTGTGGTATCTTTTTACTCACGTGTTGTCAACTCACCCCCGTTGTGCCTTAGTTTCTTGCAGGATCGACGGATCATTAGCGGATTTGTCGGCACACATCTCCTTTTTTACGGGATATTGCTTTTGCTAAGTGGGTCACACAGCTGTATTGTAACCGCCTTCTTTTTCTGTACTTATTGGATCTAGTTAAAAACTCTATCAACCACTTGAATATTTGATGACCTAGACACGAGATTTGGATTTATATTATTTTGGATGTCGTACTCGGATGAGCCGACTTGATATTGATTATATAGTGTTTATGGTTTTCCGATTGTTATTATTCGCTTTGAACGTCGTATATTATTGCGTGGTTGTGTCTCCGCTGTGTGGTCGTCGAGCTTGCTCCCGTTTGGAAATGCTTATTTATATATTATGTATTGTACATGGTTTTCTTTAAAATTTACTAAAAAGGTGTTGCCCGATTTTAAATGATGAAATTGTTTTCAATCAAACTTTATTTAAACTTTTAAAACAACAATATTTCAAACCAAACTTAATTTTAATTTCATTTTAATAAGTCTTTTTCGAAACTTCACATCTACTATTTCTTTTACAAGTGGTTTAGATTCATGGCTTTTGGTTTATTTGGGTTACAGTGGGGTTCTATAGACTTCACGTGATTCAAGTGCCGGCCACGTATCATTTCTGGTTCGTGTATCATTCAATTTAACTGTGTAAATTATATATTTGTTAGTAGTTATATTTATTAAAAAGATTAAGACTAATTGCTAATTTTGAATGTTATTTTAATCACCGATTTTCTAACGTCCTAACGTCGCCGTGTGCAGATAAGTATTCACTTTTGCTGCTTAAACACACTGGTTTTTTTATTCCAAACTACATAAAAGCGACTTTGGCTTGCCTAACCACGCATGGTCGATGGCTATTGCTTCAGATAACATCTTCAAGTGCTCCTCTGGAAATCAACAAATGCAATTTGATTACAATGTAGATTTACATATCACCGACCAACAAATACATCATCAAAATATATACAGTATTATTTTTCTCATTTCAAGAACAAACCAAAAATTTATGTTTTTTTGGTTACCGGAATTAGAAGAAAATTTAAATTAAACCATAAAGGTTTATCTAAGACCTAGGTACCGCATCATTTTCGAAAAGCAAAAAAAAACCTTGGACACGACACATCTATCCTAACACATGAAAAAAAATCATTGAATCTTGTTTTCTTTTTCATCCAAAGAAAATGAAAAAGCATATGTTTCTCAACACGCAAGAATCATCTTCAGACACCTAACAATAATCATGTCAGTCTTGAGAAATCTTTCCTTCTTTATTTTTTTCAGAAATCATATAGGTACCGAGTCATAACCCAAGCACCATAAAAGAGCGGTAAATATATTCTATAAACGATCTTATAAAGTGAAATAAGATAGCTTTCATATTGAAAATAAAAAAGCCTGTTCCTAATAAAGATGATTGTTTAGGCTGATTATTCAATTTAGCCTAAACTATCATCTAAACTATCATCTGTATTATTATGTTCCTAATTATTCAAATAAATATCAAATGGGTGGGTACATTATGCTATAAACACCATTCCCCAAACCCAATAAGCCACCCGCTTCAACAATTGATCCAAACCCAACCCGCTAAAACCATTAGGGCTAACGATTCACATCCAAACCCGCAACTTTCAACTTCGTCCCGCCGCCGCTCCTGAACTCCCATCGCCGCCGGCGAAGAGAGAGAGAGAGAGAGAGAGAGAGAGAGAGAGAAAGATGCGGAAAGAGGGATCGAGCTCTCGTTGTGGTTCTCTATGGGATCACCTGCCATTGCTGCTTCGTTCGAGCTCAAAGGAGTCGCTGGACTACATACTCCAAGCCCTTTGGAGGACTCGCAACACCGGCCTCGACGCTACCGACCGAGAGACCATACGCGGCATCCTCGATCTCGCCTCCGATTCCGATCTCGATCCTGTAAGCTCTCTTCTTGTTTAGGGTTTCAAGTTTCAGAATCGACATTTGAAGGAAATTATATAATTTCATGAATGTTTTACACTTGCTTGCTGGTAATCTTGGATTGGAAAATGGTTAATTTTGATCAAGATTGCTGACTAGAGCTTTGCAACGCTGGTAATTTCTTAAGCAATGATAGATAATGTTTAGAACTGTTTTTGAGGTCAAGCAATCTTATTGCTTTGTTGAAGTTGCATGGTCTGTTTACTAGTGAGCTTGGCTTAGCAAAGATATCTACATGATAAAATGTTTGTACTAGGCCAAAATTGTTCAATATATTTCTATTATTACATACAAACTTTATGGCAATAAAATATCTTTGTTATGTTTATATCATTCTGTTTCTAAGAGTTTCTATTAATCTAATTTTCCATCATTATTTTATTTACTATTTAAATAATGATATATATGTTACAATGATGTTTCCATCGCTTCCTTTTTACATTTTGTGTGTCTGTGATTCATAAGAGTACCTCCACCATATACAAGAAAAACGTCCAATGGAATGTCCTTGCTATAGATGATGAATATTGAACCTAGGGCTCAACACTTAGGAATCTAATACCTTATCCATTTTATACATAAAGTTTAAATCAGAACTATTTGCTTCTTTCATAAGTTACTAGGGGTTAGACCCCTGCGCGATGCGAAAGATTTACGAATAATCCATAAAACTTTTATACATTGGGAAAAAATTGATTATATAAAGCGATATATGTATATATATATTGTTCATGGATTTATTGATATAAAAATCCATGGTTTTTATTTGCAATAGACGAAGTCCATTTCATCTATCCGAAAAACGGTGGAAGCACATGCTATTTATTTGTAAAAAATAAAGTCCATGGTATTTATCCAAAAAACAACGGAATGATATTTATTTTTTAAAAATAAAGTCCATTGTGTTTATCCGAAAATAGTGAAAGTCCATAGTATTTATTTTTGAAAAACAAAGTCCATTATATTTAGGCTAAATTTCAACTTGCTACCAAGAACTTTATAGACATTTTTCATGAATGGTATCCTGAACTTTTAAAATGATGGATTGTTACTATAAACTTTCAGAGTATCATAAAACTAACATGATGACGCTAACTGAAAATTAGAAATGACCATATTACCCTTTTATATGAATTAACAAAAAATGAATTAATATTTTTCCTAAAATTTAATTCCTTTTCTGGTTAAAATATCCTACCCTTTTATATAAATTAACAATTAACAAAAGAATTCCCATAAAAAGTTAATTCCTTATTTTTTTGTTAATTTATATAAAAATGTAATATAGTCATTTTCTAATTTTTCGTTAGCGCCATTATGGTAGTTTTGTGATATTCTGAAAGTTCATGATAGCAATTTACCATTTTAAAAGTTCAGGATACCATTCGTGGAAAATATCCAAAGTTCATTGTAGCAAGTTGAAATTTAGCCTTATATTTATTTATAAGAAACAAAGTTTATGGTATTTTCCCGAAAATCGTTGTATATGTATGGCATCTGACTGAAAATCTAGTGGGGTTTTGAGTTGATGGTGGAAATGTAATTATTTTGAAGTCCTCCCATCACAAAAGTGAAAAACGACAAAAGCCTATGGCATTTATTTGTAAACAACAAAGTCTATGATATTTATCTGAAAAACCCTTGAAAATCCTTGGTAAATATTTGTTAAAAAACATAGACCATGGTATCTATCTGAAAAAGGTGAAAGGTCATGGTATGTATTTGTAAAGAACAAAGTCAATAGTATTTATTTGAAAAACGATTAAAGGCGGTAGTATTTATTTGTAAAGAACAAAGTCCATGGTATTTATCTAAAAAACGATGAAAGGCTATGGCATTTACCTATAAAGTTCTCCCATCACAAAGGTGGAAAATGGTGAAAGTTTGTGCTAATTATTTGTGAAAAGCAAACTCTACTGTATTTATTTAAAAACCGTGAAAGTCCATGGTAATTATTTGTAAAAAACAAAGTCCGTGGTGTCTATTTGAAAAACAATGAAAGACCATGAAACAGTGAAAGACCATAGTATTTATTTGTAATGAACAAAGTCCATGGTATTTATTTGAAAATTGGTGAAATCCTATGATATTTATTTGCAACAAAATCAATGGTATTTATATAAAAAACATTGAAAGACTATAGTATCTATCTATAACAAAATCAATGGTATTTGTGTGAAAAACATTGAAAGCCTATAGTATTTATTTGCAATAAAATCAATAGTATTTATTTGAAAAATATCGAATGTGCATAGTTTTCATTTTTAACAAACAAACTTCATGGTATTTATCTGAAAAATATTGAAAGTTTATGGTATTTTAGTGCAAATCTATTTGAGTTTTGAGTTGATGGCAAAACCGTAAATAAATAGAAGTTCTGCCAAAATGAGATATACAATTTAAACCCTTTTACATCATAAAAGTAACAACTTTGTTAATTGCTATCATTAATGTAATACAATGTGGGGTGAAAGAGTGAAGGGCAAAAGGGGAAATTTGAAATTTCCACTCTTTTACCCCACTTCCTTGTTATATAAAGATAGAATAATCTTGTTAGGACAAGGTTTGCCTTTAATTAAAGGGAAAATTGTTTCCGAGCCCAATTTGGAGAAGTGAATTGTTTTTAAACCCTTCTAAAATCGTCAAAAAGCCAAATACTTCGAAAATACAAAAAGTTCGAAGCCCAAAATAACATACATATAATAATTATGATATTTTTCAAAACCCCCCAATTTTACCCTTATTCTTATATGACATAATATTTTCTAAAAAGTACGTATAATAAACAGGAGATCTCGTGCTCATCCTTTTCTTCTGCTACTCTGTCTTCCTTAACTCGCAAAAGAATCTCCCCTTTTCGAGCTCCAATAGAAAAATTGAATGCAGATTAAAATTTGACTTCTAATTCTAATCTCCATTCTCAAATTGTACTTTTTCGTTTCTAATTTTCAGTAACCTAATCTCAACCTTGTTTTTATAGTCAGAACTTGAGGACGCTACCCCAATCTCTTTAGGATGCGCTTGGTAGGAGGTAATTTAGACGGTAATCTTAGATTACGATGAAATATTAACATGCTTATTTAGGTGTAAAAGATATTTCCGAGAATATAGGATTATCATGGTAATCAAATGACCATATTTCATGGTAATCATATTCCCCCCAAACATGTGTCTATCCTAAATTACCATGAAATATTCCTGCCTAACATGAAATGATCCACGACCCTCCGCCGTCGGCCTTCCTCGCCATCCACCGGCTTGTCGTCCCTGCCGCCCATCGTCGGTCGTCCGCCGGTTATCACCGACCGTTCACCGTCCGACCTACCGCCGATCCGACGTTCGTCGCCGGCCGGCCGTAGTTCGTCGCCGGTCATCCGCCGCCTGTTACCGTTCGTCATCGGCCTTGCCGTCATCAGTCGTTCATCGCCGGTCTTGACACCATCCACCGGCCCGTCGATCTTGCCGCCAGTCGATGGTTGCACATATATTGTCGGGAATGATTAAAATATACCAAATACGTTAATGCAAAATTCCTTGGAATTAGATGCCCGGTCATCCCATTTTCTGGAATGCGAGAATTCCCGTTAATCTTTTATTCCATATACCAAGCGCAACCTTAGATTTATGATTTTTCTTTATCATTTTTTCTTCATTAACGAGTGACATGATTGTGTTCAAATTTTTTCAATGATTTCGAGTGAGGTCATAAATTTCTTAACCTAAAATCGTAGATATGATGGCTGAAATCTTTTTTTCCTATAAGATTTAGAAAGAAGATGAGTTAAGAAAAGAAATTAGGGTAAGAGAAGAAATTATGGCAAATAATAATAAAAGAGAAAATAATAAAGAAGAAAGAAGAGGGGTTAAGGAAAGAAATTAGGAAAGAAGATGGGTTAAAAGAAAAAATTAGGGTAAGAGATGAAATTAGGGCGAATAATAATAAAAGAGAATAATAAAGAAGAAAGAAGACGGGTTAAGAGAAGAAATTAGGGCAAACAATAATAAAGAGGAAATAATATTAAAGAAGAAAGAAGATGGGTAAGAGAAAAATTAGGGCAATTAATAATAAAGAGAAAATAATATTAAAGAAGAAAGAAGATGGATAAGAGAAAAATTAGGGCAATTAATAATAAAGAAAAAATAATAAAGAATAACAAAAAATCTCACATTTTAAAATCTTGGTAAATCTTAAACTTCTCATGCTTTAATATTTTGGAAAATCTTAATGCATACAAAAATACGTATACAAATCAAGGGTTGGGTTTAAAATAATGTCAAATTATATTTTTGGAGTTTTCCACAATTTTGAAACTTTGTGGGTTTAAAAATAAATTAGGTTATGAAATTGGGCCGGAAACAATTCTCCTTTAATTAAAAAGTACAATTCTAAAGGGTAATATATTTTTTGGTTAGTATTGCATGATTTCCATTTAGTTTGGGTGGAAATAGAAATGGTACACATCTGCATGTACCTTTTTTTGGACATGAATTGCTTTTTCATGCACACTTTGGCTAAATTAGTCATGTGCACATATTACGCATTGAACCTTTAAATATATATGTGTTTTCTCATTGCTAAATAATTTGGACCGAAGAGTTACATCATTACAACTACATACAGTGAAATTGAAATATCTCTGAATGGAATGAAACAACTTTAAAAATTATCTATAATACTCCCTAAGTGAAAATGAGACATAAGTTTTGATTGTTCTTTTGGTAACTTCACTTCAAATTTTTTAGTTTCACATCCTTATGTTATTTATAGTATAACATGTTTGTGACGTGGGCTAATAAAAATTATGGGTAATTTTATGGAAAAGAATTACAAAGAAATTGCTATGATAAAAATAAAAAGTTTTTATTATGGTGATTTTTAAACATCCGTATGAATTTTATATTCTCACATTCATTCAACAAAAAACCCTCAGTCTTTAATTGAATTGATGTTTGTTGGTTTAAATTCTTTGTTTTTTGTTAAATGATCTTAGTAGGCAATTATCGATTTAAGTGATCAATGTTTAAAGCAAATACTACATGCATTCCTCTAATTTACAAAAGATGAACTGCTGCTCAGTTGTTTAAATAAATCAAACTAATAATAACATATGTAAGATGATAGTTCAATATGTATTAAACACATACAGAAATAAATCGGACAATTGCAAGATTAGGTTGCAAAAGATTCGAAAGGTCTTTATGCATTAAAACATCCTTAAAAATTAATACAAATCCCACCGATTCACAACTACAATGTCCATAGAATTAAACGCGTCTATAATTCGTTTATCATTTAAAATTATTATTGTTGTTAATTGTTTAATACTACTTAAACGATAATATAAATTCTTTATATCCAATGCAACTATATAGCCTAATTCTTCATCCAATGGCCACACCATCAATTCAACTGAGCAATGATTCAATCAGAAATTATAGAGTATATGTTACAGAGTAGAAGTTAGAGGGAAAATAGGCAAGACTATAAACCAAGCATTCAATATTTGGCCTTAATAATACTTATTGTATGATCAGAAATTTACTTTGTCCATTGTTTAATTTCTATAGTTCTATAAAATATATGAACGACTTTATTGTTGTCTATGAGTAGGTGTTGAAGATTTTGTTGTGGTCGTAGTTCTCTAAGGAGGTTAGTCAATTAGAACTAATAAGCGGAACTGGAACATATTGGGATAATAAAATTAATGGTGTTAGTCAATTGGAACCAAAACTAAAAGTTCCACTTTTTGTATTAGTCATGGATGGAACTAGAACTGGGATTGATGGGTCAAAAGTTCTAAATTTTGTTCAACTATATAAAGACTCTACAACCCCACTACTTAAAATTATCCTAACTATTTTTGTTGAACTTGATCATCAAATTAGAACTCTTTCTTCCCTCTCTCTCTGCACGTTTTTTCTTCTTTTTTTAGGGTTTCTTTCTCTCTCTTTCTGATTTTTCTTTTTCTCTTCTTTAAGTCAAAAAATATCATATCAAAGGTAAATCCAAAAAAATTAAAATTTATATCTTTTCATATCTTTTTTGTTTTTTATATCATAAGATCCACTCTTACAACATATATAGATTTGAAAAACACGAACCCGCCCTAACGGATTCACACACACACACTATATATATATATATATATATATATATATATATATATATAGAGAGAGAGAGAGAGAGAGAGAGAGAGGCTATTTTATCACCGTGTTTCTAAAGAGAGAGACTATTTTATCACCGTGTTTCCAAGTAACTTTATAGAAATTTGTCATGTCGCCATATCTATCTCATGCCGTATCTATTTCCATGTCTTTGCGAATCTTGCAAGTTCTAGCCTTTAAAGAAATTGTTGAAACTCCATACTAAAGTTTATAGTAATGGACCAAAAATTATATATCCTTCGATTAATTCAAAATTCGCGAAAGTGGACGGCACTATAAGCTATTTTTATCCGATAGTTTTAAATTAGCCAAATTTCAAAAGTTTTGACAAAATACCTACAATATCCAAAATTCTCATGAATAATAGTGAAAAAAACTATTTCAACTTTTTGATAAAAGAAAACGGAGAATTTTCAATTTCTTCTTTCTCATTCTCCATCTCTTTACTTTAATTTCTAAAACCAAGGGAAATATACAATAAAAGCGTTTTGACGACAAAAATATTAGATCGGAAAAAGCGAAAGTTCATGGTATTTATATGCAATTTGCTAAATTTCTTGTAATTCATAAAACCTTACATAAGTGAAAAAATGGGTAAAAGGTCACGTCTTAGGTAAAATTATTCTATGTACTGGGTATAGCGCCCTGTCATGAAAGGGAAAGACATACGAGTATGAGAAAGCTGCTCGATGGGTGCTCGAAAAATCTCATCTCTTTCTCTCTCCTATCCGGTGCACATTGCACCCGGTAATACTGAATAAGTTCTTTACATGTAGACATTTTTGGGGATGTTAATGGACTGTCTTACAATGCTAAGTTTCTTTTGCTATGCTCTTAAAAATTACAAAATTACGGAACACCCCCTCAACATAGCACCACCACAAAGTTCAAAGTCAAAGGTAAAATTGGAAAGAGATTTAAAAAAAATGATGGGTGGTGCTTGTTCCAAAGCAATAATAGTGTCGACGGAGAGGTGAAATATTTCCAAAGTGCTACCCATCTTTGTATTATAACAAAGATGGATTCAGTTTACACCAAAATATAGCTTGTACTAAGTCTTTAAGCTATATAAGTTTGCATTATATAAAGTCTAAGGTTATGTAAATGATCAAGTGACAGCATAATACATAATTTATAACAGCTTTCTGATGGAAAATGCATGGGTCACTGGTAGCCTGGTAGTATTAAGTTCAATTCAGTGCAAGGTGGTCTATCGGGATGTAGCATTCTGTTATTAGCTTTATTCTTGTATTCCCTTTCAGGCAAATATGATCATAAAATTTCTTTTACTGCAGTTTCTTACATCTCAATCCTCTTCATTCTGAAAGTTATCTATGTATATTGCTTGGCATGTCATTTTTCTCTTGTTACCCAGTGATGTCTGTTAATTACTGAGAATTCTGTGTAGTGTGAATCATTTAATGGCATTAAATTTGAATCTATTTCTTGATTCCTTGGATCCTGTTACCCATGCAGCTCTTGGTTTGCCTTCGAATGCTAATTCGTAGGTGTGTTTATGAGAATATTGCAAAAGATGACTTTCAGAAGCTGTTTCCTCAAGAGGTTTTGCCTGAATTGCAAAGACTGCTTACACTGCTTCTACAAAAGTTTCAGCGGGAGTGGCGGGAAGATATTTTGAAGGATAAGGTTCTGCTTTAATACTTTTCAGTCTGAAAGTCTGAAGATACTTTCAGGCAATATCTTGAATTCATTGTTTTTTCTCCAACATTTTCAGAATCAGGAAAAGAAAATGAAAAGGCATATGAGCAATCTTGTAACCCTTTTTTTCTCGTCTGCCTCTTTCATTCGACATGCATTTGTTAGATATTAACTTTGTCTGTCATTCTTTTATTTCTTTTGAAAAGCTATACGATGTGAGTTAATTATATTATATATTTTTGAGAAATTACTTGTGCAAATAACCTATTGACAAAGGAGATCAGGAGCTCAAATTCTCTTTTGCAACTTATAGGTTTCTGTACCTGATTTGAAGGAAATGATGTGGGACAAAGGTGATCACAATTCAGATTCCAGTGATCAGGTTGCCGTTATTAAGTTGAAGGTATCTGATAACTGATTGGTAGTCTCTCTCTCTCTCTCTCTCTCTGTGTGTGTGTGTGTGTGTGTGTGTGTGTGTGTGAAGTGAAAAGATAACCACACAAGACCCAACCAATTGTTTATTTTTCCCCCCTTGGGGGAGCTTAGATAAATAATAGTGATGTGTATGATCCTCTCTTTTATATGCTCCCTCTCTCATAAACACTAGAACACACAAACATACCAGTAGTTCTTTTTCTTCCTTTTTTCGTTGTTTGGGGGGGGGGGGGGGCGCTAATACATATCATCATGGTGAAGGTTTTATGCGTCCTCTCAGACATGCTTCCTCCCTCTCACTCACCAACGTGTGTGCATGCACAAAGGGAAAAAACACGGAATGATTTATTTCCTTTTTGGGGTTGCACAGAAATCAAATGTTTTGAGGGTCACATGCCCTCCTCCAACTCTCCGTGGTGCACACTCACTTGAAGGCATAACCGAATGACTGGTCTTTTCTTTTTTAACGGGGTTTGGTCAGAAATCTGATGGTGAAAAGTTGTGTAGGTATGCTGGATGTCCTTAATTAACTACAATAGCATACAACAAAGAAGTATCCATCCTTAACAAAGAATATAACCATTTAAAGGCCCCTTTTCATTATTCAAGTAATAAACATGGTTAACAATCAATTTTCGAAGATTACTCCCTTTCCCTTTTCTGTTAATGTTTCCAACTGATATAGTATGAATATTGTTTAATTTAGTAGTTGATGAGGTTATCTTAGCCTGTAATATATTTTATTAATATGTTTAGAGTGGGTATTGCAGCTTCAAGAAGATACAAAGTCTTTGCATGGAGACACAGAGGTCAAATTCCAATTAGCAAAGGATACTCTGGAGACAATGCTAAAGTCGTTGTATTTCATTAGGGATCAGATGTCAAATGTTGTAAGTAAAACTAGATTAAATCTTGTTGTGTTTTCGATGCTTGAAGGTTTCTTTTTAGTGGGCTGATAATAGTCAAATGCCCCTCTCCAGGATGATACGCCAAATGGAGAGGGACAAGCACAAGAAGTTGGCAGAACCTAACGATACTTTGCCTATAAAAAAAGGTATGACAGCTTTTCACATACAATTGTGGCCATCAGCTAACGCAGTGAATGTGGTATTAGATATTCCTTTAAAACTGTAAATTATACATATAAGATGAACTGCTTATTTGCTATATTCACCCCTTTTATGTTGTCTCGTTATGCAATTTATTGGTTGATTTAACATTTTGGAAGGAGAAGCATGCTATTACTTCTTTATCTTCTTCCCCTTTTATGACTCATGATATGTAAGGCTGCAAAAAGAGGACTAATCAATTCCCTGTTTCTAAAAAAGTTAGAAGGAACGCAACGAACCATATACTTTCAGTGAACCATATACTTTCAGTTTATAATGCCCATCTAGGTATTCAAATTTTAATATATGAAGGCAGTAACTAATTCAAATCAATGTGTGTACGGAATTCCCTTAAAGATTATCAAAGTACTCCTGACAAAGTTAAGAACAAAAAAGTAGTGGACATCAGATTGGGTTGAGAGAACAGACTAGACAATAGACACACGTAAGATCTTGTAAATTTACCCAAAATGATTGATTAAACTGCTCCACACATTCAACTCATGGCATATCTAAGTAGATGCGCAGTAAGCCACTAAGTCAATTAATTTGAACTTGCAGAGAGGTAGGGCCATTTATTGAAATAGCAAAAGGGACCTTATTAGGTTGCACTTGTGCATTGATCAAATATGGAACAGATTAACATAGTAAGATTATCAAACCCTGGCTTGCACACTGCTTTTTATGATTGTGGGAGCATATTCACCGATCTGTTTAAGACTGGTAATGTTCTAGGTACAACTCACGAACTCACCAGCTTGGTGAAAATGCATTCTGGGCAAGTTCTATAAGATTATAGTGATGATATGGCTTATTATTCCTGAAGAATTAATATAAGAGGAAGGACTTTGTTCTTTTCTCATTATCTAGTATATATAACAACAGTGGAGATGGCTCAGATAATTGTACAAGAGAATACCCGTGGTATAGGATAATTCAACGACATGGAGTATTAAATTCCACCGTTAATCTGTTAGTTGTTGGATAGAGGATAAACTAGGGTAAAACGGATTTAGATGGCTTGGGTATGTGAAGTGGAGGCCTACATGGGTGTATAAGAGAGGTGTTCCCTACCGAAAGACGCGACCGGGACGTTGGGACGTCGGGGCCTGAATTTCGGGGGCAGATGCTATTTGGTGCTATCCGTCCACCTCTCCGAAGATGCCAAGTTGATTTATGGCACCATGTATCGAAGTTTTAAATGGATGCGGCCGATATAGCAGACTTCGTCAGATTCCTCCTCGTTGAGGGGTTTTTTTGATTGTGAGGACGCTCTTCTCTGCAGACGCAAGCCCCTGCAGTTAATTACGCTACCACATCGCGGTAACCACTTTCTCCTTCTCCAGATAGTCACTTCGTGTCGTATGTGTTTGTTTTGTTTTTGGTTGCCCGTGGATTGTATACGGAGACTAATTTATGTTGTCGTCCGTAGGGCGTGGATTAGTCCAAATCCGTATCTTCTTACATTTTGGTTTTGGGTTGGGTTTAAGGATACGTTAGTTTCATTTGAGACTAAGATCAACTTAAACGTTTGTTAAGGATACGTTAGTCTAATTTTAGACTAAGATCAACTTAATGGGATCATTTAGATCCAACAAGAGAGCATTTGGGCTCTATTGTTTATTTTAGGGACATTGCGGTCGATTAGTTTAAGGACATTACGGTCCAAGTTTAAGGACATCGTAGTCCATAGGCTTAAGGACCCCACAGTCCAAGGTTAAGGACATCATAGTCCATGGGCTTAAGGATCCCACAGTCCGTAGTTTAAAAACATCACAGTCTATAAAGTTTAAGGGCATCATAGTCTATGAGTTTAAGGACCCCACAGTCCATGGAACGTTTGGTTATCGGGACCCGTCACCTCTCTGAAGACGTTGAAAAATTACGACAAATATCAAAGGAGTGAAGAGATGTACCCTTGAACCAATTTTGGTTGAAAGATCTGTAGTCCAATTTGGGATTAAGATCTGTTAAAAGATTTATGAGCATATGGGCTCAATTAATCTGAATGAGGGGTTTATGGCCAACTTGGGCTCGGCCCACTCAGTTAAAATGTTAAACATTTGACAATGCTGGACATTGATTTGAGTTTTGACAATATTTTTGTCTTTTATTGAATGCTGAGCATTCATCATAGCTCTGTGGTTTTATTTATAGAATAATTTATGTTCTTTTAGCGCACACGTGAGGAGCACGTGGCGCGTTTGACGCTTTGCGCCAGTCAAAGAGCGCAGAGCGCTAGTTTATGAGCGCATTGCGCTTCTGCTGAGTGGCGCACACGTGAGGAGCATGTGGTGCGCTTGGCGCTGAGCGCTAGTTTATGAGCGCATTGCGTTTCTGCTGAGTAGCGCACATGTGAGGAGCACGTGGTGCGTTTGGCGCTGAGCACCAGTCCAAAGAGCGCAAAGCGCTTCTGTTCAAGTAGCGCACACGTGGGAAGCACGTGGCGCGCTTGGCGCTGAGCGCCGGTCCAAGAGCGCCGAGTGTCAGTTTATGAGCGCAAAGCGCTATCTGATCAGTTTTATGATCTGAGAAATAAATTCTCGTTTAGAAGAGACTTTGTCTTAAGATTCTAAGAACAAAGTTCTTATTTTGTAGGAGATGTTTGAATCTCTTATTTTGATGAAAGATTTTGCCTTTATGGATCTGTGATTCTAAGAGAATTGACTTATTCTCCCCCCTTTATTTTATAATGAGATGTTCATGATCTCTTTGTATAAAAGACCTTAGTCTTATAGATCTATGATTTGTGAGAAGAATTATGTTCTTATTTTATGATGAGATCCTTTAATCTTTTTGTGAAAGACCTTGGTCTTGTAGATCTATGATCTTAAAAAAAGAAGTGAATTCTTATTTTTAATATGAGATGATTTCATCTCTCTGTTTATTTTTACCTTGAAGAAAATCTTCTTCTACCGAGAGCTTGGCTCTTCTTTCTGAGATTTCTCAGAGTTTGTAGGGGGTTCCTCTGAATGTTTCTGTATATCTGAGACTTGATGTCTTAGGGCCTTTATATAGAGCAAGCTGATTTGTTCGATCAGTTAAGGAGATCTTTTCTCCGATTGATTTGGGGATTTCCCTACCGTTGGATCTTTTGATCCAAGCGCTTCTGATTTACAGAAGACGATCTTCTTGTTTTTAACAAGATTGAGAAATCTTTCCCCACAGAATTTATTATGTATTTTGGTGATTTTTAATCACTTTTGGATCGTTGATCCAACGGTGCTCTGATTTACAGAGCACAATCTTTTTGTTTGGAAAGATTTTGAGGAATCCCTCCTTAACAGAATTTTATTCTGGTTAATTGATGATTTATCATCTTTATTAGATATTTGATCTAACGGTGGGGAGTTTTTAGTTTCAGCGCTAGCGCACCCGTGCCTTACACGTGGTGCGCTGCTTAGAGTGCGGCGCACTTGGCTGGTGCTAGCGCACCCGTGCCTTGCACGTGGTGCGCTGCTTAGAGTGCGGCGCACTTGGCTGGCGCTAGCGCACATGTGCTTTGCACGTGGTGCGCTGCTTATAGTGCAGTGCTAGCGTACACGTGCTTTGCACGTGGTGCGCTGCTTAGGGCGCAACACACTTGGCGCTGTTATGAAGCGTTGCTTCATTTCAAAATTTGAATTTTGAAATGAGTTTTGCTCTGATTGGAGGAAACAAATGGTAATAAAATTGTCGTTTACTTAGCAGCGAGAGCAAAAGATGGGCCTAAACACAAACATAGATGAACACATATAAGAAGATAATTTTGCTATCAGTGTATGCAGCTGACTGCGACGGTGACGACTTGTTATTACCTCACAATTTTGTCCCCCCACCAAAAAACAAAATCTAGTCGATCGTTATTACCTCACTTGGAAAATCCTATAACTTGATCAAAGTAGTGCTTGTTAGCATGAGTCTTTGACATAGTTCTGTTTAAATTGAACTCCTGATTTTCCTCTATCTTGGATTTGATATATTCAGGCATCTCTGTTATTGATTTACGCCATTAGCATGTTTTCTATTCTTAGAGGCTCATTTTATTTTATGGCAATTCCTTTTACTCATTTTAAACCTTTGTTTCCAACAGAAATTTCGAGTTAAGATGAGAAGAAGAAGATTGACTAAAGAGTGACTCATGCAGTAGCATGATTCTCTAATGTTGGAAGGCGCAATCAGTTAGAAGAGGAATTTATGTTCGTTTTCGTTTTTCCTTTTGTTTATTTTGATAGTATTTTAATTGGCTTTACTAATGTACTGATCTAGCTTTGTAGATCTTCAAGCCATTATAAAGGAAAAAGGCAAAAGAAAAAGAAGGAACTTGTTTTTCCTCGCTGCTTCAATACACAAATCCTGCTAGAATATCTACCATCGCGAATTCATCTCTTTATATGCCTGTATTTACTTCCGCTGAATGTTGATCGATATCATTTTCCTGAGTATTTGTGTATTTTCAGCATTAGATTTCATGTATTTTTAATGTCACTCACCAAATTCATGAATTTCGGTAATTCTTTTGCGTGACTTGGCCACAATTACCATGCTTAGAAACCGTAAGGCCTGTAAACCATAAATGGTTATAAACAATATATTTTCCAAATTAAAATTTAATAACGAACTTCAATAAAATCTCTAGTTCTTAAAATAATATTTAAAATTAAATGATAACAAATCTTTAAATTCACATAGACTTATTTGAAACTCCAAGTTTATTAAAAAAGACATAATCCTCGGGATAACTTTATTATACAAGCAAAAGCTTGTCCAGTTGGCTGATATGTAACTTGTTAAAAATCGGACTAAGCAAACCACAGCTCAGTAAGTTTAAGCCATATACATTCTAACTCATGCAAGCAAGCGATTGGATGAAACAAGGGTCACTCGTAAAATTAGAAATGAACTCCCATACCGAGTACTGTACTGAGTACTGTTTGTCATAACACATATAAATTGGATCACGCATGTATATAATAAATCAAATGGCATGAGTCATGCAAATAATATGGAGGAGGTTATATCAAAGATGAGAGAGGGTGAATTAAATATGTTTATATCCACGGGCTACCACTTATGAACCAATGGCTGGGTCATCACTTACTAACCGGTGATTGGTACGACCTATAACGACAAAAATCCTGGGGTCTACAGCGACGACCTACAACTGCATATCCATATAACGCTGGCACAGTTAATCTCTTACTCATGTGCACCCTATAAAACCATTTAACGCAGGTGTACACCTTAAGAAGGGATTTTGTCAATTATGAAAATCATAATGCTAGTAAATGTCAATTCAACTATTTCACAAGTCACGTGAAAACACATATTGATGATGCTCGATATCGGTGATCTCCCAGATCATGACACATGGCAGATGACGTGTCCCATGCAAGAAAGGACCTACAGGGACCGATCGGACCACACCTATGCTCGTCCTACCGAGCAGACGCTGGCTCACCTACGAGCCCCCCTGCATAACCGGCCTCCTCGGCCTCACAGCTCATCTCCGAGCTACCGCAGAACTAGATACCTCGGCTCTCCCGCTCGTCCGAGAGCTCTCCCGCCGAGGTCATCTTCCTCGGTCTCATCGACCGACCAACAGCGCCGCTCGCAGGCGTAAATGCCATCCCGCGAATCTCGCCATGCGCGAGATCTCCGCCGGCCACATCCCACGTTCTACGCCACCACGATCCCCCATTAGCGAGCCCGTCTCGCCATTAATGGGAGGTCCCGCTCATCACGCGGGCGTGACGTCGGGAGCGTAACGGCCGGCGTGACTCTCGCGCCTGCTGCACCTGCTGCCACCGCTACTTAAACCCCTCTTTCAGACGGTCAAGGTAAGCCATTTTTACTCCACTAAGCCGCTACTCTGCTCGGATCTCTAAACTAACTTGATCGTCGGAGGGTCCTCGGTGGTGTAACCACCCCGTGACTTCCTTGCAGGGAACTCGGCAACCACAATCTCAACCCATTGAGATCCACACGCTTCAGGAGCGACAGCCTTCAGATCCAATCCTAGCCACTCATCGCAGCCATCAGCAGATCAACGGAAAGCAACATCTGAAGGAGATTCCACCCTCCATCAGCTGGTGCCGTCTATGGGAAGCAGGATTCCACAAAATCATAAGTTCGCCTTCCGATCTCATTCCGATGGCCAGCGATCATCACGACGATCCAAGCGCCAACCGCCGTCTCCCTCTCAACGGAGACGCGGACGAGCCTACTCCGCCGAATGCCATCAACGCCCTCGCCGGCCGGATAGACCGACTCGCATCCTTCGTGGAGGCGCTCGTCCGCATCCAAACGGCGGGGCAAAATTCCCAGGTCGCCGCTCCCCTGCTTCGGGACCAGGACCCCTATGGGGGAAGAGAAGACTCAGCCCGCGTCGGCACGGCCGACCGCCGCCTCGCTGCCTCCCACGACCGCGGATCCCCCGGGACAGTACGTTCTGCGACCCGCTGGGCGCCCAACAACTCGACACCGAGGTCCGTCGCGAGAGCGCCCCGCCCCGAGGTCTTTCGCGTGCCTGTCCCTCCTGAGGAAAGTCAGTCAGCTCACCTGTCACCAGGCATGACCGACACACCCTCCCCCGACGGGGCCGCACGGACGGGGCCCGTCAAGGCAGCTCAAAGGCCACCTCACTCGGGGATTTGAGGAACCTCATCGAGAGAAACCATGGCCGAGGCTAGACGCAGGCCGCCAACAGCAGGGGCCTGGGATTAGAATGCGCTGAGTCGTCGGGGTACCATGGCCGACTCGACGCCCTCGAGAAGAAGATCGAGAGTCTGCATCGGGAAGGTCACCGTTCGAGCGACGGGGCTAAGTATGCCGCCGACTCGCTCACAAAACCGTTCACCGAGGAGCTGCTCGTCGTCCACGTCTCCTCCCGCAACAAGCCCCCAAAGGTCTCCCTCTTCGACGACAAATCTGACCCGAAGGACCACTTGGATGCGTTCACTGCAGGAATGAGCTTCCAAGACCACTCCGATGTCGCCCCGTGCCGAGCTTTCCCGACCACTCTCATCCGTGCCGGGCGGGACTGGTTCCGAGGACTCGAGCCGCGCTCGATCTCAACCTTTGATGAGCTGGCCACACAATTCCTCGGCCACTTTGTCGGGAACAGGCGGCAGAAGCGCACAGTCGACCACCTCTTCACGATCAAAAGTGGGGACATGGAGACATTCAAGGCCTACGTCACCTGTTTCTACAACGCCCTCCTCGAGGTCCTATAGCACCGGGACGAAACGGTCATCACGGCTCTAAGGTCTGGTCTTAGGCACAAGGAGTGGTTACGCTCTTTTGCACTGGCGCAACCTAAGACCATGGCCGAGGTAAAATCCTGGACCGAGCGCGAGGTCTAGCTCGAGTCCGAGGTGAACGCAAGCCTCCCCCGAGCAGAGCAAGCTGACCAGAAAGCCTTGGAGAGAGTGATTCCATGACAAGCAGGCAAGGCACCGCGCTTGAAATCTTTCATACTAAAACTTTTTAGGATGGTGTCTATGTACTTTGATTGGGACAATCCCAATAACCTCTTGGATCTATCTCTATAGATCCTTATGCCCAAAATGCATGAGGCATCACCCAGGTCCTTCATGGAGAACCTTTGTGATAAGAATAGTTTGACCGATTGTAGCATAAGAATATCATTTCCTATCAGGAGAATGCCATCTACGTACAATACGAGAAATGTGACAGTACTCCCTACAATCTTCTTATAAATGCATGGTTCATCTATATTTTTGATAAAATCAAACTCTTTGATTGTATCATCAAAGCAGATGTTCCAGCTCCGTAAGGCCTGCTTTAATCCATAAATGGATTTAAGCAATCTACATGCTTTCCCGCTGCTCCCACTGTCAATGAGGCCCTCTGGCTGATCCATAAAAACGCATTCTTCTAAATCACCATTTAGAAATGCAGTTTTAACGTCCATCTGCCAGATTTCATAATCATAGTGAGCGGCAATAGCAAGTAGGATCCTAATGGATTTAAGCATTGCTACTGGAGAGAAAGTTTCATCATAGTCCAATCCTGGTCTTTGACGAAAACCTTTCGCTACTAACCTTGCTTTAAAGGTCTCTACCTGTCCATCTATACCAATCTTTCTTTTAAAGATCCATTTGCACCCTATGGGTTTTATCCCAGGAGGCGCAACGTCCAAAGTCCATACTTTGTTGGTATACATGGATTCCATTTCGAATCTCATGGCTTCCAGTCACTTCACTGAGTCACCACTCATGATAGCTTGCTGAAAACTAATAGGGTCATCATCATCCATGATGCAATCTTCTCTATCACCATCAATGAGAAACCCATAGAATCTCTCTGGTGGGCGAGAAGTTCTACTAGATCTCCGGAGCGGCTGAGGTTCTTGAAGTTCTACTGCAACATCAGTTTCAATCAATTCGTCCTGAGTAATTTATGTCTCTAGAACCTCTTCTAGTTCTACCGCATTGCCATCAGTACTGTCTGTAAAGATTTCATTTTCCAAAAATATGGCATGCTGAGCAACAAACACCTTTTATTCCTCCTTGTGGTATAATAGATATCCATACGAATTTTTTGGATACCCCACAAATTTACACATGACCGATCGTGTCTCGAGTTTGTCTGGATTCTGCTTTTTAACAAAAGCCGGACAACCCTAAATCCTAACTCTTTTAAGAGATAGTCTCTTTCCACTCCATATCTCATATGGAGTGGTAGACACGGTCTTGGTTGGAACCCTGTTTAACAGATATATCGCTGTCTCTAATGCATGCCCCCAAAAGGAAAGCGGTAACTCAGCATCACATATCATGGATTGTACCATATCTAATAGGGTACGATTCCTCCGTTCTGACACACCATTGTGCTGTGGTGTGTAAGGAGGAGTGAGCTGAGAGAGAATCCCATTCTCTTTTAAGAAGTCTAAAAACTCTGTACTTAAATATTCTCCACCTCGATCTGATCGAAGTTTCTTGATGCTCAAGCCTGTTTGTTTTTCTACTTCAAGTTTGTACTCCTTGAATTTCTCAAAAGCTTCGGATTTATGCTTTATCAAAAACACGTGTCCGAATCTTGAGAAATCATCAGTAAAAGTAATGAAGTATGAAAAACCACCTCTAGCATGTGTAGACATTGGTCCGCATACATCACTATGTATGAGGCTTAAGAGTTCCACAGCTCTTTCTCCGTGTCCAGTAAACGGAGTTTTGGTCATTTTACCTTTGATACAAGACTGGCAAGTCGCATAAGATTTATATTCAAAAGGATTTAAATATCCATCTTTATGTAGTTTGTTTAGTCTTGTTTCATTAATATGACCAAGTCTACAATACCAAAGAAAGGCTTCATTTATATCTGAAAACTTTCTTTTATTAGTATGTTGTATATTGAAAACTGTGTGTTGGTTCAGGACGTAAATACCGTTATTTAGTGTACCATACCCAATCAACTCTTGATTCAAGTTAATGTTCATAACATTATTTTGCAATACAAAATGATATCCTTCATTGTCCAACAAAGAAACGGATATTATATTACATAGCATACCAGGTACAAAATAACATGGGTTCAAAACCAAAATACAACCCGAAGGCAACCCAAGATGATACTCTCCTACGGATACAGCATGTACATTGGAACCATTTCCAATCCGCAAAGTATGGTCACCTGTCTTCAAAACTCTACTGTTTCTCAATCTCTGCATACAATTGCAGATGTGAGAACCAGAACCGGTATCAATACCCAAGATGCAGAGTTTAAAGAAAAACAGTTTTCAGTTACAAACACACCTGAAGTGGAAGCATCAGCATGCTTCTTCTTCTTGAGATCAGCAAGATACATAGCACAGTTGCGTTTCCAATGTCCCGACTTGTGGCAGTAAAAACATTCTCCTTTCCCGCTTCCCGCAGCCCCGGATTGGTCTTTCCCCTTTGCCTTTTTAACTCCACCTTTCTGTTTGATGAAGGCCTTGGTTTTTGGGACTGAAGAGGAAGATGGCCCAGCAAGCAGAGCGGGAGTCCTCGTTGTTTTCAATGTGCTCTCTGCACTTCTCAACATATTGAGAACTTCAGGCAATGATTTCTCCAAATCGTTCATATTGAAATTCACTATGAACGGAGCAAAAGCAGGGGAGAGAGACTGTAGAACAATATCCGTATATTGCTCATTATCCATGGTCCATCCCAGTTCCTCAAGTTCTTCTATAAGACCAATCATCTTCAAAATATGGTCTCCTACTGATGTACCAAGGGCCATTCGCATCTGAAACAGCTTTCGAGATGCCTCGTATCTCAAAGTACGAGATTGCTCTTCATACAAATCCTTTGTGTGAAGAAAGATAGATTGTACATCCATATTCTCGTGTTGCTTCTGATGGATATTATCCATAGAAGCAAGCGTGAGTCACTTGGCCGTGTTACAATCAATATCCTAAGTTTTTCGGATCTCCCTATCCGAGACAGATGATTCAGGTCCTGGGACGGGTGGGGCTTTGGTTGTGAGGACATATGATACTTTATCATATGTAAGTGCAATGTTCAAGTTCCTCAACCATTCTTTATAGTTCGGTCCTGTCAGTTTATTTTTCTCTAGTAGAAGCTTAAGTCCCGTCATCGGTATCTGCCATTAGGAGAGAGAAAAGAATACACTCAGCGAAATACTCTTGCAAAAAATTAGATTGGTTATTATCTTATCTAATCGATATCTCCCACTGCTTTTATCAAATTTTCTTTCAAAACCTGAAAAGAAAACTAGCCAGGTTTAATTACATTCTACAGTTTCGCTAACCGGTCAGCCAGGCCAGTGTCGGTACTTTGAGGGAGGTTCCCCGTGCTTTCGCACGGACCTAATTAAAATAAACCTCGTTTTCCCAGAGGTCAAACCCCGTTAACACCTTTCTAGACACCTACTGGATTAGCTAATTGTAAAGTGTAAAATTCTCCTAGAAGTAACACTTACTCACAGTGGGATCGGGATCCAACCATCATATAGATGGTATGCAATCTCATTGCAAATTTCAACTCTTGAAACCCCCGATATTGTTTTTACCCCTAGTTACTTATGACCTTGGCTATGGTCAAAATATCATAAGTACTAGTCAAGTTCTACCCGTCATTTCGAGATTAACTAGACCCACCCATATGACCCTTGACTATGATCAACATAATCACATGAATGTCCTAACTGATCGCATCATATGCTTTGTAAGAAGACATCACTTAGCTATTGTACACTACGCCTTGACTATGATCAAAATACGCAGCACGAATATTAAGTACTCTGCTTCCTAAAATGACAGAGGGTTGCGGATGTTTTTTATGAAAACCTTTAAAGGTTTGAACTTGATCTCGTTGTAGAATCAAAACAGTTTAGAAAAGGAGTGGCTTAAGCTCCGCATCTTTTGAAACTTGCATTTTTCATAAAAAGGCTGAGTGGGTTTCAAATCTGATTCTACAACATCTTTTAGGTTTCTTTTACTTTACATTAATCTCATTAATGTAATCCCATCATTTAAGTTCCTAAACCATCACAGAAAAAAACCGAAAATAGAACGTACACTTATGTCATCCGCATTCGTCACAGTGTCCCGTTATGCACCGTTAGGTTACTTAACTAACGACATAGCGGGGCGGGATTAGTGTGGGTGTAAAACATAAGCAACGTTTATTATATATCATATATATATATAATAATAATAATCCATTCGTCTCAGATACTAAGTAATCACGTTACAGAATATCAACAGTAGAAGCACATATGAAAATAAAAGGATATCAAGAATGTCCGTATTTTGTATTTAGCCAACAATAGAAAATACAGATTCCACGGTCACGATGAATAGCCAAGCCCACACCCCTGGACCCCTACGAGAGCGGCAAGTGATCCTGCCAATTCTAGAGTTTAGGAGACCCGGTCTCGATTCCTCGAGATGGCCTCCCACTGAACCCTAGAACCCGGTCACTTGTGCTCCCCTCCTTGGGTCTATCCTAATGCGGAAAAGTAAATAATATACAATGATGGAAACATCTTCCTCATCCTGGAAGTGCCCCAAATAAAAGAATATTACATACAATTGATTTATACATGAATGAAAATAAAACTCTCATCTCAAATAAAACCCCCAGCTATTCAATCGCGACAATCCTGCACATCATATCTCAGCAACACATAATATCTCATATCATCAACGTAAGTAAGTATGCGTATCCCGATTGTCGTTGATGTATAGCAACGAAATTGGCGATACACCGCATACTATACTTACGGTCGCAGAAAATAAAGTGAAAAACTACAACATTTGGAATCCACAATAACTTTAGACATCGTAAATCCGAAATATCACATACTTCGCATTTCATGCCTAACTTTATGAATTCCACATATTGTATCACATTCCAGATAAATAGACAATGCTAAACTTTTCAATCGAATAAACAAACATCCAAGATTTCCCAAATAGTACAACACTTGAACCGAGTTCAAAAATTTCCAGAACATGTCACAGTACCAATGGTCCGGCCGTAGAAGGGTCAAGCGAACGCCTCACATGTGGCACGCCGTACTGCTCCAAACCCTAAGATTTAGAGGCGGTTCAGACGGTCACATAATTGAGTTAAGGTCTGTGTTCTTCTACAGGGTCCACCGTGTTACTTGCACGTTTTTCCGAAAGATTTAAACTCAAAAAAAATTCAACACTTGAAAGTTTTTCGTGCCGGGAAAAAGTGAGTTAATGATATCCGTTCGAACATTTTAACAGTTTCTAAATTATCCGGAAAACAGAACGAAATTAAATTTTCCGATCGAATCAACGAATTCAAAATAATCCCCAGAACACTCAACACATGAGTCAGATTAAAAATACCCAGAAATATGCAGGGACAGCTACGGATATTACTGTACCAACATATGTCCCCAATTCACTCTTTTAGCCGCGGAACCGCCGCGGCAAGCATGTTCTTGCCGCGGTTCCGCGGCTCTTTGAGAGAGTTGGTGGCTCGTGTTTCATGGTTATCCTTAGAATTCCCTGCTGATTTTTTAAAGTATTTTTAATGCAGAAAAAATCACATTTTTACAAAATTTCCAGAGAAGGGTCTAAATTGGTGTTTCGTAGTTCGATCGGAGTTTTAACTTCGCCTACGCATCGCCTAAAGCTCTAGCTTGGCTCTGATGCCATTGTTGGGTTTACCTAACACCTCATCAAGGGTTTAGAAGCATCACATATGCCAAAATCAAATTTTGAAGGTGCTAAGTGAACTTGACAAGAATCATAACTAGAAATTTAAGGGGGTTTTCAACTAAGCATCACATGCAAATGAAAAACTATCACTAAGGGTAAAGATTACAACTTTTGTAGACCTCCCTTGGTGACTCCTTGGCATTATGAGAGTTTGGAACGGATCGATGGAAGCCTTCTAAGTCCACGAAGATCCACCCGAAGTCCCTTTGCCCAAAGCTCCTTGCTTTACTTGATTTGTGAATGAAGTAGAGCAAACACCCTACACCAATGGGCTAGATGTGTGTAGTATGATGATGTGGTTTGTATTCTATAATCAAAACCCTTTCTTTTTATCAACTTCACTCAAAGAAAAATCTCAAGAGAGGAAGAAGAAGATAATGGTGGCTAAGCTTGAGCTCAAAGGATAATGATATATGATGAATGAATTAAGTGAGAATGAATAATCAATATTAATCCTTCTCACTTCAAACCATGGTTAACTAATATCTAGATATTATTGTGTTGAGTTAAAGTCCAAATGCAATTTAAACCATGGTTTGAATTAGGTCATAGAATAGTCAAGTTTGGATAATTATCAACCATGATTTAATTTTCATTTCCTTTTTCTTTTTCTCAAAACAAATATATATATTTATATATAAATGAACCATGTGAGTCTTGCATTGCCACCAAAAGTGTATCAACAACCATGATACAATGTATGTATGTACGTGTCCATGCACATCATCATGTGCATACATGCATGCATACAAAAATAGAAAAAGGGTTTAATTAAAGAATTAATCTAAAAGTCATTTGTTAAATCAACACTTGATTTTGCAAACCGGTCATATCACATACGACCCGACCAATAGAAAATGCCCGATTAATATACGGTATCACATATCCATATTTAATCGGGTCCCCGCGCATATCTCATATGGACACCACATCTTTTCGCCTGAGCCAGGAAACTTCATTGTGGGACTCTAAGACTCGTCAATACGCCGGCTGTAGGTGATGATCATATCAAATACCTACAAGCCACAAGCGGTCAGCTAAACGTAACGGCCACCCGGGTATTGAGCGATCAGAAGAAAACCAGCGAAGCTGTCAAAACTCCCGTCGAGCCAACTGGCAACACTTACCGTACAGTCCGGTCTCCTCGTCAGATATGTTGCATATCGAGTCTAGGGATGGAATCGTCGACCCCAATAACTCAATAATTCATGCTGGTGTATGGCTCATAACAGATCGAGAAACTACTGATAACGCTTATCAGTAAATCTCAATAGCCCTGGCCAGGGACTTCCTGTTATAACCAATCAAGCATAGCACAACATCAACTCTCAACACCGGGAGAGACGAGACCCCTCCTATCGCTCATCGCCTCCATGTGCCTCGGGACTGTACCCAAAGTCCACCTGTTTGCACGACTCCGTAGAGCCGTGGTAGGGTGGATATCAAAGTACAGTAGGAGGACACACAAGACTCTATGACGATCTTGGGTCTACAGACTAACCTGTACCAGTGTTACCTGAGAACTGCTATCCGACGATAGATATAATACCACATAGGAGTTCTCTGTGAGTCCGTTCAGTGTACCCAGTCTCCACTGAGCACCCGCATACAATCTTTAGTGTCACCTCACCAGATGGATATGGGATCATCCATCGCCCATCATATGGGACAAGAATAGTATACGCTAGTCTACTTTGGAATATCGATGCCCCGTCTCGATACACCCACGACTAGGAACAGTTTAAGGATATGCTTATAAACTACACATGCCCCACTTGTATGATCCACATCATAGTCACAGTAGTCAAGCAAATATCCTGAGGGCTTTATCAACATGTGCAAATGAATAAAAGCATGATCAAATCAACATGTCAAGATAAAGTAAACCAGATAGCATACTATCATGTTGAGCGAGAAAGTCATCTAAATTCATATATACATGTCCAAGCATCCACTATACATATAATGGCCTCTAGGGCATACATATATCTAACAAAAAAGAGGGTAAGGGACGAGAGAAGAGGACCGGAACGGCAAAAGCCCAATCCCCCAAAGTTCCAGGAGTACACACCGCTTAATGTCTCCCAGACAGTGCTACTCGAGGAGGCCAAGGGCGAAGGGTTCTTCAAGTTCCCCCCGATCCCACGCTCGGCTTCGAAGCGAACCCGAGACCCCTACTGCGACTTTCATAGGTCGCTGGGCCACTCAACGGAGAGCTGCAAACAACTCCGAGATTACATCGAGGAGCTGATCCGTTCGGGGCATCTCGCGGCGTACCTGAGGGACAAGCGGCAAGCTGACCGCGAGCAGGAGCGACGTCCCCCTCCAGCCGAGCAGACCATCGGCCAGATCATGGTAGTGTCAGCAGAGCATGCGTCTGGTACCCCCGAAGCTCAGTACCCCATGCCGAGCACAGATACCAACGGACGTATGGGGGCTCAAGCTACATGAGTTAAAGCATCTACTAGCATGTATTTTTTTTCCAAAGCAATGTACCAACTTCCTAAGATCTTTTATTTATACAATAAAAGGATCAATAGAGCATTGCAGAAAAGAAAAAAAAATCTTATTCATCCAAAAAGTACTATAGGCTCCTCAGCCGTACACAAGAAAGAAAAAAATTATTATTACAACAGCGGGGGAATGGGGTGCAGAGAGCGTTGCTCGTGGTACTCTGAGCATATCTCCTCCAGCCGAGCCCTCGCAGCGTCTAACCTCTGCCTCCGATCCCTCCCCCCCCCCGCGAGCTTCGGCGTCGAGCCTCAACTGGTAACACTCACGGACGAGCGCTTCCGAGCAGTTTAGCCGGCCCGCGGAGATCAGGCCGAACGCCTCAGAGACCTTAGCTTGCCTATGGCCTCGTCGAACGGCATTTCGGATAAGGGGTTGTAAAGCCCCGGCGACGCCCTCTAGATGGAGTACATCAGCAGCTGAAGGAGGGAGGACCGCCGGGGAAGCAATCGGCTGAAGTGGTCCTCGATCCTACCTATTACCAACTGCACCGTATCCTCAGTGCAGTACGGGTCATAGAGGTAGACATCCTCGAAGCTTACGATGTCTTCGATGGTGAAGGGGAAGTCTTGCATCTTTGCGTTTCGGTGGCAAGGAAAGAGTAATCAACAATCCCAAACGAGTCTATCTTATAGCCAACATCACTTGGGAATCTAACAGTCGCCCGTTTCACCCGCCATGCCGGCGCCACGCTGCAAGCGTCGCGCCTCCCCATGCGAAACCGAAACGACGAGAATCCGTCGCTTCGCCTTCACAGCGCCCTCACGACACGTGTCTTCAATGCTGTACCACTCCTCGGTGCTCATATGGGAAGGTCGGACAGAGCCTCGCCAAGAGGCATCCGAGTAGCTACCCTGCTCAGCTATCCCTGGCCGGTAGCTTCCCTACCCCACAACGCCAGGGATCTAAGCCCTCACCAAGAGGCAGCCCTGCAGCTACCCTGCTCGGCTATCCCTGGCAGGTAGCTTCCCTACCCCACAACGCCAGGGATCTAAGCCCTCACCAAGAAGCAGCCCTGCAGCTACCCTGCTCGGCTATCCCTGGCCGGTAGCTTCCCTACCCCACAATGCCAGGGATCTAAGCCCTCACCAAGAGGCAGACCTGCAGCTACCCTGCTCGGCTATCCCTGGCCGGTAGCTTCCCTACCCCACAACGCCAGGGATCAAAGCCCTCGCCAAGAGGCACCGGGCATCAACCCTGCTCGGCCATCCTTAAGGACCCAAAAGCCCTCGAAAGAGGCAACCGCTTAGCACCAACCGTGCTCGGTTATCCCTGGCACCCCACCAGGGATCAAAGCCCTTGCCAAGAGGCACCAGACGGCAACCCCGCCCGGACATCCTTAGTAGGCCTCCTACGCCCCTCCCACGCTAAGGATGAAAAGCCCTCGAAAGAGGCAACCGCTTAGCACCATCCGTGCTTGGTTATCCCTGGTACAGGATCAAAGCCCTCGAAAGAGGCAACCGCTTAGCACCATCCGTGCTTGGTTATCCCTGGTACAGGATCAAAGCCCTCGTCAAGAGGCACCGGGCGGCAACCCCGCTCGGGCATCCTTAAGGATCAAAGCCCTCGCCAAGAGGCACCGAGCAGCTACCCTGCTCGGCCATCCTTAGCAGGCCTCTTACGGCCCCTCCTGCGCTAAGGATCAAAGCCCTCGCCAAGAGGCACCGAGCAGCTACCCTGCTCGGCCATCCTTAGCAGGCCTCTTACGACCCCTTCCACGCTGAGGATCAAAGCCCTCACAAAGAGACACCGAGTAGCTACCCTGCTCGGTCATCCTTAGCAGGCCTCTTACGGCCCCTCCAACGGCTAAGGATCAAAGCCTTCACAAAGAGGCACCGAGCAGCTACCCTGCTCAGCCATCCTTAGCAGGCCTCTTACGGCCCCTCCAACGGTTAAGGATCAAAGCCCTCACCAAGAGGCACCGAGCAGCTACCATGCTCGACACTAAGCTCAGTTGGCCAATTACGGCCCCACCAACAACTAAGAAACGTGACCTCAACGAGGGGCATCCGGTTTACCTATGTCTAAGAGATCTCCACCTCGACTTCGGGGCGATGAAGATACCGTCTTACCGCCTGTCTTGGAACACTTGGGAAGTGAGCGGATTCAAGTCGACGCATAGTCGCCAGACAAAAAGACGACACAACACAAAGACAGTCCTATGCAGATACAAGTATTCACGCAACAGGAAGAAAAATACGCGTGCAAACATGACTGCAAGAAGAATACCTTTATTCACAAAGTTAAAGCTTTTACAAGGTATTGTGGGCTCCCCAGCCATACAAAACGCCCGGAGGCCTACAAAGCTCCCGAGGAAACAAATAAAAAGAAAAAGAAATAAAAAGACGACGGGCCTCAGGCCTCAGGGCCGAGTGCATCCTCGGGAAGCCCAGCGCCCGCCGCAGGGGCCTCCGCGTTGCCCTCACCGGGTATCTCCTCCTCGCCCTCGCCCCCGAGGTCTTCCCCTTACTCCTCGTCCCTGCGAAAATATTTGGCTCGGAGATCCTGGTCGGCGAAGTCCGGCACCCGGGCCTTGACGGCGTCGAGGGCCTCATGCCAGATGGTGGTAGTGGCCGAGGCTAGGACGGTGTAAAATTCTTCCGATTTCTGGAAGTTCTCCACCGCTTTCGCCGCCAAGAGGTCGGCTCGTTTCGCCGCCTCTACCGCCGCCCCCAGCTCTTTCCGGAGGGTGCTCACCGACTTCTTCATGGTGCCGACGAGTGCCTTGGAGTCCTGAAGCTTGGCCTTGGCAGCCTGGGCGGCTTCGCGGAGCCTGGCAGCCTCCTGCTTCGCCGCGCGCCACTTCCTGCTTCCCGGCCGCCGCCTCCTGCTTCGTGGCCGCTAGCTCCTGCTTCCCGGCCACCACCTCGGCCTCGAGAGCGGCGACCCCCACCGTCGCCGCTTCCAGCGCCCGCCTCGATCTCTCCCTCAGCTAGGAGGACTCGCCCGAGGCTCGGACCGCCGGGCCTATCTCCTCCTCCTCCATCCGGATAGCAAGCGCGACGTGGTGGAGGACCCGGGGAAACAAGAAAAGGGTCAGAAAGAAGAAGGATCACCAAGTCTCATGAAAGATGAAACGAGCAAAGTATGAGCACTAACTTGCACGGCCTCTTGGGCGATGGACGCCTGTTGCTCCTTCAGACTTCCCCCGGGGACCCTGCCCCCGGCTGACCTCTCTATGTCGTGCAGAAGGCTGTCGGCGACGAAGAGCCCTGAGGGACCTTAAAGCGGAGCTCCCCATCGTCCACCAAGATCGGGGAGGCCGGGTCCTGCGAGCTGCGCGGGGGAACCTCTTGAGAGCCGCTGGCGGCGGACTGGTCTCCGCCTCCGAGGCCGGGGCCTCCTGCACCCGAGCTCTCTTTTGGGTCGGCGCCCTGCTGGACTCTGGGGCCTGATCCGCGCCCGAGCGCTGGTGCTGGACGGGTGCCGGAGGAGCCGGGGTCGGCGCCTGACGGGAAAAGATGGCCCCTCCAGCCCTCGACCCCTTCTTCGGCTTGCGCATAGTCGCTCGAAGGTAGCTCAAATCCATGGGTTCTGCACAAGACGAGATAAAATGGGGTCGGCGACACAAGCAAAAATCAAAATAAATACAAGCCTAACTTACCGATGAACTGGGCAGGGCTGAGCCCGGCCCAACTAAGGGCCCGCTCAGAAAGCAACACATCGGCCTGAGGAATGGGCTCCCATGCCGCCACTTTCACCGCATCGGGGTCGTTGGACGGGTTTCCCTGCTAGCACTTATCCCTAGACCACTGGACGGATCCAGGCTAGTCCTCACCCTCTGGCGGCCCGACGAAGAAAAACTTCTTCTTCCAGTCGTGGATGGAAGAAGGCAAGACGACGACTCCCGACCTAGGTGCACTCCCCCGACGTTTCCTAAAGGAGAGATAGACCCATCTCGGGTCACCCGCGCGAGAGCTGGGGTGACTTTTGTAGATGAGAGTGGAGGTAAGGATGGACAGACCGAAAGGGACCATCTGCAATTTCAAGCGGACCAGAAACCTAAGAAGAATCATCCAGGAGTTCGGCACTAACTGGCCCGGGGCTAACCCGAAGTAAGACAGCGCTGCAGCGACCTCGGGAGAGAAAGACAAGCGCATTCCGGCCCAAAAGGATTCCAGGTACAGGGCAATCTCTTTACCCCGCACCTGATCTGCCCTCTCTCCTTCCTCGGCTAAACGCAGAGTATAGCCAGAAGGGATATGGAAGCGGGCCCGAGCGGTGGCAAGATCTCCCTCATACCTCACCAAGGAAGGCACGCCGGGGGCTTCTGCCACCTCCACTCGGGGATCCGCTCCTGACGCACGACCACGGGGAGAGGATCTGACCCTATCTCCCTGGGAAGACCCCGACTCAGCGGGAGAATCCCTAGAATCTACCCCTATGACATCTACAGACTCCCCAGAAGAAGGCATCTAACCTGATTGAGAAGCCCTAGGAAAAGTAGAAGATCCGACCTAAGATGAGAGCGCCGAGCTTACGGAATGAAAGATGAGGGAAATATGAAGAGAGATGGGCCCTGAAGAGGGCCCCACCTCTACCTATAGCCTCCGGCGCCCCCATCCAACGGCGACCGTCGACTCCCGCCAAAAACAACCCTTCACATTCGACGACCCAGATCGCTTCACCTGACGCGCGCGCATTGGACAACATCCCATCAGACGCCAGAGGCCTGCTGCCCGTCGCCTCCGCCAACTAACGCTCGACACGTGGGCCGCCGCTTTGTCAAAAGTGCGCACGATCCAGCGCCCCTCTTTAATGCAGAAGATCTCGCCCTGATTCGCCTGCGTTACCCAGAAAAAGACAACGGATTGTCCGGGGACACGCCCGACGATATCTTCGGAAGAGGGCTCACCTCGGGTGACCCAGCAGACCACTCTTGACCCGACCCGTCAGCTGGTCGGGACGAGAGTGGGGGGCTAATGATGATGCTCGATATCGGTGATCTCCCAGATCATGACACGTGGCAGATGACGTGTCCCAGAGCATGTAAGAAAGGACCTACAGGGGACGACCACCCCACACCTATGCTCGTCCTACCGAGCAGACGCTGGCTCACCTACGAGCCCCCTACGTAACCGACCTCTTCGGCCTCACAGCTCGTCTCCGAGCTACCGCAGAACTAGATATCTCGGCTCTCCCACCGAGGTCATCTTCCTCGGTCTCATTGACTGACCAATAGCACCGCTCGCAGGCGTAACCGCTCTCCCGCGAATCTCGCCATGCGCGAGATCTCCGCCGGCCATATCCCACGTTCCACGCCACCACGATCCCCTATTAACGAGCCTGTCTCGCCATTAATGGGAGGTCTCGCTCATCACGTGGGCGTGACGTCGGGAGCGTAACGACCGATGTAACTCTCACGCCTGTTGCCACCACTATTTAAACCCCTCTTTCAGACGGTCAAGGTAAGCCATTTTTACTCCACTAAGCCGTTACTCTGCTCGGATCTCTAGACTAACTTGGTCGTCGGAGGGTCCTCGGTGGTGCAACCACCCCGGGACTTCCTTGCAGGGAACTCGACAACCACAACCTCAACCCATTGAGATCCACACGCTTCAGGAGCGACAACCTCCAGATCCAATCCTAGCCACTCATCGCAGCCATCAGCAGATCAACAGAAAGCAACATCTGAAGGAGATTCCATCCTCCATCACATATCATCATAAATGGATCTTGGAATGTCAAATGATATTATGATCATAATTTCAGAAATAAATAATATATTCAAGATTTTGAAGCGATAACAAATAATCGAGCTGGGAATTTAAGAAGGATGTCATGAGTTAGAACATATGTGTCTAAAACTTACCTGAATCGCAAACGCAACTCAAACCCATCAAAATTGAAGGTATCAAATTATTGACTCCCTATAAAATTCAGCTCTACAATCAGTATTACTTATTCAAAATATCGTTTCTAATTAAATACTATACCAATTTTATTTACGAATGAATATAATTATTAATAATATTTTAAAATAAATTTCCTATAATTCTACTATGATTAAAATTAGGTAGAAGGATGCTAATATGATTAATATATAATTTCGGGGACCTAAATGTAGTTTTACATAAATGATAAAGTTGTTGAAAATTCTGTTTGGCGGGTAAAAATAAGTATAAAATTTTTATGGACTTTAAAATAAATTTCCAGAGTATAAACAGCCCATTTTAAAAAATAGTAAAGGCTCATAATCATATTTATGGACTGGCTATGATTTCTTTACATAAATATTTCAAGGGGCCCAAACTAATTATCAAAATTTTGGGGACCTGTATAATATTTCAGATCATGTTTTCTCTTGGAATTTCTGCAGCAGGAGTAAAACATAAATAACAATACTTTCAGGGACTTATATTAAATTTTCAAAAGCATAAATAGAGCTGAAAATATTTGCTAAAGGTTAAAACATATTTAAAACTTTAGAAGGACCTGTATTAAATTGTTCGATACATGACAGATTAAAAAGGGGTTTGAGCTGGGCTCACGCATACTGAAATAAAGGAAATAGACTTTAGGTAAATAATTTGAGCTGGACTTGGGTCTAATCATTTATAGATGCGCTTAGGCCCGGCTAATGAAGCGAATCGACGGCAAATCGATTCGCTTCGCCTCGTCAGGAAGCGAATAAATTTCGCTTCGTAATGACGTGGGCGAATTTGGCGAATCGATTTGTCTCGCCGACCGCGAATTGGCGAAGCGAGCGGATTCCAAATTTTTAGGCCGTGTTTCTTCGTTGTTCGCCTCGCCTAACTCGCCAACTCGGCTCGCTTCTCCTCAGGTATTGCCACGATTTGCCACGAATCGGCAAGACTCGCCGATTCGCCTCGTCTCGTCTCGTTGACCGATTCGCCACGAATTCGTCTCGAACTCGCCACCCAACGTTCACAAACGGCCGCCACTCGACGAATCGCCTCGCCTCGCCTCGCCTTGTCTCGTCTCGGGTTTGCTTCATTTCGTCTTAGAATTCCCATCCAACGGTTCTTAACGGTCGGATCTACGCGAAGCGAGATGAATTTTGATTCGCCTCGCCTCGTAACGGCCAGAAACGGGTAAAAAATTTAAAACCCCCTGAGAACCTATAAATTTCCCCCAAACCCCATTTCTTCTCGTTACAAACTCTTTTCTCTTCCAAAAAAAAAATTCCCATCTCTCTAAAAAAAAATTAATCTTAATCTCTATTACTATTGTCGCAATTTCCATCTCTCTAAAGAATATAAGTCCCAATCTGATCCTTCGACAGTCCGACCGAGTTTTCGAAGCTCCGAGCCTCCGATCGACCCATTCTTCTCTTTTTCTTATTTCTCGTTTTTAATTTATTATTTCTAATTTTCTACTCAAACACTCTTTTTGCTAACATTTAGTTAAAATATTGATACGAAGGGTTCATCCAATATGTATCAAATCCAAATTTCTCATCCCGAACAATAAGCGGAAGGATCCACCCATACATCAAGAGAAGCTTAAAACGTGCAACTACTAGTGATATTTAGGATCACTATAAAATTGAATTTAGGGACGGTGTTAGATACGCCGTTTGCAAATATTATAGTAATGTATATAAATACAAGGTGTAAGTCGATGTACAACACCCCACAACTTGCGGGGAGGCGGAAAAATGAAAAACGATCTTATTCTTTGCTTAAACATCGACTAACCGCACGAATCGAAGCTAAACGATAACTAACAAGAAACATAGAAGTTCTATACTACTATGTTTAGAGATTGTACCTAACGAATCGTGTCCTTCGTCTTTACGAACTCCTCCTCCTCCTCGGCCTTCTCGAAGTAGTAGACGATCCACCCGAGAGCTTTTCTTCAAGCTTAGCCTCTAAACTTGATGCAACTAACCTTCTTTAAGTGCTAATCAAAGAAGCTAGGTGATATAGAGTGAGGGTTATGGTTTAATTAGTCTAACTAATTCTTGTACTCAACACATGAGAGGGGAGGATTAGGGTTTGAAGAGGGAGAGCTTGAGGAGAGAGAAGGTGAAGATAATAATGAAGTGAGAAGAATGAGTTATGATAATATATATCAAGCATTTCTTTTTATCAAGAAAAGAAAAGAAATGAATTTAACAACCATGCTTGATAATATCTAGTGATGATTCACATCCATGAGTCATTAAGCATTTATGATGCATTAATGACATGGATGAATCATCCATATGACTCACTAATCACATTCATTGTATATGCCACCTAAACCTCCTTAGTCACCATCTTCTAGAAGTTTCTCGCGCAATTACGAGAACGCCCCTCCTTTCCGCAAAAATACGGAAAAACTTTAGACTGTATAAATCCAATAACCGGATACCAGTAACTGGCTTAAACCAAAGCCGACTGGTAAAAACTGTCCGAAAGTCGTACGTGCGTAAACACACGTATGCGTCCGAACCCTTGTCGTAAAACCATACGACCTCTATATCGTTTCGCCTGGAGTAGGGAAACTCTCTGTGTGGGACTCTAGAGACTCGACTACTACGCTGGCAGTGGGTTTAACCACAGACCGCAAGCGGCACTAGCTGTACGTAACGGTCCCCAGGTAGATGTCGATAAGAAGGCCGATGAGGAAACCCATCCGAACTCCTACTGAGCCTGCTGTGACAATCTCCATACAGTCCGGTCCGTTCGTCTTAGACTATCGCATATCGGGCCTAGGGGGGCGGCAAGCGTCAGTCCCCTAATAGCAGTATAAGTCGTGTCGGAGGGAAGCCCATTACACCCTGAGAAACTACTGGAACCTACCAGCAAATCTCGCTTGCCCTGGCCAGGGACTTTGCGTAATGGCTCTCTGACACAGCGCAATATCAACCCCCAATACCGGGAGAGACGAATCCTGTCTAACCGCCACTGCCTCCAAGTGCTCGGGACTGCACCCAACTGCTACCTGTTTGCACGACTCCTTTGAGCCGTGGTAGGGTAGCAATCTAAGAACAGTGGGACACACTCGAGGCGAAGTAGCAGTGTCAAGTCTGCGGACTATGCTGTACTCATGTCACCTGGGAACTGTTCACTGACGACTGGTATAAAACCAACCAACAGTTCCCTGTGAGTCCTGTCCGGTGTACCCGTAACCTAACGAGCACCTGCATACTATCTCCAGTACGACGTACTGACGGCTGTGGGACAGACCATCTCCCCAACTGGGATGAGAAGCGTACACACTAGTCTACTCCGGAGTATCGATGCCCTGTCTCGATAATCCAACGACTAGGGACCTGAATAAGGATGTGCTTGTAGACTACCCAGCCCCCACTAGTGTGACTGCCATCACAACGCTGGTAGTCAAGCAAGATCCTTAGAGCTCTATCAATACGTATACTCACATATTAAGATAGAAAAACCAAGTAGCATACTACCATGTTTAGCAAGACTGTTATATACATGTGAATATCCTAAGCTTCCATTAAGTAATATACAAACTAGTATGATACAGTAATGGCCTTCTAGGGCATAAACACTAACAATCTCCCACTTGCACTAGGGCCATGTACTGGCGTATCGAAGACCGATGATCTCGAGTAGCCTCTCGAACTGAATCTGAGGTAGGGCCTTTGTGAATGGATCAGCAATGTTCTCTTCAGAAGCAACTCTCCGAACCTCGATCTCCTGACGATCAATGATCTCCCTGATCAGGTGATACCGCCTTAAGATGTGTCTGGACTTCTGATGGGACCTTGGTTCCTTCGATAAAGCTATAGCTCCGTTGTTGTCGCAATACAGAGGTATTGGATCAACTATGGTAGGAACCATCTGAAGTTCTGTTAGGAACTTCTTCATCCAGACTGCTTCTTTTGCGGCATCGCAAGCAGCTATATACTCCGCTTCCATCGTTGAGTCAGCAACGGTGTCCTGCTTGGAGCTCTTCTAGCACACCGCCCCTCCATTGAGGGTAAAGACATAACCCGACATGGA
Source organism: Agapanthus africanus (assembly GCA_030015575.1). Classification (NCBI taxonomy): domain Eukaryota; kingdom Viridiplantae; phylum Streptophyta; class Magnoliopsida; order Asparagales; family Amaryllidaceae; genus Agapanthus; species Agapanthus africanus. The sequence continues at coordinate 404,137,826 of CM057349.1, read as the reverse complement.
CTTGGAATCGTCCTTATCACTCTGGAAGCCGAAATCAGCAAAGGCCTCCAACCTGAGGTCTTTTCCGCCGTAAACCAAGAACATCTCCTTAGTCCTTCTCAGGTACTTGAGAATGTTCTTTACTGCTATCCAGTGCTTCTCCCCTGGGTCTGACTGATACCGGCTTACCACGCTCAGTGCGTAAGCTACATCTGGTCTGGTGCACAATATCGCATACATTATAGAGCCTACCGCAGAAGCGTAGGGTATAATAGACATGCGTTCCCTTTCCAAATCAGTCTTGGGAGACATCTCTTTGGAGAGGGTGATTCCGTGACAAGCCGGTAGATTACCGCGGTTAGAATCTTCCATACTGAATCTTTTCAGTACAGTGTCGATATACCTGGACTGCGAAAGTCCCAACATCCTCTTGGATCTATCACGATAGATCCGGATCCCTAGAATGTAAGAGGCATCACCCAGGTCTTTCATGGAGAACCTGTGTGACAAGAATCCTTTGACAGATTGTAGCATAGGAATGTCATTTTCTATCAATAGAATGTCATCAACGTACAAGACGAGGAATGCGACACTTCTGGCTACAACTTTACTATATATGCACGATTCATCTGGATTTTTGATAAAGTCATATTCTTTGACTGTCTCATCAAAACAGATGTTCCAACTCCGCGATGCCTGCTTCAGTCCATAAATGGACTTAAGCAGCTTGCATACTTTCCCGCTGCTCCCACTCTGATTGAAACCCTCTGGCTGATCCATATAGACGCACTCTTCTAAATTTCCATTCAGAAAAGCCGTCTTTACGTCCATCTGCCAGATTTCAAAATCATGGAAGGCAGCAATAGCAAGAAGGACCTGAATGGATTTGAGCATAGCCACTGGAGAAAAAGTTTCGTCATAGTCCAAACCAGGTCTTTGACGAAAACCCTTTGCAACAAGTCTAGCCTTATAGGTTTCCACCGTCCATCTACACCAATCTTTTTCTTGAAGATCCATTTGCATCCTATGGGTTTTACCCCATCTGGAGCAAAGTCCAAAGTCCATACTTTATTGGTGTACATGGACTCCATTTCGGTCTGCATTGCATCTAGCCATCGTACCGAGTCGCCGCTGTGGATGGCCTGCTGGAAGTCAGTAGGTTCATTATCATCTATGATGCAATCCTCTCTATCCCCATCTATGAGAAAACCGTAGTATCTCTCAGGCGGATGAGACGGCCTACTACTCCTGCGGAGGGGTGCGGGAATGTCCTGTTCTTCTTGAACTTCCGGTTCTACCAAACTTTCAGTAGCAGTTTGTGGTTCTGGAATTTCTTCCAGTTCTATTTCGCTCCCACTCTTCTGATTTTCTAAAAATTCAGTTTCTAAGAAGCGGGCATGACGAGAAACAAAAACCTTTTGTTCCTCTGCGTAATAGAAACAATATCCCATAGAGTTCTTTGGATATCCTACAAACTTACACTCTACTGAGCGTGCCTCGAGCTTGTCCGGATGCTGCTTTTTTACAAAAGCTGGACATCCCCATGTCTTCAGGTACTGAAGATAGGGTTTCTTCCCACTCCATATCTGATATGGTGTGGTAGGCACAGTTTTGGTTGGAACTCTGTTCAAAAGATATGCCGCTGATTCTAGCGCATAACCCCAGAAAGATCGTGGTAACTCTGCATTACTCATCATGGATCGTACCATATCCAATAGGGTTCGATTCCATCTCTCCGATACACCGTTGTGCTGTGGAGTGTATGGAGGAGTAAGCTGAGAGAGAATTCCTTTCTCTTTTAGGTAACCTAGGAACTCGGCACTTAAGTATTCTCCACCTCGATCAGATCTCAGTGTCTTAATACTTTTGCCTGTTTGGTTTTCCGCTTCACTCTTGTATTCCTGGAATTTCTCAAAGGCCTCGGATTTATGCTTCATTAAGAAGACATGTCCATACCTAGAGAAATCATCTGTAAAAGTAATGAAGTAGGAATAACCACCTCTCGCATGTGTAGACATTGGACCACATACATCGCTGTGTATGAGTTCTAAGAGCTCGCTCGCTCTTACTCCTTGTCCAGTGAATGGAGTCTTTGTCATCTTTCCTTTGAGACAAGATTGACAAGTGTCATAAGTTTGATATTCGAACGAGTCCAAATATCCTTCTTTAAGCAACTTAGTCAACCTTCTCTCATTGATGTGACCCAGTCTACAATGCCATAAGAAAGCTTTATTTAAATCTGGAGACTTTCTTTTTAGTGTGTTCTGGACATTGAAAATTTGGAGTTAGTTTAAAACATATATACCGTTATTTAGTGTACCGGACCCAATCAAACCATGATTAAGGTGGATGTTAACAACATCTCTTACAAACGTGAAATCATAACCTTTATTTGATAACAAGGAAACTGATATGATATTACACGTTAAGCTTGGTACAAAATAACAGTTATGTAAAACCAAAATGTGTCCACTCGTCAATCCTAGGTGATAATCCCCGACGGACGCAGCTCCCACGCTAGCTCCGTTAGCAACCTTTAGGGTCATATCACCTTCCTTCAGCACTCTACGGTTTCTCAGTGCCTGCAATGAATTGCAAATATGAGATCCTGATCCGGTATCCAATACCCAGGAAGTAGAGTTGATCGACAGACAATTCTCAATTACAAACACACCTGAAGTCGAAGCCACAGCTTGCTTCGGTTCCTGGTTCTTGGCGTTCCACGCCTTGCAATCCTTCTTCCAGTGCCCTTTCCTGTGACAATGGAAGCACTCATCCTGGACAACTACCGGTACCGCAAACTTTTTCTTTCCCTTCCCTCCCACCTTACTAACACCTCCTCTAGGTTTGTTGGCGGCCTTCTTCTTCCTTCCTTTGGCCCTAGCCTTGGACCCGGAAGAAGATGCACCGCTAACAAACATAGCGGGTGTTTCCCTTGCTTTCTGCAAGGTGCCCTCTGCACTCCTTAACATGTTCAGGAGTTCCGGAAGTTCAACTTCTTTTCTTTGAAGGTTGAAGTTCAGGATAAACTGGGCGTAGGTGTGAGGAAGGGACTGGAGAATAAGGTCTGTATAGAGCTCATTATCCAAAGTCGTCCCAAGGTCTGCGAGCTCTTCAATATAGCCGATCATCTTTAGGACATGTTCTCCTACTGATGACCCGACAGCCAACCTCGCTCGAAACAAGTTCTTAGAGGTCTCGTATCTTGCTATACGAGATTGCTCTCCATAAAGTTCCTTTGTATGGAGAAATATGCCATCTAGGGTCATATCCTCGTGCCTCCTCTGATGTTCATTGTTCATTGAGGCAAGCACGATGCACTTGGCTTTCGCGCAATCTAAATCCCAGGTTTTGCGGATTTCCTTATCCGCATTGCTGGATTTAGGACCAGGGACAGCAGGTGCCGTAGCGGTGAGGACGTACCCCAATTTGTCATAGGTCAAAGCCATTTTGACATTCCGCAGCCAATCTTTATAGTTTGGCCCTGTCAGTATATTTTTCTCTAAAAGTAACTTAAGTCCAGTCATTTTCAGGGTCGCTGCAATTAGGAGAGAGAGAAGAAAACTCTTTAGCATGATGCTCTTGCAAGTTTAGAGTGGTTTTTAGTTTATCTAAACTGGATGGCTCCCACTATTTCTCGAATCCTTCCTCAAACCATAAAAGAAGAATTAGCCAGGACTATTCTCACCGTACAATACTTGCTTAACCGTTCAGCCAGACCAGTGTCGATACTTCGAGGGAGGTTTTCCAACGCTTTCGCGAAGTTCCTTAATTAAATAACCTCTTTTCTCTGGGGGCGTAACCTCGCTGACACTTTTCTGGACACCTACTTGGTTTATAGCATTGATCGTTAAGTGACGAATATCCTGATAAGTAGCATATACTCACAGTAGGATCGGGATCCAAATATCATCGTATGATAATGTTGAAGGAATCCTACCAACATTCATCAAACTCCAAATGGTATGCATCTCTTTGCAAATTTCAGTTTCTTTAGAAATTCCCGATATAGGTTTTTGCCCCATGCTCTTATGACCTTGACGTAAGCCAACAAATCATAAGTCACATGTCAAGTTCTGCCCATCATTATCTTGTTAATTTGAACCCACCCGTATATACCCTTGACGTAAGCCAACAAGGTAATGCGACCGTCCCAAACCAACACATCTATCTATGCAACAAATGAATACCCAGTAGCTACCAAACACTATGCCTTGACGAAAGCCAACAAATATAGCTTGAATACTACTGACTATCCATAAGAAATGACGGAGGGCTACGACTGGTTTTGGCGAAACCGTGAACGTAGTGAACTTGATATAACCGAAGGAACCTGATAGCTTTTAAAAGGAGTGGTTAAAGCTCCGCATTTAAAAAATATCTGTTTTTAAAATTAACCGAGTGGTTTCTTTTAAATTGTTCCAACGATTTAAACTTTGGTTTGTTTTTCTTTGCATTATTGATAATGCGTCCCATCATTAACCTATCATTGCAGAAAACAACGAAAATACAACGTCCTCTTATGCCATCCGCATTCGCCACGGGGTCCCGTCATCACCCGTTAGGTTACTTAACTAACGACAGAGTGGGGGCTGGGCTAGCGCGGGTGTAAAACATAAGTGATGTCTAAATAGCTATCATATATAGATATTGTACATTCGTCAGACGCAATAATAGGCATTCCAGATCACAGATGAACTTTATTTGATTTGCAAGTAATCCGTGTTTGTTTTGAGCCGGCAACAAAAGACGGATTACACAGTTGTGATGAATAGCCATTACCCCACCCAAGACCCCAACAGGTACGGCAAACTACCCGCCCGGCAGTTTGTGCACCCCACCTTGGGTCTGTCCTAGGAGCAAAAACAGTAAAATGAAATAATACAACGGTGGCTACAACCGCAACCTGGATGTGCCCCGCAAAATAATATTACAACAAATTACATTTACATCAAATGAATTAAATAATAACCCATCACATAACTCCGGCTATACATCACAACAGTCCAACACAGTTCATATCCACAAACAGTAAAAAACCATTACAGAAATGTGCAACCCCCTGCCAACCGACATACTAGCAGTTAGGGGAGGTTTACGAACACATTATACAAACACAGATATAATCCAACAAGCAAATACTGTATAATTTCGATCGATTAAACACTTTTAATTTTGCTCCAATACTTCTCTGTAAATCTGAAACCTGAGCAAAAATAACAACTTCCAGAAAATACCAAATATCATAGAGAAGCAACACAGGAAATTTGGGTTCCTGAATCGTCAACTCGGCGGCGGAAGCGCGGCGGATCGGTGCGATCAGCCGCGGTTCCGCGGCGCTTTAGACGATTCAGGGGCCCAAATTTCTTGGATGTTCTTCTACTGTCTTTTTAAGCTTTCTGAACCTCCCTGAAAAATTTTTGGACTTCATTTAAAATTCGACAGAAAACCATGATTTCGGGTTTTTCCGGTTTCGTTTTTTTTCGTTCGAAATCCATACAAATTTGCAAGTAAGTTATTTATTGTTTAGCGAGGTTCTGATACCACTGTAAGTCGATGTACAACACCCCACAACTTGCGGGGAGGCGGAAAAATGAAAAACGATCTTGTTCTTTGCTTAAACATCGACTAACCGCACGAATCGAAGCTAAACGATAACTAACAAGAAACATAGAAGTTCTATACTACTATGTTTAGGGATTATACCTAACGAATCGTGTCCTTCGTCTTTACGAACTCCTCCTCCTCCTCGGCCTTCTCGAAGTAGTAGACGATCCACCCGAGAGCTTTTCTCCAAGCTTAGCCTCTAAACTTGAGGCAACTAATCTTCTTTAAGTGCTAATCAAAGAAGCTAGGTGATATAGAGTGAGAGTTATTGTTTAATTAGTCTAACTAATCCTTGTACTCAACACATGAGAGGGGAGGATTAGGGTTTGAAGAGGGAGAGCTTGAGGAGAGAGAAGGTGAAGATAATAATGAAGTGAGAAGAATGAGTTATGATAATATATATCAAGCATTTCTTTTTATCAAGAAAAGAAAAGAAATGAATTTAACAACCATGCTTGATAATATCTAGTGATGATTCACATCCATGAGTCATTAAGCATTTATGATGCATTAATGACATGGATGAATCATCCATATGACTCACTAATCACATTCATTGTATATGCCACCTAAACCTCCTTAGTCACCATCTTCTAGAAGCTTCTCGCGCAATTACGAGAACGCCCCTCCTTTCCGCAAAAATACGGAAAAACTTTAGACTGTATAAATCCAATAACCGGATACCAGTAACTGGCTTAAACCAAAGCCGACTGGTAAAAACTGTCCGAAAGTCGTACGTGCGTAAACACACGTATGCGTCCGAACCCTTGTCGTAAAACCATACGACCTCTATATCGTTTCGCCTGGAGTAGGGAAACTCTCTGTGTGGGACTCTAGAGACTCGACTACTACGCTGGCAGTGGGTTTAACCACAGACCGCAAGCGGCACTAGCTGTACGTAACGGTCCCCAGGTAGATGTCGATAAGAAGGCCGATGAGGAAACCCATCCGAACTCCTACTGAGCCTGCTGTGACAATCTCCATACAGTCCGGTCCGTTCGTCTTAGACTATCGCATATCGGGCCTAGGGGGGCGGCAAGCGTCAGTCCCCTAATAGCAGTATAAGTCGTGTCGGAGGGAAGCCCATTACACCCTGAGAAACTACTGGAACCTACCAGCAAATCTCGCTTGCCCTGGCCAGGGACTTTGCGTAATGGCTCTCTGACACAGCGCGATATCAACCCCCAATACCGGGAGAGACGAATCCTGTCTAACCGCCACTGCCTCCAAGTGCTCGGGACTGCACCCAACTGCTACCTGTTTGCACGACTCCTTTGAGCCGTGGTAGGGTAGCAATCTAAGAACAGTGGGACACACTCGAGGCGAAGTAGCAGTGTCAAGTCTGCGGACTATGCTGTACTCATGTCACCTGGGAACTGTTCACTGACGACTGGTATAAAACCAACCAACAGTTCCCTGTGAGTCCTGTCCGGTGTACCCGTAACCTAACGAGCACCTGCATACTATCTCCAGTACGACGTACTGACGGCTGTGGGACAGACCATCTCCCCAACTGGGATGAGAAGCGTACACACTAGTCTACTCCGGAGTATCGATGCCCTGTCTCGATAATCCAACGACTAGGGACCTGAATAAGGATGTGCTTGTAGACTACCCAGCCCCTACTAGTGTGACTGCCATCACAACGCTGGTAGTCAAGCAAGATCCTTAGAGCTCTATCAATACGTATACTCACATATTAAGATAGAAAAACCAAGTAGCATACTACCATGTTTAGCAAGACTGTTATATACATGTGAATATCCCAAGCTTCCATTAAGTAATATACAAACTAGTATGATACAGTAATGGCCTTCTAGGGCATAAACACTAACACAAGGATGGGGCTGGCACCGGTAGTTTGAATAAACATGCAAAAAAACACTTAGAAGCCCCGGTCGGTTCCTCCACTACACAAACACAAATTGGTTTCGCCGGTCAAGGTCTTTTTCAATATAATCATGGTTTAAATGTTTCAGAAATGGAAAATTATGTTATGGCAGATGAACAGGTTCTCGGATTCGGAGAAAGTGCGGCTTTTGAGCGGTATGTTCAAACGGTGTAGCAACTGGCATTCAAAAGGGTTCTGAAAACTATGCTTAAAAGTCATCGTTTTAGCCTCTACAACGACGGTAAACAGGTACTAATTGCTACTCTTATTTTTTTAGATACCGGTATTTCATTAATTTCTGATATTTGGACAGATAGAAAAGAACTTCTCTGGATCTGTGTTACCGCACATTGGATTGATTCTGACTGGTTTTTGCAAAAATTTTTTATTGCTTTTAGACAATTTCCATACCCGCACAGAGCTTTTCATATAATTTCTGAAATTAGATCTATTTTAGAAGAATATCATTGTGTAAATAATTTTTTTCTATTTCTTTTGATAATTCTAGCAACAATAATTCTACTATTGCTAATTCATTAAGTTATGCATACCAATTCGCAGTGATCGTTTTTTTCATATTCGTTGTGCATGTCATATACTTAACTTTGCTGTACAGAATGCATATACCGTATGTAATACAAATATTCAAATAATTAAAGGTGCATGTAGGTTTATTAAAAATTTTGGAAAAAAAAGCCGAATATAAAACTAGATGCCTACCTGCAGGTGTAAGGATGTCTCTTAAAAAAGATGTGGCTGCTAGGTGCAATAGTATATATGACATGCTTTGTACTGTATTAAAGACCGCCGGAATTATTAGTAACATGTGGAATGAATAAATACATGTAGTAAACCACTGCGATCATTGGGCGGTTGCAGATCTTTTTAAAGATTTTCTTATGATTTTTAAAATAGCAACATAACGATTTTCTGCTATTTATACCCCCACTTCTCATATTCTTATCTCTGAATTGTATAATTTAGATAATTGTTTTGCTACACGTCGAAAATCCAGTACTTCACCATCCGATATTTACTATGCTGGCTAAGATTTCTAAATATTTCTTTGAAATTCTAATTATTTACTGTTTATGTTCGGTAATGGATCCTAAAATTAGAAGGTTTGGAGGCTCTTTTAACCGGGTTCCACACAGCCATGAGACATGGTGTAGATATTGATGCCTATGCTAATATCATTAGAAGTAATTTAGATGAAATATTTGATTTGTATGTTGCATGATCTTCTTCTGATAGAACTAGTAGACCACCGCCCCAACCAGTTCGTGTGCTTCGATTCCAGATTTAGCATTTATCCAACAGAAGAAAAGGGCAAAAGGCTCGGTTGCCTCATCATCGTCATCTTTAAATGAGTTATCAATATTTTTATAAACTGATTCAGATGTAGATTTAACTATAAATGATTTTGATATTTTAGCCTGGTGGAAAAGCCACGGACATTTGTATCTGGTGCTTTTCTACTATGGCCCGTGATTTACTAACCGTTTCAGTGTCCACCGTAGCGTCGGAAAGTGTTTTTAGTACATGTGGCAGGATGTTAAGCGAGAAGGGATGCAGCTTGGCGTACGACACAATGGAGTGCATGATTTGCTCGCAATATTAGAAAGCAGCAACCGTCAGGAAACAAAATGCAATCACTTTGGACTCGGATTATCTACCTGAGGAGGTTACAGAATCAGACGATTCCAACACCGAAGGAGGAGGAACCACAACTGGCGTCGACAAGTAGTGAGTAAGATCGGTAATAGTAGAAAAAGAACTGCATAGACCCGATTCTCTCATTGAGATCAATATTTGGGAGGGATATGTAGGCCGCCCGAGCGAGTTCGGTTTTTAATGTAAAAAAAATAACAAATTGTATTATGAAATTGTAATTTGATTAAGATATTTTTAATAAAAAAACTTGTTTGAACTTCAAAATTTAAGCCTAATTTTAATTTTAAATTTTTTAAAAAAAAGTAGCAGCTGAGTCAGGTGAAAAATTCGTCTGGCTCGGCGATTTTGCCGCGTCCCGTCTCGCGAAGCGGCGAGACGAAGCGAGCGGGTTCCGGTTTCGTTACTGTTGCCTTCGCCTCGCCCCGCCTAGTATGCGAAGCGAAAAAAATTCGCTTCGTCGGCTAGACGAAGCGAACGAATTCCGAAACGAATTGTTTCGGCTCGCTTCATTAGCCACGCTTGGCCCGCAACAAACACTCTATAACAAATACCATAAGGTTTAAAACACATCTTCAAATTATATGAGCTTATCATAAAAGTACATTAATGGTAACAAATAAATGGATTTAATTTGGTTTATAAATAATTCGAGAATAGTAAATAAATAAATAATATTAACCAAAAAATGCATAAAAGTTTTAAGTAATTTAAACAAATAGGGGGAAAAATAAAATAAAATAAAATAGAATTAGCATAAAGTTACACGTGCCATCTAATAATCAATCATAATAGAACTGGTACGGAAAACACAATTACATAAATCACACATATAAATCTAAATTTTATTAATGTTATCTTCAATATTATTACTTTCATTTTTATCTTAGATATTCCAAAGATTATATTTATTTTTAAATAGTTATATCACTATCCTAACTATCATAAACATAGATAAAAATTTAAACTTACTTCCGAAGATTATATTTATTTTTAAATAATTATATCCCTATCCTAATTATCATAAACATAGATAAAAATTTAAACATACTTGCGTTAAGGTTTACTAGATACGATTTTTAGTCCAATGCAAAATTCCTCATCCTTCTCAAAGCCTCTTCCTTCTTCTCTTAAGTTATTTTGAGATAAAAGAATAAATGTTAAATAGGAAAGTCTCTAATGTTTTATAAGTTTAAATCTTAAAAAATATAAAATCAACAAAATCTAGATTCTAACGAATCTGTTCTGTTCAGAACGATGAAATTAATATTGTTACATGTAAACATGTCTCATGTTTATAATATATATAATATGAACGGTTCTTATTTTTATTCAATCCTAACAAATATTTGATTTGTTAGCCATAATTTTATTGTTTAAGTATGTGGTTGTTATATCAATAATTTTTATTTTATTTTATTTTATTCTGGATATTACATAATTACCCACTTAAAATAAGTTTCGCCCTTGAAATTGTAACGTACCTTATTTCTCAAATAGCTACGGATACTTTCGTTTCATATTCTCTTCATTCTCCCAAGTTACTTCTTCAATCGAGTGGTTCCTCCAAAGAACCTTCACAAAAGAAATAGTTCTCCTTCGTAGTATTTGCTTGCTCCTTCCGATCAATTATTCGTATTGGATGCTCAGTATAGATGAGATCACCTCTAATTTGTAATGGCTCATATTCGATCACATGCGATTGATTCGCCACATACTTTCTGAACATATATACGTCACATTATGCATAGCAGAAAGTTCCAAAGGTAATGCAGGTCGATACGCACCAATACCAATTCGTTCCAGAATTTCAAATGGCCCAACTTATCTAGGGCTAAGTTTTCCCTTCTTGCCGAATCTCATCACACCTTTCCATGGAGAAACCTTTAGGAAGACGAAATATCCAACATGAAATTCAAGATCTCTTCTTCTCCTATACACATGACTTTTCTGTCGGCTTTGTGCTATTAAGAGACATTCTCGAATCTGTAAGTGTACGGTGCTAGAGTTGCAATACTTGCAGACTGCGGAGGAATATAGAACAAAAAATTTCTAAATATAGCACCATAAACTCAAATCAAGATCGTCCAAATACTTGAAGTTGTAACAAAGCAAGAGAGCTATCACAAGCTATACTAAAGGTTTGAGAGGGCTATAACCTTTGTAGCGTGTCCACTTTCTAGTGGACGACCCAAGTTTAGCTCCAAGGTTGCGGGATAGAGTTTGATCTACGACCTCGCCGAAAACGATCCATCTTGAGAGCAACCCACCCAAGATCCAACTCCATAAAAGAACACTTCTTTGTGAAGCTACCAGCTCTCACAAATTGCTAGTAAGCAGAGAGAGAAGATGTGTCACACTTCGCTTACCAAAAGACAAGGAGTGAGACCAACAAGCCCGTGATGTATTCATACTAAGAAGCACATCTTCCCTATATGAATAGGCTGAGTGTTTGGATTAAGCAGGATGAATATAAACCAACAAAAATTTAAAAATATATAAATAATATTCCCTCAACATTTATTACAAGTTTCAATTTCACTAATACAAGTAAAATAAACAAGAGTAAAAAGAAAACCAGAGCTCGGCTTGTCCAAAAATATGTTGACTGTCCTCCTCAATTGGTACCACCACGTACTGGCCTTTTTTCCTGTCCCACAGTCGTCTGACGACATTCCCCAGTAAGAAAACAGAAAAGAGAAATACCGTTAGCGAACTAAAGTTCGGTAAGTTTCTCATTATAAAACATTTATACTTGAAAAAGAAAGGATAATAATCAAAGTATTTGAAAGATAGTAATAAAATTGAAATGCATAATTTTAGCTATAAAGAACATAAATTATGCAACACATGTAAAACGAACCATCATGTTACTAGGAACACATGGCAATAAAGAAGCGTAATATTAACAAAATATGATGGTACATATTAGAGATTTAACATATTATTTTGGAAAAGAAAACAAATCATAAACAATAATAAGGTATGGTGATCATCCATATAATGATACATGTAAACAAGTATAATAAAAATTTGGAAATGTATATACAAGCATGAGAATACATGTCAGGAATAAATAGAGATGGCAGTATCAATAGTGTGTAAATCTTTTATTCTAGCGCAAGTTAAGGTAGCGTCCAACCGATTCGTGAGTCTTTTATTTTATTACATGATGATAGTCAAGTACATGATTGCGGAAAAACACCGAAGGCGACAGGATGACACATCCTTAACTCTCAACACCCTCTGGTAGATATCGGTCATGACCATTTCCATCGTAAACTAAGATATGGTGTTCAACCACATCAAGAGGACATGATGACATGAATACATGAATATGAGAATAAAGGTACCTACATGATGGTTCCGAAGCATCTGAACTACTCATCTTTAACCACCCCAACACTTCCGGCAAGCATTAGTCAAACTGTTTATAATTTAATAGTCAAACTGTTTATAATTTAATCATAGGCTCAAATACGAGATATAATAATACATGAGTACAGGATGTACATGAATATGTGAATATGGGAGTACATGAATACATGAGTATATGAATACATAAATATGTGAATATGGAAGTACATGAATATACAAGTATGTGAAGTCAACTCAACTGCAGGAGTATTTACGAACCCAAAGGTGGAGCCCTATGGGCATGGAAACAGGTGCCCACTCATAGAGCTGATTATATGACTCCTGAGATCTCATGTCAAGTCTAGATATAATACTAAGTGTAACATTTTGGAAAATTATAAATATTAATTTATAATTTTAAATATGAATATAATGAGTTTATAAAAATGATATCGCATATGAATTTTGGTATCGGATTGATATCCGCAAAAATGTAATTATTTTGGCAAAAATGAAGAAAAATGTGTGATATCATAAAAATGATATTTAAATTATTTTAATATGATATGGGATTTTATTAAAAGGTTATGGTACTTAAGTATTATGATAAGTGTTTTATTTCTTTTAAAATAAAGATTTTAGATTTTTAGTAACATAACGGTATTTAAATGTAAAGGCTAATTATTTGCTAAATATATTGTGTTTTAATGTAAGGGTAGGTATATGTTAGAGTTAGTTTAAACCCTCACACCAACACACCCACACACTCACTCTCCACCCTCCACCTCCTCCTTATTGCTTTACACCACCACCTTACAACCCTCCATCTCATTCTTTCTCTAACTACCTCCCCCATCAAATTACACATACTCATTCTTTCATTCTCAAACTGAAACCGTAAGTTCCCTCAAGCTCCAACACAAAAATTTCCAAGTAGTCACCAAACCAAAAGAGAAAAACAATGAATCCCTTCATCAAATTTGAGCATATCATCAAGCTAGACCCACTATAACTTTTAGGAGTCTCAACCATGCCTTTCTTGAGCTGGATTTCCTTGTGTACCATATCCATAGGTAAATCTCCTCCCTCCTTACAAGTTTCTATTTAGACAAATATCTGTTTTTAGTGTCACATATCTGGAAATGAGTTTTTTTGTGATATCAATGATGATAACTTTGAATCTGGAACTATTAAGATAACCCACTAGAAAAATTAACAATACTAGGATATGGTGAGACCACTAGAAGACCACACCTAAAACCCGAGCCCCCAACTCTCCTGTTCAACCGGCGGTTTTTTCTAATTTCCGGTTTTCCTGTAGATTGGTGTTTTGGATTTTGTTTTGTAACTTTAGTTGGTGATAACTTAAGCTACTATATTGTTTCTTTTGTCCCAGAATTCATATAGAGAAATCAGGAAGTGTTCTAGTATGGTTTTATCAATATTTCCGATATTTATGATACGATTTTTCGTATTTCTTTACCTCGACTGAAATATTGACGTTCATACGTTAATGTCAGGGGTATGTGGTCGTATTTGGAGTAAGTAAGCTACAGCTTCTAACTTATGGGTGCTTAGCTCCTTATTTTGGTTTTGATATAATATTTGCGCCGATGCGTTATAACTACGATTGTAAGTGCGATCACGGAGGTTTCCGAGACGACAAGGACGGACAAAGCAATCGTGGATTTCAACGAGCTCGACAAATTGGTGAGTAGATTTATATCTATGGGGGAAGTTGGGTGGATGACATATAGTACCTCCGCAACCATTTAACTAGGATAGTTATGCTATTTAGTTAGATTTTAGTGTTATGTTAAATAACTTAGTTTAATTGTATTGATATTATTTCGCATCTAGTAGGTTATACATATGGTTATGGTGATATACGTACATGACGATAGATTCGTACGATATGGATATGATTGGATGGACATTGTACGAGGGATCATACCATACTTGTGATGATAAGGAGAGTGTGCTGAATACGGCCAAGTGTCATTTGGACTCGTGGAGTCATGAGTTACCCTGATTTGGGACGTTATGTTTGAGTGAGCTATACTCTTTTAAAAACCAATGATTGATTTTCCATTTTAAATGATAAATGACAAGGATGCGATGCTATTTTCCAAAACGAATATCTATTTTAACATAGTGCAGCTTCCTTATTTCAAAATAACGTTTCATTCTATTTTCAAAGATAATGGTATAGCTCATAGCAATTAGTTACGTTTAATAATTACGCGATACGCTTATCGATTATACGTTCTCTTTTATACGAACACACTGATAGAACACTGCACAATTACCAATGAGTACTATGTTGCACGCGCATAGACGCATATGTTACACTACACCTCATTGGTATTGCCATGACACTGTAGGATCGCTATACCACGCGATGTGTATGTAAATGCCGATACGAGGCGTATGCATTCTCTATATCCGGAAATTTGATTGTAATTATATACTACGGATATGGGTAGAATTACTTTCTGTTTTAAACATTTATAGAACACTTGCACAAATATTAATGATTGCCATGCTGCACGAGCACAGACGCGTATGCTATACTACACATCATTAGTATTGCCATGACACAGTATAACTGTTATGTTTGTTTGCATGCCTGACTATACTTATGTACGGTGCCTTTATTATCTGCTGAGTTATTGCGAATACCAGTACCATGGGTATTCGTATTCGATTCTTATGATGTTTTTACTTTCGATGATATATATCAGTGGTATGGGACGCTGCTATATATATATAATATATCATCAGAGTGATATGTGCAATTCTTCTTCTTCTTTACTTGATATTTCTGGATACGATAAGTTGACGTCCACCATGAGTTTTATGTTTTCTGATTTGGTTTTATTCCGAACCGAGTAGGGAAGCTATACGGTTACAGACGTGTTACTTATCCAGACTGAGTGGGAGAGATATATAGTCGGATACATGGTGGACCCGGTCGAGATCGAGGGGAAAGAAAGACGTGACAGAGGCGGGGAGCCTAGCGAAGACACTCGATACCGGAGATAGATATGAGCACGGCGGATATCCAAGAGAGACTGACCGGGGCTAGGGATATCGAGGGGAGACCGATCTGTTGAGACGGTGTCGACGATATCTGGATTTGTGTGTCAGTGATGAACACGAGAGATTTGATGACTTTGCGTACCGGTGATGGACACGGGAGATATGAGGATTTAGGGTGTCGATGGTGGACACCCATATATTGATATTTTGCGATCATTCGAGATACGCCGTTATAGTTTATGCGTTATAGTAGCAGATCCGGACTAGATCCGGAGGACAGTGCCTGAATAATATTTTACCTGTTGATACACACAAAAAGGGGTTTCTAAACGAGCTATAGTCTTATTATTTTGACATGTCTAGAATGACACATGGATCTTTAAAACTGTAAACCTCTTAAAACTCTTTACTAAACAGCAAGACGTATATCTTAAATAAGATACCTATTATAATTCATACTATTACGTCTGCTTTTATGCCGTGACATACGTATCCCACAGCTATTTTAAGAAGAAGTTTTACATATATATTTTCGGCTACCTTATAGGCATATACCTGGATACGGGTCATATACATATAAGATGATATATTTTGGGTTTACGTGATGGATATTATTGCATTTACAGTACTTATGCATTTTATATATATATTAGTACAGGTTATGATAGTACTATACTTATGACCTAGGATATCGTTGTGCATTTCGATTTCTACCTTGTGATATATTTTTATTCACTGAGTTGGCAACTCACCCCCGTTGTGCCCCAGTTTCTTGCAGGATACCGCTCGGATTATCAGCGGCTTGCGGCATACTCTTCTTTTCCTCGGTGATTGTTTTGGTAGGTAGGCTACTGTTGTATCGTACTTCCACTTGTATATATATATTCTTTTGTATCTAGTTAAAACTCCATCGACCTAGAACTTGTATATTGTGGATTTAGAAGCGATCCTTATAGTTTACGTATTTGTGGGCGTCGCACTCGTTGGAGTCGACTGTTTTTACTTGTTGGTTTTGTTTCGCTTTTCTTTTCTTCGCCATTAGGCGTCGTATATTATCTGCGTGGTTGCTCCGCCGTTTGGACATGGAAGCTAGCTCCTGTTGGGATACTTTTTATATTATTATGCTTGTATCGGGTTTTATTCAAATTTTACAAAAGATGTGCTGCCGATTTTTAAAACGTCATAGATGTTTTTCAAACATACTTATTTAAACTTAACTGTTTATTTTAAACTGATTCCATCTAATGACTATTTTAAACCTCACCTCCAATATTTTCGTAAAAAGTTTTAGATTCCGGGTTTTCGGCTTACTTGGACCGCGTCTACGTTTTTGGATGTCACGTGATTTGAGTGCCGGTAACGTGCCACTTTCGGGTCGTGACACTAAGTCTCCATGTATATATAATAAACATGTAATAACAGTTCAGTTTAAGGCTAGAAATAAGTATAAGTTTGCATGCAGAAATATATAGTTTTGGTTTAAAATTTAGGAATCTTGCATAAGGAATAAATTTTAGTTTAGAGAATTTTGTAAATAATGAGACTGAGTTTGCCTTAATCAGGTTTCTGGTGAGAGAGTTACAGAAGTTTCTATAACGCTGCGCAGAGCAGGCTAGTGCAGATTTCAGAATGCGTACACTAGTGGTATTTTGTATTTTCGAGAATCTTATGTTCAGTTTACGGTTTCCAAATATAAACAAGAATTAAGAATCAGGATGTTGTGAACGGTTTCCAATAAAGAAATCCAGATTACGATAAACGAGCAGAGAGTTATGCCTATTGTACTACGGCCGTGCAGAAAGTTTCTCCTACTGCCTAGATTCGTCACATTTTGTTAAACCTAGCTTTTCATGAAGTTCTATCACGTTACCGGTAAATTTCCCTAGGAAAAATATGCAGATATCTTCCTGTATATGTTCTAGCAACTTGAGTTTGCTCATATTGGAATCCCGAGTTAATAGTTAAGAATATTTGAATCTCAGGTTAAAACAATTCTAGCAGATGAATAATAACAGATTTGGCAACTCAAATAAAACCACTTACATACCACCGCATTCGTGACACGAGGTGGATAGAACATTAATAATAAGAATATACGAAAAATAATAATAAAATACAAACATACGAGCATATTACCTTGTGACTTAAATAGGATACAATTTTAGTAAGTTAGCACTACTAGAAAAACAGATCGCATTTAATATACAGATCGCAATAACCAAATTGATAATATGATAGCATTTGCATGGTAAATTTAATTATGAACACAATAATGACTTAATCATATCTCAATAAAACTATATATATATATATATATATATATATATATATATATATATATATATATATATATATAGTCAATTTATGAAAACCACGATCTTGTAAAAAGAAAAATAAAGTTCACTTTTTTTTATATAATCTGGGTTTCATAAAAATCCCTTTTTTCTAATTTTTTTATGTTTATATGTTTAAAAATTACAAGGATGGAAGAACTTACCACTAAGGAAGATCGATGCCTCAATCTGATCGAGACGAGAAAAAGGACACGTGGAAGGCTTCTTCTCCAATACTCTTCGTTGCTCTTGATAGAATTCCTAGGGTTTTAAAGATGGAAGATATATATATATATATATATATATATATAGATGAGAGAAAGAGAAAAAGAAGAGAGGATATGGAAGACTAGGGTTTATTTATAGGAGTATAGATTAGGGTTTGGAGAGATGAAAGGCTAGGATAACAGAAGAGTAGATCTAACGGCTTATAAAGAGATAAATAATTTTATATTGAAAAAGAATTTCTATAATTTTTTAAAATATTATTTTCTTTAAATTCGGAATTAATTTAAATATATCTATTTTTCTTTTTATAAAAATTATTTAAAATATATTTAAAACCAGAAAAATATGAAAAAATCATTGAAAATTGTAATCTATTTATTTTCTGTCGGATAGTCTTTTTCCAATCCAGAGGCTGGAGTTGAAAGGAAGTGTAAGAAGAAAACCAACTAGCATAAATCCGGTATACAGAAGGAAAAATGGAGAGACATCAAAAGGGGTTGAAGTGAGTGTAAAGGAAATTGCATCTACTGTCATAAGCCTAGGCAATGGAAGAGACATTACTGGGAATACCTGTCCACCCCCTTGAAGCAAATGATGCTTCGTCCTCTGTCATATTTGTAATTGAAACTGTTTCTCAATAAACCCTGCTTCTGAGTATTCGATACCAGATATGGATCCCACATTTGTAATTTGTTACAGATGCTAAGAAGGAGCAGAGTATTTATAGATGGGTGATTTGATCCTCAAACTCGGAATTCGAAGTAAATGTTGCTATTGAGGAAAATCTTTTGGTTTTACCTATCGGCAATTTTTTAGTTTTGAATAACTGTTATCGTGCACCAACTTTACTTTAAAATGAATATCTGTCTCTTGATTTGATGAAGAAGGATATTAAAATTTTCAAAATTGTGTCATAGATATTTACCTACATCAAATGTTGATTGGGTAAGGTGCATAGGATAATGGTATAAATATTCTTAACCAAAATACAGTTCTCAACTTACAACACACGGAGTATGAATTAGTGTACTCATAGGACTGTTTTCCCCAATCAGAGCAAAGCTCTGTTCAAATTTTCAAAATTTGAAATGAGCAGCGCTTCATAAGAGCGCCAGCGCTCTGAGGCAGCGCTCACGTGCAAAGCACGAGTGCGCTAGTGCAAAGAACGCCAGCGCTCTGAGGCAGTGCTCACGTGCAAACGCTCTGAAGCAGCGCTCACGTGCAAAGCACGAGTGCGCTAGCGCTGGAACTAAATGTTCCCCACCGTCAGATCAAAGATCCAATAAAGATGATAAATCATCAATTGGCCAGAATGAAATTCTGTTAAGGAAAGATTCCTCAAAATCTTTCCAAACAAAAAGATTGTGCTTTGTAAATCAGAGCACCGTTGGATCAATGATCCAAAGGTGATTAAAAATCGCCAAAATACAGAATAAATTCTGTATGGGGAAAATTTCCCAATCTTGTTAAAAACAGGTACTTGACACTATTCTAAAGTGTTTTAGAAAGGACGACTCTTGGGATGGTGGTATACCTGCAGGTGATGGGGTCACCCTCTCTAAAGGTGTCTTACAGACTAAAGGCGAGAGGAATCTGCATGATTAGCATATCACTTGCTTAGACAATTGAGTTAATCATGAAATGTCAAGTACCACACCAGATGTTGTTTTTGCACTAGTTACAATAAACATATATTAATCCAATCGTGGAGAAATATAGGGAAGCAGTTTATGAACATAAATGGATGTTCTTGGGATATGATAACGACAGCCTCCTTCAGGAGACGGTTATCATTTCAGGCTTCCAAGATAACCTGGATGACAGAGTGGCTGTCTGAGTTATAGTTTTTCCCTCTTCTGAGGGACAATATGTTGGACAGGTGGTCCAAGCGGATACTGATGAAGGCATGGTGTAGGATATTAATTAAATTTAGTGGATGACATAGTCTAAGAAGTTTGTTGGATTTGGAGTTCATTTGTGAACTGGGTCCCATCAGATATCCAGACAAATTCTAAGACAAGGTATTGCTCATTTCAGGAGATGGTTATTCTCCGCGAAGTTGAGATATAGAGAGATAAAGATAGAAACGTTGGAGAAGATCTACTCACTGAGGCTATTTCTCGAACACAAAAGTTTCACAAACGAGCTTTGCGAAACTGCTTAGTTGAGAAGTTGGCTGTTCGGTATCACACGAGCTGTGAGTATGCGACACCGCAATAATTGGACTTAAGTGCAAGTGGGAGATTGTTGGCTATAGTGCCCTCAAGGCAATTATCGTAGTCGCAGACAGGTGATTATGATGATTGAGGGAGGACCTATACCGGTAGAACAGTCTTACTCGAGATGATAGTATGTTATCTGGTTTGTCTTTATCATCACTATTACATGTTGATAGAGCCCATAGGATTTTTGCTTGACTACCAGCATTATGATGGCGATCATATATATGGAAGCTGGTAGTCTATAAGCACATCCTTAAATGTCCCTAGTCGTGGGAGTTTCGAGACTGGGCATCGATACTTCAGTGTAGACTAGTGTATACTGATCGAGACCCCGACGAGGAGCGGTGGCCAGGTCTCACAAGCCATTGGTGTTAGTTTGTTTACCTAAGATAGTATACATGTGCTCATTGGGTTATGAGTACACTGGACTGTCATGACCCAAATTTAGGCGCATGACCGGCACTTAAACCACGTGACGTCAACATGCGTAACGCAATTTAAGTAAGCCGAAAACCCAGAAATCTAAACCATCAAAAGAAGTAAGTGATAAAAACATTGTTAAAAACATTTGGAAATATCAAGTAAAAATCTTTAAACTTAAGTTTGTTTTCTTAAAAATTTCGGCAGCACTTCCTTTGTAAAAACTAGCCCCGAAACGGGTACAAACAAATAATATAAGTAAAACATCCCCAAACGGGAGCAAATCATGTCCAAAGGCGGAAACAACCACCACAAGCATAATATACGACGCCGTAGCGAAGAAATAGACAATATGAAGTGAAAACAGCACAAGAGGTAAAACTGCATAATAAAAGCTGGCTCACACGAGCTCGACACCCAGAGTCACAAAATATACAATATCGTCCTCACAACTCGTCTCTAAGTCAATACATAAAGGTGGTAGATAGAGAGTACTAGATACAATGAAATATACAATGGATATAAAATTGGATAACCGCAACCCACCTACAGCAAAACGGCTCACAGCCAACCGTAACGGTATCCGCTGCAAAAAGATACAATAAGAAGACCTGCCGCGACTACTCTGAGGGTCAAACCTGCAAAACACTATGGCATAACGGGGGTGAGTTGCCAACACATGAATAGTAAGCAACATCGCACAGATAATCGTAGGTATGCACGTACAACGATAATCTATCACATGTAATCTGATGTATCAATATACTAATATGGATATTCAACAATCATGAAAGTTACTCTATAAGGTACTATAAATACATGAAGCAATGCATATCAATGAATGCTGAGGATAGGATAAAACATATCATCATCAACGAATCATCATCGTGGAAAAACCCGGTGTCCATCAACGACACCCCAAATCCCAATACCTCAGGCGCCCTCATTCTGATCGGCCCTCATATCCTGTAAATCTCATGGAACCTGAGTGCCCAACATCGGCACTCGAAAACATCACGAAATGCTTGTGTCCAACATCGACATGCATATCCACATAACTCGGGCTCCGTCAGTCCGAATCGGCCGATATCCATCTCACGACTCCGGTCGGTATCCTCCGGATAATAGCCAGGTCAAACCTGTTAGGTCCACGTTACCCATCCCGGTTCTTTCGGGGAGGCGGAATAGGTAAAAATCAAATTTTTCATCAAAAGGTAACATGGACCATCCATGAAGGATCTTTGCTAAACAAAAACTAACTAAGAAACTACAAGTTCTAGCTACTATGTAGAATGGTTATACCTAGGTCTTGAACTCATTCTCTTCTTTTGGTGGTTCTCCTCCTTGCTTGCTCCTTGTAGTGGCTTGAACGGCTCCTCCTCGTCGTCTCCTCTTTGCCGCAAATGGATCCACCTGAGGGCCTCGAACTTGAGCTCATATCTCAACCTAGAGATAACTAAGGTGCTTGATTTGCTAGACCTAGAACCTTAGAATGAGTAGAGAAAAGTTATGGTGGTTTTGTCTCAAAGGTTCATGATTTCCAACTCATGGAACACTTGAACGTTGAGAGAGGAAGAGGGAGAGCTTTCTTTCTAAGAGAGAGAAAGAATATGATAGAATGAGCTCTCATAATGCAACCATGCTCACAAAAGCAAAAATAATGATGATAATAATAATAATTAAGAATTGTGATGGTTAGTTTCAATGACCATTATCATTTCATGCATTTAATGCATTTTGTAAAGAACAACAAGTAAACAAAAGTCATAGAAATGAAATGATGATGGTCAACAAGTCCACAATGGTCAACCGGTCAACAAAGTCAAAAAGTCAACAAAAGTCAAATGTTCAACTCAACCATGGCACAATAATCCTTAATTAATATTATTAATCATATTTCTCATTCTCATTAGGGTTTAGAAAAAGTCAACGGTCAACCAGTCAAGCAAAGTCAAATGGTCAACAACCCTAATGAGAACCCTCTGCCTCTGTCAACTGTGCATACACACCCGCATTCGTGTTCCGAGGAACACGAATACACTGAGACAAAACCAATCCCAAAATGAATACTAGGATCTGGTTTAAACCGAAGCCCGCTAGTACTAACTGCCCGGACACTAAACGTGCACAAGTGCGCGGATGTGAACGAACCCCGTCGCAAAAACCATGCGACCTCTACTCTGTTTTGCCCAAAGGCGAGTAACCCTCTGTGTGGGACTCTAAAGGCTCGACACTACGCTGGCAGTGGGTTTAACCACAGGCTGCAAGCGGTACTAGCTGTACGTAACGGTCCCCAGGTAGATGCCGACAAGAAGACTGATGAGGTGAACCCATCCGAACTCCTACTGAGCCTGAATGTGACAATCTCCGTATAGTCCGGTCTGTTCGTCTGAGAGTATCGCATGGCGGGCCTAGGGGGGCGGTAAACGTCAGTCCCCTAATAGCGGTACAAGTCGTGTCGGAGTGTAGCCCAGAACACCCTGAGAAACTGCTGGTAACATTACCAGCAAATCTCGCTTGCCCTGTCCAGGGACGCCTATGTGTAATGGCTCTCCTAGACACAACGCGATATCAACTCCCAATACCGGGAGAGACGAATCCTGTCTAACTGTCACTGCCTCCAAGTGGTTCGGGACTGCACCCAACTACTACCTGTTTGCACGACTCAATAGAGCCGTGGTAGGGTAGTAATCTAAGTACAGTGGGAACACACTCGAGGCGAAGTGACAGTGTCAAGTCAACGGACTAAGCTGTACTCATGTCACCCGGGAACTGTTAACTGACGATAGGTATAATACCAACCAACAGTTCCCGACGAGTCCTGTCCAGTGTACTCGTAACCTAACGAGCACCTGCATACTATCTCTAGTACGACGTACTGATGGCTGTGGGACAGACCATCTCCCCTGCTGGGACGAGAAGCGTATGCACCAGTCTACTCTGGAGTATCGATGCCCTGTCTCGATAATCCTACGACCAGGGACCAAAATTAGGATGTGCTTATAGACTACCCAGCCCCCACTAGTGTGATCGCAATCACAACGCCGGTAGTTAAGCAAAGATCCTAAGGGCTCCATCAATATGTTTTTAGCGATATGTTAAAAGAAACATATACACATATTAAGATAGATACAAACCAAGTAACATACTACTATATCGAGCAAGGCTGTCGTAAACCCGTATATATATCCCAAGCCTCCAAAATGTATTATACAAACTGGTACTATACAATAATGGCCTTTAGGGCATACATATTCAACAATCTCCCACTTACACTAAAGGCCAGTAATTGGTGTACCGCATACCCAACGTCTGCACTAAGGACAGCTGCTGGCGTACCGCATACCCAATAGCTCAAAAAATCGCTCGAACTGTGTTTGAGGGAGGGCCTTTGTGAATGGATCCGCCGTGTTGTCTTTTGTGTCCACTCTCCGTACCTCGATCTCCTGGCGATCAATGATCTCCCTGATCAGGTGATACCGCCTTAAGATGTGTCTGGATTTCTGATGGGACCTTGGTTCCTTCGCTAAAGCTATAGTCCCATTGTTATCGCAATACAAAGGTATTGGGTCAACAATGGACGGAACCACCTGAAGTTCACTAATGAACTTCTTCATCCAGACCGCCTCTTTTGCGGCATCGCTTGCAGCAATGTATTTAGCCTCCATCGTCGAGTCTGCGACGGTATCCTGTTTGGAACTCTTCCAACACACCGCCCCTCCATTGAGGGTAAATACAAAACTCGAGACAGACTTGCTGTCATCTTTGTCACTCTGGAAGCTTGAATCGGTAAAGGACTCGACCCTGAGGTTGTTCCTCTCCGAACGGCGGCCAAGACATGGACGTCTCGCCTGAGATTCGGGGCAGATGCTATTTGGTTTTATCCGTCCACCTCTCCGAAGATGCCAAGTTGATTTATGGCACCGTGTATCGGAGGTTTAGACGGATGCGGCCGATGTAGCAGACTTCATCAGATTCCCCCTCACTTGAGGGGTTTTTGATTGTGGGGACGCTCTTCCCTGCAGGCGCAAGCCCCTGCAGTTAATTACGCTACCGAATCGCGGTAACAACTTTCTCCTTCTCCAGATGTTCACTTCGTGTCGTGGGTGTTTGTTTTGTTTGTGGTTGCCCGTGGATTTTATACGGAGACTAATTTGTGTCGTCGCCCGTAGGACGTGGATTAGTCCAAATCCGTAATTTCTTAGATTTGGGTTTGGGGTTTTGGTTTAAGGATACGTTAGCCATATTTGAGGCTAAGATCAACTTAAACGTTTGTTAAGGATACGTTAGTCCAATTTGAAACTAAGATCAACTTAACGGGATCGTTTAGATCCGACAAAAGAGCATTTGGGCTCTATTGTTCTAGTTTAGGGACATAGTAGTCCATTGCCAGTTTAGGGACATGGTGGTCCAACATTCCCGTTTTGGGGATGAATGTTGGTTTAAGAACGCACTAGTCCATGAGTTTAAGGACCCCACAGTCCGTATTGATGTGTGGTTATCGGGACCCGTCACCTCTCTGACGACGTTGAAGAATTACAACGACAAATATCAGAGGAGTTCAGAGATGTACCCTTGAGCCGGGTGTAAATTGATTTGAGAGAGCAATCGTGCTCGGTTCAATTTAATTTGAGGACTTACGACCAGAATTGGGCTAAGTCCAGTTGAAAATGTTCAACGTTTTATCTGCATTTGGCCTGTTAGGCCTTTACTAGGGCTATGCCCCTGTTTAATAATGCATGGTATTTTTGTTTGGTCTATTAGACCTTTATTTGGGCTCTGCTCCTTTTTTTTAAATGATGCACAGCATCTGTTTTGGTCTGACAGATCTTTGTTTGGGCTCTATCCCTTTTATAATGCATTGCATTTTTTATTAGGCCTGTTAGGCCTTTTAATTGGGCTCTGTCCCTTCTTTAATAATGCAAAGCATTTATTGTTCTGACAGTGCGCCACGTGGCTTGTCAGGCACTTTGCGCCAGCGCAAGGCGCAAACTCATACGGGGGTGACACGCGTCACGCTCTGGCGAGCGCAAGCGCAGTGCGTTGTGCCAGTGCGCTGTGCTGTTGCGCTGCCGACACGTGGCGCGCTCTGGTGACTTGTGCCAAACCAAGAGAGCAGTGCTCTGTTTTTAGAAGCGCAAGGCGCAGTTTGTTCTGGGGCTGACACGCGGCGCTCCCTGGTGGCTTGCGCCAATCCAAGGAGCGCAACAGTGCAAACTTCAAAAGTGCAAGGCACTGTTTAATATTTTGATCAAATTTAGATCAAAGAAATCAAGTTTTTCTTGTTTTCAAGAACCAGTGGTTCATCAAAAGGCAATGCCTTTATACAGAAGTAAATTACTTCTTTATTATTATTATTATTATTATTTTTATCCAAGATCTTGATCTTGTTCTTAGATCATTGATCTCTTTTAGAAGAAATTCTTCTTTTATTTAAAGGTTTTTACCTTTTCTTTCTCTGAGCTCTTCTCAAAATTTTTAGAGGAATTCTTTATCTTTTTCTCTGTGTGTCGATATTGTTTTTGACTTGGAGTTTAGGGGCCTTTATATAGTGCCAATTGATTTGTTAAATCAGTTAAAGAGATCTTTCTCTGATTGATTTAGGGATGTTTCCCTACCGTTGGATCTTTGATCCAAGAGCTCCTGTTTTACAGAAGAGAATCTTATTGTTTTAATAAGATTAGAAAGATCTTTCCAGAATTTTTCTGTTTAAATGCTAGCACAGTTGGCGCAAGCGCACCTGCGCTTGACACGTGTCGCACAGCGCAGAGCGCAGCGCAACTGCGCTATCGCAACTGCGCTAACGCAACTGCGCTGCCACGTGTCGCGCAGCGCAGAGCGCAGCGCAACTGTCGCGCAGCGCAACTGCGCTGCCACTGTCGTGCAGCGCAGAGCGCAAAGCATCTGAAGCGTTGCTTCCTTTATTTTTATTTTAAATAGAGCCTTGCTCTGATTGGGTGCGCTGTCTTGGGCGCAGCGCTGGCGTGTCAGCTTTTGACACGTGGCGCGTTGCGCGCAGCGCAAGGAATCTGAAGCGTTGCTTCAATTTTTTGAATTTTTGAAATTCAAACAGAGCTTTGCTCTGATTGGGGAAACAAATGCCCCCCCACCGTTGCGCTCACGTGGCGCACACGTGAGTGCAACCGTGGCAAGATCCCAACCGTCGGATCAACTCAGGAGTCGAAGGGGCGCAAGCGCCTATAAATAGGACCCTTGGCCCTCAACATATGATTATCATCTTCAAGATTTTTAATCTCAGAACTCCAGAGCCTTGCTCTCTATTTTCAAGAACTCCAAGAGATTTAAACTCTTAAAATTTTTAGGTAATTTTTTTTAATTAAATTAAATTAATTTTAATTGACAGAGCCTTGCTCTCATAGATCTTTGATCTAAAGAAAACCCCTTTGGGGTTTCACCAACAGAGCCTTGCTCTCAAGAATCTGTTTCAGGGTTTCTTAACCCATGAACAGAGCTTTGCTCTTTGGTAAAACATAGATCTTTTGATCTAAAAATGAAGAACTCTTTAGAGTTTTCATGGATCTTTAAGATCCTAATTTTTTTTTAATTTTTAATTTTTAAGAATTAATTTTCTTTTGATGGATATTTCCATCATTATCACAGAGCTAAGCTCTTTTAATCTTTTGAGGAATTTTATTCCCTTGAGACCAGAGTTTGACAAGTGTCATTCTGTGACAGAGCTTTGCTCTGAAAGAGGAGATCTTCTCCTTGTCTCTAGGGATCTCTCATCGTTGAGAATATTCTTTTGGGGATCTCCTCATTAATTGACAGTTTCATCCAATGATGGGGCTGTCTTATTAACTGACACATCGTCATCTAGATTCTGTGGGTCTCCCTTTGGTCCGCTATCCACTGTATTGCAGTGTGGTACAAATCTTGAAGTTCCAAGTGTCAGGCCTCTTTTTTAAAATTAAATTAAGACAATGACGGCTGAATCTCGTTTTTCTTTGCAGGCAATCATGTCTGCTGATCTGTCTTTCCAATTCGTTCGCTCAGAGGGTGGATTCCCCAAGGCGCCGGTAGACCGGGAGGTGTTCGCTCTCATTAAGGACCATGACCCCGAGCATAAGAATCTTCACCTGTGGGGCAGATGGTATAACGAAATCATTAAGGGTCGCCGAAGCTTCTCCTGTGCGACGCCTTCAGAGCCAATCTCGTCGATCCCGTATGCGGATGCACCCCCGGTGAACTATGTCGTGGGGGTTGTGAATTGGAACTCGGAGGATCTTCTCCAGCCTTCGATTGGTTCTATTCCCGTGCAGCCGCCGCCGACCGTGGATATTCTGGGGCGACGCATATGCCAGGGTGAGGCGCACCCTTGGGGACAGGCCTATAACCTCGGATTGACCCCTCGACAATCGGCCGGATATTTGCAGTGGGCGAGGTATATCTTGTCGGCGAAGAAAATGCATCTGATGAAGATCGATCTGTACCCTTCCATTTACGCCTCACTTTTTGAATATCCTGCTCCTCCAACGTGGTGGGTTAAGGCGTTCGTGGACCAATGGAACATCCCCACTCATACTTTTCTCTTGATGGATAGGGAAGTCTCCATCCCTCTGGAAGAATTTACTGAGATATCTGGTCTGCCGGTGAGGAGGGAGCATTATGAGGAGTTACTTCCTTCAGATGAGTACGTCTTCTCCACCAAGCCGTTGGTATTTGATTTGATGCCGGAGAATGCTATTCAACACCAGTATCCGAGTCTGGTGTGGGTGCTGAATATATATGAGGGTCTCTACCTGGAATCAGGAATCTGGGGCGTCAGTATTGCAGATTTTATTGCCCGCTTTCTTCGACCGGAGATTCTTTCACAGCGGAATGAAAAGTTCGCCAAGCTCGAAGACCCCTTCGGCTTCGGCTTAGATCACCTACCGGCATTGGAGAATGACCAACAGGGTTTTTATTTTCCGGACGCTGCCATCATGCCTTTATCGGAAATCCCCGCCCCGGGCATTGACGAAGAGACCTTCTTCCTCGGCTTTCTGGGATTATGGCTGTCCTGTTTCGCGCTTCCCATGCACCCACGCTACATTAGGCCGTCCGTCTTCTACCCAGCGCATCGGATGGTGGTTGGTATATAATTGTCGATCGGAATGGCCGGGCTGGCTCACCTGTATCATGGATTAAGCGTGGCGGCGAACGCGAGTGAACCCGGGGTGCAACCCACCAATTTCCCGATGCACTAATTCACTTCATGGATGGAAATGCATGTGCTCGGGGTATTTGGCATTCATAAGAGCCCCTCGTTTTTTGAGAAGTGCAGACTCCCACGAGTCATGCGGCTGATTGGCGCTTCCATTGTGAATCCATCTCCGCGGGAGGCTAGGGGGTTGCTCCTTCGTCCGCCCACAGTTGGAGCGAGGATTTCTTTCATGGACAAAGTGTTGGCGCTGCATGATGGTTTTAAGGATGGGGCTTCCGTATTGAAAGCCCGGGAGATTCTTCACCTATACTCCATCCGACCGGGCTTCCTGGTATTCAGGCAGAACGACATGGCGCTCTTTATGAGGTGCAATCCCCATCGGTTCGCCCAACAATCAAGGTATAACCAGGGGGTCCCATTGGATGCGTTTTTAGAAGAGCCCGCGGCCACCATGGAGGGGATACGGAGCGCGATGCACCATTTTATGCGGCTAAATACGAGCTCCCACTTCTTTATCAGCGAGCCGAGCTGCGTTCCACGCATCCTCAATGTGTACGTGGCTTGGTATGGGCATGCCATGGGTGCAGTCATCCGTGAAGAGAAGCGCATTTTGGTTGACCGCAAGGGTGCTCCTACCGGCAGCGACCGCAAGGCTCCCCTGAAGCCAAGGACCCCGGTCGTTTCTCCGTTGAAAGATGCTGGAGCTGGGCCACCGCGCGTGCTGAGCCCTCCGCGCGGATTGCCGCCTCGTGATACCGTGGACGCGCCCCCAGTGCCCCGTGCTCCAGTGGAGACGGTGAACGTAGTTTCGCCCGAGTCTGGCATGGGCTCGGACATCGGAACCCGCCGCCCTAAGGTGCTCGCAAAGCGTAAGATGATTTTGGCGGCGACCGGGGCCCGCGCGCAAAAGAGGAAGAAGAAGTCTGTTCTTTCTCTGGATGCCATCCTCGGCTTAGAACCTCAGGCCCCTCTCACCGAAGGCTTAATCGAATACGGGAGCAACGGGGGTTTCTTGGTAAAGCCAGAAGACACCGACTTGGCTGTCGCCATTGAGGCTTCTGAGCGATCGGCTAGGCTCGAAGCGTGGTTGGCTAAACTTGCTCAGTCAGGTAATCATTGGTTGCAGTCTTCGTCATTTCATTGTACCTTTATTATTGTCTTTGACTAATGCTTTTCCCCCTTTTTAACAGGCGTCACCACTGAAGAAGCTATCGATGCTTCCCTCCAAACTTTCCAGGAGGAGGAAAGGAAACGCGCTCTGTCGGGCGTTGGTATGTCTCGACTCACCGAGTTTTTTTTATTCTCCTTTTTATGGCTAATCTAATCTTTTCTTTGCCTCTTTGCAGGGGCCGTGCAAGCCGATGCGGGAACTCTTTCTGGGCCAGCTGCCGAAGTCCCGGCCTCCTCGGGGCTGCCGCGAGAGAGCCGACTCGAAAAGCCGATGAGGGATGCCTTGAAGGGTCTGGAGGCAACTCTAAACGAGGACGACGATGCCTTGTTGGAAGCTTCCAAGAGGTCCGTCGTGACGTCTTGGGAAGAGAGGAAGCGGTTGAGGCGCGAGGCGAAGGAGCGTAGAGCTGCTTTGGCCGTGGGAGCAGGCCCAAGCACTGTTCCTCATGATGCTACTCCTTCAGAAGAGTCTCCGGTCACCTTGTCTACTGCTTACAGACAGGCGGCGCGCGCAGCTCGGGAGGCCAACGATCAGTCCACCTCAGGTAATGTGTCTTTCAGGATTTTATTGTACGAATTGTAAACCTATCGGTTCTTATATATCTTGTCCTGCAGGGCCAAGTCCAACTGAAGGAGCGGCGGAAACCGTCGAGCTTGAAGGGATAGTGGAGAAAGCGGCGGCTGATCCCGAAGCAACGGTGGGCAACGTAGCTGGGGTTGCTGGACTCGAGCTAGGGGCTGACAGAACTATGCCAGAGAAGGTTGTCGATGCCGAGCCCAAGGTTGCGGCAAATGAGACGGATACCATAACCGAGCCTGGGGCAGCAGCGGATGGAGTGCCTGAAACCGACGACCCCATGGCAACGGTAGACGAGCCAGTCGCGACCACTGAGCCCGAGGGAGTAGCGGGTGAGACGGGTATGATTCCCGAGGACAAGCCGGCCGCTCTTTCTCAAGAGTCTGGCAATGCTCCGATCATTGCTCTCCCCGCCTACGGTCCTCCGCCTTCTCCTGGCCTCGCGAGCACGACGACGGCCCCCGTAGAGTCTGGTGATGAGGCCACGGGAGGTGGACTCATGTCGATGGAGGAGGGAGACGCCTCCGTTTCAGCTGGCGGCTCATCAGGTAAATTTCGGGTTACCGTCCCTTTTTTTTATCTTGCAATCTTTCCTGACAGGTTTATCTTTGTTTTCAACGCAGGT
Organism: Agapanthus africanus; assembly: GCA_030015575.1. Classification (NCBI taxonomy): domain Eukaryota; kingdom Viridiplantae; phylum Streptophyta; class Magnoliopsida; order Asparagales; family Amaryllidaceae; genus Agapanthus; species Agapanthus africanus. Next base: position 404,106,540 of record CM057349.1, on the reverse strand, counting down.
GCGGCCAGTGCTGATGCCCCACTGCTCGAGAGAACGCCGTTAGCTACTGCCTTGGCGGTGGCCACCTCTCAGCCTTCTCTCGCACCATCGCAGATGCTGGAAGGTATGGATTCATGACCCATCAGCTTTTATCTCTTGGCCGTATAATTCATGTATTGACGTTATACTATTGCGTCCTTGCAGGAGTACTTTTTGATCACCTTTACCAGGTGCTGCACCCGCACTTCTCCTTCCCGTCGGAGCTCGCTTACTCCGGTGGCGCTGGTGAGTATAGTTTTCAATTAATACTCTTTCTTTTTCCAATAATAAACTTGTTTCTGATTTTTTCTTGCCCCGATTGCAGTGCTACAGATCGAAAGAGGAGATGAAAGATCGGTTGCGCCACCGGTCCTCCCGGCTTTGCCGCCTGCTGCAGTTGGTATAGTAAATTCCCTTATTGATGACTTTTCTATATTTCTTGAATCGTCATTTGACTGTGTTTTGTTTTGCAGCTATCGTTCCGGTTCCGGTCCCTCTTGAGTCTCGCATCATAATGCCGGCAGGCCCCTTCTTGAGACGTCCATCTTCAAAGAATGTTGCAATGAGTTTGGGAATGCTGAGCGGATACGTTGAAGAGCTTGACGCGGACGTTCCCCCATCTGCCGCAGATTTCGCTGCGGAGGTTAATCCGATGCTGGCGAAGCTTGTAAATTTTCATAATGAAGGCGTCGTCGAGTCTTGGGTTAATCACTGCAAGGAGATCGAGGTTCGCCTGCATCAGCTGGAGCTTATGCGTCCTGTACCCGAGGTTTTGGCCACAAGTACTCAACGGGCGGCATGGATCGAGCAAAGCGCTTCTTACTTCCGCCATTTGGAACAAGAAGCAGCTTTAAGTCTGAGGGAATGCCAAGAGTCTTCAAGCGAAACTGCTCGCCTGCATGCTGAAGTCGATGCGAACGCTGCCCGGGTGAAGGCTATCTTCAAGGGCCGTCTGCAAAGTATTTCCGATGGGCTAGCACTGAAGCAGAAGCTCGATGCCGCTGAGCGTGATGCCCAATGTCGCGACGCAGCTCAACAGACAGTTAAGGAGCAGCTTTCATCCTTCCTGGAGCAGCGGGCTCAAGTGGAAGCAGACTGGCAGTGGCAGCCGATCAGGAGAAGGAATTAAAGGAAGTGCGCGAGCAATTGATGGGGCTATTTAAGATGCTTCCTTCTCCTTGAACACTTTGTACCATTTTCAATTGTAAATAAAATGTATTTGCTTCTTTTATTCTTTAACACAATGTATCTTGTACTCAATCAAATTTATGAATAAAAGATATACATTCTTTGTAATGTCTTGTGTCATTTCTCCGCTTTCTTCTTTCTTTTATTATCAGCATGTTACTTTAGCAAACATGGTCGATAAATGATAGAACGAGCATCCTGTCTTGGTTTCTTCAAGAGGTAGCGATGGCTTAGGCCGCAGGTTCAGATCTGCTGTCTAAGACTTTTCAACTTTATGAGCCGTGAGGGTCTCACAAAGACTTTTCTCCTTACGGATCGAGAGGATCTCATAGGTGTATTTTCTCCTTAGGGGCCGTGAGTACTCTTAAGTGTGTTTTCTCTTGAGAGTCGTAAGGATCCCACAAGAGAATTTTCCCTCTTACGAGTCGAGAGGACCCGCAAGCAGTTGTTTCCCTCCTTATCGAGATTCGACTTTGGAGAGTGTGACCCGTGAATAGTATGCAAGAGTCCATTTCGGACCGACTTGCAGGGTCTCAGTGCTTAGGAAACAGGTTTTTTGATCCCCGCTGCCTAAGGCTTTTCCTCACGAGTCGAAACATATCGAGTAGTTCTCGTAAAGACACTAATTTCCTCATGAGTCGAGACGAATCGAGCATTTCTTGCAAGAATATCCTAACGTCATAGTTAACCTCTGCTCTTTACGACAGAGGTCCGTTAAGGTCTGTGGTACTTAGGGTTTTGTCCGTCGTACCATCGCGTTGGCTGATGTATTCCTCGATAGGCGATCTTGCTGTTCGAGTAGCCTTGCGATTGTCGTGTCTCTGATCCCTTCGGGGGCTGGACAAGACGTCTTCAAGTAATCTTCCAGGTAGTATTACCCTCGAAAGAGCAAGCGTAGGGATATTCCATGTCACTTTTTACTTGAGGTTAGGCTCATTTTGGAGAGCCCCGATGAGTCATAACCACTCCGTGCTGGTGTGGGATGATCTCCGATAGTCTTTCAGGCTTTATATGACTTGCCGTCAAGACCCTGAAGCTAGGAATTTGGCCTTTGCGTCGTTTGCTGTCATTACGTCCTCTATATCGAGACGAATGTCGCGGTTGTCTCTAGGTTGTTGGTGAACCATCGTGGTTTGGAACTAGGGACTTTGCCGTGGCTCCGCTGTTTGATTGTCGCGTCTGAATCCTATTGGAAGAAGAACGCTGGGGTGACATTTCGTCTGCTGTATCAAAACGAACGTCGAGGTGGTGACTACTCCGCACTGATGCGAGATGATCTCCGATTGTCTTTCAGGCTTTATATGACTTGCCGTTAAGACCCTGAAGCTAGGAATTTGGCCTTCGCTTCGCTTGCTGTGGTGTGTCCGAATCCTGTTGGAGGAAGAACGCTGGGGTGACATCTCATCTGCTGTATCGAGACGATCGTCGAGGTGGTGACCACTCCGCACTGGTGCGAGATGATCTTCGATTGTCTTTCAGGCTTTATATGACTTGCCGTCAAGACCCTGAAGCTAGGAATTTGGCCTTTGCTTCATTTGTTTTGTCATGTCCGAATCCTGTTGGAGGAAGGACATTGTTGTTGACGTTGTGTCTGCTGTAACGAGACGAGTGCTGAAGTAGAGCTGGGATTTTGCCGTCACTCCGCTTTACTGACCATGGGGTCTTTTGTTGACGTTGCATCTACATCCTGCTGGACTGCGAAGGAATGCCGTTGTTGACATTACGTCTGCTGTAACGAGACGAATGCTGAGGTGGAGCTGGGATTTTTCCGTCACTCCGCTTTACTGACCATGGGGTTTTTTGTTGACGTTGCATCTACATCCTGCTGGACTGTGAAGGAACGCCGTTGTTGACATTGCGTCTGCTGTAACGAGACGAATGCTGAGGTGGAGTTGGGATTTTGCCGTCACTCCACTTTACTGACCATGGGGTCTTTTGTTGACGTTTCATCTGCATCCTGCCGGAGTGCGAAGGAACGCCGTTGGTGATCTCTAGGTTGTCGATATCGATGTCGAGACCCTGAAGCTAGGGATCTTCCTTCGCTTCGTTTGTTGACATTGTTTCTGCTGTAACGAGACGAATGCTGAGGTGGAGCTGGAATTTTGCCGTCATTCCGCTTTACTGACCATGGGGTCTTTTGTTGACGTTGCATCTCATCCTGCTGGACTGCGAAGGAACGCCGTTGTTGACATTGCGTCTGCTGTAACGAGACGAATGCTGAGGTGGAGCTGGGATTTTGCCGTCACTCCGCTTTACCAGACCATGGGGTCTTTTGTTGACGTTTCATCTGCATCCTGCCGGAGTGCGAAAGAACGCCGTTGGTGATCTCTAGGTTGTCGATATCGACGTCGAGACCCTGAAGCTAGGGATCTTCCTTCGCTTCGTTTGTTGACATTGTGTCTGCAATATTGCGACAAATGTTGAGATTGTCTATGAACCGTCGAGATTTTGGCTTCGCTTTCTGGTGGAGCCTGTTGGGAAGATATGGTTCCCTCTTTGTTTGTGCCCCTGGATTGTATACAGGGACCGATGTGATCTCACCTGCAGGGCAAAAAAGTTTTATTCTTTCATCATTTTTTTTATTCTTTCCGCGATGCTCTATCATTTCAGCTTTTATATCGCGAAGGTCGCGATTGCCCAATCATTTCGGCTATTTTTCGCGGTACCCAATCATTTCGGCTCTTTATTTTATTTTTACTCGCTGCTTTTTATTGCGAGTTGCCCAATCATTTCGGCTTTTTATTTTATTTTTACTCGCTGCTTTTTATTGCGAGTTGCCCAATCATTTCGGCTGTTTTTGTATGCATATATTATTACTTGCTGATTTTGTTGCAAGTTGCCCCATCATTTCGGCTATTTCATATGCATTTTTTTTGGGCTCGCTGATTTTTCTCGCGAGTAGGGAACTTGGAATCTGACGCCAATCTCAGCATCAGCATCGCTACAACTGGAATATTGCCAAGAGGGAATCATCATTTGCCTCTGTCGATGTAGAATAAAGGTGGCTTAGCAAACAAGGTTAGGATCCCGTCGACTAAGGCTTTTGACTTCATGAGCCGTAAGGGTCTCATAAAGGTATTTCTCCCTACAAGTCGTGAGGATCTCATAGGTGTGTTTTCACCTTAGGGATCGTGAGGATTCCTAAGTGTATGTTCCCCTGTAAGTCGTAAGGATCTTACAAAAGTGTTTTCTCCTTATAAGTCAAGAGGACTTACAAGGGTTGTTCACCATATGGACATATCCCTAGTCACGGGTGGGACTTGGTTAGGAAAATGTTTATTCGCGCCCGTGGATTGTATACAAGGGTCAGTATTGAACCACTTGTAGGGCAGTATCGAAGGTTTTGTGAGTTTCTTAAGAACAGGTTCAGGTCTCTGTAACTTAAAACTTTCAAATCTTATGAGCCGTGAGGGTCCCATAAGAGAGTTCTCCTTACGAGTCGTGAGGATCTCGCAAGTGTAATTTCTCCTTAGGGATCGTGAGGATCCCTAAGTGTGTTGCTCCCTTGTGAGTCGTAAGGATCTCACGCAGGTGGTTTCTCCTTACAAGGTCGAGAGGACCCTGTAAGTATCTTTTAACGAGGTTGCGCCCTTTCGGGTTTTCACAAACACTCGCCGGTAGCCCTGCCGTTTTTACTCACGGAGCCCTTTCGGGTTTTCATCCGTGCCTATTTTGCTTATGGACATACCGTCTCTTTTTTTTCTTTTCTTTTTCTTTTTCTTTTTTTTTCTTATTTTTTTAATTATTTTTTTGTATCGGCTTTGGGATGTCGCGATCCACCGTAGTTTATCGACATCTCGGTCAGCAGCTAGTTTTAGGACGTAGTGGTCCGTCATTAGTTTAAGGACGTTTCGGTCATCAGCCAGTTTTAGGACATAGTGGTCCATCATTAGTTTAACGACGTTTCGGTCTTTCGCCAGTTTTAGGACATAGTGGTCCATTGTCACCGTATTTGAGGCGAATATCTAGTTTACTGACTTTTCGGTCGATGGGGCTTTCCCTATGAATGAGCATGATGCCCCCGACATATCCATCTTTCTCAGGGCGTGTGGTTGTGGCGGGCTCACCTTCCAGTTTTCGGACAACGCGAACTTGCCCTGTTGGTATTGGTCTTTAACCCAGTTTTTGAAAACATAGCAGTTTTCGATCGGATGGCCCAATATTTTGTGGTAAGGGCAGTAATTAGGATTGTTGACATCATTCAGTTGTAGCTGGTGTTTCGGCTCCGGTAGAGTGATAATCCTGTTGTGCACTGCCACTTCGAACAGCCTCCTTGTTTCATCCTGGGGAAACGAGTAAGGACGTTTCAACCTCTCATAGAGGGGTTGCCTCTTGTTGTTTTGGCGAACAACCGGTCTAGGGCTACTCGATTGTTGTTGAGTGTTGGCGACGAAGGCCGTTTTTCCCTTTCCTTTATCCTTTTTGTTCGCTCCGTTGTTTGTGGGTCCGAGATTCGCTCCGGGTATCGTGCAATTGCACGGCTGAATGTTCTCGCAATTCTTCAATTCTTCAGAGATGGATTCCTTGAAGAGAGGGCCGAAGGCTACTTTTTCGACGGAGTCGCCCCCGAAGGTGAGAACTCATGATCCCCCGGGATCATCCCGATGACAATTACCGGTAACTCTTTTATGCTCATCTGTCGTATTTTTTCGTTGTCTACGAGCTTCCCGCTTTGTTCTGTTGACGTGTTGTCCGTGAGCGACATACCCTTGCCACCAACACTTAAAGGAGTCCCAGTCTTCAGTAGGATGTGCAATCTTCTGATGATATAAGCAATAATTAGGATGCATCTCTACTCCACCGAGTGTGCTTTCTTCAGAGGTTGGTAGCTTCATTCCCATTGATATGGCTTTATCAAACCTTTTCCTCATCTTGAATTTGTTTCTATCCACAGCGCATGTCTTTTGATTTGACGGGAGTGTCTCGACTCTTTCGTCTAGTCGCCGGCGTTTGGCTCCTTCCAATATGGCCATCTCACGCTCCTGATTGGCTTTACTTTTCAGACGAATCTCATTCAGGAAGGCATCGATCATCTCGTCTGACGGCCACAGAAGTTCTGTTTCAGGACCCCCCCTCAGTTTCTCGGTGCAAGGAGCTTCTTTATTGTCTAGCGATGAATGAGAGATCACATGGCAGCTCGCTACGTAATCCTCAGATCCATCCGACGAGCTTTCTTCATCATCTTCATCCTCAAGGACGTGGCTAAGAAACTCTTAGAGCGTGATTGGGGTTCGCGCTTTCTGGTTGTACTCTTCCAGTACGTCGATTTGTCTCTGCAGGTCCGTGCGCTTGTCGCCAGGCTTCACGGGCTTTTTGGATCTCTTCTTCTTTTTCGAAGATTTCGACGGCTGGGTGTGAACACTTTGGCTATCCCCAATCTTTGGAGTTGGGCGCGGCTTCGGCATCCCCTTGATGATCTCAGGTTCCAACGGGTTCTTCCATCTGATCGCCGGGCATGTCTGGAGATCATTCAGCATCGTTTTGGTTTTGGCGGAAAGCACAACCTCCCATGGAGCTTCTTCAACAAAAGAACAAGTTTCCCCCAGCGTGCCCGTCTTCTTTGGAGTGTGCGGCTGTGGTGGGTTTACTTTCCACTTTCCAGACAGCGCAAACTTGCCTTGTAGGTACTGATCCTCGATCCATCCCTTAAAGACGAAGCAATTCTCGATCGGGTGGCTTACCGTTTGGTGGTAAGGGCAATAATTGGGATTATTCACCTCGCTGGGTTACGGTGGTCTCCTTGGATTCGGGAGATAGATAAGCCTATTGCGCATCGCTAGCTCGAACAACCTCTTCGTTTTATCCCGTGTGAATGAGTAAGGGTGCTTCATTTTCTCATTATAATACCGCCGTCTCTCTTCCAGTTTATCCGCTAGCTTTGGGGCACTGGGCTGCTGTTGGGTGTTCGCAGTGAAGGTCACTTTCCCTTTACCCTTGTCGTTTCGGGATTCCGGCTTCGGAGGAGACGGTCTGTGACCCATTTGATCCATCTGGGCTATCTTATCAATTAAAGCCTAGAACGTGGTCGGCTTGAAGAACATCATGAACTGTGAAACAATTGCATGAGGGTCTAGGGTGCCCATGAACATGCCTACCGCAGGTGCTTCTTCGATGCGCTGTTCGCATTTCGACCACAGATTCCGCCATCGTGTCGCGTACTGAACCCACGTCTCGCCTGGCCTTACCCTGGCATTAATCAGTGCTGTTATCGGGGTGCGTTCACTAGCACTCGTGAATCTTTGTGTAAACAGTAGCTCCATCTCCGCAAATGTTTTGACAGAGTCGTTAGGTAGTTCCAAATACCATTCAAAGGCTGTTTCTGCTAAGCTGCTGACGAATTGGCGGAGCAGCAGTTTGTCGTCACCTCCAGTGTTGCCACAAAGAGCCTTGAACTGAGCGACATGCTGATGGGGATTTCCTGTCCCTTTATATACGTGGAACTTAGGGATCGTGTATCCCGACAGGTAACTGATTTGGTTATACCAGCTCGGATAGGGTCGTCCAGTTTTAACAATTTGCCCAGCTGCTTCACTCGCCTGATGGGCTTGTATTTGCTGAGCTATATAGTCATCCAGTGCGTCCTTGGAAATGGTTTCTTCCTTGGCTGCTGAAAGAGCCGGAGGAGGATTAGATGTCTTCCTTCTATCGTCTTCAACAATGACTGGAGGGTCTTCAGCTGGAGGGTCCGGTTGTAACATCATCCCTACCATATCTTGGAAGAGGAGCACCATTTGTTTTATGTTAGCCGCTTGCTCTGCGGCTTCTTTGTCTTTCTTTTCGAGGATTCCACGTAAGAAGTCAGCATCGGTTTCTTGCTCGTGACGCTGTTCTGATGATGCCTCCGAGCTTTCTTTTGGCCCGGTAAGTGTGGCCATCGCAGTCATCATCTCCTGAAGCTTCTGCTGCTGTTCTTGAGCTTTCGTTACGGATCGGGTGAGCGGTCGGTGACCCGTCGCAGCGCGGCTGTCTTCTTTCCCAGATGCCATATAAACGGTATGCACCACCATGCCCCCAGACTTGGGGCGTTTAGATTCAGTATCTTTGCAATTTTCCAAAAACGGAGGGATCTTCCCCGACCTCCTTCTTTTTTGAGTGATCGAAGTTGAGGGGGCCGTTGTAGTGGGCACCCAAGTAGCTGTTGCTTTTTGTGGCTTAACGGAATAATCCTTCTCCTGCCAAACCTTCATCTTTTTCTGTCGGTGGAGATAGTCTTGATCCATTACGGAGTCTTGAACTTGACGCCAGACCTTGTAAATTTTAGAGGACAGCCGTTGAGGGGGCTGCTCCAGCTTCTTCTCTGGAGTATTCTCCACAGGTAAAGGAGTTCTCTTCAGCACTGCAGTAGGAGAGTTTCTGCGTACCTTGTTGAGCAGTTCAAAGCTGTTCTCGGTTGGAACAGCAGCATCGATCCCTACCATCGGAGCCGGCGAAGTTATCCCAGAGGGGGAGTTGCTCCCAGCCTTCCTCACTCGGCGCCAGTGACGACATCGAGCGTGTCGTGCGGATGGAGTTGTTTCAGTTATAAGGGTGACTTCATCATGCCCCCTCTGGGCAGGGGAAGCAGCTTTGGGGACCTCGCCTGGAGCAGAAACCGGAATGGGCAGCCTTGTAAAAACTGACTTCTTGGAAGGAGAAGCCTTTTCAATGATTTCATCCGCTTGAGCTGGGATGGCTATCCGCTTTGGGATGGCAGCTTCGGGTATCGCGGGCTTGTAGACGTTCTGGCCCAGTCTGTTGAAAACTGAGGTATTAAAGTTGGGCGACCTGTTGAGAGGGGTCGCAGCAGTGGTAAGTCGATCAAAGATCGGCCTCTTTGGATCTTCTTGCGACGTCATTGGGGCATTGAAGCTCATCGGTGGGAGCATGGTCCCGAAGAATAGTCCAGCGGTGGCTTGAGTTACCTGCTCCACTGGCATCTTGAAAAAGGAGGCCGCTTGGGGCCCATAAGTCACTCCTCAAGCAAGGACGAAGCGAGAGTTGCAGTTGTAGGTAGTGCAGTTTGAAGCCATTGATCTTCTGCTCTCTGCACGGAGCAAGACACCAAATCTTAGTACCTCGAATCCACAGGCAACCATAGCAAATCGCAATTCGTTCGCGAACACGACACACAAAGTGTGGAGTGGAAAGAGGAAAAGGTCCCACCGAGCGTGCCAGAATCTATTCCCCTCCGAACGGCGGCCAAGACATGGACGTCTCGCCTGAGATTCAGGGCAGATGCTATTTGGTTTTATCCGTCCACCTCTCTGAAGATGCCAAGTTGATTTATGACACCGTGTATCGGAGGTTTAGCCGGATGCGGCCGATGTAGCAGACTTCATCAGATTCCCCCTCGCTTGAGGGGTTTTTGATTGTGGGGACGCTCTTCCCTGCAGGCGCAAGCCCCTGCAGTTAATTACGCTACCGCATCGCGGTAACAATTTTCTCCTTCTCCAGATGTTCACTTCGTGTCGTGGGTGTTTGTTTTGTTTGTGGTTGCCCGTGGATTGTATACGGAGACTAATTTGTGTCGTCGCCCATAGGACGTGGATTAGTCCAAATCCGTAATTTTTTAGATTTGGGTTTGGGGTTTTGGTTTAAGGATACGTTAGCCATATTTGAGGCTAAGATCAACTTAAACGTTTGTTAAGGATACGTTAGTCCAATTTGAAACTAAGATCAACTTAACGGGATCGTTTAGATCCGACAAAAGAGCATTTGGGCTCTATTGTTCTAGTTTAGGGACATAGTGGTCCATTGCTAGTTTAGGGACATGGTGGTCCAACATTCCCGTTTTGGGGACGAATGTTGGTTTAAGGACGCATTAGTCCATGAGTTTAAGGACCCCACAGTCCGTATTGATGTGTGGTTATCGGGACCCGTCACCTCTCTGACGACGTTGAAGAATTACAACGACAAATATCAGAGGAGTTCAGAGATGTACCCTTGAACCGGGTGTAAATTGATTTGAGAGAGCAATCGTGCTCGGTTCAATTTAATTTGAGGATTTACGGCCAGAATTGGGCTAAGTCCAGTTGAAAATGTTCAATGTTTTATCTGCATTTGGCCTGTTAGGCCTTTACTAGGGCTCTGCCCCTGTTTAATAATGCATGGTATTTTTGTTTGGTCTATTAGACCTTTATTTGGGCTCTGCCCCTTTTTTTTAAATGATGCGCAACATCTGTTTTGGTCTGACAGACCTTTGTTTGGGCTCTATCCCTTTTATAATGCATTGCATTTTTTATTAGGTCTGTTAGGCCTTTTAATTGGGCTCTGTCCCTTCTTTAATAATGCAAAGCATTTATTGTTCTGACAGTGCGCCACGTGGCTTGTCAGGCGCTTTGCGCCAGCGCAAGGCGCAAACTCATGTGGGGGTGACACGTGTCACGCTCTGGCGAGCGCAAGCGCAGTGCGCTGCCGACACGTAGGGCGCTCTGGTGACTTGCGCCAAACCAAGAGAGCAGTGCTATGTTTTTAGAAGCGCAAGGCGCAGTTTATTCTGGGGCTGACACGCGGCGCTCCCTGGTGGCTTGCGCCAATCCAAGGAGCGCAACAGTGCAAACTTTAAAAGTGCAAGGCACTGTTTAATATTTTGATCAAATTTAGATCAAAGAAAACAAGTTTTTCTTATTTTCAAGAACCAGTGGTTCATCAAAAGGCAATGCCTTTATACAGAAGTAAATTACTTCTTCTTTTTTATTATTATTATTTTTTTATCCAAGATCTTGATCTTGTTCTTAGATCATTGATATCTTTTAGAAGAAATTCTTCTTTTATTTAAAGGTTTTTACTTTTTCTTTCTCTGAGCTCTTCTCAAAATTTTTAGAGGAATTCTCTATCTTTTTCTCTATGTGTCGATGTTGTTTTTGACTTGGGGTTTAGGGGCCTTTATATAGTGCCAATTGATTTGTTAAATCAGTTAAAGAGATCTTTCTCTGATTGATTTAGGGATGTTTCCCTACCGTTGGATCTTTGATCCAAGGGCTCCTGTTTTACAGAAGAGAATCTTATTGTTTTAATAAGATTAAAAAGATCTTTCCAGAATTTTTCTGTTTAAATGCTGGCACAGTTGGCGCAAGCGCACCTGCGCTTGACACGTGTCGCACAGCGTAGAGCGCAGCGCAACTGCGCTGCCATGTGTCGCGCAGCGCAACTGCGCTGCCACGTGTCGCGCAGCGCAGAGCGCAAAGCATCTGAAGCGTTGCTTCCTTTATTTTTATTTTAAATAGAGCCTTGCTCTGATTGGGTGCGCGCAGTGCTGGCGTGTCAGCTTTTGACACGTGGCGCGTTGCGCGCAGCGCAAGGAATCTGTAGCGTTGCTTCAATTTTTTGAATTTTTGAAATTCAAACATAGCTTTTCTCTGATTGGGGAAACAGAGGTCTCCATTACCGTAAACCAGGAACATCTCCTTAGTCCTTCTCAGGTGCTTGAGAATGTTCTTCACTGCCGTCTAGTGGTCCTCACCTGGGTTTGACTGATACCGGCTTACCACGCTCAGCACGTAAGCTACATCTGGTCTTGTACATAGCATCGCATACATTATAGATCCTACCGCCAAAGCGTAGGGTATAGTGCTCATGCGAACCCTCTCCTCGTCAGTCTTAGGAGACATCTTCTTGGAGAGAGTGATTCCGTGCAATGCGGGTATATTACCGCGTTTGGAATCTTCCATACTAAATCTCTTTAGTACGGTCTCTATGTACCTGGACTGCGAAAGTCCCAGTATTCTCTTGGATCTATCTCTGTAGATCTTGATCCCTAGAATGTACAAGGCATCACCCAGGTCCTTCATGGAGAACCGTTGTGACAAAAATAGCTTGACCGATTGTAGAATAGGAATGTCATTTCCTATCAAAAGAATATCGTCTACGTACAAGACTAGGAACACGACAGTTCGTCCTACAATCTTCTTATAGACACAAGGTTCATCTTCGTTCTTGATGAAATCAAATTCCTTGATTGCCTCATCAAAACAGATGTTCCAGCTCCGCGATGCCTGCTTCAATCCATAAATGGATTTAAGCAACTTGCATACCTTCCCGCTGCTCCCACTGTCTACAAAACCCTCTGTCTGATCCATGTAAACGCACTCTTCTAAACAACCGTTTAGAAAAGCCGTTTTAACGTCCATCTGCCAGATTTCATAGTCATGGAAGGCAGCAATGGCAAGTAGGATCCGAATGGATTTGAGCATAGCCAATGGAGAAAAAGTTTCGTCATAGTCCACACCAGGTCTTTGATGAAAACATTTTGCAACGAGTCTAGCCTTATAGGTTTCCACCTGCCCATCTACACCAAGTTTCCTTTTGTAGATCCATTTGCATCCAACGGGTTTTACCCCAGGTGGAGCAATATCCAAGGTCCACACTTTATTGGTGTACATGGACTCCATTTCAGATTGCATTTCTTCCAGCCACTTATCAGAGTCCCTACTGATAATGGCCTGCCTGAAACTGGTAGGGTCATCTTCTTCCAAGATGCAATTCTCTCGATCCCCGTCTAAGAGAAAACCGTAGTATCTCTCGGGTGGATGAGAAATCCTACCAGATCTGCGGAGTGGCTGAGATTCGTCTGGGACTATTGAATTTTCTAGTTCTACTAAATCCTCAGTTTGAGTTTGTGGATCAGATATTTCATCCAGTTCTACCGTGCTCCCACTTATTTCTTTTGCAAGAAATTGCTACTCTAAAAAAGTGGCGCGACGAGCAACAAACACCTTATGTTCCTCAGTGTGGTAGAACAGATATCCCAGAGAATTTCTAGGATATCCCACAAACTTGCACAGAACTGACCGTGCCTTAAGCTTGTCCGGATTTTGTACTTTTACATAGCCGGATAACCCCATATCTTAATACGTTCAAGATACGGTTTTTTACCACTCCATATTTCATATGGAGTCTTAGACACAGATTTAGACGGAACCTGATCAGTAAGTATGCCGTTGTTTCTAGCGCAAGTCCCCAGAATGAAAGAGGTAACTCAACATTACTCATCATGGATCGAACCATATCCAATAGGGTACGATTCCTTCTCTCCGATACACCGTTGTGCTGTAGTGTATAAGGAGGAGTAAGCTGAGAGAGAATACCATTCTCTTTTAAGTAATCTCGGAATTCCGTGCTTAAGTACTCCCCTCCTCTATCAGACCGGAGGATCTTGATACTTTTGCCTGTCTGGTTCTCTACTTCGTTTCTAAATTCCTTGAATTTCTCAAAAGTTTCAGATTTGTGTTTCATCAGATACACATATCCGAACCTAGAGAGATCGTCAGTGAATGTGATGAAGTACGAGAACCCACCCCTTGCATGTATAGACATTGGACCACATACATCACTGTGTGTGAGCCCCAAGAGCTCTGCTGCCCTTTCTCCATGTCTGGTGAACGGAGATTTGGTCATCTTTCCTTTGAGACAAGACTGATAAGTTTCATAAGATAAAAACTCGAACGTGTTTAAGAGTCCATCTTTATGCAACTTACTTAGTATTTTCTCTCCGATATGACCAAGTCTACAATGCCACAAGTAGGATTCATTCGTATCTGAATTCTTTCTCTTGCGTTTGTTTTGTATATTGAGAACTGTATTCTGATTTAGAACGTAGATACCATTACACAGTGTACCTTCTGCAACCAGTACCTTATGAAGGTAAATGTTCATGATATTTCTATCAAGAACAAAGTTATATCCATCTTTATCGAGTAAAGAAACTGATATGATGTTGCAAACCATAGAAGGTACATAGTAGCAATCGTTCAAAATCATAGTATTGCCGTTTGGCAACACTAGGTGATATTCACCGACGGCTGCAGCATTAACTTGTGCTCCGTTCACTACCCTGAGCGACATATCACCAGGTACAACTTTCCTACTTTTTCTCAGTCCCTGCAATAGATTACAGATATGAGATCCTGATCCGGTATCAATTACCCAGGAGGTAGGGCTGACTGTAAAGCAGTTCTCAATTACAAGAACACCAGAAGTAGATGCAAAACTATGCTTCTTCTTCAACTGGGTATCCCTGGAATCCATATAATCCTCTTTCCCTTGCTCATACTTATGAATGTTGTCGTAAGTTAGAGCCGAACCAACGTTGCCCAGCCCCAAATAAGAATTCGGATCGGTCAAGCGATACATTTTATTATCTTGATTAGGGCGTGAAATGGTTGCTACCTGGAGAGAGAGAAAAGAAACACTCAGCGTGCGCTCTTGCAAGATTAGATTGGTTTATTAATTTATCTAAGCAGGATGGCTCCCACTGTTTCCTCAAATTCTTCTTCAAACCCTAAAAGAAGAACTAGTCAGGATTAATCGCACGTCACAATACTTGCTTAACCTTTCAGCCAGGCTAGTGTTGGTACTTCGAGGGAGGTTTTCCAACGCTTTCGCGAAGTTCCCTAATTAAATAACCTCTTTTCCCTGGAGGCGTAGCCCCGCTAACACCGTTCTAGACACCTACTTGGTTTATAGCATTGATTGTTAAGTGAAATAATCTCCCAAGAGTAATCCAACTCATCAGTGGGATCGGGATCCAACTATCATTGTGCGATGACCTAGATGGAATCCACTCTAGTCACTACACTCCAGAAGGTATGCTAAATCTGCAAGTTTCAGTTTCTTTAGAAACTCCCGATGTGGATTTTTGCCCCTAACGGTTTATGACCTTGACAATGCCAATATATCATAAACCGCTAGTCAAGTTCGGCCCGTCATTATCTTGATTAACTTAGACCCACCCGCATACCTCTTGACAATGCCAACATAGCTATGCGACTGTCCTAAATAATCTGAAAAATAAAACTGCAAATAAGCAATACTTTGTTGGTGATAGTGCCCTCAGAGTCGATTATTGGATCACAGGCACGTGATTGCAATGATTGAGGGAGGACCTATACCGGTAGGACAGTTTTACTCGAGATGATAGTATGCTATCTGGTTTATCTTTATCATCGTGTACTGCTTTAGGTGACCTTACGAGTCGCTATTACACGTTGATAGAGCCCCTAGGATTCTTGCTTGACTACCAGCAGTATGAGGGCGATTATATACGTGAGAGCTGGAGTCTATAAGCACATCCTTAAAAGGTCCCTAGTCGTGGGAGTTTCGAGATAGGGCATCGATACTCCGGAGTAGACTAGTGTATACAGTCGAGACCCCGACGAGGGGCGGTGGCCGGTCTCACAAGCCACGGGTGTCAGTTGGTTCACCTAAGATGTATACAGATGCTCATTGGGTTATGAGTACACCGGACAGGACTCGCCGGGAGCCTGCTAGTTGGTATTATACCTGACGTCAGATAGCAGTTCCGTGGTGACATGTGTACAGGTTAGTTCATCGACCTGAGATCGTCATTTGTCTCGTGTGAGTTCCCACTGTACTTTGATTACTACCCTACAACGCTCAAAGGAGACGTGCAAACAGGTTTTAGTTGGGTACAGTCCCGAGCCACATAGAGGCAGTGAGCGGATCTGCAGGGGTTCGTCTCTCCCGATATTGGGGGTGAGGTCGCGCTGTGTCTAGGAGAGCCAGTACATGAAAAGTCCTTGGCCAAGGCAGGAAATTTACCGGTAGGTATTCCAGTAGTATCTCAGGGTGTTCTGGGCTACACTCCGACACGACTTGTACCGCTATTGGGGGTCTGACTTTTACCAACCCCCTAGGCCCGCCATGCGATGCTCATAGACGAACGGATCGGACTGTACGGATATTATCACTGACAGGCTCAGTAGGGTGTCAGGATGAGTTCGCTCATCGACATCCCTTTTGGTCAGTACCTGGTAGCCCGTTACGTATTGGCTGATACCTCTGACGTGCTAGTGGTTAAATCCACAGCCATAGTATTGACGAGTCTTTAGAGTCCACCACACACAGTTACTCAAGTTTCGGGCGAAACGCTGTAGAGGCCGTATGGAGATATGGCAGGGTTCGATCAGATACGTACGGTATTGCACGGATCGTGATCGGACGGGTTTTTACTAGCCGGCTTTGGTTTAAGCCGGATTCTAGTATTAGACAGTGTAGTTTTGTCTCTTTGCATTTGTGTTCAATGGGAATACAAATGCGGGCATGTATATGCAGTAGCGGGGTTTTCCTGTAATTTATTACGGGATCAGTTTTCTGAAGTTGCTAGTTTGCATTCCGTTCCGGCCGGTTTTCCTTTGTTCCTTCGCGGCCGGGTTTTTCGATGGAGGGGGTTATTTGCTGTTTGCAAATAACTTATTTATGGAGGGGTTTCTTGCATTTGTTCCTTCTTATCCTTTGCCTTAAATGAGATTAGAATGAGATTACAAATGGATTGGAAATTGATTTGATCATTTTTCTTCTCTTTATCATTTTCTTTTTCCTCCACTTGCTTAAGATTCTTTTTTCCTCCACCATTCTAATGATGGAGCGGCCGGCCAATTTTTGAGGAGTGAGGAGAGAGGTTCACATGATGAGGGAAATTGATACATCCCATTTTGCTTGCTCACAAAATCCTTAACACTTCTCCAAAGTTCATTCCTTCTCTCCTTCATCACCAATGGCAACTACAACCCCAAAGAGACAAACTTTTCTACACTACGACTACAGCAAATCTTGGACGCGTCGGCTAGCCAACTTCGCGCCCGAGTTGCCTCGGTCCAGAGGTGGGAGCCCGTAAACGAACCCGGCTACGTGGTGCCCTTTCCGACGAGAAGGTGACGGACGGAGATTCCGCGGGAGATCGGAGTGGAGACGAAGACCGAAGGACACGGATCGCTTGGTATATCTCTCTACCTATCTTTTAGTTTGCTAGTAGCTAGGTTAATGGCCCGATCCGGGATAAAAGTGCGCGGTGGTGCCGGTTTGCTAGTTTGCAAAGTTTTTCGTTTCCGCGTTTCCGGCATCGGATCGACGGCCGCGACGCCGCCGCGGACTTACATTGGTATCAGAGCCAGGCCATTAACCATGCCCACCTTGCTCTAGTGTGTTTAGAACTCGATCGAACAATAAAACCCCAAAAACCGTATTTTCAAGTTGCACAGTTTCTGTCGAAATTTTTTTGGAGTCTAAAATTTTTTCAGGTTGTTGCAGAATACTGTGCACGGAATTCTAAGCACTTTGTGAAAATTTGGTCGCGAGATCTCACCATACCACCGCGGAACTGTGGCCAAACCCATGCTTGGGCCGCGGTTTCGCCGCGCTTTTAACTGTTCAGCGCACCAAATTTTTTCAGAGAGCTCCTGAATAGAAAATAGGGGTTTTGGGACATTCTTTTTGGGCCTAGATTTTCTGTGAGTGCTACAGTACTGTTAGGGGCCCACTTCGCTAAATTTGTTCGATCGGATATTTTAAACATGCTAGTTCACAGTATTTACATTATATCTGCGACCGTGAATGTCACTCGATCGGTAAATCCAGTCTATCTGCTATAGCCCTTTTAGACGGATTTGCGAACGTGACATTCACGTTGATGTTCTGTGTTGTGCTGTGATGTTGCGGATCGGTCGTGGGGATAGCCTGGTTGCAATGTTAGTACAGTTTTGTTTTATATGTACATTTGATATTGCGGGGCGAGCGTCCGACATGTGGACTGTCGTCACTGCCTGTTTGTATATTATTCTTTTAGGGCACGACCGGGTCAAGGTCAATGTACCCGTTATATGTATATTTTACTTTCTGTACTAGGATTACCCCGCGGAGGGGTGCACGGATAGCCGGGTTCTAGAGGGCAACGAACCCGCATCTCATGGCGTTGAGATGGAGGGGGCTTTACTCTAGAATTGGCGGGCTATTCGCCGCACTCGTAGGGGGTATAGGATTGACCCAGGAGGGGTGCCCAAGTTACCGGATTCCGTGAAGTGCTGGGTGGTCCATTCACGTTGTTGAAGGGGGCTGCCTCGCTTTAGGTTTTGGTGGGTAACTTGCTGCGCCCGTAGGGTTCTAGGATTTCATTGCACAGGCTATCCACACGACCAGGGGAACGTCGGGTTTCAGTAGCGGCTCTATGAAACCCGGGGATCCCAGATATCTGTATTGCTCTGTGATGCTGGTTACATTTCTGTGCTGTTGCTTTTTATCACGCTTTGAGCGAATATTATATATTGATATATATACTAGTAGATGTTGTATATGTTTTGCATCCGCGCTAGTCCAGTCCCTGCTCTGTCGTTAGTTAGCTAACCTAACGGGTGATGACGGGACCCAGTGGCGAATGCGGATGGCATATACGTACGTCATTATTTTCGTTCTTTATTGGTGTGATCAATTGATGGGACCGCGTTGATTCGGATCAATGCAAGATAAACAAACCTATTCTGATGTTGTTGGAAATTTTTTTAAAAAGCTGTTATTACAAGGGCGTTCTCTTTTGTTTTGCACAGTGATATTCAGTTGGAATATCCTGCTCCTCAGTCGACGAGGCAAGGGCCGAGTTCCCTTCACCGGGAGTGACCCCTTGGACAAAAGTTTGCGTCAGGGCAATAACTTCACTATAGCCGATTACTTTTACTTTGCATCATGGTATTCAGTTGGAATATCCTGCACCTCATCCTACGGGGAAAGAGCCGAGATCTCTTCACCGGGAGTGACCTCTTTAGCTAAGGTTTTCGTCACTATATTTTTAAAAGCTATCAGTTCCTTCAGCGATATCAAGTTTATTACGTTAAAGGTTTTCGCCAGAAACCATTCGTAGCCCTCCGTCGTTTCAGACGGGTAGCACGTAGTATTTATGCTATGTTTGTTGACCTTCGTCAAGGCATAGTGTATGGTAGCTGCTTGTTACCTTTCTGCTGCATAGATAGATGCGTTGGTTTGGGACAGTCGTATAGCCTTGTTGACCTTCGTCAAGGGCTTGTACAGGTGGGTTCAAATTAACCTGGACAATGACGGGTAGAACTTGACATGTGACTTATGATTTGTTGACCTTCGCCAAGGTCATAAGAGCATGGGGCAAAAATCCACATCGGGAGTTTCTAAAGAAACTGAAACTTGCCAGATATACGCATACCTTCTGGAGTGTGATAACGTGAGCGGATTCCTTCACGTTATCATGCGATGATAGTTGGATCCCGATTCCCGCTGATGAGTTGGTTTACTCCTCGGGTGATCCCGGCTAATTCTTCTTTCAGGTTTGGGGAAGAATTTGACGTTACAGTGGGAGGTTTCCAGATTAGATAAAGTGATAACCATTCTGATCTAGGTTAGAGTGCACGCTGAGTGTTTCTTTTCTCTCTCTCTTTGGCAGCGACCATTGACCCGACCCTAGACTATGACTCAGTGACCAAGTTGACCGAACCTTCTTAACACTGGCTTTTGGATTGTCAGAGTTGCAAACCTCATTGCCACTCCTACTTTTACCCTTTTCTCCAGGACACCCCGTATTACTACGAACATCCACTTCCATTGGACAAAACCATCGTATGGTTATATACGAACTCGAAGAAATTTATTCGAGAATGGTTTCTGGTTCTGGAGAAAACGGATAGGACTATTCAGTTGTCTTTTCCTTTTACCTTCTCTCAGGTTGCGAGTACTCCTTGGTTTATGAGATAGTACACCTATTACGCAAATTGGATAGTCTTCTTCCAAACCTTAGGCTGGTGCCGAACGGTGGGGAATGAAGAAAACCAATTAGCATAACGATGGTGTACAGAAGGTATTAAGTTAAGAAAAAGAAAGGGATTAGTAAGAGGGCAAAGTAAATTGCGACTGCTATTCACGACCAAACCAAGTATTTCTTCGCCAATCCTAAATCACCTTTGTATTTCTCTAGGACACTCCGTATCACTACGAAGATCCACAGTTTATTTAGATACTCCATCGTATGGTTATATACGAACTCGAAAGGAACTTGTTCCAGTTCGGTGATGGATTCTGGTTCAGGAGAAATAGGAATAAGGTTCATTCGGTTGTCTTTTATCTTCACCTTCTCTCGCATTACGAGTGCTCCTAGGATTAGGACAGTACACCCATTATGCTTATTGGATAGTCTTCTTCCAAACCATAGGCTGGTGCCGAACGGTAGGGAAGGAAGAAAACCATTTGGCCTAAAGGGGTGTACAGAAGGTAATGACTGAAGACATATAAAGGGATTTGGAGAGATGGCAAAGAAACATGCGGTTACAGTTGTGAATCTGGATAATGGAAGAGGCATTACTAAGAATACTGGGATACCCCATCGAAACATTTCAATGTTTCAGTTTCACTGTTTACTGTTAAAAGAAAACTGATTTCCCAATTAGACACTTGCTCCAGGGTATATATTTACCAGGTAAGATTCTCTCATCTGTATGGTTTTACAGATGATGAGTGGGAGTAAGTTATTGGGAATTAGGTGACCATCCTCATTATATCGGGATTAGTTGTAATTGGTGATATTTGAGGAAGTCACCTGAGTTGTTTGCCGGACGACAAATATTTGGTTTTGAATATCCGTTGTTATGCACCAATTTCAAATTGATATATCTGTACGTCTATTTTTATAGAGTGAGATATACTTTTTTGAAATTATGTCTATGACATTTACCTGTATCAGTGGATGGTTAGGTAAGGAGCATTGAACAGCGGTGTAATTCTTCTTAACCATAAGTACAGTTTTCAACCTACGACACACAGTGAGTGAGTCATTTGACTCAGGGGACTTATACAGAGTATTGTATATTGTCCAGTGTCCATTAGGACAGAGGGGTAGGTCCTCGTACTATATTCTGTTTACTTGTGACTTCTCTAGTTCTTAGACAGGTGTTTCGTAGAAACACAGGGTCTGAATTTTGAGAAGTTATAGGTATATGAGTAAAGTAGAGAACCGGGTATTGCAAGTATCGGGATTCTTCAAGGTGATCGAAGATGTAGAGACTTGTGTATGGTATTCAGTTGATAGTAATGATTAAGAGAACTTGCTTCTCTTTCAGGTTACTCATAATTGGAAGTACTCCTAAGTTGAGTAACGCTGATCGGCCTCTTTCCATTTAGTTAACATGCATTGGAGACAGCTGCATGATTTGAATCTGGTTCAATTAAATCAGTGCCTCTGTTCCTGTATTGGATATAGAACAGTTCATATCTTGACATTGTTAAGATACGGGGAGTTGTCCGGCTTATACTTAAAACCAGACTCCGGATAACTCAAGGCATGTTTCAGTAATGGCTGTTTGTGGGTTGACCCGGGCTATGACGAGGGTTGAATTTCTACCATCTGGAAGATCAATAGTGATATTGTTCTTGACTCGCCACAGTTTTAATAAATATGAATTTTTTCAGAAAACAGTAGTGGGAGTATGGTAGAACTGGAAGTGATTCCAGAACCACAAACGATTACTGAAAATTTGATAAGAACCTAAAGATTCAATCTGGTTTGACATTCCATTGGCCACTCCGCAGATATGGTGGGTAACCTCAGGCACCCGAGAGGTACTTCGGTATGCTCAAGGACGGTGGCAGGGAAGTTCTTGTTTACCCAGACTTGCCATTGCTGTTGTTCCAGACTGTGAGACTCGGCAGGAGGATGAGTATAGCGTCGTTCTAAAGTAGCTTTAGAAGTGTACGTCTATATGACTTTGCCAGAGGGTTGTCGTGGTTAGTGGGAGCAGCGGAAGCATTGGTGGACAGGTGGCTTATGTCTATTTATAGACTAAAGCAGATATAGCGAAGATAGATCATCTATTTCTGATGTGACAGTCATAGTTTTGACTTCATCAGAATAGGGGATGGATCTGTTAAGAAGGTAGTAGGGTGTGATGTCCTGGTATTTGGATGACATACACGGAGTAGGAAGTGATATTCCTATACTACGATCGGTTATACTTTGGTCGTCACACAGTGGTTTCTCCACATAGGACTTGGATATTATATCTGACATTCTGGTTACTGGATCTATGGTATTAGATCTAGATTTGGGTGGTTTCCTAATCTGGGTACTTAGACAGCATTCTATGAGTATTTAGAATGGACGACTCCTGGCATGGTAGTATACCTGCAAGTGATGGAGTCACCCTTTATAAAGGTGTCTTACAGACTAAAGGGGAGAGGGATGCGCATGATTGGCAGATCACTTGCTTAGGCAATTGAGTTGATCATGAGATGTCAAGTACAACACCAGATGTTGTTCTTGCAGTAGATGCAATAAGTTGATATTGATCCAATCCTGGGAAAACAGTCGGAAGCAGTTTTAGAACATAAGTGAATGTTCTAGGGATATGATAACGACAGCCTCCTTTAGGAGACGGTTATCATTCCAGGCTTCCAAGGTGACCTGGATGGCAGAGTGGCCGTTAGAGTTATAGTTTTCCCTCTGACGAGGGGCAGTATTTTGGACAGGTGGTCCAGGTGGATACTGAGGGAAGGATGGCGCAGGATACTGATTAAGTTCAGTTGACGATACAGTCTAAGAAGTTTGGATTTGGAGTTCATTTATGAGCTAGGTCCCATCAGACATCCAGACACATTCTAAGACAGGTATTGCTCATTTCGGGAGATGGCTTTCTCCGCGAACTTGAGATAAAGAGAGACATAGAAAGAAACATCATAGCGGATCCACTCACTGAGGCTATTCCTCGAACGCAATAGTTTCGCAAACGAGCTTTGTGAGACTGACTAGTAGAGGAGTTGGGTGTTCGGTATCACACGGGCTGTGAGTATGTGACATCGCAATAATTAGCCTTGAGTGCAAGTGGGAGATTGTTGGTGATAGTGCCCTCAGAGTCGATTATTGGATCACATGCACGTGATTGCAATGATTGAGGGAGGACCTATACCGGTAGGACAGTCTTACTCGAGATGATAGTATGCTATCTGGTTTATCTTTATCATCGTGTACTGCTTTAGGTGACCTTACGAGTCGCTATTACACATTGATAGAGCCCCTAGGATTCTTGCTTGACTACCAGCAGTATGAGGGCGATTATATACGTGAGAGCTGGAGTCTATAAGCACATCCTTAAAAGGTCCCTAGTCGTGGAAGTTTCGAGACAGGGCATCGATACTCCGGAGTAGACTAGTGTATACAGTCGAGACCCCGATGAGGGGCGGTGGCTGGTCTCACAAGCCACTGGTGTCAATTGGTTCACCTAAGATGTATACAGGTGCTCATTTGGTTATGAGTACACCGGATAGGACTCGCCGGGAGCCTGCTAGTTGGTATTATACCTGATGTCAGATAGCAGTTCCCTGGTGACATGTGTACAGGTTAGTTCATCGACCTGAGATCGTCATTTGTCTCGTGTGAGTTCCCACTGTACTTTGATTACTACCCTACAACGCTCAAAGGAGACGTGCAAACAGGTTTTTGTTGGGTACAGTCCCGAGCCACATGGAGGCAGTGAGCGGATCTGCAGGGGTTCGTCTCTCCCGGTATTGGGGGTGAGGTCGCGCTGTGTCTAGGAGAGCCAGTACATGAAAAGTCCTTGGCCAAGGCAGGAGATTTACCGGTAGGTATTCCAGTAGTATCTCAGGGTGTTCTGGGCTACACTCCGACACGACTTGTACCGCTATTGGGGGTCTGACTTTTACCAACCCCCTAGGCCCGCCATGCGATGCTCATAGACGAACGGACCGGACTGTATGGATATTGTCACTGACAGGCTCAGTAGGGTGTCAGGATGAGTTCGCTCATCGACGTCCCTTTTGGTCAGTACCTGGTAGCCCGTTACGTATTGGCTGATACCTCTGACGTGCTAGTGGTTAAATCCACAGCCATAGTATTGACGAGTCTTTAGAGTCCACCACACACAGTTACTCAAGTTTCGGGCGAAACGCTGTAGAGGCCGTATGGAGATATGGCAGGGTTCGATCAGATACGTGCGGTATTGCACGGATCATGATCGGACGGGTTTTTACTAGCCGGCTTTGGTTTAAGCCGGATCCTAGTATTAGACAGTGTAGTTTTGTCTCTTTGCATTTGTGTTCAGTGGGAATACAAATGCGGGCATGTATATGCAGTAGCGGGGTTTTCCTGTAATTTATTACGGGATCAGTTTTCTGAAGTTGCCAGTTTGCATTCTGTTCCGGCCGGTTTTCCTTTGTTCCTTCGCGGCCAGACTTTTCGATGGAGGGGGTTATTTGCAGTTTGCAAATAACTTATTTATGGAGGGGTTTCTTGCATTTGTTCCTTCTTATCCTTTGCATTAAATGAGATTAGAATGAGATTACAAATGGATTGGAAATTGATTTGATCATTTTTCTTCTCTTTATCATTTTCTTTTTCCTCCACTTGCTTAAGATTCTTTTTTCCTCCACCATTCTAATGATGGAGTGGCCGGCCAATTTTTGAGGAGTGAGGAGAGAGGTTCACATGATGAGGGAAATTGATACATCCCATTTTGCTTGCTCACAAAATCCTTAACACTTCTCCAAAGTTCATTCCTTCTCTCCTTCATCACCAATGGCAACTACAACCCCAAAGAGACAAACTTTTCTACACTATGACTACAGCAAATCTTGGACGCGTCGGCTAGCCAACTTCGCGCCCGAGTTGTCTCGGTCCAGAGGTGGGAGCCCGTAAACGAACCCGGCTACGTGGTGCCCTTTCCGACGAGGAGGTGACGGACGGAGATTCCACGGGAGATCGGAGTGGAGACGAAGACCGAAGGACACGGATCGCTTGGTATATCTCTCTACCCATCTTTTAGTTTGCTAGTAGCTAGGTTAATGGCCCGATCCGGGTTAAAAGTGCGCGGTGGTGCCGGTTTGCTAGTTTGCAAAGTTTTTCGTTTCCGCGTTTCTGGCGTTGGATCGACGGCCGGGCCGCCGCCGCGGACTTACATACTTTGCTACCGATCACTACGCCTTGACAATGCCAAAATACGTAGTTTGAATACGAAGTAGTACTTGTAAGAAATGACGGAGGGCTACGGCTAGGTTTTTGGCGAAAAACCCGTTAACGTAATGAACTTGATATCATTGAAGGAACCTGATAACCTTTTTAAAATTATAGTGACGAAAACTTTTGCTAAAGAGGTCACTCCCTGTGAAGGGATCTCGACTCTTTCCTCGTCGAATAAGGTGCAGGATATTCCAAACTGAATACCTCGATGCAAAGCAAGAATAATCGACTATAGTGAAGTTATTACCCTGACGCAAATTTTTGTCCAAGGGGTCACTCCCGATGAAGGGATCTCGGCCCTTGCCTCGTCGAATGAGGTGCTGGGCATTCATAACCGAATACCTCTGTGCAAAACAAAAAAGAACGTCCTTGCAATAACAACTTTTTGAAAATTGTACCAACAACGTCTTTTAGGTTTGTTTTCTTGCATTAATTTAATGCGTCCCATCATTTAATCCTACCATTGCAGAAAACAACGAAAATATGACGTACGCTTATGCCATCCGCATTCGCCATGGGGTCCCGTCATTACCTGTTAGGTTACTTAACTAACGACAGAGCGGGGACTGGACTAGCGCGGATGAAAAACATAAGCAACGCCTACTAGATATCATATATAGATATATACATTCGTCAGATGCAATGATAGCCATTCTAGATCACAGATGAACACATTGGATATGCTAGGAATCCGTGTTTCGTTCGAGCCTGCAACGAAAGACGGATTACACGGTCGCAATGAATAGCCAAACCCCACCCTAAACCCCTACGGGTGCGGCAAACTACCCGCCAAATACCCGAAGTGAAGCAGCCTCCCTCAACACTGTGAGTAAGCCACTCAGCACTTCAACATACCCGGTAGTTTGTGCACCCTACCTTGGGTCTATCCTAGGAGCAAAAACAATAAAAGAAATAATATACAATGGCGGCTACAACCTCATCCCGGATGTGCGGCCATAAAAATAATATTATATCAATTTACATTTTACATCAAATGAAAGATAAAGAAACCCTCATCTCACAAAACCCCGGCTATTAATCCGCAACAATCCAACAAGTTCATATACACAATCTAACAATATTACAGATCACAGATATGCACAACCCCCACTAATCGACGTATAGAGATTAGCCGACGTTCAGTGTATATAGCATTACAGATATAACCAAATAGCTAAGTTTATAGAACATCGATCAAAATACCAATTTGTAACTACCCCAAACATAACATTGTTCTCTGGAAAATCTGGGCAGAAACAAAACATCTTAAAAATCCCAAAATACCATACAGAGAAAACTGCAAGAAATTGGAGTCGCGACCGAGTCAACTCGGCCGCGGATCCATGGCGGAACGCATGGTTCCGCCGCGCTTCCGCGGCGAGTTGGCCGAGTCGTAGGCTCAAATTTCTTAACTTTTCCTAGAAAACCCTGCTTGTATTTTTCATGTCATACAAAATATTTTTAGGCCTGTTTTAAAAATCGACAGAAAATACAATTTTTCGGTGTGATTTCGGGATTTTTTCCGGATCGAAGTTCTAAACACTTTGCTAACAGTTAGTTGTTGTTTAGTTAGTCTCTGATAACACTGTTAGGTCCACGTTACCCACCCCGGTTCTTTCGGAGAGGCGGAATAGGTAAAAATCAAAATTTTCCTCAAAAGGTAACATGGACCATCCATGAAGGATCTTTGCTAAACAAAAACTAACTAAAAAACTACAAGTTCTAGCTACTATGTAGAATGGTTATACCTAGGTCTTGAACTCATTCTCTTCTTTTGGCGGTTCTCCTCCTTGCTTGCTCCCTGTAGTGGCTTGAACGGCTCCTCCTCGTCGTCTCCCCTTTGCCGTAGATGGATCCACCCGAGGGCCTCGAACTTGAGCTCCTATCTCAACCTAGAGATAACTAAGGTGCTTGGTTTGCTAAACCTACAACCTTAGAATGAGTAGAGAAGAGTTATGGTGGTTTTATCTCAAAGGTTCATGATTTCCAACTCATGGAACACTTGAATCTTGAGAGAGGAAGAGGGAGAGCTTTCATCTAAGAGAGAGAAAGAATATGATAGAATGAGCTCTCATAATGCAACTGTTGGAGATAGTGCCCTCAGAGTCAATTATTGGATCACAGGCACGTGATTGTAATGATTGAGGGAGGACCTATCCCGGTACGACAGTCTTACTCGAGATGATAGTATGCTATCTGGTTTACCTTTACCATCGTGTACTGCTTTAGGTGACCTGACAGGTCGCTATTACACGTTGATAGAGCCCCTAGGATTCTTGCTTGACGACCAGCAGTATGAGGGCGATCATATACGTGAGAGCTGGGGTCTACAAGCACATCCTTAAATGGTCCCTAGTCGTGGGAGTTTCGAGACAGGGCATCGATTCTCCAGAGTAGACTAGTGTATACAGTCGAGACCCCGACGAGGGGCGGTGGCCGGTCTCACAAGCCACTGGTGTCAGTTGGATCACCTAAGATGTATACAGGTGCTCATTGGGTTATGAGTACACCGGACAGGACTCGCCGGGAACATGCTAGTTGGTCTTATACCTGACGTCAGATAGCAGTTCCCAGGTGACATGTGTACAGGTTAGTTCATCGACCTGGGGATCGTCATTTGTCTCGTGTGAGTTCCCACTGTACTTTGATTACTACCCTACCACGGCTCAAAGGAATCGTGCAAACAGGTTTTAGTTGGGTACAGTCCCGAGCCACATGGAGGCAGTGAGCGGATCTTCGGGGGTTCGTCTCTCCCGGTATTGGGGGTGAGGTCGCGCTGTGTCTAGGAGAGCCATTACACGAAGTCCTTGGCCAAAGCAGGAGATTTACTGGTAGGTATTCCAGTAGTATCTCAGGGTGTTCTGGGCTACACTCCGACACGACTTGTACCGCTTTTGGGGGTCTGACTTTTACCAACCCCCTAGGCCCGCCATGCGATGCTCGTAGACGAACGGACCGGACTGTACGGATATTGTCACTGACAGGCTCAGTAGGGTGTCAGGATGAGCTCGCTCATCGACGCCCCTTTTGGTCAATAGCTGGTGGCCCATTACGTATTGGCTTATACCTCTGACGTGCTAGTGGTTAAATCCACAGCTATAGTATTGACGAGTCTTTAGAGTCCACCACACTTTCAGTTACTCAAGCTTTCGGGCGAAACGCTGTAGAGGCCGTATGGAGATATGGCAGGGTCCGATCAGATACGTGCGGTATTGCATGGGTCAGGATCGGACGGTTTGTACTAGTGGCCGTATGGATATATGGCAGGGTTCGATCTGATACGTGCGGTATTGCACGGATCAGGATCGGACGAACATTACTAGCCGGCTTTGGTTTAAGCCGGATACTAGTTTAGTACAGTGTAGATTTTGTCTCCTTGCATTTGTATCCGGACGGAATACAGATGCGGGTGTGTATGCACAGTATCGGGGTTTTCCTGTAATTTATTATGGGACCAGTTTTCTGGAGTTGCCAGTTTGCTTTTCGTTTCGGCCGATTTCCTTTGTTCCGTTCATTGGCCGAAGATTGATGGAGGAAGGCTTATTTGCATTGTTGCAAATAAGCAATTGTGGGAGGGGGTTTTTGCATTATTGTTTTTTCATTATGGTTGCTCCATACCTTGACCATGCTCTCCCTCTCCACTCACACATGAGGTATGGGCCGGCCACTGTTGTGAGAATGAGTGGAGTGTTTTATTTTGTGTGTGAATTTATTCCTTCATGCTTAATTAGTGGGCCCCCTCATTTTGTTTGAGTGTGCTGTGAAGTGTTTATTTCTTGATGCTTGGTTTTATTTATAGATTAATACTTCACCCAATTTGATTTCCAGTGAGCTTTTTCTTCTTGTGGCCGAGCTCATTTTCATGCATGCTCAATTTCTCCATCAAGCATCCATGAAATTCTAGTGCAAAAATTCCTCCAACCATGGCAACCTCATAACCCCAAAAGAGACAAGCTTCTACACTATATCTATAGCAAGTCTTGGACGCGTCGGCTAGCCAACTTCGCGCCCGAGTTGCCTCGGTATAGAGGCGGGAGCCCGTAAAAGATACAGGCGATGTGGTGCCCTTCCGGCGAGGAGGCGACGATCGAAGTTTCCGCGGGAGATCGGGACGACGACGAGAAGACCGGAGGACTCGGATCACTCGGTATATCTCTAACCCGTCTTGTTAGTTAGCTAGGACTAGTTAGTGGTTCGATCCGGGTGTTTAGTGCGCGGGGGTGCCGGTTTGCTAAGTCCCTAAAATTAAAGTTTATCACCGCTTCCGCATTTGGCCGTCGGATTGACGGCCGGGGCGCCGCCGTGCACTTACAGTGGTATCAGAGCCTCGCCATTAACTTCGTCTAGCTTTGTTTGATGTGTTTTACATTTCCGATCGACCAAAATTCCAAAACTTGCATTTTTGTTCACATCAGTTTTCTGTTGAAATTTTTCGGTCTCGAAAAATTTTTCAGGTTGTCTCAGAATGATGTGCAGGGAGTTATAAGAACACTGGAAAAATTCGACAACACGATCCCTCCGTACGACCGCGGAACCGCGGCCATTACCACTCTGGAGGCCGCGGATCCGCCGCATGAATGAGGGATCATGTCATCATTTTTTTGCAGTGGGCTTGTGGGCTAAAAATAGGGGTTTTGGAATATTAAAATTTGGCCCAGATTTTCTGTGAGTGCTACAGTATTGCTTGGGGGCCCACTTGTTATTTTTTGATCGATCGGATATTTTAAACACATTATTTCACAGTATTTACATTATATCTGCGACCATGAATGTCACTCGATCGGTAAATCCGGTCTAACTGCTATAGCCCGGTTAGACGGATTTGCGAACGTGACTTTCACGTTGATGTTCTGTGTTTTTGCTGTGATGTTGCGGATCGGTCGTGGGGGGTAGCCTGGATGCAATGCTAGTACAGTGTTGTTGTATTATGTACATTTGATATTGCGGGGCGAGCGTCCGACATGTGGACTGCCGTCACTGCCTGTTTGTATTATTCTTTTGGGGCACGACCTGGTTGCGGTCGATGTACCCGTTGTATGTATATTTTACTTTCTGTTCTAGGGTTACCCCGCGGAGGGGTGCACGGATAGCCGGGTTCTAGAAGGCAACAAGCCCGCATCTCATGGCATTGGGACGGAGGGGGCTTCAGTCTGGAATTGGCGGGCTATTCGCCGCACTCGTAGGGGGTACAGGTTGACCCAGGAGGGGTGCCCAAGTTACTGAATTCCGTGAAGTGCTGGGTGGTCCATTCACGGTGCTGAAGGGGGCTGCCTCGCTTCAGGTTTTGGCGGGTGACTTGCCGCGCCCGTAGGGGTCTAGGATTTCATTGCACAGGCTATCCACATGACCAGGGGAACGTCGGGTTTCAGTAGTGGCTCTGTGAAACCCGGGGATCCCAGATATCTGTATTGTTCTGTGATGCTGTACATTTCTGTGATGTTGCATTTTATTCACGCCTTGAGCGAAATATAATATATTGGTATATATATTAGTAGATGTTGTATATGTTTTTCATCCGCGCTAGTCCAGTCCCCGCTCTGCCGTTAGTTAGCTAACCTAACGGGTGATGACGGGACCCAGTGGCGAATGCGGATGGCATATACGTACGTCAGTATATTTTCGTTCTTTGTGGTGTGATCAATTGATGGGAATGCGTTGATTCGGATCAATGCAAGTTAAAATAAACCTATTCTGATGTTGTTGGAACACTTTTCAAAAAGCTGTTATTGCAAGGACGTTCACTTTTGTTTTGCATCGTAGTATTCATTTGGAATATCCTG
This sequence comes from Agapanthus africanus, assembly GCA_030015575.1. Classification (NCBI taxonomy): domain Eukaryota; kingdom Viridiplantae; phylum Streptophyta; class Magnoliopsida; order Asparagales; family Amaryllidaceae; genus Agapanthus; species Agapanthus africanus. The sequence goes on along the minus strand of CM057349.1, from coordinate 404,075,802 downwards.
CTCCTCAGTCGACGAGGCAAGGGCCGAGATCCCTTCACCGGGAGTGACCCCTTGGACAGAAGTTTGCGTCAGGGCACTAACTTCACTATAGCCGATTACTTTTGCTTTGCATCGCGGTATTCATTTGGAATATCCTGCACCCCATTCTACGGGGAAAGAGCCGAGATCCCTTCACCGGGAGTGACCTCTTTAGTAAAGGTTTTCGTCACTATATTTTCTAAAAAGATATCCGTTCCTTCAACGATATCAAGTTCATTACGTTAAAGGTTTTCGCCAGAAACCATTCGTAGCCCTCCATCATTTCAGTTAAATATTCGGTAGTATTCAAGCTATGTATTTTGACCTAACGCCAAGGCATAGTGTTTGGTAGTTGCCAGGTATTTATCTGTTGCATAGATAGATGCGTTGGTTTGGGACAGTCGTACTACTATTTTGGCCTACGTCAAGGGTATGTACGGGTGGGTTCAAATTAACCTGGACAATGATGGGTAGAACTTGACATGTGACTTATGATATTTTGACCTCACGCCAAGGTCATAAGAGCATGGGGTAGAAATCACATCGGGAGTTTCAAAAGAACTGAAACTTGCTAGATATGCGCATGCCTTCTGGAGTGTGATAACGTGAGCGGATTCCGTCACTTTATCATGCGATGAGAGTTGGATCCCGATTCCCACTGATGAGTTAGTTTACTCCTCGGGTGATCCCGACTAATTCTTCTTTCAGGTTTGGAGGAGAATTTGAGGTACAGTGGGAGGTTTCCAGATTAGATAAAGTGATAACCATTCTGATCTAGGTTAGAGTGCACGCTGCGTGTTTCTTTTCTCTCTCTCTCTGGCAGCGACCATTGTCCCGACCCTAGATTATGACTCAGTGACCAAGTTGACCGAACCTTCTTAACACTGGCTTTTGGATTGTCAGAGTTGCAGACCTCATTGCCACTTCTACTTTTACCCTTTTCTCCAGTACACCCCGTATTACTACGAACGTCCACTTCCATTGGACAAAACCATCGTATGGTTAGATACGAACTCGAAGGACTTCGAGGATGGTTTCTGGTTCTGGAGAAAACGAATAGGATTATTCAGTTGTCTTTTCTTTTCACCTTCTCTCATTGCGAGTACTCCTTGGTTTAGGGGATAGTACACCTATTACGCAAATTGGATAGTCTTCTTCCAAACCTTAGGCTGGTGCATACCGGTAGGGAATGAAGAAAACCAATTAGCCTAAACGGTGTGCAGAAGGTATTAAGATTAAGACAAAGTAAGGGATTAGTAAGAGGGCAAAGTAAATTGCGACTGATATTCACGACCAAACCAAGTTTTTCTTCGCCAATCCTAAATCACCTTTGTATTTCTCCAGGACACTCCGTATCACTACGAAGATCCACAGTTTATTGGATACTCCATCGTATGGTTATATACGAACTCGAAAGGAACTTGTTCCAGTTCGGGGATGGATTCTGGTCCAGGAGAAATAGGAATAAGGTTTATTCGGTTGTCTTTTATCTTCACCTTCTCTCGCATTGCGAGTGCTCCTAGGATTAGGATAGTACACCCATTATGCTTATTGGATAGTCTTCTTCCAAACCATAGGCTGGTGCCGAACGGTAAGGGAAGGAAGAAAACCAATTGGCCTAAAAGGGTGTGCAGAAGGTAATGACTAAAGACATATAAAGGGATTTGGAGAGGTGGCAAAGAATTATACGGTTATAGTTGTGAATCTGGATAATGGTAGAGGCATTACTAGGAATACCAGGATACCCCATCGAAACATTTTAATGTTTCAATTCAACTGTGTACTGTTAAAAGAAAACTGATTTCCCGATTGGACACTTGCTCCAGGGTATGTATTTACCAGGTTTGATTCTCACATCTGTATGGTTTTACAGATGGTGAGTGGGAGTAAGTTATTGGGAATAGGGTAATCATCCTCATTATATCGGGATTCGTTGTAATCGGTGATATTTGAGGAGATCATCTGGGCTGTTTGCCGGTCGGCAAATATTTGGTTTTGAATATCCGCTTTTATGCACCAATTTCAAATTGATATATCTGTACGTCTATTTTCATAGAGTGAGATATACCTTTCTGAAATTATGTCTACGACATTTACCTATATCAGTGGATGGTTAGGTAAGGAGTATTAAACAGCGGTGTAATTCTTCTTAACCATAAGTACAGTTTTCAACCTACGACACACAGTGAAAGAGTTGTTAGACTCGGCGGACTTATACAGAGTATTGTATGTTGTCCAGTGTCCATTAGGACAGAGGGGTTGGTCCTCATACTATATTCTGTTTACTTTTAACTTCTCTAGTTCTTAGACATGTGTTTCGTAGAAACACAGGGTCTAAGTTTTGAGGAGTTATAGGTATTTGAATAGAGTAGAGAACCAGGTGTAGCAAGTATCGGGATTCTTCAAGGTGATCGAAGATGTAGATGCTCGTATATGGTATTCAGTTGATAGTAATGATAAAGAGAAATTGCTTCTTTTTCAGGTTACTCATAATTGGAAGCATTCCTAAGTTGAGTAACGCTGATCGGCCTCCTTCCATTTAGTTGACATGCGCTGGAGATAGCTGCATGATTTGAATCTGGTTAAACTAAATCAGTGCCTCTGGTTCTATATTGGATGTAGAACAGTTCATATCTTAACGTTGTTAAGGTACGGGGAGTTGTCCGGCTTATGATTAAAACCAGACACTGGACAACTCAAGATACGTTTCTGTAATGGCTGTTTGTGTGTTGACCTAGGCTATGACGAGGGTTGACTTTCTACCATCTGGCAGATCAATAGAAATATTGTTCTAGACTCGCCACAGTTTTATTAAAAATGGATTTTTTCAAAAACAGTAGTGGGAGTATGGTAGAACTGGAAGTGATTCCAGAACCGCAAACGATTACTGAAGATTTGATAAGGAACCTAAAGATTCAATCTGGTTTGACATTCCATTGTCCACTCCGCAGATAAGGTGGGTAACTTCAGGCACCCGAGAGGTACTCCGGTAGCCTCAAGGATGGTGACAGGGAAGTTCTTGTTTACCCACATTTGCCATTGTTGTTGTTCCAGGCCGCGAGACCCGGCAGGAGGATGAGTATAGCGTCGTTCTGAACTAGCTTCAGAAGTGTACGTGTATATGACTCTGCCAGAGGGTTGTCGTAGTCAGTGGGAGCAGCGGAAGCATTGGTGGACAGGTAGCTTATGTCTACTTATATACTAAGGCAGATGTAGCGGAGATAGATCATCTATTTCTGACGTGACAGTCATAGGTTTGACTTCATCAGAATAGGGGATGGATCTGTTGAGAAGGTAGTAGGGTGTGATATCCTGGTTTTTGGATGACATACACAAAGTAGGAAGTGATATTCCTATACTACGATCGGTTATACTTTGGTCGTCACACAGTGTTTTCTCCACAAGGGACTTGGACACAATATCAAACATACTGGTTACTAGATCTATGGTTTTAGATCTAGATTTGGGTGGTTTCCCAATCAGGGTACTTAGACAGCATTCTAAGAGTATTTAGAATGGACGACTCCTGGCACGGTAGTGTACCTGCAGGTGATGGAGTCACCCTCTCTAAAGATGTCTTATAGACTAAAGTAGAGAGGGATGTGCATGATTGGCAGATCACTTGCTTAGGCAATTGAGTCAATCATGAGATGTCAAGTACCACACCAGATATTGTTCTTGCACTAGATGTAATAAGTTGACATTGATCCAATCCTGGAGAAACAGTCGGAAGCAGTTTTAGAACATAAGTGGATGTTCTAGGGATATGATAACGACAACCTCATTTGGGAGACAGTTATCATTCCAGGCTTCCAAGGTGACAAGGACGACAAGGATGTTATCAGAGTTACAGTTTTCCTTCTGATGAGGGACAGTATTTTGGACAGGTGATCCAAGGCAATACTGAGGGAGGCATGGCGCAGGATACTGATTAAGTTCAGTTGACGATACAGTCTAAGAAGTTTGGATTTGGAGTTCATTTATGAGCTCGGTCCCATCAGACATCCAGACATTCTAAGACAGGTATTGCTCATTTCGGGAGATGGTTTTCTCCGCGAACTTGAGATATAGAGAGAGACATAGAAAGAAACTTCAAGGCGGATCCACTCACCGAGGCTATTCCTCGAACGCAATAGTCTTCCAAACAGGCTTTGTGAGACTGACTAGTAGAGGAGTTGGGTGTTCGGTATCACACGGGCTGTGAGTATGCGACATCGCAATAATTAGCCTTGAGTGCAAGTGGGAGATTGTTGGAGATAGTGCCCTCAGAGTCAATTATTAGATCACAGGCACGTGATTGCAATGATTGAGGGAGGACCTATCCCGGTACGACAGTCTTACTCGAGATGATAGTATGCTATCTGGTTTACCTTTACCATCGTGTACTGCTTTAGGTGACCTGACAGGTCGCTATTACACGTTGATAGAGCCCCTAGGATTCTTGCTTGACGACCAGCAGTATGAGGGCGATCATATACGTGAGAGCTGGGGTCTACAAGCACATCCTTAAATGGTCCCTAGTCGTGGGAGTTTCGAGACAGGGCATCGATTCTCCAGAGTAGACTAGTGTATACAGTCGAGACCCCGACGAGGGGCGGTGGCCGGTCTCATAAGCCACTGGTGTCAGTTGGATCACCTAAGATGTATACAGGTGCTCATTGGGTTATGAGTACACCGGACAGGACTCGCCGGGAACATGCTAGTTGGTCTTATACCTGACGTCAGATAGCAGTTCCCAGGTGACATGTGTACAGGTTAGTTCATCGACCTGGGGATCGTCATTTGTCTCGTGTGAGTTCCCACTGTACTTTGATTACTACCCTACCACGGCTCAAAGGAATCGTGCAAACAGGTTTTAGTTGGGTACAGTCCCGAGCCACATGGAGGCAGTGAGCGGATCTTCGGGGGTTCGTCTCTCCCGGTATTGGGGGTGAGGTCGCGCTGTGTCTAGGAGAGCCATTACACGAAGTCCTTGGCCAAGGCAGGAGATTTACTGGTAGGTATTCCAGTAGTATCTCAGGGTGTTCTGGGCTACACTCCGACACGACTTGTACCGCTTTTGGAGGTCTGACTTTTACCAACCCCCTAGGCCCGCCATGCGATGCTCGTAGACGAACGGACCGGACTGTACGGATATTGTCACTGACAGGCTCAGTAGGGTGTCAGGATGAGCTCGCTCATCGACGCCCCTTTTGGTCAATAGCTGGTGGCCCGTTACGTATTGGCTTATACCTCTGACGTGCTAGTGGTTAAATCCACCGCCATAGTATTGACGAGTCTTTAGAGTCCACCACACTTTCAGTTACTCAAGCTTTCGGGCGAAACGCTGTAGAGGCCGTATGGAGATATGGCAGGGTCCGATCAGATACGTGCGGTATTGCACGGGTCAGGATCGGACGGTTTGTACTAGTGGCCGTATGGATATATGGCAGGGTTCGATCTGATACGTGCGGTATTGCATGGATCAGGATCGGACGAACATTACTAGCCGGCTTTGGTTTAAGCTGGATACTAGTTTAGTACAGTGTAGATTTTGTCTCCTTGCATTTGTATCCGGACGGAATACAGATGCGGGTGTGTATGCACAGTATCGGGGTTTTCCTGTAATTTATTATGGGACCAGTTTTCTGGAGTTGCCAGTTTGCTTTTCGTTTCGGCCGATTTCCTTTGTTCCGTTCATTGGCCGAAGATTGATGGAGGAAGGCTTATTTGCATTGTTGCAAATAAGCAATTGTGGGAGGGGGTTTTTGCATTATTGTTTTTTCATTATGGTTGCTCCATACCTTGACCATGCTCTCCTTCTCCACTCACACATGAGGTATGGGCCGGCCACTGTTGTGAGAATGAGTGGAGTGTTTTATTTTGTGTGTGAATTTATTCCTTCATGCTTAATTAGTGGCCCCCCCCCATTTTGTTTGAGTGTGCCGTGAAGTGTTTATTTCTTGATGCTTGGTTTTATTTATAGATTAATACTTCACCCAATTTGATTTCCAGTGAGCTTTTTCTTCTTGTGGCCGAGCTCATTTTCATGCATGCTCAATTTCTCCATCAAGCATCCATGAAATTCTAGTGCAAAAATTCCTCCAACCATGGCAACCTCATAACCCCAAAAGAGACAAGCTTCTACACTATATCTATAGCAAGTCTTGGACGCGTCGGCTAGCCAACTTCACGCCCGAGTTGCCTCGGTATAGAGGCGGGAGCCCGTAAAAGATACAGGCGATGTGGTGCCCTTCCGGCGAGGAGGCGACGATCGGAGTTTCCGCGGGAGATCGGGACGACGACGAGAAGACCGGAGGACTCGGATCACTCGGTATATCTCTAACCCGTCTTGTTAGTTAGCTAGGACTAGTTAGTGGTTTGATCCGGGTGTTTAGTGCGCGGGGGTGCCGGTTTGCTAAGTCCGCAAAATTAATGTTTATCACCGCTTCCGCATTTGGCCGTCGGATTGACGGCCGGGGCGTCGCCGTGCACTTACAGCAACCATGCTCACAAAAGAAAAAATAATGATGATAATAATAATAATTAAAAATTGTGATGGTTAGTTTCAATGACCATTATCATTTTATGCATTTAATGCATTTTGTAAAGAACAACAAGTAAACAAAAGTCATAGAAATGAAATGATGATGGTCAACAAGTCCACAATGGTCAACCGGTCAACAAAGTCAACAAGTCATCAAAAGTCAAATGTTCAACTCAACCATGGCACAATAATCCTTAATTAATATTATTAATCATATTTCTCATTCTCGTTAGGGTTTAGAAAAAGTCAAAAGTCAACCAGTCAAGCAAAGTCAAATGGTCAACAACCCTAATGAGAACCCTCTGCCTCTACTTCTGTCAACTGTGCATACACACCCGCATTCGTGTTCCGAGGAACACGAATACACTGAGACAAAACCAATCCCAAAACGAATACTAGGATCTGGCTTAAACCAAAGCCCGCTAGTACTAACTGCCCGGACACTAAACGTGCACAAGTGCGCAGATGTGAACGAACCCCGTCGCAAAAACCATGCGACCTCTACTCTGTTTTGCCCAAAGGCGAGTAACCCTCTGTGTGGGACTCTAAAAGCTCGACACTACGCTGGCAGTGGGTTTAACCACAGGCCGCAAGCGGTACTAGCTGTACGTAACAGTCCCCAGGTAGATGCTGATAAGAAGACTGATGAGGTGAACCCATTCGAACTCCTACTGAGCCTGAATGTGAAAATCTCCGTATAGTCCGGTCTGTTCGTCTGAGAGTATCGCATGGCGGGCCTAGGGGGCGGTAAACGTCAGTCCCCTAATAGCGGTACAAGTCGTGTCGAAGTGTAGCCCAGAACACCCTGAGAAACTGCTGGTAACACTACCAGCAAATCTCGCTTGCCCTGGCCAGGGACGACTATGTGTAATAGCTCTCCCAGACACAACGCGATATCAACTCCCAATACCGGGAGAGACGAATCCTGTTTAACCGTCACTGCCTCCAAGTGCTTCAGGACTGCACCCAACTACTACCTGTTTGCATGACTCAATAGAGTCATGGTAGGATAGTAATCTAAGTACAGTGGGAACACACTCGAGGCAAAGTGACAGTGTCAAGTCAACGGACTAAGCTGTACTTATGTCACCTGGGAACTGTTAACTGATGATAGGTATAATACCAACCAACAATTCCCGACGAGTCTTGTCCAGTGTACTCGTAACCTAACGAGCACCTGCATACTATCTCCAGTACGACGTACTGATGGCTGTGGGTTAGACCATCTCCCCTGCTGGGACGAGAAGCGTATGCACCAGTCTACCCTGGAGTATCGATGCCCTGTCTCGATAATCCTACGACTAGAGACCAAAATAAGGATGTGCTTATAGACTACCCAGCCCCTACTAGTGTGATCGACATCACAACGCTGGTAGTCAAGATAAGATCCTAAGGGCTCCATCAATATGTTTTTAGCGATATGTTAAAAGAAACATATACATATATTAAGATAGATACAAACCAAGTAGCATACTACTATATCGAGCAAGACTGTCGTAAACCCATATATATATCCCAAGCCTCCAAAATGTATTATACAAACTAGTACTATACAATAATGGCCTCTAGGGCATACATATTCAACAAAACCAATCACCGGTAGGTAGTACTCCCTCCGCCGGGCTCACCGCCTTTCTATACGAGTCTTCTTACCCCGGGGTACCTCACCGGGTCCACCATGTAACCGCAGACGGCGCCTACCGCTTCTCGAATCGGGTATCTAACATAAGTCTTAGATCCGAGAAAACTCATGGTGGACGCACTGAAATACCATATCAAGAGAAACCGGGTTTTCAAACAATGCATACTTTTTTGAAATAATACTACGGTTCTCAAATCCATAAATCACATGAGATCCGTATCTCAATGCGTAAATCCATGAAATATGATATATGCAACAAAAAACATTAATATGAGCATATCAAGGGAAAACCGCTCTTTTAAATGCATCAAGTTTTTAAATATATTATGCGGTTCCCAATTCCTCCAAAATCAAATCCAACATCATATAAAGGTGTACATGTAGCTATAGCAAGTATGGGTGTATACATGTAAGTATGTATGCACGATATATTTCATATGCGCAATAGAACAAGAATCAATGTGTCAATATCATTAACAATACAATACTGCATATGTGTATAGGTTGTGCGTGTTATGGTAATTACCGACGGTGTGGGTGTAGCATACAATTTAGTGCTCGTGCAACATGAACCGTCAGTAATGGTGCAGTGTCCACTAGGTATTAAGTCAAGGCACAACAAGTAATGGTATGCAGTAATGCTCATGCACAATCAACATATATGAATATAATCATGCGGCTATAATATCATATCTAGCCCTGACGCATAACGCCATACGGGCGATTTCCCCGTAGATGTTAAATCTACTCACCGGTGATCTCGAGCTAAGTAAACCTGACCACCTGCTTCCCTTTCTTCGCAGCGTCCGAAGTTCCCGCCTGCGATCCTATTAACACAAAACACAATAACGCGTGGATTTAGCAAACTACGTGATAATAACGAACACAACGCCAATTTAACGAATTGGTTCCCTTAGGCTACAAAAGGGGTCGCTTAGCGGCTAACGTGTGTGGCGACATCACCAAAACAAACCCACGACATCAAGTTACCTGAAACACTAAAACTACGTCGGATCAATCGTTTCGCACTTAGTCAAAACACTAAATACTAGCAATTTGATCCCAGATTTTACCCACTGTCAGAACCTAAAAATCTAGCAGTACTAAACATCCTAAAACAACTGCAGACAGCTACCCTACAAAACACAACCCCCCAGGTCCCTATACGTTCGAGCTCGCCAGAAAATCCCCTCATGTCGCCAGCCAAAAGAGGTCAGGTGGGGTTCGTGCTTCAGGTGAACAATCAAGGCAACTAGTACAACACCACCACATCGCTTTATTTTCCAGTAAACACTCGTGGTCATAGCAGAATACAGACATCCTAAAATGACACTAAAAACATGATACGTACACAAAACTATATTTTTATCGTTCTAAACAGCGACTACTAAGCTACACAATAATAAAAGAACCTAATTAACAGTGAGAGATCGTTACCTATTCACACTTGCTCAAAATCCTAGCTTTCCATGCTTCAAGTCATCTCCATAGGCTTTAGATCAAGTTTAATGAAGGGTTTAGTGAGTTTTGTGAAGAGTAGTGAGGATTTGGCTTTGGTTTGTGATGAACAAGGAAAGGGTTCAGTTTGAGGGTGAAGATGAAGAATATGAGAAGGAGAAAATATGAGAATGAGAGAATGAGATGAGAGTGAGGGAGTGTATGGGTGAGGGTGAGGGAATGAGGGTGTGAGATTAGCCACGCCCCTCTCTCTTCATTTAATGCAAGCCATGCTTGCCATGCCTCATGATGCATGCCAACCCCCCCTCTCTCTCTCTCAAGTAAACCAAATTCAAAACTTTAATTTTTAAAACTAAATTATTTAGATAAATACATATTACAACTTAATGGAATGGGGTTAGGTGCCATGGCTACTTAAGCATGGTTAACCCCTAATTAACCCTAGGTTAACATGCAAATGTGTGTGGAAGCCTGAAATAAACAATAATAAAATATTAATTAATTTTTATAAAATATTTGAAAACTATTTTGGTAAACTTTTTACTAAAAATCCGCATTATCGCTTAATTAACACTAATCGCATTCTAAAGTGTTACAATCTTCCCCCCTAAAGATTTTCGTCCCCGAATTTAAAAATCTTACTATGCATACCTTCAAAGAGATGAGGGAATTTCTTCCGCATCTCGCTCTCGGCCTCCCAAGTGACCTCTTCACTATTCGGGTTACGCAAAAGAACCTTCACAGATGGCAAGACCTTTGACCGAAATTTCTTCACCTGCCGATCCAATATCACTACCGGCTGCTCGGTGAACGAAAGATCGCGCTCTACCTGACCGGACTGGTGCTGAATCATGTGAGAAGGGTCATGAAGGTACTTGCGAAGTATCGATATATGGAATACGGGGTGAACATTCGGAAAACTGGGTGGAAGTGACAAACGATAGGCAACGGTACCAACTCGCTCAAGGATCTCAAAAGGATCTACAAATCTGGGACTAAGCTTCCCTTTCTTCCCAAATCTCATCACGCCTTTCATCGGATAAATCCGTAGGAACACATGATCCCTCACTGCGACGACGACGGCCGGCATAAGACTTCTGTTTGCACTGGGCTTCTCTCATCCTATCCTGAATCAACTGAATTTTCTCCGCAGTCTCTTAAACTAGCCGGGGTCCCAAAATCCTGCTCTCACTGAGTTCGGTCCAATAGACTGGCGATCGACACTTTCTACCATATAAAGCCTCAAAAGGTGCCATCTGAATCGTCTCCTGATAATTGTTATTGTAGGAGAACTCTATCAATGGCAAGTGACGATCGCAACTGCCACCAAAATCAAGCACGCACGCACGAAGCATATCCTCCAGAGTCTGTATAGTCCGCTCTGACTGACCATCGGTCTGCAGATGGAAAGCGGTGCTAAAGCTCGAACGGGTACCCAAAGCTTCCTGTAGCTTCTGCCAAAGACGGCTAGTGAACTGGGTGCCCCTATCAGATACAATGCATGTGGGAACGCCGTGCAAATGTACAATTTCATCAATATACAACTGAGTATACTGAGCAAAACCGAAAGTGGTCTTCACTGGATGGAAGTGAGCCGCTTTCGTCAACCGGTCAACAATCACCCAAATGGAGTCATACCCTCAACTAGACCTGGGTAGACCCACAATGAAATCTATAGAGATCTGCTCCTATTTCCACTCCGGAATGGGTAAAGGCTGCAACTTTCCTGCCTGTCTCTGATGCTCAGCCTTGACTTGCTGACAAGTCAGACACCTCGAAACGAAATCCGAAACATCACTTTTCATCCATGTCCACCAGTAGATATCTCTCAAGTCACGGTATATCTTGGTGGAACCTGGGTGTACACTAAAAGTTGACTGATGTGCCTGCTCTAGGATCTCGCGTCTCAACCTATCGGTATCAGGTACACACAAACAAGTCCCAAAACGTAGCACACCCTGGTCATCAATCAAGAACTCCGAATCTCTATCCTGCCAAACATGCTCAAGAATCTCATACAAACGGGCATCGGCGGGCCGTGCCTCACGAATACGATCAAGTAGAAGTTGATGGGCGCGAACATGAGCAAGCTGTCCCCCAGTGGAAGTGAACTCAACTGTACTCTGCTGTGCACAAGATCTTCCAATCTTCAGAAGACTGTCTCTGAACTGCGCTCAACTTGGACAAGCTACCCCCGGGCTTACGACTCAAAGCATCGGCTACCACATTCGCCTTGCCCGGGTGATAAAGGATCTCGCAATCATAATCCTTCACAAGCTCTATCCAACGGCGCTGTCTCAAATTCAGATCCCGCTGCTGGAAGATATACTTCAAGCTCTGGTGGTCCGTGAAAATCTGACACGACTCTCCGTACAAGTAGTGTCTCCAAATTTTAAGAGCAAAGACCACCACGGCCATCTCAAGATCATGAGTGGGATAATTCTGCTCGTGCTTCTTCAACTGCCGAAAAGCATAAGCGATAACTCTATCATGCTGCATCAATACAAAACCGAGCCCCACTCGAGAAGCATTACAGTAAACGACATAGCCACCCGATCCAGAAGGCAAAGATAAAACTGGTGTAGTCGTCAACCGAGTCTTCAACTGCTGAAAACTCTGCTCGCATGCCTCAGTCCAAAGAAAAGGAACTCCCTTCCTGGTCAGTCCGGTCAGCGGTGCAGCGATACTCGAGAAGTCCTGCACGAAACGGCGGTAATAACCGGCTAAGCCCAAAAAGCTGCGGACCTCTGTCACTGATACAGATCTGGGCCAAAACTGTACGGCCTCGATCTTCATCGGGTCCACATGAATACCGTCTCCCGTGGGTCCACACGAATACTGTCTCCCATAACCACATGACCAAGGAAGTCAACACTATCAAGTCAGGAGGCATACTTCGAGAATTTAGCAAACAGCTGGTGCTCTCTCTATGTCTGCAAAGCAACTCTCAAGTGCTGCTCATGCTCCTCTCGACTCTTGGAATAAACCAGAATGTCATCAATAAATACAATAATAAACTGGTCGAGGAACGGCCTGAAAATCCGGTTCATCAAATCCATGAATGCTGCCAGGGCATTGGTGAGTCCAAACGACATCACCAAAAAACTCATAATGCCCGTAGCGCGTACGAAAAGCAGTCTTCGTAATGTCATCATTCTGAACCCGCAACTGATGATAACCGGATCTCAAATCAATCTTGGAAAAATGTCCCGCACCCTGGAGCTGATCAAACAATTCGTCAATGCAAGGTAAAGGATACCTATTCCGCACCGTCACTCGGTTCAATTGACGATAATCAATGCACAACCTCAAACTGCCGTCCTTCTTCTTGACGAACAGAACAGGAGCTCCCCATGGCGAAACACTCGGACGTATAAGTCCCCTATCAAGCAACTCTTGCAGCTGATCCTTAAGTTCCTTAAGCTCCTCCAGGGCCATCCGGTAAGGCGGTATAGAAATAGGCCCCGTGCCGGGAATCGGATCAATGCAAAACTCAATCTCACGCTCTGGCGGCAATCCAGGTAACTCATCGGGAAATACGTCGGGAAACTCTAGCACAATAGGAACCCGGTCCAACGAATCTACTGTGGCTCCGGTATCACGAATGAAAACCAAGAATCCCCGACATCCCCTCCTCAAAAGCTGACTAGCGCAAATGGTTGAAATCAAACTGTGAGGGGTGGCGCCACGGTCCCCATGCACAACAAGAACTGACTCGTCGGGAAAAAAAAACCTGACTGTCTTCTCATGGCAGTCCACGGACGCGTAGCACATAGCTAATTAGTCCATGCCCAGGAGAACGTCGAAGTCCAACATCTCAATAAGGATCAAGTCGATGGATGACTCTCTATCTCCAATACGGACGGCACACGACCGAAACACGTATCGCACATCAAACGACTCTCCAACAGGAGTAGTCACGACAAGCGGCTGATCTAGCAAACACGACTCTCGGCCCAACCTCGGCACGAGTGTAGAAACATACGAGTGCGTAGATCCCGTATCAAACAAAATGTGTGCATCAAAGGAACATACTGAAAGAGTACCTGAAACCACTGCATTGGACGCCTGCGCGTCCTGATGAGTCAAAGCAAATACTCGTGCCTGCCCTCTACCTGCAACTGGCTGTCCTCCTCCTTTGCCACCCCGTCCTCTCTGAACAAACCCTCCGCGACCACGACCTCTCTGAGCAAAAGTCTGACGCGGAGCATCAACAAGCGTAGGAGGCAACACTCTCTGAGGTGAAGGTGGTAAGGTAACATGTGGAACCGCTGGCTCTCTCTGGCGTATCTCAGTACAATCTCTGATGCGGTGATGGGGACTGCCACACCCAAAACATCTAGAATGACTGCTGACCCTGTGGGTATAAACTATATGTCTGGCCCCGTCTCATGCTCCGGCTACCCGCACGGCCTATAGTGAATCCACCGCGGCCTCTGCCAAACTGCCTCTGCACTGATAAATCAGTACGAATCCTCTTCGGTTCCGGAATGACCGAAGTCTCAGAAATACGCTCCTCTACCAATAGGGCTACGTCCACTGCGGCTGCATATGTGTCAAAATGCTGGGAGCAGATAGTGAGAAACAACTGGGTAATCAGGCCTCGAACAAATCTCTTGATTCGCATCTCCTCGGTATCTACCAAATACGGAGCATATACGGATAACTGGGTAAACTGAATGTCATACTCTACCACCGTCATACCCGGAGTCTGGTGTAACGACTCAAAACTGCGAGCTCGAGCATCCCTGACACTCTGTGGAAGAAAACAAGCAAGAAAAACCGTCACGAACTCAGCCCAGGTCATAGGAGAAAGGCTTGCGGCTCTACCCCTCTCTAAAGACTCGCACCAAGTCTGGGCAAGACCCTCCAGACGAAAACTCACAAACTCTACCCATCTCACATCGGAGCATCTCAGCGAACGACAGATCTTGGCCATCCGATCGATAAACGACTGCGGATCCTCAGCTGCATCAGTGCCGGTGAAAACCGGAGGCTTCAGCCTCATGAACTCAGATAACGATATGGTGATAACCTCCGTAGCTGCATACCTGAACAGTAGGCACCACTACCTAAACAGTAGGCACCATCACGGTCCCCATAACAGGTGGGACAACCTCCTGTCGCTGCGCTCAATTGGCCTTAACTAATGACCCCATCATCTGGCGCAAATCCTGCATACCGGCCTCTAACCTAGTAATACGATCAAGCAAAGGTGGATCAATCTGCTCCTGTACAATGGGCGTACCGTCCTGGTCAGTTATCGTCTCAGACGAGCCAACTCTGACCTCGGCCCTCACGGCCGCTCTCTGCGCCCTCGTAGTCTTCGGCGGCATAATGGCTGGAAATGAGAACAGGATTCGATAAGAACACGGAAATCGAATCAAAAGGATGTATATAATCATGGAAGGAATTTCAACCAACAAGTCCCAAGGTCACTTCGGCGGAGTACCGTGTTATAAGTTTGCCGCGGAACATATACACGCTACGTTACTCTGCTTAAACTACCTACTCCATCATACCAAGGTCATCCTACACTCCAAAAGGTAAAACCTAGCGCTCTGATACCAACTTTGTCACGACCCAAATTTAGGCGCGTGACCGGTGTTTCCCCCAATCAGAGCAAAGCTCTGTTTGAATTTCAAAAATTCAAAAATTGAAGCAACGCTTCAAATTCCTTGCGCTGCGAGTAACGTGCCACGTGTCAAAAGCTGATACGTCAGCGAAGCGCCCAAGGCAGCGCAGCCAATCAGGGCAAGGCTCTATTTAAAAACAAAATTAAAAGAAGCAACGCTTCAGATGCACTGCGCTCTGCGCTGCGCGACACGTGTCAGCGCAGTTACGCTGCGACTTGCGCTGCGCGACACGTGTCAGCACAGTTGCGCTAGCGCAGTTGCGCTGCGCTCTGCGCGACACGTGTCTAGCGCAGATGCGTTTGCGCCAAACAGAATTAAAATTCCAGTAAGATCTTTCTGTTCTTGTTAAAACAAGAACATTGTCTTCTGTAAAACAGAAGCCCTTGGATCAAAGATCCAACGGTGGGGAAAATTCCCCAAATCACTCAGAGAATGATCTCTTTAACAAATTTAACAAATTAATGGGCACTATATAAAGTCCCCTAGACCCCAATTTCAAAACATCGACAACAAGACAGAGAGAAAAACAGAGACAGAAACAGAGAGAGAACTCAAAAGAATTTTGAGAAGAACTCAAGAAGAAAAAAAAAGAAGGTAAAACCTTTGAATAAAAAAAGAAGAATTTCTTCTGAAAAGATCATTGATCTAAGAACAAGATCAAGGATCTTCAATATGAAAATATAATAATAACAAAGGCATTGCCTTTTTTATGAACCATTGGTTTTGGAATCTTAAAGATTCCTTTCTTGAATCCAAAATTGGATCGAGATATTAAAACAGTACCCTGCACTTGCAAATCTGCACTGTTGTGCTATCTGAATTGGCGCAAACCACCAGAGAGCGCCGCGTGTCAGCACCAGAATAACTTGCACTATGCGCTTTTAAAATAGAGCACTGCTCTCTGAAATTGGCGCAACTCACCAGAGCGCGCCACGTGTCAGCAGCGCAACAGCGCAGCGCACTGCGCTTGCGCTCACCAGAGTATGACATGTGTCACCTCCACATGCGCTTGCGCTCAATAATTGGCACAAAGCACCTGACAGGCCACATGGCCACTGTCAGTTTGATTAATGCACTGCATTTTTTACAGAAGGGCCAAGCCCAACTAAAAAAGGCCTAACAGGCCTAATAAAATGCAATGCATTATTTTAAAAAGAGCAGAGCCCAAACAAAAACAGATGCTGTGCATCATTTAAAAGGGACAGAGCCCAAATCAAAAAGGCCTAGCAGGCCGAAAGAAAATGCAGTGCATTATCAAACAGGTGCAAAGCCCTAGCACAGGCCAAAGATAAAAACGTTGAATATTCTCAACTGGACTTAGCCCAATCATGGCCGTAAGTCCTCAAATTAAATTGACCGAGCAAGACTGCTCTCTTAAATCAATTTACATCCGGTTTAAGGGTACATCTCTGAACTCCTCTGACACCTATCGTTGTAATCCTTCAACGATGTCAGAGAGGTGATGGGTCCCGACAACCACACAACTATACGGACTATGGGGTCCTCAAACCCATGGACTTATGTGTCCTTAAACTAATGGACTAATGCGTCCTTAAACACACTCATACGGACTGTGGGGTCCTTAAACCCATGGACTTATGCGTCCTTAAACTAATGGACTAATGCGTCTTTAAACACATCTATATGGACTATGGGGTCCTTAAACCCATGGACTAATGCGTCCTTAAACTAACATCCGTCCCTAAAACGGGAACGATGGACCCCTATGTCCTTAAACTGGAAATGGACCACCATGTCCCTAAACTGGCAATGGACCGCAATGTCCTTAAACTACCTATGGACCACTACGTCCCTAAACTGGAACAATAGAGCCCCTAAACGCTCTTTTGTCGGATCTGAACGATCCCGTTTAAATTGATCTTAGCCTCAAATATGGCTAACGTATCCTTAAACATTCAAACAAACTTTAGTCCCAAATTGGACTATAAGACCCCCAATCAACTTTGGTTCAAGAGTACATCTCCGAACTCCTCTGACACCTGTCGTTGTAATCCTTCAACGTCGTCAGAGAAATGACGGGTCCCAACGGCCATATATTAAAATGGACCACTACGTCCCTAAACTGGAACAATAGAGCCCCCTAAATGCTCTTCCCGTTAAGTTGATCTTAGTTTGAAATCGGACTAACGTATCCTTAACGAACGTTTAAGTTGATCTTAGCCTCAAACATGGATAACGTATCCTTCAACTAAAACACCAAACCCAAATCTAAGTAAATACGGATTTGGACTAATCCACGTCCTACGGGCGACGGCATAACTTAGTCTCCGTATACAATCCACGGGCATCCACAAACAAAACAAACACACACGACACGAAGTGAAATTCTGGAGAAGGAGAAAATTGTTACCACGATGCGGTAGCGTAATTAACTGCACGGGCTTGCGCCTGCAGGGAAGAGCGTCCCCACAATCAAAAACCCCTCAAGCGAGGGGGAATCTGACGAAGTCTGCTACATCGGCCGCATCCATCTAAACCTCCGATACACGGTGCCATAAATCAACTTGGCATCTTCGGAGAGGTGGACGGATAAAACCAAATAGCATCTTCCCCAAATCTCAGGAAAGACGCCCATGTCTTGGCCGTCTTTCAGAAGGGAACAGATTCTGGCACGCCCGGTGGGATCTTTTCCTCTTTCCACTCCACACTTCGTGTGTCGTCTTCGCGAACAAATCGCAGTTTGTTAATGGTTGCCTTTGGGTTTTAAGTTACTAAGATTTTGTCTTTTGCCTGGCGCAGAAATCAAGCATCAATGGCCTCCAACTGCTCGAGCTGCTCCAAATGCCAATGCAACCGACGCTCCGCCTCACCTGGAGTTGTAGCCTATGGGCCTCAAGCGGCCTCCATCCTTGCCATGCCGGTGGAACAAGTGACCCAGGCCACCACCGATCTATTTTTCGGGACCATGATCCCGCCTGCAAGCTTCACCATTCCAGTGCCCGCACCGGAAGCGCACAAGAAGTCGGTCTTCGATCGGCTCACTGCTACAACAACCCCTTTCAACGGGTCGTCCAATATCAAGCCGGCAGCCTCTGTCATTACCAGGCTAGACCAGAACTCTGATGGGCCCGCCAAGAAGCCCATGAATCCTGAAGTGGCCGTCCCGAGGAAGACAACCACCTCTGCTCCTGGAGTCGTCAAGGCGGCTTCTCCTGTTAAAGAGTTGGTCTTTTCAAGGCTGATCATTCCGGCTCCTGCTCCTACTCGAGGGTCTGTCTTTGACAGAATCAACATCGCCACTCAAAAGACAACATCAGTCTTTAAGAGGCTGGCACCAGCGGTGCCTCATTCGGACAGGGGATAAAACGAAGCTGTCCCTATCGCCAAGCCAGTCCCAACAGCTCGTCACGCTCGACGTCGCCACTGGAGCTGAGTAAGGAAGGCCGGGGCAACTCCCCCTCAGGGCTAATTCCACCCGCTCCAGTGGTGGAAGTTAATGCTGCTGTTCCAACAGGGAACAACTTTGAACCACTAAGGAGGGTACGCAAGAACTCTCCGACTGCCACACTAAAAAGATCTCCTCCACTTGCGGAGAGAGTTACAGAAACGAAGCTGGAGCAGCCCCCTCAACAGCTGTCCTCCAAAATTTATAAAGTCTGGCGGAGGGTTCAAGATTCCGTAATCGACCAAGATCACTCTCGCCAGCAGAAGAGGGTAAAAGTGCAAGAAGAAAAGAATCGTCCCGTCAAACAGCAAAGGACGACAACCGCCAGGGTGTCCACTGCAACGGCCCCTTCAACTTCAACGGCCCACAAGAGAAGAAGGCCGGAGAAGGTCCCTACACCTACGGCAAATGCCAAAGGTGGCGAGCCCAAACACCCTAAGACCGGGGGCATGGTAGTCCATACCGTTTACATGCCGTCTGGTAAAGAGGACAGCCGTGCATCTACAGGTCATAGACCGTTTACACGGTCAGTGACCAAAGCTCAGGAGCAACAGCAGAAGCTCTAAGAAATAATGAACGTGATGGACGCACTCACTGGGCCAAAAGAAAGCCCCGAAGCGTCCTCGGATCAACGCCAGGAGCAAGAAACTGATGCTGAATTCCTTTGCAGGATATTGGAGAAGAAGGACAAAGAGGCTGCGGAATAAGCAGCCAATATAAAGCGAATGGCCCTCCTGTTCCAGGACATGGTGGGAATGATGATCCAACAAGATCCTCCTGCTGAAGATCCTCCGATCGTCCTTGAAGACGACATGGGAGAAACGTCAAATCCTCCACCGGCTCTGTCAACAGCCAAGGAGGAGACAATCTCCAAAGCTGACTTGGACGAATATATAGCTCAACAGATACGGGTTCATCAGGCAACTGAGGCAGCCGGTCAGGTCGTAAAAACAGGACGACCATATCCGAGCTGGTACGATCAGATAAAGTACCCGCCGGGCTATACAATACCGAAATTCCATGTCTATAAGGGGACGGGCAATCCCTACCAGCATGTTGCTCAGTTCAAAGCGCTTTGCGGCAACACCGGTGGTGATGATAAATTGTTGCTTCGCCAGTTCGTCGGTAGCTTATCGGATACAGCATTCGAATGGTACTCCGAGCTCCCAAACGACTCTATCAAGACATTTACGGAGATGGAGCTGCTGTTTACCCAGCGT
Source organism: Agapanthus africanus (assembly GCA_030015575.1). Taxonomy (NCBI): domain Eukaryota; kingdom Viridiplantae; phylum Streptophyta; class Magnoliopsida; order Asparagales; family Amaryllidaceae; genus Agapanthus; species Agapanthus africanus. The sequence goes on along the minus strand of CM057349.1, from coordinate 404,055,896 downwards.
TTCGCAAGCGCTAGCGAACGCACCCCGATAACGGCATTGATTAATGCCAGAGTGAAGCCAGGCGAAACATGGGTTCAGTATGCGATACGGTGGCGGAACTTATGGTCAAAAAGCGAGCAACGCATAGAAGAGGCTCCGGCAGTAGGCATGCTTGTGGGAACCCTCGATCCGCAGGCGACCATATCCCAATTCATGATGTTCTTCAAGCCGACTACCTTCCAGGCCCTGATCGACAAGCTAGCTCAAATGGACTAGATGGGCCATACACCTCCCCCTCCAAAGCCGGACTCTCGAAACGAGAAGGGGAAGGGAAAAGCGATCGTTGTCACCAATGCTCAACAACAGCCGAGCAACTTGAAGCCGGTTGTCCGTCAAAATAATATGCGTCTGCGCATACCCCTTGAGGAAAGGCTAGGACGTCCTTACTCGTTTCCTCGAGATAAAACGAGAAGACTGTTCGAGCTGGCATTGTGCAACCGACTCATAAATCTACCGGATCCAAGACATCCGTCGCAGCCAAACGACATCAATGATCCCAATTACTGTCCTTACCACCGAGTATTGGGTCATCCGATCGAGAATTGCTACGTCTTCAAAAATTGGATTGAAGACCAGTACCAACAGGGCAAGTTCGCATTGTCCGACAGATGGAAGGTGAATCCGCCGCAGCCTCACACCTCTAAAAGGGTGAATACGCCGGGGGCAACGTGCTCTCTCGTTGAAGAAGCTCCATGGGAGGTTATGTTATCAGCCAAAACAAAGAGGATGCTGAACGATCTTCAAACATGCCCAGCAATCAGGTGGAAGAACCCGTTGGAACCTCAGATCATTGAAGGGTTGTTGAAGCCGTGCCCAACTCCAAAGATCGATGGTGGTGGCCCAATCACTCATAACCAGCCGTCAAAATCTTCAAAGAAGAAGAAGAAGAAATCCAAGAAGCCCGTGAAGCCTGGCGACAAGCGCATGGACTTACAAAAGCAGATTGACGCACTGGAGGAGTACAACCAGAAAGCACGGACTCCCATCACACTCTAGGAGTTCCTCAACCACGTCTTTCAAGAAGAAGATGAGGGAGAGAGTTCGTCGGATGAATCCGAGGAATACGTGGCGAGCTGTCATATGATTTCCCATTCGTTTACAAACGATGAGGAAACCCTTGCACTGAAAAGCTGGGGGCAGATCCTAAACCGGAATTTCTGGGGCCATCGGATGAAACAATTGACGCATTCCTCAATGAAGCTTTTTTAAAAAGTAAAGCTAACCGGGAATGCGAGGCGGTCATATTTGAAAAGGCCAAGCGCCAGCGACTTGACGAAAGAGTTGAGACACTCCCGCTGGAGCAAAATACATCCACCGCAGATAAAAGCAAATTCAAGACGAGAAAAAGGTTTGCTAAAGCCATATCAATGGGTATGAAGCTACCACTCTCTGAAGGAAATATTGCCGGTGAAGCAGAAATGCACCCTTCCTACAGCTTGTATCATCGGAAGATTTCGCACCCCACCGAAGAGTGCAAAGCTTTCAATAGATGGTGGCAGGGATATGTTGCTCACCAACAACATTTTAAGAGGGAAAAGCGCAAAACTCGTCGGGAGCGGAGAAGTACGGCCGAGGAGCTTAGAAGAACTACCGGCGATTGTCGCATGGTTAACGCCGTGAAAGTGCAAGTTCTCACATTCGGGAGAGACTCTGACGAGGAAATGGAGCTTAGCCCTCTCTTTAAAGAGTCCACCTCGGGAAAAGAGGAAGAGCTGAAGGTCTGCGAAAATATCCGGCTGCGTAATCGTACGCTACCTAAAAAGAATCTCGAACCCTCAAATAAAAAAGATAAAGGGAAAGAAAAGGTCTCTGAGGATATCGTCTTAGATGACCAAGTCATGGAAGAGCTAGTCACCAAGGACCCGCCGAAGAAAAATAAGGTGGATTACAACGTTCTAGCACATCTGAGGAAGCTACCCTCGCAGCTCAGCATTCTTGATGCCTTTTTACTATCAAAAGAGGCAAGGGATTCATTAATCAAGGCACTACGGGAGCCAGAGCCATAGTTTTGGACGAAGCGAGACAAAGTGTTCTACTCATTCTCTACATCAATCTTGGTCATCTCTTTTAGCAAACTTGATGATCAAGTTGCCTCGGTTCAGAGGCGGGAGCCCGTTTAAAGATCCGTCGACGTGGTGCCACCTGGACGAGAAGACTGGAGATTCAGGAGATCAGAGCAGCCGCAACAAAGCGTGGGATGATGGTTGAAGACCGAAGGACTCGGATCGTTCGGTATAACATTTCTACCCACTTTGTAGTTTGTTAGTTTAGCTTTAATGGCAGATCCGGGTTATAGTACGCGATAGCGCCGGTTGTAAAAGTTTTTGTTCCGCATTTGGCGTCTGTTAGACGGCCGGGGCGCTACCGTGGACTTACAGTGGTATCAGAGCCTCACCATTAAGCTTTACTAACTTGTGCTAACGCGTTTAAAATATCGATCGAACGGATTTTCGAAATTTACAATTTTTCTGTTCAATGTTTCTGTCGATTTTTAAAAGGGTCTAAAAATTATTTTGCATATCACAGAAAATTGTGCAGGGTTTTTCAAGCATTCTGGAAAAATTTGAGCACGTGATCCTACAGTAACGCCGCGGATTCGCGGTCAAAGTTAGGGTTTGACCGCGAAACCGCGACCGTTTTGTGGGAACTGTGATCCAATTTTTTCCAGTGAGTTTATCTTGGGAAATTGTGGGTTTTGGTATATTTCTTTTGGGCCCAGATTTTGTTACTGTACAGCAGATGTACGTGGGGCCCACTTCGGGAAATTTTGTCGATCGAAATTTTAAACTTGTTAGTATGCAGTACTTATATTATATCTCCGACCGGGAATGTCATTCGAGCGGTAAATTGCGTCTAATTGCTATAGTTCTTTTAGACGGGTTTGCGAATGTGACATTCGCGTTGATGTTCTGTGCTGTGCTGTGTTGTTGCGGATTTGTCGTGGTGGATAGCAGTATGCAATGGTAGTGCAGTTTGGATTTATTTGTACATTTGATATTGCAGGACGAGCGTCCAACATGTGGACTGTCGTCACTGCCTGTTTGTATAATATTCTTTTGGGGCACGACCAGGCTGAGGTCGATGTACCCGTTATACATATTTTTATTTCTGTACTAGGTTTACCCCGCGACGGAGTGCACAGATAGCCGGATTCTGGAGGGCAACGGGTCCGTATCTCATGGCTTTGAGAGGCAGAGGGGCCTCACTCTAGAATTGGTAGACTATTCGCCGCACTCGTAGGGGATACAGGTTGACCCAAAGAGGGGTGCTCAAGTTACCGGATTCCGTGAAGTGCCGGGTAGTCCATTCATTTTGCTGTAGGGGGCTGCCTCACTTCAGGTTTTGGCGGGTAACTTGCCTCACCCGTAGGGGTCTAGGTTTCATTGCACAGGCTATCCACACGACCAGGGGAACGTCGGGTTTCAGTAGCGGCTCTGTGAAACCCAGGGATCCCAGATTATCTGTATTTTTCTGTGATGCTTATTACTTTTCTGTAATGTTGCATATTATCACGCCTGGAGCGATTATTGTATATCGGTATATATACTATTAGATGTTGTATATGTTTTACACCCGCGCTAGTCCAGCCCCCGCTCTGTCGTTAGTTAAGTAACTTAACGGGTGATGACGGGACCCAGTGACGAATGCAGATGGCATATACGTACATTTTATTTTCGTTCTTTTCTGGTGTGATTGTTTGATGGGACTGCGTTGATTCTGATCAATGCAAAAGAAAACAAACCTATATTTGATGTTGTTGGAACAAATTTTAAAAAGTGTTATTACAAAGATGTTTCCTTTTGTTTTGCATAGCGGTATTCAGTTGGAATATCCTGCACCTCATTCGACGAGGCAAGGGCCGAGATCCCTTCACCGGGAGTGACCCCTTGGGCAGAAGTTTACGTCAGGGTAATAACTTCACTATAGTTGATTACAAGTTGGTTTGCATAGCGGTATTCAGTTGGAATATCCTGCACCTCATTCCACGAGGAAAGAGCTGAGATCCCTTCACCGGGAGTGACCTCTTTAGCAAAAGGTTTTCGCCACTATATTTTTATAAAAAGCTATCAGGTTCCTTCAACGAGATCAAGTTCATTAAGTTAAAGGTTTTTCGCCAAAAACCAGCCGTAGCCCTCCGTTATTTCTTATGGATAGTCGGTAGTATTCAAGCTATGTTTGTTGGCCCTTAGTCAAGGCATAGTGTTTGGTAGCTGCTGGGTATTCATTTGTTGCATAGATAGATGCGTTGGTTTGGGACAGTCGTATTACTTTGTTGTCCCTTAGTCAATAGTATGTACGGGTGGGTTCAAATCAACCTGGATAATGACGGGAGGAACTTGACATGCGACTTATAATTTGTTGGCCCTTAGTCAAGGTCATAAGAGCATGAGGTAAAAATTACATCGGGAGTTTCAAATAAACAGCAAACTTGCCAGGCATGCGCATACCTTCTGCAGTGTGATAACTTGAGTGGCTTCCATCAAGTTATCATGCGATGATAGTTGGATCCCGATTCTCACTGATGAGTTGGTTTACTCTTCGGGTGATCCCGACTAATTCTTCTTTCAGGTTTGGAGGAGAATTTGAGATTACAGTGGGAGGTTTCCTGATTAGATAAAGTGATAACCATTCTGATCTAGGTTAGAGTGCACGCAGAGTGTTTCTTTTCTCTCTCTCTCTCTTTGTCAGCGACCTTTGACCGACCCTAGACTGTGACTCAGTGACCAAGTTGACCAAACCTTCTTAAAATACTGGCTTTTGGATTGTTTAAGTTGCATAAATCATTGCCGCTCCTTGTTTTACCCTTTGCATTTCTCAGAACACCCCGTATTACTACGGACATCCACTTTCATTGGATAGATCCATCGTATGGTTAGATACGAACTCGAATGGACTTCTTCGAGGATGGATCCAGGTTCAGGAGAAATAGAATTGGTTTATTCAGTTGTCTTTTATTATCACCTTCTCTCAGGTTGCGAGGGCTCCTTAGTTTAGGAGAGTACACCTATTACGTTTATTGGATAGTCTTATTCCAAACCATAGGCAGGTGCCGAAAGGTAGGGAATGAAGAAAACCAATTAGCCTAAGTAGGGTGTACAGAAGAAAATAACTAAAGACAAAATAAAGGGATTAGAAAGAGGGCAAAGTAAATTGCGACTGTTATCATTCACGACCAAACCGCGTACTTCATCGCCACTCCTATTTCACCTTTGCTTTTTTCTCCAGTTCGGGAGAAATAGAATAAGGTATTATTCAGTTGTCTTTTATCATCACCTTCTCTCAAGTTACGAGTACTCCTAGGATTAGGAGAGTACAGCTATTATGCTTACTGGATAGTCTTCTTCCAAACCATAGGCTGGTGCCGAACGGTAAGGAAGGAAGAAAACCATTTAGCCTAACGATGGTGTACAGAAGGTAACGACTAAAGACAAATAAAGGGATTTGGAGAGATGGCAAATGAAATATACGGTTAAAGTCATGAATTGGATTATGGAAGAGACATTACTAGGAATACCAGAATACCCCTATGAAACATTTTCATGTTTCAGTGCATTGTTAAAGGAAAACTGATTTCCCGATTAGATATTTACTCCAGGGTATGTATTTACCAGGTATGATTCTCACATCCGTATGGTTTTACAGATGATGAGAGGGAGGAAGTTATTGGGAATAAGGTGATCATCCTCATTATATCGGAATTCATTGTAATTGGTGATATTTGAGGAGATCGCCTGGGTTTTTGCCGGACGGCATGTATTTGGTTTTGAGTATCCGTTGTTGTGCACCAATTTCAAAATGATATATCTGTACGTTTATTTTTATAAAGTGAGATATAACTTTTTGATATTATGTCGATGACATTTACCTATATCAGTTGGCAATTGGGTAAGGAGCATTGAACAACAGAGTAGTTCTTTACCATAAGTACAGTTTTCAACCTACGATGCACAGGTTTTGAGTTATTCAACTCAGCGGACTTATACAGAGTATTGTATGTTTTCCAGTGTCCATCAGGACATAGGGGTAGGTCCTCGTACTATGTTTGTTTTACTTATGACTTCTCTAATTTTTAGACAAGTGTTTCGTAGAAATACAATGTCTAAGTTTTGAGAAGTTGTGGGTATAAGAATAAAGTAGAGAACCAAGTGTCACAAGTATCGGGATTCTTCAAAGAGATCGAAGATGTAGATTCTTGTGATTCGTATTCAGATGATAGTAATGGTTTTGAGAAACTTGTTTCTCTTTCAGGTTACTCATAATTGGATGGATTCCTAAGTTGAGTAATGCTGATTAGCCTCTCTCCATTAACATGATATGCACTGGAGACAGCTGCAGGATTTGAATCTGGTTCCAATTAAATAAATGCCAAAGTTTCTATATTGAATATAGAATGGTTCATATCTTAACGATGTTAAGATACGGGGAGTTGTCCAGCTTATGCTTAAAACCAGACACTGGATAACTCAAGGCACGTTTCTGTAATGGCAGTTTGTGGGTTGACCCTGGCTTTGACGAGGGTTGATTTTCTACCATCTGGAAGATCAATAATGATATTGTTCTTGACTCGCCACAGTTTTAGTAAAATGGATTTTTTCAGAAAAAAGTAGTGGGAGTATGGTAGAACTGGAAGTGATTCCAGAACCGCAAACGATTACGGAAAATTTAATAGGACCTATATATTCAATCAGGTTTGACATTCCATTAGTCACTCCGCAGATATGGTGGGTAACCTCAGACACCCGAGAGGTACTCCGGTAGCCTCAAGGACGGTGACAGGGAGGTTCTTGTTTACCCATACTTGACACTACTGTGTTCCCGACTATGAGACCCGGCAGGAGGATAAGAATAGCGTCGTTCTAAACTAGCTTTAGAAGTGTACGTATATATTATTCTGCCAGAGGGTTGTCGTAGTTAGTGGGAGCAGCGGAAGCATAGTGGGCAAGTAGCTTATGTCTATTTATAGACTAGAGCCTTTAGAGCAGAGATAGATCATCTAATTTTGATGTGACAGTCATGGCTTTGACTTCATCAGAATAGGGGATGGATCTGTTAAAGAAGGTAGTAGGGTGTGATGTCCTGGTATTTGGATGACATACACACAGTAGGAAGTAAAATTCCTATACTACGATCGGTTATACTGTGGTCGTCACACAGTTGTTTCTCCACAAAGGATATGGATATAATATCTGACATTCTGGTTACTAGATGTATGGTTTTAGATCTAGAATTGGGTAGTTTCTCAATTTGGGTACTTTGACAGTATTCTAATGGTATTTAGAATAGATGACTCCTGGCATGGTGGTGTACCTGCAGATGATGGAGTCACCCTCTCTAAAGGTGTCTTATAGACTAAAGGGGAGAGGGATGTGCATGATTGGCAGATCACTTGCTTAGGCAATTGAGTCAATCATGAGATGTCAAGTACCACACCAGATGTTGTTTATGCACTAGTTGCGATAAGTTTATATTAATCCAATCCTGAAGAAACATAAGGAAACAGTTTTAGAACATGAGTGTATGTTCTACGGATTTGATGACGGCAGCCTCCTTCGGGAGACGGTTATCATTCCAGGCTTCCAAGGTGACCTGGATGACAGAGTGATTGTCAGAGTTATAGTTTTCCTTTTGACGAGGGACAGTATTATGGACAGGTGGTCCAAGAGGATACAGTGGAAGGCATGGTGCTGGATGCTGATTAGGTTTAGTGATCACTACAGTCTAAGAAGTTTGGATTTAAAGTTCATTTATGAACTAGGTCCCATCAGATATCCAGACATATTCTAAGACAGGAATTACTCGATTCGGGAGATGGCTTTCTCCGCGAACTTGAGATTAAGAGAGACATAGAAAGAAACATCAGGGCGGATCCACTCAATGAGGCTATGGGTATGCGTCATCGCAATAATAGCCTTAAGTGCAAGTGGGAGATTGTTGGATATAGTGCCCTCTAAGTCAATTATTAGATCGCAGGTACGTGATTGCAATGATTGAGGGAGGACCTATACCGACATGACTGTCTTACTCGAGATGATAGTATGCTATCTGGTTTGTCTTTATCATCGTATACATGCTTTAGTTCACTATTGCATGTTGATAGAGCCCATAGGATTCTTGCTTGACTGCCAGCAGTATGATGGCGATCATATACGTGGGAGCTGGGGTCTATAAGCACATCCTTAAAAGTGTCCCTAGTCGTGGGAGTTTCGAGACAGGGCATCGATACTCCAGAGTAGACTAGTGTATACAGTCGAGACCCCGACGAGGGGCGGTGGCCGGTCTCACAAGCCATTGGTGTCAGTTGGTTCACCTAAGATGTATACAGGTGCTCATTGCATTATGAGTACACCGGACAGGACTCGCCGGGAACATGCTAGTTGGTATTATATATATCGTCAGATAGCAGTTCCCTGGTAACATGTGTACAGGTTAGTTTATCGACCTGAGATCGTCATTTTTCTCGTGTGAGTTCCCACTGTGCTTTGATTTCTACCCTACCACGTTCAAAGGAGACGTGCAAACAGGTATTTTTTGGGTACAGTCCCTAGCCACATGGAGGCAGTGAGCGGATCGTCGGGGATTCGTCTCTCCCGGTATTGGGGGTTGATGTCGCACAGTGCACGGGTGACCATCACTAGAAATCCTCGGCCGAGGTAGTGTAGAATTACTGATTTGGATCAGTAGTTTCTCAGGTGGTGATAGGCTTCATACCGACACGAATTATCGCGTTATTAGGGTCTGACTTTATCCACCCCCTAGACTCGATATGCGATACTCTTAGACGAACGGACCGGACTGTACGGATATTGTCACTGTCAGGCTCAGTAGGGTTTCTGGATGAGTTCGCTCGTCAGCTTCCTTTCCAATCAATACATAGGCAAACGTTACGTACAGCTTGTACCTCTGACGTGCTAGTGGTTATACCCAGTGCCAGTGTGTTGATGAGTCATTAGAGTCCCCACAGACAGTTTCCCAAGTTCGGGCAAAATGCTGTAAAGGCCGTATGGTTTTATGGCAGGGTTCGGAAAATGCACGTGCGTTTACGCACGTGTCATATTTCGGGCAGATAATACTGGTGGGTTTTAGTTTAAGCCGGATCCGAGTATTATACTGTGTAGATATAATATCTTTGTCTTAGTTGCATTTGTATTCGGTCGTAATACAAATGCGGGTATGTTTATATTGATACGGGGTTATCCTGAAATTCGTTTCGGGATCGTTTTGGGAAGTTGCCAGTTTCCAGTTTTCTATCACCCGTCTTTAACATTCGGTTAAAGACGGATTTATCTTTTCTTGAGGGTGAGTGTGGAAGGTTCTAGAATTAGGTGACTAGGTTTTGTGAGTCACTCATTTGCATTAATGGATGATGACTTGGCTTATGACTCATTAGTTTTTAATTGATGTTTTAGTGACTAGGTTTATGATTCATCACTTGCATTTATAGTTTTGCAAGGTGTGCATTATGACTCATCCTCTTCATTATTGCTAATGGTCACTCTCTTGATTCCTACACTCACCTCCCTCCCCTTTAATAGTGGCCGGCCCCTCTTGCTAAAGAAAATGGTTGTTCATTTGAGAAAAGATGATAGTTATTTGGTTCATGGAAATTAGATAGAAAAGTTTCTCATTTCATTTCGATCCAAAAGGCAAATTCATTAACTGTTCGTCCATAGCTTTGGACGAAGTGAGACAAAGTGTTCTACTCATTCTCTACATCAATCTTGGTCATCTCTTTTAGCAAACTTGATGATCGAGTTGCCACGGTTCAGAGGCGGGAGCCCGTTTAAAGATCCGTCGACGTGGTGCCACCTGGACGAGAAGACTGGAGATTTAGGAGATCGGAGCAGCCGCAACAAAGCGTGGGATGATGGTTGAAGACCGAAGGACTCGGATCGTTCGGTATAACATTTCTACCCACTTTGTAGTTTGTTAGTTTAGTTTTAATGGCAGATCCGGGTTATAGTACGCGATAGCGCCAGTTGTAAAAGTTTTTGTTCCACATTTGGCGTCTGTTAGACGGCCGGGGCGCTACCATGGACTTACAGACCTTCTCGTTGGGACGTGCGAACACAATCGCCCCCTCTATGTCTCAGGATACCGCCATGATATAAAGATAGGCAAAATCCTGGTCAACAATGGATCCTCCGTTAATCTCCTTAACGTGCGGGTGTTAAAGGAAATCTGCATGAGCGTCCAGCACCTTGCTCGGGATAAGATCACCATCTCCGGGTTCGATTCTCAATCATCACGAACTCTTGGATCTGTGATACTGACGCTATGCTTTGGGTTACTCGTCACGGACATTAAGTTCTACGTCATAGACGCCAAGACATGCTACAATGCTCTGCTCAGCCGACCATGGTTACACGAGTATAATATCATCCCTTCTACACAGCATCAGTGTATGAAATATTTTAAGGATGATCTCGAGTATACCGTGACGGGAGAACTAAACCCATTCTCCGTGAACGAAGTCCGCAAATATGAAGATGCCAAATACTTCTTACCGGATTTCGAAGATACGGAGAGGTGTCACAAGCCGGAGAACAGAGCTAACGCCACCATCCCTGTCTTCGGGAGTGATACCGAGGAGGAAGAGGAGATAGTTTATTCGGGTCCACCCCAATACAATAAGCCGGGACCATCCGCTCCTACGTTGATCTTTGGTAGTGACTCAGAAGAAGAGGTCCATGCTGTATTCTCTGCTCGGCCTTCAATACAAACGTCCGCTGACGAAACGCAAAGTCTACAAGTCGCCATGGTTCCACTTAAATATCATAAAGAACTGGATGCACTCGATACCTACAGTGTAGAGGAGCTGCGGATGTTCTATGTCCCTCCCAGGCGAGAAGGCGAAAAGGCAATTCTATTCTACCGCTCTGAAGAAACCAAAATGGAGAAAGAAATCTGGCACAGCGCGGATCCTAGGCTTGACAGGCTTCAGCCCATCCATCTGCCCAGATATTATACAGAAGGCTTGAAGAGGTTGCTGAAGCGCAAGGGGATATCCTTCAAACAGACCGCTCGAAAAGCCAAATTCTATGACAGGGTCTGGAACGTTCCCGGGACTCAGCACAAGTTGCCTAATGGGAGAATGGAAACAATCGGGCTTGGTTACATTCGGTCCAAGAAACGAGAGCTACTCCATGATTGTTACGTCGTGCATGACTTCAATGAAGAGGCGGATGCTCAATGGGAGGACGCTAATCCTGAACCTGTAAAAGTTCCTGATGCAAAAGTGCCCAGTCTGTCGTTCGAAGAACAAATGAACAGGCTTATAAAGGAAGCTGATCAAAAAGTTCGAGACGAACACAACCACGAAATTGCCATATATGAGAAAGCCAAAACGCAACGCCTCCTCCAACAGGCCGCGAAAGATGAAAGTGTCGCTCCCTGTCAACCTGTTATAAAAAAGGCTCGACGCAGAGGCAGAAACAGGTCGAAAAGCGAAAAAAGCGCTCGACAGCAACAAAGCGGGACTAAGAAGCCACGCAAGCGGGAATCGAGCGGTCCAGATCTGTCCCTTGTAAAGAAGATGAGTCGAGCGTACTCTTTTCCTCGGGACAAGACAAAGAAGATACTTGACCGAGCTATAAAATACCAGATGCTTACACTACCGGAGCCCAAGCATCCAGAGCAAGCAGGCGAAGTCTCACACCCAAACTATTGCTCTTATCACCGAGTAATAGGGCATCCTCTTGAAGACTGCTTCACCTTCAAGAATTGGGTCGAAGATCAGTATCAGCTTGGCAAGTTCGCTCTATCTGACAGTTGGAGGGTAACGCCGCCACAGAAGCACGAACCCAAAGCCACGAAAGCAGAACCAGACCCACATCGGTCTTCGAAGCGAGCTCGTACTTGTCACATGATAACAATATCAAAAGAAGAGCCCGAGAATATGGATGACCTTCCCTGGTGCTTCGAAAACAGCAACGATGAGGTGATCTCAGAATTTCCACCAGCACCGAAAGAGCTGGAGGATGGAATACATACTACCGCAGATAACCTCAAGAAAATTGAGTTGGGGACAACGAATGACCCACGACCGACATTCGTCAGCGAGCTGCTATCTGAAGAAAGGGTGGCTGCGTTAAAAGACGTGCTTGTACAGCATAAAGATTGCTTCGCATGGAACTATTCCGAAATGCCAGGACTAGATCCAGAAATTGCTGTTCACAAATTGGCGATATCCCCGGACGTCAAGTGTTAGTTATATGTATGCCCTAGAGGCCATTAATGTATATAGGATGTATATTGTAGTGGATGCTGGGACATATATAAGGAGGACTTTCTTGCTCGACATGATAGTATGCTATCTGGTTACTCTTTACCTTAACGTGTACACTGATTGTCTCTCTGTTACATGTTGGTAAAGCCCTTAGGATGTGTACTTGATTACCTGGACTATGATGCGGATCATACTAGTGGGGACATGGTAGTCCATAAGTACATCCTTCAAGGTCCCTAGTCGTGGGTGTATCGAGATGGGGCATCGATATACCAGTGTAGACTAGCGTATACCTTCTCGACCCATATAGATGGGCGATGGATGATCCCATATCCATTGGTGTTTGACATCAGAGATGATATACGGATGCTCAGTAGAGACTGGGTACACTGGACGGACTCGCCGAGAACTCCCAGATAGTATTATACCTTACGTCAGATGGCAGTTCTCTGGTGACACTGGTACAGAGTAGTCTGTTGACCCGAGATCGTCATAGAGTCTTGTGTGATTCCCACTGTGCTTTGATTTCCACCTTACCACGTCCAAGAGGGCATGCAAAACGGTGGCTTTTGGGTACAGTCCCGAATCACATGGAGGCAATGAGCGATAGGAGGGGATTCGTCTCTCCCGGTATAGGGAGTTGATGTTGCGCTGTGTTCGATTGGCTATGACCGGAAATCCCTGGCCAGGGTTGCTGAGATTTACTGGTAAGTGTTACCAGTAGTTTCTTGAATTGTTATAGACCTCATATCGACACGACTTATCGAGCTATTGGGGTCTGACGTTTACCACCCCTAGGCGAGATATGCGACATATAAGACGACGAGACCGGACTGTACGGTATGTGTTACTGGTTGGATTCACAGGAGTATAAGCGGGCTTGCTCGTCGATCTTCTGATCGCTCAATATCCGGGTGGCCGTTATGTTTAGCAGACCGCTTGCGGCCTGTGGGTGTTTGATATGATCATCACCTGCTGCCGGCGTATTGACGAGTCTTTAGAGTCCTACACAGAGGTTTCCTGGCTCAAGCGAAACGAAATAGGAGCGCATATGAGATATGTGCGGGACCGAGAATAATGCGTGTATGTGATACCGTATTCTATTCTCGCGATGAATGTATCGATTGGTTGTATGCGATATAACCTAGTTATCGAATCGAGGATTGATTCGATAAGCCGATACATTGGATATTAGTCGGTCACATGCGATATGACCGGGTCGTTAAATCAAGTGTTGATTTAATGATTTAATGTATAATTATATGTTTGATATATTACTTTGCATTAACTAATATTGGTTCACTTTAAAAGGATTTTCTCACTTGATGTGCACATTGTATATGTGATATATTTTTGTGTGCACTTGATTGTATCATGTTTGATGATACATGCTTACTTGAGTTTGTGTAAAGATTAAACCATGGTTATTTAAATGGTTAGGGTTTTGATTTTCATATCTATTTATTTATTTATTTATTTATTATGAAAAGATAAAGAGAAAAATGGTGGTTTTCTTTGTTTGTTGTTGAAGCTTCTTGAAGCTTTGACTAAGTGACCATTTTGTCTCATGCTTAACCCTAACCATTACACCTAACCATAGTCTATTCTCTACACATAACCATGGTTAGTATATGATAAGTATTGATATTATTTTCTATTTTAGAATATACTTATCATATTCTATCATCATCTTCTTCTTCTTCTTCAAGAAGAAAAAGCTTGCAACCATCAATGGTGATTTGATGAAAAGAGTAAGAAATCCAATTCTAAAGTGAACCCACTTCCTATTTCTTCATCCTCTACCTCTTGCCAAGTAGTATAGGGTGTTTTCTTCACAAGTTTCATGACTTGGTGAAGTGGGAGCTTGATCTTGTGATGCCTCGACGTAGATCATCTTCGGCATCGTAGTCGATGACCTAGCCCGCCCATTTCTCCGATGAAGCCGACACTAGAGCCCGGGATTTGATTTGGACAGCAAGGAGACTTCATCATGGAGCTATGGAGGTGGAGAACCGGATCTACAAAGGTTGTATTTGCATTCACTTAGTTAAGTTGTTAACTAGTTGCATGTTTCGCCTAAAATTCTAGTCAACGATCCGTATTAGAGTTTCCCGGCACTTGTAGTTTTTGAAATTGGCATGGTTGATGCCTTGTGAGACCTCATTAGTGTAACTAGGAACCCTACAGTGGTATCAGAGCCTAGCTAGAGCCTTAGGCGATGCACAGACGGAGTTAGAAGTCCGATCGAACCGAAACCCTAACACAAAAACGGCTCTCTGTACATTTTTTAAAAACTGGGGTTTTTCCAGATTAAAAATATGCAGAAAAATCATCAGGTATTTCTAAGAATTACTGTGAAGTTCGAGCACCTGAATCGCTAAAAGCGCGGCGGAACCGCGGCAATAGCATGCCTATTGCGGCGGTTCCGCGGCCAATTTGTCTCTTCAGACAATTATATTTACACAGTAATTCCTAGTATTTAGTGCTGATTTTCCTGGGAATTTTTAATTTGAACTCAAGAGTTGAGTTTTCTGGGTTGTATTGGGGGTTCGGAGATTCGATCGGACTGTCTAATTTTGTCAGTGTGTTTTTCCGGATAATTTTAGAATATGTTAAAAAGTTCGACCGGATATAAATACCCAATTTTTCCCCTGCCGGAAAATTTCCAAGTGTTGGATTTTTCTGAGGTTTAAAGACGTTCTAAGTAGTGCAAGTAACGCGATGGTCCCTCTAGAAGACAACAAACCTTAACTCGATTATGTGACCGTCTTGAACTGCCCTTTGAACCTTAGGGTTTGGGGCAGTACGGCGTGCCACATGTGAGGCGTTGGCTTGACCCTTCTATGGCTGGACCGTTGGTACTGAGGCACGAAGTGAATGTTTTTGAACTTATTCCATGTGATGAGCTGTTTCGTGAAAACTTGGGTGTTTGACTGTTCGATCGGAAAGTTTAACATTTTCTGTTTATCCGGAATGTGATACAATAATTGGAATTCACAAGTAGTTATGAGATAACTGAATGAATGTTATAAACATAGCAGTTTAGTCTCACTTGATCGGTTGCCACGGAATTTTGATGTGATCAAAAGTCCGTCGCAATCACGTAGCGTACGCGGATACTTGCCAGGTAAACTTAATAGACAGCCTCGCCCCATAGCCCCGACCAAGTGACTGTAGGAGAACCCCGTCGCCGAAAGCATCCGTTCGGGTGCTCGCTGTAGCGGTGTTCCGCCTTGGTGCACTTCGTCGACGGTATCAGGGGTGCGGCCGCCTACTGAAGTTTGCGACGAGCATTCGATCAGGATGTCGGGAATCTTGTTGAATTGTCCGACTTGATATTAAAAAGAGTTTTCGATAATGAGACTAAAATGCGGGGTTTATAATTGTTAGGCATGCGATGTCTAAGGAGTTCATTTGATTAGGCATGCGATGTCTATGCAGGTTGCGGATTCCAACTGTTATAGTTTTACACTTTCTTTTCTGTGACCGTAAGTGTAATATATGATATTGCCGGATTCGTTGCTATATGTCAACGACAATTGGGATGCGCATATTTACTTACGTTGATGACATGTGATGTTATGTGTTGCTGGATATGTTATATTGGATCGTCGTGTTTGAATAGCCGGGGGTTTTTATGTGAGATGAGTGTTTTTCATTTTCATTCATGTAAAAACTTGTATGTAATATTCTTTTATTGGGGCACTTCCAGGTTGCGGAAGATGTCACCCTTTGTATATTATTTACTTTTCCGCACTAGGATAGACCCAAGGAGGGGAGCACAAGTAACCGGGTTCTGGAGTCCAGTAGGAGACCAACTCGAGGAGTCGAGTCCGGGTCTCCTAACTCCAAAATTGGCAGGGTTGCTTGCCGCTCTCGTAGGGGTCAAGGGGTGTGGGTTTGGCTATTCATCGCCACCGTGGAATCCGTGTTTTATACTGGCTCGTATTGAAAACACGGACGTCCTAGTATTTCCAATGATTCATATGATTCTTCTGCTGCGATATCTGTGATGTGATCATGTGATATGTTCTGTGATGGATACTGTATATAGTATATATGATATATTATATAGACGTTACTTATGTTTTACACCCGCGCTAGCCCTGCCCCGCTCTGCCGTTAGTTACCTAACCTAACGGTGCACGAGGGGACATCGAGGCGAATGCGGATGGCATAAGTGTACGTCGTATTTATCTGTGATGTTTAGGTAATTTAAATGATGGGACTTCATTAATGTGATTAATGAAAGTAAAAGAAACCTAAAGATGTTGTAGAATCGAATTTCAAAATAAAAAGGGTAGCTACAGTTCTTGCTTTGCACGGTGGTATATATGATATATCCTGCACCTTATTCGATGAGGAAAGGACCGAGATCCCTTCACCGGGAGTGACTCCTTTAGCAATAACTGGCAGATGCTACAACCCTCGGTTTGTCTTTTGATTGCTTCTATAGTTTCTACTTTGCACAGTGATATATATGATATATCCCGCACCTCATTCGACGAGGAAATGACCGACGATCCCTTCACCGGGAGTGACTCCTTTAGCAAAACTACAAAAGCCTAAAAAACACTCCATTTTAAAATCATTTGATTCTATAACGATATCAAGTTCATTACGCAATAGGTTTTCAGAAAAACCTGTCGTAGCCCTCCGTCATTTCAGATAAGTTGTATATAGTATTCGTGCTGCATTTGTTGGCTTTCGTCAAGGTGCAGTGTGCGGTAGCTATATGCTGCTTATCTGCTGCATACGATGCGATTGGATTAGGGTAGTCATGCGGCTTTGTTGGCTTTCGTCAAGGGTCGTGCGGGTGAGTTTAATTCAATCAAGAAATGTACGGGTTGAACTTGACTAGCGGGCTATGGTTTGTTGGCTTTCGTCAAGGTCATAGCACGTTAGGGGCAAAATATTATCGGGAATTTCAAGTGTTGAAATTTGCAATGAGATTGCATACCTTCTATGAGATAGTTGGATCCCGATACCCACTGTGAGTAATTGTTACTCCTGGGAGAGTTTTGCACATTACAATTAGCCGATCAAGTAGGTGTCTAGAAAGGTGTTAACGAGGTTACGCCTCTGGGAAAACGAGGTTTACATTAATTAGGTTCGTGCGAAAGCATGGGGGACTTCCCTCAAAGTACCGACACTGGCCTGGCTGAAAGATTGGCGAACTTGTAGCGTGTGATTAATCCCGGCTAGTCTTTCCTTTTAGGTTTGAAGGAAGATTTGATAAAAACAGTGGGAGCCATCCTGATTAGATAAAATAATAACCAATCTATTCTTGCAAGAGCGCACGCTGAGTGTTTTCTTCTCTCTCTCTCCAGGTAGCGACCATATCACGCCTTAATCAAGATAATAATACGGAATATTGACCGAACCCGCTTGTTATACTGAGCTGGGGAACGTTGGTCCCGCTCCAACTTATAATTATTATAAGACAGAGCAGGAAATTGGGGAATACCAGAATTCCCGTGCCGCCCAAACGAAGAGAGTGCATGCTGATGCATCATCTTCGGGTGTGTTCATTATATAGAACTGTTTCTCATTGTCCTTTACGTCCTGGGTATGTGATACCGGATCAGGATCCCGCATATGTAATATGTTACATGGGCTACAGATAGGTAAAGAACTGAGAACGGGTGATAAGTTTCATGAGACAGAAAACGGGGCAAGTGTTGCAGCCAAATCTGTTGGTCACTGTCACCCTGTATTACCAATACATTGATTCTGAACAAATGCTATTAGATACCGAACCTGATATACAAAATCATATCAGTCTCTTTATTAGTAAAGAAATGATAAAATTTTGTATTGTTGGATAATGTTTTGAACATTTCCTATATCAAAAGTTGATCGGTTCAGGCACGTTATCTAAAAGCATTGACGTTCTAAATCAAACTACAGTTCTTAGTATACGGATCACACACAAGAGGAAGAGTTCAGAAATGAACGAATCCTTCTTGAGGCATTGTAGACTAGGTCATATCAATGCGACCCGACTAGCTGAAGTTACATGTAGATGCATATTTAAATCAGTTTGAATCTACATCTTGTGAAACTTGCCAGTCATGTCACAAAGATATAATGACACCAGCTCCGTTTACTGGAAACAAAGAAAGAGTTAGTAAACTCTTGGGATGATACATGTTGATGTATGTAGGTCCCCTGTCTACACATGCCAAGACCGGTTCTTTATACTTCGTTGCATTCTCTGATAATCTCTCAAGATTCAGTCATATGTTCCTGTTGAAACACAAGACCGAACCTTTTGAGATATTCACAGAATGTAAGTTAGAAGTAGAGAACCAATACGGGTATAAGTATTATGTCCTTTGATGAGATCAAGGAGGAGAATACTTGTGCATAGAATTCCTGGACTATTCTAAAGGAGAATGAGATTCTCTCTCAGCATTACTCCTCCGTATAGGACGATGGTATATCGGGGCGGAGCAATCACACCCTATATGATAAGGTGTGCTCTATGACGAGTACTACTGAGTTACCTATTTCCTTTTGGGAGTTATGCACTTGTGAAGTTGCATACCTATTGAATAGGGTTCCGATCAAATCAGTTGCCTACCACTCCATATTAGATATGGAAAGGGAAGAGCCCATATCTTAAGTTAGTTAAGATTTGGGGTTGTCCGGCCTATGTCTAAAAGCAAAATCCGGACAAGCTCGAGGCAAGGTCAGTTATGTAGAACTGGAAAGGTTCCAGCTATACAAACTACAGCAGATGATTTGATAAAACTAAAGGATTCAATAGTCACCAACGAACCTCAGCCTCTCCGCCGATCTAGTAGGGTTCCTCACCCACCTGAGAGATACTTCGGTTTCTCTATGACAGTGGGAGCAAGGATTGCATCATGAGATGATGACCCAACTAGTTTCGAGCTGGCCATCAGGAGTAAGACTCTATAAGAATGGCTGGATGCTTAGCGATCTGAGATGGAATCCATGTACACCAACAAAGTATGGACTTTGGTTGCTATATCTGAAGGGTTAAATCCCCATCAGGAGCAAGTATATCTTGAGAAGATTACTTGGTGTAGATGGAAAAGTTGAGACTTTCAAAGCTAGACTTGTTAAAGCTTTTCGTCATCGACCAGGCTTGGATAATGATGAAACCTTTTCAAGGAGCTATGCTTGATTCCATCCAGATCCTACTTCCACGGCTACATACCATGACTACGATATCTGGCGGTTGGGTGCCATGACTGCTTTTCTAAATGCTCTTTTAGAAGAGAAAGTCTATAAGTACACAGCCAGAGGCTTCGTAGACAGTGGGAGCAGTGGAAACGTGTACAAGATGCTTTATAGGATAAAGCAGGCATCGCGGAGTTGGAACATCTATTTTGATGTGGTAGTCAAATAGTTTGACTTCATCAAAAGGGTAGATGAACCTTGTATAAACAAAAAGGTAGTAGGGAGTATGGTGGTGGTCTTCGTAGAGTACGTGGATGACATACTCATGATAGGGAAAGAGTTTCCTATGCTACGCTCAGTCAATCTCCGCTTATCACAATGATTCTCCACATAGGATCAAAGTGATACCTCCTAAAACCTAGGTTTTGGATCTATGAGATAGATCTAATTGGATGTTAGGATTCTCACTAGTTGTAGTGAGATGGTATCAACTGATCCTGGGGAGAATCACTGGAAGGGTTCCAGGGTGATAAGAACGACTGAAAGTCAGTCACAGGCATTGTCTTTACCCTCAGTAAAGGGACGGTATGTTGGAAGAGTTCCAAGCTAGATACCGTGGCATACTAGACAATAAAGGCTGGATACATCGCTACTTAAGATGCTACCAAAGAGGCTGTCTGGGTGTATATTTGTTCATGAGATGAACTAAGTTCCTCCCATTGTGTGACAATGGAGATGTGGCTTATGCCAAGGAACACCCGTCCCATCAGTGATCCAGACATATTCTAAGGCAGTATCACCTGATCATGGAGATGGTTGATCTCCAGAGTGATCGAGGTTAGGAGAGTAGACTCAGAGGACAACACGGCGGATCCACTCACAAAGGCCTTTTCCCAGAGAGGGACTTTTATGGGATGGTTGAGTATGAGATACTGCAACCACTGCTATCGATGGCCCTAGTGCAAGTGGGAGATTGTTAGTTATATGTATGCCCTAGAGGCCATTACTGTACATAGGATGTATATTGTAGTGGATGCTGGGACATATATAAGGAGGACTTTCTTGCTCGACATGATAGTATGCTATCTGGTTACTCTTTACCTTAACGTGTACACTGATTGTCTCTCTGTTACATGTTGGTAAAGCCCTTAGGATGCGTACTTGATTACCTGGACTATGATGCGGATCATACTAGTGGGGACATGGTAGTCCATAAGTACATCCTTCAAGGTCCCTAGTCGTGGGTGTATCGAGATGGGGCATCGATATACCAGTGTAGACTAGCGTATACCTTCTCGACCCATATAGATGGGCGATGGATGATCCCATGTCCATTGGTGTTTGACATCAGAGATGATATACGGGTGCTCAGTAGAGACTGGGTACACTGGACGGACTCGCCGAGAATTCCCAGATGATATTATACCTTACGTCAGATGGCAGTTCTCTGGTGACACTGGTACATAGTAGTCTGTTGACCCGAGATCGTCATAGAGTCTTGTGTGATTCCCACTGTGCTTTGATTTCCACCTTACCACGTCTAAGAGGGCGTGCAAAACGGTGGCTTTTGGGTACAGTCCCGAATCACATGGAGACAATGAGCGATAGGAGGGGATTCGTCTCTCCCGGTATATGGAGTTGATGTTGCGCTGTGTTCGATTGGCTATGACCGGAAATCCCTAGCCAGGGTTGCTGAGATTTACTGGTAAGTGTTACCAGTAGTTTCTCGAATTGTTATAGACCTCATATCGACACGACTTATCGAGCTATTGGGGTCTGACGTTTACCACCCCTAGGCGAGATATGCGACATATCAGACGACGAGACCGGACTGTACGGTAAGTGTTACTGGTTGGATTCACAGGAGTATGAGCGGGTTTGCTCGTCGATCTTCTGATCGCTCAATACCCGGGTGGCCGTTACGTTTAGCAGACCGCTTGCGGCTTGTGGGTGTTTGATATGATCATCACCTGCTGCCGGCGTATTGACGTATCTTTAGAGTCCTACACAGAGGTTTCCTGGCTCAAGCGAAACGAAATAGGAGCACATATGAGATATGTGCGGGACCGAGAATAATGCGTGTATGTGATACCGTATTCTATTCTTGCGATGAATGTATCGATTGGTTGTATGCGATATAACCTAGTTATCGAATCGAGGATTGATTCGATAAGCCGATACATTGGATATTAGTCGGTCACATGCAATATGACCGGATCGTTAAATCAAGTGTTGATTTAATGATTTAATGTATAATTATATGTTTGATATATTACTTTGCATTAACTAATATTGGTTCACTTTAAAAGGATTTTCTCACTTGATGTGCACATTGTATATGTGATATATTTTTGTGTGCACTTGATTGTATCATGTTTGATGATACATGCTTACTTGAGTTTGTGTAAAGATTAAACCATGGTTATTTAAATGGTTAGGGTTTTGATTTTCATATCTATTTATTTATTTATTTATTATGAAAAGATAAAGAGAAAAATGGTGGCTTTCTTTGTTTGTTGTTGAAGCTTCATGAAGCTTTGACTAAGTGACCATTTTGTCTCATGCTTAACCCTAACCATTACACCTAACCATAGTCTATTCTCTACACATAACCATGGTTAGTATATGATAAGTATTGATATTATTTTCTATTTTAGAATATACTCATCTTCTTCTTCTTCTTCAAGAAGAAAAAGCTTGCAACCATCAATGGTGATTTGATGAAAAGAGTGAGAAATCCAATTCTAAAGTGAACCCACTTCCTATTTCTTCATCCTCTACCTCTTGCCAAGTAGTATAGGGTGTTTTCTTCACAAGTTTCATGACTTGGTGAAGTGGGAGCTTGATCTTGTGATGCCTCGACGTAGATCATCTTCGGCATCGTAGTCGATGACCTAGCCCGCCCATTTCTCCGATGAAGCCGACGCTAGAGCCCGGAATTTGATTTGGACAGCAAGGAGACTTCATCATGGAGCTATGGAGGTGGAGAACCGGATCTACAAAGGTTGTATTTCCATTCACTTAGTTAAGTTGTTAACTAGTTGCATGTTTCGCCTAAAATTCTAGTCAACGATCCGTATTAGGGTTTCCCGGCACTTGTAGTTTTTGAAATTGGCATGGTTGATGCCTTGTGAGACCTCATTAGTGTGCCTAGGAACCCTACAGCCAGTCAAACAGGCGTCAAGAAGAATGCGGCTCGAGCTTGAGATGAGTATCAATGCTGAGGTCAAGAAGCTGATTGACTCCGGCTTCATCCAGGAGGTTCAATATCCCGAGTGGATCGCCAACATCGTCCCGGTGATGAAGAAAAATGGGACGGTGCGTATATGCGTGGACTTCCGGGATCTCAATAAAGCTTGCCCGAAGGATGATTTCCCAGTGCCAGTCACCGAACTGATGATAGACAATACGTCCACTCACGAGGTTTTCTCCTTCATGGACGGCTCATCAGGGTATAATCAGATAAAGATGCATCCCGAAGACCAGAAGCACACCGCCTTCAGGACTCCGCTAGGTATATTCTGCTACAAGGTGATGCCCTTCGGTCTAAAGAATGCCGGTGCCACCTATCAGAGGGCCATGACGAAGATCTTCGATGACCTCATACATGAAATCGTCGAGTGCTATATCGACGACCTCGTGGTGAAAAACAGATCATACGAGGAACATCTCGAGCATCTGAAGACCGTATTTCAACGCCTCCGACAATACAACTTGAAGATGAACCCTCTCAAGTGAGCATTCGGAGTTTCCTCAGGCAAATTCCTAGGATTCATCGTCCGACACCGAGGTATCGAAATAGATCCGTCAAAGATCAAGGCGATCATGGAAATGCCTCCGCCAAGGACTCTCAAACAGCTGCGGTCTCTCCAAGGAAAGCTCGCATATATACGGCGATTTATAGCCAACCTTTCAGGCAAGTGCCGTCCTTATAGCCACCTGATGAAGAAGGGAACCCCGTTCGTCTGGGACCAAAAATGCCAAAGCGCGCTAGACGAGATCAAGCAATACCTGCAGAACCCGCCAGTGTTGGCTGCTCCGGTCAAGGGAAAGCCCCTCATTCTATATACAACCGCCCTCGAAGGTTCCTTAGGCGCATTATGGGCACAAGAGAACGACCAAGGGAAAGAAAGAGCTCTTTACTATTTAAGTCGAGTTCTACTGGGGACAGAAAGCAACTATTCCCCCATTGAAAAACACTGCCCGGCGTTGATCTTTGCGATAACAAAGCTCAGGCACTATGCGTTGGCGCAAGTCCGTCTCATTTCGAAGGTGGACCCCCTTAAATATTTGATGTTGAAGGCTATATTAACGGGGCGACTCGCTAAATGGGCCCTACTCTTGATGGAGTTCTCGATAACCTATCAGCCTCTCAAAGCAGTGAAAGGCCAGGCCATTGCCGACTTCCTCGCTGAACATATGATACCTGCCGATTCTCCTCTGAATTGCGATCTGCCAGACGAACATGTGTTTGACACGATCGACGGTGGTGATACCCGATGAGGACTCTATTTTGACAGAGCATCTTCCATGAAGAAGCGCAAACAAAGCATCCCTATAATCAAATCGGGGGTGGGTCTTATCTTCGTAACTCCATAAGGAGGGATAATGCGCTTTGATTTCTCCTTAACAGAACCAAGGACGAACAACGAAGCTGAATACGAAGCTTTGATAGCAGGCCTCGAGATCTCCATCGACATAGGAATTGAAAACCTCCTCATATACGGAGATTCTCAACTGGTCGTCAGTTAAGTAAACGGCGACTACCAGACGTGCAAGCCAGAACTGGTGAAGTACGGCGAAAAGATGCAACAACTGTTGACCCAAATTCCTTCCTACACTTTGGAAAACATACCGCGTGCAGAGAATAGCAAGGCGGATGCGTTAGCCAAGCTCGCTAAGGAACTGGCTGATGAGAACCTCGATGACGTCAGAATCGTGGTACAAAGCCGTCGGGTGCTCTCCCCAGGGGAAATATCTCCGGAATCACCCGAAGAGAAGAGAGTGACTGAGCAGACAACCCTACAAATAAAAGACCGGGAAAAGGCTGAGGATTGGAGAGAAGTCTTTATAGACTACTTCAAATACCGTCGAACGCCCGAAGATGCATCCTCAAGACATCAGCTTATGAAACGAGCTTTGTCTTTCGCCTTCGTCAATGATACTCTGTACAAGAGGTCGTTTGATTCTCTTTGGTTGAGATGTCTGGGACCTGAAGAGGCAAAAAGAGTCGTTCAGGAAGTTCACGACGTACTCTGCGGTTCTCACCAAGCAGGCCCGAAGATGAAGTTGAAGATAAAACGGATGGGTTACTACTGGCCCATGATGATTCAGGACTGCCTCGAATATGCGAAGCAATGCCACTCATGCCAAATCCATGGGGACTTCATCCACCAACATCCAAATCCACTACATCCGACAGTGGCTAGCTGGCCGTTCGAGATGTGGGGAACTGACATAGTTGGCCCCATCGAACCAGCATCGTCCAGGGGACATCGTTTCATCCTAGCGACGACTGACTACTTCTCCAAATGGGCAGAAGCAGTACCGTTAAGTGAAATGAAGACGGAGAATATCCTCCATTTCTTCAAGACACACGTCATTTATCGGTTTGAAACTCCGCGACGGATCATCTCCGATAACGGGCCAGCCTACAGGAGCCACAAGATCAGCCGCTTTGCGCAACAGCATAACATAGACTGGAGATATTCCTCAGTTTATAATCCGTGAGCTAACGGTCTAGCTGAGGCCTTCAACAAGACCATGACAAAGATCATGAAGAAGACGGTGTCCCGAAATAAGAAGGACTGGCACGAGAGACTGCAAGAGGCTCTCTGAGCATATCGAACTACATTCAAAACGGCCACGAACAAAACGCCGTACGCATTAGTTTTCGGTACAGAAGCAGTACTCCCCCTCGAAATAGAATTACCCTCTCTACGAGTGGAAGTCCACTCCGAGCTGACGGACGAAGAAACTGCTCACCTTCGGCTTGAGGAGATTGATGCCCTTGATGAAACCCGGCTCGTAGCGCAACAAAATCTAGAAGCTTATAAAGCAAAGATGACGTGCTCATATGAAAGATTGACCCGGCCGAGGACATTTCGCCAAGGCGAACTCGTGCTAGGGGTCAAAAGGCCTATGATCCCCAATCGTGCCAAGTGGGGAAAATTCGAGTCAAACTATGAAGGCCCGTACATAATAGACAAGGTCTACCAGGGTGGAGCCTATCTACTCATGGATATGCACGGTGAAAGGCCTTTCAGGCCAATAAACGGCCGCTTCCTAAAGAAATACTACGCTTAATGAGCCACGGCCTAGGTCAATGATAGATGACGACGACTATATCCGCTCGCTATCTTCCTAAGCCCAAGCTCTATAAGTAGTAGCTGGCCTTCTTCAACACCGGACCGAAACGTCCTTAAACTAATACCGGACCGAAACGTCCTTAAACTAATGACGGACCGAAATGTCCTTAAACTAATGACAGACCACTACGTCCTAAAACTAGCTGTTGACCGAGATGTCAATAAACTATGGTGGATTGAAACATCACAAAGCCGATATAAAAAAAAAGATAAAAAAATAAAAAAAATAAACGGTATGTCCATAAGCAAAATGGGCACGGATGAAAACCCGAAAGGGCTCCGTGAGTAAAAACAGCAGGGCTACCGGTGAGTGTTCGTGAAAACCCGAAAGGGCGCGACCTCGTAAAAAAAGAGAATAAAAAGAATAAAAAAAATAGTACGTCCATAAGCAAAATGGGCACGGATGAAAACCCGAAGGGCTCCGTGAGTAAAAACAGCAGGACTACCGGCGAGTGTTTGTGAAAACCCGAAAGGGCGCAACCTCGTTAAAGGACACTTACAGGGTCCTCTCGACCTTGTAAGGAGAAATCACCCACGTGAGATCCTTACGACTCACAAGGGAGCAACACACTTAGGGATCCTCACGATTCTTAAGGAGAAAATACACTTATGAGATCCTCACGACTCGTAAGGAGAACTCCCTTATGGGACCCTCACGGCTCATAAGATTTGAAAGTCTTAAGTTACAGAGACCTAAACCTGTGCTTAAGCAACCCCCACAACCTTCGATATTTCCCTACAAGTGGTTCAATTCTGACCCTTGTATACAGTCCACGGGCGTGAATAAACATTTCCCTAACCATGTCCCATCCGTGACTGGGGATATGTTCGCATGGTGAACAACCCTTGTAGGTCCTCTCTATTTACAAGGAGAAAACCCTCTTGTAGGATCCTTACGACTTACAGAGGAACATACACTTAGGAATCCACACGATTCCTAAGGAGAAAATACACCTACAAGATCCTCACGACTTGTAGGGAGAAATACCTTTGTGAGACCCTTACGGCTCATGAAGTCAAAATCCTTAGTCGACAGGACCTTAACCCTGTTCGCTAAGCCACCTTTGTTCGACATCGATAGAGGCAAATGATGATTCGCTCCTGACAATATCCCAGTTGTAGCGGTGCTGATGCCGAAATCGGTGTCTAATTCCAGACTTACAGCGAAAAGCCAGCAGGCCGCACATGCATACGAAATAGACGAAATGATGGGACAACTTGCAATAAAAGGCAGCAAGTAAAAATGTATGCACACAAAATAGCCGAAATGATTGGGCAACTCGCAATAAAAAGCAGCGAGTAAAAATAAAATAAAGAGCCGAAATGATTGGGCACCGCGAAAAATAGCCGAAATGATTGGGCAATCGCGACCTTCGCGATATAAAAGCTGAAATGATAGAGCATCGCGGAAATAAAGCAATAATATAAAAAAAATGATAAAACTTTTGCCCTACAGGTGATATCACAGCAATCCCTGTATACAATCCAGGGGCACAAACAAAGAGGGCACCATACCTTCCCAACAGGCTCCGCCAGAAAGCGAAGCCAAATCTCGACGGTTCACTAACAACCTGGAGACAACCGTTGCATTCGTCTCGATACAGCAGACGCGGTACCAGAAAACGAAGCGAAGATCAAATTTCTAGCTTCACGGTTTTGACGGTAACTCATATAAAACCTGAAAGACCGCCAAAGATCATTTCAACCCCCAGGGAAATCAGCGTCCTTGGCAGCATCCTCGATTCAGGGAAACCGGTGTCCTTGATGAGAATATCTTGATTCGCGTCGGCCCGCAGAGAAACCAGTGTCTTTGCAGGAATACCTCGACTCGTCTTAACCCCAGGGAAATCAGTGTCCTTGGCAGCATCCTCGATTCAGGGAAACCAGTGTCCTTAACGAGACCACCTCGATTCGCGTCGGCCCGCAGAGAAACTAGAGTCTTTGCAGGAATACGCCGATTCGTTTCAATCCCGAGGAAACCCGTGTCTTCGGCAAAATACTTCGACTCAGGGAAACCAGTGTCCTTGACGAGAATATCTTAATTCGCGTCGGCCCGCAGAGAAACCAGTGTCTTTGCGGGAATACCTCGACTCGTCTCAACCCCAGGGAAATCAGCGTCCTTAGCAGCAACTTCGACTCAGGGAAACCAGTATCCTTGACGAGAACATCTTGATTCACGTCGACCCGCAGAGAAACTAGCGTCTTTGTAGGAATACATCGATTCGTTTCAACCCCAGGGAAACCAGTATTCTTGGCAAATATCTCAATTCAGGGAAACTAGCGTCCTTGATGAGAGCCTCCTGATTCGCGTCGGCCCATAGAGAAACCAGTGTCTCCGCAGGAATACTCCGATTCGTTTCAACTTCGAGGAAACCAGTGTCTTCGGCAAAACACTTCGACTCAGGGAAACCAATGTCCTTGACGAGAACATCTTGATTCGCGTCGACCCGCAAAGAAACTAGCATCTTTGCAGAAATACATCAATTCGTTTCAACCCCAGGGAAATCAGTGTCCTTGGCAAATACCTCAATTCAGGGAAACTAGCGTCCTTGATGAGAGCCTCCTGATTCGCGTCGGCTCGTAGAGAAACCAGTGTCTCCGCAGGAATACTCCGATTCATTTCAACTTCGAGGAAACCAGTGTCCTCGGCAAAACACTTCGACTCAGGGAAACCAGTGTCCTTGACGAGAACATCTTGATTCGCGTCGACCAACAGAGAAACTAGCGTCTTTGCAGGAATACATCGATTCGTTTCAACCCCAGGGAAATCAGTGTCCTTGGCAAATACCTCAATTCAGGGAAACTAGCGTCCTTGATGAGAGCTTCCTGATCCATGTCGGCCCGCAGAGAAACCAGTGTCTCCGCAGGAATACTCCGATTCGTTTCAACTTCGAGGAAACCAGTGTCCTCGGCAAAACACTTCGACTCAGGGAAACCAGTGTCCTTGACGAGAACATCTTGATTCGCGTCGACCCGCAGAGAAACTAGCGTCTTTGCAGGAATACTCCGATTCATTTCAACCTCGAGGAAACCAGCGTCCTCGGCAAAATACTTCAACTCAGGGAAATTAGTGTCCTTGACAAGGGCTGCTCGATTCGTCTCGACTCGTGAGGAAATTATTGTCTTCGCGAGGACTTCCCGATTCGTCTCGACTTACAAGATAAAGCCTTAGGCAGCAGGAATTAAAAAACTTGTTTCCTAAGCACTGGGACCCTGCAAGTCGGCCTAAAACGGTCTCTTGTATACTATTCACGGGTCTCACTCTCTAAAGTCGAATCTCGACAAGGAGAGAAACAACCGCTTACGAGTCCTCTCGACTCGTAAGAGGGAAAATTCTCTTATAAGATCCTTACGATTTATAAGAGAAAACGCACTTAGGAATCCTCACGATTCCTAAGGAGAAAATCCACCTACGAGATCCTCTCGATCCGTAGGGAGAAAAGTCTCTATGAGACCCTCACGGCCCATAGAGTTGAAAAGTCTTAGGCAGCATATCTGAACCTGCGGCCTAAGCCATCGCTATCTCTCGAAGAAACCAAGATGCTTACTCTATTACCTGTCAACCATGTTTATCAAGACAACATGCTGATAATAAGAGAAAGGAGAAAGCAAAGAAATGATACAAGACATTGCAAAGAAAAAATGTATATCTTTATTTATTAATTCAATCAAGTACAAGGTGAATCGTATAAAAGAATAAAGAATGGATACATCTTATTCGAAAAAGAAAATTTTTACAAGTATATTGATACAAGGGCAGCTACTGGGAAGGAAGCATCTTAAATAGCCCTATCAGTTGTTCGCGCACTTCTTTCCATGCCTTCTCCTGATCGGCCGCCACCGCCAGTTCTGCTTCCACTTGAGCCCGCTGCTGCAAGAAGGATGAAAGCTGCTCCCCAACTGCTTGCTGAGCTGCTTTGCGACCTTGGGCATCACGCTCGGCGGCATCAAGCTTCTGCTTCAGGTTTAGCCCATTTAAGATACGTTCCAGAAGGCCCTCGAAAATAGCCTTCACCTGAGCAGCGTTCGCCTCAACCTCAGCACGCAGACGAGCCGTCTCGTTTGAGGTCTTTTGGCATTCCCTCGGCCTTAAAGCGGCTTCTTGTTCCAAGTGGCGGAAGTAAGAAGCGCTTTGCTCAATCCATGTTGCTCGTTGATTGCTTGCGGCTAAGGTCTCAGGAGCAGGGCGCATAAACTCCGATTGATGCAGGCGGACCTCGATTTCCCTGCAGTGATTAACCCAAAGCTCGACGACACCTCCATTGTGAAAATTCACAAGCGCCGCCAACATTGGGTTAACCTCCGCAGCGAAATCTACAGCAGATGGGGAGCGTCTGCGTCAAGCTCTTCGACGTATCCACTCAGCATGCCCAAGCTCATTACGGCACCCTTTGAAGACGGACGTCTCAGGAAGGGGCCTGCCGGCATTATAACGCGAGACTCAAAGGGTGCCGGAATCAGAACGACAGCTGAAAAAACAAAATATGATTAGATGACAGTTCAAGATATATGAAAAAGTCATCGACGGGATAGTTTACTATACCGGCTGTAGTAGGCGGAAAGGCAGGGAGGGCCGGTGGCGCGACCGATCTCTCATCTCCTCCTTCGATTTGTAGCACTGCAATCAGGACAAGGAAGAGTCAGAAATAACTCCATTATTGAAAAAAGAAAGGCATCAATTGGAAACGATACTCACCAGCGCCACTGGAGGAAGAAGCGAGTTCAGATGGGAAGGAGAAGTGCGGGTGCAACACCTGATAGAGATGATCAAAAAGCACTCCTGAAAAGACACAATAGTTTGACATTAGTACATAAATTATGCGGCTGAAAGATAAAACTAATGGGTTGCAAATCCATACCTTCCAACATCTGCGATGGTACAAGGGAAGGCTGAGAGGTGACCACCTCCAAAGCAGTAGCTGATGGCGCTCCCTCGAGCAATGGAGCATCGGCACTGGCTGCACCTGCGTTAAAAAAAACAAAGATAAACTTGTCAGAAAGGATTGCAAGATAAAAAAGGGGGGACGGTAACCCGAAATTTACCTGATGAGCCGCCAGCCGAAACGGAGGTGTCTCCCTCCTCCATCAATACAAGTCCACCTCTCGTGGCCTCATCACCGGACTCTACGGGGGCTGTCGTCGTGCTCGCGTGGCCAGGAGACGGCGGAGGACCGTAGATGGGGAGAGCAATAATTGGAGCATTGCCAGACTCTTGAGAAAGAGCGGCTGGCTTTTCCCCAGGAGTCATGCCCATCTCACCCGCTACTCCTTCGGGCTCGGAGGTCGCCGCTGTCTCGTCCGCCGTTGCCATGGGGTCGCCGGTCTCAGGCGCTCCATCCGCCGCTGCCCCAGGCTCGGTTGTAGCAGTCGTCTCATTTGCTGCTACCTCAGGCTCGGCATTAATGACCTTCTCCGGTGCAGTTTCTTCAGCCCTCAGCTCAGGTCCAGCAACCCCGGCGACGTCGCCCACCGTCGGCTCGGGTTCAGCCGGTGCCTCTTCCTCTGACCCCTTAGGTTCGACGGTTTTCGCCTCCCCTTCGATTAGACTTGGCCCTACAGAACAAGATATATAAGAACCGATAGGTCTACAATTCTTACAACAAAAACTTGAAAGACATATTACCTGAGGTGGACTGATCGTTAGCCTCCCGAGCTGCGCACGCCACCTGTCTGTGAGCGATAGATAAGGCGACCGGGGGCTCTTCCGAGGGAGTATCAGCACGAGGAATGGTGCTTGGGCCCGCTCCCATTGCCAAAGCAGCTCTGCGTGCCTTCACCTCGGGCCTCAACCGCTTTCTATCCTCCCAAGCCGTCAAGACGGACCTCTTCGAAGCTTCCTTCATCGAGGCATCATCGTCCGTGAACAGAGATGCCTCCAAATCCTTCAAGGCATCCTTCACCGATTTTTTGAGTTGAGACTATCGCGGCAGCCCCGAAGAGACCGAGACTTCAGTAGTTGGCCCAGGAAGAGTCTCTGTGTCACCTTGCGGGACCGACATTGTGGTTCCTGCGATAAGAAAAAGAAAGGGTTAGATCGACCATAACAAAAGGAGAATAAAGACTTAATGAATCGAAATGTACCGAGGCCTAAGGATGCTCTGAGTCGTTCTTCCTCTTGAAAAGTTTTGAGGGAAGCAGCGATGGCTTCTTCAGTGGTGATGTCTGGTTGAAAAAAAAAGGGGGAAGAGCATTAGTCAAAGACAACAATAAAGTACGATGCAATAAAAAAAATGCGACTAGTAATTACCCGATTGTGCAAGCTTAGCTAGCCACGCGTCGCGCCTCGCCAATCGCTCTGAAACTGTGATGGTGGCCGCCAGATCAGTGTCATCTGGCGGCATAACCAATCCTTTATTGGTCCCGTACTCGCCCAAGCCCTCGCTATGGGGAGCATGAGGTTCCTGACCGAAAGCAACGTCAGCTAAGAAGAGCGACTTCTTCTTCCTCTTTTGCGCGCGGACCCCAGTCGCACCTAAAATTGACTTGCGCTTTGCAGGCACCTTAGGGCGGCGGGTCCCGATATCCGCGCCCACGTCAGACTCCGGCGAAACTATATTTACCGTCTCTACTGGAGCACGGGGGGCTGGTGGCACATCCACAGTATCGCGAAGCGGCAATCCGCGCGGAAGGCTCAACACGCGCGTTGGTCCAACTCCAGAATCTTTCAGTGGAGGAATGACCGAGGTCCTCGGCTTCAGGGGAGCCTTGCGGTCGCCTCCGGGAGGCGCACCCTTGCGGTCAATCAGCATGCGCTTCTCCATATGGATAACAGACCCATTGCGTGCGTATACAAAGCCACGTACGCGTTGAAGACCTTAGGAAAGCAGTTTGGCTCGCTAATGAAGAAGTAGGAGCCCGTGTTCAGCCGCATGAAATGGTGCATCGCACTCCGTATCCCCTCCCTGCTGGCCGCGGGCTCTTCCAAAAACGCCTCCAGCGGGATCCCCTGGTGATAGCTTGATTGTTGGGCGAACCGGTGGGGGTTATACCTCATGAAAAGTGCCGTCTCATTCTGCCTGAAAACCAGGTAGCCCGGCCAAATGGAGTAGAAGTGAAGAATCTCCTGGGCTTTCAGTACGGAAGCCCCGTCCATGAAATCGTCACGCAGCGCCACCACCGATTTGGAGGTTTCTGAGCTTATGGTTATGACTTTATCCAAAAAAACCTTCGCTCCGACCGGGTGTGGACGAAGGAGCAACCCCCTAGCCTCCCGCGGAGGCGCAACCACGATCGAGGCGTCGACCAGCCGCATGACTCTTGGGAGTCTGCACTTCTCAAAAAATGGAGGGATCTTATGGACGCCGAACACCCCATGCACATGCATTTCCATCCATGAGGTGAAGTAGTGCATCGGGAAATTAGCCGGCTGCACCCCAGGTTCATTAGCGTCCGCCGCCACGCTAAGTCCATTATATAAGTGAGCCAACCCGGTGATTCCTATTGTCAACTGCAGGCCAGCCACCATTCGATGCGCTGGGTAGAAAACAGACGGCCGCATGTGACGCGGGTGCATGGGGAGCGCAAAGCTGCACAGCCATAATCCCAGGAACCCTACAAAAAAGGTCTCCTCATCCATGCCCGGGACGGCAATTTCTGACAAGGGCATGACGGCGGCGCCGGGGAGATAAAAGTCCTTTTGATCATCCTCCGATGTGGGTCGACGGTCCAAGCCGAAGCCAAAAGGGTCAACAAGCTGGGCGAACTTCTCGCTCCGCTCTGATAGAAACTCCGGTCGAATGAAGCGGGCGATAAAATCTGCGAAATTGACTCCTCGGACGCCTGATTCCAGATAGAGCCCTTCATATATGTCCAGCACCTTCACCAAGCCCGAAAACTGGTGTTGAATAGAGTTCTCCGGCGTCAGATCAAACACCAGCGGCTTGGTGGCAAAGACGTATTCGTCAGGAGGAAGCAACTCCTCATAATGCTCCCCCCTCATCGGCAGACCCGAGATTTCAGCGAACTCTTCCAAGGAGATAGAGACTTCCCTGTCCGTCATCAGGAAGGTGTGGGTGGGGATATTCCATTGTTTGATAAAAACCTTAATCCACCATGTTGGAGGAGAGGGATACTCAAAGAGCGAGACGTAGATTGCCGAATACAAACCAATCTTCATCAGATGAGTCCTCTTCGCCGATAAGATGTACCGGGCCCACTGCAAATATCCGGTGGGTGGTCGTGGGATCAATCCAATGTTATAGGCCTGTCCCCAAGGGCGTGCTTCATCCTGACAGATTCGCCTCCCCAAAATATCTATTGCCGGCGGCGGCTGCACGGGAATAGCACCAATTGCAAGCTGGAGGAGATCATCCGAATTCCAATTTTTGACCTCCACGGCATACTTCACCGGGGGTTCATCCGCATAGGAGATCGAAAATATGGGCTCAGACGGCATAGCGGAACCGAAGCTTCGGCGACCCTGGATGATCTCTTTATACCACCTACCCCACAGGTGAAGGTTCTTGTGCTCGGGGTCATGATCCTTGATGAGAGTGAGCACCTCTCGGTCCACTGGTGCCTGGGGAAATCCTCCCTCCGAGCGAACAAACGGGAATGATAGGTCAGTAGGCATGTTTCCTGTGGAGGGACAAAAATTAGCCGTCAGTGTTGTAATTCCAACGCTTGGCGTTTTAAAATTTATACCACATTGCAATACAGTGGGTAGGGGACCAAAGGGGGACCCACAAAATCTGGATGACAGTGCATCAGTTAATAAGACAGCCCCATCATTGGATGAGACTGTCAATTAATGAAGAGATCCCCAAGAGAATATTCTCATTAATGGGAAATCCCTAGAGACAAGGAGAAAATCTCCTCTTTCAGAGCAAAGCTCTGTCACAGAGTGACATTTGTCAAACTCTGGTCTCAAGGGAATAAAATTTCCTAAAAAGAGCCTAGCTCTGTAATAATGATGGAAAGATCCATCAAAATAAACATTTAACTCTTGAAAGAATTAAAAATTTTGGGATCTTAAAGATCCATAAAAACTCTTAGGAGTTCTTCATTTTCAGATCAAAAAGATCTACATTTGATCCATGAGCAAAGCTCTGTTCATGGGTTAAAACCCATGAAACAAGATCTCTGTAGATCTATGGATTCTTGAGAGCAAGGCTCTGTTGATGAAACCCCAAAGGGGTTTTCTTTAGGTCAAAGATCTATGAGAGCAAGGCTCTGTTAATTAAATTTAATTTAATTGAAGTTAAATTTTACCTAAGATGTTCTAAAAATTTGAACTCTGGAGTTCTTGAAAAGAAACGAGAGCAAGGCTCTAAAGTTCTTAAAAAATAAAAGCAAGGCTCTGAAAACTCAAGTTCTTGAAAATAGGTAACTATTTACTGAGGACCAAGGGTCCTATTTATAGGCGCTTGTGCTCCTTCAACTTATCAGTTGATCAAATGGCTAGGATCTTGCCACCGCTGCACTCACGTGTGCGCCACGTGAACACAACGGTGGGGGGGCATTTGTTTCCCCCAATCAGAGCAAAGCTCTGTTTGAATTTCAAAAATTCAAAAATTGAAGCAACGCTTCAAATTCCTTGCGCTGCGCGCAAAGCGCCACGTGTCAAAAGCTGATACGTCAGCGCAGCACCCAAGGCAGCGCAGCCAATCAGAGCAAGGCTCTATTTAAAAAAAAATTAAAAGAAGCAACGCTTCAGATGCGCTGCGCTCTGCGCTGCGCGACACGTGTCAGTGTAGTTGCGCTGCGCGACACATGTCAGCGCAGTTGCGCTGCGCGACACGTGTCTAGCGCAGATGCGTTTGCGTCAAACAGAATTAAAATTCCAGTAAGATCTTTATGTTCTTGTTAAAACAAGAAGATTGTCTTCTGTAAAACAGAAGCCCTTGGATCAAAGATCCAACGGTGGGGAAAATTCCCCAAATCACTCAGAGAATGATCTCTTTAACAAATTTAACAAATTAATGGGCACTATATAAAGGCCCCTAGACCCCAATTTCAAAACATCGACAACAAGACAGAGAGAAAAACAGAGACAGAAACAGAGAGAGAACTCAAAAGAATTTTGAGAAGAACTCAAGAAGAAAAAAAAGAGAAGGTAAAACCTTTGAATAAAAAAAGAAGAATTTCTTCTGAAAAGATCATTGATCTAAGAACAAGATCAAGGATCTTCAATATGAAAATATAATAATAACAAAGGCATTGCCTTTTTTATGAACCATTGGTTCTGGAATCTTAAAGATTCTTTTCTTGAATCCAAAATTGGATCAAGATATTAAAACAGTACCCTGCACTTGCAAATCTGCACTGTTGTGCTCTCTGAATTGGCGCAAGCCACCAGAGAGCGCCACGTGTCAGCACCAGAATAACTTGCGCTATGCGCTTTTAAAATAGAGCATTGCTCTCTAAAATTGGCGCAACTCACTAGAGCGCGCCACGTGTCAGCAGCGCAACAGCGCAGCGCTCACCAGAGCGTGACACGTGTCACCTCCACATGCGCTTGCGCTCAATAATTTGCGCAAAGCGCCTGACAGGCCATATGGCCACTGTCAGTTTGATTAATGCACTGCATTATTTACAAAAGGGCCAAGCCCAATTAAAAAAGGCCTAACAGGCCTAATAAAATGCAATGCATTATTTTAAAAAGGGCAGAGCCCAAACAAAAAGAGATGCCGTGCATCATTTAAAAGGGACAGAGCCCAAATCAAAAAGGCCTAGCAGGCCGAAAGAAAATGCAGTGCATTATCAAACAGGTTCAAAGCCCTAGCACAGGCCTAATAGGCCAAAGATAAAAACGTTGAATATTCTCAACTGGACTTAGCCCAATCATGGCCGTAAGTCCTCAAATTAAATTGATTGAGCAAGACTGCTCTCTTAAATCAATTTACATCCAGTTCAAGGGTACATCTCTGAACTCCTCTGACACCTATCGTTGTAATCCTTCAACGACGTCAGAGAGGTGACGGGTCCCGACACTGTGGGGTCCTCAAACCCATGGACTTATGCGTCCTTAAACTAATGGACTAATGCGTCCTTAAACACACCCATATGGACTGTGGGGTCCTTAAACCCATGGACTTATGCATCCTTAAACTAATGGACTAATGCGTCCTTAAACACATCTATATGGACTATGGGGTCCTTAAACCCATGGACTAAAGCGTCCTTAAACTAACATCCGTCCCTAAAACGGGAACGATGGACCCCTATGTCCCTAAACTGGAAATGGACCACCATGTCCCTAAACTGGCAATGGACCGCAATGTCCTTAAACTACCTATGGACCACTACGTCCCTAAACTGGAACAATAGAGCCCCTAAACGCTCTTTTGTCGGATTTGAACGATCCCGTTTAAGTTGATCTTAGCCTCAAATATGGCTAACGTATCCTTAAACATTCAAACAAACTTTAGTCCTAAATTGGACTATAAGACCCCCAATCAACTTTGGTTCAAGAGTACATCTCCGAACTCCTCTGACACCTGTCGTTGTAATCCTTCAACATCGTCAGAGAAGTGACGGGTCCCAACGGCCATATATTAAAATGGACCACTACGTCCCTAAACTGGAACAATAGAGCCCCCTAAATGCTCTTCCCGTTAAGTTGATCTTAGTCTCAAATCGGACTAACGTATCTTTAACGAACGTTTAAGTTGATCTTAGTCTCAAACATGGCTAACGTATCCTTAAACTAAAACACCAAACCCAAATCCAAGTAAATACGGATTTGGACTAATCCACGTCCTACGGGCGACGGCATAACTTAGTCTCCGTATACAATCCACGGGCATCCACAAACAAAACAAACACACACGATATGAAGTGAAATTCTGGAGAAGGAGAAAGTTGTTACCGCGATGCGGTAGCGTAATTAACTGCAGGGGCTTGCGTCTGCAGGGAAGAGCGTCCCCACAATCAAAAACCCCTCAAGCGAGGGGGAATCTGATGAAGTCTGCTACATCGGCCGCATCCGTCTAAACCTCCGATACACGGTGCCATAAATCAACTTGGCATCTTCGGAGAGGTGGACGGATAAAACCAAATAGCATCTGCCCCGAATCTCAGGCAAGACGCCTATGTCCTGGCCGTCTTTCGGAGGGGAACAACCGGCACTTAAACCACGTGACGTCAACAGGCGTAACGCAATTTAAGTAAGCCGAAAACCCAGAAATCTAAACCATCAAAAGAAGTAAGTGATAAAAACATTGTTAAAAATATTTGGAAATCTCAAGTAAAAATCTTTAAACTTAAGTTTATTTTCTTAAAAATTTCGGCAGCACCTCCTTTATAAAAATTAGCCCCGAAACGGGTACAAACATATAATATAAGTAAAGCATCCCTAAACGGGAGCAAATCATGCCCAAAGGCGGAAACAACCACCACAATCATAATATACGACGCCGTAGCGAAGAAATAGACAATATGAAGTGAAAACATCACAAGAGGTAAAACTGCATAACAAAAGTTGGCTCACACAAGTTCGACACCCAGAGTCACAAAATATACAATATCATCCTCACAACTCGTCTCTAAGTCAATACATAAAGGTGGTAGATGGAGAGTACTAGATACAATGAAATATACAATGGATATAAAATCGGATAACCGCAACCCACCTACAGCAAAACGGCTTACAGCCAACCGTAACGGTATCCGCTGCAAAAAGATACATAAGAAGCCCTGCTACGACTACTCTGAGGGTCAAACCTGCAAAACACTATGGCACAACGAGGGTGAATTTCCAACTCGTGAATAGTAAGTAACATCGTACAGATAATCGCAGGTATCCACGTACAGCGATAATCTATCACATGCAATCTGATAGTATCAATATGCTAATATGGATATGCAAGAATCATGAAAGGTACTCTATCAGGTACTACAAATACATGAAGCAATGCATATCAATGAATGCTGAGTATGGGATAAAACATATCATCATCAACGAATCATCATCGTGGAAAAACCCGGTGTCCATCAACGACACCCCAAATCCCAATACCTCAGGCGCCGTCACTCTGATCGGCCCTCATATCCTGTAAATCTCAAGGAACCTTAGTGCCCAACATCGGCACTCGAAAACATCATGAAATATTCGTGTCCAACATCGACACGCAAATCCACATAACTCGGGGTCCGTCAGTCCGGATCGGCTAATATCCATCTCACGACTTCGGTCAGTATCCTCCGGATAACAGCCAGGTCAAAACCAATCACCGGTAGGTAGTACTGCCTCCGCCGAGCTCACCACCTTTCTATACGATTCTTCTTGTCCCGGTGTACCTCACCGAGTCCACCATGTACCCGCATATGGTGTCTACCGCTCCTTGAATCGGGTAGCTAACATAAGTATCAGAATCGAGAAAACTCATGGTGGACGCACTGAAATATCATATCAAGAGAAACCGGGTTTTCAAACAATGCATACTTTCTTGAAATAATACCAAGGTTCTCAAATCCATAAATCACATGAAATCCGTATCTCAATGCGTAAATCCATGAAATATGATATATGCAACATAAAACAGTAATATGAGCATATCAAGGGAAAACCGCTCTTTTAAATGAATCAAGTTTTTAAATATATTATGCGGTTCCCAATTCCTCCAGAATCAAATCCAACATCATATAAAGGTGTACATGTAGATATAGCAAGCATGGGTGTATACATGTAAGTATGTATGCACGATGTATTTCATATGCGCAATAGAATAAGAATCAATGTGTCAATATCAATAATAATACAATACTGCATATGTGTATAGGTTGTGCGTGTCATGGTAATTACCAACGGTGTGGGTGTAGTATACAATTTAGTGCTCGTGCAACATGAACCGTCAGTAATGGTGCAGTGTCCACTAGGTATTAAGTGAAGGCACAATAAGTAATGGTATGCAGTAATGCTCATGCACAATCAACATATATGAATATAATCATGTGGCTATAATATCATATCTAGCCCTGACGCATAACGCCATACGGGCGATTTCCCCGTAGATGTTAAATCTAATCACCGGTGATCTCGAGCTAAGTAAATCCGACCACCTGCTTCCCTTTCTTCGCAGCGTCCGAAGTCCCCGCCTGCGATCCTATTAACACAAAACACAATAATACGTAGATTTAGCAAACTACGCGATAATAACGAACACAACGCCAATTTAACGAATTGGTTCCCTTAGGCTACAAAAGGGGTCTCTTAGCGGCTAACGTGTGTGGCGACATCACCAAAATAAACCCACGACAGCAAGCTACCCGAAACACTAAAACTACGTCGGATCAATCGTTTCACACTTAGTCAAAATACTAAAAACTAGCAATTTGATCCCAGATTTTACCCACTGTCAGAACCTAAAAATCTAGCAGTACCAAACAC
Organism: Agapanthus africanus; assembly: GCA_030015575.1. Lineage (NCBI taxonomy): Eukaryota > Viridiplantae > Streptophyta > Magnoliopsida > Asparagales > Amaryllidaceae > Agapanthus > Agapanthus africanus. Next base: position 404,015,782 of record CM057349.1, on the reverse strand, counting down.
CCTAAAACAACTGCAGACAGCTACACTACAAAACACAACCCCCCAGGTCCCTGTACGGCCGAGCTCGCCGGAAAATCCCCTCATGTCGCCAGCCAAAAGAGGTCAGGTGGGGTTCGTGCTTCAGGTGAACAATCAGGGCAACTAGTACAACACCACCACATCGTTTGATTTTCCAGTAAACACTCATGGTCATAGCAGAATACAGACATCCTAAAATGACACTAAAAACATGATACGTGCATAAAACTATATCTTTATCGTTCTAAACATTGACTAATAAGCTACACAACAATAAAAGAACCTAATTAACAGTGCGAGATCGTTACCTATCACACTTGCTCAAAATCCTAGCTTTCCATGCTTCAAGTCATCTCCATAGGCTTTAGATCAAGTTTTATGAAGGGTTTAGTGAGTTTTGTGAAGAGTAGTGAGGATTTGTCTTTAGTTTGTGATGAACAAGGAAAGGTTCAGTTTGAGGGTGAGGATGAAGAATATGAGAAGGAGAAAATATGAGAATAAGAGAATGAGATGAGAGTGAGGGAGTGTATGAGTGAGGGTGAGGGAATGAGGGTGTGAGATTAGCCATGTTCCTCTCTCTCTTCATTTAATGCAAGCCATGCTTGCCATGCATCATGATGCATGCCAACCCCCCTCTCTCTCAAGTCAACCAAATTCAAAACTTTAATTTTTAAAACTAAATTATTTAGATAAATACATATTACAACTTAGTAGAATGGGGTTAGGTTCCATGGTTAACCCCTAATTAACCCTAGATTAACATGCATATGTGTGTGCAAGTCCGAAATAAATAATAATAAAATATTAATTAATTTTTATAAAATATTTGAAAACTATTTTGGTAAACTTTTTACTAAAAATCCGCATTATCGCTTAATTAACACTAATCGCATTCTAAGGTGTTACAATCTTCCCCCCTTAAAGAAATTCGTCCCCGAATTTAAAAATCTTATTATGCGTACCTTCAAAGAGATGAGGGAATTTCTTTCGTATCTTGCTCTCGGCCTCCCAAGTGACCTCTTCACAATTCGGGCTACGCCAAAGAACCTTCACAGATGGCAAGACCTTTGACCGAAGTTTCTTCACCTGCCGATCCAATATCACTACCGGCTGCTTGGTAAATGAAAGATCGCTCTCTAGCTGAACGGTCTGGTGCTGAATCATGTGAGAAGGGTCATGAAGGTATTTGCGAAGTATCGACACATGGAATACGGGATGAACATCCAGAAAATTGGGTGGAAGTGCCAAACGATAGGCAACGGTACCAACTCGCTCAAGGATCTCAAAAGGATCTACAAATCTAGGACTAAGCTTCCCTTTCTTCCCAAATCTCATCACGCCCTTCATCGGAGAAATCCGTAGGAATACATGATCCCTCACTGCGAACTTGAGCCTGCGACGACGACGGTAGGCATAAGACTTCTGTCAACACTGGGCTGCTCTCATCTTATCCTAAATCATCTGAATTTTCTCCGTAGTCTCTTGAACTAGCTGGGGTCCCAAAATCCTGCTCTCGCTGAGTTCGGTCCAACAGACTGGCGATCGACACTTTCTACCATACAAAGCCTCAAAAGGTGCTATCTGAATCGTCTCCTGATAACTTTTATTGAAGGAGAACTCTATCAATGACAAGTGACGATTCCAACTGCCACCAAAATCAAGCACGCACGCACGAAGCATATCCTCCAGAGTCTGTATAGAAAGCTCTGACTGACCATCAGTCTGCAGATGGAAAGCGGTGCTAAAGCTCAAACGGGTACCCAAAGCTTCCTGTAGCGTCTGCCAAAGACAGCTAGTGAACTGGGTGCCCCTATCGGATACAATGTATGTGGGAACGCCGTACAAACGCACAATCTCATCAATGTACAACTGAGCATACTGAGGATAACCGAAAGTGGTCTTCACTGGAAGGAAGTGAGCCGCTTTCGTCAACCGGTCAACAATCACCCAAATGGAGTCATACCCTCGACTGGACTTGGGTAGACCCACAACGAAATCCATGGAGATCTGCTTCCATTTCCACTCCGGAATGGGTAAAGGCTGCAACTCTCCTGCCGGTCTCTGATGCTCAGCCTTGACTTGCTGACAAGTCAGGCATCTCGAAACGAAATCCGAAATATCACTCTTCATCCCTGTCCGCCAGTAGATATCTCTCAAGTCACGGTACATCTTGGTGGAACCTGGGTGTACACTAAAAGCTAACTGATGTGCCTGCTCTAGGATCTCGCGTCTCAACCCATCGGTATCAGGTACACACAAACGAGTCCCAAAACGTAGCACACCCTGGTCATCAATCAAGAACTCTGAATTTCCACCCTGCCAAACATGCTCAAGAATCTCAGACAAACGGGTATCGGCGGGCTGTGCCTCATCAATACGATCAAGTAGAAGTTGACGGGCGCAGACATGAGCAAGTTGTCCCCCAGTGGAAGTGAACTCAATTGTACTCTGCTGTCACACAAGATCTGCCAATCTGCAGAAGACTGTCTCTGAACTGCGCTCAACTGGGACAAGCTACCCCCGGGCCTACGACTCAAAGCATCGGCTGCCACATTCGCCTTGCCCGGGTGATAAAGGATCTCGCAATCATAATCCTTCACAAGCTCCATCCAACGGTGCTGTCTCAAATTCAGATCCCGCTGCTGGAAGATGTACTTCAAGCTGTGGTGGTCCGTGAAAATTTGACACGACTCTCCGTACAAGTAGTGTCTCCAAATCTTAAGCGCAAAGACCACCGCGGCCATCTTAAGATCATGAGTGGGGTAATTCTGCTCGTGCTTCTTCAACTGCCAGGAAGCATAAGCGATAACTCTATCATGCTGCATCAATACACAACCGAGCCCCACTCGAGAAGCATCACTGTAAACGACATAGCCACCCGATCCAGAAGGCAAAGATAAAACTGTTGCAGTCGTCAACCGAGTCTTCAACTGCTGATAACTCTGCTCGCATGCCTCAGTCCAAAGAAAAGGAACTCCCTTCCTGGTCAGTCTGGTCAGCAGTGCAGCGATACTCGAGAAGTCCTGCACGAAACGGCGGTAACAACCGGCTAAGCCCAAAAAGTCACGGACCTTTGTCACTGATACAGGTCTGGGCCAAAGCTGTACGGCCTCGATCTTCCTCGGGTCCACACGAATACCGTCTCCCGTAACCACATGACCAAGGAAGTCAACACTATCAAGCCAAAAGACACACTTCGAGAATTTAGCAAATAGCTGGTGCTCTCTCTATGTCTGCAAAGCAACCCTCAAATGTTGCTCATGCTCCTCTCGACTCTTGGAATAAACCAGAATGTCATCAATAAACACAATAATAAACTGGTCAAGGAACGGCCTGAAAATCCGGTTCATCAAATCCATGAACGTTGCTGGGGCATTGGTGAGTCCGAACGACATCACCAAAAAACTCATAATGCCCGTAGCGCGTACGAAAAGCAGTCTTTGGAATGTCATCATTCCGAACCCGCAACTGATGATAACCTGATCTCAAATCAATCTTGGAAAAATGTCCCGCAACCTAGAGCTGATCAAACAAATCATCAATGCGAGGTAAAGGATACATATTCCGCACCGTCACTCGGTTCAATTAACGATAATAAATGCACAACTTCAAACTTCCATCCTTCTTCTTGACGAACAGAACAGGAGCTCCCCATGGCTAAACACTCGGACGTACAAGTTCCCTATCAAGCAACTCTTGCAGCTGATTCTTAAGCTCCTTAAGCTCCGTCGGGGCCTTCCGGTAAGGCGGTATAGAAATAGGCCCCGTGCCGGGAATTAGATCAATGCAAAACTTAATCTCACGCTCTGGCGGCAATCCAGGTAACTCATTGGAAAATACGTCGGGAAACTCTCGCATCGATATGCGATACTCTTAGATGAACATACTGGACTGTACGGATATTGTCACTGTCAGGCTCAGTAGGGGTTTGGATGAGTTTGCTCGTCGGCCTTCCTTTTGCTCAATACCTGGGTAGCCGTTATGTACAGCTAGTGCCGCTGACGTGCTTGTGGTTAAACCCACTGCCAGCGTATTGACGAGTCTTTAGAGTCCCACACAGAGGGTTTTCATTGTTCAGGCGATATGGTGTAGATGGTGTATGTTGGTACATACAGGTGTCCGATTAAATATGTGTACAGGCTGCACATACTTTAATCGGACAGTTGATAATACTAGCGGCTTAGGATCAAGCCGGTTTATTAAATCAGGTTTTGATTTAATAATTTATATATATGTATTCTAGTATTATTGTTCACTATTCATTGTCTCTATTGGCTATTCGTATTTTTATACGAATACGCGTATATGTATTTCGATACGTGTACCGGGTTGTATTCCGTATTTATACGGAATAATTTCTAGAAGATGGCCACCTCATTAATTGATTTTCATTTTAGAAAATCAATTTGTGAAATGAGGTGGAGGGGTGAGTTGGCATGAGCATGGTGAGGCATGTAGAGAGGTATGGGTATTGTTTATTTTATTGGAAAAATAAAAAGAGATATTTGCATGATTGAGAGAGAGAGAAGGGTATCCACTTGTTTGAAAAAAGGCTTGCTCATTTTTCTTCACTTGCTCACTCTCATTCTCTCTTGGAAAACCACTTAGCCATTCTTGAGTTGCTCATGCCACATGTTTCCTCACCTCCTTCATCTTCTTGGGTTGCTCTTTTGAGCATTGTGATGAGAGAAAAATTATAGTAACACATTGCTACACCTCCACTCTCCATTACTAGCAACCTTGGAGCGTCGATTGCCTCGCTTGGCGAGGCTGAAGCTTGCACCGTTTCTCTCAGGTGGATCATCGTAGATGGAGAAAGACCGGCAACCAAATTCGATCAAGGCCCCTTTAGGAGCTTGGGATGATGGTTCAAGACCGTAGGACACGAATCAACTCGATATAACCATCTAACTTCTAGTTTTATATATTGCTAGTATAGGATTTAGGGTAGATCCGGGCATCGGGTCATGGTAGCGCCAATTTAGAAAAATTTTGTTCCGCATTTGGCCACGGTTTGATGGCCGGGGCGCTGCCGTAACCCAACAAGTTTACAGCTGCTACATCATGAACAGCTTGAGTGGAGAAGAAAATACTCTTCCAGATAGCCGTGACGTCAAATTGGAGAAGAAAATGCTCTTCCAAAGCGCCGGCGTGCAAAGCACGTGTATGCCTGTTTATGTGTAAGAATTAAATTCTTGAGCGGTGCCCACGAGCATAACACGTGAGCGTCAACGCCCAAGTTAAATCGGGTAGAATTAAATTCTATATGGGAAATATTTCCCTAAAATCTGGGATAATCTCTGTTAAACAGAGCCGTTAGATTAAAGATCCAATGATGATTAAAAATCATCAAATGATAGAATTAAATTCTATTAGGGGAAAATATCTCCCTAATCTTTCTAAATGAGAAAGATATTCTTTGTTAAACAGAGAGCTGTTGGATCAAAGATCCAATACCAGAACTAAATTCTATTTCGGGAATATATTTCCCCAGTCTTTCTACACAAGAAAGATATACTATGTTAAACAGAGAGCTCTTGGATCAAAAATCGAATGGTGATTAAAAATAACCGTTTAATAGAATAAAATTCTATATATGGGAAAATATTTCCCCAATCTTGTTAAAAAAATAAGCAAATATATTCTGTAAAACAGAAATCACTGGACCAAAAATCCAACGGTGGGTAAAATTCCCCAAATAATCATTGAGACCAATTAAATCAATTGGAATCTCTCAATGAGAGATTTCCTCAAAACTGATCAACAATTTGCCTTACTTATATAAAGGACCTGAGACTTCAAGTGTCACACACGTAAAGAGAGAACCCCCCATAAGTTTCTGCAAACAAAAAGACATAAGTCACAAAGCTGAGGATTTAATTCTCCTTTCAAGGAAGATCCCCGTGCTCTTTCCAACCCTAGATAAAGAAAATAAAAAGATAAAATATATCTCTATTGCCTAGCATAAACAAAAATAAGGGTTTAACCCTTCACAAAAGAACATAGTTTTTTCTCTAGATCTGAGATCCGTAAAACAACTCCTCCATAAGTTGAGAATTTAATTCTCATCGGAAAGATTCTGTTCTTCAAACTCAAAATCTTGGAAAAAGAGCTTGGTAAAAAGAAGAGAGAAAAGAAAGATGATTTAGGAATTTAATTTATCTGAAAACAGGGTTTAACTCTATAAAGAACTTAGTTCTTATAATAAAAAACATTGGAACTTAGTTCTTAAAGAAAACTTGATCTCAGATCTTCAAAACAAAAATCTGGATGATCATTAATCGCTAAAAACGTCATTAACAAAGATTAAATTTCTATAAAAAAAACTCAGCGTCTTACATGCTTCCCATGTGAGCGCCCAACAAAAAAAGAAGTTCAGCGCCTCACGTGCTTCCCACGTGAGCACCCGACAAAAAAAAGGAGCTCAGTGCCTCACGTGCTTTCCACGTGAGAGCCCAAAAATATAAACTCAGTGCCTCACGTTCTTCCTACGTGAGCGCCCAGAGATAAAGACTCGGCGCCTCACATGAACACACGCGAGCGCTGTATAAAAGTGCTTAGCACTATATCTAGTCAAAACGACTAAGTGCTTAGCACTGATTGGGTAACACTCATATCTGAGCGCCTCACGTGCTTCCCACGTGAGCACCAGAGCAGCAAATAAGTGCTTAGCACTTCTGAATAAAGGAAAAAAGCCCAAGACCGAGCCCAAATTGGCTAAGTCTCTCTGAACTTGCTTGCCGCTGAGCCTAAATGCTCTATTGTTGGATCTTAACTAAATTTAATGATCCTAAAAATACTTCTAAGTTAATCTTAGTCTCAAATAAGACTAATGTATGCTTAGTTAAAATAAATTTAGCCCAAATGCTCATATATTTAAGTTGATCTTAATCTAAAAACAGATTAATGGTCCTTAAATAAAATAAAATATTCTTTGAACTAAAGGAATATACAACTTAAGTTCAAACCCAAATAAAAAAATATACGGATTTGGACTAATCCGTGCCCTACGGGCGACAGCATAAAATAGTCTCCGTATACAATCCTCGGGCAACCTTAACAAACAAAATAACACACGACACGAAGTGAACTACCGGAGCAGGAGAAATTGGTTATCGCAACGCGATAATGTAACTAACTCCAGGGACTTGCGCCTGCAAAGAAGAGCGTCCCCATAATCAAAAACCCCTCACAAATGAGGGGGAGTCTTATAAAATCCGCTATATCGGCCGCATCTATCCAACCCTCCAATATATGGTGCCATAAATCAACTTAGTATCTTCGGAGAGGTGAATGGATATATCCAAATAGCATTTTTCCCCAAATTCAGGCAAGACGTCTCAACGTCTCTGTAACAACCCTAAATTTCCTGTACAATTTTCTGTACAATTTTTTTCAAAAGTCTCTGCAACAACCCTAAATTTCCTGTACAATTTTCGGTACAATTTTTTTCAAAAATCCAGAAAGGGGTATTTTAGCCTGAGCACAAGATATAAGTAATTAATTTGCTTTTTAATTACAAGTTAAAATAATATAACAACTCCATTTTTAGTGTACAAAATTTGCTTAAAAATTAATGTATACTTAGGGTATTTACATTTACTGTTATTACTTTAAGTAATTAATTAGCTCCATAATTACAAGAAGGAGCTTGTAGCTCATTGGTAAGACCTTGCACTACTGAACCAAGTCACCAGAGTTCAAATCCTATACCCCATATTATTTTTAATATTGATTTTTTTAAACCTTTAGAATACCAAGGGTTTACACGTGCATATCTCACAAAAACCCCACTACAACCAAAAATGTAACATTGCCAGAGGATAGATGAACCATCGGGGGGGATTCCGGCCGCCTGACTCGGCCGGAAATCGTCTAACTCGGCCTCGACTCAGCTGACTCAGGCCTCAGACCGAGTCACGGCCGAGTCGGCCGATTCCGGCGACGACCCCAACATGAAAATTGTGTCTTTCACATTCCCTACAAGCCAGCAAAATTTTGTCCTCAGACCATTTCCAGAGCTCTTTTAAAACCATAATTACTCCACTTTTAATACATTTTTATTACATTCTATCACATTTTTCATTTTAAGCTTTTCATCTATCCTAACCCTAGCCTAGCCCTATAAATACTACCCCTATACACTATCCCCTCACTCCAAAATTCTGAGCCAACTCTCAAGAAAATTCTTAGAACCCTAGTGTGTTTTGAAAGTGAGCAAAGAGACGAAGCTCCGGCAAATTTCCGACGACAACCTTAGGAGATACCGGCGACGAAACGACGCACCGGCGCCTCCTCCCGACTCCTATTCCTCTCCTCTAAGTCCTAAGCCAGTAAGTCCCACTTCCTCCTTCTCTACTCTTTCTAAAAATACGGAATTACAAAACCCGACGGAATTGGAGCAAACCCGATTTCCGATTCGGTTTCTTCATAAAATCTCACTTTTCCCTTAATACAATCTTGTTAAACCATTACATGTTGATTATTAATCACTACTAAACATGTTGAACAAGTTTCATGACAATCTAATTCCATTTGTAACTTTTACCGTATTTTTCATCAAAATACCATGTAGTTTCATTTCGACATTTAACCATCTTAAACTTACTATACCTTTAAGTAGATCACGAGATAATGACCTAGATCATCACACACTCATATGAAACATATCATAATACCCTCGGGAACATAGAATACGGGAAAACGAAACATTGCAAATAAATACCATTTACTAATAAAACCATTTTTCTAAAAGATTAGTATTTTACACAAATCTTTGCAAAGCGCCGCTACAACCTATTTGGAGAACCCGTTCAGGATGGTGCGGATTATCGCACATCCTCGGGTTTAGCAGTGCGAGATGCAGACCTCCACAAGGAGCATTCGGTCTCGAGAGATTTAAATCACAACATTTTAAGAAAATGAGATTTTTAGAAATAATAAATATATATTAAAATTATTTTTATATAAATATATATATAACATTAAAATATCTATTTTGAAAACAATATAAATATTCCAACTCTTTTCAAAAATCATAAGAATCACTTTACATTAAAATACCATAAATTCCATGCAAGATCAATATTACAAGTTAATACCATATATTATGGAAATTAGGTCATTCTTACTAGAAATGTCACATGTATAAAATCTACATTCATGATAATTTCAAAGACGATAACTAAATACTTGGGGAGTATTTTGAAAAGTATATAAAAGTATTTTTACATAAAAAACCCTCAAGTTCTATAAATTACCCTAAGGACCCTAGTAAACATAGGTTTAGGCGGGACCAATCTCTTGAGCCTCAGGGAGCCGGAGAAGTGGGTTCTTGCCTATCTAAGGTAGACAATTAACAAACGGTGTTATCAACACGGTAATCGTCTTTGAAAAAGACACAAATCCTGCCGCCTATGTGCAGTGGTTACCGATAACATCAAAACAATCAGGACTTCAATTTACTTTTCTAATTGTCTGACTCAGATTGAGTCTCTCTATAATCTGACTTGAATATGATTCAAGTACAATCTACAATCTATAATATTACAATTCAACATGAATCCATTATTCCATATATTGAATCTATCAATCTATACAACTTGACTGAACCGAACCATGGATATACATTCCTTTTACATGATCATCCAGTTTACATGATTCTCCAGTTACATACATGATTCTACAGTTACATCCGTTTACTGATATCATGGTCTCCGAAAGTCATCCAATTATACAATTCAATTTACAAGACATTACAATGCAATACAATACTATCAATACAATAAATACACAGGGTATTGGGGTAGTTCATTTGTGAATCCAACATAATCTCAAGAGTCCCCATAGATCATGAATCCATGTCTACTAACACAAGAAAGCAATCATGAGGGCCCGTGTTTCCATGCTCCTGGACTGTGGCCTTTTGAGTTTGGAATATTTCGACAACAGTCGAAGTCCCACTACTAACATATCATTTGGGCCCGTGGTTCCCTACCCCTGGACTGTGGCCTGTTGGGTTTGAGAACACTCTTGAGATTAGTTGACATTCACCCTTAAACTTACGATAACAACAGCATTAACACTATAACAATATAATACAACTTTAAAAGCTACACTCTCTCTTTCTTCTTTTCTACTTCTCCTTTATCTTTGGGACTTACCGAGCGATTTGTTCGCTGAAGACATTCTCTTTCTTTCTTCTTTGAATGTCGTCAGGTGTTTCGGACCTTCTGGAGATAGAGCCCAGCATCGAGGACTTAGACCAGATTATTGAAGACCCAGAGCTCTAGCTTCATTGTACACATTTCATTCCAGTACTTTTCCTTTTCTGTTATGCCATTGTTTAGGCATTGTTTTCATCAGATGTATTTTTTTTCATGCATTGTACAGAAAGAATGTGAATAAATAAAGTTGTTGTTTTATTATATCTTGTATCTTGTGGATTTACTTTTATATTCCTTAAATACGCTTAACGTATTTACTCCACAGTAAATACGTTGCGGCCTCGTCATGTCCTCTGCCCATATACTGGGAAGCGGGGCATGACAGTCTCAGTCCGGTCTTTGGCGGTAAACAGTACTCACCCCCAGTGAGCACCTGTATATGATCTTAGGTGCCTAAGACCAATAGTTGTAGGACCAACTATCGCCCCTCGTCGGGGTCTAGAAATGTATACACAAGTCTACTCCGGAATATCGATGCCCAGTCTTGTTACTCCCACGACTAGGGACATTTAAGGATGTTCTTATTGACTACCTAGCCCCCACATGTATGATCGCCATCATAACGCTGGTAGTCAAGCAATAATTCTACGTGTTTTATCAACATGTATTAGCGATATGTAATAACAAGTAAAATATGTACACATGTTAAGATAAAGACAAACCAAATAGCATACTATCATATCGAGCAAAATTGTCATGTACATACATATGTCCAAGCATCCACTATATATACATATACAATAATGACCTCTAGGGCATACATATCCAACAGAAACGATTGATGTATTGTATTCAAAATTTAATAAGATCATCTCTGAACTTTTCAACTATGGCAAAAAATTTACAAAAAAGGAGAAGTGCTTGAAAATCTTGAGGATTCTCATGGAAGAATGGCAACCCAAAAGTTACAACAATTGAAGAAGCGAACAATCTAGAAGCGCTAACCATGGAGAATCTTGTTGGGAAACTCAAGACGCATGAGATGAAATTCAACGATATTAGGGCAAGGCAAAAGGATGAAGAGCCTTCAAAGAAAAAAATCCTAGCTCTAAAGGCAAAGAACGTTCGAAGAATCGGCGAAAGTGATCAAAGTGAAAATGAAGATGATATAGCAGCTCTCGCTAAACAATTCACGAGATTTATGAAATTCCGAAACTTAAAGAAAATAGGAAACTACCGAGGTAATAAAATTTTAAAATTTTCCACTAATCCTACATGTTATGAATGCCACAAACAGGGTCACATAAAGAACGATTGCCCGACATTGAACAAAGGCAAGAACAAGTATAAGGATGGAAATGACAAACATGAAAAGAGAAGAGCATCCCAAGCGAAATGGGATGAGTCAGATTCAGATGCCTCTGACAACAAAGAAAAGCTCGTTGCCAACATGTGCTTCATGGCACATGAGAACAATAACGAGATATGTGATGATGATTTAGAAAACTTAGATAAAGATAAGTTGATCGATTTATATGTTGAACTTCATGATAGCTTTCAAAATTTGTTTTCAAAGTATAAGAGTTTGAAAAAGAAACCGTCTTCTACTTTTTGTAACTCCTGTACTATTCTCAAGAATGAAAATGATGTTTTGAAAGATGAAATATTTGAATTGAATAACAAGCTTGAAACTATCACTATCGAGCGTAACAATTTAGCATCTTCCCTTAAAGATTTACAAATTTCAAATGCTAAATTGGAACACGAGCTTATTAGTACCAAAAAAAGACTACGAAGCTCGAAGAGGCTCTCGTTAAATTCACCCGAGGCAAGAACAAGTTGGATATCGTACTTGGCGAATTTAGCAAGAACCGCAAATCTTTTGGTCTTGGTTTTGATCCTAGCACTTCAGCTGGTACGTCACCAATAGATTTCTTAGAGGTACTACCTACTGATATGGCTATAGACACGCTTTGAAAACTTGTCATTATTGACTCACTCTTGGCCATACCATTAGATATTGCCCTATCAAGAACAATTCAACATATAAATATCATTTTGTGCCTAGGAATAGTGTACCTAAAGGAAACACAAGATCATCTACTTATACAACACATTTGCATGTTAATAATCCCATGGACCTAAGATGATTTAGGTACCAAAGGTCACATGTAAATCTTCTATTTCTGGTACCTCAGTCACAAAAATGTAGAACCACGAGATACCTTGATAGTGGGTGTTCGAGACACATGACTAGAGATATATCTAGTTTCGACTCACTATCAAGAAAAGGTGGCGGCGGCGTCACCTTCAGAGACAATAAGAAAGGGTATATAAAGGGTAATGGTAAAATCGTGGTAAGCGATTCTACCAATATTGATGATGTTTTATTAGTAGAAAATTTGAAACATAACTTGCTTAGTATTAAACAATTTTGCGATAAAAGATACATCGCTGTTTTTTATAAAACCTGTTGTAAGATTTTTAAAGACGACAAGTGTATTCTTTTAGGCAAAATGCACTATAATACTTATATTATTGATCCTAATGACTTTGCTAATCTTAAGGTTAAGTGCTTAGTTGCAGACGATACAGATACATGACTTTGGCATCGTATGCTTGGTCATGGATTAATGGACTTGCTAAAAAAATTGTTAATGGTGACCACATGAGAGGAATTCCCAAATTGAAGTTTGAAAAGGATAAGTTATACGATGCTTGTCAATTGGGGAAACAGGTAAAATCTTCATTCAAGATGAAGACAGAGATAACTTCTTCAAAACCCCTTCGACTATTCCATATGGATCTATTTGGTCCATCTAAAATTTGAGTCTAGATGGAAAATTATATGTATATGTAATAGTTGATAATTATTTACGTTTTTGTCGGATATTCCTCCTTGCTAGTAAGAATGATGTGTTTACTACTTTTAAAATTTTTCCTAAGCGTATCCAAAATGAAATAGATTTAAAAATCTTCAAGATCTATAGTGATCATAAAGGAGAATTTGAAAATTCTTTATTTAAAGAATTAGGCGAAAATGTTGGTTTTAAACATGAGTTCTCTTGTCCAAGGACACCACAACAAAACGGTGTTGTGGAGAGAAAAAATCGATCTTTATAAGAAATGGCGAGAACCATATTAAAAGAAAATTCTTTACCTAAATATTTTTGGGTTGAAGCTGTTAACACTGCATTTTACATTTTGAATTGAATTTCGTTGCGATTTTTTTTAAAAGAAAACCCCTTATGATTTATTTTGTGGAAATAAGTCAATCATAAAATATTTAAAGTGTTTGGCTGCAAATACTTTGTTTTAAATACTTTGGATAATTTAGGAAAATTCGATTTTAAAAGTGATGGAGGTATCTTTCTTGGATATTGTTAACTAGCAAAACGTATAAAATATTTAACAAAAGGACTTAAATATTTAACAAAAGGACTTAAACAAATGTAGAAAGTGTTCATGTAAAATTTGACGAGTTTAACATTCATTTTAAGGAAAGTGCTAATTTTGATGATGCAGATATAGGAGATTATCTGTAAGAGATGAACATAAAGGACGATACAACAAAAAATCTAAAGGAAGATGAACAAACTGGTGATATACATCAAGCGATTTCTAAGGATTGGCGCTACAAGAAAGATCATCCAAAAGAGCAAATCATTGGTATTGTAGAACATGGAGTAATTACTCGTCCTTCAAATTTCCTTAGTTGTATAAACTTGGCTTTTATTTCCAAAATAGAACCTAAAAATTTTTAAAAAGCCGAATTAGACAGAGATTGGATTCTTGCTATGCAAGAAGAGTTAATATAATTCGAACGGATTAATGTTTGGCAACTTATGCCTAGACCCGACGATAGACCAGTTATAGGTACTAAATGGGTGTTTAGGAACAACCTTGACGATTCTGGTAACGTGGTTAGAAACAAAGCGTGGTTGGTTGTGTAAGCTTATAACCATATTGAAGGAATTGATTACGAGGACACTTACACTCCCGTAACCCAACTTGAAGCCATTCGTATTTTATTGGCTTATGCTTGTTACAAGATTTTTAATCTTTTTTAAATGGATGTAAAATATGCATTTTTAAATGGTAAAATATAGGAGGAACTGTATGTGGAACAACCTTCTAGTTTTGAAGATCATCAATTCCCAAATCATGTGTTTAAACTCCACAAAGCCTTATACAGTCTCAAACAAGCCCCTAGAGCTTGGTATGAGCATCTAAGTACATTTTTAATAAATATTGGTTTTTCAAAGGGAATCATTGATAAAACGCTCTTTACAAAACACTTTGATAACGATATTCTGTTAGTGCAAATTTATGTAGATGATATTATTTTTGGATCCACTAATGAATGTCTTTATCAAGAGTTTGTCAAGTCTATGCAGGATGAGTTTGAAATGAGCATGATGGGCGAATTGAGTTATTTTCTTGGACTCCAAATACGGCAAACAAAATACGGAGTTTTCATAAACCAAGCAAAGTACACAAAGGAGTTAATCAAGAAATCCGGTTTAGAAAACTCACGACAAGAAATCCGGTTTAGAAAACTCACGAATGTACGACATGCTTATGCCTACAACAGTTAAGCTATCAAAGGAAGAGAATGGTAAGAGTATAGATAAGATTCTATACCGAGGTATGATAGGTAGCTTACTTTATTTAACGACGAGTCATCCAGATATTATGTTTAGTATTTGTCTGTGTGCGCGTTTTCAGTCTTATCCTAAAGAAGCGCACTTTTCTGTTGTTAAACGTATTTTCAAATATTTGAAAGGTACGATTAATTTAGAATTTTGGTATCCGAAGAACAATAGCTTTTCTTTGACTTGTTATTTGGATGCTGATTATGCGGGTAGTTAAGTAGATCGCAAGAGCACTAGTGACACTTGTCATCTACTTGGCAACTGTCTTGTCTCGTGGATCTCTAAAAAATAAAACTATGTTGCCTTATCTTCGACCAAGGAAGAATACATCACTGTCGGTGTTTGTTGCGCACAAACGCTTTGGATAAAATATATTTTAAACGATTATGATGAATATTTTTCAAAAATTTCAATTTTGTGCGACAACACTAGTACCGTACACATGACTAAAACCGCGGACCAACACTTAAAGACTAAGCATATTAATATTCGCTATCACTTTTTGCGCGATCATTATCACAAAGGTGATATTATGGTTGAATATATGCCAACTGAATATCAATTGGCAGATATTTTTACGAAACCCTTGTATAAGGTTCGCTTTACTACTATTCGAGGATCCCTGAATTTGATAGATATAGATACATGATTTCATGATAATTTTGGACTGATTTATGAGATTTGAATCTTATTTAATGGTTTGGAAAATGATTTTATAAAAGTTAAGACTATATACATAATATTTTCTTAGATTTTGATATGGTTTTGATGTGATCTATAATAATTTCTAAGTTCACTTTGCCAAAAGGTATCTGCAACCCTTTTAGGGGAACCCAGTTGTGGATTACGTTCTTTAAAACTTATCCTATTCACGGGTCTAGCAGAGATGTTTAGAGAACACTTTACGGGGTATTCGATTTATCAAGTGAGAAATGAAGTTAAACGATCGATATCATGGTTTCAATGAGAATTGATGTTAAAAATGGGTTTTAAAACTTAATATTATATTTTTATTAAGTCTTCAATACTGAGAAGTCGATAAACGAGCGAGAGTATGCTTAAATTCCTTGATATACCAATTTTTAGCTTTTGAGCCGTCTCAAAAGCTCTCTCCTTTACACTTTTTCTGATATTTGAGCATATTTGTTTTTGAGCCGGTTCAAACCCATGTTGAGCCGTCTCAAAACATGAATCTTTTTCTGTTTGAGGTACTGTTTGCTTGAACTGGCTCAAACAAATTTAAGCTGTCTCAACCTATTTTTTCCAGTAATTTTTTGATCCTATTTAAATCGGCCCCACAACCTTTTCTCCTCATTTGAGGCATCTCGTTCTCTCAAACAAAAACCCTAACGACCAAAATCCCCAAATTTTCGACCAAAAATCCTTTGATTTTCGATCGATTCAACTCGATTTCTCCACAATTCCTTGTCGATCCCTCTTTACTCATTCGATTCTCTCGATTTCGACCAGAATTGATGGCACCTAAGGCGAAGAAACCTTTAATTCATGTTGATTCAGATTTTGAAGGATGTGATAGAGCTTTGCCGCAATCGTCAAAGCGTAAACTGCTCACTCCTGGCACTGGCAGCATGAACACCAAGAAACTCGTGAAGAAGCCTCCTAAACCCATTATTAAACCCCGAGGTAACCTTCGTTCTTCGACATCTACTCTTTATACATCTACCATTCCTATGTCATCTATACCTACAATTTTCCATACACCATCCCGTATGTTTGATCCTCGTTATCACAAGCAAGGACACTTCAAAATCTTTAAGAAAAATTTTACTCGCAACGTGTTAACAAGATCCGTGATTGATTTCGAAGGGTTAGATGAATGGAACATCAGGTCTTTGTTTGAGTACCAGGGTTGGTTAGATTTTCTATCCCTTGACTGTTTGACGTATCCGTATGTCGTCCGAAGTGTGTTTGCAAATCTCACTTGTGATCCCCAATCGCCTGAATCACTCACCTTTTAGTTTTATCATGATTTTACTTTCGACCCTAGTATTTTGAGCACTATTTTGTATATTCCTAACGAGAGTCTAGATGTAACACCCGAGCCCAATAATACTATTTATATTACTAGTTGAGGGTTATATATTGCTCATTCCAATTATTCTGATTGTTTGGTGCTTTTTGCAAAATTCTAACCGGTTAAGTCATTTTGGCACATAACAAATTTTAACTCCTAAAATGAAATTAAAAATATCCATGTTGGCCTACTCGTCGCTACTAGTCACGTGGTAGCGTCCGCGTGTCGAGATTCCGTCCCGTTCGGTGAAACGGGCATGTTTGGACGACTACGTGCGCGTGCAAGTGTCCGACTTGGGGGCATGCATTTTATTCATTAAACACCTCTTTTCAAGATTTGGAACTCGCTTAAAATCCTATAATTTGAATTTGGAGCATTTGGGCGCAACCCGGGCGCGATTTGGAAATGTTTCATTTAGCGCCAAAAAGGCCCATTTAATTTAATATCTAAAACTATATAATATATTCACTTACGTAATTTTTAACCAACTCAATATTCTCAATCTTTGCTAAATCCCCCCTGCCTCATGATCAGCCAATCACGAGCCCCAAATTTAACTCGTGGGCCCCCATTTCCCATCTCTCTCTCTCTCCGCCTCTCTCTGTCTCTCTCTTCATTCTCCTTCTCTCTCTATCTCTACAATCTCTCCTCCCTCTATCTCTCTCTACTCCTTTCTCTCTCCCTATATATTTTTACGCAGCCTCCTTCCCTTCCTCATCTCACGCGAACCATCAGAACCCAAACCCTAACCCTAGCCGCGTCGTGACATCGCCGTCGACCTCCCCGCGACCTCGCCGTCGCCGCCCTCGCCACCACGAGACTAGCCGCACCCACCTACCTCCTTCCTCCGCCGCTTCCCATGCCTGCACCCAACCCCGACGACGCCACCAACCACCGCAACTCTCGCCGTCGACGCCGCCTCCCGTCGCCGACGACTCCCGCGACTCCCTCTCTCCCTCCTCGTCCCAACCTCGTCGACGCCTTCATCCTCCCCTCGCCGGATCACCAGCAGACCCGAGCCCGACCCTAGCACACCCCCGGGTCGTCGGAAAACGCGCCGTCGACCCTCGTCGACGTCACCCGCGCCACCTCCTTTCCCCCTCGACCACCAGAGCAGGCCAGCACCCTTCTACTCACTGCAGCACCCTCTTTCCAGCGAACTCAGGATTTCCAGCCATCGTTGTTCGCCGTCGCTGCCTCACCGGCGTCCCATCGCCGTCGAGCCCATCGTGGCTGCCCCTGGTGTCTCCCTGTAAGCATCCCTTACTTTCCTTTAGTGCTAGGTTTTCCCCCGCGGACCTTTGTTACGTATATCATTGTTGCTAACTTCGTTGCCGATGTTTTTGCCGGAATCCGACCGTGCCGTCGTTTGGACCCGACGCTCCAGCGAGGTATTCTGGTCCGTGTGGTCCCGCTGTTCGCTGTTGGGACTCGATCCGTAGTCCGTGCACCCATCTCGTGTTTTCTGCCGACATTGCATCCGTGCTTTCCGGTTTGCGAAACCGTCGAGGCAAGTATCCGAATACTTGCTTTAACATGCTACAAACTTAATCATCATATTATTTATTATAACCACACAGCTATTGGTAACATCGATATCTTTTATAACTTAGAATTGATGGTCACAATTATCCGTAACACTAGATCAATATAGTAATTGCTTGTAATTAACCGGTCTACTACTAATTCACACTTTAACTAACTAAACTAAGTAGATCGTCCTCAGTTCATTTGTTAAATCACCCATGAGACAATTATTATGCTTTAGTCTAAATTCATGTAGCTTCATTACGTATGTTGATATTGTTCCATTTTGTGATTATTGCACCCCACGGGTGCTCGAACCTATTAATATAACACCACTGCACCATTGTGATCAAATGAAACTATTATTGCTGCTTACTTTATTACCTGCTGCTGTTCCTTACTCGATTGTATGCCTGCTGTGAGCACACCTTCGGTTACATTACATGTTGACCCGACCTGTTACCTGATTTCATGCCTAATGCCGACAAACCTGACCATTCCTGCTGTCTATCCAGACAGACCTACTCTTACCGGATTTTGTGTTGGCATTAGTCCGTGACTACTGAATACCTGACCTGACATACATAACTTGGGGGTATGGGGAAATCAAAGGTGAAACCGACTTGTAACTCAACAGTTCGATACTTGTTCTGATCAGTCTTACGGGCTTGGCCAGCCCCGGAGTGGTGATGCTGACATCACTCGCCCATCTTGCTACCTTTTACTGCTTAGCGGCACGTCTCGGATTCAGCCCCGAGGGCTTTGACCGTGGTCCCGGGCACGCACGGGATACTATTGAGTTACATCGACGATTCATCAAATTGATTTCAAAGACTATAGAGTAGAAACCTGATAGGACAGTTTAGTTACCACTGCACAATACCCTGCACTGTTATTTCCTAGTACTGCTTTATTCATGTTCATACCTGCATTGCTTATCACCATATTTGTTATATTATTTGGTTGACATGACGCACTGACGTCTGGGTTTTGCATGGCCCAGATTCTTTACCACTGTCGCTGACCGAGCAGGAGTACTTCAGCCAGCAGGCTGATTTGTGAGTTCTGCAGTGGTTAGTTCATTTATTGCATTTTATTTCCAGGTTCGATCCCGCATTATGGGACGCACCTTTCCATTATTGTATTGGATCATTAGCTTCCGCACTTATTGTTTATTGATTCTTGTTATTATGGATTTGGACATGTATTAGATTAGCTTATTATCTTGTTCTTGATATCCTTACAACCGTAATGTGACAGTGGATGGATACTTCCTACCCGCAGGTAGCATGGTTGGCTATGTCACGTGCCCAATCTTGCTTACTCTGGGAAGCGGGGCGTGACACTAGATATCTACGAGTTTAATCTCTCTTCGTTTCTTTATTATCCGGAAAACGAAAGTCCTACAACTGCTTCGATCTTGATCCACAATGATGCGACATTCATTAATTCTGAGCTATTGGATCCTTTGACTTCATGCGCCTGCCTTACCGCCAAAATTCTTGATTTTTGCATCCTTCCCAAGGCGGGAAGCCGTACCAAATATACCGAATGTCATAAACTACTTACCTATTGCATCCTCAAGAAGCTTCGTGTCAATCTTCCACTTCTTCTCTGCAAACACATGTGGATCCTTATCAAAGCTTGCAACACCCTCACCTACGGAAAAATCATCACTCAAATTCTTGATCACTTCAATATTTCCGTTAGCAAATTCCTGATCAAGATCTCCGATAGGCTCTTCACTCAACGTAACGTGATGTTTATGAACATCTTTTCCGATGATACTTTTGCCCCCGATGATGCAATTGATTCTCACTCTTGACCTTCTGAGCCTGAGCCCGCTTTAGATCCAGAACCGTCTACTTCAGCTCCTCCTCCTTACACAGATGATCCTTCTCCACACTCGGTTCCTATTCCCGATGATGCTCCTTTTCACACCGATGCTTCCACTCCTCCCATGGCTCATATTCCTTCTGATGTTGAACGGTGTCTTCTTCATAAGATAGATATCCTTGAAGCTCATCTATCTAATAGACAAATCGAATCAAAGAACAGAGTCTTAGCTTTTATGGGTGATTTCTTTGGTATGGATCCTCCTCGTTTTGCTCCGTTCCTTCCCATTCCCAATTTGAACGGACCCCCTACTTATCATGTTCCTCCTGCATCTCCACCTCACATCTATTCATCGCCTACACCTACTACCACTCTAAGAACTTGTTAGATCCCGCTGCTCCCATTTCTCCGTACTTCAGTGATGACGATATATTAGAGTGTAGTTATATTTTGGTTTTCATATTTTGTTTTAGTTTGGATGTAGCTTGTGAAACAACGATGTTTGGTTGTAGTGTTTCAAAAACAATGGGTTGTAATATATTTATGATGGATATTTTGGTTGTGATGGTGGTTACAAATATTTTGGTTTTTGATATGGATATGGATATCCTTGGATATGGGATGTATTCGTTTCATTTATACGATATTTCGATTTCGATGATTTAGATATGGATATGGATGTGTTTGGATATGCTTATATCTTTTTAATATCATGGATATGGATGCGATATAAATTTTTTGGTATCATGATGTGCATGATTTTAATTGCGTTGATGGTTTACATGTTATTATTGTTGTTATATATTTTAGTGTACTTCTTTTTTATTTTCGACAAAAAGGGGAAGAAAAATTATTATTTATAGGATATTTATGACATATTTTTATGCAATCGATATCGGTAATGCATATGAATTTTCAAAATTTCAGATGGATTTTTTTAGAATTTTTAAATCGATATTGGCTCAAACTTGAATATATGTATATCTATATGGATATTGAATTCAGGGGGAGTTTTTATAGTTTTTCATGCGTTCTTATTTTTGGTCATGTCTTAAATTCATTTACTGTAAATTGAAAACACCTTAGAAGGGAGAGAATAAGGCTTCAATATGTCCTATTGCAAATTCTAAAACTAAATACTATTTCTAAAGTGATTGTTGAGTTTCTGCGAAAGATATTTAAAGTAAGTTTAAACAAAGAAACTTAAAATGACAATCAATCACAAGAACTGAAAATAAAAAGAGTTAGAGCAATGCAAACACAGCAATATGTTGACTAGGGTTCATCACCTCCTGTGGCTAGTCTTCACCTGAGTCTTCTATTCAGGATTTTTCCACTATATTTGTGAAGTACACAAATCCCATTTCACAGGGATGTAATGAAATAAGATATCTCTCTTCACAAGGATCAATCACTTAAACTGTAATTCCCTAGGAAACAAGTCTCTTCCTCTTTAGATTGTGATTCTTTAAGAAAGCCACACTTTCCTCTCTAATCCCCGTCTTTCTAGAAAGATCTTTTTTCCCACTTTGAATCTACAATTCAAGTGAAAGGAGAAGCACCCCTTCTCTTGGGTTACAAATCGTTTTTATTACAAACGATTTCGCTCACTCACAATCCTATTTATCTCAAAGATTAATTTCGGTTTTGCACAAGGTTTGTTTTGAGAGATTTGAACAGGTTTATGGCCCTTGAGAAAATGAGGATTTTGGCAAATTAAAGCATGAAGAACAAGAAAATATTTCTCAAAAGGATTTACAATGAATTATTTTCAAAGTTGTGTGATCTCAATGGTTTATATAGAGGATTGAATGAGAAATTATTATAATTTCCTATAACTGCCAAAAACCGTCTAAAAACAGTTAATGACCGTTTAGGGAAGTTATGGTTGAAAACGGCGCAAGTATCCATTAAATAAAGAATCCAAATTTCAAATTTAATGAAATAAACTGCCTGTGCAAACACCTCCCACAGACGTCTGCCTCGAAGGTGAAATCCTTACACACACGGCAGTAGAGATGTCTGTAGGGTGTTTTTCGTCACCCCATTAAGATAGGAATACACGTCGCTTGTCAAGCGTACTACAGATTCTCCCTGCCTAAGGTAGGCGGGGGTTTATTGATTGTGGGAATTCAGATCTTTGGCAACCGTGGACTAAGCTGCCGTTAATTACCTCTCGCCTTTGGAGCGAGAGAACCTTCGATTGACGGGTCAAACAGGTCATGCGAACTCAATGTGTAGTGTGCGTATGTGTGTCTTGAGGGGTTTGGATATATCGGGGGCCTCGCAGAGTTTATGGGAGTCCCGCTACCCGGATAGCAGGCTGGGGGTCAAGAAGGCTAGCAACCCCCTTGCGGGGTGTGGGGCAGCGTCTCGTTAGAAATTTTTTCTAGCGGGGAAAGTGTTGTGAAGTGTGTATATGTATAAAAAAGAGAGGGGAAAATAGCGTCGCCAGCGCCTCACGTGTTCGGCATGCGGGCGCTGGGCCCCAGCTCCTCACGTGTTCGGCAAGCGGGCGCTGGGCGCCAGCGCCTCACGTGCTCGGTACGCGGGCGCTGGATGCCAGCGGGAAAAAGGGGCTTAGCCCCTATACTAGGAGTTGTACTCCCAATTAACTTTTGGAGTTAAACTCCCAAAAAAGGACAAAGGGGCTTAGCCCCTGCACAGGGAATTGTACTCCTGATTGACTTTTGGAGTTATAAAAAAAAGGATTTATTATATATATATATATATATTATTTTTTATGGAGTTAAACTCGCAAGATATTTTCGAAGATGATGAAAGGGGACCCCTTTCTTCTCCCTTGAGCCTTGGGTTTTCTCTTGAGTCTTGGATCTTTCCAAAGTGGGATTTTTGGGGATGGGTCTCCTTCTTCCTCCTCTCTATTGGCTGGATCTTGGAGAAAAGAGGGTGAGATTTAAAAATCTCTCTTTTTGGAGATTTGATGGAAGATCTGCGTTCCCCTTCAAAGGTTTTGTGGTGAAAAACTATTTCTTTTTGGAAAAGGAAGAGTGAAACTCTTGATTTAATTCAAAAAAAGAGAGAAGGTTTAGAACCTTGAAGAAGGAGAATGAGGCACAAAAACCCTAGCTTTTGAGGGAATGAAAATATTTTTTTCATTTCATTATCATGTTGCCTTTTATAGGCTTACAAATTTACACATAGCCCCTTAGGATTTACAAAATGGCATTTTGCCCATCCCATGCCTCATGTGCTCATTTCTTTTGCACATGAGCCATGGGCATTACAAAAATTTGATTGTATGCCCATTTTTATTACATTCATTCATAAAAATTATATCAAAATTATTTATTGCATAATTTTCATATTGGCATGGGGGAGGCTGGCCACGGGGCTCGACCTGGATATAGGCCCACTTAACCTGGGCTTGGGCTCGTTTACTTGGGGTTGACTTTGACTTTGATTTGGTCAACCGGAAAACAAACTGGCAAGTCCAAAAAACTGATCCCGTAATAAATTACAGGAAAACCCCGCTACTGTATATACATACCCGCATTTGTATTCCGACCGAATACAAATGCACTGAGACAAAATCTACACTGTGCAATACTAGGATCCGGCTTAAACCAAAGCCCACTAGTATTTTCCGTCCGATCATGATCCGTGCAATACTGCACGTATCTGATCGAACCCTGCCATATCTCCATACGGCCTCTACAGCGTTTCGCCCGAAACTTGAGCAACTGGTCTGTGGGGGACTCTAAAGACTCGTCAATACTATGGCTGTGGATTTAACCACTAACACGTCAGAGGTATTAGCCATACGTGACGGGCCACCGGCTATTGACTAAAAGGGACGTCTATGAGTGAACTCATCCTGACACCCTACTGAGCCTGTCGGTGACAATATCCGTACAGTCCGGCCCGTTCGTTTAGCATCGCATGGTGGGCCTAGGGGGTTGGTAAAAGTCAGACCCCCAAAAGCGGTACACGTCGTGTCGGAGTGTAGCCCAGAACACCCTGAGATACTACTGGAATACCTACCAGTAAATCTCCTGTCTTGGCCAAGGACTTTTCATGTACTGGCTCTCCTAGACACAGCGCGACCTCACCCCCAATACCGGGAGAGACGAACCCCTGCAGATCCGCTCACTGCCTCCATGTGGCTTGGGATTGTACCCAACTAAAACCTGTTTGCACGTCTCCTTTGAGCGTGGTAGGGTAGTAATCAAAGCACGGTGGGAACTCACACGAGACAAATGACGATCTCAGGTCGATGAACTTACCTGTACACATGTCACCAGGGAACTGCTATCTGACATCAGGTATAATACCAACTAGCAGGTTCCCGGCGAGTCCTGTCCGGTGTACTCATAACCCAATGAGCACCTATATACATCTTAGGTGAACCAACTGACACCAGTGGCTTGTGAGACCGGCCACTGCCCCTCATCGGGGTCTCGACTGTATACACTAGTCTACTCTGGAGTATCGATGCCCTGTCTCGAAACTCCCACGACTAGGGACCTTTTAAGGATGTGCTTATAGACTACCAGCTCCCACGTATATGATCGCCCTCATACTGCTGGCAGTCAAGCAAGAATCCTAGGGGCTCTATCAACGTGCAAGTCACCTAAAGCAGTACACGATGATAAAGATAAACCAGATAGCATACTATCAACTTGAGTAAGACTGTCCTACAGGGATAGGTCCCCCCTCAATCATTGCAATCACGTGCCTATGATCCAATAATTGACTCTGAGGGCACTATCTCCAACAATCTCCCACTTGCACTCAAGGCTAATTATTGCGATATCGCATACTCACAGCCCGTGTGATACCGAACACCCAACTCCTCTACTAGTCAGTCTCACAAAGCTCGTTTGCGAAACTATTGCGTTCGAGGAATAGCCTTAGTGAGTGGATCCGCTTTGATGTTTCTTTCTATATCTCTCTATATCTCAAGTTCGCGGAGAAAGCCATCTCCCGAAATGAGCAATACCTGTCTTAGAATGTGTCTGGATGTCTGATAGGACCTAGCTCATAAATGAACTCCAAATCCAAACTTCTTAGACTGTATCGTCAACTGAACTTAATCAGTATCCTGCGCCATGCCTCCCTCAGTATTTCCTTGGACCACCTGTCCAAAATACTGCCCCTCGTCAGAAGGAAAACTATAACTCTGACAACCTCCCTGTCGTCCAAGTCACCTTGGAAGCCTGGAATGATAACTGTCTCCCGAATGAGGCTGTCGTTATCATATCCCTAGAACATCCACTTATGTTCTAAAACTGCTTCCGATTGTTTCTCCAGGATTGGATTAATATCAACTTATTGCATCTACTACAAGAACAACATCTGGTGTGGTACTTGACATCTCATGATTGATTCAATTGCCTAAGCAAGTGATCTGCCAATCATGCATATCCCTCTCCCCTTTAGTCTGTAAGACACCTTTAGAGAGGGTGACTCCATCACCTGCAGGTACATTATCGCGCAAGGAGTCGTCCATTCTAAATACTCTTAGAATGCTGTCTAAGTACCCTTAATTGGGAAACCACCCAAATCTTGATCTAAAACCATAGATCTAGTAACCAGTATGTCTGATATAATGTCCAAATCCTATGTGGAGAAACCACTGTGTGACGACCAAAGTATAACCGATCGTAGTATAGGAATGTCACTTCCTACTCTGTGTATGTCATCCAAATACCAGGACATCACACCCTACTACCTTCTTAACAGATCCATCCCCTATTTTGATGAAGTCAAACCTATGACTGTCACATCAGAAATAGATGATATATCTCCGCTACATCTGCTTTAGTCTATAAATAGACACAAGCCACTTGTCCACCAATGCTTCCGCTGCTCCCACTGACTACGACAACCCTCTGGCAGAGTCATATAGACATACACTTCTAAATCTAGTTTAGAACGACGCTATACTCATCCTCCCGCTGGGTCTCACAGTCTGGAACAACAGCAATGGCAAGTCTGGGTAAACAAGAACCTCCCCGCTATCGTCCTTGAGGCTGCCGGAGTACCTCTCGGGTGCCTGAAGTTACCCACCATATCTTCGGAGTGGCCAATGGAATGTCAATCCAGATTGAATCTTTAGGTTCTTATCAAATTTTCAGTAATCGTTTACGGTTCTGGAATCGCTTCCAGTTCTACCATACTCCCACTACTGTTTTCTGAAAAAATCCATTTTTATTAAAACTGTGGCGAGTCAAGAACAATATCACTATTGATCTTCCAGATGGTAGAAAATCAACCCTCGTCACAGCCCGGGTCAACCCACAAACAGCCATTACGGAAACGTGCCTTGAGTCATCCAGAGTCTGGTTTTAAGCATAAGCTGGACAACTCCCCGTACCTTAACAATGTCAAGATATGAACTGTTCTATATCCAATATAGAAACAGAGGCACTGATTTAATTGAACCAGATTCAAATCATGCAGCTGTCTCCAGTGCATGTCAACTAAATGGAAGAGAGGCCGATCAGCGTTACTCAACTTAGGAGTACTTCCAATTATGAGTAACCTGAAAGAGAAGCAAGTTCTCTTAATCATTACTATCAACTGAATACCCTACACAAGTATCTACATCTTCGATCACCTTGAAGAATCTCGATACTTGCAACACCTGGTTCTCTACTTTATTCAAATACCTATAACTTCTCAAAACTTAGACCTTGTGTTTCTACGAAACAGTTGTCTAAAGACTAGAGAGGTCATAAGTAAACCGAATATAGTACGAGAACCAACCCCTCTGTCCTCATGGACACTGGACTATATACAATACTCTGTACAAGTCCCTTGAGTCTAATAACTCACTCCCTGTGTATCGTAGGTTGAAAACTGTACTTATGGTTAAGAAGAATTACACCATTGTTTAATGCTCCTTACCTAACCATCCACTGATATAGGTAAATGTCATCGACATAATTTTAAAAAGGTATATCTCACTCTATGAAAATAGACATACAGATATATCAATTTGAAACTGGTGCATAACAACGGATATTCAAAACTAAAAATTTGTCGTCCGGCAAACAATCCAGGTGACTTCCTCAAATATCACCGATTACAAAGAATCCCGATATAATGAGGATGATCACCTAATTCCCAATAACTTACTCCCACTCATCATCTGTAAAACCATACAGATGTAAAAATCATACCTGGTAAATACATACCCTGGAGCAAGTGTCTAATTGGGAAATCAGTTTTCTTTTAACAGTACACGGTGAAACTGAAACATTGAAATGTTTCTATGGGGTATCCTGGTATTCCTAGTAATGCCTCTTCTAGATTCACAACTGTAACCGTATACTTCTTTTCCATCTCTCCAAATCCTTTCATATGTCTTTAGTCATTACCTTCTGTACACCCCTTTAGGCCAAATGGTTTTCTCCCTTCCCTACCGTTCGGCACCAGCCTATGGTTTGGAAGAAGACTATCCAATAAGCATAATGGGTGTACTGTCCTAATCCTAGGAACACTCGTAATGCGAGAGAAGGTGATGATAAAAGACAACCGAATAAACCTTATTCCTATTTCTCCTGAACCAAAATCCATCCCCGAACTGGAACAAGTTCCTTTCGAGTTCGTATATAACCATACGATGGAATATCCAATAAACTGTGGATCTTCGTAGTGATACGGAGTGTTCTGGAGAAATACAAAGGTGAAGTGGGAGTGGTAATGAAATACTTGGTTTGGTCGTGAATAGCAGTCGCAATTTACTTTGCCCTCCTTCTAATCCCTTTCTATGTCTTTACATAATACCTTCTGTACACCGTTTAGGCTAATTGGTTTTCTTCATTCCCTACCGTTCGGCACCTGCTTATGGTTTGGAAGAAGACTATCCAATTTGCGTAATAGGTGTACTATCTCCTAAACCAAGGAGTACTCGAAACTTGAGAGAAGGTAAAAAGGAAAAGACAACTGAATAGTCCTATTCGTTTTCTCCAGGACCGGAAACCATCCTCGAATAAATCCCTTCGAGTTCGTATATAACCATACGATGGTTTTGTCCAATGGAAGTGGACGTTCGTAGTAATACGGGGTGTCCTGGAGAAAAGGGTAAAAGTAGGAGTGGCAATGAGGTCTGCAACTCTGACAATCCAAAAGCCAGTGTTAAGAAGGTTCGGTTAATTTTGGTCTCTGAGTCATAGTCTAGGGTCGGGTCAATGGTTGCTGCCAAAGAGAGAGAGAAAAGAAACACTCAGCGTGCACTCTAACCTAGATCAGAATGGTTACCAATTTATCTAATCTAGACACCTCCCGCTGTACCGTCAAATTCTCCTCCAAACCTAAAAGAAGAATTAGTCGGGATGTCCCGAGGAGTAAACCAACTCATCAGTGGGAATCGGGATCCAACTATCACCGCATGATAACGTGACGGAATCCGCTCACGCTATCATACTCCAGAAGGTATGCGCATATCTGGCAAGTTTCAGTTTCTTTTGAAACTCCCGATGTGATTTTTGCCCCATGCTCTTATGACCTTGACTTTGGCCAACAAATCATAAGTCACATGTCAAGTTCTACCAGTCATTCTCCAGGTTAATTTGAACCCACCCGTACAAGCCCTTGACTTTGGCCAACAAGGCTATACAACTGTCCCAAACCAACGCATCTATCTATGCTGCACATGAATACCCAATAGCTACCAATCACTATGCCTTGACTTTGGCCAACAAACATAGCTTGAATACTGATTGACTATCCATGTGAAACGACGAAGGGCTACGAATGGTTTCTGGCAAAAACCTTTAACGTAATGAACTTGATATCGTTGAAGGAACCGGATAGCTTTTAAAAATATAGTGGCGAAAACCTTTGCTAAAGAGGTCACTCCCGGTGAAGGGATCTCGGCTCTTTCCCCGTAGAATGAGGTGCAGGATATTCCAACTGAATACCACGATGCAAAGCAAAAGTAATCGGCTATAGTGAAGTTATTGCCCTGACGCAAACTTTTGTCCAAGGGGTCACTCCCGGTGAAGGGATCTCGGCCCTTGCCTCGTCGACTGAGGAGCGGGATATTCCAACTGAATACCACTGTGCTAAACAAAAGTGAACGTCCTTGCAATAACAGCTTTTTGAAAAATGTTCCAACAACATCAGATTAGGTTTGTTTAACTTGCATTGATCTGAATCAACGCAGTTCCATCAATTGATCACACCAATAAAGAACGAAAATAATGACGTACGTATATGCCATCCGCATTCGCCACTGGGTCCCGTCATTACCCGTTAGGTTAGCTAACTAACGACAGAGCGGGGACTGGACTAGCGCGGATGCAAAACATATACAACATCTACTAGTATATATATAATATATAATTTTCGCTCAAGGCGTGATAAAATGCAACATCACAGAAATGTACAGCATCATAGAACAATACAGATATCTGGGATCCCCGGGTTTCACAGAGCCGCTACTGAAACCCGATGTTCCCCTGGTCGTGTGGATAGCCTGCGCAATGAAATCCTAGACCCCTACGGGCGTGGCAAGTTATCCGCCAAAACCTGAAGCGAGACAGCCCCCTTCAGCAACGTGAATGGACCACCCAGCACTTCACGGAATCCGGTAACTTAGGCACCCCTCCTGGGTCAACCTGTACCCCCTACTAGTGCGGCGAATAGCCCGCCAATCCTAGAGTAAAGCCCCCTCCGTCTCAATACCATGAGATGCGGGCCCATTGCCCTCTAGAATCCGGCTATCCGTACACCCCTCCTTAGGGTAATCTTAGTACAGAAAGTAAAATATACATACAACGGGTACATCGACCGCAACCTGGTCGTGCCCCAAAAGAATAATATACAATCCGGCAGTGACGGTAGTCCACATGTCGGACGCTCGCCCCGCAATATCAAATGTACATAATACAACAAAAACCAAATCTGTACTACCATTGCATCCAGGCTATCCCCACGACCGATCCACAACATCACAGCAAAATCACAGAACATCAACGTGAATGTCACGTTGGCAAATCCGTCTAACCGGGCTATAGCAGTTAGACAGGATTTACCGATCAGGTGACATTCACGGTCGCAGATATAATGTAAAAACTATGAACTAATGTGTTTAAAATTTTCCAATCGATCAAATTTTACCAAGTGGGCCCCAAGCATTACTGTACCAGTTAAAGAAATCCTGGGCCCAAAAATAATATTCCAAAAACCCTATTTTCCATTCAGGAGCTCTCTGTAAAATTTTGGTGCCATGAACAGTCTATATTGCGGCGGAACCGCGGCCCAAGCATGGGTTTGGCCGCGGTTCCGCGGTGGAATAGTGGGTTCGTGCAACCAAATTTTTACAGAGTGCTTATAATTCCCTGCACATCATTCTGCAACATACTGAAAAAATTTTGGAGCCAAAAATATTTCGACAGAAACTGATGCTATTCGAAAATGCGGTTTTGGAATTTTGTTCGATCGGAAATGTAAAACACATTAGACAAAGCTAGACTAGGTTAATGGAGTGGCTCTGATACCACTGTAAGTGCACGGCGGCGCCCCGGCCGTTAATCCGATGCCAGAATGCGGAAGCGATGCTTTTCTTTAAACTTTTTAATCGGCACCATCGTGCACTATAAACCCGGATCGTGCCATTAAACTAGTCCTAGCTATCTAAAGAACGGGTAGAGAGATATACCGAGTGATCCGTTTCCTCCGGTCTTCTCGTCGTCGTCCCGATCTCTCCGCGGAAACTCCGGTCGTCGCCTCCTCGCCGGAAGGGCACCACATCGCCGGCTTCTTTTACGGGCTCCCGCCTCTGGTCCGAGGCAACTCAGGCACGAAGTTGGCGAGTCGACGTGCCCAAGGTTTGCTGTAGAATGTGTAGTGCTCTTTGTCTCTATTGGGGTAGAGGTAGTTGCCATATGGTGGAGGTATGAGATATAAGCTTTTGGAGGAGGAGCTAAAATGATTTTTGCCAAGCTAAATGAGTGTAAATCCCCCACTACCAAATTGGGACAGCCCCAAACTTTTGGCCGGCCATCACATTGTGGTGAGTGAGAGTGTGAGAAAATCCAAGAGGGAGTGGAGGAATAATACAAGAGAATAAGGATAATCAAGAAGTGAAATGATCATAACCATAATCACACTCCAAGAACAAATCAACTCCCATCACCAAAAGTGAAACCATCATGAACCATCATGAACCCACAAGTCAAGCCATGATGACTAAAGAAAGTCAAGTGATCATGACACAACAATATGCAAAAACAACCCTCCAAAATGCTTATTTGCACAAATGCAAATAAGCCCTCCTCCACCAATTTTCGGCCAATGACAGATACAAAGAAATATGGCCGAAATGGAAAACAAACTGGCAAGTCCAAAAAACTGATCCCGTAATAAATTACAGGAAAACCCCGCTACTGTATATACATACCCGCATTTGTATTCCGACCGAATACAAATGCACTGAGACAAAATCTACACTGTACAATACTAGGATCCGGCTTAAACCAAAGCCCGCTAGTATTTTCCGTCCGATCATGATCCGTGCAATACTGCACGTATCTGATCGAACCCTGCCATATCTCCATACGGCCTCTACAGCGTTTCGCCCGAAACTTGAGCAACTGGTCTGTGGGGGACTCTAAAGACTCATCAATACTATGGCTGTGGATTTAACCACTAGCACGTCAGAGGTATTAGCCATACGTGACGGGCCACCAGCTATTGACTAAAAGGGACGTCTGTGAGTGAACTCATCCTGACACCCTACTGAGCCTGTCGGTGACAATATCCGTACAGTCCGGTCCGTTCGTCTATGAGCATCGCATGGCGGGCCTAGGGGGTTGGTAAAAGTCAGACCCCCAAAAGCGGTACAAGTCGTGTCGGAGTGTAGCCCAGAACACCCTGAGATACTACTGGAATACCTACCAGTAAATCTCCTGCCTTGGCCAAGGACTTTTCATGTACTGGCTCTCCTAGACACAGCGCAACCTCACCCCCAATACCGGGAGAGACGAACCCCTGCAAATCCGCTCACTGCCTCCATGTGGCTCAGGATTGTACCCAACTAAAACCTGTTTGCACGTCTCCTTTGAGCGTGGTAGGGTAGTAATCAAAGCACAGTGGGAACTCACACGAGACAAATGATGATCTCAGGTCGATGAACTAACCTGTACACATGTCACCAGGGAACTGCTATCTGACATCAGGTATAATACCAACTAGCAGGTTCCCGGCGAGTCCTGTCCGGTGTACTCATAACCCAATGAGCACCTATATACATCTTAGGTGAACCAACTGACACCAGTGGCTTGTGAGACCGGCCACCGCCCCTCGTCGGGGTCTCGACTGTATACACTAGTCTACTCTGGAGTATTGATGCCCTGTCTCGAAACTCCCACGACTAGGGACCTTTTAAGGATGTGCTTATAGACTTCCAGCTCCCACGTATATGATCGCCCTCATACTGCTGGCAGTCAAGCAAGAATCCTAGGGGCTCTATCAACGTGCAATAGCGACCTGTCAGGTCACCTAAAGCAGTACACGATGATAAAGATAAACCAGATAGCATACTATCATCTTGAGTAAGACTGTCCTACCTGGATAGGACCTCCCTCAATCATTGCAATCACGTGCCTGTGATCCAATAATTGACTCTGAGGGCACTATCTTCAACAGGAGCTATTCGCGCACCAGAGACCCAGCTTTTATGACGCCTACACTTTTCCGCGACTCATGCGGCTGGTAGACGCTTCTGCTCCTGACCCGACTCAGTCCGGGGCTATTCGCGTGCTGATCGCTCCCTATACCAATACGGGCGGGATGGTATTCAACGATCGAGTCCTCTCTGCTCCTTCGGGGTCGATTCAGCAGCTCTTTGATTTGTCAAAAGAGGGAGCACCCTCCCTGAAACCAAAGGAAGCCGCGCATTTATATTCAATCAGGCCGGGTTACCTGGTGTTTCGTCAAAACGGTGTGACCCTTTTTATGCGGTACAACCCACACCGCTTCTTTCGACAACTGGGATATGACCAGGAGTTCCCTTTGAGGCGTTTACCGTGGAGCCCAACCCATTGTCGGAAGTTGTTCGTGACACTGCTCATCACTTCATGCGGCTGAACACTGGTTCTCGCTTCGTGATTCCTAAAGCTGATCATATTCCTCGATGTGTGGGGTCCTTCACGGGCTGGTACCTCCATCGAGTCAGTCCCATTATTGCCGAGGAGAGGAGGATGCTCCTTGGATATGGATATAGGGTTCCTACTCCGATCCAGGCTACGGGAGTTCCGCCGCCACCGCGGGCAGCGATTCACCCTCCTTTAAGAGATACAAGCGTCGTGCCTATTCCTGAGGCAGCAGAAGTGGATCTAACTCTCACAGCCGGTATGCCGCCGTGAACTAGAGCTTAATCAAGGGCCAATAGGGCGCCAGTAGCAGTATCATCAGCTGTTGCATCATCAATGGCGGTGTCTTCGTCGGTAGCGCCGCCAAGTGAGGATATTGAAGGCGAAGTGGGTCAACGCCGCAGTAAAGCACCAAGGGGAAAGAAGCGATCGTCTTCTGGTGGTAGTTCTAGGTCCAAGTGGCGGAGAAAGACGGTCACCAATCTGCTCGACTTTTTAGTGGAATCCGAGCCTATTCTTCAGGACGAGCCAATAGCCATGCAAGAGCCAGATAGTGGTCTTCTTTTTCCGGGTTCATCTGCCGAGGAAGCCGCATAATTGGCTGAAGCTATCAGACGCTCACAAGACAAATCCAAGAATGTAAGGATCCCGAAGAAGCCTTATCCTGCCGTCATCTTTTACGAAGACCCTCCGTCGATATGGCGGCTATTCATAGGCCCTTTGGAAGAATGGGGCGAGAGGGCTCTTAAGCAGGCTGTCTCAGCCGACGCCGAAGACGCACTTTCATTGTGGACTGGTGGCCACAAGTCTACTCTCGAACCTCGGCGAGCATATCTCCTCAGGAAGGAGCGCCGGCTTGAATAAGCCATATTAGAGGCTCCCTTGCGCATTTGTGTGTTCATGTATCTCTTTGTAATTTGTATTGCTCGTATACATACATACATATATATATCCTTATTCTCGTACAAACTTTGCAGGGACTTCGGCAATGGCGGAGGATCTGGGTTCGGGGCACGCTTTGACTGTGGACTCCACAAATACCCCTAATGAAACATTAATCAGTGTGGAGGGGGTCGATGCAACCGTTGCTCCTGCGATGGAGCTTCCCTCGGTGATTCCCGCCCCCCATGTGCTTGCTCCTCTGGAAGAGGCATCTTCGTTGATCGCCGATTCGATGGATCTTTCTGGGGATGGCCCGAAGACTAGGGAACGGGTAGTCGAGGCTACCGTCCTTCCGCTGGAGCCTGCAGTGATGGCCACTGCTCCTTGCTCGGAAGTCGTTACACTGGCCCACATCCCCGATGATGTGCCTGGGGGTACGGAGGAGGCCGCCGAAGCTGCTATCCCTCCAGCCCAGAATAAGAGAAGCATCGAAGGTAGCCTTCTATATTTTTCATTAATAATCTCTCCATTATCTGAACCCTTCTGTCTTTTCAGAATTGCGCGGATTGGCGGCATCTATTGTTGATCTATCTCCCAGGAAGTCTTCTCAACGCTTGTTGGAGATGGCCGCTCCGCAGGCAATATCTCCTCAACGCATCATCCTCTCTTCCGGGCAAGGTCAGTGTCTTTTTCCCTCTCCTCACGGTGTTATTATTATTTCACATAATGACATTGATGTCTTCTACAGTTCTGGAAGCCGATGACGAGGTTGAAATTCTTGACGGGCCTGGGGAGCCTTCAGACCCCTCTTACATGACTGTGGGTAAGTAAAGTCTCAACGTTGTTCTATTTCCTCTTTACTTGTGAATCTCGCTGATTGTTTTCTATGAATCTTAACAGTTTTGCCAGTTCTTACCACGCTGGAATCTCGCATCGTGATGCCACCCGGCCCCTATGCTCTACGTGCCTCGGAATAGATGGCAAAGCTAAGCCTTCACTCCTTGTCAGCTCTGATTGAAGATCTTCGTGCTGGGAGTCTGATCACGGCCGAAGCATTTGCCGCTGATGCCAACGGTTCTCTTCCCTTTCTTGCCACTTACCATAGTGAAACATTGGTGTAAATCTGGGTTGAGTTCTGTCGGCAGGTGGAGGCTTGCTTGCACATTCTTGAATGTACACGCCTTCCCTCAGAGGTTGTGGCCGCGAAGGTAAGCTTACGGGGGCTGATTGAGCGGTGCGCTGCAAACATGCTATCATACGAGAAGAGGCTCAGCCGAAAGTTTTCGGAGAGGGAGCTGGCTTCCAAAGCGTTAAGGGAGCTTTAAGCTAATCTTACGGCCAAGACCACTCGGACATATGATCTTTGGCGAGGGCTTCAAGAGGCTATCAAGGAGGTGGTAGCCATTCATAAGGCCGCCGTTTTTACTCGTGAAATGGTCGAAGCCCATAAGGTTACTGAAAAAGAGCTTGAAGGCCGGCTTGCCTCATATCAGGCCCAACAGGATCAAGCGAAGGCCCGTCTTTTGACGATAATAAATCATGAAGCCGAGGCCCAGCGGAAAAGGGATGAACTGGCAAATCTACTGAATCACCCGCCGGCTTGAAGAATTGTGTATATATATATTTTCTTTATTCTTCTTTTGTACATACTCCTGAATGAGAGTATATTTTCTTTAATTCTTTCATAAATTGTACTTTGTATTCATTTTGATTCATGAATAAAAGACATATTTTGCTTCATGATGGTGTGTCCCTCTTAGTAAGTATATTCCGTGGATAGTCTATTTTGATTTCTTTGTAGGACAGTGATGGCTTAGGATTCAGGGTTAAGATCTGTCTCCTAAGACTTTTCAACTTTATGAGCCGTGAGAGTCTCATAAAGGATTTTCTCCCTACGGGTCGAGAGGATCCCGTGGGTGTAATTTCTCCTTAAGAATCGTGAGGATTCCTAAGTGCGTTTTCTTCTGAGAGTCGTAAGGATCTCCCTTAGGAGTCGTGAGGACCCGTAAGTGATGGGTGAGATTACCATTATCCGCATTTCACGGAGTCAGAAGTTGCTCTGGATGCTTCCCACGGGGTCGATTTGACATAGCCGTGTTCTGCGAGTACCAGGCTCCGCTCTGGATGCTTCCCACGGGGTCAGAATTGACATAGCCGTGTTCTGCGAGGACCAGGATCTGCTCTCGACATTTCCCACGCGGTCAGGATTGACATAAGCCGCGTTCCACGTGTCCAGGAATTTGCTCTGGATGCTTCCCACGGGGTCATAGCCGTGTTCTGCGAGGACCAGGCTCCGCTCTGGACGTTTCCCACGGGGTCAGGATTGACATAGGCCGTGTTCCACGTAACCAGGAATTTGCTCTGGATGCTTCCCATGGGGTCATAGCCATGTTCTGCGAGGACCAGGCTCCGCTCTGGACGTTTCCCACGGGGTCAGGATTGACATAAGCCGCGTTCTACGTGACCAGGAATTTGCTCTGGATGCTTCCCACGGGGTCATAGCCGTATTCTGCGAGGACTAGGATTCTCTCTGGACGTTTCCCACGGGATCAGGATTGACATAAGCCGCGTTCCACGTGACCAGGAATTTGCTCTGGATGCTTCCCACAGAGTCATAGACGTGTTCTGCGAGAACCAGGATCCGCTCTGGATGTTTCCCATGGGGTCAGGATTGACATAGGCCGCGTTCCACGTAACCGGGAATTTGCTCTGGATGCTTCCCACGGGGTCATAGCCGTGTTCAGCGAGGACCGGGATCCGCTCTGGACGTTTCCCACGGGGTCAGGATTGACATAAGCCGCGTTCCACGTGACCAGGAATTTGCTCTGGATGCTTCCGATGGGGTCATAGCCGTGTTCTGCGAGAACCAGGATCCGCTCTGGATGTTTCCCACGGGGTCAGGATTGACATAGGTCGTATTCTACGTAACAAGGTATTTGCTCTGGATGCTTCCCACGGGGTCATAGCCATGTTCTGCGAGGACCAGGAATTTTCTCTGGATGCTTCCCACGGGGTCATAGCCGTGTTCTGCGAGGACCAGGATCCGCTCTGGACGTTTCCCACGGGGTCAGGATTGACATAAGACGCGTTCCACGTGACCAGGAATTTGCTCTGGATGCTTCCCACGGGGTCATAACCGTGTTCTGCGAGGACCAGGCTCCGCTCTGGACGTTTCCACGGGTCAAGATTGACATAAGTCGCATTCCACGTGACCAGGAATTTGCTCTGGATGCTTCCAACGGGGTCTGATTGACATAGCCGTGTTCTGCGAGGACCAGGCTCCGCTCTGGATGTTTCCCACGGGGTCAAGATTGACATAGGCCGCGTTCCACGTGACCAGAAATTTTCTTTGGATGCTTCCCACGGGGTCATAGCCGTGTTCTGCGAGGACCAGGCTCCGCTCTGGATGCTTCCCACGGGGTCATAGCCGTGTTCTGCAAGGACCAGGATCCGCTCTGGACGTTTCCCACGGGGTCAGGATTGACATAAGCCGCGTTCCACGTGACCAGGAATTTTTGACTTTATGCGCATTTCACGGAGTCGGGGTTTGACTCTCGGTCATCTGTGCACCGCCGAGTCATGGAATTGGGAATTGTCGCGGTTCCGCTTTACTTGATTTTGCGTCTGTTGTAATGAAACGAGTGTGGAGATGATCTCCAGGCTATCTGTGAACCGTTGAGATTTGGCTTCTTCTTTTGATGGAGCCTGGGGAGGGAAGGTGTGATTCCTTCTTTGTTTGCGCCCTTGGATTGTATACAGGGATTGATGTGATATCACCTGTAGGGCAAAAAGTTTCGTTTTATATATTTTTCTTTCCGCGATGCTCTATCATTTCAGCTTTTATATCGCGAAGGTCGCGATTGCCCAATCATTTCGGCTATTTTTTGCGGTGCCCAATCATTTCAGCTATTTGTTTTATTTTTACTCGCTACTTTTTATTGCGAGTTGCCCAATCATTTCGGCTATTTTGCATGCATACATTTTTACTTGCTGATTTTGTTGCAAGTTGCCCCATCATTTCGGCTATTTCGTATGCATGTGTGGCTCGCTGGCTTTTTGCTGCAAGCTTGGAATTAGACACTGATTTCGGCATCAGCACCGCTACAACTGGGATATTGCCAGGAGCAAATCATATTTTCCTTCGTCGATGTCGAACAAAGGTGGCTTAATAGACAGGGTTAAGATCCTGTCGACTAAGGCTTTTGACTTCATGAGCCGTGAGGGTCTCATAAAGGTATTTCTCCCTGAGAGTCGTGAGGATCTCGTAGGTGCATTTTTTCCTTAGGAATCGTGAGGACTCCTAAGTGTATGGCTTCTCATAAGTCGTAAGGATCTTACAAGAGTATTTTCTCCTTATAAGTCGAGAGGACTTACAAGGGCTGTTGACTGTGCAAACATATCCCTAGTTACGGATGGGACTTTGTTAGGGAAATGTTTATTCGCGCCCGTGGATTGTATACAAGGGTCAGCATTAAGTCACTTGTAGGGCAGCATTGGAGGTTGTGGTGGCTGCTTAAGAACATGTTCAGATCCCTGTAGCTTAAGACTTTTAAATCTTATGAGCCGTGAGGGTCTCATAGGAGGGTTCTCCTTACGAGTCATGAGGATCTCGCAAGTGTAATTTCTCCTTAGGAATCGCGAGGATTCCTAAGTATGT
Organism: Agapanthus africanus; assembly: GCA_030015575.1. Lineage (NCBI taxonomy): Eukaryota > Viridiplantae > Streptophyta > Magnoliopsida > Asparagales > Amaryllidaceae > Agapanthus > Agapanthus africanus. Next base: position 403,976,939 of record CM057349.1, on the reverse strand, counting down.
TGCTCCTTTGTGAGTCGTAAGGATCTCACGCAGGTGGTTTCTCCTCACAAGGTCGAGAGGACCTTGCAAGTGTTTTTTAACGAGGTTGCGCCCTTTCGGGTTTTCACAAAAACTCGCCGGTAACCCTGCTGTTTTTACTCACGGAGCCCTTTCGGGTTTTCTTCCGTGCCCATTTGCTTATGGACATACCGTTTTTTTTTTATTATTATTATTATTTTTGTGTCAGCCTTGGGATGCTGCAGTCCACAGTAGTTTATCGACATCTCGGTCAACAGCCAGTCTTAGAACATAGTGGTCCATTGTTAGTTTAAGGACGTTTCGGTCCGTCGCCAGTTTTACGACATAGTGGTCCATCATTAGTTTAAGGACATTTCGGTCCAATAGCCGGCTACTACTTATAGAGTTTGGGCTCAGGAAGATAGTGAGCGGACATAGTCGTCGTCATCTATCATTGACCTGAGCCGTGACTCGTCAGGCGTAGTATTTCTTGAGGAAGCGACCGTTTATTAGCCTGAAAGGTCTTTCACCATGCATGTCCATGAGTAGATAGGCTCCACCCTGGTAGTGTAAGTCCGCGGGGGCGCCCCGGCCGTCGATCCGACGCCGGAAACGCGGAAACAAAAACTTTGCAAACTGGCACCACCGCGCACTTTTAACCCGGATCGGGCCATTAACCTAGCAATTAGCAAACTGAAAAAGGGGTAGAGAGTTATACCAAGCGATCTGTGTCCTTCGGTCTTCGTCTCCACTCCGATCTCCCGCGGATACTTCGTCCGTCACCTCCTCGTTGAAAAGGGCACCACGTAGCCGGGTTCGTTTACGGGGTCCCACCTCTTGACCGAGGCAACTCGGGCACGAAGTTGGCTAGCCGACGCATCCAAGATTTGCTGTAGACTAGTGTAGTGGGTTGTCTCTTTGGGGGTTTTGAAGTTTCCTTTGGATGGAGGTAAAGAAAGAACTTTGGAAAGGTGAGAAGGGTTTTGTGAGCATGCCAAAAAAAATGAGATGTATCAATTTCCCTCTCTCAATGAAATGAACCTCACCCTCTCTCAAAATGGCCGGCCCCCCCTCTTCATATGGGTGGAGGAAAAAGAATAAATATCCAATTGAAGAAAAGAAAAGATAATCAAAGATTTTAGTCACTCTCATTTCCCTTTTCAATCCTTTCACCAAAACCATCACAATAAAACAAAGGATGAGACCAATATGGAATCTCATGATGAGGAAGCCACATAATGCAATAAAACCCCTCCACAAAAAGTAATTTGCACAATTGCAAATTACTCCCTCCATCGAAAGTCCGGCTGTGAAGGATCAAAGGAAAACTGGCCAGAACGGAATGCAAACTGGCAACTTCAGAAAACTGATCCCGTAATAAATTACAGGAAAACCCCGCTACTGCAAATACATGCCCGCATTTGTATTCTCACTGAACACAAATGCAAAGAGACAAAACTACACTATCTAATACTAGGATCCGGTTTAAGCCAAAGCCCGCTAGTAAAAACCGTCCGATCACGATCCGTGCAATACCGCACGTATCTGATCGAACCCTGCCATATCTCCATACGGCCTCTACAGCGTTTCGCCCGAAACCTGAGTAACTGAGTGTGCGGTGGACTCTATAGACTCGTCAATACTATGGCTGTGGATTTAACCACTAGCACGTCAGAGGTATCAGCCAATACGTAACGGGCTACCAGGTACTGACCAAAAGGGACGTCGATGAGCGAACTCATCCTGACACCCTACTGAGCCTGTCAGTGACAATATCCGTACAGTCCGGTCCATTCGTCTATGAGCATCGCATGGCGGGCCTAGGGGGTTGGTAAAAGTCAGACCCCAATAGCGGTACAAGTCGTGTCGGAGTGTAGCCCAGAACACCCTGAGATACTACTGGAATACCTACCAGCAAATCTCCTACCTTGGCCAAGGACTTTTCATGTTCTGGCTCTCCTAGACACAGCGCGACCTCACCCCCAATATCGGGAGAGACGAACCACTGCAGATCCGCTCACTGCCTCCATGTGGCTCGGGACTGTACCCAACTAAAACCTGTTTGCACGACTCCTTTGAGCCGTGGTAGGGTAGTAATCAAAGCACAGTGGGAACTCACACGAGACAAATGACGATCCCAGGTCGATGAACTAACCTGTACACATGTCACCAGGGAACTGCTATCTGACATCTGGTATAATCCCAACTAGCAGGTTCCCGGCGAGTCCTGTCCGGTGTACTCATAACCCAATGAGCACCTGTATACATCTTAGGTGAACCAACTGACACTAGTGGCTTGTGAGACCGGCCACCACCCCTCGTCGGGGTCTCGACTGTATACACTAGTCTACTCTGGAGTATCGATGCCCTGTCTCGAAACTCCCACGACTAGGGACCTTTTAAGGATGTGCTTATAGACTCCAGCTCTCACGTATATGATCGCCCTCATACTGTTGGTAGTCAAGCAAGAATCCTAGGGGCTCTATCAACGTGCAATAGCGACTCGTAAGGTCACCTAAAGCAGTACACGATGATAAAGATAAACCAGATAGCATACTATCATCTCGAGTAAGACTGTCCTACCGGCATAGGTCCTCCTCAATCATTGCAATCACGTGCCTGTGATCCAATAATTGACTCTGAGGGCACTATATCCAACAGGTAGACCTTGTCTATTATGTACGGGCCTTCATAGTTCGGCTCGAATTTCCCCCGTTTGGCACGATTGGGGATCATAGGTCTTTTGACCACTAGTACGAGTTCGCCTTGGCGGAATGTCCTCGGCCGAGTCAATTTCTTATATGAGCGCGTCATCCTCGTTTTATAAGCCTCCAGATTTTGTTGCGCCATGAGCCGGGTTTCATCAAGGGCGTCGAGCTCCTCAAGCCGAAGGTGAGCATTTTCCTCGCCTGTTAGCTCGTAGTGAACTGCCATTCGTAGAGAGAGTAGCTCTATCTTGATAGGGAGTACCGCTTCCGTACCGAATACCAACGCGTACGGCGTCGTGTTCGTGGCCGTTTTGAACGTAGTTCGATATGTCCAGAGAGCTTCATGCAGTCTCTCGTGCCAGTCCTTCTTGTTTCGAGACACCGTCTTTTCACGGTCTTCGTTAAAGTCTTGTTGAAAGCCTCAGCTAGACCGTTAGCTCGGGGATTGTAGACCGAAGAGTATCTCCAGTCTATGTTATGCTGTTGTGCGAAGCGGCTGATCTTGTGGCTTCTGTAGGCCGGTCCGTTATCGGAGATAATCCGTCGCGGAGTGCCAAACGGATAGATGACGTGTGTCTTGAAGAAATGGAGGATATTCTCCATCTTCACTTCCCTCAACGGTACTGCTTCTGCCCATTTGTAGAAGTAATCAGTTGTCGCCAAAATGAATCTATGTCCTCTGGATGATGCTGGTTCGATGGGGCCAATTATGTCAGTTCCCCACATTTCAAATGGCCAGCTAGCCACCGTTGGATGCAGTGGATTTAGATGCTGATGGATAAAGTCCCCGTGAATCTGGCATGAGTGGCATTGCTTCACGTATTCGAGGCAGTCCTGGATCATCGTGGGCCAATAGTAACCCATACGTTTGATCTTCAGCTTCATCTTCAGCCCAGCTTGGTGAGAACCGCAGAGTCCGTCGTGAGTTTCTTGGACGATTCTCATTGCCTCTTCAGGTTCCAGGCATCTTAGCCACAGAGAATCAAATGACCTTTTATACAGAGTATCATTGACGAAGGCGAAGGAAAGAGCTTGTTTCATGAGCTGATGTCTCGAGGATGCATCTTCAGGCGTTCGACGGGATTTGAAGTAGTCTATAAAGACTTCTTTCCAATCTTTAGCCTTTTCTTGGTCTTTTACTTATAGGGCCGTTTGCTTGGTCTCTCTTTTTTCTTCGGGTGTTTCTAGAGATATTTCTGCTGGTGCAAGAACCCGATGGCTCTGCACAATGATCCTCACGTCATCGAGGTTCTCGTCTGCCAATTCTTTAGCAAGCTTGGCAAACGCATCCGCCTTGCTATTTTCCGCACGCGGTATGCTTTCCAAGGTGTAGGAAGGAATTTGAGTCAGCAGTTGCTGTACTCTCTCGCCGTACTTCACCAACTTTGGCTTGCACGTTTGATAGTCGCCGTTTACTTGACTAACGACCAGTTGGAAGTCTCCGTATATGAGAAGGTTTTCAATTCCCATGTCGATAGCGATCTCGAGACCTGCTATCAAAGCTTCATATTCGACTTCATTGTTTGTCTTCGGCTCTGTTAAGGAGAAGGCAAAGCGCATTATCCCTCCTTGTGGAGTCACGAAGATGAGGCTTACCCCTGATTTGATTATGGGGGTGCTTTGTTTGCGCTTTTTCATGGAAGATGCTCCATCGAAGTAGAGTTCCCACTGGGTACCATCATCTCTTCTCCCTTTGTTGATCGTGTCAAACGCGTGTTCGTCCGGCAGTTCGCAGTTCAAGGGAGATTCGGCAGGTATCGGATGCTCAGCGAGAAAGTGGGCGATGGCCTGGCCTTTCACTGCCTTGAGGGGACGATAAGTTATCGAGAACTCCATCAAGAGCAGGGCCCATTTAGCGAGCCACCCTGTTAATATGGCCTTCGACATCAGGTATTTTAGAGGATCCGCTTTTGATATGATATGGACCTCATGCTCCAACGCGTAGTGTTTGAGCTTCGTTATAGTGAAGATCAACGCCAGGCAGTGTTTTTCGATAGGGGAGTAGTTGCTTTCTGCCCCCAGTAGAACTTAACTCAAGTAGTAGAGGGCTCTCTCTTTCCCTTGGTCGTTTTCTTGTGCCCACAGCGCGCCTAATGAACCCTCAAGGGCGGTTGTATACAGAATGAGAGGCTTTCCCTTTACCGGAGCGGCCAGTACTGGCGGATTCTGTAGGTATTGCTTGATTTCGTCCAGTGCGCTTTGGCATTTGCGATCCCAGACGAACGAGGTTCCCTTCTTCATTAGGTGATTGTAAGGACGACACTTGCCAGAGAGATTGGCTATAAATCGTCGGATATATGCGAGCTTTCCTTGGAGAGACCGCGGTTGCTTGAGAGTCCTTGGCGAAGGCATTTCCATAATCGCCTTGATCTTCGACGAGTCTATCTCGATGCCTCGGTGTCGGATGATGAATCCTAGGAATTTGCCCGAGGAAACCCTGAACGCGCATTTGAGAGGGTTTATCTTCAAGTTGTATTTCCGAAAGCGCTGAAACACGATCTTCAGATGCTCTAAATGTTCCTCGTATGATTTTCTTTTAAGTATAAGGTCGTCGATATAGCATTCGACGATTTCATGTATGAGGTCATCGAAGATCTTTGTCATGGCCCTCTGATAGGTGGCACCGGCGTTCTTTAGACCGAAGGGCATCACTTTGTAGCAGAATATGCCCAAAAGGGTCCGGAAAGCGGTATGCTTCTGGTCTTCGGGATGCATCTTTATCTGATTGTATCCTGATGAGCCGTCCATGAAGGAGAAGACTTCGTGAGTGGATGTGTTATCTATCATCAACTCAGTGACTGGTACTGAAAAGTCGTCCTTTGGGCAAGCTTTGTTGAGATCTCGAAAGTCCACACATATGTGCACCGTCCCATTTTTCTTCATTACTGGGACGATGTTAGCAATCCAATCAGGATATTGAACTTCTTGGATGAAGCCGGAGTCGATTAGCTTCTTGATCTCGGCGTTGATGCTCATTTCAAGCTCGAGCCGCATTCTTATCGGCGCTTGTTTCATCGGTTTGACGTCTGGAGAAATCGCCAATCTGTGGACAGCAATTCTTGATCGAGTCCCAGCATCTCGGAATAGTTCCATGCAAAGTAATCTCTATGCTGCATGAGCACGTCCTTTAGCGTAGCCACCCTTTCTTCAGACAACAGCTCACTGACGAATGTCGGACGCGGGTCACTTGCCGTCCCCAAATCAATTTTCTTAAGGTTGTCTGCAGTAGTATGTATTCCATCTTCCAACTCTTTTGGCGCCGGTGGAAACTCTGAGATTACCTCGTCATGATCGTTTTCGAAGCACCAGGGGAGGTCATCCGTATTCTTAGGCTCTTCTTCTAACAGCGTTATTACGTGACAGGTACGAGATCGCTTCCAAGACCGATGTTGGTCTGGTTCTACTCTCGCCGCATACGTGGCTTTCGGTTCATGCTTCTGTGGTAGGTCTACCCTCCAGCTGCTAGACAGAGCGAATTTGCCGAGTTGGTATTGGTCTTCGACCCAGTTCTTGAAGGTGAAGCAATCTTCAAGGGGATGCCCTATTGCTCGGTGATAGGAGAAATAGTCGGGATGCGAGACCTCGTTTGCTTGCTCGGGGTGCTTGGACTCCGGGAGTGTCATCATCTGATGTTTCACGACAAGATTGAATATCTTCTTTGTCTTGTCTTGGGGAAAAGAATATTCCCGACCCATCTTCTTTATAAGGGACGGATCCCGGCTGCTCGACTCTTGCTCGCGTGGCTTCTTAGACCCGCTTGGTTGCTGTCGAACATTTTTTCTGTTCTTTGGTTTATTTTTGCCTCTGCGCCGGGTCTTTTGTATGATGGGCCAGCGACGAGGAGCATTGTCGTTCTCCGCGGCCTGCTGAAGGAGGCGCTGCGTCCTGGCTTTCTCTTAAATGGCCATTTCACGGTTATGGTCATCCCGGACCTTTTGACCTGCTTCCCTTATTAGTTTGTCCATCCGTTCTTCAAATGACGGACTCGGCATTTTGATGGTAGGATCTCGTTTTGGCTCAGGGTCAGCGTCTTCTAACAGGGCACCTCCTTCTTCATCGAAGTATAAGGAGCTTCTTCATCGTTTATTAATGAGTGGGAGATCACATGGCAGCTTGCCACATAATTTTCAGGCTTGTCTGACGAGTCTTCTCCATTGTCGTCGTCTCCGTCCTCAAGGACGTGGTCGAGAAATTCTTGGAGTGTGACTGGAGTCCGCGCTTTTTGATTATATTCTTCCAGCGCGTCAGTTTGCTTCTGCAGGTCCATGCGCTTGTCACCAGGCTTCACGGGCTTTTTGGTCTTTTTCTTCTTCTTCGAAGATTTTGACGGCTGGGTGTGAGCGCTTTAGCTATCACCACCAATCTTTGGAGTTGGGTGTGGCTTCAGCATTCCCTCGATGATCTCGGGTTCTAGTGAATTTTTCCACCTAATCGCCAGACATGTTTGGAGATCCTTCAGCATTCTTTTAATCTTGGCTGAAAGAACGACCTCCCATGGAGCCTCTTCAACAAAAGAGCACGATGCTCCCGGTGTGTCCGTCTTCTTAAGAGCGTGCGGTTGAGGCGGGCTTACTTTCCATTTCTCAGACAGTGCGAATTTGCCCTGTTGATACCGGTCTTCAATCCAGCCCTTGAAGACGAAGCAATCTTCAATTAGATGGCTTACCGTTTGATTGTAGGGGCAATAATTGGGACTATTAACCTCGCCGGGTTGCAACGGTCGTTTTGGATTCGGCAGATTGATGGGCCTGTTGCGCACTGCTAGCTCGAACAATCTCTTCGTTTTGTCCCGGGGAAACGAATAAGGGCGCTTCATCTTCTCATTATAGAATTGTCGTCTCTCGTCTAGGCGATCAGTTAGTTTTGGGCCACTTGGCTGCTGTTGAGTATTCGCAACGAATGCCGCCTTCCCTTTACCCTTTTCATTCCGCGGCTCTGGCTTTGGAGGGGACGGTCTATGACCCATCTGGTCCATTTAGGCCATTTTGTCGATCAAGGCCTAGAACGTGGTCGGTTTGAAGAACATCATGAATTGGGAAATATTTGCCTGAGGGTCCAAAGTGACAATGAACATGCCCACTGTCGGCGCTTCCTCGATGCGCTGCTCATATTTTGACCATAAATTTCGCCACCGTATTGTATATTGTACTGAAGTTTTGCCTGGCTTCACCCTGGCATTAATTAATGCGGTAATCGGGGTACTCTAGCTAGCGCTCGCGAATCTCTGCGTAAACAGCAGTTCCATCTCCGCAAATGTCTTGACAGAGTCGTTTGGAAGTTCAGAATACCACTCGAACGCCGTCTCCGACAAGCTACCAACAAACTGGCGAAGCAGAAGTTTATCATCACCCCCGGTGTTGCCGCACAAGACTCTGAATTGGGCGACGTGCTGATGCGGATTCCCCATCCCTTTATATACGTGAAATTTAGAGATCGTATACCCCGGCGGGTACTTTATTTGGTCATACTAGCCTGGATATGGTCGTCCAGTCTTAACGACCTGCCCAGCCGCTTCGTTCGCCTGGTGAGCTCGTATTTGCTGAGCAATGTAATCATCCAGAGCGGCCTTGGAGATGGTCTATTCCTTGGCTGCTGAAAGAGCCGGATGAGGGTTCGATATCTCTCCTCTGTCATCTTCAACGATGATCGGGGGGTCTTCAGCTGGAGGTTCTGGCTGTAACATCATTCCAGCCATGTCTTGGAACAAAAGAGCCATTCGTTTTATGTTGGCCGCCTGCTCCGCAGCTTCTATTTCTTTCCTCTCGAGCATTCTTTAGGAGAATTCAGTATCAGTTTCTTGTTCCCGACACTGCTCTGAGGTCTCCAGATTGTCTTTCGGTCCAGTGAGTGCGGCCATTGCAGTCGGCATCTCCTGAAGTTTCTGCTGCTGTTGTTCCTGAGCCTTCGTTATCGATCGAATAAGCGGTCGATGACCCGTAGAAGCACGGCTTTCCTCTTTTCCGGAAGCCATATAAACGGTGTGTATTACCATGCCCCCGGACTTAGAGCGTTTAGATTCGACATCCTTGCGGCTGGTCACGGACGCATGGGCTTTCTCTGGCCTCCTTCTCTTGTGAGCAGTTGAAGTCGAGGGGGTCGTTGCAGCGGACACCCAGACGGATGACATTCTCTGTGGTACCACGGGATGGCTCTTTTCTTGTTGGGCCTTAAGCTTCTTTGGCCGGCGAGAGTAGTCCTGGTCAATCATCGATTCCTGGACCTGTCGCCAGACTTTGTAAATTTTGGTGGACAGCCGCTGAGGGGGCTACTCCATCTTCTTTTCTGTAGTAATCTCCATAGGTGGAGGAGATTTCTTCAGCACGGCGGTCGGAGAGTTCTTGCGAACCCTCCTAAGCGGTTCAAAGCTGTTTCGAGTTGGAACGGCAACATTGATTTCTACCATGGGAGCGGCGGTGTTAGCCCAGAGGGGGAGTTGCCCCCAGCCTTCCTTACTCGGCGCCAGTGGCGACGTCGAGCGTGTCGAGCCGTTGGGATTGTCTCAGTCATGGGGATGGCTTCATCGTGCCCCCTGTTCTGGTCAGGTGTTGCCGGTATCAGCCTCTTGAAGACCGACGCCCGTTGAGCGGGGACGGCCAACCTATCAAAAGCAGACTTTCGCGCAGGAGGAGAAGTTTTGACAACTTCGTTTGGGGCGAAATCCGGAACAATCAATCTTGCGAAGAACGACTCCTTGGCAGGAGAAGCCGCTTTGACGACTTCTGGAGCAGGGATGGCTATCCTCTTCGGAATAACCCTTTCTGGGATTGCAGGCTTCTTCATGGGCCCAGATGAACTTTGGCCCAATATAGCAAAGACTGAAGCATTTGTTTTGGGTGACCCATTGAAAGGGGCCGTAATGGTGGTAAGTCGATCAAAGACCGACTTCTTGGGAGCTTCTTGTGATAGTACAGGAGCGCTGAAGCTCATTGGCAAGAGCATGGTCCCGAAGAACAATCCAGTGGTGGCTTGAGTGACCTATTCCACTGGCATAGAGAAGATGGAGGCCGCTTGGGGCCCATACGTCACTCCTCCGGACATGACGGAGTGGGAGTTGCAGTTGCATTTAGTGCAGGTTGAAGCCGTTGATCTTCTGTTTTCTGCACGGAGCAAGACACCAAATCTTAGTACCTCGAACCCAAGGACAACCATATCAAACCGCGATTCGTTCGTGAACACGACACACGAAGTGTGGAGTGGAAAAAGGAAAAGGTCATGCCAGAATCTGTTCCCCGCCGAAATACGGAGACGTGACCACGCGGGTCCGTCTTGCCTGAATTTCGGGGTGGATGCTAATTGGTGCTATCCATCCACCTCTACGAAGATGCCAAGTTGATTTATGGCACCGTGTATCGAAGGTTTAAACGGATGTGGCCGATGTAGCAGACTTCGTCAGATTCCCCTTCATTTGAGGGATTTTTGATTGTGGGAATGCTCTTCCCTGCAGGCGCAAGCCCCTGCAGTTAATTACGCTACCGCATCGCTGTAACCACTTTCTCCTTCTCCAGATGGTCACTTCGTGTCGTGTGTGTTTGTTTTGTTTGTGGTTGCCCATGGATTGTATACGGAGACTAATTTATGTTGTCGCCCGTAGGGCGTGGATTAGTCCAAATTCGTATCTTCTTAGATTTGGGTTTGGGGTTGGGTTTAAGGATACGTTAGTCTCATTTGGGACTAAAATCAACTTAAACTTTTGTTAAGGATACGTTAGTCTAATTTTAGACTAAGATCAACTTAACGGGATCATTTAAATCCAACAAGAGAGCATTTAGACTCAATTGTTTAGTTTAGGGACGTTACGGTCGATTAGTTTAAGGACATTACGGTCCAATGTTAGTTTAAAGACATCGCGGTCAAGGTTAAGGACATCATAGTCCGTGGGTTTAAAGGGACCCCACAGTCCGAGGTTAAGGACATCATAGTCCATGAGTTTAAGGACCCCACAGTCCAGTTTAAAGACGTCATAGTCTGTGAAATGTGTGATTGTCGGGACCCGTCACCTCTCTGAAGACGTTGAAGGATTACAACGACAAATATCAAAGGAATTCAGAGATGTACCCTTGAACCAAAGTTGATTGGGAGATCTATAGTCCAATTTGAAACTAAGATCAATTAATTAGATTGTGAGCACATTGGCTCAGTTAAATCTGAATTGAGGACTTATGGCCAATTTAGGCTAAGTCCAATTAAGTTTAAAATTTTGGCCCTTTGTTGGGCTATTAAACATTTGTCTGGGTTTAACCCCCCATTATTTGGCACTGCTAAACAGGGGTTCTGACAACATTTTATCTTTGGCTAAGCATTAAACATTGTAGCTCTGGATTTTAGAGTTCATTTGAAGGGGAGATTTGCCTCTGGAAAACTTAGCCAATTTGGGCTAAGCTGGCTTTAAAATAGTGTTAAACACTAGAGGGCATATGGTGGTCACGTGTCCTCACGTGATGTATTTAAAACAGTGTCAAACACTGGAGACAAAATGCTCAAAATAGTGTTAAACACTAGAAAGGAAGGGGTCATGTGAGGGCACCCAAAGGTGGGGCCAGACCTCCTTTATTTTGTTCTCAGAATATTCGGGTAAGTGTTAAACACTTTTAGCTATCACGGCCATCACGTGTGGGCACGTGATCGGTACTCATGCATTGATTTATTAGAGTATTTATTAGGGGTCACGTGAGGACACGTGAGAGTGCCCAAAGTCAGTACTGTCTTTTCTTTTGTTCCCTTTGTTTTGGAAGTCACGTGGGAGCACGTGAGGCATTGCCTCTGGGCTAATTCCTTCTTATTTTGAGGAGCCTGTGTAAGGTGTCACGTGGGGGCACGTGACCTAGTTTTATTCTTCCTTTTCTGATCATTGAGGATAGGGGTCACGTGTCACCACGTGACTAAGTTCTGTTTTTTCTTTTCTGCTTATTGAGAATGGGGGTCACGTGTTACCACGTGGTCAAGTTCTTTACGTGCATGGAGAGCTTTCAAGTCTCTTTGTTTTAAGAATTAAATTCTCTATAGGGTTAAACCCTAATTATGTTTTAGAGGAATTAAATTCCTATGTATGTGGAAGAATTAAATTCTCATATAGGGTTACACCCTAGTTCTGTCTTGGAGGAATTAAATTCTTATGAATTTGGGAGAATTAAATTCTCATATAGGGTTAAACCCTAGTTTTATTTGGGAGGAATTAAATTCCTATGAATTCGGGAGAATTAAATTCTCATATATGGTTAAACCCTAGTTTTATTTGGGAGGAATTAAATTCCTGTGAATTTGGGAGAATTAAATTCTCTAAACTCAATTCTCCCTCTAAGTTTTGGATCTGCATAGCAGAATCTTCCCAATGAGAATTAAATTCTCAACTTGTGGGGAGATTTACTTCTGCAGATCTTCAACCAGAGGAAGAACTAAGTTCTTTTTGCAGAAGAGTTAAACTTTTAGATTGAGAATTAAATTCTCTTTTATTTTATGGAGCTTAGATCTCTTTCCCCTTTCTCACCTAGGGTTTCTTTTCTTGAGAATTAAATTCTCCTCTCTTTTCTCTCTGCTATTGTTTTTCTTTAGAAAATCAAAATTCCAAGATCCAAAAAAAAAATCTTTCTTCTCGCTTCTTGGCTCCTATTTATAGGAGAAGGAAAAGAATCAATTTGTTTAGAGAATCTTTCATTGAAAGATTTGGTTGTTTTTTGTAACTAACGTGATCTTTTAGATCACTCAGTGAATTTTATTCACCATTGGATTTTTAATCCAGAAGATATTCTGTCTGTTATTCTTGGTGAATTTTAGGGAAATCTTTCCTTATATAAAATCTTTCCATAAATTGGTGATTTTTAATCACCATCGGATTTTAAATCCAACGGTGCTCTATTTTTCAGAGCACCATCTTTTTTGTTTGGAAAGATTTAAAGAAATATTTTCCCAGTTAGGGTTTTTGATTTCCCTTAATTAGAATTTAATTCTATTAGCTCAGAAGGCTTTTAAAGCCTATCACGTGTTGGTACGTGATTCCAATGTTTGATCATTGAAATAGAATTTAATTCTATCAATTAATGAGTTTAGGAACCTGATTAGTCGAAAATATTGCATATTTTAGCCGGCAATTTCCTCATCATTTGCATCCATATAGAAGTGTTCGGCATTCAGATTTTACATATTAGCAAAACTATCGCAAAAATCAGATTGCATGTATTAGACTCTGAAACCGACACTATAAAGGAAATTAACCACATTTCATGGCATCGCATCATCCCTATATTGCGCAACACTTGTTTTGAGATCTGTGTAGGAAAATCCAGAAGAAAGGCCAAAAATTTACATGGTACCGATCAAACATTATGCCAACTCAATAATTTCAGTTCTGGTATCAATCCAAAAGGCAAAACAAAAATCAACATATCAAAGAAAGGTCCAAGTATCAACCAAAGACAGCACCAGAGAGTTCAAGCTCCAAGCCTCCTACATGGCCGCGGAACCGCGGCCGGAGCCTGCTTGCGCCGCGGTTCCGCGGCCATATTGCCACGTCCACCTTCTCAATTTTAGTGCACAATGCTTCTATCAGTGGCTACAGTTCAGAAATATACCTCAAGTTCCAGAAGACTCCAGAGACTTCTGCCAGATCAGTAAGCTTTGGGATCAACACTAAACTAGCCTATCATTCTAGAAACTTCTCCTTAAACCCTAACTTAAACCCTAAGCTAAGCCTAACAAACTCCTTCTATAAGCCTCAACAAACTTTTGGAGGGAATTGTAATTTCAAACCTAAACCTAGGGTTTGAGAGATCTATAAATAAGACCCTAGGCTCACTTGTAAAAAAGGGAGGTCTTGATCTGGAAAAATCTAATCATCTTTACCTAATTCTAGTATCAAACTAGAGCCATTTTTACCCTCTTCTTCTTCCACAAGTCTAGTGAGAGGACTTGTGTGAAACCCTAACCCTAATTCCAATCAAAAGCCAAGATCCCGAGTACCCATCAAGCAAGAAGCCTTGCAACCTTTTATGAGCCAAGCCGATCTTCAACAGAGCAAGTGGTCCAAGCCGATCCGCGACTCACGGAGCCGAGCGACGCCAATTCGACAATTTAGTTCTTCCTCTTGTAGTTCTTGAGCGACTGTAATCAAATTGTTGATATAAATAAAAGGTGATATTCTTTTATCTTGTTTTCTTTAAATTCTCGCATCATGATATCTTTTCAATTCTTGAATACTTTCTGTGTGATGATGTTTGAGTAATACTCCGCTCGTCGAGGAGTCGAGACGATCAATAGAATGATGATGTAATATATCTTAAATCGATCATTGAATCCTACGAGTTTTGTAAACCCTAGCAAGTTCAAGAATCGACGACCCAATTCGTTGCGATGCTTTCTTGATTGATATCGCTCGAGATTGGGGAGTTACGATCGTTTCTTGAAATTGTTAGAGGCTAGAATGTGAATGATATCGATGAAAGAACAAGGGTTAAACGATGAAACCCTAGTTTCATCAAGAAAGCCCTAACTCTCGTCGATCATCATCGATCTAGTATCAATCCTTCGAAAGAAAAGAACACGAAATCTTGAGATTACATCACGTCTATAGATCCGATCGATTCCTACGAGCCTCATTTAGATTCTTGACATTTTGGTTGGAAATATTATTGAAACCCAATTCTTGATTGTTTATCAGTTTCTTGATTCTTGATTAAACTCGTGACACCTGAATCAATTGATAAATTCTTGAATCATGTTTTCTTTTCTTTTCAATTAACTTTTCGATTCAAACAAATCAAATATAAAAACGAATCGCACAATCCCTGTGGACGATCCGCACTCGCTTACGATCTACAACTGACACCGTAGTTGATTGCGGTCAAATATAATTTTTTGATTGTGAACTTTATTCAATTTTCTAATTACCGACACAAAGAGACTCTTATCGATTTGATTTACTTACTCAGTCTCGCATTCTACGATCAATCAAATAGTGCCGAAATCGGGGACTATTTGAATTGATACTTTTACTTTTACTTACACACAATCGGAAAAATTACGACAACCAAAATGGCGCCGTTGCCGGGGATCGCGCGCTAATTCGTTTCATATTATAGTTTGAATTGAAAGAATTATTCCATTGTTATTTTGAGATCAAAATTCGTGCAAACCCTAAATGATTTGTTGTGGTTCATTGCAAGGAAATCTGGAGCTGTTTGGCAATTGAAGAAAATTTTTGGAAAATACCAGAGAGTTGAGGGAGTCTACAGAAGCTCCCTGAAACATTTTGGTGGGGTGATCTCATCATGAGACCGTGGAAGAGCGGCATAAAGGCCGTATTGCGGCAGAACCGCGGCAGGCTTGGGGGATCTCTGCAAAATTTTTGCTTCAGGTACTTTCTTACCTTCTCCTCTCTCCTCTTTTTAGCTCCAACTAACAGTTTCTGCAGGTTTCTTTGCAAATAATCGCAGCGCCGCAAAAGCAAAAATTAAATTTATGCGTGATTTTGTTTCTTGGTTGTTTGCATTCTAAATACGGAAATTAAGGGGCACGGCCAAATCCAAATTAGGTGGGGATTTCATTACCCTTCCTAGGCCCCGAAAATCGCAAAACTTGCATCCGCATTGACCCACATTAACTAAAAGAAATCTAGAGAAGACTCTAAGGACTGTCGCACTCAATTAGGACAAGAGAAGGCCGTGGGTAATTCATTGCTTATCCGCGTTTTCTTGTAGTGCCTAAGGCGAGTGTGTCTAAGGCTAGTGGTTTTTAATTAGGCCCACTACTACGTAGTGGAGTACCTTCCCACTTACCTGGCACTTATCCGGCCACAGGGGGACAAAGAGGCAGTGGAGGATTCTATCCTGCGACTTGTCTTTTGGCAGTTAGGAGAGGTCTAGAGCCGGACCTAGGTGACCACTAGATTCTAGGGTTTGTGTGCTGCATTTGTTGTGTCGCATCATTTTTTCAAAAATCCATCTCTTTTTCAAAAGCAAACACCGCATTCATTACCCCTAATTATAAGCCAACGTTGCCACTTGTACTAACCCATTTTAGTGCAAGATAGGCTGGACACGGGATTCTAGTGCCCGTTTAGTCCGCGTACCCTTTATCGACTCCGAAGTCGATATTTCTCCATTTACCTTTCCTTTACCCACTACCACACCCACACCGATGGATCCGAATCCATCAAACTTCTTTAACCCTAATCTGCCGCCGTCCGTTGGTGCGCAGAATCCACCCCGCATTTCTCTCCAGGAGAGGTGCTACCCTATTCGAGGTCCTCTTTCAACCTGCTTATCCACACCACCAGCCAATGGGGATAACTTTGAGATTAAGCCCCAATACATCAATCTTTTACCCAAATTCCACGGACTCGAGATTGAGGACGCTTACGTTTTCATTACCAAATTTGAAAACGTATGCGCAATGATGGGTACGTCACAACTTTCAGTGGATGCTATGCGTCTACGACTTCTTCCATTTACATTGTGCGATAAAGCCGAGAAGTGGCTATATAACACTACCTCACACTCTATTACGAATTGGGAAGAATTCGTCGCTGCATTCCTTAAGAAATTTTACCCAATACAAAAGACAACTCGAATCCGTAGCAAACTGAATCAATTTGCCCAGCTCTCTACTGAACCATTTTCAAAATTCTTTGAACGTTTCAAGGATCTCTTGGTTCAGTGTCCTCATCACGGCATTCCGAGATGGGAGCTGTGCCGAATCATTTATGAGGGCATTAACCCAAGCACTAAACAGAGCCTTGAAAACATGTGTCAAGGTACTTTTATGACCAAAGATGATGGGGAAGCTTGGAAGTATTTAGAAGAGTTCGCTGAAAAATCACTACAGTGGGAGAGTGGAACCCAACCATTGAATAGGGATGGCATACACCAAATAGATGTGTCCATAGGTGTTCGGGCTGAGATGGCAGCAATGCAAAAGAAGCTCGACGCTATGGAACACAAATTTGCAGCAGCCTCCCTAAATCCAATGTCGCTCCCCAAAACTGTTTGTGGGTGCTGTTCTGATCCGTCTCATTTGACGGAAGAATGTCCATTAAACTCTGCGTTTCAAGGTCACGAGCATTCTAATGCCGCATTTCAAAGACCTCGAAACGATCCATATTCTTCCACGTACAATCAGGGTTGGAGGAATCACCCGAATTTCGTTTGGAACCAAAACCAATCTCAAAACACGGTTCCAAACACAAATCAATTTCAAAGGGCTCTTCCTCCACCACAACAGCAACCCCTTCAACTCACTCAGCACCCCTACCAGTCACAAAACTTCCAAAATCAGGTCAACACTCCTGCACAGTCTAATCCTATGACCTGTTCTAACGAGTTCTCTCAATTCACTCAAACCATGAAATCACTTTTGTCAAATTTCATAGAGGTTTCGGCTGAGGTTAGATCTTCCGTCGGTGAGATAAAGAAAAACTCAGCGTCCCAAGCTGAGAGTATCAGAACGATGGAAGCTGAAATCGCACGACTTAAAGCCGAAATGAGTGCGAGAGAAAAAGGGAAACTTCCCTCTCAACCCTACAGAATCCTGGGCATTACAATGTAAATGCCGTCACAACGTTGAGATCGGGAAGAGTGCTGAACAACCATGTCGGGGAAGGTATTGATGATACTGAAAATCATATCAACACCCCGGCTGAGACCTTTCCACACACACACACTTCTCCTTTTGATCCTTCTTCTTCTACCATACCAACTTCTCGCGAGCCTATTCTCCATTTCCCACTAGGCTCTACACCTGAACCCAACCCTTATAGTTCTCCACAGACGGTCCCCACACCTCTTTTGGGACCTCGTCCGCCCCTTCTTCCTTCTCCTATGATGGACCCTGCGCTTATTGCGAAAGCTCCTTACCCGAATCGGTTAAGGGGTAATAGAACGAGTCCTCATGTGGAGAAAATTATGGTAATGTTCAAACAGGTTAACATCAATATCCCTCTCCTAGATGCTATTCAGCAAGTCCCCGCTTATGCGAAAATTCTTAAGGACTTGTGCACTAGGAAGAGGAAGACTCAAGTGCCGAAGAAGGTCTTTATGGCTAATAATATTAGCACTGCTTTTATTCCCCAGCTACCAAAGAAACGAAAGGACCCAGGATGTCCTACAATATCGATTTCGATTGGGGGTAAAAACATAAATCGTGCTCTTTTAGACCTTGGCGCAAGTGTTAACCTCCTTCCATATTCTGTCTATGAGCAATTAAGGATTGGAGAGCTGAAACCTGCTCACTGCACTCTCCAGATGGCAGACCGATCTATCACCAAACCAAGGGGTGAATTAGAGGATGTGTTGATAAAGGTCGGGGAATTTGTTTTCCCTGTAGACCTCATTGTACTCGACACACAGCCTGTAGCAAACCCCGGAGCCAAATTCCGGTGATTCTGGGTCGTCCTTTCCTTGCCACTTCCAACGCTGTTATAAACTGTAGAAATGGTTCAATGAACTTATCATTTGGAAATATGACCATTGAACTAAATATCTACAAAGTTGGAAGTCAACCATCAGAACCCGCTGCTCATATTTTAGATGTGTGCTCTGTCCGTGAGATTGCTCCCGATAGTTGTGGAGCTGAGGAACTTTGTTTTACTGATCTCGATGACATTACCACATCTCTGTTTGATTTCACACATGATCTTAGTGAGGACACTTTCTCTACACTTGAGTCCTGCACTCCTGACTTTACTCCACCCGAGTCTGTATCTTTCACAGGCTCTGAGCTTCTTTCTAAATCCAAAAATCACTCAATGATCCCTCCTTCTATCATTTCTGCGCCTGAATTAGATCTCAAAATTTTACCTTCTCACCTTAAATATGCATATCTAGGAGAGAATGAATCTTTACCGGTTATCATATCCGCATCTCTTGCATCAGAGCAAGAGAATGCACTTTTATCGGTATTGAGATCTAACAAAGAGACGTTTGGTTGGAGTATGGCGGACATCAAAGGGATTAGTCCCTTTATAGTTGAACATCATATACATGTGATGGATGATGCCAGACCAACCCGAGAACCACAGAGACGGTTGAATCCCGTCATGAAGGAAGTGGTCATGAAAGAGATCGTCAAATGCCTAGATAATGGTATTATATACCCCATCTCCGATAGCCAGTGGGTGAGTCCTATACATGTCGTTCCTAAGAAATCCGGCATCACTGTTATAACCAATGAGGCAAATGAGTTGATTCAGACACGCGCCCAAACTGGGTTGCGTGTATGTATTGATTATAGAAAACTCAATGCTGCCACGAGGAAAGACCACTTTCTTCTACCATTCATTGATCAGATGCCGGAACGCTTAGCGGGACGAGAGTATTATTGTTTTATGGACGGATACTCAGGCTATAATCAGGTCCCCATCACCAAGAAGGATCAAGATAAAACCACTTTTACTTGTCCTTTTGGTACCTTTGCTTACAGTCGCATGCCCTTTGGGTTATGCAATGCTCCCGCTACCTTTCAGCGGTGTATGATGGAGATATTCTCTGATATGTGTTCCCCTCCAAAAGACGGCGCACAAGACTGCGAAGCCCTGGCGCTGAGATTCGGGGCAGATGCTATATGGTTTTACCCGTCTACCTCTCCGAAGATGCCAAATTGATTTATGGCACCATGTATCGGAGGTTTAGACAGATGCGGCCGATATAGCAGACTTCGTCAGATTCCCCCTCGCTTGAGGGGTTTTTGATTGTGGGGATGCTCTTCCCTGCAGGCGCAAGCCCCTGCAGTTAATTACGCTACCGCATCGCGGTAACAACTTTCTCCTTCTCCAGAATTTCACTTCGTGTCGTATGTGTTTGTTTTGTTTGTGGTTGCCCGTGGATTGTATACGGAGACTGAGTAATGCCGTCGCCCGTAGGACGTGGATTAGTCCAAATCCGTATTTATTTAGATTTGGGTTTGGTGTTTTAGTTTAAGGATGCGTTAGTCACGTTGCGGCTAAGATCAACTTAAACGTGATTCGTTTAATATATGGTCGTCGGGACTCGTCACCTCTCTGACGTCGTTGAAGGATTACAACGATAAGTGTCAGAGGAGTTCAGAGGTGTACCCTTGAACCAAGGTTGATTTGGAGTTTTGTCGTTCATTTGAGTGTTTAAGGATACGCTAGCCGTATTTAGGGCTAAGATCAACTTAAACGGGACCGTTTAGATCCGGCAAAAGAGCATTAGGAGGCTCTATTGTTCCAGTTTAGGGACGTGGTGGTCCATATTCCAGTTTTAGGGGACGTGGTGGTCCACCGTTAGTTTAGGGACGTTTCGGTCCGATGTTAGTTTAGGGACGTTTCGGTCCAATATTAGTTTAGGGACGTAGTGGTCCGTTATTAGTTTAGGGACGTTTCGGTCCAATATTAGTTTAGGGATGTTTCGGTCCGACGCCAGTTTAGGGACGTAGTGGTCCGTTATTAGTTTAGGGACGTTTCGGTCCAATATTGGTTTAGGGACGTTTCGGTCCGACGCCAGTTTAGGGACGTAGTGGTCCGTTTTTAGTTTAGGGACGTTTCGGTCCAATATTAGTTTAGGGACGTTTCGGTCCGACGCCAGTTTAGGGACGTAGTGGTCCTTTATTAGTTTAGGGACGTTTCGGTCCAATATTAGTTTAGGGACGTTTCGGTCCGTATTCCAGTTTAGGGACGTGGTGGTCCAATATTAGTTTAAGTACGTTTCGGTCCACGAGTTTAAGGACCCCGCAGTCCACATTGATGTGTGGTCGTTGGGACCCGTCACCTCTTTGACGTCGTTGAGGAATTACAACGATGGATGTCAAAGGAGTTCGGAGATGTACCCTCGGACCGATTGTAAATTTATTTAGTAGAGCAATTTTGCTCAGTCAGTTTAATTTAAGGACTTATGGCCAAAATTGGGCTAAGTCCAGTTGAGAATATCCAACGTTTTATTTTTATTTGAGCCTTGCCCAGGAAGGATGCAGAGCATCAGTTTTGTTTTGGGCCCTGCCCTTTATAATGATGCAGAGCATCAATTTCATTTGGGCTCTGCCCTTTTTAGGCCTGCTAGGTCTTTTTGATTCGGGCCTGGCCCTTCAAGTAATGTATTGCATTTGTGCAAAGCACTAAGAATCTTTTAGATTCAAGAACAGAAGTGCAAAGCACTTTTTAATCTCTTGATCGAAATTTAGATCAAAGAAAAACAAGTTTTTTTTTTGTTTCAGAGAACCAAAGGTTCATAGCAAGTGCAAGGCACTATTTTTATTATTTTTATTTATTTATTTATTTATTTATTGAAGATCACTGATCTTGTTCTCAGATCAATGATCTATTCCTAAGAGAATTTTCTCTTCTTTTAAAGGTTTTTACCTTTTTTTGTATTCTCAAGGAGTTCTCAAGAGTTCTCTTCTCTTTCTTTTTTTTAGCCAGATGTTCATGATTTTGAAATGAGGCCTGGGGTCCTTTTTATAGTGCTCATAAATTAGTTAGATTTGTTACATAAATCTTTTTCTGAGTGATTTGGGGAATTTTCCCCACCGTTGGATCTTTGATCCAAAGGCCCCTGCCTTATACAAGAAAATCTTTTTGTTTCAACAAGATTTATTCTGTTTTGCGCAACTCCCCCAGTGAGTGACACGTGACGCACAGTGAAGCGCTTGTGCAGCTGCGCTTGCGCAGCTGCGCTTGCGCAACTGCGCGGACACGTGTCGCGCAGCGAAGCGCTTGCGCAGCTGCGCTTGCGCAACTGTTCGGACACGTGTCACGCAGCGCAGCGCTTGCGCACCAGCGCTTGCGCACCAGCGCTTGCGCACCAGCGCTTGCACAACTGCGCGGACACGTGTCGCGCAGCGGTGCGCTTGCGCAATTGTGTTTGCGCAACTGCGCAGACACGTGTCACGCAGCGCAGTGCTTGCGCAACTGAGCGTTGCTTTTGTTTTTCTAAGAGCCTTGCTCTGATTGGACGCACTGCCTTGGGCGTTGTGCTGGCGTGTCAACCTTTGACACGTGGCGCGTTGCGCACAGCGCACGGGATCTGAAGCGTTGCTTCAAAATTTGAATTTTTGAAATTCAAACAGAGCCTTGCTCTGATTGGGGGAACAAATGCCCCCCCACCGTTGCGCTCACGTGGCGCGCATGTGAGTGCAGCGGTGGCAAGATCCTAGCCGTTGGATCAAGAGGGTCAGTTGAAGAGGCGCAGGCGCATATAAATAGGACCCTTGGTCCTTAGTAATTCTTTACCATTTTCAAGAATTTGAATTTCAGAGCCTTGCTCTTGTACTTCCCAAGAACTTCAAAGTTCAGAACTTAGATCGTTCTAGGTAAAAAAAAGTTTAAATTAAATTAAATTTAATTTACAGAGCCTTGCTCTTATAGATCTTTGATCTAAAGAAAACCCCTTTGGGGTTTCATCAACAGAGCCTTGCTCTCAAAAATTTACAGAGATCTTGTTCCTGGGTTTTAACCCATGAACAGAGCCTTGCTCATAGATCCAACGTAGATTTTCCCTTTTTCTTATATATAAAAAAAAAATGGAGAACTCCTAAAAGTTTTCATGGATCTTTAAGATCCCAAAATTTTTTTAAGAATCCTTAGGAGTTATTGTTTTCATTATTATTACAGAGCTAGGCTCTTTTTTTAGGAAGTTTTATTTTCTTGAGACCAGAGTTTGACAAATGTCACTCTGTGACAGAGCTTTGCTCTAAAAGAGAAGATTTTCTCCTTGTCTCTAGGGATTTTCCTTTAATGAGGATATTCTCTTGGGGGTCTTTTTCATTATCTGACAGTTTCATCCAATGATGGGACTGTTTTATTAAATGATACGCCGTCATCCAGATTTTGTGGGCCCCCCTTTGGTCCCCTACCCACTGCATTGCAGTGTGATGTAAGATTTTAAAATGTGAAGCATTGGAACTCTAACGGTTATTATTTTTTTTTTTTGTTTTTTCTTCAGGAAACATGTCTGAAGATTTGTCCTTCCCTTTTGTTCGCTCGGAAGGAGGGTTCCCCCATTCTCCAGTGGACCGGGTGGCGTTCGCTTTGATTAAAGATCATGACCCCGAGTGCAAGAAACTCCACCTGTGGGGAAGGTGGTACAGCCAAATCATCCAAGGCCGTCGCAGCTTCAGCTCCGCCTCGCCCTCTGAGCCCATAGTTACGATCCCTTATGCGGACGAGCCCCCGGTGAAGTATGCCGTGGAGGTTAAAAATTGGAATTCTGACGACCTCCTCCAGCCTGCAATCGGTGCCATCCCGGTGCAGCCACCGCCAGCGATAGACATCTTGGGGAGGCGAATCTGTCAGGGTGAAGCACGCCCTTGAGGACAGGCCTACAATATTGAACTGATCCCGCGACCGCTTGCCGGATATTTGCAATGGGCCCGCTACATCTTAACGGCGAAAAGGACTCACCTAACGACGATTGGTTTATATTCGACCGTCTACGTTTCGCTTTTCGAGTATCCCTCTCCTCCAACGTGGTGGATAAAGGCCTTTATTGAACAATGGAAAATCCCCACCCACACCTTCCTGATGGCGGATAGGGAAGTCTCTATCTCTTTGGAGGAATTTGTTGAGATTTCGGGTCTACCAATGAGGGGGGAGCACTACGAGGAGCTGCTTCCTCCTGACGAGTACGTCTTTGCCACCAAGCAGTTGGTGTTTGACTTAACTCCGGAGAATGCCATTCAGCATCAGCATCCGGGCTTGGTGAAGGTGTTGGAAATCTATGAGGAACTCCATTTGGAATCGGGCGACCGGGGCGTCAGTTTCGCAGATTTTATTGTTCGCTTTATTCGCCCGGAGTTCCTATCAGAGCAGGGCGAGAAGTTCGCTCAGCTTGCTGACCCTTTTGGTTTCGTCTTGGACCGCCGACCTATATCGGAAAATGACCAGCGGGATTTTTATCTCCCCGGCACTGCCAACGTCCCTTTCTCAGAAATCGCCGTTCCTGGCATGGATGAGGAGACCTTTTTTATAGGGTTCTTAGGTTTATGGTTATGCAGCTTCGCGCTTCCAATGCACCCCCGCCTCATGTGGTCCTCTGTCTTTTACCCAGCGCATCGGATGGTGGCTGGTTTACAGTTATCGGTAGGAATTGCCGAGCTGGCTTACCTTTATCATGGACTTAGCGTAGCGGAGGACGCCAGTGAGCCTGGGGTACAGCCTGCCAACTTCCCGATGCACTATTTCACTTCTTGGATGGAGATGCACATGCAAGGGGTGTTTGGTGCCCATAAGACTCCTCCGTTCTTTGAGAAATGCAAACTTCCGAGAATCATGCGGTTGGTCGGGGCTTCAATTGTGGTTGCATCCCCGCGGGATTCTAGAGGACTGCTCCTACGTCCACATCTGGTCGGAGCAAAGATTGCTTTTGTGGATAAGGTCATCACCATAGGCTCAGAGACCACTAAGTCAGTGGTGCCACTACGTGATGATTTTAAGGGCGGGGCTTCTGTACTGAAGGCTCGGGAAATCCTCCACCTCTACTCCATTCGGCCGGGCTATCTAGTGTTTAGGCAGAATGAGACAGCTCTGTTTATGAGGTATAACCCACACCGATTTGCCCGGCAATCGAGTTACAACCAAGGGATCCCGATGGAAGCTTTTCTGGCAACACCCGTGGCCAACCAAGAGGGGATGAGGAATGCGATGCATCATTTCATACGGCTTAATACAGGTTCCTATTTCTTCATCAGTGAACCTAGCTGTGCCCCTAAGATAGTCCATTCATATGTAGCCTGGTATGCGCATGCTATGGGCCCAATCATCTTGACGGAGAAGCGTATGCTGGTTGACCGTAGGGGTGCGCCTCCTGGCGGTGATCGCAAGGCTCCCTTGCAGCCAAGGATCCAGGCCATTCTCCCGATAAAAGATGCCGGGGTTGATCGACCACGCGTGTTGAGCCCCCGCGTGGATTGCCACTGCCTGCTACGGTGGACGTACCACCGGTGCCCCGTGCTCCCACAAAGATGGTTAATGTGGTATCACCAGGGTCCGGCGCAGGAGCAGATATCGGGACCCGCCGCCCTAAAGTGACTGCCAAGCGCAAATCTACTCCAGGCGGATCTAAGGCTGGCGGACAGAAGAAGAAAAAGAAGTCCGTCCTTTCCCTTGACGCGGTCCTCAGCTTAGAGCCTACAGCTCCTCCCAATGAAGGCATAAGTGAATATGGCAGCAATGAGGGCTTCTTGGTAGACCCTGCAGACACCAATTTGGCTGCCGCCATTGCAGCTTCGGAGCGATCGGCGAGGCTCGAAGCGATGTTAAGTAAACTCGCTGAGTCAGGTAATCATCAGCCACTTTCTTCGTCATTTTATTGCACTTTTTATTATTATATTTAACTAATATTTGCCCGATTTTCAACAGGTGTCTCTACTGAAGAGGCTATCGCTGCCTCTTTGAAAACCTTCCAAAAGGAGGAGGAGAAGCGCGCTCTAGCAGGCGTTGGTATGTCCCACCCCTTTCTCTTTTATAAGGAAAGTTTGTCATCTTTTCTGATGGTCATCCTAACCTTCTTTTGTTTCTTTGCAGGGGTTATATCAGTTGATGCGGGGATCCTTCCCAAGCCTGTTACTGAAGTCCCGGTCTCGTCGAGGCTGCTGGAGAAGCCTCGACTTGACAAAACGACGAGGGATGCCCTGAAAAATCTGGAGGCATCCCTATTCACGGATGAGGATGCCTCAATTAAAGAAGCCCTAGTGGCATCCGTCTCGACGGCTCGGGAGGAGCGGAAGCGGTTGAGACGCGAAGCAAAGGCGCGCAGAGCTGCTTTGGCCGCGGGAGCGGGCCCTAGCACTATTCCTCGCGCTGACACTCCTTCCGAAAAGGTCCCTGTCGCTCTATCTACTGCTCATAGGCAAGTGGTGCGCGCGGCCCGAAGTGCAAACGATAAATCCTCTTCAGGTAGCATCTCTTTCAGAACCTTGTTGTAAGAATTATAAAACCATTGGCTCACCTGCATTCCATCTTGCAGGGCCAAGTCCGACTGAGGGGGAGGCGGAGACCGTTGAACCCAGGAAAACGGCGGAAGCGGTGCCTGCCGAACCCGAGCCGACGGTGAGCAACGTCGTTGGGGCCACGGGACCCGAAGCAGAGGTTGGGGGATCTGCAGCCGAGAGGGTCATGGATGCCGAACCTGAAGTGGCGGCAGATGAAATGATCGTCATAAGCGAGCCGAGGGTAGTGGTAGGTGAGACGCTTAAGGCTGGAGACCTTGCGGTGACGGTGGATGAGACAACCGTGACCGCAGGACCCGAAGGAGTAGCGGGTGAGGTGGCCACGATTCCTGAGGACGAACCGGCTGCTCTTTCTCAGGAATCTGGCAATGCTCCAATCATAGCCCTCCCCGCCTATATTCCCCCGCCTTCTCCAGGGCTTGCGAGTGCAACAACGGTTCCCATTGAATCGGGTGACGAGGCCACGGGCGGTGGCCTGATGTCAATGGAGGAGGGGATTGCTTCAGTTTCGGCTGGCAGCTCGTCGGGTAAATTTTGAGTTACCAGCGTTCTTCTTTTTATATATCTCGCGATCTCTTCTAACAAGTTTGTCTTTGCAGGTGCGGCCAGTGCTGACGCTCCATTGCTCGAAGGAGCACCGTCAACTACTGCTTTGGCGGTGGTCACCTCCCCGCCTTCCCTTATACCATCGCGGATGTTGGAAGGTATGGGATTACGACTCATGCGTTAATCTTTTAAACGTGTAGCTTTTGTACTAACGTTATACCACTGTGCCCTTTCAGGAGCGCTCTTTGATCATCTATACCAAGTGTTGCTCCCACACTTCTCCTTCCCATCCGAACTTTCTTCTCCCTCTAGTAGTGCCGGTAAGTGTTATTCCGATATCTTTCGAGGGAGTATAGGATCATTTCTGACTTTTCCTCTTCCTGATTGTAGTGCCACGAATCAAAGGAGGGGACATAAGACCTGTCACGCCACCGGGCCTTCCGGCTTTGTCGTCCGTTGCAGCTGGTACAGTATATTCCTCCCCTCTTTTTATATGATCCTTCAGCATCTTTTCGAATCATTGTTTAACCATGTTTCGTTTTGCAGCTATTGTTCCAGCTCCGATCTCCCTTGAGTCTCGTGTTCTCTCACCAGCGGGCCCTTTCTTGAAACGTCCATCTTCAAAAGGTGCCGTGATGAGTTTGGGCATGCTGAGCGGGTATATCGAAGAGCTTAACATGGACGCTCTCCCTTCTGCCGTGGATTTCGCAATGGAGGTTAACCCGATGTTGGCGGCGCTCGTAAACTTTCACAATGAAGGCGTCGTCGAATCTTGGGTTAACCACTGCAGAGAGATTGAGGCCTGCTTGCATCGGTTGGAGACGACGCGCCCTTCTCCCGAAGTTTTGGCCATGAGCACCGAACGGACAGCCTGGCTCGAGCAGAGCGCTTCTTATCTCCGTCATTTGGAGCAGGAAGCAGCTTTACGGTTGAAGGAGCGTCGGGAATCTTCAAGCGCAACCGCTCACCTGCGCGCTGAAGTTAGGACGAATGCTGCTGAAGTGAAAGCCGTGTTTGAAGGCCTCTTGGAGCGTATCTCTAATGGGCTAGCACTGAGGCGGAAGCTTGATGCCGCCGAGCGTGATGCCCGAGGCTGTGAAGCAGCTCAGCAGGTTGTTGGGGAACAGCTTGCATCCTTCAGGCAGCAGCGGGCTCAAGCAGAGGCCGAACTGGCGATGGCAGCTGATCAAGAGAAGGCGTGGAAGGAAGTATGCGAGCAATTGCTAAATCTATGCAAGACGCTTCCTTCTCAGTAATTCTCCTTGTATCATTTGTACTTATAAAATAGATGTATATACATTTTTTATTCTTTAGTGCAATGTATCTTGTACTCGATCAATATTTATGAATAAAAGGTGCACATTTTTGTAATGTCTTGTGTCATTTCTCCGCCCCCCCTTTTTTTGCATGATATCTTTGATGAACCTCATTGGACGATAACTTCATTTCTCCCAAAGATAGCGATGGCTTAGGCCGCAGGTTTAGGTCTACCGCCTAAGACTTTTCAACTCTATGAGCCATGAGGGTCTCATAAAGGCTTTTCTCCCTACGGATCGAGAGGATCTCGTCGGTGGGTTTTCTCCTTAGGAATCGTGAGGATTCCTGAGTGTGGTTTTCTCTCATAGGTCGTAAGGATCCTACAAGAGAATTTTTCCCTCTTATGAGTCGAGAGGACCCGTAAGTGGTTGTTTCCCTTCTTGTCGAAAATCGACTTCGGAGAGTGAGACCCGTGAATAGTATGCAAGAGACCATTTCGGATTGACTTGCAGGGCCCCATTTTTCAGGAAGCAAGTTTTCCCACCTCTGCTGCCTGAGGCTTCATCTTGCAAATTGATAAGCAAGTTCAATTTGTTGAAGAAATCCCTTTTCTGAATGATTTGGCGAAACTTCCCCCACCGTCGGATCTTTGATCCAAGGACTTCTGTTTTACAGAAGAAAATCTTCTTGTTTTAATAAGAACGGAAAAGATTTCTTCAGAACTTTAATTTTGTTTGGCGCAAATGCTCCATAGTATGATACATGTCGCGCGGCACAGCGCAATTGTGTTAGCGCATCTGCGCTGACGCGTGTCGTGTAGCGCACGGCGCAGCGCAACTATGCTACCGCATCTGCGCTGACACGTGTCGTGTAGCGCACGGCGCAGTGCAGCCGAAGCGTTGCTTCCTTTAATTTTGCTTGAAATAGAGCTTTGCTCTGATTGGGTGCGCTGCTTTGGGCGCTGCGCTGATGCGTCTGCGTCAGACACGTGGCACGTTGCGCAGCGCAAATAATCTGAAGCGTCCTTCATTAAATTAATTTTCAAGACAGAGCTTTGCTCTGATTGGGGGAAGACGAAGCGTTGCTTCATCTCCCGCCTCGGAATTTGAACAGAGCTTCGCTCTGATTAGGGTAAACCGCCGTGACAACTTTTGGAAGTCTAAGAGGCACTTGATGCCTATGAATAGGACCTTTGGTCCCCCACAGATACTTATCATCTTTCAGATTTTTATTTTCAAAAACTTCAGAGCTTTGTTCTTGCCTTCAAGAACTCCGGTGCCTTGCTCCTTTTTTCAAAGTTTTTAGAAAAACTTTAGGTAAAATCAATTCTTAGATTAATCTTAACCAGCAGAGCTTTCGTCCAGGGGATTTTATCCTTGAACATAGTTTTGCTCTCTAGAAATTTAGTCCTTTATGTATATTATTTTTCTTCTATCGCTAATCTTCTTGTGGTATTTCCTCCAGGCATAATGCCGGTGCATCTATACAGTTTGCACGAGTTCATCACCTATGACGATATCCGCGCACAGGGTCGTCAACAAAACCAGGAGTTTACAGACGCTCAATGTGCAGAGGTCATGGGTCGTCTGAACACAAGCGGTGGTTGGCTGCTACCCCGTCGTTCGGCTCTTTTGAAAGTCGTGCTGGGAGCAATATGGAGAGCACTTCCGGGTCTTCACGAGGCCCTGCCGCTCAATGCGCTGGATGATGCCGAGGACAAGGTGCATTCAGTGTACCTGACGGGGCTGATCTCGAAGAAAGGGCGGGACAGCCTCATTGACATCCTACACCAAATCTTCCAGCAGACGACGATAGTTGCTGCTTATCGAAGGCCGGGAGGGCTTGCCGAGGATCTTGACACAGAGGAGCGCGAGAGGCTGCGCATAAGAATAATTAGAAAGGCCAGAAGAACTCTGGATGGCCTTACTTTTGAATTCCTCAATCCATGCCCCGGATCTGAGGTTATACCGTTGTAATAATTTGAATAATGTTTCTTATTCATTGCTCTTGTGATTGTAAGAATTTTTAGCAATATGAATGGAAACCCTTCTTTTTTTTATTTTAGCTTGTCTTATTTCTCGTCCTGAGTCTTCTGCCCATGCATAAATGAATGCGTCTCGAATGCCTGATCAAATGTAAATCGGATGTTCTTTCTGTAGCTTTCTTCTTTCTCTTATTATCGGAATGCTATCTTAATAAACATGGTTGACGGATAATAGAGCACGCATCTTGACTTTCTTAAGAAATAGCGATGGCTTAGGCCGCAGGTTCAGATCTGCTGCCTAAGACTTTTCAACTCCATGAGCCGTGAGGGTCTCATAGAGATTCTTCTCCCTACGGATCGAGAGGATCTCGTAGGTGGGCTTTCTCCTTAGGAATCGTGAAGATTCCTAAGTGTGGTTTTCTCTTATAAGTCGTAAGGATCCTATAAGAGAATTTTCCCTCTTACGAGTCGAGAGGATTCGTAAGCGGTTGTTTCCCTCCTTGTCGAAAAATCGACTTCGGAGAGTGAGACCCGTGAATAGTATGCAAGAGACCATTTTGGATTGACTTGCAGGGCCCCATTGTTCAGGAAGCAAGTTTTTCAATCCTTGCTGCCCGAGACTTCATCTTGCAAGTTGGGACGAACCGGGAATCCCCCCCCCCCGTGGAGACAGTAGTGGCTCTATGAGTTGACGTGGGTCGGGAGGCTCTCGTCATGGAGTGTTTGTATCCGTGAGTCGAGGAATTTGCTAGGGATTATTTGTTTCCCGAGCGCCAAGGATTATTTGTTTCCTTGGGGTTTGAAATGAATCGAGGATTCCCACGGAGGCACTGGTGGCTCTGCGAGTCGACGCGAATCAGAAGGCTCTCGTCAAGGAGTGTTTGTATCCGTGAGTCGAGGAGTTTGCTAGGGATTATTTGTTTCCCGAGCGCCAAGGATTATTTGTTTCCTTGGGGTTTGAAACGAATCGAGGATTCCCAAGGAGGCACTGGTGGCTCTGCGAGTCGACGCGGATCAGGAGGCTCTCGTCAAGGAGTGTTTGTATCCGTGAGTCGAGGAATTTGCTCGGGATTATTTGTTTCCCAAGCGACAAGGATTATTTGTTTCCTTGGGGTTTGAAACGAGTCGAGGATTCCCACGGAGGCACTGGTGGCTCTGCGAGTCGACGCGGATCAGGAGGCTCTCGTCAAGGAGTGTTTGTATCCGTGAGTCGAGGAGTTTGCTAGGATTATTTGTTTCCCGAGCGCCAAGGATTATTTGTTTCCTTGGGGTTTGAAACGAGTCGAGGATTTCCACGGAGGCACTGGTGGCTCTGCAGGTCGACGCGAATCAGAAGGCTCTCGTCAAGGAGTGTTTGTATCCGTGAGTCAAGGAGTTTGTTGAACACACTGGCTTCTTCGGTTGAAACGAACCGTCGAGGTTTGGCTTCGTCGTCTGACGGAGTCTGTTGGGAAAGTATGGTTCCCCCTTTGTTTACGCCCTTGGATTGTATACAGGGATCGATGTGATCTTAACTGTAGGGCCAAAGTTTTATCATCATTTTTTTTGTTTTATCTCCGCGATGCTCTATCATTTCAGCTTTTATATCGCGAAGGTCGCGATTGCCCAATCATTTCGGCTATTTTTCGCGGTGCCCAATCATTTCGGCTATTTATTTTATCTTTACTCACTGCTTTTTATTGCGAGTTGCCCCATCATTTCGGCTATTTCGCATGCATACATTTTACTTGCTGCTTTTTTTATTGCAAGTTGCCCCATCATTTCGGCTATTTCGTATGCATGTGCGGCCTAACGGCTTTTTGCCGTAAACCTAAAATTGGACACCGATTTCGGCATCAGCACCGCTACAACTGGGATATCGCCAGGAGCGAATCATCATTTGCCTCTGTCATTGTCGAACAAAGGAGGCTTAGCGACCAGGGTTAGGGTCCTGTCGACTAAGGCTTTTGACTTTATGAGCCGTAAGGGTCTCACAAAGCTATTTCTCCCTATAAGTCGTGAGGATCTTATAGGTGTATTTTCTCCTTAGGAATCGTGAGGGTTCCTAGGTGTTTTGTTCCTCTGTAAGTCGTAAGGATCCTACAGGAGGGTTTTCTCTTTGTAAATCGAGAGGATTTACAAGGGTTATGCGAACATATCCCCAGTCACGGATGGACCTTGGTTAGGGAAATGTTTATTCGCGCCCGTGGATTGTATACAAGGGTCAGTATTGAGCCACTTGTAGGGCAATATCGAAAGTTGTGGGGGTTGCTTAAGCACAGGTTTAGGTCTCTGTAACTTAAGACTTTCAACTCTTATGAGCCCTGAGGGTCCCATAAGAGAGTTTTCCTTACGAGTCGTGAGGATCTCGCAAGTGTATTTTCTCCTTAGGGATCGTGAGGATCCCTAAGTGTAGCTCCCTTGTGAGTCGTAAGGATCTCACGCGGGTGGTTTCTCCTTACAAGGTCGAGAGGACCCTATAAGTGTCCTTTAACAAGGTTGCGCCCTTTCAGGTTTTCGCAAACACTCGCCGGTAGCCCTGCTGTTTTTACTCACGGAGCCCTTTCGGGTTTTCATCCGCGCCCATTTTGTTTATGGACATACCGTTTTTTTTTTATTCTTTTTATTTTTATATTTTTTTTCTCTTTTTTTTTTTTACGAGGTCGCGCCCTTTCGGGTTTTCACGAACACTCGCCGGTAGCCCTGCTGTTTTTACTCACGGAGCCCTTTCGGGTTTTCATCCGTGCCCTTTTTTCTTGTGGACATACCGTTTTTTTTTTAATTTTATTTTTATATGTTTTTTTTTATATCTTG
Source organism: Agapanthus africanus (assembly GCA_030015575.1). Classification (NCBI taxonomy): domain Eukaryota; kingdom Viridiplantae; phylum Streptophyta; class Magnoliopsida; order Asparagales; family Amaryllidaceae; genus Agapanthus; species Agapanthus africanus. Next base: position 403,944,767 of record CM057349.1, on the reverse strand, counting down.
TCAGCCTAAAGATGCTGCGGTAGTAGTTTAAAGACGTTTCGGTCTGCTATTAGTTTAAGGACATTTCGGTCCGCTATTAGTTTAAGGACATTTCGGTCCGCTATTGAGAAGCTGGCTACTGCTTATAAAGCTTGAGCTTAGGAAGATAGCGAGCGGACATAGTCGTCGTCATCTATCGTTGACCTAGGCTGTGGCTCATTAAGCGTAGTATTTCTTTAGGAAGCGACCGTTTATTGGTCTGAAAGGCCTTTCACCGTGCATGTCCATGAGTAGATAGGCCCCACCCTGGTAAACTTTATCTATGATGTACGGGCCTTCATAGTTCGGCTCGAATTTTCCCCGCTTGGCGCGATTGGGGATCATAGGCCTTTTGACCACTAGCACGAGTTCGCCTTGGCGGAATGTCCTAGGTCGGGTCAATCTTTCGTATGAGCGCATCATCTTTGCTTTATAAGCTTCCAGATTTTGCTGCGCTATGAGCCGGGTTTCGTCAAGGGCGTCAAGCTCCTCAAGCCGAAGGTGAGCATTTTCTTCATCCGTTAGCTCGTGGTGAACTGCTACTCGTAGAGAGGGTAATTCTATCTCGAGGGGGAGTACTGCTTCCGTACCGAACACCAACGCGTACGACGTTGTGTTTGTGGCCGTCTTGAATGTAGTTCGATATGCCCAGAGAGCTTCTTGCAGTCTTTCGTGCCAATCTTTCTTATTACGGGACACCGTTTTCTTTATGATTTTTGTCAATGTCTTGTTGAAGGCTTCAGCTAGTCCATTGGCTCGCGGGTTATAAACCGAGGAATATCTCCAGTCTATATTATGTTGTTGCGCGAAGTGACTGATCTTGTGGCTTCTGTAAGCTGACCTGTTATCGGAGATGATCCGTCGCGGAGTTCCAAACCGATATATGACATGCGTCTTGAAGAAGTGGAGGATATTTTCCGTTTTCACCTCTCTTAACGGTACTGCTTCTGCCCATTTAGAGAAGTAGTCAGTCGTCGCCAGGATGAAACGATGTCCCCTAGACGATGCTGGTTCGATAGGGCCAACTATGTCAGTCCCCCACATTTCGAATGACCAGCTAACCACCGTTGGATGCAACGGATTTGGGTGCTGGTGGATGAAGTCCCCATGAATCTGGCATGAGTGACATTGCTTCGCATATTCGATGCAGTCTTGAATCATCGTGGGCCAGTAATAGCCCATCCGTTTGATCTTCAACTTCATCTTTGGACCTGCTTGGTGAGAACCGCAGATTCCGTCATGAACCTCCTGAACGACTCTTTCCGCTTCGTCCGGTCCTAAGCATCTCAGCCACAGAGAATCGAATGACCTCTTGTATAGAGTATCATTGACGAAGGCGAAAGACAGAGCTCGTTTTATGAGCTGATGTCTTGCGGACGCATCTTCGGGCATTTGGTGGGACTTGAAGTAGTCTATAAAGACTTCCCTCCAATCCACAACCTTCTCATGATCTTTTATTTGCAAGGTCGCTTGTTCAGTCACTCCCTTCTCTTCCGGTGATTCCGAACGTATTTCTGCGGGGGCGAGCACCCGACGACTTTGTACCATGATTCTAACGTCATCGAGGTTCTCGTCAGCCATTTCTTTAGCAAGTTTGGCCAACGCGTCCGCTTTGCTGTTATCCGCGCGTGGTATGCTCTCCAAAGTATAGGAGGGAATTTGGGTTAGCAGTTGTTGCATCTTTTCACCGTATTTTACCAATTCTGGTTTGCATGTTTGGTAATCGCCGTTTACTTGACTAACGACCAGTTGAGAATCTCCGTATATGAGGAGGTTTTCAATTCCCATGTCAATGGCGATCTCGAGGCCTGCTATCAGAGCTTCGTATTCGGCTTCGTTGTTTGTCCTCGGTTCCGTCAGGGAGAACGCGTAGCGCATTATCCCTCCTTGTAGAGTTATAAAGATGAGTCCCACCCCCGATTTGATTATAGGGGTACTTTGTTTGCGCTTCTTCAAGGAAGATGCTCCGTCGAAATAAAGCTCCCATCGGGTATTATCACCGTCGATCGCATCAAACGCATGTTCGTCTGGAAGATCGCAGTTTAAAGGAGAGTCGGCCGGTATCGGATGCTCAGCAAGGAAGTCGGCGATGGCCTGGCCTTTCACTGCTTTGAGTGGTCGATATGTTATCGAGAACTCCATTAAGAGCAGGGCCCATTTAGCGAGTCGTCCCGTCAATATGGCCTTTGACATTAGATATTTGAGAGGGTCCACCTTTGAAATGAGATGGACTTCATGCGCTAATGCGTAATGTCTAAGCTTTGTTATTGCGAAGATCAACGCCAGGCAGTGTTTTTCAATGAGGGAGTAATTGCTTTCTGCCCCCAGCAGCACTCGACTTAAGTAGTAAAGTGCTCTTTCTTTCCCCTGGTCATTCTCTTGTGCCCATAATGCGCCCAAAGAACCTTCAAGGGTGGCCGTGTAAAGAATGAGAGGCTTTCCCTTCACTGGAGCAGCCAACACTGGCGGGTTTTGCAAATACCGCTTGATCTCATCCAGTGCGCCTTGGCATTTGTGATCCCAAACGAATGGGGTTCCCTTCTTCATCAGGTGACTGTAAGGACGGCACTTTCCTGAAAGATTAGCAATAAACCGCCGAATGTATGCGAGCTTTCCCTGGAGAGATCGCAACTGTTTAAGAGTTCTCGGCGGAGGCATTTCCATGATCGCCTTGATTTTAGACGGATCTATTTCAATACCTCGGTGTCGGATGATGAATCCCAGAAATTTGCCCGAGGAAACCCCGAATGCACATTTAAGAGGATTCATCTTCAAATTGTATTGTCGAAGGCGTCGAAATACAGTCTTCAGATGCTCGAGATGTTCCTCATATGATTTGCTTTTAACAACGAGGTCGTCGATATAGCATTCGACGCTTTCATGTATAAGGTCATCGAAGATCTTCGTCATGGCCCTTTGATAAGTGGCACCGGCATTCTTTAAACCGAAGGGCATCACTTTATAACAAAATATCCCCAAAGGAGTCCGAAAAGCCGTATGTTTCTGGTCTTCAGGATGCATTTTTATTTGATTATACCCTGATGAGCCGTCCATGAAGAAGAAAACCTCATGCGTGGACGTATTGTCTATCATCAGTTCGGTGACTGGTACTGGAAAATCATCTTTTGGGCAGGCTTTATTAAGATCCCGAAAATCCACGCATATGCGCACCGTCCCATTTTTCTTCATCACCGGGACGATATTAGCAATCCATTCAGGGTATTGAACCTCCTGGACAAAGCCAGAGTCTATCAGCTTTTTAACTTCATCGTTGATGCTCATCTCGAGCTCGAGCCGCATTCTTCTCGGCGCTTGTTTAACTGGCTTGACACCCGGGGATATTGCTAGTCTATGTACAGCAACTTCTGGATCTAGTCCTGGCATCTCGGAATAGTTCCATGCGAAGCAATCTTTATGCTGCACAAGGACGTCCTTTAACGCAGCCACCCTTTCTTCAGACAGCAGCTCGCTGACGAATGTCGGTCGCGGATCGTTCACCGTCCCCAACTCGATTTTCTTGAGGTTATCTGCAGTGGTATGTATTCCATCCTCTAGTTCTTTCAGAGCTGGGGGAAATTCTGAGATTACCTCATCATTGCTGTTTTCGAGGCACCAAGGAAGGCTGTCCATGTTCTCGGGTTCTCCTTTTAGTATTGTTATCATGTGACAGGTACGAATTCGCTTCCAGTCCCAATGTGGAACTGGTTTTTTTTCGTGGCCTTGGGTTCGTGCTTTTGTGGTTGTGCTACCCTCCAGTTGTCGGACAGAGCGAATGTACCAAGCTGGTACTGATCTTCGACCCAATTCTTGAAGGTGAAGCAATATTCAAGAGGATGACCTATCACTCGATGGTAAGAGCAATAGTCCGGGTGTGAGGCTTCGCCCGCTTGCTCGGGGTGTTTAGACTCCGGCAATGTAAGCATTTGATGCTTTAAGGCAAGATCGAGTATCTTCTTCGTCTTTTCCCGAGGAAACGAGTACGTTCGACCCATTTTCTTCATGAGGGATAGATCAATAACGCTCGATTCTCGTTTGCGTGGCTTCTTAGCCCTGCTTTGTTGCTATTGAGCGCCTCTTTGGCCTTTCGACTTGTTTCTGCCTCCGCGTCGAGCCCTTTTTATATCAGGTTGACATGGGGCAGCCTCTTCGTCCTTTACTGCCTGTCGAAGGAGGCGCTGCATTTTGGCTTTCTCATAGATTGCCATTTCACGATTGTGATCATCTCGGACTTTTTGACCCATTTCCCTTATAAGTTTGCCCATTTGGTCTTCAAATGATGGGCTGGGCAATTTTTCATCAGGAACTTTTATTGGTTCAGGATTAGCGTCTTCCCCTTCAGCATCTGCTTCTTCATCAAAATTATGCACGACGTAACAGTCGCGGAGCGGCTCTCGTTTCCTGGAGCGAATGTATCCGAGCCCGATCGTCTTCATCCTCCCATTAGGTAGCTTGTGCTGAGTTCCGGGGACGTTCCAAACCCTGTCATAGAATTTGGCCTTCCTAACGGTCTGTTCGAAGGGTATCCCCTGGCGTTTCAGCAGCCTCCTCAAGCCCTCCGTATAATATCGAGGTAGACGAATGGGCTGAAGTCTGTCCAGCGTTGGATCCGCACCGTGCCAAATTTCTTTTTCCACCTTGTTTTCTTCGAAACGGTAGAATAGGATCGCCCTCTCTCCTTTTCGTCCGGGAGGGATATAAAATGTCTGCAATTCTTCCACGCTGTCGGTGTCGAGCGCATCCAGTTCTTTATAATGTTCAAGCGGCACCATGGCTATCTGCAGACTTCGCTCTTCATCAGCAGAAGTTCGTATTGAAAGCCGAGCAGGGAATACAGCATGGACTTCATCCTCCGAATCACTACCAAAGATTAGTGAAGGGGCGGATGGTCCCGGCTTGGTGTATTGGGGCGGACCTGAATAAATTATATCCTCCTCCTCCTCGGTATCACTGCCGAAGACAGGGATGGTTGCGTTGGTTTTGTTCTCCGGCCTGTGACACCTTTCCGTGTCTTCGAAACTCGGCAAGAAGTATTTGGCATCTTCATACTTGCGAACTTCATTCACGGAAAACGGATTCAATTCTCCTGCCACAGTGTACTCGAGGCCATCCCTACAATACTTCATACACTGATGCTGTGTAGAAGGGATGATGTTGTACTCGTGTAGCCATGGTCGGCCGAGCAGAGCATTGTAGCACGTCTCGGCGTCTATAACATGGAATTTGATATCTGTGATGAGCAACCCGAAGCGTAGCGTCAATATCACAGATCCAAGAGTTTTTGACGATTGGGAGTCAAATCCGGAGATGGTGATTTTGTCTCGGGCGAGGTGTTGGACACTCATGCAAATTTCCTTTAACACCCGCACATTGAGCAAATTAACAGACGATCCGTTATCGACCAAGATTTTACCTATCTTTATGTCATGGCAGTATCCTGAGATATAAAGGGGACGATTGTGTTTGCATGTTCCGAGGAGAAGGTCTTCATCACCAAAAGCAACGTCGGCCGTGTGCACCTCTTCTAGTTCATCCTTCATGTTTTCTTCGGCTAGGAAGGCTTGGAACTGGTCCGGATCTTGTAGCGCCTTAATCAAAGAATCCCTCGCCTCTTTTGATAGTAATAAGGCATCAAGGATGCTGAGTTGAGAGGGTAGTTTTCTCAGATGCGCCAAAACGTTGTAATCCACCTTATTACTCTTCGGCGGGTTCTTGGCGTTTAACTCTTCCGCGACTCGGTCATCCAAGGCGATATCTTCGGAGATTTTCTCTTTCCCTTTGTCTTTCTTGTTTAGAGGTCCGAGATTCTTCTCAGGTAGCGTCCGACTACGCAGCTGGATATTCTCGCAAACCTTCGGTTCCTCTTCTTTTTCCAAAATAGACTCTTTGAAGAGAGGGCCCAGTTCTAGTTCTTCATCAGAATCACTCCCAAATGTAGGCACTTGTGATCCACCGGTGTTAACCATGCAACAATCGCCAGTAGTTCTTTTAATCCCTTCGGTCGTATTTCTTTGCTCTCGACGAGTTTTACGCTTTTCCCGCTTAAAGCGTTGTCGATGAGCAATGTATCCTTGCCACCATCTATCGAAAGCTTTGCACTCTTGAGTGGGGTGCGAAATCTTTTGATGATATAAGCAATAGGAGGGGTGCGTTTCTATCTCACCAGTGATGTTTCCTTCAGAGGATGGTAGCTTCATGCCCATTGATATGGCCTTAGCAAACTTTTTCCTCATCTTGAATTGGCTTTTGTCGGTAGCGGAGGCGTTTAGCTCCAACGGGATCGTCTCAGCTCCTTCATCAAGTCGTTGGCGTTTGGCCCTTTCGAATATAACCGCCTCGCGCTCCTGATCAGCTTTACTTTTCAACCGAGCTTTATTAAGGAATGCGTCAATTACTTCATCTAATGGCCCCAGAACTTTTGGTTCAGAGTCTGCCCCCAGCGTTTCAGTACAAGGGGTCTCCTCGTCGTTCGAATGGGAAATCATATGACAGCTCGCCACGCATTCTTCAAATTCATCTGACGAACTTTCTCCCTCAGCTTCCCCTTGAAAGACGTGGTTGAGGAATTCTTGAAGCGTAATGGGAGTCCGCGCCTTTTGGTTGTATTCTTCCAACGCGTCAATTTGCTTTTGTAAGTCCGTGTGTTTGCCACCAGGCTTCACGGGCTTCTTAGATTTCTTCTTCTTTTTCGAAGATTTTGACGGCTGGCTGCAAGTGCTTGAACCGCCACCATCGGTCCTTGGAGTTGGACGTGGCTTCAATATCCCTTCAATGACCTGCGGTTCCAACGGATTCTTCCACTTGACCGCTGGACATGTCTGAAGATCGTATAGCATCCTCTTTGTCTTGGCTGATAATACGACCTCCCAAGGAGCTTCTTCAATGACGGAGCATGTTTCCCCCGGCGTATTCGTCCCCTTAGAGGTGTGGGGCTGCGGGGGATTCACCTTCCATTTGTCAGATAACGCGAACTTGCCCTGTCGGTACTAGTTTTCAAGCCAATTCTTGAAGACGTAGCAATCTTCGATCGGATGGCCTAGTATTCGATGATAAGGACAGTAGTTGGGCTCGTTGACGTCACTTGGTTGCAACGGACGTTTTGGATCTGGCAGGTTTATGAGTCTGTTGCGTAACGCCAGCTTGAATAACCTCTTCGTTTTATCACGGGGAAAGGAGTAAGGACACCCTAGTCTCTCCTCAAGGTCTACGTACGGACGCGTATTACCTTGATGCACAACCAGCTTCGCATTATTCGGCTGTTGTTGGGTATTAGCGACAACGATCGCTTTTCCCTTCCCTTTATCATTTCGGGAGTCCGGCTTTGGGAGAGGGGGTTTATGGCCCATCTGGTCCATCTGCGCTAGTTTGTCAATCAAAGCCTGGAAGGTTGTCGGCTTGAAGAACATCATAAATTGCGAGATGGTTGCTTGTGGATCGAGGGTTCCCACAAACATACCCACTGCGGGAGCTTCTTCAATACGCTGCTCGCATTTTGTCCATAAATTACGCCACCGTATAGCGTATTGGACCCACGTCTCACCCGGCTTTACCCTGGCGTTAATCAGCGCTGTCATCGGGGTACGTTCACTGGCACTTGCAAAACGTTGGGTAAACAGCAGCTCCATCTCAGCGAAGGTCTTAATAGAGTCATTAGGGAGCTCAGAGTACCACTCGAACGATGTATCTGATAAACTTCCAACGAACTGGCGAAGCAACAACTTGTCGTCACCACCAGTATTGCCGCAGAGGGCCCTGAACTGGGCGACATGCTGGTGAGGATTGCCCGTCCCCTTGTAGACATGGAACTTGGGAATCGTATAACCCGGCGGGTATTTGATTTGATCGTACCAACTCGGATATGGTCTCCCCATTTTCACGACCTGGCCGGCTGTTTCGGTTGCATGATGAACCCTTATTTGCTGGGCGATGTATTCATCCAAATCAGCTTTGGATATTGTATCCTCTTTAGCTGCGGACAAAACTGGTGGAGGATTCGACGTCTCTCCCCTATCGTCTTCAAGAATGATTGGGGGATCTTCAGCAGGTGGATCTTGTTGAATCATCATACCCACCATATCCTGGAACAGGAGGGCCATCTTCTTTATGTTGGCTGCCTGCTCCGCAGCCTCTTTATCCTTCTTCTCTAGTACGCGACGAAGGAATTCAGCGTCCGTTTCTTGTTCTTGACGCTCGTCCGAGGACGTTTCAGGGGTTTCTTTTGGCCCTGTAAGTGCGGCCATAGCGTTCATCATCTCTTGGAGCTTCTGCTGCTGCTCCTGAGCCTTGCTCACTGACCTCGTGTGCGGTCTATGACCTGTTGATATGCGGCTATCCTCCTTTCCCGATGCTACATAAACTGTATGAACTATCATGCCTCCTGACTTAGGGCGTTTGGGTTCGCCATTTTTAACTTTTGCCACTGACGCGGGAGTTTTCTCTGGCCTCCTCCTTTTGTGGACCGTTGAAGTGGGCATCCTAGCAATTGTTGCCCCCTGTTGTTTAATGGGGCGGTTTTTGTCTTTTTCCACCTTTGCCTTTTTCTGGCGATGAAAGTGGTCCGGGTCAATCACGGAGTCTTGAACCCTCCGCCAAACTTTATAAATTTTTGACGACAGCCGTTGAGGGGGCTGTTCCTGCTTTGTCTCTGGAGCTTTCTCCATAGGCGGAGATCTTTTCAATGTAGCAATTGGAGAGTTCTTCCTCACTTTCCTCAGCAATTCAAAGTTGTTCCCAGTTGGAACAGCAGCGTTGACCTCCACCATTGGAGCAGGTGGAGTTAGCCCTGAGGGGGAGTTTCCCCCTGCTTTCCTCACTCGTTGCCAATGGCGACGTCGCGCACGACGAGCCATCGGGATTGGTTCGGAATTTGAGATAGTTTCTTTTTGCCCCCTGTTTGAATGTGGGGTGACTGCCAATGTCAGCCTATTGAAGACGATGTCCTTTGACCAATAGGGGCAGGAGTGGGAATCGTCAATCTCGCGAAGACCGATTCTTTGATGGGAGAAACCGCTTTAACGTCTTCCGGAGCAGCGGCCGTTGCCCTCTTTGGGACGGCCACTCTATGGTTCTGATCTAGCCTGGCGAAAACGGAGGCTGTCGGTTTGATAATGGGCGACCCGTTGACAGGGGCCGTCGTAGCAGTGAGCCGGTCGAAGACCGACTTTTTGCTTACTTCCGGTGCAGGTATTGGCGCAGAGAAGCTTGTAGGTGGGATCATGGTCCCGAAGAACAAGCCGGTGGTGGCTTGGGTCACCTGGTCTACCGGCAGAGCGAGGAAGGAAGCCGCTTGGGGCCCATATGCTACACCTCCTGGTGAGGTAGAGCGTCCGTTGCAGTGGCATTTCGAGCAGTTGGTGCAGTTAGAGGCCATTGAATCTTGAATTCTGCGCCAGGTAAAAGACCAAATCTTAGTATCTTGAAATCCGAAGACAACCATTTAACAAACCGCGATTGGTTCGTGAAGACGACACACGAAGTGTGGAGTGGAAAGAGGAAGAGGTCCCACCGGGCGTGCCAGAATCTGTTCCCCTCCGAAAGACAGCGCGCAAGACTGCGAAGCCCTGGCGCTGAGATTCGGGGCAGATGCTATATGGTTTTACCCGTCTACCTCTCCGAAGGTGCCAAATTGATTTATGGCACCGTGTATCGGAGGTTTAGACGGATGCGGCCGATATAGCAGACTTCGTCAGATTCCCCCTCGCTTGAGGGGTTTTTGATTGTGGGGACGCTCTTCCCTGCAGGCGCAAGCCCCTGCAGTTAATTACGCTACCGCATCGCGGTAACAACTTTCTCCTTCTCCAGAATTTCACTTCGTGTCGTATGTGTTTGTTTTGTTTGTGGTTGCCCGTGGATTGTATACGGAGACTGAGTAATGCCGTCGCCCGTAGGACGTGGATTAGTCCAAATCCGTATTTATTTAGATTTGGGTTTGGTGTTTTAGTTTAAGGATGCGTTAGTCACGTTGCGGCTAAGATCAACTTAAACGTGATTCGTTTAATATATGGTCGTCGGGACTCGTCACCTCTCTAACGTCGTTGAAGGATTACAACGATAAGTGTCAGAGGAGTTCAGAGGTGTACCCTTGAACCAAGGTTGATTTGGAGTTTTGTCGTTCATTTGAGTGTTTAAGGATACGTTAGCCGTATTTGGGGCTAAGATCAACTTAAACGGGACCGTTTAGATCCGGCAAAAGAGCATTAGGAGGCTCTATTGTTCCAGTTTAGGGACGTGGTGGTCCATATTCCAGTTTTAGGGGACGTGGTGGTCCACCGTTAGTTTAGGGACGTTTCGGTCCGATATTAGTTTAGGGACGTTTCGGTCCGATGTTAGTTTAAGGACGTTTCGGTCCGTATTCCAGTTTAGGGACGTGGTGGTCCAATATTAGTTTAAGGACGTTTCGGTCCACGAGTTTAAGGACCCCGCAGTCCACATTGATGTGTGGTCGTTGGGACCCGTCACCTCTTTGACGTCGTTGAGGAATTACAACGATGGATGTCAAAGGAGTTCGGAGATGTACCCTCGGACCGATTGTAAATTGATTTAGTAGAGCAATTTTGCTCAGTCAATTTAATTTAAGGACTTATGGCCAAAATTGGGCTAAGTCCAGTTGAGAATATCCAACGTTTTATTTTTATTTGAGCCTTGCCCAGGAAGGATGCAGAGCATCAGTTTTGTTTTGGGCCCTGCCCTTTATAATGATGCAGAGCATCAATTTCATTTGGGCTCTGCCCTTTTTAGGCCTGCTAGGTCTTTTTGATTCGGGCCTGGCCCTTCAAGTAATGTATTGCATTTGTGCAAAGCACTAAGAATCTTTTAGATTCAAGAACAGAAGTACAAAGCACTTTTTAATCTCTTGATCTAAATTTAGATCAAAGAAAAACAAGTTTTTTTTTTGTTTCAGAGAACCAAAGGTTCATAGCAAGTGCAAGGCACTATTTTTATTATTTTTATTTATTTATTTATTTATTTATTGAAGATCACTGATCTTGTTCTCAGATCAATGATCTATTCCTAAGAGAATTTTCTCTTCTTTTAAAGGTTTTTACCTTTTTTTGTATTCTCAAGGAGTTCTCAAGAGTTCTCCTCTTTTTTATTTTTAGCCAGATGTTCATGATTTTGAAATGAGGCCTGGGGTCCTTTTTATAGTGCTCATAAATTAGTTAGATTTGTTACATAAATCTTTTTCTGAGTGATTTGGGGAATTTTCCCCACCGTTGGATCTTTGATCCAAAGGCCCCTGCCTAATACAAGAAAATCTTCTTGTTTCAACAAGATTTATTCTGTTTTGCGCAACTCCCCCAGTGCGCGGACACGTGTCGCGCAGCGCAGCGCCTGTGCAGCTGCGCTTGCGCAACTGCGCGGACACGTGTCGCAGGACACGTGTCGCGCAGCGGTGCGCCTGCGCAGCAGCGCTTGCGCAACTGCGCGGACACGTGTCGCGCAGCGGTGTGCCTGCGCAGTTGTGTTTGCGCAACTGCGCGGACACGTGTCCCGCAGTGGTGCGCTTGCACAGAGCTTGCGCAACTGAGCGTTGCTTTTGTTTTTCTAAGAGCCTTGCTCTGATTGGACGCACTGCCTTGGCCGTTGTGCTGGCGTGTCAACCTTTGACACGTGGCGCGTTGCGCACAGCGCACGGAATCTGAAGCGTTGCTTCAAAATTTGAATTTTTGAAATTCAAACAGAGCCTTGCTCTGATTGGGGGAACAATATGGTAGAGAATTTTCTGGAGATCTTTATGGACGATTTTTCGATTTTTAGAGACTCTTTTTCTGATTGCCTAGCGAATCTTGACGCTGTTCTTACTCGTTGCAAAGAGAAGAACTTGACTTTGAATTGGGAAAAATGCCATTTTATGGTCCAAGAAGGAATAGTACTTGGACATGTCATTTCACAGAAAGGCATTGAGGTTGACAGAGCTAAGATAGATGTCATTCAAAACCTCCCTCATCCCAAAAGCGTCAAAGATATTCGATCTTTCCTAGGCCATGCAGGCTTTTATAGGAGATTCATTAAGGACTTTAGCAAAATTGCTAGACCTTTAACTCTTCTCCTGGCCAAGGATACGACCTTCCATTTTGACTCAGACTGCGAGACGGCTTTCAACTCACTTAAACACTCACTCACTTCAGCCCCCGTGTTATCATCACCGAACTGGGACTACCCCTTTGAGCTGATGTGTGACGCATCTGATTTTGCAGTAGGTGCAGTCTTAGGACAGCACATCGAAAAGATGCCACACGTGATATACTATGCAAGTAAGACCTTGAATGATGCACAAATCAATTATACAACCACAGAAAAAGAACTTTTAGCAGTTGTATTTGCATTAGAAAAATTCAGGCCTTACTTAATTGGCTCACCTATAGTTGTGTATACTGACCATTCCGCTTTAAAACATCTTCTGGCGAAGAAAGATGCAAAAGGTCGACTAATACATTGGATCCTTCTGTTACAAGAATTCGATCTTGTTATCAAAGATAAGAAAGGATGTGAAAACGTAGTAGCTGACCATCTTTCACGCATCTCTTCTTCCCCTGTGACCCTGCCGATTAATGACTCGTTCCCTGACGAACAACTCTTGAGCATATCCAGTGAACCATGGTTCAGGGATATTGTGAACTATCATGCCACGGGACTGATACCCAGCAATTGGTCAAAACAGGACAAATATCATTTTCTTTCCCAAGTAAAACACTTTTACTGGGACGAGCCCTATTTGTTTAAATATTGTCCTGATCAGATCATTCGCCGGTGTGTCCCGAATGAAGAGTTCAAGAGTGTTCTTTCATTTTGTCATGATCAGGCCTGTGGGGGTCACTTTGGTCCTAGAAAGACAGCGGAAAAGGTTTTGCAATGTGGATTTTATTGGCCGACCTTATTCAAGGACGCATTTGAGTATTGCAAAACCTGTACACAATGTCAGTATACGGGTAGAATCTCCCAGAGGAATGAAATGCCTCAGCAACCCATCTTGGTTGTTGAAATATTCGATGTTTGGGGCATTGATTTTATGGGTCCCTTTCCCAACTCCTTTGGGAATTTGTACATACTACTGGCGGTTGATTATGTCTCAAAGTGGGTAGAAGCCATTCCATGTCGCACTAATGACAAGAAAGTTGCCATTAAGTTCTTAAAAGAGAATATCTTTTCGCGATTTGGACACCCACGCGCTATCATTAGCGATAATGGGACACATTTCTGCAACAGATCTTTCAAGACTCTGATGCGAAAATACTCAATCAACCACCGACTGTCTACACCCTATCATCCCCAAACGAGCGGGCAGGCTGAAATCTCAAACAGACAAATCAAACTTATCCTGGAGAAAACTGTTGCTAAAAATAAAAAAGACTGGTCGACCAAACTGACGGATGCTTTTTGGCCATTTCGAACTGCATATAAAACCGACCTAGGAATGTCTCCATATAGGATAGTGTTTGGAAAAGCATGTCATTTACCAGTCGAGATAGAACATAAAGCATTGTGGGCTATAAAAGAAATAAATTTTGATCTAAACCTTGCTTGCAACTTTCGGAAGCTGCAATTAAATGAGCTAAGCGAACTCCGCAATGAAGCTTATGATAATGCTGTAATCACAAAGAATAAGACTAAGGTTTTTCACGATAAAAACATTTTGAGGAAAACATTTTCACCTGGTCAACAAGTCTTTCTTTATGATTCACGATTACACCTTCACGCGGGTAAGCTCCGATCTCGATGGAAGGGACCTTTTGTTGTGCGGTCTGTATACACGCACGGGGCAGTAGAAGTAGAAAATGTTAAAAACGGCACATTTTTCAAAGTAAATGGACATAGACTAAAGCCGTATTTTTCCACTGACCCCACGGAGGAGCTCTTGTTCTTACAAGAGCTAGTTTATTTTGATTAAAATTCCTCCGTCTCACCTTCATGTCCAGTATATCACTGCATCATCTTTTGAATGAAGGTGAGTGAAAAGAATAAGTTTGGGGGAAGTTCTTCACTTATATATTTTGCCCCCACTAATAATTCCCCCCAGGTTTACAGTTTTGTAGGTATAGCATTTGGCAACAGTGAGGACACTGTTGAAAACAAGTTTGGGGGAGGTTTGTGCTTATTTTTGCATCATTTGCATATCATTTGCATAAGCACAAAACATTTCTTTAAAAATCTATAAAAATTGAAAAAATTTCAAAATCTATAAAAATTTAAAAATTTTCAAAATATAAAAATATTTTTGTACATAAATAAAATAATGAAAGTTTAGATAGTGAACAATTACATCCATGAGATTGGAAAAATTTAAGAAAACTAAGAAAATTAGAAGTTTTCTTATACGAACTAGTAATAAGTAGTTATGAGCCGTTGTCCCAAGGGTTAGTAAGATGAAGGACGTCACTAATCTGAGGATAAAAATAAGTCTGAAAAATAGTTTCTATTCTGGAAGCCAAACATTTTGAACGTTGCTACCCTGCTATTCGCACTTACACACGTCTTGAAGCCTGGGATAGTAGAGGATACCTTGAAATGCTCTTGTCTTAAAGCCGATGTATGAAGAACAGAAAAAGGAAAAAAAATGAATAAAGAAAATATAAAGTGGTGAGAAAAATGGACACTGGTTTTGTTATCACCAAGGGCAATAAAAATATATAGCGAGGGTGCCTCTTCACCTAGTGCCCTAAGGCCAACTGGTCTGGGAGTCACTGCTATGCCTGAGGTGGTGCAAGACGAGGAAAATACACTAAGTAAGCAAGCACAGGAGTAATCGGTCGGTTAGTACCTCAAGAAGTATTAACGGTCGCATGAAAGTGTGTAAGCAATCTCATCTAAATATTCATTAATTAAAAAGTACAGAGGCTGATGGGCAAGAGTATGATAGCTTGAATTGAATTCTCCGGGTGTAGGGATGTCTTTACACACACGCAGGGTTATATGATCGATGTTTGGAAGAAAGATAGGAATGAAGAATAAGACGATGTTTTATTGAGGGAGGACGTGATTTCTAACATCTTTTCATGACCATTAAGATAGGGCTCATGACAACCGAAAAGCCAGCTTAGTTGGAAACCCTAATTTTCAAGACTTTTCTTTTACAATTCTTTTCTTTAAATGTAATATTCATGATCTTCCTTTTATTATTGGATTTTGTGGGTGCAATCCGCTGAAAACCCTCAGGAGACAACACTCCTCCTACTAGGGACACCTAGAGGTTTAAAGGCTTGTTGCACATGCTCAGTGCAATCGTGTTGCCTACGAAAGTGTGCTAGATAGTTTTTCTCTTTCTTTATTTTCTCCTTCTCTTTTTAATAAAACAGTTCGCTCGAGACGATCGAAATTAAGTTTGGGGGAATTTGATTAGTCGAAAATATTGCATATTTTAGCCGGCAATTTCCTCATCATTTGCATCCATATAGAAGTGTTCGGCATTCAAATTTTACATATTAGCAAAACTATCGCAAAATATCAGATTGCATGTATTAGACTCTGAAACCGACACTATAAAGGAAATTAACCATATTTCATGGCATCGCATCATCCCTATATTGCGCAACACTTGTTTTGAGATCTGTGCAGGAAAATCTAGAAGAAAGGCCAAAAATTTATATGGTACCGATCAAACATTACGCCAACTCAATAATTTCAGTTCTAGTATCAATCCAAAAGGCAAAACAAAAATCAACATATCAAAGAAAGGTCCAAGTATCAACCAAAGACAGCACCAGAGAGTTCAAGCTCCAAGCCTCCTACATGGCCGCGGAACCGCGGCCGGAGCCTGCTTGCGCCGCGGTTCCGCGGCCATATTGCCACGTCACCTTCTCAATTTTAGTGCACAATGCTTCTATCAGTGGCTACAGTTCAGAAATATACCTCAAGTTCCAGAAGACTCCAGAGACTTCTGCCAGATCAGCAAGCTTTGGGATCAACACTAAACTAGCCTATCATTCTAGAAACTTCTCCTTAAACCCTAGCTTAAACCCTAAGCTAAGCCTAACAAACTCCTTCTATAAGCCTCAATAAACTTTTGGAGGGAATTGTAATTTCAAACCTAAACCTAGGGTTTGGGAGATCTATAAATAAGACCCTAGGCTCACTTGTAAAAAAAGGAGGTCTTGATCTTGGAAAAATCTAATCATCTTTACCCAATTCTAGTATCAAACTAGAGCCATTTTTACCCTCTTCTTCTTCCACAAGTCTAGTGAGAGGACTTGTGTGAAACCCTAACCCTAATTCCAATCAAAAGCCAAGATCCCGAGTACCCATCAAGCAAGAAGCCTTGCAACCTTTTATGAGCCAAGCCGATCTTCAACAGAGAAAGTGGTCCAAGCCGATCCGCGACTCACGGAGCCGAGCGACGCCAATTCGACAATTTAGTTCTTCCTCTTGTAGTTCTTGAGCGACTGTAATCAAATTGTTGATATAAATAAAAGGTGATATTCTTTTATCTTGTTTTCTTTATATTCTCGCATCATGATATCTTTTCAATTCTTGAATACTTTCTGTGTGATGATGTTTGAGTAATACTCCGCTCGTCGAGGAGTCGAGACGATCAATAGAATGATGATGTAATATATCTTAAATCGATCCTTGAATCCTACGAGTTTTGTAAACCCTAGCAAGTTCAAGAATCGACGACCCAATTCGTTGCGATGCTTTCTTGATTGATATCGCTCAAGATTGGGGAGTTACGATCGTTTCTTGAAATTGTTAGAGGCTAGAATGTGAATGATATCGATGAAAGAACAAGGGTTAAACGATGAAACCCTAGTTTCATCAAGAAAGCCCTAACTCTCGTCGATCATCATCGATCTAGTATCAATCCTTCGAAGGACAAGAACACGAAATCTTGAGATTACATCACGTCTATAGATCCGATCGATTCCTACGAGCCTTATTTAGATTCTTGACATTTTGGTTGGAAATATTATCGAAACCCAATTCTTGATTGTTTATCAGTTTCTTGATTCTTGATTAAACTCGTGACACCTGAATCAATTGATAAATTCTTGAATCATGTTTTCTTTTCTTTTCAATTAACTTTTCGATTCAAACAAATCAAATATAAAAATGAATCGCACAATCCCTGTGGACGATCCGCACTCGCTTACGATCTACAACTGACAACGTAGTTGATTGCGGTCAAATATAATTTTTTGATTGTGAACTTTATTCAATTTTCTAATTACCGACACAAAGAGACTCTTATCGATTTGATTTACTTACTCAGTCTCGCATTCTACGATCAATCAAATAGTGTCGAAATCGGGGACTATTTGAATTGATACTTTTACTTTTACTTACACACAATCGGAAAAATTACGACAATCAGAACCTGTCACGTGTTAACACGTGACCCTCTTGGTTAAACATTTCATTCAGAATTTAATTCTGCCTTTTAACAGAGCTAAGGAATCATCGCGTGTCAACACGTGACCCTTGGTCAGGTGTGGGCACGTGATGCCTCATTGGGGTTTTTCCTTAGCTGTTTTGTTGCATTTTTGTTTAACTAGAATTTAATTCTATAAAATAGAGATTACAGGAACCCATCACGTGTCAACACGTGACCCTTGGTCACGTCTAAGCACGTGATGCCTCATTGAGTTTTTTCCTTAGCTGTTTTGTTGCATTTTTGTTTAACTAGAATTTAATTCTATAAAGTAGAGATTACAGGAACCCATCACGTGTCAACACGTGACCGTTGGTCACGTGTGAGCATGTGATACCTCATTGAGGTATTTCCTAATATTTTATCAGGGAACATGGCTGTTCATTTATATAGTCTGAACGAGTTTATCTCTTATGAGGATATTCGCGTACAGGATCGTCGTCAGAACCAAGAGTTTACGGACGTCCAATGTGCGGAGATTATGGCTCATCTATACGCTCACAACGGCCGACTGCTTCCTCGTCGCTCTGCTCTTTTGAAGATCGTAGTGTGAGCAATTTAGGAAGCACTTCCTGGGTTTTACGAAGCCATGCCGCTGAATGCGCTGGATGATGCTGAAGACAAGGTGCACTCGGTGTACCTATCTGTCCTGATCTCAAAGAAGCATCGAGATAACCTCATTGATATTCTGCATCAAACTTTCCAGCAGATGACGATAATCGCTTCTTATCAAAGAGAGGAGGGCATTGGCGAGGATCTCGACACCCGCGATCGCGAGAGGATGCACACGAGAATGGTCAGAAAGGCCAGAAAGATTCTAGACGGCCTTACTTTCGAATTCCTCAATCCATACCCTGGATCTGAGGTTTTACCATTGTAAACATCTCGATGCATTTTTTGTTTATTGTCTTTATTGATGTAAGAATTTTCCGAAGTATGAATGACAAATCTTTCGCTTCCCTTCCTTTATTTTCTGCTTTGTTGTTGGCATATTACTTTAGTAAGCGTCGCCTGTAGATAATGGAGAGAGCATTCCGTTTTGAATTCTTCGAGAGGTAGTGATGGCTTAGGAAGCAGGTTCAGATCTGCTGCCTAAGACTTTTCAACTTCATGAGCCGTAAGGGTCTCATAAAAACTTTTCTCCCTACGAGTCGAGAGGATCTCGTAGGTGTATTTTCTCCTTAGGAATCATGAGGATTCCTAAGTGCGTTTTCTATTATAAGTCGTAAGGATCTTACAAGAGAGTTTTCTTCCTTACGGGTCGAGAGGACCCGTAAGTGTTTAATGAGATTGACATTATTCGCATTTCACGGCGTCAGAAGTTGCTCCGGGCGTTTCCCACGGGGTCAAGGTTAACTTTGGCAGTGTTCCACGGGGTCGTTGGATGACGTATTTCCGAGGTGGGGTTATGTGGATGACGTGTTTCCGCGACGGGGTCATGTAGATGACGTGTTTCCGAAACGGGGTCATTTGGATGACGTATTTCCGTGACGGGGTCATTTGGATGACGTATTTCCGCGACGGGATAATGTGGATGACGTATTTCCGCGACGGGATCATGTGGATGACGTATTTCCACGACGGGGTCATTTGGATGACGTATTGACGAGGTAATGTAGATGACGTATTTCCACGACGGGGTCATTTGGATGACGTGTTTCTGCGGCGGGGACATGTGGATGACGTATTTTCGCGACGGGGTCATTTGGATGACGTATTTTCGCGACGGGGTCATTTGGATGACGTATTTCCGCGACGGGGTCATCTGGATGACGTATTTCCGCGACGGGGTCATTTGAATGACGTTTTTCTGCGACGGGGTCATGTGGATGATGTATTTCCGTGTCGGGGTCATTTGGATGACGTATTTCGGCAACGGGGTCATGTGGATGACGTATTTCCGCAACGGGGTCATTTGGATGACGTATTTCCGAGACAGGGTCATTTAGATGACGTATTTCCGTGACGGGGTCATTTGGATGATGTATTTCCGCGACGAGGTCAATTGGATGACGTATTTCCGCAACGGGGTCATTTGGATGACGTATTTCCGCGACGGGGTCATGTGGATGACGTATTTCCGCGACGGGGTCATTTGGATGACGTATTTCCGCGACGGGGTCATGTCAATGACGTATTTCAGCAACGGGGTCATGTGGATGACGTATTTCTGTAACGGGGTCGTTTGGATGACGTATTTCCGCGACGGGGTCATGTGGATGATGTATTTCCGCGACGGGGTCATTTGGATGATGTATTTCCGAGACGAGGTCATTTGGATGACGTATTTCCGCGACGGGGTCATTTGGATGACGTATTTCCACGACGGGGTCATGTGAATGACGTATTTCCACGACGGGGTCATATGGATGACGTTGCGTATGTTGTAATGAGACAAATATCGAAGTGGTCTCTAGGTTGTCTGTGAACCGTCAAGATTTGGAGTAGGGACTTTGCCATGACTCCAAGATTGATCGCAGCGTCTGAATCCTGCTGGAATGAGGAAGAATGCTGTTGATGATCTCTAGGCTGTCTGCGAACCGTCGAGATTTAGCTACGTTTCGATGGAGCCTGGTGGGAAGGTATGGTTCCTTCTTTATTTGTGCCCCTAGATTGTATACAGGGATCAATGTGATTTCACCTGTAGGGCAAAAGATTTCATTTTATATATTTTTCTTTCTGCGATGCTCTATCATTTCAGCTTTTATATCGCGAAAGTCGCGATTGCCCAATCATTTCAGCTATTTTTCGCGGTGCCCAATCATTTCGGCTATTTTGGATGCATACATTTTTACTTGCTAATTTTGTTGCAAGTTGCCCCATCATTTCGGCTATTTCATATGCATTTGTGGTTCGCTGACTTTTCACCGCGAGTTTGGGATTTGATACCGATTTAGGCATCAACATCGCTACAACTGGGATATTGCCAGGAGCGAATCATCATTTGCCCTTGTCGATGTCGAACAAAGGTGGCTTAGCAGACAGGGTTAGGATCCTGTCAACTAAGGCTTTTGACTTCATGAGCCGTAAGGGTCTCATAAAGGTATTTCTCCCTACGAGTCGTGAGGATCTCGTAGGTGCATTTTTTCCTTAAGAATCATGAGGATTCCTAAGTGTATGGTCTTTTATAAGTCGTAAGGATCTCACAAGAATATTTTCTCCTCATAAGTCGAGAGGACTTACAAGTGTCTTTTGCCACATGAGCATATCCCCAGTCTCTGGTGGGACTTTGTTAGGGAAATGTTTATTCGCGCCCGTGGATTGTATACAGGGGTCGACATCGAGACGCTTGTAGGGAAAAATTGGAGGTTGTGATGGCTTAAGAACAGGTTTAGATCCCTGTAGCTTAAGGCTTTTGAATCTTACGAGCCGTGAGGGTCTCATAAGAGGGTTCTCCTTACGAGTCGTGAGGATCTCGTAAGTGTAATTTCTCCTTAGGAATCGTGAGGATTCCTAAGTGTGTTTTTCCTTTGTGAGTCGTAAGGATCTTACGCGGGTGGTTTCTGCTTACAGGGTCGAGAGGACCTTGCAAGTGTCTTTTAACGAGATTGCGCCCTTTCGGCTTTTCACAAAACTCGCCGGTAGCCCTACTGTTTTTACTCACGGAGCCCTTTCGGGTTTTCATCCGTGCCCATTTTGCTTATGGACATACCGTTTTCTTTCTTCTTCTTTTTTTTATATTATTTTTTTTTGTGTCAGCCTTGGGATGCTGCGGTCCGTAGTAGTTTATCGACGTTTCGGTCAACAGCCAGTTTTAGGACATAGTGGTCCATCGTTAGTTTAAGCACGTTTCGGTCCGTTTCCAATTTTAGGACATAGTGGTTCATCGTTAGTTTAACGACGTTTCGGTCTGTTGCCAGTTTTAGGACATAGTGGTCCATCGTTAGTTTAACGACGTTTCGGTCTGTTGCCAGTTTTAGGACATAGTGGTCCATCGTTAGTTTAACGACGTTTTGGTCTGTTGCCAGTTTTAGGACATAGTGGCCCATTGTTAGTTTAACGACGTTTCGGTCTGTAAGCCGGCTACTACTTACAAAGTTTGGGCTTAGGAAGATAGCGAGCGGACATAGGCGTCGTCATCTATCGTTAACTTAGGCCGTGACTCGTCAGGCGTAGTATTTTTTCAGGAAGCGACCGTTTATTGGCCTGAAGGGTCTTTCGCCATGCATATCCATGAGTAGATAGGCTCCCCTTGGTAGACCTTGTCTATGATGTATGGGCCTTCATAGTTCGGCTCGAATTTCCCCCTTTTGGCACGATTGGGGATCATAGGCCTTTTGATCACTAGCACGAGTGCTCCTTGGCGGAATGTCCTTGGTCTAGTCAGTCTCTCATATGAGCGCGTCATCCCCGCTTTATAAGCCTCCAGATTTTGTTGCGCCATGAGCCGGGTTTCATCAAGAGCGTCGAGCTCCTCAAGCCGAAGGTGAGCATTTTCTTCGTCTGTTAGCTCGTAGTGAACTACCACTCGTAGAGAGGGTAACTCTATCTCGAGGGGGAGTACCGCTTCTGTGCCGAATACCAATGCATACGGCGTTGTATTCGTGGCTGTTTTGAACGTAGTTCGATACGCCCAGAGAGCCTCATGCAGTCTATCTTGCCAGTCCCTCTTATTTCGAGACACCGTCTTTTTCACGATCTTTGTCAAGGTTTTGTTAAAAACCTCAGCTAGACCGTTAGCTCGGGGATTATAGACCGAAGAGTATCTCCAGTCAATGTTATGCTGTTGTGCGAAGCGGCTGATTTTGTGGCTTCTGTAAGCGGGCCCGTTATCGGAGATAATCCGTCATGGAATGCCGAACCGATAGATGACGTGTGTCTTGAAGAAATGGAGGATGTTCTCCGTTTTCACTTCTCTCAGCGGTATCGCTCCTGCCCACTTAAAGAAGTAATCGGTCGTTACTAGTATGAACCGATGTCCTCTGGACGATGCTGGTTCGATGGGGCCGATTATGTCAGTTCCCCACATTTCGAATGGCCAGCTAGACACCGATGGGTGTAGTGGATTTGGATGCTGGTGGATAAAGTCCCCATGAATCTCGCACGAGTGGCATTGCTTCGCGTATTCAAGGCAGTCTTGGATCATCGTGGGCCAATAGTAGCCCATCCTTTTGATCTTCAGCTTCATCTTCGGGCCGGCTTGGTGAGAACCACAGAGTCTGTCATGAGTTTCTTGGACGACTCTCTTTGCCTCTTCAGGTCCCAGGCATCTTAGCCATAAAGAGTTAAATGATCTCTTATACAGGGTATCATTGACGAAGGAAAAAGACGAAGCTCATTTCATGAGCTGATCTCTTGAGGACGCATCTTCAGGTGTTCGACGGGATTTGAAGTAGTCTATAAAGACTTCTCTCCAATCCTTAGCCTTGTCCTGGTCTTTTATTTGCAGAGCCGTTTGCTCGGTAGCTCTCTTTTCTTCGGACGACTCTGGAGATATTTCTGCCGGGGCAAGAACCCGACGGCTTTGCACAATGATCCTCAGGTCATCGAGATTCTTATCGGCCAATTCTTTAGCGAGCTTGGCTAATGCATCCGCTTTGCTGTTTTCCGCACGCGGTATACTTTCCAGCATGTGGGAAGGAATTTAAGTCAGCAGTTGCTGCACTTTCTCGCCGTACCTTACCAACTCTGGTTTGCATGTTTGATAGTCGCCGTTTACTTGGCTAACGACCAGTTGGGAGTCTCCGTATATGAGGAGGTTTTCGATTCCCATATCGACAGCGATCTCAAGACCTGCTATCAAAGCTTCATATTCGGCTTCATTGTTTGTCCTCGGCTCTATCAAGGAAAAGGCAAAGCGCATTATCCCTCCTTGTGGAGTCACAAAGATGAGGCCCGCCCAAGATTTTATTATGGGGGTACTTTTTTTGCATTTCTTCATGGAAGACGCTCCGTCGAAGTAGAGTTCCTATTGGGTATCATTCTCTCTTTTCTCCCTGTCGATCGTGTCAAACGCGTACTCGTCGGGCAATTCGCGGTTCAAAGGAGAATCGGCAGGTATCGGATGCTCAGCGAGGAAGTCGGCGATGGCCTGTCCTTTCATTGCCTTGAGGGGACGGTATGTCACCGAGAATTCCATTAAGAGGAGGGCCTATTTAGCGAGACGTCTTGTTAATATGGCTTTCGACATCAAATACTTGAGAGGATCCACCTTCGATATGAGATGGACCTCATGTGCCAATGCATATTATCTGAGCTTCGTTATTGCGAAGATCAATGCCAGGCAGTGTTTTTCAATGGGGAAGTAATTGCTTTCTGCCCCCAGTAGAACTCGACTCAAATAGTAGAGGGCTCTCTCTTTCCGTTGGTCGTTCTCTTATGCCCACAGCGCGCCTAAAGAACCTTCGAGGGCGGTTGTATACAGAATGAGAGGCTTTCCTTTGACCGGAGCGGTCAGCACCAGAGGATTCTGCAGGTATTGCTTGATTTCGTCCAGTGCGCTTTAGCATTTACGATCCCAAACGAATGGGGTTCCCTTCTTCATTAGGTGACTGTAAGGACGGCACTTGCCGGAAAGATTGGCTATAAATCGCTAGAGATACGCGAGCTTTCCTTGGAGAGACCGCAGTTGTTTAAGAGTCCTTGGCAGAGGCATTTCCATGACCGCTTTGATCTTCGACGGTCTATTTCGATGTCTCGGTGTCGGATGACGAATACTAGGAACTTGCCCGAGGAAACTCCGAACACGCATTTAAGAGGGTTCATCTTCAAGTTGTATCTCCGAAGACGCTGAAACACAATCTTCAGATGCTCTAAATGTTCCTCGTATGATTTGCTTTTAACTACGAGGTCGTCAATGTAGCATTCGACGATTTCATGTATGGGGTTATCGAAAATCTTCGTCATGGCCCTCTGATAGGTGGCACCGGCATTCTTTAGACCGAAGGGCATCACCTTGTAGCAGAATATACTCAACGGGGTCCGGAAAGCGTTATGCTTCTGGTCCTCGGGATGCATCTTTATCTGATTGTATCCTGATGAGCCGTCCATGAAGGAGAAAATTTCGTGAGTGGACGTATTATCTATCATTAGCTCGGTGACCGGTACTGGAAAGTCGTCCTTCGGGCAAGCTTTGTTGAGATCCCGAAAGTCCACACAGATACGCACCGTCCCATTTTTCTTCATCACTGGGACGATATTGGCAATCCAGTCAGGGTATTGAACTTCTTGGATGAAACCGGAGTCGATTAGCTTCTTGACCTCAGCGTTGATGCTCATCTCAAGCTCGAGCCGCATTCTTCTCGGTGCTTATTTGATTGGCTTGACATCCGGAGATATCGCCAATTTGTGGACAGCAATCTCTTGATCTAGTCCTGGCATCTCGGAATAGTTCCATGCAAAGCAATCTTTATACTGCATGAGCACGTCTTTTAGCGTAGCCACCCTTTCTTCAGATAACAACTCACTGAAGAACGTCGGCCGTGGGTCGTTTGCCGTTCCCAAGTCAATTTTTCTGAGGTTATCTGCAGTAGTATGTATTCCATCTTCCAGCTCTTTTGGCGCCGGTGAAAATTCTGAGATCAACTCATCTTCATTGTTTTCGAAGCACCAAGAAAGATCAGTCATACTCTCGGGTTCCTCTTCCGACAATGTTATCACGTGACAGGTACGAGATCGCTTCCAAGACCGATGTTGGTCTGGTTCTACTCTTGCCACTTTCGGTTCATGCTTCTGCGGCGGGGTCACCCTCCAACTGCTGGATAAAACGAACTTGCCGAGTTGGTATTGGTCTTCGACCCATTCCTTGAAGGTGAAGCAGTCTTCGAGAGGATTCCCTATTGCTCGGTGATAGGAGCGATAGTCCGGGTGAAAGACCTCGTTTTCTTGCTCTGGGTGCTTGGACTCTGGGAGCATCATCATCCGATGTTTCACGACGAGGTCGAATATCTTCCTTGTCTTGTCTCGGGGAAAAGAATACGCTCGGCCCATCTTCTTTATAAGAGACGAATCCTGGTTGCTCAATTCTGCTTCGTGTGTCTTTTTGGACCCGCTATGCTGCCGTCGAACATATTTTCCGTTCTTGGGTTTATTTCTGCCTCTGCGTCGGGTCTTTTGTATGAAAAGCTGGTGACAAAGTGCATCATTATTTTCCGTAGCCTGTTGAAGTAGGCACTGCGTTCTGGCTTTCTCGTAGATGGCCATCTCGCGATTATGGTCGTCCCGAACCTTTTGACCCGTTTCCCTTATAAGCTTGTCCATTTGTTCTTCGAACGACGGGCTTGGTATTTTCACGACAGGAGCTTGTTTTGGTTTAGGGTTAGCATCTTCCCACAGAGCATCTCCTTCTTCATCAAAGTCATGTATGACGTAGCAGTCGCGGAATAGCTCCCGTGTCTTGCATTGAACATATCCAAGCCCGGTCGTCTCCATTCTCCCGTTAGGCAACTTTCGTTGAGTTCCGAGAACATTCCAGAGCCTGTCATAGAACTTAGCCTGTCGGGCAGTCTGCTTAAGGGGTACACCTTGGTGCCTCAATAGCCTTTTTAAGCCGTCTATGTAATATCTGGGCAAACGGATGGGCTGGAGTCTGTGAAATGTAGAATCCGCACCATGCCAAATTTCTTTCTCCACTTTGGTTTCCCCGGATCGGTAGAATAGAATCGCCTTTTCACCTTTTCTCCTGGGAGGGACATAAAATGTCTGCAGTTCTTGCACACTATAAGTTTCAAGCGCATCAAGCTCTTTGTAATGCTCTTACGGAACCATTGCAACTTGCAAACTTTGATCTTCATCAGCGAAAGCTTGTATCGATGGCCGAATAGAAAATACGGCATTGAATTCATCTTCCGAGTCGCTGCCGAAGACCAGAATAGGGGTGGACGGTCCTAGCTTGTTGCGTTGGGGCGGCCCTGAATAAATTATTTCCTCTTCCTCTTCGGTATCACTCCCGAAGACCGGAATAGTAGTGATAGCTTTAGTTTTGTCCTCCGGTTTATGACATCTTTCTGTGTCTTCAAAATCTGGCAGGAAATACTTGGCATCCTCGTATTTGCGGACTTCGTTCATGGAGAATGGGTTTATTTCCCCCGTTACAGTGTACTCGAGACCATCTTTGAAGTACTTCATACACTGATATTGTGTAGAAGGGATAATGTTATACTCGTGTAACCAAGGCCGGGCGAGTAAAGCGTTATAGCAAGTCTTAGCGTCAATGACGTAAAACTTGATGTCCGTGACTAGTAGCCCAAAGCGCAACGTCAGTATCACAGACCCGAACGTCCATGATGGCTGGGAGTCAAACCTGGAGATAGTGATCTTATCCCGAGCGAGGTGTTGAACGCTCATGCAGATTTCCTTCAACACTCTTACATTGAGGAGGTTAACGGAGGACCCATTGTCGACCAGGATTTTGCCTATCTTGATATCATGACAGTATCTGGAAACGTAAAGGGGACGGTTGTGCTCACATGTTCCGAGGAGAAGATCTTCATCGCCGAAAGTGATGTTAGCAGTGTGCACTTCTTCCAGTTCGTCCTTCATCTTTTCTTCGGCGAGGAAAGCTTGGAACTGTTCGGGCTCTTGTAACGCCTTGATCAGAGAATCTCTCGCTTCTTTTGATAGCAGGAGGGCGTCGAGAATGCTGAGTTGTGAGGGTATCTTCCTCAGGTGTGCCAGAACGTTGTAATTCACCTTACTTTTCTTAGGCAGGTCCCTGGCTGTCAGATCTTTGACGACTTGATCATCTAAGGCGATGTCTTCAGGGATTTTTTCTTTCCCCTTATCTTTTCTATTCGACCCACTGTTCGCGGGCCCAAGATTCTTTTCAGGCAGCGTACGATTGCGCAACTGAATGTTCTCACAGGTCTTCATTTCTTTCGCCTCGGAGGTGGGTTCTTTGAAGAGAGGGCCAAGGGCTATTTCTTCATCAGAATCGCTCCCGAAGGTGAGAACTTGTGATCCGCTGGCGTCGACCATGTGACAATTGCTGGTAGTTTTCATATGCTCTTCGGTCGCATTTCTTTGCTCCCGACGAGTTTTGTGTTTCATCCGCTTGAAATGTTGTCGGTAAGCAACATAGCCCTGCCACCAGTTTTTAAAGGCGTTGCACTCTTCAGTCGGGTGCATAATCCTTTGATGATATAAGCAGTAGCTAGGATGTATATCCGCTTCATCAGGGGCGTTTCCTTCGGAGAAAAGCAGCTTCATTCCCATTGATATGGCTTTGGCGAACCTTTTCTTCGTCTTGAACCTGCTTTTGCTGGCCAAAGGCATGTCTTGATCTGGTCGGAGTGCTTCAATCCTTTCATCCAGTCGCCGACGTTTGGCCTTTTCAAATATGGCCATCTCATGCTCTCGATCAGCTTTGCTTTTAAGACGGACTTCGTTCAGGAATGCATCAATCATTTCGTCTAATGGTCCTAGAAGTTCCGGCTCAGGATCTGCTCCCAGTTTCTCTGCGTAAGGAGCTTCTTCATTGTCTATTGGCGAGTGAGAGATCACATGGCAGCTTGCTACGTAATCCTCGGGTTCATCCAACGAGTCTTCTCTATTATTATCATCTCCGTCTTCAAGGACGTGACTAAGAAATTCTTGGAGTGTGACTGGAGTTCGCGCCTTCTGATTATATTCTTTCAGCGCGTCAATCTGCTTTTGTAGGTCCGTGCGTTTATCACCAGGCTTCTTGGATTTCTTCTTCTTCGTCTTCGAAGACTTTGACGGCTGGGCGTGGGCATTTTGACTATCACCGCCAATCTTTGGAATTGGGCGCGGTTTCAGTATCCCCTCAGTGACCTCGGGTTCCAGTGGATTTTTCCACCTGATTGCCGGGCATATTTGGAGATCCTTCAGCATTCTTTTCGTCTTGGCTGAAAGTGCGATCTCCTCTGGAGCTTCCTCTACAAAATTGCATGATGCCCTCAGTGTGTCTACCTTTTTGAGAGCTGGGGCTGGGGCGGGTTCACCTTCCAATTTTCGGATAATACGAACTTGCCCTGTTGGTACTGATCTTCTATCCAGCTTTTGAAGATGTAACAATTTTCGATCGGATGGCCCAACATTTGGTGATAAGGGCAGTAATTAGGATTGTTAATATCGCCTGGTTGCGCTGGGTGTCTTGGCTCCGGCAGAGTGATGAGCCTGTTGCGCAGTGCTAGCTCGAATAACCTCTTCGTCTTGTCTCGAGGGAACGAGTAAGGGCGTCTCATTTTATCTCCAAGAGATCGTATTCTATCATTTTGGCGATCAACTGGTCTTGGACCACTGGGCTGCTGTTGAGCATTGGCAACGAAGGTCGCTTTCCCCTTTCCCTTTTCGTTTCGAGGCTTTGTTTTCGAGGAAGATGGTCTATGACCCATCTAGTCCATTTGGGCCAGCTTGTCAATCAAGGCCTGGGAAGTAGTCGGCTTGAAAAACATCATGAACTGGGAGATGGTCGCCTACGGATCAAGAGTTCCCACGAACATGCCCACCGCAAGCGCTTCCTCGATGCGCTGCTCACATTTTGACCATAAATTCAGCCACCGTATTGCATATTGCACCCATGTTTCGCCAGGCTTTACCCTGGTGTTAATCAATGTTGTGATTGAGGTGCGCTCGCTAGCGCTTGCGAATCTTTGCATAAATAATAGCTCCATCTCCGCAAATGTCTTGATAGAGTCGTTCGGGAGTTCAGAGTACCATTCGAACGCTGTCTCTGACAAGCTGCCGACGAATTGGCGGAGCAGAAGTTTATCATCACCTCCGGTGTTGCCTTACAGGGCTCTGAATTGAGCGACGTGCTGATGCGGATTTCCCATCCCTTTATATACATGGAATTTAGGGATCGTATATCCCGGCGGGTACCTTATTTGATCGTACCAACCCGGATAGGGTCGTCTAGTTTTAACGATCTGCCCAGCCGCTTCATTAGCCTGGTGAGCTCGTATTTGCTGAGCAATGTAATCATCCAAAGAGGCCTTGGAGATGGTCTCTTTTTTGGCTGTTGAAAGAGCCGGAGGAGGGTTCGATGTCTCCCCTCTATCATCTTCAATGATAATCGGGGGGTCTTCAGCTGGAGGTTCCGGCCGTAACATCATCGCAGCTATGTCTTGGAACAACAGAGCCATTCGTTTGATGTTGGCTGCCTGTTCCGCAGCCTCTTTCTCTTTCCTCTCAAGCATTCTTCGGAGGAAATCAGCATCGGTTTCTTGTTCCTGACGCTGTTCTGATGTCTCCGGATTTTCTTTCGGCCCAATGAGTGCGGCCATTGCAGTTAACATCTCCTGAAGTTTCTGCTGCTGCTGTTCCTGAGCCTTTGTTATCGATCGAGTAAGCGGTCGATGACCCGTAGAGGCACGGCTTTCCTCTTTTCCGGAAGCCATATAAATAGTGTGCACCACTATTCCCCCAGACTTGGGGCGTTTAGGCTCGATGTCCTTGTGGTTCGCCGCAGTCACAGGGGCTTTCTCCGACCTCCTTCTCTTATGAGCGGTTGACGTTGAGGGAGCCGTTGCAGGGGGCACCCAAACGGATGACATCCTCTGTGATACCACGGGGTGGCTCTTTTCTTGTTGAGCTTTAAGCTTCTTTGGCCGATGAGAATAGTCTTGGTCAATCACCGACCCTTGAACCTATCGCCAGACTTTGTAAATTTTGGAGGACAGCCACTGAGGGGGCTGCTCCGGCTTCGTTTCTGTAACATTCTCCACGGGTGGAGGAGATCTTTTCAGTACGGCGGTGGGTGAATTCTTGCGCACCCTGTTAAGCAACTCGAAGCTGTTCCCGGTTGGAACAGCAGCATTGACTTCCACTGTTGGGGCTGGTGGAGTAAATCCAGACGGAGAGCTGCCCCAGACTTCCTTACTCGGCGCCAGTGACGACGGCGAGCATGTCGCGCGGATGGTGTTGGTTCAGCCATGGGGATGACTTTGTCATGCCCCCTGTTCTGGTCAGGCACTGCCGGTACCAGCCTCTTGAAGACCGAAGTCCGTTGAGTAGGAGTATCTAATCTGTCAAAGACAGACCTTTGGGCAGGAACGGAAGCCGGAGTGGCCAGCCTTGCAAAGACTGGTCCTTTGATGGGAGAAGCTTCTTTAGTGACCTCGAGAGGAGGAATGGCTATCCATTTTAGGATGGCCGCTTCAGGTATCTTGGGCTTCTTGACAGGCCCATTGGAGCTCAGGCTCAGCCTATCGAAGACTGACGCTGTCGGCTTGTCATTGGATGACCCGTTGAGATGCGCCGTGGTGGTGGTGAGTCGATCAAATACCGACTTCTTCTGCGCTTCTTGTGGCAGCGGAATGTTAACGCTCACTGGTGGGTGCATGGTCCCGAAGAACAACCCGGTGGTAGCCTGCGTTACCTGCTCTACCGGTATTGTGAAAAGAGAGGCCGCTTGAGGGCCGTAGGTTACACCTCCGGATGGGACGGAGCGAGAGTTGCAGTTGCAGCTGGTGCAGGTTGAAGCTATTGATTTTTTGTTTTCTGCACGGAGCAAGACACCAAATCTTAGTACCTCAAACCCAAGGGCAACCATATTAAACCGCGATTCGTTCGCGAACACGACACACGAAGTGTGGAGTGGAAAGAGGAAAAGGTCCCACTGAGCGTGCCAGAATCTGTTCCCCGCCGAAACACGGAGACGGGACCGCGTAGGTCCGTCTTGCCTGAATTTCGGGGCAGATGCTAATTGGTGCTATCCGTCCACCTCTTCGAATATGCCAAGTTGATTTATGGCACCGTGTATCGAAGGTTTAAACGGATGCGGCCGATGTAGCAGACTTCGTCAGATTCCCCCTCGTTGAGGGGGTTTTGATTATGGGGACGCTCTTCCCTACAGGCGCAAGCCCCTGCAGTTCATTACGCTACTGCATCGCGGTAACCACTTTCTCCTTCTCCAGATGGTCACTTCGTATCGTGTGTGTTTGTTTTGTTTTTGGTTGCCCATGGATTGTATACGGAGACTAATTTATGTTGTCGCCCGTAGGACGTGGATTAGTCCAAATCCGTATTTTCTTAGATTTGGGTTTGGGGGTTTGGTTTAAGGATACGTTAGTCTCATTTAAGACTAAGATCAACTTAAACGTTTGTTAAGGATACGTTAGTCTAATTTTAGACTAAGATCAACTTAACGGGATCGTTTAGATCCAACAAAAGAGCGTTTAAACTCAATTATTTAGTTTAAAGATATTGCGGTCGATTACCAGTTTAAGGACATGGTGGTCCAGTGCCAGTTTAAGGACATGGTGGTCCAAGGTTAAGGACATCGTAGTCCGTGGGTTTAAAGGGACCCCACAGTCCGGTTTAAGGACATCGTAGTCCATGGAATGTATGGTTATCGGGACCCGTCGCCTCTCTGAAGACGTTGAAGGATTACAACGACATGTATCAGAAGGGTTCAGAGATGTACCCTTGAACCAGTTTGAGTTGGTTGAAAGATCTGTAGTCCCATTTGGGGCTGAAATCTGTTAAAAGATTTATGAGCATATGGGCTCAATTAATCTAAGTTGAGGACTTATGGCCAATCTTGGGCTAAGTCCATTCAAGTTAAAATGTTTAACATTTATTTTGGACTGTTGAGCATTTGTTTGGGCTTGGCCCTTTTAAAAATGCTGAGCATTGATTTGAATTTTGACAATATTTCTGTCTTTTAGTGCTGAGCACTCATGATAGCTCTGAGGCTTATTAAAGAACAATTTATGTTCTATCAGCGCCCACATGAAGGACGGGTGATGCGCTTGGCGCTTTGCGCCAGTTAAAGAGCGCAGTGCGCTTCTGCTGAGTAGCGCACACATGAGTAACACGTGGTGCGCTTGGCGCTTTGCGCCAGATGATGAGCGCATTGCGCTAGTATATAAGCGCATTGCGCTATTAATTTAGTGGCGCACACGTGAATGACACGTGGTGCGCTTGGCGTTTTGCGCCAGTCCATGAGCGCAGTGCGCTTTTGCCGAATAGCGCACATATGAAAGACACGTGGCGCGCTTGGCGCTAAGCGCCAGTCAAAGAGCGCAGTGCGCTAGTTGTTAATTGGCGCATACGTGATTGACACGTGGTGCATTTGGCGCTGAGCGCCAGTCCAGAGAGCGCAGAAGCGCAATTCAAGGGCGCGAAGCGCAATTCAAGGGCGCGAAGCGCAATTGATCAATTTTATGATCCAAAGAGAGACTTTGTCTCAAGATCTGAGAACAACCATTTCAATCTCTTATATTGATGAAAGGACTTTGCCTTTGTGGATCTATGATCCTTAAGAAAATTGAATTATTCTCCCCTCCTTTATAATGAGATGTTCATAATCTCAGAAAGACAATTTGTCTTATAAATTTATGATCTGTGAAGTAAGTACTTCTTTGTTTTATGATGAGATCTTTTTTATCTCTTTTATAAAAGACTTTTGTCTTTGTAGATCTATAATCTGTTAAGAAGAAAATTCTTCTTTTTAATTGTGAGATGATTTCATCTCTTTGTTCATCATCGTTCTTTTTACCTTGAAGAAACAATCTTCTTTCTTGAGACCTTGGCTCTTTTCTTGAGATCTCAAAGCTTATGGGGGAGTTCCTCAATATAAAACTTGAAGTCTTGGGTCCTTTATATAGGGGAGGCTGATTTGTTGAATCAGTTAAGGAGATCCTTTCTCCAATTGATTTGGAAAATTTCCCATCGTTGGATCTTTGATCCAAGGGCTTCTGATTTATAGAAGATAGTCTTCTTGTTATTAATAAGATTGGGAAATCTTTCCAAATAGAATTTATTCTGTATTTTGGTAATTTTTATTTACCATTGTATCACTGATCCAACGGTGCTCTGATTTACAGAGCACAATTTTGTTATTTGGAAAGACTTTGAGAATCTTTCCTTAACAGAATTTAATTCTGATTAATTAATGATTTATCATTATTATTAGATGTTTGATCTGACGGTGGGGAGCTTTTAGTTCCAGCGCTAGCGCACCCGTACTTTGCACGTGGTGCGTTGCTGAGAGCGCAGCGCACTTAGCGCTAGCGCACCCATGCTTTGCACGTGATGCGCTGCTCAGAGTGCAGCGCACTTGGCGCTAGCGCACACGTTCTTTGCATGTGGTACGCTGCCTAGGGCGCAGCGCACTGGGCGCTGGATCTGAAGTGTTGCTTCATTTTAAAATTTGAATTTTGAACAGAGCTTTGCTCTGATTGGGAGAAACAGGGAGGTTATTGGTTGGCTTAATTCCGAGACGGAGCATAATTCCGACAGGGATGTCATTGGTTGATTTGATTTCGAGACGGAGCATAATTCCGACGGGGAGGTCATTGGTTGACTTGATTCCGAGACAGAGCATAATTCCGACGGGGAGGTCACTGGTTGACTTGATTCAGAGGCGAAGCATAATTCCGACGGGGAGGTCATTGCTGCCCTTTTTGCGACTTGGACGGTCGGTGCTGCTCTTTTTACGACTTGGACGGTCGGTGTTGCCCTTTTTGCGACTTGGACGGTCGGTACTGCCCTTTTAGTGACGTGGACGGTCGGTGCTGCCTTTTTAGCGACGTGGACGGTTGGTGTTGCCATTTTAGCGACTTGGACGGTCGTTGCTTGATTTGACTTGCTCCGCTTCTTGCGGTGTTAGGGATGAACTTGACTTGCTCCACTTCTTGCGGTGTCGAGATTGGATTTGACTTGCTCCGCTTTCTGCGGTGTCGGGGTTGAAGTTGACTTGCTCCGCTTTCTGCGGTATCGAGATTGGATTTGACTTGCTCCGTTTTCTGCGGTGTCAGGGTTGGATTTGGCTTGCTCCTCTTTCTGCGATGTCGAGATTAGATTTGACTTGCTCCGCTTTCAGGGTTGGATTTGACTTATTTCCGATGTAGAGCTTGATTCCGCTAGGGAAGTTGTTGGTTGTCTTGCTGATTGTGATTTTGGTTGACATCAGCATCACTACACTGGAATATGGTACCAGGAGCGAATCATCATCTGCCATGAGAGGATTTGGGGATTTTGGTTTTGGTTTGACATCAGCACCGCTACACTGGAATATGGTATCATGAGCGAATCATCATTTGCTGTGAGGGGGTTTCCCTCGTTCCCAGTTTAACGACTTAGGGGTCATCTGTTCCCAGTTTAACGATTTAGTGGTCATCTGTTCCCAGTTTAAAGACTTAGGGGTCTATTGGATCGGAGGTTTGGAATTTTGGGTTGGGGTCGGCATCAGCGTTGCTGACACTGGAGCACAGGTGCCAGGAGCAATTCATCATTTGCCTTTTCCTGTTGGGGAGTGATGGCTTAGGAGGCAGGTTTAGGCCCTTATTACCTAAGATTTTTTAATTTTATGAGTCGTAAAGGTCCCATAAAAGCATTTTCTCCCTACGAGTCGAAAGGACCTCGTAGGTGTACTTTCTCCTTAGGAGTCGTGGGGACTCACAAGTGTGTTTTTCCTTTGTGAGTCGTAAGGATCCCATGAAGGTGTTTTCTTACGAGTCGAGAGGATCTCGTAAGTTTGTTCTCTTCATGTTTCATGAGGACACATGAGTGGGTCTTCCTAAACGGAGCATAATTCCAAGGGCGGAGACCGGCCGCTTGACTGGTGATTGTGGTGGGGCATGGGTGTGATGAGAATTATTTTTGCCCGTAGATTGTATACGGTAGTCAGTTCGAGGACCAACAGTAGGGTTGGGAGAGTTTTGGGACTTTGTTGGCGTCTGCATCGCTGCACTGGAATATGGTACCAGGAGCGACTCATCATTTGCTGTTGGGACATTCAGAGATTTGAAATTTTGGTTGGCGTCTGCATCGCTGCACTGGAATATGGTACCAGGAGCGACTCATCATTCGCCATTTGGGGATTTGGATTTTGGTTGGAGTCTGTATCGCTGCACTGGAATATGGTACCAGGAGCGACCGATCATTCGCCGTTTTTTTACCGCGATTGCTCTATCATTTCAGTTTTTCTTATCGTGAAGGTCGGGATTGCCCTATCATTTCAGCTATTCATTCGCGGTCGCCCCATTATTTCGGCTTCTTATTTTCATTTTTATTTTACTCGCTGATTTTTATTGTGAGTTGCCTCATCATTTCGGCTTTATTTTCATCTTTATTTTACTCGTTGATTTTTATTACGTGTTGCCCCATCATTTCGGCTTTTTTTTATATTATTTTCATTTATTTACACATTTTTACATCACTAGTTTAATGACTTAGGGGTCGAATGTTCCCAGTTTAACGACGTGGTGGTCCTCTGTTGGAGCCCGGGCTCGATTCTGCAGGAACCATGGGCTCCTTTGGCTGAATTGCATAAGCGGGCTTTCTGTCATCTAGACCGAGCCGGTGTTGGATGGAACAACCACGTCATCGTCATGGTTATAAGGCATAGGAGGACTTGTTCCTCTAGACTCCATCATGTAGACCGTATGAGTTGTGTACCCATCTACCGCTTCTTCATTGGAAATATTGCTCGTTTGGCTCTTAGCTTGTTGCCTTGGTCCACTCCTTTCATAGAAAGGCGGATGTCTGAGAGAATCAGGTTCCCGAAGGGCTTCGGTATCCGTTTGTATGAAATTGGCGGTTGCAGCTTGAATGTTTGTTAACACGCCTTTGTTTACCGCCGAAAATAGAGACGAAACCGCGTAAGATCGTCTTGCCTGAATTTGGGGGCAGATGCTATTTGGTTTTATCCGTCCACCTCTCCGAAGATGCCAAGTTTATTTATGGCACCATGTATCGGAAGTTTAGACAGATGCGGCCGTTGTAGCAGACTTTATCAGATTCCCTCTCGTTGAGGGGGTTTTGATTGTGGGGACGCTCTTCCCTGCAGACGCAAGCCCCCGCAGTTAATTAAGCTACCGCATTGCGGTAACCACTTTCTCTTTATCCAAATGGTCACTTCGTGTCGTGTGTGTTTATTTTGTTTTTTGGTTCCCCGTGGATTGTATACGGAGACTAATTTATGTTGTCGCCCGTAGGGCGTGGATTAGTCCAAATCCGTATTTTCTTAGATTTGGGTTTGGGTTGGGTTTAAGGATCGTTAATCTCATTTGAGACTAAGATCAACTTAAACGTTTGTTAATGATACATTATTCTAATTTTAGACTAAGATCTACTTAACAGGATTATTTAGATCCAACAAAAGAGTATTTGGACTCTATTGTTTTAGTTTAAGGACATCATAGTCCAGTTTAAAGATGTCATAGTCTGTTTGGTTTTGGTTCAACCATTTGTGGATGCACAAAAAATTATCGGTTATTGGGACCCTCCACCTCTCTGAAGACGTTGAAGAATTACAACGACATGTATCATAGGTGTGAAGAGATGTACCCTTAAACCAATGTTGATTGAAAGGCTCTGGGAATTACTTTGAATGTCATATGGGATGATCAATTTTGGAAGACAAGAGTATAGTTGGGGTTCAGTTTCAGAGAAACTTGCCTCTTGAAGACTTAGCTAATTTGGGCTAAGATTGGCTCGAATATAATGTTAAACACTAGAGTACATTCGGCGCTCATATGCTCCCACGTGAGGCGCTCCAAAAATAGGGTTTATTCCCTCTTCTCTTTTGTAAATGCTGAGCACTTCTCAGGGGTCACGTGGGGTCACGTGAGGCGCTCCAAAAATAGGGTTTATTCCCTCTTCTCTTTTAAGAAGCTTGTTCAAGGGTCACGTAGGAGCACGTGAGATGCCAGAAAGTGAAATGCCTCGGCTTTACTCCCTTTTTATTTTAGGAAGCTTATTCAAGGGTCACGTGGGAGCACGTGACCTGATCTCAGTTGTTTTCTCTTGTTCAACACGGATGCTCACGTGGGAACACGTGATCATATTTGGGTAATGATCTCTTTTACGCGCATGGAGAGTTAAATCCCTTGTTTAAGAATTAAATT
Organism: Agapanthus africanus; assembly: GCA_030015575.1. NCBI lineage: Eukaryota > Viridiplantae > Streptophyta > Magnoliopsida > Asparagales > Amaryllidaceae > Agapanthus > Agapanthus africanus. The sequence goes on along the minus strand of CM057349.1, from coordinate 403,907,633 downwards.
CTTTTATAGGGTTAAACACCAGTTTTATTTAGAGGAATTAAATTCCTCTGTGTTTGAAAGAATTAAATTCTTTAAACCCAATTCTCTCTCTATGTTTTGGATCTGCATGGCAGAATCTCCCCGATGAGAATTAAATTCTCAACTTATGGGGAGATCTGCTTCTGCAGATCTTCAACCAGAGGAAGAAATGAGTTCTTATTCAGAAGAGTTAAACTCTTGGTTTGAGAATTAAATTCTCTTTTTGTTTTGTGGGAGCTTATAGAATGATCTCCTTCCTTCTCTTACCTTGAGTTTCTTTCTTCTCTGAAGAGATCTTCTTCTCTATTTTTCTCTCTGCAAAAAAAAAAATCCTTTCTCTTTTCTTCTTGGCTCCTATTTATAGGAGAAAGAAAAGAATCAATTTGTTCAGCCAATCCCTCATTAAGAGATTTTGATTGATTTTATAACCAACATGATCTTTTAGATCACTCGGTGAATTTTATTCACCATTGGATTTTTAATCCAAAAGATATTTTATTTGTTGTTCCCGGCAATTTTTAGGAAAATATTTCCTTGTATAGAATATTTCTATAAATTGGTGATTTTTAATCACCATTGGATTTTAATCCGACGGTGCTCCCTTTTACAGAGGGCAATCTTTTCTGTTTAGAAAGATCTAGGGAAATATTTTTCCAATTAGAGTTTTTGATTCCTTTTAATTAGAATTTAATTCTATTAGTTCAGAGGGTTCGAGAGTCTATCACGTGTTGGCATGTGACCCCACTGATTAAGCATTTAATTAGAATTTAATTCTATTGGTTCAGCGGGCTGAGGAACCCATCACGTGTTGGCACGTGACCCCACTGATTAAGCGTTTAATTGTTTATTTTAGCGCCTATAGGTTTTGCCCATAAAAGGTCACGTGTCCTCACGTGTGGGCACGTGATGCCCCCTTTGGGGGTTTTCCTCGCTGCTTTATTTGTATTTTATTCAGTTCCCATGAGAGAACAAATGCTTTTAATTTTTTTAATTAGAATTTAATTTTATTAATTCAGTGGGTTCAAGAGCCCATCACGTGTGGGCACGTGACTTTAGCAATTAGGCATTCAGGCACAGATAGAATTTGCCCATAAAAGGTCACGTATTTGCACGTGAGACCCGGTCGCGTGTGAGCACGTGATGCCCCATTTGGGGGTTTTCCTTGCTGCTTTATTTGTATTTTATTCAGTTCCCATGAGGGAACAAATGCCCCCACAGCGTTGTTCTCACGTATTTGCCCGTGAGTGCAACGCTGTCACCTTTATGGCCGTTGGATTTGCCTAGGGAACGGGGAAGATAAACCATTTCCTATCACATCCTATAAATGCAAAGGTCTCCTCAGCAGTGCCTCCATTCCTTCATCTTCTTCCTTTTTCACTTTCTTTGAGAATTTATTTCTCTTCCTCAGAGCTCAGTTCTCTGTTCAACAAAACAAAATACAAAGTTTAACTCTATCAACGAAAAGGAACCCTTTTTCAGGTAAGGATCTTGAACGGCCGAGGAACTTTTTATAAAATTCTCATTGGATTTTAAATCCACACCAAGGGTTTTTCCCTTAAATAAAAACTCATCTTTCCAAATTCTAAGGATGCACGATCTTTAGGTAGTAAGCCTCCAATGTTAGGCGTTTCTCTGCTCTTAGGGGATTGATGATGGTACTTGTTTTCTTCTGGAATTTAATTCCATTCTTGGAATTTAATTCCTCTGTTCAAAAGAAATTTAATTCCCTCAGAGAACTTAGTTCTAACAATAAGACCTCTTAGGAATTTTTTTATCCTCAGTTGTTCTTGACAAAAAGTCTTAAGAGAGATTCTGTTTTCATTTGCACAGAGTTGGTGATGGGTTTTTCCTTGGGGGAATGTGCGGAGATGTTTGAACTCCACTATTCATTTATTGAGAATCTTCCTTTTGTTCTCATAATGATTATCCTGCCTCATCATTAATGAGCCACCATATTGATTTTGTAGGGCCTATGTGTTTTGCAGTTAATGGTCCCATGGAATAAGCTGCTTGTCGTTTTCTTCCATTGTGTATATATATATATATATATATATATATATGCACGTGTGGGTTTCATTAACGGTTTTCCCTTCCCTTATTTCAGGAACAATGGCTTCCCTTCCATACCTTCCTTTTACCCGCTCGGAGGCTGCTTTTCCTCAATCACCGTCTGACGAAGAAATGATGGCAATGATTAAGGCTCATGATCCGGATTGCACCAACTTGATTTTGTGGGGAACCTGGTACGGGCATATCATTCGGGGCCGCCGCAGCTTTCTTTGCGAGATGCCGACAGAGCCTCTCCACCCATTCTTGCCGATGGAGCGTCCACAGACTGCCTTTGCCGTGGAGGTGCTGGATTGGACTCCTGTGGGCCGGCTTGAGCCGTCGACAACTGGGATACCAAACCACCCTTTGCCAGCCATAGACATCTTGGGGCGTCGTATTTGACAAGTTTATAAGATAGGGCTTACCCCTCGCCATCCAACGGGCTATCTTCTCTGGGCTCGTTATATCTTGTCTGCCCATCGTGTGCGGCTGCAGATGGTCGGGCTTTATCAGGCGGTGTACACGTCTCTCTTTCATTATCAGTCTCCCCATGTCTGGTGGGTTAAAGCTTTCCTAAATCAATGGAACCTTCCCACCAACACTTTCTTGTTAGGAGATCGCGAAGTTTCAATTTCTTTGGAAGAGTTTCACGAGATCTCCGGATTTTCGATCAGAGGAGCGCCCTATGAAGAATTGCTGCCTCCTGACGAGTACGCATTCGCAGCTGTGCCTGCTATGCTTGATGGCTTGTCGACCGAAAATGCCGTCCGTCATAAGTATCCAAGTCTAATCAAGACTCTGGATATTTTCGAGAAGTTGTTCACAGAGTCAGAGGAACAGAGCGTCACTTTTAAGAGTTTTATCGCCCGCTTCCTTCGTGGAGACATCTTATCAAAGGAGGCTCCGAAATTCACGAATATTAACGACCCCTTCGGGTTTGGGCTAAATAAGCTACCGGCCAAAGAAGAAGATTTGCCACAGTTTTACATCCTAATCTTGTCGGTCGTACCTTTTAAGTCGATTGCGGCCCCCGGTATGGATGAAGAAACTTTCTTCATCGGTTTTATCAGCCTTTGGCTCAGTTGGTTCGTCATTCTAACGCATCATCGCTTTATGAGAATCTCGGTCATTTATCCTGCTCATCGCATTGCCGAAGGGACACGACTAGCCGTGGGTATTGCAAGGTTATCACACTTGTACCATGGGCTGAGTACTGCGGCCAATACCTCGACCCTGGGTGTGGAGGTGATGAGTTTCTCTCTTCATTATTTTACGTCGTGGATTGAGATGCACGTGTTAGGGGCATTCACTGCGCACCAGAGACCGGGTTTTTATGATGCTTATACCTTCCCTCAGCTCATGAGGTTGGTGGACGCTTCTGCTCCTAATCTGACTCAGTTAGGGGCTCTTCGTGTGCTGCTTAATCCTTATGCCAACGAAGGTGGGATGGTATTCAATGATCGAGTCCTCTCTGCTCCTTCGGGACCTATTCAGCAGCTGTTTGATTTATCGAAAGAGGGAGCACCATCCTTGAAGCCTAGGGAAGCCATGCACTTGTATTCGATCAGACCGGGTTATTTGGTGTTCCGTCGAAACGATGCGGTTCTTTTTATGCGGTATAATCCACACCGCTTTGCCCGGCAATTGGGTTATAACCAGGGTGTCCCCTTCGAGGCATTCATAGTGGAGCCCAGCTCGTCTTTTGAAGTTGTTCGTGACGCCACTCATCACTTCATGCGGCTGAACACCGGCTCTCGCTTCATGATCCCTGAGGCCGACTACATTCCAAGGTGTGTGGGGGCTTTTACGGGTTAGTACCGCCACCGAGTTGGTCCCATCATTGCTGAGGAGAAGAGGATACTTTTTAGATATAGAGCTCCCACCCCGATCCAGGCTATGGGAGTCCCGCCGCGACTGCGAATAATGGTTCGCCCTCCCTTGAGGGGTATTGGTGCCTTACTTATTCCTGAGGCGGTGGATGCGGGCCTGACTCTACCCACAGTTGGTATGCCGATGCGCACTAGAGCTCAGGCAAGGGCTTCTGATGAGGCGTCGGTAGCAGTTCCATCTGTTGTGGCGTCATCGATGGCAGTGTCATCATCGGTAGCACCGCCAAAAGAGGATACTGGAGGCGAGGTTGGGCAATGTCGCACCAAAGCACCGAAGGGAAGGAAGCGATCATCCTCCAGCGTTAGTTCCGGGTTGAAGCGGAGGAAGAAGACGATCACCGGTCTGCTTGACTTTTTTGTGGAATCCGAGCCTACTTTTCAAGATGAACCAATATCCATGCAAGAGCCGGACGATGGTCTTCTCTTTCCGGGTTCATCTGCCGAGGAAGACGCACAATTGGCTGAGGCTATAAGGCGTTCCCAGGATGAGACCGAGAACGTGCGTGTCCCGAAGAGTCCTTATCCTGCCGTCATATTCTATGAAGATCTTCCATCAATACGGCGAATATTTATAGGTCCTCTGGAAGAGGGAGGCAAGAAAGCCCTCAAACAGCCTATCTCAGCCGCTTCTGAAGATAAGTTGTCATTGTGGACGGGCGGCCACGAATCTACATTTGAACCCCGGTGAGCATACCTCCTCGGGAAGGAACGTCGGCTTGAAAAAGCTATACTCGAGGCATCTTGGCATATCGGTATGCACGTTTTCTGTACTTTTCCTTTGGCAAGTAATTTGTTTTGCTTTCTATGTCTTCTTATCTTCGTAAGACTTTGCAGGGACTTCGGCCATGGTAGAGAATCTGAGATCGAGTAGCGTCTTGACCGTGGACTCTGTAAATATCCCCGATAAGACACCAGTAGGTGTGGAGGGGGTCGCTACAGTTGTTATTCCTGCCGCGGAGCTTCCTTCGGTTGCCTCTGTTCCCCCGGTGTCCGTTCTTCCGGAAGAGGTGCCCTTACCGACCGTAGATTTAATGGACCTTTCTGGTGACGGCCTGGAGATGGTGGAACAAGTAACTGAGATCGCTATCCCTGAAGTGGCGGCCGTTGCCCCTCGACTGATAGCCGTCACACCAGCAAATGTCTCCGATGATGTGCCTGAGGATATGGAGGAGGCTACCGAAGCTGCCATCCCTCCTGTTCAAAGTGAGAGGAGTATCGAAAGTATTCTTCTATCTTTTGTTCTAATGATCTCTTCATTATTTGAATCCTTCCGTCTTTTCAGAATTACGCGGATTGGCGACGTCTATCACGGATCTATCCCCCAGAAAGTCTTTCCAGCGTTTGCTCGAGATGGCCGCTCCGCAGGCAATATCCCCGCAACGCATCGTCCTCTCTTCTGAGCAAGGTCAGTGTTATTTGACCCCCTGATTGCATTATCATTATTTCGTATAACGATGTTGATATGTCTTCTGCAGTTCTGGAAGCAGATGATGAAGTTGAGATCTTCGACGGGCCTAGGGATCTGTCCAATCCTCCTTGCATGACCGAGGTTAAGTAAGATTTCGACGTCGCTTTATATATTCTTTGGGCATAAATCTCATAGCTTGTTCATGGATCTTGACAGCCTTGCCCGTTCTTATCCCGCTGGAATCTCGCATCCTTATGCCACCTGGCCCTTATGCCCTACGCGCATCTGAACAGATGGTGAAGCAAAGCCTTCACTCTTTATCAGCTCTCATCGAAGATCTTCGTCATGGCCCTTTGATAGGTGGCGATAGCGTTCTTCAGACCGAAGGACATCACTTTGTAGCAGAATATGCACAAAGGGGTCCGGAAAGCAGTATGCTTCTGATCTTCGGGATGCATCTTTATTTGATTGTACCCTGATGAGCCGTCCATGAAGGAGAAAACATCGTGAGTGGACGTGTTGTCTATCATCAGCTCGGTAACCGGTACAGGAAAATCATCCTTTGGGCAAGCTTTGTTGAGATCTCGAAAGTCCACGCAGATGCGCACTGTCCCATTTTTCTTCATCACTGGGACGTTGTTGGCGATCCAGTCAGGGTACTGGACTTCTTGGATGAAGCCGGAGTCAATTAGCTTCTTGACTTCGGGGTTGATGCTCATTTCTAGTTCGAGCCACATTCTTCTTGGTGCTTGTTTGACTGGCTTGACGTCTGGAGATATTGCCAATTTATGCACAGCTATTTCCGGATCTAACCCCGGCATCTCGGAATAGTTCTATGCGAAGCAGTCTTTATACTGCATAAGCACGTCTTTTAGTATAGCTACCTGTTCTTTGGACAGCAGCTCACTGACGAACATGGGCCTCGGGTCGTTTGCCGTCCCCAAGTCGATTTTCCTTAGGTTGTCCGCAGTAGTATGTATTCCATCTTCCAACTCTTTTGGCGCAAGGTGGAAATTCTGAGATCACCTCGTCTTCGTCCTCATTTTCGAAGCACCAGGAGAGGTCATCCATGTTCTCGGGCACTCCTTCTTCTGACAGCGTTATCATGTGACAGGTTCGAGATCGTTTCCAGGACCGATGTTGGTCTGGTTCTACTCTCGCCATATACGTTTCTTTTGGCATAAGCCTTTGTGGTAGGGCCACCCTCCAGCTGTTGGATAGAGCGAATCTGCCGAGTTGATATTGGTCTTCTACCCAGTCTTTGAATGTGAAGCAGTCTTCGAGAGGATGTCCTATCGCTTGGTGATAGGAGCAATAATATGGGTGAGAGACCTCGTCTGCTTGCTCGGGGTGTTTGGATTCCGGGAGTGTCATCATCTGATGTTTAATGACAAGACTGAATATCTTTCTTGTCTTGTCTTGGGGAAAAGAATACGCTCGACCCATCTTCTTTATAAGAGATGAATCCTGGCTGGTCAATTCTCGATCGCGTGGCTTCTTAGACCCGCTTTGCCGCTGTCGAACGTTTTTTCATTCTTTAGCTTGTTTCTACCTCTGCGTCGGGTCTTTTGTATGACGGGCTGGCGACGAAGAGCATCGTTATTCTCCGCAGCCTGCTGAAGGAGGCGCTGCCTCCTGGCTTTCTCGTAAATGGCCATTTCGCGGCTATGGTCACCCCGGACCTTTTGACCCGCTTCCCTTATTATCTTGTCCATCTGTTCTTCGAACGACGGACTTGGCATTTTCACGGCGGGATCTCTTTTTAGTTCAGGGTTAGCGTCTTCTAATAGAGCTTCTCTTTCTTCATCGAAATCATGTATAACGTAGCAACCATAGAATCGCTCCCGTTTCTTGGATTGAACATATCCAAGCTCGATCGTTTCCATTCTCCCGTTGGGAAATTTTTGCTGTGTTCCGGGGACGTTCCAGATCCTGTTGTAGAACTGAGCTTTTCGAGCAGTCTGTTTGAAAGGTATGCCTTGGCGCCTCAACAGCCTTTTTAATCCTTCTGTGTAGTATCTGGGCAGACAGATGGGCTAGAGCCTGTCAAGAGTAGAATCAGCACCATGCCATATTTCCTTCTCCACTTTGGTTTCCGCGGATCGATAAAAGAGGACCGCCTTTTCATCTTTTCGCCTGGGAGGGATGTAGAACGTCTGCAGTTCTTGCACACTGTAAGTATCAAGTGCGTCGAGCTCTCTGTAATGCTCTTGCGGAACCATGGCGATCTGCAAACTTTGATCATCTCCAATGAAGGCTTGCACTGATGGACGAGCCGAGAATACTGCATTGACATCGTCCTCAGAGTCACTGCCAAAGACCAGAATAGGGGTAGACGGTCCTGGTTTGTTGTATCGGGAAGGTCCCGAATAGACTATCTCTTCTTCCTCCTCGGTATCGCTCCCGAAGACCGGAATGGTGGTGAGAGCTTTTTGCTTATCCTCAGGTTTATGGTATCTTTCCGTGTCTTCAAAGTCTGGCAGAAAGTACTTTGCGTCCTCGTACTTTCGGACTTCGTTTACGGCGAATTGGTTCAGTTCCCCTGTCATAGTGTATTCAAGCCCATCTTTGAAGTACTTCATACACTGATGTTGTGTAGAAGGGATAATATTGTACTTGTGTAACCAAGGCCGGCCGAGTAAAGCGTTGTAGCAAGTCTTGGCGTCAATGACGTGGAACTTGATATCAGTGACGAGCAGCCCAAAGCGTAACGTCAGTATCATAGACCCAAGCGTCCGTGATGACTGGGAGTCAAATCCGGAGATAGTGATTTTATCCCGAGCGAGGTGTTGAACGCTCATGCAGATTTCTTTTAGCACCCTCACATTTAGGAGATTGACAGAGGACCCATTGTCAAGTAGGATCTTCCCTATCTTAATATCATGGCAATACCCGGAGACATATAGGGGACGGTTGTGCTCGCATGTTCCGAGGAGGAGATCCTCATCGTCGAAAGTGATGTCAGCTGTGTGAATTTCTTCCAACTCATCCTTCATCTTTTCTTCAGTGAGGAAAGCTTGGAACTGGTCAAGCTCTTGTAATGCCTTAATCAGAGAATCTCTCGCCTCTTTGGATAGCAGAAGGGCGTCGAGAATGCTTAGCTACGAGGGTATCTTCCTCAGGTGTGCCAGAACGTTGTAATCCACCTTGTTTTTCTTGGGCGGGTCCTTGGCTGCCAGCTCTTCGACGACTCGGTCATCAAGGGTGATATCCTCAGGGACTTTTTCTTTCCCCTTATCCTTTTTGTTCGATCCCTTGTTTGCGGGTCCGAGATTCTTTTCAGGTAGCGTGCGATTGCGCGGCTGAATGTTCTCGCAGGTCTTCATCCTTTCTGTTTCAAAGATGGATTCCTTGAAGAGAGGACCGAGGGCTATTTCCTCATCAGAATCACTCCCGAAGGTGAGAACTTGCGATCCCCTGGAATTAACCGTGTGACATTTACTGGCAGTTCTTTTATGTTCATCTGTAATGCTTCTTTGTTCCTGACGAGTTTTACACTTCACTCGTTGAACGTGTTGTCGATGGGCAACATATCCCTGCCACCGGTTTTTAAAGGCTATGCACTCTTCGGTAGGGTGTGTAATTCTCTGATGGTATAAGCAGAAGTTAGGATGTACGTCCGCTTCATCAAGATGTATAGCGCCAGGAGAGTTTCCTTTAAAAGAGGGCAACTTCATTCCGATTGACAGGGCCCTAGCGAATCGTTTCCTTGCTTTGAGCTTGCTTCTGCTGGTGATAGGGATGCTTCGATCCGGTTGGGGTATTCTATGGCTTCCCGTTACCGGAGCTTCTTTAGCTTGACGCCAACGCCTGGCCCTTTCGTATATGGTCGTTTCCCGCTCTCTGTTAGCTTTTCTTTTCTGAAGAGCTTCACTCAGCAGTCAATCAATCATCTCGTCTGACGGTTCTAAGAGCTCCAGTTTGGGATCTGCCCCCAATTTCTCTGCATCAGGAGCTTCTTCACCATCTATTGATGAATGAGAGATCACATGGAAGCTCGCTACATAGTTCTCAGGTTCATTTGACGAGTCTTCTCCCTCATCATCGTCATCATTTCCGCCTTCAAGGATGTGGTTGAGAAACTTCTGGAGTGTGACTGGGATTCGCGCCTTCTGGTTATATTCTTCCAATGCGTCAATATGTTTTTGCAGGTCCATGCGCTTGTCACCAGGCTTCACGGGCTTTTTGGTCTTCTTCTTTTTCTTCGAAGACTTTGATGGCTGGGCTTGTGTGTTCTGCCTATCACTGCCAATTCTTGGCGTCGGGCGCGGCTTCAGCATTCCCTCAATGACCTCGGGTTCTAGTGAATTTTTCCACCTGATCGCTGGGCATGTTTGGAGATCCTTCAGCATTCTTTTCGTCTTGGCTGAAAGAGCGACCTCCCATGGAGCTTCTTCTATAAAAGAACATGATGCCCCCGGTGTGTCCCCCTTTTAAGAGCGTGCGGCTGAAGTGGGCTTACTTTCCAATTCTCGGATAGTGCGAACTTACCCTGTTGGTATTGGTCCTCAATCCAGCCTTTGAAGACGAAGCAATCTTCGATTGGATGGCTTGTTGCTTGGTGGTAAGGGCAGTAATTAGGATTGTTAACATCGCCTGGCTGCAACGGACATCTTAGATCTGGCAGATTGATGAATCTGTTGCGCAATGCCAGCTCGAACAGTCTCCTCGTTTTATCCCGGGGAAATGAGTAAGGACGTCCCAGTCTCTCCTCGAGAGATTGGCGTGGACACACGTTGCTTTGGCGAACAATCGGTTTTAAGTTGCTCGGCTGTTGTTGAGTATTGGCGACAAAGGTCGCTTTCCCTTTGCCCTTTTCATTCCGCGGTTCCATCTTTGAAAAGGAAGGCTTATGACCCATCTGGTCCATTTGGGCCAGTTTTTCGATCAAGGTCTGGAAAGTGGTCGGCTTGAAAAAAATCATGAATTGTGATATAGTCGCTTGCGGATCGAGGGTTCCCACAAACATGCCCACCGCAGGCGCTTCTTCGATGCGCTGCTCGCACTTTAACCATAGATTCTGCCACCGTATCACGTACTGCACCCATGTTTCGCCTGGCTTCACTCTGGCGTTAATTAATGCGGTGATCGGGGTACGCTCGCTAGCGCTTGCGAACCTTTGTATGAACAGTAACTCCATTTCTGCGAATGTCTTAACGGAGTCGTTCGGGAGCTTGGAGTACCATTCAAACGTTGTCTCCGACAAGCTGCCAACAAACAGGCGAAGCAACAGTTTTTCGTCACCTCCGGTGTTGCCGCACAGAGCCCTAAATTGCGCCACGTGTTGGTGTGGATTCCCTGTCTCCTTATATACATGGAATTTAGGGATCCTATATCCCGGCGGGTACTTGATTTGATCATACCAGCCTGGATAGGGTCGTCCTATCTTAACAATTTGGCCGGCCGCTTCGTTCGCTTGATGAGCTCGTATCTGTTGAGCGATATAGTCATCCAGGGCGGCTTTAGAAATGGTCTCCTCTTTGGCTGCTGAACAAGCCGGAAGAGGGTTCGATGTCTCTCCCCTATCGTCTTCAAGGATAATTGGAGGGTCTTCAGCTGGAGGATCCGGCTGGATCATCATGCTCACCATATCTTGGAATAGAAGGACCATCTATTTTATGTTGGCCGCTTGTTCCGCGGCCTCTTTGTCCTTCTTTTCAAGCATTCTCCGAAGGAATTCGGCATCAGTTTCCTGCTCATGACGCTGCTCCGAGGATGTCTCCAGGATTTCTTTTGGCCCAGGGAGTGTGGCCATCTGTGTTAACATTTCCTGAAGCTTATGTTGCTGCTCCTGGGCCTTTGTTACGGATCTGGTGAGTGGTCGATGACCCATAGAGATACGACTATCCTCTTTCCCGGATGCCATATAAACAGTGTGCACCACTATGCCCCCAGACTTGGGGCGTTTAGATTCAATGCCCTTGAGATTCGTCGTGAACACGGGGACTTTCTCCGGCCTCCTTTTGTGGGCGGTCGAAGTTGAGGGAACCGTTGCAGCGGGCACCCAAATAGATGACATCTCCTATGGTATGACAGGGTAGTTCTTCTCCTACCGAACTTTCATCTTCTTCGGTTGGCGGGAGTAGTCTTGGTTGATCACCGAGTCTTGGACCTTTCGCAAAACTTTATGAATTTTAAAGGACAGCCGCTGAGGGGGATGCTCTGGCTTCACCTTTGTAGCGTTCTCCATAGGTGGAGGAGATATTTTCAGCACGGCCGTCGGAGAATTCTTGCGCACCCTCCTGAGTGGTTCAAAGCTGTTCCCAGTTGGAACATCAGCAATAATTTCCATCGTTGGAGCTGGCGGAGTCAGTTCAGAAGGGGAATTGCCCCCAGCTTTCCTCACTCGGCGCCGGTGGCGACGTCGAGCATGTAGTACGGACGGGATCACCTCCACTGTTGGATGAGCTTCCTCATGCCCCCTGCTTTGAGGAGAGGCTGTTATTGGCGCTAGCCTGTCGAAGACTAACGTCCGTTGAGAGGAGATAATCAGTCTTGCGAAGGCTGACTTTCGAACAGGGGAAGCAGCCTTCGTGACTTCGCATGGAGTAGGAGCTAAAACAGCCAGTCTTGTGAAGACCGACCCCTTAGCGGGAGAAGCTGCCTTGGCGATTTCAGGGGCAGGAATGGCTATCCGCTTTGGGGTAACCCCTTCTGGTATTGCAGGCTTCTTCATGGGCCCATTTGAGGTTTGGCCGAGTCTGTTGAAAACTGAGGCTGGGGACTTGGGCGACCCGTTGAGAGGGTCCGCGGTAGTGGTAAGCCGATCAAAAACCGACTTCTTTGGAACTTCGTGCGACGGTATTGGAGCGCTGAAGCTTGCTGGTGGGATCATGGTCCTGAAGAATAGCCCAGTGGTGGCTTGCGTCACCTGTTCCACCGACATTGTAAAAAGGGAGGTCGCTTAAGGCCCATAGGTCACTCCTCCGACAGGGACGGAGTGGGAGTTTTTGCAGTTGTTGCAGTTTGTGCAGTTGAAAGCCATTGATCTTCTGTTTTCTGTACAGAGCAAAACACCAAATCTTAGTATCTCAAATCTAAAGGCAACCATAGCAAACCGCGATTCCTTCGCGAAACACGACACACGAAGTGTGGAGTGGAAAGAGGAAAAGGTCCTACCGGGCATGCCAGAATCTGTTTACCGCCGAAAACAGAGACTAAACCGCGTAGGATCGTCTTGCCTGAATTTGGGGGCAGATCCTATTTGGTTTTATCCGTCCACCTCTCCGAAGATGCCAAGTTGATTTATGGCACCATGTATCGGAGGTTTAGACAAATGCGGCCGTTGTAGCAGACTTTTTCAGATTCCCCCTCATTGAGGGGGTTTTGATTGTGGGGACGCTCTTCCCTGCAGGCGCAATCCCCTGCAGTTAATTACGCTACCGCATTGCGGTAACCACTTTCTACTTCTCCAGATGGTCGCTTCATGTCGTGTGTGTTTATTTTGTCTTTTGGTTGCCCATGGATTGTATATGGAGACTAATTTATGTTGTCGCCCATAGGGCGTGGATTAGTCCAAATCTGTATTTTCTTAGATTTGGGTTTGAGTTGGGTTTAAAGATCGTTAATCTCCTTTGAGACTAAGATCAACTTAAACGTTTGTTAATGATACGTTAGTCTAATTTAAGACTAAGATCTACTTAACAGGATCATTTAGATCCAACAAAAGATCATTTGGACTCTATTGTTTTAGTTTAACGACATCATGGTCCTTGGAGTTTAAGAACATCATAGTCCAGTTTAAAGACGTCATACTCTGTTTGGTTTTGGTTCAACCATTTAGGGATGCACAAAAAATTATCGGTTATTGGGACCCTCCACCTCTCTGAAGATGTTGAAGAATTACAATGACATATATCAGAGGTGTGAAGAGATGTACCCTTAAACCAATGTTGATTGAAAGGCTCTGGGAATTACTTTGAATGTCATATGGAATGATCAATTTTGGAAGACAAGAGTATAGCTGGGGTTCAGTTTTAGAGGATCTTGCCTCTTAAAGACTTAGCTAATTTGGGCTAAGATTGGCTCGAATATAATGTTAAACACTAAAGTACATTCGGCGCTCACGTGCTCCCATGTGAGGCGCTCCAAAAATAGGGTTTATTCCCTCTTCTCTTTTGTAAATGCTGAGCACTTCTCAGGGGTCACGTGGGGTCACGTGAGGCGCTCCAAAAATAAGGTTTATTCCCTCTTCTCTTTTGAGAAGCTTATTCAAGGGTCACGTGGGAGCACGTGAGACGCCAGAAAGTGAAATGCCTCGGCTTTACTCTCTTTTTATTTTGGGAAGCTTATTCAAGGGTCACGTGGGAGCACGCGACCTGATCTCAGTTGTTTTCTCTTGTTCAACACGGATGCTCACGTGGGAACACGTGATCATGTTTGGGTACTGATCTCTTTTACGTGCATGGAGAGTTAAATCGCTTGTTTAAGAATTAAATTCTTTTATAGGGTTAAACCCCAGTTTTATTTAGAGGAATTAAATTTCTCTGTGTTTGAAAGAATTAAATTCTTTAAACCCAATTCTCCCTCTAAGTTTTGGATATGCATGGCAGAATCTCCCCGATGAGAATTAAATTCTCAACTTATAGGGAGATCTGCTTCTGTAGATTTTCAACCAGAAGAAGAACTGAGTTTTTATTCAGAAAAGTTAAACTCTTGGTTTGAGAATTAAATTCTCTTTTTGTTTTGTGGGAGCTTATAGAATGATCTCCTTCCTTCTCTTACCTTGAGTTTCTTTCTTCTCTGAAGAGATCTTCTTCTCTATTTTTCTCTCTGCAAAAAATTTCTTTCTCTTTTCTTCTTGGCTCTTATTTATAGGAGAAAGAAAAGAATCAGTTTGTTCAGCCAATCCCTCATTGAAAGATTTTGATTGATTTTATAACCAACATGATCTTTTAGATCACTCGGTGAATTTTATTCACCATTGGATTTTTAATCCAAAAGATATTTTATTTGTTGTTCCAGGCAATTTTTAGGAAAATATTTCCTTGTATAGAATCTTTCTATAAATTGGTGATTTTTAATCACCATTGGATTTTAATCCGACGGTGTTCCCTTTTACAGAGGGCAATCTTTTCTGTTTGGAAAGATCTAGGGAAATATTTTTCCAATTAGGGTTTTTGATTCCTTTTAATTGGAATTTAATTCTATTAGTTCAGAGGGTTCGAGAATCTATCACGTGTTGGCATGTGACCCCACTAATTAAGTATTTAATTAGAATTTAATTCTATTGGTTCAGAGGGCTAAGGATCCCATCACGTGTTGGCACGTGACCCCACTGATTAAGCGTTTAATTGTTTATTTCAGCGCCTATAGGCTTTGCCCATAAAAGGTCACGTGTCCTCACGTGAGGCCCGGTCACGTGTGGGCACGTGATGCCTCCTTTGTGGGTTTTCCTCGCTGCTTTATTTGTATTTTATTCAGTTCCCATGAGGGAACAAATGCTTTTAATTTTTTTAATTAGAATTTAATTTTATTAATTCAGTGGGTTCAAGAGCCCATCACGTGTGGGCACGTGACTTTAGCAATTAGGCATTCAGGCGCAGATAGAATCTGCCCATAAAAGGTCACGTGTTTTGTTCACACCAGAATATTGCATTATTATATTCCCCATTCTTATTCTTTTTATTAATAAACAGGTACTTTTGACGCATGTCTTCTACATGTTACAGATTACAGGTTCTTGGACAGGAAACAGTGAAAACGAGGTAAAGACGATGAAAAAGTGGACTTTGACCAACAAACAGAAGACTCTTGATCAAGCCTACATAAGAAACAGTTCACAAAGCAAGGTTCAAGACGTCAACACAAAGCAACGGTTAAAAATCCACTACAAATGTTCACTGAAGATCTGGAACCAACCTAGAAGCCCAAATGGAAAAAGATATATAGAAACAGGAATTACAAGTCATGCAGTGCCAGTAAAAGAAAGAACTCAGCCCAAGTCCATCTTTTGGCCGCGGAACCACGGCCAAACCCTGACTGAGGCCGCGGTTCCACGGCGGGAATGAGGAATTAGGAGTTGCAAATTTTACCAAGTTTTTTTGGCGGCGTTGACTAGTCAACCTAAGGGCTATTTTTGTAATTTCAGACATGCGAAACAAATGTAACCCTAGGGTTTCCTATTCTTTATAAATAGGAACTCTAAAGATTGTAATTCTTATGCCTCCTTTTAATAATAAATTCCAGATCTCTTTATGGAGAGCATCGGTGTTTCTTTTCAACTCATCTATTCAGATCTGACAACCCTGCGTAAATGGTTGGAGAGATCCATCTGTAAAGTAAGTAGATTTATTTATTTTCTTGCCCTAGATAATTTCAATTCCTGCCCTAGATTAAATTTATTTTCCTGCCCTAGTATAGATTTTATTTATCTGCCCTAGTTATAACTTTCAATTAATTGCCCTAGGTAGAATATTTAGATTTTAGATTTAATAATCAATCCGAACACCCTTCGGAATTAACTCGTTAGCACGACTAGGAGATTCACAACATCCCTGTGGACCGACCCGTACTCACCGGCTAGCTTCATGCGACGCCGTTCTTGATTGCGGTTATAGATATAGTTTTTGACATACGAATCAAATGGCGCCGTTGCCGGGGATGGCGTAGAAATTTCCTTTTCGCAATTTCGGGTTAATCATAAAATAAAAAATCATAAAAATCTGAAAAATCAAAAAAATATAAAAATATATATATTTTGGTATTTTTGGAAGGGATACTTTGTTGTTTTAATTTTTGCAGGATATACAAATTTGGATCTGGAGATTTCCAGAAAGCAAAACAGGAAACAAAATATCGGAACAGAAGAGATTTTGAACAACAGAACAAGGAATTTTTTTTGGAGACCCAAACCGCCCAAACCGTCGCGATTCCGCGGCCAAAACCCACCTTAGGCCGCGAAACTGCGGCCGTCTTGTCGTATCAGAGCATAAAATTTTTTTGGGGGACTCGTGCTGTTTAGACTGCGGCGAAAACGCGGCAATAACGCGTTTATACTGCGGAACCGCGCCCTTTTGGTGATATCATCCTCTGCAATTTGCACTGTAAGCTCCTCTGTTATTTCCCTTCTGTAATTTTTAATAAATTTTCTGAAAAATGCCTGCAGGATTTTGTGCACTTTAAAAATATATTCCCTTCCAAATAACGATCTTATGCAGGATTTTTGTGCCTTGCTTAAATTGAAATTAGATTGCAAGTAATATTTTGCTGTTGCATATCTTGTGTTAAAAATCTTTTTGCAACAAATTTTTCCTAATAAAGAGAAAAAGAATAAAAAAAAGAATAAGGAAAATTTTGATAGAAACTTGCAAAGTTTTTAGCCGCAAATAAATCCTTGCACCACAAACTTTCTTTCCTTTTCCCCTTCTTTTAACATGGGTACCCCACATAATAAATCATTAGCCGAACTTTGGTATCCCGAACCTAATTTTGCATCGTACGTCAATTTGTTCGGTCAATTTAAAAACGATCCTTCCTTGCCTAGGAAATCTTTAAAAGATCAAATAGAGGCGTCTAGGAGAAACAGTTTGACTTTTCAACCCACTTTGTGTCAACCAAGTCAACCTCTACCACCTACATATGTTGATACCACTTCTGCAAGTCCTTCTGTCACTCCTAGGCCGATGTCCATTGCTGAGCATATTGCTCAATCTCGCAGTCGATCTTTCACCCCTCCCCACTCATCTAGTTCTAGGGATCCACACGATTATTCACCTTGTTATCTATATGTTGACCCTACCCCTGTCCAATCACCCACTTCCTACCAGTCTTACCCGACCTTACCACCCTCACTAGACACTGTTTCCACACAGCCATTAGGGAGTTTTGCATATCCACACGATTTCGAATCTTTTACCGAAACCCCCTCACCACCGAAGTCTAGTTTGGAAGAGTCGTTGGAGGCGTATATCGCAGCAACAAACAAAATGGTTAGGAATGTGGAATCGTCCGTGGCCGCCCTTATGCAGCCAGCTGAACCGGTAGCTAGTTTCCCGCTAGCTTCAAATTTTTCAATGTATGAGGAGGCGGTTGGACTGAGTGAGAATGAGAGAGGATTTCCAAATCAAACCTACCCCTACCCAATTGAAGCCCACAACTCCAGTTGTCCATCGAATGTCCTAAATGATTCACAAGTTCAAAATAAAAACGAGTTGTGTGATTTTGTAGTGTTTGATTTGCCAAATTGTGAGGAACCCCTTTCGAGTGAAACCGCACCTAATCCTTTCGATCTTTACACCTCCCATCTGGAACCTAAATTGATAGATATCCATGCTTTTGATGAGGTGTCTAAAGAATTTAATTTTCACTTGATTGAGGATATAGACGCCGAGAATATTTCGGATGATGAACCTGTCGATTTAATTGAAATTTTATGTTCAAATCATCATCCTGAGTTATTAAATGTTTCTCCCGAACTTCATATGCGTCTCGACTTTGATAATAATGGCATGGATGAGATAAATGTTGAGGAGAACTATAAGGATGGTATTGAGGAGAGTTTTGAGAACCATATTGAGGTTGAACCATTTTTGTTTGATGTGTCTGATTTTCCAATTCATCCTCCTGAACCTTTATCTGTTATATCACCCTCCCTCCTTTCCATCGCTCTGACCCCACTTGAAGACTGTGAGCTTGAAAACTTTTCCTTTGAATCTGACACAGTTCTCACAGACGATAACACCTATGAGTGTTTCATTTTTTCGGACGATATTGATGACTCACCGCCCGAGTTTGAGTCCTTTACATTTTTAGATAAGTTAGTTGAACCATCAGACTCGGGTGCTTACAGTAGCTTCGAACCATTAATGGAATCTTTCAAGTTCAAGACAGTTTACTACGGTGAGAATGATACTATCCCTAATTCACTTCCTTTCGTCTTTCCCATTGTTCCGACCGTACAAGAGACCGTTACGCTTTCATCTCCTATACCAAGTTCGGCGTACCCATGTTTTCTTGCGAATCTTGAGGGATTTGATCCCATTTCTTGACGGGTTGATAGGTTAGCGCAATCGCTTTTAACACATCGGTCATCACAAATTACGCTAATTTATTCACTCAATTTACACCCTCAAGATCGTACTCTACTTCTTTCTTCTTTCCGCCATTCTTCTCCTCCGCCGAGACCATCTTCCATTCTTCTTTCCATACGGTCTTGTGTGTTTCCCATTTCTTTTCTTTTCACCCCATTATTGCACCAACTATACCATTACCACGATAAGATTTTTGAATGGTTGGTGCTAACCTTTGGCTTGTGTAAGGCCAAGCTTAAGTTTGGGGGGAACCTTTGTATATATGTACATATATTTTTTGTTTTCTTTTTATAAAAAAATAAAAAAAAATTCAAAACATTAAAAAATAAAAAAATTATAAATAAATAAACAGGAGAGTGCCAACATTTTGACCCTCTTGGTTTAGCATTACAGTGAGGACACTGTCAAGTTCAAGTTTGGGGGTATGCTCGGTACGTCTTCTTCCTTCGCATTCATTTGTACATATTTTTGCATTTGCATACTTATTTGAAAACCCATAAAAAATTGAAAAATTTCAAAATTATAAAAATTATTGTATTCAATTTTGGCTAATTTACTTGAGTTTGACAAATAGGTTAACTGGCTAGGAACAACTAGATCTTAGACTTAGTGAATTAAAAACCTAAAAATAACATTCCTTAAAGTTTAACGGTAGAAAGTATATGCCTTTATAGTTTATTTAGAAATAGGTAAATTTTGAGTTCAGTTCTTGGGCTAAGTTGAAACAAAAGAAGAGTATTAATGTTGTTATTAGAGTATAAGTTTGAAAAATAGTTCCAAGCTTAAGTCTAGATTCTGAAAATGTATACCCTACAAGTTGCACAATCACGCACCTTGAAACTTGGAATAGTAGAGGAGACCTTGAAATGCTCTTGTCTAAAGTCCTTAGTACGATGAAAAAAATGTGTGAATAAAGAAAGCAAAAATGAACTCTGGTTTTTGTGATTACTTAAGGCTGCAAAAATAGAAAAATATTGAGCGAGGGTGCCTCATCATCTAGTGCCTTAGACCAACTGGTTTGGGAGTCACTGCTAAAAAGCCTTGGGTGTTACAAGACTAGGAATTACGCTTTAAAGTGCAAACGCATTTTGTAATCGGTCGTTGGTACCTCGAGAAGTATTAACGGTCGCATGAAGGATGTGTAAGCAAAATTCATTAAAATTCACCAATTAAGAAGTACTTTGGACAACGGACAAGAGTACGATTGCTTGATTTGAATTTCCAAGTGTAGGGGTGATCTATACACACACGTAGGGATATACGATTGGAGTTTAGATGAGAGAAAGGAATGAAGAATAGAACTTGTATCTTTAATAGAGTGATAAAAATTCCTAAGTGGAGATGGAACCCTGGAAGGAAAACTTAAGAGATGCCGAAAGCTAAGTAGGTCTACATAACATATATAATCTTAAGTTAAATGATGAGGAAGTGTGAAGAATAAGGGTGGATAATTTGCGGGTCAACGATAATAGAATTCCTTGTTAGAAAACCAAATTGGAGAACAAAAGTTAATGGGCTAAATTGATAGGATTTTGTGGGTGTAATCCGCTGAAAACCCTCAGGAGACAACACTCCTCCTACTAGGGACACCTAGAGGTTTAACGGCTTGTTGCACGTGCTCAGTGCAATCGCGTTTCCCTGCGAAAGTGCGGTTAGGTTTTTTGTAGTGAATAAAAAATAAGTTTGCTCGAGGACGAGCATAAGATAAGTTTGGGGGTATTTGTTCACACCAGAATATTGCATTATTATATTCCACATTCTTATTCTTTTTATTAATAAACAGGTATTTTTGACGCATGTCTGCTACATGTTACAGGTTACAGGTTCTTGGACAGGAAACAGTGAAAACGAGGTAAAGACGATGAAAAAGTGGACTTTGACCAACAAACAGAAGACTCTTGATCAAGCCTACATAAGAAACAGTTCACAAAGCAAGGTTCAAGACGTCAACACAAAGCAACGGTTAAAAATCCACTACAAATGTTCACTGAAGATCTGGAACCAACCTAGAAGCCCAAATGGAAAAAGATATATAGAAACAGGAAGTACAAGTCATGCAGAGCCAGTAAAAGAAAGAACTCAGCCCAAGTCCATCTTTTGGCCGCGGAACCACGGCCAAACCCTGGCTGAGGCCGCGGTTCCGCGGCGGGAATGAGGAATTAGGAGTTGCAAATTTTACCAAGTTTTTTTGGCGGCGTTGACTAGTCAACCTAAGGGCTATTTTTGTAATTTCAGACATGCGAAACAAATGTAACCCTAGGGTTTCCTATTCTTTATAAATAGGAACTCTAAAGATTGTAATTCTTATGCCTCCTTTTAATAATAAATTCCAGATCTCTTTATGGAGAGCATCGGTGTTTCTTTTCAACTCATCTATTCAGATCTGACAACCCTGCGTAAATGGTTGGAGAGATCCATCTGTAAAATAAGTAGATTTATTTATTTTCTTGCCCTAGATAATTTCAATTCCTGCCCTAGATTAAATTTATTTTCCTGCCCTAGTATAGATTTTATTTATCTGCCCTAGTTATAACTTTCAATTAATTGCCCTAGGTAGAATATTTAGATTTTAGATTTAATAATCAATCCGAACACCCTTCGGAATTAACTCGTTAGCGCGATTAGGAGATTCACAACATCCCTGTGGACCGACCCGTACTCACCGGCTAGCTTCATGCGACGCCGTTCTTGATTGCGGTTATAGATATAGTTTTTGACATACGAATCATGTTTGCACGTGAGGCCCGGTCACGTGTAAGGACGTGATTCCCCATTTGGGGGTTTTCCTTGCTGCTTTATTTGTATTTTATTCAGTTCCCATGAGGGAACAGCTTTTAGACAGTTCTATCTCTCATGCCTTGTATTGCTTTTCGACCCAATCTTTGAAGACAAAGCAGTTCTCAATAGCATGACCTATCACTCTATGATAGGGGCAATATTTGGGGTCGTCGGTCATATTCGCTTCTTGAGGTCTTTTTGATTCTGGCAATTGTAGACCGTTTCTTAGGGCATCCTTGAATATTTTACGGACTTTGTCCCTTCTGAAGGAATAGACCTTATCCAGCTTCTCTTTCAGTAGGGATTCTCTCCCATCTCCGAACACTGGCTTTTGAGGCTGGTTGGCATTAAGCCCTCTCATCCCTCACTTATTTCAGTTAGTCGAAGTGTTAAAAGATTCAGTATCGTCGGAATTTCCGCCTTTGTGATTATCATCCTTTCGGTTTCTCCAGAACCTATTGTTATTTTGGGAATCAGAGGAGGACTCTTGCTTTGAGCGTTCCAACATCTGAACTTTTCTGGTCAGCTCCTGGAATGTTTTGAGACCCGCAGTGCATAGAAACGGGGCCATCCAATTGTTGAGATTTCCGACGAGGAAGCTGACAGATTGGTCATGCTCTGTCGGCGGTTCATATTTGATAGAGAGATTATGCCATCGGGTTATAAAATCCATGCTGCTTTCGTTGTTCTTTGGCTTGGTCCTTATGAGGTCGGCAATAGTGATCTTATCGCTGACACTCATGAACCTTTGTCGGAACAGAGATTCCATTTGGACGAAAGTAGTAACAGAGCCATCCGGTATGTTCGCGTACCAATCGAAAGCGACATCGGTTAAGCTATTAACGAACTGGCGGAGGAGAAGCACATCATTGCCCCCAGTATTCCCGCATGAGGCTTTAAAGTGGGCGATTTGCTGATTCGCATTTCCCGTCCCATCAAATCTTCCGAATTTGGGGATGACACAGCCGCCAGGAAACTCTACCAGATCATACTGAGCAGGATACGGTCTCCCACTACTGCTGATATCTTTTTGCGCTTCGACTTTGGCTACCAATGTTTTGACTTTGTTGGTAACCAAATCCATGATTTGATCTTGCGTTAGCGGGTTGCTGTCATCGGTAGTCAAGACATTTCCCGAGATAGGATGCGGCCGACTTTCATGCGGCTCGACCACCTTTAGATTTGAGGGAATAGGCATCGGCTGTCTCAGGACACCGTTTCCCGGTTCATGAGAAGAACCATGCGCTTGATTGGACGGCTGAAAGGCAACTTGGACCGTAAGCTGCATCATGACATTCATCAAGTCGTCAATTTTGGAGTAAAGTTTGCCTATCTCCTTGTCTTTACTTCTGAGCTGTTTTCGGAGCTCTTGGAGAAGTTGCTGCTCTGCGTTCTTGGGACGGAAGATTGGCTCCTATTCACTTTCTGAGCCCGACTCCTCATGAACTGAGAGATCTCTCTGCTTATCAGCTTCACTGGAAGGGTCTTCATTACCTTCCAGAGGAGGCTGGTCTTGGAAAATGGAAGCCACATTCACACCTAATTGGATTTGAGATGTGGTGGCTCCGTTCTTGCTCTTGCTGCGCGTGTCCACCATGTAAACAGTGTGGACCATATATCCAGCCATCTTTTTATCTTTGGTGGCTGGTTTTTTGGACCATCGTAGTGGCCCTTCCTCTTCTGGAATGGACAGGCGACTGATGACGGTTGGCCCGACTGGGTCCTTGGGTGGCGCTGCCCGGATCGCAACTTTCTTGATCCTTGCGGTCATGGCATTCTTCTGAACCAATTTCAGCGGTCCAAAAGAGTTATTGAGCTTCACAGCCGATTCGACTGTTGTTGCGAGGTAACCCTGTTCTTGGAACCCTACGAAGTTCAGATTAGCAAGAGCCTTAGCCCTTTTGTTGGCTCTGTATCTGAGCCTTTTCTGTCTTAACTTCTTGATTTTGAGGGTTTGCTAGGCATTCGTTACCCAGGAAGCCATTATGATTCGATTAATGGGGAGCTTAGAGAAGATACCCTATTGAGAAGTTGTCAGGGACACCGCTGGAGCTGGCCCGAGATGCCTTGTTTCTTTGTTGGTGTTGATGGCCTTGCCCCCAGCTGGAGCAACGGAGAGTCGTTCGGAAACGGATTTGTGCTTGGGCTGAGGTGCCTTCGCGGCCATGACATTCGGCTTTTTTTCCTTTTTGAGGTTGGTTTATCCATCACCGGGGCTTGAAGAGCAGGGACGGTGTCACGCCCCGCTTCCCATAGTACGCAAGATTTGGGCACGTGACATAGCCAACCATGCTACCTGTGGGTAGGAAGTATCCATCCACAGTCACATTACGGCTGTAGAGATATCAAGAACAAGATAAATAAACTAATCTAACACATGTCCAAATCCATAATAACAAGAGTCAATGAACAATAAGTGCGGAAGCAAATGATCCAATACAATAAAGAAATAGTACGTCCCATAATGCGGGCTCACATCTGGAAATGAAATGAAATAAATAAACTAATCACTATGGAACTCACAGATCAGCCTGCTGGCTGAAGTACTCCTGCTCGGTCGTCGACAGTGGTAAAGAATCTGGGCCATGCAAAACCCAGACGTCAGCGCGTCATGTCAACCAGTAATATAATATGAACATGGTAATAAGCAATGCAGGGATGAACATGAATAAAACAATAATATAAAATAACAGTGCAGGGTAGTGTGCAGTGGGTAACTATACTGTTCTATCGGGTTTCTATTCTAAAGTCTTTGAAATCAATTGATGACTCGTCGATGTAACTCGATAGTATCCCGTGCATGCCCGGGACCACGGTCAAGACCCTCGGGGCTGAATCCGAGACGTGCCGCTAGGCAGTAATAGGTAGCAGGATGGACGAGTGATGTCAGCATCATCACTTCCGAACTGGCCAAGCCCGTAAGACTGATAAGAACAGGTATCGAACTGTTGAGTTACAAGTCGGTTTCACCTTTGATTTCCCCATACCCCCAAGTTATGTATGTCAGGTCAGGTATTCAGTAATCAAGAACTAATGCCAACACAGGATGAGGTAAAAGCAGGTTTGTCTGGGTAGACAACAGGAATGGTCCATGAGGACCCCAAGTCAGGTTTGTTGTCATTAGGCATGAGATCAGGTAACAAGTCAGGTCATGGTACAACAGGTTGAGTTGGTAGTAAAGGGTACCATGTCCGGTGCATCGGTATGTATATATATGTCATGTGTAGCAAGGTCAGGTCAATATGTAATGCAATCAAAGGTGTGCTCATAACAGGTATAGAAGCGAATAAGGAACAACAACAGGAAATAAAGTAAATAACAATAATAGTTCATTTAATCGCAATGGTGCACTACTATAGTGCAATTGTATTATCATATTAACAGGTTCGAGCACCCTTGGGGTTAAATAATCACAGGGTAGCGCAATATTAATAACAGAAAGTAATGAAGATATATGTGTACGGCTATCGTCCTTTAAATAGCAAAATGATTAACCGGTAGTTTTGTTATTAGGGTTACAGTGGCAAAATACGGTTTAGGTTGCAGTATCATGATATATATCATATTTCGTCCAAATGAGAAAAGTAACTACACTAGTTAATCTTTGCAAGTTTAAGGAGTTAAGCACACTTAATTTGTATAGCATAGCATGTAGCAAGTAATACTTGCCTCGACGGTTTCGCAAACCGGAAAACACGAACGTAGCGTCGGCGGAAAACACTCGACGGTTGCATGGGCCACGGATCGAGTCCAAACGACGAACAGCGGGGCCACACGGACTGGAGTACTTCGCTGGAGAGTCGGGTCAAGTCGTCGGCACGGCCGGAATCCGGCGAAATGTCAAAACAGCGACGAATTAGCAAAATACAAACTATGGACACGAACGGCCAGCGAGGGGTTAACACGCAGGAAGAAAGTAACGAGATGCTTACAGGGATGGCACGGGTGTCAACCGCGACGGGTTCGACGGCGGTGGGGCGCCGGCGAAGCAGCGGCAGCGGCAGTCTTGGCTGTCGGTTGCAAGAAGAGGAGGGATGGTGAGGATGGAAGGAACTGGCTTGGTCTGGATCGTAGGGGGAAGAGGAGGTAGTCGGCGGTGCACTGGCGACGACGACGAGAGTCGACGGCGCGATCTCCGACGAACTAGGGTTTGGTGCTAGGGTTAGGCTCGGGTTCTGTTGTGGCCCGGCGAGGGAAAGAGGAAGACGGTGAAGAGGACGGGACGAGGGTGAAGGGAGGAAGTCGACGTCGTCGGCGATGGGAGGCGGCGGCGACAGCGAGCACTGCGGATGCAGGTGGCGGTGGCGTCGGTTACAGGCTCTGGAAGGAGGGAGAAGAGGAGGAAAGGGGGTGCGGTCGAGACTGTGGAGGCGAGGATGATGGTGGTGGTGTTGTCGGCGCGGGGACTGCGGCGACGGCGACGAGGTGGCTAGGGTTTGCTGCGGTGGGGTTCGAGGGTTTCTCGTGAAGACGAGGCTGCAGGAAAAATAAATAAAGAGATAGAGAGAGAGATTTCAGGAGAGAGAGAGGAAGAGAGATTATCGTGGGGAGAGAGAGAGAGAGAGAGAGACGGTGAGGCGGGGCCCACGAGGGATTAAATCCCTCGTGATTGGCTGCGCACGAAATTGAGAAGGAGATTAAAAAAGATTTGAAAGATTTAAACGTTACACAGTAACAGAATATATATATAATATAGTTTTAGATTATTTAATTAAATGGGTATTTTGGCGCTAAATGAAACATTTCCAAATCGCGCCCGGGTTGTGCCCAAATATTTGAAATTCAAATAATAGGATTTTAAGCGAGTTCCAAATTTTAAAATGAGATGTCTTATGATTAAAATGCATGCCCCCAAGTCGGACACTTGCACGCGCGCGTAGCCGTCCAAACTCGCCCGTTTCACCGAACGGGATGAAATCTCGACGCGCGGACGCTACCACGCGACTAGTGGTGACGAGTAAGCCAATAAGGATATTTTTAATTTCATTTTAGGTGTTAAAATTTGTTATAAACAAAAATGACTTAGCCGGTTAAAATTTAGCAACAAGCACCAAACAAGCAAGACAAATGAAATGAGCAATGTCAACCACTCAACCAGTAACAGAAATAGTATTATTGGGCTCGGGTGTTACATCATACCCAACTACAAAAAGAATTTCGTCCTCGAAATTCCAAGAATAAAAGATAGCTAACTACAGGAAAAGGTGAGGAAACTTCTGTCGGATCTCGTCTTCTCACTCCCAAGTGGATTTTCCATGCGATCGATTACCCCAAGAAACTAGCACAAGAGGGATAACCTTGTTCTTAAGAACCTTTTCTCTTCGATCCTTGATTTCAACCGGTCGCTCCTCAAAAGTTAGGTCCTCCCGTACAGTCAACTCCGAATGATCCAAGACGTGGGTTTCATCTTGAACATACCTCCGTAGTTGAGATACATGAAATACATCGTGCACTCCTGCCAAGGACTGTGGTAACGCCAAACGGTACGCTACCTCTCCCACACGCTCCAATATCTCGAAGGGTCCAACGAATCGAGGACTAAGCTTTCCCCGACTCCCAAAGCGAATCACCCCTCTAGTCGGTGATATCTTCAAGAATACCAAATCACCCACAGCGAACTCTAGAGGTCTTCTTGACGTGTCAGCCCAACTTTTCTGTTTGTCTTGAGCTGCCGTCATATGCTTCCTGATTGTATTCACCTTCTCGACTGTCTGTACTACCAAATCTGGCCCAGTAACCTTCGTTCACCAACATCATCCCAACAAACAGGTGAACGGCACTTACGACCATACAATGCTTCAAACGGAGCCATCTGAAAAGTCGCTTGGAAGCTATTGTTGTACGCAAACTCCACCAAGTGTAGGTGGTCCTCCCAAGAACCTTTGAAGTCCAACATGCATGCTCTCAACATATCTTCAAGAGTCTGTATCGTTCTCTCCGATTGTCCATCAGTCTGAGGATGATAAGCTGTGCTAAACTTCAATCGAGTCCCCAAACTTTCTTGTAAACTCCTCCAGAAGTGTGACAAGAACCGAGTGTCCCGATCGGACACGATGCTCACCGGTACTCCATGCAATCTTACAATCTCCTGCATGTACCGCTCTGCCAAAGTCTCCGTCGATTGACCAACCCGAAAAGGAATAAAGTGAGCTGCCTTGGTCAACCGATCGACAATCACCCATACTGCATTGTTGCCCTTTGGACTCCGCGGTAAAGCCGTCACGAAATCCATGGTTATATGTTCCCACTTCCACTGAGGAATCGGAAGTGGTTGCAACAAACCAGCAACCCTTTGGTGTTCAGCCTTGACTTGCTGACATACCAAGCACTTAGCCACGAAGCGAGCAATCTCCCGTTTCATACCTTCCCACCAGAAGTGCTGTCGAATATCTCGGTACATCTTTGTACCTCCCGGATGTACAGAGTAAGCAGAACTGTGTGCCTCCTTCATGAGCTCTTCACGTACATCCCCTTTTGGCACACACACACGGCTACCATACCTCAACGAACCATCTTCGTGGATCAGTGAATCGGTTCGTAGTCCAGCTTCAACCTGCTCTCGAAACTTTTGCAGTCTAGGATCCTGCGATTGTGCCGCTTTAATCTTCTCAACTAAGGACGACCGTACTTGAAACTGCATCAACTGTCCCGTAGCATGTGGTAGCACAACCTCCAAGTCAAATCTCCGAAAATCCGCAATGATCTCCCTCTGTGTAGTCAATACCTGAATCGCTGGTAACCGACTAAGCGCATCCGGCACGACGTTAACTTTTCCCGGATGGTACTTAAGATCAAGGTCGTAGTCGGCCATCAGCTCCATCCATCTGCGTTGCCTCATATTCAACTCCTTTTGAGTGAACACATACTTCAAACTCTTGTGATCTGTAAAAACTTCGACTCTCTCGCCTAAAAGGTAGTGTCTCCAAATTTTTAAGGCGAAGATTACGGCCGCGAGCTCCAAGTCATGAGTCGGGTAATTCTTCTCATGAGTCTTCAGTTGTCTTGATGCGTAAGCTACGACCTTCCCATTCTGCATCAAAACACATCCCAATCATTTTCCAGATGCGTCGCTGTGAATCACCAGTCCTCCGGAATTATCTGGTACGGTCAGGATAGGGGCGGTTATCAACTTCTGCTTCAACGTCTCGAAGGCCAATGCACATCCATCCGTCCAAATAAAAGGTACTTCCTTGCGCGTGAGCTTGGTCAACGGTTCGGCCAAACGAGCGAAATTCTCCACAAATCTCCTGTAGTATCCGGCCAAACCAAGGAAACTTCTTATCTCAGCCACGTTTCTTGGAATAGGCCAATCTCGAACGGCTGCAATCTTTTCGGGATCGACGGCGAGTCCATCGCCCGACACAACATGCCCCAGAAACTTCACTCCTTCCAGCCAGAATTCGCACTTACTCATCTTCGCATACAATTTCTCCTGTCTCAACGTCTGCAGTGCGATCTTCAAATTCTCAGCATGCTCTTCAAAGCTCTTCGAGTAAACTAGAATATCGTCAATGAATACCGCAATAGACTGGTCCAAGAACGGTGAAAAGAATCGGTTCATCAAGTCCATGAATATTGCCGGCGCATTCGTTACTCCGAAGGGCATCACTAGATACTCGAAATGTCCATACCGAGTTCGAAACGCCGTCTTGCAAATGTCTTCTGCTTTCACCCGGACTGGATGATATCCGGATCGCAAATCCAGTTTCGAGAATACTCTCGCGCCACTAAGCTGCTCAAAAGTTCTCCAATGCAAGGGATCGGGTACTTGTCCTTACTGGTCACCCGGTTTAATTCTCGATAATTGATGCACATCCTTCTCGTGCCATCCTTCTTCTTTACTAGAAGAACTGGAGCTCCCCAAGGCGAGTTGCTGCTTCGAATCCAACCCTTCTCAAGTAATTCACCAACTTGCTTCTTAACTCCTTCCAATTCCACTGGTGCCATTGGATAGTAAGCTTTAGATACTGGCGCTGCACCAGGACTAAGGTCCATCGCGAACTCCACGTCTCTCCTCGGTGGTAGACCCGATATCTTTACTATGTCCATGAAATCGCGAACTACCACCGGTTCTTCACAACCATCAACTTCCATAGCTGCAAGAACACTGTGTATCGGCCTAGCCTTAAACTCGATTGGCTCGACAGAACTGCTTCCTTACCGCAACTGCTGTCTGCATCGTTGGCCGTGAAAGGTCCAGCGAGACTACTGAGTCTCGTCCATTCTGCTGCATGCACATCCCCGGCGCTCCATTCTGCCTTAGTCCGATGAACTTCTCTTCCTTTTCCTCCACGCAGTCTGCGGGAAGAATTTCTCCAGGGACTCTTAGAAAACTCCGCCCAACTGATCGGCTTGGGCAAGCGGGTCTCCTCCACAAGCCATCACTCTCGGGCGTAATCCACTAGCTGAATGCGCACTACATCAACTCCTTTGTCCTCTGGAATCTGTGCCGCAATCAGCAAATTCTCCGTGCCGACTAGCCACTGCTCGGCTGGCAACGGCTCCTTTAAACCAGTAAACGTGGACGGACCCAAAAGTCTGAAATCTGCTACAGTCCCTACTCGGTCAACTGGTCTAGTTCCAACCTCGTTCACAGACTGCTGAACGATCTGCAAACCTTCCTGAAACGAGTCCGCTTGCTGCTGGATCAGCTCGGTCTGTTTCTTTGATTTCCAGCATTTCTCTTATCACTCCAAGCATGGCGGCTTCGTTCACACGCCTCTGGTACGTCTTCAACTTCTTACCTGCCATCATTCTGAACTCAAAACACCCAACATTAGCATGATGATAGATTCTGAATATGGATCAAGGCTAGAACGCCAAGATACTTAAATAGAGTACCGCATTGTAGCTATGCCGCGGTATCATAGCCACAATTACTTAACTCCACCCAAGTCGCCCAAGTCCTAGGGATAACAAGAAATCAGGTTTCCGAGTCGACATGCAAAGTAAGTTTGCACATCGTAAAAGATATAATCCGGAAGAATGTGATTCAAGAATGGTAAAACGGTCAAGGTGGTAGGACATGTTTTCCTAAGCACGGGTATTCTGATTCGTGTATTGGGTACAATACCCAACTACAAAAGAATCAACCCGACTATCCTATGGCTCTGATACCAAAAGAACCATGTCACGCCCCGCTTCCCAGAGTACGCAAGATTTGGGCACGTGACATAGCCAACCATGCTACCTGTGGGTAGGAAGTATCCATCCACAGTCACATTACGGCTGTAGAGATATCAAGAACAAGATAAATAAACTAATCTAACACATGTCCAAATCCATAATAACAAGAGTCAATGAACAATAAGTGCGGAAGCAAATGATCCAATACAATAAAGAAATAGTACGTCCCATAATGCGGGCTCACATCTGGAAATGAAATGAAATAAATAAACTAATCACTATGGAACTCACAGATCAGCCTGCTGGCTGAAGTACTCCTGCTCGGTCGTCGACAGTGGTAAAGAATCTGGGCCATGCAAAACCCAGACGTCAGCGCGTCATGTCAACCAGTAATATAATATGAACATGGTAATAAGCAATACAGGGATGAACATGAATAAAACAATAATATAAAATAACAGTGCAGAGTAGTGTGCAGTGGGTAACTATACTGTTCTATCGGGTTTCTATTCTAAAGTCTTTGAAATCAATTGATGACTCGTCGATGTAACTCAATAGTATCCCGTGCATGCCCGGGACCACGGTCAATACCCTCGGGGCTGAATCCGAGACGTGCCGCTAGGCAGTAATAGGTAGCAGGATGGACGAGTGATGTCAGCATCATCACTCCCGGACTGGCCAAGCCCGTAAGACTGATCAGAACAGGTATTGAACTGTTGAGTTACAAGTCGGTTTCACCTTTGATTTCCCCATACCCCCAAGTTATGTATGTCAGGTCAGGTATTCAGTAATCAAGAACTAATGCCAACACAGGATCAGGTAAAAGCAGGTTTGTCTAGGTAGACAACAGGAATGGTCCATGAGGACCCCAA
Source organism: Agapanthus africanus (assembly GCA_030015575.1). Classification (NCBI taxonomy): domain Eukaryota; kingdom Viridiplantae; phylum Streptophyta; class Magnoliopsida; order Asparagales; family Amaryllidaceae; genus Agapanthus; species Agapanthus africanus. Next base: position 403,876,462 of record CM057349.1, on the reverse strand, counting down.
GTCAGGTTTGTTGGCATTAGGCATGAGATCAGGTAACAAGTCAGGTCATGGTACAACAGGTTGAGTTGGTAGTAAAGGGTACCATGTCCGGTGCATCGGTATGTATATATATGTCATGTGTAGCAAGGTCAGGTCAATATGTAATGCAATCGAAGGTGTGCTCATAACAGGTATAGAAGTGAATAAGGAACAACAGCAGGAAATAAAGTAAATAACAATAACAGTTCATTTAATCGCAATGGTGCACTACTATAGTGCAATTGTATTATCATATTAACAGGTTCGAGCACCCTTGGGGTTAAATAATCACAGGGTAGCGCAATATTAATAACAGAAAGTAATGAAGATATATGTGTACGGCTATCATCCTTTAAATAGCAAAATGATTAACCGGTAGTTTTGTTATTAGGGTTACAGTGGCAAAATACGGTTTAGGTTGCAGTATCATGATATATATCATATTTCGTCCAAATGAGAAAAGTAACTACACTAGTTAATCTTTGCAAGTTTAAGGAGTTAAGCACACTTAATTTGTATAGCATAGCATGTAGCAAGTAATACTTGCCTCGACGGTTTCGCAAACCGGAAAACACGAACGTAGCGTCGGCGGAAAACACGCGACGGTTGCACGGGCCACGGATCGAGTCCAAACGACGAACAGCGGGGCCACACGGACTGGAGTACTTCGCTGGAGAGTCGGGTCAAGTCGTCGGCACGGCCGGAATCCGGCGAAATGTCAAAACAGTGACGAATTAGCAAAATACAAATTATGGACACGAACGGCCAGCGAGGGGTTAACACGCAGGAAGAAAGTAACGAGATGCTTACAGGGATGGCACGGGTGTCAACCGCGACGGGTTCGATGGCGATGGGGCGCCGGCGAAGCAGCGGCAGCGGCAGTCTTGGCTGTCGGTTGCAAGAAGAAGAGGGATGGTGAGGAGGGGAGGAACTGGTTTGGTCTGGATCGTAGGGGGAAGAGGAGGTGGTCGGCGGTGCACTGGCGACGACGACGAGAGTCGACGGCGCGATCTCCGGCGAACTAGGGTTTGGTGCTAGGGTTAGGCTCGGGTTCTGTTGTGGCCCGGCGAGGGAAAGAGGAAGACGGTGAAGAGGTCGGGACGAGGGTGAAGGGAGGAAGTCGACGTCGTCGGCGATGGGAGGCGGCGGCGACGGTGAGCACTGCGGATGCAGGTGGCGGTGGCGTCGGTTACAGGCTCTGGAAGGAGGGAGAAGAGGAGGAAAGGGGGTGCGGTCGAGGCTGTAGAGGCGAGGATGATGGTGGTGGTGGTGTCGGCGCGGGGACTGCGGCAGCGACGGCGACGAGGTGGCTAGGGTTTGCTGCGGTGGGGTTCGAGGGTTTCTCGTGAAGACGAGGCTGCAGGAAAAATAAATAAAGAGATAGAGAGAGAGATTTCAGGAGAGAGAGAGGAAGAGAGATTATCGTGGGGGGAGAGAGAGAGAGAGAGACGGTGAGGCGGGGCCCACGAGGGATTAAATCCCTCGTGATTGGCTGCGCACGAAATTGAGAAGGAGATTAAAAAAGATTTGAAAGATTTAAACGTTACACAGTAACAGAATATATATATAATATAGTTTTAGATTATTTAATTAAATGGGTATTTTGGCGCTAAATGAAACATTTCCAAATCGCGCCCGGGTTGCGTCCAAATATTTGAAATTCAAATAATAGGATTTTAAGCGAGTTCCAAATTTTAAAATGAGATGTCATATGATTAAAATGCATGCCCCCAAGTCGGACACTTGCACGCGCGCGTAGCCGTCCAAACTCGCCCGTTTCACCGAACGGGATGAAATCTCGACGCGCGGACGCTACCACGCGACTAGTGGTGACGAGTAGGCCAATAAGGATATTTTTAATTTCATTTTAGGTGTTAAAATTTGTTATAAACAAAAATGACTTAGCCGGTTAAAATTTAGCAACAAGCACCAAACAAGCAAGACAAATGAAATGAGCAATGTCAACCACTCAACCAGTAGCAGAAATAGTATTATTGGGCTCGGGTGTTACAGACGGCGTTAGCTAGCATGAACAAAATAAAGCCAAATGGTAGCAACGGCTCCTCCCACTGTCGCCCGAGACTGGCCGGGAGGACCGTCCTGACGTCCATCTTCATCGTGTAGGAAATGGAAGCTGTGTCGAGAGCTGAACTTGTCCTTGGAGACATTTTGTTGCGTCCGAAGCTTGCGATTGGAAAGTGTTAACCTGCACAAAGAAGCATGATTTCAGTACAGGCAATCGATATATATGTTGATTGAGCTCGCATGAATGTTTAACCCGAAATATGGGAGGAGAGATCCGTCCCACCGGGCGTGCCAAAATCTGTAGGATGTTTTTCATCACCCCATTGAGATGGGAATATGCGTCGCTTGTCAAGCGTACCATAGATTCCCCATGTCTAGGGTAGGCGGGGGTTTATTGATCATGGGAATCCGAATCTCCGGCAGCCACAGACTAAGCTGTCGTTAATCATTAATTACCCCTCACCTTTGGAGTGAGGGAACCTCCATTTGACGGGTCAAGCTGGTCATGCGAACTCAATGTGCAGTGTGCGTATTTGTGTCTTATGGGGTTTTCGATATATCGGGGGCTTCGCAGAGTTTATAGGGGTCACGCTATCTGGATAGTGGGCTGGGGGTCAAGGGGCTAGCAACCCCCTTGTAAGGTGCGGAGCAGCGCCCCGTAAGAAATTTTTTCTAACGGGGAAAGTGTTGTAGAGTGTGTATATGTATAAAAAAGAGAGGGGGGAAAATAGCGTCCAAAGGGCGCTGGGCGCCAGCGCCTCACGTGCCCGGCACACGGGCGCTGGGCGCCAGTGGGAAAAATGGGCTTAGCCCCTATACTAGGAGTTGTACTCCCAATTGAATTTTGGAGTTAAACTCCCCAAAAAAGGACAAAGGGGCTTAGCCCCTGCACTGGGAATTATACTCCCGATTGACTTTTGGAGTTGAACACCTAAAAAGATGGATTTATTATTATTATTATTATTATTATTATTATTATTATTATTATTATTATTATTATTATATATTATTTTTTGTGGAGTTAAACTTCCAAGATATTTTTGAAGATGATGAAAGGGGGCCCCTTCCTTCTCTCTTGAGCCCTGGGTTTTCTCTTGAGCCTTGGATCTTCCCAAAGTGGGATTTTTAGGGATGGATCTCCTTCTTCCTCCTCTCTATTGGCTGGATCTTGGAGAAAAGAGGGTGAGATTTAAAAATCTCCCCTTTTGGAGATTTGATGGAAGATCCGCGTTCTCCTTCAAGGGTTTTGTGGTGAAAAACCATTTCTTTTTGGAAAAAGAAGAGTGAAACTCTTGATTTAATTCAAAAAAAAAGGGAGAAGGTTTAGAACCTTGAGGAAGGAAAAGGAGGCACAAAAACCCTAGCTTTTGAGGGAATGAAAATCTTTTTTTCATTTCATTATCATGTTGTCTTATATAGGTTTACAAATTTACACATAGCCCTTTGAGCTTTACAAAATGGTATTTTTCCTACCCATGCCTCATGTGCTCATTTCTTTTGCACATGAGCCATGGGTTTTACAAAAATTTGGCTTTATGCCCATTTTTCTTACATTCATTTATAAAAATTACATCAAAATTATTTATTACATAATTTTCATATTGGCATGGGGGAGGCTGGCCGTGGAGCTCGACTTGGGCATAGGCCAACTTGACCTGGGCTTGGGCCCATTTACTTGAGGCTGACTTTGACTTGGTCAACCGGGTGTAATTTTTGACCCCAACAACGTCATTGAGAAATGTATAGAAAAAGAAAATTTTGAAAATTGCATTACAGACGTCTGCCACTGACGTCTGCAGTTCAAAACCTCCTGATATAGACGTCTGCTGTAGACGTCTGTTTTCTGACATGGTGAAAGATTAGGTTTTGAACTTGGCAGAATTTGAATCCTATGGATAGATTAGAAGTCTCTAAAAGAGAGGAAGACGTCTTGAATATTAGGAAAAGATTGGAATGAAGTTTCTAACATTATGAGATCATTTCTAATTACATGTGTATCACTCACAACTTTTTATTATATCTTGATTCTTTAATTTGCTTCATTTCCTTGAGTTGTTACTTCGAGACGTGATTGAATCTTGAAAGTTCTTGCATCCCTTTGTTGCTTGCATCAAGACTTCATGCCATAATACCGGTTTGAGTGCATATCCCATTGGTAGGAAACTGTACTCAAGATAACTTGGAAATGCCGTTAGTAACATATGAATTCATTTAAATAATGTTTTGAACTAAATCATTGAAACTGAGGATCGTGTGACACGGATGTCAACAATAGGTTTTATTTGAGATTTTTTTAAAAGAAAGGTGTCGATTTCATACTCGATGATGATGATGAGCAAATCGAATTTGACTTTGAGTTTTCAAAGGCAAATCGACAAATATCAAAAAGGGGGAGATTGTTGACCTTGTTGAGTAAGATCTACTCACCTTGGTTATAATATTAGATAAAACACTATTTAAACTATTTTTACACACTAACGATACTTGTAGTTGAGATATATGTTTTCAGTGTAAGAGACATAACATGTATAGCAATATCGAAGAAAAAGAACTAGTATAGCGATATTGAAGAGCAAAAGAATATGGTGATATGGATTCACAAAACGTACAGATGAAGAAATAAAAAAGAACGAGCTTGGTGATATCGAAGAATCAAAAGGACACGGCGATATGGATTATCAAAACGGAGAGATAAAGAATCAAAAGAACATGGATTTAGAGACGGAGACTCAAAACGACTCAGAGAACGTGCTACAAAAGTGGAAATCTTGTATTTTATTTTTTATTGAGTTGTAAGTTATCTCATATGAGTCACACGGTTTTAAAGTCTTCAAAATCTCCAAAATATTTGATATATCGGTTCTTAAGCCGGCTCATGTTTCCCTGAGCCATCTCATAGGCCCTTTGATCTCTTCTTACACTTTCTATCTCTATAAGCCGTCTCACCCATATCTTGAGCCGTCTCATAATGATTTCCTGCACTTTGATTTTCATACTGTTGCCTTGAGCCGGCTCACCCATGTCTTGAGCCATCTCACTGTGATTTCCTACATAATGATTTTTACACTGTTGTCAAGAGACAACTCATACATTTCTTGAGCCGGCTCAATCTTTGACTGTTAGAAATCCTTGACTTTATCTCGACCAATTTGTTTCTAGATTTGTGGGATTTTTTCCTAACATTGTAAATACTATCTTGGTCGAAATTATTCTCAATAATTTCACATATTATTTTTGATCATCTCTATTGCTCTAAGTTTATCATCTTCATCGCTCAAGTTTTCAAACCCTAGATTGTCACCAGGTTTAAATTTTCCTTTTAGGTTTTGAAAGCTTTCGATTTTACTCTTTGCAAAGGATTTTTCTAAACCGATTTAAATCATTTGCCTTTGCAAAATATTGATCTCTTGTTAAAAAATCTTTACAAATTATTTTTGAGATCAAAAGAGGCTTATCTTGTGAAATATCTAAAACCCTAATTCTCTCTCTTTTTAAATTGTATTGATTCAAATACGCGATTAGGAGTTCCTTTCATTTTACTTTTGTTGTATTGAGATCCGATAGAGATTGTCTACCAAAGTGATTTACCCGGTGGAGATTGTCTATCAAGCATTGAGTTGTAAAGGTTTGATCTGTGTTTTGGAAAAGATTACTCGGTGGAGGTGGTCCATAAAATTGTAAAGGTTTTTTCAACTTAAGAAGAGTTGTTTAGTGAATGTTCCTAGAAGGAGACCTAGGCACAGACTAGATACTGCGGTATCGAACTTCGTTACCAATCGCCGGTGTTCTACTGAGTTTGCTTCACTTAACTCATTTTATATCTATTGTTTGTGTGTTTGTTATTATTTATATTATATTTCCACAACTTGTATTGATTTGAACAATAAAGTTTTAATTATTAGCCATTGTCTTATTCACCCCATCCCCCTTCTATGACACTTTTCAAAAACTCCAACAAGAAGAACAACAAGACAATCGAACTTCGGGGCGTAGCCAACAACAAGCGACTTCATCATGGTTAATAGTTGTTAATGTGATCTTTTCTTATGCATAATATGATGAACTGCCATTTAAAATTATTACGCTGGTTTTTTGTTTCAAACATGTACAACTTGGTTTTAGTTTGTAGGTCTCTGTATTAAGGTACTCTTATTTTGGTCTGTAGCAAATTGGTGCATAGGTACATAAACAGATGCAATCATGGTAATGGAAACAATTATATATTTATACAAGGGTTTTACCAAAATACCTGATCCGATGGTGGGATTGTTATCCTCGCCCTCGTCACATTCTAGATCCAAATTCTCTCGCCTCCACGCAACGGCCGAAAAGAAACCATACTCTAATCGAGCGAGAATCCCCACGTAATCACCCCGCTAACTAATCGTAGAAAAACAAGAATGATGGTAGAAGACGACGGCTCAAACCCTAGATCTCTCTTAGATCCCTCTAGGTTATTCTTAATTAATCTCTTAATTAAATTAATCCTAGCACTATATATCATATTTATATATAGGGGCCACTAAAAAAAGGCGGATATTGGGCTGGGTAAAGCCCAATAGCTAACATACTCCTACTCGCACTTTCGAGTGGGCGTCGTCCATAGCTCCTTGAGCCGGTTCTATGAACCATTGACTCCCTAAGTCAATTGTCTCCTTGAGAATCTCCTTTTCCGTCCTTATTCATACCCATACATGTTGGTGCGGCGTGGACAGTTGAAAACCTGCTAGCAGGTAACCTTGTAGCCATATCCGTTAGGACCGACACAAGGATCTCCCTAAAAGAAAAACAATATAAACCAAATATATGGTAGGCTCGCGAAATCTCGTACCGTAGATCTGAACAGGTATGTCTGCCCAAGTACCTTCGATCTCTCTCGGAAGCATATTTGAATACCGTGATAATTCTTTGATTCATTGCACTCTTAAACTTCGCCACCATGGCGTCAATAAGAGTTGGCCATACAATGCAATCAGGATACATCCCAATGGATTTTCCTTCGGTTCTGAATAGCTAGGTTTGCTATTTACCCGCTTTCCTGACACTGCCCCGTATGTGCGGTATATTGTCATCGCAGCAGGAAATAACAACAAAAGTAGAAGACGCTCATAACAAGCCTACCCAGACAGCCTAGTGTCGCTAAGGGTATATCGATTGTCCGTCTTTCCATGAAGGAGTTCGTCATAAGGGCTCGCACAGTGAGGGAGATGGGATCCATCCCTCAACCTCCTTATGTGCATGGTCCTAACGCACGTCGTATGACAACATGCTACGTCATAAAATTCTCTCTCTGAGGATATGCCATTAAAGTTACCGTACGGCCCCAAGTGATGACTTATGGATTTCCATAATACTATTATTTAGTTTTGATGATATTATACAATATTAATAGATATATATATACTTGTGTTTACTATTGCTTATTTCATAACACTGTATATGAGCTTGGTCGTGTTTGAGAAAGATTTCAGAATATCAAACGACACAAGCGTATGATTGAGGGTGGAGGAAATTGAGCTAAATTGGAAAATCTATTGGAGGTAGGATGTCAATGAACTAGAGCTCCTCAAAGTTCATATTCAAGCTTCAAGAAGATAAGAAACCAAAAGTCCAAGTTTAAAGAATTCAAGATATCGAAGAAATTGAAGAATTCAAGAGTTCGAGCTATAGGTGCAATCTTTAGGAAATCGATGTAAGCACTTCATGGTATATGAGACTAGCATATAAAGCTCAAGAACACACACTATTGCATGCATGAATTTATTGGCCAAAAGTTTGCAAAGGATTTCCTTCAAAATGATTTTCAAATTCAAAGTTCAAAGTTTTCTGAGAAATCCTTTTTTAGACGTCAGTCCTAGTGTTCTTCAGACGTTAGTTTTTGTTTTCAAAACATGCACAATTTTTTATATACTTTAGAACAAACATCTGAAGTTCTTTATACAAACGTCTGAACGGAACAAACGTCTGTCATGAAAAACAGACGTCTAGGTGAATTCTCTGATTGAAAACAGACATCAGTCTTGGTTTTCTTCAGACGTTAGTTGATTTCTTGGACTTAATTTTTCTAATTTATAAATTCTAAAGCAAACGTATGAAGGTACTTTAAAAAAACGTCTGAAGGTCATTTTGGGTGAAAATATTTTCTTCTTCAGACATCGGTTTTGTTCTTCTTCAAACGTCTATTTTTCAATGTCTTCAAACTGACTTCTTTGATTTTCATCGACTAACGTCTGAACCTTATCTGACAAACGTCTGAAGCAATAATTATTTGAAAAATATGACCGTTACAGTGTATTAAATGCTATAACGGCTAGTTTTTATTTTCCTTCAGACATCAGTCCCTTCCTTCTTTAGACGTCAGTTTAATAGCCTGGCTGTAATAAATGCTTGTTCTGTTTTGGTTTTTGATTTGGGATATTTAAGGGCTTTGCTCTTGCATTCATTGCATTTCAACTATTCTGAAAAAAAGCATTCATTTCTTGAGTTCATCTCTACCAACCAAAACACAAAAGAAAATACTTAAGATTTAATTTGCAAATCAAATACTCCATTTAAGTATTCTAGAGCCTTGATTGTAAACTTTTGAAAGAGTTATTGGATTGTAATCTTTTGCTTTTTCTTTCTTTGTGTGGAATCTCTTGGGTGCAAGAGGATTCTTGTAAGAGAGGAGAAGGTTGTTGAAGAGAGTCTCTCATGTGTCGAGAGACGTGGTTGTTGTTGCTAGTGGGCAACGTGAAAGTCTCATCGGAGACGTGTTAGTAGAACGGGCTCGAACGCGTAAAGTAAATGGACCAGGGATCTCCCAAGCCACTATAAGAATTCTTGTGTTTGCTTGTTTGATTATCTCTTGCCATCTCTTACTTGCTAAATATTTTGTGTTTATAATTATCTTGCAAGTAGATTTTTTAATTAGTGGTATTTGGTAGTATAATCCTATTCACCCCCTCTAGAAATACTTTCAATTGGTATCAGAGTAAGATACTTTTTTTATTAGGTTTAATACCCTACAGAGATCTTATGGCCTCTACCTCTTCACATAGTATGAGACATTCCCAATCCATCACTAAACCACCATACTTTGATGACATTAATTTTACCGTTTGGAAAGTTAAGATAGGGTCTTTCCTAGAATCCTAAGGGAGAGATGTTTAGAGATACGCCTTCTTGAAAGAATACTTACTACCTGATCTTGATAAAGATAGTTGGACCATAGAACATAAAAAGGCATATGAAGCTAATTATAAGGCCAAGTTTCTTTTCTTTTCTTTTCTCAATGAAAATGATTTAGCTCGTGTTATTAAATGCAAAAATACCTATTCTATGTGGAAAGCTTTATTAATTGCTCATGAAGGTAACTCCAATGTTAAGAGGGCAAAAATTGATCTTCTGAAAACAAAATACGAAAATTTTCGAATGTTGCCGGTTGAAAACATTGATGACATGTTTAGTCATTTTATTTGCATTACTAATATTCTTGACCCCTTGTTAGATGATCCTATGAAGAATGAGGAAAAAGTGAGGAAGATACTTCGATCACTCACCAAGAAATGGAAAATAAAGCCAATTATTCTCAAGGAGAAAGCCGACATTGAGATCATATCTTTTGAAGAGCTCCAAGGGAATCTCAAGACCTATGAGATGGAACTCAAAGCTTACGAATTGAAATATGAAAAAGAGGCGAAGAAATATAAGCTAAAGAGCATCGCTCTCAAGGCTACTTCCAAGGATTTATCAAAAATCAAAGCTCTATCCAAACCTAGTGAAGATGATGAGCTTCGCGGAGATGGTGAGGATATCGCTCTTATGACAAGGCAATTCAACAAATTTCTCAAGTTTCGAAGAAATTTCAAGAGAGGAAACTTCCCAAGAGATCGTCCCTACAACAACAACAAAGAAGTTAGCCCTTGTTTCAAGTGTAGAAAGCCCGATCATCTCGTTTCCGATTGTCCTCTCAATAACGAAAAGGAAGCTCCTCACAGACCCAATCGAAAAGCGTTCAATGCTCAAATATGGGATGATTTGGAAGAAAGTGATAATGTAGATCGCCCATCCGATTAAGAAATAGCTAGTATGTGCTTCATGGCACATGAGGATAAGGTAATGGATGATCTAGACTCTTCTTCCTTTGAAGAATTACTTGACTCGTTTGAGTCATTGCATGATACTTATTCTAGACTTAGAACTAAGTATTCTAACGCTAATAAGAAAATTGTCATTTTTTGAAAAAGAAAGCCCATTTTTAAAATCTTGTAGCTATGAAAGTTTGAAACTTTAGAACAAAAAACTTTCAAGTAAAATTATTTCTTTAACTAGTTCTCTCGATTATATTAATTTCAAAAATGAGAGACCCACTTCCACATTTGCATCCCTCAAAACTAAGTATGACTCTTTGACTAACGCACACAATACTATATTAGTTGATATTGATAAGATGAAGGTTAAAATTAATAATCTTGATACCACTCTTTATAAGTTTTCCACTAGCAAGATTTCTCTTGATACCATGATAGGAAATTTAAATATTTCAAATAAAAAGAATGGCCTTGGTTTTCAAAATGCTTCTCTTTCTCATGCTAGTAGCTCCAAACCGACTTATAATAAGTCATCCTTTAAGACTAATTTTGTTAAAACTACTTCTTTACATGCTCTTATCTCATATGATCATCATGTTAGAAATTCTCATGCTCCTATTTTTAGAAAATTTTTGCTAGAACTACTTACGTGAAAACCCCATCTTCACATCATCATCATCATCATACCAAACATATGCATGCACATTCTCATTCTAGATTTACTCATGTTGTGTGCAATTATTGTAGTCATGTTGGGCATATCTCATATCATTGCAAAGCTAGATCTTCCAAGAATTTGATTTGGGTTTTGAACACTGTCACGCCCCGCTTCCCAGTGTACGGGTAAGGAGACGTGACTGGGCTCGCTATGTATTTACTCAGAAGTAAACACGTTAAGTGTAACTACGCAATATAATGTAAATATACACAAGAAGACATGAAATGTAAATGAATATCAACTTTTATTTATTAAATATTTCTTTACAATACAACTGAAAAGTAAATACAATACTGGAAAGCGATGCCTAAACAATGGTATGAACATGAAAGTAAAGTAAGTACAAGTGAAGCCTAGTGGTCGTGCTGCTCAGTGGTCTGCTCCAGTTGCTCCTGACTAGTCTCGAACTCCTCAAAGTCGGGTCCTCCTGACAACATTCCAAAGAAAGAAGAGAAATAGAAATGTCATCAGCGAACAATCGCTCGGTAAGTCCCAAAGAGAGATAGAAATAGAATAGACAGATAATAGGATGTAACTGATATAATATTTGATTGTTATACTAGCGCAGTTGTTTGTAGCTTGGTACAGAATATGCTAGTGTATAAGAGAGGAGTCCAAGTTACACCGTGGACTATGGTAATCCGTAGTACAAGGCTCCGTCGATAAAACCACGGAACAACGGCAATGGATGTATAGTTATGTCTTTTAATGATCATCCCGTGCCACTTTTAACACATTCCGTACCAGTCTACCCCTTTAAAACCCCGTAATCTATTATGTATGGATTTGTATTGTTTTGTTTAATAGATGTATGACTTGCCAAAACCATGATATCATGTAAACGGAATGGATATAAATGATAGTCATGTAATCAGAGTATATCCATGGTTCGGTTCGGTCGAGTCATATTGATATAGATTGAATTCTGGTATAAACGGATTCATGTTGAATAGGAGTTATACTTGAATCATATTCAAGAATAGATTGATTGATTTATTTCAGATTAGACTGAGACTTTATCTGAGTCAGACACTTTAAAACGAATTGAAGTCCTGAATTAGTTTTGGAGTTATCGGTAACTGCTGCACATGGACGACAGGATTTGTCTTTTTCCAAGACAATTACCGTATTGATAACATCGTTTTTAGGTTGTCTACCTTAGATAGGCAAGCACCCATATTCTCCGGCTCCCTGAGACTCAAGAGAACCGGTCTCGCTTGAACCTATATTTACCAGGGTCCTTATTGTAATTTAATATAACTTGAAAGGGTTTTATGAAAAATAGTTTGATATATTTTCAAAATAAACCTCAAGTATTTATTTATCGTCTTTAGAATTTTGATAGATGAAATTTTTATAAAATGAAATATTCTAGTTGATGTAAACCTAAGTTTAAATAGTATATGGTATTTTCTTGTAATTTGACTTGTATTGAAATATGATGGTATTTTCATGATTTTTTGTGATTCTTTTCTTTTGATTAGAAAACATGGAATATATATTATATTTAAAATATATATTTTGATAATATTTATATATATATATATATATATAATTATAAAAATAGAATTTATTTATTAAATAGAAATCACGTTTTCTTAAAAATTGTAATAAAAATTCCATCGAGATCGAATGCTCCGTGAGGAGGTCTGCATCTCGCTCTACTAGTCCCGCGGACGTGCGATAACCCGCACTATCCCGATCGGGTTCCCCAAAATGGATTGTAGAGGCTTATTTGTAAGGAACTTTATTAAAACAATTTAAAGAATAGAGGTTTTGATAGTTTAAGGTATTTTAATGTAAATTGTGTTTTGTCCCTCAAAAGTTGTTACAAAAGCCATCGTGCTATGTCAAGATGAGTGTTGTGATGAGGTAGGTCATTGCCTTGTGCAATTTCTAAAGGTAATATGAGCCAAACTAAAAAGTAATGTCGTATGTAAACTAGATGGTATTTTACCGTAAAAGTTAAAAAGAAGTTGTTTAATATTATATTTTGAATTGAAACTTGTTTCAAATGTTATTTAATGGTTAATAAACAATATATAAGAAGATGGTAAATTTGTTATTAAGGAAAAGTGAGTTTTTAAAGAAATTAGAATCGGAAGTCGGATTAACACCGCTTCCGACGAGTTTTAATAGATTATTGTTTTAGACTAGAATGAGGTGAGAAGTGAAGGGACTTACTGATTGAAAGAAGAGGGAGGAAGTAGAGGGAACTTTCGAAGACGTCGTGGAGTCGTTTTGTTGCCGGATTTGTCCCGAAACGTTGCCGGAACTTTGACTTGAGCTAACTCCACTTGTACAACTTTTGGGCTTGAAAAATTTAGAGAGTTTTGGCAATGGATTTCTGAATGAGGAGGGTTATGGTGTAAGGTGATATTTATAGGAGAAATTAGGGTTTAGGGTATTGAAATGAGAATTAAAAATGTATTAAAATTTGGTTTTAAGGCTCATTTTAATTCTCTGAAAATATGCAGCGAAATCAAACAGTACTGGGGTTAAGGGAGGAGGCCAAGAGACTAGGGTTCAAAATATTGGAGTATTTGAGACGGGGGGGACCGACCTCACCGGCCCATGGTGAAATCTCACTGGTCCATTTTGAGGCGAGGGGCGCTGGATATTTGACACATGTCCTAAGCTGTATAAATACTATTTTGCACATGTTTGTTTTCTATGCGACTCATTTTACGTATAGTGTACGTGCAAACTGTTGGGCTTCTAAAATTTTAAAAGAAAAATCAATAAAAATAATATGTGGCTGATGGGAATCGAACACAAGGGGTATGTCACAGCAGTGCAAGGCTTTACCAATGAACTACAAGTGCTTTCTTGTTGTTCTAAAGCAATTTAAATTTATAACTTATACTCAGGCTAAGGTATTCCTTTCTGTATTTTGAAAAAATTATGTACAGAAAGTTTAGGGTTGTTACAAACACTAACCCCCGTGGACCCACTAAGGCTTGGGTACCAAAAGTTACATTTATTGCATTTTCTATAGGTTCCCCACAGGTCGCGACGTGAAGATCAATTGTAACACCCGGTCTTCATCTACGCCAATACCTGTATTCAAATAAAATATTTTTTACCCATTTTACATTTTATATTATATTCTAATTATTTTTGCTTTCCTATGAACCCAACCCTAGGCCCAAGTCTATATTTAAATCCCACACTTTTCCTTCAAAATTCTTGAGCCCAAGCCCAACAGCCCAAGGCCTTATTTTAAAACAACAAATTATATTCAAATTATTTACCTTCTTCTCTCTTTTCAAAATTCAAAATTTTATACCCTCATTTAAACCTAAATCTTACCCAATTAAAATTTCCTTAAAAACCTATTAAATTTTATTCCCGTTATCTCTCTCTCTCTTCTTTATTTTTTTAATTAAAACCCACGTTTTATTTTCTCTCTTCCTCACGTTATGTCTCTCTCTCTCTCTCCCCCCCACGTTACATTCTCTCTCTCCCTCACATTCTATCTCTCTCTTTCTCCCATTCTTCTCCCTTCCCGCTCCCTCCCTCGAACCCACGCCCACGCCCGCCCCCGCGCTCGTCTCGTCGCCGTCGCCGCCACCGCCGACATCACCCTTGCCTTCCTCCCTCTCCCCTCTCTCCAAAACCCCAAGCCCCTCCTCACCTCACTGCACACCCGATCTCAACCCAAACAACCGCTGCCCCCACTGCGTGCCAGCCACCACCTCCACTATCGGTGCTCACCAACCGTCACCCCTCGCCATTGTGACCTCCCCGCCTCCAGCTACTGCCCTCCGCATCCGCCAACCGACCCCTGAGCTCCCCACTGCCTCCTCTCCCGTGCACCTCGCCGTCTCCTCCTCTTCCAGCCACCACTACAACCCAAGCCAACTCCTGCACCGGACCTCGTCGGCCACCTCCCTCCATCATCCGCGTCAACCCCACTTCCTCTCCCGAGCACCTCGTCGTTGCAACCCACCTTGCCGGCCCAACCTCTAAGCTTCGGCCACCCGTCGCTGCGCTCACATCCTCGAAAGCTCGAGCAGCCGACCTTCAGACCGAGCCAATTCCAGCATCCAAGCCGGATCCCATCATCGCTGCGGCACCATCGCCATCATCGTCTTCAGGCAAGTGATTTCCACTTGCTTTACATGCTATTAGTTTTGTACATATAGTTATATTTTATATATAACAACCTAATTAATTGTTAAATCATGGATTCTAAATAATGTTTTATAATCCCTGTTTATATGTATAGTTTGACTTGGTATAGAAATCGGGTCTTTTATCCGGCTCTAACGACGTTAAGAATTCATGTGCACTAAATCTTGCTTTGATCGATTAAACGAAACCAAAACTTCGATTATCATACGTATAAACAAGCATTCGATGCTAAACTTTAAGTGAAAACCGATCTTTAAATGACGGAACTTGTGATCGTTAAACCCTTTTACTGTTCATAGAGGTACCACAGAAATCTGGTTGAAAATAAATATCGTTTCACCTATAAAATATTGCCTCCGATAATCATTGCGAAATCAGAATTTTCCTGAACATGCTAGACCGTTAAATTCATATTAAATCTTTTACAAATCGGATTTTAGCGTTCCATGGCTTGTAGCGAAGCTAACAGATTAACCTGCAGTACTCTATAGTTGATCTCTAAATTTTAACAAGTTATGATAGAGAAAACTGAGGAGAATTACGATTCTGGACTGCAGTCCACATCCCAGTTAACCCCTGTTTTTAAATCACTGTGTATCCTCGTTCAAATGCGAGAATGTGCAGAACCCTATATCGTTACGTATAAAATTTAGTTAGATTTCTTACCCCACTGGTTTCACTGGATTCCAGTTCTGTATGATATTTTTAACACATTTTATAATGTCGATGTGTCCAGCTGAATTCTGCAATGACAGATTTTACACATCAAACTTAACCTGACCATAACTCCCTGTTGATATAGGATATTACTAATCCGCTAATTGAGTTGGAAACCTAACTTACAACCCTAAATATTGTTCAACTATAGTGTTGCCTGATTTTGATCCCAACAGGGTGAAAACTGTGTTACGAAATGGACTTTCAGTTCAGGAACTGAATTTTCAATAGCGAACACTTAAAATGAAACAACTGTAAATTACGAACCCGAAACCCGATTGACTTGAAACCAATTTCGTTGAACTACCGACTGAGTTTACTTTCTATCTCTTTTATATCATTTTACTAAATTCTGAACTTATGATTTAATGCGATTTTTATAAATTCATAAGGCGCATAATAACTTGAATTGCACATGATTTGTTTAGCGGCATAAATGCACATATTATACCCGACTGTAATACCTCTAGTGATAGTGCCCGTCATTATTAAGTTTCATTGTACCATGCATTGTCGAGTGTGAATGGGATCGGTTTAGGAGTGTCAAGTACGCCAGTGAAAAGTAAATGGTTCGTGACAGTGACAATACAATGAACAGTGAATAAAAACCGTGTTATTGGTGCGTACTTGTACACAACTAGACCATACTCCTAAATAGTGAAACCTGGGGAAAAAGGGGAAATCGAGGTGGAAAGGAAATTTTATTTAGCGAGGTCAGTGATTTTTATAGGATGATCATTCGAACAGCGACTTTTATATATTAGGTTGGACCTAGCGGTCTGGCTGACATGGTTATGTCCCGGGCAACGTGGGCCATAGTCTTGGGTACGTACGAGACCCTCGTTAAATATGATCACTCTTCTCCACAACTCGATTTCAAAATGACTTAGAGACCGATAGGGACACATATCATACATTGCATCAGTTAGTGACATATTGATTGCCTGCATTTACTATCTCTACCGTTATTCCTTTTATTTTCTTGTCTATCATGATTATTATAATATTGCTATTGCATCGCCCTAACGACCTGAGTATGCATGCTCAGAGTTTGAAGAGGACCGGATTCAGGAGTCAGACATGCCCTTCGAGCCCGCAGAGATCTAGACGGTTGTGCCTTCAGTACTTTTACCGCTTTCCATAAATCAACCTTGTATTCGCACTTGGTTAGTAGTTTCTTTTATTTCATTCTGTTGTAAACTGTGAACAATGAAAGTTGGTGTAATAAACTAGTAATGTGTTTTCTTTACTTCTGTGCTGTAATTACTGATTACCATGCAATGCTAGAAGCCGAAGTGTGACTACGGCGGGATTATCCTTGACCGTAGGAGCATGGCTGGCCTAGTCGCCTCCCGTATTCCGTATTTTGGGAAGCGGGACGTGACATCAATAGTACCTTGATAGTGGTTACTCAAGTCATATGACCGGTAAATTTAAGAGCTTTGCAACCTGATCAAGAGAGAAAGATGACACGATCATCTTTAGAGATAATGGTAAAGGTAAAATTATCGGTAAAGACAATATCAAGTTTAACGCTACCATCTTAGATGGTGTTCTTCTTGTTGATGGTTTAAAACATAATCTTCTAAGTATTAGTTAATTTTGTGTTAAAGGCTTTAAAGTTATTTTTTATGAAAAGTTTGGAAAAGTTCTTGATTCAAAAGATGAAATAATACTTTGTGGGAAAAGAAGTGGTAATATTTATTCTATTGAAGTATGTGATATTTCTAATAAGAATTTTGAGTGGTTGAATGCTGTAGAGGATGAAAGTTGGGTATGACTCCGACGGCTTGGACATACTTCCATGGACCTACTCTCAAGCATCACAAACAAGGACTTGGTCATTGGCATCCCAAAACTCAAATTTGCAAGAGACAAGTTATGTGATACATGCCAAATGTGTAAGCAAGTCAAGAGCTCTTTCAAACTGAAACTTGTGGTATCGACTTCTAACCCTTTAGAATTAATTCATATAGATTTATTTGGTCCTTCTTGGACTTTGATTTTTGGTGGTAAATCTTATGCATTTGTGATTGTTGATAATTTTTCAAGATTTACTTAGCTTTTTTTTCTTACCAACAAAAGTGATGCCCTTGTAGCTTTCAAAATTTTCTTCAACAAAGTGCAAAACGAAAAACAACTTTCTATTGTTAAAATCCATAGTGATAACTGGGGTGAATTTCAAAACGCTTTCTTTGATGATTTTTGTAATGATCACAGGGTTAAACATGAATTTTCTTGTTCTAAAACTCTACAACAAAATGGAGTCGTTGAACAGAAAAATCGGTCTCTTCAAGAAATGGCTAGGTTAACGCTAAATGAATATAGTTTACCTCACTATTTTTGGGCCGAAATGGTCAATACCACATCGTATAGAATAAATAGGGCTGTTATTCGTAAAGGAATTGAGAAAACTCCTTACAAATTGTATTATAACAGAAAACCGAACATTGGATATTTTAAAGTTTTCAGGAGCAAGTGTTATAAATACTAAAGATACTCTTGGAAAATTTGATGCAAAAATGTGTTTTGGGTATTTTTCTTGACTACTCTTCCACTAGTAAAGATTTTCGTATTTTCAACAAAACCTCTAATACTATGGAAGAGAGTATGTATATTAAGTTTGATGAAACTAATTCTTTTGCCAAAAACATTAGAGTATTTGATGAAGAAGATGATGAAGTGGTTTGAACTCGCTTGGAGGAACATGATATCTCAAAAGAAGATTCTAAATAAAAGCTTCCTTCAAGTGAAGTAGTAGAAGTGGATGATAAATCTGTGCCAACTATTCCCAAAGATTGGAGATACAACAAGAATCATCCACCTACTCAAATCATTGGTGATGTATCAAAGGGGGTAACCGCTCGTTCTCATAATCCAAATTTCTTTGCTGACATAGCTTTCTTGTCTTATATTGAACCTAAGAATACTAAGGAAGCTATCATGGATGAGAATTGGGATTGTGCTATGCAAGAGGAGTTTGTCCAATTTGAACGAAACAATGTGTGGATTTTAATTCCTAGACCTACTGATAGACATATTATAGGTACATAATGGGTTTTCAAGAACAAACTTGATGAATTAGGTGCGATCACTAGGAACAAGCTAAGACTTGTAGCACAAAATTATGATCAACAGGGAGATATCGATTTCGATGAAACTTTTGCTCCGGTAGCTGGATTAGAAACTCTTCGCATTTTACTCTCATATGCATGTTTTAAAGATTTTAAAGATTTCAAAGTTTATCAAATGGATGTTAAAAGTGCATTTTTGAATGGTGTACTTGAGGAGGAAGTTTTTGTGGAACAACCGCCCGGTTTTCAAGATTTTTAAAATCCTAATCATTTTTACAAGTTGCATAAAGTTTTGTATAGTTTAAAATAAGCCCCTAGAGCTCGGTATATTAGATTGTGCTCTTTTCTTCTTGAAAAAGGTTTTTCAAAAGGCAAGATTGACACCAAACTTTTTATTAAAAAGAAAAATGATGAGATTTTGTTTGTACAAATTTATGTTGATGATATTATCTTTGGATCTACTAATAAATCTCTATGCAAGGAATTTGCCCAAAGCATGCAAAAAGAGTTTGAGATGAGCATGATGGGTGAACTCAATTATTTTCTTAGGTTACAAATTAAACAACTCAAAGATGATATCTTCATCAATCAAGCCAAGTATATGAAGGAGCTTCTCAAGAAGTTTGATCTTGAGGATGCAAAACCAAGCAACACTTCTATGACCACTACAATAAAGCTTTCAAAAGATGAATCCGGAAAGAATATGGACATCATTAAATATCGTGGAATGATTGGTAGTTTACTTTACTTAACCGCTAGTAGACCCGATATAATATTTAGTATTTGCCTGAGTGCTCGTTTCCAATCATTTCCTAAAGAATCGCATCTAAGTGTGGCGAAAAGAATTTTTAGATATCTTAAAGGAACGATTGGTTTAGGTTTGTGGTATCCGAAAAATAAAATTTCAATTTTAAATTTTATTCGGATGCGGACTATGCGGGAAGCCAAGTAGACCGTAAGAGCACGAGTGGAACATATCAATTTCTTGAAAATTGTTTAGTGTCTTGGTCATCCAAGAAACAAAACTCGATTGCTCTTTCTATGGCCAAAACAGAATATATTGCCACAGGTTCCTGTTGTGCTCAAATCCTTTGGATGAAACATACACTAAAAGATTTTAATGTGTTTGTAGATCATATTCCTATTCTTTGTGATAACACTAGCACGGTGCACATGACTAAGAATGCAAATCAACATAGTTGCACCAAAAACATTGATGGCCGCTATCATTTTCTTCGTGATCATCATAAAAATAGGGACATCATTATTGAGCACATACCAACACAACACCAATTGGCCGATATTTTTACCAAACCCCTCGATACTACACATTTTGCTTATATTAGGGGAGAGCTTAATATGTGTTCAATTGATTATTATTGTGCTTAAATATCATCTTACCAAAATGTTCTTTGCAACCCTCTTTAGGGAAACCCAATTATGGATTTGTTGTTTATAACATATCGTAGGGTCTAGCGGAGAGTGTTTAGGGCCTTCATGTATTTGCCGATACTAAAAGATGAGAAAATCCTATTTTGGATATTCTTTTATCTCATCTTTGCAACCATATGATATTAGAATTTGAATATATCTTGCATATGGTTATTGTTGAATGTATCACTTGGTTTTGCTCATCTTTTATACATGCATGTTCATATGAGCCAAATACTTATTTTGAAAGTTATTCAAACGTTTAATTTTAACTCTTACTCATATCAACTTCTACTAGTTTTCTATGCATACATTTAGGGAGAGTTATTCAAACATTTAACTTACTTTTGGATGTAGGCATGTGTTTAGAGGGAGCTATTCAATCGTTTAATTTCTTATGACATCTTTTATATTATGTTAAAAAGGAGGAGAATAATAGATCATTATATTAATATATTGAAGTTTCAAATGTTTTTTTTAATATATCGATATATTTCATCTATTAAAATTTTGACATCATAAAAAAGGGGGAGATTGATAACTTATGAATTTCCATAATCCTATTATTTAGTTTTGATGATATTATACAATATAAATAAATATATACATGTGTTTACTATTGCTTATTTCATAACACTGTATATGAGATTGGTCGTATTTGAGAAAGATTTCAGGATATCAAACGACACAAGCGTATGATGGAGGATGGAGGAAATTGAGCTAAAATGATAAATCTATTGAAGGTTGGAGGATAATGGACTAGAACTCTTCAAAGTTCATATTCAATCTTTAAGGAGTTAAGGAGCCAAGGAGCCAAAAGTCCAAGTTTAAAGAATTCAAGAAATCGAAGAAATCGAAAAATTCAAGAGTTCGAGCAACAAGTGTAATCTCTAGGAAATCATTGTAAGTACTTCATGGTTTACGAGACTGGCATATAAAGCTCAGGAACACACACTATTGCATGCATGAATTTTTGGCCAAAAGTTTGCAAAGGATTTCATTCAAAACGATTTTCAAATTCAAAATTCAAAGTTTTCTGAGAAATTCTTCTTTAGACGTCAGTCCTAGTGTTCTTCAGACGTCAGTTTTTGTTTTCAAAACATGCATAATTTCTGACATACTTCAGAACAAACGTCTGATGTTCTTTTGTACAAATGTTTGAACAAAACAAACGTCTGTCATGAAAAACAAACGTCTAGACTGACTTCTCTGATTGAAAACAGACGTCAGTGTTGGTCTTCTTCAGATGTTAGTTGTTTTCTTGGACTTTAGTTTTCTGACTTCTAAATTCTAAGGCAAACGTCTGAAGGTAATTTAGACAAACGTCTGAAGGTCATTTTGGATGAAAATATTTTCTTTTTCAAACATCGGTTTTGTTCTTCTTCAAACATCTGTTTTTCAATATTTTCAAACTGACTTCTTCGGATTTCATCGACCAACGTCCGAACCTTATTTGACAAACGTCTGAAACAATAATTATTTGAAAAATATGACCGTTACTGTGCATTAAATATTATTACGGTTAGTTTTTATTTGCCTTCAATCGTCAATCCCTTCCTTCTTCAGACGTCAGTTTAACAGCCTAGCCGTAATAAATGCATGTTCTGTTTTGGTTTTTGGTTTGGGGTATTTAAGGGCTTTGCTCTTGCATTCATTGCATCTCAACTATTCTGAAAAATAGCATTCATTTCTTGAGTTCATCTTTACCAATCAAAACGCAAAAGAAAATACTTGAGATTTAATTTGCAAATCAAATACTCCTTCGAACTATTTTAAAGCCTTGATTGTAAACTCTTGAAGGAGTTTTTGGATTGTAATCTTCTACCTTTTCTTTCTTTGTGTCGAATGTTTTGGATGCAAGAGGATTCTTGTAAGAGAGAAGAATGTTGTTGAAGAGAGTCTCTCGTATGTCAAGAGACATGGTTGCTGCTGCTAGTGGGCCAGTCAAAGTCTCATCGGAGACGTATCAGTGGAACAGGATCGTATGCCTAAAGAAAGTGCACCAGGGGTTTCCCAAACCACTATATAAAGTGTTTGCTTGTTTGATCATCTCTTATCATCTCTTACTTGCGAATTATTTTGTGTTTATAATTATCTTGCAATTAGATTTTTTAATTAGTGGTATTTGGTAGCGTATATAATCCTATTCATCCCCCGTCTAAGATTATTTCACCAAGTCCAATCACTCTGTCATTGACTTGCCCGGCCATATCGCCCTACGATATGTCTGGGATCTCCCGACAAGCTCACACTCTGTGGAACGAGTCAGACCTTTAGTCCGGCTATTATAAATGATTCATAACTTCTTTCTTTTCTGTAATTTGGTGTGGGAGGCATATTTGTAAACAGAATATTGAACTCTCATGATATATATATTCTACTTATGGATTGTACTTTACTTGGGTTACTATCAAAGTCTTAAAAGCATGGTTGTGTAAATAAAAGCATGCTCAAAGCCCATGATCAAAGTCATCTTCCTAATTATGACCAATCACATTACTGTTATCCAAGCATCCAACCCACTGCTGAGCACCATGAATAATTCAGCTGTAAATTCCAAAAACCATATCAAATAAATTGGAGTAAGGTCAGTTAGATGGCCCCATTTGAAACAGGCACATCTTGTCCGGGACTATATCCCCTCTGTTACTGCGCCACAATGCAAGATCTCTGTAGAATAGCATTTATCTAAGGTTTGTTTGTTTTGAATGAAAAGAGATCAAAAGGCATACTTGTAGCATGAAGGTGCTTTTCCGTTGATGAATAAAAAGTGGGTTAGGGAATTTGATTTCGGTAAATGAATCATGATACTTAACAAGATTGAATCTTCATATGGAATGTCCATGAGGGATTAAGTTGGTAAATATAGGCAACACATGTAATCTAAGCATGTGAAAGTATTTGTAAAGCTGTAGAATTGATGAAGTCCTCCATATCATGTCGGATGAGTAATAATGAATAGAATCTAAGCATTGTCACTGTGGCCAGAATTGATGGACGGTGAGAGTAAATAAAGATTTAAAGTGCAAATGGCTTAACTATGATGGAGTAAATAAACGAAGTCTATGGTCCAATGAACAATGATATGTAAAGAACACATTGTTGGTAAAAGAAATGGAATATGATAATCATTATATAAATTTCAAATGGCATATTTTTGAGGGAGTAAATTTATGAACATTGGAAATGTATGAAACTAGGAAACCAGAAGAGACCAAGGATCACACCAACCAAGAATAACAATACACATAGTAATATAGTATATTCCTTGCAATAATTAAACAAGCAAGCAAGCTAGAAATAAAATACTCACACCGCTTTCAATGTTTGAGTTCTTAAGCCTAGATCCGATATCGGTAAAACATGCATAGCTTCCCTCATGATTTGATCTATGTGATCTGTGAATTCTCTTATATGTCCATACCAAAACCTATTTTGATGGTCTGAAGATGTTGATGTCATTAATGATAAAGACACATCTAGATAATTCTAAGAATATACAACTGACCTAAAAGCTTAAATACAGGGATGTGGCGTTTAAATCCTAGTTCCGCCTCCTTATTCATCAATACACAATGATGAGAGTAGTACCCTAATGCGTGTGTTGAAGGACAACTGAGCAGGTCCGTTAATGTTAAGGTGCATGTGCATATGTTATGATCGAAACCATATAATTTGCCTATTTTTTTAAACCAACCCATTTTTGGGATCGAAGTTGCAACCTCATATTGGAGAGGAAATTGATAGCAACCGAGCTAAGTCCAGTTGGTATATAATTTGTCTATTGATTTAAGGGTGTACATCTTCGCTATCCGTCACTTGTTTGGATGTTTAGATGATAGGAATATATTTTGATCTCCATTGCATAAATTATGGATAAATTATTTAAAGTTTTCATAGTATCTAATATGATATTGATACTTATTGTTAGGGCATGTTTGGTTGCAAGATTATGAAATTTGGATTCCAAAATAGTCCGGTTGAAATTTCTGGATTTGGTAATTTGTTGTTTGGTTGGTTTTGGATTTCTAGTATTGGATTTGTAGATTCTTGTAATTTCTGTTTGGTTGGTGAAAATAAAGTGGGATTTGGATTTGAGGATTTTAGAGAGAGATAGATAGAGAGAGGATTATTAAATAAATAAAGTATACGGGTCACATCTAAAAGTACAATAAATAATGCCAAATTCTTGAAAATCCTTAAAAAAATGTTTAGGATTCGGGAATCCATGTTTTGTGGTGAGCCCCCCATAAAAAACAAAGGAATTTTAGAAATCTAAATCTCCCAACCAAACACAAAATTATGGAATCCTAGAATTCCACAATCCAAATCCAAAGAAATCCTGGGGATTTAGAAATTTAGATTCCAAAATAATACGGTTGAAAATTTCTGGATTTTGTAATTTGTTTTTTGGTTGGTTTTGGAGTCCTAGTATTAAATTTGTAGATCTTTGTAATCTTTGTATGGTTGGTAAAAAGAAAGTGAGATTTGGATTTGAGAATTTTCGAGAGAGATAGAGAGACAGAATTATTAAATAAATAAAGTACACGGGTCCCATCTAAAAGTACAATGAATAATACCAAATCCTTGCAAATCCTTAAAAAAATTTAGGATTCAAAAATCCTTATTTTATGATGGGTTCCATAAAAAACAAAGGAATCCTAAAAATCCAAATCTTCCCACCAAAAAAAAAAATTAAGGACTCAAAGGATTTCACCACCCAAGTCCACGATAATCCCAAAACCAAACGGGCACCAACGAGAGTGTTCTGTAAATGGATTGATTTGTGTGAGTATGGAAAAGTCAGAGGCATTGACGTGAAAATTACAGTACTCCAAGGGGCTCGGAAGCCGACACATGAAGATGGATTCAAAAGGGGACACACCAAAATTTCAGTCTAGGAAAAGTGTTTTTAGAAAACTTATTTTAATGATGATAAAGGTATTAATTTTGATATATCCGTATTCGTATAAATACCGTATTTGTATTAAAATACAAATACCAAAAGAGAGATAATGAGAGATATAATACTAGCTCATAATGATCCGGCTATTTTTCAAACCTGTTAGTATTATCAAAACGTCCGATTAAAGTACGTGTATCAAGTACACGTATTTAATCGAACCCCAATACGTATCAAAATACGCACACTATATCATTTCGCTTGAACCGAGAAACCCCCTGTCTGGGACTCTAAAAACTCGATAATACATTGTCAATGGATTTAAGCACAAGCGCGTCAGCGACACTAGCTGTACGTAACGGCTACACAACTTTGGATCATAATTTTGTTGAGAAGAGGCGGAAAAAAGGGTTTAGAAATTCTATGGCTTAGAGGAATGAGGATATAACTACTTTTTTTAAAATGAATATCAGGATTCATCACTGATGGAGGTCCTTTTCGGGTCTTCGTCAGATGTTGTCTTCCGCTGATCTCCTGGCGGACTTAGATGGTTACCTTCCGTTGCGTGTGGGTCTCAATGGGTTTTGGTGGAAGAGGTGATATGAGGAGTTCGGTGCCAAGTACCTGCAATGAAGTCCCGGGATGGTTTGGTACCACCAAGGACCCTCCGACGATCAAGTTAGTGATGAGATCCGAGCATAGTGACGGCTCAAAAGGGTCAAAAATGGCTTACTTGACCCCTTTGTGATGGGGGTTTATATAGCGGTGGTGGCACGCAGCAGCAGGCGCGAGGATCTCGCCGGCAGTTACGCCCCTGACGTCACGCCCGCGTAGAAAGCGGATCGCCCATTAATGAGGATTGATGGCGTGGAACGTGGGATGTTGCTGGCATTGAATCTGCGCATGGCGAGATTCGTGGAGCAGCGGTTACACCTGTGAGCGGTGACTTTGGTCGGAGGACCGAGGAAGACGGCCACGGCCTGGAGCTCGGGACGGCGAGGATGCCGAGGAGTCTTGGTCTCCTGGCAGCCCGGCGCAAGCTACGAGGCCGAGGAAGCCAATTTGTAGGGGGCCCTGAGGGGGGCCAGCTTGTGCTTGCAGATCGGGCGCAGGGTGGCCTGGTCGGCCCCCGTGGGCCCTTTCTTCCGAGTCCTGGGACACGTCATCTACCACGTGCCTTGATCCTGGAGATTGCCGATCTTGAGCATCATCATTAGCCCCCCACTCTTATCCCGACCAGCTAGCGGGTCGGGGCAGGGGTGGACTGCCAGGCCTCCCGGGGTGAGGTCTTTTCCCGGGCTTGGTCGGGACGAGTCCTCGGGCCGTCGGTTGTTTTTTCCGCTAGTGAATCAAGGCGAGGTCTCTGCATCTAAAGAAGGTGCGCCGGTTCGTGCACCCTGCAATTGAAGCGACGGTCCACGCGTCAAGCGTCGATTGGCCGACGCGACATATGCAGGCCTGCGGCGTCAGATGGGATGCGGTCCAACGCAGGGTCGACACGTGGAGCGATCAGGGCGGCCGGTCTAGGGGGTGATTTGGCAGGAGGCGACGGTCGCCGTTGGATGAGGCCGTACGCAGCAATAAACAGGGGTGGGGCCCGCCTCAGGGCCCCCAATCTTTCATTTTCCCTCTTCTTTGAGGCGTTGCTGCTCGGCGTTCTTCTTTCTTTCGAATACATGGTTCGCTCTTATTTTTCGGGTTGCTCAAGCCAGAAGGAGGCTGGTGGCGCGGCCAAGCCCCCGGTAGGGCCGTCTGCTTCGTCGACGGCATCCGGTGGTTTCTCCGGCGGCGACCAGGGTCGTCCACAGTTACCCGAGCTCCAGATGGGGGACAGAAGGAAGGGCGAGGGCAGGCCCTCTCTCAAGAGGAAGAGGACGGTCTCTCGTGCGTCGTCGTCGAGGGCCCCTAAGGGAATTTCGGTGCAGGAAGGGGGCGCCGTCTTCACGGTTCCGTCTGGACTTTCCATTGCCACTGGCCTGCTCGCCGGGATGGAGGAGTCGGCCGGGGGAAAGCTTCCGCACGGCTCCCTAAGGGATCAATTGGAGGCCATGGCCCAGGAGGCGGTCCAGGTACGAACCCCTTTGCGTGTATTCCTCTTGGTATACCTTCCCCTGGCTCGGGGGCCTCCTGGTTTCTCATCGGCTTTCTGTCAGGTCCTTCAGCATTGTGCCCTTACCACTCGTATGGAGGCCGAGGGGGCGTTCCACGCCCCGAGGCCAGTTGAAGCGTTCCCTTCAGAGGTCGAGGTTTTGCGACGTGACCTGCGCTCGGAGAGGGCAAGGGCCGACGTCTCGGAGGGCCGGGCGGAGGCTGCGGAACTTGCCAATTCGGCGAATCGGAGTGTCCTTCGTCGTCTGAACACGTCCCTCAGGGTCGCCGATAGGAAGCTGGCAGATTTGGCCGGACGCTTCGCGGCCCTGGAAAAAGATGGGGACGCCAGCAGGGGAGATGCTGAGGCGGCGCTGCTGAAGGCCCAAATTGCCGAGGCTCGGACTAAGAAAGCTGTGGCCGAGTATAAGGCATCAGAGCGGTTTTACGCCGAGCTCGGGGAGTATTCTGCCGTCACGTGGAACAAGGCCCTGGACACCGTGAAGGAATAGCTTCCTGAGTTCGACGATGGTGAACTCCGCACTCGGGTTCCGCTTCCGGCGACGAGGCCTCCGGCGGGAGATAGCGGGGGGAGTAGGGCGCGCCCTTAGTAGTAGAGTCTCCGGTAGTAGATACCTGGGCCGTGACGCCAGCTATGAAGGGGCCGAAGTAAGCCTTCGGGCAGTTTGTAAGGCGGGGCCCCCCCAGAATACCCTTTGTAAAAACCTTGATCTTGGCAATAAAAGAAAATCCTTGATTCGTCGGTTTGCATTTTGTCTTCTGTGTGTGAAGGATGTTCGTAGGATATCTTTGCTTGTACCGTCGTATTCTCGTGTCAGGTTGGCCATCTGTCTGGCGATCTTCCGTCGAGTTGACTTCAATTGCTAGCTGACGAGCATGACAATCGCTGCCGAGGAGGTATCCCCATGGGCCCCGAAGTCGGGGGGAGATTGTCTAGATTTGGATAACCTGACTACCCTCCCTGGTGTATCGGATCTTCTGCTAGCCACAGGGCATCTTTGACTTCGAGCGTCGACCACCAGCCGGGGGTGATTGGGCAATGTAGCTGCGCAGTTGCCTCCTGGCGAGGGCTTTGATTCCTGTCGGTTGTGTTACGAAGCTACCAGTCGAGGACAGTCGAGCAAGGACTCGACTTTTTCTTGGAGGACTTTGGTCCTTAGCACTGGAGTGGCTGTAAGAAGCTTGCTGTGGATGACCGGGCAGTGAAGCTGCACGGTTGCCTCTTGGCGGGGGCTTTGACTCTAGCGTCGGGGGTAGGCAACTACCAGCCTGGGATGGACGAGCGGGGTAGTCGCTATGGTGCCCCTTCTAGGGCATTCTAATCCCTGGCGTCGTAGGTAGGGAGCTACCAGCCGGAGTAGACCGAGCAGGGTAGATGCTCGGTTGCCTCTTGCGAGGGCTTTTGATCCTTCATGACGGAACGGAGCAGGGTTACTGCCCAGTGCCTCTTGGCGAGGACTTTGATCCCTGACGGTTGTGGTAGGAAGCTACCAGCCGGGGATAGCCGAGCAAGGACTCAACCGCCTCTGGGTGGACTTTGGTCCTTAGCGCGGGAGGGGCTGTAGAAGCCTACCAAGGACCCTTTGCCGGGCAGGGTTACTGCCCGGTGCCTCTTGGCGAGGGCTTTTGTCCTGAAGGATAGCCGAGCGAGGGATCCTCGGGCTCGACTGCCTCTGGGAGGGCTTTTTGATCCCCGGCGTTGTGGCAGGGAAGCTGCCCGTTGGGGATACTCGAGCGAGGGATCCTCGGGCTCGACTGTCTCTGTGAGGGCTTTTGATCCCCGGCGTTGTGGCAGGGAAGCTGCCTGCTGGGAATAGCCGAGCGAAGGATCCTCGAACTCGACTGCCTCTGGGAGGGCTTTTTGTAAAGGGGGAACTCTACTGGGGTAAAAAGATTCGACGTTCTTATTCGTATGGACATGAATTTCAGAGAACGCTTTACACCATCTTTGTGAAAGGGAAATTTCGAGGGGGGGTTGGGGTAGCACTCGCTGGCTTTGACCTCATTGGTATAGCTTGAGCTTTTCGGTGTTGTAAGGCCGCGGCAGCTTTCGTCCGTCGGCGTCTTGTAGGCGGTAGGCTCCGCCGGGGAGCACTTCAGAGACGAGGAAAGGACCCTCCCATTTTGGGGAGAACTTGTGAAGCTTGCCTTGGTCGATGAACTCGTTCCTCCGTAGGACCAGGTCTCCGGTCTTGAAGGAGCGGCGTTTAACCCGAGCGTTGTAGTATCGGGCCGTCTGTTGCTGATAGGCGGCGGCTCTGATCTGGGCCCGATCCCTTCTTTCCAACAAATATCGAGGTTGGTCCGCAGCGCCATGGTGTTTGCGCCATCGTCGAAGTGCTCGACCCGGTGACTGGGCAGCCCGATCTCCGCTGGAACCATCGCCTCGGTCCCGTAGCAGAGGCTGAAGGGGGTCTCCCTGGTGGGAGTCTTCTTTGACGTCCGCAAGGCCCATAAGACCCGGGGCAGCTCTTCGACCCAACTGCCTTGCATCCCTTCTAGGCGGGTCCGGAAACCCCGAAGGACGTCTCGGTTAGCGACCTCGGCCTGCCCGTTACATTGGGGGTGCGCGACCGCAGCGAACTTCATGAGGATATGGTACTCTTTGAAGAAGTCATTTACTTTCTCGTTCTCGAAGATCGTCCCGTGGTCGGTGATGATGCACCTCGGGATGCCAAACCGGAGTATCAGGTTGTTTTGCAGGAACTTGATAGTCGTGGCGGCATCCGGTTTTCTGATGGGGACGGCCTCGATCCACTTGGTGAAGTAGTCCACCGCAACGTGGACGTATTTGTGCTCGCCTGTTCCAGTAGGGAACTAGCCGATCATATCCAGCCCCCACTGGGAGAACGACCATGGGGAAGTCATAGCGGTTAGCTCAGTAGCCAGGAAGCGTGGAATGCTGCCGTGGAGCTGGCAGCTTTTGCATCTCCTGACCAGCTTCAGGGCGTCCTCGTGCATGGTGGGCCAGTAGTACCTTTGGAGCAACGCTTTTTGGATCAAGGTTCGAGCCCCCTGGTGCACGCCGCCCACCCCTTCATGGATTTCCCAAAGGACGTAGTCGGCCTCTTGGGGGTCAACGCATCGGAGCAGGGGCTGAGTGAAGGCCTTCTTGTAGAGGTTCCCGTGTTAATTATATGTATGCCCTAGAGGCCATTACTGTACCTAGGATGTATATTGTAGTGGATGCTGGGACATATATAGGGAGGACTTTCTTGCTCGACATGATAGTATGCTATCTGGTTGCTCTTTACCTTAACGTGTATACCGATTGTCTCTCTGTTACATGTTGGTAAAGCCCTTAGGATGTGTACTTGACTACCTGGACTATGATGCGGATCATACTAGTGGGGACATGGTAGTCTATAAGTACATCCTTCAAAGTCCCTAGTCGTGGGTGTATCGAGACGGGGCATCGATATACCAGAGTAGACTAGCGTGTACCTTCTCGACCCATACAGTTGGGCGATGGATGATCCCATATCCATCGGTGTTTGACATCAGAGGAGATATACGGGTGCTCAGTAGAGACTGGGTACACTGGACGGACTCGCCGAGAACTCCCAGATGGTATTATACCTCACGTCAGATGGCAGTTCTCTGGTGACACTGGTACAGAGTAGTCTGTTGACCCGAGATCGTCATAGAGTCTTGTGTGGTTCCCACTGTGCTTTGATTTCCATCTTACCACGTCCAAGAGGGCATGCAAAACGGTGGTTTTTGGGTACAGTCCCGAGTCACATGGAGGCAATGAGCGATAGGAGGGGATTCGTCTCTCCCGGTATAGGGGGTTGATGTTGCGCTGTGTTCGATTGGCTATAACAGGAAATCCCTGGCCAGGGTTGCTGAGATTTACTGGTAAGTGTTACCAGTAGTTTCTCGAACAGTTATAGACCTCATATCGACACGACTTATTGAGCTATTGGGGTCTGACGTTTACCACCCCTAGACGAGATATGCGACATATCAGACGATCAGACCGGACTGTACGGTAGTGTTACTGGTCGGATTCACTGGAGTGTGAGCGGGCTTGCTCGTCGATCTTCAGATCGCTCAATACCCGGGTGGCCGTTACGTTTAGCAGACCACTTGCGGCTTGTGGATGTTTGATATGATCATCATCCGCTACCGGCGTATTGACGAGTCTTTAGAGTCCTACACAGAGGTTTCCTAGCTCAAGCGAAACGAAATAGGAGCGCATATGAGATATGTGCGGGACCGAGAATAATACAAGTATGTGATACTGTATTCGATTCTCGCGATGTGACATTGATCGGTTATATGCGATATAGCCGGGTTATCGGATCAAGTGTTGATTCGATAAGATGTTACCAATGATACCAGTCGGTTATGTGCGTCATGACCGGATCGTTAAATCAAGTGTTGATTTAATGATTTAATGCATAATTATATATTTGATATATTACTTTGCATCAACTAGTATCGGTTCACTTTAAAATGGATTTTCTCACTCGGGTGTGCGCATTGCATATGCGATATGATTTTGTGCACTTGATTGTATCATGTTTGATGATACATGTTTACTTGTGTTTTGTGTAAAGTTTAAACCATGGTTATGTAATGGTTAGGGTTTACATTTTCTTATTCATTTATTTGTTCATTTATTCTTTTTGGAAAAATGAATAGCATAAAGGAAAATGGTGGCTTGTTTTGGATTCTAGTTGAAGCTTCATGAAGCTTTGACCTAAGTAACCATTTTGTCTCATGCTTAACCCTAACCACTCCATTAACCCTAGTTTAATCTCTACACTTGACTATGGTTCAAGTTATGATAAGTATTGATTTTCTTTTTCAATATTTATTCAACTTATCATAACATTTCTTCTTCTTCTACCTTGCTTCAAGTGAAGAAAAGCTTACCTCATCAATGGTGATTGATGTTTTTGAGTGAGAAATCCAATTCTAAAGTTAACCCACTTCCTATTTCTTCATCCTCTACCTCTTGCCAAGTAGTAGAGTGTGTTTACTTCACAAGTTTCTTGACTTGGTGAAGTCGGAGCTTGATTTAGCGATGCCTCGACGTAGATCATCTTCGGCATGGACATCGACGACCTAGCTTGCCCATTCTCCGACGAAGCCGATCCTAGAGCCCGGATTTGACTTGGACAGCGGAGACGACTTCGTTGCGGAGCTATGGAGGTGGAGCACCGGATCTACAAAGGTTGTATTTCCGTTTTCTCATTAGTTAAGTGTTAACTAGTTCTTTTTCGCCTAGACATCTAGTTATCGATCCGTAGTTTAGGGTTTCTCGGCACCATAATTTTTGAAATTGCCATGGTTGATGGCTTGGGAGATCTCACTAGCGTGCCTAGGAACCCTACAGTGGTATCAGAGACTAGCTAGAGCCTTAGGCGAAGTCCAGACGGAATTTGAAGTCCGATCGAACCAAAACTTAACCCGGAAAATTGCTCTCTGTACTTTTTCTAAAAACAGGGATTTTTCAGTATTAAAAATATTCAGAAAACCCATGAGGAAAATATAAGAATTACGGTTGAAAATTGGGGCCATGAACAGTAATATTGGGCGCGGATCCGCGGCCTTGAAGTAGTTTGAGGCGGCGGATCCGCCGCAATTTTGTCGTGTTCTGCTTTGAAATTTCCACAGTAATTCTTAGCGTTCTGTGATGGTTTTTCTGGGAATTTTTAATATTTTTTACAGAGTTGAATTTTCTGAGTTGTTTTGGGGATTCGGTGTTTCGATCGGAGTATCAAATTTTGTCTGTGTGGCTTTCCGGATAAATCTTAGAATATGTTAAAAAGTTCGACCGGATATAAATACCCAATTTTTCCCCTGTCGGGAAATTTCCAAGTGTTGGATTTTTCCGTAGTTTAACGACGTTCTAAGTAGTGCAAGTAACGCGATGGTCCCTCTAGAAGACAACAAACCTTAACTCGATTATGTGACCGTCTTGAACTGCCCTTTGAACCTTCGGGTTTGGGGCAGTACGGCGTGCCACATGTGAGGCGTTGGCTTGACCCTTCTACGGCTGGACCGTTGGTACTGAGGTACGAACAGAATGTTGTTAGACTTGTTTCATGTGTTGATCTGTATCGGGAAAACTTGGGTGTTCGATTGTTCGATCGGAAAGTTTAACATTTTCTGTTTATCTGGAATGGGATACAATAATTGGAATTCACAATAGTTATGAGATAACTAAATGAATGTTATAAACATAGCAGTTTAGTCTCACTTGATCGGTTGCCACGGAATTTTGATGTGATCAAAAGTCCGTCGCAATCACGTAGCGTACGCGGATATTCGCCGGGTAAACTTAATAGACAGCCTCACTCCATAGCCCCGACCAAGTGACTGTAGGAGAACCCCGTCGCCGAAAGCATCCGTTCGGGTGCTCGCGGCAGCGGTGTTCCGCCTTGGTGCACTTCGTCGACGGTATCGGGGGTGCGGCCGCCTACTAAAGTTTGCGACGAGTATTCGATCAGGATGTCGGGAATCTTGTTGAATTGCCCGACTTGATTTTGAAAAGTGTTTTCGATTTTGAGACTAAAATGCGGGGTTTATAATTGTTAGGCATGCGATGTCTAAGTAATTCATTTGGTCAGGCATGCGATGTCTGAGGTGGTTGCGGATTCCAACTGTTGTAGTTTTACACTTTCTTTTCTGTGACCGTAAGTGTAATATGTGATATCGCCGGTTTCGTTGCTATATGTCAACGACAATTGGGATGAACATATTTACTTATGTTGATGACATGTGATGTTATGTGTTGCTGGATATGTTATATTGGATCGTCGTCTTTGAATAGCCGGGGGTTTTTATGTGAGATGAGTGTTTTTCATTTTCATTCATGTAAAAACTTGTATGTAATATTCTTTTATTGGGGCGCTTCCAGGTTGCGGAAGTTATCACCGTTTATATATTATTTACTTTTCCGCACTAGGATAGACCCAAGGAGGGGAGCACAAGTAACCGGGTTCTGGAGTCCAGTGGGAGACCAACTCGAGGAGTCGAGTCCGGGTCTCCTAACTCTAGAATTGGTAGGGTTGCTTGCCGCTCTCGTAGGGGTCTAGGGGTGTGGGTTTGGCTATTCATCACGACCGTGGAATCCGTGTTTTATACTGGCTCGTATTGAAAACACGGACGTCCTAGTATATCCAATATTTCATATGTTTCTTCTGCTGCGATATCTGTGATGTGATCATGTGATGTTCTGTGATAGATACAGTATATAGTATATATGATATATTATATAGACGTTACTTATGTTTTACACCCGCGCTAGCCCTGCCCGACTCTGCCGTTAGTTACCTAACCTAACGGTGCACGAGGGGACATCGAGACGAATGCGGATGGCATAAGTGTACGTCGTATTTATCTGTAATGTTTAGGTACTTAAATGATGGGACTTCATTAATGTGATTAATGAAAATAAAAGAAACCTAAGATGTTGTAGAATCGAATTTCAAAATAAAACAGGTAGCTACAGTTTTTGCTTTGCACAGCGGTATATGTAATATATCCTGCACCTTATTCGATGAGGAAAGGACCGAGATCCCTTCACCGGGAGTGACTCCTTTAGCAATAACTGGCAGATGCTACACACTCGGTTTGTCTTTTGATTGCTTTTAAGTGTTTTTGCTTTGCACAGCGATATATATGATATATCCCGCACCTCATTCGACGAGGAAAGGACCGACGATCCCTTCACCGGGAGTGACTCCTTTAGCAAAACTAGAAAAGCCTCAAAAGCACTCCATTTCAAAATTCATTCGATCCTACAACGATATCAAGTTCATTACGCAATAGGGTTTCAGAAAAACCTGTCGTAGCCCTCCGTCATTTCAGATAAGTAGTAGTTAGTATTCGTGCTGCGTTTGTTGGCCTTTGTTAAGGCGCAGTGTGCGGTAGCTAACTGGTGCTTATCTGCTTATGCATATGATGCAGATTGAGTTAGGGTAGTCGTGCGACCTTGTTGGCCTTTGTCAAGGGCCGTGCGGGTGGGTTTAATTCAATCAGGAAATGACGGGTTGAACTTGACTAGCATCCTATGGTTTGTTGGCCTTTGTCAAGGTCATAGGACGTTAGGGGCAAAATATTATCGGGAATTTCAAGTGTTGAAATTTGCAATGAGATTGCATACCTTCTATGAGATAGTTGGATCCCGATACCCACTGCGAGTAAGAGTTACTCCTGGGAGAGTTTTACACATCACAATTAGCCGATCAAGTAGGTGTCTAGAAAGGTGTTAACGATGTTACGCCTCTGGGAAAACGAGGTTTACATTAATTAGGTTCGTGCGAAAGCACGGGGGACCTCCCTCAAAGTACCGACACTGGCCTGGCTGAAAGATTGGCGAACTTGTAGTGTGTAATTAATCCCGGCTAGTCTTTCCTTTTAGGGTTTGAAGGAAGATTTGATAAAAAGCAGTGGGAGCCATCCTGATTAGATAAAATAATAACCAATCTATTCTTGACAGAGCGCACACTGAGTGTTTTCTTCTCTCTCTCTCCAGGTAGCGACCATATCACGCCTTAATCAAGATAATAAAACGGATTATTGACCGAACCCGCTTGTTATACTGAGCTGG
Organism: Agapanthus africanus; assembly: GCA_030015575.1. Classification (NCBI taxonomy): domain Eukaryota; kingdom Viridiplantae; phylum Streptophyta; class Magnoliopsida; order Asparagales; family Amaryllidaceae; genus Agapanthus; species Agapanthus africanus. The sequence goes on along the minus strand of CM057349.1, from coordinate 403,840,692 downwards.
GGAACGTTAGTCCCGCTCCACCTTATAATTGTTATAAGACAGAGCAGGAAATTGGGGAATACCAGATTTCCCGTGCCGCCCAAACGAAGAGAGTGCATGTTGATGCATCATCTTCGGGTGTGTTCATTATACAGAACTGTTTCTCAATATCCTCCGAATCCTGGGTATATGATACCGGATCTGGATTCCAGATATGTAATCTGTTACATAGGGCTGCAGAAAGGTAGAGAACTGAGAACGGGTGATAAGTTTCATGAGGCAGAAAATGGGGCAAGTGTTGCAGCCAAGTCTGTTGGTCACTGTCACCCTGTATTACAATACATTGATTCTGAACAAATGATATTAGATACCGAACCTGATATACAAAATCATATCTGTCTCTTTATTAGTAAAGAAACGATAAAATTTTGTATTGTTGGATAATGTTTTGAACATTTCCTATATCAAAAGTTGATCGGCTCAGGCACGTTATCTAAAAGTATTGATGTTCTAAATCAAACTACAGTTCTTATTATATGGAACACACACAAGAGGAAGAGTTCAGAAATGAACGGATTCTTCTTGAGGTATTGTAGACTAGGTCAGATCAATGTGACCCGACTAGCTGGAGTTACATTTAGATGTATATTTAAATCAGTTTGAATTTACATCTTGTGAAACTCGCCAGTCATGTCACAAAGATAAGATGACCATAGCTCTGTTTACAGGAAACAGAGAAAGAGTTAGTAAACTCTTAGAATGACACATGTTGATGTATGTAAGTCCCCTGTCTACATATACCAAGATCGATTCTTTTTACTTCATTACTTTCTCTGATAATCTTTCGAGATTCAGACCTATGTTCCTGTTGAAACACATGTCCGAACCTTTTGAGATATTCACAGAATATAAGTTAGAAGTAGAGAACCAAAATACTGGGTATAAGTATTATGTCCTTTGATGAGATCAAGGAGGAGAATACTTGAGCACGGAAATACTGGACTATTCTAAAGGAGAATGAGATTCTCTCTCAGCATTACTCCTCTGTATACACCATAGCACGATGGTATATCGGGGCGGAGCAATAGCACCCTATATGATAAGGTGTGCTCTATGATGAGTACTACTGAGTCACCTATTTCCTTTAGGGAGTTATGCACTTGAGAAGCTGCATACCTATTGAATAGGGTTCGAATCAAATTAGTTGCCTACCATTTCATATGTGATATGGAAAGGGAAGAGCCCATGTCTTAAGCTAGTTAAGATTTGGGGTTGTCCGGCCTATGTCTGAAAAGCAAAATCCGGACAAGCTCGAGGCAAAGTTAGTTATGTAGAACTGGAAAGGTTCCAGCTATGCAAACTACAGATGATGATTTGATAGAACCAAAGGATTCAATAGCTACCAACGAACCTCAGCCTCTCCGCCGATCTAGTAGGGTTCCTCACCCACCTGAGAGATACTTCGGTTTCTCTATGACAGTGGGAGCGAGGATTGCATCATGAGATGATGACCCAACTAGCTTCGAGCTGGCCATCAGGAGTAAGACTCTGTAAGAATGGCTGGATGTTTATCGATCTGAGATGGAATCCATATACACCAACAAAGTATGGACTTTGGTTGCTATATCTGAAGGGTTAAATCCCCATCAGGAGCAAGTATATCTTGAGAAGATTACTTGGTGTAGATGGAAAAGTTGAGACTTTCAAAGCTAGACTTGTTAAAGCTTTTCGTCATCGACCAGGCGTGGATAATGATGAAACCTTTTCAAGTAGCTATGCTTAAGTCCATCCAGATCCTACTTGCCACGGCTACATACCATGACTACGATATCTGGTGGTTAGGTGTCATGACAGCTTTTCTAAATGATGTTTAGAAGAGTGCATCTATAAGTACACAGCCAGAGGGCCTCATAGACAGTGGGAGCAGCGGAAACGTGTGCAAGATGCTTTATAGGATAATGCAGGTATCGCGGAGTTGGAACATCTGTTTTGTTGGATTAGTCAAAGAAGTTGACATCATCAAGATGGTAGATGAACCTTGTATAAACAAAAAGGTAGTAGGGAGTATGGTGACAATCCTCGTAGAGTACGTGGATGACATACTCTTGATAAGAAAAGAGTTTCTTATGCTACGCTCGGTCAATCTCCGCTTATCACTAGAATTCTCCATATAGGATCAAAGTGATACCTACTAAATCCTGGATTTTGGATCTATGAGATAGATTTAATTGGATGTTAGCATTCTCACTAGTTGTAGTGAGATGGTATCAATCGATCTTGGGGAGAATCACTGGAAGGGTTCCAGGGTGATAAAGACGACTGAATGTCAGTCACAGGCATTGTCTTTACCCTCAGTAAAGGGACGGTATGTTGGAAGAGTTCCAAGCTAGATACCGTGACATACTAGACGATAAAGGCACGATACATCGCTACTTAAGATGTTACCAAAGAGGTTGTTTGGGTGTATATTGGTTCATGAGATGAACTATGTTCCTACCATTGTGAGACAATGGAGTTGTGGCTTATGCCAAGGAACGCCGGTCCCATCAGTGATCCAGACATATTCTAAGGCAGTATCACTTGATCATGGAGATGGTTGATCTCCAGGGTGATCGAGGTTAGGAGAGTAGACTCAGAGGACAACACGGCGGATCCACTCACGAAGGCCTGTTCCCAGAGAGAGACTTTTAAGGGATGGTTGAGTATGAGATACTACAACCACTGCTACAGATGGCCCTAGTGCAAGTGGGAGATTATTAGTTATATGTATGCCCTAGAGGCCATTACTGTACATAGGATGTATATTGTAGTGGATGCTGGGACATATATAGGGAGGACTTTCTTGCTCGACATGATAGTATGCTATCTGGTTGCTCTTTACCTTAACGTGTATACCGATTGTCTCTCTGTTACATGTTGGTAAAGCCCTTAGGATGTGTACTTGACTACCTGGACTATGATGCAGATCATACTAGTGGGGACATGGTAGTCTATAAGTACATCCTTCAAAGTCCCTAGTCGTGGGTGTATCGAGACGGGGCATCGATATACCAGAGTAGACTAGCGTGTACCTTCTCGACCCATACAGTTGGGCGATGGATGATCCCATATCCATCGGTGTTTGACATCAGAGGAGATATACGGGTGCTCAGTAGAGACTGGGTACACTGGACGGACTCGCCGAGAACTCCCAGATGGTATTATACCTCACGTCAGATGGCAGTTCTCTGATGACACTGGTACAGAGTAGTCTGTTGACCCGAGATCGTCATAGAGTCTTGTGTGGTTCCCACTGTGCTTTGATTTCCATCTTACCACGTCCAAGAGGGCGTGCAAAACGGTGGTTTTTGGGTACAGTCCCGAGTCACATGGAGGCAATGAGCGATAGGAGGGGATTCGTCTCTCCCGGTATAGGGGGTTGATGTTGCGCTGTGTTCGATTGGCTATAACAGGAAATCCCTGGCCAGGGTTGCTGAGATTTACTGGTAAGTGTTACCAGTAGTTTCTCGAACAGTTATAGACCTCATATCGACACGACTTATTGAGCTATTGGGGTCTGACGTTTACCACCCCTAGGCGAGATATGCGACATATCAGACGATCAGACAGGACTGTACGGTAGTGTTACTGGTCGGATTCACTGGAGTGTGAGCGGGCTTGCTCGTCGATCTTCAGATCGCTCAATACCCGGGTGGCCGTTACGTTTAGCAGACCGCTTGTGGCTTGTGGATGTTTGATATGATCATCATCCGCTGCCGGCGTATTGACGAGTCTTTAGAGTCCTACACAGAGGTTTCCTGGCTCAAGCGAAACGAAATAGGAGCGCATATGAGATATGTGCGGGACCGAGAATAATACAAGTATGTGATACTGTATTCGATTCTCGCGATGTGACATTGATCGGTTATATGCGATATAGCCGGGTTATCGGATCAAGTGTTGATTCGATAAGATGTTACCAATGATACCAATCGGTTATGTGCGTCATGACCGGATCGTTAAATCAAGTGTTGATTTAATGATTTAATGCATAATTATATATTTGATATATTACTTTGCATCAACTAGTATCGGTTCACTTTAAAATGGATTTTCTCACTCGGGTGTGCGCATTGCATATGCGATATGATTTTGTGCACTTGATTGTATCATGTTTGATGATACATGTTTACTTGTGTTTTGTGTAAAGTTTAAACCATGGTTATGTAATGGTTAGGGTTTACATTTTCTTATTCATTTATTTGTTCATTTATTCTTTTTGGAAAAATGAATAGCATAAAGGAAAATGGTGGCTTGTTTTGGATTCTAGTTGAAGCTTCATGAAGCTTTGACCTAAGTAACCATTTTGTCTCATGCTTAACCCTAACCACTCCATTAACCCTAGTTTAATCTCTACACTTGACCATGGTTCAAGTTATGATAAGTATTGATTTTCTTTTTCAATATTTATTCAACTTATCATAACATTTCTTCTTCTTCTACCTTGCTTCAAGTGAAGAAAAGCTTACCTCATCAATGGTGATTGATGTTTTTGAGTGAGAAATCCAATTCTAAAGTTAACCCACTTCCTATTTCTTCATCCTCTACCTCTTGCCAAGTAGTAGAGTGTGTTTACTTCACAAGTTTCTTGACTTGGTGAAGTCGGAGCTTGATTTAGCGATGCCTCGACGTAGATCATCTTCGGCATGGACATCGACGACCTAGCTTGCCCATTCTCCGACGAAGCCGATCCTAGAGCCCGGATTTGACTTGGACAGCGGAGACGACTTCGTTGCGGAGCTATGGAGGTGGAGCACCGGATCTACAAAGGTTGTATTTCCGTTTTCTCATTAGTTAAGTGTTAACTAGTTCTTTTTCGCCTAGACATCTAGTTATCGATCCGTAGTTTAGGGTTTCTCGGCACCATAATTTTTGAAATTGCCATGGTTGATGGCTTGGGAGACCTCACTAGCGTGCCTAGGAACCCTACAGTTCCCATTGCTCCAGACGAAGTGGCAGGCTTTAGCCCGGAGAAGGCGGGCCGCCGCCCTGTTCTCCAGGAGCGCGCCGTCCTTCAGGAACTCCACAAGGCGCTTCCTCCAATCCTGGTCGTTCTCATGCGCCTCGTATACGTGGAGTGCCGTCGCTTCGTCTCCCACGCTGGGTCGAGCCAAGGTTTTGAAGAGGATTGACGGCCTATTACTGGCCGAGTACGACGAAGCTAGCTTGCTCAGGGCGTCTGCTTGGGCATTCAGCTGTCTGGGTATTTGTTCTACCTGGACCTCATCGAAGTTTTTTCGGCGCTTCCTTACCTCGTCCAGGTACTTCATCATTAGAGGCTCTCGAGCTTCGAAGCGGCCGGTCACCTGGCCGACAACGAGGGCCGAGTCGTTGCGGATTTGAATTATCTTCAGCCCCAGACCGACGGCCATGCGCAGTCCGGCAAGGAGGGCATCGTATTCCGCCGCGTTGTTCGAAGCTTTGAAGCCGAGCCTCAAGGAGTACTCCATCTCGGCTTCGTTCGGGCCCTGGATGATGAGGCCGGCACCGCAGCCTTCCTCGGTAGAAGACCCGTCGACGTAGATGACCCACTCCGGAACTGAGTTAGGGCCTTCCGGGACAGGACACCGGGCTGCGAGGGGCGGCGCGGACTCCGGCTTCCTGCTAGGGATGGTGCATTCGATGATGAAATCGGCCAGGGCCTGCGCCTTGATGGCTTGCCTCGGGCGATACCTTATGTCGAATTGAGATAGCTCCCACTTCCATTTTTCCAGGCGGCCTGAGGATTCTGGTGATGCCAGGATAGCCCCCAACGGGCGCTCGGTGAGGACGATGATGGTGTGTGCTTGGAAGTAGTGCCACAGCTTCCGCGAGATTACCACAAGGGCCAAGACAATCTTCTCTATGGCGGGGCACCTCGTCTCTGCGTCCTTAAACACGTGGCTCACATAGTACACCGGCTTCTGCGCCCCTTCGGCCTCTCGGAAGAGCACCGAGCCTGCTGCTTGGTCAGATACTGCCAGATACAGCGACAGCTCATCCCCTTCCACTGGCCGGGTGAGCAGCGGCGGTGTAGCGAGGTGCTTCTTCAATTGGTCGAAGACGGCTTGGCATTCCTCCGACCACTCGAACCTCGGAATTTTCCTTAGCGCCTTAAAGAACGGAAGGCACTTCTCCCCCGATTTGGACATAAAACGGCTCAGAGCAGCGACCTACCCCGTGAGCCGTATGATCTCGACGTTGGTCTTGGGTGCGGTCATGCTCAGGATTGCGTCCATCTTCTCCGGGTTAGCTTCGATTCCGTGGTGAGTGACCATGAACCCGAAGAACTTTCCACCGGTGACTCCGAATGCGCACTTGGGGGGTTCAATTTCATGTTGAATTTGCGGAGCACTCCGAATGCCTCGCTCAGGTCCTTAGCGTGGTCGGCCGACGAGGTGGACTTGACGAGCATGTCAGGTCCTGTAGCAGCACACCCACCGGTCCGTTGTGAATGCGGTCAGGTCCTCGTCTTCGGGGTTCATACAGATTTGGTTGTAGCCGGAGAAGGCGTCCATGAAGCTCAATAGCTCGTGACCAGCCGAGATGTGAACGAGCTGGTCTACGCAGGGGAGCGGGAAGCTGTCCTTGGGGCAGGCCTGATTAAGATCGGTGAAATCGATGCACATACGCCATTTCCCGCTTGACTTCTTGACTAGGACTACGTTCGCCAGCCACTCCGAGTAGGGCACATTCCTGATGAAGTTAGCGGCGAGGAGCCGATCGACCTCCTCTTCGATCGCCTTCTGCTTGACCGGGGTGAAGCTTCTTTTCTTCTGTCTGACGGGTCGGGCCATAGGATCAACTCCGAGCTTGTGGGAGATGATTGTGGGGTCGATCCCAGGCATGTCAGCGGGCGCCGAGGCGAAAACGTCGGAGTTGCTTCTGAGGAACTTGATCAGGTCATCCCGCTGGGCCCCCGCTAGGAACGACCCGACCTGGACGGTCTTTCCTTGGTTTCCTTCTGCTAGGGGAACCTCGGTAAGAGGTTCGACCGGCACCCCACGGACCTCCTTCCACTCGTCCCGGGTGTCCAGGGATCCTTTGATGTCGCTGCACGCATCGGCGTCGTCAGCATGCTGCTCGGGCGAAGACGTCTCTGTGAGGCCTATCCTCGCGACCGGCTGGCTCCCGTATATCCGACCTATCCCGCCCCGGTCGAGGGGGAATTTTATCGCCAGGTGGTATGTCGAGATCTGGGCCTGGAGGGAGTTCAGCGTCGGGCGGCCGAGGAGGACGTTGTAGGCCGACGGAACCTTCGCTACGATGAAGTCCACTGGCAGCGTGCGTGTGCGGCCGGGTTCCCCGATCGTGAACTGCAGGGTGACAACCCCTTGTGCCGGGATAGAGTGGTTGGTGAACCCCGAGAGGACGTGGGGGGTCGGTATCAGGTCTGCGGGGGCGAGCCCCATACGTAGGAAACAGTCGTGGAAGAGGATGTCCGCCGAGCTGCCCGAATCGATGAGTATTCTGTGGACTTTGTACCGGTGAATTTGGGCTATGATCACCAGCGGGTCACTATGGGGCACAGATATGCCGTGGAGATCCTCGTCGTCAAAGGTGATGGGCTCTCGACCCCTAGCCCTTTTGCTCGGGCGGTCGCCGGGTCCTATAAGGCGGCAGCCAGCGGAGGGGCCGGCGACGTTGGGTGAGGGCCCGTCTGTGTCTCCATTGTGAGGGAGGCGACAACGGGCGTTTGGATCTTCAGGGGGATCGATTGCCATGTGGGCGGAGATCGGAAGGCCAACTTTTGTTTTTGTGGAGTTTTCTTATTTCCCACAGACGGCGCCAACTGATGGAGGTCCTTTTCGGGTCTCCGTCAGATGTTGTCTTCCGCTGATCTCCTGGTGGACTTAGGTGGTTACCTTCCGTTGCGTGTGGGTCTCAATGGGTTTTGGTGGAAGAGGTGATATGAGGAGTTCAGTGCCAAGTACCTGCAAAGAAGTCCCGGGATGGTTTGGTACCACCAAGGACCCTCCGACGATCAAGTTAGTGATGAGATCCGAGCAGAGTAACGGCTCAAAAGGGTCAAAAATGGTTTACTTGATCCCTCTGTGATGGGGGTTTATATAGCGGTGGTGGCACGCAGCAGCGGGCGCGAGGATCTCGCCGGCAGTTACGCCCCCAACGTCACGCCCGCGTAGAAAGCGGATCGCCCATTAATGAGGATTGATGGCGTGGAACGTGGGATGTTGCTGGCGTTGAATCTGCGCATGGCGAGATTCGCGGAGCGGCGGTTATGCCTGTGAGCGGTGACTTTGGTCGGAGGGCCGAGGAAGACGGCCACGGCCTGGACCTCGGGACGAGCGAGGAGGCCGAGGAGTCCTGGCCTCGTGGCAGCCCGGCGCAAGCTACGGGGCCAAGGAAGCCAATTTGTAGGGGGCCCTGAGAGGGGCCAGCTTGTGCTTGCAGGTCGGGCGTAGGGTGGCCTGGTCGGCCCCCGTGGGCCCTTTCTTCCGAGTCCTGGGACACGCCGTCTACCACGTGGCTTGATCCTGGAGATTGCCGATCTTGAGCATCATCAATCACTAAAATAGGTTAAGCGTTATTTTTTAAAGTATTTTGGTGAAAAAACAACTCCCATATAAAAAAGATAATTCATCGAAAAACCGTGGCAATTGAGGGTATTTTAGTGTAATTCAAGCCTAATAAAACGTCTGGAGCTTTGCCCACATAATATACCGCTATAAATAAAAGGCTTCCAGAGAGAAAAATAGGTGAAAGGTTGGAAAATCTTCCGGAAAATAATGTAATAAAGTTATTTTCCTAATCAAACTCTCAACTTTAGTTATTAAACTCTCCCCAATTTCCCTTCAAAATTCGATTTTTCTAACGTATATCTTGGTGTTTATCCTTTGATTTTGATTGTTGGAAAAAAAAAGGAGGGCTTCGATCAATCGGCCCCCGACTCCAGATGCAGAGGAAGAAGGGCCGCAGCAAGAGCAGACGCTTCAAGAGATCATCAACATCAAGGTATAACCAATTTCGTAGCTAGGGTTTTGGTCTTCAGCTGAAATTAGGGGTTTTATCTGGCAATCTTGAGTCTTTCTTTTGATATGTAAGATCCCTAATGTTATTATATTATTTGATCTGTGATTAAAAGGGGCAAGTTTTGCCTCAAATATTTGCGTGTGAGAGGTAAATTTTGCATTTACCACAAACTATTAGTTGCATCGGTACATAATCACAATGGAAAAATGTAGATATTGGCTGATTTTGTGATAACCAATGTTAGTTGTATTCTTATTGCTAAGCATGTTTGATTATTTTGGGTTTTACCGTATTTGGTGCTGAAGATGATCGAGAGTGGGGAGAAGGAGAAACTGATGGAGCTTTTGAGGGAACGGCTCGTGGAATGCGGATGGAAGGATGAAATGAAAGCCCTTTGCAGGTATGAAATTGTATATTTTATTTCTCATATCTTTGTTGTTTGAGTAGGACTACGAGCTAGCGAATTTTCTAGGAAGGGTTGAAAAATCAAGCCACACAAATACTGATTGGTTGTAATTAATTTATTTATAGTATGTCGATTAAATATCACCCATAAAGTAGTGCTCAGTGTCCGTCTCCGTCTGATACTCATGGGAACCAGCTGAAACTGACGAAGAACATGAGAAGATTCAGGTTTGAAGTGGAAATTGTTATGCTAACGATATTCAAAATTAAAAAAATAAAGGAATATGATGTGTGTTATTAAACATTGAATTTTTCCATGTAATAATTCATCTTTTGAGATCCAGGGTTGAAATAAATTATATGAGAAAAATATATAGTACAGACGAGGGTTTAATTTAGTTAACCTTTTGTTTTTTTAAAAATAAAACCTCTCTTTATTGCATTTGCTTTAAAATTCAATATCATTAATCAAATCCTATTAGGTTGGCAAATTTATTTTAATCAATATCCATATTGGTTACTTACTGATTAATTAATTTGGATTAACTCAATCACAGGCCTTTAAATATTTAAATACTTGCTGCCTAGCAAATGACAAAGTTCTAAATTCTCTTAAGTCTTAAGTCAATCCCATTTCCTTTTTCCATACTGCATACACACATATACATGATAACATTTTTATTAAGCATTGCTTTTTCTATACTGCCAACAAATGGCACATTTCTGAACTTTCAATGAAATCATAGGCATATGCCAAGTCAAATCCAAAAGCTGTTATGAAGCTGTGGCCAATTGATTATGCACAGCGATAATCTCGTCCTGGTTGTGTGTGGGGTATTATCGCATCTTAGTAAGAGATGGAAGACCTACTGTCGGCAAGTCTACGACTTTGGTGGTTTTGCCGGGGACTGTGTAAAGAAGATAACTTGTCAGTTGTCATCACTCTTTGTCACATCATAATACAATGTATCACACGACCAGGAAAGTTTTCTTTTATGACATAAAATTGGCGTTATAACATTTTTATAAGTAGGAGATGTACATTGTAGAGGCACTATGGTCAATGGTAGTATGACAACTTCTTAAAGAAACAACGCTAAAGTGAAAACACCATGTTCCCCTCCGAACGGCGGCCGACGACGCGGGGACGTCTAGGCCTGAGATTCGGGGCAGATGCTATATGGTTTTATCCGTCTACCTCTCCGAAGATGCCAAGTTGATTTATGGCACCGTGTGTCGGAGGTTTAGACGGATGCGGCCGATATAGCAGACTTCGTCAGATTCCCCCTCGCTTGAGGGGTTTTTGATTGTGGGGACGCTCTTCCCTGCAGGTGCAAGCCCCTGCAGTTAATTACGCTACCGCATCGCGATAACAATTCTCCTTCTCCAGAATTTCACTTCGTGTCGTGGGTGTTTGTTTTGTTTGTGGTTGCCCGTGGATTGTATACGGAGACTGAGTAATGCCGTCTCCCGTAGGACGTGGATTAGTCCAAATCCGTATTTACTTAGATTTAGGTTTGGTGTTTTTAGTTTAAGAATACATTAGCCATATTGAGGCTAAGATCAACTTAAACGTTCGTTAAGGATACGTTAGTCCTGTTTTGAGACTAAGATCAACTTAACGTGGTGATCCATTTAATATATGGCCGTCGGGACTCGTCACCTCTCTGACGTCGTTGAAGTATTACAACGATGTGTCAGAGGAGTTCAGAGATGTACCCTTGAACCAAAGTCGATTTGGAGTTTTATAGTCCATTTGAATGTTTAAGGATACGTTAGCCGTGTTTGGGGCTAAGATCAACTTAAACGGGACCGTTTAAATCCGGCAAAAGAGCATTTGGAGGCTCTATTGTTCCAGTTTAGGAACGTAGTGGTCCATGTTCCAGTTTAGGGACGTGGTGGTCCATCGCCAGTTTAAGGACGTGGTGGTCCATCATTAGTTTAAGGACGTTTCGGTCCATCGCCAGTTTAGAGACGTGGTGGTCCATCATTAGTTTAAGGACGTTTCGGTCCATCATTAGTTTAAGAACATTTCGGTCCATCATTAGTTTAAGGACGTCTCGGTCCAATATTAGTTCAGGAACGTTTCGGTCCATCATTAGTTTAAGGACGTTTCGGTCCAATATTAATGTGTGGTCGTTGGGACCCGTCACCTCTCTGACGTCGTTGAGGAATTACAACGATAGGTGTCAGAGGAGTTCGGAGATGTACCCTCGGACCGGATGTAAATTGATTTAGGAGAGCAATCTTGCTCAGTCAATTTAATTTGAGGACTTACGGCCATGATTGGGCTAAGTCCAGTTAAAAATGTTCAACATTTTATTTGCTTTGCATTGCATTTCTTTTTATTTTTATTTGGGCTCTACCCATAAAGGATGCAGAGCATCAATTTGTTTTGGGCTCTGTCCATTTATAAATGATGCAGAGCATCAATTTTACTTGGGCTCTGTCCTTTTTATTACTTTGCAATTTATTCTGGCCTGCTAGGTCTTTTTGACTTGGGCCTGGCCCTTTAACAAAAGAAATGCATTGCATTTTTCATCAAAGAGCGCAAGCGCTTGTGATGATGATACGTGTCATGCAGCGCAATGCACTGGGCTAGTGCGCTGCGCTTGCGCTGCTGACACGTGGCGCGCTCTGGTGAGTTGCGCCAATTTCAGAGAGTAAAACTCTATTTCAAAAGCGCATAGCGCAAATGGTTCAGATGCTGACACGTGACGCTCTCTGGTGGCTTGCGCCAACCCAAGAGCGCAACAGTGGAGATTTATAAGTGCAAAGTACATTAATTTGAGAATTTTTTAGATTCAAGAACCAATGGTTCATAAAGGAAGTGCAAAGCACTATTTGATTTCTTGATCTAATTTAGATCAAAGAAAAACAAGCTTTTTCTTATTTCAGGAACCAGAGGTTCATAAAAAGTGCAAAGCACTGTTTTTATTTTGTTTTTTATTAAAGATCATTGATCTTGTTTTTAGATCAATGATCTATCAGAAGAAATTCTTCTATCTAAAAGGTTTTTTTACCTTTCTTTTTTTTGGAAGTTCTTCAGAGTTTTCTCTATTTGAAATTTTTGATTTCTCACAAAATGTTCATCCCTTTGAACTGAGGTCTAGAGTCGTTTTTATAGTGCCCATAAGTTTGTTGAATTTGTGAACGAGATCTTTATCTGAGTGATTTGGGGAATTTTCCCCACCGTTGGATCTTTGATCTGAGGGCCTCTGTTTTACAGAAGAAAATCTTCTTGTTTTAACAAGAGCAGAAAGATTTCTTTAAAATCTTAATTCTGTTTTGCGCAAATGCCCCAGCGCGTGACACGTGTCGCGCAGCGCAACTGCGCTAGCGCATCTGCGCTGACACGTGTCGCGCAGCGCACAGCGCAGCGCAACTGTGCTGACACATGTCGCGCAGCGCAGTGCTTGCGCAACTGAAGCGTTGCTTCCTTTAATTTTGCTTTAAATAGAGTTTTGCTCTGATTGGGCGTTCCTTCTTGGGCGCTGCGCTGACGTATCAGCGATTGACATGTGGCGCGTTGCGCCCGAGATTTGAAGCGTTCCTTTAAAATTTGAATTTTGAATTTCCAACAGAGCTTTGCTCTGATTGGGGGAAACAAATGTCCCCCATCGTTGCGCTCACGTATCGCGCACGTGAGTGCAGCGGTGGCAAGCTCCTGACCGTTGGATCAAGGGGTGAGCTGAAGGGGCGCAAGCGCCTTATAAATAGGACCTCTGGCCCTTAGAAAAATCTCACCATTTTTCAAGATTTTTTTTGATTTCAACAGAGTTTTGCTCTTGCTTAAGGACTTCAGAGCTTTGCTCGTTTCCAAAGTTAGAAAACTTTTAGGTAAAATTAATTTAAATCAAATTAATTTACATCAATCTTAACCAAAAGAACTTTGCTCTCATAGATCTTTTGATCTAAAGAAATTCCCTTTGGGGTTTCACCAACAGAGCTTTGCTCTCATGAATCCATAGATCTACAGAGATCTTGTTCATGGGTTTTAACCCATGAGCAGAGCTTTGCTCATGGATCCAAAAATAGATCTTTTTGATCTAAAAATGAAGAACTTCTAAGAGTCTTCAAAATGTTTAATTTCTTTAGGAGTTTTAAATAAATTTTCTCATCATCACCACAGAGCTAGGCTCTTTTAAGGAATCTTATTCCCCTGAGACCAGAGTTTGACAAGTGTCACTCTATGACAGAGCTTTGCTCTGAAAGAGGAGATTTTCTCTTTGTCTCTAGGGATTTATTATTATTATTATTATTAGTGGGAATGTTTTCTTGGGGACCAACTGACAACCTCATCCAATGATGAGGTTGTCTTATTAACTAATATATTGTCATCTAGATTTTGTGGGTCCTCCTTCGGTCTGCTACCCACTGCACTGCTGTGTGGTGTAATTAATTAATTTAATTTAATTAATTTTTAATTTAATTGATTAATTAATGCATTTTTTCTTAAACGCTAAGCGTTGGAATTGCAACACTAAAGGCTAATTTCTGTTCACTTGCAGCGATCATGTCTCTCGACACCTCATTCCCGTTTGCTCGTTCAGAGGAGGGATTTCCCGAAGCGTCCTTGGACCGTGAAGTCTTGGCCATGATCAAGGACCACGACCCGGAGTATAAGAGTCTCCATCTTTGGGGGTCTTGGTACAATCAGATCATTATGGGTCGACGCAACTTCACATGCTTAGTGCCGTCAGAACCCATCACGGCGATTCATTACGCCAGCCCACCCCCGGTGCAATACGCCGTGGAGATGGTCGATTGGACATCGAAGGGCTTTCTACATCCCGCCATAGATGCGATTCCGGTTCAGCATCCCATGGTTTTGGATATCCTAGGACGCCGTATCTGTCAGGGCGAGGTGCGACGTTGGGGGCAATCATATAACATTGGTCTGATCCCCCGCCACCCGATCGGTTATCTGCCATGGGCCCGGTACATCCTGTCAACGAAGAAGTCGCAGTTGATAAGGTTAGGATTGTACACCGCGGTGTACGTCTCTCTGTTCCAATATCCCATGCTCCCCACCTGGTGGTTCAAGGCCTTCCTGGAGCAGTGGAACATTCCTACCCACTTTCCTCGCCATGGATCGGGAAGTGTCAATCTCTCTGGAAGAGTTTACGGAGGTATCCGGTTTACCGGTTATAGGGGAACACTATGAGGAGTTGCTCCCGACAGACGAATACGTCTTCGGTGCTAAGCCGGTGGTAAGGGAGCTCACACCGGAGAATGCTGTTCAACACCAATTCCCAAGCTTAATTAAGGTGTTGAACATCTATGAGGCCCATTTTCATCGAACATGGGAGTCGCGGGTTAGCTTTGAGGATTTCATCGCTCGGTTCCTTCGTCCAAGCGTCCTCTCATCAGAAGCTGCCAAGTTCGCTACCCTGGATGACCCTTTCGGTCTAGGTGTGGATAACCTGCCGGAGAAAAGAGATAGACCAAAAGGGTTTTTTCCTTCCGGACTTCCCGACTATGTCTTTTGCAGAAATTGCGGCCCCTGGGATGGACGAGGAGGCCCTTTTCTTAGGATTTCTCGGGTTGTGGCTGAGTTGGTTTGCGATCCCAATGCACTCTCACCGTATGCGGCCTTCTGTCTTTTACCCAGCCCACCGGATGACCATCGGGGTAAAAGTGGTTGTTGGGATCGCCGGCTTGGCACACTTATATCATGGCCTCAATCGAGCAGCGGATGCCAATGAGCCTGGGGTACTGCACGTGGTCTTCCCGATGCACTACTTCATATCGTGGCTCGAACTACACACGGCGGGTGTCTTCGGCATGCATAAAAGGCCCTCGTTCTTCGACAAGTGTGGTTTTCCTCGCATTATACAGCTGATCGGCGCATCAATTGTAACCCCATCACCACGGAACGCCAGGGGTTTACTCCTTCGCCCTCACACCGTTGGAGCCGGGATGTCCTTTGTTGACAAGGTATCGACCATTGGAAAGGCGTCCACCGCTGCGGTGCGACCATTACAAGACTCCTTTAAAGATGGAGCTTCAGTTTTGACGGCCCGGGAGACCCTCCACTTGTATTCTATTAGACCGGGCTTCCTAGTCTTCAGGCAGAACGGTGCGGCAATTTTCATGAGATATAACCCGCATCGTTTCGCCCAACAACTGGGCTACGATCAGGGGTACCCTTGGAAGCTTTCCTACTGGAACCTACTGCCAATGAAGAAGGATGGAGAACGCGTTGCATCACTTCATGCGCCTGAACACGGATTCTCATTTTTTTATCAGTGCGCCGGCCTGCGCCCCACGACTCCTCAATGTATATAAAGAATGGTATAATTATGCAACGGGAGCCGTTATAAAGGAGGAAAGGCGATTGCTGGTCGACCGCAAGGGTGTGCCTCCAGATACCGACCGTAACGCTCCCTTAGTGCCAAGGACCCCGGTGGTCCCCCTTTTAAAAGATGCCAGGGCCGGATGATTGCCGTTCCCTGATATTACAGATGCGCCTCCAGCGCCCTGTGCTCCAGTGGAGACAGTGGCTGTAGCCTTGCCAGAGTCTGGTGTATGTGCGGACATCGGGACCCGCCATCCCAAGGTGGCTGCTAAGCGTAAGTCGATCCCACGTGCACCTAGGGTCGGCGGGCAGAAGAAAAAGAAGTCGCTCTTTGCCGCAGACGTCGCGTTCGGTCAGGAACCCCATGCTCCCTATGCCGAGGGCCTGAGTGAATATGGGACCAACGAGGGATTAGTCATGCCGGATGACACGGATTTGGAGGCTGCCCTCGAAGCTTCGGAGTGGTTAGCGAGACGCGACGCGTGGCTGGCTAAGCTTGCGGCATCAGGCAATCACTAGTCACACATTTTTTTATTGCATCATATTTTATTATTGCCTTTGACTAATATATTTTTTCTTCTTTTCTTCCCACAGGCATCACCATTGAAGAAGCCATTGCCGCTTCCCTGAAGACTTTCCAAGAGGATGAACGTCTTAGAGCGTCCATAGGCCTTAGTAAGTTTCAATTCATCAAGTTTTCATTTCCCCTGCGTTATGGTCGATCTAAGCTTTCCTTTTTATCGCAGGAACTTCAATGCCGTTCTTGCCAAGTGACGCAACTACTCTGCCAGTTGCCGATGTTCTTGCTTCTTTGGGGCTACCGCGGGAGGTCCGTCTTGAAGAGCCAATGAGAGATGCCTTAAAGGCTCTGGAGGCATCTCTGAACGAGGACGACGACGCCTTGAAGGAAGCGTCGAAGAGATCCATCGCGACAGCTCGGGAGGAGAGGAAACGGTCTAGGCGCGAAGCGAAGGCACGCCGGGCTGCCTTGGCCACGGGAGCGGGCCCCAGCACCGTCCCTCGTGCTGATACTCCCTCCGAAGAGGCCCCTGTCGCTCTATCCACTGCTCGCAGACAAGTGGCGCGCGCAGTTCAGAGCGCAAATGATAAATCCACTTCAGGTAATATTTCTCTCAGAATTTTGTTGTAAGAATTATAATGCCATCGGTTCTTATATATTTTATCTTGCAGGGCCAAGTCCGACCGAGGGGGAGGCGGAGACCGTTGAACCCAGGGAAACAGAGGAGGCGGCACCTGCCGAACCTGAGCCAACGGTGGGCAATGTCGCTGAGGCTTCGGAGCCTGAGATGGAGGTTGAGGGGTCTGCAGCCGAGAAGGTCATTGATGCCGAGCCTGAAGCGGCGGCAGATGAAATGATCATTACGACTGAGCCCAGGGTGGTGGCGGACGAGGCGCTTGAGGCCGACGACCTCGTGGTGACGGCGGATGAGTCGATGGAGACCGCGGAGCCCGCAGAAGTAGCGGGTGAGATGGGTACGACTCTTGGGGAAGAGTTAGCCGCTCTCTCCCAAGAGTCCGGCAATGCTCCAATCATTGCCCTTCCCGCCTACGATCTTCTGCCGTCTCCTGGCCGCGTGAGCACGACGACGGTCCCCATCGAGTCGGGCGATGAGGGCACGGGCGGTGGCCTCATGTCGATGGAGGGGGGAGTCGCCTCCATTTCGGCCGGCAGCTCATCAGGTAAATCCCAAGTTACTGTCCTCTTTATCTTACAATCTTTTCTGACAAGTTCACATTTGTTCGTAACGCAGGTGCAGCCAGTGCCGATGCGCCATTGCTCGAGGGAGCGCCTTCAACTACTGCCTTGGCGGTGGTCACCTCTCAGCCCTCTCTTATATCGTCAAAGATGTTGGAAGGTATGAGTTTGCAACCTATTGATCTCACTTTTCAGACGTATAATTCGTGTACTAAAGTCATACTGTTGTGTCTTTCAGGAGTTCTTTTTGACCATCTTTATCAGGTGTTGCTCCCACACTTCTCCTTCCTATCTGAACTCGCTTCTTCCTCTGGTGGCGATGGTGAGTATGATTTCCCATTGATATCTTTCTTTTTCGTTAATGGAATTACTTCTAACATTTTTTCTCATCTCGACTGCAGTGCTACAGATTGAAGGAGGGGATAAAAGATCGGCTGCGCCACCGGCCCTTCCGGCCTTGCCACCTGTCTCAGCTGGTACGGCGACTATCACGTTGATAACTCCCCCCTCTTTATTTTCTGTACTGTTATCTGATCACATCTTGTTTCTTTTCAGCTGTCGTTCCAGTCTCGGCGCCCTTCGAGCCTCGCATTACAATGCCGGCGGGTCCTTATCTGAGGCGTCCATCTTCGAAAGGCGCCGCGAATAGTCTGCGCATGTTGAGTGACTACGTCGAGGAACTCGACGTTGAAACTCCTACATCTGCCGCAGACTTCGCTACGGCGGTTAACCCGATGCCGGTGATACTCGTGAACTTTCATGACGAGCGCATCATCGCATCTTGGGTTAACCATTGCAGGGAGATCGAGGCCCGCCTGCATCAGCTGGAGTCGATGCGTCCCGCTCCTGAGACCTTAGTCGCCAGTAATCAAAGAGCAGCGTGGATTGAGCAGAGCGTTTCTTACTTCCGCCATCTCCAACAAGAAGTCATTTCAAGGCGTAAGGAGCACGGTGAGACTTCGAGCAAGTCTGCCCAACTGCATGCTCGGGTGGAGGCCAATGCTGCACGGCTGAAGATTGTCTTTGAGGGTCTTCTGCAATGTCTTTCCGAAGGGTACTTGAGGCAACAGCTTGACGTTGTCGAGCGGGATGCAACCAGCCAAGAAGCAGCCCAGAAGGCAGACGAGGAGCAACTTTCATCTTTTTTACAGCAGCGGGCCCAAGTGGAAGCGAAGGTGGCCGCGGCAGCCACTCAGGAGGAGGCGCTGAAGGAAGTGCGAGAGCAGCTTGTGGGTTTACTAAAGACACTTCCTCCTCAGTAGCTATCCCTCTTTGTATCGTTTGTACTTGTAGATAAAAAAGAATGTGTATATATATATTTTTTATTCTTTAACATAATGTATCCTGTACCTAATCAAGTTTATGAATAAAAGATGCACATTTTTTTTTGTATTGTCTTGTGTCATTTTCTCCGTCTTTTCTTTCTTTTATTATCAGCATGCCACCTTAGTAAACATGGTTGACGGATGATTAGAGCGAGTATCCTGACTACCTCAAGAAATAGCGATGGCTTAGGCCGCAGGTTCAGATCTGCTGCCTAAGACTTTTCAACTCTATTAGCCGTGAGGGTCTCATAGAGATTTTTCTCCCTACGGATCGAGGGGATCTCGTATGTGGGTTTTCTTCTTAGGAATCGTGAGGATTCCTAAGTGTGTTTTCTCTTATAGGTCGTAAGGATCCTGTAAGAGAATTTTTCCCTCTTACGAGTCGAGAGGACCCGTAAGCGGTTGTTTCCCTCTTTGTCGAAACTCGACTTTGGAGAGTGAGACCCGTGAATAGTATGCAAGAGACTGTTTTAGATCGACTTGCAGGGTCCCATTGTTCAGGAAGCAAGTTTTTTAGTCCTTGCTGCCTGAGGCTTCATCTTGTAAGTTGAGACGAATCGGGAATTTTCCCGCGGAGACACTGGTTTCTCTGTGAGCCGACGCGAATCAGGAGGCTCTCGTCAAGGATTGTTTGTTTCCTTGAGTTGAGGTATCTGCTAAGGATTATTTGTTTTCCTAGCGCTAAGGATTATTTGTTTCCCTGGTGTTGAAACGAGTCGAGAATTTCCCACGGAGGCACTGGTTGCTCTGCGAGTCGACGCGGATCAGGAGGCTCTCGTCAAGGATTGTTTGTTTCCCTGAGTTGAGGTATTTGCTAAGGATTATTTGTTTCCCTAGCGCCAAGGATTATTTGTTTCCCTGGTGTTGAAACGAGTCGAGAATTTCCCACGGAGGCACTGGTTGCTCTGCGAGTCGACGCGGATCAGGAGGCTCTCGTCAAGGATTGTTTGTTTCCCTGAGTTGAGGTATTTGCTAAGGATTATTTGTTTCCCTAGCGCCAAGGATTATTTGTTTCCCTGGTGTTGAAACGAGTCGAGAATTTCCCATGGAGACACTGGTTGCTCTGTGAGTCGACGCGGATCAGGAGGCTCTCGTCAAGGATTGTTTGTTTCCATGAGTTGAGGTATTTGCTAAGGATTATTTGTTTCCCTAGCGCCAAGGATTATTTGTTTCTTTGGTGTTGAAACGAGTCGAGAATTTCCCACGGAGACACTGGTTGCTCTGCGAGTCGACGCGGATCAGGAGGCTCTCGTCAAGGATTGTTTGTTTCCCTGAGTTGAGGTATTTTGCCAACGATTATTTGTTTCCCTGGTGTTGAAACGAGTCGAGAATTTCCCACGGAGACACTGGTTGCTCTGCGAGTCGACGCGGATCAGGAGGCTCTCATCAAGGATTGTTTGTTTTCCTGAGTTGAGGTATTTGCCGAAGACACTGGTTTCTTCGGAGTTGGGATGAACCATCGAGATTTGGCTTCGTTCTCTGGCGGAGCCTGTTGGGAAAGTATGGTTTCCTCTTTGTTTACGCCCTTGGATTGTGTACAGGGATCGATGTGATCTCAACTGTAGGGCCAAAGTTTCATCATTTCTTTCTTTCTTTTTTTTTTATTTCCGCGATGCTCTATCATTTCAGCTTTCATATCGCGAAGGTCGCGATTGCCCAATCATTTCGGCTATTTTTCGCGGTGCCCAATCATTTCGGCTGTTTATTTTATTTTTACTCGCTGCTTTTTATTGCGAGTTGCCCAATTATTTCGGCTATTTTGCATGCATACACTTTTACTTTCTGCTTTTTATTGCAAGTTGCCCCATCATTTCGGCTATTTCGTATGCATGTACGGCCTACTGGCTTTTCGCTGTAAACCGATTTCGGCATCAACACCGCTACAACTGGGATATTACCAGGAGCGAATCATCATCTGCCTCTGTCGATGTCGAACAAAGGTGGCTTAGCGACCAAGGGTTAGGGTCCTGTCGACTAAGGCTTTTGACTTCATGAGCCGTAAGGGTCTCACAAAATTATTTCTCCCTACAAGTCGTGAGGATCTTGTAGGTGTATTTTCTCCTTGGGAATCGTGAGGATTCCTAAGTGTTCGTTTCCTCTGTAAGTCGTAAGGATCCTACAGGAGGGTTTTCTCCTCATAAATCGAGAGGATTTACAAGGGTTGTTCACCATGCGAACATATCCCCAGTCACGGATGGGACTTGGTTAGGGAAATGTTTATTCGCGCCCGTGGATTGTATACAAGGGTCAGTATTGAGCCACATGTAGGGCAATATCGGAAGTTGTGGGGATTGCTTAAGCACAAGTTTAGGTCTCTGTAACTTAAGACTTTCAAATCTTATGAGCCGTGAGGGTCTCATAAGAGAGTTCTCCTTACGAGTCGTGAGGATCTCGCAAGTGTATTTTCTCCTTAGGAATCGTGGGGATCCCTAAGTGTGTTGCTCCCTTGTGAGTTGTGGGTCGTAAGGATCTCACGCGGGTGGTTTCTCCTTACAAGGTCGAAAGGAGACCCTATAAGTGTCTTTTAACGAGGTTGCGCCCTTTCGGGTTTTTACAAACACTCGCCGGTAGTCCTGCTGTTTTTACTTACGGAGCCCTTTCGGGTTTTCATCCGTGCCCATTTTGCTTATGGACATACCGTATTTTTTTATTCTTTTTATTTTCTTCTCTTTTTTCTTACAAGGTCGCGCCCTTTCAGGTTTTCACGAACACTTGCCGGTAGCCCTGCCGTTTTTACTCACGGAGCTTTTTCGGGTTTTCATCCGTGCCCCTTTTGCTTATGGACATACCGTTTTTATCATCATTTTTTTTTTCTTTTTCTCCTTTTTTTTTCTTTTTTTTTAATCTCGTCAGCCTAAGAATGCTGCGGTAGTAGTTTAAGGACGTTTCGGTCCGCTATGAAGAAGGCTGGCTATTGCTTATAAAGCTTGAGCTTAGGAAGATAGCGAGCGGACATAGTCATCGTCATCTATCATTGATCTAGGCTATGGTTCATTAAGCGTAGTACTTCTTTAGGAAGCGACCGTTTATTGGCCTGAAAGGCTTTTCACCATGCATGTCCATGAGTAGATAGGCCCCATCCTGATAGACCTTATCTATGATGTATGGGCCTTCGTAGTTTGGTTCGAATTTTCCCCACTTGGCGTGATTGGGGATCATAGGCCTTTTGACCACTAGCACAAGTTCGCCTTGGCGGAATGTCCTCGGCCGGATCAATCTTTCGTATGAGCGCGTCATCTTTGTTTTATAAGCTTCCAGATTTTGTTGCGCTATGAGCCGTGTTTCTTCAAGGGCATCAAGCTTTTCAAGCCGAAAGTTAGCATTTTCTTCGTCTGTCAACTCGTAGTGGACTGCCACTCGCAGAGAAGGTAACTCTATCTCGAGGGGGAGTACTGCTTCCGTGCCGAATACCAACGCGTATGGCGTTGTGTTCGTGGCTGTCTTGAACGTAGTTCGATATGCCCAAAGAGCCTCTTGTAGTCTCTCGTGCCAGTCTTTCTTATTTCGGGACACCGTCTTTTTCATGATTTTCGTCAGGGTCTTATTGAAGGCCTCGGCTAGACCATTAGCTCGCGGATTATAAACCGAGGAATATCTCAAGTCTATGTTATGCTGCTGTGCGAAGCGACTGATCTTGTGACTTCTGTAGGCTGGACCGTTATCTGAGATGATCCGTCGCGGAGTTCCAAATCGATATATGACGTGCGTTTTGAAGAAATGGAGGATATTTTCCGTCTTCACTTCTCTCAACGGCACTGCTTCTGCCCATTTAGAGAAGTAATCAGTTGTCGCCAGGATGAAGCGATGTCCTCTGGACGATGCTGGTTCGATGGGGCCGACTATGTCAGTTCCCCACATTTCGAATGGCCAGCTAGCCACCGTTGGATGTAGTGGATTTGGATGCTGGTGGATGAAGTCCCCATGGATTTGGCATAAGTGGCATTACTTCGCATATTCGAGGCAATCCTGAATCATCGTGGGCCAGTAATAGCCAATTCGTTTGATCTTCAACTTCATCTTTGGGCCTGCTTGGTGAGAACCACAGATCCCGTCATGGACTTCTTGAACGACTCTTTTTGCTTCTTTAGGCCCTAGGCATCTCAGCCATAGAGAATCAAACGACCTCTTGTACAGAGTATCGTTGACGAATGCGAAAGACAGAGCTCGTTTCATGAGCTGATATCTTGTGGATGCTTCTTCAGGCATTCGGTGGGACTTAAAGTAGTCTATGAAGATTTCCCTCTAATCCTCAGCCTTTTCCCGGTCTTCTATTTGCAAGGTCGTCCGTTCAGTCGCTCCCTTCTCTTTGGATGATTCCGGAGATATTTCTGCTAGGGCAAGCACCCGACGGCTTTGTACCATGATTCTAACGTCATCGAGGTTCTCGTCAGCTAATTCTTTAGCAAGTTTGGCCAACGCGTCTGCTTTGCTGTTTTCCGTGTGCGGTATGCTTTCCAAAGTATAGGAGGGAATTTGGGTCAACAGTTGTTGCACATTTTCACCGTACTTCACCAACTCCGGTTTTTGCATGTTTGGTAGTCGCCGTTTACTTGACTAACGACCAGTTGAGAATCTCCGTATATGAGGAGGTTTTCAATTCCCATGTCGAGGGCGATCTCGAGGCCTGCTATCAAAGCTTCATATTCGGCTTCGTTATTTGTCCTCGGCTCTGTTAAGGAGAAAGCGAAGCGCATTATCCCTCCTTGTGGAGTCACGAAGATGAGGCCTACCCCCGGTTTGATTATAGGGGTATTTTGTCTGCGCTTCTTCAGGGAAGATGCCCCATCGAAATAAAGCTCCCATCGGGTATCACCGCCGTCGATCGCATCAAACGCATGTTCGTCTGGAAGATCACAATTTAAAGGAGAATCGGCGGGTATCGGATGCTCAGCGAGGAAGTCGGCGATGGCCTGGCCTTTCACTGCCTTGAGAGGTTGATACGTTATCGAGAACTCCATCAAGAGCAAGGCCCATTTAGCGAGTCGTCCCGTCAATATGGCCTTTGACATTAAATACTTAAGAGGGTCCATCTTCGAAATGAGACGGACCTCATGCGCCAACGCATAGTGCCTGAGCTTTGTTATCGCGAAGATCAACGCTAGGCAGTGTTTTTCAATAGGGGAGTAGTTGCTTTCTGCCCCCGGCAGAACTCGACTTAAGTAGTAGAGTGCTCTTTCTTTCCCTTGATTGTTCTCTTGTGCCCATAATGCGCCTAAAGAACCTTCGAGGGCGGTTGTATAAAGAATGAGGGGCTTTCCTTTGACCGGAGCAGCCAACATTGGCGGGTTCTGCAGGTACTGTTTAATTTCGTCCAACGCGCCTTGGCATTTTTGATCCCAGACGAATGGAGTTCCCTTCTTCATCAGGTGGCTGTAAGGACGGCACTTTCCTGAAAGGTTGGCTATAAATCGCCGTATATACGCGAGCTTCCCTTGGAGAGACCGCAGCTGTTTGAGAGTCCTTGGCGGAGGCATTTCCATGATCGCCTTGATTTTTGACGGATCTATTTCGATACCCCGATGTCGGACGATGAATCCCAGGAATTTGCCCGAAGAAACTCCGAATGCGCATTTGAGGGGATTCATCTTCAGATTGTATTGCCGAAGGCGTTGAAATAGGGTCTTCAGATGCTCTAAGTGCTCTTCGCATGACATGCTCTTTACTACAAGGTCGTCGATATACCATTCGACGATTTTATGTATAAGATCATCGAAGATCTTTGTCATGGCCCTCTGATAGGTGGCACCGGCATTCTTCAAACCAAAAGGCATAACTTTGCAGCAGAATATACCCAAAGGAGTCCGGAAAGCGGTGTGCTTCTGGTCTTCGGGATGCATCTTTATCTGATTGTATCCGGATGACCCGTCCATGAAAGAGAAAACCTCGTGAGTAGACGTATTGTCTATCATTAGTTCGGTGACTGGCACTGGGAAATCGTCTTCGGGCAAGCTTTATTAAGGTCCCGGAAGTCTACGCATATGCGCACTGTCCTATTTTTCTTCATCACCGGGACAATGTTGGCGATCCATTCAGGGTATTGAACTTCCTGGATGAAGCCAGAGTCGATCAGCTTCTTGACCTCGGCATTGATGCTCATCTCAAGCTCGAGCCGCATTCTCCTCGGCGCCTGTTTGATTGGCTTGATGTCCGGGGATATTGCCAATCTGTGCACAGCAATTTCTGGATCTAGTCCCGGCATTTCGGAATAGTTCCATGCGAAGCAATCTCTATGCTGTAGAAGCACGTCCTTTAACGCAACCATCCTTTCTTCAGATAGCAGCTCGCTGATGAATGTCGGTCGCGGGTCATTTGCCGTTCCCAACTCAATTTTCTTAAGGTTATCTGCAGTGGTATGGATTCCATCTTCCAGCTCTTTTGGCGCTGGCGGAAACTCTGAGATCACCTCTTCGTTGCTATTTTCGAAGCACCAGGGAAGGTCATCCATGTTCTCGGGCTCTTCTTTTGATATTGTTATCATGTGACAAGTACGAATTCGCTTCCAATCCCAATGCGGAACTGGTTCTTCTTCCGTGGCCTTGGGTTCGTGCTTCTGTGGTAGCGCTACCCTCCAGTTGTCGGACTGAGCGAACTTGCCAAGCTGATACTGATCTTCGATCCAATTCTTAAAGGTGAAGCAGTCTTCGAGAGGATGCCCTACCACTCGGTGATAAAAGCAATAGTCTGGGTGTGAGACCTTGCCTGCTTGTTCGGGGTGTTTAGACTCCGGCAGTGTAAGCATTTGATGTTTTAGGGCGAGGTCAAGTATTTTCTTCGTCTTGTCCCGAGGAAAAGAGTAAGCCTGACCCATTTTTCTCATGAGGGATAGATCGGAAGCGCTCGGCTCCCGCTTGCGTGGCCTCTTAGCCCCTTTTCGTTGCTGTTGAGCGCCTTTTTCGCGTTTCGACTTGCTTCTGCCTCTGCGTCGAGCCTTCTTTATAACAGGTTGATAAGGAGCGGCATTTTCATCTTTCACGGCCCGTTGGAGGAGGCGTTGTGTTTTGGCTTTCTCGTAGATGGCCATTTCGCGGTTATGGTCGTCTCGTACTTTTTGACCAGCTTCCCTTATAAGTTTGTCCATTTGTTCTTCGAACGACGGACTGGGCACTTTTGCATCTGGAACTTTCGCTGGTTCAGTATTAGCATCTTTCTATTAAGCATCCGCTTCTTCATCAAAGTCATACACAACGTAGCAACCGTGTAGTAGCTCCCGTTTCTTTGACCGGATGTATCCAAGCCCTCTTGTTTCCATTCTCCCATTAGGCAGTTTGCGTTGAGTCCCGGGAACGTTCCAGACTTTGTCATAGAACTTGGCTTTTCGAACGGTCTGCTTGAAGGATATCCCCTGGCGTTTCAGCAGCTTCTTCAGGCCTTCTGTATAATATCTGGGGAGACGGATAGGCTGCAGCCTGTCGAGCGTAGGATCCGCGCCATGCCAGATTTCTTTCTCCATTCTGGTTTCTTCAGAGCAGTAGAATAGAATTGCTTTTTCGCTTTCTCGCCTGGGAGGGATATAGAACGTTTGCAGCTCTTCTACATTGTAAATATCAAGTGCATCCAATTCTTTATAATGTTTAAGCGGCACCATAGCGACTTGTAGACTTTGCTCTTCGTCAGCGGAAGCTCGTATTGAAAGTCGAGCAGAGAATACAGCATGGACTTCATCCTCCGAATCACTACCAAAGATCAATGTAGGAGCGGATGGTCCCGGCTTGGTGTATTGGGGGACCTGAATAAACTATCTCCTCCTCTTCCTCGGTGTCGCTGCCGAAGACAGGGATGGTAGCGTTAGTTTTGTTCTCCGGTTTGTGACACCTTTCCGTGTCTTCGAAACTCGGTAAGAAGTATTTGGCATCTTCATATTTGCGAACTTCGTTCACGGAAAACGGATTCAGTTCTCCCATCACGGTATATTCGAGACCATCCTTAAAATATTTCATACACTGATGCTGTGTAGAAGGGATGATGTTGTACTCGTGTAACCATGGTCGGCCGAGCAGAGCGTTGTAGCATGTCTTGGCATCTATGACGTGGAATTTAATGTCCGTGACGAGCAGCCCAAAGCGTAGCGTCAGTATCACAGATCCAATAGTCTTTGATGATTGGGAGTCGAACCCGGAGATGGTGATCTTGTCTCGAGCGAGGTGTTGGACGCTCATGCAGATTTCCTTTAACACCCGCACATTGAGTAGGTTAACAGACGACCCGTTATCAATCAGGATTTTGCCTATCTTTATATCATGGCAGTATCCTGAGACATAAAGGGGGCGATTGTGTTCGCACGTCCCAAGGAGAAGGTCTTCATCGCCAAAAGTGACATCGGCCGTGTGCACTTCTTCCAGTTCATTCTTCATCTTTTCTTCGGCCAGGAAAGCTTGGAACTGCTCCGGGTCCTGTAGTGCCTTAATTAACGAATCTCTCGCCTCTTTTGATAGCAAAAGGGCGTCAAGAATGCTGAGCTGTGAGGGTAGCTTTCTCAGATGCGCTAAGACGTTGTAATCCACCTTATTTCTCTTCGGCGTATCTTTGGCATTTAGCTCCTCCATAACTTGGTCATCTAAGATGATATCTTCAGGGACATTCTCTTTTCCCTTATCTTTTTTATTTGAGAGTCCGGGATTCTTTTCGGGTAGCGTCCGATTACGTAGCCGGATATTTTCGCAGACCTTCGGCTCTTCTTCTTTTCCCGAGGTGGACTCTTTAAAGAGAGGGGCAAGCTCCAGCTCCTCATCAGAATCGCTCCCGAATGCAGGCACATGTGATCCCCCGGCGTTAACCATGCGATAATCACCGGTAGTTTTGTTAAATCTTTCGGTCATATTTTTCCGCTCCCGACGAGTTTTACGTTTCTCCCGCTTAAAATGTTGTCGATGAGCAACGTATCCTTACCACCATCTATCGAAAGCTTTGCACTCTTGAGTGGGGTGCGAAACTTTCTGATGATATAAGCAATAGGAGGGGTGTATTTTCATTTCACCAGTAATTTTTCCTTCGGAGGATGGTAGCTTCATGCCCATTGATATGGCTTTAGCAAACCTTTTCCTCATCTTGAATTTGCTTTTGTCGGTAGTGGATGTATTTTGCTCCAGCGGGAGCGTCTCAGCCCTTTCATCAAGTCGCTGGCGCTTGGCCCTTTCGAATATGACCGCCTCGCGTTGCCGATCAGTTTTGCTTTTTAAGAAAGCTTCATTGAGGAATGCGTCAATTACTTCCTCCGATGGCTTCAGAATTTTTGGTTCAGGATCTGCCCCCAGCGTTTCAGCACAAGGAGTTTCCTCACCGTCCATGAACGAGTGGGAAATCACATGACAGCTCGCTACGTATTCTTCAGATTCATCAGATGAACTTTATCCCTCGTCTTCCTCTTGAAAGACGTTATTGAGGAATTCTTGGAATGTAATGGGAGTCCGTGCCTTCTGGTTGTATTCCTCCAGCGCGTCGATTTGTTTTTGCAAGTCTGTGCGCTTGTCACCAGGCCTCACGGGCTTCTTAGATTTCTTCTTCTTTTTCGAAGATTTTGACGGCTGGTTGCGAGTGCTCGGGCCACCACCATCGGTCTTTGGAGTTGGACGTGGCTTCAACATCCCCTCAACGACCTGCGGTTCCAACGAGTTCTTCCACCTAATCGCTGGACATGTCTGAAGATCGTTTAGCATCCTCTGTCTTGGCTGATAATACAACCTCCTAAGGAGCTTCTTCAACGACGGAGCATGTTGCTCCCGGCGTATTCATCCTCTTAGATGTATGGGGCTGCGGGGGATTCACCTTCCATTTGTCAGATAACGCGAATTTGCCTTGTCGGTACTGGTTTTCAAGCCAATTTTTGAAAACGTAGCAATTTTCGATCGGATGACCCAGTACTCGATGATAAGGACAGTAGTTGGGCTCATTGACATCACTTGGTTGCGACGGACGTTTTGGATCCGGTAGATTTATGAGTCGGTTGCGTAACGCCAGCTCGAATAACCTCCTCGTTTTATTTCGGGGAAAAGAGTAAGAACGTCCTATCCTCTCCTCAAGGGCCACGTACGGACGCGTATTATTTTGACGAACAACCGGCTTCGAGTCGGTCGGTTGTTGTTGAGCATTAGCGACAACGATCGCTTTTCCCTTCCCTTTGTCATTTCGGGAGTCCGGCTTTGGAAGAGGGGGTTTATGGCCATCTGATCCATTTGCGCTAGCTTGTCAATCAAGGCCTGGAAGGTGGTCGGCTTGAAAAATATCATAAATTGCGAGATGGTTGCTTGTGGATCAAGGGTTACCACAAACATACCCACCGCGGGAGCTTCTTCAATGCGCTGCTCGCACTTTGACCATAAATTACGCCACCGTATAGCATATTGGACCCATGTTTCGTCCGGCTTTACCCTGGTATTAATCAATGCCGTTATCGGGGTACGTTCGCTAGCACTCTCGAAACGTTGGGTAAATAGCAGTTCCATTTCAGCAAAGGTCTTGATAGAGTCATTCGGGAGCTCGGAATACCACTCGAACGCCGTATCTGACAAGCTACCAACAAACTGGCGGAGCAACAATTTATCATCACCGCCAGTGTTGCCGCAAAGTGTCCTGAACTGGGCGACATGCTGGTGAGGATTGCCAGTCCCCTTATACACATGAAATTTTGGTATCGTATAACCTGGCGGGTACTTAATCTGGTCGTACCAACCCGGATACGGTCGCCCTGTTTTTACAACCTGTCCCGCTGCCTCCGTCGCTTGATGGACCCGGATCTGCTGAGCTATATATTCGTCCAGATCGGCTTTGGAGATTGCCTCCTTCTTGGCTGTTGACAGAGCCGGAGGAGGATTCGACGTTTCTCCCCTATCATCTTCAAGGATGATCGGGGGATCTTCAGCAGGTGGATCCTGTTGAATCATCATGCCCACCATGTCCTGGAACAGGAAGGCCATTTTCTTTATGCTGGCTGCCTGTTCCGCAGCTTCTTTATCTTTCTTCAGTATGCGACGAAGGAATTCAGCGTCAGTTTCTTATTCCTGACGTTCTTCCGAGGACGTTTCAGGGGTTTCTTTTGGCCCAGTGAGTGCGGCCATCACGGTCATCTCCTGGAGCTTTTGCTGTTTCTCCTGAGCCTTGGTCACTGACCGTGTGAGCGGTCTATGACCCGTGGATGCGCGGCTATCCTCCTTTCCTGATGCCATATAGACTGTATGAACTATCATGCCCCCGGACTCAGGGCGTTTAGGCTCACCACCTTTGGCATTTGCCGCGGGCGCGGGGGTTTTCTCCGGCCTTCTTCTTTTGTGGGCCGTTGAAGTGGAGGGGGCCGTTGAAGTGGGCACCCTGGTGATCGTTGTCCTCAGCTGTTTAATAGGACGGTCCTTTTCTTTTTGTACCTTTGCCTTCTTCTGTTGACAAGAGTGATCTGGATCGATCACAGAGTCTTGAACCCTACGCCAAACCTTGTATATTTTTTAGGACAGCCGTTGAGGGGGCTGTTCTTGCTTTGTTTCCGGAACTCTCTCCACGGGCGGAGGAGATCTTTTCAATGTAGCGGTTGGAGAGTTCTTACGTACCCTCCTCAGCAGTTCAAAGTTGTTCCCAGTTGGAACAGCAGCGTTGACTTCCACCTCTAGAGCCGGTGGAGTTAGCCCTGAGGGGGAGTTGCCCCCTGCCTTCCTCACTCGTCGCCAATGGCGACGTCGAGCATGACGAGCCGTTGGGACTGGCTCGGAGATAGAGACAGCCTCTTTTTGCCCCCTGTCTGAATGAGGCGCCGCTGGTGTTAACCTCCCAAAGACCGAGGTTGTCCTTTGAGGGATGATATTCAACCTGTCAAAGACAGATCCTCGGGCAGGGGCAGGAGCAGGAATAGTCAGCCTTGAAAAGACCGACTCTTTGACAGAGGAAGCCGTCTTGACGACTTCTGGAGCAGCGGCTATTGCCTTCCTTGGGATAGCCACCTTGGGATTCACAGGCTTCTTGGTGGGCCCCCCAGAGTTTTGATCCAACCTAGCAAAGACAGGCTGTTGGCTTGGTAATGGACGACCCGTTGACAGGGGTCGTCGTAGCAGTGAGCCGGTCGAAGACCGACTTCTTGTTCACTTCCGGTGCAGGTATTGGCATAGAGAAGCTTGAAGGCGGGACCATGGTCCCGAAAAACAGGCCGGTGGCAGCCTGGGCCACCTGTTCTACCGGCAGAACGAGGAAGGAAGCCGCTTGGGGCCCATATGCTACACCTTTAGGTGAGGTGGAGCGTCCGTTGCAGTGGCACTTCGAGCAGTTGGTGCAGTTAAAGGCCATGGATGCTTGAGTTCTGCGCTAGACAAAAGACCAAATCTTAGTAACTTGAAAATTCAAAGGCAACCGTTAACAAACCGTGATTCGTTCGCGAAGACGACACACGAAGTGTGGAGTGGAAAGAGGAAAAGGTCTCACCGGGCGTGCCAGAATCTGTTCCCCTCCGAACGGCGGCCGACGACACGGGGACGTCTAGGCCTGAGATTCGAGGCAGATGCTATATGGTTTTATCCGTCTACCTCTCCGAAGATGCCAAGTTGATTTATGGCACCGTGTATCGGAGGTTTAGACGGATGCGGCCGATGTAGCAGACTTCGTCAGATTCCCCCTCGCTTGAGGGGTTTTTGATTGTGGGGATGCTCTTCCCTGCAGGCGCAAGCCCCTGCAGTTAATTGCGCTACCGCATCGCGATAACAACTTTCTCCTTCTCCAGAATTTCACTTCGTGTCGTGGGTGTTTGTTTTGTTTGTGGTTGCCCGTGGATTGTATACGGAGACTGAGTAATACCGTCGCCCGTAGGACGTGGATTAGTCCAAATCCGTATTTACTTAGATTTGGGTTTGGTGTTTTTAGTTTAAGGATACGTTAGCCATATTGAGGCTAAGATCAACTTAAACGTTCGTTAAGGATACGTTAGTCCTGTTTTGAGACTAAGATCAACTTAACGTGGTGATCCATTTAATATATGGCCGTCGGGACTCGTCACCTCTCTGACGTCGTTGAAGTATTACAACGATAGGTGTCAGAGGAGTTCAGAGATGTACCCTTGAACCAAAGTCGATTTGGAGTTTTATAGTCCATTTGAATGTTTAAGAATACGTTAGCCGTGTTTGGGGCTAAAATCAACTTAAACGGGACCGTTTAGATCCGGCAAAAGAGCATTTGGAGGCTCTATTGTTCCAGTTTAGGGACGTGGTGGTCCATGTTCCAGTTTAGGGACGTGGTGGTCCATCGCCAGTTTAAGGACGTGGTGGTCCATCATCAGTTTAAGGACGTTTCGGACCATCGCCAGTTTAGGGACGTGGTGGTCCATCATTAGTTTAAGGACGTTTCAGTCCATCATTAGTTTATGGACGTCTCGGTCCAATATTAGTTTAGGGACGTTTCGGTCCATCATTAGTTTAAGGACATTTCGGTCCAATATTAATGTGTGGTCGTTGGGACCCGTCACCTCTCTGACGTCGTTGAGGAATTACAACGATAGGTGTCAGAGGAGTTCGGAGATGTATCCTCGGACCGGATGTAAATTGATTTAGGAGAGCAATCTTGCTCAGTCAATTTAATTTGAGGACTTACGGCCATGATTGGGCTAAGTCCAGTTAAAAATGTTCAACATTTTATTTGCTTTTGCATTGCATTTCTTTTTATTTTTATTTTGGCTCTACCCATAAAGGATGCAGAGCATCAATTTGTTTTGGGCTCTGTCCAATTTATAAATGATGCAGAGCATCAATTTTACTTGGGCTCTGTCCTTTTTATTACTTTGCAATTTATTCTGGCCTGCTAGGTCTTTTTGACTTGGGCCTGGCCCTTTAACAAAAGAAATGCATTGCATTTTTCAGGCGCTTTGCGCCAATCAAAGAGCGCAAGCGCTTGTGATGATGACATGTGTCATGCTGCGCAATGCGCTGCGCTAGTGCGCTGCGCTTGTGCTGCTGACACGTGGCGCGCTCTGGTGAGTTGCGCCAATTTCAGAGAGCAAAGCTCTATTTTAAAAGCGCATAGCGCAAATGGTTCAGATGCTGACACGTGACGCTCTCTGGTGGCTTGCGCCAACCCAAGAGTGCAACAGTGCAGATTTATAAGTGCAAAGCACTATTAATTTGAGAATCTTTTAGATTCAAGAACCAATGGTTCATAAAGGAAGTGCAAAGCACTATTTGATTTCTTGATTTAATTTAGATCAAAGAAAAACAAGCTTTTTCTTATTTCAGGAACCAGAGGTTCATAAAAAGTGCAAAGCACTGTTTTTATTTTGTTTTTTATTAAAGATCATTGATCTTGTTTTTAGATCAATGATCTATCAGAAGAAATTCTTCTATCTAAAAGGTCTTTTTACCTTTCTTTTTTTTTGGAAGTTCTTCAGAGTTTTCTCTGCTTGAAATTTTTGATTTCTCACAAAATGTTCATCCCTTTGAACTGAGGTCTAGGGTCCTTTTTATAGTGCCCATAAGTTTATTGAATTTGTTAATGAGATCTTTCTCTGAGTGATTTGGGGAATTTTCCCCACCGTTGGATCTTTGATCCGAGGGCCTCTGTTTTACAAAAGAAAATCTTCTTGTTTTATCAAAGACCGGAAAGATTTCTTTAAAATCTTAATTCTGTTTGGCGCAAATGCTCCAGCGCGTGACACGTGTCACGCAGTGCACAGCGCAGCGCAACTGCGTTAGTGCATTTGCGCTGACACGTGTCGCGCAGCGCACAGCGCAGCGCAACTGCGCTGACACGTGTCGCGCAGCGCAGTG
The DNA here is from genome assembly GCA_030015575.1 of Agapanthus africanus. Taxonomy (NCBI): domain Eukaryota; kingdom Viridiplantae; phylum Streptophyta; class Magnoliopsida; order Asparagales; family Amaryllidaceae; genus Agapanthus; species Agapanthus africanus. The sequence continues at coordinate 403,807,233 of CM057349.1, read as the reverse complement.
CTTGCGCAACTGAAGCGTTGCCTCCTTTAATTTTGCTTTAAATAGAGTTTTGCTCTGATTGGGCGCGTCTTCTTGGGCGCTGCGCTGACGTATCAGCGCCTGACATGTGGCGCGTTGCGCCCGAGATTTGAAGCGTTACTTTAAAATTTGAATTTTGAATTTCCAACAGAGATTTGCTCTGATTGGGGGAAACACACCAACATAGGAAATAAAATAAGGTTCAGAAAACATAATGGGTACAGGGCCTCAAGAATGGGTGGTTGACGTGCGCTAATTGATTAACGCGTGTTTTTTTAAAGTCCAGGTTGATATGTTATAGTCTTTAAATTTATTTGGTCATATGTCTGCGTTAAGCATATATATTTAACATTGGTGTTGTTTGGGTCGATATTGGACTCTAATACAACTCATGATCTGAGATGGTTGATTCTGATTTATAAATGAACATCCAAAGTTTTGATACCGATATTGGCCGATGCCAAGTTATATTGGATTTACCATTTGATTAGTAGGGTTCGCATTAATCAATGGTTGAGTAGATTTATTGATAGGTGGTTGGTTTTATTAATAGTTTATGGGGTTGTGGTTTATTATTGGGTTATGGCTTATTTAACATCATTACTTAATATATTAAAAAAAATATCATAGAAATATTTACCAGGTGTTAAATCAGCCATTTTAGATATCATTAATTGCCGAAGAATTCACCAAATTGTTTATAATTGCTTTTACTATTTATTTAAAGAATTACATGATTTTTCTTTCTTTTTTCCTTGTCGAACAATGCAAAATCTGATATTTCCAATTCGAGACAGCTGACTCTGATCCCAAGTGACCTCCGATACCAATACCGAGAATTACAACCTTAATGAAATTCTAATCATATGGAGTATCCATGCTGCTTTGATAATAACTTCGGTATTAGTTTGTAGTTTTGTACAACTTTTGGAAATATCGAGTGATTGATCTTGCGCCTTTACCATCTGAACTTCATCTTATTAAAATGGACTTGCATATAAATTGTGGAGGCCCGACTGGAAAATTGTTTACAATTTTACAACCGATTCTTGACTCCAGGGTTATCTTGATATGCATTCTTGATCTTGGTTAAAGGTAATAAGAGTTGGGCTTTCACAACAAACGATAAGAGATTCAATGAACCATGGCCTAAGTGTGTACAAAAGCAATGTTTAGTACAAAATATTGAGAAAACTAGGTTCTAGCCTTTTCAAAGGCTAAACAAGATGTAGAGTGTTTTTCGACACCCAATTGAAATAGGAATGAGCTTGCTTGTCAAGGATTGTACAGATTCTCTATGTCTAGGGTAGGCTAGGGTTTGTTGATTGTGGAGATACTTTTCTCCGGTAGCCGCTGACAAAACTGCCGTTAATTTCCACTCGCTCCAAAACGAGGGAACCTCCGATTAACGGATCCTGTGGGTCATGTGAACTCAATACGGAACGTTTGTGCTGGAAAATAAATGTAAATACGTGTTCACTTCATTTTTATTTTTATTTGTTCGTGTTCCATTCTTATTTATTTTCATTTTTGGTTTTATTATTTTTTTTACATAATTTTTAATAATAATTTTTTTGTTGGGGGTTTCCCCCAAAGAGGGGAAACCCCATAAAAGGGCCGGGGACCCCCCTGGGGAGGGATCCCCTCTAATTGGGGGCCTCCTCCCTTTAGGGAGGGCCTCGAATACTCGGGGGGCTCCCCAAAAGGTGCAAGTCCCCAAAGTTTCGGGGACCTCCCCCTTTGGGGGAAGGATCCCCCAAGTTTTGGGGACCCCCGGGTGGGGGAGTAGGTCCCCGAAGTTTTGGGGGAGGGACCCGAGGCTTTGATCCCCCTAATTTATTATTATTATTATTATTATTATTATTATTATATTGATCTTTTAGTTTTAAAATATTTTTATCTATCTATCTATTTATTATGTCATTTAATTTGGTAAATGGGGCTAGGCGCATGGATTTCGACAAAATTTTGGCAGCATAACTGCTAAATTCGTCGATTTATCGTATGAAAAAGTGAACTACGGAAAACTATGCACCCACCAAAAAGAAAATATGGACCGAAATCCGCATTCCAAAAGGAAATACGGACCGAAATCCACATTCCCAAACCACCGAAAAGGAAATACAGATCGAAATCCGTATTCCCAAGGGTTTCCCTAAAGGAAAGCCCGAAGGCTTTCCCTTTGATGGGGTCACCGCAACTTTTTCATGTTTGGTATAAAAGTGCCTTCTTGGATCTTCACGTCTTCAAAGTTAGGTCTTGAATAATAAAAAATAAAAAATGTCCCATTTCTCTTTTCCGATCTCTGGTTATTAAAAGATAAGGAAAATCTCTCTTTATCTCTTGGGATGTGAGAGGATCGACTCCTCTCTCTTTATTTTTTTAATGGGGCTTAGGATCAAATAAATTTTTTTTGAAGGAGAGGCGGAAGAGAGAAGAATCTGCGAGGTGAAAAGAAAGAGCGAGAGGCGGCTCAAAACCTTAGAAATTTTAGGGAACCAAAATTGTTGTTATTTCTTCACTTGGATGGGGTTTAAATACCCCTTGAGCTTTACAAATTGTCTTTTTGCCTATTCCTTGCAAGCATATGCACACTTTTTTACTTTTAGCATCATGTCCTACAATTTTGGCTTTTTGCCCACATTTTTTTACATTTATTTCTAAAAATTACATCTAAATTTATTTATTGCATAATTCTTTTTCTTTCTTCGATGGCCGGCTGGTTTCGTTTGGGTTTGAGGCAGTGTGGACATGGGCCCACTTGCTTCGGCCCAAATTGGTTGGACTTGGGCCCATTTGTTTGGGCGTTGACTTTGACTTTGACTTGTTGACTTTTTTTTTACTTTGACTGTAGGGTGTAATTTTTGATCCCAACACGAGAATAAAGGTTGTAGGGAAATTTAAAGAGTGGGGGTTAATTATGCGCTGCTTTGAAAGTAGTGGATGATAACTCTTAAGTCCTAAAAATGCAAACAAGCAACTGAAAAGGAAGAGATTATATGATAATTGCACGGTAGAAGTCCACTTCAAAAAATAGTGGTCTAAATTTTCTGGAACAGGAAAAGACATTGTATTCTGGGAGCATTTAGCAATATAATTCCTCAAGAGTGAAAAGCATGTCTGTAATGGGATTTGGCACTAACCGACGTATTTAGGAGCCTGTAGGAAAACATTCATGTCTGGAGCCATATTAGGAGCTGAGATCTAGTAATACTTTATTGAATTTGTTTAAGAAAGCCTCAAAATGATTGCATGAAGAAAAACAAGTCTCTTTTGATGTTTATCATCTTGGCCCTAGATCAGGGTGCTAGGACTCTAATTTTTACTGCTTGCATAATTACTAACTTCTGCTTGAAGCGAAATGACTAGCAGGTGATCCCTCCCCCCTTCTGATCCTGAAACCCTTGTCTGACATTCTTGTGTGTGTTGTCCTGTTGGTTACCTAGGCCCTTGTTCAACTAGCTATTATTGGACTTGTGGGCCAATATGGAAGCATCGCGTAGCCAATTATCTTGATTGTTAATTTGTAAGAGAGGATCTTGAATTTGCTCTTTTAGGTATCATTTTGCTTTCCATCATTGTAGTATGTAAGACACCGCGAAATTATTCGTGCACTAGCCCCTGCAAACCCGGAGACATACTTATTGGCACAACCATGCGTATCAAAGCATTTTGATTTCATATTGACTCTCTGTTGAGTGTTAGCGTATTGCTTCCTTCTTTTTCCTGTTCTCTCTTTGGCAAAGGCCTAATCGGTGCGGTTGTGTAATAGATTTTAACTGTAGTGGATTAGAAAAAATTCTCACTTCCCCCTATTAAATCTGACGGTACCCTATTGTAAATTAACTGTAGATTATTTTCGTTTCATGAAGGTTGAGTTCTTATTGCGCATTTCTAAGCGATGTTTTTTCCTTGTAAAATTATGTTGTAGAGCTTATGCTAGGAAGAAAGGAAGAAATAATGTCACGGTTGACGATCTTATAGATGTTATTACTCCGAAAGGCAGAGGTAAGAACGACCATCCCTTTATGTTTGCTGGCTCTCATGAATCTCATGATACAGGTTCAACATTATATTCATTGTAGTGTCTTTTGCAAATATTCTGTTTCTGATGTGTGCGTGTTTACATGCACTTGCACATGTGTAGGACAGCCTATTATTTTATTATTTTTTCTTTTGAAGAAACCTGATTACAATACATTTTTCTAACTTGCAATTAGTTTTACATCGTATATTTCTGATGCTTTTCTATATTTTTCTTGCTTGATTTCATGCAGCATCAGTACCTGATTCCGTGAAGGCCGAGTTGTTGCAACGCATTAGGTCATTCCTTTTGTCAGCTGTGCAGTAAGACTATGCCTTGAGTGCAACAGTATTTTCTCTTGCAATTTAAAATGCTAAGCTATATGAGAATATATTTATTCCTTAATCAGTTGTATTGAAATCATTATCAGTACAGTATTGCATGACGCGTTCTGCCATATTTATGATCTTAAATGCTTATGGTTGAAATCTTGTTTCAAGGAAAGAAATTGCAACTGCCATAATTTTCAGTTATAGAAAATAAGATTAGAATGCCATGCATGAATAATCTTGATTCTTGTTAAATAGTTATTATTACCCATTATTATCCATTGAGAGAATGGTAATTTATAAAATGCAAACACTGGTACAATAACGTTTTCTGTTAATATTTTTGGGCATCCAAAACCATAAATGGAAAATACCGGTGTATTAGATACAAGATGAAAGACAAACAGTTACACGGTTATTATTATCATTTTGATAGATTATAATTTCAAGGATAAACTGTCAAAATGCTCTTGGCCTGTTCAGAACTTGTGTAAAAACTGTTCAGAGGGCTCTTTGGCCTTGTCAAAAACCCAGGGCATATATTAAACCCTTGTGAAGCCAGTTGTCTATAATATCTAAGTAGCTGCATGTAATATCTAAACACACTACTACGATGAAGGGTTGTTCCTACGGATAGAGGAATTCGTGGGGGCAACTTTTTATTGTCCCTACGGAGTAAACCGTAGGGACATTGTTTGCACCTACGGTGTTCACCGTAGGGGCATATATAAATAAATTTAAAAATATTAAAATGCAATGTCTTTATTTGGCCCTACGTAGCGCAAAAGAGAGCCCTACAGATTAATCCATAAGGGCAAAAAAGGGTTATTTAAAAAAATAATAAAGTTAAGAATTTTCCCATCATCCCCTAAAATTTCCCAAACACCCGCATCAAAATTCCTCGTCTATCGTCGCCGCCCCACTCTCGTTGCCGAGTTCCTCCTCCATCGTCGTCGATTGAGCTCGCCGCCGAGTTCCTCGTCGCCGCCTTCACCACTTCGAGCTCCATCTTCCCGGCCTCCTCCACCTCGTCGAATCATTGCTCTCCACCTTCTCGAGGAACTTTACTCGTCAGCTTTGACAGAGATGAGTTAATTTTAATTTATAATTTTGTTATTTTTAATTGGTGTTATTATTGTTGATTTTAGGGTTAGGGTTATAAGACCGGGATAATTAGGGGTTAATTTGGGTTAGGGTTGGGTGATGATTAGGGTTAGGGTTAATTAGATAAAATAGGGGTAAGGTTAAGGTTAGGTTTATAGAGCCAGGTTAATTGGGGGTTAATTTGGGTTAGGGTTAGGCTTTGGGTGATGATTAGGGTCAATTGGGTAAAATAGGGTCAGGGTAAGGTTTTGGTGATGGTTAGAGTTAGGGTTAATTTGGGTTAATTAGGTAAAATAGGGTTAATTTGGGTTTGAGGGATGATTAGGGTTCAGATTAATTAGGTAAAATAGGGTTAATTGGTGTTGATTAGGGTTAATTTGGTTTAGTTAGCTGAATTTTGGGTTAATTAGGGATAATTTGAGTTAGGGTGATGATTATGGTTAATTTGGGTTAATTAGGGTTATGGTTTAGGGTGTACTAGTTTCTTCAGTAGGATACTAGATGATAACGTAAACGTAAAATTTTACCGTAAACATAAGAAAATCTTACACTAAACTAAAAACTTCAAACCCTTAAAAACGAAACATAAACATAAAACCTATTCAAGTTAAATGTTCAAATTAAAACCAATATATGATACTCGATGATAATATGAAACTTTCATATTTTCATCAATATTCATATGTGAAAATCGAAGTGCGATTTAGTCCCCGTCTATCGGTTAACATACGTTCGATATTCGTCATGACATATAGAAGTATACGAAGGTTGTTAAATATCGGACGGTATAGTTCGGTGTTAACAACCGTCGTGTAGTCTATATGACGAGAAGATTCAATCGTATGATAACCGATAGATTTGTCCAGTGTGGACAAGTTAGGAATGTATAAAACAAACACCTGCATTCACTTGTATTTTCATTCGTTTTGAGTTATTTCGTTGGTACTTTTCCGTGTACAAAAATAGATTAGATGTTCATTTCAACGTTGTTTCACAGTATTGAAATAATTATCTATTCTATTACAGTGTATTCGGAGAACAACGATGAGGTGCTGCCAAAATTTACTCGAAACGGATGAAAACAAAAGCGAATGGGTGTCTGCTCTATATATTCTTAATAGGATAGAAGGCTTACCCCCGACAGCCGAAACACACACATACAACACGAATACACAACAAACGCACACACAAAGCACATACATACTAACAACCTTACATTTAAGCGAAATCATAAATTGAAACACGCATACATAGAATACAACTCATACTTGGGTATTTTCAAATCTAACTTTGTTAATCAATAATTTATTCTTTTGAACGACAAACTTGCCTCTACCGATTTTCTTCTTTATCAGTAACCATCTCGTTCTTGGATTTCTCAATCTAGTCACTATAACCTACAATTTATATGTTATACAGTCTAACATGGCCCATGAGTATATCAGAGTTAAAGATTGGATGTACGTGGATTGACAACAATGCATGCAATCTACATTTGTCGCAGGAGTTGCTGCTTTCATTGAATTTGCACGCACACATAATAAAATCGTGTCAGAGAAGATTCTATGTCCGTGCGATACATGTAGGAATAAGTTCTGGCAGAAAATAGAATCGTAGAGCTTCACATCGTTAAATATGGTTTTACTAGACTTTAAACAACTTGGCTATATCACGGGGAAGGACAAAAAAAAGACGGTAATATGACAGAAGAAGGAGACGACGGTAATGCGGCAGAAAACGAAGAAGACGATAACTTCTTTTTAGGAGAAGAAATGGAGGATATGGTAGAGGCTGACCTAGGTGATAGTATTCCTACCGAAAATGACATTTCTTCCGGTCAAGGACCGCGTGCGGATAAGTATGAAAAGTTCATTAATGATGCTAGAAGACCAACTTATGAGAATACAATGTATTTCACCATATCATGGTCCGTCCAACTTTTCTAGATTAAGTGCCTAAATGGATGGAGCAACAAGTCATTCACGATATTTTTGAAGTTCCTGAAAGATTCTATGCCTTCCGGAAATAACGTGCTCGACAGCTGAGATGATGCCTGATTTAGGTCTGAAGTGTGAGAAGATTCATGCATATCCCAAAAATTGCGTGTTGTACAGGAAAGAGAATTTAGATTTTAAAGAGTGTCCAACATGCGGAAAGGCCATGTATAATCCGAAAGAATCTGATAAGAAGCCTGATATACATGTCAAGATAGCACGATACTTTCCAACAACACAGAGCTTGCAGAGGCTATTCAGGTGCAAGAAAACAGCCGAGGCAATAATTTGGCATCACCGTGCTGCTCTAAGTGAAAATGGAAAAATGAATCATCCAAGAGATTCACCGGCATGGAAGGATTTCGATAGGAGGCACGAAATATTCAGTAGTGATCCTCGCAATGTCAGCCTCGGACTCGCCAGTGATGGTTTCTGCCCATTCAACTATATAGCTGGAAGCCACATCACATGGTAAGTTGTAATGATAGTTTATAATCTGCCGCCTTGGTTGGGTATGGATCAATCTTACGTTATGATGCCTCTTTTTATTGACGGACCAAACTCACCGGGAAATAATATCGACGTCTATCTCTGACCTCTGATCGATGAGTTAAAATCTTTATTCATTGATGGTGTAGAGACTTACGATGCAAACACAGATACAACCTTCACAATACGTGCGGCTTTAATATGGACAATTAATGACTTTTCTGCGTATGGAATGTTATCAGGTTGGTCCGTACATGGTCACAAAGTATGCCCTTATTGCTATTAATATATAATATCGAAATGGTTGAATTTTAGCAGGAATGTTTCTTATTGCGGTCATCGGCATTTCCTGCCACTAAACCATCCCTACAAATTAGACGCTGCTCACTTTAATAGTCATCAGGAGCTTCTTGAACCTCCAGCCTCATTGTCCGGAGAGGACGTGATTGCTCAGTGGGATGGCTACAATAATGTGACCTTCGGGATAGATCCGGCAAAACAAGTCAAACCACCCTATTGGAACTGTTAAGGGTGTGCACAATGTCTTCCACATCTTTCAACTACGCCAATATGTGAGTGATCCTAGTCATGTGCTTAACCATTTAGAACTCACCTTAGGAACCGATCTAATGATCGAACGGCAGCCGGATGAGATTTTAGATCGGAAGAAGAAAGCCATACGGAATAAAATGGTCCAACTAGTCCGGGTAGTATGGCAGAAAGACTCCCCAAGAGAGTCAACTTGGGAGCGTGAAAATTGTTAGGAATATATATGCCCTAAAGACCATTATTGTATATTATAGTGGATGCTTGGATAAATATATACAGGAATTTCTTGCTCGACATGATAGTATGCTATCTAGTTGGTCTTTATCTCAACATGTGCACTTGTTTTAGTTTACTATCTCATTGAAACATGTTGATAAAGCCTTTAGAATGTTGGCTTGACTACCAGGACTATGATGCAGATCATATTAGTAGGGCTTGTGTAGTTCATAAGCACATCCTTAACAGTTCCTAGTCGAGGGAGTATCAAGACAGGGCATTGATATTCCAGAATAGACTAGTGTGTATGTTTCTTGACCCTGTATGGGGCAATGTTTGATCCCATAACCATTGGTGTTTGACATCAAAGATTGTACACAGGTGCTCATTGGAGAATGGGTACACCAAACGGACTTGCCGAGAACTTCTAGATGATATCATACTTATCGTCAGATAGCAGTTCTCTGGTGACACTTGTAGAGATTAGTCTGTAGATCCAAGATCGTTATAGTGTCTTGTGTGTTTCTTACTGTGCTTTGATTTCCTCCCTACCACGGCTCAAATGAGTCGTGCAAATAGGTGGTTTTTGGGTACATTCCCGAGTCACATAGAGGTAGTGAGCGATGGGAGGGGTTTTGTCTCTCCTGATATTGGGAGTTGATATTGCGCTATGCTCGATTGGATATAACAGCATGTCCCTGGCCAAGACTGATGAGATTTACTAATAAGTGTTATCAGTAATTTCTTGAAAGGTTATAGGCCACACATCGACATGACTTGTCAAGTTATTAGGGTCTGACGATTCCACCCCCAGACTCGATATGCGACATATCAGACGAAGAGACCGGACTGTACGGTAATTGTTGCTTATAGGCTCTACGGGAGTTTGGACAAGTTTGCTTGTTAATCTTCTATTCGTTCAATACCTGGGTAGCCGCTATGTCCAGCTAGTACCGCTGACGGCTTGTGAGTATCTGATGTGATCATTACTTACTGCTGGCGTATTGACGAGTTTTTAGAGTCCTACATAGAGGTTTCCTAGCTCAAGCGAAATGAAGTAGGGCACGTATGGAGATATGTGCGGGAGCTTGATTAAATACGAGTATATGATACCGTATTCTAATCTAGCGTTTTTGATATCAGCCGGGTTATATATGATATAACCGGATTATTGAATCAAGTGTTGATTCAATGATTTGATATATATATATATATATATATATATATATATATATATATATATATCGGTCATATATATCTCGGCTAATACACACACACACACACACACACGTATATATATATATATTCATTTGTATCATGGTTGCTGTAGGGTGTAGCTTAGACGAAAGTAAAATGTTCGATCGACATTTTAAACATGGAATTTTGCATGTTTCTGTCCAATTTTTCAAACTTCATATTTTTCACAATTAAAAATGCTCAGAAAATCGTGCAGGTAATTTTATGAAGGAACAAGAAACACGAGCACGTAACTCCACCACTTGGCTGCTGTAGGGTGTTTTTCGTCATCCCATTGAGATGGGAATACACGTCGCTTGTCAGGCGTATACAGATTCTCTCTGCTTAGGGTAGGCCGGGGTTTATTGATTGTGGAGATCCGAATCTCCGGCAGCCGCGGACTAAGCTGCCGTTAATTACCCCTCTCCTTTGAAGCGAAAGAACCTCCGATTGATAGGTCAACTAGTCATGCGAACTCAATATGCGGTGTTTGTGTGTATGTTTTTAGACGTGTCGGGGGCCCCGCAGAGTTTACGGGGGTCCCGCTACCCGTATAGCGGGGTGAGGGTCAAGGAGGGTAGCAGCACCCTTGCGGGGTGCGGGGCAGCGTCCCGTTGGAATTTTTTTCTAGCGGGGACGTGTTTTGAGTGTGGAGCGTATAAAAAAAAGAAAAAAGAAAAGAGAAAAAAAGAAGAAATGTAGCGTCCTAAGGACGTGTGGGCGTTGGAGAGCTAAGGCGCTTCTTTTTAATTTGGAGCGCTAAGGCTCTTTTCAGGCAGCTTTAATCAGTTCTGCGCTCTGAGAATTAAATTCTCGTTCATAAGAGACTTTTTCTCATAGATCTAAGAACCACGTTCTTATTTTAATAGGATATTTTACAATCTCTTCTGTTTTTATTAAAGACCTTGTCTTTTTAGATCTGTGATCCAAGAAAAATTAAGTTCTTTTCTCCTCCCCTTTTCATGATGAGATGCTATGATCTCTTTTTGTGAAAAACATCTGTTTTATAGATGTATGATCTTGAAGGAGAATTAGGTTCTTCTTTTGATGAGATGCTTTGATTTCTCTGTTTTATTTACCTTGAAGAAATTCTTCTTCTTCCGAGAGCTTGCTCTTCTCTTTGAAATTTCTCCAAGTTTATGGGGGGGTTTCTCTCTCTAAGACTTGAAGTCTTGGGTCCTTTATATAGGGGAGGCTGATTTGTTGAATCAGTTAAGGAAATCTCTCATTGAGAGATTTCTCAATGATTTGGGGGTATTCCCCACCGTTGGATGTTTAATCCAAGGGCTTCTGTTTTACAGAAGACAATCATCTTGTTTTTAACAAGATTGGGAAAATATTTTCCCATACAGAGCTTATTCTGTATCTTGGTGATTTTTAATCACCATTGGATCATTGATCCAACGGTGCTCTTGTAGGGTTCCTAGGCACACTAGTGAGGTCTCCCAAGCCATCAACCATGGCAATTTCAAAAATTATGGTGCCTACAAACCCTAAACTACGGATCGTCGGCTAGATGTTTAGGCGAACAATGAACTAGTTAACACTTAACTAATGAGAAAACGGAAATACAACCTTTGTAGATCCGGTGCTCCACCTCCATAGCTCCGCAACGAGGTCCTCTCCGCTGTCCAAATCGAATCCGGGCTCTAGGATTGGCTTCGTCGGAGAATGGGCAAGCTAGGTCGTCGATGTCCATGCCGAAGATGATCTACGTCGAGGCATCGCTAGATCAAGCTCACAACTTCACCAAGTCAAGAAACTTGTGAAGTAAACACACTCTACTACTTGGCAAGAGGTAGAGGATGAAGAAATAGGAAGTGGGTAGACTTTAGTTTTGGATTTCTCACTCTTTTCCAACAATCACCATTGATGGACCTTGGTTTTCTTCACTTGAAGAATGAAGAAGAAGAAGGAAATAGTTATGATAAGTTATTTTTAAAAAATAATAGAAAAACAAATACTTATCATAATGTTAACTAGAGTTAAGTGTAGAGAATGAATCATGGTTAGTGGGAATGGTTAGGGTTAAGGATGAGATAAGAATGGTTGACTAGATCAATGTTTCATGAAGCTTCAACTAAACTCCAAAATTTGCCACCATTCTTTTCTCTTTTCTTTCATTCATTTATCAAAAATAAAAGGATAATTAAATAAGATAAATGAATAATAAATAATAAACCCTAACCATTTCATTAACCAAGGTTTAATCTTTACACTTGAACCCTAGCATGACATGTATCATCAAACATGATACAATCAAGTGCACAAAAGTATATCGCATATACAATGCGCACATCCGAGTGAGAAAATCCATCTTAAGTGAACCGATACTAGTTAACGCAAAGTAATATATCAAATATATAATTATGCATTAAATCATTAAATCAACTCTTGATTTAACGATCCGGTCATATCGCATATAACCGGCTAGTATCCAATGTATCGGCTTATCGAATCAATCCATGATTCGATAACTAGGGTATATCGCATATAACCTAATCGATACATTCATCGCGAGAATGGAATACGGTATCACATACACGCATTATTCTTGGTCCCGCACATATCTCATATGCGCTCCTATTTCGTTTCGCTTGAGCCAGGAAACCTCTGTGTAGGACTCTAAAGACTCGTCAATACGCCGGCAGCAGATGATGATCATATCAAACACCCACAAGCCGCAAGCGGTCTGCTAAACGTAACGGCCACCCGGGTATTGAGCGATCTGAAGATCGACGAGCAAGCCCGCTCACACTCCAGTGAATCCGACCAGTAACACTACCGTACAGTCCGGTCTGATCGTCTGATATGTCGCATATCTCGCCTAGGGGTGGTAAACGTCAGACCCCAATAGCTCGATAAGTCGTGTCGATATGAGGTCTATAACTGTTCGAGAAACTACTGGTAACACTTACTAGTAAATCTCAGCAACCCTGGCCAGGGATTTCCTGTTATAGCCAATCGAACACAGCGCAACATCAACTCCCTATACCGGGAGAGACGAATCCCCTCCTATCGTTCATTGCCTCCATGTGACTCGGGACTGTACCCAAAAACCACCGTTTTGCACGCCCTCTTGGACGTGGTAAGATGGAAATCAAAGCACAGTGGGAACCACACAAGACTCTATGACGATCTCGGGTCAACAGACTACTCTGTACCAGTGTCACCAGAGAACTGCCATCTGACGTGAGGTATAATACCATCTGGGAGTTCTCGGCGAGTCCGTCCAGTGTACCCAGTCTCTACTGAGCACCCGTATATCATCTCTGATGTCAAACACCGATAGATATGGGATCATCCATCGCCCATCTGTATGGGTCGAGAAGGTATACGCTAGTCTACTCTGGTATATCGATGCCCCGTCTCGATACACCCACGACTAGGGACTTTGAAGGATGTACTTATGGACTAGCATGTCCCCACTAGTATGATCCGCATCATAGTCCAGGTAGTCAAGTACAGATCCTAAGGGCTTTACCAACATGTAACAGAGAGACAATCAGCATACACGTTAAGGTAAAGGGTAACCAGATAGCATACTATCATGTCGAGCAAGAAAGTCCTCCCTATATATGTCCCAGCATCCACTACAATATACATCCTATGTACAGTAATGGCCTCTAGGGCATACATATAACTAACAATCTCCCACTTGCACTAGGGCCATCTGTAGCAGTGGTTGCAGTATCTCATACTCAACCATCCCATGAAAGTCTCTCTCTGGGAACAGGCCTTTGTGAGTGGATCCGCTGTGTTGTCCTCTGAATCTGCTCTCCTAACCTCGATCACCCTGGAGATCAACTATCTCCATGATCAGGCGATGCTGCCTTAGAATATGTCTGGATCACTGATGGGACTTGCGTTCCTTGGCATAAGCCACAACTCCATTGTCTCACAATGGTAGGAACATAGTTCATCTCATGAACCAATATACACCCAAACAGCCTCTTTGGTAGCATCTTAAGTAGCAATGTATCCTGCCTTTATCGTCTAGTATGTCACGGTATCTAGCTTGGAACTCTTCCAATATACCGTCCCTTTACTGAGGGTAAAGACAATGCCTGTGACTGACATTCAGTCGTCTTTATCACCCTGGAACACTTCCAGTGATTCTCCCCAGGATCGATTGATACCATCTCACTACAACTAGTGAGAATCCTAACATCCAATTAAATCTATCTCATAGATCCAAAATCCAGGATTTAGTAGGTATCACTTTGATCCTATATGGAGAATTATGGTGATAAGCGGAGATTGACCGAGCGTAGCATAGGAAACTCCTTCCCTATCAAGAGTATGTCATCCACGTACTCTACGAGGATCGTCACCATACTCCCTACTACCTTTTTGTATATACAAGGTTCATCTACCATTTTGATGATGTCAACTTCTTTGACTAATCCATCAAAACAGATGTTCCAACTCCGCGATGCCTGCTCTATCCTATAAAGCAACTTGCACACGTTTCCGCTGCTCCCACTGTCTACGAAGCCCTCTGGCTGTGTACTTATAGACACTCTCTTCTAAATCATCATTTAGAAAAGCAGTCAAGACACCCAACCACCAGATATCGCAGTCATGGTATGTAGCCGTGACAAGTAGGATCTGGATGGACTTAAGCATAGCTACTTGAAAAGGTTTCATCATTATCCACACCTGGTCAATGATGTAGACCTTTAACAAGCCTAGCTTTGAAAGTCTCAACTCTTCCATGTACACCAAGTAATCTTCTCAAGATATACTTGCTCCTGATGGGGATTTAACCCTTCAGATATAGCAACCAAAGTCCATACTTTGTTGGTGTATAAGGATTCCATCTCAGATCGCTAAACATCCAGCCATTCTTACAGAGTCTCACTCCTGATGGCCAGCTCGAAACTAGTTGGGTCATCATCTCATGATGCAATCCTCGCTCCCACTGCCATAGAGAAACCGAAGTATCTCTCAGGTGGGTGAGGAACCCTACTAGATCGGCGGAGAGGCTGATGTTCGTTGGTAACTATTGAATCCTTTGGTTCCATCAAATCAACAGCTGTAGTTTGTATAGCTGGAACCTTTCCAGTTGTACATAACTGACCTTGCCTCGAGCTTGTCCGGATTTTGCTTTTCAGACATAGGCCGGACACCCCAAATCTTAACTAACTTAAGACATGGGTTCTTCCCATTCCATATCACATATGAAGTGGTAGGCAACTGATTTGATTCGAACCCTATTCAATAGGTATGCAGCTTCTCAAGCGCATAACCCCTAAAAGGAAATAGGTAACTCAGTAATACTCATCATAGAGCACACCATATCATATAGGGTGTGATTGCTCCGCCCCGATATACCATCGTGCTATGGTGTATTCGGAGGAGTAATGCTGAGAGAAAATCTCATTCCCCTTTGGAATGGTCCAGGAATTCCGTGCTCAAGTATTCTCCTCCTTGATCACATCAAAGGACATAATACTTTTACCCGTATTCTGGTTCTCTACTTCTCGCTTATATTCTGTGAATATCTCAAAAGGTTCGGACTTGTGTTTCAACAGGAACATATGTCTGAATCTTGAGAGATTATCAGAGAATGTAATGAAGTACAAAGAACCGGTCTTGGCATGTGTAGACAGGGGACCCACATACATCAACATGTATCATCCCAAGAGTTCACTAACTCTTTCTCTGTTTCCAATAAACGGAGCTATGGTCATCTTATCTTTGTGACATGACTGGCGAGTTTCACAAGATGTAAATTCAAACTGATTTAAATATACATCTAGATGTAACTCTAGCCAGTCGGGTCGCATCGATCTGACCTAGTCTACAATACCTCAAGAAGGATTCGTTCATTTCTGAACTCTTCCTCTTGTGTGTGTTCCGTATACTAAGAAATGTAGTTTGATTTAGAACATCAATGCTTTTAGATAACGTGCCTGAACCGATCAACTTTTGATATAGGAAATGTTCAAAACATTATCCAACAATACAAAATTTTATCATTTCTTTACTAATAAAGAGATAGATACGATTTTGTATATCAGGTTCGGTATCTAATAACATTCGTTCAGAATCAATGTATTTGTAATACAGGGTGACAGTGACCGACAGACTTGGCTGCAACACTTGCCCCGTTTTCTGTCTCATGAAACTTATCACCCGTTCTCAGTTCTCTACCTTTCTGTTGCCCTATGTAACAGATTACATATCTGGGATCCTGATCTGGTATCACATACCCAGGACGTAGAGGATACAGAGAAACAGTTCTATATAATGAACACACCCGAAGATGATGCATCATAATGCACTCTCCTCGTTTGGGCGGCACGGGAAATCTGGTATTCCCCAATTTCCTGCTCTGTCTTATAACAATTATAAGTTGGAGCGGGACCAACGTTCCCCAGCTCAGTATAACAAGCGGGTTCGGTCAATAATCCGTATTATTATCTTGATTAAGGCGTGATATGGTCGCTACCTGGAGAGAGAGAGAAGAAAACACTCAGCGTGCGCTCTGTCAAGAATAGATTGGTTATTATTTTATCTAATCAGGATGGCTCCCACTGCTTTTTATCAAATCTTCCTTCAAACCCTAAAAGGAAAGACTAGCAGGGATTAATTACACACTACAAGTTCGCCAATCTTTCAGCCAGGCCAGTGTCGGTACTTTGAGGGAGGTCCCCCGTGCTTTCGCACGAACCTAATTAATGCAAACCTCGTTTTCCCAGAGGCGTAACCTCGTTAACACCTTTCTAGACACCTACTTGATCGGCTAATTGTAATGTATAAAACTCTCCCAGGAGTAACACTTACTCGCAGCGGGTATCGGGATCCAACTATCTCATAGAAGGTATGCAATCTCATTGCAAATTTCAACACTTGAAATTCCCGATAATGTTTTGCCCCGAACGATCTATGACCTTGACAAGGTCAACAAACCATAGACCGCAAGTCAAGTTCAACCCGTCATTTCTTGATTGAATCAAATCCACCCGCACGACCCTTGACAAGGTCAACAAGGCCGCACGACTACCCTAACCCAATCTGCATCATATGCATAAGCAGATAAATACTGGTTAGCTACCGCACACTGCGCCTTGACAAGGTCAACAAACGCAGCACGAATACTAAACAGGATTTATCTGAAATGACGGAGGGCTACGACAGGTTTTTCTGAAAACCTATTGCGTAATGAACTTGATATCGTTGTAGGATCGAATGATTTTAAAAATGGAGTGCTTTTGAGGCTTTTCTAGGTTTGCTAAAGGAATCACTCCCGGTGAAGGGATCGTCGGTCCTTTCCTCGTCGAATGAGGTGCGGGATATATCATATATATCACCGTGCAAAGCAAAAACACTTAAAAGCAATCAAAAGACAAACCGAGTGTGTAGCATCTGCCAGTTATTGCTAAAGGAGTCACTCCCGGTGAAGGGATCTCGGTCCTTTCCTCATCGAATAAGGTGCAGGATATATCACATATACCGCTGTGCAAAGCAAGAACTGTAGCTACCTGTTTTTATTTTGAAATTCGATTCTACAACATCTTAGGTTTCTTTTTATTTCATTAATCACATTAATGAAGTCCCATCATTTAAGTACCTAAACATCACAGATAGATATGACGTACACTTATGCCATCCGCATTCGCCTCGATGTCCCCTCGTGCACCGTTAGGTTAGGTAACTAACGACAGAGCAGGGCAGAGCTAGCGCGGGTGTAAAACATAAGTAACATCTATATAATATATCATATATACTATATACTGTATCTATCACAGAACATCACATGATCACATCACAGATATCGCAACAGAAGAATCATATGAAATATTGGATATATTAGGACGTCCGTGTTTTCAATACGAGCCAGTATAAAACACGGATTCCACGGTCGCGATGAATAGCCAAACCCACACCCCTAGACCCCTACGAGAGCGGCAAGCAACCCTACCAATTCTAGAGTTAGGAGACCCGGACTCGACTCCTCGAGTTGGTCTCCCACTGGACTCCAGAACCCGGTCACTTGTGCTCCCCTCCTTGGGTCTATCCTAGTGCGGAAAAGTAAATAATATACAACAGGTGACAACTCCCGCAACCTGGAAGCGCCCCAATAAAAGAATATTACATACAAGTTTTTACATGAATGAAAATGAAAAACACTCATCTCACATAAAAACCCCCGGCTATTCAAACACGACGATCCAATATAACATATCCAGCAACACATAACATCCCATGTCATCAACGTAAGTAAATATGTCCATCCCAATTGTCGTTGACATATATACCAACGAAACCGGCGATATCACATATTACACTTACGGTCACAGAAAAGAAAGTGTAAAACTACAACAGTTGGAATCCGCAATCTGCATAGACATCGCATGCCTAATCAAATGAATATCTTAGACATCACATGCCTAACAATTATAAACCCCGCATTTTAGTCTCAAAATCGAAAACTCTTTTCAATATCAAGTCGGGCAATTCAACAAGATTCCCGACATTCTGATCGAATACTCGTCGCAAACTTCAGTAGGCGGCCGCACCCCCTGATACCGTCGACGAAGTGCACCAAGGCCGAAGACCGCTGCCGCGAGCACCCGAACGGATGCTTTCGGCGACGGGGTTCTCCTACAGTCACTTGGTCGGGGCTATGGAGTGAGGCTGTCTATTAAGTTTACCCGGCGAGTATCCGCGTACGCTACGTGATTGCGACGAACTTTTGATCACATCAAAATTCCGTGGCAACCGATCAAGTGAGACTAAACTGCTACGTTTATAACATTCATTTAGTTATCTCATAACTTTTGTGAATTCCAATTATTGTATCCCATTCCGGATAAATAGAAAATGTTAAACTTTCCGATCGAACAATCGAACACCCAAGTTTTCCCGATACAGTTCAACAAATGAAATAAGTCTAACAACATTCCGTTCGTACCTCAGTACCAACGGTCCAGCCGTAGAAGGGTCAAGCCAACGCCTCACATGTGGCACGCCGTACTGCCCCAAACCCGAAGGTTCAAAGGGCAGTTCAAGACGGTCACATAATCGAGTTAAGATTTGTTGTCTTCTAGAGGGACCATCGCGTTACTTGCACTACTTAGAACGTCGTCAAACTACGGAAAAATCCAACACTTAGAAATTTCCCGACAGGGGAAAAATTGGGTATTTATATCCGGTCGAACTTTTTAACATATTCTAAAATTTATCCGGAAAGCCACACAGACAAAATTTGATACTCCGATCGAAACACCGAATCCCCAAAACAACTGCAGAAAATTCAACTCTTGAAAAACAATTAAAAATTCCCAGAAAAACCAGCATAGGAAAAGTGGAATTACTGTAGAAAATGAGAGGCGCAAAACGACAAATTGGCCGAGTTTCCGCCGCACGAGCCAGGCTCGTGCCGCGGAAACGCGGCGCAATGAAGGAATCAGCCGTACGAAATTTACAGTATCCCTTAGAATTTCCTGCTGACTTTACTGAATATTTTTAATATGGAAAAAGACCAAATTTTAAAAATTGGACAGAGAGCATGTTTGATTCGGGGTTTCGGGTTCGTTCGGACTTCAAATTCCGTCTAGACTTCGCCTAAGGCTCTAGCTAGGCTCTGATACCACTGTAGGGTTCCCAGGCACACTAGTGAGGTCTCCCAAGCCATCAACCATGGCAATTTCAAAAATTATGGTGCCTACAAACCCTAAACTACGGATCGTCGGCTAGATGTTTAGGCGAACAATGAACTAGTTAACACTTAACTAATGAGAAAACGGAAATACAACCTTTGTAGATCCGGTGCTCCACCTCCATAGCTCCGCAACGAGGTCCTCTCCGCTGTCCAAATCGAATCCGGGCTCTAGGATCGGCTTCGTCGGAGAATGGGCAAGCTAGGTCGTCGATGTCCATGCCGAAGATGATCTACGTCGAGGCATCGCTAGATCAAGCTCACAACTTCACCAAATCAAGAAACTTGTGAAGTAAACACACTCTACTACTTGGCAAGAGGTAGAGGATGAAGAAATAGGGAGTGGGTAGACTTTAGTTTTGGATTTCTCACTCTTTTCCAACAATCACCATTGATGGACCTTGGTTTTCTTCACTTGAAGAATGAAGAAGAAGAAGGAAATAGTTATGATAAGTTATTTTTAAAAAATAATAGAAAAACAAATACTTATCATAATGTTAACTAGAGTTAAGTGTAGAGAATGAATCATGGTTAGTGGGAATGGTTAGGGTTAAGGATGAGATAAGAATGGTTGACTAGATCAATGTTTCATGAAGCTTCAACTAAACTCCAAAATTTGCCACCATTCTTTTCTCTTTTCTTTCATTCATTTATCAAAAATAAAAGGATAATTAAATAAGATAAATGAATAATAAATAATAAACCCTAACCATTTCATTAACCAAGGTTTAATCTTTACACTTGAACCCTAGCATGACATGTATCATCAAACATGATACAATCAAGTGCACAAAAGTATATCGCATATACAATGCGCACATCCGAGTGAGAAAATCCATCTTAAGTGAACCGATACTAGTTAACGCAAAGTAATATATCAAATATATAATTATGCATTAAATCATTAAATCAACTCTTGATTTAACGATCCGGTCATATCGCATATAACCGGCTAGTATCCAATGTATCGGCTTATCGAATCAATCCATGATTCGATAACTAGGGTATATCGCATATAACCTAATCGATACATTCATCGCGAGAATGGAATACGGTATCACATACACGCATTATTCTTGGTCCAGCACATATCTCATATGCGCTCCTATTTCGTTTCGCTTGAGCCAGGAAACCTCTGTGTAGGACTCTAAAGACTCGTCAATACGCCGGCAGCAGATGATGATCATATCAAACACCCACAAGCCGCAAGCGGTCTGCTAAACGTAACGGCCACCCGGGTATTGAGCGATCTGAAGATCGACGAGCAAGCCCGCTCACACTCCAGTGAATCTGACCAGTAACACTACCGTACAGTCCGGTCTGATCGTCTGATATGTCGCATATCTCGTCTAGGGGTGGTAAACGTCAGACCCCAATAGCTCGATAAGTCGTGTCGATATGAGGTCTATAACTGTTCGAGAAACTACTGGTAACACTTACTAGTAAATCTCAGCAACCCTGGCCAGGGATTTCCTGTTATAGCCAATCGAACACAGCGCAACATCAACTCCCTATACCGGGAGAGACGAATCCCCTCCTATCGTTCATTGCCTCCATGTGACTCGGGACTGTACCCAAAAACCACCGTTTTGCACGCCCTCTTGGACGTGGTAAGATGGAAATCAAAGCACAGTGGGAACCACACAAGACTCTATGACGATCTCGGGTCAACAGACTACTCTGTACCAGTGTCACCAGAGAACTGCCATCTGACGTGAGGTATAATACCATCTGGGAGTTCTCGGCGAGTCCGTCCAGTGTACCCAGTCTCTACTGAGCACCCGTATATCATCTCTGATGTCAAACACCGATAGATATGGGATCATCCATCGCCCATCTGTATGGGTCGAGAAGGTATACGCTAGTCTACTCTGGTATATCGATGCCCCGTCTCGATACACCCACGACTAGGGACTTTGAAGGATGTACTTATGGACTACCATGTCCCCACTAGTATGAGCTGCATCATAGTCCAGGTAGTCAAGTACAGATCCTAAGGGCTTTACCAACATGTAACAGAGAGACAATCAGCATACACGTTAAGGTAAAGGGTAACCAGATAGCATACTATCATGTCGAGCAAGAAAGTCCTCCCTATATATGTCCCAGCATCCACTACAATATACATCCTATGTACAGTAATGGCCTCTAGGGCATACATATAACTAACAGCTCTGATTTACAGAGCATAATCTTTCTTGTTTGGAAAGATTCTGAGGAGTATTTTCTTAACAGAATTTTATTATGAATTTTGATAATTTATCATCTTCGTTGGATGTTTGATCCAACGGTGGAGAACATTTAGTTCTGGCGCTTGCCGCTCTCGTGCTTTGCACGTGAGCGCTACCTCAGAGTCTTTGACTCTTTAGCGCTGGCGCTCGGCGCTCTCGTGCTTTGCACGTGAGACGCTGCCTCAGAGTCTTTGACTCATGGCGCTGGCGCTCAGCGCTCTCGTGCTTTGCACGTGAGACGCTGCCTCTTTACTGAAAGTGTCTTTTCACCTTCCTTCTCCACTTTTCCTGAGTTAAGCTTCTCTTTCCCAGAGCTTAGAAATAGTTCCATCATGCACAGTATTTTCTGTGTCTAGACTTAAATGTCTACCTTCATAATCTGAAGCAACGCTTCTTTTCTCTCTCATTTTCTGAGAATCATTTTAACAGAGAAGAGTTATGGCTTGTAATCGCCCACATGCTCGCCGTCAGTCATGAGAGGTGCCCATTTAGAACATCAATGCTTTTAGATAACGTGCCTGAACCGATCAACTTTTGATATAGGAAATGTTCAAAACATTATCCAACAATACAAAATTTTATCATTTCTTTACTAATAAAGAGATAGATACGATTTTGTATATCAGGTTCGGTATCTAATAACATTCGTTCAGAATCAATGTATTTGTAATACAGGGTGACAGTGACCGACAGACTTGGCTGCAACACTTGCCCCGTTTTCTGCCTCATGAAACTTATCACCCGTTCTCAGTTCTCTACCTTTCTGTTGCCCTATGTAACAGATTACATATCTGGGATCCTGATCTGGTATCACATACCCAGGACGTAGAGGATACAGAGAAACAGTTCTATATAATGAACACACCCGAAGATGATGCATCATAATGCACTCTCCTCGTTTGGGCGGCACGGGAAATCTGGTATTCCCCAATTTCCTGCTCTGTCTTATAACAATTATAAGTTGGAGCGGGACCAACGTTCCCCAGCTCAGTATAACAAGCGGGTTCGGTCAATAATCCGTATTATTATCTTGATTAAGGCGTGATATGGTCGCTACCTGGAGAGAGAGAGAAGAAAACACTCAGCGTGCGCTCTGTCAAGAATAGATTGGTTATTATTTTATCTAATCAGGATGGCTCCCACTGCTTTTTATCAAATCTTCCTTCAAACCCTAAAAGGAAAGACTAGCAGGGATTAATTACACACTACAAGTTCGCCAATCTTTCAGCCAGGCCAGTGTCGGTACTTTGGGGGAGGTCCCCCGTGCTTTCGCACGAACCTAATTAATGCAAACCTCGTTTTCCCAGAGGCGTAACCTCGTTAACACCTTTCTAGACACCTACTTGATCGGCTAATTGTAATGTATAAAACTCTCCCAGGAGTAACACTTACTCGCAGCGGGTATCGGGATCCAACTATCTCATAGAAGGTATGCAATCTCATTGCAAATTTCAACACTTGAAATTCCCGATAATGTTTTGCCCCGAACGATCTATGACCTTGACAAGGTCAACAAACCATAGACCGCAAGTCAAGTTCAACCCGTCATTTCTTGATTGAATCAAACCCACCCGCACGACCCTTGACAAGGTCAACAAGGCCGCACGACTACCCTAACCCAATCTGCATCATATGCATAAGCAGATAAATACTGGTTAGCTACCGCACACTGCGCCTTGACAAGGTCAACAAACGCAGCACGAATACTAAACAGGATTTATCTGAAATGACGGAGGGCTACGACAGGTTTTTCTGAAAACCTATTGCGTAATGAACTTGATATCGTTGTAGGATCGAATGATTTTAAAAATGGAGTGCTTTTGAGGCTTTTCTAGTTTTGCTAAAGGAATCACTCCCGGTGAAGGGATCGTCGGTCCTTTCCTCGTCGAATGAGGTGCGGGATATATCATATATATCACCGTGCAAAGCAAAAACACTTAAAAGCAATCAAAAGACAAACCGAGTGTGTAGCATCTGCCAGTTATTGCTAAAGGAGTCACTCCCGGTGAAGGGATCTCGGTCCTTTCCTCATCGAATAAGGTGCAGGATATATCACATATACCGCTGTGCAAAGCAAGAACTGTAGCTACCTGTTTTATTTTGAAATTGGATTCTACAACATCTTAGGTTTCTTTTATTTCATCACATTAATGAAGTCCCATCATTTATGTACCTAAACATCACAGATAAATACGACGTACACTTATGCCATCCGCATTCGTCTCGATGTCCCCTCGTGCACCGTTAGGTTAGGTAACTAACGGCAGAGCGGGGCAGGGCTAGCGCGGGTGTAAAACATAAGTAACGTCTATATAATATATCATATATACTATATATGTATCTATCACAGAACATCACATGATCACATCACAGATATCGCAGCAGAAGAATCATATGAAATATTGGATATATTAGGACGTCCGTGTTTTCAATACGAGCCAGTATAAAACACGGATTCCACGGTCGTGATGAATAGCCAAACGCACCCCCCTAGACCCCTACGAGAGCGGCAAGCAACCCTACCAATTCTAGAGTTAGGAGACCCGGACTCGACTCCTCGAGTTGGTCTCCCACTGGACTCCAGAACCCGGTTACTTGTGCTCCCCTCCTTGGGTCTATCCTAGTGCAGAAAAGTAAATAATATACAACAGGTGACAACTTCCGCAACCTGGAAGCGCCCCAATGAAAGAATATTACATACAAGTTTTTACATGAATAAAAATGAAAAACACTCATCTTACATAAAAACCCCCGGCTATTCAAACACGACGATCCAATATAACATATCCAGCAACACATAACATCACATGTCATCAACGTAAGTAAATATGCGCATCCCAATTGTCGTTGACATATAGCAACGAAACCGGCGATATCACATATTACACTTACGGTCACAGAAAAGAAAGTGTAAAACTACAACAGTTGGAATCCGCAACCACCTCAGACATCGCATGCCTGACCAAATGAATTACTTAGACATCGCATGCCTAACAATTATAAACCCCGCATTTTAGTCTCATTATCGAAAACTCTTTTCAATATCAAGTCGGGCAATTCAACAAGATTCCCGACATCCTGATCGAATGCTCGTCGCAAACTTCAGTAGGCGGCCGCACCCCCGATGCCGTCGACGAAGTGCACCAAGGCGGAACACCGCTACCGCGAGCACCCGAACGGATGCTTTCGGCGACGGGGTTCTCCTACAGTCACTTGGTCGGGGTTATGGAGTGAGGCTGTCTATTAAGTTTACCCGGCGAGTATCCGCGTACGCTACGTGATTGCGACGGACTTTTGATCGCATCAAAATTCCGTGGCAACCGATCAAGTGAGACTAAACTGCTATGTTTATAACATTCATTCAGTTATCACATAACTACTTGTGAATTCCAATTATTGTATCCCATTCCGGATAAATAGAAAATGTTAAAATTTCCGATCGAACAATCGAACACCCAAGTTTTCCCGATACAGCTCAACACATGAAATATGTCTAACAACATTCAGTTCGTGCCTCAGTACCGACGGTCCAGCCGTAGAAGGGTCAAGCCAACGCCTCACATGTGGCACGCCGTACTGCCCCAAACCCGAAGGTTCAAAGGGCAGTTCAAGACGGTCACATATTCGAGTTAAGGTTTGTTGTCTTCTAGAGGGTCCATCGCGTTACTTGCACTACTTCGAACGTCGTTAAACTACGGAAAAATCCAACACTTGGAAATTTCCCGACAGGGGAAAAATTGGGTTTTTATATCCGGTCGAACTTTTTAACATATTCTAAAATTTATCCGGAAATACACAAAAGACGAAATTTGATAATCCGATCGAAATACCGAATCCCCAAAACAACTGCAGAAAATTTAACTCTTGAATAAATATTAAAAATTCCCAGGAAAACCACCACAGAAAAATGAGAATTACTGTGAAAATTAAAATGCACAAAACGACAAAGACGCCGCGCATCCGCCGCACGAGCCATGCTCGTGCCGCGGATCCGTGGCTCTTTGATGGATTTAGTGCATCGAATTTCACAGTAGATCTTATATTAGCCTGCTGATTTTTCTGAATATTTTTAATATGGAAAAACTCACTGTTTTCAAAAAAGTACAGAGAGCATGATCGGAATTGGGTTACGGGTTCGTTCGGACTTCAAATTCCGTCTAGACTTCGTCTAAGGCTCTAGCTAGGCTCTGATACCACTGTAGGGTCCCTAGGCATCCTAATGAGGTCTCACAAGGCATCAACCATGCCAATTTCAAAAAATCTAGGTGCCGAGAAACCCGACTACGGATCGTTTCTAGATGTTTAGGCGAAAACATAAACTAGTTAACACTTAACTAAGGGAATACGGAAATACAACCTTTGTAGATCCGGTGCTCCACCTCCATAGCTCCGCAACAAAGTCCTCTCCGCTGTCCAAATCAAATCCGGGCTCTAGCGTCGGCTTCATCGGAGAATAGGCGAGCTAGGTCGTCGATGTCCATGCCGAAGATGATCTACGTCGAGGCATCGCTAGATCAAGCTCCACCTTCACCAAGTCTTGAAAACTTGTGAAGGAAACACACTCTACTACTTGGCAAGAGGTAGAGGATGAGGAAATAGGAAGTGGGTAAACTTTAGTTTTGGATTTCTCACTCAAAATCATCACTTGCCATTGATGGAGGCAAGCTTTCTTCATGTGAAGAAAATGAAGAAGAAGAAGAATATTATGATAAGATTAATTAGAAAAGAAAAGAAAAACAATCCTTATCATAATTGTAACTATGGTAAAGTGTAGAGAATTAACTTGGGTTAAATGAATGGTTAGGGTCAAGGTTTCATGAAGCTTCCACTAAACAACAAAAAAAGCCACCATTCTTTTTCTCTTTTCCATTTATTTTCCAAAATGAATAAATAGATAAATAAATGAGAAAAGGAAATCAAACCCTAATCATAAGTTTAACCATGGTTTAATTCTTTACACTTAACCAAGTAAACATGTATCATCAAACATGATACAAACAAGTGCACAAAAATATATCGCATATACAATGCGCACATCCGAGTGAGAAAATCCATCTTAAGTGAACCGATACTAGTTAATGCAAAATAATATATCAAATATATAATTATGCATTAAATCATTAAATCAACACTTGATTTAATGATCCGGTCATATCGCATATAACCGACTAATATCTACAGTAACATCTGATCGAATCAACACTTGATCCGATAACCCGGGTATATCGCATATAACCGATCAATGTCACAGATCGCGAGAATCGAATACAGTATCACATACTGGTATCATTCTCGGTCCCGCACATATCTCATATGCGCTCCTATTTCGTTTCGCTTGAGCCAGGAAACCTCTGTGTAGGACTCTAAAGACTCGTCAATACGCCGGCAGCAGGTGATGATCATATCAAACACCCACAAGCCGCAAGCGGTCTGCTAAACGTAACGGTCACCCGGGTATTGAGCGATCTGAAGATCGACGAGTAAGCCCGCTCACACTCCAGTGAATCCGACCAGTAACACTACCGTACAGTCCGGTCTGATCGTCTGATATGTCGCATATCTTGCCTAGGGGTGGTAAACGTCAGACCCCAATAGCTCGATAAGTCGTGTCGATATGAGGTCTATAACAATTCGAGAAACTACTGGTAACACTTACTAGTAAATCTCAGCAACCCTGGCCAGGGATTTCCTGTTATAGCCAATCGAACACAGCGCAACATCAACTCCCTATACCGGGAGAGACGAATCCCCTCCTATCGCTCATTGCCTCCATGTGACTCGGGACTGTACCCAAAAACCACCGTTTTGCACGCCCTCTTGGACGTGGTAAGATGGAAATCAAAGCACAGTGGGAACCACACAAGACTCTATGACGATCTCGGGTCAACAGACTACTCTGTACCAGTGTCACCAGAGAACTGCCATCTGACGTGAGGTATAATACCATCTGGGAGTTCTCGGCGAGTCCGTCCAGTGTACCCAGTCTCTACTGAGCACCCGTATATCTCCTCTGATGTCAAACACCAATGGATATGGGATCATCCATCGCCCATCTGTATGGGTCGAGAAGGTATACGCTAGTCTACTCTGGTATATCGATGCCCCGTCTCGATACACCCACGACTAGGGACTTTGAAGGATGTGCTTATAGACTACCATGTCCCCACTAGTATGATCCGCATCATAGTCCAGGTAGTCAAGTACACATCCTAAGGGCTTTACCAACATGTAACAGAGAGACAAACAGTATACACGTTAAGGTAAAGATCAACCAGATAGCATACTATCATGTCGAGCAAGAAAGTCCTCCCTATATATGTCCCAGCATCCACTACAATATACATCCTATATACAGTAATGGCCTCTAGGGCATACATATAACTAACATGAGCCTGGTTTCACACATATCTGTAAACAAAACTTAAGCCGGCATAAACAGGAACTAATAGCTCTTGGCCGAAGATTTTGGCGGGAACAACCCCTTCAAGTCTCCTGCTGATCCCCGCTATCCAGCCTACCCGGAACTAGCACTCATTACTGAATCCACTTTCTTTTTAGTAACAACTGTCATTCCCTTAAGAGTTCCTCCTGAAAGTGTAGTCGTATTCCCTTAAGAGTTCCTCCTGAAAGTGTAGTCGTACGCGTCTCAGTATATGCATAAAATCTTCAATATCGATGGTGAGGAATAACTGTCCACTGCAACTTCGCACCAATCTCTTATCCCATTACTCTCCAATATCAATCAATTAAGAAACATATCACGATAGTCACATAAACTGCAAGTCATACTTGGTTACGACCAAGCCCGGAGCCTTACAAAACTCTAAAAACATGAATTCGGCATCTCTGGTACTTTGTTGAAGAATCTGGCTAAGCTCACCTTCGAAAACTCGTCTCAATTCGTAGGAGGAAAACTTACTGCATGATCTCTTTCTCGAGCGACTTGCATCAGTTCTGAGCAAGACCTATCGGAAGAAGCTAATCAACTTCTCCAACCTCGCATCGGAGTGCCACAACGGATTAAAAGTCCTAACCATCCACATCTGAACGGCTATGAATTCTTTTGATTCATCTACACTTGTAAACATCGTGAACTTTTAATTTCGTGAACTCTGGAAGCATCATCTCGATAACCTCAACAATGATTGGTGCCGCTGTCTGAACAGTACGCAACACCAGAATCTTCGGAGAGGGAAAAACATCACGCTTCAAGTCCGGCTGATCTCTAGCAATGACTCTACCATCTGGTGCGGATCCCGAAAAAACTCGCTTCAACATTAGAACTCGATCAATTATAAATAAACGACATGTCTCTATATCCCGGAATGTCACCCATGTCAGTCCTTATCCCAGACAAGTCTGCTCTGACCGTATCTCTAACTGCAGCCCTCTCGGCTCTCATAAACATGATGACCGGAACAATCAACATACATTGAAGAGGATAGATCAACTGAATGAATAGAAGGAAGATCTCAAGATATAAATCCTAAGGTAACTTAGGCGGAGTATCATATTGTAAATATACTGCGGAACATATGTATAGTACGTCACTCTACTTAGTACCTATTCCATCAACCAAGGTCATCTTATATAACGAAAGTTCGGGTATAAAACCCCCAAAGTCAAGTCTAAGTCCTATAAGGTAAGTCCAGGTAACAAAAGTGCATGCTTAGACCCCATATAGCCAATCCTAGACTCGAACAAAGATTAAACCAGACGCTCTGATACCAACTTTGTCATGACCTAAATGTGGTACGTGACCGGCACTTAAATCACGTGACATCTAAAAATGTCGACACGGTCCAAGTATGCCGAAACCCGGAATCTAAACCTTTTTCTTTTGAAAATATTGGAGGTGAAGCTTTAATAATCATCAGATGGAATCATTTTAAAATAACCATTTAAATTTAAATAAGTATGTTTAAAGAGCATTTATGACAATTTGAAATTTGACAACACCTCTTTTATAAATTTTGCATAAAACCCGATACAACTACAACAATAAAAATAGTATCCCAACGGGAGCTAATCTCCACGTCCAAACGGCGGAGAAAACAAGCAAACCATATACAAAGTTGACTCCAATGAGTGCGATATTACAAATTCTAAGTCTCGCTTCTAAGTCCACAATATACCATTTCTAAGTTGATGGAGTTTTTGCTAGATACAAGAATATATGAATAACCAAGTGCGAGTACGATACAATAGTAACTCACTTACCCAAAGCAATCACCGAAAGGAATGTATGCCAAGTCGCTGATAATCCAAGCGGTAAAAGCTGCAAGAAACTGTGGCACAACGGGAATGAGTTGCCAACTCAGTGAATAAAAGTACATCACAAGGTAGAAATCGAAATGCACGACGATACCTAGGTCATAAGTATGGTACTATCATAATCTGTACTAATATAATATATGATATGTATATGTATCATAATGCAACACTATCATACAATCCCAACTAGAATATATTAAATGCAAATGACCTGTATCTAGGTATAAGCCCAATGTTGCCAAAAATATATATATGTAAACCTCTTCTTTAAAATAGCCGCGGAATAGATATGTCATGCCATAAAAGCAGACGTGATAGTATGACATATAATAGGTATCTTAATTTAGATATACGTCATGCTGTTTTGGTAGAGAAGGTTTAGAGGTTTATAATTTTAAAGATTTCAGTGTATGGAGGCTATAGTTTGCTTTTGAATTCCTTTTTATATGCAAATGCCTGAAAAATGATATGCAAGTACTGTCCTCCGGATCAGTCCTGAACGGCTACAATAACTGTAATCTAACTGTGTACCTCATGATATCAACATATCAATATATATATATATATATATATATATATATATATGGATGTCCAGTATCGACACCCGAAATCAGAAATCTCTCGTGTCTATCATCGACACACAAATCATCAAATCTCTCGTGTCCATCACCGACATTCAAATGCAGATATCGTCGACCCCATCTCAATAGATGATCGTCACCCGATATCTCTGGCCCCGGTCGGTATCCCCTGGATATCCGTCGTGCCCAAATCGAACCCCGGTCAGTATCCCCTGGATATCTGCCGTGCTCATTTCTATCTCCGGTATCGAGTATTCTCGCTAGGCTTCCCGCCTCAACTGCGGCTATCTTGCCCCTCGGTCTCGATCCGGGTCCACCATATATCCGACTGTATAGCTCCCCTACTCAGTTCGGATAAACAAGTCCGAAACTGTATAACTGCCCTACTCGGTTTGGAATAAAACAATCAGAAAACATTAAGCTCATGGTGGACGCCAACTCATCATATTCAGAAATATCAAGTAAAGAATGAGAATAATTACATAAATCATTCTGATGATATATTATATATATACATATATAACAGCGTCCCATACCACTGATATATATCATCAGGAGTAAAATATCCAGAAATTCTATAAGAATCAAATATCAACATCTATAGTAATGGTATTCGCAATGTGCAATAGAAAATAAAGTAAGACTGCGTAAATAAATCATACAGGCACAAGATATCAATTCTACTGTGTCATGGCACTATTAATGATGTGTAGTGTAGCATACGTATCTGTGCTCGTACAGTATAGCAATCATTAGTGTTTGTACAAGTGTTCTAACGGTGTAATAACCTACTCATATCGACATCTACATTTACATTATATGTCATAACGGTCCTACAGTGACATGGCAGTACCAATGAGGTGTAGTGTAACATATGTATATGTGCTTGTGCGGCATAGTACTCATTAGTAATTGTGCAGTGTTCTATCAGAGTGTTCGTACTACGGAAACGTATTATATCAATACTATCATGCGAACTAGTAAGTGATTCTAAGCATAACTAATAAATATAAATACTTGCTATGAGCTATACCATTATCTTTGAAAATGAATGAAACATTGGTTTTAAAATGAGTATAGCTCATTCAGGTATTATGTTCTAAAACGGAATAAAACATTTATTTACGAGTTTAAAGATAACTTGGCCGTTATTCGGCATACTAATCTCATTATCATCAATACAATATAATATCTAGTATAACACCTCACATTATCACCATGTCAAATTCACTTCTAGTACTGTATACTCTTTCGTATCAATTTATCCAAACCATACGTAAACTACATGCAAATAAGTATCATGCTATATGCAAATTAACTTCAATATCCATATCTTAAGTAATTACTAAAACTACTATATACCATACTACTATTTATAAGGTTTCGGGGGTGCTATACGCCATCCACCCGACTTCCCCCCGTAGATGTAAATCTACTCACCAACTTGATGAGCTTGCTGAAATCCATGCTGATATGTCCGCCAACTCCGTCTTGGAAACCTTCGCGATCGTACCTATAATCGTCGTTATATCATATCGACGTAAATATCATGCCAAAACTCAAAACAACGAGATAGGCACCCATAGATTAGAACCTACAGCATACTTAACCCAAAAATGACAATACAAACCTGTTGATAACGTATAAATGTTAACGGTTCAGTTGCAATTCAAAATACGAAAAAGCCATATCGTAAATATCTGAAATTTGGTAAAACCATTACTAAAACATTCCCAGATTTTACTGTATAAATATTGGGACAAATCAAATAACACGGTGACTCATAAAATGCCAAACTAAAACCACAGAAGTAAAACCTAACACTAAACCTCAACACAAGACCGACGACCTTGGAAAATAGGGCCGGGTCAAACATGGATCTAGGGTCTCGTGCTTTGAGTAAAGTTCTTTAATGGTCTCATTATAGTTTTGGTCTTGCTAGTTTTTTCTAGTGGTTATATCTATTGGTTCCAAATTCATTTTCAGTGAGCTAGATATCACAAAATACACTATTTTCCTATACAGCGCACTAAAAACAGATATGTGAAATATATTGAAAATATAACACAAACTAACTATACCAAACACCTTAATATATAAACAGAGAGCTGCCCTAAAAAACTAACTCCTAACTCCATTGAAAAACCGGCGAGCTCGTAATTTGGGCAGTTGTCGCCGGCCGATTGTGCAAGTAATGAGTTCGTGTTTCTGGAGTGTATTATAGATTCAATCATTATGATAAAGGTATTGTTTGATTTTGTTAATTACCATCTAAACTATAGCAAATTCAAAACAAAGCGTATACTTATCAAAATACGATATTTCTGATATCCGATTTCTATACTAAAACGGCACTAAATTAAAATTTGCAGGGTTGAAACTTATACCTACAGAAATATCACTGAAAAGGCTTCCTCTAAGTTGCACAAGTTCAAAGATCCTAGCTAGAGGGTGGTGGTGGTGATCCTTAGTACTTGGTCTCTCTTCTCTTCTCCTTTCTTTTCTTTGTTGTTCTAAAATTTCTTTTTCTTTTAAGCTAATTAACTTGTTTCAAAAATGATATATGAACTGAACTAATTTGAAAAGATAATGAGTATGAGTGATGAGTTGTAGGAGGAGGTGTCACCTAAAAAGAGTGGTATATCTATACAAATAGGAGGTGTAGCATGGAAGGTTCATGCAAAGAGGATGTGTCACCATGAATCATGTCATGCAAGCATGAAGTGTCATTTAGGTTATATTATACCATGAGTGTAGTTTAAGCTTAACCATGACCTTATCTTTTTACACATAAACCCTCACAAAACTTCCTAACTTTCATAAATGATTAAATTTTTCACAAAACCCCTCATGATACTTATTATTACATAAACAAACTATTTCTTTACTAATTTAATCTACTATATATATAAAAAGGTCTTTTATCACAATTAATTTTAATTAAACATTTTTAATTTAATAAATAAATAATTTAATTAATTAAATATTTCAAATTGTTACAGTGGTCTTCGAACCAAATTCATCATCCGCGAAAATGGATCCTTACGGTATGGGAGCCGTTTATACGTGCCAGTCGGCTCTGTTCGGGAAGAGTTGATGAAAGAATATCACAGCTCTTCTTACTCTGTACACCCCGGTGGCATGAAGATGTACAAGGATCTACGACAACAGTACTGGTGGTATGGAATGAAGCGATAAGTAGCAAGGAGCGTAACAAAATGCTTAATCTGCCAGCAAGTGAAGGCTAAGCATCACAGAACTGCTGGTCTACTTCAACCGTTACCGATCTAAGAATGGAAATGGCAGCATATTACCATGGACTTCATGACTGCTCTCCCACGCAGTACGAAGGGTAATAACACAGTTTGAGTTATTGTGGATCGACTCACCAAGTTGGCTCACTTCATCCCATTCAGAGTTGGCCAAGTAACCGAGACGTTGGCAAGAAAGTACATGGAGGTGAGCAAAAATCTAAAGTAAGATTTAAACTCTCAAGATATATCTACTTGTTTTGATACCCGTAAACTCATGCAGGAGATCATGAGATTACATGGGGTACCTGTCTGCATCGTCTCCAACCGTAATACTAGATTCCAATCTCAGTTTTAGCAGAGTCTTCAAGCCAGCCTGGAAACAAGTCTGAATTTTAGCACGGCGTATCATCCCCAAACAGACGGACTGTCCGAACGAACAATTCAGATCCTAGAAGATATGTTGAGAGCATGTATGGACTTCAGAGGTTCGTGGGAAGATCACCTACACCTTGTGGAGTTTTCCTATAACAACAGTTACTAGGAAAGCATTGGGATGACACCATTCGCATCACTATACAGACGTAAGTGTCATTCCCCACTGAGTTGGGACGGCGTTGGAAATCGTGAACTCCTTGAGCCAGAGATGATCGTGGCAACTGTAGGTGTAATTCACACGATCAAGGAGAAGATGCGCATCGCCCAGGACTGACAGAAGCATTGGGCAGATGTAAAGCGTCGACACTTGGAGTTTCAACCCGGAGAGCATGTGTTTCTGAAGATCTCCCTGAATACAGGAGTGATACGTTTTGGAAAACGGGGTAAACTCAGTCCAAGGTATATCGGACAGTTTGACATACTTGAAAGAGTTGGAAAAGTGGCGTACCGCTTGGCACTACCGTCCTCATTGGAAGGAGTGCACAATGTATTCCACATATCCCAGCTACGACGATATGTGAGCGACCCCAGTCACATACTTGATCACTTAGAGCTCACTGTGCAAACCAACTTATCTTACAAGCAACAACCAGTCGAGATCATGGATCGAAAAGTGAAGACATTGCAGAACAAGGAGATGAACTTAGTCCGAATGATGTGGAGAAAGGATTCACCAGGAGAATCAACCTGGGAGAAAGAAGATGATATACGTACACGATACCCTCATCTATTTGAAGTTTAGTCATTTGTATAAATTTTGAGGACGAAATTTTTGTAAGGAGGGTATGATGTAACGACACTGAAATCCATGTATAAATATAACTTGTTCAATTTATAGAAAGGGTATTTCAGCCTGATTAGGAGTTATAAATTAAAATTGTTAAATAAAAGCAAGAAGCAATTTGTAATTCACTGGTTAATAATCTCTATTGCTGTGCTTTAGCCTGCAAGTTCGAATCCCATCAGCTTAAATTATTTTTAATATTTTTTCTTTTTAATTTTTCGGAAGTCCAAGAGTTGCACATACAATTCACGGAGAAATGAAAAGTTGCAAAGAAAATTATCTGGAGAAATGAGGAGTTGAGACAAAATTGAGCACATGGCCTAAACCCCGAGACCTACCTCTAAATCCTGGCCACCCAAAATACCTCAAAACTGCAATTTGCGGTTGGATCTGCCCTGATCGTCTCCGTGCTTCACCCGTGCACCCCTTCAGCTCCCATCTACTCCTTTTATACTTAATTTCCTCTGAATTAAACCAGAGAGCAGTGAAACCCTTCATCTATCCTATTAACACCATTAAACCTAATTTTATTTTATTTTTAATTCACACACTCTCTTCTTTTTACCCAATAAATACCATCTCATCCCTAGCTCTCTCTTATTCTGAAACCATTATCAAAATTCTCTAAAAATTTCATTGTGCAAGAGGAGTTAAAACTAGAGTTAGCTCGAGTTATGATCTTTTTCGAAGACCGAAGCCCTCCTCGACGCTACTACGATCCACAAAGACTCTCTCTCTCTCTCTCTCGTCAATGCTCCAAAACCAGCAAGTCCATTTTTCTCTCTTTCGTTTCGTCTCAAACAACTTTCTAAAACCATATCGACTAAAGTGGAGTTAAGATAAATAAATTTCTTTTAAAAAGTTTTATCACGCTTGCTATGTTAATATTTAACTCTAATCCCTATAACATCACTTAAAATATTATTCACATCATTTACCTTTTAATGTAATTAAAATTCCATGTGAAATAAACATATATTGAACTTTTTCATATAAATACCATAAACTTTGCTTATACCCTTTTAATTTTATCATGAACTATAACTCTAGAAAATTCATGAGGTAACGACCTACTCCATCACATACACTATAGTTTCATAATACGATATTTTAGATACATGTTTAATTCAAAGGGAAACAATTTACATTAAAATATCATTACTTCTACAAAATGCTTTTTATCGCTATTTTTAAACCCTTTTTTAATTACGCCTCTACAACCCTTATTAGGGGGCTCGTTTATGGATGGTGCGGACTATCGCACGTCATTGGGATAGTAGAGCGACATGCACAACTGCTCACGGAGAATTCGGTCTTGAAATCAATAAAATACGATTTTTAAAGAATACGATTTTTTTATAAAAAAACAATTTAAACTTTGAAAAATTATATAAAATTATGAATCCGTATTTTCAATGAAAACAAATTGTGAAAAATATATTTTTAAATGAAAGATTAAAATTTTAATAAAATACCATTAAATTTCCAAAAATAGTAGTTTTCATAAGATGAATCTTCACTTTTTTGTAGTAGTCGTGACCAACAGCCATCAGCAGTCGGCTCGTTGGTAAGTCGAGTGGTCCTCTCAATCCTTCTTTGAATGAGTGACCGGAAGAAGCACTAGTGTTTGGTTAAGCAGGCCAAGGAGTCATTTGGGTCATACCAGTCGTCAAGACGCAAATCCTGGTCACCGGCCGAGCTCACCGGACAGGGATTTTCAACAGAGGAGCTCGCCCTCAGTCGGCGGGGCCTCACATCCACCTGTTCCGTTCCGCCGCGCTCCACTCCTTCAACGGAAGCCCAATCTTGATCCCCTCCTGTAAAATACAATGAGTAGGGAAGAGGGAAACACAACAATTGCTCATAAAGCCAATCCCCAAGGCTCGGGTTTTGACTTCTTAATAGAAACTGTGAACACGCGGTAACGGTAACACCAATAGATCACTAGGGTCTCTAGCTCAAATTGGATAACGAACTACTGCATTCACCTTAACTACTTCATTTTCTCAATTGACTGTCTTATAAAAGAGACTGGAACTCCCAAAATCAAAGAAAACGGATGTACTACCGCACAACGGTTTTCGCGCTAGCGCTCACTCCGTCGTTAGGGTAAGGGTGAAAACGAGTTTCCACCCCTTCTAAGAAGATACGGACCATTTGAACGCGCAAACCAACAATCCGCAGATTCGGATGTACCAAACTCCGAGCTCACCTCGTCTTGTAATAACGGCGGAGGGTTCAAAAAAGATGTCCTCTGACAGGTCTTTCCTGATTGCGCGCGGGTCATCTGACATATGTCTTTATCAATCGCTTTCAGAAGTGCTCTCTGAAAAAAGTTTCGCACGGTTCGGGGGGCACTTGAGTAAGCCGCCGGCGCCCGGCTGCGTCTTTACCCCTATCCCATTTTTAGGCTAATTCCCACCATAAACTTTTAAAAACTAGATTTCATCATTAAAATACCACTAAAACTGAAATACATTTTCATAAAAACTCTTAACATTCTAAATCACCCTCGAGATTTGTTTTTAAACAATATTAAAACATTTTACATAAAAACCCCTCGAGAAATGAAAATATATATTAAACCACTTGAATAAATCTTTAAGGACTCTAGGTTAATATAGATTTAAGCGGTATCATTTCTCTTGAGCCTCAGGGAGCCGGAGAAAGTGAGTGCTTGCCTATCCAGATTAGATAACACTACAAATTAATGGAGTTATCAATATCAATCGTTTTAGAAAGACACAAATCCTGCCGTCCATGTGCAATGGTTGTCAGATTATTTCGGAACTTAAGATCTTCAAAGTTAAATCTAGTAATATGAAATGACTATAATTCGAATACAAACTCAAACCCAAACTTGAATTTAAACTCAAACCCAAACTTGAATTTAAACTCGAACTCAATCTACTCGAACTAACTTGACTCGGCCTAAGATTGCAACTGACATGACTCGCATTTTACTTGACTTACTCGACTACATTTTTCACTTTTGCAATCTATGGTTTCGATCAAGACATGTTATAATCGACCAAGCAAAATCAACTAAGGCAATCTAACAGTTATAATTATGCTCAGGGTGTATGGGATGGTTTCATGTATGAATCCAACGGAGCTTCAGGAGACCTGTATTAACCTACTTGAATTTCAGTTGGGTCAACTCCTCCACTGTTTGGAGTCCCGATGATAACATATGAAATGGGCACGTATTTTCTTACTCTTAAGGAACCACTCTTGAGCTCGTGAATACTTCTATGGCTGCGTTAACATTCATATTTGGAACTTAACGTTAACAAAGAGACCTTTAGTACATATACCCATGTTCATTTCCACATACTTTTACTCGTCATTACTCCATGATTATACTATACTTGTCACTTTTCACTTTTACCCAACCTTTGTGACTTACCGAGTGCTAGTTCGCTGACGGGCATTCCATCCACCTTTATTTTCTTGGAATCTTCATCAGATGCTGTGAAGACTGAGGTGGTGGACGACACAGAGGAGGAGTATGACCAGATCGCGGCTCAGACTTAGATTAGTTATGTTTTTCTTTCAGTTTATGTATGCCACATGTTTAAGCATTTCTATTATTGTACTTACTTTTCAGTTGAACTCTTATATCTGTAAATATTTCAAGTTTGAATATAATTAAAGTTGTTTGTTGAAAATTTTACTGTCTCCATTTATTCTTGTATTGTGTATTATTGTTTCAATACGTTTAGTATATTTATTTAGAGAATGACTTTCTCTGGATAAATATGCCACGAGCCTGCCGCGTCACCATTTCCATCTAATGGGAAGCGGGGCATGACAATAATCAACTTTACAATCCTATTGATCTCAAATATATGAACCAAGATAAAATAAAGGAGATATTGAATTGTGTTCTGGAGATGATGAAAAATGTAAGATCGATTCAAAAAAGTTTTCTAAAAGGATAACGAAAAACTTAATCAATATGGAAACTTCTTTGGAAATAGAGATTTTTCTTTATAATTGATTAGAACAAATTCTAAACCGCTGAAAGATCTCCTCTCAATTGAATACTAAAATTTTGAGAATGGAGAGCAACGAAGTTTTCACATGAAGAGTTAAAGAAATGATGAAAAGTGTAAAAAAAAGTGTGTTGAAAACTCAAGTGTAGATCCCTTATATAGAATCTGAGTGTAAGGCAGTTGGGAAACCGTTCCCAGACTTTTGCAACGTTAGAGGCAGTTAATAGCTGTTAAGATTTGAAATTCAAATTGAAAAGATATTAAAACTTTCAAAATTTGAAAAGCCTGATAACTGCTATAGACGTCTGTGTAGACGTCTATAGGCCTATGGATGTCTCTATGGACGTCTATAATCTGATATATCATACATAGACGTCCACAAAGACGTCTATGCTGATATTGTTCCATAGCAATGATGTTGTTTTTGAATCAAGTCGGTATTTTAGATCTCTCTTTAGGTAAAGAGTTATCTTGTACTAAATTTTAAGATCAGGAAGAGATTCAAACCACTGAGATCAATTCTAGACTCAAGAATAATAAAAAGTCTTCAATTTTTCCGTTGTTTGACTTCTTCATTACTTTCCTTTGAAATGCTCTTTAATCTTTAGAATCGTTGATGTTACTGTTGGAGATGTCAGCTGCTTTGTTGATTGTTCTCTTATTTGAGTAATCCGTTGTTTTAGTATTTTAACTGATTTGACATGTTTAATAACATTTAATATCTTAAAATATGGTTTTGTACAATAATCAAAAGTAAAGAGAATGAAACTCATATGTCAACACACACACACACATATATATATATATATATATATATATATATATATGGGAATAATGGAGGAAAGAGGCCGAAATGCATCTTCTTCATCGTTATCATCTAAGATTTGGGTACACCAAATTCGTGTGATTCTACAACCTTTTCATCGTTGAATTAGTGGGTTCAAAATTAACGGTTTACCGACAATAGAACTTTTTACATTGCTAAATCAACAGTGAAAAAGTTGTAAAATCACATGAAATTTGGTGTACCCACATCTTAAATGATAACGATGAAGATGATGCATTCCGATCGTCGGAAAACACGATGGAGGGTGTGTTTTCTCGACGTCATAGGAGGAAATTCCCTCCTATGGCATCTTTCCTCCATTATTCTCTCTCTCTCTCTCTCTATATATATATATATATATATACACACACACACACACGTCGTCCCATGGTTATCGTGATGTTAGGCTAAACGGCGATTGATGATGTATTTTAATTGATTCTTGCATGATCATAAGCACCCTATATTAGGGGTGAACTATTTGGGTTGTTTATTTGTTTATTGCTCTATGTATCTTATTGTGTAATACCATCCACCTCATATCACGGGTGAAATGATATTGATATTGATTTCATGGATTATTTGATTGATGTATTTACACCCTATGTCATGGGTGTATAATTGTGTAGTTATTTTATAGGCGATTTAGTCGTAATCTTGTAGTCATGATTGATCATACGACCGCTCTGCCGTTCGTTAACTAACCAACGGTGCAAGACGTCGTCCTGTGGTCATCATCATGTGCATGGTTTAAGCTAAATCGTGATAGGTAATGCTAATTTGAAAATATGTTTTTAAACCTGAACTTAGAAAAAAAATCAGAACTTAAGTTTCAGAAATCCAAATTAGACGGAAATCTTGATAGATTCATAATTAAATCGAAAAGACACATATTTTTCATGTTCATGACTTTTTCTAAAACTGACAGAAAAAGCTTTTTTCTGCATTTTAAAATCATGACACAAATACATAATGTTGCTAGTTTATTTAGGTTCCTACATTTTGGAGGACAAAGTACATTTTTACAAAGACCATCATCATTCTGTTTGGTTGCTGGATTCTGAAATTTGGGTTACTAAATAGTACGATTGAAAAAATCTAGATTAACTAATTTTGTATTTGGTTGGTATTGGATTTCTTGTATGGGATTTGTAGATCCTTATAATCCTTATTTGGTTGGAAAATAGTAAATGGGATTTGGATTTGAGAATTAAAAAGAGAGATAGAAAGATGGGGAATTTTTTAATAACTAAAGTACAAGCGGGAGCTACCAAATAGTGAGAAATCCTTAAGAATCCTCTCGATTTTGAACGATTTTGGAATCCATCTTTTTTGTGGGTCCCATCACACAATCTATACAAATCCATGTCTGTAATCTAAACCAACCAAAAACAAATTTTGTGAATCCTAGGATCCTCAAATCCAAAACTCAAGAATCCTACACAATCTTCAACCAAACAGTCCCTAAGCCTTTTCTCATTCAAATGAGATTAGCTATGAAACATTAAGTTCATTGATATTTTCAAAGAGAATTAATTGTCACCAGGTTAAATTTTTGCGAATTTTTAGTCAAATTTCTCTGGCTTTGTGGATTGTACTTCAGCAAAGAATTTTTTTTAACATAAGATGTGAAAAAAGAATACGGCAAAGACTGCCCATTTTATATGGAAAATTTTAATATTAATTGCAATACAAAACTAAAATGAGATTGTTATGTAAATGGAATGATTTGTGTGGATATGGAAAAGTCAAGACATATTCACGTGAAAATTAGAAAAACGCAAGGAGTCTGGAAGCAGGCACACATGAAGATGGATAGCTATACTGTTTTCATGAAACATATTTAACTAATAACAAAAGTATCTATGTTGATACATATTGATAAACAGGATAATTTTAGACCATAATTTTGAAAGAGAGCGAGAATAAAATGTTTAGAAATTCTATGGCTTCAGCTTGGGACGAGAATAGCACTATTTTTTAATCGCGCTTCTTCACTAAGGTACATTAACGGCTATTTTTTAGAGTATTTTGATGAAAAACAAATCGGATAAAACCAATAGATTGAAATAGTTTACCGATATTTTATCGGAAAACTGCGGTAATTAAGAGCGTAATATTCCAACCCAGACCCAATGAAACGACTCGAACTTTGCCCACATAATAATATAGAAATAAAAGGCTTGGAGAGAGAAAAATTGAAGAAAAATTCGAAAAATTGCAAAAAAAATAATGTAATTAAGTTATTTTCTTAATCAAACTCTCAATCAACTCTAGTTACTAAACTATCCCAATTTTTCCTTAAAAATTCGATTTTTCTAACGAATATCTTGGTGTTAATCCTTTGATTTTGAAAAATGGAGGGCTTCGACCAATAGGCCTCCAACGCCAGATGCAGAAGAAGTAGAGCCCCAGCAAGAGCAAACCATTCAAGAGATCATCAACATCAAGGTATAGGCAATTTCGTAGCTAGGGTTTTGATCATTAATTAGCTTAAGATTAGGGTTTCATTGAAAATCATAAGGTTTTCTTTTGATATCTAAGCCACTAAAGATTTGGGAATGAGATGAAGCCCTAATGTTAGTATGTTATTTGATCTTTCATTAAAAGGCAGGATTTTTGCTCAAAGAAATCATTGGTTACAATGGAAAAATTTAGACATTAGCTAATTTTTGTGATAAGTTGATGATTTTGGGCTTTGCTGTTTTGGTATTGAAGACGATGGAGAGTGGGGAGAAGGAGAAATTGATGGAGCTTTTGAGAGAACGGCTCGTGGAATGCTGATGGAAGGATGATATGAAAACCCTTTGCAGGCATGCAATTGTATATTTTATTTCTTATCTCTTTGTTGTTTGAGTAGTACTACGAGCTAGCGAATTTTCTAGAAAGGGTTGAAAAATCAATCAACCCAAAAATCATAACTAGGCAACTACCAAACGCCATGTCGTTCCCAGATGGTCCGCATTATGATTCTTGGAACCAAAATGAGCAAAAGGAAAACCGAGCAGACCACTCTCGACCTGATCCATGAATAGAGAACGCCGCGGAGGAGCCATAAGCACTCGCGGGACCCGGCGCCCGGGGCGCGAGAGGAGGAGGAGGCTGGGCCCGCCGAAGTCCCCCTCAAAAGGCAGAAGCGGACGGTCTCCCGGCCACCTCCTTC
Organism: Agapanthus africanus; assembly: GCA_030015575.1. NCBI lineage: Eukaryota > Viridiplantae > Streptophyta > Magnoliopsida > Asparagales > Amaryllidaceae > Agapanthus > Agapanthus africanus. The sequence goes on along the minus strand of CM057349.1, from coordinate 403,764,058 downwards.
CGGGACCCCAGTGCAGAAGGGCGACTTCTATATTGAGGTGCCCTCGGGGCTCTCCGTCGCCGACAGCCTGCTTTTCGACATGGAGTAGGCGGCCAGGGTTAAAATACTCCCCGGGACCATGAAGGCCCAGGTGGCCGCCATAGCATAAGAGGCGGTTCAGGTCGGTTCCTGACTTTTCTCAAAATATTTTTCAAGTCTTATTTTCTTGGTTTGAATTTTCTAACCCGTTTGATGCTTTCCACAGGTCCTCCATCACTGCGCACTTCTCGTCGCCATGGAATCCGAGGAGGTAGCCCTAGTCATGAAAAAGGCGGGTGAGTCCTCCAAGTTGGAGGAGAAGCTCCGCCTTCAACTGCGGCAAGCGGAGGAGAAGGCGGCTCTCCTCGACACTCGTCTGGTCGCCGAGGGGCTGACGATCTCCAGGCTGAAGGAGTCGCATCAGCTTCCGGACGAGTCCAATCGGGCTATTCAGGCCAAGTTAGAGGAGGTGAATGGCTTCTACCACACGGTGAAGAAGTCGAGGGACGCCCTCAAGAGGGATGTCCGGGTGGCCTTGGACGCGGTGAAGCTTGCCAAGTGCCGGGCGGCGAAGGCCATGGAGACGTATAAGGGGTCAGATTAATTCTACGCCGATCTTACCGAATCCGCGGCCGTCGTGTGGCACAGCGCCCTCGACGCCGTCAAGGAGTCTGCGTCGAGGTTCAATATCAGCGAGCTCCGTACTAAGTTTCCCCTGGCCGAGGAGGTGCCGCACGGGGAAGTTGCCGAGGCGGCCGTTGGGGACGAGGTTGCCGGTGGAAGCCCCGACCCCGAGGTCGCAGTTTTGGTCCCTGAGGCTGGTATTGAGCAGGGCGAGATCCTTCCCGAGCGGGCAGACTGAGCTTTCCTTCCTTGGGGATTTTTTCCTCTTTCAAAATTTTTGTAAGCCTCCGGGCATTTCTGTAAGGCTGAGGAGCCCAGAATACCTTGTATTTACTTTTGATTTTAAATAAAGTACATCTTTTCTTTGCCCAAATGTCTGTTCACTGTGCAAGTACCTTTAGCTCGTATACCTTTGTTCGAATCTTCATTCTGCAAGTATTTTTAGCTCATAGGTCTTTTCATCTTGTAAGTGTTAGGCCGATGTCCATCCCTCCGCACTTGCTGACCGTTCATCGAGTAGCGACAAACGATAGCGCCAAGTGTAGGAAGGTCGGTGTCCTCCTCGACCCCGGAGCGAGGCGGTGATCGCGTATCGAGTATGAGTTAATTGATGGTCAAGTGTAGGAAGGTCGGTATCTTCCTTTCTACTCGGCTGCCTCATGATGAGGGCTTTGATCCATAGCGTTGTTAGGCAGGAAGCTACCCACTGCAGATGGACCAAACAAGAAATCACTCGGTGGCCTCGCGATGAGGGCTTTGATCCACATCGTTGATGGGCAGGAAGCTACCCGCTGCAGATGGACCGAGTAGGAAGCTACTCGGGGGCCCCATGAGGAGGGTTTTTGATCTACAGTATTGTTAGGCAGGAAGCTACCCGCTAGGGATGGACCGGGCAGGTTGCTACCCGGTGGCCTCGTGAGGAGGGCTTTTGATCCACAACGTTGTTGGGCAGGAAGCTACCCGCTGCGGATGGACCGAGCAGGAAGCTACTCGGTAGCCTCGTGAGGAGAGCTTTTGATCCACAGCGTTGACGGGTAGGAAGCTACCCACTACGGATGGACCGAGTAGGAAGTTGCTCGGTGGCCTCGCGAGGAGGGCTTTAGATCCTTAGCTGGGTAGGAAGCTACCCGCTAGGGATGGACCGGGCAGGTTGCTGTCCGGTGACCTCGTGAAGAGGGCTTTTGATCCACAACGTTGTTGGACAGGAAGCTACCCGCTGCGGATGGACCAAGCAGGAAGCTACTCGGTGGCCTCGTAGGGAAGGCTTTTGATCCACAGCGTTGACGGGCATAAAGCTACCCACTGCGGATGGACCGAGTAGGAAGCTGCTCGGTGGCCTCACGAGGAGGACTTTAGATCCTTAGCGTTGTTGGGTAGGAAGTTACCCGATAGGAATGGACCGAGCACGAGTCTATTCGGTGGTCTCGTGAGGAAGGCTTTTGATCCACAGCGTTGACGAGCAGGAAGCTACCCACTGTGGATGGACCGAGCAGGAAGCTGCTCGGTGGCCTCGCGAGGAGGGGTTTAGATCCTTAGCGTTGTTGGGTAAGAAGCTACCTGCTAGGGATGGACCGGGTAGGTTGCTGCTCGATGGCCTCGCGAGGAGAGCTTTAGATCCTTAGCGTTGTTGGGTAGGAAGCTACCCGCTAGGGATGGACTGAGCACGAGGCTGCTCGGTGGCCTCGCGAGGAGAGCTATAAATCCTTAGCGTTGTTGGGTAGGAAGCTACCCGTTAGGGATGAACCGGGCAGGTTGCTGCCCGATGGCCTCGGGAGAAGGGCTTTTGATCCATAGCGTTGACGGGCGGGAAGCTACCCATTGCGGATGGACCGAGCAGGAAGCTGTTCGGTGGCCATGCGAGGAGGGCTTTAGTTGACTCTTTAGTGTCTTCTTGGGGCGTCATTCAATCTTTCTTGACCCGTGATGGGCGGGAATGGTGACTGATTGGTAGAGATTTTCTGTGTTTAAATTTTTAATTACCGCAATCAAGACGGTGTCGCTTGGTAACTAGACGGTTGAGTATGAGTCGATCCACAGGGAAAAAGAATCCTTTTCTTTATGTTCTAACGAGTTAAATCCGGTAATTGGATAGGTTTTGTTTTAAGATCTATGAATGAGAATAAGTTAATATAAAACTTGCTATGGTTAGGATTAGGTTAGTTTGAGATAGGGATCTTCTCTCATCTTTCAATGCCTTAGTTATGAATATAGGTGTTAAGTTAATCGGCAACAACGGGGATTAGCACGACTAGAAAGAAACTTACAAGTCTAAGCTAGGCTTTCCATGCTTAGTTTCTTCCTTTTGGTCCTTGTCCGTCCGTTCTTGGCTCTTAGCCCCAACCTCCGATTAATTCAACCACAACCGGTCTAACTAGGGAATCACCGCTATCATGTAGGATAGGGTGCCGTAGTGAGCGGATTGAGGTTGAATTAAAGAGAGTCCGTATTTAAAATTATTGGGCAAAGAAAGGAGAGTGAGAGATTTTCTTCTCTCAAACCTTCCTTCTCCTACTCTAACAAGTGAGGAATTACTCACTCATTAAAAGATTTAAAATAAAGATTAAGATAAGAAATTGCAGATTAATTCTACCACTAGATTAATAATTAAAAATTGCAGATATTTAAAATACGATAAAAAGAATGCGAGATAAATAAATAAATAAAAGACTTACTTTATTGATGACCTTTCAAAAACGCATTACAATGGAATTTAAATTTTTAGATCGAGAAATTAAAAAGAGACATAAAAATAAAGAGAGGCATCCTCAAAAGAGGCAAACCAAAAAGAGGCACCTCAAATTTGGCTTTGAACTTTCCTATTTATAGATAGGAAAACCCTAGATTTACATTCTGATCCATACACGAAATTACAAAACTACCCCAAGAGAGCCGAGTCAAAGCACCGACACTGCCACAGATACGTGCATTGCACGGCCGCGGAACAGCAGCAGAAGTGTCTGTTTGGCCGCGGTTCCGCGGCCATATGGTGGAGTCTTGGGTCCATCTTTTCAAGTCTTCTACCAGTTGCTTTTATCTTCTGTTTGGTACACTTAATTTCTTAAAAACTCTTCTTTTCTCTTCCAGATATTCAGCAGTGGACTTTTGCCTTGAACTCCGCTTGAACTGGTATGCGGCATCATGCGGATCAGTATTCACCTGTTAGTAGTCCCACATTTGTTGCGACTTTTCACGAATCTCACTGTAAAGAGCTGAGAACTTGTAACCTGCAACTTTTTAGCAGATATGGATCAAAAGCACCTATTTATATGCAATGTGATTAAGAATTGGCGATATAAAAATGCAAAAATCTGATATGAACAAATACCCCCAAACTTATCTTTTGCTCGTCCCGAGCAAAACCAATTTATTCTCGAAAAATCCTAACCTCACTCTCGCAGGGAAAGCGACTGCACTGAGCTCGTGCAACAAGTCGTTAAACCTCTAGGTGTGCCTAATAGGAGGAGTGTTGTCTCCTGAGGATTTTCAGCGGATACTACCCACAAAATCCGATCAATTTGGCTATTGACTCTAATTTTTCAATTCAGTATTCTAGCAAGAAATTCTATTATCTTCAACTTAGAAGTCATCAACCCGTATTTTTCACACTTCCTTTTCATTTATCTTAAAATCATATACGTTTGCCAGTTTATAAATATCTCCTAAGTTTTCCTTCTAAGGTGCAATCTTAACTCAAGAACTTTTATCATCTCTACTGAAGATATAAGCCCTATCTTTTATTCATATTTTTCCTCCAAACTCCAATTATATACCCCTACGTGTGTGTAATTATCACCCCTACACTTGGAAATTCAATTCAAGTTATCATACTCTTGTCCATCTTCCAAAATACTTTTAGTTGGTGAATTTTAGATGAAATTGCTCACACATCCTTCATGCGACCGTTAATACTTCTTGAGGTACTAAACGACCGATTATAAAATGTGCTTGCGCATTTAGGCGTAATTTCTCGTCTTGCAACACCTAAGGCTTAGCAGTGACTCCCAAACCAGTTGGTCTAAGGCACTTGGTGATAAAGCACCCTCTTTATATATATTTTTTTATTTATGCTGTCTTAAGCAATTACAAAACCAGTGTTCATTTTTTTATCTCTTTATTCAACACTTATACTTTTATTTTATTTTCCTTCATACTAAGGATTTTAGACAAGAGTATTTCAAGGTATTCTCTACTATCCTAAGTTTCAAGATGTGTGTGAGTGCATAAAGTAGGGTATATACTTTCAGAATTTGGACTTAAGGTTCAGAATTATTTTTCAGACTTATACTTCAATTAGAGCTTTCAATACTCTTCCCTTATTTCGATTTAGCCCACGAACTGAACTCAAAATTTGCCTATTTCTAAATAAACTACAAGGACGTACATTTTCTACAGTTAAACTTTAAGAAAGGTTATTTTTAGGGTTTTTAATTTACTAAGTTTAGGATCTAGTTTTTCCTAACTAGTCAACCGTCATGTTGAACTTAAGTCAAATATGGCCAAAATTGAACTTTTCAATTTTTAGTTTTTAATTTTTGATTTTTATGGGTTTTAAAATAAGTATGCAAATGCAAAAATATACATATGAATGCAAAGGAAGAAAGCTTACCGAGCACACCCCCAAACTTAAACTTGACAGTGCCCTCACTGTCAGGCTACACCAAGAGGGTCAAAATTATCGGTACTCCCCCGTTTGTTTATTTATTAATTTTTTTTATTAACAGAAAAAAAAATACACACACACACACACACACACACACACACAAAAAGGTCCCCCCCAAATTTAAGTGAAATCGTGTTTCCACGGTTACCATCTGTTAAATCTCAGAAACTAGTAAACTTGGGAGAAAAAATTTATTAATGGGGACATAAAATATGATTGTGAAAATCTCCCCCAAACTTATTTTTGGCTCACCACTTTGAGTAAAAAAAATTTCAAGAGCCAAATTATAAACACCCCCCCCCAAAAAAAACTTGAGTTAAATAATATTAAGCTTTTAAAGAGGGGGTTCAAAGTTATTGGTCAATGCCAAGCTTTGCAAAGACCAAAAGTCAACACCAACCATTCGAAAAACTTATCAGTGAAGCGCACTGGTTGGGTGAAGAACATGTTGTATAGATTCAGGAAGAAATGGGGTACAGATAAGTGGTGTAATGAAAAAGGTTTACGTCTCGATTTGTAGAGACAAAACAATAATGGTGAACGGAAACGAGAATGTGGATGATTAGGAATGGGAAGAATGGTCGCATTCTCGTATGAGATAAGAAGAAATGGTGGTGGTTCGACTTCTTCAGGTGGAGGTTGATTAATCACAAAATCCGTGTCGTTTAGGAAGGCGAAAATATCTTCGAAACTTTCATCGATGGTCCAATTGAACGTTTCAATGTCAATAAGTGTCGCGCTAGAATTCAACACGCTTGATTTTTCAAAAATTATGGAGGTAGGAGACTCGTAAAGCTCATCTACCTTATTCTCAAAAGAGTCTAAATCAAGTTGTTTTTCTAGAATTATCGAACTCAAAATATCGGATTGTGATTCATCAACACTCGCTATCATTAAAGGAAGATTAGAAGAATAACCAGAGAAAGTGGGAGAAAGAAGTGGAATACGAACTTGAGGATGGGAATGGAGTGTATAAATTAGCACAATTTGTAATGACCGATGTGTAAAAAGCGATTGTGCTAATCTATCAACCCACTGAGAAATAAGGTCAAATCCCTCAAGATTCGTGAGAAAACATGGGTACGTCGAACTTGGTAAACCAAACATTAAAAATGAAAGTGTAACGGTTTCTTAGAAGGTCGGAACGAGAATGGAGGGAAGTGATTGAGAAAGGGTATTGGTTAAAGATTCAGGAGGGTGTGCGCAGTCAATGAAAGGGATAGAATGAATTGGAAAATCCGACTCCTCAAGTAAAATTACTTCATCCTCAATACTCTCCTCAAAATTTAGCTTATCCATGCAATTCTCATCAAAATCAAGACGCATATGAAGTTCGGGAGAAATATTTAATGTCTCGGAATGATGAATTGGAAAGAAAAACTCATCCAAAACTGTTGGTTCATCATCCAAAATATTCCTAGCGTCAATATTCTTAATCAAGTGAAAATTAATTTTCTCAGACACCTCAACAAAAGCATGGATATCAATCAATTTAGATTCTAGAGTAGAGGTGTAGAGGTCAAAAGGATTGGTAATGGTTTCATTCAAAAGGGACCCTTCACAATCAGATAAATCAAACACTACAAAGTCGTACAACTCATTAAACGTTTTATCTTCAACTGGTGAATCATTTGGAACACTTGATAGACATTCAAAACCAGAGTTGTGGGATTCAATTGGGGACTGATAGGTTTGATTTGGAAGGGTGTACAGCTCACTTTCTACACTCAAATTCTCAACATGTCCTACCGCCTCTTCATAAATTGGGAAATGTGGAGCTAGTTGGAAACTAGCTGCTGGTTCGTTAGGTTGTATGAGGGAGGCCATAGACGCATTCAAATCCATCATCTGTTGGTACGATGCTACCCGGAAGTCTTCTAACGACTGTTCCAGACTAGACATGGGTTGTGATGGGGTTTCAGTAAAAAATTCAAAGTTGTTTGGATACGTGAAACTCCCAAATGGCTGTGTAGAAGCAATGTCTAGGGAAGGTGCAAAAGTTGGGTAGGACTGGTAGGAATTGAATGGTTGGACAGAAGTAGGATCAACATTTGGATAAGAAGATGGATAGAATTGTTGATCCAAAGAATTCGCTGTGGTGAAAGGAGTGAAAGATCGATTACGAGCTTGTTCAATATGTTCAGCAATAGACATGGGTTTCGGAGTTACAACAGGACTCGAAAAAGGAGTATCAACGTAAGAAGGTGGTGAAGGTTGAAATGGTTGATATAAGGTGGATTGCGGAGTCCAATTGGTTGTCCTAAATGTGTCTATTCGATCTTTCAAAGAAATTTTGGGTATGGAGGGGTCGTTCGAAATTCGACCAAAACAAGAACCGTAGGAAGTAATGTCTGGTTGTAGGTACCAAAGTTCGGCAAGAGTTTTGCGAGGTGGGGTACCCATGATGTGATGAGAGAAAGGAGAAGAAAAAGAATGTGTTTTTTTTTAATTTTTATTTTATTTTTATAAAAAAAATTATTTGTTTTTGGAGTTTTGAAATATTTGAAAGTGTTTTTTTTTAGAAAGAGTCTTTGCAAGAATGTGTACGGACTTACGGCAAAATTTCAAACAATCACAGTTAAAACATGTATAATCATACCTAGAACTATGGTCCTCAAAGTCCACTAGACTGCTCCTAACTGTTCCAAAGTGACAAGTTGTGAGATATCCCTCAAATCGTCTCTTCACTGCCAATTGTGGCCAGGTAAGCACAAATGAAGAAAGGAGGGTTCCGCTCACGAATCACCGTGAGACGGGCCTTTTAAAATTATCTTTCAAACTTGTCTAGCCTAGGCACCACAAAGTCAAGATTAGATAAACGATTGAATGCCCACAACCTTCCTCTGTCCTATTAAGCACGACAGTCCTTAATTGGCTAAGTCTAGATATTTTTTTAATTAACTCAAGAATGATGCATATGCTTTTTAGTGATTTTTGAGGTCTTAGGAAGGGTAATAAAATCCCAACCCAATCTTGATTGGTGTTATAGCCCCTTAGATTCCGTATTAATTATGCAAAGCAGTTAACACACCAAAAATCTAAAACACTTGCAAAAATTTTTTTTATTTGGCGGCGCAAAGAATCCTGCACAAAAACAATTTATTGGATATGAGAAAGAGAATCTGTGCAAAGAAACCTGCAGGAAATTTTTTCAGTGGAGTGCAGAGGAGAGGAGATGAGAAATGAGATACTCACAGAGATTTTTGGATTGCTGATGTCACCTTTTGACCGCGGTTCCGCGGTCAAACAAGCGCTTCTGCCGCGTTTCCGCGGCAGATCAGTGAGTTTGGATTTTCAGAATTTTTCTCTCTGCTGAGTTGGTTTTTCTTTACCTGTTCAGATCTCCTGTTTCTGGATTGGTTCACTAAGTTTGCTCCAGATCTGAACCGGTCCTTCTTCCTTTTCTGCATAACTTGCACAAAAACAAATCAAAAATAACAAGATGATTTTATTTATGTTTTTTAATTTTTTATATTTTCAATTTTTATATTTTCATCTTTTTTTATTAACCCGAAGATTTTCTTTCCCTCTCTTTTCTTTTTATTCCCTTCCATCATTCCTTAAGTCCCATAGGTTTGTTGATCCTGTAGAATCTGACCCATTTTCTCATCGAGCGAGGGGTACGAAATAAATCAGATTGATTTTCGATCAAAAATGTGAAATCTTCGGTTTTTTCCTCTTCCTCTATCCCTATCCCATAGATACAGCGTTTGAATCAATAGAGAACCTTTTCTATTGATTCAAACTATGAATCGATATTATTACATTCCAATTCCTATGGAATCATGAATAGTCATTGGCTCAACGGTATATATATAAGACTTTCTATGTATTTATGGATAGATAAATAGTTATCCGAAAAAGTCTTAGACAGGATTTAAGTTATTTCACCCCATATTCTATCATATGAACGAAACATATTTCTAAAAAAGATACCCTGGGGATTACAAAATAACGAAAAAGTAAAAGTGACCGAGATGCGAGGGGAAAACTTTTGTTTAACATTTCCGGAAAGACCACCTATTTGTTCGTTTACCGGGTTCGGCACGAAATCAACTCTTCCTCTGTCTGGATTTCGAGTGAGCGAGTCCACAAAGAAAACGACAGTCTGCCTTTGAAGCGCGGTACGGATATGGAGCCTCGTGAGCAGGCTAGTCGAAGTGCTTGTCGATATCTCCGTTCACTCGCGAAGGCTCCTCCGCTCTCTAACTCATTCAAGGGTTTTTTCTTCCCTCAGTCGCCGGGGGCTAGTGCCAACTGAAACAGAATTGATGACTCTTGTCGAACTACACAATCTCAACGTCGGTTTACCAGCCCTGTCAGAAGTGCTTTCCGTTCCGCTCGCGAAGGCTCCTCCGCTCTCTCCACTTAGTTTACTTGTCGATATTACTGGCTCCGTTCACTCGCGAAGGGACCACTCTCTCACTTAGTTGTTAAAGAATTAAATTACCGTCTCCCCGGCAACGGCACCATTTGATTGGTAGAGATTTTCTGTGTTTAAATTTTTAATTACCGCAATCAAGACGGTGTCGCTTGGTAGCTAGCCGGTTGAGTACGGGTCGATCCACAGGGAGAAGGAATCATTTTCTTTATGTTCTAACGAGTTAAATCCGGTAATTGGATAGGTTTTGTTTTAAAATCTATGAATGAGAATAAGTTGATATAAAGCTTGCTAAGTTTAGGATTAGGTTAGTTTGAAATATGGATCTTCTCTCATCGTTTAATGCCTTAGTTATGAATATAGGTGTTAGGGTAATCGGCAACAATGGGGATTAGCACGACTAGGAAGAAACTTACAAGTCTAAGCTAGGCTTTCCATACTTAGTTTCTTCCTTTTGGTCCTTATCCGTCCGTTCTTGGCTCTTAGCCCTAACCTCCGGTTAATTCAACCACAACCGGTCTAACTAGGGAATCACCGCTATCATGTAGGATAGGGTACCGTAGTAAGCGGATTGAGGTTGAATTAAAGGGAGTTCGTAATTAAAATTATTGGGCAAAGAAAGGAGTGAGAGAAATTTCCTTCTCTCAAACCTTCCTTCTCCTACCCTAACAAGTGAGGAATTACTCACTCATTAAAAGATTTAAAATAAAGATTAAGATAAGAAATTGCAGATTAATTCTACCACTAGATTAATAATTAAAAATTGCAGGTATTTAAAATACGATAAAAAGAATGCAAGATAAATAAATAAAAAAAGACTTACTTTATTGAATACCTCTCAAAAACGCATTACAATAGAATTTAAATTTTTAGATCGAGAAATTAAAAAGAGACATAAAAATAAAGAGAGGCGTTCTCAAAAGAGGCACACCAAAAAGAGATACCTCAAATTTGGCTTTGAGTTCTCCTATTTATAGATAGGAAAACCTTAGATTTACATTCTGATTCATACACGAAATTACAAAACTACCCCAAGAGAGCCGAGTTAAAGCACCGACACTGCCACCGACACGCGCATTGCACGGCCGTGGAACAGCGGCAAAAGTGCCTGTTTGGCCGTGGTTCCGCGGCCATATGATGGAGTCTTGGGTCCATCTTTTCAGGTCTTCTACCAGTTGCTTTTATCTTCTGTTTGGTACACTTGGTTTCTCAAAAACTCTTCTTTTCTCTTCCAGATATTCAGCAGTGGACTTTTGCCTTGAACTCCGCTTGAACTGGTATGCGACATCATGCGGATCAGTATTCATCTGTTAGTAGTCCCACATTTGTTGCGACTTTTCACGAATCTCACTGTAAAGAGCTGAGAACCTGTAACCTGCAACTATTTAGCAGACATGGATCAAAAGAACCTTTTTATATGCAATGCGATTAAGAATGGGCGATATAAAAATACAAAAATCTGATATGAATAGTGACCGTCGTGGGCGACACGTGGCGGTGCCATATCGGGAAAGTGCGATACTCCGATATTTGCGTCGTTGCACAAGTAAATCTCGGCCGTTGGAATATTTTTTGTCGAGGCTATAAATAGCGAGGGCATGTTGATTTCTTTCTATTCTCGCATTCCCTGAAGATGGCCGGCCGCGTGTATACTATTAGAGAGATCGTTTCCAGCGATGACGTATACTTTTACAACCTTGATCGTTCCAAGAAAACGTATGAGGCGGTGATAAGCCGCTTGGAGGGCCATTGTGGGTGCTTACTCCCCCGGAGATCTCCTCTTCTTCAAATGTTGATTTATGCGATATGGAGGACTTCGCCGGGTTTGCACAATACACTATCTCCACGGTTGATGGACGAGGCGTTCGAAAAAATGCACACGATCTATGGTCTCGATCCGATCTCAAAGAGTAGGCGGGACCGCTCGGTGGACCTACTTCTTCAGAGTTTCCAACAAAGATTAGTCATTGCTTCATGCTCGGTGGAAGGGGATCCCGGGGAATCCGTGGCTTCTAGGGTCTACGAGTATCGTTGGTGGGAGCGGGTCGAAGCTGCTCGGGATCGACTAGGGGAGCTTTCCTCGGTGTACCATCGACAGTGTCTCCTTAACCCCCGCCCCCCTCTGTTGTAATTTTTTTGTAAGGCTGGGAAGCCCACAATAGCTCTTAACAAATAAAGTTATCTTTCGCCGAAGTATATTGTCTCTTTTTATCTCATCAGTACATTTTATACTTTTTCTTAGAACAAACCTTAAAGTCTCGGAACCGAGAAAAGAGACAAAGGGCTGGAGTCCTATGGTGGACCTATCCCGAAAGACTTTAATTAAATGCAGAAAGGAATTACATTATTTCAAAAAGAGAATACATATTTACTTATACAATTTGAGCTTTTCTGCGTTATAAGGCCGGGGAAAATTATGCCCCCTGACGTCTTGCAGGCGGTACGCTCCACCGGGCAATATTTCTGTTACGAGGAATAGTCCGTCCCATTCTGCACCTCTTGTGTGGCATACCGCTTGTACCCTCGATTGGGAGGATGTGGCGGTTCCCCTCGCTTTCTCGAGCTGGATCCGAGGTAACGACCATGATCTGTCCGATTGTTAATTTCTCGGGAGGGGTTTGGTCATTTTGCTCCCGCTCTGCCAGCCGTTTGTCCCGCAGGTATTTCACCAGGTGGCTTGAGAGGATCAACTCCTCGATATAGTCACGGAGATGTTTGCAGTTCTCTGTCGGGTGACCCTGCGACCTGTGGAAGGCGTGGTATGGGACGCGGAGTCGCTTGCCTGCCCTTTGGGTGACGGGTGGTAGTTTGAAGAACCTCTCACCCTTAGCTTCCTCCAATAGCTCGGTTTGAGAGATGTTCAGGGGAGTGTACTCCTGAAACCTCGGGGAGTAAGGCTTCGGATGATCGACTTTCTTCTTCTCCCTGTCCCTTTTCTTTCTGTTTGCCTGATCGGCTCGGGGTAGGTTTGAGTTTACCATGGACTCGAGTTGGATTTCTTGCAAGGTCCAGGCTTTTACTTCGGCCATGATCTTAAGTTGCGCTAATGCAAAAGAGCGGAGCCACTCTTTGTGCCTAAGATCCGACCTCAGTACGGTGATGACTGTTTCATTGCGGCACTCGGGGACCTTGAGGAGGGCATTATAGAAGCGGGTGACATATACTTTGAAGGATTCTTTGTCTCCGCTCTTAATGGTGAACAGGTAGTCGACCGTCCGTTTTTGTCGTCGATTCCCGAAGAAGTGACCAAGGAATTGGGTGGCCAGTTCATCAAAGGTCGAGAGGTCGAGATGGAGCGTGGTGTAAGTCCTCGGAACCAGTCCCGGCCAGCCCGGATGAGGGTGGTGGGGAATCTCGGCATTGAGCCGTGTCGGAGTTATCCTGGAAGCTCATGCCCTCCGTAAATGCATCTAGGTGATCCTTCGGGTCGGATTTTCTGTTAAAGAGGGTCACTTTTGGCGGCTTGTTCCTAGACGAGATGTGCTCGGCAAGCAGCTTTTCTGTGAAGGGCTTCGTTAGCGAGTCAGCGGAGTACCTGGCCCCTTCGCCAGACGTGTAGCCATCCCTTCGTATGCCTTCGATCTTCTTCTCGAGGGCTCCAAGCCAGTGGTGGTACCTTGAGGATTCTGCACAGTCGAAGTGGTGGCTTCCCTCGCTCCGAGTCTGCGCGATGGTGCGGCTTCGATTTCGCTCTATCAAGTGTCTCAAATCCTCGGACGAGGCTCTTGTCAAGTAGTCCCTGTGCTCATCGTTCGCGCGACCCCGGCGAAAGTGGGGGTGTCGGTCATGCCTGGAAGCGGGCTGACCAACACCTCCTCTAGGGGAGAGAGCGCACGGTGGTCATTGGAGCGACGGCCCAGTCTTCCCTGGGATTATGACGTGGAGCTGTCCAGCGCCCAGCGGATCATGGAATCAATCGCTGCATGCGGGTCAAGATGGCCGGAGTCGGCCCGCTGGCGCTCGGTGGCGCTGAATGAGGGTGGGTGAGCTCAAGGGCTTGAGCGTGCCCATCCGTCCTCCTACGGACGTCGTTATCCCGGGGAGGGGGAGCCGCGGTCTGGTGGGTAGGGCCCGCTGCTTGAAAGCGAACGAGGCATCCACCAGTTATGTGAGCCTGTCTATCTGGGCGGATAAGGTGTTGATGGCGTTGGGAGAGGAGACGAGCCGCTCCCGCCTCCGTTGTGGCGGCTCGTGTTCGGACTGTCGCGGTTGCCGCTCGCCATCGAGTCGAGGGCGAAAGATCAACTTATGGGTGGAAGCATCTGAAGTGTTCCCACAGACGGCGCCAACTGATGGAGGCTGAGATCTTTTTCAGATGTTGTCCTCCGTCGATCCTGTGATGGCAGTCTTTGACGGCTAAGATTTGTTTTGGGAGATGTTAAGTGTGGATATCAATGGTTGGTATTTGACGCCGAGCTACCTGCAAAGAAGTTCCAGGGTGGGTGACCACCGTAGGACCCTCCGACGTTCAAGTTAGTGCCGAGGTATAAGTGCAGAGTAGCGGCATATTGGAAATGAGTTCGAATTACCTGAGTCGTCTGAGAGAAGGGTTTATATAGGGGTCGCGTGGAGCGAGCAGGCGCGAGATCTTCGCCGTCAGTTACGCCCCAGCGTTATCCTCGTCTTGAATGGCGGGATGTGCCCATTAATGGGGGGATGCGCTAGCATGGGACGCGAATATCTCGTCCTGACGATATACACGGAGCCGTTGCGGGACGCATGGGATCCGCGCTCTTGATTGATCGAGGGGAAACCGAGGAAGCTCGGCATGTCAGGAGCTCGGAGACGAGCCGGGTGGCCGGGGAAGCTCGGCATGTCAGGAGCTCGGAGAAGAGCCGGGTGGCCGAGAAAGCTCGGCATGTCAGACGGCTCAGAGACGAGCAAGGAGACTGAGGAAGCTCGGAGACGAGCTGTTGGTAGTTTCCTAGGTGAAGGTGGAATGTATTCGGGGAGGTCTTCCGAAAGGTCGGATATGTTCCTCGAGAAGGGGATCCAAGGAATGTCCTTGATGCAACTCATTTATTCCACCCCGTAGCCTTCAGGATACGTCATCTGCCACGTGTCGTAATCTGGGAAGATACTACTTATGAGCATCATCAGCCGATGAGTTTTTTTTATTGCTTTTCAACCCTAGAGAGTTGGATACATTTTTCCCACAATTTATGATCTTGAATGCTTATGGTTGAAATCTTGTTTCAGGGGAAGACATATGCAACTGCCGCAAATTTCAGGAAGAAAATAAGATCAGAATACCATGCATGAACAAATCTTGATTCTTGTTAAATTGTTATTATTATCCATTGAGAGAATAGCAATTGATAAACAGCTTGATATTGCAAGAAGAAAAGGTGACATTCAGTGTTAGTTTCGTATGAAACACGAGACGTATCTTACAAAACAGGGACAATTCGATGCGAATCGTAAGTTTGTATTGGATTACTAATTTATCGGCCGATACAAATTTTGTATCGTAAGAAACACACGTTACGTTATTTAACAATTAAAATGCATAGCGGGTCGAATATTCGGCTTTAAAACCCGTTTGGTTATATCAAATTATTAACCTGGTCAGGCTATTTAACAATTAAAATGCATACTAATGAGGAAGAGGAGTTTATTCAGAGTGAAAATGATGATGTGGAGATTCAAGAGAATGAGGTTATCTCTTATTATTATCATGATATTGATTAATCAATTAAAGAAGAAAGAATTTTTGTAGTGCCGACTTTGTTTAGTAGCGATATTTTGACAACTTAGTTGTGATGTTTTAGTTGTGAGTTATAAAACATATTATGCTTATATTTATGTTTTAGTTGTGAGTTATAAAACATATTATGCTTATATTTATGAATCATGACATATGGATGACTATTATGGATTGTTTTGTTATTATTTGATTATCAAATGCATGAATTTATTTGATTTATATGCAACTATTTACACATTTGCAATTCCGAAATTTGTTATAGCTTGTATATGGCTCTATGTAGCTATATGGCTCTATGTAGCTAATTTGATCGTTTTTAAATTTATAATTGGTTCTATACATAATTACTTCGTTATTGAAACGGAAAATTTTATTTATTACGATACGAAACACGATACGATAAATAGAAAAACGAAAAACGAAACATATCATGATTTGACAACTTTGGTGATATTTAAAAGAAAACAGAACTAGCATGGAGAGAGTTGCTGCTTTATTCCAGATGCTTACACCAATACAAATACATCTTCTGTTGATATTTTTGAGCATCCAACAACAATCTGAACTTGTACCAGAAATGGATGATTACCAGTACATTAGATACAATATGAAAGACAAACAGATACGCAATTATTATTATTATCAGTTTGATAGAGTATGATTTTAAATATGGGATAGAATTACTTATAAATGCTTAGTCTATCCCAATAAGAACGACACGTGTGTGTTTCTTGTAGTTGAAGAATAATACAATTCAATCCCACTTTCTTTCAGTTTTCAACGCAGCAAGTTCCTTTCTTTAAATTAAATAAAGCTCATAAACCCAGTTTCTAAACCAAATGTGTATCAGTTGTCGGTGCCAAAATAGCGATCACCAAACTCCCCCAATCCAGGAATTACTCGGAACTCTTCATTGAGACCGATATCAATTTCAGAAGTGACAATTTTTAGAGATGGGAAACGCTTGCAAACACAGTGGATTCCTTCAGGTGCCTGAGTCCATAAGAAATCAATCAGTCGCTAATGAACACATTAATATGATATCTCGAGAGTTTGAGACTCTAACAAGAAGAGGGAGCTCACAGAGATGAGGTTAAGAAATATTATACGATTCTCTGGAACACCTTTCTTTAGGAGAAGTTCTATAGCCTGGTTCGCTGAGTTGCCTACAAGAGGAGGATTCTTATAAATGGTACGCCAATAGCATTTTAATAATTTGATATACAAGAAGCAATGATAATGCAAAAGTAGATTGCATTTTTTTAAAAATGAAAATGCACCATTGAATTTATCAAGTTATCAGTGTATCACCAATAAACTTTAAAAAAAGGTCTCACGTTACTTAATAAAATCCAAAACCACCCCTGTTGGCAACCATTTTTCTACAAACTCTGAAATGGTGTTCAAGTGTAATAACAAAAGATGGGGGATGTTGTGCTTTTCAAAAGTCTAATTGTGCTTTTAATGAAGAAGGAAAAGGTTTGATGAGATTTAATATAATTTACCAGGAAATAATCCAAGAGTTATAAGCAATTTAATACAACAATTTGACACAGTGACTCTTCAAGATAAGGAGCATATGTTATTCATTGATTGCAACATCCACACCCGTTCACGGAAAAGATGACTTCTGTAATGAAGGATATTATAGATTTAATACTCAACATAATTTTGATCTGACAAGAGAAATAACGCTAACCTGTACCGAGAACAGGGTCAAGAAGTAAAACATGCCGCTCAGAGATATCTTTTGGCAACTTCTTGTATATAAGCTGATTGACACCACAATAAAGAAATTGATACTGCTGAATGTGCAATTCTTCTCATTCAAGCAATGCATCCATACGTTACTGAATACTCACATGTTTACCGTCATCTCCATCACGGTGAATGAGAATTTTTCCAATTTTTATTCCTTTACAGCATGCTCGCAGCGCATTTTCCATGCTTTCACCACTGCAACAATCAAACAGAAAAGTCTGCTAGTAGTTAACCATTTTATAATATAAAAAAAGTGTTGCCAATATATGTAGCAATGTTCTGGTGGGTTGAAGAAAGATGGCACATGTTATTGAAGACAGAAAAGAATAAGATAGAAGAAGCAAAGAGGACTATATTTTTTTATGAGAATCAAGAGAAGTGAAAACATAATCCTAAGAGATGGTTGACGGTATGGAGTGGCATCGCATGGCTAGGAATTTGGTTTTATGTAGTAGATTGACTTATATCCCTACTCATTGCAGTGAAAAATGTACTTTGGTGGTAATCAAGTAGATAATTCACCAAGATGTGTTGGTATAAATTAGGATCCCATTGTGTCTAGTGTTTCATGTACCAACAGTTTCCTGTTTAAGAAAGAGGTCAAGGGATGAATTCATTAATAATGTTATATGTTGAATCAATATTATTATATATTATACCCCAATTTATCCCACCTATTAACTCAATTTTTTTATAGATTCCCCTTTCAGAAGAATATGTTTGTTTATCATTTCAAAGAACCTTTGTGTGCTTCCGTAAACCAGATCATCATCAACCTAAAGAAAAAGAAAACCAAATGTTCTTAACAAAAACAACGAAATTTAGATGCAGGATAGATGGCCATTGACACTGCAAAATTAAGTCATCTTATTGGTGAAGCCAATTAACCTAGATCTAAAGAATGTTTGGGTACTAATCTTAGTTCGGTGAAAGAAATTAACTTTAATCTGAAGAAAGAGTTTGAGAGCTAAAGCTATTAGAAATGACCATCTTATTTTCAAAGCAATTTATTTAAAGACGGTTGTAAAAAGCGGGATAAAGTGGCGCTAAAGTGCTCGCTTAAGCGCTTTGGAGGCGTTGATACCTCACTGAGGGCAGCGGCCAAAGCCAGGGAGGTCATTTTAAGACTTTGCAGCAGCTTGAGGGGGCCCGAGTAAATAGCGTTTTAAAAGGCAGTCAACTAGGTTCCTAGTTGCCCCTATGCGGTAAAAAGATCTGCACCCACATTAGACCACTTAGTCAGGAATTGTGTTTACTATTCTGTTCTTGTAGTATACTTTCTTTATTAATTGGGGTATAATATATAATAAATTGGATTTGTTTTAATACTATTAAACGCGAAGGGTCACCATGAAGGCCTTCCACCGCCGACTTCAAAAGCCATCACTAATTTTGACGGCCATGAGAGCTAGTGACCGCCGTCGATTTTGAAGTTTTTTTGCCACTTTAATCACCACGCAAGCAGTGCTTTAAGTGGTAGAAAGTGATCATAGTGGTTGGAAGCAGGTTGAAGCGGGCTAATTAAAAATGCCCTCTTTGCAAAAGTTTGACCCGGTAATTGCTCGCTTGGGTTTTGTAATTATTAAATTAGAGCGGGTTTTGACTTGAAAAACCAACCCGATAACCTGATACCATCACACAATCTTTTCATGCCTTTAATGCTAGTTTTTACCCGTGCGTGCTCTATGAAATTTAGTCAGTTGGCGGCGAACTTCTAACAAGGAAAGGATGGTCTTGGCTAAACCTTTGAGGCAATTTTGAGGTCCTTATCTGCTTGGCTTCTTTTTAGAAAGTATTCAACCATTTGAAAGAGCGGTTCCGTATATTAAGATATTTGTTTTCCTAATTCTTCTTTTTAGATACTCATTTTATTTATAATTGTGTACTCAGATTCATAATTGTCATGGCATCGTCTAGACGACGACATAGCATCGCGGAGGTTCACTACCGCCGTGACTTATAGCGGTTCGCCATGCCGTCGTCTAGAAAACATAAAACATTTTTTAATTTCGTTTTAAAGGTGAATTTTTCCATGGAGCTGTTGTTTTGTTGGAGCCAAACAATGAAAAGTAAAGGAAGCCTAATGTTGACTTGTTTTAATGGTTTTTAATATAAAATATTTTATATTTTAGTTAAATGATGATGTATTTGTGTGCTTGATGATATTCTATAGTTTTTGTAATTATATATTGGGTATAGAACTATAGATATATATAAAATTAATGCAGCACATTATGAACGACTTGTCGCCGTACGGACGCTATGGCAGGCGCCGTGTCACCATGGCGTCCTGGCGGTTCGCTACTGTCGTGACTCACCGTGGCACCGTAAAAACTATGCTCAGATTGGAGATTATAGAACTCAAACATATTCTCAACTCTCGAATCTCAACCATTCAATTTTCTTCTCATTTTCCTTATTCTTTTTTTTTCTAAGTCTATATATTAAGAAATAGGTTGGCAATTTTCCCGTTAAAGCTCAGCTCAAGCCTAAGCGCCACCCCACCTACGCTTTCCACAACCTTGCATCCAAAACTAAAGAAACTAAGGTTTCTATTTATTTTGTGTTTTCTTTAACAATTTCGAGATAAATTTCATTCATTCTACAGAGATATCAAGTTTACGCCAACAATCTTATCCACTGTGGGAGCATTGATACCTACGTAAACACTGAAATGAACATCAATTGAGCAACCCTGTTCTGACGAATATGCAACCTCAATTTGAGTGGATTTTGATAACCTGATAAACTAAGATCATGCTGGAGAATACAAGCCAGCTTTACAGGCACAAAAGATATATTAACATGATACACAAAATATACTTGCACCAAATCATTTCTTACATCCTAACTGATGACATGTCTTGGTTTTAACTAGCAACATGCCTTTTTAGAGCTTCCTTTATTCATTATGACTACTCGATTTACAATGTGCAACTGGTAGACATCCTGCATATATAAATCTAGAACAAGGATTACACCGTACTCCGTAGTGGCCAGATTGCAGTGTGTTAAGCACTAATGCACTCAAGACAAGGAAAAACACAACAATTGTGTAAACTTCATAGCACAGAAGTATAAATTCCAAGTGTTGGGACACATTGGTGTGATGATGTAATACTCAACAACCTGAGGAACAAACATTTTGGAACTAAATATCAACCATCATGGAAGTACTCAGCATTGCTTAACCTCTACAGGAAACTTTTGGTGCCTGTTGATAGTTCAAATGGATAAGCTAAACTTTCTATTCACCATTGTACTGGTGTATGCAACTTGAACCAGGAAATGTACCATGAAACTAATGAGACATAGTCCCACTATAATGCAAGAAAATTGTGGTCTTTAAACATATCAAATGGGTACTGGAACATGCTTTAACTAAAAAACAATCTCACTGGATTTGCTTGCCACATGGTTTTCATTATGTTTAACTTCAATAGAATAAGATGGTGCAAATCTCAGTTAGTACTTTGACGTAACCAAACTAATACCTGGCACAAGGCTCACCTTCGGATAATAGAAACTCCACATAGTTTCTTACAAAAATCGACTCCTGTGTAAACAGAACCTGAAAAGGAAGATTAACTTAAAATGTAAGAAACAAAAAAAAAATGTAAGCAAACACCAACAACTTCACCAATTTTATGTAGGCCACAGAATAAAGAACAGAGGATTTGACAGAAAGAGATGTGGAAGGAAAAAGTATCTTCAAAAGAATCTCTTGCGGCCAACATACTATATAAAGGAAATGGCTACATTCACATGCTTACAATACACAAACAGTACATACAAGATTACGAACACGAAAATAATCAATATTTACCCCAAAAGCCAAACATAAAAAAGCCTGGCCTTCCTCCTCTTTTCCTAATAGGGTAATTAGTCAAGAAGATTTTTCAGTCTTCTTGATAAACACACAGACACACACAAACATATACATATGCGCACGCTCACACACACAGAAGACTCCCATTCAAATTTATCCATATTACAATCTATCTAAATTGTGTTGTGCTCAAATCTTGTAGTTGTAAAATTTGATATTCCTCCTCTCTCATTAATTAATCTCATGCACATATATATTTCTCCTCTCTCTCAAATTTTTCTAGCTAATTCAGAAAAGGTGCGATGGAAAGACAGACAATTATCTATAAGAAATATATTAAATAATTAATTTGAATAAATAATGACATAAAATAGGCCCATTAATCAGAACTAAAAATACCGTCATATTTAGTATGATGTGAATTCTGAGATGGTAATAAATGTTTTAAGAAAATCACATGGAAGCTCAAGCTAAAAACCGAGCTTGGTAATCTCGGAGATTGGTATGTCTTACAGCCCTTCGCCAGGTTTCCAATACCACTTTCAGTACCAATCTCTCTTTTGGGTATCGGTATAGGCAGTTTTCACAATTTCGGGAGGTCTCAGATCAGAGTACTGTAGTTTTGAATAAACGAATATAACTAAGGATAACATGATGACAATATGTTAATTTAAGTGGATGATAATATGATAATAATAAGTCGCAATTAAGTGGATGATCGCATGACAATAAAATGGTAATTTGAATAAACAAAATAGCATGTCAATGCGTTTGAATTAAATTTCCAATCATATTTATAAAATTAAAAGGTTTATAATATAAAACTAAAGTGTTCTATCCATAATTAATTTTACATTACAATTAGTAATGGACCAACACAAAATCAAATGAAACTAGAGGGCCATTATTAGAATTTATCGTCCCTGTATCCCCTTTTCTATACCGATGTAGATGGAAATAGTGCTGCTGCAGTGCTGTGAGGAAAGGAAGACAAACAAATATAAAGAACTGTTTTTCTTGCTCATCTCCGGTTTCTTCTATTCGCAACGGTTGTCTATTCCTTTTCAATGAAGAGATTCTGTTTTTTGTGAAGAAATGGTAAAGATCTTGATAGCCTTCCCCCCACCCCACCCCACCAGCAAAGACATCCAGGTACTGCTTTCCGATCTTTTCATTTAGGCAAGTCAAACGTTCTTTCTCTCTTTCTCCTATCTTCTCTTCATCACCCCCTTTGCAAATTTGCTGATGTTGGATATTTCCAGTGATTTCAGTCAAGACTGACCGATACCAGCCATAACCATTCATGTGATGCCGATTAAGGTTTTCAGCTGATCTCGATTCCAAAGGGTAGTTTCAGATTGGGAAAGTCAAAAACCGATGAGAAACAGCCTCTCCGCATTGGGAAAGGCTGAAACTCAAAAGAAGTCAAGCATATGCATCTATATCATTTTAGCATATTAGATACTCGAATGCTAAGATAGTTTAGGATGATTGTGGGATACTCCTTTTGACACAACCTAAAATTTAAATTGGGCGTAAGATGTGTCAAATATATAAATGACCAAGACACTGATAATATATGCATCATCTATTCACGATTTAATTTAAATTACAGAGGCATTCTTTAATTGTCCACCGTTTGATAGAGAATGATTGTTTGGGAAACTATTGTTTTACATAAACAAAATGGCCAGTTAGCAACCTTCAAATTCTTCTGGTTGGGGAACTGTCCCGAAAAATAGGAAAGAGTCCAGGATTCACGCTATCAGACCACACACACACGGATGATAAAATTTTGTTATCACATACTTATATATAAAGAAGTGGCATAATTTTAGTTAATGGCGCAACTAGGGGTTGGGTTACACCTTAGACGAACATGGATAGAGACAATCAAGAATGATATGTTAATTACTAATTTAACCAAGAAGACGGTCCTTAATAGAGCAGAATAGAAGAAATGGATCCATATAGCTGACCCCAAAATTTTGGGATAAAGGCTTGTTGTTGTACATACTTAAGTTCTAGATATTATGAATTAACAAATCCTACTGGTACTGTATTTTGCTTTAACTTTGGGATAAAGGCTTGTTGTTGTTGTACATACTTAAGTTCTAGATATTATGAATTAACGAATCCTACTGGTACTTTATTTTGCTTTCATATCTGTGCTACTTGGATTGTATTTGCAATCTAAATATAACTTTAAGAACATTAAGTTATTCCATTAAGGTAAGTATCACATTACCATAGATTTTCCAAATTAAGATTTATCGATAAAAAAAAGGAGAAAAGAAACAATATAACTACTACATAAGCAAAATTGTTGAGCTAGCAATGGAACCCCTGAATTAAGCTGTATCTTTTAACCAAGAAATATGAATATGTGCAATTTCCAGATGAACAAAACTATCCATGAAACTTCTTGACCATTTTTCTGATCTCTTCCACCCTAGAACCCATCTTCCACCTTTTACTATAGAAAGCATCATCTTCAGCATACGTGTTAGAATGGGCCCAGCTAAGTACAAAAAGGGTCCATAAAAAGATGGGCAAATGGCCGGCCAAGGCCATAACAAATCCACTTCTTATGTAAATAATCCTCAATTTACCTGTAGGAGTGACCACCTGTTTCTCAGTGAACGGCAAATGGCCAAGGCCATGCTCCACAACCTGATATGTCAGACTTATGTTACAAAAAACATTTCACAAGGTTTTACTTCATATTAACAATCCAAGGTGAAAAAGAGTGCAACGATAACTTGCCAGACGAATAAGCCGGTCTGAATAGAAAACAAAATCAGGAGTCGTTATACCCCGGTCACGGATAAGCGTATGCATGCCTCTTATCTGCTCATACAAGCTATTAGAAGCATTAAGGTGCCTCCATTGGGCCGTCAGTGTGTGTGTGTGTGTGTGTGTGTGTGGATCTGAAAGTTCACTTAGCATAATAGCATACAAGCACCAAAAGCTATCTATAGTAACTAATTACCTGGAATGTCGATTGGATGACAAATACATTAGGGTAGATTTTGCACAAGTCATGCTGACCAAGCTTTGTTCGAATGTGTTGTACAATTAAATCAATTGCAACATGGTTATCACCTCCACGTGGAATGATCACATCAGCGTATTTCTTCGAGGGAAGAACAAAATCATCAAAAGCAGGTTTGACAAATCGGCCATACTGCGCTTTAGCAAGAGAATTGAAAATCAGCTTACATATGAACAAGGTAAATTTTAATGGATGAAGCATCCATGAATCGTGGCTAAAGAAATGAAACGCTATTTGAGCAGTTCATTATACTGCACCAATACTACAGAACCCAATAAATATGGTTTACTTGAAAATGAAAATTGAGCCTAGAGATTCATATAAAACAATAATATGAGTATGACTTCTCTGCAACGATCATATTCAATGACACAAATACTATTTCCATCTAATAGCCAATCAAGTGTTTATACATAGAATCATAGATAGAAATAGAAAATTGCAGAAATTTGCTTGATTTGCACAATTGACTTTTTAAGAGGAAAGAGGACAATGATGTTAAGATGGAAATTCCATAAAGAGTTTTGTCTCGTCAGGGATGGTTCTTGATGTTTTCACATGAACTGATGAAACTTTGGTATAACTTCTGAAGGTGGCCCCATCCACATATTGAATTGTTTAGACTTTTAACCAGCTAAATTTCCCTTGCCATCCCACGAGCATTACTTGGATATCTGACTAATGCAAAACTGCTAAATCTTACTTGAAGAAATTTGCATACTTTTCTATAAGATAGGATAGAAATTTTATTGCAATTATTTTTATTTTATTAGGAATCTAGGATGTAGTAGGGTATGGATAGAAGTTTATTTATTTCATAAAAATCACATGTGAAATCTCATATCAATTATATCAATCAATTTCTTTAATCACCAGCAAAATAGTATGATCTTAGTTTACATGGATAACAAACAAAATTAAAACTAAACAAATTTATTCTATCCACATATAATAATATAACCAAAAAAATCATTATAATCCCCTAAACACATCTAATAGGATGAAATAATCAAATCCAGTAAGACTAAATCAACTCATTAATCGCTACTGTCAACATCTGCTCGCTTATCGTTGATCCTGACATCTCTGTCAATTCACTCTGTTAAAAAGGACTAAACAACGGCGAGCGACTGAAATTCAAATACTGCTGTGGGAATGCGGCATCGATGGTATGAACCTCATTCTTGGTAACCCAGGTAGGATAAGGAATATAAGGACAGCAGCATCACTTGATAAGACATTCTCAATCTCCCCAATCAATTAAGTAGGCTCCAATTTGATGAAGATGGGTGAATGACCATATTGGTCACCTAAATAAGTGTTAAGAGGCTCAAAGAGCCTTGGTAAGGAAACAATTTTCCATATTGAAAGCACTCGAGTTCATTGTAGGAGACAAACCAGGTACTTGAGCATTAGGTTCTTAGTTATGGATGATAACGCATGGTCCAACAGTTCTCATATGTAACTTTTTGAATCCTTGCTTTGAATAACCGTCAAGAATGTATGCAGACTATCACATGAAATTCTTTAATTCACAGGTCTTAACTACAATAAATCTCATTAGTCGTTAATAAGCACATTTTTCTTCTTGCTTTAGGTGTCAAAATGTAAATTTTTGAAATTATTCTTTGTAGAGCCTAACTTCATAGCTCGCCCCATTTTTGTTGGAAAAAGGCTGAGATGATGATATGCAAATTTCTCAGCAGATGGAGAGGAAGAAGATCATGGGGGCAACCGAATCAAATGAACAGGAGTTCCAGGAGCATAACCATGATTCATGAACGATTTATATGGACTCTTGCCCATTATCTTATTGATAGAATTATTGCAGGAAACTTCAGCAGTGATTAAGGGGGGTTTTGTGCGTGTGTGTGTCGGGGAGGGGGGGGGGGGGAAGGTTAGGATTTTTTGGATGCGGAATATATAGGTTAAAATTAGGAATTTACAAGGGAGATGAAGGGTATTGGTACCAAGAATTCTTTATGCAAATAGCACCTACAATTGCGATCCAGGTATTCAAGAGATTAGTTTTGCTTAACCCCCCCCCCCCCCCCCCTTCTCTTCCATGCTGTTTTAGCTTGCTTTGAAAGGTAAGGAAAAGATCAAAACCTCAATTGACGATTGGGTCAGCCTTACAATGAAGATATAATTATATATATGTTTGCAGCTGATATTTTTGCTCTTTGACCATAAAGTTTTCAGCTTCCGATCTTTTAATGTTGTGGAAAGTGGGCAGCGTAGTGACGCGGACAGGCAGAACTTAGGCCTCAGCAGCAGAAACCGCCAATATATAAATAAGGTTGATGAAAAATTAGACAAATAAAGATTAATACAAAAATATAAAAACAAAGGAAATGTTTTACTTTTCTGCTTTCTTATAAAGTTAGCATGTACTAATAGAAATACATTGACTCATTTTAAAACAAAATTAATAAATATGTCATAATTCAGCTCTATAAAAATAATGTTGTAGATTAAAGACAACAATAAGATCCAATTTTTCAATCCCTCCTGCAATGATTTGCAATTCTGATAAATAGGGGCTTATTCCATTTTTGACCAGCTAAAAGGAGGTTTCGGTGGTGCTCGGCCAACGTGGGGCTTCAAGCTAGTAAAGCAGAATAGAGTTGTTATGCTATCGCTTTATGCAAAGTGAAGTAACTCGTGGCCACCTTCCGTTAAAGCTGGGCTTGAGCGGGGCTTTTGGCTTAGGTTCAAGGTTTCGGCCGAAACCCGTATCAGATCGGTTTCGGTTGGAATCGGTCCAAAACCGGCTCCAAAACTCGGTATCGGTCTGTATCGGTCATGTATCGGCCAATAATGGCCAAAATTGACCGATATCTGCCGATATTAGGAAAAAGGTATAAAAAAGAAGATAGAAAATAAGAAATATCAATTATAATTTTCAAATTACATGCCATTTTCTTTTATATATTTTGCTAAATAGTCATCCCTTTGATACTCTCTTTTAAGTTTCAAATCCTATATATATTTATATACATATATGTATGTATTAATATACATATACGTGTATACACCACATGAATATCAACCGAAACCGAAACTTGGACCGAAACCAAGCGAAACCCAACGATACTAACCAATATTTGAGGAACCGAAACCGATACCGATACCGATACCAAGTTCTCGAACCTTACTTTTTACAACAATGCCATGCATCAAACTTTGCGACATACAAAACTAAGGCGCATGGCAATTACCACATAAAAAATATCTTATTCTCAAGGGGGGGGGGGGGGGGGCAGAATACCTCTTCTGAAGTTTTTAAGTTTTTCAAAGTAATAAAATTCATCTACTCTACTCATGACCCGCTCTTGGGTCTTAAGTATCTAAGAACTCCATGAAAGCTATTTCCTTTATCTTCACCTTCAGTTAGGTATTTGTTTCTATAAGGTGCTCAAAATTTACTAACGTTGCTTGAATGGACAATGTGCACAGAAATTAAGGGAACACGCTTCAACATCTATAACTTAAATTTGACAAGGAGTTTGATAGTGAGATTGCTAAGATATACTATGCAATCATGTATTCTAAACAGAAGTTTATAGATAAAACATTTTGTACAACTTAAATCATAAAAGAAAGTCAAATCCAGTGCAATATTATAATTTAGAAGTCAACTTTACACCAAATCTTCATATACCTGTTCAAGAACGGAGTTCACATCTCTACCTCTCTCGACTGTATCACGTCTTATTCTTCGGGCTAGTCTAACATCAGCATCTAAATAAAATTAACAAAAAAAAAATTTAAGTAGAAATTGTATATACGTGCAGCCAACGAAAGATTAAAACGTCTAAGGAACTGAATAAGTTCGAAAATTTCCTCATATTTCTATAGCATGCACCTTACAATGAAATTCTAGTAAAAATTTAATATCTTCCGCACTACAGAATACTGAGGTGCTTTTTAGAAACAAGAAAAGCATATTAACACATCTTGAAATAAATGAACATACTCTTACGGTCTTACGGTCTCGAAATCAGAAATTGTGCAGAATTATTTTTCAATGTAAACTGCAGTTCCATTTGAGGCTTTCTTGTGGAACAACTATAGCAATAAAGCCATTACCCAAAATACTGTGGTTTGCTACAAGAAACCTTTCTCCGCTCAACTGGGTCAAGTGGCACCTCCTTATACTACATAATATTACAGTTTTAATAATTCTCTTTATATTAGAATATACCGGATATGTTCTTTCTGCCTCAATCCATGATTGTACTGGTCAACATCCAGTCCTCTACCCCCAACCTAGCTCATCCTTCGATTATGAGTCGATCACTACAAGTCCGAACTATAACTCACCAAACTCCATTACAAATAGACTGAAGGATTAATATAGATCCAGAAACTACAAAGCATTACTGTGTGGTGAGACAAAAGTAAGGTCTGTGAGCTTGTCAGCTTCAATTAAAATGTCAAGTTATTTCTGATCATTATGATCTGCAATTCTGGATTAACAATGATTTGTATAGTTAGCAGTCCTATACTTTCCTGAAATATTATATCAACACATTTCACTGCTTAAGATGCAACATAATTTACAAAGCAATTCTATTATCTTTCCTCTTCCAATAAAAATCTATTATTTTCACAAGTTTCATTCTGTACAGAGAATCTGGAGGAAGTAAATTGCTTATTTTGAATTATGGCAAGCCTACTGTCTAAGATTTTCTCGGACATGAAATTGGCACTAATTATGAGGGGGTTGGCTTTATTCCGACAGACAATCATAAAACTTTTCAAATCTTTCGGGGGGGGGGGGTTTGCTTGATGGCCGAACACATTTTGTTGTGTTATGAATATAATTAGTAATTAGCTTTAGCTTTAGTCCCATATCGGCTATAATAGGAGAGATGTTCTATGATACTCCCTATATATATATATATATATATATATATATATATATATATATATATAGGAACTCTTGTTTAATTATCTCAATAAATTATTTTCCTTTTAACTCTTTTCATGGTATCAGAGCTCTGAAAAGAATTGCGAGGAAACCCTAATTTCCCAAAACAAAAACCCTAACCCTAATCCTCTTTCCCAAATCCTAACCCTAATCCTCATGCCCTAGCCGCCGCCTCCCCTCTCCTCAACCCTCACCACATCGCACGCTACACCATGCACCCGTCTCACGCTACACCATGTCGAACCCGCACCACGCTGCACCCGCATCATGCTGCACTCACCTACCTTCCTCGGAGCTTTGATTCGTCCGTTCAACCTCTGCGCCCTGTTTTTAACCATGTCCCCTTCACAGGTGTATCACTATCGTAACAAAGTTGTCCCACCCCCTCCCACCAATTCTTCTTCTAACGATTCTTCTGCAGGTACTCCAATACAGTCCGATGTTCCTGATTTTCTACCACCGCTGTCTTCAGAAGAAAATCCATCTCTTCCTATTGCCTTACGCAAAGGTAAGCGATTCTGTACTACAGCACATCCGATTTCTAACTTTATTTACTATCATAAACTGACACCATCTGTTAGTCAGTTTGTTTCTTTCTTGTCTGCCGTCACTCTTCCTTTCTCTATTCAGGAAGCTATTCAGCATCCAGATTGGCATGCAGCTATATCAGAGGAGATTACCGCACTGCACTTTAATCAGACTTGGAAATTTGTACCTCCATCTTCAGATAAGAAGGTCGTCGGCTGTTGATGAGTCTTTACTATCAAGCATAATCCTAATGGGACAGTTAACTGTTTCAAAGCTCGATTGGTGGCCAAAGGCTTTACTGAGCAGTATGGTTTGGATTATATTGAATTTTTTTTGCCAGTTGCCAAATTGATCTCTGTTCGTGTTCTTATATTCTTGGATGTTTTTAAAGCATGGTCACTTCATCAGCTTGATGTGAAGAATGGCTTCTTTAATGGCGATCTTTCGGAGACTATTTACATGCAGCAGCCTTTTGGTTTTGAGAGACCGGGAGAGTCTATGGTTTGTTTCCTACATAAATCGTTATACGGATTGAAACAGTCACCGCGTGCCTGATTTGAAAAGTTTAGTACGGTCCTATAACAGATTGGCTTCAAACACTGACGCACCGACACGTCTCTCTTTACACATATTCGTCCTCAGACATGATGATTGTGCTGGTGTATGTTGATGATATTTTCATTACTGGAGATAATTCGGCTGGTATCTCCAAGATGAAAGAACATTTGGCTTCACACTTCCATACAAAGGACCTAAGGCCACTTAGATGCTTCCTTGGAATTGAAGTGTTACGGAACTCTAGTAGATTACAGCTCTCTCAGCGCAAATATGCACTCGATCTTCTATCTAAGCCAGAATTTCTGGAATGTAGACCAGCAGGCACTCCTATGGACTCCACAGTCAAACTATCTCGATTGAGCTCTCTCTCGGATCCTCCACTGCCCAATCCAGGACGATATCGACGTCCGGTTGAAAAGCTTATTTATCTTACCATCACTTGTCCTGACATTGCCTTTACCGTTAGCAAAGTGAGTCAGTATATACAGAATCCTTGAACCTCTCACCTTAAGGCAGTTGAGCATATTATTAGAGACATCAAAAGTTCTGCAGGACAGGGTCTCTTTATAGATACTGACTTTGCGGGATCCATTGATGATCGTCTTTCCACTAATTGCTACTGTGTTCTTAAGAGAAAACTTGATTACGTAGAGGAGTAAGAAACAGAATGTAGTGGTTCGTTTTTCTGCCGAGACTGAGTATAGATCATGGCGCATACAGTTGCTGAATTGCTATGGCTTACTTTCCTCCTGACAGATCTTGGCATTCTCTTTTCTCTTTCGACTACACTTTTCTGTGATAACAAGGCTCCGATCCACATTGCCGAGAATCTAGTTTTTCATTAGATGACCAAGCACATCGAGATAGATTGCCACTTCATTCGTGACAAGGTGACAAATAAGGTGGTTGCACTCCAATATATTTCCTCCTCGGCTCAACTGGCAGATATCCTTACCAAATCTCTTCCTCGACCGGTCTTCAATCGTCTTTTGTCCAAGCTCGACATCTATGCTCCAACTTAGGGGGAGTGTTATAAATATAATTTAGTAATTAGCTTTAGATTTACTCCCACATCAGCTTTAATAGGAGAGGTGGTCTATGACCCTCCCTATATATATGTATGTAAGAACTCATGTTTAATTATCTCAATAAATTATTTTCCTCTTAAACTCTTTTCATGTTGAAACAAAGCTTAAACAATGATGACAATTGCTTAAACTGCAGCCTAAAATGCTTTAAAAGGCTCAAGCTAATCAAGGTTTCAATGATAGGATGGAGTGCTCATATGCAAATCCCTCCAAAGTCCAAAACTAGAAGCTCGGTTTTTGGACCTGGAGCTGAACTTTGATGGTATATTTCTTTAAGATTGTACTTGATGGTAAATAACCTTCTTTTCAAAGAAAAATTGTTTTTATGCTTTAAAATAGCCAGTAGCTACTTGGTGCATAAGTTTAGTGGCATAATGGAATAATTGAAGGGCAAAAAGAGAAATGAAACAAATTGATAAACAGAATACTATAGAGAAAAGAAAGAAAGATGAGTTGGAGGATAATAACAAAAAAATTAATATGTAAATATTGAATTGGATTTGGAATTTTATAAAACGTTCGCTGAAGATGGACTCTTCAAAACGTAGCAGAATAGGAAAGAAGTTTCACCTCATGTGCTTTCATCGCATTGAAATTTGAAGGTGCTCACATGAATAAAGTACATGGCATCTACCCATATACCAATTGAGCTTAAATGTCCCTCACGCATCATCAGCATCAGCGTCGAGTGAAATTTCAGTTATTTCATTGCTCTTTGTAGAGCCATTTGCTTTAAACTGCCTTGATGATTAACCTCCAGACACTATTCTCACTCCCAACCAGATCGTTTTGAACTCCAACTTGGGGATTAATTTCTTTAGGAAGGATGCACAGGCATACCGTTGATTATTAAGAAAAATGCCACCAGAAAGTTAGCATTCTAACTTGAACCTCTTACCAAACATTTATATGATTTTGTGCTTGCTTAATCACAACCCAAAAGGATTTTATGATTCCTCTTGTCAGTCTAAGCTCACAACCAGACAATGATGCCCAGCAGATCATAGGACAGTGCATCTATGTCTATCCACAGTAAGATCGATGTCAATGCCACAACAGGTGAATATTCCACCTGTTGTTGTGATAACTAGCTAAGGGAATGTCTTGATTCTTTCTATAGCTACAACAAGATTTGCAATAGAAGTTCTTTAGGCAAAGCATTTGTAATCAAGTGGGGTCTCAATCTAGCTACTAAAAAAATGCTTCCTACGTATGTATGGAATGCAGTGTGAAGAATCATATCAATGGATGTTAAATCATATTGAAATACTGCCATAGCATATATCCTTCAATTACCAAGCACGATCAAAATCTTCAAATTGCATCAAAATATTTCCTGAGAAGAGAATGCCTACCCATGTCATTCCACAGAATGCACTCACCCTATTTTGGTTTATACGGTTTTTCAATTTTCAACTATTCGTGATATGTTATGCTGTAAAGTGTGGCATCTGTTTTAGTCAATGCTTGGTAAGGCCAAAATGAAGTAAATAAGATGCACCTGCAAAGAGAAGGCAAGGTTAGATATTGAAACTGCAACGTGACCATCCACGCCAACACTGAGAACACGTGCTGAACAAGAACAGAGCATATGAACAGGCACACATATGCATATGCAAGCACATGAATACACACATGTGCAACAAACGTCCAGATGCATAAACACACGCATGCCAGCATAAAAGCGCTATGCGCAAACACACGGTCCACCCCAATTCCAATTCATAGGAATACACAACGCTGAAGCAGACATAGGGCATAATTTGCAATCTAGGATCAACAGCCATTATTCACAATTCATTCTTTGTTTGGCTGAGACCATCCCCTTGCTTGATGTTAGATGGCAAAGTTTGAAGGGCTGAAATACAATTCATGTGATTTCTTACAGATACTGTATTCTTCAACAGTTTGAAGAAAAGATTTACAACAGAACTATTATAAGGAACCTAGTTCGTATTAAAATACACCCCCAGCGCCCAAAAAAGGGAGGAAACTCAATTCAGACTTTAATGACAGACCTATCTCAGCGTCTATTCACTTTCGGTCACCAAGGGGCAAATTATGCTGGAGTTCACAACCGATCACAGGATAAGGTAGCAAAGAGGGTCACAATTTGTAAAATTTAAAGAATACATGTGTGTACATAGACAATGTCCAATTTATTTTGTTTAATCAATAAAACATTCACCAAGCTTTGGCACAAACCCATAAATCAAAAAATAGCTTGGAATGGCAACTAAAATGCATAAGGTTTACTGGGCATAAATAAACAGAACAGTCAAGACAAAGGAAGAAATAATTTATAAGAAAACAAAAAAGGAAAAGGAAAAAAGATACCTGTGTCCACAAAAATCTTCATATCCATCAAATCACGGACACGTTGGTCATGAAAAACTAAAATTCCTTCCAGAATAATAACATCTGATGCATTTACCTAAAAATATGGGTGAAACACATTTATAATTCTTCCACAAAATCACAAAAAATCAGATATTCATAATTTAACAAGAATAAAAGTAACTCTGCAAATTATTTCTGACATTGTATTTTGGAAAAGGAAAAAGCCTTGACAGTTGTGAACTGACAATGATATGAAATTATTTTTTTATCAATTAACACCTCACTGAAATCCGCCCACAAAATTTTGGGATTAAGGGGGGTTGTTGTTGTTGTTGTTGTTGAAACACCTCACTGAACATGTTCCATTAAATACGCTCTATTTAATTCAGTACTATTAAAATGGGACTAATGTAGATCGAATAAATAGGGTTTTGCTTCAATAAACAATCCCATTGCAAGAGGTTTAACAGATAATAAAAGCCTCTCAATGATTGTCCCAAGTTTGACTAGCTTAAAGTAGTGCACATTGGCTGTTACTCTTACGCTACACATAAAACCAATCTCTAATCTATTCTATAAAACTTACTTAACATTCAAAATCCTGGAATTTTGATACATAGCCAAATCAGTATTAAACCTAGTAGGTAAAAACACTAGCTTTCTCTTGCAACACTATCTTTTAAACTCCAACTCATTGGCCAATCAAATCTAAAAGATGAGTATCTCAATATATTCCTGAAATCTTATAGCGTAAATTATAGTATTATACACGAAAGCAATGCTCATATCAGTTCAAATGATATCCAGCAAAGTCATATACATTGGTAATAATTCTTCACATACCTTCTGGTCATCTACAAAGTTTTTTTTATGTTTTGTGATCACATGATGCTTCCTATACTAAATAAAACCCTTCCCCCGTCTTGCATTTTGATTCTATGGAGAATTTAAATGATGCAAACTAGTTACAAGGAAGATTCCTCCCTTGTCCACGGTACATTGACTAATTAAAAGAGGGTTGTTGAAAGTTTGTCAAACGGTCGTAACCTTTTGTGATATCTTTCATGGAGCCCTGCTTTAACCAACCTCATTTTCTTGGGGAAAGACTTAGGTGAAGCTACGTTGGTAGTTTGATAATCCCTTGATCATGCTCATCTTCTATGAAGATCTCTTGCAAGAACATGGCTATTCATTCATTACTTTGGATTAATCTTTAAGTTCTGATCATTTCCTATTACGTTTTGTTTGCTAATTTGCATTGCATAAGAGTGCCCGCTAGATCATATAATCCCATTAGCAGCCCAATGGGTTTGTATTGTGTCACAGGTTCTAAAAATGCTCTCCTGGAGACTAAAGCATCGTATCCTTCTATAATTATACCATAATTACCAAGGAAACCCCTATTTTCACTCTTATCAATATGACAAACTTCTTTAATTGGTAAATGTGATTACAGTAACTTTGTTCAGCAAAAGGGAAAGACTGTATAAACCACAAAAAAATGGTACATTTGCAACAAAAGAAAAATCTTCATGCTGTTGGCTTCAAGGCATACCTTCCGAAAACTTTCTGAGCAACGTCTGTGGTTCTTGAAATCGTATATGGGAATATTAACAGCATGCCCACTTTTAAGGTCACCCATACAGATTAGAAGTTGTTCGGTATCAAATGCATCTAGAAAAACACACAAACAGGAAAATTTAGAAAACTGAAATTGATAGGTGAAATACATATGTATCCATCACAACACAAAAAATATGATCTACAATAGGAAAGCATTACCAGGATGATCAAAATTATATTCGTGGGCACGTTCAGATTCTTCATCTGTCAGACCACGATAAAATGAGTCCTGCGTCATTTGAAAGTCATATGTATAGGAGAAACACATAAGCAGGCAGCATATTTGACCTGAATCAAGGACTCAAAGCATCTACCGACGCAGCATTTTATGGTACATTTTTTTCAAAAAAAGAAAACGGCAGACATACAATAGAATCATGGAGATTAAATTACATCATCTGTCATCAACATCATCATACACAGATTTCCCAATAAGTTAGATATCCCTTAAGGAGAAGAACTTATGTAATAAAGGATATACACGGTGATAAACAACTTTTAAGCAGTCATCAAAATGATAGTTGGTTCAGGTTCACGATCATATGATCGTTCAAAAGGACCTTCCACATACATTACCGGGATTGTTGGCTTGCAGATGAATGTCATTTAAGGTTGTGCAAGTGTAGAACCCTCCATGGTCCACCACAGATTAGCAGCGGTTCAAGAAAAAACCGAAAGATGCCATAAATTGCATTCGTCTCCAAGAAATATAATCAGCCTTAAGTTCCTAACTGAGAAAAATGTCCATGAGGATTCAAAAATTAATAAAATAATGGTTACCCTGCTGGCCTAGCATATGTAAGAGGACTCATTAGTCACCACAGCCATTTCAGATCAAGATTGGGTGGTAGGAGGTAGAATTATAAACCGGTCTCTCAAGTTTAAGTGCTATGAAGCATGGACAGTTGGACACTCCATGAGCATCATGTCAGACACTTTTTGGCTGTGTCATCATTTTTATACCATAGGTTGTAATTTCACACACTTTTTGTCCAAGGCATTTCTTAGACACATTTTAAACTTCCCAAACAATTTTAATGCTCGTCGTTAATTGATTATATGATTGATATTTTATTTAATCTCATTTAAATAACAAGACCATCATTAGTGGAAAATGGACATCAAACTATCAAAGTTTGATTTGTATAACAGTTGTAGTATCAGCATGTTATTGACAAAAAAAGGATACAAAAAGCCTGTTAAACGAAGTTCCAGAGTCAAGGTCTATTCCTTGAAATGCATAAATTTTTGATACAATAACATTATGTATCATGTAAATCGTAAAGATTATTTTCGCTTTATTATAAATGGAAGCGCACATTTGCATTTGTGTACAAACTTCTATGATTGCTGTTATTATTTGTAATTAATTAATTCTTACTATTTATATGATTATTCATATAATGGATGTGTATGTATTGCTTGTGACCTATAACCTGAGTAATTACCACGACCACATTCATGTGTCATGTATGTGTTTCCTTGAGTAAAGGTGAAACCTAAAGTCCACATAAAAACAAAAGGTTCTAGAAAGAAGAAACACCTAGATAAAAAACGGAACCAACACTCCTAGAATAATGTTGCTAAATATACATAATTGACTTATTTGTCTTCTTCCTACATAGCAAGGTGATGGTCACTTTTGGGACCGGAATTGGCAATCTCGGCTATATCGGATCGGAATATCGGATTTTATATCCTTTGAGAAAAATATTTTTTAAGAATTAGAAGAATATTTTTAAACTTTTAAAATAACCATAAACAATGTCAAATTATTTTGTATTTAATGATGTTTAAAGTCGTATTAATGATGTCAAACTAACCGCAATGACCCAATAACCTATAATAAACCCATTAAACCATTAATGAACTCATTAACCCATTAGTAAACCCACTAACCTATATAAACTCAACATGAAAAATCCCATTATAAATAGTAAGCATAATATCACTTAGTATTGGACTTTGTCGGTCCCAGAACATGGATAATCATTTTTGGGATCAGATTCGGCCATCTCAGATCGAGATCGGCCGAGATTTCAAATCATGCTACATAGTTATAAGAAAACATCTGAAAATGAGCTCCAACCTTTTCAATCTTAAGTTTGGAATTGTTGTCTGCTAGTGTGATTCCTATTCAAGCAGCTAACAATTACATTCTCAAACCACTAATATATAATAACAAGCCTTTATCCAAGGCTTTAAGTTCTGCTAGTGGAATCTTTCTTACTTTGAGCTATGTTTAGGTTGATTTCCTCAATTAGACTGACCGCTATGATATTTATTTAAGCATCTTCATCTTTATAGCTTTGGCCTACCTTTATCCCTAATTGTTTCATTAAGTACAAATTTTCACTTCTTTTGACATATTTATCATCCTACATTTCGCATCCAAACCATTTCAATCAATTCATGCTCATTTGTTCTCTGATGCTGCCTTCACTAATGCACATCCTTGTAATTGTATATTTTAGTGAATTGCCTCCTAAACATTTCTACACCCTGCCTCATTCAACTGTAATTTTCTTCTTTTTTAACATAAAGCATTAAGCATATATTGGTCTTATACGCTTCTATAATTTTTCTTACAAATGAGTATTCTATAAGAGAATAATGGAGGAAAGAGGTCCTATGAGGCTTTTTCGTTAGGTGGCGTCAAAAAAGTACACCCTCCGCCATTTTATTCGACGATCGCCACTTTACGTCTTGATGTTCATACTCTAATATGTCGACACACCAAATTTCAAGTGATTTTAACATCTTTTCACCATTGATTTAGCAATGTAAAAAGTTCTATTGTCGATAAATCGTTGATTTTTCACCAACTAAATTAACAATGAAAAGGTGTTAGATTCACATGAAATTCGGTGTGTCGGCATATTAGACGATGAAGATCAAGATGGACGGTGCCGATCGTTGAATAGTATGGTGGAGGGTGTATTTTTTGACGCCACCCGACTTAAAAAGCCTCATATGGCCTCTTTTCTTCATTAGTCTCATTCTATAATCACAACTACTTCATTTTAATCATCTTGATTTTGACTCAATGAACCACTTCCTCATCAATATCCCATCATTATGAATAATTGATTCAAAACAACAGTAGTGGTCATTTTGAGATATTTCTTCACCATCAATTTGCACAGTGTATATATTTCTTCTTACCTTATATTTAAAATTCATTATTTGCATATTCATTTGTTTTACGAATTCTAAATCCTTTTAGTCTAGAGTTTGTATGATTGTATCTATCTTCTCCTACGAAAGTATCCCTATATAGGTATATCTAGTGATTAAATCGAAATGTAACGCCCCCGAAGGCCACGCGTAAACTATAATACTTAAGCAGGTAGCATAGGATAGTATCATATTATTAGCAAAATGCACTATCCAAGGAGATAATAAATAAGTGAGGAAGAACCAACTCTAGGAAACACCAACACCCTCAGATTTCAGGGAAAGGAACTGGCTCTGGGTTCCTCATAGACCTAGTTTCTCAACTTTCTAGTTCCAATATAAATCCAACAAATGATATATATGTGTTTCTCGTGAAATCTAGCGTGCTCAAAAGAAAGGTTCTAGAAAAAATGTGGGTGGTATTTGGCTTGTGGGGGTCTTGATGGCGGAATGCAAGTGGATGAAGCCTTGAACCTTAAGGAAGCAAATAAAGGCAAATGTGTGTGTGTCTAAATTGATAAATATATATAACTTTAAACAAAATAACTAAGGGAACAAAAGATGCCAGTATGTAGAATACGAAAAATTTATTATAGTCCGTAGACTTCAACAAGAAAATTTAAAGTAAAGTATACGGGGGCTGCATGAAGTTTGGCATATTACAGTGCCCCCCTCCCAACAAAACAAAAAAAAAGGGGAGGGTGGTGGTCGGTAATCATGTTAGCTTATGAGTTAAAGCCACAAAAAGGTAGTGCCCCCGGCAGAACTTCTTACATGTTTTCTACAAAGTTGGAAGATAAAATCATAAATATGGTGTGGGTGGGTGGGTGGGTGTGCCTCTTTATATAGTTTACACATAAAGATTATGACCAAGCTTAAAAACATTCCATTTACAATTCCATTAACTAAGCATTGAACAATACAGGTAATTTCAGAAAAGCAGAAAATGCCCTTTATCCTGACAAGTTGAAAGAATCCCCATATAAATGCAGCAAAATCTAGTGCACTATGCATTTATCAATGATCTTATACACAAAATACCCAGAATTTAAAGTTTCCAAGAATAAA
Source organism: Agapanthus africanus (assembly GCA_030015575.1). Classification (NCBI taxonomy): domain Eukaryota; kingdom Viridiplantae; phylum Streptophyta; class Magnoliopsida; order Asparagales; family Amaryllidaceae; genus Agapanthus; species Agapanthus africanus. The sequence continues at coordinate 403,724,705 of CM057349.1, read as the reverse complement.
TTCACTCCTCAAACCTGCTGAACGAGCACCACACGGTGATCATGGAGCTGCTGAATAATCATATCGCACACCGTCGTCTTCCCTGAAGCCGTACCCCCCGAAACCCCTAAACATCACCAAGAAAATAAAATACAATCACCACAAGAATCAAACTTCAATCCTATTCATTAACGATTAGGGTTAGGGTTGATCACCGATCACAAAGGGCTGCTTGGGGACTTCCGTCGATTCATCGTCGGCGGTTTGTACGGCTGCGGAAGCCTTGGCGGAGGAGGGAGAGGACGGAGTTGACGGCGACGGGTGGCGGAGAGAGTCGATGCGGAGGCCGCTGAAGTGCGGGCCCGATGCCGCCTCCATCGCATCCTCCCTCGATTTCTCCGGCATTTTTTTTTTTTTGGTTTCTAAACGATCGATCTTTCGATCCTCTCTCTATCCGTGAAATGCAAGAGATTTATTTTGATTAAGGTTTTGATGCGAATGGCGAAATTAAGAGAATGAATTGGGATTTGAAGAGGGAATATTCGAAGGGTAGCATAAAAGCGGCGATGAAAGAGAGCGTGGTGGTGGTGGTGGTGGTGTTGGTGGTGGTGGTGGGACCCACTCCTATGATGGTGAGAGGCGATGGGGAAATTTGGAATATGAGAGATTATATGGAATTTGATTTTATGCGGATTATTCGGAATTATATTCTTTTTGTCGATTTTAAAGGTATTTGATAGCTAATAAAGGAGAAAAGAAATTGTATGATTTGATCATGGATAATGAAAAGTTTTTAACGGGAACCCAAATTTAATCGTGACTTTTCTTTTATTGTTTCATTTGATCTTTGAGATATGTTTCTGAGGTGCAACCTGCTACAGCCAATTTTTTTTTATCTTTCTTTACTTAATTCAAAAGATTTTGATTTTGACCGTTATGTAATGTACCTATATTTTTAACATTTTTCGGAACCAAGAACATGTAGGTTCGGATAAGACGGGGCTCAAAGCCTGATCCAAGAAAGCCCCAAAAAAATATACCTTATCTGTCTGGAGTGCCAGGGCTATCCAAAGCTGACAGTAGCTGGCAAAAAGGGATCCCTCCCACACCGTTGGTAAAAGGATAAAAAGCCGACAATTGTCCAAAAAAGAGCAAATTGCATGAACTATAAATAAACTCATACAAATCCTGGAGAAATACGCCATTCTAGTGCAAGCAAAACCTTGCTAGAGACATCAACTTTTTGGCGCCTGATTTAAAAGTGTCATGTGCTAATTAAAAGGTTAAGATTTAGAATAAACGTGATTGTCGACGGCTCCATAGTTAGCGATAAATTATAGACGAGCATACGAGGGTGTTATATGCAATTACCCGGATATGCATCAAAGATATGAAAGATGCTTCGCATTCTCAATCGTCTAATAACATGAAAATCAAATCTACAAGATCGACAATAAGCCGAAATGTTAGTATAAAAAACGAGTAAGATTCAGAGATTGTTTCCATCCTTCTTGTCGTTACCTGTTACAAAATCTCTTGTAGCAAGGAAACAATAGGATAGCTCTTGAATCAAATACATGAATTACGTGCACAATTTGTGTCCATTACTGGGACAAAGCAGAGTGATAAGACGAGGAATTTTTTTCAGAAATTTCGGCACAGTTGTAATGAAACTGAATGGAGACAAGCCCTCGGTGTTCAGAACATGATAGTAACAGAACATGGGTCGATACGTTTGAAAACATCATCTTTGTTTGTTTCTCTGTTTGCTTTATATAATATGATTCTATTTTTGATAAAAATGACTTTGATGTTGTTGTCATATATGATCCATTGTATTTCAATATATTCATTTCATGTCTCAGAGTAAATCACACCAAAATACCCTCAACCATCATTGTTTTTCTTATTACAGACAACTCCCTTAAAGTGCTACAATTTTGAGTATTTTAGAGAGAGAAACCAATTAGAACCAAAGTATAACTGATTTTACCGTGGTCAAAATATGTTATGGTAGTTTAGTGAAATTCACCGAATGTCTTATGTATAAGACATTTTTTTCAACTGATATCAAGAAGATTAGGACTAGTTTGAGGGCTAACTAACTTCCAAGTCATGGAAACGAATATTTGGTTGGCTCCTCTGTTTTGAACATTGCGATATTTTATCCATCTCTCTCTTTAAAATTTAAAAAAATTGTTGCGATATTTATTGGGATTTTAAAACCCATTGTCAAGTCCTTTGATAGAAAAGCGACAATATTCAATCGATCGATCTACATTTTTTCATATGGATATTACCAATATATACCGAGCTTCATTTCCATGATAATCAACATTTTCCATTCAGAACTTTGAACCAAAATTCATGAGTTAAATATCACCAATTACATATTTATCCGTATCTTGTTTACACACAATTATTTTTCTAGCTATTATTATTATTGTTATTGTTATTGCGCTCGAAAAATGCAATAATCGGGTTATAAACAATTTCTTTCGCAGACACTCCCATTACGAAATCAGCATGCGCATAGTCCTTAACAAACTGAACCGTGAGCTTATCTCCGTCATGGAACTTGAGATCATCGAGCAAGTGGCCGACATCCGAGACATCAGAGAGACGGTCACGGCCACCGTAGCTGAGAAAGAGGGGGAAATTTTTGGGAATGCTCGATAAGTTGTAGATTGGTGGGTTGTCTTGGCCGTATTTTTCGATGTTGGCTACTTTGTTCTCGTAGTTGTATTTGGTTAGAACCCCATCTCTAAATGCTGCAAGATTAGAAAATGAAATAATTTTAGTATGCTCGTGTATTATAATTCGCCGTGACATTTCTATTAATGGATCTAGATCCGGATCCGGATCTTTCTTATTAGGTAGAAGCAAAAGGGCGCACCATTTTGTGCAAAACATGCATTAAGTCGGCTATATTACACTAAGCACCTTAACCATGAGCGTTTTTCAGTTATATTTTACAATCAAGAAATGAGACGGCTAAAAGGTTTATTATTATGTGCGAAATAAGAAAATGAGACCATTCTCTTTAATTTTGAAACTCAAGTTATTAGCTTATATGAAGCTTACTTTGAGCCAGATGCACCATGTTCCTCGTCGATGTAGGCTGTGGCTCGTACTTGAGGAAGAGCTCGACCGTCGAGGCATTCAGACAACAGTTATTTCCTGAGCTCATCGACCAATTTAAGGGGATTTTCAGTACAATTTGCAGGATTAATAACATTTACAACTGCCGATTACTCATTTTATAAGCAAATAAGTACCCGTAAATGAGGTCATAAGGTCGTAGCAGTCCACCCCTGGAAAATGGCAAAGCGCGTTCAAGAATTTCGATACGGCCTCCCTGTTTTCTTAATTAATGGATCAAAATTAGCTCAAATCAGTAAAACCTAATTCAAATCATAATAAAAGTTCAGTTATGGAGAAAGTTGCACTAATCAAGTAGTCTCACCCTTTAGGATTGAACTCTGCCACTCCTAGCCAATCGGTAATGATCTGCTTGCGAGAAAGAAAACACATCCATTACATACCGAGAACATCGGTCTGATTAGGGTTGGACCAAAGTCAAAAATTCGACGGGAAACCTCAGTCGAATTAGGGTCTCCCATTGAATTTGGCCTATATTCATTCTAGTGTTAATGGAGCCGCAACAACAAAATGCTGCATGCATGTACCCTCCATTTCTAGTGTTCTACAAAGATGTCGGGGCAAAATGTCGCGGTAAATTAATGAATGAAACTTACTTCGCCGATAAAGGCTCTAGCTGCAAGGATTCCCAAGGGGGTGGTCATGTGAGTGAGGTAAGCCACTGGGCTCAACAGAGCTGCTGATTTCAGGTTGTCTACTAATCTCCCTTCAGAAAAAGATGCTAGAGCTATCAAGGTGCCCTGAAATAATTAGAAAAATCACATCCTAAGTTAATTGGTGGATCACTTTGTAGTAAAATAAGTAATTAATTACCAATGAGTGCCCAACATAGTGCAATTTCTGGCCAGTTCGCTGATGGACGAAATCGACCATCGCGGGGAGCTCATAAGCAACAAGCTCATCCCAGGACCAATTCCAATAAGCCTGCACATGAATTGCATGCAAGAAAAAAAACTATAATTGATTAAGACCCAATTATGTAACTTATAATCAGGACATGTCACGTACCGAAGTTGAAGGATCGAGAGAGACGTGGCGTCTGCTCCATCTTGTTCCCCTAATGTTAGCGATCCACACGTCGTATCCGCTGTCCGCCAAGATGAAGGCAAGGGATTCTTTGGGGGAGTTCAGTAGCCATGTCATGCCATCCTACCAGAATAATTGGTTACAAAATAATAATTATGATCTTGGTCACAAGTACGTGCATTGATGTATGCATTTATGTGTTTATATTACATCAACTTATACCTTCCAAATTTGAAAACAGACCTCTCTGTTTTCAACAATACATGTAATATATGTTTTGCAAGCAATATTTTGCATGAGACAGATGTGTGGAAGTTGACTAATTAGGAAAGTTGTGCAAAAGACATTTTATGGCTCTTCATGTTGTAGTTACATACACAAATTTCTTGGAAATCCAGTACATATTTGTGATGAGAGCTGAATGGGGTGTGTGTGTATTCTATAGCATACATATCTTCAACTATGTATATTTTATTTATACATACTAACATTTTTATTCACAGCTCTCTCTCTCTCTCTCTCTCTCTATATATATATATATATATATATATATTTATGAGATTAATGGAGGAAAGAGGCCATAGGAGGGGATTTCCTCATATGGCGTGGAAAAAATACAACCTCCGCCATTTTTTCCGACGATCGGCACCCATAATCATCATCGTTATCATCTAAGTTGTGCGTACACCAAATTTCATGTGATTCCACAACTTTTTCACCGTTGATTTAGTGGGTTCAAAATTAACGGTTTACTGACAATAGAACTTTTTACATTGCTAAATCAACGGTGAAAAAGTTGTAGAATCACATGAAATTTGGTTTACCCACATCTTAGATGATAACGATGAAGATGATAGGGACCGATCGTCGGAAAAAATGGCGGAGGTTGTATTTTTTCCATGCCACAGGAGGAAATCCCCTCCTATGGCCTCTTTTCTCCATTATTCTATATATATATATATATATATATATATATATATATATATATATATATATATATATATATATATATATGCACCTGAACACACGCACGTCTATAAACACTAACGGATGCGTGTAGAAGCTAGCATACACGTACAAACTTTTATAATATAAGTCTAAGAATTTAATATGGTTGCGGTTGACAACAGCTACACATATAACCCACACTTCAGATTCCAATACAGATCATAAAAAAGGGGGAAACATACCATGAGTACTCCATGTTGTAACAACACAGGCTGCTTCTTCTCTCCACTGCTTCCATTTTCGGCTCGACCCCATGGAATCCTTTGCATGCTCAGTATATAACCATCTTCCGTTTTCACCTACACCAGATATATCGATTAAAATTTCATAAAAACCTAAAACCGCTTCAAGCCATAATCAATTCTATACGACACGTTTCATGTTTATCTCATCTAGCAATTATCACCACTCAAATGGTTTCTTAGCACATATCATCTCTACAGTACCACTAACTAAGTTAGATATATCATGTGCTAATAAACCAGGTGATTTATGTTTACTTAGCAGGCGTATCACACCTCAAACTCCTGGCACTTGTATCCATTAGGGTTGATTACGGACGCGCAGATTCCGAACATTTCAGGAGGAGGTGGCGATCTGGCTCTGATAGCTCCGATACCATGTTGAGAAACCCTGCTAGCTTCGGGCATCGACTTTGCAAGGGCGAGAGATAGGAAAACAACAGAGAACAAAGGCCATGCTAGAGAGCCATGAGAGGCCATGTTGTGAGTTTGGATGAGAGCTGGCTAGTGAAGGAAGCATATATTTGGCCATATAAATTTATAAGAGCGAGGAGAGAGAAAGAGCAAAGTGTGAACACAGGAAGAGATCTTTCTGGCTTTGTTTAAGTTTTCCTCTCTCTATCATGGAGAAACTGTAGTATAATCAACAAGATAACTGCCAACGATGGTGGTGCCTTAAATTGCGGGCCTTGCATGCTTGGGTATTTGTGTGGTGACAACGCGGATTGTTATGCTTCGTTTTCTTTTTAGGCGCTTTTCTATTCATACTTCTGCACATTAGGCAAAAACAAGCCATAAGAAATTAGGAGGGGGCACGTGCGTTGCACGTATTTAATTGATTATGTCTTTCAAGACCAAATTAGTTAGAGAGAGGGGGGTTAATGGTAGGAGTTTTACGAGGACAAAAGAGAAAGAAAATAGCGTTTGGAAGTTGCTTTCGAGTTTTTCTGTGGATCTTAGCTAGACGCTTCCAAATTTTTCTATCCTAAGTTTGGGTTGTAAAAAGGCATGAAACACGAGGAAGAAGGGGAAAAAACAATTTATTACTCCTATTTATTACTTTAAAAGAGTGATTATTCTTTATTGCTTTGAACGTAGTTTTTCCGGTTTGTTTTGCTTTAAAATTAATGAAGCACAGGAAGCAATTTCATATTTGTCTTCCTTTTAAAAGTTTTTCAAGTTAACAAACCTGCTATAAGTAATAATTTTTAAATCCAATTCCATGATAACATTTAGAAGCTATTTTAAATGCATGCTTACATTTCTTCCATTGCATGCTTTAAGTCATCTAAACAGACATCGGCCGGTTATATATATATATATATATATATAGAGAGAGAGAGAGAGAGAGAGAGAGAGAGCGCTTTTAATGGAGGAAAGGTGACATAGGAGGGAATTTCCTTCTATTGCGTCGGAAAAATGCATGCTCCACCATTTTTTTCGACGATCGGCATACATCATATCGATCTTTATCATCTAAGATGATGTGGATACGCCAAATTTCATGTGATTATACCATTTTTTCACCGTTGATTTAGTTGGTGCAAAATTAATGGTTTACCGACAATAGAAATTTTTATATTGCTAATTCAACGGTGAAAAAGTGGTGGAATCACAAGAAATTTGGTGTATGCACATCTTAGATGATAACGATGATGATGCTTGATGCCGATCGTCAGAAAAAATGTTGGAGATTGTATTTTTTCGACGATCCCCTACTATGGCCTTTTTTCCCATTTTATATATATATATATATGATGGTTATTCTTTTATATATATATATATATATATATATATATATATATATGTTGGTTATTCATTACTGCTATATTAATTAAAATAATTGAAAATGATGACTATGCGATATAGAAGAAGATGGAGCATGGAAAACTAGGGAATTATTGAATGCATCAAATGGAGCAAGAAATTAAATAAAAATGTCAACAAAGAATTGAATGCTCATGAGAATTAGAGAGACCTGCAATGGATAATATCTTTTTATACTATGCCGCAAACTATTACTGCATATTAATTAATGCTGCACATACTTTTAATGCATTTTCGGTTTCAATAATAACAGTTACAGTTCTAATTAGTATAGTAACCATTGTCTTTATGAATTCTTTTTATTTTAGATTCTAAGGTAAGTTTTACAGCACCTTTTGATATAAATAGGTTCCATCAATAAAAGAATTTTATTAGCGGGCTATAGAGTCGTGGGAAGATTGTATATTTTGTTGATTTATAATCCCTTGGAAACCCAAGTGATTGGAAATTAGGTGAATTTTTTCTTTTGTCTTTTTCAGATGTATTCCTTTCAACTAAATTTATTACATTACATAAGAAAAAATATACTCAGTAGAATAACCATGAATTATAACAAGCTATCAAAAACAATGTATTAAAATAAGTTACCATACCATGTAGATCTGATCAAATTGTTATTTAACAAAGCACCATTTTATTTCTATAATAAATGCAGCTTCCTTGAGAATAAAACTTCAACTGTATCATTACTAGCGAAAAAACAGAAAAGAAAGAAAGAAATGTATATTAATAAGTTACGTGTTAAAAACCATTAGTTCTATTTTTTCAATTGGAGTATATTTTTATTGTAGTGTGTATTTTTGCTCAGCCTCCCATGAACAGAAATAATCTGGCTTCAAATCTTCACCCACGGTTTTCCGCACCGTTTCAAACTCTTTTATCACTTCAAACTGACCCATAAATACCGGATACCCAACATATACGAGAGGATGAAGATATTGTTGAACCATTAGTGTAAATCACAAATATTTTTGGACACGCCACGCCACGCCACTTTCTTTTAAAGCCATTCACCCTTTTTACGTCACACATTCCTATTTTTTTGCAAAATGGAGGGAATTATTAATAGGACTACCCATCATCTTATCAAAATCCCAACAATTTGTAAACGGAATGGATCAAGAAACAATTTGGAAACGGAATGGATCAAGATATAACGGATTGCAGTTTTAAAAGTGCTGAGGCAATCATGAGCAGCTCACGTGGACCCGAAACAACACTAGAAACATTGCATTGTCAATGGAGAAGAAAGACATAATAGTATCTTAAAATTTAAAGGCTAAATTGTTGAAAAAACCCCCTACTTAAGAAAAAGGTGACTTTTGGAGCGTGTTAAAAAACCCTAGGCCCATCATTTTTTCTCTGACATACCCACAACAGTGGGTATTTTGGTATATCCAAAAAATGCCCTTGCCTCCTATTTATTCACAATCATTCAAAATTTCTCCTCTTTATCTTTCTCTCGCTCAATCAAAGAGAACCGAATTCTTCTTTCGTGGTCGTCCTCGCCGATTTCGCCATCTTCGTCTCCGCCTTTACCATTGTTGTCATCATTCTCTCGCTCGATCTTAGAGAACCCAATTCACCGCTCGTTGTCGTCGTCGCCGGCTTTGCCATCGTCCTCACCACCTTCGCCATCGTCGTCGTCGTCGTCGTCGTCGTTGCAAACTCGCCTCCTCAAGAAGCAGTGCAACATAACACCAGAGAGTATCCTCATCCTCGTCGGTTGCTCTATATCTTCTAAGTCGAATTGCTTGAGTGTATTTGGACGATCGAGTGTTTTCTATATTGCAAATGTAATTTTTGTATTGTCTCTTAATTTTTGGGTTAATAAGTTCGATCTAAGCATATTTTTATGTTATGGGCTTAATTTTTAGTTAGGGTGTTGTTTTTATTGTTGCACGGCAATTCTTTGATGAATTGTCCCATTGAGCATTTGATTGAAGTGGCCAAGAAAAATGCAAGTTCTGTGGAATTTTTGAATGAAAATGCAATTTTACTGTCGTTTTTGTTGCTACGATTTTTTTATTGTTATGAGTTTTAATAAGTTGATTTTATAATGGGCAAAGCGTTAGTGTTGACATCCGTGTCACACAATTCTCAATTTTGATTATTTAGTTCAAAACTTTATTTAAACGAGTTTATAAGTTACTAATAACATTTCCAAGTTTTTGTCTTGAGTACAACATACACAATATATCAAATATCAAGCAAGGTTGCCTAAAATACGATACACACTCAAAATGGTGATATGACATAACAACTTGAAGCAACCGATAACGTGATACAAGCCTAATTAAGATTCAATGATGTCTCAACGTAACAATTCAAGAAAATGAAGATTAAAGAAGAACCAAGATGAAGATAGGAGATATAAATATTGTACATGTGTCTAGTGTTGATCACATAAGCTTAGAAAACTCATTCCAACATGTTTTCTATACTCCAAATGTCTTCCTCTATTTTAGAGACGTCTATCCTATCCGTTAAAATTCAAATTTTCCTATATTCAAAACCGATATTTCAATCATGCCAGAAAACAGACGTCTGTACCATTAAGTTTTGAACAACAGACTTCTGCATAGACGTTTTCAGAACAATCTCTATAAATTCACTTTTCTGTAAATTTCTCAGAGACAGCTCCACTGACATCTCTAGAAGGAATTTCTCTCTGGGGCAGACGTCTGTGACATCTGCACGGTCAGTTTCTGGAAGTTAAACTTGATTTGAATTTTGAATCGAATAAATTTTTACGCCATTTTCAATTTTAACCGTCTCCAACGATCATTAACTGTTTTATAGCAGTTATTGAGAGTTAAAAAACTTTCCATTTGATTCTTATAAATACCCTATGAGATCAAACATTTTTCTCAAGAAAGAAGACACTTCATTGCAAATCTATTGAGAAATCTTCTTGTTCTTCTTAAGCGTTCACTTGCCAAATCTTTTCCATTTTCTTGAGCCAAAACCTGATATAATCTCTCAAATCAATTCTTACGCCACACCGGTTATAATCTATTGAGATCATAGAATTGAGAGTGAATGAATTTGTCATTTGTAAAACAATCATAAATCCCCGAAAAAGGTTCGATATTCTTTAACCCACGAGAGAGGATGTCTCTCAACCCACGAGAAAGGGTGCTTCTCAACCCACGAGAGGGGTACCTCTCATTACCTGAATTGTATGGATTTAAAGTGGAAAAAGAGATCTTCCTAGAGACATAGATTAAAGAGGAAAATGCGGCTTTTCTAGAGAATCACGGGTTAGAGAGAAAGAAGACTTGTTTCCTAAGAAATCGCAAGTTCAAGAGTGTGATCCTTGTGAAGAGGGATTATTGTTCTTCACATCCTTGTGAAGAGAGGGGTTCATGTTCTTCATAGCCATAATGCAGAAATCCTGAGAAAGTGTCTCAGACGGGGACTAACTATATGTTAGGAATATTTATGCCCTAGAGGCCATTATTGTATGATATAGCGGATGCTTGAACATATATATAGAGGACTTTCATGCTCGACATGATTGTATGCTATCTGGTTGCTCTTTATCTTAACGTGTACACTTGTATTATAATACTATCTCTCTGATACATGTTGATAAAGCCCTTAGGATGTGGACTTGACTATTAGGACTATGATGCAAATCATACTAGTGGGGCCTGGATAGTCCACAAGCACATCCTTTAATAGTTCCTAGTCGAGCGGATATCGAGACAGGGCATCGATATTTCAGAGTAGACTGGTGTATACGTTTCTTGACCCTGTATGGGGCGATGGTTGATCCCACAACCATTAGTGTTTGACATCAAAGATTGTACATAGGTGCTCATTAGAGAATGGATACACCGAACAAGACTCGCCGAGAACTCCTAGATGGTATCATACCTATCGTCAGACAGCGATTCTCTGGTGACACTGGTATAAATTAGTCTGTAGACCCGAAATCGTCATAGTATCTTATGTGGTTCCCACACGGCAACGCCCCGGCCGTCTGAACGAGGCCAAAATACGGAAACAAAAACTTTTCTAAAAACTAGAACCGGCGCTACCACGGACTTTTAAACCCGGATCGGGCCATTAACCTAATACTAGCTAACTAGAGAATGGGGTAGAGAGCTATACCGAGCGATCCGTGTCCTTCGGTCTTCGGCCTCCATCTCGATCTCCTCGCGGAATCTCCGGTCATCTCCTTGTATGGTGTTTTTCGTCACCCCATTGAGATGGGAATACGCGCGCGCTTGTCAGGCGTACTACAGATTCCCCCTGCCTAGGGTAGACCGGGGTTTAATGATTGTGGGGATCGGAATCTCCGGCAGCCGCGGACTAAGCTGCCGTTAATTACCCCTCGTCTTTGGGGCGAGGGAACCTCCGATTAACGGGTTAAACTGGTCATGCGAACTCAATGTGCAGTATACATGTGTTTTATTTTGGAGGGGGGTTTAAATATATCGGGAGCCACGCAGAGTTTTTACGGGGGTCCCGCTACCAGGATAGCGGGTTGGGGGTCAAGGGGGCTAGCAGCCCCCTTGCGGGGTGCGGGGCAGCGCCCCGTTAGAAATTTTTTCTAACAGGGACAGTGTCGTGAAGTATGCGTGTATGTACATATGTATACATATGTATATATATACATGTATATATATATAAAGTGGGGAAAAGACATCCAAAGGATGCATGTCGGCACGTGGGCGCTTTGCGCTCGAGCGCTGTGCGCCTGGGCGCAAGCGCGCCACGTGTCGGCACGTGGGCGCTTTGCGCTCGAGCGCTGGGCGTCTGGGCGCAAGCGCGCCACGTGTCGGCACGTGGGCGCTTGCGCTCGAGCGCAGAGCGCTAGCGACCAAAAAAGGGGTTTAGTCCCAAAAATAGGGTTTAGAGTGGAGTTAAACTCCTAAAATGTTTTGGTTAATGAAGGGGGTTCTTTTTCTTCCTCCTCTGTTGGCTGGATCTTGAAGATCAAGAGATGTGAGATCTAAAAATCTCTCCTTTTTGAGATCTAATAACAGATCCAATCTTCCCTTTGTGGGTTTTGTGGTGAAAAACTATTTTGTTTTATAAAAAAGAAGAGTAAAACTCTTAATTTAATTCAAGAGAAAGAAGAAGGTTTTGGAACCTTGAAGCAGAAGAAGAGATCTCAGATCTGAAGAATTTTTTTTAGAGAGAGAAAAAGTTCTGAGATATTTTCATTATCTTTGCCTTTATAGGCTATACACTTTACACATAGCCCCTTGGGCTTTACAAAATGGCATTTTGCCTATTCCATGGCTCATGTACCATTTCTTTTTGCACATAAGCCATGGGCTTTACAAAAATTTGGTTTTATGCCTATTTTTCTTACATTTATCCATAAAATAAAATAAAAGAACTATAACAAAATTATTTATTACAAAATTTTATCTTGGCATGGGGGGAGGCCGGCCGCTTCATGTTCGGGCTCGACCCGGGCATGTGCCTACTGGATCTGGGCTTGGGCCCACTTGGCTTGGGGTTGACTTTGATTTTGACTTGGTCAACCGGGGTGTAAATTTTTACCCCAACAAATTGCCCCCCATCAATAAATGCACACCACATATGTAGGTCGTGTGCATGAAATTGATGGATCTTCTTTTACGTGGAGGCGACTTGATTCGGTTCCCATCTTTTGGACGGTCGGTCCTACCCTTTTTGCGACTTGGACGGTCGGTGCGGCCCTTTTTGCGACCTGGACGGTCGGTCCTACCCTTTTTGCGACTTGGACGGTCGGTGCTGCCCTTTTTGCGACGTGGACGGTCGGTGCTGCCCTTTTTGCGACTTGGACGGTCGATACTGCCCTTTTTGCTACTTGGACGGTCGTTTCTGCCCTTTTTGCGACTTGGACGGTCGGTGCTGCCCTTTTAGCGACGTGGACGGTCGGTTCTGCCCTTTTTGCGACTTGGACGGTCGGTGCTGCCCTTTTAGCGACGTGGACGGTCGGTTCTGCCCTTTTTACGACTTGGACGGTCGGTTCTGCCCTTTTTGCGACTTGAACAGTCGGTGCTGCCCTTTTAGCGACGTGGACGGTCGGTTATGCCCTTTTTGCGACTTGGACGGTCGGTTATGCCTTTTTTGCGACTTGGACGGTCGGTGCTGCCCTCTTTGTGACTTGGACGGTCGATACTGCTCTTTTTGCGACTTGGACGGTCGGTTCTGCCCTTTTTGCGATTTGGACGGTCGGTGCTGCCCTTTTTAGCGACGTGGATGGTCGGTTCTTCCCTTTTTGCGACTTGGACGGTCGGTTCTGCCCTTTTTGCGACTTGGACGGTCGGTTCTGCCCTTTTTGCGACTTGGACGGTCGGTGCTTGATTTGACTTGCTCTGCTTCTTGCAGTGTCAGGGGTAGACTTGACTTGCTCCCTTCTTGCGGTGTCGAGATTGGATTCTGACTTGCTCCGCTTTCTGCGGTGTCGGAGTGGAAGTTGACTTGTTGATTTTGATTTGGGTTGACATCAGCATCGCTATACTAGAATATGGTACCGGGAGCGAATCATCATCTGTCATTGAGAGGATTTTAGGATTTTGGTTTTTGTTTGGCATCTGCATTGCTGCACTGGAATAATGCCAGGAACAACTCATCATTTGCCCCCGGGAGGAATTTTTTTTTTGTTTTTTGGACTTTGAATGTGGTCTTACCGGTAGGACTTAGGAGAGGTTGGGATTGTTTTACGCCCGTGAATTGTATACGGTTTTGCAGGATGTATGATCCAGACCGTAGGGCCGGAAAAATTTCGGGACTTTGTCGGCGTCTGCATCGCTGCACTGGAATATGGTACCAGGAGCAACTCATCATTCGTCGTTGGGGTATGGGATTTGGAATTTGGTTGGCATCTGCATCGCTGCACTGGAATATGGTACCAGGAGCGACTCATCATTCGCCATTTGGGGATCGGGGAGCGATGGCTTAGGAGACAGGTTTAGATCCCTATCGCCTAAGGCTTTTCAATTTTATGGGACGTGAGGGTCCCATAAAAGCATTTTCCCAACGAGTCGTAAGGATCCCGCAGGTGTATTTTCTCCTTAGGAGTCGTGAGGACTCCTAAGTGTGTTTTTCCTTTATGAGTCGTAAGGATCCCACAAAGGTTTGTTCTTCTCATATATCGTGAGGACACATGAGTGGGTCTTATCAATGGAGCATCATTCTCAAAGCGGAGACCGGCCGCGTAACTGGTGATTACGGTGAGGCATGGGTATGATGAGAATTATTTGAGCCCGTGGATTGTATACGATGGTCAACTTGGGGACCCACCGTAGGGCCGGGAGAATTTTGAGAAATTGGATTTTGGTTGGCGTCTGCATCGCTGCATTGGAATGTGGTACCAGGAGCGACTCATCATTCGCCGTTTGGGGACTTGGAATTTGGATCTTGTTTGGCATCAGCATCGCTGCACTGGAATAATGCCAGGAGCAACTCATCATTTGCATTGGGAGGACTTGGGATTTGGGTTTTTGGTCGGCATCAGCACCGCTAACACTGAAGCGAAATGCCAGGAGCGACTTATCATTTGCCGTTACCCGTTGGGGAACAATGGCTTAAGAGACAGGTTTGGGTCCCTATCACCTAAGCCTTTTCAATTTTATGGGCCGTGAGGGTCCCATAAAAGTATTTTCTCCCTACGAGTCGTAAGGATCCCGCAGGTGTATTTTCTCCTTAGGAATCGTGAGGATTCCTAAGTGTGGTTCTCCTTTGTGAGTCGTAAGGATCTCACGTAGGGTTTTCTCCTCACAAGGTCGAGAGGACTTCGCGAGTGTGTTTCATCTCTTTTCACGAGTTTGCGCCCTTTCGGGTTTTCACAGACTCGCCGGTAGTCCTGCTGTTTTTACTCACGGAGCCCTTTCGGGTTTTCATCCGTGTCTGTTTTGCTTGTGGACATACCGTTTATTTCTTTTTATTTCTTTCTTTTTATTTCTTTCTCTTTTTTTTTCTTTATTTTTGCCGCTGGTGGGACTTTAAAAGTAGTCTCACCGGCAGGATTTGGGAGAGATAGGGGTCATTTACGCCCGTGGATTGTATACGGTTTTGCAGGATGTATGATCCAGACCGTAGGGCTGATGTGCTCAATTCGCCTGCGACTTGGAGCATTCACGTGTAGTATTTCTTGAGATATCGGCCATTGATGGGTGGCATGGGCCTTTCTCCCTCGGTACTTATTAGTTGGTAGGATCCTCCGTCGAACACTTTCTCGATGACGTATGGTCCTTCCCAGTTTGGCTCAAATTTTCCCTTGGCATGTCGATTGGGGATGATCGGTCTTTTGAGGACCAACACCAATTCACCTTTCTTGAAAGCGCGGAGATGGGTTATCTTGTCATAGGCCCGTGACATTTGGGCTCGGTATAGCTCCAAATTTTGCTGTACTGCGAGCCTCTTTTCTTCGAGGGCATCGAGCTCTTCATGTCGAAGGAGCATGTTTTCCTCCTCCGTCAACTCGTGCTGAACGGCCATTCTTAAGCTTGGAACTTCGACTTCGAGGGGGAGGACCGCCTCCACTCCGAAGAGCAATGAGTATGGAGTGGACTGTGTTGGAGTACGGTGCGTGGTACGATATGCCCACAACACCTCGTGAAGTTTGAGATTCCAGTCTCTCTTGTTGGCTGAAACATTTTTCCTCAGGAGCTTGCATGGAGTCTTATTGAAGGTTTCGGCTAGCCCATTGGCTCTTGGATTATAGATGGAGGAATATCTCCAGTCTATCTTGTGCTGAGTAGCGAACCTTGAGACATTGAAGCCCTTGAATGAAGGCCCATTGTCGGAAATAATTCTTCTTGGTGTATCGAAACGGTATAGAATATTATGCTTGAAGAATGTCAGAATATCTTTTGTTTTGACTTCTTTTAGCGAGACAGCTTCAGCCCATCTGGAGAAGTAGTCTGTCGCAGCCAATATGAACCGGTGGCCTTTGGATGACGGAGGATCAATTGGGCCAACAATGTTGGTGCCCCAGACTTCGAAGGGCCACGACACCACCGTAGGATGTAACGGATTGGGATGCTTTTGAATGAAATCACCATGGATTTGGCAGATCTGACATTTCTTTGCATGCTCTCCGTAATCCCGTATCATGGTGGGCCAGTAATACCCAAACCGTTTGATTTGAAGTCGCATCTTGGGGCCAGATTGGTGAGCACCGCAAACGCCCGAGTGAACATCTTTCATGACCTTTTGGGCTTCGGCCAATGACAGACACCTGAGCCAGAGTTGGTCATATGACCTGCGGTATAACGTGTCATTTACAAACACGTATCGGAGAGCTCTTTTCTTCAGCTGAATCCTCGCAGATTTTTCTTCGGGCAGCTTGTCGTATCGGAGGTACTCTATGAAGGGTTCTCTCCAATCGGGCTCGTCTTGGATGATCGAAGCTTCTTCCGCAGGACTGCTCTTCTGTTCCGCGCTTTCCTCTTCTCGTAGAGAGACAGGGGGTAGAATTTGCCGGCTCCTGACTGTGATCAGAATTTCGTCCATGTCAGGATCGGCCAGCTCCTTGGCTAAGCGAGCGAGTATGTTAGCCTTTCCATTCAACGCTCTAAGGACTCTCGTTAGTTCAATGTGAGTGAACCTTTTCATGAGTTCCACCACTCGGCTTCTGTACCGAGCCAACTCGGATTTGTATATCTTATAGTCGCCGCTTACTTGGTTGACGACAAGCTGGGAGTCACCGTAAACCCGCAGCCGAAGGATTTCCATGTCTATGGCGAGCTCCAAGCCAGCTATCAGAGATTCATACTCGGCCTCATTGTTTGTGCGAGGCTCGGTGAGAGCAAAAGAACGCCGTAGGGTTCCCATCGATGGTGTGATGAACACCAATCCTATCCCCACTTTTACCTCCGGGACGCTTTATCTGCCGGAGCTCCTTATTGATGAGGCCCCATCGAAGTAGAGCTCCCAACATGGCTCATCTTCCTCGAGGTGCAGCACCTGTTCGTCGGGTAACTCACAATTTAGCGGCGACCCTTCTGGTATGGGATGAGCAGCGAGAAACTCTGCAAGAGCTTGCCCTTTTACTGCTTTCTGAGGGGTATAAGCTATGTCAAACTCAAGTAGCATGACAGCCCATCTTGCCATTCTGCTGGCTAGGCTTGCTTTGGTCATCAAGTGATTGAGTGGGTCGACCTTGGAGATCAGCATAACCTGATGAACGAGCAAATAGTGCCTCAGCTTCTTCACAGCAAATATTAGAGCCAGGCATTGCTTTTCGATTGGGGAGTAGTTGTGTTCCGCCCCGTCTAGAGTTCGACTGAGGTAGTAGAGGGCATTTTCCTTTCCCTCCTCGTTATTCTGGGCAAGGAGCGCACCGAGTGACTCATCTAGCGCGGCAGTGTAGAGAATCAACGGTTTATTTGGAATGGGAGCGGCTAGCACTGGAGGGTGCAACAAGTACCGTTTGATGCTTTCGAACGCTGCTTGACATTCGGCATCCCAGATAAAAGGAGCTCCTTTCTTCATGAGCTTTGAGAAGGGCCTACATCTCCCCGATAAATTTGAGATAAACCTCCGTATATAAGCAAGCTTACCTTGAAAAGATCTTAGCTGCGTCAGACTCTTCGGAGGGGGCATCTCCATGATGGCTTTTATCTTTGATGGGTCAACTTCGATCCCTCGATGTCGGACTATGAAGCCAGGAATTTTCCCGATGACACGCCGAAAGCGCACTTCAGAGGATTCATCTTCAGATCGTATTCCCTCAGTCTGGTGAGAACGGTCCTAAGATCTTGGATATGATCGGCCTTGGTTTTAGTCTTGACGACCAGATCATCAACATAACATTCGACGACTTTATGAATTAGGTCATCAAAGATATTGGTCATTACCCTTTGGTACGTAGCACCTGCGTTCTTCAGTCCGAACGACATCACTTTGTAGCAATATATTCCGATCGGGGTTCGAAATGCTGTGTGCTTCTCATCCTCAGGCGACATCTTGATCTGATTGTATCCAGACGAGCCATCCATAAAGGTGAACAGCTCGTAATTTGAGGTGTCATCGACCATCATTTCCATGACCGGTAGCGGAAAGTCGTCTTTAGGACATGCCTTGTTGAAATCCCTGAAATCGACACATACTCGGATCTGCCCATTTTTCTTCTTCACTGGGACTATGCATGCGATCCAGTCCGCATATTTCTCTTCCCTGATGAAGCCGGCATCGATAAGCTTCTTAGTTTCCTCGATGACCTTTTCTTCTAGTTCCCTTCTCATTCTTCGAGGAGCTTGTTTGACTGGCTTAGCATCAGGAGATATAGCCAGCTTATGCACGGCTACTTCAGGGGAAAGGCCAGGCATTTCTTTGTACATCCACACGAAGCAGTCGACGAACTCATACAGCAAGGAAATTATCTGCTTTTTCATTTCCTCCGACAAGAGTGAGCTGATGTAGGTCGGCCTTGGATTATCAGGCGTTCTTAAGTCAATCTTGGTTAGCTCATCAAAGGTTGCTTGTCCTCCATTTTCGAGCTCTTGAGGAGCTTCTTCTGGCTCGGCTATTTCGTCATCATCATTTGATCTTTCGCTGGCCTCACCAACATGGATCATGTAGCATGCTTTGGAATCAGGTTGAACGTAGTGTTCACACCATAAAATTGTATTTTATATTCCCCATTCTTATGCATTTTACAATGAAAACAGGTGCTTTTGACGCATGTCTGCTACATGTTACAGGTTACAGGTTCTTGGACAGGAAACAGTGAAAACGATGAAAATATAATGCAAAAGTGGACTTTAACCAACAAACAGAGAATCTTGATCAAGCCTACATAAAGATCAGTTCACAAAGCAAGATTCAAGACATCGACTCAAAGCGAACGGTTAAAAATCCATTGCGAATTGTTCACTGGAAATCTGGAACTAACTTAGAAGCCCAAATGGAAAACAACATACATAAACAGAAGCCCAAAAAGTCAATGAACCAAACCCAAAAAGCCCAGAGCCCAAATCCATCTTTTGGCCGCGGAACCGCGGCCAAACCAGGCCTCGCGCCGCGGTTCCGCGGCCGTCTAGTGCACGGAGTTCGAGAATTTTTTCCAAAATGCTGAGGCGGCGCGGATCTTTGACTTGGTGTTTTCTTAGAGGGCATTTTTGTAAAAACAGATGTGCGAATCAAAATGTAACCTAGGGTTTCCTATTATCTATAAATAGGACTCTAATTCATTGTAAACTTTATGCCTCCCTTCATTAATAAATTTTAGAATTCTTTTGGAGAGCATCGGTGTTTCTTTTCCATTCAAAAATTCAGATCTGACAAACCTGCATGGATGATTGGAGGGATGCATTTGTAAGTATTTTAATTCCTTGCCTTAGATGTTAGCTTAGGGAAAGGCTTATGAGAGATGAGATCTCTCATCCCTTTCTTACCCATCAATTAGAATCTATAGGACTCCATGCATACATGCACATACCGCTCCTTACGGCACTCTATCCCTCGAGGTAGCGGTGATACCGTAGTATAAAGGCCCGGTTGTGATATTTTCCATGGAGGTTAGGGTAAAGATTGATAAAGGAAGGACAAGAACCTAGAGGAAGGAACACCTTCCCGAACGGATCTAATCCACTTTATTGATAATTACCATAACTCCTCTTAGATCCTGATTTGTGTATAGAAAGCGTTGAGATTTATTTACATTTCCAAACCATTCCTAAACCTAACGCTGGCAAGATTTAGATTTAAATAATTGCCCTAGCTTAATTAGATTTTTAGATTTAATAAACAACCGAACACCCTTCGGAATTAACTCGTAAGAACGAATCGGAAATTCACAACATCCCTGTGGACCGACCCGTACTCACCGGCTAGCTGCAAAGCGACGCCGTTCTTGATTGCGGTTACAAATATTTTTGATCTATCTTTTAGAAAGCGCAAGCACGCCGAATCACTACCAATCAAATGGCGCCGTTGCCAGGGATGGCGTGTTATTTCCTTTTTGCAATTTCGGGTTAATCAAAATTAAAAAATCATAAAAATCTGAAAAATCCCAAAAATTATAAAAATATATCAATTGTTATTTTTTTGGAAAGGGTACTTTGTGTTTGAATTTTGCAGGAACAATCGAGACGGATCTGGAAATTTCCAGAAGGCGAAACAGAAATCAGGAGATCAGAACAGAGAAGGATTTCAAAAACAAAATAGTAGAATTTTTCTGGAAATCTGAATCATTCAACATACCGCGCTTCCGCGGCCTAAACCATACTTAGACCGCGGAAACGCGGCAAACTTGCTGACTCAGTGCGCTACAAAAATTTTGGGGATCCGTGCCGACTTCTTCGCCGCGAAACCGCGGTGTTAACCCTCTTTTGCCGCGGAAGGGCGGCGCGGTGGTGACATCTTCTCCTACAAAAATTTCTGTAAGATCTTCTGATCCTCCTCTTTAATTTTTGAAATATCTTTTCTGGAAATTCCTGCAGGATTTTGTGTGCTTAAAAATATTCTCCCTTCCATATAACAAGTCTTGTGCAGGATTTTTTGGGCCCCGCTTGAACTAAATTAATTGCAAGAAATATTTTGTTGTTGCATATCTTTTCTCAAATATCTTTTTGCAACAGTTTTTCCAAATAAAGATTCTTGTGATATGCTTAAGATAATAACTGATTGCAGGTAATATATTTTAGATTGCATATCTTTAATTAAAAAATCTTTTTGCAACAAATTTTCAAACAAAGAAAAAGAAAAAGGAAAATTTTTATTAGAGAACTTGCAAACTTTAGCCCCAAATAAATCCTTGCACCATCCAACCTTCCTTCTTTCAACCTTTCTTCTTTTAACATGGGTACCCCACATAAAAAATCACTTGCCGAACTTTGGTATCCTGAACCTAATTTTGCGTCGTTCGGCAATTTGTTCGGTCAATTTAAAGACGATCCTTCCTTGCCTAAAAAATCTCTGAAAGATCACATAGAGGAGTCTAGGAGAAACAGTTTGACTTTTCAACCCACTTTGTGTCAACCAAGTCAATCTTTACCACCTACATATGTTGACACCACTTCCCTAAGTCCTGCTGTAACTCCTAGGCCGTTGTCCATTGCTGAGCATATTGCTCAATCTCGCAGTCGATCTTTCACCCCTCTCCACACACCTAGTTCTATAAAATCTTTGAAAGATCACATAGAGGAGTCTAGGAGAAATAGTTTGACTTTTCAACCCACTTTGTGTCAACCAAGTCAACCTTTACCACCTACATATGTTGACACCACTTCCCTAAGTCCCGCTGTAACTCCTAGGCCGTTGTCCATTGCTGAGCATATTGCTCAATCTCGTAGCCGATCTTTCACCCCTCTTCACACATCTAGTTCTAGGGATCAACAAGACTATTCACCTTTTTATCCACATGTTGACCCTACCCCAGTCCAATCATCCACTTCCTACCAGTCCTACCCGACCTTTCCACCTTCACTAGACACTGCTTCTACACATCCATTAGGGAGTTTCACATATCCAAACAATTTCGAATTTTTTACCGAAACCCCCTTACCACCAAAGTCTAGTCTGGAAGAGGCGTTGGAGGCGTATATCGCAGCAACAAATAAAATGGTTAGGAATGTGGAAGCGTCCATGGCCACCCTTATGCAACCTAGTGAACCGGTAGCTAGTGTCCCGCTAGCTCCAAATTTTTCAATGTATGAGGCGGCAGTTGGACGGAGTGAGAATGAGAGAGGATTTTCAAATCAAACCTACCCTTACCCAATAGAAGCCCACAACTCCTGTTTTCCATCAATTGCCCTAAATAGTTCACCTGTTGAAAATAAAAATGAGTTGTGTGATTTTGTAGTGTTTGATTTGCCAGATTGTGAAGAACCCCCTTCGAGTGAAACAGCACCTAATCCGTTTGACCTTTACACTTCCACTCTAGAACCTACATTGATAAACATCCATGCTTTTGAGGAGGTGTCTAAAGAAATTGACTTTCACTTGATTGAGGATATAGACGCCGGGAATATTTCGGATGATGAACCTGTCGATTTAATTGAAGTTTTATGTTCAAATCATCATCCCGAGTTATTAAATGTTTCTCCCGAATCTCATATGCGTCTTGATTTTGATGATAATGGCATGGATGAGTTGAATATCGAGGATAATTATGAGGATAGTCTTGAGGATAATATTGAGGTTGAACCATTTTTATTTGATGTGTCGGATTTTCCAATTCAGCCTCCTGAACCTTTGACTGTTATATCACCCTCCCTCTTTCCCATTGTTCCGACCGAACAAATGACCGCTACGCTTTCTTCTCCTATACCAAGTTCGGCGTACCCATGTTTTCTCACGATTCTTGAGGGATTTGATCCCATTTCTCGACGAGTTGATAGGTTAGCGCAATCGCTTTTAACACATCGGTCATCACAAATTGCGCTAATTTATTCACTCAATTTACACCCTCAAGATCGTACTCCACTTCCTTCTTCTTTTCGCCATTCTTCTCCCCCACCGAGACCATATTCTACCATTCTTCTTTCTACACGGTCTCGCGTGCTTTTCATATCTTTTCTTTCCATCCCATTCTTGCACCAGCTATACCATTTCCACGATAAGATTTTTGAATGGTTGGTGTTAACTTTTGGCTTGTGTAAGGCCAAGCTTAAGTTTGGGGGGAACCTTTGTATATATGTATATATATTTTCGTTTTCTTTTTCTATAAAAAAAAAAAATTTCAAAACATTAAAAATATAAAAAAAAAATTGTAAATAAATAAACAGGGGAGTATCGGTATTTTGACCCTCTTTGTTTAGCATGACAGTGAGGACACTGTCAAGTTCAAGTTTGGGGGTATGCTCGGTACGTCTTCCTCCTTCGCATTCATATGTATATTTTTGCATTTGCATACTTATTTGAAAACCCATAAAAATTTGAAAAAATTCAAAAATTATAAAAATTAATGTATTCAATTTTGGCTAATTGATTGAGTTTGACAAATAGGTTAACTGGTTAGGAACAACTAGATCTTAGACTTAGTAAATTAAAAACCCTAAAAATAACCTTCCTTAAAGTTTAACGGTAGAAAGTATATGCCTTGTAGTTTATTTAGAAATAGGCAAATTTTGGGTTCACTTTTTGGGCTAAGTCGAAACAAGGGAAGAGTATTGATGTTCTTATTAGAGTGTAAGTTTGAAAAATAGTTCCTAACTTAAGTCTAGATTCTGAAAACGTATACCCTACAATTTGCACAATCACGCACCTTGAAACTTGGAATAGTAGAGGAGACCTTGAAATGCTCTTGTCTAAAGTCCTTAGTACAATGAAAATAAAATTTAAAAAAAAAAAAGATGAATAAAGAAAAGAAAAAAATGAACACTGGTTTTTGTGATTACTTAAGGCCGCAAAAATAGAAAAATATTTAGCGAGGGTGCTTCATCACCTAGTGCCTTAGACCAACTGGTTTGGGAGTCACTGCTAAAGCCTTGGGGGTTGCAAAGACTAGGAAGTACGCTTTAAAGTGCAAACGCATTTTGTAATCGGTCGTTGGTACCTCAAGAAGTATTAACGGTCGCATGAAGGATGTGTAAGCAAATTTCATTCATCAACTAATTAGTACTTTGGACAATGGATGAGAGTACGATTGCTTGATTTGAATTTCCAAGTGTAGGGGTGATCTATACACACACGTAGGGGTATGTGATTGGAATCTAGATAAGAGAAAGGAATGAAGAATAGAACTTGTATCTTTAATAGAGTTGATAGAAATTCCTAAGTGGAGATAAAACCCTAGAAGGAAGACTTAAGAAATGCCGAAAGCTAAGTAATTCTGCAGGATATATATAATCTTAAGTTAAATAATGAGGAAGTGTGAAGAATATGGGTGGATAATTTGTGAGTCAAAAGATAATAGAATTCCTTGTTAGAAAACCTAATTGGAGAACAAAAGTCAATGGGCTGAATTGATAGGATTTTGTGGGTAGTATCCGCTGAAAACCCTCAGGAGACAACACTCCTCCTACTAGGGACACCTAGAGGTTTAACGGCTTGTTGCACGAGCTCAGTGCAATCGCGTTTCCCTGCGAAAGTGCGGTTAGGTTTTTTGTAGAGAATAAAACAATAAGTATGCTCGGTACGTCTTCCTCCTTCGCATTCATATGTACATTTTTGCATTTGCATACTTATTTGAAAACCCATAAAAATTTGAAAAAATTCAAAAATTATAAAAATTAATGTATTCAATTTTGGCTAATTGATTGAGTTTGACAAATAGGTTAACTGGTTAGGAACAACTAGATCTTAGACTTAGTAAATTAAAAACCCTAAAAATAACCTTCCTTAAAGTTTAACGGTAGAAAGTATATGCCTTGTAGTTTATTTAGAAATAGGCAAATTTTGGGTTCACTTTTTGGGCTAAGTCGAAACAAGGGAAGAGTATTGATGTTCTTATTAGAGTGTAAGTTTGAAAAATAGTTCCTAACTTAAGTCTAGATTCTGAAAACGTATACCCTACAATTTGCACAATCACGCACCTTGAAACTTGGAATAGTAGAGGAGACCTTGAAATGCTCTTGTCTAAAGTCCTTAGTACAATGAAAATAAAATTTAAAAAAAAAAAAGATGAATAAAGAAAAGAAAAAAATGAACACTGGTTTTTGTGATTACTTAAGGCCGCAAAAATAGAAAAATATTTAGCGAGGGTGCTTCATCACCTAGTGCCTTAGACCAACTGGTTTGGGAGTCACTGCTAAAGCCTTGGGGGTTGCAAAGACTAGGAAGTACGCTTTAAAGTGCAAACGCATTTTGTAATCGGTCGTTGGTACCTCAAGAAGTATTAACGGTCGCATGAAGGATGTGTAAGCAAATTTCATTCATCAACTAATTAGTACTTTGGACAATGGATGAGAGTACGATTGCTTGATTTGAATTTCCAAGTGTAGGGGTGATCTATACACACACGTAGGGGTATGTGATTGGAATCTAGATAAGAGAAAGAAATGAAGAATAGAACTTGTATCTTTAATAGAGTTGATAGAAATTCCTAAGTGGAGATAAAACCCTAGAAGGAAGACTTAAGAAATGCCGAAAGCTAAGTAATTCTGCAGGATATATATAATCTTAAGTTAAATAATGAGGAAGTGTGAAGAATATGGGTGGATAATTTGTGAGTCAAAAGATAATAGAATTCCTTGTTAGAAAACCTAATTGGAGAACAAAAGTCAATGGGCTGAATTGATAGGATTTTGTGGGTAGTATCCGCTGAAAACCCTCAGGAGACAACACTCCTCCTACTAGGGACACCTAGAGGTTTAACGGCTTGTTGCACGAGCTCAGTGCAATCGCGTTTCCCTGCGAAAGTGCGGTTAGGTTTTTTGTAGAGAATAAAACAATAAGTATGCTCGGTACGTCTTCCTCCTTCGCATTCATATGTACATTTTTGCATTTGCATACTTATTTGAAAACCCATAAAAATTTGAAAAAATTCAAAAATTATAAAAATTAATGTATTCAATTTTGGCTAATTGATTGAGTTTGACAAATAGGTTAACTGGTTAGGAACAACTAGATCTTAGACTTAGTAAATTAAAAACCCTAAAAATAACCTTCCTTAAAGTTTAACGGTAGAAAGTATATGCCTTGTAGTTTATTTAGAAATAGGCAAATTTTGGGTTCACTTTTTGGGCTAAGTCGAAACAAGGGAAGAGTATTGATGTTCTTATTAGAGTGTAAGTTTGAAAAATAGTTCCTAACTTAAGTCTAGATTCTGAAAACGTATACCCTACAATTTGCACAATCACGCACCTTGAAACTTGGAATAGTAGAGGAGACCTTGAAATGCTCTTGTCTAAAGTCCTTAGTACAATGAAAATAAAATTTAAAAAAAAAAAAGATGAATAAAGAAAAGAAAAAAATGAACACTGGTTTTTGTGATTACTTAAGGCCGCAAAAATAGAAAAATATTTAGCGAGGGTGCTTCATCACCTAGTGCCTTAGACCAACTGGTTTGGGAGTCACTGCTAAAGCCTTGGGGGTTGCAAAGACTAGGAAGTACGCTTTAAAGTGCAAACGCATTTTGTAATCGGTCGTTGGTACCTCAAGAAGTATTAACGGTCGCATGAAGGATGTGTAAGCAAATTTCATTCATCAACTAATTAGTACTTTGGACAATGGATGAGAGTACGATTGCTTGATTTGAATTTCCAAGTGTAGGGGTGATCTATACACACACGTAGGGGTATGTGATTGGAATCTAGATAAGAGAAAGAAATGAAGAATAGAACTTGTATCTTTAATAGAGTTGATAGAAATTCCTAAGTGGAGATAAAACCCTAGAAGGAAGACTTAAGAAATGCCGAAAGCTAAGTAATTCTGCAGGATATATATAATCTTAAGTTAAATAATGAGGAAGTGTGAAGAATATGGGTGGATAATTTGTGAGTCAAAAGATAATAGAATTTCTTGTTAGAAAACCTAATTGGAGAACAAAAGTCAATGGGCTGAATTGATAGGATTTTGTGGGTAGTATCCGCTGAAAACCCTCAGGAGACAACACTCCTCCTACTAGGGACACCTAGAGGTTTAACGGCTTGTTGCACGAGCTCAGTGCAATCGCGTTTCCCTGCGAAAGTGCGGTTAGGTTTTTTTGTAGAGAATAAAACAATAAGTTTGCTCGAGGACGAGCAAAAGATAAGTTTGGGGGTATTTGTTCACACCATAATATTGTATTTTATATTCCCCATTCTTATGCATTTTACAATGAAAACAGGTGCTTTTGACGCATGTCTGCTACATGTTACAGGTTACAGGTTCTTGGACAGGAAACAGTGAAAACGATGAAAATATAATGCAAAAGTGGACTTTAACCAACAAACAGAGAATCTTGATCAAGCCTACATAAAGATCAGTTCACAAAGCAAGATTCAAGACATCGACTCAAAGCGAACGGTTAAAAATCCATTGCGAATTGTTCACTGGAAATCTGGAACTAACTTAGAAGCCCAAATGGAAAACAACATACATAAACAGAAGCCCAAAAAGTCAATGAACCAAACCCAAAAAGCCCAGAGCCCAAATCCATCTTTTGGCCGCGGAACCGCGGCCAAACCAGGCCTCGCGCCGCGGTTCCGCGGCCGTCTAGTGCACGGAGTTCGAGAATTTTTTCCAAAATGCTGAGGCGGCGTGGATCTTTGACTTGGTGTTTTCTTAGAGGGCATTTTTGTAAAAATAGATGTGCGAATCAAAATGTAACCTAGGGTTTCCTATTATCTATAAATAGGACTCTAATTCATTGTAAACTTTATGCCTCCCTTCATTAATAAATTTTAGAATTCTTTTGGAGAGCATCGGTGTTTCTTTTCCATTCAAAAATTCAGATCTGACAAACCTGCATGGATGATTGGAGGGATGCATCTGTAAGTATTTTAATTCCTTGCCTTAGATGTTAGCTTAGGGAAAGGCTTATGAGAGATGAGATCTCTCATCCCTTTCTTACCCATCAATTAGAATCTATAGGACTCCATGCATACATGCACATACCGCTCCCTACGGCACTCTATCCCTCGAGGTAGCGGTGATACCGTAGTATAAAGGCCCGGTTGTGATGTTTTCCATGGAGGTTAGGGTAAAGATTGATAAAGGAAGGACAAGAACCTAGAGGAAGGAACACCTTCCCGAACGGATCTAATCCACTTTATTGATAATTACCATAACTCCTCTTAGATCCTGATTTGTGTATAGAAAGCGTTGAGATTTATTTACATTTCCAAACCATTCCTAAACCTAACGCTGGCAAGATTTAGATTTAAATAATTGCCCTAGCTTAATTAGATTTTTAGATTTAATAAACAACCGAACACCCTTCGGAATTAACTCGTAAGAACGAATCGGAAATTCACAACATCCCTGTGGACCGACCCGTACTCACCGGCTAGCTGCAAAGCGACGCCGTTCTTGATTGCGGTTACAAATATTTTTGATCTATCTTTTAGAAAGCGCAAGCACGCCGAATCACTACCAATCACGTAGCCTATGCCCCGTTTATCTGGAATTCGTCCATCGATGAGTGCTCGGACCTGGGGTGGATGCCATAGCCCTTCGTAAAACTTTGCTTCGGACTCCGTTTGATATAACCGGCATCTGCATTTTTTAAAGTATTCCTACATCTCGGGCGCATAGTATCTGGGATTGAGGACGGCTCTTATGCCTCTCTCATAGGGAAGGCATGCGATAGAAAGATCTTCCGGGTGCACAACGGGGGTTGACCCGTAAAACAGGATGCCTTTCTGTCCATTTTTCCTCCCGGAGACGTAGAAAGTTTTCAGCTGATCCACGGTGGAGACTGACAACGCATCGAGCTCTTTGCACATCTGCTCTGGCACTCTTGTGACGGCTAGGGACCCTTCTGCAATTTCGAGGGTCTCTCGTAGTTTCGCTTTTTGCATGAGGGTCCAATCTGCACCGCTGTTGCACGACAGGTCCTCTTCCTCTGACTCTTCAGTGTCGCTGCCAAGATGAGGGCGGACTTTACTGCTAGATGGGGCTTCAGTGACAGATTCATCCGTATCGCTACTGAAATGAGGGTGAGTTTTATGGAAGGATGGACTTCCAGCGTCGGACTCATCAGTGTCGCTACCGAAATGCGGGCGCACTTGGGCATTTTTGCTTTTGAAAGTGACAGCCGGCGCAGATTTGCTTTTGAGTCTTGGGGCCGGTCTATCCTCTGTCAGTTGTGGCTTAGCATTTTGGTGGTTCATAAAGTACCGAGAATTTTCATATCGGACTTCATGCACACCGAACGGTTGGATGTCTCCGTCAATGCGTCTTTCTTCGCCATTTTTAGTATACTTCATGCATTGATGGATAGTTGACGGAATGATGCCGTAATCGTGGAGCCATAGCCGCCCCAAGAGAATCTTATAAGACGTGTCGGCGTCAATCACGTATATCTTCGCTTCAGTTTGTAGATCCCCGAATTTGATTGGCAAAGCTATGGACCCCAGAACTTGCTGGCAATTTTGGTTGAAGCCTTGAATGACAATCCTTTCTCTTGACAGGTGTCGGACGTCCATTGACAAACTCTTCAGCGTCCGCAAGTTCCTGATGTTCACTGAAGACCCCAGATCAATCAATATGCGATTAATCCGATCTCCGTCGCTGTACCCGGTCACGTAAAGCGGCCGATTATGCTCAACCGTTCCCAGTAGCAAGTCTTCATCCTTAAATATGACTGCGGCGGCATGCAAAGCGTGCTGGGCTTCTTTCATATTAATTTCCGCAAAGTGAGCCTGATACCGCTCAGGGTTTTGTAGAGCGTGA
The DNA here is from genome assembly GCA_030015575.1 of Agapanthus africanus. Lineage (NCBI taxonomy): Eukaryota > Viridiplantae > Streptophyta > Magnoliopsida > Asparagales > Amaryllidaceae > Agapanthus > Agapanthus africanus. The sequence continues at coordinate 403,695,246 of CM057349.1, read as the reverse complement.
ATGAGAACATCTCCAAGCTCCTTAGATAGGACCAAGGCGTCGTAGATGCTCAGGAGAGATGTTCAGTTGATAAAACTGCACATTTGTATTACATTTTTCCTACCATTTTTATATTAAGAAAGGACTTTATTATAATATATTATACATATGAGGGTTTATGTGTAAAAACACCATTTTCTATGTGTTAATATATTTTAATTAGTATTTGGTAGGAAAATGTATGCAAATAAATCTACTGACCAAATCCTAGTAAAACTAAGTCTACTAAATATTATTTGAGATTATTGTGCAAAATTTTCCAAGTTGTTATGCAGAATTTATCAAACAAATCAAGTTGTTGAAGAAAACTTGCCAAATTAAGAAGCAAAACTTGGAGACCAAGTCTGGGAGCAACCGAGAGAAGATTTATGAATTCTGAAGGTGCCTAGGATTGCCACATGTCACAATCACAAATCCCAAGAAAAATGATCAAGAGATCCCCACCATTGGCCGCGGAACCGCGGCCAAACCCCTCTGTTGGCCGCGGATCCGCGGCAATCTAGAGAGATCGTTGGCTAAAATTTTGGGGCATAAATCTATGATGAATTTTACCAAGTCTTCAACAAGAAGATTCTGGCTTTGCACTATAAAAGGGCACCGAGAGCCTCTTGGAAAAGTTATCAAGCCGATGAGATCACGAAGTCCAAGATGGCTCACGCATCCAGGCTGATCATCAACGGTTCATCTACCTCCTTAGAAGAGATCGAGAAGCAAACTAGGTTTTTGTAATCATTTTCTAAGGAATCAAAGTGTACTTGATATTGTTGATTAATAAAGGTAACTTTCTTCTTCTTATTCTATTTCTTCGTAGTTTAATTATGAATTTTCTCTCTATCTCTTTTTCTCCCAACATGCGCGAGTAATTCTCCGCTTGTTAGGGTTCGTAGGATTAGGGTAGGCTAATGGATGATGAATATCTCTAAACCCTTTTTAAGTCCTATAAAGTTTAGGAATTTTATCAAAAGAATCATTAACATCCTAATCGGGCGTGCTAGCAATTCCTTGCTAGTTCCGACCGCGATTAGAGATTAGATTAATGGTTGTTTTGGTAAAGTCTAGATATGAACGGAGTTCCGTGTCGAGATTAGGGTTAAGAGTGGTATTCCTTTTCCCTCCACAAACCCTAATCTACACGCATCACCGTCGTTCTAGTTCTAAATCTATTAATGGATAAAAAGGGTAACTTTTAATTAATCGTCCATAACTACTAAATCCTAACGAACCCTACAAGCCCTCTTATTATATTAACTACATCTTTAAAATAATCTACATATATATTTTACATTCTTATTTAACGTAGATCTAGAAACCATTCCACAAAATTCTTTCTTCCTCCTCTCTTTTTCAACACATCTAAAGTAAGAATAAAAGATTCAACGTTTCCCAGAGGACGACCCGTACTCATCTCGGTCTAGCTACGCGCGACACCGTTATTGATTACGGTTAACTACAAACACACTTCTTTCGAACCAATTAAATGGCGCCGTTGCCGGGGATACGTGCGTAATTTTTTATTCTTATTATTTGTGTTGAATTCTTAGACGATTCATATCATTATTAAAACAAAACTGCAAATTGCATATTTAACGATTTGTGTGTGAATTTTGCGAGGGAATCTGGAGTCACGGACTTGAGAAAACAGGAGATCTAGGGTTCCGAACTTCTCTGGTATCTTTCTTAACTCTTTCTCTCTCCTCTCAAATCCAATAAAATCTATTTTCTGCAGGATTCTTTGCAAAATAGCGCCGCTCAAAAATCTTTTTGCAAAAGTTTTGTGATTGGTTTTGTTTTGCATATTTTAATACGGACTTTAAGGGGTAAAGACCAAATCAAGATTAGGTGGGGATTTCATCACCCTTCTTAAGCCCCAAAAATCACAAACTGAGCATATAGATCAACCCTTCATTAATTTAAAAAATATCTAGACCAGACTCTAAGGACTGTCGCGCTTAATAAGGACAGAGAAAGGTCGTGGGTAATCTATCGTTTATCCGCATTACTTTTGTAGTGCCTAGGCAAGTGTGACAAAGGCTAGTGGTTTTTAATTAGGCCCACGACGTGGTTCCTTCCCACTTACCTGGCTACAAGGGTAGTACAGAGACGGTAGAGGATTTATCCTGCGGCTTGTCCTTTGGAAGTCTAGGAGCGGTCTAGAGACTGGACCTAGGTGACCTTAGTTCTAGGGTTGCTTGTGCATCGTAGGGTGATTTGTCTTGAGTCCCACTTTTTCAAAAACAAGCCAATTTTAAAATCACACACACGCTGCCACTTGCACTAAACCCGCTTAGTGCATGATCGGCTGGACATGGGATCCTAGTGCCCGTCTTGTCCGCGTTCCTGCTATCAACGCCGAAGTCGGTACTTCTTCATCTTCTTTTCCCCCACCACACACCACATCGACCGAGATGGACGGCACTCCATTAGAATATAACACCACGCTGCCATCGCCCGTAGGTGCGCAGAATCCACCGCGCATTTCTCTCCAAGAGAGATGCTATCCTATCCGTGGTCCTCTTCCTACTTGTCTATCTCTTCCACCACCTAACGGGGATAATTTCGAAATTAAACCCCATTACATCAATCTGCTTCCCAAATTTCACGGGCTTGAGTCGGAAGACGCGTACGTTTTCATCACCAAATTCGAAAACGTATGCGCAATGATGGGTACTTCACAATTGACTTTAGATGCTATGCGCTTACGTCTTCTCCCATTCACACTGTGCGACTTGGCAGAAAAATGGCTTTACAATACTGCCGCACACTCTATCACTAATTGGGACGAATTCGTTATAGCATTTCTTAAGAAGTTTTACCCAAATCATAAGACTGCCCACATTAGGAGCGAGATCAACCAGTTCACCCAGCTTTCCAATGAACCATTTTGGAAGTGCTTTGAACGTTTCAAAGATCTGCTTGTCCAATGCCCCCATCACGGAATACAAAGATGGGATTTATGTCGGATTATATATGAGGGCATTAATCCAGCGACAAAGCAGATGCTTGAAACAATGTGTCAATGCAATTTCATGTCTAAAGATGACGGTGAAGCGTGGAAATATCTGGAAGACCTTGCTGAACACACGTTGCAGTGGGAAAGCGTAAGACCACCTTCAACTAAGGGAGGTATTCACCAGCTCGATATTTCTATCGCAGTAAAAGCCGAAATGGCAGCGATACAGAAGAAACTTGACGCTATTGAAAAAAAGTTCTCATCATTCTCCCTAAATCAGGTCACGCTTCCTAAGACCGTCTGTGGTTGCTGTTCGGATCCTTCACACTTAACGGAAGAATGTCCTGTGAATGCATCGTTTCAAGCTAATGCTGCTTTTCAGCAGCGACCTAGAAACGACCCTTATTCTTCCACATACAATCAAGGATAGAGGAATCATCCTAACTTTGCTTGGAATCAAAACCAACAAAGCAATTATCAAAGACCTCCTCCACAGCAACCACAACCACAGAATCAGCCCCCCTTTCAGTCACAGAATTTCCAAAATCCGGCCAACATTTTTACACCACAAGTGGCCGGTATTGACAACTCACTTGCACAAACTTTGGATATGTTCATGAAATAATCCATGCAATTTTCGGCTGAGATGAAGTCTTCTATTGATACCCTAACGAAAAACTCCTCCTCCCATGGTGAGAGTATCAAATCAATAGAAAACCAAATCGCACAGTTAAACGCCGCAATGAGTGCGAGAGAGAAAGGGAAACTCCCATCTCAACCCATACCTAATCCTGGCCATTCACAAAGTTATAATGTGAGTGCTGTTACCACGTTGAGATCGGGAAAAGTGCTGAATAACCGAGTGGGTAAGCAGTGTGATGATAGTGACACCAATGATACCCCTTCTTCTTCTTCTTCCCCTAATTCGTTTAGTCTTCCACCTTCAACCGAGTCTATTCTCCGTTTTCCCCAAGGCTCGAACCCTTCGCCCATTTCGCCAAATCTATCTAAGTCGATTCCCACTCCAGTTTTGGGATCAAATCCGTCCCCACAATCGTCTTCAATGTTGGACCAAACCCTTATTGATAAAACACCTTATCCAAACAGGTTAAGGGGCAACAGACCAAGTCCACAAATGGAGAAGATTGTGGAAATTTTTAAGTAAGTTAACATAAACATTCTTCTCCTAAATGATATTCAACAAGTTCAGTCATATGCAAAAATCCTAAAGGACTTATGCACTAGGAAGAGAAAAGTTCAAGTACCTAAAAAAGTTTTCCTTGCGAGTAATGTGAGCACAGCTTTTACACAACAACTACCCAAGAAACGAAAGGACCCCGGAAGTCCTACAATTTCTATTTTTATTGGGGGTAAAAATATCAATCGTGCTCTACTCGATCTAGGTGCTAGTGTTAACTTGCTTCCGTATTCTGTTTATGAGCAATTAGGGATCGGAGAGTTAAAACCTGCGCATTGCACTCTTCAGATGGCCGATCGATCTATCACCCAACCTAGGGTGAGCTAGAGGATGTGTTAATCAAAGTCGGGGAGTTCATATTCCCTGTGGACTTTATCGTTATAGATACACAACCTGTGGCAAACCCACGCAATCAAATCCCGGTGATACTCGGTCGACCATTTTTGGCCACTTCCAACGCAGTAATCAATTGTAGAAACGGCTCTATGACCCTATCCTTTGGAAAGAAGTCAATTGAGCTTAACATTTACAAGTTGGGAAGTGAACCCTCCGAACCCTATGCTCATGTGTGTTCTGTCGAATTAATGGATGTCGACAGCAGCGAATTTGATCAACCTCATGATACTGACTCTTTTCATATATTGTTGCTTGACAAGGACTCTTCCACCGAGTTGTCCGGGTCAACATCTAATACTGATGAGGAACTTTTTATAGAGTCTGACGATCACCCCATATTTTCTGATGACATTATTCTTCGGGGTATCGATGAAAGCTTTGAGGAAATTTTCGCTGATGAACTCGCATTTTTACAAGACACGGGTGCTGAGATGAATCAACTCCAAGATGAAGAAATTGGACCTCCACCCCTTCTTTTGGACAATCATGATAATGCGAGTAATCCATCATCACTATCACTGTATCGTCTCTCCAAATTGAGACGCAATCCTTTTCCATTACACCTCTTGTCACCTCCCAATTTCTTCACGTCAATAGGTGACATGTTCTTCCACCAACCTTGGTGCTTCATCGATAAAATTTTTGAATGGTTGGTGTTGACCTTCGGTCTTTGCAAAGCTTGGCATTGACCAATAACCTTGACCCCCTCATGTGATTTTAAAAGATTAAAATTGTTTAACTCAAGTTTTGGGGGGGGGTGGTATATTTTGGCTCTTAAAAGAAAATGATTTTTACAAAATTGTGAGCCTAAAATAAGTTTGGGGGAGGATTTTCACTTTCATATATTCTTTCCCCCATTAATAATTTCCTCCCATGTCTACAGGTTTTTTAGCTTAACGGATGACATCAGTGAGGACACTGCTGTAAACAGGTTTGGGGGAGGTTTGTGCTTATTTATACATCAATTTGCATCATATTTTGCATAAGCACAATATTTTCAAAAATTTCAAAAATTTTCTTTTATAACAAAAGAGTAGAAAGTGAAAAATTACATCCAAAAGATAGGAATAGTTTAAGAAAACCAAGAAAATTAGAAGTTTTCTTAAACGAACTAGTAATAAGTAGTTATGAGCTGTTGTCCCAAGGGTTAGTAAGATAAAGGAAGTCACTAATCTGAGGATAAAAATATGTCTGAAAAATAGTTTCTATTCTGGAAGCCAAACATTTAAATGTTGATACCCTACTATATGCACTTACACACGTCTTGAAACTCGGGATAGTAGAGGATACCTTGAAATGCTCTTGTCTAAAAGCCAAAGTATGAAGGAAATGAAAAAAAAATGAAGAAAATATAAAAATGGTGAAAAGAAAAAAATGAACACTGGTTTTGTTATCGCCAAGACAGCAATAAAAAAATATAGCGAGGGGGTCTTTTCACCTAGTGCCCTAAGGCCAACTGGTCTGGGAGTCACTGCTAAGCCTTAGGTGGTGCAAGACGAGGAAAATATTATCACCTAATCAGCAAGCACATGAGTAATCGGTTGGTTAGTACCTCAAGAAGTATTAACGGTCGCATGAAAATATGTGAGCAAATCTAAATATTCATCAAGTTAAAAAGTACTGAGGTAGATGGACAAGAGTATGATAGCTTAAATTGAATTCTCCGAGTGTAGGGATGTTCTTTACACACACGTGGGGTTATATGATCAATGTTTGGATGAAAGGTAGGAATGAAGAATAAAGAAGATGTTTTATTGAGGGATGATGTGATTTCTAACATTTTTTCATGACTATTAAGATAGGGCTCATGACAACTGAAAAGCTAGTATAGTTGGAAACTCTTCTTTTCAAGGCCTTTCTTTTATGGTTCTTATCTTTATATGTAAATTTCACCATCTTTCTTTTGTTATTGGATTTTGTGGGTGTAATCCGCTGAAAACCCTCAGGAGACGACACTCCTCCTACTAGAGACACCTAGAGGTTTAACGGCTTGTTGCACGTGCTCAGTGCAATCGTGTCTGCCTACGAAAGTATGCTTAGTTTTCTCCTTTCTTTTTCTCCTCTTAAATAAACTAGTTTGCTCGGGACGATCAAAGATAAGTTTGGGGGTATTTGTTCAGTTGATAAAAATGCACATTTGTATTACATTTTTCCTACCATTTTTATATTAAAAAAGGACTTTATTATAATATATTATACTGTCACGACCCGCAGGGTACGGAACGTGACTGGCACTTAAGTTTACGAAACGTCTAAAGACGTCCGTAAAATAAGTAAGCCAAAGCCCAGAAAACAAAACCAATGAAGCAAAAGAGTGAAGAAAACCCAAACATTTGAAAGCAAGCTTATCAAATAAGTCATATAAAACCCCTTTTAAAAACAATACTAATTTTTCCGAAAATTTCGGCAGAGTCTCCTTTGTAAATACTGGCCCCCAAAAATGGGTACAACAAAATATATACATGAATCCACAAAATAGGGCATCCCCAAGCGGGAGCTAGCTCTTCGCCATACGGCGGTCACAAATCCCACGCAATGTAAATGACAACAAGCATAATAAAGCATAAGGAAGCATGAAAAAGTAGCATGTCGGCTCAAGTGAGCTCGACCCCAAATACAGTATAAAATCCACAAACCTCACAGTCTCATCTCTAGGTCAATATACAATAATCTGGTAGAACAGTAGATGGAGTACACTAGATACAAGAATATACAAGAATATACAAGGTGGTACAAAAATAACATAACCCACCTATGAGCAAATCTCGAGCTCAGGCAAAAGAGGCAAAAGACAAGTGCGCCCGCCGCTACTGAACTGACGGAGCGGACCTGCAAAAGACTGTGGCACAACGGGGGTGAGTTGCCAACTCGTGAGTAATAAATAACATCTACAAAGGCTATCGTATGCATGCACACAAGCATCCTAGCATCTAAAATACAGGTATGACTGGATGCACTAGCAGGTGTGTATATAACATCAGTGTACTAATATGCATGCAACATGAAAATCTGAGGTCTCAATAGGTATATATAAGAAATATTTTATCTCTTTTTGTTTTTGAAACTCTTTTAGAATGCCAGCATAATGTCAATGAATCGACGAAAATCGGTGTCCAGCAACGACACCCAAAAGCTGTCTCAAATCTCATAAATGTATCTCTGGCCTCAGCCGTCCGGCTGACCCATCTCAAATATCAATATCTCATCATCTAGCGGCCACGGTCGGTATCCTCTGGATATCCGCCGTCCCAAACAGTCACCGGTAGGTAATCCGTCCCCTGCCAGGCTCAACGTCATCACCACATTCCTCTTGCCCCGGGGTACCTTACCGGGCCCACCATGTACCCGTGCCGGTTCCTCCACTCCTCGACACGGATTTCCAAATCCACAGAAAACTCATGGTGGACGACACTTACATCACTAGAAAACCGCAATTTTTACATAATTTAAAATATAATAAGTTTAGAAATTTTGCGGTTTTCCCCCGAAATCCAGCAATATCATAAAATCTCAAGAAATCCTCATAAATGCATATATCAGTGATAATGAATGCATATGATATCAATAATCAAGTTGCGATGTGTGATTAATGGATTAAGCATGAATAATTAATATGATGAAGTACATGCACATGAATAGCAATTTTACGGTTTCATTTTAAGGAATTAAAGGCAATAGCACCAGTTTAAGTATCAATTAGTAAAAGTTTTAAATTTAAATGTTATCTAGTGTGGTGGCATGGCAATTACCAGGGTGTGTGTGTAAACATGAATAGTGCTCGTGCTGCATATAAAAACCTGGTAATGGTGCATGTGTCCTACAATTGAGTTTGCGTATATGGGTATAACCTATTGATCTAATTGCAGCAATTATCATGCCAGTATTATTATTCTAATGTCACAAGTGATTATCCAATTTACTATTTTCCAGTTTACTAAATCTCTCGGGCGACTTGCGCCATCCAAACGATCGTCCCCCGTAGATGTTAAATCTACTCACCGGGATTCCTGGCTAGCTGTGTCCGATCACCGCCTTTCCCTTTCGAGCCGCGTCTGACGTCTCCGCGACCGAACCTGGAATTTATATCAATACCAAATATAAGGTTACATATCAAGAACGACGCAAAACCCCAACGAAACTACTAAGGTTCGCTAGCTAGGTACAACGTGCACAAAGTGCGCGGACACACGCGAAAATCGCAAAAACTGCCGAAAAACGCCGATTTGGGTCGCCCGGCAAAACTAAAACCCGACTACCCAAAGAACCGCACTCACGCATCCTAAAAGTCGTAGGACAAGCCAACACAATCATCAAGATGCCACAATTAATTCATCACATAACTTTTATAAAAATCTAGTAAGCAGAAATTGCAATTTGATGCAAACATCGACAATTTAGCGACAAAGTCAACACCACCCAACACCAACATCCAAACTAACCAAATAGCTAGCCAATACACAAATTCTAAACCATTAACTAGGCTTAAAAACCTAATTTACATAACAAACCTTCTCTTGATTTTTATACTTAGCAAACATAAACCAAACTATATATGAAAAACCTTAATTTAACACTATATTTTAGCCTAATAAGCAAATTAACCACTTAGATTAAGATTAGCAAAACACTATATAGCAAATTGGGTTTAATCACTTAAATAATGCTTTCTAAAACTTAATCCACTCACTAATCATGTTTCAAATACCATTTCCATACAAAAACCTTTTCTTGAAATTTCAAAACAACAATTCCACCCTTCTAAAATTAACTAATTTAGCAAAATTGAAAACTAAATCAACAAGGTAACTATATAGAGTAGTCATTAACAACTAGATTAACTATAAAATAACTTAATTAACTATTATGGCTTTCAAACTCTAGTTAGAATTTTCAAACAAAATCTAAGAAAACTAGATTAAACTACACTAAATTAACACTAAACCATAAAACATAAGCACTTAAACAAGGAATTTAACAAGATAGAAATTATACCTCTTGATCAATGGATCAAGCAAGAAAGTTTCCTCCAAATGATGGCCTCAAACACCAAGATCCAAGCAAGAATGGCTAAGGAAAATGATAGCATAAGGATTTTGTATGGATTTTTGAATAAACTATGGATTTTGATGTGGTTTTTTGATGAAATTTGAAGAAAAATGAAAAGAAAAGAGAGGAAGAAGAGGGGGGTTCAGTTTCGGCCAGAGGAGGTAAGGGGGAGGGTGTGGGCAAGTGGGGAAAAGTCTTGGTTCAAGTTTCCAAAGTCAATGTATCATATTTTAACCATTATATTTAAAATTAAATCCATAAACTAACAAAACAACTCAAGAAGCAACCAAGGAAAAGAGAGGCCAGAAATTTCTGGTCTTGGCCAAGGTTTGGGCTGTTCTTGGGCTGAGGGAAAAGATAGAGGGGTGTTACAAAAGAAATTTTATGCAAAAAGGCCCCCTACAACTCAAAAATTGCAAGTTTTAGCCCAAATATTCAATAATTTCGTTTCAAATCATAAAAATTTGAAAAAAATCAAAATAAATTACTAAAAATTCATGTTATCACTAGAATATAATTATCATAATTTTAGAGATTAAAATTAGCCCGGAAAAATTTGTATTTATCGCTTATTTAATGTATTTTCTTACCGGCTTAAAATAATATAAAAAAATTGAAAAATAGGGAAAAATTTTTAAATGACCAAAATTTTATAATTAACTCATTAGCTACTAAAAACAAGCAATTACCTATCCATTTTAGGTATAATTAGCCCTAAACTGCAAAATAACAAGAAAGACGGTTTTCGGAAAAATACCGAATTTTCACCGAATTTCAGGAAAACACCAAAACGACTTTACAAGACGCTACATATACATATGAGGGTTTATGTGTAAAAACACCATTTTCCATGTGTTAATATATTTTAATTAGTATTTGGTAGGAAAATGTATGCAAATAAATCTATTGACCAAATCCTAGTAGAACTAAGCCTACTAAATATTATTTGAGATTATTGTGCAGAATTTTCTAAGTTGTTATGCAGAATTTATCAAACAAATCAAGTTGTTGAAGAAAACTTGCCAAATTAAGAAGCAAAACTTGGAGACCAAGTCTGGGAGCAACCGAGAGAAGATTTCTGAATTCTGAAGGTGCCTAGAATTGCCACATGTCACAATCACAAATCCCAAGAAAAATGATCAAGAGATCCCCACCATTGGCCGCGGAACCGCGGCCAAACCCCCCTGTTGGCCGCGGATCCGCAGCAATCTAGAGAGATCGTTGGCTAAAATTTTGGGGCATAAATCTATGATGAATTTTACCAAGTTTTCAACAAGAAGATTCTGGCTTTGCACTATAAAAGGACACCGAGAGCCTTTTAGAAAAGTTATCAAGCTGACGAGATCACGAAGTCCAAGACGGCTCACACATCCAGGCTGATCATCAACGGTTCATCTACCTCCTTAGAAGAGATCGAGAAGCAAACTAGGTTTTTGTAATCATTTTCTAAGGAATCAAAGTGTACTTGATATTGTTGATTAATAAAAATAGCTTTCTTCTTCTTATTCTATTTCTTCGTAGTTTAATTATGCATTTTCTCTCCATCTCTTTTTCTCCCAACATGCGCGAGTAATTCTCCGCTTGTTAGGATTCGTAGGATTAGGGTAGGCTAATGGATGATGAATATCTCTAAACCCTTTTTAAGTCCTATAAAGTTTAGGAACTTTATCAAAAGAATCATTAACATCCTAATCGGGCGTGCTAGCAATTCCTTGCTAGTTCCGACTGCGATTAGAGATTAGATTAATTGTTGTTTTGGTAAAGCCTAGATATGAACGGAGTTCCGTGTCGAGATAAGGGTTAAGAGTGGGATTCCTTTTCTCTCTAGAAACCCTAATCTACACGCATCACCGTCGTTCTAGTTCTAAATCTATTAATGGATAAAAAGGGTAACTTTTAATTAATCGTCCATAACTACTAAATCCTAACGAATCCTACAAGCCCTCTTATTATATTAACTACATCTTTAAAATAATCTACATCTATATTTTACATTCTTGTTTAACGTAGATCTAGAAACCATTCCACAAAATTCTTTCTTCCTCCTCTCTTTTTCAACACATCTAAAGTAAGAATAAAAGATTCAACGTTTCCCAGAGGACGACCCGTACTCATCTCGGTCTAGCTACGCACGACACCGTTATTGATTGCGGTTACCTACAAACACACTTCTTTCGAACCACTCAAGAGACGGAAGCTTCCGGAGATGTGCCAAGACATTATAGTCCACCGAGGAAGGACTTATGTTTTCATCAGCCGGTTCTCTGCCATCTTCTTCATTAGCGACTTATTTTTCCTTCCCTTTTGGGGCGTTGTCCTGATTTGGCGGTAGAGCCCTACCGCTTCTGAGCTGGATTTGATTGGCCGTTGTGGCGAGCTCCTCGTCTTCTTCGGGAAAACAGAGCTCATCCTCGGAGTCGCTGCCAAGATGGATGGCGTAGCAGGTCACTACTTGGATCTCTTCATTGGAGTCTTCTTCTAACTCCTCCAGAATTTCAGCCGCTTGTACAGGGAAGAACTCCTTTAATTGAATCAATGTTCTTTCCCTTTGTTCATATTTTTCGAGGGAGTCGATATATTTTTGAATGGTCGATCTCCCTGCAGACTCTTTTTCGTGCCGAGCTGCACTTTTCTTCTTCTTGAGCTTCTTGGATTTTGAGCCTGATGGAGCCGCATTGACAGCTGGACTGGTAGGCTTCTTCTGTCCTTCCCATTCCATCCTGGGCTCTTTCTGAAGCAGCTTCAGCATCTTCTTCGTCTTATTAGATATGTGCATACTCCACGGAGGCCGTGATGAGTCAGTTTCGTTTGTCAGGGCAGCAGGTTCAGCTGTCTGCTCCCAGAAGGCTTCAACTTCTGTCTGTATAAAGTTGGCGGTTGCAACTTGATTGTTCACCAACATACTTTTGGACAGCTCGATCCCTCCAGCCTTGTACTGCTTCTCAACCCAGTCCTTGAAGATATAGCAATCCTCGATCGCATGGCTCACTACTCGGTGGTACGGGCAATACAGGGGATTGTCGGTCATTTTTGCTTCTTGGGGTCTTTTCGACTCTGGCAATTGTAAGCCGTTGTTCAAGGCATCTTTAAATATCTTACGGACATTGTCCTTTCTGAAAGAGTAAACCTTGTTCTTCTTCTCCTCTAGGGAAGTCCCATCTCCTCCCAGCAATGGCTTTCGAGACTGGTTGGTTTTGGATTCGCCCGCCCTTCGCTTTTCTTCATTGTCGGACGCATTGAAGACATTGGTACTGCTGGAACTCTCGCTTCTACGGTTGTCGTCCCGCTTGCTTTTCCAGGTTTTGTCTCTCTGAGAGTCCGGCGGGGACTCTTTCTTCGAGCGTTCCAGCATTTGGACTTTCTTGGTTAGCTCCTGGAATGTCTTGAGGCCCGCTGTACATAAGAATGGGACCATCCAATTGCTGAGGTTCCCAATGAGAAGGCTGATGGACTGGTCCTGCTCCAGCGGCGGTTCGCACTTGACTATGAGATTACGCCATCGGGCGATAAAGTCGGTGTTGCTTTCATTCTTCCCCGGCTTGGTCCTCACAAGGTCGGCAATCGAGATTTTATCACTGACACTCATGAACCTTTGCCGAAACAGGGACTCCATTTGGACAAAGGAAATGACGGACCCGTCCGGTATACTCGCATACCAGTCGAAGGCGACGCCGGTCAGGCTGTTGACAAACTGACGAAGAAGGAGCGCGTCATTTCCCTCTGTATTTCCGCATGATGCCTTGAAGTGGGCGACGTGCTGATTTGCATTCCCCGTTCCATCAAATCTTCCGAACTTAGGAATGACGTAGCCGCTTGGGAACTCAATCAGATCGTACTGCGCGGGATATGGCCGCCCACTACTGCCGATTTCTTTCTGAGCTTCTGCTTCGGCCCCCAATGTTTTAACCTTGCTGGTGACCAAATCCATTATCCGATCCTGTGTTAGCGGGATAGTGCTATCTGGGGCCAAGGCGTCCCCAGAAGCGGAATGTGGCCGGCTTTCATGTGGCTCGACCAGTCTTGGTCCCAAAGGAACAGGCATTGACTGCCTCGGATTGTCATCACCCGGCTGATTAGTAGCGGCTTATGCTTGATTGGGAGGCGCTCAAGCAATTTTAGCCGTAAGCTGCATCACCACGTTCGTTAAGTCGTCAATCTTTGAATAGAGCTTGGCCATCTCTTTATCTTTGCTCCTGAGCTATTTTCGAAGCTCTTGAAGCAGCTCTTGCTCCGCAGTCCTGGGGCGGAAAGTCAGCTCTTCCTCGCTTTCCGAGCTTGACTCTGCATGGACCGAGGGGTCTTTCTGCCTATCATCCTCATCGAGAGGGTTTTCTTCATTCAGCAGGGGCGGCTGTTCTTGGGCAGCGGCAACCACATGCAGGCTAGATTGGGCTTGGGATGTGGTGGCCCCATCCTTGCTTTTGCTGCGAAGGTTGTCGCTGGGGTGCCCGCCCGCCATATAGACCGTATGGACGATATATCCGGCCGTCTTTCTATCATTGGCGGCTGATTTCACGGATCGCTGTCTTGACCCCCTTGTTTCGGTAGCTGGTAGTCGATTGAAGTCGGCTGGCCTAACCAGGTTCTTGAATGGTACTGTCGCTTCTTTTCTGGGTTTGCCCCGCTGCTTTCCCGCGGCACAGAGTGCTTGATAGACTCTTGAAGAGACAGTGTCATACTTTTTCTGTTGGGGCCAGGACACGTCTCTTTGTGGCACTGTTCGGACCGCTGTCTTCTTGATTCTGGCGGTCATGGCGTTTTTCTGAACCCACTTCAGAGGCTCGAAGGAATTGCTAATTCTTACGTCCGACTTAGCCGTTGTCGCGGGGCAACCCTGCACTTGGAACTTCACACGATTCCATTTGGCTGAATAGTTGGCCCTCTTGTTGGCTCGATACCTGAGCCGCTTCTGCCTTAACTTTTCCGTTCTAAGCACCTGATAGACTTCGGCTCTTTGGGAAGACGTCGCGGACCGGTCGATGGAGGGCCTTGAAAATACGCTCGATTGTGCATTTGTTGGAGTCATCGCCTGAGCTCGTCCGCAATATTTGATATTGCCCTTTATACCGAAGTTCTTGCCCCCCGCTGGAGCACCGGAGAATCGTTCAGATACAGTCTTTAAGTTTCGGTTGTGGTGCCTTGGCGATCACGACATTCGGCCTCTTACCCTTTTAGACCGGCTTGGCCACCTGTTCCGCCGGGATCTCCGCCAGATGAGCACTTCCGGCAGGGTAGATGATGACGGAGCCAAACTGGCGGGGCGGTTCCTCCCACTATCAACTGAGGCTTGCGGGAAGAACCACACGAGCGTTGATCTTGACCACGTACGGAATCGGGGTCGCTTTGGAAGCTGAGTTCGTCTTAGGAGATATTGTCGT
Organism: Agapanthus africanus; assembly: GCA_030015575.1. NCBI lineage: Eukaryota > Viridiplantae > Streptophyta > Magnoliopsida > Asparagales > Amaryllidaceae > Agapanthus > Agapanthus africanus. The sequence goes on along the minus strand of CM057349.1, from coordinate 403,680,239 downwards.
CGAAAGTTGATTGCTGCACGAAAAGAAAACATCATTTCAGTATAGGCAATCGATATGTATATTGATTGAGTTAGCATGAACGTTTAACCCGGAATATGGGAGGAGAGAAGGGTCCCACCGGGCGTGCCAGAAACCGTGGGTGCCAGAACTTCACCCACGGTTTTCCGCACCGTTTCAAACTCTTTTATCACTTCAAACTGACCCATAAATACCGGATACCCAACATATACGAGAGGATGAAGATATTGTTGAACCGTTAGTGTAAATCACAAATATTTTTGGACACGCCACGCCACTTTCTTTTAAAGCCATTCACCCTTTTTACGTCACACATTCCTATTTTTTTGCAAAATGGAGGGAATTATTAATAGGACTACCCATCATCTTATCAAAATCCCAACAATTTGTAAACGGAATGGATCAAAAAACAATTTGGAAACGGAATGGATCAAGATATAACGGATTGCAGTTTTAAAAGTGCTGAGGCAATCATGAGCAGCTCACGTGGAGCCGAAACAACACTAGAAACATTGCATTGTCAATGGAGAAGACAGACATAATAGTATCTTAAAATTTAAAGGGTAAATTGTTGAAAAACCCCGACCTAAGAAAAAGGTGCCAAAAGTCCTTGGACTTTTGGAGCGTGTTAAAAAATCCTAGGCCCATCATTTTTTCTCTCACATACTCACAACAATGGGTATTTTGGTATATCCAAAAAATGCCCTTGCCTCCTAGTTATTCACAATCGTTCAAAATTTCTCCTCTTTCTCTTTCTCTCGCTCAATTCACCGCTCGTTGTCGTCGTCGCCGGCTTTGCCTTCGTCCTCACCACCTTCGCCGCCGTCGTCGTCGTTACAAACTCGCCTCCCCAAGAAGCAGCGCAACATAACACCAGAGAGTATCGTCATCCTCGTCGGTTGCTCTATATCTTCTAAGTCGAATTGCTTGAGTGTATTTGGACGATCGAGTGTTTTCTATACTGCAAATATAATTTTTATATTGTCTCTTAATTTTTGGGTTAATATGTTCGATCTAAGCATATTTTTATGTTATGGGCTTAATTTTTAGTTACGGTGTTGTTTTTATTGTTGCACGGCAATTGTTTGATGAATTTTCCCATTGAGCATTTGATTGAAACGGCCAAGAAAAATACAGGTTTTGTGGAATTTTTGAATGAAAATGCAATTTTACTGTCGTTCTTGTTGCTACGATTTTTTTATTGTTATGAGTTTTAATAAGTTAATTTTATAATGGGCAAAGTGTTGTTAGTGTTGACATCCGTGTCACACGATTCTCGGTTTTGATTATTTAGTTCAAAATTTTATTTAAACGAGTTCATAAGTTACTAATAATGTCACGCCCCGCTTCCCAGTGTACGGCGAAGTGGGCACGACGAGGTCCGCTACGTATATACTCAGAAGTACATACGCTAAGCGTATCTAAGCAATATAAAATAAATACACAAGAGACAAGAATTAAAAAGAACAACAACTTTTATTTATTAACATTCTTTGTACAATGCATGAAAGGAAATACAACTGAAATAAAAAGATGCCTAAACAGTGGCATAATAGGAAATGAAAAGTACAAAAAGGAAAAGTGTACAATGAAACTACAGTGCAGGATCTTCAGTAAACTGCTCCAAATCTTCTTGCGATGGCTCAACCTCTACCATATCCAAATCACCTGACGACATTCAAGAAGAGAGAAACAGAATGTCGTCAGCGAACAGGTCGCTCGGTAAGTCCCAAAGGTAAGAGGAAAGTAGAAAAAGACAGAATAAGAAGATACATTTTAAAGTGTAAACTATTGTTGTAATATTATGTCAACGCTGTTGTTTGTGGCTTGGTACAGAAGGATACCAGCGTATACGAGAGAAGTCTCTATATGCCAGAGACTAAGGGTACGTATAGTACAAAGTACCGTTTATTTCACGGTACAACAACAACTGGATTCATGTTAGGTGTGTTAAGTCTGACCACCTCATGCCACCTTTAACACCTTCCGTACCAATCTACCCCTTAAACCCCGCGATGTCTTGTTTGTATTGTTATCTTGTAAAATTGTATTGATTGTATGATTGATTGACTGACTGACTGACTGAAACCATGATATCAGGAAACGGTTATAACCGTAGAGTCATGTAAATGGAATACTGAGAATCATGTAAAAGGAATATATCCATGGTTCGGTTCAGTCAAGTTGTGTAAATTGATGATTGTATTCATGGATTCATGTGTTCATATTGAATTGGAATCTTGTAGTTTATAGATTTACTTGAATCATATTCAAATCAGATTAATCAAACTCAAACCCGAGTCAGACAATCAGAAATATGAATCGAAGTCTTATAATTGCTAGGGTCCTTAGGGTAATTTATAAACTTGAGGGGGTTTTATGTAAAAATACTTTTATATACTTTTTAAAATACACCTCAAGTATTTATTGTTCGTCTTTAGAGTTGTAATGAGGGTGGATTTTATGTTGTGATATTTCTAGTGAAAATATCCTAATTTTATAAATAAGGCTATTTATCTGTAATATTGATTTATTTGAAATTCATGGTGTTTTAGTGTAAAATTTATTCTTGTGATTTTTAGAAAAAAGGTGGAATATTTATAAAATAGATATTTAAATGATAAATATACATATATTTATACAAAAATAGTTTTAATAAATATTTTATATTCCAAAAATCTCATATTCTTAAGATGTCATATTTTAAACCTTTCGAGACCGAATGCTCCTTGCGGAGGTCTAAATCTCGCACTACTAGCCCGAGGGAGCGCGATAAACCGCACGATCCCGAACGGGTTCCCCAAAGATGGGTTGTAGCGGCGCTTTGCAAAGATTGTAAAATACTAATTCTTTAGAAAACGGTTTTATATAGTAAAAGGTATTTATTTGCAAAGTGTAATTTTCCGTATTTTAGATTCTAGGGTTTCCTAAGCCTACTAGCCTATTTCTAAAAGGTCTAAACGACAAGTCGTTAGAAGCCTCAAATCGCCTCTTCACCGCCAATTGCGGCCAGGTAAATGCCAGGTAAGTGGGAGGCTCTCCACTACAAGTAGTGGACCTAATTAAGTAACCACTTGCCTTAAACACACTTGCCTAAACACCACAAAGTCAGGTTTAGATAAACGATCGATGTCCACAAGTTATCGTATTTTTCTATAAAAGATATTGTTTAAACAAATGTATCAAACCTAAACTTTTATAAAAGGTTTTATTAAGGAAATGGTATTTTAATGTAAAATCTTTTTTTATCGTATTGGGAGTTTTCAAGATAGAGTATTATGGTTTCATATGTGTGTGTGTGGAGGTAGGTCATTACCTCGTGATCTATTTTAAGGTATAGCAATGGTAAATGGTTAAATGTGAAATTGAAACATGATGGTATTAAGGTGAAAAAAATACGGTAAATTGAAAAGGTTATCATTTCATGTGTGAAAACTTATTCAAATTGATTTTTACAAGTTTAATAATCATGATAAAGATATTTAGACATGATTGAATTGATTAGAAGTAAAAAAATAAACATTATGGTATTAAAGTGAAAAAGAATACGATATTGCAAAAGCTATCATTTCATGTGAGAAACTTTGTCCAAATTAGTTGTTATGTGATTAATAGTTATCATGAATAAGTTTAAGTATTATGGAATTGGTGACAAGTGAGATTTTATAGAAAACCGAATCGGAAATCGGTTTGTTCCGATTTCCGTCGGGTTTCGTAATTTCGTATTTTTGAGAAGTAGAAAGAAGGAAAGAATTGGACTTACGGGTTTTGAACTATACTAAAGAGTATAGGGGAACTAGATGAGTGGCCGAGGCGTTGTTTCGTCGCTAGTTGTTTCAAAAAACGTCGCCGGAATTTCGTCAGCGCTTCGCCCTGAACTTGATTTCAAAGTACACCCTTCTTGTAGAAATTTTGAGAGAGTAAACCTAGTGTTTTGAGATGAGAGGGTAGGGGGTAGGGGGTGTATTTATAGGATAAGCTAGGGTGGGGTAGGTGAAAGGTTTTTATTTAAAAAAATTGTAAAAATTAAAGAAAAAACATTAAAATTTATAGTAAATAGGGTGTATATAAAATTCGGGAACCGATCCATTAAATTGGAGTATACAGGGGAGTTGGGAAGACAAAAAGCCAAAACTTTCGTCTTGGGGACTCGGCCGTCCGGCCGAGTCCGGTGGTCGTCGTGTGTGGGTTCTCCTGACGTAACTCCTGGTATATTTACCTTTTGGGGTTCAGTTCAACTTTTGGGAGTTATGGCCTGTGGACTGTTGGGCTTCCAAGAATTTTAAAAGAAAAATAATCTAAAAATAATGTGGGGCATGGGATTTGAACTCTGGTGGCTTGGTTCAGCAGTGCAAGGTATTACCAATAAGCTACAAGCTCCTTCTTGTAATTATTGTGGGAAAATAGATACTTAAAGTGATAACAGCAACATTAAATACTCCAAGTATACTTCAAATTTAAATCAAATTTATGTATAAAAAAATTGGAGTTGTTACAATCTACCCTCCTTACAAAAATTTCGTCCTCGAAATTTACAACTTTTATTTGAGGACTAGTTTACAAAGAGGTGAGGATATCTTGCACGCATTTCATCTTTCCTTTCCCACGTGGATTCTCCTGGAGTGTCTTTCCTCCACATTACCCGGACCAAGTTAACTTCCTTGTTCCGAAGTGACTTCACTTTCCTATCCAGGATCTCCACAGGTTGTTGCTCACAAGACAAGTCGGGCTGTATAGTGAGCTCGGAATGATCAAGTATATGGCTGAGGTCACTCACATACTTTCTGAGTTGGGATATGTGGAACACGTTATGCACTCCTTCCAATGAGGGTGGAAGCGCTAAGCGGTATGCCACTTCACCGACTCGTTCGAGTATGTCGAACGGTCCAATATATCTCGGACTCAATTTACCCTGTCTTCTGAATCGGATCACTCCGCGGTTCGGAGATATCTTCAAGAATACATGGTCTCCTGGTTGGAACTCCAAGTGTCGTCTCTTTGCATCAGCCCAGTGTTTCTATTGATCTTGGGCTATGTGCATTCTTTCCCTGATAGTACGAACCACATCAACGGTCGCTACTATCATCTCTGGTCCAAGAAATTCCCTATCTTCGATGTCGTCCCAAATTAATGGTGATCGACACTTCCTCCCATATAATGCTGCAAAAAGTGCCATTCCTATGCTTGCTTGGTAGCTATTATTGTACGCGAACTCCACAAGATGCAGGTGATCTTCCCACGATCTTTTGAAGTCTAGCATACACGCTCTGAGCATATCCTCCAAGGTCTGAATAGTTTGTTCCGACTGACCATCTGTTTGTGGATGATAAGCCGTGCTGAAGTTCAGACTTGTTCCCAAGCTAGCTTGCAGACTCTGCCAAAATTGCGATCGGAACCTGGTGTCACGATCGGAGACAATGCAGACCGGTACTCCATGAAATCTCACAATTTCATGTATGAGTTCATGGGTATCAGAGATAGTACATTATGAAGTGTTTAAATCTTAATTAGATTATTACCTCCATGTACTTCTTTGCTAGTGTCTCAGTTGATTGGCCAACCCGAAATGAGATGAAGTGAGCCGACTTTGTGAGTCGATCCACGATGACCCATATAGCATCGTTACCTTTTGTACTGCGAGGAAGAGCAGTCACAAAGTCCATCGTGATGTGCTGCCACTTCCATTCTGGGATTGGTAACGGTTGAAGTAGTCCAGCTGTCCTGTGATGTCCAGCCTTTACTTGCTGACACACCAAACATTTTGCGACGCTTCTGGCTACTTCACGCTTCATTCCATGCCACCAATAATTCTGACGTAGATCTTTGTACATTTTGGTACCTCCAGGATGTACTGAGTAGGGAGAGCTGTGAGCTTCTTTCATTAACTCTTCCCGAACAGGACCTTTTGGTACACACAATCTGCTGCCGTATCTCAAAGATTCGTCTTCATGGATGATGAAGTCTGTTCTGAGTCCATTCTCCACTTGTTCTCTGATCTTTTTCAACTTAGCATCACTTGCTTGAGCTGTTTTGATCTGATTGACAATGGTTGATTGAACTTGTAGATTCATCAAACTTGAAGCATTACCTGGCATGACTACTTCAATCTCCATCTGATGCAAGTCTTGCTGAAGCTTCCACTGAGCGGTGAGATTCATCGATAATGGTTGGCGACTAAGAGCATCAGGTACTACGTTCACCTTCCCTGGATGATATTGCAAGTTGATGTCAAAGTCCGCCATGAGTTCTAACCATCTTCTCTGCCGCATATTCAACTCCTTCTGAGTAAACACGTACTTCAGACTTTTATGATCTGTGTAGATGTTCACTCGTTCACCAAGTAAGTAGTGGCGCCAAATCTTGAGAGCAAAGATGACGGCTGCCAACTCCAGATCATGCGTCGGATAATTGCGCTCATGACTCTTCAGTTGTCTTGAAGCATAAGCCACAACCTTACCGTGCTGATGTAGAACGCATCCTAATCCCTTACCGGATGCATCACAATACATTTCGAATCCTCCAGATTGATCCGGTATTACGAGAATAGGTACAGATGTCAATCTTGACTTGAGTTCTACGAAAGCTTGTTCGCATGCTTCTGACCACACAAATTCTTCATCTTTTCGTGTGAGCTTGGTCAGGGGTGTTGCTATCTTTGAGAATCCTTCAATGAACCTTCTGTAATATCTAGCTAAACCCAAGAAACTCCGAATGTCTTTCACTGACTTTGGTGTAGACCATTCACTAACTGCTGAAACTTTGGCTGGATCCACAGAAATTCCTTCTCCTGATACGATATGTCCAAGAAAACCAACTTGATTTAGCTAAAACTCGCACTTGCTGTACTTGGCATAAAGCTTATGTTGCCGAAGAGTTTCCAGGACAATTCGTAGATGCTCTGCATGCTCTTTCCGATTCTTAGAATATACCAGGATGTCGTCGATGAAGATGACAACAAACCTGTCTAAATACTCCCGGAAAACTTGGTTCATTAGGTTCATGAATATTGCTGGTGCATTGGTCACTCCAAATGGCATCACTAGAAATTCGTAATGTCCATATCGAGTTCTGAAAGCTGTTTTGTGAATATCAGCTTCCTTGACCTTCACCTGATGATGGCCTGAACGAAGATCCAATTTAGAGAAAACACAAGATCCACTTAGCTGATCGAATAAATCATCGATGCGCGGGAGTGGATACTTGTTCTTTATAGTGACTTCGTTCAAGGCCTTATAATCGATGCACATTCTGTATGAACCTTCCTTCTTCTTCACCAGTAGTACAGGTGCTCCCCAACTTGAAGTGCTGGGACGAATCCATCCTTTCGCCAATAATTCGTCCAACTGTGTTTGGACTTCCTTCAATCCTTCCGGACTTAGTCTATAAGGTGCTTTGATCACCGGTTGTGCTCCTGGTACTAAATCAATACTGAATTCAAGAGCTCGATCGGGAGACAAACCTGATATATCATCAGGAAATACATCGTCGAACTCTCGAACTACCTCTGGTCTTAATTCTTCTTCCGCTTGAGCTGCCGCAACTACTGCTTCCCTTGGCTTCGCTTTGTAGGTATCTGGCTCCAGGGTACGATCTCCGCTCTTGAAATAGAATATCGGATGGTCTGGAATCTCGAATACTACCCTCATTTGAAGACAGTCGATGGTAGCATAAAAGGTTCCAAGCTAATCCATTCTTAGAACCACATCGAAGTTCGGTATGTCCAGTACTTTGAAGTCAGCATAAAACTCTCGACTGCAGACGACGACTGGACACAAGCTGTATCCCATAATTGCCTTTAGAACACCATTTCCGGAACTGACATTCCAGCTAGATACAAGCGGTGAGACTGGAATCGCATGGGTTCGAACAAACCGTTGCGACATAAAGCAGTGGAATGCTCCAGTATCAAACAGTGCAAGTGCAGGTAGTGAAGCTACTTAGATTGTACCTAAGGTATATGGGATATGTTTTAGGTATAGGGAAGGTGTGTAGATAAGCAAGACTAAAAGATAAGTTTGAGAAGGGAAGTTTACCAGTAATGACTTGGCCAGTGGCCTCAGCTTCTTCCACAGACATCATGAAAGCCTGGCGCTTTGGCACATTCCTCCTGGCCTGAGGAGCATTCCTCGGAATGTTCCTTTGAGCTTGATGGAACTGTCGAGGAGGTGGTGCATCTTGTGGTCCTCTGTGTGGTGCAGGCAGTGCCAGTCTTGGAGCAGGGGCTTGGATGGCTGGACGCTGTGGATAATTGTTTGTTGGCCTGGGTGCAACAACTGGGTTTTGTTTATGAGGAAAAGCCCCAATACCATGAGCAGCTGAGCCGCAGATCAAGCAAAGGTTGTTCGCATGTCGGCAATCTCTCGCCAGATGCCCATTTCTCTTGCAGTAGTTACAAAAGGCTGGGCTGGGTCTGCTGATTGGTGCTCCAGGACGTCTTGGCATAAAAGGTGGTCTGGACGAGGCTCCACCTGCCATCTGGTTGGCAGGGCGCTTGACTCCTGCAGACTGAGGTCTGCCCCTTGCTTTTATCACTATCTCATAACTGCGGGCAGCTTCTAGAGCATCCTCATGAGTCAAAAATTTTCCTGTGGCTAAAGCAGCCTGAATCTCCGTGTCCAGTCCTTGTTGGAAACGACGGGCTTTGATATCGTCCGTCGGTATCAAATGTCCCGCGAATCTATTCAAGGATAGTGTTAGCTGTGTGGTATGTGATATTTAAAACTGAACTATTACGACATATCTTACCGGCTTAACATGGTGAATTCAGCGTCGTATTCATCTACTGATTTGTCCCACATTGATCCTTGCTGTAGATGAATGAACTGCTGCTCCATGGCAAACCTGGCAGTCATAGGGAAGTATTTAGCGTCGAACTTTTTGCGAAACATTTTCCATTCAATAGGCTGTGCAAGACGGCTTTCTTCCGCCTTCCACCAGTTGCGATCGTTGTCCGTGAGCTGTAGTTTCGCTACACGGACCCAAGCGATGTCTGGCACTTGTGCTGCGGCCAGATCATCCTCGATACTTTGAGCCCATTCCTCAGCTTCCAGTGGGCTCCCCTTTCCTGAGAACTGCTTCGGATGTAAAGCCCTGAATTGCTTTATCCCCGGAGCATCAGTCTCGGGACGGTTCAAGAGTTGTTGCTGTCCTTCGAGAAGGCTGCGGATTGCCTCAAGTAGCACTATTTGCTCGGTAGGTGGCGCAGGAACAGCTGGTGTGAGAGGTAGTGCTGGGTGTGTGTTGTTGACGTTGGTGCTGGTGTTGTTCGGGGAATCCATAACCCTGAAGAAAAATTTGGGTTAGGACAGATTCAAGTACATGAAATGATAAGATTCAAGGAATAGAAATTTGTAAGATTCAAGAAACATGAATTGTAAAGAATGTTTTAGTTGCTGGTTCTTGTGTTATATTGCTTAGGTTGTTCACGCAGACCAGAACTGTATGATAGGGATTCATACAGCTCGGACCTGCATGGGCCACCAACAAAACCTGTCACGCCCCGCTTCCCAGTGTACGGCGAAGTGGGCGCGATGAGGTCCGCTACGTATATACTCAGAAGTACATACGCTAAGCGTATCTAAGCAATATAAAATAAATACACAAGAGACAAGAATTAAAAAGAACAACAACTTTTATTTATTAACATTCTTTGTACAATGCATGAAAGGAAATACAACTGAAATAAAAAGATGCCTAAACAGTGGCATAATAGGAAATGAAAATAACAAAAAGGAAAAGTGTATAATGAAACTACAGTGCAGGGACTTCAGTAAACTGCTCCAAGTCTTCTTGTGATGGCTCAACCTCTGCCGGGTCCAAATCACCTGACGACATTTAAGAAGAGAGAAGGAGAATGTCGTCAGCGAACCGGTCGCTCGGTAAGTCCCAAAGGTAAGAGGAAAGTAGGAAAAGACAGAATAAGAAAATACATTTTAAAGTGTAAACTATTGTTGTAATGTTATGTCAACGCTGTTGTTTGTAGGTTGGTACAGAAGGATGCCAGCGTATACGAGGGGAGTCTCTATATGCCAGAAACTAAGGGCACGTATAGTACAAAGTACCGTTTATGCCACGGTACAACAACAACTGGATTTATGTTAGGTGTGTTAAGTCTGACCACCTCGTGCCACCTTTAACACATTCCGTACCAATCTACCCCTTAAATCCCGCGATGTCTTGTTTGTATTGTTATCTTGTAAAATTGTATTGATTGTATGATTGATTGACCGACTGACTAAAACCATGATATCAGGAAACGGTTATAACCGTAGAGTCATGTAAATGGAATACTGAGAATCATATAAAAGGAATATATCCATGGTTCGGTTCAGTCAAGTTGTGTAAATTGATGATTGTATTCATGGATTCATATTGAATTGGAATCTTGTAGTTTATAGATTTACTTGAATCATATTCAAGTCAGATTAATCAGACTCAAACCCGAGTCAGACAATCAGAAATGTGAATCGAAGTCTTATAATTGCTAGGGTCCTTAGGGTAATTTATAAACTTGAGGGGTTTTTATGTAAAAATACTTTTATATACTTTTCAAAATACACCTCAAGTATTTATTGTTCGTCTTTAGAGTTGTAATGAGGGTGGATTTTATGTTGTGATATTTCTAGTGAAAATATCCTAGTTTTATAAATAAGGGTATTTATCTGTAATATTGATTTATTTGAAGTTCATGGTGTTTTAGTGTAAAATTTATTCTTGTGATTTTTAGAAAAAATGTGGAATATTTATAAAATAGATATTTAAATGATAAATATACATATATTTATACAAAAATAATTTTAATAAATATTTTATATTCCAAAAATCTCATTTTCTTAAGATGTCGTATTTTAAACCTTTCGAGACCGAATGCTCCTTGCGGAGGTCTGAATCTAGCACTACTAGCCCGAGGGTGCGCGATAAACCGCACGATCCCGAACGGGTTCCCCAAAGATGGGTTGTAGCGGCGCTTTGCAAAGATTGTAAAATACTAATCCTTTAGAAAACGGTTTTATATAGTAAAAGGTATTTATTTGCAAAGTGTAATTTTCCGTATTTTAGATTCTAGGGTTTCCTAAGCCAACTAGCCTATTTCTAAAAGGTCTAAACGATAAGTCGTTAGAAACCTCAAATCGTCTCTTCACCGCCAATTGCGGCCAGGTAAGTGCCAGGTAAGTGGGAGGCTCTCCACTACAAGTAGTGGACCTAATTAAGTAACCACTTGTCTTAGATACACTTGCCTAGACACCACAAAATCAGATTTAGATAAACGATCGATGTCCACAAGTTATCGTATTTTTCTATAAAAGATATTGTTTAAACAAATGTATCAAACCTAAACTTTTATAAAAGGTTTTATTAAGGAAATGGTATTTTAATGTAAAATCTTGTTTTATCGTATTGGGAGTTTTCAAGATAGCGTATTATGGTTTCATATGTGTGTGTGTGGAGGTAGGTCATTACCTCGTGATCTATTTTAAGGTATAGCAATGTTAAAGGGTTAAATGTGAAATTGAAACATGATGGTATTAAGGTGAAAAAAATACGGTAAATTGAAAAGGTTATCATTTCATGTGTGAAAACTTATTCAAATTGATTTTTACAAGTTTAATAATCATGATAAATATGTTTAGACATGATTGAATTGATTAGAAGTAAAAAATTAAACATTATGGTATTAAAGTGAAAAAGAATACGATATTGCAAAAGCTATCATTTCATGTGAGAAATTTTGTCCAAATTAGTTGTTATGTGATTAATAGTCATCATGAATAAGTTTAAGTATTATGGAATTGGTGACAAGTGAGATTTTATAGAAAACTAAATCGGATTTGTTCCGATTCCGTCGGGTTTCGTAATTTCGTATTTTTGAGAAGTAGAAAGAAGGAAAGAATTGGACTTACGGGTTTTGAACTATACTAAAGAGTATAGGGGAACTAGATGAGTGGCCGAGGTGTTGTTTCATCGCCGGTTGTTTCAAAAAACGTTGCCGGAATTTCGTCATCGCTTCGCCGTGAAATTGATTTCAAAGTACACCCTTCTTGTAGAAATTTTGAGAGAGTAAACCTAGTGTTTTGAGATGAGAGGGTAAGGGGTAGGGGGTGTATTTATAGGGTAGGTTAGCGTAGGGTAGGTGGAAGGTTTTTATTTAAAAAAAATTGTAAAAATTAAAGAAAAAACATTAAAATTTTTAGTAAATATGGTGTATTTAAAATTCGGGAACCGATCCATTAAATTGGAGTATACAGGGGAGTTGGGAAGACAAAAAGTCAAAACTTTCGTTTTGGGGACTCGGCCGTCCGGCCGAGTCCGGCCGGTCCGCCGGCCGACTCGGCTGATCCCGGCCGAGTCCGGTGGTCTTCGAGTGTGGGTTCTCCTGACGTAGCTCATGGTATATTTACTTTTTAGGGTTCAGTTCAACTTTTGGGAGTTATGGCCTGTGGACTGTTGGGCTTCCAAGAATTTTAAAAGAAAAATAATCTAAAAATAATGTGGGACATGGGATTTGAACTCTGGTGGCTTGGTTCAGCAGTGCAAGGTATTACCAATAACCTACAAGCTCCTTCTTGTAATTATTGTGGGAAAATAGATACTTAAAGTGATAACAGCAACATTAAATACTCCAAGTATACTTCAAATTTAAATCAAATTTATGTATACAAAAATTGGAGTTGTTACAAATAACATTTTCAAGTTTTTGTCTTGAATACAACATACACAATATGTTAAATATCAAGCAAGGTTGCCTAAAATACGATACGCACTCAAAATGGTGATATGGCATAACAGCTTGAATCAAGCGATAACGTGATACAAGCCTAATTAAGATTCAATGATGTCTCAACGTAACAATTCAAGAAAATGAAGATTAAAGAAGAACCAAGATGAAGATAGGAGATATAAATATTGTACATGTGTCTAGTGTTGATCACATAAGCTTAGAAAATTCATTCCAACATGTTTTCTATACTCCAGACGTCTTCCTCTCTTTTAGAAACGTCTTTCCTATCCGTTGAAATTCAAATTTTCCTATATTCAAAACCGATATTTCAATCATGCCAGAAAACAAACGTCTGTACCATTAAGTTTTGAACAACAGACTTCTGCATAGATGTTTTCAGAACAATCTTTATAAATTCACTTTTATGTAAATTTCTCAGAGACAGCTCCACTGACATCTCTTGAAGGAATTTCTCTCTGGGGCAGACGTCTGTGACATCTGCACGGTCAGTTTCTGGAAGTTAAACTTGATTTGAATTTTGAATCGAATAGATTTTTACGTCATTTTCAATTCTAACCGTCTCCAACGGTCATTAACTGTTTTATGGCAGTTATTGGGAGTTAAAAAACTTCCCATCTGATTCTTTTAAATACCCTATGAGATCAAACATTTTTCTCAAGAAAGAAGACACTTCATTGCAAATCTATTGAGAAATCTTCTTGTTCTTCTTGAGCGTTCACTTGCCAAATCTTTTCCATTTTCTTGAGCCAAAACCTGATATAATCTCTCAAATCAATTCTTACGCTATATTGGTTATAATCTATTGAGATCATAGAATTGAGAGTGAATGAATTTGTCATTTGTAAAACAATCATAAATCCCCGAAAAAGGTTTAACCCACGAGAGAGGGTGTCTCTCAACCTACGAGAAAGGGTGCTTCTCAACCCACGAGAGGGGTACCTCTCATTACCTGAATTGTATGGATTTAGAGTGGAAAAAGAGATCTTCCTAGAGACGTAGATTAGAGAGGAAAGTGCGGCTTTTCTAGAGAATCACGGGCTAGAGAGAAAGAAGACTTGTTTCCTAAGAAATCGCAAGTTCAAGAGTGTGATCGTTGTGAAGAGAGATTATTGTTCTTCACATCCCTGTGAAGAGGGGTTCATGTTCTTCATAGCCATAATGCAGAAATCCTGAGAAGGTGTCTCAGACGGGGACTAACTATATGTTAGGAATATGTATGTCCTAGAGGCCATTATTGTATGATATAGCGGATGCTTGAACATATATATAGAGGACTTTCATGCTCGACATGATTGTATGTTATCTGGTTGCTCTTTATATTGTATTATAATACTATCTCTCTGATACATGTTGATAAAACCCTTAGGATGTGGACTTGACTATTAGGACTATGATGCAAATCATACTAGTGGGGTCTGGATAGTCCATAAGCACATCCTTTAATAGTTCCTAGTAGAAGGGATATCGAGACAGGACATTGATATTTCAGAGTAGACTGGTGTATACGTTTCGTGACCCTGTATGGAGCGATGGTTGATCCCACAATCATTAGTGTTTGACATCAAAGATAGTGGATACACCGAATAAGACTCGCAGAGAACTCCTATATGGTATCATACTTATCGTCAGATAGCGGTTCTCTGGTGACACTGGTATAAGTTAGTCTGTACACCCGAGATCGTCATAGTGTCTTATATGGTTCCCACTATACTTTGATTTCCTCTCTACCACGGCTCAAAGGAGTCGTGTAAACAGGTGGTGTAACAATTCCATTTTTAGTGTACATAAATTTGATTTAAATTTGAAGTATACTTAGGGTATTTAATGTTGCTATGACTACTTTAAGTATTTGTTTCACACAATAATTACAAGAAGGAGCTTGTAGCTCATTGGTAATACCTTGCACTGCTGAACCAAGCCACCAGAGTTCAAATCCCATACCCCACATTATTTTTAATATCGATTTTTTTAAAACCTTTAGAATACCAAGAGTTTACACGTGCATATCTCACAAAAACCTCACTACACCCAAAGTTGTAACATTTCCAGGAGTTAGATGAACCATCGGGGGGGGGGGATCCCGGCCGCCTGACTCGGCCGGGAATTGGCCAAATCGGCCTTGACTCGGTCTGACTCGTCCTCAGACCGAGTCACGTCCGAGTCGACCGATTCCGGCGACGGCCCCAACATGAAAGTTGTGTTTTTTCATATTCCCTATGCATCTGCAAAATTTCAGCCTCAGATCACTTCCAGAGCTCTTTTAAAACCCCAATTACTCCACTTTTAATACATTTTTTTAATACATTTTATCACATTTTTCATTTTAACTTTTCATCTACCCTAACCCTAGTCTACCCTATAAATACACCCGCTACCATCTACCCTCTCACCCCAAAATCCTGAGCCCACAAATTTTTTCCAAGAGTCCTGTACTTTGAAAACAAGCTCGAGGCAAAACTCCGACGAATTCCCGGCGGAACTTCCAGCGACCGTTTTAAGGAAATACCGACGACGACGCAATACATCGGCGATCCCTCTAGTTCCTCCCAATCTCTTGTGTAATCTAAAACCCGTAAGTCCCTTTCTATCTCTCTTTTCCATTCTCAAAATACGGATTTACAAAACTCGACGGAATCGGAACAAATCCGATTTCCGATTCTGTTTTCTATAAAATTCCACTTCTCACTAATATAACCATATTTAAACTTCCTCATGTTGATTATTAAACACTAATCAAATAATTTGAACAAGTTTTATCACATGAAATGATAGCTATTTCAATTTATCGTATTTTTCGCTTAAATGCCACATTGTTCCAATCCTTCATTTAACTCCATCAAACTTGCTATACATTTAAAGTAGATCACGAGGTAACGACCTACCTCCTCACACACTCATATGCAACACCCCCGAGAACCTAGAATACGAGAAAACAAACATTTTCATTTAAATACCATATACTTAATAAAACCATTTCTAAAAGATTTAGTTTTGATACACTTTTAAAGAAGTACCACTTATTATGAAAATACGATAAGTTGTGGATATCGATCATTTATCTAAACCTAATTTTGTGGTGTCTAGGCTAGGCAAGTGAGAAAGGTAACTTTAAAAGGCCCGTCTCAGGATGATTCGTGAGCGGATCCCTCCTTTCTTCACTTGTACTTATCTGGCCACAAATGACGGTGAAGAGGCGATTTGAGTCATCTCACAACTTGTCGTCTGGACCAGTTAGGAATAGACTAGTTAACTTAGGAGAAACTATAACATACAATACGGAAAATATACATCTTTACAAATAAATACCAATTACTTCATAACACCGTTTTCTAAAAGATTTAGTATTTTACAATCTTCGCAAAGCGCAGCTACACCCCACTTTGAGGAACCCGTTCGGGATGGTGCGGATTATCGCACATCCTCGGACTTAGTAGTGCGAGATTCAGACCTCTGCAAGGAGCATTCGGTCTCGAAAGATTTAAAATACGACATCTTAAGAAAATGAGATTTTTAGAATATAAAATATTTATTAAAATTATTTTTGTATAAATATATGTATATTTATCATTAAAATATCTATTTTGTTATGATATATATATTTCACCTTTTTCTAAAAATCATAAGAATAAATTTTACACTAAAATATTATGAATTCCAAATAAATCAATTTTACAAATAAATACCTTTATTTTTGAAACTAGGATATTTTCACTAGAAATATCACAATACAAAATCCACCTTCATTACAACTCTAAAGATGAATAACGAATACTTGAGGTGTATTTTGAAAAGTATATAAAAGTATTTTTACATAAAACCCCCTCAAGTTTTATAAATTACCCTAAGGACCCTAGCAATTATAGGTTTAAGAAATAATCAAGACATCGATTTACATTTCTAATTGTCTGACTCGGGTTTGAGTCCGATTAATCTGACTTGAATATGATTCAAGTCAATCTACAATTTACAATTTTCAACATGAATCCATGAATCCAATTATCAATCTATACGACTTGACCGAACCGAACATGGATATACATTCCATTTACATGGTTATCCAGTTATTCCACTTACATGATTCTACGGTTACATCCGTTTACTGATATCATAGTTCCGGTCAGTCTTTCAATTATGAACTTAATTCAATTTATAGTACAAAACAATACAAATAAAACACTACGGGGTTTAAGGGGTAGATTGGTACGGAAGGTGTTAAAAGTGACACGAGGCGGTAAGATTAAGACACCTAACCTATATTTCGTTGCTGTTGTACCGTGGCTTAACGGTTCCTTGTACATTCCGTTTGCCCTGGTCTCTAGCATATAGAGAGCCCTCTCGTATACACTGTCATCCTTCTGTACCAAGCTACAAACAACAGCGGTAACACAACAATACAATAAAATAATACAACTTTAAAAGATACCCTCTTATTCTGTCTATTCTACTTTCCTCTTATCTTTGGGACTTACCGAGCGACCTGTTCGCTGACGACATTCTATTTCTTTCTTCTTTGAATGTCGTCAGGTGGTTTAGACCCGGCAGAGATCGAGCCATCTGCAGAAGACTTGGAGCAGTTTGCTGAAGAACCAGAGCTCTAGTTTCATTGTACATTTTCCATTCAGTACTTTTCATTTCCTGTTATGCCATTGTTTAGGTATCGTTTTATTTCAGTTGTATTTCTTTTTCATGCATTGTACAAAAGAATGTTAATAAATAAAAGTTGCTGTTTTTATTATATCTTGTCTCTTGTGTATTTATTTTTATATTACTTAGATACGCTTAGCGTATGTACTTCTGAGTATATACGTAGCGGACCAGTCCCGTCCCCTTCGCCGTATACTGGGAAGCGGGGCGTGACAGGTTTTGTTGGTGGCCCATGCAAGTCAGAGCTGTATGAAACTCTATCATGTAGTTCTGTTCTGCGTAAACAACCTAAGCAATATAACACAAGAACCAGCAACTAAAACATTCTTTACAATTCATGTTCCTTGAATCTTACAATTTCATATTCCTTGAATCTTATCATTTCATGTACTTGAATCTGTCCTAACCTAAATTTTTCTTCAAGGTTATGGATTCTCCGAACAACACCAGCACCAATGTCAACAACACACCTCCACCTCCACTACCAATCATTCCTACTGTTCCTGCGCCACCCACCGAGCAAACAGTTCTACTTGAGGCGATCCGCAGTCTTCTTGAGGGACAGCAACAACTTCTGAACCGTCCCGAGACTGACGCACCTGGGGTAAAGCAATTCAGGGCTTTACATCCCAAGCAGTTCTCCGGAAAGGGAATCCCACTTGAAGCTGAGGAATGGGCATAGAGTATAGAGGATGATCTGGCGGCAGCACAAGTGCCAGATATAGCTTGGGTCCGTGTGGCGAAACTGCAGCTCACGGACAATGCTCGCAACTGGTGGAAGGCGGAAGAAAGCCGTCTTGTACAGCCTATTGAATGGAAGACTTTTCGCGAGAAGTTCAACGCGAAGTACTTCCCTGTGACTGCTAGGTTTGCCATGGAGCAGCAGTTCATTCATCTACAACAAGGTTCGATGTGGGACAAGTCAGTGGATGAATATGACGCTGAATTCACCATGCTAAGCCAGTAAGATATGTCACAATAGTTCAATTTTTAAATATCACATAATACACAACTAACATAATCCTTTAAACAGATTCGTGGCACACTTGATACCGACGGACGAGATCCGAGCCCGTCGCTTTCAACAAGGTTTGGACACGGAAATTCAGGCTGCACTAGCCACAGGGAAATTTCCGACTTATGAGGAAGCTCTGGAAGCTGCCCGCAGTTACGAGGCAGTGATAAAAGAAGGGGCAGACCTCAGTCTGTAGGAGTTAAGCGCCCTGCCAACTAGATGGCAGGAGGAGCCTCGTCCAGGCCACCTTTTGTGCCAAGGCAACCCGGATTACCGAACCATCGTCCCAGCCCTGCCTTTTGTACCTACTGCAAGAGAGCCGGACATATGATGAACGACTGCCGGTGAGCCAACCGTCTTTGCTTAGTCTGCGGCTCAGCTACTCATGATATTGGGTCTTATCTCCAAAGGCAAAACCCAGTTGCTGCACCCAGGCCAGCAAATAATTACCCACAGCGCCCAGCCATCCAAGCCCCTGCTCTAAGATCTGCACTACCTGCACCACCCAGAGGACCACAAGCTACACCACCTCCTCGTCAGTTCCTTCAAGCTCAAAGGAACATTCCGAGGAATGCTCCTCAGGCCAGGAGGAATGTACCAAGACGCCAGACTTTCACTATGTCAGTGGAAGAAGCTGAGGCCACTGGCCAAGTCATCACTGGTAAACTTTTCTTTTCAAACTTTTCTTTCAGTCTTGTTTATCTACACACTTTCCCTATACCTAAAACATATCCCACATACCTTAGGTACAATCTTAGTAGCCTCACTACCTGCACTAGCACTGTTTGATACTGGAGCATCGCGCTGCTTTATGTCGCAACGGTTCGTCCGAACCTATGCGATTCCTGTCAGACCGCTTGTATCCAGCTGGAATGTCAGTTCAGGAAATGGCGTTCTAAAGGTAACCATGGGATACAGCCTGTGTCCAGTCGTCGTCTGCAACATAGAGTTTTATGCTGACTTCAAAGTACTGGACATACCGAACTTCGATGTGGTTCTAAGAATGGATTGTCTTAGAACTTTTTATGCTACCATCGACTGTCGTCAAAGGAGGGTAATATACGAGATTCCAGACCATCCGGTCTTCTATTTCAAGAGCGGAGATCGTACCCTGGAGCCAAGTACCTACAAAGCGAAGCCAAGGGAAGCAATAGTTGCAGCAGCTCAAGCAGAAGAAGAATTAAGACCAGAGTTAGTTCGAGAGTTCGACGATGTATTTCCTGACGATATATTAGGTTTGCCTCCGATCGAGCTCTTGAATTCAGTATTGATTTAGTACCAGAAGCACAACCGGTGATCAAAGCACCTTGTAGATTAAGTCCGGAAGGTTTGATGGAAGTCCGAACCCAGTTGGACGAATTATTGGCGAAAGGATGGATTCGTCCCAGCACTTCAAGTTGGGGAGCACCTGTACTACTTATGAAGAAGAAGGAAGGTTCACACAGAATGTGAATCAATTATAGAGCCTTGAACGAAGTCACTATAAAGAACAAGTATCCACTCCCGCGCATCAATGATTTATTCAATCAGCTAAGTGGATCTTGTGTTTTCTCTAAATTGGATCTTCGTTCAGGTTATCATCAAGTGAAGGTCAAGGAAGCTGATATTCACAAAACAGCTTTCAGAACTCGCTATGGATATTACGAATTTCTAGTGATGCCATTTGGAGTGACCAATGCACCAGCAATATTCATGAACCTAATGAATCAAGTTTTCCGGGAGTACTTAGACAGGTTTGTTGTCATCTTCATCGACGACATCCTGGTGTATTCTAAGAGTCGGAAAGAGCATGCAGAGCACCTACGAATTGTCCTGGAAACTCTTCGACAACATAAGCTCTATGCCAAGTACAGCAAGTGCGAGTTTTGGCTAAAGCAAGTTGGTTTTCTTGGACATATCGTATCAGGAGAAAGAATTTCTGTGGATCCAGCAAAAGTTTCAGCAGTTAGCGAATGACCTACAACAAAGTCAGTGAAGGACATTCGAAGTTTCTTGGGTTTAGCTGGATATTACAGAAGGTTCATTGAAGGCTTTTCAAAGATAGCAACACCCCTGACCAAGCTCACACGTAAAGATGAGGAATTTTTGTGGTCAGAAGTATGCGAACAAGCTTTCGTAGAACTCAAGTCAAGGTTGACATCAGCACTTATTCTCGTAATACCGGATCAATCTGGAGGATTCGAAGTGCATTGTGATGCATCCGGTAAGGGATTAGGATGCGTTCTACATCAGCATGGTAAGGTTGTGGCTTATGCTTCAAGACAACTGAAGACTCATGAGCGCAATTATCCGACGTATGACCTGGAGTTGGCAGCCGTCATCTTTGCTCTCAAGATTTGGCGCCATTATCTACTTGGTGAACGAGTGAACATCTACACAGATCATAAAAGTCTGAAGTACATGTTTACTCAGAAGGAGTTGAATATGCGGCAGAGAAGATGGTTAGAACTCATGGCGGACTTTGACATCAACTTGCAATATCATCCAGGGAAAGTGAATGTAGTACCTGATGCTCTTAGTCGCCAACCATTAGCAATGAATCTCACCGCTCAGTGGAAGCTTCAGCAAGACTTGCATCAGATAGAGATCGAAGTAGTCATGCCAGGTAACGCTTCAAGTTTGATGAATTTACAAGTTCAATCAACCATTATCAATCAGATCAAAGCAGCTCAAGCAAGTGATGCTAAGTTACAAAAGATCAGAGAACAAGTGGAGAATGGACTCAGAACAGACTTCATTATTCATGAAGACGGATCTTTGAGATACGGCAGCAGATTGTGTGTACCAAAAGGTCATGTCTGGGAAGAGTTAATGAAAGAAGCTCACAGCTCTCCCTACTCAGTACACCCTGGAGGTACCAAAATATACAAAGATCTACGTCAGAATTATTGGTGGCATGGGATGAAGCGTGAAGTAGCCAGAAGTGTCGCGAAATGCTTGGTATGTCAACAAGTAAAAGCTGAACATCACAGGACAGCTGGACTACTTCAACCGTTCCCAATCCCAGAGTGGAAGTGGCAACACATCACGATGGATTTTGTGACTGCTCTTCCTCGCAGCACAAAGGGTAACAATGCTATATGGATCATTGTGGATCGACTCAAAAAGTCGGCTCACTTCATCCCATTTTGAGTTGGCCAATCAACTGAGACACTAGCAAAGAAGTACATGGAGGTAATAATCTATTTAAGATTTAAACTCTTCATAATGTACTATCTTTGACACCTATGAACTCATACAGGAAATTGTGAGACTTCATGGAGTACTGGTCTGCATTGTCTCCGATCGTGACACCAGGTTCCGATCGCAATTTTAGCAGAGTCTGCAAGCAAGCTTGGGAACAAGTCTGAACTTCATCACGGCTTATCATCCACAAACAGATGGTCAGTCGGAATGAACTATTCAGATCTTGGAGGATATGCTCAGAGCGTGTATGCTAGACTTCAAAGGATCGTGGGAAGATCACCTGCATCTTGTGGAGTTCGCGTACAATAACAGCTACCAAGCAAGCATAGGAATGACACCTTTTGCAGCATTGTATGGAAGGAAGTGTTGATCACCATTAAGTTGGGACGGCATTGGGAATAGGGAACTCCTTGGACCAGAGATGATAGTAGTGACCGTTGATGTGGTTCGTACTATCAGGGAAAGAATGCGCATAGCCCAAGATCGACAGAAACACTGGGCTGATGTGAAGAGACGACACTTGGAGTTCCAGCCAGGAGATCACGTATTCTTGAAGATATCTCCGAACCGCTGAGTGATCCAATTTGGAAGACGGGGTAAATTAAGTCCGAGATACATTGGACCCTTCGACATACTCGAACGAGTCGGTGAAGTGGCATACCACTTAGCGCTTCCACCCTCATTGGAAGGAGTGCATAATGTGTTCCACATATCCCAACTCAGAAAGTATGTGAGTGACCCCAGCCATGTTCTTGATCATTCCGAGCTCACTATACAGCCCGACTTGTCTTGTGAGCAACAGCCTGTGGAGATCCTGGATAGGAAAGTGAAGACACTTTAGAACAAGGAAGTTAACTTGGTCCGAGTAATGTGGAGGAAAGACACTCCAGGAGAATCCACTTGGGAAAGGGAAGATGAAATGCGTGCAAGATATCTTCATCTCTTTGTAAACTAGTCCTCAAATAAAAGTTGTAAATTTCGAGGACGAAATTTTTGAAACGAGGGTACACTGTAACAACTCCATTTTTTGTGTACATAAATTTGATTTAAATTTGAAGTATACTTAGGGTATTTAATATTGCTGTTACCACTTTAAGTATTTGTTTCACACAATAATTACAAGAAGTAGTTTGTAGCTCATTGGTAATACCTTGCACTACTGAACCAACCCACCAGAGTTCAAATCCCACAACCCACATTATTTTTAATATTGATTTTTTTTAAAACCTTTAGAATACCAAGAGTTTACACGTGCATATCTCATAAAAACCCCACTACACCCAAAGATGTAACATTTCCAGGAGTTAGATGAACTGTCGGGAGGGATCCCGGCCGCCTGACTCGGCCGGGAATCAGCCAAATCGGCCTTGACTCGGCCTGACTCCGTCCTCAGACCGAGTCGCGGCCGAGTCACGGCCGAGTCGGTCGATTCCGACGACGGCCCCAACATGAAATTTGTGTCTTTTCATATTCCCTATGCACCTGTAAAATTTCAGCCCCAGACCACTTCCAGAACTCTTTTAAAACCCCAATTACTCCACTTTTAATACATTTTTTAATACATTTTATCACATTTTTCATTTTAACCTTTTATCTACCCTAACCCTAGTCTACCCTATAAATACACCCTCTACCATCTACCCTCTCACCCCAAAATCCTGAGCCCACTCTCTCAAAATTTTTCCAAGAGTCGTGTACTTTGAAAACAAGCTCGAGGCGAAGCTCCGACGAATTCCCGGCGGAACTTCCAGCGACCGTTTTAAGGAACTACCGGCGACGACGCAATACATCAGCGATCCCTCTAGTTCCCCATCACTCTCTCGTGTAATCTAAAACCCGTAAGTCCCTTTCTATCTCTCTTTTCCATTCTCAAAATACGGATTTACAAAACCCGACGGAATCGGAACAAATCCGATTTCCGATTCGGTTTTCTATAAAATTCCACTTCTCACTAATACAACCATACTTAAACTTCCTCATGTTGACTATTAAACACTAATCAAACAATTTGAACAAGTTTCATCACATGAAATGATAGCTATTTCAATTTATCGTATTTTTCGCTTAAATACCACATTGTTCCAATCCTTCATTTAACTCCATCAAACTTGCTATACATTTAAAGTAGATCACGAGGTAACGACCTATCTCCTCACACACTCATATACAACACCCCCGAGAACCTAGAATACGAGAAAACAAACATTTTCATTTAAATACCATATACTTAATAAAACCATTTCTAAAAGATTTAGTTTTGATACACTTTTAAAGAAGTACCACTTATTATGAAAATACGATAAGTTGTGGATATCGATCGTTTATCTAAACCTGACTTTGTGGTGTCTAGGCTAGGAAAGTGAGAAAGGTAACTTTAAAAGGCCCGTCTCACGATGATTCGTGAGCGGATCCCTCCTTTCTTCACTTGTACTTACCTGGCCACAATTGGCGGTGAAGAGGCGATTTGAGCCATCTCACTGTTCCCCTCCGAAGGACGGCGCACAGGACCGTGAAGTCCTGGTACTGAGATTCGGGGCAGATGCTATTTGGTTTTATCCGTCTACCTCTCCGAAGATGCCAAGTTGATTTATGGCACCGTGTATCGGAGGTTTAGACGGATGCGGCCGATGTAGCAGATTTCGTCAGATTCCCCCTTGCTTGAGGGGTTTTTGATTGTGGGGACGCTCTTCCCTGCAGGCGCAAGCCCCTGCAGTTAATTACGCTACCGCATCGCTGTAACAACTTTCTCCTTCTCCAGAATTTCACTTCGCGTCGTGTGTGTTTGTTTTGTTTGTGGTTGCCCGTGGATTGTATACGGAGACTGAGTAATGCAGTCGCCAGTAGGACGTGGATTAGTCCAAATCCGTATTTACTTAGATTTGGGTTTGGTGTTTTTAGTTTAAGGATGCCTTAGTCGCGTTGCGGCTAAGATCGACTTAAACATTCGTCAAGGATACATTAGTCCTGTTTGAGACTAAGATCAACTTAACAGGATCGTTTAGATCCGACAAAAGAGCATTTGAGCTCTATTGTTCCAGTTTAGGGACATAGTGGTCCATTGCATGTATGGTCGTCGGGACCCGTCACCTCTCTGACGACGTTGAAGAATTACAACGACAAATGTCAGAAGAGTTCAGAGATGTACCCTTGAGCCAAAGTTGATTGGGGGAATTTATAGTCCAATTTGGGACTAAAGTCTGTTTGAAGGTTTAAGGATGCGTTAGCCATATTTGAGGCTAAGATCAACTTAAACGGTTGTTAAGGATACGTTAGTCCAGTTTGGGACTAAGATCGACTTAACGGGATCGTTTAGATCCGACAAAAGAGCATTTGGGCTTTATTGTGCCAGTTTAGGGACATGGTGGTCCAATACCAGTTTAAGGACATAGTGGTCCACCGTTAGTTTAAGGACGTCTCGGTCCGATATTAGTTTAGAGACGTCTCGGTCCGATATTAGTTTAGGGACGTCTCGGTCCACGAGTTTAAGGACCCCGCAGTCCATATGGGTGTGTGGTCGTTGGGACCCGTCACCTCTTTGATGTCGTTGAGAAATTACAACGATGGATATCAAAGGAGTTCGGAGATGTACCCTCGAACCGGATGTGGATTGGTTTAGGAGAGCCATTCTGCTCAGTTAATTTAATTTGAGGACTTATGGCCAAAATTGGGCTAAGTCCAGCTTCAATATTTTTTTTTGTTTTCGGCCTGTTCTAGGGCTTTACCCCTTTTTAGTAATGCACTGCATTATTCTTGTTTTGATTGGGCTCAGTCCTTTATAAATGATGCAGAGCATCTATTTTGTTTGGGCTTTGCCCTTTTTAAAATGCATAGCATATTTGATTGAGCCTGTTAGGCCTTTTAATTGGGCTCTGTCCCTTTTCTTTATGATGCAGCGCATCTGTTTTAATTTGGGCTCTGCCCTTTTCAAAGTAATGCGTTGCATTTTATTAGGCCTGTTAGGCCTTCTTTAATTGGGCTTGGCCCCTTTTGTAAGCAATACAGTGCATTTGTCAGGCGCTTTGCGCTAAGTAATGAGCGCAAGCTCATATGATGATGACACGTGTCATGCTCTGGTGAGCGCAAGCGCAATAGCGCAGTGCGCTGCGCTGTTGCGCTGCTGACACGTGGCGCGCTCTCAGCGAGTTGCGCCAATTCCAGAGAGCAAAGCTCTATCTTAAGAGCGCGTAGCGCAAGTTGTTCTGCAGCTGACACGTGGCGCTCTCTCAAGAGCGCAACAGCGCAGTTTGAAAGTGCAAAGCACTAAGAATCTTTTAGATTCAAAACAGAAGTGCAGAGCACTATTTTAGATTAAAGAAATAAATTTCTTTCTTTTCTTTTCATTTACAGAACCAGAGATTCACAAGAGTGCAAAGCACTATTTTAGATTAAAGAAAAAAGAAATTTCTTTCTTTTCTTTTCATTTACAGAACCAGAGGTTCACAAGAGTGCAAAGCACTATTTTTATTATTATTACTCTTATATTTTTTTATCAAAGATCATTGATCTCCCCCCCTTTTTTTAGATCAATGATCTATTAGAGGAAATTTCTTCTCCCTTATAAAGGTTTTTACCTTTTTTTTGAAATTTTTCTCAGAGTTCTCTCTGTTTGAAGCTCTTGATTTTTCAAGAAAATGTTCATGCCTTTGAATTGAGGCCTAGGGTCCTTTTTATAGTGCTCATAAGTTTGTTGAATTTGTTAAAGAGATTTTTCTCGGAGTGATTTGGGGAATTTTCCCCACCGTTGGATCTTTGATCCAAGGGCTTCTGTTTTACAGAAGAAAATCTTCTTGTTTTAATAAGAACAGAAAGATTTCTTTAAAAATCTTTAATTATGTTTGGCGCAGATGCCCCAGCGCGTGACACGTGTCGCGCAGCGCAAAGCGCAGCGCAACCGCGCCGACACGTGTCGCGCAGCGCAATGCTTGCGCAACTGAAGCGTTGCTTCCTTTAAACAGAGATTTGCTCTGATTGGGCGCGCCTTGGGCGCTGCGCTGACGTATTAGCGCCTGACACGTGGCGCGTTGCGCCCGAGACTTGAATGTAGTTCGATATGCCCAAAGAGCTTCTTGCATTCTTTCGTGCCAATCTTTCTTATTTCGAGACACTGTTTTCTTTATAATTTTCGTCAAGGTCTTGTTGAAGGCCTCGGCGAGACCGTTAGCTCGTGGATTATAGACTGAGGAATATCTCCAGTCTATGTTATGCTGCTGTGCGAAGTGGCTGATTTTATGACTTCGGTAAGCTGGCCCGTTATCGGAGATGATCCGCCTCGGAGTTCCAAACCGATATATGACGTGCGTTTTGAAGAAATGGAGGATATTCTTCGTCTTCACTTCTCTCAATGGTACTGCTTCTGCCCACTTAGAGAAGTAGTCAGTCGTCGCTAGGATGAAACGATGTCCTTTAGATGATGCTGGTTCGATGGGGCCGACTATATCAGTCCCCCACATTTCGAATGGCCAGCTAGCTACCGTTGGATGCAATGGATTTGGGTGCTGGTGGATGAAGTCTCCATGAATCTGGCTTGAGTGACATTGCTTCGCATATTCGATGCAGTCTTGAATCATCGTGGGTCAGTAATAGACCATCCGTTTGATCTTCAACTTTATCTTTGGACCTGCTTGGTGAGAACCGCAGATTCCGTCATGAACCTCCTGAACGACTCTTTCCGATTCGTCCGGTCCTAAGCATCTCAGCCACAGAGAATCGAATGACCTCTTGTATAGAGTATCATTGACGAAGGCGAAAGACAGAGCTCGTTTTATGAGTTGATGTCTTGCGGACGCATCTTCGGGCATTTGGTGGGACTTGAAGTAGTCTATAAAGACTTCCCTCCAATCCTCAACCTTCTCATGATCTTTTATTTGCAAGGTCGCTTGTTCAGTCACTCCCTTCTCTTCGGGTGATTCCGAAGGTATTTCTGCGGGGGCGAGCACCCGACGACTTTGTACCATGATTCTAACGTCATCGAGGTTCTCGTCAGCCATTTCTTTAGCAAGTTTGGCCAACGCGTCCGCTTTGCTGTTATCCGTGCGTGGTATGCTCTCCAAAGTATAGGAGGGAATTTGGGTTAGCAGTTGTTGTACCTTTTCACCGTATTTTACCAATTCCGGTTTGCATGTATGGTAATCGCCGTTTATTTGACTAACGACCAGTTGCGAATCTCCGTATATGAGGATGTTTTCAATTCCCATGTCAATGGCGATCTCGAGGCCTGCTATCAGAGCTTCGTATTCGGCTTCGTTGTTTGTCCTCGGTTCCGTCAAGGAGAATGCGTAGCGCATTATCCCTCCTTGTGGAGTTATAAAGATGAGTCCTACCCCTGATTTGACTATAGGGGTACTTTGTTTGCGCTTCTTCATGGAAGATGCTCCGTCAAAATAAAGCTCCCATCGGGTATTATCACCGTCGATCGCATCAAACGCATGTTCGTCTAGAAGATCGCAGTTTAAAGGAGAGTCGGCTGGTATCGGGTGCTCAGCAAGGAAGTCGGCGATGGCCTGGCCTTTTACTGCTTTGAGTGGTCGATATGCTAGCGAGAACTCCATTAAGAGCAGGGCCCATTTAGCGAGTCGTCCCGTCAATATGGCCTTTGACATTAGATATTTGAGAGGGTCCACCTTTGAAATGAGATGGACTTCATGCGCTAATGCGTAATGTCTAAGCTTTGTTATTGCGAAGATCAACACCAGGCAGTGTTTTTCAATGGGGGAGTAATTGCTTTCTGCCCCCAGTAGCACTCGACTTAAGTAGTAAAGTGCTCTTTCTTTCCCCTGGTCATTCTCTTGTGCCCATAATGCGTCCAAAGAACCTTCAAGGGCGGCCGTGTAAAGAATGAGAGGCTTTCCCTTCACTGGAGCAGCCAACACTGGAGGGTTTTGCAAATACTGTTTGATCTCATCTAGTGCGCTTTGGCACTTTTGATCCCAGATGAACGGGGTTCCCTTCTTCATCAGGTGGCTGTAAGGACGGCATTTTCCTGAGAGATTGGCTATAAATCGCCGTATGTACGCGAGTTTCCCTTGGAGAGACCGCAGCTGTTTGAGAGTTCTCGGCGGAGGCATTTCCATGATTGCCTTGATCTTGGATGGATCTATTTCGATATCCCGGTGTCGAACAATGAATCCCAGGAATTTTCCTGAGGAAACTCCAAATGCACACTTGAGCGGATTCATCTTCAAGTTGTATTGCCGAAGACGTTGAAATACGGTCTTCAGATGCTCGAGATGTTCCTCATATGATTTGCTTTTAACAACGATGTCGTCGATATAGCATTCAACGATTTTGTGTATAAGGTCATCGAAAATCTTCGTCATAGCCCTTTGGTAGGTTGCACCGGCGTTCTTTAAACCGAAGGGCATCACCTTGTAACAGAATATTCCCAAAGGAGTCCGAAAAGCCGTATGTTTCTGGTCTTCAGGATGCATTTTTATTTGATTATATCCTGATGAGCCGTCCATGAATGAGAAAATCTCATGCGTGGACGTATTGTCTATCATCAGTTCGGTGACTGGTACTGGGAAATCATCCTTCGGGCAGGCTTTGTTGAGATCCCGAAAGTCCACGCATATGCGCACCGTCCCATTTTTCTTCATCACTGGGACGATATTAGCAATCCATTCAGGGTATTGAACCTCCTGGATGAAGCCGGAGTCTATCAGCTTTTTGACTTCAGCGTTGATGCTCATCTCGAGCTCGAGCCGCATTCTTCTCGGCTCTTGTTTGACTGGCTTGACACCCGAGGATATCGCCAGCCTATGTACAGCAACTTCTGGATCAAGTCCCGGCATCTCGGAATAGTTCCATACGAAGCAATCTTTATGCTGTACAAGGACGTCTTTTAACGCAGCCACCTTTTCTTCAGACAGCAGCTCGCTGACGAATGTCGGTCGCGGATCGTTTATCGTTCCCAACTCAATTTTTTTGAGGTCATCTGCAGTGGTATGTATTCCGTCCTCCAGTTCTTTCGGAGCTGGGGGAAATTCTGAGATCACCTCATCATTGCTGTTTTCGAGGCACCGGGGAAGGCTGTCCATGTTCTCGGATTCTTCTTGTAGTATTGTTATCATGTGACAGGTACGAATTCGCTTCCAATCCCAATGTGGAACTGGTTTTTCTTTCGTGGCCTTAGGCTCGTGCTTTTGTGGTGGTGCTACCCTCCAGTTGTTGGACAGAGCGAATTTACCAAGTTGATATTGATCTTCGACCCAATTCTTGAAGGTGAAGCAATCTTCAAGAGGATGACCTACTACTCGATGGTAAGAGCAATAGTCCGGGTGTGAGGCTTCGCCTGCTTGTTCAGGGTGTTTAGACTCCGGCAATGTAAGCATATGATGTTTCAGGGTGAGATCAAGTATTTTCTTCGTCTTTTCCCGAGGAAACGAGTATGCTCGACCCATTTTCTTCATGAGGGATAGGTCAAAAACGCTCGATTCCCGTTTGCGTGACTTCTTAGCCCTACTTTGCTGCTGTTGAGCGCCTTTTTGGCCTTACGGCTTATTTCTGCTTTTGCGTCGAGCCTTATTTATATCAGGTTGACAAGGAGCGGCATTTTCATCCTTTACAGCCTGTTGGAGAAGGCGTTGCGTCTTGGCTTTCTCGTAGATGGCCGTCTCACGGTTGTGATCATCTCGGACCTTTTGACCAGCTTTCTTTATAAGTCTGTCCATTTGTTCTTCGAACGGCGGACCGGGTTCTTTTCCATCGGGAACTTTCACTGGCTTAGGATTAGCATCCTCCCATTGAGCATCCGCTTCTTCATCAAGGTCATATATGACGTAGCAGCCGGGTAGTAACTCTCGTTTCTTTGAACGGATGTATCCAAGCCCTCTTGTTTCCATTCTCCTGTTAGGCAGTTTGCGTTGGATCCCGGGAATGTTCCAGACCTTGTTATAGAATTTGGCCTCTCTAACGGTCTGTTTGAAGGATATACCCTGGCGTTTCAACAGCTTCTTCAAACCTTCTGTTTAATATCTGGGAAGACGGATAGGCTGAAGCCTGTCGAGTGTGGGATCCGCGCCATGCCAGACTTCTTTTTCCACCTTGTTTTCTTCAGAACGGTAGAATAGGATTGCCTTCTCGTTTTCTCGCCTGGGAGGGATATAGAATGTCCGCAGCTCTTCTACACTGTAGATATTAAGTGCGTCCAGTTCTTTATGATGTTTAGGCGGCACCATGGCGACTTGCAGACTTTGTTTTTTGTCAGCGGAAGCTTGTATTGAAGGTCGAGCAGAGAATACGACATGGACCTCATCCTCCGAATCACTACCAAAGACCAATGTAGGAGTGGACGGTCCTGGCTTGTTATGTTGGGGCGGACCCGAATAAACGATCTCCTCTTCCTCCTCGGTATCACTGCCGAAGACAGGGATGGTGGCGTTAGTTTTATTTTCCGGCTTGTGACACTTCTCCGTGTCTTCGAAATCTGGCAAGAAGTATTTGGCATCTTCGTATTTGCGGACCTCGTTCACAGAGAACGGGTTCAGTTCTCCCGTTACGGTATACTCGAAACCATCCTTAAAATACTTCATACACTGATGTTGTGTAGAAAGGATGATGTTGTACTCGTATAACCATGGTCGGCCGAGGAAAGCGTTGTAGCATGTCTTGGCGTCTATGACGTGGAACTTAATGTCCGTGACGAGTAGCCCGAAGCGTAGCGTCAGTATTACAGATCCAAGAGTCTTTGACGATTGGGAGTCGAACCCGGATATGGTGATCTTGTCCCGAGCAAGGTGCTGGACGCTCATGCAGATTTCCTTCAACACCCGCACGTTGAGTAAGTTAACAGAAGACCCGTTATCGATCAGGATTTTGCCTATCCTTATATCATGGCAGTATCCCGAGACATAGAGAGGGCGATTGTGTTCGCACGTCCCAAGTAGATGGTCTTCATCGCCAAAAGTAACATCAGCCGTGTGTACTTCCTCTAACTCATCCTTCATCTTTTCCTCGGCCAGGCATGCTTGGAATTGTTCCGGGTCTTAGAGTGCCTTAATCAACGAATCTCTCACCTCTTTTGATAGCAAAAGGGCGTCAAGAATGCTGAGCTGTGAGGGCAGCTTCCTCAGATGTGCTAAGACGTTGTAATCCACCTTATTCTTCTTTGGTGGGTTCTTAGCGGTTAACTCTTCCGCAACTTGGTCATCGAGAGTAATATCCTCAGAGACCTTTTCTTTCCCTTTATCTTTTCTGTTCAAGGGTCCGAGGTTCTTTTCAGGCAGCGTCCTATTCCGCAGCCGGATATTTTCGCAGACCTTCGGTTCTTCTTCTTTTCCTGAAGCGGACTCTTTAAAGAGAGGGGCAAGTTCTAGCTCTTCATCATAATCACTCCCGAATGTAGGCACTTGTGATCCACCGGTGTTAACCATGCGACAATCGCCAGCAGTTCTTTTAAGCCCTTCGGTCGTATTTCTCTGCTCCCGACGAGTTTTACGTTTTTCCCGCTTAAAGCGTTGTCGATGAGCAACGTATCCTTGCCACCATCTATTGAAAGCTTTGCACTCTTGAGTGGGGTGCGAAATCCTATGATGATATAAGCAATACGAGGGGTACGTTTCCACTTCACCGGCGATGTTTCCTTCAGAGGATGGTAGCTTCATGCCCATTGATATAGCTTTAGCGAACTTTTTCCTCATCCTGAGTTGGCTTTTGTTGGTAGTGGAGGTGTTTTGCTCCAGCGGGATCGTCTCAGCTCCTTCATCAAGTCGCTGGCGCTTGGCCCTTTCAAATATAGCCGCCTCGTGCTCCCGATCAGCTCTACTTTTCAACCGAGCTTCATTAAGGAGTGCGTCGATTACTTCATCTGATGGCCCCAGAACCTTTGGTTCAGGATCTGCCCCCAGCTTTTCGGTGCAAGGAGTCTCCTCATCGTTCGTGATCGAATGGGAAATCATATGACAGCTCGCCACATATTCCTCGGATTCATCCGATGAACTTTCCCCTTCATCTTCTTCTTGAAAGACGTGATTGAGGAACTCTTGGAATGTAATGGGAGTCCGCGCCCTCTGATTGTATTCCTCCAGCGCGTCAATTTGCTTCTGTAAGTTCGTGCGCTTGTCGTCAGGCTTCACGGGCTTCTTATATTTCTTCTTCTTCTTTTTCGAAGATTTTGACGGCTGGTTATGAGTGTTTGGGCCACTTCCACCAATCTTTTGAATCGGACGAGGTTTAGCATTCCCTCCATAATTTGTGGCACCAATGGGTTCTTCCACTTGACCGCTGGACATGTCTGAAGATCATTTAGCATCCTCTTTGTCTTGGCTGATAATATGACCTCCCAAGGAGCTTCTTCGATGACGGAGCATGTTGCCCCTGACGTATTCGTCCCCTTAGAGGTGTGGGGCTGCGGGGGATTCACCTTCCATTTGTCAGATAACGCGAACTTGCCCTGTCGGTATTGGTTTTCAAGCCAATTCTTGAAAACGTAGCAATCTTCGATTGGGTGGCCTAGTACTCGATGATAAGGACAGTAGTTGGGCTCGTTGACGTCACTTGGTTGCAACGGACGTTTCGGATCCGGCAGATTTATGAGTCTGTTGCGCAACGCCAGCTCGAATAACCTCCTTGTTTTATCGCGGTGGAAGGAATAAGGACGTCCCATCCTATCCTCGAGGGGTACGTACGGGCGCGTATTGTTTGGACGAGCAACCGGCTTCGAGTCGTTCGGTTGTTGTTGAGCATTAGCGACAACGATCGCTTTCCCCTTTCCTTTGTCATTTCGGGAATCCGGCTTTGGGAGAGGGGGTTTATGGCCCATCTGGTCCATCTGCGCTAGTTTGTCAATCAAAGCCTGGAAGGTAGTCGGCTTGAAGAACATCATAAACTGTGAGATGGTTGCTTGTGGATCAAGGGTTCCAACAAACATTCCCACCGCAGGGGCTTCTTCTATGCGCTGCTCACACTTCGACCATAGATTACGCCACCGTATAGCGTACTGAACCCATGTCTCGCCAGGTTTTACCCTAGCGTTAATCAGTGCTGTCATCGGGGTACGTTCACTGGCACTTGCAAAGCGTTGGGTAAACAGCAGCTCCATTTCCGCGAAGGTTTTAATAGAATCATTAGGGAGTTCAGAGTACCACTCGAACGCCGTATCTGATAGACTTCCAACGAATTGGCGGAGTAAAAGCTTGTCATCGCCGCCGGTGTTACCACAAAGCGCCCTGAACTGGGCAACATGCTGATGGGGATTGCCGGTCCCCTTGTAAACATGGAACTTGGGAATTGTATAACCCGGCGGGTACTTGATTTGGTCATACCAGCCTGGATATGGCCGCCCCGTTTTTACGACGTGGCCGGCTGCTTCGGCCGCATGATGAACCCTTATTTGCTGGGCTATGTATTCGTCCAGATCAGTTTTAGAGATTGTATCCTCTTTAGCCGTTGATAGAATGGGCTGAGGATTCGATGTCTCTCCCCTATCGTCTCCAAGGACGATCGGAGGTTCTTCATTCGGGAGATCTTGTTGTATCATCATCCCTATCATGTCCTGGAAGAGGAGGCCCATATGCTGTATGTTGGCCGCCTGTTCAGCAGCCTCTTTGTCCTTCTTTTCCAATATTCGGCGAAGGAACTCGGCGTCGGTCTCTTCGTCTCGGCGCTCATCTAAGGACGCTTCAGGGTTTTCTTTTGGCTCTGTAAGCACGGCCATAGCATTCATCATCTCCTGGAGCTTTTGTTGCTGCTCCTGAGCCTTGGTCACTGATCGGGTGAGCGGTCGGTGACCCGTAGAAGTGCGGCTTTCCTCCTTTCCAGAAGCCATATAAACCGTATGAACTGTTATGCCCCCTGACTTGGGGCGTTTAGGTTCACCGCTTTTAGATTTTGCCATTGTCACTGGAGCTTTCTCTGGCCTCCTTCTTTTGTGGACCGTTGAAGTGGGCATCCTAGCAGTTGTTGCCCCCTGTTGTTTAATGGGGCGGTTTTTGTCTTTTTCCACCTTTGCCTTTTTCTGGCGATGAAAGTGGTCCGGGTCAATCACGGAGTCTTGAACTCTACGCCAAACCTTGTATATTTTTGAGGACAGCCGTTGAGGAGGATGTTCTTGCTTCGTTTCTGGAGCTCTCTCCGCAGGTGGAGGAGATCTCTTCAATGTAGCGGTTGGAGAGTTCTTCCGCACCCTTCTCAGCAGTTCAAAGCTGTTCCCAGTTGGGACAGCAGCGTTGACTTCCACCACTGGAGCCGATGGAGTTAGCCCTGAGGGAGAGTTGCCCCCGGCCTTCCTCACTCGTTGCCAATGGCGACGTCGAGCACGGCGAGCCATTGGGATTGGCTCAGAGATTGAGATAGCTTCTTTTCGCCCCCTGTTTGAATGTGGGGTGACTGCCAATGTCAGCCTATTGAAGACTGATGTCCTTTGACCAATAGGGGCAGGAGTAGGAATCGTCAATCTCGCGAAGACCGATTCTTTAATGGGAGAAACCGCTTTAACGTCTTCCGGAGCAGCGGCCGTTGCCCTCTTTGGGACGGCCACTCTATGGTTCTGATCTAGCCTGGAGAAAACGGAGGCTGTCGGTTTGGTAACGGGCGACCCGTTGGCATGGGCCGTCGTAGCAGTGAGCCGGTCGAAGACCGACTTTTTGCTTACTTCCGGTGCAGGTATTGGCGTAGAGAAGCTTGTAGGTGGGATCATGGTCCCGAAGAACAAGCCGGTGGTGGCTTGGGTCACCTGGTCTACCGGCAGAGCGAGGAAGGAAGCCGCTTAGGGCCCATATGCTACACCTCCGGGGGAGGTGGAGTGTCCATTGCAGTGGCACTTCGAGCAGTTGGTGCAGTTAGAGGCCATTGAATTTTGAGTTCTGCGCCAGGCAAAAGACCAAATCTTAGTAGCTTTAAATCCGAAGACAACCATTTAACAAACCGCGATTGGTTCGCGAAGACGACACACGAAGTGTGGAGTGGAAAGAGGAAGACGTCCCATCGGGCGTGCCAGAATCTGTTCCCCTCCGAAGGACGGCGCACAGGACCGCGAAGTCCTGGCACTGAGATTCGGGGCAGATGCTATTTGGTTTTGTCCGTCTACCTCTCCGAAGATTCCAAGTTGATTTATGGCACCGTGTATCGGAGGTTTAGACGGATGCGGCCGATGTAGCAGATTTCGTCAGATTCCCCCTTGCTTGAGGGGTTTTTGATTGTGGGGACGCTCTTCCCTGCAGGCGCAAGCCCCTGCATTTAATTATGCTACCGCATCGCGGTAACAACTTTCTCCTTCTCCAGAATTTCACTTCGTGTCGTGTGTGTTTGTTTTGTTTGTGGTTACCCATGGATTGTATACGGAGACTGAGTAATGCCGTCGCCCGTAGGACGTGGATTAGTCCAAATCTGTATTTACTTAGATTTGGGTTCGGTGTTTTTAGTTTAAGGATGCCTTAGTCGCGTTGCGGCTAAGATCGACTTAAACGTTCGTCAAGGATACATTAGTCTGTTTGAGACTAAGATCCACTTAACGGGATCGTTTAGATCCGACAAAAGAGCATTTGGGCTCTATTGTTCCAGTTTAGGGACATAGTGGTCCATTGCATGTATGGTCGTTGGGACCCGTCACCTCTCTGACGACGTTGAAGAATTACAACGACAAATGTCATAGGAGTTCAGAGATGTACCCTTGAGCCAAAGTTGATTGGGGGAATTTATAGTCCAATTTGGGACTAAAGTCTGTTTGAAGGTTTAAGAATGCGTTAGCCATATTTGACGCTAAGATCAACTTAAACGGTTGTTAAGGATACGTTAGTCCAGTTTGGGACTAAGATCGACTTAACGGGATCGTTTAGATCCGACAAAAGAGCATTTGGGCTCTATTGTGCCAGTTTAGGGACATGGTGGTCCAATACCAGTTTAAAGACATAGTGGTCCACCGTTAGTTTAGGGACGTCTCGGTCCGATATTAGTTTAGGGACGTTTCGGTCCATGAGTTTAAGGACCCCGCAGTCCATATGGGTGTGTGGTCGTTGGGACCCGTCACCTCTTTGACGTCGTTGAGGAATTACAACGATGGATATCAAAGGAGTTCGGAGATGTACCCTCGAACCGGATGTGGATTGGTTTAGGAGAGCCATTCTGCTCAGTTAATTTAATTTGAGGACTTATGGCCAAAATTGGGCTAAGTCCAGCTTCAATATTTTTTTTTTGTTTTCGGCCTGTTCTTGGGCTTTACCCCCTTTTAGTAATGCACTGCATTATTCTTGTTTTGATTGGGCTCAGCCCTTTATAAATGATGCAGAGTATCTATTTTGTTTGGGCTTTGCCCTTTTTAAAATGCATAGCATATTTGATTGAGCCTGTTAGGCCTTTTAATTGGGCTCTGTCCCTTTTCTTTATGATGCAGCGCATATGTTTTAGTTTGGGCTCTGCCCTTTTCAAAGTAATGCGTTGCATTTTATTAGGCCTGTTAGGCCTTCTTTAATTGGGCTTGGCCCCTTTTGTAAGCAATACAGTGCATTTGTCAGGCGCTTTGCGCTAAGTAATGAGCGCAAGCTCATATGATGATGACACGTGTCATGCTCTGGTGAGCGCAAGCGCAACAGCGCAGTGCGCTGCGCTAGTGCGCTGCGCTGTTGCGCTGCTGACACGTGGCGCGCTCTCAGCGAGTTGCACCAATTTCAGAGAGCAAAGCTCTATCTTAAGAGCGCGTAGCGCAAGTTGTTCTGCAGCTGACACGTGGCGCTCTCTCAAGAGCGCAACAGCGCAGTTTGGAAGTGCAAAGTACTAAGAATCTTTTAGATTCAAAACAGAAGTGCAGAGCACTATTTTAGATTAAAGAAATAAATTTCTTTCTTTTCTTTTCATTTACAGAACCAGAGGTTCACAAGAGTGCAAAGCACTATTTTTATTATTATTACTCTTATATTTTTTTTATCAAAGATCATTGATCTCCCCTTTTTTTTTAG
This sequence comes from Agapanthus africanus, assembly GCA_030015575.1. Lineage (NCBI taxonomy): Eukaryota > Viridiplantae > Streptophyta > Magnoliopsida > Asparagales > Amaryllidaceae > Agapanthus > Agapanthus africanus. The sequence goes on along the minus strand of CM057349.1, from coordinate 403,642,750 downwards.
ATCAATGATCTATTAGAGGAAATTTCTTCTCCCTTATAAAGGTTTTTACCTTTTTTTTGAAATTTTTCTCAGAGTTCTCTCTGTTTGAAGCTCTTGATTTTTCAAGAAAATGTTCATGCCTTTGAATTGAGCCCTAGGGTCCTTTTTATAGTGCTCATAAGTTTGTTGAATTTGTTAAAGAGATCTTTCTCTGAGTGATTTGGGGAATTTTCCACGCCGTTGGATCTTTGATCCAAGGGCTTCTGTTTTACAGAAGAAAATCTTTTTGTTTTAACAAGAACAGAAAGATTTCTTTAAAAATCTTTAATTATGTTTGGCGCAGATGCCCCAGCGCGTGACACGTGTCACGCAGCGCAAAGCGCAGCGCAACTGCGCTAGCGCATCTGCGCTGACTCGTGTTGCGCAGCGCAACTGCACTAGCGCAACCGCGCTGACACGTGTCGCGCAGCGCAAAGCGCAGCGCAACTGCGCTAGCGCATCCGCGCTGACACGTGTCGCGCAGCGCAATGCTTGCGCAACTGAAGCGTTGCTTCCTTTAAACAGAGCTTTGCTCTGATTGGGCGTGCCTTCTTGGGCGCTGCGCTGACGTATTAGCGCCTGACACGTGGCGCGTTACGTCCGAGACTTGAAGCGTTACTTCAAAATTTTGAATTTTGAATTTGAACAGAGCTTTGCTCTGATTGGGCGAAACACTCACAACTTGTCATCTGGACCAGTTAGGAATAGACTAGTTAACTTAGGAGAAACTATAACATACAATACGGAAAATATACATCTTTACAAATAAATACCAATTACTTCATAAAACCGTTTTCTAAAAGATTTAGTATTTTACAATCTTTGCAAAGCGCCGCTACAACCCACTTTGGGGAACCCGTTCGGGATGGTGCGGATTATCGCACATCCTCGGGTTTAGTAGTGCGAGATTCAGACCTCTGCAAGGAGCATTCGGTCTCGAAAGATTTAAAATATGACATCTTAAGAAAATGAGATTTTTAGAATATAAAATATTTATTAAAATTATTTTTGTATAAATATATGTATATTTATCATTAAAATATCTATTTTGTTATGATATAAATATTTCACCTTTTTCTAAAAATCACAAGAATAAATTTAGACTAAAATATTATGAATTCCAAATAAATCAATTTTACAAATAAATACCTTTATTTCTGAAACTAGGATATTTTCACTAGAAATATCATAATACAAAATCCACCTTCATTACAACTCTAAAGATGAATAACGAATACTTGAGGTGTATTTTGAAAAGTACATAAAAGTATTTTTACATAAAACCCCCTCAAGTTTTATAAATTACCCTAAGGACCCTAGCAATTATAGATTTAAGAAATAATCAAGACATCGATTTACATTTCTAATTGTCTTACTCGGGTTTGAGTCCGATTAATCTGATTTGAATATGATTCAAGTCAATCTACAATTTACAATCTTCAACATAAATCCATGAATCCAATTATCAATCTATACGACTTGACCGAACCGAACCATGGATATACATTCCATTTACATGGTTCTCCAGTTATTCCACTTACATGATTCTACGGTTACATCCGTTTACTGATATCATGATTCCGGTCAGTCTTTCAATTATACACTCAATTCAATTTATAGTACAAAACAATACAAATAAAACACTACGGGGTTTAAGGGGTAGATTGGTACGAAAGGTGTTAAAAGTGGCACGAGACGGTAAGATTAAGAAAGCTAACCTATATTTCATTGCTGTTGTACCGTAGCTTAACGGTTCATTGTACATTCCGTTTGCCTAGGTCTCTAACATATAGAGACCCCTCTCGTATACACTGACATCCTTCTGAACCAAGTTACAAACAACAGCGGTAACACAACAATACAACAAGATAATACAACTTTAAAAGATAACCCCTTATTCTGTCTATTCTACTTTCCTCTTATCTTTAGGACTTACCGAGCGACCTGTTCGCTGACGACATTCTATTTCTTTCTTCTTTGAATGTCGTCAGGTGGTTTGGACCCGGCAGAGATTGAGCCATCTGCAGAAGACTTGGAGCAGTTTGCTGAAGAACCAGAGCTCTAGTTTCATTGCACATTTTCCGTTCAATACTTTTCATTTCCTGTTATGCCATATTTAGGCATCGTTTTATTTCGGCTGTATTTCCTTTTCATGCATTGTACAAAAGAATGTTAATAAATAAAAGTTGCTATTTTTATTATATCTTGTCTTTTGTGTATTTATTTTTATATTGCTTAGATACGCTTAGCGTATGTACTTATGAGTATATACATAGCGGACCAGTCCCGTCCTTTTCGCCGTATACCGGGAAACGGGGCGTGACAGGTGGATTTTGGGTACAGTCCCGAGTCACATGGAGGCAGTGAGCGATAGGAGGGGTTTCGTCTCTCCCGGTATAGGGAGTTGATGTTGTGCTATACTCGATTGGCTATAACAGTAAGTCCCTGGCTAGGGCTGATTAGATTTGCGAATACTAACTAGTCTTTATCTGAAATGACGGAGGGCTACGCAGTTTTTTCAGAAAACCATGAGCGTAATGAACTTGATATCGTCGTAGAATCATGTGAAATTTTGAAATGGAGTGTTTTTGAGGCTTTCATTAGTTTTGCTAAAGAGGTCACTCCCGGTGAAAGGATCTCGGCTCTTTCCTCATCGAATAAGGTGCAGGACATATCATATATGTCACTGTACAAAGCAAAACTCTAAAAGCAATTAAAAGACAAACCGAGTTTTGTAGCATCTGCCAGTTTCGCTAAAGAGGTCACCCCCGGTGAAGGGATCTCGGCTCTTTCCTCATCGAATAAGGTGCAGGGTATATCATATATACCGCTATGCAAAGCAAAACTGTAGCTACCCTTTTTATAAAGTTTTGATTCTACAACATCTTTTAGGTTTCTTTTCTTTCATTAATCATATTAATGAAGTCCCATCATATAAGTCACCTAAACATCACAGATAAATATGACGTACACTTATGCCATCCGCATTCGCCTCGATGTCCCCTCGTGCACTGTTAGGTTAGGTAACTAACGGCAGAGCAGGGCAGGGCTAGCGCGGGTGTAAAACATAAGTAACGCCTATATAATATATCATATATACTATATACAGTATTTATCACAGAACATCAAATGATCAAATCACAGATATCGTAGCAGAAGAAACATATGAAACATTGGATATACTAGGACGTCCGTGTTTTATTTTGAGCCTCTATAAAACACGGATTCCACGGTCGCGATGAATAGCCAAACCCACACCCCTAGACCCCTACGAGAGCGGCAAGCAACCTTTCCAATTCTAGGGTTAGGAGACCCGGACTCGACTCCTCGAGTTGGTCTCCCACTGGACCCTAGAACCTGGTTACTTGTGCTCCCCTCCTTGGGTCTATCCTAGTGCGGAAAAGTAAATAATATATAAATGGTGACATCGACCTCGACCCGGAAGTGCCCCAATAAAAGAATATTACATACATTTAAATTTTACATGAATGAAAATAAAAAACTCTCATCTCACATAAGAACCCCCGGCTATTCAGAACGCGACGATCCAATATAACATATCCAGCAACACAGAACATCACATGTCATCAACGTAAGTAAATATGCGCATCCCAATTGTCGTTGACATATAGCAACGAAACCGGCGATATCACATATTACACTTACGGTCGCAGAAAAGAAAGTGTAAAACTACAACATTTGGAATCCACAATCTCTTTAGACATCGTAAATCCGAAATATCACATATTTCGCATTTCATGCCTAACCGTGTGAATTCCACATATTGTATCACATTCCAGATAAATAGACAGTATTAAACTTTTCGATCGAATAATCAAATACCTAAGATTTCCTAAATAGCTCAACACTTGAGCGGAGTTAAAAATTTCCAGAATACGTCACAGTAGCAACGGTCCAGCCGTAGAAGGGTCAAGCTAACGCCTCACATGTGGCACGCCGTACTGCCCCAAACCCTAAGGTTCAAAGGGCAGTTCAAGACGGTCACATAATAGAGTTAAGGTTTGTTGTCTTCTAGTGGGTCCATCGTATCACATGCACGTTTTTCCGAAAGATTTAAACCCGAGAAAAATTCAACACTTGAATGCTTTTCGTGCCGGGAAAAAATTGAGTTAATGATATCCGTTCGAACATTTTAATACTTTCTAAATTATCCGGAATAACATAACAAAATTAAATTCTCCGATCGAATCATACGATTTCAAAATAAACCCCAAAAATATTCAACAGAGGAGTCAGAATACAAAATACCCAGAAAGATACACTCACAGAAATAAACATTACTGCAGAAAATCCAAAGCCCATAGCTACAGTACGGCCGCGGATCCGCGGCCTAAGAGAGGTTTGGCCGCGGTTCCGCGGTGGGCTTTACTGTTCATTGGCTCGTTTTTTATATTAATGTTTATATTTACCTGCTGATTTTTTTTAGGTATTTTTAATTCAGAAAAAACCCATTTTTTAAAAATTGTCCAGAGAGGGGTATAATTTGATGTGTTCGGGTTCGTTCAGAGTTTTAACTTCGTTAACACATCGCCTAATGCTCTAGCTAGGCTCTGATACCACTGTAGGGTTACTAGGCACACTAACAAGGCTCTACAAGGCATCGACCATGCCAAAATTAAATTTTTATGTGCCGAATAACACTAAGCAAGATCGTATACTAGAGTTTAGGCGAATCAATTAGCAAGTAAACAACTTTACTCTAAAGGGATACGAAATACAACCTTTGTAGATCGGTCCTTCACTTCATTTGCTCCTTGTTGAAGTCCCTTCGCTGCGATCGTGGATCTCCCGGACCCTTGCATGGCTTCATGAGGCAAAAGGTGCGACCTTGCTTGAAGTCTCCGAAGCCGAAGATGATCTACGTCGAGGGAATTCCGACTCAAGCTACTACTTTACTAATTTGAGAATGAGTGAAGCAAACACCCTATACAAGAGTGCTAGTCTTGATGAGGATGGAGAAATAGGAAGTTGGTTCTCATTGGATTTTTAATTCTCACAAAGTTTCACTCTTTTTTTCAAAACCCTAGCAAGCAATTTCTTTTGCTCAATGAAGAAGAAGCTGAACAAAAGAAAGGAATGAGGATAATGATCCAGTGAGAAGAGTAACCATGGTGAGTGAGTATCATATACTAACCCTTGTAGAGACTTAACACTAGGCTAATGGTTATGGTTGGGTTAATAAAAATCCATAGTAAAAACAAAATCAAGTTGGATTAGTCAATGCATCCACAAGCTTCCACAAGCTTCATGTATTTTCAAATCCTCCACTTGATTTTGCAATTACTTTAAATATTAAAAACCCAAAATAAACATTAGCATAGTGTAAGTCTCATACACCCATGGATTGTGTATCATCAACCATGATACAATATGATAACACATTTTAAACATATATCATATATATGTTAAAGTAGTATACAAGTGAGAAAAACCCTAAAGTGAACAAGTGTTAGTAAATGTAAACTAGTATATCTAATATACAATTATACACTTAATTATTAAATCAACACTTGACTTAAAACCTCTGTGTAGGACTCTAAAGACTCGTCAATACGCCGGCAGTAGGTGATGATCACATCACGCACCCACAAGCCATCAGCGGTACTAGCTGGACGTAACGGCTACCCGGATATTGAGCGATCATAAGATCAGCAAGCAAGCCCGCTCCAACTCCTGTAAAAGCCAGCCGGCAACACTTCCCGTACAGTCCGGTCTCCTCGTCTGATATGTCGCATATTAAGTCTAGGGGTGGTAAACGTCAGACCCCAATAACCGATAAGTCATGCCGATGTGAGGCTCATAACGGGTCGAGAAACTACTGGTAACACTTACCAGTAAATCTCTAATCAGCCCTGGCCAGGGACTTTCCTGTTACGGCAAATCGAGCACAGCGCAACATCAACCCCCAATACCGGGAGAGACGAAACCCCACTTATCGCTTATTGCCTCCATGTGACTCGGGACTGTACCCAAAAAACACCGTTTTGCATGCCCTCATGGACGTGGTAAGGTGGAAATCAAAGCACAGTGGGAATCACACAAGACTTTATGACGATCTCGGGTCTACAGACTAACCTGCACAAGTGTCACCAGAAAACTGCCATCTGACGTAAGGTATAATACCATCTGGGAGTTCTCGCCGAGTCCGTCCAGTGTACCCAGTCTCCACTGAGCACCCGCATACCATCTCTGATGTCATACACCAATGGATATGGGATCATCCATCGCCCATCTCATGGGTCGAGAAGCGTATACGCTAGTCTACTCTGGTATATCGATGCCCTGTCTCGATACACCCTCGACTAGGGACCTTGAAGTATGTACTTATGGACTACCATGTCCCCACTAGTATGATCCGCATCATAGTCCAGGTAGTCAAGTACACATCCTAAGGGCTTTATCAACATGTAACTATAAGACAGTATAAAGAGACAAGTATACATGTTAAAGTAAAGATGTAATACCCAGATCCTTATTATACCAATTTCTGTATTTTGTATTCTTGAATTTTATTTAAGTTATTTAATTTTATTTCTTCCCATTTATACAAACCCATTTTGCCGGCCCAACTCCCCTTCGGCCCGCTCCCGCTTCAACCCAACCCGACCCACTCCCTACAGTCCTTTCTTCCCCACAATGGCTCTCTTTCCAGCCTCCTCCGCTCACGCCCGCGATCCTCGCCTCCACCAACGCCCGCGCTCGCGCCCGTTACACCCACGACGCGCGATCCCGTCTCCTTATCTCTCCTCTCGTACACACCCCCGCACCCTTCTCCTCATCTCGTTTTCTCTCTCCCTCGTCCTCCTTCTTCCTCCATCTCTCTCTCGAACCCACTAACCGCCCCCGGCACTCCGCTCCCCTCACCGGAGCTCCGACCCGACCCGCCTTCTCCTTCTAAGCACCACCAGCACCCCTTCAGCAGAGCCTACCTCGCCAGAACCCCAACCCCTGCACACCCGAGCTCAGACACCATAACCTCGACGACGGCGAACTTGAACTGCATCTCGTCGACACCTCACACCATCGTCGTCCGCTTCGTCCTCTCTTTTCCCTCTCTCTATTCTCTCTCATCTCCCCTCTACTCGTTTCTCACCCTCTCCATTTCTCTGTCTCTCACCCCCTCTGTCTTCTCACTCTCTCTCTCTCTCTACGTTTCTCAGTTCCCTTTCTCTCTCCGACTCCCTCTGTCCCTCTCTCTCTAACCCTCAGCTTTCTCCCTCTTTCTCACACTCTCTCCCTCTCTGTCCCCATCTCTCCCCTCTCCCTCTTCTCACCTTCTCTCTCAAATTCTTTCTCTCTCTAACACTTCCTCTCTCTAAACCTCTCCCCCTCTATTGATCTCTCATCTCAACTCTCTCTCACCCTCTCACTCTGTGCCCTCTCTCCTCCTCTGCTCTCTCAGTTCTCTCTCTCTCACACTTTAACTCTCAGCACTCTCTCTCCCTCTGTCTACATTCTCTCATTTCTCTCTCTCCCTCTCACTTCTCTCTCTCTCTCTCTAACACACTCACCATCGTCATCATCATCCATCGTCGAACCCCTTGACGCACAAGAGCCAAGCTTCACAGCCGAGCCCCGACCACCAAACTGCGAGCCGTCGTTGCCGAGACTCGTGTTCGAGCCAAGTCAGGTGTCGAGCCGCGCGTGTGTCACGATCATGCCGTTATCACTGCCGAGCATCGCCAAGACGCCTCCAGGCAAGTTCTTTACTTGCTTACATTCTATTTTATCTATGTTACAAACCAACATCGTATATAAATCGTGCTTTTCCTTGCTGTTAGATTATTCGACACAACTGTTCGATGCTTGTCCTCTTAGAAAATCATTATCACATTTGACGGAATTGGATATATTGCATTGGAACTTGTAGGGATGGATAACATGTGCAAATTTCATTAGAAAATACGACTGTTAAAGATTAAAACGACTGCCCCCAAGTTTAACCGTAAAACTGGAATTCTATTGTATCTGAAAACCGTTAAATCCACCATAAATCATATACATACTAGAATGGTGCGCTCGAGGGCTCAAATCGAAGCCAACTCGACGAACTATAACCCTACACTAGTTTCTAGATATTCCTGTACTCAAACCATGATGATATTTGGATCGGAGTGCGACTCTGGACTGCAGTCCAGAGCGACTCCAGTTATTGGTTGCTGTTCCGTAATGGGTACCACAGGATTTCCTTAACTTGTAAATTGCGGAACTCCACTGTATATTATAGGTAAATCTGTTATCTAGATGACACAATTGGTTTCATTCTGTTTCGTTACCGTTTGATATTTAATCTGTAATTTAAAAGATCGGGACGCATAACAGTCCCAGCAGAATCAGAATTGACATGTTAGGGTTAAACATTGTATATCTCCTGACGTGCAGATGAAATTGAAGATCCGTCTATTGCGTTGAAAACCTTACTGAAAACCCTAGAATTAATCCAACTGTAGAGTCGCTAAAATCTGATCCCAATTGGGATTAAAATGCATTCCGAAATGGATTTCTGATTCTGAAACCGGATTTCCAGCCGCGAGCGCTTAAAATGAAATGGTTATAACTAGTTATCCTGGAACCCGATTGGCTTGAAACTAAATTCGATGGATGGAAAACTGAACATGCTAAATATTACCTGTTTATCGTTTCGCTAAAATATATATGTACGTTTCATGATAAATCGTGCAAGTGATAGAATACTGTTTCATAACATCTTGATCATGTTCATATACTGTTCACGCATCATATCATGCCCATAACATTGTAGTGATAATCTAGTGATATCGTGCATTTACCCAGTGTTAGTTTCTAGCGATGATTGTGGCAAGTACGTCAGTGTTCGTGTATTCGTGATTAAGTGAAAGTGATACGTACTTGTACACAATCAGTGACCCTATTATTCTATTGCATTGTCGACGTCTGTGGGATGCGTGTACGTGTGACTATAAGTGGTATGGGACACTTATGGAAGCGCTTGCATGGGTGTCACAGATAAGGCATCCGACACTGCCATTTATCTTAGGTATTAGTCGGGACGTGCTTGATGGAGGTCCTGCCTCCAGTTCTCACGCAGACTTGTCACGGATCGATTAGTATTTAGGGTAATGGTTAGCGTTTGATGTAGACCACGGGGTGTGGGGTAGTTTAAGTGTGAGTTCAACAGAATCTCGGGAGTCCCATGCCGGCTTATATATTTAGGGAGTTATATGGAGATTTAAAGGGTATGTGATATATACACCGTGATATTCTTGTTACATGTTGGGCCTGTGGTCCCTTGCCCTTGGGTCCTACCCTTGGGTGGAGGACACTCGCGAGTGGTTGACTCTCACACTTGGACTGACGATAGGCTTAGTGACCTGTACAGTGAGACTTAGAGACTGATAGGGATACTGGCATTTTCTTCCTTATATACTGTGTGGCATACGTGACATATCGTTATACTGATTTACTGTTCCGCTGCATTGATTACTGCACATTCATATTCATGCTGTCGTTGATTTACTGTTATTCATATCCATTACCACTGTTAGAACTGTCACCTGATTTTATATATATTATATTGCTATTGTGTCGCTCTGACGACCTGAGTATGCATGCTCAGTGTGAGGAGAAGATTTAGCCTGGATCAGAACTAGACGTGCATCACAGACTTCTTGACTTGCTATTCCGAGTTACTTTCGTTTGTTCCACTTCAGGTCAGTTTATATTATTGTATCTTTCAGTTACTGCATTTCTCATTACCTGCGCATCGTTTACTGTTTACCATGATAAACTAGAAGCCGAAGTGTGACTACGGCAGGATATTTCCTTGACCGTAGGAGCATGGCTGGCCTTGTCTACCCCTCGTATTCCGTATTTTGGGAAGCGGGGCGTGACATGGTTTAGTTGGTATCAGAGCCAGGTTTTGCATCAAATGGGATTGCAGTTTTCCGTGTATGGCTTGACAATCTAAGACATCCTTCAGTCTAGATTGTAAACTTGATATCCTTGATATATATTTACATCGTGTGTTCAGTTATCCATTCGCTATGGCTTCGGGTGACTTGGAAAAGTTACGTAGTTGCAATGGCGCTACCGTACTCTGTTAAGTGACTTAGAATGCTACAGTTGAATTCCCCACTTGTAATAAATTCATCATCTCTGATATTCTTGAATCTTGTCCTATCCATATTATATTTTGATTAGTTTGGCTTGTGACTTATATCATTCTCAAAATTGTTGTCTCAGGATCATATTTTCCAACGACTCTTCATCTATATCCGCTCCCCAGAATCAGACCGTTGAGATCCTGAGTGTACTGCAAGGTTTAAAGGAAGCCCAGGAGCGAACAAATGACTTATTGGCTGAAGGACTGAGAAGACAAGCTAATCAGGCACCAGCGGGAGTCTCAAATCATAAAGGGATCCCCGTTAGACGAGGAAAAGAGAAAATGATGAAGCGCCAATTTGTTTCCCCACGACAGAAGCAGCAGAAGACCCCATGTTGTGGGTATTGTAGGAGGCCAGGAGATCTTTAGAGGGATTGTCGCTGCGCCCAAGGGAAATGTCTGATATGTGGGTCCAGCAAACATCTCATCAACGGCTGCCCAGAAAAAAAAGAACTACAGGGAGGAGACTCGACCACACTCCCCACTTCGGCCAAGTGAGGATTACTGCGTAGTTCGAATTTTGAGGATAAGGCGGACCCAACACAGGATTCAATTTGAGTGACAAGAATACAGCGGCCTAGCAATCAAAGAAGAATTTTCTTGTTTTCTAATTTCAGCATTATATTGTCATCCCCTTATGAATATTTTTTTCCGTTTGAAATCTTGTATCCGTTGAACTTTTAGTTGAATGCAATTAAACTCGAATCGTAATATATGTATCTTTCTCTTGTCCTTTCCCCTATTTATACTATTCATTATCATAGTATTTTAATCCTGATCTTTCAATTCCTGCAACCGCATATTTACCTATACTTCGTACCCTGAGCTTTTCCCTTGATGTATCCCACTATCTAATCGTGACTTTTCTTTTCAGACCATGGCCCATCCTGGAGCAGCACCGCATCTAGATGAGGATGCACAGTCATGCGTTTCCCTAGACCGCACACTGATGGATTCCGACGATGAGATCAACGGTCCCCAGGTCAATTTCGAAAACAACGATTCAGAGGACGAAGGAGTAGCAGCCCCAGAGTTTAACGTGATAGCTGATTCCGACGAAGAAGAAGAAGATCCTGAAGAGAACCCTATAGAGGAAGACCCAATAAAAGAAGATCCCGAGGGAGAGCCGATAGAAGAAAATCCAGTGGAGGAAGACCCCATGGAAGAGAACCCAGAAGGAGAGGAACACATGGAATCGGATCTTGATGAAGAAGCTCCATCTGAGGAAGAAGGACCAGAAGATCAAGACCCTGCTGTGGAAGAACTTCCAATGGCGATGCCCGCGAGACGATATGGAAATGGACGTCTCTACCTGAGTGCGCGAGCCTACCGCAACCTGCTGAACCTCCACAACCGCGACTGACGGAATATCTTTTGATGTTGTCTTTCTGGCCAGATAAAATATGTATAGTTTAGGACCACTTCCGCCTTTGTGAATGCCTTGTTTCAAATTTTCTTGAATAAAATAAATCTTTTGAATTCATAAACCTTTTGATTATTGGTTCGCTTGATACTTGTTCCTTGCCCAAATCCATTTATTTTTCTGCTAAGATCCCTGACTGTCCACCCCTACTCACTGTATAGTTTTCACACTCGCTTCGATTAGAAAGTACCGCACCCTGATACTTGGAATGAGCCACCATTCATTCTTCGCCTGTGCCTCGTTTGTAATCCTTTTGGGAGGAGAAAATTTTGGAGAAACTTCCGAGTTAGCCAACCCTTCAAATTTTTTGATTCATATGATGTACCGACCGTTATCCTCCCCAGACTTTCCCCTTGCAGTCCTTTGTTGCTCACCCTTACTTCCTGTGCTGATCCGATCCCAATCCCCTTGATCCTCCGCCTAAACCCTCCATACTCCGACCTTCTGATTGAGCTACCTTCCCTTGTAATCGTTACCCTAGCTAGCCCCATACCTCTTTGTGTTTTTCCTATTACCCTAACTATATTTAGGGACACTGTTGTTCGAAAATTTAGTTTTCATTACTTTGTATTTATCAAAGGGTACGTGTTATTGATTACTCCACTTTATGTATTTTAAGTACCCTATTTTTATTTTCATTAGCGCAACCTTACACCGCGCATATTTCTATTCCATGTTTCTTATTCTCACGAAATGAGATTCCTAAGCTACTTTAAAACTATTTGATCGATATATCGTCCTAAAATGTTTTAACCTACCGACAAATCCTTCACTATTTTATTGTCATTACTTTTCGAGTAGGGTGCCTTATACTTACTGTTCCTGATGTGCTACTTTTAATATACATATATGTGCATATATTTGGGTTTCGATTTTATCGAGTACGCCTCGAATATCATTGGTCATTATTGTTGTTATTGCTATTCTCATAGGTTGCCTTAGTAGCTGTTCTTGTCATGTACTTATTTAAACCTATATTTTGTATGTGTTCTTACATATATAAACTTTCAAATTTCTTCATCCGCCTATTTCAAGTAAATCTTTATGTGTTAGTTGCAATATAATAGCTTTCGTCTATGTTGGTATTAATTATCGTTTATTTTAAATTTCGAGGACGAAATTTTTATAAGGGTGGTATGAAGTAATACCCAGATTCTTATTATACCAATTTCTGTATTTTGTATTCTTGAATTTTATTTAAGTTATTTAATTTTATTTCTTCCCATTTATACAAACCCATTTTGCCGGCCCAACTCCCCTTCGGCCCGCTCCCGCTTCAACCCAACCCGACCCACTCCCTACAGTCCTTTCTTCCCCACAATGGCTCTCTTTCCCGCCTCCTCCGCTCACGCCCGCGATCCTCGCCTCCACCAACGCCCGCGCTCGCGCCCGTTACACCCACGACACGCGATCCCGTCTCCTTATCTCTCCTCTCGTACACACCCCCGCACCCTTCTCCTCATCTCGTTTTCTCTCTCCCTCGTCCTCCTTCTTCCTCCCTCTCTCTCTCGAACCCACTAACCGCCCCCGGCACTCCGCTCCCCTCACCGGAGCTCCGACCCGACCCGCCTTCTCCTTCCAAGCACCACCAGCACCCCCCTCAGCAGAGCCTACCTCGCCAGAACCCCAACCCCTGCACACCCGAGCTCAGACACCATAACCTCGACACCGGCGAACTTGAACTGCATCTCGTCCACACCTCACACCATCGTCGTCCGCTTCATCCTCTCTCTTCCCTCTCTCTATTCTCTCTCATCTCCCCTCTACTCGTTTCTCACCCTCTCTATTTCTCTGTCTCTCACCCCCTCTGTCTTCTCACTCTCTCTCTCTCTACGTTTCTCAGCTCCCTTTCTCTCTCCGACTCCTTCTGTCCCCCTCTCTCTAACCCTCAGCTTTCTCTCTCTTTCTCACACTCTCTCCCTCTCTGTCCCCATCTCTCCCCTCTCCCTCTTCTCATCTTCTCTCTCAAATTCTTTCTCTCTCTAACACTTCTTCTCTCTAAACCTCTCCCCCTCTATTGATCTCTCATCTCAACTCTCTCTCACCCTCTCACTCTGTGCCCTCTCTCTTCCTCTGCTCTCTCAGTTCTCTCTCTCTCACACTTTAACTCTCAGCACTCTCTCCCCCTCTGTCTACATTCTCTCATTTCTCTCTCTCCCTCTCACTTCTCTCTCTCTCTCTAACACACTCACCATCGTCATCATCATCCATCGTCGAACCCCTTGACGCACAAGAGCCAAGCTTCACAGCCGAGCCCCGACCACCAAACTGCGAGCCGTCGTTGCCGAGACTCGTGTTCGAGCCAAGTCAGGTGCCGAGCCACGCGTGTGTCGCGATCGTGCCGTTATCACTGCCGAGCATCGCCAAGACGTCTCCAGGCAAGTTCTTTACTTGTTTACATGCTATTTTATCTATGTTACAAACCAACATCGTATATAAATCGTGCTTTACCTTGCTGTTAGATTATTCGACACAACTGTTCGATGCTTGTCCTCTTAGAAAATCATTATCACATTTGACGGAATTGGATATATTGCATTGGCCCTTGTAGGGATGGATAACATGTGCAAATTTCATTAGAAAATACGACTGTTAAAGATTAAAACGACTGCCCCCAAGTTTAACCGTAAAACTGGAATTCTATTGTATCTGAAAACCGTTAAATCCACCATAAATCATATACATACTAGAATGGTGCGCTCGAGGGCTCAAATTGAATCCAACTCGACGAACTATAACCCTACACTAGTTTCCAGATATTCCTGTACTCAAACCATGATGATATTTGGATCGGAGTGCGACTCTGGACTGCAGTCCAGAGCGACTCCAGTTATTGGTTGCTGTTCCGTAATGGGTACCACAGGATTTCCTTAACTCGTAAATTGTGGAACTCTGCTGTATATTATAGTTAAATCTGTTATCTAGATGACACAATTAGTTTCATTCTGTTTCGTTACCGTTTGATATTTAATCTGTAATTTAAAAGATCGGGACGCATAACAGTCCCAGCAGAATCAGAATTGACATGTTAGGGTTAAACATTGTATATCTCCTGACGTACAGATGCGATTGAAGATCCGTCTATTGCGTTGAAAACCTTATTGAAAACCCTAGAATTCATCCAACTGTAGAGTCGCTAAAATCTGATCCCAATTAGGATTAAAATGCGTTCCGAAATGGATTTCTGATTCTGAAACCGGATTTCCAGCCGCGAGCGCTTAAAATGAAATGGTTATAACTAGTTATCCTGGAACCCGATTGGCTTGAAACTAAATTTGATGGATGGAAAACTGAACATGCTAAATATTACCTGTTTATCATTTTGCTAAAATATATATGTACGTTTCATGATAAATCGTGCAAGTGATAGAATACTGTTTCATAACATCTTGATCATGTTCATATACTGTTCACGCATCATATCATGACCATAACATTGTAGTGATAATCTAGTGATATCGTGCATTTACCCAGTGTTAGTTTCTAGCGATGATTATGGCAAGTACGTCAGTGTTCGTGTATTCGTGATTAAGTGAAAGTGATACGTACTTGTACACAATCAGTGACCCTATTATTCTATTGCATTGTCGACGTCTGTGGGATGCGTGTACGTGTGACTATAAGTGGTATGGGACACTTATGGAAGCGCTTGCACGGGTGTCACAGATAAGGCATCCGACACTGCCATTTATCTTAGGTATTAGTCGGGACGTGCTTGATGGAGGTCCTGCCTCCAGTTCTCGCGCAGACTTGTCACGGATCGATTTGTATTTAGGGTGATGGTTAGCGTTTGATGTAGACCACCGGGTGTGGGGTAGTTTAAGTGTGAGTTCAACAGAATCTCGGGAGTCCCATGCCGGCTTATATATTTAGGGAGTTATATGGAGATTTACAGGGTATGTGATATATACACCGTGATATTCTTGTTACATGTTGGGCCCGTGGTCCTTTGCCCTTGGGTCCTACCCTTAGATGGAGGACACTCGCGAGTGGTTGACTCTCACACTTGGACTAACGATAGGCTTAGTGACCTGTACAGTGAGACTTAGAGACTGATAGGGATACTGGCATTTTATTCCTTATATACTGTGTGGCATACGTGACATATCGTTATACTGATTTACTGTTCCGCTGCATTGATTACTGCATATTCATATTCATGCTGTCGTTGATTTACTGTTATTCATATCCATTACCACAGTTAGAACTGTCACCTGATTTTATATATATTATATTGCTATTGTGTCGCTCTGACGCCCTGAGTATGCATGCTCAGTGTGAGGAGAAGATTTAGCCTGGATCAGAACTAGACGTGCATCACAGACTTCTTGACTTGCTATTCCGAGTTACTTTCGTTTGTTCCACTTCAGGTCAGTTTATATTATTGTATCTTTCAGTTACTGCATTTCTCATTACCTGCGCATCGTTTACTGTTTACCATGATAAACTAGAAGCCGAAGTGTGACTACGGCAGGATATTTTCTTGACCGTAGGAGCATGGCTGGCCTTGTCTACCCCTCGTATTCCGTATTTTGGGAAGCGGGACGTGACAAAAGAGCAACCAGATAGCAAACTATCATGACGAGCAAGAAAGTCCTCTCTATATATGTCCAAGCATCCAATATAATATACATCATCTGTACAATACTGGCCTCTAGGGCATACATACAACTAACAATCTCCTACTTGCACTAGGGCCAGCTGCTGTAGGATCGCATACCTAGCATCCCGAAGAGTCTATCAAACTGTATCTGGGGAATGGCCTTCATAAGTGGATCCGCTGTGTTATTCTTCGTGTCAACCCTCCTGACCTCAATCTCCCGGCGATCAACTATCTCCCGGATCAGGTGATACCGCTTCAGAATATGCCTGGATCGCTGATGGGACCTGGGTTCCTTGGCCAAACCACCGCTCCATTGTTATCACAATACAAAGGTATTGGATGCTTAATGGATGGAACCACTCCAAGTTCAGTGATGAATTTCTTGATCCAGACAGCCTCTTTGGCAGAATCGTTGGCAGCGATGTATTCAGCCTCCATCGTCGAGTCTGCCACGGTTTCCTGCTTGGAACTCTTCCAGCTAACCGCCTCTCCGTAAAGGGTAAAGACAAATCCCGACTGCGACTTAGAGTCTTCCTTATCACTCTGGAAGCTCGAATCGGTAAAGGACTCCACTCGGAGTTCTCCGTTACCATACACCAAGAGCATCTCTTTAGTCCTTCGCAAGTACTTGAGAATGCTCTTCACAGCTGTCCAGTGACTCTCTCCTGGATCAGCTTGATACCTACTCACTACACTTAGTGAGTATGCTACATCGGGTCTGGTACATAGCATCGCATACATGATAGAGCCTACTGCCGAAGCATAGAGTATCCCTTGCATGCGAGCTCTCTCCAAATCAGTCTTGGGAGACATCTCTTTGGAGAGAGTGAGCCCTGAGATCGTGGGTAAAAACCCACGTTTGGACTCTTCCATACTAAACCTCTTTAGTATGGTGTCAATGTACCTGGATTGGGACAATCCCAATATCCTTTTAGATCTATCTCTATAGATCATAATTCCCAATATGCAGGAGGCATCACCAAGATCTTTCATTGAGAATCTTTGTGATAAGAAGAGCTTCACCGATTGCCGCATAGGAATGTCATTTCCTATCAAGAGTATGTCGTCCACGTACAATACGAGGAAGATAACCTTACTCTCTGCCACCTTCTTGTAGATACAAGGTTCATCTACGTTTTTGACGCAATCAAACTCTTTGATAACGACGTCAAAGCAGATATTCCAACTCCGCGATACTTGCTTCAATCCATAAATGGATTTAAGCAGCTTGCACACCTTCCCGCTGCTCCCACTATCTACGAAGCCCTCTGGCTGAGTCATGTATACGCACTCTTCTAAATCACCGTTTAGAAAGGCGGTCTTAACATCCATTTGACAGATTTCATAGTCATAATATGCAGCGATGGCAAGCATGATCCGGATGGATTTAAGCATAGCCACTGGAGAAAAGGTTTCGTCATAGTCCACACCTGGTCTTTGACGAAAACCCTTTGCAACAAGTCTAGCTTTGAAAGTATCCACTTTCCCATCTACACCAAGATTTTTCTTGAAGATCCACTTGCTCCCAATGGGTTTTACCCCTTCAGGAGCAACTTCCAAAGTCCACACTTTGTTGGTGTACATGGATTCCATCTCGGACCGCATTGCATCCAGCCATTTCACTGAGTCCCCACTCGTGATGGCCTGCTCGAAGCTAGTTGGGTCATCATCAACCATGATGCAATCCTCGCTCCCACCATCTATGAGAAAACCGTAGTATCTCTCAGGTGGGTGAGGAACCCTACTAGATCGGCAGAGCGGCTGAGGTTCGTTGGGAACTACCGAATCCTCTGGTTCCACTAAATCTTCAGTTGCAGTTTGTGTATCTGGAACCTCTTCCAGCTCTACCACTTTGCCACTAATTTCTTTTGCAAGAAATTCCCTTTCCAAAAAGGTGGCATATTAAGAAACAAACACTTTTTGTTCTTCAGCGTGGTAGAAAAAATATCCTTGGGAGTTCTTAGGATATCCCACAAACTTGCAAAGAACTGACCGTGTCTCGAGTTTGTCTGGATTTTGCCTTTTGACATAGGCTGGACAACCCCATAACTTAACTCGTTTAAAATATGGTCTCTTCCCACTCCATATCTCATATGGTGTGGTAGGTACAGATTTAGACGGAACTTGATTCAATAGGTATGCTACTGTCCCAAGCGCATAACCCCAGAAGGAAATAGGTAACTCAGCTGTACTCATCATCGAGCGCACCATATCTAATAGGGTGCGATTCCTCCGTTCCGATACACCGTTGTGCTGTGGTGTATATGGAGGAGTCAGCTGAGAGAGAATCCCATTCTCTTTTAGGAAGTCCAGGAATTCATTGCTCAAGTATTCACCTCCTCGATCAGATCGAAGGATTTTAATACTTTTTCCGGTTTGGTTCTCGACTTCTTGTTTATATTCTCTAAATTTCTCAAAAGCTTCTGATTTGTGTTTCATCAAGAACACATATCCGAATCTAGATAGATCGTCAGTGAATGTAGAGAAGTACGAAGAACTATCCCTGGCATGTGTAGACATGGGACCGCATACATCACTATGTATCAGTCCTAAGAGTTCGGTAACTCTTTCTCCGTGTCCCGTAAATGGAGTTTTGGTTATCTTGCCTTTGAGACATGACTGGAAAGTGTCATAAGATGAAAATTCAAACGGATTCAAATATCCATCTTTATGCAACTTAGCGAGTCATGTCTCATTGATGTGACCCAGTCTACAATGCCATAAGAAGGATTCGTTCAGTTCTGAACTCTTCCTCTTGTGTGTGTTTGTTATGCTTAGAATCGCTGATTGATTTAGAACATAAATGCCATTGCACATCGTGATCCGACCAACTTTTGGTTTAGGAAAATGTTCATAACATTATCCTGTAATACAAAATTATATCTCTCTTTACTCAACAAAGAAACCGATATAATGTTGCATATCAGGTTCGGCATGTAATAGCATTCGTTCAGAATCAATGTATTACCAGTTGGCAATACAAGGTGATATTCCCCGACGGTTTTAGCTGCAACAATTGCACCATTTCCAACCCTTATGTCTTTATCACCTTCTCCAAGTTCTCTACCTTTCCTAAGCCCATGTAACTGATTACATATATGGGATCCTGACCCGGTATCTAATACCCAGGACGTAGAGCAAATGGAGAAACAATTCTCTGTAACGAACACACTTGAAGAAAATGCATCAACATGTACTTTCTTCATTCGGGTGGCATGAGAATCCTGGTATTCTCCTATATCCTGTTCAGTCTTATAACTCTTATAAGAAAGAACGGAACCAACGTTCCCCAGCACAATATAACATGCGGGTTCGGTCAATACATCCATATTATTATCTTTATTAAGGCATGATATGGTCGCTACCTGGAGAGAGAGAGAAGAAAACACTTTAGCGTATGCTCTTGCAAGATCAGATTGGTTATTATCTTATCTAATCAGGATGGCTCCCACTGTTTTTTATCAAATCTTCCTTCAAACTCTAAAAGGAAAGACTAGCCGGGATTAATTACACCTTACAACTTCACCAATCTTTCAGCCAGGCCAGTGTCGGTACTTTGAGGGAGGTTCCCCGTGCTTTCGTACGGACCTAATTAAAGTAAACCTCGTTTTCCCAGAGACGTAACCTCGTTGACACCTTTCTAGACACCTACTTGATCGGCTAATTGTCCTGTGTAAAACTCTCCCAGGAGTAACAATTACTCGCAGTGGGTATCGGGATCCAACTATCTCATAGAAGGTATGCAATCTCATTGCAAATCTCAACACTTGAAATTCCCGATAACATTTTGCCCCTAGCAATTTATGACCTTAACATAGTCAACAAATCATAATTGCTAGTCAAGTTCAACCCATCATTTCCCGATTGAATTAAACCCACCTGCACGACCCTTAACATAGTCAACAAAGTCGTACAACTACCCTAATCCAATCACATCTCATGTTTTAGCAGATAAGTACTAATTAGCTACCGCACACTACGTCTTAACATAGTCAACAAACGTAGCACGAATACAAACTAGTCTTTATCTGAAATGACGGAGGGCTACGCAAGTTTTTCAGAAAACCATGAGCGTAATGAACTTGATATCGTCGTAGAATCATGTGAAATTTTGAAATGGAGTGTTTTTTAGGCTTTCATTAGTTTTGCTAAAGAGGTCACTCCCGGTGAAGGGATCTCGGCTCTTTCCTCATCGAATAAGGTGCAGGACATATCATATATATCACTGTGCAAAGCAAAACTCTAAAAGCAATTAAAAGACAAACCGAGTTTTGTAGCATCTGCCAGTTTCGCTAAAGAGGTCACTCCCGGTGAAGGGATCTCGGCTCTTTCCTCATCGAATAAGGTGCAGGGTATATCATATATACCGCTATGCAAAGCAAAACTGTAGCTATCCTTTTTATAAAGTTTTAATTCTACAACATCTTTTAGATTTCTTTTCTTTCATTAATCACATTAATGAAGTCCCATCATATAAGTCACCTAAACATCACAGATAAATATGACGTACACTTATGCCATCCGCATTCGCCTCGATGTCCCCTCGTGCACTGTTACGTTAGGTAACTAACGGCAGAGCAGGGCAGGGCTAGCGCGGGTGTAAAACATAAGTAACGCCTATATAATATATCATATATACTATATACAGTATTTATCACAGAACATCAAATGATCACATCACAGATATCGTAGCAGAAGAAACATATGAAACATTGGATATACTAGGACGTCCGTGTTTTATTTTGAGTCTCTATAAAACACAGATTCCACGGTCACGATGAATAGCCAAACCCACGGCAAGCAACCCTTCCAATTCGAGGGTTAGGAGACCCGGACTCGACTCCTCGAGTTGGTCTCCTACTGGACCCTAGAACCCGGTTACTTGTGCTCCCCTCCTTGGGTCTATCCTAGTGCGGAAAAGTAAATAATATACAAATGGTGTTAGTTATATGTATGCCCTAGAGTCCATTACTGTACATAGGATGTATATTGTAGTGGATGCTTGGACATATATAGGGAGGACTTTCTTGCTCGACATAATAGTATGCTATCTGGTTGCTATTTACCTTAACGTGTACACTGATTGTCTCTCTGTTACATGTTGGTAAAGCCCTTAGGATGTGTACTTGACTATCTAGACTATGATGCGGATCATACTAGTGGGGACATGGTAGTCCATAAGTACATCCTTTAAGGTCCCTAGTCGTGGGTGTATCGAGACGGGGCATCGATATGCCAGAGTAGACTAGCGTGTACCTTCTCGACCCATACAGATGGGCGATGTATGATCCCATATACATTGGTGTTTTACATCAGAGATGATATACGGGTGCTCAGTGGAGACTGGGTACACTGGACGGACTCGCCGAGAACTCCCAGATGGTATTATAGCTTACGTCAGATGGCAGTTCTCTGGTGACACTGGTACATGTTAGTCTGTAGACCCGAGATCGTCATAGAGTTTTGTGTGATTCCTACTGTACTTTGATTTCCACCTTACCACGTCCAAGAGGGCGTGCAAAACGGTGGTTTTTGGGTACAATCCCGAATCACATGGAGGCAATGAGCGATAGGAGGGGATTCGTCTCTCCCGGTATAGGGAGTTGATGTTGTGCTGTGTTCGATTGGCTATAACCGGAAATCCCTGGCCAGGGTTGCTGAGATTTACTGGTAAGTGTTACCAGTAGTTTCTCGAACTGTTATAGACTTCATATCGACACGACTTATCGAGCTACTGGGGTCTGAAGTTTACCACCCCTAGGCGAGATATACGACATATCAGACGATCAGACCGGACTGTACGGTAAGTGTTACTGGTTGGATTCACAGGAGTGTGAGCGGGCTTGCTCGTCGATCTTCTGATCGCTCAATACCCGGGTGTCCGTTACGTTTAGCAGACCGCTTGCGGCTTGTGGGTGCTTGATATGATCATCATTTGCTGCCGGCGTATTGACGAGTCTTTAGAGTCCTACACAGAGGTTTCCTGGCTCAAGCGAAACGAAATAGGAGCGCATATGAGATATGTGCGGGACCGAGAATAATGCGTGTATGTGATACCGTATTCTATTCTCGCGATGAATGTATCGATTGGTTGTATGCGATATAACCTAGTTATCGAATCGAGGATTGATTCGATAAGTCGATACATTGGATATTAGTCGGTTATATGCGATATGACCGGATCATTAAATCAAGTGTCGATTTAATGATTTGATGTATAATTATATATTTGATATATTACTTTACATTAACTAGTATTGGTTCACTTAAGATGGATTTTCTCACTTGATGTGCACATTGTATATATGATATAGTTTTGTGCACCAGTTTGTATCATGTTTGATGATACATGCAAACTTGGGTGTATGTTTGCTTTATACCATCTTTAGGTTAATGGTTGGGTTTTTCATTTGTTTTTATTTATTTTCCTTATTCATTTTGGCAAGAAATGAAATGGTGGCTTTCTTTGGATTTTGTTGAAGCTTCATGAAGCTTGACCATTTTGTTTCTTTCCTTAACCCTAACCATTTACCTAAACCCTAGTTCATTCTTTACATTTGTTAGCCTCACCCATGGTTGCATTATGATAACCATCACTTCATTTATCTTTTTGAAAATTAATTCATAATTATTTTTCGTTCTTCTTCTTCATCTTCTTCAAGAGGTGAAGAAAGCTTGCTAGAAATTTCTAAGTGATGATTCCAAGTGAGAAATCCAAATCCAAAGTGAACCCACTTCCTATTTCTTCATCCTCTATCACTTGTCAAGTAGTAGAGGGTGTTTTCTTCACAAGTTCCTTGACCTAGTGAAGATGGAGCTTGAGTTTGAGTCGCCTCGACGTAGATCATCTTCGGCCTCGAAGTCAATGACCTGGCCCGATCATTTCTCCGACGAAACCATCGCTAGAGTCTGGGATCCCGATGATCGCAGCGGAAGGACGTCAACACGGAGCTAAAGAAATGGTGGAGCGGATCTACAAAGGTTGAATTTTCCGTTCACTTAGCAATAAAGTTGTTTATTTGCATGTTTCGCCTTTGCCTCTAGTTATCGATCTATCATTAGG
This sequence comes from Agapanthus africanus, assembly GCA_030015575.1. NCBI lineage: Eukaryota > Viridiplantae > Streptophyta > Magnoliopsida > Asparagales > Amaryllidaceae > Agapanthus > Agapanthus africanus. Next base: position 403,619,481 of record CM057349.1, on the reverse strand, counting down.
GTTGTTAGGCACATGGAAAATTTTGATTTTGCCATGGTTGATCAGTTGTGGGACCTCTTGTGTGTTCCTAGGAACCCTACAGTGGTATCAGAGCCTAGATAGAGCTTTAGGCGATGTGTAGACGAAGCTAGAAGTCCGATCGAACCCGATATCCCCCGATTTCAACCCTCTCTGTACAATTTTTCAAACTGTGGATTTTTGTCAATTAAAAATGCTCAGAAAATAGAGCAGGAAATTCTAAGAGTTACTGCAGGAAACGAAACCCTAATTCCACTGTAGCGTCGCGGAACCGCGGCAATAGCCTCCTTTTGCGGCGGTTCCGCGGCCGTATGTACCGATTAGGGATTCGTTTTGATACAGTAATGCCCATATCTGTTTCCTCTATTCTCTAGGAAGTTTTAATCCGCACTCAAGAGTTGGGTTTTATGGGTTGTATTGGGGACTCGGTGTTTCGATCGAGATGTTTAATTTTGTCTATGTGTTTTCCGGATAATTTTTGAATATGTTAAAAAGTTCGACCGGATATAAATACCCACTTTTTCCCCTGCCGGGAAATTTCCAATTGTTGGATTTTTCCGTAGTTTAATGACGTTCTAAGTAGTGCAAGTAATGCGATGGTCCCTCTAGAAGACAACAAACCTTAACTCGATTATGTGACCGTCTTGAACTGCCCTTTGAACCTTAGGGTTTGGGGCAGTACGGCGTGCCACATGTGAGGCGTTGGCTTGACCCTTCTACGGCTGGACCGTTGGTACTGTGGCATGAAGTGAATGTTTTTTAAACTTATTGCATGTGTTGAGCTGTTTCGGGAAAACTTGGGTGTTTGACTGTTCGATCAGAAAGTTTAACATTTTCTGTTTATCTGGAATATGATACAATATTTAGAATCCACAAGTAGTTATGAGATAACTGATTTGGATGTTATAAACATAGCAGTTTAGTCTCAAATGATCGGTTGCCACGGAATTTTGATGCGATCAAAAGTCCGTCACAATCACGTAGTGTACGCGGATATTCGCCGATAAACTTAATAGACAGCTACACCCCTTAGCCCCGACCGAGTGACTGTAGGAGAACCCCGTCGCCGAAAGCATCCGTTCGGATGCTCGCGGTAGCGGTGTTCCGCCTTGGTGCACTTCGTCGACGGTATCGGGGGTGCGGCCGCTTACTAAAGTTTGCGACGAGCATTCAATCAGAATATCGGGAATCCTGTTGAATTGCCCGACTTGATATTGAAAAGAGTTTTCGATAATGAGACTAAAATGCGGGGTTTATAATTGTTAGGCATGCGATGTCTAAGGAATTCAGATGGTTAGGCATGTGATGTCTAAGTAGGTTGCGGATTCCAACTGTTGTAGTTTTACACTTTCTTTTCTGTGACCGTAAGTGTAATATGTGATGTCGCCGGTTTCGTTGCTATATGTCAACGACAATTGGGATACGCATGTTTACTTACGTTGATGACATGTGATGTTATGTGTTGCTGGATATGTTATATTGGATCGTTGTGTTTGAATAGCCGGGTTTTTTTATGTGAGATGAGTGTTTTTCATTTTCATTCATGTAAAAACTTGTATGTAATATTCTTTTATTGGGGCACTTCCAGGTTGCGGAAGATGTCACCGTTTGTATATTATTTACTTTTTCGTACTAGGATAGACCCAAGGAGGAGGGCACAAGTAACCGGGTTCTGGAGTCCAGTGGGAGACCAACTCGAGGAGTCGAGTCCGGGTCTCCTAACTCTAGAATTGGTAGGGTTGCTTGTCGCTCTCGTAGGGGTCTAGGGGTGTGGGTTTGGCTATTCATCACGACCGTGGAATCCGTGTTTTATACTGGCTCGTATTGAAAACACGGACGTCCTAGTATATCCAATATTTCATATATGTTTCTTCTGCTGCGATATCTATGATGTGATCATTTGATGTTCTGTGATAAATACTGTATATAGTATATACGATATATTATATAGACGTTACTTATGTTTTACACCCGCGCTAGCCCTGCCCCGCTCTGTCGTTAGTTACCTAACCTAACGGTGCACGTGGGGACATCGAGGCGAATGCGGATGGCATAAGTGTACGTCGTATTTATCTGTGATGTTTAGGTAACTTAAATGATGGGACTTCATTAATATGATTAATGAAAGAAAAGAAACCTAAGATGTTGTGGAATCGAATTTTCAAAAACAGGTAGCTACAGTTCTTGCTTTGCATCGCAGTGTTCCTTGTAGAACATCTTGCACCTTATTCGATAAGGAAAGGGCCGAGATCCCTTCCCTGGGAGTGAACTCTTTAGCAATAACTGGCAGATGCTACACACTCGGTTTGTTTTTGATTGCTTCTATAGTTTCTGCTTTGCACAGTGATATATATAATATATCCCGCACCTCATTCGATGAGGAAAGGGCCGACGATCCCTTCACCGGGAGTGACCCCTTTAGCAAAATTAGAAAATCCTCAAAAACACTCCATTTTAAATTCATTCGATCCTACAATGATATCAAGTTCATTACGCAATAGGTTTTCAGAAAAACCTGTCGTAGCCCTCCGTCATTTCAGATAAGTCCTGCTTAGTATTCGTGCTGCGTTTGTTGACCTTGTTAAGGCGCAGTGTGCGGTAGCTAACCCGTATTTATCTGTTTATGCATATGATGCAGATTGAGTTAGGGTAGTCGTGCGGCCTTGTTGACCTTGTCAAGGGTCGTGCGGGTGGGTTTGATTCAATCAAGAAATGACGGGTTGAACTTGACTTGTGGTCTATGGTTTGTTGACCTTGTCAAGGTCATAGATCGTTCGGGGCAAAATTATCGGGAATTTCAAGTGTTGAAATTTGCAATGAGATTGCATACCTTTTATGAGATAGTTGGATCCTGATACCCGCTGCGAGTAATTGTTACTCCTGGGAGAGTTTTACACATCACAATTAGCCGATCAAGTAGGTGTCTAGAAAGGTGTCAATGGGGTTACGCCTCTGGGAAAACGAGGTTTATATTAATTAGGTTCGTGCGAAAGCACGGGGGACCTCCCTCAAAGTACCGACACTGGCTTGGCTGAAAGATTGGTGAACTTGTAGCGTGTAATTAATCCCGGCTAGTCTTTCCTTTTAGGGTTTGAAGGAAGATTTGATAAAAACAGTGGGAGCCATCCTGATTAGATAAAATTATAACCAATCTGATCTTGCAAGAGCATACGCTGAGTGTTTTCTTCTCTCTCTCTCTCCAGGTAGCGACCATGTCACGCCTTAATCAAGATAATAAAACGGAAATATTGACCGAACCCGCTTGTTATACTGAGCTGGGGAACGTTGGTCCCGCTCCAACTTATAAATGTTATAAGACAAAGCAGGAAATTGGGGAATACCAGATTTCCCGTGCCACCCAAACGAAGAAAGTGCATGATGATGCATCATCTTCGGGTGTGTTCGTTACATAGAACCGTTTCTCAGTATCCTTTACGTCCTGAGTATGTGATACCGGATCAGGATCCCGCATATGTAATCTGTTACATGGGCTACAGAAAGGTAGAGAACTGAGAACGGGTGATAAGTTTCATTAGGCAGAAAATGGTGCAAGTGTTGCAGCCAAGTCTGTTGGTCATTGTCACCCTGTATTACCTATACATTGATTCTGAACAAATGCTATTAGATACCGAACCTGATATACAAAATCATATCAGTCTCTTTATTTATTAAAGAAGGATATAATTTTGTATTGTTGGATAATGTTTTGAACATTTCCTATATCAAAAGTTGATCGGTTCAGGCACGTTATCTAAAAGCATTAGCGTTCTAAATCAAACTACAGTTCTTAGTATATAAAACGCACACAAGAGGAAGAGTTCAGAAATGAACGAATCCTTCTTGAGGTATTGTAGACTAGGTCATATCAATGCGACCCGACTGGCTGAAGTTACATTTAGATGCATATTTAAATTAGTTTGAATTTACATCTTGTGAAACTTGCCAGTCATGTCATAAAGATTAGATGACCATAGCTCTGTTTATTGGAAACACAGAAAGAGTTAGTGAACTCTTGGGATTGATACATGTTGATGTATGTAAGCTCCCCTGTCTACACATGCCAAGACTGGTTCTTTGTACGTCATTACATTCTCTGAAAAACTCTCAAGATTCAGTTATATGTTCCTGTTGAAACATAGGTCCGAACCTTTTGAGATATTCACAGAATATAAGATAGAAGTAGAGAACCAAAAACGGGTATAAGCATTATGTCCTTTGATGTGATCAAGGAGGAGAATACTTGAGCACGGAATTCCTGGTTTATTCTAAAGGAGAATGAGATTCTCTCTCGGTATTACTCCTCTGAATATACTACAGCACAATGGTGTATCGGGGCGGAGCAATCACACCCTATATGATAAGGTGTGTTCTATGATGAGTACTACTGAGTTACCTATTTCCTTTTGGGATTTATGCACTTGAGAAGCTGCATACCTATTGAATAGGGTTCAAATCAAATCAGTTGCCTACCACTTCATATGTGATATGGAAAGGAAAGAGTCCATATCTTAAGTTTGTTAAGATTGAGGGTTGTCCGGCCTATGTCTAAAAGCAAAATCCGGACAAGCTCAAGGCAAGATCTGTTATGTAGAACTGGAAATGTTCCAGCTATACAAACTGCAGCTGATGATTTGGTAGAACCAAAGGATTCAATAGTAACCGACGAACCTCAGCCTCTCCGCCGATCTAGTAGGGTTCCTCACCCACCTGAGAGATACTTCGGTTTCTCTATGACAGTGGGAGTGAGGATTGCATCATGAGATGATGACCCAACTAGTTTCGAGGTGGCCATCAGGAGTGGGACTCTGTAAGAATGGCTGGATGCTTAGCGATCTGAGATGGAATCCTTATACACTAATAAAGTATGGACTTTGGTTGCTATATCTGAAGGGTTAAATCCCCGTCAGGAGCAAGTATATCTTGAGAAGATTACTTGGTGTACATGGAAAAGTTGAGACTTTCAAAACTAGACTTGTTAAAGATTTGCATCATTGTCCAGGTATGGATTATGTTGAAACCTTTTCTAAGGATCTATGCTTAAGTCCATCCAGATCCTACTTGCCACGGCTACATACCATGACTACGATATCTGGTGGTTGGGTGTCATGACTGCTTTTCTAAATGATGTTTTGGAAGAGAGCGTCTATAAGTACACAGCCAGAGGGCTTCCTAGGCAGTGGGAGCAACGGAAATGTGAGCAAGATGTTTTATGTGATAAAGCAGGCATCGCGGAGTTAGAACATCTGTTTTGATGAGTTAGTCAAACAGTTTGACATCATCAAAATGGCAGATGAACCTTGTATATACAAAAAGGTAGTAGGGAGTATGGTAGTGATCCTCGTAGAGTACGTGGATGACATACTCTTGATAGGGAAGGAGTTTCTTATGCTACGCTCGGTCAATCTCCGCTCATCACAATGATTCTCCATATAGGATCAAAATGATACCTACTAAATCCTGGATTTTGGATCTATGAGATAGATCTAATTGGATGTTAGGAATCTCACTAGTAGTAGTGAGATGGTATTAATTGATCCTGGGGAGAATCACTGGAAGTGTTCCAGGGTGATAAAGACGACTGAAAGTCAGTCACATGCATTGTCTTTACCCTCAGTAAAGGGACGGTATGTTGGAAGAGTTCCAAGCTAGATACCGTGGCATACTAGACGATAAAGGCTGGATACATCGCTACTTAAGATGCTACCAAAGAGGCAGTCTGGATGTATATTTGTTCATGAGATGAACTTAGTTCCTCTCATTGTGTGACAATGGAGTTGTGGCTTATGCAAAGGAACGTCCGTCCCATCAGTGATCCAGACATATTCTAAGGCAGTATCACCTGATCATGGAGATGGCTGATCTCCAAGATGATCGAGGTTAAGAGAGTAGACTCAGAGGACAACACGGCGGATCCACTCACAAAGGCCTTTTCCCAAAGAGAGACTTCTATGGGATGGTTGAGTATGAGATACTGCAACCACTGCTACAGATGGCCCTAGTGCAAGTGGGAGATTGTTAGTTATATGTATGCCCTAGAGGCCATTACTGTACATAGGATGTATATTGTAGTGGATGCTTGGACATATATAGGGAGGACTTTCTTGCTCGACATGATAGTATGCTATCTGGTTGCTATTTACCTTAACGTGTACACTGATTGTCACTCTGTTACATGTTGGTAAATCCCTTAGGATGTGTACTTGACTATCTGGACTATGATGCGGATCATACTAGTGGGGACATGGTAGTCCATAAGTACATCCTTCAAGGTCCCTAGTCGTGGGTGTATCGAGACGGGGCATCGATATGCCAGAGTAGACTAGCGTGTACCTTCTCGACCCATACAGATGGGCGATGGATGATCCCATATCCATTGGTGTTTGACATCAGAGATGATATACGGGTGCTCAGTGGAGACTGGGTACACTGGACGGACTCGCCGAGAACTCCCAGATGGTATTATACCTTACGTCAGATAGCAGTTCTCTTGTGACACTGGTACAGGTTAGTCTGTAGACCCGAGATCGTCATAGAGTCTTGTGTGATTCCAACTGTGCTTTGATTTCCACCTTACCACGTCCAAGAGGGCGTGCAAAACGGTGGTTTTTGGGTACAATCCCGAATCACATGGAGGTAATGAGCGATAGGAGGGGATTCGTCTCTCCCGGTATAGGGAGTTGATATTGTGCTGTGTTCGATTGGCTATAACCGGAAATCCCTGGCCAGGGTTGCTGAGATTTACTGGTAAGTGTTATCGGTAGTTTCTCGAACTGTTATAGACTTCATATCGACACGACTTATCGAGCTACTGGGGTCTGACGTTTACCACCCCTAGGCGAGATATGCGACATATCGGACGATCAGACCGGACTGTACGGTAAGTGTTACTGGTTGGATTCACAGGAGTGTGAGCGGGCTTGCTCGTCGATCTTCTGATCGCTCAATACCCGGGTGGCCGTTACGTTTAGCAGACCGCTTGCGGCTTGTGTGTGCTTGATATGATCACCATCTGCTGCCGGCGTATTGACGAGTCTTTAGAGTCCTACACAGAGGTTTCCTGGCTCAAGCGAAACGAAATAGGAGCGCATATGAGATATGTGTGGGACCGAGAATAATGCGTGTATGTGATACCGTATTCTATTCTCGCGATGAATGTATCGATTGGTTGTATGCGATATAACCTAGTTATCGAATCGAGGATTGATTCGATAAGTCGATACATTGGATATTATTCAGTTATATGCGATATGACCGGATCATTAAATCAAGTGTCGATTTAATGATTTGATATATAATTATATATTTGATATATTACTTTACATTAACTAGTATTGGTTCACTTAAGATGGATTTTCTCACTTGATGTGCACATTGTATATATGATATAGTTTTGTGCACCAGTTTGTATCATGTTTGATGATACATGCAAACTTGGGTGTATGTTTGCTTTATACCATCTTTAGGTTAATGGTTGGGTTTTTCATTTGTTTTTATTTATTTTCCTTATTCATTTTGGCAAGAAATGAAATGGTGGCTTTCTTTGGATTTTGTTGAAGCTTCATGAAGCTTGACCATTTTGTTTCTTTCCTTAACCTTAACCATTTACCTAAACCCTAGTTCATTCTCTACATGAGTTAGCCTCACCCATGGTTGCATTATGATAACCATCACTTCATTTTTCTTTTTGAAAATTAATTCATAATTATTTTTCATTCTTCTTCTTCATCTTCTTCAAGAGGTGAAGAAAGCTTGCTAGAAATTTCTAAGTGATGATTCCAAGTGAGAAATCCAAATCCAAAGTGAACCCACTTCCTATTTCTTCATCCTCTATCACTTGCCAAGTAGTAGAGGGTGTTTTCTTCACAAGTTCCTTGACCCAGTGAAGATGGAGCTTGAGTTTGAGTCGCCTCGATTTAAATCATCTTCGGCCTCGAAGTCGATGACCTAGCCCGATCATTTCCCCGACGAAACCATCGCTAGAGTCCGGGATCCCGATGATCGCAGCGGAGGGACGTCAATACGGAGCTAAAGAAATGGTGGAGCGGATCTACAAAGGTTGTATTTTCCGTTCACTTAGCAATAAAGTTGTTTATTTGCATGTTTCGCCTTTGCCTCTAGTTATCGATCTATCATTAGGGTTGTTAGGCACATGGAAAATTTTGATTTTGCCATGGTTGATCAGTTGTGGGACCTCTTGTGTGTGCCTAGGAACCCTACAAATGGTGACATCGACCTCGACCCGGAAGTGCCCCAATAAAAAAATATTACATACATTTAAATTTTACATGAATGAAAATAAAAAACTCTCATCTCACATAAGAACCCCCGGCTATTCAGAACGCGACGATCCAATATAACATATCCAGCAACACAGAACATCACATGTCATCAACGTAAGTAAATATGCGCATCCCAATTGTCGTTGACATATAGCAACGAAATCGGCGATATCATATATTACACTTACGGTCGCAGAAAAGAAAGTGTAAAACTACAACATTTGGAATCCACAATCTCTTTAGACATCGTAAATCCGAAATATCATATATTTCGCATTTCATGCCTAACCGTGTGAATTCCACATATTGTATCACATTCCAGATAAATAGACAGTATTAAACTTTTCGATCGAATAATCAAATACCCAAGATTTCCTAAATAGCTCAACACTTGAGCGGAGTTCAAAATTTCCAGAATACGTCATATTAGCAATGGTCCAGCCGTAGAAGGGTCAAGCCAACGCTTCACATGTGGCACGCCGTACTGTCCCAAACCCTAAGGTTCAAAGGGCAGTTCAAGATGGTCACAGAATCGAGTTAAGGTTTGTTGTCTTCTAGAGGGTCCATCGCATCACATGCACGTTTTTCCGAAAGATTTAAACCCGAGAAAAATTCAACACTTGAAAGCTTTTCGTGCCGGGAAAAAATTGAGTTAATGATATCCGTTTGAACATTTTAATACTTTCTAAATTATCCGGAATAACATAACAAAATTAAATTCTCCGATCGAATCATACGATTTCAAAATAAACCCCAAAAATTTTCAACACTGGAGTCAGAATACAAAATACCCAGAAAGATACACTCACAGAAATAAACATTACTGCAGAAAATCCAAAGCCCATAGCTACAGTACGGCCGCGGATCCGCGGCCCAAGAGAGGTTTGGCCGCGGTTCCGCGGTGGGCTTTACTGTTCATTGGCTCGTTTTTATATTAATGTTTATATTTACCTGCTGATTTTTTTAGGTATTTTTAATTCAGAAAAAACCCATTTTTAAAAAATTGTCCAGAGAGGGGTATAATTTGACGTGTTCGGGTTCGTTCGGAGTTTTAACTTCGTTAACACATCGCCTCATGCTCTAGCTAGGCTCTGATACCACTGTAGGGTTACTAGGCACACTAACAAGGCTCTACAAGGCATCGACCATGCCAAAATTAAATTTTTATATGCCGAATAACACTAAGCAAGATCGTATACTAGAGTTTAGGCGAATCAATTAGCAAGTAAACAACTTTACTCTAAAGGGATACGAAATACAACCTTTGTAAATCGGTCCTTCACTTCATTTGCTCCTTGTTGAAGTCCCTTCGCTGCGATCATGGATCTCCCGGACCCTTGCATGGCTTCACGCGGCGAAATGTGCGACCTTGCTTGAAGTCTCCGAGGCCGAAGATGATCTACGTCGAGAGAATTCCGACTCAAGCTACTACTTCACTAATTTGAGAATGAGTGAAGCAAACACCCTATACAAGAGTGCTAGTCTTGATGAGGATGGAGAAATAGGAAGTGGGTTCTCATTGGATTTTTAATTCTCACAAAGTTTCACTCTTTTTTTCAAAACCCTAGCAAGCAATTTCTTTTGCTCAATGAAGAAGAAGCTGAACAAAAGAAAGGAATGAGGATAATGATCAAGTGAGAAGAGTAACCATGGTGAGTGAGTATCATATACTAACCCTTGTAGAGACTTAACCCTAGGATAATGGTTATGGTTGGGTTAATAAAAATCTATAGTAAAAATAAAATCAAGTTGGATTAGTCAATGCATCCACAAACTTCCACAAGCTTCATGTATTTTCAAATCCTCCACTTGATTTTGCAATTACTTTAAATATTAAAAACCTAAAATAAACATTAGCATAGTGTAAGTCTCATACACCCATGGATTGTGTATCATCAACCATGATACAATATGATAACACATTTTAAACATATATCATATATATGTTAAAGTAGTGTACAAGTGAGAAAAACCCTAAAGTGAACAAGTGTTAGTAAATGTAAACTAGTATATCTAATATACAATTATACACTTAATTATTAAATCAACACTTGACTTAATAATCCGGTCACATCTCATATAATCGGCTAACATCCATTGTATCGACTTATCGAATCAACACTTGATTCGATAACCCGGCCATATCATATATAACCGACCGATACATATAGTCGCGAGAATAGAATACGTTATCACATACACGCATTTATTCTCAGTCTCGCACATATCACATACATGCTCCTATTTCGTTTTGCCTGAGCCAGTAAAACCTCTGTGTAGGACTCTAAAGACTCGTAAATACGCCGGCAGTAGGTGATGATCATATCACGCACCCACAAGCCGTCAGCGGTACTAGCTGGACGTAACGGCTACCCGGGTATTGAGCGATCAGAAGATCAGCAAGCAAGCCCGCTCCAACTCCTGTAAAAGCCAGCCGGCAACACTTCCCGTACAGTCCGGTCTCCTCATATGATATGTCGCATATCAAGTCTAGGGGTGGTAAACGTCAGACCCCAATAACCGATAAGTCGTGCCGATGTGAGGCTCATAACGGGTCGAGAAACTACTGGTAACACTTACCAGTAAATCTCTAATCAGCCCTGGCCAGGGACTTCCCTGTTACGGCCAATCGAGCACAGCGCAACATCAACCCCTAATACCGGGAGAGACGAAACCCCTCCTATCGCTCATTGCCTCCATATGACTCGGGACTGTACCCAAAAACCACCGTTTTGCACGCCCTCATGGACGTGGTAAGGTGAAAATCAAAGCACAGTGGGAATCACACAAGACTCTATGACGATCTCGGGTCTACAGACTAACCTGCATAAGTGTCACCAGAGAACTGCCATCTGACGTAAGGTATAATACCATCTGGGAGTTCTCGGTGAGTCCGTCCAGTGTACCCAGTCTCCACTGAGCACCCGCATACCATCTCTGATGTCATACACCAATGGATATGGGATCATCCATCGCCCATCTCATGGGTCGAGAAGCGTATACGCTAGTCTACTCTGGTATATCGATGCCCTGTCTCGATACACCCTCGACTAGGGACCTTGAAGGATGTACTTATGGACTACCATGTCCCCACTAGTATGATCTGCATCATAGTCCAGGTAGTCAAGTACACATCCTAAGGGCTTTATCAACATGTAATTATAAGACAATATAGAAAGACAAGTATACATGTTAAAGTAAAGAGCAACCAGATAGCAAACTATCATGACGAGCAAGAAAGTCCTCTCTATATATGTCCAAGCATCCAATATAATATACATCATCTGTACAATACTGGCCTCTAGGGCATACATACAACTAACAGAAGATTCCACCCCTAGATTTGACATGTGACATATCAGATGAAGAGACCGGACTGTACGGTAAGTGTTACTTATAGGTTTCATGGAAGTTTGGATAAGCTTACTTGTTGATCTTCTAATCGCTCAATATCTGGGTAGCCGTTACGTCCAGCTAGTACCGCTGACGGCTTGTGGATAACTGATGTGATCTTTACCTACTGCTGGCGTATTGACGAGTCTTTAGAGTCCCATACAAAGGTTTCATAGTTCAAGCGAAACGAAATATGGCACATATGCTGATATGTGCAGGAGCCTGATTAAATACGAGTATGTAATACCATATTCTAATCGGCGACATTTGATATCGGTTAGGTTATATGTGATATAACCGGATTATTGAATCAAGTGTTGATTTAATAATATGATATACAAATAAATAATATTAGTCGGTTATATATAATATAATCGGATTATTAAATCAAGTGTTGATTTAATAATTTGATATATATTTATATTTGATATATTTATATATTAACTAATATTAATGCTTACTAATTATTTTCTTCTCTTAATATATATTTATATATATGTGATGTGTGTGTGTGTGTCTGTATGGATTTTCTATTTTGAGAAAATAGAAAAATGAGGTGGAAAATGGGAAGATATTTGTAGTATGGGTGAAGCATGGCTTTTACATTTGTTTATTCATTTGAAATATCGGCATGACTTATCAAGTTACTGGGGTCTGACGATTCCACCCTGTTCCCTCATAAAATACAAGGGAAAAAATGGGGTATCACGTGCCCATACGTTATCGAGGGTCACATGCCGACACGTGACGGTTTCCTGAGGATTCTGAAATATTAAGAATTGAATTCTGATAAAAAAGGGTCACGTGCCCATACGTGATGGGCCTTTAAACCCACTGAAAGGAATTAAAAGGTATAATAGAACAAAAAAAAAACCCCAATAGGGCATCACGTGCCCACACGTGACCAGGGGTCGCGTGCTGACACGTGATGAGTTCCCGAGTTTTTTAAAATAATAGAATTAAATTCTGGTCAAAGCTTAATCAGTGGGTCACGGGCCACCACGTGATAGGGTCTTAAAACTCTCTATGTCAATGGAAAGAAAACCCTAAATGGGATATCACGTGCCCACACGTGACAGGGGGTCACGTGCCAACACGTGATGGGTGCCTAAGATCTCTGAACTAATAGAATTAAATTCTAATTAAATGGTCAATCAGTGGGGTCATGTGTCAACACGTCATATGCTCTTAAACCTTCTGAACTAATAGAATTAAATTCTAATTAAAGGGAATCAAAAATCCTAATGGAAAATTATTTCCCTAGATCTTTCCAAACAAAAAAGATTGTGCTCTATAAAGTGAAGCATCGTTGGATTAAAAATCCAATGGTGATTAAAAAATCACAGTTTATAGAAAGATTCTACATAAGGAAATATTTTCCTAAAATCTGCCATGAACAACAAATAAATATCTTTTGGATTAAAAATTTAATGGTGAATAAAATTCACCGAGTGATCTAAAAGATCATGTTGGTTGCAAAATCAATCAAAATCTTTCAATGAAAGATTGACTAAATAAACTGATTCTTTTCTTTCTCCTATAAATAGGAGACAAGAAGAGAAAGGAGATACAAAAAAGTGAGAAATACAACAACAGAGAGAAAAAAGAAGAGAATTTAATTCTCCAGAGAGAAAAGAAGATCTCTTCAGAAAAGAAAGAAACCCTAGGTAAGAGAGGGAAAGAGATCATTCTATAAGCTCCTACAAAACAAAAAAGAGAATTTAATTCTCAAACTAAGAGTTTAACTCTTCTGAATAAGAACTTAGTTCTTCCTTTGGTTGAAGATCTGCAGGAGCAGATCTCCCCATAAGTTGAGAATTTAATTCTCATCGGGGGGATTCTGCCATGCAGATCTAAAACCTAAGGGAGGACCTAAGTTCAGAGAATTTTATTCTCCCACAAAGCACATAAGAATTTAATCCCTCTAATAAAGATAGGGTTTAACCCTTAATATAAGAACTTAGTTCTTCTTCATGGTAATAGATCTGCAGAAGCAGATCTCCTCATAAGTTGAGAATTTAATTCTCATCAGGGAGATTCTGCCATGCAGATCCAAAACTTAGAGAGAGAATTGAGTTTAAAGAATTTAATTCTTTCGAACATATGGGAATTTAATTCCTCTAAACAAAATTAGGGTTTAACCCTATAAGAAAATTTAATTCTTCAAAAAGGGATTTATCTCTCCATGCACGTAAAAAGATCAAGTACCCAACATGATCACGTGGCAACACGTGACCCTCCCCTCCAATGACCAAAAGAGAACAAATAAGATTAGGTCACGTGCTCCCACGTGACCCTTGAACAGACTCCTCAAAATAAGAATGACACAACAGATTTTGGACGCCTCACGTGTCTCCACGTGACCCATGACAAACTCCCCTTTAAAAAAAAGAAAATGGGATAAAACTGAGGAATTGATACCCAATGCATGGGCACCATCACGTGTCCACACGTGATGGTCATAAAGATTAAGTGTTTAACACTTATTTGAATATTTTGAGAATAAATAAAGGAAGTTTGGCCCAATCCTGGGGCGCCTCACATGTCCTCACGTGAGCGCTTCATTTTTTTTAGTGTTTAACACTATTTTAAGCGCTTCATCCCTAGTGTTTAACACTATTTTAAATGCATCACATGGGAACACGTGATCGCAAAATATGTGCTAGTGTTTAACACTATATTCAAACCAGTCTTAGCCCAAATTAGCTAAGTCTTCCAGAAGCAAGACTCCCCTTTGACTGAACCTCAAATACACTCTTGTCTTCCAAAAATTGATCATCTCATATGGCATACGAGTGCTCAGCACTCAATAAAAGACAAAAATATTATCAGAACCCAGACCCATGCTTAGCATTGCTAAATAAAGGGGGGCTGAGCCCAGACAAATGTTCAGCAGCCCAAACAAATGTCCAACATTTTAAACCTAATTGGACTTAGCCCAAGTTGGCCATAAGTCCTCAATTCAGATTTAACTGAGCCCGTGTGCTCATAATCTAATTAATTGATCTTAGTCCCAAATTGGACTACAGATTTCCCAACCCACATCGGTTCAAGAGTACATCTCTTCATTCCTCTGATATATGTCGTTGTAATTCTTCAACATCTTCAGAGAGGTGACGGGTCCCGACAACCAGCATATCTTACAGACTATGATGTCTCTAAACTGGACTGTGATGTCCTTAAACTTAAACTCCTGGACTATGATGTCCTTAACCTTTACAGACTATGATGTCTTTAAACTGGACCGAGATGTCCTTAAACTAACATTGGACCGTAATGTCCTTAAACTAACAATAGACCGCAAAGTCCCTAAACTAAAACAATAGAGCCCAAATGCTCTTTTGTTGGATCTAAATGATCCCGTTAAGTTGATCTTAGTCTAAAATTAGACTAACGTATCCTTAACAAATTGTTACGTTGATCTTAGTCTAAAATTAGACTAATGTATCCTTAACAAACGTTTAAGTTGATGTTAGTCTCAAATGAGATTAACGATCCTTAAACCCAACCCAAAACCAAAATCTAAGAAAATACGGATTTGGACTAGTCCACGCCCTACAGACGACAACATAAATTAGTCTCCGTATACAATCCATAGGCAACCAAAAACAAAACAAACACCCACGACACGAAGTGACCATCTGGAGAAGGAGAAAGTGGTTACCGCGATGCGGTAGCATAATTAACTGCAAGGGCTTGCGCATGCAGGGAAGAGCGTCCTCACAATCAAAAACGCCTCAAACGAGGGGGAATCTGACGAAGTCTGCTACAATGGCCGTTTCCGTCTAAACCTCTGATATACGGTGCCATAAATTAACTTGGCATCTTCGGAGAGGTGGACGGATAAAACCAAATAGCATCTACCCCCAAATTCAGGCAAGACGGACCTACGCGGTCGCGTCTCTGTGTTCGGCGGTAAACAGATTCTGGCATGCCTGGTGGGGCCTTTTCCTCTTTCCACTCCTCACTTCGTGTGTCGTGTTTCACGAACGAATCACGATTTTACATGGTTGCCTTTGGATGTGAAGTACTAAGATTTGGTATCTTTCTCCGTGCATGAAACAGAAGATCAATGGCTTTGAACTGCACTAACTACAACTGCAACTCTCGCTCTGTCCGGTCCAGAGGAGTGACTTACGGGCCCCAAGCGGCCTCCATCTTCGCCATGCCGGTGGAACAGGTGACTCAGGCCACCACTGAACTGTTCTTCGGGACCATGCTCCCGCCAACGAGCTTTAGTGCTCCTGTACCATCACAAGAAGCTATAAAGAAGTCGGTCTTTGATCGGCTTGCAACTACTGCAGCCCCTCTCAACGGGTCATCCAAGTCCACTGCCTCAGTTTTCAACAGACTGGGCTGAAGCTCAGATGGGCCCATGAAGAAGCCAGCAATTCCTGAATGTGTTATCCCTAAGCGATTATACATTCCTACTCCTGAAGTCACCAAGACGATTTCTCCTGCTAAGAGGCCGGTCTTCACAAGACTGGCCATTTCAGCTCCTGTTCCAGGCGAAGTCATGAAGGTCATTCCCCCTGTTCGAAAATCGGCCTACGCAAGACTGATTATCCCTTATCAACGGACGTCGGTCTTCGGCAGGCTAACACCAATAACAGCCTCTCCTCAAAGCAGGGGGCATAAAGAAGCTCATCCAACAGCGGAAGTGATTCTGGTCGCACGACATGCTCGACATCGCCACTGGCGCCGAGTGAGGAAAGATGGGGGCAGTTCCCTTTCTGGACTGATTCCGCCATCTCCAACGGTGGGAATTAATGCTGTTGTTCCAACTGGGAACAGCTTTGAACCACTTAGGAGGGTGCGAAAAAACTCTCCGACGGTCGTGCTGAAAAGATCTCCTCTACCTGTGGAAAATGTTACAAAGGTGAAGCTGGAGCAGCCCCCTCAGCGGCTGTCCTCTAAAATTTACAAGGTCTGGCATCAAGTCCAAGACTCGGTGATTGATCAAGATTACTCCCGCCGACCGAAAAAGGTAAAGGTTCAGCAAGAGAAGGACCACTCTGTTGTACCACAGAAGGTGTCGTCTACCTGGGTTCCCGCTGCAACAGCCCCCTCAACGTCACCAGTCCACAAAAAGAGATAGCCGGAGAAGATCCCCGTGTCTGCGACAAATGTCAAGGGCTCTGAGCCTAAACTCCCTAAGTCTGGGGGCATGGTGGTGCATACCGTCTATATGGCATCTGGAAAAGAGGATAGTCGTATCTCCACAGGTCATCAATCGCTTATGCTATCAGTGACAAAAGTCCAGGAGCAGCAACAGAAGCTTCAGGAAATGCTAATGCAAATGGCCACACTCACTGGGCCAAAAGAAAGCCCGGAGGCATCATCAGAGTAGCGTCATGAACAGGAAACCGATGCTGACTTCCTCCGCAGAATCCTCGAAAAGAAGGACAGAGAAGCAGCGGAACAAGCGGCCAATATAAAACGAATGACGCTTCTCTTCCAAGACATGGTCGGGATGATGATACAGCCGGATCCTCCGGCTTAAGACCCTCCGATTGTCCTCGAAGATGACAGAGGGGAGATATCGAACTCTCTTCCGGTTTGCTCAGCAACCAAAGAGGATACCATCTCCAAAGCTGCCCTGGATGATTACATCGCTCAACAGATACGAGCTCACCAGGTGAATGAAGCGGTCCGGTCAGGTTGTTAAGACTGGACAACCCAATCCGGGTTGGTACGACCAAATAAAGTACCCGCCGGGGTATACGATCCCTAAATTCCATGTATATAAGGGGACGGGGAACCCGCACCAACATGTTGCTCAATTTAGAGCCTTGTGCGGTAATACTGGAGGTGATGATAAACTGATGCTCCGCTAGTTTGTTGGCAGCTTGTCGGAGACAACATTCGAGTGGTATTCGGAACTCCCGAATGACTCTAGCAAGACATTTGCAGAGATGGAGCTGCTATTCACCCAACATTTTGCGAGCGCTAGCGAATGTACCCCAATCACGGCGCTGATCAATGCCAGGGTGAAGCCGGGAGAAACTTGGGTCCAGTACGCGATACGGTGGCAGAATCTATAGTCGAAGTGCGAACAACGCATCGAAGAGTCCCCTACAGTGGGCATGTTTGTGGGAACCCTCGATCCGCGGCGACCATATCCCAATTCATGATGTTCTTCAAACCGACCACCTTCCAGACTTTGATTGATAAGCTAGCCCAAATGGACCTGATGGGTCATAAGCCTTCCTTTTTGAAGACAGAGCCGCAAAATGAAAAGGGCAAAGGGAAAGCAACCTTTTTTGCCAATGCTCAACAACAGCCGAGCAACTTAAAACCGGTTGTTCGCCAAAGCAACGTGCGTCCACTCCAATCCTTCGAGGAGAGACTGGGACCTCCCTACTCGTTTCTGCGGGAGAAAACAAAGAGACTGTTCGAGCTGGCAGTGCGCAACAGGCTCATCAATCTATCAGATCCAAGACATCCGCTGCAGCCCGGCGATGCTAACAATCCTAATTACTGCCCTTACCACCAAGCAGTAAGCCATCCAATTGAATATTGCTTCGTCTTTAAAGGCTGGATTGAAGACCAATACCAACAGGGCAAATTCACACTGTTCGAGAACTGGAAAGTAAACCCGCCTCAACCGCACACTCTTAAAAGGGGGGACACGCTGGGGGCATCATGCTCTTTTGTTGAAGAAGCTCCATGGGAGGTCGCTCTTTCAGCCAAGATGAAAAGGATGCTGAAAGATCTTCAAACATGCCCGGCGATCAGGTGGAAAAATCAGCTAGAACCCGAGATCATCGAGGGAATGCTGAATCCGCGCCTGACGCCAAAAATTGGTAGCGATAATCAAAACGCTCAGGCCCAGCCGTCAAAGTCTTCAAAGAAGAAGAAGAAGACTAAAAAGCCCGCGAAGCCTAATGACAAGCGCATAGACCTGCAAAAACATATTGACGTGCTGGAAGAATATAACCAGAAGGCGCGAACTCCGGTCACACTCCAAGAATTCCTCAACCATATCCTTGAAAATGGAGATGGCGATGAAGATGAAGGAGAACACTCATCAGATGAATCTGAGGATTATGTGGCAAGCTGCCACGTGATCTCTCACTCGTTAATAAACGGTGAAGAAGCTCCGGATTCAGAGAAACTGGGGGCAGATCCCGAACCAGAACTTCTAGGACTGTCAGACGAGATGATTGATGTATTCCTGAATGAGGCCCGTCAGAAAAGCAAAGCTGATCGAGAGCGCGAACTGGCCATATTCAAAAAAGCCAAACATCGGCGACTGGACGAAAGGGTAAAAACACTCCCACCAGATCAAAGCACATACGCCGCAAATAAAAGCAGGTTCAAGACAAGGAAAAGGTTTGACAAAGCCATATCGATGGGAATGAAGCTGCCACCCTCCGAAGGAAACACTCCTGATGGGATACACCTTGACGAAGGGTATGCACATCCAAACTATTGCTTGTACCATCGAAGGACCACGCACCCTACTGAGGAATGCAACGCCTTTAAAAATTGGTGGCAAGGATACATTGCTCATCAACAGCAGTTCAAGCGGATGAAGCGCAAAACTCGTCGAGAACAA
Source organism: Agapanthus africanus (assembly GCA_030015575.1). Lineage (NCBI taxonomy): Eukaryota > Viridiplantae > Streptophyta > Magnoliopsida > Asparagales > Amaryllidaceae > Agapanthus > Agapanthus africanus. The sequence continues at coordinate 403,600,230 of CM057349.1, read as the reverse complement.
AGGAGCACGACAGATGAGCGCAGAAGAACTACCAGCAATTGTCACATGGTTGATAGAAAGGGATCACAAGTTCCTACCTTCGGGAGCGATTCTGATGAAGAAATACCCCTTGGCCCTCTCTTCAAGGAATCTACCTCCGAAGCAGAAGAAATGAAGACATGCGAGAACATCCAGCTGCGTAATCGCACATTACCTGAAAAGAATCTTGGACCCGCAAACAAGGGATCAAACAAAAAGGATAAAGGGAAGGAAAAAGTCCTTGAGGATATTGCCCTCGACGATCGAGTCGTCGAAGAGCTGGCAGCCAAGGACCCGCCCAAGAAAAGCAAGGTGGATTATAACGTTCTAGCACACCTGAGAAAGATTCCTTCGCAGTTGAGCATTCTCGATGCCCTTCTGCTATCTAAAGAGGCACGAGATTCCCTAATCAAAGCGTTACAAGACCCCGGACAGTTTCAAGCTTTCCTCGCCGAAGAAAAGATGAAGGACGAGTTGGAGGAAGTGCACACTGCTGACATCACTTTCGGCGATGAGGACCTCCTCCTTGGGACGTGCGAGCATAACCGTCCGCTATATGTCGCCGGGTACTGTCATGACATCAAGATAGGCAAAATCCTAGTAGACGATGGATCCTCCGTTAACCTTCTCAATGTGAGGGTGCTAAAAGAAATCTGCATGAGCGTCCAGCACCTCGCTCGGGATAAAACACTATCTCCGGATTTGACTTCCAGTCATCACGGACGCTCGGGTTTGTGATACTGACGTTACGCTTTGGGCTGCTCGTCACTGATATCAAGTTCCACGTCATTGACGCCAAGACTTGCTACAACGCTTTGCTCGGCCGGCCTTAGTTACACGAGTACAACATTATTCTTTCTACACAACATCAGTGTATGAAGTACTTCAAAGATAGTCTCGAATACACTGTAACGGGCGAACTAAACCCATTCTCCATGAACGAAGTTCGCAAATATGAAGATGCCAAGTACTTCTTGCCAGATTTCGAAGACACAGAAAGATATCGCAAACCGGAGAGCAAACAAAAAGCTATCACTACCATTCCGGTCTTCGAGAGCGATACCGAGGAGTATGAAGAGATAGTCTATTCCGGGCTGCTCCAATACACCAAGCCGAGACCGTCCACCCCTATGTTGGTCTTCGACAGTGACTCTGAAGATGAAATCAATGCAATATTCTCTGCTCGGCCATCAATACAAGCCTCCACTGGAGAAGATCAAAGCTTGCAAGTTGCCATAGTTCCACAAGAGCATTACAAAGAGCTCGATGCGCTTGAAACTTATAGTGTACAAGAGCTGTAAACATTCTACATCCCTCCCAAGCGAAGAGATGAAAAGGTGATCCTCTTTTATCAATTCACGGAAACCAAATTGGAGAAAGAAGTCCGGCATGGTGCCGATTTGACACTTGACAGACTTCAGCCCATCCGGCTGCCTAGATACTACACAGAAGGATTGAAGAGACTGTTGAGGCGCCAAGGCGTACCCCTTAAGCAGACCACGCGACAAGCTCAGTTCTACAATATGATCTGGAACGTCCCCGGAACATAGCGAAAATTGCCCATCGGGAGAATGGAAATGATTGGGCTTGGATATATTCGATCCAAGAAACGGGAGCGAGTCCATGGCAGCTACGTCATACATAACTTCGATGAAGAAGGAGATGTTCTGTTAAAAGACGCTAACCTTGAACCAAAACGAGGTCCCGCCATGAAAATGCCAAGTCTATCGTTTGAAGAACAGATGGACAAGCTAATAAGGGAAGCGGGTCAAAAGGTCCGGGATGATCATAACCGCGAAATGGCCATCTACGAGAAAGCCAGGACGCAACGCCTCCTTCAGCGGGATACAGATAATGATGATGCCTTTCGTTGCCAGTCTGTCATATAGAAGACCCGACGAAAAAAGCAAAAACAAACTGAAGAACGGAAAAAACGTACGACAACAACGAAGCAGATCCAAGAAGTCACGCGATAAAAAATCGAGCAGCTGAGATCCGTCTCTTATAAAGAAGATGAGTCGAGCATAATCTTTTCCCCAAGAAAAGACAAAGAAAATCTTCGACCTCGTCGTGAAACATCAGATGATTATGCTCCCGGAGTCCAAACACCCCGATCGAGCAAATGAGGTTCATCACCCAGGCTATTGCTCCTATCACCGAGCGATAGGACATCCTATTGAAGACTGCTTCACCTTCAAAGACTGGGTTGAAGACCAGTATCAACTCGGCAGATTCGCTCTATCCAACAGTTGGAGGGTAAGCCCGCCACGGAAGCATGAATTAAAAGCCACTTATGCGATGAGAGTAGAACCAGATCAACATTGGTCTTGGAAACAATCTCATACCTGTCACGTAATAACGCTGATAGAAGAAGGAGTGTTCGAGAATATGGATGAGCCCTCCTGGTGTTTCGAAAACGATGATGACAAAGTGATCTCAGAGTTTCCACCGGCGCCAAAAGAGCTAGAAGATGGGATACATACTACTGCAGATAACCTCAGAAAAATTGACTTGGGGATGGCAAACGACCCGCGGCCCACGTTCGTCAGCGAGTTGCTGTCCGAAGAAAAGGTGGCTATGCTAAAAGACGTGCTCATGCAATATAAAGACTGTTTCGCATGGAACTACTCCGAAATACTGGGACTAGATCCAGAGGTAGTTGTACACAAATGGGCGATATCTCTGGACATCAAGCCAATCAAACAAGCACCAAGAAGGACGCGGCTCGAACTTGAAATGAGCATTAATGCCGAGGTCAAGAAGCTGATTGACTCCGGCTTCATCCAAGAGGTTCAGTACCCCGATTGGATCGCCAACATTGTCCCAGTCATGAAGAAGAATGGGACGGTGTGCATCTGCGTAGACTTTCGGGATCTCAACAAAGCCTGTCCTAAGGATGACTTTCCTGTACTGGTCACCGAGCTGATGATAGACAACACGTCCACTCACGAGGTCTTCTCCTTCAAGGACGGCTCATCAGGGTATAATCAAATAAAAATGCATCCCGAAGACCAGAAGCATACCGCTTTTCGGACTCCGCTAGGCATATTCTGCTACAAAGTGATGCCTTTCGGTCTGAAGAACGCCGACGCCACTTATCAGAGGGCCATGACGAAGATCTTTGATGACCTTATACATGAGATTGTCAAATGTTATATCGATGACCTCGTGGTAAAAAGCAAATCGCACGAAGAGCATTGGGAGCATCTAAAAATAGTGTTCCAACGCCTTCGGAAATACAATCTAAAGATGAACCCTCTCAAATGCGCATTCGGAGTCTCCTCAGGTAAATTCCTAGGATTCATTGTACGACATCGAGGCATCGAAATCGACCCGTCAAAGATCAAGGCGATTATGGAAATGCCCTCCCCACGAATTTTGAAGCAACTGTGGTCTCTCCAAGGAAAGCTCGCGTATATTCGGCGGTTCATAGCTAACCTCTCCAGAAAATGCCACCCCTACAGTCACTTGATGAAGAAGGGAACCCCGTTCGTTTGGGATCGCAAATTCCAAAGCGCACTGGACGAAATCAAGCAATAACTACAGAATCCTCCAGTGCTAACCGCTCCGGTCAAGGGAAAGCCCCTCATTCTATATACAACTGCCCTTGAAGGTTCCTTAGGCGCGCTATAGGCATAAGAGATTGACCAAGGGAAGGAGATAGCCCTCTACTGTTTGAGTCGAGCTCTCCTGGGGGCAGAAAACAATTACTCCCCTATTGAAAAACACCGCCAGGCATTGATCTTCGCGATAACAAAGCTCAGACACTATGCTTTGGCACATGAGGTCCACCTCATATCAAAAGTGGATCCTCTCAAGTATTTGATGTCAAGAGCCATACTAATGGGACGACTCGCTAAATGGGCCCTACTCTTAATGGAATTCTCGATAACATATCATCCTCTCAAGGCAGTGAAAGGCCAGGCCATCGCCGACTTCCTCACCGAGCATCCGATACCTGCCGAATCACCTTTAAATTGCGAATTGCCAGACGAGCATGCTTTTGACACAATCGACAGGGGGAGAGGAGATAGCGATACCCGATGGGAACTCTACTTCGATGGAGCGTCTTCCATGAAGAAGCGAAAGCACAGCTCCTCCATAATGAAATCTGGGATATGCCTCATCTTCGTGACTCCACAAGGAGGGATAATGCGCTTTGCCTTTTCCTTAACAGAGCCGAGGACGAACAATGAAGCCGAATATGAAGCTATGATAGCAGGTCTTGATATCGCTGTTGACATGGGAATCAAAAACCTCCTTATATACGGAGACTCCCAACTGGTTGTTAGCCAAGTAAATGACGACTATCAGACGTGCAAACCGGAGTTGGTAAAGTACGGCGAGAGAGTGCAGCAACTGCTGACTCATATTCCCTCTTACGCCCTGGAAAGCATACCGCGCGCGGAGAATGGCAAGGCGGATGCGTTAGCCAAGCTCGCTAAAGAACTGGCAGACGAAAACCTCGATGACGTGAGGATCGTTGTGCAATGCCGTCGGGTTCTTGCACCAGCAGAAATATTTCCGGAGTCGTCTGAAGAAAAGGAACCGACCAAAGAGACAGTCCTACAAACGGAAGACTAGGAAAAGACTAAGGATTGGAGAGAAGTCTTTATAGACTACTTCAAATCCCGTCAAACACCTGATGCGACCTCAAGACATCAGCTCATTAAACGAGCTCTGTCTTTCGCCTTTGTCAATGATACTCTGTATAAGAGATCATTTGATTCTCTATGGCTAAGATGCCTGGGACCTGAAGAAGCAAGGAGAGTCGTCCAAGAAACTCATGACGGACTTTGCGATTCTCATCAAGCCGGGCTAAAGATGAAGCTGAAGATTAAAAGAATGGGCTACTATTGGCCCATGATGATTCAGGACTGCCTTGAATACGCGAAGCAATGCCATTCGTGCCAGATTCATGGAGACTTCATTCACCAGCATCCAAACCCGCTACACCCAACAGTGGCGAGCTGGCCGTTCGAAATGTGGGGAACTGACATAATCGGGCCTATTGAACCAGCATCGTCCAGAGGACATCGATTCATATTGGCGACAACCGATTACTTGCCCAAGTGGGCAGAAGCAGTACCACTAAGAGAAGTGAATACGGAGAATATCCTCCATTTCTTCAAGACATGCATCATCTATCGGTTCGGCACTCCGTGACGGATTATCTCTGATAACGGGCCGGCCTACAGAAGTAACAAAATCAGCCGTTTCACACAGCAACATAATATAGACTGGATATACTCTTCGGTCTATAATCCCCGAGCTAACGGTCTGGCTGAGGCCTTCAACAAAACCCTGACGAAAATCGTGAAAAAGACGGTGTCTCCAAATAAGAAAGACTGACATGAGAGGCTGCATGCAGCTCTCTGGGCGTTTTGAACCATGTTCTAAACGGCCACAAACACACCGCCGTTTGCATTGGTATTCGGCGCTGAAGCAGTACTTCCCTTGGAGATAGAGTTACCATCTTTACGAGTAGCGGTCCATTGCGAGCTAATAGACGAAGAGAATGCTCATCTTCGGATTGAGAAACTTGATGCCCTCGACGAAACCCGGCTCATAGCGCAACAAAACTTGGAAGCTTACAAAGCTAAAATGACGCGCTTATACGAAAGATTGACTAGGCCGAGAACATTCCGCCAAGACGAACTCGTGCTAGTGGTCAAGAGACCAATGATCCCCAATCATGCTAAACGGGAGAAATTCGAGCCGAACTACGAGGGCCCATACATCATAGACAAAGTCTACCAGGGTGGGGCTTATTTGCTTATGGATATGCATGGCGAAAGACCCTTCAGGCCAATAAACGGACGTTTCTTGAAGAAATATTATGCCTGACGAGTTACGGCCTAGGTTGATGATAGATGACGACGCCTATGTCCGCTCGCTACCTTCCCAAGCCCAAACTCTATAAGTGATAGCCAAAGAAATCGTTGCAATGATGGACGTAAACTTCCCTAAACTAATAATTGACCGAGACGTCGATAAACTACTACGGACCGCAGCATCCCAAGGCTGACGCAAAAAAAAAACCGGTACGTCCATAAGCAAGATGGGCATGGATGAAAACCCGAAAGGGCTCCGTGAGTAAAAACAGCAGGACTACCGGCGAGTTTGTGAAAACACGAAAGAGCACAATCTCGTCAAAAGACACTTGCAAGGTCCTCTCGACCCTGTAAGGAGAAAATACCCGCGTTAGATCCTTACGACTTACAAGGGAACAACATACATAGGAATCCCCATGATTCCTAAGGAGAAAGCATACTTACGAGATCCTCACGACTCGTAAGGAGAGTTCCCCTTTGAGACCCTCACGGCTCATAGGATTCAAAAGCCTTAAGTTACAGGGATCTGAACCTGTTCTTAAGCCATCACAACCCACATACCGCCCTACAAGCGGTTCAATGCCGACCCTTGTATACAATCCACGGGCACGAATAAACATTTCCCTAACAAATTCCCACCAGCGACTAGGGATATACTCACACGGTGAAAGACCCTTTAAGTCTTCTCGAATTATAAGGAGAAAACACTCTCGTAAGATCCTTATGACTTATAAGAGAACACACACTTAGGAATCCTCATGATTCCTAAGGCGAAAAGACACCTACGAGATCCTCACGACTTGTAGAAAGAAACACCTTTATGAGACCCTTACGGCTCATGAAGTAAAAAGCCTTAGTCGACAGGATCCTAACCATATTTGCTAAGCCACCTTTGTTCGACATTGGCAGAAGCAAATGATGATTCGCTCCTGGCAATGTCCCAGTGGCAGCGATGCTGATGCCTGAATCGGTATCAAATTCCAAGCCCTTTCACGGCAAATGATGAATCGCTCCTGGCAATATTCCAGTCGCAGCGATACTGATGCTAAGACTGGCACCAGATTCCAAGTTCCATACTCGCGATAAAAATCAGCGAGCCATATATGCGTATAAAATAACCGAAATGATGGGGCAACTTGCAACAAAATCAGCAAGTAAAAGATATGCATACAAAAATAGCCGAAATGATTGGGCAACTCGCAATAAAAAGCAGCGAGTAAAAAAAGAAAAAATAGCTGAAATGATTGGGCACCGCGAAAAATAGCCGAAATAATTGGGCAATCGTGACTTTCGCGATACAAAAAGCTGAAATGATAAAGCATCGCGGAAAGAAAACAAAAAAAATAATACGTATAACATGAAACTTTTGCCCTACAGATGAGATCACATCGATCCCTGTATACAATTCAGGGGCACAAATTGTTAGTTATGTATATGCCCTAGAGGCCATTATTATACATATGATATATATTATAGTAGATGCTTGGATATATATAGAGAGGACTTTCTTGCGCGATATGATAGTATAATATCTGGTTACCCTTTGTCTTAACATGTTGAATTGTATTAGTTTACTGTCTTACTCTCACATGTGATAAAGCCCTTAGGATATGTACTTGACTACTGGGACTATTATGAGATCATACTAGTATGGCCAGGGTAGTCAACGAGTACATCCTATAACTGTTCCTAGTCGAGTGTGTATCGAGACAGGGCATCGATACACCAGAGTAGACTAGCGTATATGTTAGTTATGTATATGCCCTAGAGGCCATTGTTGTATATATGATGTATATTATGATGGATGCTTGGATATATACAGAGAGGACTTTCTTGCTCGTCATGATAGTATGCTATTTGGTTTTACTTTATCTTAACATGTTGACTTGTATTGGTTTACTGTCTTTCTCTCACATGTTGATAAAGCCCTTAGGATCAGTACTCGACTACTGGGACTATGATGAGACTATACTAGTAGGGCCACGGTAGTCGATGAGTACATCCTATAACTGTTCCTAGTCGAGGGTGTATCGAGATAGGGCATCGATACACTAGAGTAGACTAGCGTATACGCATCTTGACCCATATGATGGGCGATGGATGATCCCATATCCATTGGTGTTTGACATCAGAGATGGTGTACGGGTGCTCAGTGGAGACTGGGTACACTGGACGGACTCGCCGAGAACTCCCAGATGGTGATATACCACACGTCAGATGGCAGTTCTCCGGTGACACTGGTACAAGGTAGTCTGTAGACCCGAGATCGTCATAGAGTCTTGTGTGATTCCCATTGTGCTTTGATTTCCACCTTACCACGTCCAAGAGGGCGTGCAAAATGGTGGCTTTTGGGTACATTCCCGAATCACATGGAGGCAATGAGCGATAGGAGGGGATCCGTCTCTCCCGGTATAGGGAGTTGATGTTGTGCTGTGTTCGATTGGCTATAACTGGAAGTCCCTGGCCAGGGCTGATATAGAGATATACTGGTAAGTGTTACCAGTAGTTTCTCGACCTGTTATGAGCCTCACATCGACACGACTTATCGGTTACTGGGGTCTGACGTATACCACCCCTAGACTTGATATGCGACATATCAGACGAACAGACCGGAATGTACGGGAGTGTTACTGATTGGATTCACAGGAGAACGTACAGGCTAGCTTGTTGATCTTCTGATCGCTCAATACCTGGATGGCTGTTACGTTTAGCTGACCGCTTGCAGCTTATGGGTGTTTGATATGATCATCACCTGCTACCGGCATATTGACGATTCTTAAGAGTCCTACACAGAGGTTTCTTGGCTCAGGCAAAACGGATAGAGGCACATATGTGATATGTGCAGGACCGAGGATAATGCGATATGTGATACCGTACTATATTCTCGCGATATTTAGATATGAACCGGGTCATCGGATCAAGTGTTGATTCGATGAATCGGTACATGATATATTAGTCGGTTATATTCGATATAGCCGGATTTTCGAGTCAAGTGTTGATTCGATAATTTAATGTATAATAATATATGTGATATATTGTATTACATTATCTAATATTGGCTCACTTTATTATTTTATTTTCTCACAGGGTAATACATTGATATATATGCGATATATGTTAATTGTATTATTTTTCTTTTGTTGCAAATATATAATATATATGTGATATATATTATTGCAACATGATATGATTAATAATGGAACATGTTTAGTAGAGGTTAAGCAAGGTTAGGGTTTGATTAGGGTTAGCTTCTTCTTGCACCATCTAGAAGCTTTCCTTTTGTCTTGGTTAAGATATTATGGTTGATATTTATCCATGACTCATTCTTTAACCTAACCAAACCCTAGCCTTAGTTTATTCTCTACAAAGGTTAAGCTTCTCATCCTTGACCATGGTTCCATAATAAATCATATATTCTTTACTACTATTCATCACAAAAGGATTATCTTTTTCATTCATCATCTTCTTCTCTCCTTAGCTTTGAGAAAGCTTACTAGAAATTCCTTTTGTGATGATTTCATGTGAGATTATGATATAAAAAGAAAGCATAAATACTACTCCATCATCCTCATCTAATCTAGCCCATCAGATTAGGGTGTTCACCTCATTAGAGTGAGATAGCTTGAGTTATAGCAACTTCGACGTAGATCATCGGAGAAGCGGAACACTACAAGCTAGCATGGATCGTTCGAGTCGTGGAGCCTCTCTTGAGTCCGGGAGATCGTGGATCACGGCGAAGGGACTTCTACTCGGAGCTTGTGAAGCGAAGGAGTGGACTACAAAGGTTGTAATCCCTCACACTTAGTAGTAAAGATGTTTACTTGCATGTTAAACCCTAATAATCTAGCAATGATCCCGGCTTTGGGTTGTTCGGCACATCTAAAATTTTATTCGGGCATGTTTGATGCCTTATGAACCTTCACAAGAGTGCCTAGGAACCCTACAGTGGTATCAGAGCTTAGCTAGAGCATTAGGCGACGTGTATACGAAGTTAAAACTCCGATCGAACCTGATACGACGAAAATGAACCCCTCTCTGGATATTTTTTAAAAATTATGATTTTTATGAATTAAAAATACCTAAAAAAATCAGAAGGTAAATCCAAGAATAATTGTGAAAAACGATGACGTCATCCGTACAGAGCGCCGCGGAACCGCGGCCGTACCTTACTTAGGCCGTGGATCCGCGGCACTACTGTTTGATTGGACACTTCTGTTTTCACAGTAATTCCTTTTGCTGCTTTTATACTTTCAGGGTATTTTTTATTCTGACTCAAGTGTTGAGTGTTCTGGGGTTTATTTTGTAATCGATTGATTCGATCGGAAAATTTATTTTTGTTATGTTTTCCGGATATTTAGAAACTGTTAAAATGTTCGAACGGATATCATTAACTCACTTTTTCCCGGCATGAAAAACTTTCAAGTGTTGAATTTTTATCGGGTTTAAATCTTTCGGAAAAATGTGCAAGTAACACGGTGGACCCTCTAGAAGACAACAAATCTTAACTCGATTATGTGACCGTCTTGAACTGCCTCTAAATCTTAGGGTTTGGGGCAGTACGGCGTGCCATATGTGAGGCTTTGGCTTGACCCTTCTACGGCTGGATCACCGGTACTGTGACATATTCTGGGATTATTTGAACTCCGCTCAAGTGTTGAACTATTTAGGAAAATTTGGGTATTTGATTATCTGTTTGGAAAGTTTAATACTGTCTATTTATCTGGAATGTGATACAATATGTGGAATTCATAGAGTTAGGCATGAAATGCGAAGTATGTGATATTTTGGATTTACGATGTCTAAAGTGATTGTGGATTCCAAATATTGTAGTTTTACAATTTCTTTTCTGTTACCGTAAGTATAGTATGTAGTTGTATTGCCGGTTTTCGTTGCTATACGTCAACGACGATCGGTGTATGCATACTTACTTACGTTGATGATATGTGATATTATGTGTTGCTGTGATATATTATATTGGATCGTCGTGTTCTGAATAACCGGGGGTTTTATGTGAGATGAGGGTTTTATGTGATATGTTATATTTTCATTCATGTAAAATTCATTTGTATGTAATATTCTTTTATTGGGGCACTTCCGGGATGAGGTTGATGTCACCATTGTATATTATTTACTTTTCCGCATTAGGTAGACCCAAGGAGGGGAGCATAAGTAACTGGGTTTTAGGGTCCAGTGGGAGGCCATCTTGAGGAGTCGAGACCGGGTCTCCTAACCCTAGAATTGGCAGTGTTACTTGCCGCTCTCGTAGGGGTCTAGGGATGTGGGTTTGGCTATTCATCGCGACCGTGGAATCCGTGTTTTATACAGGCTCGTATTGAAAACACGGACGTCCTAGTATATCCAATATTTCATATATGTTCTTCTGCTGTAATGTTCTGTGATGAGATCATATTACTGCCTGAGACAAATGCTTATACTATATATATATATATATATATATATATATATATATATATGCTGATATATAAATATTATTGCTTTCGTTTCTTCTGTGATACTTAGGAAGCATAAGCTGATGGGATTTTATTAATGAGATTAATAAAAAGAAAAGAAACCTAAAAGATGTTGTAGAATCAAAACTTTATAAAAAAGGGGTAGCTATAGTTTTGCTTTGCATAGCGGTATATATGATATACCCTGCACCTTATTTGATGAGGAAAGAGCCGAGATCCCTTCACCGGGAGTGACCTCTTTAGCGAAACTGGCAGATGCTACAAACTCGCGGTTTAGTTTTTGACAGCTTTTATAGTCTTGCTTTGCACAGCGGTATATATGATATACCCTGCACCTTATTCGATGGGGAAACAGCCGAGATCCCTTCACCGGGAGTGACCTCTTTAGCAAAACTGATGAAATCCTCAAAATCACTCCATTTCAAAATTTCACTTGATTCTACAACGATATCAAGTTTATTACGCAATAGGTTTTCAGAAAAACCTGTCGTAGCCCTCCGACATTTCAGATAGATATTACTTAGTATTCGTGCTACGGTTGTTTGGCATTCGTCAAGGCGTAGCGTACGGTAGCTATTTACTATTTATCTGTAGCATATGATGCGATTGGATTAGGATATTCGTACGACGTTGTTTGGCATTCGTCAAGGGTCGTGCGGGTAGGTTTAATTCAATCAAGAAATGACGGGTTGAACTTGACTAGCGCACTATGATTTGTTGGCTTGCGTCAAGGTCATGGGACGCTAGGGGCAAAATATTATCGTGAATTTCAAGTGTTGAAATTTGCAATGAGATTGCATACCTCCTATGAGATAGTTGGATCCCGATACCCACTGCGAGTAAGAGTTACTCCTGGGAGAGTTTTACACAGGACAATTAGCCGATCAAGTAGGTGTCTAGAAAAGTGTTAACGGGGTTACACCTCTGGGAAAATGAGGTTTACTTTAATTAGGTCTGTGCGAAAGCACGGGGGACCTCCCTCAAGTACCGACACTGATCTGGCTGAAAGATTGACGAAATTGTAGGGTGTAATTAATCCCGGCTAATCTTACCTTTTAGGGTTTGAAGGAAGATTTGATAAAAACAGTGGGAGACATCCTGATTAGATAAGATAATAACCAATCTAATCTTGCAAGAGCATACACTAAAGTGTTTTCTTCTCTCTCTCTCCAGGTAGCGACCATGTCAGGCCATAATCAAGATAATAATGTGGATATATTGACTGAACCCGCTTATTATACTGAGCAGGGGAACGTTGGTCTCGTTCTTTCTTATAAGAGTTATAAGACTGAACAGGAAACAGGAGAATATCTAGATTCTCAAGCCGCCCAAAAGAACATGCATGCTGATGCATCTTCTTCAGGTGTGTTAGTTATTGAGAACTGTTTCTCAGTTCACCCTACGTCTTGGGTATTAGATACCGGATCAGGATCCCACATATGTAAATTGTTACATGGGCTACGTAAAGGTAGAGAACTGGGAAAAGGTGATCATTCCGTTCAAGTAGGAAACGGTGCAAGTATTGCAGCCAAAGCAGTTGGTGAATATTACCTAGTATTGCCAAGTCGTAATACACTGATTCTAAATGAGTGCTATTATATACCGAACATGATGTGCAACATTATATCAGTTTCTTTATTAAGTAAAGAAGGATATAATTTTGTAGTAAAGGATAATGTTATGAACATATTCCTAGATCAAAAGTTGATTGCATCAGGCTCGTTACATAATGGCATATTCATTCTCAATCAAAATACAATCCTCAATATATAAAACACACACAAGAGGAAGAGTTCAGAAATGAACGAATCGTTCTTGTGGCATTGTAGACTTGGTCATATCAATGCGACACGACCGGCTAAGTTACATAAGGATAGATATTTGAATCCGTTCGAATTATCATCTTATGATACTTGCCATTCATGTCTCAAAGGAAAAATGACCAAAGCTCCGTTTAGTGGACACGGAGAAAGAGTTACGGAACCCTTAGGACTGGTACATAGTGATGTATGCGGTCCCATGTCTACGCATGCCAGGAACGGTTCTTCTTACTTTATTACATTCACTGACGATCTCTCTAGATTCGGACATGTATTCCTGATGAAACACAAGTCTGAAGCTTTTGAGAAATTCAGAGAATATAAGCACGAAGTAGAGAATCAAACGGGCAAAGGTATTAAGATTCTTCGATCTGATCGAGGAGGTGAATACTTAAGCAATGAGTTCCTAGATTATCTAAAAGAGAATGAGATTTTCTCTCAGCTTACTCCTCCTTATACACCACAGCACAACGGTGTATCGGAACGGAGGAATCGCACCCTATTAGATATGGTGCGCTCTATGATGAGTGAGGCTGAGTTACCTATTTCCTTCTGGGGATATGCACTGGAAACAGCTGCAGACATATTGAATATGGTTCCCACCAAAACTGTGCCAACCACTCCAAATGAGATATGGAAAGGAAAGAGACCATATCTTAATTATGTTAGGTTATGGGGTTGTCCGGCATATGTGAAAACACAAAATCCGGACAAGCTCGGCGCAAGGTCTATTCTATGCAAGTTTATTGGATATCCCAAACATTCGCGCGGTATATCTTCTACCACACCGAAGAATAAAAGGTGTTTGTTTCTCGGCACGCCACCTTTTTAGAAAAGGAATTTCTTGCAAAAGAAATTTGTGGCGAGGAGGTAGAACTGGAAGAGATTCCAGTGACACAAACTATAACAGAAGACTTGGTAGAACCAGAGGATTCAGTAGTACCCAACGAACCCCAGCCTCTCCGCCGATCTAGCAGGGTTTCTCATCCACCTAAGAGATACTACGGTTTTCTCATTGATGGTGGAAGTGAGGATTGCATCATGGAAGATGATGACCCGACTAGTTTCGAGCAGGCCATCACGAGTGGTGACTCTATGAAATGGTTGGATGCAATGCGATCTGAGATGAAATCCATGTACACCAACAAAGTATGGACTTTGGAAAATGCTCCTGAAGGGGTAAAACCCACTGGGAGCAAGTGGATCTTTAAAAAGAAATTTGGTGTAGATGGAAAAGTTGAGACTTTCAAAGCTAGACTTGTAGCAAAGGGTTTTCATCAACGACCAGGTGTGGATTATGACGAAACCTTTTCTCCAGTGGCTATGCTTAAGTCCATCCGGATCTTACTTGCCATTGCTGCATACCATGACTACGAAATCTGGCAAATGGATGTTAAGACCGCCTTTCTAAACGGTGATTTAGAAGAATGCGTGTACATGACTCAGCCAGAGGGCTTCGTAGATGTCACGCCTCGCTTCCCAAAATACGAAATACGAGGGGTAGACAAGGCCAGCCATGCTCCTACGGTCAAGGAAATGTCCTGCTGTAGTCACACTTCGGCTTCTAGTTTTTCATGGTAAACAGTAAATAATGCGCAGGTAAAGAGAGATGCAGTAACTGAATGAAACAATGTAAAGAACTGACCTGATGGGAAACAAAAGGGTATACTCTGGATAGCTAAACAAGATGTCCGTGATGTGCGTCTGGTCCCGGCGAAATCTTCTCCTCACACCGAGCATGCATACTCAGGTCGTCAGAGCGACACAATAGCAATATAATATATATAAAATCATGTGACAGTTCTAACAGTGGTAATAGATATGTGGAACAGTAAATCAATGACATCATAAATAGGAATGTGCAGTAATCAATGCAGCAAAACAGTAAAGCAATAGAACGATATGTCACGTATGTCAACACAGTATATAAGGTATATAAATGCCAGTATTCCTATCAGTCTCTAAGTCTCACTGTACAGGTCACTAAGCCTATCGTCAGTCCAAGTGTGAGAGTCAACCACTCGCGAGTGTCTTCCACCTAAGGGCAAGGGACCACGGGCCCAACATGTAACATGTATATCACGGTGAATATCACATACCCTGTAAATCTCCATATATCTCCCTAAATATATAAGCCGGCATGGGACTCCCGAGATTCTGTTGAACTCACACTTAAACTACCCCACACCCCGTGGTCTACATCAAACGCTAACCATAACCCTAAATACTAATCGATCCGTGACAAGTCTGCGCGAGAATTGGAGGCAGGACCTCCATCAAGCACGTCCCGACTAATACCTAAGATAAATGGCAATGTCTGGTGCCTTATCTGTGACACCCGTGCAAGCGCTTCCATAAGTGTCCCATACCATTTATAGTCACACGTACACGCATCCCACAGACGTCGACAATGCAATAGAATAATAGGGTCATTGATTGTGCACAAGTACGTATCACTTTCACTTATTCACGGATACACGAACACTGACGTACTTGCCATAATCATCACTAAAATCTAACACTGAGTAAATGCACGATATCACTAGGTTATCACTGCAATGATATGGGTATGATATGATGCGTGAACAGTATATGAGCATGATTAGGATGTTATGAAACAGTATTCTATCACTTGCACGATTTATCATGAAACGTACGTGTACAGTTTAGCGAAACGATAAACAGGTAATAATTAGCATGTTCAGTTATCTATCCATCTAATTTAGTTTCATGCCAATCGGATTCCAGGATCGCTAATTATAGCCATTTCATTTTAAGCATTCACGGCTGGAAATCTGGTTTCAGAATCAGAAATCCGTTTCGCAGCACATTTTAATCCCAGTTGGGTTTAGATTTTAGCGACACTACAGTTTGATGAAATCTAGGGTTTTCAGTAAGGTTTTCAACGCAATAGACGGTTTCTCAATTGCATATGTACGTTAGGAAATATATACTGTTTACTATTAATATGTCAATTCTGATTCTGTTGGGACTGTTGCGTCCTGATCTTTTAAATTACAGAATAAATAACAAACGGTAACGAAACAGAATGAAACCAATTGTTTTGTCTAGCTAACAGATTTAACTATAATAAGCAGCAGAGTTCTGCAATTTTCGAGTTAAGGAGATCTTGTGGTACCCATTACGGAACAGCAAGCAATAACTGGAGTCGCTCTGGACTGCAGTCCAGAGTCGCACTCCGATCCAAATATCATCACAATTTAAGTACAGGAATACCAGGAAACCAGTATAGAGTTAAAGTTCGTCGAGTCAGATTCGATTTGAGCCCTCGAGCGCATCATTCTAGTATGTATATAATTTATGGTGAATTTAACGGTTTTCAGGTACAATAAAATTCCAGTTTTACGGTTAAACTTGGAGGCAGTCGTTTTAGTCATTAACGGTCAAATTATCCAACGAAATTCACACACTATACTCACAGCCGTACGGGCCAGATTACACAATCTAGTTCCATCAAATTAGACGAGTAATTTCATTGGGTTCACAAATCAAACAGTTGCATCGTATAATTTATCGGGGATATTTAGTATAGAATTTATAAAATTGTACTTCGTAATAAATACCAATTAGCATGTAGCAAGTATAAAACTTGCCTGGACACGTCTCAGGGATGCACGGTGGCGACGCGGTCTATTGTAATGGCCCGACGCGATCACGACAAAGCTTGGCCTCGGCTCGAGCTTCGCTTGACGGCAACGACGGCGGCTGAAACTGCGGCGTTGGTTGGCCGGAGCAGGGGAGAGGTGCTGAGGGGGAGAGATGAGGGCGATGACGAGAGCGTGGTTACTGGAGGTGATGTTTCCCGGCCAAAGCAGTGGGTTGCGGCCACTGCTAGGGTCGGTTCAGTGCTGGAAAAACTTCGTCGGGGATTGCTGCGGTGGGTGTGCCGGGGAGAAGAGGTCGAGGAGGTAAGTCGTCGGTTAGAGGGGGCGGAGACGATGGTGAGGCGACACGGCGGTGAGGCTACGATGATGAGGGAAGCGGTGTGTTTACGTGGTTGGTAGAGGAAAAGGTGGGCTGGCTCGGAGAGATCGGAGAAGGGAAGAAGAGGAGGTGTCTACGAGGTCGGATAAATGTCTGCGACGTCGAGGCGACGACGACGACGGGTGCAGCGAGGGTGGATGCGTAGGTTCGCTGTGGGGTGGTGGTCGTGGAAAGGAAGAGAGGAGGAGAGAGAAGAGGACGAGAAGGTGAGCGAACAGAGAGAGGAAGGCGAGGTCAGAGATATGGGAATGCCGGCGGCGGTTGAGACGAAGGTGAGGGGGAGGTCGGCTCGGGTGCAGGCGGTGTGGTGGGCGTGACGAAAACTGAGGACGAGGGTGGAGGTGTGCGACGTTGAGGCGGCGAGGTGGAAGTGAGCGACGTTGAGGCGGACGGCGGTGAGTGTGATACGCTGACGTGGGCGTGGGTCCGAGGGGAGCGGGAAAAGAAATGGAGGAGGGAGAGATAGGCGTGTGTGTGTGTGAGAGAGAGAAGAGAGAGAGAAGGAGAGAACGAGTGGAGAGAGAGGGAGACGTGTGAGAGAGAGAGAAGGAGAGAACGAGAGGAGAGAGAGAGACGTGTGAGAGGGAGAGAGAAAAGAGTAACGTGCGCAGTTAGGGAAAATTAGGAGGAGAGAGAGATGAATTTTGAGGGGAGAGAGAAAGAAGCGTGAGAAATTAATAAAAGGAAAAATTAAAGGAAAAAGAAAAAGAGAATGTGGAAATATAAAAATTAATACGGGAAATAATGGAGGGATTAAATGAGTGTTAATGGAAATTTATGGGGGAAAATTAAGAGGTGTTATTGGCAATTTATTTTAGAATTAAAGATGGTTTAAGAGGGAATAAAATAAAGAGATTTGAAATGAAGGAGGGAAAAAGAGGAGCTTGGGCCGGGCTTTTGACGGGCTGCTGGGCTGGGCTAAGAGAAAAGTTAATTAATTTATTAGAGAAGAGGAATGGGCTGAGGATTATTGTGTGGTGATTTGGGTTTAGTTTAAATGAACAAAAGGAATGGGTTGAAGGGAAAATTAGGGTTTTGGGTTTGAATAGAAATATGAAAGGAGATGGGCGTATATAAATTGAGGTTTCTATAAATGGGAAAAAATCATGAGAAATTGGGATAAGGGTCTGAGAAAGGAGAGGGGGAGAACTAAAATAGATTGGGAAAATTTTAAAATAATAAATAATTATAAATAAAATTTTATAGGTTAAAAAAGAAATACGGATATAGGCGTATATAAAAGAACCGGGTATTACGGTAGCTAGTAGGAGCAGCGGAAAGGTGTGCAAGCTGCTTAAATCCATTTGTGGGTTGAAGTAAGCATCGCGGAGTTGGAACATCTGTTTTGATGTTGTAGTCAAAGAGTTTGACTTCATCAAAAATATAGATGAACCTTGTATCTATAAAAAGGTAGCAGAGAGTAAGGTTGTCTTCCTCGTATTGTACGTGGATGACATACTCTTGATAGGAAATGGCATTCCTATGCTGCAATCAGTCAAGCTCTTCTTATCACAAAGATTCTCAATGAAAGATCTAGGTGATGCCTCCTGCATATTGGGAATCATGATCTATAGAGATAGATCTAAACGGATACTGGGATTGTCCCAATCCAGGTACATTGACACCATACTAAAGAGGTTTAGTATGGAAGAATCCAAGCATGGGAACCAACCCACGATCTCTGGATTCACTCTCTCCAAAGATATGTCTCCCAAAACTGATTTGGAGAGAGCTCGCATGCAAGGGATACCCTATGCTTCGGCAGTAGACTCTATCATGTATGCGATGCTATGTACCAGACTCGATGTAGTATACTCACTAAGTGTAGTGAGTCGGTATCAAGCAGATCCTGGAGAGAGTCACTGGACAGCTGTGAAGAACATTCTCAAGTACTTGCGAAGGACTAGAGACATGTTCTTGGTGTATGGTAACGGAGAACTCCGGGTGGAGTCCTCTACCGATTCCAGCTTCCAAAGTGATAAGGACGACTCTAAGTCGCACTCGGGATTTGTCTTTACCCTTAATGGAGGGGCGGTATGTTGGAAGAGTTCCAAACAGGATACCGTTGCAGACTCGACGATGGAGGCTGAATACATCGCTGCCAACGATGCTGCCAAAGAGGCTGTCTGGATAAAGAAGTTCATTAGTGAACTTGGTGTGGTTCCATCCATTGAACATCCAATACCTCTGTATTGCGATAACAATGGAGCTGTGGCTTTGGCCAAGGAACCCAGGTCCCATAAGAAGTCCAGACATATTCTGAGGCGGTATCACCTGATCAATGAGATAGTTGACCGCCGGGAGATCGAGGTCAGGAGAGTAGATACGAAGAAAAACACTGCGTATCCACTCACGAAGGCAATTCCCCAGATACAGTTTGAGAGATTATTCAGGATGCTAGGTATGAGATACTACAGTAGCTGGCCTTAGTGCAAGTGGGAGATTGTTAGTTATGTATAATGCCCTAGAGGCCATTGTTGTACATATGATGTATATTATGATGGGTGCTTGGATATATACAGAGAGGACTTTCTTGCTCGTCATGATAGTATGCTATTTGGTTTCACTTTATCTTAACATGTTGATTTATATTGGTTTACTGTCTTTCTCTCACATGTTGATAAAGCCCTTAGGATCAGTACTTGACTACTGGGACTATGATGAGATCATACTAGTGGGGCCACGGTAGTCGATGAGTACATCCTATAACTGTTCCTAGTCGAGGGTGTATCGAGACAGGGCATCGATACACCACAGTAGACTAGCGTATACGCATCTTGACCCATATGATGGGCGATGGATGATCCCATATCCATTGGTGTTTGACATCAGAGATGGTGTACGAGTGATCAGTGGAGA
Source organism: Agapanthus africanus (assembly GCA_030015575.1). Lineage (NCBI taxonomy): Eukaryota > Viridiplantae > Streptophyta > Magnoliopsida > Asparagales > Amaryllidaceae > Agapanthus > Agapanthus africanus. The sequence continues at coordinate 403,580,223 of CM057349.1, read as the reverse complement.
CTGGGTACACTGGACGGACTCGCCGAGAACTCCCAGATGGTGATATACCACACGTCAGATGGCAGTTCTCCGGTGACACTAGTACAGGGTAGTCTGTAGACCCGAGATCGTCATAGAGTCTTGTGTGATTCCCACTGTGCTTTGATTTCCACCTTACCATATCTAAGAGGGTGTGCAAAACGGTGGCTTTTGGGTACAGTCTCGAATCACATGGAGGCAATGAGTGATAGGAGGGGATTCGTCTCTCCCGGTATAGGGAGTTGATATTGTGCTGTGTTCGATTGGCTATAACTAGAAGTCCTTGGCCAGGGCTGATATAGAGATATACTGGTAAGTGTTACCAGTAGTTTCTTGACCTGTTATGAGCCTCACATCGACACGACTTATCGGTTACTGGGGTCTGACGTATACCACCCCTAGACTAGATATGCGACATATCAGACGAACAGACCGGACTGTATGGGAGCGTTACTGATTGGATTCACAGGAGAACGTACAGGCTAGCTTGTTGATCTTCTGATCGCTCAATACCTGGGTGGCTGTTACGTTTAGCTGACCGCTTGCAGCTTGTAGGTGTTTGATATGATCATCACCTGCTACCGGCGTATTGACGATTCTTTAGAGTCCTACACAGAGGTTTCTTGGCTCAGGCAAAACGGAGTAGAGACACATATGTAATATGTGCAGGACCGAGGATAATGCGATATGTGACACCGTACTATATTCTCGCTATATTTAGATATGAACCGGGTCATCGGATCAAGTGTTGATTCGATGAATTGGTACATGATATATTAGTCGGTTATATTCGATATAGCCGGATTGTCGAGTCAAGTGTTGATTCGATGATTTAATGTATAATAATATATGTGATATATTGTATTACATTATCTAATATTGGCTCACTTTATTATTTCATTTTCTCACAGGGTAATACATTGATTTATATGCGATATATGTTAATCGTATTATTTTTCTTTTGTTGCAAATATATAATATATATGTGATATATATTATTGCAACATGATATGATTAATAATGGAACATGTTTAGTAGAGGTTAAGCAAGGTTAGGGTTTGATTAGGGTTTGCTTCTTCTTGCACCATCTAGAAGCTTTCCTTTTGTCTTGGTTAAGATATTATGGTTGATATTTATCCATGACTCATTCTTTAACCTAACCAAACCATAGCCCTAGTTTATTCTCTACAAAGGTTAAGCTTCTCATCCTTGACCATGGTTCCATAATCAATCATATATTCTTTACTACTATTCATCACAAAAGGATTATCTTTTTCATTCATCATCTTCTTCTCTCCTTAGCTTTGAGAAAGCTTACTAGAAATTCCTTTTGTGATGATTTCATGTGAGATTATGATATAAAAAGAAAGCATAAATACTACTCCATCATCCTCATCTAATCTAGCCCATTAGATTAGGGTGTTCACCTCATTAGAGTGAGAGAGGTTGAGTTATAGCAACTTCGACGTAGATCATCGGAGAAGCGGAACACTACAAGCTAGCATGGATCGTTCGAGTCGTGGAGCCTCTCTTGAGTCCGGAAGATCGTGGATCACGGCGAAGGGACTTCTACTCGGAGCTTGTGAAGCGAAAGAGCGGACTACAAAGGTTGTAATCCCTCACACTTAGTAGTAAAGATGTTTACTTGCATGTTAAACCCTAATAATCTAGCAATGATCCCGGCTTTGGGTTGTTCGGCACATCTAAAATTTTATTCGGGCATGTTTGATGCCTTATGAACCTTCACAAGAGTGCCTTGGAACCCTACAGTATACGCATCTTGACCCATATGATGGGCGATGGATGATCCCATCCATCGGTGTTTGACATCAAAGATAGTATACGGGTGCTCAGTGGAGACTGGGTACACTGAACGGACTCGCTGAGAACTCCTAGATGGATTTATACCTATCGTCAGATAGCAGTTCTCCGGTGACACTGGTACAGGTTAGTCTGTAGACCCGAGATCATTATAGAGTCTTGTGTGATTCCCACTGTGCTTTGATTTCCACTTTACCACGCCCAAGAGGGCGTGCAAAACGGTGGCTTTTGGGTACAGTCCCGAATCACATGGAGGCAATGAGCGATAGGAGGGGTTTCGTCTCTCCCGGTATAGGGAGTTGATGTTGTGCTGTGGTCGATTGGCTATAACTGGAAGTCACTGGCCAGGGCTGATATGGAGTGCTACTGGTAAGTGTTATCAGTAGTTTCTCGACCTGTTATGAGCCTCACATCGACACGACTTATCGGTTACTGGGGTCTGACGTTTACCACCCCTAGACTGGTTATGCGACATATCAGACGAAGAGACCGGACTATACGGTAGTGTTACTGATTGGATTCACAGGAGAATGTACATGCTTGCTTGTTGATCTTCTGATCGCTCAATACCTGGGTGGCTGTTACGTTTAGCTGACCGCTTGCAGCTTGTGGGTGTTTGATATGATCATCACCTACTGCCGGCGTATTGACGATTCTTTAGAGTCCTACATAGAGGTTTCCTGGCTCAGGCAAAACGGAGTAGGAGCACATATGTGATATGTGCGGGACCGAGAATAATACGATATGAGATACCGTATTCTATTCTCGCAATATGTGATATCGTCCGGGTATATGTGATATAATCGGGTCATCGGATCAAGTGTTGATTCGATGAAATAGTACATGTTATATTAGTCGGTTATATGCAATATAGCCGGATTGTCGGATCAAGAGTTGATTCGATAATTTAATGTATAATTATATATGTGATATATTACATTACGTTAACTAATATAAGCTCGCTTTATTGATTCATTTTCTCACCGGATAATACATTGATATATATGCGATATATATTAATTGTATTATTTTCTTTTGTTATAAAATATATTATATATGTGATATATATTATTGTAACATGCTAGGGTTACAAATGCAACATGGTTGTTAAGTTTAAACCAAGTTAGGGTTTGGATTTGGGTTAGCTTTTGGGTTAGCTTTTGGATGAGCTTTCATGAATATTCATGAAGCTTTGTCTTTTGTCATCTAGCTTGATATTTTGTATAGATATTTGTTAACCCAACCCAAACCCTTTACCTATGGTTTATTCTGTACAAGGATTAATCCTTTCATTCTTAACCTATGGTTGCAATTGTAACCACAACAATAATTCATTATTCATTACAAAAACTTTCTTCTTCTTCTTCCTCCTTGAAAAAGCTTGCTAGCTTTTTGTGTGTGATGATTTAGTGTGAGAAATTGAAAACAAAAGAGAGCATAATTCCTACTTCATCATCCTCATCTATTCTAGCCACTTAGATTAGGGTGTTCACTTCTCTAATTACTTCATTAGTGAAGTGTAAGCTCGGGTTAGAGATTCTTCAAGGTAGATCATTTTAGATCAAGAAGATTTCAAGAAAGATGCATCATTTGTAGGGTTCTTAGGCACTCTTACAAGGGTCTTTTAGGCAATAACCATGCCCGATTTAAAATTTAGACGTGCCGAACAACACAAAGCGAGGATCTTTGCTAGATAATTAGGGTTACACATGCAAGTAAAAATCTTTACAACTAAGAGAGAGGGATTACAACCTTTGTAGTCCGCTCCTTCGCTTCATAAGCTCCGAGTAGAAGTCCCTTCGCCGCGATCCATGATCTCCCGGACTCAAGAGAGGCTCCACAACCCGAATGATCCATGCTTGCTTGTAGTCTTCTTTCTTGAAGATGATCTACCTCGAAGTTTCTTTAACTCAAGCTCTCACTCACTAATGAGGTGAACACCCTAATCTAATTGGCTAGATTAGATGAGGATGATGAAGTAGGATTTATGCTCTCTTTTATTATCAAATTCTCACACTCATTCATCACAAAATAAAAACCTAGAAAGCTTTTTAGAGCTCAAGGAAGAAGAAGAAGAATGGATATCCTTTTGTGATGAATAATGAAAAGATTATTATGATTACAAGTGCAACCATGGTCAAAGATGAAGAGGCTAACCAATGTAGAGACTTAACTAGGGTTAAGGGTGTGATTTGGGTCAAAGAAATATCTAGCAAAATATCAACCATAATATCTTTGCTAGAAACAAAGTAAAACCTTCTAGAAGCATCATGAAAGAGCTAACCCAAATCAAACCCTAACCATGTTTAATCTCCATTAATCATGTTGCATTAGTAATCATAACATGTTACAATATTATATATCACATATATAATATATATTTGCAACAAAAGATAATAATACAATTAACATATATCGCATATATATCAATGTATTATCCGGTGAGAAAATGAATCAATAAAGCGAGCCAATATTAGATAATGTAATGAAATATATCATATATATAATTATACATTAAATTATCGAATCAACACTTGATCCGACAATCCGGCTATATCGAATATAACCGACTAATATATCATGTACCGATTCATCGAATCAACACTTGATCCGATGACCCGGCTCATATCAAAATATCGCGAGAATAGAATATGGTATCTCATACCGTATTATCCTCGGTCATGTACATATCACATATGTGCTCCTACTCCGTTTTTCCTGAGTCAAGAAAGCTCTGTGTAGGACTCTAAAAAATCGTCAATACGCCGGCAGTAGGTGATGATCATATCAAACACCCACAAACTGCAATCGGTCAGCTAAACATAACAGCCACCCAGGTATTGAGCGATCAGAAGATTAACAAGCAAGCCTGTACATTCTCCTATGAATCCAATCAGTAACACTCTCGTACTGTCCGGTCTCTTCGTCTAATGGAACCACACCAAGTTCACTAATGAACTTCTTTATCCAGATAGCCTCTTTGGAAGCATCGTTGGCAGCGATATATTCAGCCTCCATCGTCGAGTCTGCAATGGTATCCTGTTTGGAACTCTTCTAACACACCGCCCATCCATTGAGGGTAAAGACAAATCCTGAGTGCAACTTAGAGTCGTCCTTATCACTTTGGAAGCTCGAATCGGTTAAAGGACTCCACCTGGAGTTCTCTGTTACCATACACCAAGAACATCTCTTTAGTCCTTCGCAAGTACTTAAGAATGTTCTTCACAACTATCCAGTGACTCTCTCCAGGATCTGCTTGATATTGACTCACAACACTTAGTGAGTATGCTACATCGGGTCTGGTACATAGCATCGCATACATGATAGAGCTTACTGCCGAAGCATAGGGTATCCCATGCATGCGAGCTCTCTCCAAATCACTCTTGGGAGACATCTCTTTGGAAAGAGTGAGTCCAGAGATCGTGGGTAGGTTCCCACGATTGGATTCTTCCATACTAAACCTCTTTAGTATGGTGTCAATGTACCTGGATTGGGACAATCCCAGTATCCGTTTAGATCTATCTCTATAGATCATAATTCCCAGTATGCAGGAGGCATCACCTAGATCTTTTATTGATAATCTTTGTGATAAGAAGAGCTTGACTGACTGCAGCACAGGAACATCATTTCCTATCAAGAGTATGTCATCGACGTACAATACGAGGAAGACAACTTTACTCTCTGCAACCTTTTTATATATACAAGGTTGATCTACATTTTTGATGAAGTCAAACTCTTTGACTACAACATCAAAGCAGATGTTCCAACTCCGCAATGCTTGCTTTAGCCCATAGATGGATTTAAGCAGTTTGCACACTTTTCCGCTGCTCCCACTATCTACGAAGCCCTCTGGCTGAGTCATGTACATGCACTCTTCTAAATCACCGTTTAGAAAGGCGGTCTTAACATCCATTTGCCAGATTTCGTATTCATGGTATGCAGCAATGGAAAGTAAGATCCGGATGTACTTAAGCATAGCTACCGGAGAAAATGTTTCGTCATAATCCACACCTGGTCGTTGACAAAAACCCTTTGCAACAAGTCTAGCTTTGAAAGTCTCAACTTTTCCATCTACACCAAGTTTCTTTTTAAAGATCCACTTGCACCCAATGGATTTTACCCCTTCAGGAGCAACTTACAAAGTCCATACTTTGTTGCTGTACATGGATTCCATCTCAGATCGCATTGCATCCAGCCATTTCACAGTGTCACCACTCGTGATGACCTTCTCGAAACTAGTCGGGTCATTATCTTCATGCAATCCTCACTCCCACCATCAATGAGAAAATTGTAGTATCTCTCAGGTGGATGAGAAACCCTACTAGATCGGCGGAGAGGCTGGGGTTCGTCGGGAACTACTGAATCCTCAGGTTCCACAAAATCTTCAGTTGCAGTTTGTGTCTCTGGAACTTCTTCCAGCTCTACCTCTTTGCCACTAATTTCTTTTGCAAGAAATTCCTTTTTTAAAAAGGTGGCATGTTGAGCAACAAACACCTTTTGCTCCTCACTGTGGTAGAAAAAAATGTCCATAAGAATTCTTCGGATATCCCACAAACTTGCAAAGAACTGATCGTGCCTCGAGTTTGTCCGGATTTTGTCTTTTGACATAGGCTGGACAACCACTTATCTTAACTAGTTTAAGATACGGTCTCTTCCCACTCCATATCTCATATGGTATGGTAGGTACAGATTTAGATGTAACTTGATTCAATAGGTATGCCCTTGTCTCAAGCGCATAACCCCAGAAGGAAATAGGTAACTCAGCATTGCTCATCACAGAGCGTACCATATCCAATAGGGTGCGATTCCTCCGCTCCGATACACCGTTGTGTTGTGGTGTATAAGGAGGAGTAAGCTGAGAGAGAATCCCATTCTCTTTTAGATAGTCTAGGAACTCATTGCTCAAGTATTCTCCTCCTCGATCAGATCGAAGGATCTTAATACTTTTACCCGTTTGGTTCTCTACTTCGTTCTTATATTCTCTGAATTTCTCAAAAACTTCAGACTTGTGTTTCATCAGGAACACATGTCCGAATCTTGAGAGATCGTCAGTGAATGTAATGAAGTAAGAAGAACCGTTCCTGGCATGTGTAGACATGGGTCCGCATACATCACTATGTACCAGTCCTAAGAGTTCCGTAACTTTTGTTCCGTGTCCACTAAACTGAGTTTTGGTCATTTTACCTTTGAGACATGAATGGAAAGTATCATAAGATGATAATTCGAACAAATTCAAATATCCATTCTTCTGTAACTTAGCTAGCCGTGTCGCATTGATATGACCAAGTCTACAATGCCATAAGAAGGATTCGTTCATTTCTGAACTTTTCCTCTTGTTTGTGTTTTGTATATTAAGGATTGTATTTTGATTGAGAACGAATATGCCATTATGTAACGAGCCTGATCCAATCAACTTTTGATTTAGGAAGATGTTCATAACATTATCTTGTACTACAAAATTATATCCTTCTTTACTTAATAAAGAAACTAATATAATGTTGCACATCATGTTCGGTATATAATAGCGCTCGTTCAGAATCAATGTATTACTACTTGGTAATACAAGGTGATATTCGCCAACTGCTTTGGCTGCAATATTTGTACCATTCCCTACTTGTACGGAATGATCACCCTTTCCCAGTTCTCTACCTTTACGTAGCCCATGTAACAATTTACATATGTGGGATCCCGATCCGGTATCCAATACCCAGGACGTAGGGTGAACTGAGAAACAGTTCTCAATAACTAACACACCTGAAGAAGATGCATCAACATGCTTGTTCTTTGTTTGGGCGGCATGAGAATACAGATATTCTCCTGTTTCCTGCTCAGTCTTATAACTCTTATAAGAAAGAACGGGACCAACGATCCCCTGCTCAGTATAATAAGCGGGTTCAGTCAATACATCCATATTATTATCTTGATTAAGGCCTGACATGGTCGCTACCTGGAGAGAGAGAGAGAGAAGGAAACACTTTAGCGTATGCTCTTACAAGATTAGATTGGTTATTATCTTATCTATCAGGATGTCTCCCACTGTTTTTATCAAATCTTCCTTCAAACCCTAAAAGGTAAGATTAGCCGGGATTAATTACACCCTACAATTTCGTCAATCTTTCAGCCAGATCAGTGTTGGTACTTTGAGGGAGGTTCCCCGTGCTTTCGCACGGACCTAATTAAAATAAACCTCGTTTTCCCAGAGGCTTAACCCCATTAACACCTTTCTAGACACCTACTTGATCGGCTAATTGCCCTGTGTAAAATTCTCCCAGAATTAACTCTTACTCATAGTGGGTATCAGGATCCATCTATCTCATAGAAGGTATGCAATCTCATTGCAAATTTCAACACTTGAAATTCCCGATAATATTCTGCCCCTAGCGATCTATGACCTTGATAAGGTCAACAAACCATAAATCGCAAGTCAAGTTCAACCCATTATTTCCCGATTGAATTAAACCCACCAGCATGACCCTTGACAAGGTCAACAAGGCCGTACGAATACCCTAATCCAATCACATCTCATGTTTTAGCAGATAAACATTAATTAGCTACCGTACACTGTGCCTTGATAAGGTCAACAAACGCAACATGAATACTAAGCAAGATTTATCTGAAATGACGGAGGGCTACGACAGGTTTTTAAGAAAAGCATGAGCGTAATGAACTTGATATTTTCGTAGAATCGAGTGATTTTGAAAAGGAGTGTTTTTTAGGCTTTCATTAGTTTTAGCTAAAGAGGTCACTCCCGGTGAAGGGATCTCGGCTCTTTCCCCATCGAATAAGGTGCAGGGTATATCATATATACCGCGGTGCAAAGCAAGAACTATTTAAGCTGTCAAAAATTAAACCGTGAGTTTGTAGCATCTGCCAGTTTTGCTAAAGAGGTCACTCCCGGTGAAGGGATCTCGGCTCTTTCCTCATCGAATAAGATGCAGGGTATATCATATATACCGCTATGCAAAGCAAGACTGTAGCTACCCTTTTTATAAAGTTTTGATTCTACAACATCTTTTAGGTTTCTTTTCTTTTATTAATCTTGTTCCCTTCCGAACGACGGCCGAGACGCGTGGTCGTCTCGCCTGAGGCTCGGGGCAGATGCTAATTGGTGCTATTCGTCTACCTCTCCGAAGATGCCAAGTTGATTTATGGCACCGTATATCGAAGGTTTAAACGGATGTGTCCGATGTAGCAGACTTCGTCAGATTCCCCCTCGCTTGAGGGGTTTTTGATTGTGAGGACACTCTTCCCTGCAGGCGCAAGCCCCTGCAGTTAATTACGCTACCGCATCGCGGTAACCACTTTCTCCTTCTCCAGATGGTCACTTCGTGTCGTGTATGTTTATTTTATGTTTAGTTGCCCGTGGATTGTGTACGGAGGCTGAGTTATGTCGTCGCCCGTAGGGCGTGGACTAGTCCAAATCCGTATTATCTTAGATTTGGGTTTGGGGGTTTGGGTTTAAGGATACGTTAGCCTCATTTGAGACTAAGATCGACTTAAACGTTTGTTAAAGATACGTTAGTCTAGTTTTTAGACTAAGATCAACTTAACGGGATCGTTTAGATCCAACAAGAGAGCAATAAAAGGGGGCTCTGTTGTTTAGTTTAGTGACATTACGGTCGGTAGGTAGTTTAAGGACATTGCGGTCCAATGTTAGTTTTAAGACGTTGCGGTCAAGGTTAAGGACCTCATAGTCCATGGATTTAGGAACTCCACAGCCCGTAGTTAGTTTTAAGACATCCCGGTCAAGGTTAAGGACCTCATAGTCCATGGATTTAGGGACTCCACAGTCCGATGTTAGTTTTAAGACATCTCGGTTAAGGCTAAGGACCTCATAGTCCATGGGTTTAAGGACCCCACAGTCCGTATCAATGTGTGGTCATCGGGACCCGTCACCTCTTTGAAAACGTTGAGGAATTACAACGCCAAGTATCAAAGGAGTGAAGAGATGTACCCTTGAACCGGGGTGGATTAAATAGTCTTTGGCCCAATTTGGGATCAAGACCAATTAATTATGTTATGAGCCCATTAGCCCAGTTAAGTCTGAATTGAGGACTTATGGCTATCTTGGGCTAAGTCCAATCATGTTTGGAATATTGGCTTCCTGTTGGTCCATTGAAGGAGAGGCTTTGCCTCTGGCCATTTAGCCAATTGGGATAACGTTAATTCAGCAGTGTTGAACACTGGGATCAAGTTAGTGTTTTAACACTAAAAGACAGTTGGTGTTAAACACCAGCAACAGGGGGTTCAAATTAGTGTTAAATACTAGAGCAAATCAGTGTCAAACACTAGCAGCAGTGGTTTCAAATTAGTGTTAAACACTAAGAATAATCAGTGTTAAACACTGGTGACAGAGATTTCAATTTAGTGTTAAACACTGAGGCAAGAGAGGTCACGTGGTAGCACGTGAGGGCGCCCTCCCTTCATTTGTTCTGCTGAGAATATTGCATCTTTTAGAGCATCACGTGCCATCACGTGATGGGCATTTAAATGCTTGTATGTTAAAGCTTCTGCCAAAGGTCACGTGGGTCACGTGAGGCACTGCCTCAAAGGCCCTTCTTTGTGGATCTTTTCGGGGGTCACGTGGTGGCACGTGACCCTGCCTCTTTGTATATTTTTTAGAAGATCTGTTAATCCCTTTTTAAGAATTAAATTCTTCGTAGGGTTGAACCCTAACGATAAATTTAAGAGGAATTAAATTCCTATTCCCTTCTGAAGATTTATATTCTGGGATAGAGTTGGTCTCTGAATTTTCTGTAGGAATTAAATTCCTCATATATGTGAAGAACTGAATTCCATCATAGGGTTAAACCCTAATGAAAGCTTTAAAGAAATTAAATTCCCACTCTCATTTAGAGAGGCATGAGATTCTGTCATAGGGTGAAACCCTAATTTCTTCTTTTTTAAAGGAATTAAATTCCTGTTATTTTAACAGAACTAATTTCTTAACTAGGGTTGAACCCTGATTCTGTTCATTCTGAAGGAATTAAATTCCCATAACATAGGGTTAAACCCTAATTTTATTTTAAAGGAATTAAATTCCTATAGTTCTGTGAGAATTAAATTCTCAAGCTTCCATTCCCTCTCTATACTTTGGATCTGCATGGCAGGATCTCAACCCAATGAGAATTAAATTCTCAATTCAAGGGGAGATGTGCACTTTACAGATCCCCCACCAAAGAGAGAACTATGTTCTTCTGTTTTATATCAGAGTTAAACTCTGTTGAGAATTAAATTCTCTTTTTTCTTTCAAAAAGCCTTCCCTTTCTTACTTAGGGTTTTCTTTTGCAGAAGATCCAAATTCCTCCAAAGTATCAAGGCTCTCTTCTTTTTTATGTATCGATCCCATTTGCCTATCTGTCTCCCTTGGCTCCTATTTATAGGAGAAGGAGAAGAATCAATTAGTTTCGATCAATCATTCATTAAGGGATCTGATTTGTATTCACCATTCGTTTGGACCTTTGGATTGTTAGGTGAATTTTATTCACCATTGGATTTTAAATCCAGAGATGTTCCTTTGTTATTTCGGTTAGATTTTAAGGGGAAATCTTTCCGAATTCAAGATTTTTCCATAGATAGGTGATATTTAATCACCTTTAAATTTTTAATTCAATCGGTTCCAAATAATCATTTTCCTTTGGAAAGATTTGAGTGATCTCTTCTCAGAATTTGATTCTGTTAAATAAATAGGCTTTGAAAGCCGGTCATGTGTGTCCACGTGACCCCTGGTCACGTGTGGCCACGTGACCCCTGGTCACGTGTGGCCACGTGACCCCTGGTCACGTGTGGGCACATGACCCCTTGGAACGAGCCCTCTTCTTCTTTTCGCGCTCTGCCTTCTTCCGCTGCTTAGCCGTCACGTGCCACCATGTGACCCCTGGTCACGTGTCAGCACGTGACCCTTGTCTGGAGCCTTTTTCTTAATTTAACCAGAGAATGAGTCCGCTGCTTTTAAATGTCACGTGCCAACACGTGACCCCTGGTCATGTGTGAGCACGTGACCTCTTCTGAAGCCTTTTCCTTGATTTGATCAGGGAACTGATGTGCCTTTGAAGCCGCTTTTAAATGTCACGTGCCAACACGTGACCCTGGTCACATGGGAGCAGGTGACCCTTTCTGAAGCCCTTTTCTTTGATGTAGTCAGGAAACTGAATCTACCTTGCCGATGCTTTTAGATGTCACGTGCCAACACGTGACTGCTGGTCACGTGTGAGCACGTGACCCTTTTCTGAAGCCTCTTCCGTAGGCTTTCCTGATTTTAAATCAGGATACAAATCTCATTAATAAAAATCCCATCAATTAATGCTTCCTAAGCATCACAGAAGAAATGAAAGCAGAAATATTTATATATCAGCATATATATATATTTAGTATAAGCATTCATCTCAGGCAGTAATATGATCTCATCACAGAATATTGCGGCAGAAGATAACGTATGAAATATTGGATATACTAGGACGTCCGTGTTTTATTTCGAACCTGTATAAAACACGGATTCCACGGTCGCGATGAATAGCCAAACCCACATCCCTAGACCCCTACGAGAGCGGCAAGTAACACTGCCAATTTTAGGGTTAGGAGACCCGGTCTTGACTCCTCGAGATGGCCTCCCACTGTACCCCAGAATCCGGTTACTTGTGCTCCCCTCCTTGGGTCTACCTAATACGGAAAAGTAAACAATATACACTGGTGACATCAACCTCATCCCGGAAGTGCCCCAACAAAAGAATATTACATGAATGAAAATAAAAACCCTCATCTCACATAAAACCCCCGGCTATTCAGAACACGACGATCCAATATAACATATCACAAGAACACATAATATCTCATATCATCAACGTAAGTAAGTATGCATACACCGATCGTTGTTGATGTATAGCAACGAAAACCGGCGATACAACTACATACTACACTTACGGTCACAGAAAAGAAAGTGTAAAACTACAACATTTTGAATTCACAATCTCTTTAGATATCGTAAATCCGAAATATCACATACTTCGCATTTCATGCCTAACTATATGAATTCCACATATTGTATCACATTCCAGATAAATAGACAAAGTTAAACTTTCCGATCGAATAATCAAATACCCAAGATTTCCAAAATAGTTCAACACTTGAGCGGAGTTCAAAAAATCCCAGAATATGTCACAGTACCAATGGTCCAGCCGTAGAAGGGTCAAACCAACACCTCACATGTGGCAACGCCGTACTGCCCCAAACCCTAAGGTTTAGAGGCGGTTCAGACGGTCACATAATCGAGTTAAGATTTGTGTTCTTCTAGAGGGTCCACCGCGTTACTTGCACATTTTTCCGAAAGATTTAAACTCAAGAAAAATTCAACACTTGAAAGTTTTTCGTGCTGGGAAAAAGTGAGTTAATGATATCCGTTCGAACATTTTAACAGTTTCTAAAATATCCGGAAAACAAAACAAAATTAAACTTTCCGATCGAATCAACAATTACAAAATATCCCCAGAGAACTCAACACTTGAGCAAGATTAAAAATACCCAAAAATATGCAAAAATACCTACGGAGATTACTGTGCAAAAAACTAAGCCTAATTCTCCTGTACGAACGCGGATCCGCGGCGCAAGTCATGGTCTTGCCGCGGTTCCGCGGCAGTTTGTGGGAATTAATTGCTCGTTTTTCACAGTAATTCTTATAATTCCCTGCTGATTTTTTGAGTATTTTTAATACAGAAAACACCAACTTTTTAGAAAATTTCCAGAGAGGGGGTCTATTTCGACGTTTCGGGGTTCCATCGGACTTTTAACTTCGTATACACATCGCCTAATGCTCTAGCTAGGCTCTGATACCACTGTAGGGTTCCTAGGCACTCTTACAAGGGTCTATAAGGTATCAACCATGCCCGATTTAAAATTTAGACGTGCCGAACAACCCAAAGCGAGGATCTTTTCTAGATAATTAGGGTTACACATGCAAGTAAATATCTTTACAATTAAGGGAGAGGGATTACAACCTTTGTAGTCCGCTCCTTCGCTTCATAAGCTCCGAGTAGAAATCCGTTCGCCGCGATCCATGATCTCCCGGACTCAAGAGAGGCTCCACAACCCGAATGATCCATGCTTACTTGTAGTCTTCCTTCTCGAAGATGATCTACCTCGAAGTTTCTTTAACTCAAGCTCTCACTCACTAATGAGGTGAACACCCTAATCTAATTGGCTAGATTAGATGAGAATGATGAAGTAGGATTTATGCTCTCTTTTATTATCAAATTCTCACACTTATTCATCACAAAATAAAAACCTAGAAAGCTTTTTAGAGCTCAAGGAAGAAGAAAAATGAATATCCTTTTGTGATGAATAATGAAAAGATTATTATGATTACAAGTGCAACCATGGTCAAAGATGAAGAGGCTAACCAATGTAGAGACTTAACTAGGGTTAAGGGTGTGGTTTGGGTCAAAGAAATATCCAGCAAAATATCAACCATAATATTTTTGCTAGAAACAAAGTAAAACCTTCTAGAAGCATCATGAAAGAGCTAACCCAAATCAAATCTTAAACATGTTTAATCTTCATTAATCATGTTGCATTAGTAATCATAACATGTTACAATATTATATATCACATATACAATATATATTTGCAACAAAAGATAATAATACAATTAACATATATCACATATATATCAATGTATTATCCGGTGAGAAAATGAATCAATAAAGCGAGCCAATATTAGATAATGTAATGAAATATATCATATATATAATTATACATTAAATTATCGAATCAACACTTGATCCGACAATCCGGCTATATCGAATATTACCGACTAATATATCATGTACCGATTCATCGAATCAACACTTGATCCGATGACCCGGCTCATATCAAAATATCGCGAGAATAGAATACGGTATCTCATATCGTATTATCCTCGGCCATGCACATATCATATATGTGCTCCTACTCCGTTTTGCCCGAGTCAAGAAACCTCTGTGTAGAACTCTAAAGAATCGTCAATACGCCGACAGTAGGTGATGATCATATCAAACACCCACAAGCTGCAAGCGGTCAGCTAAACGTAACAGCCACCCAGGTATTGAGCGATCAAAAGATCAACAAGCAAGCATGTACATTCTCCTGTGAATCCACTCAGTAACACTCCCGTACTGTCTGGTCTCTTCGTCTGATATGTCGCATATCTAGTCTAGGGGTAGTATACGTCAGACCCCAGTAACCGATAAGTCGTGTCGATGTGAGGATCATAACAGGTCAAGAACCTACTGATAACACTTACCAGTAGTACTCAATATCCGCCATGGCCAGGGACTTCCAGTTATAGCCAATCGAACACAACACAATATCAACTCCCTATACCGGGAGAGATGAATCCCCTCCTATCGCTCATTGCCTCCATGTGATTCGGGACTGTACCCAAAAGCCACCGTTTTGCACGCCTTCTTGGATGTGGTAAGGTGGAAATCAAAGCACAGTGGGAATCACACAAGACTCTATGACGATCTCGGGTCTACAGACTAACCTGTACCAGTGTCACCGGAGAACTGCTATCTGACGTAAGGTATAATACCATCTGGGAGTTCTCGGCGAGTCCGTCCAGTGTACCCAGTCTCCACTGAGCACCCGTACACCATCCTTGATGTCAAACACTGATGGATATGAGATCATCCATCGCCCATCATATGGGTCAAGATGCGTATACGGTAGTCTACTCTGGTGTATCGATGCCCTGTCTCGATACACCCTCGACTAGGAACAGTTATAGGATGTACTCATCGACTACCGTTGCCCTACTAGTATGATCTCATCATAGTCCCAGTAGTCGAGTACATATCCTAAGGGCTTTATCAACATGTGAGAGTAAGACAGTAAACTAATATAAGTCAACATGTTAAGATAAAGTGAAACCAAAAAGCATACTATCATGACAAGCAAGAAAGTCCTCTCTATATATATCCAAGCATCCATTATAATATAAATCATATGTACAACAATAGCCTCTAGGGCATATACATAACTAACATCATTCACCTCTTGGAGCCTCACGAGGGTCGGAGTTCATGATGATCGCAGTGAAGGGACCTCAACACGGAGTTTATGAAGCGAAGGAACGGACTACAAAGGTTGTAATCCTTATCTCTTTACTTCTTTGTATGTGATACAAACTTTGTTACCCTAGATATTCTAGCATGATTCATGGTTTGCTTGCTTTGCACCTCTCTAAATTTTAAAGTGTCACGAGTGATGCTACCAAACCCTATACTAGGTGCAAAGGAAGCCCAATAGTGGTATCAGAGCTACTAGGCATTGGATGTCGACCTATGGAGGGTACTCACTGTGTGACAGTGTGGCGAAGCATAGGCTCTTACCCCCAGGGTGTCCTAAGACCGGAAGGTGTTCCGGTGGGTTGTAGTCCTCGTGAGGGTGCATGCATAAAAAGTAGCTGGTGAGGGACCCGTTGGTGCCATGGTGACCCCATTGGATGGGGTGGCTGCCTAACCAATAGTGGTATCAGAGCCAAACTATAATTCTAGATAAGGTGTTATAACAATTATGAAAACAAAATCCACTCCGAAATATGATATTATGCTAACCCCATTTTGCTCTCTGTAAATTTTCCAAAAAGTTCTCTAAAAAATTTTCAAACGAGTGCAGAATGATATCTGGGACATTACAAGAACTTGGGTGAAATACGGAGGGAGGGGATCGGATTTTGGCTGAGCCCCTAGCCAGGAATTCCGGCCCGGCCTGCTCCCTCACCCCCTCTGGCCTCCATATTCCTCATGTGCTCTGTTATGTTCAATTTGGGTTCCCTAGTATTGTTTATTTAGCCCAATTTTCATGTGATGATCTGTTTGACCTGGGGATAATTCGTAGTGCTTCGTAGTCGTATAACTTAACACTGTATTGGTAACCTTGACTATTTTTAGCAGTTCGATCGAACTTCGCACACCACATTTTGTACCCCGCTGAAATTTCCAAGTGTTGTAATTTTCCGAAATTGATTGTTCTCGTAAAATCGTACAAGTACCTCTATGGACCCCCTAGAAGACTATAATAACCTTAAATCGATTCTATGCCCACGGAACCGCGAACGAACCTTCGGGTTTGCCGTAGTTCCGTGGTGTCATAGGTGAGGCGTTGGTTAACTCCTTCTATGGCTGGTCCATGGACACTGTGGCATATGCTGAGTGTTTTAACTTTGCTTAAGTGTTGAGCTCACGGGAGTAATTTGTGAGTGTATGTTGATTCGATCGAAACGTTAAATATCGTCATGATATTCTGTGATTGTGATACAATATGTGGAATTCATATAGTTAGGCATGAAATCCGTAATATGTGATATTTCGGGTTTACGATGTCTAAGGAGATTATGGATTCCAAATGTTGTAGTTTTTCACTTTCTTTTCTGCGACCGTAAGTGTAGTATGTGGGGTATTGCCTGCTTCGTTGCTATACATCAACGACAATCGGGATACGCATACGTGCTTACGTTGATAATATGAGATATTATGTGTTGCTGTGATATGTTATATTGGATTGTCGTGTTTTGAATAGCCGGGGGTTTATGTGAAATGAGGGTTTTTATTTTCATTCATGTAAAATTCATTTTATGTAATATTGTTTTATTGGGGCACTTCCGGGTTGAGGTTGATGTCACCATTGTATATTATTTACTTTTCCGCATTAGGATAGACCCAAGGAGGGGAGCACAAGTAACCGGGTTCTAGGGTCCAGTGGGAGGCCATCTCGAGGAGTCGAGACGGGGTCTCCTAACCCTAGAATTGGCAGTGTTACTTGCCGCTCTCATAGGGGTCTAGGGATGTGGGTTTGGCTATTCATCGAGACCGTAGAATCCGTGTTTTATACTGGCTCGATATAAAACACGGACGTCCTAGTATATCCAATATTTCATATGTTATCTTTTGCTGCAATGTTCTGTGATGAGATCATATTACTGCCTGAGACGAATGC
Source organism: Agapanthus africanus (assembly GCA_030015575.1). Classification (NCBI taxonomy): domain Eukaryota; kingdom Viridiplantae; phylum Streptophyta; class Magnoliopsida; order Asparagales; family Amaryllidaceae; genus Agapanthus; species Agapanthus africanus. The sequence goes on along the minus strand of CM057349.1, from coordinate 403,562,415 downwards.
TTATACTATATATATAATGATATATAAATATTACTGCTTTCGTTTCTTCTGTGATGCTTAGGAAGCATAAATGATGGGAATTATTAATGAGATTAATAAAAGAAAAGAAACCTAAAAGATGTTGTAGAATCAAATTTTCAAAAAGGGTAGCTACAGTTTTATACTTTGCATAGTGGTATATATGATATACCCTGCACCTTATTCGATGAGGAAAGAGCCGAGATCCCTTCACCGGGAGTGATCTCTTTAGCAAAACTGGTAGATGCTTCAAACTCATGGTTTAGTTTTTGATTGCTTCTATAGTTCTTGCTTTGCACAACGGTATTTATGAAATATACTGCACCTTATTCGATAAGGAAAGAGCCGAGATCGCTTCACCGGGAGTGACCTCTTTAGCAAAACTAGAAAAGCCTAAAAAACACTCCTTTTCAAAATCACTTGTTTCTACAACGATATCAAGTTCATTACGCAATAGGTTTTCTGAAAAACCTGCGTAACCCTCCGTCATTTCATATAAGTAATATATAGTATTCGTGCTGCGGTAGTTTGGCATGCGTCAAGGCGTAGTGTACAGTAGCTGATTACTACTTATCTGTAGCATGAGATGCGATTGGATTAGGGTATTCGTACGGCGTTATTTGGCATGCGTCAAGGGTCGTACAGGTGGGTTTAATTCAATCACGAAATGTACGGGTTGAACTTGACTAGCGGACTATGGGTTGTTTGGCATGTGTCAAGGTCATAGCACGCTAGGGGTAAAAGCATTATCGGGAATTTCAAGTGTTGAAATTTGCAATGAGATTGCATACCTCCTATGAGATAGTTGGATCCTGATACCTACTGCAAGTAAGAGTTACTCCTGGGAGAGTTTTACACATGATAATTAGCCGATCAAGTAGGTGTCTAGAAAAGTGTTAACGGGGTTATGCCTCTGGGAAAATGAGGTTTATTTTAATTAGGTCCGTGCGAAAGCACGGGGAATCTCCCTCAAAGTACCAATACTGGCCTGGCTGAATGATTGGCGAACTTGTAAGGTGTAATTAATCCCGGCTAGTCTTTCCTTTTAGGGTTTGAAGGAAGAATTGATGAAAACAGTGGGAGCCATCCTGATTAGATAAGATAATAACCAATCTAATTTTGCAAGAGCATACGCTAAAGTATTTTCTTCTCTCTCTCCAGGTAGTGACAGTGTCAGGCTTTAATCAAGATAATAATATGGATGTATTGACTGAACCCGCTTATTATACTGAGCAAGGGAACGTTGATCCCGTTCTTTCTTATAAGTGTTTTAAGACCGAGCAGGAAATAGGAGAATATCTGGATTCTCACACCGCCCAAACGAAGAACAAGCATGTTGATGCATCTTCTTCGGGTGTGCTAGTTATCGAGAACTGTTTCTCAGTTCACTCTACGTCCTGGGTATTAGATACCGGATCGGGATCCCACACATGTAATATGTTACGTGGGCTATGTAAAGGTAGAGAACTGGGAATGGGTGATCATTCCGTAAGAGTAGGGAATGGTGCAAATGTTGCAGCCAAGGCAGTTGGCGAATATCACCTTGTATTACTAAATGGTAATACATTGGTTCTGAACGAATGCTATTACATTCTGACCCTGATATGCAATCTTATATCAGTTTCTTTATTGAGCAAAGAACGATATAATTTTGTAGTACAGGATAATGTTATGAACATATTTCTGGATCAAAAGTTGATTGGATCAGGATCGTTAAATAATGGCATATACGTTCCCAACCAAACTACAGTACTTAATGTACAAAACACACACAAGAGGAAGAGTTTAGAAATGAACGAATCCTTCTTGTGGCATTGTAGACTAGGTCATATCAATGCGACACGGCTAGCTAAGTTACATAAGGATGGATATTTGAATCCGTTCGAATTTTCATCTTATGATACTTTCTAGTCATGTCTCAAAGGCAAAATGACCAAAATTCCGTTTAGTGGACACGGAGAAAGAGTTACGGAACTCTTGGGACTGATACATAGTGATGTATGTGGTCCCATGTCTACACATGCCAGGAATGGTTCTTCCTACTTCATTACATTCACTGACGATCTCTCAAGATACGGACATGTGTTCCTGATGAAACACAAGTCTGAAGCTTTTGAGAAATTCAGGGAATATAAGCACGAAGTAGAGAACCAAACGGGCAAAAGTATTAAGATCTTTCGATCAGATCGAGGAGGAGAATACTTGAGCAATGAGTTCCTGGACTATCTAAAAGAGAATGGGATTCTCTCTCAGCTTACTCCTCCCTATACACCACAACACAACGGTATATCGGAGTGGAGGAATCGCACCCTATTAGATATGGTGCGCTCTATGATGAGCAATGCTGAGTTGCCTATTTTCTTCTCGGGTTATGCGCTTGAGACAGCCATAGACCTATTGAATAGGGTTCCCACCAAATCTGTGCCAACCACTCCATATGAGATATGGAAATGAAAGAGACCACATCTTAATTACATTAAGATATGGGGTTGTCTGACATATATGAAAACAAAAAATCCGGACAAGCTCGAGGCAAGGTCAGTTCTGTGCAAGTTTATTGGATATCCTAAGCATTCGTAAGGGTATATCTTCTACCACTCCGAAGAACAAAAAGTGTTTGTTTCTCGACATGCCACCTTCTTAGAAAAGGGTTTTCTTATGAAACAAGATAGTGGCAATGAGGTAGAACTGGAAGAAGTTCCAGCGATACAAACTGCAACTGAAGATTTAGTGGAACCAGAGGATTCAGTAGTTCCAAACGAACCCCGGCCTCTCCACCGATCTAGTAGGGTTCCTCATCCACCTGAGAGATACTACGGTTTTCTCATAGACGGTGGGAGCGAGGATTGCAACATGGAAGATGATGACCCAACTAGCTTCGAGCAGGCCATCACGAGTGGGGACTCTATGAAGTGGCTAGATGCAATGCGATCTGAGATGGAATCCATGTACACCAACAAAGTATGGACTTTGAAAGTTGATCCTGAAGGGGTAAAACCCATTGGGAGCAAATGGATCTTTAAGAAGAAACTTGGTGTAGATGGAAAAGTGGAGACTTTCAAAGCTAGTCTTATTGCAAAGGGTTTTCGTCAACGACCAGGTGTGGATTATGACGAAACCTTTTCTCCAGTGGCTATGTTTAAGTCCATCCGGATCTTACTTGCCATTGCTGCATACCATGACTACGAAATCTGGTAAATAGATGTTAAGACCGCCTTTCTAAATGGTGATTTATAGGAGTGCGTGTACATGACACAGCCAGAGGGCTTCATAGACAGTGGGATCAGCGGAAAGGTGTGCAAGCTGCTTAAATCCATCTACGGGTTAAAGAAAGCATCGTGGAGTTAGAACATCTGTTTTGATGTTGTAGTCAAAGAGTTTGACTTAATCAAAAATATAGATGAACCTTATATTTATAAGAAGGTTGCAGAGAGTAAGGTTGTCTTCCTCGTATTATATGTGGATGACATACTCTTGATAGGAAATGATGTTCCTATGCTGCACTCGGTCAAGCTCTTCTTATCACATAGATTCTCAATGAAAGATCTAGGTGATGCCTCTTGCATTTTGGGAATTAAGATCTATAGAGATTGATCTAAACGGATACTGGGATTATCCCAATCCAGGTATATTGACACCATACTAAAGAAGTTTAGTATGGAAGAATCCAAGCGTGATAACCAACCCACGATCTCTGGACTCACTCTCTCCAAAGAGATGTCTCCCAAGACTGATTTGGAAAGAGCTCGCATGCAAGGGATACCCTATGCTTCAGCAGTAGCTCTATCATGTACGCGATGCTATGTACCAGACCCGATGTAGCATACTCACTAAGTATAGTGAGTAGGTATCAAGCAGATTCTGGAGAGAGTCACTGGACAGCTGTGAAGAACATTCTCAAGTACTTACGAAGGATCAAGGAGATGTTCTTGGTGTATGGTAACGGTGAACTCCAGGTGGAGTCGTTTACTGATTCGAGCTTGCAGAGTGATAAGGACGACTCTAAGTCGCACTCGGGTTTTGTCTTTACCCTCAATGGAGGGGCGGTGTGTTGGAAGAGTTCCAAACAGGAAACCGTTGCAGACTCGATGATGGAGGCTGAATACATCGCTGCCAACGATGCTGCCAAACAGGCTGTCTGGATGAAGAAGTTCATCGCTGAACTTGGAGTGGTTCCATCCATTGAGCATCCAATACCTTTGTATTATGATAACAATGGAGCTGTGGCTTTGGCCAAGGAACCCAGGTCCCATCAGAAGTCCAGACATATTCTGAGGCGGTATCACCTGATCCGGGAGATAGTTGATCGCCGGGAGATCGAGGTCAGGAGAGTTGATACGAAGGACAACACTGCGGATCCACTCACGAAGGCCATACCCCAGATACAATTTGAGAGATTATTCGGGATGTTGGGTATGAGATACTACAACAGCTGGCCTTAGTGCAAGTGGGAGATTGTTAGTTATGTATAATGCCCTAGAGGCCATTATTGTATATATGATGTATATTATAGTGGATGCTTGGATATATATAGAGACGACTTTCTTGCTCGATATGATAGTATGCTATCTGGTTACCCTTTGTCTTAACATGTTGACTTGTATTAGTTTACCGTCTTACTCTCACATATTGATAAAGCCCTTAGGATATGTACTTGACTACTGGGACTATGATGAGATCATACTAGTATGGCCAGGGTAGTCAACGAGTGTATCCTATAATTGTTCCTAGTCGAGGGTGTATCGAGACAGGGCATCGATACACCAGAGTAGACTAGCGTATACGCATCTTGACCCATATGATCGGCGATGGATGATCCCATAACCATCGGTGTTTGACATCAAAGATGGTGTATGGGTGCTCAGTGGAGACTGGGTACACTGAACGGACTCGCCGAGAACTCCTAGATGGATTTATACCTATCGTCAGATAGCAGTTCTCCGGTGACACTGGTACAGGTTAGTCTGTAGACCCGAGATCGTCATAGATTCTTGTGTGATTCCCACTGTGCTTTGATTTCCACCTTACCACGTCCAAGAGGGCGTGCAAAACGGTGGCTTTTGGGTACAGTCCCGAATCACATGGAGGCAATGAGCGATAGGAGAGGTTTCGTCTCTCCCGGTATAGGGAGTTGATGTTGTGCTGTGGTCGATTGGCTATAACTGGAAGTCCCTGGCCAGGGCTGATATGGAGTCCTACTGGTAAGTGTTATCAGTAGTTTCTCGACCTGTTATGAGCCTCACATCGATACGACTTATCGGTTACTGGGGTCTGACATTTACCACCCCTAGACTGGAAATGCGACATATCAGACGAAGAGACCGGATTATACGGTAGTGTTACTGATTTGATTCACAGGAGAATGTACATGCTTGCTTGTTGATCTTCTGATCGCTCAATACCTGGGTGGCTGTTACGTTTAGCTGACCGCTTGCATCTTGTGGGTGTTTGATATGATCATCACCTACTGCCGGCGTATTGACGATTCTTTAGAGTCCTACACAGAGGTTTCCTGGCTCAGGCAAAACGGAGTAGGAGCACAAATGTTATATGTGCGGGACCAAGAATAATACGATATGAGATACCGTATTCTATTCTCGCGATATGTGATATCGGCCGGGTATATGTGATATAGCCGGGTCATCGGATCAAGTGTTGATTTGATGAAATGGTACATGTTATATTAGTCGGTTATATGCAATATAGCCGGATTGTCGGATCAAGAGTTGATTCGATAATTTAATGTATAATTATATATGTGATATATTACATTACGTTAACTAATATAAGCTCGCTTTATTGAATCATTTTCTCACCGGATAATACATTGATATATATGCGATATATGTTAATTGTATTATTTTCTTTTGTTACAAAATATATTATATTTGCGGTGGCTTAACAAGTGATTTTCCGATTACTATTGGTTTACATCAAGGATCTGCATTAAGTCCTTTCCTGTTTACCATCGTGATGGATGAGCTTACTAGAACTATCCAAGATGAGGTCCCTTGGTGTATGCTATTCGCTGATGATATTGTTCTAGTAAATGAGACGAAAGCAGGGGTTAATGCCAAATTGGAATTATGGAGACAAACATTGGAATCTCGGGGATTCAGATTGAGCAGGTCCAAGACAGCATATATGCACTGCAAATTTAGTAGCCAGAGAAGTCAAAACCATATTGGTATAACATTGGAAGGGCAAGAGATATCACCGAGCGACCAGTTTAGATATCTAGGTTCCATCATCCAAAGGAATGGGGAGATCGATAGTGATGTTAATCAAAGGATCCAAGCTGGTTGGTTGAAATGGAGGAGTGCAACAGGGATTTTGTGTGATCGTAACTTTCCGTTAAAATTGAAAGGGAAGTTTTATCGGAGCGCTATTCGGCCTGCCTTATTATATGGTACAGAATGCTGGGCTCCTAAGAAGCATCATACACAGAAGATGCACGTAGCGGAGATGCGCATGCTTCGTTGGATGTGCGGTAACACTAGAAAAGACAAGGTGCGAAATGAGGATATTCGTGCAAAAGTTGGTGTAGCACCCGTGGAGGAGAAGATGCGGGAAAACCGGCTTAGATGGTTTGGTCATGTGCGACGCAGACCTATGGAAGCACCGGTTCGACGAATAGATACTCTCGATATGGGTAATGGCAAAAGGGCAAAAGGGAGACCGAAGAAAACATGGATGGAGGTGATACGAAACGATATGGTTGCCAAAGGACTCAATGAAAGTATATTGTTCGATAGAAGTGAGTGGAGACAGAGGATTCATGTGCTGGACCCGGCGTGATTCTCATGTTGGTTCATGTAGCCTACCCCATATGCTTGGGATAAAAGGCTCAGTTGTTGTTGTTGTTGTTGTATGCGATATATATTATTGTAACATGCTAGGGTTACAAATGCAACAAAGTTGTTAAGTTTAAACCAAGTTAGGGTTTGGATTTTGATTAGCTTTTGGGTTAGCTTTTGGATGAGCTTTCATGAAGCTTCATGAAGCTTTGTCTTTTGTCATCTAGCTTGATATTTTGTGTAGATATTTGTTAACCCAACCCAAACCCTTTACCTATGGTTTATTCTCTACAAGGGTTAAGATTTTCATTCTTAACCTATGGTTGCAATTGTAACCACAACAATTATTCATTATTCATCACAAAAGCTTTCTTCTTCTTCTTCCTCTTTGAAAAAGCTTGCTAGCTTTTTGTGTGTGATGATTTAGTGTGAGAAATTGAAAACAAAAGAGAGCATAATTCCTACTCCATCATCCTCATCTATTCTGGCCACTTAGATTAGGGTGTTCACTTCTCTAATTACTTCATTAGTAAAGTGTAAGTTTGGGTTAGAGATTCTTCAAGGTAGATCATTTTAGATCAAGAAGATTTCAAGCAAGATGCAACATTCATCTCTTGGACCCTCACGAGAGTCGGAGTTCATGATGATCGCAGCGAAGAGACCTCAACACAGAGCTTATGAAGCAAAGGAACGGACTACAAAGGTTGTAATTATTATCTCTTTACTTCTTTGTATGTGATACAAACTTTGTTACCCTCGATATTCTATCATGATTCATGATTTGCTTGCTTTGCACCTCTCTAAATTTTAAAGTGTCATGAGCGATGCTACCAAACCCTAGACTAGGTGCAAGGGAAGCCCAACAGTGGTATCAGAGCTACTAGGCATTGGATGTCGACCTATGGGGGGTTCTCACTGTGTGACAGTATGGCGAAGCATAGGCTCTTACCCCCAGGGTGTCCCGAGACCGGAAGGTGTTCCGGTGGGTTGTAGTCCTCGCGAGGGGGTATGCATAAAAAGTAGCTGCTGAGGGACCCGTTGGTGCCACGGTGACCCATTGGATGGGGTGGTGCCTGACCAACAGTGGTATCAGAGCCAACCTATAATTCTAGATAAGGTGTTATAACAATTACGAAAACGAAATCCACTCCGAAATACGATATTATGCTAACCCCATTTTTCTCTCTGTAAATTTTCCAAAAAGTCCTCTAAATTTTTTTCAAACGAGTGCAGAATGATATCTGGGACATTACAAGAACTTGGGTGAAATACGGAGGGAGGGGCTCGGATTTTGGCTGAGCCCCTAGCCAGGAATTCCGGCCTGGCCGGCCCCCTCACCCCTCTAGCCTCCGTATTCCTCCTGTGCTCTTTTGTGTTCAATTTGGGTTCCCTAATATTGTTTATTTAGCCCAATTTTCATGTGATGATATGTTTGACCTGGGGCTAATTAGTAGTGCTTCGTAGTCGTATAACTTAACACTGTATTGGTAACCTTGACTATTTTTAGCAGTTCGATCGAACTTCGCACACTACATTTTGTACCCCACTGAAATTTTCAAGTGTTGTAATTTTCCGAAGTTGATTGTACTCGTAAAATCGTGCAAGTACCCCTATGGACCCCCTAGAAGACTATAATAACCTTAACTCGATTCTATGTCCACGGAACCGCGAACGAACCTTTGGGTTTGCCGTAGTTCCGTGGTGTCATAGGTGAGGCGTTGGTTAACTCCTACGGCTGGTCCATGGACACTGTGGCACGGTTTTTGAGTGTTTTAACTTTGCTCAAGTGTTGAGCTCACGGGGGTAATTTGTGAGTGTATATTGATTCGATCGAAACGTTATACATCGTCATGATATTCTGTGATTGTGATACAATATGTAGAATTCATATAGTTAGGCATGAAATCCGTAATATGTGATATTTCTGGTTTACGATGTCTAAGGAGATTATGGATTCCAAATGTTGTAGTTTTTCACTTTCTTTTCTGCGACCGTAAGTGTAGTATGTGGGGTATTGCCAACTTCGTTACTATACAATAACGACAATCGGGATACGCATACTTGCTTACGTTGATGATATGAGATATTATGTGTTACTGTAATATGTTATATTGGATTATCGTGTTTTGAATAGCCGGGGGTTTTATGTGAGATGAGGGTTTTTATTTTGTATGTAATATTCTTTTATTGGGGCACTTCCGGGTTGAGGTTGATGTCACCATTGTATATTATTTACTTTTCCGCATTAGGATAGACCCAAGGAGGGGAGCACAAGTAACCAGGTTCTAGGATCCAGTGGGAGGCCATCTCGAGGAGTCGAGACGGGGTCTCCTAACCCTAGAATTGGCAGTGTTACTTGCCGCTCTCATAGGGGTCTTGGGATGTGGGTTTGGCTATTCATCACGACCGTGGAATCCGTGTTTTATACTGGCTCGATATAAAACACGGACGTCCTAATATATCCAATATTTCATATGTTATCTTCTGCTGCAATGTTCTGTGATGAGATCATATTACTGCCTGAGACGAATGCTTATACTATATATATATATATATATATATATATATGATATATAAATATTACTGCTTTCGTTTCTTCTGTGATGCTTAGGAAGCATAAATGATGGGAATTATTAATGAGATTAATAAAAGAAAAGAAACCTAAAAGATATTGTAGAATCAAATTTTCAAAAAGGGTAGCTACAGTTTTATGCTTTGCATAGTGGTATATATGATATACCCTACACTTTATTCGATGAGGAAAGAGCCGAGATCCCTTCACCGGGAGTGACCTCTTTAGAAAAACTGGCAGATGCTACCAAAAGGGTCATTAATGCTCGCAAACTTTGGGGCCTCCTTGGATAAAATATCCCCCCGAATGAAACGGGCGATAAAGCTCTTGAAAGTGACACTTGCCCTTCTGACTTCACAAATAATCTGTCCAAAATTCCCAGGGCCTTGATCAGACTGGGATACCTATGACGAATGACGGTTTCGACTGTCAGACCATCGAGCATAGCCGGCATGGTAAAGAAAACGTATTCATCTGGAGGAAACAGTTCCTCGTAATGCTCCCCCCTAATTGGCAGTCCTGAAATCTCTCGGAATTCATCCAATGAGATAGACACCTCTCGATCCCCTAGCAGGAAGGTGTTGGTGGGCAGATTCCACTGGTTCAAGAAAGCTTTGATCCACCAAACATAGGGAGCATGGTAATGAAAGAGCGATGCATACACCGCCTGATATAGTCCAACCTTCTGCAGTCTTGAACGGTGGGCAGAAAGAATATAGCGAGCCCAAATAAGGTAGCCCACTAGGTGCCGGGGGGTAATACCCACTTTATAAACCTGCCCCCAAGGTCGAGCTTCACCTTGGCAAATCCGACGCCCTAAGATGTCTATAGATGGTAGGGGCTGGTTAAGTATCCCAAAGGTAGAGGGCTCCAGCCGGCCCAAAAGAGTCCAATTGGTCACTTCTACTGCATAAGCAGTCTGTGGGCATTCCATCGGCAATATAGGACGAAGAGGTTCCATCGGCCCCCGCAAATAAAACTCCGGTGACCTCGGATGATATGACCGTACCAGGTTTCCCACAAAAGCAGATTGGTGCGATCTGGGTCATCGGCTCTAATGATCGCCATCGCTTCTTCGTCAGACGGTGACTGAGGAAAGGCAGCGTCCTAGCGGGTAAAAGGGAAGTATGGAAGAGAAGCCATTGTTCCTGATACAAAGGAAGGGGGAACTGTTAATGAAACCCACATGTGTATATATATATCTATATATATATCTATATATATATAAAGATAGTGGAAGAAAACGACAAGACACTTATTTCATGGGACCATTGGTTGCAAAACACAGGGGCCCTAAAAAATCAAGATGGCGGCTCACTAATGATGAGGCAGGGTAATCATTATGAGAACAAAAGGAAGATTCTCAATAAATTCAAACTACTCTACACATTCCCCCAAGGAGAAAACCCATTGCAGAAACTCTGTGCAAATCGAGAAGGATCTCTCCTAAACTATTTTTGCAAGAACAACTCAGGATAAAAAATCCCAAGAAGTCTTCTTTTAAGAACTAAGTTCTCTAGAGGAATTAAATTCCTTTTGAACAGAGGAATTAAATTCCCAGAAAATTTTTCAGAGCTAAGCTCTTTGAAATGGAATTAAATTCCAGAAGGAAACAGATACCATCATTAAACCTCTGAAATCAGAAAATGCCCAACATTTGGGGTTTACTACCTAAAGATCGAAAAGATGAGTTCTTTGAAGGGAAAAACCCTTGGTGTGGATTTAAAATCCAAAGAGTTTTTTTATATAAAAGTTCTTCGGTCGTTCAAAACTATTACCTGAAGAAAAGATTCTTTCTTGGACAGAGTTAAACTCTGAAATTTTTTGGAACAGAGAACTGAGCTCTGAGAAAGAGAATTAAATTCTCAAAGGAATATGAACAAGGAAGAAGATGAAAGAGTGGAGGCGCTTCTGAAGAGACCCTTGCATTTATAGGATGTGATGGGAAACGGTTCATCTGCCCCCTTCCCTAGGCAAATCCAACGGCTACAAAGTTGACAGCGTTGCACTCACATGCAAACACGTGAGTGCAACGCTGTGGGGGCATTTGTTCCCTCATAAAATACAAGGAAAAAAATGGGGCATCACGTGCCCACACGTGATCGGGGGTCACGGGCCGACACATGATGGTTTCCTGAGGACTCTGAAATAATAAGAATTGAATTCTGATCAAAAGGGGTCACGTACCCACACGTGATGGGCCTTTAAACCCACTGAAAGGAATTAAAATGTATAATAAACAGCAAGAAAAAACCCCAATGGGGCATCACGTGCCTACACGTGACCAGGGGTCGCGTGCCGACACGTGATTAGTTCCCGAGTTCTTTAAAATAATAGAATTAAATTCTGGTCAAATGCTTAATCAGTGGGTCACGGGCCACCACGTGATAGGGTCTTAAAACTCTCTATGTCAATGGAAAGAAAACCCTAAATGGGGTATCACGTGCCCACACGTGACAGGGGGTCACGTGCCAACACGTGATGGGTGCCTAAGATCTCTGAACTAATAGAATTAAATTCTAATTAAATGGTCAATCAGTGGGGTCACGTGCCAATACATGATAGACTCTTAAACCTTCTGAACTAATAGAATTAAATTCTAATTAAAGGGAATCAAAAACCCTAATGGAAAAATATTTCCCTAGATCTTTCCAAACAAAAAAGATTGCGCTCTGTAAAGTGGAGCATCGTTGGATTAAAAATCCAATAGTGATTAAAAAATCACCAGTTTATAGAAAGATTCTACATAAGGAAATATTTTCCTAAAATCTGGCAGGAACAACAAATAAAATATCTTTTGGATTAAAAATCCAATGGTGAATAAAATTCACCGAGTGATCTAAAAGATCATGTTGGTTACAAAATCTTTCAATGAAAGATTGACTAAACAAACCGATTCTTTTCTTTCTCCTATAAATAGGAGCCAAGAAGAGAAAGGAGATACAAAAAAAGGGAGAAATACAACAACAGAGAGAAAAAAAAAGAGAATTTAATTCTTCAGAGAGAAAAGAAGATCTCTTCAGAAAAGAAAGAAACCCTAGGTAAGAGAGGGAAAGAGATCATTCTATAAGCTCCTACAAAACAAAAAAGAGAATTTAATTCTCAAACTAAGAGTTTAACTCTTCTGAATAAGAATTTAGTTCTTTCTTTGGTTGAAGATCTGCAGAAGCAGATCTCCCCATAAGTTGAGAATTTAATTCTCATCGGGAGGATTTTGCCATGCAGATCTAAAACCTAAGGGATGGAATAAGTTCAGAGAATTTTATTCTCTCACAAAGCACATATGAATTTAATTCCTCTAATAAAGATAGGGTTTAACTCTTAATATAAAAACTTAGTTCTTCTTCATGGTAATAGATCTGCAAAAGCAGATCTTCCCATAATTTGAGAATTTAATTCTCATCGGGGAGATTTTGCCATACAAATCCAAAATTTAGAACGAGAATTGAGTTTAAAGAATTTAATTCTTTCGAACATATGGGAATTTAATTTCTCTAAACAAAATTAAGGTTTAACCCTATAAGAGAATTTAATTCTTCAAAAAGGGATTTATCTTTCCATGCACGTAAAAAGATCAAGTACCCAACATGATCACGTGGCAACACGTGACCCTCCCCTCCAATGACCAAAAGAGAACAAATAAGATTAGGTCACGTGCTCCCACGTGACCGTTGAACAGACTCCTCAAAATAAGAAGGGCATAACAGATTTTGGACGTCTCACTTGTCTCCACGTGACCCATGACAAACTCCCCTTTAAAAAAAGAAAATAGGATAAAACTGAGGAATTGATACCCAATGCATGGGCACCATCACGTGTCCACACGTGATGGTCATAAAGATTAAGTGTTTAACACTTATTTGAATATTCTGAGAATAAAATAAAGGAAGCTTGGCCCAATCCTAGGGCGCCTCACGTGAGCACTTCATTTTTTTAGTGTTTAACACTATTTTAAGCGCTTCATCCCTAGTGTTTAACACTATTTTAAATGCATCACGTGGGAACACGTGATCGCCAAATATGTGCTAGTGTTTAACACTATATTCAAACCAATCTTAGCCCAAATTAGCTAAGTCTTCCAGAAGCAAGACTCCCCTTTGACTGAACCCCAAATACACTTCTGTCTTCCAAAAATTGATCATCTCATATGGCATACGAGTGCTCAGCACTCAATAAAAGACAAAAATATTGTCAGAACCCAGACCCATACTTAGCATTGCTAAATAAAGGGGGGCTGAGCCCAGACAAATGTCCAACATCCCAAATAAATGTCCAACATTTTAAACCTAATTGGACTTAGCCCAAGTTGGCCATAAGTCCTCAATTCATATTTAACTGAGCCCGTGTGCTCATAATTTAATTAATTGATTTTAGTACCAAATTGGACTACAGATCTCCCAACCCACATCAGTTCAAGGGTACATCTCTTCATTCCTCTGATATGTATCGTTGTAATTCTTCAACGTCTTCAGAGAGGTGATGGGTCCCGACAACCAGCAAATCTTACAGACTATGATGTCTCTAAACTGGACTGTGAGGTTCTTAAACTCATGGACTATGATGTCCTTAACCTTATGGACCGCAATGTCCCTAAACTAAACCTTACAGACTATGATGTCTCTAAACTGGACTGTGAGGTCCTTAAACTCATGGACTATGATGTCCTTAACCTTTACAGACTATGATGTCTTTAAACTGGACCGAGATGTCCTTAAACTAACATTGGACCGTAATGTCCTTAAACTAACAATGGACCACAAAGTCCCTAAACTAAAACAATAGAGCCCAAATGCTTTTTTGTTGGATCTAAATGATCCCGTTAAGTTGATCTTAGTCTAAAATTAGACTAACGTATCATTAACAAATTGTTACGTTGATCTTATTCTAAAATTAGACTAACGTATCCTTAACAAATGTTTAAGTTGATCTTAGTCTCAAATGAGATTAACGATCCTTAAACCCAACCCAAAACCCAAATCTAAGAAAATGCGGATTTGGACTAATCCACGCCTTACAGGCGACAACATAAATTAGTCTCCGTATACAATCCATGGGCAACCAAAAACAAAACAAACATATATGACATGAAGTGACCATCTGGAGAAGAAGAAAGTGGTTACCGCGATGAGATAGCGTAATTAACTGCAGGGGCTTGCACCTGCACGGAAGAGCCTCCCCACAATCAAAACCCCCTCAAACGAGGGGGAATCTGACGAAGTCTGCTACAACGGCCGCATCCGTCTAAACCTTTGATATACGGTGCCATAAATCAACTTGGCATCTTCGGAGAGGTGGACGGATAAAACCAAATAGCATCTGCCTCCAAATTCAAGCAAAACGGACATACGCGGTTGCGTCTTTGTGTTCGGCGGTAAACACACCCTTAGACTCGATATGCGACATATCAGATGAAGAGACCGGACTGTACGGTAAGTGTTACTTATAAACTTCATGGAAGTTTGGACAAGCTTGCTTGTTGATCTTCTAATCGCTCAATACCTGGGTAGCCGTTACGTCCAGCTAGTACCGCTGACGGCTTGTGGGTAACTGATGTGTTCATTACCTACTATTGGCGTATTGACGATTCTTTAGAGTCCCATACAGAGGTTGCAGAGTTCAAGCGAAACGAAATAGGGCACATATGCTGATATGTGCAGGAGCCTGATTAAATACGAGTATGTAATACCGTATTCTAATCGGCGACATTTGATATCGGTTAGGTTATATGTGATATAACCAGATTATTGAATCAAATGTTGATTTGATAATATGATATACAGATAAATGATATTAGTCGGTTATATATGATATAACCGGATTATTAAATCAAATGTTGATTTAATAATTTGATATATATTTATATTTGATATATTTATATATTAATTAATATTAATACTCACTAATTATTTTCTTCTCTTAATATATATTTATATATATATGTGCATGTGTATGTATGTGATATATGTGTGTGTGTGTGTGTGTGTGTGGATTTTCTATTTTGAGAAAATAGAAAAATGAGGTGGAAAATGGGGAGATATTTGTAGTATGGGTGAAGCATGACTTTTACATTTGTTTATTCATTTTCCATCACTATTGAGCATGGTTGTGTATTTTTATTAAAAGAAATTCATGCTTCAATAAGTGAAGATGAGTGTGAGCCATTCTTCACTTGATTTTCTTCACTTGGGTTTTTGAAACCCTAGCTCATTTCCTTCACTCTCTCCATTTTCACCTTCTTCTTCCTCCAAGTCCTAACCCTCACACGAGTTATGAACCCTAGGGCTTAAGAGAGTTCTAAGTGAGCTAATACTCCTACTTCATCAACCTACACTCAATTAGCCATTAAGTATATATTGTTTCCTTCACTAATGATTGATTAGTGAAGAAGTAGCTTGAACTAGAGAAGTTTCAAGGTGGATCATCTTCGGTCTCGAAGATCGCGAAGCAAGCTCGTGCATTTCTTCAAGTGGAGCCAAGAGGAGTCGTAGGGACTACTACCCGGAGCTATAGAAGTGAAGGACTTGGTCTACAAAGGTTGTAATCTCTTTCACTTAGTGTAGTTCTTGTTATATCATTGCTTAAACCCTAATAATCTAGTTAGATTCTAGGTTAGTGTAGATTAGCACCCAAGAATTTTTAAAATTGCATGCTTGATACCAGTAAAAACCTAGTGGTGGTGCTAAGACACACTTTCATAGTATCAGAGCCAAGGTAGAGTATTAGACGATGTTAGTTGAATTACGAAACCAAAACAACTCCGAAAACCGTAAACCCAAAACCTAGTTTTTGTCGATTTTAAAATGTCCTCTGAATTTTTTTTAAATAAGTGCAGAGTGTTACATGTGATGTAACTAGAACACTGAAGAAAAATGAGACCATGAATCAACTTTTTGGCCGGTGAAAAACCCAAAATGCCCGGCATGGCCGACCCCCCTTTCAATTTTTGGTAATTTTTTTGTGTCCTGGTAGCTTGGTTTTAGGGTTTCAGGTAATGTTTGATTTTGCTCAGATTGCATGCTATGTTATCTTTCTGTTAGGGCAATTCGGAGTATTTCGTAGTTATAATTTTACATCGTTTCGGGTTTAAATTTGATATGTGATACAGTAGTTAGAATCCATATTAAATTAGTTTTATGAAAACTAGTTTGTAATTGGTAAATCTAGCGTTTTAGTTTCGGTTGATCGATTGCCACGGAGTTTCGATTTGGATCAAAACTTCGTCGCAATCTCGTATAGTATGCGAACACTCATCCAATAACACTACTAGATAGCCATGCCCCATTGCCCTGACCAAGTGACTATAGGAGAACCTCGTTGCTAAAAGCATCCACTCGGGTGCTTGCGGCCACGGTGTTCCGCCTAAGTGCACTTTGTCGTCGGCATCGGGGGTGCGGCGATCTACTAAAGTTCCCGACGAGCATTCAATCAGGTAGTCGGAAATCCTGTTGAATTACCCGACTGGTTATTGAAAAGTGTTTTCAGTCCGAGACTAAAATGCAAGGTTTATAGGGTTAGGCATGAAATTCGGAATATGAGATATTCCGGGTTTATGATGTCTAAGGAATATGCGGATTCTAATTATTATAGTTTTTCAATTCTTTTCTATGATCGTAAGTGTAATATGTGGTGTATCTCCGATCTCGTTGCTATATGTCAACGACATTCGGGATACGCATATTTACTTACATTGATGACATGTGATGTTATGTGTTGCTGTGATATGTTATATTAGATCGTCGTGATTCAATAGCCAGGGTTTTTTACATGAGATGAGAGTTTTTCTATTTTCATTTATATAAAAACTGTATGTAATATTCTTTTATTGGGATACTTCCGGGTTGAAAAGATTTCACCATTGATGTATATTATTTACTTTTCCGCATTAAGATAAACCCAAGACGGGGAGCACAAGTAACCGGGTTCTAGAGTCCAGTGGGAGACCATCTCGAGGAGTCGAGACCGGGTCTCCTAACTCTAGAATTGGTAGGGTTGCTTGCCACTCTCATAGGGGTCTAGGGATGTGGGTTTGGCTATTCATCACGACCGTGAAATCCGTATTTTTCATTACTGGCTAAACTTAAAACACTGACCTCTTAGTATATCTAATATTTCATATGTTGACTTTTGCTGCTTGAGTTCTGTGATATGATCATATAACTGCATGAGACGAATACTATATATATATATGATATATATAATAAACGTTACTTATATTTTGCACCCGCGCTAGTCCAGCCCCCGCTCTGCCGTTAATTAAGTAACTTAACGGTGCATGACAGGGCCCTGTGGTGAATGCGGATGGCATAAGCGTACGTTCTATTTTTGTTTCTTCTATGATATTTAGGAAACATAAATGATGAGACGTCATTAATGAGATTAATAAAAGATAAGAAACCTAAAGATGTTGTAGAATCAAAATTTTCAAAAAGGTAGCTCTAGTTCTTGTTTTGCATGGCGGTATTCCATTATGAATATCCAGCATCTCATTCGATGAGGAAACAACCTATATCCCTTCACCGGGAGTGACCTCTTTAGTAAAACTAGCAAATACTATAACCCATGTGGTTTGTTTTGAAAACTAATTGATTTTAAAAGCGGAGCTTAAACCACTCCTTTTTAAATCACTAGATTCTACAACGATGTCAAGTTCATTACGCTAAAGGTTTTCTTCAAAATCAGTCGTAGCCCTCTGTTATTTCAGATAAGGACTATTTTAGTATTCGTGCTGCATTTGTTGGCTTCCGTCAAGGCGTAGTGTGCGGTAGCTGATTAGTGCTTATCTGCAACATGTGATGCGATTGGATTAGGCTAGTCGTACGACCTTATTGGCCTCTGTCAAGGGCCGTGCGGATGGATTTAATTTAATCACGAAATGACGGGATGAACTTGACTAGCGGCCTATGGTTTGTTGGCCTCCGTCAAGGTCATAAGTCGTTAGAAGTATAAATAGATATTGGGAATTTCAAGTGTTGAAATTTGCAATGAGATTGCATACCTTCTATGAAATAGTTGGATCCTGATTCCTACTACGAGTAAGAGTTACTCCTGGAAGAGTTTTCCACTTTACAATTAGCTGATCCTGTATGTGTTTAAGAAAGGTGTTAACGGGGTTATGCCCCTGCGGAAACGACATTATTTAATTAGTTCCATGCAAAATCATGGGGAGACTTCTTCGGAGTACCAATACATGCCTGGCTGACCGATTGGCGAACTTGTAGGGTGTAATTAATCCCGGCTAATCTTACCTTTTAGGATTTGAAGGAAGATTTGATAAAAAACAGTGGGAGCCATCCTGATTAGATAAGATAATAACCAATCTAATCTTGCAAAGAGCGCACTCTAAAGCATTTCCTTCTCTCCCTCTAGGTAGCGACCATGACATGCCTTAATCAAGATAATAATATGGATGTACTGACCGAACCCGCTTATTATACTGAGCTAGGGAACGTTGGTTCCGCTTTTTCTTATGATTGTCATAAGTCTGAGAAAGGAATAGAGGAATACCAGGATTCCCACGCAACCTGAACGAAGAAAGAGCATGATGATGCGTCTTCTTCGGGTGTGTTCGTTACCGAGAACTGTTTCTCAGTATGCCCTACGTCCTGGGTATTGGATACCGGATCAGGATCCCACGTTTGTAATTTGTTACATAGGTTAAGAAGAAGTAGAGAACTAGGAAAGGGTGATATGTCTCTCAAAGTAGGGAACAGAGCAATTGTTACAGCCAAAGCAGTTGGCGAATATCACCTTGTATTACCTAGTGGTAATACATTGATTTTGAACGACTATTATTACGTACCAAAAATGATGTGCAATAATATATCGGTTTCTTTATTACACAAAGAAAGATATAACTTTGCATTAGAGGATAATGTTATGAACATTTTCTTAAATCAAGTGTTGATTGGGTTTGGTACGTTATGTAATGGTATATACATTCTAAATCAAACTATAGTTCTAAACATACAGAACACATATAAGAGAAAAAGTTCAGAAATAAACGAAGCCTACTTGTGGCATTGTAAACTTGATCATATCAATGCGATAAGACTGGCTAAATTGCATAAAGATGGATATTTAAATCCGTTTAAATTTACATCTTATGAAACTTGCCAGTCACGTCTCAAATGCAAGATGACCAAAACTCCGTTTACAAGACACGGAGAAAGAGCTACTAAACTCTTGGGACTGATACATAGTGATGTATGTGATCTTATGTCTACACATGCCAGGAATGGTTTCTCGTACTTCATTACATTCACCGATGATCTCTCAAGATATGGACATGTGTTCCTGATGAAACACAAATCTGAATCTTTTGATAAATTCAAGGAATATAAGTGCAAAGTAGAGAACCAAACGGGTAAAAGTATTAAAATCCTTCGATCTGATCGGGGAGGAGAATACTTAAGCACGGAATTCCGAGATTATTTAAAAGAGGACGGGATTCTCTCTCAGCTTACTCCTCAGTATACACCACAGCACAACGGAGTATCGGAGCGGAGGAATCGCACCCTATTAGATATGGTGCGCTCTATGATGAGTGTTGTTGAGTTACCTATATCTTTTTGGTGTCATACACTTGAGACAGCTGCATACCTATTGAATATGACCAAATTCGTGCCTATCACTCCATATGAGATATGGAAAGGGAAGAGACCATATCTTAATTTTATTAAGATATGGGGTTGTCCGGCTTATATGAAAACATAAAATCCGGATAAGCTCGAAGCAAGGTCAGTTCTGTGCAAGTTTGTAGAATATCCCAAACATTCGTGGGGGTATATCTTCTACCACACCGAGGAACAAAAGGTGTTTGTTTCTCGACATGCCACCTTTTTAGAAAAGGAATTTCTTGTGAAAGAAATTAGTGGTAATGAGATAGAACTGGAAAAAGTTCTAGCTACACAAACAATAACTGACGATTTGGTAGAACGGAAGGATTCGATAGTCACCGACGAACTTCAGCCACTCCGCAGATCTAGTAGGGTTGCTCATCCACCTGAGAGATACTACGGCTCTCATAGACGGTGGGAGCGAGAATTTCATCATGGAAGATGATGACCCAACTTGTTTTGAGCAGGCCATCACAAGTGGAGACTCTGTGAAATGGCTGAATGCTATGCGATCTGAGATGGAATCCATGTACACCAATAAAGTATGGACTTTGGAAGTTGCTCCTGAAGGGGTAAAACCCATCGGGAGCAAATGGATCTTTAAGAAGAAAATTGGTGTAGATGGAAAGGTTGAGATCTTCAAAGCTAGACTTGTATAAAAAGGTTTTCGTTAACGGCCAGATATTGACTATAATGAAACCTTTTCTCCAGTAGCTATGCTTAAGTCCATCAGGATCCTACTTTCCATTGCTGCATACCATGACTACGAAATACGGCAGATAGACGTCAAGACCGCTTTTCTAAATGGTGATTTAGAAAAGAGCGTGTACATGACAAAACCAGAGGGTTTCGTAGACAGTGGGAGCAACGGAAAGGTGTGGAAGCTGCTTAAATCAATTTACGGATTAAATCAGGCATCGCGGAGCTGGAACATCTGTTTTGATGTGGCGTTCAAAGAGTTTGACTTCATTAAAAACGTAGATGAACCCTGCATATACAAAAAGGTTATAGAGAGTAAGGTTGTCTTCCTTGTATCGTACGTGGATGACATACTCTTGATAGGAAATGATGTTCCTATGCTACACTCGGTCAAGCTCTTCTTATCATAAAAGTTCTTCATGAAAGATCTGGGTGATGCCTCCTACATCCTGAGAATTAAGATCTATAGAGATAGATCTAAAAGGATGTTGGGATTGTCCTAATTCAGGTACATTGACACCATACTGAAGAGGTATAGTATGGAAGATTCTAAGCGTGGTAATTTACCCACTTGTTCAGGAATCACTCTTTCCAAAGAGATGTCTCCCAAGACTGATTTGGAGAGGGCTCGCATGCAAGGGATACCCTATGCTTTTGCAGTTGGGTCAATCATGTATGCGATGTCATGCACCAGACCGGATGTAGCTTACGCACTTAGTGTGGTAAGTAGGTATCAATCAGATCCCAGGGAGAAACACTGGATAGCTGTGAAGAACATTCTTTAGTGCTTGAGAAGGACTAAAGAAATGTTCTTGTTGTATGGTAACGGAGAACTCCAGGTGGAGTCCTTTACCGATTCGAGCTTTCAGAGGGATAAGGACGACAGCAAGTCGGTCTCGGGTCTTGTCTTCATCCCCAACAGAGGGATGGTATGTTGAAGGGTTCTAAGTAAGATACCGTAGGAGATTCGACGATGGAGGCTGAATACATCGCTGCCAACGATACTGGCAAATAGGTTGTCGGGATGAAGAAGTTCATTGCTGAACTTGGTATGGTTCCATCCATTAAACATCCAATACCTTTGTATTATGATAACAATGGAGCAGTGGATTTGCCCAAGGAACCCCGGTCCCATCAGAGATCCAGACATATTCTTAGGCGGTATCACCTGATTCGGGAGATAGTAAATCGCCAGGAGATCGAGGTCAGGAGAGTAGATACGAAGGACAACACGGCGGATCCACTCACGAAGGCCCTCCCCCAGACGCAGTTTGAGGGACTTTTTAGGATGTTGGGTATAAGATACTACAACAACTGGCTTTACTGCAAGATGGAGATTGTTAGGAATATGTATGCCCTAGAGGCCATTATTGTATGATATAGTGGATACTTGGACATATATATAAAGGACTTTCTTGCTCGACATGATAGTATGCTATCTGGTTGCTCTTTATCTTAACATGTACACTTGTATTATAATAATATCTCTCTGATACATGTTGATAAAGCCCTTAGGACGTGGACTTGACTATTAGGACTATGATGCAGATCATACTAGATTAGTGAAGAGGTAGCTTGAACTAGAGAAGCTTCAAGGTGAATCATCTTCGGCCTCGAAGATCGCGAAGCAAGCTCGTGCATTTCTTCAAGTGGAGCCAAGAGGAGTCGTAGGGACTACTACCCGAAGCTATAGAAGTGAAGGACTTAGTCTACAAAGGTTGTAATCTCTTTCACATAGTGTAGTTCTTGTTATATCATTGCTTAAACCCTAATAACCTAGTTAGATTCTAGGTTAGTGTAGCTTAGCACCCATGAATTTTTAAAATTGCATGCTTGATGCCGGTAAAAACCTAGTGGTGGTGCTAAGACACACTTTCACCATAGGAGCGTGGTGAACTCTAATCAACAAATCACCGTGTTTGTGATTGCCTTTACTCTTTTTAATTTTCAGTATTTATGTTGATTGCCACTTTAACTTAAAATATTCATGAATATCTTTAATTTGTGCTTAAATGGTAATAAAATTCGAATTATATCACTCATCTTCATGTAATGCTTCTTGAAAAATAGTATCAGTGGTATGAGACACTGATATAAGTTCAAAGATTTTTTCAACTGAGCATGATTTGAGGGGGGTATCTAAATCGAATTTATATTTTTAAATATCATGAATTCTTTAAATAAGTTTTACTAAATATCAAAAAGAGGAGATTGTTGACATCCGTGTCACATGATCCTCGATTTCGTGCACTTAGTTCAAAACTTTATTTAAACGAATTTATAAATTACTAATGATGTTTCCAAGTTTTTGTCTTGATTACAGCATGCATGATATGTCAAATATCAAGTAAGACTGCCTACAATATGATACGCACTCAAAATGGTGATATGATATAACAATTTGAAGCAAGCGATAATGTGATGCAAGCCTATTCAAGATTCAATGACGTCTCAACGTAACGATTCAAGAAAATGAAGATTAAAGAAGAGCCAAGATGAAGATAGGAGATATATGTGTTGTACACGTGTCTAGTGTTGATCTTATAAGGTTGAAAATCTCATTCCAACATGTTCTCTATACTCCAGACATCTGCTTCTCTTTTAGAGATGTCTATTATATCTGTTGGAATTCAACTCTGCTTATGTTCAAAACTGATATTTCAATCATACCAGAAAACAGACGTCTGTGGAAGACGTCTATACCGTTAATTTTTGAATAGCAGACGTTTGCACAGATGTCTTCATTACAATCTCCATAAATTCACTTTTTTGTACATTTCTCAGAGACAACTCCACTGACGATTCTAGAAGGAATTTCTCTCTGGGGCATACATCTGCATGGGCAGTTTTTGGAAGTTAAACTTGATTTGAATTTTCAATTCTAACCGTCTCCAACGATCATTAACTATTTTATGGCAGTTATTAGCAGTTAGAATAACTTCCCATTTGATTCATATAAATGCCCTATGAGATCAAACATTTTTTCAAGGAAGAAGACAGTTCATTACAAATCTATTGAGAAATTTTCTTGTTCTTCTTCAGCGTTCACTAACCAAATCTTTTCCATTTCCTCAGAGTCAAAAACTGATATAATCTTTCAAATCAATTCTTATGCCACACCGGTTATAATCTATTAAGATCTCATTGTCTGCTTGAAATTTACACTGCCTGTGCTTGGAGCACACTGTAATCGCTTGGATTGTCGCGGCTGAGTAGCCTCTTGTTCAACGGAGTCAGAATTGACATCAATTTGCGGTTTATTCACCTTTGCGGAGGGTTTTCTTGCCTTAGCTATTGGGTTTCTCGTTCTAAGAGCCATCAAAACAGTTGAGGTCAAAGAATCGAAAGGGTTGACAAGAATCAGTGGAGAAAACGAGGGAAATCGATCAGAATCGAAGGATTTTGGTCGAGGAAGGGAGAATTTTAGAAGTTAGGGTTTTGGTTTGAGAGAGGAAGAGGCGACTTATGAGAAAGAAGGAGGTTTGGTACCGACCTAAATAGGATTGAAAAATCTGGAAAAATTCGTTTGAGACGGTTCAAAAATTATTGAGCCGGCCGATACGAGCAGAGGCTCAAACAGGAAAAAGTGTCAAAGTTTGAGACGACTCAAAAAGATTTAAGATGGCTCAAAAAAAGATTTACACATAGTGTAAGAAACCGATCAAAAGAGAGGGCTTTTGAAACGGCTCAAGAAAATGTGAGACGACTCAAATTCTGAAACATGAAGAATCAACGAAATTAAGCATACTCTTACTCGTGTATTGACTTCTCAGCATTGCAGACTTAATAAAAAATATAATATTAGGTTTTGAAAATCCTTTTTACCATCAATACTCATTTAAAACATGATATTGACCGTTTAACTTCATTTCTCACTTGATGTATCGAATATCCCATTAAGGATTCTGAAATATCTTTGCTTGACTCATGAATAGGATTTGTTATAAGTAATGAAATCCATAATCGAGTTCCCCTAAAAAGGGTTGCAGAAACCGTTTGGTAAAGTGAACTTAGAAATTACTATAGATCATATCAAAACATATCGAAATCAAAGAAAATATCATATAGTTTCCAATATTCAAAAACTCTTTTTCCAAACCGGATAAACCAATCTTCAAATCTCACAACATCAATCCAAAAACATCATGAAATCATGCATCTATGTCTATCAAGTTCATAGATCCGCGAATCGTAGCAAAGCAATCCTTATCCATGGGTTTCGTGAAGATATCTGCCAATTGATCTTCATTTGGCAAAAACTCAAGAATAATATCGCCCAAGTGATAATAATCACGCAAAAAGTGATAGCGATAGTTTTTGAATGTTGGTCCGCGTTTTTAGTCATATGCACGGCACTAGTGTTGTTGCACAAAATTGGAATATTTGAAAAATGTTCATCGTAATCGTTTAAAGTGTATTTCATCCAAAGTGTTTGTGCGCAACAAGCACCGGCAGCGATGTATTCTGCCTCAGCCGTGAATAAGGCAACAAAGTTTTTTCCTTAGATATCCACGAGACAAGACAGTTGCCAGGTAGATGACAAGTACCACTAGTGCTCTTGCGATCTACTTGACTATCTGCATAGTCAGCATCTGAATATCAAGTCAAAGAAAAGTTATTGTTCTTCAGATACCAAAGTCCTAAATTAATTGTATCTTTCAAGTATTTCAAAATACGTTTAACAGCGAAAAGATGCGATTCTTTAGGATCAGACTGAAAACGCGCACACAGACAAACAATAAACATAGAATCCGGACAATTAGCCGTTAAATAAATTAAACTACCAATCATACCTTGGTATAGAGTCTTATTTATACTCTTACCATTTTCATCCTTTGATAGCTTAACCGTTGTGTGACTAGGCATGTCATACGTGCGCGAGCTTTCTAAACCAAACTTCTTGATTAATTTCTTTGTATACTTTGCATGGTTTATGAAAACTTCGTCTTTGGTTTGCCATATTTGGAGTCCAAGAAAATAACTTTGTTCGCCCATCATGTCCATCTCGAACTAATCCTGCATTAATTTGGCAAACTCTTGTCAAAGAACTTCATTAGTGGATCCAAAAATAATACCGTCTACATAAATTTGCAGCAACAAGATATCTTTATCAAAATGTTTTGTAAAGAGCATTTTATTAACAATTTCTTTTGAAAAACCGATATTTATCAAAAATGCACTTAGATACTCATACCAAGCTCTAGGAGGTTGTTTGAGACCGCATAAAACCTTGTGGAGTTTAAAAATATGATTTGGGAATTGATGATCTTCAAAATCGGGAGATTGTTCCACATACACTTCCTCCTCTATTTTACCTTTTAAAATGCACTTTTTACATTCATATGAAAAAGACTGAAATTCTTGGTAAGCCAATAAAAGACGAATGGCTTCAATTCGGGATACGAGAGCGCAAATCTCCTCGTAATCAATTCCATCAACCTGTTTATAATCTTGCGTAACCAACCGCGCTTTGTTTCAAACCACATTACTGGAAATATCAAGCTTGTTCCTAAACACCCACTTAGTGCAAACAACTGGCCTATCATCGAGTCTAGGCACAAGTTGCCAAACTTTGTTCCATTTGAATTGTACTAACTGTTCTTGCATAGTAAAAATCCAATCATTGTATAACTCGGCTTCTTAAAAGGTTTTAGGCTCAATTTTAGAAATAAATACCAAGTTTAGACAGCTAAGAAAGTTTGTAGAACGAGTAATAACTCTATATTTTACATTACCAATTATTTTCTCTTTTGGATAATCTTTCTTGAAGCATCAATTGTCACGCCCCACTTTCCGGTGTACGGGCAGAGGACACGACGAGGCCGCTATGTATTTACTCAGAAGTAAATACGCTAAACGTAACTAAACAATATAAAAGGAATATACACAAGAGACAAATGTAATGAATAACAACTTTATTTAATAACATTATTTTGTACAATGCATCTGAAAAGTAAATACATGGAATGGAAAGCAATACCTAAACAGTGGCATAACAAAAATGGAAAGTACAGAATGTAAATGTGTACAAGAATCTAAAGCACTTGGTCGTAAGCTAGCTGGTCCAAATCGTCACTGGTGGGCTCGATCTCCTGAAAGTCCGATCCACCTAACAATATACCAAAGAAGAAAGAGTAGGAATATCGTCAGCGAACAATCGCTCGGTAAGTCCCAAAGATAAGGGAGAAGTAGAATAGACAGAGAGTGTGTGTAGTTTTTAAAGTTGTATTATATTATTAACGCTGTTGTTTGTAACTTGGTACAGAAGCATGCCAGTGTATACGAGAGGAGTCTCAGTACACCAGAGACTAAGGTGAACAGAATGTATAAGGAATCGTTTATGCCATGGTACAACAGTAATGGAATACAGGTTAGGTGTCTTAATTCTTGTAGTCACGTGCCACTTCTAACACCTTCCGTACCAATCTACCCCTTAAACCCCGCGATGTCTTGATTGTATTGTTTGTATTGTATTGTAAATTATATTGTCTTGTATTATAAATTGTATAGATGGATGACTTGCCGAAACCATGATATCAGTAAATGGATGTAACCGGAGAATCATGTAAATGGAAGTATATCCATGGTTCGGTTCAGTCAATACAGATTGTATAGATTGAATATATGGATTCATGGGTTCATATTGAATTGTAGTTTGCACTTGAATCATATTCAAGTCAGATTATTTATAATGAAACTCAGTCCGAGTTAGAACAATTAGAAAAGAAATTGAAGTCCTGAATTAGGTTTTGGTGTTATCGGTAACCGTTGCACATGGACAGTAGGATTTGTGTCTTTTTCAAAGACAATTACCATGTTGATAACAATGTTTGTTAAGTTGTCTATCTTAAATAGGCAAGCACCCATATCTCTGGCTCCCTGAGGTTCAAGAGACTGGTCCCGCTTAAACTTATATTTAATAGGGTCCGTATTGTAATTTATAAAACTTGAGGGGGTTTTATGTAAAAATAATTTTGTATAATTTTCAAAATACACCCCAAGTATTTAATTATCGTCTTTAGAGTTTTCATAGAAGTAGATTTTATATATGTGACATTTCTAGTGAATAAAACCTAATTTCATAATATATGGTATTTAATTGTAAAGTATTGAACTTGTATCGAATTGCATGGTATTTTCATGTAAAGTGATTCTTTTGATTTAGAAAAGTTGGAATATTTATATTATATCAAAAATTAGATATTTTGATGATATATATATAAAATAATTTTAATTTATTATTTTTCTAGAAATCTCATTTTCTTAAGATATTTGTATTTTTAAATCTTTCGAGACCGTATGCTCCTTGCGGAGGTCTCCATCTTGCACTACTAAGCCCGAGAATGTGCGATAATCCACGCCATCCCGAACGGGTTCCCCAAATGGGTTATAGCAGCGCTTTACAAAGATTTGTTTAAAATACATAATCTTGTAGAAAACGTTTTTTTTATAAGTTTGAGATAGTTTTGTGTAAAATCGTATTTTCCCAATTCTATGTTTCCCAATATTATCGGGCTATGTTACATATGAGTGTTGTGAAGAGATAGGTCATTACCTCGTGAACTATCTAAAGGTATAACAAGGGTAATGATGTTTTTATGTCGAAGCTAAACTACATGGTATTTTTCTGAAAAAGTGCGATAAA
Source organism: Agapanthus africanus (assembly GCA_030015575.1). Classification (NCBI taxonomy): domain Eukaryota; kingdom Viridiplantae; phylum Streptophyta; class Magnoliopsida; order Asparagales; family Amaryllidaceae; genus Agapanthus; species Agapanthus africanus. The sequence continues at coordinate 403,534,068 of CM057349.1, read as the reverse complement.
AATTACAATATAAATTCTTTTGCTATGAAACTTGTTCAATATCTTTTGTTAATGTTTAATTGTCATGATGTGAAAGTTTAGTATTATTGTATTTTAGAAAATTGAAACTTTTTAAAGAAAACCGAATCGGAAGTCGGATTAACTCCACTTCCGTCGGGTTTTAGAAATACGAGTTTTCAGAATAGAAAAGAGAAGAAGGAGGAGTGAATTATGGGTTTATTGAATAGAGAATAGGAAAAGGGAGTGGTAGGAGGTGCCGGTGCGTCGTTCCGTCGCTGGGAGCTCCTAGGGTCGTTGTCGGAAATTCGCCGGTGTTTCGCTCTTCGCTAACTCCACTTGTACACAAAAGTTCTAGAGAATTTTTCTTGAGAGTTTGGACAGAGTTTGTGAGTGAGGGGGTATGAATTGGAGTGCTATTTATAGGAAAAGATTAGAGTTAGGGTTTGATAGAAAATGCATTAAAAATTATGCATTAAAATGGTTTTAATTAGGTTTTAATTGTATTTTAATCCCTCTGGAATAATGCAGGGAAATTAAACATGACAGGGGTTATGGGGAGGCCAAAAGGCATAATTTTCAAGAAGGAAGAATCGGGGTTGGGGCGAGTTGACCCGACGGCGTCGGCCGAGTCAGCCGCGCCGTTGGTCCGATCCGGCCGAGTCAGGCCGGGTCTTGGGGCCACATATCCCTTGCCGATTTTTCTACCCCCCGGGCCAGTTTGTTTTATATGTGACTTTTGATTTTTACAAGTTATGCACGTGTAGGCTTTTAGGCTTCTAAAAATTTAAAAGAAAACAAATAAAAAATTAATGTGGCTGATGTGATTTGAACTCTAGTGCTTTGGTTTAGCAGTGCAAGCTCTTACCAATAAGCTACAAGCTCCTTCTTACTGTTCAAAAGTAATTTAAACACTTATAGTACTCACAGGAAATGTAAATACCTCAAGTATATATCAACTTTAAATCAATTTTATGTACACAAGAATTGGAGTTGTTACAGTCTACCCTCCTTACAAAAATTTCGTCCTCGAAATTTACAATTTATTTTAAGGACTAATTTACAAATAAGTGGGGATATCTTACACGCATCTCATCTTCCCTTTCCCATGTCGATTCTTCTGAAGTGTCTTTTCTCCACCTTACTCGAACCAAGTTGACTTCCTTGTTCCAAAGTGACTTCACATTCCTGTCCAGGATCTCAACAGGCTGTTGCTCACAAGATAAGTCGGGATGTCCAGTGAGCTCGAAATGATCTAGAATATGGCTGGGGTCACTCACATACCTTCTGAGTTGGGATATGTGGAACACATTATACACTCCTTCCAATGAAGGTGGAAGTGCCAACCGGTACGCCACTTCACTGACTCGTTCGAGTATGTCGAACGGTCTAATGTATCATGGACTTAGCTTACCCCATCTTCCAAATCGAATCACTCTGTGGTTTGGAGATATCTTCATAAATACATGATCTCCTTGATGGAACTCCAAATGACGGCGCTTGGCATCAGCCCAGTGTTTCTGTCGATCTTGGGCTATGCGCATTCTTTCTCTGATAGTACGAACAACATCAACAGTTGCTACTATCATCTCAGGTCTAAGGAGTTCTCTATCTCCGATGTCGTCCCAACTTAATAGCGATCGGCACTTCCTTCCATAAAGCGATGCAAAATGTGTCATTCCAATGCTTGCTTGGTAGCTGTTGTTGTACGAAAACTCTACAAAATGTAGGTGGTCTTCCCACGATCCTCCGAAGTCTAACATACACGCTCTGAGCATATCCTCCGAGATCTGAATAGTTCGTTCAGACTGACTAACTATTTATGGATGATAAGTCATGCTGAAGTTTAGACTTGTTCCCAAGCTTGCTTGCAGACTCTGCCAAAATTGCGATCGGAATCTGGTGTCACGATCGGAGACAATGCAGACCGGTACTCCATAAAGTCGCATAATTTCCTGTCTGAGTTCATGGGTATCAGAGATAGTACATATTTGAAGAGTTTAAATCTTACATAGATTTTTACCTGTATATACTTCTTTGCTAATGTCTCAGTTGATTGGCCAACTCGAAATGGGATGAAGTGAGCCGACTTTGTGAGTCGATCCACAATGACACATACCGCATCGTTACCCTTTGTGCTGCGAGGAAGAGCGGTCACAAAATCCATTGTGATGTGTTGCCACTTCCATTCTGGGATAGGTAACGGTTGAAGTAATCCAGCAGTCCTGTGATGTTCAGCCTTTACTTGCTGACACACCAAACATTTAGCGACGCTTCTAGCTACTTCACATTTCATTCCATGCCACCAGTAATTCTGACGTAGATCTTTGTACATCTTTATACTTCCAGGGTGTACTGAGTAGGGAGAGCTGTGAGCTTCTTTCATTAACTCTTCCCGAACAGAACCTTTTGGTATACATAATCTACTGCCGTACCTCAAAGATCCATCTTTATGGATGATGAAGTCTGTTCTGAGTCCATTCTCCACTTGTTCTCTGATCTTTTGCAACTTAGCATCACTTGCTTGAGCTGCTTTGATCTGATTGACAATGGTAGATTGAACTTGTAAATTCATCAAACTTGAAGCGTTACTTGGCATGACTACTTCAATCTCCATCTGATGCAAGTCCTGTTGAAGCTTCCACTGAGCGGTGAGATTCATTGCTAATGGTTGGCGACTAAGGGTATCAGGTACCACATTCACCTTCCCTGGGTGATATTGCAGGTTGATGTCAAAGTCTGCCATGAATTCTAACCATCGTCTCTGCCGCATATTAAGCTCTTTCTGAGTAAACACGTATTTCAGACTCTTGTGATCTGTGTATATGTTCACACGTTCACCAAGAATATAAAGACGCCAAATCTTAAGAGCAAAGATAACGGCCGCCAACTCCAAATTATGCGTCGGATAATTGCGCTCATGAGTCTTCAGCTGTCTTGAAGAATAAGCCACAACCTTACCGTGCTGATATAGAACATATCTCAATCCCTTACCGGATGCATCACAATGCACTTCAAAACCTCCAGATTGGTCTGGTATAACGAGAATAGGTGCTGATATCAACCTTGACTTGAGTTCTACGAAAGCTTGTTCGCATGCTTCTGACCACACGAATTCTTCATCTTTACGTGTGAGCTTGGTCAGGGGTGTTGCTATCTTTGAAAAACCTTCAATGAACCTTCTGTAATATCCAGCTAGATCCAAGAAACTTCGAATGTCCTTCACTGACTTTGGTGTCGGCCATTCACTTAATGCTGAAACTTTCGCTGGATCCACAGAGATTCCTTCGCCTGATACGATATGTCCAAGAAAACAAACTTGATCTAGCCAAAACTTGCACTTGTTGTACTTGGCATATAATTGATGTTGTCATAGAGTTTCCAGGACAATTCGTAGGTGTTCAGCCTGTTCTTTCCGACTTTTAGAATACACCAGGATGTCGTCGATGAAGATGACAACGAATCTGTCTAAGTACTCCCGGAAAACTTGATTCTTCAGGTTCATGAATATTACTGGTACGTTGGTCACTCTAAATGGCATCACTAGAAATTCGTAATGACCATAGCGAGTTTAGAAAGCCGTTTTATGAATATCAGCTTCCTTGACCTTCACCTGATGATAACCTGAACGGAGATCTAGTTTAGAGAAAACACAAGATCCACTTAGCTGATTGAATAAATCGTCGATGCGCGGTAGCGGATACTTGTTCTTTATCGTTACTTCGTTCAAGGCTCTATAATCAATGCACACTCTGTATGAACCTTTCTTATTCTTCACAAGTAATACCGGTGATCCCCAACTTGAAATACTGGGACAAATCCATCCTTTCGCCAATAATCCGTCCAACTGAGTTCGGACCTCCTTTAAACCTTCCGGACTTAATCGATAAGGTGCTTTGATCACCAGTTGTGCTCCTGGTACTAAATCAATACTGAATTCAAGGGCTCGATCGGGAGGCAAACCTGATATATCGTCAGGAAATACATCGTCAAACTCTCTAACCACTTCTGGCTTTTATCCTTCCTCTGCTTAAGTTGCTGCAATCACTTCTTTCTTTGGTTTCGCCTTGTAAGTACTTGGCTCCATGGTACGGTGTCCACTTTTGAAATAGAAGATCAGATGGTCTGGAATCTCGAATACTACCCTCCATTAACGACAGTCGATGGTGGCGTAGAAGGTTCCGAGCCAATCCATACCTAGAATTACATCGAAATTCGGTATGTCCGGCACCTTGAAGTCATCATAGAATTCTCTGCTGCAGACGACTACTGGACACAAACTGTATCCCATTGTTGCCTTTAGAATGTTGTTCCCTGAACTGACATTCTAGCTAGATACAAGCGGTGTGATTAGAATCGTATGAGTTCGGATGAACCGTTGCGACATAAAGCAGTGAGATGCTCCAGTATCGAAAAGTGCTAGTGCAGGAAGTGATGCTACTAAGATTGTACCTAAGGTATGTGGGATATGTTTTAGGTATAGGAAAATATATAGGTAGGTGTTAAGACTGAAAGAAAAGCTTGAGAAGAAAGGGTTACCAGTGATAACTTGGCGAGTGGCCTCAGCTTCTTCCATGGTCATCGTGAAAGCCTGTCGCCGTGGTACATTCCTCCTGGTCTGAGGAGCATTCGTCGGAACGTTCCTTTGAGCTTGATGGAACTGACGAGGAGGAGGAGCATTCGGTGGTCCTCTAGGTGGTGGTGCAGGGTGAGATTGTCTTGGAGCAAGTGTTGTTAGTGTATATGCCCTAGAGGCCATTACTATATCATACTAGTATGTATATTACTTGATGGAAGCTTGGGATATTCATAGTTGTACAGACAATCTTGCTCAATATAGTAGTATGCTACTTGGTTTGTCTCTGCTTTAATGTGTATATGTGTGTTTCTTTATTATATCACCTATACGCATTAGTAGAGCCCTTAGGATCTTTGCTTGATTACCGGCGTTGTGATGGCGATCACACTCGTGGGGGCTGGGTAATCCACAAGCACATCCTTATACACGTCCCTAGCCGTGGGATTATCGAGATAGGGTATCGATACTCCGGAGTAGACTAGCGTATGCGCTTCTCATCCCAGCACGGGAGACGGTCTGTCCTACAGCCGTCAGTACGTCGTACTTGAGATAGTATGCGGGTGCTCGTTAGGTTACGAGTACACTGGACAGGACTCGTCAGGAACTGATGGTTGGTATTATCCCTATCGTCAGTTATCAGTTCCCAGGTGACATGAGTACAGCTTAGTCCGCTGACTTGACACTGTCACTTCTCCTCGAGTGTGTTCCCACTGTTCTTTGATTACTACCCTACCATGGCTCTACTGAGTCGTGCAAACAGGTAGTAGTTGGGTGCAGTCCCGAAGCACTTGGAGGCAGTGACGGTTAGACAGGATTCGTCTCTCCCGGTATTGGGGGTTGACATCGCGCTGTGTCTAGGAGAGCCATTACACGAGTAGTCCCTGGCCAGGGCAAGCGAGATATACTGGTAGGTTTCCAGTGTTATCTCAGGGTGTTCTGGGCTTCACTCCGACACGACTTGTACCGGTATTAGGGGACTGACGTTTACCGCCCCCCTAGGCCCGCCATGCGATGTATCAGATGAACAGACCGGACTGTACGGAGATTGTCACATACAGGCTCAGTAGGAGTTCGGATGGGTTTACCTCATCGGCCTTCTTATCGACATCTACCTGGGGACCGTTACGTACAGCTAGTGCCGCTTGCGGTCTTTGGATAAACCCACTGCCAGCGTAGTGTCGAGTCTTTAGAGTCCCACACAGAGAGTTTCCCTGCACTGAGCGAAACGTGTAGAGGCCGTATGGTTTTACGGCAGGGCTATGATCACTTACATGCACTTGTGTGCGTATGCTGTTCGGGCAGTCAATACTAGTGGGATTTGGTTTAAGCCAGATCCTAGTATTGCACAGATGGATTTGTTTTGTCTTCTGTGCATCCGCATTCTACGGAAAGCAGATGCGGGTGTGTATGCACAGTTTTGAGGAGAGATGAAGGAGGAGGTGCCCCATTAGGGTTTTGGCAGTTGGTTCGGCCAAAACCGTAATGTGGCACACTCATTAGGGTTTTGACAATTCGTTTGGTCAAAACCGTTATGAGCTGGAGACATTGTTTACTGATCCTTTTAGTGATAGATTAGTGATGGCTAATTGCATTGACCATTTGACCACTTAGATCTCTCTTGACTTCGTTGACCCGTTGACCATGTTGACCATTGACCTTCAAGAGAGATCCACACTCTTCTTTCATTTTCTTTTTATTTCTTGTGTTATGATAATGGTCAATTCAATGTGCCATCAACTTTTATCATGATAGGATTAGTAATGATAATTTTGTGTATTATTGCAACCATGGTTCATTTTTTGGCTTAATCTTTTCATTATTCTCTTCTCATTCTTTCTCTTGAAGTGAGAAGAAAAAGAAAAGCTCCATGGTTGCTAAGTTTCTCCTTTTTCTTCCTCCTCTTGATCTCATCTTTTGATCTCATGTGTTGAGAGAAAAAGATCCCACAAAGACAAACACATCCATACATCTCCTCTACACATCCTAGGGCTTCTAGACTAGCAATCTTGTTGCCCTAGTTATCTCGGCTCGAGGTGGAGCTCGGTGTACATCTCTCGGGTGGATCGTCTTCGACTCAAGGAGGCCGCGGAGGTGACCAAAGTCCGGATCAACCCTCGGAGCAAGCAAGGAGAAGAACAACAAGGAGAGAAGGAGTTCAAGTTGAGGTATAACCCCTAACCGAGTAGATAAATCTCTAGTTAGGATGCTAGTGTGTTGTTTAGCAAAGATCCGGCTTTTCGATCCATGTTACCATGCTTAGAAAATTTATGTTTTACCAATTCCGCAACCCCGAAAGTACCGGGAGAGGTAACGTGGACCTAACAGTGGTATCAGAGCCTAACTAAACACACCCTAGCATATTAGCAAAGTATTTAGAATTTCGACCGGACGAAAAACCGCAAAATACCCCGGAATTTCAAGTTTCTGCCGATTTTTTTTCTGTTCAAAAATTAATAAATCATGCACTAAAAATCGGCTCAGGCTTTTGTTAGAAAACTGGAGAAATTTGACCCCCCAACTCGACTAAAGCGCCGCGGTTCCGCGGCCGATTTAACTTAGTTGGGGGATCTGCTTCCTACAGTTTTCTTAGATGGGTATTTTGGGATTTTTACAATATGACTTTTCTGCCCAGATTTTGCAGAAAGCAAAATTTGTTTTTGGGGCTTAAAAATCCGTATTTTTGGTCGATGTTCTGTAGACTTTGGCTAATGGTTATATCTGTAATGTTATATGTGTATTGAACGTCTGCTAATCGTTATACGTCGATTAGTGGGGGTTATACACATCTGTGATCTGTGTTGTTGATGGTTTGTGTATATGAACTCGTTGGATTGTCGCGGATGAATAGCCGGGGTGGATGTGAGATGAGAGTTTCTTTTTTTTATTCATGTAATAAATTTGTAAATTGATGTAATATTATTTGTATGGCCGCACAACCGGGTCGGGGTTGTAGCCGTCATTGTATAATTCTTTTTACTGTTTTTGCTCCTAGGATAGACCCATGGAGGGGGTGCACAAACTACCGGGTATCTCGAAGTGCCGAGTGGCCTACTAACGGTGTTGAGGGAGGTTGCTTCGCTTCGGGTACTTGGCGGGTAGTTTGCCGCACCCGTAGGGGTCTTGGGTGGGGTTTTGGCTATTCATCGCGACCATGTAATCCGTTTTTCGTTGCAGGCTCGAACGAATCGCGGGTTCCTAGTATATCCAAAGTGTTCATCTGTGATCTGGATTGGCTATCATTGCTATATATCTATATATAATAACTATTTAGGCGTTGCTTATGTTTTTTAGCCGCGCTAGCCCAGCCCCCGCTCTGTCGTTAGTTAAGTAACCTAACGGGTGATGACGGGGCCCCATGGCGAATGCGAATGGCATAAGCGTACGTCATATTTTGGTTGTTTTATGCAATGGTAGGATTTAATTGATGGGACGCATTAAAAGAACTAATGCAAGAAAATAAACCTAAAAGACGTTGTTGGAACAATTTTTCAAAAAGCTGTTATTGCAAGGACGTTCACTTTTGTTTTGCATCGAGGTATTCGGTTATGAATGCCCAGCACCTCATTCGACGAGGCAAGGGCCGAGATCCCCTCATCGGAAGTGACCCCTTGGACAATAAGTTTGCGTCAGGGTGATAACTTCACTATAGTCGATCATTTTTGCTTTGCATCGAGGTATTCATCTTATGAATACCCAGCACCTCACTCAACGAGGAAAGAGCCGAGATCCCTTCACAGGGAGCGGCCTCTTTAGCAAAAGTTTTCGTTACTATATTTTTCAAAAGTGTATCACGTTCCTTCAACAATATCAAGTTCATTACGTTAACGGGTTTTTCGCTAAAAACCCAGCCGTAGCCCTCCGTCGTTTCTTATAAGTTATACTTAGTATTCGTGCTGCGTTTGTTGACTGTGTCAAGGCACAGTGAACGGTAGCTAAGTGTTTCTTATTTGCTGGATACAATGAGATTGGTTAGGACATTTGTGTAACCTTGTTGACTGTGTCAAGGGTTATGCAGGTGGGTTTAATGCAATCAAGATAATGACGGGCTGAACTTGACTAGGACTCTTTGATTTGTTGACTGTGTCAAGGTCACTTGGGTCCTAGGGGCAAAAACCATATCGGGAGTTTCAAAAGTACTGAAACTTGCTAGTGTTGCATACCATTTGGAGTGTGATGATTCTGGTAGGATTCCTTCAGTTTTGTCACGCGATGATATTTGGATCCCGATCCTACTGTGAGTATATGCTACTCCTCGGAAACTTTCTCGCTTAACGATCAATGCTATAAACCAAGTAGGTGTCTAGAAAGGTGTTAGCGGGGCTACGCCCACAGGGAAAAGAGGTTACTTAATTAAGGAACTTCGCGAAAGCGTTGGAAAACCTCCCTCGAAGTACCGATACTGGCCTGGCTGAACGGTTAAGCAAGTATTGTACGGTGAGATTGATCCCGACTAATTCTTCCTTTATGGTTTGAGGAGGGATTCGAGAGACAGTGGGAGCCATCCTGTTTAGATAAATTAAAAACCAATCTAAACTTGCAAGAGCGCACGCTAAGTGTTTCTTTTCTCTCTCTCCAGGTAGCAACCATTTCATGCCCTAATCAAGATAATAAAATGTATTGCTTGACCGATCCGAATTCTTATTCGGGGCTGGGGAACATTGGTTCGGCTCTAACTTGTGACAACAGTCATAAGTATGAGCAAGGGAAAGGGGATTGTATGGATTCCAAGGATACCCAGTTGAAGAAGAAGCATGGTTTTGCATCTACTTCAGGTGTTCTTGTAATTGAGAACTGTTTTACGGTCAGCCCTACCTCCTGGGTACTTGATACCGGATCAGGATCTCATATCTGTAATTTATTTCAGGGACTGAGAAAAAGTAGGAAAGTTACACCGGGTGATATGTCGCTCAGAGTAGCGAACGGAGCACAAGTTAATGCGGCAGCCGTCGGTGAATATCACCTAGTATTGCCAAATGGCAAGACTATGATTTTGAACGATTGCTACTATGTACCCTCCATGGTTTGCAACATCATATCAGTTTCTTTACTCGATAAAGATGGATATAACTTTGTTCTTGATAGAAATATCATGAACATTTACCTTCATAAGGTACTGGTTGCAGAGGGTACACTGTGTAATGGTATCTACGTTCTAAATCAGAATACAGTTCTTAATATACAAAACGCACGCAGGAGGAAGAATTCAGATACGAATGAATCCTACATGTGGCATTGTAGACTTCGTCATATCGGAGATAAAAGACTGAATAAGTTGCATAAAGATGGACTCTTTAATGCGTTCGAGTTTTCATCTTATGAAACTTGTCAGTCTTGTCTCAAAGGGAAGATGACCAAATCTCCGTTCACCGGACATGGAGAAAGAGCAGCAGAGCTCTTGGGACTCATACACAGTGATGTATGTGGTCCGATGTCTACACATGCAAGGGGTGGGTTCTCCTACTTCATCACATTCACTGACGATCTCTCTAGATTCGGATATGTGTATCTTATGAAACACAAATCTGAAGCTTTTGAGAAATTCAAGGAATTCAGAAAGGAAGTAGAGAACCAGACTGGCAAAAGTATCAAGATCCTCCGGTCTGATAGAGGAGGGGAGTACTTGAGCATGGAATTCCTAGATTACTTAAAAGAGAATGGTATTCTCTCTCAGCTTACTCCTCCTTATACACCACAGCACAATGGTGTTTCGGAGCGGAGGAATCGTACCCTATTGGATATGGTTCGCTCTATGATGAGTAGTGCCGAGTTGCCTCTTTCATTTTGGGGATATGCACTTCAAACTGCAGCGCATCTATTGAATCAAGTTCCATCCAAATCCGTGCCTAAGACTCCGTATGAAATATGGAGTGGTAAGAGTTTGTATCTTAAACGTATTAAGATTTGGGGTTGCCCAGCTTATGTCAAAAAGCAGAACCCAGACAAACTTGAGGCACGGGCAGTTTTGTGTAAGTTTGTGGGATAAAAGATTCAAGTGGGTATCTATTCTACCATGCAGAGGAACAGAAGATAATTGTTTCAAGAAATGCCACATTTTTAGAAAAGGAATTTCTTGTTAAAAATATTAGTGGCAGCACGGTAGAACTGGAAGAAATTCCAGAAACACAAGCTTTAACAAAAGATTTGGTGGAACCGCTAGATTCAGTTACAACCAACGAACCTCAGCCACTCCGCAGATCTGGTAGGATTTCTCATCCGCCCGAGAGATACTACGGTTTTCTCATAGACGGGGATCGAGAGGATTGCATCTTGGAAGAAGATAACCCTACCAGTTTCAGGCAGGCCATTATCAGTAGGGACTCTGATAAGTGGCAGAAAGCAATGCAATCCGAAATAGAGTCCATGTACGCCAATAAAGTGTGGACCTTGGATGTTGCTCCACCTGGGGTAAAACCCGTTGGATGCAAATGGATCTACAAAAGGAAACTTGGTGTAGATGGGCAGGTGGAAACCTATAAGGCTAGACTCGTTGCAAAAGGTTTTCGTCAAAGACCTGGTTTGGACTATGACGAAACTTTTTCTCCGGTGGCTATGCTCAAATCCATTCGGATCCTACTTGCCATTGCTGCCTTCCATGACTATGAAATCTGGCTGATGGACGTTAAAACGGCTTTTCTAAACGGTTGTTTGGAAGAGTACGTTTATATGGATCAGCCAGAAGGTTTCATAGACAGTGGGAGCAGCGGGAAGGTGTGCAAGTTGCTTAAATCCATTTATGGATTAAAGCAGGCATCGCGGAGCTGAAACATCTGTTTTGATGAGGCAATCAAGGAATTTGATTTCATCAAGAACGAAGATGAACCTTGTGTCTATAAGAAAATTGTAGGACGAACTGTCGTATTCCTAGTCTTGTACGTGGACGACATTCTTTTGATAGGAAATGATATTCCTATGCTACAATCGGTCAAGCTATTTTTGTCACAACGGTTCTCCATGAAGGACCTAGGTGATGCCTCGTACATTCTGGGGATCAAGATCTATAGAGATAGATCCAAGAGACTACTGGGACTTTCGCAGTCCAGGTACATAGAGACCGTACTAAAGAGATTTAGTATGGAGGATTCCAAGCGCGGTAACATACCCGCATTGCACGGAATTACCCTCTCCAAGAAGATGTCTCCTAAGACTGACGAGGAGAGGGTTCGCATGAGCACTATACCCTACGCTTCGGCGGTAGGATCTATAATGTATGCGATGCTATGTACAAGACCAGATGTAGCTTACACGCTGAGCGCGGTAAGCCGGTATCAGTCAGACCCAGGTGAGGACCACTGGACAGCAGTGAAGAACATTCTCAAGTACCTGAGAAGGACTAAGGAGATGTTCCTTGTAATGTTTTAAAAATCGTTTCGATGAAATTTCAAAAAAAACGGTAAAATAAGGGGATTTTCTGTAAAAAGTCAAAATGCAAATATCTTTATTATAAAATTAAATATACATATTCTAGCTATGTAATTGCTAGTATTTGGTGTTTATTGAGCCACTGGTGAAATTTCAAATTTTCTGAAAAATTTTCTGAAATTAATTATTTTAATATTATTTTAAGCCGTCACTAATATATTTAATTAGGGAAAATTACAAATTGGAATGAGTTGAAACAAATTTTGTGCATCATAAAACATTAAATAAAATTTTATCATGTGGTTTTTGAAATGAAATCGTTTGCCAAAACAGTTTAGAAAATATCGAAGAAAAAGGCTTTTTTCGGTGAAATTAGTGTTAATGGTTTTGGGGGTATAATATGTATCTTTTTCTTTCCACACCCACACTCAAACTCCACATTTTTCCTCCCCTCCTTGGCTGAATTTCAGCAGCCCCATGTTGTTTCCCCCTCACTTTCCCCACTTGAATTGTTAAAAGAAAAGAAAAGAAAAGAAATGAGAGTGGACTTTGACTAGGGTTGACTTGATATCATTTTTCCCCACTTTCTCCACCTCACTCTCTCTCCTCTCCCCCTCAATTCCAGCCGACCCTCCCTCCAACAGCAGCCCCCCCATTTTTATCCCCTCATTTCTCATCAAAAACTTCATCAATTTGCCCCAAAAATCAAGTTAAAACCTCAAAAATTCTCCAATCCAACTCTTACCCATTATTTCTTTGCCCAAGCTAGCATGGATCTTGGAGGAAATTTGACATTTTGGAGGCTATAATCTTCATGTTGATCTCTTGATCATGAGGTATGAAGATTTATCCATATTTGTTAGTTGTTAGTTGAATGTTTAAATCAAACTTAATTAGGTATTTTAAAAATATATATATAAATAGGTTTTGAATTCAAGTTTGGAAATTCAAATGGATGGTTTTAGATTATAGTTAGGGTTTTGTTGTATGATTATGGTTGCAAGTGGAATTCTTTTTTTTGTGGAATGTGAAACATAATCAAATTGTTAGTTTGCAAATTGTTAAGTTGGAATTGTAATATTTAAGCTATTTTGCTTACTAGATTTTTGAAAAATTATAAAATGTCTTAGATTAAAATATAATTATGGTTTCATGTTGTTATTAATATTATAATAAGTGGTTTAATGCCTTTGGACCATGCAAAACCAAGCTTATTTGTAAAATTGTGAATTTTACTTTAAAAAGAGTTAAAGTCGGTATTTTTGCAAACTAGTTTTTTTGAACGTATGTGGTTTGGTGAAATTAAATCACGGAAATGGGTTATATGACTTATTTAAATTATTTAATAAGCATTATGGCCGCTAGAATTGTTTAAACGTCGAGTTTTGTACTAAAACGGGTAATTTTGCTTGCTAGTTTTTCGGAAAAATGGCTTTTAAAGTGAATTTGGGGTTTTTGTGAGTTTTAACCTATTTTATATTAAAATTAGTGTTCGTGAATGTGCAAATGAGTGTATTTGGATTTTTCTCGATGGTCTGGCGTTTGTACGCCGATGTCGAGGGTTTTTGGATTGATTTGTGGAAGCAACCATAGGTTTTGACCTATGTGGGATTCGTGTGTCGTTTTGGTCATGAGTCGGATTTTAATGCGATACGGTGCGTTATGATATGTAGGTACCCCATGTGGACTTCGAGACGACAAGTAAGCGCGTGGCGACGTCAGCACCGGCGAGCGAAAACCAGGTGAGTAGATTTATATCTACGGGGAGAAGTCGGGTGGATGGCGTATAGCACCCCCGCAGTCCGTGGTGGTGTATACGGATGCGTATACACACCAACAATTATTATATGTTATTTGGGATTAATAACGACGTTTAGGATGGATATTGATGTGTTGGATTATTTTAGTGTTGCGAACCCTAGGGTAGTGTTGCACTACACATACACACATACATACTTGTATACATTCCTATTTATATGTGCTCTTGGGATTCTTTATAGTTATGTGTTCACATGGGTATGGGACTATGTGTTTACATACGGATTTGAGGATGATACTTGGGATTGAGCTGAGTCGATGAGATTTGTTTTGTGGTTGTGATATCGGTAATATGGCAGGATTCGTACTTGAGGTACGTCCTGGTGTTATAGCGGATCTTAGGACGGCGATACGGGTGAATAGTGTTATAAATAAAATGGTCGACATGTGATCGTGATATGAGGCATGATATGATAGGATATTGATCCTAGGCTGTATTGGGCGATGTATACCCCTTGATGATGCTATGTGCTGACGGTATCGGTTTGTACGAGATTGTCGATCTGTAGTCAGATCATGACTATATTGATGATATTAGTATTGTATTAGACATAGGTCAGTACCTTAGACTATGATCTTTGATAAAGAGGATACCGGATGAATAGTGTGGTGAATATGATTTTGACCCGTACCCAGATTTGGGATGCCGCACGACGGTTTTACGTACGAGCTATATATTGATGATTGATCCGCACTCTTGACTTGGGATGTCTGATTATAGATATGGTATCGGATATGATATTATTGAGGCGGGATCACCGACTAATATATATACAGGTATGTATATGGATCGACTCAGATGTTAGGCGGTTTCCTTACTTGTAGTCCAGCTTATTAGCTTAGCCCTTTAGTTTAATTTAGTTGTTAGATTAGATTCGATTCTTACCTATTTCAAAAACTAACGAATCGTGAGTATTTTAAAAGACAGCCCAAGGGATCCTACGGATATTTCAAAAGACGTATCTTTTCATAAAAACACCGTAGCCCCTATTTTCAAAACCCCATGATTCGTGTTATTTCGAAAGGCACCATTTGTAGGACTTATATTAGATTAATGCAGGTTAGTTACAGTTGCGTCTAGTATTCAGCTCCCGCTTATTATTGTGGTTCGCTTCGCATCGCATACTTATGTTATAATTTCTTATTGCAATGTTGATATCATATTGTTAGGATACCAGCACCATTACCGATGATGCGTATGTACCACGTACACTTACTTGCCGGCTCACACACATCTTCATCGGTAATTGCCATGTCACGTACACCTTAGAAAATATTATTGCTTGACTTAGCTTGTTAGTCAGTAATTTGACATGATATTAGTGTGCCTGCCTTATATGCCAGCTTAACATTGTAGTTATTACTTGTCACTTCATGCATACTGTTATTCATTGTTATGCCTATATTCATGGTTTTACATGCTATTGATGATTTGGATTCGGATTTCCATGAAATTTTCTGGATTTGGGGGGAAAACCGCAAAACTTATATAAACTGATTTCGCTCTTTTTAAATAAAAAGTGCGGTTTTTCCCATGATGTATGAGTCGTCCACCATGAGTTTGCTGATGGATTTCGAGACCCGATTCGAGGAGGCGGATGAACCGTTTCGGGTACATGGTGGATCCGGTAAGGTACCCTGGGGCAAGAAGCGCGTGATGATGACGATGTGAGCCTGGCAGGGGAGCACTACCTACCGGTGATTTTACCCGACGCGTCGGTTATCCGGAGGATACCGTCGTGGTCTTGAGATGGATGGTAGGGGGCGGTCTGGACTGACGGCGCCCTAGATATTGTGATTGAGACATTGAGATTTCGAGATATTGAGGTACAGAGACTGTGATACAGAGATATCGAGATGTTGGGATTACGTTTTGTGCCGATGCTAGGCACTGTTTTATACTGATTTCATTATGATACCTCATTTTAAAAATACAAAGGAAATCTCACTAAATTATGAAAATAGTTTCTTCATTTACATGTATTCTGTTTTCATGCATTCATACCTCAATCATATGATATATTGCTACCTGAGGCACTGACACGGGCACATGGAATTACACTTGGGTTAGATATTTGCCCTAACCATTGTTATGGGTTGCTGGTTATATATTTGAGGATATATTATGATCATTTACCTAGGATTGCGTTATTTATGCGATTTCTTTTCGTAGATGTTTTTCTATTCACGAGTTGGCAAGTCACCCCCGTTGTGCCCCAGTTCTTGCAGGTTTCACCGTACAGGTTTCATTACGGCTTGCTGGCACTCTTTCCATTTCCGGGTGACTTGCTAGTAGGTAGGTTTATTTGTATCACACCCATCATTATATCTTGTATATCATTATTCTGTTGTATCTAGAAGTTCCATCAACCAAACATGTATTTATTTTTGAGATAGAGACCTGTGATGTTATTCTTTCGACCTTAGAGTCGCGCGTTATATTTCTGTGGTTTTCTTGTGGTTTTGAGTTTCCTT
Organism: Agapanthus africanus; assembly: GCA_030015575.1. NCBI lineage: Eukaryota > Viridiplantae > Streptophyta > Magnoliopsida > Asparagales > Amaryllidaceae > Agapanthus > Agapanthus africanus. The sequence goes on along the minus strand of CM057349.1, from coordinate 403,517,840 downwards.
TTGAGTTTTGATCCTCGCCCTTGGCATTGTATATTATATTGCTTGTGTGGTTGTGACCGTCGATTGACGAAGAGCTAGCTCCCGCTTGGGGATGCCTTTTTATTGATTTTGTATACTATTCATGTTGCATCCCGTTTGGGGGCCAGTATTTACAAAGGAGACTCTGCCGAAATTTTCAGGAAATATTTGATGTTTTTAAAAACGCATAATTCGGCTTATGCTATTAAAACTATTTGATTTAAATTGGTTTTCCTTCACTCTACTACTTTTCTTGGTTTGGATTTCTGGGTTTTCGGCTTACTTAGATTACGTACGCCTCGAGACGTTTCGTAGTTTAAGTGCCGGTCATGTTCCGTAATTTCGGGACGTGACAATCCTGGTTTATGGTAATGGAGACCTCAGGGTCGAGTCCTTTACCGATTCAAGCTTCCAGAGTGACAAAGATGACAGCAAGTCTGTCTCGGGTTTTGTGTTTACCCTCAACGGAGGGGCGGTGTGTTGGAGGAGTTCCAAACAGGATACCGTCGCAGACTCAACGATGGAGGCTGAATACATTGCTGCAAGCGATGCCACAAAAGAAGCGGTCTGGATGAAGAAGTTCATTAGTGAACTTCAGGTGGTTCCATCCATTGTTGACCCAATACCTTTGTATTGCGATAACAATGGGGCTATAGCTTTAGCGAAGGAACCAAGGTCCCATCAGAAATCCAGGCATATCTTAAGGCGGTATCACCTGATCAGGGAGATCATTGATCGCCAGGAGATCGAAGTGCGGAGAGTGGACACAAAGGACAACACAGCGGACCCATTCACGAAGGCCTTACCCCAGACTCAGTTCGAGCGGCTGATTGAGATGATAGGTCTTCGATACGCCAGTACATGGCCTTAGTACAAGTGGGAGATTGTTAGTGTATATGCCCTAGAGGCCATTACAGTATCATACTAGTATGTATATTACTTGATGGAAGCTTGGGATATTCATAGTTGTACAGACAATCTTGCTCAATATAGTAGTATGCTACTTGGTTTGTCTCTGCTTTAATGTGTACATATGTGTTTCTTTATTATATCACATATACGCATTAGTAGAGCCCTTAGGATCTTTGCTTGATTACCGGCGTTGTGATGGCGATCACACTCGTGGGGGCTGGGTAATCCACAAGCACATCCTTATACACATCCCTAGCCGTGGGATTATCGAGATAGGGCATCGATACTCCGGAGTAGACTAGCGTATGCGCTTCTCATCCCAACACGGGAGACGGTCTGTCCCACAGCCGTCAGTACGTCGTACTTGAGATAGTATGCGGGTGCTCGTTAGGTTACGAGTACACTGGACAGGACTCGTCGGGAACTGATGGTTGGTATTATACCTATCATCAGTTATCAGTTCCTAGGTGACATGAGTACAGCTTAGTCCGCTGACTTGACACTGTCACTTCGCCTCGAGTGTGTTCCCACTGTTCTTTGATTACTACCCTACCACGGCTCTACTGAGTCGTGCAAACAGGTAGTAGTTGGGTGCAGTCCCGAAGCACTTGGAGGCAGTGACGGTTAGACAGGATTCGTCTCTCCCGGTATTGAGGGTTGACATCGCGCTGTGTCTAGGAGAGCCATTACACGAGTAGTCCCTGGCCAGGGCAAGCGAGATATACTGGTAGGTTTCCAGTGTTATCTCAGGGTGTTCTGGGCTTCACTCCGACATGACTTGTACCGCTATTAGGGGACTGACGTTTACCGCCCCCCTAGGCCCGCCATGCGATGTATCAGACGAACAGACCGGACTGTACGGAGATTGTCACATACAGGCTCAGTAGGAGTTCGGATGGGTTTACCTCATCGGCCTTCTTATCGACATCTACCTGGGGACCGTTACGTACAGCTAGTGCCGCTTGCGGTCTGTGGTTAAACCCACTGCCAGCGTAGTGTCGAGTCTTTAGAGTCCCACACAGAGAGTTTCCCTGCACTGAGCGAAACGTGTAGAGGCCGTATGGTTTTACGGCAGGGCTACGATCACTTACATGCACTTGTGTGCGTATGCTGTTCGGGCAGGCAATACTAGTGGGCTTTGGTTTAAGCCAGATCCTAGTATTGCACAGATGGATTTGTTTTGTCTTCTGTGCATCCGCATTCTACGGAAAGCGGATGCGGGTGTGTATGCACAGTTTTGAGGAGAGATGAAAGAGGAGGTGCCCCATTAGGGTTTTGGCTGTTGGTTCAGCCAAAACCGTAATGTGGCACACTCATTAGGGTTTTGACAATTCGTTTGGTCAAAACCGTTATGAGCCGGAGACATTGTTTACTGCTCCTTTTAGTGATAGATTAGTGATGGCTAATTGCATTGACCATTTGACCACATAGATCTCTCTTGACTTCGTTGGCCCGTTGACCATGTTGACCATTGACCTTCAAGAGAGATCCACACTCTTCTTTCATTTTCTTTTTATTTCTTGTGTTATGATAATGGTCAATTCAATGTGCCATCAACTTTTATCATGATAGGATTAGTAATGATGATTTTGTGTATTATTGCAACCATGGTTCATTTTTTGGCTTAATCTTTTCATTATTCTCTTCTCATTCTCTCTCTTGAAGTGAGAAGAAAAAGAAAAGCTCCATGGTTGCTAAGTTTCTCCTTCTTCTTCCTCCTCTTGATCTCATCTTTTGATCTCATGTGTTGAGAGAAAAAGATCCCACAAAGACAAACACATCCATACATCTCCTCTACACATCCTAGGGCTTCTAGACTAGCAATCTTGTTGCCCTAGTCACCTCGGCTCGAGGTGGAGCTTGATGTACATCTCTCGGGTGGATCGTCTTCGACTCAAGGAGGCCGCGAAGGTGACCAAAGTCCGGATCAACCCTCAGAGCAAGCAAGGAGAAGAACAACAAGGAGAGAAGGAGTTCAAGTTGAGGTATAACCCCTAACCGAGTAGATAAATCTCTAGTTAGGATGCTAGTGTGTTGTTTAGCAAAGATCCGGCTTTTCGGTCCATGTTACCATGCTTAGAAAATTTTTGTTTACCGATTCCGCAACCCCGAAAGTACCAGGAGAGGTAACGTGGACCTAACAGGTGTCTGAAGAGCTGGTCTCTACTGGTAAGTGATTGCTGGCCTGGGTGCAGCAATTGGGTTGTGTCTTATGGGACAAGACCCAATATCATGAGTAGCTGAGCCGCAGACTAAACAAAGACGGTTGGCTCGCCGGCAGTCTTTCATCATATGTCCAGCTCTCTTGCAGTAGGTACAAAAGGCTGGGCCGGGCCTATTGTTCGGTACTCCAGATCTCCTTGGCACAAATGGTGGTCTTGATGATGCTCCTCCTGCCATTTGGGTGGCAGGGCGCTTAACTCCGGCAGATTAAGGTCTGCCCCTCATCTTTACCACTACCTCATAACGGCGGGCAGCTTTCAGAGACAATTCATAAGTCGGAAATTCTCCTGTGGCCAGTGCAGCCTGAATTTCCGAATCCAAACCTTGTTGAAATCGACGGGCTCTGATCTCATCCGTCGGTATCAGGTGTGCCGCAAATATGTTAAAGTATTGTGTTAGCTGCGTAGTATGTGATATATTGAAGAATCGAATTATTGAGACATATCTTACCGACTGAGCATGGTGAACTCAGCGTCATATTCATCTACTGACTTGATCCACATTGAACCTTATTGCAGATGGATGAACTGTTGTTCCATGTCGAACCTGACAGTCTCAGGGAAGTATTTTGCGTCGAACATGTCTTGGAAAGTCTTCCATTCGATGGGTTGATCAAGACGGCTTTCTTCCGCCTTCCACCAAACCCGTGCACTGTCCGTGAGCTGCAGTTTTGCAACACAGACCCAAGCTATCTCTGGCACTTATGCCGCTGCCAGATCGTCTTCGATACTCTGAGCCCATTCCTCAGCTTCTAGAGGGCTCTCTTTTTCTAAGAACTGTTTGGGATGCAAAGCCCTGAATTGCTTCACCCCAGGTGCTTCTGCCTCGGGACAGTTCATTAAAAGAGCAGTCTGCTGCTGCTGTCCTTCCAGGAGGCTGCGGATCGCCTCAAGCAGAACCGTCTGCTCGTTGATCGGAGCAGGGACGGCAGGTGTGAGTGGTAGTGGTGGAGGTGTGTTGTTGACATTGGTGCTGGTGTTGTTCGGAGAATCCATAATCTTGAATGAAAATTTTGGGTTAGGACAGATTCAAAGTATAAGAAATGATAAGATTCAAGGAATTGTAAAGAATAATTTAGTTGCTGGTTCTTATGTTATATTGCTTAGGTTGTCCACGCAGAACTAAACTGCATGGTAGGGTTCCATACAGCTCAGACCTGCATGGGCCATCAACAAAACCTGTCACGCCCCGCTTCCCGGTGTACGGGCAGAGGACGCGACAAGGCCGCGACGTATTTACTCAGAAGTAAATACACTAAGCGTAACTAAGCAATATAAAAGGAATATACACAAGAGACAAATGTAATGAACAACAACTTTATTTAATAACATTTTTTTGTACAATGCATCTGAAAAGTAAATACAAGGAATGGAAAGCAATCCCTAAACAGTGCCATAACAGAAATGGAAAGTACAGAATGTAAATGTGTACAAGAATCTAAAGCTCTAGGTCGTAAGCTAGCTGGTCCAAATCCTCACTGGTGGGATCGATCTCCTGAAGGTCTGATCCACCAGACAACATTCCAAAGAAGAAAGAGAAGGAATGTCGTCAACGAACAATCGCTCGGTAAGTCCCAAAGATAAGGGAGAAGTAGAATAGACAGAGAGAGAGTGTGTAGTTTTTAAAGTTGTATTGTATTGTCAACGCTGTTGTTTGTAGCTTGGTACAGAAGGATGCCAGTGTATACGAGAGGAGTCTCAGTAAACCAGAGACTAAGGTGAACGGAATGTATAAGGAACCGTTTATGCCACAGTACAATAACAATGGAATACAGGTTAGGTGTCTTAATTCTTGTAGTCTCGTGCCACTTCTAACACCTTCCATACCAATTTACCCCTTAAACCCTGCGATGTTTTGATTGTATTGTTTGTATTGTATTGTATTGTAATATAGATTGTATAGATGGATGACTTACCGAAACCATGATATCAGTAAATGGATGTAACCGGAAAATCATGTAAATGAAAGTATATCCATGGTTCGGTTCAGTCAATACAAATTGAATAGAATATATGGATTCATAGGTTCATATTGAATTGTAGTTTGTACTTGAATCATATTCAAGTCAGATTATTTATAATGAGACTCAGTCTGAGTCGGAACAATTAGAAAAGAAATTGAAGTCCTGAATTAGGTTTTGGTGTTATCGGTAACCGCTGCACATGGACGGTAGGATTTATGTCTTTTTCAAAAATGATTACCGTGTTAATAACACCGTTTGTTAAGTTGTCTACCGTAAATAGGTAAGCACCCATATCTCCGGCTCTCTAAGGCTCAAGAGACTGCTTAAACCTATATTTACTAGGGTCCTTATTGTAATTATAAAACTTGAGGGGGTTTTATGTAAAAATAATTTTGTATAATTTTCAAAATACACCCCAAGTATTTAATTATCGTCTTTAGAGTTTTCATAAATATAGATTTTATATATGTGTCATTTCTAGTGAATAAAACCTAATTTCATAATATATGGTATTTAATTGTAAAGTATTGAACTTGTATGAAATTGCATGGTATTTTCATATAAAGTGATTCTTTTGATTTAGAAAAGTTGGAATATTTATATTATATCAAAAATTAGATATTTTGATGATACATATATATACACACATATATATAATAATTTTAATTTATTATTTTTCTAGAAATCTCATTTTCTTAAGATATTTGTATTTTTAAATCTTTCGAGATTGTATGCTCCTTGCGGAGGTCTGCATCTCGCACTACTAAGCCCAAGGATGTGCGATAATCCGCACCATCCTGAACGGGTTCCCCAAATGGGTTGTAGTGGCGCTTTGCAAAGATTTGTTTAAAATACATAATCTTGTAGAAAACGGTTTTTTATAAGTTTGAGATAGTTTTGTGTAAAATCGTATTTTCCCAATTCTATATTTTCCAATATCATCGTGCTATATTACATATGAGTGTTGTGAAGAGGTAGTCCATTACCTCATGAACTATCTAAAGGTATAGCAAGGGTAATGATGTTTTTATGTCGAAGCTAAACTACATGGTATTTTTCTGAAAAAGTGCGATAAAAATTACAATATAAATTCTTTTGCTATGAAACTTGTTCAATATGTTTTGTTAATGTTTAATGGTCATGATGTGCACGTTTGGTATTGTTGTATTTAAGAAAATTAGAACTTTTTAAAGAAAACCGAATCAGAAGTCAGATTAACTCCGCTTCCGTCGGGTTTTAGAAATACGAGTTTTCAGAATAGAAAAGAGAAGAGGGCGGAGGGACTTGCGGGTTTTTTGATTAGAGAAGAGGAAAAGGGAGTTGTAGGAGGTGCCGGTGTATCGTTTCGTCGCCGGGAACTCCTTGGGTTGTTGTCGGAAATTCGCCGGAGTTTCGCCCTTTGCTAACTCCACTTGTACACAAAAGTTCTAGAGAATTTTTCTTGAGAGTTTGGACTGAGTTTTTGAGTGAGGGGATGTGAATTTGAGTGGTATTTATAGGAAAAAATTAGGGTTAGTGTTTGATAGAAAATGCATTAAAAATTATGTATTAAAATGGTTTTAATTAGGTTTTAATTGTATTTTAATCCCTCTGGAATAATGCAGGGAAATTAGACATGGCAGGGATTATGGGGAGGCCAAAAGGCACAATTTTCAAGAAGGAAGAATCGAGGTTTGGGCGAGTTGACCCGACGGCGCCGGTCGAGTCAGCCGCGCCACCGGCCTGATCCGGCCGAGTCAGGCCGGGTCTTGGGGCCACGTGTCCCTTGCCAATTTGTCTACCCCCTGGGCCAATTTGTTTTATATGTGACTTTTGGTTTTTACGAGTTATGCACGTGTAGGCTCTTTGGCTTCTAAAAATTTAAAAGAAAATAAATAAAAAAATTAATGTGGCTGATATAATTTGAACTCTAGTGCTTTGGTTCAGCGGTGCAAGATCTTACCAATTAGCTATAAGCTCTTTCTTGCTGTTCAAAAGTAATTTAAATACTTATAGTACTCACAGAAAATGTAAATACCCCAAGTATACATTAATTTTAAATCAATTTTATGTACACAAGAATTGGAGTTGTTACATGAATCCTTAGGAAGCTCTTGATGTACATCAACAGTTTGTTCTTCTTCCTTCGGATCTTCCATCGCATCATCCTTTTTGCTCATCTCTTACAATCCATTATCTATATCTGCATCATCAGAACTAGCACTTTCCTTGATAAGAATATTAGACTTATCAAAATTTACATATACACTTTCAACAATTGTAAGAGTTCTTTTGTTAAATATTCTGTACGATGTCCTAGTTAGGGAATAACCAAGAACGATGCTTTCATAACTTTTAGAATCGAATTTACCCAAATTATCCAAAGTATTTAAAACAAAACATTTGCAACCAAATATTTTAAAGTATTTTATAGTTAGCTTATTTCCATAAAATAGCTAATACAGAGTTTTCTTTAAACGGTTTCGTAACGAAATTCGATTTAAAATGTAACAAGCAATATTGACTGCTTCAGTCTAAAATATTTCGGTAAAGAATTTTCTTTTAACATGGTTCTCACCGTTTTTTTTTGTAAAGAACGATTTTTCTTCACCACAACCCCGTTTTGTTGTGGTATCTTTAGAAAAGAGAACTTATGTTTAAAACCAATATCTTCGCAAAATTCTTTGAATAAGGAATTTTCAAATTCTCCTCCATAATCACCACGAATCTTGGAGATTTTTAAATCCACTTCTTTTTGGATGAGTTTTGAAAAGATTTTTAAAGTGTTAAATACATCATTCTTACTTGCAAGGAAGAATACCCAACAAAAACGTGAAACTATTACATATACATATGGTTTTCCACTTAGACCCAATATTCTAGATGGACCAAATAGATCCATATGTAATAGTTGAAGGGTTTAGATGATGTTACCTCAGTTTTCACCTTGAATGAAAATTTTACCTGTTTACCCAATTGACAAGTATCGCACAATTTATCCTTTTCGTACTTCATTTTTGGGATTCCTCTTATATAGTCACCATTAGAAATTTTGTTTAGTAAGTCCATTGATGCGTGACTAAGCCTACGATTCCAAAACCATGTATCTGAATCGTTTGCAACTAAAAACTTAATCTTAACATTAGCGAAATCATTAAGATCAATAATATAAGTATTATAATGTCTTTTGCCCAAAAGAATTCACCTGTCATCTTTAAAAATTTTGCAACAGGTTTTATAAAAAACAGCGGTGTATCCTTTATCTTAAAATTGACTAATGCTAAGTAAGTTGTGTTTCAAATTATTAACTAGTAACACATTATCAATATTGATAGAATCTCTTACCACGATTTTATCCTTACTTTTTATGTAATCTTTCTTATTATCCCTAAAGGTGACGCTGACACTTTCCTCTCTTGATAGCGAGTCGAAACTAGATACATCACCGGCCATATGTCTCGAACACCCACTATCAAGATACCATGTGGTTCTACGTTATTGCGGCCGAGTTACATGAAATAGAAAATTTTCTTTTGACATTTAGTACCCAAATCATCTTTGGTCCACGGGGGTTAGTAGCATGTTCCCCTCCGAAAGACGGTGCAAGAAGGACTGTCTTGCCTGAGATTCAGGGCAGATGCTATTTGGTGCTATCCGTCCACCTCTCCGAAGATGCCAAGTTGATTTATGGCACCGTGTATCGGAGGTTTAGACGGATGCGGCCGATGTAGCAGACTTCGTCAGATTCCCCCTCGCTCGAGGGGTTTTTGATTATGAGAACGCTATTCCCTGCAGGCGCAAGCCCCAGCAGTTAATTACGCTACCGCATCGCGGTAACCACTTTCTCCTTCTCCAGAATTTCACTTCGAGTCGTGTGTGTTTGTTTTATTCGTGGTTTCCCGTGGATTGTATACGGAGACTGAGTTATGTCGTCGCCCGTAGGACGTGGATTAGTCCAAATCCGTATCTTCTTAGATTTAGGTTTGGGGTTTTGGTTTGAGGATACGTTAGCCATATTTGAGGCTAAGATCAACTCAAACGTTTGTTACTGATACGTTAGTCTAATTTGAGACTAAGATCAACTTAACGGGATCGTTTAGATCCGACAAAAGAGCATTTGGGCTCTATTGTTCCAGTTTAGGGACATAGTGGTCCATTGAATGTATGGCCGTCGGGACCCGTCACCTCTCTGACGACGTTGAAGGATTACAACGAGAGGTGTCAGAGGAGTTCGGAGATGTACCCTTGAACCAAAATTGGTTGGGAGACCTGTAGTCCAATTTGGGACTAAAGTCTGTTTGAGGGTTTAAGGATACGTTAGCCGTATTTGAGGCTAAGATCAACTTAAACGTTTGTTAAGGATACGTTAGTCCAGTTTGAGACTAAGATCAACTTAACGGGATCGTTTAGATCCGACAAAAGAGCGTTTGGGCTCTATTGTTCCAGTTTAGGGACATGGTGGTCCAACATTCCCCTTGGGGGACGAACATTAGTTTAAGGACATTTTAGTCCAACATTCCCATTTTGGGACGAATATTAGTTTAAGGATGTTTCGGTCCACGAGTTTAAGGACCCCGCAGTCTGTATCACTGTGTGGTTGTCGGGACTCGTCACCTCTCTGACGTCGTTGAAGGATTACAACGATAGGTGTCAGAGGAGTTCGGAGATGTACCCTTGAACCGGGTGTAAATTGATTTAAGAGAGCAGTCGTGCTCAGTCAATTTTAATTTGAGGACTTACGGCCAGTATTGGGCTAAGTCCAGTTGAAAATGTTTAACATTTTATTTGCATTTGGTATATTAGGCCTTTACTAGGGCTCTACCCCTGTTTAATAATGCACTGCATTTTATTCTGGCCTGCTAAGCCTTTTTTTATTTGGGCTCAGTCCCTTTTAAATGATGCACAGCATCTGTTTTTGTCTGGGCTCTGCCTCTTTTTAAAATAATGCATTGCATTTTATTAGGCTTGTTAGGCCTTTTTTAATGGGGCTTGGCCCTTCTGTAAATAATGCAGTGCATTAATTACTTAACAGTGGCTTGTCAGGCGCTTTGCGCCAATTATTAAGCGCAAGCGCTTGTCCTGGTGACACGTGTCACACTGTGGTGAGCGCAAGCGCAACAGCGCAGTGCGCTGCGCTGTTGCGCTGCTGCGCTGCTGACACGTGGCGCGCTCTAGTGCGTTGCGCCAACTTCAGAGAGCAATGCTCTATCTTAAAAGCGCACCCAGGAGCGCAACAGTGCAGTTTTTGCAAGTGCAAGGCACTGTTTCAATAAATTGAGAATCTTTAAGATTCCAGAACCAATGGTTCATACAAAAAGTGCAAGGCACTGTTATTACTTATTTTTTATTGAAGATCATTGATCTTGTTCTTAGATCAATGGTCTATTCAGAAGAAATTCTTCTTTTTTTTATAAATGTTTTTACCTTTTTCCTCTTCTTGAGTTCTTCTCACAATTTTTCAGAGTTCTCTCTGTTTTGTTGTTTTTGAAGTTCTTGATGATGATCTTCATTGAATTGGGGTCTAGGGGCCTTTATATAGTGCCCATTAATTTGTTAAATTTGTTAAAGAGATCATTCTCTTAGTGATTTGGGGAATTTTCCCCACCGTTGGATCTTTTGATCCAAGGGCTTCTGTTTTACAGAAAACAATCTTCTTGTTTTAACAAGAACAGAAAGATCTTACTGGAATTTTAATTCTGTTTGGCGCAGATGCACCAGCGCTTGACACGTGTCGCGCAGCGCAAAGCGCAACGCAACTGTGCAATCTGCGCAACTGTGCAAGCGCAATTGCGCTGCCACATGTCGCGCAGCGCAGAGCGCAGCGCAACTGCGCTGCCTCGTGTCACGCAGCGCAGAGCGCAGATCATCTGAAGCGTTGCTTCTTTTAATTTTGTTTTAAATAGAGCCTTGCTCTGATTAGGCGCGCTGCCTTGGGCGCTGCGTTGACGTATCAGCTTCTGACACATGGCACGTTGCGCGCAGCGCAAGGGATTTGAAACGTTGCTTCAATTATTGAATTTTTGAAATTCAAACAGAGCTTTGCTCTGATTTGGGGAAACATAGCATAAAACTGCGATCTAGAACTAGATGATCTTGTGTTACGGTTAGGTACGCTACTTCTAGACACAAAATGATATTTATACGTTGAATTGTTCTTGATAGGACAATATCTAACTGTATGGCCAAGAGTAAGAAAATAATGACAAGTTTTCAAGACATATCTATGACCATATCGATAAGTACTACCCATAAGGAATCTATTGGTTGAAATACCAGCCGAAGTGTTTGGATCAAACCCAAGACCATAGGATTTGCGATTCACGCGAAATTCACCAAGTACGATATCCAATTTGTTCTTGCCTTTGGTGCATTTAACAAGAGTCTCTTCGAGTTTTGTGGTCTTCGATTTGGGACTAACAAGCTCGTATTCCAATTTAGCGTTTGAGTTTTGAAAATATTTAAGAGAAGATACTAAATTGTCACGCTCAACAGTTATAGTTTCAAGTTTAGTATTTAAATCGATGATATCATCTTTCAAAACATCATTTTCCTTCTTGAGAATAATACAAGAGTTGCAAAAGATAGAAGAAGATTTATTTTTTAAACTCTTATATTTAGAAAATAATTTTTTAAAGTTTTCTTGCAATTCAATATATAAATTAATCAATTCATCTCTATCTAAACTATCAAGATCATCATTGCATACCTCGTCGTTGTCTCCATGTGTCATGAAACACATATTGGCAATGATATTTTCTTTATTGTCCGAAATGTCAGAATCTGATTCAACCCATTTCACCTGGAACGCTCTTTTCTTTTCATGTTTGTCTTTGCTATCCTTATACTTGTTCTTGTCTTTGTTCAATGTCGGGCAATCGACCTTCATGTGGCTCTGTTTGTGGCAATCATAACTAGTAGGATTAGTATTAGAATTTGAAAATTCATTATCTCGGAAGTTTCCTTTTTTCTTAAAGTTTCGGAATTTAATGAATTTCGTGAATTGCTTTGCGAGAGCGGCTATATCATTTTCATTTTCGCTTTCATCGTTTTCGTTTTCCAATTCTTCTAGGGGAATGTTCTTCACCTTTAGATCTAAGCTTCTTTTCTTTGAAAGCTCTTCATCCTTTTGCTTTGCCCTAAATTTGTTAATTTTCATCTCGTGCGTCTTAAGTTTCCCAACAAGATTCTCCAAGGTTTGTTCATCTAGATTGCTTGCTTCTTCAATAGCTATAACCTTGGATTGCCATTCTTCCATAAGAATCCTTAAGATCTTCAAGCAGTTCTCCTTTTTGGTGAAAGTTTTACCATAATTGAGGAGTTTAGTAATGATCTTATTAAACTTTGAATACATTACATCAATCATTTCATCAGTACTCATCTTGAACTGCTCGTACTCACTCATGAGACAGTTGATTTTACTTTCTTTCACTTGATTCGTCCCTTCGTGAGAAGTTTCTCATTTATTTGAGATCTACGTCGTAAGTTCAAAACCCTAAGTCTAACGTACGGATTTGGATTAATTCGCGCCCTACGGGCGTGACAAGATTAGTCTCTATATACAATCTAAGGGTAACCACATATAAACAAATATAATACGACACGAAGTGATCTGGAGCAGGTGAAAGTTGTTATCGCAACGCAATGGCGTAATTAACTGTAGGGGCTTGCGCCTGCAAGGCAGAGTGTCCCCATAATAAAAACCCCTCAAAGAGGAGGAATCTGATAAAATCACGTTACATCGATCGCATCTATCCAAACTTCCGATATACGGTGTCATAAATCAACTTGGTATTTTCGGAGAGGTGGATAGATATATTCCAAATTATATCTTCCCCCGTATTCAGCCTAGACGCCTCCGCATCTCAGTCCAGTTTTCAGCGGTAAACAAACCCAAAACGAAAAAAACAAAACTCATCTCCATTTTCATCCCCTCTTCTTTTCACTTCTCTTATCATGGATAACCCAAAACGACCAACTCTTTCTGAACTTTGCTATCCTGAACTAGATATTTCATTGTACCGTTCTTGCATTGGTAGAAATTCCGACGATATATCCAAACCAACCATTTCTTTGAGGGATATGATAGAAGCTTCTAAGAAGAACAGTTGGACACCATAATCCAATCCCTATCAACCGTATCAAATTTTCACAATCTCTCATGTTGATACTTCTCTTAAGGCTAATATGACAAATTGTAAACCCATGTCCATTGCGGAGCATATTGAAAAAGCCTATAACCAACAATTCAACCAATTCCAATCCTACCAAACATTTGCACCACCCCTAAACATTGCTTCTGAACATCAAATAGGGAGTTCGACGTTTCCAAATGAATTTAAAACTTTTATTGAAAGTTCTTCACAAACTATGTCTAGTCTTGAAATAGAATTGGAAGAATTTCAAGAAGTTTGCCGGGAAACTCAGGAATTGACTTCATCCTTAGCTGCATTCATGCAACCGACCGAATCATCGGCTAGTTCCCAAAAGAAAATGGCTCAAGAGTTTATCATGTATGATGTGACAATAGACAGATCGAGGTAGTGAAAGAGAACGATGTACCCTTCCGAATCAAATTTACCCTTCTCCAATTGAACTCCACATCTTAAATTCTGAAAATCTATCGAATAAACCAAATGATCCATCGATTGAGGATAATATGTCCGAAGAGTTGTGTGAGTATGAAACATTTGATTTACCCAATTGTGAAGGGACCCTTTCAAATGACACCGATACCATTCTTTTGATTTCTATATCTCCAATCTAGAAAACAAACCTGTTGGGGTAAAAATTTACATTCCGGTTGACCAAGTCAAAGTCAAAGTCAACCTCAAGCCAGATGGGCCCAAGCCCAGGCCAAGTGGGCCCATGCCCAAGTCGATCCCCGCGGCCAGTCTCCTCCATGCCAAAATGAAAATTATGTAATAAATAATTTTGATGTTATTTTCATACATGAATGTAAGAAAAATGGGCATAAAACCAAATTTTTGTAAAGCCCATGGCTCATGCGCAAAAGAAATGAGCACATAAGGCATGGGATGGGCAAAATGCCATTTTGTAAAGCCTAAGGGGTTATATGTAAATTTGTAAGCCTATAAAAGGCAACATGATGATGAAATGAAAGAATAATTCATTTCCCCCAAAAATTAGGTTTTCTGTGCCTCCTTCTCTTTACTTAAGGTTCTAAACCTTCTTCCCTTTTTTGAATTAAATCAAGAGTTCCACTATTCCTCTTCCAAAAGGAAATAGTTTTTCACCACAAAACCCTTGAAGGGCGTCATGCCCCGTTTCGCAAAAGAAGGTGAAGGATGACGTGGCAAAGTCCGCAACCAAACTGTATTGAAGGTGATCATTTCAATACAGTTACTTTAAGCGTATGAATATCTAACATGCAGGATGTGTACCAAAATCAAAGTAATAAAAGCGAAAGGAATTTATTTCCATTAACCAAACTTTATTATATCCCAAAAGAAAAAGTAAAATAAACTAAGTAGTTTAATTACATCGAGGAGAAACAAAAACCCTAAACATGTGGGCAACAACAAAAATTAAAATTAGCTAATCTTCCGTCGTCAAGTCTGCATCATCTTCATTAGTTGTCTCCACACCTTGATCCTCGTCATAATACTCATTCTCATCTGACGGACATTCCAAGGATAGAGGAAGAAAAGGAAAATCTGTCAGCGAGTTATACTCGGGTAGGATTGCCTCATAAGGAAGTAAAGGTATATAAATGAACAGGTGTATATAAATATAATGAATATGATGTACATGAGTATAAAAGTATGAGGTTGTATACAAATTAGATATGTTGACAGAGGTATATGTGAATATGGGTAGGTTGTGTGAGGTATATGTTTGGTAAAAGATTAAGTCAAGTCAAACGGATATTCAGTCTAAGAGTTAGATCATGTTAAATAACGTGTGTATGGATGGAATTGACTGGTGGACATACTCGTATCCTTAGGTATCCCATGACCACCTGGAAGCAGTATGAGCTGGCGCTCATGCCTGGGGTGGCAATCAATGCGGTAGCGTGAACATCCCCGAAAGGTGTCCCATGACTACGATGAAGCTTTGTCTAGCGTGAATATCACTCAAGTGCACCGGTATTTCCACTCTTCAGTTCCATAATAAACAACAAGTTTAAACTGGTAAAATATCCACATTCAAGATACTGAATAACTTGTGTCTCATAAAGAAAGGTAGATAAGATAACGGGTAGGTATAGCACATGATGTGAGTTTAGTGTTGAGTATCAATAGGTATTGTAAACGTTTTAGTTTGTCAAACAAGGGTCCGGATACTCGCGATTATGCAATTGTGGCCATGGAACAACAACTGGGGAAGTGAAATGTACCGTTTCTGTAACACCCGAGTTCATTTATACCGATTTCAGTTCACGTATTTTTCTTTATTCGTGATATTTCTTGATTTAACGTCTCTTGGGTGCGAATGGTATTTTACACCTTACATTGCATTCGATCCGACCCGCTTGGTTGAACCTGTTTGATTCTTATTTATGAATCACCCTGACTTGTTTTGTAGACTTGTGCAATTTCAACTTTATCGCATGCTGGCATTTTATCTAGCATGTCATCTTTTACCTTATAACCTTTTAAATCACGAAAAATAATTTAAAATTACATTTCATATCCTGCATGATACCCCTAACCCCGTGGTAGCATCCGCGCATCTTGTTCTCGTCCCGTTCAGTGAAACGGACGTGTTTGGATGGCTAGCGCACGTACGTGCATCCGTTCTTTGGGTATGCATTTTCTTTGACTGAGCATTCATTTTGAAATTTGGAAGTCGCGTATATTTTTCATCTTTAAATCTGAATTTTTAGACATGACCCGGGCGTGTTTTGGAGTAAGTTTATATTTGCCAAAATCTAAAACGGACTAATATTATAATATTATAATCTTTACTTCACATTTAAGGTTCTTAACTAAAAAATATTTTTTTTTAACTTAAAAATCAAATCTCTCTGTTTCTCTCTCTCTCTCTCGCCTAACTGTCTCTCTCTCTCACTTTCTATCTCTCTCTCTCTCTCCTAACCCCCCTCTCTCTCTCCCCTAACCGTCTCCCTCTCTCTTTCTCTCTCTCTCTCTCTCTCTCTCCTGACCCCCCCCTCTCTCTCCCCTTACGTATTTATTTGCATACTCTTTTTTTTATTATTATTAAACCTAAAAACCCACGTCCCTTCTCTTCTTCCTTTCGTTTCCTTCGCCGCTGCCTCACGTAAACCCTAACCCTAACCTTAGCTCCCGCTCGTGCTCATCGCAGTCTCCTCACCGCCGGCATCTCCACTCCTCGACCTCCTGTCCTCGCCTCTTCTTTTTCTCTTCTCCCTCTCCTTACCGCCTAACCTACAGAACCCATCTCCTCTACCTCCTCTATCTCCGTCGACACCACCGCCGACGACCTCACCTCATCGTCTCCACCTCCTCGTTTTCTTCCTCTCTTCTTTCTCCTTTCTCGACCAACCCTCGATCCACCTCACTTGCTTTCTCCCGACGCCTGCAAACCCTGGACATACCCATCTCCGTCAACTTCGCCCTCGCCGCGATCTCCTTCGTCGGCCTCATCACCACCACCATCACTTTTCCCTCTCTTCTCTTCTCTTCTCCTCCCTCTCCCTTGCAACCGAGCACTCTCACCCGTTGCGAACCGTAGAACCCTACAACCATCACCTGCACACCTCGCCGGAGCTTCAACCCATCGCCGTCGTCTCCCCTTGGTAGCTCCTCCGACCCTGACCGAACTCCAGACCCCAAGGCACCATCAATCACTTCCTCTCTTCTTCTTCTTCTTCGTTTCTCTTCTCTCCCTCTTTCTTGATCTTGGACTTTTCCCGATGATCGCCAGAAACACATCGTCGTCGCTTTCGTTTCTCTTGCCTCGCCTCTGTCCCCAAATATCAACCACAGAGCAGCCATAACCTCATCTCTTCTTTCTTCTTTTCTTCTTCTTCTTGTTTTTCTTTCTCTTCTTGTTCTAGTGGTTCTTGATTCCGTTTTCCGGTCACCCGCCGGAGCCGTGCCACTGCCGACGACCCGAGAAAACCCGATGGACGTTCCCCACCTGCATGGTTACTCCCTTGCATTGCCTGGTCCTGTTCCCTACACGCGAGCATGCATAGCGACTTTTGCCGACGCCCGACATGCTGTACGCTTTCGTTCTGTAATCCGTCTAGGCAAGTTAATCTTGCTACATGCTACACTATTACCTTCTATGTATATTTAAATTATAATACCCCATCATGATTATTTATGCAAACCGCATTATCACTTTTCATGTTTTATCATTTTTCGGATGTTCGATTACATCCGTACCATGTATTCCACATCTAGTGCATGCCAGTGAAACTTGCTATATGCTATTTACAATATCCCATATATATATATATATATATATATATATATATATATATATATATATATATATAAACACGAAGTTTGAATTGGTGCCTATAACACATTTTTACCATCTGATATCCGTTTATATCATTTTGAGTTAATTGTGAAACACACCTGGCTGCATGTTAGATTACAATATTGTAAGCCTATGCCTATATTTTATAACATAGTTCTTGGTCGCATAGCCATAGTAACTGTGCAACTCCCGTTTGCATTCATCTAGCTTGTTTTATACATATTATTGCACCCATTTAACCCTTTTACATATACTTGCATCAAGCAGTCTTTTACATGATAGTGTGATTTTAATATTCTATGTTCATTTAAGGTATGATACTTCATGTTGGAACTATAACCCTGACTCTAATTGATGACTGTACATCCATATAGTTTAGTCTGTACCCATTTGCATATCATATTACATGTTCCAGTTTGTTGTTCTATAAGTACGCATGTTTGTTCTGTATGCCCATGATTATGCTAGTTTGATTATAAGCACCCACACGATATCTTGTACACCCCGACATGACTTGCTACACCTATTACTTGACCCGACATGGTACCGTACAACTTTTGACATGACTTGACACCTATATACACTACCCGGCTTGACCTGATGTACTATGGCTTTACCTGTTACCTGATCTTGCGTCTAATGCCAACAAACCTGACCTGCAGTCCTTACGGACCGTTCCTGTTGTCTATCCAGACAAACCTGTACCTGCCTGATCCTGTGTTGGCATTAGCTCTAGATTATTTAGTACATGACTTGGACACATATAACTTGGGGGTATGGGGAAATCAATGATGAAACCTGACTTGTAACTCGACAGTGTGCAACCTTTACCGATCAGTTTTAGAGGCTGGGCCAGCCTTGGGATGATGCTGCTGACATCATCCATCGTTATCCGTTACCTTTTAGAGGCTAGGCCAGACTTGGGATGATGCTATGGACATCATTCATCTTTACCCGTCTCCTTTAATGCCTAGCGGCATGTCTCGGTTTCAGCCCAAGAATCTTCACCGTGATCCCGGACACGCACAGGATACTATTGAGTTACATCGATGATTCATCAAATTAATTTCAAAGACTTGAGAGTAGTTAACCTAAATAGACTAGTTTAGTTTACTCACTACACATTACCCCACTGTTCTTACTTATATCACTGTTATGCTTGTTTTATCATTTATACTCATACTTGCATGTCTTGCTACCATGTTTATATATATTGCTTGATGTTATGACGTGCTGACGTCTAGGTTTTGCATGGCCCAGATCCTTCTACCTTTGTTGCAGACTGACCAGGAGTATTGCCGCTGTTAGACCGAGCGGTGAAGTTCCTGTCGGTATGTAGTTTTACTTTCCAGGTGTTTCATTTATTGTATCTTTGCTTCCGCATATCATTATTTTCTTGACTCATTCATTCTGGCTCATGGACATGTACTAGATAGTTTAGTTTACTTTCCTGTTCTTGATATCTCTACAGCCGTAATGTGACTGTGGAGGGATTTTTCCTATCCACAGGTAGCATGGTTGGCTATGTCACGTGCCCATCTTAGCGTACTCTGGGAAGCGGAGCATGACATGGTTCTTTTGGTATCATAGCCATAGGATATAGGTTAATCGGGTTTGATTCTTTTGTAGTTGGGTATTGGACCCAATACACGAATCAGAATACTCGTGATTAGGAACATATCCTGCCACCTTGTTATCGTAATTCTTGAATCATATCTTTCTCGTATCCTTTGCCTTGACTATATGCAAACCACTTGCATCTCGACTTGAAACCTTTTTGTTTCACTATTGTTTCTCCCCGTTCCTTGATTCCGATACTAGGATTTGGGCGACTTGAGTGGAGTTATGTAATTGTACCCATGAACTGCAGCATGGTTACAATGCGGTACTCTATTTAAGTAATTTGGAGTCCTGGTCTTGATTCACTTCCTTGTTTCATGGTTGTTACATTACCTTGCTTTTCTCGGTTTCATTGCTTACAAGTTCTTGTTTTATCGCCAGCTTGAATCATGTTTTCCGTGCTTAATCCTCTTCAGTATCTTGACTTCGGATGAAGTCATCTCGGTATCTTACTTGTTCATGTTTTCCCCGCATTAGAATTTTCCAATTCTGGTGCATCCCTCGTTGTTGTTGTCTTGGGAATGGATTTTTCGCGGCACTTTCCACGCTCATATTGATTGTAAGGAAAGGAAAGTGATTCTCCAGATTCCCGGACATCCGGAGCTTGTTTTGCTGGAGGAAGCGGTTCTGTCGGGCCAGTCGAGTTTAGGGCTAGGCCGACAAACCAGATTCTTTCGTCGATGGAAGTTGTTAAGGAAGAAGCACCGACTATAGTTCGAGAATTCATGGACGTGACTGAAGACATATCAGGTTTACCGCCGAAGCGAGACGTGGAGTTCGCGATTGATTTTTTTTCTGGTGCAGCGCCAATCTCAAAGGCGCATTATCCAATGGCACCAGTGGAGATGGAAGAAGTTAAGAAGCAGGTTACTGAATTACTTGAGAAGGGTTAGATTCGAAGCAGTAACTCGCCTTGGGGAGCTCCAGTTCTTCTAGTTAAGAAGAAAGATGGCACGAGGAGGATGTGCATCGATTATCGAGAATTAAACCGGGTGACTATTAAGAACAAGTACCCGATCCCTCGCATTGGCGAATTGTTCGAGCAGCTTAGTGGCGCGAGGGTATTCTCGAAGCTGGATTTACGGTCCGGAAATCATCAGGTCCGAGTTTAATCAGAAGATATCTTGCAAGACTGCGTTCCGAACTCGGTATGGACATTTCGAGTATTTAGTGATGCCCTCCGGAGTAACGAATGCACCGGCGATATTTAAGGATCTGATGAACCGAATCTTTTCACCGTTCCTGGACCAGATTATAGTGGTGTTCATCGATGATAGTCTGGTCTACTCGAGGAGCAAGGAAGAGCATGTGGAACACTCGAAGGTCGCATTGCAGACATTGAGGCAAGAAAATTGTATGCAAAGATGAGCAAGTGCGAGTTTTGGCTTGAAGAAGTGAAGTTTTGGGGCACGTCGTATCCGGAGATGGAATCGCTGTTGACCTCGAAAAGATTGCAGCAATTCAAGACGGGCCGATTCCGAAGAACGTTGTAGATATCAGAAGTTTTCTTGGACTTGCAGGGTACTACAGAAGGTTCGTGGAGAATTGTGCTCGTTTGGCTGAGCCTCTAACCAAGCTTATGCGCAAGGAAGTACCCTTTGTGTGGGCGGATAAGTGTGCATCAGTTTTGAGGTGTTGAAGCAAAGGTTGATAACCGCTCCTATTTTGACCGTACCAGACGGTTCCGGAGAATTGGTGATTCACGACGACGTACCTGAGAAAGGATTGGAATGTTTTTTGGTGCAGCATGGGAAGGTTACAACTTACGCATCGAGACAGTTGAAGACCCAAGAGAAGGATTACCCAACTCATGACTTGGAGTTAGCAGCTGTGATTTTCACTTGAAGATTTAGAGACACTACTTATTGGCCGAAAGGGTCAAAGTTTTCACGGACCACAAAAGCCTGGAGTATGTGTTCACACAGAAGGAGCTTAATATGAGGCAGCGTAGATGGTTGGAGCTGATGGCTAACTATGATCTTGATCTTGAGTACCATCCGGAGAAATTAATGTTGTGCCGGATGCGCTTAGTCGGTTGCCAGCAATTCAGATGTTGACTGCACAAAAGGAACTTATTGAAGGCTTTCGAAGCTTGGATTTGGAGGTTGTGCTACCGCATTCTTCAGGACGGTTGGTGCCGCTGCAAGTACAACCATCGTTGATCGAGAATTTTTTTAAAGCAGCGCAATTGCAGGACCCAAGATTGCATAGGTTTCGAGAACAGATTGAAACTGGACTTCGAACGGACTTGTTTGTAAAGATTGTTCGTTGCGATATGGTAGCCGTTTGTGTGTGCCAAAAGGAGACATTCGCGAAGGACTTACGGAGGAGGCGCACAGCTCAGCGTATTCCGTACATCCAGAAGGCATGAAGGTGTACCGAGATCTACGACAGCAATTCTGGTGGGAAGGCATGAAACGGGAGTTTACCCGCTTTGTGGCGAAGTGTTGGTGTCAACAAGTTAAGGCTGAACATCAAAGGGTTGCTGGTTTGTTGCAACCACTTCCGATTCCTCAGTGGAAGTGGGTATATATGACCATGGATTTTGTGATGGCTCTACCGCGGAGTCCAAGAGGCAAATGTAGTTTGGGTGATTGTTGGTCGATTGACCAGGGTAGCTCATTTCATAACATTTCGAGTTGGTCAATCAACAGAAGCTTGGTAGAGCGGTACATGCAGGAGATAGTAAGATTGCATGGAGTACCGGTGAGCATCGTATTCGACCGTGACACTCGTTTTTTATCACACTTTTGGAGGAGCTTACAGGAAAGTTTGGGGACTCGATTGAAGTTAGTACAGCTTATCATCCTCAAACAGATGGCTAGTCTGAGAGAACGATCCAAACTCTTGAAGACATGTTGAGAGCTTGCATGTTAGACTTCAAAGGTTCGTGGGAGGATCATCTACATTGGTGGAGTTTTCGTACAATGATAGTTTTCAGGTGACTATTCAGATGGCTCCATTCGAGGCTTTATATGGTCGCAAGTGTTGTTCACCTGTTTGTTGGGACGATGTCGGTGAACGAAGATTGTGGGACCAGATTTGGTTATGCATACAGTCGAGAAGGATAGCAATATCCGGAATCCTATGAAGGCAGCACAAGACTGACAGAAGAGTCGGGCTGATACGTCAAGAAGACCTCTAGAGTTCGCTGTTGGTGATCGAGTATTTGAAGTTACCACCGACTAGAGGGGTGATCCGTTTCGGAAGTCGAGGAAAGCTTAGTCTTCGATTCGTTGGACCTTTTGAGATCATGGAACGTATTGGAGAAGTGGCTTATCGTTTGGCGTTACCGCAATCCCTGGCGAATGGTCGTGACGTGTTTCTCGTACCTCAACTCCGTAAGTATGCTCGAGATGAAAAACATGCGTTGGATCATTCGAAACTGACTGTATGAGAATATTTGACTTTTAAGGAGTGACTGATGTCGATTGTGGATCGAAAGGAAACGTTCTTATGAACAAAATTATCCCTCTTATACTTGTTTCTTGGGGTGATCGCTCACATGGAGAATCAACTTGGGAACGAGAAGATGAAATCCGGTAGAAGTTTCCACATCTATCCTTGTAGTTTTCTTGATTGTTTATCCTTTCTTCTTCTTGGAATTTCGAGGACGAAATTCTTTTTGTAGTTTGGTATAATGTAACATCCGAGTTCATTTATACCAATTTCAGTTCTCGTATTTTTCTTTATTCGTGATATTTCTTGATTTAACATATCATGGGTGCGAATGGTATTTTACACTTACATTGCATTCGATCCGACCCGCTTGCTTGAACCTGTATGATTCTTATTTATGAATCACCCTGACTTGTTTTGTAGACTTATGCAATTTCAACTTTATCGCATGCTGGCATTTTATCTAGCATGTCATCTTTTACCTTATAACCTTTTAAATCACGAAAAATAATTTACAATTACATTTCATATCCTGCATGATACCCTTAACCCCGTGGTAGCATCCGCGCATCTTGTTCTCGTCCCGTTCAGTGAAACGGACGTGTTTGGATGGATACGCACACGTACGTGCATCCGTTCTTGGGGGTATGCATTTTCTTTGACTGAGCATTCATTTTGAAATTTGGAAGTCGCATATATTTTTCATCTTTTAAATATGAATTTTTAGACATGACCCGGGCGTGTTTTGGAGTAAGTTTGTATTTGCTAAAATCTAAAACGGACTAATATTATAATATTATAATCTTTACTTCACTTTTAAGGTTCTTAACTAAAAAATATATATATTTTTAACTTAAAAATCAAATCTCTCTCTCTCTCTCCTAACTCTCTCTCTCTCTTTCTATCTCTCTCTCTCTCCTGACCACCCCCTCTCTCTCTCCCCTTACGTATTTATTTGCATACTCTTTTTTTTTATTAAACCTAAAAACCCATGTCCCTTCTCTTCTTCCTTTCGTTTCCTTCGCCGCCGCCTCACGTAAACCCTAACCCTAACCTTAGCTCCCGCTCGTGCTCGTTGCAGTCTCCTCACCGCCGGCATCTCCACTCCTCGACCTCCTCTCCTCGCCTCTTCTTTTTCTTTTCTCCCTCTCCTCACCGCCTAACCTACAGAACCCATCTCCTCTACCTCCTCTGTCTCCGTCGACACCACCGCCGACGACCTCCCTCATCGTCTCCACCTCCTCGTTTTCTTCCTCTCTTCTTTCTCCTTTCTTGACCAACCCTCGATCCACCTCACTTGCTTTCTCCCGACGCCTGCAAACCCTGCGCATACCCATCTCTGTCAACTTTGCCCTCGCCGCGATCTCCTTCGTCGGCCTCGTCACCACCACCATCACCTTTCCCTCTCTTCTCTTCTCCTCCCTCTCCCTTGCAACCGAGCACTCTCCCCGTTGCGAACCCTAGAACCCTACAACCATCACCTGCACACCTCGCCGGAGCTTCAACCCATCACCGTCGTCGCCCCTTGGCAGCTCCTCCGACCCTGAGCGAACTCCAGACCCCAAGGCACCATCAATCACTTCCTCTCTTCTTCTTCTTCTTCGTTTCTCTTCTCTCCCTCTTTCTTGATCTTGGACTTTTCCCGATGATCGCCAGAAACATATCGCCGTCGCCTTCGTTTCTCTTGCCTCGCCTCTGTCCCCAAATATCAACCACAGAGCAGCCACAGCCTCATCTCTTCTTTCTTCTTTTCTTCTTCTTCTTGTTTTTCTTTCTCTTCTTGTTCTAGTGGTTCTTGATTCCGTTTTCCGGTCACCCGCCGGAGCCATGCCGCTGCCGACGACCCGAGAAACCCGATGGACGTTCCCCACCTGCATGGTTACTCCCTTGCATTGCCTGATCCTGTTCCCTACACGCGAGCGTGCATAGCGACTTTTGCCGACGCCCGACATGCTGTACGCTTTCCGTTCTGTGATCCGTCCAGACAAGTTAATCTTGCTACATGCTACACTATTACCTTCTATGTATATTTAAATTATAATACCCCATCATGATTATTTATGCAAACCGCATTATCACTTTTCATGTTTTATCATTTTTCGGATGTCCGATTACATCCGTACCATATATTCCACATCTAGTGCATGCCAGTGAAACTTGCTATATGCTATTTACAATATTCCATATTTATTTGCGTGTGTGTGTGTGTGTATATATATATATAAATATATATATATATATATATATATATATATATATATATATAAACACGAAGTTTGAATTGGTGCCTATAACACATTTTTACCATCTGATGTCCGTTTATATCATTTTGAGTTAATTGTGAAACACACCCGGCTGCATGTTAGATTACAATATTGTAAGCCCATGCCTATATTTTATAACATAGTTCTTGGTCGCATAGCCATAGTACCCTTAAATAGTTTGTAACTGTGCAACTCCCGTTTGCATTCATCTAGCTTGTTTTATACATATTATTGCACCCATTTAACCCTTTTACATATACTTGCATCAAGCAGTCTTTTACATGATAGTGTGATTTTAATATTCTATGTTCATTTAAGGTATGATACTTCATGTTGGAACTATAACCCTGACTCTAATTGATGACTGTACATCCATATAGTTTAGTCTGTACCTATTTGCATATCATATTACATGTTCCAGTTTATTGTTCTATAAGTACGCATGTTTGTTCTGTATGCCCATGATTATGCTAGTTTGATTATAAGCACCCACACGATATCTTGTACACCCCGACATGACTTGCTACACCTATTACTTGACCCGACATGGTACCGTACAACTTTTGACATGACTTGACACCTATATACACTACCCGGCTTGACCTGATGTACCATGGCTTTACCTGTTACCTGATCTTGCGTCTAATGCCAACAAACCTGACCTGTAGTCCTTACGGACCGTTCCTGTTGTCTATCCAGACAAACCTGTACCTACCTTATCCTGTATTGGCATTAGCTCTAGATTATTTAATACATGACTTGGACACATATAACTTGGGGGTATGGGGAAATCAATGATGAAACCTGACTTGTAACTCGACAGTGTGCAACCTTTACCAATCAGTTTTAGAGGCTGGGCCAGCCTTGGGATGATGCTGCTGACATCATCCATCGTTATCCGTTACCTTTTAGAGGCTAGGCCAGCCTTGGGATGATGCTATGGACATCATTCATCTTTACCCGTCTCCTTTAGTGCCTAACGGCATGTTTCGGTTTCAGCTCGAGAATCTTCACCGTGATCCCGGGCATGCACGGGATACTATTGAGTTACATCGATGATTCATCAAATTGATTTCAAAGACTTGAGAGTAGTTAACCCAAATAGACAAGTTTAGTTTACTCACTACACATTACCCCACTGTCCTTACTTATATCACTGTTATGCTTGTTTTATCATTTATACTCATACTTGCATGTCTTGCTACCCTGTTTATATATATTGCTTGATGTTATGACGCGCTGACGTCTGGGTTTTGCATGGCCCAGATCCTTCTACCTTTATTGCAGACTGACCAGGAGTATTGTCGTTGTTAGACCGAGCGGTGAAGTTCCTGTCGGTATGTAGTTTTACTTTCCAGGTGTTTCATTTATTGTATCTTTGCTTCCGAATATCATTATTTTCTTGACTCATTCATTCTGGCTCATGGACATGTACTAGATAGTTTAGTTTACTTTCCTATTCTTGATATCTCTACAGCCGTAATGTGACCGTGGAGGGATTTTTCCTATCCACAGGTAGCATGGTTGGCTATGTCACGTGCCCATCTTAGCGTACTCTGGGAATCGGGGCGTGACAGTTTCACTTCCCGGGATCATGATCGAGTAGTAGGGGAATTCGATTTCCGAATCTTCTTGCTTAATCAAACTACCCATCCCCGTGGTTCAGTATAAAGGTTTTGACGAATTAGAGTTAGTGCGTATATATCTAGGCATGATATTTCCACATTGTATGTCATCCACATTTTGGATCATTCGCCCTCAAATAGGGTTAGTATTCGCCCGAATATCGGGTTAGTAGTTGTCCACACATTGGACCATTCACCCTAAGTAGGGTTAGTATTCGTCCGAATATTGGGTTAGTATTTGTCCACACATTAGACTGTTCACCCTGCCTGCATGGATACTCATATATAAGTATTCCATACCTAGGTCCGCGTATTCTAACCCTAACCGTATCATGTGTCATGTATGTCGTAAACTTGTATTTAAAAGTTGATCTCATTTAATATGGCCTTGCACAACCGCTCATTTTATCTTGTTATCTTTTAAACTTTGTAAGGTGCTTCATTTCATCCTAGAGAACGCTTAGTTAATAAAGGATAATAGTGTTTAATTATATTTATTGTTTATAAGAAAACCATGATATTTGGAATATTTATCATTTTAGAAACCCATAGTATTTTACTAATAAAAGGTTAGGGTATTTATTTGAAAATTATCTTTTAATAAGGTTTTAGATATTCTTTTGAAAAATATCATTTATAAGGGTTATCGTCTATGTTGAAAGTAGCCTTTTAGTAAAGGTCAAGGTATTTAAATGAAATTATCTCTTTTTAGGATGG
Organism: Agapanthus africanus; assembly: GCA_030015575.1. Taxonomy (NCBI): domain Eukaryota; kingdom Viridiplantae; phylum Streptophyta; class Magnoliopsida; order Asparagales; family Amaryllidaceae; genus Agapanthus; species Agapanthus africanus. Next base: position 403,490,685 of record CM057349.1, on the reverse strand, counting down.
ATTGAGGTATTTTATTGTAAATAATAATTTTATGAAATTATAGTGTTTTAAGTTTAAGGTAACGTTTTAGAAAATTCGTTTATGTTGGCAACCGCTGCACATGGACGATTGGATTTGTGTCCTTTTCAGGGACGATTGCCTATCAACTACGAGGTATTTACGTAAAACATTACCCTATTATTAGGATAATCTATCAGAGGTGCTATTCTACAAGAACGACTCCGTGTTGACAACCGCTGCACATGGGCGGCAGTATTTATGTCCTTTTCAAGGACGACTGTCTAGTAACCACGGGATGATTCAGGTAAAACATTCCCCAATTAGGGTAACTCATTAAACTTTAGTTAACATTCTAAGAATAATTAATATAAAAATTTCCTTTCGAGTGAAAGGGGCTAAGTTGGAAAAACCATATGCCGTTATTTAGATTTAGTATTATCCTCTTTCAAAAGGTAAAGGGATTTAACAAAATTACAGTAGTTGGTGAAAAAAGTGTAAGTAAAATATATATATGTCGTATCTAAAACATTTATTCCAAATATCTTATCTCATATGGATATTTTAAACAAATACAGCATTTTAATAAAACAAGGGTATTTTGTGGAAATAACCTATTTCGAGATCATATTGGTAGTGTGTGTAGGGTTCCTAGGCACACCCATGAGGTTCTACAACTGATCAATCATGTCCAATTCAAAATTTTCTATGTGCCAAAGAACCCTAAACTAGATCGTTAACTAGAGGTAAGGCGAAACATGCAAGTAAACAACTTTATTGCTAAGTGAAAGGGACTACAACCTTTGTAGATCCGGTCCTCCACTTCTCTAGCTCCGTGATGACGTCCCTCCGCTGCGATCATCGGACCCCGGACTCTAGCGTCGGTTTCATCGGAGAAATGGGCGGGCTAGGTCGTCGACTTCGATGCCGAAGATGATCTACGTCGAGGCAACTCAAGATCAAGCTCCATCTTCACTTGGTCATAGAACTTGTGAAGATAACACACTCTACTACATGGCAAGTGGTAGAGGATGAAGAAATAGGAAGTGAGTTCACTTTGGATTTGGATTTGGATTTCTCACTCTTTTGATCATGGCACCATTGGAGGTAGCATGGTTTCTTCTTCTTGAAGAAGAAGAAGAAGAAGAAGAAAAAGAATATGATAAGAATGATAAAATCAATTGATGAATAATAATAAATCAAGTGATCTTATCATAATGCAACCATGGGTTAGTGTAACTAGTGTAGAGACTAAACTAGGGTTTAGGTGAATGGTTAGGTTAAGGAAAGAAACAAAATGGTCAAACCTTTTCAAAGCTTCATGAAGCTTCAACTAAAAACCAAAAGAAGCCACCATTTTATTTCTTGCCCAAAAATAAATAAAATGAATAAGTGAATAATTTAAAACCCTAACCATTAACCTAAACAAGGTTTAAAGCATACGCACACCCAAGTTTTCATGTATCATCAAACATGATACAAACTAGTGCACAAAACTATATCATATATACAATGTACACATCAAGTGAGAAAATCCATCTTAAGTGAACAAATACTAGTTAATGTAAAGTAATATATCAAATATATAATTATACATTAAATCATTAAATCAACACTTGATTTAATGATCCGGTCATACTGCATATAACCGACTAATATCAAGTGTATCAATGTATCGAATCAACACTTGATTCGGTAACCCGGCTATATCTCATATAACCGTCCAATGATACGAATCGCAAGAATAGAATCCAGTATCACATACTGGTATTATTCTCGGTTCCGCACATATCTCATATGCGCTCCTATTTCGTTTCGCTTGAGCCAGGACTCTGTGTAGGACTCTAAAGACTCGTCAATACGCCGGCAGCAGGTGATGATCATATCAAACACCCACAAGCCGCAAGCGGTCTGCTAAACGTAACGGCCACCCAGGTATTGACCGATAAGAAGATCAATGAGCAAGCCCGCTCACACTCCTGTGAATCCAACCAGTAACACTTACCGTACAGTCCGGTCTGTTCGTCTGATATGTCGCATATCTCGCCTAGGGGTGGTAAACGTCAGACCCCAGTAGCTTGATAAGTCATGCCGATATAAGGTCCATAACATAGCATGAAACTGCTGATAACTCTTACCAGTAAATCACTGCAACCCTGGCCAGGGATTTCCAGTTATGGCCAGTCGAGCATAGTGCAACATCAACCCCCAATACCGGGAGAGACGAATCCCCTCCTATCACTCATTGCCTCCATGTGAATCGGGACTGTACCCAAAAACCACCTGTTTGCACGACTCAGTAGAGACGTGGTAGGGTGGAAATCAAAGCACAGTGGTAGACACACAAGACTCTATGACGATCTCGGGTCAACAGACTAAGCTGTACCAGTGTCACCAGAGAACTGCCATCTGACGTGAGGTATAATACCATCTGGGAGTTCTCGGCGAGTCCATTCAGTGTACCCAGTCTCTACTGAGCACCCGCATACCATCTCTGATGTCAAACACCAATGGATATGGGATCATCCATCGCCCATCACATGGGTCGAGAAGATATACGCTAGTCTACTCTGGAATATCGATGCCCCGTCTTGATATTCCCACGACTAGGAATATTGAAGGATGTACTCATGGACTACCCAGGCCCCACTAGTATGATCTACATCATAGTCCTGGAAGTCGAGTACACATCCTAAGGGCTTTATCAACATGTAACAGAGAGACAGTAAGTATACATGTTAAGATAAAGAGCAACCAGATAGTGTACTATCATGTCGAGCAAGAAAGTCCTACCTATATATGTCCCAGCATCCACTACAATATACATCTAATGTACAGTAATGGCCTCTAGGGCATACATATAACTAACAATCTCCCACTTGTACTAGGTCCATCTGTAGCAGTGGTTGTCGTATCTAATACTCAACTATCCCATAAAAGTCTCTCTTTGGGAAAAGGCCTTTGTGAGTGGATCCGCTGTGTTGTCCTCTGAGTCTACTCTCCTAACCTCGATCACCCTGGAGATCAATTATCTCCATGATTAGGTGATGCTGCCTCAGAATATGTCTGGGTCACTGATGGGACCAGGGTTCCCGGGCCAAAGCCACACTTCCATTGTCACACAATGGTAGGAACCTAGTTCATCTCATGAACCAATATACACCCAAACTGCCTCTTTGGTATTATCTTTAATAACGATGTTACCAGCCTTTATCGTCTAGTTTGCCACAGTATCTAGCTTGGAACTCTTCCAACATACCGTCCCTTAACTGAGGGTAAGGACAATGCCTGCGACTGACATTCAGTCGTCCTTATCACCCTGGAATATTTCCAGTGATTCTCCCCAGGATCAACTGATACCATCTCACTACAACTAGTGAGAATCCTAACATCCATTTAGATCTATCTTATAGATCCAAAACCCAGGATTTAGGAGGTATCACCTTTATCCTATTGGAGAATGCTTGTGATAAGAGGAGATCGACCGAGCGTAGTATAGGAAACTCTCTTCCTATCAAGAGTATGTTATCTACGTACTCTACGAGGATCACCACCTTACTCACTACTACCCTTTTGTATATACAAGGTTCATCTACCATTTTGATGAAGTCAAACTTTTTGACTACCACATCAAAACAGACGTTCCAACTCCACGATGCCTGCTTTATCTTGTAAAGTAACTTGCACACGTTTCCGCTGCTCCCACTGTTTACAAAGCCCTCTGGCTGTGTTCTTATAGACGTTCTCTTCTAAATCAGTATTTAGAAAAGCAGTCATGACACCCAACCACCAGATATCATAGTCATGGTATGTAGCAATGACAAGTAGGATCTGGATGGACTTAAGCATAGCTACTGAAAAAGGTTTCATCATTATCCACGCCTGGTCGATGATGAAAACCTTTAACAAGTCTAGTTTTGAAAGTCTCAACTTTTCCATCTACACCAAGTAATCTTCTCAAGATATACTTGCTCCTGATGGGGATTTAACCCTTCAGATATAGCAACCAAAGTCCATACTTTGTTAATGTACATGGATTCCATCTCAGATCGCTAAGCATCCAACCATTCTTACAGAGTCCCTACTCTCGATAGCCTGCTCGAAACTAGTTGGGTCATCATCTTATGATGCATTCCTCGCTCCCACTGTCATCGAGGAACCGAAGTATCTCTCAAGCGGATGAGGAACCCTACCAGATCGGCGGAGAGGCTGAGGTTCATCGGGGACTATAGAATCCTTTTGTCCTGTCAAATCAGCTGCAGTTTTGTATAGCTGGAACGTTTCCAGTTCTACAGAACTGACCTTGCCTCGATCTTGTCCGGATTTTGCTTTTGACATAGGCCGGACAATCCCAAATCTTAACTTACTTAAGAGATAGGCTCTTCCCATACCATATCTCATATGGACTGGTAGGCACTGATTTGATTCGAATCCAATTCAATAGGTATGCAACTTCTCAAGTGCACAACCCCCTAAAAGAAACAGGTAACTCAGTAATACTCATCATAGAGCACACCATATCTAATAGGGTGCTATTACTCTGTCCCGATATACCGTTGTGCTATGGTATATACGGAGGAGTAATGCTGAGAGAGAATCTCATTCTCCTTTAGAATAGTCCAGGAATTCTAAGCACAAGTATTCTCCTCCCTGATCTTATCATAGGACATAATACTTATACCCGGTTTTTGGTTCTCTACTTCTAACTTATATTCTGTGAATATCTCAAAAGCTTCTGACTTATGTTTCAACAGGAACATATGGCTGAATCTTGAGAGATTATCAGAAAATGTAATGAAGTACAAAGAACCGGTCCTGACATATGTAGACAGGGGACCTTACATACATCACTATGTATCAGTACTAAGAGTTCACTAACTCTTTCTCTGTTTCCAGTAAACAGAGCTATGGTCATCTTATCTCTGTGACATGACTGGAAAGTTTCATAAGATGCAAATTCAAACTAATTTAAATATGCATCTAAACGTAACTTCAGCCAGTTGGGTAGCATTGATATGACCTAGTCTACAATGCCTCAAGAAGGATTCATTCATTTCTGAACTCTTCCTCTCGTGTGTGTTCTGTATACTAGGAACTGTAGTTTGATTTAGAACGTCAATGCTTTTAGATAACGTGCCTGAACCGATCAACTTTTGAAATAGGAAATGTTCAAAACATTATCCAACATTACAAAATTTTATCATTTCTTTACTAATAAAGAGACTGATATGATTTTGTATATCAGGTTCGGTATCTAATAACATTCGTTCAAAATCAATGTATTGGTAATACAGGGTGACAGTGACCAACAGACTTGGCTGCAACACTTGCCCCGTTTTCTATCTCATGAAACTTATCACCCGTTCTCAGTTCTCTACCTTTCTGTAGCCCTATGTAACTGATTACATATCTGGGATCCTGATCAGGCATCAAATACCCAAGACGTAGAGAATATTGAGAAACAGTTCTTTGTAATGAACACACCCGAAGGAGATGCATCATATGCACTTTCTTCGTTTGGGCGGCATAGGAATTCTGGTATTCCCCTATTTCCTGCTCTGTCTTATAACAATTATAAGTTGGAGCGGGACCAACGTTCCCCAGCTCAGTATCACAAGCGGGTTCGGTCAATTCATCAGTATTATTATCTTGATTAAGGCATGATATGGTCGCAACCTGGAGAGAGAGAAAAGAAAACACTCTGCGTGCGCTCTTGCAAGATTAGATTGGTTATATATTTTATCTAATCAGGATGGCTCCCACTGTTTTTATCAAATCTTCCTTCAAACCCTAAAAGGAAAGACTAGCCGGGATTAATTACACTCTACAAGTTCGCCAATCTTTCAGCCAGGCCAGTGTCGGTACTTTGAGGGAGGTTCCCCGTGCTTTCGCACGGACCTAATTAAAGTAAACCTCGTTTTCCCAGGGGCTTAACCTCGTTGACAGCTATCTAGACACCTACTTGATCGGCTAATTGTAAAGTGCAAAACTCTCTCAGGAGTAACAATTACTCGCAGTGGGTATCGGGATCCAACTATCATATAGAAGGTATGCAATCTCATTGCAAATCTCAACACTTGAAACTCCCGATATTTGGTTTTTACCCCTAGCATCCATGAACTTAACTAAGGTCAACAAATCATAAGTACTGGTCAAGTTCTACCCATCATTTCGTGATTAATTAGACCCACCCACATGACCATTAACTAAGGTCAACAAAGTCACACGACTGTCCTAACTAATCGCATCATATGCGGTGTAGGAAGACATCACTTAGCTACCGTACACTGTGCCTTGACTATGGTCAACAAACACGGCACGAATACTAAGTACTCTACTTCCTAAAATGACGGAGGGTTGCGAATGGTTTTTTAATAAAACCTTTAACGCTTTGAACTTGATATCGTTGCGGAATCAAATGGTTTTTAAATGGAATGTTTTTGAGGCTTTTCTAGTTTTGCTAAAGGGGTCACTCCCGGTGAAGGGATCGTCGGCCCTTTCCTCATCGAATAAGGTGCAGGATATATCATATATACCGCTGTGCAAAGCAAAAACTATAGAAGCAATCAAAAGACAAACCGAGGGTTGTAGCATCTGCCAGTTATTGCTAAATGAGCCACTCCCGGTGAAGGGATCTCGGTCCTTTCCTTATCGAATAAGGTGCAGGATGTTCTACAAGGAACACCGCGATGCAAAGCAAGAACTGTAGCTACCTGTTTTAATTTGAAATTTGATTCCACAACATCTTTTAGGTTTATTTTTCTTTCATTAATCTCATTAATGAATGTCCCATCATTTAAGTCCACCTAAGCATCACAGATAAATATAACGTACGCTTATGCCATCCGCATTCGCCTCGATGTCCCGTCTGCACCGTTAGGTTGGGTAACTAACACCAGAGCGAGGCAGGGCTAGCGCGGGTGTAAAACATAAGCAACGTCTATATAATATATCATATATACTATATACTATATCTATCTGAACATATCACATGATCACATCACAGATAACGCAGCAGAAAATTTCATATGAAATATTGGATATACTAGGACGTCCGTGTTTTTAATACGAGCCAGTATAAAACACGGATTCCACGGTCGCGATGAATAGTCAAACCCACACCCATAGACCCCTACGAGAGCGGCAAGCAGCCCTACCAATTGTAGGGTTAGGAGACCCGGACTCAACTCCTCGAGATGGTCTCCTACTGGACCCTAGAACCCGGTTACTTATGCTCCCCTCCTTGGGTCTATCCTAATGCGGAAAAGTAAATAATATATATCAACGGTGACATCTTCCGCAACCTGGAAGTGCCCCAATAATAGAATATTACATACAAGTTTTTACATGAATGAAAATAAAAAACACTCATCTCACATAAAAAAACCCCGGCTATTCAAACACGACGATCCAATATAACATATCCAGCAACACATAACATCACATGTCATCAACGTAAGTGAATATGCCCATCCCAATTGTCATTGACATATAGCAATGAAACCGACGATATCACATATTACACTTACGGTCACAGAAAAGAAAGTGTAAAACTACAACAGTTGGAATCCGCAAACTCTTTAGACATCGCATGCCTAACCAAATGAATTCCTTAGATATCGCATGCCTAACAATTATAAACCCCGCATTTTAGTCTCATTATCGAAAACTCTTTTGAATATCAAGTCGGGCAATTCAACAAGATTCTCGACATTTTGATCGAATGCTCATCGAAAACTTTAGTAGGCGGCCGCACCTCCGATGCCGTCGACGAAGTGCACCAAGGCGGAACACCGCTGCCGTGAGCACCCAAACGGATGCTTTCGGCAATGGGGTTCTCCTACAGTCACTTGGTCGGGGCTAAGGGGTGTAGCTGTCTATTAAGTTTATCCGGTGAGTATCCGCGTACGCTACGTGATTGCGACGGACTTTTGATCGCATCAAAATTCCGTAGCAACCGATCAAGTGAGACTAAAGTGCTATGTTTATAACATTCATATTAGTTATCTCATAACTACTTGTGAATTCCAAATATTGTATCACATTCCAGATAAATGGAAAATGTTAAACTTTCCGATCGAACAATCAAACACCCAAGTTTTTCCCGAAACAGCTCAACACATGAAATAAGTTTAAAAACATCCACTTCATGCCTCAGTACCAACGGTCCAGCCGTAGAAGGGTCAAGCCAACGCCTCACATGTGGCACGCCGTACTGCCCCAAACCCTAAGGTTCAAAGGGCAGTTCAAGATGGTCACATAATCGAGTTAAGGTTTGTTGTCTTCTAGAGGGTCCATCGCGTTACTTGCACTACTTAGAACGTCTTTAAACCACGGAAAAATCCAACATTTGGAAATTTCCCGACAGCGGAAAAATTGGGTATCTATATCCGGTAGAACTTTTTAACATATTCTAAAATTATCCGGAAAAACACATAGACAAAATTAGACAATCCGATCGAATCTATGAACTCCCAATACAACCCAGAAAACTCAACTCTTGAGTATAATTTAAAAATTCCCAGAAAAAAATGCAGCACTAACAGATAGGAATTACTGTGCAAAGAAAATGACAAGATGCTCCTATATGGCCGTGGAACCGCCGCACATGCCATGCTCGTGCCACGGTTTCGCGGCCACTTGGTCGAGTTATGCGCACGTGCTTCACAGTAATTCTTAAAAAAGCTTGCTGATTTTTCTGCATATTTTTAATTCACAAAAAGACCAGTTTTGAAAAATTGTACAGAGAAGGGTTTTGGATTAGGGTTTCGGGTTCGATCGGACTTCTAACATCGTCTACACTTCGCCTAAAGCTCTAGCTAGGCTCTGATACCACTGTAGGGTTCCCAGGCACACCCATGAGGTTCTACAACTGATCAATCATGTCCAATTCAAAATTTTCTATGTGCCAAAGAACCCTAAACTAGATCGTTAACTAGAGGTAAGGCGAAACATGCAAGTAAACAACTTTATTGCTAAGTGAAAAGGACTACAACCTTTGTAGATCCGGTCCTCCACTTCTCTAGCTCTGTGATGACGTCCCTCCGCTGCGATCATCGGACCCCGGACTCTAGCGTCGGTTTCATCGGAGAAATGGGCGGGCTAGGTCGTCGACTTCGATGCCGAAGATGATCTACGTTGAGGCAACTCAAGATCAAGCTCCATCTTCACTTGGTCATAGAACTTGTGAAGATAACACACTCTACTACATGGCAAGTGGTAGAGGATGAAGAAATAGGAAGTGGGTTCACTTTGGATTTGGATTGCTCACTTTTTTGATCATGGCACCATTGGAGGTAGCATGGTTTCTTCTTCTCGAAGAAGAAGAAGAAAAAGAATATGATAAGAATGATAAAATCAATTGATGAATAATAATAAATCAAGTGATCTTATCATAATGCAACCATGGGTTAGTATAACTAGTGTAGAGACTAAACTAGGGTTTAGGTGAATGGTTAGGTTAAGGAAAGAAACAAAATGGTCAAAGTTTTTCAAAACTTCATGAAGCTTCAACTAAAAATCAAAAGAAGCCACCATTTTATTTCTTGCCCAAAAATAAATAAAATGAATAAGTGAATAAATTAAAACCTAACCATTAACCTAAAGATGGTTTAAAGCAAAGATACACCTAAGTATGCATGTATCATCAAACATGATACAATCTAGTACACAAAAATATATCACATATACAACTTGTGCACATCAAGTGAGAAAATCAATCTTAAGTGAACCAATACTAGTTAATGTAAAGTAATATATCAAATATATAATTATACATTAAATCATTAAATCAATACATGATTTAACGATCCGGTCATATCTCATATAACCGACTAATATCAAGTGTATCAATATATCGAATCAACACTTGATTCGGTAACCCGGCTATATCACATATAACCGACTAATATCAAGTGTATCAATGTATCGAATCAACACGTGATTCGGTAATCCGGCTATATCTCATATAACCGTCCAATGATACGAATCGCGAGAATAGAATACAGTATCACATACTGGTATTATTCTCGGTCCCGCAAATATCTCATATGCGCTCCTATTTCGTTTCGCTTGAGCCAGGAAACCTCTGTGTAGGACTCTAAAGACTCGTCAATACGCCGGCAGCAGGTGATGATCATATCAAACACCCACAAGCCGCAAGCGGTCTGCTAAACGTAACGGCCACCCGGGTAGTGAGCGATCAGTAGATCAACGGGCATGCCCACTCACACTCCTGTGAATCCAACCAGTAACACTTACCGTACAGTCCGGTCTCGTCGTCTGATATGTCGCATATCTCGCCTAGGGGTGGTAAATGTCAGACCTCAATAGCTCGATAAGTCGTGTCGATATGAGGTCTATAACAGTTCGAGAAACTACTGGTAACACTTACCAGTAAATCTCAGCAACCCTGGCCAGGGATTTCCGGTTATAGCCAATCGAACACAGCACAACATCAACTCCCTATACCGGGAGAGACGAATCCCCTCCTATCGCTCATTGCCTCCATGTGATTCGGGACTGTACCCAAAAGCCACCGTTTTGCACGCCCTCTTGGACGTGGTAAGGTGGAAATCAAAGCACAGTGGGAATCTCACAAGACTCTATGACGATCTTGGGTCAACAGACTACTCTGTACCAGTGTCACCGGAGAACTGTCATCTGACGTGAGGTATAATACCATCTGGGAGTTCTCGGCGAGTCCGTCCAGTGTACCCAGTCTCCACTGAGCACCCGTACACCATCCTTGATGTCAAACACCGATGGATATGGGATCATCCATCGCCCATTATATGGGTCAAGATGCGTATACGCTAGTCTACTTTGGTGCATTGATGCCCTATCTCGATACACCCACGACTAGGGACCTTGAAGGATGTACTTATGGACTACCATGTCCCCACTAGTATGATCCGCATCATAGTCCAGGTAGTCAAGTACACATCCTAAGGGCTTTACCAACATGTAACAGAGAGACAATCAGTATACACGTTAAGGTAAAGTGTAACCAGGTAGCATACTATCATGTCGAGCAAGAAAGCCCTCCCTATATATGTCCAAGCATCCACTACAATATACATCGCATGTACAGTAATGGCCTCTAGGGCATACATATAACTAACAATCTCCCACTTGCACTAGGGCCATCTGTTGTGGTATCACATACCCAACAACTAGCTGTGGCTGAAGTATCTTATACTCAACCATCCCATAAAAGTCTCTACTGGGGAAAAGGCCTTTGTGAGTGGATCCGCGTTGTTGTCCTCTGTGTCTGCTCTCCTAACCTCGATCACCCTGGAGATCAACTATCTCCATGATTAGGTGATACTGCCTAAGAATTATATCTGGATTTCTGATGGGACGGGGGGGTTCCTTGGCAAAAGCCACAACTCCGTTGTCACACAATGGTAGGAACGCAGTTCATCTCATGAACTTATATATATCCAGACTGCCTCTTTGGTAGCATCCTTGGTAACGATGTATCTTGCCTTTAATCGTCTAGTATGTCACGGTATCTAGCTTGGAACTCTTCCAACATACCGTCCCTCCACTGAGGGTAAATACAATGCCTGCGACTGACATTCAGTCGTCTTTATCACCCTGGAACCTTTCCAGTGATTCTTCCCAGGATCGATTGATACCATCTCACTACAACTAGTGAGTATCCTAACATCCAATTAGATCTATCGCATAGATCCAAAACCCAGGATTTAGGAGGTATCACTTTGATCCTATATGGAGAATCCTTGTGATAAGCGGAGATTGACCGAGCGTAGCATAGGAAACTCCTTCCCTATCATGAGTATGTCATCCACGTACTCTACAAGGATCACCATCATATTCCCTACTACCTTTTTGTATATACAAGGTTCATCTACCATTTTGATGAAGTCAAACTCTTTGACTGCCACATCAAAACAGATGTTCCAACTCCGCGATACCTGCTTTATCACATAAAACATCTTGCACGCGTTTCCGCTGCTCCCACTGTCTGCGAATCCCTCTGGCTATATACTTATAGACGCTCTCTTCTAAAACATCATTTAGAAAAGCAGTCATGACACCCAACCACCAGATATCGTAGTCATGGTATGTAGCCGTGGCAAGTAGGATCTGGATGGACTTAAGCATAGCTCCTTAGAAAATGTTTCATCATAATCCATACCTGGTCAATGATGCAAACCATTAACAAGTCTAGCTTTGAAAGTCTCAACTTTTCCATGTACACCAAGTAATCTTCTCAAGATATACTTGCTCCTGATGGGGATTTAACCCTTCAGATAAAGAAACCAAAGTCCATACTTTGTTGGTGTATAAGGATTCCATCTCAGATCGATAAGCATCCAGCCATTCTTACAGAGTCTCACTCCTGATGGCCAGCTCGAAACTAGTTGGGTCATCATCTCATGATGCAATTCTCGCTCCCACTGTTATAGAGAAACCGAAGTATCTTTCAGGTGGGTGAGGAACCCTACTAGATCGGCGGAGAGGCTGAGGTTCGTTGGTTACTATTGAATCCTTCGGTTCTACCAAATCATCTGCTGCAGTTTGTATAGCTGGAACCTTTCCAGTTCTACATTACAGACCTTGCCTCGAGCTTGTCCGGATTTTGCTTTTAGACATAGTCCGGACAACCCCAAATCTTAACAAACTTAAGATATGGGCTCTTCCCTTTCCATATCATATATGAAGTGGTAGGCAACTGATTTGATTTGAACCCTATTCAATAGGTATGCAGCTTCTCAAGCGCATAACACCCAAAAGGAAAAAGGAAACTCAGTAGTACTTATCATAGAGCACACCATATCACATAGGGTGCTATTGCTCCGTCCCGATATACCATCGTGCTATGGTGTATACGGAGGAGTAATGCTGAGAGAGAATCTCATTCTCCTTTAGAATAGTCCATAATTTCCGTGCTCAAGTATTCTCCTTCTTGATCACATCAAAGGACATAATACTTAAACCCGTATTTTGGTTCTCTACTTCTAACTTATATTCTGTGAATATCTCAAAAGGTTCGGACTTGTGTTTCAACAGGAACATATGTCTGAATCTTGAGAGATTATCAAAGAATGTAATGAAGTAAAAAGAACCGGTCTTGGCATATGTAGACAGGGGACCTTCATACATCAGTATGTATCAATCCCAAAAGTTCACTAACTCTTTCTCCATTTTCAATAAACAGAGCTATGGTCATCTTATCTTTGTGACATGACCGGCAAGTTTCACAAGATGCAAATTCAAACAGATTTAAATATGCATCTATGTGTAACTTAGCTAGTCGGATCGCATTGATATGACCTAGTCTACAATACCTCAAGAAGGATTCGTTCATTTCTGAAATCTTCCTCTTGTGTGTGTTCTGTATACAAAGAACTGTAGTTTGATTTAGAACGTCAATTCTTTTAGATAACGTGCCTGAACCAATCAACTCTTGATATAGGAAATGTTCAAAACATTATCCATCAATACAAAATTATATCCTTTCTTTACCAATAAAGAAACTGATATGATTTTGCATATCAGGTTCGGTATCTAATAACATTTGTTCAGAATCAATGTATTCTGGTAATACAGGGTGATAGTGACCAACAGACTTGGCTGCAACACTTACTCCGTTTTCTGTCTCATGAAACTTATCACCCATTCTCAGTTCTCTACCTTTCTGTAGCCCATGTAACAGATTACATATGCGGGATCCTGATCCGGTATCTCATACCCAGGACGTAAAGGATACTGAGAAACAGTTCTCTGTAATGAACACACCCGAAGGAGATGCATCATATGCACTTTCCTCGTTTGGGCGGCATAGGAATCTTGGTATTCCCCTATTTCCTGCTCTGTCTTATAAGAGTTATAAGTTGGAGCGGGACCAACGTTCCCCAGCTCAGTATAACAAGCGGGTTCGGTCAATCTATCCGTTTTATTATCTTGATTAAGGTGTGATATGGTCGCTACCTGGAGAGAGAGAGAAGAAAACTCTCTGCGTATGCTCTTGCAAGATCAGATTGATTATTATTTTATCTAATCAAGATGGCTCCCACTGTTTTTATCAAATCTTCCTTCAAACCCTAAAAGGAAAGACTAGCCGGGATTAATTACATGCTACAAGTTCGTCAATCTTTCAGCCAGGCCAGTGTCGGTACTTTGAGGGAGGTCCCCCGTGCTTTTGCACGAACCTAATTAAAGTAAACCTCGTTTTCCCAGAGGCGTAACCCCGTTAACACCTTTCTAGACACCTACTTGATCGGCTAATTGTAATGTGTAAAACTCTCCCAGGAGTAACTCTTACTCGCAGCGTGTATCGGGATCCAACTATCTCATAGAAAGTATGCAATCTCATTGCAAATTTCAACACTTGAAATTCCCGATAATTTTGCCCCTAGCGTCCTATAACCTTGACGCAGGCCAACAAACCATAGTGCGCTAGTCAAGTTCAACCCGTCATTTCCTGATTGAATTAAACCCATCCGCACGACCCTTGACGCAGGCCAACAAAGTCGTACGACTACCCTAATCCAATCTGCATCATATGCATAAACAGATGAATACTAGTTAGCTACCGCACACTACGCCTTGACGCAGGCCAACAAACGTAGCACGAATACTAAGTAGGACTTATCTGAAATGACGGAGGGCTACGACAGGTTTTTCTGAAAACCTATTGCGTAATGAACTTGATATCGTTGTAGAATCAAATGATTTTAAAATGGAGTGCTTTTGAGGCTTTTCTAGTTTTGCTAAAGAGGTCACTCCCGGTGAAGGGATCGTCGGCCCTTTCCTCATCGAATAAGGTGCAGGATATATCATATATACCGTTGTGCAAAGCAAAAACTATAGAAGAAATCAAAAGACAAACCGAGGGGTGTAGCATCTGCCAGTTATTGCTAAAGGGGTCACTCCCGGTGAAGGGATCTCGGCCCTTGCCTTATCGAATAAGGTGTAGGATGTTCTATAAGGAACACCGCGATGCAAAGCAAGAACTGTAGCTACCTGTTTTTGAAAATTCGATTCCACAACATCTTAGGTTTCTTTTCTTTCATTAATCATATTAATTAAGTCCCATCATTTAAGTTACCTAAACATCACAGATAAATACGACGTACATCTTAGGTTAGGTAACTAACGGCAGAGCGGGGCAGGGCTAGCGCGGGTGTAAAACATAAGTAACGTCTATATAATATATCATATATACTATATACAGTATCTATCACAACATATCAAATGATCACATCACAGATATCGCAGCAAAAGAATCATATGAAACATTGGATATACTAGGACGTCCGTGTTTTTAATATGAGCCAGTATAAAACACGGATTCCACGGTCGCGATGAATAGCCAAACCCACATCCCTAGACCCCTACGAGAGCGGCAAGAAACCCTACCAATTCTAGAGTTAGGAGATCCGGACTCGACTCCTCGAGTTGGTCTCCCACTGGACTCCAGAACCCGGTTACTTGTGCCCTCCTCCTTGGGTCTATCCTAGTGCGGAAAAGTAAATAATATACAATGATGACATCTTCCACAACCTGGAAGTGCCCCAATAAAAGAATATTATATACAAGTTTTTACATGAATGAAAATGAAAAACACTCATCTCACATAAAAAAAAACCGGCTATTCAAACACGACGATCCAATATAACATATCCAGCAACACATAACATCATATGTCATCAACGTAAGTAAATGTGCGCATCGCAATTGTCGTTGATATATAGCAACGAAACCGGCGATATCACATATTACACTTATGGTCGCATAAAAGAAAGCGTAAAACTACAACAGTTGGAATCCGCAAACTGTATAGACATCGCATGCCTAACCAAATGAATTCCTTAAACATCGCATGCCTAACAATTATAAACCCCGCATTTCAGTCTCATTATCGAAAACTCTTTTCAATATCAAGTCGGGCAATTCAACAGGATTCCCAACATTCTGATCGAATGCTCGTCGCAAACTTTAGTAGGTGGCCGCACCCCCGATACCGTCGACGAAGCGCACCAAGGCGGAACACCGCTACCGCGAGCACTCGAACGGATGCTTTCGGCGACGGGGTTCTCCTACACTCACTTGGTCGGGGCTAAGGGGTGTAGCTGTCTATTATGTTTACCGGCGAGTATCCGCGTACGATACGCGATTGCGACAGACTTTTGATCACATCAAAATCCCGTGGCAACCGATCAAGTGAGACTAAACTGCTATGTTTATAACATTCATATTAGTTATCTCATAACTACTTGTGAATTCCAAATATTGTATCACATTCCAGATAAATAGAAAATGTTAAACTTTCCGATCGAACTATCAAACACCCAAGTTTTCCCGAAACAGCTCAACACATGAAATAAGTTTAAAAACATTCACTTCATGCCACAGTACCAACGGTCCAGCCGTAGAAGGGTCAAGCCAATGCCTCACATGTGGCACGCCGTACTGCCCCAAACCCTAAGGTTCAAAGGGCAGTTCAAGACGGTCACATAATCGATATAAGGTTTGTTGTCTTCTAGAGGGTCCATCGCGTTGGTTACACTACTTAGAACGTTCTTAAACTTCCGAAAAATCCAACACTTGGAAATTTCCCGACAGGAGAAAAAGTGGGTATTTATATCCGGTCGAACTTTTTAACATATTCTAAAATTACCCGGAAAAACATAATAAACAAAGTTAAATAATCCGATCGAATTATCGAGTCCCCAATACACCCTAGAAAACTCAACTCTTGAGTGCAAATTAAAAATTCCCAGAAAACTCAGGAATAACATAGTGACATTACTGTGCAAATTATGATGAAAGATGTGACGGTACGGCCGCGGAACCGCCGCACGAGCCATGTCCGTGCCGTGTTTCCGCAGCGCCTTGATCGACTTAGGCCCACGTTTTGCACAGTAATACATAGAAAACCCTGCTTATTTTTCTGCATATTTTTAATTCACAAAATTCCACAGTTACAGAAAATGTACAGAGAGGGGTCTTGGTTAGGGTTTCGTGACTCTATCGGATTTCTAATATCGTCTACACTTCGCCTAAGGCTCTAGCTAGGCTCTGATACCACTGTAGGATTCCAAGGCACACTCAAGAGGTTCCACAAGGCATCAACCATGCCAAATTCAAATTTTACATGTGCCGTGAAACCCTAATTTGAGATCGTTAACTAGAGATTAGGCGAAAAGCAAGCAAGCAAACAACTTTACTACTAAGTGAATGGAAATACAACCTTTGTAGATCCGGTCCACCACTTCTTTAGCTCCGTGATGATGTCCCTTCGCTGCGATCACCGGAATCCCGGACTCTAGCGATGGTTTCGTCGGGGAAATGAGCGGGCTAGGTCGTTGACTTCGATGCCGAAAATGATCTACGTCGAGGCAACTCTAACTCAAGCTCCATCTTCACTAGGTCATGAAACTTGTGAAGAAAACACCTTATACAACATGGAAAGTGGTAGAGGATGAAGAAATAGAAAGTGGGTTCACTTTGGATTTGGATTTCTCACTTGGATTCATCACTTGATAATTTTCAAGCAAGCTTTCTTCTTTTCTTCATGAAGAAGAAGAAGAAGAAGAAGAATAAAAGAAATGAATTAACTTAAAAGAAATAAATCAAGTGAATCTTATCATAATGCAACCATGGGTGAGTTAACTTGTGTAGAGAATAAACTAGGGTTTAGGTGTAATGGTTAGGTTAAGGCAAAAAACAAAATGGCAAAGACTTTCAAAGCTTCATGAAGCTTCATGAATAAAACAAAGCAAGCCTCCATTTTATTTTTGCCAAAATGAATAAAGAAAATAAATAAAACAAATTAAAACCTAACCATTAACCTAAAGATGGTTTAAAGCAAACATACACCCAAGTTTGCATGTATCATCAAACATGATACAATCTAGTGCACAAAAATATATCACATATACAACTTGTGCACATCAAGTGAGAAAATTAATTTTAAGTGAACCAATACTAGTTAATGTAAAGTAATATATCAAATATATAATTATACATTAAATCATTAAATCAATACTTGATTTAACGATCCGGTCATATCTCATATAACCGACTAATATCAAGTGTATCAATATATCGAATCAACACTTGATTCGGTAACCCGGCTATATCACATATAACCGACCGATGATACAAATCGCGAGAATAGAATACAGTATCACATACTGGTATTATTCTTGGTCCCGCACATATCTCATATGCGCTTCTATTTCGTTTCGCTTGAGCCAGGAAACCTCTGTGTAGGACTCTAAAGACTCGTCAATACGCCGGCAGCAGGTTGTTCCCCTCCGAATGGCGGCCAAGACATGGGCGTCTTGGCTGAGATTCGAGGCAGATGCTAATTGGTGCTATCCGTCCACCTCTCCGAAGATGCCAAGTTGATTTATGGCACCGTGTATCGGAGGTTTAGACGGATGCGTCCGATGTAGCAGACTTTGTCAGATCCCCCCTCGTTTGAGGGGTTTTTGATTGTGGGGACGCTCTTCCCTGCAGGCGCAAGCCCCTGTAGTTAATTACGCTACCGCATTGCGGTAACAACTTTCTCCTTCTCCAGATGGTCACTTCGTGTCGTGTGTGTTTGTTTTGTTTTTGGTTGCCCGTGGATTGTATACGGAGACTGAGTTATGTCGTCGCCCATAGGGCGTGGACTAGTCCAAATCCGTATTATCTTAGATTTGGGTTTGGGGGTTTGGTTTGAGGATGCACTAGCCTCATTGAGGACTAAGATCAACTTAAACGTTTGTTAAGGATACGTTAGTCTAGTTTTCAGACTAAGATCAACTTAACGGGATCGTTTCGATCCAATAATAGAGCAATTAAGGGAGCCCTGTTGTTTTGTTTAGTGACATTGCGGTCGATAGGTAGTTTAAGGACATTGCGGTCCAATGTTAGTTTTAAGACATTGCGGTCAAGGTTAAAGACCTCATAGTCTGTGGGTTTAAGGACTCCACAGTCGAATGTTAGTTTTAAGACATCACGGTCAAGGTTAAGGACGTCATAGTCCATGGATTTAAGGACTCCACAGTCCGGCGTTAGTTTTAAGACATCCCAGTCAAGGTTTAGGACCTCATAGTCCATGGGTTTAAGGACCCCACAGTCCGTCGTTAGTTTTAAGACACCACGGTCAAGGTTAAGGGCCTCATAGTCCATAGGTTTAAGGACCCCACAGTCCGTATCAATATGTGGTCATCGGGACCCGTCACCTCTTTGAAGACGTTGAGGAATTACAACGCCGAGTATCAAATGAGCGAAGAGATGTACCCTTAAACCGAGGTAGATTAAATAATCTTTGGCCCAATTTGAAACCAAGACCAATTAATTATATTATGAGCCCATTGGCTCGTTGAATTTGAATTGAGGACTTATGGCCAGCTTGGGCTAACTCCAGTCATGTTTAGGATATTGGCCCTCTGTTGGTCCATTAGAGGAGAGGCTTTGCCTCTAGACACTTAGCCAATGGGGCTAAAGTTAGTGTTAAACACTAAAGATCAACCAGTGTTGAACACTGAGAATGAGATTGATAAGTTAGCGTTTAACACTAAAAGATAGTTAGTGTTAAACACCAGCAATAGGAATTTCAAATTAGTGTTTATACACTAAAACAAATCAGTGTTTAAACACTGACAGTGGAGATTGCAAATTAGTGTTTAACACTAAGGCAGATCAATGTTAAATACTGGAAACAGGGTTTTCCAGGTTGGTGTTCAACACTAAGAAAGTCAGTGCTAAACACTGTAAATAGAGTTTTCCAAATTAGTGTTTAAACACTAAGAAAATCAGTGTTGAACACTGGATATAGAGGTTTCAACTTTAGTGTTAAACACTAAGGCAAGAGGGGTCACGTGGTAGCACGTGAGAGCACCCTCAATTTATTTTATTCTGCCAAAAGTATTGAATACTTTGGAGCATCACGTGCTGTCACGTGACGGGCATTTAAATGTTTTGTCTGTTAGAACTTCTGCCAAGGGGTCACGTGGGGCACGTGAGGCATTGCCTCAAAGCCCTTCTCTGTGGAACTTTTCAGGGGTCACGTGGTAACACGTGACCCTGCTTCTTTGCCTGTTTGAAGGTGTGTTTATCTTTTTAAGAATTAAACTCTTCATAGGGTTAAACCCTAGCTATAACTTTAGAGGAATTAAATTCCCACTTTTCTTTTTTTTGAAGAATTATATTCTTAGATGGAGTTAAACCCCGGCTTTTCTTCTGTAAGAATTAAATTCCTGGTGTATATGAAGAACTGAATTCTATCATAGGGTTAAACCCTAAGTTCTTCTTTCTTAAGGGAATTAAATTCATGTTATTTTGACAGAACTAAGTTTTTAACTAGGGTTAAACCCTGGTTCTGTTCATTTTGAAGGAATTAAATTCCTACAACATAGGGTTAAACCCTAATTTTAATTCGAAGGAATTAAATTCCTATAATTCTATGGGAATTAAATTCCTATAATTCTATGAGAATTAAATTCTCAAACATCCATTCCCTCTCTATGCTTTGGATCTGCATGGCAGGATCTCGACCCAATGAGAATTAAATTCTCAATTCATGGGGAGATGTGCACTTTGCAGATCCTCTGCTAAAGAGAGAACTAAGTTCTTCTTTTTAATATCAGAGTTAAACTCTTTTGAGAATTAAATTCTCTTTTTTTTTTAAAGCCTCCCCCTTCTTACCTAAGGCTTTCTTTTGCAGAAGATCCAAATTCCTCCAAGGTCTCAAGGCTCTATTTTTCTCTCCCTCTCTTTTTTTTTCTCTCTGTCCCCGATCTCTGACTCCCTTGGCTCCTATTTATAGGAGAAGGAGCAGAATCAATTAGTTTCGATGAATCATTCATTGAGGGATTTGATTGATATTCATTAGAGATTTGATTTGCATTCATCATTCATTTGGATCTTTGGATTATTAGGTGAATTTTATTCACCATTGAATTTTAAATCCAAAGATATTCCTTTGTTATTTCGGTTAGATTTTAAGGGGAAATCTTTCCAAGTTCAAGATTTTTCCATAGATAGGTGATATTTAATCACCTTTAAATCTTTAATCCAATCGGTTCCAAATAATCATTCTCCTCTGGAAAGATTTGAATCCTTTTCAGAATTTAATTCTGTTAAAAAAAGAGGGGCTTTGAAAGCCGGTCACGTGTGGCCACGTGACCTATGGTCACGTGTAAGCACGTGACCCCTGATCACGTATAAGCACGTGACCCCTGGAACTAGCTTTCCTTCTCCTTTTTGCGCTCTGTTTTCTGGCCGCTACTCAACCGTCACGTGCCAACACGTGACCCCTGGTCACGTGTGAGCACGTGACCTTTTTTGAAGCCTTTTCCTTGATTTGATCAGGGAACTGATTTGCCTTTGCCGCTGCTTTTAAATGTCACGTGCCAACACGTGACTGCTGGTCACGTGCTAGCACGTGATGCCTCCTCTGTAAACTTTCCTGATTTTAAATCAGGAAACAAATGCCTCCACAGCGTTGTTCTCACGTGTTTGCACGTGAGTGCAACGCTGTCACTTTTGTGACCGTTGGATTCCTCTAGGGATTTAGAGAGATGAAGCGTCTCCATCACATCCTATAAATACCCATGTCCTTTCAGAAGAGCCTCCACTTTGCTCATCTTCTTCTCTTGCAAACTTTTCTTTCTGAGAATTTAATTCTCCTTTCCAGAGCTTAGTCCTCTGCCTTGAACAATTTTCAGAGTTTAACTCTGTTCGAAAAGAATTCTTTTCTTCAGGTAATGCTTTCGAACGAACGATGAACTCTCATGTCCTTCTGGATTTTAAATCCATAGCGAGGGTTTCATTCCTCTAAATATGAACCCATGAAACCAATTAATCTTCAGCTGTAAATCTCTTTTAGGGTTCATCTGATCCTCCAAGGAGATGATGATGACAGTTCAAATCCATGGAGTTTAACTCGGTTCCCAGAAAAAAGTTTCTGGGGTTTTAATTCCCCTTTCCAAAAGGAATTTAATTCCTGTGAAGAACTAAGTTCTTCCCCATAGAGGCTTCTTAGGGTTTCCTTCGCCCCAGGTTGTCCTTCTGTGATCAGTGAAGAAGACGGTTGCAATGATGTCTTTTGTGGAGATTTAATTCTCCCGATCTTGTTTGATTTGTTGTAGAGTCCAAGGTAGATTTGTCTTCTAAGGGATGTGCAGGGCCACTTGAAACCTACTTTTTATTTAATGAGGGTATCCCCTTTGTCTTATTGCAACTGCTTGGTCTCATTATTAACGAGCCTTCATCTTGATTCTGTGGGGCCCATGTGTTTTGTAGCCAATGGTCCCAAAAAAAAATCTACTGTTGTTTTCTTCAACTAGTCTTCATGTTCATGCATGGATATATATTGCTGACTTTGCTTTTAACGGTCTTCTTTCATTCGATTTCAGGTGCGATGGCTTCTGCTCCGTGTTTTCCCTTTACTCGTTCGGAGGCCGCTTTTCCTCAATCACCATCCGATGAAGAAGCGATGGCGATGATCCGGGCTCATGACCCGAACTGCACCAACTTGCTTCTATGGGGAACTTGGTACAATCATATTATTCGAGGTCGCCGGAGTTTCCTCTGCGCAATACCGAAGGAACCTACTTTCCCGTTCTTGCCGATGGACCCTCCGAAGACGGTATTTGCTGTGGAGATGCCAAACTGGACTCCAACGGGACGGCTCGAGCCTTCGACGACCGGTATCCCGAACCATCCGATCCCGGCTATAGATATCTTGTGGCGGCGTATTTGCCAGGGTGAGGCCCAACCATGGGGATAAATCTACAAGATAGGACTCACCTCTCGACACCCTACGGGGTACCTTCTTTGGTCTCGTTACATCCTGTCCGCCCATCGCACGCGGCTACAGAAGGTAGGGCTTTACCAGGCGATATACGCGTCGCTCTTTCACTACCAATCCCCGCATGTCTGGTGGGTTAAGGCGTTCTTGAACCAATGGAACCTCCTTACCAACACTTTCCTTTTAGGGGACCGCAAGGTCTCGATCTCTATGGCAGAATTCTATGACATCTCGGGGTTGCCAATCAGGGGTAGTCTGTATGAGGAGTTGCTGCCTTCTGACGAGTACATCTTTGAGCCTGAGCCTGCACCGGTTGACGGCTTGTCTGCCAAGAACGCTGTCCGCCACAAGCGTCCCAGTTTGATCAAGGCACTAGGTATCTTCGACCGATTGTTCACCGAATCCGAAGAGCAGGGTGTTACTTTCAAGAGCTTCATTGCTTGTTTCTTTGGTGATGACGTCTTGTCGAAGACAGCTCCGAAGTTCGCCAACATTAGAGACCCCTTTGGGTTTGGTCCGAAGAAGTTGCCGACCACTGAATCGGATCTACCACAGTACTATATCCCTATTATGTCGCCGACGTCTTTTGAATCCATTGCTGCTCCTGGTGTGGATGAGGAGACGTTCTTCGTGGGGTTTGTTAGTGTCTGGCTCAGTTGGTTTGTCATCCCCATGCATCGTCGCTTTATGAGAGCTTCGGTTATCTACCCGGCTTATTGTATCGCTGAGGGGACACGGTTGGACATCGGCATCCCGGCCTTGGCGCACCTTTATCATGGGTTGGGCACCGCAGCTAATACCTCTACTCCCGGCGTGGATGTGGTAAACTTTTCGCTTCACTATTTCACGTCCTGGGTCGAAATGCATGTGCTGGGGGCTTTCGCTATGCATCAGAGGCCCGCATTTTACGACGCCTATCCCTTCCCGCGACTTATGCGATTGGTGGATGCTTTTGCCGCCGACCCGACTCAATTCGGGGCTATTCGGGTGCTGATTTCTCCTCACGCCGCCGCTGGTGGGCTGGTTTTTAATGATCGGGTCTTGTCTACTCCCTCAGGTCCAGTTCAACAACTCTGGGACCAGTCAAAAGACAACGCACCTTCTTTGAAACCCCGGGAGGCCGCGCACTTGTATACAATTAGACCGGGCTACTTGGTGTTTCACCAGGACAGTGCAGCTCTTTTCATGTGGTACAACCCGCATCGATTCGCCCGACAGCTTGGATACGACCAGGGCGTTCCTTTTGAGGCTTCCATCGTTGCGCCGGTCCCTTCACTTGATGCCGTTCGCGATGCCGCACATCATTTCGTGAGGTTGAACACCGGCTCCCATTTTATGATCCTTGAAGCTGAGCATACGCCCCGGTGCGTGGGATCGTTCACGGGTTGGTATCTCCATCGAGTCAGCCCGATTAATCTTGAGGAAAGAAGGGTGCTTCTTGGTCATGATACCCCTCCTCAGGTTCTGGGAGCTAAGCTGCGACCGAGGGCTCCGGTCCGCTTCCCTCTGAGGGAGATTGGCACCACGCTCATTCCGGGGGAGTCAGGTGTGGACCTTACTCCAACAGCTGGTATGCTTCTAGGTACCCGATCGCGGGGTAGACAGGCCCCGGTAGCAGCGCCACCGCCTGCGGCAGCATTGCCTCCCGTGGCATCGACAATGGCGGTGTCATCCTCGGTTGTGGCGCCGAGCGAGGGTAATAGGGACGATGGTGTTGAAGGCGACGTGGGTCGCCGCCGCACCAAAGCTCCGCGAGGAAAGAAACGGTCGTCTTCGGCGACCGGTTCTGGATCTAAGAGGCGGAAGAGGGTGGCCACCAACCTACTTGATTCCTTAACGGAGTCAGAGCCCATACTTCCAGATGAGTCGCTGGCCGTGCAAGAGTCGGACGCTGGTCTTCTTTTCCCGGGTTTGGCTGCTGAGGAGGCCGCACAATTGGCTGAGGCTATAAGACGTCCCCAAGATGAGTCCCAGAACGTCAGGGTTCCGAAGAAGCCCTATCCTGCCGTAATCTTTTATGAAGACCCTTCATGGATTCGGCGGCGTTTCATTGGCCCTTTGGAGGAATGGGGAGAAAGGGCCCTGAAACAGGCCGCTTCGGAGGATACTGCGGACGTGCTTTCCCTGTGGACCGGCGGCCATGAGTCTACCCTCGAACCTCGGCGAGCACGCCTCCTTGAGAAGGAGCATCAGCTTAAAGAAGCCATACTGAAGGCTTCCCTGCGCATTGGTATGTTTTTATATTTCTTCGCAGTTCTTCAGATTGTTATGCTTATATATATGTATCCTTATTTTGTGCGACTTGTGCAGAGTCTTTGGGGATGGGAGAGGTCCCCACTGGCTTGCTGCAGCTAGAGCCCGTTGACATTCCCGATGCAACCTTACTCGATGGGGCCGACAATGCCATTCCTCTCGCAATAGAACCTCCGGTGGCGGCTCTTGACTCCAGGGTACTCGCTCTTATGGGAGAGGTTCCCTCGGTGGTCGCCGTCCCAACGACTCTACCCGAAGGCAGCCCAGAGGTTGAGATGGAAGTAGTCGGGACTACCCTCCCTTTGTTGGAGCCTGAGGTCACGACAGAGGCCGCTGAAGCTGCTATCCCCCCGGCTCAGAATGGGAGGAGTGTCGAAGGTAACCTTCCACGTTTTGAGCTAGTAATCTTTCTGTTACCTGAACTCTTTTGTCTTTTCAGAATTGCGTGGACTGGCTGCCTCCATTGTCGATCTGTCTCCTCGGCAGTCCTTCCAGCGTCTTTTGGAAATGGCCGCTCCGCAGGCGATATCTCCTCAACGCATCATCCTCTCGTCTGGACAAGATGAGTGTTGTTCATCACTTCTCATAGCATCATTGTTATTTTGCGTATTGACATTGATGTTCTTTACAGTTTTGGAGGCCGATGATGAGGTCGAGGTTCTCGAAGGGCCAGGGGAACCCTCAGCTCTTTCTTGCATGACCGTGGGTAGGTGACGTTTCGGTATAGCTTCACTTATTCCTTTGTTTAAGAGTCTTACTAATATTTTTCAATTCTGAACAGCCTTGCCAGCTCCAATAGCGTTGGAATCGCGTGTCGTCATGCCGCCCGGCCCTTATGCTTTGCGAGCTTCAGAACGCTTGGCCCAATTGAGCCTTGTCTCTCTGTCGTCTTTGATCGAGGAGCTTCATGCTGGCAGTGCAACCACAGCTGAAGCATTTGCTGCTAAGGCTAACGGTTCTCTTCCTTTTCTTGCCACCTACCATAGCGAAGAGGTGGTGCGAGTCTGGGTGGAGTTCTGTCGGCAGGTGGAGGCTTGCTTGCACGCACTTGAATGTTCCCGTCTTTCCACGGAGGTCATGGCTGCAAAGGAGGACTTGCAAGGGCTGATAGCGCGGTGCGCGGCAAACATGACATCGTGCGAGAAGAGGCTTGGCCGCAAATTCTCGGAGAGGGAGCTGGCTTCTAAAGCGCTGAGCGAGCTTCAGGCGAGTCTTACTGCCAAGGCCAACAAAGCGTATGAACTCTGGCAGGTGCTTCAAGAGTCTATCAGGGAGGTGGTGGCTTTTGATAAGGCTGCCACGTTCACTCGTGAGAGGGTCGAGGCTCACAAGGCCACCGAGAAAGAGCTTGAAGGTCGGCTCGCCTCGTACCAGGCCCAACAAGCTCAGGCGGAGGCCCGTCTTCTGGCGATCCTGAATCATGAAGCTGTGGCCCAGCAAAAGCAGGATGAGCTAGCGAAACTGCTAAATCGCCCACCGGCTTGAAAAAACTTGTATCTTTTCCTTTCTTTTTTGTACATACTCATGGATGAAAGTATTTTCTTTTTGTTCTTTCATGAATTGTACTTTGTATCCATTTTGGTTTATGAATAAAAGATACAATTTTCTTCTCAGTGGTGTGTCTCTTTTCATTGAATGTGTTTTGCGGACAATTTATCTTGATCTCTTTGCAGGGCAGCGATGGCTTAGGATTCAGGGTTAAGATCTGCTTCCTAAGATTTTTGCACTTTATGAGCCACAAGGGTCTCATAAAGAGTTTTTTCTCCCTATGGGTCGAGAGGATCCCGTAGGTGTAAGTTCTTCTTAAGAATCGTGATAGTTCTTAAGCGGGTTTTCCCTTGAGAGTCGTAAGGATCTCACGAGAGATTTTTCTTCCTTGCAGGTCGTGAGGACCCGCAAGTGCTGGATGCGGTCACCCTTATCCGTATTTCGCGGGGTCAGGGGTTGGTTCGGGATGGTTTCCAGAGTGTCGTAGTTTACAGACATCGTAGTCAAGGTTAAGGACCTCATAGTCCGTGGATTTAAGGACTCTACAGTCCGATGCTAGTTTTAAGACATCCCGGTCAAGGTTAAGGACCTCATAGTCCGTGGATTTAAGGACTCCACAGTCCAATGTTAGTTTTAAGACATCACGGTCAAGGTTAAGGGCCTCATAGTCCGTGGATTTAAGGACTCCACAGTCCGATGTTAGTTTTAAGACATCACGGTCAAGGTTAAGGACCTCATAGTCCGTGGATTTAAGGACTCCACAGTCCGATGTTAGTTTTAAGACATCACGGTCAAGGTTAAGGACCTCATAGTCCGTGGATTTAAGGACTCCACAGTCCGATGTTTGGTTGCAGGGACCCGTCACCTCTTTGAAGACGTTGAGGAATTACAATGCCAGGTATCAAAGGAGTGAAGAGATGTACCCTTAAACCAAGGTAGAATCAGTACAGAATCAGGCTGGTTGATCGGTAGTTTTAAGACATTACGGTCGAGGTTAAGGACGTCATAGTCCATGGATTTTAAGGACTCCACAGTCCGGTGTTTGCTCTGGATGCTTCATACGGGTTTACTGCCGTGCTTGGAGAGGACCAGGCTCCGCTCTGGATGCTTCACACGGGTTCACTGCCATGCTCTGCGAGGACCAGGATCCGCTCTGGATGTTTTCTGCGGGGTCAAAGAGTGACGTTATCCGCGTTCCACGTAACCAGGAATTTTGCACTAGATGCTTCACACGGGTTCACTGCAGTGCTTGGCGAGGACTAGGCTCCGGTCTGGACGCTTTCCACGGGGTCAAAGAGTGACGTTATCCGCGTTCCACGTAACCAGGAATTTTGCACTAGATGCTTCACACGGGTTCACTGCCGTGCTCGGCGAGGACTAGGCTCTGCTCTGGATGCTTCACACGGGGTCAATGCTGTGCTCTGCGAGGACCAGGATCCGCTCTGGATGTTTTCCGTGGGGTCAAAGAGTGACGTTATCCGCGTTCCACGTAACCAGGAATTTTGTTGATTGTATTCGCAATCCACGGAATTGGGATTTGACTTTTCGGTGATCAGGATATCGCCGAGCCATGGAACTGGGAGTTGCCGCTGTTCCGTCTCGCCTGAAGTCGTGTTCGTTGTTACGAGACGAGTGCTGAGATGATCTCTAAGTCATTCGCGGCCCGTCGAGATTTTGCTTCTTCTTATGATGAAACCTGGGGGAGAAGTATGATCCCTTTTTTGTTTACGCCCTTGGATTGTATACAGGGTGTGATGGAACATCACCTGTAGGGCATAAATTAAAACTTTTTTTTATTTTATTTCTTTTTCCGCGATGCTCTAGCATTTCAGCTTTTATATCGCGGAGGTCGAGATTGCCCTATCATTTCAGCTATTTTTCACGGTGCCCAATCATTTCGACTATTTATTTCATTTTTACTCGCTGTTTTTTATTGCAAGTTGCTCCATCATTTCGGATATTTTGCGTGCATACATTTTTACTTGCTGCTTTTTATTGCAAGTTGCCCTATCATTTCGGCTATCTCGTATGCACGTGCGGCCTACTGGCTTTTCGCCATAAACCTGAAATTAGACACAGATTTCGGCATCAGCACCGCTACAACTGGGATATGGCCAGGAGCGAATCATCATCTGCCTCTGTCGATGTTGAACAAAGGTGGCTTAGCAAACGGGGTTAGGGTCCCGTCGACTAAGGCTTTTGACTTCATGAGCCGTAAGGGTCTCACGAAGGTATTTCTCCCTATAAGTCGTGAGGATCTCGTAGGTGTATTTTCTCCCTAGGAATCATGAGGATTCCTAAGTGTATGTTCCTCTGTAATTCGTAAGGAACTTACAAGAGGGCTTTCTCCTTATAAGTCGAGATGACTCATAAGGGTTGTTCACCGTAGGGACATACCCCTAATCATGGGTGGGACTTTACTGAGGAAATGTTTATTCGTGCCCGTGGATTGTATACAAGGGTCAGTATGAGCCTCTTGTAGGTCAATATCTAAGGTTGTGGGGGTTGCTTAAGCACAGGTTCAGGTCTCTGTAACTTAAGGCTTTCAAATCTTATGAGCCGTGAGGGTCCCATAAGAGAGTTCTCCTTACGAGTCGTGAGGATCTCGCAAGTGTAATTTCTCCTTAGGAATCATGAGGACTCCTAAGTGCGTTGCTCCTTTGTGAGTCGTAAGAATCTCACGTGGGTGGTTTCTCCTTACAAGGTCGTGAGGGCCCTGTAAGTGTCTTTTAACGAGGTTGCGCCCTTTCGGGTTTTCACAAACACTCGCCGGTAGCCCTGCTGTTTTTACTCACGGAGCCCTTTCGGGTTTTCATCCGTGCCCATTTTGCTTATGGACATACCATTTTTATTTTTCTTTTTATTTTCTTCTCTTTTTTTTTACGAGGTCACGCCCTTTCGGGTTTTCACGAACACTCGCCGGTAGTCCTGCTGTTTTTACTCACGGAGCCCTTTCGGGTTTTTATCCGTGCCCTTTTTGCTGATGGACATGCCGTTTTTATTTATTATATTTTTTTCTTTTTTTTTCTTCTTTTTTTTGTCAGCCTAAGGATGCTGCGGTATTAGTTTAAGGACGTTTCGGTCCGTCGTTAGTTTAAGGACGTTTCGGTCCGTCGTGGAGAGGGCCGGCTACTACTTATTGAGGTTGAGCTTAGGAAGATAGCGAGCGGACATAGTCGTCGTCATCTATCATTGACCTAGGCTGTGACTCCTTAAGCGTAGTATTTCTTTAGGAAGCGGCCGTTTATTGGCCCGAAAGGCCTTTCACCGTGCATATCCCTGAGTAGATAGGCTCCACCCTGGTAGACTTTGTCTATAATGTACGGGCCTTCATAGTTTGGCTCAAATTTTCCCTTCTTGGCGCGATTGGGGATCATAGGCCTTTTGGTCACTAGCACGAGTTCGCCTTGGCGGAATGTCCTCGGCCTGGTCAATCTTTCATACGAGCGCATCATTTTCGCTTTGTAAGCCTCCAGATTTTGTTGCGCTATGAGCCGGGTTTCATCAAGGGCGTCAAGCTCCTCAAGCCGGAGGTGAGCATTTTCTTCGTCTGTCAACTCGTAGTGGACTGCCACTCATAGAGAAGGTAGCTCTATCTCGAGGGGGAGTACTGCTTCCTTACCGAATACCAATACGTATGGCGTCGTGTTCGTGGCCGTCACGTAGTCCGATATGCCCAGAGAGCTTCTTGCAGTCTCTCGTGCCAGTCTTTCTTATTTCGGGACACCGTCTTCTTCATGATCTTTGTCAAGGTCTTGTTGAAGGCCTCAGCTAGACCGTTAGCTCGTGGATTATAAACTGAGGAGTATCTCCAGTCTATATTATGCTGTTGCGCGATGCGGCTGATCTTATGGCTTCTGTAGGCCGGCCCGTTATCGGAGATAATCCGCCGCGGAGTTCCAAACCGATAAATGACGTGCGTCTTGAAAAAGTGGAGGATATTCTCCGTCTTCACTTCCCTCAGTGGTACTGCTTCTGCCCATTTGGAGAAGTAATCAGTCGTCGCCAGGATGAAACGAAGTCCCCTAGACGATGCCAGTTCGATGGCGCCGACTATGTCAGTTCCCCACATTTCGAATGGCCAGCTAGCCACCGTTGGATGTAGCGGATTCGGATGCTGGTGGATGAAATCTCCATGGATTTGGCATGAGTGGAACTGCTTTGCATATTCGAGGCAGTCCTGGATCATCGTGGGCCAGTAGTAGCCCATCCGTTTAATTTTTAACTTCATCTTCGGGCCTGCTTGATGAGAACCACAGATTCCGTCATGAACTTCCTGAACGACTCTTTCTGCTTCGTCAGGTCCTAAACATCTCAGCCACAGAGAATCAAACGACCTCCTGTACAGAGTATCATTGACGAAGGTGAAAGACAGAGCCCGTTTCATGAGCTGATGTCTTGAGGACGCTTCTTCGGGCATTCGGTGGGACTTAAAGTAGTCTATGAAGACCTCCCTCCAGTCCTCAGCCTTCTCACGGTCTTTTATTTGTAGGGTCGTCTGCTCAGTCACTCCCTTCTCTTCGGATGATTCCGGAGATATTTCCGCGGGGGCAAGCACCCGACGGCTTTGCACCACGATTTTAACGCCATCAAGGTTCTCGTCAGCCAGTTCTTTAGCGAGCTTGGCCAACGCGTCTGCTTTGCTGTTTTCCGCGCGTGGTATGCTTTCCAGAGCATAGGAGGGAATTTAAGTCAACAGTTATCGCACATTTTCACTATACTTCACCAATTCCGGTTTGCACGTTTGGTAGTCGCCGTTTACTTGACTAACGACCAGTTGAGAATCCCCGTATATGAGGAGGTTTTCAATTCCCATGTCGATGGCGATCTCGAGGCCTGCTATCAAAGCTTCGTATTCGGCTTCATTGTTCGTCCTCGATTCTGTTACGGAAAAAGCGAAGCGCATTATCCCCCCTTGTGGAGTTACGAAGATGAGGCCTACCCCCGATTTGATCATTGGGGTACTTTGTTTGTGCTTCTTTACGGAGGACGCTCCATCGAAATAAAGTTCCCATCAGGTATCACCACCGTCGATCGCGTCAAACGCATGTTCGTCCGGCAAATCGCAATTTAGAGGAGAACCGGCAAGTACTGGATGCTCAGCAAGGAAGTCGGCGATGGTTTGACCTTTCACTGCCTTAAGAGGCTGATAGGTTATTGAAAACTCCATCAGGAGTAGGGCCCATTTAGCGAGTCTCCCTGTCAATATGGCCTTTGACATTAGAAATTTTAGGGGGTCCACCTTTGATATAAGACGGACTTCATGTGCCAACGCGTAGTGCCGGAGTTTTGTTATTGTAAAGATTAACGCCAGGCAATGTTTTTCGATAGGGGAGTAATTGCTTTCTGCCCCCAGAAGAACTCGGCTTAAATAGTAGAGCGCTCTCTCCTTCCCTTGGTCATTTTCTTGCGCCCATAATGCGCCTAAAGAACCTTCTAGGGCGGTTGTATATAAGATAAGGGGCTTTCCCTTAACCGGAACAGCCAGCACCGGCGGGTTCTGCAGGTATTGCTTGATTTCATCTAGCGCGCTCTGGCATTTTCGGTCCCAGACGAACGGAGTTCCCTTCTTCATCAGGTGACTGTAAGGACGGCACTTGCCTGACAGGTTGGCGATAAATCGCCGGATGTACGCGAGCTTCCCTTGGAGAGACCGCAGCTGTTTGAGAGTCCTTGGCGGTGGCATTTCCGTGATCGCCTTGATCTTAGATGGATCTATTTCGATACCTCGGTGTCGGATGATGAATCCCAGGAATTTACCCGAGGAGACTCCGAACGCGCATTTGAGGGGATTCATCTTCAAATTATATTGCCGAAGGCGTTGAAATACGGTCTTCAGATGCTCTAGATGCTCTTCATATGACATGCTCTTTACTACGAGGTCGTCGATATAGCACTCGACAATTTCATGTATGAGATCATCAAAAGTCTTTGTCATGGCCCTCTGATAGGTGGCACCGGCATTTTTTAATCCAAAGGGCATGACTTTGTAGCAGAATATATCCAAAGGAGTCCGGAATGTGGTGTGCTTCTGGTCGTCGGGATGCATCTTTATCTGATTGTACCCTGATGAACCGTCCATAAAGGAGAAAACCTCATGAGTGGATGTATTGTCTATCATCAGTTCGGTGACCAGCACTGGGAAATCGTCCTTCGGGCAGGCTTTATTGAGATCTCGAAAGTCCACACATATGCGCACTGTCCCATTTTTATTCATCACAGGGACGATGTTGGCGACCCAGTCAGGATATTGTACCTCCTGGATAAACCCAGAATCAATCAGCTTCTTGACTTCGGCGTTAATGCTCATCTCCAGCTCGAGCCGCATCCTTCTCGGCGCCTGTTTGACTGGCTTGATATCCGGGGATATTGCTAATTTATGCACCGCAATCTCTGGATCTAATCTTGGTATCTCGGAATAGTTCCACGCGAAGCAATCTCTATGCCGTAGAAGTACGTCTTTTAACGCAGCCACCCTTTCTTCAGATAGCAGCTCGCTGACGAATGTCGGTCGCGGATCGTCTGCCGATCCCAACTCAATCCTCTTGAGGTTATCTGCAGTAGTATGTATTGTAAGTCCATGTCACGCACCCCACTTACTTGCGGGGAGGCGGAATATATGAAAAACGATTATCAAAACTTCGTAACACGGACTTGAGCGCATGAATCGTAATCTAAACCATTGCTAACGTTATACTAGAGGTTTAACTACTCGGTACCGGAGTTATACCTCATGTTACATGTCCTTCGGGTCTTCATCGCTGTCCTCCACTCCTCGTAGGCTCCTTGGAACATCGGCAACTTCACGGCCTCCTCGAATCAAAGACGATCCACCCGAAAGCTCCTACGCCAAGCTAAATCTCAAACTTGAGATAACTAGGTTGCTTAAAGTGCTAATCTAAGCTACCTAGGGGATATAGAGTGAGGTTATGGATGTTTTAGTCTAGCTAACCCTTGATCTCAACACATGAGAGGTTAGGGTTAGGGTTTCAAGAGAGAGTGAGCTTGAGGAGAGAGAAGGAGAAGATGAGAATGAAAAGAATAATGAACTCATTTTGAATATAACAACCATAACAATTTAATCAAATAAATAAACAAAATGATTTAATCATTATGGTTGATGCATTCACCTTGTGTGATTCATTATATGACTCATTATCTCATTAATGAGTCATTAAGTGCAAAGGATGAAACATACAAATGAGTCATTAATCAATTAATGCTCATGCCACCTTAACCCCTTAGTCACCACTCTTCTAGAAGGTTCCCGACAAATTACGAGAACGCCCCTATAATCCGTGAAAACACGGAAAAACTTCAGACTGTATAAATCCAATAACACGATACTAGAAACTGGCTTAAACCAAAGCCGACTAGTAAAAAACTGTCCGAAAAGTCGTACGTGCGTAAACACACGTACGCATCCGAACCCTTGTCGTAAAACCATACGACCTATATATCGTTTCGCCTGGAGCAGGGAAACTCTCTGTGGGACTCTAAAGACTCGACACTACGCTGGCAGTGGGTTTAACCACAGACCGCAAGCGGCACTAGCTGTACGTAACGGTCCCCAGGTAGATGTCGATAAGAAGGCCGATGAGGAAAATCATCCGAACTCCCACTGAGCCTGATGTGACAATCTCCGTACAGTACGGTCTGTTCTTCTAAGACTATCACATATCAAGCCTAGGGGGCCGCAAGCGTCAGTCCCCTAATAGCTGTATAAGTCGTGTCGGAGCGAAGCCCATTACACCCTGAGAAGCTACTGGAACCTACCAGTATATCTCGCTTGCCCTGGCCAGGGACTTTGCATAATGGCTCTCTGACACAGCGCGATATCATCTCCCAATACCGGGAGAGACGAATCCTATCTAACTGCCACGGCCTCCAAGTGCTCGGGACTGCACCCAACTGCCACCTGTTTGCACGACTCCTTTGAGCCGTGGTAGGGTAGCAATCTAAGAACAGTGGGACACACTCGAGGCGAAGCAGCAGTGTCAAGTCTGTGGACTATGCTGTACTCATGTCACCTGGGAACTATTAACTGACGATGGGTATAATACCAACCAATCAGTTCCCCGGCGAGTCCTGTCCGGTGTACCCGTAACCTAACGAGCACCTGTATACTATCTCCAGTACGACGTACTGATGGCTGTGGGACAGACCATTTCCCCAACTGGGATGAGAAGCGTATACACTTAGTCTACTCCGGAATATCGATGCCCTATCTCGATAATCCAACGACCAGGGACCTTTATAGGATGTTTCTTACAGACTACCCAGCCCCCACTAGTGTGATTGCCATCACGACGCTGGTAATCAAGCAAAGATCCTATGGGCTCTACTAATATGTATAAGCGATACGTTACAAGAGACATATGCACATATTAAAGTAGACACAAACCAAGTAGCATACTACCATTTTTAGCAAGACTGTATATATAACTGTGAATATCCCAAGCTTCCATTAAGTAATATACAATCTAGTATGATACAATAATGGCCCCTAGGGCATATACACTAACAATCTCCCATTTGCACTAGGGCCATGAGCTGGCATATCATACACCTATCATCTCGAATAGCCTCTCGAACTACGTCTGAGGAATGGCCTTTGTGAATGGATCAGCAATGTTATCCTCCATCTTTACTTTCTTCACCTCGATCTCCCGGCGATCTATGATCTCCATGATCAGGTGATACCGCCTTAAGATGTGTCTGGACTTCTGATGGGACCTGGGTTCCTTCGCTAAAGCTATAGCGCCGTTGTTGTCACAATACAGAGGTATTGGATCAACACTGGTAGGAACCACCTGAAGTTCTGTGAGGAACTTCTTCATCCAGACTGCTTCTTTTGCGGCATCGCAAGCAGCTATGTACTCTGCTTCCATCGTTGAGTCAGCAACAGTCTCCTGTTTGAAACTCTTCCAACAGACCACCCCTCCATTGAGGGTAAAGACATAACCCGACATGGACTTAGAGTCATCTTTGTCACTCTGGAAGCCGGAGTCGGAAAAGGCCTCCATCTGAAGGTCTTTTCCACCATATACCAAGAACATCTCCTTAGTCCTCCTCAGGTACTTGAGAATGTTCTTTACTGCTATCCAGTGATTCTTCCCTGGGTTTGCTTGATACCGGCTTACTACGTTCAATGCGTATGCTACATCTGGTCTGGTACATAACATCGCATACATTATAGAGCCTACCGCAGAAGCGTAGGGTATAATCGACATGCGATCCCTTTCCAAATCAGTCTTAGGAGACATATCTTTGGAGAGGGTGATTCCGTGACAAGCCGGTAGGTTACCGCGCTTAGAATCTTCCATACTGAATCTCTTCACTATGGTGTCTATGTACCTGGACTGCGAAAGTCCCAATATCCTCTTTGATCTATCACGATAGATCTGAATCCCCAGAATGTAGGTGGCATCATCCAAGTCTTTCATGGAGAATTTATGTGACAAGAATCTTTTGACTGACTGTAATATAGGAATATCATTTCCTATTAGGAGAATGTCATCCACGTACAAGACGAGGAATACTACAGCTCTCCCTACAATCTTACTGTATATGTATGGTTCATCTGGATTTTTGATAAAGTCAAATTCTTTGACAGCATCATCAAAACAGATGTTCCAACTCCGCGATGCCTGCTTTAGTCCATAAATGGACTTAAGCAGCTTGCATACTTTACCGCTGCTCCCACTCTGATTGAATCCTTCTGGCTGATCCATATAGACGCTTTCTTCCAAATTACCATTTAAAAAGGCCGTCTTTACGTCCATCTGCCAGATTTCATAATCGTGGAAGGCAGCAATAGCAAGAAGGACCCGAATAGATTTAAGCATAGCCACTGGAGAAAAGGTTTCGTCATAGTCCAAACCAGGTCTTTGACGGAAACCCTTTGCAACAAGTCTAGCCTTATAGGTTTCAACCTGTCTATCTACACCAATCTTCTTTTTGAAGATCCATTTGCATCCTACGGGTTTTACCCCATCTGGAGCAATGTCCAAAGTCCATACTTTGTTGGTGTACATTGACTCCATTTCGGTCTGCATTGCATCCAGCCATTTTACTGAGTCACCGTTCTGAATGGCTTGCTGGAAGGTAGTAGGCTCATCGTAATCAATAGTGCAATCCTCTCTATCCCCGTCTATGAGAAAACCGTAGTATCTCTCGGGCGGATGAGATTGTCTACTACTCCTGCGGAGTGGCGTTGGGATGTCCTGTTCTTCTTGAACTTCTGGTTCTACCAAACTTTCAGTAGTAGTTTGTGTTTCTGGAATTTCTTCCAGTTCTATTTCGTTCCCACTAGTTTCCTTTTCTAAAAACTGATATTCTAGAAAATAGGTATTACGAGAAACAAAAACCTTTTGTTCTTCTGCGTAATAGAATAGATATCCCCTGGAGTTCTTTGGATATCCCACAAACTTACATAGTACTGATCATGCCTCGAGTTTGTCCGCATGCTGCTTTTTAACATAAGCCGGACATCCCCAAATCTTTAGATACTGAAGATAGGGTTTCTTCCCACTCCACATCCGATATGGTGTGGTAGGCACAGTCTTGGTGGGAACCTGGTTCAAAAGATATGCAGCTGATTCTAGTGCATATCCCCAGAATGATCGCGGTAACTCAGCGTTACTCATCATGGAACGAACCATATCCAATAGGGTTCGATTCCTCCTTTCTGATACACCGTTATGTTGTGGTGTGTATGGAGGAGTAAGCTGAGAGAGAATTCCATTCTCTTTTAGGTAACCCAGGAACTCGGCACTTAAGTATTCACCACCTCGATCAGATCTCAGTGTCTTTATACTTTTGCCTGTTTTTTTTCCACTTCATTCTTGTATTCTTGGAATTTCTCAAAGGCCTCGGATTTATGCTTCATTAAGAAGACATATCCATACCTAGAGAAATCATCCGTAAAAGTAATGAAGTAGGAATAACCACCTCGCGCATGTGTAGACATTGGACCGCACACGTCACTGTGTACGAGTCCTAAGAGCTCGCTTGCTCTTACTCCGTGTCCAGTGAACGGAGTTTTTGTCATCTTTCCTTTGAGATAAGATTCACAAGTAGCATAAGATTGATATTCGAACGGATTCAAATATCCTTCTTTATGTAACTTAGTCAACCTTCTCTCATTGATGTGACCTAGTCTACAATGCCATAAGAAAGCCTGATTTATTTCTGGAGACTTTCTTTTAAGAGTGTTCTGGACATTGAAAACCTGAGCTTGACTTAATACGTATATACCGTTATCTAATGTACCGGACCTAATCAGAACTTGATTTAGGTGGATGTTAACTACATCACTTATGAATGTAAAATCATATCCCTCTCTCGAAAGTGAGGACACTGATATGATATTACAAGTCATACTAGGTACATATAAACAGTTATGTAAAATCAATATATGCCCACTTGTCAAACCTAGGCGATATTCTCCCACGGATTCAGCGTTCACTGTCATTCCATTTGCAACTCTGAGAGACCAATCACCTACCTTTATAACTCTACTGTTTCTCAAAGCATGTAATGAATTACAGATATGAGATCCTGCTCCGGCATCTAGTACCCAGGAAGTAGAGTTTATTGACATACAGTCTTCAATTACAAATACACTTGAGGCTGAAGCCACAACATGCTTCGTATCCTGGCTACTGGCTTCAAAAGCCTTGCAATCTTTCTGCCTATGCCCAATCCCATAACAATAGGAACGTCCCTCTTTTACTATATCCTGTCCCGAAACTTTTGCCCTTCTCTTTCCTTCTACTTCCCTGGTTTTCTTCAAGATAGAAGGTAGAGACTGTAGAATCAAGTCAGTATCTGACCTGTTTCCCAACGTGGTCTGCAAGTCCCGGAGCTCATCAATATAGCTAGTCATTGTAAGGACGTTGTCCCCTACAGATGACCCGTCAGCCAACCTCGTTTGAATTAATTCGTTCGAGGTCTCATATCTTGCGATATGAGATTGCTCTCCATATAAATCTTTGTTATGGAGAAAGATGGAAACTAAGTCCATCTTCTCGTGCTGCTTCTGGTATACACCATCAACTGAAGCTAACACGAGGCACTTGGCTTTTGCTTTATCTTTTCCCTTTGTCTGACGGATATCCATATCCGCGACAGTGGAAACTGGACCTGGGACGGCGGGATCTTGAGTAGTAATAGGGTGGTCCAGCTTGTCATAGGCAATGGACATTTGGACAGACTTCTGCCAGTCAAATAAGTCAGATTCAGTCAAATTATTATCTAGATGTAACCTATGTGTGGTCACAAGGTCGCTGCAATTTAAGAGAGAGAAGAAAATACAATTAGCATGATGCTATTGCAAGTTTAGAGTGGTTTAATTTATCTAAACAGGATGGCTCCCACTGTTTCTCGAATCCTTCCTCAAACCATAAAAGAAGAATTAGCCAGGACCATTCTCACCGTACAATACTTGCTTAACCGTTCAGCCAGGCCAGTGTCGATACTTCGAGGGAGGTTTTCCAACGCTTTCGCGAAGTTCCTTTATTAAATAACCTCTTTTCTCTGGGGGCGTAACCCCGCTGACACCTTTCTAGGCACCTACTTGGTTTATAGCATTGATCGTTAAGTGACGAATCTCCTGATAAGTAGTATATACTCACAGTAGGATCGGGATCCAAGATATCATCGTATGATAATGTTGAAGGAATCCTACCAACATTCATCAAACTCCAAAATGGTATGCTCCTCTCTGCAAATTTCAGTTTCTTTAGAAATTCCCGATGTGGATTTTTGCCCCATGCTCTTATGACTTTGACTAAGGGCCAAATATGTCATAAGTCACATGTCAAGTTCTACCCATCATTATCCAGATTAATTTGAACCCACCCGTACATACTCTTGACTAAGGGTCAAGAAAAGCAATACGACTGTTCCAAAACAACGCATCTATCTATGCAACAAATGAATACCCTAGCAGCTACCAAGCACTATGTTTTGACTAAGGGCCAAATATACATAGCTTGAATACTACTGAATACCCAAATGAAATGACGGAGGGCTACAAATGGTTTTGGCAAAACCGTGAACGTAGTGAACTTGATATAATCGAAGGAACCTGATACTTTTTAAAAGGAGTGGTTAAAGCTCCGCAATTAAAAAAAAAACCGATCTTTTAAAATAACCGAGTGGTTTCTTTTAAATTTGTTCCAACGATTAAACTATGGTTTATTTTCTTTGCATTATAATAATGCGTCCCATCATTAACCTATCATTGCAGAAAACAACGAAAATACAACGTCCTCTTATGCCATCCGCATTCGCCACGGGGTCCCGTCATCACCCGTTAGGTTACTTAACTAACGACAGAGCGGGGGCTGGGCTAGCGCGGGTGTAAAACATAAGTGACGTCTAATAGCTATTTATATATAGATATTGTACATTCGTCAGACGCAATAATAAGCATTCCAGATCACAGATAAACTTTATTGGATATGCAAGTAATCCGTGTTTCTTTTGAGCCTGCAAGGAAAGACGGATTACACAGTTGTGATGAATAGCCATTACCCCACCCCAGACCCCTACGGGTACGGAAAACTACCCGCCAAGTACCAGAAGTGAAGCGGTCTGCCTCGACACTTCAAAATACCCGGTAGTTTGTGCATCCCGCCTTGGGTCTATCCTAGGAGCAAAAACAGTAAAAAGAAATAATAATACAACGGTGGCTGCAACCGCAACCTGGATGTGCCCCGCAAAATAATATTACATCAAATTACATTTACATTGAATGAATGAATATTAAATACATCTCAAACCCCGGCTAATCATCACAACAGTCCAACACAGTTCATATACACAAACAGTTATATATAACATCACAGATATATGCAACCCCCTACCAACCGACATACTAGCAGTTAGGGGAGGTTTACGAACACATAAAACATTACAGATAAAGATCCAATTAGCAAATTGATTAGAACATCGATCGATTACCTACATCCGTGTCTACCCCAAAAGCAAATCATCACAGAGGCAACCTGGGCAGAAACAGTATATACAGGAAAACAAAAAACCCAAAATTATGAATTACTGTGAAACTCCGAGTCAACTCGGCGTTGACTCGGCGGCGGTTCCGCGGCAATAGCTCTCTATTGCCGCGGAACCGCGGTCGTTTTGCCGATTCAGTGACTCATATTTTCCCAGTATTCATCAATTTCCCTGCTATGAATTTTAAGGTATGTCAAAAAAAATTTTAGACAGTTTTAAAATTAACAGAAACTATGGGTTTTGGTTTTTCGTATTTCGTATTTTTCGTCGATCGAACTTCTAATCAGCTGCTAACAAGCTAGTAATGGTTTAGTTGGCTCTGATACCACTGTAAGTCCATGTCACGCACCCCACTTACTTGCGGGGAGGCGGAATATATGAAAAACGATTATCAAAGCTTCGTAACACGGACTTGAGCGCATGAATCGTAATCTAAACCATTGCTAACGTTATACTAGAGGTTTAACTACTCGGTACCGGAGTTATACCTCATGTTACATGTCCTTCGGGTCTTCATCGCTGTCCTCCACTCTTCGTAGGCTCCTTGGAACATCGGCAACTTCACGGCCTCCTCGAATCAAAGACGATCCACCCGAAAGCTCCTACGCCAAGCTAAATCTCAAACTTGAGATAACTAGGTTGCTTAAAGTGCTAATCTAAGCTACCTAGGGGATATAGAGTGAGGTTATGGATGTTTTAGTCTAGCTAACCCTTGATCTCAACACATGAGAGGTTAAGGTTAGGGTTTCAAGAGAGAGTGAGCTTGAGGAGAGAGAAGGAGAAGATGAGAATGAAAAGAATAATGAACTCATTTTGAATATAACAACCATAACAATTTAATCAAATAAATAAACAAAATGATTTAATCATTATGGTTGATGCATTCACCTTGTGTGATTCATCATATGACTCATTATCTCATTAATGAGTTATTAAGTGCAAAGGATGAATCATACAAATGAGTCATTAATCAATTAATGCTCATGCCACCTTAACCCCTTAGTCACCACTCTTCTAGAAGGTTCCCGACAAATTACGAGAACGCCCCTATAATCCGTGAAAACACGGAAAAACTTCAGACTATATAAATCCAATAACACGATACTAGAAACTGGCTCAAACCAAAGACGACTAGTAAAAAACTGTCCGAAAAGTCGTACGTGCGTAAACACACGTATGCATCCGAACCCTTGTCGTAAAACCATACGACCTCTATATCGTTTCGCCTGGAGCAGGGAAACTCTCTGTGTGGGACTCTAAAGACTCGACACTACGCTGGCAGTGGGTTTAACCACAGACCGCAAGCGGCACTAGCTGTACGTAACGGTCCCCAGGTAGATGTCGATAAGAAGGCCGATGAGGAAAATCATCCGAACTCCCACTGAGCCTGATGTGACAATCTCCACACAGTCCGGTCTGTTCGTCTAAGACTATCGCATATCAAGCCTAGGGGGCCACAAGTGTCAGTCCCCTAATAGCTGTATAAGTCATGTCGGAGCGAAGCCCACTACACCGTGAGAAGCTACTGGAACCTACCAGTATATCTCGCTTGCCCTGGCCAGGGACTTTGCGTAATGGCTCTCTGACACAGCGCGATATCATCTCCCAATACCGGGAGAGACGAATCCTATCTAACTGCCACCGCCTCCAAGTGCTCGGGACTGCACCCAACTGCCACCTGTTTGCACGACTCCTTTGAGCCGTGGTAGGGTAGCAATCTAAGAACAGTGGAACACACTCGAGGCGAAGCAGCAGTGTCAAGTCTGCGGACTATGCTGTACTCATGTCACCTGGGAACTGTTAACTGACGATGGGTATAATACCAACCAATCAGTTCCCCGGCGAGTCCTGTCCGGTGTACCCGTAACCTAACGAGCACCTGTATACTATCTCCAGTACGACGTACTGATGGCTGTGGGACAGACCATTTCCCCAACTGGGATGAGAAGCGTATACACTTAGTCTACTCCGGAATATCGATGACCTATCTCGATAATCCAACGACCAGGGACCTGTATAGGATGTTTCTTACAGACTACCCAGCCCCCACTAGTGTGATTGCCATCATGACGCTGGTAATCAAGCAAAGATCCTATGGGCTCTACTAATATGTATAAGTGATACGTTACAAGAGACATATGCACATATTAAAGTAGACACAAACCAAGTAGCATACTACCATTTTTAGCAAGACTGTATATATAACTGTGAATATCCCAAGCTTCCATTAAGTAATATACAATCTAGTATGATACAATAATGGCCCCTAGGGCATATACACTAACATGTATGCCATCTTCTAGTTCTTTCGGAGCTGGCGGAAATTCTGAGATTACCTCATTGTCATTGTTTTCGAAGCACCAGGGAAAGTCATCTATATTCTCGGACTCTTCTTTTCATATCGTTATCACACGACAGGTACGAGCTCACTTCCAAGACCGATGTGGATCTGGTTCTGCTCTTGTGGCTTTGGGTTCGTGCTTTTATGGCGGCGTTACCCTCCAGCTGTCGGATAGAGCAAATCTACCTTGCTAGTATTGGTCTTCGACCCAGTTCTTGAAGGTGAAGCAGTCTTCGATAGGGTGTCCTATGGCTCAGTGATAAGAGCAATAGCCCGGATGAGAAACTTTGTTAGCTTGCTCAGGGTGCTTAGACTCCGGAAGTGTGATTATTCGGTTCTTCATAGAGAGATCGAGTATTTTCTTCGTCTTTTCTTGAGGGAAGGA
Source organism: Agapanthus africanus (assembly GCA_030015575.1). Classification (NCBI taxonomy): domain Eukaryota; kingdom Viridiplantae; phylum Streptophyta; class Magnoliopsida; order Asparagales; family Amaryllidaceae; genus Agapanthus; species Agapanthus africanus. The sequence goes on along the minus strand of CM057349.1, from coordinate 403,447,413 downwards.
ATACGCTCGACTCATCTTCTTCATGAGGGACAAGTCCGGACCGCGCAATACCCGATCACATGACTCTTTAATCCTGCATCGTTGCTGTCGGCTCCTTTTTCCGCCTTTTGGCTTATTTCTACCTCTGCGTCGGGCCTTTTGCGCAATGGGTCAACAGGGAGGAGCATCTTTGTCTTTTGCAGCCTGTTGAAACAGACGTTGCGTCCTGGCTTTCTCGTAGATGGCCATTTCGTGACTATGGTCGTCTTGAGCTTTTTGACTCGCTTTCCTGATAAGCTTATCCATTCGTTCTTCAAACGACAGACTCGACACTTCGCTTGCGGGATCCAGTTTTGACGAGGGGTTAGCATCTCTCGACAGGGCGTTTTCCTCCTCATCGAAGTTATATACGGCGTAACTGCCGTGGAATCGCTCCCGTTTCCCGGATCTCACATATCCAAGCCCAAGCTTTTCCATTCTCCCGTTTGGCAATTTGCGCTGAGTCCTAGGGACATTCCAAATCTTGTTGTAGAACTGAGCTTGTTGAACAGTCTGTTTTAAGGGTACTCCTTGGCGCTTCAATAGCCTCTTTAGTCCATTTGTGTAATATCTGGGCAAACGGATGGGTTGGAGCCTGTCGAGTTTAGCATCCATGCCATGCCATATCTCTTTCTCCACTCTCGTTTCTGTGGATTGGTAGAACAGGATCACCTTTTCACCCTTTTTCCTGGGAGGGACGTAAAACGTCTGCAGGCCCTGCACATTGTGAGCTTGAAGTGCGTCGAGATCCTTGTAGTGTTTTCGCGGCACCATGGTGATTTGCAATCTCTGATCATCGCTAGGGGATGCTTGTATTGACGGCCGACTGGAGAACACGGCATTAACCTCATCTTCCGAGTCACTTCCGAAGATCAACGTGGGGGCGAACGGTCCTGGGTTGTTGCATCGAGACGGCCCAGCGTAAACTATCTCTTCTTCTTCTTCGGTATCGCTCCCGAAAACAGGGATGGTGACGGCGGATTTGTTTTCCGGCTTGCGACACTTTTCTGTATCCTCAAAGTCTGGCAAAAAGTACTTTGCATCTTCATACTTGCGGACTTCATTCACGGAGAACGGGTTCAGCTCACCTGTTACAGTATACTCGAAACCATCCTTAAAGTACTTCATACACTGATGCTATGTAGAAGGGATGATGTTGTACTCGTGTAACCAAGGGCGATCGAGCAAGGCGTTGTAGCAGGTCTTGGCGTCAATTACGTGAAACTTGATGTCCGTGACGAGCAGTCCGAAGCGTAATGTTAGTATTACAGATCCGAGAGTTCGTGACGACTGGGAGTCGAAACCGGAGATGGTAATTTTGTCACGAGCGAGGTGGTGCACGCTCATGCAGATTTCCTTCAACACCCGAGCATTAAGGAGATTGACGGAGGATCCATTATCCACCAGGATCTTGCCTATCTTGATATCATGCAGTATCCAGAGATATATAGGGGACGGTTGTGTTCGCTCGTCCCGAGGAGAAGGTCTTCGTCACCGAAAGTGATGTCGGCCGTGTGCACTTCTTCCAGTTCATCCTTCATCCTTTCTGCAGCGAGGAAGGATTGGAACTGCTCGGGTTCTTGTAACGCATTGATTAATGAATCTCGCGCTTCTTTGGATAATAAGAGGGCATCGAGAATGCTGAGCTGAGAAGGTAGCTTCATTAGGTGCGCTAGGATGTTGTAGTCCACCTTACCCTTCCTGAGAGGGTCCTTGGCAGTCAGCTCTTTCATGACTTGGTTATCTAAGGCGATATCCCCAGTGACCTTTTCCTTTCCCTTATCTTTTCTATTTGCGAGCCCGAGATTCTTTTCCGGGATCGTGCGATTGCGCAGCTGAATGTTCTCGCAGAGCTCTGGTCCTTCCTCTTTCCCTAAGACGGACTCTTTAAAGAGAGGGCCCAAAGCCATTTCCTCATCAGAGTCGCTCCCAAAGGTGAGAACGTGTGACCCTCCGGCGTCGACCATGTAACAGTTGCCGGTGGTTCTTTTGTGCCTGTCGGTTGTACTTTTCTGCTCCCGATGAGTTCTGCGTTTCATGCGCTTAAAATGTTGCCAGTGAGCAACGTATCCCTACCACCATATCCTAAAAGCGTCGCACTCCTCCGTAGGGTGTGAAATTTTCAGATGATATGAGCAATAATTAGGGTGCCTCTCCACCCCATCGAACGCGTTCTCTTCCGAAGGTGGTAGCTTCATCCCCATTGACATGGCTTTGGCAAACCTTTTCCTCGTCTTGAATACGTTTTTATTCGCATCGGATATCTTTTGATCTGGCGAGAGTGCTTCGACTCTTTCGTTTAGTCGCCTGCGCTTGGCTCCGTCCGATGCAGCCATCTCACGCTCCTGATCGGCTTTACTCTTCAAACGGATCTCGTCTAGAAAGGCGTCGATCATTTCTTCTGTTGGCCATACAAGTTCTGGCTCAGGCTGTGTCCCCGGTTTCTCAGTACCAGGAGTTTTTTCGTCTTCCGAGTGGGAAATCAGATGACAACTCGCCACATACCCCTCGGATTCATCCGATGAGCTCTCTCCATCATCTTCCTCCTGAAAGACGTGGTTGAGGAACTCTTGTAGCGTGACGGGAGTCTGCGCCTTTTGATTGTACTCCTCCAGCGCGTCAATCTGTTTCTGTAAATCCGTGCGCTTGTCTCCAGGCTTCACGGGCTTCTTAGATTTCTTCTTCTTTTTCTTCGAAGATTTTGACGGTTGGGTGTGAGTATTTGGTCCATCACTACCGCTCTTCGTAGTTGGACGCGGCTTCAGCATCCATTTGATGATTTGAGGTTCAAGCGGGTTCTTCCATTCGACTGCTGGGCACGCATGAAGATCACTCAGCATTCTTTTGGTTTTAGTTGACAGCATGACCTCCCATGGAGCTTCTTCAATAAAGGAACAGGTTGCCCCTAGTATATCTGCTTTCTTAGACGTATGCGGCTGTGGCGGGTTCACCTTCCACTTTTCGAAAAGTGCAAACTTCCTCTGGAGGTATTGATCTTCAATCCATCCTTTGAAAACGAAGCAATCCTTAATCGGATGGCTTACCGTTTGATGGTAAGAGCAATAATTGGGGTTATTCACCTCAGTGGGTTGTGGCGGTCGCCTTGGATTTGGCAAGTTTATAAGTCTGTTGCGTACTGCCAGCTCGAATAACCCTTTTGTCTTATCCCGCGGGAACAAGTAGGGACGCTTTATCTTCTCATTATAATACCGGCGTCTTTCTTCCAGTTGATCCGCCAGCTTTGGGGCACTAGGCTGCTGCTGAGCATTCGCAACGAAGGTTGCCTTCCCTTTACCCTTGTCACTCCGAGGCTCCGGCTTTGGGGGAGATGGTCTATGACCCATCTGGTCCATCTGGGCCAACTTATCGATTAAAGCCTGGAACGTGATTGGCTTAAAGAACATCATAAACTGGGAGATAGTTGCATGAGGGTCTAGGGTTCCCAAAAACATGCCCACCGCGGGCGCTTCCTCAATGCGTTGTTCGCATTTTGACCACAAATTTCTCTAGCGTATAGCGTACTGGACCCATGTTTCGCCTGGTTTCACCCTGGCATTAATTAATGCTATTATCGGAGTGCGTTCGCTGGCGCTTGCGAATCGCTGGGTGAATAGCAATTCCATTTCAGCGAACGTTTTGATGGAATCGTTCGGGAGTTCCGAATACCATTCGAACGCTGTCTCTGATAAGCTGCCCACGAACTGGCGAAGCAACAGTTTATCGCCACCGCCGGTGTTACCGCAAAGGGCCCTGAACTGGGCAACATGTTGGTGGGGATTGCCGGTCCCTTTATACACGTGGAATTTTGGTATTGTATAACCCGGTGGATATTTAATTTGGTCGTACCAGCTCGGATATAGTCGCCCCGTTCTTATGACTTGACCAGCTGCCTCAGTCACATGATGAACCCGGATTTGCTGGGCTATATAGTCGTCCAAGTCAGCCTTAGAGATTGTCTCCTCCTTGGCCGTTGAGAGAGCCGGTGGCGGATTTGACGTCTCTCCCTTGTCGTCTTCAAGGACAATCGGAGGATCCTCAGCAGGTAGGTCTTGTTGGATCATCATTCCCACCATGTCCCGGAATAAATGGGGTATTTGCTTTATATTGGCCGCTTGTTCTGCAGCCTCTCTATCTTTCTTTTCCAGTATCCTCCGGAGGAACTCATCATCAGTTTCCTGTTCTTGTTGCTGATCCGAGGACGCCTCGAGGCTTTCTTTCGGCCCAGTAAGCGCGGCCATTGCGATCATCATTTCCTGGAGCTTTTGCTGTTGCTCCTGAGCTTTGGTCACTGACCTTGTAAGCGATCTATGACCTGTAGACGCACGGCTGTCTTCCTTCCCCGACGCCATGTATACAGTGTGGACCATCCTGCCCCCAGCCTTAGGGCATCTAGGTTTAGCGCTTTTAGCTCTCGTTGCAGGCCCGGGGATCTTCTCCGGCCTCCTCTTTTTATGAGCAGTGGAAGTTGATGGGACCATTGAGGTGGGCACCCAGACAGCTTTTCGTGGCTTAGCCCGGTGACTGACTTCCTGTTGGATTTTCAGCTTCTTGTGCTGGCGGGAGAAATTTGGATCGACCATCGAGTCTCGGGCCTGTCGCCGGACTTCATAGATTTGGGAGGACAGCCGTTGAGGAGATTGGGGCTGTTCTGGCTTTACTTCCATAGCCTTTTTCAGCGGAAGGGGAGACCTCTTTAGCACCACGGTAGGAGAATTCCTATGCACCTTTTTTAGCATCTCAAAGCTGTTCCCAGTTGGAACAGCAGCATTAACCTCTATCGTCGGGGCTGAAGGAGTTAGCCCAGGAGGGGAGTTGCCTCCGGCCTTCCTCACTCGGTGCCAGTAACGACGTCGAGCGCGTCGTGCTGATGGAACCGGCTTGGTGAGGGCGATAGTCTCGTCTTGCCCCCTGTGTAGGTGGGAGGTCGCTGCTGGTGTCAGCCTGTTAAAGACCGATGTCCTTTGGGTAGCAGGAGCGGGAGCTGGAGCCGTCAATCTTGTAAAAACTGACTTTTTGGCAGGGGAAGTCGCCTTGTCGACTTCAGGAGCAGGGCTGGTTATTTTCTTAGGAGCAGCCTTCTCTGGGATTGTAGGCCCCATCGCGGGTCCACGGGAGCTCTGGCCCAATCTGGAGAAGACCGAGGCGCTGGTGTTGGGCGACCCGTTGAGAGGGGCCGCAGTAGCTGTAAGCCGATCGAAGACCGACTTCTTAGGAGCTTCCGGTGTTGGCACAGGAGCGGTGAAGCTCATTGCCGGGAGCATGGTCCCGAAAAACAATCCCGTGGTGACTTGAGTAACCTGTTCCATCGGCATTGTGAACAGGGAAGCCGCCTGGGGCCCATAAGATATACCCCTAGTTGAGGTAAGACGGGGGTTGCAGTTGCATGTGGAACACTTTGAGCAGGTGAACGCCATTGATCCTTTGCTTTCTGCACCAAGCAAAACGCCAAATCTTAGTACCTCGAAACCCAAGGGCAACCTTCAACGAACCGCGATTGGTTCGCGAATCACGACGCACGAAGTGTGGAGTGGAAAGAGGAAAAGGTCCCACCGGGCGTGCCAGAATCTGTTCCCCTCCGAATGGCGGCAAAGACATGGGCGTCTTGCCTGAGATTCGGGGCAGATACTAATTGGTGCTATCCGTCCACCTCTCCGAAGATGCCAAGTTGATTTATGGCACCGTGTATCGGAGGTTTAGACGGATGCGTCCGATGTAGCAGACTTCATCAGATTCCCTCTCGTTTGAGGGGTTTTTGATTGTGGGGACGCTCTTCCCTGCAGGCGCAAGCCCCTGCAGTTAATTACGCTACCGCATTGCGGTAACAACTTTCTCCTTCTCCAGATGGTCACTTCGTGTCGTGTGTGTTTATTTTGTTTTTGGTTTCCCGTGGATTGTATACAAAGACTGAGTTATGCCGTCGCCCGTAGGGCGTGGACTAGTCCAAATCCATATTATCTTAGATTTGGATCTGGGGGTTTGGTTTGAGGATGCATTAGCCTCATTGAGGACTAAGATCAACTTAAACGTTTGTTAAGGATACGTTAGTCTAGTTTTCAGACTAAGATCAACTTAACGGGATCGTTTCGATCCAATAATAGAGCAATTAAGGGAACCATGTTGTTTAGTTTAGTGACATTGTGGTCGATAGGTAGTTTAAGGACATTACGGTCTAATGTTAGTTTTAAGACATTGCGGTCAAGGTTAAGGACCTCATAGTCCGTGGTTTTAAGGACTCCACAGTCCAATGTTAGTTTTAAAACATCACGGTCAAGGTTAAGGACGTCATAGTCCATGGATTTAAGGACTCCAGAGTCCGGCATTAGTTTTAAGACATCCCGGTCAAGGTTGAGGACCTCATAGTCCATGGGTTTAAGGACCCCACAGTCCGTCGTTAGTTTTAAGACATCACGATCAAGATTAAGGACCTCATAGTCCATGGGTTTAAGGACCCCACAGTCCGTATCAATATATGGTCATCGGGACCCGTCACCTCTTTGAAGACGTTGAGGAATTACAACGCCGAGTATCAAAGGAGTGAAGAGATGTACCCTTAAACCGAGGTAGATTAAATAATCTTTGGCCCAATTTGGAACCAAGACCAATTAATTATATTATGAGCCCATTGGCTCGGTTAAATTTGAATTGAGGACTTATGGCCAGCTTGGGCTAAGTCCAATCATGTTTAGGATATTGGCCCTCTGTTGGTCCATTAGAGGAGAGGCTTAGCCTCTAGACACTTAGCCAATGGGGCTAAAGTTAGTGTTAAACACTAAAGATCAACCAGTGTTGAACACTGAGAATGAGATTGACAAGTTAGCGTTTAACACTAAAAGATAGTTAGTGTTAAACACCAGCAACAGGACTTTCAAATTAGTGTTTATACACTAAAACAAATCAGTGTTTAAACATTGGCAGTGGAGATTTCAAATTAGTGTTTAACACTAAGGAAGATCAATGTTAAATACTGGAAACAGGGTTTTCCAGGTTGGTGTTCAACACTAAGAAAGTCAGTGTTAAACACTGTAAATAGAGTTTTCCAAATTAGTATTTAAACACTAAGAAAATCAGTGTTGAACACTGGATATAGAGGTTTCAACTTTAGTGTTAAACACTAAGGCAAGAGGAGTCACGTGGTAGCACGTGAGAGCGCCCTCAATTTATTTTATTCTGCCAAAAGTATTGAATACTTTGGAGCATCACGTGCTGTCACGTGACGGGCATTTAAATGTTTTGTCTGTTAGAACTTCTGCCAAGGGGTCACGTGGGGGCATTGCCTCAAAGCTCTTCTCTGTGGAACTTTTCAGGGGTCACGTGGTAACACGTAACCCTGCTTCTTTGCCTGTTTGAAGATGTGTTTATCTTTTTAAGAATTATACTCTTCATAGGGTTAAACCCTAGCTATAACTTTAGAGGAATTAAATTCCCACTTTTCTTTTTTTTGAAGAATTATATTCTTAGATGGAGTTAAACCCCGGCTTTTCTTCTGTAAGAATTAAATTCCTGGTGTATATGAAGAACTGAATTCTATCATAGGGTTAAACCTAAGTTCTTCTTTCTTAAGGGAATTAAATTCCTGTTATTTTAACAGAATTAAGTTTTTAACTTGGGATAAACCCTGGTTCTGTTCATTTTGAAGGAATTAAATTCCTACAACATAGGGTTAAACCCTAATTTTAATTCGAAGGAATTAAATTCCTATAATTTTATGAGAATTAAATTCTCAAACATCCATTCCCTCTCTATGCTTTGGATCTGCATGGCAGGATCTCGACCCAATGAGAATTAAATTCTCAATTCATGGAAAGATGTGCACTTTGCAGATCCTCTGCTAAAGAGAGAACTAAGTTCTTCTTTTTAATATCAGAGTTAAACTCTTTTGAGAATTAAATTCTCTTTTTTTTAAAGCCTCCCCCTTCTTACCTAAGGTTTTCTTTTGCAGAAGATCCAAATTCCTCCAAGGTCTCAAGGCTCTATTTTTCTCTCCCTCTCTTTTTTTTCTCTCTGTCCCCCGATCTCTGTCTCCCTTGGCTCCTATTTATAGGAGAAGGAGCAGAATCAATTAGTTTCGATAAATCATTCATTAAGGGATCTGATTGGTATTCATTAGAGATTTGATTTGCATTCATCATTCATTTGGACCTTTGGATTATTAGGTGAATTTTATTCACCATTGGATTTTAAATCCAAAGATATTCCTTTGTTATTTCGGTTAGATTTTAAGGGGAAATCTTTCCAGGTTCAAGATTTTTCCATAGATAGGTGATATTTAATCACCTTTAAATCTTTAATCCAATCGGTTCCAAATAATCATTCTCCTCTGAAAGATTTGAATCCTTTTCAGAATTTAATTCTGTTAAAAAAAAGAGGGGCTTTGAAAGCCGGTCACGTGTGGCCACGTGACCCATGGTCACGTGTAAGCACGTGACCCCTGATCACGTGTAACCACGTGACCCCTGGAACTAGCTTTCCTTCTCCTTTTTGCGCTCTGTTTTCTGGCCCCTGCTCAACCGTCACGTGCCAACACGTCACCCGTGGTCACGTGTGAGCACGTGACCTTTTCTGAAGCCTTTTCCTTGATTTGATTAGGGAACTGATTTTCCTTTGCCGCTGCTTTTAAATGTCACGTGCCAACACGTGACTGCTGGTCACGTGCTAGCACGTGATGCCTCCTCTGTAAACTTTCCTGATTTTAAATCAGGAAACACAGGTGATGATCATATCAAACACCCACAAGCCGCAAGCGGTCTGCTAAACGTAACGGCCACCCGGGTATTGAGCGATCAGAAGATCAACGAGCAAGCCCGCTCACACTTCTGTGAATCCAACCAGTAACACTTACCGTACAGTCCGGTCTCGTCGTCTGATATGTCGCATATCTCGCCTAGGAGTGGTAAACGTCAGACCCCAATAGCTCGATAAGTCGTGTCGATATGAGGTCTATAACAGTTCGAGAAACTACTGGTAACACTTACCAGTAAATCTCAGCAACCCTGACCAGGGATTTCTGTTAGTGTATATGCCCTAAAGGCCATTACTGTATCATACTAGTTTGTATATTACTTAATGGAAGCTTGGGATATTCACCTTGTATAGACAATCTTGCTCAATATAGTAGTATGCTACTTGGTTTGTTTCTACTTCAATGTGTACATGTGTTTATTTTAGTATATCACCTATACACATTAGTGAAGCCCTTAGGATCTTTGCTTGATTACCAGCGTTGTGATGGCAGTCACACTAGTGGGGGCTAGGTAATCTATAAGCACATCCTTATGCAGGTCCCTAGTCGCAGGACTATCGAGACAGGGCATCGATACTCCGGAGTAGACTAGCGTATGCGCTTCTCATCCCAGTATGGGAGACGGTCTGTCCCACAGCCGTCAGTACGTCGTACTTGAGATAGTATGCGGGTGCTCGTTGGGTTACGAGTACACTGGACAGGACTCGTCGGGAACTGTTGGTTGGTACTATACCTATCGTCAGTTATCAGTTCCCAGGTGATATGAGTACAGCTTAGTCCACTGACTTGACACTGTCACTTCGCCTCGAGTGTGTTCCCACTATACTTAGATTACTACCCTACCACGGCTCAAAGGAGTCGTGCAAACAGGTAGTAGTTGGGTGCAGTCCCGAAGCACTTGGAGGCAGTGACGGTTAGACAGGATTCGTCTCTCCCGGTATTGGGGGTTGACATCGCGTTGTGTCTAGGAGAGCCATTACACGAGTAGTCCCTGACCAGGGCAAGCGAGATATACTGGTAGGTTTCCAGTGTTATCTCAGGGTGTTCTGGGCTTCATACCGACACGACTTGTACCGCTATTAGGGGACTGACGTTTACCGCCCGTAGGCCCGCCATGCGATGTATCATACGAACAGACCGGACTGTATAGAGATTGTCACATTCAGACTCAGTAGAAGTTCAGATGGGTTTCACCTCGTCAGTCTTCTTGTCGGCATCTACCTGGGGACCGTTACGCACAGCTAGTGCCGCTTGCGGTCTATGGTTAAACCCACTTCCAGCGTTGTGTCGAGTCTTTAGAGTCCCACACAGAAAGCTCTTCGCCTTTAGGAAAAAGAGTAGAGGTCGCATGGTTTTGCGACAGGTCGCATCGTTTTGCGACAGGGTTCGGTCATATCCATGCACTTGTGCACGTACAGTGTCCGGACAGTAAACACTAGCGGGCTTTGGTTTAAGACAGATCCTAATGTATGTTTTGGGATTGGTTTTATCTCATTTGTATTTGTGTTCCTCGAAACGCGGATGCGGGTGTGTATGCACAGTTGACAGAGAGACAGAGGCGGAGGATTCTCATTGGGGTTATTGACTGTTGACTATTGACTTTTGGCTAAACCCTAATGAGAATAAGAAATATGATTAATGATAATATTAATTAAGTATTATTGTGTCATGGTTGAGATGAGGGGTTGACTTTGTTGACTTGTTGACTTTGTTGACCGGTTGACTAGGTTGGACTAGTTGACCATCATCATTGCAATGGCTATCATTTCATGGCAAAGACTTTTGCTTGTTTGTTTTGCTTTGCAATATGAGTGCATGAAATGATATTGCCACTTGATATGATATGAACCATCACATAATACTCAATTATTATTATTATTATTATTCTTTTTGGATTATGGGAGAGAGGTTGGCAAAAGACTTTCTCATTTCTCACATTTCATTTCTCTCTCTTGCCATTACTTGCTCAAGCTCTCCCTCTTCCTCTTGCTCTCTCTAGCTCAAGGCAAACCATTCTCATGTGTTGAGACTCATTACCTTAGAGATAAAAAGACACCAAAACAATCCTCTACTCATTCTAGTTCACAAGGCCTAGCAAGCCAAGTGTCCTAGTTTCTTCAAAGGTCGAAGAAGAAGCCAAAGATAGAAGCTTTCGGGTGGATCCATCTTCGGCGCAAGGAGACGACGAGGTGAGGCCGATCCGAACACCGGGAGGAGTTGAAGACGAAAGAGTTCAAGAAAGGTATAGCCCCTTAACCGAGTAGGTAAACTCAAGTTAGGTTGTTAGTTAGTTGTTTAACAAAGATCCGTATTATGAGTCCATGTTACCACCCTCTTGAAAATTGTTTTTCACCACTTCCGCAACCCCGTAAGTACCGGGAAAGGATAGCATGGACTTACAGTGGTATCAGAGCCTAGTTAAACACTATCTAACATGTTAGCAATGTAAGTAGAAGTTCGATCGGAGAAAAAGTCGCGAAATACACCCGGAACTCAAACTTTCTGTCGATTTTCAAAGTGCTGTAAAAATTATTTGACATATACCAAAAATCGACTCAGGGTTTTTTTAGTATACTGCAGAAAAACGATCCACAGAGCCGTCCAACTCACCGCGATTCCGCGGCAAGAACAGCTTCTTGCCGCGGATCCGCTGCCGAGTTGACTCGGCCGTGGACCGGTTTCATTGCAGTATACTCTGTGTGGTATTTTGGGATTTTTGGAGCTTGTTTTTTTAGACCAGATTTTCCAGAAAGAAAATTTTGTTTTTGGGGCTTGAAAATCCGTATTTTTTATCGAACTTCTAAACACTAAGGCTAACGGGTATATATCTATGATGTGTTATATGTATTGAACGTCCGCTAATCGCTATACGTCGATTAGTGGGGATTATACATATCTGTGATCTGTAATGATTGATGGTGTGTGTATATGAATTCTTTGGATTGTCGCGGATGAATAGCCGGGGTTGTGAGATGAGAGTTTTTCCTTTTATCTTTCAATTCATGTAATATGTAAATTGATGTAATATTATTTGTGGCCGCACAACCGGGTCGGGGTTGTAGCCGTCATTGTATAATTTCTTTTTACTGTTTTTGCTCCTAGGATAGACCCAAGGTAGGGTGCACAAACTACCGGGTATCTCGAAGTGGCGAGTGGCCTACTCACGTCGTTGAAGGAGGTTGCTCCACTTCGGATATTTGGCGGGTAGTTTGCCGCACCCGTAGGGGTCTAGGGTGGGGTATTGGCTATTCATCACGCCCGTGTAATCCGCTTTTCGTTACAGGCTCGTACAAATTGCGGATTCCTAGTATATCCAATGTATTCATCTGTGATCTGAAATGGCTATCATTGCAATATATCTATGTATGATATTATTTAGGCGTTCTTATGTTTTGCAGCCGCGCTAGCCCAGCCCCCGCTCTGTCGTTAGTTAAGTAACCTAACGGGTAATAACGGGGCCCCGTGGCGAATGCGAATGGCATAAGCTACGTCATATTTTGGTTGTTTTCTGCAATGGTAGGATTAAATGATGGGACGCATTAAAAGAACTAATGCAAGAAAAATAAACCAAGTAAAAGTCGTTGGAACACTTTCAAAAACCTCACTCGGTTTCTTTTCAAAAATAACTTTTAAACGCGGAGCTTAAGCCACTCCTTTTAAAAGCTATCTCGTTCCATCGATTATATCAAGTTCACTACGTTCACGGTTTCGCCAAAACCATTCGTAGCCCTCCGTCGTTTCACATGGATGGTCAATAGTATTCAAGCTATGTATGTTGGCCAAAGTCAAGGCATAGTGATTGGTAGCTATTGGGTATTCATGTGCAGCATAGATAGATGTGTTGGTTTGGGGCAGTCGTACTACCATTTTGGCCAAAGTAAAGGGTATGTGCGGATGGGCTCAAATTAACCTGGAAAATGACGGGTAGAACTTGACATGTGACTTATGATATTTTGGCCAAAGTCAAGGTCATAAGAGCATGGGGCAAAAATCCACATCGGGAGTTTCAAAAGAACTGAAACTTGCTAGCACTGCATACCATTTGGAGTGTGATGATTCTGGTAGGATTCCTTCAGTTTTGTCACGCAATGATATTTGGATCCCGATCCTACTGTGAGTATATGCAACTCCTCGGGAAATTTCTCACTAAACGATCAATGCTATAAACCTAGTAGGTGTCTAGAAAGGTGTTAGCGGGGCTACGCCCCCAGGAAAAAGAGGTTCTTAAATTAAGGAACTTCGCGAAAGCGTTGGAAAACCTCCCTCGAAGTACCGACACCAGCCTGGCCGAACGGTTAAGCAAGTATTGTACGGTGAGATTGATCCTGACTAATTCTTCCTTTTTGGTTTGAGGAGGGATTCGAGAGACAGTGGGAGCCATCCTGTTTAGACAAATTAAAAACCACTCTAAACTTGCAAGAGCATCATGCTAAAGTGTTTCTTCTCTCTTTCCTAATTGCAGCGACCAAACATCATGACCGGATTTAAGTTATTACTAGATAAAAATATACTAACAGGGCCAAACTACAAAGATTGGCTCAGGAATGTCAAAATGGCAATCACTTATGACAAGTTGGGGTATCTCCTTACCACCAAAGCTCCCCCTGTCCCAGGTCCCACCTCCAGCGTCGCGGATAAGGAAATCCGTAAGACTTGGGAGATCGATAGCGCGAAGGCCAAGTGCCTCGTGCTTGCCTCTATGGACAACGAACATCAGAGGAGGCACAAGAATATGGACCTCGAATCCATATTTCTCCATACAAAAGATGTATGGAGAGTAATCTCGTATCGCAAGATACGAAGTGTCGAAGAAGCTATTTTCGGCAAGGTTGGCCATCGGATCATCGGTAGCAGAACACGTGCTTAAGATGATTGGCTTCATTGAGGAGCTCGCGGAACTTGGGACCACGTTAGAGAACGAGCTCTATACGGACTTGATTCTCCAGTCCCTTCCTTCCACTTACGCCCAGTTTATCCTGAACTTCAACTTACAAGAAAAAGAAGTTGAACTTTCAGAACTCCTCACCATGCTGAGGAGTGCAGAGGGCACCCTACAGAAAGGTAGGGAAACATCCACTTTGTTTGTAGGAGGATCTTCATCTTCTAGGTCCAAGGCGAAAGCCAAGGGAAAGAAGAAGAAAGCCTCCGCCAAACCAAAGGGCGATGTTAGTAAAGTGGATACGAAGGGAAAAGCAAAAGCAACAAAGATAGCGGGGAAGCTTATAGGGAAGGAAGAGTGCTTTTTCTGTCATAAGAGTGGTCACTGGAAGAAAGATTGCAGGGCTTGGAAAGCCAGGACACAGGATCTGAAGCAAGTTGCGGCTTCAGCTTCAGGTGTGTATGTTATTGAAAACTGTCTATCAATAAACTCTACTTCCTGGGTATTGGATACCGGATCAGGATCTCATATCTGTAATTCTTTGCAGGCGTTGAGAAACCGTAGGTTTTTGAAGGCAGGTGACATGACCCTCAAAGTTGCAAACGGAGCTAGCATGGATGCTAAGGCCGTGGGGGACTATCACCTGGGAATGTCAGATGTACATGTTTTGGTTTTACGTAATTGCTTTTTTGTACCTAACGCAACTTGTAATATCATTTCTGTATCTTTGATTTCTAAAGAAGGTTATGAATTTGTGTTTGTAAGTAATGTTGTAAACATTCACCTTAATCAAGTTCTGATTGGGTCAGGTACATTAATCAATGGTATATACGTACTAAACCAACCACAGATTTTCAATGTCCAGAATACACACAAAAGAAAGTCTCCGGAAATAAATCAGACTTTCTTATGGCATTGTAGACTGGATCACATCAATGAGAGAAGATTGACGAAGTTACATACAGAAGGATATTTGAATCCGTTCGAATATCAATCGTATGCCACTTGTCAATCCTGTCTCAAAGGAAAGATGACAAAGACTCCGTTCACTGGACACGGAGTAAGGGCGAGCGAGCTCTTGGGACTCGTACACAGCGATGTGTGCGGTCTAATGTCTACACATGCGCGAAGCGGTTATTCTTACTTCATTACTTTTACGGATGACTTTTCAAGGTACAGTTATGTCTTCTTAATGAAACATAAGTCCGAAGCCTTTGGAAAATTCCAGGAATATAAGAATGAAGTAGAAAAATAAACCGGAAAAAGTATCAAGACACTAAGATCGGATCGAGGTGGTGAATACTTGAGTGCCGAGTTCCTGGACTATTTAAAAGAGAATGGAATTCTCTCTCAGCTTACTCCTCCATACACTCCGCAACATAATGGTGTATCGGAGAGACGGAACCAAACCCTATTGGATATGGTACGGTCCATGATGAGTAACGCTGAGTTACCGCGATCATTCTGGGGATATGCACTAGAATCAGCTGCATACCTTTTGAACCGAGTTCCAACTAAGACTGTGCCTTCTACACCATATGAGATGTGGTGTGGGAAGAGACCCTATCTTAATCACATTAAGACATGGGGAAGTCCAGCTTTTGTCAAAAAGCAGCATGCGGACAAGCTCGAGGCACGCTCAGTACAGTGCAAGTTTGTGGGATATCCAAAGAACTCCAAGGGATATTTCTTCTATTGCGAAGAGGAACAAAAGGTTTTTGTTTCTCGGCATGCCCACTTCTTAGAAACTCAGTTTTTGGAGAATCAGATAAGTGGGAGCGCAATAGAACTGGAAGAAATTCCAGAGCCACGGGCTATTACTGAAAGCTTAGTAGAACCAGAGGGTTCGAAAGATCAGGATATTCCTACGCCGCTCCGCAGGAGTAGTAAGCAGTCTCATCCGCCCGAGAGATACTACGGTTTTCTCATAGACGGGGATAGAGAGGATTGCATCATAGATTATGATGAGCCGACTAGCTTCCAGCAGGCCATTCAGAGCGTTGACTCGGTAAAATGGCTGAATGCAATGCGGACCGAAATGGAGTCCATGTACACCAACAAAGTATGGACGTTGGACGTTGCTCCAGATGGGGTAAAACCCGTAGGATGCAAGTGGATCTTCAAAAGGAAGATTGGTGTAGATGGACAGGTTGAGACCTATAAAGCTAGACTGGTTGCAAAGGGTTCTCGTCAAAGACCTGGTTTGGACTATGACGAGACCTTTTCTCCAGTAGCTATGCTGAAATCCATTCGGATCCTTCTTTCCATTGCTGCCTTCCATGATTATGAGATTTGGCAGATGGACGTAAAGACCGCTTTTCTAAATAAAAATTTAGAGGAGTGTGTTTATATGGACCAGCCAGAGGGTTTCATTTAGAGTGGGAGCAGCGGAAAGGTGTGCAAGTTGCTTAAGTCCATCTATGGACTAAAGCAGGCATCGCGGAGTTGGAACATCTATTTTAATGAGACGGTCAAAGAATTTGGCTTTATCAAAAATCCAGATGAACTATGCATCTATAGTGGATTTGTAGCGAGAAATGTATTATTCCTTGTTTTATACGTGGATGACATTCTCTTAATAGGAAATGACATTCCTATGCTACAATCTGTCAAGGGGTTCTTGTCACACAGGTTCTCCATGAAAGACCTGGGTGATGCCTCATACATTCTGGGGATCCGGATCTATCGTGACAGATCCAAGAGGATACTAGCTCTCACAGTCCAGGTACATCGACACCATACTGAAAAGATTCGGTATGGAAGATTCCAAGAGCGGTAATCTACCAGCTTTTCACGGGATCACCCTCTCCAAAGAGATGTCTCCCAAGACTGATTTGGAAAGGGATCGCATGTCTATTATACCCTACGCTTCTGCGGTAGGCTCTATAATGTATGCGATGTTGTGTTCCAGATCAGATGTATCTTATGCACTGACTATGGTAAGCCGGTATCAGTCAAACCCTGGGGAGAAACACTGGATAGCAGTAAAGAACATTCTCAAGTACCTGAGAAGGACTAAGGAGATGTTCTTGGTGTATGGCGGAAAAGACCTCCAGATCGAGGCCTTTGCTGACTCTAGCTTCCAAAGTGACAAGGATAATTCCAAGTCCATGTCGGGTTATGTCTTTACCCTCAATGGAAGGGCGGTGTGTTGGAAGAGTTCCAAACAGGAAACCGTTGCTGACTCGACGATGGAAGCGGAATATATCGCTGCTGCAGATGCCGCAAAAGAAGCTGTCTGGGTAAGGAAGTTCTTAACTGAACTTCAAGTGGTTCCATCCATTGTTGATCCAATACCTCTGTATTGCGACAACAACGGGGCTATAGCTTTAGCGAAGGAACCAAGGTCCCATCAGAAGTCCAGACACATCTTAAGGCGGTATCACCTTATCAGGGAGATCGTGGGTCGCCAGGAGATCGAGGTTCGGAGAGTTTCTACCGAAGATAACACTGCTGATCCACTCACAAAGGCCTTACCCCAGACTCAGTTCGAGCAGCTGATCGAGATGATAGGTCTTCGATACGCCAGTACATGGCCTTAGTGCAAGTGGGAGATTGTTAGTGTATATGTCCTAGAGGCCATTACTGTATCATACTAGTTTGTATATTACTTAATGGAAGCTTGGGATATTCACCTTGTATAGACTATCTTGCTCAATATAGTAGTATACTACTTGGTTTGTTTCTACTTCAATGTGTACATGTGTTTATTTTAGTATATCACCTATACACATTAGTGGAGCCCTTACGATCCTTGCTTGATTACCAGCGTTGTGATGGCAGTCACACTAGTTGGGGCTGGGTAATCTATAAGCACATCCTTATACAGGTCCCTAGTCGCAGGACTGTCGAGACAGAGCATCGATACTCCGGAGTAGACTAGCGTATGCGCTTCTCATCCCAGTGTGGGAGACGGTCTGTCCCACAGCTGTCAGTACGTCGTACTTGAGATAGTATGCGGGTGCTCGTTGGGTTACGAGTACACTGGACAGGACTCGTCGGGAACTGTTGGTTGGTACTATACCTATCGTCAGTTATCAGTTCCCAGGTGACATGAGTACAGCTTAGTCCACTGATTTGACACTGTCGCTTCGCCTCGAGTGTGTTCCCACGGTACTTAGATTACTACCCTACCACGGCTCAAAGGAGTCGTGCAAACGGGTAGTAGTTGGGTGCAGTCCCGAAGCACTTGGAGGCAGTGACGGTTAGACAGGATTCGTCTCTCCCGGTATTGGGGGTTGACATCGCGCTGTGTCTAGGAGAGCCATTACACGAGTAGTCCCTGGCCAGGGCAAGCGA
The DNA here is from genome assembly GCA_030015575.1 of Agapanthus africanus. NCBI lineage: Eukaryota > Viridiplantae > Streptophyta > Magnoliopsida > Asparagales > Amaryllidaceae > Agapanthus > Agapanthus africanus. Next base: position 403,429,477 of record CM057349.1, on the reverse strand, counting down.
GATATACTGGTAGGTTTCCAGTGTTATCTCAGGGTGTTTTGGGCTTCACTCCGACACGACTTGTACCGCTACTAGGGGACTGACGTTTACCGCCCTTTAGGCCTGCCATGCGATGTATCAGACGAACAGACCGGATTGTATAGAAATTGTCACATTCAGACTCAGTAGGAGTTCAGATGGGTTTCACCTCGTCAGTCTTCTTGTCGGCATCTACCTGGGACCGTTACGCACAGCTAGTGCCGCTTGCGGTCTGTGGTTAAACCCACTGCCAGCGTAGTGTCGAGTCTTTAGAGTCCCACACAGAAAGCTATTCGCTTTTTGGCAAAAGAGTAGAGGTGGCATGGTTTTGCGACAGGTCGCATGGTTTTGCGACATGGTTCGGTCACATCCGTGCACTTGTGCACGTACAGTGTCTAGACAGTAAACACTAGCGGGCTTTGGTTTAAGCCAGATCCTAGTGTACGTTTTAGGATTGGTTTTATCTCGTTTGTATTCGTGTTCCTCGGAACGCGGATGCGGGTGTGTATGCACAGTTGACAAAAAGACAGAGGCAGAGGATTCTCATTGGGGTTGTTGACTGTTGACTATTGACTTTTAGCTAAACCCTAATGAGAATAAGAAATATGATTAATGATAATATTAATTAAGTATTATTGTGTCATGGTTGAGATGAGGGGTTGACTTTGTTGACATGTTGACTTTGTTGACCGGTTGACTAGGTTGGACTAGTTGACCATCATCATTGCATTGGCTATCATTTCATGGCAAAGACTTTTGCTTGCTTGTTTTGCTTTGCAATATGAGTGCATGAAATGATAATGCCACTTGATATGATATGAACCATCACATAATACTCAATTATTATTATTATTATTATTATTATTCTTTTTGGATTATGGGAGAGAGGTTGGCAAAAGACTTTCTCATTTCTCACATTTCATTTCTCTCTCTTGCCATCACTTGCTCAAGCTCTCCATCTCCCTCTTGCTCTCTCTAGCTCAAGGCAAACCATTCTCATGTGTTGAGACTCATTGCCTTAGAGATAAAAGGACACCAAAACAATCCTCTACTCATTCTAGTTCACAAGGCCTAGCAAGCCAAGTATTTTAGTTTCTTCAAAGGTCGAAGAAGAAGCCAAAGGTAGAAGCTTTCGGGTGGATCCATCTTCGGCGCAAGGAGACGACGAGGTGAGGCCGATCCGAACACCGGGAGGAGTTGAAGACGAAGGAGTTCAAGAAAGGTATAGCCCCCTAACCGAGTAGGTAAACTCAAGTTAGGTTGTTAGTTGTTTAACAAAGATCCGTATTATGAGTCCATGTTACCACCCTCTTGAAAATCGTTTTTTACCACTTCCGCAATCCCGTAAGTATCGGGGAAGGGTAGCATGGACTTACAATTTCCGGTTATAGCCAATCGAACACAGCACAACATCAACTCCCTATACCGGGAGAGTCGAATCCCCTCCTATCGCTCATTGCCTCCATGTGATTCGGGACTGTACCTAAAAGCCACCGTTTTGCACGCCCTCTTGGACGTGGTAAGGTAGAAATCAAAGCACAGTGGGAATCACACAAGACTCTATGACGATCTTGGGTCAACAGACTACTCTGTACCAGTGTCACCGGAGAACTGCAATCTGACGTGAGGTATAATACCATCTGGGAGTTCTCGGAGAGTCCGTCCAGTGTACCCAGTCTCCATTGAGCACCCGTACACCGTCCTTGATGTCAAACACCGATGGATATGGGATCATCCATCGCCCATCATATGGGTCAAGATGCGTATACGCTAGTCTACTCTAGTGCATCGATGCCCTATCTCGATACACCCACGACTAGGGACCTTGAAGGATGTACTTATGGACTACCATGTCCCCACTAGTATGATCCGCATCATAGTCCAGGTAGTCAAGTACACATCCTAAGGGCTTTACCAACATGTAAAAGAGAGATAATCAGTATACACGTTAAGGTAAAGTGTAACCAGATAGCATACTATCATGTCGAGCAAGAAAGTCCTCCCTATATATGTCCAAGCATCCACTACAATATACATCGCATGTACAGTAATGGCTTCTAGGGTATACATATAACTAACAGCTCATAAGTAGGAGCTCCCCAGATGACGACACGTGGTAGAAGACTTGTCCCGATGCTTACGAGAAAGGAGTAAGAACGGTACATTGAAAGCGTACCCCGGGCCTTCGGCCCGAGGATGTTCTCGACCTTCGATGGCCTCCCAGAACACTCCTATGCTCGTCTTATAAATAACCGTTGGCTCACCTCCGAGTCCTCCTGCGCACTGGGCTTCCTCAGCCCTCCTAGCTCGCCCCCGAGCTATCACAGAACAGAACTAGCTCGGCCTCCCGTCCTTTTTAGGCCTCTCACCGAGCTAAGCCTCCTCGGTCTCACCGACCGACCCAAAGCACAGATCACAGGCGTCCCCGCCATGGCTCTGCGAATCTTGCCATACGCGAGATATCCGCCGCCCAACGATCCCGCGTTCCACGCCATCGCGTTCCCCCGTTAACGGGTGTATCTCGTCGTTAATGGAGGATTCCACCGTTCGCACAGACGTTACTCCAGGGGCGTAACGGCTAGCGTGAATCTCATGCCCGCCAGCCTAAGGATGCCACTATATAAACCCCCTCTCAGACGACTCAGCTAAGGCAAGTCTTATCCAATAGGCCGCTACTCTGCCCAAATACCTCGACTAACTTGATCGTAGGAGGGTCCACGGTGGTACAACCACCCCGGGACTTCTTTGCAGGTAGCTCGGCTTCATTCCAAATCAAGCCCACTGAGATCCTTACGCTTCAGGAGGCAACCCTCAAATCCAATCTCAGCCATTCATCAACGCTCACGACAGATCAACAGAAGACAACATCTGAAAGAGATCCTGAGCTCCATCAGTTGGCCCCGTTTGTGGGAAAACAAAGTTCCACTCATCGAAAGTTGATCTTCCGATCTCAAGCTGATAGAGAGTGATCATCGCGACGATCCCAGCACCAGCCGCCGTCCTCCCCACAACGAAGGCGCGGACGGATCCCCTCCTCCCCCGAATGCCCTTCACGCCTTGTCTGCATGGATCGATAGGCTCACGTCTATCGTAGATGCCCTTGTCCATGTCCAGACTGCTGGGCAAGCCACACAGGTCACCGTTCCCCCACCTCGGGACCGTGACCTCCACAGAGGGGGAGATAACGCTGCCTACGCTGGCACGACCGAACAGCGCCTCGCTATTTCCGGCAGTCACAGATCCCCCGTGGCGACCAATTCAATGACCTGCTGTGCAACTCACAGCTCCACGCCGAGGTCTTATGAAAGAGCACCCCGCCCTGAGGCCTATCGCGCTTCTGTCCCTCCCGAGGAGGTGTCGGTCAGCTCGCCTGCTTTCAGGCATGGCCGGCGCCCTTTCCCTCGACAGGGTCGTGTGGACGGGACTCACCACGGTAGCTCGAGGACGACCTCGCCAGGGGACCCGAGGAACCTTATAGAACAGAACTGGAACCGTGGCCAAGTACAGGACACTAGCAGAAGGGGCCATAACTCCAAGTATGCTGAATCGTCGGGATACCACGGCCGACTCGATGCCCTCGAAAAGAAAATCGAAGGTATACATCGGGAGAGTCGTCCTTCAAACGAGGGGGCCAGGTATGCCGCCGACTCGCGTACGAAGCCCTTCACTGAAGAACCGCTCGCTGTCCGCGTCTCTTCTAGGAACAAACCTCCAAAGGTGTCCCTTTTCGACAGAAAGTCCAACCCGAAAGACCACATGGACGCATTCACGGCGGGGATGAGCTTCCAGGACAACTCTGACATTGCCCAATGCCGAGCGTTCCGCCACTCTCATCCGTGCTGGACAAGATTGGTTCTGAGGACTCACGCCATGCTCCATCTCTACCTTCGAGGAGCTGGCCGCCTAATTTCTCGGCCATTTCATCAGGAACAGACGGCAGAAGCGGACCGTCGACCACCTCTTCACTATAAAGAGCGGGGACAAGGAATCCTTCAAAGGATACGTCACCCGCTTCTACAACGCTCTTCTTGAGGTCCCAGAGCACCGGGACGAGACGGTCATCACGACCCTTAGGTCGGGTCTTAGGCACAAGGAGTGGCTCCACTCCTTTATATTAGTGCAACCTAAGACCATGGCCGAGGTAAAATCCTAGACCAAGCTTGAGATCCAGCTCGAGTCCGAGGTAAACGCGAACCTACCTCGGACCGACTAGGCCGATCAAAAGAAGAGAGCTAGAGAAGAGAAAAAGAAGATTGACCGCCCAAAGCCATACTCCCTGAAGTTCCAGGAGTATACCCCTCTCAACATCTCCCAGACAGAGTTGTTGGAGGAGGCAAAGGGTGAACCATTCTTCAAACTCCCCCCGGTCACCAATAGGGCGGCCAAATGGACACGGGCCCCTACTGCGCCTTCCACAGGTCGCAGGGATACCCCACCGAGAACTGCAAACAGCTCCGAGACTACATCAAGGAGTTAATTCGCTCGGGGCACCTGGAAAAATACTTGCGGGAAAAGCGACAAGCCGACCGGGAGCAAGAGAACCATCCCCCTCCCGTGAGCTGACGATCGGCCAAATCATGGTCGTATCAGCGGGGGTGGCCTGGGGCCGACGAAACACGGCGCCCTCTGCCGATCGAGGGGACTAGCAGCCAACCCAGTACTAGGATCAAAGCAACCGAGCCCATCACCTTTACCGACGAGGATCTCCATGGGATATCCTTGCCTCACAACGACCCCCTGGTGATTACAGCACGGGTTCACCGCTACAAAGTTCAAAGGATAATGGTCGACTTGGGGAGCTCGGCAAACATTATCTTCTACGACTGCTTTCTACGTATGGGGCTTGCCCCATTGAACCTGAAGCCGACCGCCCACATCCTGTTTACTAACCACTCCATCCTAGCAGAAGGAGTGGTCACCCTCCTACTTAATATCGGGGAGGCAGGCCGTACGCATACCGTGCCTGTGGAGTTCATCGTCTCCAGAATTCCGTCGGCCTACAATATCCTCCTGGGAAGCCCGACTCTAAATTCCCTTCGGGCCCAGATATCGACCTACCACCTCACGGTCAAGTTTCCGCTCGACCAAGATGGAATAGGCCGGGCCTACGGGAACCAGCAAGCCGCAAAGATTTGCTTCACAGCGACATCTATGCCCGAGGAGCGAAGCGATGACCTAGAAAGCACGGATGGTTTAAGGGGGTCCCTAGATACTCAAGAAGAGCAAAAAGAAATCTGAGGAGCCCTGGTGGAGCCGCTAACAGAGGTCCCTCTCGTCGAAGGGGATAATGAACGAACCGTCCAAATCGGGTCACTCTTAATAGGGACTCGGCGTGATAACCTATTCCACTTCCTCAGAGGGAACTCAGACGTGTTCGCCTGGGCACCCGCCGACATGCCTGGGATCGACCCGAAAGTAATATCACATAAGCTCGGGGTTGACCCGGCGGTCCGACCCGTGTGGTAGAAGAAACGAAGCTTCGCTCCGATCAAGCAAAAAGAGATCGAGGACGAGGTTGACAGGCTGCTTGTAGCCAACTTCATTCGGAACGTAGCATACTTGGAATGGTTGGCGAATGTGGTCATGGTTAGAAAGGCAAGAGGAAAGTGGCGCGTGTGCATCGACTTCACTGATCTCAACAAGGCCTGCCCGAAAGACAACTATCCCCTCCCTCGGATAGATCAGCTCGTCGACAGTTCGGCATGCCACGAGTTACTCAGTTTTATGGATGCTTTCTCCGGCTACAACCAGATCCATATGAACCCGGCGGACGAAGAGCTCGCCGCATTCACAATGGACCGGGGGTATACTGCTATAAAGTGATACCCTTCGGTCTCAAAAACGCCGAGGCTACGTACCAATGCTTGGTCAACAGGATGTTCAAACCACATATCGGCAGGAACATGGAGGTTTACGTCGACAACATGCTCGTTAAATCGACCTCGTCGGATGAGCATGCCAAAGATCTGAGCGAGACTTTCGACGTCTTCCGCAAGTACAAAATGAAACTGAATCCTGCCAAGTGCGCGTTCGGGGTCACTAGTGGAAAGTTCCTCGGATTCATGATCACCCATCGAGGAATCAAGGCTAACCCGGAGAAAATTAGCGCCATCCTCAACATGGCCGCGCCAACGACTAACGTCGAAATCATGCGGCTCACGGGGAGGGTCGCCGCCCTGAGTCGTTTCATGTCAAGATCCGGGTAAAAGTGTGTAACGTTTCATAAATTGTTTTGCGAATTTTTCCGTTTTAGGGCAAAATAATCGGTATTTTCCGTTTTAACCCGATTTCGATCAAACTTCCGTAAAACCTTACCGGCACTTTTTTTAGCTAAAATAAAGCTTGTGCGTGAACTTTAGGGGTATTTGGGAGGTTTTGGTTCAGATAGAATTTTCCTAAATAAAATATTATTTTAAGCGGTATTTGGTGCACGTAAATCGGGAAATTTCTTCTCTTGAGAATAAATTAATTATTGTCACTAGAATAATTTGGAAACTTCTTTTTAAATATCTAGATATTTTTTGGAGTGTAAAAGGTTTTATTTTAAAAAGAAAAGAAAATGTGTAAAGGTGGCAAAGTGCATTTATTAAGCATTTATTACTCTTTTCCTAGCAATTTCTTCACAAAAATTCACAAAAATACCCCCCTCACCCCCTTGACCGGCCCTTCCTTTCCCCTTGCTGCCCTCCATCATTCCCACTCTTTTTCAAATCATTTTTTTGCATCAAATAAATCATGAAAAATCCAAATAAAATCACAAAAACTCAAATATATTCATTTTCCTTCCTTCTTCTTCATAAAAGTAGCTTGGATTTGCATTCAAAACATCATTTTTGAGGAAAAGATGATGAGTTTGGTTTCTTGGTTTTGATCTTTTGTGGAGGTATAAAACCCTAACCCTGATCCTTTTTGTTGTTTCTAAATTTCTATTTAGCATATTAATTGTTTATTTAAGCTTTTAATTTCATGTTTGAAATTAAAGACTTAATTTTTATGATAATCTAGTTAGGGTAAAACTTGATTTATGTGTTTAATGTTTTATTGAAGTGTTAATTTGTGATTAGGAAAAGATTAACCTAGTAGAAAATGTTAAGTTTTGCTATTGAACACTTTGTTTAATTATACAATTTTGCTTACTAGGTTTTTGCTAAAATTTATTTAGCAAGTGTTAAAAATATAGAAATGGTTTTGATAGCTTAGTTAAGCAATTTTAAGGTGTTTGTAATCGCCAGATATGCGTTAGCTTGAAACTAGTGAGAAATATTGCGATAAGTTGCTTACTAGGTTTCGGGGTTTTTCCGACGTGGGTTCGATTGGTCGTTGCGAGATTATATCTATTTTATTCCTCGTAATTGTTTGTGTGTGTTGCGTGATCGGGACGATCGGGGTCTAGATTTAGTGTTTTGCAGTTTAGCGACCCCAATTAGGGTTTTTGGCCGATGTCGTGCACGATAGATACGCTAAGTGCGCAGTACAATTTTCAGAGCGTTATTCTTGCGTTTCGATGTCTTTTCGTCGATGTAGGATATTTGCTTATGTGATGTGTTTGTGAAATTTTAGGTTTGCAAGCGGGGACTTCGGACGCTACGACAAGGGAAAACAGGTGGTAGGCTTCACTTAGCCAGGAGCGTTGGTGCATAGATTTAACATCTACAGGGGAATCGCCCGCATGGCGTTATGCGTCTGGGCTAGAGATGTTATTTCTGTCGCATATTCTATGCCATATTTAGAATTGCGCATTTACCCTATTACTTAGATATTGTTGTGCTTGGACTAGCATCCTTAGGACACTCACATATTATTGACGATTCATGTTGCAAAATAGTAGATATGATGAACCAGATTTCTTCAGGCCGTTCCTCGACCAGTTATTGTTGTGTTATTGACGACATTCTGGTCTATTCAATGTGTCGTGAGGGACAGGAGTAGCACTTGAGGATTTGTTTTGCAGACATTGGGAGAGCCCCAGCTGTTGCTAGATTCTCGGAGTGTTCCTTCAGGCTTGTTTGTGTTGACTCCTAGGTCTTATAGTTACAAGAGACGGTTTTCGTATGGTTCCGAGGAAGATCCAGGCCATACAGCTTTGGCCCAGACTTGTGTACGGACGGAGGTCCGCAGATTTTTGGGCTTAGCAGGTTTTTACCGCCGTTTCGTGCAGGATTGCTAGTGTAGTGCTGCACCGTTGACTGAACTGACCGGAAGGGAGGTTTCTTTTCTTTGGACTGAGGCATGCGTGCGGAGTTTTTCAGCAGTTGAAGACTCGGTTAACAACTGCATCAGTTCTTTCCTTACTTTTTGGTTCGGGCGACTTTGTTGTTTAACTGTAATGTTTCGCGAGTGGGACTCGATTATGTACTAATGTAGCACTATAGAGTTATTGCTTTTGCTTTCTTACAGTTGGAGGAAGTACTAGCAGTATATCCCACTCATGATCTGGAGATGGCCGCGGTGGTCTTGCGTTGGAGATTTGGAGACACAACTTGTTTAGAGAGTCGTGTCAGATTTCACGGACCACCAGAGCTTAATGTACATCTTCCTGCAGCGGGTTTTGATTGTTGAGATAGTCTTCTGCAGATTTACAGTTCTTGTGCGATCGTTGAGTACAGCATAATTTCGCCTCTACTGAGGGGACAACTTGCTCATGTTCGCGCCTGACCACTTTTTCTTAATCGCTTTCGCGAGGCACTGCCCGCCGATGCTCGTTCGTTAGAGATACTTGAGCATACTCGGCTGGGTAATGATTCGGAGTCCTTAAATTGTGACCAGATGTGCTATATTTGGGGATGCGTTTGCGTACCTGATACTATTGGGTAGAGAGGCGAAATCCTAGAGCAGGTACATAAGTCAACTTTCGGTGTTCATTCAAGTTCCACCAATTTGTAGCGTGACTTGTGAGATAGTTACGGGTGGGCAGGGATGAAGAGTGAAGTTTCGGATTTCGTTTCGAGGTGTCTGTCTTGTTGTGTGTTAAGGTTGAGCATTTGAGACCGGATGGAGAGTTGCAACCTTTAACCGTTCCGAAGTGGGAGTGGGAGCAGATCTCTACGAATTTCGTTATGGTGTCTACCCAGGTTTAGTCAGGGTGTGAATCCATTCGGATGCTAGTTGTCCGGATATACTCGGGTTGCTCAGTTGTCCTTGGTTAAGTTTGTGCGTTGCACGGAGTTCCTTCATGGGTCGTATCCAAATAGGGCACCCTATTCGCTTGCCGTTTTGGGCAGGAACTTCAGGAAGCTTTGGGTACTGGTTGAGCTTTAGCTCCGTTTTTCCATCCGCGGGATGATGGTTTTGTGAGAGCGGGTTATACCGACTCTGGAGGATATGCTTGTGCGTACGTATTAATTGCTGTCGGCAGTTGGGATCGTCACTTGCCATTGTTAGGATTCTCCTTCGATAGCTGTTATCAGGAGGCACTCCAATTGGCAACATTTAAGTTTTGTTTGTTAGGTTGTGTCGGTCACCAGTCTGTTTTTCTGACTCTGCATAAGTAGGATTTTTGGACCCCAGCTAGTCTAGAGACTTCGGAGATGATCCAGTTGGTTCAGGTCAGGATGAGAGTAGTCCAGTACAGACAGAGGTCTTATGCCGACCGTAGTGGTCGCAGACTTGAGTTCACAGTGGGAGATCATGTATTCCTACGGGATTTTCCGATGAAGGACGTGTTGAGTTTTGGGAAACTTATCCAGAATTGTAGGTCCTTTCGAGATCCTTAAAGTGAGTTAGTTCCGTTGCCTTTAATTTGGCACTTCCGCCCAGATTTTTGAGTATTCACCCCGTATTCCTTGTGTCGATACTTCGCAATTACCTTCATGACCTTTTTCATATGATTCAGCATCAGACCAATTAGCTTGGACGTGATCTCGTTCACCAGCAGCCGCTAGTTATAGTGGATCGGCAGGTGGAGGAACTTCGGTAAAGGGTTTTGCCGTCTGTGAGGGTTCTTTGGCGTAGCTGTATAGTGAGGTGATCACTTGGCAAGCTGCGAGCGAGATTTGGGAGTTTTGTACTCATCTTGTTGAAGGTACGCGTAGATGAATTTTAATTCAGGGACCGAATTTTTTTAAGGGGGGAAGATTGTAATGTTTCAGAAATCGTTTTGCGAATTTTTCCGTTTTAGGGCAAAATAGTCGGTATTTTCCGTTTTAACCCGATTTCGATCAAACTTCCGTAAAACCTTACCGGCACTTTTTTTAGCTAAAATAAAGCTTGTGCGCGAACTTTAGGGGTATTTGGGAGGTTTTGGTTCAGATAGAATTTTTCCCAAATAAAATATTATTTTAAGCGGTATTTGGTGCACATAAATCGGGAAATTTCTTCTCTTGAGAATAAATTAATTTTTGTCACTATAATATTTTAGAAAATTCTTTTTAAATATCTAGATATTTTTTGGAGTGCAAAAGATTTTATTTTAAAAAGAAAAGAAAATGTGTAAAGGTGGCAAAGTGCATTTATTAAGCATTTATTACTCTTTTTCCTAGCAATTTCTTCACAAAAATACCCCCCCTCACTCCCTTGGTCGGCCCTTCCTTTCCCCTTGCTGCCCTCCATCATTCCCACTCTTTTTCAACTCATTTTTTTGCATCAAATAAATCATGAAAAATCCAAATAAAATCACAAAAACTTAAATATATTCATTTTCCTTCTTTCTTCTTCACAAAAGTAGCTTGGATCATCATTCAAAACATCATTTTTGAGGAAAAGATGATGAGTTTGGTTTCTTGGTTTTGATCTTTCGTGGAGGTATAAAACCCTAACCCTAATCATTTTTGTTGTTTCTAAATTTCTATTTAGCATATTAATTGTTTATTTAAGCTTTTAATTTCATGTTTGAAATTAAAGACTTGATTTTTATGATAATCTAGTTAGGGTAAAACTTGATTTATGTGTTTAATGTTTTATTGAAGTGTTAATTTGTGATTAGGAAAAGATTAACCTAGTAGAAAATGTTAATTTTTGTTAATGAACACTTTGTTTAATTATGCAATTTTGCTTACTCGGTTTTTGCTAAAATTTATTTAGCAAGTGTTAAAAATATAGAAATGGTTTTGATAGCTTAGTTAAGCTATTTTAAGGTGTTTGTAATCACTAGATATGCGTTAGCTTGAAACTAGTGCGAAATATTGCGATAAGTTGCTTACTAGGTTTCGGGGTTTTTCCGACGTGGGTTCGATTGGTCGTTGTGAGATTATATCTATTTTATTTCTCGTAATTGTTTGTGTTGTGTTGCGCGATCGGGACGGTCGGGGTCTAGACTTAGTGTTTTGTAGTTTAGCGACCCCAATTAGGGTTTTTGGCCGATGTCGTGCACGATAGATACGCTAAGTGCGCAGTACAATTTTCAGGGCGTTATTCTTGCGTTTCGAAGTCTTTTCGTCGATGTAGGATATTTGCTTATGTGATGTGTTTGTGAAATTTTAGGTTTGCAAGCGGGGACTTCGGACTCTACGACAAGGGAAAACAGGTGGTAGGCTTCATTTAGCCAGGAGCGTTGGTGAGTAGATTTAACATCTGCAAGGAAATCGCCCGCATGGCGTTATACGTCTGGGCTAGAGATGTTATATCTGTCGCATATTCTATGCCATATTTAGAATTGCGCATTTACCCTATTACTTAGATATTGTTGTGCTTAGACTAGTATCCTTAGGACACTCACATATTAGTGACGATTCATGTTGCACGAGCACTGATTGTATGCTAAACACACCGTCAATAATTGCCATATCACGCATAACCCACTTATAGATATGATATTGCTTGGTTAGGGACATTGAGACTTTGATTCATTTTTCTTTACGCATTGACTTATAGCATACATGTATATCTATATGCTTATATATATGTCTTGACATGCTTACATGCTAGTTACATGTATACCTATAGGGTATTGTACCATTAGTGATAAGTACATACACACATAATGACATAACTACATGTATACCTTACGTACATACTTCACTTATACCCGGAGGGTATATTACATCATTACTGATAGGTAGATACATATACCTTGCTATACCTTCATGTTTACACACATATCTGGTTATAGCTACATGTTTATCTTTACTTGATGTTATTTAGAATTGGAGGAATTAGGAACCGCATATATTTATATTTGACTTGTTGCAGTTAAATAGCGGCTTTTCCTTTATATGCTTACATTACAGTTGTCTGTTGCATATATTATATTCATGGATTTTCGCATTAAGATATGGATTTTTCATGATGTTTTCTGGATTTGGGGACCGTGGTAGTTCATAAAATTATGCATTATTTGAAAAACCCCGGTTTCCCTTGATGATATAATATTACAGCATCCACCATGAGATTTGTCGGTTCTGATTATATACCCGATTCGAGGAGCGGGAGGCACCGTCTGCGGGTACATGGTGGGGCCCGGAGGTACCCGGGGGCAAGAATCTCAGTGAGGAGATGAGTTAGTGGGGGAACCATACTTTCCGGTGACATTACCAATGACTCGGCGGTTATCATGGGGATACCGACGGGAGTCATATGCGTATAGATACGTAGAGAGGCGAGGGTCAGAGCTAGGCACTCGAGCTTTCGGTATAGCGTATGATACGTATCTATCAGGGGGCCAGTCATGGTGACAGCACCTGATAGACCTGCATTTCTGTGTCGATGCTTGACACATTGGTTTCATGATATTTCTTTTTACTCCTTTGTATATATAACAGGGGTTTAGGCCGCTGTTATATATGCCCTTACACCAATATTAGTGGAATGGGACGCTAATATATGTGTATTGACATTAAATTATATACATCATCATATTTATTCATGCAATTATACCTAGAATGTAAAGGACTCATTGACATTGGATTTAGGACATTTGAGAATTTATTTAATATTGATTACAGGATATATGTGAGATCCGCTTGATATTGTATATTCGGGGTATACGAGATATACTTGATATTGTACATACGGGATATGTGAGATCTACTTGATGTTATACATTAAGGATATGTGAGACTTACTTGATATGATAGCCAAATTGGGGGCTGATTTGGGGAAATTGCGATTTGGATTGTCTTGATAGATTTTGATCCTACCACGATGTCAGGATTCCGTGGAAATGACATGTTTCATTCCATACTCTACATTTACTGTTTATGCACTGCTTCATGCATTAGTGTACCTGTTAGAGAACTTTCCATGACTGTTGCGTTTACATACCTTTATTCATATCATTTCTTCATGTATTAGTAGTACCTGTTAGTGTACCTTTCATGACTGTTGCATTTACATACCTTTATTTATATGCATTGCTTCATGTATTAGTTGTACCGGCTAGTGTACCTTTCATGATTTTTGCATTCATATGACTTTTTATTGCTATTAATTGCACATGTTAGAATCACGCTGTACGTGCATACTCGCAATTACCTGCATATGTTATTTACTATTCACGAGTTGGCAACTCACCCCCGTTGTGCCACAGTGTTTGCAGGTGTTCCTCAGGATAGTCAGAGGCAGGCTATTATCACCCATCTTATCATCTTTTGCTACGGATACTGCATTACCTCACAGTGTGCAGTTTGCTTAGGTAGGTTTTTTTGGTTATTCGTTGTATTGTATATTCGTTGTATCCCTGTACTCTCCATCTTCTATTTTCATATTGACCTAGAGACTTGGTGAGGACGATATTGTATATTATGTTGTGACTTGTTGTCTTTTATACAGTGTAAGTCCATGCTTCCTCTCCCGGTACTTACGGGCATGCGGAATTTGACGAAAAACAATTTTCTAGAGGCGGCAACATGGACTCAAAACCGGATCTTTGTTTAATATCTAACTAACAACCTAACTAGGAGTTGTTAACTACTCGGTTAGGGGGTTATACCTTTCTTTCTTGAACTCCTTCATCTTCAAACCTCGATGGTGTACGGATCGGCTTCACCCCGTCGTCTCCTTGCGCCGAAGATCGATCCACCCGAAAGATTCTACCTTTGGCTTCTTCTTTGAGCTTTGAAGAAACTAGTTCACTCGGTTTGCTAAACCTTATGAACTAGAGTGAGTAGAGGAGAGTGTGTTGGGATTTTTCTCTATGGTTCTTGCTTCTCAACACATGAGACAAGTGAACCATAGACTAGAGAGAGGGAGAGCAAGAGGAAGAGGATGAGAGCTCAAACACAAGAGAGAGAAAATAAATGAGAGAATGAGCAAGACTTTTCTCTCTTGGCTCTCATAATCCAAAACCATCATAACAAATCATAGCAATCAAGTATAATGTGATGGTTTAAGCTACAATAGCCATATCATTTCATGCACTCATTTTGCACAAGAGAAACAAGCAAGTAAAAAGTCTTTGCCATGAAATGATAGCCATTGTCATCATGATGGTCAACTAGTCCAACCTAGTCAACCGGTCAACAAAGTCAACAAAGTCAACCCCTCGACAACCATGTCACTATAATACTTAATTAATATTATTGTTAATCATATATCATATTCTCATTAGGGTTGAGCAAAATTTCAATAGTCAACAGTCAACAGTCAACAACCCTATTGAGAATCCTCTACCTCTGTCTCTCCGTCAACTGTGCATACACACCCGCATCCGCGTTCCGAGGAACACGAATACATACTAGAAAAAACCAATCCCAAAACGTACACTAGGATCTGGCTTAAACCAAAGCCCGCTAGTGTTAACTGTCCGGACACTAAACGCGCACAAGTGCACGGATGTGACCGAACCCTGTCGCAAAACCATGCGACCTGTCGCAAAACCATGCAACCTCTACTCTTTTGCCTAAAGGCGAATAGCTTTCTGTGTGGGACTCTAAAGACTCGACACTACGCTGGCAGTGGGTTTAACCACAGACCGCAAGAGGCACTAGCTGTGCGTAACTGTCCCCAGGTAGATGCCGACAAGAAGACTGACGAGGTGAAACCCATCTGAACTCCTACTGAGCCTGAATATGACAGTCGCCGTACAGTCCGGTCTGTTCGTCTGATACATCGCATGGCGGGCCTAGGGGGCGGTAAACGTCAGTCCCCTAATAGCGGTACAAGTCGTGTCGGAGTGTAGCCCATTACACCCTGAGATAACACTAGAAACCTACCAGTATATCTCGCTTGCCCTGGCCAGGGACTACTCGTGTAATGGCTCTCCTAGACACAGCGCGATGTCAACACCCAATACCAGGAGAGACGAATCCTGTCTAACCGTCACTGCCTCCAAGTGCTTCGGGACTGCACCCAACTACTACTTGTTTGCACGACTCCTTTGAGCCGTGGTAGGGTAGTAATCTAAGTACAGTGGGAACACACTCGAGGCGAACTGACAGTGTCAAGTCAGCGGACTAAGCTGTACTCATGTCACCTGGGAACTGATAACTGACGATAGGTATAGTACCAACCAACAGTTCCCGACGAGTCCTGTCCAGTGTACTCGTAACCCAACGAGCACCCGCATACTATCTCCAGTACGACGTACTGATGGCTGTGGGACAGACCATCTCCCACACTGGGATGAGAAGCGCATACGCTAGTCTACTCCGGAGTATCAATGCCCTGTCTCGATAGTCCTGCGACTAGGGACCTGTATAAGGATGTGCTTATAGATTACCCAGCCCCCACTAGTGTGACTGCCATCACAACGCTGGTAATCAAGAAAAGATCCTAAGGGCTCCACTAATGTGTATAGGTGAAAAAATAAACACATGTACACATTGAAGTAGAAAAAAACCAAGTAGCATACTACTATATTGAGCAAGATTGTTTGTACAAGGTGAATATCCCAAGCTTCCATTAAGTAATATACAAACTAGTATGATACAGTAATGGCCTCTAGGGCATATACACTAACAATCTCCCACTTGCACTAAGGCCATGTACTGGCGTATCGAAGACCTATCATCTCGATCAGCCGCTCGAACTGAGTCTGGGGCAAGGCCTTGGTGAATGGATCTGCAGTGTTATCTTCTGAAGCAACCCTCCGAACCTCGATCTCCTGGCGATCCACGATCTCCCTGATCAGGTGATACCGCCTCAAGATGTGTCTGGATTTCTGATGGGACCTGGGTTCCTTTGCTAAAGCTATAGCCCCGTTGTTGTCGCAATACAGAGGTATTGGATCAACAGTGGACGGAACTACCTGAAGTTCTTTCAAGAACTTCCTCATCCAGACGGCTTCTTTTGCGGCATCAGATGCAGCGATGTATTCCGCTTCCATAGTCGAGTCAGCAACGGTTTCCTGTTTGGAACTCTTCCAACACACCGCCCCTCCATTGAAGGTAAAGACAAAACCCGACATGGACTTGGAATAATCCTTGTCACTCTGGAAGCTGGAGTCAGCAAAGGCCTCGATCTAGAGGTCTTTTCCGCTATACACCAAGAACATCTCCTTAGTCCTTCTCAGGTACTTAAGAATGTTCTTTACCGCTATCCAGTGTTTCTCCCCGGGGTTTGACTGATACCGGCTTACTACATTAAGTGCATAAGCTACATCCGGTCTGGTACACAACATCGCATACATTATAGAGCCTACCGCAGAAGCGTAGGGTATAATAGACATGCGATCCCTCTCCAAATCAGTCTTGGGAGACATCTCTTTAGAGAGGATGATCCCGTGACAAGCCGGTAGGTTACCGTGCTTGGAATCTTCCATACTGAATCTTTTCAGTATGGTGTCGATGTACCTAGACTGTGAAAGTCCTAATATCCTCTTGGATCTATCACGATGGATCCGGATCCCCAGGATGTATGAGGCATCACCCAGGTCTTTCATGGAGAACCTGTATGACAAGAACCCCTTGACAGATTTTAGCATAGGAATGTCATTTCCTATTAAGAGAATGTCATCCACGTATAAAATGAGGAATACTACAGTTCTCGCTACAAATCTACTATAGATGCATGGTTCATCTGGATTTTTGATAAAGCCAAATTCTTTGACCGTCTCATCAAAATAGATGTTCCAACTCCGCGATGCCTGCTTTAGTCCGTAGATGGACTTAAGCAATTTGCACACCTTTCCGCTGCTCCCACTCTGAATGAAACCCTCTGGCTGGTCCATATAGACACACTCCTCTAAATTTCCATTTAGAAAAGTGGTCTTTACGTCCATCTGCTAAATCTCATAATCGTGGAAGGCAGCAATGGCAAGAAGGATCCGAATGGATTTCAGCATAGCCACTGGAGAAAAGGTTTCGTCAAAGTCCAAACCGGGTCTTTGACGGAAACCCTTTGCAACAAGTCTATCTTTATAGGTCTCAACCTGTCCATCTACACCAATCTTCCTTTTGAAGATCCACTTGCATCCTACGGGTTTTACCCCGTCTGGAGCAATGTCCAACGTCCATACTTTGTTGGTGTACATGGACTCCATTTCGGTCCGCATTGCATCCAGCCATTTTACCGAGTCAACGCTCTGAACGGCCTGCTGGAAGCTAGTAGGCACATCATAATCAATGATGTAATCCTCTCTATCCCCGTCTATGAGAAAACCTTAGTATCTCTCAGGCGGATGAGACTGCCTACTACTCCTGCGGAGCGGCGTAGGAATGTCTTGTTCTTTTGAACCCTCTGGTTCCACTAAGCTTTCAGTAATAGTCTGTGGTTCTGGAATTTCTTCCAGTTCTACTGCGCTCCCACTAATTTCCTTTTCTAAGAACTGGTGTTCTAGAAAGTGGGCATGACGAGAAACAAAAACCTTTTGTTCCTCTTCGCGGTAGAAGAAATATCCCTTGGAGTTCTTTGGATATCCCACAAACTTGCACTGTACTGAGCGTGCCTCGAGTTTGTCCACATGCTGCTTTTTGACAAAAGCTGGACTTCCCCGTGTCTTAATGTGATTAAGATGGGGCCTCTTCCCACACCATATCTCATATGGTGTGGTAGGCACAGTCTTAGTGGGAACTCGGTTCAAAAGGTATGCAGCTGATTCTAGCGCATACCCCCAGAATGATCGCGAAATCTCAGCTTTACTCATCATGGACCGTACCATATCCAATAGGGTTCGGTTCCGTCTCTCCGATACACCGTTATGTTGCAGAGTGTATGGAGGAGTAAGCTGAGAGAGAATTCCATTCTCTTTTAGGTAATTCAGGAACTCGGCACTCAAGTATTCACCACCTCGATCCGATCTTAGAATCTTGATACTTTTGCCGGTCTGTTTTTCTACTTCATTCTTATATTCCTGGAATTTTCCAAAGGCTTCGGACTTATGTTTTATTAAGAAGACATAACCGTACCTTGAAAAGTCATCCGTAAAAGTAATGAAGTAAGAATAACCGCTTCGCGCATGTGTAGACATTAGACCGCATACGTCACTGTGTACGAGTCCCAAGAGCTCGCTTGCTCTTACTCCATGTCCAGTGAACGGAGTCTTTGTCATCTTTCCTTTGAGACAGGATTGACAAGTGGTATACGATTGATATTCGAACGGATCCAAATATCCTTCTGTATGTAACTTAGTCAACCTTCTCTCATTGATGTGACCCAGTCTACAATGCCATAAGAAAGTCTGATTGATTTCTGGAGACTTTCTTTTTTGTGTATTCTGGACATTGAAAATCTGTGGTAGGTTTAGTACGTATATACCATTGCTTAATGTACCTGACCCAATCAGAACTTGATTAAGGTGAATGTTTACAACATTGCTTACAAACGCAAATTCATAACCTTCTTTAGAAACCAAAGATACAGAAATGATATTACAAGTTGCGTTGGGTACAAAAAAGAAATTACGCAAAACCAAAACATGTCCATCTGACATTCCTAGGTGATAGTCCCCCACGGCCTTAGCATCCATGCTAGCTCCGTTTGCAACTTTGAGGATCATGTCACCTGCCTTCAAAAACCTACGGTTTCTCAATGCCTGCAAAGAATTACAGATATGAGATCCTGATCCGGTATCCAATACCCAGGAAGTAGAGTTTATTGAAAGACAGTTTTCAATAACATACACACCTGAAGCTGAAGCCGCAACCTGCTTCAGATCCTGTGTTCTGGCCTTCCAAGCCCTGCAATCTTTCTTCCAGTGTCCACTCTTATGACAATAGAAGCATTCTTCTTTATCCACAAGCTTCCCCACTTTCTTTATTGCTTTTGCCTTTCCCTTCGTATCCACTTTACTAACACCGCCCCTTGGTTTGGCGGGGGCTTTCTTCTTCTTTCCCTTGGCTTTCGCCTTGGACCTAGAAGAGGAAGATCCTCCTACAAACAAAGTGGATGTTTCCCTACCTTTCTGTAGGGTGCCCTCTGCGCTTCTCAGCATGTTGAGGAGTTCTGAAAGTTCAACTTCCTTTTCTTGTAAGTTGAAGTTCAGGATAAACTGGGCGTAAGTGGAAGGAAGGGACTGGAGAATTAAGTCTGTATAGAGCTCACTCTCCAACGTGGTCCCAAGGTCCGTGAGCTCCTCTATGTAGCCAATCATCTTAAGCACGTGTTCCGCTACCGATGATCCGACGGCCAACTTTGCCGAAAATAACTTCTTCGACACTTCGTATCTTGCGATACGAGACTGCTCTCCATACAGTTCTTTTGTATGAAGAAATATGGATTCGAGGTCCATATTCTCGTGCCTCCTCTAATGTTCGTTGTCCATAGAGGCAAGCACGAGGCACCTGGCCTTCGCGCAATCGATCTCCCAAGTTTTACGGATTTCCTTATCCGCGACGCTGGAGGTGGGACCTGGGACAGGGGGAGCTTTGATTGTAAGAAGATACCCCAGCTTGTCGTAAGTGATTGCCATTTTGACATTCCTGAGCCAATCTTTGTAGTTTGGCCCTGTCAGTATGTTTTAATCTAGAAGTAACTTAAGTCCAGTCATGTCGATTGGTCGCTGCAATTAGGAGAGAGAGAAGAAACACTCAGCATGATGCTCTTGCAAGTTTAGAATGGTTTTTAGTTTGTCTAAACAGGATGGCTCCCACTGTCTCTTGAATCCCTCCTCAAACCAAAAAGGAAGAATTAGTCAGGATCAATCTCACCGTACAATTCTTGCTTAACCGTTCGGCCAGGCTGGTGTCGGTACTTCGAGGGAGGTTTTCCAACGCTTTCGCGAAGTTCCTTAATTAAATAACCTCTTTTCCCTGTGGGCGTAGCCCCGCTAACACCTTTCTAGACACCTACTTAGTTTATAGTATTGATCGTTAAGTGAGAAATTTCCCGAGGAGTAGCATATACTCACAGTAGGATCGGAATCCAAATATTATCGCGTGACAAAACTGAAGGAATCCTACCAAAATCATCACACTCCAAATGGTATGCAGCGCTAGTAAGTTTCAGTACTTATGAAACTCCCGATGTGGATTTTTGCCCCATGCTCTTATGACCTTGACTTTGGCCAAAATATCATAAGTCACATGTCAAGTTCTACCCTTCATTCTCCAGGTTAATTTGGACCCACCCGCACCTACCCTTGACTTTGGCCAAAATGGCAGTACGACTGTCCCAAACCAACGCATCTATCTATGATGCACATGAATACCCAATAGCTACCAATCACTATGCCTTGACTTTGGCCAACATACATAGCTTGAATACTATTGACCATTCATGTGAAACGACGGAGGGCTACGAATGGTTTTGGCGAAACCGTGAACGTAGTGACTTGATATAATCGATGGAACGAGATAGCTTTTAAAAGGAGTGGCTCAAGCTCCGCATTTAAAAGTTGGTTTTGAAAAGAACCGAGTGGTTTTTCGAAAGTGTTCCAACGACTTTTACTTGGTTTATTTTCTTGCATTAGTTCTTTTAATGCATATTTTTCTTGCATTAGTTCTTTTAATGCGTCCCATCATTTAATCTTACCATTGCAGAAAACAACCAAAATATGACGTACGCTTATGCCATTCGCATTCGCCACGGGGCCCGTCATTACCCTTTAGGTTACTTAACTAACGACAGAGCGGGGGCTGGGCTAGCGCGGCTGTAAAACATAAGCAACGCTTAAATAATATCATATATAGATATATTGCAATGATAGCCATTTCGGATCACAGATGAACACATTGGATATACTAGGAACCCGCAATTCGTACGAGCCTGTAACGAAAAGCAGATTACACGATCGCGGTGAATAGCCAATACCCCATCCAAGACCCCTACGGGTGCAGCAAACTACCCGCCAAGTACCCGAAGCGGAGCAACCTCCCTCAACACCGTGAGTAGGCCACTCGGCACTTCGAGATACCCGGTAGTTTGTGCACCCCCTCCATGGGTCTATCCTAGGAGCAAAAACAGTAAAAAGAAATTATACAATGACGGCTACAACCCCGACCCGGTTGTGCGGCCATACAAATAATTATTACATCAATTTACAAATTTACATGAATTGAAAAGAAAAGAAAACTCTCATCTCACAACCCCCGGCTATTCACCCGCGACAATCCAATGAATTCATATGCACAAACCAACATCATTACAGATCACAGATTTGTATAACCCCCACTAATCGATATATAGCGATTAGCAGACGTTCAATACAAATATCACATCACAGAAATAAACCCGTCAGCTTAAGTCTTTAGAAACTCGATCAAAATACGGTTTTTAAAGCCCCAAAAACAAATTTTTCTTTCTGGAAAATCTGGGCTGAAAAAACATATACCAAAATTCCCAAAATATCCCACTGAATATACTGTAGCAAAGAAGATCCAGAGAATAGCTAATACGGCCGCGGAACCGCGGCAATAGCAAGCTATTGCCGCGTTTCCGCGGCGGTTTGATGAGTTCACAGGACCGTCTTTCTACAGTATACTCTAAAAACCCTGAGTCAATTTTTAAAGCATGATTTATTACTTTTACAGAACTTTGAAAATCGACAGCAAGTTAGATATCGGGGTGTATTTCGCGACTTTTTCTCCGATCGAATTTCTAGTTACTATGCTAACATGTTAGGTAGTGTTTAACTAGGCTCTGATACCTCTGTAAGTCCATGCTGCCTCTCCCGGTACTTACGGGCATGCGGAATTTGACGAAAAACAATTTTCTAGAGGCGGTAACATGGACTCAAAACCGGATCTTTGTTAAATATCTAACTAACAACCTAACTAGGAGTTGTTAACTACTCGATTAGGGGATTATACCTTTCTTTCTTGAACTCCTTCGTCTTCAAACCTCGATGGTGTACGGATCGGCTTCACCCCGTCATCTCCTTGCGCCGAAGATCGATCCACCTGAAAGCTTCTACCTTTGGCTTCTTCTTTGAGCTTTGAAGAAACTAGTTCACTCGGTTTGCTAAACCTTATGAACTAGAGTGAGTAAAGGAGAGTGTGTTGGGATTTTTCTCTATGGTTCTTGCTTCTCAACACATGAGACAAGTGAACCATAGACTAGAGAGAGGGAGAGCAAGAGGAAGAGGATGAGAGCTCAAACACAAGAGAAAGAAAAGAAATGAGAGAATGAGCAAGACTTTTCTCTCTTGGCTCTCATAATCCAAAACCATCATAACAAATCATAGCAATCAAGTATTATGTGATGGTTTAAGCTACAATAGCCATATCATTTCATGCACTCATTTTGCACAAGAGAAACAAGCAAGCAAAAAGTCTTTGCCATGAAATGATAGCCATTGTCATCATGATGGTCAACTAGTCCAACCTAGTCAACCGGTCAACAAAGTCAACAAAGTCAACCCCTCAACAACCATGTCACTATAATACTTAATTAATATTATTGTTAATCATATATCATATTCTCATTAGGGTTGAGCAAAAAGTCAATAGTCAACAGTCAACAGTCAACAACCCTAATGAGAATCCTCTGCCTCTGTCTCTCCGTCAACTGTGCATACACACCCGCATCCGCGTTCCGAGGAACACGAATACATACTAGAAAAAACCAATCCCAAAACGTACACTAGGATCTGGCTTAAACCAAAGCCCGCTAGTGTTAACTGTCCAAACACTAAACGCGCACAAGTGCACGGATGTGACCGAACCCTGTCGCAAAACCATGCGACCTGTCGCAAAACCATGCGACCTCTACTCTTTTGCCTAAAGGCGAATAGCTTTCTGTGTGGGACTCTAAAGACTCGACACTACGCTGGCACTTGGTTTAACTACAGACCGCAAGCGGCACTAGCTGTGCGTAACTGTCCCCAGGTAGATGCCACAAGAAGACTGACGAGGTGAAACCCATCTGAACTCCTACTGAGCCTGAATGTGACAGTCGCCGTACAGTCCGGTCTGTTCGTCTGATACATCGCATGGCGGGCCTAGGGGGCGGTAAACGTCAGTCCCCTAATAGCGATACAAGTCATGTCGGAGTGTAGCCCATAACACCCTGAGATAACACTGGAAACCTACCAGTATATCTCGCTTGCCCTGGCCAGGGACTACTCGTGTAATGGCTCTCCTAGACACAGCGCGATGTCAACCCCCAATACCGGGAGAGACGAATCCTGTCTAACCGTCACTGCCTCCAAGTGCTTCGGGACTGCACCCAACTACTACCTGTTTGCACGACTCCTTTGAGCCGTGGTAGGGTAGTAATCTAAGTACAGTGGGAACACACTCGAGGCGAAGTGACAGTGTCAAGTCAGCAGACTAAGCTGTACTCATGTCACATGGGAACTGATAACTGACGATAGGTATAGTACCAACCAACAGTTTCCGACGAGTCCTGTCCAGTGTACTCGTAACCCAACGAGCACCCGCATACTATCTCCAGTACGACGTACTGATGGCTGTGGGACAGACCATCTCCCACACTGGGATGAGAAGCGCACACGCTAGTCTACTCCGGAGTATCGATGCCCTGTCTCGATAGTCCTGCGACTAGGTACCTGCATAAGGATGTGCTTATAGATTACCCAGCCCCCACTAGTGTGACTGTCATCACAACGCTGGTAATCAAGCAAAGATCCTAAGGGCTCCACTAATGTGTATAGGTGAAAAAATAAACACATGTACACATTGAAGTAGAAACAAACCAAGTAGCATACTACTATATTAAGCAAGATTGTTTATACAAGGTGAATATCCCAAGCTTCCATTAAGTAATATACAAACTAGTATGATACAGTAATGGCCTCTATGGCATATACACTAACATACAGTTTCTTTTCTATCGTCTTTTATTTCTTCACTACGGCGTCGTATATTTGTTGTGGTGGTTGTTTTCCGCCTTTGGGCGTGTATTTGCTCCCGTTTGGGGATGCTTTACTTTTTATTTATGTTGTACCCACTTTTGGGGTTGGTTTTTATAAAGGAGGTGCTACCGAAATTTTAAAGAAAGAAAATTGGACTTAAAGAATTTATACTTGAGATTTTTTTTAAGGGTTTAAACAATGTTTCTTATCTTTTCTTGTCTTTTAATGGTTTAGATTTCTGGGTTTTGGCTTTCTTTTACTGCGTTACGCCTGTATACGTTGCGTAGTATTAGGGCCGTCACGTGCCAATTTCGGGTCATGACAAAGTTGGTATCAGAGCACTAGGTTTTTACCTTACGGAGTGTAGGATGACCTTGGTATGATGGAGTAGGTAGCTTAAGCAGAGTAACATAGTGTGTGTATGTCTGCAGTATACTCATGATGTGGTACTCCGTCTAAAGTGACCTAAGTACAAATTGCTTGAAATTCCTTCCTTGATATATATCCTTGAGATTCGATTTCCGTGTTCATATAGAATCCTATCTCTATTTATAGCCTTTGCCGCCGACGACTATGGGGACTCAGAGTGATGCAGCGAGGGCCGAGGTCAGAGTTGACTCGGGTGGGTCAAAGACTGATTAGGATGGCTCGCTCGTTGCACAGGAGCAGATGGATCCGCCTTCGACAAATAGTATCGCTAGGCTTGTGGCAGAGATGCAGGACATGCGCCAGACGATGAGTTCTTTGGTGGAGACCATTCAAGCGCAGCGACAAAAGGTTGTCACCCATGTTACCCAGTTGTTCCTTGCGATCAGCGCACAGCATTCCGTCACCTACATAGCACCAGTGGATGCAGCCCTAGTTGATGAGACACGTATTCCTGAGACTTTGGGAGTTCCGGAACAGTGGAGGACTCATACCGGTGTACCATCCCAGAGACAGAGGCTTAGTCGTCGAGACAGCTTTCGTGACCGTTGTGGGAGTAGCAGAGGTTTGGGACGAGGGGATTCGTGTTAGCTAGATCAGCCGTTTGTTGTGTTAACTTCTGTCAGCGATTCCTTTGTTGCGCGACACGTATTTCAGTCGTATGCCAATCGGTTAGGAGATTCATCCGTCACTTGATCCTTCTAGAGATGTTGGATTTGACGTTCTCCTGGGCATGGACTGGTTAGTTATGTGCTTGGCGTCTGTGGACTACCGCGAGAAAACAGTCAGGTTTTGTTTTCCCGGCGATTCAGTTCTTGTTGTGCGGGAGGACAGTTGTGCCACCTCTCACAGCTCGAATTCATCCTTTTTCGCTAGTCGGCTTTTGAGGAGAGGATGTCGAGGATTCTTGACGTTCATTCGTGATACCGGAGCCACAGTGGGTTTGTTGTACCGGGTTCCTTCGTGCGAGAGTTTTCCGATGTTGTTCCAGATAAGCCAGCGAAGCATAGGGAGCTTAAGGATCAGCTGCAGAGTTGTTTGTTGGGGGGCTTGTGTGTCTGAGTGTTTCGCATTGGAGAGCTCCTATTTCTGTTCGTCAAGGAGAAAGACGACAGTTTGAGGTTTTGTATTGATTGATCGTCAATTGAACCGGCTTACGGTGCGGATAGGTATCCGTTACCTCGCATTGACGATTTCTTCGCTCAGCTTCCGAGTGCGAGACATTTTCTAAGTTTGTTTGGGATCAGGTCATCATTGTTACGGGTTCGGAGTGATGACATTCCGAAGACTTCCTTGTGCGTGCTACGGGCTTTGTGTGTTTTGGTGGTGTCATTGGACTCACCAATGCCCTAGCAGCATTCGTAGATATGATGAACCAGATTTCTTCCGGCCGTTCCTCGACCAGTTATTGTTTTGTTATTGACGACATTCTGGTCTATTCAATGTGTCATAAGGGACAGGAGTAGCACTTGAGGATTTGTTTTGCAGACATTGGGAGAGCCCCAGCTGTTGCTAAATTCTCGGAGTGTTCCTTCAGGCTTGTTTGTGTTGACTCCTAGGTCTTATAGTTACGGGAGACGGTTTTCGTATGGTTCCAAGGAAGATCCAGGCCATACAGCTTTGGCCCAGACTTGTGTACGGACGGAGGTCCGCAGATTTTTGGGCTTAGCAGGTTTTTACCGCCGTTTCGTGCAGGATTGCTAGTGTAGTGCTGCACCGTTGACTGAACTGACCGGAAGGGAGGTTTCTTTTCTTTGGACTGAGGAATGCGTGCGGAGTTTTTCAGCAGTTGAAGACTCGGTTAACAACTGCATCAGTTCTTTCCTTGCTTTCTGGTTCGGGCGACTTTGTTGTTTAACTGTAATGTTTCGCGGGTGGGACTCGATTGTGTACTAATGTAGCACTATAGAGTTATCGCTTTTGCTTCCTTACAATTGGAGGAAGTACTAGCAGTATATCCCACTCATGATCTGGAGATGGCCGCGGTGGTCTTGCGTTGGAGATTTGGAGATACTACTTGTTTGGAGAGTCGTGTCAGATTTTCACGGACCACCAGAGCTTAATGTACATCTTCCTGCAGCGGGTTTTGATTGTTGAGATAGTCTTCTGCAGATTTACAGTTCTTGTGCGATCGTTGAGTACATCTTAAGTTCGCCTCTACTGAGGGGACAACTTGCTCATGTCCGCGCCCGACCACTTTTCCTTAATCGCTTTCGCAAGGCACTGCCCGCCGATGCTCGTTCGTCAGAGATACTTGAGCATACTCGGCTGGGTAATGATTCGGAGTCCTTAAATTATGACCAGATGTGCTACATTTGGGGACGCGTTTGCGCACCTGATACTATTGGATAGAGACGCGAAATCCTAGGGCAAGCACATAAGTCAACTTTCGGTATTCATTCAAGTTCCACCAATTTGTAGTGTGACTTGTGAGATAGTTACGGGTGGGCAGGGATGAAGAGTGAAGTTTCGGATTTCGTTTCGAGGTGTCTGTCTTGTTGTGTGTTAAGGTTGAGCATTTGAGACCGGATGGAGAGTTGCAACCTTTAACCGTTCCGAAGTGGGAGTGGGAGCAGATCTCTACGAATTTCGTTATGGTGTTTACCCAGGTTTAGTCAGGGTGTGACTCCATTCGGATGCTAGTTGTCCGGATATACTCGGGTTGCTCAGTTGTCCTTGGTTAAGTTTGTGCGTTGCACGGAGTTCCTTCATGGGTCGTATCCAAATAGGGCACCCTATTCGCTTGCCGTTTTGGGCAGGAACTTCAGGAAGCTTTGGGTACTAGTTGAGCTTTAGCTCCGTTTTTCCATCCGCGGGATGATGGTTTTGTGAGAGTGGGTTATACCGACTCTGGAGGATATGCTTGTGCGTACGTATTAATTGTTGTCGGCAGTTGGGATCGTCACTTGCCATTGTTAGGATTCTCCTTCGATAGCTGTTATCAGGAGGCACTCCAATTGGCAACCTTTAAGTTTTGTTTGTTACGTTGTGTCGGTCACCAATCTGTTTTTCTGACTCTGCGTAAGTAGGATTTTTGGACCCCGGCTAGTCTAGAGACTTCGGAGATGATCTAGTTGGTTCAGGTCAGGATGAGAGTAGTCCAGTGCAGACAGAGGTCTTATGCCGACCGTAGTGGTCGCAGACTTGAGTTCAAGGTGGGAGATCATGTATTCCTACGGGATTTTCCGATGAAGGACGTGTTGAGTTTTGGGAAACTTATCCAGAATTGTAGGTCCTTTCGAGATCCTTAAAGTGAGTTAGTTCCGTTGCCTTTAATTTGGCACTTCCGCCCAGATTTTTGAGTATTCACCCCGTATTCCTTGTGTCGATACTTCGCAATTATCTTCATGACCTTTTTCATATGATTCAGCATCAGATCAATTAGCTTGGACGTGATCTCGTTCACCAGCAGCCGCTAGTTATAGTGGATCGGCAGGTGGAGGAACTTCGGTAAAGGGTCTTGCCGTCTGTGAGGGTTCTTTGGCGTAGCTGTACAGTGAGGTGATCACTTGGCAAGCTGCGAGCGAGATTTGGGAGTTTTGTACTCATCTTCTTGGAGGTACGCGTAGATGAATTTTAATTCGGGGACCGAATTTCTTTAAGGGGAGAAGATTGTAACGTTTCAGAAATCGTTTTGCGAATTTTTCCGTTTTAGGGCAAAATAGTCGGTATTTTCCGTTTTAACCCGATTTCGATCAAACTTCCGTAAAACCTTACCGGCACTTTTTTTAGCTAAAATAAAGCTTGTGCGCGAACTTTAGGGGTATTTGGGAGGTTTTGGTTCAGATAGAATTTTTCCCAAATAAAATATTATTTTAAGCGGTATTTGGTGCGCGTAAATCGGGAAATTTCTTCTCTTGAGAATAAATTAATTTTTGTCACTATAATATTTTGGAAACTTCTTTTTAAATATCTAGATATTTTTTGGAGTGCAAAAGGTTTTATTTTAAAAAGAAAAGAAAATGTGTAAAGGTGGCAAAGTTCATTTATTAAGCATTTATTACTCTTTTTCCTAACAATTTCTTCACAAAAATACCCCCCTCACTCCTTTGGCCAGCCCTTCCTTTCCCCTTGCCGCCCTCCATCATTCCCACTCTTTTTCAACTCATTTTTTGCATCAAATAAATCATGAAAAATCCAAATAAAATCACAAAAACTCAAATATATTCATTTTCCTTCTTTCTTCTTCACAAAAGTAGCTTGGATCTTCATTCAAAACATCATTTTTGAGGAAAAGATGATGAGTTTGGTTTCTTGGTTTTGATCTTTTATGGAGGTATAAAACCCTAACCTTAATCCTTTTTGTTATTTCTAAATTTCTATTTAGCATATTAATTGTTTATTTAAGCTTTTAATTTCATGTTTGAAATTAAAGACTTGATTTTTATGATAATCTAGTTAGGGTAAAACTTGATTTATGTGTTTAATGTTTTATTGAAGTGTTAATTTGTGATTAGGAAAAGATTAACCTAGTAGAAAATGTTAATTTTTGTTAATGAACACTTTGTTTAATTATGCAATTTTGCTTACTAGGTTTTTGCTAAAATTTATTTAGCAAGTGTTAAAAATATAGAAATAGTTTTGATAGCTTAGTTAAGCTATTTTAAGGTGTTTGTAATCGCTAGATATGCGTTAGCTTGAAACTAGTGCGAAATATTGCGATAAGTTGCTTACTAGGTTTCGGGTTTTTTCCGACGTGGGTTCGATTGGTCGTTGCGAGGTTATATCTATTTTATTCCTCATAATTATTTGTGTTGTGTTGCGCGATCGGGACGATCGGAGTCTAGACTTAGTGTTTTGTAGTTTAGTGACACCAATTAGGGTTTTTGGCCGATGTCGTGCACGATAGATACGCTAAGCGCGCAGTACAATTTTCAGGGCGTTATTCTTGCGTTTCGATGTCTTTTCGTCGATGTAGGATATTTGCTTATGTGATGTGTTTGTGAAATTTTAAGTTCGCAAGCGGGGACTTCGGACGCTACGACAAGGGAAAACAGGTGGTAGGCTTCACTTAGCCAGGAGCGTTGGTGAGTAGATTTAACATCTACAGGGAAATCGTTCGCATGGCGTTATGCGTCTGGGCTAAAGAAGTTATTTCTGTCGCATATTCTATGCCATATTTAGAATTGCGCATTTACCCTATTACTTAGATATTATTGTGCTTGGACTAGTATCCTTAGGACACTCACATATTATTGACGATTCATGTTGCACGAGCAATGATTGTATGCTTCACACACCGTCAATAATTGCCATATCACGCATAACCCACTTATAGATATGATATTGCTTGGTTAGGGACATTGAGACTTTGATTCATATTTCTTTATGTATTGACTTATAGTATACCTGTATATCTATATGCTTACATATATGCCTAGACATGCTTACATGCTAGTTACATGTATACCTATAGGGTATTGTACCATTAGTGATAGGTACATACACACATAATGACATAACTACATGTATACCTTACGTACATACTTCACTTATACCCGGAGGGTATATTACATCATTACTGATAGGTAGATACATATACCTTGCTATACCTTCATGTTTACACACATATCTGGTTATAGCTACATGTTTATCTTTACTTGATGTTATTTAGAATTGGAGGAATTAGGAACCGCATATATTTATATTTGACTTGTTGCAGTTAAATAGCGGCTTTTCCTTTATATGCTTACATTACAGTTGTCTGTTGCATATATTATATTCATGGATTTTCGCATTAAGATATAGATTTTTCATGATGTTTTCTGGATTTGGGGACCGTGGTAGTTCATGAAATTATGTATTATTTAAAAAACCCGGTTTCCCTTGATGATATGATATTACAGCATCCACCATGAGATTTGTCGGTTCTGATTATATACCCAATTCGAGGAGCAGGAGGCACCGTCTGCGGGTAAATGGTGGGGCCCGGAGGTACCCCGGGGCAAGAATCTCAGTGAGGAGATGAGTTAGTGGGGGAACCATACTTTCCGGTGACATTACCAATGACTCGGCGGTTATTATGGGGATACCGAAGGGAGTCATGTGCGTATAGATACGTAGAGAGGCAAGAGTCAGAGCTAGGCACTCGAGCTTTCGGTATAGCGTATGATACGTACCTATCAGGGGGCCAGTCATGGTGACAGCACCTGATAGACCTGCATTTCTGTGTCGATGCTTAACACATTGGTTTCATGATATTTCTTTTTACTCCTTTGTATATATAACAGGGGTTTAGGCCGCTGTTATATATGCCCTTACACCAATATTAGTGGAATGGGACGCTAATATATGTGTATTGACATTAAATTATATACATCATCATATTTATTCATGCAATTTTACCTAGAATGTAAAGGACTCACTGACATTGTATTTAGGACATTTGAGAATTTATTTGATATTGATTACAGGATATATGTGAGATCCGCTTGATATTGTACATTCGGGGTATACGAGATATACTTGATATTGTACATACAGGATATGTGAGATATACTTGATGTTGTACATTAAGGATATGTGAGACTTACTTGATATGATAGCCAAATTGGGGGTTGATTTGAGGAAATTGGGATTTGGATTGTCTTGATGGATTTTGATCCTACCACGATGTGAGGATTCCGTGGAAATGACATGTTTCATTCCATACTCTACATTTACTGTTTATGCACTGCTTCATGCATTAGTGTACCTGTTAGAGTACCTTCCATGACTGTTGCGTTTACATACCTTTATTCATATCATTTCTTCATGTATTAGTAGTACCTGTTAGTGTACCTTTCATGACTGTTGCATTTACATACCTTTATTTATATGCATTGCTTCATATATTAGTTGTACCTGCTAGTGTACCTTTCATGATTTTTGCATTCATATGACTTTTTATTGCTATTAATTGAACATGTTAGATTCACGCTGTACGTGCATACTCGCAATTACCTGCATATGTTATTTACTATTCACGAGTTGGCAACTCACCCCCGTTGTGCCACAGTGTTTGCAGGTGTTCCTCAGGATAGTCAGAGGCAGGATATTATCACCCATCTTATCATCTTTTGCTACGGATACCGCATTAGCTCCTAGTGTGCAATTTGCTTAGGTGGGTTTTTTTGGTTATTCGTTGTATTGTATATTCGTTGTATCCCTGTACTCTCCATCTTCTATTTTCATATTGACCTAAAGACTTGGTGAGGACGATGTTGTATATTATGTTGTGACTTGTTGTCTTTTATACGGTTTCCTTTCTATCATCTTTTATTGCTTCGCTACAGCGTCGTATATTTGTTGTAGTGGTTGTTTTCCGTCTTTGGGCGTGCATTTGCTCCCGTTTGGGGATGCTTTACTTTTTATTTATGTTGTACCCACTTTTGGGGTTGGTTTTTATAAAGGAGGTGCTGCCGAAATTTTCAAGAAAGAAAATTGGACTTAAAGAATTTCTACTTGAGATTTTTTTAAGGGTTTAAACAATGTTTCTTATCTTTTCTTGTCTTTTAATGGTTTAGATTTCTGGGTTTTGGCTTTCTTTTACTGCGTTACGCCTGTAGACGTTGCGTAGTATTAGGGCCGTCACGTGCCAATTTCGGGTCGTGACAGAGTGTTTCCCGTTCTTCAAAGCCCTGAGGAATATCCCAAGTTTCGAATGGTCGGAGGAGTTTCAGATCACTTTTGAGCAATTGAAAATGCACTTGGAGACCCCTCCACTACTCACCCGGCCAGTTGAAGAAGGTGAGCTATCGCAATATCTAGCGGTGTCCGATCAAGCTGCAGGCTTGGTGCTCGTCCGAGAGGTTGAAGGAGTCCAGAGACCGGTCTACTATATAAGCCACGTCTTTAAGGACGCGGAAACAAGGTACCCGGCCATAGAGAAGATTGTCCTGGCGCTTATAGTGGCCTCAAGGAAACTACGACACTACTTCTAGGCACACACCATCCTCGTTCTCACCAAGCGCCTTTTAGGGGCCATTCTCGCTTCCCCCGAGTCTTCTGATCGTTTGGAGAAGTGGAGGTGGGAATTATCCCAATTCGACATCAAATACCGCCCGAGATAGGCTATCAAGGAGCAAGTCCTGGCCGATTTTATCGTCGAATGCACTATTCCCAACAAGGACGCAGTGGCCGTGCCGGCCCCCGGATCTAAACCCTCGATCGAAGAGAGGCCCGACTCCGTCCCTGATTGGGTCCTTTACGTCGACGGGTCATCAACCAAGGATGGCTGTGGTGCAGGCCTTGTCATTCGAGGCCTGAATGAGGCAAAGATGGAGTATTCTTTGAAGCTCGGATTCAAACCCTCAAACAACGCCGCGGTGTACAAGGCTTTGCTAGCTAGACTGCGATCGCATCTGGAGTAGGGCTGAAGGCGATCCAAATCCGCAGTGACTCCGCCCTGGTCGTTGGCTAAGTGACCGGCCGTTTCAAGGCACGGGAACCTCTGATGATGAAATACTTAGCCGAGGTAAGAAGACTACGAAAAGACTTCGACAAAGTTCAAGTGGAGCAGATCCCCTGGCACCTAAACGCCCAGGCTGACGCCCTAAGCAAAGCTAGCTTCCTCCTACACGGCCGACAACAAGAGAAATATCATTTTCGAGGTCTTGCCACGGCCCAGCATGGAAGACAGAGCGACACCATTCCAAGTTTACACGGCCCGGGAAGAAGGCCGGGATTAGAGGAAGCCCCTCGTGGAATTCTTGAAGGAGGGTACGCTCCTAAAAGATCGAGGGGAAGCTCGCCGCCTTCGAGCCAAAGCCACCCATTTCGTCTGGAGCAAAAGGAACCTCTACAAGAAATCCTTCACTCAACCCCTGCTTCGGTGGGTCAATCCCCACGATGCCGACTATATACTCCATGAGGTTCACGAAGGGGTTGGCGAAGCACATCAAGGGGCCGCACTTAGCCCAGAAGACACTCCTCCAAGGGTACTATTGGCCGGCCATCTATCAGGACGCTCAGAAGCTCGTCGAAAGGTGCAAGAGCTGCCAACTCCATGGCAGCATACCCCGCCATCCGGCGACTGAGCTAACGGCCCTAACCCCCTGGCCATTTGCCCAGTGGGGAATGTACATGATAGGCCGATTCTTTACTGGTACGGGCGAGCACAAATACATTCTCATCGCGGTAGACTACTTTACTAAGTGGATCGAGGCCATCCCCATCAGAAAATCGGACGCCACCACGACCATTAAGTTCCTGCAGAACAGCATAATATTCCGGTTTGGGATCCCGAGGTGTATCATCACCAACCATGGGACGAATTTCGAAAAACGAAAAAGTTAAAAAGTTCTGCAGTGAATACCATATATTGATGAAGTTCGCCGTGGTCGCGCACCCCCAGTGCAACGAGCAGGCCGAGGTCGCTAACCGGGACGTTATTCGAGGTCTCTGAGCTCGCCTGGAAGGACGAAAGAGCAGTTGGGTCGACGAATTACCCCGGGTTTTATGGGCCTTGCACACATCGAAGAAGACCCCCACTGGAGAAACCCCCTTCACCTTCTGTTACGGCACCGAGGCGATGGTCCCAGCAGAGATCGGGCTGCCCAGTTAGAGGGTCGAGCACTTCAACGATGAAGCAAACACCTCGGCCCTCCGGACTAATTTGGATATATTGTTGGAGAAGCGGGACCGGGCACAGATCAGAGTTGCCGCTTACCAACAACAAACTACCCGCTACTACAACGCACGAGTCAAGCATCGCGCCTTCAAAACCAGAGATTTGGTCCTAAGGTGGAACGAGTTCATTGATCAGGGCAAATTGCACAAGTTGTCTCTGAAGTGGGACGGCTCATTTCTCATCTCCAAAGTCTTTCCCGACGAGGCCTATTGCTTACAAGACATGGCAGGTCGCAAATTTCCACGGCCCTACAACGCCGAGAAGCTCAAGTTGTATCTTTGAAAAGTATATCTATGAATAAATATTTCTTCTTTGACAAAGGGATGTAAATTTTTCTAAGTTTTTTTAATAATAAGAAGGAACTTCCCTTATGTGTTTCCCTCTTCCTCGGTTCAAAGCTCACGGATTTCGTTTCGCGAAAATACTCAAATGCACCCATAAGGACAAAAAGGAAACAATAGAACGTCGCAAAAAGGAGAGCTTCATTTATTTATCAAAAGGTATTGTGGGCTCCTCAGCCTTACATAAAAATTAAAATTACAACAGAGGGGGAACGGGGTCAAGGAAACACTACTGGTGATACTCCATGGAGATCTCCGCCAGCCGAGCTCTTACCTCTTCAGCCCGCCCCAGCTGATGATGTCCATGAACTCGGGATGCCACGGAAGTGCCGGGCGCCCCATCTGCCGAGCCCTGGCTTACGATCTTTCTCTTTTGGAAGCACTCCAAAAGGAGGGCCACAGATTGGTCGTGCATGTTCTTCGAGATGAGGCCTATGACGTAGATCGTGCGCACTTTTCGAGCGCCTTGTCCAACAGCTCCTCGGAGAGGGGGTTGTACAGCCCCGGGGACCTCCTCCAAATTGCGTACATCAACAATTGGAAGAGGGATGACTGGCGAGGAAGTAGACGGTCGATATGATCCTCGAGGAGCTGGACAATACCCCAGTACCCCTCCTCGGAAACGGACTGGTCGTACAGGTAGACGTCATCGGGAGTGATGATCTCTTCAATCGCGTAAATACTCCCGACCATCTCAAAAAAGCAATGCTGAAACGAACCCATTTCCTTCTCTACTTATAGCCTCAATAGAATCCCTAAGGGCCCAAATTTGCGTGCGCGCGGGCGCGAATCCTGGGATTTTCTCAATTCTTCTAATACCGCACCGCCACATGGCGGGCATCCCATATTTCTCAGCCAACCGAAGTCAGAACGACGCGGAACTTAGAACGCTTCGCCTCACCCGTGTGTTCCTGCCACGTGCCACCCGCGACGGTCACTCTTCCAGACTTTCACACACCAAGGAAGGTCGGGCAACGCCTCGCAAAACAGAGTAGCTTCCATGCTCTGTCCAACCTTAGTGGGTAACTCCTTACCCATCTACGCTAAGGATCCAAAGCCCTCCTCGGGAGGCCACCGAGCATGGAATCCATGGCTGGTAGTTTACTACCCACCGACGCCAAGGATCAAAGCCCTCGTCAAGAGGCCACCGAGAAGCTTCCCTGCTCGGTCAATCCATGGCCGGTAGTTTACTACCCAACGACGCCAAGGATCAAAGCCCTCGTCAGGAGGCCACCGAGCAGCTTCCCTGCTCGGTCAATCCATGGCTGGTAGTTTACTACCCAACGACGCCAAGGATCAAAGCCCTTGTCAGGAGGCCACCGAGCAGCTTCCCTGCTCGGTCAATCCATGGCTGGTAATTTACTACCCACCGATGCCAAGGATCAAAGCCCTCGCCAGGAGACCACCGAGCAGCTTCCCTACTCGGTCAATCCATGGCTGGTAGTTTACTACCCACCGACGCCAAGGATCAAAGCCCTCGTCAAGAGGCCACCGAGCAGCTTCCCTGCTCGGCCCATCCTTAGTGGGTAAATCCTTACCCATCTATGCTAAGGATCCAAAGCCCTCTTCGGGAGGCCACCGAGAAGCTTTCCTGCTCGGTCAATCCATGGCTGGTAGTTTACTACCCACCGACGCCAAGGATCAAAGCCCTCGTCAGGAGGCCACCGAGCAGCTTCCCTGCTCGGTCAATACATGGCTGGTAGTTTACTACCCACCGACACCAAGGATCAAAGCCCTCATCAAGAGGCCACCGAGCAGCTTCCCTGCTCGGTCCATCCTTAGTGGGTAACTCCTTACCCATCTACGCTAAGGATCCAAAGCTCTCATCGGGAGGCCACCGAGTAGCTTTCTTGCTCGGTAAATCCATGGCTGGTAGTTTACTACCCACCGACGCCAAGGATCAAAGCCCTCATCAAGAGGCCACCGAGCAGCTTCCCTGCTCGGTCCATCTTTAGTAGGTAACTCCTTACCCATCTATGCTAAGGATCCAAAGCCTTACTCGGGAGGCCACCGAGCAGCTTTCCTGCTCGGTAAATCCATGGCTGGTAGTTTACTACCCACCAACGCCAAGGATCAAAGACCTCGTCAAGAGGCCACCGAGCAGCTTCCTTGCTCGGTCCATCATTAGTTGGTAACTCCTTACCCATCTACGCTAAGGATCCAAAGCCCTCATCGGGAGGCCACCGAGCAGTGGGTAACTCCCTACCTATCTGTACTAAGGATCAGAAGCCCTCAACCCCGGCGACGCCGACCAATCTTAAGAGAGGTGGTCGCCGGTCCAACTCGAGGGAATAGGCAAGTTTACACCTTCCTACTCGGAGGTGCCAACCAACATACCTTCAACGAGCGATCGCCATCTCGACTTCAGGGCCCTAAGGACGCCGACCTTACACCGTCCTTTGTACACTTGACAAATAATTGGATTTAACTCTACGCGCGATCGCCAACTAATAGCCGACCTAGCGCATGGCTCGTCAGGCAAGGAAAATGAAGACATTACCACACAAAAATTTCGGCAAAAGGGCTTTATTCACAACTCTGGAGTCTTTACAAAGGTATTGTAGGCTCCTCATCCTTACAAAATCACCCGAAGGCTTAAAAATTCCAAAACAAAAACAAGAAAAAAAATGAAGAAGGCGGAGAGGCTCAGGCCTCGGGGTCGGGGAGGACCTCGATGTGCTCCGCGCTAGCGTCGGAAGCCGAGGTGGCGGCTTGAGGGTCTGTGCTTACAGAAGGAGCCTCGGCACTGCGAGCCGGGGTGGTCGACTTATCCCCAACACCCCCACCGGGGGCCTTCCCCCCGGCGGCACTTCCGGTGGCATTCCCCTGCGTCTGATACTCGAGGGGGTACTTGTTAGATATGTATGCCCTAGAGGCCATTATTGTATAGTACTAGTTTGTATAATACATTTTGGAGGCTTGGGATATATATACGGGTTTACAACAGTCTTGCTCGATATAGTAGTATGCTACTTGGTTTGTTTCTATCTTAATATGTGTATATGTTTCTTTTAACATATCGCTGAAAACATATTGGTAGAGCCCTTAGGATTTTTGCTTGACTACCGGCGTTGTGATGGCGATCACACTAGTGGGGGCTGGGTAGTCTATAAGCACATCCTTATTTTGGTCCCTAGTCGTAGGATTATCGAGACAGGGCATCGATACTCCAGAGTAGACTGGTGCATACGCTTCTCTTCCCAGCAGGGGAGATGGTCTGTCCCACAGCCATCAGTACGTCGTACTGGAGATAGTATGCAGGTGCTCGTTAGGTTACGAGTACACTGGACAGGACTCGTCGGGAACTGGTGGTTGGTATTATACCTATCGTCAGTTAACAGTTCCCAGGTGACACGAGTACAGCTTAGTCCGCTGACTTGACACTGTCACTTCGCCTCGAGTGTGTTCCCACTGTTCTTAGATTACTACCCTACCACGGCTCTACTGAGTCATGCAAACAGGTAGTAGTTGGGTGCAGTCCTGAAGCACTTGGAGGCAGTGACGGTTAGACAGGATTCGTCTCTCCCGGTATTGGGAGTTGATATCGCGCTATATCTAGGAGAGCCATTACACATTATCGTCCCTGGCCAAGGCAAGCGAAAATTGCTGGTAGGTTTTCCAGTAGATTCTTAGGGTGTTTTGGGCTACACTCTGACACGGCTTGTACCGCTATTAGGGGACCGACGTTTACCGCCCCCTAGGCCCGCCATGCGATATTCTTAGACGAATAGACCGGACTGTACGGAGATTGTCACATTCAGGCTCAGTAGGAGTTATGATGGGTTCACCTCATCAGTCTTCTTGTCGGCATCTACCTGGAGACCGTTACGTACAGCTATTACCGCTTGCGGCCTATGGTTAAACCCACTGCCAGCGTAGTGTCGAGCCTTTAGAGTCCCACACAGAGGGTTACTCGCTTTTGGGCAAAACAGAGTAGAGGTCGCATGGTTTTGCGACAGGGTTCGTTCACACTCGCGCACTTGTGCACGTTTTAGTGTCCGGGCAATTATTACTAGCGGGCTTTGGTTTAAGTCAGATCCTAGTATTTGTTTTGGGATTGGTTTTGTCTCAGTGTATTCGTGTTCCTTGGAACACGGATGCGGGTGTGTATGCACAGTTGACAGAGGCAGAGGCAGAGGATTCTCATTAGGGTTGTTGACCATTTGACTTTGGTTGACTTGTTGACCATTTGACTTTGGTTGACTTGTTGACCGTTGACTTTTTCTAAACCCTAATGAGAATGAGAAATAATATGATTAATAATATTAATTAAGGATTATTGTGTCATGGTTGAGTTGAACATTTGACTTTTGTTGACTTTGTTGACCGGTTGACCATTGTTGACTTGTTGACCATCATCATTTCATTGCTATGACTTTTGTTTACTTGTTGTTCTTTACAAAAATGCAATAATTGCATGAAATGATAATGGTCATTGAAACTAACCATAACAATACTTGATTATTATTATTATCATTATTATTTTTTGCTTTTGTGAGTATGGTTGCATTATGAGAGCTCATTCTATCATCTTCTTTCTCTCTCATAAAAAAAAAAGCTCTCCCTCTTCCTCTCTCAAGGTTCAAGTGTTCCATGAGTTGGAAATCATTAACCTTTGAGACAAAACCACCATAACTCTTCTCTACTCATTCTAAGGTTCTAGGTTTAGCACACCAAACACCTTAGTTATCTCTAGGTTGAGATAAAGCTCAAGTTCGAGGCCCTCGGATGGATCCATCTACGACAAAGAGGAGACGACGAGGAGAAGCCGTTCAAGCCACTACGAGGAGCAAGCAAGGAGGTGAACCGCCAAAAGAAGAGAAGGAGTTCAAGACCTAGGTATAACCATTCTACATAGTAGCTAAAACTTATAGTATATTTGTTAATTCTTGTTTAGCAAAGATCCTTATTGCATGGTCCATGTTACCTTTTGAGGAAAATTTTGATTTTTACCTATTCCGCCTCCCCGAAAGAGCCGAGGTGGGTAACGTGGACCTAACAGTGGTATCAAAGCCTAGCTAAGTAACAACTAACTGTTAGTAAAGTGTTTAGAACTTCGATCCGGAAAAAATCCCGAAAACAAACCAAAAAATGTATTTTCTGTCGATTTTCAAAACAGGATTAAAAATATTTTGTATGACATGAAAAATACAAGCAGGGTTTTCTGGGGATTGTCAAGAAATTTGAGCCCATGACTCGGCTAACTCGCCGCGGAACCGCGGCGGAACGATCCGCGGTCGAGTTGACTCGGCCGCGGCTCCAATTTGTTGCAGATTCCTCTGTTTGGTGTTTTGGGATTTTTGAGATATTTAGTTTCTGCCCAGATTATCCAGAGAAAAATGTTTTTTTTGAGGTAGTTACAAATTTGTATTTTGATCGGAGTTCTACAAACTTTGGCTAAATGGTTATATCTGTACTGTGATATATGCACTGAACATCGGCTAATCGCTATACGTCGATTAGTGGGGGTTGTGCATATCTGTGATCTGTAATGTTGTTGGATTGTGTATATGAACTTGTTGGATTGTCACAGATGAATAGCCGGGTTTTGTGAGATGAGAGTTTTCTTTATCTTTCATTTGATGTAAAATGTAAATTGATGTAATATTATTTTTTATGGCCGCACATCCGGGATGAGGTTGTAGCCGCCATTGTATATTATTTCTTTTATTATTTTTGCTCCTAGGATAGACCTAAGGTGGGGTACACAAACTACCGGGTACTTTGAAGTGCCGAGTGGCCTACTCACGTTGTTGAGGGAGGCTGCTTCACTTCGGGTATTTGGCGGGTAGTTTGCCGCATCCGTAGGGGTCTAGGGTGGGGTTTGGCTATTCATCGCGACCGTGTAATCCGTCTTTCGTTGCAGGCTC
Source organism: Agapanthus africanus (assembly GCA_030015575.1). Lineage (NCBI taxonomy): Eukaryota > Viridiplantae > Streptophyta > Magnoliopsida > Asparagales > Amaryllidaceae > Agapanthus > Agapanthus africanus. The sequence continues at coordinate 403,389,148 of CM057349.1, read as the reverse complement.
GAACGAAACGCGGATTCTTAACATATCCAATGTGTTAATCTGAGATCTGGAATGGCTATCATTGCATCTGACAAATATATATATCTATATATGATATCTAGTAGGTGTTGCTTATATTTTGCATCCGCGCTAGTCCAGCCCCCGCTCTGTCATTAGTTAAGTAACCTAACGGGTAATGACGGGGCCCCGTGGCGAATGCGGATGGCATAAGCGTACGTCATATTTTCGTTGTTTTCTGCAATGGTAAGATTAATTGATGGGACGCATTATATTAATGCAAAGAAAAAACAAACCTAAAAAGACGTTGGAACAATTTTCAAAAAGCTGTTATTGCAAGGACGTTCTCTTTTGTTTTGCACAGAGGTATTCGGTTATGAATGCCCAGCACCTCACTCGACGAGGCAAGGGCCGAGATCCATTCATCAGGAGTGACCCCTTGGACAAAAGTTTGCGTCAGGGTAATAACTTCAATATAGTCGATTATTCTTGCTTTTCATCGAGGTATTCAGTTTGGAATATCCTGCACCTCATTCGACGAGGAAAGAGCCGAGATCCCTTCATAGGGAGTGACCTCTTTAGCAAAAGTTATCATCACTATAATTTTAAAAAGGTTATCAGGTTCCTTCAACTATATCAAGTTCATTACGTTAACGGGTTTTTCGCCAAAAACTCAGCCGTAGCCCTCCGTCATTTCTTATAAGTTATACTTAGTATTCGTGCTGCGTTTGTTGACTGTGTCAAGGCGCAGTGAACAGTAGCTGAGTATTGCTTATCTGCTGGATACAATGTGATTGGTTAGGACAGTCGTATAATCTTGTTGACTGTGTCAAGGGTTATGCGGATGGGTTTAATGCAATCAAGATAATGACGGGTTGAACTTGAGTAGGACTTTTTGATTTGTTGACTGTGTCAAGGTCACTTGGGTCCTAGGGGCAAAAATCCACATCGGGAGTTTCTAAAGAAACTGAAACTTGCAGATTTAGCATACCTTCTGGAGTGTGGTGACTAGAGTGGATTCCATCTAGGTCATCGCACAAAGATAGTTGGATCCCGATCCCACTGATGAGTTGGATTACTCTCGGGAGATTATTTCACTTAACAATCAATGCTATAAACCTAGTAGGTGTCTAGAACGGTGTTAGCAGGGCTATGCCTCCAGGGAAAAGAGGTTATTTAATTAAGGAACTTCGCGAAAGCGTTGGAAAACCTCCCTCGAAGTACCAACACTAGCCTGGCTGAAAGGTTAAGCAAGTATTGTAACGTGCGATTAATCCTGACTAGTTCTTCTTTTAGGGTTTGAAGAAGAATTTGAGGAAACAGTGGGAGCCATCCTGGTTAAATAAATCAATAAACCAATCTAATCTTGCAAGAGCGCACGCTGAGTGTTTCTTTTCTCTCTCTCCAGGTAGCAACCATTTCACGCCCTAATCAAGATAATAAAATGTATCGCTTGACCGATCCGAATTCTTATTCGGGGCTGGGGAACGTTGGTTCGGCTCTAACTTACGACAACAGTCATAAGTATAAGAAAGGGAAAGAGGATTGTATGGATTCCAAGGATACCCAGTTGAAGAAGAAGTATAGTTTTGCATCTACTTCAGGTGTTCTTGTAATTGAGAAATGCTTTACGGTCAGCCCTACTTCAGGTGTTCTTGTAATTGAAGAAGAAGCATAGTTTTCCTTTTTAAGGGTGTCCCGCGCCGTCTTCAAAGTGGCGGTGAGCACTCTGGCATCCTCCAACTTGGACGCAGCGACCTTATTGGACTCCCTTAAAACTCGGATGGACTCCCGGTAGTTGGCGTTCACCCCCTTCTCAGTAGCCACCCGTTCTTCGAGGACGGCGATCCTCTCCCTCGCCTGACACAACTTCTGGCTCAGGCTCTCCTCCCGCGTGGAAGACTCGCCTGCTATCTGCATCGCCGGGGCGATTTCCTCGTGCTCCATGTTAGCGACAAGGGCGCAGTGCTGGAGGACCTAAGGAAAACGAAAGGAGGGGTTAAAAAGGTATCCGATCCTGCAAACAAAAGGCTTAATGAAAACCCGAACGGGAGGTGGACACTGACTTGCACGGGCTCTGAGTTATGGCCGCGATTTGGGCCTTGAGGGTCTCCCGGGGGATTTTGCCCCCAGCCGACCGTTCCATCTCCGAGAGCAAGATATCGACGACAGAAAGCCTTAAGGTCACCTCGAAGCGAAGATCCCCCTCCTGCACGAAGATCGGTGAAGACGGGGCTCGAGACACTGTCCTTTTGTGCCGGTTGAGGGGGACCACGGGAGGGTCGGCCTCATCCGCCACCTCCAAAACCCGGGGTTCCTGCTCCCGAGCGTGTTTGTGGCTCTCCCCGTTGTTGGTCTCCAGAGCCCGGGGTGTAGTGGAATGCCTAGCCGAAGCGGCCGCCGACGGGGCCGGGCTTGAAGAGGGGCGTGACGAGCCGGCGCCTCTGGCCTTCATCCCCTTCTTCTCAGCCATGGCAGCCAAAAATTTGGAGCGGTCCATCGGTTCTACAAAAAGGGAAAATACACAAAGGGAGTTAGCGATGCCAGAAAGAATAGAAGAAAAATATGCAAGTCTAAATAGGTCGTCTAGGCTCCTGACTTACTCGGGAACTGAGCGGGGCTGAGCCCGACCCAACTAAGGGCCTGGTCGGAAAGCAAAACGTTGGCCCGTCGAATAGGCTCCCACACCGACACCGCCCTTGCTTCGGGAGAGGACGACCGCCTCACTCGCGGGCAGCCTACCCTGTGCCACTGAACAGACACAAGCCAATCCTCACCCTCGGGTGGCCCGACAAATAGAAACTTCTCCTTCCATTCATGGATGGAAGAAGGAACTGCTACGACCCCCGACCCAGCCGCCCCTTCCCTATGTTTTCTAACGGAAATATATACCCAGCTCGGCTCGTCCTTACGAGTGCCGGGATGATTTTTGTAGCAAAGGGAGGAAAGGAGAAGGGTCAAGCTGAAGAGGATTTCTTGTAGTCTCAACCGGACCAGAAACCCGAAAAGAATCCTCCACGAGTTCGGTACTTGCTGGCCCGGAACTAGTTGAAAACAACGCGGCGCGGCGCTAACCTTGGGGTGTTAGTTATATGTATGCCCTAGAAGCCATTATTGTATATATGATGTATATTATAGTGGATGCTTGGACATATATAGAGAGGACTTTCTTGCTCGACATGACAGTATGCTATCTGGTTAATTTTATCTTAACATGTGGACTGTATTTATACTGTCTTGCTCTCACATGTTGATAAAGACCTTAGGATATGTACTTGACTACCAGGACTATGATGGAGATCATACTAGTGGGGCTAGGGAGGTTCACAAGTACATCCTTTAATTGTTCCCAGTCGAGGGAATATCAAGACAAGGCATCGATATTCCAGAGTAGACTAGCATATACGCTTCTTGACCCATATGATGGGAGATGAATGATCCCACATCCATTGGTGTTTGACATCAGAGATGGTATATTGGTGCTCAGTGGAGACCGGGTACACTGAACATGACTCGCCGAGGACTCCTATGTGGTAGTATACCTTTCGTAAGATAGCAGTTCTCTGGTGACACTGGTACAGATTAGTCTGTAGACCCGAGATTTTCATAGAGTTTTGTGTGGCTCCCACTATGCTTTGATTTTCTTCCTACCACGCTCAAGAGGAGTTGTCAAAACAGGTGGATTTTGGGTACAGTCCCGAGTCACATGAAGGCAATGAGCGATAGGAAGGGTTTCGTCTCTCCCGGTATTGGGGTTGATGTTGCGCTATACTCGATTGGTTATAACTGGAAGTTCCTGGCCAGGGCTGCTGTCGAGATTTACTGATAAGTGTTATCAGTAGTTTCTCGAACCGTTATAAGCCAGACATCGGCATGACTTATCACGTTACTGGGGTCTGACGATTTCCACCCATAGACATGATATGCGATATATCAGACGAAGAGATAGGACTGTACGGTAGTGTTACTGATAGGCTTCATGGAGACTGTCGACAGGCTTGCTTGTTGATCTTCATATCGCTCAATACCCAGGTAGCCGTTACGTCCAGCTAGTACCGTTGACGGCTTATAGATGAATGATGTGATCATCACCTACTGCTAGCGTATTGACGAGTTTTTAGAGTCCCACACAGAAGTTCCCTGGCAAGCGAAACGAAGTAGGACACATATGTATATGTGTGTGGGCCTGATTAAATACGTGTATGTGATACCGTACTGTAATCTGGCAATCATATGTTATCGGTTCGGTTATATGTGATATAACCAGATTGTCGAATCAAGTGTTGATTTGATAATGTGATATACAGATAAATGATATTAGTCGGTCATATGTAATATAACCGGATTATTAAATCAAGTGTTGATTTAATAATTTGATATATATTATATGTGATATAATTATATCTTAAATAATATCATTAGCTCGCAAATTATTCTTCATTATATATATATTAATATATATATATATATATATATATATATAATGAAGCATGCCATTTATGTTTCTATTATGTGAAAATAGAAATGAGGTGTAAAGTGGTAGCATGGTTGAAAGCATGAGATTTACTCTTGTTTATTCATCTTGACTCGCTATTCAAGCATGGTTGCAATTTTATATTGCATAATTGAATGCTTGAATGAGTGAGGGGTCAAGACTTGGGATTCATTCTTGCTCATTCTCAACACTTAGCCATTTTATGTTGAGTTTCTCCCATGGTTGCTCTCTAACTTCTTCTTTCTCCTCTTGTCATGGTTCAAGCTTCAACCCTCACATGTGATGTGAATCATGAAACTTGAACACAAACTTGTGAGCTCTTTACATCCCCTACTTCACCATCCTACACTTGACTAACGATCAAGTGTAGCGTGTTTCCTACACTAAAGTGTTTAGTGTAAAAACTAGCTTGAATTAGAGGGACTTCGCGTGGATCATCTTCGGCATGAAGGTCATCGGAGGAAGCCCATTCAAAGTCTCAAGAGAAGCCTAGTGGAGTCGCGGGACTACTACACGGAGCAAGTGAAAAGAAGGACCGTCTACAAAGGTTGTATTCTTGTTCTCTTGATATAAAAGTAGTTTACATTAGCTTTTGTCTAAATCTCTAGTTAAAGATTCTTAGTTTAGAGTTGCTTAGCATGACAATTTTTTGAAAATGGCATGAACGATACCTCCCGAAACCTTGCTGTCGTGCTAGGGAACCCTACAGTGGTATCAGAGCCAAACTAGAGATTTAGACGGATTGTGTAGGATTACGAAACCGAAACTACTCCAAAACTTAAAACGTCAAAACCTGGTTTCTGTCGATTTTTAAATGGGCTCTAAATTTTTTTTAAACAACTGCAGAATGTCATATGAGATATTACATGAACACAGAAGAAATTTGAACCCACTTGGCCGGATTTTGGCCGAGCATATGAGCTCCAAATCCGAGCAGGCCGGCCCATTCAGGGTATTTTGGCTTCAAATTTTTTTTGTTCCAGGATCTGGGTTTTGGTGTTTCAGGTATTGTTTGTTTTTGCTAAAATTTCATGAGATGTTAATGTTCTATAAAGGCGATTCGGAGTGTTTCGTAGTCGTAATTCTAACTCTATTTCGGGTTATTTAGACGGTGCTAAAAAGTTCAAACGGATATCAAATACCCACTTTAATCCTCGCTGGAAAATTTTCCAAGAGTTGGATTTTTTCGAAGTTAAAGAACATTCAAATATCATGCAAGGGATTCGATGGATCCTCTAGAAGAACGAAACCCTAACTCGATTCTATGACCGTAAGAACTGTCGCCAAACCCTCGGGTTTGCGGTGGTTACATGGAGCCATAGGTGAGGCAAGGGTTGGCCCTTCTATGGTTGGTCCATAGGTACTGCGGCATGTTCTGAGTATTTTTAACTGCGCTCAAGTGTTGAGCTTTTCGGGAAAATTTGGGTGTTTGTTGATTCGATCGGAATGTTTAACATCGTCTAGCTATTTGATGGCATGTGATGTTATGTGTTGCTTGGATATGTTATATTGGATCGTCGTGTTTTGAATAGCCGGGGGTTATATGTGAGATGAGATTTTTTATTTTCATTCATGTAAAATTCATTGTAAGTAATATTCTTTTATTGGGGCACTTCCGGGTTGAGGATGATATCACCATTGTTGTATATTATTTACTTTTCCGCATTAAGATAGACCCAAGACGGGGAGCACAAGTGACCGAGTTCTAGAGTCCAGTGGGAGATCATCTTGAGTAGTCGAGTCCGGGTCTCTTAACTCTAGAATTGATAGGATTGCTTGCCGCTCTCGTAGGGGTCTAGGGATGTGGTTTTGGCTATTCATCGCGACCGTGGAATCCATGTTTTATACTGGCTTAACTTAAAACACGGAATTCCTAGTATATCCAATATTTCATATGTTATCTTCTGCTGCTGATATTCTGTGATGTGATCACTTTATATGCGTGAAACGAATGTTTTATTATTGTATATATGATATGTAATAAACGTTGCTTATGTTTTGCACCCGTGCGAGTCCCGCCCCGCTATGCCGTTAGTTAAGTAACCTAACGATGCATAACGGGTTACTATGGCGAATGCGGAGGGCATAAGCGTACGTTGTATTTTCGTTTCTTCTGTGATTCTTAGGAAGCATAAGTGATGGGACTTCATTAATATGATTAATGAAAGAAAAGAAACCTAAAGATATTGTAGAATCAAATTTTCAAAAAGAGTAGCTCTAGTTTTTGCTTTGCATAGCGGTATTCCTTGTAGAATATCCAGCACCTCATTCGATGAGGAAAGAGCCAAGATCCCTTCACCGGGAGTGACCTCTTTAGCAAAACTAGCAAATGCTACAACTCATTCGGGTTTTTTTGACTGCTTCTCTAGTTCTTGTTTGCATAGTGGTATTCTTGAATATCCTGCACCTCATTCGATGAGGAAAAAGCCGATATCCCTTCACCGGGAGTGACCTCTTTAGCAAATCTAGAAAAGCCTCAAAAACACTCCTTTTCAAAATCACCAGATTCTGCAACGATATCAAGTTCATTACGCTCATGGTTTTCTTAAAAACCTGCATAGCCTTCCGTCATTTAAGATAGGTACTATTTAGTATTCGTGTTGCGTTTGTTGACCTTGTCAAGGCGTAGTGTGCGGTAGCTGATTAGTGCTTATCTGTGAGCATGTGATGCGATTGGATTAGGGTAGTCATTCGGCCTTGTTGACCTTGTCAAGGGTCGTGCGGGTGGGTTTAATTCAATCAAAAAATGACGGATAGAACTTGACTAGCGCTTATGGTTTGTTGACCTTGTCAAGGTCATAAGTGGCTAGGGGTAAAAACCATTATCGGGAATTTCAAGTGTTGAAATTTGCAATGAGATTGCATACCTTCTGTGAGATAGTTGGATCCCGATACCCACTGCGAGTAAGAGTTACTCCTGGGAGAGTTTTACACATCACAATTAGCCAATCAAGTAGGTTTCTAGAAAGGTGTTAACGGGGTCACGCCCCTGGGAAAACGAGGTTTATTTTAATTAGGTCCGTGCGAAAGCACGGGGAACCTCCCTCAAAGAACCAGCACTGGCCTGACTGAAAGATTGGCGAACTTGTAAGGTGTAATTAATCCCGGCTAGTCTTACCTTTTAGGGTTTGAAGGAAGATTTGATAAAAACAGTGGGAACCGTCCTGATTAGATAAGATAATAACCAATCTAATCTTGCATAGAGTGCACGCAAAGTGATTATCCTTCTCTCTCTCCTGGTAGTGACCAATGTCACTCCTTAATCAAGATAATAATATAGATGTATTGACCGAACCCGCTTGTTATACTGAGCAGGGGAACGTTGGTTCCGCTCCAACTTATAAGTGTTATAAGTCCGAGCAGGAAATAGGGGAATATCTGGATTACCACGCCACCCAGACAAAGAATAAGTATGTTGATGCATCTTTTTCGGGTGTGTTAGTTATAGAGAACTGTTTCTCAGTACACTCTACGTCCTGGGTATGTGATACCGGATCAGGATCCCACATATGTAATATGTTACATGGGCTACAGAAAGGTAGAAAACTGGGAAAGGGTGATATATCTCTAAGTGTTAGAGAATGGTGCAAGTGTTGCAGCCAAATCAATTGGCAGATATCACCTTGTATTACCAAATACATTGATTCTAAACTAAAGTTATTATATACTGAACCTGATATACAACATTACATCAGTTTCTTTATTAAGTTAAAGAAGAATATAATTCTGTATTGGCGAATAATTTTGTGAACATTTTCCTTAATCAAGAGTTGATTGGATCAGGCACGTTATGTAATAGCATATAAGTTCTAAATCAAACCACAGTTCAAACTATTTAGAACACACACAAGAGGAGTAGTTCGGAAATGAATGAATCCTTCTTATGACATTGTAGACTAGGTCATATCAATGCGACACGAATAGCTAAGTTACATAAGGATGAATATGAGAATCTATTCAAATTTTCATCTTATGATACTTTTCAGTCTTGTCTCAAAGGTAAAATGTCCAATACTCCATTTACTGGAAACAGAGAAAGAGTTATTGAACTCTCAGGACGCATACATGATGATGTATACGGTCCTATGTCTACAAATGCCAAGGTTGGTTCTTTGTACTTCATTATATTCACTGATCTTCTCTCAGGATTCGGACATATTTTCCTGATGAAACACAAGTCTGAAAATTTTGAGAAATTCAAGGAAGATAAGCTTGAAGATTAAGAACCAGACGTGTAGAAATATTAAGTCCTTTGATCACATCAAGGAAGAGAATACTTGCGCATGGAATTCCTGGAGTTTCTAAAAGGAGAATGAGATTCTCTCTCAACTTACTCCTTCGAATACACCATAGCACAACGGTGTATCGGGGCGGAGGTATCGCACCCTATGAGATATGGCACGCTCTATGATGAGTATTGCTGAGTTACCTATTTTCTTTTGGTGTTATGCACTTGAGAAGCTGCATATCTATTGAATGGGATTCCAACCAAATCAGTGCCTACCACTACATATGAGATATGGAATGGAAAGAGACCATGTCTTAAACGAGTTAAGATATGGGGTTGTCCGGCCTATGTTGAAAAGCAAAATCCGGACAAGCTCGAGGCAAGGTCAGTTCTGTATGTTTGTTAGGATATCCCAAACGTTTGCGAGGGTATATCTTCTACCTAACTGAGGAGCAAAAGGTGTTTTGTTTCTCAGCATGCCACCTTTTTAGAAAAGGAATTACTTGTGAAGAAATTTATGGACATGAGGTAGAACTGGAAGTTGTTCCAGCTTTACAAACTAACAGTTGATGATTTGGTGAAACCAAATGATTCAATAGTCTCCAACGAACCTCGGCCTCTCCGCGAATCTGGTAGGGTTTCTCATCCACTTGAAAGATACTACGGTCTTCTCGATGATAGTGGGAGCAAGGATTGCATCATGGTAGATGATGGCCCAACTAGGTTCAGGCAGGCCATCACGAGCGGGGACTCTGTAAAAAGGCTGGATGCTATACGATCAAAGATGGAATCCATATACACCAACAAAGTATGACTTTGCATGTTGCACCTGAAGGGGTAAAACCCATTGGGAGCAAATGGATCTTGAGAAGATTCTTGGTGTAAATGGAAAAGTTGAGAATTTCAAAGCTATGCTTAAGTCCATCAGGATCAATGCAAGTATCACGAAGATGGAACATCTGTTTTGATGTGACAGTCAAAGAGTTTGACTTCATCAAAATGGTAGATGAACCTTGTATATACAAGAAGGTTGTAGAGAGTAAGGTTGTCTTCCACGTATTGTACGTAGATGACATACTCTTGATAGGAAATGGTTTCCTATGCTACACTCGGTCAAGCTCCTCTTATCACGATGATTATCCATAGAAGATCTGGATGATACCTACTACATCTTGTGGATTATGATCTATGGTGATAGATCTAAGTGGATGTTGGGAGTGTCCCAAATCCAGGTACATTAACACCATACTAAAGGGGTTTAGTATGGAGGATTCTAAGCGTGGTGGTTCGCCCACTTACTCAGGAATCACTCTCTCCAAAAAGATGTCTCCTAAGACTGATTTGAAGAGAGCTCGCGTGCAAGGGATACCCTATACTTCGGCGGTAGGCTCTATCATGTATGCGATGTCATGTACTAGACTAGATGTAGTTGACTCACTAGGAGTAGTGATCAGGAATCAATCGGATCTTGGCAGAATCACTGGACAGCTGTGGAGGACATTCTTAAGTACTTGAGAAGCACTAAAAGAATGTTCTTGGTTCGAGCTTCCAGAGTGATAAGGTCTACTGAAAGTCAATCACAGGAATTGTCTTTACCCTCAGTGGAGGGACGGTATGTTGGAAGAGTTCCAAGCTAGATACCGTGACATACTAGACGATAAAGGCCAATTATATCGCTACCAACGATACTACCAAAGAATTGTCTGGATGAATAAGGTTCATATGATGAACTTGGTTCCTCCCATTGGGCATCCAATACCTGTGTGGGGATGACAATGGAGCTGTGGCTTTAGCCTAGGAGCCCTGGTCCCGTCAGCGATCCAGACACATTCTTAGACAGTGTCACCTGATCAGGGAGATAGTTGATCTTCGGGAGATCGAGGTCAGGAGAGTTGACACAGAGGATAACACAGCGGATCCACTCACCGAGGCAATTCCCCAGATGCTATTCAAGATACTTTTGGGACGTTGGGTATGATATACTATAACAACTGGCCTTAGTGCAAGTGGGAGATTGTTAGTTATATGTATACCCTAGAGGCCATTATTGTACATATGATGTATATTATAGTGGATGCTTGGACACTTATAGAGAGGACTTTCTTGCTCGACATGATAGTATGCTTTCTGGTTACCTTTATCTTAACATGTAGACTGGTATTTATACTGTCTTGCTCTCACATATTGATAAAGGCCTTAGGATATATACTTGACCACCAGGACTATGATGGAGATCATACTAGTGGGGCCAGGGTAGTTCACAAGTACATCCTTTAATTGTTCCTAGTCGAGGGAATATCGAGACAGGGCATCGATATTCCAGAGTAGACTAGCGTATACGCTTCTTGACCCATATGATGGGCGATGGATGATCCCACATCCATTGGTGTTTGACATCAGAGATGGTATACGGGTGCTCAGTGGAGACTGAGTACACTGAACAGGACTCACCGAGGACTCCTATGTGGTAGTATACCTATCGTCAGATAGCAGTTCTCTGGTGACACTGGTACAGGTTAGTCTGTAGGCCCGAGATCGTCATAGAGTTTTTTGTGGCTCCCACTGTGCTTTGATTTCCTCCCTACCACGTTCAAGAGAAGTTGTGCAAACAGGTGGATTTTGAGTACAGTTCCAAGTCACATGGAGGCAATGAGCGATAGGAGGGGTTTCGTCTCTCCCGGTATTGGGGGTTGATGTTGCGCTATGCTCGATTGGCTATAACTGAAAGTCCCTAGCCAGGGCTGCTGCCGAGATTTACTGATAAGTGTTATCAGTAGATTCTCGAACCGTTATAGGCCAGATATCGGCATGACTTATCACGTTACTGGGGTCTGACGATTTCCACCCCTAGACATGATATGCGACATATCAGACGAAGAGACCGGACTGTACGGTAGTGTTACTGATAGGCTTCATGGAGACCGTGGACAGGCTTGCTTGTTGATCTTCATATCGCTCAATACCCGGGTAGCCGTTACGTCTAGCTAGTATCGCTGACGGCTTATAGGTGACTGATGTGATCATCACCTACTGCCGGTGTATTGACGAGTCTTTAGAGTCCCACACAGAAGTTCCCTGGTTCAAGCGAAATGAAGTAGGACACATATGTGATATGTGTGTGGGCCTGATTAAATATGTATATGTGATACCGTATTGTAATCTGGCAGTCATCTGTTATCGGTTCGGTTATATGTGATATAACCAGATTGTCGAATCAAGTGTTAATTTGATAATGTGATATATAGATAAATGATATTAGTCGGTCATATGTAATATAACCGGATTATTAAATCAAGTGTTGATTTAATAATGTGATATATATTATTTGTGATATAATTATATCTTAAATAATATCATTAGCTCACTAATTATTCTTCATTATATATATATTAATATATATGATATATAATAATAATAATAATAATAATAATAATAATAATGAAGCATGTCATTTATATTTCTATTTTGTGAAAATAGAAATGAGGTGTAAAGTGGAAGCATGGTTGCAAGCATGGGATTTACTCTTGTTTATTCATCTTGACTCATTATTCAAGCATGGTTGCAATTTTATATTGCATAATTCCATGCTTGAATGAGTGAGGGGTCAAGACTGGCATTCATTCTTGCTCATTCTCAACACTTAGCCATTTTATGTTGAGTTTCTCCCATGGTTGCTCTCTGGCTTCTTCTTTCTCCTCTTGTCACGGTTCAAGCTTCAACCCTCACATGTGATGTGAATCATGAAACTTGAACACAAACTTGTGAGCTCTTTACGTCCCCTACTTCACCATCCTATACTTGACTAGCGATCAAGTGTAGTGTGTTTCCTACACTAAAGTATTTAGTGTAAAAGCTAGCTTGAATTGGAGGGACTTCGCGTGGATCATCTTCGGCACGAAAGTCATCGGAAGAAGCCCGTTCAAAGTCTCAAGAGAAGCCTAGTGGAGTCACAGGACTACTACACGGAGCAAGTGAAGAGAAGGGCCGTCTACAAAGGTTGTATTCTTGTTCTCTTGATGTAAAAGTAGTTTACATTAGATTTTGTCTAAATCTCTAGTTAAAGATTCTTAGTTTAGAGTTGCTTAGCATAATTTTTTGAAAATGGTATGGACGATACCTCCCGAAACCTTGCTGTCGTACTAGGAAACCCTACAGGGGGAAAAGGGCAGACGCATTCCAGCCCAAAAGGCATCCAGGTACAAGGCGATCTCCTTACCCCGCACCTAGTCAGCCCTCCCTCCCTCCCTAGCCAAGTGAAGCAAATAGCCAGGGGGAATGTGGAAGCGAACCCGGATTGTGGTGAGCCCGTCCACATTCCTCAGGAAGGAGGGCACGTCGCGAGCACTCTTGATACGCGCTTTCGGGACCATCCCCGTCGCACGACCACCGGAAACACGGGTGACCCTAACTCCCCGGCGGGAACCCGACTCGGAAGAATAAGCAGAGGAAGAAGCAGCAAAAGAAGCAGCAGAAGAAGCGGCGGAAGACTCTCTAGACTCTACCCTGACTATCTCAATATACTCTCTAGAGGAAGACATCTAACCTGAGCAAAAGGAGTCCTCCGAGGAAAGAGCGCGAGAAATCCGACCTAAAGGAGAGAGCGTGAGAGATCCGACCTAAAGGGAAGAGCGCCGAGCTAACTCATGCAGCGATGAGGAAATGATAGTGAAGTGTGGACCCTGGGGGATCCCACCTCTATTTATAGCATTTGGCAAGCGCATCCAACGGCGCCGATTGTTTCCCGCCAAAACAATGCTTCACGATGACCATCAACGTTCCCCGTGTCTCAAGAGCGTTGGACGCGTCCCCCTAAACGCAAAGGACATCGGTGGCCCGACACGTCATCCAACCAGCGCCGGACGCGTGGCCTGACGCCTCAACGAACGTACGATCGAATCGGCGCTTCCCCTTTAATGCACAATGTCATCTCTGATCCGCTGACGTCATCAGAAGATATGACTTACTGCCCGGGAATCCATGCCGACGAGGTCTTCAGCTAAGAAATTAGCCCGGGTGACCGATCAGACCACTCTCGACCCGGCCCATAAATAGGTCGGGACGAGAGTGGGGGGCTAATGATGATGCTCATAAGTGGGAGCTCCCCAGATCACGACACGTGGCAGAAGACGTGTCCTGATGCTTACAAGAAAGGAGCAAGCACGGTACATTGAAGGCGTACCCCGGGCCTTCGGCCCAAGGATGTTCTCGACCTTCGATGGCCTCCCAAAACACTCCTATGCTCGTCTTATAAATAACCGTTGGCTCACCTCCGAGCCCTCCTACGCACTGGTCTTCCTCAGCCCTCCCAGCTCGTCCCTGAGCTATCACAGAACCGAACTAGCTCGGCCACCCGTCCTTTTTAGGCCTCTCGCCGAGCTAGGCCTCCTTGGTCTCACCAACAGACCCAGAGCACATATCACAGGCGTCCCCGCCATGGCTCCGCGAATCTTGCCATACGCGAGATATCCGCCGCTCCATGATCCCGCGTTCCACGCCATCGTGTTCCTCCGTTAACGGGCGTACCTAGTCATTGATGGAGGATCCCGCCGTTCGTGTAGACATATCTCCAGGGGCATAACGACCGGCGTGAATCTCGCGCCCGCCAGCCTATGGCTGCCACTATATAAATCCCCTCTCAGACGACTCAGGTAAGGCAATTCTTATCCAATAGGCCGCTACTCTGCCCAAATATCTCGACTAACTTGATTGTCGGAGGGTCCACGGTGGTACAACCACCCCGGGACTTCCTTGCAGGCAGCTCGACTTCATTCCAAATTAAGCCCACTGAGATCCACACACTTCAGGAGGCAATCCTCAAATCCAATCTCAGCCATTCATCAACGCTCGCAACAGATCAACGGAAGACAACATCTGAAAGAGATCCAGAGCTCCATCAGCTCCAAACATATCTTAGGAGTTTAACTCCTCACAATATATATATATATATATATATATATATATAATAATAATAATAATAATAATAATAATAATAAATCATTCTTTTTGGGAGTACAACTTCCAGTATAAGGGCTAAGCCCCTTTTCCTGTTGGCGTCCGGCGCCCGCGTGCCAAGCACGTGGGGCCCGACGTTCACGTGACAAGCACGTTGGGCGATGCACCCGGCACCCGCGTAACAGGCACGTGGGGCGATGCGCCCAGCGCCCGCGTGCTAGGCACGTGGGGCGATGCGCCCAGTGCCCGTGTGCTAGGCACATGAGGCGCTGGCGTTCACGCGTCCTTTGGACGTTATTTCCCCTTTTTTTATATACATACACACTTCCCCCGTTATAAAAAATTTTTAGCGGGGCGTTGCCCCACACCGCGCAAGGGGGCTGCTAGCCCTCTTGACCCCCAACCTGCTATCCGGGTAGCGGGACCCTCATAAACTCCTCAGAGCCCCCGATATATCCAAAATCCCTTACTGCACAACACACGCACATTACACATTGAGTTCACATGACCGGTTTGACCCATCAATCGGAAGTTCCTTCGCTCCAAAGGCGAGGGGTAATTAACGGCAGCTTAGTCCGCGGCTGCCGGAGATTCGGGTCCCCACAATCAATAAACCCCCTGCCTACCCTAGGCAGGGGGAATCTATAGTATGCCTGACAAACGACGTGTATTCCCATCTCAATGGGGGTGACGAAAAACATCCTACAAAACCGAGTGAGATCTGTAATCCACCGATTGAAAACCATGTTTTTGATGAGGTGTCTGAGAAGTTTAAATTTGACTTGATTGAGGATATCAATGTTGGGGATATTTTTGAAGATGAACCCACCGATTGAAAACCTTCAATTCCATGTGGCCTGAACTTTTAACTGTTCTTTCCGAACCTCATTTGCTTCTTAATATCGTTGATGAAGATTTGACCGAATGTGTGGATGAGCTTACTCTTGAGGGTAATTTTGAGGATACCTTTGAGGATGAACTCGCTTTATTGGAAGAGTTGGATTCTCTGACTCATCACATCCCTTCCATCGAATATGAACATCCTCTCGAACTTTCAACCTATTCTACTTTCTAATTACTTCCTCCTATCTTTTCCATTGATCTATCTAAATTGTAAGACGATATTTCACCTTCATCTACCACACCTGTTTCACCAATTTCTGTCGTCCTATATTTTCTTACGAATCTTGAGAAGTTTGATCCAATTTCTAAAACTGTTGATAAATTAGTGCAGTTGAAGAATTCCAAAGTTAGACTTCGATCATTAAAGGCTGCACTAATTTATTCAACCGATTTAAAACCTCAAGTTCGTACTCCATTTCTTTCCCCCTTTCGTTCTTCTTCTCATTTCCATTCACTAAGACTTCATACCACTTCCATCCATATACAGTCTCGAGTTGTCTTCACTTCTATCCTCCACACATTCTTCCACCAACTATGGTGTCATCTTGATAAAATATTTGAGTTGTTGGTGTTGAATTTTGGTCTTTGCAAAGTCTTGTATATATATTATATTCTCTCCCTTCTTACTTTGAACTTCAATGTTTAAACAGTGAAAACACTATTTTACTTAAGTTTGGGGGCGTTTTTTAGTGTATATATCTTGTCTTCTTTTGGGAAATTTCTTGCAGTGAAATTCCCTTAAAAAAAAGAAAGGGAAAGAAAAAAAAAGAAAAGAAAGAAAAGAAAAGAAAAGAAAAATCTATCCGACATTTTGAAAGCTCAACAATTTTGTGACCTTTTTGTGGCATGACAGTGAGGACGCTGTCTAGTTAAAGTTTGGGGGTAGCTCGGTGAGCTTTCATTTGCATCATGCATTGCATTTATATTAACCAATAAAAATTTGAAAATTTTCCAAAAAATATTTAAAAAAAATTTCGTCAAGTTAGCAGATGAGGAAACTTAGACTCGGGTCCGACAATTTAGATTGATAGGTTAAAAATAACTAAATTTTAGGATTAGAAATTGAAAACCCGAAAAATAACCCTTCTTGAGTTTAACCGTAAAAAATATGCGTCTTTGCATCACATTACACGTGTCGTGGGTCTTGAGAACTGGATGACAAGTTTGATATGTCTTTTAAAACAAAATAGAAAATCTTCGTGAGATCAATCAAGTTTGTTTAGAAATAAGTAATATTGAGTATAATTCATGAGTGAAATTGAGATGAAGGGAAAGTATTGAAATCTTTAATAGAGGCTAAATCTGAAAAATAACATATCTTGAGCTTGATTGGAGTGATTGTACACCTTAACCACACAAATACATCTTTAATTTTGGGATGAAAAGTATAAATTGAAGAATCTTCGTTGGTATTTTTATAATAAGTCTTTGTTTTGTGGCCTAGGTTGCTTGGGTAATTAATTCCTTAGGGGTATTTCTACACCTAATGCCTTAAAGACATTTGGTCTGGGAATATTGACCCAAAACTCGCTAAGTTGCCTAGAAAACCTAATAAAACAAGTCAAGCAAGTGTTCCCTCTGAGTTAAAAGTTCTTGCGGTTCTTTGTGGAAGAATCATCTTGGCTGGGACGAGTTCGAGTGCAAAAATGTAGGTAACAGATATATGAAAGTTTAAATTGAAGCTACAAGATTAAAAAACTATTGCGCACATTCACGAAGGTGATGTCACGCCCCGCTTCCCAAAATAAAATGAAGAGGTAACGTGGTATGGTCCGCAACCTAACTGTATTGAAGGTGGTTTATTCAATACAATTACGTTAATCGTATGAATATCTATAACATGCGGGATATGTACCAAAATGAATAATAAAAGCGGAAGGCATTTATTTCTATTAACAAAAAATTTATTATATCCCAAAAGAAATGAGTTAAATAAACTAAATAGTTTAATTACATCGAAGGAAAGAAGCAAAACTCTAAACATGTGGGCAACGGACAAAAATATAACTAGCTAATCATCCGTCGACAAGTCTGCATAACCTTCATTTGTATGCTCCACACCTTGATCCTCATCATAATATACGATCTCACCTAACGAACATTCTAAAGATAGAGAAAAGAGAAAAAGGAAAGTCCATCAACGAATTACACTCGGGTAGGACTGCCTTATAAGAAAGTAAGGGTACAAAAAAAACAAACAAGTGTATATAAGTATGATATATGTATAAAAATATGATGTATATATGTATGAGGGTATGGGGTATATGTAAATAGGGTATGTTGTATGAGGTATCTGCTAGGTAAATGTTCACATTAGTTTGTTAAATAAGGGTCCGGATACTCGTGATTATTCCGTTGTGGCCACGGAGCAACAACTGGGGAAGTGAAATGTACAGTTTCACTTTCCGAAATCATGATCGAGTAGTAAGAGAATCCGAGTTTCGTATATCCATACCTAATCAAACCACATATTCTCGTTGTTCAGTGTAAAGGTTTTGACGTATTAGAGTTAGTGCGTATATCGTCTGGGCATGAAATTACCACCTTGTATGTCATCTACATATTGGATTATTCACCTTTAATATAGGGTTAGTATTAGTCTGAAGATCGGGTTAGTATTCACCCGAATATTGGGTTAGTAGTCGTCCACATATTGAAGTGTGCCTGCAGAGATCTTCATTTATAAAGTATTTCATACCTAGATTCACGCATTCTAATCTTAACGGTATCATGTGTCATGTATGTCGTAAGTTTGTATTTCAAATAGTTGATCTCATTTAATATGGGCTTCCACAACCACTCATTTTATCTTATTACTTCTTAAAGTTTTTAAGGTGTATTCATAGTATTTTATAGAAACCTTAGTTAATAAAGTTCATGATATTATATTGTAGTTATTGTTTATAAAAAAACCATTGTATTTTAGAGTAAATATAATTTGGAAAACCCATGGTATTTTAATGAAAATATCTTTTAATGAAAGATTGTGGTATTTATTTGAAATTATGTTTTAATAAAAATTTAGATATTCTTTTGGGAAATATCCATTTATAAAAGTTTATGAATTTTGTTGAAAATAGTCTTTACTAAAGGTCGAGGTATTTAGAGAAATTATAATTTTTAGGATGGATTTAAGATATTTTATTGTAAATGACAATTTATAATGTTCTGGTGTTTATTTGGATGTAACATTTTAGAAATACGTCGTGTTGGCAACCGCTGCACATGGACGACAGGACTTATGTTCTTTTCAGAAACGGTTGCCTATCAACCACGAAGTATTTATGTAAAATATTACCCTATTTAAATTATAGTATTTTATTAAATGTGATATTCTATAAAAACAACTCCGCGCTGACAACCGCTGCACATGAACGGTAGGATTTGTCACCTTTTCAGAGACAATTGTCTGGTAACCACGGGGTGTTTCATGTAAAATATTATCATATTAGCGCATCTTATTAAATCTTAGTGGTTATAGATTGAAAAAATATTAATATAAAAATATTTCTTTAAGTGAAAGGGTATTAATATGAAACACTATAATATAACTATCTTATTAGAATAATATGGTATTTATGCGAATATAATTTGTTTTGATAATATCGTACGGTATATATAGTTTTAGGTATTATAACAACCTTTCCCAAGATAGAGTATTTTAATAAAACTGAAATAATGAGTAGATAAGAGTAAAAATAAAATATCATTTTCATATGCCTACAGTATTTTATGCAAATTGTTCTATATTATATGGGTACTTTAATTAAATACAACATATTAATAAAATGAGTGTATTTTGTGCAAGCAACCTATTTTGAGATCTAATTGGTATCATACGGTAAAATTATTATATCAACTTAGTATCCAATAAGCAAAGTGTAGTTTTTTTTATTATGGATATGTGTGTACATGAGGGATATGTCATTATCCCGTGATATTAATATCAAATCTATGGATTTATAAATTTGATGGTATTATAATATGAGCTTGCAAGGCTAAGTTTAATATCATATTAAGGCAAAATTCAAGATTAGTATTTAGATCTGAGAACCTAAAAGACAGAAGGTGATAAATGAAAATGATGAAAGATGGATCCTATCTTTTGATTTGAGATGTTGATCGATGGATCGAAAGCGTAGCCTTGTACTAAAACCTTAATAACCCAGCGCTCAGATTTTTTCTCGATGATTGGATGGAACCACAGCGTAGGCGTCGTCGATACAAAGAACCAGGTATTACGAATTTTTGTAACATACAACACTTCAGTCAATTTTCTTGACTTATCCGAAATGAATTTTAAGTTATTCATTCCAATGCCTTTAACTGTTACAGTGATTCATTGTCTATGAAAAGTCGATCACCATCACTTTCTTTTTTGAAAAGTTCCAAACATAGATCTATTATTCATTATATGCCTAGTGGCACCCGAATCAAGATACCAATTTATGTCGCTTCCAACCATATTGATTTCAGAAATCATTATGATAAATCCATCTTTGACCATATTTGCTACCAATTTTTTTTCTATTTTGAGATATCGACAATCTTTTGAAAAGTTAGATAATTTATGAAAAAATGCATGGATAAAGAATGCATTAACAAGGTTAAAATTTAGATATTTGTTAGCCTAAGAGTTCTTCTCTTCCGAATCCATGGTCTCGGTCTCGTACGTGTTGAGTCAATTGTTTTCCATAAACCCTCTTCATATTCAATTGTTTTCCAACAGTGAGTGCGTAGTCCAGTTTGACAAGTTTGAGATTCATCACCTCATCGTAAATGTTTCGGTGTCATTGATAAACACGAGTAATATTGCTTTAAAATTGTTGTTGCAAATTTTGGGATTGAAGTTGACGATAAGAAAAAACATAAACACAATAAGAAAAAACATAAACACAATAAATACAATAAATTGGGTTGAGACACGTTTAACATTATCTTTAAAACAATATTCGCTATGTCACAATGCAGCAAAGATTGATGCGATTTGCTTTTAGAATACAACAACTTGGCCTTGTGTTTACAATTATCCACGTTGCACCCGCAGATAATTGTCCGAATAACTTGATCTTTTTAAATGCCAAAATAAAAGAGGAGAGAGAAGGATTGTGTGTATTCAAACAATGAAAATGGATGTAATATGTAGGTTTCCAAAAGTTTTAGAAGCAACCCTTTACTGATGTTGCAACAGTAACCCAAGAGTTGCTTTGAGAAGTCACGACCAGCAGAGAATGAATAACCGTAGGGTCTGATTCAAATTATTAAACATTAACTCCCTCCACTAGTAAGCACCTGTCATCTCCTGTGGTGGGTTTTGGTCCGTTACTTCCACCAAAACCTACTTTCTTAACCAATCACTTCCAACTCTTTTCGTTCATTGACTAAGTCAAACATCCCTAGTTCCGCTCCCAAAACAAAGATAAATACTAAACATTTATACTTAGAAATTATACATATTAATTTATTAAAATTATTTATATTATATAAATAATATAACATATTCTCAGAAAAAGGATCAGCTGTCAGAAATCCTGCTCATAGATCATACATGTTTTGCACGTAGAATACACCAATACACAGGCCTTCTGTTATACACAAATCTCGATTGTTGAATTCGATTTTGGATGAATTTGAAACGTTTCATGCAATAGGATGGGTACCATTTTGCTTCTTAAAGCAGGAACTCCGAATCCGATGTTCTCACATGATCTTTGCACCTACCATGATCAATTTCTTTCTCATTTATCATCATTTAAGAGAGAATACGCTGGCATCATTTAAAAAAAATATCTAGGTAAGTAAATAAGTTGGCAATGGAAAAACCTGTGCGAAAATGAATCATTTAGAGAAAAATATTTTGACCAATAAAAGTCTATAGAAAAAAATAGTAAAATTTGTATGCAAATATTTTTTTTTTGCCCCCTATCTTTGACATACATATGTTCTTCATAACACGATTTCCCTATAATTCTAGCTGAGTTTTCTACCGAGAGTAGTAATATTAGGAACTAGAGGCTTCCAACAAAATGTATAGTTACCACACAAACTTTTTGACAAAGGTCACTATTAATGGTAAAACTTTTTTGCAGTGTGCAAAAGATTTAAAATTCAAATTCCGCATAGAGCCTGTTATTCCCAACCAATAACAAAACCCGTTTAGTCACCGCCTCCATTCCATTGCAACTCCGAGCAAGAACTTTTATTTTGAAACAGCTTTCTACAGTTCTTTTCATTTATTCTTACCTGCTTTCTTTACTCTCAAGTGTCGAGGTCATTTTCTCAACTTTCTTTAAAAGGTGTTTTATTTTCAAAGAAAATTTTCACTGATCGAGCAATACTTGCTTTTTCCCTGCCCATGATTTTTCTACCAAAGAGATTAACCAAGAAACAAAATGGTAGGATCCACAGCACCTAGATATTAGTGTCAAACAAATAGGCCCATGATGTCTGTCTCTTAAGTAAACTTTTTTGGTAAACAAATTGTGGACAGAAAAAGTACTGTCTTACCGAATACAAAACATGTATACTTTAAAAGTCTCACAGTGCTTTCTTGCCATGGGGAAAAACAAAGGTTTCAAGCATGACCCGGATTCCAAAAGATCAAAGCTTACTTTAGAAATGACTGATAAAAACGATCATATAAAACCAAAATCCCGAAAAATAAACATACCTACAGCTCATTTTGGGCATAGCTTTTCTTCCAGAAAAAGAAAAAGGTAATTAGTGGGGTCTGAAAATTTAGTACAGTGACTAATATATATGGGCTTCCAGGTCCCTGGATGATTAAAAAAGCAGCACTAGGAATATCTGGATTTTTTTGTCAAATAAAAGGTGCAAAAATATAATTAAATGTCTTCTTGATTTCTTAATATCTACAGAAAAGGAGAAAAATTAAAGAAATGATCAATCAGAATCACTAGCTCAAACTTCAATAAATTGGTAACAGGAAAGCAAAGTTATAGCGGGACGCACGACATCTTACCATGCAGATACAGGTTCAGCTCCCATATTCATCGTCCTCATCGGAAAGCAGGCAATCCATTATTTGCTCCCTATACAGGGGAACAGGAATAATCTCAAATAAAACTTGCAAAATTATTATAGAAATATTTTGGATCAATAACCCTTTTAAGTGGAAAACCATTAATGGCTACTCATTGAGTAAGAAGAAAACGAAAATGAGTGAAGGTGCCTGCCTCAAATCTAGAAAGTAGTTATCCACATCAAATAACCAAACATTTGCAACTAGACCATGAGCATAGCTCGGTTGGTCATAGCACTTCCACAAAGTGTGTGGGGATCAATTCCCAAGAGAGGAAGTGCTCACGGTTTAACACGTTTGGCGCAAATCCGTAACCCCTGAATGTGTGTTTGATGTGTGCGTGAGGTTAGGATTATGGGGCAGTTCCCAAAAAAAGGTATAATTCTAAGTTTTCCATTCATAAGAAAAAAGAAAGAAAGAAAAGGATATAGTTGTTTACACTTTTTAAGTAAAAGAACACAAGTGCTGATGGAAAATAAAATTCTTGGATTGTTCATACTTGATGCCAATTACAGATTCCATATAAAACAAGTTACTCAATTTAAAACTAAAATTGTGCATCAATACGGATTCTCTTTGAATCATGGATAGTCTTCTAGAGAGGCATACATCGAGGATACAATAATATTAGCACAAGCCCGATGCCTGAGCTGTGAAAGTAAATGCATTTCTGGGGCATCTAAGCATCCAAATAGTATTATTAGAAGTTCTCCATTTCCTTGACAAATTATCGGCATCAAACGGTTAGGTAGATGATTTACCTATCTAAAGCAATCAAAGGTGAGCAAGAGCAACACTATTAAGAAAATGAAGAGACTTGCAATTTTAAACTGATGTCATGGAGCATACGCTAAGAAATGGCAGACACACTAATTCTTTGCTATTTTAACTCAAAAGTAGAGGAGTCTCAAATTGAAATCCTAATTTCATTCTTTGCACGATACATGGTAAGGAATTTTCTCACTACTTTAAGCAACAAATATCTTAAAATTTTCATTTTTAACTTTCTAAAATTTTATGAAATATCCTATTAATACTAAAAATGTATAAAAATATTTTTAGATATGTACATGTGCATCGAATATGCATATAACTAGTACACATAAATAGAAGGACCATTCTCACCTTAAGCAACTACTATCAGTGTATACCCTGTCCTTTGCTCTATCTGTCATGGGTCGAGGCAGAAGAGAATAGAAATGCTCGAGGGATGTCGTCTCAGATGGAAGGATCTGAAAGCAGCAGCTTTGACAACATTTTGCAATGAAAATTCCACTTCTTTTTAGGGATTTCTCACAAACATTTTTCATATTCTGCTGATCAGACTCGCTCAACGGGCTTCCACACATAGGACAGAGGTGCTCAGATGGATTCACTTCGCCATTTTTGACATTTTGAAACTTGGGACGTAATCGAGATGGCAGGAAATCATGATAGCCATTCTCTATAAATTTATTAAAATGAAATGGCTTAAGTTTTTCTGCTGTTCTTACAATAGTGCGTTCTCGAGACGGGTTCTCTTCCTGCAAGATATATTCAAATGGAGGTATTAATAAATAATCTATGCCTTTGCACCAAAACTCTGAAGTCAGTGGCATGGGTTGAGGGACAAATTTTTATATTTTTGCAATCCCCCACGGTTAGGCTTCCTTTCTGTTGATCAATTAATTTATTTTTAAAGGCTTAATTATGCCAAAAAAAAACTATACCTTTTCCACAGCACCACCTACAAACCTTGTACATTGCAAGATGGTCCAAAAACTTTCATATTAACAAAAACATATCCATGGCCTTAACAGAATCTGTAAAACATGGTTATAGTAAATATATACATCGGGAACTTGAGTTTTCGGTAGCAGCTTGAAAATTTATGACCTTTATGGAAGTCTAGGATAGCTTTCGGTAGTTCAGTGAAATTAATCCCTTTAAATGCATGCGTGATGGTACAATCTTTGTCTCTGTCACCGGTCTACACCAACGTTGTGATTAGAATTTGAGATTTGGGA
Source organism: Agapanthus africanus (assembly GCA_030015575.1). Classification (NCBI taxonomy): domain Eukaryota; kingdom Viridiplantae; phylum Streptophyta; class Magnoliopsida; order Asparagales; family Amaryllidaceae; genus Agapanthus; species Agapanthus africanus. The sequence continues at coordinate 403,364,525 of CM057349.1, read as the reverse complement.
TATACATTTTGTATATTCGAGCATAATTTTACCTTTATCAGGCAAAAACGAAAGAGGATACATAAATTTACCTGTAAGCGTGCAACAAATGATGAAACCAAACCATTGATGCCAGAAGATGGCCTATTGAGCAGTTGCTGTGTCTTCAAACTATATAGTTACTTAGAGTGAGCCATCTTTAGTCACATTTTTATAATAAAAAAATCAAGGTTAAAAAAAGTCTGACCTATCAAATTGACAAAGCATGCTAAGCTCCTGAGAAAGACAATCACGCAGAGGAAGCACAACAGGAACTGCCCATCTTGCATCAACATACTGTAAATCAGCAGGCAAAGAATAACCCTGACCCTGAGGAAATATAACAAGAGATTTGATAACTAGAATATAGACAGTTTAATGATATGTTATTGACTTATTTCATAACATAGATGTTAGTTGCAGTCCTTCTGCCGTATATAAACATGGTGTGAGCTGTTCACAAACCTTTACGGTTGAAGAAATTATGTGGCGTGCTATTCCAGATGTACACGACCCAAGCACAAGTTTATTGAATTTATTATCCAGAGCAATCTGAGGACATAAAAAATATAAAACCGTGACAGGGGAAAAAATGTTATTGGTATGCTCTCATATTTACGGTTTATAAGAATGTGAATGAACAAGTTACAACGGAACCTTTTGCAAAGAACATATGCGCAAATGCTGGAGAAAATCTTCCTTCCCAGTGGCATCAGTAATGGCGAGTAGTAATTCGTTGAGTTTGTTTCTGCCTTCGGTACACTCTAGAGAATAAATGCTTTCTATAGGAGTAATATGCAATTCTTTCTGAGGCGGACCTAAATCTGACACGATCGAACCGATCTCTTTAATTGCTTGGTCAACTTCATGAGATGGTTTGGGGGAGAGCATTTTCTCATCAATAAAAGCAACACCAACTCCAAATACTGGTAAAGCTTGGGATTTGCTAGCATCCCAGCTCTTTAGTGCTTTGCATTGCATCTCATGAATAAATTGTAAAGCCACTCTACACAAATCATATAATTGATATATTATAATATCAATGATTTAAAAAACATTTTTTCTTTTTTTGCATTTCTGTATATTTGAAATTTTCTAATAAACATTCTGAAAAGAAGTTGGGCACTCAGATAGGGTCAGAGAATCACCAAAGGAAAAACCTGCCAAACACGAAATCTCAACAACAGGACTAGTGACAGTATAAACTTGCATAATGAAAAGGTCGTTTCGTACATCTTACATATGATAAAAATAAAACCAACAACGAAAAAATAATGATAATATGAAAGAAGCAGAAATATATCCTGTGGAATAAAATCCTCTCCACATCAGGGTCTATTCGAAAAGGAGGTGTAAAAATAAAAAAGCACAAGCACATACAATGGATACACAAGAATATATATACATACATATATGAGAATAATGGAGAAAAGATGTCATAGGAGGGAATTCCCTCCTATGGCGTCGAAAAAATACCCACTCCCTAGTTTTTTCCGACGATCGGCACCTACCATGTTCATCGTCATCATCTAAGATGTAGATACACCAAATTTCATGTGATTCTACAACTTTTTCACCGTTGATTTAGCAATGTAAAAAGTTCTATTGTTGGTAAACCGTTAATTTTGAACCCACTAAATCAACGGTGAAAATGTTGTAGAATCACATGAAATTTGGTATACCCACATCTTAGATGATGACGATGAAGTTGGTGGATGCCGATCGTCGGAAAAAACTAGGTAGGGGATGTTTTTTCGACGCCATAGGAGGAAATCCCCTCCTATGGCCTCTTTCCTCCATTAATCTCTACATATATATATATATATATATATATATATATATATAGAGAGAGAGAGAGAGAGAGAGAGAGAGAGAGGCCATAGGAGGGAATTTCCTCCTATGGCGTTGAAAAAATACAACCCCCACCATTTTTTCCGACAATCGGCACCCATCATCATCATCATCATCATTGTTATCATCTATAAGATGTACATATACCAAATTTCATGTGATTCCACCACCTTTTCACCGTTGAATTAGCAATGTAAAAAGTTCTATTGTCGGTAAACCATTAATTTTGCATCAACTAAATCAACGGTGAAAAAATGGTATAATCACATGAAATTTGGTGTATCCACATCTTAGATGATAAAGATGGAAGTGATGTATGCCGATCGTCGAAAAAAATCACGGAGCATGTATTTTTCCAACGCCATAGGAGGAAATCCCCTCCTATGGTATGTGTGTGTGTGTGTGTGTGTATATATATATATATATATATATATATAGGAAAGAGAGCATAGGAGGGGATTTCCTCCTATCGCGTCGGAAAAGTACGTCCTCCCTCATTTTTTCCGACGATTGGCACCCATCATCTTCATTGTTATCATATAAAATATGGGTACACCTTCATGTGATTCTACAACTTTTTCACCGTTGATTTAGCAATGTAAAAAGTTCTGTTGTCGGTAAACCGTTAATTTTGAAGCCACTAAATCAACGGTGAAAAAGTTGTAGAATCATATGAAATTTGGTGTAACCGCATCTTAGATGATAACGATGAAGATGATGGGTGCCGATCGTCAGAAAAATGAGGGAGGGTGTACCTTTTCGACGCCATAGGAGGAAATTCACCTTTCCTCCATTATTCTCTCTCTCTCTCTCTCTCTCTCTCTCTATATATATATATATATATATATGGGTCTCGTTTCTGGTCGAGATATAATGGTAGAAAATTAGTGAATTACAATCCTACCATATATGCTAATATTAGAATCATTTGTCATCCATCTAAATTGAGAATTCAATCAGTTAAGAAAAAATAAGCTAGCATTTTCTTTCTAATGGTTGATGTAAAATAAAAAGAAATCACTTCAATACAGGGAAGGAGACAAGGGTCAAGAGGGAAGGTCTACAAAGAATAGTAAATGCCGCCTACTTTTATTCTCTAATATATTAAAATTCATAGAACAACCCTAACATCAAGCTACCCACGAAACCCTAACAACGCGAATGTATCAGATACTCCCTAAATTGTGTGGTTAGAAGAAGTAAAATCATATATAAAGGGTTTAAAGATAGCAAGACTGCTAAATTTGTCTACGAATATCTATAATTAGACTCAAAATCGCAAGCGACCTACTAGAGCCCAAACGCAGAATTCAAAATCCAGAAATTAATTTGCAAAAAACTTGTAACAATTATATTTAGAACGAACCTGGAGGCAGGACCACCAGAAAAGGCGACGAGAACTTTATCGGTGGGCGAGATCATGGCGTTGGATGTGACGGCGTGCTTGAACTTTCCAAATATATACAATCGAAAGCAGGATACACACATAGTGTTGTAAGATTGCTCCAACTCTCCGCACTTTGAGCACAGCTTGTGATCGGCGCGGCCATTGCCGTTGACGGAGAGAGCTTCTAGGGCCTGCTCGTGCTGAGTTAGGGTTAGGGTTTGGTCCTCCGCATCGGCGTTTTCTGACTTTGAGCAGTTGGATTGGCAAGCTCCTCTGCCTCCACACGATGCCATGGATTCGCCGAAGTTTTTTCCGGGTTGGGGGGACAGCGGCAGAGAGAGGCGGATTAGGTGTAGAGTGAAGCCCACGAGAGAGAGAGGCCAGGGCGAGCACGAGATTGGAAAGCGCGCAGTCGAGGCAACGTGGCGGCTCCGGATTGGGCTTGCCTCGTGGAGTGCTGGGAGTGGGCACGGGGGTTTACACGTTTCTCCCCTATTAAACCCACCAAATCCACTTGGTACATGGAATGGACATTTGTAGCAAGATTGAGATGAGATGATCACATATCTAATTCTAAACAATGACGTGTTTTGTTTTCTTTAATCATTTCCGGCTGTGCAACCGGCGAGGTCCAATAAGGGCCGGTGGATGGCGGCAAGACCGGCGACAAACGGCCGATCGACGGCGAGACCGGCGACGATCGGTAACGGGCGGCGGACGACCGGCCGGCGACGAACGTCCGATCGGCACGGACCGGACGGTGAACGATCGGCGATAACTGCGGCCGGCCGACCGTGAACGGCCGATCGGCGGTGGGCAGGCCAACGAACAACCGATCGGCGGTGGGCAGGTTGCCGAACGACTGACGATGGACGATGCGGACGACAGGCTGGAGGGTGGCGATGGAGGCCGATAGCAATGGGCGGTGCGGACGACAGATCGGAGGGTGGCGAGGGAGACCGGTGGCAAATGATCATGGATCATTTCATATTAGGCAGGAATATTTCGTGCTAATCTTGGATAGACAAATGTTTTCGGAGGAATAATATTACTATGGAATAGGGTCATTTGATCACCATGATAATTTTATATTCCCGGACATATTTTTTACACCTAAACAAGCGTGTTAATATTTCATGATAATTTAAAATTACCATGTAGAGTAACTCCTATCAAGAGCAACCTGTATTTGTTTTATTAATCAAGCCATCCTTTTCAATAACAGCCAATTAAAAAAATCATACTTTGCGGACAAGCATTAGAGTTCAATTTTATTTGGCTAAATTTCAACTCGCAATCATGAATGCTTATTTTTCATACCTGAACTGTTAAAATAATGAATTGCTATTATGAATTTTCAGAGTATCATAAAACTACCATAAATAGTGTTAACGGAGAATTATGAAATGACTATATTGTACTTTTACATAAATTAACAAATATATATATATATATATATATATATATATATATATATATATATATAAAGAATCAACTTTTTTGGACTTCTTTTGTTAATTAAATTATATAAAAGATATTATATTTTAACCAAAAAAGAATTGAAGTCTAATAAAAAGTAGAATTAAAAGGAATTGAAGTCTAGAAAAAAAGTAGAATTAACTTTTTCGGACTTTTTTGTTAATTAAATTATATAAAAGATATTATATTTTAACCAAAAAAGGAATTGAAGTCTTAAAAAAATGTAGAATTAAAAGGAATTGAAGTCTAGAAAAAAAAAAGTAGAATTAACTTTTTCGGACTTCTTTTGTTTATTAAATTATATAAAAGATATTATATTTTAACTAAAAAAGAGTCGAAGTGTTGTTAATTAAATTATATAAAAGATATTATATTTTAACTAAAAAAGAATTGAAGTGTTGTTAATTAAATTATATAAAAGATATTATCTTTCATCCAAAAATGGAATTGAAGTCTAGAAAAAAAGTAGAATTAGCTTTTTCGGACTTCTTTAGTTAATTAAATTATATAAAAGATATTATATTTTAACCAAAAAGAATTGAAGTCTAGAAAAAAGTTTACTCCTTTTTTTTTAATTTATGTAAAAGTACAGTATAGTCATTTCATAATTCTCCGTTAACACCGTTTATGGTACTTTTGTGATATTTTGAAAGTTCAAACTAACAATCCATCATTTTAAAAGATCAGGGTATCATTCGTGGAAAATGTCCAAAATTCATGGTAACAAGTTGAAATTTAATCATTTTATTTTTATTTAATTTTTTATCATAGTTTTTTTTCCGAATGCATCTGAGGTAATTCAATAGATTCATTTTACTCAATAAGATACGTTGCAGTTTTTCTATTTGCTTCACTATAAGATGTAGGGTTACGGCAGCGTCCCGGCCATCAATCCGTGGTCAAACGCGGAAAAAAAACTTTAAAAACCCGGCTCCAACGGAACCCTAATCGACGGATCGTACCATTAACCCTATACTAGTTCTATGAAAAGAGTTTAGAGAGCTTATACCGATCGATCTGTGTCCTTCGGTCTTCAACCTCTATCCCAAGCATCTCGCGGCTTTCTTGATCAAGTTCGATCTCCGGTCCCCCCAACGAAAACGATCCACGTCGAGAATTAGTAATACGGGCTCCCGCTTCAAAACCGAAGCAACTCGGATTTCTAGTTTGCTAACCTAGATAGCCAAGATGAACTAGAGATAGTGTGTGAATACTTTGTCTCAAAACACCCAAGAATTCTCAACTCATGAGATGGAATGTGTGGAGATTAAAAAAGGTGCCATGAGTGAAAGTGTGAGCTCAAGTTTTTGGCTTGTGAAGAAAATGCTCGTTGCCTTTTTCCTTTTGTGTGTGTTGTTCTTGTGAGATATTGTGTAAGCAACTAAAGAAAATTCTCGCACTAGAAAAGATCTGCCTCACAACAATAATATCTCACAAATATCTCACACCAAACAAAGCCAAGTGCACATGCCACATTCAATGCACAAGGCCAAAACTTGCACTCACAATTTCCACACAATAAACATTAAGCTAAATGTTTAAACCAAGACAAGAAAATGCAACTTCTAAAGTAAACTTGTAACGAATTAAAAGAATACCCCTCATCCGTATATACATACCCGCATCCGTATTCCGACTGAATACGAATACAACGAGACGAAAATAATCCAACAATATAATACTAGGATCCGGCTTAAACCAAAGCCCGCTAATATTATCCGTCCGATCATAATTCGTGCACAAGTGTATGAATATGATCGAACCCTGCCATAAAATCATACGGCCTCTACAACGTTTCGCCCGAAGCAGGAAAACCCTCTGTGTGGGACTCTAAAGACTCTTCAATACGCTGGCAATGGGTTTAACCACAAGCACGTCAGTGGCACTAGCTGTACGTAACGGCTATCCAAGTATTGAGCGAAAAGGAGGCCGACGAGCAAACTCATCATGAAATCATACTGAGCCTGACAGTGACAATATCCGTATAGCCCAGCCCGTTCGTCTATGAGTATCACATATCGAGTCTAGGGGGTGAATAAAGTCAGACCCATAATAACGCGATATTTAGTGTCGGCATGAAACCTATCACCAACTGAGAAACTACCGATTCTAGATCGGTAATTCTCGTCTACCCCGGCCGAGAATTTTTGGTGATGGCCATCCGTGTTCAACGTGACATCAACCCCCAATACCGGGAGAGACGAATCCCCTGACAATCTGCTCACTGCCTCCATGTGGCTCGGTACTGTACCCAACTAAAACCTGTTTGCACGACTCCTTTGAGCCGTGGTAGGGTAGTAATCAAAGCACAGTAAGAACTCACACGAGACAAATGATGATCTCAGGTCGATGGACTAACCTGTACACATGTCACCAGGGAACTGCTATCTGACAATAGGTATAATACCAACTAGCATGTTCCCGGCGAATCCGTCCGGTGTACTCATAACCCAATGAGCACCTGTATACATCTTAAGTGAACCAACTAACACCAATGGTTTGTGAGACCGGCCACCGCCCCTCGTCGGGGTCTCGATCCGTATACACTAGTCTACTCTTGGATTATCGATGCCCAATCTCGAAAACTCTCACGACTAGAGACACTCTAAGGATATGCTTATAGACCACCCAACTTTCACGTATATAATCGCCATCATACTGCTGGTAATCAAGCAAGAATCCTATGGGCTCTATCAACATGTAATAGTGATCTCTAATGTCACCTTAAGCATGTACACGATAATAAAGACAAACCAGATAGCATAATATCATCTTGAGTAAGACTGTTCTACCGGTATAGGTCATCTCTCAATCATTGCAATCACGTGCCTGCGATCCAATAATTGACTTGAGCGCACTATAGCCAACAATCTCCCACTTGCACTTAAGGCTAATTATTGCGGTGTCGCATACTCACAGCCCGTATGATACCGAACACCCAACTTCTCTACTAATCGATTTCATAAAGCTCGTTTGTAAAACTATTGCATTCGAGAAATAGCCTCAGTGAGTGGATCTGCTCCAATGTTTCTTTCTATGTCTCTCTTTATCTCAAGTTCGCGGAGAAAACCATCTCCTGAAATGAGCAATATCCGTCTTAGAATATGTCTAGATATCTGATAGAACCCAGTTCACAAATGAACTCTAAATCCAGTAAACTTCTTAGACTGTATCGTCAACCGAATTTAATCAGTATCCAGCGCCATGCCTCCCTCAGTATCCGTTTGGACCACCTGTCCAAACTACTGCCCCTCAAAAGAGGGAAAACTATAACTCTGACAGTCACTCTGTCATCCAGGTCACCTTGGAAGCCGGGAATGATATCCGTCTCCCGAGGGAGGCTGCCATTACCATATCCGTAGAACATCTACTTATGTTCATAAACTACTTCCGAACGTTTCTCAAGGATTGGATCAATATATCAACTTATTGCATCAAGTGCAAAAAAAATATCTGGTATGGTACTTGACATCTTATAATTGACTCAATTGCCTAAGCAAGTGATATGCCAATCATGCACATCCCTCTCCCCTTTAGCCTGTAAGACATCTTTAAAGAGGGTGACTCCATCACCTGCAGGTATACCACCATGCCAGGAGTCGTCCATTCTAAAACACCTTTAGAATAGTGTCAAAGTACCCAGATTGGGAAACTACCCAAATCTAGATCTAAAACCATAGATCTAGTAACCAGAATGCCTGATATAATATCCATATCCTATGTGGAAAAACTACTGTGTGACAAACACAGTATAACCGATCGTAGCATAGGAATTTGACTTCTTATAAAGTCTATGTCATCCAAATATCAGGACATACCACCCTACTACTTTCTTAACAGATTCATCTCCTATTCTGATGAAGTCGAAACCTATGACCGCCACATCAAAAATAGATGATCTATCTCCGTTATACGTGCTTTAGTGTATAAATAGACATAAGCAACTTGTACACTATGCTTCCGCTGCTCCCACCGACTACAACAACCCTATGGCAGAGCCATATACACGTGCACTTCTAAACCTAGTTTAGAACGACGCTGTACTCATCCTCCTGCCGGGACTCATAGTCCGGAACAACAGTAATGTCAAGTTTGGGTAAATAAGAACTTCCCTGACACCGTCTTTGAGGATACCGAAGTACCCCTCGGGTGCCTGAGGTTACCCACCATATCTGCAGAGTGGCTAATGGAATGTCAAACTCGATTGAGTCTTTAGGTTCTATTTAAATTTTCAGTAATCGTTTGTGGTTCTGGAATCACTTCCAGTTCTACCATACTCCCACTACTGTTTTCTGAAAAAATCCATTTTGCTGTGGCGAGTCAAGAACAATATCACCATTGATCTTCCAGATGGTAGAAAGTTACCCCTCATCATAGCCAGGGATAACCCACAAACTGCCATTACTGAAACGTGCCTTGAGTTATCCAGAGTCTGATTTTAAGCATAAACCGGACAACTCCATATACCTTAACATTGTTAAGATATGAACTATTCTATATAAAATATAGAAACAGAGGCACTGATTTAAATGGAACCAGATTCAAATCATACAGCTGTCTTCAGTGCATGTCAACTAAATGGAGAGAGGCCGATCAACATTGCTCAACTAGGAGTGTATCCAGATATAAGTAACCTGAAAGAGAAGCAAGTTCTCAAAACCATTATTATAAACTGAATACCAAACACAAGTATCTATATCTTCAATCACCTTGAAGAATCCCGATACTTGCAATGCATGGTTCTTTACTTTATTCTTATACCCATAACTTCTCAAAACTTGGACCTTGTATTTCTACGAAATACTTGTCAAATACTGGAGAAGTTATAAGTAAACAGAATATAGTACGAGGACCAACCCCTTTGTTCTAATGGACACTGGACAATATACAATACTTTGTATAAGTCTCCTGAGTTGAATAACTCAAATCCTGTGCGTCCTAAGTTGAAAACTGTACTATGGTTAAGAAGAATTACACCGCTGTTTAATGCTCCTTACCCAATCATCAACTGATATAGGTAAATGTCATGGACATAATTCAAATAAGTTATATCTCACTTTATAAAATAAACGTACAGATATATCAGTTTGAAATTGGTGCATAACAGCGGATATTCAAAACCAAATATTTGTCGTCAGGCAAAACCCCAGGTGATTTTCTCAAAAATCACCAATTACAACGAATTCCGATATAATAAGAATATAATCACCTAATTCCCAATAACTTACTCCCACTCATCATCTGTAAAACCATGCAGATGTGAGAATCAAAACTGGTAAATTCATACCCTGGAGTAAGGATCTAATTGGGAAATCAGTTTTCAATTAATAACGCATAGTGAAACCGAAACATGAAAATGCTTCGAAGGGGTAGCTGGGTATTCCTAGTAATGCCTCTTCCATTAACCAGATTCATGACTATAACCGTATATTTCCTTGCCATCTCTCCAAATCCCTTTATTTGTCTTTACTCATTACCTTCTGTACACCATCCATAGGTTAAATGGTTTTTTTCCTTGCCTACCGTTCGGCACCAGCCTATGGTTTGGAAGAAGACTATCCAATAAGCGTAATAGGTGTACTCTCCTAATCCTAGGAGTACTCGCAACTTGAGAGAAGGTAAAGATAAAAGACAACCGAATAAACCTTATTCTATTTCTCCTGAACCAGAATCCATCCTCGAACTGGAACAAGTTCCTTCGAGTTCGTATACAACTATACGATGGATTATACAATAAATATGGATCTTCGTAGTGATACGGTGTGTTCTGGAGAAATTCAAAGGTGAAGTAGGAGTGGCGATGATATACGCGGTTTGGTCGTGAATGATAGCAGTCGCAATTTACTTTGCCTTCTTTCTAATCCCTTTATTTGTCTTTACTTATTACTTTCTATACACCTCACTTAGACTAATTGGTTTTCTTCATTCCTCACCTTTCGGCACCTGCCCATAGTTTGGAAAAAGAATATCCAATAAGCGCAATAGGTATACCCTCTCCTAATCCTAGAGGTCCTCACAAGCTGAGAGAAGGTAAAAGGAAAAGACAACTGAATAGTCCTATTCAATTTCTCCAGAACCGGAAACCATTCTCGAATCTGAAACAAGTTTCTTCGAGTTAGTATGTAACTATACGATGGTCATATCCAATAAATGTGGATCTTCGTAGTGATACAGAATGTTCCGGAGAAATGCAAAGGGTAAAAGTATGAGTGGCAATGAAGTGTACAACTCAAACAATTCAAAAGCCAGTGTGTTTTAAGAAGGTCCGATTAACTTGGTTACTAAGTTATAGTTTAGGGTCGGGCCATGGTCGCTGCCAAAGAGAGAGAGAAAAGAAATGCTCAGCGTGCACTCTAATCTAGATCAAAATGGTCAACCACTTTATCTAATTAGGATATCTCCCACTGTATTCTCAAATTATCCTCCAAACCTGAAAGAAGAATTAGTCGGGATCATCTAAAATCACCCGAGGAGTAAACCAACTCATCAGTGGAAATCGGGATCCAACTATCATCGTATGATAACTTGATGGAATCCACTCAAGTTACCACACTCCAGAAGGTATGCGCATATCTGGCAAGTTTCCTGTATGTTTGAAACTCTCGATGTGATTTCTACCCCATGCTCTTATGATCTTGACGAAGTCCAACATATCATAAGTCACATGTCAAGTTCTACCCGTCATTATCCAGGTTAATTTGAACCCACCCGTACATACCCTTGACGATGGCCAACATAGTAGTACGACTGTCCTAAACTAACGCATCTATCTATGCAATAGAAAAGTAACAAATAGCTACCATACATTATACATTGACGAAGGACAACAAATATAGCATGAATACTAAGTGCTACCCTTCTGAAATGACGGAGGGCTACGAGTGGTTTTTGGCAAAAAACCTTTAACGTAATGAATTTGATATCGTTGAAGGAACCGGATAGCTTTTTATAAATATATAGTGGCGAGAACTTTTTCTAAAGAGATCATTCCCGATGAAAAGATCTCAGCTCTTTCCTCGTGGAATGAGGTGCAGGGTATTCCCACTGAATACCTCGATGCAAATAAAAAAAGTAATCGACTATAGTGAAGTTATTACCCCGACGCAAACTTCTGCCCAAGAGGTCATTCCCGGTGAAGAGATCTTGGCTCTTGCCTCGTCGAATGAGGTGCTGGATATTCATAACCGAATACCGCTGTGCAAAACAAAAGAAAACGCCCTTGTAATAATAGCTTTTGAAAATTGTTCCAACAATATCGAAAAGGTCTGTTTTCCTTGCATTAATCTGAATCAACGCAGTCCCATCAATTAATCACACCAGAAAAGAACGAAAATATGATGTACGTATATGCCATCCGCATTCGCCACTGGGCCCCGTCATCACCCGTTAGGTTACTTAACTAACGACAGAGCGGGGGCTGGACTAGCGCGGATGTAAAACATATACAACATCTACTAGTATATATATAACAATATATAATAATCGCTCCAGGCGTGATAAATACAACATCACAGATAAGTAATAAGTATCACAGAACAATACAGATAATCTGGGAGCCCCGGGTTTCCTTTGAGCCGCAAGTGAAACCCGACGTTCCCCTGGTCGTGTGGATAGCCTGTGCAATGAAAACCTAGACCCCTACGAGCGCGGCAAGTTACCCGCCAAAACCAGAAGCGAGGCAACCCTCTTCATCAAAGTGAATGGGTCACCCAACACATCACGGAATCCGGTAACTTGAGCACCCCTTCTTGGGTCAACTTGTACCCCTTATGAGTGCGGCGAATAGCCCGCCAATTCTAGAGTGAGCTCCCCTCCTTCTCAACGCCATGAGATGTGGACCCGTTGCCCTCCAGAATCCGGCTATCCATGCACTCCATCGCGGGGTAATCCTAGTACAGAAAAGAAAATATGTACAGTGGTGACATTAACCTCAATCCGGTCGTACCCCAAACAAATAATATACAAGCAGGCGGTGATGGAAGTCCACATGTCAGACGCTCGCCCTGCGATATCAAATATACAAATAAAACTAAACTGTACTTTCATTGCAGCCAAGCTATCCACCACGACGATTCCCTAACAACACAGCACAACACAGAACATCAAAGTGAATGTCACGTTTACAAACCCGTCTGAAAGAACTATAGCAATTAGACAAGTTGTACCGCTCTAATGACATTCACGGTCGCAGATAGAATGCATGTACTGTAAACATTAAACAGTTTTAGAAATATCGACTTCGAAATAACCCCGAATAGCTCCAAACAACTAGATAAAACCATATCCAAACTGGGCTAAACAAGCAATACCACTAAACCAATATTCCAGAGACTAGACTACACCCAAAATTTCAAGTCTAAACACCTTCCTAAAACCGGCCACATCGGATTTTTTGGTGATCTGGCCGGTCCTATAATGCTGGATTGGGCTCATGTTTGGGGAGTGTTCTAGTGGTCACATATGTAGTCTTCTGCAGTTACTAAAATATTTTTAGAAGACCATTTAAAATTCGACAGAGAATTGAATACATCGAGTAATATTTCGGAGTTGTTTCGGTTTTGATACTTTAACATCGTCTAAATAAACTAGTATGTGGTTAATGGATTGTCTCTGATACCATGTAGGGTTACGGCAGCGCCCCGGCCATCAATCCGTGGCCAAAAGTGGAAAAAAACTTTAAAAACCCGGCTCCAACGGAACCCTAATCGACGGATCGTACCATTAACCCTATACTAGTTCTATGAAAAGAGTTTAGAGAGCTTATACCGATCGATCTGTGTCCTTCGGTCTTCAACCTCTGTTCCAAGCTCCTCGCGGCTTTCTTGATCAAGTTCGATCTCCGGTCCCCCCATCGAAAACGATCCACGTCGAGAATTAGTAATACGGGCTCCCGCTTCAAAACCGAAGCAACTTGAATTTCTAGTTTGCTAACCTAGATAGCCAAGATGAACTAGAGATAGTGTGTGAATACTTTGTCTCAAAACACCCAAGAATTCTCAACTCATGAGATGGAATGTGTGGAGATTAAAGAAGTGCCATGAGTGAAAGTGTGAGCTCAAGTTTTTGGCTTGTGAAGAAAATGCTTGCTGCCTTTTCCCTTTTGTGTGTGTTGTTGTTGTGAGATATTGTGTAAGCAACTAAAGAAAATCCTAGCACTAGAAAAGATCTGCCTCACAACAATAATATCTCACAAATATCTCACACCAAACAAAGCCAAGTGCACATACCACATTCAATGCACAAGGCCAAAACTTGCATTCATAATTTCCACACAATAAACATTAAACTAAATGTTTAAACCAAGATAAGAAAATGCAACTTCTAAAGTAAATTTGTAACGAATTACAAGAATACCCCTCATCCGTATATACATACCCGCATCCGTATTCCAACTGAATACAAATACAACGAGACGAAAATAATCCAACAATATAATACTAGGATCAGGCTTAAACCAAAACCCACTAGTATTATCCGTCTGATCATGATTCGTGCACAAGTGTACGAATATGATCGAACCCTGCCATAAAACCATACGGCCTCTACAATATTTCGCCCGAACCAGGGAAACCCTCTGTGTGGGACTCTAAAGACTCGTCAATAGGCTAGCAGTGGGTTTAACCACAAGCACGTCAGTGGCACTAGCTGTACGTAACGGCTATCCAGGTATTGAGCGAAAGGGAGGCCGACGAGCAAACTCATCCTAAAACCCTACTAAGCTTGATAGTGACAATATCCGTACAGTCCGGTCCGTTCATCTATGAGTATCACATATCGAGTCTAGGGGGTGGATAAAGTCAGACCCCTAATAACGCGATATTTAGTGTCGGTATGAAATCTATCACCAACCGAGAAACTACCGATCCTAGATTGGTAATTCTCGTCTATCCCGGCTGAGGATTTCTGGTGATGGCCATCCGTGCACAACGCGACATCAACCCCCAATACCGGGAGAGACGAATCCCCTGATGATCCGCTCACTACATCCATGTGGCTCGGGACTGTACCCAACTATAACATGTTTGCACGACTCCTTTGAGCTGTGGTAGGATAGTAATCAAAGCACAGTGGGAACTCACACGAGACAAATGACGATCTCAGGTCGATAGACTAACCTGTACACATATCACCAGGGAACTGCTATCTGACAATAGGTATAATACCAACTAGCATATTCCCGACGAGTCCATCCGGTGTACTCATAACCCAATGAGCACCTGTATACATCTTAGGTGAGCTAACTAACACCAATGACTTATGAGACCGGCCACCGCCCCTCGTCGGGGTCTCGATCCGTATACACTAGTCTACTCTTAGTGTATCGATGCTCAGTCTCGAAAACTCTCACGACTAGGGACACTCTAAGAATGTGCTTATAGACCACCCAACTCTCACGTATATGATGCTGGTATTCAAGCAAGAATCTTATAGGCTCTATCAATATGTAATAGTGATCTCTAATGTCACCTTAAGCATGTACACGATGATAAAGACAAACCAGATAGCATATTATCATCTTGAGTAAGACTGTTCTACCGGTATAGATCCTTCCTCAATTATTGCAATCGCGTGCCTGCGATCCAATAATTGACTTGAGGGCACTATAGCCAACATAAGATAAGTTGCAGTTTTTGCTTCCTTTGCCCAATCGCAATTGAAATAGTCCTGAAGTCGTTTATTGCGTGTTTTTCACCGGTAACGCATATGCAGTGATGAGCGATGTTGTTGTAGCTTTGTTCAGCTTTTCTTTCTTTCCTCTTCTTACCCAATTGCCTCTCAATCATTTCTCTTTACTTTCTGTGGTTATCGCCATGCAAGTCTCCTATCTCAAATAATATCTTGAGCTTTAAATACGTCTATATTCTCAACAAAATGTCACAAATTGCCATGCCCTGCTTCCCAATATATAAAAAATTCAGGACATAACTCGGCCAGCCATACTACCTACAGTATGGAATTGTCTAAGGCAATCATGCAGTAATCTAGCAATAATATAATATATACATATCTAACACCAACACATGTCCAATATCACAATAAAACAATAATATAAATCAAGACAATAGCGGAAGAAAATAACTGGAATATCAAGTATCAATAAATCCAAGGATAAATAAGGAACCATAATAGTACCGATCCCTTATGGTCTCACAAAAGAAAACCAAGAAAATAGTTCAATACCGGAAATAAATATAACCATCAATAACTAGATAAACGAGGAACTCCTCACTGCTCGGCAATTTTCTCGAAATAATCCCGATCCTGCGATTCTAATGCCAAAGGATTTGGGCCATGCAAAACCCAGACGTCATAGCGTCATAGATAATATAATAATGGTAACAACTGGATGTGTATATAATATAACATTATACAAGTAACCGATATCATGTGAGTAAACAATAGCAATAACAGTAATATAACAAGCAAGTATAACAAGGAAATCAAATCATGCGGATCCTACGTGTCCATGTCGCTAAGTTATCTATCCTACAGGTATTCGAAACCAATCAATGCAATCTTTCAATATATCAGTTAGGTCGAACCTATGACCTATGGAAAGGCAATGCAGGATGAGAACCAAGGAGTACAAGAATGGACTATCGAATGATGTTCGCGCATCATTTCAAAACACAAGTGTCTATTTCTGCAATGAGTGGAAGAATAATGACAGTGTCACTATTCCAGGACACGAGTGCTCTTATCAATGTATCATCGAATGATGTTATTGCATCATTCTAAGACACGAATGTCTATCTTCGCCATGTACTATCAAATGATGCTAGCGCGCCATTCCAATACATAAATGTCTATTTCCGCAACAAGTGGACGAATAATGACAGTATTACTATTCCAAGGCACGAGTGTCCCTATCATCGTTTCATCTGGATCTCCATGAGACGGCTTATAACTTTTTTGAGCCGGCTCAACCTTTCTTAAGAGGCAAACCCACATGTTTAATAATATAATTTCACTCAAATAAATACTGTACCAAAGGCCCAGGGTGTTATATTATACCCAACTACAAAACAATTTCGTCCTCGAAATTCAGGAAAACAGGAAAAAGAACAAGAACATGAAATTTCGAATTCACGGAAAACAAACTGAAAGAGATAAGGACTTTGCCAAATTCAATGAAACAAAGGTGGGAAAATCTAACATATTTCTTCTTCACATACCCAAGCAGATTCTCCAGGTGAACGACCTGTAAGCTCTTAGTTCTCGCACCGCTAGACATGCGGCCAAGACAGAAGCGAAAACAATGATTTTAATGCAAGCACTAGCAACTGCAACCCTAAAAATCGTCCAAACACTAAACTAGCAAACTAAGAGAACTAGCTACTAGAGTTTAAAGGGGCTAGCTACCTTTGTAGCGTGTCTACCCAATTATAGAAGACCCCCTCCCACGCTTCTAGGTTGTTGGGAACAAGTTTGTAAGCCGATCATCCTAGTAGCCAGCACAACGAACTTGTAGAGAACAAACGATGATATGGTGAACTTTAGCAAGGCCCCCAAGTCCTCCGGAACGTGTTTGAGTGTCGGCCGCCCTTACTGAAGATAATCCACGTGAAGAAAACCAATCAAGCTGTAGCTTGATTCTAACAAATTTTGTGACGCAATTAACAATCTAATCTTGCTGGGAGAAGACAGTTAGAGATTTAGGGATTATCAATTTATTTTTCTTTCTTATTTTACCAATCTCAAGAGAGAGAAACTTAAGAGAGAAGAAGGAGGAGGAGGGAAAGGAGAGAATGATCATGTGAAAATGAATGAGCGAGAGAGATATTTTTACAACAATGAGAAAATAGTGTAGCATTTTTGTCACGTCCCGCTTCCCAGTGTACGGGCAGAGGACGCGACGAGGCCGCTACGTATTTACTCTGAAGTAAATACGCTAAGCGTATCTAAGTAATATAAAAGAAATGTACACAAGAGACAAATGTAAAGAACAACAACTTTATTTATTAACATTCTTTTGTACAATACATGAAAAAGTAAATACATCTGAATGAAAGCAATGCCTAACAGTGGCATAACAGAAATAGAAAGTACTGAAATGAAATAGGTACAAATGGCTACAGGTTAGGGTCTTCGATGTACTGCTCAAGGGCCTGCTCCGAATGCTCCTGAATGGTCTCGTGCTCTAGTGCTTCCGATCCACCTGACAACATTCCAAGAAGAAAGAGAAGGAATGTTGTCAGCGAACAATCGCTCGGTAAGTCCCAAAGATAGAAGTAGAAAAGACAGAGAGTAAGAGAGATAGAGTGTACCTTTTAAAGTTGTATTATATTATTATAGTGTTGATGATGTTGTTATCGTAAGTTCAAGGGTGAATGTCAACCAATCTCAAGAGTGTTCTCGAACCCAACAGGCTGTAATCCAGGGGTAAGGAACCACGGGCCCGAATCAAATGTTAGTAACGGGACTTCGACCGTCGTCGAAGTATTCCAAGCTCAACAAGCTGTAATCCAGGAGCATGGAAACACGGGTCCTCAGGATAGCTTGCTTGTGTTAGTAGACATGGATTCATGATCTAGGAGGATTCTTGAGATTCTGTTGGATTCATGAATGAACTACCCGAATACCCCGTGTATTTATTGGATTGATAGTAATGATCACACTGATGGTATTGTTTTGTATTGTATTGTATTGTAAATTGTATTGTCTTGTATATATGGATGACTTACCGAAACCATGATATCAGTAAATGGATGTAACTGGAGAATCATGTAAATGGAAGTATATCTATGGTTCGGTTTAGTCAATACAGATTAAATAGATTGAATATAAGTATTCAAGGACTCGTGTTGGATTGTAGATTGTAGATTGTACTTGAATCATATTCAAGTCAGATTATTAATGAGACTCGGTCAGAGTCAGAACAATTATAAAGAAATTGAAGTCCTGATTGTTTTGATGTGATCGGTAACCGTTGCACATGGGCGGCAGGATTTGTGTATTTTTGAAAGACGATTACCGTGTTGATAACACCGTTGTTAAGTTGTTTACTTTAAATAGGTAAGCACCCACTTCTCCGGCTCTCTGAGGCTCAAGAGATTGGTCTCGCTTAAACCTATATTTACTAGGGTCTTTATTGTAATTTATAAAACTTGAGAGGGTTTTATGTAAAATAATTTTGTATAATTTACAAAATACACCTCAAGTATTTAATTATTGTCTTTAGAGTTTCCATAGATATAGATTTCATATATGTGACATTTCTAGTGAAAACAACCTAATTTTCATAATACATGGTATTTAATTGTAAAGTGTTGACTTGTACGGAAATTCATGGTATTTTCATGTAAAGTGATTCTTTTGACTTGGAAAAGTTGGAATAGTGATATTATAACAAAAATAGATATTTTAATGATACATATATATATATATATATATTTATATAAAAATAATTTTAATATATATATTATATTTCTAGAAATCTTATTTTCTTAAGATATTTGTATTTTAAATCTCTCGAGACCGAATGCTCCTTGCGGAGGTCTGCATCTCGCACTACTAAGCCTAAGGATGTGCGATAATCTGCACCATTCCAGCCGGGTTCCCCAAAATGGGTTGTAGCGGTGCTTTGCAAAGATTTGTAAAAAATACGAATTCTTATAGAAAACGGTTTTAATAGTTAGTGGTATTTATATGTAAAGTTTCGATTTTCCGATTCTATGTTCTCGAAAGATATTATGCTATGTTGTATATGAGTGTTGTGAGGAGGTAGGTCATTACCTCGTGATCTAATTAAAAGTATAGCAAATTTAATGATGTTTTAAAGTAGAAAGTAAACTACATGGTATTTTACTGAAAAAGAGTGTTAAAAGTTACAAAATAAAATATACTGTCATGAAACTTGTTCAACATATTTGTTAATGATTAATAGTCAAAATGTAAGAGTTTAACATGGTTGTGTTAAGGAAAATTGAACTTTATAAGAAAAACTGAATCGGAAGTCGGACTTAATTCCGCTTTCGTCGGGTTTTATTAAAAGAAGTTTTAAGACTAGAAAATAGAAGAGGGAGGTGGGACTTACTGGCTTTTGGTTTAGAGGAGAGGAAGAGGGAGTGGACGTAGATTCCGGTGCATCGTTTCGTTTCCGGGAGCTCGTAGGGCCGTCGTCGGAATTTCGCCGAAACTTTCGCCTTTCGCTACTCCAAAAGTATACCAAGCTTCTAGGAATTTTCTTGAGAGTTTTGTTCAGAATTTTGGAGTGAGGGGTGTGTGTGTAAGGGTTGTATTTATAGGGTAAGGCTAGGGTTAGGGTAGGTGAAAGGTTTAATTGAAAAAAATGTAATAAAATGTATTAAAATTGAGTAATTTGGGTTTTAAAGAGTCTCTGGTACTGGTCTAGGGATTTAAACTATGCAGGTGTGTAGGGGATCCCAAAAGTCACAACTTCCATGTTGATGACTCGACGGTCCGGCCGGCAGCGCCGGCACGAGTCGGCCGCGTCGCCTGCCGATTCGGCCGATCCCGGCCGAGTCGGGGGTGGTCGGGGCTCCTCGTCGTTTCATTATCCCTCCGGTCCAGTTTGTTTTTAGGGTGTAGTGGGGTTTTTGTGAGATATGCACGTGTAAACCCTTGGTATTCTAAAAATTTAAAATAAAACAATATTAAAAATAATGTGGGGTATGGGATTTGAACTCTGGTGGCTTGATTCAGCAGTGCAAGGTCTTACCAATGAGCTATAAGCTCCTTCTTGCTATTAAAAAGCAAAACAAATTTATATCTTGTGCTCAGGCAAAAATACCTCTTTCTGTATTTTTTTGAAAAAAATTTACAGAAAGTTGTACAGGAAATTTTTGGTTGTTAAATTCTACCCTCCTTATAAAAATTTCGTCCTCGAAATTTGTAAAAGGAAAGTGTAACAGATTCAAGGAAAGTTTGGTGATAGAACTATTGGTAGTATATGAAAAATATGTAAAGGAATGAAAGAATGCGAATGGTTTTGGTAAAATTGTAAAAGAGGTGAAAGAATTTTGGGTTAGAACAGATTCAAGATATATGAAACTGGAAGATTCAAGGAAGATGAATTGTAAAGAATGTTTTAGTTGCTGGTTCTTGTGTTATATTGCTTAGGTTGTTCACGCAGAACAGAACTGCATGGTAGTGTTCCATACAACTCTGACCTGTATGGGCCACCACCAAAACCTGTCACGCCCCGCTTCCCAGTGTACGGGCAGAGGACGCGACGAGGCCCTACATATTTACTCTGAAGTAAATACGCTAAGCGTATCTAAGCAATATAAAAGAAATGTACACAAGAGACAAATATAAAGAACAACAACTTTATTTATTAATATTTTTTTGTATAATACATGAAAAAATAAATACATCTTAATGAAAGCAATGCCTAACAGTGGCATAACAGAAATGGAAAGTACTGAAATGAAATAGGTACAAGTGGCTACAGCTCGGGGTCTTTGATGTACTGCTCAAGGGCCTGCTCCGAATGCTCCTGAATGGTCTCGTGCTCTAGTGCTTCCGATCCACCTGACAACATTCCAAGAAGAAAGAGAATGAATGTTGTCAGCGAACAATCGCTCGGTAAGTCCCAAAGATAAGGGAGAAGTAGAAAAGACAGAGAGTAAGAGAGAGAGAGAGTGTACCTTTTAAAGTTGTATTATATTGTTATAGTGTTAATGATGTTGTTATCATAAGTTCAAGGGTGAATGTCAATCAATCTCAAGAGTGTTCTCGAACCCAACAGGTTGTAATCCAGGGATAAGGAACCATGGGCCCGAATCAAATGTTAGTAACGGGACTTCGACCGTCGTCAAAGTATTCCAGACTCAACAGGCTGTAATCCAGGAGCATGGAAACACGGTCTCTCATGATAGCTTGCTTGTGTTAGTAGATATGGATTCATGATCTAGGGGGACCCTTGAGATTCTATTGGATTCACGAATGAACTACCCCAATACCCCGTGTATTTATTGGATTGATAGTAATGATTGTACTGATGGTATTGTATTGTATTGTAAATTGTATTGTCTTGTATATATGGATGACTTACCGAAACCATGATATCAGTAAATGGATGTAACTGGAGAATCATATAAATGGAAGTATATCCATGGTTCGGTTCAGTCAATACAGATTAAATAGATTGAATATAAGTATTCAAGGATTCGTGTTGGATTGTAAATTGTAGATTGTACTTGAATCATATTCAAGTCAGATTATTAATGAGACTCAGTCCGAGTCAGAACAATTATAAAGAAATTGAAGTCCTGATTGTTTTGATATTATCGGTAACCGCTGCACATGGGCGGCAGGATTTGTGTCTTTTTCAAAGACGATTACCGTATTGATAACACCGTTGTTAAATTATCTACCTTAAATAGGCAAGCACCCACTTCTCCGGCTTCGTGAGGCTCAAGAGATTGGTCCCGCTTAAACCTATATTTACTAGGGCCTTTATTGTAATTTATAAAACTTGAGAGGGTTTTATGTAAAATAATTTTGTATAATTTACAAAATACACCTCAAATATTTAATTATCGTCTTTAGAGTTTCCATAGATACGGATTTTATATATGTGACATTTCTAGTGAAACAACCTAATTTTTATAATACATGGTATTTAATTGTAAAGTGTTGACTTGTATGGAAATTCATGGTATTTTCATGTAAAGTGATTCTTTTGACTTGGAAAAGTTGGAATAGTGATATTATAACAAAAATAGATATTTTAATGATACATACATATATATATTTATATAAAAATAATTTTAATATATATTATATTTCTAGAAATCCCATTTTCTTAAGATATTTGTATTTTAGATATCTCGAGACCGAATGCTCCTTGCGGAGGTCTGCATCTCGCACTACTAAGCCTAAGGATGTGCGATAATCCGCACCATCCCAGCCGGGTTCCCCAAAATGGGTTGTAACGGCGCTTTGCAAAGATTTATAAAAAATACGAATTCTTATAGAAAACGGTTTTAATAGTTAGTGGTATTTATATGTAAAGTTTCGGTTTCTCGTATTCTATGTTCCGAAAGGTATTGTGCTATATTGCATATGAGTGTTGTGAGAAGATATGTCATTACCTCGTGATCTAATTAAAGGTATAACAAATTTAATGATGTTTTAAAGTAGAAGGTAAACTACATGGTATTTTACTGAAAAGAGTGGTAAAATTTACAAAATGAAATATATTGTCATGAAACTTGTTCAACATATTTTTTAATGATTAATAGTCAACATGTTAGAGTTTAGTATGGTCGTGTTAGGGAAAATTGAACTTTATAAGAAAAACCGAATCGGAAGTCGGACTTAACTCCGCTTCCGTCGGGTTTTATTAAAAGAAGTTTTAAGACTAGAGAATAGAAGAGGGAGGTAGGACTTACTGGCTTTTGTTTTAGAGGAGAGGAAGAGCGAGTGGACGTAGGTTCCGGTGCGTCGTTTCGTCGCCGGGAGCTCTTAGGGTCGTTGTCGGAATTTCGCCTTTCGCTACTCCAAATGTACACTAAGCTTCTAGAAATTTTCTTGAGAGTTTTGTTCAGAATTTTGGAGTGAGAGGTGTGTGTGTAGGGGTTGTATTTATAGGGTATGGCTAGGGTTAGGGTAGGTGAAAGGTTTAATTGAAAAAAATGTAATAAAATGTATTAAAATAGAGTAATTTGGCTTTTAAAGAGTCTTTAGTACTAGTCTAGGGATTTAAACTATGCAGGTGTGCAGGGGATCCCAAAAGTCACAACTTCCTTGTTGATGACTCGACGTCCGGCCGAGTTTGGCCGGCGGCGCTGGCCCGAGTCGGCGGCGCCGCCGGCCGATTCGGCCGATCCCGGCCGAGTCGGGGGTGGTCGGGGCTCCTCGTCGTTTCATTATCCCTCTGGTTTAGTTTGTTTTTAGGGTGTAGTGGGGTTTTTGTGAAATATGCACGTGTAAACCCTTGGTATTCTAAAAATTTAAAATAAAATAATATTAAAAATAATGTGGGGTTTGGGATTTGAACTCCGGTGGCTTGATTCAGCAGTGCAAGATCTTACCAATGAGCTACAAGCTCCTTCTTGCTATTAAAAAACAAAACAAACTTATATCTTGTGCTCAGGCAAAAATACCTCTTTCTGTATTTTTTTGAAATTTTTTTACAGAAAGTTGTACAGGAAATTTGGGGTTGTTACAATTTTCAAAATAAAAAATCAAGCCCATCCCTCTCCACCATACCTCCTTTACACCGCACTATCCACCTTATTTCTTTTCTTTTCTTAAAAAGAAAATCACTAATGAGGTGTCCTCATTCTAAATGTATTTTTTATAAATACAACTCCCGGTATATGTATTGTATACATATACACGTATCCGTATAAAAATATGAATAGGCAAGAGAGAGAAAATAGAAAGTGAACATAGTACTAGAATATATATATGAGGTTAATGGAGGGAATTTCCTCCTATGGCGTCGGAAAAATGCACCCTCCATGATTTTTTTCAATGATCGGCATACATCACCTTTATCTTTATCATCTAAGATGTGGATACACTAAATTTCATGTGATTATACCATTTTTTCACCGTTGATTTAGTTGGTGCAAAATTAATGGTTTACCGACAATAGAACTTTTTACATTGCTAATTCAACGGTGAAATAGTAGTGGAATCACATGAAATTTGGTGTATGCATATCTTAGATGATAACGATGATGATGATGGATGCCGATCGTCGGAAAAAATGGTGGAGGTTGTATTTTTTCGACACCATAGGAGGAAATCCCCTCCTATGGCCTCTTTCTCCATTATTCTCTCTCTATATATTTATATATGTATGTATGTATGTATGTATGTATGCATGCATGTATGTTTATTATTAAATCAATACTTGATTTAATAACCTAGCTTAAACATAAGCCGACTAATATTATCAAACGTCGGATTAAAGTCTGTGTATCCAGTATACGTATTTAATCAGACTCCTGCACGTATCAACATATGGCCTCTACATCGTTTCGCCTGAACCAGGAAAACTCTCTGTGTGGGACTCTAAAGACTCGAAATACGCTGGCAGTGAATTGCTAGATAAAATCCATAACCACAAGTACGTCAGTGGCACTAGCTGTACGTAAAGGCTACCCAGATATCTGTTGAAAGAGAGGTCAACAATCAAGCCCGTCCGTACCCTACTGAGCCTATAAGTGAAAATCTCCATACAGTTCGGTCTCTTCGTCTAAGAGTGTCGCATACCGGGTCAAGGGGGTGGAAGCCGTCAGACCCCTAATAACCCGATAAGTCATGTTGATGTCAGGCTCATGACCAACCGAGAAACTACTGATCTCATATCAGTAAATCTCATCCACCCTGGCCAGGGACTTATGGTGATGGCCAACCATGTACAGCGCAATATTAACTTCCTATACCGGAGAGATGAATCCTTTCCGATTGCTCACTGCCTTCATGTGGCTCAGAACTTTACCCAACTAAAACATATTTGCACGACTCTTAAAAGCCATGGTAGGGTAGTAATCTAAGTACAGTGGGAACTCACACGAGACAAATGACGATCTCAGGTCTACAGACTACTATGTACTCATATTACCAGAGAACTACTATCTGACGATAGGTATAATACTATCTAAGAGTTCTCAGCTAGTCCGTTCGGTGTGTTCATTCTTTAATGAGCACCTTTCGGTGTACTGATTCTCTAATAAGCACACATATATAATCTTTGGTGTCAAACACCAATGGCTATGAGACCGGCCATCGCCCCTTGTCAAGATCAAGAAACATATACACCAGTCTACTCTTGAATATCGATGTCCAGTCTCGATACTCCCACGACTAGGAACATTTAAGGATGTGCTTATGGACTATCCAGCTCCACAAGTATGATCGTCATCATAATGTCAGTAGTCAATCAAGGATACTACGGGCTTTATCATTATATATTAGCGACACATAATTGTTGGGGCCAAAAGTTACACCTTGATCGACCAAGTCTGTCACGTCCCGCTTCCCAAAATACGGAATACGAGGGGTTGACAAGGCCAGCCATGCTCCTACAGTCAAGGAAATATCCTGCCGTAGTCACACTTCGGCTTCTAGCTTTACGTGGTAATCAGTAAACAATGCACAGGTAAAGAGAAATGCAGTAACTAAATTAAAAGAACTAACCAGATGGAGATCAAAGGAGTATAGCTCTGAGTCGTTGATCACGATGTCCGCGATATCCTCAAGGTACGCCAGGTCCTGGTCCCAGCTAGATCCACTTCTCACTCTGAGCATGCATACACAGGTCGTCAGAGCGACACAATAGCAATATATATATATAGATACCAATGGTAGCTCGTACAGTAATAATGAATATGTAACAGTAAATCAAGAGAGTAAAGATGTGAACATGAAGTAGCCAATGCGGGTGTCTAATAGAGCAGGTGAACAGTAAAGCAGTAAAATAGTATGTCAGGTGTGTTGATTCAGTAAGCAATGCCTGTCAATGTCACTATCCCTATCAGTCTCTAAGTCTCACTGTACAGGTCACTAAGCCTATCGTCAGTTCAAGTGTGAGAGTCAACCACTCGTGAGTATCCCCCACCCAAGGGTAGGACCCAAGAGCAAGGGAACACGGGCCTGAGTCGCTCGCTAATAATCAGTGATATCCCTGTATATCTCCATATATCTCCATATGTTCCGGCATGGGACTCCCGAGATTCTGTTGAACTCATACTCAAACTACCCCACACCACGTGGTCTACATCAAACGCCAACCATAAACTCAAATACCGGTCGGTCCATGACAAGTCTACGCGAGAACTGGGGACAGGATCTCCATCAAGCACGTCCCGACTGATACCCAGGATAAATGGACAGTGTTTGGTGCCTTACCCGTGACACCCACACAAGTGCTTCCATAATTGTCCCATACCAATTATAGTCACACTTATATACGTCCCACAGACGTCGACAATGCAATGAATCAATAGGGTCCACTGATTGTGTACAAGTACGAGTCACTTTCACTTATCCGTTCATACTTAAACACTAACGTACTTGCCACAATAAAACACTAAGACCTAACACTGGATAATGCACATGATCACTAGGTTATCAATACAATGACATATATATGATGTGATGAGAAAACAGTATTTAAGGCATGATTAAGATGTCATCAAACGATATCCTACCACTCGCATAATTCTTCATAAATCACACATGCAAAATTTAGCAAAATAATAAACAGGGGATAAGTAGTATGTTTGATTATATATCCAGCAAATTTGGTTTCACGTCAATTGGGTTTCAGGATCACTAGATATGGCCATTTCATTTTAGGCGTTCACTGCTGGAAATCCCGTTTCAGAATAGGAAGTCCGTTTCGTAACGCATTTTAATCCCAGTTGGGATCGTAATTAGGCGATAATATAGTTGAACTATATTTAGAATTTCCAGTCATGTTTCCACCGCAATTTGTGAATCAGTATTATAATACGCCAACAGAGAGTTATGGCCAGATTAAGTTTGGGGTGTAAAATCTGCTTCTGCAGAATTCAGCAAGACATGTCGACAAGGTAAAATGAATTAAAAATATCAAAAGGTTGAGGAATCCAGTAAGAACAGTGGATTAATAAAGATAATTCAATTCCCTACGTGACGATATAGGGTTCCGCGCATTCTCTCATATGAACAGTGATGTACAGGGGTTTAGCAACAGGGGTTATCCTGGATTTCCATTCTGGACTGCAGTCCAGAATCGTAATCCACCACAGTTATCCCTATCCTAGTTTATTAGAATTCAGTGATCGACATTATATTACAGTAGTTTAAATGGTTAGCTTCGTTCCGAGCCATTGAACGCTAAAATCCGGTTTATACACAATTTATAATAAAATTTATAGTTTGGCATGCACGAATGTTTTCAGGTTTTATGATGGAATCTGAGACATCATGTTATGTGGGCAAACGTTATAGTATTGGAATCAAAGTCTCAAGGGACATTCCTTACGACTCGGACCATCACATTTTATATGTTGCCGTCAATTTAACGGGAGTTTCCATTCGGACCGTGCATCGAACACTTATCTTATAACAATTTTTCACGAAAAGTATAAGCGGGAATTAAAGGTGATTGCAATGTAATATAAAAGTAGCATGAAGCAAGTATTAAACTTGCCTGGCGATGTGTCGATGACGGTATGACAGCGGCAACGGCACGTTCGCATCACGAACACGGCACGGCGACGACTAGGCTCAAGCTCGACTGCGACGGGGAGGCGTCGATGGTGGCGGGGTTGCTTGCTGTAGCGGTGAGAAGGTGTCGCAGATGGTCGGCGCCGGAGGGAGAGCACAGTGAGGCGCACGGTGAGGGGGTAGGAACCGGGGGCGAGGCTCGGGGTTTGGAGTGAGGTGGTTGCGCTGGCGTCGGGTTCCGGTGTGCAGGGGCCTGCAGCTTGGAGGGGCGAATTCCGACGATGGAGGGATGAGGAAGTTGATGCACGAGGAGGAGCTTGCTGAGGTGATGGGGTCGGCCGGAGGGTGGTCGAGGCAGTGCTCAGCAAAGTGATGGCCTGGTACAGCGTGGGGCGGTTAGCCAGATACTCAGGGTTCGTCGGCGCTTTGGAGATTGCAGGGGTGGTCGCTGTGGCTCTGGGGGGCCGGCGGCAGGGGTGTGTGAAAAGCTCGGGTGGGTTCGTCGGCGTGAGAGGGGGTGCAGTGGGGAAGCTCAGTGAAGGGGTGCAGTGAGGAGATGTGGTGGCAATGAGGGAAGGGGGAGGAGAAGGTGGGTGAGGTGGAGTGGACGTCGGCGCTGGAGTTCTTGCGTGGGGAAAGAGAGAGAGACGTCGTTAGGGGAAAAGAGAGAAGAGGGAGAACCGCGAGAAGGAGGAGGGAGCGAGGGTGAAGGGAGGGGGCCGTTTAGGGGAGCGGGTCGTAGGAGGGAACGCGCGTGCGTCGTGGACGTGAGAGAAGCGGGCGCTGGAGGACGTGGTCGCGACGACGGGGCGACGTGGGGAGTGCGAAGGAAAGGAGCGGGAAAGAGAAAACGAGTGGGGAAGAAGGTTGGTGTCGGGTTGGGTCGGGTTGGTGTGAAGCTGGGCCGGGGCAAGAATTTGTAAAGGAATTGGAAACAAAGTGGAGATGGGCCGGGGAAAAGGGCTGGAATAATTAAAAGAAAGAAAATAAAAGGGAAAGGGAAATTAGAGTTGGGCTTGGGCTGGGTGAAAACGAGAAAAGAAAAGGGAAAAATAAAAGAAAAGGGGAGTGAGGGTTTGAGGTTAAATTAGGGTTAGAGTTTTAAAATAAAAGCAAAATAATTATAAATATAAGTAATTAAATTTTGTAAGTAACATTTTATAAAAAAAATACGGATATTGATGCGCAAAAGAACCGGGTATTACATCATACCACCTTTACAAAAATTTCGTCCTCAAAATTTAAAATAAATGATAAGCTACAAAATAATAAGTGAAAAGCTACCACATTGAACACTAACACATAGTGATTTATTTAAAACAGGTAGATAAAAATTGAAGGTCTATATATGTATAAGCATAACGCATTAAAATGGTATGTCTAAATAAGTATAAGGCAGAAACAACTATAAGGGCAAACTATATGTACAAGGGAATAAAAATAGCAATAATGAACAATAACACCCGAGGCATGCTAGATAAAATCGAGATCCTAAGTATGTGCATACATATGTATATCAAAATAGCGCAGCTAAAATATCAGACACAACCATTTATGATAGCAAACGATAAGCACAATACCCGGGAAAATAAAGTAACAATAATTAAATAGTGAAGGATTTGTCGATAGGTTAAAATATTTTAGGATAATGTATCGATCAAGTAGTTTTAAAATAACTTAGAAAACCCACATAGTGAAAATAAGAAACACGGAACAAAATATGCGCGATATATGGTTGCGTTATCGAAAATGGGAAGAATAGTAAGGTACTTAGAATGCAAAAAGCGGAAATAGTCAATAACACGCACTTTTCAATAATTACCAGATAATGAAAACTAAATTTTTGAATAACGATATCCCTAAATATAGTTAGGGTGATAGGAGATAGCACAAAGATGTATAGGGCTAGCCAGGGTAGGGATTACGATGGAATATGGCTCACTCAAAAGGTCGGAGTGTGACACTTTAAACTGAAGCTCGAAGAGACCGGGGTCGGGTCAGCACAGGGTTTAAGGGCGAACAGTAATGAATCTCAGGAGGGAAGAAATTTATTGGGAAGGAAAACGGTCGATACATCATGCGAATCAAAAATCCGAAAGGTTAGCGAACTCAGAAAATTCACTATCATTTATCCTCCAGAAGAATCTCAAACAAGGCACATACGAAGGATGAAGGGTGGCCCATTCAAAAGATCGGGATGCGGTAATTTTTAATCTAAGCGAGGGTCACAACAGCACAAGGTGCAGGGGTGGACAGTCAGGGATCTTAGGAGGAAAATAGATGTATAGGGGAGACAGTCAAGCATCATGTGAACCAAAAATCAAAAGATTAGCGAACTCAGAAATTTTATTGCATTCCAGAAAATTCTAAACAAGGCATCCACGACAAATAAAAGATGGCCCTAAACTATACATAGATTTATTTGGTTAGAGTGGACAAAAGCTAAATCAGGTCAGTCGCGGTTGTGGAGGTTCAGCAGGTTACGATAGGCTCGCGCGCTCAAATAGGGGCGTCCATTCCCATATCGCCTCGCAGGGATCGCCACTGGAAGTTCTTCTGCTATAGGGTCTTCTTTTCCTGGTCCTTCTTCCTCGCCTGGAGCTTCTTCATCAAGGTCTGATTCTATGTGATCCTCTTCTGCTGGATCTTCCTCCATGGGATTTTCTTCCACTGGATTTTCCCCAAGGTCTCCCTCTCCTGGATTTTCTTCTATCGGGTCTTCCTCGGGATCTTCTCCTATTGGGTCTTCCTCTATTGGGTCTTCTTCGAGGTCCTCTTCTTCGTCGTCAGAGTCGCTGATTATGTCGACTTCTGGGGCTGCGAATCCCTCACCCTCAGAATCGCTGTTTCCGAAAATAACCTGTGGGCCGTTGATCTCGTCATCTGATCTTACCAGCATGTAGTTCGAGGAAACGCACGACCGTTTGTCCTCATCTAGAGGCGGCACTTCTCCAAAGTGGGCCATGACCTGAAAAGAGAGAGTCATGATAAGACAGTGGGACACATTAAGAGGGTAACTAAGGATACGGTAGCACAGGGAGGATATGCTGTAGGTAAGGACTGAAAAATTAAAATTTAAAAAATGCTGATGTAATGGATCGTATAAATAAAGTGAGAAGCAAGAGAACGATACATACATCACAACTCAACGTTTTATTGCACTCAGCTAAAAGTTCGACGGATACAAGATTTCAAACGAAAAGAAATATTTACAAAAGAGTGACAACATTTTTTTTTGAAAGCAGAAAACGCGATAACTTTTCTTGGATTCCTAGACCGCTGCAATCTCGTCACGCGAGTTGAATCCTGCGCTGGGTCCATACTGTTCCTCGACGCTCGAACTATGAAATAACCATCACTTATCAGAAGTGGAGAGTGCGGACGAACCCCCTCCTTGTAGCTCTTTCCTTTTAGGGCAATCATTGATAAAGTGTTCGCTGGATTCGCAAATCAGGCATCTCCTTTTGACGCTGCGACAATCCCTCTGAAGGTGTCCTGGCCTCTTGTAGTACCCACAACATTGGGTCTTCTGCTGCTTCTGCTGCTGGGGAACAAGTGAGCGCTTCATCTTCACCTCTTTTCCTCGTCTAACAGGGGTCCCTTTACGATTGGAGGCTTCCGCTGGTGCCTGAATCATCTGCCTTCTTAGTCCTTCAGTTAACAGGTCGTTTGTTCGCTCCTGGGCTTCCTTCAGACTTCGCAGTGCATTCAGAATCTCTACGGTCCGATTCTGGGGAGTGGAGATAGAGGAAGAGTCGTTGGAAGATATGGTCCTGAAACAACAATTTTGAGGACGATATAAGGCACAAGCTTTAAGAATTAAAATACAATATGGATTAAGCAAGGAATCAAGAATATCGGGTGAGGTGAAATACAAATGAGTGGAAATTAAATGTAGAGCTCTAAGTCACCCAATAGAGTACAGTATCGTAACCATGCTGCAGTTCACAATCACAACCACGTAACTCTACTAAGTTACCCCAACACTCTAGCGGATGGATCGGAATGTATAGCAGGACACACTATGTGAATCAAGATCAAGAATAACAAGTTTACAATCTAGACCGAAGGATGTCCTAGATTGTCAAGCACTACACGGAAACTGCAATCCCAAAAGAAGCAAAACCTGGCTCTGATACCAACAAAACCATGTCACGTCCTGCTTCCCAAAATACGGAATACGAGGGGTTGACAAGGCCAGCCATGCTCCTACGGTCAAGGAAATATCCTGCCGTAGTCACACTTCGGCTTCTAGCTTTACGTGGTAATCAGTAAACAATGCACAGGTAAAGAGAAATGAAGTAACTAAATTAAAAGAACTAACCAGATGGAGATCAAAGGAGTATAGCTCTGAGTCGCTGATCACGATGTCCGCGATATCCTCGAGGTACGTCAGGTCCTGGTCCCCGCTAGATCCACTTCTCACTCTGAGCATGCATACTCAGGTCGTCAGAGTGACACGATAGCAATATATATATAGATACCAATGGTAGCTCGTACAGTAATAATGAATATGTAACAGTAAATCAAGAGAGTAAAGATGTGAACATGAAGTAGCCAATGCGGGTGTCTAATAGAGCAGGTGAACAGTAAAGCAGTAAAATAGTATGTCAGGTGTGTTGATTCAGTAAGCAATGCCTGTCAATGTCACTATCCCTATCAGTCTCTAAGTCTCACTGTACAGGTCACTAAGCCTATCGTCAGTTCAAGTGTGAGAGTCAACCACTCGTGAGTATCTCCCACCCAAGGGTAGGACCCAAGAGCAAGGGAACACGGGCCCAAGTCGCTCGCTAATAATCAGTGATATCCCTGTATATCTCCATATATCTCCATATGTGCCGGCATGAGACTCCCGAGATTCTGTTGAACTCATACTCAAACTACCCCACACCCCGTGGTCTATATCAAACGCCAACCATAAACTCAAATACCGGTCGGTCCATGACAAGTCTGCGCGAGAATTGGGAACAGGATCTCCATCAAGCACGTCCCGACTGATACCCAAGATAAATTGACAGTGTTTGGTACCTTACCCGTGACACCCATACAAGTGCTTCCATAATTGTCCCATACCAATTATAGTCACACTTATACACGTCCCACAGACGTCGACAATACAATGAATCAATAGGGTCCACTGATTGTGTACAAGTACGAGTCACTTTCACTTATCCGTTCATGCTTAAACACTAACGTACTTGCCACAATCAAACACTAATACCTAACACTGGGTAATGCACGTGATCACTAGGTTATCAATACAATGACATATATATGATGTGATGAGAAAACAGTATTTAAGGCATGATTAAGATGTCATCAAATGATGTCCTATCACTCGCATAATTCTTCATAAATCACACATGCAAAATTTAGCGAAACAATGAACATGGGATAAGTATTATGTTTGATTATCTATCCAGCAAATTTGGTTTCACTTCAATCGGGTATCAGGATCACTAGATATGGCCATTTCATTTTAAGCGTTCACTGCTGGAAATCCGGTTTCAGAATCGGAAGTCCGTTTCGTAACGCATTTTAATCCCAGTTGGGATCGCAATTAGGCGACGCTATAGTTGAACTATATTTAGGATTTCTAGTTAGGTTTCCACCTCAATTGGAGGATCAGTATTATAATACGCCAACAGAGAGTTATGGCCAGATTAAGTTTAGGGTGTAAAATCTGCTTCTGCAGAATTCAGCAAGACATGTTGACAAGGTAAAATGAATTAAAAATATCAAATGGTTGAGGAATCTAGTAAGAACAGTGGAGTAATAAAGCTAATTAAATTCCCTACGTGACAATATAGGGTTCAGCGCATTATCTCATATGAATAGTGATGTACAGGGGTTTAGCAACAGGGGTTTTCCTGGATTTCCATTCTGGACTGCAGTCCAGAATCGTAATCCACCACAGTTATCTCTATCCTAGTGTATTAGAATTCAGTGATCGACATTATATTACAGTAGGTTAAATGGTTAGCTTCGTTCCGAGCCATCGAACGCTAAAATCCGGTGTATACACAATTTATAATAAAATTTATAGTTTGGCATGCACGAATGTTTTCAGGTTTTACGATGGAATCTGAGACATCATGTTATGTGCGCAAACGTTATAGTATTGGAATCAAAGTCTCAAGGGACATTCCTTACGACTCGGACCATCACATTTTATATGTTGCCGTCAATTTAACGGGAGTTTCCATTCGGACCGTGCATCGAACACTTAACTTATAACAATTTTTCACGAAAAGTATAAGCGAGAATTAAAGGTGATTGCAATGTAATATAACAAGTAGCATGAAGCAAGTATTAAACTTGCCTGGCGATATGTCAACGACGGTATGGCAGCAGCAACGGCACGTTCGCATCACGAACACGGTACAGCGACGACTAGGCTCAAGCTCGACTGCGACTGCGACGGGGAGGCGTCGATGGTAGCGGGGTTGCTTGCTGTAGCGGTGAGAAGGTGTCGCAGATGGTCGGCGCCGGAGGGAGAGGACAGCGAGGCGCACGGTGAGAGGGCAGGAACCGGGGGCGAGGCTCGGGGTTTGGAATGAGGTGGTTGCGTTGGCGTCGGGTTCCGGTGTGCAGGGGCCTACAGCTTGGAGGGGCAATTTCCGACGATGGAAGGACGAGAAAGTTGATGCACAAGGAGGAGCTTGCTGAGGTGATGGGGTCGGCCGGAGGGTGGTCGAGGCAGTGCTCGGCAAAGGTGGTGGCCTGTTGCAGCGTGGGGCGGTTAGCCAGATGCTCGGGGTTCGTCGCCGCTCTGGAGGTTGCAAGGGTAGTCGCTGTGGCTCTAGAGGGGTGGCCGGCGGCAAGGGTGTGTGAGAAGCTCGGGTGGGTTCGTCGGCGTGAGAGGGGGTGCAGTGGGGAAGCTCGGTGAAGGGGTGCAGTGAGGAGATGGGGTGGCGATGAGGGAAGGGGGAGGAGAAGGTGGGTGAGGTGGAGTGGATGTCGGCGCTGGGGTTCTTGCGTGGGGAAAGAGAGAGAGACGTCGGTGGGGGAAAAGAGAGAAGAGGGAGAAGCACGAGAAGGAGGAGGGAGCGAGGGTGAAGGGAGGGGCCGTTGATGGGAGCGGGTCATAGGAGGGAACGCGCGCGCGTCGTGGACGTGAGAGAAGCGGGCGCTGGAGGATGTGCTCGCGACGACGGTGCGACGTGGGGAGCGCGAAGGAAAAGAGCGGGAAAAAGAAAACGAGTGGGGAAGAAGGTTGGTGTCGGGTCAGGTTGGGTTGGTGTGAAGCTGGGCCGGGGCAAGAATTTGTAAAGGAATTGGAAACGAAGTGGAGATGGGCCGGGGAAAAGGCTGGAATAATTAAAAGAAAGAAAATAAAAGGGAAAGGGAAATTAGAGTTGGGCTTGGGCTGGGTGAAAACGAGAAAAGAAAAGGGAAAAATAAAAGAAAAGGGGAGTGAGGGTTTGAGGTTAAATTAGGGTTAGGGTTTTAAAATAAAAGCAAAATAATTATAAATATAAGTAATTAAATTTTGTAAGTAACATTTTATAACAAAATACGGATATTGATGCGCAAAAGAACCGGGTATTACAAAGTCAAAGTCAACTAACCTCCAAGTTAAGTGGGCCCAAGCCTAAGTCAGGACCAAGCATGGAAAGGGCCGGCTCCATACCAAGAATTGAGCAATAAATTAGTTTAATTCAATTTTTTAGAAATAAATGTATGAAAAATTGACAAAAAGCCAAAATTTTGTAAATCCCGTGTCTTATGTGCAAAAAGAAATAAGCATACATAAGGCATGGGGTGGTACAAGTGCCATTTGGTAAAGCCCAAGGGATTATATGTAAAGCGTATAGCCTATAAAGGCAAACATGATGAAAAAATCAAGAACAACTTTTCATTCTTTCCAAAAGTTAGGGTTCTGTGCCTCCTTCTCATTTCTCAATATTCAAAACCTTCTTTTTTTTTTGAATTAAATCAAGAGTTTAACTCTTTCTTTTCCAAAAAGAAATAGTTTTTTACCATAAAACCCTTGAAGGGGAACTCATATCTTTCATTAAATATCCAAAAGGGGAGATTTTTAAGTCTGACCCCCTTTTACTCTAAAATCCAGCCAACATAGAGGAGGAAGAAGGAGACCAATCTCCAAAAATCCCACTTTGAGAAGATCCAAGGCTCAAAAGAAGATCCAGGACTAAAGAGAAGAAGAAAGGGATCCCCTTTGATCATCTCCGAAAATTTTTTGGAGTTCAACTCCATTTGTCAAAATCTTTTGGAGTCTTTCGGAGTTTAACTCCATTCAAAATCTTTTAGAGTCTAACTTCACAAATAAAATCCTTTCAGGAGTTTAACTCCATTTAAAATCTTTTGGAATTTAAATCCATAATAAAAATTCTTTTGGAGTTGAACTCCATAATAAAAAAATAAAAATCCTTTTGGGAGTGTAACTCCTGAGCCCGGGGCTAAGTCCCCTTTCTCTGCAGGCATCCAACGCCCACGTGCTGAGCACTTGAGGCGCTAGCGCCACAATGCCCACGTGCCGGACGTGTGAGGCGCCGGCACCCAGTGCCCATGCACCTTGCACGTGAGGCACGGGCGTCCAGCGCCCACATGTCCTTAGGACACTACTCGCCTCTCTTTTTACCCATACACTTCCCACTAAAAGTACCTCTCTCGTTAGAATTTTTTTTTCTAACGGGGAGCTGCCTCGCACCCCGCAAGGGGGTTGTTAGCCCTCTTAACCCCCAGCCCGCTATCCGGGTAGCGGGACCCCCGTAAACTCTGCGAGACCCCCGATACGTCCAAATACCCTTCAAAACACAACACACGCACACGTCATATTGAGTTCGCATGACCAATTTGTCCCGTCAATCGAAGGTTCCCTCGCTTCAAAAGCGAGGGGTAATTAACGGCAGTTTAATCCATGACTGCCAGAGATTCGGATCCCTACAATCAATAAACCCCCGCCTCCTCCAGACAGGGGGAATCTGTACATGCCTGACAACTACGCGCATTCCCATCTCAATGGGGTGACCAAAAACACCTTACAGGTTCTGGCACGATGGGACCTTTTCTCTCCTACCATATTTCGGGTTAAACGTTCATGCGAACTCAATCAACATATATATCGATTGCTTGTACTGAATTCATTTTTTTCTGTGTACAGGTTAACAAGTTTTCAGTCACAATCTCGAACTCAGCAATCATGTCTTTTAAGACGAGCTTCGTTTCTAACGCGACTCCGATTCCCTACATGGTTAAAATCAATGCCCGCGTGGTTCTCCCTGCAAGTCTCAGCCGGCAATGGGAGGAGTCACCCCGCCAATTTGGTTCCGTCATCATCTACCCTGCCAGAAGTGCTCATCTGATAAAAATTCCGGCAAACCAGGTGGCCAAGACTGTTTCAAAGGACAAGAGGCCGAACGTTGTGATCGCTAAGGCACCACAACCCAAACTTAAGACGGTGTCCGAACGACTCTCTGGTGCTCCAGCTGGCAAGACTTCTAGTACAAAGGGCATCATCAAACATTGCGGACGAGCTCAGGCGACGACTCCAACAAGTGCACAATCGGGCGTATCTCTAAAGCCTTCCATCGCCCGGTCTATGGTAGCTTCCCAAAGAGTCGTAACCGGCCAAGTGCTCAAAACAAAAAGGTTGAGACAGAAGCAGCTCAGGTATCGAGCTAACAAGAAGGCTAGGACTCCGTCCAAATGGAATCTTGTGAGGTTCTAAGAGCAGGGTCACCTCGCGACGATGACTGAGTTGGCCGTAAAAATTGGCAATTCTTTCGAACCTCTGAAGTGGGTTCAGAAAAATGCCATGACCGCCAGAATCTGGAAGACAGCTGTCCGAATGATGCTACAAAGATATGTATCCCAGCCCCAACAGAGAAAGCATGACACCGTCTCTTCAAGAGTCTATCAGGCGCTCTGTGCCATGCGAAAACAGCAGGGCAAAGCTAAAAAGTAAGCGCCAGCACCATTCAAGACCCGGTCAGGCCAGCCGCCTTCAGTCGATTTCCCGTTACCGAAAAAGAAGGGCTACGATATCAGTCCGCAAAATCAGCTTCCAATAATGAAAAGACTACTGGATATGTTATCCATACGGTCTATATGGCGGGCACGCGTCCCAGCGACAACTTGTGTAGCAAAAGCAAGGATGGGGCCACCACATCCCAAGCTCAATCCGGCTTGAATGAGGTTGTCGTTTCCCAAGATCAGCTACCTCTGCTGGACGATGAAAACCATCTCGATGAGGCCGATACGCAGAAGGAGCCCTCAGTCCATGTGAAGTCAAGCTCGGATAGCGAGAAAGAGCTGACTTTTCGCCCCAGGACCGCAGAGCAAGAGCTGCTTCAAGAGCTTCGAAAACAACTCAGGAGCAAAGATAAAGAGATGGCCAAGCTCTACTAAAAAATTGATGACCTGACGGACGTTGTAATGGAGCTCACGGCTCAAATTGCTCGGACGCCTCCCAATCAAGTACAAGTCTCTACTCATGAGCCGGGTGGTGACAACCCGAAGCAACCGATGCCTGTCTTCTTGGGTCCAAGATTGGGCGAGCAGCACGATAGCCGACCACATTCTGCTTCTGGGGACTCCCTGGCCCCAGATAGCACCATCCCGTTAACACAAGATCGGATAATGGATTTGGTCACCAGCAAGGTTTAAACATTAGTGGCTGAAGCTGAAGCTCAGAAAGAAATTTGCAGTAGTGGGCGGCCATATCCTGCACAGTATGATCTGATCGAGTTCCCGAGCGGCTACGTCATTCCTAAGTTCGGAAGATTTGACGGGACGGGAAACGCAAATCAGCACGTTGCCCACTTTAAAGCGTCGTGCGGAAATACAGTGGGCAATGATGCACTCCTTCTTCATCAGTTTGTCAACAGCCTAACTGGTGTCGCTTTCGACTGGTACGCGAGTATACCAGATAGGTCCATCACTATTTTATCCCAAATAGATTCTCTTTTTCTGTAAAGGTTCATGCACGTCAGTGATAAAATCTCCATTGCTGACCTTGTGAGAACCAAGCCGGGAAACAATAAAAGCAACACGGACTTTATTGCCCAATGGCGCAACCTCACTGTCAAGTGCGAACCGCTGTTAGAGCGGGACCAGTACGTTAACTTCCTCATTGGGAACCTCAGCAATTTGATGGTCCCATTCTTGTGTACAGCAGGCCTCAAGACTTTTCAGGAGCTGACCAAGAGAGTTCAAATGTTGGAACGCTCGAAGCAAGAGTCTGCCCCGGACTCTCAGAGAGACAAGACTTGGAAAAGCAAGAGAGACAACAACTGTAGAAACGGGAATTCCAGCAATACCAATGTCTTTAATGCGTCCGATAATAAAAACAAGCGAAAGGCAGGCGAATTCAAAACCAACCGGTCTCGAAAGCCAGTGCTAGGAGGAGAAGGGACTTCTCTAGAGGAGAAAAAGAACAAGGTTTACTCTTTCAGAAGGGACAAGGTTCGCAGGATTTTCAAAGATGCCTTGAACAACGATCTACAATTGCCAGAGTCGAAGAGACCTCACGAAGCAAAAATGACCGACAATCCCCTGTATTGCCCGTACCACAGAGTAGTGAGCCATGCGATCGAGAATAGCTATATTTTCAAAGACTGTATCGAGAAGCAGTACAAGACCGGAGAGATCGAGCTATCCAAGAGTGTGTTGGTGAACAACCAAGCTGCAACCACCAACTTTATACAGACAGAAGCTGAAGCCTTTTAGGAGCAGACAGCTGAATCTGCTGTCCTGAGAAATGAATCCGACTCGTCGCAACGTCCATAGAGCATGCACATGTCCAAAAAGACGAAGAAGATGCTAAAACTACTTCAGA
The DNA here is from genome assembly GCA_030015575.1 of Agapanthus africanus. NCBI lineage: Eukaryota > Viridiplantae > Streptophyta > Magnoliopsida > Asparagales > Amaryllidaceae > Agapanthus > Agapanthus africanus. Next base: position 403,324,848 of record CM057349.1, on the reverse strand, counting down.
AAAATCCCAGAATAGAATGGGAGGGGCAGAAGGAGCCCACTGTTCTAGCTACCACTTTGGCTCAATCAGGCTCAAAATCTAAAAAGCTCAAGAAGAAGAAAAGTGCAGCTCGACGCGAAAAAGAGTCTGCAGGGAAATCGACCATTCAAAATATATCGATTCCCTTGAAGACTATTAACAAAAGGAAAAAACTCTAATTCAATTGAAGGAGTTCTTCCCTGTAAAAACGGCTGAGATTCTGGAGGAATTAGAAAAAGACTTCGATTACCAGATCCCTATAGTGACCCGCTATGTCGTCCACCTTGGTAGCAACTCTGAGGAAGAACTTTGTTTCCTAAAGAGGATGAGGAGCTCGCCATGAAGGCCAACCGAATCTAGCTCAAAAGCGGCAAAGCTCTACCGCCAAATCAAGGCAACGCCCCAAAAGGGAAGGAAAAACAAGTCGCTAATGAAGAAGATGGTAGAGAGCTTGCTCATGATGACTCGAGTCTTTTCCCAGTGGACTATAATGTCTTGGCCCATCTCCGGAAGCTTCCGTCTCTCTTAAGCATCTATGATGCTCTGGTCCTGTCCAAGGATGTCAGAGATATTCTCTTTCATACTCTACAAAACCCCGAGCAGTACCAGGCTTGATTTGCAGAAATTAATATGAAAGAAGCCCAGTACACTCAGCATACCACCGCGGCCACGTTTAAGGACGAAGACCTACTACTTGGAACAGCTCAGCATAACCAGCCGCTTTACGTGACAAGATACAGCGACGGAGACCGGATTAATCGCATATTGATTGATCCAGAGTCCTCAGTGAACATCATGAACTTGTGGACTCTGAAGAGTTTGTCAATGGATATCCGACACCTATCAAGGGAAAGATTGCCATTCAAGATTTCAATCAAAATTTCCAGCAAGTTCTGAGATCCATAGCTCTGCCGATTAGGTTTGGGGACCTACAAACCGAAGCCAAGGTATATGTGATCGACGCCGACACGTTTTATAAAATTCTCCTGGGATGGCCGTGGATCCACGATTACGGTATCGTTCCGTCAACTCTCCATCAATGCATGAAGTATACCAAAAATGGTGAAGAAAGGCGCATTGACAAAGACATCCGGCCGTTCAGTATGCATGAAGTTCGATATGAAGATTCCCGGTACTTTGTGAACCCTCAAAATGCTAAGCCACAACTGACCGAGGACAGAGTGGCCGCGAAACTCAAAAGCAAATCTGAGCTGGCTGTCACTTTCAAAAGAAAAATCCCCCAAGTGCATCCGCGTTTCGGCTGTGACACTGATGAATCTGACGCTGGAAGTCCATCCTTCCGTAAAACTCGCCCTCGTTTCTGTAGCGATACGGACGAGTCTGATGCTGAAGGCCAATCCAACAGAAAAATTCACCCTCATTTTGACAGTGACACTGAAGAGTCAGAGGGAGAGGACCCGCCTTGCAACAGCTATGCAGATCGGGCCTTTATGCAAAAAAAAAGCTAAGAGAAACCTTCAAGATTACAGAAGGATATCTGGCTATCACAAGGGTGCCGGAACAGATGTGCAAGGAGCTAGATGTTTTGTCGGTGTCTACCGTGAACCAACTGCAAGCTTTCTACGTTCCCGGAAGGAAAAGTGGACAAAAGAGCATTCCGTTTTATGTGTCAAATCATGTCGTGCATCCGGACGATTTGTCTGTCACGTGCCTTCCCTATAAGAGAGGCATAAGAGTCGTCCTTAATCCTAGATACTATACGCCCGAGATGCGGGAATATTTTAAAAAGTGCGGATGTCGGTTATATCAAACGGAATCCGAAGCGAAGTTTTATGAGGGGCTGTGGCATCCGTCTCAGGTCTGAGCACTCATCGATGGACGAATCCTCGACAGACGGGGCATAGGTTTCATTCAATCTAATGCCAAAGCATGCTATATGTTCCATGTTGGTGAAGCCAGAGAAAGATCAAATGACGACGACGAGCTAGCCGAGCCAGAAGAAGCCCTCGAGAGCTCGAAGATGGCGGACAAGCAACCTTCGACGAGGTAACTGAGGTTGACTTAGGAACGCCCGATAATCCAAGGCTGGCATACATCAGCTCACTCTTTTCATAGGAAATGAAGAACAACTAATCGCCCTACTACATGAGTTCGTTGACTGCTTCACGTAGACTTATATAGAAATAACTGGTCTCTCTCCTGAAGTGGCCGTGCATAAGCTGGCTATATCTCCTGATGCCAAGCCAGTCAAACAAGCCCCTCGAAGAATAAGAAGGGAGCTAGAAGAAAAGGTCATCGAGGAAACTAAGAAAATTATTGATGCTGGCTTCATCAGAGAAGAGAAATATGTGGACTAGATTGCATGCATCGTCCCAATAAAGAAGAAAAATGGACAGATCTGAATTTGCGTCGATTTCAGGGACCTCAATAAGGTATGACCAAAAGATGACTTCCTGCTACCGGTCATAGAAATGATAGTTGATGACACCTCAAATTACTAGCTGTTCACTTTCATGGATGGATCGTTTGGATATAATTAGATCAAGATGTCGTCCGAGGATGAGAAACACACATCATTTTGAACCCCGATTGGAATATACCGCTACAAGGTGATGCCATTCGGACTGAAGAATGCGGACCAAAATCTTTGATGACTTAATCCATAAGGTTGTCAAATGTTTAGTTGATGATTTAGTCGTCAAGACAAAAGCCAAGGCTGATCACATCCGAGATCTCAGGACCGTTTTCACCCGACTGAGGGAATAAGATCTGAAGATGAATCCTCTGAAGTGAGCTTTTGGCGTGCCATAGGGAAAATTCTTGGGCTTCATAGTCCGACATTGAGGGATCGAAGTTGACCCATCAAAGATAAAGGCCGTCATAGAGATGCCTCCTCCGAAGAATCTGACGCAGCTATGATCCTTTCAAGGCAAACTCACTTACATATGAAGGTTCATCTCGAACCAATCAGGGAGATGTCGGCCTTTCTCAAAGCTCATGATAAAAGGAGCTCCTTTTGTCTGGATATCGAATGTCAAGAAGTGTTCAAAAGTAACAAACAGTACCTGTTGCACCCTCCAATGCTTGCTGCTCCTATTCCAAATAAACTGTTGATTTTCTATACTGCCACGCTAGATGAGTCACTCGGTGCGCTCCTTGCTTAGAACAACGAGGAGGGAAAAGAAAATGCCCTCTACTACCTCAGTTGAACTTTAGTCGGGGCGGAACACAACTATTCCCTGATCGAAAAGCAATGCCTGGCTTTGATATTCACTGTGAAGAAGATGAGGCACAATATGCTGGCTCATCGGGTTATGCAGATCTCCACGGTCGACCTGCTCAAACACTTAATGACCAAAGCAAGCCTAACCAGTAGAATGGCAAGATGGGCTGTCATACTGCTTGAATTTGACATAATCTATACTCCTCAGAAAGCAGTAAAGGGGCGAGCCCTTGCCGACTTCCTTGTTGCTTATCCCATACCAGAAGGGTCACCGCTCAATTACGAGTTACGCGATGAACAAGTGCTGCACCTCGAGAATGAGGAGCTATGTTGGGAGCTCTACTTCGACGGAGCTTCATCAATAAGGAGCTCCAGCAAATCAAGCATCCCGCAGATAAAAGCAGGGATAAAATTGGTGTTCGTCACGCCATCGGGAGAAACCCTATGACGTTCCTTTGCTCTTATCGAGCCTCGCACAAACAACGAGACTGAGTATGAAGTTCTGATAGCTGGTCTAGAGCCCGCCATAGAAATGGAAATCCTTCAGCTCGGGTTTACGGTGACTCCCAACTTGTCGTCAACCAAATAAGCAATGACTATAAGATATAAAAACCCGAGTTAGCTCGGTATAGAAGCCGGGTAGTGGAGCTCATGAAACAGTTCACCCACATTGAACTGAGGAGAGTTCCTAAGGCGTTGAATGGAAAAGATGACGTACTCGCTCGCTTAGCTAAGGAGCTGGCTGATTCCGATATGGATAAAATTCAGATAACAGTCAGAAGCCAGTAAATTCTACCTTCAGCCTCTTTGCATGAAGAAGGAAGTGTAGAACAAGAGAACAATTCTGTCGAAGAAGCTCTGATCATTTAAGACGAGCCCGATTGGATAGAACCTTTCATAAAGTACCTCCGATACGACAAGCTGCCCGAAGAAAAATTTGCAAGGATTCAGCTGAAGAAGAGAGCTCTCCGATACGTGTTTATAAATAATATACTATACCGCAGATCATATGACCAATTCTGGCTCAGGTGTTTGTCATCAGCCGAAACCCAAAAAGTCATGAAAGAGGTTCACTCAGGCGTCTGCGGAGTTCACTAGTCCGGTCCCAAAATGCGGCTTCAAATTAAATGTCTTGTGTATTATTGGCCTACCATGATAAGGGATTGCGAAGAGCATGCAAAGAAATGTCACCTATGCCAAATTCCCGGCGACTTCATTCACAAGCATCCCAATCCGCTGCATCCTACGGTGGCGTCATAGCCCTTTGAAGTTTGGGGCAACGATATAGTTAGCCCGATTGATCCTCCATCATCAAAAGGCCATCGGTTCATATTGGCCGCGACTGACTACTTCTCCAGATGGGCTGAAGTTGTCCTGCTCAAAGAAGTCAAGACAGAAGATATTCTGACGTTCTTCTGGCATAATATTCTATATTGCTTCGGTACACCAAGAAGAATCATATCTGACAATGGGACTTCTTTCAAGAGCTTCAAAGTCTCAAGGTTCGCTACTCAGCACAAGATAGGCTAGAGATATTCCTCCATCTATAATCCAAGAGCCAATGGGCTAGCCGAAGCCTTCAATAAAACTCTATGCAAGCTCCTGAGGAAAAATACTTCAGTCAACAAGAGAGACTGGAATTTCAAACTTCACGAGGCATTGTGGGCATATCGTACTACGCCCCGCACTCCAACTCAGTCCACTCCATACTCATTACTCTTCGGAGTGGAGGTGATCCTCCTCTTCAAAGTCGAAGTTCCAAGCCTCAGGATGGCCGTCCAGCATAATTTGACGGAGGAGGAAAACGTTCTCCTTCGGCTCGAAGAACTTGACGCCCTCGAAGAAAAGAGACTCGCAGTACAGCAAAATCTGGAGCTATACCGAGCCCAAATGTCATGGGCCTATGACAATATGACATGTCTACGTACTTTCAAGAAGGGTGAATTGGTGTTGGTCCTCAAAAGACCAATCATCCCCAATCGACATGCCAAGAGAAAATTAGAGCCAAATTGAGAAGGGCCATACGTTATCGAGAAAGTGTTCAACGGAGGATCCTACTAACTAATAAGTGCCGAGGGAGAAAAGCCCATGCCACCCATCAATGACCGATATCTCAAGAAATAATACACGCGAATGCTCCAAGTCGCAGACGAATTGAGCACACCGGCCCTACGGCCTGGATCATACATCCTATAAAACTGGATATAATCCATGGGCGTAAACGACCCCTGCCTCTCCCAAGTCCTACCGGTGAGACTACATTTAAAGTCCCATCGGCGATGAAGCTCCACCAATCCAAAAAAAAAGAAAAAAAGAAGAAAGGTATGTCCATAAGCAAAACGTGCATGGATGAAAACCCGAAAAGGCTCAGTGAGTAAAAACAGCAGGATTGCCGGCGAGTTTGTGAAAATTCGAAAGGGCGCAAACTCGTGAAAAGAGATGAAATACACTCGCCAAGTCCTCTCGACCTTGTGAAGAGAAAATCCCCGTTTGAGATCCTTACGACTCATAAAGGTGCAACACACTTAGGAATCCTCACGATTCCTAAGGAGAACATACACCTGCGAGATCCTCTCAACTCGTAGGGAGAAAATGCTTTATAAGACCTTTATGGATTATAAAATTGAAAAGCCTTAGGTGATAGAGATCTAAACTTGTCTCCTAAGCCATCGCTCTCTAACGGGCAATGGAAAATGATGAGTCGCTCCTGGCACTACACTTCAGTGTTAGTGGTGCTGATGCCGGCCCAAGACTCAAACTCTAAGTTTTCCCAAAGGCAAATGATGAGTCGCTCCTTACACTACACTTCAGTGTTAGAGGTGCTGATGCCGACCCAAAACTCAAACCCCAAGTTTTCCCAAAGGAAAATGATGAGTTGCTCCTGGCACTACGCTTCAGTGTTAGCGGTACTGATGCTGACCCAAAAACCAAATCCCAAGTCCTCCCGAGGCAAATGATGAGTTGCTCCTAGTATTATTCTAGTGCAGCAATGCTGATGCCAAACAAAATCCAAATTCCAAGTTTCTCTCAAATTCAAAAGTCATGCCGAACAAAACAGAAATCAAGTCAAATCAAATCCCGACTTCGCAAGAAGCGGAGTAAGTTAACTTCAACCCTGACACCGGCAAGAAGTAGAGCAAGTCAAATCAAGCACCGACCGTCCAAGTCGCAAAAATGGCAGCATCGACCGTCCACGTCACTAAAAGGGCAGCACCGACCGTCCAAGTCGCAAAAATGGCAGCACCGACCGACTACGTCGCTAAAAGAGCAGCACCGCCCGTTCAAATCGCAAAAATGGCAGCACCGACCGTCTACGTCGCTAAAAGGGCAGCACTGACCATCCAACTCGCAAAAAAGGCAGCACTGACCGTCCACATCGCTGAAATGGCAGCACCGACCGTCCACGTCGCTAAAATGGCAGCACCGATCGTCCACGTCGCAAAATGGCAGCACCAACCGTCCATGTCGCTAAAAGGGTAGTATCGACCTCTACGCGAAAGAAGATCCATCAATTTTATGCACACGATCCATATATGTGGTGTGCATTTATTAATGGGGGCACTTTGTTGGGGTCAAAAGTTACACCCCGATCGGCCAAGTCAAAGTCAATCAACCCCTAAGCCAAGTGGACCCAAGCCCAAGTCAGGACCAAGCATGGAAGGGTCCGGCTCCATACCAAGAATGAAGCAATAAATTAGTTTAATGCAATTTTTAAGAAATAAATGTATGAAAAATGGGCAGAAAGCCAAAATTTTATAACCCGCATAGCTTATATGCAAAAAGAAATAAGCACATAAGGCATGGGATGACACAAGTGCCATTTGACAAAGCCCAAGGGGTTATATGTAAAGTGTGTAGCCTATAAAGGCAAATATGATGAAAAAATCAAGAACAACTTTTCATTCTCTCCAAAAGTTAGGGTTCCGTGCCTCCTTCTCCTTCCTCAAGGTTCAAAACCTTATTTTCTTTTCTGAATTAACTCAGGAGTTTAACTTTTTCTTTTCCAAAAAGAAAAAGTTTTTCACCATAAAACCCTTGAAGGGGAACTCGGATCTTCCATTAAATCTATAAAAGGGGGGATTTTTAAGTCTCACCCCCTTTTACTCCAAGATCCAGCCAACAGAGAGGAGGAAGAAGGATACCCATCTCCAAAAATCCCACTTTGGGAAAATCCAAGGCTTAAAAGAATATTCAGGGCTAAAGGGGAGAAGAAAGGTGTCCCCTTTGATCATCTCCGAAGATTTTTGGGAGTTCAACTCCATTTGTCAAAATCTTTTAGAGTCTTTCGGAGTTTAACTCCATTCAAAATCTTTTAGAGTCTAACTCCACAAATAAAATCTTTTTAGGAGTTTAACTCCATTTAAAATCTTTTAGAATTTAACTCCATAATAAAAATTCTTTTGGAGTTGAACTTCATAATAAAAAAATAAAAATCCTTTTGAGAGTTTAACTCCACATCCCGGGGCTAAGCCCCTTTTTCTGCAGGTGCCCAGTGCCAGCGTGCCGGACGCATAAGGCGCTGGCTTCCAGTGCCCATGCGCCTTGCACGTAGCCCGCGGGCATCCAGCGCCCACGTGCCGGGCGTGTAAGGTGCCAGCACCCAGCGCCCATGCGTCCTTAGGATGCTACTCACCCATCTTTTTTCCCATACACTTCCCACTAAAAATATCTCTCTCGTTAGAAATTTTTTTCTAACGGGGCGCCGCCCCGCACCTCTGTAAACTCTGCGAGGCCCCCGATACGTCCAAATACCTTTCAAAACACAATGCACGCACACGACATATTGAGTTTGCATGAACAGTTTGACCCGTCAATCGGAGGTTTCCTTACTTCAAAAGCGAGGGGCAATTAGCGGCAGCTTAGTCAATGGCTGTAGGAGATTCGGATCCCCATAATCAATAAACCCCGGCCTCCCCCGGGCAGGGGGAATCTGTACATGCCTGACAAGCGTGCGCATTCCCATCTCAATGGGGTGACGAAAAACACCCTACAGTAATAGCATGTAAAACGTATACACATGAATGATAAAGACAAATCAGATAGTATACTATTATCTTGAGCAAGACCGTTCTACCTATACAGATCCCTCTTCAATTATCATAATTGCCTTCCTGCAATTACAATAATTGCCTTGTGGGCACTATATCCAACAATCCCCCACTTGCACTTAAGGTCAATTATTGCGGCACCGCATACCTACACGTATTGTGTGCTATTGAATACTCAACTTCTCTACTAACAGTTTCGCAAAGCATTTTTTAAAAAAAAACCGTGTTCGAGAAACAGCCTCAGTAAGTGGATCCACTACAATGTTTTTAAGTTTATCTCTCTATATCTCAACTTCATGGAGATTTACTATCTCCCGAATTGAGCGATATCTACCTTAGAATTTGTTTGAATAGATGATGGAACCAAGTTCATAAATGAACAATGTTATCCAATAACTTCTTAAGCTGTATCCCCTGCCGAGTCATAATCAGCATCCAGCGCCATGTCTACCTCAGTATCCCGCTTGGAACCCTTTCCAATATATTGCACCTCATAAGAGGGTAAATTTATAACTCTTAATAGATACTCTGTCATCCATGTCACATAGGAAGTTAGAATTGGTAACTGCTTCCTGTCGAAGACCGCCTTTACCATACACCAAGAACATCCTCATATGTTCTTCACTGTCTCCTGTTGTTTTTCTAGAATTGGATTAATATCAGCTTAGAATTGGTAACTGCTTCCTGTCGAAGACCGCCTTTACCATACACCAAGAACATCCTCATATGTTCTTCACTGTCTCCTGTTGTTTTTATAGGATTGGATTAATATCTAATTACTACAGCAAGTGTAAATGCAACATCTGGTCTGGTACATGATATCTCATGTTGACCCCACTTTCAAAACATGTCGAATGCCATTCATGCAAGTCCCTATCCTCACCAGTCTTTGTTTGACACGAAAATTTCTTCAACTAAAGGCAAATGTTTATTTCATTCATATAAGATAAGAATACATTACATATCCACTTCAGGCCATACAAAGAGATCTCCGAACTCGATCTGGACTACAAGGGTGAACAAAACAAATCTCAAAGTTTTGGAGTTTCCTTTTGGTCTTCTCTACCATGTCATAGCGACGCCCTTCACGTGGAGTATCTGTCCACCCATTATCATTATATCCGTGGAAAAAGAAAACACGACGGCCCGTCGAGCATGCATCTTGTTTAAAAGATGGACGAAGCGGTCCCTCAGAGGCTTGGTAATCAGACGAGCTTCATGGATAGCGTTAATTTTTTCCTCTGCAGTGTCGAGCATCACCAAAATCATCTCCACTGGATGAGGAGGAATGGCATCGAGAATGTCAAGAAAGACCATTCGAAGCCAGATGGAATCGACCGACAGAAGAGACTCTACACGAGTAACAAGCTCATGCATCATCTCGTCGCACTGAGCATCCGTGAATTTCAGATTTATTAAACGCGCAGCAAAACGAGGGTTAATGTCTCTAAGGGGCACTTTCTATAGCTGTCAGGGAGCATGCGAACGATTGCAAGCCATTGTTCTCCCTCTTTGCAAGTGAAGAAGAAAATGAAGCCCTCCTTCAATTTATAAAAAGAGAGCAGTTAAACCCTAGCACTCCAAACGTTGCATGGTATTAAAGAAGGAACAATTCTCAAGCGTTGATCAAGGGAAAGCACTGGAAAAGAGGAGAAAAAGGTTCAAAAAATCAAGAAGGATTCAAACAAGGGTCTCCTCACCGCTATGCCAGTTTATCGCCGAAAACAGAGATGAACTGGAATAGATCGTCTTGCCTAATTTGGAGGTAGATGCTATTTGGAGATATCCATCCACCTCACCGAAAATACCAAGTTGATTTATGGCACCATATATCGGAGGTTTGGATAGATGCGACCTGTTTCCTGATTTAAAATCATGAAAGCCCACGGCAGAGGCTTCAGAAAAGGGTCACGTGCTTACACGTGACCAGCAGTCACGTGTTGGCACGTGACATCTAAAAGCATCGGCAAGGCAAATTCAGCTCCCCGACTACATCAAAGAAAAGGGCTTCAGAAAGGGTCACATGCTCCCACGTGACCTGGGTCACGTGTTGGCACGTGACAATTACAAACGGCTTCAAAGGCAAACCGGTTCCCTGATCAAACCAAGGAAAAGGTTTCAGAAGAGGTCACGTGGTCCCACGTGACCAGGGTCACGTGTTGGCACGTGATAATCAAAAGCAGCAGATTCGTTCTCCGGTTAAACCAAGAAAAAGGCTCCAAACGAGGGTCACGTGCTCACACGTGACCAGGGGTCACGTGATGGCACGTGACGGTTAAGCAGCAACCAGAAGACAGAGCGCAAAAAGAAAGAAGAAGGCTCGTTCCAAGGGGGTCACGTGCCCACACGTGACCAAGGGTCACGTGACCACACGTGACCGACTTCAAAGCCCATTTGTTAACAGAATTAAATTCTGAGAAAAAACCTCTCAAAGCTTTCCAAAAGTAACCGATTGAATTAAAGATGATTAAATATCATCTATCTATGGGAAAATCTCGAATTTGGAAAGATTTCCCCGTAAAATCTAACCAAACTAACAGAGGAGAATCTCTGGATTTAAAATCCAATGGTGAGTAAAATTCACCTAATAATCCAAAGGTCCAAAACGAATGATGGATACAAATCAAATCTCCTAATGAAAGATCCACCCAAACTAATTGACTCGGCTGCTTCTCCTATAAATAGGAGCCAAGAGACACACAAGAAAAATATATATATGCAGAGGGAAGAAAAGAGAGAGTGCCTTGATACTTTAGAGGAATTTGGATCTTCTGCAAAAGAAAACCCTAGGTAAGAAAGGGAAGGTTTCATTGAAAGAAAAGAGAATTTAATTCTCAACAGAGTTTGACTCTGATATAAAACAGAAAGACATATTTCTTCTCTCTTTGATGGAAGATCTGTAAAGTGCACATCTCCCCTTGAGTTGAGAATTTAATTCTCAATGGGTTGAGATCCTGCCATGCAGATCCAAAGCATAGAGAGGGAATGGAAGCACGAGAATTTAATTCTCACAGAACTATAGGAATTTAATTCCTTCAAAATAAAATTAAGTTTTGACCCTGTGTTATGGGAATTTAATTCCTTCAGAATGAAAAGAATTAGGGTTTAACCCTAGTTAAGAACTTAGTTCTGTTAAAACAACAAGAATTTAATTCCCTTAATCTTATTCCCCAGAATAATTCTCTAACAGAGAGTGGGGGTTTAATTCCTTAAAGCTTTTATTAGGGTTTAACCCTATTCAGTTCTTCACATATATGAGGAATTTAATTCCTACAGAAAATTCAGAGTTCAACTCTTCAAAAGGAACTAGGAATTTAATTCCTCTGAAATTATTGTTAGGGTTCAACCTTACGAAGAATTTGATTCCTGGGAGAAATTAACAGATCTTCTAAGCAACTACAGAAAAGCAGGGTCACGTGTCACCACGTGACCCCACCAAAAGATCTACAGAAAGCCCTTTGAGGCAGTGCATCACGTGCTCCACGTGACCCCCGAAACACAGAAAGAAAAAGCAAAAGAAATAAAGGCCTTGGGCGCTCTCACGTGCTCCCACGTGACCCCTTGGCTGATGCTTTAACAATCAGCGCATTAATCCTCCTCACGTGGCGGCACGTGATGCTCCAAAGAAAACATAAAAAGTGTCTAACGCTTATTTACAGAACGAAGAAAAGGAGATCTGGCTCGACACTTATGGCGCCCTCATGTGTCACCACGTGACCCCTAATGAGTATTCCAACAGACAAGAGCGAGGGCCTTCATTACGTGCTCACACGTGATGGCCGCCAGAATTAAAAGAGTTAAACACTGATCTGCAGAATAAAATAAAGGGAATCAGGGCGCTCTCACGTGTCCACACGTGACCCCTCTCTCCTTAGTGTTTAACACTAATCTGAAGACTTTGTCCTAAGTGTTTAACACTGATTTGCTTAGTGTTTAACACTGATTTGAAATCTCTGATTACCAGTGTTTAACACTGATTTGCTTTAGTGTTTAACACTAATTTGAAAGCCCTGTTGCTAGTGTTTAACACTGATTATCTTTTAGTGTTTAACACTAACTTGCTAATCTTATTCCCAGTGTTCAACACTGTTGGTCTTTAGTGTTTAACACTAGCTTTAGCCCAGTTGGCTAAATTTCTAGAGGCAAAGCCTCTCCTTCAATGGACCAACAGAGGGCCAATATTTCAAACATAATTGGACTTAGCCCAAACTGGCCATAAGTCCTCAAATCATCTTGAACTGAGCACATCTGCTCTTTCAACCAACTCATTGGTTCAAGGGTACATCTCGGAACTCCTCTGATATTTGTCGTTGTAATCCTTCAACGTCTTCAGAGAGGTGACGGGTCCCGACAACCACACATCAACACGGACTGTGGGGTCCTTAAATTCATGGACTTATGCGTCCCTAAACCAAGGTACGGACTGTGGGGTCCTTAAACCCATGGACTTATGCGTCCTTAAACTGGCAATGGACCACCACGTCCCTAAACTGGCAATGGACCACCATCTCCCTAAACTGGCAATGGATCACTACGTCCCTAAACTGGAACAATAGAGCCCCTAAATGCTCTTTTGTCGGATCTAAACGATCCCGTTAAGTTGATCTTAGTCTCAAATTGGACTAACGTATCCTTAACAAACGTTTGAATTGATCTTAGCCTCAAATATGGCTAACGTATCCTCAAACCAAAACCCCAAACCCAAATCTAAGAAAATACGGATTTGGACTAATCCACGTCCTACGGGCGACGACATAAATCAGTCTCCGTATACAATCCACGGGCAACCACAAACAAAACAAACACCCACGACACGAAGTGACCAGCTGGAGAAGGAGAAAGTTGTTACCGCGATGCGGTAGCGTAATTAACTGCAGGGGCTTGCGCCTGTAGGGAAGAGCATCCCCACAATCAAAAACCCCTCAAGCGAGGGGGAATCTGACGAAGTCTGCTACATCGGCCGCATCCGTCTAAACCTCCGATACACGGTGCCATAAATCAACTTGGCATCTTCGGAGAGGTGGACGGACATCACCTATTAGCATCTGCCCCGAACCTCAGGCGAGACGTCCCGCGTCCCGGCCGCCGTTCGGAGGGGAACAGATTCTGGCACGCCCGGTGGGACCTCTTCCTCTTTCCACTCCACACTTCGTGTGTCGTGATTCGCGAACCAATCGTGGTTCGCTAATGGTTGCCCTTGGGTTTCGAGATACTAAGACTTGGCGTCTTGCTTATTGCAGAAAGCAAAGGATCGATGGCTTCTACTTCTGCAAAATGCTCCAACTGCTCGGACTGCAATCGCGACCAACGCTCTGCCTTGCCAGGAGGTATAGCCTACGGACCCCAAGCCGCTTTGTTATTCACAATACCAGTGGACCAGGTGACTCAGGCCACTACTGGATTATTCTTTGGGACTATGCTCCCACCGACAAGCTTTACGGTGCCGGTGCTGACAAAGGAAGCTCCCAAGAAGTCGGTCTTTGATCGTCTTACCCCTGTTGCGACTCCTCTCAACGGGTCGCGCAACATCAGCGCCTCGGTCTTCTCTAGATTGGGCCAGAAATCCTGTGGACCCATCATGGGGCCTACAATCCCAGAGAAGGCTTCTTCTAAGAAAGTGACCGGTCCTGCTCCTGAAGTCGCCAAGGCGGTTTCCCCGGCCAAAAAGTCGGTCTTTACAAGGTTGACGGCTTCAGCTCCCGCTTCTGCTACCCAAAGGACGTCGGTCTTTAACAGGCTAACACCAGCAATGACCCACCACCTACACAGGGGGCAAGACGAAGCCATTCTCACCGCTGAACCAACGTCGTCCGCTCGACACGCTCGACGTCGCCATTGGCGTCGAGTAAGGAAGGCTGGGGGAAACTCCCCCTCTGGGCTAACTCCATCAGCCCCGATGGCAGAAGTTAATGCTGCTGTTCCAACGGGGAATAGCTTCGAGATGCTAAATAAGGTGCGAAGGAATTCTCCTACTGCGGTGCTAAAGAGGTCTCCTCCCCCACTAAAAAAGGTTGTGGAGATAAAGTCAGAGCAGCCCCGATCCCCTCAACGGCTGTCTTCCAAAATCTATAAGGTTTGGCGGCAGGCCCAAGATTCGATGATCGATCCAAACTTCTCCCGCCAGCACAAGAAGCTGAAAATCCAATCGGAAGCCGGTCACCAGGCTAAACCACGAAAGGCTGTCTGGACGCCCACCTCAACGGCCCCCTTAACCTCCACTGCTCATGAAAGGAGGAAACCAGAGAAGATCCCCCAGCCTGCAACGACAGCCAAAGGCACTAAGCCCAGACGCCCTAAGTCTGGGGGCATGATGGTCCACACCGTATACATGGCGTCAGGAAAAGAAGACAGCCGTGCGTCTACAGGTCATAGACCGCTCACACGGTCGGTGACCAAAGCTCAGGAGCAACAGTAAAAGCTCCAGGAAATGATGAATGCTATGGCCGCACTTACCGGGCCAAAAGAAAACCCAAAAACGTCTTCGGACGAACGCCAGGAGGAAGAAACCGACGCCGAATTCCTTCGCCAAATATTGGAGAAGAAGGACAAAGAGGCTGCTGAACAAGCAGCCAACATACAGCGTATGGGCCTCCTCTTCCAAGATATGATAGGAATGATGATCCAACAGGATCCACCCGCTGAGGATCCCCCGATCGTCTTTGAAGACGACAGGGGAGAAACGTCAAATCCACCACCGGCCCTCTCAATGGCCAAGGAGGAGACAATCTCTAAAAATGACTTGGTCGACTATATAGCCCAGCAAATCCGGGTTCATCATGCGACTGAGGCAGCTGGTCAAGTCGTAAAAATGGGGCGGCCATATCCAAGCTGGTACGACCAAATCAAGTACCCGCCAGGTTACACAATTCCCAAGTTCCATGTTTACAAGGGGACCGGCAATCCCCACCAACATGTCGCCCAGTTTAGGGCCCTTTGCGGTAACACCGGCGGAGATGATAAACTGTTGCTTCGCCAGTTCGTGGGCAGCTTATCAGAAAAAGCGTTCGAATGGTATTCGGAACTCCCGAACGATTCTATCAAGACGTTCACTGAAATGGAGTTGCTATTCACTCAGCGATTCGCAAGCGTCAGCGAACGCACTCCAATAACGGCATTGATTAATGCCAGGGTAAAACCAGGCGAAACTTGGGTCCAGTATGCTATACGCTGGCGAAATTTGTGGTCGAAATGCGAGCAACGCATTGAGGAGGCATCCGCAGTGGGCATGTTCGTGGGAACCCTAGACCCTCACGCAACTATCTCCCAGTTTATGATGTTCTTTAAGCCAACCACATTCCAGGCTTTAATCGACAAGTTGGCTCAGATGGACCAAATGGGTCATAGACCGTCTCCCCCGAAGCCAGAACCTCGGAATGACAAGGGTAAAGGAAAGGCCACCTTCGTCGCGAATGCCCAGCAGCAACCCAATGCCCCAAAGCTGACGGATCAACTGGAAGAAAGACGCCGGTATTATAATGAGAAGATGAAGCGTCCCTACTCGTTCCCACGGGACAAGATGAAACGGCTATTCGAACTGGCAGTACGCAACAGACTTATAAACCTGCCAAATCCAAGGCGACCGCCACAACCCACTGAGGTGAACAACCCCAACTATTGCCCTTACCATCAAACGGTAAGCCATCCGATTGAGGATTGCTTCGTCTTCAAAGGATGGATTGAAGATCAATACCTTCAGGAAAAGTTTGCGCTGTCCGAAAAGTGGAAGGTGAACCCGCCACAGCCGCATACTCCTAAGAAGACGGACGCACCGGGGGCGACTTGTTCCTTTATTGAAGAAGCTCCATGGGAAATCGTGCTATCAGCTAAAACCAAAAGGATGTTGAGTGACCTTTATGCGTGCCCGGCGGTTGAATGGAAGAACCCGCTTGAACCTCAAATCATCGAAGGGATGTTGAAGCCATGCCC
The DNA here is from genome assembly GCA_030015575.1 of Agapanthus africanus. NCBI lineage: Eukaryota > Viridiplantae > Streptophyta > Magnoliopsida > Asparagales > Amaryllidaceae > Agapanthus > Agapanthus africanus. The sequence continues at coordinate 403,308,672 of CM057349.1, read as the reverse complement.
AACTACAAAGATTCGTGGTGATGGCCCAAGTACTCACACCCAACCGTCAGAATCTTCGAAGAAAAAGAAGAGGAAATCCAAAAGGCCCGTGAAGCATGGAAACAAGCGCACGGATTTGCAGAAACAGATTGACGCGCTGGAGAAGTACAATCAAAAGGCACGGACTCCCGTCACACTGCAAGAGTTCCTCAACCACGTCTTTCAGAAGGGAGATGAGGAAGAGAGCTCATCGGATGAATCCGAGGGACATGTGGCGAGTTGTCATGTGATTTCCCACTCGGAAGATGAGAAAACTCCTGGTACCGAGAAACTGGGGGCACACCCTGAGCCAGGACTTGTGTGGCCAACAGATAAAATGATCGACGCCTTTCTGGACGAGATTCGTCTAAAGAGTAAAGCAGATCAGGAGCGTGAGATGGCCGCATCGGAAGGAGCCGAACGCAGGCGACTAAATGAAAGAGTTGAAGTACTCTCGCCAGATCGAAAGGCATCTGAGGCAGACAAGAAGATATTCAAGACGAGGAAATGGTTTGCCAAAGCCATGTCGATAGGAATGAAGCTACCACCCTCGGAAGAAAACACGCTCAATGGGGTGGAGAGGCACCCTGATTATTGCGCATATTGATCAGTCGAAAATATTGCATATTTTAACCGGCAATTTCCTCATCATTTGCATTCATATAGAAGTGTACGGTATTCATAATTCACATATTAGCTAATCGGTCGCAAAATATCAAATTACATGTATTCGACCTTAAAACCGGCATTTTTAGGGAAATTAACTGCATTGCATTACATAGCATATTTTCCATATCTTGCAACCCCTGTTTCGAAGTCTATGCAGGAAAAGAGATGCTTGCTCGATCATTACATCGCTCGACCATTACAATTGCTCGTAAACTCACTGAACTCAAATCTGGTATCAACACAGAAGGGTAACTGAAAATCTAAATATCAAATGAAGCCACAAACAGAAGCCCAAGACCACTGAAGAATTTACAGAGCCCAACCTCCTCAAGCCGCCGCGGAAGCGCGGCTAAAGCCAGGTTATTGCGGCGGAAGCGCGGCACATTGATGACGTCAGCTCCTCAATTTCAGTGCACAACTCCTGTTTCAGTGGATAAAGCTCAATAATGCACACAAACTTTCAGAAAACTCCAGATACTTCCTCCAGATCAGCAAACACCCAAACTAGCCTAATCTTTCTAGAACTTTCCCTAAACCCTAGCTTAAACCCTAAGCTAGCTCCTAACAAACTCCTTCTAGAAACTCCTCAACAAACTTTTGGAGGGAAAGTTCTAATTCAAACCTAAACCTAGGGTTTGGGAGTTCTATAAATAAGACCCTAGGCTCATCAATTCAACAAATTATTCAACCTAGGGATTCAACCTTGATTGAAGTTTAGAAAATCAATCTCTTTCTTCATCCCCTCTTCCTCAAGTTTAGTGAGAGAGCTTGTAGGAAACCCTAACCCTAAATCCAACCACAATTCAAGATCTTGAGTGCAAGCCAAGCAAGATGCCTTCAACCCTTTTATGAGCCGAGCCGATCTTCAATCGGGCAAGAGATCAAAGTAGATCCACGATCCACGGAGACGAGCGAAGCCGAGTCAACGATCGATTTCTTCTTCTTGTAGATTCTTGAAAGAATGTATTGAAATTGTTGATTAAATAAAAGGTGATATTCTTTTATCTTGTTTTCTTTAAATTCCGCATCATGTTATCATTACTATTCTTGAATATTGTCTTTGTGGTGATGTGTGAATAAAACTCCGCTCGTCGGGGAGTCGAAACGATCTTTAGTATGATGATGTAACAAATTTGTAATCGATTCTTGAATCCCACGAGTTTGTAAACCCTAGCAAGTTCAAGAATCGACGACCTAATTCGTTGCGATGCTTTCTTGATCGACATCGCTCGAGATTGGGGAGTTCCGATCGTTTCTTGGAATTGCTAGAGGCTAGAATATAAATGGTATCCTCGAAAGAATAAGGGTTAAGAGATGAAACCCTAATTTCATCAAGAAAACCCTAACTCTCGTCGATCACCATTGATCTAGTATCAATTCTTCGAAGGACAAGAACACGAAACCCTTTAGATTGCATCACGTCTAAAGATCCGATCGATTCCTACGAGCCTCCCTTATATTCTTGATTGTTGATTGGAAATATTATCAAAACAACCGATTCTTGATTGTTTATAGTTTCTTGATTCTTGCATAAAGAATAGTGACACTCGATTACAAAGCACATCTTGAATCATGTTTTCGTTTATTGTTGCTTAACATTTCATTTCAAACGTATCAAAATACAATTGAATTGCACTTTCCCTGTGGACGATCCGCACTCATTCATTAACTACTTCCGACACCGTGGTTTGATTGCGGTCAATATAATTTTTTGATTGTCGTTACTTTTTACATATACACGTCAGAAAACGGTTCAATCAAAATGGCGCCGTTGCCGGGGATCGCGCTAATTCATTTGCATTTTTAGTTTGAAGTGAAAGAATTATTACGTTTTACTTCTTGAAATCAAAATTCGTACAAACTCTTACACGTGTGTTGTGATTTGATTGCAAGGTGATCTGGAGCATTCTGTGCTGTGGAAAAATTATTTGGGATATACCAAAGAGCTGTAGATAGCAACAGGAGCTTGCTGAAGAAAACTTGTACACTGTTCCCATCATCAAGCCGCGGAAGCGCCGCATATACATGCATTTTGCGGCGGAAGCGCCGCAGTATTGAGGGTTCTCTGGAAAATTTTCCAGCAGGTATTTTCTTGCTCTCTCCTCTCACCCTTTTTAGCTCCAACTAACCCTTTTCTGCAGGATTCTTTGCAAATAAATCGCAGCGCGCAAAAGCAAAATTAAAATTGTGCTTGATTTTTGATTTCTTGGTTGTTTGCATTCTAATACGGAAATTTAAGGGGCACGGCCAAATCCAAATTAGGTGGGGATTTCATTACCCTTCCTAGGCCCCGAAAATCGTCAAACTTGCATCCGCATTACCTCCATTAACTAAAAGAAATCTAGAGAAGACTCTAAGGACTGTCGCGCTCAATAGGACAAGAGAAGGTCGTGGGTAATTCATTGCTTATCCGCGTTTTCTTGTGGTGCCTAAGGCGAGTGTGTCTAAGGCTAGTGGTTATTAATTAGGTCCACTGTAGTGGTGGTTCCTTCCCACTTACCTGGCACTTATCCGGCCACAGGGGGACAAAGAGGCAGTGGAGGATTAATCCTGCGACTTGTCTTTTGGCAGTTAGGAGCGGTCTAGAGATCGGACCTAGGTGACCATTAGATTCTAGGGTTGTGTGCTGCATTTGTTTTGTCGCATCATTTTTTTAAAATCCGACCCTTTTTCAAAAGCAAACACCGCATTCATTTTACCCCTAATTATAAGTCAACGCTGCCACTTGTACTAACCCATTTTAGTACAAGATAGGCTGGACACGGGATTCTAGTGCCCGTTTAGTCTGCGTACCTTTTATCGACTCCGAAGTCGATAATTCTCCATTTACCTTTTCTTTACCCACTACCACACCCACACCGATGGATCCGAATCCATCAAATTTCTTTAACCCTAATCTGCCACCGTCCGTTGGTGCGCAGAATCCTACTCCACCCTACATTTCTCTCCAGGAAAGATGCTACCCCACCCGAGGTCCTCTTTCGACCTGCTTATCCACACCACCAGCCAACGGGGACAACTTTGAAATAAAGCCCCAGTATATCAACCTTTTACCCAAATTTCACGGACTCGAGACTGAGGACGCTTACGTTTTCATTACCAAATTTGAAAACGTATGCGCAATGATGGGTACGTCTCAACTTTCAGTGGATGCTATGCGTCTACGACTTCTTCCATTTACTTTGTGCGATATAGCCGAGAAGTGGCTATATAACACTCCCGCACATTCTATTTCTAATTGGGAAGAATTCGTCGCTGCATTCCTTAAGAAATTTTACCCAGTTCAAAAGACAGCTCGACTCCGTAGCGAACTGAATCAATTTTCCCAGCTCCCTTCTGAACCATTCTCTAAATACTTTGAACGTTTCAAGGATCTTATGGTTCAATGTCCTCATCACGGCATCCCGAGATGGGAATTGTGCCGAATCATTTATGAGGGCCTTAATCCGAACACTAAACAGAGCCTTGAAAACATGTGTCAAGGTACTTTTATGACCAAGGATGATAGGGATGCATGGAACTATTTAGAAGAGTTCGCTGAAAAATCATTACAGTGGGAGAGCGCAACCCAACCATTGAATAGGGGTGGCGTACACCAAATAGATGTGTCCATAGGTGTTCGAGCTGAAATGGCAGCAATGCAAAAGAAGCTCGACGCTATGGAACACAAATTTGCAGCAGCCTCCCTAAACCCAATGTCGCTCCCCAAAACTGTTTGTGGGTGCTGTTCTTATCCGTCACATTTAACGGAAGAATGTCCTTTAAACTCGGCGTTTCAAGGTCACGAGCATTCTAATGCCGCATTTCAACGACCTCGAAACGATCCATATTCTTCCACGTACAATCAGGGTTGGAGGAACCACCCGAATTTTGCTTGGAACCAAAACCAATCTCAAAACACGGTTCCAAACACGAATCAATTTCAACGGGCTCTTCCTCCACCACAACAGCAACCCCTACAACTCACTCAGCACCCCTATCAGTCACAAAATTTCCAAAATCAGGGCAACACTCATGCACAGTCTAATCCTATGCAGTCCTGTTCTGACGAATTCTCTCAATTCACTCAAACCATGAAATCACTTTTATCAAATTTCATGGATGTTTCGACTGAGGTTAGATCTTCCGTCAGCGAAATAAAGAAAAACTCAGCGTCCCAAGCTGAGAATATTCGCACGATGGAAGCTGAAATCGCACGCTTAAAAGCCGAAATGAGTGCGAGAGAAAAAGGGAAACTTCCCTCTCAACCCCTACAGAATCCTGGGCATTACAATGTAAATGCCATTACAACGTTGAGATCGGGAAGGGTGCTGAACAATCACGTCGGGGAAGAGATTGATAATACTGAAAATCATATCAACACCCCGGCTGAGTCTTTCCCACATACACACACTTCACCTTCTGATCCTTCTTCTTCTACCAAACCACCTTCGCACGAGCCTATTCTCCATTTCCCTTTAGGCTCAACACCTTCACCCAACCCTTATAGTTCTCCACAGACGGTCCCCACACCTCCTTTGGGACCTCGTCTACCCCCCTTTCCTTCTCCTGTGATGGACCCCGCGCTTATTGCGAAAGCACCTTACCCAAACCGGCTAAGGGCTAATAGAACGAGTCCTCATATGGAGAAAATTTTAGAGATGTTCAAACAGGTTAACATCAATATCCCTCTCTTAGATGCGATTCAACAAGTCCCCGCTTATGCGAAGATTCTTAAGGACTTGTGCACTAGGAAGAGGAAGACCCAAGTGCCAAAGAAGGTCTTTATGTCTAATAACATCAGCACTGCTTTTATACCCCAGCTTCCAAAGAAAAGAAAGGACCCAGGTTGTCCTACAATATCGATTTCGATTGGGGGTAAAAACATAAATCGTGCTCTGTTAGACCTTGGCGCGAGTGTTAACCTGTTACCTTATTCTGTCTATGAGCAATTAGGGATTGGAGAGCTGAAACCTGCTCATTGCACTCTCCAGATGGCAGACCGATCTATCACCAAACCAAGGGGTGAATTAGAGGATGTGTTAATAAAGGTCGGGGAATTTGTTTTCCCTGTAGACTTCATTGTGCTTGACACACATCCTGTAGCAAACCCCCGGGGCCAAATTCCGGTGATTCTAGGTCGTCCTTTCCTTGCCACTTCCAACGCTGTTATAAACTGTAGAAATGGTTCAATGAACTTATCATTTGGAAATATGACCATTGAACTAAACATCTATAGAGTTGGAAGTCAGCCGTCAGAACCCTCTGCTCATATTTTAGATGTATGCTCTGTCCATGAGATCGCTCCCGATAGTTGTGGAGCTGAGGATCTTTGCTTTACTGATCTCGATGACATTAGCACATCTCTGCTTGACTTTGCACTAGATCTTAGTGAGGACACTTTAACTACACATGAGTCCTGCACTTCTGACTTTTCTCCACCCGAGTCTGTATCTTTCACAGACTCTGAGCTTCTTTGTAGATCCAAAAATCAATCTATGACCCTTCCTTCTATCATTTCTCCGCCTGAGTTAGATCTCAAGGTTTTACCTTCTCACCTGAAATATGCTTATCTTGGTGAGAACGAGTCATTACCGGTTATCATTTCTGCTTCTCTTGCATCAGAGCAAGAGAATGCACTTTTATCGGTATTGAGATCTAACAAGGAGGCGTTTGGTTGGAGTATGGCGGACATCAAAGGGATTAGTCCCTTGATAGTTGAACATCATATACATGTGATGGATGATGCCAGACCGACCCGAGAACCACAGAGACGGTTGAATCCCGTCATGAAGGAAGCTGTCATGAAAGAAATCGTCAAGTGCTTAGATAATGGTATTATCTACCCCATCTCCGATAGCCAGTGGGTGAGTCCTATACATGTCGTTCCTAAGAAATCCGGCATCACAGTGATCACAAATGAGGCGAATGAGTTGATTCAGACACGCGCCCAAACTGGGTGGCGTGTATGCATCGATTATAGAAAACTCAACGCTGCTACGAGGAAAGATCATTTTCCTCTACCATTTATTGATCAAATGCTGGAACGCTTAGCGGGACGAGAGTTTTATTGTTTTATGGACGGATACTCAGGCTACAATCAGGTCCCCATCGCCAAAAAGGATCAAGATAAAACCACTTTTACTTGTCCTTTTGGTACCTTTGCTTACAGTCGCATGCCCTTTGGGTTATGCAATGCTCCCGCTACCTTTCAGCGGTGTATGATGGGGATATTCTCTGATATGGTAGAGAATTTCTTGGAGATCTTTATGGACGACTTCTCGATTTTTGGAGACTCTTTTTCTGATTGCCTAGCAAATCTGGACGCTGTTCTTTCTCGTTGCAAAGAGAAGAACTTGACATTAAACTGGGAAAAATGCCATTTTATGGTCCAAGAAGGAATAGTCCTTGGACATGTCATTTCACAGAAAGGCATTGAGGTTGACAGAGCTAAAGTAGATGTCATTCAAAACTTGCCTCATCCCAAAAGCGTCAAAGATATTCGCTCTTTCCTTGGCCATGCAGGCTTTTATAGGAGATTCATTAAGGATTTTAGCAAAATTGCTAGACCTTTAACACTACTCCTGGCCAAGGATACGACCTTCCATTTTGACTCGGATTGCGAGACAGCTTTCGACTCACTTAAACACTCACTCACCACAGCCCCCGTTTTATCATCACCAAATTGGGACTACCCCTTTGAGCTGATGTGTGACGCATCTGATTTTGCAGTAGGTGCAGTCTTAGGACAGCACATCGATAAGATGCCACACGTGATTTACTATGCTAGTAAGACCCTGAATGATGCGCAAATCAATTATACAACCACCGAGAAAGAGCTTTTAGCGGTTGTATTTGCGTTAGAAAAATTCAGGCCTTACTTAATCGGCTCACCTATAGTCGTGTATACTGACCATTCCGCTTTAAAACATCTTCTGGCGAAGAAAGATGCAAAAGGTCGACTAATACGTTGGATCCTTCTTTTACAAGAATTTGATCTTGTTATCAAAGATAAGAAAGGATGTGAAAACGTAGTAGCCGACCACCTTTCACGCATCATTTCTTCCCCTGTGACCCTGCCGATTAATGACTCATTCCCTGACGAACAACTCTTGAGCATATCCGCTGAACCATGGTTCAGGGATATTGTGAACTATCATGCCACGGGACTGATACCTAGCGATTGGTCAAAACAGGACAAATATCGTTTTCTTTCCCAAGTAAAACACTTTTACTGGGATGAACCATATTTGTTTAAATATTGTCCTGATCAGATCATTCGCCGGTGCGTCCCAAATGAAGAGTTCAAGAGTGTTCTTTCATTCTGTCATGATCAGGCTTGTGGGGGTCACTTTGGTCCTAGAAAGACAGCGGAAAAGGTTTTGCAATGTGGATTTTATTGGCCGACCTTATTCAAGGACGCATTTGAGTATTGCAAAACCTGTACACAATGTCAGTATACGGGTAGAATATCCCAGAGGAATGAAATGCCTTAGCAACCCATCTTGGTTGTTGAAATGTTTGATGTTTGGGGCATAGATTTTATGGGTCCTTTTCCCAACTCCTTTGGGAACCTGTACATATTGCTGGCGGTTGATTATGTCTCAAAGTGGGTAGAAGCCATTCCATGTCGCACTAATGACAGGAAAGTTGTCATTAAGTTCTTGAAAGAGAATATCTTTTCGCAATTTGGACACCCACGCGCTATCATTAGCGATAATGGGACACACTTTTGCAACAGGTCTTTCGAGACTCTGATGCGAAAATACTCAATCAACCACCGTCTTTCTACACCCTATCATCCCCAAACAAGCGGGCAGGCTGAGATCTCAAACAGACAAATCAAACTTATCCTGGAGAAAACTGTTGCTAAGAATAGAAAAGACTGGTCTACCAAATTGACGGATGCTCTTTGGGCATTCAGGACTGCATATAAGACCGACCTAGGAATGTCTCCATATAGGATAGTGTTTGGAAAAGCATGTCATCTACCTGTTGAGATAGAACATGAAGCATTGTGGGCTATAAAAGAAATAAATTTTGATCTAAACCTTGCTTGCAACTTTCGGAAGCTGCAACTTAACGAGCTAAGCGAACTCCGCGATGAAGCTTATGATAATGCTGTAATCACAAAGAATAGGACTAAGGTTTTTCACGATAAAAGCATTTTAAGGAAAACATTTTTACCTGGTCAACAAGTCCTTCTTTATGATTCACGATTACACCTTCATGCGGGTAAGCTCCGATCTCGATGGAAGGGACCATTTGTTGTGCGGTCTGTATACCCGCACGGGGCAGTAGAAGTAGAAAATGTTAAAAACGGCACTGTTTTCAAAGTAAATGGACATAGATTAAAGCCGTATTTTTCCACTGACCCCACGGAGGAGCTCTTGTTCTTACAAGAGCCAGTTTATTTGGATTAAAATTCCTCCGTCTCACCTTCATGTCCAGTATATCATTGCATCATTTTTTTGAATGAAGGTGAGCAAAAGATAAGTTTGGGGGAAGTTCTTCACTTATATATTTTGCCCCCACTAATAATCCCCCCCAGATTTACAGGTTTTGTAGGTATAACTGTCGGCAACAGTGAGGACACTGTTGAAAACAAGTTTGGGGGAGGTTTGTGCTTATTTCTGCATCATTTGCATATCATCTGCATAAGCACAAAACATTTCTTTTAAAAATCTATAAAAATTGAAAAATTTTCAAAACCCATAAAAATTTAAAAAAATTTCAAATATAAAAATAATTTTAATATTTACACCTTTTTGTATATAAATAAGATAATGAAAGTTTAGAAAGTGAAAAGTTACATCCATGAGATTAGAAAATTTTTAGAAAACTAAGAAAATTAGAAGTTTTCTTATACGAACTAGTAATAAGTAGTTATGAGCCGTTATCCCAAGGGTTAGTAAGATGAAGGACGTCACTAATCTGAGGATAAAAATAAGTCTGAAAAATAGTTTCTATTCTGGAAGCCAAACATTTTGAACGTTGCTACCCTGCTATTCGCACTTACACACGTCTTGAAGCCTGGGATAGTAGAGGATACCTTGAAATGCTCTTGTCTTAAAGCCAAAAGTATGAAGGAAATAAAAAGAAAAAAAAAATGAATAAAGAAAATATAAAGTGGTGAGAAAAATGAACACTGGTTTTGTTATCACCAAAGGCAAGAAAAATGTATAGCGAGGGTGCTTCTTCACCTAGTGCCCTAAGGCCAACTGGTCTGGGAGTCACTGCTATGTCTGAGGTGGTGCAAGACGAGGAAAATACACCAAATAAGCAAGCACATAAGTAATCGGTTGGTTAGTACCTCAAGAAGTATTAACGGTCGCATGAAAGTGTGTGAGCAATCTCATCTAAATATTCATTAATTAAAAAGTACTGAGGCTGATGGGCAAGAGTATGATAGCTTGAATTGAATTCTCCGGGTGTAGGGATGTCTTTACACACACGCAGGGTTATATGATCGATGTTTGGAATACAGATAGGAATGAAGAATAAGACGATGTTTTATTGAGGGAGGACGTGATTTCTAACATCTTTTCATGACCATTAAGATAGGGCTCATGACAACCGAAAAGCTAGCTTAGTTGGAAACCCTAATTTTCAAAGCTTTTCTTTTACAATTCTCTTCTTTAAATGTAATATTCATGATCTTGCTTTTATTATTGGATTTTGTGGGTGCAATCCGCTGAAAACCCTCAGGAGACAACACTCCTCCTACTAGGGACACCTAGAGGTTTAAAGGCTTGTTGCACGTGCTCAGTGCAATCGTGTTGCCTACGAAAGTGTGCTAGTTAGTTTTTTTCTCTTTCTTTATTTTCTCCTTCTCTTTTTAATAAAACATTCGCTCGAGACGATCGAAATTAAGTTTGGGGGTATTTGATCAGTCGAAAATATTGCATATTTTAACCGGCAATTTCCTCATCATTTGCATTCATATAGAAGTGTACGGTATTCATAATTCACATATTAGCTAATCGGTCGCAAAATATCAAATTACATGTATTCGACCTTAAAACCGGCATTTTTAGGGAAATTAACTGCATTGCATTACATAGCATATTTTCCATATCTTGCAACCCCTGTTTCGAAGTCTATGCAGGAAAAGAGATGCTTGCTCGATCATTACATCGCTCGACCATTACAATTGCTCGTAAACTCACTGAACTCAAATCTGGTATCAACACAGAAGGGTAACTGAAAATCTAAATATCAAATGAAGCCACAAACAGAAGCCCAAGACCACTGAAGAATTTACAGAGCCCAACCTCCTCAAGCCGCCGCGGAAGCGCGGCTAAAGCCAGGTTATTGCGGCGGAAGCGCGGCACATTGATGACGTCAGCTCCTCAATTTCAGTGCACAACTCCTGTTTCAGTGGATAAAGCTCAATAATGCACACAAACTTTCAGAAAACTCCAGATACTTCCTCCAGATCAGCAAACACCCAAACTAGCCTAATCTTTCTAGAACTTTCCCTAAACCCTAGCTTAAACCCTAAGCTAGCTCCTAACAAACTCCTTCTAGAAACTCCTCAACAAACTTTTGGAGGGAAAGTTCTAATTCAAACCTAAACCTAGGGTTTGGGAGTTCTATAAATAAGACCCTAGGCTCATCAATTCAACAAATTATTCAACCTAGGGATTCAACCTTGATTGAAGTTTAGAAAATCAATCTCTTTCTTCATCCCCTCTTCCTCAAGTTTAGTGAGAGAGCTTGTAGGAAACCCTAACCCTAAATCCAACCACAATTCAAGATCTTGAGTGCAAGCCAAGCAAGATGCCTTCAACCCTTTTATGAGCCGAGCCGATCTTCAATCGGGCAAGAGATCAAAGTAGATCCACGATCCACGGAGACGAGCGAAGCCGAGTCAACGATCGATTTCTTCTTCTTGTAGATTCTTGAAAGAATGTATTGAAATTGTTGATTAAATAAAAGGTGATATTCTTTTATCTTGTTTTCTTTAAATTCCGCATCATGTTATCATTACTATTCTTGAATATTGTCTTTGTGGTGATGTGTGAATAAAACTCCGCTCGTCGGGGAGTCGAAACGATCTTTAGTATGATGATGTAACAAATTTGTAATCGATTCTTGAATCCCACGAGTTTGTAAACCCTAGCAAGTTCAAGAATCGACGACCCAATTCGTTGCGATGCTTTCTTGATCGACATCGCTCGAGATTGGGGAGTTCCGATCGTTTCTTGGAATTGCTAGAGGCTAGAATATAAATGGTATCCTCGAAAGAACAAGGGTTAAGAGATGAAACCCTAATTTCATCAAGAAAACCCTAACTCTCGTCGATCACCATTGATCTAGTATCAATTCTTCGAAGGACAAGAACACGAAACCCTTTAGATTGCATCACGTCTAAAGATCCGATCGATTCCTACGAGCCTCCCTTATATTCTTGATTGTTGATTGGAAATATTATCAAAACAACCGATTCTTGATTGTTTATAGTTTCTTGATTCTTGCATAAAGAATAGTGACACTCGATTACAAAGCACATCTTGAATCATGTTTTCGTTTATTGTTGCTTAACATTTCATTTCAAACGTATCAAAATACAATTGAATTGCACTTTCCCTGTGGACGATCCGCACTCATTCATTAACTACTTCCGACACCGTGGTTTGATTGCGGTCAATATAATTTTTTGATTGTCGTTACTTTTTACATATACACGTCAGAAAACGGTTCAATCACATATCATCGGAAAATTTCACACCCCATGGAGGAGTGCGACGCCTTTAAGATATGGTGGCAAGGATATGTTGCTCATCGGCAACATTTTAAGCGCATGAAATGCAAGACTCGTCGGGAACGAAGGAGTACTGCCGACGGGCACAACAGAACTATTGGCAGCTGTTACATGGTTAACGCCGGAGGGTCATAAGTTCTCACCTTTGGGAGCGACTCCGATGAAGAAATGGCTCTGGGCCCTCTCTTTAAAGAATCCGTTTTAGGGAAAGAGGAGAAATCGGAGGCCTGCGAGAACACTCAGCTGCGCAATCGCACACTCCCAGAAAAGAATCTCGGGCCCGCGAGTAGAAAAGATAAGGGAAAGGAAAAGGTCACTGAAGATATCACTTTAGATGACCAAGTCATGAAAGAGCTGGCTGCCAAAGACCCTCCTAGGAAGGATAAGATGGGCTATAACATCCTAGCGCACCTAAGGAAGCTACCTTCTCAGCTTAGCATTCTCGATACCCTCCTATTATCAAAAGAAGCGCGAGACTCACTAATTAAGGCGTTACAAGAACCTGAGCAATTCCAAGCCTTCCTCGCCACTGAAAGGATGAAGGATGAATTGGAGGAAGTGCATACGGCCGACATCACTTTCGGTGACGAAGACCTCCTTCTCGGGACGTGCGACCACAACCGTCCCCTATATGTCTCTGGATACTGCCATGATATCAAGATAGGCAAGATCCTGGTGGATAATGGATCCTCCGTCAATCTCCTTAATGTGCGGGTGTTGAAGGAAATCTGCATGAGTGTGCAACACCTCGCTCGTGAAAAAATTACTATCTCTGGTTTCGATTCACAATCGTCACGGACTCTCGGATCCGTGATACTAACATTACGCTTTGGACTACTCGTCACATACATCAAATTCCATGTCATTGACGCCAAGACCTGCTACAACGCCTTGCTCGGTCGTCCTTGGCTACACGAGTACAACATCATCCCTTCTACACAACATCAGTGTATGAAGTACTTTAAGGATGGTTTCGAGTATACCGTAACAGGTGAGTTGAACCCATTTTCCGTGAACGAAGTCCGTAAATACGAAGATGCGAAGTACTTTTAGCCAGATTTCGAGGATACAGAAAGGTGTCGCAACCCGGAGAACAAAGCCGCCGCCGCCATCCCTGTTTTCGGGAGCGATACCGAAGAAGAAGAAGAGATAGTTTATGCCGGGCCATCTCAACGCAACAACCCGGGGACGTCCGCCCCCATGTTGGTCTTCGGAAGTGACTCGGAAGATGAGGTTAATGCCGTGTTCTCCAATCGGCTGTCAATACAAGCACCCCCTAGCGATGATCAGAGTTTGCAAATCACCATGGTGCCGCAAGAACACTATAAGGATCTCGACACACTTCAAGCTCACAATGTGCAGGACCTGCAAACATTTTACGTCCCTCCCAGGCAAAGGGGTGAGAAGTTAATCCTATTCTACCGATCCTCAGAGTCGAAAATAGAGAAAGAGATCTGGCATGGCACGGATGTTACACTCGATAGGCTCCAACCTATCCGTTTGCCCAGATACTACACAAATGGACTAAAGAGGCTATTGAAGCGCCAAGGAGTACCCTTAAAACAGACTGTTCGACAAGCTCGGTTCTACAACAGGATTTAGGATGTCCCTGGGACCCAACGCAAATTGCCCAACGGGAAAATGGAAACACTTGGGCTTGGATACGCGAGAACCGGAAAACGGGAACGGGCCCACAGTAGCTACACCATATATACTTTTGATGAAGAAGAGGACGCCCTGTCAGGAAATGCCAACCCCTCATCAAAACTAGATCCCACGATTGAAGTGCCGAGTCCGTCGTTTGAAGAACGAATGGACAAGATTATCAGGAAAGTGGGTCAAAAAGCTCGGGAAGACCACAACCGCGAGATGGCCATCTACGAGAAGGCCAGGACGCAACGGCTATTTCAACGGGCTGCAAAAGACAACGATGCTCATCCTTGTCAACCCGTTGTACGAAAGGCCCGACGCAGAGGCAGAAATAAATCAAGAAGCGGAAAGAGGAGCCGACAACAACGACGCAGGATTGGAGAGTTACGTGATCAGGTATTGTGCGGCTCGGATTTGTCCCTCATGAAGAAGATGAGTCGAGCGTACTCCTTCCCCCGAGACAAGACGGAGAGATTACTCAAGCTCGTTATAAAACATCAACTGATCGCGCTTCCAGAGTCTAGACACCCTGAGCAAGCTAACAAGGCTTCTCATCTGAGCTATTGCTCTTATCACCGAGCCATAGGACATCCTACCGAAGACTGCTTCACCTTCAAGAACTGGGTCGAGGACCAGTACCAACAGGGCAGATTTGCTTTATCCAACGGCTGGAGGATAACGCCGCCACAAAAGAACGAACCCAAAGCCGCAAGAGCAGAACCGGATCCACCTCAGTCTTGGAAGCGGATTCCCACCTGTTACATGATTACGATACTAAAAGAAGAGCCCGAGAACATGGATGACCTTCCCTGGTGCTTTGAGAACAGCGATGATGAGGTGGTCTCAGAATTTCCGCCAGCTCCGAAAGAACCTGGAAGATGGCATACATACTACTGCAGATAACCTCAAGAAGATTGAGCTGGGATCGGCAGATGATCCGCGACCGACATTCGTCAGCGAGCTGCTATCTGAAGAAAGGATGGCCGCATTAAAGAACGTGCTTCTACAGCATAAAGACTGCTTCGTGTGGAACTATTCCGAGATGCCAGGATTAGATCCGGAGAATGCTGTGCATAAATTAGCAATATCCTCATATATCAAGCCAGTCAAGCAGGCGCCAAGAAGGATGCGACTCGAGCTTGAAATGAGCATCAACGCCGAAGTCAAGAAGCTGATCGATTCTGGATTTATCCAAGAAGTCCAGTATCCCGACTGGATCGCCAATATCGTCCCGGTAATGAAGAAGAATGGGACGGTACGCATATGCGTGGATTTCAGGGATCTCAATAAAGCATGTCCAAAGGACGATTTCCCAGTACCAGTAACCGAACTAATGATAGATAACACGTCCACTTATGAGGTTTTCTCCTTTATGGACGGTTTGTCAGGATACAATCAGATAAAGATGCATCCCGAAGACCAGAAGCATACCGCTTTCCGGACCCCTTTGGGTATATTCTGCTACAGGGTTATGCCCTTTGGTCTAAAGAACGCTGGCGCTACCTATCAAAGGGCCATGACAAAGATCTTCGACGACCTCATACATGACATCGTCGAGTGCTATATCGATGACCTTGTAGTAAAGAGCATGTCATACGAAGAGCATTTAAAGCATCTGGAGACTGTATTTCAACGCCTTCGGCAATATAATTTGAAAATGAATCCCCTCAAATGCGCGTTTGGAGTCTCCTCGGGTAAATTCCTGGGATTCATCATCCGACATCGAGATATCGAAATAGATCCATCTAAGATCAAGGCGATCATGGAAATGCCTCCGCCAAGAACCCTCAAACAGTTGCGGTCTCTCCAAGGGAAGCTCGCATACATCCGGCGATTTATCGCCAATCTTTCAGGCAAATGCCGTCCTTACAGCCACCTGATGAAGAAGGGAACTCCATTCGTTTGGGATCACAAATGCCAAGGTGCACTAGACGAGATCAAGCAGTACCTGCAGAACCCTCCGGTGTTGGCTGCGCCGGTCAAGGGAAAACCCCTCATTCTTTATACAACCGCCCTCGAAGGTTCCTTAGGCGCATTATGGGCACAAGAGAACGATCAAGGGAAAGAGAGAGCACTCTACTACTTAAGTCGAGTTCTACTGGGGGCAGAAAACAACTACTCGCCCATTAAAAAACACTGCTTGGCGTTAATCTTCGCGATAACAAAACTCAGGCACTATGCGTTGGCGCACGAAGTCCGTCTCATCTCGAAGGTGGACCCTCTTAAATATTTGATGTCGAAGGCTATACTGACGGGTCGACTCGCTAAATGGGATCTACTCCTGATGGAGTTCTCAATAACGTATCGACCTCTTAAGGCAGTGAAAGGCCAGGCCATTGCCGACTTCCTCGCTGAGCATCCAGTACCTGCCGGTTCTCCTCTGAACTACGATTTGCCGGACGAACATGCATTCGACGCGATCGGCGGCGGTGATACTCGATGGGAACTCTATTTTGACGGGGCATCTTCCATGAAGAAGCGCAAACAATGTACCCCCATAATCAAATCGGGAGTAGGCCTCATCTTCGTAACCCCACAAGGAGGGATAATGCGCTTTGCTTTCTCTTTAACGGAATCAAGGACGAACAATGAAGCCGAATACGAAGCTTTAATAGCAGGCTTTGAGATCGCTATTAACATGAAAATTGAAGACCTCTCTATATACGGGGATTCTCAATTGGTTGTTAGTCAAGTAAATGGTGATTACCAAACGTGCAAACCGGAGTTGGTGAAGTACGGAGAAAAGGTGCAACAACTATTGACCCAAATTCCCTCCTACACTTTGGAAAGCATACCACGTGCGGAAAATAGCAAAGCAGACGCGCTAGCCAAGCTCGCTAAAGAACTGGCTGACGAGAACCTCGATGACGTCAAAATCATGGTACAAAGCCGTCGAGTGCTCGCCCCAGCAGAAGTATCTCCCGAGTCACACGAAGAAAAGGGCGCGACTGAGCAAACAACCATACAAATAAAAGACCGTAAAAAGGCTGAGGACTGGAGGGAGGTCTTCATAGACTACTTTAAGTCCCACCGAATCCCCGAAGAAGCGTCCTCAAGACATCAGCTCATGAAACGAGCTCTATCTTTCGCTTTCGTCAATGATACTCTGTATAAGAGGTCGTTTGATTCTCTGTGGCTGAGATGTTTAGGACCGGACGAAGCAGAAAGAGTCGTTCAAGAGGTTCATGACGGAATCTGTGGTTCTCATCAAGCAGGCCCGAAGATGAAGTTAACAATTAAACGGATGGGTTACTACTGGCCCACGATGATCCAGGACTGCCTCGCGTATGCGAAGCAATGCCACTCGTGCCAAATCCACGGGGATTTCATCCACCAGCATCCGAATCCACTACATCCAACGGTGGCTAGCTGGCCATTCGAAATGTGGGGGACTGACATAGTCGGCCCCATTGAACCAGCATCGTCCAGGGAACATCGTTTCATCCTGGCGACGATTGATTACTTCTCCAAATGGGCGGAAGCAGTACCGTTGAGGGAAGTGAAGACGAAAAATATCCTCCACTTCTTCAAGACGCACGTCATCTATCGGTTTGGAACTCCACGGCGGATTATCTCCGATAACGGGCCAACCTACAGAAGCCATAAGATTAGCCGCTTCGCGCAGCAGCACAATATAGACTGGAGATATTCTTCAGTTTACAATCCGCGAGCTAATGGTCTAGCCGAGGTCTTCAATAAGACCTTGACAAAGATCATAAAAAAGACGATGTCCCGAAATAAGAGAGACTGGCACGAGAGGGTGCAAGAGGCCCTTTGGGCCTATCGAACTACATTCAAGACGGCCACGAACACAACGCCGTACGCGTTGGTATTTGGGACGAAAGCAGTGCCCCCCTCGAGATAGAGTTGCCCTCTCTACGAGTGGCAGTCCACTACGAGCTGACAGACGAAGAAAATGCTCACCTTCGGCTTGAGGAGCTCGATGCCCTCGACGAAACCCGGCTCATAGCGCAACAAAATCTGGAAGCTTATAAAGCAAAGATGACGCGCTCATATGAAAGATTGACCCGACCGAGGACATTCCGCCAAGGCGAACTCGTGTTAGTGGTCAAAAGGCCTATGATCCCCAATCGAGCCAAGCGGGGAAAATTCGAGCCAAACTATGAAGGCCCGTACATCATAGATAAGGTCTACCAGGGTGGGGCCTATCTACTCATGGACATGTATGGTGAAAGGACTTTCAGGCCAATAAACGGTCGCTTCCTAAAGAGATACTACGCTTAATGAGCCATGGCCTAGGTCAATGATAGATGACGACGACTATGTCCGCTCGCTATCTTCCTAAGCTCAAGCTTTATAAGCGGTAGCCGGCCTTCTCCATGTCGGACCGAAATGTCCTTAAACTAATAACGGACCGAAATGTCCTTAAACTAACGACGGACCGAAATGTTCTTAAACTAACGGCGGACCGAAATGTCCTTAAACTAATGACGGACCGAGACGTCCTTAAACTAACGATGGACCGAAACGTCCCTAAACTACTACCGCAGCATCCTTAGGCTGACAAAAAAAAAGGAGAAAAAGAAAAATAAAAAAAAAGAAAAAAAACGGTATGTCCATAAGCAAAATGGGCACGGATGAAAACCCGAAAGGGCTCCGTGAGTAAAAACAGCAGGGCTACCGGCGAGTGTTTGTGAAAACCCGAAAGGGTGCAACCTTGTTAAGAGACACTTATAGGGTCCTCTCGACCTTGTAAGGAGAAAAACCTGCGTGAGATACTTACGACTCACAAAGGAGCAACACACTTAGGGATCCCCACGATTCCTAAGGAGAAAATACACTCGCGAGATCCTCATGACTCGTAAGGAGAATTCTCTCATGGGACCCTCACGGCTCATGAGATTTGAAAGTCTTAAGTTACAGAAACCTAAACCTGTTCTTAAGCAAGTCCCCCACAACCTTTGATACTGCCCTACAAGGGGCTCAATACTGACCCTTGTATACAATCCACGGGTGCGAATAAACATTTCCCCAGCAAAGTCACACCTGTGACTAGGGATATGTCCATATAATGAGCAACCCTTGTAGGTCCTCTCGACCCATAAGGAGAAAACCCTCTTATAGGATCCTTACGATTTACAGAGGAACATACACTTAGGAATCCTCACGATCCCTAAGGAGAAAATACACCTGCAAGATCCTCACGACTTATAGGGAGAAATACCTTTGTGAGACCCTTACGGCTCATGAAGTCAAAAGCCTTGGTCGACAGGACCCTTAACCCTGTTTACTAAGCCACCTTTGTTCGACATCGACAAAGTAAAATGATGATTCGCTCCTGGCAACATCCCAGTTGCAGCGGTGCTGATGCGGAAATCGGTGTCTAAAATCCAAGCTTGCGGCAAAAAAGCTAGCAAGCCACACATGTATACGAAATAGCCGAAATGATGGGGCAACTTGCAATAAAAAGCAGCAAGTAAAAATGTATGCATGAAAAATAGCCGAAATGATGGGGCAACTCGCAATAAAAAACAGCGAGTGAAAATGGAAAAAATAGCCGAAATGATTGGGCACCGCGAAAAATAGCCGAAGTGATAGGGCAATCGCGACCTCCGCGATATAAAAGCTGAAATGATAGAGCATCGCGGAAAAAGAAATAAAATAAAAAAAAGGGTTTCAATTTATGCCCTACAGGTGATGTTCCATCACACCCTATACACAATCCAAGGGCGTAAACAAAAAGGGGATCATACTTCTCCCCCAGGTTTCACCAAAGAAAAAAGCTAAATCTCGACGGGTCACAAGCGACCTAGAGATCATCCCAACACTCGTCTCGTAACGACAGACACAACTTCAAGCTAAGCGAAACAGTGGCAACTCCCAGTTCCATGGCTCGGTGGTATACATATCGCCAGCAGTCAAACCTCCATCCCGTGAAATGCGGATACAATCAGCAAAATTCCTGGTTACGTGGAACGCGGATAACGTCACTCTTTGACCCCGTGGAAAACGTCCAGATCGGATCCTGGTCCTCGCAGAGCACGGCAGTGAACCCGTGTGAAGCATCCAGAGCGGAGCCTAGTCCTCGCCGAGCACGGCAGTGAACCCATGTGAAGCATCTAGTGCAAAATTCCTGGTTACATGGAACGCGGATAACGTCACTCTTTGACCCCGTGGAAAACGTCCAGAGCGGATCCTGGTCCTCGCAGAGCACGGCAGTGAACCCGTGTGAAGCATCCAGAGCGGAGCCTAGTCCTCGCCGAGCACGGCAGTGAACCCGTGTGAAGCATCTAGTGCAAAATTCCTGGTTACATGGAACGTGGATAACGCCACTCTTTGACCCCATGGAAAATGTCCAGAGCGGATCCTGGTCCTCGCAGAGCACGGCAGTGAACCCATGTGAAGCATCCAGAGCGGAGCCTAGTCCTCGCCGAGCACGGCAGTGAACCCGTGTGAAGCATCTAGTGCAAAATTCCTGGTTACGTGGAACGCGGATAACGTCACTCTTTGACCCCGTGGAAAACGTCCAGAGCGGATCCTGGTCCTCGCAGAGCACGGCAGTGAACCCGTGTAAAGCATCCAGAGCGGAGCCTAGTCCTAGCCGAGCATGGCAGTGAACCCGTGTGAAGCATCTAGTGCAAAATTCCTGGTTACGTGGAACGCGGATAACGTTACTCTTTGACCCCGTGGAAAACGTCCAGAGCGGATCCTGGTCCTCGCAGAGCACGGCAGTGAACCCGTGTGAAGCATCCAGAGCGGAGCCTAGTCCTCACCGAGCACGGCAGTGAACCCGTGTGAAGCATCTAGTGCAAAATTCCTGGTTACGTGGAACGCGGATAACGTCACTCTTTGACCCCGTGGAAAACGTCCAGAGCGGATCCTGGTCCTCGCAGAGCACGGCAGTGAACCCGTGTGAAGCATCCAGAGCGGAGCCTAGTCCTCGTCGAGCACGGCAGTGAACCCGTGTGAAGCATCTAGTGCAAAATTCCTGGTTACGTGGAACGCAGATAACGTCACTCTTTGACCCCGCGGAAAACGCCCAGAGCAGAGCCTGGTCCTCGCCAAGCACGGCAGTGAACCCGTGTGAAGTATCCAGAGCAAACACCGGACAGTGGAGTCCTTAAAATCCACGGACTATGATGTCCTTAACCTTGACCGTGATGTCTTAAAACTAACGATCAACCACCCCGATTCCCTACGGATTCTGCCTTGGTTTAAGGGTACATCTCTTCACTCCTTTGATACGTGGCGTTGTAATTCCTCAACATCTTCAAAGAGGTGACGGGTCCCTGCAACCAAACATCGGACTGTGGAGTCCCTAAATCCACGGACTATGAGGTCCTTAACCTTGACCGCGATGTCTTTAAACTACGATGCCTTAGGAAACCCCTGACTCCGTGAAACACGGACGAGGGCGACCACATCCAGCACTTGCAGGTCCTCACGACCTGTAAAGAAGAAAAACTCTCTTGTGAAGTTCTCACGACTCTCAAGGGACAACCCGCTTAAGAATCCTCACGATTCTTAAGAAGAACTTACACCTATGGGATCCTCTCGACCCATGGGGAGAAAAAAACTCTTTATGAGACCCTCGTGGCTCATAAAGTGCAAAAGTCTTAGGAAGCAGATCTTAACCCTGAATCCTAAGCTATCGCTGCCCTGCAAGGAGATCAAGATAAATTGTCCACAAACGCATTCAATGAAAGGGGACACACCATTGAGAAGAAAAATGTATCTTTTATTCATAAACCAAAATGGATACAAAGTACAATTCATGAAAGAAACAAAAAAGAAAGATACTCTCATCTATGAGTACGTACAAAAAGGGGGAAAAGATACAAGTCCTCAAGCCGGCGGGCGGTGCAGTAATTTTACCAGCTCATCGTTCTGTTGCTGAGCCATGGCTTCATGATGCAAGATCTCCAGAAGACGAGCCTCCGCCTGAGTTTGCTGAGCTTGATACGAAGCAAGCCGAACTTCGAGCTCTTTCTCGGTGGCTTTATGAGCCTCGACCCTCTCACGAGTGAACGTGGAAGCTTTATCGAGAGCCACCACCTCTTTTATGGACTCCTGGAGCACTCGCCAGAGTTCGTATGCTTTGTTGGCCTTGGCTGTGAGGCTGGCCTGAAGCTCGCTCAGCACCTTAGAAGCCAATTCCCTCTCCGAGAACTTGCGGCCAAGCCTCTTCTCGCATGACGTCATGTTAGCCGCACATCGTGCTATCAGACCCCGCAACTCCGCTTTTGCAGCCACGGCTTCCGAGGAAAGGCGAGAACATTCAAGAGCGTGGAAACAAGCCTCCACCTTCCTACAGAACTCCACCCAGACCCGCACCACCTCCTCGCTATGATAGGTGGCGAGAAAAGGAAGAGAGCCGTTAGCTTCAGCGGCAAACGCTTTGGCCGTGGTCGCGCTACCAGCACGGAGCTCCTCGACGAAAGATGATAGGGAGACAAGGCTCAATTGGGCCAAGCGTTCTGAAGCTCGCAAAGCATAAGGGCCGGGCGGCATCACGATGCGCGATTCCAACGCCATGAAGACTGGCAGGGCTGTTCAAATTTGACAAATGATTAGTAAAATTCTTAAACACAGAACGAACGGGATTATAATAAAATGTCACTCACCGACAGTCATGCAAGTAGGAGCCGAAGGTTCCCCTGGCCCTTCAACAACTTCGACCTCATCGTCAGCTTCTAAAACTATAAGAGACATCAACGTCATTTCGCAAGATAGTAACAATGCTATGGTAAAAGAAAAATGGCGAATAACACTAACCTTGCCCTGAGGAAAGGACAATACGCTGAGGGGAGATCGCCTGCGGAGCTGCCATCTCCAATAAACGCTGAAATGACTGTCGAGGCGACAGATCAGCGATAGTGGCCACCAAACCGCGCAATTCTGGGAAAAATAAAAGAGTTTAGACTATGAAAGAGTTGCTAAATTAAAACACAGAGGGTTACCTTCAACGCTCCTCCCATTCTGAGCTGGGGGGATAGCAGCTTCAACGGTCTCCGCCGTAACGTCAGGATTCAACAAAGGAAGAGTAGTCCCGACTACCTCTCTTCCAGCCTCTGAGCCGCCCTCAGTAAGGGTCATTGGGGCGGCGACCCCCAAAGAAGCAAGCGCTCCCTGATCAAGAACCGCCACTGGAGGCTCTACCATGAGAGGAGCAGCCTCATCAACCCCCTCTACATCAAGCAAGGCCTCATTGAGAATTCCGGCGGGCTTTAGCTTTAATGGGCCCGTAGAGAGCTCCCCCAGCGTCGAAGATTCTGCACGATTCGCATAAAAATAATGATACATATGCACGGGCATAAATAATCGGAAAGACTACAAACGGAGCACAACGTACCTATACGCAAAGAAGCCCTCAATATGGCTTCTTCAAGCCACTGCTCCTTCTCAAGGAGGTGGGCTCGCCGGGGTCCAAGGGTTGACTCATGACCACCGGTCCATAAAGAAAGTGCGTCAGCTGCATCTTCTGAAGCGGCCTGCTTCAAAGCCCTCTCCCCCCATTCCTCCAAAGGACCGATAAATCGCCGCTGAATCCATGAAGGGTCTTCGTAAAAGATCACAACGGGATAGGACTTCTTCGGAACCCTGGTATTATGAGACACGTCTTTGGAACGCCGTATGGCCTCAGCCAACTGTGCGGCCTCCTCATCAGCCGAACTCGGGAAGAGAAGTCCAGCGTCTGACTCTTGCAGGGCCAACGGTTCGTCTTCAAGAATAGGCTCAGACTCCGCCAAAGAATCGAGCAGGTTGTTAGCCGCTTTCCTCCGCCGTTTAGGCCCAGAGCCGGTGGCCGAGGATGACCGTTTCCTCCCCCGTGAAGCCTTAGGGCGGCGCTGACCCACATCGCCTACGACGCCCTCATCTCTATTACCCTCGCCCGGTGCCATGACCGAGGATGACATTGTCTTTGTCAATGCCACGGGGGGCGGTGCTGCCACAGGCGGCGGTGCTACTACTGGGGCCCTTCCACCTCGCGAGCGGGAACCCAGGGGCATACCAGCCGTTGGAGTAAGGTTTACCTCCGATTCTCCTGGGACGAGCGCAGTGCCGGTATCCCTTAGAGGGAAGCGGACCGGAGCCCTCGGTCACAGCTTAGCTCCTGGAACCAAAGGAAGGGCATCGTGGCCAAGAAGCACCCTCCTTTCCTCAAGAATGATTAGGCTGACCCGATGAAGATACCAACCCGTAAACGCGTCCACGCACCGGGGCAGGTATTCAGCTTCATGTACAATGAAGTGGGAGCCGGTGTTTAGCCTCATGAAATGATGAGCGGCATCGCGAACGGCATCGAGCGAAGGGATTGGGGCGACTATAAAAGCCTCGAAAGGAACACCCTGGTCGTATCCAAGTTGTCGGGCGAATCGATGCGGATTGTACCGCATGAAAAGAGCAGCACTGTCCTGGCGAAACACCATGTAGCCCGATCTAATTGTATACAAGTGCGCGGCCTCCCGAGGCTTCAAAGAAGGTGCGTTGTCTTTCGACTGGTCCCAGAGTTGCTGAACTGGACCTGAGGGAGTAGACAAGACCCGATCATTAAAGACCATCCCGCCAGTGGCAGCGTAAGGAGAAATCAGCACCCGAATAGCCCCGAACTGAGTCGGGTCGGCAGCAGAAGCATCCACTAATCGCATAAGTCGTGGGAAGGGATAAGCATCGTAAAACGAAGGCCTTTGATGCATGGAAAAAGCCCCCAGCACATGCATTTCGACCCAGGACGTGAAATAATGAAGCGAAAAGTTTACTACATCCACGCCGGGAGTAGAGGTATTAGCTGCGGTGCCCAACCCGTGATAAAGATGCGCCAACGCCGGGATACTGACGGCCAACCGCGTCCCCTCAGCTATACAATGAGCCGGGTAGATAACCGAAGCCCTCATAAAACGACGATGCATGGGGATGACAAACCAATTAAGCCAGACACCGACAAACCCCACGAAGAACGTCTCCTCGTCAATACCGAGTGCTACAATGGACTCAA
The DNA here is from genome assembly GCA_030015575.1 of Agapanthus africanus. Lineage (NCBI taxonomy): Eukaryota > Viridiplantae > Streptophyta > Magnoliopsida > Asparagales > Amaryllidaceae > Agapanthus > Agapanthus africanus. The sequence continues at coordinate 403,283,632 of CM057349.1, read as the reverse complement.
AAGACACCGGCGACATGATGGGGATATAGTATTGAGGTAGATCCGATTCGGTGGTCGGCAGCTTCTTCGGACCAAACCCAAAGGGGTCTCTAATATTGGTGAACTTCGGAGCTGTCTTCGACACGACCTCCTCGTGAAGGAAACAAGCAATGAAGCTCTTGAAAGTAACATCCTGCTCTTCAGATTCGGTGAACAATCGGTCGAAGATACCTAGCGCCTTGATCAAACCGGGACGCTTGTGGCGAATGGCGTTTTCAACAGACAAGCCGTCAGCCGGTGCAGACTCGGGCTCAAAGACATACTCGTCAGGAGGAAACAACTCCTCATACAGTGCACCCCTGATTGGCAATCCCGAGATTTCATAAAATTCTGCAAGAGAGATCGAGACCTCGCGATCTCCTAGAATGAAAGTGTTGGTGGGAAGATTCCATTGGTTCAAAAACGCCTTAACCCACCAGACATGCGGGGACTTATAATGGAAGAGTGACGCATATATTGCCTGATAAAGCCCGACCTTCTGCAGCCGCGCACGATGGGTGGCAAGGATGTAGCGAGCCCAGAGAAGATAGCCCGTAGGGTGTCGGGGAGTGAGCCCTATCTTATAGATCTATCCCCATGGGTGGGCCTCACCCTGGCAGATACGCCGCCCCAAGATGTCTATGGCCGGGATCGGATGGTTCGGAATACCGGTCGTCGAAGGCTCGAGCCTCCCCGTTGGAGTCCAGTTGGGCATTTCCACAGCAAAAACCGTCCTCGGAGGATCCATCGGTAAGAATGGGAAAGTGGGCTCCGTCGGTACCGCGCAAAGAAAACTCCGGCGACCCTGAATAATCTGACTATACCAAGATCCCCATTGAAGAAGGTTGGTACAGTTCGGGTCATGGGCCCGGATCATCGCCATCGCTTCCTCATCAGATGGCGACTGAGGAAAAGCAGCCTCCGAGCGAGAAAAGGGAAAGCAGGGAACAGAAGCCATCGCACCTGAAATCCAATAAAAGGAGACCGTTAAAAGCAAAGTCAACGATATATATCCATGCATGAACATGAAGACTAGTTAAAGAAAGCAACAACAGAGTTTTCTGGGACTATTGGTTACAAAACACATGGCCCCACAGAATCCGGATGACGGCTCATTAATAATGAGACCAAATAGTTACAATAAAACAAAGGGAATATCCTCATTTAATAAAGAATGGTAATCCTACACATTCCCCCCCAAAAAGATCTGCCTCGGGCTCTACAATGGATCCAACAAGATCAAAGGCATTAAATTCCCACAGAAGACATCATTACAAAACTCCTGCTGCATTAATTGCAGAAGGACAACCTCGGGTCAAGAGACCCAAAGAAGCCTCCGTGTGAAGAAACTGAGTTCTTCATTGGAATTAAAATTCCTTATTAAGAGAAGGAAATTAAATTCCCAGAAATATTTTTGGATGGAATTAAGTTCCATGGAGTTGAAACGCCATCATCATCTCCCCAAAGATCATCTAAGCCCTAAGAGACTTACAATCCGAAGGTTAGGTGGTTTCCTGTTCTTATGGAAAAACTTGAAGAAAAATGAGATCCTTGTTAAAAAAGAGTAAAAACCTTTGTTTTGGATTTAAAATCCAAAGGAATGTGGAAATTCGCTGTTTGTCCAAGAACATTACCTAAGGAGGAAGAGTCCTTTTAAACAGAGTTAAACTCTGAAAATGTTTCAAGGCAGAGAACTAAGCTCTGGAAGAAGAGAATTAAATTCTCAGAAAAAGTTTGCAAGGAAGAAGATGAACAAAGTGGAGGCGTCTCTGAAATGACCCCAGTATTTATGGGGGGTGATGGAAACATTTCATCTTCCCAAATCCCTAAAGGAATCCAACGGTCGCAAAAGGTGACAGTATTGCACTCACGTACGGACACGTGAGAACAACGCTGTGGGGGCATTTGTTTCCTGATTTAAAATCATGAAAGCCCACGGCAGAGGCTTCAGAAAAGGGTCACGTGCTTACACGTGACCGGCAGTCACGTGTTGGCACGTGACATCTAAAAGTATCGGCAAGGCAAATTCAGCTCCCCAACTACATCAAAGAAAAGGGCTTCAGAAAGGGTCACGTGCTCCCACGTGACCTGGGTCACGTGCTCCCACGTGACCTGGGTCACGTGTTGGCACGTGACAATTACAAACGGCTTCAAAGGCAAACCGGTTCCCTGATCAAACCAAGGAAAAGGTTTCAGAAGAGGTCACGTGCTCCCACGTGACCAGGATCACGTGTTGGCACGTGATAATCAAAAGCAGCAGATTCGTTCTCCGGTTAAACCAAGAAAAAGGCTCCAGACGAGGGTCACGTGCTCATACGTGACCAGGGGTCACGTGATGGCACGTGACGGTTAAGCAGCAACCAGAAGACAGAGCGCAAAAAGAAAGAAGAAGGCTCGTTCCAAGGGGGTCACGTGCCCACACGTGACCAAGGGTCACGTGACCACACGTGACCGACTTCAAAGCCCATTTGTTAACAGAATTAAATTCTGAGAAAAGTCCTCTCAAATCTTTCCAAAAGCAACCGATTGAATTAAAGATGATTAAATATCATCTATCTATGGGAAAATCTTGAATTTGGAAAGATTTCCCCGTAAAATCTAACCAAACTAACAGAGGAGAATCTCTGGATTTAAAATCCAATGGTGAGTAAAATTCACCTAATAATCCAAAGGTCCAAAACGAATGATGGATACAAATCAAATCTCCGAATGAAAGATCCACCAAAACTAATTGACTCGGCTGCTTCTCCTATAAATAGGAGCCAAGAGACACACAAGAAAAATATATATATGCAGAGGGAAGAAAAGAGAGAGAGCCTTGATACTTTAGAGGAATTTGGATCTTCTGCAAAAGAAAACCCTAGGTAAGAAAGGGAAGGTTTCATTGAAAGAAAAGAGAATTTAATTCTCAACAGAGTTTGACTCTGATATAAAACAGAAGGACATATTTCTTCTCTCTTTGATGGAAGATCTGTAAAGTGCACATCTCCCCTTGAGTTGAGAATTTAATTCTCAATGGGTTGAGATCCTGCCATGCAGATCCAAGCATAGAGAGGGAATGGAAGCACGAGAATTTAATTCTCACAGAACTATAGGAATTTAATTCCTTCAAAATAAAATTAAGGTTTGACCCTGTGTTATGGGAATTTAATTCCTTCAGAATGAAAAGAATCAGGGTTTAACCCTAGTTAAGAACTTAGTTCTGTTAAAACAACAAGAATTTAATTCCCTTAATCTTATTCCCCAGAATAATTCTCTAACAGAGAGTGGGGGTTTAATTCCTTAAAGCTTTTATTAGGGTTTAACCCTATTCAGTTCTTCACATATATGAGGAATTTAATTCCTACAGAAAATTCAGAGTTCAACTCTTCAAAAGGAACTAGGAATTTAATTCCTCTGAAATTATTGTTAGGGTTCAACCTTATGAAGAATTTGATTCCTGGGAGGAATTAACAGATCTTCTAAGCAACTACAGAAAAGCAGGGTCACGTGTCACCACGTGACCCCCCCAAAAGATCTACAGAAAGCCCTTTGAGGCAGTGCATCACGTGCTCCACGTGACCCCCGAAACACAGAAAGAAAAAGCAAAAGAAATAAAGGCCTTGGGTGCTCTCACGTGCTCCCACGTGACCCCTTGGCTGATGCTTTAACAATCAGCGCATTAATCCTCCTCACGTGGCGGCACGTGATGCTCCAAAGAAAACATAAAAAGTGTCTAACGCTTATTTACAGAACGAAGAAAAGGAGATCTGGCTCCACATTTAGGGAGCCCTCATGTGTCACCACGTGACCCCTAATGAGTATTCCAACAGATAAGAGCGAAGGCCTTCATCATGTGCTCACACGTGATGGCCGCCAGAATTAAAAGAGTTAAACACTGATCTGCAGAATAAAATAAAGGGAATCAGAGCGCTCTCACGTGTCCACACGTGACCCCTCTCTCCTTAGTGTTTAACACTAATCTGAAGACTTTGTCCTAAGTGTTTAACACTGATTTGCTTAGTGTTTAACACTGATTTGAAATCTCTGATTACCAGTGTTTAACACTGATTTGCTTTAGTGTTTAACACTAATTTGAAAGCCCTGTTGCTAGTGTTTAACACTGATTATCTTTTAGTGTTTAACACTAACTTGCTAATCTTATTCCCAGTGTTCAACACTGTTGGTCTTTAGTGTTTAACACTAGCTTTAGCCCAGTTGGCTAAATTTCTAGAGGCAAAGCCTCTCTTTCAATGGACCAATATTTCAAACATAATTGGACTTAGCCCAAACTGGCCATAAGTCCTCAAATCATCTTGAACTGAGCACATCTGCTCTTTCAACCAACTCATTGGTTCAAGGGTACATCTCGGAACTCCTCTGATATTTGTCGTTGTAATCCTTCAACGTCTTCAGAGAGGTGACGGGTCCCGACAACCACACATCAACACGGACTGTGGGGTCCTTAAACTCATGGACTTATGCGTCCCTAAACCAAGGTACGGACTGTGGGGTCCTTAAACCCATGGACTTATGCGTCCTTAAACTGGCAATGGACCACCACGTCCCTAAACTGGCAATGGACCACCATCTCCCTAAACTGGCAATGGACCACTACGTCCCTAAACTGGAACAATAGAGCCCCTAAATGCTCTTTTGTCGGATCTAAACGATCCCATTAAGTCGATCTTAGTCCCAAACTGGACTAACGTATCCTTAACAATCGTTTAAGTTGATCTTAGCCTCAAAAATGGCTAACGCATCCTTAAACCTTCAAACAGACTTTAGTCCCAAATTGGATTATAGATCCCCTAAGCAACTTTGGTTCAAGGGTACATTTCTAAACTCCTCTGACATTTGTCGTTGTAATCCTTCAACGTCGTCAGAGAGGTGACGGGTCCCGACGGCCATACATTCAATGGACCACCACGTCCTTAAACTGGCAATGGACCACCACGTCCCTAAACTGGCAATGGACCACCATGTCCCTAAACTGGAACAATAGAGCCCAAATGCTCTTTTGTCGGATCTAAACGATCCCGTTAAGTCGATCTTAGTCCCAAACTGGACTAACGTATCCTTAACAACCGTTTAAGTTGATCTTAGCCTCATCTTTTGTCGGATCTAAACGATCCCGTTAAGTCGATCTTAGTCCCAAACTGGACTAACGTATCCTTAACAACCGTTTAAGTTCATCTTAGCCTCAAAAATGGCTAACGCTTCCTTAAACCTTCAAACAGACTTTAGTCCCAAATTGGACTCGAGATCCCCCAATCAACTTTGGCTCAAGGGTATATCTCTGAACTCCTCTGACATTTGTCGTTGTAATCCTTCAACGTCGTCAGAGAGGTGATGGGTCCTGACGGCCATACATTCAATGGACCGCAATGTCCCTGAACTGGAACAATCGAGCCTCCAGACGCTCTTTTGTCGGATCTAAACGATCCCGTTAAGTTGATCTTAGTCTCAAATTGGACTAACGTATCCTTAACAAATGTTTGAGTTGATCTTAGCTTCAAATATGGCTAACGTATCCTCAAACCAAAACCCCAAACCCAAATCTAAGAAAATACAGATTTGGTCTAATCCACGTCCTACGGGCGACGACATAAATCAGTCTCCGTATACAAGCCACGGGCAACCACAAACAAAACAAACACCCACGACACGAAGTGACCAGCTGGAGAAGGAGAAAGTTGTTACCGCGATACGGTAGCGTAATTAATTGCAGGGGCTTGCGCATGCAGGGAAGAGCGTCCCCACAATCAAAAACCCCTCAAGCGAGGAGGAATCTGACGAAGTCTGCTATCGGCCGCATCCGTCTAAACCTCCGATACACGGTGCCATAAATCAACTTGGCATCTTTGGAGAGGTGGACAGACAGCACCTATTAGCATCTGCCCCGAACCTCAGGCGAGACGTCCCGCGTCCCGGCCGCCGTTCGGAGGGGAACACGACCATTGTAGCAGACTTTATCAGATTCCCCCTCATTTGTGAGGGATTTTTGATAGTGGGGATGCTCTTCCCTGCAGGCGCAATCCCCTGCAGTTAATTACGTTATCGTGTTGCGATAACCATTTTCTCCTTCTCCAGTAGTTCACTTTGTGTCGTGTTTTATTTTTGTTTATTTTGGTTGCCTATGGATTGCATATGGAGACTATTTTATGTCGTCGCCCGTAGGGCGTGGATTAGTACAGATCCGTATATTTTAGATTTGGGTTTGGGTTTTGAACTTAGGTTATATATTCCTTTAGTTTAAAAATATTTTGTTTTATTTAAGGACCGTTAATCTAGTTTGAGATTAAGATCAACTTAAATATATGAGCATTTGAGCTTAACTTATTTTTAACTAAGGATACCTTAGCCATATTTGAGACCAAGGTCAACTTAGCAAAATTTTAAGGATCATTTTTAAGATCCAACAACAGAGCATTTTGGCTCAGTTGCAAGAGAGTTTCAGAGGGACTTAGCCATTTTGGGCTTAGTCTACTCAGTTTTTTTTAAAAAAGTGCTAAGCACTTATTTGGGCTTTATTTGTTCAGCTCTCCCTTTTTATGCAAAAGTGCTAAGCACTTGTTTGAAGCTCGGGCGCTCACATGGGTATCATGTGAAGCCTTCAGTTGTGGGCACTGCCCAATCAGTGAGAAGCACTCATTTATTTTGACTGATTATATATATATATATATATATATATATATAGTGCTAAGCACTTTTTATATGGCGTCCACATGAGAAGCATGTGCGGCGCTATCCTATTTATTTTGTTGAGCGCCCACATGTGTTTTATGTGAGGCGTTGGGCGTTACCCAATCAGTGCTAAGCACTTAACCGTTTTGGCTATATATGAAGTGCTAAGCACTTTTTATTCAGCGCTCACGTGTATTTCACGTGAGGCGCCGGTTTTCTGCTTTGGGCGCCCGCGTGTTTTTCACGTGAGGCGCTGGGCGCTGTTGGGGGCACCCATATGGGAAGAACGTAGGGCGCTAAATTCTTTTCTTTTTCTGAAATTGAATCTCTGTTAATAGCATTTTTACCATTAATGATCACTAAGATCTTTGTTTTGAAGATCTGTGATCAAGTTTTCTTCAAGAACTAAGTTCTTATATATATTTTTCTTTTATAAGAACTGAGTTTCTTTTTAGGGTTAAACCCTATTTTCAGGGGAATTGAATTCCTATAGGATAGGCACTTTTCCTTTTCCCTAGTTCTTTTCTGAATCTTTTGATTCTCAAGAACAAGATCTTCCCGATGAAAATTAAATTCTCAACTTGTGGGAGACCTATCTTATGGATCTCAGATCTAGAGAAAGAACTAAGTTCTTGAGAAGGGTTAAACCCTTAGATATGCTATGATAGGTAAAGGAGATGTTTTGATCTCTGTGGTTTCTTTACTTAGGGTTTGAGAGGGAAAAAAAATCTTCTTTTCTATTGAGAATTAAATTCTCTGTTGTTTTTGGGAGCCTTATGTATTTTTTGCAGAACCTTACGGTTCGCTTTATCCGAGACTTAAAGTCTCGGGTCGTTTATATAGAAGAGACAAATTGTTAATTAGTTTTGAGAAAAACTCTCATTGAGAGATTCCAATTGATTTAATTAGTCTCAAAATTCATTTGGGGAATTTTATCCACTGTAGGATTTTTGATCCAAGGATTTCTGTTTTACAGAATATGTTTTCTTATTTTTAACAAGATTGGGGAAATATTTTCCCATATACGGAATTTTATTCTGTCAAACGTTGTGTTTAATCACCATTGTATTTTTTAATTCAAGGGTGCTCGGTTTAACATGGCACACTCTTTCTTTATTTAGAAGGATTGAGAAAATATATTCCCATTCCATTGGATCTTTGTGCCAACTACTTGCTGTTTAACAGAAAATATCCTTCTCATTTAGAAAAATTAGGAAGATATTCTCCCCATTAGAATTTAATTCTATATTTGGTGATTTTTTAATTACCTTTGGATCTTGGATCCAACGGTACACTGTTAATAGAGAATATCTCTCTTTTGGAAAGGTCAAGAGAGGTATTTTTCCAAGAGTAGAATTTAATTCTACATAAGGAGGCGTCCTCACGTGTTTAACACGTAAGGCTTATTTATCCCTTTTCATTTAGCGCCTGATTGGTTGTGTTTTTTTAGAGTTGTATTGTAACCGCATCAATAACGGTGTCGCGTGTAGCTAGACCGAGATGAGTACGGGTCGTCCTCAGGTAAATGTTGAATCTTTTAATTTTACTTTAGACGTGTTGATTAGGAAAAGAGGAAGAATAATGAATAGTGGAAATAGTTTCTAGATCTACGTTAAACACGGATGTAGAATATAAATCTAGATTAATTACGGATGTAGGTTTTATATTAGAAGGGGGCTTGTAGGGTTCGTTAAGATTTAGTAGTCATGGATGATTAATTAAAGATTACTCATCTTATCCTTTAATAGATTTAAAACTAGATCGACAATGATGCATGTAGATTAGGGTTTCTGGAGGGAAAAAGGGTTCCCACTCTTAACCCCTACCTTGACATGGATCTTCATTTATGTCTAGCCTTTACCAAAATAATCGTTAATCTAATCTCTAATCACGGTCATGACTATCAATGAATTGATAGCGCACCCGATTAAGAAGTTAACTATTCTTTTGATAAAATTTATAAACTTTATAGGACATAAAAAGAGTTAAAGGATCTTCATCATCCATTAATCTACCATAATCTTACGAACCCTAACAAGCGGAGAATTACTCGCGCATGTTGGGAAAAGAAAAGATAGAAATCATGAAGAAAATAAAATGCAATAGAATAAAACTACATTTATTAATCAACAAGATCAAGTACACTTTGTTCCTTTAGAAAATGATTACAAAACCCTAATTTGCTTCTCGATCTCTTCTTAAGGAGGTAGATGAACTGTCGATGATCAACAAGGATTCTTGAGCCGTCGTGGATTTCGTGATCGCTGTTCTCCGCCGAAAGACGCGACCGGGACGTTGGGACGTCAGGGCCTGAATTCCGAGGGCAGATGGTAATTGGTGCTATCCGTCCACCTCTCCGAAGATGCCAAGTTGATTTATGGCACCATGTATCGAAGGTTTAGATGGATGCGGCTGATATAGCAGACTTCGTCAGATTCCCCTTCGTTGAGGGGTTTTTGATTATGGGGACGCTCTTCCCTGCAGGCACAAGCCCCTGCAGTTAATTACGCTACCGCATCGCGGTAACCATTTTCTCCTTCTCCAGATGGTTACTTCGTGTCGTGTGTGTTTGTTTTGTTTTTGGGTGCCCGTGGATTTTATACGGAGACTAATTTATGTTGTCGTCCGTAGGGCGTGGATTAGTCCAAATCCGTATTTTCTTAGATTTGGGTTTGGGGTTTGGTTTAAGGATACGTTAGTCTCATTTGAGACTAAGATCAACTTAAACATTGGTTAATGACACTTTAGTCTAATTTTAGACTAAGATCAACTTAACGGGATCGTTTAGATCCAACAAAAGAGCATTTGGAATCTATTGTTTAGTTTAGGGACATCGCGGTCGATTACCAGTTTAAGGACATGGTGGTACAGTTTAAAAACATCATAGTCTGTAAAGGTTAAGGACATCATAGTCCATGGGCTTAAGGATCCCACAGTCCAAGGTTAAGGACATCATAGTCTATGGGTTTAAGGACCCCACAGTCCAGTTTAGAGACATCATAGTCTGTAAGATTTACTGGTTATCGGGACCCGTCACCTCTTTGAAGACGTTGAGTGATTACAACGACAAATATCAGAGGAGTGAAGAGATGTACCCTTAAATCAATATTAGTTGGGGGATCTGTAGTTGGATTGATTTAAGGATCGTTAATCTCGTTTGGGATTAAGATCACCTTAAATGTTTGTTAAGGATACGCTAGCCTAATTTTAGACTAAGATCTACTTAACATGGTTTTTAGGATCATTTAGATCCAACGAAAGAGCATTTGGGCTCAATCGTTTTAGTTTAAGGCCGTTACGGTCCAGGTTCAGATGCCAACATGGGTTTGGAAATACACCAGATAGTTATTTGTCATTGGGACCCACCACCTCTCTGAAGACGTTGAAGAATTGTAACGACCTGTATCAGAGGTGTGAAAAGATGTACCCTTAAGCCAAAGTTGAATGAAAGGCTCTGGGTTTTGCTTTGAATGTCATATGAGATGACCAATTTTGGAAGATAAGAGTGTATTTGAGGCTCAATCAAAGGGAAGTCTTGCCTCTGGAAGACTGATTCGAATATAGTGTTAACACTAAAGTAGACTCGTCTATCACATGCTACCACGTGATGCGCTTAAAATAGTGTTAAACACTAAGGATGCAGCGTACAAAATAGTGTTAGACACTAAAAAAGAAGCGCTCACGTGGGGTCACGTGAGGCGCTTGAGTGTTGGGCCCAAACTTCTTTTATTTTATTCTCAGAATATGCAAGTAAGTGTTAAACACTTTGCCTTTATGACCATCACGTGTGGGCACGTAATGGGTATCTATGATTTGGATATTGAAGTGTTTGTTAGGGGTCACGTGGGGGCACGTGAGGGCGCCCAAGCTTTGGATTTTAATCCTTCAGTTCTTTCCAACTTCTCTTTCTTAAAGAGGTGTTTGTCAGGGGTCACGTGGGGACACGTGAGGCACCCAAAATCTGTTCTGCTCTTCTTATTTTGAAGAGTATGTTCAAGGGTCACGTGTGAGCACGTGACCTGATCTTGTTCGTTCTTTTTCGACCTCTGAGGGGGACGGTCACGTGTTGACATGTGACCATGCTGGGTACTTGATGCTTTTACGTGCATGGAGAGTATTTAAGTCCCTTATTTAAGAATTAAATTTTTTTGTAGGGTTAAACCCTAATTTTGTTTAGAGAAATTAAATTCCTATGTATATGGAAGAATTAAATTCTTTTATAGGGTTAAACCCTAATTTTGTTAGAGGAATTAAATTCCTATATGCCTTGTGGGAGAATATAATTCTCTGAACTTAGGTTTTCTCTTAGGTTTTAGATCTGTATGGCAGAATCTCCCCGATAAGAATTAAATTCTCAACTTATGGGGAGATCTGCTTCTGCAGACCTTCAACCAAAGGAAGAACTAAGTTTTTATTCAGAAGAGTTAAACTCTTAATTTGAGAATTAAATTCTCCTTTTTCTTTTGTGGGAGCTTATAGGATGATCTCTTACCTAGGATTTCTTTCTTTTCTCAAGAAACCTTCTTTTCTCTCTGGAGAATTAAATTCTCTTTTTTTTTCTCTGTTGTTGTATCTCCTCTCTTTCTTCCCTCTTGGCTCTTGTTTATAGGAGAAAGAAAAGAATCAGTTTGTTTAATCAATATTTCATTGAAAGATTTTAATTGATTTTGTAACCAACATAATCTTTTAGATCACTCGGTGAATTTTATTCACCATTGGATTTTTAATCCAAAAGATATTTTATTTGTTGTTCCTGGCAGATTTTTAGGAAAATATTTCCTTGTATAGAATCTTTCTATAAATTGGTAATTTTTAATCACCATTGGATTTTTAATCCAACGGTGCTCCGCTTTACAGAGCGCAATCCTTTTTGTTTAGAAAGATCTAGAGAAATATTAGGGTTTTTGATTTCCCTCTTAATTAGAATTAGTTCAGATGGTTTAGGAATTTATCACGTGTTGGCACGTGATCCCATTTGTTAAAGCATTCAAATTAGAATTTAATTCTATTGTTCAGAGGGTTTAAGAGTTTATCATGTGTTGGCACGTGACCCCACCGATTAAGCATTTCATTTTAATTCAGTGTCTACAGGCTCTGCCTGTAAATGGTCACGTGTCTGCACGTGAGACCTGGTCACATGTGGGCACATGACCCCACTAACACAGCATTTCCAATTTGTTTATTTTGTTCTGTGTCTACAGGCTTTGCCTGTAAATGGTCACGTGTTTGCACGTGAGACCCGGTCACGTGTGGGCACGTGACCCTACTAACACAGCATTTGCAACTTGTTTATTTTGTTCTGTGTCTACAAGTTTTGCTTGTAAATAGTCACGTGTCTGCACGTGAGGCCTGGTCACGTGTGAGCACGTGATGCCTGTTTTTTTTTTTCTAGGATTCTCCCCCTTTTTTGCAAGGGAACAAGTAGCTCTTGGCCGAAAATTTTGGTGGGAACAATCACGTCGGATTGATCATTTTTCCAAGAGGCTCTCGGTCCTTATTTATAGTCACAGAGCCCAGAACCCTTGTTTCCTAATATAGTAACTAGTTGTTAGGATCCCATCCTGAAAATCCCAAGCCCTAGATCTTCAGACGTGCGGCGGAACTGCGACCATTTGGTGGGTTTGGCCGTGGATCCGTGGTTGATTAGGAGGGACAGATTTGATCTCGCCAACTCGAATTTCCTTGATTTCAGTCTTGATGTAATTTCTGCCCAATAACTCAATAAATAATGTTAGTAGAATTTGTTTTTATTGAGATATCATTTTAACCATTTGACATGGTATTATAGTTTTAGAAAATTGGTTAAAGATATTTGATAAGGTAAGCATATTTAATTGGACTAAATATTATATAGATATTATATGCTTACATTTTCCTTCATAATGTTAATTATAATATGTAAACACATGAAAATAGTATTTTACAGATAAACCCTCATATGTGTCATATTTATAATAAACACCTTTTATTATATAGAAATAGCAAGGAAAATGTCATATCAAATGCACAATATTTTCGACTGAACAAATACCCCCAAACTTAACTTTGATCGTCCCGAGTAAACTAGTTATTCAAGAGAAGGAGAAAAAGAAAAAGAAAAACCTAAGCAGCATACTTTCGTAGACAACACGATTGCACTGAGCACATGCAACAAGCCGTTAAACCTCTAGGTGTCTCTGATAGGAGGAGTGTTGTCTCCTGAGGGTTTTCAGCGGATTACACCCACAAAATCCTGTGAAGGAAAGATAGTAAAATTTACATATAAAGATAAGAATTATAAAAGAAAGAACTTGAAAATAAGAGTTTCCAACTATACCATCTTTTTAGTTATTATGAGTCCTATTTTAATGGTCATGAAAAAATGTTAGAAATCACATCACCCCTCAATAAAATATCGCCTTTAGTCTTCCTCCCTATTTTTCTTCCAAACATTGATCATATACCCCTACGTGTGTGTAAAATACATCCCCATACTTAGAGAATTCAATTCAAGCTATCACACTCTTGTCCATCTTTCGAAGTACTTTATAGTTGGTGAATATTTTAGATAAAATTGCTCACACATTCTTCATGTGACCGTTAATACTTCTTGAGATACTAACCGACCGATTACAAAATGTGCTTGCGCATTTAGGCGTAATTCCTCATTTCGCAACACCTAAGGCTTAGCAGTGGCTCCCAAACCAGTTGGTCTAAGGCACTAGGTGATAAAGCACTCTCGCTATATTTTTTTATGCTGCCCTAAACAATTACAAAACCAGTGTTCATTTTTTTTCTTCACCACTTATATTTTTTATATATTTTATTTCATACTAAGGCTTTTAAACAAGAGCATTTCAAAGTATCCTCTACTATCCCAAGTTTCAAGATGTAAGTGCGTATAGTAGGGTATCAACGTTCAAATGTTTGGCCTCAATAATAGGGACTATTTTTCAGACTTATTTTTATCCTCAGATTAGCAATTTCTTTTACTAACCGTTGGGATAACGGCTCATAACTACTTATTACTAGTTTCATTTAAGAAAACATCTAATTTTCTTGCTTTTCTCAAACTATTCATACCTTTCGAATGTAAATTTTTCACTTTCAAACTTTCATTATCAAATTTTTATTTTTGCTTATATATAGTATAATGCAAAGTAATGCATGAATAAGTACAAACCTGTTTACAGCAGTGTCCTCATTGATATCATCTGTTAAGTTTAAAAAAACTGTAGACTTGGGAGGAAAAGTTAGTAACGGGGACATGAAATAGTGAAAGTAAAATTCTCCCCCAAACTTATTTTTGGCTCACAATTTTATAAAATTTTTCTTTCAAGAGCCAAAATATCCCCCAAACTTGAGTAAAATAGTATTAAGCATTTAAAATTATAGGGAGTTAAAGTTACTGGTCAAAATAAAGCCTTACAAAGACCAAAAGTCAACAACAGCCATTCAAAAATTTTATCGATGTAACGCACTGGTTGGTGGAAAATCAGAGATTTGAAGAAGTGGAAAGATAGAAGGCGGTATGATTTACGTCTCGGTTGATAGAGACGAAACAATAACGGTGAACGGAAACGAGAATGTGGATGATTAGGAATGGGAAGAATGGTCACATTCTCGTATGGGATAAGAAGAAATGGTGGTGGTTCAACTTTTTCAGGTGGAGGTTGATTAATCACAAAATCCGTGTCGTTTAGGAATGCGAGTTCGTCGGCGAAAATATCTTCGAAACTTTCATCAATGGTCCGATTGAACGTTTCAATGTCAATAAGTTTCGCGCCAGAATTTAACACACTTGATTTGTCAAAAATTTTGGAGGTAGGAGACTCGAAAAGCTTATCGACCTCATTCTCAAAAGTATCTAAATCAAGTTGTCTTTCTAGAATTATCGAACTCGAAATACCGGATTGTGATTTATCAACACTAGTTAAAAGTAAAGGTTGATTAGAAGAAGAACCAGAGAAAGTAGGAGATAAAATGGGTAAATAAATTGGTGTGTCGAGCATTACTGAACCAGATGTGGGAAATGAATGCTGGATTTCGTTCTGCCTTTCGGTTATACATTTATCATCAATTTCAAGATGCATATAGGGTTCAGGAAGAATAGTTAGAGGCTCGAGATGATGACCAGATGGGAGTGAAATGACTTGATGAGTTGGTGGGAAAAACTCATCCAAAATTTCGTGTTCATCATTCAATATATCCCCAACGTCAATATCCTCAATCAAGTGAAAGTTACAAGTCTCAGACACCTCATCAAAAGCAGGGTTTTCAATCAATTGTGGTTCTAGAGTGGAGGTGTAGAGATCAAAAGGGTTGGGTGTGGTTTCACTTGAAATGGACCCTTCACAATCGGGTAAATCAAACACTACAATGTCACACAACTCATCAAACATTCTATTTTCGATTAGTGAATCATTTGGTGTACTCGATAGATATGTGAAACTGGAGTTGTGGATTTCAATTTGGGATGTGGAGGTTTGAATTGGAAGGGTGTACCGCTCTCTCTCTCTCACTACCCAAATTCTCAATTTGTTCTATGGCCGTATCATACGTTGGAAAATTTTGAGCTGGTTTGAAACTGATTGCTCGTTCGTTTTGTTTATTGAGAATGGCCATGCTCTCTTTTAATTCCTCTCTGGTACGGCGCGATGCTACCACATATTCTTCCACAGTCCGTTCAAAACTACACATGGGTCGGTAAGGGGCTTCAGCATAAGATTGAAATTCTTGTGGATAAGTAAAACTCCCAAATGACTGATTAGAAGGACTATCTAGAGAAGATGTAAAAGTTGGGTAGGATTGATAGGAATTGAATGGTTGTGAAAATTGGGCAGGAGTAGGATTAACACTGTGATAAGAAAATATTGATATTAGTTGGTTGGTTGGCGATTTTTAACAGACATCATATACGCCACAAACCGAGTATGAAAATCTTCTTTAGAAAGTGGTGGTGTTTGTTGTTCTAATGGTTTGACTGGATTGAAACTTTGGCCGTTAGCCCTCGTTATATGCTCAGCAGTGGACTTGCGTTTAGGAGTTCCTTCACTCGGAGTATCAATATAAGAAGATGTAGAATTTGGATGTGGTTGACAGGACCTGGAGTGAGGTGGCCAACTGTTTCTTTCCGTTTTCCCTATCCGGTCTCTTAAAGACATTGTAGAGTCGGATGGTATACCGAAGCGATTACGATAACAAGAAATATCTAGTTCTAGATAGCAAAACTCGGTAAGAGTTCTTTTATTTGGGTTGCCCAGTATAAGAAGGTGAAAAGAGGAAGGAGGGTGGAAATATTTAAGCTCTAGTTGGATTGTTTTGCTTTGAAAGTGGGATTTGAGGGTTGACTTGATAAATCACAAAATGCACAAGCAAACCCTAAAACTAAGGTCACCTAGGTCAAGCACTAGACCGCTCCTAGACTTCTAAAGGACAAGCCGCGATATCAATTCTCTACCACCTCTTTATTACTCTTGTGGCCAGATAAGTGCCAGGTAAGTAGGAGTAATCCGCTATACGAATCACCGAAAATAGCGGGCCAAATTATGTAACCACTTGCCTAGACACACTTGCCTAGACACTATAAAAGAAATGCGGATAAGCGATAGATCACCCACGACTTTCCTCTGTCCTATTTGAGCGCGACGGTCCTTAGAGTCTTGGTCTAGATATTTTTTAATTAATGTAGGGTGATGCAGATACTCGTTTTGTGATTTGTGGGGCCTACGAAGGGTGATAAAATCCCCACCTAATCTGAATTGTGGTCTTGCCCCTTAAAGTCCGTATTAAAATATGAAAAAACAATCCGCAAAACAAAACTCGCAAAAAGATTTTTGAGCGGCGATATTTTGCAAAGAATCCTACAGAAAAGATATTTTATTGGATTTCAGAGGAGAGAGAAGGAGTTGAGAAATTTGGAAGCCTAAATCCCTGATTCTGCCGTGGTTCCGCCGCTAATTGGACCTATTTGCTGCGGTTCCGCCGCCAAAAAGAGGGATCTCATGAAGGATTTTACTACGTCGCCTTCCTTGGTCCTCTGGATCTTGATGAATGTCTCTGAATCTTTATCTCCTCACTAAAGTAACTCCAGATTCCCTCGTAAAAATCACACGATAATCGTTAAATATACAATTTGCAGTTTTATTTATTTTTATGATATATATCGAATAAGAATTCAACACAAATATTAAGAATAAAAATTACGCACGTATTCCTCGGCAACAGCGCCATTTGATTGGTTGTGTTTTTTTAGAGTTGTGTTGTAACCACATAAATAACGGTGTCGCGTGTAGCTAGACCGAGATGAGTACTGGTCGTCCTCAGGGAAACGTTGAATCTTTTAATCTTACTTTAGGCGTGTTGATTAGGAAAAGAGGAAGAATAATGAATAGTGGAAATAGTTTCTAGATCTACGTTAAACACGGATGTAGAATATAGATCTAGATCAACTACGGATGTAAGTTTTATATTATAAGGGAGCTTGTAGGGTTCGTTAAGATTTGGTAGTCATGGATGATTAATTAAAAATTACTCCTCTTATCCTTTAATAGATTTAAAACTAGATCGACAATGATGTATGTAGATTATGGTTTCTGGAGGAAAAAAGGGTTCCCACTCTTAACCCCTATCTTGATATGGATCATCGTTCATATCTAGCCTTTACCAAATCAATGGTTAATCTAATCTCTAATCGCGGTCGTACGCCCGATTAGGATATTAACTATTCTTTTGATAAAGTTTATAAACTTTATAGGACGTAAAAGGAGTTTAAGGATCTTCATCATCTATTAATCTACTCTAATCCTACGAACCCTAACAAGCGGAGAATTACTAGCGCATGTTGGGAAAAGAAAAGATAGAAATCATAAAGAAAATAAAATCTAATAGAATAAAACTACCTTTATTAATCAACAAGATCAAGTACACTTTGTTCCTTTAGAAAATAATTATAAAACCCTAGTTTGCTTTTCGATCTCTTCTTAAGGAGGTAGATGAACTGTCGATGATCAACCAGGATTCTTGAGTCGTCGTGGACTTCGTGATTGCGTCGGTTTGATCATTTTTCCAAAAGGTTCTCGGTCCTTATTTATAGTCACAGAGCCAGAACCATAGTTTTCTAATATGGTAACTAGTTGTTAGGATTTCATCCTGAAAATCCCAAGCCCTAGATCTTCAGACGTGCGGCGGAACCGCGACCATTTGGTGGGTTTGGCCGCGGATCCGCGGTGGATTAGGAGGTTCTTAATTTTATATTTCTGTTGGCCTCTTCTGGTGACATATGTGGACTGTTTTGATATCTGGAATCTTGAAATCATCTTATAGTCTTTGTCAGAATATCTTTCTTCGATTTTCTTGAATATTTCGACAGATTTGATCTCGCCAACTCGAATTTCCTTGATTTCAGTCCTGATATAATTTCTGCACAATAACTCAGTAAATAATATTAGTAGAAATTGTTTTTATTGAGATATTATCTTCACCATTTGACATGATATTATAGTTTTAGAAAATTGGTTAAAGATATTTGATAAGGTAAGCATATTTAAACGGACTAAATATTATATAGATATTATATGCTTACATTTTCCTTCATAATGTTAATTATAATATATGAACACATGAAAATAGATTTACTGATAAACCCTCATATGTGTCATATTTATAATAAACACCTTTTATTATATAGAAATAGTAAGGAAAATGTCATATCAAATGCACAATATTTTCGACTGAACAAATACCCCCAAACTTAACTTTAATCGTCCCGAGCAAACTAGTTATTCAAGAGAAGGAGAAAAAGAAAAAGAAAAGAAAAACCTAAGCAGCACACTTTCGTAGGCAACACGATTGCACTGAGTACGTGCAACAAGCCGTTAAACCTCTAGGTGTCCCTAGTAGGAGGAGTGTTGTCTCCTGAGGGTTTTCAGTGGACTACACCCACAAAATCCTATGAAAGAAAGATAGTGAAAGTTACATATAAAGATAAGAATTACAAATGAAAGAACTTGAAAATAAGAGTTTCCAACTATACCAGCTTTTCAGTTGTTGTGAGCCCTATCTTAATGGTCATTAAAAAATATTAGAAATCACATCATCCCTCAATAAAACATCGCCATTAGTCTTCCTCCCTATCTTTCTTCCAAACATTGATTATATACTCCTACGTGTGTGTAAAAGATATTCTTATACTTAGAGAATTCAATTCAAGCTATCATACTCTTGTCCATCTTTCGAAGTACTTTATAGTTGGTGAATAGTTTAGATAAAATTGATCACACATTCTTCATGCGACCGTTAATACTTCTTGAGGTACTAACCGACCGATTACAAAATGTTCTTGCGCATTTAGACGTAATTCCTCGTTTCGTAACACCTAAGGCTTAGCAGTGGCTCCCAAACCAGTTGGTCTAAGGCACTAGGTGATAAAACACCCTCGCTATATTTTTTTTATGCTGCCCTGAGCAATTACAAAACCAGTGTTCATTTTTTTTCTTCACCACTTATATTTTTTTATATTTTATTTCATACTAAGGCTTTTAGACAAGAGCATTTCAAGGTATCCTCTACTATCCCAAGTTTCAAGATGTGTGTAAGTGCGTATAGTAGGGTATCAACGTTCAAATGTCTGGCCTCAAGAATAGGGGCTATTTTTCAGACTTATTTTTATCCTCAGATTAGAAATTTTCTTTACTAACCGTTGGGATAATGGCTCATAACTACTTATTACTAGTTTCGTTTAAGAAAATATCTAACTTTCTTGCTTTTCTCAAACTATTCATATCTTTCGAATGTAAATTTTTTACTTTCAAACTTTCATTATCAAATTTTCTTTTGCTTATATATAGTATAATGCAAAGTAATGCGTGAATAAGCACAAACCTCCCCCAAACATGTTTACAGCAGTGTCCTCACTGATATCATCTGTTAAGCTTAAAAAAAACTGTAGACTTGGGAGGAAAAGTTAGTAACGGGGACATGAAATGGTTAAAGTTAAATTCTCCCCCAAACTTATTTTTGGCTCACAATTTTATAAAATTTTTCTTTAAACAGCCAAAATATCCCCTAAAACTTGAGTAAAATAGTATTAAGCATTTAAAATTATTTTGGGGGGGGGGGGGTTAAAGTTATTTTTCAAAGTAAAGCCTTACAAAGACCAAAAGTCAACACCAGCCATTCAAAAATTTTATCGATGCAACGCACTAGTTAGTGGAAAATCAGAGATTTGAAGAACTGGGGAGATAGAAGGCGGTATGGTTTACGTCTCGGTTGATAGAGATGAAACAATAATGGTGAACGGAAACGAAAATGTGGATGATTAGGAATGGGAAGAATGGTCACATTCTCGTATGGGATAAGAAGAAATGGTGGTGGTTCAACTTCTTCAGGTGGAGGTTGATTAATCAAAAAATCCGTTTCGTTTAGGAATGCGTGTTCGTCAGCGAAAATATCTTCTAAACTTTCATCGATGGGCCGATTGAACGTTTCAATGTCAATAAGTGTCGCGCCAGAATTCAACACACTTGATTTGTCAAAAATTATGGAGGTAGAAGACTCAAAAAGCTTATTGACCTCATTCTCAAAAGTATCTAAATTAAGTTGTCTTTCTAGAATTATCGAACTCGAAATACCGGATTGTAATTTATCAACACTTGCTAAAAGTAAAGGTTGATTAGAAGAAGAATCAGAGAAAGTGGGAGATAAAATGGGTAAACAATTTGGTGTGTCGAGCATTGCTGAACCAGATGTGGGTTCGTTCTGCCTTTCGGTTATACATTTATCATAAATTTCAAGATGCATATGGGGTTCAGGAAGAATAGTTAGAGGCTCAAGATGATGACCACACGGGAGTGAAATGACTTGATGAGTTGGTGGGAAAAACTCATCCAAAATTTCGGGTTCATCATTCAATATATCCCCAACGTCAATATCCTCAATCAAGTGAAGATTACAAGTCTCAGACACGTCATCAAAAGCAGGGTTTTCAATCAATTATGGTTCTAGAGTGGAGGTGTAGAGATCACAAGGGTTGGGTGTGGCTTCACTTGAAATGGACCCTTCACAATCGGGTAAATCAAACACTACAATGTCACACAACTTATCAGACATTCTATCTTTAATTGGTGAATCATTTGGTGTACTCGATAGATCTGTGAAACTGGAGTTGTGGATTTTAATTTGGGATGGGGAGGTTTGATTTGAAGGGTGTACCGCTCTCTCACACTACCCAAATTCTCAATTTGTCCTATGGCTGTATCATACGTTGGAAAATTTTGAGCTGGTTTGAAACTAGTTGCTCGTTCGTTTTGTTTATTGAGAATGTCTATGCACTTTGTTAATTCCTCTCTGGTGCGGCGCGACGCTACCACATATTCTTCCACAGTCCGTTCAAGACTAGACATGGGTCGGTAATGGGTTTCAGCATAAGATTGAAATTCTTGTAGATAAGTAAAACTCCCAAATGACTGATTAGAAGGACTGTCTAGAGAAGATGTAAAAGTTGGGTAGGATTGATAGGAATTGAATGGTTGTGAAAATTGGGCAGGAGTAGGATCAATATTGTGATAAGAAGAATATTGATATTGGTTGGTTGTTTGGCGATTTTCAACAGACATCATATACGCCACAAACCGAGTATGAAAATCTTCTTTAGAAAGTGGTGGTGTTTGTTGTCCTAATGGTTTGACTGATTGAAACTTTGGCCGTTAGCCCTCGCTATATGCTCAGCGATGGACATGCGTTTAGAGTTCCTTCACTCGGAGTATCAATATAAGAAGATGTAGAATTTGGATGTGGTTGATAGGACCTGGAGTGAGGTGGCCAACTATTTCTTTCCGTTTGCCCTATCCGATCTCTTAAAGACATGGTAGAGTCGGATGGTATACCGAAGCGATTACGATAGCAAGAAATATCTAGTTCTGGATAGCAAAACTCGGCAAGAGTTCTTTTATTTAGGTTGCCCATTATAAGAAGGTGAAAAGAGGAAGGAGGGTGGAAAGATTTAAGCTCTAGTTGGATTGTTTTGCTTTGAAAGTGGGACTTGAGGGTTGACTTGACAAATCACAAAATGCACAAGCAAACCCTAAAACTAAGATCACCTAGGTCAAGCACTAGACCGCTCCTAGACTTCCAAAGGAAAAACCGCAGGATCAATTCTCTACCACCTCTTTATTACTCTTGTGGCCAGGTAAGTGCCAGGTAAGTGGGAGGTATCTGCTATACGAATCACCGAAAATAGCGGGCCTAATTAAGTAACCACTTGCCTAGACACACTTGCCTAGACATCACAAAAGAAATGCAGATAAGCGATAGATTACCCACGACCTTCCTCTGTCCTATTTGAGCGCGATGGTCTTTAAAGTGTTGGTCTAGATATTTTTTAATTAATGTAGGGTGATGCAGATACTCGTTTTGTGATTTGTGGGGCTTAGGAAGGGTGATGAATTCCCACCTAATCTGAATTGTGGTCTTGCCATTTAAAGTCCGTATTAAAATATGCTAAAACAACCCGCAAAATAAAACTCGCAAAAAGATTTTTGAGCAGCGATATTTTACAAAGAATCCTTCAGAAAAGATATTTTATTGGATTCCACAGGAGAGAGAAGGAGTTGAAAAATATACCAGAGAAATTTGGAAGCCTAAATCCCTGATTCCGCCGCGGTTCCGCCGCTAATTGGATCTATTTGCTACGGTTTCGCCACCAAAAAGAGGGATCTCGTGAAGGATTTTTCTACGTCGCCTTCCTTGGTCCTCTGGATCTTGATGAATGTCTCTGAATCTTTATCTTCTTGCTAAAGTGACTCCGGATTCTCTCGCAAAAATCACACAATAATCGTTAAATATATAATTTACAGTTTTGTTTATTTTTATGATATATATCGAAAAAGAATTCAACACAAATAGTAAGAATAAAAAATTACGCACGTATTCCCCGGCAACGGCACCATTTTTTTGTTGTGTTTTTTTAGAGTTGTGTTGTAACCGCATCAATAACGGTGTCGCGTGTAGCTAGACCGAGATGAGTACGGGTCGTCCTCAGGGAAACGTTGAATCTTTTAATCTTATTTTAAGCGTGTTGATTAGGAAAAGAGGAAGAATATTGAATAGTGGAAATAGTTTCTAGATCTACATTAAACACGGATGTAGAATATAGATCTAGATTAACTACAGATGTAGGTTTTATATTAGAAGGGGGCTTGTAGAGTTTGTTAAGATTTAGTAGTTATGGATGATTAATTAAAGATTACTTCTCTTATCCTTTAATAGATTTAAAACTTGATCGACAATGATGTATGTAGATTAGGGTTTCTGGAGGGAAAAAGGGTTCCCACTCTTAACCCCTACCTTGACATGGATCTCCGTTCATGTCTAGCATTTATCAAAACAATCGTTAATCTAATCTCTAATCGCGGTCGTGACTATCAATGAATTGATAGCACGCCCGATTTGGTTGCTAACTATTCTTTTAATAAAGTTTATAAACTTTATAGGATGTAAAAGGAGTTAAAGGATTTTCATCATCCATTAATCTACCCTAATCCTACGAACCCTAACAAGTGGAAAATTACTTGCGCTTGTTGGGAAAAGAAAAGATAGAAATCATGAAGAAAATAAAATGCAATAAATTAAAACTGCCTTTATTAATCAATAAGATCAAGTACACTTTGTTCCTTTAGAAAATGATTACAAAACTCTAGTTTCCTTCTCGATCTCTTCTAAAGGAGGTAGATGAACTGTCGATGATTAACCAGGATTCTTAAGCCATCGTGGACTTCGTGATCGCGCCGGTTTGATCATTTTTCCAAGAGGCTCTCGGTCCTTATTTATAGTCACAGAGCCAGAACCCTAGTTTCCTAATATGGTAACTAGTTGTTAGTATCCCATCCTGAAAATCCCAAGCCCTAGATCTTCTGACGTGCGGCGGAACCGCGACCATTTGGTGGGTTTGGCCGCGGATCCGCGGTGGATTAGGAAAGTCTTGATTTTATATTTTTGTTGGCCTCTTCTGGTGATATATGTAGACTGTTTTGATATCTGGAATCTTGAAATCATCTCGTAGTGTCTGTCAGAATATCTTTCTTCGATTTTCTTGAATATTTCGACAGATTTGATCTCGCCAACTCGAATTTCCTTGATTTCAGTCCTGATATAATTTCCGTACAATAACTCAATAAATAATGTTAGTAGAATTTGTTTTTATTGAGATATTATCTTAACCATTTGACATGATATTATAGTTTTAGAAAATTGGTTAAAGATATTTGATAAGATAAGCATATTTAAATAGACTAAATATTATATAGATATTATATGCTTACATTTTCCTTCATAATGTTAATTATAATATATAAACACATGAAAATAATATTTTTACAGATAAATCCTCATATGTGTCATATTTATAATAAACATCTTTTATTATATAGAAATAGTAAGGAAAATGTCATATCAAATGCACAATGTTTTCGACTGAACAGCGCCCATATGCATTACAAATGGGCGCTCACGTGTTTAACATGTGGGGTCAATCTGGTCTTTGGCCACTTACTCTTAGTGCTTATATGCTTTGCATACCATATAGAATTTAATTTTATGTATAGAGTTTGACTCTATATGAAGGTAATGCTTCAAAAGGGTGTTATCACGTGTTTAACACGTGATCCCAATATGGTTTTTTTTATCTATTTATTTAGCGCTTATATGCTTTGTATATAGGTGCTCACGTGTTTAACACGTGAGGCCTATTTAGCCTTTAGTTGTTTAGTTGCAGCACTTATATGCTTTGCATATAGGCGCTCACGTGTTTAATACGTGAGGCCTATTTAGCATTTAGTTGTTTGATTGCAGCGCTTATATGCTTTGTATATAAGTGCTCACGTGTTTAACACGCGAGACTTAAGTCGTGGGGAATTCTTTCCTCTTTTCTCTTCCTTTTTATAAGGGAACAAATGCCCTCAGCGTTGCTCTCACATGGTTTGCACGCGAGTGCAACGCTGTTCATCTTTACCACCGTTGGATTGTCTAGGGGAATGGAAAGTTGAACCGCTCCCATCACGTCCTATAAATGGGGCCTTTGGCCCTTGAGATAACTGCTGTTTTTTCGTTTTCTTCCTTAAATTTTTTCTTTCTTGATAATTTAATTCTCATTTCAGAGCTTAGATCTCTGCCCCCTGAACTCTTTCTGATTAGAGTTAAACTTTGCCAAAAAAAATTTGTTAAGAATTATGAACAGAGCATAGCTTTTAAAAGACCCCCCCTTTTTTTTTTAGATTTTTAACCCAAAACAGAACCTGGCTCTTTTCTTGAACTGATCTCTCAGAGATCTTACAAAAGAACTTTTTTTTCTTTTTTTTTTGAATAGACCGTGGGTCTTGAATCAATGGGTATTCTTGAGAATCGTTGGTTTTTTTCTTAGGGTCTTACCCCATCATTGATTCTACTCTTTGAGCATCTTTGGAATTTAATTCCATTGTGTTTCCCATCATGGGGATTTCTGTGATTTAATCCCATTATTGGAGAAATTTAATTCCATTTTGTCTTACAAAACTTAGATATGAATTTTTTGGAACTTCGGGGATTTTATTCCCTTTCCTGTTCTTAAGTATTTTCCTTTTTAGGATTTTAATACCATCTTCACATATTTGAATATGTTGTTATCTTTTAAAAGAGACAGCTTTTCGAAAATATTGGGAGTTTTTAACTCCACTGTTCACTTAATGAGAATCCTTTTAGATTCTCACAATGGGCACTTTGTCTCATCATTGACGAGCCGCCATTTTGATTTTATGGAGCCTACTAGCTTTTTAGTTAGTAGTCCCATAAGACCAAGTCACACATTTTGTTGATTGTTATTTTTTTTCCCTATTTTTAGGTACAATCATAGTCACAAATTCGTGATTCGGGAATAATTCGACGAGGTCGAAAATTCAGATTCGGAGAACTATTCGGAAATAATCGGCAGGTATTCGGGAAAGATTCGACAAGTGTTCAGGATGAATTTCGAGCAAGAAATTAATATATGAGACGCTAGGTTTTGATTTTCTAAATTATTCGCTGCTTTTGTTAATTATTCGCCGTTTTTTCGAATAATTCGCGAATTATTTAACGCGTTCGGCAATGACAATTAAATCGGAGATTTAATCGGCCGATCAAAAATTCACGAATTATTCACGAATTTGTCGAATTATTTGCAAATTCGCCGAATTATTCACGAATTCGCCGAATTATTCTTGAATTCGCCGAATTATTTGCGAATTATATGACTATGGGTATAATGGCCTCACTTTCCTACTTCCCTTATACGCGCTCAGAGGTTGCTTTCCCACAGTCGCCGTCAGACGAAGAAATGATGGCTATGATTAAGAATCATGATAAGGATAGAAAGAGTCTTCTGCTACGGGACGTCCGGTATGGTCACATTATAAGGGGCCATCGCAGTTTTACGTGTGGAGTACCAACGAAACCCATTTGTTCGATTCAGTTTATGGAGCGTCCGTGTACTGCTTATGCAGTTGTTTACACCTGTTTGAGTGTCGTTTACAGATATGTGTGAAAGCAGGCTCATTCATATACACGTGTGGAAGGTTAGTGCATGACACGAGCACATCAGTGGCGTTTGCACTTAGCAAAAATCTCTACGGGTGAAGTGAACATGCACACATATAGGTTGCAACAATACAATCAGAGGAAGAACAGGTGTTAGAAATGAAACACTCGGTGGTCAACGATAAAAGGAAAGCATTTAAATAAACATTTTATTCTACAGGAAATAGATCACCAAACACGGGATCAAAAGTATAAGGGTTTACAAAATTATGAATAAAGTTTTCTAAAGCCCTCTCAGCCTTCTCTACCATGTCGAAGCGGTGATCTTCACGAATAGTCGCTCCCCATCGGTTAGCGTCGTGCCCATCGGCGAAGGCAGACATGATGGCCCGCTGAGCCTGTATCTGGTTTAGCAGCTGAACAGAGCGGTCCCTCAGAGGCTTGGTAATCAAAAGTGCCTTATGAACCCTCTGCTGCGTCGAGCATCATCGGAGTCATCTCCGCTGGATGAGGGGGAATGTCATCGAGCACGGACAGGAAGATCATCCGGAGTCAAATGGAGCCAATGGGGAGAGGAGATCCTCTACGAGTCAAGAGCTCGTGCAACACCGTATCACATTGGTCATCCGTAAGAGCAGGATTCACCAAGCGTGCAACAAAACGAGGAACAATTTTCTCGATAGGCACCTCCAATGGCTGTCGATGAGCATGTGGACGATTGCAAGCCATGACTCTCCTCTGTTAAAATGATTCTCTGATAGTGAGAGAGAATAGTAGCATTGCTTCGGATTATAAAGGGAGGCATTGAAGGCTCGGCACAGAAAATGTTGTGCATGGTGGAACTATTTCCAAGCTCTGACAAAAGAAGGCATTGGAAAAGAAAATTTGAATCAGGAAAAGCAGAGAAAGAAGGTGAAAAGAAACCTTCATTAACGAGGCAGCGCTTCACGTGCTCTTCATGAGGACGCCAGCGCCAATCTTGTAGAATTAAATCCTATGATGGTGCCGCACATGCTCCTCACGTGGGCGCCAATGGGGAAAGCACAGGAGTGCAAAGAATTAGATTCTTATATGGCGCCGCATGTACTCCTCACGTGGGCGCCAATGTGCAAAGCACATGAGCGCTTATTATATAAGAATTAGATTATTATATGGCATCGTACATGCTCCTCACGTGGGCGCCAATATGCAAAGCACATGAGCGCCTATCATAAATAAGAATTTAATTCTTAAGTGGCGCCCACGTGCACAACACGTGAGCGCCGGCGCCCAAGTTTACACCAGTAGAATTAAATTCTACATTTCCCTAATAAAAAGTTGGGATATTCTCTGTTAAACAAAGCCATTGAATCAAAAATCCAATGGTGATGATAAATTATCAAACAATAGAATTAAATTCTATTCTGAGGAATATTTATTCTCAATCTTTACAAACAAAGAACATTGCTCTCTATAAAACAGAGAAGCCTTGGATCAAAAATCCCATGGTGATTAAAAAATCACCGCTTGACAGAATAAAATTCTGTATATGAGAAAATATTTTCCCAATCTTGTTAAAAACAAGAAAACATATTCTGTAAAACAGAAATACTTGGATCGAAGATACAACGGTGGGTAAAATTCCCCAAACCAATTTTGGGACCAAATAATTCAATTCGAATCTCTCAATAAGAGATTTTCTTAAAATTAATTAACAAACTTGCCTCCACTATATAAAGGACCCGAGACTTCAAGTCTCATATAGAGGGAACCCCCCATAAGTTTCTGAAAAATACAGAAAGCTTCTAAAACAACAGAGAATTCAATTCTCAAGAAAGAAGAAGACTTTTCTCCTCAAAACCCTAGGTAAAGAAAACACAGCAATCAAAATATCTCTTATTACCTATCTTAGGGTTTGACTCTTCTCAAAGAACTTAGTTCTTCTTCTGGAGCAGAGATCCATAAGACAAGTCTTCCACAAGTTGAGAATTTAATTCTCATCGGGAAAATCTTGTTCTTGAGAATCAAAGATTCAGAAAAGAACTATGTTAAAAATAAAGAAAAAAGAAAAGAATACATGTTCTGGAAATTTAATTCCTCCGAAATTAGGGTTTAACTCTATATAAAGAACTTAGTTCTTATAAAAAGAAAAAAAAACTTAGTTCTCCAATGAAGAAAAAACGATCTAAGGTCCTCAAAATAGAGATCTTGATGATCATTAATGGCCAAAATGGCATTAACAGAGATTTAATCTCTAAAAAAGAAAAGAGATTAGCGCCTCACGTGTTCCCCATGTGGGCGTCCTCCCAATAGCGCCCAGCGCCTTACGTGAAAAACACGCGGGCGTCCAAAATAGAAGGCCAGCGCCTCACATGAAAAACACGCGGGCGTCCAAAATAGAAGGCCAGCGCCTCACGTGAAACATACGTGGGCGCTAAATAAAAATGCTTAGCACTTCATATACAGCCAAAACGGTTGAGTGCTTAGCACTGATTGGGCAACGCCTAGCGCCTCACGTGCTCCTCATATGGGCGCCACACAAAAAGTGCTCATATACAGCCAAAACAGTTGAGTGCTTAGTATTAATTAGGCAGTGCCCAGCGCCGCACGTGCTCTTCATGTGGACGCCATATAAAAAAAGAGTGCTTAGCATTATATATATAACTTAGTGCTTAGTACTGATTGGGCAGTACCCATAACTGAAGGCTTCACATGATACTCATGTGAGCGTCAGAGTGTCAAATAAGTGCTTAGCACTTTTGCATAGAAAGAGGGCTGAACAAACAGAGCCTAAATAAGTGCTTAGCACCTTTGAACCAAAAAAAACTGAGCAGACTAAGCCCAAATTGGCTAAATCTCTTGCAGCTGAGCCCAAATGCTCTGTTGATTGGACCTTAATAAAATTTAAGGACCCTGAAAATATTGCTAAGTTGATATTAGTCTAAAATAAGACTAATGCATCCTTCGTTAAAATAAATTGGGCCCAAACGTTCATATGTTTGTATTGATCTTAATCTCAAACTAGATTAACGGTCCTTAAAACAAACAAAATATATTGAACTAAAGGAAAAATATAACTTAAGTTCAAAATCCCTAATCTAAAATATACGGATTTGAACTAATCCAGGCCCTATGGGCGACGACATAAACTAGTCTCCGTATACAATCCATGAGCAACCAAAATAAACAAAAATACACACGACATGAAGTGAACTGCTGGAGAAGGAGAAAATAGTTATCGCAATGCGGTAACGTAATTAACGCTTAAAGACCGTTGGAGATCATCCCACCCCAGAAGGGTGCGGTTATGACTCATCGGGGCTCCAAATTGAGTCTAATCTCAAGTAAAAATCGTCATGGAAAATTCCTAACGCTTGCTTTTCCAACGTTAATATAACCTAAGGAGATTACTTGAAGACGTCTTGTCCAGCCTCCGAAGAGATCAGAGGCACAACAGTCGCGGGGTTACTCGAACAACAGCTTAAAGACTGTATATCGAGAAATACATCAGCCAATGCGACGGTATCACAGACTAAAACCCTAGTACCACAAACCTAACGGACCTCTGTCGTAAAAAGAATAGGGGTTATCTACACACAACATTAGAACAATTTTGCATGTAAACCCAAGGGAGGTAAACTAAAGAAACTCCGAAATGATATATAAACTAGAGACTCCGAAATGAGTGAATAAATTACAAACTTCGAAATGAGTACATAAACTAGAAACTCCGAAATGAGTACATAAACTAGAAACTCCTAAATGAGTGAATAAACTTCAAACTCCGAAATGAGTACATAAATTAGAGACTCCGAAACGAGTGAATAAACTACAAACTCCGAAATGAGTACATAAACTATTTCGCGCCAGATCAAAACATCAAGAAACAGAAGGGTGCAACTCATGGGCCTCAGGGTTTAGAATTGAGATTTGAGTTAATGATAGATGATGACGCTTATGTCCACTCGCTATCTTCTCAAATCAAGCTTCTTAAAGTTATGTACGATACACCAGCCCGAAACCAGTTGTATGCTACATATTACTCTATACTACTTCACTCACGTGTATACCTCAGTGAGTAAAGTAGTGGGGGGCATTTGTTTACACCAGTTTAAGTTTCATTTACAGACATGTGTGAAAGCAGACTCATTCATATACACAAGCACATCAGTAGCGTTTGCACTTAGCAAAAATCCTTAAGGGTGAAGTGCATATGCATACATGTAGGTTGCAACAATACAATCAGAGGAAGAACATGTGTTAGAAATGAAGCACTCGGTGGTCAACGATAAAAGGAAAGCATTTAAATAAACATTTTATTCTATAGGAAATAGATCACCAAACACGGGATCAAAAGGACAAGAATTTCCAAAACTATGAATAATGTTTTCTAAAGCCCTCTAAGCCTTCTCCACCATGTCGAAGCGGCGATCTTACGAATAGTCGCTCCCCATCGGTTATCGTCGTGCCCATCGGTGAAGGCAGACATGATGGTCCACTGAGCCCGTATCTGTCTTAGCAGATGAACAGAGCGATCCCTCAGAGGCTTGGTAATCAAAAGTGTCTCATGAAAGCACTCAATCTTGTCCTCCGCTGCGTTGAGCATTGTTGGAGTCATGTCCGCTGGATGAGGGGGAATGTGATCGAGCATGGACAGGAAGATCATTCGGAGCCAAATGGAGCCGATGGGGAGAGGAGATCCTCTACGAGTCAAGAGCTTATGCAGCACAGTATCATATTGGTCATCCGTAAGAGCAGGATTCACCAAGTGTGCAACAAAATGAGGAACAATTTTCTCGATAGGCACCTCCCATGGCTGCCGATGAGCATGTGGACGATTGCAAGCCATGACTCTTCTCTGTTAAAATGATAATCTGAAAGTGAGAGAGAAGAGGAGCATTGCTTTGGATTATAAAGGGAGGTATTTAAGTCTCGGCACAGAAAATGTTGTGCATGGTGGAACTATTTCCAAGCTTTGACAAAAGAATGCATTGGAAAAGAAAGTTTGACTTAGAAAAAGCAGAGAAAGAAGGTGAAAAGAAGTCTTCGTTAATGAGGTAGTGCTTCACGTGCTCTTCACGAGGACGCCAGCGCTAATCTTGTAGGATTAAATTCTATGATGGTGCCGCACGTTCTCTTCATGTGGGCGCCAATGTGCAAAGCACATGGGCGCTTATTATATAAGAATTAGATTCCTATATGGCACCGCACGTGCTCCTCATGTGGGCGCCAATGTGCAAACCACAGAAGCGCTTTTTATATAAGAATTAGATTCTTATATGGCGCCGCAGGTGCTCCTCACGTGGGCGCCAATGTGCAAAGCACAGGAGCGCTTATTATATAAGAATTAGATTCTTATATGGCACCGCACGTGCTTCTCACGTAGGCGCCAAGGTGTAAAGCACAAAAATGCCTATCATAAATAAGAATTTAATTCTTAAGTGGCGCCCACATGCATAACGCGTGAGCGCCGGCGCCCAAGTTTACACCAGTAGAATTAAATTCTACATTTCCTTAACAAAAAGTTGGGATATTCTCTGTTAAACAGAGCTGTTGGATCAAAAATCCAATGGTGATGATAAATCATCAAACAATAGAATTAAATTCTATTCTGAGTAATATTTTTCCTCGATCTTTACAAACAAAGAAGATTGATCTATATAAAACCGAGAACCCTTGGATCAAAAATTCAATGGTGATTAAAAAATCACTGCTTGACAGAATAAAATTCTGTATATGAAAAAATATTTTCCCAATCTTGTTAAAAACAAGAAAACATATTCTGTAAAACAGAAATACTTGGATCAAAGATCCAACGGTGGGTAAAATACCCCAAACCAATTTTGAGACCAATTAAATCAATTGGAATCTCTCAATAAGAGATTTTCTCAAAATTAATTAACAAACTTGCCTCCACTATATGAAAGACTCGAGACTTCAAGTCTCATATAAAGGGAACCCCCATAAGCTTCTGAAAAGTACAAAAAGCTTCCAAAACAACAGAGAATTCAATTTTTAAGAAAGAAGAAGACTTTCCTCCTCAAAATCCTAGGTAAAGAAAACACAGAGATCAAAATATCCCTTTTTACCAAACTAAGGGTTTAACCCTTCTCAAAGAACTTAGTTGTTCTTCCAGATCAGAGATCCATAAGATAAGTCTCTCACAAGTTGAGAATTTAATTCTCATCAGGAAGGTCTTGTTCTTGAAAATTAAAGATTCTGGAAAGAGCTAGGTTAAAAAGAAATAAAAAGGAAAAGAACACATGTTCGGGGAATTTAATTCCTCCGAAATTAGGATTTAACCCTTACATAAAGAACTTAGTTCTTATAAAAAGAAAAGAAGAACTTAGTTCTCCAATGAAGAAAAAACGATCCAAGGTCCTCAAAATAGAGATCTTGATAATCATTATTGGCCAAAATGGCATTAATAGATATTTAATCTCTAAAGAGGAAAAGAGATTAGCGTCTCATGTGTTCCCCACGTGTGCGCCCTCCCAATAGGGCCCAGTGCCTCATGTGAAAAATATGCGAGCGCCCAAAGCAGAAGGCCAACGCCTCACGTGAAACGCACGTGGGCGCTGAATAAAAGTGCTTAGCACTTCATGTACAGCCAAAATGGCTGAGTGCTTAGCACTGATCAGGCAGCGCCTAGCGCCTCACGTGCTCCTCACGTAGGCGCTACACAAAAAGTGCTTAGCACTCTATATATAGCCAAAACGGTTGAGTGCTTAGCACTAATTAGGCAGCGCCCAGCGCCGCACGTGTTCTTCACGTGGATGCCATATAAAAAAGTGCTTAGCACTATATATATAACTGAGTGCATAACTGAAGGTTTTACATGATACACATGTGAGCATCAGAGCGTCAAATAAGTGCTTAACACTTTTGCATAAAAAGGGGGCTGAACAAACAGAGCCCAAATAAGTGCTTAGCTCTTTTGAACAAAAAAACACTGAACAGACTAAGTCCAAATTGGCTAAGTCTCTTGTAGCTGAGCCTAAATGCTCTGTTGATTGGACCTTAATAAAATTTAAGGACCCTGAAAATATTGCTAAGCTGATATTAGTCTCAAATAAGACTAATGTATCCTTAGTTAAAATAAATTAGGCCCAAACGCTCATATGTTTAAGTTGATCTTAATCTCAAACTAGATTAACGATTATTAAACCAAACAAAATATTTTGAACTAAAGGAAAAATATAACTTAAGTTCAAAACCCCTGTTCCTATATAGAAAGGGGATGAGGGAAAGTTCCTCACTAAAACAGCCCCACGTGTTTAACACGTGATTGTCTATATGCAACGCATATAGACACAGCAATTAAAACAATTGCGAGGCCAAAGAGCCCCACGTGTTTAACACGTGAATGCCTATATGCAACGCATATAGGCTCAACAATTAAAACAATTGCGAGGCTAAAGAGCCCCACGTGTATAACACGTGAGTGCCTATATGCAACGCATATAGGCACAACAATTATAACGATTGCAAGGCTAAAGAGCCCCACGTGTTTAACACGCGAGTGCCTATATGCAACGCATATAGGCACATCAATTAAAACAATTGCAAGGCCAAAGAGCCCCATGTGTTTAATACGTGAGTGCCTATATTCAACGCATATAGGCACAGCAATTAAAACAATTGCTAGGCTAAAACAGCCCCACGTGTTTAACACGTGAGTGCCTATATGCAACGCATATAGGCACAACAATTAAAACAAGGCTAAAACAACCCCACGTGTTTAACACGTGAGTGGCTATATGCAACGCATATAGGCACAACAATTAAAACAATTACCGAGCTAATAAGCCCCACATGTTTAACATGTGAGGGCACTTTCCTACTTAACGAGGAACCGTTGGATCAAAGATCCAATGATGATAGAATTAAATTCTATTGAACTTTTAAATGAGAAATGATGTTTTCTGTTAAACAGAAAGTTGGCGGATCAAAGATCTCATGAGTTGGAAAGTATTTTTCATCTCTCCAAGCACCCTTGGATTAAAAATACAACAGTGATTAAAAATCACCAATCTACAGAATAAATTATGCACAGGAAAATATTTTCCTAATCTTATTTAAGAAACAAGAAGATATGTTCTGTGAGACAGAACCCTTGGATCAAAGATCCAACAGTGGGTAAAACCCCCAAATCAATTGAAGTCTCTTAATAAGAAATTTCCTAAAACTAATTAACAAACTTCTCTCCACTATATAAAGAACCCATGACTTCAAGTTAAAAAAAGAGAGGAGATAATAGAGAGCGAAACTTAAAAAAAAGAAAAAGAGAATTCAATTCTCTAGAAGAAGAAGATCCCCTTCTTAAACAAAAAATTCTAGGTAAGAAGAAAGTACATGGATTATCTTATCTCTTCTTTAAGAGTTTAACCCTACATACAAGAACTTAGTTCTTCCTCTGGTTGAGATCTGCAGAAGCAGATCTTCCCACAAGTTGAGAATTTAATTCTCATCGGGGAGATTCTGTTATGCAGATTCAAAACTTAGGGGAAAGAAATAAGTTAAAAGAATTTAATTCCTACAAAAGTATATAGGAATTTAATTCCTCTGATAAAACTAGGGTTTAACCCTGTAAAATAATTTAGTTCTTATAAAACAAGAAACTTGAAATTCTCTAAACTCAAATCCTAACATCATTTATATAAGATCAAGATCTTCATGCACATAGAGGGAAAGACTGATGATTCACACGCAAGCGTTTAAAAATGAAGAACAAGAAGTGTTTTCTAGGGCAGTAACGTGACCCCCAAGCATTTATACAGAAAAGGGAATAAACCCAAAGGCAGCGCTCACATTTTGAAGAGCACCTCACGTGTTTGCACATGAGCATTAATGAATTAAGTGCTTAGCACTTTTAAAAGAAAAGGGAATAAACCCAAAGGCAGCGCTCACATTTTGAAAGCACTTCACGTGTTTGCACGTGGGCATTAATGAATTAAGTGCTTAACACTTA
The DNA here is from genome assembly GCA_030015575.1 of Agapanthus africanus. NCBI lineage: Eukaryota > Viridiplantae > Streptophyta > Magnoliopsida > Asparagales > Amaryllidaceae > Agapanthus > Agapanthus africanus. The sequence continues at coordinate 403,248,474 of CM057349.1, read as the reverse complement.
TAAAAGAAAGAGAAATAAAATTCAGAGAACAGATCCCATTTCGGGCGTCTCACGTGCTCACACGTGAGCCGGATGCTTAACACTTATAAAAGAAGAGGAAATAAAACCCAAAAAAGACAGTACGCAACTTTAGGGAGCTTCACGTGCTCACACGTGAGTGCCACAAGAATTAAGTGTTTAAAACTTATATATAAACAGGGACTTGAACCCAATGTACAGCGCCAGCTTTGAGATGCCTCGCGTGCCACACGTGAGCACCCCCCGGAATCCAGTGTTTAACACTGCTTTAGAGCCTCACGTGTGAACACGTGAGTGCTGAATGTATACTAGTGTTTAACTCTATAGGAAATCAATTCCAGTCTCAAGTTGGCTAAGTCTTCTTGAGATTAAAACATCTTCGATGAGATTAAAATATCTTCGATCTCCAAATAGACTGAGCCTTTATGCTCATGACTTCCCAAACTAATGAAGAAATCTTAGTCTCAAAATACGACTAATGATGGAATTGGTTCAAGGGTACATCTCTCTACACCTCTGATACATGCCGTTGTAATTCTTCAACGTTTTCAGAGAGCTTGCAGGTCCCGACAACTAACTGCTATTGGATGCACTTCCCAAAATGGCATCAACGGACCGCAACGTTCTTAAACTAGCTACGGACCGAAACGTCCTTAAACTAACAACGGACCGAAACGTTTTTAAACTAAAGCAATAGAACCCAAATGCTCTTTTGTTGGGTCTGAACGATCCCAAAATCTTGTTGAGTAGATCTTAGTCTATAATTAGACTAACGCATCCTCAACAAACATTAAAGTTGATCTTAATCTCGAATGAGATTAACGATCCTTAAATCGAACCAAACCCAAATCTAAGAATTTACGGATTTGGACTAATCCACGCCTTACGGGTGACAACATAAATTAGTCTCCGTATACAATCCACGGGCAACCCAAACAAACAAAAACACACACGACACAAAGTGAACTTCTGGAGCAGGAGAAAGTGGTTATCGGGATGCGGTAATGAAATTAACTGTAGGGGCTTGCGCCTGCAAGGTAGAGTGTCCCCATAATCAAAAACCCTCACAAATGAGGGGGAATCTGACGAAATCTGCTATAACGGCCGCATCTGTCCAAACCTCCGATACACGGTGCCATAAATCAACTTGGTATCTTCGGAGAGATGGACGGATAAATCCAAATAGCATCTTCCCCCCAAATTCAGGCAAGACGATCCATCCAGGTTTCGTCTCTGTTTTCGGCGGTAAACAACCCCAAATCTAAAATATACGGATTTGGACTGATCCATGCCCTACAGGTGACGACATAAACCAGTCTTCGTATACAATCCACAGGCAACCAAAATAAACAAAAATACACACGACACGAAGTGAACTGCTGGAGAAGGAGAAAGTGGTATCTCAATGCGGTAACGTAATTAACTATAGGGGCTTGCGCCTGTAGGGAAGAGCGTCCCCACAATAAAAAAAACCCCTCACAAATGAGGAAGAATCTAATAAAGTCATGCTACAACGGCCGCGTATGTCCAAACTTCCGATATATGGTGCCATAAATCAACTTGGTATCTTCGGAGAGGTGGATTGATAAGTCCAAATATCATCTGCATCCAAATTCATCCAAATTCAGGCCAGACATCCCAATCTCTCGGTCCGGTCTTTCGGCGGTGAACAGTAGTGGAGGCGGTTAATTGGACTACTGATGGGCGGCTTGACCCATCTATGACAGGGATTCCCAATCATCCCTGAGTGGCTATTGACATTCTGGGAAGCCGAATATGCTAAGGCAAGGCTAGACCTTGGGGGCATGTCCACAAGATAGGTGTCATCCCACGGCATCCGGTGGGCTACCTTCCTTGGGCCCGGTATATTCTTTCTTCCCAACGCTCACGTTTGCAGAAAGTTGGATTGTACCGGGCAGTGTACGCATCTTTGTTCTACTATCATGCTCCACACATTTGGTAGGTTAAAGCCTTTTTAAACTAATGGAATCTTCCAACGCACACGTTCCTATTGGGGGATCGCGAAGTTTCCATTTCGCTGGAGGAATTCCAAGAAATTTCGGGACTGCTGATCGGGGGAGAACATTATGAGGAATTACTACCCCCTGATGAGTACGTTTTTGCTACGGTGCCAGCCATGCATGAAGGCTTGAAAACCGAGAATGTTGTTCAGCACAAGCATCCAAGTTTAATTAAGGCCTTAGGTATTTTTAAGAGCTTGTTCGTGGCATCAAAAGGGCAAGGCGTTAGTTTTGACGATTCCATTGCTCTCTTCCTTTATAAAGATGCTCTATCCAAGAAAGTTCCGAAGTTTGAGAAGGTCGAGGATCCCTTCGGATTTGGCCTGGAGAAATTGCCGGCTAAAGAAGAAGATCTGCCATAATTTTATATGCCAAGTTCGTCAGCTGTGACTTTTGACGCGATTGCTTCCCCTGGTATGGATGAGAAAACATTTTTTGTAGGCTTCATCAGTCTTTGGCTCAGCTGGTCTGCCATGCCAATGCATCGACATTTTATGAGAGCCTCCGTCTTTTACCCCGTACACCACATAACCGAGGGAGCGTGATTGGCCATCGGCGTTGCAGGGTTATCACACTTGTATTATGGTTTAAGTACCGCAAAAAACACTTCAAACCCAGGTGTAGACACTGTGAACTTCTCCCTCCATTACTTCATGTCCTGGATCGAGATGAACGTATTAGGCATGTTTGCTGTGCACCGGCAGCCTAATTTCTATGAGTCTTATACCTTCCCACGGGTCATGAGATTGGTTGATACTTCCGCTCCCGATCCGACTCAGTTATGGGCTTTGCGCGTGCTTCTTAACTCGTATTCAAACGAAGGTGACATGGTTTTTAATGATCGGGTTCTTTCTGCACCAGCGGCGCCTATTCAACAGTTGTTTGATGTATTGAAGAATGGAACGCCAATTTTGAAACACAAGGAAATCATGCACTTGTATTCGATCAGGCTAGGGTACTTGGTGTTCCGATTGAATGATGTTGCTCTCTTCATGCGGTACAATCCGTATCACTTTGCCCAACAGTTGGGTTATAACCAGAGTGTCCCTCTTGAAGCTTTCTTAGTTGAGCCTACTCCCTTGCTAGAGACTGCTCACATGTTATTCATCACTTCATGAGGCTGAACACTGGTTCTTTCTTCATGATCCCCAAGCCCGATTATATTCCAAGGCATGTAGGACCCTTCAAGAGCTAGTATCGTCACCGGGTCAGTCCTATCATTACAGAGGAGAGATGGGTGCTTTTCGAGTGAAAGGCCTCCACGCCTGCCCAAGCCATCAATGTTCCGTTACGACCACGGTCGATCGTTCGCCCTCCTTTGAGAGACAGAAATTCAGTGGTCATCCTAAAAGCTGCTCGAATAAAGTCGGCCCCCGTTATTGCCGGTATGCCAGTTCATACTGGAGCCGGCGCGGGGGCTCCTGATAAAGCACAAGCTGCGGCATCATCAAAGTCGGACCCTGAGGATGAAATTGGGAAATGCCGCGCAAAGGTGCCTAAGGGGAGGAAGCATCCTTCTGCGAGTGTTGGCTCGGGACCTAAAAGGAGGAAGAAATCAGCCGCGCGTTTAATCGATACTTGCTCGGGTCTAAGCCTTTCACTTGTGATAAGCCTATGTCTGCGCACGAACCAGATGATGGTCTTCTTTTTCCTAATATATCTGCCGAGGAGGCCGCTCAGCTGGCCGAAACCTTAAAGCGATCATTGTATGAGACTGAAAATGTGTGCCCTAAGAAGGGAGGTTTTCCCTACATCGAGTTCCGTCATGTTGATCCGGTTCCTGCTACGTTACTGGTAGTTCCTTTAACGCCGACAGAAGAACGGGCTCTTAAACAGCCAATATCGGCCACTTCTGAAAACAAGACTGCTCTGAAAGCGGCTAGGGATTTATCTTCGATCGAAGCCCGAGGAGCGCGGTTAACCAGAAAAGAGCAGCGGCTCGAAAAGGCTATACTTCAGGCTCCTTGGCGTATCGATATGTACATTTACATCCTTCTCGGTAAATGATTTATATTTCTTTCATATCGTATTCGTCTTTACACATTTTTCTTTTGTAGGGCCTTCCATGGCGGGCGCAGTTTCGAGCCCAGATCGCGCCTTAGAGGCTCCGGTGATGACCTTTATTCCTTCAGCAGAGGTTACCGGACTGACTATAAACTCTATAAATATTACCAGTTGCGCATCGGAGGATGTAGAGAAGATTCCTGAGGCTGCTATCCCTTTGGTCCAAAATGGACGAAGTATCAAATGAAATCTTATATCTTTCTTTCTGTTTAATGATCTTTCAATATGTCTGACCCTTTCTTTCTCTCAGAATTGCGGGAGCTAGCGTCCTTTATTGTGGATCGTTCTCCGGCGGAAACCTTCTTATGTCTACTTAACATGGAGACCCGCACGCGATACCCCCCAACGATCGTCCTTTCTTCCGGCTAAGATTGGTATTCCTTTGCCTTCCGTATTATATTTTCATAATGATGCTGACGTGCTCTTTACTTTAAACCACAATCCTACATGCCTATGATGAAGTTGAAGTTCTTGATGGGCCTGGAGATTTCTCAGATTTTCCTTTTGTGGCCATGGGTAAGTGATGCTTTAGCCATGCTATTCTTTTACTTATTCCCCGTTCGGAAAGGCGAGTAACCATACATGTATCTTCGCAGTTTTACCAACCCTGACTCCACTAGAATCCTATATTTGCATGCCGCCGGGCTTTTATGCAAGACACATGTCTGAGAGGATGGCGAAACAGAGTATTCATTCACTGGCTACTCTTATTGAAGATCTCCGTGCTGACACATCCGTCATGGCAGAGGAATTTGCTGTCGAAGCTAATGCTTTTTTGTCCGTCCTTGCCACCTACTATGACGAGACGATGTTGCGTACTGAGGTTGAATATTGTCGTCGAGTGGAGGCTTCTCTACATGGAGTCGAATGCATACGCTTTCCTTCTGATATCTTATCTGTAAAGGCCAACTTGCATGAATGGATTGATCGGTGTGCAGCCAACCTCCGATCTTGTGAGAAAAAGCTCAACCAGAAATTTTCGGAGAGGGAGCCAGCCTCGAAGGCTTTGGGGGAACTTCAACCCCAGCTCACAACCAAGACTACTTGGGCCTATGAAATTTGGAAAGTCCTTCAAGAGGCGATTACGGAGGTGGTGGTTCTCGATAAAACTATCATTTTTATGCGCGGAATGGTTGAGACTCACAAGACTGCTAAGAAAGAGCTTGAGCATCGGTTTTCTTTATATCAACAACTACAGGTACAGACAGGGGCTCAGCTTGCGGCGCTGCTAGAGCTTGAGATGGAGGTCCGGCGGAAAAATGATGATCTAGCTGGCTTATTGAACCATCCCCCGTCTTAATTTTTTTTGTCGCTGTATTTCCCTCCTTTTTATCTTGTATTCATTTTGGTTTATGAATAAAAAAACATATTTTATTTCATGCCTGCACCTCTCTATCTTTTGATGTCTTGATTTGGCACTAATTAGTTTATTTACTAATTTCGGAGTTTATAGTTTATTCACTCATTTTGGAGTCTCTAGTTTATGTACTCATTTCATACTTTGTAGCTTATTCACTCATTTCGGAGTCTCTAGTTTATGTACTCATTTCATACTTTGTAGCTTATTCACTCATTTCGGAGTCTCTAGTTTATGTACTCATTTAGTTTACCTCCCTTGGGTTTACAGGCAAACTTGTCCTAACGTTATATGTAGATAACCCCCATTCTTTTATGACAGGGGTCCGTTAGATTTGTGGTACTAGGGTTTTAGTCTGTGGTACCGTCGCATTGGCTGATATATTTCTCAATATGCAGTTTTTAAGCCGCTATTCGAGTAGCCCCACGACTGTCGTGTCTCTGATCCCTTCTGAGGCTGGACAAGACGTTTTCAAGTAATCTTTTTAGGTCATATTACTGTTGGAAGAACAAGCGTTAGGTATTTGACATGACACTTTTTACTTGAGGTTAGGCTCAATTTGGAGCCCCGATAAGTCATAACCACACCTTTCTGGGGTGGGATGATCTCCAACGGTCTTTAGGTTTTATATGAGTTGCCGTCAAGACCTGAAACTAGGAATATGCTGTTACTTCGTTTTTTGCTTTGATGATGTCGCGCCGATTCTTTGCTGAAGTAAGATTGACATCTGTAGGACCTTTATACTGTATGTATTGCAATTGAAGTCTGGAGTTAGGAATATGCCATTGCTCCAATTTCATTTGATAGCTGCGTTCGCATCTTGCTGAAATGAGCGGGAAACGCCAGGATAGTCCCTAGGTTGTATATATACCGTCGAGACTTGGAGTTAGGATTTTGCCGTTACTCCATTTTTACTTTAACCCTTGGGTATTTTGTTGACGCTGCGTCTGCATCCTGCTGGCATGAGAAAGAATGCATAGATAGTCTCTAGGTTGTATATGAATCGTCAGGATTTGGTTCTCCTTTCGACGAAGCATGGTGGGAGAATATGGTCCCTTTTCCTTCATTTGTGCCCATGGATTGTATACCAGAGTCAATATGGATGTACTTGCAGGGCAGAAAAGTTTCATTTTCAATTTTTTTTAATTTCTTTTAGCGATGCTCTATCTTTTCAGCTTTTTATGCCGCGAAAGTCGCGATTGCCCAATCATTTTGGCTATTTATCGAGGTGCCCAATCATTTCGACTGTTTTTGTTTTTACTCGCTACTTTTTATTGCGGGTTGCCATATCATTTCGGCTTTTTTGTTTTTACTCGATACTTTTTATTGCGAGTTGCCCTATCATTTCGGCTTTCTTTTTTTTCTTTTTTTTAGTTGGGGATTTGAAATATGATACCAATCTTGGCATCAGTATCGCTACCACTGGAATATTGCCACGAGCGAATCATCATTTGCCTTGAGAGGACTTAAAGTTTGATACCTTTTTAGGCATCAGCATCGCTACCACTGGGATATTTCCAGGAGCTAATCACCATTTTCCTTTTTCGATTTGAATAAAGACAGCTTAGTAAACAGGGTGAGAATCCTGTCGACTAAAGCTTTTTGACTTTATGAGTCGTAAGGGTCTCATAAAGGTATTTCTCCCTACGAGCCGTGAGGATCTCGCAGATGTAATTTCTCCTTAGGAATCGTAGGGATTCCTAAGTGTGTTGCTTCTTTATAGGTTGTAAGGATCTCATGCAGGTACTTTTTTTTAACGAGATTGCGCCCTTCCAGGTTTCACAAGCTCGCCAGTAGTCCTGCTGTTTTTACTCACAGCGCCCTTTCGGATTTTCATCCGTTCCCATTTTACTTGTGGGCGTACCCTTTTTTTAAGTGGCCCGCAAGGTAACGCACCATTAGCTGTAGGCCTCGGTCTTCTTCAAAGAACTACATCACGTGGGACCCAGGAGGTTATGAATCGTTTATGCCCGTGTAATGTATACGGTAATTGATATGGGGGTTTACCGTAGGGCTAAAGGTGTGAGTTTAAGGACATGCCAGTCCTTTATTGCCATATTTTGAGGCGAAATGCTAGTTTAAAGACGTTTCGGTCCAACATTCCCGTTTTGGGGACGAAGATTAGTTTAGGAACGTTTCGGTTCAGCATTAATTAAAGGACGTTTCGGTCCATTGTTAGTTTAGGGACGTTTCGTTACAGCATTCCCATTTTGGGAACGAATATTAGTTTGAGGACATTTCAGTCTAGCATTAGTTTAAGAACGTTTCGGTCCATTATTAGTTTAAGGACATTTTGGTCCACTATCGCTGTGTTTGAGGCGGTGCGCTTGTTTAGGGACATTTCGGTCCAACGTTCCCGTTTTTGGGAAGAATATTAGTTTAAGGACGTTTCGGTCCATTATTAGTTTAGTGACATCTCGGTCCATTATCACCATTTTTTAGGCGAGTATTAGTTTAAGGATGTTTCGGTCCAACGTTCCCGTTTTTGGGACGAATATTAGTTTAAGAACGTTTCGGTCCATTATCACCATTTTTTAAGCAACGAAGCTTTTGGATACTACTTTCAGGGTTCTAACTCAGGAAGATAGCGAGCGGACACAAGCGTCGTCATCTATCATTGACCTAAGTCGTGACCCGTCAAGCATAGCATTTTTTAAGGAATCGGTCGTTTATTGGCCAGAAGGGTCTTTCGCCATGCATATCCATAATCAGGTAGTCTCCACCTTGGTAGACTGCCTGTTCGGCTCGAACTTCCCCGTTTTGTACTATTGAGGATCATTGGTCTTTTGACGACTAGCATGAGTTCTTCTTGGCGGAATGTTCTCGGCCTGGTCAGTCTTTCATATGACCGTGTCATCCTTGCCTTGTGAGCCTATAGATTTTGCTGTGTTATAATGTGAGTTTCGTCGAGGGCGTTGAGCTCCTCAAGTCTAAGATGAGCATTTTCTTCATCTGTCAGCTCGTATCGAACTGCTACTCGTAGAGAGGGGAGTTCTATTTCCAACGGGAGCTCTGCTTCTGTGCCAAACACCAACGCGTATGGTGTTTTATTTGTGGTCGTCTTGAACGTTGTTCGGTACACCCAGAGAGCTTCATGCAGCCTTTCATGCCAGTCTTTTTCGTTTATGGACACCGTCTTTTTTATAATCTTTATCAAGGTCTTGTTGAAAGCTTCAGCGAGACCGTTGGCCTGAGAATTATAGACTGAAGAGTATCTCCAATCTATTTTATGTTGCTGTACGAAGCGGCTTATTTTATGACTCCTATAAGCTGGCCCATTATCCGAGATTATCCGTCGCGGAGTTCCAAACCGATAGATAAACGTGGGTTCTGAAGAAGTGGAGGATATTCTCTATCTTCACCTCCCTTAGTAGTGCTGCTTCTGCCCACTTAGAAAAGTAATCGGTCGTTGCTAATACAAACCGATGTCCTTTAGAGGAAGCTGGTTCGATAGGGCCAATTATATCGGTTCCCCACATTTCGAATGACCGGCTAGCCATTGTTGGGTGTAGTGAATTTGGATGTTGATGGATGAAGTCCCCGTGAATTTGGTACGAGTGACACTGCTTCGCATATTTGAGGCAGTCCTGAATAATTGTAGGCCAATAGTAACCCATTCCTTTTATTTTCAGCTTCATCTTTGGTTCAGCTTAGTAAGAACCGCAGAGTCCGTCGTGAATTTCTTTGACAGCTTTCTTTACTTCCTTTGGCCCTAGGCATCTTAGCCACAGACAGTCGAACGATCTTTTATATAGAGTATCATTGACAAAAGTGAAGGACAAAGCTTGTTTCATGAGCTAATATCTAGACGACGCATTTTCGGACGTTCGTTGGGACTTAAAGTAGTCTATGAAGACTTCCCTCCAGTCCTTGACCTTTTCTTTGTCCTCTATTTGAAGGGCTACTTGTTCGGTCATTTCTTTTCTTTCGGATGGCTCTATTAGGCCTTCCGAAGATATATCTGTTGGCGTGAGAATCTTGCGGCTTTACATAATGATCCTTACATGATCAAGATTTTCATCGGCCAATTCCTTAGCCAATTTGGCCAATACATCTGCCTTGCTGTTTTCCGCACGTGGTATACTTTCCAGGGTATAGGAAGGGATTTATGTCAGCAGTTGCAGCACTCTTTCACCATACTTTATCAGCTCTGGTTTACATGTCTGATAGTCGCTATTTACTTGACTGACGATCAGCTAGGAGTCTCCATATATGAGGAGGTCTTTGGTTTCCATGTCGACAGCGATCTCGAGATCTGCCATCAAAGCTTCATATTCAGCTTCGTTATTAGTCCTTGGTGTTAGTTATATGTATGCCCTAGAGACCATTATTATGCATGTGATGTATATTATAGTGGATGCTTGGACATATATAGGGAGGACTTTCTTGCTCGACATGATAGTATGCTATCTGGTTGCTCTTTATCTTAACACGTACACCTATTGTCTCTCTATAACATGTTGATAAAGCCTTTAGGATGAGTACTTGACTAGCAGGATTATGATGCAGATCATACTAATGGGGCAGAAGTAGTCGGTAAGTATATCCTTCAAATGTTCCTAGTCGTGGGAGTATCGAGACGGGGCATCGATATTCCAGTGTAGACTAGTATATACGCTTCTCGACCCATATGATAGGCGATGGATGATCCCATATCCATTGGTGTTTGACACCAGAGATGGTATACGGGTGCTCAGTGGAGACTGGGTACACTGGACGGACTCACCGAGAACTCCTAGATGGTATTATACCTATCGTCAGATAGCAGTTCTCTGGTGACACTGGTACAGGTTAGTCTGTCGACCCGAGATCGTCATAGAGTCTTGTGTGATTCCCACTGTGCTTTGATTTCCACCTTACCACATTCAAGAGATCGTGAAAAATAGTGGTTTTTGGGTACAGTCCCGAGTCACATAGAGGCAATGAGCGATAGGAGGGGATTTCGTCTCTCCCAGTATTGGGGGTTGATGTTGTGCTATGCTCGATTGGACATAACAGGAAATCCCTGGCCAGGGTTGCTGAGATCTATTGGTAAGTGTTATCAGTAGTTTCTCGAACCGTTATGAGCCTCACATCGACATGACTTATCAGGCAATTGGGGTTTGACATTTTACCACCCCTAGGCTGCGATATGCGACATATCAGACGAAGAGACCGGACTGTACGGTAGTGTTACTGATTGGATTCGCAAGAGTATGAGCAGGCTTGCTTGTTGATCTTCTGATCGCTCAATACCCGGGTGGCCGTTACGTTTAGCAGACCGCTTGCGGCTTGTGGGTGACTGATATGATCACCACCTACTGTCGGTGTATTGACGAGTCTTTAGAGTCCTACACAGAGGTTTCCTGGCTCAAGTGAAACGAAGTAGGAGCACATATGTGATATGTTCGGGACCGAGATTAATACGCGTATGTGATACCGTATTCTATTCTCGCGATATGTAATATCGGTCGGTTATATGTGATATAACCGTGCTGTCGAATCAAGTGTTAATTCGACAAGTTGATATATTTGATATTAGTCGGTTGTATGTGATATAGCCGGATTATTAAATCAAGTGTTGATTTAATAATTTAATGTATAATTATATATTTGATATATTATCTTACATTAACTAATATTAGCTCACTTAAGATTTCTTTTTCTCACTAGTGTACATTTAGTATATATGTGATATATATTAATGTACATCTTTTGTGTCATGCTTGATGCAACATGCTTTATGGGTGTATGAGACTCCCACCATGCTTAATATAATGTAAGGTTTTATTTATTTAAAATAAATCAAATTAGATGGAAATTAGTCGCATGGTTGAAGCTTGTAGAAGCTTGTGGAACCATTGACCAAGTCCACTAATTTTGTTTTACTTGAAAATATTTATTAACCCAACCATTAGATTAGCCATGGTTTAGTCTCTACATGAGTTAGTATATGATATTAACTCACCCATGGTTGCTATTCTCATAATTTGATTCATTCTTCGCTTGCTTCATTCCATGGTTGCTTTCTTCATCTCCTTCCTCAAGCTTTCTAGCTTCATGAGAGGTGAAGAAAAATAGTGAGAAAATTATTTCTAAAGCGAGCAAAATTCCTACTTCATCAACCTGTTCTCTACTAGACATTTAGATTGGGTTGTTTCTTCACTAGTTCATCACTTAGTGAAGAGGTAGCTTGAGTTATTGTCTTCTCGACGTAGATCATCTTCGGCCTCGAAGACTTCAAGCAAGTTTGTTCATTTCACCTTGTGGAGCCTCACTAGAGTCCGGGAGATCACTACTTGGAGCGAAGGGATTACTACACGGAGCTATTGAAGTGAAGGACCGGTCTACAAAGGTTGTATTCCTTGTTCACTTAGATATAAAGATGTTTACATGCTTGTTCGTCTAATTCTCTAGTTTAGATTCTAGCGTTAGGGTTCTTTAGCGTGCCAATTTTTGAAAACAGCATAGTCAATGCCTTCCGAAACCCAGCGGCCGCCTAGGGAACCCAGCACTTAGCACTGTTAAGGAGAGGGCATAACGCAATATCCCTACTTGCGGATTCACGAAGATAAGGCCCACCCTGGCTTTGATTATAGGGGTGTTCTGCTTTCGCTGCTTCATAAAAGATGCTCTATTGAAGTAGAGTTCCTATTGGGAATCATTTTCTTCTTCAATTGCATCGAACGTGTGTTTCTCTGGCAACTCGCAGTTTTAGGGGGGTCGGCTGGTATCGGATGCTCCGCTAGAAAGTCATCTATGACCTGACCTTTCACTGTTTTAAGGGGTCGATACGTTATCGAGAATTCCATCAGGAGGAGGGCCCATTTGGCAAGCCTTCTTGTTAGTATGGCTGATTAGTTGAAACTATTGCACATTTGAATGATTATTTTCCCCACTATTGTTAAGTTCTAAAAGGCGCTTATTGTAATTATAGAACATATGAGGGTTTATGTGTAAAAAGTTTATTTTCATATGTTTCTACATTATAATTAACATAATGAGGGAAAATACATGCATATAATATTTATATAAAATATTAGTAATTAAAATTCGCATATCATATCAAATAATTCTAATCAATATTCTAAAAATATTGTATCATACAAATGCTTAGGATAATATCTTAAAATAATAACAAATATTACTAACACTATGATTTGAGATATTCTGCAGATATTAGCTCAAATCTGAAGATCAAAAGATCCGAGATGTCGGAATCAAATCTGCTGAAATATTAAGGGAAAATATAAGATCTAGCAACGGCAGAGACTCAGAGTAAGATTTCCAAAATCCAGATATCGAAGAGATCTACAAATGTCAACACTAGAGACCACGGAAAATCTCATGACATGATCCTACTAAACCACCGCGGTTGAGCGGCCAAATAGACATATATGCGGCAGATCCGCGGCCCTTTTGTGGCCGTAGGATTTGAGATTTTTTGGGTGCGATCGTAACAACAAATCATCACACATGGAATCTAGGGTTTAGAGTTTCTGTGGCTATTTAAAGGACCGAGAGCCTCACATGAAAAATTATCAAACCGAAGAGATCGAGAGGTCCAAAGCGATCCACGTAACCAGGTGATCATCAGCTAGTCATCTACCTCCAATAAGAGAGAGAGAGTAAGAGCAAAAACTAGAGTTCTTTGTAATCTACTTTCAGAAAAGAGAGTTGTACGAAATAGTTGATTAATAAAGGTAGATCTTAGTTTATTTCTTTTCGCATTTACTTTCTGCATCTAATTTCTGCATCTTAATCATGTTTTCACTCTTCATCCTTTCTTCAAAATCTCAAACAATGAGCGAGTAATTCCTAACTTGCCAGGGTTTGTAGGCTAGGGTAGATCAATGGATGATAAAATCATTTAGCCTCTTTTATACATTTTAAAGTCTAGAAATTTTAGCAAAATAAATGTTAACATCCTTATCGGGCGTGCTAGTAATTTATTGCTAGCCACGACCGCGATTCGAGATCTATTCAACACTTGTTTTGTTAAGGGCTAGATATGAATAGAGATCAATACAAGGACAAGGGTTAAGAGTGGGGAAACCCTAGTTTCTTCCAAAAGAACCCTAATCTATATTCATCACTATCGATCTAGTTTTAAACTATTAAAAGATAAAAGGAGTCATTTTTAATTATTCATCCATTACCACTAAGTCCTATGAACCCTACAAGCCTCTTCTTCATAAATCTTACATCCGTAGTATATCCGTAACTACAACCAATCATCCTTCTTCCATCAATCCGTCTAAAGCAAGAAAAAGATTCACGTTTCCCTATGGACGACCAGTACTCATCGCGGCTAGCTACTAGCGACACCGTCCTGATTGCGGTTGTTTACAAAAACACTTCTTCGCACATGATAAATCAATGGCCTTTGACATTAAATATTTGAGAGGATCCACCTTCGATATGAGATAGACCTCATGTTCCAAGGCATAATGTCTGAGCTTCATTATTGCGAAGATCAGTGCCAGGCAATGCTTTTCAATGGGGAAATAGTTGTTTTCTGCCCCCAGAAGAACACGATCAAATAGTACAGTGCCCTCTCCTTTTCCTGATCATTTTCTTATGCCCACAATGCGTCTAGAGAACGCTTAAGGGCTGTTGTATATAGGATAAGTGGTTTTCCCTTAGCCGGAGCGGTCAATACCGGCGGATTTTGCAGGTATTGATTGATTTCGTCCAATGCGTTTTGATACTTTTGATCCCAGATGAACGGGGTCCCCTTCTTCATCAAATGACTGTAGGAACGGCATTTTCCGGAGAGGTTGGCTATGAACCGCCGGATATACGCGAGCTTTCCTTGAAGAGATTGCAACTGTTTGAGCGTTCTTGGCGTGGGCATTTCCTTAATCTCCTTGATTTTTGAGGGGTCGATTTCGATACCTCGGTGACGTATGATGAATCCTAGGAATTTGCCTGAGGAAACTCCAAATGCGCATTTTAGAGGATACATGTTCAGATTATACTTTCAAAAATGTTGGAACACTATTTTTAGATATTCCCAATATTCTTCATGTGATTTGCTCTTTACCACAAGGTCGTCGATGTAGCATTCAATGATCTCATGTATGAGGTCAACGAAGATTTTTGTCATGGCCCTCTGGTAGATAGCACCAGCGTTTTTCAAACCAATAGGCATCACTTTATAAAAGAATATGCCCAATGGAGTTCGGAAGGCAATATGCTTTTGGTCATCAGGATGCATTTTTATTTGGTTGTATTCTGAAGATCCATCCATAAAGGAGAAGACCTCATGGGTAGGCGTATTATCGATCATCAGCTTGGTAATAGGTACTGGGAAGTCATCCTTCGGGCAAACTTTGTTGAGGTCACGAAAGTCCACGCAGATGCGCACCGTCCCATTTTTCTTCATCACTGGAACGATATTGGCGATCCTGTCGGGATATTGAACTTCTTGGATAAAGCTGAAGGCAATTATTTTCTTGACCTCAAAGTTGATGCTCATCTCAAGTTCGAGTCGAATTCTTCTCGGTGCCTGTTTGATTGGCTTTATTCCCGGTGATATAGCCAGTTTATGTACTGCCACCTTTGGATCTAGACCCAGCATTTTAAAGTAGTTCTAGGCGAATCAATCTTTATACTGCATAAGCACATCTTTTAACGTGGCCACATGTTTTTCAGATAGTAGTGCACTGACAAACGTTGGCTTCAGATCATTTTTCGTCCCTAAGTCAATTTTTTTTAGGTTGTCCGCCGTAGTATGTATCCCATCTTCCAGCCCTTTTGGTGTTGGTGGAAACTCTGAGATCATCTCGTCTTCATCTTCATTTGCATAGCACCTGTAGAGATCATTCATAGTCTCGTGCCCTCCTTCTTTTGAGAGTGTTATCATATGGCAGGTACGAGTTCGCTTCCTTTTTTGATGTTGAGCCGGTCCTATCCTGACGGTATAGATCCTTTTTGGCTCGTGCTTTTGCGGTGGGGTTTCGCTCCAGATGTCTGATAACGTAAGCATGCCTTGTCGATACTGGTCTTCTACCCAGTCTTTGAAGGTGAAGCAGTCTTCAAGAGGGCGACCTATTACTCGGTGATAGGAGCAATAATCTGGATGATGGACCTCGTTTATTTGTTCGGGGTGCCAAGACTCCGGAAGTGTCATCATTTGGTAGGTTGAATATTTTCCTTGTCTTTTCTTAGGGGAAAGAGTATTCCCGACCCATCTTCTTTATAAAGGACGGGCTCCAATCGAGTTTTTCTCAATTGCACGGCATCATAGATCCGCTTTGTTGTCTTTGAACGTTGTTTGCGTTCTTTGCCCTGTTTTTGCCTCCATTTCGGGATTTTCCCCTTTCGCGAGAACGAAAAGTGGGCTGAGGATGAAGAGCATTATAGTCTACCTTCTCCACAGATTGCTGACTGAGACGCTGCATCCTGGCCTTTCATAAATAGCTATTTCGTGGCTGTGATTGTCCCACCTCATTTGACAAGCTTCTTTTATTAACCTGTCAATTTGTTCTTCCAGCGATGGACTTAACGTTTGTAGAGCGGGATCTCGCTTTGATTTGACATCACGGCTATTTGGAAGAGCGTCTTTCGCTTCACTGGAGTTGTTTATGACGTGGCAACTATGGATCTGCTCCCGATTCTTGGACCGAACGTATCCGAGCCTGGTTGTCTCCATCTTCCTATTGGGCATTTTTCGCTGAGTCCCGGAAATATCCCAAATCTTTTTGTAGAATTAGGCTTGTCGAACAGTTTGTTCGAGGGGTACACCTTGGCATCTTAACAGCCTTTTCAATCCCTCCGTGTAGTATCTTGGCAGACGAATTGGTTGAAGCATATCGAGTGCAAAATCGGCACCATGCCATACTTCTTTTTCTACTTTATTTTCTGTAGATTGGTAGAAGAGGGTCGTTTTTTCACCTCTTCACCTGGGAGGTATGTAGAAAGTTTGCAGTTCTTGTACGCTGTATGTATGGAGCGCATCAAGTTCCTTGTAATGCCGAGGCGGATCCATTGTAATTTGTATACTCTGATCTGTTCCTGCAAAAGTTTGCATTGACGGACGGACGGAGAACACTACGTTGGTCTCGTCCTCAGAGTCGCTGCCAAAGACCAAAATAGGAGTAGATGGTCCGGGCTTATTATTCTGCCTTTGGGATTGCCCCGAGTAAACTCTTTCTCCATTTTCCTCGGTGTCGCTCCTAAAGATCAGGATAGTGGCGACGGAATTTCGTTTATCCTCCGGCTTGTGGCACCTTTCAGTATCCTCGAAGTCTGGTAGGAAGTACTTTGTATCTTCGTATTTCCGGACTTCGTTTATGGAGAACGGATTTAGCTCTCCCGTGACAGTGTACTCCGAGCCATCATTGAAATACTTCATACACTGATGTTGTGTAGAAGGGATGACGTTGTACTCGTATAACCAAGGCCTGCCGAGCAAAGCTTTGTAGCAAGTCTTGGCGTCAATGACATGAAATTTGATGTCAGTGACGAGCAGCCCGAAGTGTAGCGTCAGTATTACGGACCCAAGTGTCCGTGATGATCGTGAGTCAAACCCATAGATGGTAATTTTATCTCAGGCAAGGTGCTGAACGTTCATACAAAACTCCTTCAATACTCTCACGTTGAGAAGGTTAATGGAGGATCTGTTGTCGACAAGGATTTTTCCTATCTTGATGTCATGGTAGTACCTGGTGACGTATTACGGGCGATTATACTCACATGTACCAAGGTGGAGATCCTCATCACTGAATGTAATGTCAGCCGTGTAGACCTCTGCCAGTTCATTTTTCATCTTCTTTTCTGTGAAGAAAGCTTGGAACTGATCGGGATCTTGTAATGCCTTGATCAGGGAATCTCGTGCCTCTTTGGACAGGAGGAGAGCATCTAATATTCTTAGTTGCGAGGGTATTTTCCTCAGATGTGCTAGGACGTTGTAATCCATCTTGTTTTTTTAGGCAGATCTTTTGCTGCGTGCTCTTTGACTGCTTCTTCATCAAGGGCGATTTCTTCGGGGATTTTTCCTTTTCCTTTGTCCTTTTTGTTCGAACCTTTGTTTGTAGGTCCGAGATTTCTTTCAAGCAGTGTGCGGTTACGCAGCTGAATATTCTTGCAGTTTTTCTCCTCCTCCTCTTTTTCAGAGGCGGAGTCTTTGAAGAGAGGGCTGAGGCGTGTTTCGTCCTTAGAATCGCTCCCGAAAGTTAGAACTTGGGGGTTTTACCCTTCCAAACTGGTACCAACCATATGGCAGTTGCCAGTCGTTTCTTCATGCGCGTTTGTCGCACTATTTTGCCGTCGACGAGCATGAGCTTTGTGCTTCATCCTCTTGAAGTGTTTTTGATGGGCAACGTATCCTTGCCATCACTTTTTGAAGGCACTGCATTCCTCGGTGGGGGTGGGTAACCCTCTAATGATATAGGTAATAGTTTGGATGCGATTCTTCTCCATCGAGGCATATGATCCCGGGAGTGTTCCTTTTGAGAGGTGGCAGCTCCATCCCCATTGTTAAGGCTTTGGCGAACCGCTTCTTTGTTTTGATCCTGCTTTTATTTGTTTCTGGTATGCTTTGGTTTGGTTGGAGTACTTTACGACTCATCCTCACCGCAACTCTTTACTCAGACACTGATGCTTAGCCTTTTCATATATGGTTGTCTCGCATTCTTGGTCAACTTTGCTTTTTTGAAAGGTTTCGTTTAGCAGCCTCTCAATCGGGTCTTCTTCTGGCAGTTCCGGGGATTTTAGCGCCGATTCTGCCCCCAGTTCCTCTGCGTTGTTTTCTGACGCTGAGGGAGTTTCTTCATCATATAACAACGAATAGGAGACCTTATAGGAACTTACTACATGGTCTTTGGTGTCTTCTGATGAGTCATTTTCTTCATCATTGTCACTATTTTCGTCTTCAAGAATATGCTTGAGGAATTCTTCGAACGTGACCGGCGTCCGCGCCTTTTGGTTGTACTCCTCCAGCGCGTTAATGTATTTTTGTAGATCTGTGCGTTTTCATCATATTCGGCAAGCTGCACAAGCTTCTTGGTCTTCTTCTTTTTCATCGAAGGCTTGACTTTAGGGGTTTTCCCCTCGTCAACAATTTTCAGTGCGGGACGAGATTTTAGCTTCCTTTCAATTATTTTGGGTTCAAGTGGGCTTTTCCATCTGACTGCTGTACATGCCTGTGGATCCTTCAGCATTTTTGGTTTTTGCTGAAAGAACAATTTCCCATGGAGTTTCTTCCACGAGTGAGCATGATTCCCCCTGCGCATCCACCTTTTGGGGAGTGTGCTTCTAGGGTGGGTTTACACTCCAATTATCAGAAAACGCGAATTTTCCCTGTTGATACTGGTCCTCGACCCAGTTCTTAAAGACGTACCAATCTTCAATTGAGTGGCTCACTATTCTATGATAGGAATAGTAATTATGGTTGTTGACATCACCGGGTTAAGGTGGATGCCGCGTGTGTGGAAATGTGATGAGTTTATTATGCATTGCTAATTCAAACAGTCTCCTTGTTTTGTCGCGGGAAAACGAGTAAGCGCGTCCTAGTCTTTCCTCCAAGGATGGACGCGGACACGCGTTGTTTTGGCGAACAGTTGGTTTTGGGCCACTCGGCTATTGTTACGTATTAGCAACGAAGGCCTCTTTCCCTTTACCCTTGTTATTTTGAGGGTCCTTATTTGAGGAGGAAGGCCCGTGGCCCATCTGGTTCATTTGGGCCAGTTTATCTATCAGAGCCTGAAAGGTGGTTGGTTTGAAGAATGTCATGAACTGAGACACAGTCGTTTGAGGATCAAGGGTCCCGATGAACATGCCCACGGCAGGGGATTCTTCAATACGTTGTTCACACTTAGACCACAGGTTCCGCCATCGGATCGCGTATTGGGCCCATGTTTCTCCCGGCTTTACCTTGGCATTGATTAATGCCGTGATCGGAGTGTGTTCGCTCATACTGGCGAAACACTGTGTGAACAGCAGCTCTATTTCTGCAAATTTTTTCACAGAGTCATTTAGGAGCTCCGGGTACCATTCGAAGGTTGTTTTTGACAGGCTGCCGACGAACTGGCGAAGCAACAGTTTGACATTGCCTCCCGTGTTGCCGCACAGAGCTCTGAACTGCGCGACTTGCTGGTGAGGGTTGTCTGTCCCTTTGTATACATGGAACTTGGGGATCGTATATCCCGGCAGGTACTTGATTTGATCATGCCAGTCTGGATATGGTCGCCCAGTTCTGACAATTTGTCCAGCAGCTTCATTAGCTTGATATGCTCTTATTTGTTGAGCAATATAATCATCCAGGACGGCCTTGGAGATCATTTTCTCCTTGGCTGTCGATAAGGCCGGAGGAGGGTTTGATGTTTCCCCCTGTCATCCTCGACAACTATCGGTGGATTTTCGGCCGGGGGTTCCGGTTGGATCATCAATCCAACCATATCTTGAAACAAGAGAGCCATCCGCTTTATGTTAGCAACTTTCTCAGCAGCCTCTTTGTCTTTCCTCTCTAGCACCCTTCGCAGAAACTCTATATCGGTCTCCTGCTCTTGGCACTGTTCGTCCTCTTTATCTGGACTTTCTTTCTGTCTGGTAAGTGCTGTCATTTTCGTCAGCATTTCCTGGAGCTTTTGTTGTTGCTCCTAAGCCTTTATCAGCGACCAAGTTTGCGGTCGGTGACTCGCCGATGTATGGCTTTCTTCTTTCCTTGAAGCCATGTAGACCGTATGTACGATCATGCCTCTAGATTTGGGGCGTTTAGGTCCATCGCTTTTGGAATTTGCCGCGGGCGGTAGAGTTTTCTCCATCCTCGTTCTTTTATGAGAGATTGGAGTTGAAGGAGCCGTTATGACCGGCACCTGTTTAGAAGAAGTCTCCCATTGTATGGTGGAGGAGTGATCTTTTTCTTGTCGAGCCTTCAATTTCTTTGGTCGACGAGAGTGATTTTCGTCAATCACAGAGTCTTGGACTTTTCGCCAGACCATATGAATTTACGAGGAGAGCCTCAGATAAGGCTGCTTCGACTTTGCCTGCACTGTAACTTTTGCAGGTGGGGGTGATTTCTTTAACACCGCTATTGGGGAGTTTCTACGTACCTTCCTGAGCGGATCAAAACTTTTCCCGGTTAGAACAACAACGTCGACCTCCACTATTAGACCCGGTGGGGTGAGTCCAGAGGGGGAGTTGCCCTCGGCTTCTCTCACTCGGTGCCAGTGGCGACGTCGAGCGTGCCTTATTGAAGGGAATGCCTTAGTCTTGAAAGCAGCTCATCATGCCCCTGGTTTTGCTGAGGAGCTTCAATCGGCGTCAGCCTGTTGAAGACCGACGTCCTTGTTAAAGTTTGAGGAGGGCCAGCCAGTCTTTTGAAGACCGACCGTTTGATGAGGGAAGCGCTTTTGACGGCTTCACCTGTAGCAGGAGTTGAGAGGGCTATCCGTTTTGGGGTAGCCCCTTCAGGTATTGCGAGCTTCTTTGCGGGCCCGTTTGAGTTGCCAGTCAATCAAAAACCGACCTTTTAGGAACTTCCACTTGTGGCGCTGAGGCACCGAAACTCACAAGTAGGAGCATGGTCCCAAAGAACAATCCAGTAGTGGCTTATGTGACATGCCCCACTGGCATTGAGAAAATAGAGGCCGCGTTAGGCCCATAGGTCACTCCTCCAGTTGGGGAGGAGCGAAAGTTGCTGTTGCATGCAGTGCATTGAGAAGCCATTGATTTTCTGTACAGGAGCAAGATACCAAGTTTTAGTACCTTGAATCCAAGGGCAATCAAAACGAACTGCGATTTTGTTTACGAAACATGACACACGAAGTGTGGAGTGGAAAGAGAAAAAGATCCAACCGGGCATGCCAGAATCTGTTTACCGCCGAAAACAGAGACGAACTGGAATAGATCGTCTTTCCTGAATTTGGGGGCAGATTCTATTTGGACATATCAATCTTCCTCTCCAAAGATACCAAGTTGATTTATGGCACCGTATATCGGAGGTTTGGATAGATGCGACCGTTATAGCAGACTTTATCAAATTCCCCCTCATTTGTGAGGGATTTTTGATTTTAGGGACGCTTTTCCCTGCAGGCGCAAGCCCCTGCAGTTAATTACGTTATCGCGTTGCGATAACCATTTTCTCCTTCTCCAGTAGTTACTTTGTGTCATGTTTTATTTTTGTTTATTTTGGTTGCCTGTGAATTGTATATGAAAACTATTTTATGTCGTCGCCCGTAGAGTGCGGATTAGTCCAAATCCGTATATTTTAGATTTGGGTTTGGGTTTTGAACTTAGGTTATATATTCCTTGAGTTCAAAAATATTTTGTTTTATTGAAAGACCGTTAATTTAGTTTGAGATTAAGATCAACTTAAATGTATGAGCATTTGGGCTCAATTTATTTTTAACTAAGGATACGTTAGCCATATTTGAGACCAAGATCAACTTAGGAAAAAAATTTAAGGATCATTTTTAAGATCCAACAATAGTGCATTGGGCTCAGTTGCAAGAGAGTTTCAGGGGGACTTAGCCACTTTGGGCTTAGTCTACCCATTTTTAAAAAAAAAAGTGCTAAGCACTTATTTGGACTATATTTGTTCAGCCCCCCCTTTTTATGCAAAAGTGCTAAGCATTTGTTTGAAGCTCGGGCGCTCAAATGGGTATCATGTGAAGCCTTCAGTTATGGGCACTGCCCAATCAGTGCAAAGCACTCAGTTATTTTGACTGAATATATATATATATATATATATATATATATATAGTACTAAGCACTTTTTAAATGGCGTCCACATGAGAAGCACGTGTGGCGCTATCCTATTTATTTTGTTGAGCGCCCACATGTGTTTCACGTGAAGCGCTGGGCGCCGCCGAATCAGTGCTAAGCACTTAGCCGTTTTGGATGTATATGAAGTGCTAAGCACTTTTTATTCAGCGCTCGCGTGTATTTCACGTGAGGCGCTAGTCTTCTGTTTTGAGTGCTCGCGTGTTTTTCACGTGAGGCGCTGGGCGCGGTTGGGGCGCCCACATGGGAAGCACGTGAGGCGTTAAGTTCTTTTATTTTTTAAAGATTGAATCTCTGTTAATGACATTTTGACCATTAATGATCACCAAGATCTTTGTTTTGAAGATCTGGGACCTAGTTTTCTTCAAGAACTAAGTTCTTATGTTTTTTTGTTCTTTTATAAGAACTAAGTTTCTTTTTAAGGTTAAACCCTATTTTCAAGGGAATTGAATTCCTATAGGATAGTCTCTTTTCCTTTTTCCTGGTTCTTTTCTGAATTTTTTTATTCTCAAGAACAAGATCTTCCTGATGAGAATTAAATTCTAAACTTGTGGGAGACTTGTCTTATTAATCTCAGATCCAGAAAAAGAACTAAGTTTTTGAGAAGGGTTAAACCCTTAGATATGCTATGATAGGTAAATGAGATGTTTTGATCTCTGTGGTGTTTTTACCTAGGATTTGAGAGGAAAAAGATCTTCTCTATTGAGAATTAAATTCTCTGTTATTTTTTAGAGCCTTCTGTATTTTTTTGCAGAAGCTTATGGGGGGTTCCCTCTATCTGAGACTTGATGTCTCGGGTCCTTTATATAGAAGATGCAAATTGTTAATTAGTTTTGTGAAAATCTCTCATTGAGAGATTCCAATTGATTTAATTGGTTTCAAATTTTGTTTGGGGAATTTTATCCACCACAGGATTTTTGATCCAAGAATTTCTATTTTACAGAATATGTTTTCTTGATTGGGGGAATATTTTCCCATATACGGAATTTTATTCTTTCAAATGGTGTGTTTAATCACCATTGGATTTTTTTAATCTAAGGGTGCTTTGTTTAACAGAGCACACTCTTTCTTTATTTAGAAGGATTGAGGAAATTTATTCCCATTTCATTGGATCTTTGTTCTAACTACTTTCTGTTTAACAGAAAATATCCTTCTCATTTAGAAAAATTAGGGAAATATTCTCCCCATTAGAGTTAATTCTATATTTGGTGATTTTTTAATTACCTTTCGATCTTTGATCCAACGGTACTCTGTTAACAGATAATATCTCTCTTTTGGAAAGGCCAAGGGAAGTATTTTTCCAAGAATAGAATTTAATCCTACATAAGGAGGCGCCTGCACGTGTTTAACACGTGAGGCTTATTTAGCTTTTTTCATTTAGTGTCCATATGCCTTGCATATGGGCGCTCACGTGTTTAACACTTAGGGTCAATCTGGTCTTTGGCCACTTACTCTTAGTGCTCATATGCTTTGCATACCAAATATAATTTAATTCTATGTATAGAGTTTAACTCTATCTGAAGGTAATGCTTCAAAAGGGTGTTCTCACGTGTTTAACATGTGATTCCAATGAGGGTTTTTTAATCTGTTTATTTAGCGCTTATATGCTTTGCATATAGGCGCTCACGTATTTAACACGTGAGGCTTATTTAGCCTTTAGTTGTTTGGTTGCAGCGCTTATATGCTTTGCATATAGGCACTCACGTATTTAACACATGAGGCCTATTTAGCCTTTAGTTGTTTGGTTGCAGCACTTATATGCTCACGTGTTTAACACGTAAGGCTTATTAAGCCTTTAGTTGTTTGATTGCAGCGCTTATATACTTTTCATATAAGTGATTACGTGTTTAACACGTGAGGTTTAAGTCTTTAGGAATTCTCTCCTCTTTTATTTCCCTGTTTATAAGGGAACAATGCCCAATGAAGTCCCTGAAGCGGGATCCCTTCACTCAGGGGAAGCATGGTCCTTGAAGCGAGTGCTTTTTAACCCAAGCGAAGAGGGGTCCCCGAAGCAGGAACCTTTGATCCAAGTAAAGGGGGTTCCCAAAGCGGTAACCCCTAACTCAAGTAGAGAGGTGCCCCCGAAGTGGGAACCCTCTAACCCAAGCAAAGCGGGGTCACCGAAGGTAGAGCCCCGAGCCTAAGCCAAGGGGGGTCTCCGAAGCGGGAACCCCAAACCCCAAGCACAAGAGGGGTGTTAACCGCCGAAAACTGGACTGAGACGCGGAGACGTCTAGCCTGAATTTAAGGGCAGATGCTATTTGGGACATATCTGTTGGATATATGTATGCCCTAGAGGCCATTATGTGATGGTGGATGTATTTATACATATATATATATATATATATATATATATATATATATATTCAGTGTACATTCTTGCTCGACATGATAGTATGCTATCTGGTTCTTCTTTATTTGACATGTTGATTTGATCATGCTTTTATTCATTCATACATGTTGATAAAGCCCTGAGGATATAGACTTGACTACTGTGATTATGACAGAGATCATACTAGTGGGACATCAGTAGTTTATAAGCATATCCTGAAATGTCCCTAGTCGTAGGTGTATCGAGACGGGGCATCGATATACCAGTGTAGACTAGCGTATATGATACTAGACCCATATGATGGGCGATGGATGTTCCCACATTCATCGATGTTTGACATTGAGATCGTATACGGGTGCTCAGTGGTGACTGGGTACACTGGACGGACTCGCCGAGAACTCCTATATGGAATTATATCTATTGTCGGATAGCAGTTCTCAGGTGACACTGGTGCAGGTTAGTCTGTAGACCCGAGATCGTCATAGAGTCTTGTGTGTTCTCCCACTGTACTTTGATTACCACCCTACCATGGCTCTACTGAGTCGTGCAAACAGGTGGCCGTTGGGTACAGTCCCGAGACACACGAAGGCGATGAGCGATAGGAGGGGTTTCGTCTCTTGGGAGTTGATGCTGTGCTGTGCTCGACTGCTATATCAGTAAGTCCCTGGCCAGAGCTGTTGGGATTTGCTGATAAGTGTTATCAGTAGTTGCTCGATCTGTTATAGACCATTCATCGGCACGACTTATTGAGTTATTGAGGTCGACGTTACCATCCCTAGACTCGATATGCAGCATATCTGACGAAAAGACCGGACTGTACGGTAGTGTTGCCGGTTGGCTCGACGGGAGTTGTAACAGGTTCGCTTGTTTTCTTCTGATTGCACAATACCCGGGTGGCCGTTACGTTTCGTTGACCGCTTGCGGCTTGTAGGTATTTGATATGATCATTACCTACTGCCGGCGTATTGACGAGTCTTAGAGTCCCACAATGAAGTTTCCTAGCTCAGGCGAAGAGATGTGGTGTGCATATGAGATATGCGCGGGGACCCGATTAAATACGGATATGTGATACCGCATATTAATCGGGCATTTTCTATTGGTCGGGTCGTATGTGATATGACCGGTTTGCAAAATCAAGTGTTGATTTTACAAATGACTTTTAGATTAATTCTTTAATCGAACCTTTTTTTCTATTTTGTATGCATACATGTATGCACATGATGATGTGCATGGATACATACATGCATACATAGTATCATGGTTGTTGATACAAGTTTGGTGGCAATGCAAGACTTACATGATAAGAATTATCTATTTATTTTTCATTTTGTTAAAAGGAAAGGATAATTCACAAGAGGTTCAAGTTTATCATCTTTGACCATGCTTCAACCACTTATTAACCTTGAGTTAATTATCCTTTAACCTTTTATCTCACTTTGGAAAAGATCTAGATAATTCTAACCATGGTAGAAGTGAGAAGGAATTTAGATATATTATTCTTTCTCATTTCATTTATTCTATCTTATCTTTTTCCTTTTGTGAGAAAGCAAAGCCACCATCTTCTTCTTCCTCTCTTGATAATTTTCTTTAAGTGAGGTTGATAAAAGAAAGAGTTTTGATTATAGAAAAACAACCACATCATCATACTACACACATCTAGCCGGTTTGTGTAGAGTGTTTGCTTTACTTCTTTCACATATCGGGTAAAGCAAGGAGCTTTGGGCAAAGGAGCTTCGGGTGGATCGTCGTGGACATTAGAAGACCTCAAGCGAACCTTTTTCCAACCCTCAAGTGGCCAAGGAGTCTAGCGTAGGGAGCTACAAAGAGTGTTTGCTTTACTTCTTTCACATATCGGGTAAAGCAAGGAGCTTTGGGCAAAGGAGCTTCGGGTGGATCGTCGTGGACATTAAAAGACCTCAAGCGAACCTTTTTCCAACCCTCAAGTGGCCAAGGAGTCTAGCGTAGGGAGCCACAAAGATTGTACTCTCAAAACCCTAGTTTTTCCTACTTGTGATGTTGTCAAGTTTTAGAAACCCTAAAATTCTAGTGATGATTCTTTGTATGTTCACTTAGCACCATAAAAATTTGATTTTGTGATATGTGATGCTTCCAAACCCTTCATGAGGTGCTAAGTAAACCTAACATTGGTATCAAAGCCGACCTAGAACTTTAGGCGTTGTTTTAACGAAGTTAAAACTCCAATCGAACCGAAAAATACGGATTTTTAGCACTCTCTGGACAATTTTTCAAAACCGTTATTTTTCAGAATTAAAAATATGTAAAAAATTCAGCAGGGAATTCTAAGAACAACTGTAGAAAACGAAGCCCTAATGCTTTAATCCCACCGCGGAACTGCGGCCAAAGCTTGCTTAGGCCGCGGCTCCACGGCCGTACAGATGCATTGAGCCATCGTTTTTGTACAGTGATCTTTATACCTGCTTGTAGACATTTTTGGGTATTTTTAATCTGGTTTCAGTGATATATGTTCTGGAGATTGTTTTAGATTTGGTGATTCGATCGGAATTTTAATCTCGTGCCTTTTTCCGAGTAATTTAGAAAGTATTGAAATGTTCGAACGAGTATCATTAACTCACCTTTTCACGGGGTTTAAATCTTTCGGAAATATGTGCAAGTTTTTTTGTGGTGGACCCTCTAGAAGACAACAAACCTTAACTCGATTATGTGACCGTTTTGAACTGCCTTTTGAACCTTAGGTTTTGAGGCAGTACGGCGTGCCACATGTGAGGCTTTGGCTTGACCCTTCTACGGCTGGACCGCTGCTACTGTGACACATTCCGAGTTTTTGAACTCCGCTCAAGTGTTGAGCTTTGGGAAATTTTGGGTATTTGATCACTCGTTCGAAAACTTTAATACTTTCTAATTATCTGGAATGTGATGCAATATGTGGAATTCATATAGTTGGACATGAAATACGAAGTATGTGATATTTCGCATTTACGATGCCTAAAGAGAATGTGGATTCCAAATATTGCAGTTTTACACTTTCTTTTCTGTGACCGTAAGTGTAGTATGTCGCTTATCGCCGGTTTCGTTGCTATACATCAACGACAATCGGGGAACGCATACTTACTTACGTTGATGATATATGATATTATGTGTTGCTGAGATATGATGTGCAGGATTGTCGCGATTGAATAGCCGGGGGGTTTTATGTGAGATGAGAGTTTTATTTTTCATTCATGTAAGATTCAATTGTAATGTAATATTCTTTTATTTGGGGCACTTCCGGGTTGAGGTTGATATCACCAGTGTTGTATATTATTTACTTTTCCGCGTTAGGATAGACCTAAGGAGGGGAGCACAAGTGACCGGGTTCTGAGGTTCAGTAGGAGGCCATCTCGAGGAGTCGAGACCGGGTCTCCTAAACTCTAGGATTAGTAGGGTCGCTTGCCGCTCTCGTAGGGGTCTAGGGGTGTTGGCTTGGCTATTCATCGCGACTGTGGAATCCGTATTTTCTATTGTTGGCTAAATACTAAATACGGACGTCCTAGTATATCCCACATTATATATATGTTTCTGCTGCCTGTGTTCTGTGATATCTGAGACGAATGATATATTATATATGAGATATATAGTAGACGTTGCTTATGTTTTACACCCGCGCTAGTCCCGTCCCGGTATGCCGTTAGTTAAGTAACCTAACAGTGCATAACGGAACATTGCGGCGAATGCGGATGGCATAAGCGTACGTTGTATTTTCGTTTCTTTTCTGTGATTGGCTTAAGGACTTAAATGATGGGACTACATTAATATGATTAATGTAAAGAAAATAAACCTAAAAAGATATTGTAGAATCGGATTTGAAAACCACTCGGCTCATTATGAAAAAGCTACTTTTCAAAACTGCGGAGCATAAGCCACTCCTTTTGAAAACCATTTGATTCTACGACGATATCAAGTTCAAAGCATTAAAGATTTTCTTAAAAATCATCCGCAACCCTCCGTCATTTTAGGAAGTAGAGTACTTAGTATTCGTGCTACGTTTGTTGACTTTAGTTAAGGCGTAGTGTACGGTAGCTAAGTGATGTCTTCCTACACTGCATATGATGCAGATTAATTAGGACATTCATGCGACTTTGTTGACCATAGTTAAGGGTCATATGGATGGGTCTAATTGATCAAGAAATAACGGGTAGAACTTGACTGGTACTTATGATTTGTTGACCATAATTAAGGTCATAAGTACTAGGGGTAAAAATCATATCGGGAATTTCAAGTGTTGAGATTTGCAATGAGATTGCATACCTTCCATATGATGGTTGGATCCCGATCCCACTGTGGGCAATAGTTGCTCCCAGGAGAGTTTTACATTTTACAATTAGCTAACTCATTAGGTGTCTAGAAAGGTGTTAACGGGGCTACGCCTCTGAGAAAACGAGGTTTACTTTAATTAGGTCCGTGCGAAAGCACGGGGAACCTCTCTCAAGTACCGACACTGGCCTGGCTGAACGGTTAGCGAAGTTGTAGACTGTAATTAATCCTGGCTAGTTTTCTTTTTAAGGTTTGAAAGAAAAACTTGATTAAAGCAGTGGGAGACATCGATTAGACAAGATAATAACCAATCTGATCTTTGCAAGAGCTTTCGCTGAGTGTATTCTTTTCTCTCTCTTAATAGCAGATACCAATGACTGGACTCAAGCTTCTATTACATAAAAATAAACTGAATGGGACCAATTATAAAGACTGGCTGAGGAATCTGAAAATAGCCTTGACTTATGATAAAGTATCATATGTCCTCACGGCTTCAGTCCCGCCCACCCCAGGTCCAAAATCCTCAGTTGCGGATATTGAAGTCCGCAAGACATGGGACGCTGACTGTGCCACGGCCAAATGCCTCGCGCTTGCATCGATGGACAATACACATCAAAAGCAGCACGAGAATATGGACATTCAAACCATATTCCTCCATACAAAGGAGTTGTATGGAGAGCAATCCCGAGTATTACGATACGAAGCATCAAAGAAATTATTTCAGATGCGAATGGCCCCTGGCACACCAGTAGGAGACCATGTTCTGAAGATGATAGCTCTTATAGAAGAGCTTGAGGACCTTGGATGGACGATGGACAATGAACAATATACGGATATTATTCTGCAGTCCCTCCCCTCTACCTTTGCTCAATTCATAGTTAACTTCAACATGCACAACATGGAGAGGGAACTACCTGAACTCCTTAATATGTTAAGGAGTGCAGAGTGTTAGTTATATGTATGCCCTAGAGGCCATTACTGTACATTGGATGTATATTGTAGTGGATGCTGGGACATATATAGGAAGGACTTTCTTGCTCGACATGATAGTATGCTATCTGGTTACTCTTTACCTTAACGTGTACACTGATTGTCTCTCTGTTATATGTTGGTAAAGCCCTTAGGATGTATACTTGACTACCTGGACTATGATGCGGATCATACTAGTGGGGACATGGTAGTCCATAAGTACATCCTTCAAAGTCCCTAGTCGTGGGTGTATCGAGATGGGGCATCGATATACCAGAGTAGACTAGCGTATACCTTCTCGACCCATACAGATGGGCGATGGATGATCCCATATCCATTGGTGTTTGACATCGGAGATGATATACGGGTGCTCAGTAGAGACTGGGTACACTGGACGGACTCGCTGAGAACTCCCAGATGGTATTATACCTTACGTCAGATGGCAGTTCTCTGGTGACACTGGTACAGAGTAGTCTGTTGACCCGAGATCGTCATAGAGTCTTGTGTGGTTCCCACTGTGCTTTGATTTCCATCTTACCACGTCCAAGAGGGCGTGCAAAATGGTGGTTTTTGGGTACAGTCCCGAGTCACATGGAGGCAATGAGCGATAGGAGGGGATTCGTCTCTCCCGGTATAGGGGGTTGATGTTGCGCTGTGTTCGATTGGCTAACAGGAAATCCCTGGCCAGGGTTGCTGAGATTTACTGGTAAGTGTTACCTGTAGTTTCTCGAAATGTTATAGACCTCATATCGACACGACTTATTGAGCTATTGGGGTCTGACGTTTACCACCCCTAGGCGAGATATGCGACATATCAGACGATCAGACCGGACTGTACGGTAAGTGTTACTGGTTGGATTCACTGGAGTGTGAGCGGGCTTGCTCGTCGATCTTCTGATCACTCAATACCCGGGTGGCCGTTACGTTTAGCATACCGCTTGCGGCTTATGGGTGTTTGATATGAGCATCACCTGCTACCGGCGTATTGACGAGTCTTTAGAGTCCTATACAGAGGTTTCCTGGTTCAAGCGAAACGAAATAGGAGCGCAAATGAGATATGTGCGGGACCGAGAATAATGCGTGTATGTGATACCGTATTTCATTCTCGCGATGAATGTATCGATTAGGTTATATGCGATATACCCTAGTTATCGATTCAAGCGTTGATTCGATAAACCGATACATTGGATACTAGTCGGTTATATGCGATATGACCGGATCGTTAAATCAAGTGTTGATTTAATGATTTAATGTACAATTATATATTTGATATATTACTTTGCATTAACTAGTATTGGTTCACTTTAAATGGATTTTCTCACTTGCTTTGCACAAGTTGTATATGTAATATACTTTTGTGCACTTGATTATATCATGTTTGATGATGCAAGATTACTAGGTTTTGTGTAAAGAGTTAAACCTTGGTTAAGTAAATGGTTAGGGTTTTATTTCTTATTCATTTATTTGTTTATTTATTCATTTTTGGCAAAAGGAAAATGGTGGCTAATTTGGATATATGTTGAAGCTTCATGAAGCTTTGACTTAGTCACCATTTTTGTCTTCATACCTAACCTAACCATTCACTTAACTTGAGTTTAGTCTCTACACATAACCATGGTTGGATTATGATAAGTTTTGATTTTCTTTTCTATTTTAAATTAACTTATCATAACACTTTCTTCTTCTTCTTCATCTTCTTCATTGAAGAAAGCTTGCTTCATCAATGATGATTGATGAAAACAAGTGAGAAATCCAATTCTAAAGTCTACCCACTTCCTATTTCTTCATCCTCTACCTCTTGCCAAGTAGTAGAGTGTGTTTCCTTCACAAGTTTTCTTGACTTGGTGAAGTTGGAGCTTGATCTAGCGATACTTCGACGTAGATCATTTTCGGCATGGACATCGACGACCTAGCTCGCCTATTCTCCGATGAAGCCGATGCTAGAGCCCGGAATTTATTTTGGACAGCAAGAGGACTTCATTGCGGAGCTATGGAGGTGGAGCACCGGATCTACAAAGGTTGTATTTCCGTATTCTTGTAGTTAAGTGTTAACTAGTTTGCTTTTCGCCTAGACATCTAGCCAACGATCCGTAGTTTAGGGTTTCTCGGCACCGTAAATTTTGAAATTGGCATGGTTGATGCCTTGTGAGACCTCATTAGGGTGCCTAGGAACCCTATAGTGGTATCAGAGCCTAGATAAAGCCTTAGACGAAGTCTAGACGCAATTTGAAGTCCGAACGAACCCGAAACCCAATTCCAAACATGCTCTCTGTCCTTTTTTTAAAATCGTGGATTTTTCCAAATTAAAAATATGCAGAAAACTCAGCAGGGAAATCTAAGAATTACGGCACAAAAAGTTTTGAATGAACAGTGTAATCGGCGGCGGAACCGCGGCATAAGCCTAGCTTATGCGGCGGTTCCGCGTAGGCTTATGCCGCGGTTCCGCGGCACATTGATGACGTCAGCCCTAACTGTTTGCACAGTAATTCATTGTTTCAGGTGCTGAGTTCTCTGGGTATTTTTAAAATTTATTCAAGAGTTGAATTTTCTGGAGTTGTTTTAGGGATTCGGTGTTTTGATCGGAGTATCAGATTTTGTCTAAGTGGCTTTCCGGATAAATTTTAGAATATGTTAAAAAGTTCGGCCGGATATAAATACCCAATTTTTCCCCTATTGGGAAATTTCCAAATGTTGGATTTTTCCGTGGTTTAAAGAAGTTCTAAGTAGTGCAAGTAACGCGATGGACCCTCTAGAAGACAACAAACCTTAACTCGATTATGTGACCGTCTTGAACTGCCCTTTGAACCTTCGGGTTTGGGGCAGTACGGCGTGCCACATGTGAGGCGTTGGCTTGACCCTTCTACGGCTGGACCGTTGGTACTGAGGCACGAACTGAATGTTTTTAGACTTGCTTCATGTGTTGATCTGTATCGGGAAAACTTGGGTGTTCGATTGTTCGATCGGAAAGTTTGACATTTTCTATTTATCCGGAATGGGATACAATAATTGGAATTCACAAGAAGTTATGAGATAACTGAATGAATGTTATAAACATAGCACTTTAGTCTCACTTGATCGGTTGCCACGGAATTTTAATGTGATCAAAAGTCCGTCGCAATCACGTAGCGTACGCGGATACTCGCCGGGTAAACTTAATAGACAGCCTCGCTCCATAGCCCCGACCAAGTGACTGTAGGAGAACCCCGTCGCTGAAAGCATCCGTTAGGGGTGCTCGCGGTAGCGGTGTTCCGCCTTGGTGTACTTCGTTGACGGCATCGGGGGTGCGGCCGTCTACTGAAGTTTGCGACGAGCATTCGATCAGGATGTCGGGAATCCTGTTGAATTGCCCGACTTGATATTGAAAAGTGTTTTCGATAATGAGACTAAAATGCGGGGTTTATAATTGTTAGGCATGCGATGTCTAAGGAATTCATTTGATTAGGCATGCGATGTCTATGTAGGTTGCGGATTCCAACTGTTGTAGTTTTACACTTTCTTTTCTGTGACCGTAAGTGTAATATGTGATATCGCCGGTTTCGTTGCTATATGTCAACGACAATTGGGATGCGCATATTTACTTACGTTGATGACATGTGATGTTATGTGTTGCTGGATATGTTATATTGGATCGTCGTGTTTGAATAGCCGGGGGTTTTTATGTGAGATGAGTGTTTTTCATTTTCATTCATGTAAAAACTTGTATGTAATATTCTTTTATTTGGGGCACTTCCAGGTAGCGGAAGTTGTCACCCTTTGTATATTATTTACTTTTCCGCACTAGGATAGACCCAAGGAGGAGGGCACAAGTAACCGGGTTCTGGAGTCCAGTGGGAGACCAACTCGAGGAGTCGGGTCCGGGTCTCCTAACTCCAGAATTGGTAGGGTTGCTTGCCGCTCTCGTAGGGGTCTAGGGGTGTGGGTTTTGCTATTCATCACGACCGTGAAATCCGTGTTTTATACTGGCTCGTATTGAAAACACGGACGTCCTAGTATATCCAATATTTCATATGTTTCTTCTGCTGCGATATCTGTGATGTGATCATGTGATGTTCTGTGATAAATACAGTATATAGTATATATGATATATTATATAGACGTTACTTATGTTTTACACCCGCGCTAGCCCTGCCCTGCTCTACCGTTAGTTACCTAACCTAACGGTGCACGAGGGGACATCGAGGCGAATGTGGATGGCATAAGTGTACGTCGTATTTATCTGTGATGTTTAGGTACTTAAATGATGGGACTTCATTAATGAGATTAATGAAATAAAAGAAACCTAAGATGTTGTAGAATCGAATTTCAAAATAAAACAGGTAGCTACAGTTCTTGCTTTGCACAGCGGTATATATGATATATCCTGCACCTTATTCGATAAGGAAAGGACCGAGATCCCTTCACCGGGAGTGACTCCTTTAGCAATAACTGGCAGATGCTACACATTCGGTTTGTCTTTTGATTGCTTTTAAGAGTTTTTGCTTTGCACAGTGATATATATGATATATCCCGCACCTCATTCGACGAGGAAAGGACCGACGATCCCTTCACCGGGAGTGACTCCTTTAGCAAAACTGGAAAAGCCTCAAAAGCACTCTATTTTAAAATCATTTGATTCTACAACGATATCAAGTTCATACGCAATAGGTTTTCAGAAAAAACCTGTCGTAGCCCTCCGTCATTTCAGATAAGTCATATTTAGTATTCGTGCTACGTTTGTTGACCTCCGTCAAGGCGTAGTGTGCGGTAGCTAACTAGTATTTATCTGTTTATGCATATGATGCAGATTGAGTTAGGGTAGTTGTGCGGCCTTGTTGACCTCCGTCAAGGGTCGTGCGGGTGGGTTTAATTCGATCAAGAAATGACGGGTTGAACTTGACTAGCAGCCTATGGTTTGTTGACCTCCGTCAAGGTCATAGGACGCTAGGGGCAAAATATTATCGGGAATTTCAAGTGTTGAAATTTGCAATAAGATTGCATACCTTCTATGAGATAGTTGGATCCCGATACCCGCTGCGAGTAAGAGTTACTCCTGGGAGAGTTTTATACATTACAATTAGCCGATTAAGTAGGTGTCTAGAAAGGTGTTAACGAGTTTACGCCTCTGGGAAAACGAGATTTACATTAATTAGGTTCGTGCGAAAGCACGGGGGACCTCCCTCAAAGTACCGACACTGGCCTGGCTGAAAGATTGGCGAACTTGTAGTGTGTAATTAATCCCGGCTAGTCTTTCCTTTTAGGGTTTGAAGGAAGATTTGATAAAAAGCAGTGGGAGCCATCCTGATTAGATAAAATAATACCAATCTATTCTTGCAAGAGCGCACGCTGAGTGTTTTCTTCTCTCTCTCTCCTGATAGCAACCATGTCACGCCTTAATCAAGATAATAATACGGAATATTGACCGAACCCGCTTGTTATACTGAGCTGGGGAACGTTGGTCCCGCTCCAACTTATAATTGTTATAAGACAGAGCAGGAAATTGGGGATTACCAGAATTCCCATGCCGCCCAAACGAGGAGAGTGCATGATGATGCATCATCTTCGGGTGTGTTCATTACAGAGAACTGTTTCTCAGTATCCTTTACGTCCTGGATATGTGATACCAGATCAGGATCCCAGATATGTAATCTGTTACATAGGGCTACAGAAAGGTAGAGGACTGAGAACGGGTGATAAGTTTCATGAGACAGAAAACGGGGCAAGAGTTGCAGCCAAGTCTGTTGGTCACTGTCACCCTGTATTACAAATACATTGATTCTGAACGAATGTTATTAGATACCGAACCTGATATACAAAATCATATCAGTCTCTTTATTAGTAAAGAAATGATAAAATTTTGTATTGTTGGATAATGTTTTGAACATTTCCTATATCAAAAGTTGATCGGTTCAGGCACGTTATCTAAAAGCATTGATGTTCTAAATCAAACTGCAGTTCTTAGTATATGGAACACACACAAGAGGAAGAGTTCAGAATTGAACGATTCCTTCTTGAGGTATTGTAGACTAGGTCAGATCAATGTGACCCGACTAGCTAGAGTTACATAAAGATGCATATTTAAATTAGTTTGAATTTACATCTTGTGAAACTCGCCAGTCATGTCACAAAGATATAATGACACCAGCTCTGTTTATTGGAAACAGAGAAAGAGTTAGTAAACTCTTGGGATGATACATGTTGATGTATGTAGGTCCCTTGTCTACACATGCCAAGAATGGTTCTTTGTACTTCATTACGTTCTCTGATAATCTCTCAAGATTCAGACATATGTTCCTGTTGAAACACAAGTCTGAACCTTTTGAGATATTCACAGAATATAAGTTAGAAGTAGAGAACCAATACGGGTATAAGTATTATGTCCTGTGATGAGATCAAGGAGGAGAATACTTGAGCACGGAATTCCTGGATTGTTCTAAAGGAGAATAAGATTCTCTCTCAGCATTACTCCTCCGTATACACCATTGCAAGATGGTATATCGGGGTGGAGCAGATACACCCTATTTGATATGGTGTCCTCTATGATAAGTACTACTGAGTTACCTATTTCCTTTTGGGAGTTATGCACTTGAGAAGCTGCATACCTATTGAATAGGGTTCCAGTCAAATCAATTGCCTACCATTTCATATGTGATATGGAAAGGGAAGCGCCCATATCTTAAGTTAGTTAAGATTTGGAGTTGTCCGGCCTATGTCTGAAAGCAAAATCCGGACAAGCTCGAGGCAAGGTCTGTAATGTAGAACTGGAAAGGTTCCAGCTATACAAACTACAGCTGATGATTTGATAGAACCAAAGGATTCAATAGTTACCAATGAACCTCAGCCTCTCCGCCGATCTAGTAGGGTTCCTCATCCACCTGAGAGATACTTCGATTTCTCTATGACAGTGGAAGCGAGGATTGCATCATGAGATGATGATCCAATTAGTTTCGAGCTGGCCATCGAGAGTGAGACTCTGTAAGAATG
Source organism: Agapanthus africanus (assembly GCA_030015575.1). Classification (NCBI taxonomy): domain Eukaryota; kingdom Viridiplantae; phylum Streptophyta; class Magnoliopsida; order Asparagales; family Amaryllidaceae; genus Agapanthus; species Agapanthus africanus. Next base: position 403,211,774 of record CM057349.1, on the reverse strand, counting down.
GCTGGATGCTTAGTGATCTGAGATGGAATCCTTATACACCAACAAAGTATGGACTTTAGTTGCTATATCTGAAGGGTTAAATCCCCATCAGGAGCAAGTATATCTTGAGAAGATTACTTGGTGTACATGGAAAAGTTGAGACTTTCAAAGCTAGACTTGTTAAAGCTTTTCGTCATCGACCAGGCGTGGATGATGATGAAACCTTTTCAAGTGGCTATGCTTAAGTCCATCCAGATCCTACTTGCCACGGCTACATACCATGACTACGATATCTGGCGGTTGGGTGTCATGACTGCTTTTCTAAATGATGTTTTAGAAGAGTGCGTCTATAAGTACACAGCCAGAGGGCTTCGTAAACAGTGGGAGCAGCGGAAACGTGTGCAAGATGCTTTATAGGATTAAAGCAGGCATCGCGGAGTTGGAACATCTGTTTTGATGAAGTAGTCAAAGAAGTTGACATCATCAAAATGGTAGATGAACCTTGTATATACAAAAAGGTAGTAGGGAGTATGGTGGTAATCCTCGTAGAGTACGTGGATGACATACTCTTGATAGGGAAGGAGTTTCCTATGCTACGCTCGATCAATCTCCGTTTATCACAATGATTCTCCGTGTAGGATCAAAATGATACCTCCTAAATCTTGAGTTTTAGATCTATGAGATAGATTTAATTGGATGTTAAGATTCTCACTAGTTGTAGTGAGATGATATCAAACGATTCTGGGGAGAATCACTGGAAGTGTTCCAGAGTGATAAGAACGACTGAATGTCAGTCACAGGCATTGTCTTTGCCCTTAAAAGGGACGGTATGTTGGAAGAGTTCCAAGCTAGATACCGTGACATACTAGACGATAAAGGCAGGATACATCGCTACTTAAGATGCTACCAAAGAGGCTATTTGGGTGTATATTGGTTCATGAGATGAACTATGTTCCTCCCATTGTGTGACAATGGAGTTGTGGCTTATGCCAAGGAACGCAGGTCCCATCAGTAATCCAGACATATTCTAAGGCAGTATCACTTGATCATGGAGATGGATGATCTCTAAGGGATCGAGGTTAGGAGAGTAGACTCAGAGGACAACACGGCGGATCCACTCACGAAGGCCTATTCCCAGAGAGAGACTTTTATGGGATGGTTGAGTATGAGATACTACAACCACTGCTACAGATGACCCTAGTGCAAGTGGGAGATTGTTAGTTATATGTATGCCCTAGAGGCCATTACTGTACATTAGATGTATATTGTAGTGGATGCTGGGACATATATAGGAAGGACTTTCTTGCTCGACATGATAGTATGCTATCTGGTTACTCTTTACCTTAACGTGTACACTGATTGTCTTTCTGTTACATGTTGGTAAAGCCCTTAGGATGTGTACTTGACTACCTGGACTATGATGCGGATCATACTAGTGGGGACATGGTAGTCCATAAGTACATCCTTCAAAGTCCCTAGTCGTGGGTGTATCGAGATGGGGCATCGATATACCAGAGTAGACTAGCGTGTACCTTCTCGACCCATACAAATGGGCGATGGATGATCCCATATCCATTGGTGTTTGACATCGGAGATGATATACGGGTGCTCAGTAGAGACTGGGTACACTGGACGGACTCGCCGAGAACTCCCAGATGGTATTATACCTTACGTCAGATGGCAGTTCTCTGGTGACACTGGTACAGAGTAGTCTGTTGACCCGAGATCGTCATAGAGTCTTATGTGGTTCCCACTGTGCTTTGATTTCCATCTTACCACGTCCAAGAGGGCGTGCAAAATGGTGATTTTTGGGTACAGTCCCGAGTCACATGGAGGCAATGAGCGATAGGAGGGGATTCGTCTCTCCCGGTATAGGGGGTTGATGTTGCGCTGTGTTCGATTGGCTATAACAGGAAATCCCTGGCCAGGGTTGCTGAGATTTACTGGTAAGTGTTACCTGTAGTTTCTCGAAATGTTATAGACCTCATATCGACACGACTTATTGAGCTATTGGGGTCTGACGTTTACCACCCCTAGGCGAGATATGCGACATATCAGACGATCAGACCGGACTGTACGGTAAGTGTTACTGGTTGGATTCACTGGAGTGTGAGCGGGCTTGCTCGTCGATCTTCTGATCGCTCAATACCCGGGTGGCCGTTACGTTTAGCATACCGCTTGCGGCTTGTGGGTGTTTGATATGATCATCACCTGCTACCGGCGTATTGACGAGTCTTTAGAGTCCTACACAGAGGTTTCCTGGTTCAAGCGAAACGAAATAGGAGCGCATATGAGATATGTGCGGGACCGAGAATAATGCGTGTATGTGATACCGTATTTCATTCTCGCGATGAATGTATCGATTAGGTTATATGCGATATACCCTAGTTATCGATTCAAGCGTTGATTCGATAAACCGATACATTGGATACTAGTCGGTTATATGCGATATGACCGGATCGTTAAATCAAGTGTTGATTTAATGATTTAATGTACAATTATATATTTGATATATTACTTTGCATTAACTAGTATTGGTTCACTTTAAATGGATTTTCTCACTTGCTTTGCACAAGTTGTATATGTGATATACTTTTGTGCACTTGATTATATCATGTTTGATGATGCAAGATTACTAGGTTTTGTGTAAAGAGTTAAACCTTGGTTAAGTAAATGGTTAGGGTTTTATTTCTTATTCATTTATTTGTTTGTTTATTCATTTTTGGCAAAAGGAAAATGGTGGCTAATTTGGATATATGTTGAAGCTTCATGAAGCTTTGACTTAGTCACCATTTTTGTCTTCATACCTAACCTAACCATTCACTTAACTTGAGTTTAGTCTCTACACATAACCATGGTTGGATTATGATAAGTTTTGATTTTCTTTTCTATTTTAAATTAACTTATCATAACACTTTCTTCTTCTTCTTCATCTTCTTCATTGAAGAAAGCTTGCTTCATCAATGGTGATTGATGAAAACAAGTGAGAAATCCAATTCTAAAGTCTACCCACTTCCTATTTCTTCATCCTCTACCTCTTGCCAAGTAGTAGAGTGTGTTTCCTTCACAAGTTTTCTTGACTTGGTGAAGTTGGAGCTTGATCTAGCGATGCTTCGACGTAGATCATCTTCGGCATGGACATCGACGACCTAGCTCGCCTATTCTCCGATGAAGCTGATGCTAGAGCCCGAAATTTGTTTTAGACAGCAAGAGGACTTCATTGCGGAGCTATGGAGGTGGAGCACCGGATCTACAAAGGTTGTATTTCCGTATTCTTGTAGTTAAGTGTTAACTAGTTTGCTTTTCGCCTAGACATCTAGCCAACGATCCGTAGTTTAGGGTTTCTCGGCACCGTAAATTTTGAAATTGGTATGGTTGATGCCTTGTGAGACCTCATTAGGGTGCCTAGGAACCCTACACAGAGAGCATACTGAAATCAGTGAAAACTCCCGTTATGACTGTTGGACAATCTTCCTCTTCTCGCCCAAAGGCTAAAGCCAAGGGAAAGAAAAAGAAGAAGCCTACCAATTCTAAGGGTAGAGTTAAAAAGGTTAAGGGGAAGGAAAAGTCCAAAGCTGGAGAATCGGGGAAAGGTGAATGTTTTCATTGCCACAAAACAGGACATTAGAAGCGCAACTGTACGGAGTACTTAAATCTCAAGAAGAAGCATGGGGATGCTTCCGCTTCAGGTGTGTTTGTGACAGAAAACTGTTTTTCAATAAACTCTGCTTCCTGGGTATTAGATACCGGTTCAGGTTCTCACATTTGCAATCCTATGCAGGGGCTAAGAAATAGCAAGGTTTTGAAGACAGGTGACCATACTCTCCGCGTTGGAAATGGTTCCAATGTACATACAGTCGCAGTGGGAGAGTATCACTTGGGGTTGCCATCTGGGTGTATATTGGTTTTGAACCCATGTTATTTTGTACCAAGTATGCTATGTAATATAATATCTGTTTCTTTGTTAGACAATGAAGGATATAACTTTATATTGTAGAACAATGTTATGAACATTCACATGAATCAAATGTTGGTTGGGTATGGTACACTTAATAACGGGATATACGTCCTAAATCAACATACAGTTTTCAGCATACAACACACTAATAAAAGAAAACTTTCAGAAATAAATGAAACTTTTCTTTGGCACTGTAGACTTGGTCATATTAACGAAACAAGACTAAACAAGTTACACAAAGATGGATATTTAAACCCTTTTGAATATAAATCTTATACGACTTGACAGTCTTGTATCAAGGGTAAAATGACCAAAACTCCGTTTACCGGACACGGAGAAAGAACTACCGAGCTCCTAGGACTCATACATAGTGATGTATGTGGACCAATGTCTACACAGGCTAGAGGCGGTTTTTCTTACTTCATTACTTTCACTGACGATTTCTCAAGATTCGGTCATGTATTTTTATTAAAGCACAAATCCGAAGCTTTCGAGAAATTCACTAAATATAAACAAGAAGTAGAAAAAAAAACCGGCTTGAGTATCAAAATGCTTCGATCAGATCGAGGTGGGGAGTACCTCAGTACAGAATTTACAAACTTCTTAAAAGAGAATGGGATTCTCTCTCAGCTCACTCCTCCTTACACACCACAGCACAACGGCGTGTCTGAACGACGGAATTGGACCCTATTAGATATGGTCCGTTCCATGATGAGTGATGCTGAGTTACCTGTCTCGTTTTAGGGGCATGCATTGGAGACTGCAGCGTTTCTTTTGAACAGGGTTCCAACCAAAACCGTGTCTACCACTCTATATAAGATATGGCATGGGAAGAGACCATCTTTTAAGAGAATTAAGATTTGGGGTTGCCCGGCCTATGTTAAAAAGCAGAATCCGGACAAACTCGAGACATGGTCAGTCATGTGTAACTTTGTGGGATATCCAAGGAACTCTTATGGATATCTATTCTACCACAAGGAGGAACAAAAGGTGTTTGTTTCTCAGTATGCCACATTCTTAGAAAAAAAGTTTTTCACAGATAAAGATGATGGCAAGGTGGTGGATCTAGAAGAGGTTCTAGAGACACAAACTACAAATGACGACTTGGTTGAACCGGCTGTTGCAATAGAAACTGAGGAACCTCAGCCACTCCGTAGGTCTGGTAGGACTTCTCGCCCACCGGAGAGGTACTACGGTTTCCTCATTGATGGTGACAGAGAAGACTGCATCATGGAGGATGATGATCCTACCAGTTTTCAGCAAGCTATCACGAGTGGAGACTCTGTGAAGTGGCTGGATGCCATGAGATCCAAAATGGAGTCTATGTACACCAACAAAGTTTGGACTTTGGACGTTGTACCCCCTGGGGTAAAACCTGTGGGATGCAAATGGATCTTTAAAAGAAAGATTGGTGTAGATGGGCAGGTAGAGACCTATAAGGCAAGACTTGTGGCGAAGGGTTTTCGCCAAAGACCAGGTTTGGACTATGATGAGACTTTTTCGCCCATAGCCATGCTTAAATCCATTCGGATCCTACTTGCTATTGCTGCTCACTATGACTATAAAATCTGGTAGAAGGACGTTAAAACGGCATTTCTAAATGGGGATTTAGAAGAATGCGTTTATATGGATCAGCCGGAGGGCTTCATTGACAGTGGGAGCAGCGGGAAAGCATGTAGATTGCTTAAATCCATATATGGGTTAAAGCAGGCATCATGGAGTTGGAACATCTGTTTCGATGATGTTATCAAAGAGTTTGATTTCATCAAAAATCCAGATGAACCTTGTGTTTATAAGAAGGCTGTAGGGAGAGCTGTCACATTCCTCGTATTGTACGTGGATGACATTCTTCTGATAGGAAATGATATTCCTATGCTACAGTCGGTCAAATCTTTCTTATCACTAAGGTTCTCTATGAAGGACCTGGGTGATGCCACATATATCCTGGGCATAAGGATCTATAGGGATAGATCCAAGAGGTTATTGGGATTGTCCCAAACCAGGTACATCAACACCATCCTAAAAAGGTTTAGTATGGAAGACTCCAAGCGGGGTGCCTTACCCGCTTGCCATGGGGTCACTCTCTCCAAGGACTCTTGCCCAAAGACCAATGAAGAGAGAGCACGCATGAGCATTATACCCTATGCTTCAGCAGTAGGATCTCTAATGTATGCGATGTTATGTACACGCCCAGATGTAGCTTATGCACTTAGTGTTGTAAGCAGGTATCAATCCAGCCCAGGGGAGAATCACTGGATAGCTGTGAAGAACATTCTTAAGTACTTGCGATGGACTAAAGAATTGTTCTTGGTGTATGGTAATGGAGATCTCCAGATGGAGGCCTTTACCGATTCGAGCTTCCAGAGCGATAAGGACGACAGCAAATCTATCTCTGGGTTTGTATTTACCCTCAATGGAGGGGCAGTAAGTTGGAAGAGTTCCAAACAGGATACCGTTGCAGACTCTACGATGGAGCCTGAGTACATTGCTGCAAATGATGCCGCCAAGGAAGCCGTCTGGATGAGGAAGTTCATCTCGGAGCTAGGAGTAGTTCCAACCATTATTGATCCAATACCGTTGTATTGTGATAATAATGGGGCTATGGCGTTAGCCAAGGAGCCCAGGTCCCATCAGCGATCCAGACACATCCTGAGGCGCTTTCATTTGATCCGGGAGATTGTAGATCGCCGCGAGATCGAGATTAAGAGAGTAGACACAAAGAATAACTCCGCGGATTCACTCACCAAGGCCCTCCCTCAGCCGCAACATGAGCGACTTTTTGAGATGTTGGGTATGAGATACGCCAATAACTGGCCTTAGTGCAAGTGGGAGATTGTTGGATATATGTATGCCCTAGAGGCCATTATGTGATGGTGGATGTATTTATACATGTATATATATATTCAGTGTACATTCTTGCTCGACATGATAGTATGCTATCTGGTTCTTCTTTATCTGACATGTTGATTTGATCATGCTTTTATTCATTCATACATGTTGATAAAGCCCTGAGGATATAGACTTGACTACTGTGATTATGACAGAGATCATACTAGTGGGACATCAGTAGTTTATAAGCATATCCTGGAATGTCCCTAGTCGTAGGTGTATCGAGACAGGGCATCGATATACCAGTGTAGACTAGCGTATATGATACTAGACCCATATGATGGGCGATGGATGTTCCCACATTCATCGATGTTTGACATTGAGATCGTAAACGGGTGCTCAGTGGTGACTGGGTATACTGGACGGACTCGCCGAGAACTCCTATATAGAATTATATCTATTGTCGGATAGCAGTTCTCAGGTGACACTGGTGCAGGTTAGTCTGTAGACCCGAGATCATCATAAAGTCTTGTGTGTTCTCCCACTGTACTTTGATTACCACCCTACCACGGCTCTACTGAGTCGTGCAAACAGGTGGCCGTTGGGTACAGTCCCGAGACACACGAAGGCGATGAGCGATAGGAGGGGTTTCGTCTCTCCCGGTATTGGGAGTTGATGCTGTGCTGTGCTCGACTGGCTATATCAGTAAGTCCCTGGCCAAGGCTGTTGGGATTTGCTGATAAGTGTTATCAGTAGTTTCTCGATCTGTTATAGACCATTCATCGGCACGACTTATTGAGTTATTGGGGTCGACGTTACCATCCCTAGACTCGATATGCAGCATATCTGACGAAGAGACCGGACTGTACGGTAGTGTTGCCGGTTGGCTCGACGGGAGTTGTAACAGGTTCGCTTGTTTTCTTCTGATCGCTCAATGCCCGGGTGGCCGTTACGTTTAGCTGACCGCTTGCGGCTTGTAGGTATTTGATATGATCATTACCTACTGCCGGCGTATTGACGAGTCTTAGAGTCCCACAATGAAGTTTCCTAGCTCAGGCGAAAAGATGTGGTGTGCATATGAGATATGCGCGGGGACCCGATTAAATACGGATATGTGATACCACATATTAATCGAGCATTTTCTATTGGTCGGGTCGTATGTGATATGACCGGTTTACAAAATCAAGTGTTGATTTTACAAATGACTTTTAGATTAATTCTTTAATCGAACCTTTTTTTTCTATTTTGTATGCATACATGTATGCACATGATGATGTGCATGGATACATACATGCATACATAGTATCATGGTTGTTGATACAAGTTTGGTGGCAATGCAAGACTTACATGATAAGAATTATCTATTTATTTTTCATTTTGTTAAAAGGAAAGGATAATTCACAAGAGGTTCAAGTTTATCATCTTTGACCATGCTTCAACCACTTATTAACCTTGAGTTAATTATCCTTTAACCTTTTAACTCACTTTGGAAAAGATCTAGATAATTCTAACCATGGTAGAAGTGAGAAGGAATTTAGATATATTATTCTTTCTCATTTCATTTATTCTATCTTATCTTTTTCCTTTTGTGAGAAAGCAAAGCCACCATCTTCTTCTTCCTCTCTTGATAATTTTCTTTAAGTGAGATTGATAAAAGAAAGAGTTTTGATTATAGAAAAACAACCACATCATCATACTACACACATCTAGCCGGTTTGTGTAGAGTGTTTGCTTTACTTCTTTCACATATCGAGTAAAGCAAGGATCTTTGGGCAAAGGAGCTTCGAGTGGATCGTCGTGGACATTAGAAGACCTCAAGTGAACCTTTTTCCAACCATCAAATGGCCAAGGAGTCTAGCGTAGGGAGCTACAAAGAGTGTTTGCTTTACTTCTTTCACATATCGGGTAAAGCAAGGAGCTTTGGGCAAAGGAGCTTCGGGTGGATCGTCGTGGACATTAGAAGACCTCAAGCGAACCTTTTTCCAACCCTCAAGTGGCCAAGGAGTCTAGCGTAGGGAGCCACAAAGGTTGTACTCTCAAAACCCTAGTTTTTCCTACTTGTGATGTTGTCAGGTTTTAGAAACCCTAAAATTCTAGTGATGATTCTTTGTATGTTCACTTGGCACCATAAAAATTTGATTTTGTGACATGTGATGCTTCCAAACCCTTTATGAGGTGCTAAGTAAACCTAACAATATCCTTCCACTTCTCCAAAGATACCAAGTTGATTTATGACACCGTATATCGGAGGTTTGGACAGATGCGACTGTTATAGTATGACTTTATCAGATCCCATTCTTTGAGGGGTTTTTGATTGTAGGGACGTTCTTCCCTGCAGACGCAAGCCCCTGCACACCTGCTCCGATAGGTCACATCGTGTCATGTTATATTGTTTATTCTGTGGTTGCCCGTGGATTGTATACGGAGACTAATTTATGTCGTCGCCTGTAGGGTGCAGATTAGTCCAAATCCGTATATATATGAATTTGGGTTTGAACCTAGGCCATATGTTTCTTCAGTTCATGGGATGTTTTATTTTATTTAAGAACCGTTAATCTGGTTTTAAATTAAGATTGGCTTAATTATATGAGCATATGGGCTCAATTTATTTTAACTAAACATACGTTAGTCTTATATGAGACTAAGATCAATTTCAAAATATATTTAAAGATCATTAAATTTTGATAAGATCCATCAACAGAGCATATGAGTTCGGCCGCAAGGAACAATATGTGTTCAAGGAAATTTCAGAGACTTATTCAATTTTGGGCTCAGTCTTGGGCTTTTTCCATCATTTAGCAGTGCTAAGTACTTAGTCTTTTGACTACGGATACGATATCCAATTGTTGCTCTTTCTCACGTGTGTATCACGTGAGGCGCTCAGATTTGGGCGTTGCCCTATCAGTGCTAAGCACTTAGTCACTTTGATTATATAGTGCTAAGCACTTTTATACAACGCTCATATGTGGATCACGTGAGGTGCCAGATCTTTATTTATGAGTGCTCACATATGAAGCACGTGAGGCGCTAAGTTTTCATTTACAGGCGCTCACGTGTGAGCCATGTAATGCACTGACTTTAGGGAATCTTTTGGGCGCTTACATGTGTATCATGTGAGGCACTGAGTCCTTTAAAGATTAAGTCTCTGTTTATATATATATATATATATATATATATATATATATATATATATATATCATGTGAGGCACTGAGTCCTTTAAAGATTAAGATCTCTGTTTTGAAGATCTGAGATCGGATTTTTGAGAACTAAGTTCTTATGTTTCTTTTTCATAAGAACTAAGTTCTTTGTATAGGTTTAAACTATGTTTTTAGAGGAATTAAATTGCTGGAATATACATTCCATTTCTTTTTTTTTCATATTTCTTTTCTCATATCTAGTTTTTCACCTAGATCTTGAGTCTGAAAAACAAAATTTTCCCGATGAGAATTAAATTCTCAACTTATGAGAGATTTGCCCTGCGAATCTCAGATCCAGAGAAAGAATTAAGTTCATTTTAAAGGGTTAAACCCATGTATTTATGTACGATAGGTAAAGGAGATATTTTGATCTCTTATTTTTTCTTTACCTAGGATTTAAGGGGAGCAAGAAAGAGCTTTTTCTTCAGTAAGAGAATTAAATTTTCAGTTGTAGCTTTTTTATCACCTTATGGGGTTGATTCTCCTCCTGATGCTTGAAATCTCAGGTCCTTTATATAGGTGAGGAAAATTTGTTGGTTAGTTTAAAAAATCTCTTATTTGAGAGATCTCAATCTGATTTCATAATCATGTGGTAATTTTTAATCACCGTTGGATCTTAGATCCGAAACTTTCTGTTTAACAGAATATATTTTTCTTGTTTTTAACAAAATTAGAGGAAATATTTTCCATGCATAAAATTTAATACTATATTTTAATTCAAACGATGATTTTTTAATCACTATTGGATTTTTAATCTAAGGGTTCTCTATTTAACACGGTATATATTTCTTATTTAGAAAGATTAGGGAAATATTTTCCCATATAGAATTTAATTCTATCTTTTGATAATTTTTGAAATCACCATTGGAACTTTGATCCAACGACTCTCTGTTTAACAGAGAATATTGTTTTTATTTTATTTGATCAGGAAAATATTTTCCCTAATAGAATTTAATTCTATCATTGGATGTTTGATCTAACGGCTCTCTGTTTAATAGAGAATATTGTTCTTACTTTAGGAAAATATTTTCCCATGTAGAATTTAATTCTACCCGATGCAAATTAGCTTCAACTTGGGCGCTGACGCCCACGTGCTAAGCACATGGGCGTAGCCAAAAAAATTAATTCTTACAAAAACAGGTACCCACGTGCTTAGCACGCCGGCTGTAACGACTCTGAAATCTTTGTACGGAATTTTTTCTGTTAATATACAAGAAAAGAGTATTACAGCCCGAGTTTGAGTTATAAGTTATTTTTGTTAAATAAAAGCAAGAAGCCACTTATAGCTCACTGGTAAAGCCTTTGCACTTCTATGACATAGCCTGTGTGTTCGATTCCCATCAGACACAATTTTTTTCTAATTTTTCTTTTTAACTTTTTGGAAGCCCAAAAGATTTCACGTGCAATACACGGGGAAATGAAAAATTCAGAAAAATCAAACATGTGGAAAATGGTGTAAATATTCATTTAATCTGATGGCACGAATCTCGAGGCATTTGCCTCAAGATCGACCAATGGTTTAGCCCTAGGGGCCGACGGGGATGGTCGGATCTGCTCCATTTTGATCCGTGCTTTGCACACATGACTCTTCAATTCCCTTCAACTCCTCTGCATTGTTTAATTACCCTGCAATCAAACAAAGACCCTTCAATTCACCAATTAACACAATTTTAATACTTTTAATCCATATTTTTAATTCCCAAACTCTAATTCTCCACTATATATACCACTCCCTAGCTTGGCTTAACACCATTCTGAAAATTCTAGCAAAAACTCTCTCAAAAGTTCCTAAGTGCAAGTGGAGTAAAGTGGAGTTAGCGAGCAAGCTTCTTCCATCGAAAATCGAAGCCAATTCTGGAGCTTCCGTGCTGCCACGACGACACTCTTTCCTTCCTAACCCTTTCTTTGAGTTTTCCAAACCATAAGTCCCTCCCAAACACTCTTTCTCTTCTTTGAATTTCAACTTTAAAACTTATATCGGTAAGTGGAGTTATTATCGATATCCTTTTTCTAAACCCAAAAATCTCATTTTCCTTTATATTTTTTTCAACCTAATTTTTACACAATACTTGTAATCTTAAATATCAATGTTTAGAATCAAGTTTACCCAAGAATCTCATGTGAAACAATCCTAATTAAAAATTTTCATTAAAATACCCTGAACTTTATTATCACTTCTTTTAGTTTTGTTAAAACAATAACTTTAGGAAAAACTATACGGGGTAACGACCTACCCCACACGTACACTTTGGTTTCATGGCACGATACCTATTTGTATGTATTTTTGTTCGAAGAATAATCTTTACAATAAAATACCACATACTCTAAAACCGGGTTTCTTTTAAAGCGGTATTTCATATTCCTTTGCAATTATGCATCTACAACCCTCGTTAGGGGACCCGCTAATAGATGGTTCAGATTGTCGCACATTCTCGGGACAGTAGAACAAGATGCAGCACTCCTCACGGAGTATTCGATCTCGAAAGGATATAAATACGGTATTTAAGAAAAATGAATTTTCTAAAAAAATAAAATAAAATTCAAAAATTAAAATTATATAAAATTATAAATCCAAATTTTCATTATATTATGAAACTATATTTTTATAAAAATGAAAGATTAAAAAATGTCAATAAAACACTATCAAGTTACTAAAAAGACTAGTTTTCAATAAAATACCATAAACTTTCAAAAACTAAGTATTCATCATTAAAATACCTCAATACTTAAAACGCATGCTCATGAAAACCCTAAGTAATATAAAAAACCCTCGAGGTTTTATTTGTAATCTATATTAAAATATTTTTCATAAAACCCCCTCGAGATATATAAAACAATATTTTAAGGATTTTAGTAAATATAGGTTTAAGCAGGATCAATTCTCTTAAGCCCCAGGGAGCCGGAGAAAGTGAGTGCTTGCCTATTTAAGTTAGAAAACTTAACAGGAGTTATCAATGGCAATTTTCTTGGAAAAAGACACAAATCCTGCCGTCCATGTGCAGCAGTTGCCGATAACTCCCAAACCTAAGATTTCAATAGTTAAACCAGTTTATAAGTGTCTGACTCAGTCTAAGTCTAACCTCAAATCTGAATCCAAAATCAAACACGAATGCTTGATTATGAACATGAATACTTGAATTCAAACATCAAATCCAAACATGTATACTTGACTTGACTTGACCAAACCATGGTTATAAATTGACTTGAACTTGACAAGACCACTTGAATACATGATTACATCCTGAACATAAATACCTAAACATTTTGTATCCATGGTTTTGGGAAGACTTGTAAACATAATCTATACAGTACATTACGCGGGGATAAAGGGGTAGATTGGTACGAAACGTATATCGTAGCACGAGAGGTCACTTAAAAGACACCTACATGAATTCTCGTGCCATTGTCCCGTGGGTTATGACGGGCCTTGTACTACATGTTACCATAGTCCACGGGGTAAGAAGGACTCCTATCGTATACATGAATATCTTCTTTACTAAACTACAAACAATCACGTTATAATAACTATCATATACCTGTGAACCATCATATACACTTTACCGGTTCATTTCATTTTATATACTATCTTCTCTTTCTTCTTTTGGGACTTACCGAGCGTTAGTTCGTGAACTCCTTGGACCAGAGATGATCGTGGAAACTTTGGACGTAGTTCGCACGATCAGGGAAAGGATGCGCATAGCCCAAGACAGACAGAACCATTGCCAGATGCAAAGCGTCGACATCTAGAATTCCAACCTGGAGACCATGTATTCCTAAAGATATCTCCAAACAGAGAAGTGATCCACTTTGGCATGAGGGGTAAGCTAAGTCCAAGATACATAGGACCGTTTTACATACTCGAACGAGTTGGAGAAGTGGCTTGCCATTTAGCACTACTACCCTCATTGGATGGTGTGCACAACGTGTTCTATATATCCCAGCTACGACGATATGTGAGTGATCCCGGCCACATACTCGATCACTCAGAGCTCACAGTACAGACTGACCTAATTTGCGAGCAACAACCAGTTGAGATCCTGGACCAAAAGGTGAAGAGAATACGGAACAAGGAAGTAAACTTGGCCCGAGTGATGTGGAGAAAGAATTCGCTAGGAGAATCAACATGGGAACGAGAAGAAGACATGCGTGCAAGATACCCTTATCTATTTGAAAATCAGTCCCTATGCAAATGTAAATTTCGAGGACAAAATTTTTATAAGGAGGGTAGAATTTAACGACTTTGAAATTTTTGTACGGAAATTTTTCTGTTAATATACAAGAAAAGAGTATTACAGCCTGAATTTGAGTTATAAGTTACTTTTGTTAAATAAAAGCAAGAAGTTAATTGTAGCTCACTGGTAATGCATTTGCACTGCTGTGACGTAGCCTGTGTGTTCGATTCCTATCAGACACAATTTTTTTCTGATTTTTTTTTAACTTTTTGGAAGCCCAAAAGATTTCACGTGCAGTACATGGAGAAATGAAAATTTTAGAAAAATCAAACAAGTGGAAAATGGTGTAAATACTAATTTAATCTGGTGGCACGAATCTTGAGGCATTTGCCTCAAGATCGACCGGCGGTTTAGCCCTAGGGGCCGGTGGGGACGGTCGGATCTGCTCCATTTTGATCCGTGCTTTTTACACATGACTCTTCAACTCCCTCAACTCTTCTGCACAGTTTGATTTCCCTGCAATCAAAGAAAGACCCTTCAATTCACCAATTAACTCAATTTTAATACTTTTAATCCACATTTTTAATTCCCAAACTTTAATTCTCCACTATAAATACCACCCCCTACCTTGGCTCAGCACTATTCTGAAAATTCTAGCAAAAACTCTCTCAAAAGTTCCTAAGTGCATGTGGAGTAAAGTGGAGTTAGCGAGCAAACTACTTCCATCGAAAATCGAAGCCGATTCCGGAGCTCCCGTGACGCCATGACGACACTCTTTCATTCCTAACCCTCTCTTTGAGTTTTCCAAACTATAAGTCCCTCTCAAACACTCTTTCTCTTTTTTGAATTTCAACTTTAAAACTTATATCGGTAAATGGAATTATTACCGATATCTTTTTTCTAAACCCTAGAAACTCCTTTTCCTTTATACTTTGTTCAACCTATTTTTTACACAATACTTGTAACCTTAAATATCAATATTTAGAATCAAGTTTACCCAAGAATCTCATGTGAAACAGCCCTAATTAAACTTTTTCATTATCACTTCTTTTAGTTTTTTTAAAACTATACCTTTAGGAAAAACTTCACAGGGTAACGACCTACCCCACACGTACACTTTGGTTTCATAGCACGATACCTATTTGTATGTATTTTTGTTCGAAGAATAATCTTTACAATAAAATACCACATACTTTAAAATTGGGTTTCTTTTAAACCGGTATTTCATATTCCTTTGCAATTATGCATCTACAACCTTCGTTAGGGGACCCGCTAATGGATGCTGTGGATTATCACACATCCTGGGATAGTAAAACGAGATACAACACTCTTCATGGAGATTTGATCTCGAAAGAATATAAATACGGTTTTTAAGAAAAACGAATTTTCTAAAAAAATAAAAATAAAATTTTAAAATTAAAATTATATAAAATTATAAATCCATATTTTTATTATATTATCAAACTATATTTTTATAAAAATGAAAGATTAAAAAATGTCAATAAAATAACATCAAGTTACTAAAAAGACCAGTTTTCAATAAAAATACCATAAACTTTCAAAAGCTAGGTATTCTTCATTAAAATATCTCAATACTTAAAACACATGCTCATGAAAATCCTAAATAATATAAAAAAAACCTTGAGATTTTATTTTTAATCTATATTAAAATATTTTTCATAAAACCCCCTCGAGATATATAAAACAATATTTTAAGAACTTTAGTAAATATAGGCTTAAGCGGGATCAATTCTCTTGAGCCTCAGGGAGCCGGAGTAACTAAGTGCTTGCCTATTCAGGTTAGAAAACTTAACATGAGTTATCAATGGCAATTGTCTTGAAAAAAGACACAAATCCTGCCGTCCATGTGCAGCAGTTACCGATAACTCCCGAACCTAAGATTTCAAGAGTTAAATCAGTTTACAAGTATCTGACTCATTCTGAGTCCAACCTCAAACTTGAATCCAAAATCAAACATGAATACTTGATTATGAACATGAATACCTGAATTCAAACATCAAATCCAAACATGTATACTTGACTTGACTTGACCGAACCATAGTTATAAATTGACTTGAACTTGACACGACTACTTGAATACATGATTACATCCTGAACATGAATATCTAAACATTTTGTATCCATGGTTTCGGCAAAACTTGTAAACATAATCTATAGAGTATATTACGCGGGGATAAAGGGGTAGATTGGTACGGAACGTATATCGTGTCACGAGAGGTCACTTAAAAAACACCTACATGAATTCTCGTGCCGTTGTCCCATGGGTTATGACTGGGCCTTGTACTATATGTTACTATAGTCCACAGGATAAGATGGACTCCTCTTGTATACATAAATACCTTCTTTACTAAACTACAAACAACCATATTATAATAACTATCATATACATGTGAACCATCATATACACTTTTCCTGTTCATTTCACTTTATATACTATCTTCTCTTTCTTCTTTGGGGACTTACCGAGCGTTAGTTCGCTGACGACATTCCTTTCTGTTTCTTCTTTGGAATTTTAGTCAGGAGGACCGGACTCTGAGGAGATAGAGCCGAGCCAGGAGGACTTGGACCGGCTTACAGCTCAGCCGGACTACTAGTTTTTCTTGCACTTATTTTCAGTATGCCACTGTTTAGGCAATTGCTTTTGATTATTGTATCTTTTATTTCAAACAGTTGTATATAAAGATGAATGTAAATAAAGTTGTTGTTCATTTTATTCTCTTGTCATTCTTGTTCATTTTTTATATATTGCTTAATTACGCTTAACATATTTATTTTAGAGTAAATACGTTGCAACCTGCCATGTCACCGTTTCTGTCTACTGGGAAGCGGGGCGTGACAGGTTTTGTTGGCGGCCTATGCAGGTCCATTCTGCATGAAGTCTTAAGCAATATATTACAAGAATTATAAGAATCAACAACTATACATTCCTTACATTTTAAATTTCTTGAATCTATCCTAACCATTCCTTTTTCTATCAAGCTAATGGACTCTCCCAACAACACTAGCACGAATGTCAACAGCAATACCCCACCGTCTACTCTAACACCACCACCTACTGTTGCAGCTCCTATCAATGAGCAAACGGTACTACTTGAGGCTATCAAGAGCCTATTGGAGGGTCAACAGCAGCAGACTGCTATCCTCATGCATCGCCCGAAGCCGAGGCACCCAGAGTCAAGCAATTCCGAGCACTGCATCTAAAACACTTCTCGGGAAAAGAGATCCCACTTGAGGCAGAAAAATGGGCTCAAGCGATCGAAGATGATCTGGCAGCCGCTCAAGTGCCAGATATTGCCTGGGTAAGAGTTGCTAAGTTGCAACTGACCGACAATGCAAGAATCTGGTGGAAGGCTGAGGAAAGCCGACTCATACAGCCATATGAGTGGAAGACGTTTCGTGATCTGTTCGATGAGAAGTTCTTCCCTGAGACTGCTCGATTTGAGATGGAGCAACAGTTCATCCACCTAAAACAAGCTTCTATGTGGGTAAAATCGGTGGACGAATATGATGCCGAATTCATCATGCTCAGCAGGTAAAGAATCCGTATCAAATACTATTCCATTAAAGCACATCTCTATCCTGACCTCAACATCTTATCAGGTTCGCGGCACATTTGATCCCGACTGATGAGATTCGGGCTAGACGATTTCAACAGGGCTTAGACTCGGAGATTCAGACGGCGTTAGCCACAGGCGATTATGTCACGACCCGAAATAGCACGTGACTGGCCTTTGAATCATATGAAGTCTATAGGATCTCATCTAATTCAAGTAAGCCAAAAGCCCAGAAATCTAAAACCATTTTAAGAAGTAAGTAAAGAAAACTAGTTTTAAAGAAGTGAAGAAAACATGTTTTAAAAACAAGGTTTTTAAATAAGTAAACCGAATATGCATTTTTAAAATCTCAAGTCTTTTCTGAAAATTTCGGCAGAGTTTCTTTTGTAAAAAATGGCCCCAAACGGGGTACAACATGAATGATATATACATCAATGATAAAAGGTATCCCCAAACGGGAGCTAGCTCTTCGTCAATCGACGGTCACAACCACGCAAGCAATATAATATACAACGCCTAAAGGTGAGGATCAAAACTCAAAAGGAAACTCAAGATCATCAAGAAAACCATAATATTACAACGCGTGACTCTAAGGTCGAAATAATACACAACTGGTTTTTTAAGTCTGAATAAATATACAAGTTTGGTTGATGGAATTACTAGATACAACTAATTAAAATAAATACAAGGGTGGTCACGATGCGAGTGAACCCACCTACCAAAGCAATCACCCGGAATGAAGTAATGTGCCAACAAAGCCGTAACGAAACCTGTACGGCAAAACCAGCAAGAAACTGTGGCACAACGGTGGTGAGTTGCCAACTCGTGAGTAGAAAACATCACAGAGCAGAAATCGTATGTATGACTCATCCTAGGTCAATACGGTCGAATATATAATATATCCTCAATATGAATAAGTCTGAAGCATGAGAAGGTAGCAAGGGTAAATATTTATACATAAATGTAGTACCAAGTCCTCGTGCCAGTGCCTCAGGTAGCAACATATCATAAATATGAGGTAGGATCAATGTAATCAGTGCCAACTATAGCATGAAGTCTATAAGTATGTGGGCATCATCCAACTATGTAATCAATGTCTGTATGTATGTGGATCTCGTCCACGTATCAACCAAAGACACAAAACATCATGCATGTAAATATCATAAAGCATATGCATGGAAGTATGAGGATATAAATCAACGTGTGTCTCTTGCGACACATCAAAATCATGGAATTTGAGTGTCCAGCATCGACACTCGAAAACATCATGAAACCTGTGCCCAGCATCGGCACGTAAATCCTCATATATATATAGGGCTCCGTCAGTCCGGATCGGCCCATATCATCTCTCGACTCCAGTCGGTATCCTCCGGATATCCGCCGAGCCCAAATACAATCACCGGTAGGTAGTGGTCCCTCTGGCAGGCTCATCGTCATCCACACGAAATCTCTCTCTCGCCCCGGGGTACCATACCGGGTCTACCATGTACCCGCAAACGGAATCATCTGCCTCCTCGAATCGGGTTTCACATATCACACGTATCAGAACCGAGAAAATGCATGGTGGACGCACTGAAATATCATATCAAGAGAAACCGGGTTTTTAAAATAGTGCATACTTTCTTTTGAAATACCCACGGTTCTCAAATCCAGAAATATCATGGAAACAATATATCTCAATGCGTATAATCATAAAGCATGATGTATGCGACATATAATAAAAATGTAAGCATATCAGTATTCATGCAACATAAAACAGTAATATGCATATATCGAGGGAAAACCGCTCTTTTTAAAATGAATCCAGTTTTAAAATATATCTTGTGGTTCCCAAATCTCCAAAATCAATCCAGAATCATCTAGGTATGTGCAAATACGCAAGTATGCAAGTATGGGTGTACAATATGTGTGTACGCAAGTATGTCATGCAAGGGGTCATATCCTGATGCAACAGTCCTACTGTGTAGTGACATGGAAATTATCGATGATGAAGTGTGTGAGCCGGCAAGCAGGTGTACGTGGAACATACGCATCATCGATAATAGTGCTGGTGTCCTGACAGCATGGGTTTAATATAACAATAACACATTTAAATATGCAATGCGATGCGAATAGCAAGAATATGCTGAATATGAATAATAAACACAATAGTGAAGAATCTACATCGATATGTAAATGTCATACAGTTTTGCCATTTGAAATAAGACGAATCGTGGTGTTTAGAAAAAAAATAAGGGTTACGGTGTTTTTAAGAAAAGATGCGTCGTTTGAAAATATCCGTAGAATCCCTTAGCCTGTCTTTAAAATACTCACGATTCGTTAGTTTTGAAATAGGTATGACTCGGGTCTAGTCTAACATCTATTAAGTAAACTACAGATCTAACTAACAAGCTAATCGAAAGGGTATGGAAACCACCTAAATCTGAGTCGATATATATATACATATATAATAGTCGGTGATCTCGCCTCAATAGTACCGCGTATGATACAATATATCATATGATATCCTTGAGTCAAGAGTGCGGATTTATCATCATAGTTATCTCGTACGGTAAATCCGTCGTACGGCATCCCAAATCTGGGTACGGGTCGAATCTCACATTTATCTCATCAATTATCTGGTATCCTTATCATCATATCTCATGAACTGAGGTACTGATCTAAGTCTAGTACGAACTGATACCATCTATATAGATATATGTGCGTGTATGAAAACACACGCTTAAAGGCCCGCTATAACTCATGTCGTATCTCATAATACGAACCACATCATATCACCGATCTCATGGCACCATGCCTAAACTCATTGACACATCTCCAAATATCATCCACTATCCTCATCATCCAAGTGTAGGTATACGTGTATATATATACGTCGTCCCATACCTATGTGTGTGTATATATATACGTATCCCCATATACGCACAAGTATAATAAAGTAAGCATGTGTGTGCGTGTGGGTGTAAACCTATTCAAGGGTTCGCAACTAAGAAGCTATACTAGTTCACTTCTAAAAACCCTAATCTAACCATTGAACACCTAAATATATCTTGAATATCCATGTCACACATAAAGCTATCATATATATATAGTATATATAGCATACTAAATATCGAACTGCGGGGGTGCTATACGCCATCCACCCGACTTCCCCCGTAGATATAATCTACTCACCTGATCTTTGTTTGCCGATGCCGACGTCGCTATGCACTTGCTTGTCGTCTCGAAGTTTTTGCGTGGGTACCTACACATCATAACGTATCGTATCGCAATTAAAAACCAAATCGAAACCAAAATGACACGCGGAACTCACATAGGTCAAAACATATGGTTTGCCCTCGCAACTTAACCAAATAACACCCGATAGAAACGTACAAACGTCAAGTGATCGAATACAACACAAACACTAAAATCTAGAATTCAAAATACGCAAAACTATATCCCGAATCAAAACAGTAACTTGAGAAAGCGGTCCCAGATTTTGGTTAAGGTGAAAACAATGCTCCCAAACAACACTGGGGTGTTATATAGTGTGTATATGACCTACAGAAGCAACCAGGACCCATGACTTCGCCAAGTGGCCCGCCATATCCATGAAAATTCCGGCCTACTCGGTTTTGTGGGGGAGATAGGGTCTCGTGTTTGTAGGGTGGTCTCGTGGTGCTCTAACTAGGTCTCTGAAGTTTTTTGCTAGGCTTGAAAATACTCCAGGTCATCCCAGATTTTCCTGCACACCCTAAGTTCTCACAAAACCCGACATTTGAAGTTTCAGGTTTTCATTTTAGGTTTGGTATTGTGTTTGGTTCTAGGTTTCTAACATCTAAGGGGGTTTAAGGTCAGCACTAAAGTCCAATTACACAATTTCAATTTAAATCACACCCTAAACACTAACTAGAATTTTCAAAGTTCACCAAAACACCACTTAATCACAACTAAACTTGCAAGAATGATAAAGGAGTTAAATTACAACACTTAAAGTGAAAGACTTACCTCATATGGGACCCAAGAATCCCCTAGAGCACCAAAATGAAAACTTTCTTGGTCCAAAGTGTAGTTTGTAGACTTGTGCACATTTTTTGTGAAGTGGGGATGGACTTTTGGTGAATTTTTGATGATGAAGTGAGGGTTGAAGATGGGGAGGAGATGAGGTGCTGCCATGGTGAGGGAGATGAAGAAGAAAAGATGAAAATAATGCAGTGAGAAGATGAGTGATGACTAAGCTTTGACCCTCATCTCTCTCTCTCTCTTGCCCATGCTTCTATATTTTATTCTTTTCTTTTCCTTTTCTTTTCTTTTCTTTTCCTTTTTATTTCATCTCCCTAATTATAACCATGCATGATAAAAAGAAGAAAGCATGAAGGAAAAATGTAACAAGTGCTAAAAAGAAAGACATGTGCATGTTTTGCACAAAACAAGGTTAATGCGCGATTAGCGATATTTAATCGCGATTAGCACTAAATAGCATATAATTAATCATAAAAACTTATAATTTGCATAATTCACATAGAACACCCTCTTTTTAGTAATTTCCAAAATTTTCCAAAAATTTTCCAATTTATCGGTATTTAATTATACCGCCTTATTAAAATATTCAATATTTTATTATTTAATAATAAAAATTCCCAAAAATAATATTTTATTTTTTTTGAAATATTACAGATTATCCGACTCATGAACTCGCCCTGAAGGCAGCTCGCCGTTATGAAGCTGTGATGAAGAAGAAGGGTAAGCCCCAAACAGTTGGAATCAAATGTCCTGCCGCACAGATAACAGGAGGAGCCTCTTTTTGGCCGACCTTTGCACCCAGAAGTCTGGGAGGATCATTTAACCGGTCCAGTCCAGATTTCTGTTTTTACTGCAAGAGGACTGGACACCTGGTGAAGGACTGCAGGAGTGCAAATGGCCTGTATTTGGTTTGTGGCGCTTCCACTTATACCATAGGAGCATGTCCATATCGTTTCAACACATCTCCAGCATGCAGACCCACAATCACAGTTCCGCAGTGGCCAGCCATTCAGGCTCCTACACCTCGCCTAACTCTCCCTGCACCAGCTCCATGTGGACCTCCTGTACAGCCTCAATGTCAATTCCATCAGGCACAGAGAAACATGCCTCATGGGCAGAGAAACATGCCCCAATGACAGAGGAATGTCCCTCCAGTAAGGAGGAATGTTCCACGATGTCATGCTTTTACAATGACGGTCAAGGAGGCCGAAGCCACAGGACAAGTCATCATTGGTAACTCCACATGCTTTCAATTTTTTTCAATCTTTGTATATCCCTATACTTTTCTATATCTAAACCCAACCTCACACAACTTAGGTATTATACTAGCAGCCACCCTTCCTGCACTCGCACTTTTCGACACTGGAGCTTCACACTGCTTCATGTCCCAACGATTCGTGAGAACGCATACGATTCCCGTCAAGCCACTCAATTCAAGATGGAATATCAGTTCCAGGAATGGAGTTCTGAAAACAACTATGGGGTTTGATCAGTGTCCAGTTGTAGTTTGCGGATGAGAATTCTACGCGGATTTCAAAGTACCGGACATCCCAAATTTCGATGTTGTATTGGGAATGGATTGGCTGGAAGTATTCTATGCTACGATTGACTGCCGTCAAAAGAGGGTAGTATTTGAGATACCAGACCACCCAGTCTTCTATTTCAAAAGTGGAGATAGAGCTTTGGAGCCAGAAAGATACCGTGCTAAACTGAAGGATGCAGAAGTGTTCTCTCTACCGGCAGAAGAAGAAAAGCCCGAAGTAGTTCAAGAGTTCGAGGATGTGTTCCCTGAAGACATATCAGGTTTGCATCCTGATCGAGCTCTTGACTTTAGTATTGATTTACAACCTAGTGCGCAACATGTAATCAAAGCTCCGTACCAGTTAAGTCCTGATGGATTGAAAGAGATCAGTATTCAGTTAGATGAACTGCTGAAGAAGGTTGGATTCGTCCTAGTACTTCAAGTTGAGGATCTCCAGCGTTACTTGTAAAGAAGAAAAGGTTCATACAGGATGTGTGTGGATTATCGAGCTCTAAACGAAGTGACGATCAAGAACAAGTATCCACTGCCACGCATCGATGATCTGTTCGATCAGTTTAGTGGGCCTTGTGTATTTTCGAAGCTAGATCTTCGTTCGGGTTATCATTAGGTGAAGGTCAAAGAGTCCGATATTCCGAAGACGGCGTTTAGGACTCGATATGGTCATTATGAATATTTCGTAATGCCATTTGGAGTGAAAAATGCACCCGCCATCTTTATGAACCTGATGGACTAAGTTTTCCGAGAGTACTCGGACAGGTTCGTTGTCATCTTCATCAACGACATCCTAGTGTATTCAAAGGATCGGAAAGAACACGTCGAGCACTTACGGATTGTCCTGGAGACATTGCAATAACATCAGCTCTACGCCAAGTACAGCAAGTGTGAATTTTGGCTAGATCAAGTCGGATTTCTCGGACATATCGTTTCAGGCGAAGGAATCTCAGTAGATCCAGCTAAGGTGTCAGCTGTCAGTGAGTGTCCGATACCAAAGACGGTGAATGATATACGAAGTTTCTTAGAATTAGCAGGATACTACCGATGATTCATTGAAGGCTTCTCAAAGATTGCAGCACCCCTGACCAAGCTCACATGTAAAGAAGAAGCATTCGTGTGGTTAGAAGCATGTGAAAAAGCTTTTGTAGAACTCAAGTCAAGATTAACCTCTGCTCCTATTCTTGTAATACCGGATCAATCTGGAGGATTCTTTGTGCATTGTAATGCATCCGGTAAAGGATTAGGATCTGTTCTATACCAGCATAGAAAAGTTATGGTTTTTGCATCAAGACATCTGAAGGTTCGTGAGCGCAACTATCCAACACATGATCTGGAGTTGGCAGCCGTCATTTTCGCACTCAAGATTTGGCGCTACTATCTTTTGGGTGAACGAGTAGATATATTTTCACGACCCAAAATTTGGCACGTGATGGCCC
The DNA here is from genome assembly GCA_030015575.1 of Agapanthus africanus. NCBI lineage: Eukaryota > Viridiplantae > Streptophyta > Magnoliopsida > Asparagales > Amaryllidaceae > Agapanthus > Agapanthus africanus. The sequence goes on along the minus strand of CM057349.1, from coordinate 403,187,085 downwards.
TTAAACTACGTAACGTCTCCAGGCATAACGTAATTCAAGTAAGCCGAAAACCTAGCAATCTAAACCATCAAAAGTAGTAAGTGATAATAACATTGTTAAAACTTTTGAAATTTCAAGTAAAAATCTTTAAAATCCAAATTTACTTCCTTTAAAAATTTGGCAGCACCTCCTTTATAAAAACAAGCCCCCAAAAGGGTACAACAAGGATATAAGTAAAGCAACCCCAAACGGGAGAAAATCCACGCCCAAAGGCGGAAAACAACGATCACAACAGATATACGACGCCGCAGCGAAGAAAAAGACGATATATTTAAAACTGCATAAAAGACCTCCAGAGTCATCAAATAATATAGAATATCGTCCTCATAACCCGTCTCTAAGCCAATACATGAAAATGGTAGATGGAGAGTACTGGATACAACGAATATACAATGAGCAATATCGGATAACAGAAAAACCCACCTATAGCAAAACTGCACCCAGTCAGCCGTAGCGGTATCCGCTGCAAAAGATGATACGATAAGAAGAAGAAAGCTCTGCCTCTAACTATTCTGAGGGACAACCTGTACAACCCTGTGGCACAACGGGGGTGAGTTGCCAACTCGTGAATAGTAAATAACATATGCAAGTAATCGCAAGTATGCACGTACTGCGCTAATCTATCACATGCAAGCTGATAGCAATAAATAGCAATATGTATATGCAACAGTCATGAAAGGTACTCTATCAGGTACTACTTATACATGAAGCAATGCATATCAAATAAATGCGGAGTATGGAATAAAACATGTCATCCTCACGGAATCCTCATCGTGGCAGGACCAGTGTCCATCAAGACAATCTATATCCCAAATTCCTCAAGTCGGTCCTCAAATCGGCCCTCAGATCGGCCCTTCAGAATCGGCCCTCATAACCTATAAGTCTTATGGAACCTGAGTGTCAAACATCGATACCAGAAAACATCATGAAAACTATACCTGTGTGTATATGTGTGTGTATGTGTGTCCCTCAACGACATATCAAAATCATGGAACCTGAATGTCTAACATCGACACTCGAAACATTATGAAAATACTCGTGTCCAGTATCGACACGTAAATCCTCATATATATAGGGCTCCGTCAGTCCGGATCGGCCCCTGGGCTCCGTCAGTCCGGATCGGCCCAATATATATATGTAGGGCTCCATCAGTCCGGATCGGCCCTCGGCTTCCGTCAGTCCGGATCGGCCCATATCAATACCTCGGGCTCCATCAGTCCGGATCGGCCCATACCAATACCTCGGGCTCCGTCAATCTGGATCGGCCCTTGGTTCTCAAATACATAAATCACATGAAGTAAAGAATAAGAATACTTGCATAAATCATTATGATGATATATATTATATTATATGTACATATATAACAGCGTCGCATACCACTGATATATATATACATATATATCAGCATCTCATACCACTGATATATACCCATAGGAGTAAAACATCCAGAAAACATCATATGAAATCCACATCTCAATGCGAAAATCCATGAAGTATAATATATGCAACATAAACAGTAACATGAGCATATAAAGGAAAACCGCTATTTAACTGCAACAAGTCATTAAATATATCATGTGCTTCCTAATTTCTCCAAAGTCCATACATCATATAAAGGTGAACATGTAGCTATAACCAGGTATGCGTAACCATGTCGGTATAGCAAGATATGTGTATCTACCTATCAATAATGATGCAATACCCTTCAGGTATATGTGTAGCTATATCAAGGTGTACGGGTGTACATGTAAGTATGTATGCAAGATGTACATGTAGGTATATCTCATATGTGTATATACCTGTCAATAATGATGTAATACCCTCTAAGTATAGGTGTAGCTATGTCCAGGTATGTGTATATACATGTCAATAATGATGTAATACCCTCTGGGTATATGTGTAGCTGTAGCAAGCTATATGTATATACATGTCAATAATGATGCAATACCCTCCAGGTATAGATGTAGCTGTAGCATATAGTCATGGCAAGGCATATGTGTAAGTATGTAGGTATACATGTATGCTATATGTCATATGCACAATGGAATATGAATCGCTATCTCCATTATCCCTATCCAATACAATATCACGTATGTATAGGTGTTGTGCATGTCATGGCAATTATCGACGGTGTGTGTGGTATACAATCAGTGCTCGTGCAACATGAACCGTCAATAATAGTGCAGTGTCCAAAGGGTACAAGTCCAAGCACAACAAGTAATAATATGCAATGAAGTTTTATGCACAATCTATATGTGCAATATAAACATGCGGCTAATATCATATCATATCTAGCCCTGACGCATAACGCCATGCGGGTGATTCCCCTGTAGATGTTAAATTTACTCACCGATGACCTCGAGCTAAGTAAATCCGACCACATGCTTCCCTTTCTTCGCAACGTCCGAAGTCCCTGCTCGCGATCCTAAAATTTCACAAACACAACACATAAGACTAAATATCCTGCGCCGACACAAAGACAACGAAATGCAAGAATAACGTCCACAAGATAAACACAGTGTGCACTCAGTGCATAAAACGCGTACGATATCGGCACAACCCTAGCTATGAACTCAAAATGACATAATCATCAAGCCTAGACCCTGATCGTACCGATCGCGTAAACACAACACAATAAATATCGTGGAATCTAATATATAACATCGCATCGTCAATAGGAACTCACGCCTAAATTTACCGAAAATCTAGTAAGCAACTTTTAATCATTTTAGCTCAAATCTACAAGTTTAACCAAAACTAGTAATCACAATCATCTCATAATAGCTTGATTAAACCACAAAAATCTTTACTACAATTTTAATCGCACCCAAAAGTGATTTAGTAAAAGTATAGTTTGCAATTAAGCTAATTAGGTAATTAGGAAAAATATCATTTAACAATCTTGCACTAGGTTAAGTTTTATCCATGTCTAAACTTCACACTTAACCATTACACTAATCAAAACCTTAACTAGATCTTCACAAACCTTATCTTGAATTTCTAAACATGCAAATAAAAGCTTATTTAAATATCTAACAAGCTAGCATAATGATTTAAACAACAATAAAAGATTAAGGTTAGGATTTTATACCTCCACTAGATTCAAAAACTTGCAACTAGATCAACAAAACATCCTCCGAAATGCTATCCTTCATGAAGATCCATGCAAGATTAAGGCTAAAAATTAATGGGTATTGATTTGTATTTGAGTTTTTGGGATTAATTTATGATTTTAGATGAATTTGTGAAGCTTTATGAAGTTGAAATGGGGTGAAAAAGGAAATGGGGCAGCAAGGGGAAAGGTCGGCCATAGCAAGGAAAAGATGGAGATATTTGTGGAAGTGTGTGGAAATATCTAGTTAAAACACAATTAAAGCTTAATTACAAATGCCACCTCAAAACCTCTCATTAAAACCTTCATTAACTTACAAAATATCTAGATATTTATCCAAGATATTTTGGAACAAAACAAAATAGTTAATCTTATGATTAAATTAGCATAGCTTCACATTAGTATAATTAACCCAAACCAAATTGTAATTATCACTAATTAAGTGCATAATTAACAACTTAAAATAATATTTTAATTAAGGAAAATTATTAAAATGCACTAAAATTTTCAGGTGACCACTAAAAACTGCAAACTAGCAATTTCCTAATTAAACTAGGTGCAGTGAATTCTATACAGATAAATGAGCGCTTCTAAGTTTTAACGGAAAACACAATTTATTTTACCTATTAACGGAAAATTGCCTAAACGATTTCTAAGACGTTACATATATACACTGACCACAAGAGTCTGAAGCATGTATTTACTCAGAAAGAATTAAACATACGGTAGAGAAGATGGTTAGAACTTATGGCGGACTTCGATATCAACCTACAGCATCATCCTGGGAAGGTGAACGTAGTTCCTGATGCACTTAGCTTCCAGCCATTAGCAATGAATCTCACCGCTCAGTGGAAGCTACAGCAAGAATTGCATGGATTGGCGATCGAAGTAGTTATGCCAGGTAACACTTCATATTTGATGAACCTACAAGTCCAGTCCACTCTTGTTAATCAGATCAAGGCAGCTCAAGAAAATGATGTCAAGCTACAAAAGATCCAAGAACAAGTAGAAAGTGGACTTCGAACTGACTTCATCATCCACGAAGATGGATCCTTGCGATATGGAAGTCGATTATTTGTACCAAACGGCCCAGTTCGAGAAGAGTTGATGAAAGAAGCTAACAACTCTCCTTATTCTGTACACCCCAGTGGTACGAAAATATACAAGGATCTATGGAAACAATATCGGTGGCATAGAATGAAGCGCGAAATAGCAAGGAGCGTAGCCAAGTGTTTGGTATGTCAGCAAATGAAGGCTGGATATCACAGAACTGCTGGTGTACTTTAACCGTTACCAATCCCAGAATGGAAATGGCAGCATATTATCATGGACTTCGTGACTTCCCTTCCTCGCAGCACGAAGGGTAACGATGCAATATGGGTTATTTTGGATCGACTCACCAAGTCGGCTCACTTTATTCCATTCAGAGTTGGCCAGTCAACCGAGACGTTAGCAAAGAAGTACATGGAGGTAAGCATAAATCTAAAATAAGATTTAAACCTTCAAGATGTACCATATTTGATACCTATGAACTTATGCAGAAGATCGTGAGATTACATGGAATACCTGTTTGCATCGTCTCCGATCGTGATACAAAATTCCGATCACAATTTTGGCAGAATCTGCAAGCTAGCCTAGGAACGAGTCTGAATTTCAGCACAGCTTATCATCCACAAATGGACGGACAGTCCGAGCAAACAATTCAGATTGTGGAGGACATGCTAAAAGCTTGTATGTTAGACTTCGGAGGTTCATGGGAAGATCACCTACAGATTGTGGAGTTTTCATACAACAACAGCTATCAGGCAAGTATTAGAGTAGCTCCATCCGTAGCACTCTACGATCGAAAGTGTCGTTCACCGCTAAGTTGGGACGACGTCGGAGATCGTGAACTCCTTAGACCAGGGATGATCGTGGCAATTTTGGACGTAGTTCGCACGATCAGGGAAAGGATGCGCATAGCCCAAGACAGGCAGAAGCATTGGACAGATGCAAAACGTTGACATTTGGAGTTCCAACCTGGAGACCATGTATTCCTAAAGATATCTCCAAACAGAGGAGTGACCCTCTTTGGCAAGAGGGATAAGCTAAGTCCAAGATATATAGAACCGTTCTACATACTCGAACGAGTTGGAGAAGTGGCGTACCGTTTAGCACTACCACCCTCATTGGAAGGTGTGCACAACGTGTTCCACATATCCCAGCTATGTCGATATGTGAGCGATCCCAGCAACATACTCGATCACTCAGAGCTCACAGTACAGATTGACCTAACTTGCGAGCAATAACCAGTTGAGATCCTAGACTGAAAGGTGAAGACAATACGGAACAAGGAAGTAAAGTTGGTCCGAGTGATGTGGAGAAAGGATTCTCCAGGAGAATCAACATGGGAATGAGAAGAAGACATGCGTGCAAGATACCCTTATCTATTTGAAAATTATTCCCTATGTAAATGTAAATTTCGAGGACGAAATTTTTATAAGGAGGGTAGAATGTAACGACTCTGAAATTTTTGTACGGAAATTATTCTGTTAATATACAAGAAAAGAGTATTACATCTTGAGTTTGAGTTATAAGTTACTTTTGTTAAATAAAAGCAAGAAGTCAATTGTAGCTCAATGGTAAAGCCTTTGCACTACTGTGACGTAGCCTGTGTATTCGATTCCCATCAGACACAATTTTTTTCTGATTTTTTTATAAAGTTTTTGGAATCCCAAAAGATTTCACGTGCAATACACGGGGAAATGAAAATTTCAGAAAAATCAAACATGTGGAAAATGGTGTAAACACCGATTTAATCTGGTGGCATGAATCTTGAGGCATTTGCCTCAAGATCAACCGGCGGTTTAGCCCTAGGGGTCGGCGGGGACGGTCGGATCTGCTCCATTTTGATCCGTGCTTTGCACACATGACTCTTCAACTCGCCTCAACTCCTCTGCACAGTTTGATTTCCCTGCAATCAAACAGAGGCCCTTCAATTCACCAATTAACACAATTTTAATGCTTTTAATTCACATTTTTAATTCACAAATCCTAATTCTCCATTATAAATACCACCCCCTAATTTGGCTCAGCACCTGAAAATTCTAGCAAAAACACTCTCAAAAGTTCCTAAGTGCAAGTGGAGTAAAGTGGAGTTAGCAAGCAAGCTTTTTCCATCGAAGATCGAAGCCGATTTCGGAGCTCCCGTGACGCCATGACGACACTCTTTCCTCCCAAACCCTTTCTTTGAGTTTTCCAAACTAGAAGTCCCTCCCAAACACTCTTTCTCTTTTTTGAATTTCAACTTTAAAACTTATATCGGTAAGTGAAGTTATTACCGATATCCTTTTTCTAAACCATAGAAACTCCTTTTCCTTTATACTTTGTTCAATCTAATTCTTACACAATACCTGTAACCTTAAATATCAATGTTTAGAATCAAGTTTACCGAAGAATCTCATGTGAAACAACTCTAATTAAACTTTTTCATTAAAATACCTTGAACTTTTTCTTTTAGTTTTGTTAAAACTATACCTTTAGGAAAAACTTCATGGGGTAATGACCTAGTCCACACGTACACTTTGATTTCATAGCACGATACCTATTTGTATGTATTTTTGATCGAAGAATGATCTTTACAATAAAATACCAGATACATTAAAATCGGGTTTCTTTTAAACCGGTATTTCATATTCCTTTACAATTATGAATCTATAAGCTTCGTTAGGGGATCTGCTAATAGATGGTATGGATTATCGTACATTCTTTAGACAGTAGAACGAGATACAACACTCCTCACGGAGTATTCGATCTCGAAAGGATATAAATACTTTTTTTAAGAAAAACGAATTTTCTAAAAAAATAAAACTAAATTTTTAAAATTAAAATTATGTAAAATTATAAATCCATATTTTTATTATATTATGAAACTATATTTTTATAAAAATGAAAGATTAAAAAATGTCAATAAAATACCATCAAGCTACTAAAAAGACTATTTTTCAATAAAATACCATAAACTTTCTTGAGAAGTCGAGACCGGTCGCCTAACTCTAGAATTGGCAGGATTGCTTTCCACTCTCGTAGGGATCTAGAGGTGTGGGCTTGGTTATTCATCATGACCGTGGAATCTATGTTTTTTGTTACTGGCTTAATTTAAAATACAAACCTCCTAATATATCCTATATTTCATATATTTGTTTCTGTTGTTCTGTAATGTGATGTGATCATATAACTGCGTGAGACGAATGCTACTTATATATATATGATATATTAGTAGACACTGTATATGTTTTGCATCCGCGCTAGTCCTGACCCTGCCCTGCCGTAAGTTAAGTAACCTTACGGTAAAGACCCGGGTTCCTATGGCGAATGCGGATGGCATATATGTGTGTTTTATTTTCGTTTCTTCTGTGATGTATAGGAAACATAAATGATGGGACGTCATTAATAAGATTAATGAAAAGAAAAGAAACCTAAAAGATGTTGTAAAATCAAATTTTTCAAAAAGATAGCTCTAGTTCTTGCTTTACATAGTGGTATTCCATTATAAATATCCAGCATCTCATTCGATGAGGAAAGAAGGAGGAATATGGTTCTCGTCTTTTGGTGGTGGTCTCCTAGGGGTATAACTAGGTCAGTGAGTTTGTTTGATTTTCCTAAAAACATACCAGTTTGCTCCATATTTCCTGTAGGCATCACAAACCAAAGAAAACCGACATGGGAAAATTCTAAGCTCAAGTCTTGGGGTTTTAATCTCTGGTTTGGTCCATAAAAATGACACTACAAGGGTTGGGGTCACTAATTACACTCAATTACATCCTCACAACGCAGGATAAGCCTTAACCCTCATCTCGGAATTTTCAAAGTTCACTAAACCACATCGGTTAAATTCTAAACTATGATAGGATATAGGAAACACCAAAACTTAACTAAAAGGGTAGTGATTATATCTCATTTGGCAACTCAAGAAATTTTTTGAGTTGCTCAAAGTCTTCAAAATCTTGACTTGATAACACCATGGTCTTTGTAGTGGGGTTATACACAATTTTTGTGAAAGGGTATAAGGTTTTTGGCTTGGTTTTGAGGGTGGATTGAGGTGGTAGAAGAGGTGGAAGTAGAGGAATGAGGAGGAGAGAAAATGAAGAAGTGAGGAGGAGAGAAAATGAAGAAGAAGTGAGGAAATGGCTAGAATTATGTAGAAGCCTCCCCTTCTCTCTCTCTCTCTCTACCATACCCTCATGTCCCCACAGTACCATGCCACACTTTTATTTTTTTCTTTATTTTTAAAACAAAAGCACAAATAAAACCAATTTATCAAATGAAAAATGTTTCAAAAATAAGTAACAAGTGTTTCGCAACATGCTTACTTGCATGTCACATGCACATAACATACTTAATGCAAAATTAGTAAATACTGATCGAGTATAGTAAATAACCCATTTACAAATAATTGTATAATAATTCATAAAATGCCCGAATCACATAAATACCTTCAAATCAATAATTTATATTAATTTCCCAATTATTATCCAAATTATCGGTATATAATTATACATTTTTATTAAAACTAATCTCCATACTTTTAAACCATCCCTAATATTTATTATTTAATTATTTAAATTTCCAAAAATAATATTTTATATCTGAAATGTTACATTTTTCATGGCTTCTTCTTATTCACCTCCTCCTCCTTCTTCTAAGTAGCTCTCTTAAGCTTAGAAAAGAAAGAAAAAGATAGTGAGAATACTCCTACATCACCACTCTCCATTCGTAGTGAGCTTGGAACGTCAGTCGCTTCACTGGGAGAAGCCGGAGCTTGGATCGGTTTCCCTCGGATGGATCTTCTTCGGCAAGGGCGGTCGCCACTCAAGCTCGATCCGGACAGCGTACACAGAGCATTGAAGGATCTTCCATGATTGGGTGGACACGCGTCAAAGGTAGTATTCTGTATCTTTGCATACTTGGTTTGCTAGTTTAGGAGTTTGGATCGATTCTAAATTCGGGGTTCCTTCGTGTTTGCTTGAAATTTTTGTTCGCCATGCGCGCCTCCGCTATGCCGTGAGCACTAAGAAACCCTACAGTGGTATCAGAGCCTCCCAAACACCTTAAACTAGCTAGTTACGACATTAGAATTCGCGTTTTTTCGGACATCAAAAACTGTCGAAAAAACAGTCCCGAATTTTTGAGTTTTGAGATATTTGCACACCCCTCGGGCTCTCAGTTTGAACCGAGAAGCCGCGGGGTGGTGCGTGGGCACCCGGGGGAAACCCCGGGGGGACTGAATGGCTGGGCCTAGGTGGTCTTGGGGATGGGGACCCGAAACTGCCCCCCAATGGGTAGTTTCGGGTCTGCCTCACCCTTTGGCCACCTCGTGGTGCCCTCGGGGTGGGCTGAAAGGTTATGCTAATGCCCTGGCCATCATCCGTGGCCGTTTGCGGAACAAAATTTTTAATACGATTCGAAACTTGGCGCTAGAATAACCCTAAACCGGATCTAACCATAAACCTAACTAGCAACATAAGAAGCTCTATCTACTATGATTGAAATAGTACCTAAAGAAAACAAGTCCTTCGGGTCTTCGCTCCTCTCCTTTAGCTCTTCAAAAGATGTACGGATTGTGCTTGAACTTCGGCCTCCTCGCGTCAAAGATGATCCACCCGAGAGTGCCTAATTTGACCTCCTACCTTAAATATGAGGTAACTAGAGTACTTAGCTTGCTAATCTAAGTAGCCTAGATGATGTAGAGTGAGATGATGGATTAATATGTCTCACTAACCCTAGGTTTCTCAACTCATGAGGCAATTAGGGTTAGAGTTAGAAAAAGGGAGCAAGGAGAAGATGAGAGTGTTCAAGTGAGAATGAAATAATATCAAGTGAAGAATGGCTAAGTAATAATGTGAACTAATAATGCAAACACAAAATATCTAGATACCAAAAAATATCTAGATGCCACCTTGCATTAATAATTCACAACAAAAGAAAATATCAAGCATACTCAAATAGTAAAGAATGAGTCATGCCATGAGTCACCAAGTAGCCATGCTTCACTTAATGCAAATGAACACCTCATTTCTCCACCTCATTAACCATTAACAATAATGGTTAAAACAAATAATGAGGTGTCTTCTTCTAGAAGTATCTTGGACAATTATAGGAATACCCCTCACCGTATATACATACCCGAATCCATATTCCGAAAAATACGAATACAAAGAGACAAAATAATCCAAGAATATAATACTAAGATCTGGCTTAAACTAAAGCCCACTAGTATTATCCGCCTAAACATCATACGTGCAAAAGTACACGTATATGATCGAAGTCCTGCCGTAAAACCATACGGCCTCTACATCGTTTCGCCCGAAGCAAGGAAACCCTCTGTGTGGGATTCTAAAGACTCGATAGTGCGCTGGCAATGGGTTTAACCACAAGCACGTCAGCGGCATTAGCTGTACGTAACGGCTATCCAGGTACCTATCGAAAAGGAAGGCCGACGAGCAAACTCGTCCGAACTCTTACTGAGCCCATCTGTGACAATCTCCGTGCAGTCCAGTCTCTTCGTCTAAGAGTATCGCATACCGGGTCTAAGGGGTAGTAAATGTCAGACTCTAATAACCCAATAATTCATGCTGAAACTACTGATCAACCTATCAGTAAATCCCAACTGCCTTGGCCAAGGTCCTATGGTCCTGACCAATCGAACACCGTGCGATATTGACTCCCAATACCGGGAGAGACGAATCCTTAACAATCGCTCACTGCCTCCATATGGCTCGGGACTGTACCTAACCAAAACATGTTTGCATGACTCAGTAGAGCCGTGGTAAGGTAGTGATCAAAGCACAGTGGGAACTTACACGAGAAAAATGACGATCTCCGGTCCGAAGACTAACATGTATACATGTCACCTGAGAACTTCCATATGACGATAGGTATTGTACCATCTGGAAGTTCCCCACGAGTCCGTCCAGTGTACTCACACCCAGTGAGCACTTGTATACGATCTTAGGTGCATCAGACCAATAGCCGTAGGACCAACCATCGCCCTACGTCGGGGTCTAGAAACGTATACACTAGTTTACTCTGGAGTATCAATGCCTAGTCTCGATACTCACGCGACTAGGGAACATTTAAGGATGTGCTTATGGACTACCCTGCTCCCACAAGTATGATCGCCATCACAACACAGGTAGTCAAGCAAGATCATAGGGCTTTATCAACATGTAACCGCAATATGTAATAACATGTATAACATATGCCATGTTAAGATAAAGTCAAACCATAATAGTATACTACTGTATCAAGTCTTTATCAATATGTGCAAGCTGGATAAAATATCAATAAAAACAAATACACATATCCTGATAAAAACAACTGAAATAATACACTATATAACTGAGCAAGAATGTCCTGTACATACATATCCCCAATATCCACATGTATACATATACAATAATGGCATCTAGGGCATACATATCCAACACAGGGTCCCACTTGCACTAAAAGCCAGTAATTGTGTACCGAATACCCAACATCTGCACTAAGGCCAGCTGCTGGCGTACCGCATACCCAACATCTCAAAAAATTGCTCAAACTGCGCTTGAGGGAGGGCCTTTGTAAATGGATCCGCCGTGTTTTCTTTAGTTTCCACTCTCCGTACCTCGATCTCCTGGTGATCAATGATCTCCCTGATCAGGTGATACCGCCTTAAGATGTGTCTGGATTTCTGATGGGACCGTGGTTCCTTCGCTAAACCTATAGCCCCATTTTTATCGCAATACAAAGGTATTGGATCAACAATGGATGGAACTACCTGAAGTTCAGCAATGAACTTCTTCATCCAGACCGCTTCTTTTGCGGCATCGCTTGCAGTAATGTATTCAGCCTCCATCGTCGAATCCACGACGGTGTCCTATTTAGAACTCCTCCAACACACCGCTCCTCCGTTGAGGGTAAACACAAAACCCGAGACAGACTTGCTATCATCCTTGTCACTCTGAAAGCTGGAATCGGTAAAGGACTTGGCCCTGAGGTTTCTATTACCGTACACTAAGAACATCTCCTTAGTCCTTCTCAGGTACTTGAGAATGTTCTTCACAGCCGTCCAATGATGGGTTTGACTGATACCGGCTCACCACGCTAAGCGCGTAAGCTACATCTGGTCTGGTACACAGTATCGCATACATTATAGATCCTACCGCCGAACCGTAGGGTATAATACTCATGCAAACGCTCTCCTCATCTGTCTTGGGAGACATCTCTTTGGAGAGGGTGATTCCGTGCAGTGCGGGTATGTTACCTCGCTTGGAATCTTCCATACTAAATCTCTTTAGTACGGTCTCTATGTATCTGGTCTGTGAAAGTCCCAATAATCTCTTAGATCTATCTCTGTAGATCTTGATCCCCAGAATGCACGAGGCATCACCCAGTCCTTCATGGAGAACCTTTGTGATAAGAACAGCTTGACCGATTGTAGCATAGGAATATCATTTCCTATTAAAAGAATGTCGTCCACGTACAAGACTAGGAATATGACAGTTCGTCCTACAATCTTCTTATATATACATGGCTCATCCTCGTTCTTGATGAATTCAAATTCCTTGACTGTTTCATCAAAACAGATGTTCCAGCTTCGCGATACTTGCTTTAATCTATAAATGGATTTAAGCAACTTGCACACCTTCTCGTTGCTCCCACTGTCTACAAAATCTTCTGGCTGATTCATATAAATGCACTCTTCCAAACTTCCATTCAAAAAGGCCATTTTTACGTCCATTTGCCAGATTTCATAGTCATGGAAGGCAGCAATGGCAAGTAAGATCCGAATGGATTTGAGCATAGCCACTGGAGAAAAGGTTTCGTCATAGTCCACTCCTGGTTTTTGACGAAAACCTTTTGCAACGAGTCTAGCCTTATGGGTTTCTACCTGCCCATCTACACCAAATTTCCTTTTGTAGATCCATTTGCATCCAACGGGTTTTACCCCAGGTGGAGCAATATCCAAGGTCCACACTTTATTGGTATACATGGACTCCATCTCGGATAGCATAGCATCCAGCCACTTATCAGAGTCCCTACTGATAATTGTTAGTTGTATGTATGCCCTAGAGGCCAGTATTGTACAGATTATGTATATTATATTGGATGCTTGGACATATATAGAGATGACTTTCTTGCTCGACATGATAGTATGCTATCTGGTTGCTATTTATCTTAACATGTACACTAGTCTCTTTATACTGTCTTATAGTTACATGTTGGTAAAGCCCTTAGGATTTGTACTTGACTACCTGGACTATGATGCAGATCATACTAGTGGGGACATGGTAGTCCATAAGTACATCCTTCAAGGTCCCTAGTCGTGGGTGTATCGAGACGGGGCATCGATATACCAGAGTAGACTAGCGTATACGCTTCTCGACCCATGTGATGGGCGATGGATGATCCCATATCCATTGGTGTTTGACATCAGAGATGGTATACGGGTGCTCAGTGGAGACTGAGTACACTGGACGGACTCGCCGAGAACTCCCAGATGGTATTATACCTCACGTCAGATGGCAGTTCTCAGGTGACACCTGTACAGGTTAGTCTGTAGACCCGAGATCGTCATAGAGTCTTGTGTGATTCCCACTGTGCTTTGATCTCCACCTTACCACGTCCATGAGGGCGTGCAAAACGGTGGTCTTTGGGTACAGTCCCGAGTCACATGGAGGCAATGAGCGATAGGAGGGGTTTCGTCTCTCCCGGTATTGGGGGTTGATGTTGCGCTGTGCTCGATTGGCCGTAACAGGGAAGTCCCTGGCCAGGGCTGATCAGAGATTTGCTGGTAAGTGTTACCAGTAGTTTCTCGACCCGTTACGAGCCTCACATCGGCACGACTTATCGGGTTATTGGAGTCTGACGTTTACCACCCCTAGACTTGATATGCGACGTATCAGACGAAGAGACCGGACTGTATGATAAGTGTTACTGGTCGGATTCGCAGGAGTGTGAGCGGGCTAGCTCGTCGATCTTCTGATCGCTCAATACCCGGGTAGCCGTTACGTTTAGCAGACCGCTGGCGGCTTGTGGATGCTTGATATGATCATCATCTGCTACCGGCGTATTGACGAGTCTTTAGAGTCCTACACAGAGGTTTCCTGGCTCAAGCGAAACGAAATAGGAGCACATATGAGATATGTGCAGGACCGAGAATAATGCGTGTATGTGATACCGCATTTCATTCTCGCGATATATGTTTCGATTGGTTATATTCGATATGACCTAGTTATCGAATCATTGATTCGATAAATCGATACATTGGATTCTAGTCGGTTATGTGCGACATGACCGGATCATTGAATCAAATGTTGATTTAATGATTTAATGCATAATTATATATTTGATATATTGCATTGCATTAACTAGTATTGGTTCACTTTAAACGGATTTTTCTCACTTGATGCACATTGTATATGTGATATGCTTTAGTGCACATTTTTGTATCATGTTTGATGATACTTGATCATTTAGTTAAGTGTATAGAATTAATCCATGGTTAATTTGATAATTAGGGTTTTGCATATTTATTTATTTATTTATTTGTTTATTTATTTAATTGGAAAAGATAAAGATGAGAATGGTGGCTTTCTTTGTCATTAGTTGAAGCTTCATGAAGCTTTGACTTTGCTAACCATCCTTATCTTCATGCTTAACCCTAACCCATCCAAGTGACCATGGTTAATTCTCTACACTTAACCCTAGTTCAAGTTATGATAAGTATTTGATTTAAATTTATTTTTATCACAAGACTTATCATATTCTTTTCTTGAGTTCATCTTCTTCTTCTTCTTCAAGCTTGCTACTCCAATGGCAACTTGAGTTTTAGTGAGAGAAATCCAAATCTAAAGTGAACCCACCTCCTATTTCTTCACCCTCTACCTCTTGCCAAGTTGTTTTGGGTGTTTACTTCACAAGTTTCACAAGTTTGTGAAGTCGGAGCTTGAGTTTGTGCAACCTCGACGTAGATCGTCTTTGACACAAAGCCGACGACCTATTCCGCACGTTTCTCCGATGAAGCCGTCACGAGAGTCCAAGCTTCAAGATGGACAGCGAGAAGACTTCGTTGCGGAGCCGTGGAGGTGGATATCCGGATCTACAAAGGTTGTAATTTCCGTATCCTAGTAGTTAAGTGTTAACTAGCTTTTAGTTTCGCCTAGAATTCTAGCGACGATCCGTAGTCTAGGGTTTCTCGGCACCAAAAATTTTAAATTGGCATGTTCGATGCCTTGTGAGACCTTACTAGAGTGCCTAGGAACCGTTCAATAATGGCCTGCCTGAAACTAGTAGGATCATCTTCTTCCAAGATGCAATCCTCTCGATCCCCGTCTATGAGAAAACCGTAGTATCTCTCGGGCGGATGAGAAATCCTACTAGATCTGCGGAGTGGCTGAAGTTTGTCTGGGATTACTGAATCTAGTGGTTCTACCAAATCTTCAGTTACATTTTATGGTTCAGAAATTTCTTCCAGTTTTACCGTACTCCCACTAACTTCTTTTGCAAGAAGTCCCCTTTCTAAAAAGGTAGCGTGGTGAGATATAAACACCTTCTATTCCTCAGTGTGGTAGAACAGATATCCGTGAATTCTTAGGATATCCCATAAATTTATATAGAACTGATCATGCCTAAAGTTTGTCTGGTTTCTGTGTTTTCACATAGGCTGGACAATCCCATATCTTAAATCGCTTAAGATATGGATTCCGTCCACTCCATATTTCATATGGAGTCTTAGGCACAGATTTCGATGGAACGTAATTCGGTAAGTATGCTGCTGTCTGAAGCGCATATCCCTAAAATGAAAGAAGTAACTCAGCACTACTCATCATAGAGCGAACCATATCCAAAAGGTTACGATTCCTCCGCTCCGATACACCATTGTGTTGTGGTATATATAGAGGAGTAAGCTGAGAGAGAATTCCATTCTCTTTTAAATATTCTAGGAATTACGTGCTTAAGTACTCCCCTCCTCTATCAGATCGGAGGATCTTGATACTTTTTCCTGTCTGGTTCTCTACTTCGTTCCTGAATTCTTTGAATTTCTTCAGATTTATATTTCAAAAGATACACATATCCGAACCTAGAGAGATCGTCAGTGAATGTGATGAAGTACGAGAACCCACCCCTTGCATGTATAGACATCGGACCACACACATTACTGTGTATGAGTCCCAAGAGCTCTGCTGCTCTTTCTCCGTATCCGGTGAACGGAGATTTGGTCATCTTTCCCTTAAGACAGGACTGACAAGTTTCATAAGATGAAAATTCGAACGTATTCAAAAACCCATCTTTATGCAACTTACTTATTCTTTTCTCTCTGATATGACCAAATCTACAATACCACAAGTAGGATTCGTTCATTTCTGGACTCTTCCTCTTACTTGTGTTTTGTACGTTGAAAACTGTGTATTGATTTAGAACATAGATACTATTACACAGTATACCTTCTGCAACCAATACCTGATTAAGGCAAATGTTCATGATATTTCTATCAAGAAAAAACTTATATCCATCTTTATCAAGTAAAGAAACTGATATGATGTTGCAAACCATGAAAGGTACATAGTAGCAATTGTTCAAAATTATAGTATTGCCTTTAGGCAACACTAGGTGATATTCATCGACGAGTGCAGTATCAACTTGTGCTCCGTTCCCTACTCTGAGGGACATATCACCAGGTCCAACCATCATACTTTTTCTCAGTCCCTGCAATAAATTACAGATATGAGATCCTGATCCGATCTGACCGAAAAACAGTTCTCAATAACAAGAACACATGAAGAAGACGCAATAATGTGCTTCTTCTTCGTTAGGGTTATCAAGGAATCCATGCAATCCTCTTTCCCTTACTCATACTCATAACTGATGTCATAGTTTAGAGCCGAACCGACGTTCCCCAGCCCTGAATAAGAATTCGGATCGGTCAAGCAATACATTTTATTATCTTGATTAGGGTGTGAAATGGTTGCTACCTAGAGAAAGAGAAAAGAAACACTTAGCGTGCGCTCTTGCAAGATTATATTAGTAATTAGTTTATCTAACCAGGATAGCTCCCATTGTTTCCTTGAATTCTCCATCAAATCTTAAAAGGAGAATTAGTCGGGATTAATCGCACGTTACAATACTTGCTTAACCTTTCGGCCAGGCTAGTGTTGGTATTTCGAGGGAGGTTTTCCAACGCTTTCGCGATGTTCCTTAATTATGTAAGCTCTTTTCCCTAGAGGTGTAGCTCCGCTAACACCGTTCTAGACACCTACTTGGTTTATAGCATTGATTGTTTAATGAAATAATCTCCCAAGAGTAATCCTGCTCATTAGTCGGATCGGGATCCAACTATCATTGTGTGATGACTTAGATGAAATCCACTCTAGTCACCACACTCCAGAAGGTATACTAAATCTTCAAATTTCCTGTATATTTGAAACTCCCGATGTGGTTTTTTTCCCCTAGGACCCTAGTGACGTTGATGAAGTCAACAAATCAAAGAGTCCTAATCAAGTTCAACCCGTCATTATCTTGACTACATTAAACCCACCCGCATAACCCTTGACGGAGTCAAACAAGGTTATACGAATGTCCTAATCAATCGCAACTAATGCTACAAACGAGCACCACTTAGCTACCGTACATCACACCTTGACAGAGTCAACAAACGCAGCACGAATACTAAGTACTACTCATAGGAAATGACAGAGGGCTACAGCTGGGTTTTTGGTGAAAACACCTTTAACGTAATGAACTTGATATCGTTGAAGAAACCTGCACAGTTTTGAAAAGGAGTGGTTTAGGCTCCACTTTTGAAAACCTCTGGTTGTGAAGAAAACTGAGTAATCTATAGTATAAGCTTTTTCTCAAAAGGTCACTCCCCGTGAAGGGATCTCAGCTCTTGCCTCCTCGAATGAGGTGCTGGATAATCACAACCGAATATCACTATGCAAAGCGAAAGAATATAACTGTAGTTTTTCGAAATTTATTCCAACATATTTTTAGGTTTCTTTTCTTGCATTAATCAAAATTAATGCGGCCCCATCAATTAAACCTATCACACCAGAAAAGAACGAAAATACAATGTACGTATTGCCATCCGCGTTCGCCACTGGGCCCTGTCATCACCCATTACGTTACTTAACTAACGGCAGAGCGGGGGCTGGACTAGCGCGGGTGCAAAACATATACAACATCTACTAGTATATATATAAATATATATAACATTCGTCCCAGGCATGATAATAAGCAATATCACAGAATCTCAGCCAACAACACAGAATGGTGGATAATCTTGGAGCCCCAGGTTTCATTTGAGCCGCAAATGAGACCCGACGTTCCTGGTCATGTGGATAGCCTGTGCAATAAAAACCTGGACCCTTACGAGCGCGACAAGTTACCCGCCAATTCCAGAAGTAAGGCAACCCTAATCAACAAAGTGAATGGGACACCCAATACTTCACGGAATTATGTAACTTAGGCGCCCCTCCGTGGGTCAAATTATACCCCCTACGAGTGCGGCGAATAGCCCGCCAATCTAGAGTAAAGCCCCCTCCGTCTCAACACCATGAGATGCGGGTTTGTTGCCCTCTAGAACCCGGCTTTTTGTGCACTCCACCTTGGGGTAAACCTAGTACAAAAAAGAAAAATAATATGTATAATGGTGACATCGACCTCAACCCGGTCATGCCCCAATCAAATAATATACAAAGGCTGTAACGGCTGTCCACATGTCGGACGCTCGTCCCGCAATAACAAATGTACAAATGAATCTCAACTGTACTACTAACATTGCACCACAAGCTATCCACCATGACTATCCAACCACAAGCATAGCACAAACACAGAACATCAACGTAAATGTCATGTTCGCAAACCCGTCTAAAAGAACATATAGTAGTTAGACAAGTTATACTGCTCAAATGACATTCACGGTCGCAGATAAAAGTGAATGTACTGAAACTATTAAACGGTGTTAAAAATAACGACTTTAAAATACCACGCATTGCCCCAAAACTCAAGATAACATAATATCCAACCTGGGAAAACCAAATAACACCCGAAACCTTAAATCCAAGAGACAAGAACCTAGAACAAAATTCAAAGCATTTCTTCACAAAAAAACTGGTGGGGCCGGTTATATGGGTGATTTGGCCGGCCACATGGTGATAGAATTGCCTCTTTTTTGTTTTGTGTTCATATAACAACTAAAGGAGCACTCTGCAATTATTTAAAAAAAATTACAACCTCTGAAAATTTCGACAGAAACTTGGATTTTCGTTTCGTGTTTCGGAGTTATTTCGGTTTTGTTATATTAACATTGTTTAAATCTGCTAGTATAGGGTTTATGGGCTGGCACTGATACCATGAAAGGTTATGCTAATGCCCTGGCCATCATCTGTAGCCGTTTGCGGAACAAAATTTTTAATACGATTCGAAACTTAGCGCTAGAATAACCCTAAATCGGATCTAACCATAAACCTAACTAGCAACATAAGAAGATCTATCTACTATGATAGAAATTATACCTAAAGAAAACAGGTCCTTCAGGTCTTCGCTCCTCTCCTTTGGCTCCTCAAAAGATGTACGAATCGTGCTTGAAGTTCGGCCTCCTCGCGTAAAAGATGATCCACTCGAGAGTGCCTAATTTGAGCTCCTACCTCAAATATGAGGTAACTAGATGTCACGACACAAAATGGCACGTGACTGGCACTTGAATCATATGAAGTCTATAGGACCCCATCTAATTCAAGTAAGCCAAAATCCAAGAAATCTAAACCATTTAAAAGAAGAAAGTGAAGGAAAACTTATTTTTAAGTAAGTGGTTTTAATAAAAAGTGGCATTAAAAATTTTAAAGCAACATCACATTTTCCTGAAAATTTCGGCAGAGTCTCCCTTGTAAATACTGACCCCAAACGGGTACAACATGAATAATATACGTAAATGATAAAAGGCATCCCTAAGCGGGAGCTAGCACTTCGCCAAATGGCTGTCATAACCACGCAAGCAATATAATATACAACGCCGAAGGGCGAGGATCAAAACTCAGAAGAAAACCAAAGGAAAACCATAATGATACAAGCGCGACTCTAAGGTCGAAACAGTATACACTGGTCTTCTAAGTCTAACAATAATACAAGTCTGGTTGATGGAGTTTACTAGATACAACTGAATAAATAAAATACAATGGTGGTCACGATACAAGTGAACCCACCTACCAAAACAATCACCCGGAAAGAAGCAGTGTGCCGGCAAAGCCGCCAAGAAAACCTGTACGGCAAAACCTGCAAGAACTGTGGCACAACGGGGGTGAGTTTCCAACTCGTGGGTAGAAAATATCACCGAGGAGAAATCGCATGTATGACTCAATCCTAGATCATACGGTAATATATCCTCAAAAATATAAAGCCTGAAGCATAATAATAATGACAAGGGTAAACATCTATACATAAGTGTAATACCAAGTGCTCGTGTCAAGACTCAGGTAGCAACATATCATATATATGATGTATGAATGCATAAAAACAGAATACATCTAAATGAGAAAACTGTTTTCTTATCTCAGTGAGATTTCTATATAAAAATCGAGTATCATCAATTAAATCAACAGAGAATCGGTGTCAAGTATCGACACAAAATATATATCTCAATATCTCAATATCTCAGGTTCCGGCAATCCGTACTGGCCTGTATCATCAAATCTCATTATCTCAGGCTCCGGCTATCCGGACTGGCCTGTATCATCAAATCTCAAGACTACGTTGGTATCCGCCGGATATCCGCCGCGTCATAATAACCGGTCGGTAGTGCTCCCCTGCCAGGCTCACCGCCATCATCTGCAACCATCTTGCCCGGGGTACCGCACCGGATCCACCATACACCCACAGACGGTTCATCCTCTTCCTCGAATCGGGTGTATGATACTGCTCAAGAGCCGAGAAAACTCATGGTGGACACCCCTCAAATCATATCAGGAGAAAACCGTAATTTTCTATCTTTAAAATGATAATGAGTTTATAAAATCTTTGCGGTTTCTCTAAATCCAGAAATTTCGTGGAAATCCGAAATCCCAATCTCAAGAGTAAATAATAGTAAATTATCAGCATAAAACTCCATAATATTGCATGACAAATGAATATATGAATGCACCTGATATCAAGCAAGGAATGGAATAATTAAACTAGCATAATAAAAAAATAACATAATAGAACTATCAACTAGCAAGTTATGTCAATGAAGTAATACTTCTAAAGTGTACGTGTCATGGCAATTACCGATGATGATATGTGTGAGCCGGCAAGCGAGTGTACGTGGAGCATACGCATCATCGGTAATGGTGCTGGTGTCCTAACAACAGGTTTCATAATAACTAACGAAAATACATATAAGCATGCGATGCGAATAGCAAGAATAAATGGCAAATGAATAGTAAATGCAACAATAAAAAAATATACAATCCTATATACGAGTCATACAGTTTTTGGTATCTGAAATCGCACGAATCGTGGTGTTTAGAAAATAGGGGCTACGGTGTTTTTAAGAAAATGTACATCCTTTGAAATATCCGAAGTATCCCTTGGTCTGTCTTAAAATACTCACGATTCGTTAGTTTTGGAAATAAGTATGACTCGCCTAGATCTAACCTCTACTAAGTAAACCACAGGACTAAACTAACAGATTATTCGAAAGGGTAAGGAAAACCACCTAAGTCTGAGTCGATACTTATATCTAGCAGTCGGTGATCCCGCCTCAATAGTATCATGTACGATACAATATATAATATGACATTCTCGAGTCAAGAGTGCGGATCTATCATCATAATTATATCTCGTACGGTAAATCCATCGTACGGCATCTCAAATATGGGTACAGGTCGAATATCATATTTATCTCATTATTCATCTGGTTTCCTTATCATCATATCCTG
Organism: Agapanthus africanus; assembly: GCA_030015575.1. NCBI lineage: Eukaryota > Viridiplantae > Streptophyta > Magnoliopsida > Asparagales > Amaryllidaceae > Agapanthus > Agapanthus africanus. The sequence continues at coordinate 403,164,999 of CM057349.1, read as the reverse complement.
AATTAGAGGCACTGATCTAAATTCTAGTATATTCCGATACCATCAACATATATATATATATATATATATGCGTGTGTATGAAAACACATCGCCTAAAGATCCGCTATAATATCATGCCGTATCTCATAATACGAACCAAGTCACATCACCGATCTCGTGGCATCATGCCCAATCACATTGACTCATCTCCAAGTACCATATACTATCCTCATCATCCATGTATATGTATACACACATACATATATATACACACACACATACATACTCACATACATATATGTAAATATATATATATATATCCCTATATACGTACAAGTACATCAAATGTATGCGTGTGTGCAAACCTTTACTCTAGGATTTCGCGACTAAGAAGCTAAACTAAGTTACTTCTAATTACACTAAAACAAACCCATAAACACCTAAAACCTATCCTGATAATCATTAGTCTCACAATACACACACACACACACACACACACACACACACACACACACACACACACATATACACACACGTATTCGTATACTACACCACGAAACTGCAGGGGTGTTATACGCCATCCACCCGACTTCCCCCGTAGATATATATCTACTCACTTGATCCTTGCTTGCCGAAGTCGATGTCACCATGCTCTTGCTTGTCGTCCCGAAGCTCACCCGGAGGTACCTACACATATAAACACATAATATCGTAAACCAAAATCGCGCACGAAAGCCAAAACGGCACGCGTATCACACATAGGCTAAAACCTATGGTCTACTCATGCAAAAGAGCCAAATAACTCTCGACATCAACGTACAAATGCCAATCGATCGAGAATAAACACAATACCAAAAATTCAAGTCATTTAAAGTCACAAAACAAAACAAGACATCAAGAAAAAGGCTCCAGATTTTAGTTCAGGTAAAATTGGGCTAAACAAACTGTACTGGGGTGCTGTATAGGAGGTATATGAGCTACAGAAGCAACCTGGACCCAACATTCCACAATGTAGCCGGCAACTATACCTAAAAATCCGGCCAGCTCAGTTATATTGGATTGGATTGGTCTCGTATTAGCAAGGTGGCCTCCTAATGTCCAATCTAGGTCAATGGAGTTGTTTGCTTTTCCAGTAATAGCCTCGGATCACTCCAGATTCCCTGTAGGCCTCAAATTCTCACAAAACCGATATCTCGATATCTAAATCCAATTGCATGGTCTAAGCTCTGTTTTAATTCAAATGTTTAACACTTAAGGGGGTTGTAGTCACAAGTTACACTCAAGTTCACCATCACAACTCAAGAAATCCACAAAACCTCATCTTGGAATTTTCCAAGATCGCCAAACTTCACTAAATGAATTCTAAACTAATCTAGAGGCTATATAAACTCAATTATTAAACTAAGGGTGAAACGATTACCTCATTTGGCAAACCCTAGAATCCCCTAGAGCTCAAAATCTAATTTTTCTTGATCTCCCATACTAGTAGTGAGCTTGTGCACATTTTTTGTGAAGAGGGTGCATGGTTTTGATGTGTTCTTGGGATTGAAGTGAGTAGGTGTAAGTGGTGGAAGGAGAGGCAGCCATGAGGGAAAGAAGAGGAAGGAGGAAGGATAAAGATGATGAAGACAAACCCTAACGCGCCAAAGTCAAAAGACCCCTCACCCTCTCTCTCTTCTCTCTCTTGCCCATACCATTTATTTTAATCTTTTCTTTTCTTTTCTTCATTTCCTTAATGAAAAAAACTCATATGCAAATAAAAGATAAACAAAGATGTCATAGTTCAAAAATAAAATGAAGCAAGTGTGTAACATGACATGGTGCATATCATGATGCAACAATCAAGTTTAATGCAAGATTAGTGATAATTAATCAAGCTTAGGCATGAACATGTATATAATAAATTATATAGTTAATAAAATGTCTAAATCTCATAAATTCTTTAAAAATCAACATTCAAATGTAATTTCCCAATATTTTTTTCCAAATCTATCGGTATATGATTATACCACATCATTAAAACTAATTTCCACATATTAAAATATTCGTAATATTTATCATTTTAATTATATAAATTTCCAAAAATAATATTTTATTTTTCTTAAATATTACACTAGAGTACTTAGCTTGCTAATCTAAGTAGCCTAGATGAAGTAAAGTGAGATGATAGATTAATATGTCTCACTAACCCTAGGTTTCTCAACTCATAAGATAATTAGGGTTAGAACTAGAAGAGGAGAGCAAAGAGAAGATGAGAGTGTTCAAGTGAGAATGAAATAATATCAAGTGAAGAATGGCTAAGTAATAATGTGAACTAATAATGCAAATACAAAATATCTAGATATCACAAAATATCTAGATTCCACCTTGCATTAATAATTCACAATTAAAGAAAATATCAAGTATACTCAAATAGTAAAGAATGAGTCATGCCATGAGTTACCAAGTAGCCATGCTTCACTTAATGCAAATGAACACCTCATTTCTCCACCTCATTAACCATTAACAATAATGGTTAAAACAAATAATGAAGTGTCTTCTTCTAGAAGTATCTTGCACAATTACAAGAATGCCCCTCACCGTATATACATACCCGTATCCATATTCCAAAAAATACGAATACAAAGAGACAAAATAATCTAAGAATATAATACCAGGATCTGGCTTAAACTAAAGCCCACTAGTATTATCCGCCCGAACAACACATGTGCACAAGTACACATATGTGATCGAAGCCCTGCCGTAAAACCATACGGCCTCTACATCGTTTCGCCCGAAGCAGCGAAACCCTCTGTGTAAGACTTTAAGGACTCGACAGTATGCTGGCAGTGGATTTAACCACAAGTACGTCAGCGGCACTAGCTGTACGTAACGGCTACCCAGATACCTGTTGAAAAGGAAGGCCGACGAGCAAACTCGTCCGAACTCCTACTGAGCCTATCCGTGACAATCTCCATACAGTCCGGTCTCTTTGTCTAAGAGTATTGCATACCGGGTCTAGGGGGTGGTAAACATCAGACCCTAATAATCCAATAATTCATGCTGATGAGGCTCAGGACCAATCCGGGAAACTACTAATCAACCTATCAGTAAATCCCAACTGCCTTGGCCAAGATCTTATGGTCCTGACCAATCTAACACTGTGCGATATCGACTTCCAATGCCGGGAGAGACGAATCCCCAACAATCTCCCACTGCCTACATGTGGCTCGGGACTATACCCAACCAAAATATGTTTGCACGACTCACTAGAGCCGTGGTAGGGTAGTGATCAAAGCACAGTAGGAACTTACACGAGACAAATGACGATCTCAGGTCCGAAGACTAACCTGTACACATGTCACCTAAGAACATCAATCTGACGATAGATATAGTACCATCTGGAAGTTCTCTGTGAGTCCGTCCAGTGTACTCACACCCAGTGAGCACCTGTATACGATCTTAGGGGCATCAGACCAATGGCTGCGGGACCAACCATCGCCCCGCATCGGGGTCTAGAAACGTATACACTAGTCTACACTGGAGTATCAATGTCCAGTCTCGATACTCACGTGACTAGGGACCATATAAGGATGTGCTTATGGACTACCCTGCTCCCACAAGTATGATCGCCATCACAACGCAGGTAGTAAAGCAAGATCCTACGGGCTTTATCAACATGTAATCGCAATATGTAATAACATGTATAACATATGCCATGTTAAGATAAAGTCAAACTATAATAGTATACTATTGTATCAAGTCTTTATCAATATGTGCAAGCTAGATAAAGAATCAATAAAAACAAATACACATATCCCGATAAAGACAACTAAAATAATATACTATATAACTGAGCAAGAATGTCCTGTACATACATATCCCCAGTATCCACATGTATACATATACAATAATGGCCTCTAGGGCATACATATCCAACATGGGGTGCCCCCTCTAGGCCCCCTGACTTGAAGTTAATTTCGTGCTCTAACTCCCCGCGAAGGTTCGGGCGCGTTTCGTTTCAATTCGGACTTCCGAATTGGCTCAAAACTCGACTTTTTTGGATGTTTATTACACTTGGTTTTTTATCCTTGGTATATTTGGGATGTGTGCTAATTGTGTTTTGGGATTCTAATGTCGTGACTTCATTTGCATGCATGGATGTGTTGTTAACGTTGTCTAATTTCTATATGCTCAATTAGACGGGTTACACACTTATTTCGGTTACTTATTTCTGGTGATATATATCTTGATTATGGCATAGTCGGATTGTCGTGTCGGCTAGCCCCTTGTGTGTTGCTTGTACAGTTTTGATTTATTTTGTTGTATTCATTTGTTTGGGACAAGATCCAACATGTGGCCACCGTTTCCATATTATGTATATTCTTTTATTGGGGCTCGACCAGGATGCGGTCGATGTCACCATTGTATATATTTCGTTTCTGTACTAGGATCAACCTAGGAGAAGTGCTCGAGTAGCCAGGTTCAAGAGTGCAGCAGGTGGCCATCTCATGGAGTTGAGACCGGGCCGCCTTGCTCTAGAATTGACGGGCTGTTCAACGCACTTGTAGGGGTTTTAGGATTCGACCCATGGAGGGGTGCACAAGTTATCGGATTCTTGAAAGCGGAGCGTGATCGACTCATTTCATTGAGGGCGTGTTACCCAGTTTCTAGGATTGGCAGGTGGATTTCCGCACTTGTAGGGGTCTAGGATCGACTATGTATGGACTATCCACACGACCAGGAAATGTCGCGTTTCGTTTACGGCTCAGATGAAACGCGGGGCTCCAAGTTTATCCAATATTCCATATTGTTGTTCACATGCAAGTGATGATTCTTATCTGCTTGTGATGATTATTATCTGCCTGCGATATTGATATATATATATATATATATTAGTAGATGTTTCTATATGTTTTGCATCCACGCTAGCCCAGTACCCGCCCTGCCGTAAGTTAAGTAACCTTACGATGAAGACCCGGGACCCCATGGCGAATGCAGATGGCATATAAAAACATAATATTTTAGTTGTTGCTGTTGTGGCTTAGAAACTAGATTTGATGGGACTGCATTATATCTTTAATGCAAAGAAAACAAATCTATTTGATGTTGTCGGAACCAATTTTTAAAACTACTTGGTTTTTTTCAAAACAATTGTCGTATTCTTTTGCTTTGTATTGAGATATTCGGTTAGGAATATCCAACACCTCATTCTATGAGGGAAGAGCCTTGATCCCTTCACGGGAAATTCGCTCTTAAGCAAAGGTTTATGTTACTAGTTTTAAAAAGCGGAGCTTAAACCACTTCATTTCAAAGCCACTCGAGTTCCTTCAACGATATCAAGTTCATTACGTTAAAAGTTTTTCGCCAAAAACCAACCGTAGCCCTCCATCGTTTCCTACGAGTAGTACTTAGTATTCGTGCTACGTATGTTGGCATTATCAAGGCGTAGTGATCGGTAGCTGAGTATTGCTTGTTTGTAGTTTTGTTTCCGATTATTTAGGACAGTCGCATATCTATGTTGGCATTGTCAAGGGTTATGCGGGTGGGTCTAAGTTAATCATGATAATGACGGGCTGAACTTGACTAGCGGCTTATGATATGTTGGCTTTGTCAATATCATAAAGTCGCTAGGGGCAAAAACCATATCGGGAGTTTCGAATATAAAGGAAATTTACCAGGCATGCGCATACCTTCTGGAGTGTGATGACTTGAGTAATTCTGTCAGCTTATCACACGATGATAGTTGGGTCCCGATTCCCACTGATGAGTAGGTACTACCCCTCGGGAAATTTTTCACTTCACAATTAACTAACCTATTAGGTGTCTAGAAAGTGTTAATGAGGTCACGCCTTTACGGAAACGGGGTTATTAATTGGGTCCGTACGAAAGCACGGGAGACCTCCCTCAGAGTACCAATACTGATCTGGCTGAACGGTTAGCGAACTTGTAATGTGTATATGATCCTGACTAGTTCTCCTTTTAGGGTTTGAAGGAGAATTCGAGGAAACAGTGGGAGCCATCCTGATTAGATAAAGTGATAACCAATCTAATCTTGATAGTGTGCACGCTGAGTGTTTCTTTTCTCTCTCTCTCTCTCTCTGGTACAGCGATCCATGACTTACCTAAAACTCATTAACCAAGTTAACCGAACCTTCTTACACACGTTGGGTTTGGATTGTCATGATTCATGACAAAGTCACAAATATTCCTGCTGCTCCTACTTTCTCTTTGCATTTCTCCAAAACACTTCGTATCACTACGATGATCTATATTGCTTGGAAATGGCCGTTGTATAGTTACATACGGACTAGAAGAAATTATTTCAGTCGAGGATGGTCACTGGTTCTGGAGAATTTAGATTGTATTATTCGGTCGTCTCTTTTTTTTACCTTCTCTCAGGTTGCAAGATCTCCTTGTATTAGAAGAGTACACCTATTACGCTTATTGGGTAATTATCTTCCAAACCTTAGGCAGGTGCCGAAAGGTAGGAAAAGAAGAAAACCGATTAGCGCAAGTGTGGTGTACAGATGGTAAGATGTAGAAACATATAAAGGGATTGAAGCAAGGGCAAACGAAATTGCTACTACTGTCATAAATCTGGATTGGGAAAAGGTATCACTAGGTGTTTCCCCCAATAAAAGAGTAAAGCTCTGTTCAAAGTAATGAGGCAGCACCTCGCGTGCCCTCCACAAGGGTGCTAGCACCAGAGCCAATCTTATAGGATTAAATCCTATGATGGTGCATCACGTGCTCCTCACGCGGACGCCAGTGTGTAAAGCACAAAAGAATCTATTAAATTAAATAAGAGTTAAAACTCACATATAGCACCGCACGTGCTCCTCACGCGGGCGCCAGTGTGCAAAACACAAAAGAATCTATTAAATTAAATAAGAGTTAAAACTCTTATATAGCGCCGCACGTGCTCCTCACGCAGGCGCCAGTGTGCAAAGCACAAAAGAATCTATTAAATAAGAGTTAAAACTCTCATTTAGCGCCGGCGCGCACGTGCTCATCACGCGGGCGCCAGTGTGCAGAGCACAAAAGAATCTATTAAATAAGAGTTAAAACTCTCAGGGTTCGCCTAACTTGCACAACACGTGAGCGCCGGCGCCCAGGTAGAATTAAATTCTACTCTCTGTTAAACAGAGCCGTTGGATCAAAGATCCAACGGAGATGATAAATCATCAAAAATTCAGAATTAAATTCTGTTGGAAGAAAACATTCCCCAAATCTTTCTAAAAAATAAGAAAGATACCTTCGGTTGGATCATAGAATAAACTTTTATTTTGGGATATATTCCCTCAATCATTTTAAACAAGAAAAATTGCCCTCTATAAAACAGAGAACGCTTAGATTAAAAATCCAATAGTGATTAAAAATCACCATTTCATAGAATAAAACTCTGCATATGGGAAAATATTTCCCCAATCTTGTTAAAAAACAAGAAAATATGTTCTGTAAAACAGAAACCCTTGGAGCAAAGATCCAATAATGGGTAAAATTCCATAAATCAATTGGAATTTCTCAATGAGAGATTTCCTCAAAACTAATTAATAAACTGTCTCTGCTATATAAAGGACCCAAGACTTCAAGTCTGATATAGAGGAACCTTCCCATAAGCTTCTAAAAAGAAAAGAGACAGAAAGCTTCAAAAGGAACAGAGAATTAAATTCTCAAGAAAGAAGATCTCCCTCCTCAAAACTCTAGGTAAATAAAAAATAGAGATCAAAATATCTCATTTGCCTATTAAAGGGTTTAACCCTTTTAAAAGAACTTAGTTCTTTTTATGGATCTAAGATCCGCGAGGCAAGTCTCCCACAAGTTGAGAATTTAATTCTCATCGGGAAAAACTTATTCTTGAGAATCAAAAATTCAGAAAAAAAACCAGAAATTGAGTTCCTTAAAAACAAAAGCATACAAGAGAAACCTAGTTCTTATAAAAGAACTTAGTTTTTAAAAATGAAGCTTGATCCTAGATCTTCAAAACAAAGATCCTGATGATCATTAATGGGCAAAAATGCCATCAACAGAGGAGAAAAGAATTCAACGCCCCACGTGCTTCCCACATGGGCGCCTCTAAAAGAGCCTAGCGCCTCACGTGCTCCTCACATGGGCGTCACAAAAGAGAAGAATCCTTAGCACTCATTGGGCAGCGCCCGGCGCCCGGCTTCCAGCGCCGCACGTGAAAATCATGAGGGCGCCATAAAGTGCTTAGCACCCCATAAAAAAAGAGCCAAACGGATGAGTGTTCAACACTCATTGGGTAGCCCAGCGCCTCACGTGCCCCCCACGTGGGCGCCACACAATAGAAGAAAATAGTGCTTAGCACTCTTCACACAGCCCAAAACGACTGAGTGCTCAACTCTCATTAGGCAGCGCCCAGCGCCTCATACGCTCTCCACGTGGACGCCATAAAGAGTGCCTAGCACTCCATATAAAGACAAAATAAGTAAAGTGTTCAACACTTATTGGGCAATGCCCATGACTAAAACCTCCACATGATTATATGTGGGCACCAGAACTCATATAAGTGCTCAGCAATTTTTGCATAAAAAAGATAGACTGAATAAACCGAGCTCAAACAAGTGCTTAACATGTTTTCGAAAAAAAAAGGGGAGAATAAGCAGACTAAAGCCCAAATTGGCTAAGTTGCTAAAGTCTTGCAACTGAGTTCAAATACTCTGTTACTGGGTCTTAAATAAAGAAGATTCTAAAATGTTATTAAGTGGATCTTAGTCTCAAATTGGACTAACGTATCATTAACAAAAAAACAAATCAATCGAGCCCATCTGCTCTTGATTTCCAAGGTCTCAAATATGACCAAAAATTCTTGAGTTCACAACAACCCCTTTAAGGGTACATCTCTTCACACCTCTGATACATGTCGCTGTAATTTCTCAACGTCTTCAGAGAGGTGGCGGGTCCCGACGACCCACAACTTCTTCCCTTGATGCACTTCCAAATTGACATGTATACCTCAAATCGGATCGTGCCCCAAATTAGGCACATTCCATATCAATATTGTTCACTTCGTCACATAACAAATACGCGTGCGCGCAAGATGAATGTAGGACCAAAATGTTCTTAAACTAATATTCGCCCCCAAATACGGCGACAAAGGACCGAAATATCCTTAAATTAATATTCGCCCCCAAATACGGCGACAAAGGACCAAAATGTCCTTAAACTAATATTTGCCCCCAAATACGGCGATAATGGATCGAAATATCCTTAAACTAACATTCGTCCCCAAAATGGAAATGTTGGACCGAAATATCCTTAAACTAACATTCATCCCCAAAACGGGAATGTGGGACCGAAATATTCTTAAACTAATATTTGCCCCCAAATACAGCGATAATGGACCGCGATGTCCTTAAACTAAAATAATTGAGCTCGAACGCTCATGCGTTTTAAGTCAATCTTTATCTCAAACCAGATTAATGATCCTTAAATCAACCCCAACCCAAATCTAAAAATATACGGATTTAGACTAATTCAAGCCCTACGGGCGACGACATAAATTAGTCTCTGTATACAATCCACGGGCAACCAAAACCAAAACAAAACACACGACACAAAGTGAACTTCTGGAGCAGGAGAAAGTGGTTATCGTGATGCGGTAACGTAATTAACTGCAGGGGTTTACGCCTGCTGGGAAGAGCGTCCCCACAATAAAAAATCCTCACAAACGAGGGGGAATCTGATAAAGTCTGCTACAACGGCTATGTCCGTCCAAGCCTCCGATATACGGTGCTATAAATCAGCTTGGTATTTTCGGAGAGGTAGACGGATAAATTTAAATAGCATCTGCCCCCAGGATTCAAGCCGGACGTCCCGATGTCCCGGTCCGTCTTCCGGCGGTGAACACTAGGAATACCCGGCCACCCCCTTGAAACATTTATGTTTCAAATTTTCTGTGTACTTGTAAATGAAAACTGTTTTCCCAATTAATTCTCACTCTAGGGTATGTATTTACCAGATTTAGATCTCACATCTGTACGGCGTTACAGATACTGAGTAGGAGTAGAATATTAGGAAATGGGCGATCTGATCCTTAATATCGGAATTCGTTGTAATTGGTGATATTGGATTGAATCGGCTGGGTTTGCCTAATGGCAAAATATTTGGTTTCGAATAACCGTTGTTGTGCACCAATTTTTATAATGAAATATATGTATCTTTATTTAATAAAGTGAGATATAAATTTTGAAAATTGTGTTACAAACATTTACCTTTATCGGTTGAGAATAAGGTAAAGTGGATTGAATAATAGTGTAAGACATTCTCGACCAAAATACAGTTTTCAACTTACAACACATGGAATTTGAGTTAGTATACTCTTAGGACTTATACATGAAAATGTATGTTGTCCAGTATCCTTCTAGACAAGGGGTTGGTACTCTTACTTCATTTAGGTTTACCTATGAGTTCTTAGGTTTTAGACATGCATTCGTTGTAATGCAGGATCCAAAGATTTTTGAGAAGTTTATAGGTATAAGAATAAATTAGAGAACCATACATTGGAAGTATCAGGATTTTTTGAAGTGATCGAAGATATAGATACTTATGCAAGGTATTCCATTATAGTAATATTGAGAACTTGATTCTCTCTTAGATTATTCATCCGCTGGTTCACTCCTTGATGAGTAATGTTGTATTTGCCTTTTTCCATTTAGGTGATATGCACTGGAAATAGCTGCATGATATTTGAATCTGATTCCATCTAAATTAGTGCCTTGATTCTATATGGATATAGATTGGTTACATATCTTGAGATTATAAAGATATGGAGTTATCCGATTCCTGTTTAAATGCAGAATCCGGACAAACTCAAGTCGCGCTTCGGTAATGGCTGTTTATGGATTATCCCAAGCATTTGCTAGGGTTTTGCTTCTACCATTTTCAAGATCAATAGTTACATTGTTCTTGACTCGCCACATTTTTATAAAAGGAATCTTTTTGCGAAAGAAATTAGTGGGAGTATGGTAGAACTGGAAGTGATTCCAGAACAACAAATGGTTATCGAAAATTTAGTAGAACCTAAGAATTTAATTGGACTTGAAAATCCATTAGCGACTCCGCAGATTTTAGTAGGTGACCTCAGCCATCCAAGAGATACTTCAGTTTTCTTGGTGACGGTGACAGGGAGGTCGGCATCATGGTTATGATGGCCCTACTAGTTATCTGTAGGTCATAGGAAGTGGTAACTTTCAGGTGACCAGATACTTTATATCCAAGACGGACTCCACGCACTTCAGTAAATTATGGATTTTGGACTTTGCTGGATGCTCCTGAAGAGGTAAAACACATTAGGAGCAAGTAGTTCTTTCGAGATCTGTGTAGGTGGAAAGGTATTAACCTAATAAGACTAGATTTGTTGTAAATATTTTCATCAAATACCCGTTGTAGATTGTGATGAGTCTTTTATTTCAGTGTCTATACTGAAATTCATACGGATATGGTTTGGCACTGCTGCTGCTCTAGACAATGATATCTGGTAAGAGGATGACTACAACGTCTTTCCAAATGGAAATTTGGAAGTTCACGTGTATATGACTCTACCAGAAGGTTTTCGTGGTCGGTGAAAGCAGCGAAAGGTGTGCAAATTGCATATGTCTATTCATAGACTAAAGCATGTATAGCGGAGACGGATCATCTGTTTTTGATATGACAGTCAAGATGATTGACTTCATCAAAACAATAGATGAACCTAGAAAGAAAGGTGTAGGGAGTACTATCCTAAGATTTGGATGACATACTCTAGATAGGAAGTGATATTCCTACATTACAATCGGTCAAACTTTGGTTGTCACATATTGTTTTCTCCATGTTGGATATGGATACAATATTAGGGATTCTGGTGACTAGATCTATGGTTTTAGATCTAGGGAAGTTTCCTAATCAGGTATTTAGACTGCATTCTAAAAGTATTTTAGAATGGACGACTCCTGACTTGCTGGTGTGTACCCGCAGGTGATGGAGTCACCTTCTCTGAAGAGATGTCTTCTAGACTGATGAGAAGATAGACTGGCATGAATGACATATCATTTGCTTAATCAATTGAGTCAATCATGCAATGTCTTGTACAAAACCATATATTGTTTATACACTTGCTGTAATAAGCAGATATCGGTCCAATCCTGGAGAAACAAAGGGAGCAATTATGAACATTAGAGGATGTTCTTGGTATTTGGTAACGGCAGCCTTTTCCGGGAAGCGGTTATTGGTTTAGGCTTCCAAGGTGACCTGGATAACAGTGATACTATCAAAGTTTTGAGCTTTGCCTCTTCTGAGGATCGGTATATTGGATATTGTTCCAATAGGGATACTGAGACAAGCATGGTTTGGGATGCTGGTTATAACTCAACAGAGGATACGGCCCAAAAAGTTTGTAGGATAAGATTGTCCATTTATGAACTTGGTCCCATCTTATATCCAGACAAAATTCTTGAGGCGGGATATCGCTCAGTTCGGGAAATTGTTCATCTCCGTGAAGTTGAGATATAGAAAGAGGAAGTTGAAACATTATAGCGGATCCACTCATAGAGGTTATTTCTCGAATATGGATGTTCCTCAAATAAGATTTGAGAAACTGATTAGTAGAGAAGTTGGGTATTCGATAGCATACGGGACGTGGGTATACGATACCGCAATAATTAGCCTTAAGTGCAAGTGGGAGATTGTTGAATATAGTGCCCTCAAGGCAATTATTGTAATTGCAGGCACACGATTATGATAATTAGAGAGGACCTATACAGGTAGAACAATCTTACTCGAAATGATAGTATGCTATCAGATTTGTCTTTATCATTTATGTGTACACGTTTTACTTGTTATTATGTGTCGCTAATACATAATGATGAAGCCCGTAGGATTCTTGCTTGACTACCAGCATTATGATGGCGATCATATACGTGAGAGCTGGGTAGTCTATAAGCACATCCTTAAATATCCCAAGTCGTGGGAGTATCGAGACTGGGCATCAATATTCTGGAGTAGACTAGTGTATACGTTTCGAAACCCTGAGAGGGACGGTGGCCGGTCTCACAAGCCATTGGTGTTATGCCACTTAAGATAGTATACATGTGCTTACTGGAGGTGAGTACACTGGACGGGCTCGTCGAGAACTTCTAGATGGTATTATATCTATCGTCAGATGGAATTTCTCGAGTGGCATTAGTATAGGTTAGTCTTTTGACCTGAGATCATCATTTGTCTCGTGTGAGTTCCCACTGTACTTTGATTACTACCCTACCACGGCTCAAAAGAGTCGTGCAAACAGATTTTAGTTGGGTACAGTCCCGAGCCACATGGAAGCAGTGAGCGATTTGTTCGCTATAGTGCTCTCAAGTCAATTATTGGATCGCAGGCACGTGACTGCAATGATTGAGGGAGGATCTATACCGGTAGAACAGTCTTACTCGAGATGATAGTATGCTATCTGGTTTGTCTTTATCATCATGTACATGCTTCAGGTGACATTACAGATCACTATTACATGTTGATAAAGCCCATAGGATTTTTGCTTGAATGCCACAGTATGATGGCGATCATATACGTGGGAGCTGGGTAGTCTATAGGCGCATCCTTAAATGTCCCTAATCGTGGGAGTTTCGAGACTGGGCATCTATACTCCAGAGTAGACTAGTATATACGGATCGAGACCCCGACGAGGGGCGGTGGCCGGTCTCACAAGCCATTGGTGTCAGTTGGTTCACCTAAGATGTATACAGGTGCTCATTGGGTTATGAGTACACCGGACGGACTTGCCGGGAATATGCTAGTTGGTATTATACCTATTGTCAGATAGCAGTTCCCTGGTGACATGTGCATAGGTTACTCTATCGACCTGAGATCGTCATTTGTCTCATATGGGTTCCCACCGTGCTTTGATTGCTACCTTACCACGGCTCAAAGGAGTCGTGCAAACAGGTTTTAGTTGGGTACAGTCCCGAGCCACATGGAGGCAGTGAGCGGATCGTCGGGGGATTCGTCTCTCCCGGTATTGGGGGTTGATGTCGTGGTGTGCACGGGTGGCCATCACCAGAAATCCTTGGCCAAGATAGTCGAGAATTACTGATTCGGATCGGTAGTTTCTTAGGTAGTGATGGGCTTCATACCGACGCTGAATGTCAAGTTATTAGGGTTCTGACTTTATCCACCCCCTAGACTCGATATGCGATACTCATAAACGAACGGACCGGACTGTACGAATATTGTCACTGTCAGGCTCAGTAGGGGTTTCAGGATGAGTTTGCTCGTCGGCCTCCCTTTCGCTCAATACCTGGGTAGTTGTTACGTACAGCTAGTTCCGCTGACGTGCTTGTGGTTAAACCTACTGCCAGCATATTGACGAATCTTTAGAGTCCTACACAGAGGGTTTTCCTGCTTCGGGCGAAACGATGTAGAGGCCGTATGGTTTTACGGCAGGGTTCGATCACATACGTGTACTTGTGCACGGGTGATGTTCGGACGGATAATACTAGTGGGCTTTGGTTTAAGCCGGATCCTAGTATTTTATTTGTTGGATTATTTTTATCTCTTTATATTCGTATTCTTCGGAATATGGATGCGGTTATGTATATACGGTTGAAGGGAATTCTTGTAATTTATTATAAGATTACTTTTAGAAGATTACACATCATCATGCTTTAGACCTTTTTAAATTAAAAGGTTATTGAGGTATAGGATGAGATGTTTATTGCATTTTTGTGGCATGGCTAATTAGTGCCCCGTGGTTACTATTCTAGCATGCTTAGGGTTTTTGTTTGTTGTGAGATTATGTTGACTTGAGATATTTTTTTATTGACTAAAATATTTTGGAGACATGGACATTTATGTGATGGCTCCATTATTTCTTATCACACTCACACAACAAATAAAATACAAGCCATTATTCATTTCTTTTTCTCTCTCTTGAGTTGCTCTCAACACCTCATTCTCATGGCATCTTCTTCTTCTTCTAGCTCCACCCAAACCCTCTCATGAGTTGAGAATCCTTGGATGTCTTAAGACAAATTAATCTTTCATCGCTCTCTACTTCATCTACGGTATCTAGAGTAGCGATCAAGGTGCCCTGGTTGCCTCGGATATGAGGTTGGAGCTCGTTGCATAGACTCTTAGGTGAATCATCTTCGATGGAGGGAGATCGGAGATCAAGCTTGATCAAGGAAGCCCCTAGGAGCTTGGAATGATGGTTGAAGAACAAAGGACACAGATCTAATCGGTATAACCATTCTAACTCTTTTGCATGTTTTGTTATCTAGGATTTATGGGTAGATCCGAGTAATTGGTTGTGGTAGCGCCAAGTTTTATAAATTTTTGTTCCGCATTTGGTCACGGATTGATGTCCGGGGCGCTGCCGTAACCCAACATGGTATCAGAGCCACTCCATAAGCCTTAGTTAACTCATTGCAATATTAGAAATCCGTCGTTTTTGTGGTGCGAAAACTGCCGACAAAAACAGTTCCAAAAACTGAAAGTTTGAGATGTTTGCACACCCCGCGGGCTCACGGTTTGAACCAAGAATCCGCGGGATGGTGCATAGGCATCCTGGGGAACCCCCGGGGGGGACCGAATGGCTGGGCCCACTCCCCAAGACCACCACAAGGTGGTCTTGGCGGTGGGGACCCGAAACTACCCCATCTTGGGCAGTTTCGGGTCTGCCTCACCTCCTATCCACCTCGTGGTGGCCTCGGAGGTGGGGTACCCCCTCTGGGCCTCCCAACTCGAAGTTAATTTCGTGCTCTAACTCCCTGTGAAGGTGTCATGCCCCGCTTCCCAGAGTGCGTTAAGATCGGCACGTGACAGAGCCAACCATGCTATCTGTGGCTAGGAAACATCCCTCCACGGTCACATTACGGCTGTCTAAAAGATATCAAGAACAGGAAAATAAAATAAACTATCTATTACATGTCCATATGCCAGAATAAACGAGTCAAGAAACAATATGCGAAAGCAATAAATCAAAGTAACAATAACAATCTGGAAGGTACGTCCTAATACGGGCTCACATCAGGAAATAAAATGCTGAAAGGAAACTAAACTAGAATACTAACAGGGTCCTCACTGCTCGCCTGTTGGTTAAAATACTCCTGGACAGCCTGCGACAGAGATAAAGGATCTGGGCCATGCAAAACCCAGACGTCAGTACGTCATAATATCAAACAATAAAATATAATCAGGAGGTAACAAGATATGCAGGCATGAGTAGTAACAGTAATGAGTGTATAACAATAACACGGGTATGAACAGTGAAGTGTATACGTGCGGGTGAAGTGCGGTAAATAATCTAAACTGTGATACTGGGTTTTCTATTCTAAATTTATTCGAAATCAATTGATGTACTCCTCATGTAACTCAAAGAATATGTCCCGTTACCCCCCGGGACCACGGATCAGGAATATGTGAACCAAGAATGGTTCTGTCCCGTTACCCCCCGGGACCACGGATCAAGATGTAAGAGTTACGAATGGCTCTGTCCCGTTACCCCCCGGGACCACGGATCAAGTAATACCCTTTTAAATTACACTCGGTTACACCTTTGATTTCCCCTTACTCCCAAGGTTATGTGTTCAAGTCAGCTATTGAAAATCTGGAGCTAATGCCAACACGTGATCAAGCAGGTACAGCTTTGTCTATGTCGACAACAGGATACGTCCGTCAGGACAACATGTCAGGATTGTCGGCATTAGAAACAGGATCGGTAACAGGTCAAGTAGTGGTGTAACAGGTCATGACAGGTAGTGCATATGTATCATACGAATGATCAAAGTAAAACTGTAGCAAGTACGGATGCACGATAAAAGCATGGATGCACAAATATTTATCATGGGTTACATCATGACTATATAGGATGCACATTATCAAGCATGGGGTACTAATATAACAGTAATATGAAACAATGTGACATGGCATGCAAATTGATATATAATTAATGGTATGGATGCACAAATATCGATCGGGGTTACATTTACAGTTCTAAGACTATGTAGGATGCACATTGTCAAACATGGGGTGTTAATATAACAATAATATGAATTTATGTGATCTGTAGATGCAGCTACATATATAATCAATGACATGGATGCATCCGGGTATCCAAAAACTGTAAAACATTAATATGGATGTACAATGCAATCAAAATGTGATATTTTTATTCATATGGATGCAGATATAATAGTATAGCATGTAGCAAGATAAACTTGCATGCGACTAGATATGTAAATAACGATATGGATGCACACGGATATTCGAAAACAGTAAAAATAGTAAAATGGTAATGTGGGATGCATAACTAAACAATATGTAATGTTATTATTCACATGGGTGCAAGATATAGTAGTATATCATGTAGCAAGATAAACTTGCCTGAACGGATCTCACGAGGATGCGTACGGCACGTCCGACGTCGGTAAAACGTCGCAACGCATATACGGCACGCGAGACGGGTCCAAGGCAATGCAAGAGGGCAACTACGCAGGTAAGGGACGTTCACTGGATCGCCTGGATCGGCAGCGACGAGCACGGCTCCGGCGGGTGATCACCGGAAAAAGAACCGAGAAGAAGAAAAGAGAAGAAAGAAGAAGAAGAAAGAAGAAGAAGGAGAAGAAGTGAGGCTAGTTCTCTGGGGTTGGTGTTTGGGGACAGAGGCGAGGCAGGGGAGACGACGACGACGACGAGCCATCGACGGCGAGGTCTATGTCTCGAAGGCAGTGGGTTTAGGCGTGCAGGGATCTTGGGTTGGCTTGGGGATCTCGTTGGGAATGAAGGGGAAGGAGGAAGTGAAGAAGGTGACGAGGGTTGTGTTGACGAGGAGGTGACGGCAAAGGCGAAAGCGGATGAAGGCGACGAGGTCGGGGAGTTGGGTTCTTGGGTCTCGTCGCGGTGGGTGTGCAGGGTTCTTGGGTTTGGAGCTCAGAGATGGAGAGGAGAAGAGTGGAAGAGATGGAGGTGAGGTCACCGAGGGGTTGACGACAAGGGGATGAAGGCGACGAGGAGGCGAGGGCTCAAAGTTAGGGTTAGGGTTTGATGGTTTTCTCATGGCGAGGCAGTGGGTATTTAAAGAAGAAGAAGAAGAAAAGAAGAGAGAGGTGACCGTAGTGGGAGGAGTGGTGACCCGACTCGAGAAGCGAACAGTGTTCGCGAAGGGAGAGAGAAAGCGCTCGAGAGGAGAGAGAAAGGAAGAGAGAGAGAGAGAAAGAGAGAGATGCAAAGAGAAAGAGAGAGAGAGAGAGACAAAGAGAGAGAGTGTCAGTGAGAGAGAGAGAGATTGTTAAAAATTAGATTTAAAAAAATCTTTTTAGTTATTTAAATTTTAAATTGTTACTAATATTAAAAATATAATATTAATAAAATATTTAATATTCTGGTTAATACAAAAATAGTCCAAAACACGCCCGTGTCGGGTTTAAAAATCCAGTTTTAAAATACGAAAAATATACGTGTCAACCAAACCAAAATTGGATATCCGGGTAACGAAAATGCATACCCCCAAGAACGAATGCACGTGCGTGCGCGTAGCCATCCAAACAGGTCTGTTACACTGGATGGGACGAGAACAAGATGCGCAGATGCTACAATAGGGTTAGAGGTATCATGCAGGCCATGCAATGTATTTTTAAAATATTTTATGTGACTTAAATATTATATTAAAATGCAGATGCCAGGTAAAATGCTAGTATGCAAATGAAAGTGCACGAGTCCACGTATCAAGTCAGGATAAATCATAAATAGGAATCAAGACGGGTTTCCAGCAAGCGGGTCGAGTCGGATGCAAATACAGATGTCAAAACACTATTCGCACCCAAAACACAGTAAATCGGGAAAATACCATAATAAAGAAATACCCAAAATAGAACTGGTATAAATGAACTAGGGTGTTATATTATACCCAACTACAAAAAGAATTTCGTCCTCGAAATTCCCAAAACAAGAAAAGACAAACAAACATGAAACTATAGGAAGAGATCTGGAAACTTCTGTCGAATCTCGTCTTCTCGTTCCCAAGTCGATTCTCCATGTGAGCGATTTTCCCAAGAAACAAGTACGAGAGGGATAACCTTGTTCTTAAGGACTTTTTCTTTTCGATCAACAATCGACATTGGTCGTTCCTCAACGGTCAAATCCTCTCTTAAAATCAGCTCCGAATGATCCAACACGTGTGTTTCATCTCGAACATACTTACGGAGTTGAGATACATGAAACACGTCATGAACATTCGCCAAAAATGGTGGTAAAGCCAATCGATAAGCCACTTCTCCAACACGCTCCAAAATCTTGAAAGGCCCCACGAATCGAGGACTAAGCTTACCTCGACTCCCAAAACGAATCACTCCTCTAGTCGGTGATATCTTCAAGAATACCATATCACCAATAACGAACTCTAGAGGTCTTCTCGATATGTCGACCCAACTCTTCTGCCGATCTTGTGCTGCCTTCATATGATTTCAGATAGTATTAACCTTCTCTACGGTTTGCACGATCAAATCTGGTCCTAACAATCTTCGTTCTCCAACATCGTCCCAACAAACAGGTGAACGACACTTGTGACCATAGAATACTTCGAATGGAGCCATCTGAATAGTCGCCTGAAAACTCCACCAAGTGTAGATGATCCTCCCACGAACCCTTGAAGTCTAACATGCAAGCTCTCAACATGTCTTCAAGAGTTTGGATCGTTCTCTCCGACTGGCCATCTGTCTGGGGATGATAAACTGTGCTAAACTTCAATCGCGTCCCCAAACTTTCATGTAAACTCCTCCAGAAGTGCGATAAGAATCGGGTGTCACGGTCGGACACGATGCTCACAGGTACTCCATGCAATCTCACAATCTCCTGCATGTACCGTTCTGCCAACGCTTCCGTTGATTGACCAACTCGAAATGGTATGAAATGAGCTGCCTTGGTCAATCGATCAACAATCACCCAAACTGCATTGTTGCCCTTTGGGCTCCGCGGTAAAGCTGTCACGAAATCCATGGTTATATGTTCCCACTTCCATTGAGGAATCGGAAGTGGTTGCAATAAACCAGCAACCCTTTGATGTTCAGCCTTAACTTGCTGACACACCAAGCACTTCGCTACAAAGCGAGCAATCTCCCTTTTCATGCCTTCCCACCAGAAATGATGTCTTAGATCGCGGTACATCTTCGTGCCTCCTGGATGTACGGAATATGCGGAACTGTGCGCCTCCTTCATAACTTCTTCGCGAATATCTCCTTTTGGCACACACAAACGGATACCATATCGCAACGAACCATCTTCATGAATCAACAAGTCCGTTCGAAGTCCCGCTTCAACCTGTTCTCGAAACTTCTGCAATCTTAGGTCCTGTGACTGCGCTGCTTTAATATTCTCGATCAACGACGACTGTACTTGCAGCTGCATCAACTGTCCCGAAGAATGCGGTAGCACGACCTCCAACTCGAATCTCCGAAAATCATCGATAAGCTCCCTCCGTGCTGTCAACATCTGAATTACTGGCAACCGACTAAGCGCATCCGGCACAACATTAACATTCCCCGGATGGTACTTAAGATCAAGATCGTAGTCCGCCATCAGCTCCAACCATCTACGCTGCCTCGTCTTAAGCTCTTTCTGTGTGAACACGTACTTCAGGATTTTATGATCAGTGAATACTTCAACCCTTTCGCCCAATAAGTAGTGTCTCCAAATCTTCAAAGTGAAAATCACTGCTGCTAGCTCCAAATCATGAGTTGGGTAATTCTTCTCATGGGTCTTCAACCGTCTCGATGCGTAAGCTATAACTTTCCCATGCTGCATCAAAACACATCCCAAACCTTTCCCAGATGCATCGCTATGAATCACCAATCCTCCGGAACCGTCTGGTACGGTCAAAATAGGAGCGATTATCAACCTTTGCTTCAACGCCTCAAAAGCTGACGCACATTTATCCGTCCATACGAACGGTACTTCCTTCCGCGTAAGCCTGGTCAAAGGCTCAGCTAAACGGGCAAAATTCTCCACGAACCTTCTATAATATCCGACAAGTCCAAGAAAACTTCTGATCTCTGCTACGTTCTTCGGAATCAGCCAATCTTGAACTGCTGCAATCTTCTCAGGGTCAACGGCGATTCCATCTCCGGATACAACATGCCCTAAAAACTTCACTTCTTCAAACCAAAATTCGCATTTACTCATCTTTGCATATAATCTTTCTTACCTCAACGTCTGCAGTGCGATCTTCAAGTGTTCTGCATGCTCTTCAAGGCTCCTCGAGTAGACCAGAATATCTTCGATGAACACCACTATAAACTGGTCCAAGAACGGTGAAAAGATTTGGTTCATCAAGTCCATAAATATCACCGGTGCATTCGTGACTCCGAATGGCATCACTAAATACTCGTAATGTCCATATCGAGTTCGGAACGCAATCTTGCAAATATCCTCTGATTTAACTCGGACCTGATGATATCCGGACCGCAGATCCAGCTTCGAGAATACCCTCGCGCCACTGAGTTGCTCGAATAATTCGCCAATGCGAGGGATCGGGTACTTGTTCTTAAGAGTCACCCGGTTTAATTCTCGATAATCGATGCATATCCTCCTTGTGCCATCTTTCTTCTTGACTAGAAGAACTTGAGTTCCCCAAGGTGAATTACTTCTACAAATCCAACCCTTCTCTAGTAATTCAGTAACCTGCTTTTTGACTTCTTCCAACTCCACTGGTGCCATCGGATAGTACGCCTTTGAGATTGGCGCTGCACCAGGAACAAGATCGATAGCGAACTCCACATCTCGTTTTGGCGGTAAACCCGAGATGTCCTCGAACACGTCCATGAACTCTCGAACTACAGATGGCGCTTCCTCCTTGTCAACTTCCATCGATGAAAGAACATTTTTTGTCGGCCTAGTCCTAAACTCGACTGGCCCGACAGAACTGCTTCCTCCAGTAAAAACAAACTCCGGATGTCCGGGAATCTGGAAAATCACTTTCTTTGCCCTACAATCAATGTGAGCATGGAAAGTGCCTAGAAAATCCATTCCCAAGACAACTTCAAATAATGGGATGCACCAGAATCGAATGATGCTAATGCAGGAAAACATGAACGAGTAGGATACCGAAATGACTTCATCCGAAACCAAGATACTGAAGAAGATTAAGCACGGTAAACATGATTCAAGCTGGCGATAAAACATGAACTGGTAAGCAATGAAACCGAGAGAAGCAAGGCAATATAACGACCATGAAACAAGGAAGTGAATCAAGACTAGGACTCCAAGTTACTTAAATAAAGTACTGCATTGTAACCATGTTGCGGTTCATAGTTACAATCACATAACTCCGTTCAAGTCGCTCAAATCCTAGAGAGAAACAATAAGGAACCAAAAGTTTCAAGTCGAGATGCAAAATTGTTTGCATATCGTCAAAGCAAGGGTCAAAAGAAAGATAGATTCAAGAATCATGACAACAATGTGGCAGGACATGTTCCTAATCACGGATTTACTGATTCATGTATTGGGTCCAATACCCAACTACAAAAGAATCAAAACCGATTAACCTAAATCTTATGGCTCTGATACCAAACAAACCCTGTCACGCCCCGCTTCCCAGAGTGCGCTAAGATTGGCACGTGACAGAATCAACCATGCTACCTGTGGCTAGGAAACATCCCTCCACAGTCACATTACGGCTGTCTAGAAGATATCAAGAACAGGAAAATAAAATACACTATATAGTACATGTCCATATGCCAGAATAAACGAGTCAAGAAATAATATGCGGAAGCAATAAATCCAAGTAACAATAACAATCTGGAAGGTACGTCCCAATACGGGCTCACATCTGGAAATAAAATGCTGAAAGGAAACTAAACTAGAATACTAACAAGGTCGTCACTGCTCGGCCTGTTGGTTAAAATACTCTTGGACAGCCTGCGACAGAGATAAAGGATCTGGGCCATGCAAAACCAAGACGTCAGTGCGTCATAATATCAAACAATAAAATATAATCAGGAGGTAACAAGATATGCAGGCATGAGTAGTAACAGTAATGAGTGTATAACAGTAACACGGGTATGAACAGTGAAGTGTATACGTGCGGGTGAAGTGCGATAAATAATCTAAACTGTGATACTGGGTTTTCTATTCTAAATTTATTCGAAATAAATTGATGTACTCCTTATGTAACTCAAAGAATATGTCCCGTTACCCCCGGGACCACGGATCAGGAATATGTGAACCAAGAATGGTTTTGTCCCGTTAACCCCCGGGACCATGAATCAAGATGTAAGAGTCACGAATGGCTCTGTCCCGTTACCCCCCGAGACCACGGATCAAGTAATACCCTTTTAAGTTACACTCAGTTACACCTTTGATTTCCCCATACCCCCAAGGTTATGTATTCAAGTCAGCTATTGAAAATCTGGAGCTAATGCCAACACGGGATCAAGCAGGTACAGCTTTGTCTATGTCGACAACAGGATACGTCCGTCAGGACAACATGTCAGGATCGTCGGCATTAGAAACAGGATCAGGTAACAGGTCAAGTAATGGTGTAAATGGTCATGACACGTAGTGCATATGTATCATACGAATGATCAAAGTAAAACTGTAGCAAGTACGGATGCACGATAAAAGCATGGATGCATAAATATTTATCATGGGTTACATCATGACTATGTAGGATGCACATTATCAAGCATGGGGTACCAATATAACAGTAATATGAAACAATGTGATATGGCATGCAAATTGATATATAATTAATGGTATGGATGCACAAATATCGATCGGGGTTACATTTACAGTTCCAAGACTATGTAGGATGCACATTGTCAAACATGGGGTGTTAATATAACAATAATATGAATTTATGTGATCTGTAGATGCAGCTACATATATAATCAATGACATGGATGCATCCGGGTATCCGAAAACTGTAAAACATTAATATGGATGTACAATGCAATCAAAATGTGATATTTTTATTCATATGGATGCAGATATAATAGTATAGCATATAGCAAGATAAACTTGCATGCGACTAGATATCTAATAACGATATAGATGCACACGGATATCCGAAAACAGTAAAATGGTAATGTGGGATACATAAATAAACAATATGTAATGTTGTTATTCATATGGGTGCAAGATATAGTAGTATAGCATGTAGCAAAATAAACTTGCCTGAACGGATCGTACGACGGTTGTGTACGGCACGTCCGATGTCGGTAAAACGTCGCAACGCACACACGGCACGCGGGACGGGTCCAAGGCAATGCAAGTGGGCAATCATGCATGTAAGGGACGTTCACTGGATCGCCTGGATCGGCAGCGACGAGCACGGCTCCGGCGGGTGATCACCGGAAAAATAACCGAGAAGAAGAAAAGAGAAGAAAGAAGAAGAAGAAAGAAGAAGGAGGAGAAGAAGTGAGACTGGTTCTCTGGGGTTGGTGTTTGGGGACAGAGGCGAGGCAGGGGAGACGACGACGATGATGAGCCGTCGACGGTGAGGTCTACGTCACGAAGGCAGTGGGTTTAGGCGTGCAGGGATCTTGGGTTGGCTTAGGGATCTCGTTGGGAATGAAGGGGAGAGGAGGAAGTGAAGAAGGTGACGAAGGTGGTGCTGACGAAGAGGTGACGGCAAAGGCGAAAGCGGATGAAGGCGACGAGGTCGGGGAGTTGCGTTCTTGGGTCTCGTCGCGGTGGGTGTGCAAGGTTCTTGGGTTTGGAGCTCGGGGATGGAGAGGAGAAGAGTAGAGGAGATGGAGGTGAGGTCGACGAGGGGTTGACGACGAGGGGATGAAGGCTACGAGGAGGCGAGAGTTCGAAGTTAGGGTTAGGGTTTGGGGGTTTTCTCGTGGCGAGGCAGTGGGTATTTAAAAAAGAAGAAGAAGAAAAGAAGAGGGAGGCGACCGTAGTGGGGGGAGTGGTGACCCGACTCGAGAAGCGAACAGTATTCGCGAAGGGAGAGAGAAAGCGCTCGAGAGGAGAGAGAAAGGAAGAGAGCGAGAGAGAGAGAGAGAGAAAAGAGAAAGAGAAAGAGAGAGAGTGTCAGTGAGAGAGAGAGAGAGATTGTTAAAAATTAGATTTTAAAAAAATCTTTTTAGTTATTTAAATTTTAAACTGTTACTAATATTAAAAATATAATATTAGTAAAATATTTAATATTCTGGTTAATACAAAAATAGTTCAAAACACATCCGGGTCGGGTCTAAAAATCCAATTTTAAAATACGAAAAATATACGTGTCAACCAAACCAAAATTGGATATCCGGGTAACGAAAATGCATACCCCCAAGAACGGATGCACGTGCGTGCGCGTAGCCATCCAAACAGGTCCGTTACACTGAACGGGACGAGAACAAGATGCGCGAATGCTACGATAGGGTTAGGGGTATCATGCAGGCCATGCAATGTATTTTTAAAATATTTTATGTGACTTAAATGTTATATTAAAATGCAGATGCCAGGTAAAATGCTAGTATGCAAATGAAAGTGCACGAGTCCACGTATCAAGTCAGGATAAATCATAAACAGGAATCAAGACGGGTTTCCAGCAAGCGGGTCAGGTCGGATGCAAATACAGATGTCAAAACACTATTCGCACCCAAAACACAGTAAATCTGGAAAATACCATAATAAAGAAATATCCAAAATAGAACTGGTATAAATGAACTAGGGTGTTACAGAAGGTTCGGGCGCGTTTCGTTTTGATTCGAACTTCTGAATTGGCTTTAAACGGTTGGTTTTTGGAACTTTAGCTCACTGTTTTTTCATGGTTTTGGAAATTGGTTTGGTTTGCTAATTGCGTGCGGAATTCTAATTTCGTAGTTTACAGTACATACATTACTATCTGCGACCGTGAATGCCATTAGAGCGGTACAACTTGTCTAATTGCTATAGTTCTTTTAGACGGGTTTGCGAATGTGACATTCACGTTGATGTTCTGTGTTGTGTTGTGTGTTGGCTGGATCGTCGTGGTAGATAGCTTGGGTGCAATGTTAGTACAGTTTAGATTTATTTGTACATCTGATATTGCGAGGCGAGCGTCCGACATGTGGACTGCCGTCACCGCCTGTTTGTATATTATTTGATTGGGGCACGACCGGGTTGAGGTCGATGTCACCCTTGTACTTATTTTCTTTTCTGTATTAGGATTACCCCATGGTGGAGTGCACGAATATCCGGGTTCTAGAGGGCAACAGGCCCGCATCTCATGGCGGTGAGATGGAGGGGGCCTCACTCTAGAATTGGCGGGCTATTCGCCGCACTCGTAGGGGGTAAGGTCGACCCAATGAGGGGTGCTCAAGTTACCGGATTCCATGAAGTACCGGGTGGCCCATTCACGTTGTTGATTGGGGTTGCCTCATTTTTAGGATTGGCGGGTAACTTTCCGCGCTCGTAGGGGTCTAGGTTTTCATTACACAGGCTATCCACACGACCGGGGAACGCCGGGTTTCACTTGTGGCTCAAAGGAAATCCGGGGCTCCCAGATTATCAGTATTGTTCTGTGATGCTTATCGCTTATCTGTGATGTTGCATATATCATGCCTGGAACGATTATTATATATTGTTAAATATATACTAGTAGATGTTGTATATATTTTGCACCCGTGCTAGTCCAGCCCCCGCTCTGTCGTTAGTTAAGTGACCTAACGGGTGATGACGGGACCCAGTTGATTATGATTGGCATATACGTACATCATATTTTCGTTCTTTTCTGGTGTGATTAATTGATGGGACTACGTTGATTATGATCAATGCAAGGAAAACAAACCTATTCGATGTTGTTGGAATAATTTTCAAAAGCTGTTATTACAAGGACGTTTTCTTTTGTTTTGCACAGCGGTATTCGGTTATGAATATCCAGCACCTTATTCGACGAGGCAAGAGCCGATATCCCTTCACAGGGAGTGACCTCTTGGGCAGAAGTTTGCGTCAGGGTAATAACTTCACTATAGTCGATTACTTTTTGCTTTGCATCGTGGTATTCAGTGGGAATACCCTGCACCTCATTCCACGAGGAAAGAGCCAAGATCCCTTCACCGGGAGTGACCTCTTTAGCAAAGGATTTTGCCACTATATATTTGTAAATAGCTATCCGATTCCTTTAACGATATCAAGTTCATTACGTTAAAGGTTTTTCGCCAAAAACCATTCGTAGCCCTCCGTCATTTCAGACGGGTAGCACTTAGTATTCATACTATGTTTGTTGGCCTTCGTCAAGGCATAGTGTATGGTAGCTGCTTGTTACTTTTTTGTTGCATAGATAGATGCGTTGGTTTGGGACAGTCGCACTACTTTGTTGGCCTTCGTCAAGGGTATGTACGAGTGGGTTCAAATTAGCCTGGACAATGACGGATAGAACTTGACATGTGACTTATGATTTGTTGGCCTTGGTCAAGGTCATAAGAGCATAGGGTAAAAATCACATCGGGAGTTTCTAAAGAAACTGAAACTTGCCAGGTATGCGCATACCTTCTGGAGTGTGATAACTTGAGTGGATTCCATCTAGTTATCATGCGATGATAGTTGGATCCCGATTCTTACTGATGAGTTGGTTTACTTCTCGGGTGATTTTAGATGATCCCGACTAATTCTCCTTTGGGTTTGGAGGAGAATTTGAGAATACAGTGGGAGACATCCGGATTAGATAAAATGATTAACCATTCTGATCTAAGTTAGAGTACACGCTGAGTGTTTCTTTTCTCTCTCTCTTTAGCAGCGACCATGGCCCGACCCTAGACTAGAACTCATAAACCAAGTTAACCGAACCTTCTTAAAACACGTTGGCTTTTGGATTGTCAGAGTTGCATACTTCATTGCCACTCCTACTTTTACCCTTTACTTTTCTCCGGAACATTCTGTATCTCTACGAAGATCCACATTTATTGGATATGACCATCGTATAGTTACATACGAACTTGAAGAAACTTGTTTCAGATTCGAGAATGGTTTCCGGTTCTGGAGAAATTGAATAGGACTATTCGGTTGTCTTTTCCTTTTACCTTCTCTCAGGTTGGGAGGGCTCCTAGGATTAGGAGAGGGTAGCCTATTGCGCTTATTGGATAGTCTTCTTCCAAACTATAGACATGTGCCAAAAGGTGGGGAAAGAAGAAAACCAATTAGCCTAAATGAGGTGTACAGAAGGTAATACGTAAAGACAAATAAAGGGATTAGAAAGAAGGCAGAGTAAATTGCAACCACTATCATTCACGACCAAACCACGTATATCATCGCCACTCCTAGTTCACCTTTGCATTTCTCCAAAACACCCTGTATAACTACGAAGATCCACATTTATTGGATAATCCATCGTATAGTTACATACGAACTCGAAGGAACTTGTTCCAGTTCGAGAATGGATTCTAGTTCAGGAGAAATAGAATAAGAATTATTCAGTTGTCTTTTCCCTTTACTTTCTCTTAGGTTGTGAGGGCTCCTAGGATTAGGAGGGTACACCTATTACGCTTATTGGATAGTCTTCTTCCAAACCTTAGGCTGGTGCCAAAAGGTAGGGAAGGAAGAAAACCATTTAGCCTAAGTACAGTATCCAGAAGGTGTCACGCCCCGCTTCCTAGAGTACGCTAAAATGGGCACGTGACATAGCCAACCATGCTACCTGTGGGTAGGAAGTATCCATCCACAGTCACGTCATGCTACCTGTGATTATTAGGTTTAATACCATAATTGCAAAAGGTAGGTTCCAAGTTTGAAAGATAAAATGATATATAACAATATTGAACACGAAAAAGAGAAATGATCGTACCAAAGTTAAATTTACAGGTTTAGGGTGTCATCAATGTGTATGTAAATATTATTTAGCATGTAACAAGGGGTACTTGCCTCGACGGGTCACGAATCGGGAAAACGGAACGTAAAACGTCGGCGGGGAAACTCGCGACGGGCGCACGGTTCACGGAATGAACCCAAATGAGGAACAATGAAGCCACACGGGTCGGGATACTACGCTGGAACGTCGTGAATCGTCGTCGGCATCACCGGATTCCGGCGAACAGATGAACAGTAAGCCACCCACGATACAAATATGCAAGAAAGAAGGAAAGAATAGGGGAAGGAGGATGGAGAGGATGGAAGGATACTCACTGTGGATTTGTGGGAAGGCTGCGGTCGTCGACTGCGTCGACGGGGTTCTGGGCACGGCCTGCTGAGAAACCATCGCAGATCAAGAATTGATCTGAGAAAAGAAAGAAGGAGAAAAAGGAGAAGAAGAAAGAGAAGAGAAGAAGAAGACACAGGCAAGGCTCACCGGGGTTTGTACGACGGCCGGAGTACGGAGACGAGGCTACTGGCGGCGATTCCCGGCAGTGTAGATGTGCAGGGGGCCCACGGTCGCCGGAGCAAGGTGCATGAAATAAGAAGAAGTGGATGTGGATGTGACGAGGGCGAGGAGACGATGCGATCGGCGATGAGGGCGTCGGCGTTGGGGCTGCGGTGGCGAGGGGCAAGGCGGCTAGGATTGCGCGAGATGGGTTCGCATTCTGTGAAAGAGAAAAAGAAGAGGAGGAAATATATGGGGGGAGAGAGAGAGAGAAAGAGAGAGAGAGAGAAATAGACGGGGAGAGAGATAAGGTGGGGCCCACGGGATATGAGAATTCTGATTGGCTGAGGGATAAAAATTTGAAAGATTTAAAGGAAACAGGAAAAATTATGAGGTTATAATATATATATTTTGACGGTTAAAATATATTAGAAATTGGGATTTTGGCGCAAAGTAAAATATTTCCAAATTGCGCCCGGGTCGGGTCCAAAAATTTGAAATTGAAATAAGAAAATTTTAGGCGGGATCCAAAATTTAAAAAGAAGTATTTTACAATCAAAAAGCATACCCCCAAAACGGACACACGTACGTGCGCGTAGCCATCCAAACTCGCCCGTTTCACTGAACGGGACGAGAACACGGTACACGGACGCTACAACAGGGTTAGGGATGTCAAGCATGCCAAGACGAATATTTTTAATTTTATTTTAGATGCCTTAAATTGTTATATGCAGAAATGAATTGTCGGGATAAAATCACAATAAGTCACAACAGTCAAGTAGGATCAACGAAATAAATACCATACGCCAATATACGACAACAGAAACCAGTAGCATTGGGCTCGGGTGTTACATTATACCCAACTACAAAAAGAATTTCGTCCTCAAAATTCCAAGAATACAAAGATAGACGACAAATAATTACAAGAAAAGATGAGGAAACTTCTGCCGGATTTCGTCTTCTCGTTCCTAAGTGGACTCTCCATGCGAGCGATTACCCCAAGAAACAAGCACAAGAGGGATCACCCTGTTCTTAAGAACATTTTCCCTTCGATCCACGATTTCAATCGGTCGCTCCTCAAAAGTCAAGTCTTCACGTACTGTCAGCTCCGAATGATCCAATACATGCGTTTCATCTCGAACATACTTACGGAGTTGAGATACGTGAAACACATCGTGCACATTCGCCAAGGACTGCGGTAACGCCAAACGATACGCTACCTCACCAACACGCTCCAAGATCTCAAAGGGTCCAACGAATCGAGGACTAAGCTTTCCTCGACTTCCAAAACGAATCACCCCTCTAGTCGGTGATATCTTCAAGAATACCAAATCACCCACAGCGAACTCTAGAGGTCTTCTCGACGTATCTGCCCAACTCTTTTGTCTGTATTGTGCTGCCTTCATATGATTTCTGATAGTGTTAACTTTCTCAACTGTCTGCACAACCAAATCTGGTCCCAACAATCTTCGTTCACCGACATCGTCCCAACAAACAGGTGAACGGCATTTACGACCATACAAAGCTTCAAATGGAGCCATCTGGATAGTTGCCTGAAAACTGTTGTTGTAAGAAAACTCCACCAAATGTAGATGATCCTCCCATGAACCCTTGAAGTCCAACATGCATGCTCTCAACATATCTTCAAGAGTTTGGATCGTTCTCTCCGACTGACCATCAGTTTGAGGATGATAAGCTGTGCTATACTTCAATCGAGTCCCTAAACTTTCCTGTAAACTCCGCCAAAAGTGTGATAAGAACCGAGTGTCCCGATCGGATACGATGCTCACTGGTACTCCATGCAATCTTACAATCTCATGCATGTACCGCTCCGCCAAAGTCTCAGTTGATTGACCAACCCGAAAAGGGATAAAGTGAGCTGCCTTGGTCAATCGATCAACAATCACCCATACAGCATTGTTGCCTTTTGGACTCCGCGGTAAAGCCGTCACGAAATCCATGGTTATATGTTCCCACTTCCACTGAGGAATCGAAAGTGCTTGCAATAAACCAGCAACCCTTTGATGTTCAGCCTTAACTTGCTGACACACCAAGCACTTTGCCACAAAGCGAGCAATCTCCCGCTTCATGCCTTCCCACCAGAAGTGCTGTCGAATATCTCGGTACATCTTTGTGCCTCCAGGATGTACAGAATAAGCTGAACTGAGTGCTTCTTTCATAAGCTCTTCACGAATATCTCCCTTTGGCACACACAAACGGTTACCATATCTCAACGAACCATCTTCGTGGATCAATAAATCTGTTCGTAGTCCGGCTTCAACCTGTTCTCGAAACTTTTGCAGTCTAGGATCCTGCGATTGTGCTGCTTTAATATTCTTGATCAACGATGAATGTATTTGCAGCTGCATCAACTGTCCCGTAGAATGCGGTAACACAACCTCCAAGTCAAATTTTCGAAAATCTTCAACGATCTCCTTCTGCGTCGTTAACACCTGAATTGCTGGTAACCGACTAAGCGCATCCAGCACGACATTAACCTTCCCCGGATGGTACTTAAGATCAAGATCGTAGTCATCCATCAGCTCCAACCATCTACGTTGCCTCATATTAAGCTCCTTCTACGTGAACACATACTTCAAGCTCTTATGATCAGTAAAAACTTCGACCCTTTCGCCTAAAAGGTAGTATCTCCAAATCTTCAAAGCGAAAATCACAACCGCAAGCTTCAAGTCATGAGTTGGGTAATTCTTCTCATGGGTCTTCAACTGTCTCGATGCGTACGCTACAACCTTCCCATGCTGCATCAAAACACATCCCAATCCTTTCCCAGATGCGTCGCTGTGAATCACCGATCCTCCGGAATTGTCTGGCACGGTCAGAATAGGGGCGGTTATCAATTTCTGCTTCAACATCTCAAAAGCTAACGCACATTTATCCGTCCACACAAAAGGTACCTCCTTGCGCAAAAGCTTGGTTAACGGCTCCGCCAGACGAGCAAAGTTCTCCACAAATCTTCTGTAATACCCGGCGAGTCCAAGAAAGCTTCTTATCTCTGCAACATTCTTTGGAATTGGCCAATCACGAAATGCTGCAATCTTTTCGGGATCGACGGCGATTCCATCGCCAGACACAACATGCCCCAAAAACTTTACTTCCTCCAGCCAAAACTCGCACTTACTCATCTTCGCATATAGCTTCTCCTGTCTCAACGTCTGCAGTGCGATCTTCAAATATTCCGCATGCTCTTCAAAACTCTTCGAGTAAATCAGAATATCGTCAATGAATACCACAATAAACTGATCCAAGAATGGTGAAAAGATTCGGTTCATCAAGTCCATGAATACTGCTGGCGCATTCGTTACTCCGAAGGGCATCACTAAGTATTCGTAATGTCCATACCGAGTTCGGAACTCCGTCTTGCAAATGTCTTCTGCTTTCACTCGGACCTGATGATATCCGGATCGCAAATCCAGCTTCGAGAATACCCTCGTGCCACTAAGCTGCTCAAAAAGTTCTCCAATGCGAGGGATCGGGTACTTGTTCTTAATAGTCACCCGGTTTAATTCTCGATAGTCGATGCACATCCTTCTTGTGCCATCCTTCTTCTTTACTAGAAGAACTGGAGCTCCCTAAAGCGAGTTACTGCTTCGAATCCAACCCTTCTCAAGCAATTCAGTAACCTGTTTCTTGACTTCTTCCAACTCTACTGGTGCCATTGGATAATACGCTTTGGATACTGGCGCTGCACCAGGAATAAGATCAATTGCGAACTCCACGTCTCGCTTCGGCGGTAAACCCGATATATCTTCAAACACATCCATAAAATCACGAACAACAGCCGGCTCTTCACTTTTATCAACTTCCATTGATGCAAGAATATTGTTTGTCGGCCTAGCCCTAAACTCGACTGGCCCGACAGAACTGCTTCCTCCAGTGAAGCTAAACTCGGGATGTCCGGGAATCTGGAAAATTATTTTCCTTGCCTTACAATCAATGTGAGCATGGAAAGTGCCAAGAAAATCCATTCCCAAGACGACTTCTCTTTCGTTTCTTCCCGTGCGGTCCGTGGGAAGAACTTTTCTATAAAACTCTTTGAAAAAAAATCCGCCCACTTGATCGGCTTGGGCAAGCGGTTCTCCTCCACAAGCCACCATTCTCGGGCGTAGTCCACTAACTGAATGCGTACCACATCAACTCTTTTCTCATCTGGAATCTGTGCCGCAATAAGCAAGTTCTCTGTGTTAACTAGCCACTGCTCCGCTGGCAACGGCTCCTCCAAACCAGTAAATGTAGACGGACCCAAACGCCTGAAATCTACTACGGTCCCTACTCGGTCAACTGGTTTAGCTCCAACATTGTTCACAGACTGCTGAACGATCTGCAAACCTTCCTGAAATGATTCCGCTTGCTGCTGGATCAGCTCGGTCTGTTTCTTTTGATTCTCCAGCATTCCTCTTATCACTCCAAGCATGGCGGCTTCGTCCACACGCCTGTGGTACGTCTTCAAATTCTTACCTGCCATATTGCTGAAATCAAAACACCCAACATTAGCATGATGATAGATTCGAAATATAGATCAAGGCTAGAACTCCAAGTTACTTAAATAGAGTGTCGCATTGTAACTATGCCGCGGTATCATAGCCACAATTACATAACTCCACCCAAGTCGCCTAAGTCCTACAGATAACAAGGAATCAGGTTTCGAGTCGATATGCAAAGGAAGTTTGCACTTCGTAAAAGATATAATCAGGAAGAATGTGATTCAAGAATGGTAAAACGGCAAGGTGGCAGGACATGTTTCCTAAACACGGGTATTCTGATTCGTGTATTGGGTACAATACCCAACTATAAAAGAATTAACCCGACTAACCTATGTCTCTGATACCAAAAGAACCATGTCATGCCCCGCTTCCCAGAGTACGCTAAAATGGGCACGTGACATAGCCAACCATGCTACCTGTGGGTAAGAAGTATCCATCCACAGTCACATTACGGCTGTAGAGATATCAAGAGCAAAATAAAACTATCTAAACATGTCCATAATCCAAGATAACATGAGTCAAGAATAATAAAATGCAGGAAAGAAAAACTAACTGATGCTGACACTCACAGCTCAGCCTGTCGGCTGAAGTACTCCTGCTCGGACTGCGACAGCGGTACAGAATCTGGGCCATGCAAAATCCAGACGTCAGCGCGTCAAGTCATCAAGTAATAACATAATAACATGGTAACAGGCAATGCGAATATAAATATGAATAAAGCAAGGGTAACAATAATATAAGTCAGAGCAGTGCAGGGTAGTGTGCAGTGGGTAAACTAAACTGTTCTATCAGGTTTTCTGTTCTAAAGTCTTTGAAACCAAATTGATGAATCATCGATGTAACTCAATAGTATCCCGTACATACCCGGGACCACGGCCCCAGATTCTCGGGCTGAAACCGAGACATACCGCTAGGCACTAAACAGGAATGTGTACAGATGAATGATGTCAGCAGCATCATTCCAAGGCTGACCTAGCCTCTAAAACTGATCAGAACAAGTAGCGAACTGTTGAGTTAAAAGTCAGGTTTCACCTTTGATTTCCCCATACCCCCAAGTTATATGTGTAAGTCAAGTCAGGTATCCTGTAATCAAGAAACTAATGCCAACACAGGATCAGGTAAACAGATTTGTCTGGATAGACAACAGGAACAGTCCATGAGGACTACATGTCAGGTTTGTTGGCATTAGACACAAGATCAGGTAACAGGTCCGGTCATGGTACATCAGGTCAAGTCAAGTAGTATACGGTACCATGTCGGGTAAATCAATATGTATGTAGCAAGTCAGGTCAAGATGTAAACAATATCATGGGTGTGCTTATACTCAGTTACATAATCAAGCATGGTTATCAACAGCATGATCTAAGCAATGAATTAAGCAATAGGCAGATTCACTCAATTAGCAGTACAGTTATCAGTTGTGTCACAGAGATGATTTCAACATTATAAGAATGCAGTATGACAATTATAACTGTTTAATCATGTTAACAAGTTTAAGACTTCATGGATGCAATGATATATATATATATATATATATATATATATATATATATATAGGTTCCATGGATGAAATCACAGTTTATGCAGGTTAAACGTACACGAGTGTCCGAATGAAGTAAACGATAGATAAAGTGCCATAGGCTACGTCATTAGTGAAAGTGTAATTAAAACATGTAAATGTGATTATTAGGTTTAATACCGTAATTGCAAAAGGTAGGTTCCAAGTTTGAAAGATAAAATGATATATAACAATATTGAACACGAAAAAGAGAAATGATCGTACCAAAGTTAAATTTACAGGTTTAGGGTGTCATCAATGTGTATGTAAATATTATTTAGCATGTAGCAAGGGGTACTTGCCTCGACGGGTCGCGAATCGGGAAAACGGAACGTAAAACGTCGGCGGGGAAACTCGCGACGGGCGCACGGTTCACGGAATGAACCCAAACGATGAACAGTGAAGCCACAAGGGTCGAGGTACCACGCTGGAACGGCGTGAATCGTCGTCGGCATCACCGGATTCCGGCGAACAGATGAACAGTAAGCCACCCACGATACAAATATGCAAGAAAGAAGGAAAGAATAGGGGAAGGAGGATGGAGAGGATGGAAGGATACTCACTGTGGATCTGTGGGAAGGCTGCGGTCGTCGACTGCGTCGACGGGGTTCTGGGCACGGCCTGCAGAGAAACCATCGACAGATCAAGAATTGATCTGAGAAAAGAAAGAAGGAAAAAAAGTAGAAGAAGAAAGAGAAGAGAAGAAGAATACACAGGCAAGGACGACGGCCGGAGTACGGAGACGAGGCTACTAGCGGCGATTCCCGGCGGTGTAGATGTGCAGAGGGCCCGCGGTCGCCGGAGCAAGGTGCACAAAAGAAGAAGAAGTGGATGTGGATGTGACGAGGATGAGGAGACGATGCGATCGGCGATGAGGGCGTCGGCGTTGGGGCTGCGGCGGCGAGGGGCAAGGCGGCTAGGGTTGCGCGAGATGGGTTCGCGTTCTGTGAAAGAGAAAGAGAAGAGGAGGAAATATATGGGGGAGAGAGAGAGAGAAAGAGAGAGAGAGAAAGAGACGGGGAGAGATATAAGGTGGGGCCCACGGGATTATGAAAATTCTGATTGGCTGAGGGATAAAAATTTGAAAGATTTAAAGGAAACAGGAAAAATTATGAGGTTATAATATATATATTTTGACGGTTAAAATATATTAGAAATTGGAATTTTGGCGCAAAGTAAAATATTTCCAAATTGCGCCCGGGTCGGGTCCAAAAATTTGAAATTGAAATAAGAAAATTTTAGGCGGGATCCAAAATTTAAAAAGAAGTATTTAACAATCAAAAAGCATACCCCCAAAACGGACACACATACGTGCGCGTAGCCGTCCAAACTCGCTCGTTTCACTGAACGGGACGAGAACACGGTACACGGACGCTACAACAGGGTTAGGGGTGTCAAGCACGCCAAGACGAATATTTTTAATTTTATTTTAGATGCCTTAAATTGTTATATGCAGAAATGAATTGTCGGGGTAAAATCACAATAAGTCACAACAGTCAAGTAGGATCAACGAAATAAATACCATACGCCAACATACGACAACAGAAACCAGTAGCATTGGGCTCGGGTGTTACAGAAGGTAATAAGTAAAGAGAAATAAAGAGATTGGAGAGATGACAATGAAATATACGGTTACAGTCATGAACCTGGATAGTGGAAGAGGCATTACTAGGAATGCCCGGATACCCCTTCGAAACATTTGCATGTTTCAGTTTCACTGTGAGTTTTTAATTGAAAACTGATTTCCTAATTAGATTCTTACTCAAGGGTATGTATTTACCAAGTTTGATTCTCACATCTGTATAGTATTATAGATGATGAGTGGGAGTAAGATATTGAGAATTAGGTGATTATATCCTCATTATATCGAAATTCGTTGTAATTGGTGATATTTGAGGAAATCACCTGGGTTTTTGCCGGACGGCAAATGTTTGGTTTTGAATATCCGTAGTTATGCACCAGTTTCAAACTGATATATCTGCACGTTTATTTTATAAAGTGAGATATAACTTTTTGAAATTATGTCCATGACATTTACCTATATCAATTGATGGTTAGATAAGGAGTATTCAATAACGGTGTAATTTTTCTTAACCATGGTACAGTTTTCAACCTACGACGCACTGGATTTGAGTTATTGAACTCATGGGACTTATACAAAGTATTGTATGTTGTCCAGTGTCCATTAGAACAGAGGGGTTGGTGCTCGTGTTATATTCTGTTTACTTGTGACTTCTCCAGTTTTAGACAAGTATTTCGTGGAAATACAAGGTCCAAGTTTTGAGAAGTTATAGGTACAAGAATAAAGTAGAGAACCATGTGTTGCAAGTATCGGGATTCTTCAAGGTGATCGAAAATGTAGATACTTGTGTTTGGTATTCTGTTGATAGTAATGGTTTTGAGAACTTGCTTCTCTTTCAGGTTACTAATATCTGGATGCACTCCTAGTTGAGTAATGCTGATCGGCCTCTCTCCATTTAGCTGACATGCACTGGAGACAGCTGCATAATTTGAATCTGATTCTAATTAAATTAGTGCCTCTGTTTCTATATTGTATATAGAATGGTTCATATCTTAACGATGTTATGGTATATGGAGTTGTCCGGCTTATGCTTAAAACCAGACTCTGGACATACTCAAGGCATGTTTCAGTAATGACAGTTTGTAGGTTATCCCGGGCTATGACGAGGGGTAACTTTCTACCATCTGGAAGATCAATAGTGATATTGTTCTTGACCCGCTACAGTCTTAGCAAAATGGACTTTTTCAGAAAACAGTAGTGGGAGTATGGTAGAACTGGAAGTGATTCTAGAACCACAAACGATTACTGAAAATTTAATAGAACCTACAAATTCAATCGGGTTTGACATTCCATTAGCCACTCCGCAGATATGGTGGGTAATCTCAGGCACCCGAGAGGTACTTCGGTCTTCTCAGAAACGATGACAGGGAGGTTCTTGTTTACCCAGACTTGCCATTGCTGCTGTTCTAAACTAAAAGACCCGGCAGGAGGATGAGTATAGCATCGTTCTAAACTAGGTTTAGAAGTGCATGTGTGTATGACTCTGCCAGAGGGTTGTTATAGTCAGTGGGAGCAACGGAAGCATAGTGGACAAGTAGCTTGTGTCTATTTATAGACTAAAGCAGGTATA
This sequence comes from Agapanthus africanus, assembly GCA_030015575.1. Lineage (NCBI taxonomy): Eukaryota > Viridiplantae > Streptophyta > Magnoliopsida > Asparagales > Amaryllidaceae > Agapanthus > Agapanthus africanus. The sequence continues at coordinate 403,126,572 of CM057349.1, read as the reverse complement.
GCGGAGATAGATCATCTATTTTTGATGTGACAGTCATAGGCTTTGACTTCATCAGAATAGGAGATGGATCTGTTGAGAAGGTAGTAGGGTGTGATGTCCTGGTATTTGGATGACATGCACTTTATAGGAAGTGAAATTCCTATACTACGATCGGTTATACTATGGTTGTCACACGGTGGTTTCTCCACATTGGATATGGATAACATATCAGGCTTTCTGGTAACTAGATCTATGGTTTTAGATATGGATTTAGGTAGTTTCCCAATCTGGGTACTTTGACACTATTCTAAAGATGTTTTAGAATGGACGACTCCTGGCATGGTGGTGTACCTGCAGGTGATGGAGTCACCCTCTCTAAAGGTGTCTTACAGACTAAAGGGGGGAGGGATATGCATGATTGGCATATCACTTGCTTATGCAATTGAGTTAATCATGAGATGTTAAGTATCACACCAGATGTTATTTTTGCACTAGCTGCAATGAGTTTATATTGATCCAATCCTGGAGAAATGTTGGGAAGCAATTTATGAACATAAGTAGATGTTCATGGGATATGGTAACAGCAGCCTCCTTCGGGAGACGGCTGCCATTCCAGGCTTTCAAGGTGACCTTGATGACAGAGTGACTGTCAGAGTTTTAGTTTTACCTCTTTTAAGGGGCGGTAGTTTGGACAGATTGTCCAAGCGGATATTGAGGGAGGCATGTCACAGGATAATGATTAAATTCAGTGGACGATACAGTCTAAGAAGTTTGCTGGATTTGCAGTTCATTTGTGAACTGGTTCCTATCAGATATCCAGACATATTCTAGGACAAGTATTGCTCATTTCGGGTGATGGTTTTCTCCGCGAACTTAAGATAAAGAGAGACATAGAAAGAAACATTGGAGCGGATCCACACACTGAGGCTATTTCTCGAACGCAATAGTTTTACAAACGAGTTTTGTGAAACTGATTAGTAGAGAAGTTGGGTGTTCGGTATCACACGGGCTGTGAGTATGCGACACCGCAATAATTAGTCTTAAGTGCAAATGGGAGATTGTTGGCTATAGTGCCCTCAAGTTAATTATTAGATCACAGGTAAGTGATTGCAATGATTAAGGGAGGACCTATACCGGTAGAACAGTCTTACTCGAGATGATAGTATGCTATCTGGTTTGTCTTTATCATCATATACATGCTTCAGGTGACATTACAGATCATTTTTACATGTTGATAGAGCCCATAGGATTCTTTCTTGACTGCCAGCAGTATGATGGCCATCATATACGTGGGAGCTGGGTAGTCTATAGGCACATCCTTAAATGTCCCTAGTCATGGGAGTTTCGAGACTGGGCATCGATGCTCCAGAATAGACTAGTGTATACGGATCGAGACCCCGACGAGGGGCGGTGGCCGGTCTCACAAGCCATTGGTGTCAGTTGGTTCACCTAAGATGTATACATGTGCTCAGTGGGTTATGAGTACACCGGACGGACTCGCTGGGAACATGCTAGTTGGTATTATACCTATTGTCAGATAGCAATTCCCTGGTGATTGTTAGGGTCAAAAATTGCACCCCGGTTGACCAAGTCAAAGTCAAGGTCAACCCCAAGCCAAGTAGGCCCATGCCCAAGTCGAGTCCGAACATGAAGCGGCCGTCCCCTCTCCATGCCAAAATAAAAATCATGTAATAAATAATTTTGATGCAATTTTTTTATGCATGAATGTAAACAAAATGGGTATAAAACCAAATTTTTGTAAAGCCCAAGGCTTACGTGCAAAAGAAATGAGCACATGAGGCATGGAATGGGCAAAATGCTATTTTGTAAAGCCCAAGGGGCTATATGTAAATGTGTAAGCCTATATAAGGCAACATGATGATGAATAAAAGATATACTTTTCATTCTCTAAAAATTCAAGGGTTCTTTGTGCCCCCTTCTCCTTCCTCAAGGTTCTAAACCTTCTTTCCCTTTTTCAATTAAATCAAGAGTTTTACTCTTCCTTTTCTAAAACTAAATAATTTTTCACCACAAAACCCACAAAGGGAAACTCAGATATCCCACCAGATCTCAAAAAATAAGAGATTTTTAAAATCTCATACTTCTTGTTCTTCAAGATCCAGCCAACAGAGGAGGAAGAAGGAGACCCATCTCCAAAGATCCAAGACGCAGGGGAGAAGAAAGGGGTTTCCTTGAGCATTTACAAAGATTTATTGGAGTTTAACTCCATAAATTAAAGTTTCTGGGAGTTTAACTCCATAAAAAAAGAAAGAAAGAAGAAGTCTTTCTTTGTAGGAGTTCAACTCCATAAGTCAAATCGGGAGCACAGCTCCCAGTGCAGAGACCAAGTCCCTTTTCCTGCTGACGCCCAGTGCCCGCATGCCAAGCACGTGGGGCGCCGGCGCCCAGCGCCCGTGTGCCATGTGCAGCGCCCACATGCCAAGCACGTGAGGTGCCAGTACCCAACGCCTGCCATGCACGTGAGGCGCTGGCCCCCACGCGTCCTTTGGACGCTTTTTCCCTTTTATATATATATCGGGGACCCCCGTAAAAACTCTGCGGGGCCCCCGATATATCCAAACCCCCTTCAAAACATAACACTGCACATTGAGTTCACATGACCTTTTAACTCGTCAATCGGATGTTCTCTCACTCCAAAGGCCAGGGGTAATTAACGGCGGCTTAGTCTGCGGCTGCCGGAGATTCGAATCCCCACAATCAATAAACCCCAGCCTACCCTAGGCAGGAACAATCTGTAGTACGCCTGACAAGCGTGCGTGTATTCCCATCTCAATGGGGTGACGAAAAACACCCTACAGATTCTGGCACGCCCGGTGGGACCGATCTCTCCTCCCATATTTCGGGTTAAACATTCTTGCGAACTCAATCAATATACATATTGATTGCCTGTATTGAAATCATGCTTCTTTGTGTAGATTAACAAATCTCCAATTACAATCTCCGGACGCAACAAAATGTCTCTAAGGATCAGCTTAGCTCTCGACACAGCTCCCATCTACAGATCCACCATTTTGTTTTAAACCAATAAATTTCTCTTCCATCTCCTCCCTAACATACTGCGGGAAAAACTTCTTCAAGAAACTCTGTGTAAAAGCCGTCCAGCTGATTGGCTTCGTCAAACGGACCTCCTCAACAAGCCACAATTCTCGAGCATAGTCAACCAGCTTGATGCGTACTGTATCCACTCTTTTCTTATCGGAAATCTGAGCAGCAATTAACAAGTTCTCTATATCCACTAGCCACTGCTCGGCCTGAAGTGGTTCCTCTAATCCTTTAAAGGTTTCGGGGCAAGCTTCCTGAAATCCGCAATTGTACCCTCTCACGGACCCTGCCTGGGAACTGCTTTTCTCTCACTGGCAGCGGTGGCAGTCCGTCGAGCCATCCTTAAGCCCTCCTAAAAAGCCTCAGCTTGCTGCTGGATCAAATCTATCCGTCTTTGTGGATTCTCTTGCATGCCTTGCATAACGCCAAGAAGTGCGACACTGCCTGTCGGTGGAGCGGGTTGATCTCTTCTTGCCATAGTTCGAAAGTTAAGCTCGAACGACAAGGATTAGTAACAGAACAAGCTTCAATAAGGACAAGGATTCAAGAATTTGAATGACAGGGCAAATATGTGGTATGACATATTCCTATAGTTCAAGTAGTTTAAGGTCAGTTAGTTGGGTACAATACTCAACTACAAATTTATCCAAACCCATCTGTTCCCCTCCGAATGGCGGCGCACAAGACTGCGGTGTCCTGACGCTGAAATTCGGGGTAGATGATATTTGGTTTTATCCGTCCACCTCTCCGAAGATGCCAAGTTGATTTATGGCACCGTGTATCGGAGGTTTAGACGGATGCGGCCGATGTAGCAGACTTCGTCAGATTCCCCTTCGCTTGAGGGGTTTTTGATTGTGGGGACGCTCTTCCCTGCAGGCGCAAGCCCCTGCAGTTAATTACGCTACCGCATCACGGTAACAACTTTCTCCTTCTCCAGAATTTCACTTCGTGTCGTGGGTGTTTGTTTTGTTTGTGGTTGCCCGTGGATTATATACGGAGACTGAGTTAAGTCGTCGCCCATAGGGCGTGGACTAGTCCAAATCCGTATTATCTTAGATTTGGGTTTGGGGGTTTGGGTTTAAGGATACGTTAACCTCGTTTGAGACTAAGATCGACTTAGACGTTTGTTAAGGACACGTTAGTCTAGTTTTTAGACTAAGATCGACTTAAACGTTTGTTAAGGACACGTTAGTCTAGTTTTCAGACTAAGATCGACTTAACGGGATCATTTAGATCCAACAATAGAGCGGTTAAGGGAGCCCTGTTGTTTTGTTTAGTGACGTTGCAGTCAATAGGTAGTTTAAGGACATTGCGGTCCATAGGTAGTTTAAGGACATTGCGGTCCAAAGTTAGTTTTAAGACGTTGTGGTCAAGGTTAAGGACGTCATAGTCCATGGGTTTAAGGACCCCACAGTCCGTTGTTAGTTTTAAGACATCTCGGTCAAGGTTAAGGACCTCATAGTCTATGAGTTTAAGGACCCCACAGTCCATTGTTAGTTTTAAGACATCTCGGTCAAGGTTAAGGACGTCGTAGTCCATGAGTTTAAGGACCCCACAGTCCGTTGTTAGTTTTAAGACATCTCGGTCAAGGTTAAGGACCTCATAGTCCATGAGTTTAAGGACCCCACAGTCCGTGTCAATGTGTGGTCATCGGGACCCGTCACCTCTTTGAAGACGTTGAGGAATTACAACGCCAAGTATCAAAGGAGTGAAGAGATGTACCCTTGAACCGGGGTGGATTAAACAGTCTTTGGCCCAATTTGGGATCAAGACCAATTAATTGTGTTATGAGCCCATTAGCCCAGTTAAGTTTGAATTGAGGACTTATGGCCATCTTGGGCTAAGTCCCATCATGTTTAGAATACTGGCTTTCTGTTGGTCTATTGAAGGAGAGGCTTTGCCTTTAGCCATTTAACCAATTGGGCTAAAGTTAGTGTTAAACACTAAAGATCAGCAGTGTTGAACACTGGGCACAAGTTAGTGTTTTAACACTAAAAGACAGTTGGTGTTAAACACCAGCAACAGGGGGTTCAAATTAGTGTTAAACACTAGAGCAAATCAATGTCAAACACTAGCAGCAGAAATTTCAGATTAGTGTTAAACACTAAGAATAATCAGTGTTAAACACTGGTGACGGAGATTTTAATTTAGTGTTGAACACTAAGGGAGTTAATCTTAAGCTCTGTTAACAGGGGTTTCATTTAGCGTTAAACACTAAGAAATTCAGTGTTAAACACTGCAAATAAAGTTCTTTGATTAGTGTTGAACACTAAGGCCAAACAGTATTTAACACTGGATTCCGGGATTCCAATTTAGTGTTAAACACTAAGGCAAGAGGGGTCACGTGGTAGCACGTGAGGGCGCCCTCCCTTCATTTGTTCTGCTGAGAATATCGTATCTTTTGGAGCATCACGTGCCATCACGTGACGGGCATTGAAATGCTTGTATGTTAAAGCTTCTGCCAAGGGTCACGTGGGTCACGTGAGGCACTGCCTCAAAGGGCCTTTTCTGCGGATCTTTTCGGGGGTCACATGGTGGCACGTGACCCCGCCTCTATGTATATTTTTTTTAGAAGATCTGTTAATCCCTTTTAAGAATTAAGCTCTTCATAGGGTTGAACCCTAACAATAATTTTAGAGGAATTAAATTCCTATTTCCTTCTGAAGATTTATATTCTGGGATAGAGTTGAACTCTGAATGGGGTTAAACCCTAATAACAGCTTTAAGGAATCAAGTTCCCACTCTCTTTTAGAGACTTATTCTGAGGAATGTGATTCTGTCGTAGGGTGAAACCCTAATTTCTTCTTTCTTAAGGGAATTAAATTCCTGTTATTTTAACAGAACTCAATTCTTAACTAGGGTTGAACCCTGAATCTGTTCATTCTGAAGGAATTGAATTCCTGTAACATAGGGTTAAACCCTAATTTTATTTTAAAGGAATTAAATTTCTATAGTTCTGTGAGAATTAAATTCTCAAACTCACATTCCCTCTCTATGCTTTGGATCTGCACGGCAGGATCTCAACCCAATGAGAATTAAATTCTCAATTCAAGGGGAGATGTGCACTTTGCAGATCCTCTACTAAAGAGAGAAGTATGTTCTTCTGTTTAATATCAGAGTTAAACTCTGCTGAGAATTAAATTCTCTTTTAAAGGCCTTCCCTTTCTTACCTAAGCTTTTCTTTTGCAGAAGATACAAATTCCTCCAAAGTATCAAGGCTCTCTCTTTTCTCTCTCTGTCCTCTTTTTTTTCTTTCTTTTTTGTGTCTCTTGGCTCCTATTTATAGGAGAAGAAGCAGAATCAATTAGTTTTGGTGAATCTTTCATTGAGAGATTTAATTTGTATTCACCATTCGTTTGGACCTTTGGATTATTAGGTGAATTTTATTCACCATCGGATTTTAAATCCAGAGATTCTCCTTTGTTATTTCGGTTAGATTTTACGGGGAAATCTTTCCAAGTTCAGGCTTTTTCCACAAATGGATGATATTTAATCACCTTTAAATTTTTAATCCAATTGGTTCCAAATAATCACTTTCCTTTGGAAAGATTTGAATGCCGTTCAGAATTTAATTCTGTTAAATAAATGGGCTTTGAAAGCCGGTCACGTGTGACCACGTGACCCATGGTCACGTGTGGGCACGTGACCCCCCTGGAACGAGCTTTCTTTTTCTTCTGCGCTATGTCTTTGCCGCTGCTTGGTCATCACGTGCCAACACGTGACCACTGGTCACGTGTGAGCACTTGACCCTCGTCTGGAGCATTTTTCTTGATTTAATCAGAGAATGAGTCTGCTTTTGCCGCTGCTTTTAAATGTCACGTGCCAACACGTGACTGCTGGTCACGTGCTAGCACGTGATGCCTCCTTCGTAACTTTTCCTGATTTTAAATCAGGAAACAAATGCCCCCACAGCGTTGTTCTCACGTGTTTGTACGTGAGTGCAACGCTGTCACTTTTTGTGACCGTTGGATTCCTCTAGAGATTTGGGGAGATGAAGCGTCTCCATCACATCCTATAAATACCGATGTCTCTTCAGAAGAGCCTTCACTTTGCTCATCTTCTTCCTTGCAAACTTTCTTCTTTTGAGAATTTAATTCTCTTTTCCCAGAGCTTAGTTCTCTGCCTTGAAAATCTCCCAGAGTTTAACTCTGTTCGAATAGACTTTTCTCTTTAGGTAATGCTCTCGAATGAACGATGAACTCTCATATTCCTATGGAATTTAAATCCAAAACAAAGGTTTTTACCCTTATTTAACAAAGAACCAATTTTTCTTCAAGTTTCTTAACCAAAATACGAAACCATTTAACCTCCAACAGTAGATTTCTTAGGGTTCATATGATGATCTATGGAGTTTAACTCTATTCACAGAAAAGGCCTTTTGGGGAATTTAATTCCCTTCTCTTAATAAGGAATTTAATTCCCGTGAAGAACTCGGTTTCTTCCTATGGGGGCTCTTTAGGGGCTCCTTACCCCTAGGTTATCATTCTGTAATCAATCAGTGGAGAAGAAGCTTGTAATGATATTTTCCCCTAGGGAATGTCCATAGTCCACTACCCATCTAGACAAGCGTTCTTTTTGATTGGCTTGTCCACTATATTCTCATAAAAAAATTTTATTTCAGATACTATGGCTGACTATTGGTATGATCTTGACGAGATCATTTCTTACGGAAACATTCGCGCGTTGGGCCGCAGCCAGAACCAGGAATTCACTAACGCTCAGTGTGCCGAGATCATGGGCCGCTTCTATGAGTATAATGGCCAACTACTCCCCCGTCGCTCTTCTCTTTTGAGGCTAATCGTGCTGGCGATCAGGGAGGCACTCCCTTTATTTTGTACTGGTGTGCCACTTAGGGCATTGGACGCCGCCGAGGATAAAGTACACTCGGTGTATCTGATGCACTTGATCTCAAAGAGAAGGCGAGACAATCTTATTGATCTCCTGCATCAGATTTTTCAGCAATCAGCCATACTTGCCGCCTACCGGAGGGTAGAGGACATCCGCGAGGACCCCGACGCTTGTGATCGTGAGAGAAAACATACTAGGGCGGTTCGAAATGCATGGAAGATCTTGGACAAAGCTACGTTCGAGTTCCTCAATCCATGCCCCGCGTCTGAGGTTCTACCGTTGTAATTGTGTCCTCTTTATTTTTTATGAACTTCTCAAAGTATGAATGATAAGTTTTATTATGTTTTTCCATGTTTGCATGCCTTTCTCTGGGATTTTATCATTTTGCTACTGTTGTTGTTGATGCTTTTAATATGCAGGGTGCTACTCCATTTTTTTTAGTGCACATCAAGTTTGGGCCTCACGTGTTCTGCACGTGGGGTCCCTTGATGGGGCTGTTCACAAAATTTTCCCATGCCATATTTTCAGTGCACAATATCAGATGCAGAAAAAAAAGGCTTTGGAAATAGTTCCATCTCCCTGATTTTCGATGCCTTTCCTTTTTTGGGCCTTGAAAATAGCTTCATCTTGCAAGATTTTCCGCGCACAGCACTTAATGCACCCCTTTATATCTGAGGCAGTGGCTTTCCTTTTCTCTTCACAGAGAACTTTTATTCCCATTTTAACGTGATTTAATTCGAGAACAACTAAGTGCCATGGCCTGCAACCGTCCGCACGCTCGTCGACAGCCATGGGAAGTTCCTATCGAGGAGATGATCCCCCGCTTTGCCACCCGGTTGGTGGATCCACTCCTTACCGATGATGAATGCGACTCGGCGATGTATGAACTCTCGATCCGTAGGGGGTCTCCCCTCCCAATGGGTTCCCTCTGGCTCCGGATGATCCTCACGGCCGTGCTTGCCGACATTCCTCCTCACCCGGCAGAGATGACCCTGGCGATGCTTGATGCGGCTGAAGAGAAGCTCGAGGGTTTTCACGAAGCATGCCTGATTACTCAGACTTTGAAGGACTGCTCGATTCACCTGCTGAGCCAAATAAGGGCCCGGCGAGCTATTATGTTTGCTTTCGCGGACGAACATGGCACCAATCGATGGGGAGCGACTCCTCGCGAGAACCGTCACTTTGATGTGCTGGAGAGAGCGGAGAGAGAGATGGAGAATTTTGTTCTTTGCTTTGTTAACCCTTGTGCTACTGATCCCGTGTTTGGTGACATTTTCCCGCTAGCGTAGAATATTTAAATTAGTCCTTTTTTTGTATGCTTTATGCTGAACCTCCATGTAGGCTTGGTACTCGTATGTATGTTTTCGCTTGCATAAATAAACTTTGTGTTCTTCTTATGAAGACTTTATTTAGTCACCAATATTATCATCATGTCACATGCACATCAGAGCCTCGCATATTATTTCTTTTTCTTTTTTTTATAATTGTGAACGCCTGCTTGACAGGATAACGTCAGAAATTTTCTTATTGCTTCCCATACCCGATGATGTACACGTGCTTTAGCTCGACTACTGCTATCAACCGGAGCTTATTCATACAGTCCAGAGCGTTCCTATCCTGTTTCAGAGGCTGCGGTCGTGACAGCGGGCTTAAATGGCCTGACAAGGCGACACGTGGCGAACACATTATTGTGCGGGGAAAGGGTTCGGTCGTAAATTCTCGGAGAGGGAGTTGGCTTCTAAGGCGCTGAGCGAGCTTCAAGCCAATCTTACCGCCAAGGCCAACAAAGCGTATGAACTCTGGCGGGTGCTTCAAGAGTCCATCAAAGAGGTGGTGGCTCTCGACAAAGCTGCCACGTTCACTCGTGAAAGGGTCGAGGCTCATAAAGCTACCGAGAAAGAGCTTGAAGCTCGGCTTGCTTCGTATCAGGCTCAGTAAGCTCAGGCGGAGGCTCGTCTTCTGGAGATCTTGAATCATGAAGCCGTGACTCAGCAACAGAAAGATGAGCTGGTAAAATTTCTACATCACCCGCCGGCTTGAAGACTTGTATCTTTCCCCTTTTTTTTGTACATACTCATGGATGAGAGTATCTTCTTTTTGTTTCTTTCATGAATTGTAACTTGTATCCATTTTGGCTTATGAATAAAAGATACATTTTTTTCTTAATGGTGTGTCTCTTTTCATTGAACGTATTCTGTGGACAATTTATCTTGATCTCCTTGCAGGGCAGCGATGGCTTAGGATTCAGGGTTAAGATCCGCTTCTTAAATCTTTTGTACTTTATGAGCCACAAGGGTTTTATAAAGAGCTTTTCTCCCTATAGGTCGAGAGGATTCCATAGGTGTAAGTCCTTCTTAAGAATCGTGAGGATTTTTAAGCGGGCTTTTCCTTGAGAGTCGTAAGGATCTCATAAGAGAGCTTTCTTCCTTACAGGTCGTGAGGACCTGCAAGTGCTGGATGTGGTCACCCTTATCCATATTTCACGGGGTCAGGGATCGCTCAAGGTATCATAGTTTAAAGACATCATGGTCAAGGTTAAGGACCTCATAGTCCGTGGATTTAGGGACTCCATAGTCCGATGTTAGTTTTAAGACATCACGGTCAAGGTTAAGGACCTCATAGTCCGTGGATTTAGGGACTCCACAGTCCGATGTTAGTTTTAAGACATCACGGTCAAGGTTAAGGACCTCATAGTCCGTGGATATAGGGACTCCACAGTCCGATGTTAGTTTTAAGACATCACGGTCAAGGTTAAGGACCTCATAGTCCGTGGATTTAGGGACTCCACAGTCCGATGTTAATTTTAAGACATCACGGTCAAGGTTAAGGACCTCATAGTCCGTGGATTTAGGGACTCCACAGTCCGATGTTAGTTTTAAGACATCACGGTCAAGGTTAAGGACCTCATAGTCCGTGGATTTAGGGACTCCACAGTCCGATGTTAGTTTTAAGACATCACGGTCAAGGTTAAGGACCTCATAGTCCGTGGATTTAGGGACTCCACAGCCCGATGTTAGTTTTAAGACATCACGGTCAAGATTAAGGACCTCATAGTCCGTGGATTTAGGGACTCCATAGTCCGATGTTTAGTTGCTGGGACCCGTCACCTCTTTGAAGACGTTGAGGAATTACAACGCCATATATCAAAAGAGTGAAGAGATGTACCCTTAAACCAAGGCAGAATCCGAAGGGAATCGGGGTGGTTGATTGTTAGTTTTAAGACATTACAGTCAAGGTTAAGGACATCATAGTCCATGGATTTTAAGGACTCCACAGTCCGGTGTTTGCTCTGGATGCTTCACACGGGTTCACTGCCGTGCTTGGCGAGGACCAGGCTCCGCTCTGGGCGTTTTTCGCGGGGTCAAAGAGTGACGTTATCCACGTTCCACGTAACCAGGAATTTTGCACTAGATGCTTCACACGGGTTCACTGCCGTGCTCGGCGAGGACTAGACTCCGCTCTGGATGCTTCACACGGGTTCACTGCCGTGCTCTGCGAGGACCAGGATCCGCTCTGGACATTTTCCACGGGGTCAAAGAGTGACGTTATCCGCGTTCCATGTAACCAGGAATTTTGCACTAGATGCTTCACACGGGTTCACTGCCGTGCTCGGCGAGGACTAGGCTCCGCTCTGGATGCTTCACACGGGTTCACTACCGTGCTCTGCGAGGACCAGGATCCGCTCTGGACATTTTCCACGGGGTCAAAGAGTGACGTTATCCGCGTTCCACGTAACCAAGAATTTTGCACTAGATGCTTCACACGGGTTCAATGCCGTGCTCGGCGAGGACTAGGCTCCGCTCTGGATGCTTCACATGGGTTCACTGTCGTGCTCTGCGAGGACCAGGATCCGCTCTGGACGTTTTCCACGGGGTCAAAGAGTGATGTTATCCGCGTTCTACGTAACCAGGAATTTTGCACTAGATACTTCACACGGGTTCACTGCCGTGCTCGGCGAGGACTAGGCTCCGCTCTGGATGCTTCACACAGGTTCACTGCCGTGCTCTGCGAGGACCAGGATCTGCTCTGGACGTTTTCCATGGGGTCAAAGAGTGACGTTATCCGCGTTCCACGTAACCAGGAATTTTGCACTAGATGCTTCACACGGGTTCAATGCCGTGCTCGGCGAGGACTAGGCTCCGCTCTGGATGCTTCACACGGGTTCACTGCCGTGCTCTGCGAGGACCAGGATCCGCTCTGGACGTTTTCCACGGGGTCAAAGAGTGAAGTTATCCGCGTTCCACGTAACCAGGAATTTTGCTGATTTTATCCGCATTTTACGGGATGGAGGTTTGACTGTTGGCGATATGTATACCACCAAGCCATGGAACTGGGAGTTGCCGTTGTTCCGCTTAGCTTAGAGTTGTGTCCGTTGTTACGAGACGAGTGCTGAGATGATCTCTAAGTCATTCGCGGCCCGTCGAGATTTTGCTTCTTCTTATGATGAAACTTGGAGGAGAAGTATGATCCCTTTTTGTTTACGCCCTTGGATTGTATACAGGGTGTGATGGAACATCACCTGCAGGGCATAAATTGAAACTTCTTTTTTTTATATATTTTATTTCTTTTTCCGCGATGCTCTATCATTTCAGCTTTTATATCGCAGAGGTCGCGATTGCCCCATCATTTCGGCTATTTTTCGCGGTGCCCAATCATTTCGGCTATTTATTTCATTTTCACTCGCTGTTTTTTTATTATTGTGAGTTGCCCCATCATTTCGGCTATTTTGCATGCATACATTTTTACCTGCTTCTTTTATTGCAGGTTGCCCCATCATTTTGGCTATTTCGTATGCATGTGTGGCTTGCTAGCTTTTTCGCCGCAAGCTCGGTTTTTAGACACCGATTTCGGCATCAACACCGCTACAACTGGGATGTTTCCAGGAGCGAATCATCATTTGCCTCTGTCGATGTTGAACAAAGGTGGCTTAGTAAACAGGGTTAAGGGTCCTGTCGACCAAGGCTTTTGACTTCATGAGCCGTAAGGGTCTCACAAAGGTATCTCTCCCTACAGGTCGTGAGGATCTTGTAGGTGTATTTTCTCCCTAGGAATCGTGAGAATTCCTAAGTGTATGTTCCTCTGCAAGTCGTAAGGATCCTACAAGAGGGCTTCTCCTTATAGGTCGAGAGGACCTACAAGGGTTGCTCATCATATGGACATATCCCTAGTCACGGATGGGACTTGGTCAGGGAAATGTTTATTCGCGCCCATGGATTGTATACAAGAGCCAGTACTGGACCACTTGTAGGGCAGTGTCGAAGGATATGGGGGATTTTGCTTAAGCACAGGTTTAGGTCTCTGTGACTTAAGACTTTCAAATCCTATGAGCCGTGAGGGTCCCATAAGAGAATTCTCCTTACGAGTCGTGAGGATCTCGCAAGTGTATTTTCTCCTTAGGAATCGTGGGGATCCCTAAGTGTGTTGCTCCTTTGTGAGTCGTAAGGATCTCACGCGGGTGGTTTCTCCTTACAAGGTCGAGAGGACCCTATAAGTGTCTTTTAACAAGGTTGCGCCCTTTCGGGTTTTCACAAACACTCGCCGGTAGTCCTGCTGTTTTTACTCACGGAGCCCTTTCGGGTTTTCATCCGTGCCCATTTTGCTTATGGACATACCGTTTTTTTATTCTTTTCATTTTCTTTTTCTCCTTTTTTTACGAGGTCGCGCCCTTTCGGGTTTTCACGAACACTCGCCGGTAGCCCTGCTGTTTTTACTCACGGAGCCCTTTCGGGTTTTCATCCGTGCCCATTTTACTTATGGACATACCATTTTTTTTTATTCTTTTTATTTTCTTTTTCTCTTTTTTTTTACGAGGTCGCGCCCTTTCGGGTTTTCACGAACACTCGCCGGTAGCCCTGCTGTTTTTACTCACGGAGCCCTTTCGGGTTTTCATCCGTGCCCTTTTTGCTTATGGACATACCGTTTTTATTTATTATATATTTTTTTTATTCATCTCGTCAGCCTAAGGATGCTGCGGTATTAGTTTAAGGACGTTTCGGTCCGCTATTAGTTTAAGGACATTTCGGTCCGACATTGAGAGGCTGGCTACTGCTTATAAAACTTGAGCTTAGGAAGATAGCGAGCGGGCATGGTCGTCGTCACCTATCATTGACCTAGGCTGTGGCTCATTAAGCATAGTATTTCTTTAGGAAGCGACCGTTTATCGGCCTGAAAGGCCTTTCACCGTGCATGTCCATGAGTAGATAGGCCCCATCCTGGTAGACCTTATCTATGATGTACGGGCCTTCATAGTTTGGCTCGAATTTTCCCCGCTTGGCGCGATTGAGGATCATAGGCCTTTTGACCACTAACATGAGTTTGCCTTGGCGGAATGTCCTCGGTCGGGTCAATCTTTCGTATGAGCGCGTTATCTTTGCTTTATAAGCTTCTAGATTTTGTTGCGCTATGAGCCGTGTTTCTTCAAGAGCATCAAGCTCCTCAAGCCGAAGGTTAGCATTTTCTTCGTTCGTCAGTTCGTAGTGGACTGCCATTCGTAGAGAGGGTAGCTCTATTTCGAGGGGAAGTACTGCTTCTGTCCCAAATACCAACGCGTATGGCGTTGTGTTCGTGGCCGTCTTGAACGTAGTTCGATAGGCCCAAAGGGCCTCTTGCAGCCTCTTGTGCCAGTCTTTCTTATTTCGGGACACCGTCTTTTTTATGATCTTCGTCAAGGTCTTGTTGAAGGCTTCAGCTAGACCATTAGCTCGCGGATTGTAAACTGAAGAATATCTCCAGTCTATATTGTGCTGCTGCGCGAAGCGGCTAATCTTATGGGTTCTGTAGGCTGGCCCGTTATCGGAGATAATCCGCCGTGGAGTTCCAAACCGATAGATGACGTGCGTCTTGAAGAAGTGGAGGATATTCTCCGTCTTCACTTCCCTCAACGGTACCGCTTCCGCCCATTTGGAGAAGTAATCAGTCATCGCCAGGATGAAACAATGTCCCCTGGATGATGCTGGTTCAATGGGGCCGACTATGTCAGCCTCCCACATTTCGAATGGCCAGCTAGCCACCGTTGGATGTAGTGGATTCGGATGCTGGTGGATGAAATCTCCGTGGATTTGGCACGAGTGGCATTGCTTCGCATACTCGAGGCAGTCCTGGATCATCGTGGGCCAGTAGTAACCCATCCATTTAATTTTTAACTTCATCTTCGGGCCTGCTTGATGAGAACCACAGATTCCGTCATGAACCTCTTGAACGACTCTTTCCGCTTCGTCCGGTCCTAAACATCTCAGCCACAGAGAATCAAACGACCTCTTATACAGAGTATCATTGACGAAAGCGAAAGATAGAGTTCGTTTCATGAGCTGATGTCTTGAGGACGCTTCTTCGGGCATTCGGTGGGACTTAAAGTAGTCTATGAAGACTTCCCTCCAGTCCTCAGCTTTCTCACAGTCTTTTATCTGTAGGGTCGCCTGCTCAGTCGCTCCCTTTTCTTCGTATAATTCCGGAGATATTTCTGCTGGGGCGAGCACTCGACGGCTTTGTACCATGATTTTAACGTCATCGAGGTTCTTGTCAGCCAATTCTTTGGCGAGCTTAGCTAACGCGTCCGCTTTGCTATTTTCCGCGCGTGGTATGCTTTCCAAAGTATAGGAGGGAATTTGGGTCAACAGTTGTTGCACCTTTTCGCCGTACTTCACCAACTCTGGTTTGCACGTTTGGTAGTCACCATTTACTTGACTAACGACCAGTTGAGAATCCCCGTATATAAGGAGGTCTTCAATTCCCATGTCGATGTCGATCTCAAGGCCCGCTATCAAAGCTTCGTATTCGGCTTTGTTATTCGTCCTCGGCTCTGTTAAGGGGAAGGCGAAGCGCATAATCCCTCCTTGTGGAGTTACGAAGATAATGCCTACTCCCGATTTGATTATGGGGTTACATTGTTTGCGCTTCTTCATGGAAGATGCTCCATCAAAATAGAGTTCCCATCGGGTATTACCGCCGCCGATCGCATCAAATGCATGTTCGTCCGGCAAATCGCAGTTCAGAGGAGAACCGGCAGGTACTGGATGCTCAGCAAGGAAGTCGGCGATGGCCTGGCCTTTCACTGCCTTGAGAGGTCGATACGTTATCGAGAACTCCATCAAGAGTAGAGCCCAATTAGCGAGTCGACCCGTCAATATAGCCTTTGACATCAAATATTTAAGAGGGTCCACCTTCGAGATGAGACGGACTTCGTGCGCCAATGCATAATGCCTGAGCTTTGTTATCGCAAAGATCAACGTCGGGCAGTGTTTTTCAGTGGGAGAGTAATTGCTTTCTGCCCCCAGCAGAACTCGACTTAAGTAGTAGAGTGCCCTTTCTTTTCCTTGGTCATTCTCTTGCGCCCATAATGCGCCCAATGAACCTTCTAGGGCAGTTGTATAAAGAATGAGAGGCTTTCCCTTGACCGGCGTAGCCAACACTGGAGGGTTCTGCAGGTACTGCTTGATCTTATCTAGTGCGCCTTGGCATTTGTGATCCCAAACGAATGGAGTTCCTTTCTTCATCAGGTGGCTGTAAGGACGGCACTTGCCTGAAAGATTGGCGATAAACCGCCGTATATACGCGAGCTTCCCTTGGAGAGACCGCAGCTGTTTGAGAGTCCTTGGCGGAGGCATTTCCATGATCGCCTTGATCTTGGACGGATCTATTTCGATACCCCGGTGTCGGACGATGAATCCTAAGAATTTGCCCGAGGAAACTCCGAATGCACATTTGAGGGGATTCATCTTCAAATTATATTGCCGAAGGCGTTGAAATACAGTCTTCAGATGCGTTAAGTGCTCTTCGTATGACATGCTCTTCACCACGAGGTCATCAATATAGCACTCGACGATGTCATGTATGAGATCGTCGAAGACCTTTGTCATGGCCCTTTGATAGGTAGCACCGGCGTTCTTTAGACCAAAAGGTATAACCTTGTAGCAGAATATTCCCAAAGGGGTCCGGAAAGCCGTATGTTTCTGGTCTTCAGGATGCATTTTTATTTGATTATACCCTGATGAGCCGTCCATGAAGGAGAAAACCTCATGCGTGGACGTATTATCTATCATTAGCTCGATTACCGGTACTGGGAAATCGTCCTTCGGGCAGGCTTTATTGAGATCCCTGAAATCCACGCATATGCGCACCGTCCCATTTTTCTTCATTACAGGAACGATGTTGGCAATCCAGTCAGGATATTGGACTTCTTGGATAAATCCGGAATCGATCAGCTTCTTGACTTCGGCGTTGATGCTCATCTCAAGCTCGAGCCGCATCCTTCTCGGCGCCTGCTTGACCGGCTTGATATTCAGGGATATTGCTAATTTATGCACAGCAATCTCCGGATCTAATCCCGGCATCTCAGAATAGTTCCACGCGAAGCAATCTTTATGCTGTAGAAGCACGTCCTTTAATGCAGCCACCCTTTCTTTAGATAGCCGCTCACTGACGAATGTCGGTCGCGGATCGTCTGCCGATCCCAACTCAATCTTCTTGAGGTTATCTGCAGTAGTATGTATGCCATCTTCCAGTTCTTTCGGAGCCGGTGGAAATTCTGAGATTACCTCATTATCATTGTTTTCGAAGCACCAAGGGAGCTCGTCTATGTCCTCGGGCTCTTCTTTTAATATCGTAATCACGTAACAGGTGCGAATCCGCTTCCAAGATTGATGTGGATCCGGTTCTGCTCTTGCGGCTTTGGGTTCGTGCTTTTGTGGCGGCGTTACCCTCCAGCTGTTGGATAAAGAAAATCTGCATTGCTGGTACTGGTCTTCGACCCAGCTCTTGAAGGTGAAGCAGTCTTCGATAGGGTGTCCTATGGCTCGGTGATAAGAGCAATAGCCCGGATGAGAAACTTTGTTAGCTTGCTCAGGGTGCTTAGACTCCGGAAGTGCGATCATTTGATGTTTTATAGCGAGTTCGAGTAAATTCTTCGTCTTGTCTCGGGGGAAGGAATACGCTCGACTCATCTTCTTTATAAGGGACAAATCCGGACCGCGCAATGCCCGCTCACGTGACTCTCTAATCCTGCGCCGTTGCTGTCGACTCCTTTTTCCGCTTCTGGACTTACTTCTGTCTTCGCATCGGGCCTTTTGGACGACGGGTCGACGGGGAGGAGCGTCTTTGTCTTTTGCAACCTTTTGAAACAAACGTTGCGTCCTGGCCTTCTCGTAGATGGCCATCTCGCGGTTGTGGTCCTCCCGAGCCTTTTGTCCTGCTTTCCTAATAAGCTTGTCCACTTGCTCTTCAAATGACGGACTCGGCACTTCACTCGCAGGATCCAATTTTGACGAGGGGTTAGCATTCCCCGACGAGGTGACCTCTTCCTTATCGAAGTTATATATGGCGTAGCTGCCGTGGACTCGCTCCCGTTTCCCGAATCTCACATATCCAAGCCCAAGCGTTCCATTCTCCCGTTGGGCAATTTGCGCTGAGTCCCAGGGACATTCCAAATCTTGTTGTAGAACCGAGCTTGTCGAACAGTCTGTTTTAAAGGTACTCCTTGGCGCTTCAATAGCCTCTTTAGTCCACTTGTGTA
Source organism: Agapanthus africanus (assembly GCA_030015575.1). Lineage (NCBI taxonomy): Eukaryota > Viridiplantae > Streptophyta > Magnoliopsida > Asparagales > Amaryllidaceae > Agapanthus > Agapanthus africanus. The sequence continues at coordinate 403,108,175 of CM057349.1, read as the reverse complement.
ATATCTAGGCAACCGGATGGGTTGGAGCCTGTCGAGTGTAGAATTCGCGCCATGCCAGATCTCTTTCTCTACTTTCGTCTCTGTGGATTGGAAAAATAGGATCACCTTTTCACCCTTTCGCCTGGGAGGGACGTAAAACGTCTGCAGGTCCTGCACATTGTGAGCTTGAAGTGCGGCAAGATCTTTGTAGTGTTTCCGCGGCACCATGGTGATTTGCAAACTCTGATTATCACTAGGGGATGCCTGTATTGACGACCGACTGGAGAACATGGAATTAACCTCATCTTCCGAGTCACTTCCGAAGATCAACATGGGGGCGGACTTTCCCTGGTTGTTGCGTCGAGACGGCCCAGCATAAACTATCTCTTCTTCTTCTTCGGTATCGCTCCCGAAAACAGGGATGGTGGCGACGGCTTTGTTCTCCGGCTTACGACACTTTTCTGTATCCTCGAAGTCTGGCAAAAAGTACTTCGCATCTTCGTACTTGCGGACATCGTTCACGGAAAATGGATTCAGCTCACCTGTTACGGTATATTCGAAACCATCCTTGAAGTACTTCATACACTGATGCTGTGTAGAAGGGATGATGTTGTACTCATGCAACCAAGGACGACCGAGCAAGGCGTTGTAGCAAGTCTTGGTGTCAATGACGTGAAACTTGATGTCCATGACGAGCAGTCCGAAGCGTAATGTCAGTATCACGGATCCGAGAGTCCGTGACGATTGGGAGTCGAAACCAGAGATGGTAATTTTGTCACGAGCGAGGTGTTGCACACTCATGCAGATTTCTTTCAACACCCGAACATTAAGGAGATTGACGGAGGATCCATTGTCAACCAGGATTTTGCCTATCTTGATATCGTGGCAATATCCGGAGACGTATAGGGGAAGGTTGTGGTCGCACGTCCCGAGGAGAAGGTCTTCGTCACTGAAAGTGATGTCGGCCGTATGCACTTCCTCCAGTTCATCCTTCATCCTTTCCGCGGCGAGGAAGGCTTGGAATTGCTCAGGTTCTTGTAACGCCTTAATTAGTGAATCTCGCTCTTCTTTTGATAATAGGAGGGCATCGAGAATGCTAAGTTGAGAAGGTAGCTTCCTTAGGTGCGCTAGGATGTTGTAGTCCACCTTACCCTTCCTGGGAGGGTCTTTGGTAGTCAGCTCTTTCATGACTTGGTCATCTAAAGTGATATCCTCAGTGACCTTTTCCTTTCCCTTATCTTTTCTATTTGCGGGCCCGAGATTCCTTTCTGGGAGCGTACGATTGCGCAGCTGAATGTTTTCGCAGGCCTCTGGTTCTTCCTCTTTCCCCAAAACGGATTCTTTAAAGAGAGGGCCCAAGGCCATTTCTTCATCAGAGTCGCTCCCAAAGGTGAGAACTTGTGACCCTCCAGCGTTAACCATGTAACAGTTGCCAGTAGTTCAGTCATGCCCGTCGGCAGTACCTCTTCGTTCCCGACGAGTCTTGCGTTTCATACGCTTAAAATGTTGCCGATGAGCAACATATCCCTGCCACCATATCCTAAAGGCGTCGCATTCCTCCGTAGGGTATGAAATTTTCCGATGATATGCGCAATAATTAGGGTGCCTCTCCGCCCCATCGAGCGTGTTTTCTTCCGAGGGTGGTAGCTTCATTCCCATTGACATGGCTTTGGCAAACCTTTTCCTCGTCTTGAATATCTTTTTGTCTACATCGGATGTCTTTTGATCTGGCGGGAGTGCTTCGACTCTTTCGTTCAGTCGCTTGCGTTTGGCTCTTTCCGATGCGGCCATCTCACGCTTCTGATCCGCTTTACTCTTCAGACGAATCTCGTCTAGAAAGGCGTCGATCATTTCATATGTTGGCCACACACGCTCTGGTTCAGGCTCTGTCCCCAGTTTCTTAGTGCTAGGAGTTTTTTCATCGTCAGTAAACGAGTGGGAGATTACGTTACAACTCGCCACATATCCCTCGGATTCATCCGACGAACTCTCTCCATCATCTTCCTCTTGAAAGATGTGGTTGAGAAACTCTTGTAGCGTGACAGGAGTTCGCGCCTTTTGATTGTACTCTTCCATCGCGTTGATTTGCTTCTGCAAGTTCGTGCGCTTGTCTCCAGGCTTCACGGGCTTCTTAGATTTCTTCTTCTTTTTCTTCGAAGATTTTGACGGTTGGACGTGAGTATTTGGGCCATCACCACGAGTCTTCATAGTTGAGCGCGGCTTCAACATCCCTTCGATAATTTAAGGTTCAAGCGGGTCCTTCCATTCGACCGCCGGGCACGCATGAAGGTCCCTCAGCATTCTTTTGGTTTTAGTTGACAGCACGACCTCCCATGGAGCTTCTTCAATAAAGGAACAGGTTGCCCCCGGTGTATCTGCTTTCTTAGGAGTATGCGGCTGTGGTGGGTTCACCTTCCACTTTTCGGACAGTGCAAACTTCCCCTGGAGGTATTGATCTTCAATCCATCCTTTGAAGACGAAGCAATCCTCAATCGGATGACTTACCGTCTGATGGTAAGGGCAATAGTTAGGGTTATTCACCTCAGTGGGTTGTGGCGGTCGCCTTGAATTTGGTAGGTTTATAAGTCTGTTGCGTACTGCCAGCTCGAATAACCGTTTCGTCTTGTCCCGTGGGAACGAGTAGGGACGCTTCATCTTCTCATTATAATACCGGCGTCTTTCTTCCAATTGATCCGCTAGCTTTGGGGCATTGGGTTGCTGCTGGGCATTTGCGACGAAGGTTGCCTTTCCTTTACCCTTGTCATTCCGAGGTTCTGGCTTCGGGGGAGGCGATCTATGACCCATCTGGTCCATCTGAGCCAACTTGTCGATTAAAGCCTGGAATGTGGTTGGCTTAAAGAACATCATAAACTGGGAGATAATTGCGTGAGGGTCTAGGGTTCCCACGAACATGCCCACCGCGGGCGCTTCCTCAATGCGTTGCTCGCATTTCGACCACAAATTCCGCCAGCGTATAGCATACTGGACCCACGTTTCTCCTGGTTTTACCCTGGCGTTAATCAATGCCGTTATTGGAGTGCGTTCGCTGGCGCTTGCGAATCGCTGAGTGAATAGCAACTCCATTTCAGCGAACGTCTTGATAGAATCGTTCGGGAGTTCCGAATACCATTCGAACGCTGTTTCTGATAAGCTGCCCACGAACTGGCGAAGCAATAGTTTATCATCACCGCCGGTGTTACCGCAAAGGGCCCTGAACTGGGCAATATGTTGGTGGGGATTGCCGGTCCCCTTGTAAACATGGAACGTGGGAATTGTGTAACCCGGCGGGTACTTAATTTGGTTGTACCAGCTTGGATATGGCCGCCCCGTTTTTACGACTTGACCAGCTGCCTCAGTCGCATGATGAACCCGGATTTGCTGGGCTATATAGTCGACCAAATCAGCCTTAGAGATTGTTTCCTCCTTGGCCGTTAAGAGGGCCGGTGGTGGATTTGACGTTTCTCCCCTGTCGTCTTCAAGGACGATCGGGGGATTCTCAGCGGGTGGGTCTTGTTGGATCATCATTCCTATCATATCTTGGAAGAGAAGGCCCATACGTTGTATGTTGGCTGCTTGTTCAGCAGCCTCTTTGTCCTTCTTCTCCAATATTCGGCGAAGGAATTCGGCATCGGTTTCTTCCTCCTGGCGTTCATCCGAGGACGTTTCTGGGTTTTCTTTTGGCCCGGTAAGTGCGGCCATAGCATTCATCATTTCCTGGAGCTTTTGCTGTTGCTCCTGAGCTTTGGTCACCGACCGTGTAAGCGGTCTTTGACCTGTAGACGCACGGCTGTCTTCCTTTCCTGACGCCATGTATACGGTATGGACCATCATGCCCCTAGACTTAGGACGTCCGGGCTTAGTGCCTTTAGCTGTCGTTGCAGGCTGGGGGATCTTCTCTGGCTTCCTCCTTTTATGAGTAGTGGAAGTTGAGGGGGCCGTTGAGGTGGGCACCCAGACAGCCTTTCGTGGTTTAGCCTGGTGACTGGCTTCCTGTTGGATTTTCAGCTTCTTGTGCTGGCCGGAGAAGTTTGGATCGATCATCGAGTCTCGGGCCTGCCGCCAAACCTTATAGATTTTGGAAGACAGCCGTTGAGGGGATCGGGGCTGTTCTGGCTCTATTTCCACAACCTTTTTTAGTGGAGGAGGAGACCTCTTTAGCACCGTTGTAGGAGAATTCCTTTGCACCTTATTTAGCATCTCGAAGCTGTTCCCAGTAGGAACAGCAGCATTAACTTCCACCGTTGGGGCTGGTGGAGTTAGCCTAGAGGGGGAATTACCCCCAGCCTTCCTTACTCGGCGCCGGTGACGACGTCGAGCGTGTCGAGCGGACGGCGTTGGTTCAGCGGTGAGGATGGCTTCGTCTTGCCCCCTGTATAGGTGGAGGGTCGCTGCTAGTGTTAGCCTGTCAAAGACCGATGTCCTTTGGGTAGCAGGAGCGGGAGCTGGAGCCGTCAATCTTGTAAAGACCGACTTTTTGGTAGGGGAAGCCGCCTTGATGACTTCAGGAGCAGGACCGGTCACTTTCTTAGAAGCAGCCTTCTCTGGGATTGTAGGCCCCATTGTGGGTCCACAGGAGTTCTGGCCCAATCTAGAGAAGACCGAGGCGCTGGTGTTGGGCGACCCGTTGAGAGAGGCCGCGGCAGGGGTAAGACGATCAAAGACCGACTTCTTGGGAGCTTCCTTTGTCAGCATCGGAGCGGTGAAGCTTGTCGGCGGGAGCATGGTCCCAAAAAACAATCCTGTGGTGGCTCGAGTGACTTGTTCCACGGGAATGGTGAATAGCAAAGCAGCTTGGGGTCCGTAGGCTATACCTCCTGGCGAGGAAGAGCGTTGGTTGCCATTGCAATCCGAGCAGTTGGAGCGTTTCACACAAGTGGAAGCCATCGATTCTTTGCCTTCTACAATAAGCAAGACGCCAAGTCTCAGTACCTTGAAGTCTAAGGGCAACCATTAGCGAACCGCGATTGGTTCGCGAATCATGATACACGAAGTGTGGAGTGGAAAGAGGAAAAGGTCCCACCGGGCGTGCCAGAATCTGTTCCCCTCCGAATGGCGGCGCACAAGACTGCGGTGTCCTGACGCTGAGATTCGGGGCAGATGCTATTTGGTTTTATCCGTCCACCTCTCCGAAGATGCCAAGTTGATTTATGGCACCGTGTATCGGAGGTTTAGACGGATGCGGCTGATGTAGCAGACTTCGTCAGATTCCCCCTCGCTTGAGGGGTTTTTGATTGTGGGGACGCTCTTCCCTGCAGGCGCAAGCCCCTGCAGTTAATTACGCTACCGCATCGCGGTAACAACTTTCTCCTTCTCCAGAATTTCACTTCGTGTCGTGGGTGTTTGTTTTGTTTGTGGTTGCCCGTGGATTGTATACGGAGACAGAGTTATGTCGTCGCCCGTAGGGCGTGGACTAGTCCAAATCCGTATTATCTTAGATTTGGGTTTGGGGGTTTGGGTTTAAGGATACGTTAAGCTCGTTTGAGACTAAGATCGACTTAGACGTTTGTTAAGGACACGTTAGTCTAGTTTTTAGACTAAGATCGACTTAAACGTTTGTTAAGGACACGTAGTTTTCAGACTAAGATCGACTTAATGGGATCATTTAGATCCAACAATAAAGCGGTTAAGGGAGCCCTGTTGTTTAGTTTAGTGACGTTGCGGTCAATAGGTAGTTTAAGGACATTGCGGTCCATAGGTAGTTTAAGGACATTGTGGTCCAAAGTTAGTTTTAAGACATTATGGTCAAGGTTAAGGACGTCATAGTCCATGAGTTTAAGGACCCCACAATCCGTTGTTAGTTTTAAGACATCTCGGTCAAGGTTAAGGACCTCATAGTCCATGAGTTTAAGGACCCCACAGTCCGTTGTTAGTTTTAAGACATCTCGGTCAAGGTTAAGGACGTCATAATCCATGAGTTTAAGGACCCCACAGTCCGTTGTTAGTTTTAAGACATCTCGGTCAAGGTTAAGGACCTCATAGTCCATGAGTTTAAGGACCCCACAGTCCGAGTCAATGTGTGGTCATCGGGACCCGTCACCTCTTTGAAGACATTGAGGAATTACAATGCCAAGTATCAAAGGAGTGAAGAGATGTACCCTTGAACCGGGGTGGATTAAACAGTTTTGGCCCAATTTGGGATCAAGACCAATTAATTGTGTTATGAGCCCATTAGCCCAGTTAAGTTTGAATTGAGGACTTATGGCCATCTTGGGCTAAGTCCCATCATGTTTAGAATACTGGCTTTCTGTTGGTCTATTGAAGGAGAGGCTTTGCCTTTAGCCATTTAACCAATTGGGCTGAAGTTAGTGTTAAACGCTAAAGATCAGCAGTGTTGAACACTGGGAACAAGTTAGTGTTTTAACACTAAAAGACAGTTGGTGTTAAACACCAGCAACAGGGGGTTCAAATTAGTGTTAAATACTAGAGCAAATCAATGTCAAACACTAGCAGCAGAAATTTCAGATTAGTGTTAAACACTAAGAATAATCAGTGTTAAACACTGGTGACGGAGATTTTAATTTAGTGTTGAACACTAAGGGAGTTAATCTTAAGCTCTGTTAACAGGGGTTTAATTTAGCGTTAAACACTAAGAAATTCAGTGTTAAACACTGCAAATAAAGTTCTTTGATTAGTGTTGAACACTAAGGCCAAACAGTGTTTAACACTGGATTCCGGGATTCCAATTTAGTGTTAAACACTAAGGCAAGAGGGGTCACGTGGTAGCACGTGAGGGCGCCCTCCCTTCATTTGTTCTGCCGAGAATATCGTATCTTTTGGAGCATCACGTGCCATCACGTGACGGGCATTGAAATGCTTGTATGTTAAAGCTTCTGCCAAGGGTCACGTGAGGCACTGCCTCAAAGGGCCTTTTCTGCGGATCTTTTCGGGGGTCACGTGGTGGCACGTGACCCTGCCTCTATGTATGTTTTTTTTAGAAGATCTGTTAATCTCTTTTAAGAATTAAGCTCTTCATAGGGTTGAACCCTAACAATAGTTTTAGAGGAATTAAATTCCTATTTCCTTCTGAAGATTTATATTCTGGGATAGAGTTGAACTCTGAATGGGGTTAAACCCTAATAACAGCTTTAAGGAATCAAGTTCCCACTCTCTTTTAGAGACTTATTCTGAGGAATGAGATTCTGTCGTAGGGTGAAACCCTAATTTCTTCTTTCTTAAGGGAATTAAATTCCTGTTATTTTAACAGAACTCAATTCTTAACTAGGGTTGAACCCTGAATCTGTTCATTCTGAAGGAATTGAATTCCTGTAACATAGGGTTAAACCCTAATTTTATTTTAAAGGAATTAAATTCCTATAGTTCTGTGAGAATTAAATTCTCAAACTCACATTCCCTCTCTATGCTTTGGATCTGCACGGCAGGATCTCAACCCAATGAGAATTAAATTCTCAATTCAAGGGGAGATGTGCACTTTGCAGATCCTCCACTAAAGAGAGAAGTATGTTCTTCTGTTTAATATCAGAGTTAAACTCTGCTGAGAATTAAATTCTCTTTTAAAGGCCTTCCCTTTCTTACCTAAGCTTTTCTTTTGCAGAAGATACAAATTCCTCCAAAGTATCAAGGCTCTCTCTTTTCTCTCTCTGTCCTCTTTTTTTTTCTTTCTTTTTTGTGTCTCTTGGCTCCTATTTATAGGAGAAGAAGCAGAATCAATTAGTTTTGGTGAATCTTTCATTGAGAGATTTAATTTGTATTCACCATTCGTTTGGACCTTTGGATTATTAGGTGAATTTTATTTACCATCGGATTTTAAATCCAGAGATTCTCCTTTGTTATTTCGGTTAGATTTTAAGGGGAAATCTTTCCAAGTTCAGGCTTTTTCCACAAATGGATGATATTTAATCACCTTTAAATTTTTAATCCAATTGGTTCCAAATAATCACTTTCCTTTGGAAAGATTTGAATGCCGTTCAGAATTTAATTCTATTAAATACATGGGCTTTGAAAGCCGGTCACGTGTGACCACGTGACCCATGGTCACGTGTGGGCACGTGACTCTTGGTCACGTGTAAGCACGTGACCCCCCTGGAACGAGCTTTCTTTTTCTTCTGCGCTATGTCTTTGCCGCTGTTTGGACATCACGTGCCAACACGTGACCACTGGTCACGTGTGAGCACGTGACCCTCGTCTGGAGCATTTTTCTTGATTTAATCATAGAATGAGTCTGCTTTTGCCACTGCTTTTAAATGTCGCGTGCCAACACGTGACTGCTGGTCACGTGCTAGCACGTGATGCCTCCTTCGTAACTTTTCCTGATTTTAAATCAGGAAACACCAGCTATATCTAAACCTAGGCTCTGATACCAACAAAATCCCGTCACGTCTCGCTTCCCAATATACAAAAATTTCGAGATGTAACTCGGCCAGCCATGCTGCCTACGGTAAGGAATTATTCTTCCATGGTCATATTAAGGCTGTCATGTAGTAATCAAGCAATAATAGAATATATACATATATAACACTAACCTATATCCAATGCCAGTCCCAGTCTAATAGTAGAAGTCAAGATAACAGCGAAAGCAAATAACCGGAATATCAAGTATCAAAAAACTCAAGGATAAATAAGGAAACATAACAGTACCAGTCCCTTATAGGCTCACAAGAAAAAAATCAAGATAATAGTTCAATACCAGAAATAGATCGAACTATCAATGACTAGATAAACGAGAAACTCCTCATTGCTTGGCAATCTTCTCGAAGTAATCCCAATTATGCCATTCCAATACCAAATGATCTGGACCATGCAAAACTCAGACGTCGGAGCGTTATAGATAATATAATAATGGTAACAACCGGATGCGTGATATAATATAACATTATACGAGTAACCGATATCATGTGAGTAAACAATAGCAATAACAGTAATATAACATGCAAGTATAAAAGGCAATCAAAGCATGTGGATTCTAAGTGTCCATGTCGCTAAGTTATTTATCTTACAGGTATTTGAAATCAATTAATATAATCTTTCAATAAATCAGTCAGGTCGAACCTATGACCTATAGAAAGACGATGCAGGGTGAGAACCAAGAAGTACAAGGAAGGACTATCAAATGATATTAGCGCATCATTCCAAGACATGAGTGTCTATTTCCGCAAGGAATGGATGAATAATGACAGTGTCACTATTCCAAGACACGAGTGCCCCTGTCAACGTACCATCGAATGATGTTAGCACATCATTCCAAGACACGAAAGACTATCTTCACCATATACCGTTGAATAATGTTAGCGCATCATTTCAAGACATAAATGTCTATTTCCGCAACAAGTGGACGAATAATGACAGTATCACTATTCCAAGACACGAGTGCCCCTATCGTCGTTTCCTCTCTTTCTCCATGAGACGGCTTATAACTTTTTTGAGCCGGCTCAACCTTATTTAAGAGGAAAATGCACATGTTTAATAATATAACTTTACTCAAATAAATAAATACGGGTGTTGCACAAATTTATAAAACTTGAGGAAGGGTAGAGGATAAAACACAACGATAAATTTGAACCAATCTATTTTCTTAACAAATGAAATTCCTATTTTTTTCTCTCTCAAATTCTAACATCAAATAACTGAAGTTAGCTAGAATGTTTTTGAGAGAAAAAAAAAACAAAAAACATATTGTCATTTGCTAGCCGGGTTGATCCAAACCGGTCCTAGTAGGGTTCACGGCTCCACGTCGGATTCATGTCTACAAAAAAAGGAGGGTTTAGGGCAACTGGCGTTCTCTCTCTTCCTCGCGTTGCCTTCTTCCTCTCACCATCTCCGGCGACCTCTCCCCTCTCTTCTCTTATCTCGTCGCCGCAACCAAACAGACCCGTAGAGATTTTGTAATGGGGATGATGGAGGCAGAGAGATCGGACGGCAGAAACCCTAACCAATTGAGGCCCCTCACTTGTTCCCGCAATCTCCTTCATCGAGCTCATGGCTCAGCTCGTTGGTCCCAAGGTTTTCTCTCAAAAACCTAATTTTTTTCTTTCTATTTGAGTGTAATTTTCTGAGGTATTTTATGGTTATTGTGATTCTTTGTAATGGTAGTGAGTTTCAATTTTCAGGGGATACAATCGTATTGGCCGCTGTCTATGGACCAAAAGCCGGAACAAGGAAGGGAGAGAACCCTGAGAAAGCTTCCATTGAAGTTATCTGGAAGCCCAAAACTGGGCAGATTGGTATATTCACCATTTCCCTTGTCTCTTTTTGATGCAATGATTGCAATTTTTGCATCGTGTACTTCATCTCCTGAAAATGAACTAATTTTTCCCTCCTTGTGTGTACCGACCTCAATCGGACTTTAAATGGGTGAATTGTATTTTGCAAGCATGATTAAACCTTAAAAGTTGCTTTTTCTTTCATACACCATACATCCAAGCTACGGAGACTATATTTCTATTTTTTCTTGTGGAACTTCTGTAAAGTAGATTTTGGTAAAACCAAAAGTATAAGCATTCTCAGATCGGTTTGGAATTTAAGCCATTCCCAATGAATGCAACTTTTCAACTATCATTTAGTTACTAAGTTCCATGCTTCAGGAGATTAAGTCCGTAGATTATTAAGATCGATAGTGATCAACCGCCACATAGAAGATTACATCTTTCTTCTCAAAATTTAAAGTTGCTGATGCTTTATATGAATTCTATAGTTTATATGCAACTGCAGAAAAAATATATAGGCGTCTCAGTTATCAAATACTATGTTATGATGGTTGTATGACAATTACGATATAAAATTCAGCCTTGCCATTGATCCTACCGAGAGAAGCCTGGTGGTCAATACTCAATAGTCATGTTAGTTCTAGAAAGAATAATTCAGATGTATTTCATGTGAAGTAGCTACTAGGATTATTGTGTTCTGGATAGTGCATGCATTTGTTCTCCCTTGAGAACAATCTATTTGAATATCAAGGTAGATTGCTGCAAGAGAATTCACAATAGTTGATTGGATCCTGCTAGGATAGAATGCATCCAAAATAAAATTATACCAGCCAAAAATCTCATAATATAATTCGAACTGATGCCTATAACGGTCTCATGGACGAATTTTAAGAAACTTCCTTTCACTTCTGTTTTTCTTTCGACGAAGATGATCAATTCAGGACTGCGAACATATAGGTTTTAGTTGTGGTTTTATGGCTAGAAGTTGTGTTGGGATTGCTGTAATTTTCCAGAGAACTTATATGTTTGATTGTTGAGGACAGGTTGCTCTTTGTTTCCATGAGCTTAAACTATAGTAAAACCAGTAGTTTCACTATTCGCCAATTAACCTTCTAGGATCCAATGTCAGACTCCTGTGTCAATACATTCCTTATCTAAGAATTTTCTACTATTTTAAGTAGCCGGTTGGTCATCTCCATGGAGACTTGTGCCGCAGCTTATTTGTTCTATTTGATAGGGACAGGAGTAGATAGTGATGATCTAAACATAATTTTTTGCTATTTAATGTGGCAGTGTGCCAAGAGAGGACCCTAAACTCGATAATCAAGAGTATCACAACTCTACCAGTACATTATTTAAAAGCATAGTGTCTTAAATACATAAGAAAGTTTCAACAATCTACATCTCCTTTGAAGTCTAGGATCTGAGTTGTTTGTTATTTTGTTGAAATAAGCACCATATAGATTTCCTTTAACAATGGCTCAATAGTTTGTTTTAAACAGAATGTTTTGAAAGTGCAAACAGTACCAATATGGAAATTATATTAAAATTGGGTTGCTAAAGAACTCATACAACAACAACTGCTTTTACCCAAATATTTGAAGTTGGTCACAACAATCCTTTTTCTCTATTTAACTCTTATAATGGGCCATCTCCTCTTATAAATTTACTCAAGGCAATTATGCAGGCGATAATGCCTAGACGAGTTGTTTTTTCCTTTTGTGCTAGCTTCTAGTCGTCGAATATGTGTTTTTCAGCTGATGGTCCTAAAATCACTGTTTATGTTTGTAGTTTCATACAACACGGATTATTACCTTTTTCATCTCTCCAGATTTCTAAAGATCTATTAAATCTTCTATAGGGAAACAGGAAAAAGAGTATGAGATGATCCTAAAGAGAACTTTGCAAAGCATCTGCCTTCTGACCATCAATCCAAATACGACAACTTCTGTCATAGTTCAGGTAGGTACTTGGTTGATGTGAAGTTTCATGCTTTATCTTTGTTATCTATATTGCTATTGCTACCTATTCTAATTTTGATGCCCTCCTCAAATATATGTGGTATTGCAGCTCTCCGGTTTCTATTATTACACCACTTGTGTATTGGCTATTTATGTTCAAACTTTATTTCATTACTTAAGCAACTATACATGCATGCATGCACGCGCGCGCGCGTGCACACACATGTATGTATGTATGTATGTATGTATAGCTGTGAGTGTGTGTAGAGGCTAATGCGTCTGCGTTATGCCACAACTAATTGGCTGTGGCCCGCAGACCTGGAATGATGAAAAATAGGGAGAGCCCCCCTGGCCCCCCTTGTTTTACATTGGGCAGGCCTCACCCAATAGTTTGCTCTCTGCATACCACAGAGAGAGGGCCTGGTATTCCACAGGCTCACTAAATTCATATATGTACGTACGTATGTACATACAGTCGTGCGTACGTATGTATGTAGGTATGTAGAACTATCATGCAGAATAATATATGTTGGTACACTGCAGATCAACCACTGTATGGCTAAAACAACATGGGTATGTCAGGCCAATAATTTTGAAATGGATCACTTTTGATATTTTATTACTATTGTAGGCAGCATCATGATTCCAAGTTGTCAATTCGTTGTGTTATAGTAAATTGTATACATGTTTCTTAAATGAATTTGTGATTTAATAGTTTGAGATCATAGCACTTGGGTACTTTGGACATTTGGGCTGCAATGGAGTCTGATGACCCAATTATCTAATTATGTTTGGTTTCAAGGTGGATATGAAATTTCTAAGTGATAGCCTATTGGCTGACTAAGTGGTTATGGATCTTAAATGTTGATCAAAGCCCTAAAAAAGATATTGGTGGATTTTAATCTAATAATTTAATATGCGCCATATAACACGCACAGAGAACAAGACGAACAAGACGATAAGATCTAGAAGGTGGAACTTGAAGAGTGAGAACAGAGAAGTAAGAACTTGATTCTTTTTAAGGATAATGATAAATGAAGTTTGTTGGATATACATGAAAAACTTAATGCTGAAAGTTGAAGTTCAATTTTTGAATTTTGTCAACTTTAAAGATAACTAGCAAATAATTTCAATTTATTTTTATGTACACAGAAATTCGACAGTGAATTACTGCAAATGTTCTTTGATCAGCATACTTTGTGGTTTTATAGTCAAGTCATATATGGCTAGATCAGGTTCTATAGTTGATAGACTCCTAAAATATTTACTCTTTCAAATTTTGGCCAAAGATACACACCTATTTGTAAGATGAATGCATTGTAGTGGCGGGCATGAAAAATATTTTCTTCAGGTAGGCCACTTCTGTTGAGGCTTTTTTTTGTGTGTATTTGTTCTAATTACTTACTGATATAATGTTCATGTTCTAATAAGTTGTTAAATAGCTTAGGTGCAAACCAGCAACATGTGGGTTGGAGGAGCAGATGCATATCTGCTTATGTTGCATGTTCTAGAAAGGAGTATGCTTGATATCCGACTCTAAGAATTTCACATTTCCACCTAATGGATCTTGTGGATGTGGAGATTGTGGAGTGACATGGAGGCTCTGTTGGAATTTTGAACATTCAATGTGTTCTATAGAGCCCATAAAGGGATTATTAGCTTATATGGATCAATATATCCAGAAGAGTTTTATTTGTAGTGGAAGGGGGCAGTAGTAATTCTTGGAGTAAGATTGGGCTAGTTGGGGTTTTCAGCTTTGTATTTGACCTCGACTAACATGAGTGATGTCAAGGGATTTGCAAATTGAGAGAGCGGAGATTCTAATATATATATGAATGGGCAGAAAATGCTGGGGTCTGTTTTTGGCTCTATCCTTGTGGTCTCTAATGTGAGAAATGTAGATGGAGAATAGGGAATGTAGAAACCTTACAATGTGATGCTTGCTCCTTTTGGTGGATCAAGCTTAGGCAGGCAACCTCCCTGGATCAAGGGAATCCTAAATATCTATTTTAAGAAAATGGTTTGAGAAGCTTTATAGAAAAATAAGTTAACTCCTCATACAGTTGAAGTTAGTGTAGTGGTTTGATCCCTATGTTGGGTGTGCAAAGATGAGTTGGCTCAACTTCAAGCTGAAATATTTTTGTTAGAATCATTTGAATGTTTTCCCGATATAAAATTCTGTCTCTAGTCTACCATGTTCAAGCTTAATTTATCTTGGGGAGTATCACTGTACATCTGATTCTATCGTCTCTTCTTGGAGGTAGATGCATCGGCTGAAAGTTGTAACTTTGTCATCTCATACATATTTAACTGCTTAGGTTTTACATTCAACAACAGACATCTTGCATGGTGCTTATATATTGATATAAAGGTCGTATATGGATGTAGCAATTGAATCTATTAACTCCAAGAGCTGCTTAAGATAGTTGATCCTGTTATTATGCAGTGACATTGGAGCATGGTATCTCTGCTAATTCTTATGTTATCAAATATACCTTTGCCATCTGCTAATTCTTATGAAGATATATCCTTACTGCTGATATTACCATATGTAACAGAACATATCTTCAAATACATCAGTTCTAATTTAGCCACATGGTCTTCTTTTTGGCAGGTTGTTGGTGATGACGGTGCTGTATCTTTGACGTTTTCTTAAAATACTGAATGCATTTAACAACTTTTTTGTTGAAATTCTCGGACAATAACTGAGTTTTTTTGATGGTGGGGGAAAATTGTTCCTACTCTAACTGGAAATCACGTCTAGATGCTAGGGTTATCCATATGTATTCTCGCTATTTCTTGCATGACACGAAACCTTTTGGTTGTGTTAAGTCTTTTGGTTCACTTTGTTTTCTCGATGCCTTCCTCAACTTGATAGGTGCAATGGTGCATACTGTCATGGAGAACTTGTTTTCGTTAGAAGTAGTAGTACCCACCTTAAAATGTGTACAAATTTTGTCAAATGTCACTTGGCTTCCCTTCGATCTAGTTGGGTAGGAGCCTGTTTTTAAGGGTTCTTCCACAAAGTTGTAGTGGTCACTTCTCCTTCTATCAGGGTGTGCTTGTCCTTCAACACTTTCAAATTTGTTACTTGCAGCATGTCCTCATTGAAGTGTGTAAACGTTTTGTATTAGGGCTTTCTTATAAATGTTCACTCTGCACACATATAATCAATGATTTATCATCACCACCATCAACTTCTCCCATGAATACAAGGAATGGTTTGGTTCTAACCTCATTTTTGTGTCAGATTGTCAATCTGATTTTGATCCTCAGGAGTCCGATTATATGTGTTGAATTGCTTTTTTACAGGGGAGACTAGGACTAGAATGGATCTTGCTTAACAAACCTATGTCATCAGGTTTGGTAGGAAACCTTAGTTACTTGATCACACAGTTAAAAATTTTGAACCAGTAGGAAATTTCAAGGCTTAGAAAAAGTTCACATGAACAGAAACACACTGAGATTTGTCGCAGGAAGTTATTTTCATCTCTGAGGTACAATACACAGGAAACACATGCTAAAACAATCACTTATTTGATAGTTCACAGTAATATTTGAACCTTTTCTTACATGAAAATAATGATAAGATGTTGCATATACCCTTAATTAAAGGCTTTAGATTCTTCCATGTGCCATAAATGCATCCTGTGCAGCACTTGTAGATGCTGGGATTCCTCTGAAGCATCTTGCTGGTAAGTTTTTGTTTGTGTTCATTTTCTACGTCCGTATATGTATTTTTTTTAATCCTTTGTTTCCAATTTTTGCAGTTGCAATCAGTTGTGGTTTAACTGAGAGCGGATCTGTAATCTTAGATCCTACCTCATTAGAAGAGCAGGTAGCTTTAATTTCTTCACGGGCAGCATTATCTTGTACTTCATCTTTGGATACAACACCAAGATGTTTAATGAGTTTGAACTACTTGTATGGATAATCATGTAGTGGTTGACTGGTAATATGGTAATATCCAGGAGTTCTGCCAATACCTGCTTGCCACTTGATGGATTGAATTTCTATTTTAATTTTCCATTACTTGTTTTAACTTGCTATCTAATATCAATGGCTTTGCTTTTGCTTCATAATAGAATTACCACAAGCCTGTTTCAACATTTCGGCCATATAAAAGTTCTTTTCTTTTTTCTTCCATTTTGCTCTATTAAAGGCTGTGCATGTGATAATGCTTTGAGTTTCTCTTCCTGAAATCCATGCTCTCTTTTTGTTCAATGATGGAATGAATGACCATTGAATCTCTTATTTTATATAAAAAAAAATTATTTTTCCTACAAAGGCATTCTTTACTGATGCAAGAAACTAATTCTTTGGCCATACCTGTCATTATAAAAACAACTTTAAGAATTTCTATTAATCTAAATATACGCCATATAATAAAAAGTCCAGTTGTTTCCTTTAACCTTGTACTACCATTATGATGATTTCTAACTTATTGTTATGGTAATTTGGCAGAAACTATTGGCCTTTGCATATTTGGCATTTCCAAACTCGCCTCAATCGGTTCTTCCTAAAAGTTCATCAACCAATGAAACCGAGCCTATCGAGCATGGAATAATAACATCTGTTACCCATGGGGCAATGTCTGGTAAAGTTGCCACAGTACTTTTCAGAAATTTAGCTGTTTCCCCTAAACATATGTTAGGTTATGTGTGCACGCGCGCATATATTATCATCAAGTTATAATTAACAGATACTTGTACCGAGGTTTTGAAGCTTGTAGGAAACCAACCCGTTTCAGTTCTTTTGGCATCCAAAACAAGAAAAATGATGAAAAGGCCTTTCCTTATATGTAAAGAGAACAAAAAAACTAAATTATACCAACAGAGTCAGGATAAAGAATGGAAATCGGTACAAATTGTATTAACTCTGACTTTTTAAATAAGAACTGCAGAAAGGTAGAATGAGAAAATGAAGTTGAGAAGAGGACCAAGAGGTAGAAAGGAGAAGGGAAGGAAAAATTACTGAGATATTCATACCTAGTGTTTCAGCCCAGCACCACTTTATTGCATCCTTGTGCACCTTAGGCCCCTTTCTAACCACACCCTACGGTTTGGTGGTATCTGTATGCGGGGTTGGATAATTAATGTGTGGGACTTGTTTGGGTTTAAATGATTGGATTACAACCTGACTTGTAAATTTTTAGCTATGACAACTAGAGGTTTTGAACTTGGTGTGGGTTGAAGGGTCTATAATGGTTGCTTCTTTGGAAATAGGGTTTACATTATCTGCGTCCAATCTATAGGGATGTGGAAAACGAAGGTTTGCATATATATACCCCTTGATATTTATTGTATAATATCCATAATTAAGATTTATTTATTTATTTATTTTTATTTTATTTTTTAATTAAGATTTATTTAGATGAGCAGATTTTGCATATATACATCTCTAAATCCCCCCGCCCCCACAACATTAGTACTTTAACCTCAAGCCGCGAAGTCACAAACTGTTATATTGTTGAGAATATTATTATTAGGCTAAATTTTAATTTGCTACCATGAACCATAAGCACTTTCCCCAAATGATACCCTGAACTTTCAAAAGTATAAAAAAACCTGATGACGTTAACGGAAAATTACCAAAATACCCCTCCTTTTTTTGCAAATAGTCTTTTTTATTATATGAGGGGTACTTTGGTAATTTTGTAATTTTCCATTAACGCCGTCAGGTTTTTTTTTATACTTTTGGAAGTCCATGATATCAAGCCATCATTTTGAAAGTTCATGGTATCATTTGGGGAAAGTGGCTATAGTTCATAATAGCAAGTCGAAATGCAGCCTTATTATCATTCTAAATTTTTTGCGCATATAAATAATCTGAATATGGTGTATTCTTGAATCCTGATAGCCGATGCTTATGAACTTTCACATAGCGCTTATACTATAACTTGAATATTAATGAACATTAATTTTTTCGACTTGTCCTCTCTCTCTCTCTCTCTCTCTCTCTCTCTCTCTCACACACACACACACACACACACACACACCTCTATGGAAATCAAACATTGCTGGGTGTCAAGTTTCTTATTCTATACGTTTCTACGTTTCTGGTGAGTTAGGATGTATGGGCTTGTGTATGGGTACCTTAATAGGAAGAGTGGGGGGGGGGGAAGATAATAAAACATTGAATATTGAAGTTGAACTCAACTCATTCCCATTGTAAGCAATCGCTTAAGGTATCTGCAGCAGGTAGTTACATGAACCACAGACACACTGCATAGGTCCTTTCCATGTTGATGGCAACCTGCAAAATGACGTGATACCATATATATCATCATATTTGGCCTCTCTATGAATAAAAAAATGAGCTGGTTGATACCATTTGCCACTAGTATTTTGGATAGGTCCGTTTTGTCTGACAATGACAAGTAACATAAGCACTTAATTCTTTCTTCACTGCTATTATAGTTATACTCATGGCAGCACATCAGATTTAACCGTCAAGTCCAAACACATCAGTGGATCATTGTGTTGCATCTTCTTGGTGATTGACATCAGGATTCAAATTGTTAATTACTTATGTTTGATGCAAAAGAATTAGGCTAAATTGAACTAAACTACCCCAAACTTTCATCTTTTTTGCGATAACTCCCTCAATCTATGTAAAATAGAGGAAACTCCCTTGATCTGCCATCCCCGGTTGCAGGAAACCATCTTAACGTTTTATGCCGTCTGCAAACGTTACTAGAAGGAGTCACTACTAGAAGGAGCCACGTCATCAAAACATTAAATGTATTTCCCATTTTACCCTTGGTTTATGCTTTAAAACACATGTGAATCCTTTCCCTTTCTATTTCATCTACTTTTTAGATTTTTACCCTGTCTCTCTCTAGCTTATCTTGATCTAGCGCTCCTTGTCCACTTTTTTTTACCCTATCATGGAATCTTTCTAGCTTATCATGGAATCCTTAACAAGATAACGTCAGGCTTGATTACATTCCATACCGGAACAAAATTAGATTCCAACATAATGGTAAAAAAATTTCAGCATTTTGAGGAATCTAGATCATATTGCATTAGCAAACCTAAACCACAGACAACACTAGTTACATTTTCCCAAGAAGAAACCCAACTAAAAAAGCAAAATTGCATGTTTGAAGAAGAAGAAGAGGATTCCATGCTACTATGGTAGTTTGAAGAAGAGGAGGACATGGAGTCCTAGATAAGCTAAAGAGAGAAAATCTGAAAAGTAGATGCAGTAGCAAGGGAAAGAATTCACATGTGTTTGAAAGCATAAACCAGGGGTAAAATGGGTACTACATTTAATATTTTGATGACGTGACTCATGCTAGTAATGTTTGTGGATGGCATAAAACGTTAAGGTAGTTTCTTGCAATCGGGGATGGTAGGGAGTTTCCTCTATTTTATGTAGATTGAGAGAGTTATCGCAAAAAAGATGAAAGTTGGAGATAGTTTAGAGCAATTTATCCAAAGAATTATAAGGAAACAAAAATGCACTTAAATAACCTATTATCACATTGTTCGGTTCCATGTATACAAATGCTTTTCCGTTTGCTGTCATATTACCTTCCATGAGTCCTTCCTGTTACCTAACTTTTGTTCTCATGTTTTGCACTCTGTACCTCTCGGCAAATTTCTTAAGAACTCATCATACAAGTTTATTTCTATCATCTTTTCAAAAAAAAAAATTTATTTCTTCAGAACTCATCATATATGTTGCCACAGAAAAAGAAAAATATAACATTCATATGGGAATAAAATTAATCCGTCACTAAGGAAATAAAATTGACCCCTTTTTTGCCTCTTGCTTTGCTTTCCAGTGCGAGACTATTTCAACTGCTTGGAACGTGGGCGTGCTGCTTGTGTAAAGATGTCAGATTTTCTTAGGAGAAATGTTCAGTCGCAAGTCTCATAGGATTCTTAAAAAACTATGTAGATTTCGATTTGGAGATCAGTTATTAGAATGTGACTTGCTAAGAGTGTTTCTAGCCCCAGATCAAGAGATCCAATTTTGTAACTGTCATTTTTGTTGCCCAATATAAGAAATTCAAATCCAAGCCCTCCCTTCAAATTCTTGTTTGTTTTTATTACTCAATGGGTAGAGCATTCGTAGCCTATTTTCTTACGAAAGGGCTGGGCTTATCAAAATGGTGAAGCTTGTGTTGTAAGGTGGGGGTTTATGGACTTTAAAAGAAATGCAGCAGTGATGCTTCGTTGCTTGGTTTAGAAACTTTTTGTATGGACTTTTCTTTGATTTTGATCCAGCTTCATATGATCATCCTTTGATTACTTGTGATTAGTGGTTCATTTGTCAAGAGGAATGTGTGTAGATAGCAATGTGGTCATGATTTTACTACAAAATGTGTGTTGTATATTACCTTTTTTATTCATTCCTTCCCTTTATGCAGTTCATTGGTTACCAACTTCTACATAAAGGTCATGTTAAACTATGATCTAGATTTGTGTCATGTCAAAGACTCAGATATTTCTGTAGGCAATCGACTTCTGTTACTTCTTCTATGGTGGATGAAATGTAGTCAAATTAATTCACCACTTATTGTTGCGGGAAGGAACAACTAAATTTGTTTGCCAAGTTTATTCACGGAACATTAATATGATATATTTGGAGCTATTTTATCGTTTGTAGATTAAGTTGAGTGCGGGTCCGTTTGGACGTGTTTGTGTTTTCTCAAATTCACGAACATTTTCTTGTGATGTTATTTCAACGGTATGTTCCGTTCAAGTTGTTTTGCACACATTTAGATAGTGTCCGAATGAAAAACCAATAAACCGAAATATGGGGATTTATTTCAGCTTGCAATTTTTTAAATTTTAAAACTAGATTTTAATACATGCAAAACGCTTCCATCCAATAGACGTAATTTTATAACGGATTCACACTCGGATTAAGTTTATACATTTAGGTTTTTATCTTCTGATTTTTTGGGGTTCGGATCTGCTCCTTAGATAGGGTTCATTAGTTGAATCTCATCCAGCCATCCATTTAAGATTTAATTAATCCAGACCATAAAACAAAAACTACGGTCCCCGTATATTTCTTAAGAGTCCGGGAGCAATTCTCATGAGAAATATATTGGGCTCCGCAGTTTATTTGTTTTACGGCATGGATTAACTGACTCTTAAATGGATGGCCGGATGGGTTCAGCTGATGAATTCGCTGAATCTCATCAGAGAAGCAGATCCGAATCCTTTTATTAATATAATATTGCTCTATTTTTAATGTCATAGAGCATAATAGGGAACATAATATGATAGAAAAGGAAACACAATATTGTCAATTTGATTTGCTAAGAAAATCTCCCTTCTAAATAGAAACCTAATTAGCCATATCGGAAATTTGATATTCTAATAACTTATTGCCTTTAACAAGTACATCAAGAATTAAAAGTAATTGGATAAAGAATTTGTAATCAGACAAAGATGCCATTTATTCCTTAAGTGCTATATTGTGGCACAAATACTGGAAGGAATAAAGGATGCTTTTAATTAGACACACAGTAACACTGAAAAATAGTGGCTGCTATGTGCCAAATAATAGCATGAGTGCTCTGGAGCAATCTCAGCCATATATTCTACATATAAAGCGTGCGTAGAATATATCAATACCAAAGGATCCTGTTTTACACAAATCTCGTTCATTTCTATCTAAGATGAATCTGGACCGTTGGATCTAATAGCATATATGCTATTATGTCTCTAATAGCAGCCACTCCGGATCACATGGAGACACACAGTCTATATTAATATATTTATATTTTTGAAAAAGCCAAATATGAATAGAACACCCAATGTAATGTCTTATTATAAAGAAAATACTTCTTTAATTTACTCCCATCCAACCTACATATCTTCTTAAGTCTCTATTCCACAAACAATCAAGGGAGGAAAATAATTGGGTTTTTATCTATAAACCCCTGCAATCTTTTATAATTTATAGAGCCTCCCTAAATTTTGTATTTGTATATACCCCATATCCTATTTGTTGTTCAAAATTCCCCCTCGCTCCCAAAGTGTATATACACAAAGTGGACATTAGCATAGTTAATGCCGATCCTATTATATTTATCTAATAATATCAAACTTAACCCTTTATTTTCATTGTTAAACACTATAGCGGCTGCTGATTTTTTAACTAGCCAAGATCTTCAAGTTTACCACTGTTCATTATTAATGCGGCTGTATTCAAACAACATGAATATGATTATATAGTGAATTGTTGATAAAATTGAGAAATTTGGATAAACTAAGAGAATATGTTGATATTAAAATAAAATATATTTATAATTAAAAATTAAAAAAATTATATTCATTTTCCATGTTTGTTTTGAAATAGGCTTAATAGATTTTGCAACATGATGAAATGGTGAAGTTCTAAGCAAATATCGATGAAAAAGTGCATTTTATAACAGCTCAAAAGATTTCAAGGGTTATATATAAATACCAAAATTATAAGTGGGAGTATATAATTATTGAAGATTGCAGGAGGGTATTACAAAAAAAACCTAAATAATAAAAAGGGTGAATTGCTGATACACCCATGTACTATGGGGGTCGGGCACTTATATCCCATGAAGTATCATAATAAGCGGTTTTACCCTTTCTGATTGAAAAATATTTTTCTACTCCCATTATATCCTTTTCCCCCTTCTTTTCAAGTATGAGCTCATAACCCTAACTAATAATCTGATGGAGGCTGATATCTCCTTCAGATGTTGCCTTCCATTGATCTGCTGATGGCGGCGATGGGTGGCTGAGATTGGATCTGGAGGCTGTCGCTCCTGAAGCATGTGGATCTCAATGGGTTTGGAGTTGTGGTTGCCGAGCTATCTGCAAGAAAGTCCCGGGGTGGTTGTACCACCGAGGACCCTCCGACGGTCAAGTTATACTAGAGATCCGAGCAGAGTAACGGCTTAGTGAAGTAAAAATGGCTTACTTGAACCGTCTGAAGAAGGGGTTTATATAGCGGTGGCAGCAGGCGAGGCATGCGCGAGAATCACGCCGGCCATTACGCTCCCGACGTCACGCCCGCGTGATGAGCGGGACCTCCCATTAATGGCGAGACAGGCTCGTTAATAGGGGATCGTGGTGGCGTGGAACATAGGATGTGGCCGGTGGAGATCTCGCGCATGGCGAGATTCGCGGGATGGCGGTTACGCCTGCAAGCGATGCTGTTGGTCGGTCAATGAGACCGAGGAAGATGACCTCGGCAGGAGAGCTCGCGGAAGAACGGGAGAGCCGAGGTATCTTGGTTCTGCTCAAGCCCGGAGGCGAGCTGAGAGGGCCGAGGAGGCTCGGGCCCGTGATAGCTCGAAGACGAGCTATGAGGCCGAGGAGGCCAATTGTGCTGGGGGCTCGGAGGTGAGCCAGCGTTTGCTTGTAGGACGGGCACAGGAGTGGTCTGGTCAGCCACCGTAGGTGCTTTCTTATGAGCCCTGGGACACGTCATCTGCCACGTGTCCTGATCTGGGAGATCACCGATATCGAGCATCATCATTAGCCCCCCACTCTCGTCCCGACCAGCTGACGGGTCGGGTCGAGAGTGGTTTGCCGGATCACCCGAGGTGAGCTCCTTTCCGAAGATATCATCGGGCATGTCTCTGGGCAATTGGCTGTCTTTTCTGGATGAGGCCAACGAATCAGGGCGAGATCCTTTGTATTAAAGAGGGTGCGCCGGATCGTGTGCACTTTTGCTGAAGCGACAGACCAAGTGTCGGGTGCCGGTTGGCTGATGTGACGTGCCGCAGGCTTCTGGCGTCCGATGGGATGCCGCCAATGCGCTTGCGACAGGTGGGGCGATCGTGGCCGTCGAGTACACTGAATCGTTTTGGCGGGAGGCGACCGTCGCCGCTGGATGAGAACGCCGGTAGCATAAATAAGGAGGAGGCCCGATCCAGGATCTCTCTCTCTCTCTTCCTATTTTTCTCATTCTGGGTCTTGTTTGCTCAGCGCTCTTCTTTTAGGTCGGATCTTGCGTTTTCTTTTCTCGAGGACTTCTTCCCATCAGGTTAGATGTCCTGCTTCTTCCTCTGAGTCGAGCCTCATCTCCCTTTCGGCATGACAGATGGTTCGATCCCAGACTCTTGGCGCCTTCGGCGCTCAGTCCTGGAGGGGAGCCGGCGGTGCGGCCGTGCCTCCGGCTGATTTGAGCTCTGCGCAGGATGCGCCTCCGGCGGCGGGGCCACCTGCCCCATCACGAGCTCCTGACGATTGTTCCGGCGGCGGCCAAAGGCGTACATGGGTTCCCGAATCTCAGACGAGGGATGAAGGAGAGGGTGAAGACGGGGTTCCGCTTAAGCGGAAGAGGACGGTCTCTCGTGCGCCGCCGACGGAGGTCCCGGAGGGGACTCCCGTGCAGGAGGGGGACGTCTGGTTTATGGTCCTGTCGGGGCTTTCTGTTGTCGCCAACCTTCTTGCTGGTATGGAGGAGTCGGTCGAAGGCCAGATGCCGCGGGGGACCTTGAGAGCCCAAATGTCGGCTATCGCACAGGAAGCGGTTCAGATATGCACTCCCTCATGCGTTACTTCGAGCGACCTTTCCTTAGTTCGGACGTCCTTACGTTTCTTTGCCATTTTTCGCCAAGTCCTTCAGCACTGCACCCTTGTTACTCGTATGGAAGCTGAGGGGGCTATTCGGGCTGCGAGGTCAGCAGAAGAGTTTTCTTCGGAGGTCGAGGGTCTGCGACTCGAGCTGCGTCTGGAGAGGGAGAGGTCGATCTTCCTCAAAGCCCGGTCAGAAGCCGCGGACCTCACCGTTTCAAAGTGTCGGGAGTCCTATCGCTGCCTAAGTGAGTCCCACCGAGTCGTTGAGACGAAGATGATGGAACTGGCCGATTGCTTTGCAGCCATGAAGAGGGCGAGGGATGCCAGCAGGCGGGATGCCGAGGTGGCGCTTCAGGCGGCAGAGGTTGCCGAGATCCGGGCTAGGAAGGCGGTGACGGATTACAAGGAGTCGGACCAGTTTTACGTCGACCTCGGCGAGGCCTCCGCCATTGCATGGAACAAAGCTCTTGACGCCGTCAAGGAGCAGCTTCCGGAGTTCGTCGACGGTGAGCTCCGCGCTCGGGTCCCACTCTCGGTGGTCACGCCTCCGGCCGATAGCGATGAGGGGAGTGAGGTCTAGGCGGGGCTAGCTGCCCGACCTTTTTGGTTTTTCCTCCTCTCTCTTTTGTAAGCCTCCAGGCAATTTGATAAGGCTGGAGAGCCCACAATACCCTTGTAAAAGCTTTGACTTTGTGAATAAAGATTTTTTTGTTTTCGCAGTAGTGTTTGTGCTTATACTTTCTTTTGTTGGTAGACACTTGTATTCGCATAGTACTGCTTTTATGTTCGGCATGTTCCTCGTCTAGCGATTACTCATCGACTTGAATCTGATCACTTGCCGAGTGTGCGAGGACCGGTGGGAAGACGGTATCTCCATAGCCCCGAAGTTGAAGTGGAGATCGCTAAGACGTTGATAGACCGGATGCCACTTATTAAGCTCACGTTCCTTAGTTGTTAGAAGGGCCGTGAGTTGCCTACTAAGGATGGCGCCGAGCAGGGTAGCTGCTCGGTGCCTCATGGCGAGGGCATTGATCTTTAGTTATTAGAGGGGCCGTGATTGGCCAACTAAGGATGGTGCCGAGCAGGGTAGCTGCTCGGTGCCTCTGGGCAAGGGCTTTGATCCTCAGTTGTTGGAGGGGCCGTAATTGGCCAATTAAGGATGGTGTCGAGCAGGGTAGCTGCTTGGTGCCTCTTGGCGAGGGCTTTGATCCTTAGTTGTTGGAGGGTCCGTAATTGGACAACTAAGGATGGTGCTGAGCAGGGTAGCTGCTCGGTGCCTCTTGGCGAGGGCTTTGATCCCTGGTTTGTTGGGGTAGGGAGCTACCGGCCAGGGATAACCGAGCAAGGGCGGGCCCGGTTGCCTCTTGCGAGGGTTTTGATCCTTAAGGACGGGCCGGGCAGGATTGCTGTCCGGTGCTTCTTGGCGAGGGCTTTGATCCCTGGTTTGGTAGGGAGCTACCAATCAGGGATAATCGAACAAGGGCGGGTCCGGTTGCCTCTGTGAGGACTTTGATCCCTGGTTTGTTGGGGTAGGGAGCTACCAGCCAGGGATAACCGAACAAGGGCGGGTTCGGTTGCCTCTTGCGAGGGCTTTTCATCCTTAGCGCGGGAGGGGCCGTAAGTAGCCTACTAAGGATGGCCGAGCAGGGTTGCTGTTTGGTGCCTCTTGGCGAGGGCTTTTGGTCTTTAAGGATGGCCGAGCAGGGTTGCTGCCCGGTGCCTCTTGGCGAGGGCTTCGATCCCTGGCGTTGTGTGGTAGGGGGGCTACCAGCCAGGGATAGCCGAGCAGGGTAGCCGCTCGGCTGCCTCTTGGTGAGGGCTTTGATCCCTGGCGTTGCGAGGTAGGGAAGCTACCGGCCATGGATAGCCGAGCGGGGTAGCCGCTTGGCTGCCTCTTGGTGAGGGCTTTTAATCCCTAGCATTGTGTGGTAGGGGAGCTACCAGTCAGGGATAACCGAGCAAGGGCGGGCCCGGTTGCCTCTTGCGAGGGCTTAGATCCCTGGCGTTGCAAGGTAGGGAAGCTACCGGCCAGGGATAGCCGAGCGGGGTAGCCGCTCGGCTGCCTCTTGGTGAGGGCTTTTGATCCCTGGCGTTGTGGGGTAGGGGAGCTACTAGCCAGGGATAGCTGAGCAAGGTAGCTGCTGGGCTGCCTCTTGGTGAGGGCTTTGATCCCTGGCGTTGTGGGGTAGAGAAGCTACCAGCCAGGGATAGCCGAGCAGGGTAGCTACCGGGCTGCCTCTTGGTGAGGGCTTTGATCTCTGGCGTTGTGAGGTAGGGAAGCTACCAGCAAGGAAGTCCTGGGATGGTTGTACCACCGATGACCCTCCGACGGTCAAGTTAGACTAGAGATCCGAGCAGAGTAACGGCTTAGTGGAGTAAAAATGGCTTATTTGAACTGTCTGAAGAAGGGGTTTATATAGCGGTGGCAGCAGGCGAGATAGGCGTGAGAATCACGCCGGCCGTTACTCTCCCGACGTCACGCCCGCGTGATGAGCGGGACCTCCCATTAATGGCGAGACATGCTCGTTAATGGGGGATCGTGGTGGCGTGGAACGTGGGATGTGGCCGGCGGAGATCTCGCGCATGGCGAGATTCGCGGGATGGCAGTTACGCCTGCAAGCGGTGCTGTTGGTCAGTCGATGAGACCGAGGAAGATGACCTCGGCGGGAGAGCTCGCGGAGGAACGGGGGAGCCGATGTATCTTGGTTCTGCTCGAGCCCGGAGGCGAGCTGAGAGGGCCGAGGAGGCTCGGGCCCATGATAGCTCGGAGACGAGCTGTAAGGCCGAGGAGGCCAATTGTGCTGGGGGCTCGGAGGTGAGCCAGCGTTTGCTCGTAGGACGGGCACAGGAGTGGTCTGGTCGGCCACCGTATGTCCTTTCTTATGAGCCCTGGGACACGTCATCTGCCACGTGTCCTGATCTGGGAGATCACCGATATCGCGCATCATCATAATCCAATGGAAATAAAATCTTAGCAAAATCAACTAATGAAAATGATAATAAAATAAAATTGAAAAATACTCATCTTGAATTTCTTTTCCTCCCTTCTTGAAATTAATGAAGAGAATATGTAAATATCAAGCTTTTAGATTAGGGTTAAAAATTTAAGTACTTTCGAGATAATGGAAAAAAGTTTGGAGGCGTAATGGAAGAAAATACAACATCAATCTTTTAGATTATGGCTAAAATACTATTATTTTAGGATTAAAGATTGGTTTTTTTAGAGTAGAAGAGAAGAAGAAATGGTTAAAATGAGTATTAGGAAAATATCTATTTACCATAGAGAGTGTAAGTGCTTATTATTATAGTTCATGGGGTATAAGTGCCCAACCCCATATAGTTTCGGGGTCTATATACAATTAACCCTAATAAAAAACAAGAGCTTGGCATGGTTGTCTAAATGCCTTCAAATAGAGAAATAATAGGGTAAAAACAAGTGGAGGAAGTAATGCATTTATAAAAGAAAAGTAAAAGGAAGACGCTTCCTCATTACTACAATAAGGATTAATGTGGGTGTAGGAGCGGGTGGTGAGCAGGCGGAGGTATCGGGGATTGATTTTACCGAACAGAACGATCCAATCCTGCTGATCCCAGTCCTAGACGCCGCACACGGAGGGCACCACAGAGGTTGGGAGAGATGCCGGGGACTGGGTCCTAGCAGGGCCCATATGAGGTTGGACTCTACTCTGGCGATTACTTCCCCTACCCCCGTGAGCGACGTCTAGAGCAAGATGTTGCCACCTTGAAGATCACCGTCCAGGAGTTGAAGGAGATAATTGTATGTATACTACTTAATAGTAAAATATTATATCATATTATACATAGTAACATATCCAATATTAGTAACCTGAGCTTATTTGGTTGTAGACTTAGTTTCGATTAATCTTAGATTAGGGTTTCGCAATAACCTGATAATGATACGAATTCGACTAATACACAGTTCTTACTCGTTTATTACACACAAAATTGAACAGATGCGACATGGTACTTCGGCTGCGGCTCCACATGTATCTCCTTCGGCTGCGGCTCCGCAAGCCACTATCTCGGCTACGGTTGCGCACACCACTCCTACAGCTCCACAGCCCGATCAGACTCCCGCACAGTCCGCTTTTTCATTGGTCGAGTTTTTGACGACTCAGGGCTGCACCGAGAAGCAGATGCGCCAGATTACGGCGATTATCAGAGGTGGAGGAGCTGGACCGAGCTAGGATAGCTTTTTTTTAAATATATTTTAACCATGTATGATGCATATTGTATATATTTTGGACGATATTGGTGGTGTTTGCGTGTTCACGATGATTTAGATTGATATCGTATTCTGTTTGTTGATTTCTTTTATATTTTATGCGTGAGATATTGATTATGAATACTGCGGTATTTGGTTATATGATGTATATATTATTGTGCTCAGGGCGAAGAAAAAATATGAAGCCCTTTTTTAAAGAAAAAACCTGATATTTTGTCCCTACGGATTAATCCATAGGTCCATATTTTACCCCTACGGATTAATCCGTAGGTCCAACCTTTGCCCCTACACAGTTAGCCGTAGGGGAAAAATATCAGAATACCTGACATTTTGCCTCTATGGACTCAGTAACAGGCGTTACACTTGCCCGTATGACTATATCCGTAGGGGCTTTTATCTGTCCCTACAGAGTACTACGTAGGGGCTTGAAGATGGACCTACGAAGATATCCGTAGGGGCTGATATCTGGACCTATGGATAACCTCGTAGGGGTGTGAGGTTGCCCCTACGGATATTTCCGAAGGGGCAAGTATTTTATTTTATAAACCACTAGATTAAATAAATATTTTGTCTCTACGTAATACACCATAGGTATATAGGTCCCTACGGAGGAAACCGTAGGGGCAAATATTTATCCGTAGGGGTATGTTCAGGGCTAAGACTTGCACCTGCGGCCATTGCATCTACGGCGTATTTTCGTGCCCCTACAAATATCTTCGTAGGGACAGTAGTTTGCCCCTACGGATAAAGCCGTAGAGGCAACCCCTTATTGTAGTAGTGTATGCTGATTTTAATATTTTAATGTTCAGAATTTCGATGGTTAAGTTTTCTAATTATATTCTTCTCCTGTGTAAACCTGTTGGCAATGATAGTGATTTCTGTTTTCGTTGTGCCTTAAAAGAAGCTGATTGATTTGATAATTACCTGGAAGATTTGATAATTACCTGGAAGATTTGATAATTACCTGGAAATCGAAAGTGATGGGGATCTGGAAGCCCTCTTACCACTTGAGGTGGAGGCACGGTTATCTACCTAGACTTTGAAATTATTTTGAGGTTTTTGAGTCATTAGTCACGTTCGCATTTGTGGGTCGTGTGAAGTTAAGTTCAATACATCCACTGGATTAATGTACGGATTGAGGAATGCTTCATATATAAGTGAGCTTACCCAAATAATAAGAAGGGTAAATTTTATAAAGCATCATCAATTATCAAACTTTCATGGTTTTTGAGATAACGCGAAAATATCATACACCCCCTTGAGCTAGTAATGTTGTATGAAATTGTTAGTTTCTTCAACTCATTTAAGGCATGAGTGGATTAAATAACGCCCAAATGACCTTATACGTGGATTGAATAGCCCAACTAAATATGTTATTTTTGGGAGAAATATTCTTACTGAAATATCCTTCAATGGAATTTTTAAAGTTCAATGGTGCTATCTCAAAAATCTTGTAAGTTCATGATGCTTTATGAATTTAACCTAATAAGAAAATGGGAGCATATCAATAAAACAATACTAGTAAAACCAACCCTGTAAGATATTTGGAATTGCTTCAATCAAGCTTCGGATTTTTGATGGTACTTGATTTCTCTCTCTCTCTCTCTCTCTCATCTCTACATTTCCTTGATTATATTGTAGGTAATTGTCCATTGTCCATTTCTCTTCTCTACATTTCCTTGATTATATTGTAGGTAATTGTCCATTGTCCACTTCTCTTCTCTACATTTCCTTGATTATATTAGTTTACTATTCGATATCTTTCCATTGCTTGATTATGCATCCATAGGTTAGGTTTCATTTCATCTTAATGATATAGTGTGAATGCATAATGCTTTGCATTGCCTCTTTCATGCATTGGTTTATCGTTTTCTTCAAGGTTTAGTTTGCTGTCTTCAAATTTTAGATAGCTTATTTGCATTGTGGGGGGGGGGGGGGGGGGGGGACACATGTTAATGCAACCAACATACCTGCCAAAAATAAATGAAGAAATAAATAAGTAAAACAAATCAAGGGGCAGCATATATTTACCTTTAAAAGACAGGAAACAACGTCTTACCACCTTAAAACTAATTTTAGGAAAGAATACCCTGATCATATTAAAATTAATTTGATCTCAGGAACCATGTGGGGAAACAAAGCCGAATACAAATCTACAATCATGCAATGACCGACATATTTTGTTACTCCGAAATTAAATTATTAATCTACTATTGCGATTACTTAACTCAATGATCAGCAGAGATATCGCCTGGTTTCTATTTGGGGAGGCAGGAGGATGCCCATGAATTTTTTTCATCTGCTTGTTGGACAAACTCCATGACTCTTGTCTTGACCCCAGTTCCAAAGACAGTCAATCATCAATGGACAGTGTCAGCATTGTCAAGCAAGTATTCGGAGGTCATTCTGAGTCAGGTATCCTTTTGATCACATAACCCTGTTGGATATATGAATTCAAACCGTAGTTCTGCCTCGTTTTGTTCCTTTCACTTATATAGTTCCTGTTTCCTCATTCAGCTGCGATGTTGCAAGTGTGGTGAATGTTCCAACACACCTGAACCCTTTAGCAACATCAGCTTAGAAATTTCTGATGCAGACACCCTCACGGATGCTCTCGAGTCGTACACCAAGTGGGAAAAGATTGATGATCAAAAGTTGACCTGTGACGGCTGCAAAACTCAAGTGTTTAAGGAGAAACAAACAAAGATTGGCCATACTCCAACAGTCCTTTCCCTCAGTCTTAAGAGATTTAGGAACCATGGACAATATATTCACAAGCTTGGCAAGTTTGTTGAGTATCCATTGGAGCTGGATTTAAGGCCCTTCATGAGCTGCCCAAATGATGAAGTGAGTGCCCCTCTCGTTTTCTTTCAATGTGAAATATACTCTACTAGCTTTTAATGTTCTTGGATTCATTTATGGCAGGAGCAAACTAAGTACGATTTATATGGAGTTGTGGTTCACTGCGGTAATAGTTACTCTGGGCACTATTGCAGCCTCATCCGCTCCTCTCCAGCAACATGGCACTTAATGGATGATTGCAGGGTAAATATCCTGCAAATTGAATTTCACTAGAACTTTCACGATTTTGAATGCAACAAATTACTGAAAGGGTCATTCCTGAATCTTTTCTTATCAGTATGGCTTTAAATTGATCGGTGATGAACAGATTCATTTGTTAAAGTTTTACAGAGTTATAAAATGTTGAGGAATTTCTTCAAAATAGTTGTAGAATTTTCCGGCATTTTATTACAAAATTGCTAATGATCCGCCTTTTGTTGTAATTGTCTTTCTCAAGCTGTGCATCGCTGGATGTTAGAATCTGGAAATAGCAGTTTTGCTCTTTTATTTTTTTGCCTGAATTTGTTTCTATGTGTTTGAGGAACTTTTGACATTTTTCATCCCAGGTGAAGGAAGTTTCTGAAACCAGTGCGCTATCAGAAATGGCCTATATCCTCTTCTATATAAAGCAGGGCTCCTCGCCTCGGTTTTCTAGCTTAATGGAGGAGGCCATAGGTTCTTTGCCCTTGTATGAGGAGAATCCAGATCTCAAGGCTGCTTCGTCCAATATTGTTCTCTCTCTCTCTCTCTCCTGCTGAAGAAACCACTAGCAGTAACTGCAAGGAAACGTTTGAGGGAGAAGAAAAACCTGGCCCATGCCCTGTTGTTTCTTTTGAATCTGCTACAGACAATTCTCCATGTACTTCCCCAGATGCTGTGAAGAGCCAGTTTCAATCAAAGAACTCAAAAACAACAAGCACTGACCAATTTAGTAGCGCTCCCATCGATATTTTTGCTGATGATTTCCTAGGTAAGGTCTCCCGAATCGAATCCTTGTAAGGAAATGTATTTCTGTAGTTTCCTTTATAGTTAGACCCTGGTTACTTTTCTTGTATATTAATTGATTCTTTTATTTGATCACATGTTATCGACCAGAGCCTTGACTCTATTTATATCTTCCATTTTTCTTTTTCTGTAAGATAAATTGCCGCGTAATGGTGAAAAGGAGAACAACCTGACTTGTTCTTTTCCAGCAAGCGAGCCGCTGAACAGTTCATTGGAAAACATGGCTGGTCCCCAAAGGCCTGCTAAAGATAAGTTTCTAAGCCAGAGCTCCCCTCTCGTTTCGAAGCCTCAACCCCTTAATAATAAGAAGAGACAGACAATTTCAGCTTGTATGTGTCTCCTTTAGGCCTTCGCCGGAGACTCAGTTTTGGTTCAGTAAGTCACATTGACTGATAATTGGATTGTGTTTGATAGCTCGTGGAGACTTTGCCTACTTTTGATATGAAGAAAGAGGTCCTAAGCAACAAGGAACAAAAGAGGGATCCCTCTTCTGTTCGTTGCAGCTTAGGATTGTTTTTTGATGTGTTGCTTAGGAACACTTTCCCCTTTTGATACGTACGTTGTTAAACTTAGGCCTTCTAGTTCAGATTGTATAGCGTCTTCTCGGGTTGATATATTTTTCCTCGACTTTCATTGATTTCCCTCTTTTGTTCGTTGCAGCTTAGGATTGTTTTTTAATGTGTTGCTGAGGAACACTTTCCCCTCCCCTTTTGATACGTACGTTGTTAAACTTAAGCCTTCTAGTTTAGATAGTATAGCGTCTTCTCGGGTTGATATATTTTTCCTTGACTTTTACTGATTTATCATACATAGAACATTCTTTTAGCAGAAATGATTTTTTTGGTCCTGTTTGCAATACCAGTCACTTTGGGTTTACTTGTGGTGGTTCTGTCTCCATCTCTTGCCCTTCAACATTATGATCTGTTGGATCTCTTGCCCTTCAATTATATCATTCTTTAAAGCTCTCTTAACAGCAAAAACTTACTGATTGTGTACAGCATATAGAAGTGGTGCAATCACAATGTAAAAGTTTTGAAGTATTAAAAGTTGAGGGAGTGATAGGTTTTTTATAGGTACATACGGACTTTTGATACAAGTGCTTCCAACAAGGAGACTCGAGCATTGTGGGTTTACTTGTGGTGGTTCTGTCTCCAACATTATGATCTATTGGATCTCTTGCCCTTCAATGCAACCATCATTTTTTCTTGGAGTGGTTGTCACGTGGAAAGTAAGAGTTACGCAACCACACTTTTTCTTGGTGTGGTTGTCACATGGAAAGAACGAGTTTTGGATTGAGCCATTGGCTCTGATACCATGTTAAAGTTTTTAAAGTAGAGTTAAAGTTATTTGGGGAGTTAAGAGTAGTTTTTCTTCTGGTAAATCCAGGTGCTTCCTGCAATCGTAAATGTTGTTGGTGTGATGATGTTAATGTCACGGCTCACTGTTGAGATCTGTTACCTATTGTTGTACCATATGATTAGTCTTTCATTTACTTATTAAGGAAAATGTTTCCATTAATTAGATATTGAGATATAGGGGAATGATGTATAATTTACCTTTCTTTATTGTTATGATGAAAACAGCTTTATGAAACCGGAAGTTTAATCTAGTACCTGTTGCTATATATTATGAAAAGTTGCGAGTCAAAAGTTGTATCCATACTCCATACTCCATACCTCGTGTCAAAAGTTGCGAGTCCCATTGTACTCCTATGTGAAAGCCGTTGGTTGTCTGCCCCAAGCAAGCGCCTGTTAATAATCCGATACCAACACTGTTCGATACCGAGTTATATTAAATTTACCATTTGATTAGCAAGGTTCTAGTATTAAGTTTATAGATGAGATAGTGGATTTTGTAATTGATTATTGAGTTATGATTTATTCGACATCATTAATTGCTCAAATATAAATAAAAAAAATATTATGTTTCTTTTTCCTAAGCAAGACCATTTTAGACCCTTTTAGTTGCTAAAGAATTTTCCAAACGATATAAGATCCAATATTTTTGAACCGAGATAGCCGATACAGTCGAGATGACCAATTCCAATTCCAAAAGTCACCTTCCAATACCGATACCGGGACTCTAAACCTTGGATCTATGCTACAAAATCCATCTTTGGGTTGCTATGGCGATATGTGTAGGCCTTCCATGGCTCTCCAGAGTTTAGAGTGGTGTTTGGCAAGAAGGACATGTACCGAATCTTTCGGACTCTGAAACTGAGGAATTTTGTGCCTTTGAGCTTTTGTACATGGATAATGTAGGTTTGGAATCTCGTAGTGTTCACTCTGTGGTCATTGATAATGGATAAAAGCTGACCATGGACTTCGAGAGTGCGAAAGAAGAAGAAGAAGAAGAGGTGGACGGATGAAAGAGAGAGAATGGTAGCCAGGGAATCAAGCAACTAAGCGTCCTGAGATAGGAGAGGAGATTGCTTCATTATATAGGCTTTCAAATTGCATTTGATATTTGGAAATAACATTGAGAAAGCAGGCAAAGTATTGCTGCACCAGTAGAGATTTGGAAAAATGACAACTGAAGGAATGGTACTGGAATAAAGTACCATAGAGTTATTTAAAATGGTGGTTCATAGGATACTGTTATTTGATCCAAGAACCCTGGAAATATTTGAGTAGCTTTTGGTTATGTTACATATCTTAATGACCACTACTTATCTAGTTATGCATCATAAGCTTTTGCATAGACACGGATTCATTGTACTTCCCTGGCATATGGAATAAAGTCTAATGCAATGCAACAACTACATAGTTTTTATGTTTTGTCCAATCCATTAGCTTATGATTTATTATTATGGATTAGAACTAGTGATTATCCAGATGCTTATGTCTTCCTATCTTATTTCTCACACTGTACTCTCACGATCCGGAAATGGTATGTGACCGACACTTGAATCACGTGAAGTCTATAGGACCTAACCGTAACCCAAGTAAGCCAAAACCCAGAAATCTAAAACATTTTATTTAAGAAATAGTGGAGGTGAAGTTTTGAAATAGGTTTATTAAAATGAAATCTAGTTTGAATTGAAATATAACAAGTTTGATTTAAAAAATATTTGTTGTTTTAAAAATCGGACAGCACATTCTTTGTAAATTTTGAAGAAACCCCTGTATAATACATATAATATAAAAAGTATCCCCACACGGGAGCTAGCTCACGCCTATACGGCGGAGACACAATCCACGCAAACATACACACATGACGTTCAAGGCGAAGAATAACAAGTGGAAAACAAAAGATATGTATATAAGCAACTCAAGTCGACTCCATACGATTCCGACACTCAAAACAATACATATATAAGTCCCGTCTCTAAGTCGTGAATTATACAAGTGGTTGATAAAGTTTTTAACTATATCCAAGTGTAAATATTATACAAGAGGCGGTTACGATATAACCGTAACCCACCTATCAAAAGCAATCACCCGAAAAAAGAAAGATGTGCCATCAAGCCGCTACGATTCGAGCGGTTGGTTCTGCAAGAAACTAAGGCACAACGGGAATGAGTTGCCAACTCGTAAGTAAAAAGATATCACAAGGTAGAAATCGTATGAACAACGACCTAGCTAAGTCATAAAGTATAATACTATAAGCGCATCCCAATGGATTGTGTAAACATCTCATATATAGCATGCATCCAAGTAAGCAGATAAAATAGCCGAAAGATGTATGTATGTAAATCGTTTCAAAATAGCCGTATGATATGTATATCACGGCACAAGCAGCGGATGATAATTTATAAAGCAATATATGTATTTGTTTAAAGTATATGTCACACGTTTTAGAAATGATTTTAAGATGGTTTCTTTTTGAAAATTTCTTGTGTCGTCATAGACACATAGGAAAATAGGAAGACTGTAGATCCATTGGAAACCTTTTTAATGTATACCGATATATGAATAGTATTTCAGGTACCGTCTCTAGGACCGGTCCTGTTCGGCGACAATATAATATAAACCATCTCATATGTGCAGCACATCTATATTGATCCCTCGCATATATCATACATATCAAATCTGTGTCAATCATCGACACTCGAAACGCATCACAGATAACATCATCATAAAACCGTGTCAATCATCGACACATAAATCTCATGTGTTTCGTTAAGCGTTGTTCCTTGGATCAACCCTTTTTTTCCTCATATATGAACCCCGGTCTAATCATCGTGCTCAAGACTATCACCGGTCGGTATCCTTCAGATATCCGCCGTGATCCATCTCGTACCCGTAATCGTCTATATCTCCAACTCGATTACCGAATACCACCAAAACCAAAACCCGTCCACCCGATATCCGTAATCGTCTACATCCTCAATTTGATTATCGGTTATCACCAAAACTCAAATACATGGAAAACTCGGGATGGACGTATCATCATCATCAAATCAAAAGAAAACCGCACTTTGAAAACATACGTAATATTTTATAAATTATACCGCGGCTTCTCAAATTCATCGAAAATATCAAGTCCATAAGGATACAATTCATAATTCATCTTTGTCACAATTGGCAACAATCTTATACGAATATCTACGACAATGGTATTCATATATCAAAATCAATAAGTGTCATGTATGCTAGCATGGATAACTAGAACACAAATAAGTATGGCAGTTTCTACTGTGTCGTGGCAATACTAATGATGTGTAGTGTAGCATACACGTCTGTAATTGTGCAACATGGTAATCATTAGTGGTTGTGCAAGTATTCTATCAAGTGTGTTCGCATAGAAATAGTTCTCAATTTCTATCATAAACATCAATATCATAATCGTCAACAATGTATCATGCACCATCCTTCAGTTGACGATTAAATACTCAGATATATCAATCAATCATATTCATATAACGACATCAACATGGAAATAATTAGAACACTATCAAGCATGACAATTCTACAGTGTCATGGTATTACCAATGATGTGTAGTGTAGTATACGCGTCTGTGATTTTGCCACATGGAAAACATTGTTAATTGTGCAGTGTTCTATAAAGTGTTCATACAAGCATGGTATCATAAACTAAATATACGAAGCATCTACGAATGAATAATATTGTAGGGTGTTTTTCATCACCCCATTGAGATGGGAATACGCGTGCGCTTGTCAGGCGCATTACAGATTCCTCCTGTCTAGGATAGGCTGAGGTTTATTAATTGTGGGGATCCGAATCTCCGGCAGCCGCGGACTAAGCTGTTGTTAATTACTCCTCGCCTTTGGAGCGAGAGAACCTCCGATTAACGGGTCAAACAGGTCATGCGAACTCAATATGCAGTGTTGTATTTTGAAGGGGTTTTGGATATATCGGGGGCCCCGCAGAGTTTTTACGGGGGTCCCGCTACCCGGATAGCAAGTTGGGGGTCAAGAGGGCTAGTAGCCTCCTTGCGGGGTGTGGGACAGCGCCCTGTTAGAAACTTTTTCTAACGGGAAAGGTATTTTTAGTGTGGAGTGTGTGTAAAATAGGGAAAAATGGCGTCCAAAGTACTCGTTGGTGCCAGCGCCTCGCACGCCTAGCACACAGACGCTGGGTGCTGGCTTGGGCGCTAGCGCTCGGGCGCTAGCGCTTTGGACGCTCGGGCGCAAGCGCATTGGGCGCTAGCGCCTCACGTGCTCGGCACGTGGGCGCTCGGGCGTAAGCGCTTTAGGCGCTAGCGCCTCACGTGCCCGACATATGGGCGCTGGCGCTTTGGGCGCTAGCGCTTTGGACGCTCGCTAAAGGAAGGGGTTTTTACCCCCAAAAATGGGAGTTAAACTCCTAAAGAGGATTTCGAGTGGAGTTAAACTCCAAAAGATTTAGATTTGGAGTCAAACTCCTAAGGATCTGAATTAGGAGTTAAACTCCTTTGAGGATTTGGGTCTTGGGGTTGAACTCCCTAAAAATTTTCAGAGGTTCTTTTCTCTTAAGTCTTGGATCTTTCCCAAATGGGATCTTTGGAGGTGGGTCTCCTTCCTCCTCTTCTGTTAGCCGAATCTTGGAGAATAAGAAAGGTGAGATTTTAAAAATCCCTCCTTTTTAAGATCTGATGGAAAATCCAAGCTTCTCTTTGTGTGTTTTGTGGTGAAAACTATTTAGTTCTGGAAAAGGAAGAGCAAACCTCTTGATTTAATTCAAAAGAAGGAAGAAGATTTAGAACCTTGAGAAAGGAGAAGGAGGCACATGCCTTAAACATTTTTTTGGAGAGAGAAAAAGATGTTGAGATATTTTCATTATCTTTATCTTTATAGGCTATACACTTTAATATAGCCTCTTGGGCTTTACAAAAATGGCATTTTGCCCATCCCATACCTCATGTGCTATTTCTTTTTGCACATAAGCGATGGGTTTTACAAAAATTTGGCTTTATGGCCATTTTTCTTACATTTATTCAAAAAATAAAAAAAGGAATGCACCAAAATTATTTATTACAAAATTTTTATTTTGGTATGGTGGAAGGCCGGATGCTTCGTGTTCGGGCTTGACCCGGGCATTGGCCCACTTACCTGGGCTCGGGCCCACTTGGCCTGGGGTTGACTTTGATTTTGACTTGGTCAACCGAGGTGTAAATTTCGACCCCAACAAATATAAACGTAGCGTAACTTAATAAAATAATCGAAACGCGAGCGTATAACAAATAGAATAAACGTAACGTAAACAAGCGTTGTAATAAGAATAAGACCTACGCATAATTGCAATTACGTTATTTAAAATAGAACGAAACGTTGTTTAGAAAGGAGGATGCTGTGATATTTTTAATATAGATATTCATTTGAAATTAACAGCACATCCTCGGCATTAGAGTTTAAAATAGGAAACGAATCGTTAGTTTTACAAAAAGTAAAATATTAGCATTCATAGTTTTCCCAATCGAGATACATAGTAGGACTCCACGAGTCAAATAAATATAAGCCGCATTCGGAAATCTATTCTCATCATATCAAGTACGAGATCTACCTTGTACGATGTCAACCAATCATCCAATCAATATTAATACGGATCTCTAGTCGCATACGACACATACGGTAATCATATAAACATATATATGTAGCTTACTAGTTATAAATTATAGACTAATTACACAGTTTACGAACTATTGACTAATTTATCTAGTTATAGGCTAAGTATACGAGTTACATATATACGTTTTCTAACATAACATATAACCTATGTGTATAAGTTATAACAACTGAGCCTTTTATCACAAGCATATGGGGTAGGCTACATGAACCAACATGAGAATCACGCCGGGTCCAGCACATGAATCCTCTGCCTCCACTCACCTATCGAACAATATACTTTCATTGAGTCCTTTGGCAACCATATCGTTTCGTATCATCTCCATCCATGTTTTCTTCGGTTTCCCTTTTGCCCTTTTGCTATTGCCCATATCGAGAGTATCTATTCGTCGGACCGGTGCTTCCATAGGTCTGCGTCGCATATGACCAAACCATCTTAGCCGGTTTTCCTGCATCTTCTCCTCCACAGGTGCGACACCAACTTTTGTACGAATATCCTCATTTCGCACCTTATCTTTTCTAGTGTTACCGCACATCCAACGAAGTATGCGCATCTCCGCTACGTGCATCTTCTGTGTATGATGCTTCTTAGGAGCCCAGCATTCTGTACCATATAATAAGGCAGGCCGAATAGCGCTCCGATAAAACTTCCCTTTCAATTTTAACGGAAAGTTACAATCACACAAAATCCCTGTTGCACTCCTCCATTTCAACTAACCAGCTTGGATCCTTTGATTAACATCACTATCGATCTCCCCATTTTTTTGGATGATGGAACCTAGATATCTAAACTGGTCACTCGGTGATATCTCTTGCTCGTCCAATGTTATACCAATATGGTTTTGGCTTCTCTGGTTACTAAATTTGCAATGCATATATGCTGTCTTGGACCTGCTCAATCTGAATCCCCGAGATTCCAATGTTTGCCTCCATAATTCCAATTTGTCATTAACCCATGTTTTCGTCTCATTTACTAGAACAATATCATCAGCGAATAGCATACACCAAGGTATCTCATCTTGGATAGTTCTAGTAATTTCATCCATCACGAAGGTAAACAGGAATGGACTTAATGCAGATCCTTTATGTAAACCAATAGTAATCGGAAAATCACTCGTTAAGCCGCCGCAAGTTCTGATATTTGCCACTATTCCATCGTACACATCCTTGATTATGTCAATATACTTGATGGGGACCCCCTTCTTCATCATTGTCCCCCATAATACCTCTCTAGGTACCTTGTCGTACGCTTTTTCTAAATCAATAAATAACATATGCAAATCTTTTCTCTTCTCTCGAAAACGCT
The DNA here is from genome assembly GCA_030015575.1 of Agapanthus africanus. Classification (NCBI taxonomy): domain Eukaryota; kingdom Viridiplantae; phylum Streptophyta; class Magnoliopsida; order Asparagales; family Amaryllidaceae; genus Agapanthus; species Agapanthus africanus. The sequence goes on along the minus strand of CM057349.1, from coordinate 403,067,137 downwards.
CGATAAGTTGACGAAGCAAATGAATAGCCTCTGTCGTTGATCGTCCAGGCATGAACCCAAACTGGATTTCTGTTATCTTAATATCCTTCCTTAGCCTGTGTTCAATCACTCTCTCCCAAAGTTTCATGGTGTGACACATAAGTTTTATTCCCCGGTAGTTTGAGCAACTTTGAATGTCACCCTTGTTCTTGTAGATAGGTACAAGGATACTTTTCCTCCATTCATTTCACATCTTTTTTGTCTGCCAAATCTTATTAAACAGATCTGTCAGCCATTTAACGTCTATTTCTCCTAAGCATCTCCAAATCTCGATAGGAATCCCGTCAAGGCCAACCGCTTTTCTTAAACTCATTCTGTTCAAAGCTTCTTTAACCTCAGGTAGTCTTATTTTACGTATGAAATCATGGTTTATATCTTGAGATTGAATGACAAGTCCATCCAAATTCTTAGTAAAGCTTTCATTGAACAATTTGTCAAAATAATCTCTCCATCTTTTCTTGATATCCTCATCTCGAACTAAAACCTTCTGATTTTCATTTTTTACACACTTCACCGCACATAAGTCTCTAGTCTTCCTTTCCTGCATCCGAGCAATCTGGTATATATCATTTGCAGTCTCTTTAGTGTCTAATTTCTCGTACACCTCCTTGTAGACCTTAGATTTAGCTTCCCGAACAGGTTTCTCAACTTCCTTTTTAGCCATTTTGTACTTCTCATATCTCTCCACATCTCTACTTTTCTTCAAATCTTTATAAGAATCCCTTTTAATTTTAATAGCAGCCTTTACATCTTCATTCCACCATGATATGTCTTTAGATGGTGGAGCACCACCTCTCGACTCACCAAGTAGATCTCTAGCTACCTTCTTGATACAACTAGCCATTTTGTTCCATATTTTGTCTGAATCATCTTCCGACTGCCAATCCGCTTCTTGGACTACACAATCTATAAAAGCCTTTTGGTTACCTTCTTTCAATCGCCACCATTTAATTCTAGGCTCTACCTTACGTCTAATCTTCCTAGGTTCTCTTCTAAATCGAAAATCTAGAATTAAAAGTCTATGTTGAGTGGTTACACTCTCACCTGGCACTACTTTACAGTCGATACAACAACCTCTATCTATTCTTCTCGTCAGAAAAAAGTCTATTTGACTAGCACTTGATCCGCTCCTAAAAGTGATAAGATGGGACTCTCTTTTCCTAAACCAGGTGTTTGCTAAGATCAAATCATAAGATAAGGCAAAATCTAGAATCGAGTCACCTACTTCATTCCTTTGTCCGAAACCAAAACCTCCATGAATAGTATCAAACCCACTACGACTAGTACCTACATGTCCATTAAGATCACCACCAATAAATAACTTCTCTCCACTAGGTATACTTTGCACCACCTCATCTAAATCCTCTCAGAATAGACGCTTACTAGCGTCATCAAGATCTATCTGTGGTGCATAAGCACTAATAACATTAAAGATTTCTCCACCTAGACTAAGCTTAACCAGCTGGTAGAGGGCATGGCTTTTAAACGTGTGGTTGTGTATATGTGTATAAGTTATGTATCTACTAAATAAGTGTTTGATAGAATTAGTTCGAAGGTGCTATACGCCATCTACCCGACTTCCCCCATAAATATAAATCTACTCACTGAAGTTCATCTCGAGCTAGTCGAAGCCGACGTCCGTCTTGCCCTTCCTCGCCGTCTTGGAAGTCCCCGCAATCGACGTTATAACCAAAGTAGTCATAAACATGTAAGAAAACTTTATTAAAATCAATACAAACCCAATAAAATGAAATACGACGAAAACGTCAAAACTGTCAAAAATAATGAAGGGCGGACGTCTGGTTAAAATGTTATTGTTGCACAGAGAGAAAAACAGACGTATGAAGACGGATTTCCAGACGTCTGAAGGTCAAAATCAAGAATTCCAAATCAAAGGCAAACATTTGTCTTATCAAGCATCAAACGTCTGTTTAGTGTTTTAAAAGTAGAAAAAAAAAGTGGAGCTGTCGAGAAGCCAAAACGTTTAAGCGCTTAAGCAGTTGCTCAGGCGGCTCAGAAATCAGAACAGTGGTGTTTTATCAATTTTCATTTTCTTGTCAATAAATAATGATCCTCATTACATTCTAACTATTTTTATGTTGATTTTGTACTAGCAAATACCTAAATTTAGCCCAAAATTTAACAAATTTGCTTAGACAATATATTATTTGCTAAAATATACTCAAATGATTCAATGCAAAATTGAAATTTTCTTAGAATTTATTAGTTTATATCGTGTTTATAAGTTTTTCGATACCCAACATCAAGCATCATAGCTTAAATCAGTAAAAATACTTACCAAATTATTAAAAAAAACATCTAAAAAATTGTAGCTCGAAACCAGATGGAGTCAAAATCAAATTAGAATTTCATGATCAAAATTCAAAAATTACTCGAAATCGATTTAGATCTCGATTTCTTGAAGTTGATAAAGCTAAAATTTTGGAGTTTTGCTCAAATCTTAAAGTGTCTCAAAGTCGGCTCGACAACCGTAGAATTTATCGAGTCGAGTATGAAAGATAGAAACATGGAAAAAGAGAAAAAGAAAAGACGGAATGTTGTATTAATTGGTATTTGTGTATTCTTACTCCAATAACAATAGTTGCATACCCTTTATAACACTTATGAGATGTATACATCAATAAAATAGGTTGTGTAATATCACCCGCTTAAACAGGATAAAACGGAGCTGCGAAACCCGCTCAGCCGTCTAAATGGTCGCTTTTTAAAACACTGTGTCTGCTGAACAAAATCGTAAACAACAGTTTTAAAGGTAGACGTTTGAAGTTTTAGGCGTCAGTCGTCTGCAGAAGGAAAATCATGAAATACAGATCATCGGCAGACGTCTGACGCTCTATGGAGCAGACGTATGCAGAAGAAATCTGCTGAAACGAAATTTCTAAAAATCAAAATTTCTTGAAAACCTTAAATCAACTCTTTTTGCATTAAAATACTCTCTACTTCCCAAAATACAATGTAGCCACCAAGTATACCATACTAACTTCTACCACTACTGGTGGATCACTTCAAAACCAAACTCGAAAGATTTTAACCCATAAAAATTTTATTTTTATGTAAAAAAAATACACTTCATGGCCAAGACTTTTAAAACATAACCGACTTGATGAAAAGAGGGATCTTTATCAATTGAGTGGGCAAAAAATGGAGATCCAAGCTCTTGATGAAGCTTTAAGAGGCTTGTGAGTTTGAGGATGACTCTACTTAATGTCTTAAGGGTTCTAGTTGCAAATTTTGGCACAAACCATAGATTTTGTTGGAGAAGAGCTAGGGTTTTGGTGGAGGAATTTAGGTGTTGGGAGTTAGAGATATTTTGATAGGAGAAAAGAGATATTTCTGGAAAGAGAATGTAAATGAAATAATGATAGGACGAGAAAGAGTGGGTGTGAGGGTATGGGCTCTCTCTCATTCTCTCTCATATAATTCTATCATTTAACACAAAAATCCCATACCATTTCCTAATACAAAATACTTGCCATATTAAAATATCTTACATTTTTCAAATCCCAACAATAAATATACATATTCATACCAATCCGTGAAAACCCAAATCCATACTTGAAATTATTTCCATAAAACTCATGATATACATATTTAAATTATAAAATAATATTTATAATTTTTAAAATGTTACAATATCCCCCATTTAAAGAAATTCGGTCTCCGAATTTAAATTCAACCCAAATCTTTAAAACATTTTGTTCAATCAAATCAACGGGGCTCCGAAATCCCGCATAAGCTAAAAATACCATAGCGCAATGTGTGCGCATAAAAACAAAAGTGTGAAACTCATATAACTGAACCCGAACAAATAATATGAGAATCACACAAGGTATAATGCAAGTGCAAAGTGCAAAATCAACCATTTAAATCAAGCACACGACCAATACCATAACCGTAGTGCAATATCTCTTACACACGACCAACCACAAACATAATCAAAACTATAATACATATATAGCATAATTTATCTCATCAAGTGCAATGCATGAAAACGAATCAATCTCAACGGGTGTGCACAAAAACCAAACAACGTGCGATGTGTGCACGAAAACATAAATCAAGTGCAACTGGATGCACGTAAACAACATCAAGTGCAACGGGTGTGCATGAAAACAATATCATGTGCATCTAAAGTGCACGAAACCACATCAAGTGCATTGAGTGTGCACGGAAACAACATGTGCTTCAAGTGTGCACGAAATCAACATCAAGTGCATAATGTGCACAAAAACGACAATCAAGTATAACTGGAGTGAACAAAACATCAATCAAATGCAACTGGTGTGCACAAAATATTAATCAAGTGCAACTGGTGTGCACAAAACATCAATCATCAAAACTCAGAAGTCAAACAATCGACATCGAAGTATTTCTTCTTCAACGTCGAAAATGATACTCGGATCACCAAAATACAAATCAAAACAACTGATATTGAAGTATACCTTCTTCAATATCGATAGGTGCTTGAGCACCCAAAACCGGTAGAGCAAGAACTCCCACTTGTCTTCTGCTTACGGTTTAGCGTCCTCTACCTCTGGGTCATCATTCTTTTAGTATAGGACCACCAAATCCACAGCCTCTCGGTACAACTGCTGGATGCGGAACTGCCATCCCGCCCTGACGCCTCACGGTACAAGCCCTGGCGAAATGACCTAACCTCCCGCACTCGTAACACACCGGCGGCGCGGATACGAGCTATACATCTGGTCCTTGTTCCAATCTCTATCACTAATGTATCCTGGAAGGAACCCGCCATGGCCTCCATCTATATCATTTTTGTCGAACTGCCTGGAAACTGCCATGTCAAAACGAATCCGCTTTGGTTCCGAAACAGCTACAATCTCATCAAGACGTTCCTCTATAAGTATGGCTGCATCCAAAGCCTCTGCATACATATCAAAACACTGGGCACCAACGGAGGGGAACAATCGTGCATCGAGACCTCGCACGAATTGCTTAATCCACTTCTCTTCAGTATTGACCAAGTAAGGAGCATATTGTGATAGCTGCGTGAACTACAAGTCATACTCGGCTACGGTCATGTCCAGAGTCTTGCGCAAAGACTCGAAACTACGAGCTCGGGCATTTCTAACGCTCTATGGAAGAAATCTGGTTAAGAAGACCTTCGAGAACTCGTCCTACGTCATCGGAGGCAGGCCACTGCTCGATCTCTCTCGATCGACTCACATCGAGTAAGACCCTCCAAACGAAGACTAGCCAACTCCATTGATCTCGCATCAGAGCATCTCAACGAACGAAATATCCTAGCCATCCTATCCAGGAATGATTGAGGTTCCTCTGACATCCATACCCGTAAACACAAGTGGCTTCAGCTTCATGAACTCTGGGAGCGATATCTCGATAATCCCATCAATAACTGGTACGACCATCTGAACGGCATCAGGCCTTTGAGTCCGGCTGGTCTCAAGCAATGATTTGACCATCGGGCGCAGATCCTGAACACTAGCCTCAAAACGAGAAATCCTATCAGACAAAGGATGATCAAACCGTTTCCGTGTCACCGGGATACCACTCTGGTCAGTCCCTGTCTCAAACGAGCCTGCCCTGACCTCGTCTCTCGTCGCAGCCCTCTCGGCTCGCACAGACATGGTGACTGGAACAAGCAAACAAGAATCAATAAAGGTAGATCAACTGGAACCAATAAAAGAAAGGATCTCAAGATATTTCCTAAGGTTACTTAGGCGGAGTATTGTATCGTAAATATACCGTGGAACATACATACGGTACATCAGTCTACTTAGTATCTACTCCATCATACGAAGGTCAACCTACGAAAGTTCAGGTATAATACCCTCAAAGTCAAGCCTAGGTTCCAAAAATAATGTCCTAAACTCCACATAGTCAAACCTAAAACTCGACAAAGGTTAAACCTAATACTTCGATACCAACCTTTTCATGACCCAGAAATGGCACATGACCGACACTTGAATTATGTAAAATCTGTAAGACCCCACCGTAACCCAAGCAAGCCAAAAATTAGGAATTTAAACCATGTTATTTAAGAAATAGTGGTGGTGAAATTTTGAAATAGGTTTTATAAAAATGAAATCAAGTTTGGTTTGAAATATAACAAGTTCGTCGTTTAAAAAATCTGACAACACGTCCTTTCTAAATTTTGAAGAAAACCTTGTGCAATACATATAAAATAAAAAAACATCCCCATACGGGAGCTAGCTCACGTCCACACGGCGGAGACACAATTCACTCAAATATAAACATATGACGTCCAAGGCGAAGAATAACGGAAAGCAAAACATATGTATATAAGCAACTCAAGTCGACTCCATACAAGTCCGACACTTAAAACAATACATATCTAAGTCTCGTCTCTAACTCGTGGATTATACAAGTGGTTGATAGAGTTTTTAATTAGATCTAAGAGTAAATATTATACAAGAGGCGGTTACGATATAACTGTGTAACCCATCTATCAAAAGCAATCATCCGATGGAAGAAAGATGTGCCATCAAGCAGCTACGATCCGAGCGGTCGGTCCTGTAAGAAACTAAGGCACAGCGGGGGTGAGTTTTCAACTCGTGAGTAAAAAGATATCACAAGATAGAAATCATATGAATAACGACTTACCTAAGACATAAAATATAGTACTATAAGTGCATCCCAATGGATTGCGTAAACATATCATATATATCATGCATCCAAGAAAGCATATAAAGTAGCCAAAAGATATATGTATGGAAATCGTTTCAAAATAGCCATATGATATGTATACCACGACACAAATAGCGAACGTTGATTTATGAAGCAATATATGCATTTGTTTAAAGCATACATCACGTCTTTAATAGGGTTTCTTTTTGAAAGTTTTTTGTGTCGTCATAGACACATGGGAAAATAGAGAGACTATAGCTTTTTTGGAAAGCTATTTAATGTACATCGATATATGAAAATAGTATTTCAGGTACTATTTCTAGGACCAGTCATGTTCGGCTACAATATAGCATAAACCATCTCATCTGTGTAGGGAATCTATATTGATCCCTCACATATATCATAACATATCAAATCCGTGTCAATCATCGACATTTGAAATACATCACCGATAACATCATCATAAAACCGTGCCAATCATCGACACGTCAATCTCATGTCTTTGCTTAGGCGTTGTCCCTTGGATCAGCCCTTTTCTTTCTTATATATGAACCCGGGTCTAATCACCATGTTCAAGACTATCACCAGTCGGTATCCTTCATATATCCGCTGTGATCCGTCTCGTACTCGTAATCGTCTGCATCCCCAACTCGATTATCGGATACCACCAAAACTAAAACCTGTCGACCCGATATCCATAATCCTCTACATCCCCAACTCGATTACCGGATATCACCAAAACTCAAATACATGGAAAACTTAGGGTGGACGTATCATCATCAAATCAAGAGAAAACCACACTTTGAAAACATACGCAATGTTTTATATATCATACCGTGGCTTCGATAATCCATGGAAAATATCAAGCTCATAAGGACACAATTCGTAATTCACTTTTGCCACAATTGGCAACAATCATATACAAATATTCATAGCAATGGTATTCGTATATCAAAATCATCAAGTGTCATGCATGCAGCATATTAGCATGGATAACTAGAACATGAATAACCATGGCAGTTTCTACTGTATCGTGGCAATACTAATGATGTGTAGTGTAACATACGCGTCTGTGATTGTGCAACATGGCAATCATTAGTAGTTACAAGTATTCTATTAAGTGTGTTCACACAGAAATAGTTCCCAGTTCCCATCATAAATATCAATATCATAATCGTCAACAATACATCATGCCTCATCTTTCAGTTGACGATTAAATACTCAGAAATATTAATCAATCACATTCATATAACGACATCAATATGGATATAATTAGAACACTATCGAGCATGGCAATTCTACAGTATCATGGCAGTACCAATGATGTGTAAGTATACGCGTCTGTGATTTTGCCACATGGAAATCATTGGTAATTGCGCAGTGTTCTATAAAGTGTTCATACAAGTGTGGTATCATAAACTAAATATACGAAGTATTTACGAACGAATAATATAAATGTAGTGTAACTTAATAAAATAATCGAAACGTAAGCGTATAACGAGTAGAATAAACGTAACGTAAACAAGCATTGTAATATGAATAATACCTACGAATAATTATAATTATGTCATTTAAAATATAACGAAACGTTGTTTAGAAAAAAGAAGGCTGTGATGATTTTAATATAGATATTCATTTGAAATTAACAGCACATCCTCGGTATTAGAGTTTAAAATAGAAAACGAATCGTCAGTTTTAAAAATAGTATAATCTTAGCATTTATAGTTTTCCCAATTGGGATACATAGCAAAACTCCACAAGTCAAATGAACATAAGCCGTATTTGGCAATCTATTCTTATCATATCAAGTACGGGATCTCCTTCATACGATGTCAACCAATCATCCAATCAATAGTAGTACGGACCTCTAATCGCGTACGCAAACACATATAGCTTATATAGTACGGACATCTAGTCGTGTACGACATATACAGCAATCGTATATACATATATATGTAGCCTACTAGTTATGAATTATAGACTAATTATATAGTTTACGAACTATCGACTAATTTATCTAAAAGTATACGGGTTACATATATACGTTTTCTAACATAACATATAACCTACATATATAAGTTATGTATCTACTAAATAAGTGCTCGCTAGAATTAGTTTTGGGGATGCTGTACGCTATCCACCTGACTTCCCCCGTAGATATAAATCTACTCACCGAAATCCGTCTCGAGCTAGTCGAAGACGATGACTGTTTTTCCCTTATTCGCCGTCAAGACGTCTCGGCAATTGACCCTATAACCAAAGTAGTTATAAACATGTTAGAAAACTCTATTAAAATCAATGCAAACCCAATAAAACGAAATACGATGAAAACATCCAGATTGTCAAAAATAATGAAGGGCAGACGTCCGGCTATAATGTTACTGTCGCGCATAAAAAAACAGACGTATGAAGGTCAAAATCAAGAAATACAAAAGACATCTGTCTCATCAAGTATCAAATGTCTGCTGAACAAAATCATAAACAATAGTTTTAAAGGAAGACGTCTGAAACTTTGAGAGCCAGACGTTTGCAGAAGGAAAATCATGAAATACAGATCATGGGCAGACGTCTCAAACTCTATGGAACAAATATCTGTAGAAGAAATCTACTGAAATAAAATTTCTAAAAATCAAAATTTCTTGAAAACCTTAAAATCAACTCTTTTTGCACCAAAATACCCCCTACTTCCCAAAATAAGGTGAAGTCACCAAGTATACCATACCAACTTCTAGCTCTGCTAGTGGATCACTTCAAAACCAAACTTGGAAGAGTTTAACCCATAAAAATATCATTTTTATGTTAAAAGTCCACTTTTTCATGGCCAAAACTTTAAAACATAACTGACCTGATGAAAAGATGGATCTTTACCAATTGAGTGGACGAAAGTGGATATCCAAGCTTTTGATGAAGCTTTAAGAGGCTTGAGAGGTTGAGGATGATTCCACTTGATGTCTTGAGGGTTCTAGTTGCAAAACTTGGCATCAACCATGGATTTTGGTGGAGGAGAGTTAGGATTTTGGTGGAGGAATTTAGGTGTTGGAGTTAGAGATATTTTGAGATGAAGAAGGAGATATTTTTGGAGGAGAGAGAATGGGAATGAAATAATGAGAGGATGAGAAGAGTGGGTGTGAGGGTATGGGCTCTCTCACTCTCTCTCATATAATTCTACCATTTAACACAAAAATCCCATATCATTTCCTAATACAAAATACTTGCCATATTAAAATATCTCACATTTTCCAAATTCCAACAATAAATATACATATACTCCTACCAATCCGTGAAAACCCAAATCCATACTCGGTATTATTTCTGTAAAACTCATGATATCCAAATTTAAATTATAGAATAAAATTTATAATTTTCAAAATGTTATATGTACAGGCGAAAGCGATAATGACATTTCTTAGGATTTGGGGATGCTGCTATTTTGGTGCTATTTTTGAATCCTATCCGCACATCTCCTATCAAGAGAACACACAAATGGCGGCCCCCTTGTTTTACCCAATTTCGACCGTTGGATGCAATTGTAGGGAATAGCAGCGGAGAAATAATATAGCAGCCATACATATACATGCATACACAAACATATACAGACATATACATACTTATACATGTAAACACACACACACACACACACACACACACCCATGTCAGAGACTCAGTTTTGCATTACTTCAACTGTTTCTGATATCTACGAAGTTATAATAAGAAGCCTTCTAATGCTGTATTTAGACATGTCAGTTCTGTAAATTTGATAATTTTAATTGAATAAAATTTTTGTGGACTCCAATTACTGGATAAGGTCTAGGAGATGGAACTTGATCCAGATCAAAAGAAAGTTGCGAAACTACATGACAGGGAAGTAGTATTGAGCTTCATCGATCTAGTAACTCTACGAAATGGGTGGGTATCTTTGATTTAGCGACCTGCAATATGAAATCTATTGGTACTTGTTTGAGGTGTCAAAATTTACTGAATGAACATATTTATTCCTCCTACCCTAAACTGATTTGACAGGGTATCTGAAAGTAATTTTCAGATTCTTACATAGGTTTTCCAGGTTTCGACTGCCTCTCGAACATTCCCTGGATGTTCAATGTGACAGAAAAACTTTGTTTTTTTTAATTGATTTGAGAGAAATGAAGTGTATCAGGACGAACTTTCATATTAACTCCTTATGGGACGTCAAACTTGACTGTGTAAGCCGAACTACGTCTGTCACCACTCGAGTTACAATCTTTTATTTGGTGGAGTTAGGTACACCGATATAGAAGGATAGTGAAGCTGTTATGGGTTGATGGCATGAAGTAGGAGAACATTGGATATCTCTGTGGGTAATGGCTGATACTTGTGCATCTGAAAGATTCATTCTGCTATGAAAGCAGAAATAATCATGTGTTTTGATGTCGGGGTCTCTTATAATTATGGCAATGGACTGAGAATTAGGAGAGGCGTTGTCGAACTTGCTGCAGTCAACCGAATGGACGGTCCCATGATTCCCATCGACAAACATACATTGGTGCCTGAGACAGGCATTAGCAGCCGGTCATCATTTATTATTTTTCCATTTTACTTTGTTGTTTGATTAAAATGGTGTTTAATTCTCCTTATGTGTTTATTGTTTTTGGATGTATGCTATTTCATCTAGTTACGGCGAGCATCCAGTTGTAATATGATTTGCTGAGATTAATTTTATCCTGTTTTATGTAAGTTGAGGTAGCTGTTTTTCTTTTCCTTATTAGTGGTAGAGGTTGGATGGAAAAAAATGTTTAAAACTCAAATTAAAAAATAATCTAATGGTTTTTTAATAAAATTTATTTGTTATGATGCGCTATGATTTATATAAATACATTGCCTGGTGTTTCAGCAATTATTATTCGTTGCAAATATTATTCGTATAAGTTGTCAAGTGAATGCGACAACAATGGGACTCCTCACAAAATATTTTCCAGAATCCCAGGTAAGATTTTCTTTTGAGAAAAAAAGGTGGATCTATTGCATTAAAAGGCTTTTAATGATTAGACTGAAATCATTCACCAAAATAAACATCTTAAGCATGCAAGCCCGCAAAAAAGTACATCAGGTGCCTTGCATCCGAGTAGCACAAAACCCAAAAAACACCCCTCCCCCTTCCGTTAACCTTGGGCTCTAATCAAGCCTCACCATCAGTCTCGTCTTACTCTCCTCCATAGTATGGATCTTCCTCCTCCTCCAGAATCTCAGGTACCATCTTTCTTATCTTCAACTTAGAATTATCTGCCCGTAGATTTGACCAGTCGAGAAGCATTGTAGAAATTTGAAAGACGACATTGTTTATACAATTGCTTTTTTCCCTAAAAATTCTCACTTCTTTCTCTCCATATACCCCAAGTAATACCCATAATTATAATGTCCCAATTCGTCCTAATCGTTCTCCTCCCTAAATTCTTTCTCCAGTACCCCCAAACATCAACGATCGATGTGGGTAGGAAAAGAATATTATTCTTTGCACAAAAATAAGACCAAACATCTTGAGCAAAGAGGCAATTAACGAAGAGATGATCTCCGGTTTCTTCAGAAGACTTGCATAGCACGCAAACGAAAGGTTCTTTCCACTTCCTTTTAATCAGGTTATCTCCTGTTAATACAGCCTTCTTCGCCACTAACCAACTGAAAACTTCCATCTTGCTTGGTACCCTAGCCTTCCATATTGGTCGAATGATGCCTCCTGTTTCCCCCTCCACTAATCACCTTGTAGAGCGATTTGACCGAGAACTTTGTACTAGTATTCCATCGCCATTTCGATATGTCCCTTCTTAGGTTATTTGGTCGACAGTCGTTTACAAAAAGCACAAGTTCCCTCACCTCTTATCTTTCCCTTACAGCCAGAATCCTTCTGAAACTTGGACGCCACTTCCGTCCATTTCAGACATTCACAACCTTTACGTACCTATCTCTCGCCACGCTATAAAGTTTTGGAAACTTGAACCGCAACGACACCTCTCAACACCAGACATCTTTTCAAAAATTAATTTTAGCACCGTTTCCAATCGTGAATGCAATCCCTAAGAAGAACCATCTATTTGCTCTTGTATACTCCCTTCCAGAAAGCCGAGCAAGTTAGTGCATTCTTATGTTTACCCCTAAAGAGGTCGTTTCTCAGGTAGTTCTCCTTAACGAAACTCTTCCATCTGCTCAATTTATCATCATACAAGTTCCACCACCATTTAGCAAGCAGAGCCTGATTCATCTCTCAAGTTTATTACCCCCAATCCTCCTAACTCCTTTGGTTTGCATACCTCCGACCATCAGACCAAAAAGTAGCCAGTGTCTTTGTTTCTCCCTCTCTAAAGGAACTTTCTTCGTATTTTATCAATGTGCTTCGCAATGTTGACTGGCAACTCATGCACAGCCAAATAATACAACGGTATTGCGGTGAGAACAACGTTTAGCAGCGTTACCCTTCCACCAATAGACCAATAGACAATAGTCGTCCCTTCCAGCCTTTCAGATTTTTGGTCAATCTATTAATCACTGGTATCCAGTCAGAGTTTTCCAATTTACCCGGTCGAAACGGAAGACCCATCTATTTTATCGGGAAGGTCTCCAATTTGCAACTGAATATATTAGTTAAATCCAGTTGATCCTCCTCACCTTTTCCAATCAAAGTAAGCGTACTTTTCTGATAATTTATATTTAAACCCGACCACTCCTCAAAAAGAGAGAGTATTCCTTTCATTCTTCGTGCCTGAGTGATATCCCTTATGCCAAATGATAGAGTGACGTCCGCGTACTGAAGGTCATTAACAGCCGTTCTAGCAGTTCCCAGACCATCTATCAGTCCAGTTCTGCTAGCCAAGTCAATCATCTTATTAAGTCCATCGGCCACCAATGTACAGATCAGAGATGACAACGGGTCTTCCTGTCTTAAGCCACTTTTATATTTAAAATGGCTTATACCATTCACACTTATAGCCACCTTGGCAGTTCGCAGCCACTCCCCAATCCAAGCACACCATTTCACCCTGAATCCACGATTATTAAGAATCTTCATAATATATCTTCAGTCTACCCTGTCGTATGCCTTTTCAAAATCCAACTTCAACATATACCCTTTCAACAGTTTTCATTTACAAGTCTGTATTATCTCCTGTGCTGTTACAACCCCTTCCACGATGGATCTTCCTGATATAAAACCCGTTTGGTAGTCTTTGATAAAAGATTGTGAAAGATCCCCAAGCCTTGTCGCCAATAGTTTGGATATAATCTTCATAACACTGTTCACCGGACTAATCGACCTATGGTCATTTACATTCGCTGCACCGTCTTTCTTTGGAATCAGGACCACATTAGCATAGTTGAACCTATGAACCTCCCCATTTCCTTCGTACCATTGCCATATGACTTCATAGACATCCCCCCTATCGAGATCCTAAAAGTATTAGAAGAAAAATATCAGGAAGCCGTCCGGTCCTACCGCTTTGTTAGGACCAAGACTGAAAACCGCTCTCTTGACCTCGTCCTCCGAGTAAAGTCATTCCAAATCTCCTTTTTGTTCTGTCGAAATGACATTGTCCTGTTCCCAAATTTCCATGTTCGCCCCCCTGGCCTATTGGTTCGATAACGGCGAATAAGTCCTTCTATGCCTACTATTAGCCATCTGATGAAAGAATTTCATGTTCAGATCCCCCTCTTTTAGCCATTGCACCCTCGACCTTTGTCTCCACATGATCTACTCTTTCTTATAGATGCCCTTTAGATTTTCCCGCACTGCATACATCTCTTCCCAATATTTTGCTGATAGGTCGTCTAATTCTTCCTTCTCCTCCAACAGCACCAGCTTGGTCATGAAATCTCTCTTTTGTAGTTTTATATTTCCAAACTTTTCTTTTGCCCATTGGATAGACACATCCTAAGGTGCGATAGCTTAGCAACCAATCTGCGAGAAGCCGTCGAATCATCCACACAGGCGTGACTATCCCAACAATGTTTAATAACATTCTTGCAGGTCAGGTCCAACAACATCCTCTCGAATCTAATTTTTTTCCGGACAGTCTTTCTCTCTCCGTTAGATATGTTCAGAGAAACGTGGTCCAAGGTGGGACTTTTAAGCGAAAACGAGTGTGCCAGAGGGAATCTAGATACCCAGTCCAAGGATACGAAGATCCTATCGAGTTTGGCCAGACATGGTGTAGCATGTCGATTCAACCAAGTGAATAATCTATCGTTGTTGATTAAGTCCACCAGGCGCAGGTCGTTAATCAGACCTTTAAAAATTATGTTATCCTTCTCGTCTTCCTTACCCCCTTCCTTTCATCCATTTACCAGACTACGTTAAAATCCCCCCTAAAACCCAAGGGTGCTGCCATTTTCTGGCAACGTATTTAAGCTTGTCAAAAAAACCCAATCTAAGTTCCCTCTTGTTAGGTCCGTACACAGCGGTCACAGTTTCATGCATACCCCATGTACAGCTCTGATTAAATCCCAGGTAAGTTTTCAAACTTCACCTGCCTTTGGGGGTGATCCTTGGATGCTCAAGCCGACTGAGAAATTCATTTCGACGTCGTTTGAAGAGAAATGAAGGAAACTAGGGATGACATCCACGTTCACGCCTTTCGGATTGTCGATCTTGACTGTGTAAGTCATACCGGTGTCGCCTACATTTGTCACCGTCTGATTTATAGTCTGTGTTTGAGTTGGGTCCGAGGGACACTGAGATGGAGGGGTGGTTCAATTGCTCCGGATCTATAGTCGATGTGGCTGCGTGTAATAGTTTTGACTTGCTCGTCTGAAAACTCCATTCCACAGTGATAGCGGACATAATTGGAAGTGTGATGTTATAGATGAGGCCCGGTTCATCGGCTGCTATTGGGTCGACGTGCCCAGAACCAATTGGGAAGACACTAGCTTTCTTTAAGGAGAATTGATCTTGTATAGGATTCCCATCGCGATCTTGTGTGCATGCAGTCGTCATGATCGCCGACTTATTCGTGGCAGGTGACCACTCTGGTTGATTTCGCTTAAGCAAGGCCACGATTCCGGAGACATGAGGTGCAGCCATCGAGGTGCCGGTTATAATGAAGAACGTCTTTTTGGTCTTGTTGGTGGGACCCGGTCTGATTTCATATGGCCAAGCTGCAAGGATGTTGGCACCAGGGGCGACAATGTCCGGCTTAATGATGTTGCCATTCAAGAGGCTGGGGCCTTTGCTGGAGAAGGATGAGACCGTAGGAACAGGATGGAAGCCGAACGATGTTTTATTGCCACGGCAGGATTCGTTGATTCTAGGTAATACTTCTTAATCTCCTTTCCATCGTAGTACGGAACACTAGAGGTGGGGAGGACATGAAGCTCGGCATCCCTTCGGTTTGCTTGATCTGCTTGGCTCAAGATTATAATAGCCTTTCCTCCGGCCTTTCTGACATTCTTGCTCTTCTCCACGTTTTCCGTGGAATTAATACCGCTCCCACATAAAACTATCTTTCCTTTGACATCAGTTGAATTTCAAGTGTGGTTTATACACCCCTTCACATACACCAACTGGCAGTTGTGCACCTGTGAAGTTGTCTGGATGATAAGTAGACTCGCCGTAGAATTCTCTACCATCTACAAGCTTTACAACCGCACTCAATTTTCTGTCGATGGTGCTCGACCCGACTGTCAAGGACCATGGGGCTCCATCTATGATGCTAGGTTTAGGCCCGACGTTTCCGGCTGCCTGGACAGGGACAATTCCCTTTTCAATGGCTGCAAATGATCCGACAGTGATTTGATCGTAAAAAAAAGGTCTAGGGGCAACGTTGGTCCAATAGACATAGAGAGCACATCGACGTGATCGTGGATGGCTCTGTCTATTCCTTTCAGCGCATCCGCCATGCTGCCTGGTCTCACTTTATAAACTGCAATGTGAGCTCTAGGCACTGTGCCGGAAATTGTGCCTCTTGCATTACCAAGAACATGGGCATCTTCGACGAAGGCTCCTGCGGCCGTGCTGGTTGTGTGGGTTCCGTGCCCTCCGGAATCCAGCGGGGACACAGTTTGTTGAAAACCTTGTGCGCCGATGAGTTTGTTGTTGCAGGCGTTTTGGTTCCAGTAACAAATGCCGTTCCATTGGCTGGCGGCGGAGGCATATCTTTGTCATCGAAGGAAGGATGGCTGTACTTGATCCCGCTGTCGAGTACCGTGATGATTTTCCATTGTCCGTATTCGGATGCGTACCACATTCCATCCGTGTTGCTGCTCAACCCCAAGAACTCTGGTGTGTAGGTTGTTCGGACACGGAGCTCTTGAGCTGGGCTTGCAAGGAGAAACCCTTCGTTTGCTTCCATGGCTCCGACTTCCTTTCGGGTCAGTTTCGCGGCGAAACCGCTGATTGTGTGGCGATACGTGTAGAGCATCCGTGGCTCGCTAGACTTTGAAGTGGTGTTTGGCAAGAAGGACATGTACCAATCCTTTCTGTCTCTGAAAGTGTGGAATTTGGTGCTTTCGGGCTTCTGTACATGGACAGCGTAGGTTCGGAATGCGGTGGCATCCGTTTCGTGGTTGTCGATGACGGATAGAAGCTGAGCATGGACTTGGAGATCAGTCTGGGAAAGAAGAAGAGGAAGGGTACAAGAGAAAGAACGACGTAGTATAAGAAGTTTTGGTGGTGGATCTCCATGGGGACTTCAAAGCAATGAATATGTGTGAGTTAGGAGATGAGATTGCTCATTAATTTTGATATATTTATAGGCTTTCTAGTTTGAGATTTCTTATGATAAATGGAGGGACAAAATTTGGGATTTAGCATTTATTAGAAACTAATTAGGGATTTAGCCTACTTTCAAAACTATTAAGGGATTTAGCATTTTAGGGCCACTTTAAGGACACGTAGACGCCACGTAGGAATGTCAGCTTGAATCTGGGACGAGTTTTAAGCTGCACTTGCAAAGTGCAGTTTATACTTGGGTCTGTGAGAGAGCCCAAGTGCGGATTAGACTTGGGTCTCTCCTAACGACCCAGGTTCACCATAGGGCACTTGCAAAATGCGGAAGAAAACCTCCAAGCCAACCAGAGACTTGGCCCTTAAGCAGAGAGCCAAGTCTTGGGTCTCTGATTGGGGGCCAAGTCTTATTCCGCACTTGCAAAGTGCGCAATAAAAGCCCCATCCCAATTAGAGACTTGGCCCTCAATCAGAGATCCAAGTATTGAGTCTCTGGTTGGGGAGCCAAGTCATATTCCGCACTTTCAAAGTACGGAATAAAAGCCCCTGCCTATCCAGAGACTTGGCCCTCAACCAGAGAGCCAAGTCCTTGGGTCTCTGCTCGGGGGCCAAGTCTTATTCTACACTTACAAAGTGCGGAATAGACTAGCACAGCCTCCTTCCAATGAACCTGAAAGTTTTCTCCTTCTCCTTGGTTACGACGTTCAATTTGTAAAATTTTGCAACTCCCACTCCTCAGTTCCAGCAAACCTGAAAGCCTCAATTTTTACAACTCCTCCAAAAACCCACTGTCTAAAAGTCCAAACAAAAAACGAATAGCATCTTCTTTGTAAATTTTGACTAAATTCATGTACAATATCAATAAAATAAACACTACCCAACACCGGAGCTAACTCGACGCCAAACACGGCGGAAACACAATCTACGCCAAATATACAACGTCTAAAGGCGAAGAACAACAATCGGAACGCAATAAACAATATATATAAATAAAGTGAAACAGACTCCCCACGAGTTCGACACCCAAATATATAAATCTCATGAATTCGATAAAAACAAATACAAAAGAGAGTGTCACATCAAGCACGGCAAAGCTCGTAGAATCCTAGACCGGCCGCGACGGCGTTGAGATGGACCGGATATATCCTCTAGTTGTGTGACTAGCTGTGAGGGTCCAGGTTGGTCCGTAGTTCTAGAAGGATCAGCTTCGCCTTATGTCGGCGACGTTGACCTTGATAAGTCACGTTTACCGGTACTCGAGGGGGAGGAAGCGGAGGATCCAGACGTCGTATTGGACGCCGTTGGAAAAAACGACCGACCGATTTCCAAATAGTCTCGATCCCACTAGCTGATGTCGTATGTCCTATGCACTGTCCGCGACATCATGGACCTGAAACAAGACATCGGCCTCTAACATAGATAGGCACAACCTTGCTTATAACAGAGACCTCTTTAGCCCCACACTCGAAGTGAGTGGCAACCATGTTCTTCACGGCATTCCCAATATGCGTATCAGCTAAGGAAATGTGCGTTAAAAGCATCTCAAACACAACAGCCATTCTTCGGAGAACGTGATATTCTTATCCTTAGATTGAGGCGACACCTCAGTTTTAAGCATTTCACCAAACATATAAACCACAGAATCTAAATCAACGAGCTTCCTGCTGTCTTTGATAAGCTTGCCAACCGAATCTTTATTCACTTCTATAGAAAACAATAACTTCAATTCTTCATCGCATGCATGATCCTCCACTACTTGCGGTGTATAGGATTTTTTGTCTTCAAACTTTTGTTTTGAGAGCGTATAGCGCTTCATGATAGCTCCAAAGAACAACACTGGAAAGTTGCTAGACATGCCCATAGCGTCCATCAAAATGAATGAGACACAAGGAGATACGGTGAAGAGGTAACTGCTGAGATAATAGAGACCATCAATATCCACTCCTGCATCATTTGATGGATTGAAACAACCTCCAACCCATGAAGACATTGAGCTGACATGTGTCTCAAGAACCCTCATTACAAGTATGAGAAACTACTGTCTACCTCTTACAATGCATCGACCTTGGAAACCTGGTTGGATATTTAGCACTCCATCATAGGATTTCCCATCATTAATTATATTTAAAGCCTTCGCTACTCCTCTAGCTCCAATACTGTGGTCTTCCCACCACCGAAACCATTCGACCAGTGGCTCGATATTATGTCCAACAAGTAGTAAGTCGTCTAGACATAAATGTGGAGACTGTTTTGAACACGGTAAAACCAATTGGAGATTGAGTCGAGCATACCATGAACACTCGAAGACATTTGACGATTGTAATGGAGCAACATGAACGGATGATGACTCTGGCGATGAACCAAACTTTTCTAACAACCCACTATGGTTAACACCTTGCCAAATAGCACTATGCAGCAAGCTTTTGCCACTATTCTCATGCTTAGCAAGTGAACCAATATTTTGTACGCTTTTTAAACCACAAGCTTTGAAAACATTCCCATTTCCAATGTCAGCATCAAAGCCCTTCTCATCATCAGTTACCCCATGCTCGTTTCCATCATCTTTATCCAAGCCTTGGACACCTGGTACACCTTTCATGGCACCTTCACATGAGGTAGAATCATCGGATAGCCTCACCTCACTTTGCAATGGGTTAGGCATAGGTTTAATTCGCTGCAACTTAATAGGTTGGGCTGGGTTCCTTTGATCATGTTAGCCATTGGGCTCGATCCGGCCCAATATCCGTCCATATGAGTGGGTACCCTATATATACACATATAGGGGGCTAGGGTTTCATTTGAGTCATATGAGATAGCATATATGAGACAGACAATATTTCTAGAGAGAAAATCAAGAGACGTCATCTCTTTCTTCATCCTACTCTATTACGGTTGGATTGAGGGGTGATCACGCGGGGATTCTCGTTTCTTCAAAATATGATTTCTCTCCGGCCATTGCGTGGAGACATTAAAGACCAGATCTACAACGTGACGTGGACAAGAATATCGATCCCACCAATCGGATCAGATATATCGTCGGTAAACTTTTAAGGTAGATACATGGTTTTTCTGGTGCTTAGATCTTATGTTTATATATCTACGTACCTAAATTGAACATTGGTATCAGAAACATGCATACCCACGTTCGTAGATTTATAAATCTGTGTTTTTTAAAAATATTTGCAACTCAAAAGTTGCGGTTTTTTTTATCTAAACTCATATAAAAAAAAAATCTAGTTGTTTTACGACCGATCTATGTTTTTAGGGTTGTCGTTTTTTATGGATCTTAAAATATCTATAGTTTTTTGCATCATTTGTCACTATAAATTAGATCTATTTTTTTTAATGACACTTTGATGTAGAGGCTTTTAGTTTCGTTGATGTGAAATTCCCCACGGAACAAAAGGTGATATAAATTGTTTAAAAGATTGGATCTTTATTTGTGTAAAAGGGAAAATTTTAATTCTCCTTTTTGGTGAGCATTAATGACGGCTAGGTCGCAAATTTTTTTTAAATCCTAACCCTAAATTTTGGATAAACTTGAGAAATATTTTTTTGGATTTTGGTTGAGAACCATTTTTTTTATTTTAGTATGAGACCAAATATTTTTTAGATTTTGGTTGAAATACTTTTTTGGATTTTGGTAGGGAACCAAATATTTATTTAACAAAAAAAATATTTCTGGAAAACAAAATTAAAAAATTCGGATTTTCTAAAAATCCAGAAAAGATATTATTTTTTTACATAAAAAAATCTAAACCATGCAGGTGCAGGCCGACATTTTTTTATTCCGAAAAATTTCAGAAAATCCAAAAATCCCAGAAAAATTTCAGAATTTCCAGAAAATTAAGAGTTTTTTTTAGATTTCTTATTTTTTTGGAGTTTCACACTCAAGTTTTTGGGTTCGTTGAGAGTTTTGCAATTATTTTTTTGAAAATCTAGTTTGTTTACCAAAAGTTTCAAAAGTTTTACTCATATAAAATCTTGAAGAATTGATGGGTAGTTCCAGTGGGAGCGTCTGGGGCGCGTGTCAATTTCACGAAAAAAACGAAAAGCCTAATAAAATGGACAAAATTAGATATGGTAGTTCAATAAAAGGTGAAATTTGTTAAATTAATTGTTGTATTTGTAATGTGCAGGGCATACTAAATATATCAAGACACATGCTGCATTAATAAAATCTGACAAATTTCAAGTGGGAGATTTCGAGAGGAGGCGGGAGTCTAAATTCAACTACCCAATCTACTCCGTTTCTAGGAAATTTATAATCCGTTTTTCAATCATTTTAACAGAATTTTAAATTCTATACTTCTGAAGGATGTGGTTGAGGCCGTAGACCTTTTCTTTTTTCGGGATGTAAATTTATTATTTTTTGTTAAGATTGGTTGAAGACGAAGTGTTCTTTGGGAAAGAACGGTAGTCCATTATATGTCATAGTTTTAACGTATCCATAATAAAATCAAGATATCGTCAGTCTCATCAGAGGTGAAATGGTAGGTGGCAATAACATGAGGTTAGGTGGAGATACAAATACCGACTGGGCTGGCAATCTGGGTATGCGTACATCCACATCCGCACGTGCTTTCTTGGATGATGGCAAGGCCATCATTTGGAGTAGAAAGAAACAGATTGTGTAGCCTTTTCACTATGGATGTGGAATATGCGGCTACCTCAGTAGCGCCGAAATGGCTGCTAGGCTGAAGTAATTTCTCAGGAGTCTGTGCGTGATTCCGGGCGCGCAAGGAAAACAGGGTCTCTCTATCATGCCATCAAGTCAACGATAGCATACTCAAACGATCCCATATATGAAAAGTTGAACCACTTGCAGATTTAACGACACTTTGTCAATGAGTTAGTGACATGAGAATGTGGTCTATGCTATAGGGAGTCAGACAATCGGGGATCCGAGGATGAAGAAAATAACCGAGTAATGCTATGTGCGTTTATGCTTCGTCCTGAGTGACGTATTGCATTTCAAATAACTTGATAGACCTTACTCTTATGTTTTACATATTATAGATGATGACTTTTTATAGATGCATATTTTGAGATTGATTGTGTGTTGCATTGTGTGTTGCTTTCTTTCTTTATAATCTGGGATGGATATGTCTATATTTTTGTTTGACTATTTCAGACATGGAGTACAAATGTACAAGGTACACGAAGTGTGTAGGGTACGATAAGTGCAGAGTACACATTTAACAAAGATACGTCAGTGGGTAGGAACTCTCCCTCATACGAGAGATCTCCTTTATACTAGATGATTAGTCTAAAATATTGCACATTTGAATGAACATTTTCCCTATTATTGTTAAGTACTAAAAGGTGTTTATTGTAACTATAGAACATATGAGGGTTTATGCGTAAAAAGTTTATTATCATATGTTTCTACATCATAATTAACATAATGAGGGAAAATACATGCATATAATATTTAAATGAAATATTTGTAATTAAAATATGCATATCATATCAAATATTTCTAATCAATATTCTTAAGATCTAATATCATATAAAATATTTAGGATAATATCTCAAAAATACCAAATACTACTAACACTATGATTTGAGATATTGTGCAGATATTAGCTCAGGTCTGGAATCCAAGAGATCCGAATTAAATCGGGATGTCGGAATCAAATCTGCCAAAATATGGAAGCAAATCGAGAGATCTAACGACAGAGACTTAGAGCATTATTTTCAGAATCTAAACATCGAGAGGATCTCCATAAATCAAGATAAAATAGCACAAAAAAATCCCAAAATCTGAAGCCACCAAACCGCGGCGGAACCGTGGCCAAACAAGCCTATATACGGCGGTTCCGCGGCGGTTCGAGGACCGTATGATGTGATGTTTTGGTGATTTTATTGTAACATATATTCACTTATGAAATCTAGGGTTTCTGGTTTTGGGACTATATATAAGACCTAAAACTTCACATTCAAAATCATCATCGAAGTAAGCAAGAGATCCAAGAGATCCGCGTATCCGAATGATCATCATCTATTTATCTACCTCCAATAAGAGAGATCTAGAGCAAACTAGGGTTCTTGTATTCTACTTTCTAAGGATAATTGTAAATGCAATAATTGATTAATAAATGTAGTGTTTTTTATTATTTTTTTTGCAATTAATTTCCGCACTTACATTTCTGCATCTTAATCATATTTTCATTCTTCTTTAACCTTTCTTCTAAATATTTAACCATGAGCGAGTAAATCCTAGCTTGCTATGGTTCGTAGGATAGGGTAGAACAATGGATGAGAAAATCATTTAACTTCTTTTATACATTTTAAAGTCTAAAAACTTTAGCAAAATAAATGTTGACATTCTTATCGAGCGCACTACCAATTTATTGATAGTCACGACTACGATTTGAGATCTGTTTAACACTTGTTTTATTAAGGGATAGACATTAATAGAGATCAATGCAAGGACAATGGTTAATAGTGGAGAAACCCCGATTTCTTCCAAAAAACTAATCTACATCCATCATTATCGATCTAGTTTTAAACTATTAAAAGATAAAGGAGTCATTTTTAATTATTCATCCATTACTACCAAGTCCTATAAACCCTACAAGCATTTTCTTTATAAATTTTACATCCATATTAAAATAGATCTACAACCAATCACCCTATCTTCTATCAACTCGTCTAAAGCAAAAAAAAGTTCACGGTTCCCTGCGGACGACCCGTACTCATCGCGGCTAGCTACTAGCGACACCGTCTTGATTGTTATTCGGGTTGATTTCTTATAAAATCCAGCAAAAATAAAATAAACAAAACCGCATCTTGTATTTAACGATTATTGTGTGAGTTTTACAAAGGAATCTGGAGTAACTGGAACAGACCAACAGAGAGTTAGAGGATTTCAACGTAGCCCAGTAGAGCATAATGGTGCTCTGAAGAAAATTTAGCAAAAGAACCCTCCATATCACAGGGGAACCGCGGCAGAAAGAGGTTTTTGGCGGCGGAATCGCGGCGACTTGGTGGTGTTGGGTCCCTAAAATCCTCAGGTAATTTCCTCAAATCTCTCTCCTCTAAACCTCTAATAAATTGATTCTACTTGCAGGATTGTTTGCAAACATCGCCGCTAAAAATCTTTTTGCGTGTTTTAGATTTTGGTTTGTTTTGCATATCTAAAACGGACATTAAGGAGCAATAAACCCAAATTCAGATTAGGTGGGGATTTTCATCACCCTTCCTAGACCCCACAAATCATAAAACGAGCATTCACCCTACATTAATTAAAGAATATCTAGACCGGGCCTTTAAGGACCGTCATGCTCAAATTAGGACAAAGGAAGGCCGTGGGTAATCTTTCGCTTATCCGCATTTCTCTTATGGTGTTTAGGCAAGTGTGACTAAGAAAAGTGGTTACTTAATTAGGTCCGTTATTTCGGTGATTTGTATAGCGGATACCTCCCATTTATCTGGCACTTACTTGACCACAAGAGTGATAAAGAGGTGGTAGAGGAATGATCCTGCGACTTGTCCTTTGGAAGTCTATGAGCGGTCTAGTGACTTGACCTAGGAGACCCTAGTTCTAGGGATTGATTGTGCATTCTATAATTTGTAGAGTCAAGCCTCAAGTCTCTCTTTCAAAACAAAACAATTTCCAAAATCCAAAAAGAGCTTAAATCATTTCACCCTCTTTTCTTATAATGGGTAACCCAAACAGACGAACTCTTGCCGAGCTTTGCTATCCAGAACCAGATACATCTTGTTTTCGTAACTGCTTCGGTACAAAATTCGACTCTACCATATCTTTAAGAGATAGGATAGAGCAAGCGGAAAAGAACAGTTGGATACCTCACTCAAGGTCCAATCAACCGCATCAAAATTCTACATCTTCTTATGTTGATAATCCGTTTAAGCCGAGTAAGGAAACTTCAAAACGCATTTCAATCGCTGAGCATATTGTGAAGGTTGAAAGCCAAAGATTCAATTCTTTCACTAATCCACCGTTAGGACAACAAACACTATCATTCCCATATGAAAATATTGATACTCGTTTTGAGGCGAATATGATATCTTTTACACCCATGACCATTTGTGAACAAATAGCAATTGACAGTCGCCAACTAACCAACCAATCTTAATATTCTTCATATCACAATGTTGATACTAATCCTCGTTATGAAACTTAGGTTCACCCTTCTAATTCTTATCCACAGTATCAAACTTTCACACGCTCTCATGTTGACACTTATCTTGAGGCTAACAGGACAAGTTAGAAACACATGACGATTGCGGAACACATTGAACTCGCCCGTAGCCAACAATTAAGGGCATATCTTCTTAACATTTCTTTTCAGGCTAATGCGGCAAATCATAAACGCATGTCAATTGCTGAACACATTGAACTTGCCCATAACAAATAATTAGACACTTTCCAACCATACACAACTTCTTCACCTTATCTAGACAGGGCTTCTGAAAATGAATTAAGAAGTTCCACGGTTCAAAAAGAATCCTTCATTGGAACTTCTTCACAACTCATATCTAGTCTTGAAGTAGAGTTGGAATTGAGTAGTGAAAAAGAACAAGAGATCCATCAAAATCAAACTAAAACCGATTCTTTTGATATCGACACCTTCCATCCTGCACCCCAACCGAATATATTCAATATTCAACCGCTTCATAGTCTAAGTGATGAGGTGCCCGAAAATAACATGTTTGACTTTGCTAATAGTGAGTGTGAAAGAGAGCTTGACACCATTTTAAATCAAACCGATCCTTATTCGACTACACTTGATATTTCAAACCTTCCAACTCCATCAAGTGAACCAAGTGATTTATCGATTGAGAACAGTATAATTGATGAATTCTTGAATACCTATTCGTTTGATTTGACCGAAGGTGTTAGTGAGAACGGTGATGAGAATCTCGTTGAAGATGAACCCGTTATGTTGGATGAGTTGGATTCTCCTACCCATCATGCCCCTTCTATTGACTACGAATATCTTCCTGTACAATTAACCGATTCTATTTTTACCATCGATATATCCGAAAAGCAGAACGATATCCGACCTTCATCTCCCATGTCTGGTTCAACAATGCTCGACGTCTAAATTTGTTTACCCATTTCATCACCCATTTTCTTTGGTTCTTCTAATTTTCTTTCAACTCCACCGAGTTTTGATGAATCACATTCCGATATTTCGAGTTCTATGATTCTTGAAAGATCACTCAATTTAGATTGTTTTGAGGAGGAGGGAGACGATCATTTCGAATCTCCTACCTCTATAATTTCTGACGAATCGAGTGTTTTGAATCTTGGTGCGCATAAGACTGACCTTGAAACTTACAACCGCCCTAGTGAATCTGCATATTCCATCAATATAGATATTAATGAAATTATTACTCGAACAATTGATGAAAGTTTTGAAGACATTTTCGCCGAAGAACTCGCATTCCTAAAAGACATGGATGTTGTGATGAATCAAACTAGTCCAGCAACTGCGGTTAGTGATTCAATTGGCAGTCCTTTACCACCGGTTATAAGACCCTCCACCCGAAGAAATTGAACCGCCGTCCTTTCTTCTTATCAAGTACGAAAATGCAAATATTCCACCTACTTCTTATCTTTCATATTCTCATTTTCATTAACCACCACTATTTCGTCTCTACCATCCAAGACGTAAACCTGATCGATTCCGCCTCTTATCTCCCTACTTCTTCACGTCTAAGATCTTCTACCAACCATGCTGTTATATCGATAAAATATTCGAATTGTTGGTGTCGATTTTTGGCCTTTGTAAAGTTTTGCATAGACCAATAAATTTACCCCCTCTTTTTTTATAATTTTAAAATACTTAATACTGTTTTACTCAAGTTTGGGGAGAGAAAGATTTTGGCTCTTGAAAGAAAAGAACATTTTTTACAAAATTATGAGCCAAAAACAAGTTTGGGAGAGGATTTCACTATCATTGACGTTTTATCTCCTTTTGCTAATAATTGAGAGTTTTTTCTCCCAAGTCTACAGGTTTTGAGCTTAAAAGATGACATCAGTGATGACACTGCTGCAAATAGGTTTAGGGAAGATTTGTGCTTATTCACGCATCATTTTGCATTATACTAAATAATAGCACAAAAATTTATTTATTTATTTGATAATAAAAATTAGGCAGTGAATAATACATATGAAAGATAAAAAGAGATTCAAGAAAAGCAAGAAAATTAGATATTTTAAAACGAAGCTTGTAATAGGTAGTCATGAGCTGTTGTTCCAAGAGTTAGTAAGATGAAGGAATCATTAATCTGATAATAGAAATAAGACTGAAAAATAGTTCCTATTCTTGAGTCCAAGCATCTGAACGTTGATACCCTACTATACGCACTTACACACAACTTGAAACTTAGAATAGTAGAGCATATCTTGAAATGCTCTTGTCTAAAAGCTTTAGTGTGAAGGAAAATATAAATGACATAAAAAATTTGGTGAAGAAAAATGAACACTGGTTCTGTAATTACTTAAGGCAACAGAAAAAAATATAGCGAGGATGCTTTATCACCTAATGCCTTAGACCAACTGGTTTGGGAGTCACTGCTAAGTTTTAGGTGTTGCAAGACTGGGATATTACTAATTACGCCTAAAAGTGTGAGCACGTTTGGTAATCGTTTGGTTAGTAGCTCAAGAAGTATTAACGGTCGTATGAAAAATATGTGAGCAATTCTATCTGAAATATTCACCGACTAAAAAGTACTAAGGAAGATGGACAAGAGTATGATAGCTTGAATTGAATTCTCTAAGTGTAGGGATGTCTTTTATACACACGTATGGGTATATGATCAATATTTGGAAGAAAGGTAGGGAGGAAAACTAAAGGCGGTGTTTTATTGAGGAATAATGTGATTTCTGATATTTTTTCATGACTATTAAGATAGGGCTCATGGCTACTAAAAAGCTAGTGTAGTTTGAAACTTTTATTTTCAAGTTCTTTTTTTTATATGTTCTTATCTTTGTATGTAACTTTCATCTTCTTTCTTTTTATTATGGGATTTTGTTGGTGTAATCCGCTGAAAGCCCTCAGGAGACAACACTTCTCCTACTTGGGACACCTAGAGGTTTAAACGCGTGTTGCACGTGCTCAGTGCAATCGTGTTGCCTACGAAAGTGTGTTAGGTTTTTCTTTTTCTTTAACTCTTTTATAACTAGTTTGCTCGGGGCGATCAAAGTTAAGTTTGTGGGTATTTGATTAGTCTAAAATATTGCATATTTGAATGAACATTTTCCCTATTATTGTTAAGTACTAAAAGGTGTTTATTGTAATTATAGAACATATGAGGGTTTATGCGTAAAAAGTTTATTATCATATGTTTCTACATCATAATTAACATAATGAGGGAAAATACATGCATATAATATTTAAATGAAATCTTTGTAATTAAAATATGCATATCATATCAAATATTTCTAATCAATATTCTTAAGATCTAATATCATATAAAATGATTAGGATAATATCTCAAAAATACCAAATACTACTAACACTATGACTTGAGATATTATGCATATATTAGCTCAAGATATTATGCATATATTAGCTCAGGTCTGGAATCCAAGAGATCCGAATTAAATCGGGATGTCGGAATCAAATCTGCCAGAATATAGAAGCAAATCGAGAGATCTAGCAATGGCAGAGATTTAGAGCATTATTTTCAGAATCTAGACATCGAGAGGATCTCTATAAATCAAGATAACATAGCACAAAAAAATCCCAAAATCTGAAGCCACCAAACCGCAGCAGAACCACGGCCAAACAAGCCTATATGCGGCGGTTCCGCGGCAGTTCTAGGACCATATGATGTGATAGTTTGGTGATTTTATTGTAACAGCATATATTCACTTATGGAATCTAGGGTTCTGGTTTTGAGACTATATATAGGACCGAGCGTTTCACATTCAAAATCATCATCAAAGTGATCGAGAGATCCACGTATCCGAGTGATCATCATCTATTCATCTACCTCCAACAAGAGAGAGATCTAGATCAAACTAGGGTTTTTGTATTCTACTTTCTAAGGAGAATTGAAAATGCAACAGTTGATTAATAAAGGTAGTGTTTTTATTATTCTTTTTGCAATTAATTTCCGTACTTACTTTCTACACTTACATTCTGTATCTTAATCATGTTTTCATTCTTCTTCAACCTTTTCTCTAAATATTTATCCATGAGCGAGTAATTCCTAACTTGCTAGGGTTTGTAGGATAGAGTAGAACAATAGATGAGAAAATTTTTTAACTTCTTTTATACATTTTAAAGTCTATAAATTTTAGCAAAATAAATTTTAACCTCCTTATCAGGTGCTACCAATTTATTGATAGTCACGATCATGATTTGAGATTGGTTTAACACTTATTTTGTTAAGAGCTAGACATGAATAGAGATCAATGCAAGGACAAAGGTTGGTAGTAGGGAAATCCTAGTTTTTTCCAAGAACCATAATCTACATTCATCACTATCGATCTAGTTTTAAACTATTAAAAGATAAAAGAGCCATTTTTAATTATTCATCCATTACTACTAAGTCCTATGAACCCTACAAGCCTTTTTATTATAAATTTTATATCGACAATCAATCAACCATCTTTCATCAACTCGTCTAAAGAAAGAAAAGAGTTCACGTTTTCTTGAGGACGGCCCGTACTCATCGTGACTAGCTACTAACGACACCGTCTTGATTGTGGTTATTTTCGAACACACTTCTTTTTTCACGAACAATCACTAGATAAGTATACGAAGGTGAGACTAAGTGCTAGATATCATCTTCTCAGACCAGTGACTGTATTGTTGCATATTGGGTATGGCGACAGTGGGAGCACTTAAAAGAGTCGTCCTGATCGGGTCAGGATGAGATTGTCATATGCTATAGGCCGAGCGATCGAAATGGTTATCTCATTGCCACTTTATCTATTTACATATAGCCAGACTATAGGTCTGACTCGTCGTACGGGATGCAAGCTTGTCGAAAAATCCCAGGCATATCGTAGGGCGATATGACCGGGCAAGTCAATCACAGAGTGATTGGAGTTGGGTCCATACGGTATAATCTTAATGACGTACACTCTCAGGAAGATAATTTTATACCGTAACATGTTACCATATGATGTGCGTTTGGATCGTGCACATAAGGAGATAGAGGGATGGATCATCTCTTTCTCACAGTGTAAGCCCTTATAACGACCTCCTTTACGGAAGGACGGACGGTCTATATACCCTTAATAACACGAGGCTGTCTAGATAGGCATGTTATGAGCACCTGCTACTTTGGTTGTTGTTTCCTGCTGCGATGACAATATACCGCACATACGGGGCAGGGTCAGGAAAACGGATGAATAACATACCTAGCTATTCAGAATCGGGGGAAAATCGATTGGAATGTCTCCTGATTGTATTGCAAGCGCGACTCTTATTGACGTCATGGTGGCGATGCTTAAGTGTGCGATGAATCGAGAGGCATACCTAGGCATTCAAGTACAGTTCCAAAAGGGATCGAAAGTACTTGAGCATACATGTCTGATCGGATTTAGGGTATGAGATTTCGCTACCCGAACATATATTTGGTTTATATTGTTTTTTTAAGGAGATCCTCATGTCAGTCCTAACGGATCTGGCTGCAAAACTACCCGCTTGCAAGTTTTCAACGGTCCACACCGCACCAACATAACATGTATGGGTAAGAACAAGGAGGAGAAGGAGGAGGGTCTCGGGAAGACAATTGACTCAAAGAATCAATGGTTCAGGGAACCGGCTCAGAGAGTTATGAACGGCACTCACTCGAATGTGCGAGTGGGAGTATATTAGCCATTGGGCCCGATCCGGCCCAATATCCATCCATATGAGTAGATACCATATATGTGCACATATATGGGGCTAGGGTTTCATATAAGTCATATAAGATATCATATATGAGACATACAATATTTCTATAGAGAAAATCAAGAGAGTCGCCGTCTCCTTCATCCTATTCTACTACGGTTGGCTTGCCGGGTGATTACATGGGGGATTCTCACTTCTTCAAAGTGTGGTTTCCCTGCCTGGAGGCGTTAGAGACTGGATCTACAACGTGATGTGGGTGAGAATATCGATCCCACCAATCGGATCAGCTATATCGGTAAGCCTTTAGGATAGATACATGGTTTTTCCGCTGCTTAGATCGTATTTTTATGTATCTACGTACCTAAAGTGAACAGATCATTACCTCGAACACCTTGTAGGCAACTATTCATTGATAGTTGACCAGGATTTTTTGGTGAAAAGCTTGGCGAGGGGATGATTTCTGAAGCAGAATTGTCTGGGGCATTTCTTGGAACAGTTGATGTGCAGCTAGTCACGGAAGGTGTAGCTGTCGGTGACGGTGCATTCCCTATGGAGGGGGCAGTTTGGATATCGAATTAAACACCCATCGATGGTGGTTGGTAATATAGAGCATCGAATTGAGTACCAGCTGTGAGTATATTGGTTGTTGTATAGAGATTGTGGTTTTGTGCATTGTGGAGCTGGTGGAAAGGTTCGATGATAAAATGGTGTTTGAGGTGAGGTTGCTGGAGATTGCTAAGTGTGGTAATGATACTGTTGGTAGGGATCATTAGGAGGAGGTGGGTAGTAATGAGGCTGTTGATAATATTGATGAGACGAGTTGTGTTCCAAGGTGGCGGGTCGTAATTGGGTTAGGCATTGTATCGAATAGTTGGCGATCAAGTCTCCTTCGGATGGCGACCGCGAAGATGCAGAGGAAGATACTCCCTCGATCTCACAACAGACCCTCGGACCAAAGGCTCTTATATTATCCTTACAACTCAAGGAAGGGTAGCAACTGTTTTATTGGGATAATTGAGGGTTTTGAAGAGATCCCACAAAGGAAGCCCTTATGAAAATTGATTCAATTCAAACTCATTTCTTCTTTAGTTGTTTAGAAATATATAGGATGCTAGGATAAGGATTTACATTAAGGCCCCTACTCATCCTATATTTGCAATTTATCCCCAAAAATCAAATATACTTGTATCAATTTTTTTACCACCAAGTCAGCGTCACAGCCCGACGGAAACACGAAACAACCCGTCTTCTCTTCTTTAGGGTTCTGATATCAAGAAAATCAAAGATTAAGTAATTTCATTAAACAGGTAACACACAAATTCAAAACAATTGGATGGCTAAGTATTCTCATCTCAAAGGTGATGAGGAGATTACAGCAAATCTTTTCAGAGATTTCTTCTGAAATAAAGACCCTAATCTGGGAAGAAGATAATTCAGATAAAAGGGAGATTTTTAGGGGTTAGAGTTCTTGGAAATTTATTAGGATTTGGGGATTGGGGAGAGAATTTTGAAAGAGCAAACGGCAGAGTCGCACGACCTGCGATTCGATCGCAATTACGAGGTTGGGTCCCATCTGCGTAGTATAAGTCCCTAGAATCTTGAGGAATTCCATATTAGACCCTGAAATTTTTCTATTTGTTGATCTTTAGGAATGACCAAGTTTATCAAGTTTATCTTCCTTCGATATCATATGAAACTTATGATTTAAGTCCACAATAAATGGGGATGCGTACACCTTCGCCCTATACATGAACTTTTTAGGGCCCATAGCTTATATCCTAAAATGGGCCCTACACTTTGGTCATGCCTCTAAACAGTTGCGGCAACCACGGCTAAACTCTTTGATTTTATGTTGTTTATGTTTTTATGAGTTTCAGAATGTATGCCCTTCAAAATGTGTAGATTTTCTCTTATTAAATTTTTACACAAAATATTTTTGAATTCACTTTTACATTTAAGCCTCACAAAATTTATCATAATAACCAATTATAACTGTTCTTAAGCAATTTTAATTTTTCCAAGCAAAATTACTCGTAAATGTGTAAAAGCGGTTGCATGTTTAACTTAGTTACAGTGTGACTTTTTCTTCACATATAAATCTAAATTAAAATTTGAATCATGTAAATAAACGAACATTATAGTAGGTTTTTTAATTATTACATTTTGCTTTCAGATCAGTGGAAAATACTTGATAGAGGAAAAGATGTGTGCTCCCTCACTACTGCTATTGAAAACTCGTTAATCTTTTGAATCAAGGACGCAAAAATGATAGGGTCACATGGAAGTATCCTAGGTATTTACATTTTTTTGGATGGAACATGATGAGAAATTTTATAGTGGTTGTCATGTAACTAGTCATCGGATCACTAGTTATGTTGTAGCCAATTAGATTGAGCCAGGTTGATTTAATAAATATTCTTTTAGCATTTCATACCTTCTGGTTTTTAGAGTTCCAAAATTACCCTTATTTTACAACCTCCCTTTCAACCACCAATGAAGCATCCATGCTGGTATGCTTATCACCATGTTTTTTCTCCCATCCATGCTGGTATCCAAATTCCTGAAGGTTTGGATTTTCTTACTAGAAATTTTGCACATGCCATGTATATCTAGAAAGATAATTGTGTGGTGTGTCAATTTATTTAAATTATTCCCCATAAACATGTTAATTATTATGGTTTTTTTGGGAAAAAAATAACAGGACCGCCTTGATTAGCCATTATCATATTTGAATGGTGAAATGGTAAAAGTGTAAAATCATGAGCTTGAGGGCATGCGTTTGCATGATTTGGGTTTAAAGTTTCATGAGAGAATTTTCTCATTTTTTGCAAATCTAACTGGAAAAAAGGAACAACTTTTTTGGGTACCTCCATGTATTCTAGTTATAATGGCAAAGATGATTAGATTTTCGAATCATAACAATATTTGTTTTATTTGAAAAAAAATCATATCGCTATCTTAAAGAGTTGTAGAATGATCTATAATTTGAAAGAAAAATGAGAGGGGATTTGGAATTGGGATATTCCGGGACTACAGTGAAGAGGATGGGATTTATTGTTATGCCTAAAGAAGATGAACTCCTCTCAATTTATAGGCCACCTCCAATGGCCTATGCCTCCAAACTGCCTCCGAGATTCTTCTCCGCGAGATCGAAACCCACGATCCCTCACACTCATGATTGACGCGGTCACGAGAAAGAATCATAACGAACGCGATTTTTCTCAATACCCAGTAATTGGGCAGAGTCAAAGTTTGGCCATAAGGCCACAACCATTTACATCTTCCACTTGGCCGAAATGGTCAAATACTTTCTGAGCATACTCCCACTATTCATGAGATGTAACTCAAGATGTAACCACACGTACTCCCACTATCCGTGAGATATGTACAATTTTTTCTTTTCGTGAAAACCGAAACCATCATTATCCATGATTTGTCCCATTTTCATTATTCATGAAAAAAATTTGACTTAGACATTTCTAAGTCCTATCAAACCAATATGTTTAATGCATATTCTGCCGAGATGGCCTTTGTCAAGAGATTAGCTATTATGTCACCAGTATGAATATAAGTCATCTTGATTTCTTTCTTCTTCGCTATATTACAAATATAATGATATTGAACTTCAATATATCTTCCTTTTAAATTATTTGCACCGCTGTGAATCAAGCTGATGGCTTCTTAATTATCACAGTAAATCTCAATTGGTCCATCCACCAAATTGAGATCGATGTCCTCTAGGAACCGTCTAATCCAGACTGCATGAGTAGTGGCCATACTATAGGCTATGTACTCAATTTCTTGTGTGTATCTTGCTACACATCCCTATTTCTTGCTACCCCAAAAAACAACTGCACCTCCAAAGATGAACAAATGTCCCGAAGTGGACTTCTCGTCATCTGTCTCCACTAAAATCAGTATCGGGGTAACCAAGAAGCTCGAGCGAGTTTGCTTG
Organism: Agapanthus africanus; assembly: GCA_030015575.1. Classification (NCBI taxonomy): domain Eukaryota; kingdom Viridiplantae; phylum Streptophyta; class Magnoliopsida; order Asparagales; family Amaryllidaceae; genus Agapanthus; species Agapanthus africanus. Next base: position 403,031,979 of record CM057349.1, on the reverse strand, counting down.
ATAAACCAACTTATGGTACATAGTACCGTTTAGATACTTTAAAATTCTCTTAACAACTTTCCAATGTACTGGACCAGAATTACTTTGGTATCTACTAACTAGAATCACCGGGTACGCTAAGTCTGGTTTAGTACACAGCATTGCATATATCAAGCTTCCAACAGTTTGAGCATATGGGGCATTAAGCAGTTTCTTTCCTTCTCCAGGACATTGTTCTTTACACAACCGCTTTCCTATAACCAATAGTGTAAATGCCGGATTGCAATTCTGCATCCCAAATCTTCTAAATATTGCATGCAAATACCTTTTTGGTTTAAACTTAACATTCTAGACTTTCTATTCCTAAGGATCTGTATACCAAGAACATAGGATACATCTCCCATGTCCTTTATCTTAAATTTACTACTAAGTGCCGATTTGATCTTCTTCAACACTTTTATGTCATTTCCAGCGAGCAAAAGATCATCCACGTATAAGGATAATATTGAAAACCGCTCCCACTCTTCAAGACATACACACAGTCATCTAATTTGTTCGCAAATAAACCAAGTTGGATAACAGTATTGTGAAATTTGAGATACCATTGTCTAGATTACTGTTTTAAACCATATAGAGACTTTTTCAATTTATATATCTTATTTTCTTGTCTTTCGACCTAAAATCTCTCAGGTTGTCTCATATATAATACTTCCTTCAACTCTCCGATGAGGAATGCAGTTTTGACATCCATTTGGAAAAATTCAAAGTCAAGATATGCAATAATTGCTAAGATTATTCTAATAGATACAAATTTGGCCACCGAAGAGTAAGTCTCCTGATAATTTATACATGTTTTTTAAGTAAAGCCTTTAGCAACAAATCGGGCTTTAAATGTATCAACAGACCCATCAACGCGATATTTCTTTTTCAAAACCCATTTACATCCTATGCACTTCCTATCTTATGGCAAGTCACATAGCTCCCATACATTGTTTCTTTTTATTGAGTCCAGCTCTTTTTCCATGGCTTCTAACTATTGATCTGATTCATGTGTGTTCATCACATCCTCATAATTTAGAGGGTCAGCTTGCTCATTCACATCAATATCTACCGAGAAACAAGATGGTTCACATGAATATAGATGGTAGTCATCCATCCATGTAGGTGTTGTTCTAAGTCTTTTATGGCCACTAACGTTTACGGGCTAGACATGTTCGGCTGGTTGATTTTTCATAAGTATATTCTCATTTAAAGGTTCATCTTCCATAATTGGATGATTAACTTCATCCACAATATTCAAGCCATCTCTAGGAATATCATCTAAGTCTCGTAGATATGGTACTGTCTCTTGAACTTGTTCCTTTTCCTTTAGATTTTCTAGAAAAGTAGCTCTCTACTTTCAATTAATGACCCCTTTTTCTTCATGGAAGAACCTATATCCCTTAGATTTTTCAGAATAACCTATGAATCTACATTTTAAGGTTTTGAGATCCAGCTTATCTTTAACCTAATATGGAATGAGAACATGTGCTACACAACCCCATTTTCTTAAATGACCCAAATTGGATTTGTGTCCATTCTAAATCTCATACGGTGTTGACTCGACTGATTTTGTGGGAATTCTATTCAAAACATAATTTGCAGTCAATATTGCTTCTCCGTAGAAATCCTTGGAGAGATCAAAATGAGACAACATACACCTTACTGCATTCTCGATGTTCTATTTTTTCTTTCATCCACACCGTTTTGTTATGGCGTATAAGGCATAGTGGTTTGTTTCTTAATACCATACTAGATGTAGTAGTCGTCAAATTATTTTGAGTTGAATTCCCCACCCCCATCAGTTATTAACACCTTAATGTACCTTCCAAATTTTCTTTCTACTTCTGTCTTATATCTTTTAAAACATTCAAATGCTTCTGATTTTCTGTTTAAAAGATATACAAAACTAAACTTGGAATAGTCTTCTATTGAGGTTATAAAATATTCCTTGTTACCACGTGTCTTTACACCTAAGGGTCCACAAATGTCAGAGTGAACTAACTCTAAAAGTTCATTTACCCTTTGACCTTCCCGGAATGACTTTCTAGTCATTTTCCAAGTCAAGCAATGTTCATAGGGTAATGTCCTTACTCATGCCAGATTTGGTAACAAATTTATCTTATTTTTCTGATCTATCTTATATTACCAGGATGTCTTAATCTCATATGCCAAACATCAAAATCAGATAAAAGACATACAGAATAATTTAAATCAGAATTCTTAATGTAAGCATTAGGTTTTACAACAGAAAGAATAAATCATGTTCAGGTACAAATTTGCTCATAGCAAAAACTTTCTTGTCTTTCCCAATAAAAACCCTATTGTTATAAAACCTAACTTCAAGACCTTTCTTTAGCAAAGCTGGAACAGACATCAAATTCCGACTTATGCTAGGTGCATAAAACACATCCTTGAGAACCATAATGTTGTCCCCAAAGTCCAATCTGTATGAACCTCTGCATCCAGATAGGTATTACTCCCCATGTAGATCCTCTGTTCTTCCTTCTTCAGCTCTTGGAATTCAGCAATCCCGTCCTTCGTCTTTGCAATATACCGGGTCGCTCTTGAGTCTTTCCACCATCCATCAGTATCGGTGGTTGCAGTATTGCATTCGATTACACCGATGAATGCTTACTTGCCGGATCTTCTTTATTCTGGTTGTTTAGGATAACCCTTGTTCTTGTCCTGTGGACAGTTGGCTTTGAAGTGGCCAAACTTTCTATAGATATAGCAGGCTCTAAGAGGTTTCTTGCTGCGAGTGTGCTGCTGGCTATGTCCTTTGAAGGATGGCTTGGAAGGTCCAATATGATGACTCATTTATATTCCTTGAGCCTTCCGGTACTACAAAACATTGACTTCTTCTTGCACAAGATTCACATCTGAACCTCTCCTCCTTATTGGTAGGTCTTACTCTATGGCTAACTGGGCTGGCAAGTCAGTAATGCACTTAATGGTTCTATTTAATTTAAGGGTTGTGGCAGCCATATCTAATGAGGGTGGAAAACTATTTAAAATAGTCACCACTTGCAATTTTCAGGAATTTCTGATCCTGCAGAAGCTAGGTCCTTAGCCATGACAATCATTTTGTACATGTGTTTGTAGGGTGTTTTTCGTCACCCCGTTGAGGTAGAAATACGCATCGCTTGTCAGGCGTATACAGATTTTCCTGTCTAGGGTATGCTTGGGTTTATTGATTGCGGGGATCCGAATCTCCGGCATCCGCGGACTAAGCTGCCGTTAATTACCCCTCGCCTTTGGAGCAAGAGAACCTCCGATTGAGGGGTCAAACTGGTCATGCGAACTCAATGTGCGATGTGTGTGCTGTGTTTGAAGGGGTCTTGGACATATCGAGGGCCTCACAGATTTTACGGGGGCCTCGCTGAAAGTGTGTTGTAGCTCCACCACTAGGTTTTTACCGGCATCAAACATGCAATTTTAAAAATTCTTGGGTGCTAAGCTACACTAACCTAGAATCTAACTAGAGTATTAGGGTTTAATGCATAATATGAAAAGAACTAAGTTAAGTGAATGAGTTTACAACCTTTGTAGACCAAGTCCATCACTTCTAAAGCTCCGAGTAGTGATCCCTACGACTCCTCGTAGCTCCACTTGAAGAAGGAACAAGCTTGCTTCGCGATCTTCGTGTCGAAGATGATCCATCTTGAACCTTCTCTAATTCAAGCTAGCTCTTCACTAATCTACTATTAGTGAATGAAACAACTTATACTTAATGGCTAATTGAGTGTAGGTTGATGAAGTAGGGTGTTTAGCTCACTTGGATTACTCTAAAGTCCTAGGGTTTACAACTCATTTGAGGGTTAGGACTTTGGAGGAGGATGAAGATGAAATTGGAGAGAGCTAGAGAGAAAATTAGTTAAGGTCAAGAAGAAATGAAGAATGGCTTACATTTATCCTTACTTATTGAAGTACGAATATCTTTTTAATAAAATACACAACCATGCTTCAATAGTGATGGCAAATGAATAAACAAATGTTAAAGCCATGCTTCACCCATACTACAACTATCTCCCCATTTTCCACCTCATGTTTTTATTTTCTAAAAATAGAAAATCCAAATATATATATATATATATATATATATATATATATTAAGAGAATATAAACATTAAGTGAGCTTAATATTAGTTTATATATAATTATATCAAATATAAATATATATCAAATTATTAAATCAACACTTGATTTAATAATCCGGTTATATCATATATAACCGAATAATATCATTTATCTGTATATCACATTATCAAATCAACACTTGATTCAATAATCCGGTTATATCACATATAAGCTAACCGATATCAAATGTCTCCAGATTAGAATACGGTATCACATATCCGTATTTAATCAGGTTCCCGCACATATCAGCATATGTGCCCTACTTCGTTTCGCTTGAGCAAGGAAACCTCTGTGTGGGACTCTAAAGACTCGTCAATACGCCAACAGTAGGTAATGATCACATCAGTTACCCACAAGCCGTCAACGGTACTAGCTGGACGTAACGGCTACCTAGGTATTGAGCGATTAGAAGATCAACAAGCAAGCTTGTCTAAACTCCCATGAAGTCTATAAGTAACACTTACCGTACAGTTCGATCTCTTCCTCTGATATGTCGCATATCAAGTCTAGGGGTGGAATCGTCAGACCCCAGTAACTTGATAAGTCATGTTGATGTATGGCTCATAACAGTTTGAGAAACTACTGATAACACTTACCAGCAAATCTCATTAGCCCTTTCCAGGGACTTAGTGTTATAGCTAATCGAGTATAGCGCAACATCAACTCCCTATACCGGGAGAGACGAAACCCTTCCTATCGCTCACTGCCTCCATGTGACTTGGAACTGTACCCAAAATCCACCTGTTTGCATGACTTCTTTGAGCCGTGGTAGGAAAGAAATCAAAGCACAGTAGGAACCACACAAGTCACTATGACGATCTCGGGTCTACAGACTAACCTGTATCAGTGTCACCAGAGAACTGCTATCTGACGATATGTATAGTACCATCTAGGAGTTCTCGGCGTGTCCTGTTCGGTGTAACCATTCTCTAATGAGTACCTGTGTACAATCTTTGATGTCAAACACCAATGGTTATGGGATCAACCATCGCCCCCTACAGGGTCAAGAAACGTACACACTAGTCTACTCTGGAATATCGATGTCCTGTCTCGATATCCCCTCGACTAAGAACAATTAAAGGATGTGCTTGTGGACTACACAAGTCCTAGTAGTATGATCCACATCATAGTCCTAGTAGTCAAGCAAACATCTTAAGGGCTTTATCAACATGTATTAGAGAGACAGTATAATAATATAAGTGTACATGTTAAGATAAAGAGCAACCAGATAGCATACTATCATGTCGAGCAAGAAAGTCCTCTATATATATGTCCAAGCATCCACTATATCATACAATAATGGCCTCTAGGGCATACATATTCCCAACAATCTCCCACTTGCACTAAAGCCAGTTGTTGTAGTATCTCATACCCAACATCCCAAAAAGTCTCTCAAACTGCGTTTGGGGGAGGGCCTTTGTGAGTGGATCCGCTGTGTTATTCTTCGTGTCAACTCTCCTGACTTCGATCTTCCGACGATCTACTATCTTCCGGATCAGGTGATACTGCCTAAGAATATGTCTGGATCTCTAATGGGAACGGGGTTCCTTGGCCAAAACCATTGCTCCATTATTATCACAATACAAAGGTATTGGATGCTCAATGGATGGAACCACACCAAGTTCAGCAATGAACTTCTTTATCCAGACAACCTCTTTGGTAGCATCGTTGGTAGCGATGTATTCAGCCTCCATCGTTGAGTCTGCTACGGTATCTTGTTTGGAACTCTTTTAACATACCGCCCCTCCATTGAGAGTGAAAACAAAACCTGAGACCGACTTACTGTCGTCCTTATCACTCTGAAAGCTCGAATCGGTAAACGACTCCACCTGGAGTTCCCCGTTACTATACACCAAGAACATTTCTTTAGTCCTTCTCAAGTACTTAAGAATGTTTTTCACAGCTGTCCAGTACTTTTCCCCAGGATCTGATTGATACCTACTTACTACACCTAGTGAGTAAGCTACATCCGATCTGATACATAACATTGCATACATGATAGACCCAACTGCAGAAGCATAAGGTATCACTGTCATTCGAGCCTTCTCCAAATCAGTCTTGGGAGATATCTCTTTGGAGAGAGTGATTCCTAAACAAGCGGGTAAATTACCACGCTTAGAATCTTCCATACTAAACCTCTTTAGTATGGTGTCTATGTACCTGCATTGGGACAATCCCAACATCCGCTTAGGTCTATCTCTATAGATCTTTATCCCCGGGATGTAGGTGGCATCACCTAAATCTTTCATAGAGAACTTTTGTGATAAGAAGAGCTTGACCGAGTGTAGTATAAGAACATCATTTTCTATCAACAGTATGTCATTCACGTACAATACGAGAAAGAAAAGCTTACTTTCTGCAACCTTTTTGTATATACAAGGTTCATCTATATTTTTGATGAAGTCAAACTCTTTGACTGCCACATCAAAACAGATGTTCCAGCTCCGCGATGCCTGCTTTAATCCGTAGATTGATTTAAGCAGCTTGCACACCTTTCCGCTGCTCCCACTGTCTACGAAGCCCTCTGGCCGTGTCATGTACACGCTCTCTTCTAAATCACCATTTAGAAAAGCGGTCTTGACGTCCATCTGCCAGATTTCGTAGTTATGGTATACATTAATGGCAAGTAGGATCCTGATGTACTTAAGCATATTCACTGGAGAAAAGGTCTCATCATAATCGACACCAAGTCGTTAACGAAAAGCTTTTGCAACAAGTCTAGCTTTGAAGGTCTCAACCTTTCCATCTATACCAATTCTTTTTAAAGATCCATTTGCTCCCGATGGGTTTTTCCCCTTCAGGAGCAACTTCCAAAGTCCATACTTTGTTGGTGTACATGGATTCCATCTCAGATCGCAAGCATTCAGCCATTTCACAGAGTCTCCACTTTTGATGGCCTGCTCAAAACTAGTTGGGTCATCATCTTCTATGATGCAATCCTCGCTTCCACCGTCTATGAGAAAACCGTAGTATCTCTCAGGTGGATGAGGAACCCTACAAGATCTGCGAAGTGGCTGAGATTCGTCGGGGACTATTGAATCCTCCGGTTCTACCAAATTACCAGTTATAGTTTGTATAGCTGGAACTTCTTCCTATTCTACCTCATTACCACTAATTTCTTTCACAAGAAATTTCTTTTCTAATAAGTTGGCATGTTGAGAAACAAACACTTTTTGTTCCTCAGTATGGTAGAAGATATATCCATTTGAATACTTTGAATATCCCACAAACTTGCACAAAACAGACCTTGCCTCGAGCTTATCCGGATTTTGCTTTTTAATATAGGTCGGACAACCCCATATCTTAACTCGTTTAAGAGGCGGTCTCTTTCCATTCCATATCTCATTTGGAGTAGTAGACACGGATTTGGTAGGAACCATATTCAATAGGTATGCGGCTGTCTCAAGTGCATAATTCCAAAATGAAATAGGTAACTCAGTAGTACTTATCATAGAGCGCACCATATCTAATAGGGTGAGATTTCTCCGCTCCGATACCCCATTGTGCTGTGGTGTATACAGCGGAGTAAACTGAGAGTGAATCCCATTCTTTTTTAAGTAGACTCGGAATTCCGGGCTTAAGTATTCTCCTCCCTGATCAGATCGTAAGATTTTAATACTTTTACCTGTCTGGTTCTCTGCTTCGTTCTTATATTCCTTGAATTTCTCGAAAGCTTTAGATTTGTGTTTCATCCGAAACACATGTTCGAATCTTGAGAGATCATCGATGAATGTAATGAAGTACAAGGAACCATTCTTGGCATGTGTAGACATAGGACCTCATACATCACTATGTATCAGTCCTAAGAGTTCAGTAGTTTATTCTCCGTGTCCAGTAAACGGAGTTTTGGTCATCTTGCCTTTGAGACATGACTGGCAAGTTTCATAAGATGTAAATTCGAACGGATTCAAATATCCATCTTTATATAACTTAGCTAGTCTTGTCGCATTGATATGACCAAGTCTACAATGCCACAAGAAAAATTCGTTCATTTTTGAACTTTTCCTTTTGTGTGTATTCTGTATGTTTAGAACTGTAGTTTGATTTAGAACGTATGTACCATTACATAACGTACCAAACCCAATCAACACTTGATTTAGGGAAATGTTCATAACATTATCCTCCAATACAAAATTATATGCTTCTTTATGTAATAAAGAAACTGATATAATATTGCACATCATTTTTGGTACATAATAACAATCGTTCAAAATCAATGTATTACCACTTGGTAATACAAGGTGATATTCGCCAACTGTTTTGGCTGCAACAATTGCTCCATTCCCTACTTTTAGAGACATATCACCTTTTTTCCAGTTCTCTACCTCTTCTTAGCCCATGTAACAAATTACAGATGTGGGATCCTGATCCGATATCAAATACCCAGGACGTAGAGCAAACTAAGAAACAGTTCTCGGTAACGAACACACCTGAAGAAGATATATCAGCATGCTCTTTCTTCATTCGGGTTGCGTGGGAATCCTGATATTCCCCTATTCCTTACTCAGTCTTTTGACAATCATAAGAAAAACGGAACCAACGTTCCCCAGCTCAGTATAATAAGCGGGTTCGGTCAATACATCCATATTATTATCTTGATTAAGGCGTGTCATGGTCGCTACCTGGAGAGAGAGAGAAGGAAACGCTTTAGCGTGCGCTCTTTGCAAGATTAGGTTGGTTATTATCTTATCTAATTGGGATGGCTCCCACTATTTTTATCAAATCTTCCTTCAAACCCTAAAAGATAAGATTAGCTGGGATTAATTACACCCTACAAGTTCGCTATTCGTTCGGCCAGGCAGGTATTGGTATTTCGAGAGAGTCTCCTCATGCTTTCGCATGGAACTAATTAAATAAGCTCGTTTCCGCAGGGGTATAACCCCGTTAACACCTTTCTTAGACACCTACTGGATCAGCTAATTGTAAAGTGGAAAACTCTCACAGGAGTAACACTTACTCGCAAGGGGTATCGGGATCCAACTATCTCATAGAAGGTATGCAATCTCATTGCAAATTTCAACACTTGATATTCCCAATATCAGTTTTTACCGTTAGCGACTTATGACCTTGGCTATAGTCAACAAATCATAAGCGCTAGCCAAGTTCGATCCGTCATTTCATGATTGAATTAAACCCACTCGTATGACCGTTGGCTAAGATCAACAAAGCCGTACGACTACCCTAATCCAATCGCATCACATGCGGCAGATAAGCACTAATCAGCTATCGTACACTATGCCTTGGCTATGGTCAACAAACGCAACACGAATACTAAATAGCACTTATCCGAAATGACGGAGGGCCACGACTAGTTTTGAAGAAAACCTTTAGCATAATGAACTTGATATCGTTGTAGAATCTAATGTTTTGAAAAGGAGTGGTTTTTGTAGCATTTGCTAGTTTTGCTAAAGAGGTCACTCCCGGTGAAGGGATCTCGGCTCTTTCCTCATCGAATAAGCTGCTGGATATTCATCAAGGAATACCACTATGCAAAGTAAGAACCAGAGAAGATATCAAAACAAAACCGAGTGGGTTGTAGCATTTTCTAGTTTTGCTAAAGAGGTCACTCCCGGTGAAGGGATCTCGGCTCTTTCCTCATCGAATGAGGTGATGGATATTCATCAAGGAATACCATTATGCAAAGCAAGAACTAGAGCTACCTTTTTGAAAATTTTGATTCTACAATATCTTTAGGTTTCTTTTCTTTCATTAATCTCATTAATGACGTCCCATCATTTATGTTCCTAAACATCACAGAAGAAACGAAAATAGAATGTACGCTTATGCCATCCGCATTCGCCACGGGGCCCCGTCATGCACTGTTAGGTTACTTAACTAACGGCAGAGCGGGGGCTGGACTAGCGCGGGTGCAAAACATAAATAACGTTTATTATATATATCAGTTATATATAGCATTCGTCTCACGCGGTTATATGATCACATCATAGAACTCAAGCAGCAGAAGTCAACATATGAAATATTGGATATTTTAGGAGGTTCGTGTTTTAAATTCAGCCAGTAATGAAAAACACGGATTCCACGGTTGTGATGAATATCCATACCCACATCCCCTTCATGATGAATATCCATACCCACATCCCTAGACCCTTACGAGAGCGGCAAGCAACCCTGCCAATTCTAGAATTAGGAGACCCGGTCTCGACTCCTCGAGATGGTCTCCCACTGGACTCTAGAACCCGGTTACTTGTGCTTCCCGTCTTGGGTCTATCCTAATGCGGAAAAGTAAATAATATACATCAATGGAGACATCATCCTCAGCTCGGAAGTGTCCTAATAAAAGAATATTACATACAATTTTACATGAATGAAAATACAACAACTCTCATCTCACGTAAAAAAAACCCGGCTATTCAATCACGACGATCCAATATAATATATCACAGCAACACGTAACATCACATGTCATCAATGTAAGTAAATATGCGTATCCCGAATGTCGTTGACGTATAGCAATGAGATCGTGGATACACCACATATTACACTTACGGTCGCAAAAAAGAAATGAAAAACTACAATAATTAGAATCCGCATATTTCTTAGATATCATAAACCCGGAATATCTCATATTCCGTATTTCATGCCTAACCCTATAAACCTTGCATTTTAGTCTCAAATCAAAAACACTTTTCAATGACTTAGTCGGGTAATTCAACAAGATTCCCGACTACCTGTTCGAATGCTCGTCGGGAACTTTAGTAGATGGACGCACACCTGATACCACCGACGAAGTGCACTTAGGCGGAACACCATGGCCGCGAGCACCCGAGTGGATGCTTTTGGCAATGGGGTTCTCCTACAGTCACTTGGTCGGGGTTATGGGGCGTGGCTATCTAGTAGTGTTTCCCGGCGAGTGTTCGCGTACTATACGAGATTGCGATGGAGTTTTGATCCGAATCAAAACTCCGTGGCAATCGATCAATAGAGGCTAAAATGCTAGATTTACAATTAGCAAACTAGTTTTCACGAAACTAATTAAATATGGATTGCAAATACTGTATCACATATCATAACTTAAACCCGAAATGATGTTAAATTGCGACTTCGAAACACTCCGAATTACCCCAATACAAAAGATAACATCACATGCAATCTAGACAAAATCAAACAATACCTGAAACCCTAAATCCAAGAGACCAGAACACCATAAAAACCTCGAGACTAATATCCTGAATGGGGCCGGCCAGGCCGGGTCTATTGATGATGTAGCCGACCACATTTTTGAATTATTGGTTCATATTTTTATAGTGTTCTAGTTATACAATGAAGAGCACTCCGCAACTGTTTAAAAAAATTTAGAGGCTCTGGAAAATTCGACAGAAACTAGGGTTTCGATTCGACTGTTTCGGAGTTGTTGTTGGATATACGTATGCCCTAGAGGCCATTATATGATAGTGTATGTACCGGTGTGTGTGTGTGTGTGTGTGTGTATTCAGGGGACATTCTTGCTCGACATGATAGTATGCTATCTGGTTGTACTTTATCTTGACATGTTCATTTGATCATGCTTTCACTCATTTGGTACATGTTAATATAGCCTTTAGGATATGCTTGACTACTGAGATTATGATGCGGATCATACTGGCGGGACATGTGTAGTTTATGAGCATATCCTTGAAATGTTCCTTATCATAGGTGTATCAAAACGGGGTATCGATATCACCAGAGTAGACTAGCGTATACGTTACTTGTCCCATATAATGGGCGATGGATGATCCCATATCTATTGGTGTGGTGACACCAAAGACCGTATACGGGTGCTCAGTGAGACTGGGTATACTGAACGTACTCGCCGAGAACTCTTATGTGGTATTATATCTATCGTCGGATAGCAGTTCTTAGGTGACACTGGTACAAGTTAGTCTGTAGACCCGAGATCGTCATAGAGTCTTGTGTGTACTCCAACTGTACTTTGATCTCTACCCTACCACAGCTCTACCGAGTCGTGCAAACAGGTGGATTTTGGGTACAGTCCCTAGGCATATGGAGGCAATGAGCGATAGGAGGGGTTTCGTCTCTCCCGGTATTAGGGGTTGTTGTTGCGCTATGTACGATTGGCTATAACAGGAAGTCCCTGGCCAGAGCTGCTGAGATTTACTGATAAGTGTTATCAGTAGTTTCTCAATCTGTTATGAGCCGTATACCGGCATAACTTATTGGGTTAATGGGGTCGACGATACCACCCTTAGACTTGATATGCAACATATTTGACGAAGAGACCGGACTGTACAGTAAGTGTTACCAGTTGGCTCGACGGGAGTTTTAGCAGGTTCGCTTGTGTTTCTTCTGATCGCTCAATACCTGGGAGCCGTTACGTACAGTTTGTGCCACTGACGGTTTGTGGGAATGTGATGTGATAATTGCCTACTGCTAGCGTATTGACGAGTCTTAGAGTCCCACAAAGGGGTCTTCTAGCTCAGGCGAAACAATGTGGGGTGCATATGAGATATGCGCGGGAGCTCGATTAAATGCGAGTAGTTGATACTGTATTTTAATCGGGCGTTTACTATTGGATGGGTCGTATGTGATATGATGGGGTTATTAAATCAAGTGTTGATTTAATATTAAGTCCATTAGCTCATTTATTAAAACCTATTTCTTTATGATGCATGCATGAGTGTATGTATATGTTGATATGGATGCACACATGCAAGCATACATGTGTCATGGTTGATGATACATTGGTGGTGGCAATGCAAGACTCACATGGTAACATATTTATATATTTTGTTTATTTGAGAAAAGCAAAATGGCAACAAAATCATGGTTGACTAATCAACTCTTTTGAGTTGACCAAAGTCAATGGTTTCATTGCCCATGGTTTTGTAGCCCATGGTTTTGCTTAAACTCAAGTCACAAAATATCTAGATATTTTGTGACCATAGTTTAGCATGGCATTACTCTCATTCACTTGGGGTTATGTTAGCATTATTCTCTTGAGTCAAGTTGAGCCATCATCTTCTTCATCTCTCTCCTTCAAGCTCTCTAAAGTTTAAAAAGAAAGAGAAGAAATTAAAAAGAAAAAGGTTTTTAAGTGAGATCCAAACCCACATCACCAATCTATACTAGTCTAGCCCATTAGTGTAGGTTGTTTGCTCCACTTCTTCATAGATCAAGTGAAGCTAGGAGCTTGAGCAAAGGGACTTCGTGGTGGATCATCGTGGACTTGGAAGGATTCAAGCGAACCGGTTCAAACCCTACTTGATCCAAAGAGTCAAGGAAGAGGTCTACAAAGGTTGTATTTCTCCCCACTTAGTGTCAGACACTACTTAGTATGAGATACAATATGTTGTTACTCTATTTTTCTAGTTCGATTCATGGTTGGTATTGTTTAGCACCCTCTAAAATTTTAATATGGCATGTGTGATGCAACCCAAAACATAGGATGGTGCTAGAGAACCCTACAGTTGTTTCGTTTTCATAATTCTAATTACACCGTCTAATACTCTAGCTTGGCTTTGATACCATAAAAGTGTGTCATAGCACCACCACTAGGTTTTACCAGCATCAAATATACAATTTTAAAAATTCTTGGGTGCTAAGCTACACTAACCTAGAATCTAACTAGAGTATTAGGGTTTAATGCATGATATGAAAAGAACTAAGCTAAGTGAAAGAGTTTACAACCTTTGTAGACCAAGTCCTTCACTTCTAAAGCTCCGGGTAGTGGTCCCTACGACTTCTCGTAGCTCCACTTGAAGAAGGAACAAGCTTGCTTCGCGGTCTTCATGTCGAAGATGATCCACCTTGAGGCTTCTATAATTTAAGCTACCTTTTCACTAATCAACTATTAGTGAATGAAACAACCTATACTTAATGGCTAATTGAGTGTAGCTTGATGAAGTAGGGTGTTTAGCTCACTTGGATTACTCTAAAGTCCCAGGGTTCACAACTCATGTGAGGGTTAGGACTTTGGAGGAGGATGAAGATGAAAATGGAGAGAGCTAGAGAGAAAATGAGCTAAGGCCAAGAACAAATGAAGAATGGCTTACACTTTTCCTCACTTATTGTATGAATATCTTTTTAATAAAATACACAACCATGCTTCAATAGTGATGGTAAATGAATAAACAAATGTTAAAGCCATGCTTCACCCATACCACAAATATCTCCCCATTTTCCACCTCATGTCTCTATTTTCTAAAAATAGAAAATCTAAATATATATCACACACACACACACATATCTAAATATATATTAAGAGAATATAAACTTTAAGTGAACTTAATATCAGTTAATATATAATTATATCAAATATAAATATATATCAAATTATTAAATCAGCACTTGATTTAATAATTCGGTTATATCATATATAACCGACTAATATCATTTATCTGTATATCACATTATCAAATTAACACTTGATTTAATAATCCGGTTATATCACATATAACCTAACTGATATCAAATGTCGCCAGGTTAGAATACGGTATCACATACTTATAGTTAATCAGGTTCCCGCACATATCAGCATGTGTGCCCTACTTCGTTTCGCTTGAGCTAGGAAATCTCTGTGTAGGACTCTAAAGACTCGTCAATACGCCAGCAGTTGGTAATGATCACATCAGTTACCCACAGGCAATCAGCGGTACTAGTTGGACGTAACGGCTACCCAGGTATTGAGCGATTAGAAAATCAACAAGAAAACTTGTCCAAAATCCAATGAAGCCTATAAGTAACACTTACTATACAGTCCAGTCTCTTTGTCTGATATGTCGCATATCGAGTCTAGGGATGGAATCGTCAGACCCCAGTAACTTGATAAGTCATGCTGATGTATGGCTCATAACGGTTCGATAAACTACTGATAACACTTACCAGCAAATCTCATTAGCTATAGACAGGGACTTGCTGTTATAGCCAATCGAACATAGCGCAACAACAACTCCCTATACCGGGAAAGACGAAACCCCTCCTATCGCTCACTACCTCCATGTGACTCGGGACTGTATCCAAAATCCACCTGTTTGCATGACTTCTTTGAGCTGTGGTAGAGAGGAAATCAAAGCACAGTGGGAACTACACAAGTCACTATGACGATCTCGGGTCTACAGACTAACCTGTACCAGTGTTACCAGAGAACTGCTATCTGACGATAGGTATGTTACCATCTAGGAGTTCTCGGCGAGTCCTGTTCGGTGTACCCATTCTCTAATGAGCACATGTGTACAATCTTTGATGTCAAACACCAATGGTTATGGGATCAACCATCGCCCCCTACAGGGTCAAGAAACGTACACACTAGTCTACTCTGGAATATTGATGCCCTGTCTCGATACTCCCTCGACTAGAAACTGTTAAAGGATGTGCTTGTGGACTACACAAGTCCCAGTAGTATGATCCGCATTATAGTTCTGGTAGTCAAGCAAACATCCTAAGGGTTTTATCAACATGTATCAGAGAGACAGTATAATAATATAAGTGTACATGTTAAGATAAAGAGCAACCAGATAACATATTATCATGTCGAGCAAGAAAGTCATATATATATGTCCAAGCATCCACTATATCATACAATAATGGCCTCTAGGGCATATATATTCCTACACTAGCAGTGTTTACGGGGGTCTCGCAACCCGGATAGTGGGCTAGGGGTTAAGAGGGCTAGCAGCCTCTTTACGGGGTGCGGGGCAGTGCCCCTTTAGAATTTTTTCTAATGGAGAAAGTATTTTTAGTGTAGAGCGTGTGGGAAAAAGAAAAGTGAGGAGCGTCATAAGGACGCATGACACAACACGTGACCGCTGGACGCCAGCGGGTCACGTGTGTGGTGTACGGGCGCTGGGCGCCAGCAGGCTACGTACCGGGCGTGTAGACGCTGGGTGACAGCAGGTCACTGTTTCCCCCAATAAGAGAGCAGGAATCTGTTCAAAATTTGAAATTTGAATCGAGGCAGCACCTCACGTGTAAAGCACGAAAGCGCCAGCGTCAAGAGCGCCAGCGCCAAGAGTCAAAGACTCTGAGGCAGCGCCTCACATGCAAAGCATGAAAGTGCCAGCGCCAAAAGTTAAAGACTCTGAAGCAGCGCCTCACGTGCAAAGCACAAGAGTGCTGGTGCCAAGAGCTGGCGCCAGAACTAAAAGTTCTCTGCCGTTGGATCAAAGATCCAATGCTGATTAAAAATCACCAAAATACAGAATTAAATTCTGATTGAGGAAATACTCCTCAAATCTTTCTAAACAAGAAAGATTGTGCTCTGTAAATCAGAGCACCGTTGGATCAAAGATCCAATGCTGATTAAAAAAATCACCAAGATATAGAATAAGTTCTGTTTGGGGAAAATATTTTCCCAATCTTGTTAAAACAAGAAAAATGTCTTCTGTAAAACAGAAGTTCTTGGATCAAAGATCCAACGGTGGATAAATTCCATAAATCAATTAAGAAATCTCTCAATGTGAGATTTGCTCAACTGATCAACAAATCAGCCTCCCCAATATAAAGGACCCAAGACTTCAAATCTTGAACAGAGAAACCTCCCCATAAGTTTTCAAATCGAAAGAAGAAGAACAGAAGAGTTCCCCCATCAATTTCAGAGTTCAAGGTGAGAACTACCTCTCTTCAAGGTAGGGATAAACAAAAGAGATCATATCATCTCCTCATAAAAAAAACTTAGTTCTTAGATCCATGAGACTAAGTCTCTCATGAATAAAAAACAAAAAGAGATCATATCATCTCCTTATAAAAAAGAACTTAGTTCTTAAATCCATGAGACAAAATCTCTCACAAATGAGAATTTAATTCTCAGAGCACCGAACTATTCAGAATTGCCAAAAACAGTGTCTGGCGCCGAGCGCTCCACGTGCTTCTCACGTGGGCGCTATTTTATAAGCAGCGCTTAGCTTTTTAAAGTCTGGCACTCAGCGCCGAGCGCTTCACGTGCTCCTCACGTGGGTGCTGTTCTATACGAAGCGCTTAGCACTCCAAGTTTGGCACTCAGCGCCAAGCGCTCTAAGTCTCCACGTGCCCCTCACGTGGGCGCTACTTAACATAGAGCGCTCTGCACTCCTCAAGAAGAGCCTAGCGCCATGAAGAGTGTTCAACACTCATAAAAAAAAAAGAAAGTGGGTGTCAGTATTCATATAAATGTTTAGCATCATGTGTACAGAGAAAGGACTGTGTCCTAGAAAGTGTTTAACACTTTATAACAAAAAGGGAAATGACAAAGACTAAGTAGGCTGAGCCCAAGGTTAGCCAAACCCCAAAATCGACCGAGCCCATAGGTCTTCTTCTAAATTGGACTTAGTCCCAAACAAGGTTATCAAATCTTTGATGAACATTCATTGGTTCAAGGGTACATCTCTCCACACCTCTGATACATGTCGTTGTAATTCTTCAACGTCTTCAGAGAGGTGGAAGGTCCCAATAACCAATAATTCTTGGTATACCCCCAAACCAACAACCCTGTGGACCGCAACGTCCTTAAAACTAAATTGCGAACCGCA
Source organism: Agapanthus africanus (assembly GCA_030015575.1). Lineage (NCBI taxonomy): Eukaryota > Viridiplantae > Streptophyta > Magnoliopsida > Asparagales > Amaryllidaceae > Agapanthus > Agapanthus africanus. The sequence continues at coordinate 403,014,361 of CM057349.1, read as the reverse complement.
ACGTCCTTAAAACTAAATTGCAGACCGTAACATCCCTAAAAACTAAATTGCGGACCGCAACGTCTCTAAACTAACAACGGACCGTAATGTCCTTAAACTAACAATAGACCGCAATGTCCTTAAAACTAAACTCCATGGACCGCAACGTCCTTAAAACTAAATTGTGGACCGCAACGTCCCTAAAAACTAAATTGTGGACCGCAATGTCCTTAAAACTAAATTGCGGACCGCAACGTCCTTAAAACTAACTTGTGGACCGCAACGTCCCTAAACTAACAACGGACCATAATGTCCTTAAATTAACAATGGACCGCAATGTCGTTAAAACTAAACTCCATGGACCGCAACGTCCATCAAACTAAATTGCGGACCGCAACGTCCCTAAAAACTAAATTGCGGATCGTAACGTCCCTATAAACTAAAGAAAATCATGTTGAGTAGATTTTAGTCTAAAATTAAACTATCGTATCCTCAATAAACGTTTGAGTTGATCTTAATCTAAAACAAGGTTAATGATCCTTAAACTAACCCAAACCCAAATCTAAGAAAATACGGATTTGAACTAATCCACGCCCTACGGGCGACAACACAAATTAGTCTTCGTATAAATCCACGGGCAACCTAAAACAAAACAAATATATATGACATGAAGTGACCTTCTGGAGCAGGAGAAAATGGTTACTGTGATGCGGTAATGTAATTAACTATAAGGGCTTGCGCCTGCAGGGAAGAGCGTCCCCACAATAAAAAAACCCCTCGCCAACGAGGGGGAATCTGACGAAGTCTGCTACAACGGCCGCATCTGTTTAAACCTTCGATACATAGTGCCATAAATCAACTTAGCATCTTCGGAGAGGTGAACGGATAAATCCAAATAGCATATGCCGCCAAAATTCATGCCGGACGTCCCAACGTCTCGGTCGCGTCTTTTGGCGGTAAACAGTCACGTGCGCGGTATGCGACCACCGGAAACACCAGCGGAAGAAGGGGCTTAGCCCGTGGGCCGGGAGTTGAACTCCCAAGAGGCTTTGGAGTTAAACTCCTAGGGAAGAAATTGGATATGGACTTGGAGTTAAACTCCCAAAAGGAATGGATTTGGAGTTAAACTCATAAGGGGTTTGGATTTGGAGTTAAACTCCTGAAAGTTCTGGATTTGGAGTTAAACTCTTTTGAGAATTTGGATTTTGGAGTTGAACTCCTCAAAGACTGATTTGGAGTTAAACTCCAAAAGGATTTAGATCTTGGATGGTGAAAAGAGATCCTTTTTCGTTCTCTTCGAGCCTTAGACTTCCCTAAAATGGGTTCTTCTGAGATGGGTTCCTTCTTCCACCTCTTTTTTTGTTGGATCTTGGAGAAAAGGGCCATTGAGATTAAAAGTCTCATTTTTAGAGATTTGATAGGAGATCCGAGATCCCCTTCAAGGGTTTTGTGGTGAAAAACTATTTCTTTTGGGAAAAGAAGAGTTAAACTCTTGATTTAATTCGAAAAAAAAAGAAGGTTTAAAATCTTAGAGAAGGAGAAGGAGGCACAAAATCCTAATTTTTTAGGGGAATGAAAAAGTTGTTTTATTTCATCATAATTTTGCCTTATATAGACTTACAAGTTTACACATAGCCCTTTGGGCTTTACAAAATGGCATTTTCCCATCCCATATCTCATGTGCTTATTTCTTTTTGCACATGAGTCATGGGCTTTACAAAAATTTGGCCTTTTGCCTATTTATTTAAATATTACATTTATTTGTTGTACTTTCTTTGCATGGGACCGGTCTGGGCTTGGGCCCACCTGTTTGGACTTGGGTTTGGGCGTGGGCCCGGCTTGATTCTACAGTAGGGTCCGTTTGCTTTGGCTTGGGCCTACTTGTCCGCGGTTTGACCTTGACTTTGACCTTTAGCCAATGGGGTGTATATTTTAACTCCAACAAAGTACCCCCATCAATGAATGCACGCTCCATATGGATCGTGTGTATGAAATTGATGGATCTTATTTCACATGGAGGTTGACTTGATTTGATTCCCGTTTTTGGAAGGCCGGCACTACCCTTTTTACGACATGGACGTTCGGTGGTTGACGTATCCCCTAGATAGAGTGTCTATTTGATGTTTCTCCAGCACGAAGTGTCGCTGGTTGACGTGTCCCTGGCACGGAGTGTCATTGTTTGATGTTTCCTGGAGACAGAGTGTCGCTGGTTGACGTTTCCTCAGCATGGAGTGTCTATTTGACGTTTCCCCGGCACAGAGTGTCGCTGGTTGATGTGTCCTCGGCATGGAGTGTCTGTTTGACGTTTCCCCGGTATAGAGTGTCGCTGTTTGACGTGTCCCCAGCACGGAGTGTCTATTTAACGTTTTCCCGACACAGAGTGTCTGTTTGACGTGCCCCGGCATGAAGTGTCACTGGCTGACGTGTCCCCGGCACGGAGTGTCGCTGGCCGACGTGTCCCTGGCATGGAGTATTGCTGGTCGATGTATCCCCGAGACAGAGTGTCTGTTTGATGTTCCCCAAGATGGAGTGTCACTGATTGACGTGTCCCCGGCACAGAGTGTCACTGGTCGACGTGTCCCCGGCATGTAGTGTCGTTGGCTAACGTGTCCCTGAGATGGAGTATCTGTTTGACGTTTTCCCAAGACGGAGTGTCACTATTCGACGTTTCCCTAAGACAGAGTGTCACTATTTTTGACGTAGAGGTCTTGTTGGAATTGGTTGGTTTGATTTGTTTTGAGGAGGTTTCAGTCTGTCCGGTGGGACTTCTGATCTTGGAAGTGCTTCCGGATGGGACTTTAGTTTGATTTGTCTGATTCCTGCCTTATTTGGCGGAACCCTTGAATTTGAAGCATTATGTCACGACCCGGAATTAGCACATGACCGGTACTTGAATCACGTGAAGTCTATAGGACCCCACTGTAACCCAAGTAAGCCGAAAACTAAGAAATCTAACCTTTTTAGGAAAATAATGGAGGTGAAGTTTTGAAATAAAGGTATAATGAAATCAAGTTCTTTCTTTTAAAGTAAAAATAAAGTTTGTTTAAAATGCAAGTGGATTATAGACTATAATTTGAAAACATTTTCGTCAGTTGAAATTTGAGCAGCACCTCCTTTGTAAATTTTGATCAAAACAAGAACATAATCAATAATAATATAGGTATCCTCAAACAGGAGCTAGATCTTTGCCAATCGGCGGAAATACAACCACGCAACATGAATATACGACGCCTAAGGCGAAGTTCAATCACAGAAAAGAAAGTAAAGAAAACCAAAATATCATGAAACTCCAGATAAAAAGAATATATATTTATATGTCTCAACTCTAAATCCAAAGAATATACAACTGGTCTCTAAGTCTACCAAATATACATAGTCTGATTAATGGAGCTTTTAACTAAATACAATGAATATATAGTATACAATGGTGGTTACGTTCTGTACTGTAACCCACATACCAATGCAAAACACCCGAAGGAAACAATGTGCGAGCAAGCCGCTACTGATCCGAGCGGTCGATCCTGCAAGATAACTATGGCACAACGGGGGTGAATTGCTAACTCATGAGTAGAAGAAATCATCATGTAAAATCGAATGTATAACGTTCTCCTAGGTCATATTGTAATATAATAATATATCATACCGTGTGGTATCGAAGGTGATCGTGTATTCATATGCATATAATATAATAATATCGTGCATGTGTTAATATATGATACCATGTCATCCATATCATGTATATATGTATCATCCAACGTGTGTCCATCAACAACACATCAAAATCAATATAAAATCTCGAGTGTCCAGCATCGACACTTGAAATCATCATAAAACCCGTGTCTAGTATCGACACATAAATCCTCATATCTCAGACGCCGTCTTATCAGATCGTCCCTCATATTTCAAGCACTGACTCATCAGATCGGTCCTCATATACATCTGTCTTATATCACTCCGGTTGATATCCTCCGGATATCCGCCGAGTCCAGTACTGTCACCGGTAGGTAGTGTTCCCCTGCCAGGCTCAATACCTTTCTATACGATTTTCTTGTCCCGGGGTACCGTACCGGGTCCACCATGTACCCGCAGACGATGACTCCTCACTTCTCGAATCGGGTAATCATCATAGCTCATCACCGAGAAATCTCATGGTGGACGTCGAAATATTATATCAAGAGAAACCGCGTTTTTAAAACAATCATAAGTTTTTAAATAATATCTGTGGTTTCTTAAATCTAGAAATCTCATAAAAACATAATCTCATAAAAGTATGGCAATAATGAAATAATATGTACAAGCACAGAATAATATTGTAATGCAAAGCAAGTGTGTTCATATGAGCGTGTCGTATAGTAAGGTAAAGAACGTGCAATATCTACAATAATATGGGGTACTGTGTACTAATCAGTAACTAAATTACTAACATGTTATAAGGTGATACAATGACATAACAATTTCTAATATATACGTAGTGTTCTCCTCCGAACACAGAGACGCGACCGCGCAGGTCCATTTTGCCTGAATTTAGGGGCAGATGCTATCCGGTTTTATCCGTCCACCTCTCCGAAGATGCCAAGTTGATTTATGGCACCGTATATCGGAGGTTTAGACGGATGCGGACGTTGTAGCAGACTTCGTCAGATTCTCCCTCGTTTGAGGGGTTTTGATTGTGGGGACGCTTTTCCCTGCAGGCGCAAGCCCCTGCAGTTAATTACGCTACCGCATCGCGGTAACCACTTTCTCCTTCTCCAGATGGTCACATCGTGTCGTGTATGTTTGTTTTATTTTTGGTTGCCCGTGAATTGTATACGGAGACTAATTTATGTTGTCGCCCGTAGGGCGTGGATTAGTCCAAATCCGTATTTTCTTAGATTTGGGTTTAGGTTGGGTTTAAGGATCGTTAATCTCATTTAAGACTAAGATCAAGTTAAACGTTTATTAAGGATACGTTAGTCTAGTTTTTAGACTAAGATCTACTTAACAGGACCATTTAGATCCAACCAAAGAGCATTTGGACTCTATTGTTTTAGTTTAGGGGCATTGCGGTCCAGTTTAAAGACGTCATAGTCTCTAATGGTTAAAGACATCATAGTCTATGAGTTTAAGGACCTCACAGTCCGTATTAGTTTAGAGACATCATAGTCTGTAAAGTTTAAGGATATTATAGTCCATGAGTTTAAGGAGCCCCCAATCCATAAAGTTTAAGGACATTATAGTCCATGAGTTTAAGGACCCCACAGTCCATGGAATGTCTGGTTGTCGGGACCCGTCACCTCTCTGAAGACGTTGAAGGATTACAACGACAAATATCAGAGGAGTGAAGAGATGTGCCCTTGAACCAATATTGGTTAGGAGTTCTGTAGTCCAATTTGGGACTAAAATCAAAGATTTATGAGTATATGGGCTCGATTAATCTCAATGAGGGATTTATGGCCAACTTGGGCTCGGGCCATTCAGTTAAAATGTTAAACATTTAACAATGCTGGGCATTGGTTTGAATTCTGACAATTATTTTTGTCTTTTACTGAATGCTGAGCACTCATTATAGCTCTGGGGCTCTTTTTTTATAGAACAGTTTATGCTCTCTTAGCACACATGTGAGGAGCACGTGGTGTGCTTGGCGCTGTGCGCCAATCAATGAGCGCTTCTTATGATGTAGCGCACACGTGAGGAGCACGTGGCGCGCTTGGCGCAGTGCGCCAGACAATGAGCGCAGAGCGCTTCTGGTGAAGTAGCGCACACGTGAGGAGCACGTGGCGCGCTTGGCGCTAAGCGCCAGTCAATGAGCGCATTGCGCTTCTGGTGAAGTAGCGCACATGTAAGGAGCACGTGGCACGCTTGGTGCTGTGCGCCAGATAATGAGCGCAGTGCGCTTCTGGTGAAGTAGCACACACGTAAGGAACACGTGGTGCGCTTGGCGCTAAACGCCAGTCAATGAGCGCATTGCGCTTCTGGAGCGCTAAGGCTCTTTTTAAGCAGCTTTGCACCCTGAGAATTAAATTCTCTTTCTTATAAGAGATTTTGTCTCATGGATTTAAAAACAAAGTTCTTATCTTTTATAGGAGATGTTTCAATCTCTTATGTTTTTGGTGAAAAACTCTGCCATTATGGATCTATGATCCCAAGAGAATTGAATTATTCTTCCCTCTTTTATAATGAGATATTATAATCTCTGAAAGAAAATTTGTCTTATAGATCTATGATCTGAAGAAGATTAAGTTCTTCCCCTTATTTTTATGATGAGATATTTTGATCTCTGTTGTGAAAAACCTTGGTCTTATAAATCTATGATCTGAAGAAAATTAAGTTCTTCCTCTTATTTTTATGATGAGATACTTTGATCTCTATTGTGAAAGACCTTGGTCTTATAGATCTATGATCTTAGAAAAAAAGTAAATTCTTCTTTTTATATGAGATGATTTCATCTCTCTGTTCTTTTTTTTTACCTTGAAGAAAATTTTCTTCTTCTGAGAGCTTGCTCTTTGTCTTTGAAATTTCTCAAAGTTTATGGGGGGATTCCTCTATATGAGATTTGAAGTCTTGGGGCGTTTACATAGGGCAAGTTGATTTGTTGAATCCGTTGAAGAGATCTTTTCTCTAATTGATTTGGGGATTTCCCCACCGTTGGATCTTTGATCCCAGGGCTTCTGTTTTAAAGAAGGCAATCTTCTTATTTTTAACAAGATTAGGAAATTTTTTCCCATACAGAATTTATTCTGTATCTTGGTGATTTTTAATCACCATTGGATCTTCGATCCAATGGTGCTCTGATTTTCAGAGCGCAATCTTTCCTGTTTGGAAAGATTGTGAGGAATGTTTCCTTAACAGAATTTTACTATGGTTAATTGATTATGTTTGTTGGATCTTTGATCCAACGGTTGGGAACATTTAGTTCCAGCGCTAGCGCTCTCGTGCTTTGCACGTGATGCGCTGCTTAGATTGCAGCGCACTTAGCGTTAGCGCTTACGTGCTTTGCACGTGATGCGCTGCTTAGAGTGCATCGCTCTTAGCGCTAGCGCTCACGTACTTTGCATGTGGTGCGCTGCTTAGAGTGCATCGCTCTTAGCGCTAGCGCTCACATGCTTTTCACGTAAGCGCTGCCTCAGAGTCTTTGACTCTTAGCGCTGGCGCTGCTTCATTTCAAAATTTGAAATTTGAACAGGGTTTTGCTCTGATTGGGGGAAACAAATGCCTCCCCACCGTTGCGCTCACGTGGCTCATACGTGAGTGCAGTGGTGGCAACATCTGCGCCCTTAGATCAACGTAGAAGTTGAAACGGCTCTTAGTTCCTATAAATAGGACCCTTAGCCTTTTAGATGATCTCTGTTCATCTTCTCACTTTTTCTTCTGAGAATTATTTCTCTTTCAGAGCATAGCTCTTCCCTTTAAGAAATTTCTTAAGAGTCAAAACTCTGCCCAATTTAGGTATAAATTGAACTTTTAACAGAGCTTTTCTCTCCTTAGATCATAGATCTAAAAATATGTCTTTAGGGTTTTACCCATTAACAGAGCTATGCTCATTTCTAAGATGTAATCTTTTTTAGGGTGATTTTAACCCATGAACTGGAATATAGTTCATGAAGAACTTAAGGGTTTATTCACATGTCTTGAAGATCTTGGAGTTTTTTACTCTGTAGAAACTTTGCTTCTTAGGGTTTCCTGATGGATTGTTTCATCTTCCTTATAGAGCATTGCTCTTTAGAAATTTTGGGGGGGGGGGGGGAATTTTATTCCCCTCATGATTAATTATGACAGTTGTCTGTCTATTGCAGAGCACTGCTCTCAATGGGAGATTTACTCCTTGGCCCGAGGAGCCCTCATTAAATGAGAATCCTTTGAGGATTTTCTTGTTTAATGTCAATCTCATCAAATGATGAGACTGTTTTATTAATGATGAGTTATCATCTAGATTGTGTGGGTCCCTTTTGGCCCCTTTTTACTGCATTGTAGTGCGGTACGAATTTAAAGTACCCAGTGCCAGAACTTGACTTATAGCATTGATGGCTAACTTTGTTCTATTTCACGCAGGTACCATGTCTTTCGATTATTCGTTTCCTTTTTTCCGTTCAGAAAGCGGGTTCCCTACAGCGCCAATGGATAGGGAAGTCTTCGCGCTGATAAAAGATCACGACCCAGAGCACAAGAATCTTCATCTATGGGGAACATGGTATAGTCAAATTATCAGGGGCCGACGGAGCTTTTCTTCTGCGACGCCTTCGGAGCCTATCTCGGCGATCCCTTATGCAGATGCACCCCCGATAAACTATGCCGTGGAGGAGGTCAATTGGACTTCGAAGGGTCTCCTTCAGCCTTCTATGGCTGCAATACCCGTACAGCCACCGGCGGCTTTGGATACTCTAAGACGGCGTATATGCTAGGGTGAGTCGCATCCTTGGGGACAGCCATATAACATAGGCTTAACTCCCCGCCACCCAGCCGGATATCTGCAATGGGCCCGCTATATTTTGTCGGCTAAGAAGTCGCAGCTGCTGAAGCTTGGGTTGTAACCCACAGTTTATGCGTCTCTCTTCTAGTATTCCACGCCTCCTGCCTGGTAGGTCAAGGCTTTTCTGGAGCAATGGAACATTCCGACCCACACCTTCCTTCTGTTGGATCGAGAAGTTTCAATTTCTTTAGAGGAGTTTGCCGAGATTTCCGGTTTACCGGTTAAGGGAGAACATTATGAGGAGCTGCTTCCTCCGGATGAGTACATCTTTGCCACCAAGTCAATGGTAATGGGTCTTACCCCGGAGAACGCCATTCAACATCAATTCCCGAGTTTGATAAAGGTGTTGAATATCTATGAGAGCCTCTTTCTCGAATCCGGGGCCGCGAGGTTAATTTCACAGATTTCATCGCCCGTTTTCTCCGCTCAGAAGTCCTGTCGAAGGAAGTCGTGAAATTTTCCAAACTCGATGATCCTTTTGGTTTCGGTTTGGACAACCAACCGACAGCGAAGGTGAATCATAGAAATTTCTTTCTCCCCAACACCTCGGTCGTCTCTTTCACAGAACTTGCAACTCCTGGAATTGACGAAGAAACATTTTTTGGGGTTCCTCGGGCTATGGCTAAGCTGGTTTGCACTTCCGATGCACCCTCGCCATATGAGGCCGTCCGTTTTTTATCCAGCTCACCGAATAGTTACTGGGATGCAAGTGGCCGTCGGGATCGCTGGGTTAGCCCATTTATATCATGGCCTCAGCTTGGCAACAGACACTATTGAACCAGGGGTGCAGCACGTGAACTTCTCGATGCATTATTTTATATCCTTGATCGAGCTACATGTACTTTGCATCTTCGGTATCTACAAAAGGCCTTGCTTCTATGACAAGTGTAAATTCCCTCGGATCATGCGGCTAGTCGACGCATCCATTGTAAATCCGACACCTTGGGAAGCTAGGGGTTTTCTCCTTCGTCCGGACACGGTTGGAGATGGCATGACCTTCACCGATAAAATTCTGACCATCGGCCAGGAATCCGCAAAAACGGTGCAGCCATTACAGGACATCTTTAAAGACGGGGCCTCTGTCTTGAAAGCTCGGGAAATTCTTCATTTATACTCCATCAGGCCGGGCTTTCTCGTGTTTAGGCAGAATAATTTGGCGTTGTTTATGAGATACAACCCGCATCATTTCACCCAGCAGTTAAGCTATAATCAGGGCGTCCCGCTTGAGGCCTTCTTGGTAGAACCGGCTGCTACTGAAGAGGGTATCCGGAGCGCGTTGCATCATTTTATGCGCCTAAACACAGGGTCCAACTTCTTCATCAGTGAACCGAGTTGTGTTCCGAAAGCCCTGAATGTGTATGTGGCATGGTATCAACATTCGATGGGCTCATTATTAGGAAAGAAAAGCGATTGCTGCTTGATCGCAAGGGCACTGCCCCGGCTGGTAACCCCGCCGTTCCCTTAAACGACGGACTATTGTCCGTCCTCCCTTGAGGGAAGCTGCTATGGCTGTGGTACCACGTATTATCCCTGAGCTACCCCAACCCTGTGCTCCTGTAAAAGTGGTAGCTGCGGCGTTTCCTGAATCAGGGGTGGGTACGGAAATTGGGGATCGTCGCCCAAAGTTGCCCGCCAAGCGCAAGCCAGTATTGTCGGCTGCTGGTACTTGTTCGCAGAAAAAGAAGAAGTCGCTCTTCTCTGTTGACGTCGTTCTTGGCCAGGAGCCTCATGCTCCTTACAGCGAGGGCATAAGTGAATACGGGACCAACGAAGGCTTATTCATGGTGCCGGATGATACTGATCTAGAGGCTGCTATTGCAGCTTTCGAGCGATTAGCTAGCCACAAAGCAGGACTGATCACCTTGCACAGTCAGGTAGACTTCAGTCGTATCTTTCCGCTGTTACGTTTTTATTATCATGCTTTGACTGACACTTTTTTTTACAGGCATCTCCACTGAAGAAGCTCTCGCGGCTTCTCTTAAGACTTTTGAAAAGGAGGAAAGGCTTCGTGCTTCCTTGGGCATTGGTACATTTCGGCTCACTGTGCCACCATTCCCGTTTTTATGTGTAAACTAACTCTTCTTTTCCATCTTATTGCAGGGACTACCTTGACTGAGGTTATCCCAAGTGCAGTGCCGATCGCGAGTGGTGATGCGGCGACGCTCCCAAGGCCGGCTGCCGAAGTCCTAACTTCCCCAGTATTGCCGAAAGAAGCTTTGCTCAAACAGCCAATGACGGACGCCGTAGAGGTTCCAGAGGTAGAACTTGGTTCGAATGATGACATCTCCTTGACGAGGCTTTGAGGAGGTCACTTCTCTCTGCCAAGGCCGACAAAAAACGTAGAAAGCGCGCAACTAAGGAACATGATGTCGCTTTGGCTATAGGTGCAGGCTCAAGTACTATTCCATCTGTCACTATTTCCTCCGAAGATGTTCCAGCCGCCTTGTCTACCATTCATAGACAGGTTTTGCAGGCGGCTCGAGAGGCAATCGAAAAGCCGCCTCTAGGTAACGCAACATTGGATCCTTTTATTAGAGTTTGATCTTCAGATTCTCATATATCGTATCCTGTAGGGCTAAGTCTTGGCGATGAGGCAGCAGGTGAGATAACGGCAACCGCTGAGCCTGAAATGGCTACTCTCTCCTAAGAGTTCGGGACTGCTCCAATTGCCGCTCTTTCCCCTTACGGTTCCCTGCCATCGCCCGGCATTGCGAGTGTCACGACGACTCTCGTAAAATCGGGGGATGAAGCCACTGGTGGCGAAACTATCCCCCCAAATGAGATCGAAGAAGTCGTGATGCTTGGCGATGCTTCCGTCACCGTTTTGGCTGATAACCTATCTGGTAGGTCTTGGGTCGCTACATTCTTTTCGTTTTGCAATCCCTTCTGATGACATTTTGTTCCTTTCGCATGTAGGTGTGGTGAGCGCTGAGGTTGTGACACCTGAAGAAGCACCACCAACTGCTGCTCTGACGGTCGCTGCCCCTTCGTCTCCTTTTATATCCTCTCAAATGCTGGAAGGTATGGGTTTGCGATTAATTTAAATCGGGGACAGCATCTTTCGTCTACTGACCATGTATCATCGTAACCTTGCAGGAGCTCTCTTCGATCATCTGTATCAAGTGCTGAACCCGCACTTTTTCTTCCAGTCGGATGTCATTTTGCCTACCAGTGTGGGTGAGTATAGTCCCCCCCTTTTTTAAACGACGTCTTTTCCTTTCTTCTACGGGCAGCCATGTCATTGCTAATGTCTTCTTTGTATTACTTGTAGCCTTACAATTTGAAGGAGGGGATGAGGGTATTGTCACACCACCAGTACTTCCAGCTCTGCCTCCTGTTGCAGCCGGTATAAGTAGATCTATTGTTCGTGTATTTTTCTTTATTTCTTGAGCCAACATCTGACTATGATTTATTTTGCAGTGGTCGCACCGACTCAAGCTCCGATCGAGTCTCGCATGATAATGCCGGCATGGCCCTTTTCTAGACGTCCATCTTCAAAAGGCGCTGTAACCAGTCTGCGTATATTGAGTGAATACATCGAGGAGCTTGACACGGAGGCCCCTACATTCGCTGCAGATTTTGCTGTCGAGGTTAATCCAATGTTGGCAACGCTTGTGAACTTCCATTACAAAGGCGTCGTTGAGTCTTGGGTTAAACATTGCAGGAAGATTGAAGCTTGCCTGCATGAACTTGAGCTTAGGCGTCCTGTTCCTGAGATTCTGGCTTTGAACTCCCAGCGGGCTGCATGGGTTGAGCAAAGTGCCCCTTTCCTTCGCCATTTCGAACAAGAGGCGATCCTTAAGCGAAAGGAACGTGAGGCGACTTTCGCCGAGTCTATCCAATTGCGTGCCCAGGTCAAAGCGAATGCTGCGCAGTTGAACTCTATCTTTGAAAACCTTCAACGATTTATTTCTGACGGGCTAGTGCTGAGAAAAAAGCTTGACTTCACTGAGCAGGTTACGCAGAGTCAGGAAGCTGCTCAACAGGAAATCGATGAAAAGCTTTCATCCTGCTTACAGCAACGGACTCAAATTGAAGCGGAGCTGGCCGCGGCGGCCGATCATGAGAAGGAGTTGAGAGGAGTGCGCGAGCAGCTAGCTGATTTATTGAAGACGCCTCCCTCTCAGTAGCTGTTTTTGTATAGATTGTACACTTGTAACCTTTGAATAACGTGTATCCATTTTTTATTCTTTTATATGATTCGTCTTGTACTCAATTGAACTCATGAATAAAAGATACACATTTTTTTATCTACCACTGTTGCTTTCTTCTCTTTGCTGTGTTGTCGCCATGTGATTTTAGCAAGTGTGGGCTGTAGATAGTAGGTAGCTGTCCATCTTGGACTCTTAGCAGGGTAGCGATGGCTTGGAAAACAGGTTTAGGTCTGTTGCCCAAGACTTTTCAATTTTATGAGGCGTGAGGGTCGCACAAAGGTCTTTCTCCCTACAAGTCGAGAGGATCTCGTAGGTGTATTTCCTCCTTAGGAATCGTGAGGATTCCTAAGTGTGTTTTCTCTTGAGAGTCGTAAGGATCTCTCAAGAGAATTTTCCCGCTTACAAATTGAGAGGACTCGTAAGTGGTTATTTCCCTCCTTGTCGATGTTCGGCTTCGGAGAGTGTAGCCTGTGAATAGTATGCAAGCGCCCATCTTAGACTGACTTGCAGGGCCCCAGTGCTTAGGAAACATGTCCTTATCCTCATTGCCTATGGCTTTTCCCTGCGAGTCGAGACGAATCGAGAAGTTCTCGCAAGGATACTAATTTCCTCATGAGTCGAGACAAATCAAGAAGTTTCCGCAAGAATATCCTAACGTCACAGTTAACCTCTGCTCTTTACGACAAAGGTTTGTTAGGGTCTGTAGTACTAGGGTTTTGTCCGTCGTACCGTTTGTTGACGTCGTATATTCCTGCAAAGACATTGATTTCTCTGCAGGTCGACGTGAATCGAGATGCTCTCGTTAAGGATGTTGATTTCCTTGAATAGAGGTTTTTGCCAAGGACGCTGATTTCCTTGGGGGTTGAGACGAATCGAGGTATTTCTACAAAGACACGGATTTCCTTGCGGGTCGATGCGAATCGAGATGCTCTCCTCAAGGACGCTGATTTCCCTGAATCGAGATATTTGCCAAGGACACTGATTTCCTTGGAGTTGAGACGAATCGAGGCATTCCTGCAAAAACACTGATTTCTCTGTGGGTCGACGCGAATCGAGATGCTCTCGTTAAGGACGCTAATTTCCCTGAATCGAGGTTTTTGCCAAGGACACTAATTTCCTCGGAGTTACGATGAATCGAGAGATTCATGCAAAGACACTGATTTCTCTGCGGGTCGACGCGAATCGAGATGCTCTCGTCAAGGACGTTGATTACCTTGAATCAAGGTATTTTTCCAAGGACACTGATTTCCTTGGAGTTGAGACAAATCGAGGTATTCCTGCAAAGACACCGATTTTCTTATGGGTCGACGCGAATCGAGATGCACTCGTCAAGGATGCTGATTTCCCATCGGGGTATTTTGCCAAGGACACTGATTTCCTCGGAGTCGGTTGACTAGTTTCCGAGACGGATCGTTGATCCGGCGGGGAGCTCATTGGTTGACTCTAGGTTGTCCGTGGACCGTAGAGTCTTGGAACTAAGGACTTCGCCGTAGCTCCGCTTTGTTTGACGTTGCGTCCGAATCCTGCTGGAATGAAGAGGAACGCCGTTGTTGTTCCTTTGGGATGCAGATGTTGCCGTTAAGATTTGGAACTAAGGACTTTGCCATGGCTCCGTTTCGTTGTGTCCCTTCCGTGCCCTGCTGGAATAAGAAAGAACGCCGTTGTTGATCTTCTGGGATGCAGATGTTGCAGTTAAGATTTGGAACTAGGGACTTTGCCATGGCTCCATTTCGTTGTGTCACTTCCGTGCCTTGCTGGCATAAGAAGGAACGCCGTTGTTGATTTTCTGGGATGCAGATGTTACTGTTGAGATCTGACTTTGCCTTTTGACAGGATCTGGTGGGGGACATATGATTCCCTTCTCGTTTATGCCTATGGATTGTATACAGGGGTCAGTATGGACTTGCCTGCAGGGCAAAAGTTTCAATCTTTCATTTTTTTATTTCTTTTCGCGATGCTCTATCATTTCAGCTTTTTATATCGCGAAAGTCATGATTGTCCAATCATTTCGGCTATTTTTCGCGGTGCCCAATCATTTCGGCTATTTTTTCTTTTTACTCGCTGTTTTTTTATTGCGAGTTGCCCAACCATTTCGGTTATTTTGTATGCATATATTTTTACTTGCTGATTTTGTTGCAAGTTGCCCCATCATTTCAGCTATTTCATATGCATTTTTGGCTCGCTGATTTTTATCGCGAGTGTGGAACTTGGAATCTGGTGCCAATCTTAGAATCAATATCGCTACGACTGGAATATTACCAAGAGCGAATCATCATTTGCCGTGAAAGGACTTGGGATTTGATACCGATTTAGGCATCAGCATCGCTACAACTGGGATATTGCCAGGAGCGAATCATCATTTGCCCTTATCGATTCAAACAAAGGTGGCTTAGCAAACAGGATTAAGATCCTGTTGACTAAGGCTTTTGACTTCATGAGCCGTAAGGGTCTCATAAAGATATTTCTCCCTATGAGTCGTGAGGATCTCGTAGGTGTCTTTTCTCCTCAGGAATCGTGAGGATTCCTAAGTGTATGTTCTCTTGTAAGTCGTAAGGATCTTGCAAGAGTGTTTTCTCCTTGTAAGTCGAGAGGACTTACAAGGGTTGTTCACCGTGTGAGCATATCCCTAGTCGCCGGTGGGACTTTGTTAGGGAAATGTTTATTCGTGCCCGTAGATTGTATACAAGGGTCAATATTGAAACGCTTGTAGGGCAGTCTGGGGAAGGTGATGGCTTAAGAACAGGTTCAGATCCCTATAACTTAAGACTTTTGAATCTTATGAGCCGTGAGGGTCTCATAAGAGGAATTCTCCTTACGAGTCGTGCTCGTAAGTGTGTTTTCTCCTTAGGAATCGTGGGGATTTCTAAGTGTGTTGCTCCCTTGTAAGTCGTAAGGATCCCACGCAGGTATTTTCTGCTTACAGGGTCGAGAGGACCTTGCAAGTGTTTTCTAACGAGATTGTGCCTTTTTAGGTTTTCACAAACTCGCCGGTAGCCCTGCTGTTTTCACTCACGGAGCCCTTTCGGGTTTTCATCCGGGCCCATTTTTCTTGTGGACGTACCATGTTTTTTTGGGTCAGCCTTAGGATGCTGCGGCCCGTAATAGTTTATAGATGTCTTGGTCAGTTGCTAGTTTTAGGACATTGCGGTCCATCGTTAGTTTAGGGACGTTTCAGTCCGTTGCTTTGAGGCGAAGTTTCGCCAGATACTCTATGAACAAGTAGGTTTCCCCTCGATAGACCTTGTCGCATAATCCAAGGATTTTGGCACTGCTCCTGCCCCCAGCTCCTCTATGTTATCTTCTAACGCTGAGTGAGCTTCTTTGTTATTTAGCGACGAATGAGAGATCATGTGGCAACATGCCACATAATTTTCGGGTTCCTCTGACGAGTCGTCTCCCTCATCATTGTCGTTATCTTCACTTTCAAGGATGTGATTAAGAAACTCTTGAAGCATGACTGGGGTTCGCGTCTTCTGGTTGTATTCCTCCAGTGCGTCAATATGCTTTTGCAGATCCGTGCGCTTGTCGTTAGACTGCACGGGCTTTTCGATCATCTTATTTTTCTTTAAAGATTTTGACGGCTGGGCATGGGCGTTTTGACTATCGCTACCAATTCTTGGCGTCGGGCGTTGCTTCAGCATTCCCTCAATGACTTCGGGCTCTAGCGGACTTTTCCACCTAATCGCCCGGCATGTTTGGATATCCTTCAGCATTCCTTTCATTTTGGCTGAAAGAGTGACCTCCCATGGAGCTTCTTCTATGAATGAGCACGATGCCCCCGGCATGTCCATCTTTTTTGGAGCATTTGGTTGTGGCGGGTTCACCTTTCAGTTTTCAGACAACGCGAATTTGCCTTGCTGGTACTGGTCTTCAACCCAGTTTTTGAAGACATAGCAATCTTCGATTGGATGACCCATTACTCGATGGTAGGGGCAGTAATTGGGATCATTAACATCGTTCGGTTGTAGCGGGTGTCTCGGTTCTGGTAGAGTGATGAGCCCGTTGCGCACTGCTAGTTCGAACAGTCTCCTTATTTTATCTCGGGAAAACGAGTAAGGACGTCTCAACTTCTTATTGAGGGATTGCCGCTTCTTGCTGTGGCGAACAACCGGTCTCAGGCCACTCGGTTGTTGTTGAGCGTTGGCAACGAAGGTTGCTTTCCCTTTGCCCTTTTCATTCCGAGGCTCCGTCTTTGAAGAGGAAGGCCTATGGCCCATCTGGTCCATTTGGGCTAGCTTGTCAATTAAGGCCTGGAAGGTGGTCGGCTTGAAGAACATCATGAATTGGGATATGGTCGCCTGCGGATCAAGAGTACCCATGAACATGCCTACCGCAGGAGCTTCTTTGATGCGTTGTTCGCACTTCGACCATAGATTCCGCCACCGTATCGCGTACTGCACCCATGTCTCGCCCGGCTTCACCCTGGCATTAATTAATGCTGTGATCATGGTACGTTCGTTGGCGCTTGCGAACCTTTGTGTAAAGAGTAACTCTATTTCTGTAAATGTCTTAACGGAGTCATTCGGGAGTTCAGAGTACCATTCAAATGCTGTCTCCGATAAGCTGCCAACAAACTGGCGAAGCAGCAGTTTGTCATCACCCCCAGTATTACCGCACAAGGCTCTGAATTGAGCAACGTGCTGGTGTGGATTTCCGGTCCCCTTATACACATGGAATTTGGGGATCATATATCTTGTCCGGTACTTTATTTGGTCATACCAACCTGGATAGGGTCGTCCAGTCTTAACAATTTGGTCGGCATCTTCGCTTGCCTGGTGAGCTCGTATCTGTTAAGCTATGTAATCATCGAGCGCAGCCTTCGAGATTGTTTCCTCCTTTACAGCTGAAGATGCCAGAAGGGGGTTTGATGTCTCCCATCTATCATCTTCAATTATTATTGGAGGATCTTCGGCTGGAGGGTCCGGCCGGAGGGTCCGGCTCACCATATCTTGAAATAAAAACGCCATTCGTTTTATGTTGGCAGCTTGTTTCGCTGCCTCTTTGTCCTTCTTCTTGAGGATTCTGCGGAGGAACTCAGCATCGGTTTCTTGTTCATGACCCTGCTCTGACGACGTCTCCGGGCTTTCTTTTGGCCCAGTGAGTGCGGACATTTGTGTTAACATTTCCTGGAGCTTCTGCTGTTGTTGCTCCTGAGCCTTTGTCACTGACCGGGTAAGCGGTCGGTGACCCGTAGAAGCACGGCTTTCCTCTTTTCCGGAAGCCATATAAACAGTATGCACTATCATGCCCCCATACTTGGGAAATTTGGATTCAGTGTTTGTGCAATTCGTTACAGGCACAGGGATCTTCTCCGGCCTTCTTCTTTTGTGAGCGGTCGAAGTTGAGGGGGCCGTTGCAGCGGGCACCAAAGTAGATGACACCTTCTGCGGCATGACAGGGTGGTCCTTCTCTTGCAGAACTTTCATCTTCTTCAGTTGGCGAGAGTAGTCTTGGTTGATCACCGAGTTTTGGACCTGTTGCCAAACCTTATGAATTTTGGAGGACAACCGCTGAGGGGGTTGTTCTGGCTCTACCTTTGTAACATTTTTCATAGGTGGAGGAGATCTTTTCAGCACGGCAGTCGGAGAGTTCTTGCAGACCCTCCTGAGTGGTTCAAAGCTGTTCCCAGTTGGAACAGCAGTATCAATTTCCACCATTGGAGCTGGCGGAGTCAGTCCAGAAGGAGAGCTGCCCCCAGCCTTCCTTACTCGGAGCCAGTGGCAACGTCAAGCATGTCGTGCGGCCGGGATCACCTCCGTTGTTGGATGAGCTTTTTCATGCCCCCTGCTTTGAGGAGAGGCTGTTATTGGTGCTAGCTTGTCAAAGACCGACGTCCGTTGGGAGGGGATAGTCAATCTTGCGAAGGCCGACTTTCGAACAGGGGAAGCAGCCTTCGTGACTTCGCATGGAGTAAGAGCTGAAACGGCCAGTCTTGTGAAGACCGACTCTTTAGTAGGAGAAGTCGCCTTGACTATTTCAGGAGCAGGAATGGCTATTCGCTTCGGGATGGCCGCTTCAGGTATCGCGGGTTTCTTCATGGGCCCACTTGAGCTTTAGCCCAGTCTGCTGAAAACTGAGGCACTGGACTTGGGCGACCCGTTGAGAGGGGTGCATTACAGATTCCCCCTACGTAGGGTAGGCTGGGGTTTATTGATTATGGGAATCCGAATCTCCGGCAGCCGCGGACTAAGCTGCCGTTAATTACCCCTCGCCTTTAGAGCGAGAGAACCTCCGATTAACAGGTTAAACTGGTCGTGCGAACTCAACGTGCAGTGTTGTGTTTTGAAGGGGTTTTAGGAATATCGGGAGCCCCGCAGAGTTTTAACGGGGGTCCCGCTACCCGGATAGCAGGCTGAGGGTCAAGGGGGCTAGCAGCCCCCTTGCGGGGTTCGGGGCAGCGCCCCGTTAGAAATTTTTTCTAACGGGGAAGGTATATTTAGTGTGGAGTATGTGTATGTACATATAAATAAAATAAAATAAAATAATAATAATATAATAAAAGGGGGGAAATGGTGTTCAAGGGCCGCGCATGGCATTGGACGTACATGGGCGCCTTAAAACCCGGGGTCACATGGGCACACGTGACCGATGGGCGCCTTGACGTCCCGGGAGTCATGTGCGCACACGTAACCGATGGGAGCCTTGGCGCCCCCGGGGTCACGTGGGCATACGTGATCGATGGGCGATGGGCGCCTTGGTGCCCCGAGGTCACGTGGGCACACGTGACCGATGGGCGCCTTGACGCCCCGGGGTCACGTGCGCACACGTGACCGATGGGCGCCTTGGCGTCCCGGGGTCACGTGGGAGCACATGTTCGATGGGCACCTTGGCGCCCCGGGATCACGTGGGCGCACGTGACCAATGGGCACCTTGACGCCCCGGGGTCACGTGTGCACACGTGACCGATGGGCGTCTTGGCGCCTCGGGGTCACGTCCGCACACGTGACCACGGGAAAACACCCGCGGAGAGGGGCTTAGCCCCTAGGCTGGGGAGTTGACCTCCCAAGGCGATTTCAGGAGTTGAACTCCTAACAAGAAATTAATTTATGGAGTTAAACTCCCACAAATCTAGAAAGGAGTTAAACTCCTAGGAATTTTTGGCTCTTCTTTTGAGCCTTGAGTCAGTCCAAAGTTAGATTTTAGGGATGAGTCTCCTTCTTCCTCCTCTTGATCGGCAGGATCTAGGAGAAAAAGGGGGGTAAGACTTAAAAGTCCCCCCTTTTCGAGATCTGATTGGAGATCCGAGCTCCTCTTCGTAGGTTTTGTAGTGAAGGACTATTTATTTTTGAGAAAGGGAGAGTTAAACTCTTGATTTAATTCCAAAGAAAGAAGAAGGTTTCAGAACCTTGAGGAAGGAGAAAGATCTCAGATCTGGATTTGTTTTTGGAGAGAGAAAAAAGTTGTAGAGATATTTCATTATCTTTACCTTTATAGGCCATACACTTTACATATAGCCCCTTGGGCTTTTCAAAATGGAATTTTGCCTATCCCATGGCTCATGTGCCATTTCTTTTTGCACATAAGCCATGGGCTTTACAAAAATTTGGTTTTATGCCCGTTTTTCTTACATTTATTCGGAAAATAAAATAAAAGAAATACAACAAAATTTTGGCATGGGGGGAGTCCGACCGCTTCATGTTCGGGCTAGCTCCGGGCATAGGCCCACTTGACCTGGGCTTGGGCCCACCTGGCTTGGTGTTGACTTTGATTTTGACTTGGTCAACCGGGCTGTAAATTTTTACCCCAAAAAATTGCCCCTCATCAATAAAGGCACACAGCATATGTGGGTCGTGTGCAAGAAATTGATGGATTTTCTTTCACGTGGAGGCGACTTGATTCGGCTCCCACCTTTTGGGAAGCTGGCACTACCCTTTTTACGACATGGACGGTCGATACTTGACGTGTCTCTGAGATGGAATGTCTGATTGACTTGATTCCGAGGCGGAGCATAATTCCGACGAGGAGGTCGTTGCTGCCCTTTTAGCGACGTGGACGGTCGGTTCCGCCCTTTTTACTACTTGGACGGTCGGTGCTGCCCTTTTTGCGATGTGGACGGTCGATGCTGCCCTTTTAGCGACTTAGACGGTCGATACTGCCCTTTTAGCGACTTGGACGGTCGGTACTGCTCTTTTTGCGACTTGGACGGTCGGTTCTACCCTTTTTGCGACTTGGACGGTCGATACTGCCCTTTTAGCGACTTAGACGGTCGGTTCTGCCATTTTTGCGACTTGGACGGTCGATACTGCCCTTTTAGCGACTTGGACTGTCGGTGCTGCCCTTTTTGCGACTTGGACGGTCGGTGCTGCCCTTTTTGCGACTTGGACGGTCGGTTCTGCCATTTTTGCGACTTGGACGGTCGATACTGCCCTTTTAGCGACTTGGACGGTCGGTTCTGCCCTTTTTGCGACTTGGATGGTCGATGCTGCCCTTTTAGCGACTTGGACGGTCGGTGCTGCCCTTTTTGCGACTTGGACGGCCGGTTCTGCCATTTTTGCGATTTGGACGGTCGATGCTTGACGTGTCTCCGAGATGGAGTGTCTGGTTGACTTGCTTCCGAAGCGGAGCATAATTCCGACGAGGAGGTCATTGCTGCCCTTCTAGCGACGTGGATGGTTGGTTCTGCTCTTTTTACGACTCCAATCAGTTGGCATGTCGATTGGGGATGATTGGTCTTTTGAGGACCAATACCAATTCACCTTTCTTGAAAGCGCGGAGATGAGTTATCTTGTCATAGGCCCGTGACATTTGGGATTGGTATAGCTCCAGATTTTGCTGCACAGCGAGCCTCTTTTCTTCGAGGACGTCGAGCTCTTCCAACCGAAGAAGGACGTTTTCCTCCTCCGTCAACTCGTGTTAATTACCCCTCGCCTTTGGAGTGAGGGAACCTCCGATTAACGGGTTAAACTGGTCGTGCGAACTCAACATACAGTGTTGTGTTTTGAAGGGGTTTTGGGAATATCAGGAGCCTCTCAAAGTTTTAACGGGGGGGCTGGGGGTCAAAGGGGCTAGCAGCCCCCTTGCGGGGTGCGGAGCAGCGCCCCGTTAGAAATTTTTTTCTAACGGGGAAGGTATATTTAGTGTAGAGTATGTGTATGTATATATAAATAAAATAAAATAATAATAATAATAATAAAAGGGAGGAAATTGCATTCAAGGGCCGCGCGCGTGGCATGTGGACGTACATGGGCGCCTTAAAACCTGGGGTCACGTGGGCACACGTGACCGATGGGCGCCTTGGCACCCCAGGAGTCACGTGGGCACACGTGACCGATGGGCGCCTTGGCGCCCCCGGGGTCACGTGGACACACGTGACCGATGGGCGCCTTGACGCCCTGGGGTCATGTGCGCACACGTGACCGATGGGCGTCTTGGCGCCCCGGGGTCACGTGCGCACACGTGACCACAAGAAAACACCCGTGGAGAGGGGCTTAACCCATAGGCTGGGGAGTTGAACTCCCAAGGCGATTTCAGGAGTTGAACTCCAAACAAGAAATTAATTTATGGAGTTAAACTCCCACAAATCTAGAAAGGAGTTAAACTCCTTGGAATTTTTGGCTCTTGTTTTGAGCCTTGGGTCAGTCCAAAGTTAGATTTTGGGGATGAGTCTCCTTCTTCATCCTCTTGATCGGCAGGATCTTAGAGAAAAAGGGGGGTAAGACTTAAAAGTCCCCCCTTTTCGAGATCTGATTGGAGATCCGAGCTCCTTTTCATAGGTTTTGTGGTGAAGGACTATAGCCAGATTGGGCTTGGGATGTGGTGGCCCCATCCTTGCTTTTGCTGTGAAGATTGTCGCTGGGGCGCCCGCCCGCCATATAGACCGTATAGATAATATATCCAACCGTCCTTTTATCACCGGCGGCTGATTTCACAGATCACTGTCTTGACCCCCCTGTTTCGGTAGCGGGCAGTCGATTGAAGGCGGCTGGCCTGACCAGGTTCTTGAATGGTGCTGCCGCTTCTTTTCTGGGTTTGCCCCGCTCCTTTCGTGCGGCACAGAGTACCTGATAGACTCTTGAAGAGACAATGCCATACTTTTTCTGTTGGGGCCGGGACACGTCTCTTTGTAGCGACGTTCGGACCGCTGTCTTCTTGATTCTGGCGGTCATGGCATTTTTCTAAACCCACTTCAGAGGTTCGAAGGAATTGCTGATTTTTACGGCCGATTCAGTCGATGTCGCAGGACGGTTCTGCTCTTGGAATCTCACACGACTCCGCCTGGCCAGAGTCCTGGCCCTCTTGTTGGCTCAATACCTGAGCCGCTTCTACCTTAACTTTTCTGTTTTAAGCACTTGGCAGACTTCGGCTCTTCGAGAAGACGCCGTAGATCGATTGATAGAGAGGCCAGAGGAGACGCTCGATCGTGCATTTGTCAGAGTCATTGCCTGAGCTCGTCCGCAACGATTCATGTTGTCCTTCGTACCGGAAGTCTTGCCCCCGGCTGGAGCGTCAGGGAGTCGTTCAGACACCCTCTTAAGTTTCAATTGTGGTGCCTTGGCGATCACGGCATTCGGCCTCTTGCCTCTTGAGACCAGCTTGGCCTCCTGCTTTGTCGGGATTTCTGCCAGATGAGCGCTTCCGACAGGGTAGATGACTACGTAACTGAACTGGCGGGGCAGTTCCTCCCACTGTCGACTGGGGCTTGCGGGGAGAACCAAACGAGCGTTGATCTTGACCACGTACGGAATCGGGGTCGCGTTGGAAGCTGAATTCTTCTTGGGAGACATTGTCGTCGAAAGTTGATTGCTGCACGAAAAGAAAACATCATTTCAGTATAAGCAATCGATATGTATATTGATTGAGTTCGCATGAACGTTTAACCTGAAATATGGGAGGAGAGAAAAGTCCCACCGGGCGTGCCAGAAATCTGTAGGTTTTTTTCGTCACCCATTGAGATCGGAATATGCGCGCGCTTGTCGGGCGCATTACAGATACCCCTGCCTAGGGTAGGCTGGGGTTTATTATGGGAATATACCGATTGGGCATGCAAAGAAATGTTATATCTGCCAAATTCACGATGATTTCATTCACAGGCACCCCAATCTGTTGCATCCTATGGTGGCGTCGTGGCCCTTCGAAGTCTAGGGAATCGACATAGTTGGTCCAATTGATCCTCCGTCATCCAAAGGCCACCGGTTCATACTCGGCTGTTCTTGGGAAACGACAACCATATTCCTCTTCTCGTAGAGAGACTGGGGGTAGAATTTGCCGGCTCTTCTGGATGGATCAACTTCGATCCCTCGATGTCGGACTATGAAGCCCAGGAATTTTCCCGATGACACGCCAAAAGCGCATTTCAGAGGATTCATCTTCATATCGTATTCCTTCAGTTTGGTGAGAACGCTCCTAAGATCTTGGATGTGATCGGCCTTGGCTTTAGTCTTGACGACCGGATCATCAACATAACATTCGATGACCTTATGAATTAGGTCATCAAAGATATTGGTCATCGCCCTTTGATATGTAGCACCTGCGTTCTTCAGTCCAAACGGCATTACTTTGTAGCAGTATATTCCGATCGGGGTTCGAAATGCTGTGTGCTTCTCATTCTTAGGCGACATCTTGATCTGATTATATCCAGACGAGCCATCCATAAAGGTGAACAACTCGTAATTTGAGGTGTCATCGACCATCATTTCCATGACCGGTAGCGGGAAGCCGTCTTTAGGACAAGCCTTGTTGAGGTCCCTGAAATCGACACAAACTCGGATCTGCCCATTTTTCTTCTTCACTGGGACTATGCATGCGATCCAGTCCGCATATTTCTCTACCCTGATGAAGCCAGCATCGATGAGCTTCTTGGTTTCCTCGATGACCTTTTCTTCTAGCTCTCTTCTCATTCTTCGAGGAGCTTGTTTGACTGGTTTAGCATCAGGAGATATAGCCAGTTTATGCACGGCCACTTCAGGGGAAGGCCAGGCATTTCTTTGTATGTCCACACGAAGCAGTCGACGAACTCATGCAGTAGGGCAATTATCTGTTCTTTCATTTCCTCTGACAGGAGTGAGCTGATATAGGTCGGCCTTGGTTTGTTAGGCGTTCCTAAATCGATCTCAGTTAGCTCATCGAAGGTTGCTTGTCCGCCATCTTCGAGCTCTTGGGGAGCTTCTTCTGGCTCGGCTAGCTCGTTTTCATCATTTGACTCTTCGCTGGCTTCCCCAATATGGATCATATAGCATGCCTTAGAATCAGGCTAGATGAAACCTATGCCCCTTCTATCTGGGATTCGTCCACCGATGAGTATTCGGAGCTGAGGCGGATGCCATAGCCCTTCATAAAACTTTGCTTCGGACTCCGATTGATATAATCGGCATCCGCACCTTTTGAAGTATTTCCGCATCTCGGGCGCATAGTATCTGGGATTGAGGACGGCTCTTATGCATCTCTCATAGGGAAGGCACGCGGCAGAAAGATCGTCCGGGTGCACAACGGGGTTTGACCCATAAAATAGGATGCCCTTCTGTCCATTTTTCCTCCCAGGAACGTAGAAAGTTTTCAGCTGGTCCACGGTAGAGACTGACAATGCGTCAAGCTCTTTGCACATCCGTTCCGGCACCCTTGTGACAGCTAGGGGCCCTTCTGCAATTTCGAAGGTCTCTTATAGTTTTGTTTGTTGCATAGGGGCCCAATATGCACAGCTGTTGCACGGCAGGTCCTCTTCCTCTGACTCTTCAGTGTCGCTGCCAAGATGAAGGCAGACTTTACTGCTAGATGGGGCCTTAGTAACAGATTCGTCCGTATCGCTACCGAAATGAGGGCGAGTTTTACGGAAGGACGGACTTCCAGCGTCGGACTCATCGGTGTCGCTACCGAAACGAGGGCGCACTTGAGCGTTTTTGCTTTTGAAAGTGACAGCCGGCTCAGATTTTCCTTTGAGTTTCGGGACCGTTCTGTCTTTGGTCAGCTGTGGCTCAGTACTTTGGGGCCTTATAAAGTACCGAGAATCCTCATATCGGACTTCATGCACACCGAACGGCTGGATCTTTCCGTCAACGCGTCTTTCTTTGCCATCTTTAGTATACTTCATGCATTGATGGAGAGTTGACGGGATGATGCCGTAATCGTGGAGCCACAGCTGTCCCAAGAGAATTTTATAAGACGTGTCAGCATCGATCACGTATATCTTAGCTTCAGTTTGCAGATCCCCAAATTTGATTGGCAAAGTTATAGACCCCAGAACTTGCTGGTAGTTTTGATTGAAGCCTTGAATGACAATCCTTTCCCTTGACAGGTGTCGGACGTCCATTGACAAACTCTTCAGAGTCC
Source organism: Agapanthus africanus (assembly GCA_030015575.1). NCBI lineage: Eukaryota > Viridiplantae > Streptophyta > Magnoliopsida > Asparagales > Amaryllidaceae > Agapanthus > Agapanthus africanus. Next base: position 402,988,519 of record CM057349.1, on the reverse strand, counting down.
GCAAGTTCATAATGGTCACTGAGGACCCCGGATCGATCAATATGCGATTAATCCGATCTCCGTCGCTGTACCCGGTCACGTAGAGCGGCCGATTATGCTCAGCCATTCCCAGTAGCAAGTCTTCGTCCTTAAACGTGACCGCGGCAGCATGCAAAGCGTACTGGGCTTCTTTCATGTTAATTTCCGCAAATTGAGCCTAATACCGCTCGGGGTTTTGTAGAGCGTGAATGAGGACATCTCTAAGCTCCTTAGATAGGACTAAGGCATCGTAGATACTCAGGAGAGACGGAAGCTTCCGGAGAAGAGCCAAGACATTATAGTCCACCGAGGAAGGACTTGAGTTTTTATCAGCCGGTTCTCTGCCATCTTCCTCATTAGCCACCTGTTTTTTCTTTCCTTTTAGGGCGTTGCCCTGATTTGGCGGTAGAGCCATGCCGCTTCTAAGCTAGATTTGGTTGGCCTTTGTGGCGAGCTCCTCGTCCTCTTCGGGAAAACAGAGCTCCTCCTCAGAGTCGCTGCCAAGATGGATGGCGTAGCAGGTCACTACAGGAATCTCTTCATTGGAGTCTTCTTCTAACTCCTTCAGAACCTCAGCCGCTTCTACAGGGAAGAACTCTTTCAATTGAATTAGAGTCCTTTCCTTCTGTTCATAGTCTTCGAGAGAATCAATATATTTTTGAATGGTCGATCTCCCTGCAGACTCTTTTTCGCGCCGAGCTGCACTTTTCTTCTTCTTGAGCTTTTTGGACTTTGAGCCTGATGTAGCCGCATTGGCAGCTGGCATGGTAGGCTTCTTCTGCCCTTCCCATTCCATCTTGGGCTCTTTCCGAAGTAGCTTTATCATTTTCTTTGTCTTATTAGATATGTACGTACTCCACGGAGGCTGCGGTGGGTCCGTTTCATTTCTCAGGGTAGCGGGTTCGGCTGTCTGCTCCAAGAAGGCTTCAGCTTCTGTCTGTACAAAGTTGGTGGTTGCAACTTGATTGTTCACCAATACACTTTTGGACAGCTCGATCTCTCCAGCCTTGTTCTGCTTCTTGACCCAGTCTTTGAAGATATAACAATCCTCGATTGCATGGCTCACTACTCAGTGGTACGGGCAATACAGGGGATTGTCGGTCATTTTTGCCTCTTGATGTCTTTTCGACTCCGGCAATTGTAGACCATTGTTCAAGGCATCTTTAAATATCTTTCAGACCTTGTCCCTCCTGAAAGAGTAAACCTTGTTCTTTTTCTCCTCTAGGGAATACCCATCTCCTCCCAGCAATGGCTTTCGAGACCGGTTGGTTTTGGATTCGCCCGCCCTTCGCTTTTCTTCATTGTCGGACGCATTGAAGACATTGGGACTGCTGGAACTCCCGCTTCTACGGTTGTCCTCCCGCTTTCTTTTCCATATCTTGTCTCTCTGAGAGTCCGGGGTGGACTCTTGCTTCGAGCGTTCCAGCATTTGGACTTTCTTGGTTAGCTCTTGAAGCGTCTTGAGGCCTGCTGTACACAAGAATGGGACTATCCAATTGCTGAGGTTCCCAATGAGAAGGCTGGCGGACTGGTCCTGCTCCAGTGCGGTTCGCACTTGACTGTAAGATTACGCCATCGGGCGATAAAGTCGGTGTTGCTTTCATTCTTCCCCGGCTTGGTCCTCACAAGGTCGGCAATGGAGATTTTATCACTGACACTCATGAACCTTTGCCGAAACAGAGACTCCATTTGGGCAAAGGCAATGACAGACCCGTCTGGTATACTCGCGTACCAGTCGAAGGCGATACCGGTCAGGCTGTTAACAAACTGACGAAGAAGGAGCGCGTCGTTGCCCCATGTATTTCCGCACGAGGCTTTGAAGTGGGCGACGTGCTGATTTGCATTCCCCGTCCCGTCAAATCTTCCGAACTTAAGAATGATGTAGCCGCTCGGGAACTCGATCAGATCGTACTGTGCGGGATATGGCCGCCCACTACTGCCAATTTCTTTCTAAGCTTCAGCTTCAGCTACCAATGTTTTAACTTTACTGGTGACCAAGTCCATTATTCGATCTTGTGTTAGCGGGATAGTGCTATCTGGGGCCAAGGCGTCCCCAGAAGCGGAATGTGGCCGGCTTTCATGCGGTTCGACCAGTCTTGGGCCCAAAAGAACGGGCATTGGCTGCTTTGGATTGTCATCACCCGGCTGATTAGTAGCGACTTGTGCTTAATTGGGAGGCGCTCGAGCAATTTGAGCCGTAAGCTGCATCACAACGTTCGTTAAGTCGTCAATCTTCGAATAGAGCTTGGCCATCTCTCTATCTTTGCTCCTGAGCTGTTTTCGAAGCTCTTGAAGCAGCTCTTGCTCCGCTGTCCAGGGGCAGAAGGTCGGCTCTTCCTCGCTGTCTGAGCTTGACTCTGCATGGACCAAGGGGTCTTTCTGCCTATCATCCTCATCGAGAGGGTTTTCTTCATCCAGCGGAGGCGGCTGTTCTTGGGAAACGGCAACCACATTCAACTTTGGAGCGGAGAAAGATCTGATCATAGTCAGGAGCCGGCAAATTCTACCCCCAGTCTCTCTATGAGAAGAGGAAAGCACAGAATAGAAGAGCAGTCCTGCCAAAGAAGCTTCGATCATTCAAGACGAGTCCGATTGGAGGGAACCCTTCATAGAGTACCTTCGATACGACAAGCTGCCCGAAGGAAAATCTGCAAGGATTCAGCTGAAGAAGAGAGCTCTCCGATACGTGTTTATAAATGACACGCTATATCGTAGGTCATATGACCAACTCTGGCTTAGGTGCCTGTCATCGGCCGAAGCCCAAAAAGTTATGAAAGAAGTTCACTCAGGCGTCTGCGTGGCTCACCAGTCCGGCCCCAAAATGCGGCTTCAGATCAAACGGCTTGGGTATTACTGGCCCACCATGATACGGGATTGCGGAGAGCATGCAAAGAAATGTTTTATCTGCCAAATTCACGGTGATTTCATTCATAGGCACCCCAATCCGTTGCATCCTACGGTGGCGTCGTGGCCCTTCGAAGTCTAGGGAACCGACATAGTTGGTCCAATTGATCCTCCGTCATCCAAAGGCCACTAGTTCATACTGGCTACAACAGACTACTTCTCCAGATGGGCTGAAGCTGTCCCGCTAAAAGAAATCAAGACAGAAGATATTCTGATATTCTTCTAGCATAATATGCCAAAACCAAAATCCCCAAATCCTATCATGACAGATGATGATTCGCTCCTGGTACCATATTCCAGTGCAGCGATGCTGATGTCAACCTGATTCACATCAAATCAACAAGACAAGCATCGACCGTCCAAGTCGCAAAAAGGGCAGAACCGACCGTCCAAGTCGCTAAAAGGGCAGTATCGACCGTCCAAGTCGTAAAAGTGGCAGAACCGACCGTCCAAGTCGCAAAAAGGGCAGCACCGACCGTCCAAGTCGCTAAAAGGGCAGCATCGACCGTCCAAGTCGCAAAAAGGGCAGAACCGACCGTCCAAGTCGCTAAAAGGGCAGTATCGACCGTCCAAGTCACAAAAATGGCAGAACCGACCGTCCAAGTCGCAAAAGGGGCAGCACCGACCGTCCAAATCACTAAAAGGGCAGCATCGACCGTCCAAGTCGCAAAAAGGGCAGCACCGACCGTCCAAGTCGTTAAAAGGGCAGTATCGACCGTCCAAGTCGCAAAAATGGCAGAACCGACCGCCCAAGTCGCTAAAAGGGCAGTATCGACCGTCCAAGTCGCAAAAAGGGCAGAATCGACCGTCCAAGTCGCAAAAAGGGCAGTACCGACCGTCCAAGTCGCTAAAAAGGCAGCATCGACCGTCCAAGTCGCTAAAAGGGCAGCATCGACCGTCTATGTCACAAAAAGGGCAGCACCGACCATCCAAAGTTGAATGTGGTTGCCGTTTCCCGTAGTTGAATGTGGTTGCCGAAAGGGCAGTACCGAAACGACAAAGAAAGAAGAAGGTTTTAGAACCTTGAGGAAAGAGAAAGATCTCAGATCTGGATTTGTTTTTGGAGAGAGAAAAAAGTTGTTGAGATATTTCATTATCTTTGCCTTTATAGGCCATACACTTTACATATAGCCCCTTGGGCTTTTCAAAATGGCATTTTGCCAATCCCATGGCTCATGTGCCATTTCTTTTTGCACATAAGCCATAGGCTTTACAAAAATTTGGCTTTATGCCCATTTTTCTTACATTTATTCGGAAAATAAAATAAAAGAAATACAAAAAAAATTTGGCATGGGGGGAGGCCGGCCGCTTCATGTTTGGGCTAGCTCCGGGTATTGGCCTACTTGACTTGGGCTTGGGCCACTTGGATTGGGGTTGACTTTGATTTTGACTTGGTCAACCGGGGTGTAAATTTTTACCACAACAGTGGGATCAAGGTCCCGAAGAATAGCCCAATGGTGGCTTGGATCACTTGTTCCACCGACATTGTGAAAAGGGAGGCCGCTTGGGGCCCATAGGTCACTCCTCCGGCGAGGACGGAGTGGGACTTGTTGCGATTGTTGCAGTTGGAACAGTTAGAGACCATTGATGTTCTTTTTTTCTGCACGGGAGCAAAACCAAATCTTAGTACCTCGAACCTAAGAGCAACCATATCAAACCGCGATTCGTTCGCGAACACGACACACGAAGTATGGAGTGGAAAGAGGAAAAGGTCCCACCGGGTGTGCCAGAATCTGTTCTCCTCCGAACACAGAGACACGACCGCGCAGGTCTGTCTTGCCTGAATTTGGGGGCAGATGCTATCCGGTTTTATCCGTCCACCTCTCCGAAGATACCAAGTTGATTTATGGCACCGTATATCGGAGGTTTAGACGGATGCGGACGTTGTAGCAGATTTCGTCAGATTCCCCCTCGTTTGAGGGGGTTTTGATTGTGGGGACGCTCTTCCCTGCAGGCGCAAGCCCCTGCAGTTAATTACGCTACCGCATCGCGGTAACCACTTTCTCCTTCTCCAGATGGTCACTTCGTGTCGTATGTGTTTGTTTTATTTTTGGTTTCCCGTGGATTGTATACGAAGACTAATTTATGTTGTCGCCCGTAGGGCGTGGATTAGTCCAAATCCGTATTTTCTTAGATTTGGGTTTGGGTTTGGTTTAAGGATCGTTAATCTCATTTGAGACTAAGATCAACTTAAACGTTTGTTAAGGATACGTTGTCTAGTTTTTAGACTAAGATCTACTTAACAAGACCATTTAGATCCAACAAAAGAGCATTTGGACTCTATTGTTTTAGTTTAGGGACATTGCGGTCCAGTTTAAAGACGTCATAGTCTGTAAAGGTTAAAGACATCATAGACTATGAGTTTAAGGACCTCACAGTCCGTAGTAGTTTAGAGACATCATAGTCTGTAAAGTTTAAGGACATCATAGTCCATGAGTTTAAGGACCCTCCAGTCTATAAAGTTTAAGGACATCATAGTCCATCAGTTTAAGGACCCCACAGTCCATAAAGTTTAAGGACATCATAGTCCATGAGTTTAAGGACCCCACAGTCCATGGAATGTCTGGTTGTCAGGACCCGTCACCTCTCTGAAGACGTTGAAGAATTACAATGACAAATATCAGAGGAGTGAAGAGATGTACCCTTGAACCAATATTGGTTGGGAGATCTGTAGTCCAATTTGGGACTAAAATCAAAGATTTATGAGCATATGGCTCGATTAATCTGAATGAGGGATTTATGGCCAACTTGGGCTCGGCCCATTCAGTTAAAATGTTAAACATTTAACAATGCTGAGCATTGGTTCGAATTCTGACATTATTTTTGTCTTTTACTGAATGTTGAGCACTCATTATAGCTCTGGGGCCCTTTTTTTATAGAACAGTTTATGTTCTCTTAGCGCACACGTGAGGAGTACGTGGTGCGCTTGGCGCTGTGCGCCAGTCAATGAGCGCTTCTTATGATGTAGCGCACACGTGAAGAGCACGTAGCGTGCTTGGCGCAGTGCGCTAGACAATGAGCGCAGAGCGCTTCTGGTGAAGTAGCGCACACGTGAGGAGCACGTGGCGCGCTTGGCGCTGAGCACCAGTCGATGAGCGCATTGCGCTTCTGGTGAAGTAGCGCACACGTGAGGAGCACGCGGCTCGCTTGGCGCTGTACGCCAGACAATGAGCGCAGTGCGCTTCTGGTGAAGGAGCGCACACGTGAGAAGCACGTGACATGCTTGGCACTGAACGCCAGTCAATGAGCGCATTGCGCTTCTGGAGCACTAAGGCTCCTTTTAGGCAACTTTGCGTCCTGAGAATTAAATTCTCTTTCTTATAAGAGACTTTGTCCCATGGATCTAAGAATAAAATTCTTATCTTTTATAGGAGATGTTTCAATCTCTTATGTTTTTGGTGAAAGACTCTGCCTTTATGGATCTATGATCCTAAGAGAATTGAATTATTCTCCCCCCTTTTATAATGAGATATTATAATCTCTGAAAGACAATTTATCTTATAGATCTATGATCTGAAGAAGATTAAGTTCTTCCCCTTATTTTTATGATGAGATACTTTGATCTCTATTGTGAAAGACCTTGGTCTTATAGATCTATGATCTGAAGAAGATTAAGTTCTTCCCTTTATTTTTATGATGAGATATTTTGATCTATGTTGTGAAAGACCTTGGTCTTAGAGATCTATGATCTTAGAAAAAGAATTAAATTCTTCTTTTTATATGAGATGATTTCATCTCTCTGGTCTTTTTTTTACCTTGAAGAAAATTTTCTTCTTCTGAGAGCTTGATCTTTGTCTTTGAAATTTCTCAAAGTTTATAGAGGGGTCCTCTATATGATATTTGAAGTCTTGGGGCCTTTATATAGGGCAAGATGATTTGTTGAATCAGTTGAAGAGATCTTTTCTCTGATTGATTTGGGGATTTCCCCACTGTTGGATTTTTTATCCTAGAGCTTCTGTTTTACAGAAGGCAATTTTCTGTTTTTAACAAGATTGGAAAATCTTTTCCCATACAGAATTTATTCTTTATCTTGGTGATTTTTAATCACCATTGGATCTTTGATCCAACAGTGCTCTGATTTTCAGAGCGCAATCTTTCCTGTTTGGAAAGATCGTGAGGAATGTTTCCTTAACAGAATTTTACTCTGGTTAATTGATCATGTTCGTTGGATCTTTGATCCAACGGTTAGGACCATTTAGTTTCAGCGCTAGCACTCTCGTGCTTTGTATGTGGTGCGCTGCTTAGTGTGCAGCGCTCTTAGCGCTAGCGCTCACGTGCTTTGCACGTGGTGCGCTACTTAGACTGCAGCGCTCTTAGTGCTAGCGCTCATGTGCTTTGCACGTAAGCGCTGCCTCAGAGTCTTTGACTCTCAGCGCTGGTGCTGCTATAAAGCGCTGCTTCATTTCAAAATTTGAAATTTGAACAGAGCTTTGTTCTGATTGGGGGAAACACGTAGAATGGCAATTACCGATGATGTGTGTGTGAGCCGGCAAGTAGGTGTACGTGCAATATTTGCATCATCGATAATGGTGCATGTGTCTTAGTAAACGAAGTTACATACAGATAGGGTATGAAGCATGGTGTATAGATATCGTAAATCAAAATAATGCAAACGTATGCAGAAATAAGAATTCGTAAATGCTAACGGTATAAAAATAATACGCAACTGCGTATGAGCCATACAGTAATAGTTTAAAATAGTACGAATCATTGTTTTTAGAAAATAGGGGTTACGATGTTTTAGAAAATACACCATTTGAAATGGGGTAGCGTCCCTTGAAGTTATCATTCAAAAGTGTGTAACGATTCATTAGTTTTGAAAATAGGTTTGGCTCTAGACATATCATAATCTCTACTATGTGAATTTAAACATGCTTTTCTCGAGTCGATCTATAAGTCGGCGATCCATCCTCCTCATATCACGTACGGAATAAACCATCGTACGATATCATCAAATCAATAGTACGGATCTATAATCACGTACATCATCTCATCTCGTATCATCATATATTATCTCATGTCCTTGTTTCCTGATTTAAAATCAGGAAAACCTACGGAGGAGGCATCACGTGCTAGCACGTGACCAGCGGTCACGTGTTGACACGTGACATGTAAAAGCGGCGGCACAAGGCACATTCGTTCCCTGAGTAAATCAAGAAAAAAGCTCCAGAAAAGGCATCACGTATGCACACGTGACCAGTGGTCACGTGTTGGCATGTGATGACCAAGCAGCGGCAAAGAGCAGAGCGTAGAAGGAAGGGAAGCCCATTCCAGGGGGGTCACGTGCGAACACGTGACCAACGGTCACGTGGCCACACGTGACCAGATTCAAGAGCCCTATTTTTATGACAGAGTTAAAATCTGTGAAAAGATGTCTCAAGTCTTTCCAAAGTGGAAAAGAATTATTTGGAAACGTTGGATTAAAAATCTAAAGGTGATTAAATATCACCTATTTATGGAAAAATCTTGAACTTGGAAAGATTTCCCCTTAAAATCTAACCGAAATAACAAAGGAATATCTTTGAATTTGAAATCCAATGGTGAATAAAATTCACCTAATAATCCAAAGGTCCAGATGAATGATGAATGCAAATCAAATCTCTCAATGAAAGATTCACTAAGACTAATTGATTCTGCTCCTTCTCCTATAAATAGGAGCCAAGAGATATACAAAAAAAAAGAGATATATAGAGAGACAGAGATATACACACAGAGAGAAATAGAGCCTCGAGACTTCGGAAGAATTTGATCTTCTGCAAAAGAAAACCTTAGGTAAGAAAGGAGAGGCTTTTAAAAAGAGAATTTAATTCTCAAAGAGTTTAACTCTTATATTAAAAAGAAGAACTTAGTTCTCTCTTTAGTAGAGGATCTGCAGAGTGTACATCTCCCCATGAATTGAGAATTTAATTCTCATTGGGTTGAGATCCTGCCATACAGATCCAAAGCATAGAGAGGGAATGGAAGTTTGAGAATTTAATTCTCACAGAATTATAGGAATTTAATTCCTTTGAAATAAAATTAGGGTTTAACCCTATGTTATAGGAATTTAATTCCTTCAAAATAAACAGAACCAGGGTTTAACCCTAGTTAAGAACTTAATTCTGTCAAAATAACAGGAATTTAATTCCTTCAAGAAAGCAGAAATTAGGGTTTAACCCTAGGATAGAATTTAGTTCTTCACATACATCAGGAATTTAATTCCTACAGAAGAAAAGCCGGGGTTTAACTCCATCTAAGAATATAATTCTTCAAAAAGAAAGTAGGAATTTAATTCCTCTAAAGTTATAGCTAGGGTTTAACCCTATGAAGGATTTAATTCCTAAAAGATAAACAAACATGCAAAGAAGCAGGGTCACGTGCTACCACGTGACCCCTGAAAAGTTCCACAGAGAAGGGCTTTGAGGCAATGACTCACGTGCCCCACGTGACCCCTTGGCAGAAGCTCTAACAGACAAACATTTAAATGCCCATCACGAGACAGCACGTGATGCTCCAAAGTATTCAATACTTTTGGCAGAATAAAATGAATTGAGGGCGCTCTCACGTGCTACCACGTGACCCATCTTGCCTAAGTGTTTAACACTAAAGTTGAAACCTCCATATCCAGTGTTCAACACTGATTTTCTTAGTGTTTAAACACTAATTTGGAAAACTCTATTTACAGTGTTTAACACTGACTTTCTTGGTGTTGAACACCAACTTGGAAAACCCTGTTTCCAGTGTTTAACACTGATCTGCCTTAGTGTTAAACACTAATTTGAAATCTCTCTGGCCAGTGTTTAACACTGATTTGCTTTAGTGTTTAACACTAATTTGAAAGCCTTGTTGCTAGTATGTGACACTGATTATATTTTGGTGTTAACACCAGTTTGTGAATCTCAATACCAGTGTTCAACACTGTTGGTCTCTAGTGTTCAAACACTGGCCTTAGCCTAATTGGCTAAGTTTCTAGAGGCAAAGCCTCTTCTTCAATGAATCAACAGAGGGCCAATATCCCAAACACAATTGGACTTAGCCCAAGATGGCCATAAGTCCTCAATTCAAATTCAACTGGGCCAATGGGTTCATAATACAAAAATTGATCTTAGTTTCCAAATTGGACCAAAGATCATTTTATCTACCCTGATTCAAGGGTACATCTCTTCACTCCTTTGATACTTGGCGTTGTAATTCCTCAACGTCTTCAAAGAGGTGACGGGTCCCGACAACCGTACATTGATACGGACTGTGGGGTCCTTAAACTCATGGACTATGAGGTTCTTAACCTTGACCGGGATGTCTTAAAACTAACAACAGAGTATGATGTCCTTAACCTTGACCGGGATGTCTTAAAACTAACAACGGACTATGATGTCCTTAACCTTAACCGGAATGTCTTAAAACTAACAACGGACTATGACGTCCTTAACCTTGACCGAGATGTCTTAAAACTAACATCGGACTGTGGAGTCCTTAAACCCACGGACTATGATGTCCTTAACCTTGACCGCAACGTCTTAAAACTAACATTGGACCGCAATGTTCTTAAACTACCTATTGACCGCAATGTCACTAAACTAAACAACAGGGCTCCCTTAATTGCCCTATTGTTGGATCTAAACGATCCCGTTAAGTCGATCTTAGTCTAAAAACTAGGCTAACGTATCCTTAACAAACGTTTAAGTTAATCTTAGTCCTCAATGAGGCTAACGTATCCTTAAACCCAAACCCCCAAACCCAAATCTAAGATAATACGGATTTGGACTAGTCCACGCCCTACGGGCGATGACATAACTCAGTCTCCGTATACAATCCACGGGCAACTAAACAAAAAATAAACACACACGACACGAAGTGACCATCTGGAGAAGGAGAAAATGGTTACCGAGATGCGGTAGCGTAATTAACTGCAGGGGCTTGCGCCTGCAGGGAAGAGCATCCCCACAATCAAAAACCCCTCAAGCGAGGGGAATCTGACGAAGTCTGCTACATCGGACGCATCTGTTTAAACATTCGATACACGGTGCCATAAATCAACTTGGCATCTTCGGAGAGGTGGATGGATAGCACCAATTAGCATCTGCCCTGAATCTCAGGCAAGACGTCCCCGTCGTGCCGTCATTCGGAGGGGAACAGATTCTGGCACGCCCGGTGGGACCTTTTCCTCTTTCCACTCCACACTTCGTGCGTCGTGATTCCCGAACCAATCGCGGTTCGTTAATGGTTGCCCTTGGGTTGCGAGGTACTAAGATTTGGCGTTTTGCTTGGTGCAGAAAACAAAGAACCAATGGCGTTCAACTGCTTGAACTGCAAATGCAACCGACGCTCCGCCTCACCTGGAGGTGTAGCATATGGACCGCAGGCTGCTTCCCTATTCACTATGCCTGTGGAGCAAGTGACCCAAGCTACTACCGGTCTATTGTTTGGGACCATGCTCCCGCCGGTGAACATTGATATCCCAATGCTCGTACCGGAAGCTTCGAAGAAGTCGGTCTTCGATCAACTTGCTACTCCTACGGCCCCTCTCAATGGGTCGTCCAATTCTTCAGTCTTCACCAGACTGAGCCTGAACTCCAAAGGGCCCGCCAAAAAGCCCATGATACCTGAGAAGGCCATCCCAAAGAAGACAGCTACTCCTGAAGTCGTCAAGACGGCTTCTCCTCCCAGAGGGTCGGTCTTCGCGAGACTGACTACCTCCGTTACCGCTCCCGCTCAGAAAACTGCAGCTTCTCAACGAACGTCGGTCTTCAAGAGGCTGACACCGGCAGCAGCCCTTCCCCAGAACAGGGGGTAAGACGCAGCCATCGCTGAGCCAGTCCTAATAACCCGTCACGCCCGACGTCGCCACTAGCGCCGGATAAGAAAAGCTGGGAGCAACTCCCCCACTAGGCTAACTCCACCAGCTCCAACGGTGGAAGCTAATGCTGCTATCCCAACTGGGAACTGCTTTGAGCCACTGAACAGGGTACGAAGAAACTCGCCAATTGCGGCACTCAAAAGATCTCCTCCACCGGTAGAAACTGCCGTGGAAGCAGAAAAGCCGGAGCAGTCCCTTCAATCGCTGTCCTCCAGGATCTACAAGACATGGCGACAAGTTCGAGAATCTGCGATTGATCCTAATTACTCTCGCCAACACAAGAAGTCTAAAGGTCGGCCAGAAGAAAATTCCCCGATCAAGCAACAAAAGGTGACGACCAATTGGGTGCTCAAAGCAACGGCCCCCTCAACTTCAACGGCCTACAAGAGAGGAAGACCAGAGGAAGTCCCCGCTCCCGCAGCAAATATCAAGGACAATAAGCTAAAACGCCCTGAGTCTGAGGGCATGATGGTGCATACAGTATACATGGCGCTGGGAAAAGAAGACAGCAATGCATCCACGGGTCATACACCGCTTACACGGTCAGTGACCAAAGCTCAGGAGCAACAACAGAAGCTCCAAGAAATGATGAACGCGATGGCCGCACTCACTGGGTCGAAAGAAAGCCCCGAAGCACCATCCGATCAACGCCAGGAGGAAGAAACTGACGCTGAGTTCCTTCGTAGGATACTGGAGAAGAAGGATAAAGAGGCTGCTGAACAAGCAGCCAATATACAACGAATGGCCCTTCTGTTTCAGGACATAGTGGGTATGATGATCCAACACGAACCCTCTACTGGAGATCCTCCAATCATTCTTGAAGACGACAGGGGAGAAACGTCAAATCCCCCACCCGCTCTGTCAATGGCTAAGGAGGAGACAATCTCTAAGGCTGACCTAGACGAATACATAGCCCAACAAATACGCGTTCACCAGGCGGCTGAGGCAGCTGGTCAAGTTGTCAGGACAGGAAGACCATATCTGAGCTGGTATGACCAAATCAAATATCCGCTGGGCTACACAATACCAAAATTCCATGTCTATAAGGGGACAGGCAATCCCCATCAGCATGTGGCCTAGTTCAGGGCGCTTTGTGGCAACACTGGTGGCGACGATAAACTGTTGCTTCGCCATTTTGTGGGCAGCTTATCAGAAACGGCGTTCGAATGGTATTCAGAACTCCCGAACGATTCCATCAAGACGTTCGCTGAAATGGAATTGCTATTCACTCAGCGATTCGCAAGCGCCAGCGAACGCACTCCGATAACATCATTAATTAATGCCAGGGTGAAACCAGGCGAAACGTGGGTTCAGTATGCTATACGCTGGCGAAATTTGTGGTCGAAATGCGAACAACGCATTGAGGAAGCGCCCGTGGTGGGCATGTTCTTGGGTACACTAGATCCTCATGCAACCATCTCACAGTTCATGATGTTCTTTAAACCAACCACGTTCTAGGCTCTGATCGACAAGTTGGCCCAGATGGACCAGATGGGTCACAGACCGCCTCCCTCGAAGCCAGAACCTCGAAGTGACAAGGGTAAAGGGAAGGCAACCTTCGTTGCGAACGCACAGCAGCAACCCAGTGCCCCAAAGCTGGCGGATCAGCTGGAAGAAAGACGGTGGTATTACAATGAGAAAATGAAGCGCCCCTACTCATTCCCGTAGGATAATACAAAGAGGTTATTCGAGCTGGCAGTATGCAACAGGTTTATAAACTTGCCAAACCCAAGGCGACCGCCACAACCCACTGAGGTGAATAACCCCAACTATTGCCCTTACCATCAAACGGTAAGTCATCCGATTGAGGACTGCTTCGTCTTCAAATGATGGATTGAGGATCAATACCTCCAGGGAAAGTTTGCGCTGTCCGAAAAGTGGAAGGTGAACCCGCCACAGCCGCATACTCCTAAGAAAGCAGATACACTGGGAGCAACTTGTTCCTTTATTGAAGAAACTCCATGGGAAATCGTGCTTTCAGCAAAAACCAAAAGTATGCTGAATGAGCTCCAGACATGCCCGGCGATCAGGTGGAAGACCCCGCTGGAACCCCAGATCATTGAAGGGATGCTGAAGCCACGCCCAACTACAAAGAGCGGTGGTGATGGCCCAAGTACTCATGCCCAACCGTCAAAATCTTCGAAGAAAAAGAAAAAGAAATCCAAAAAGCCCGTGAAGCCTGGAGACAAGCGCACGGATTTGCAGAAACAGATTGACGCGCTGGAGGAGTACAATCAAAAGGCGCGGACTCCCGTCACACTGCAAGAGTTCCTCGACCACGTCTTTCAAGAGGAAGATGATGGAGAAAGCTCGTCGGATGAGTCCGAGGGATATGTAGCGAGTTGTCATGTGATTTCCCATTCGCCTACGGACGATGAGAAAATTCCTGGCACTGAGAAACTGGGGGCACAGCCTGAGCCACGACTTGAATGGCCAACAGATGAAATGATCGACGCCTTTCTAGACGAGATTCGTTTGAAAAGTAAAGCCGATCAGGAGCGTGAGATGGCTGCATCGGAAGGAGCGAAACGCAAGCGGCTAAACGAAAGAGTCAAAGCACTCCCGCCAGATCAAAAGACACCCGATGTGGATAAAAATATATTCAAGACGAGGAAAAGGTTCGCCAAAGCCATGTCGATGGGAATGAAGCTGCCACCCTCGGAAGAAAACACGTTCCATGGGGCGGAGAGGCACCCTAATTATTGTGCATATCATCGGAAGATTTCGCACCCCACTGAAGAGTGCGACGCTTTTAAGATGTGATGGCAGGGATATGTTGCTCACCGACAACATTTTAAGCGCATGAAACGCAAAACTCGTCGAGAACAAAGAAGTACTACTGACAGGCACAAAAGAACTACCGGCAACTGTTATATGGTTGATGCCGGAGGATCGCAAGTTCTCACCTTTAGGAGCGACTCTGACGAAGAAATGGCTCTAGGCCCTCTCTTTAAAGAATCCTTTTTAGGGAAAGAGGAAGAACCAGAGGCCTGCGAAAACATTCAGCTGCGCAATCGCACGCTCCCGGAAAAGAACCTCGGGCCCGCGAATAGAAAAGATAAGGGTAAGGAAAAGGTCGCTGAGGATATCGCCTTAGATGGCCAAGTCATGAAAGAGCTGACTGCCAAGGACCCTCCCCGGAAGGGTAAGGTGGACTACAACATCCTAGCGCACCTAAGGAAGCTACCTTCTCAACTCAGCATTCTCGATGCCCTCCTATTATCAAAAGAAGCGCGAGATTCATTAATCAAGGTGTTACAAGAACCCGAGCAGTTCCAAGCTTTCCTGGCTGAAGAAAAGATGAAGGATGAATTGGAGGAAGTGCACACGGCCGATGTCACTTTCGGTGACGAAGACCTTCTCCTCGGGACGTGCGACCACAACCGTCCCCTATATGTCTTCGGATATTGCCACGATATCAAGATAGGCAAGATCTTCGTGGATAATGGATCCTCCGTCAATCTCCTTAATGTTCAGGTGTTGAAGGAAATCTGCATGAGCGTGCAGCACCTCGCTCGGGACAAAATTACCATCTCCGGTTTCGACTCCCAGTCATCACGGACTCTCGGATCTGTGATATTAACACTACGCTTCGGGCTGCTTTTCACGGACATCAAGTTTCACGTCATTGACGCCAAGACTTGCTACAACACCTTGCTCGGTCGCCCTTGGTTACACGAGTACAACATCATCCCTTCTACACGGCATCAGTGTATGAAGTACTTTAAGGATGGTTTCGAGTATACCGTAACAGGTGAGCTGAACCCATTTTCCGTGAACGAAGTCCGCAAGTACGAAGATGCAAAGTACTTTTTGCCAGATTTCGAGGATACAGAAAGGTGTCGCAAGCTGGAGGACAAAGCCGCCGCCACCATCCCTGTTTTCGGGAGTGATACCGAAGAAGAAGAAGAGATAGTTTACGCCGGTCCGTCTCGACGCAACAATACGGGACCGTCCACCCCAATGTTGATCTTCGGAAGTGACTCGGAAGATGAGGTTAATTTCGTGTTCTCCAGTCGGCCGTCAATACAAGCATCCCCTGGCAATGATCAGAGTTTACAAATCACCATGGTTCCGCGAGAGCACTACAAAGACCTTGATGCACTTGAAGCTTACAATGTGCAAGACCTGCAGACATTTTACGTCCCTCCCAGGTGACAAGGCGAAAAGGCGATCCTATTCTATCGGTCCACGGAAGCAAGAGTGGAGAAAGAAATCTGGCATGGCGCGGATTCTACACTCGACAGGCTCCAACCCATCCGTTTGCCCGGATATTACACAAACGGACTAAAGAGGCTATTGAAGCGCCAAGGGGTACCCTTAAAACAGACTGTTCGACAAGCTCGATTCTACAACAGGATTTGGGATGTCCCTGGAACTTAGCGCAAATTGCCCAACGGGAGAATGGAAACGCTCGGGCTTGGATATGCGAGATTCGGGGAACGGGGACGAGTCCACGGTAGCTACGTCATATATAACTTCGATGAGGAGGAAAACGCCCTGTCGAGCGATGCTAACCCCTCGTCAAAACTGGATCCCGCGAGCGAAGTGCCGAGTCCGTTGTTTGAAGAACGAATGGACAAGCTTATCAGGAAAGCGGGTCAGAAAGCTCGGGAAGACCATAATCACGAGATGGCCATCTACGAGAAGGCCAGGATGAAACGTCTGTTTCAACAAACTGCAAAAGACGAAGATGCTCCTCCCTGTCAACCCGTTGTGCAAAAGGCCCGACGCAGAAGCAGAAGTAAGTCAAGAAGCGGAAAAAGAAGTCGACAACAACGACGCAGGATTAGAGAGTCATGTGATCGGGCATTGCGCGGTCCGGATTTGTCCCTCATGAAGAAGATGAGTCGAGCGTATTCCTTCCTTCGAGACAAGACGAAGAAGTTACTCGAGCTCGCTATAAAACATCAAATGATTACACTTCCGGAGTCCAAGCACCCTGAGCAAGCTAATGAAGTTTCTCATCCGGGCTATTGCTCTTATCACCGAGCCATAGGACACCCTCTCGAAGACTGCTTCACCTTCAAGAACTGGGTCGAAGACCAGTACCAGCAAGGCAGGTTTGCTCTATCCAGCAGCTGGAGGGTAACGCCGCCACAAAAGCACGAACCCAAAGCCACAAGAGCAGAACCAAATCCACGTCGGTCTTGGAAGCGGATTCGCACTTGTCACATGATAACAATATTAAAACAAGAGCCCGAGAACATGGATGACCTTCCCTGGTGCTTTGAGAACAGCAATGACGAGGTGATCTCAGAATTTCCACCAGCTCCGAAAGAACTAGAAGATGGAATACACACTACTGCAGATAACCTCAGGAAGATTGAGTTGGGGTCGGCAGATGATCCGCGACCGACATTCGTCTGCGAGCTGCTGTCTGAAGAAAGGGTGGCTGCGTTAAAGGACGTGCTTCTACAACACAGAGATTGCTTCGCGTGGAACTATTCTGAGATGCCAGGACTAGATCCAGAGATTGCTGTGCATAAATTAGCAATATCCCCGGATATCAAGCCAGTCAAGCAGGCACCGAGAAGGATGCGGCTCGAGCTTGAGATGAGCATTAACGCCGAAGTCAAGAAACTGATCGATTCTGGGTTTATCTAGGAGGTACAGTATCCTGACTGGGTCGCCAACATCGTCCTGGTAATGAAGAAAAATGGGACAGTACGCATATGTGTGGACTTCCGAGATCTCAATAAAGCCTGCCCGAAAGACGATTTCTCAGTGCCGGTCACCGAACTGGTGATAGATAATACGTCCACTCATGAGGTTTTCTCCTTTATGGACGGTTCATCATGGTACAATCAGATAAAGATGCATCCTGAAGATCAGAAGCACACCGTTTTCCGGACTCCTTTGGGTATATTCTGCTATAAAGTTATGCCCTTCGGTTTAAAGAATGCCGGTGTTACCTATCAAAGAGCCATGACAAAAATCTTCGATGATCTCATACATGAAATCGTCGAGTGCTATATCGACGACCTCATAGTAAAGAGCATGTCATATGAAGAGCATTTAGAGCATCTGAGGACCGTATTTCAACGCCTTCGGCAATATAATTTGAAGATGAATCCCCTCAAATGCGCGTTCGGAAGTCTCCTCGGGTAAATTCCTGGGATTCATCATCCGACACCGAGGTATCGAAATAGATCCATCTAAGATCAAGGCGATCATGGAAATGCCACCGCCAAGAACTCTCAAACAATTGCGGTCTCTCCAAGGGAAGCTCGCGTACGTCCGGCGGTTTATCGCCAACCTGTCAGGCAAGTGCCGTCCTTACAGCTACCTGATGAAGAAGGGAACACCATTCGTCTGGGACCAAAAATGCCAGAGCGTGCTAGATGAGATCAAGCAGTACATGCAGAACCCGTCGGTGTTAGCTGCTCCAGTCAAGGGAAAGCCCCTTATTCTTTATACAACAGCCCTTGAGAATTCCTTATGCGCATTATGGGCACAAGAAAATGACCAAGGGAAGGAGAGAGCGCTCTACTATTTAAGCCGAGTTCTTCTGGGGGCAGAAAGCAATTACTCCCCTATCGAAAAACATTGCCTGGCGTTAATCTTTGCGATAACAAAACTCCGGCACTATGCATTGGCACATGAAGTCCGTCTTATATCAAAGGTGGACCCCCTAAAATATCTAATGTCAAAGGCCATATTGACAGGGAGACTCGCTAAATGGGCCCTGCTCTTGATAGAGTTTTCAATAACCTATCAGCCGCTTAAGGCAGTGAAAGGCCAGGCCATCGCCGATTTCCTCGCTGAGCATCCGATACCCGCCGATTCTCCTCTGAATTGCGATCTGCCAGACGAACATGCGTTTGATGCGATCGACGGTGGTGATACTCGATGGGAGCTTTATTTCGATGGAGCATCTTCCGTAAAGAAGCGCAAACAAAGTACCCCTATAATCAAATCGGGGGTAGGACTCATCTTCGTAACTCCACAAGGAGGGATATTGCGCTTCGCTTTCTCCTTAACAGAACCGAGGACGAACAATGAAGCCGAATACGAAGCTTTGATAGCAGGCCTCGAGATCGCCATCAACATGGGAATTGAAAACCTCCTCATATACGGGGATTCTCAACTGGTCGTTAGTCAAGTAAACGGCGACTACCAAACGTGCAAACCGGAGTTGGTGAAGTACGGTGAAAAGGTGCAACAACTGTTGACCCAAATTCCCTCCTATACTTTGGAAAGCATACCACGCACGGAAAATAGCAAAGCGGACGCGTTAGCTAAGCTCGCTAAAGAACTGGCTGACGAGAACCTCGATGACGTCAGAATCGTGGTACAAAGCCGTCGAGTGCTCGTCCCAATAGAAATATCTTCGGAATCATCAGAAGAAAAGGGAGCGACTGAGCAGACGACCCTATAAATAAAAGACTGTGAGAAGGCTGAGGACTGGAGGGAAGTCTTTATAGACTACTTCAAGTCCCACCGAATGCCTGAAGAAGCGTCCTCAAGACATCAGCTCATGAAACGAGCTCTATCTTTCGCCTTCGTCAACGATACTCTATACAAGAGATCGTTTGATTCTCTGTGGCTGAGATGCTTAGGACCTGACGAAGCAGAAAGAGTCGTTCAGGAAGTTCATGACGGAGTCTGTGGTTCTCATCAAGCAGGCCCGAAGATGAAGTTAAAAATTAAACGGATGGGTTACTACTGGCCTACGATGATCCAGGACTGCCTCGAATATGCGAAGCAATGCCACTCATGCCAAATCCATGGGGATTTCATCCACCAGCATCCGAATCCACTACATCCAACGGTGGCTAGCTGGCCATTCGAAATATGGGGAACTGACATAGTCGGCCCCATCGAACCGGCATCGTCTAGGGGACATCGTTTCATCTTGGTGACGACTGATTACTTCTCCAAATGGGCAGAAGCGGTACCACTAAGGAAAGTGAAGACGGAGAATATCCTCCACTTTTTCAAGACGCACGTCATTTATCGGTTTGGAACTTCGCGACGGATCATTTCCGATAACGGGCCGGCTTACAGAAGCCACAAGATAAGCCGCTTCGTGCAACAACACAATATAGACTTAAGATATTCCTCGGTTTATAATCCACGAGCTAACGGTCTAGCTAAAGCCTTCAATAAGACCTTGACAAAGATCATGAAGAAGACGGTGTCCCGAAATAAGAAGGACTGGCATGAGAGACTGCAAGAAGTTCTCTGGGCATATCGAACTACGTTCAAGACGGCCACGAACACGACGCCATACGCATTGGTATTCGGTACGGAAGCAGTACTCCCCCTAGAGATAAAGCTACCTTCTCTACGAGTGGCAGTCCACTGCGAGTTGACGAGCGAAGAAAGTGCTCACCTTCGGCTTGAGGAGGTTGACGCCCTTGATGAAACCCGGCTCATAGCGCAACAAAATCTGGAGGCTTACAAAGCGAAAATGACGCGCTCGTATGAAAGATTGACCAGGCCGAGGACATTCCGCCAAGGCGAACTCGTGTTAGTGGTCAAAAGGCCTATGATCCCCAATCGCGCCAAGCGGGGAAAGTTCGAGCCGAACTATGAAGGCCCGTACATCATAGACAAGGTTTACCAGGGTGGAGCCTATCTACTCATGGATATGCACGGTGAAAGGCCTTTCAGGCCAATAAATGGCCGCTTCCTCAAGAAATACTACGCTTAATGGGCCACAGCCTAGGTCAATGGTAGATGACGACGACTATGTCCGCTCGCTATCTTCCTAGGCTAAAGCTCTATAAGTAGTAGCCGGCCCTCTCTCAGTGACGGACCGAAACGTCCTTAAACTAACGACGGATCGAAACGTCCTTAAACTAAAGACGGACCGAAACGTCCTTAAACTAACGATGGACCGAAACGTCCTAAAAACTACTACCGCAGCATCCTTAGGCTGATGAGATGAATAAAAAAAATTAAAAAAATTAAAAAAAAAACGGTATGTCCATAAGCAAAAAGGGCACGGATGAAAACCTGAAAGGGCTTCGTGAGTAAAAACAGCAGGGCTACCGGCGAGTGTTCGTGAAAACCCGAAAGGGCGCGACCTCGTAAAAAAAATAAAAAAAATAAAAAAAAATAATAAATAATAAAGGTATGTCCATAAGCAAAATGGGCACGGATGAAAACCCGAAAGGGCTCCATGAGTAAAAACAGCAGGACTACCGGCGAGTGTTTGTGAAAACCCGAAAGGGCGCAACCTCGTTAAAGGACACTTGCAGGGTCCTCACAACCTTGTAAGGAGAAACCACCCGCGTGAGATCTTTACGACTCACAAGGGAGCAACACACTTAGGGATCCTCACGACTCCTAAGAAGAAAATACACTCGTGAGATCCTCACGACTCGCAAGGAGAACTCTCTTATGGGACCCTCACGGCTCAAAAGACTTGAAAGTCTTAAGTTACAGAAACCTAAACCTGTGCTTAAGCAAAATCCCCCATAACCTTCGACAATGCCCTACAAGCAGCTCATACTGACCCTTGTATACAATCCACGGGCCCGAATAAACATTTCCCCAGCAAAGTCCCACCCGTGACTAGGGGTATGTCCCTATGGTGAACAACCCTTATAAGTCCTCTCGACTTATAAGGAGAAATCCCTCTTGTAAGATCCTTACGAATTACAGAGAAACATACACTTAGGAATCCTCACGATTCCTAGGGAGAAAATACACCTACAAGATCCTCAAGACTTGTTGGGAGAAATACCTTCGTGAGACCCTTACGGCTCATGAAGTCAAAAGCCTTAGTCGACAGGACCCTAACCCTGTTTCTAAGCCACCTTTGTTCAACATCGACAGAGGCAGATGATGATTCGCTCCTGGCCATATCCCAGTTGTAGCGGTGCTGATGCCGAAATCGGTGTCTAATTTCAGGTTTATGGCGAAAAGCCAGTAGGCCGCACGTGCATACGAGATAGCCAAAATGATGGGGCAACTTGTAATAAAAAGCAGCAAGTAAAAATGTATGCACGCAAAATAGCCGAAATGATGGGGCAGCTCGTAATAAAAAGCAGCGAGTAAAAATGAAATAAATAGCCGAAATGATTGGGCACCGCGAAAAATAGCCGAAATGATAGGGCAATCGTGACCTCCGCGATATAAAAGCTGAAATGATAGAGCATCGCGGAAAAAGAAATAAAAAAAAAGTTTTAATTTATGCCCTACAGGTGATGTTACATCACACCCTGTATACAATCCAAGGGCGTAAACAAAGAAGTGATCATACTCCTCCCCCAGGTTTCATCAAAGAAAGAAGCTAAGTCTCGACGGGCCGCAAGCGACCTTGAGATCATCCCAACACTCGTCTCGTAACAACGGACACAACTTCGGACAAAGCGGAGCAGCGGGAACCCCTAGTTCCATAGCTCGGCGATATACATGTCACCAACAGCCAAACCTCCATTCCGTGAAATGCGGATACAATCAGCAAAATTCCTGGTTACGTGGAACGCGGATAACGTCACTCTTTAACCCCGTGGAAAACATCCAGAGTGGATCCTGGTCCTCGCAGAGCACGGCAGTGAACCCGTGTGAAGCATCCAGAGTGGAGCCTAGTCCTTGCCGAACACGGCAGTGAACCCGTGTGAAGCATCTAGTGCAAAATGCCTGGTTACATGGAACGCGGATAACGTCACTCTTTGACCCCGTGGAAAATGTCCAGAGCGGATCCTGGTCCTCGCAGAGCATGGCAGTGAACCCGTGTGAAGCATCCAGAGCGGAGCCTAGTCCTCACCGAACACGGCAGTGAACCCGTGTGAAGCATCTAGTGCAAAATTCCTGGTTACGTGGAACGTGAATAACGTCACTCTTTGACCCCATGGAAAACGTCCAGAGCGGATCCTGGTCCTCGCAGAGCACGGCAGTGAACCCGTGTGAAGCATCCAGAGCGGAGCCTCCTCGCCGAACACGGCAATGAACTCGTGTGAAGCATCTAATGCAAAATTCCTGGTTACGTGGAATGCGGATAACGTCACTCTTTGACCCCGTGGAAAACGTCCAGAGCGGATCCTGGTCCTCGCAGAGCACGGCAGTGAACCCGTGTGAAGCATCCAGAGTAGAGCCTAGTCCTCGCCGAACACGGCAGTGAACCCGTGTGAAGCATCTAGTGCAAAATTCCTGGTTACGTGGAACGCGGATAACGTCACTCTTTAACCCCGTGGAAAACGTCCAGAGCGGATCCTGGTCCTCACAGAACACGGCAGTGAACCCGTGTGAAGCATCCAGAGTGGAGCCTAGTCCTCGCCGAACACGGCAGTGAACCCGTGTGAAGCATCTAGTGCAAAATTCCTGGTCACGTGGAACGCGGATAATGTCACTCTATGACCCCGCGGAAAACGCCCAGAGCGGAGCCTGGTCCTCGCCAAGCACGGCAGTGAACCCATGTGAAGCATCCAGAGCAAACACCGGACTGTGGAGTCCTTAAAATCCACGGACTATGATGTCCTTAACCTCGACCGTAATGCCTTAAAACTAACAATCAACCACCCTGATTCTGTATTGATTCCACTTTGGTTTAGGGGTACATCTCTTCACTCCTATGATACCTGGCGTTGTAATTCCTCAACGTCTTCAAAGAGGTGACGGGTCCCCGCAACCACACATCGGACTGTGGAGTCCTTAAATCCACGGACTATGACGTCCTTAACCTTGACCGTGATGTCTTAAAACTAACATCGGACTGTGAGGTCCTTAAATCCACGGACTATGACGTCCTTAACCTTGACCGTGATGTCTTAAAACTAATATCGTACTGTGGGGTCCTTAAAATCCATGGACTATGACGTACTTAACCTTGACCGTGATGTCTTAAAACTAACATCGGACTGTGGGGTCCTTAAATCCACGGACTATGACGTCCTTAACCTTGACCGTGATGTCTTAAAACTAACATCGGACTGTGGGGTCCTTAAATCCACGGACTATGGCGTCCTTAACCTTGACCGTGATGTCTTAAAACTAACATCGGACTGTGGAGTCCTTAAATCCACGGACTATGACGTCCTTAACCTTGACCGCAACGTCTTTAAACTACGATACTTTGAGCAACCCCTGACCCCGTGAAACACGGATAAGGGCGACCACCTCCAGCACTTGCAGGTCCTCACGACCTGTAAGGAAGAAAACTCTCTTGTGAGATCCTTACGACTCTCAAGGGAAAACCCGCTTAAGAATCCTCACGATTCTTAAGAAGAACTTACACCTATGAGAACCTCTCGACCTGTAAGGAGAAAAACTCTTTATGAGACCCTCGTGACTCATAAAGCGCAAAAGTCTTAGGAAGCAGACCTTAACCCTGAATCCTAAACTATCGCTGCCCTGCAAGAAGATCAAGATAAATTGTCCACAAAACACATTCAATGAAAAGAGACACACCATTGAGAAGAAAAATGTATCTTTTATTCATAAACCAAAATGGATACAAAGTACAATTCATGAAAGAACAAAAAGAAGATACTCTCATTCATGAGTATGTACAAAAACAGAAAAGAAAGGAAAAGATACAAGTTTTTAAGCCGGCGGGCGATTTAGCAATTTTGCCAGTTTGTATTGCTTTTACTGGGCCATAGCTTCATGATTCAAGATCGCCAGAAGACGAGCCTCCGCCTGAGCCTGCTGGGCCTGATACGAAGCGAGCCTGCCTTCGAGCTCTTTCTCAGTGGCCTTGTGAGCCTCGACCCTTTCGTGAGTGAATACGGAAGCTTTATCGAGAGCCACCACCTCTTTGATAGACTCTTGAAGCACCTGCCAGAGTTTATACGCTTTGTTGGCTTTGGCTGTGAGGCTGGCCTGAAGCTCGTTCAACGCCTTAGAGGCCAGCTCCCTCTCGGAGAATTTGCGACCGAGCCTCTTCTCGCATGATACCATGTTTTCCGCGCACCGCTTTATCAGCCTCCGCAAGTCCGCCTTTGCGGCCATTGCCTCCGAGGAAAGGCGGGAACGCTCTAAGGCGTACAAGCAAGCCTCCACCTGCCGACAGAACTCCACCCAAACTCGCACCACCTCTTCGCCGTGGTAGGTGGCAAGAAAAGGAAGAGATCCGTTAGCTTCGGCGGCAAATGCTTTAGCCGTGGTTGCGCTGCCAGCACGAAGCTCCTCAATTAAAGATGACAAGGAGACAAGGCTCAATTGGGCCAAGCATTTTGAAGCTCGCAGAGTATAAGGACCGGGCGGCATGGCGATACGCAATTCCAACGCTATGGAGGCTGGCAAGGCTATTCAGATTTGAAAAATGTCAGTAAAACTCTTAAGCAAAGGAACAAGTCAGACTATACCGAAATGTCACTCACCTATGGTCATGCAAGTAGGAGCTGAAGGTTCCCCTGGCCCTTCGAGGACCTCAACCTCGTCATCGACCTCCAAAACTGTAGAAAACATCAATGTCAATACACAAAATAACAACGATGCTATGAGAAATGATAGACGACACCAACCTTGTCCGGATGAGAGGACGATGCGTTGGGTAGATATCGCCTGCGGAGCTGCCATCTCCAGCAGACGCTGAAAGGATTGCCGGGGAGACAGATCGGCAATAGAGGTGGCCAGTTCGCGTAACTCTGAGAAAACAAAAGAGTTCAGACAACGGAATGGTTGCTAATTTAAAATCCAGAAGGTTACCTTCAACACTCCTCCCATTCTGAGTCGAGGGGATAGCGGCTTCGACGGCCTCTGCCATGACCTCGGGCTCCAACAAAGGAAGGGTAGTCCCGACTACCTCCATCTCAGCCTCTTGGCCGCTTTCGGAAGAGCCGTTGGAACGATAACCTCCAAAAGAGCCTCCCCCAAAGGGGCAAGCACTCCCCGATCAAGAACCGCCACTGGAGGCTCTACCATAAGAGGAGCAGCCTCATCAGCCCCCTCTACATCGAACAACGCTTCATCGGGAATTTCGACAGGCTTTAGCTTCAACGAGCCCATAGGGAGCTCCCCCAGCGTCGAAGATTCTGCACAATTCACACAAGAATAAGGATACATATATACAGCCATAAATAATCTGAAAAGCTACAAAGAAGAAAAAAAACGTACCGACGCACAGGGAGGCCTTCAATATGGCTTCTTCAAGCCGCTGCTCCTTCTCAAGGAAGCGTGCTCGCTGGGGTTCAAGGATAGACTCATGGCCGCTGGTCTACAAAGAAAGTGCATCCGCTGCGTCTTCTGAAGCGGCCTGCTTCAGGGCCTTTTCCCCCCATTCCTCCAAAGGACCGATAAACCGCCGCCGAATCCACGAGGGGTCTTCATAAAAGATTCCAGCGGGATAGGGCTTCTTCGGTACCCTGGCGTTATAAGACGCGTCTTTGGAACGCCGTATGGCCTCGGCCAACTGTGCGGCTTCCTCATCGGCCGAACTCGGGAAAAGAAGTCCAGCGTCCGACCCTTGCAAGGCCAATGGTTCATCTTCAAGAATAGGCTCAGACTCCGCCAAAGAATCGAGCAAATTGGTGGCCACTTTCCTCCGCCGCTTGGACCCAGAGCCGGTCGCCGAGGATGACCGCTTCCTCCCCCGCAAAGCTTTAGGGCGGCGCCAACCCACATCGCCCTCGACACCCTCATCCCTATTACTCTCGCTCGGTGCCACAACCGAGGATGACACCGTCATTGTCGATGCCACGGGGGCGGTGCTGCCGCAGGCGGTGGTGCTACTACTGGGGCCTGTCTACCCCGCGATCAGGAACCTAGGGGCATACCGGCTGTTGGAGTAAGGTCTACCCCCGATTCCCCTGGGATGAGCGCGATGCCGGTATCCCTTAGAGGGAAGTGGACCGGAGCCCTCGATCGCAGCTTAGCCCCCGGAACCTGAGGAGGGGCGTCATGACCAAGAAGCACCCTCCTTTCCTCAAGAATAATTGGGCTGATCCGATGGAGATACCAACCCGTAAACGAGCCCACGTACCGGGGCATGTACTCAGCTTCATGGACCATGAAGTAGGAGCCGGTGTTTAGCCTCACGAAATGATGAGCGGCATCGCGAACGACATCAAGCAAAGGGAGCGGTGCGACTATGAAAGCCTCGAAAGGAACACCCTGGTCGTATCCAAGCTGTCGGGCGAATCGATGCGGGTTGTACCGCATGAAAAGAGCTGCACTGTCCTGGCGAAACACCAAGTAGCCCGGTCTAATTGTATACAAGTGCGCGGCCTCCCGGGGCTTCAAAGAAGGTACGTTGTCTTTTGACCGGTCCAAGAGTTGTTGAAATGGACCTGAGGGAATAGACAAGACCCGATCATTAAAATCCATCCCGCCAGCAGCAGCGTAAGGAGAAATCAGCACCCGAATAGCCCCAAATTGGGTCGGGTCGGTGGCAGAAGCATCCACTAATCGCATAAGTCGCGGGAAGGGGTAGGCATCATAAAATGTGGGCCTCTGATGCATAGCAAAAGCCCCCAAAACGTGCATTTCGATCCAAGATGTGAAGTAATGAAGCGAAAAATTCACCACGTCTACGCCAGGGCTGGAAGTGTTAGCCGCAGCGCCCTGTTGGATATAGTGCCCTCAGAGTCAATTATTGGATCACAGGCACGTGATTGCAATGATTGAGGGAGGACCTATGCCAGTAGGACAGTCTTGCTCGAGATGATAGTATGCTATCTGGTTTATCTTTATCATCGTGTACTGCTTTAGGTGACCAGAAAGGTCGCTATTACACGTTGATAGAGCCCCTAGGATTCATGCTTGACTGCCAGCAGTATGAGGGCGATCATATACGTGGGAGCTGGTAGTCTATAAGCACATCCTTAAAAGGTCCCTAGTCGTGGGAGTTTCGAGACAGGGCATCGATACTCCAGAGTAGACTAGTGTATACAGTCGAGACCCCGACGAGGGGCGGTGGCCGGTCTCACAAGCCACTGGTGTCAGTTGGTTCACCTAAGATGTATACAGGTGCTCATTGGGTTATGAGTACACTGGACACGACTCGTCGGGAACATGCTAGTTGGTCTTATACCTGACGTCAGATAGCAGTTCCCTGGTGACTTGTTACAGGTTAGTTCATCGACCTGAGGATCGTCATTTGTCTCGTGTGAGTTCCCACTGTACTTTGATTACTACCCTACCACGCTCAAAGGAGACGTGCAAATAGGTTTTAGTTGGGTACAGTCCCGAGCCACATGGAGGCAGTGAGCGGATCTTCAGGGGTTCGTCTCTCCCGGTATTGGGGGTGAGGTCGCGCTGTGTCTAGGAGAGCCATTACACGAAGTCCTTGGCCAAGGCAGGAGATTTACTGGTAGGTATTCCAGTAGTATCTCAGGGTGTTCTGGGCTACACTCCGACACGACTTGTACCGCTTTTGGGGGTCTGACTTTTACCAACCCCCTAGGCCCGCCATGCGATGCTCATAGACGAACGGACCGGACTGTACGGATATTGTCACTGACAGGCTCAGTAGGGTGTCAGGATGAGTTCGCTCATCGACGTCCCTTTTGGTCAATACCTGGTAGCCCGTTACGTATAGGCTAATACCTCTGACGTGCTAGTGGTTAAATCTACAGCCATAGTATTGACGAGTCTTTAGAGTCCCCCACATTCAGTTGCTCAAGTTTTCGGGAGAAACGCTGTAGAGGCCGTATG
Source organism: Agapanthus africanus (assembly GCA_030015575.1). Taxonomy (NCBI): domain Eukaryota; kingdom Viridiplantae; phylum Streptophyta; class Magnoliopsida; order Asparagales; family Amaryllidaceae; genus Agapanthus; species Agapanthus africanus. The sequence goes on along the minus strand of CM057349.1, from coordinate 402,960,210 downwards.
GAGATATGGCAGGGTTCGATCAGATACGCGCGGTATTGCACGGATCATGATCGGACGGATTTTACTAGCCGGCTTTAGTTTAAGCCGGATCCTAGTATTAGACAGTGTAGATTTTGTCTCATTGCATTTGTATATAGGTCGGAATACAAATGCGGGTATGTATATACAGTAGCGGGGTTTTCCTGTGATTTATTACGGGATCAGTTTTTGGAGTTGCCAGTTTGTTTTCCGTTTCGGCCAATTTTCTTTGTATCATTCATTGGCTGAAGATTGGTGGAGGAGGGCTTATTTGCATTTGTGCAAATAAGCATTTGTGGAGGGTGTTATTTGCACACCCTTGCTTCATGATGACTACACTCTCATTTGACTTCATTTGATTTTCTTTTAGTCATCATGGTTTGTTTTGTGGAGATATGATGGCTTGACCTTTGATGTCATGATTAGGTTTTGGAGTGTGGTTTTGGTTCTAATGATTCTTGATCATGATCACCTTTCTCTCTCCCTCTTGTTTTTGATCCACACACTTCACTCCATTCTCTACAACCACCATGCATGGCCGGCCAAGTATGGGTCTGTCCAAATATTTTGGGGTGAGGCTTTGTTCTCATGGTGCTTGCAAAATTCCATTTTTCATCACAAAACTCCAAGTATCATTCCTCCACTTAAAAGGCAACATCCACTACCCCAAAATGAGACATAGCTCACCACACTATTCTACAGCAAACCTTGGGCACGTCGACTCGCCAACTTCGTGCCCGAGTTGCCTCGGTATAGAGGTGGGAGCCCGTAAAAGAAGCCGGCGACGTGGTGCCCTTCCGGCGAGGAGATGGAGACCGGACATTCCGCGGGAGATCGGGACGACGACGAGAAGACCGGAGGACACGGATCGCTCGGTATCTCTCTCTACCCCCTTCTCTTGTTAGCTAGGACTAGATTAATGGCACGATCCGGGATTTTAGTGCGTGGTGGTGCCGGTTCAAAAGTTTAAAATAAATTATCGCTTCCATATTTTGGCGTCGGATTGACGGCCGGGGCGCCGCCGTGCACTTACACGCCCAACCCGTGGTAAAGATGCGCCAGTGTCGGGATGCCGATAGCCAACCGCGTCCCCTCAGCGATACAATGAGCCGGGTAGATAACCGAGGCTCTCATGAAGCGGCGATGCATGGGAATAACAAACCAACTAAGCCATACACTGATAAACCCCATGAAGAATGTTTCCTCATCCATGCCGGCAGCTGCAATGGATTCAAAAGACATCGGCGACATAATGGGGATGTAATACTGTGGAAGATCCGATTCAGTGGTCGGCAGCTTCTTCGGACCAAACCCAAAGGGGTCCTTGATATTGGCGAACTTCGGAGCTGTCTTCGATACGACATCCTCGCGAAGGAAGCAGGCAATGAAGCTCTTGAAAGTAACACCCTGCTCTTTGGATTCGGTGAACAAACGATCAAAGATACCCAGCACCTTGATTAAGCTGGGACGCTTGTAGCGGACGGCGTTCTCAGCAGACAAGCCGTCAACCGGTGCAGGCTCGGGCTCAAAGACGTATTCATCAGAGGGCAGCAACTCCTCATAAAGCGTCCCTCGGATTGGCAGTCCCGAGATCTCATAGAACTCTCCCAAAGAGATCGAGACTTCTCTGTCCCCCAGAAGAAAAGTGTTGGTGGGGAGATTCCATTGATTCAAGAATGCCTTAACCCACCAGACATGCGGGGATTGATAATGGAAGAGTGACGCATATATCGCTTGGTAAAGCCCGACCTTCTGCAGCCGCGCACGATGGGTAGCAAGGATATAGAGAGCCCAGAGGAGGTAGCCCATAAGGTGCCGAGGAGTGAGCCCTATCTTATAAATTTGTCTCCATGGGTGGGCCTCACCCTGGCAAATGCGTCTTCCCAGAATATTTATAGCGGGGATTGGATGGTTCGAGATACCGGTCGTCGAAGGCTTAAGCCGTCCCGTCGGAGTCCAATTTGGCATCTCCACAGCGAAAACCGTCCTCGGAGGATCCATCGGCAAAAATGGGAAAGTGGGCTCTGTCGGCACTTCACAGATGAAACTCCGGCGACCCCGGATAATATGGTTGTACCAAGTTCCCCATAGAAGTAAGTTGGTGCAGTTCGGGTCATGAGCCCGGATCATCGCCATCGCTTCCTCATCAGATGGTGATTGAGGAAAAGCAGCCTCCGAACGAGTGAAGGGAAAGCACGGAACAGAAGCCATCGCGCCTGAAACAAAGTAAAGGAAAACTGTTAAAAGTGGAGCCAGCAATATGTATATATATGTGTATATATATACATACATATATATATATATATATATATATATCCACACACACATATGAGCATAGATATATGAAGACAGTTGAAGAAAGCGACAGCGGACTTGTTTGGTAGGACCATCAGTTACAAAACATGGGGGTCCCACGAAATCAAGATGACGGCTGGTTGATGATGAGACACAGCAATTATAATGACACAAGGGGGATATTCTAATTAAATAAACAGTGGACCTTAAATGACCCTACACATTCTCCTAATAAAAATCCACCTTGGACTCTGCAACAAATCACACAGGATCAAGAGAATTAAATTCCCAGACAAGATATCATTGCAAGCGTCTTCTCCGTTGAGTACAGAAGGACAACCTAGGGCAAGGAAACCCTAAGAAGCCTCCATGTGAAGAAACTGAGTTCTTCATAGGAATTAAATTCCTTATTAAGAGAAGGGAATTAAATTCACAGAAACATTTTCTTCAAACGGAATTAAATTCCTTAAAAAGAGGCAACGGATCTCATCATCTCCCTAAAAGCATCAAGTGAACCCTAGGAGATCCATTGTTCGAAGATTAAATGGTTCTCTATTTTCGTTGATAAATTCGAAAAAAATGGGTTCATATTAAAAGAGGTAAAACCCCTAATGTGGATTTAAAATCCAGAGAGTTCTTTTAAAATGAAGGTGCTTCGACCGTTCAACATTATTACCTGAGGAAAAAGGATCCTTCAACAGAGTTAAACTCTGGAAAATGTTTGAGACAGAGAACTAAGCTCTAGAAACGAGAATTAAATTCTCAAGGGAAAAAGTTCTCAAAGGAAGAAGATGAGCAAAGTGAAGGCTCTTCTGAAAAGGACATGGGCATTTATAGGATGTGATGGAAACGCTTCATCTCCCTCATTCCCTAGATGGATCCAACGGTCACAAAAGTGACAGCGTTGCACTTACGTGCTGACACATGAGAACAACGTTGTGGGGGCATTTGTTTCCTGATTTAAAATCAGGAAAACCTACGGAGGAGGCATCACGTGCTAGCACGTGACCAGCGGTCACGTGTTGACACGTGACATGTAAAAGCGGCGGCACAAGGCACATTCGTTCCCTGAGTAAATCAAGAAAAAAGATCCAGAAAAGGCATCACGTGTGCACACGTGACCAGTGGTCACGTGTTGGCACGTGATGACCAAGCAGCGGCAAAGAGCAGAGCGCAGAAGGAAGGGAAGCCCATTCCAGGGGGGTCACGTGTGCACATGTGACCAACGGTCACGTGGCCATATGTGACCAGCTTCAAGAGCCTTATTTTTATGACAGAGTTAAAATCTGTGAAAAGATCTCTCAAGTCTTTCCAAAGTGGAAAAGAATTATTTGGAACCATTGGATTAAAAATCTAAAGGTGATTAAATATCACCTATTTATGGAAAAATCTTGAACTTGGAAAGATTTGCCCTTAAAATCTAACCGAAATAACAAAGGACTATCTTTGGATTTGAAATCCAATGGTGAATAAAATTCACCTAATAATCCAAAGGTCCAGATGAATGATGAATGCAAATCAAATCTCTCGATGAAAGATTCACTAAGACTAATTGATTCTGCTCCTTCTCCTATAAATAGGAGCCAAGAGATATTAAAAAAAAAGAGAGATATATAGAGAGACAGAGATATACAGAGAGAGAAATAGAGCCTCGAGACTTTGGAAGAATTTGATCTTCTGCGAAAGAAAACCTTAGGTAAGAAAGGAGAGACTTTTAAAAAGAGAATTTAATTCTCAAAGAGTTTAACTCTCATATTAAAAAGAAGAACTTAGTTCTCTCTTTAGTAGAGGATCTGCAGAGTGCACATCTCCCCATGAATTGAGAATTTAATTCTCATTGGGTTGAGATCCTGCCATACAGATCCAAAGTATAGAGAGGGAATGGAAGTTTGAGAATTTAATTCTCACAGAATTATAGGAATTTAATTCCTTTGAAATAAAATTAGGGTTTAACCCTATGTTATAGGAATTTAATTCCTTCAAAATGAACAGAACCAGGGTTTAACCCTAGTTAAGAACTTAATTCTGTCAAAATAACAGGAATTTAATTCCCTCAAGAAAGAAGAAATTAGGGTTTAACCCTAGGATAGAATTCAGTTCTTCACATACATCAGGAATTTAATTCCTACAGAAGAAAAGCCGGGGTTTAACTCCATCTAAGAATATAATTCTTCAAAAAGAAAGTAGGAATTTAATTCCTCTAAAGTTATAGCTAGGGTTTAACCCTATGAAGAATTTAATTCCTAAAAGATAAACAAACATGCAAAGAAGCAGGGTCACGTGCTACCACGTGACCCCTGAAAAGTTCCACAGAGAAGGGCTTTGAGGCAATGCCTCACGTGCCCCACGTGACCCCTTGGTAGAAGCTCTAACAGACAAACATTTAAATGCCCATCACGGGACAGCACGTGATGCTCCAAAGTATTCAATACTTTTGGCAGAATAAAATGAATTGAGGGCGCTCTCACGTGCTACCACGTGACCCCTCTTGCCTTAGTGTTTAACACTAAAGTTGAAACCTCTATATCCAGTGTTCAACACTAATTTTCTTAGTGTTTAAACACTAATTTGGAAAACTCTATTTACAGTGTTTAACACTGACTTTCTTGGTGTTGAACACCAACTTGGAAAACCCTGTTTCCAATGTTTAACACTGATCAGCCTTAGTGTTAAACACTAATTTGAAATCTCTCTGGCCAGTGTTTAACACTGATTTGCTTTAGTGTTTAACACTAATTTGAAAGCCTTATTGCTAGTATGTGACACCGATTATATTTTGGTGTTAACACCAGTTTGTCAATCTCAATACCAGTGTTCAACACTGTTGGTCTCTAGTGTTCAAACACTGGCCTTAGCCCAATTGGCTAAGTTTCTAGAGGCAAAGTCTCTTTTTCAATGAATCAACAGAGGGCCAATATCCCAAACACAATTGGACTTAGCCCAAGATGGCCATAAGTCCTCAATTCAAATTCAACTGGGCCAATGGGTTCATAATACAAAAATTGATCTTAGTTTCCAAATTGGACCAAAGATCATTTAATCTATCTTGGTTCAAGGGTACATCTCTTCACTCCTTTGATACTTGGCGTTGTAATTCCTCAACGTCTTCAAAGAGGTGACGGGTCCCGACAACCGCATATTGATACGGACTGTGGGGTCCTTAAACTCATGGACTATGAGGTCCTTAACCTTGACCGGGATGTCTTAAAACTAACAACGGACTATGATGTCCTTAACCTTGACCGGGATGTCTTAAAACTAACAACGGACTATGATGTCCTTAACCTTGACCGGAATGTCTTAAAACTAACAACGGACTATGACGTCCTTAACCTTGACCGAGATGTCTTAAAACTAACATCGGACTGTGGAGTCCTTAAACCCACGGACTATGATGTCCTTAACCTTGACCGCAACGTCTTAAAACTAACATTGGACCGCAATGTCCTTAAATTACCTATTGACCGCAGTGTCACTAAACTAAACAACAAGGCTCCCTTAATTGCCCTATTGTTGGATCTAAACGATCCCGTTAAGTCGATCTTAGTCTAAAAACTAGGCTAACGTATCATTAACAAACGTTTAAGTTGATCTTAGTCCTCAATGAGGCTAACGTATCCTTAAACCCAAACCCCCAAACCCAAATCTAAGATAATACGGATTTAGACTAGTCCACGCCCTACGGGCGACGACATAACTCAGTCTCCGTATACAATCCATGGGCAACTAAACACAAAATAAACACACACGACACGAAGTGACCATCTGGAGAAGGAGAAAGTGGTTACCGCGATGCGGTAGCGTAATTAACTGCAGGGGCTTGTGCCTGCAGGGAAGAGCGTCCCCACAATCAAAAACCCCTCAAGCGAGGGGGAATCTGACGAAGTCTGCTACATCGGACGCATCAGTTTAAACCTTCGATACACGGTGCCATAAATCAACTTGGCATCTTTGGAGAGGTGGACGGATAGCACCAATTAGCATCTGCCCCGAATCTCAGGCAAGACGTCCCTGTCACGCCGTCATTCGGAGGGGAACAGTCCTCATATATCATATCATATACCATCGCCTCATATCATTATATCCAATCATATCAACTCGTGTCATCATATCGGATCATATTCTTATCTCATCATATCATATCGTAAATATCCTCATATATATGTGTTTGTGTGTGCGCGCGCGCGCGCGCGCGTGTGTATTTACATAAGTAGATATAGTTCATAGGTTAAGGAATAGTACTAGCGGATATCTTTCTACTAAGTCTACTACTATGGCATATAGTATTCTAATAACCCTATAAGCTAGGTATACATATCTAATATATCTATATATAACTATATATCTAGTATCCTAGTACTATGGTCGCGGGGTGCTATACATCATCTACCCGACTTTCCCCGTAGATATACATCTACTCACCTAACTTCACCTCGCTCTAGTCGATCCCGACGGATGCCTTGCTCTCTTTCGTCGTCCCGAAAGTCCACAAGCTTGTACCTACAAATCAAAACATATCGTATCACATAAAAATCCAAATCAAAAACCGATATGATGAGCGAAACGCACATAGGTTAGAACCTATGGTCAATGCATGCTAAAATAACAAAATACTCTATGATGTCGACATACAAACGTCGAAAGACTAAGTCGCATCAAGAAAATCCAAAAAGAAAGTTTTAAATGTCGGAAAACATTGACAGAAATCAAGTAATACGACTCCAGATTTTTCTTAAGGTGAAATTAGACTTTTTAGTTTATAGGATAGTCTTAGTTATCAAGTGAGTGAGCTACAGACCAAAATTCAAACTCTAACTCCAACTTTGGCCCACAAATTGCAGCCAAAATCAATTAATTTATGGCCAAATTTTAGGGGTTTGGGCTGGTGCTTCTAGGGTAGCTTCCTACTGGTCTATACATCTCACAGTAACCTCAATTTAATTTTTAGAATACCAAATTCCAATTGATCATCACAACTCAATAAAACCCGATATCGGGAAAATTCTAAACTTGTCTTTTAAACTTCTAATCTCATCCTAAACCAGAAATTCTATCACTAAAGGCTAGTAAACACTCACTAAACCCCCTACTACATCACTACTATAAGCCTTGCCCACTAATTCTCACTTTGGAAATTTCCAAGTTCAAAAAACATAACCTTTTTAACTCTAAATTATAATATGAGGTTAGAAAACTTAAGACTTGATGAAAGGTGGGTGGTTTATCTCAAAGGAGCAACTGGAGAATTTCTAAGATGGCCCAAGATGCTCAAAACTGAAACTTGATCACTCCAAGATACTTAGGATGAGATGAAGAACATTTTTAGTGAAGGAAATATAGGATTTTGAGGCGATTTGGGGTGTTTTTGGCGGTAGTAAAAAGGGTTTGGAGGTGGAGGAAGAAGGAGATGAAGAAGAAGATGAGGAGATGAAGAAATAGATGAGGCAAAGAAATGGCTAAGGTTGTAGCTGAAAGTGTATCCTAGCACCACCACAAGGTTAAAACCGGCATCAAGCATGCAATTTTCAAATTTTCATGGTGCAAAGCCACACTATCCAAAAATCTAACTAGATTATTAGGGTTTATAGTATGATATCATAAGAACTAAACTAAGTGATGGAGATTACAACCTTTGTAGATGAAAGTGTTTATTACCACCACCACCACTGGGTTTTACTAGCATCAAGCATGCCATTTTAAAAATTTTGGGGTGCTAATTAACACTAAACAAGAATCGAAACTGGATGATTAGGGTTTAACTATGATATAACAAAAACTTTAACTAAGTGAAGGATGCTACAACCTTTGTAGACCGTGTCCTTTTGTTCTCAAGCTCCGTGTAGTAGTCCATGCGACTTCACTAGGCTCCACTTGAAGTTGGATCGAGCTTCCTTTGCGATCTTCATGCCGAAGATGATCCATCCGAAACTCCGCTAATCCAAGCTACCTCTTCACTAAACTCTTTAGTGAAGAAAACACACTACACCAAAGTGCTAATCTAGTATTGGATGGTGAAGTAGGGGTGTTGTTTGCTCACTAGGGTTCTCACAAGCTCAAGGGTTCACAACTCATGTGAGAGATTGAGCTTGGAGGTGGAGGTGAAGAAGATGGAGAGAGCTAGAGAGCAAACGAGCTCATGTCAAGAAAATGAACAGGTGTTGTGTAGAATGAAGAATGGGTCATCAATATCCCTCACTCATTGAAGCATCCATAATTTTCAAATAAACAATTGGAACCATGCTACAATAGTGAGTCAAGACCAATATAAAAAACATTAAAGCCATGCTTCACCATTCCACAAAAGTCTCCCCATTTTCCACCTCTTTTTTTATTTTCTAAAAATAGAAAAACAACCATGCTTCATAATTATATATATATATATATATATATATCACATATATATTAATATATATATATATATAAAGATAAGCAAATAATTAGTGAGCTATAATATTAGTTAATATATAATTATATCAAATATAAATATATATTATATCATTAAATCAACAGTTGATTTAATAATCCAGTTATATCACATATAACTGACTAATATCATTTATCTGTATATCACATTATCAAATCAACACTTGATTCAATAATCCGGTTATATCACATATAACCTAACTGATATCAAATAACCGCCAGATTAGAAACTGTATCACATACTCGTATTTAATCAGGCCCCCGCACATATCAGCATATGTTCCCTACTTTGTTTCGCTTGAACTAGGAAACTTATGTGTGAGACTCTAAAGACTCGTCAATACTTTAGCAGTGGGTAATGATCACATCAGTTACCCATAAGTCATAAGCGGTACTAGCTGGACGTAACGGCTACCCAGGTATTGAGCGAATAGAAGATCAAGCAAACTTGTCCAAACTCCAATGAAGCCTATAAGTAACACTTACCGTATAGTCCGGTCTCTTCGTCTGATATGTCGCATATCGAGTCTAGGGGTGGAATCGTCATACCCCAATAACTTGATAAGTCATGCCGATATGTAGCCTATAATGGTACGAGAAACTACTGATAACTCTTACCAATAAATCTCATCAATAGCTCTGGCCAGGGACTTCCTGTTATAGCCAATCAAGCATAGCATAACATCAACTCCCTATACTGGGGGAGACGAAACCCCTCCTATCGCTCATTACCTCCATGTGACTCGGGACTGTACCCAAAATCCACCTGTTTGCACGACTCCTTTAAGCCGTGGTAGGGAGGAAATCAAAGCACAGTGTGAACCTTATAAGACTCTATGATGATCTTGGGTCTACAGACTAATCTGTACTAGTGTCACCAGAGAACTATTATCTGACGATAGGTATAGTACCATCTAGGAGTTCTCGGCGAGTCCTGTTCGGTGTACCCATTCTTTAATGAGCACCTGTGTACAATCTTTGATGTTAAACACCAATGGATATGGGATCGACCATCGCCCCCTACAGGGTTAAGAAACGTACACACTAGTCTACTCTGGAATATCGATGTCCTGCCTCGATACTCCTTCCACTGGGAACTATTAAAGGATTTGCTTGTAGACTACACAAGTCCCAGTAGTATGATCTGCATCATAGTCATGGTAGTCAAGCAAACATCCTAAGGGCTTTATCAACATGCATATGGGAGATAATATAATAATACAAGTGAACATATTAAGATAAAGGCAACCAGATAACATATTATCATGTCGAGCAAGAAAGTCCTCTATATATATGTCCAAGCATCCACTATATCTTACAATAATGGCCTCTAGGACATACATATTCCTAACAGTAGACTGTGTCCTTCACTTCTATAGCTCTGGGTAGTATTCCTTATGACTCCTCTAGGTTCCACTTGAAGAATGAACAAACTTCCTTCGCAATCTTCATGTCGAAGATGTTCCACCTGAAGCACCTCTAATTCAAGCTACCTTTTCACTAATCTCTCTCTAGTGAAGGAAACACCCTAAACTCAAGTGCTAATCAAGTGTAGGATGGTGAAATAGGGGTTCTAAGCTCACTTAGGATTTATCCAAAGTACTATGGTTCACATCACATGTGAGAGTTAGGGCTTGGAGGAAGAGGAGGAAGAAGAAGGGAATGGAGAGGGTGTGAGAGTGAGCTAGTATGAAAAATGAGCAAGTCAAGTGAATGGCTACTCTCTTGACCTCAATTATTGAAGCATGGATTATTTTCACATAAATAATTCCAACCATGCTTCAATAGCAAGTCAAGGCTAATAAACAAATGAAAATGCCATGCCTCACGCATTCCACAAATATCTCTCATTTTCGACCTTATCTTTTCTATTTTCTTAAAATAAAAAATCTAATATATATATATACACACACACATATAAATATATATTAAGATAATAATAACTTAAGTGAGCAATAATATTAGTTAATATATAATTATATCAAATATAAATATATATATCATATTATTAAAACAACACTTGATTCAATAATCAGGTTATATCACATATAACCGACTAATATCATTTATCTGTATATCACATTATCAAATCAACACTTGATTCAATAATCCGATTATATAACATATAACCTAACCGATAACATTTATCGCCAGATTAGAATACGGTATCACATATTCGTATTTAATCATGCCCCCGCACATATCAGCATATATGCCCTACTTCATTTCGCTTGAACCATGAAACCTCTGTGTGGGACTCTAAAGACTCGTCAATACGCCAGCAGTAGGTAATGATCACATCAGTCACCCACAAGCCGTCAGCGGTACTAACTGGAAGTAATGGCTACCTAGGTATTGAGCAAATAGAAGATCAACAAGCAAGCTTGTCCAAACTCCCATGAAGCCTATAAGTAACACTTACCGTACAGTCTGGTCTCTTCGTCTGATATGTCGCATATCAAGTCTAGGGGTGGAATCGTCAGACCCCAGTAACTTGATAAGTCATGCCGATGTATGGCTCATAACGGTTCGAGAAACTATTGATAACATTTACCAGTAAATCTCATCAGTCCTGGCTAGGGACTTACTGTTATAGCCAATCGAGCATAGCGCAGCATTAACTCCCTATACCAGGAGATACGAAACCCCTCATATCGCTCACTGCCTCCATGTGACTCGGGACTGTACCCAAAATCCACCTATTTGCACGACTCCTTTGAGCCGTGGTAGGGAGGAAATCAAAGCACAGTAGGAACCACATTTTACAATATGACGATCTCGGGTCTACACACTAACCTGTACCAGTGTCACCATATAACTGCTATCTGACGATAGGAATGGTACCATCTAGGAGTTCTCGGCGAGTCCTGTTCGGTGTAACCATTCTCTAATGAGTAGCTGTGTACAATCTTTGATGTCAAACACCAATGGTTATGGGATCAACCATCGCCCCCTACAGGGTCAAGAAACGTACACACTAGTCTACTCTGGAATATCGATGCCCTGTCTCGATATCCCCTCAACTAGGAACAATTAAAGGATGTGCTTGTGGACTACACAAGTCCCAGTAGTATGATCTGCATCATAGTCCTGGTAGTCAAGCAAACATCCTAAGCGCTTTACCAACATGTATCAGAAAGACAGTATAATAATACAACTGTACATGTTAAGATAAAGAGAAACCAGATAGCATACTATCGTGTCGAGCAAGCAAGAAAATTCTCTATATATATGTCCAAGCATCCACTATATCATACAATAATGTCCTTTAGGATATACATATTCCTAACAATCTCCCACTTGCATTAAGGCCAGTTGTTGTAGTATCTCATACCCAACATCCCAAAAATTCTCTCAAACTGTGTCTGGGGGAAGGCCTTCGTGAGTGGATCCGCTGCGTTATCCTTCGTGTCAACTCTCCTAACCTCGATCTCCCGTCAATCTACTATCTCCCGGATCAGGTGATACCGCCTAAGAATATGTCTGGATCGCTGATGGGACCAGGGTTCCTTTGACAAAGCCACAGCTCCATTATTATCACAATACACAGGTATTGGATGCTCAATAGATGGAAACACACCAAGTTCAGCTATGAACTTTTTCATCCAGACAGCCTCTTTGGCAGTATCGTTGGCAGCGATGTATTCAACCTCCATCGTCGAGTCAGCTATGGTATCTTGTTTAGAACTTTTCCAACATACCACCCCTCCATCGAGGGTGAAGACAAAACCCGAGACCGACTTACTGTTGTCCTTATCACTCTAGAAGCTCGAATCGGTAAAGGACTCCACCTGAAGTTCACCGTTACCATACACCAAGAACATTTCTTTAGTTCTTCTTAAGTACTTAAAAATATTCTTCAGCGCTGTCTAGTGCTTTTCCCAATGATCTAATTGATACTTACTCACTACACCTAGTGAGTAAGCTACATTCAGTTTGGTACATAACATCGCATATATGATAGACCTGACTGCCGAAACATAGGGTATCTCTTGCATGTAAGCCCTCTCCAAATCAGTCTTGGGAGACATCTCTTTGGAGAAAGTGATTTCTGAGCAAGCGGGTAAATTACCACGCTTATAATCTTCCATACTAAACCTCTTTAGTATGGTGTCTATGTATCTGGATTGGGAAAATCCCAACATCCGTTTAGATCTATCTCTATAGATCTTAATCTCCTAGATGTAGGAGGCATCACGCAGAACTTTCATAGAGAACTTGTGTGATAAGAAGAGCTTGACCGAGTGTAGCATAAGAACATCGTTTCCTATCAAGAGTATGTCATCCACATACAATACGAGAAAGATAACCTTACTCTCTACAACCTTTTTGAATATACAAGGTTCATCTACATTTTTGATGAAGTCAAACTCTTTGATAGCTTCATCAAAACAGATATTCCAGCTCCGCGATGCCTACTTTAATCTGTAGATTGATTTAAGCAGCTTGCACACACTTCCGCTGCTCCCACTATCTACCAAGCCCTCTGGCTGTGTCATGTACACGCTCTCTTCTAAATCACCATTTAGAAAAGCGGTCTTGACGTCCATCTGCCAGATTTCGTAGTCATTGTATGCAGTAATGGCAAGTAGGATCCTGATGGACTTAAGCATAACGACAGGAGAAAAAGGTTTCATCACAGTCGACATCTGGTCGTTGACTAAAACCTCTTGCTATAAGTCTAGTTTTGAAGGTCTCAACCTTTCCATCTACACCAATTTTCTTCTTAAAGATCCACTGGCTTCCGATGGATTTTACCCTTTCAGGAGCAACTTCCAAATTCCATACTTTGTTGGTGTACATGGATTCCATCTCAGATCACATAGCATCCAGCCATTTCACAGAGTCTCCACTTGTGATGGCCTGCTCGAAACTAGTTGGTTCATCATCTTCCATGATGCCATCCCCGCTCCTACCGTATATGAGAAAATCTTAGTATCTCTCAGGTCGATGAGAAACCCTACTAGATCTGCGGAGTGGCTGAGGTTCGTCGGAGACTATTGAATCCTCCAATTCTATCAAATCATCAGTTGGAGTTTGTGTTGCTGGAATTTCATCCAGCTCTACCTCTTACCACTAATTTCTTTCACAAGAAATTCCTTTTCTAAATAGGTGGCATATTGAAAAACAAACACCTTTTGTTCCTCGGTGTGGTAAAAGATATATCCATGTGAATTCTTTGGATATCCCACAAACTTGCAAGGAACTGATCGTGCCTCGAGTTTGTCCGAATTCTGTTTTTTAATATAGGCCGGACAACCCCATATTTTAACTCGTTTAAGATATGGTCTCTTTCCACTCCATATCTCATATGGTGTTTTAGCCACAGATTTTGACAGAACTTGATTCAATAGGTATGCAGCTGTCTCAAGTGCATAACTCCAAAAGAAAATAGGTAACTCAGCATTACTCATCATAGAGCGCACCATATCTAATAGGGTGCAATTCCTCTACTCTGATATACCGTTGTGCTGTGGTGTATACAGAGGAGTAAGTTGAGAGAGAATCTCATTCTCTTTTAAATAGTCTCGGAACTCCGTGCTCAAGTATTTTCTTCCCTGATCAGATCGAAGGATTTTAATACTCTTACTTGTCCGGTTCTCTACTTCGTACTTATATTCCTTGAATTTTTTAAAAGCTTCAGATTTGTGTTTCAACAAGAACACATGTCCGAATCTTGAGAGATCGTCAGTGAATGTAATAAAGTACGAGGAACCATTCCTGGCATATGTAGACATAGGACCGCATACATCACTATGTATCAGTCCTAAGAGTTCAGTTGCTCTTTCTCCGTGTCCAGTAAATGGAGTTTTGGTCATCTTGCCTTTGAGACATGACTGGGAAGTTTCAGAAGATGTAAATTCAAACGGATTTAAATAAACAACTTTATGCAACTTAGCTAGTCTTGTCGCATTGATATGACCTAGTCTACAATGCCACAAGAAGGCTTCGTTCATTTCTGAACTTTTCCTCTTGTGTGTATTTTGTACGTTTAGAATTGTAGTTTGATTTAGAACATATATACCATTATATAACGTACCAAACCCAATCAACACTTGATTTAGGAAATGTTCATAACATTATCCTCCAATACAAAGTTATATCCTTCTTTATGTAACAAAGAAACTGATATAATATTGCACATCATGTTTGGTACGTAATAACAGTCGTTCAGAATCATTGTATTACTATTTGGTAACACCAGGTGATATTCGCCAACTGCTTTGGCGGTAACAATTGCTCCATTCCCTACTTTTAGAGACATGTAACATTTTTCCAGTTCTCTACCGTTACTTAGCCCATGTGACAAATGACAGACGTAGGATCCTGATCCGGTATCTAATACCCAGGACGTAGAGCAAACTGAGAAACAGTTCTCGGTAACAAACACACCCGAATAAGATACATCATCATGCTCTTTCTTCATTCGGGTTGCGTGGGAATCCTGATATTCCCCTATTTCAAGCTCAGACTTATAACAATCATAAGAAAAAGCGGAACCAACGTTCCCCAGCTCAGTATAATAAGCGGATTCGGTCAATACATCCATATTATTATCTTGATTAAGGCGTGTCATGGTCGCTACCTGAAGAGAGAGAGAGAAGGAAATGCTTTAGCATGCTCTCTTTGCAAGATTAGATTGGTTATTATCTTATCTAATAAGGATGGCTCTCATTGTTTTTATCAAATCTTCCTTCAAACCATAAAAGGTAAAATTAGCCAAGATTAATTACACCCTACAAGTTCGCCAATCGGTCAACCAGGTAGGTATTGGTACTCCGAAGGAGTCTCCCCATGCTTTCGCATGGAACTAATTAAATAACCTCGTTTCCGCAGGGGCATAACCCCGTTTACACTTTTCTTAGACACCTACTGGATCAGCTAATTATAAAGTGGAAAACTCTCTCAGGAGTAACACTTACTCACAGTGGGTATCGGGATCCAACTATCTCATAGAAGGTTTGCAATCTCATTGCAAATTTCAACACTTGAAATCCCTAATATCTGTTTTTACCCCTAGCTACTTATGACCTTAACAAGGTCAACAAATCATAAGCGCTAGCCAAGTTCAACCCGTCATTTCGTGATTGAATTAAACCCACCCGTACGACCCTTAACAAGGTCAACAAAACAGTACGACTACCCTAATCCAATCGCATCATATGCGGCAAATAAGCACTAATCAGTTACCGCACACTATTCCTTGACAAGGTCAACAAACGCATCACGAATACTAAATAGCACTTATCTGAAATGACGGAGGGCTAAGACTGGTTTTGATGAAAACCTTTAACGTAATGAACTTGATATCGTTGTAGAATCAAGTGTTTTGAAAAAGAGTGGTTTTGTAGCACTTGCTAGTTTTGCTAAAGAGGTCACTCCCGGTGAAGGGATCTCGGCTCTTTCCTCATCGAATGAGGTGCTGGATATTCATCAAGGAATACCACTATGCAAAGCAAGAACTAATGAAGCTATCAAAACAAAACCTAGTGGGTTGTAGCATTTGCTAGTTTTGCTAAAATGTCACTACTCCCGGTGAAGGGATCTCGGCACTTTCCTCATCGAATGAGGTGATGGATATTCATCAAGGAATACCACTATGCAAAACAAGAACAAGAGCTACCTTTTTAAAAAATTTGATTCTACAACATCTTTAGGTTTCTTTTCTTTCCATTAATCTCATTAATGAAGTCCCATCATTTATGTTTCCCTAAACATCACAGAAAAGAAACGAAAATAGAACGTACGCTTATGCCATCCGCATTCGCCACGGGGCCCCGTCATGTACCGTTAGGTTACTTAACTAACGGCAGAGCGGGGGCTGGACTAGCGAGGGTGCAAAACATAAGCAACATTTATTATATATATCATATATCTACAACATTCGTCTAACGCAGTTATATGATCACATCATAGAACTCAAGCAGCAAAAGTCAATATATGAAATATTGGATATACTAGGAGGTCCGTATTTTAAATTTAGCCAGTAACGAAAAACACGGATTCCACGGTCGTGATGAATAGCCAAACCCACATCCGAGACCCCTACGAGAGCGGCAAGCAACCCTGCCAATTCTACAGTTTGGAGACCCGGTTTCGACTGCTCGAGATGGTTCCCACTAGACTCCAGAACCCGGTTACTTGTGCTCCCCGCCTTGGGTCTATCCTAATGCGGAAAGTAAATAATATATATCAATGGTGACATCATCCTCAACCCGGAAGTGTCCCAATAAAAGAATATTACATACAATTTTACATGAATGAAAATTGAAAAACTCTTATCTCACGCAACCCCCTAGCTATTCAACCACGACGATCCAATATAACATATCACAGTAACACATAACTGTAGGGTTCCTAAGCATAACATCAAGATTTCGGGGGCATCATCCATGCCAAATTATAATTTTGCCATGCTAAAAGAACCCTAACCTAGGATGTTAACTAGAGAATCATGCAAAAAACAAAATGTAAACAACTTTACATCTAAGTGAGTAGGGATTACAAGCTTTGTAGTCCGTTCCTTCACTTCTATAGCTCCTTGTTGTGGTCCCTTAGCTACGATCAACGAACTCTCGGACTTTTAAGAGGCTCCACAAGATATATGATGCATGCTAGCTAGAAGTCTTCAAAATCCAAGATGATCTACTTCGAAGAAATACGGACTCAAGCTATCTCTTCACTAATATAGAATTTGTGAAGCTAACACCCTAAACTATAAGGCTAGTATAGAAGAGGATGATTGTTCTCCGCCGAAAAGATGCGACCGGGACGTTGGGACGTCTGGCCTGAATTTTAGGGGGCAGATGCTATTTGGTTTTATTCGTTCACCTCTTTGAAGATGCCAAGTTGATTTATGGCACCGTGTATCGGAGGTTTAGACAGATGCGGCCGTTGTAGCAGACTTCGTCAGATTCCCCCTCGCTTGTGAGAGGTTTTTGATTATACGGACGCTCTTCCCTGCAAGCGCAAACCCCTGCAGTTAATTACGCTATCGGGTTACGATAACCACTTTCTCCTTCTCCAGAAGGTCACTTCGTGTCATGTGTGTTTGTTTTATTTTTGGTTGTCTGTGGATTGTATACGGAGACTAATTTGTGTTGTCGCCCGTACGGCATGGAGTAGTCCAAATCCATATTTTTTTAGATTTGGGTTTGGGTTGGTTTTAAGGATCGTTAATCTTATTTTTAGATTAAGATCAACTTAAATGTT
Source organism: Agapanthus africanus (assembly GCA_030015575.1). Classification (NCBI taxonomy): domain Eukaryota; kingdom Viridiplantae; phylum Streptophyta; class Magnoliopsida; order Asparagales; family Amaryllidaceae; genus Agapanthus; species Agapanthus africanus. The sequence goes on along the minus strand of CM057349.1, from coordinate 402,942,261 downwards.
TGTTGAGGATACGTTAGTCTAATTCTAGACTAAGATCTACTCAACAAGGTTTTGGGATCATTTAGATCCAACGAAAGAGTATTTGGACTCTATCGTCTTAGTTTAGGGACATTGCGGTCCATAAGTTTAAGGACATCATAGTCCATTTTTAAAGACATCATAGTCTGTAGGGTTTAAAGACGTCATAGTCTATGGGGTTCTGGTTTAGCCAATTTGGGGATGCACCAAAAGTTATTGGTTATTGGAACCCTCCACCTCTCTAAAGACGTTGAAGAATTACAACGACACGTATCAGAGATGCGGAGAGATGTACCCTTGAACCAGTGAATGTTCATCAAAGATTTTATAATCTTGTTTGGGACTGAGTCCAATAAAGAGCGCATGGGCTCAGTTGATTATGTGTTTAGCTAACTTGGGCTGAGCCCACCGAGTCTCTGTCATCTCTCTTCTTCTCTTTATAAAGTGTCAGCCATTTGTTAGGACATAGTCCTTTCTCTGTGCACATACTGCTAAACATCTATTGGGGTACTGACACCCACTTTCTTTTTGTTTTTTTATTGAGTGTTGAACATTCTTTATGGCGCTGGGTTTCATTTAAAGAACACTTTGTGTTCCCTCAGCGCACACGTGAGGAGCACGTGGTGCACTTGGCGCTGAGCGCCAGACCTGGAGCGCTAAGGCGCTTCTTGTGAAATAGCGCACACGTGAGGAACACGTGGTGCACTTGGCGCTGAGCGCCAAACCTAGAGCGCTGAAGCGCTTCTTTTGAAATAGCGCACACGTGAGGAGCACGTGATGCGCTTGGCGCTGAGCGCTAAACTTGGAGCGCTGAAGCGCTTCTTATGAAATAGCGCACACGTGAGGAGCACGTGGTGCGCTTGGCGCTAAGCACCAGACTTGGAGCACCGAAGCGCTTCTTTGGCAGTTCTGGTTAGTTATGTGCACTGAGAATTAAATTCTCGTTTATAAGAGACTTTTTCTCATGGATCTAAAAACTAAGTTCTTCTTTTTATGAAGAGATTGTATGATCTTTTCTGTTTTTATGAAAGACTTTGTCTTACAGATTTGCGATCTAAAAAAAGAACTAAATTCTTATTTTTTTTTATCAAGAGATGCTATGATCTCTCTTCTTTTTATTTACCTTGAAGAAGGTTCTTCTTCTTAGAGCTTGCTCTTCTCTTTTTCTTTTTTGAGAACTTGAAGTTTAGGGGGGGTTCCTCTGTTTTAGACTTGAAGTCTTGGGTCCTTTATATAGGGGGCTGATTTGTTGAATCAGTTAGGGAAATCTCTCATTGAGAGATTTCTGATTGATTTGGGGAATGTTTCCCACCGTTGGATCTTTGATCCAAAGGCTTCTGTTTTACAGAAAACAATATTCTTGTTTTTAACAAGATTGGAAAAATATTTTCCCATACAGAACTTATTCTGTATCATAGTGATTTTTAATCGCCATTGGATCTTTGATCCAACGGTGCTCTGATTTACAGAGCACAATCTTTCCTGTTTGGAAAGATTTGAGGAGTATTTCCTCAACAGAATTTTATTTTATAATTTGATGATTTATTCATCTCAGTTGGATCTTTGATCCAATGGTGGAGAACATTTAGTTCTAGCGCTTGGCGCTCTCATGCTTTGCACGTGAGGCGCTGCCTCAGAATATTTGACTCTTAGCGCTGACGCTCCTAGCGCTAGCGCTCTCGTACTTTGCACGTGAGGTGCAGCCTCAGAGTCTTTGACTCTTAGCGCTGGCGCTTCTGGCGCTAGCGCTCTCGTGCTTTGCACGTGAGGCGCTGCCTAAGAGTCTTTGACTCTTTAGTGCTGGCGCTTTTGGCGCTCAGCGCTCTCATGCTTTGTACATGAGGCACTGCCTCAGTTCAAATTTTGAATTTTGAATAGATCTTTGCTCTCAATTGAGGAAACAAATGCCCCCTACCGTTGCGCTCACGCGGCTTACACGTGAGTGCAGCAGTGGCAGCTTTACCACCGTCGGATCAACTTGGAAGTTGGATCGACTTCCAACGCCTATAAATAGGGCCTTTGACCCTTAAGATGATTTTTGTTCATCTTCTTCCCTTCTTATTTTTCTGAGAATTTAATTCTCCTTTAGAGCACAGCTCTCTGCCCAAAGGAAATTCCTTAAGAGTTAAAACTTTGTCCAAAAATTTGGTAAGATTTGAACCCATTAACAGAGCTTTGCTCTACTTAGATCACAGATCCTAAAGATTCTTATGGTTTCTTAACCCGTTAATTAAAAACCAGAGCTTTGCTCTTCTTTGATCATAGATCAGAAAAACCATTCTTTTTTTAGGGTTTCTTAACCCTTTAATGAAGAACTCTTAGAGTTCATTTTGTAGATCTTGAAGATCTCGGAATTTTTACTTTGTAAAAAGCTTTGATTTTTTAGGGTTTTGATGGATTACTCCATCGTTCTCACAGATCATGGCCCTCAGAATTTTTGGGGAATTTTTAATCCCCATTAAAGCTGACAGAGTATTGCTCTTAGAAATTTTGGGTAATTTTTTAATTCCCTCATAATGACAGAGGTGACCTCTGTAACAGAGCGCTGCTATCTAAGGAGTTAACTCCTAACCCGAGAAATCTCTCATTGAATGAGAATCTTTTTTAATGATTGAATGTCTCATCAATGATGAGCCATCATCTTGATTTTGTGGGTCCCCTTTGATCCCTTTCCACTGTATTGCAGTGTGGTACAAATTTAAAGTATCAAGTACTAGGCTTTGGACTGTAGCATTGACGGCTAACCCTCGTTCTTCCCGTGCAGGTACTATGTCTTACGACACTTCTTTCCTATTCGTTCGTCTAGAGAGCGCTTTCGTCGACGTACCCGTAGACCGAGAAGTTTTTGCACCGATCAAGGATCATGACCCAGGGCAGAAGTCGCTTCATTTGTGGGGGTTATGGTACAACCAGATTATCCAGGGTCGACGCAGCTTCTCTTGTACGACGCCTTCAGAACCAATCTCCGCTGTTCGCTATGCCGACTCACCCCAGGTTAACTATGTCGTAGAGGAGGTCCACTGGACCTCAGAGGGTCGCCTTCAGCCCTCTATGGCCGCGATACCTATGCAGCCGCCGATGGCTTTAGATATTCTAGGGTGGCGTATATGTCAGGGCGAGTCACGCCCATGGGGACAGGTGTATATGATTGGCCTGACTCCTCGTCATTCGGCCGGATACCTGCAGTGGGCCCGGTACATTTTATCGGAAAAAAGTCGGCGTTATTGAAGCTCGGGCTGTACCCTGCTATCTATGCGTCGCTTTTCCAGTATCCGGCGCCTCCGGTGTGGTGGATTAAGGCTTTCTTAGAGCAATGGAACATCCCGATACACACCTTTCTCCTATCGGATCGGGAGGTTTCAATCTCCCTCGAGGAGTTTGCGGAGATCTCAAGCCTACCTGTTAGAGGGGAACACTATGAGGAAATACTTCCCCCTGACGAATACGTCTTTGCGACCCGATCAGTAGTGATGGGTCTGACTCCGGAAAATGCCATTCATCATCGATTCCCAAGCTTAATCAAGGTGTTGAATATTTATGAGTGCCTATTCTTGGAATCTGGGGGCACGGCGTCAGCTTCACAGATTTTATTGCCCGCTTTCTCCGCCCCGAAGTCCTTTCAAAGGAAGCCGCAAAATTTGCCAAGCTCGCCGATCCCTTCGGCTTTGGTTTGGACAAACAGCCGGCAGCGGAAGCGGATCAAAGGAATTTCTTTCTCCCGGAGACCCCGATCGTCCCCTTCATAGAGCTTGCAGCTTCAGACGTCGACGAAGAGATGTTCTTTTTGGAATTTCTCGGCCTATGGCTAAGTTGGTTCATACTTCCTATGCACCCTCATCATATGAGGCCGTCCGTTTTCTACCCGGCTCACCGGATGGTTGAAGGAACGCGGGTTGCTGTCGGGATTGCCGGGTTGGCTCATTTGTATCATGGCTTAAGCTTAGCGGCGGACACTACTCAGCCGGGTGTAGAGTCCGTACATCTCCCGCTGCACTATTTTACTTTGTGGATCGAGCTGCATGTGCTTGGAGCCTTTGGAATCCACAAACGTCCCCGTTTCTATGATAGCTACAATTTCCCCCGGGTGATGTCTCTAATCGACGCCTCTGTTGCAGACCTATCGTCGCGAGAAGCTCGGGGAATGATCCTCTGCCTGCGCATGGTTGGGGACACCATGACCTTCGTTGATAGGGTCATAACTATCGACAAGGAGTCAACTAGGGCGGTGCAGCCGTTGCGTGACACCTTCAAGGACAGGGTTTCCACGTTGAAGGCTCGGGAGATCGTGCATTTGTACTCGATCAGACCAGGCTTCTTAGTATTCAGGCAGAACGAGTCGGCGTTGTTTATGAGGTACAACCTGCACTACTATGCCCAACGGTCGAGTTACAACTAGGGTGTTCCCTTCGAAGCTTTTCTGGCTGAAGCGAATGCCACCGAAGAGGGCATTCGCACTATGCTGCACCATTTCATGCGCCTGAATACCGGGTCCATCTTCCTTATCAGCGAGCCGAGCTACGTCCCGAACGCCTCAAACGCATATGTGGCATGGTATCAGCACGCAACGGGTGCCGTGATCAAGGAAGAACGACGGCTGCTGCTTTATCGCAAGGGTGCAGTCCCTGCCGGTAACCCGTCCGTCCTTTTAAAACGACGAATTGCCGTTCTTCCTTCATTAAAGGAGACTAATACAGTTGTGGTCCCTCACACCTTTACTTCAAAGACACATCCCAGCGTTCCTAAAACGGTAGCTATAGCGTCTCCGGACTCTAGAGTTGGCATAGAGTTTGGGACCCGTCGCCCAAAAATGCCCATGAAGCGTAGCCTCCTATCGTCGGCCGTCGGGGCTCGTTCGCAGAAGAAGAAGAAGTCGATGTTTTCTGTCGACGTCGTACTCGGCCAAGAGCCCCATGCTCCCTATAGCGAGGTCTTGAGTGAGTACGGGACCAATGAGGGTCTATTTATCGAGCCTGCAGATGATACTGATCTTCAAGCCGCCCTTGTGGTTTCCGAGCGACAGGCTCGCACAGAGGAGGCGTTGCTATCTCTTGCGGAGAAGGGTATGCTCTAGTCATGTCATTTTGAGCTTTTTCCTTCTCTCTTATTATGCATTTATTAATACATCCTTCTTTGTCAGGCATCTCCGCTGAAGAGGCTCTTGCAGCTTCCCTCCGGACTTTTGAGGAGGAAGAGAGGCTTCGCGCCTCTTGTGGCTTGGGTATAACTTATTTCGTTTGATTACACCCTCATACTTTATACCTGTGCTCTGACGCTTTATTTCACCTTGTTACAGGGACTACTTCGGCTCCAGTTGTTCCAGGTGCTGCGCCGATCCCAAGCGATGGTGCAGTAGTCTTGTCAGAGCCGGCCATCACGGCTACGGCTATCCCTAAGCCAGTGCGAGAGTCTTCGCTGAAACAGCCGATGATGGATGCCGTAGCGGCGCTGGAGGCAGTACTAGGGTCAGATGACGGCGAAGGCATCCCCTTGTCCGAAGTCTTGAGGTGGTCGGTCCTCACTGCTCAAACTGAAAAGAAGCGCAGGAAGTGCGCAGCGAGGGAGCGTGATGCTACCTTGGCTGCGAGTGCAGGTTCAAGCACCGTCCCTTCTGTCGCCATTACTTCAGAGGGTACCCCAGCTGCCTCGTCTACCACCCATAGACAGGTTGCGCGCGCGGTTCGGGAGGCAAATGAGGATCCATCACAAGGTAACGCAATGCCCATTGTTTTTTTATCAGAACTTGGTCTGCAAATTCTTATATATCATATCCTACAGGGCCAGGTCTTGGCGGTGAGATGGTAGGCGAGGCGACGACGACCATGGAGCCCTTAGTAGCTACTCTCTCCAGGAAGCCTGGGACTGCCCAAACCGCTGCACTCTCCCCTTGTGGCTCTCTGGCGTTGGCAGGCATCGCGAGTGTCATGACAGCCCTTGTCGAATCAGGGGACGATGCTATGGGCGCCGAGACCGTCCCGCTGAATGAGAGCGAAGAAGTCACTAGGCCTTGTGATGCTTCCGTTGCTGAAATTGTGCCCTCTGAAGCACCTCGGGTTGCCGCAATGACGGCTTTTGTTCCCTCGCCTTCTCCCATGTCTTCTGAAATGCTGGAAGGTATAGGTTTGTGATTCATCAGCTTCATTGTGGGTATCACTCTCCTTGTACTGACAGTATGTCGTCATATATTTGCAGGAGTCCTTTTTGATCACCTGTATCAGGTTCTGAACCCGCATTTCTCATTCCAGACGGAGATTTCCCTACTTGCTGATGTCGGTGAGTATAGTCTATAACCAACGTCTTTTCCTTTCTCTTACGGATAGCCATGTTGCTAACTCTTCTTCATATTGGATATAGCATCGCGGGTCGAAAGAATAACCGAGCTCCCTGCACTCCCCGTCCTACCGCCTGTTATAGCCGGTATGATAGGCTTTACCCTTTTTGCGTTTTCTTTATTTCCTGAGTTGGCATTTAACCGTAACTCATTCTGCAGCAATCGCACCGGCTCCAGCTCCCTTCGAGGCTCCCATTATGATGCCGGCAGGGCCTCTTGTTAAACTCACATCTTCTCGAGGCGCCGTGAACAGCCGAAGAATGTTGAGCGAGTTCGTCGAGGATCTTGATGTTGAAGCCCTTACCTTCGCTGCAAATTTTGCTATGCAGGTTAATCCAATGCTGGCAACACTCGTGAACTTCTATGACAAGGACGTCGTCGGGTCTTGGGTTGACTACTGCAGACAGATCGAGGCTTGCTTGCCCGAGATCGAGCTCAAGTGTATTGCTCCTGAGGTGTTACCTTCAACTTCCCAGCAGGTTGCGTGGATGGAGCAGAGTGTTCCTTTCCTTCGCTATTTTGAACAAGAGTCGACCCTGCGACAGAAGGAACATGAGGCGGCTTCTAATGAGTCTGCTCGGTTGCGCGCCGAGGTCGACGTGAACGCTGCACAGCTGAAGGCTATTTTCGATAGTCTCCAACGGTGTATCTCAGACGGGTTGGCGCTAAGGCAGAACCTTGACTCCACCGAACGGGTTGCGCAAAGTTGCGAAGCTGCTAAGCATGAAATCGATACGAAGCTTTCATCCTGCTTGCAGCAACAAGCTCGAATTGAAGCAGAGCTGGCAGCGGTGGCTGACTATCAGAAGGAGCTGAAAGAAGTGCATGAGCGGCTTACCGACTTGTTGAAGAGGCCTCCTCCTTAGTCCTTGTCTTTGTAATTTTTTGAATTGATGGAAATTTGTAATTCATGAATAACATGTATTCATTCATTTTTTTATTCTTTTATATGATGTATCTTGTATTCAATTGAACTCATGAATAAAGGACATGCTTTATCTTATATCGCTTTCTTTTCTTTACTGTTTTGTTGTCATGTTACTCTAGTAAGTGTAGCCTGTAGATAACAACTCATCTTGAACTCTTCGTAGGGTAGCGATGGCTTAAGAAATAGGTTTGGGTCTGCTGCCTAAGACTTTTCAACTTTATGAGCCATGAGAGTCTCATAAAGATTTTTCTCCCTACGAGTCGAAAGGATCTCGTAGGTATATTTTCTCCTTAGGAGTCATGAGGGATCCTAAGTGCGTTTCCTCTTGAGAGTTGTAAGGATCTCACAATAGAGTTTTTCTCCCTTACAAGTCGGGAGGACTCGTAAGTGATTGGAGAGTTGACATGTTTCCAAACCGAAGCATTGCTCCGATGGGGAGGTCAAGGGTTGACTTTCTCCGTTTTCTACGGTGTCGGTTTGACTTTCTCCGTTTTCTACGGTGTCGGGATCGACTTTCTCCGTTTTCTACGGTGTCGGGATCGACTTTTTCCGTTTTCTAAGGTGTCGGGATCGACTTTTTCCCTTTTCTACGGTGTCGGGGATCGACTTTCTTTGTTTTCTACTGTGTCGGGATTGACTTTCTCCGTTTTCTACAGTATCGGGATCGACTTTCTCCATTTTCTACGGTGTAAGGTGTAGGGTTACTAGGCACACTAACAAGGCTCTACAAGGCATCGACCATGCCAAAATTAAAATTTTATGTGCCGAACAACCCTAAGCAAGATCTTATACTAGAGTTTAGGCGAAACTAATAGCAAGTAAACAACTTTCTTCTAAGGGTATGCGAAATACAACCTTTGTAGATCGGTCCTTCACTTCTTTAGCTCCTTGTTAAAGTCCCTTCGCTGCGATCGTGGTTCTCCCGGACCCTTGCATGGCTTCACGAGGCGAAAGAACGTCCTTGCTTGAAGTCTTCGAGGCCGAAGATGATCTACGTCGAGGGGATGCCAACTCAAGCTTCTACTTCACTAACTAGAGAATTAGTGAAGCAAACACCCTAAACTAAAGTGCTGGTCTAGTAGAGGATGGAGAAATAGGAAGTGGGTTCTCTTTAGATTTTTATTTCTCACAATGATTCTCACTTTTGATCAAACCCTAGCAAGCTTTTTCTTTTTAACAATGAAGAAGAAGAAGAAAAGAAAGAGATAAGGATAATGATCAAGTGAGTGAGCTAACCATGGTGAGTGAGTATCATATACTAACTCTTGTAGAGACTTAACCTTAGGCTAATTGTTATGGTTGGGTTAATAAATATCCATAGTAAAATACAAACTCAAGTTGAATTAGTCAATGCATCCACAAGCTTCCACAAGCTTCATGCATTTTCTAATCCTCCACTTGATTTTGTATTTACTTTAAATATTAAAACCCAAACTAAAAATTAGCTTAGTGTAAGTCTCACACACCCATGGATGATGTATCATCAACCATGATACAAAAAGATAACACATTTCAATATATATCACATATATGTTAAAGTGTGCACATGTGAGAAAAACCTAAAGTGAACAAGTGTTAGTTAATGTAAACTAGTATATCAAATATACAATTATACAATAAATTATTAAATCAACACTTGACTTAATAATCCAGTCATATCATATATAACCGACTAACATCCAATGTATCGACTTATCGAATCAAAACTTGATTCGATAACCCGGCTATATCATATATAACCGACCGATACAGAAAGTCGCGAGAATAGAATACGGTATCACATACATGCATTATTCTCGGTCCCGCACATATCACATATGCGTCCCTATTTCGTTTTGCCTGAGCCAGTAAAACCTCTATGTAGGACTCTAAAGACTTGTCAATACGCCGGCAGTAGGTGATGATCACATCAAGCACTCACAAGCCGTCAGCGGTACTAGCTGGACGTAACGGCTACCCGGGTATTGAGCGATCAGAAGATCAGCAAGCAAGCCCGCTCCAACTCCTGTAAAAGCCTGCCGGTAACACTTCCCGTACAGTCCAGTCTCCTCGTCTGATATGTCGCATATCAAGTCTAGGGGTGGTAAACGTCAGACCCCAATAACCGATAAGTCGTGCCGATGTGAGGCTCATAACGGGTCGAGAAACTACTGGTAACACTTACCAGTAAATCTCTAAATCAGCCCTGGCCAGGGACTTCCCTGTTATGGCCAATCGAGCACTGCGCAACATCAACCCCCAATACCAGGAGAGACGAAACCCCTTCTATCGCTCATTGCCTCCATGTGACTCGGGACTGTACCCAAAAACCACCGTTTTGCATGCCCTCTTGGACGTGATAAGGTGGATATCAAAGCACAGTGGGAATCACACAAGACTCTATGACGATCTCGGGTCTACAGACTAACCTGTACCAGTGTCACCAGAGAACTGCCATCTAACGTAAGGTATAATACCATCTGGGAGTTCTCGGCGAGTCCGTCCAGTGTACCCAGTCTCCACTGAGCACCCGTATATCATCTCTGATGTTAAACACCAATGGATATGGGATCATCCATCGCCCATCTGTATGGGTCGAGAAGGTATACGCTAGTTTACTCTGGTATATCGATGCCCCGTCTCGATACACCCACGACTAGGGACCTTGAAGGATGTACTTATGGACTACCATGTCCCCACTAGTATGATCCGCATCATAGTCCAGGTAGTCAAGTACACATCCTAAAGGCTTTACCAATATGTAACAGAGAGACAATTAGTGTACACGTTAAGGTAAAGAGTAACCAGATAGCATACTATCATGTCGAGCAAGAAAGTCCTCCCTATATATGTCCAAGCATCCACTACAATATACATCACATGTATAGTAATGGCCTCTAGGGCATACATATAACTAACAATCTCCCATTTGCACTAAGGCCATCTGATAACAGTGGTTGAAGTATCTCATACTCAACCATCCCATAATGGTCTCTCTCTGGGAAAAGGCCTTTGTGAGTGGATCCGCCGTGTTGTCCTCTGAGTCTACTCTCCTAACCTCGATTTCCTGGAAATCAACCATCTCCATGATCAGGTGGCACTGCCTTAGAATATGTCTGGATCACTAATGGGACGGGCGTTCCTTGGCATAAGCCACAACTCCATTGTCATACAATGGTAGGAACGAAGTTCATCTCATGAACTAATATACACCCAGACTGCCTTTTTGGTAGCATCTTTAGTAGTGATGTATCAAGCCTTTATCGTCTAGTATGCCATGGTATCTAGCTTGGAACTCTTCCAACATACCGTCCCTTTACTGAGGGTAAAGACAATACTTGCGACTGACATTCAGTCGTCCTTATCACCCTGGACCCTTTCTAGTGATTCTCCCCAGGATCAATTGATACCATCTTACTACAACTAGTGAGTATCCTAACATCCAATTAGATCTATCCCATAGATCCAAAACCTAGGATATAGTTGGTATTACTTTGATCCTATATGTAGAATCCTTGTGATAAGCGGAGATTGACCGAGCATAGCATAGGAAACTCCTTCCCCATCAAGAGTATGTCATCCACGTACTCTACGAGGATCGTCACCATACTCCCTATTACCTTTTTGTATATACAAGGTTCATCTACCATTTTGATGAAGTCAAACTCTTTGACTACCACATCAAAACAGACGTTCCAACTCCGCGATGCCTGTTTTATCACATAAAACATCTTGCTCACGTTTCCGCTGCTCCCACTATCTACGAAGCCCTCTGGCTATGTACTTATAGACGCTCTCTTCTAAAACATCATTTAGAAAAGCAGTCATGACACCTAACCACCAAATATCGTAGTCATGGTATATAGCCATGGCAAGTAGGATCTGGATGGACTTAAGCATAGCTACTTAGAAAAGGTTTCATCATAATCCATACCTGGTCAATGATGCAAACTTTTAACAAGTCTAGCTTTGAAAGTCTCAACTTTTCCATGTACACCAAGTAATCTTCTCAAGATATACTTGCTCCTGATGGGGATTTAACCCTTCAGATAAAGCAACCAAATTCCATACTTTGTTGGTGTATAAGGATTCCATCTCAGATCACTAAGCATCCAGCCATTCTTACAGAGTCCCACTCCTGATGGCCAGCTCGAATCTAGTTGGGTCATCATCTCATGATGCAATCCTCGCTCCCACTGTCATAGAGAAACCAAAGTATCTCTCAGGTGGGTGAGGAACCCTGCTAGATCGACGGAGAGGCTGAGGTTCATTGGAAACTATTGAATCCTTCGGTTCTACCAAATCGTCAGCTGTAGTTTGTATAGCTGGAACTCCTTTCAGTTCTACCTCATGTCCACTAATTTCTTCTCAAGAAATTCCCTTTCATAAAGGTGGCATGTTGAGAAACAAAACATCTTTTATTCCTCGGTTAGGTAGAAGATATTCCCTTGCGATTGCTTGGGATATCCAACAAAATTCTACAGAACTGATTTTGCCTCGAGCTTGTCCAAATTATGCTTTTAGACATAGGCTGGACAACCCCAAATCTTAACTGACTTAAGAGATGGGCTCTTCCCTTACCATATCTCATATGGAGTGGTAGGCATCTGATTTGGTTGGAACTCCATTCAATAGGTATGCAGCTTCACAAGTGCATAACTCCCAAAAGGAAACAGGAAACTCAGTAGTACTCATCATAGAGCACACCTTATCATATAGGGTGTGATTGCTCCGCCCCGATACACCGACGTGCTGTGGTGTATACGGAGGAGTAATACTGAGAGAGAATCTCATTCTCTTTTAGAATAATCCAGGAATTCCGTGCTCAAGTATTCTCCTCCCTGATCACATCAAAGGACATAATACTTATACCCGTTTTGGTTCTCTACTTCTAACTTATATTCTGTGAATATCTCAAAAGCTTCTGACTTGTGTTTCAACAGGAACATATGTCTGAATCTTGAGAGATCATCAGAGAATGTAATGAAGTACAAAGAACCGGTCTTGGCATATGTAGACAGGGGACATTCATACATCAACATGTATCATCCCAAGAGTTCACTAACTCTTTCTCTGTTTCCTAAAAGCAGACCTATGGTCATCTTATCTCTGTGACATGACCAGCAAGTTTCACAAGATGTAAATTCAAACTGATTTAAATATGCATCTTTATGTAACTTCAGTTAGTCGGGTCGCATTGATATGACCTACTCTACAATACCTCAAGAAGGATTCGTTCATTTCTGAACTCTTCCTCTTGTGTGTGTTCTGTATACTAAGAACTGTAGTTTGATTTAGAACATCAATACTTTTAGATAACGTGCCTGAACCGATCAACTTTTGATATAGGAAATGTTCAAAACATTATCCATCAATACAAAATTATATCCTTTCTTTACTAATAAAGAGACTGATATGATTTTGTATATCAGGTTCGGTATCTAATAACATTCGTTCAGAATCAATGTATTCTGGTAATACAGGGTGATAGTGACCAACAGACTTGGCTGCAACACTTGCACCGTTTTCTATCTCATGAAACTTATCACCCGTTCTCAGTTCTCTACCTATCTGTCGCCCATGTAACAAATTACATATGCTGGATCCTGATCCGGTATCTAATACCCAGGACGTAAAGGACACTGAGAAACAGTTCTCTGTAATGAATACACCCGAAGATGATGCATCATCATGCACTTTCTTCGTTTGGGTGGCACGGGAATTCTGGTAATCCCCTATTTTCCTGCTCTGTCTTATAACATTTATAAATTGGAGCGGGACCAACGTTCCCCAGCACAGTATAACAAGCGGGTTCGGTCAATACATCCGTATTATTATCTTGATTAAGGCATAATATGGTCGCTACCTGGAGAGAGAGAGAAGAAAAACACTCTGCGTGCGCTCTTGCAAGATCAGATTGGTTATTATTTTATCTAATCAGGATGGCTCCCACTGTTTTTATCAAATCTTCCTTCAAACCTTAAAAGGAAAGACTAGCCGGGATTAATTACACCCTACAACTTCACCAATCTTTCAGCCAGGCCAGTGTCGGTACTTTGAGGGAGGTTCCCCGTGCTTTTGCACGGACCTAATTAAAGTAAACCTCGTTTTCTTAGAGGCGTAACCCCGTTGACACCTTTCTGACACCTACTTGATCGGCTAATTGTAATGTGTAAAACTCTCCCAGGAGTAACAATTACTCGCAGTGGGTATCGGGATCCAACTATCTCATAGAAGGTATGCAATCTCATTGCAAATTTCAACACTTGAAATTCCCGATAATTTTGCCCCTAACGTGCTATGACCTTGACGAAAGCCAACAAACCATAGCCCGCTAGTCAAGTTCAACCCGTACATTTCTTGACTGAATTAAACCCACCCGCACGACCCTTGACGAAATCCAACAAAGCCGTACGACTACCCTAATCCAATCGCATCGTATGCATAAACAGATAAATACTGGTCAGCTACCGCACACTACGCCTTGACAAGGTCAACAAACGCAGCACGAATACTAAACAGGACTTATCTGAAATGACGGAGGGCTACGACAGGTTTTTCTGAAAACCTATTGCGTAATGAACTTGATATCGTTGTAGAATCGAATGATTTTGAAATGGAGTGTTTTTTAGGCTTTTCTAGTTTTGCTAAAGGGGTCACTCCCAGTGAAGGGATCGTCGGCCCTTTTCTCATCGAATAAGGTGCAGGATATTTCACAAATATCACTATGCAAAGCAAGAACTATAGAAGCAATCAAAAGACAAACCGAGTGTGTAGCATCTGCCAGTTATTGCTAAAGGGGTCACTCCCGATGAAGGGATCTCGGCCCTTTCCTTATCAAATAAGGTGCAAGATGTTCTACAAGGACCACCACGATGCAAAGCAAAAACTGTAGCTACCTGTTTTTGAAAATTCGATTCCACAACATCTTTTAGGTTTCTTTTACTTTCATTAATCACATTAATGAAGTCCCATCATTTAAGTCACCTAAACATCACAGATAAATACGACGTACACTTATGCCATCTGCATTCGCCTCGATGTCCCCTCGTGCACCGTTAGGTTAGGTAACTAACGGCAGAGCGGGGCAGGGCTAGCACGGGTGTAAAACATAAGTAACGTCTATATAATATATCATATATACTATATACAGTATTTATCACAGCACATCAAATGATCACATCACAGATATCGCAGCAGAAGAAACATATGAAATATTGGATATACTAGGACGTCCGTGTTTTATTTTGAGCCTCTATAAAACACGGATTCCACGGTCGCGACGAATAGCCAAACCCACACCCCTAAACTCCTACGAGAGCTGCAAGCAACCCTACCAATTCTAGAGTTAGGAGACCCGGACTCGACTCCTCGAGTTGGTCTTCCACTGGACCTTAGAACCCGGTTACTTGTGCTCTCCTCCTTGGGTCTATCCTAGTGCGGAAAAGTAAATAATATACAAATGGTGACATCAACCTCATCCCGGAAGTGCCCCAATAAAAGAATATTACATACATTAAATTTACATGAATGAAAATAAAAACTCTCATCTCACATAAAACACCCGGCTATTCAAAACACGACGATCCAATATAACATATCCAGCAATACATAACATCACATGTCATCAACGTAAGTAAATATGCGTATTCCAATTGTCATTGACATATAGCAACGAAACCGGCGATATCGCATATTACACTTACTGTCCCAGAAAAGAAAGTGTAAAACTACAACAGTTGGAATCCGCAACCTCCTTAGACATCGCATGCCTAACAGTTATAAACCCCGTATTTTAGTCTCCATATCGAAAACACTTTTCAATATCAAGTCGAGCAATTCAACAAGATTCCCGATAAGTGATCGAATGCTCGTCGTAAACTTTAGTAGACGGCCGCACCCCTGGATGCCGTCGACGAAGTGCACTAAGGCGGAACACCGCTGCCGCGAGCACCCGAACAGATGCTTTTGGCGACGGGGTTCTCCTACAGTCATTTGGTCGGGGCTATGGGGCATGGTTGTCTATTAAGTTTACCCGTCGAGTATCCGCGTATGCTACGTGATTGCGACGGACTTTTGATCGCATCAAAATTCCGTGGCAACCGATCATTTGAGACTAAACTGCTATGTTTATAACATCCAAATCAGTTATCTCATAACTACTTGTGGATTCCAAATATTGTACCACATTCCAGATAAATAGACAATGTTAAACTTTCCGATCGAATGATCAAACACCCAAGTTTTCCCAAATAATTCTCAACACTTGAGGGGAGTTTAAAAACATCCATCACATGCCACAGTACCAATGGTCCAGCCGTAAAAGGGTCAAGCCAACGCCTCACATGTGGCACGCCGTACTGCCCTAAACCCTAAGGTTCAAAAGGCAGTTCAAGATGGTCACATAATCGAGTTAAGGTTTGTTGTCTTCTAGAGGGTCCATCGCGTAACTTACACGATCTAGACGTTCTTAAACAAACGGAAAAATCCAACCCTTGGAAATTTTCCGGGTCGGGAAAAAGTGAGTTATTGATATCCATTCGAACTTTTTAATACTTTCTAAATATCCGGAAAACACAACGAAATTAAATTTTCCGATCGAAACAACGATTACAAAATAAACCCCAAAATACTCAACACTTGAGTCAGTTTAAAAATACCCAGAAAATAGAACTATCAGATATTAGTATTACTGTGCAAAAACCAAATCAAACACACACTGTACGGCCGCGGATCCGCGGCACAAGCAGTCCGTACAGATTACGTCACCGGATTGCACAGTAATGCTTAGAAAACCCTGCTGAATTTTTTAGGTATTTTTAATACTGAAAAAACACAGTTTTGAAAAAATGTACAGAGAGGGGTATAATTTGACGTTTTCGGGTTCAATCGGGGTTTTAATTTCGTTAACACATCGCCTAATGCTCTAGCTAGGCTCTGATACCACTGTAGGGTTACTAGGCACACTAACAAGGCTCTACAAGGCATCGACCATGCCAAAATTAAAATTTTATGTGCCGAACAACCCTAAGCAAGATCGTATACTAGAGTTTAGGCGAAACTAATAGCAAGTAAACAACTTTACTTCTAAGGGTATGCGAAATACAACCTTTGTAGATCGGTCCTTCACTTCTTTAGCTCCTTGTTGAAGTCCCTTCGCTGCGATCGTGGTTCTTCTGGACCCTTGCATGGCTTCACGAGGCGAAAGAATGTCCTTGCTTGAAGTTTTCGAGGCCGAAGATGATCTACGTCGAGGGGTTGCCAACTCAAGCTTCTACTTCACTAACTAGAGAATTAGTGAAGAAAACACCCTAAACTAAAGTGCTAGTCTAGTAGAGGATGGAGAAATAGGAAGTGGGTTCTCTTTAGATTTTTATTTCTTACAATGATTCTCACTTTTGATCAAACCCTAGCAAGCCTTTTCTTTTTAATAATGAAGAAGAAGAAGAAAAGAAAGAGATGAGGATAATGATCAAGTGAGTGAGCTAACAATGGTGAGTGAGTATCATATACTAACTCTTGTAGAGACTTAACCTTAGGCTAATTATTATGGTTGGGTTAATAAATATCCATAGTAAAATACAAACTCAAGTTGAATTAGTCAATGCATCCATAAGCTTCCACAAGCTTCATGCATTTTCTAATCCTCCACTTGATTTTGTATTTACTTTAAATATTAAAACCCAAACTAAAAATTAGCTTAGTGTAAGTCTCACACACCCATGGATGATGTATCATCAACCATGATACAAAAAGATAACACATTTCAATATATATCACATATATGTTAAAGTGTGCACATGTAAGAAAAACCTAAAGTGAACAAGTGTTAGTTAATGTAAACTAGTATATCAAATATACAATTATACAATAAATTATTAAATCAACACTTGACTTAATAATCCGGTTATATCACATATAACCGACTAACATCCAATGTATCGACTTATCGAATCAACACTTGATTCGATAACCCGGCTATATCATATATAACCGACCGATACAGAAAGTCACGAGAATAGAATACGGTATCACATACACGCATTATTCTCGGTCCCGCACATATCACATATGCGCCCCTATTTCGTTTTGCCTGAGCCAGTAAAACCTCTATGTAGGACTCTAAAGACTCGTCAATACGCCGGCAGTAGGTGATGATCACATCAAGAACCCACAAGCCGTCAGCGGTACTAGCTGGACGTAACGGCTACCCGGGTATTGAGCGATTAGAAGATCAGCAAGCAAGCCCGCTCCAACTCCTGTAAAAGCCTGCCAGTAACTCTTCCCGTACAGTCCGGTCTCCTCGTCTGATATATCGCATATCAACTCTAGGGGTGGTAAACGTCAGACCCCAATAACTGAAAAGTCGTGCTGATGTGAGGCTCATAACGGGTCGAGAAACTACTGGTAACACTTACCAGTAAATCTCTAAATCATCCCTGGCCAGGGACTTCCCTGTTACGGCCAATCGAGCACTGCGCAACATCAACCCCCAATACCGGGAGAGACGAAACCCCTCCTATCGCTCATTGCCTCTATGTGACTCGGGACTGTAGCCAAAAACCACCGTTTTGCACGCCCTCTTGGACGTGGTAAGGTAGATATCAAAGCACAGTGGGAATCACACAAGACTGTATGACGATCTCGGGTCTACAGACTAACCTGTACCAGTGTCACCAGAGAACTGCCATCTGACGTAAGGTATAATACCATCTGGGAGTTCTCGGCGAGTCCGTCCAGTGTACCCAGTCTCCACTGAGCACCCGTATATCATCTCTGATGTTAAACACCAATGGATATGGGATCATCCATCGCCCATCTGTATGGGTCGAGAAGGTATACGCTAGTCTACTCTGGTATATCGATGCCCCGTCTCGATACACCCACGACTAGGGACCTTGAAGGATGTACTTATGGACTACCATGTCCCCACTAGTATGATCCGCATCATAATCCAGGTAGTCAAGTACACATCCTAAGGGCTTTACCAACATATAACAGAGAGACAATTAGTGTACACGTTAAGATAAAGAGTAACCAGATAGCATACTATCATGTCGAGCAAGAAAGTCCTCCCTATATATGTCCAAGTATCTACTACAATATACATCACATGTATAGTAATGGCCTCTAGGGCATACATATAACTAACATAGGGAATGACTTTTTCCGTTTTGTACGGTGTCAGGGATCGACTTTCTCCGTTTTCTACGGTGTCGAGATCGACTTTCTCCGTTTTCTACGGTGTCGGGATCGATTTTCTCCGTTTTCTACGGTATCTGGATGGACTCTTTCCGTTTTCTACGGTGTCAGGATTGACTTTCTCTGTTTTCTACGGTGTCAGGGTTGACTTTCTCCGTTTTCTACGGTGTCAGGGTTGACTTTCTCCGTTTTCTAAGGTGTTGGGATCGACTTTTTACGTTTTCTACGGTGTCGGGATCGACTTTCTCCATTTTCTACGGTGTCAGGGTTGACTTTCTCCATTTTCTACGGTGTCGGGATTGACTTTCTCCGTTTTCTACAGTGTCGGAATCGAGTTTCTCCATTTTCTACAGTGCCGGGATCGACTTTCTCCGTTTTCTACGGTGTCAGGGTTAACTTTAGGTTGTCTGTGAACCCCAGAGTCTTGGAACTGGGGACTTTACCATGGCTTCGATTGGTAGTGTCGCGTCCGTGTCATACTGGCATGAGGAGGAAAGCCGTTGCTGGTCTTCTGGGATGCAGATACTGCCGCTGAGACCTGACTCTCCCTTTAATAGAGTTTTTTGGGACATGTGGTTCCTTTTCGTTTATGCCCATGGATTGTATACAGGGGTCAGTATGGACTTACCTGCAGGGCAAAAATTTCATTTTTATCTGTATTTTTTTGTTTTCTTTCCGCGATACTCTATCATTTCAGCTTTTTGTATCGCGAAAGTCGCGATTACCCAATCATTTCGGCTATTTTTCAAGGTGCCCAATCATTTCGGCTGTTTTTTCCTTTTTACTCACTGCTTTTTATTGCGAGTTGCCCAATCATTTTAGCTATTTTTGTATGTATATCCTTTACTTGCTAATTTTGTTGCAAGTTGCCCTATCATTTCGGCTATTTCATATGCATTTATAGCTCGCTGACTTTTTCTTGCGAGTATGGAACTTGGAATCTGATGCCAATCTTAGCATCAGCATCACTGCAATTGGAATATTGCCAGGAGCGAATCATCATTTGCCGTGAAAGGACTTGGAATTTATTACCGATTTAGGCATCAGCATCGCTACTACTGGAACATTGTCAGGAGCGAATCATCATTTGCCTCTGTCGATTTGAACAAAGGCGGCTTAACAAATAGGTTAGGATCCTGTCGACTAAGGCTTTTGACTTCATGAGCCGTAAGGGTCTCATAAAGATGTTTCTCCTTACAAGTCGTGAGGATCTCGTAAGTGCATTTTCTCCTTAAGAATCGTGGGGATTCTTAAGTGTATGGTCTCTTATAAGTCGTAAGGATCTCATAAGAGAATTTTCTCCTTGCAAGTCGAGAGGACCTACAAGTGTTTGTTCACCAAATGAGGACAGTCCTCGTCGTTGGTGGGACTTGATGGTGGAGACGTTTATTTATGCCCGTGGATTGTATACAAGGGTCAATATTGAACCGTTTGTAGGGCATTCTGGGAAATGTGATGGGTTAAGAACAGGTTCAGATCCCTGTAGCTTAAGGCTTTTGAATCTTATGATCCATGAGGATCTCATAAGAGGGTTCTCCTTACGAGTCGTGAGGATCTAGTAAGTATAATTTCTCCTCAGGAATCATGGGGATCCCTAAGTGTGTTGCTCCCTTATGAGTCGTAAGGATCTCATGCAGGTATTTTCTCCTTACAAGGTCGAGAGGACCTTGCAAGTGCGCATGAATTTTTTACAAGTCTGCGCCCTTTCGGGTTTTCACAAACTCGCCGGTAGCCCTGCTGTTTTTACTCATGGAGCCCTTTCGGGTTTTCATCCGTGCCCATCTTGCTTATGGACGTACCGTTTTTTTTTTGCGTCAGGTCAAGGATGCTGCGGTTTGTAGTAGTTTAAGAGACGTTTCGGTCCATCGCTAGTTTTAGGACATTGCGGTCCATAGCTAGTTTTAGGACATTACAGTCCATTATTAGTTTAAGGACGTTTCGGTCCGTTGTTGCCGTTTTGGAGACAACAGTTTGCTGGATACTACTTATAGAGTTTGGGCTTAGGAAGATAGCGATCGGACATAGGTGTCGTCATCTATCGTTGACCTAGGCCGTGAATCGTCAGGCGTAGTATTTTTTCAGGAACCGGCCATTTATTGGCCTGAAGGGTCTTTCTCCATGTATATCCATGAGCAAGTAAGCCCCACCTTGATAGACTTTGTCTATGATGTACGGGCCCTCATAGTTTGGCGGAAATTTCCCCCGTTTGGCACGATTGAGGATCATAGGCCTCTTAACCACTAGCATGAGTTCGCCCTGGTGAAATGTCCTCGGCCTGGTCAATCTTTCGTATGAGCACGTCATCTTTGCTTTGTAAGCCTCTAGGTTTTGCTGCGCCATGAGACGAGTTTCATCGAGGGCGTCGAGCTCTTCAAGCCGAAGATGAGTATTTTCTTCGTCTGTTAACTCGTAATGAACCGCCACTCGTAGAG
This sequence comes from Agapanthus africanus, assembly GCA_030015575.1. Lineage (NCBI taxonomy): Eukaryota > Viridiplantae > Streptophyta > Magnoliopsida > Asparagales > Amaryllidaceae > Agapanthus > Agapanthus africanus. Next base: position 402,921,374 of record CM057349.1, on the reverse strand, counting down.
AGGGTAGCTCTATCTCCAAAGGGAGTACTACTTCCGTGCCGAATACCAATGCAAATGGCGTTGTGTTTGTGGCCGTTTTGAACGTGGTTCGATACACCCAGAGAGTTTCATGCAGTTTCTTGTGCCAATCCTTCTTATTTTTGGACACCGACTTCTTTATGATCTTCGTCAAGGTTTTGTTGAAAGCCTCAGCTAGACCGTTAGCTCGGGGATTATAGACGGAAGAGTATCTCCTGTCTATATTATGTTGCTGTGCGAAGCGGCTGATTTTGTGACTTCTGTAAGCTGGCCCGTTATTGGAGATAATTCGTTGCGGAGTGCCAAACCGATAGATGACGTGTGTCTTGAAGAAATGGAGGATGTTCTCCGTCTTCACTTCTCTTAGCGGTACTGCTTCTGCCCACTTGGAGAAGTAATTGGTTGTCACCAATATGAACCGATGTTCTCTGGATGACGCTGGTTCGATGGGCCCAATTATATCAGTTCCCCACATTTCGAACGGCCAGCTAGCCACCGTTGGGTGTAGTGGGTTTGGATGCTGGTGGATAAAGTCTCCATGAATTTGGCACGAATGGCACTGCTTCGCATATTCGAGGCAATCCCGAATCATCATGGGCCAATAGTAGCCCATCCTTTTGATCTTCAGCTTCATCTTCGGTCCGGCTTGATGAAAACCGCACGACCCTTGACAAAGGCCAACAAGGACGTACGACTACCCTAATCCAATCGCATCACATGCGTAAGCAGATAAGCACCATTCAGCTACCGCACACTACGCCTTGACAAAGGCCAACAAACGCAGCACGAATACTAAATAGTTATTATCTGAAAAGACGGAGGGCTACGCAGGTTTTTAAGAAAACCATGAGCGTAATAAACTTAATATCGTTGTAGAAGAAAGTGATTTTTGAAAAGGAGTGTTTTTGAGGTTTTTTACCAGTTTTGCTAAAGAGGTCACTCCCGGTGAAGAGATCTCGGCTCTTTCCTTATCGAATAAGGTGCAGGATATTTCACAAATACCACTGTACAAAGCAAGAACTATAAAAGCAATCAAAAACAAAACTGAATGAGTTGTAGCATCTGCTAGTTTCGCTAAAGAGGTCACTCCCGGTGAAAAGATCTCGGCTCTTTCCTTATCAAATAAGGTGCTGGATATTCTACAAGGAATACCGCTATGCAAAGAAAAAACTAGAGCTACCCTTTTTAAAAATTTGATTCTACAACAACTTTTAGGTTTCTTTTCTTTCATTAATCTCATTAATGAAGTCCCATCATTTATGCTTCCTAAGCATTACAAAAGAAACGAAAATAAAACGTACGCTTATGCCATCCGCATTCGCTGCAGTATCCCATTATGCACCGTTAGGTTACTTAACTAACGACATAGCGGGGCGGGACTAGCGCGAGTGCAAAACATAAGCAACGTTTATTATATATCATATATATAATAATAAAGCATTCTTCTCAGGTATATAAATTGATCACATCACAGAATATCAGCAGCAGAAGATAACATATGAAATATTGGATATATTAGGAGGTCCGTGTTTTATTTTAAGCCTGTATAAAACACGGATTACATGGTCACGATGAATAGACAAACCCATATCCCTAGACCCCTACGAGAGCGGCAAGCAACTCTACCAATTCTAGAGTTAGGAGACCCGGACTCGACTCCTTGAGATGGTCTCCCACTAGACTCTAAAACCCGGTTACTTGTGCTCCCCACCATGGGTCTATCCTAATGCGAAAAAGTAAATAATATACAACAATGGTGACATTATCCTCATCCCGGAAGTGCCCCAATAAAATAATATTATATACAATGAATTTTACATGAATGAAAATAAAAACTCTCATCTCACATAAAACCCCGATTATTCAAATCACGACGATCCAATATAACATATCACAACAACACATAACATCACATGTCATCAACGTAAGTAAATATGCGTATCCAAATTGTCGTTGACATATAGCAACGAAGCCGGCGATACACCACATATTACACTGTCACGACCCGAAAGTACGGAACGTGACCGGCACTTAGATTACGAAGCGTCTAGAGGCGCAACGTAACCTAAGTAAGCCGAAGCCCAGAAATCTAAACCATAAAAAGAAGAAGAAGTAAAGGAAAACATGTAGAAAACAAGTTTAAAAGCAACATCCAATTTTCTCAAAAATTTCGGCAGAGTCTCCTTTGTAAAAACTGTCCCCAAACGGGTACAAACAAGAATAATATATATACAAACAATAAAAAGTATCCCCAAACGGGAGCTAGCTCTACGCCAAAAGGCGGAAACAACCACATCAATGCACAATAGTATACAACGCCAAAGGGCGAGGCTCAAAACTCAAAAGAAAACAAAACCACCAAATATCATAATAATACAAGCGCGGCTCTAAGGTTGAAATAAACAACTGATCCAGTAAACTATCAAGTAATACAAGTTTGGTTGATGGAGCTTTCTAGATACAAATGAAATAATAAAAGTACAATGGCGGTCCAGATACAAGTGAACCAACCTACCGTGCAAATCACCCTGAGTGAAAAGATGTGCCAGCAAGCTGCCAGCAAAACCTGTACATCGAACCTGTAATAAAATTTGGCACAACGGGGGTGAGTTGCCAACTCGTGAGTAGAAGATATCTGCGAAAAGAAATCGAATGCACGACGTTGTCCTAGGTCATAATAATATACTAATATACTACTAATTATCAAGTAAAGACAGGATAATAAGCTACGTGTAAGTGCAAATACTCCATGCTCGTATCAGTGCCTCATATAGAACTATGTCATGTGAATGAGTATGCATGCACCATGAATGTGAAATAACCAATCCTGAAATCTAGATATATCTGTATAAGAAATCTTTAACTTTTATCATGGTAAAATGTGTATAGAAATTTGAAATATCAACGATGAAATCCATGGAAATCCGTGTCAAGCATCGACACAAAACATGTAAATCTCAAGTCTCAATACCTCATAATCTCAATGTCTCATAGTCTCAATATCTCGGGCTCCGTCAGTCCGGATCGGCCCATATCATCAAATCTCACGACAACGGTCGGTATCCTCCGGATATCCGCCGCGCTAGACATCACCGGTAGGTAGTCTTCCCTTGCCAGGCTCATCGTCTACAACTCGATCTTCTTGCCCAAGGGTACCATACCGGGCCCACCATATACCCGAGACGGTTCATCCACTCCTCGAATCGGGTCTCGAAATCCAACAGAAAACATGAAATCTCATGGTTGACGACACATACATCACGAGAAAACCGCATCTTATGTTTTAAAAAGAGAGGAGAGTGAGAAAAGGTGAAGAAAAGTGTAGAAGTTTTCACAAAAATATCACACAATTAAGTCTTTTCATGAATTTATTTAAAAATTCTTTATTTTCTTCACTCCATTTGATCTAGAATGGTCTAGAACCATTGTGAAATTTTGAAAATAAATTTTTCATGAAACACACTTGATTCTAAGATGCAATGGTTCATTTTTGCAAATTTAACCCATTCAAATTTGTAATTTACACTAATTTAGTGTAAAAATAAAGCTTATGTTAATATTTAAAATAATTAATTTAAGAAAAATATTTAATTAAACTAAAAATTTATAAGTGGCTAAATAAACACCATTTACTAGTAATAACATAATTAAAATAGGTATTTTTAAATTTATAGTGAAAAATAATTACGGTTTAGTTTTATGAAAACTATGTTTTACTTTACCGAAAATTATAAAATTCACTTAAACGATTTTATTTATTTAATTAATTATTTAATTATTTTAAAATGTTACAATCTTCCCCCCTTTAAGAAATTCGGTACCCGAATTTAAATTAAAACTCCCCTCAATTACTAAAACATTCAGCCAAAACACTCAAATCGTCGGGGCTCCGAAATCATCAATACATAACTAAAATCAACTCCGTCAAGCATAACACAATCATCGGAGTTATGGAGAAAATAAAATACCAAAACCCAATACGAAAACCAACATAATATACATCAAAACTACAACTTATATATTGTGCGCATCATAGTAAAATCGTCCAAACATCTGGATAAAGAAGCATGCAAGAACCCCTTTTGAAAATCACCGTGTGATGCACGTGCCACGGCATAAGTAGCGGACGTTTATTTTTAAAAAAAATAGCTATATATATATATCTTTTATTTAACATACACGTCCCGCCTGGTTACCAAATCAATAGTAATGATTATAAAAACATACTGATCAAACTGAAATCAATCCCAATCACATCATAAAAATATCATGTGCGTCCGGTGCGCACTGAAATCGAAACCAAATACAGATGCCACGAATTCACACAAAAACAAAACTGAATGCAACAGGTGTCCACCAAAAACATCTATCAAGTGCAACGGGCGTGCACGACTCTAATATCAGGTGCATCTAATCTGCACAAAACCACGATTTAGTGCATCTGGTGTGCACAAAATCGCATCAAGTGTGCCAAGTGTGCGCAAGAATCTCAATCAGGTGCACATGGTGCACGAAATCATACACCGAATATCAAAATCGAAATCACAGTACGAAAATGCATGAAAACTAGGTCGAAGCATATGTCAAAATCACGTGTAACCATATGCACGAAATCAAATCAAAATCTCAAAATGTATTAAAACCAAATCAAGTGCACTGGGTATGTACAAAACAACATCAATGAAACTGATATATGAAACACAAATAGAATGTAATGAAGGTGCACATAAGAAATACCAATCGTAGAACAAAGTTCTCAAAATACCAAAATCCAATCAACGAAAATATGAAATTCAAATCACCAAATCACAATCGTAAACACTATCGTCAATATGCGCCTCTTTCCCCCTTTCCTCTGGTGTCGACTGCTTTGAACTCGTCTCTTCATAGGTGTGCTGACTGCGCTACCAATGGCAATACTCATATCTAAAGTCTCCCACGCAGTCAATCCCTTCACCTGATATCCGGACTACATTAAACTTTTCGATCGATCCATCAAAATCCCATAATTCCCCGAGACCTCAACACTCAAGTACAGTTTAAAAATATCCGGTACATACCCCAGCATCGATGGTCCAACCGTAGAAGGGCAAACCCAAGCCTCACTAATGGCACCGTGGAACTGCCGTAAACCCTAAGGTTCAAGGGCGTTCTCGTGGTCATTATGTCGAGTTAGGGTTTCATTCTTCTAGAGGGTCCATCGAAATACCTGCATGTTCTTCCGAATACTTTAAACTTGGGGAAATGGGTTTCTGACAATCGTTTGAATCCTTTAACTTCGTCTGGACGGCATGTGAATACCCTTCTCCCGCACGCTAAACAATGCTTCAATCCTCAAGAATAACCGATACCCTAATGGTTATCGCATTCGAGCCGCAGCTCCTTCTGCCCGTGCGCTCGTGGTAACAGAAACCACCCTCCGATATCGACGAAGATAGATCAAAGGAACGAATGAAATACGGTTCAAACAAATGTACATCCTAAGGCTACTTAAGAAGAGTAGCGTATCGTAAGTATGCCGCGGATCATACCCACGGTACGTCACTCTACCTAAATCGCCTACTCCATCAACCAAGGGCCACCCTAGACATATACAAGGTTAAACCTAGCGCTCTGATACCAAATTGTCACGACCCGAAAGTACGGAATGTGACCGGCACTTAAATTACGAAGCATCTAGAGGTGCAACGTAACCTAAGTAAGCCGAAACCCAGAAATCTAAACCATAAAAAGAAGAAGAAGTAAAGGAAAACATGTAGAAAACAAGTTTAAAAGCAACATCCAATTTTCTCAAAAATTTCGGCAGAGTCTCCTTTGTAAAAACTGGCCCCAAACAGGTACAAACAAGAATAATATATATACAAACAATAAAAAGCATCCCCAAACGGGAGCTAGCTCTACGCCAAAAGGCGGAAACAACCACATCAATGCACAATAGTATACAACGCCAAAGGGCGAGACTCAAAACTCAAAAGAAAACAAAACCACCAAATATCATAATAATACAAGCGCAGCTCTAAGGTCGAAATAAACAACTGATCCAGTAAACTATCAAGTAATACAAGTTTGGTTGATGGAGCTTTCTAGATACAAATGAAATAATAAAAGTATAATGGTGGTTCAGATACAAGTGAACCAACCTACCGTGCAAATCACCCTGAGTGAAAAGATGTGCCAGCAAGCTGCCAGGAAAACCTGTACATCGAACCTGTAATAAAATTTGGCACAACGGGGGTGAGTTGCCAACTCGTGAGTAGAAGATATCTGCAAAAAGAAATCGAATGCACGACGCTGTCCTAGGTCATAATAATATACTAATATACTACTAGTCATCAAGTAAAGACAGGATAATAAGCTACGTGTAAATGTAAATGCTCCGTGCTCATATCAGTGCCTCATATAGAACTATGTCATATGAATGAGTATGCATGCACCATGAATGTGAAATAACCAATCCTGAAATCTAGATATATCTGTATAAGAAATCTTTAACTTTTATCATGGTAAAATGTGTATAAAAATCTGAAATATCAACGATGAAATCCATAGAAATCCGTGTCAAGCATCGACACAAAACATGTAAATCTCAAGTCTCAATACCTCATAATCTCAATGTCTCATAGTCTCAATATCTCGGGCTCCGTCAGTCCGGATCGGCCCATATCATCAAATATCACGACAACGGTCGGTATCCTCCGGATATCCGCCGCGCCAGACATCACCGGTAAGTAGTCTTCCCCTGCCAGGCTCATCATCTACAACTCGATCTTCTTGCCCAGGGGTACCATACCGGGCCCACCATATACCCGAGACGGTTCATCCACTCCTCGAATCGGGTCTCGAAATCCAACAGAAAATATGAAATCTCATGGTGGACGACACATACATCACGAGAAAACCGCATCTTATGTTTTAAAAAGAGAGGAGGAGAGAGAGAGAAGTTTTTATATATTCTTGCGGTTTTTCCCAAAAATCCAGAAATCTCATAGAAATCCAAAATCCCAAAATCATGAGTAAGTATATGATAAGTGTCGGCATATGCCCCATAATACTGCATGATAACATGAAAATGCGAATGCGTGAAATATCTAAGTAATAAATACCATGTCTATACTAACACCAGAGAGTAATCACAATATTATATCGATCTAGCTGTTAGCTGATTATATCAATAAAAGATAATATAATGTAAAGTGTACGTGACATAGCAATTACCAATGATGATGTGTGTGAGCCGGCAAATAAGTGTGCGTGGAATATGCGCATCATCGGTAATGGTGCTGGTGTCCTAACAGGCAAAGTTTTATTCTGATTATAGAAACATATGAATGAACATGCACCATTATGATTACGGTTGAATATAAAGACGGATGTGTAATAACCACTCATTTGTGATATACAAGTATAACTACAACTATATGACTCGAGCCTAAACTAGTGTCCATCTAACCTCCTAAGGAACTAAACCTAAGAAACTAGTCAATAAGAAATAAGAGTCCACCTAAGGTCTGAATCCATATCTCTAATAGTCAGCGATCCAGCCTCAATAGTATCACGTACGTAGTACGGCTTCCTCAAATCAAGAGTGCGGATCAATCATCATATCTATGCCTCGTATGGTAAAATCCATCGTACGGCATCCTAATATCTGGGTACGGGTCAAGTATCACCTACGTGTCTCATCATTCGTATAATATCATCATCAACACATGTCAAGATCAAGGTGTTGTACTGTAATCGCATACATCAATCATATATCATTGTCAGCATAAATATACATCGTTAATTTATCCTCAGAAATATCATGTCATATGTATCATATTGTGATTAAGTCACACTTAGATCATATCGTAATCAAGTCACACCTATATGATACCGTAATCAAGTCACACATATATGATATCGAAATCAAGTCACACTTATATGATGTCGTAATCAAGTCACACCTATATGATATCATATCAGAATTTCAGGCACAGGTTACAGTCCGGGTTCTATTTTAGAGTCCCATATACTTCAATATCATCACCACCCTTTATTATTTATGTATACCTATTCATTATCTCATTTCCGAATGATCCGCTAACATCATAACACGACCGTAAAGCTAAAAATCACGGCATCAAGCCCAGTTATATTGTTTCATCCCCGTGTATCATATCACATCCTTATATCACATATACGTATTGTGTATATATATATATACCTACACCTAGTCCTATATATATACACATACACGTATACACCATGTCGAGTCTCAGTGTGTGCGTATGTGTATCTACCTGAAACCTACGAATTTTCTCTAAGATATTCATTCTCGGGTAAGGTCTTTCTAAATCAATCTAGTCCAACCTAAGGTCACTACTAGGGTCCTACTCACCGAAATTCTAAGGTCACGTCTGGCTTCCTAATGACAATAAGTACTATCCCTAATCTACGTTTGCGGGGGTGCTAAACGCCATCCACCCGACTTCCCCCCATAGATATACATCTACTCACCTGGTTCTTGCCTGCCGAAGACGGTGTCGCCATCCTCTTCTTCATCGCCCGCAGTCCACGTGAGGGGTACCTATACGCAAACACATATAATATCGTAAATTTAATCACGGACAACATCAAAACGACGCACGAAACGCGCATAGGTTAAAACTTATGTCCCGCTCATGCAAAAGAACCAAATATCGCTCGATATCGGCGTACAAACGCCGATTGATCGAGATAAATATCAACAAACAACTCATAGTTTTAAAACTCATTACTTATAATATAAAACATGATTTAATTCATCGAAACCCTAAAATCGATCAAATCGCCCGGTTTCGTAAAACCTGAAAATACCAATTTACCGTTTTACTTCAAAACTTGATATTTAAAAGAAACTAATGGTCATAGTATTCATTAATTATAATAACTAGACTATATAAACCATCACTATATTTTTAACACTCTAATTTATATTAGTTTGAAAATTCTAGTTTGCAAACTTGCCCGATTTCGATACTTTTAAGGAAAATTTCACAATATCACATCTAAACTGGATTTTGCATGAATTAATACATTAAACTAAATTTCATGATGATAATAATATAATGAAATCATAATTTAGATTTTAAACCTCATTTATTTAAGAATTTCCAAAATCTAGTTAGCAAAAATAGCATTTTTATTAGTATTTTTCAATTATCAATAGAAACTAGTAATCAATTTAAGTTTTTCATTCCACTAACAAATTAATATCCTCATTAAAACCACAATCTAGTGTTACAAATATTAATTGGAATTTTATCTCACCAATATATACAATATATAGAAATCTAGTTTGCAAAATGGATTAATTTAAACAATTTGGGATAAACAATTTACAATATATCATCCATACAAGATTTTCCACTTCTAAAAATGTTAAACTAGTTATTATAACCCTACTTAATTAATAAAAACCATAACTTAATTTTATAAACCCTAACTTGAATTTTAAAACTTATAGATAGAAATTATTTATTAAATCTAATTATGCTTAAATGAAACATCTAATAACAATAAATCAAAAGAAGAAGATTTATACCTCCACAACATGAAATCCAAACATGAAAATAAGCCTCCAAAATAAATGCTTCCCATCTCCAAAATCCATGTAAAGATGAGCAAAGAATAGAGGGTAGGAATTAATTAGGATTTTGTGGGTTTTTTATTGAATTTTTGATGAATTTTGATGATTTTTAATATAAAAATGATGGGCGGAAAATTTTGGGGCTGCCCATGGAGGTGAGGCCGGCCATGAGGTGAGGAAAAGAGAGGAGAGTGAGAAAAGGTGAAGAAAAGTGTAGAAGGTTTCACAAAAATATCACACAATTAAGTCTTTTCATGAATTTATTTAAAAATTCTTTATTTTCTTCACTCCATTTGATCTAGAATGGTCTAGAACCATTGTAAAATTTTAAAAATAAATTTTGCATGAAACACACTTGATTCTAAGATGCAATGGTTCATTTTTGCAAATTTAACCCATTCAAATTTGTAATTTACACTAATTTAGTGTAAAAATAAAGCTTATGTTAATATTTAAAATAATTAATTTAAGAAAATATTTAATTAAACTAAAAATTTATAAGTGGCTAAATAAACACCATTTACTAGTAATAACATAATTAAAATAGGTATTTTTAAATTTATAGTGAAAAATAATTACGGTTTAGTTTTATGAAAACTACGTTTTACTTTACCGAAAATTATAAAATTCACTTAAACGATTTTATTTATTTAATTAATTATTTAATTATTTTTAAAATATTACATACACTTACGGTCGCAGAAAAGAAAATGTTAAACTACAACATTTGGAATCCACAATCAGCTTAGACATCATAAACCCGAAATATCTTATAGTTTGCATTTTATGCCTAATAATATGAATTCCAAATATTGTATCACATTCCAGAAAAAGCTAGATGATGTTAAACATTCCGATCGAATAAACAAACACCCAAAATTTTCCAAAAAGCTCAACACTTGAGCGGAGTTTAAAATGTCCCCAGAATATGCCACAGCTCCTATTAACCAGCCGTAGAAGGGTCAACCAATGTCTCATCTGTGGCACCGCTGAACTACCACAAATCCTAGGGTTTGGTGGCAGTTCTGATGGTCACAAAATCGAGTTAGGGTTTCAATCTTCTAGAGAATCCACAGAATCGCTTGCATGATTTTCTGAAAGTTTTAAACTAAGGAAAAATCCAACACTTAGAAAATTTCCAGTAAGGGAAAAAATGGGTTATTGATATCCGTTCGAACTTTTTATCACCGTCTAAAATTCCCGAAACAAAACTAGAATTACGAATACGAAACACTCCGAATAGCTGATGCATAAAGATAACATTAGATGCAAATTTAGCAAAAACAAGCAAACACCTGAAATACCAAAATCCTGAGAATGGAACACTTTAAAAAATTGAACCCGGAACACTTCAACATGGCCGAGCAGGCCGGTTTTTCTACAAGTGTAGCCAGCCAAAAACGGGTGAGTGGGGTTGAATTTTCTACATTGTTCATGTTGCATCACATACAACATTCTGCAGTTTTAAAAAAATTTTGACTCCTTAAAAAATTCGATAGAAACTAAGGTTTTAAATCGGGTGTTACGGAGTTATTTCGGTTTCGTAATGCTACACAATTCGTCTAATTCTCTAGCTATGCTCTGATACCACTGTAGGGTTCCTAAGCACAACAGCAAGATTTCGGATGGCATCATCCATGCCAAATTATAATTTTGCCATGCTAAAAGAACCCTAACCTAGGATGTTAACTAGAGAATCATACGAAAAACGAAATGTAAACAACTTTACATCTAAGTGAGTTGGGATACAACCTTTGTAGTCAGTTGCTTCACTTCTATAGCTCCTTGTTGTGGTCCCTTCACTGCGATCAACGAACTCCCAGACTTTTGAGAGACTGCACAAGATGTATGATGCATGCTAGCTAGAAGTATTCAAAATCCAAGATGGTCTAATTTGAGTAAATACGGACTCAAGCTATCTCTTCACTAATATGGAATTGGTGAAGCTAACACTCTAAACTATATGGCTAGTATAGAAGAGGATGATGAAGTAGGAATTTTTCTCTCTTTAGAATTTAATTTCTCACTATTTTCTTTATCTCCTCAAAACTAAAGAGAGAGCTTGAGAGAGATTAAGATGAAGAAGAAGAATGAATAATTGAGATGAGGTTAGAAATGCAATCATGGTGAGTTATGTCATCCTTAACCCATGTAGATAATAAACCATGGCTAAGTGATTAGGGTTAGATCAATAAATATCTAAGGTTAAAACAAAATTGGTGGACTTAGTCAATGAATCTACAAGCTTCTTCAAAGCTCATCCACGACTAATTCCAAGCAATTTTGAATTACTAAAAATAAATATAAATTCAACCATAATCAAAACCATGGTGTAAGTCTCATACATCCATGTTGCATGTATAACCTAGCATATCATAATATTATATATTGCATATATAATATTTATGTACAAAAGAAAACAATACAATAAGTTGTAAGTCTACGGTAGCGCCCCGGCCGTCTACAGACGCCAAATGCGGAACAAAAACTTTTTAACTGGCGATATCGTATACTATAACCCGGATCTTCCATTATTGCTAAACTAACAAACTGTAAAGAGAGTAGAAAGGTTATACCGAACGATCCGAGTCCTTCGTTCTTTAACCATCATCCCACGCTCCGTTGCGGCTGCTCCGATCTCGTCGATCTCCGATCTGCTCTTCCAGCTGGCACCACGTCAACGATTCTTTAAACGGGCTCCCGCCTCTGACTCGAGGCAACTCGGTCGTCAAGTTTGCTAAAAGAGACGACCAAGATTGATGTAGAGAATGAGTAGAAGACTGTCTCGTTCCGTCCAAAGTTATGGACGAACGGTTAATGAAGTTGCCAATTGATTCGGGTGATGGAATGAAATGAGCAATGAAATTTCCATACACCCCAAAACTATCATAATCTTTTTACAACCATCTTCATCAAGTGAGTGAGTGAGAGTGAGGAGGGGGCCGGCCATATATAGCAATGGGGGGTGAGTGTAGAAGGGAAGAGGGTGACCACAAGAGAAAAATATCAAGTGTGAACACAAGAAAATATCTAGTGTGAACACAAAGTGTGAACACAAAAAATGCAACCAATGAAAACTCAACACCATTCTAACCTAGTCACCTTTTCTAGAAACTTCTAGAAGCATCCACACTCTTCTCAAGAAAAGAAAAATCCGTCTTTAACCGAATGTTAAAAGACGGCTGATAGAAAACAGGAAACTGGCAACTTCCAAAAGCGATCCCGAAACGAATTTCAGGATAACCCCGTAACTGTATAAATATACCCGCATTTGTATTACGACCGAATACAAATACAACTGAGACAAAGATATTATATCTACTCAATATAATACTCGGATCCGGCTTAAACCAAAGCCGACCAGTATCATCTGTCCGAAATATGACACGTGCGTAAACGCACGTGCATTTTCCGAACCCTGCCATAAAACCATACGGCCTCTACAACGTTTCGTCCGAACTTGGGAAACTGTCTGTGGGGGACTCTAATGACTCGGCAGTACCCTGGCAGTGGGTTTAACCACAAACCGTCAGCGGCACTAGCTATGCATAACGGCTGCCCATGGACTGACCTCAAGGGAGGCCGATGAGCGAACTCACCCGGAAACCCTACTGAGCCTAACAGTGACAATGTATATACAGTCCGGTCCGTTCGTCTATGAGTATCGCATATCTTCTTAGGGGGCTAGTAACGTCAGACCCCCAATAGCAGTATAAGTCGTGTCGGAGTGTGGCCCAATAACACCCTGAGATACTACTGGAGTACCTACCAGTAAATCTCCTGCCACAGCCGTGGGATTTATGTAATGGCTCTCCTAAACACAGCACGATCTTGCCCCGAATACCGGGAGAGACGAATCCCCTGCCGATCCGCTCACGTGCCTCCATATGGCTCGGGACTGTACCCAAAAGCTACCTGTTTGCACGACTCCTTTGAGCCGTGGTAGGGTAGAAATCAAAGCACAGTGGAAACTCATACGAGACAAATGACGACCTCAGGTCGATGAACTAATCTGTACATATGTCACCAGGGAACTGCTATCTGACGATATGTATAATACCAACTAGCAGATTCCCGGCGAGTCCTGTCCGGTGTACTCATAACCCAATGAGCACCTGTATACATCTTAGGTGATCCAACTGACACCAGTGGCTTATGAGACCGGCCACCGCCCCTCGTCGGGGTCTCGATTGTATACACTAGTCTACTCCGGAGTATCGATGCCCTGTCTCGAAACTCCCACGTCTAGGGACCACAATTAAGGATATGCATATAAACTACCGAACTCTCACGTATATGATCGCCATCATACTGTTGGTAGTAAAGTAAGATCCTAAGGGCTCTATCAAAGTGTAACATGTAATCAGTCACCTGAACATGTACACGACTGATAAAGGCAAACCAGATAGCATACTATCATCTCGAGTAAGACTGTCCTACCGGTATAGGTCCTCCGCAATCATTGCAATCACGTACCTGCGATCCAATAATTGACTCTGAGGGCACTATCTCCAACAATCTCCCACTTGCACTTAAGGCTAATTATTGCGATGTCGACTACTCACAGCCCGTGTGAAACCGAACATCCAACTCCTCTACTAATCAGTTTTACAAAGCCCGTTTGTAAAACTATTGTGTTCGAGAAATAGCCTCAGTGAGTGGATCCGCCTAGAAGTTTCTTTCTATATCTCTCTTAATTTCAAGTTCGCGGAGAAAACCATCTCCCAAATTGAGTAATACCTGTCTTAGAATAAGTCTGGATATCTGATGGGACCTAGTTCATAAATGAACTCTAAATCCAAACTTCTTAGACTGTATCGATCACTGAACCTAATCAGTATCCAGCACCAAGCCTCCCACAGTATCCTCTTGGACCACTTGTCCATAATATTGTCCCTCATCAGAGGGAAAACTATAACTCTGACAATCACTCTGTCAACTATGTCACCTTTGAAGCTTGGAATGATAACCGTCTCCCGAAGGAGGCTGCCGTCATCAAATCCGTAGAACATTCACTTATGTTCTAAAACTGCTTCCTTATGTTTCTCTAGGATTGGATTGACACAAACTTATTGCATCTAGTGCAAAAACAACATTTGGTGTGGTACTTGACATCTCATGATTGACTCAATTGCCTAAGCAAGTGATCTGCCAATCATGCACAGCCCTCTCCACTTTAGTCTATACGCACTTTAGAGAGGGTGACTCCATCACCTGCAGGTACACCACCATGCCAGGAGTCATCTATTCTAAAAACCATTAGAATACTATCAAAGTACCCACATTGGGAAACTACCCAAATCCAGATCTAAAACCATAGATCTAGAAACCAGAATGTCAAGTATTATATCCATATCCTGTCTGGAGAAACAACTGTGTGACGACCACAGTACAACCGATCGTAGTATAGGAATTTTACTTCCTACTCTGTGTATGTCATCCAGATACTGTAACGTCACACCCTACTACCTTCTTAACAGATCCATCCCCTATTCTGATGAAGTCAAACCCATGACTGTCATATCAAAAATAGATGATCTATCTCCGCTATAACTGCTCAAGTCTATAAATAGACATAAGCTGCTTGCCCACTATGCTTTCTATGCTCCCACTGACTACGACAACCCTCCTACCGGGTCTCATAGCCTGGAATAACAGTAGTGTCAAGTCTGGGTAGATAAGAACCTCCCTGTCACCGTCCTTGAGGCTACCGGAGTACCTCTCGGGTGTCTGAGGTTACCCACCATATCTGCGGAGTGGCTAATGGAATGTCAAACCTGATTGAATATATAGGTCCTATTAAATTTTCCGTAATCGTTCGCGGTTCTGGAATCACTTCCAGTTCTACCATACTCCCACTACTGTTTTCTGAAAAAATCCATTTTACTAAAAATGTGGCGAGTCAAGAACAATATCACTATTGATCTTCCAAATAGTAGAATATCAACCCTTGTCATAGCCAGGGTCAACCCACAAACAGCCATTACAGAAACGTGCCCTGAGTTATCCAGTGTCTGGTTTTAAGCATAAGCTGGACAACTCCCCGTACCTTAACATCTTTTAAGGTACGAACTATTCTATATCCAATATAGAAACTTTGGCACTTATTTAATTGGAACCATATTCAATCATGCAGCTGTCTCCAGTGCATATCAACTTAATGGAGAGAGGCTGATCAGCATTACTCAACTTAGGAATCCATCCAATTATGAGTAACCTGAAAGAGAGACAAGTTTCTCAAAACCATTACTATCATCTGAATACCAATCACAAGAATCTATATCTTCTATCTCTTTGAAGAATCCCGATACTTGTGACACCTGGTTTTCTACTTTATTCTTATACCCACAACTTCTCAAAACTTAGACCTTGTATTTCTACGAAACACTTATCTAAAAACTATAGAAGTTTTAAGTAAACAGAACATAGTACGAGGACCTACCCCTTTGTCCTGATGGACACTGGACAACATACAATACTCTGTATAAGTCCACTGAGTTGAATAGCTCAAAACCTGTGCTTCGTAGGTTGAAAACTGTACCCTGGCGATTTCCTCAAATATCACCAATTACAACGAATTCTGATATAATGAGGATAATTACCTAATTCCCAATAACTTACTCCCACTCATCATTTGTAAAACCATACAGATATGAGAATGAAACCTGGTAAATACATACCCTTGGAGTAAGTATCTAATCGGGAAAACAGTTTTCATTTAACAATGCACTGAAACATGAAAATGTTTTGTAGGGGTATCCTGGTATTCTTAGTAATGCCTCTTCCATAATCCAATTTATGACTTTAACCGTATATTTCTTTGCCTTCTCTCCAAATCCCTTTATTTGTCTTTCGTCGTTACCTTCTGTACACCTTCGTTAGGCTAAATGGTTTTCTTCCTTCCCTACCGTTCGGCACCAGCCTATGGTTTGGAAGAAGACTATCCAGTAAGCATAATAGGTGTACCCTCCTAAACCAAGGAGTACTCACATCTTGAGATAAGATGATCATAAAAGACAACTGAATAATACCTTATTCTTTCAAAGGTGAAATAGGAGTGGCGATGAAGTACGCGGTTTGGTCATGAATGATAGCAGTCGCAATTTACTTTGCTCTCTTTCTAATCCCTTTATTTTGTCTTTACATATTACCTTCTGTACACCCTACTTAGGCTAATTGGTTTTCTTCATTCCCTACCTTTTGGCACCAGCCTATGGTTTGGAATAAGACTATCCAATAAGCGTAATAGGTGTACTCTCCTAAACCAAGGAGCCCTCGCAACCTGATAGAAGGTGATAATAAAAGACAACTGAATAAACTAATTCTATTTCTCCTGAACCTTGATCCATCCTCGAAGAAATCCCTCTGAGTTCATATATAACCATACGATGGATCTATCCAATGGAAGTGGATGTCCGTAGCAATACGGGGTGTTCTGAGAAATGCAAAGGGTAAAAGAAGTAGTGGCAATGACTTATGCAATTCGGACAATCCAAAAGCCAGTATTTTAAGAAGGTTCGGTCAACTTGGTCACTGAGTCATAGTCTAGGGTCGGTCAAAGGTCGCTGCCAAAGAGAGAGAGAAAAGAAATACTCTGCGTGCACTCTAACCTAGATCAGAATGGTTATCACTTTATCTAATCCGGAAACCTCCCACTGTCCTGTCAAATTCTCCTCCAAACCTGAAAGAAGAATCAATCGGGATCACCCGAAGAGTAAACCAACTCATCAGTGGGAATCGGGATCCAACTCTCATCGCATGATAACGTGATGGAATCCACTCACGTTATCACACTCCAGAAGGTATGCGCATACTTGGCAAGTTTCAGTTTCTTTAGAAACTCCCGATATGATTCTTGCCCCATGCTCTTATAACCTTGGCTTTAGTCAAAATGTCATAAGTCACATGCCAAGTTCTACCCGTCACTGTCTTGTCAATTTGAACCCACCCGCACATGCCTCTGACTTTGGCCAATCGGCAGAACGACTGTCCCAAACCAACTCATCTATCTATGCAACAAATGAATACCCAGCAGCTACCAAACACTATGCCTTAACTTTGGCTAAAATGCATAGCTTGAATACTACTGAATTCCCAAAAGAAATGACGGAGGGCTACGGCTGGTTTTTGGCGAAAAACCTTTAACGTAGTGAACTTGATATCGCTGAAGGAACCTGATAGCTTTTTAAAATATAGTGGCGAAAACCTTTTGCTAAAGAGGTCACTCCCGGTGAAGGGATCTCGGCTCTTTCCTCGTGGAATGAGGTGCAGGATATTCCACTGAATACCGCGATGCAAAACAACTTGTAATCGACTATAGTGAAGGTATTACCCTGACGCAAACTTCTGCCCAAGGGGTCAGTCCCGGTGAAGGGATATCGGCCCTTGCCCCGTCGAATGAGGTGCGGGATATTCCACTGAATACCGCTATGCAAAACAAAAGGAAACGTCTTTGTAATAACACTTTTTAAATTTGTTCCAACAACTGCCAAATAGGTTTGTTTTATCTTTGCATTGATAAAAATCAACGCAGTCCCATCAATCAATCACACCAGAAAA
The DNA here is from genome assembly GCA_030015575.1 of Agapanthus africanus. Classification (NCBI taxonomy): domain Eukaryota; kingdom Viridiplantae; phylum Streptophyta; class Magnoliopsida; order Asparagales; family Amaryllidaceae; genus Agapanthus; species Agapanthus africanus. The sequence goes on along the minus strand of CM057349.1, from coordinate 402,903,187 downwards.
GAACGAAAATAAAATGTACGTATATGCCATCCACATTCGTCACTGGGTCCCATCATCATCCATTAGGTTACTTAACTAACGACAGAGCGGGGACTGGACTAGCGCGGGTGAAAAACATATACAACATCTAATAGTATATATCAATATACAATAATCGCTCCAGGCGTGATAATATGCAATATTACAGAAAAGTAATAAGCATCACAGAACAATACAGATAATCTGGGATCCCCGGGTTTCACAGAGCCGCTGCTGAAACCCAACGTTCCCCCGGTCGTGTGGATAGCCTGTGCAATGAAACCTAGACCCCTACGGGTGCGGCAAGTTACCCGCCAAAACCTGAAGCGAGGCAGCCCCCTACAGCAAAGTGAATGGACCACCCTGCACTTCACGGAATCCGGTAGCTTGAGCACCCCTCCTTGGGTCAACCTGTACCCCCTACGAGTGCGGCGAATAGTCTTCCAACTCCAGAGTAAGGCCCCTCTGCCTCTCAAAGCCATGAGATGCGGACCCGTTTCCCTCCAGAACCCGGCTATCCGTGACTCCGTCGCGGGGTAAACCTAGTACAGAAATAAATAATAGTACAACAGGTACATCGACCGCAACCTGGTCATGCCCCAAAAGAATATTATACAACAGGCAGTGACGGCAGTCCACATGTTGGACGCTCGCCCCGCAATATCAAATGTACAAATAAACTCAAACTGCACTACCATTGCACACTGCTATCCACCACGACAAATCCGCAACATCACAGCACAACACAGAACATCATCGCAAATGTCACGTTCGCAAACTCGTCTAAAAGAACTATAGCAATCAGACGCGGTTTACCGATCAAATGACATTCCCGGTCGGAGATATAATGTAAGTACTGTAAACTAACATGTTTAAATTTCGATCAACTAAATATCACGAAGTGGGCCCCATGAACATCTGTTGAACAGTAACAAAATCTGGGCCCAAAAGATATATACCAAAAACCCCAAATTCCAGAGAAGAAGACACTGTGCAAATTTGGGGGCATGATCACACAGAATGGCCGCGGATGCGCGGTCAAACCATAGGTTTGACCGCGATTCCGCAGCGTTCTTGTCGAATCACGTGCCCAAATTTGTACGGTGTGCTAAGAAAAGCCTGCTGAATTTTCTGTGATATGTAAAATAATTTTTGGAACCCTTTTAAAATCGACAGAAACTCAGATCTTGAAAATTGTAGTTTTTGATATCCGGTTCGATCGATATTTTAAACGCGTTAGCACAAGTTAGTAAAGCAAAATGGTGAGGCTCTGATACCACTGTAAGTCTACGGTAGCGTCCCGGCCATCTACAGACGCCAAATGCGGAACAAAAACTTTTTAACTGGCGCTATCGTATACTATAATCCGGATCTTCCATTATTGCTAAACTAACAAACTGTAAAGAGAGTAGAAAGGTTATACCGAACGATCCGAGTCCTTCGTTCTTTAACCATCATCCCATGCTCCGTTGCGGCTGCTCCGATCTCGTCGATCTCCGATCTGCTCGTCCAGCTGGCACCACGTCAACGATTCTTTAAACGAGCTCCCGCCTCTGACTCGAGGCAACTCGGTCGTCAAGTTTACTAAAAGAGATGACCAAGATTGATGTAGAGAATGAGTAGAAGACTCTGTCTCGTTCCGTCCAAAGCTATGGACGAACGGTTATGAAGTTGCCAATTGATTCGGGTGATGGAATGAAATGAGCAATGAAATTTCCATACACCCCAAAACTATCATAATCTTTTTACAACCATCTTCATCAAGTGAGTGAGTGAGAGTGAGGAGGGGGCCGGCCATATATAGCAATGGGGGGTGAGTGTAGGAGGGAAGAGGGTGACCACAAGAGAAAAATATCAAGTGTGAATACAAGAAAATATCGAGTGTGAACACAAAGTGTGAACACAAAAAAATGCAACCAATGAAAACTCAACACCATTCTAACCTAGTCACCTCTTCTAGAAACTTCTAGAAGCAACCACACTCTTCTCAAGAAAAGAAAAATCCGTCTTTAACCGAATGTTAAAAGACGGCTGATAGAAAACAGGAAACTGGCAACTTCCAAAAGCGATCCCGAAACGAATTTCAGGATAACCCCGTAACTGTATAAATATACCCGCATTTGTATTACGACCGAATACAAATGCAACTGAGACAAAGATATTATATCTACTCAATATAATACTCGGATCCGGCTTAAACCAAAGCCGACCAGTATCATCTGTCCGAAATATGACACGTGCGTAAATGCACGTGCATTTTCCGAACCCTGCCATAAAACCATACGGCCTCTACAACGTTTCGCCCGAACTTGGGAAACTGCCTGTGGGGGACTCTAATGACTCGTCAGTACCCTGACAGTGGGTTTAACCACAAACCGTCAGCAGCACTAGCTATGCATAACGGCTGCCCATGGACTGACCTCAAGGGAGGCCGATGAGCGAACTCACCCGGAAATCCTACTGAGCCTAACAGTGACAATGTATATACAGTCCGGTCCATTCGTCTATGAGTATCGCATATCTGCCTAGGGTGCTAGTAACGTCAGACCCCCAATAGCAGTATAAGTTGTGTCGGAGTGTAGCCCAATAACACCCTGAGATACTACTGGAGTACCAACCAGTAAATCTCCTGCCATGGCCGTGGGCTTTGTGTAATGGCTCTCCTAGACACAGCACGATCTCGCCCCCAATACCGGGAGAGACGAATCCCCTGCCGATCCGCTCACGTGCCTCCATATGGTTCGGGACTGTACCCAAAAGCTACCTGTTTGCACGACTCCTTTGAGCCGTGGTAGGGTAGAAATCAAAGCACAGTAGGACTCACACGAGACAAATGACGACCTCAGGTCGATGAACTAACCTGTACACATGTCACCAGGGAACTGCTATCTGACGATATGTATAATACCAACTAGCAGATTCCCGGCGAATCCTGTCCGGTGTACTCATAACCCAATGAGCACCTGTATATATCTTAGGTGATCCAACTGACACCAGTGGCTTATGAGACCGGCCACCGCCCCTCGTCGGGGTCTCGACTGTATACACTAGTCTACTCCGGAGTATCGATGCCCTGTCTCGAAACTCCCACGACTAGGGACCACAATTAAGGATATGCATATAAACTACCCAACTCTCACGTATATGATCGCCATCATACTGTTGGTAGTAAAGTAAGATCCTAAGGGCTCTATCAAAATGTAACATGTAATCAGTCACCTGAACATGTACACGACTGATAAAGGCAAACCAGATAGCATACTATCATCTCGAGTAAGACTGTCCTACCGGTATAGGTCCTCCGCAATCATTGCAATCACGTACCTGCGATCCAATAATTGACTCTGAGGGCACTATCTCCAACATAAGTATATATCACATATATGTTAAATGTATCAAAAGTGAGAATAAGAAATACTTAAGTGAGCATAAATTAGTTAATGTAATTTAATATATCAAATATATAATTATACATTAAATTATTAAATCAACACTTGATTCAATAATCCGTCTATATTACATATAACCGACTAATATATAATATGTATCATTTTATCGAATCAACACTTGGTCCGATAACCCGGTTATATCACATATAACCGGTCGATATCACATATCGCTGTTAGGGTCGAAAATTGCACCCCGGTTGACCAAGTCAACGTCAAGGTCAACCCCAAGTAAGCGGGCCCAAGCCCAAGCAAGAGGGCCCATGCTCAGGCCGAGCCCCGCGGCCGGCCTCCCCCATGCCGGAATTAAAAATCATGCGATAAATAATTTTGATGTAATTTTTTTTATACATGAATGTAAGAAAATAGGTATAGAGCCAAATTTCTGTAAAGCCCATGGCATATGTGCAAAAGAAATGAGCACGTGAGACATGGGATGGGCAAAATGCCATTTTGTAAAGCCCAAGGAGCTACATGTAAATGTGTAAGCCTATATAAGGCAACATGATGATGAATAAAATATACACTTTTCATTGTCTCAAAAATCTAGGGTTTTGTGCCTCCTTCTCCTTCCTCAAGGTTCTAAACATTCTTCCCCTTTTTCAATTAAATCAAGAGTTTTACACTTTTTTTCCAAAACTAAATAGTTTTTCACCATAAAACCCATAAAGGGGAGCTCAGATCTTCCATTAGATCTCAAAAAGGGGAGATTTTTAAATCTCACCCCCTTTCTCCATAATCCGGCCAACCGATAGGAAGAAGAAGGAGACCCATTTCCAGAAATCCCATCTTGGGAAGATCCAGAGCCAAAGAGGAGAAACAAAGCAGTCCCCTTTGATCATTTCTAAATTTTTTTTGAGTTTAACTCCATTCAAGTTCTGTTGGAGTTCAACTCCATAAATTAATCTCCTTTTAGGAGTTTAACTCCAGGGGTCAAACCGGGAGCACGGCTCCCAGTGCAGGGACAAAGTCCCCTTTTCTGTTGACACCCAGCGTCCGCGTGCCAACCACATGGGGTGCTGGCGCCCAGCGCCCAGAGCACTAGCGCCCACGTACCAAGCATGTGGGGCGCCCAGCGCCCATAACGCCAGCGCCCAAATGCCAAGAATGTGGGGCGCCCAGCGCCCACGTGCCAAGCACATGAGGCGCCAGCGCCCAGCGCCTACGTGCCATGCACGTGAGGTGCTGGCCCCCACGCATCCTTCGGACGCTTTTTCCCCTTTTTATATATATGTATATATGTATATATATATATAGACACACACACACTCCACGACACTGTCTCCGTTAGAAAAAAAATTTAACGGGGCGTTGCCCCACACCCCGCAAGGGGGCTGCTAGCCCCCTTGACCCCCAGCCCGCTATCCGGGTAGCGGGAACCCCGTAAAAAACTCTGCGGGGCCCCCGATATATCCAAAACCCCTTCAGAACACAACACTGCACATTGAGTTCGCATGACCAGTTTGACCCGTCAATCGGAGGTTCTCTCGCTCCAAAGGCGAGAGGTAATTAATAGCAGCTTAGTCCGCGGCTGCCGAAAATTCGAATCCCTACAATCATTAAACCCCCGCCTACCCTAGGCAGGGGGAATCTATAGTACGTCTGACAAGCGCGCGCGTATTCGCATCTCAATAGGGTGACGAAAAACACCCTACAGATTCTGGCACACCCTGTAGGACTTATCACTCCTCCCATATTTCGGGTTAAATGTTCATGCGAACTCAATCGATATACATATCGATTGCCTGTACTAAAATCACGCTTCTTTGTGCAGGTTAAGTTTCCAATTGGAATCTTCGGATGCAGCAAAATGTCTCCAAGGACGAGCTCGACTCTTGACACAGCTTCCATCTCCTACACGATGAAGATGGACTCCAGGACGGTCCTCCCGGCCAGTCTTGGGTGACAATAGGAGGATCCGCCTCTACAGTTCGGCTCTATTCTATTCGTGCCAGCTAACGCCATTCCAGCTCCTTAAGCTCCGGTAACAGACAAACCAGCCTCGAAAGGCAAGAGGCCAAATGTGGTGATCTCGAGGGCACCACTATCCAAATGCAAGTCGGTGTCTGAACGACTTTCCTTGGCCCCAGCTGGGGGAAGGCCATCAACACCAACAAAGCAACAAGGTGTCTCGAGTAAGCTCCAGCGGTGTCCCTAACAACTGCTCGATCGGGTGTCTTCTCTAAGCTCCCCGCCAATGATAAAGAGACAGCTAGATATGTGGTCCACACTGTCTACACAGTGGGTACGTGCAACAAGAGCAAGGAGGGGGCCACTATATCTCAAATCCAATCTGGTGTGAATATGGCTGCCACATTCCAAGACCAGCCTCCTCTGGTAGGTAATGAAGACCCTTCCAGTGAGGCTGATAAGCAGGGAGAGCCCTCAGTTCATGAGGAGTCGGGCTCGGAAAGCGAAGATGAACCAACTTTCCATCCGAAGACCGCAGAGCAGCAACTTCTCCAGGAGCTCCAAAAGCAGCTCAGAAGTAGAGACAAGGAGATGGCCAAGCTCTACTCAAAAATTGATGATCGGTCGAAAATATTGCATTTTTAACACATCAATTTCCCTACTCTTTGCAATCATCTAAAGGTGTTTGGTATGAATATAGCACATATTAGCAATTTGTCTGCAAAATACCAAATAACATGTGCTATACATTATAACCTGCATTATGAGGGAAATTGTGTGTTTATTATTGCACGCATGATCTTTTGTGAATCAACACTTGTCTAGAGATTTTGTGCAGGAAATTCCAGGAAAAAGAGCTGGAACTGCTTAAAAGTGCTGATAAAAATACACCAAGTCTAAGACTTGTCATCTGGCAGTAAATAAGAAAGATTTATAAAATTCCAGAGATCAGAAAAGTACCATGAGGCCAACACAATTCAGCACAAGAAAATTCATGCACCAAGCTCCTCAAACGGCCGCGGATCCGCGGCCGATCCAACTCGTTGGCGGCAGCATTCTTCCCGAGGCTTCTCTTCTCAACTATAAAACTTATTCAAAGTCCCTAGAAATCTCCAGAATCTTCCCTCTAACAGCCAACCTTCTTGTGCAAGCCTAATACCTACCAAGTTTCTCATGCAAGCTAGCTAACTACCTTAATCTAGAAGTTTCTCCTCACTACCAAGCTTACAAGGGAAGCTAAACCTAGCTTAGCTTCTAAAGGAAGCTAAACCTAGCTTAGCTTCTAAAGGAAACTAAACTTAGCTTCTAGAGGAATCTTAAGGAAAACACTATAAAAAGGGACCCAGGGCATCATTAAAGAGGTTGTTCGGTAGTTGATTGGTTGTAGCAAGATCCAAATCAAAATCCACATAAATTGAGTGACACAATTTGATCCAAATCAAGATTCATCGAGTACCGATTCAAGAAAGAATCCAACGAGCCTTTTTGGAGCAACGCCGATCTTCATCCGAGCAAGTGATCCACGATGATCCACGACTCAAGAAGACGATGCGAAGCTAGTTCGATGATTTAGTTCCTCCTCAATTCTTGTAGTCTTTGAGTAAATTGTAACGAAACATCGAATAATAAAATGTGAAAATTCTTGACCTTGCTTTTCTTTACATTTGGGCATTATAAAGAGTTATCGATTCTTGATTGTTATCTTTTTCATGATGTTTGAGTGAAAACTCCGCTTGTATAGATGATGATGACTAAATTCTTGAACGATTCTTAAGTCTTATGAGTTTTGTAAACTGTAAGAAATTGAATCAACGATGACCTAGTTTTGAGCGAGATGCTTTCTTGAATGTTTTCGCTCCAAATTAGAGATCAACGATCGATAATTGAATTTCCTAGAGGCTAGAATTTGAATGCTAATCAACGAAAGGACAAGGGATGAATATGAAGAAACCCTAGTTTCTTCAATAGATCCCTAAACCTCGTTGATTGTCATCGATCTAGCAACAAATCTTCAATAGATAAGAATTTGTAATCATAAGTATTCATCATCACTATCGATTGGATCGATTCCTATATGGCTCTTTACAAATCTTGATAATTCAAACAATTTGGGAACATTTCTTGATTCTTGATTTTAGATCTTTACTTTCTTTAAGTTTCTTGAAAATAAAAACTCACAAATCTTGAATCAATTTTATTGCAATTTCTTTTATCTTTTAATTTTCGACTCAACTAAAACAATAACGAGCAAATCACACTTTCTCAGTGGACGATCCGTTCTCATTGACGAAATTACAATAGACACCGTCAATTGATTGCGGTATAAATTTCTTTGGTTGTGAAACATTCTAAACACGACACGGAAACGATTCAATCAAATAACGCCGTTGCCGGGGATCATGTGCTAATTTGTTCGTTTTTGTAATTTGAGTTGAAAAATTTATTATTCCATCAGAATTTTTAGATCAAAATTTGCACAAGCGCTTAACGATTTGTTGTGATTTGTTGCAAGGAGATCAGGAATCTGTGGAGCGAAAGGAAAAATTTTCAGAGCATCTCAGATAGCTCAGTGAATGAACAGAAGCATTTTTTGAAGTTTTTGTGTAGGGATCCCATTAGCTGACCGCGGAATCGTGGCATTTTGAGCCATCTCGCGGCGGAAGCGCGGCGAGATTAGGGTTTCACTGTACCAATCTTCTCAGGTCCTCTTCTGACTTTCTTATCTCCTCCCTGCTCTGTCCATTAACCAATTTCTGCAGGTTTCTTTGCAAAAATGCGCAGCACCGCAAAAATAAAAATTGTGCGTGTTTGATCTTGGTTGTTTGCATTTTTAATATGGAAATTAAGGGGCAAATACCAAATTCATATTAGATGGGGAGTTCATTACCCTTCCTAAGCCCCAAAAATTACAAACTTGCATCCGCATCACCCTCATTAACTAAAAAATATCTAGACATGACTCTAAGGACCGTCGCGCTCACTTAGGACAGAAGGAGGTCATGGGTAATCTATTGCTTATCCGCGTTTCTTTTGTGGTGTCTAAGGCAAGTGTGTCTAAGGCAAGTGGTTACTTAATTAGGCCCACTACTTACGTAGTGGAGAACCTCCCACTTACCTGGCACTTACCTGGCCACAGGAGGGGCAAAGAGGCAGTAGAGGATTTATCTTACGACTTGTCTTCTGGAAGTCTAGGAGCGGTCGAGAGACTTGACCTAGGTGACCATTAGATCTAGGGTTGCTTGTGCATTATTTGTGATTTGATTTTTCAAAAATCCGTATTTTTCAAAAACAAACACCAACTCATCTTTTCCTTAATTAACACAACGCTGCCATGTGTGCTAAACCATTTAGTGCATGCTCGGCTGGACACGGGATTCTAGTGCCCGTCTTGTCCGCGTTCCTCCTATCGACTACGAAGTCGGTAATTCTACATCTGCTTTTTCTTTACCCACCACCACACCCACTTCGATGGACAATTCTCCATCGAACTTCTTTAACACTACTCTGCCACCATCCGCAGGTGCGTAGAATCCACCCCGCATCTCTCTCCAAGAGAGATGCTATCCTATGCGGGGTCCTCTTTCGACCTGTCTCACCATTCCACCACCAATGGGGACAATTTTGAAATCAAACCACAATACATCAATTTTCTACCCAAATATCATGGTCTCGAGTCTGAAGACGCATATGTCTTTATTACCAAATTTGAAAATGTATGCGCAATGATGGATACTTCACGGCTTTCTGTGGATGCTATGCGTCTACGTCTTCTCCCATTCACCTTGTGCGATATAGCCGAAAAGTGGCTTTATAACACAGCCGCACATTCTATTTCAAACTGGGATGAATTCGTCGCAGCTTTCCTTAAGAAATTTTACCCCAATCATAAAATAGCTCGAGTCCGTAGCGAAATAAATCAATTTACCCAGCTTCCAAATGAACCATTCTCAAAGTGTTTTGAACGTTTCAAGGATCTGTTAGTTCAATGTCCACATCACGGAATCCCTATATGGGATCTGTGCAGAATCATATATGAGGGCATTAATCCTACAACAAAATAGACCCTTGAATCCATGTGTCAAGGCACCTTCATGACTAAAGATGATGGTGAAGCTTGGAGATTTTTAGAAGATTTCGCTGAAAGAACTTTACAGTGGGAGAGTGTAACTTAACCATCGTCTAGGGGTGGTAATCACCAATCTGATGTTTCCATAGGAGTTAGAACTGAAATGGAAGCAATGCAAAAGAAACTTGAAACTATGGAACATAAATTTTTAGCAGCCGCCCTAAATCAGATGTCACTCTCCAAAACTGTCTGTGGATGCTGTTCTGATCCATCTCATCTTACAGAAGAATATCCTTTAAATTCTCCGTTTCAAGGTCAAGAGTATACCAATACTGCTTTCCAACAAAGACCTAGAAACGATCCGTATTCTTCTACTTAAAATCAGGGTTGGAGGAATCACCCTAAATTTGCTTGGAACCAATCACAAACTCAAAACATGGTTCCAAATCAAAACACTTTCCAAATGGCTCCTCCACCACAACAGCAACCACTTCAAATAAGTCAGCACCCCTACCAATCACAAAATTTTCAAAATCCGGTCAACACTACTGCACCACACAACAATTCTTTGTAATTGACCGGTTCAGATAACTCCCCTTCACTCGAACAAACCATGAATTTGCTTCTGACAAATTTCATGCAAGTTACGGCAAATTTTCAGTCTACCATCGATAAAATCCAGAAAAACTCTAACTCCCAAAGTGAGAGTATTAAATCAATGGAAGCACAAATTGCTCGTATAAATGCCGAATTGAGTGCTATAGAGAAAGGGAAACTTCCAGCTCAACCCTTACCAAATCCTGGCTATTCACATCATGTGAATGCTATCACCACATTGAGATCTGGAAGAGTGCTTGACAACCATGTCGGTGAAGAGATTGATAATAATGAAGAATCAATCGATGATACCCCGGCTGAGACTTTTCCTTCCACTTCTGCTTCTACTTCTGACCCCAGTTCGTCTACCCCACCATTTTCTTCCGAGCCTATTCTCTGTTTTCCCCCAAGGCTCGAACCATCAGCATACCTCTTCTAGTCCACTAAAGACGATCCCCACTCCTATTCTGGGATCTTTTCTACCCACACGATCTTCTCCAATGTTGGACCCCGCTCTTATTGCTAAAGCTCCTTATCCGAATCGGTTAAGGGGAAATAGGCCAAGTCCGCAAATGGAGAAGATCACTGAAATCTTTAAACAGGTTAACATCAATATCCCTCTCCTAGATGTTATTCAACAAGTCCCCGCATATGCGAAAATTCTCAAAGACTTGTGCACTAGGAAGAGGAAGACTCAAGTGCCAAAAAAGGTGTTCATGTCAAAGACTGTAGACACAGCTTTTCCCCAACAATTATCTAGAAAGCGTAAGGACCCTGGTTGTCCTACAATTTCTATCTCTATTGGGGGTAAACACATTAACCGTGCTCTACTTGACCTTGGCGCAAGTGTTAACCTACTTCCTTACTCAGTTTATGAGCAGTTAGGGATTGGAGAGTTGAAACTTGCTCACTGCACTCTCCAGATGGCCGACCGATCAATCACCAAATCTAGGGGTGGGCTGGAGGATGTGTTAATAAAAATCAGGGAATTTGTATTCCCTGTGGACTTTATTGTTCTCGATACACAGCCTGTAGTGAACCCACGGAATCAAATTCCGGTGATTCTTGGTCGACCCTTTTTGGCCACTTCCAATGTTATAATCAACTGTCGTAATGGCTCTATGACCCTATCCTTCGGGAAGATGTCAATAGAGCTTAACATATACAAGTTAGGAAGTGTACCTCCGAACCTACTGCTCAAGCATGTTCTGTCGAGTTAATGGATGTCGACAGCAGCGAATTTGATCAACCTCATAATACTGATCTAGACTCTTTTCATATGTTGTTGTTTGACCCAACTATGTATCATACACATACGGACTCTACCACCGAGTTGTCCGGGTCAACAACTAACACTGATTATGAACCGTTTTTGGAGTCTGAAGATCACCCCGTGCTTTTTTGATGACATTATTCTTCGGGGTATCAATGAAAGCTTTGAGGAAATTTTCGCTGATGAGCTTGCATTTTTAGCAAACACGGGTGTTGAGATGAATCCACTTCAATACAAAGAAATTGAACCTCCACCCCTTCTTCTTGACAATTACAAAAATGCAAGTAATCCATCATCACAATCACTGTGTCGTCCCTCTAAAATGAGACGCAAACCCTCGCTTTCACACCACTTAACTTTTCCCTTCTTCTTCTTGGCTCTTTTCAACTTGTTCTTCCACCAACCGGAGCACTACACTGATAAAATCTTCGAATAGTTGGTGTTGACTTTTGGTCTTTGAAAAGCTTGGCATTGACCAGTAATTTTGACCCCCTCTTATGATTTTCAAAGCTTAACATTGTTTAACTCTAGTTTGGGGAGTATAATCTGGCTCTTGAAAATAAAATTTTTACTCAAAATAGTGAGCCAAAGAATAAGTTTGGGAGAGATTTTCACGATCATATTTACTGCCCCCATTAATAAATATAGAGGTCGTATGGTTTTACGACAAAGGTTCGGACGCATACGTGTTTGATCGCACGTGCGGCATTCGAACAGTTTTTACTAGCCGGCTTTGGTTTAAGCCAGATTCTAGTATCAGGTTATTGGATTTATACAGTCTAAAGTTTTTCCGTGTTTTCACGGATGAGAGGGGCGTTCTCGTAATTTTCCGAGAAGCTTCTAGAAGGATGTGACATAAAGAGAGAGGTGGCATTTTCATTTAATGTTTAAGTGACTCATTGTGAGTGATTCATCATATCATTTATTGCATCATTAATTGCTTAATGACTCATATGATGAATCACCCACTTGATTAAATGAAACATGATGAATATTCACTTATTATTCATTTATCTTTTATTTCATTATGTTTCATATATATCAAGTGAGAAACATTTATTCATAGAATAATTCATTATCATCTTCTCACTCTCTCTCTTCAAGTTCTCTCTCCTTCACCAAAGCCTAATCCTACCCCTCATGAGTTGAGAACAAGGATTAGGAAAGACTAATTACTCCATAACCTATCTCTACATCATCTTAGCAACTCTATTTAGCAACTAGAGAAACTAAGTAACCTCAAGTTTAGAGGTTATAGCTTGGATTAGGGTTCTCGGGTGGATCATCTATCACGGGAGAAAGCCGAAGAGGACGTGGAGATCCAAAGAGGCCGTAGACAACATCAAGACGAAGGACTAGAACCGTTTGGTATAACTCCTTCGCATAGTAGATTAAAACTCTATAGCTTTCGTTTAAAACTTGTATAGCAAACGATTCGTACGGTTAATCGATGTTTGATCATAGAACTTGATTGTTATTCATATTTCCGCCTCCCCACAAGTATTGGGGTGTTGAACATCGACTTACAGTGGTATCAGAGCCTAGCTAAACAAGTTTTAACTTAATCGCAAATTTGTACGAATTTCGAACGGAAAAACGAAGCCGGAAAACCCTAAAAATAACAAGTTTCTGTCGAATTTAAAATGATGTCCTAAAATTTTTCAGGCAAGTTCAGAAAGCTAGTTATCACACCAGAAGAACACCCAAGAAATTTGGGGCCATGACTCGGTCAATCGACCGCGCTTCCGCGGCGGATCCCACCGATCCGCCGCGCTTGCGCGGCCGATTCACTGAATCATGATCCCAATTTTCTTTGGTGGCTTCTCTGGTAAATTTGGGATTTTCTGGAATATTTAATTGTTGCTCAGGTTTCAGTTTAACAGAGCAGATTTTGGAGCAACATTAAAGGTGTTTAATCGATCGAAATTGTACAGTATTTGCATATTGGATTATATCTGTGATTGTATAATGTGTTCGTAAACCTCCCCTAACTGCTAGTATGTCGGTTGGCAGGGGGTTGCACATTTCTGTAATGATTTTATCTGTTTGTGCATATAAACTGTATTGGACTGTTGTGGTGATTAGCCGGGTTTTGTGATGGGTTATTGTATTAATTCATTTGATGTAATTGTAACAAGTTGTAATATTATTTTGCGGGGCACATCCAGGTTGCGGTTGTAGCCACCGTTGTATTATTTCTTTTTACTGTTTTTGCTCCTAGGACAGACCCAAGGTGGGGTGCACAAACTGCCGGGCGGGTAGTTTGCCGCACCCGTAGGGGTCGTGGGTGGGGTAATGGCTATTCATCACAACTGTGTAATCTGTCTTTTCTTGCAGGCTCAAAAGAAATACAGATTGCTTGCAAATCCAATATTGTTTATCTGTGTTCTGGAATGTATATCATTGCGTCCGACGAATGTAAAATATCTATATATATGATAGCTATTTAGACGTCGCTTATGTTTTACACCCGCGCTAGCCCAGCCCCCGCTCTGTCGTTAGTTAAGTAACCTAACGGGTGATGACGGGACCCAGTGGCGAATGCGGATGCATAAGAGGACGTCATATTTTCGTTGTTATCTGTAATGATAGGTTAAAGATGGGACGCATTATCATTAATGCAAAGAAAATAAAACCTAAACTGAATCGTTGGAACAATTTCTAAAAACCACTCGGTTTTCTTGAAAAAACAAATTTTAAATGCGGAGCTTAAACCACTCCTTTTAAAAGCTATCATAGTTCCTTCGATCAAATCAAGTTCATTACGTTAACGGTTTTTTGCCAAAAACCAGCCGTAACCCTCCGTCGTTTCAGATAGACAGCACATCGTATTCATGCTATGCTTGTTGGCCTACGTCAAGGCATAGTGTATGGTAGCAGTGTGTGTGCCTATTTGTTGCATAGATAGATGCATTAGTTTAATACAGACGTACACCTTGTTGGCCTACGTCAAGGGCTTGTACGATGTATTTAAATTGATCAGGACAACGACGGGTAGAACTTGACTTGCGTCTTATGACTTGTTGGCCTACGTCAAGGTCTATAAGAGCTTGGGGTAAAAATCACATCGGGAGTTTCAAACATAAAGGAAACTTGCAGATTTAGCTTACCTTCTGGAGTGTGGTGACTAGAGTGGCTTCCATCTAGGGCATCATACAATGATAGTTGGATCCCGATCCCACTGATGAGTAGGATTACTCTCGGGAATTTCTCTCACTTAACAATCAATGCTATAAACCAAGTAGGTGCCTAGAAAGGTGTTAGAGGGGCTACGCCTCCAGGGAAAAGAGGTTCTTTAATTAAGGAACTTCGCGAAAGCGTTGGAAAACCTCCCTCGAAGTACCAACACCAGCCTGGCTGAAAGGTTAAGCAAGTATTGTGACGTGTGATTAAATCCTGACTAGTTCTTCTTTTAGGTTTTGAAGAAGGATTTGAGGAAACAGTGGGAGCCATCCTGTTTAGATAAATTAATAAACCAATCTAAACTTGCAAGAGCATATGCTGAGTGTTTTCTTTTCTCTCTCTCTGGCAGCTACCATGACTGGACTAAAACTATTACTCGAAAAGAATATATTAACCGGGCAGAACTATAAAGACTGGCTAAGAAACGTCAATATTGCGCTGACTTATGACAAAGTTGCATATGTTACCACCGCTGTTCCTCCCCTTATCCCGGGACCAGATTCCTCAGTTGCGGACAAGGAAGTTCGTAAAACCTGGGATCTAGATTGTGAGAGAGCTAAGTGTATCGTGCTGGCGTCCATGAATAATGAACTCCAGAAGCAGCACGAGAGTATGGATATTGCATCCATATTCCTCCATTGCAAGGAATTGTATGGTGAACACTCCCGTATCGCGAGGTACGAAACCTCAAGGAAACTCTTCCAGATGAGGTTAGCTCCAGGATCGCCTGTTGGAGAGCACGTCCTCAAAATGATCACCCTCATTGAGGAACTCGCAAACCTGGGATGCGTGCTAGAGAGCGATTTGTATATCGACTTGATTTTGCAGTCCCTTCCCCACACCTTCTCTCAGTTCGTGCTGAACTTCAACATGCACGAAATGGAAGCGGATCTTCCAAAGCTCCTCAACATGTTGAGGGTAGCAGAGACCTCCTTGAAAAAGGAGAAGACCCCCGTTCTGTATGTTGGCCAATCATCTTCTTCCAAAACTAAAGAGAAAGCTAAAGGGAAGAAGAAGATGAAAGCCACCAAACCGAAGGGTGGGGCCAAGAAGGTGCAGGGAACGAACAAGGCAGGAAGGGTGAAGGCAGAAAAGAACGAGTGTTTCTATTGTCACAAGCAGGGGCACTGGAAGAAGGATTGTCAGGCCTTCAAAGCCAAGGACATGAAGCAAGTGGTTGCTTCTACTTCAGGTGTGTTCGTAATCGAAAATTGTCTTTCAGTAAACTCTACTTCATGGGTACTTGATACCGGTTCTGGTTCTCACATCTGTAATTCTTTGCAGGATCTGAGAAATAGTAGAGTACTGGGGGCAGGTGATATGACTCTCCGGATGGGCAATGGAATGCATGTAGATGCAGTTGCAATAGGGGAATATCACCTAGGGTTGAATAGTGGAAACATTTTGGTATTGTATAACTGTTTTTGTATTCCCAGTATGTTGTGTAATATTATATCAGTATCTTTATTGTCTAATAAAGGATATAATTTTGTGCTTGAAAGAAATGTCATGAACATTCTCCTAAATCAAGAACTGATTGGGTTTGGCACACTGGAAAACGGCATATACATACTTAATCAACCACAAATTTTCAATATTCAAAACACGCGTAAAAGAAAGGCTCCAGATTCGAATCAAGCCTTCCTATGGCATTGTAGACTTGGTCATATAAATGAAACAAGGTTGACTAAGTTACATAAAGATGGATATTTAGATTCGTTTGAATATTCATCATATGCAACTTGTCAATCATGTATCAAAGGAAAGATGACCAAATCTCCGTTCACAGGACACGGAGAAAGAGCCACCGAACTCTTGGGACTAGTACACAGTGATGTATGTGGTCCGATGTCTATACATGCACGAAGTGGTCACTCCTACTTCATCACTTTTACTGATGACTTCTCTAGGTATGGACATGTGTTCTTAATAAAACATAAATCCGAGGCTTTTGAGAAGTTTAAGGAGTATAAAAATGAAGTAGAGAAACAAACTGGTAAAAGCATCAAGACACTTCGATCTGATCGAGGTGGAGAATACTTAAGTACCAGTTTCCTTGAATACTTGAAAGCAAATGGAATACTCTCTCAGCTTACTCCTCCTTATACACCTCAGCATAATGGTGTATCAGAAAGAAGGAATCGCACGCTATTAGATATGGTGCGATCAATGATGAGTAGTGCTGAGTTGCCACTTTCTTTCTGGGGATTTGCTCTAGAATCAGCCGCATATCTATTAAATAGAGTTCCAACTAAATCTGTACCTACCACTCCATATGAAATGTGGTGTGGGAAGAGACCATATCTCAAGTATATCAAGATATGGGGGTGTCCGGTATATGTCAAAAAGCATAATCCGGACAAGCTCGAGGCACGATCGGTTTTGTGCAAGTTTGTAGGATACCCCAAGCATTCAAGGGGGTACATGGTCTACCACACTGAAGAACAAAAGGTGTTTGTTGCTCGTCACATTGTCTTCTTAGAAAGTGAATTTCTTGCAAAAGAAATTAGTGGGAGCGCGGTAGAACTGGAAGAAATTCCAGAACCTCAAACTGCAACCGAGGACTTAGAAGAATCTCAGATTTCAATAGAACATGACGAACCAACGCCACTCCGCAGATCTAGTAGGCTTTCTCATCCTCCTGAAAGATACTATGGTTTCCTTCTTGATGGGGATCGAGAGGATTGCATCATCGATGATGATGAGCCTACTAGTTTTCAGCAGGCTATCACAAGTAGCGACTCAGTAAAGTGGCTGGATGCTATGAGATCCGAAATGGAATCCATGTATACCAATAAAGTATGGACTTTAGAAGTTGCTCCTCCTGGGGTAAAACCAGTTGGGTGCAAATGGATCTTCAAAAAGAAGATTGGTACATTTGGACAAGTGGAAACGTACAAAGCTAGACTAGTAGCAAAAGGTTTTCGTCAAAGACCAGGATTGGACTACGATGAAACTTTTTCGCCAGTAGCTATGATTAAATCCATTCGGATCATGCTTGCCATTGCTGCCTTCCATGACTATGAAATCTGGCAAATGGATGTAAAAACAGCTTTTCTAAATGGACATCTAGAAGAGAGTGTTTACATGGACCAACCAGAAGGTTTCATAGACAGTGGGAGCAGCGGAAGAGTGTGCAAATTGCTTAAATCCATTTATGGGTTAAAGCAAGCATCGCGGAGTTGGAACATCTGCTTTGATGAAACAGTCAAGGAATTTGACTTTATCAAAAATGTAGATGAACCATGTGTTTATAAGAAGATTGTAGAAGGAGCGGTAGTCTTTCTCGTTTTGTACGTCGACGACATACTACTGATAGGGAATGATATCCCTATACTACAATCAGTAAAGCTCTTCTTGTCACAGAAATTCTCTATGAAAGACTTGGGAGATGCATCATACATTCTGGGCATTAAGATCTATCGAGATAGATCTAATAGGATATTGGGACTTTCACAGTCCAGGTATATAGACGCTATACTAAAGAGATTTAGTATGGAAGATTCCAAGCGCGGCAATATGCCCGCTTGTCACGGAATCACCCTCTCCAAAGAGATGTCTCCAAAGACTGATGAAGAGAGGGCTCGCATGAGCATTATACCCTACGCTTCGGCGGTAGGATCAATAATGTATGCGATGTTATGTACCAGACCAGATGTAGCTTACGCACTTAGTGTGGTAAGCAGGTATCAATCGGACCCAGGTGAAAAACATTGGATAGCAGTGAAGAACATTCTCAAGTATCTGAGAAGGACTAAGGAGATGTTCTTGATTTACGGCAATAAGGACCTCCAGGTAGAGGCCTTTACCGACTCCGGCTTCCAAAGTGACAAGGATGATTCTAAATCTATTTCGGGTTTTGTGTTTACCCTCAATGGAGGGGCGGTAAGTTGGAAGAGTTCCAAACAAGATACCGTCGCAGACTCAACTATGGAGGCTGAGTATATAGCTGCTAGTGAAGCCGCAAAAGAGGCTGTCTGGATAAGGAAGTTCATTTCTGAACTTCAGGTGGTTCCGTCCATTGCCAATCCAATACCGTTGTATTGCGATAACAATGGCGCTGTAGCTTTAGCGAAGGAACCAAGGTCCCATCAGAAATCCAGGCATATCTTAAGGCGGTTTCACCTGATCAGGGAGATCGTGGATCGTCGGGAGATCGAGATACGGAGAGTAGATACAAAAGACAACACGGCAGATCCATTCACCAAGGCCATTCCTCAAGTACAGTTCGAGAGGCTTTTTGAGATGTTGGGCATGCGGTACGCAAGCAACTGGATCTGGTAGAGACAGTGGGTACTCATTGCGCCAATTATAGGCCTTAGTGCAAGTGGGAGATTGTTGGATATATATGCCCTAGAGGCCTACATTGTATAGGATGCTTGGGATATGTATGTACATGACAGTCTTGCTTGATATGATAGTACGCTATTTGGTTTGACTTTGTCTTAACGTATAATATATTTTACTTGGTATTTATATATATATGTTGATAAAGCCCATAGGGTGTTTGTCTGACTACCGGCGTTGTGATGGCAGTCATACTAGTGGGAGCTGGATAGTCAATAGGCACACCCTTAGATGTCCCTGGTCGCAGGAGTATCGAGATTGGGCATCGATACTCCGGAGTAGACTAGTGTATACATATCTAGACCCTGACGAGGGGCGATGGATTGGTCCCGCAACCATTGGTGGAGTTCACCTAAGATTGTATACAGATGCTCACTGGGTGTGAGTACACCGGACAGGACTCGCCGAGAACTGACTGGATGGTATTATACCTAACGTCAGATAGCAGTTCTCAGGTGACATGTGTGCAGGTAGTCCGTTGACCTAAGGTCATCATTTGTCTCGTGTGAGTTCCCACTGTGCTTTGATTGTTACCCTACCACGGCTCAAAGGAGTCGTGCAAACAGGTTTCAGTTGGGCACAGTCCCGAGCTATGTGGAGGCAGTGAGCGACTGTTAGGGATTCGTCTCTCCCGGTATAGGGAGTTGATATCGCACAGTGGTCGTTTGGTCATTACCATAAGTCCCTGGCCAGGGCTGATTGAGAATTACTGATAGGTTGATCAGTAGATTCTCGGATGGTGATGAAGCCATACCGACACGACTTGTACGGTTATTAGGGGTCTGACGTCCACCACCTCCCTAGACCTTACATGCGATACTCTTAGGCGAACAGACCGGACTGCGCGGATATTGTCACAGACAGGCTCAGTAGGATTTCAGATGGGTTACCTCATCAGCTTTCTTATCGACAACTACCTGGGGACCGTTACGTACAGCTAGTGCCGCTTGCGGTCTGTGGTTAAACCCACTGCCAGCGTAGTAGTCGAGTCTTTAGAGTCCCACACAGAGATTCCCAAACCCAGGCGAAAAGATATAGAGGTCGTATGGTTTTACAACAAAGGTTCGGACGCATACGTGTTTGATCGCACGTGCGGCATTCGAACAGTTTTTACTAGCCGGCTTTGGTTTAAGCCAGATTCTAGTATCAGGTTATTGGATTTATACAGTCTAAAGTTTTTCCGTGTTTTCACGGATGAGAGGGGCGTTCTCGTAATTTTCCGAGAAGCTTCTAGAAGGATGTGACATAAAGAGAGAGGTGGCATTTTCATTTAATGTTTAAGTGACTCATTGTGAGTGATTCATCATATCATTTATTGCATCATTAATTGCTTAATGACTCATATGATGAATCACCCACTTGATTAAATGAAACATGATGAATATTCACTTATTATTCATTTATCTTTTATTTCATTATGTTTCATATATATCAAGTGAGAAACATTTATTCATAGAATAATTCATTATCATCTTCTCACTCTCTCTCTTCAAGTTCTCTCTCCTTCACCAAAGCCTAATCCTACACCTCATGAGTTGAGAACAAGGATTAGGAAAGACTAATTACTCCATAACCTATCTCTACATCATCTTAGCAACTCTATTTAGCAACTAGAGAAACTAAGTAACCTCAAGTTTAGAGGTTATAGCTTGGATTAGGGTTCTCGGGTGGATCATCTATCACGGGAGAAAGCCGAAGAGGACGTGGAGATCCAAAGAGGCCGTAGACAACATCAAGACGAAGGACTAGAACCGTTTGGTATAACTCCTTCGCATAGTAGATTAAAACTCTATAGCTTTCGTTTAAAACTTGTATAGCAAACGATTCGTACGGTTAATCGATGTTTGATCATAGAACTTGATTGTTATTCATATTTCCGCCTCCCCACAAGTATTGGGGTGTTGAACATCGACTTACAAAAACATTCTAAGAGCTGACTAAGAAAGTTCAAATGTTGGAACGCTCAAAGCCCGAGTCCACTCAGAATCTCCAATTCATAAACAGACCGAGACATTAAAGAGACGACAACCGGAAAAGCGAAAGTTCCAACAGCACCGATTCTCTGGATAAGCAGAGAGCGGACGGAGCAAAAACTAACAAATCTCGAGAGCCAACTTTAGAGGAAAGAAGAAATAAGGTCTACTCTTTCCGAAGGGACAAGGTCCACAAAATTTTCAAAGATGCTCTGAAGAATGGTTTGCGGCTACCAGAACCAAAAAGGCTAAGTGAAGCGAACAGGACTGATCATCCCAACTTTTGCCCGTACCACCGAGTGCTGGGACACACTATTGAAGACTGTTGCATCTTCAAGGATTGGGTCGAGAAACAATACAAGGCGGGAGAAATATCATTGTCCCCTGGCATGTTAACAAACAATCAAGCTGCGACCGCTAATTTCATACAAACGGAGACCGAAGTCCTTCAGGGACCTGATTCTCTCAGACATCTGCCTTTCTATAAAATGAGAGGACCAAGGCAACAAGATAAGAGCCAAGCGAGCCACATTGCCAATGAAAAAGCAATAGACGAGTACACAACCCATACGGTCTATATGATGGAGCTCGGAGGAACAAGCCCTCCTACGCCTTATAGCCATGACAATGATGCGGTTGTTGCTATCCAACACCGGCTTGATCCAAATGATGAAGAGCTCGCTCATGTAATTAAGCCCAAGGAGCCCGTGGTTCCTGCAGAATCGAGCCCAAGCTCCAACAAATGACCACCATGTCATTAAACTGGGAACAGTCGACCTCTAAGTCGTTAAACTGGGGATGTAAAAATGTGTAAATAAAACAAAAATAATAATAATAATAATAAGCCGAAATGATGGGGCAACCCCGAATAAACAGCCGAAATGATAGAGCAATCGCGGTAAAAAAAATCCGCCAAATGACGAATGATGAGTCGCTCCTGGTACCATATTCCAGTGCAGCGATGCAAACGCCAACCAAAATGCCAAATTTCTGAATGTCCCAATGGCGAATGATGAGTCGCTCCTGGTACCATATTCCAGTGCTGCGATGCAGACGCCAACCAAATTCCAAACTCAAATCCCAAATGGCGAATGATGAGTCGCTTCTGGTACCATATTCCAGTGCAGCGATGTAGACGCCAACCAAAATGCCAAATTACTGAATGTCCCAATGGCGAATGATGAGTCGCTCTTGGTACCATATTCCAGTGCAGCGATGCAGACGCCAACCAAATTCCAAACTCAAATCCCAAATGGCGAATGATGAGTCACTCCTGGTACCATATTCCAGTGCAGCGATGCAGACGCCAACCAAAATGTCAAATTTCTAAATGTCCCAATGGCGAATGATGAGTCGCTCCTGGTACCATATTCCAGTACAGCGATGCAGATGCCAACCAAATTCCAAATCCCGACGGCGAATGATGAGTCGCTCCTGGTACCATATTCCAGTGTAGCGATGCAGACGCCAACCAAATTCCAAATCCCAACGGCGAATGATGAGTCGCTCCTGGTACCATATTCCAGTGCAGCGATGCATACGCCAACCAAATTCTGAATCCCAAAACGGCGAATGATGAGTCGCTCATGGTGCCATATTCCAGTGCAGCGATGCAGACGCCAACAAAAATCCAATCTCCCGAAATTCTCCCATCCCTACGGTTGGTCCCCAAGTTGACTATCATATACAATCCAAGGGCTCAAATAATTATCATCATATACATACACCACCGCAATCACCAGTCCAGCGGTCGGTCTCCGCCCTTGGAATTATGCTCCATTGGGAAGACCCACTCATGTGTCCTCACGATGCATGAGGAGAACAAACCTTCGTAGGATCCTTACAACTCACAAAGGAAAAACACAGTTGGGAGTCCTCACGACTCCTAAGTAGAAAATACACTTACGGGATCCTTACGACCCGTAGGGAGAAAATGCTTTTATGGGACCCTTACGACCCATGAAATTGAAAAGTCTTAAGTGATGGGGACCCAAACCTGTCTCCTAAGCCATTGCTCCCCAATGAGTAAAGGAAAATGATGAATTGCTCCTGGCACATGTGCTTCAGTGTTAGCAACGCTGATGCCTACCCTAACCCCAAAATTCCAAACTCTAATCCAATAGACCCCTAAGTCTTTAAACTAGGAACAGATGACCTCTAAGTCATTAAACTGGGAACAGATGACCGCTAAGTCGTTGAACTGGGAACAGATGACCTCTAAGTCATTAAACTGGAAATATATGACCTCTAAGTCGTTAAACTGGGCACAATAGACCCCTAAGTCTTTAAACTGGGAACAGATGACCTCTAAGTCGTTAAACTGGAAACAGATGACCCCTAAGTCATTAAACTGGGAACGAGGTAAATCCACTCATGTGCCCTCACGATCCATGAGGAGAACAAAACTTGCGAGATCCTTACGGCTCGTAAGAAAACGCCTTCGTGGGATCCTTATGACTCACAAAGGAAAAACACACTTGGGGGTCCTCATGACTCCTAAGGGGAAAATGCACCTACGGGATCCTTATGACTCGTAAGGAGGAAATGCTTTTATGGGACCCTTACGGCCCATAAAATTGAAAAGCCTTAGGTGATAGGGATCTAAACATGTCTCCTAAGCCGTCGCTTCCCAACAGGGAAAGGCAAATGATGATTCTCTCCTGGTACCATATTCCAGTGTAGCGGTGCTGATGCCGACCCAAAAACTAATTTCCAAATCCTCCCGGGGCAAATGATGAGTTGCTCCTGACATTATTCCAGCGTAGCAATGCAGATGCCGACAAAAGAAATCCCCAAATCCTCTCATAGCAAATGATGATTTGCTTCTGGTACCATATTCCAGTGTAGCGATGCTAATGCCAACCCAAATCAAACCAACAACCTCTGCGGCGGAATCATGCTTCGTCCCAGAAAGTGCCCCAAGCTAAAATCATGCTTCGCCTCGGTGTATCTGCCTTCTCTGTCGGAATTAAGCTTCGACTCGGAATTAACCAGCGACACTCCGTACCGGGGACAAGTCGACCAGCGACACTCCGTGTTGGGGACAAGTCGAACAACCAGCGACACTCCGTGCCGGGGACAAGTCGACCAGCGACACTCCGTGACGGGGATAAGTCGAACAACCAGCGACACTCCGTGCCGAGGACAGGTCGACCAGCGACACTCCATACCGGGGACAAGTCGATCAGCGACACTCCGTGTCAGGGACAAGTCGAACATCAACGACAATCCGTGCCAGGGACAAGTCGATCAGCGACAATCCGTGCCGGGGAAACATCAAGCAGACACTCCGTACCGGGGGCACGTCAACCAGCGACACTCCGTAACGGGGAAACGTCAAGCAGACACTCCGTAACAGGGAAATGTCAAGAAAACACTCCGTCTCGGGGAAACGTCCAACGCAGACACTCCATGCCGGGGGCACGTCAACCAGCGACACTCCGTAACGGGGAAACGTCAAGCAGACACTCCGTAACGGGGAAACGTCAAGAAAACACTCCGTAATAGGGGAACGTCAAGCAGACACTCCGTGCTAGGGAAACGTCAAACAAACACTCCGGGCCAGGGAAACGTCTACTACAGACACTCTGCCTCGGAGACGCGTCAAGCGTCGACCGTCCATGTCGTAAAAAGGGAAGTGCAGGCTTCCTACAAAGCGGGAACCAAACCACTCCGTGCCGGGGAAACATCTACTACGGACACTCCGTCTCGGAGACGCGTCAAGCGTCGACCGTCCATGTCGTAAAAAGGGCAGTGCATCCCAAAAAATGGGAACCAAAGCAAGTCTCCTCCATGCGAAAGAAGATCCATCAATTCATGCACACGACCCACATATGTGGTGTGCATTTATTGATGGGGGGCACTTTGTTGGGGTCGAAAATTGCACCCCCGTTGACCAAGTCAAAGTCAAGGTCAACCCCAAGTAAGCGGGCCCAAGCCCAAGCAAGTGGGCCCATCCCCACGCCGAGCCCCGCGGCCGGCCTCCCCTATGCCGGAATAAAAAATCATGCGATAAATAATTTTGATGTAATTTTTTATGCATGAATGTAAGAAAATGGGCATAAAGCCAAATTTCTATAAAGCCCATGGCTTATGTGCAAAAGAAATGAGCACATGAGGCATGGGATGGAACAAATGTCATTTTGTAAAGCCCAAGAGGCTACATGTAAATGTGTAAGCCTATATAATGCAACATGATGATGAATAAAATATACATTTTTCATTGTCTCAAAAATCTAGGGTTCTTTGTGCCTCCTTCTCCTTCCTCAAGATTCTAAACCTTCTTCCTCTTTTTCAATTAAATCAAGAGTTTTACTCTTCATTTTTCAAAACTAAATAGTTTTTCACCATAAAACCCACAAAGGGGAGCTCAGATCTTCTATTAGATCTCATAAAGGGGAGATTTTTAAATCTCACCCCCTTTCTCCAAGATCCAGCCAACCGACAGGAAGAAGAAGGAGAGCCATATCCAGAAATCCCATCTTGGGAAGATCCAAAGCCAAAGGGAAGAAACAAAGCAGCCCCCTTTGATCATTTCTAAATTTTTTTAGGAGTTTAACTCCATTCAAGATCTGTTGGAGTTCAACTCCATAAATTAATTTCCTTTTAGGAATTTAACTCCAGGGGTCAAATCGGGAGCACAGCTCCCAGTGCAAGGATAATGTCCCCTTTTCTGTTGATGCCCAGCGCCTGCGTGCCAAGCACATGGGGCACTGCGCCCAGCGCCCACATGCCAAGCATATAAGGCACCCAGCACCAAGAGCGCTCACGCCCACGTGCCAAGCACGTGGGGCGCCCAGCGCCCTGAGCGCTAGCGCCCACGTGCCAAGCACATGAGGCGCCAGCGCCCAGCGCCTACGTGCCATGCACGTGAGGCCCCAGCGCCTACGTGCTATGCACGTGAGGCGCTGGCCCCACGTGTCCTTTGGACGCTTTTTCCCCTTTTTATATATATGTATATATGTATGTATGTGTGTGTGTGTGTATACACACACACACACTCCACGACACTGTCTTCATTAGAAAAAATTTCTAACGGGGCACTGCCCCGCACCCCGCAGGGGGCTGCTAGCCCCCTTGACCCCCAGCCCGCTATCCGGGTAACGGGACCCCCGTAAAAAACTCTGCGGGGCCCCCGATATATCCAAAACCCCTTCAGAACACAACACTGTACATTAAGTTCGCATGACCAGTTTGACCCGTCAATCGGAGGTTCTCTCGCTCCAAAGGCGAGAGGTACTTAACGGCAGCTTAGTCCGCGGCTGCCGGAGATTCGGATCCCCAAAATCATTGAACCCCCGCCTACCATAGGCAGGGGGAATCTATAGTACGCCTGACAAGCGCGCGCGTATTCCCATCTCAATGGGGTGACGAAAAACACCCTATAATCGTGAGAATAGAATACGGTATTACATACACGTATTATTCTCGGTCCCGCACATATCACATATGTGCTCCTACTCCGTTTCGCCTGAGCCAGAAAACCTCTGTGTAAGACTCTAAAGACTCGTCAATACGCCGGCGGTAGGTGGTGATCATATCAGTCACCTACAAGCCGTCAGCGGTCGGCTAAATGTAACGGCCATCCGGGTATTGAGCGATCAGAAGATCAACAAGCAAGCCAGCTCACACTCCTGTGAATCCAATCAGTAACACTACCGTACAGTCCGGTCTCTTCGTATGATATGTCGCATATTCAGTCTAGGGGTGGTAAACGTCAGACCCCAGTAACCGATAAGTCGTGTCGATGTGAGGCTCATAACGGGTCGAGAAATTACTGATAACACTTATCAGTAGATCTCCATATCAGCCCTGGCCAGAGACTTCCTGTTATAGCCAATCGAGCATAGCACAACATCAACCCCCAATACCGGGAGAGACGAAACCCCTCATATCGCTCATTGCCTCCATATGATTCGGGACTGTACCCAAAAGCCACCGTTTTGCACGTTCTCTTGAACGTGGTAAGGTGGAAATCAAAGCACAGTGGGAATCATACAAGGCTCTATGACGATCTCGGGTCTACAGACTAATCTGTACCAGTGTCACCAGATAACTGCTATCTGACGATAGGTATAATACCAACTAGGAGTTCTCGGCTAGTCCGTTCAGTGTACCCAGTCTCCACTGAACACCCGTATACCATCTTTGGTGTCAAACACCAATGGATGTGGGATCATCCATCGCCCATCATATGGATCAAGATGAGTATACGCTAGTCTACTCTGGAGTATCGATGCCCTGTCTCGATACACCCTTGACTATGAACAATTATAGGATGTACTTGTGGACTACCCTGGCCCCACTAATATGATCTCCATCATAGTCCTAATAGTTAAGTACACATCCTAAGGGCTTTATCAACATGTGAGAGCAAGACAGTATCACAATACTAATCTACATGTTAAGACAAAGAGCAACCAGATAGCATACTATCATGTCGAGCAAGAAAGTCCTCTCTATATATATCCAAGCATCCACTATAATATACATTACATGTACAATAATGGTCTCTAGGGCATACATATAACTAACAATAACATCACATGTCATCAACATAAGTAAATATACGTATCCCAAATGTCGTTGACATATACCAACAAAATCAGGGATACCCCACTGTTCAGACCATAATATTGCATTTTTCATTCCCTTATTCTTATCCTTTTTATAAATAAACAGGTACTCTTGACGCACGTTTGTTGCATATTGCAGGATACAGGTTTCTGGAGCAAATACAGTGAAAAAGACACAAAACAACAGAAAAAGGGACTTTTGACCAACAAGTAGACGGATCCTAGTCAAGCCGAGTCGAAGAACAGTGCAAGGTACAAAAAGTCAAGTGAAACGGTTAAAAAGCCCAATACAAGTCTTCACTAAAATTCTGGAGAAGAACCAGAAGCCCAAAAAAGAAAACAAGTGAAGAAACATAAGCCCAAAGAGCTAATGAACCCAGCCCACAAAGCACAAAGCCCAATTCCCTTACTTGGCCGCGGAACCGCGGCCAAACCCTACCTGGAGCCGCGGTTCCGCGGCCATACAAGGCCCATGTCGGCGAAGATTCTCTGGGTTGTTGCGACGGTTCTGGTGTTGGGATTCTCAGGGGTCAAATCTGTAATTGCGCATGTGCGAGAGCCTGTAGCCCTAGGTTTTCTATTTTCCTATAAATTGTAGTTTTAGATCTGTAAAATGTATGCCTCTTTTCAATCAATAAAATTCAGATTTTCTGAGAGCAAAATTCAGATATGTTCTTCTTGTTTGGAGGGAGCCGTCAACTAGTAAGTATTTTTATTCTTTTAATTATAATGTCTTCTCATCCCCTAATGAGCGAGTAGTCTCCTCGCTTGTTAGGGTTAGCCTTAGGGAAAGGGTTGAGAGATGAAATCTCTCGCCCCTTTCAATGCCACCTTCACCTAATGAATTAGAACTTCACGCATACGAGCACAACCGCTCCCTGCGGCATCCTACCCTTCAAGGTAACGATGAACCGTAGTATAAAGGGCCGGTTCCGCACGTTTTCCGTGAGGGTTATGATAATTATCAACAAAGGTAGGGTACAAATCTAGAGGAAGAAACATCTTCCCAAAAGATTTGTATCCACTTTATTGATAATTAACTTAACACCTAATAGATCTAAAAAAGGAAGGTATTGAAAGCGGTGAGGAAAAATATTAATTTCCAAAACTTCCCCTAATCCTAACCCTAGCAAGATTCTTAATTAGATTAATTAGATCCAGTCTTTAGATTTTTATAAACCAACCAAAACTACAAATAGAATCAACTCGTTAAAACACTTTAAAGAAATTTACCCGTCTCTGTGGATCGACCCGTACTCACCGGCTAGCTGCGAAGCGACGCCGTTTCTGATTGCGGTAATTATATTTTTGATCGTAAAATCTCTATCAATCAAATGGCGCCGTTGCCGGGGACGGCGTAATCTTTCTTTTTGTGAATTTTCGGGTTGATATAAATTTTAAAAATCATAAAAATCTGAAAATATAAAAAAAAAATATAAAAATTATCAAATTTGATCTGTTTGAAGGGTGTACACTTTTGGATCTTGCAGGAACAGCGAAGAATCGAAGATCTGGAAATTTACAGAGAGGAAATCAGAAAGTTGCATATAAAAACAGAGAGGAAATAAAGACACAGAGCAGTGAAAATTTTTCCAGAGCCTGAACCCGTCTCCTTGCCGCGCTTCCGCCGCTAAACAAGGTCCCTGACCACGCTTCCGCCGCTCACTGGACACGTCATCATCTAAAAATTTGCTGGTTTGATTCCTCCTTCTCTCCTCTCCAACCTCCATATCTCTGTCTGTGAAAATTTTCTGCAGGGTTCTTTGCGTAAAGAGCCTTTCTCCCCCTTCTAAATAACAGATCTCTGCAGGTTTCTTTGCGCCGCGCTAAAAATTCTGATTGCAAGTGAAATTTTATTTGTTTTGCATAATTTAACCGGATTCTAAGGGGCTATTTGACCAAATTCAGATTGGGTGGGGATTTCATCACCCTTCCCAGGACCCCAGAAAACACCTAAGCATTTTGCATCAACCACCTTTAATTAAAAAAAGATTAGACTCAGACCTAAGGACAGCGAGCTCAATAGGAAAAGGACTAGGGTAGGCATCGGCCGTTTATCCTAACCGACTTTGCGGTGTCTAGGCTAGTGGTTTTTAATTAGGCCCACTGTAGTGGTGGTTCCTTCCCACTTACCTGGCCGTATTTGTCCGTGAAGAGGCGGTTTGAGGTCTATTTCTAGCCCTAGTTAGGAGCTGTCTAGCAGACCTAGGCGACCCTAGATCTAGGCCTGATTGTGCATGTGTGGTTGAGTCAGTTGTGTCACGAGTCCGTTTTCAAAAACTTCTTTGCAAAACTCACACAAAAATTAAAAAAAAATAAAAATAAAAAAAAAATCTTTTCAAAACTTGCAACTTGCCGCTAAAGAAACTTGAAACTCACTTCCACCACTTCTTCTCACTGACGTTATCTTACCCCCACATTCTGTTTTTCTCTTTTTCTGACTGCACTACCCTTTAGTGTATGTCATCTTGGACTAGGGATACTAACGCCCGATTAGTCCGTGTTTCGTTGGTACCGACCAACGAACCCTTCGGCGAACCCTTCGTCGAAATTCCCTCCATTTCCTTACCTCCACCTTTAAATTCTTCTTTCGAAGGTATGTCGGGATTCAACCCCAACGATACCTTGCCGACGGGAATGATTCCACCTCCACCAGGTGCGAATAACCCGAATCTCCCGCCTGTTGTAGCGCCCGCACGAGTCGCGCTCCAGGATCTCTTCTACCCCGTCCGCACTTCTTTACCCACATGTCTTTCACCACCACCGGCGAATGGGGATAATTTTGAAATAAAACCACATTTCATCAATATGCTGCCTAAGTTTCATGGTTTGGAATCCGAAGATGCATATATTTTTATTAATAAATTCCAAAACGTTTGCGGCATGATGAAGACAACCCAATTAAGTGATGACGCAATAAGGCTAAGGGTCATTCCTTTTATCTTATGTGGCCTAACCGAGAAGTGGCTATACAGCACCGCATCACATTCCATTAGAAATTGGGACGAGTTTGTGAGAGCTTTTCTGAAAAAGTTCTACCCTCATCATAAAACTGCTAGAATCCGAAATGAGATTATACAATTTTCACAGCTTCCGTCCGAACCATTCTGGAAATGCTTCGAGAGATTTAAGGACCTACTCGTTCAATGCCCTCATCATGGGATAGAAAATTGGCAACTTTGCCAAACATTATACGAGGGATTGAACGCAGCAACGAAGCAGTTGCTAGAAACAATTTGTCAAGGTCATTTTCTCTCCAAGTCTAGCGACGAAGCTTGGCAGTTTCTTGAGGACCTAAGTGAGCAAACAATTCAGTGGGAGAGTACCAAGACCACATCATCTTCTTCAGTTGGTCAATCTAGGGCAGGCATATATCAAATAGATATGTCAATTGCTATGAAGGCCGAGATGGCCTCACTTATGAAAAAGCTAGAAGCCATTGAGACCAAAATCTCATCGACTTCTCCTGCCCCTACTCTACCCACAAGAACTGTTTGTGCTTGTTGTTCGAACCCGTCGCACCTAACCGAAGAGTGTCCTTATAATGCACCTATTCAAGGACAGGATCAAGTCAATGCTGCATTTCAGCAACGACAAAGAAACGATCCTTACTCTTCGACATACAATCAGGGGTGGAGGAGTCACCCAAATTTCGCTTGGAACCAAAATCAACAAGTCCAAGGGAATAACAATTTTCAAAAAGCTCCTCCACAACAACAACAAGCACCCTTACAAACTCAAAACCAGCAACCTTTCCAACAACAACCTTATACAAATCAAACGAACAATTTGGTTCAACCTAATGATGATAAGCTTAGCTCGCTCGAGAAAAGTCTTGAAGCATTTCTCAAGCAAACTACAGATTCCGCAGCAAGATTTGAAAGTTATGTGCAATCTTTAATGAATAACAATGCCTCACACGATCAAAGTATCAAATCTATTGAGGCACAAATTGCACAATTAACTGCTGCGTTGAGCGAGAGAGAAAAGGGAAAGCTTCCATCTCAACCATTGCCCAATCCCGGTCACCCACAAAACGCATATCACAATCACAATGTAAATGCGGTGACCACGTTGAGATCCGGAAGAGAGTTGCAAAATAATGTGGAAACTAGTGATGACATCCCCGCCGGTGGTTCTTCTTCCCCTTCTTCATTTTCTTCACTTCCTTCTTCACCTTTTTCTTTAGAGCCTATTCTCCACCCTTCACACGGCTCTACTTCTTCTGACTCGAACGGACCCATTTCTAACAACACGAACACATCCACACTGGGATCCGTTCCTATTCCACATTCTACTCCACAGACTTGTGACTCAACAAATTTTCAAAATGCACCATTTCCAAACAGGTTGAGTCCTAATAAACCAAATGCACAAGTGGAGAAGATTGTGGAGATCTTTAAGCAGGTTAGCATAAATATACCTCTCTTGGATGCTATCCAACAAGTCCCTTCATACGCGAAAATCTTAAAGGGCTTGTGCACCTCGAAGAGAAAGGCATCTCAAGTACCCAAGAAAGTGCTAGTGGCTAGTGCAGTGAGCAATGCTATTAACCACCATCAAACCTTACCCCAAAAACGAAAGGACCCCGGCTGTCCTACTATTTCAATCACAATTGGGGATAAGCAAATTAATCGAGCACTTTTAGATCTTGGGTCTAGTGTTAACCTGATTCCTTACTCCGTGTACGAACAATTAGGGGTTGGAGAGTTGAAACCCACTCGTTGCACTCTCCAAATGGCTGATCGATCAATCACCTATCCAAGGGGTCAACTAGAGGATGTGTTGATCAAAGTCGGGGAATTCATATTTCCCGTTGATTTTATCGTTATGGATACACAACCTGTTGCTAACCCAAGAAACCAAATTCCGGTGATTCTTGGTCGACCATTTTTGGCCACTTCCAATGCCGTAATAAATTGTCGTAATGGCTCCATGACTCTATCCTTCGGAAAGAGGTCTAGTGAGTTCAATATTTATAAGATGGGAAGTCTGCCCCCCGTGCCTAAAACTAGTACACGAGAAGTTTGCTCTATTCACGAAATCACGCAGGAGGATTGCGAGCGTGAAAGATTTCTATTTGATGAAAACAGTCTTGACGCCACTAGTGCGTCCCTCCTTGAGCCTACTACCGTTGACACAACCGATGCTGATTATGAATGTTTCACTTTTTCGGATGACGACAACTCACAGCCCGAATATGAGTCGTTTGAATTTTTGGATGAGTCAGTCGAACCATCCGAATCGGTTGTTTGCAGTGATTTCGAACCTGTGTTAGAGTCCTTTGAGTTCGAGGTAGATTCCGCAATGGTTCTTTCGCCTCAGAAATTCGAACTCATGCCCTTGCCGTCTCACCGTAGATATGCTTACATAGGTGAGAATGAGACTTTTCCCATTATCATATCAGCCTCTCTAGCCCTCGAGCAAGAGAATGCCCTCTTAACGGTCTTACAAGATAGGCGGCAAGTTTTCGGTAGGACTATGGCGGACATCGAGGAGATCAGTTCCCTCATAATTGAATATCATACACAATTGATGGATGATGCCATGTCAATAGAGGACACACGGGAACATCTTGGGGGTATTGTGGTGAGCCAACTTCCTCCCTTAGAAGTTGAAATACCCCCATTTCTTTTAATAAGGTACGAGAATGCCAACACTCCACTGATTGCTGATCACTTACATTCTCGTATCGATGCCTCACCATCACCTGTATATTCACCTCCACACCTCCCATTCCACTACTTCTATCTTCCCCAATTCTTTGCGGACTACCAGTACTTATTTTTTCACCCACCAATATTCTTTACTGATAAATTTTTCAAATGGTTGGTGTTGACTTTTGGCCTATGCAAAGTTGGACAGTATTGTCTAACATAGTTTAATTGAAGTTTGGGGGAGGGTCTTTTTTTTTCTTTTTTCTCTAACAAATAAAAATAAAAATTTCAAAACAGTAAACATAAAAAAATAATAATAATAAACAGGGGAGTGCCGGTATTTTGACCCTCTTGGTTTAGTATGACAGTGAGGACACTGTCAAGTTCAAGTTTGGGGGTATGCTCGGTACGTCTTCTTTCTTCGCATTCATTTGTACATATTTTTGCATTTGCATACTTATTTGAAAACCTATAAAAATTTGAAAAATTTCAAAAAATTATAAAAATTAATGTATTCAATTTTGGCTAATTGACTAGAGTTTGACAAATAGGTTAACTAGCTAGGAAAAACTAGATCTTAGACTTAGTAAATTAAAAACCCTAAAAATAACCTTCCTTAAAGTTTAACGGTAGAAAGTATATGCCTTGTAGTTTATTTAGAAATAGGCAAATTTTGGGTTCACTTTTTGGGCTAAGTCGAAACAAGGGAAGAGTATTGATGTTCTTATTAGAGTATAAGTTTGAAAAATAGTTCCTAACTTAAGTCTAGATTCTGAAAACGTATACCCTACAATTTGCACAATCACGCACCTTGAAACTTGGAATAGTAGAGGAGACCTTGAAATGCTCTTGTCTAAAGTCCTTAGTACAATGAAAATAAAAGAAAAAAAAAAGGTGAATAAAGAAAAGAAAAAAAATGAACACTGGTTTTTGTGATTACTTAAGGCTGCAAAAATAGAAAAATATTTAGCGAGGGTGCTTCATCACCTAGTGCCTTAGACCAACTGGTTTGGGAGTCACTGCTAAAGCCTTGGGGGTTGCAAAGACTAGGAAGTACGCTTTAAAGTGCAAACGCATTTTATAATCGGTCGTTGGTACCTCAAGAAGTATTAACGGTCGCATGAAGGATGTGTAAGCAAATTTCATTCACCAACTAATTAGTACTTTGGACAATGGATGAGAGTACGATTGCTTGATTTGAATTTCCAAGTGTAGGGGTGATCTATACACACACGTAGGGGTATGTGATTGGAATCTAGATAAGAGAAAGGAATGAAGAATAGAACTTGTATCTTTAATAGAGTTGATAGAAATTCCTAAGTGGAGATAAAACCCTAGAAGGAAAACTTAAGAAATGCCGAAAGCTAAGTAGATCTGCAGGATATATATAATATTAAGTTAAATAATGAGGAAGTGTGAAGAATATGGGTGGATAATTTGCGAGTCAAAAGATAATAGAATTCCTTGTTAGAAAACCTAATTGGAGAACAAAAATCAATGGGCCAAATTGATAGGATTTTGTGGGTGTAATCCGCTGAAAACCCTCAGGAGACAACACTCCTCCTACTAGGGACACCTAGAGGTTTAACGGCTTGTTGCACATGCTCAGTGCAATCGCGTTTCCCTGCGAAAGTGCGGTTAGGTTTTTTGTAGAGAATAAAACAATAAGTTTTGCTCGAGGACGAGCAAAAGATAAGTTTGGGGGTATTTGTTCAGACCATAATATTGCATTTTTCATTCCCCTATTCTTATCCTTTTTATAAATAAACAGGTACTCTTGACTTACGTTTGTTGCATATTGCAGGATACAGGTTTCTGGAGCAAATACAGTGAAAAAGACACAAAACAACAGAAAAAGGGACTTCTGACCAACAAGTAGACGGATCCTAGTCAAGCCGAGTCGAAGAACAGTGCAAGGTCCAAAAAGTCAAGTGAAACGGTTAAAAAGCCCAATACAAGTCTTCACTAAAATTCTGGAGAAGAACCAGAAGCCCAAAAAAGAAAACAAGTGAAGAAACATAAGCCCAAAGAGCTAATGAACCCAGCCCACAAAGCACAAGGCCCAATTCCCTTACTTGGCCGCGGAACCGCGGCCAAACCCTACCTGGAGCCGCGGTTCCGCGGCCATACAAGGCCCATGTCGGCGAAGATTCTCTGGGTTGTTGCGACGGTTCTGGTGTTGGGATTCTCAGGGGTCAAATCTGTAATTGCGCATGTGCGAGAGCCTGTAGCCCTAGGTTTTCTATTTTCCTATAAATTGTAGTTTTAGATCTGTAAAATGTATGCCTCTTTTCAATCAATAAAATTCAGATTTTCTGAGAGCAAAATTCAGATCTGTTCTTCTTGTTTGGAGGGAGCCGTCAACTAGTAAGTATTTTTATTCTTTTAATTATAATGTCTTCTCATCCCCTAATGAGCGAGTAGTCTCCTCGCTTGTTAGGGTTAGCCTTAGGGAAAGGGTTGAGAGATGAAATCTCTCGCCCCTTTCAATGCCACCTTCACCTAATGAATTAGAACTTCAAGCATACGAGCACAACCGCTCCCTGCGGCATCCTACCCTTCAAGGTAACGATGAACCGTAGTATAAAGGGCCGGTTCCGCGCGTTTTCCGTGAGGGTTATGATAATTATCAACAAAGGTAGGGTACAAATCTAGAGGAAGAAACATCTTCCCAAAAGATTTGTATCCACTTTATTGATAATTAACTTAACACCTAATAGATCTAAAAAAGGAAGGTATTGAAAGCGGTGAGGAAAAATATTAATTTCCAAAACTTCCCCTAATCCTAACCCTAGCAAGATTCTTAATTAGATTAATTAGATCCAGTCTTTAGATTTTTATAAACCAACCAAAACTACAAATAGAATCAACTCGTTAAAACACTTTAAAGAAATTTACCCGTCTCTGTGGATCGACCCGTACTCACCGGCTAGCTGCGAAGCGACGCCGTTTCTGATTGCGGTAATTATATTTTTGATCGTAAAATCTCTGTCAATCACCCACATATTACACTTACGGTCGCAGAAAAGAAATGAAAAAACTACAATATTTAGAATCCGCAAATACCTTAGACATCATAAACCCGGAATATTTCATATTCCGAATTTCATGCCTAATCCTATAAACCTTGCATTTTAGTCTCAAATTGAAAACTCTTTTCAATAAGCAGTCGGATAATTCAACAAGATTCCTAAGTAGGTATTCGCGTACTATACGCGACTACGACGAAGTTTTGATCCAAATCGAAATTCCGTGGTAATTGATCAACCGAGACTAAAATGCTATATTTATAAAATACTAACTAGTTTTCTCAAAACTAATTGCTGTGGATTCCAAATATTGCATCACATATCATCATAATCTAGACGACGTTAAACATTTCGATCGATTTATCAAATACCCACAAATCCCAGAAACCTCAACAAATTGAGTCTCACTAAAAACACCCAGAAAGCGCCAAATAAGATACTGGAGCAGTACAAGAAAAATGATGCCAAAACACCACAAAGTTGCGGCGGAACCACGGCCAAACTAGAGGTTAGGCTGCGGTTCCACGGCTCTTTAATGGAGTTGGCTCCTCGAATTTCTTGGGGCTCCACTAAATACCCTGCACGAATTTTTGCATATTTTTAATTTGAAATTTTTCAACTTTTAAAAAAATGGACAGAAACTTTGAAAAATGCGGGTTTCAAAGTTCGATCGAACACTTTAACGTCGTAAAGACATACCCTAATGTTCTCGCTTGGCTCTTATACCATGAAAGTGTATCCTAGCACCACCACAAGGTTAAAACTGGCATCAAGCATGCAATTTTCAAATTTTCATGGTGCTAAGCCACACTATACAAAAATCTAACTAGATTATTAGGATTTATAGTATGATATCATAAAAACTAAACTAAGTGATGGAGATTACAACCTTTGTAGATCGTGTCCTTCACTTCTATAACTCCGGGTAGTAGTCCCTACGACTCCTCTAGGCTCCACTTGAAGAATGAACAAGCTTCCTTCGCGATCTTCGTGTCTAAGATGATCCACCCGAAGCTTCTCTAATTCAAGCTGCATCTTCACTAATCTCCCTCTAGTGAAGGAAACACCCTAAACTCAAGTGCTAATCAAGTGTAGGATAGTAAAGTAGGGGTTCTAAGCTCACTTAGGATTTATCCAAAGCCCTATGGTTCACATCACATGGGAGGGTTAGGGCCTGGAAGAGGAGGAGGAAGAAGAAGAGAATAAAGAGAGTGTGAGAGTGAGCTAGCATGAAAAATGAGCAAGTCAAGTGAATGGCTACTCTCTTGACCTCACTTATTGAAGTATGGATTATTTTCACATAAATAATTCCAACCATGCTTCAATAGTGAGTCAAGACTAATAAACAAATGAAAATGCCATGCCTCACCCATTCCACAAATATCTCCCATTTTTCACCTCATCTTTTCTATTTTCTTAAAATAGAAAATCTAATATATATATACACACACACACACATATAAATATATATTAAGATAACAATAACTTAAGTGAGCAATAATATTAGTTAATATATAATTATATCAAATATAAATATATATATATCATATTATTAAATCAACACTTGATTCAATAATCCGGTTATATCACATATAACCGACTAATATCATTTATCTGTATATCACATTATCAAATCAATATTTGATCCAATAATCCGGTTATATCACATATAACCTAACCGATAGCATTTATCGCCAGATTAGAATACGGTATCACATACTCGTATTTAATCAGGCCCCCGCACATATCAACATATGTGCCCTACTTCATTTCGCTTGAACCATGAAACCCCTGTGTGGGACTCTAAAAACTCATCAATATGCTAGCAGCAGATAATGATCACATCAGTCATCCACAAGCCATCGGTGGTATTAGCTGGACAAACGGCTACCCAGGTATTGAGCAAATAGAAGATCAACAAGCAAGCTTGTCCAAACTCCCATGAAGCCTATGAGTAACACTTACCGTACAGTCCGGTCTCTTCGTCTGATATGTCGCATATCAAGTCTAGGGGTGGAATCGTCAGACCCCAGTAACTTGATAAGGCATGCCGATGTATGGATTATAACGGTTCGAGAAACTACTGATAACACTTACCATTAAATCTCATTAGCCCTGGCCAGGGACTTACTGTTATAGCCAATCCAGCATAACGCAACATCAACTCCTTACACCGGGAGAGACGAAACCCCTCCTATCGCTCACTGCCTCCATGTGACTCGGGACTGTACCCAAAATCCACCTGTTTGTATGACTCTTTTGAGTCGTGGTAGGGAGGAAATCAAAGCACAGTGGGAACCACATAAGACACTATGACGATCTCGGGTTTACAGACTAACCTGTACCAGTGTCACCAGAGAACTGCTATCTGATGATAAGTATGGTACCATCTAGGAGTTCTCGGCGAGTCCTGTTCGGTGTAACCATTCTCTAATGAGCACCTGTGTACAATTTTTGATGTCAAACACCAATGGTTATGGGATCAACCATCACCCCCTACAGGGTCAAGAAACGTACACACTAGTCTACTCTGGAATATCGATGCCCTGTCTCGATATCCTCTCGACTAGGAATAATTAAAGGATGTGCTTGTGGACTACACAAGTCCCAGTAGTATGATTCGTATCATAGTCCTGGTAGTCAAGCAAAAATCCTAAGGGCTTTATCAACATGTATCAGAGAGACAGTGTAATAATACAAGTGTACATGTTAAGATAAAGAGCAACCAGATAGAATGCCCTCAATATATATGTCCAAGTATTCACTATATCATACAATAATGGCCTCTAAGGCATACATATTCTTCACAGTAGCAATGCTTCGTCTCTGTCTCACTCTCTCATAAGCCTCTTTCTCTCTCTTATGTCCCCCTTGTCCCCCTCTCTCATAATTATTTTCTTTTCTATTTTCTTTTCTTTTTTTTCTAAACAAATAAAATCCAAAATAGAATGAAACCACGATAATAATCATGAATAAAATGTTACATGTCATGCACACAAAACATGTTTAACAAGGTAAACTTGGTTTAATACTAAATATTGAAATACTAATCAAGTTTAACATTAAACTTGTATATAAACAATAATATATTAATTTATAAAAAGTTCAAGTCAAATGAATGCTCTCATAAATGATAATTTATTTTAATTTCTAATTATTTCCCAAAATATAGGTATATAATCATACTATTCTACGAAAACTCAAATCTATATTCACATAATATCCGTGAAATTTATTATTTTATTATTTAAATCCAAAAATATTATTTTCTATTTTTTGAAATGTTACACATTGCAACGTGGGATTTGGAATTTAGATTTTTATTTAGCATCAGTATCGCTACACTTGAATATGGCACCATGAGCAAATCATTATTTACCGTGAGATAATTTGGGGATTTTGGTTTTGGTTTGGCATCAGCATTGCTACACTGGAATGTGATATCAAGAGTGAGTCATCATTTGCGAGGACTTAGGGATTTTGGTTTTATTTTGGCATCAGTATCGCTGCACTGGAATGTGGTACTAGAAGTGAATCATCATTTGCCATGAGAGGACTTGGGGATTTTGATTTTGGTTTGGCATCAGCATCGCTACACTGGAATGTAGTACTAAGAGCAAATCATCATTTTCCTTTGCCTGTTGGATAGCGACAGCTTAGGAGACATGTTTAGGTCTTTATCTTCTAAGGCTTTTCAATTTTATCAGCCATAAGGGTCTCATAAAAACATTTTCTCCATACGAGTCGAAAAAATCTCGTAAGTGTATTTTCTCCTTCAGCGTCGTGGGGACCCCAAGTGTGTTTTTCCCTCGTAAGTCGGAAGGATCCCACGAAGGTTTTTTGTTACGAGTCGAGAGGATCTCGTAAGCTCTGTTCTCCTCATGTATCATGAGGACACATGAGTGGGTCTTCCTAAATGGAGCATAATTCCGATGGCGGAGACTGGCCGCGGAGCCGGTGATTGCTGTGGGGTATGGGTGTGATGAGGATTATTTGAGCTCGTGGATTGTATACGGTAGTCAATTTGGGAATTGGCCGTAGGGCTGGGAGAATTTAGGAGATTTGGATTTTGGGTCCGCATCAGCACCCCTAACACTGAAATGTAGTACCAAGAGCGACTTATTATTTGCCTTTGCTCGTTAGGGAGCGATGGCTTAGGAAAAAGGTTTAGATCCCTAACTCCTAAGGCTTTTTAATTTTATGAACCGTAAGGGTCTCATAAAAATATTTTCTCCCTACGAGTCGAAAAGATCTCGTAGATGTATTTTCTCCTTATAAGTCATGAGGATTCCTAAATGTGTTGCTCTTTTGTGAGTCGTAAGGATCTCACGCGAAAATATTCTCCTCACAAGGTCGAGAAGACTTTACAAGTGTATTTTCGACACTTTTTCACGAGTTTGCGCCCTTTCGGGTTTTCACAAACCCGCCGACAGTCCTGCTGTTTTTACTCACGGAGCCCTTTCGGATTTTCATTCGTGCCCGTTTTGCATGTGGACATGCCATTTTTTTGTTTTTTTTGTCTTTTTATCTTTTTATTTTTCTTTTTCTTTTTCTTTTATTTCCAGGTTTAACAACTTAGAGGTCATAGCTGTGCACTTATTCAAAATCCTTGGACTTTTATCTCACGGTGCTTCAATGCTCTCTTTATCCTATTGGAGAGACGTGTGCATGCATCCCATAGAAACTGCGGTGGACTGGGTCATTTTCTGGAATGGACGATTGAGCCGCCTGCCCCCAGAGGGTTTTGGTCTTCATTCAAATGGAGCGGACGATCGTAGCTTGGTTTTCTGCTAACTCGTCTTTGGCTAATGAGACCACTCCCTCATTGTATTGTTTTTCAACCCAATTCTTGAAAACAAAGCAGTCTTTAATGGTTTGACTCACCATTCTGTGATACGGGCAGTACCAAAAGATCATCGGTCTTGTTTGCTTCATGTGGTCTTTTTGATTTAGGCAATTGCAGACCGTTTCTCAAAGCGTCCTTGAATATTTTACGGACTCTATCTCTTCTGAAAGAATAGAACTTATTCAATTTCTCTTCCAGGGGCGATTCCCCTCCCCCTCCCAACACTGGTTTTCAAGGCTGGTCAGCATTAGGCCTGCCTGCTCCTCGCCTACTTTGGTCGGCAGAAGCATTAGAGGATTCAGTGTCCTTAGGAGTCCCACCTTTGCAGATGTTGCTCTCCGGATATTTAGACTTGTTGTTATATTGGTAGTTTGGAAGAGATTAGGGGTCCGCATGTTCCAACATCTGAACTCTTTTAAGTAAGTCCCGAAGAGATTCGGGATCTGCTGATGATTTTCCCTTAATTCTGTCCCGTGTCAACTGGTCGCAGTCATGCGTCAGGACTGTCCTGGGGGCTAGCCACCGTCGACTTGCATGAAGGTATTTCGCTTTTAGACCGAAGGGAATAGCTGTTGGCTGCTTTAGGACATCAATTCCTGGTTCATGGACCAAATTTTAATTTTGTTGTGATTGCACTTGAAGGACTCTGGCTGCAAGATTTGCCACAACATTCACCAGATCGTCGACTTTGGAACGGATCTTGGTAAACTCCCTATCACGGTCCTGAAATTGCACTTGAAGCCATTGGAATAACGCTTGTTCTGTAGTTTTGGGGACGACAACTGGACTATCCTCATCGCCTGAGCTTGATTCTCTAAGAACCATGGGCTCTTTTTGCTTAGCAGCTCGAGCGGGCTCCTCATCATTATCTGAACCAAGCTAGTATTGGGTGGCTTCAACCATATCATCACCATGGCTATAAAGCGTAGGAGGGTTCGTTTCTCCAGGTCCGACTATGTAGACCGTATGAATCACGCATTTGTCCGTTGCCCCCTCATTGTCAATGTTACTCGCTGGACCTTTGGATTGTCTCTGTGGTTTGCCCCTTTCAGGGAAGGGTGAACAATTGAGAGCGGCCAGTTCCTGAAACACCTCGGTCTCTGTTTGTATAAAATTGGAGGTCGCGGCTTGATCGTTTGTCAACACGTCAGGGAATAATGAGATTTCTCCCGTCTTGTATTGTTTCTCGACCCAATCCTTGAAAATGCTGAAAGTCCACCCTAGCACCAGCAAGGGGTCCAAGAGGCATCAAGCATGCTAAATTCAAATTTTTATGGCGCTACGCTAGACTTAACAAGATCTTTAGCTAGGTGATTAGGGTTTAGTTTTGATATCTAGTAATACTATGAGAAGCGAAAGATGGCTATACCCTTGTAGATCGAGTCCTTCACTTCACATGCTCCTTGTAGTAGTCCCGCGACTCCACTAGGCTCCACTTGAGGCTTTGGACAAGCTTCCTCCGATGACTTTCATGCCGAAGATGATCCACACGAAGTCCCTCCAACTCAAGCTACCTCTACACTAAACTCTTTAGCGTAGGAAACACGCTACACTTGATCGCTAGTCAAGTATAGGATGGTGAAGTAGGGGATGTTTAAAAGCTCACAAGATTGTGTTCAGGCTTCATGGTTCACATCACATGTGAGGGTTGAAGCTTGAACCATGGCAAATGAGGAAGATGAAGAAGCTAGAGAGCAAATGGGAGCAATTCAAGAAAAATGTCTAAGTGTTGAGAATGAGCTAGTGAGAATGGCAACTATTGACCCCTCACTCATTCAAGCATGGAATTTTGCAATATAAAATTACAACCATGCTTGAATAGTGAGTCAATATGAATAAACAAATATAAAACCCATGCTTGCAACCATGCTCTCATTTTCCACCTCATTTCTATTTTTGTCAAAAATAGAAATCATGCCATGCTATATATATATATATATATATATATATATATATATATATATATATATATACATACATACATACATATAAGAAAATATTTAGTGAGCTAATGATATTAGTTAAAATATGATTATATCACATATAATATATATCACATTATTAAATTAACACTTGA
Source organism: Agapanthus africanus (assembly GCA_030015575.1). Lineage (NCBI taxonomy): Eukaryota > Viridiplantae > Streptophyta > Magnoliopsida > Asparagales > Amaryllidaceae > Agapanthus > Agapanthus africanus. Next base: position 402,860,189 of record CM057349.1, on the reverse strand, counting down.
TTTAATAATCCGGTTATATCACATATGACCGACTAATATCATTTATCTATGTATCACATTATCAAAATAACACTTGATTCGATAATCTGGTTATATCACGTATAACCGACCTGATAACAGATAACTGCCAGATTACAATACGGTATCACATGCACGTATTTAATCAAGCCCACACACATATCACATATGTGTCCTACTTCGTTTTGCTTAAACCAGGGAACTTCTGTGTGGGACTCTAAAAACTCGTCAATACGCCAGCAGTAGGTGATGATCACATCAGTCACCCACAAGCCGTCAGCGGTACTAGCTGGACGTAACGGCTACTCGAGTATTGAGCGATATGAAGATCAATAAGTAAGCCTGTCCATAGTCTCCATGAAGCCTATCAGTAACACTACCGTACAGTCCGGTCTCTTCGTCTGATATGTCGCATATCATATTTAGGGGTGGTAAACATCAGTCCCCAGTAACGTGATAAGTCATGCCGATGTCTGGACTATAACGGTTCGAGAAACTACTGATAACAGTTATCAGTAAATCTCGGCAGCTGCCCTGGCCAGGGACTTCCAGTTATAGCCAATCGAGTATAGCGCAACATCAACCCCCAATACCGGGAGAGATGAAACCCCTCCTATCGCTCATTTCCTCCATACGACTTGGGACTGTACCCAAAATCCACCTGTTTGCACGTCTCCTTTGAGCGTGGTAGAGAGGAAATCAAAGCACAGTAAGAGCTGCACAAGACTTTATGACGATCTTGGGTCTACAGATTAACCTGTACCGGTGTCACCAAAGGACTGCTATCTGACGATAGGTATACTGCCACATAGGAGTCCTCGGCGAGTCCTGTTCGATGTACTCATTCTCCAATGAGCACATGTGTACAATCTTTGATGTCACACACCAATGGTTGTGGGATCAACCATCGCCCTCTAGGGGACAATAAACGTACACACTAGTCTACTCTGAAATATCGATTTCCTAGTCTCGATATTCCCACGACTAGGAACTGATTAAAGGATGTACTTTTGGACCACCCTGGCCCCACTAGTATGATCTCGTCATAATCCTGGTAGTCAAGTATAGATCCTAAGGGCTTTATCAACATGTAAGAGACAGACGGTATAAATACCAATCTACATGTTAAGATAAAGGTAACCTGAAAGTATAGTATCATGTCGAGCAAGAAAGTCCTCTATATATATATATGTGTGTGTGTGTGTGTGTGTGTGTGTCCAAGAATCCACTATATCATCAATAATGGCCTCTAGAGCATATATATTCCTAACAATCTCCCACTTGTACTAAGGTCAGTTGTTGTAGTATCTCATACCCAACATCCCAAAAGTCTCTCGAATAGCATCTGGGGAATGGCCTCGGTGAGTGGATTCGCTATGTTATCCTCTATGTCAACTCTCCTGACCTAGATCTCCCGGAGATCAACTATCTCCATGATCATGTGATACTGTCTAAGAATATGTCTGGATTGCTGATGGGACTGGGGTTCTTAGGCCAAAGCCACAACTCCATTGTCATCACAATACACAGGTACTGGATGCCCAATGGTAGGAACCAAGTTCATCATATGAACTTTTCATCCAGACAACCTCTTTGGCAGTATCGTTGGTAGCGATGTAATTAGCCTCTATCAACGAGTCTGCTACGGTATATAGCTTGGAACCCTTCCAACATACCGTCCCTCCACTGAGGGTGAAGACAAAATCCGAGATTGACTTTCAGTCGTCCTTATCACTCTGAAAGCTCGAATCGGTAAAGGACTCCGTCTGGAGTTAACCGTTACCATACACCAAGAATATCTCTTTAGTCCTTCTCAAGCACTTAAGGATGTTATTCAGCTGTCCAGTGATTTTCCCAAAAATCTTTTCGATACTTATTCACTACACCTAGTGAGTAATCTATATCTGGTTTGGTACATAACATCGCATACATGATTGACCCGTCTGCCAAAGCATAGAGCATTCCTTGCATGCGAGCCCTCTCCAAATCAGTCTCGAAAGACATCTCTTTGGAGAGAGTGATTCTTGAACAAGCGGGTACATTACCACGCTTAGAATCATCCTTACTAAACCCCTTTAGCATGGTGTCTATGTACCTGGATTGGGACAATCCCAAATCCATTTAGATCTATCTCTATAGATCTATATGCTCAGGATGTAGGAGGCATCAATTAGATCTTTCATGGAGAACATGTGTGATAAGAGGAGCTTGACTGAGTGTGGCATAGGAACACCCTTTCCAATCAAGAGTATGTCATCCGCGTGCAATACGAGGAAGACAACCATACTCTTTATAACCTTCTTATTTATACATGGTTCATCTACCCTTTTGATGAACTCAAACTCTTTGACAGCTTCATTAAAACAGATGTTCCATCTCCGTGATGCCTGCTTTAACCCGTAGATGGATTTAAGCAGCTTGCACATTCTTCCGCTGCTCTCACTGTCTACGAAGCCCTCTGGCAGTGTCATATACTCGTTCTCTTCTAAATCACCATTTAGAAAAGCAGTTTTGACGTGCAGTCTGCCAGATTTCGTAGTCATGGTATTCAGCAATGGCAAGTAGAATCTTGATGGACTTAAGCTTAGTTACAAGTCTAGCTTTGAAAGTCTCAACTTTTCCATCTACACTAAATTATCTTTCTCAAAGATCCACTTGCTCCCGATAGGTTTTACCCTTTCAGGAGCAACATCCAAAGTCAATACTTTGTTGGTGTACATGGATTCCATCTCAGATCGCATAGTATCCAACCATTTCACATAGTCTCCACTTGTGATGGCCTGCTCGAAACTAGTTGGGTCATCATCTACATGATGCAATCCTCGCTCCTACCGTCTATGAGAAAACCGTAGTATCTCTCAGGTGGATGAAGAACCCAACTAAATCTGCGGAGTGGTTGTAGTACGTCGGGGACTATTGAATCCTCCGGTTCCACCAAATCGTCAGTTATAGTTTGCGTTGCTGAAACTTCTTCCAGTTCTACCTCATTTCCACTAATTTCTGTCACAAGAAATTCATTTTCTAAGAAGGTGGCATGTCGAGAAACAAAACACCTTTTGCTCCTCGATGTAGTAGAAGATATACCCTCGCGAATGTTTGGGATATCCTACAAACTTGCACAGAACCGACCTTACCTCAAGCTTGTCCGGATTTTGCTTTTCAACATAGGCCGGACAACCCCATATCTTAACTCGTTTAAGAGATAGTCTCTTCCCATTCCATATCTCATATGGAGTGGTAGGCAACAGATTTGGTCGGAACTCCATTCAATAGGTATGCATCTTCTCAAGTGCACGTCCCTGAAAGGAAATAGGCAACTAAGCAGTACTTATCATAGAGTGCACCATATCTCATATGGTGCGATTCCTCCACCCCGATATACCATTGTGTTGTGGTGTATACGGAGGAGTAAGCTGAGAGAGAATCTCATTCTCTTTTAAATAGTCTCGGAATTCCGTGCTCCAGTATTCTTCTCTATGATCATATCAAAGGACTTGAATACCTTTACCCATCTGGTTCTCAACTTCGTACTTATATTCCTTGAAATTCTCAAAAGATTCAGATTTGGTTTTTCAACAAGAGCACATGTCCGTATCTTGAAAGAACATCGGTGAATGTAATAAAGTACACGGAACCATCCCTGGCATGTGTAGACATAGGACCGCATACATCACCATGTATCTGTCCAAGAGTTCAGTAGCTCTTTCTCCGTTTCCGGAGATTTGGACACCTAGCCTTTGAGACATAACTGACAAGTTTCATAAGATGTAAATTCGAACGGATTCAAATATGCATCCTTATGGAACTTTAGCTAGTCTTGTTTCATCGATATGACCCAGTCTACAATGCCACAAGAAGATTTCATTCATTTTTGAACTGTTCCTCTTGTGTGTGTTCTGTACGTTTAGAACTGTGGTTTGATTCAGAACGTGTGCACTGTTATACAACATACCTTACCCAATCAACACTTGATTTAGGAAAATATTCACAATATTATTGGTACGAAATAACAGTCGGTCAGAATCATTGTATTACCTGTTGGTAACACTACATGATATCTGCCAATTGCTTTGGCTGCAATAATTGCACCATCTCTACTACTAGAGACATATCACCCTTTCCCAGTTCTCCACCTTTCTATAGCCCATGTAACAAATTACATGTGTGGGTTCCTAATCCGGTATCCAATACCAAGGACGTAGAGAAAACTGAGAAACAGTTCTTGGTTACGATCACACCCGAAGACAATGCATCAACATGCTTTTTCTTCGTTTGGGTGGCGTGGGAATCCGAATATTCCCCTATTCCTTGCTCAGACTTATGACAATCATAAGGTAGAGCGGAACCAAGCCCAGTATAATAAGTAGGTTCGGTCAAAACATCCATATTATTATCTTGATTAAAGCATGTCATTGGTTGCTACCAGGAGAGAGAGAGAAGGATAATCACTTTGCGTGCGCTCTTTGCAAGATTAGATTGGTTATTTTATCTAATCAGGATGGCTCCTACTGTTTTTATCAAATCTTCCTTCAAACCCTAAAAGGTAAGAATAGCCGGGATTAATTACACCCTACAGGTTCGCCAATCGTTCGGCCAGGCAGGTATCGGTACTCCGAGAGAGGTTCCCCATGCTTTCGCACGGACCTAATTAAAATAAACCTCGTTTCCCTAAAGGCATAACCCCGTTGACACTTTTCTAGACACCTACTTGATTAGCTAATTATAAAGTGCAAAACTCTCTCAGGAGTAACTCTTACTCGCAGTGGGAATCGGGATCCAACTATCATATAGAAGGGATGCAATCTCATTGCAAATTTCAACACTTTAAATTCCCGATAATGGTTTTTATCACTAGCATCCTATGACCTTGACGGAGGCCAAACTACCCATAGGACGCTAGTCAAGTTCAACCCGTTCATTTCTGGATTGAATTAGACCCACCCGCATGACCCTTGACGGAGGCCAAACAACGCCGTACGACTACCCTAATCCAATCGCATCACATGCTATAAATAAGTACTAATCAGCTACCGTACACTACGTCTTGACGGAGGCCAAACTACCATAGCACGAATACTAAAATAGCACTTATCGGAAATTACGGAGGGCTACGCAGGTTTTTAAGAAAACCATGAGCGTAATGAACTTGAAATCGTTGTAGAATCTAATGATTTTGAAAAGGTGTGTTTTTTAGGCTTTTTCTAGTTTCGCTAAAGAGGTCACTCCCAGTGAAAGGATCTCGGCTCTTTCCTCATCGAATGAGGTGCAGGATATTCAGGAATACCACTATGCAAAGCAAGAACTAGAGAAACTATCAAAAGACAAAACCAAGTGGGTTGTAGTATTTGCTAGTTTCGCTAAAAAGGTCACTCCTGGTGAAGGGATCTTGGCTCTTTCCTCATCGACTGAGGTGCTGGATATTCATCAAGGAATACCACTATACAAAGCAAAAACTAGAGCTATCTTTTTTGAAAATTTGATTCTACAACATCTTTAGGTTTCTTTCTTTTCATTAATCACATCAATAAAGTCCCATCATTTAATATTTCCTAAACATTATAGAAAAGTGAAACGAAAATAGAACGTACGCTTATGCCATCCGCATTCGCCACTGGGCCCCGTCATGCACCGTTAGGTTACCTAACTACCGGCAGAGTGAGGGCTGGACTAGCGCGGGTGTAAAACATAAGCAACGTTTATTATATATAATATATATAATATCACATTCATCTCACGCAGTTATATGATCAACATCACAGAACCAAGCAGCAGAAGAAATATATGAAATATTGGATATACTAGAATTTCCGTGTTTTAAATTTAGCTAGTAATGTAAAACACGGATTCCATAGTCGTGATGAATAGCCAAACCCACATCCCATAGACCCTACGAGAGCGGCAAGTAACTCTACCAATTCTAGAGTTAGGAGACCCGGTCTCAACTCCTTGAGATGGCCTCCCACTGGACCCTAGAACCCGGTTACTTGTGCTCCCCACCTTGGGTCTATCCTAATACGGAAAAGTAAATAATATACAACAGTGGTGACATCATCCTCAACCCGGATGTGCCCCAATAAAAGAATATTACATACAAATTTTACATGAATGAAAATTGAAAAACTCTCATCTCACATAAAACCCCCGGCTATTCAATCACGATGATCCAATAAAACATATCACCAGCAACACATGATATCACATATCATCAACGTAAACAAATACGCGTATTCCAAATTCCGTTGACATATAGCAACGAGATTTGGGATACCCCACGATTACACTTACGCCTACAGAAAAGAAATGTAAAACTGCAATAATTAGGATATGCATATCCTCAAACATCATAAACCCGGAATATCTCATATTCCGGATTTCATGCCTAACTCTATAAACCCCGCATTTTAGTCTCATATCAAAAACTCTTTTCAATATTTTAGTCGGGTAATTCAACAAGATTCCTGACTACCCGATCAAATATGCGTCGGAAACTTGTTAGTGATATGTATGCCCTAGAGGCCATTACTGTACATTTGATGTATATTGTGGTGGATGCTTAGACATATATATATATAGGACTTTCTTACTCAACATGATAGTATGCTATCTGGTTGCTCTTTATCTTAACATGTACTCTGATTATCTCTATGTTACATGTTGATAAAGCCCTTAGGATGAGTACTTGACTACCAGGACTATGATGCAGATCATACTAGTGGGGACAGTGTAGTTGCTAAGTACATCCTTCAAATGTTCCTAGTCGTAGGTGTATCGAGACAGGGCATCGATATACCAGAGTAGACTAGCGTATAGCTTCTCGACCCATGTAGATGGGCGACGGATGATCCCATATCCATTAGTGTTTGACATCAGAGACAGTATACGGGTGCTCAGTGGAGACTGGGTACACTGAACGGACTCGCCGAGAACTCCCAGATGATATTATACCTCACGTCAGATGGCAGTTCTCTGGTGACACTGGTACAGGTTAGTCTGTAGACCCGAAATCGTCATAGAGTCTTGTATGATTCCCACCGTGCTTTGATTTCCACCTTACCACGTTCAAGAGAACGTGCAAAACGGTGGCTTTTGGGTACAGTCTTGAATCACATGGAGGCAATGAGCGATAGGAGGGGTTTCATCTCTCTCGGGATTGGGAGTTGATGTTGCGCTGTGTTCGATTGGCTATAACTGGAAATCCCTGACCAGGGTTGCTGAGATTTACTGGTAAGAGTTATCAGTAGTTTCTCGAACTCTTATGGACCTCATATCGACACGACTTATCGGTTACTGGGGTCTGATGTTTACCACCCCTAAACTAGATATGCGACATATCAGACGAAGAGACCGGACTGTACGGGAGTGTTACTGATTGGATTCGCAGGAGAATGTACAGGCTTGCTTGTTGATCTTCTGATCACTCAATACCTGGGTGGATGTTACGTTTAGCTGACCGCTTGCAGCTTGTGGGTGTTTGATATGATCATCACCTATTGGCGGCGTATTGACGATTCTTTAGAGTCCTACACAGAGGTTTCTTGGCTCAGGCAAAACAGAGTAGGAGCACATATGTGATATGTACGGGACCGAGAATAATAAGATATGAGATACCGTATTCTATTCTCGTGATATGTGATATCGGTCGGGTATATGTGATATAGCCGGGTCATCGGATCAAGTGTTGATTCGATGAAAGGTTACATGTTATATTAGTCGGTTATATGTAATATAGCCGGATTATCGGATCAAGTGTTGATTCGATAATCTAATGTATAATTATATATGAGATTATTACGTTACATTAACTAATATAAGCTCGCTTTATTGATTCTTTTTCTCACTGGATAATACATTGATGTATATGCGATATATGTTAATTGTATTATTTTCTTTTGTTACATTATATATTATATATGTGATATATAATATTATAACATGTTAGGGTTAAAATTGCAACTAGGGTTTTGAGAATAAAACATGTTAGGGTTTGGATTAGGGTTAAAGTTTTGGATGAGTTTTGTGGAAGCTTCTTGAAGTTTTGACTTTTGTTCTCATTCTTTAAAATTTTGGAGAGATATTTGTTAACCCAACCCAAACCTCTACCCATGGTTTATTCTCTACAAAGGTTAAGGATGTCACCTTTAACCCATGGTTGCAATTCTAACCACACAACAATTCATTATTCATCACAAAAGGATTTCTTCTTCTTCTTCCTCTTGGAAATTAGCTTTCTAGCTTTTTGAGTTGTGATGATAAAAAGTGAGATAAAGAAAACAAAAGGGAGCAAAATTCCTACTTCATCATTCTCATCTATTATAGCCACTTAGATTAGGGTGTTTGCTTTACTAATACTTGATTAGTGAAGCAAGAGCTTGGGTTTGAGATTCTTCAAGGTAGATCATCTTAGTTTTTGAAGATTGGAAGCAAGGTTGCACCTTTCTTTTCATAGAGCCTCTCTAGAGTCCGGGTACTTGATGATCGCAGCGAAGGGACCTCAACTCGGAGCTTATGAAGCGAAGGAACGGACTACAAAGGTTGTAATCCCTAACTCTTAGATGTTAAAGTGTTAACATACTAGTTTTTGTTTGATTCTCTAGTTAACATCCTAGGTTTAGGGTTATCTATAATGGCAAATTTGAAATTGGCATGGAAGATGCCAACCGAAACCTTGCTGCCGTTGTAGGTAACCCAACAAAACTATAGTAGATGGTCGCACCCCCGATACCGTCGACCAAGTACACTTAGGCAGAACACCGTGGCCGCGAGCACCCTAGTGGGTGCTATTAGCAATGGGGTTCTCCCACAGTCACTTGCTTGGGGCAATGGGGCGAGACTATCTAGTAAAGTTATTCGGCGAGTATTCGCGTACGATACGTGATTGCGACGGAGTTTCGATCCGAATCGAAACTTTATGGCAATCGATCTTCCGAGACTAAAACGCTAGATTTATAAACACTAACTAATTTTCATAAAACCAATTAAATGTGGATTCCAACTACTGCATCCATATCAAACTAAAACCGAAACGATGTAACAATTACGACTACAAAATACTCCGTATTAGCCCCAATAGAACTGTTAACATCACATGCAAACTGGGCTCATCAAACAATACCAGAAACTCCAAAATCAAGCCCACAGAACACCAAAAAATTTCGAGCCAAAACGGAGTTTAAAAAACGGATGAGGTCGGTTTTTATAGGGTTCTCGCCGGGTCGTTTGTGGTATTTTGGCCTCGAATTTCTCCAGTGTTCTAGTTATATCACATACAACATTCTGCATTTGCTTACAAAATTTTACAGATCATTTTAAAAACGAAAGAGAACAGGGTTTCAAGGCACAATTTCGGAGTTGTTTCGGTTTCGTGATTCTAATTCCATTGTCTAATCTTCTAGCTCAGGCTCTGATACCATGAAAGTCTACCCTAGCACCAACAAGGGGTCTAAGAGGCATCAACCATGCCAAATTCAAATTTTTATAGCGCTACGCTAGACTTAACAAGATCTTTACCTAGATGATTAGAGTTTAGTTTTGATATCTAGTAATACTATGAGAAGCGAAAGATGGCTATACCCTTTTAGATCGAGTCCTTCACTTCACATGCTCCGTTTAGTAGTCCCGCGACTCCACTAAAATCCACTTGAGGCTTTGGACGAGCTTCCTCCGATGACCTTCGTGCCAAAGATGATCAACGCGAAGTCTCTCCAACTCAAGTACCTCTACACTAAACCCTTTAGCGTAAGAAACACGTTACACTCGATCGCTAGTCAAGTATAGGATGATAAAGTAGGGGATGTTTAAAAGCTCACAAGATTGTGTTCAAGCTTCATGGTCCACATCTCATGTGAGGGTTGAAGCTTGAACCATGACAAATGAGGAAGATGAAGAAGCTAGAGAGCAAATAGGAGCAACTCAAGAAAAATGTCTAAGTGTTGAGAATGAGCTAGTGAGAATGGCAACTCTTGACCCCTCACTCATTCAAGCATGTAATTTTGCAATATAAAATTGCAACCATACTTGAATAGTGAGTCAAGATGAATAAACAAATATAGAGCCCATGCTTGCAACCATGCTCTCATTTTCCACTTCATTTCTATTTTTGTCAAAAATAGAAATCATGACATGCTACATATATATATATAGTGAGTTAATGATATTAGTTAAGATATAATTATATCACATATAATATATCTCATTATTAAATCAACACTTGATTTAATAATCCGGTTATATTATATATGACCGACTAATATCATTTATCTATGTATCACATTATCAAAACAACACTTGATTCGATAATCTGGTTATATCACGTATAGCCGACCCGATAACAGATAACTGCCAGATTACAATACAGTATCGCATACACGTATTTAATCAGGACCACACACATATCACATATGTATCCTACTTCGTTTCGCTTGAACCAGGAAACTTCTGTGTGGGACTCTAAAGACTCGTCAATACGCCAGTAGTAGGTAATGATCACATCGGTCACCCATAAGCCGTCAGCGGTACTAGCTGGACGTAATGGCTACCCGGGTATTGAGCGATATGAAGATCAACAAGCAAGCTTGTCCATAGTCTCCATGAAGCCTATCAGTAACACTACCGTACAGTCCGGTCTCTTCGTCTGATATGTCGCATATCATATCTAGGGGTGGTAAACGTCAGTCCCCAGTAACGTGATAAGTCATGCCGATGTTTGGCCTATAACGGTTCGAGAAACTACTGATAACACTTATCAGTAAATCTCGACAGCAGCCCTGACCAGGGACTTCCAGTTATAGCCAATTGAGCATAACGCAATATCAACCCCTAATACCGGGAGAGACGAAACCCCTCCTATCGCTCATTGCCTCCATGCGACTCGGGACTGTACCCAAAATCTACCTGTTTACACGTCTCCTTTGAGCGTGGTAGGGAGAAAATCAAAGCACAGTGGGAGCCGCACAAGACTCTATGACGATCTCGGGTCTACAGACTAACTTGTACCGGTGTCACCAGAGGACTGCTGTCTGACGATAGGTATACTACCGCATAGGAGTTCTCGGCGAGTCCCTTTCGGTGTACTCATTCTCTAATGAGCACCTGTGTACAATCTTTGATGTCGCACACCAATGGTTGTGGGATCAACCATCGCCCTCTAAGGGACAAGAAACGTACACACTAGTCTCTTCTGGAATATCGATACCCTAGTCTCGATATTCCCACGACTAGGAACCGATTAAAGCATGTACTTTTAGACCACCCTGGCCCTGCTAGTATGATCTCATCATAATCCTGGTAGTCAAGTACATATCCTAAGGGCTTTATCAACATGTAAGAGATAGACAGTATAAATACCAGTCTACATGTTAAGATAAAGGTAAGCTGATAGCATACTATCATGTCGAGTAAGAAAGTCCTCTATATACATATGTCCAAGCATCCACTATATCATCAATAATGGCCTCTAGGGTATACATATTCCTAACAAATGCAACAGTCTTCAATAGTGTGTCCCGACACTCGGTGGTATGGCCAATAATTGGGATGATCAGCCCTGTTTTCTTCACTTAGCATTTTTGGTTCTGGTAGCTGCAGGCCACTCTTCAGAGTATCTTTGAATATTTTGTGAACATTATTTCTTCTGAAAGAATAGACCTTATTTCTCCTTTCCTCCAAAGTTGGATCTCGGGGTATGTTAGTCTTCGCCCCGCCTGCTCTCTGCCTATTAAGAGAATCGGTGTTGTTGGAACTTTCGCCTTTCCGGTTATCGTCCCTCCGATGTATCGGTCTGTTTGTGAATTGGAGATCCTGAGTGGACTCGGGCTTTGAGCGTTCCAACATTTGAACCTTCTTGGTCAACTCTTGGAATGTTTTGAGGCCTGCGGTGTACAGGAAAGGTTTCATCCAGTTGTTCAGATTTTCTATAAGAAGACTGACGGATTGGTCTTGTTCCAATGGCTGTTCACATTTGACAGAGAGATTGCACCATTGGACTATAAAATCTATGTTGCTTTCGTTGTTCATTGGTTCGGTCCTTATAAGGTCGGCAATGGTGACTTTATCGTTGACACTCATGAACCTTTGCTTGAACAGGAATTCTATTTGAGTGAACGTCGTAATCTAGTCATCCGGTATGCTTGCATACTAATCGAAAGCAACATATGTCAAGCTATTGACAAAATGACGGAGAAGGAGCGCATCATTGCCCCCAGTATTCGCGCATGATGCTTTAAATTGGGCAATGTGCCGGTTCACATTTCCCGTCCCATCGAACCTCTCGAATTTGGGGACGACATAGCCACTGGGAAACTCCACAAAATTGTATTATACAGGTTATAGTCTCCCACTGCTACCGACCTCTTTCTGAGTCTCGGCCTCGGCCACCAATGTTTTGAGTTTGTTGGTGATCAAATCCATGATCTGATCTTGCGTTGGCGGGCGGCTGTCGTCGGTAGTCAAGACATTTCTTAAGGCAGAATGTGGCTGACTTTCATGCGGCTCGCCCGTCTTTGGATTTGAGAGAATAGGCGTCGGCTGCTTCAGGACACCGTTTCCCAATTCATGAGCAGAGACCTGCGCTTAATTAGGCAACTAAGAGGCAACTTGGGCCATGAGCTATAGGACAACGTTTGTTAAGTCGTCAATTTTTGAGTAAAGCTTAGCCATCTCCTTGTCCTTGTTTTTGAGCTGCTTCTGAAGTTCTTGGAGAAGTTGCTGCTTTGCGGTCTTAGGACGGAAGATTGGCTTCTCTTCGATTTCCAAGCCTAACTCGTCATGAATCGAGAGAGATAGCTGCTTATCAGCCTCGCTGGAAGGGTTTTCATTATCTTCCGGAAGAAGCTGGTCATGGGAAGTGGTAGTTACATTCAAACTAGATTGGATTTGAGATGTGGTGGCCCCATCTTTGCTCTTGCTGCGTGTGTCCGCCATGTAGACAGTGTGGACCACATATCCAACCATCTCTTTATCTTTGGCGGCTGATTTTTCGAACCGGCGTCATGGCCCCTCCTCTTCTGGAAAGGACAGGAGACTGAAGACGGTTAGCCTGACTGGGTTCTTAGGTGGCGCTGTCTGGATCGTAGTTTTCTTGACTCTTGCGGTCATGGCATTCTTCTGAACCAATTTCAGCTGTTCAAAAGAGTTAGCAAGCTTTACAGCCGATTCAGCTGTTGTTGTGGGGTAACCTCATTCTTGGAACCCTACAAAGTTCAGACTAGCAGGAGCCCTAACTCTTTTGTTGGCTCTGTATCTGAGCTTTTTCCGTCTTAGCTTCTCAATTTTGAGGGCTTGGCGGGCATCCGTTCTCCAGAAAGCCACCGTGAGTCAGTTGACGGGAAACTTAGAGAAGATACCCGGTCGAGCGGTTGTCAGGGGCACTGCCGGAACTTGTCCGAGATGCCTTATTGCTTTGTTGGCGTTGATGGCCTAGCCCCTAGCTGGAGCAACGGAGAGTCATTCGGAAACGGATTTGTGCTTGGGCTGAAGTGCCTTTGCGACCACGGCATTTGGCTTTTTGCCATTTAAGACCGATTTATACGTCACCGGAGCTTGAAGAGCTGGGATGGCGTTAGCTGGTACAAACAGAATAAAGCCAAATGGTAGCAGGGGCTCCTCCCACTATCGCCCGAGACTGGCCGGGAGGATCATCCTAACGTCCATCTTCATCGTGTAGGAGATGGGAATTGTGTTGAGATCTGAGCTTGTCCTTGAAGGCATTTTTGTTGCGTCCGAATATTGCAATTTGAAACTGTTAATCTGCACAAAGAAACATGATTTCAGTACAGTCAATCGATGTATATGTTGATTGAGTTCGCATGAATATTTAACCCAAAATATGGGAGGAAAGAAAAGGTCCCACCGGACGTGCCAGGAATCTGTAGGGTGTTTTTCATCACCCTATTGAGATGGGAATACGCGTCACTTGTCAAGCGTATACAGATTCTCCCTGGTTAGGGTAGGCTAGGGTTTATTGATTGTGGGGATCCGAATTTCCGGCAGCCACGGACTAAACTGCCGTTAATTACTCCTTGCCTTTGGAGCGAGAGAACCTCCGATTGACGGGTCAAACTGGTCATGCGAACTCAATGTGCGGTATGCGTGTTTTATGTTTGAAGGGGACTTGGACATATCAGGGGCCTCGCAGAGTTTACAGGGGTCTCACTATCCGGATAGCGCGTTGGGGGCCAAGGGAGCTAGCAGCCCTTTGCGGGGTGCGAGGCAACACCCCGTTAGAAATATTTTCTGACGGGGGAAGTATTTTTAATGTGGAGCGTATGGGAAAAAGAGAATTGAGGAGCATCCTAAGGACGCGTGAGATAATACGTGACCGCTGGGCGCCAGTGAGTCATATACGTGGCGCATGGGCGCTGCACGCCAGCGGGACACATGACAGGCACGTGGGCGCTGGGTGCCAGCGGGTCACGTGCGCGGCGTGCGACCGTGCACGTGACCCGCTAGGCGCCAGCGGGTCACGTGCCAGGCACACGAGCGAGTCACGTGCGCGGCATGTAGGCGTTGGGCGTGAGTGGGTCACGTGCCCGGCACGCGACCGCTGGCCGCCAATGGGTCACGTGCACGGCATGCGACCACTAGAAACACCGGCGGAAGAAGGCGCTTAGCCCCGGAGCTGGGATTTGAACTCCTGAAAGGTTTTGGAGTTAAACTCCTAGGAAAGAAATTAGATGTGGACTTGGAATTAAACTCCTAAAGGGTTTGGATTTGGAGTTAAACTCCTTAAAGGTCTGGATTTGGAGTTAAACTCTTTTGAGTATTTGGATTTTGGAGTTGAACTCCTCAAAAATTGATTTGGAATTAAACTCCTAGAAGATTTAGATCTTGGATGGTGAAAAGAGATCCCTTCTCGTCCTCTTCGAGCCTTGGACTTCGCTAAAATGGGTTCTTCTGAAATGGGTTCCTTCTTCCTCCTCTCTTTTTGTTAGATCATGGAGAAAATGGGTGTTGAGATTAAAAGTCTCTCTTTTAGAGATTTAATGGGAGATCAGAGGGTTTTGTGGTGAAAAAATATTTCTTTTGGGAAAAAAAATTAAACTCTTGATTTAATTCGGAAAAAAAGAAGAAGGTTTAAAATCTTGAGGAAGTAAAAAGAGGCACATGACCCTAATTTTTTAGGCGAATGAAAAAGTTGTTTTATTTCATCATAATGTTGCCTTATATAGGCTTACAAGTTTACACATAGCCCCTTGGGCTTTACAAAATGGCATTTTGCCTATCTCATATCTCATGTGCTTATTTCTTTTTACACATGAGCCATATCTTTACAAAAATTTAGCATTTTGCCTATTTATTTAAATATTACATTTATTTGTTGTACTTTCTTGGCATGAAACCAGTCTGGGCTTGGGCCTACCTGTTTGGACTTGGGTTCGGGCGTAGGCCGAGCTTGATTCAACAGTAGGGTCTGTTTGCTTTGGTTTAGGCCTACTTGTCCACGGTTTGACCTTGATTTTGACCTTTAGTCAATGAGATGTAAATTTTAACCCCAACGGTGTTCAGTGACATTGTCACCTTCTTGCATGAGGCATAAATTAAATTTATGCATCAACAGTTGTATGTTCACCTTAGAAGTGGTCATAGTTTTCTTTAATTACTTGACACATATCTTTTGCGGTATTATAGTGTTCAAAAACTTTAATAAGACGATCTTTCGTGAACATCAGCATCAGGCTTTTAGCCTTCTTGTCATTGAGTTTCCATTGATCAAACTCTCTTTTCTGATTGTCAGTGGGATGATCATTAAGAGTTGGAACAGTGGCTTCAAGGACATTATCTAGATTATCATGAATAAGCACATACGTAACCTTTTCATGCCACATGTCATAATTGATAGTATTAAGGCGTTCTATTTTTGCCAGTTCAGAAACAATACGTTTACTAGCCATGTCGATGATTTACTGTGATAATAGTTCAAAAGGGAATAAATGTGGAGTTGGTAAAACAATTAAAAAAAACTATAACTAAATGATAGTAAGGGACTACTGATTTTAAAGGAATATAAAAAAAATAATACTTAGACTATTAAAACAATTTAAGCACGAAATTAAAATATATATATATATATATATATATATATATATATATATATATATATATATATATATAACAAGCAGCGTGCAAAATTAAACTAATCTATCTAAAGAGTATATTAATAGATAGCATGCAAAAAAAAGGTTAATCTCAAAATTACAAATTTATAACATGTATGCAACAAAAATATTTTGATCTACAGTTTAATTAATTGGCAATGAAAAAAATAATTTGTTGAAAAAATGATACTTGTGGTAACAAAAAATTTGATACTAATTGGCAAGGCAATGATATTAGATGAGGTAAAAAAAATTGGCGGCTATATTAAATTAACATGGGCATAAAGTATCAGATTTAAAAAGTTGATTATAGCATGGAGCACGAAACAACAACAAAAAAAACTTGACAGGCCGCTGAAAATATTATTTTTTTAAAAAAATTTATTAACAAAAAATAAGTTTCAGAAAATTTTTAGGATTCAGAAAAAAAGACGGATTCAAAACCTTAATAGTAGACTGTATATTTCATCTCCCACCCTTTTACAAAAAAAAATCTCAGCAAACATTAGCAAGTAGACTGTTTAGGTCATTAACCGATAACATAATCCCCAAACTAGAGCCAATCTAGTACGTACCAGTCTAGAAAGAGACAGAATTTTAATTTGGGATACCAAGCCCAATAAAAATAACTCGTACCAGGTTTGAGTTTGCGCCTTCGAGGAAGATTGCTAGATCTGGGTCGGGTCAGAATCGCAACAGAGTTGGGAAACGGCGGTGACGGGGGAGATCGAGGTAGAGAGAGCTCGAGCAGATCGGCGGCGGCGGCTGAGCTTCTGAGGTGGCGCTGCATGTGATGGAGGATCCTGATACCAGTGAAAAAAAAGAAGACGGGATTTCGAATTGGGATTTTTGGGGGCTCCGGTGAAGAGGATAAGATTTATTGTTATGCCTAGAGGAGATGAGCTCTTCTCAATTTATAGGCCACCTCCAATACGTCCCCATACTGCCTCCGAGATTCTTCTCCGCAAGATTGAAACCCACGAATCCCTCACATAATTTGATGTTTTGAAATCTATGTTGAGAGAAATTTATATGGATTTGTCAAACCCACCTATGATGATATTATTTTGATTCATATAAAATGAAATTATATGCCATAAATTCATTTTGAATTCACTTTGTATTGAATCTGGACCTTAATGCAAAGACGCAATTCATACAAAAGGTTTCTAATGGCAATTGAGAGGGGCTCACAAAATTTTGTTGTAGTTGGTTAATTAGTTTAGGTGGCGGGTAGAGAAGGAGAAATTAGTTTGGCAAAGGATATCGATGGTTGCTTGTTAAAGAATCGAGGAAGAAGAGGGTATATTTGTAACTCAGAGAAAAGAATTGCTGGTCATATTAAATACATCTTATTTAATGTCATACGGCATCATCTGATTGGCTGTAACATAACTAATTATCCTAGTATCTACCGGCATAAAATTTCTCCCATTTCAAAGCTTTTGTGGAGGAATTGCATTTCTTTCTCTCTTATGTGGCATGATGTCACCATGCTTTTCGCCACTACCTCACTCCCCTCCAACCAATCAAGGGAATTGCTCTCAAACAATGAAAAT
Organism: Agapanthus africanus; assembly: GCA_030015575.1. NCBI lineage: Eukaryota > Viridiplantae > Streptophyta > Magnoliopsida > Asparagales > Amaryllidaceae > Agapanthus > Agapanthus africanus. The sequence goes on along the minus strand of CM057349.1, from coordinate 402,842,521 downwards.
GTACATCTACAGTAGCAAAAAAGAGTTAACCCAAGCCTTTTCATACCGAACAAACAGGCCCTGAGAGAACATGGAGTATACACACCATAGACAGCCCCCAAGAGAAAATGGAGTATACACACCGTAGGCCTACAGTTGCGGTAGCAGGACACGTGACAACACACTTTTCTTCTATGTACATGTCTGTTTCGCAAATTAAAAAATCTTCATGATTAGCATGGGAAAAAGCAAATAGACATGAATGAATTAAAAGGGTGCAGCCATGCATCCCGCCACTACAAATGATTCCTATACTAGCACTGTATACTTAGCATCCTCTTATTTTAAAACCAAAACCAATCACTTTAGATCAGAAACTTGAAAGCAGAATTTCAAACCCAAAAGGCATTGGTTAATATAATTTGGTGATAATAAAACCCCAATTTACTTCTAAGCATTTGACAGTTAATCACGGCTGCTACAGTCTCCTGATTCCAAACCGCATTTGCACAGCACAAAAACAGAAATCCAATGGATTCAATTTATATAAAAAAAAACCAATATACATTATTAAGTCAATAAAGCACTTCTCACTATCTAAAGCAACACTTGGGAAATGAAGATGTGATATTTAGCCATTTCGTGGTCCACACATTGAGACATGCAAATGTTATCTATATAGAACCAACATACACAATGTTCCGTAACATTACCTGTAATTTCAAATCTATCCTGCCTTGACAAATGGCCGACTAACTTAAATCCGAAATTTATCCATCCCTTGAGGGAAAAACTGTGTGATAAACTACAATAGATAAATGACGTCCTCAGAGAATTCTACCTTGCAAATCATTCATGAAACTGGAAGCTATAGAAGTCAGTTTCTTTCCAGTCTCTCCGGCAATGTTCTTTAGGGATGATATATCTTGTGATGCCTATGGAAGCAGCAAAACAATGAGATGAGTTTCTAAAGCATCCCAATAATTTTAGAGGTCCAAGATTTATATTCAACAAATTGTTGAAAATACCTGGAAGGAGATTCTGTTGATGAGGTCAGCTGCAGTTAGATCAAGACGAGAAGCGTCCAGCTCATTACCAAACAAATCAGCACTTGAAATTGATGTTGAGTCCTGCAAAGTTAGTTTACAGATGTCAGTATAAGTTACAGAAATGCCAAGATAACATGGTTCAGCTCTACGCTAAGGGTTATTTGAAATGGATATTTGACCTCTATTTGAGTTTGAAGTTTACAGTTCAACCAGTGTGTTTTTATGATTCAAGATAATATTGGCAGAGAAATGATATCTTGCCTAGTAACTTTATCCATAACTAATGCAATGAGCTATGGATTAGCCTGATTTTGACTCTTGGCATATGGTGATGAGAAAACAATCCATTCTCATTCAAGTAACCGATCCATCAGACACATCTTCAAACAAAGTGATATACTTACAAGAAGCTTTCTTTTTTAGAAAAAAAAAAACCACACTATGTCTCTAAGAATTTATACAACAAGAAGCCTTCATCCCAAAATTTTGGGGGATATAAATCATTCTCTTCTATTATGCTCTATTAAGGACCATCTTGGTTAAATTAATAGTTAATATATCATTCTTAATTAGCTCTTGTTTAAGTCTATCCCTACCCTGGTTGCACCATTAACTATAATTTTATCACTTCTTCTGGGCTATTGATTGGCCTCCGTTGCTCATGACCAAATCATCTCAATCAGTTCTCTTAAATTATTCTCAATATGAGATATCTCTAACTTACGGCCAATGCACTCAAATCTTACCTATCTTTCAGTGTATTACCATTCATCCATCTTTCTCATTTCAGCCACATTCATTTTATAGACGTTGTAAACACCACAAACACAAGCCTAAGTTCAAAATTTTGCAACCCCTGCACATGCCTATTTTCAAACACATCATAATAGAAGTAAAATTGTCAAAAAAAATCTCCAGCATATGATAATCATGAAATTCGATAACGTAAAAAAATAGAATTTGGACGGTGGGAAATTCGATATAAACCCCTATCCCACCATATACTTCCTCTCAAGCTCAAAGAGCTAAGATCAAGAGAAGAAAAAGCGGATGAGAAACGAGGCTAGGGTAGCAGCAGCAACAAGGAGGGAAAAAAGAAAGAAAAAACAGGGTATCATTTGGGAAATTCTCAAACTCTTGTAAGCTAGTTCTCATCCTTTGGATCTAGAGTCCATCCAAGCTAAATTTCTTGATTACCACTGAAGTTGAAAATACATTGCAAAGAAATTTCATGCAAGTAATTATTTTTTTTGTTATAAAAATGGGAATGAAAGAAAACAGCAAACGAGAAACGAGAAATACTTACCTTTTTACCACCGCGACCAACCTCGCCGGAGCTCACCGAAGCTCGCTAGAGGCTGCCGCCGCCTTTGCCGACCGCCGAGCAATAGCCGGCATCGCCGCCGCCCAAGGTGGTCACCCATGGCTGCCCCCTTCCTCTCCATGGTTTTGACCAATAATAAAAGTGAGGAATGAGAGATGGTTTTATTTGGGTATGAGCTAGGTATATGTTGGGCTTTAGTTCATACTCGACCTGTTAACTTAAGTTATTAATAAAAAGAAAAATTTTATTTAGGACCCTGGTAATTCCAGATTTTACTATTTGACCCGAACATGAGTTGAAAGACTTTATAGAAATTTAAGAAAAAAATCCTCAAAAATATTGTTAATATTATATATGCCTTTAAATGAAATTTTAGAATTTCCAAATTAATTAATTTGGCTAATTAAGAAGATTATAATCTAGACCTATGGTTATAGATAGTGGTTAACAAGATCATTTATTATATTTTCGTAGAAGATCCGATCGGGGATTGAATCAAACTTGAAAGTCGTGGGATCTTTTGGATCCATAACATATTGCAAATGGTATATCATGTCTTGAAATTTATGATTCCCTTCTTTGATTCCGTATTAATTAATACATTATTAAGAGTGATGAACTATCCTTTAAATACTTATGCTCAATGACTTGTTCCTATATATATTCATCGCATGATATTTGTTATTGATCATCTATCACATGATATTTATGATTCTACACACGCTACGTGAACTTGATTTCATATTTGTTATCGGAATGTTGTTATTGTGGCCTTGTATTTGATCAGGTTGGTTATTTACAATTATCTCAAGATTTTATTATCTGTCCGCTGGAGGTGTAAACCTAGAAATTTAAGTAGCATATAACGTTATGGGTGTATAACTGTGTATTAGTTGTGTCAGCGTCCCGTGGATATGTCGTCGTAGGCACCGTGGATTTTGTATTGTTTTTGTCGTTGTAGGCCGAACCCATCCATTGGCGCGTAGGTGAAAGCTCGTACGTTATTATACTGCTTAAGCTTATTTTCCTTTATCACACACACACACACATATGCAAACCGGTCCGCGTCTTTAAAAAACAGAAACTCCCGATCTATGACATATTTTATCGATCTGATCCGTTCAAGTTGATCACCCTATGCTCAAATATGTGTATGAAAAATCAAAAGATTTAAAGACCTCTAGCCTGTGCATCGATGGGTGCAAAAATGGGCGTCTTTCGATAATGCAGCATAAACTTCATCTGATACATAGGCTAGAGATCTTTAAATCCTTTGATTTTTCATACACATATATTTGAGGGTAGGGTGATCAACTTAAACAGATCAGATTGTTAAAATATGTCGTAAATCGAGAGTTTCCGTTTTTTAAAAAACGCGGACCGGTTTGCAATGGATATATATATATATATATATATATATATATATATATATATATTGCTGAACGTGTAGCTCATTCCATGATATTTAAACATTTTTTCTGATTAATACATCACGAGTGGTGGTCCAGGATATATTGAAGACTTTGTGAAAACCAGTTTATAACGGTTTGGACTTATTAGATAGTAGACTTAGTACTTCTGTTAGTAGTTTGTCGTATGTTGATATTTAGAATTAGTACATCACCACATTTTGGATCAAGAATTACATAGAGATTCATGTATTATAGATGACGTAAAGTTTTGGAGACGTTGGACTCAATTTATAATATGTAAACAATATTTTGATGATATACTGATGATCTATGAAAAATTTAGGTTTAATCATATGTTTTGGAAGATTAATATTTATTTATAGATTCTTGAGTTAGGTCTTGTAGTTTCTCTGGTGAGGGGATTGCGACCAGCTGGCCGCGCCACCATCTTGAAGCATGACAAATATGATTCTTAGTTACCTAACATTCTGATCTATAAAGAAAAATCAGACTTATCGTTGTCTTATAAAATTTTCCTTTCTATTTTAAAGGTACCTTATAATCACATAGCACCCCTGAAACACGTTTCCATTTCAACTTTCCAGGCTCCAAGCCTCCAACTTGATGCTATAAGCTACATCCTCGTCAATTTTCCAATCATGATTAATTATGGATCCTAAGTAATAATTACGGTTATTTTAAGATATTTCATGAGCTTAATTTCCAACCTATGTCCATTTCTTCATATTGTTTTATTGAAATTACATTTCATATGTTCTGCTAAAATCCTTTAGATTCTAAGGGCTCTCTCCATTTTTCTACTTCAGAAATTATCCATACTTTACATTCATCAACTAAATTAATATCAATAGAAAACGACATACACCATGACTCCTAATTCCTGAATATGTCTAGTAAGTTTATCCATAACCAATGCAAAGAGATAAAAGGCTTAATGTCAATCCTTGATGTAAACCTACGGTGGTAGGATTTTATAATACATTTTTTCTATATTAATGAAAACCATCTATAAAAATCTTTCCTTCAAGTTATATTTCTCCAACATTCTCGTAAACCTCATCAACATCATCATCATCCAACATTAACAAGCCCTTTCCCATCCAAAAGGGATCGACTACAAAGCAAAGCTCCAATAAAGATATAACAAAATTTTACGACTAGCTATTGACCCGGCATCAACCCTCTCTAAATAGCACTCTCTAAATAAGTGTCAAATTCCTAGTTCAGAAAACTACGACAAAAGAAGGGTTTGTCATAGTCCTAGATGACTGGTTCGTATCCTCCAAATTCTCATACTACAAAAATCTAAGATAAGGAGAAAAGATGATAGTATTTGCTACAATGGAATTATACTAAACTTAAGACCCAAATATAGCCAAAAAGCAAATGGAACATATTCCAATTCTTAAGAAACCAATAGCTTATATATCAGATGTTTATGCTTGTGAATTACATGATAACATACTTCTTAAATAAACTTATTTCCCGTATTATGTGTATGTTCCAACTATCTTTTTCTCTAAATTTATACTTCGATAGCATAAATTTCTCATCTTTAAAATTCTATCATCTAGTTGGGTCTTTTCTTTCATTTCTCAAATGCACATGTCTAATGCCCTCGGTATTCGTAATTTCATCGGATAGAAATATGGCCCTAATTAATAGAGTCGGCATTGTAAAACTTTGTCAAATCATTCGTACAATCTTGCTTCATAGCCAACCCCACTTTGTGGGAAAAGAAGATGATGGTGATAATGATGATAGTGACATGTGTTGTGAGCAGGGAGAATTGAGGAAAAGTATTTTAGTGCTGTTTAATGACCTACACCTAAAATAATGGTATGAATAATGAAACTGTGTATCCAAACACTGGTGACAATATATCAACTAGTAAGCACAAAAATTATTTCGTTCTCTAAATTTAAACTAATTTAAACTTCGATAGCATAAATTTCTCATCTTTAAAATTCAATTATCTAGTCGTTCCATTCTAGGACTTCTCTTTCATTTCTCAAATGCACACGTCTAATGCCCTCGGTATAAGTTGGATGCCCAATCTCTATCAGTATAACTTTACAATCGCATGTTATGTTATCCCTGTATTCATAATTTCATCAAACAGAAATTAGGCCCTGATTAATAAAGAGACGGCATTGTACAACTTTGTCAAATCATTCATGCAATCTTGCTTCATAGCCGGCCCAACTTTGTAAGATGATGGTGATAATGATGATAGTGACATGTGTTGAGACCAGGGAGCATTGAGGAAAAGTAATATAGTGTTGTTTAATGACCTACACATATAATAATAGTACGAATAATGAAACTGTGTTTCCAAACGGTGACACTATATCAACTAGTAAGTACAAAAATTATTTCGTTCCCACCAAAGATATCTTACAAAATAAGGGCATACCGAGTATTTCTGCAGCGAGATCTGAGCCTCCCTATCCCCGGGCTTAGTCTGATCTCCAAAAAATTGTGACGAAGAAATTGATTTCGCATTTGAAAATTTCTGTCTGGCTTCATTAGATTCCTGCATCAAAGTCAACATTAAAGCTTACGATGATCATATAACAGAAACAAGAACACAAGATTATATTAATCACAGCCATTAAATCTATTTAAGACTTCAGTAATGGAAAGAAATATCAAATTAATCTTTTCCCATGAACCTTTCACATGCATTTTACCCCTATGTGTATGTAAAAACGATAGCTGCAACCAAAACGGACTGATGACAACTTTTTGTACTGGTCACGACAAAAAAGGACAACTGAACAATTTTGGGATGAAAGCTATCCATCTTTAACGATCGACTTCCCTTCTCTATGAGTCTACAATCACCTCGAGACTAATGTTGCAATTCAAATACATTTTATGAAATCCATTGTTCCAGGGATCAAATAATGCTGCTGCTCCATAATAAACCAAAGCCAACAAAACTAATGAAGGTACAAAATGGTAAATGTGGCAATAAGAACTACAAGAAAAACTGAAGAAAAAAAGGGAGCAATACTTAGGCTGGTATGCCTCCTATTAGAGGCTAGGTACAACAGGGGTCCAATTGGGGGGGGGGGGCTCCAATAGGAGGCCAAGTAGCTTTTCTACCAGCCTGGCTGTTAGAAAAAGCATTTTTGGAAGGGAGGGGAGCCTTAGTCCCATTTTTGGGCTGGCATGGGAATGAAAAAACTGTTGCTCGAGGAATAGATACGAGTTGCTAACAAGAAGATAGCATGTACAATATATGCCCAAGTATGATAAGTTACTACAACAAGCAGCATAAATCATAGAGAGCAGGTTATGCCTAATACACAAGCAAACACAATTTAGACGTCACATGCAATTAAAAAAACCAGTAACATGAAACTAGCAAATATTTTGCACGGAATAGACCAATATTAAATGGCGGTCCAAAGTTATCACCAAAAATATGTAACAGTCATGGATCCCTCTTTCTGAATTGTACACCAACATCAAACGAAATGATATTTATCGAGCAAGGACAAAGTATTTACTATTTAGCTGCCAAGAATGTTGGGAAAAGAAATCAAACATATGTAAAAATTGAAGATAGAATGACATATATCTAACTTGCACTTTTGATTGGGTAGGGTTTGATTTTTTCTGGAACCCGCTATCCATTCCAAAGTCAGAGAAGAAGCTTGAAGATTTTGGGGGTGCTACATGTCCAGTTCCCTGGATACCGCCAGAAACAGTATCTGGACCTGGTATATTTTCTAAATATTCGAATCGAGAAGGAAAAGATGATCCTTCTGTCGTGCTGGAACTAGCCAGAGATGCAACAGTTGGTGCTGGTTCTTCAGGCTTCTGATCATAGAGACTCTCACTCGTCTGCAAATATGCATGCTAAAAATTAACATCGCAAGCAATTCTTCTTGTGAAGCATTTGTTGTTCTTATAAAGTGAGAATTACTCAAAATCCTAGGAACTGAAAGAAATAAGTGGAGGCTCCAAAACAAAAAAGACTTATCTATCTATACATCCCAATAAAGGATGGGGAAAAAGGAGCAGTTTAAACATTAAAATTAATTTTTGAACTTGCTTTCAAACATACATTAAAAAATTTAGATGCAACTCAAAGATTTTTTTTTAAGAAGATGCATTTATACTAATAATCTTCATAGTTTGGTAATATGTTTCAAATTCCAATTAAAGTAACCTTGGTAGCAAGCTTCCGGACACCAAGGCCCCCAGGTTTACTTCCAGCCTTTTTTGCGCCGGTTGGCTTCTTTGCGGTAATTGCTGAAAGCATAGGAGCTTTAGGCAAACGAGTAACTTCTGGAGCTTCACTCTTTTCTATTGGATTTTCCTGGAAATTTTCTGGAAGCTTGAGCTTCGGAAGGCCAGTGGCTGCTTCTGGTGAATAAGATGCAGCAACAGGAGATGAAGGCAGGATAGTATCATCGGCCAAGCTTTTAGCCACTTCTTTAGACAGTATCTGTCTGTATAACTCAGCAGCTCTGGATGTATACTTGGCCTCAATTTTACCACCATCTGTCCATCCATGTTGCTTGAAGAAAGTCTGTGCACGATTGTTCCCCCCAAAAGCCATCAACTTCAACTGATCAGGAGTCCATGAGTCTAAATTTGTTGACCTATAAATCAAGAAACATAAGTGAGATACCTTGACAGAGAAATGAATGAAACTTGTAAACACCTACAAGCAGATGAAACTAGATTTTGAAGACACTGTCCCACTCACACCAAAAGCAATATCTACTAGTTTGCAGTTTTAATTTAGTGAAACCGAAAGTTTTAGGTTAGCAGGGGGGGGGGGGGGGGGTGTTAAGAAAAAGAAGGTCAAATTTAAAATTTAATTAAACTATAACAATTCGTGGTAAAACAGTGTGTCAAGAAATGACAACAACTGTCAAGTCATATGCTTGAGAGAATCCATAGCCACTACAAAGAAGAAAGACTCCCATAGTAGTGAACAACACTACTCAGTAGCTGCTTGTTTTAATCTGTAGCTGAGTATTGTGATACGTATACCACCCTCAAACCAGGCCCTATACCTTAAAAAGGGTAAGACTTAACCACTAGGCCAAGGTGAGGGTAGTAATCTGCAGCTGAGTTAATACCTCCATTATGATATTGTCAAACTCACAACATATCCAGGGGGTCAGGAATATGTGCATGCTTAATAGAAAGGACAGAACTTCCCTCCAACAAAAATTTAAGTCGAATAATATTCAGAATAAGTTGACTAGTAAACTACCACTCTGATAGCAGATATTCTTTATGATCCAGAAAATCGACAATTTGCTGTCATATATACATTCAGTAACATCAAAAAACTACTTAAGCAAAAGGTTGAACTCACTAAGTAAGCAGCTTTAAGGTTTGTATGATTAATAATTATTCTTAGCATACTCCAACTTGACAAAGAAAAAGGTATCACTGCATAAGTAATGTTTACATTTGGCAGCCAACTTGACATCATTTTAAGCTGGCGCTTCATAACTCTAGAAACGAGGGGTCTTGCAAGGAAAGCTGATATGTAGGGAGAAACATTAAGCACTCTAACCTCTTACCGTTAAGGAGAAACTATAAGAATCCACTAAGCTTGGAGGAGGTGGAAAGAAGACATGGGAGATGGAATCATACAAGGAACGGGTTTTAAATTTAATGTTGGCTCATCAACAAATGAAATTGTCTCCTAAGAGAGGCAACTGTACATCATGGCTTTATGATAAGCACTTAAGACACACCGTCCATCAATATTTGGAGAAAGTACAAATGAGGTAGAATGATGTGTGTGAGAATGGTGCCTTAGTGTTTAATGGGAGAGTGGGAGAAGGATCTTCATTTTTCCTTGGTTTTAGTGTGTGCAACAGGGAGAGGGCTAGAGAGGTTGAGATATTAGAAGTAAAACCCCTAATACAATTCATATGGACATATACCTCATCCCTCAACCCCCAGCCCAACCCAAACCCATAGAAAAACCCATTTTGACCAATTGGTCTATCATAGGCGACCGAACGGCCGCCCCCTCCCCCAAATATTCCATCTTCCTCTGGCTTTTAATTGCTTTCTTTCAACTTTGTCGTTTCTCCTTGGCGGCTATAACAAAAAAGGAGATCTCTTTTCCAGACTTGTGAGGTTACACTTGTTAACATTATTATTGCTTGTTAAGTACTGTAACTTTTCAATTTTTTGGTTACAAATTCTTATACTTAATTGCAGAAATCAAACTACCTTAATGTAATAGCTTGTTAAGTAGAAAACGATCGGCTGAAAGCAATTAGCCTGTTAATAAGGCATAACGATTTTGAAATTGGTTGTTACAATAAGCATTTGGGTGTTTAATGACTATGACTGGCTAGGTATGTAGTTAACCTCTGTAAGAGAAGAACATCATTATATCATCTGACTCTAAAACATGGCATCAAAACAGCTATTTAACTATACTTTGTTGTAACTTACTTGTGCGGGATACACATATCTCAAAAATGTTCCACAATCTAATGGAATAACCTCTCGTAATTAGTTGAAATACTTAGGTTATGTGGTGAGTTTGTGATCATGCAAGCTCTGAAATAATCAACACATAGCCATTTTTTGCTCATTTATCCATTCTCCAACAGTGCTCAAAACAAGGTATATGCACAAAGCCACAAACATATAAATTTGTTCTGCCTTTGCACATGAAATTAGGCCTAGGCACTCCAATATTCAACAAAGTATGCAATGTGTCTACATAAAATGTTTTATGTGACTTATGAGCCTGATCGACTATGCAGGTGTATATTTCTATACAGGTGGAAACCAGGTAAGAATATTGGTCCTGATGCAAAACCAAATTAATTTAAACTCCGCTACATCTAATCTTTCTATTCGTTTCTTTCATTTTACTATTGTTTTCATTTTTCACCATTCCCTTCAGAGGTTGTGGAAAGCGGAACGAAATGGTGGGGTGACGTTTTAGCTTTAGAGGGCTCTAGCGGTGCTTTCGCGGAAAAAAGCGTCAACCTATTTTTGAATAAAAAATTAATATACTATATCATATATAAATAGTTTGATGATAATAAAATAATCCAAATAATTATGAAAAATATAATAAATTTTTTTTTAAATAGTAAAATATCTAGAGTTTGATAGTAAAATATTTAATATAATTAAGTTATTTGGTCGAGCATAATCGCTTTATTTAAGCCCGAACCTATTAGGGTTTATTTTTTTTATTACAAACCCGTTTTGTACCAACCCACATCATCCAAACCCGCTTTCCTTTACCCGCTTCACTTGCTTCAAGACCACTTCGCCGGCTTCACAGCCGCTAAAGCGCCTCTTTTTTGCTTCGAAACTTTAAGGGAACCTCTAAACGCTTTATACCACCACTTTCCTCCAAAGCAAAATGAAGACCCACTCAAAACGCTTTAGCGGACGCTTCAAACGCTTTGTACAACAGTTCCCTTCCTATTCACCTCTCTAGCACAATTCTACCAAACATGTGGCAGTCCCAGCATCACACAAAAAGGAGAGCAACAATACCTTCTTCTTAAGCCATTTTATACATAGCCTTGTTTGCAATGGTTCTACTTACAATTAATTTGGTTGTTAAAAAATAATGAAGGTTTTAATTCTGACACCATTACTTGATTATACACTTGTACGCATACAAAATTATCATTACGAGATATGTATATTAATTATATATCTTATATTCGATATTTTACATACTGTATAAATGTTCATTTTTCATCTTTTTCCATTTTCCCAGTCTCCCTTGATTTTTATTGAATTCTTTCAAATATGCTTTCCTTTTATTATTCTAAAATCAAAACTGCATGTGTCTCTATATGCGGGTATGCATTTATGTTGTAACATGATGTAATTGCATATGCATTGCATTCTATATTATTGAGTAGAATTATGAATTCCTGGTGTAGAGTAATTGTTCAAATTAAAGATAAAATATATGTAATTTACATCAAATTAGATAAGTGTAGTATTTTACTTCTTTGAAACCTAAATACTAGATAAAGTAAGAGATACTATAACACAAGGCTTTAAAACATGTTTTTTCCCTCAAGGCTTGAATATGCTCCTCCCTCAAACTGAATTGAATTCGGAAAGGATTCAAGAAGTAGACCCCAAATTTTTATTATAGAAAAAAAAATCTTTGTTGTTGTTGATGTTGTTGTTGCAGCTGATTCTTCATATGTGCTTCTAAAAGGCCCTTCTAGTACAGATCCAGACTTTAATTTCGTTTCAACTTACATAAAAAAAAACTTAACTATACGTGGTCACCGTGTATGTAGATGTTTATCCTGGATAGGTGTACACTCTCGCGCGCACAGAGGGGGGTTTGAATTCATAGACAAACCAATCTTCCCCTAGACGTAAGAAGATCATACACAGACCCAGCTTGGCTAAAGTAAATCAGACAGCTAGATGTGGACTTTGAAATAGTCGGTTACAAACTCCAAGCAAAACAGCAAGCTGGGTATGAACCTATGAAGCTAGTTTTCCTACCTATCACTATTTTCTTCTGTTTTCCATCTCTGGAACAAAGGTTTCCTCCTACATTTTACCAATTCCTTTGATGTACTAAACGTTAGTGTGCGAAACCACATACATTAAGTCGTGAACAATTCTTTTGCCCTTGTTTCCAAAAGGACGTCTTAATCTAGAACTGAAGGTTATCAATTTGATTCATGGCAAGATCCTATGTGCACCAAGATAACTGCCTAAATCAGGCGTGTTTGCACTATCAAACCCAGAACTTGAACTCGAAACTCTTAAAAAACTTGCCATTCTTTAAATTTACTCAATTGTCCTCTCTAGTTATCAAGGCGGCACTAGGAAAATATATTACCATAATGTCCATAATGGAGCTCACATATGCAGGGATGCACAAAATCAAATCACCATATTGACCCTTGATAGCTTGAATGTTCGTTCTTATACCACAAAATAAAAATCTAACTTTTCACAATCCAAACCTTCAGAAAAGGTTCGCAGAACAAACAAGCTACCCACCAAATGAAATCCTAAAACCCTAATTTCAAGCAATCACCAAAAAAATGCAAGACAAGAGCGCAAAATCCACACCTCACGAAGCTAACGTGAACACCGAGGCTCCGATGAACAGCCGAGCAATCGACACAAAGGAATATCCCATACGTCACCGACGCCCACGTCGGATTCCTCGCATTGCAATCAAAACACATCTAAAATTTAACCCCACATAGAATAAGATCCACAATTAGAATCAATCAGATCTGAGATCTCAATAACCTAATCGAACTCAACAAAACGACAAGAGAATAGAGAAGGAATGTTGTCACCTTGTTCTCAGATCGAGATCTGAGCTTCCGAAAGACGGCGTTTTTATCAGCGAAGGCATCAAAAGCCATTGGGATCACGAGATTTCTAGGGTTTGAGGAGGAATGAAAACGAATTGATTGGATCCTCCTCTCAATAGAAAAATTTAGGCGAGCGAGAGTGAAAGTGGGAGAAAAAGCGAACGCTTTTGCGATTGAGTTATAAATGAAAAAAGGTTTTTTTCCCCGTTAGCCAGACTCACGGTTCAATATTTTTCTCAGTTCTCTCTGCAGCTAATATTTACCGATAGCCCCCCATACTTATAAATTACTCCTACATTCCCTACTTTACTTTTGAAAATTATTCCTCCTCCTATCCGGCGGCCCCTATCCCCACCGACTCATTTTCTTCAACCTCTTCTTCAACACACCATCTTCTTGTTCCTCCTCCTCAACACCAACGCCACCGCCACCATCACCACCAATCATCTTCCTCCTCCTTCTCTTCCACCCTTCGTCTCCTTCTTCTTTCTCAACACCATCACCGCCGACGCCATCACCACCTTCTTCCTTTTCTTCCTTATCAACCAACAACCGCCGCCGCCGCCACTTTTCTTCCTCCAAAAATGACGCGGCGGCGATTATGAGTTGAAAAAGAAGAGGAAGAAAAAGACGGTTGTGATGGTGTTGATGATGATGGCAGTGGCGTTGAAAAAGAGGAGGAAGAAATTAGTGTTGATAGATTGAAGAAGAAGAGGGGAAGATGGTGATGGTTGTGATGTTGACGGTGACGGCGTTAAAGAAGAGGAGAAAAAAGATAGCGGTGGAGGAGACGGCGGCGATACCGGAGGAAGAGGAATAATTTTCAAAAGTGAAGTAGGAGGCTGCAGGAATAAATTATAAGTATAAGGGGCTGCATGTAAATACTAACTATAAACGGACAGAGAAAAATATTGAAGTATGAGGAGCGCTAACGAAAAAAACCATAAACAAATAATTTTTAATATTATATAGTTCCTTTAATCGATGGGAAACTGCCCTGGTAAAGGCATCATGTTCTCATTTCTTATCATGGTAAAAATAAAAACCCTTTATGAACAATGAGGCTAATAATTTGACATTGCTTTCATTTTCATTTTTTTCCTACATAGATTTACAACGTGTCAGGTTATAATATACTCGATCCATATTATTTCTCTATTAGTATATATTTTACCAATTCTTCAATTGATTTTTTAATTAAAATAAAATTCTTTTGGGTACACAAGTCCAACCCTATTATTATTAGGCAAGGACTGATAGACGCATGCTGTATAGTGTAGTTGGGTAAATAGATGGATATGGATCTATTAAAAATAAAGAAGGGTCCGGACTAAAACATAAAGCCAGGAATCAATAGCTAGTCTTCTCTTTCAATTATTATTTTATCTAATTTTGTTACATTCTTAGCTTAACTAATTACAGTAATCAAATTTCATGCTAATGCAATTAGAGGCATGTTTGTATGGAAGAGTGAATTTAATCAAGGGCCAGTTCAGATGAGCGGTGTAAAACCATGGTTTTGTTACCATGTTTTGTACCAAATCATATTTTGGGATATGTTCGGTGAGTAGTATGAAACTATAGTTTTGAAATTATGAGATGTTTGATAATTTAAATCACGGTTTTGTAACCATGATATTAAATATAAATTACCAAAAAGGCCATGCATATATTATAAATGTATTACTAATATTTTTATTTACTTTAAACAATGATAAATAATATAATAATGTCATAAATATTAATATAATGGTGCGGAAATATAACATCTTTAAAATTATACAAGCACATTTTAACTAAAAAAATTAACTACTAATAAAAACACAAACCACATAAGTGAAAATTAAAATTTTGAAGAGAGGAAAAAATGTTGGAGAGAGGGTAAAAGATGTGAAGTGTTGCAAAGAAAATGATAGATTTGCCTTAATTTTATTGGCAAAAAAATATATTAAAAAAATAAAAAATCATTTCAAAAATAAATAATGGACCAACGACCACAGTTATGAAATTTAAAGGGACAATCAAAATTTTGACCGTTGCCCCTTTAAATTTCACAAAAAATTTTTTTTTTTATGAGAAATCCCTTCACCTTTTACCACGGTTCAAAAGAGCGCTAGGAAACTCCGTCCCCATTCAGGGAGAGCCGCGCTGCGTTGAGCAGTGGAGAGGAGAGGAGGGCGCCGCGGAATGCTCCCCCAACAGGCCTAGATGACAATAGCATATAGCTTCAACACGTGCAAAGCTCGTGACCTTTAAGAATTCAAATAGGCAATGAAGGAATGCAAGGGTAGAAACTACAAGCTGTTCAAATTAATGATAATTAAGTACAGAGAATTAAAATATGGGATAATTTCTCCTCAACTTATGTTTGAAATAAATGCAACATTAAGCTCTACCGTCAATTATGTCAATAATAACCAACATGGTGATTATAATCTATCTATCTATTTATCTAATGTATAAATCTAAATCAATCTATCTAAATTTAAATCGATCTATTTAATCTATCTATCTATCTAAAGCATTCTTAAAAGTTAAAAGGATAATCTTTTCGGGTAGTCATCCCTTTTTGTATGGTCACTTCATTTTGTGTTTGGTCTCTTAAAGTTTAAAATCTAAGGGAAAAAAAATTACTAAATAATAAATTAATGGGGTGATTATATCAACGCTTAAGTGGACTAGCATGAATGGGGCAGTCATAGATTAATTGGACCATGCATGCATGGAAATATGGAATATGAAAAGCCTTAATTCATGCACGTCTCAATCAACTCCTAAAAGACCATGTAGGCATCATGTAACCAATTAATTACCCCATCAGAAATTGGGTAAGATGTCACTTGATTTATTAATCATATACTATTACCGTATATTATTGTACATAAATTACAGCATGCGTCATTAAGATGAAACGAAAAGACAAAAGGGTTAGAGAGAAATTTAATTTGAAGTCATATGATTCCTTTATATTCTTTCCATTTGCGACGGGAAACTTTAATGCTTCTCCATCACTGAAGGTATCATAAACATCGATCTATATATAAAAGGCTACGCATATATATGCTCTTTATATTTTCACCTCTTTCTGTTTTGAAAGCATGTATGTATGTAGAGAGAGAGGTTTTTTTTTTAATGTACTGCTTATTCCACTCATAGATAGATGGATATATTAATTAATTACTTTCTTGATCGGCAGTTTAATTATTGGTTTCTACCTGCTCGATCAATCTCTTAGATTAGCACGGGTAATATTTTTGCGATCTTTTTTGTTTAATTGTTTGCACTTTTTCAATGAAGATTTGGTTATATATTGAAAATTTCTCTTCTCTTGTGAGATCCTCTTTTTGTTTTGGTGAAGGACGGAAAGAGATGCTAAGTCATATGTTGCCGCTAATTTTTCTTGGTCTCAACTCTTGATCAATCAAAATTTTAGCAATTGATTTTGGCATTCCACTTCAGAGGTTTCACTAAGTGTTGAGAGGTTTTTTTCCCCTATTGAACAATTTTTTTCTCTTGGCATACCGTGATTCATTGCTGTCATGGATTAAATATATGAGACAGAGTGCTATAGCTTGGATTAAGCTTCAATCCAGACGCAAATTAAAAATAGTGAGGTGACTTTGTTCTTAACCTCCAATTTGGACCGTAGCTCCTATATATATTCTCATATCCAAAGTGAAAGACCCTTTCTGAAAGGGTCGCATAAAAAAAAAAAATTGTTCTTAATCGAATCTATAAAAACCAAAATGTTTTGAAAATTTTAATGTAAAGTTAGAATTGCTTGCAAATTTTGATAGTTTAGATTTAAACTTGCCCACGTGAGGCCAAAAACTAGTACTTTACAAATCTATAAATAAAGATGGGTTAATTGCTATATAATATCTCGTTGTTCCACCTATTTTGCACTTATATACCTTATTGATTTTTTTGTTGCACTTATATACCCAAAAGTACAAGCCGTTACTATTTTGCTCCACTCAGTTCACCATAAATTCACCTATATTTTAAAAAAAAAGTCCATATGGTTTGTACTGTAAGGTATCTAAGTGCAGCGAAAAGAACAATAAGGTATATAAGTGCAAAGTAGATGAAACATTGGGATATTATTTAGCAATTAACCCAATAAAGATAGATAGATCTACTACTGTAATTTTGCTCAACAATAGCAGTTGGCGAGGATGATGCACTTGTGGGGTTTAGAGAGGTCGTCGGAACTCCGCCAGCAGATGACACGTTTGGAACCAGAGCAAGGTAGTCGTCCCACGACCCCTACCGCTAGTTATAGTGCTTTCCTAGCTTTATGTAGACCGTCAATCAATGTACTTGTTGTACCTCGATCTTCACTAAAACGGCGCGGTGAGCTACAAAGGGATAACACAAGTCGATAGCGCGAACAAGTGGTACGGCGCAGCGGAAAATCACAGAATCACGTGCAAACGAAGATGATGAAAAAATATATTCGACGGCTATCACAACACACTAAACAAATAGAAAAGGACACTAACAACACAAAAGACATGACTGCAGCGACTAGATCCAGACTTGTACAAGCAGTACATCGCAGCCAATTCGTCGTAGTTTGAACTTGCTTACTCGTGCTGGGTAAAGTATGTTGGGAGGGGAAAAAGTCAATCCACGGAACAATACTCGCGACATACCAGTCACGTAATAAACAACCACACAATTAATAACGAAAAGACAAATTAATTACGATGTGAGAATAAGTAAATAAGAATCACAAACCAAACAAGAAACGGATTTGTTAATAAGTTTCACTCACCGTATGGTTAGTCTCCGGCAGAGCGGAATCTGCAATATCTACTATAATCTTGAATCAAGTACACTACGAGCAAATTCAAGAAGATTTCTCTCAAATCTCTCTAAATCTAAACCGCCACCCTCTTATACAATGATCTCTCTTCTATTTGGCTGTACAAAATATATATGAGAGGTGCCTATTTATACGCAAACTAATTCATAAATTAAGAAACTATCATAATTAAGAAACTGACATAATTAAGAAACTGTCATAAGACACTTCTTAATTAAGAAACTGTCATAATTAAGAAAAATGCAATAAGACACTTCTTAATTAAAAATTTATGGTTTTGGTAAAATCTGATATGGCTTATATACACGTCCAGACGTTTACCTAAAGTTTCTCTAAAATTTCAACAATCTTCTACTTGGAGATATTACAGCCTTAGTTCCCAACGCTGGTAAACTTCACACGACTCCGCTCTACTCTCTCCTCATCAGATTTTCATGAAGAGATTCATCAATCTGCAACAGAGATTTAGCTTATCTCTGTCAACGAGCTTGGTAAACATATCCGCCAGATTCTTTTCTCTAGTGATCTTCTGCAGTATCAACTCCTTCTCTTCAATCGCTATGCATATAAAGTGGTACCACACCTTGATGTGATTAGTCCGAGAGTGACGTGCCGTATTCTTCGCCAAATGTATCGCACTTTGGCTGTTGCTCCACAAGGTATTGAAGTTATGTTTCTTGCTCAATTCTTTAAGTAGCCCTTGCAACCATATCATCTCCTTACTGGATTTCGTGTCACGTACTCCGCCCCCGTAGTTGATAATACCACAACTTTTTGCAATTGAGAGACCCAACTCACCGATATTCCCCCAACCATGAATACGTACCATGTTGTGCTCTTCCCACTATCTCAATCTTCCGAGTAGTTAGCATTACTGTAACCTTGCACCTTTAAAGAGTCACTCCCGAAACATAAGTAATGACTGGACGTACCTCTTAGATACCTCAAAATCCACTTTACCGCATTCCAATGCTCCTTCCCAGGGTTTTTCATGTATCTGCTCACAACTCCCATTGCATGTGCAATATTTGGTCTCGTAGTCACCATCGCATACATCAAACTCCCTGCCGCAGATGCATAAGGCGCTCTTGCCATCTCATCTTTCTGCTCCTGGGTCGTCGAACACAACTCCTTCACGAGTTTGAAGTGTTTCGCTAAAGGCATACTCACCGGTTTCGACTTATTCATATTGAACTGCTTCAAAACCTTCTCGATATAGTCCCTTTACGATAACTACAGCTTTCGCTGCTTCCTATCTCTCACGATCATCATGCCCAAGATTTGCTTGGCCGCTCCAAAATCCTTCATAGAGAATTTCTCAGTCATCATCTTCTTCAAATTTTGAATTTTCTTGAAATTCGGATCCGCTACCAACATATCATCCATGTACAATGATAGAATGATATAATCTCCGTTCTTGAAAGTCTGAACGTACACGCAATGATCTGATTTACAACGCACAAATCCCGTCTCCAACATGTTGGGGTTAAAATTTACTCCCCGTTGACCAAAAGTTAAAGTCAAACCGCGGACAAGTAGGCTCAAGCCAAACTAAACAGACCCTACTGTCGAATCCAAGCTGATCCCACGCCCGAACCCAAGTCCAATAAGGTGGGCCCAAGCCCAGATCGGCCCCCCATGTCAAAAGAATAATTATCAAGCAATAAATATGTTTGATGAACAAATGTAAAATAAATGGGTAAAAAGCCAAAATTTTGTAAAGCTCATGGCTCAAGTGCAAAAAGAAATAAGCACATGGGCATAGAATGAACAAAATAGTATTTTGTAAAGCCTGAGGGGGTATGTGTAAACTTGTAAGCCTATATAAAACAACATTATGATAAAATGAAAGAATAATTCATTCCACTCAAAAATATTAGATTTGTGTCTCCATCTTCTCCCTTTCAAGTCCTTCCTTTTCATTTCCAATTAAATCAAGAACTTAGCTCTCTTTTTTTCAAAACTATATTAGATTTGTGTCTCCATCTTCTCCTTCTCAAGTCCTTCTTCTTCATTTCCAATTAAATCAAGAGCTTAGCTCTCTTTTTCTCAAAACTAAATAAAGTTTCACCATAAACCCATTGAACGAGAGTTTAACTCTCACATCAAATCCAAAAAAGGGAAGATTTTTACTTTCTTCTTCTTCCTTCTCAAGATCCAATTTGAGAGAGGGAGAAGAATGGAAACCTACCTCCCAAAACTCCATCAAGAGAAGAAAAAGGATTTCTTTTCATCACCCAAGATCCAAATTTTGGAATTTCAAGAGAACCCATTTAGATTTCTTCTCAAAAGAGAATGGAGGAAATCTTTTGGAGTTTAACTCCACCAAAATTCTTTTGGGAGTTCAACTCCATATTATAAAATCTTTGAGAGTTCAACTCCATATTTAAAATTCTTTTAGAGTTCAACTCCAAAATAAAATGTTTTGGAGTTCAACTCCATAATAAAATCTTTAGGGAGTTTTAACTCCAAAATAAAATTAAAAGAGTTCACCTCCATACTTGTTCTTAAAAAATATATAAAAAAATATTTTCTTTGAAGTAAAAAATAAAATCTTTTTTCTCAAATATAATAAAAAAGAAAATAAAATGGACACGCCTTTTTGCATTGTTTTTCTTTTAAAATATACACGCATGTCGCATACCGCACATTGAGTTCGCATGATATATTTGACCTGTTAATCGGAGGTTCTCTTACTTCAAAAGAGAGAGCTAATTAACGGCTGCCTACTCCACGGCTGCTGGAGATTTGGATCCCCACAATCATTAAACCTCAGTCTGTCCAAGACAGGGGAAATCTGTACATGCCTGACAAGCGTGCGCATTCCCATCACAATGGGGTGACGCAAAACACTCTACACAATATAAACTGATCGAATTTGAGATACCACTTCCTAAGAGTTTGCTTGAGGCCATACAAGCTCTTTCACAGTTTACACACCATAGTTTCTTTCCACTTCACATCGTATCTCGGTGGCTGCATCGTATAGATCTCCTCCTCCAAGTCTCCATGAAGAAATGCAGTCTTGACATTGAGCCGCTCTAAGTGCAAGTTCCTCCACCACCACGATACTAAGAATCACCCGAATAGATGTCATCTTTACAACCGTGGAAAATATTTCTTGATAGTCAATACTTTGTTTTTGTGCGTAACCCTTGTTTACCGCCGAAAACAGAGACGAACCGGGATGGATCGTCTTGCCTGAATTTGGGGGCAGATGCTATTTGGATTTATGTGTCCACCTCTACGAAGATACCAAGTTGATTTATGGCACCGTATATCGGAGGTTTGGACGGATGCGGCCGTTGTAGCAGATTTCGTCAGATCCCCCTCGTTTATGACGGGTTTTTGATTGTGGGGACGCTCTTCCCTGCATGCGCAAGCCCCTGTAGTTAATTACGTTACCGTATCGCTATAACCACTTTTCTCCTGCTCCGGAAGTTCACTTCATGTCGTATGTGTTTGTTTTATTTTTGGTTGCCCGTGGATTGTATACGGAGACTAATTTATGTTGTCGTCCGTAGGGCGTGGATTAGTCCAAATCCGTATTTCTTAGATTTGGCTTTTTTATTTAAGGACCGTTAATCTATTTTGGGATTAAGACCGACTTAAACGTAAGTGAGCATTTGGGGGCTCGGTTGGTTTTTTGTTAAGAATACATTAGTCCAATTTAAGACTAAGATCTACTTAACAGGATGTTAGGATCATTTTTGTTTCAGATCCAACAAGAGAGCATTTGGGCTCTGTTGTCTTAGTTTAGGGACATTTCGGTCTATTGTCGCCATTTTTGAGGCGAATGTTAGTTTAAGAACATCTCGGTCCGTTGATCACCATTTTGGAGGTGAGATTTTAGTTTAAGGACGTCTCAGTCCGTTGATCCCATTTTGGAGGTGATATTTTAGTTTAAGAACGTCTCGGTCCGTTGATGCCATTTTGGAGACAACGGTTAGTTTAAGGACATTTCAGTCCGTTGTTAGTTTAGGGACATCTCGGTCCATTTTCTATCTTGCGTGCACGTGTATTTGTTACATGACGGGATGAGCAACGATGATATAGAATGCATCCAGTCTGGGATGTGATTTGATTTGGGATGTGCACCAAAAAGTAGTTGGTTGTCGGGATCCGCTACCTCTCTGAAGACGTTGAGGAATTACAACGACATGTATCGGAGGTGTAGAAAGATGTGCCCTTAAACCTGTTGGGCTTCCTTTGCACCTAGTCTAGGGTTTGGTAGCACTCATGCCATTTTAAAAATTAGAGAGGTGCAAAACAAACAAACCATGAATCTTTGTTAGAAATATTAGGGTAACAAGTTTATATCACATACAAAGGAGTATCTATCACATAGAGTTTAGGATTACAACCTTTGTAGTCCGTTTCTTCGCTTCATAAGCTCCGTGTTGAGGTCCCTTTGCAGCGATCATCAAGAATTCCGACTCTCGAGAGGCTCCGTGAGGTGAATGATGCATCTTTCTTGAAGTCTTCTTGATCTAAGATGATCTATCTTGAAGAATCTCTAACCCAAGTTTACACTTCACTAATGAAGTAATTAGAGAAGTGAACATCCTAATCTAAATGGCTGGAATAGATGAGGATGATGAAGTAGGAATTTTACACTCCTTTGTTTTCAATTTCTTACTTAGAATCATCACACAACAAAAAGTTAGTGAAGCTTTTCAAGAGGAAGAAGAAGAATAAAAGCTTTTGTGATGAATAATGAATTATTGTTGTGGTTACAATTGCAACCATGGGTTAAGAATGAGATCCTCAACCCTTGTAGAGAATAAACCATGGGTTGAGCGTTTGGGTTGGGTTAACAAATATCTCCACAAAATATCAAAGAAAAATGACAAAGTCAAAACTTCATGAAGCTTCCACAAACCTCATCCAAATAGTTAACCCTATTCCAAACCCTAACTTGGTTTAAACTCAAAATCCATGTTGCATTTGTAACCCTAACATGTTACAATATTATATATCACATATATAATATATATGTAACAAAAGAAAATAATATAATTAACATATATCGCATATACATCAATGTATTATCCGGTGAGAAAAAGAATCAATAAAGCGAGCTTATATTAGTTAATGTAACGTAATATATCACATATATAATTATACATTAAATTATCGAATCAACACTTGATCCGATAATCCGGCTATATGACATATAACCGACTAATATAACATGTACCAATTCATCGAATCAACACTTGATCCGATGACCCGGCTATATCACATATACCCGGCCAATATCACATATCGCGAGAATAGAATACAGTATCTCATATCGTATGATTCTCGGTCCAGCACATATCACATATGTGCTCCTACTCCGTTTTGCCTGAGCCAGGAAATCTCTGTGTAGGACTCTAAAGAATCGTCAATACGCCGGCAGTAGGTGATGATCATATCAAACACCCACAAGCTGCAAGCGGCCAGCTAAACGTAACAACCACCCAGGTATTAAGCGATCAGAAGATCAACAAGCAAGCCTGTACATTCTCCTGTGAATCCAATCAGTAACACTACCGTACAATCCGATCTCTTCGTCTCATATGTCGCATATCCAGTCTAGGGGTGGTAAACGTTAGACCCCAGTAACCGATAAGTCGTGTCAATGTGAGGCTCATAACGGGTCGAGAAAATACTGATAACTCTTAACAGCAGCACTCCATATCAGCCCTGGCCAGGGACTTCCAGTTATAGCTTATCGAACACAACACAACATCAACTCCCTATACCGGGAGAGACGAAACCCCTCCAATCGCTCATTGCTTCCATGTGATTCAAGACTGTACCCAAAAGCCACCGTTTTGCACGCCCTCTTGGACGTGGTAAGGTGGAAATCAAAGCACAGTGGGAATCACACAAGACTCTATGACGATCTCGGGTCTACAGACTAACCTGTACCAGTGTCACCGGAGAACTGCTATTTGAAGATAGGTATAATACCATCAAGGAGTTCTCGGCGAGTCCGTTCAGTGTACTCAGTCTCCACTGAGCACCCGTATACCATCTTTGATGTCAAATACCGATGGATATAGGATCATCCATCGCCCATCATATGGGTCAAGATTGTTGGGGTAAAAATTTACACCCCGGTTGACCGAGTCAAAGTCATGGTCAACCCCCAAGCTAGGTGGGCCTAAGCCCAGGTCAAGCAGGTCCATGCCCAAGTCGAGCCCGCGGCCAGCCTCCCCATGCCAACAACAAAAATCATGGAACAAATAATTTCTATGTAATTTTTTATGCATGAATGTATGCAAAATGGGCATAAAGCCAATATTTTGTAGGTCCATGGCTTATGTGCAAAAAGAAATGGCACATGAGCCATGGGATGGGCAAAATGCCATTTTGCAAAGCCCAAGGGGGCTATATGTAAATATATAAGCCTATATAAGGTAACATGATGATGAATAAAAAAACAACACTTTTCATTCTCTCAAAAAAAAACCTAGGGTTTATATTTCTTTTCCTTTTCTGAAGGTCTCAAATCTTCTTCTTTCTTTTGAATTAAATCAAGAGTTTTACTCTTCCTTTTCAAACACAAGATAGTTTTTCACCACCAAACCCATAAAGGGGAACTTGGATCCGTCTTTAGATCCCAAAGAGGAGAGATTTTGAGATCTCACATCTCTTGATCTTCAAGATCCAGCTAACAGAGGAGGAAGAAGAAGAACCCCATCCATTAACCCTAAAAACACACTTAGGAGTCCAACTCCACTCTGATTTCTCTTCCGAGAATCTTTTTAGGCTAAAAGCCTATTTTCCTCGCCAGCGCTCAAGCGCAGAGCGCCCACGTGCCGACACGTGGCATGCTTGCGCTCAAGCGCTCAAGCGCAGAGTGCCCACGTGCCGACACGTGGCGCGCTCGCACAACAGCGCCCTATGCTCGAGCGCAAAGCGTACACGTGCCGACACGTGGCGCGCTTGCGCTCAAGTGCACAGTGCTCTGGCGCAAGTCGCCCCCGTGCCGACACGTGGCGCACTTGCGCTCGAGCGTCAGGCGCTGAAGCGCAAAGCGCCTACGTGCCGACACGTGGCGCGCTTGCGCTACAGCGCCCTGCGCTCAAGCGCAGAGCACCCACGTGCCTACACGTGGCACGCTAGCGCCTGAGCGCATAGCACCTGGGCGCACAGCGCCCAAGGCGCTGGCCCCACACATCCTTTGGATGCCTTTCCCCCCTCTTTCTTTTATATATATATACATATATACATATATATACACACACACACACACACACACACACACATATGTATACATATTTGCACACATACGTGCTCCACGACACTGTCCCTGTTAGAAAAAATTTCTAACGGGGCACTGTCCCGCACCCCGCAAGGGGGCTGCTAGCCCCCTTGACCCCCAGCCCGCTATCCGGGTAGCGGGACCCCCGTAAAAACTCTGCGTGGCTCCCGATATATCCAAAACCCCCCTTTCAAAACACAACACACGCACACCGCACATTGAGTTCGCATGACCAGTTTAACACGTTAATCGGAGGTTCCCTCGCCCCAAAGGCGAGGGGTAATTAACGGCAGCTTAGTCCGCGGGTGCCGGAGATTCGGATCCCCACAATCATTAAACCCCGGCCTACCCTAGGCAGGGGGAATCTGTAGTACGCCTGGCAAGCGCGCGCGTATTCCTATCTCAATGGGGTGACGAAAAACACCTTACAGATTCTGGCACGCCCGGTGGGACCAATCTCTCCTCCCATATTTCGGGTTAAGCGTTCATGCGAACTCAATCAATATACATATCTATATTTATACTGAAATAATGCTCTTTCATGCAGGTTTTCCAAGCAATCACTTTTCAACAATGTCTCCAAAGATGAACTCAGCTCCCATCTCCTACACGATGAAGATAGACTCCAGGACGGTCCTTCCGGCCAGTCTCGGGCGACAATGGGAGGAGCCGCTGCTACCATTTGGCTCTATTATGTTCCTGCCAATTGGCGCCATCCCAGCTCCTCAAGCCTCGGTGGCATACAAGCCGGTCTCGAAAGGCAAGAGGCCAAATGTGGTGGTCTCGAAGGCGCCCCAACCCAAATGCAAGTCGGTGTCTGAACGACTTTCCTTAGCCCCAGCTGGGGGCAAGGCCATCAACACCGACAAAGCAACAAGGCCTCTCGAGCAAGCTCCGGTGGTGCCCTTGACAACTGCTCGATCGGGTATCTTCTCTTAGCTCCCAATCACTCAGCCTATGGCGGCTTCCCGGAGAGCAGAAGCCTGCCAAGCGCTCAAGGCAGAGAAACTGAGGAAGAAGCGGCTCAGACACATAGCCAACAAAAGGGCTAGGGCTCCGGTCATGTTAGAATTTGTGAATTTCCAAAGTCCGGACTGCTCCGCGAAACCAACTGCCAGTGATGAAAGAATGGCTGAATGTGTTATCCACACTGTCTACATGGCTGGATATGAAGAAACGAACCCTCCTCTTCTTCACAGCCATGGTGATGATATGGTTGATTCTACCCAGCATCGGCTCAATCTAAATGATGAAGAGCCCGCTCAGGACGATAAGCCAGAGGAGCCCGTGGTTCCTACGGAATTGAGCTCAGGCAATAAAGATTACCCGGTTGTCATAGCTGGAACTACAGAACAAGTATTATTCCAATGGCTTCAAAGGCAATTTCAGGACAGAGATGAGAAGATGGCCGGGGTCTATTCCAAAGTAGATGAGCTGGCAAACGTCGTGGCAGATCTCGCGACCCAAGTCGCCCGATTGCAATTATAGCAGAATCAAATTTTGGCTCATGAGCCAGGGATTGATACCTGGGGCAGCCAACTGATATCCCTTTCAACCTAAAAGCGGAGTGCCTTCGCGAAAAACGGCCGCAATCAGCCTCCAGTCCTTCCGATACATACGCCAGGGGGGAATCGCCTCTGAAAGAGAAGCTGGAAAAGGTCTATTCCTTCAAGAGGGAAAAGGTCCACAATATATTCAGGGACGCCCTAAGAAACGGTCTACAACTGCCAGAATTAAAGAGACCGCAAGAAGGGAATATGACCGACGACCCAAAATATTTCTCCTATCACAGGGCGATAGGTCATGCCATTGAGGACTGCTTCGTCTTCAAAGATTGGGTCGAAAAGCAATACAAGACGGGGAGATAGAACTGTCTAAAGGCGTGTTGGCAAACAGTCAAGGTATGACCGCCGATTTCACACAAATGAAGACCGAAGCCTTTCGGGAACCTAACCCTCCCAGACACATGCAGGGCGAACCAAAGACTGATCGGCCTCAGGGACCGGCACCAGTAAAGGCACCTACTCCAATGGAGAGAAAGAAGAAGGTATACTCCTTCAGGAGGGATGATGTCCGCAAAATATTCATGGACGCCTTGAACAACGGTCTGCAACTGCCTGTTCCAAAGATGCCACATGAAATGAACATGACCGGCAATCCCATATACTGCCCATATCATAGAGTGGTGGGTCATACCATCGAAGACTGCTATATTTTCAAAGATTGGGCAGATGACCAATATAAGCTTGGAAAAACCTCACAATCCTCGGATGTATTGGCAAGCCACAGAGCTAGGTCATCAACACAGCTCCGCCAAGATCAAAGTTCAAGGAGCTGGGATAAGCAAAAAGGACCACCACGTCGTTAAACTAGGAACACCCGCAGACCACCAAGTCTTTAAACTGGAAATAATCGACCACCACGTCATTAAACTGTGAACAATCGACCTCTAAGTTGTTAAACTGGGAATGTAAAAAAATATATATGTGTAAATTAAAAAAAATGTGTAAATAAAAGAAAAATAAAGAAAAGCCGGAATGATGGGACAACTCGCAATAAAAATCAACGAGTAAAATAAAGATGAAAATAAAGCCGAAATGATGAGGCAACCGCGAATAAAAGCCGAAATGATAGGGCAATCGCGATCTTCGCGATAAGAAAAGCTGAAATGATAGAGCAATCGCGGTAAAACAAAAAAACATAACAAAAAAAACTGGCGAATGATGAGTCACTCCTGGTACCATATTCCAGTGCAGCGATGCAGACGCCAACCAAAGTCCAGTGTCCCAAAAATTTTTCGGCCCTACGGTTAGTCCCTAAATTGACCACCGTATACAATCCCCGGGCTCAAATAATTCTCAGCATACCCATGCCCCACCAAAATCACCAGCTACACGGCTGGTCTCCGCTTTTGGAATTATGCTCCATTGAGAAGATCCACTCATGTGTCCTCACGATACATGAGGACAACAAACCTTTGTGGGATCCTTACGACTCACAAATGAAAAACACACTTAGGAGTCCTCACGACTCCTAAGGAGAAAATACACCTGCGGGATCCTTACGACTCGCAGGGAGAAAATGCTTTTATTGGACCCTCACGGGCCATAAAATTGAAAAGCCTTAGGCGATAGGGACCTAAACCCGTCTCCTAAGCCATTGCTCCGCCAACAGGAGTAGGCAAATGATGAATTGCTCTTGGCACCTCTGCTTCAGTGTTAGCAACGCCGATGCCTGCCCCTACCCCAAAATTCCAAGCTCGCCATCCATAGACCTCTAACTCTTTAAACTGGAAACAGATGACCTCCAAGTCGTTAAACTGGAAACAGATGACCTCCAAGTCGTTAAATTGGAAACAGATGACCTCCAAGTCGTTAAACTGGAAATAGACGACCTCTATGTCGTTAAACTGGATACAGATGACCACTAAGTCGTTAAACTGGAAACAGGTGACCTCTAAGTCGTTAAACTGGAAACAGATGACCACCAAGTCGTTAAACTGGAAACAGATGACCTCTACGTCGTTAAACTGGAAACAGATGACCACTAAGTCGTTAAACTGGAAACAGACGACCACTACGTCGTTAAACTGGAAACAGACGACCTCCAAGTCGTTAAACTGGAAACAGATGACCTCCAAGTCGTTAAACTGGAAACAGATGACCTCTACGTCGTTAAACTGGAAATAGATGACCACCAAGTCTTTAAACTGGAAACAGATGACCTCTAAGTCGTTAAACTGGAAGCGTTAGACCTCTAAGTCTTTAAACTGGAGACAGATGACCTCTAAGTCATTAAACTGGGCACAATAGTCCCCTAAGTCTTTAAACTGGAAACAGATGACCTCTAAGTCGTTAAACTCGAAACAGTCGACCTCTAAGTCATTAAACTGGGAACGAGGGAAATCCACTCATGTGTCCTCACGATACATGAGGACAACAAACCTTTGTGGGATCCTTACGACTCACAAAGGAAAAACACACTTAGGAGTCCTCACGACTCCTAAGGAGAAAATACACCTGCGGGATCCTTACGACTCGCAGGGAGAAAATGCTTTTATGGGACCCTCACGGCCCATAAAATTGAAAAGTCTTAGGCGATAGGGATCTAAACCTGTCTCCTAAGCCATCGCTCCCCAATCCCCAAGTGGCGAATGATGAGTCGTTCCTGGTACCATATTCCAGTGTAGCGATGCAGACGCCAACCAAATTCCAAATCCCATACCCCAATGGCGAATGATGAGTCGCTCCTGGTACCATATTCCAGTGCAGCGATGCAGACGCCAACCAAATTCCAAATCCCATACCCCAAGGGCGAGTGATGAGTTGCTCCTGGTACCATATTCCAGTACGGCGATGCAGACGCCAACAAAGTCCCGAAATTTTTATGGCCCTACGGTCTGGATCATACATCCTGCAAAACCGTATACAATCCACGGGCGTAAAACGATCCCAATCTCTCCCAAGTCCTACTGGTGAGACCGCATTCAAAGTCCAAAAAAAAATGAAAAATGAAAATGAAAAATGAAAAATGAAAAAAAAATGAAAAAAATTTAAAATAAATAAAATGGTATGTCCACAAGAAAAATGGGTATGGATGAAAACCCGAAAGGGCTCCGTGAGTAAAAACAGCAGGACTGCCGGCGAGTTTGTGAAAACCCCGAGAGGGCGCAAACTCGTAAAAAAGAAGATGAAATGCACTCGCAAAGTCCTCTCGACTTTGTGAGGAGAAAATTCCCGCGTGAGATCCTTACGACTCACAAAGGAGCAACACACTTAGGAGTCCCCACGACTCCTAAGGAAAAAATACGCCTACGAGATCCTTTCGACTCGTAGGAGAAAATGCTTTTGTGGGACCCTTACGGCCCATAAAATTGAAAAGCCTTAGGTGATAGGGATCTAAACCTGTCTCCTAAGCCACCAAATTCCCAAATCCTCTCAGGGCAAATGATGAGTTGCTCCTGACATTATTCCAGTGCAGCAATGCAGATGCCAAATAAAAACCAATTCCTAAATCCTCCCGGGGCAAATGATGAGTTGCTCCTGGTATTATTCCAGTGCATCATTGCAGATGCCAAACAAAAAAAACCAATTCCCAAATCCTCTCGGGGCAAATGATGAGTTGCTCCTGGCATTATTCCAGTGCAGCAATGCAGATGCCAAACAAAAAAAAACAATTCCCAAATCCTCTCAAAGACGGATGATGATTCGCTCCTGGTACCATATTCCAGTGTAGCGATGCTGATGTCGACTCAAATCAAACAAAACAAACCAACCAATTCTAACATCGACCTCTACGTCAACAAGTGACACTCCGCGCCGGGGAAAAGTCGATCAGCGACACTCCGTGCCGGGGAAAAGTCGATCAGCGACACTCCGCGCCGGGGAAAAGTCGATCAGCGACACTCCGTGCCGGGGAAAAGTCAACCACCGACACTTCGCGCCGGGGAAAAGTCAACCACCAACACTCCGCGTCGGGAAAAAGTCGATCAGCGACACTCCGCGCCGGGAAAAAGTCGACCAGCGACACTCCGTGCCGGGGAAAAGTCAACCCGACACTCCGCGCTGGGGAAAAGTCGATCAGCGACACTCCGAGCCGAGGAAAAGTCAACCACCGAAACTCCGCGCCGGGGAAAAGTCGATCACCGAAACTCCGCGCCGGGGAAAAGTCGATCAGCGACACTCCGCGCCGGGGAAAAGTCGATCAGCGACACTCCGCGCCGGGGAAAAGTCGATCAGCGACACTCCGCGCCGGGGAAAAGTCGACCACCGACACTCCGCGCCGGGGAAAAGTCGATCAGCGACACTCCGCGCCGGGGAAAAGTCGACCAGCGACACTCCGCGCCGGGGAAAAGTCGATCAGCGACACTCCGTGCCGGGGAAAAGTCAACCCGACACTCCGCGCCGGAGAAAAGTCGATCAGCGACACTCCGCGCCGGGGAAAAGTCAACCCGACACTCCGCGCCGGGGAAAAGTCGATCAGCGACACTCCGTGCCGGGGAAAAGTCAACCACCGACACTCCGCGCCGGGGAAAAGTCAATCAGCGACACTCCGTGCCGGGGAAAAGTCCACCACCGACACTCCGCGCCTGGGAAAAGTCAACCACCGACACTCCGCGTCGGGGAAAAGTCGATCAGCAACACTCCGCGCCGGGGAAAAGTCAACCAGCGACACTCCGTGCCGGGGAAAAGTCAACCCGACACTCCACGCCGGGGAAAAGTCGATCAGCGACTCTCCGTACCGAGGAAAAGTCAACCACTGACACTCCGCGCCGGGGAAAAGTCGATCAGCGACACTCCGTGCTGGGGAAAAGTCAACCACCGACACTCCGTGCAGGGGAAAAGTCGATCAGCGACACTTCGCGCCGGGAAAAAGTCAACCACCGACACTCCGCGCCGGGGAAAAGTCGATCAGCGACACTCCGTGCCGGGGAAAAGTCAACCCGACACTCCGCGCCGGGGAAAAGTCGATTAGCGACACTCCGTGCCCGGGAAAGTCAACCCGACACTCCGCGCCGGGGAAAAGTCGATCAGCGACACTCCGTGCCGGGGAAAAGCCAACCAACAGCGAGACTCCGTGCCGGGAAAACGTCAAGCTGACACTCCGTTCTGGGGACACGTCAGCAAGCGACACTCTGCATCGGGGAAACGTCCAACACAGACACTTCGCATCAGGGAAACGTCCAACAACAGACACTCCGTCTCGGGGAAACGTCGACCAGCGACACTCCGTGCCGGGGACACGTCTACCAAATCGCTCCGGATCAGAGCGTCGATCGTCCATGTCGTAAAAAGGGCAGTGCATCCCAAAAAGTGCGAACCAAAGCAAGTCGCCTCCACGTGAAAGAAGATCCATCAATTTCATGCACACGACCCACATATGCTGTGTGCATTTATTGATGGGGGCAATTTGTTGGGGTAAAAATTTACACCCCGGTTGACCGAGTCAAAGTCAAGGTCAACCCCCAAGCTAGGTAGGCCCAAGCCCAGGTCAAGCAGGTCCATACCCAAGTCGAGCCCGCGGCCAGCCTCCCTATGCCAACAACAAAAATCATGTAACAAATAATTTTTCTGTAATTTTTTATGCATGAATGTATGCAAAATGGGCATAAAGCCAATATTTTGTAAGCCCATGGTTTATGTGCAAAAAGAAATGGCACATGAGCCATGGGATGTGCAAAATGCCATTTTGCAAAGTCCAAGGGGGCTATATGTAAATATGTAAGCCTATATAAGGCAACATGATGATGAATAAAAAAACAACACTTTTCATTCTCTAAAAAAAAACAAACCTAGGGTTTGTATTTCTTTCCCTTTTCTGAAGGTCTCAAACCTTCTTCTTTCTTTTGAATTAAATCAAGAGTTTTACTCTTCCTTTTCAAACACAAGATAGTTTTTCACCACCAAACCCACAAAGGGGAACTTGGATCTGTCTTTAGATCCCCAAAAGGAGAGATTTTGAGATCTCACATCTCTTGATCTTCAAGATCCAGCTAACAGAGGAGGAAGAAGAAGAACCTCTTCCATTAACCCCAAAAACACACTTAGGAGTCCAACTCCACTCTGATTTCTCTTCCGAGAATCTTTTTAGGCTAAAAGCCTCTTTTCCTCGCCGGCGCTCAAGCGCAGAGCGCCCACGTGCCGACACATGGCGCGCTTGCACAACAGCGCCCTGCGATCGAGCGCAAAGCGC
The DNA here is from genome assembly GCA_030015575.1 of Agapanthus africanus. Taxonomy (NCBI): domain Eukaryota; kingdom Viridiplantae; phylum Streptophyta; class Magnoliopsida; order Asparagales; family Amaryllidaceae; genus Agapanthus; species Agapanthus africanus. The sequence continues at coordinate 402,809,620 of CM057349.1, read as the reverse complement.
CCACATGGCGCGCTTGCGCTCAAGCGCAAGCGCTCGAGCGCAAGTCTCCCCCGTGCCGACACGTGGCGCGCTTGCGCTCAAGCGCAAGCGCTCGAGCGCAAGTCGCCCCCATGCCGACACGTGGCGCGCTTGCGCTCAAGCGCACAACGCTCTGGTGCAAGTCGCCCCCGTGCCGACAGGTGGCGCACTTGCGCTCAAGCGCAAGTCGCCCCCGTGCCGACACATGGCGCACTTGCGCTCGAGCGTCAGGCGCTGAAGCGCAAAGCGCCCACGTGCCGACACGTGGCGCGCTTGCGCTACAGCGCCCTACGCTCAAGCGCAGAGCACCCACGTGCCGACACGTGGCACGCTAGCGCCTGAGCGCATAGCACCTGGGCGCACAGCGCCCAAGGTGCTGGCCCCACGCATCTTTTGGATGCCTTTTCCCCCTCTTTCTTTTATATATACATATATACATATATATATATATATATACAAATATGTATACATATTTGCACACACACGTGCTCCACGACACTGTTCCTGTTAGAAAAAAATTTCTAACGGGACGCTGCCCCGCATCCCGTAAGGGGGCTGCTAGCCCCCTTGACCCCCAACGCGCTATCCGAGTAGCGGGACCCCCGTAAAAACTCTGCGTGGCTCCCGGTATATCCAAAAAACCCCTTTCAAAACACAACACACGCACACCGCATATTGAGTTCGCATGACCAGTTTAACCCGTTAATCGAAGCTTCCCTCGCCCCAAAAGCGAGGGGTAATTAACGGCAGCTTAGTCCGTGGCTGCCGGAGATTCGGATCCTCACAATCATTAAACCCCGGCCTACCCTAGGCAGGGGGAATCTGTAGTACGCCTGGCAAGCGCGCGCGTATTCCCATCTCAATGGGGTGACGAAAAACACCCTACAAAGATGCGTATACCCTAGTCTACTCTGCTGTATCGATGCCCTGTCTCGATACACCCTCGACTAGGAACAGTTATAGAATGTACTCGTTGACTACCTTGGCCCCACTAGTATGATCTCATCATAGTCCTAGTAGTCAAGTACATATACTAAGGGCTTTATCAACATGTGAGAGCAAGACAGTAAACCAATACAAGTCAACATGTTCAGACAAAGTGTAACCAGATAGCATACTATCATATCGAGCAAGAACGTCCTTTCTATATATATCCAAGCATCCACTATAATATATGTAAATTCCCGTTTTCATCAATAAAATCTTTCTATATTTTCCTAGTCCCCTGAATGTTTCCCTATTTTTTTCCTCGTAATTTTGTGTGAAATTGGTTGCTAGATTTGAGTATTTAAAATATTTCTAAACATTTAAAATTTTAAATAAAGCCCAAAACAAAAACTAAATATATATAAATCCCCAAGCCAGCCCACTTCCACATTCATTTTTCTTACAAAACAAAACTAATAAAATCAATTTAATCCTCAAGCCGGCCCGGCCCAACTCCTTACCCAAACCTACGCCTAGACCCTAGCCGACCCATTAGCACCCTCTTCCTCACTTCGTTTTCATTTTCCCGCCCCTTTTTCTTTTCTGCGCTTCCCACGTCGCCCACGTCGCCTCGCCGCGCCCCCACTCGCGACCACGACCCACGACCCAGACCCACGATCGAACGTGCGCTCACAAGCTCCTCAACCCCTCCTCATCCCTCTAACTCTCTCTACTTCCTCCCTCCTCCTCTCCTCTCTCCAAAAAACATCCTGCTTCATCCCCTACACCCACTGAACCACGACAACGACGACGATCTCAGTCACCTCCTCCCACTAAAAGCTTGCTCCTCTCTCCAAAACGCTGAGCCGGCCCCTCTCCTCGCCACCACTTCAACCCACCTCCGAGCCCCCTGCACACCATCTCGCCGACGATCACCCGCTCCCATCGCGCCGCCGGCCACCTCGTCGACCTTTCTGCATCATCTCCTACCAACCCGAGCACACCCACTGCTTCCTCCCTCTCTACTCGGCCACCAAGCTTCGAGCCTCGAACCCCCTGCTGCACCCTCGCCGGAGCTACCTCCGCCGACCACCGCCGACCCCGGCACTGCCTCCTTTCCAGCACCCAAATGTCTCCGAAACCCCACCATCACTCGCAGCCGCCTCGCCCAGAAACCCAAGCCCTGCTGCCAAGAATCAAAACTCGAGCCGAGGCCGTGAACTCTAGCCGTGCCGTTCGTGGCGTGTTCGTGCCGTTGCTGCTGCCGTGCATCGTCAACGCGTCTGCAGGCAAGTTACCTACTTGCTTCATGCTAATTGTACTATTAAAAATAGAAATACAGTTAAATTCCGCGTAAACGCTTCGTGTGACTTAATATAGTGTATGTGTTCGACATAGAACCCGAATGAAAAACTTCCATTAAACTGACGGAATTGATCACATGAATTGGCCCATGTGGTAATGAACATCATGTTAAAACTTGGCTGAAAAATATAATCGTTACTGACGTGAACGATCATCCCCAATGACACCCGTTAAAACTAAAAATTTTCCGCGTCTGAAACTTGTAAAAATCATAATTAATTGTTTAAGAATTGAAATGATACGTTCGAGGGCTCAAATCGAAGATGACTCGACGACCTGGAACCCCATAAAAGTTTTAAATTGTTTCTATACTGAAAAGATGATGGAAAATGGTTCGGAGAGCGGCTCTGGACTGCAGTCCAGAGCAGCTTTGGCTGTTGATTTCCATCTTGTACTGCTTACCCTCTAGTGCTTGAACATGTTGTGTTGCGGAACCCTAGACCATAGTGAAGACGAAACAGTTAGCTAAATAATAAAAGTGATTTCAGCCCTTTTTACCATCGTTTACTATTTAAACTGTAATTTAAATGAACAGGACGTACAGCAGTCCCAAACAGAAACAGAACTGATACCCTATTGTTGTACAGTACATAACTTCTGACGTAGAGGCGCGATTGAGAATACGTATGGTGAGTTGGAAACCCTATTGAAAAACCTAAATTTCGTTCAACTATATCATCTCTAAATTCTGATCCCAACAGGGTGAAAATTGTGTTGCGAAATGGACGTTCAGTTCAGGAACTTAAATTCCAGCAGCGAACACTTAAAAAGAAACGGTTGTAACTTGCAAACCCAAAATCCGATTGTACTGAAACAAATTTTTCTGAACTACCGACTGAGTTTACTTGCTACCTCCTTTGTATCATTTTACTGAATTTTGAACGTATGATTTAAGGTAATTTTTATAAGTTCATAAGGTGCATAATAGTTCATATTACACATGACTTGTCAACTGCATAAATGCACATATTTTACCCGATTGCCATACACATAGTGATAGCGCGCGTTATTGTTCAGTGTATAATGCATTGTCGTGCGTGAATGGTATTGGCTTAGGAGTGTCAAGTACGCCAATAGAAAAGTGAATGATTCGTGACAGTGAACAATACAGTGAACAGTGACAAAACCGTGTTATTGGTGCATACTTGTAAACGACTAGACCATACTCATAAATAGTGTAAACCTGAGAAAAAGAGGAAATCGAAATGGAAAGAGTATTGTATTTAGCGAGGACGGTGATTTAGAGGATGATCATTAGAACATCGACTCTTATATATATTAGGTTGGGCCTAGCGGTCCGGCTGACAGGGTTATGTCCCGGGCGATAGCGGGCCGTAGTCTCGGGTATGTACGAGACCCTCGTTAAACATGATCCTCCTTTCCACAACTCGATTTCAAAGATGACTTAGAGACCGATAGGGATACGGATCATACTTTGCACCAGTTAGTGACATATTGATTACCTGCATTTTACTTCCACTGTTATTATCTTCCTTGCCTGTTTCTTGTCACTATTATAATATTGCTATTACGTCGCTCTGACGACCTGAGTATGCATGCTCTGACCTCGAGGAAGAACCAGCGCAGGAGTCGGACTTGCTTTTCGAGCTTGCGGAGATTTAGTCGGGAGTACCTCCTTCACTTTTACTGGTTTCCCCAAAGAGACCTTGTATTCGAACTTGGTTAGTAGTTATTTTTCTTGTTTTATTGTAAATTATGAACAATGAAAGTTGATGTAATAATTTAGTGATGTATTTTCTTTACTTTTGTGCTTTGTTTATTGATTACCATGTAATGCTAGAAGCCGAAGTGTGACTACGGCGGGATTATTCCTTGACCGTAGGAGCATGGCTGGCCTAGTCATCCCTCGTTTTCCGTATTTTGGAAAGCGGGGCGTGACAATATACATCATATGTACAACAATGACCTATAGGGCATATATACAACTAACAAGCTCCCACTTGCACTATGGCCAGCTGTTGTAGTATCTCATACCCAACATCCCGAAGAGTCTCTCAAATTGTATTTAGGGAATGGCCTTCGTGAGTGGATCCACAATGTTGTCCTTCATATCAACTCTCCTGACCTCGATTTCCCGGCGATCAACTATCATCCGGATCAGGTGATACCGCCTCAGAATTTGTCTGGACTTCTGATGGGACCTGGGTTCCTTGTCCAAAGCCATGGCTCCATTGTTATCACAATACAAAGGTATTGGATGCTCAATGGACAGAACCACACCAAGTTCAGTGATGAACTTCTTCATCCAGACAGCCACTTTGGCAGCATCGTGGCAGCGATGTATTCAGCTTCCATCGTCGAGTCTGCCATGGTTTCTTGCTTGGAACTCTTCCAACAAACCGCTCCTCTATTTAGGGTGAAGACAAATCCTGAGTGCGACTTAGAGTCGTCCTTATCACTTTGGAAGCTCGAATCGGTAAAGGACTCCACTTGGAGTTCTCCGTTACCATACACCGAGAACATCTCCTTAGTTCTTCTCAAGTACTTGAGAATGTTCTTCACAGCTATCCAGTGACTCTCTCCTGGATCTGTTTGATACCTACTCACTACACTTAGTGAGTATGCTACATCGGGTTTGGTACATAGCATCGCGTATATGATAGAGCCTACTGCCGAAGTATAGGGTATCCCTTGCATGCGAGCTCTTTCCAAATCAGTCTTGGGAGACATCTCTTTGGAGAGAGTAAGTCCAGAGATCATGGGTTGGTTCCCACGCTTTGATTCTTCCATACTAAAATTCTTTAGTATGGTGTCAATGTACCTGGATTGGGACAATCCCAGTATCCGTTTGGATCTATCTCTATAGATCTTAATGCCGAAAATGCAGGAGGCATCACCTAGATCTTTCATTGAGAATCTTTGTGATAAGAAGAGCTTGACCGAGTGCAGCATAAGAACATCATTTCCTATCAAGAGTATGTCATCCACGTACAGTACGAGGAAGACAACCTTACTCTCTGCAACCTTCTTGTAAATACAAGGTTCATCTATGTTCTTGATGAAGTCAAACTCTTTGACTACAATATCAAAGCAGATGTTCCAATTCCACGATGCCTGCTTTAACCCGTAGATAGATTTAAGCAGCTTGCACACCTTTCCGCTGCTCCCACTATCTACGAAGCTCTCTGGCTGAGTCATGTACACGCACTCCTCTAAATCACCATTTAGAAAGGTGGTCTTAACATCCATTTGCCAGATTTCGTAGTCATGGTATGCAGCAATGGCAAGTAAGATCCGGATGGACTTAAGTATAGCCACTGGAGAAAAGGTTTCGTCATAATCCATATCTGGTCATTGCCGAAAACCCTTTGCAACAAGTCTAGCTTTGTAAGTCTCAACTTTTTCATCTACACCAAATTTCTTCTTAAAGATCCATTTGCTCCCAATAGGTTTTACCCCTTCAGGAGCAACTTCCAAAGTCCATACTTTGTTGGTGTACATGGATTCCATCTCAGATCGCATTGCATCCAGCCATTTCACAGAGTCCCCACTCGTGATGGCTTGCTCGAAGCTAGTTGGGTCATCATCTTCCATGATTCAATCCTCGCTCCCACCATCTACGAGAAAACCATAGTATCTCTCAGGTGGATGAGGAACCCTACTAGATCGGCAGAGAGGCTGGGGTTCGTTGGGAACTACTGAATCATCTGGTTCCATTAAATTTTCAGTTGTAGTTTGTGGTGCTGGAACTTTTTCCAGCTCTACCGCTTCGCCACTAATTTCTTTTACAAGAAATTGCTTTTCTAAAAAGGTGGCGTATTGAGAAACAAACACTTTTTGTTCCTCAGCGTGGTAGAAAATATATCCTTGGGAATTCTTAGGATATACTACAAACTTGCAAAGAACTGATCGTGCCTCGAGTTTGTCCGGATTTTGCCTTTTGACATAGGCCGGACAACCCCATATCTTAACTCGTTTAAGATATGGTCTCTTCCCACTCCATATCTCATATGGTGTGGTAGGTACAGATTTAGACGGAACTTGATTCAATAGATATGCCGCTGTCTCAAGCGCATAACCCCAAAAGAAAATAGGTAATTTAGCGGTGCTCATCATAGAGCGCACCATATCTAATAAGGTGCGATTCCTCCGCTCCGATACACCATTGTGCTGTGGTGTATAGGGAGGAGTAAGCTGAGAGAGAATCCCATTCTCTTTTAGATAGTCCAGAAAATCATTGCTCAAGTATTCTCCTCCTCGATCAGTTCGAAGGATCTAAATACTTTTGCCCGTTTGGCTCTCTACTTCGTTCTTATATTCTCTGAATTTCTCAAAAGCTTCAGACTTATGTTTCAACAGAAACACATGTCCGTATCTTGAGAGATCTTCAGTGAATGTAATGAAGTATGATGAACCGTTCCTGGCATGTGTAGACATGGGACCACATACATCACTATGTATCAGTCCCAAGAGTTCCGTAACTCTTTCTCCGTGTCCATTAAACGGAGTTTTGGTCATTTTGCCTTTGAGACATGACTGGCAAGTGTTATAAGATGAAAATTCGAACGGATTTAAATATCCATCCTTATGCAACTTAGCTAGTCGTGCGCATTGATATGACCTAGTCTATAATGCCACAAGAAGGATTCGTTCATTTTTGAACTCTTCCTCTTGTGTGTATTTTGTACATTAAGTACTGTAGTTTGATTGAGAACGTATATGCCATTATTTAACGAGCCTGCTCAAATCAACTTTTGATTCAGGAAGATGTTCATAACATTATCCTGTATTACAAAATTATATCATTCTTTACTCAATAAAGAAACTGATATAAGATTGCATATCAGGGTCGGAATGTAATAGCATTCGTTCAGAATCAATGTATTACCATTTGGTAACACAAGATGATATTCGCCAACTGTTTTGGCTGCAACATTTGCACCATTCCCTACTCTTACGGAATGATCACCCTCTCCCAGTTTCCTACCTTTCCGTAGCCTATGTAACATATTACATATGTGGGATCCTTATCCGGTATCTAATACCCAGGACGTAGAGTGAACCGAGAAACAGTTCTCGATAACTAACACACCTGAAGAAGATGCATCAGCATGCTTATTCTTCGTTTGGGCGACGTGAGAATCCAGATATTCTCCTATTTTCTGCTCGGACTTATAACAATTATAAGTAGGAGCGGGACCAACGTTCCCCTGCTCAGTATAACAAGCGGGTTCAGTCAATACATCCATATTATTATCTTGATTAAGGCCTGACATGGTCACTACCTGGAGAGAGAGAGAAGAAAACACTTTAGCGTATGCTCTTGCAAGATTAAATTGGTTATTATCTTATCTAATCAGGATGGCTCCCACTGCTTTTTATCAAATCTTCCTTAAAACCCTAAAAGGTAAGATTAGCCGGAATTAATTATACCTTACAAGTTCGCCAATCTTTCGGCCAGGCCAGTGTTGGTACTTTGAGGGAGGTTCCCCGTGTTTTCGCACGGACCTAATAGAATAAACCTCGTTTTCCCGGAGGCATAACCCCGTTAACACCTTTCTAAACACCTGCTTGATCGGCTAATTGTCATGTGTAAAACTCTCCCAGGAGTAATTCTTACTCGCAGTGGGTATCAGGATACAACTATCTCATAGAAGGTATGCAATCTCATTGCAAATTTCAATACTTAAAATTCCCGATAATGCTTTTGCCCCTAGCAACTTATGACCTTAACATAGTCAACAAATCATAATTGCTAGCCAAGTTCAACCCGTCATTTCCCGATTGAATTAAACTCACCTGCACGACCCTTAACATAGTCAACAAAGTCGTACAACTACTCTAATCCAATCACATCTCATGTATTAGCAGATAAGCACTAATTAGCTACAGCACACTACGCCTTAACATAGTCAACAAACGTAGCACGAATACTAAGTAGTACTTATCTGAAATGACGGAGGGCTACGCAGGTTTTTATGAAAACCATGAGCGTAATGAACTTGATATCGTTGTAGAAATAAGTAATTTTGAAAAGGAGTGTTCTTAAGGCTTTTCTAGTTTCGCTAAAGAGGTCACTCCCGGTGAAAGGATCTCGGCTCTTTCCTTATTGAATAAGGTGCAGGATATTTCACAAATACCGCAGTGCAAAGCAAGAACTATAAAAGCAATCAAAAACTAAAACCGTGGGTTTGTAGTATCTGCCAGTTTTGCTAAAGAGGTCACTCCCGGTGAAGGGATCTCGGCTCTTTCCTCATCGAATAAAGTGCAGGGTATATCATATATACCACTATGCAAAGCTAAAACTGTAGCTACCCTTTTTGAAAATTTGATTCTACAACATCTTTTAGGTTTCTTTTCTTTTATTAATCTCATTAGTAAATCCTATCATTTATGCTTTCTAAGCATCACAGAAGAAACGAAAATACAACGTACGCTTATGCCATCCGCATTCGCCACAATGTTCCGTTATGCACCGTTAGGTTACTTAACTAACGGCATACCAGGACGGGACTAGCGCGGGTGTAAAACATAAGCAACGTTTATTATATATCATATATACAATAATAAAGCATTCGTCTCATGCATATAATATGATCACATCACAGTATATCAGCAGCAGAAGAAACATATGGAATATTGGATATACTAGGATGCCCGTGTTTTATTTCGAGCCTGTATAAAATACGGATTCCACGGTCGCGATGAATAGCCAAACCCACATCCCTAGACCCCTATGAGAGCGGCAAGTAACACTGCCAATTCTAGGGTTAGGAGACCCGGTCTCGACTCCTCGAGATGGCCTCCCACAGGACCCTAGAACCCAGTTACTTGTGCTCCCCTCCTTGGGTCTATCCTAATGCGGAAAAGTAAATAATATACAATGGTGACATCATTCTCAACCCGGAAGTGCCCCAATAAAAGAATATTACATACATTGAATTTTACATGAATGAAAATAAAAACGCTCATCTCACATAAAACCCAGGCTATTCAGAACACGACGATCTAATATAATATATCACAGCAACACATAATATCTCATATCATCAACGTAAGAAAGTATGCGTATCCCGATTGTCGTTGATGTATAGCAACGAATCCGGCAATACCCCACATATTACACTTACGGTCGCAGAAAAGAAAATGAAAAACTACAACATTTGGAATCCATAATCTCCTTAAAAATCTTAAACCCGAAATATCACATATTACGGATTTCATGCCTAACTATATGAATTCCACATATTGTATCACAATCACAGAATATCAAGACGATGTTTAACGTTTCGATTGAATCAACATACACTCACAAATTACCCCCGTGAGCTCAACACTTGAGTAAAGTCAAAACACTTAAAAACCGTGCCACAGTGTCTATGGACCAGCCGTAGAAGGAGTTAACCAATGCCTCATTTATGACACCAAGGAACTACGGCAAACCCTAGGGTTCGTTCGCGGTTCCATGGGCATAGAATCGATTTAAGGTTAGTAAGTCTTCTAGAGGGTCTATAGGGGTACTTGCACGATTTTACGAATATAATCAACTTCGGAAAATTACAACACTTGGAAATTTCAGCGGGGTACAAAATGTGGTGGCGAAGTTCGATCGAATTGCTAAAAATAGTCAAGGTTACCAATACAGTGTTAAATTATATGACTACGAAGCACTACGAATTAGCTCCAGGTCAAACCAATCATCACATGAAAATTGGGCTAAATAAACAACACTAGGAAACCCAAATAGAACACAAAAGAGCACGGATGAAATACGGAGGGCAGAGGAGGTAATGGGGCCGGGCAGGCCGGATTCTTGGCCTTGGTGCTCGGCCAAAATCCGAGCCCCCCCGTGTTTCACCCATGTTCATAGTTTGTCCTATATATCAATCTGCACCTGTTTGAAAAATTTTTAAAGGAATTTTTTGAAAATTTACAGAAAGCAAAATGGGGGTTTCATAATACCGTATTTCAGAGTCGATTTTGTTTTCGTATTTGTTTTAACACCGTGTTTAAAATTCTAGCTTGGCTCTGATACTACTGTTGGGCTTCCTTTGCACCTAGTCTAAGGTTTGGTAGCATCACTCATGCCATTTTAAAAATTAGAGAGGTGCAAAGCAAACAAACCATGAATGTTTGCTAGAAATATTAGGGTAACAAGTTTGTATCACATACAAAGGAGTATCTATCACATAGAGTTTAGGATTACAACCTTTGTAGTCCGTTCCTTCGCTTCATAAGCTCCGTGTTGAGGTCCCTTCGCTGCGATCATCAAGAACTCCGACTCTCGAGAGGCTCCATGAGGTGAATGATGCATCTTGCTTGAAGTCTTCTTGATCTAAGATGATCTACCTTGAAAAATCTCTAACCCAAGCTTACACTTCACTAATGAAATAATTAGAGAAGTGAACACCCTAATCTAAGTGGCTAGAATAGATGAGGATAATGAAGTAGGAATTTTACACTCTTTTGTTTTCAATTTCTCACTTAGAATCATCACACAACAAAAAGCTAGTGAAGCTTTTCAAGAGGAAGAAGATGAACAAAAGCTTTTGTGATGAATAGTAAATTATTGTTGTGGTTACAATTGCAACCATGGGTTAAGAATGGGATCCTTAACCCTTGTAGAGAATAAACCATGGGTTGAGGGTTTGGGTTGGGTTAACAAATATCTCCACAAAATATCAAAGAAAAATGACAAAGTCAAAGCTTCATGAAGCTTCCACAAACCTCATCCAAATAGTTAACCCTAATCCAAACCCTAACTTGGTTTAAACTTAAAATCCATGTTGCATTTGTAACCCTAACATGTTACAATATTATATATCACATATATAATATATATGTAACAAAAGAAAATAATACAATTAACATATATCGCATATACATCAATGTATTATCCGGTGAGAAAAAAAATCAATAAAGCGAGCTTATATTAGTTAATGTAACGTAATGTATTACATATATAATTATACATTAAATTATCGAATCAACACTTGATCTGATAATCCGGCTATATGACATATAACCGACTAATATAACATGTACCAACTCATCGAATCAACACTTGATCCGATGACCCGGCTATATCACATATACCCGGCCGATATCACATATCATGAGAATAGAATACGGTATCTCATATCGTATTATTCCCGGTCCAGCACATATCACATATGTGCTCCTACTCCGTTTTGCCTGAGCCAGGAAACATCTGTGTAGGACTCTAAAGAATCGTCAATACGCCGGCAGTAGGTGATGATCATATCAAACACCCACAAGCTGCAAGCGGTCAGCTAAACTTAACAACTACCAAGGTATTAAGCGATCAGAAGATCAACAAGTAAGCCTGTACATTCTCCTGTGAATCCAATCAGTAACACTACCGTATAGTCCGATCTCTTCGTCTCATATGTCGCATATCCAGTCTAGGGGTGGTAAACGTCAGACCCCAGTAACCGATAAGTCGTGTCGATGTGAGGTTCATAACGGGTCGAGAAAATACTGATAATTTTTAACAGCAGCATTCCATATCAGCCCTGGCCAGGGACTTCTAGTTATAGCCAATCGAATACAGCACAACATCAACTCCCTATACCGGGAGAGACGAAACCTCTCCAATCGCTCATTGCCTCCATGTGATTCGGGACTGTACCAAAAAGCCACCGTTTTGCACGCCCTCTTGGACGTGGTAAGGTGGAAATCAAAGCACAGTAGGAATCACACAAGACTCTATGACGATCTCGGGTCTACAGACTAACCTGTACCAGTGTCACCGGAGAACTGCTATCTGACGATAGGTATAATACCATCTAGGAGTTCTCGGCGAGTCCGTTCAGTGTACTCAGTCTCCACTGAGCACCCGTATACCATCTTTGATGTCAAACACCGATGGATATGGGATCATCCATCGCTCATCATATGGGTCAAGATGCGTATACACTAGTCTACTCTGGTGTATCGATGCCCTGTCTCGATACACCCTCGACTAGGAACAGTTATAGGATGTACTCGTTGACTACCCTGGCCCCACTAGTATGATCTCATCATAGTCCTAGTAGTCAAGTACATATCCTAAGGGCTTTATCAACATGTGAGAGCAAGACAGTAAACCAATACAAGTCAACATGTTCAGACAAAGTGTAACCAGATAGCATACTATCATATCGAGCAAGAAAGTCCTCTCTATATATATCCAAGCATCCACTATAATATACATCATATGTACAACAATGGCCTCTAGGGCATATATACAACTAACAAAACCAATCCCTGTAATTGAGGGAAAAACGATTAATGGTAAACCCAGGAATCATTAGTCGTATTTTGAGACTAAGATTTCCTCAGGGGGATGTGGGACGAATATCGTTCTGGGATATCATCAGTTGAAAGATCGATAGTCATATTTAGGATTAAGATCGGTTTGGGAAGTAATGAGCACATGGGCTCAGATGGTCTGAATTAGGGGGTTTCTACTCTTAAGGGACCTAACCAACTTGGGCTTGGTCCACTCAATTTCTTTTTATTTGAAAAAGAGTGCTAAGCACTTGTTTGGGCTCAGTCCTCCTTTTTGTACAAAAGTGCTAAGCACTTATGTAAGTTCTGACGCTCACATATAATCATGTGGGGTTTTCATTCATGCGAATTGTCCAATAAGTGTTAAATACTTTACCCCTTTTGTCTTTATATGGAGTGCTAAACACTCTTTATAGCGCCCACGTGCGAAACACGTGAGGAGCTAGGCGCTAGGTGCTGCTTAGTGGGTGCCAAGCATTTTCATTCTGTAGTGCCCACGTGAGTGTTACGTGGGACGTTGGACGCTGGGCGCTAAGGCGCCACCCACTGAGTGCTAAGCGCTCCTGAGTTCTGAAGATCCACGTGAGAGGCACGTGAGATGCTAGGCGCTGAGCGCCGCTTATTGAGTGCTAAGCACTCCTTATTTAGTGGCACCCATGTGAAGGGCACATGATGCACTGGGCGCCGCCTACTGAGCGCTAAGCTCTCCTTAGTTCTAAGGCGTCCACGTAAGGGACACGTGAGACGCTAGGCGCTGAACGCCTCTTATTAAGTGCTAATCACTCCTTATTTAGTGGCGCCCACGTGAGGGGCACGTGATGCGCTGGGCGCTGAGTGCCGCCCACTGAGTGCTAAGCACTCCTGAGTTCTAAAGCATCCATGTGAGGGGCACGTGAGACGCTAGGCGCTGAGCGCCGCTTACTGAGTGCTAAGCACTCTTGAACTCTCTCTTTTTTTTGAATGATCCACAGGATCTTTATCTACTTTTATTTACTTAAAATTTCCAAGAAGAGAGTTCATCTTCCTCGAGAATTTAATTCTCTGTTCTTTCGAAGCTTTCTCCTTTTTTTAAGCTTATGGAGGGTTTTTCCTCTTTAGACTTGAAGTCTTGAGTCCTTTATATAGTAGGGGCAGTTTGTTGGTTAGCTCCGAAGAAATCTCTCATTAAGAGATCCCAAATGATTTGGGGATTTTACCCATCGTTAGATCTTTGATCTAAGAACTTCTATTTTACAGAAAATATTTTCTTGTTTTTAACAAGATTATGGAAATATTTACCCATACAGAATTTATTCTGTAGATCGGTGATTCTTTAATCATCATTGGGTTTTTAATCCAACGGTACTTTTTTTTACAGAGGGCAATCTTTCTTGTTTAGAAAGATTTGAGGAATATTTTCTCTACACAGAATTTAATTCTGCATCTTGATGATTTATCGTCTCCGTTGGATCTTTGATCCAACGCCTCTGCTTAACAGAGAGTGGAATTTAATTCTATTGGATGCCGGCGCTCACGTATTATGCATGTGGGCGCCGCTTAAGATTTTTGTATGCTTTGCACATGGGCGCTGCTCATATAAGAGTTTTTAACTCTGGCGCTGGCGCCCTTGTGGAAGGCACGTGAGGCGTTGCCTCTTGAGTTTTGAACAGAGCCTTGCTCTTTTATTGGGGAAACAAATGCTCCCCCACCGTTGCGCTCACGTGGCTCGCACGTGAGTGCAACGGTGGCACCTTTTCCACCGTTTGATCTTCTTGGAAGTTGAACCGTCTTTCTGTGCTTATAAGTAGGGCCTTTGGCCCTTGAGATGAATGCTGTTCATCTTCCCTAACTCTCTTCTTTCTCTGAGAATTTAATTCTCTTTCCAGAGCTCAGATCTCTGTCCAAGGAAACTCTTTTAGAGTCAAAATTCTGTCAAAATTTGGTAAGAATTATAACCAAACTCTTGAAAGAATCTCTTCATGTCTTAGGGTTTTAACCCATTAACAAAACTTTGCTCTTCTCTTGTAACGATCTCTTAGAGATCTCAAAAAAAGGAAACTTTTTTTTTCTTTTCTTTTTTTTTTACTTGAGTGGATCGTAGATCTTAAAGTTCTTTTAGGGTTTTACCCTGTCTGAAAGCTTTGCTTTTGAGGGTTATGGGATGTTATCCCATTGTTCTACAGAGCATGGCTCTGAAAATTTTTGGGAATTTTATTCCCTCTCTAATTTTCTTAACAGATTTGAAATCTGTTTGCAGAACACAGTTCTCGAGGGAGTTTAACTCCTGAGTCCAATGATGTTTTCTCATTAAATGAGAATGCTTTTGGATTCCATTTTTAATGAGTGACTGCCCCATCATTGATGGGGCGTCACCTTGATTTTGTGGGGCCTATGTCCCTTTTTTATTTATTTATTTTATTTTATTTATTATTATTTTTTGAACTGTAGTGCAGTACAATTTTAAGTGACAAAGAATGTTAAGACTTTAATCATTGCATCAATAGCTGACTCCTCCCTTTTTGTGCAGGTACTATGGCTTCCGATTTCTCTTTTCCTTTTGTACGTTCGGAAAGAGCTTTTTCCAATGCGCCCGTAGATCGGGAAGTCTTCGTGCTTATTAAGGATCATGACCCAGAGCAAAAATCTTTTCATCCGTTGAGGTCATGGTATAGTCAGATTATCCGAGGTCAGCGCGGTTTTTCTTGTGCAGCACCTTCGGAGCCAATCCCAGCGATTCATTACGCTGATCCACCTCAAGTGACTTACGCCGTAGAAGAGGTTAACTAGACCTCGGAAGGTGGTCTTCAGCTTTCCATGGCATCGATACCCGTACAGCCATCGATGGCCTTTGACATTTTAGGGCGACGGATATGCCAAGGTGAGTCGCGCCCTTCATGGCAAGTTTATATGATAGGATTGAAGCCCCGTCATTCGGCCAACTAACTATAGTAGGCCCGGTATATCCTGTCGTCCAAGAAGTCGCTGCTATTAAAGTCCGGGTTTTACCCTGTAATCTACGCATCTCTCTTTCATTACCACGCTCCCCATGTGTGGTGGATCAAGTCATTTTTAGAACAATGGAACATCCTGACCCATACCTTTCTCTTATCGAAGTTTCGATTTCATTGGAAGAGTTCGCGGAGATCTCCGGCTTATCCATCAAAGGGGAGCGCTATGAAGAGATACTTCCCCTCGATGAGTACATCTTTGCCACTAGGTCAGTGGTATGGGCTTTACCCCAGAGAACGCCGTTCAACATGAGTTCCCTAGCCTGATCAAAGTGTTGAACATGTACGAGAATTTATTCCTGGAGTCTGGCAGGCATGGGGTTAGCTTCGCAGATTTTATCGCCCGCTTTCTTCATCCGGAAGTTCTGTCTAAGCAGGCCACGAAATTCGCCAAACTCGACGACTCGTTCAGGTTTGGTTTAGATAACTTGCCGACGGCGGAAATGGATCTGAAGAATTTCTTTATTCCAGAAACTCCAGTTGTCCCCTTTGCGGAGATCGCTGCCCCAGGTGTTGACGAAGAGTCGTTCTTTTTGGGGTTCATAGGCCTGTGGCTGAGTTGGTTCGCGCTTCCGACGCACCCCCGCTACATGAGGCCATCTGTTTTTTATCCGGCTCATCGCATCGTTGTAGGGATGCGCGTGGCCGTTGGGATCGCTGGGTTAGCTCATCTATACCAAGGCCTGAGTTTAGCAGCTGACGCTGCTCAGCCGTGGGTAAAGCCCGTGTATCTCCCATTGCATTACTTTACATCATGGATCGAGATGCACGTGCTGGGTGCCTTTGGTGTTCACAAATGACCCCGATTCTACGAAAGCTACAGCTTCCCCGGGTCATGCATCTAGTTGACGCTTCTGCTCCAGACCCGTCACAGCGAGAGGCTCGACGATTGCTCCTTCGACCACTCATATTGGGGACAATATGATCATTGTCGATAGAGTCTTGACTATCAGCAAAGAATCCACCAAGGTGGTCCAACCATTGCACGATACTTTTATGGATAGGGTTTCTGCGTTGAGGTCCTGGGAGGTCATTGATTTATATGTCAAAAACTTATCTATTACCACAATCAAGAACGACGTCGCTTGGTAGCTAGCCGGTGAGTACGGGTCGGTCCACAGGGATTTTTTGAATCTCCTAGTCGCGCTAATGAGTTAATTCCGAAGAGTGTTCGGACAGATTATTAAATCTAAAAACTAAATTAATCTATATCTAAGTCTTGCTAAGGTTAGGTCTAGGTTAAGTTTGGAAAGTCTATAAATCTCACCGCTTTCTATACCCATATGAAGATCTAATTAGGTGTTATGGTAAATATTAATAAAAGGGATTAGGATGATTGGGAAGATTGTTCTTCTTCTAGATTCTTGTCCTTCCTTTCTTAATCTTTACCCTAACCTCCATGGAAAACATCACAACCGGGCCTTTATACTACGGTATCACTGCTACCTCGACGGATAAGGTGCCGTAGGGAGCGGTATGTGCATGTATGAATAGAGTCCTATGAAAATATATGACGGGCAAGAAAGGGGATGAGAGATCTTCGTCTCTTAAACCTTCCCCAGATCTAACCCTAACAAGCGAGGAGACTACTCACTCATTAGGGAATTAAAATACATTTATCTAGGGCAGAGAATAAAAGATTAACTAGGGCAAGGAATTAAATTTATCTAGGGCAAGAATAGAAAATAACCTAGGGCAGAAAATAAAGAACTTAAAAAAATGATGCTCTCCAAAAGAATGCTGAAATTTATTAATGAAGGGAGGCATGAGAAATTACAATTTTTAGAGTTCTTATTATAGAGAATAGGAAACCCTAGGTTACATTTTGATCCGCATGTCTACAATTACAAATATACCCCTAGGAAATCTTTTCAGAGCCGACAACACAATTTGGTAAAATTTCATCAAGTACGGGCATAGGACGGCCGCGGAACCGCGGCATGGGTAGGCCTTGGGCCGCGGTTCCGCAGCCCTTTGGTGAGTTCAGCTCATGAATTTTCCTGGGCTGCTTTAAGGTTCTTTTGTCTGGTTATTTATTCAGTTCATTTCTCTGTTTGTCTTCTGATTCTTCTCCAGATCTTCAAACAACAATTTGCAATGACTTTTTAACCGTTTGCCTTGATATTTTGGACCTTGCGTTGCCTTATTGATTGTGAACTGTTCTTCGTCTAGGCTTGACTAAGATCCTCCTATTTGTTGGTCAAAAGTCCTTCTTTTGTGTCGTCTTTTGTCTTTTTCACTGTTTTCGCTCCAAAAACCTGTAACCCGTAACATGTAGCAGACATGGGTCAAAAGCACCTGTTTTTATTGTAAAATGCATAAGAATGGGGAATATAAAATGCAATATTATGGTATGAACAGTCATGCACCTGTACTCTATCAGGCCGGGCCTCCTAGTGTTTAGACAGAACGCCTCGGTGCTGTTCATGAGGTACAACCTGCACCGCTTCGCTCAACAATTGGGTTATAATCAGGGTGTTCCTCTTGAAGCGTTTTTAGTCGATCCGGTCGCTACGGAGGAGGGTGTTTCCTTAATAAAAGAGCAAGGCTCTGTTCAAAACTCAAGAGGCAACGCCTCACATGTTTGCCACGAGGGCGCCAGCCCCAGAGTTAAAAAATCTTAAAAGAGCAAAGCTCTGTTCAAAACTCAAGAGGCAGCGCCTCACATGTTTGCCACGAGGGCGCCAGCGTCAGAGTTAAAAACTCGTAAAAGAGCAAAGCTCTGTTCAAAACTCAAGAGGCATCACCTCACGTGTTTGCCACGAGGGCGCTAGCGCCAGAGTTAAAAACTCTTAAAGGAGCAAAGCTCTTTTCAAAACTCAAGAGACAGTGCTACACGTGTTTGCCACGAGGGCGCCAGCGCCAGAGTTAAAAACTCTTATTGGCGCCGCACGTGCACTTCATGTGAGCGCCGGCGCCTGGTAGAATTAAATTCTACTCTATGATAAATAGAGCCGTTGGATCGAAGATCCAACGGAGATGATAAATTATCAGAATGCAGAATTAAATTCTGTTGAGGAAATATTCCTCAAATCTTTCTAAACAAGGAAGATTACTCTCTGTAAAACAGAGTACCATTGGATTAAAAATCCAATGGTGATTAAAGAATCACCGATCTACAGAATAATTTTTGTGTGGGAAAATATTTCCTTAATCTTGTTAAAAACAACAAAAATATCTTCTGTAAAACAGAAATCCTTGGATCAAAGATCCAACGGTGGATAAAATCCCCAAATCAATTAGGATCTTTCAATAAGAGATTTCTTCCACTAATCAACAAATTTGCCTCTACTATATAAAAGACCCAAGACTTCAAGTCTAAACAGAGGAACCCCCCATAAACTTCAAGAAAAAAAAGGGAGAAAGCTTTGAAAGAATAAAGAATTAAATTCTCGAGGAATAATAACTCTCTTCTTGGAAATTTTAGGTAAATAAAAGTAGAAAAGATCCGGTAGATCATTCAAAAAAAGGGGAGAGAGAAGTCAGGAGTACATAGCACTCAGTGGGTAGCGCTCAGCGCTCAGCGTCCCACGTGTCCCTCACGTGGACGCTACAAAATAAGGAGTGCTTAGCATTCAGTGGGCGGCGCTCAGTGCCCATCAGCCTACGTGTCCCTCACGTGGGCGCTACAAAATAAAGAGTGCTTAGCACTCAGTGGCTGGCGCTCAGCGCCCAGCGCCTCACGTGGGTGCTACAAGAAAAGAGTGCTTAGCACTCAGTGGCTGGCTCTCAGCACCCAGCGCCTCACGTGTCTCTCACATAGGAACTACAAAATAAAGGAGTGCTCAGCACTCAGTGAGCGACGCCTAGCGCTCAACGCCTTACATGACCCTCACGTGGGCGCCATAGAACATAAGGGTGATTAACACTCATCATTCAGCACCTGGCGCCTAGTGCCTCGCATGCTTTGCTTGTGGGTGCTTTAAAGAGCGCTTAGCATTCCACATAAAAAAAAGAAGAAAGAGTAAAGTGTCCAACATTTATTGGGAAAACCCCCATGACTGAAAACCCCACATGGTTATGTATGAGCGTCAGAACTCACATAAGTGCTTAACACGTTTTGCAAGAAAAGGGGTCTGAGCCCAAACCAGTGCTTAGCACTTCTTCCAAATAAAAGAAAACTGAGTAGGTCAAGCCCAAGTTGGCTAGGTCCCTAATTCAGATCGACTGAGCCCATGGACTCATCTTTTCCCAAATATGACTCATGACATCAAAAAAAAAAAACCAACCGAGTCCCCAAATGCTCGTCTACATTTAAGTTGACCTAATCTCAAACGAGATTAACGATTCTTAAATCAAACCAAATCCAAATCTAAGAATATACGGATTTGGACTAATCCGCGCCCTATGGGCGACAACATAAATTAGTCTCTGTATACAATCCACGGGCAACCAAAAATAAAATAAATACACACGATACGAAGTGAACTTCCGGAGCAGGAGAAAGTGGTTATCGCGATGCGATAACATAATTAACTACAGGGGCTTGCGCCTGCAGGGAAGAGCGTCCCCACAATCAAAAACCTCTCGCAAATGAGGGGGAATCTGTCGAAATCTGCTATAACGGCCGCATCCGTCCAAACCTCCGATACACGGTGCCATAAATTAACTTGGCGTCTTCGGAGAGGTAGACAGATCAACCCAAATAGCATTTGCCCCCAAATTCAGGCAAGACAATCCATCCCGGTTCATCTCTGTTTTCGGCGGTAAACAAATTCTGGCAAGCCCGATGGGACCTTTTCCTCTTTCCACTCCACACTTTGTGTGTCGTGTTCGTGAACAAATCGCGGTTTACTATAGTTGCCCCTGGATTTGAGGTACTAAGATTTGACATCTTGCTTCTGTGCAGAGAAAAGAACAACAATGGCTTCCAGATGCACCAACTGCAACAGCAATTCCCGCTCCGTCCTGACTGGAGGAGTGACTTATGGGCCCCAAGCGGCCTCCATCTTTGCAATGCCAGTGGAACAGGCGACTCAGGACATTACTGGACTGTTCTGTGGGACCATGATCCCGCCAGCAAGCTTCAGTGTCCCAGTGCCATCACAGGAAGCTCTAAAGAAGTCGGTCTTCGATCGACTTGCGGCCACCACGACCCCTCTCAACGGGTCGTCCAAGTCTTCCACCTCAGTCTTCAATAGACTGAGCCAAAGCTCCAGTAGGCCTGCAAAGAGGCTCGCAATACATGAAGGGGTTCTCCCGAGATGGATAGCCATTCCAGCTCCGGCAGGAGAAGTCGTCAAAGGGGATTCTCCTACTAAAGGATCGGTCTTCGCAAGATTGGCCGTTCTAATTCCTGCTTCTGACGAAGTCATCAAGACTGCTTCCTCTACCAGAAAGTCGGCCTTCGAAAGATTGACCGTCCCCTCTCAACGGACGTCATTCTTCAACAGGCTGGCACCAGCTGTAGCCTTTCATCAAAGCAGGGGGCATAAGGAAGCCACTCCCACAACTGAGGCAATCCCATCTGCAAGGCATGCTCGACGTCGCCACTGGCACCGAGTGAGGAAAGCTGGGGGCAACTCCCTCTCTGGACTTACTCCACCAGCTTCAATGGTGGAAGTTGACGCTGCTGTTCCAATTGGAAACAGCTTTGAACCGCTAGGGAAGGTGCGAAAGAACTCTTCGACCGCGGTGCTGAAGAAATCGCCCGCACATGTTGAAAATATGGTACAAACGAAGCCGGAGTAGCCCCCTCAGCGGCTGTCCTCCCGAATCCACAGAGTCTGGCGGAAAGTCCAAGATTCTGTGATTAACAAGAACTATTCTCGTCGACCGAAGAAAACGAAGGCTCGACAAGAGGGAAGTCATCCCTCTAGCATGCAGTGAGGGACTTCTCAGGCGCCTTTTACAATAGCTCCTTCGACTTCGACTTCTCACAAAAAGAGAAGGCCAGAGAATCTACCACCACCGGCGGCAAATCCCAAGGGTGATGGATCTAAACACCCCAAGTCTGGGGGCATGATCGTGCACACGGCGTACATGGCTTTCGGGAAAGAGGAAAGCCGTGCTTCTATGGGTCATTGACCACAAACTCGGCCGTTGACGAAAGTTCAAGAGCAGCAGCAAAAGCTCCAGGAAATGCTGATGAAAATGTCAGCACTTACTGGGCAGAAAGAAAGCCTAGAATCAATATTTGAGCAACACCAGGAACAAGAGACCGACACCGAGTTCCTGCGGAGGGTGCTTGAAAGGAAGGAGAAGGAGGCCGCGGAACAGGACACTAATATAAAGCAGATGGCATTTCTGTTCAAAGATATGGTTGGGATGATGATCCAGTCGGAACTTCCAGCCGAAGACCCTCCGATAATCATCGAGTATGACAGAGGGGGAACATCAAACCCTCTTCCAGCTTTATCAACAGCCAGGGAGGAAACGATCTCTAAGGCTGCCCTTGATGACTACATAGCTCAACAAATACGAGCTCATCAAGCAAGTGAGGCGGCTGGCAAGTCGTTAGAACTGGGCGACCTTATCCAGGCTGGTACAATCAAATCAAGTACCCGCTATGATATACGATCCCTAAGTTTCATGTGTATAAGGGGACGAGCAATCTACACCAGCACATTGCTCAATTCAGAGCTCTATGCGGTAATACTGGAGGTGATGACAAACTGCTGCTTCGCCAGTTTGTTGGCAGCTTCTCAGAAATGGCATTTGAATGGTACTCCGAGCTCCCAAATGACTCTATCAAAACATTCACGGAGATGGAATTGCTATTCACACAGCGGTTCGCAAGCGCAAGAGAGCGCACCCTGATCATGGCATTAATCAATGCTAGGGTGATGCCAGGAGAGACCTGGGTCCAATACGCAATCCGGTGGCGGAACCTATGGTTAAAATGCAAAAAACGCATAGAAGAAGCTCCTGCAGTGGGCATATTCGTAGGGACCCTTGATCTTCAGACGACTATATCCCAATTTATGATGTTTTTCAAGCCGACCACCTTCCAGGCCTTGATCGACAAGCTGGTCTAAATGGACCAGATGGGCCATAGGCCGTCCTCTTCAAAAACGGATCCTCGAAATGAAAAGGGCAAAGAGAAAGTGACCTTCGTTACCAACGCTCAACAACAACCAATTGACCCGAAACAGGTTGCTTGCCAAAGCGACACACGCCCACGCCGATCCCTTGAAGAGAAGCTAGGACGTCCTTACTCGTTTCCCCTAGATAAAACGAGGAGACTGTTCGAACTGGCAGTGCGCAATAGACTTATCATTCTGCCGGATCCGAAACGTCCACTGCAGCCTGGTGAAGTCAACAGTCCCAAGTACTACTCCTACCACAGAGTATTAGGCCACCCAATTGAGGATTGCTACGTCTTCAAAAATTGGGTCGAGGACCAGTACCGGCAAGGCAAGTTTGCGCTGTCCAAAAATTGGAGAGTGAACCCGCCATAGAAGTACGCTCCTAAAAAGGTGGACATGCCAGAGGTATCATGCTCGTTTATAGAAGAAGCTCCGTGGGAAGTTGTCCTTTCAGCTAAAACTAAAAGAATGCTGAAGGACCTTCAAGCATGTCCGGCGATCAAGTGGAAAAGCCCGCTGGAGCCTGAGATCATTGAGGGGATGCTTAAACCGCGTCCAACACCGAAAGCTGGTAACGATGGGAAAAACACCCAGGTCAAGCCTTCAAAGCCTTCGAAGAAAAAGAAGAAGACCAAGAAGCCCATACAGCCTGATAACAAGCGCACGGACCTGCAAAAATATATCGACGCACTGGAGGAGTACAACCAGAAGGCGCGAACCCCAGTCACTTTCGAAGAGTTTCTCAACCATATCCCTGAGAACGGAGACAGCGACAATGATGAGGGGAACGACTCGTCAGAAGAATCCGAGGATTATGTAGTGAGTTGCTATATGGTCACTCATTCGTCGTTAAAAAATGAAGAGACTCCCCGGGAGTCAGAAAATGGCACAGAAAAGATAGGGGCAAGACCGGTGCAAAAATCCCTGGAGTCGTCAGATGACTTGATTGATAGATTGCTAAACGAAGCTCTTCAAAAGAGCAAAGCTAGCCGATAGCGTGAAACGACCATATATGAAAAGGCCAAGCGTGCGTAAAGGTAAAGAAGCTGCGGCGAGGAAGAGTCACAAAGTACTCCAACCAGATCGAAGTACACCCGCGGCAAACAAAAGCAGGTTTAAGATGGGGAAACGGTTCGCCAAAGCCCTGTTAATGGGAATGAAGCTACCACCCTTCAAAGGAAATACTCCCGGGAGTACGTGCCTCGATGAAGCGGATGAACATCCGAACTTCTGCTTATACCATCGGAAGGTTACACACCCCACCGAAGAGTGCAGTGCCTTCAAGAAGTGGTGGAAAGGATACGTTGCCTACCGACAACACTTCAAGAGGATGAAGCATGAAGCTCGTCGACAGCGAAAAAGTGTAACGGATGAGTGCAGAAAAACGACTGGCAACTGTTATATGGTTGATACTAGTTCGACAAAAGGGAAAACTCAAGTTCTCACGTTCGGGTGCGATTTTGAGGAAGAAATAACTCTTGGCCCTCTCTTCAAAGAATCCACCTTTGGAAAAGAAGAAGAGGCGAAGGAATACGAGAACATTCAGCTACATAACCGCATGCTGCCTGAGAAGAACCTCGGGCCAACAAACAAAGGTTCAAGCAAAAGAGACAAAGGGAAGGAAAAAGTCCTTGAGGAAATTGCCCTCGATGATGGGGTCGTCGAAGAGCTTGCAGCCAAAGACCCACCTAAGAAAAAAAAGGTGGATTATAATGTCCTGGCACATCTGAGAAAGATACCCTCGCAACTGAGCATACTGGATGCTCTCCTCCTGTCCAAAGAGGCACGAGATACTCTGATCAAGGCACTGCAAGAGCCTGATCAGTTCCAAGCTTTCTTTACGGCAGAAAAGATGAAGGACGAGCCGGCAGAGGTTCATACAACTGACATCACATTCGGTGATGAAGATCTCCTCCTTGGAACGTGCGAGCACAACCGTCCTCTATATGTCACCGGGTATTTCCACGACATCAAGATATGGAATATCCTGGTCGACAATGGGTCCTTCGTCAACCTCCTCAACGTAAAGGTGCTGAAGGAGATTTGCATGAATGCTCAGCCCTAGCTCGGAACAAAATTACCATCTCCGGGTTCGACTCGCAGTCATCACAGACACTTGGGTTCGTGATATTGACATTATGCTTTGGGATGCTCATCACCGACATCAAATTTCATGTCATCGACGCCAAGACTTTCTATAACGCCCTGCTCGGCCGGCCTTGGTTACACGAGTACAACATCATCCCTTCTACACAACATCAGTGTATGAAGTACTTCAAAGACGGTCTCGAGTACACAGTTACAGGGGAGCTAAACCCCTTCTCCGTAAATGAAGTCCGCAAATATGAAGACGCCAAGTACTTTTTGCTAGACTTGGAAGACACGTAAAGATGTCATAAATCGGAGGTTAAACAAAACCCGTCGCCACTATCTTGATCTTTGGGAGAGATACCGAGGAAGATGAAGAGATTGTCTACTCGGGGTAACCCTAAGGCAACATGCTAGGGCCAGCTACTCCTATTTTGGTCTTTGGCAGTGACTCTGAGGACGAGGTCGGCGCTGTGTTCTCCACTCGCCCATCAGCACAAACCTTTGCTGGAGCTGATCAGAGTTTACAGATTACCATGGTTCTACAGCGGCATTATAGGGAACTTGATGCGCTCGATACATACGGAGTGCAAGAGCTGCAGGCGTTCTACGTCCCTCCCAGGCGAAGGGGTGAAAAGGCGATCCTCTTCTATCAGTCTACGGAGACCAGAGTAGAAAAGGAAGTCTGGCATAGTGCCGAACTTACGCTTGACATGTTTCAACCGATCCGTCTGCCCAGATATTACGCAGAGGGATTAAAGAGGCTATTAAAATGCCAAGGTGTACCCTTTAAACAAACCGCTCGACAAACCCAGTTCTACAACAAGATTTGGGATGTTCTCGGGACTCGGCGAAAGATGCCCAATAGGAGGATGGAGACGACTGGGTTTGGATACGTTCGGTCCAAGAAACGGGAGCGATTCCATAGTTGCTATGTCATAAATAACTCCGGTGGAGAAGCGAATGCATTTCCAGATAGTGCTGATATCGAAACAGAGCGAGATCCCGCCATACGAATACCAAGTCCGTCATTAGAAGAACATATTGACAAGCTAATATAAGAAGCGGGTCAAAAGGTTCGGAATGACCACAGCCGCGAAATGGCCATTTACGAGAAAGCCAGGACGTAACGTCTCATTCAGTAGTCCACGGAAAGAGAAGACTACGATGTTCTTCATCCTCAGCCTGCTGTGCGCTCTCGTGGCAAGGAAAAAGTTCGACGCAGAGGCAACGACAAGATCAAGAACTAGAATGGCATTCAAAAACAGCTAAGCGGATCCAAGAAGCCACGCGATCGAGAAAAAGTTAGCTGGAAGCCTTCCTTTATGAAGAAGATGGGTCGTGAATACTCTTTCCCTCAAGACAAGACAAGGAAAATATTCAACCTTGTCATGAAGTATCAAATGATGATACTCCCGGAGGCCAGGCATCCCGAACAAGTAAACGAGGTCCATCATTCGGCTTATTGCTTCTACCACCGAACAGTAGGGCATCCTCTTGAAGACTACTCCACCTTCAAAAATTGGGTCGAAGACAAGTATCAGCAAGGCAGGTTTGCTCTATCCGACAGTTGCAGGGTAGCCCCACCATGAAAGCATGAGCCAAAAGCAACCTACACTGCGAGGGTAAGTCTAGATCAGCACTTGGAAACGAGCTCGTACCTGCCACGTGATAACACTATCAAAAGAAGGAGAGCACGGGAATAGAAACGACCTCTCCCGGTGCTTCGCAAATGAGCATGGGGAGGGGGGTTAGAGTTTCCACCGGCGCCAAAAGAGCTGGAGGATGGAATACACACCACAGCGGACAACCTGAGGAAAATCAACTTGGGGACGGAAAATGAGCCGAGGCTAACATTCGTCAGTGAGTTGCTGTCTGAAAAGCAGGTGGCCACGCTAAAGGACGTGCTTATGAAGTATAAATACTGCTTCGCATGGAACTATTCGAGATGCCAGGACTAGATCCAGAAATAGCTGTGCATAAACTGGAGATATCACCCAGCGTTAAACCAGTCAAACAGGTGCCAAGAAGAATGCGGCTCGAACTCGAGATGAGCATCAATGCTGAAGTCAAGAAACTAATCGACTCCGACTTCATCCAAGTAGTTCAATATCCCGACTGGATCGCCAACATTGTCCCAGTGATGAAGAAAAATGGGACGGTGCGCATCTGCATGGACTTTTGGGATCTCAACAAAGCTTATCTGAAGGATGACTTCCCAGTGCCTGTTACCGAGCTGATGAGCGATAACACATCCACCCATGAAGTCTTCTCCTTCATGGATGGATCTTCAGGGTATAATCAAATAAAGATGCATCCCGAAAAACAAAAGCATCTGCCTTCCGGACTCCGCTAGGCATATTCTGCTATAAAGTGATGCCCTTCGATCTGAAGAACGCTGGCGCTACCTACCAGAGGGCCATGACGAAGATCTTCGATGACCTCATACATGAGATTGTCGAATGTTATATCGACGACCTCGTGGTGAAAAGCAAATCGTACGAGGAGCACTGGGAGCATTTGAAAATAATGTTCCAGCGTCTTCGGAGATATAACCTGAAGATGAACCCTCTGAAATGCGCGTTTGGAGTCTCCTCAGGAAAATTCCCAAGATTCATCGTACGACATTGAGGCATCGAAATAGACCCATCAAAGATCAAGGCGATTATGGAAATGCCCGCGCCAAGAACTCTCAAACAACTGCGGTCTCTCCAAGGAAAGCTCGCGTATATCCGGCGGTTCATAGCCAACCTCTCCGGTAAATGTCGTCCTTACTGCCATCTAATGAAGAAGGGGACCCCGTTCGTCTGGGATTGTAAATACCAAAGTGCGTTAGATGAAATCAAGCAATACCTGCAGGGTCCGCTGGTACTGACCGCCTCGGTTAAGGGAAAGCCCCTCATCCTGTACACAACAGCCCTTGAAGGTTCTCTAGACGCGCTATGGGCACAGGAGAACGACCAGGGGAAGGAGAGAGCTCTCTACTATTTAAGTCGAGTTCTTCTGGGGGCAGAAAACAACCACTCCCCCATTGAAAAACACTGCTTGGCACTGATCTTCGTGTTAACAAAGCTTCGACATTACGCCTTGGCACATGAGGTTCATCTCATATCAAAGGTGGATCCTCTCAAATATATGATGTCAAGAGACATACAAACGGGAAGGCTTGGTAAATAGGCCCTCCTCTTGATGGAGTTCTCGATAATCTATCGACCCCTCAGGGCGGTGAAGGGCCAGGCCATCGCTGAATTCCTCACTGAACATCCAATACCAGCCGACTCTCCCTTAAATTGAGAATTTCCAGATGAACACGCGTTCGATGCAATCGACAGGAAGGAGGAAAGAAATAATGCCCGATGGGAACTCTATTTCGATGGAGTATCTTCCATGAAAAAGCGAAAGCAAAACACCCCCATGATTATGTTGGATATAGTGCCCTCTAAGTCAATTATTGGATCGCAGGCACGTGATTGCAATGATTGAGGAAGGACCTATACCGATAAAACAGTCTTACTCGAGATGATAGTATGCTATCTGGTTTGTCTTTATCATCATGATAGAGCCCGTAGGATTGTTGTTTGACTACCAGCAGTATGATGGCGATCATATATGTGGGAGCTGGGGTCTATAAGCACATCCTTAAAGTGTCCCTAGTCGTGGGAGTTTCGAGATAGGGCATCGATACTCCAGAGTAGACTAGTGTATACAGTCGAGACCCCGACGAGGGGCGGTGGCCGGTCTCACAAGCCACTGGTGTCAGTTCGATCACCTAAGATGTATACAGGTGCTCATTAGGTTATGAGTACACCGGACAGGACTCGCCGGGAACATGCTAGTTGGTATTATACATATCGTCAGATAGCAGTTCCCTGGTGACATGTGTACAGGTTAGTTCATCGACCTG
This sequence comes from Agapanthus africanus, assembly GCA_030015575.1. Classification (NCBI taxonomy): domain Eukaryota; kingdom Viridiplantae; phylum Streptophyta; class Magnoliopsida; order Asparagales; family Amaryllidaceae; genus Agapanthus; species Agapanthus africanus. The sequence goes on along the minus strand of CM057349.1, from coordinate 402,781,049 downwards.
AGGCCGTCATTTGTCTCGTGTGAGTTCCCACTGTGCTTAGATTACTACCCTACCACGCTCAAAGGAGTTGTGCAAACAGGTTTTAGTTGGGTACAGTCCCGAGCCACATTGGAGGCAAGTGAGCGGATCTTCGGGGATTCGTCTCTCCCGGTATTGGGGGTGAGATCGCGCTGTGTTTAGGAAAGCCATTACATGAAATCCCTGGCCAGGGTAATCGAGATATACTGGTAGGTATACCAGCAGAATCTCAGGGTGTTCTGGGCTGCTCTCTGACACGACTTATGCAGCTATTGGGGGTCTGACGTTTACCGACCCCTTAGGCCTAATATGCGATGCTCATAGACGAATGTTCCGGACTGTACAGATATTGTCACTGTCAGGCTCAGTAGGGTTTATAGATGAGTTCGCTCGTCAGCTTCCCTTCCAATCAATACATAGGCAAAACGTTACGTACAGCTTGTACCTCTGACGTGCTAGGGGTTATACCCAGTGCCAGTGTGTTGATGAGTTATTAGAGTCCCCCACCGACACTTTCCTAAGTTCGGGCGAAACGTTGTAGAGGCCGTATGGGTTTATGGCAAGGTTCGGAAAATGCACGTGCGTTTTCGCACGTATCAGTTTTCGGGCAGATAATACTGGTAGGCTTTGGTTTAAGCCGGAACCCAGTATTATACTGTGTAGATATAATATCTTTGTCTCAGTTGCATTTGTATTCGGTCGTAATACAAATGCGGGTATGTTTATACCAATACGGGGTTATCCTGAAATTCGTTTCGGGATGATTTTTGGAAGTTGCCAGTTTCCAGTTTTCTATCAGCCGTATTTTGACATTCGGTTAAATACGGATTTGTCTTTTCATCTTCTAGGTGAGTCATGCTTCTAGAAGGTTCTAGAGAGGATGATAAGGCTAGTGACTCATTTGTGTCATTAATGGTTCATTAATGATGCAAGGTGACTAGGTTTAATGTGATTGGTTTGCATTTATTACCTTTAGTGATTCATGCTTTGTGTTTAGGTTTTGATAAGGATGAAAGCTAATGGTCACCACTTGAAGCTCCTACCATCACCTCCCTCTTCTCATTTATACGGCCGGCCCTCTCTCTCCTCTTACTTAACTTGATGTTTCATTTTGTGAGAAAAGATTATGATAACTTGTGTATGGAAATTTCATTTCTAGTTCAATTTCCATTCATCCGATTCCAAATGGCAACCTCTATAACCGTTCGTCCGTGACCTTGGACGTAACGAGACAAAGTATTCTACTCATTCTCTACTTCATCTTGGTCGTCTCTTTTAGCAAACTTGACGAGCGAGTTGCCTCGGTTCAGAGGCGGGAGCCCGTTTAAAGATCCGTCGACGTGGTACCACCTGGACGACGAAACAGGAGATCAAGCAAGTTCGGATCAGTTGCAACATAGCGTGGGATGATGGTTGGAGACCGAAGGACTCGGATCATTCGGTATAACAATTCTACCCTCTTTACAATTTGTTAGTTTAGCTTTAATGGTCGATCCGGGATAAAGTACGCGATAGCGCCAGTCGTAAAAGTTTTGTTCCGCATATCGGCGTCTGTTAGACGGCCGGGGCGCCGCCGCGTACTTACAGTGGTATCAGAGCCTAACCATTTTGCTATACTAACTTGTGCTAACGCGTTTAAAACATCGATCCGACCGGAAATCGAAAATTGCAAAATCCTAGCTCGACAGTTTCTGTTGATTTTAAATGGTCTCAAAAATTATTTCTGGATGTCTTAAAAATCAGAGCAGGGTTTTCTAAGAATTACGACGAAATTTGGGGTCGTGATCCCTCCAAGTTGCCGCGGAAGCGCGGCCAAACCCATGGTTTGGCCGCGCAACCCCGGCCACGTGGGGAGCACGTGGTCCCAAATTTTCTCAGTTGGTTCTTTGTGGGATTTTGGGGTTTTTGGTATATATCGTTTTGGCCCAGATTTTGTTACTGTTCACCAGTAAGTCGTGGGGCCCACTTTTTGATATTTAGTCGATCGAAATTTTAAACTTGTTAGTTTTTCAGTACTTTCATTATATCTCCGACCGGGAATGTCATTTGATCGGTAAACCGCGTCTGATTGCTATAGTTCTTTTAGACGGGTTTGCGAACGTGACATTCGCGTTGATGTTCTGTGTTGTGCTGTAATGTTGCGGATTTGTCGTGATGGATAGCACGGTACAATGATAGTGTTGTTCAGATTTATTTGTACATTTGATATTGTGGGGCAAGCGTCCGACTTGTGGACTGCCGTCACTGCCTGTTTGTATAATATTCTTTTGGGGCACGACCAGGTTGCGGTCGATGTACCTATTGTACTATTTTTATTTTCTGTACTAGGTTTACCCCGCGGTGGGGTGCACGAATAGCCGGGTTCTAAAGGGCAACGGGTTCGTATCTCCTGGCATTGAGAGGCAAAAGGACCTCACTCTAGATTTGGCAGACTATTCGCCGCACTCGTAGGGGGTACAGGTTGACCCAAGGTGGGGTGCTCAATTTACCGGATTCCGAGAAGTGCCGGGTATTCCATTCACTGTGTTGTGGGGACCACCTCGCTTCAGGTTTTGGCGGGTAACTTGCCGCACCCGTAGGGGTCCAGGTTTCATTGCACAGGCTATCCACACGACCAGGGGAACATCGGGTTTCAGTAGTGGCTCTGTGAAACCCGGGGATCCCAGTTTATCTGTATTGTTATGTGATGCTTATTACTTTTCTGTGATGTTGCATATTATCATGCCTGGAGCGATTACTGTATATTAGTATATATACTATTAGATGTTGTATATGTTTTACACCCGCGCTAGTCCAGTCCCCGCTCTGTCGTTAGTTAAGTAACCTAACGGGTGATGACGGGACCCAGTGACGAATGCGGATGGCATATACGTACATTTTATTTTCGTTCTTTTCTGGTGTGATTGATTGATGGGACTGCATTGATTCTTATCAATGCGAGATAAAACAAACCTATAATTGATGTTGTTGGAACAAATTTTAAAATTATTACAAAGACGTTTCCTTTTGTTTTGCATAGCGGTATTCAGTTGGAATATCCTGCACCTCATTCCACGAGGAAAGAACCGAGATCCCTTCACCGGGAGTGACTTCTTTAACAAAAGGTTTTCGCTACTATATATTTTTATAAAGCTATCAGTTTCCTTCAACGAGATCAAGTTCATTACGTTAAAGGTTTTTCGCCAAAAACCAGCCGTAATCCTCCGTCGTTTCTTATGGATGGTCAGTAGTATTCAAGCTATGTTTGTTGGCCTACGTCAAGGCATAGTGTTTGGTAGCTGCTGGGTATTCATTTGTTGCATAGATAGATGCATTAGTTTAAGTCAGACGTACACCTTGTTGGCCTACGTCAAGGGCTTGTACGATGACTTAAGTTGATCAGGACAACGATGGGTAGAACTTGACATGTTGTTTATGACTTGTTGGCCTACGTCAAGGTCATAAGAGCATGGGATAAAAATTACATCGGGAGTTTCAAACATACAAGAAACTTGCCAGACTTGCGCATACCTTCTGGAGTGTGTTGACTTGAGTGGCTTCCATCAAGTTATCATGCGATGATAGTTGGATCCCGATTCTCACTGATGAGTTGGTTTACTCTTCGGGTGACCCCGACTAATTCTTTTTTCAGGTTTGGAGGAGAATTTGAGATAACAGTGGGAGGTTTCCTAATTGGATAAAATGATAACCATTCTGATTTAGGCTAGAGTGCACGCAGAGTGTTTCTTCTCTCTCTCTCTCTTTGGCAGCGACTTTTGACCGACCCTAGACTATAACTCAGTGACCAAAGTTGACCGAACCTTCTTAATATACTGACTTTTGGATTGTCTAAAGTTGCATAAGTCATTGCTACTCTTTCTTTTACCCTTTGTATTTCTCAGAACACCCCGTATTACTACGGACATCCACTTCCATTGGATAGATCCATCGTATGGTTATATACGAACTCGAAGGGATTTCTTCGAGGATGGATCCAGGTTCAGGAGAAATAGAATTGGTTTATTCTGTTGTCTTTTATTATCACCTTCTCTCAGGTTGCGAGGGCTCCTTGGTTTAGGAAAGTACACCTATTACGCTTATTGGATAGTCTTATTCCAAACCATAGGCAGGTGCCGAAAGGTAGGGAATGAAGAAAACCAATTAGCCTAAGTAGGGTGTGCAAAAGGTAATATGTAAAGACAAAATAAAGGATTTAGAAAGAGGGCAAAGTAAATTGCGACTATTTATATTCACGACCAAATCACGTATTTCATCGCCACTCCTACTTCACTTTTGATTTCTCCAGAACAACCCGTATCACTACGAACATCCAATTCCATTGGATAAATCCATCGTATGATTATATACGAACTCGAAGGATATTTTTCGAGGATGGATTCCGGTTCAGGAGAAATAGGAATAAGGTATTATTCAGTTGTTTTTATCATCACCTTCTCTAAAGTTACGAGTACTCCTAGGATTAGGAGGGTACACCTATTATGCTTACTGGATATTCTTCTTCCAAACCATAGGCTGGTGCCGAACGGTAGGGAAGGAAGAAAACCACTTAGCCTAATGATGGTGTACAGAAGGTAACGACTAAAGACAAATAAAGGGAAATGGAAAGATGGCAGGGAAATATACGGTTAAAGTCATGATTTGGATTATGGAAGAGGCATTACTAAGAATACCAGGAAACCCCTACAAAACATATTTATGTTTCATATTCACTGTGCATTTGTTAATAGAAAACTGATTTCCCGATTGGATACTTACTCCAGGGTTTGTATTTGCCAGGAACGATTCTCACATCTGCATGGTTTTACAGATGTTGAGTGGGAGCGAGTTATTGGGAATTAGGTGATCATCCTCATTATATCGGAATTCGTTGTAATTGGTGATATTTGAGGAAATCGCCTGGGAACAGTTTTCAACCTACGACGTACAGGTTATGAGTTATTCAACTCAGTGGACTTATACAGAGTAATGTATATTGTCCAGTGTCCGTCAGGACAAAGGGGCTTGGTCCTCGTACTATATTCTATTTACTTGTGACTTCTCTAGTTTATAGACAAGTGTTTCGTAGAAATACAATGTCTAAGTATTGAGAAGTTGTGGGTATAGGAATAAAGTAGAGAACCATGTATCGCAAGTATCGGGATTCTTCAAAGAAATTGAAGATGTAGATTCTTGTGATTAGTATTCAATTGATAGTAATGGTTTTGAGAAACTTGTTTCTCTTTCAGGTTACTCATAATTGGATAGATTCCTAAGTTGAATAATACTGATCAGCCTCTCTCTATTAAGTAATTATGCACTGGAAACTGCTGCATAATTTGAATCCGGTTCCAATTAAATAAGTGCCAGAGTTTCTATATTGGATATAGAACGATTCATATCTTAACGATGTTAAGGTAAGAGGAGTTGTCCAGCTTATGCTTTAAAACAGACACTGGAAAACTCAAGGCACGTTTCTGTAATGACAGTTTGTGGGTTGACCCTAGCTTTGACAAGGGTTGATTTTCTACCATCAGGATGATCAATAGTGATATTGTTCTTGACTCGCCACAGTTTTATTGAAATGGATTTTTTCAGAAAAACAGTAGTGGGAGCATAGTAGAACTGGAAGTGATTCCAGAACCGCAAACGATTACGGAAAGTTTTAATAGGACCTATATATTCAATCAGGTTTGACATTCCAATAGCCACTCCGTAGATATGGTGGGTAACCTCAGACACCCGAGAGGTACTCCGGTAGCCTCAAGGACGGTGACAGGGAGGTTCTTGCTTACCCAGACTTGACACTACTGTTGTTCCAGACTATGAGACCGGGCAGGAGGAAATGTATAGCGTCGTTCTAAACTAGTTTTAGAAGTGAACGTATATATATTATTCTGCCAGAGGGTTATCGTAGTCAGTGGGAGCAGCGGAAGCAAGTGGGCAAGTAGCTAGTGTCTATTTATAGACTTGAGCAGAAATAGCAGAGATAGATCATCTATTTTTGATGTGACAGTCATAGGTTTGACTTCATCAGAATAAGGGATGGATCTGTTAAGAAGGTAGTAGGGTGTGATGTCCTGGTAATTGGATGACATACACAGAATAGGAAGTAAAATTCCTATACTACGATCAGTTGTACTTTGGTCGTCACACAGTTGTTTATCCACAAAGGATATGGATATAATATTAAACATTCTGGTAACTAGATCTATGGTTTTAGATCTAGATTTGGGTACTTTCCCAATTTGGGTACTTTGACAATATTCTAATAGTATTTTAGAATAGATGACTCCAAGCATGGTGGTGTACCTGCAGGTGATAGAGCCACCCTCTCTAAAGGTGTCTTACAGACTAAAGAGGAGAGGGATGTGCATGATTGACAGATCACTTGCTTAGGCAATTGAGTCAATCGTGAGATGTCAAGTACCACACCAGACCTGGAGAAACATTAGGAAGCAGTTTTAGAACATAAGTGAATGTTCTACGGATTAGATGACGACGGCCTCCTTCGGGAGACGGTTATCATTCCAGGCTTCCAAGGTGACCTGAATGACAGAGTGATTGTCAAGGTAATAGTTTTTCCTTAGACGAAGGACAGTATTATGGACAGGTGGTCCAAGAGGATACTGTGGGAGGCATGGTGCTGGACACTGATTAGTTTTAGTGATCGATATAGTCTAAGAAGTTTGGATTTGGAGTTCATTTATGAACTAGGTCCCATCAGATATCCAGACATATTCTAAGACAGGTATTACTCGATTCGGGAGATGGTTTTCTCCGTGAAGTTGAGATATAGAGAGATACAGAAAGAAACACCAAGGCGGATCCACTCACTGAGGCTATTTCTCGAATACAACAGTTTTACAAACGAGCTTTGTGAAACTGATTAGTAGAGGAGTTGGATGTTCGGTATCACACGAGCTGTGTGTACGGGACATCGCAATAATTAGCCTTAAGTGCAAGTGGGAGATTGTTGGATATAGTGCCCTCTAAGTCAATTATTGGATCGCAGGCACGTGATTGCAATGATTGAGGAAGGACCTATACCGATAAAACAGTCTTACTCGAGATGATAGTATGCTATCTGGTTTGTCTTTATCATCATGATAGAGCCCGTAGGATTGTTGTTTGACTACCAGCAGTATGATGGCGATCATATATGTGGGAGCTGGGGTCTATAAGCACATCCTTAAAGTGTCCCTAGTCGTGGGAGTTTCGAGATAGGGCATCGATACTCCAGAGTAGACTAGTGTATACAGTCGAGACCCCGACGAGGGGCGGTGGCCGGTCTCACAAGCCACTGGTGTCAGTTCGATCACCTAAGATGTATACAGGTGCTCATTAGGTTATGAGTACACCGGACAGGACTCGCCGGGAACATGCTAGTTGGTATTATACATATCGTCAGATAGCAGTTCCCTGGTGACATGTGTACAGGTTAGTTCATCGACCTGAGGCCGTCATTTGTCTCGTGTGAGTTCCCACTGTGCTTAGATTACTACCCTACCACGCTCAAAGGAGTTGTGCAAACAGGTTTTAGTTGGGTACAGTCCCGAGCCACATTGGAGGCAAGTGAGCGGATCTTCGGGGATTCGTCTCTCCCGGTATTGGGGGTGAGATCGCGCTGTGTTTAGGAAAGCCATTACATGAAATCCCTGGCCAGGGTAATCGAGATATACTGGTAGGTATACCAGCAGAATCTCAGGGTGTTCTGGGCTGCTCTCTGACACGACTTATGCAGCTATTGGGGGTCTGACGTTTACCGACCCCTTAGGCCTAATATGCGATGCTCATAGACGAATGTTCCGGACTGTACAGATATTGTCACTGTCAGGCTCAGTAGGGTTTATAGATGAGTTCGCTCGTCAGCTTCCCTTCCAATCAATACATAGGCAAAACGTTACGTACAGCTTGTACCTCTGACGTGCTAGGGGTTATACCCAGTGCCAGTGTGTTGATGAGTTATTAGAGTCCCCCACCGACACTTTCCTAAGTTCGGGCGAAACGTTGTAGAGGCCGTATGGGTTTATGGCAAGGTTCGGAAAATGCACGTGCGTTTTCGCACGTATCAGTTTTCGGGCAGATAATACTGGTAGGCTTTGGTTTAAGCCGGAACCCAGTATTATACTGTGTAGATATAATATCTTTGTCTCAGTTGCATTTGTATTCGGTCGTAATACAAATGCGGGTATGTTTATACCAATACGGGGTTATCCTGAAATTCGTTTCGGGATGATTTTTGGAAGTTGCCAGTTTCCAGTTTTCTATCAGCCGTATTTTGACATTCGGTTAAATACGGATTTGTCTTTTCATCTTCTAGGTGAGTCATGCTTCTAGAAGGTTCTAGAGAGGATGATAAGGCTAGTGACTCATTTGTGTCATTAATGGTTCATTAATGATGCAAGGTGACTAGGTTTAATGTGATTGGTTTGCATTTATTACCTTTAGTGATTCATGCTTTGTGTTTAGGTTTTGATAAGGATGAAAGCTAATGGTCACCACTTGAAGCTCCTACCATCACCTCCCTCTTCTCATTTATACGGCCGGCCCTCTCTCTCCTCTTACTTAACTTGATGTTTCATTTTGTGAGAAAAGATTATGATAACTTGTGTATGGAAATTTCATTTCTAGTTCAATTTCCATTCATCCGATTCCAAATGGCAACCTCTATAACCGTTCGTCCGTGACCTTGGACGTAACGAGACAAAGTATTCTACTCATTCTCTACTTCATCTTGGTCGTCTCTTTTAGCAAACTTGACGAGCGAGTTGCCTCGGTTCAGAGGCGGGAGCCCGTTTAAAGATCCGTTGACGTGGTACCACCTGGACGACGAAACAGGAGATCAAGCAAGTTCGGATCAGTTGCAACATAGCGTGGGATGATGGTTGGAGACCGAAGGACTCGGATCATTCGGTATAACAATTCTACCCTCTTTACAATTTGTTAGTTTAGCTTTAATGGTCGATCCGGGATAAAGTACGCGATAGCGCCAGTCGTAAAAGTTTTGTTCCGCATATCGGCGTCTGTTAGACGGCCGGGGCGCCGCCGCGTACTTACAGATTAAAGCTGGGGTGGGCCTTATCTTCGTGACTCCACAAGGAGGGATAATGCGTTTCTCCATTTCATTAATAGAGCCGAGGATAAATAATGAGGCTGAGTACAAAGCTTTGATAGCAGGTCTTGAGATTGCTGTTGACACGGGCATCGAAAACCTCCTCATATATAGAGATTCCCAGCTATTCGTTAGCCAAGTAAATGGCGATTATTGGACATGCAAACCAGAGTTGGTAAAATATGGCGAGAGAGTGCAGCAATTGTTGACACAAATCTCCTCTTACATTCTGAAAGCATTCCGCATGCAGAGAATAGCAAGGCAGATGCATTAGCCAAACTCACTAAAGAACTGGCCGACGAAAACCTCGATGACGTAAGAATCATTGTGCAAAGCGATCGGATTCTCGCGCTAGCAGAAATATCGCCGGAGTCATCTGAAGGAAAGGAAGTGACCAAACAAGCAGCCTGCCAAATAAAAGACGAAGGAAAGGCTAAGGATTGGAGAGAAGTCTTCATAGACTACTTCAAATCCCATTAAACACCCGAAGACGCGTTGTCAAGACATCAGCTCACGAAACGAGCTCTATCCTTCACCTTCGTCAATGATACTCTATATAAGAGATCGTTCGACAGTTTGTAGCTAAGATGCTTTGGGACCGGACGAAGCAAAGAGGGTCGTCCAAGAAACTCACGATGCACTCTGCGGTTCCCATCAGGTCGGGCAAAAGATGAAACTGAAAATCAAAAGAATGGGTTACTATTGGCCCACAATGATTCAGGACTGCCTCGAATATGAGAAGCAGTGTCACTCATGCCAAATTCACGGGGACTTCATCCACCAGCATCCAAATCTGCTACACCCAACATTGGCCAGCTGTCCGTTCGAAATGTGGGGAACCGATATAATCGGGCCTATCGAACCAGCATCATCCAAAGGACATCGGTTCATATTGGCAACAACTGATTACTTTTCTAAGTGGGCAGAGGCAGTACCGCTAAGGGAGGTGAAGATGGAGAACATCCTCCATTTCTTCAGGACACAAGTCATCTACTGGTTCGGCACTCCGCGACGAATCATCTAGGATAATGGGTCGGCCTATAGCAGCCATGGGATCATCCGCTTTGCACAGCAGCATAATATAGATTGGAGATACTCTTCAGTCTATAATTCCCGAGCTAACGGTCTAGCTGAGGCTTTCAACAAGACCTTGACGAAGATCATAAAGAAAATGGTGTATAGAAACAGAAAGGACTGGCACAAGAGACTGCATGAAACTCTTTGGGCGTATCGAATCACGTTCAAAACGGCTACGAATACAACACCGTACGCGTTGGTATTCGGCACTGAAGCGGTACTTCCCTTGGATATAGAGCTACCCTCTCTACGAGTAGTAGTTCGATACGAGCCGACAGATGAAGAAAATGCCCATCTTCGGCTTGAGGAACTCGATACCCTCGATGAAACTCGCCTCATGGCACAGAAAAACCTGGAAGCTTACAAAGCAAGGATGACGCACTCATATGAAAGACTAACCAGATCGAGAACATTCCGCCAAGGAGAACTCGTGCAAGTTGTAAAAAGACCTATGATCCCCAACCGTGCAAAGCGGGGGAAATTCGAGCCAAACTATGAAGGCCCGTACATCATAGACAAGGTCTACCAAGGTGGGGCCTACTTGCTCATGAATATGCATGGCGAAAGACCCTTCCGGCCAATAAACGGATGGTTCCTTAAGAAATACTACGCTTGACAAGTCACAGCTCAGGTTAATGATAGATGATGACGTTCGTGTTCGCTCGCTGTCTTCTTAGGTCCAAACTCTATAAGCAGTATCCGGCAAAACTTTGCCCCGAAACTAACAATGGACCGAGATGTCCCTAAACTAACAATAGACTGTAGTGTAACTAAATACGTCGTCTCAAACACGGCGATAATAGAACTCAAGTCCACATGTCCCAACGGCAAAAACTGCAACCCAAGTCCCATTGGGAAACCGATGGGTAAAAAAACGGTATGTCCACAAGCGAAATAGGCACGGATAAAAACCCGAAAGGGCGCCGTGAGTAAAAACAGCAGGGCTATCGGCGAGCTTGTGAAAACCTAAAAGAGCGCAATCTCGTTGTTAAAAAAATGGTACGTCCACAAGCGAAATGGGCACGGATGAAAACCTGAAAGGGCGCCGTGAGTAAAAACAGCAGGGCTACCGGCGAGCTTGTAAAAACCCGAAAGGGCGCAATCTCGTAAAATTTTCACTTACGAGATCCCCTCGACTCGTAAGGAGAACCCCCCATATGAGACCCTCACGGCTCATAGGATTCAAAAGTCTTAAGATACAGGGACCTGGACCTGTTCTTAAGCCATCACACTCCCCAAGTTTCCCTACAAGCGGTATGATGTTGGTCCTTGTATACAATCCATGAGCACAAATAAAAGTTTCTCCCATCAATGACGAGAAATGTCCTCATATGGTGATCGACACTTGTAAGTCCTCTCGACTTATAAGGAGAAAATACTCTTATGAGATCCTTACGACTTATAAGAGGACACGCACTTAGAAATTCTCACGATTCCTAAGGAGAAAATACACCTATGAGATCCTCACGACTTGTAGGGAGAAAACCTTTATGAGACCCCTATGGCTCATAGAGTCAAAAGCCTTAGTCGACATGACCTTAACCCTGTCTGCTAAGCCACCTTTGTTCAAATCAGCAAAGGAAAATGATGATTCGCTCCTGGCAACATCCCAGTGATAGCGATGTTGATGCCTAAATTGGTAACAGATTCTAAGTCCTTTCAAGGAAAATGATGATTCGCTCATGGCAATATTCCTGTCGCAGCGATACTGATGCTTGAACAGGTGTCAATTTTCAAGTGCTTTCATGGCAAATGATGATTCGCTCCTGGCAATATTCTAGTCGCAGCTGTTTACCGCCGAAAGACGCGACCGGGACGTTAGGACTCCTGGCCTGAATTTTGGGGGCAGATACTATTTGGTTTTATCCGTCCACCTATCCGAAAATACCAAGTTGATTTATGGTACCGTGTATCGAAGGTTTAGACGGATGCGGCCGTTGTAGGAGACTTCGTCAGATTCCTCTTCATTGTGAGGGGTTTTTGATTGTGGGGACGCTCTTCCCTGGAGGCGCAAGTCTCTGCAGTTAATTATGTTAATGCGTAGCGATAACCACTTTTTCCTTCTCCAGATGTTCACTTCGTGTCATGTGTGTTTGTTTTGTTTTTTGGTTGCTCATGGATTGTATACGGAGACTAATTTATGTTGTTGCCCGTAGGGTGTGGATTAGTCCAAATTCGTATTTTCTTAGATTTGGGTTTGGTTGATTTACGGATCGTTAGCCTCATTTGAGATTAAGATCAACTTAAATGTTTGTTAAAGATACGTTAGTCTAAGTTTTAGACTAAGATCTACTTAACAAGGTTTTAGGATCATTTAGATTCAACAAAAGAGCATTTGAGCTCTATCGTCTTCGTTTAGGGACGTTGCGGTCCATTGGGTTTAAGGACATCATAGTCCATAGAGTTTAGTTTAGGGACGTTGCGGTCCATTGGGTTTAAGGACATCATGGTCCATAAAGATTAGTTTAAAGACATTACGGTCCATAGTTAGTTTAAGAACATTACTGTTTCCCCCAATCAGAGTAAAGCTCTGTTTGAATTTCAAAATTCAAAAATTGAAGCAAAACTTTAGATCCCTTGTGCTGCGCGCTGCGCGCCACGTGTCAAAAGCAGACACGCCAGCGCCAGGAGCGCTGCGCCCAAGGCAGCGCACCCCCAATCAGAGCAAAGCTCTGTTTCCAAATTCAAATTTTAAAATTGAAGCAATGCTTCAGATTCCTTGCGCGCCGCGCCGCGCGCCGCGCCGCGCGCCGCGCCGCGCGCCGCGCCGCGCCGCGCGCCGCGCCGCGCGCCGCGCCGCGTGTCAAACTCAGGTGCGCTAGCGCAGTTGCGCTGCGCTCTGCGCTGCGCGCCGCGTGTCAAACGCAGGTGCGCTAGCGCAGTTGGCGCTGGAATTTAAAGAATTCTCCACCGTTAGATCAAAAGATCTAATAATAATAATAAATTATTAATCAGAATTAAAATTCTATTCTAGAAAGATCTTTCCAATCTTATTAAAATAAGAAGATTATCTTCTGTGAAACAGAGGCCTTAGGATCAAAGATCCAACGGTGGGGAAATTTCCCCAGATCAATCAGAGAAAGATCTCTGTAACTAACTTAACAAATCAATTGGCCCTATATAAAGGCCCAAGACTTCAAGTCTTAGATAGAGAGAACCCTCTGCAAACTTTGAAAAAAAAAACTCAAAGAGAAAGAAAGGCAAGCCTTTGAAGAAAGAAGATCATTTTCTTCATCTTTAAAGGTAAAGTATTTAATTCTTGAAGAACAGAGATGAAAACATCTCACAAAAGAAGAACCATCTTCTAAAAAGATCAAAGATCTAAGAACAAGATCAAGATCTTCAATAAAAAAAGAAAAAAGATCAAAAAGATCTAATTATAAAAGATTTAAAGAAGTAATTTACTTCATTCACAGATCATTTGATTTATAAAGCACAGCCTTTTAATGAGAATAAGAACCTTGGTTCTTGGATCTTGAGGCAATGCCTCTTTTGAAGAACAGAACAAAAAACTTGTTCTTTGATCTGAATTTGATCAAGATGCGCTCTGCGCTATTGGACAGTGCCTTGCACTCTTAAAATGCGCCTTTGCGCTTATTGTACTGGCGCAAGGCGCCAGAACGCGCCAGAACGCGCCACATGTCAACCACAGAACGGTTTGCGCTTCTAAAAATAGCGCACTGCGCTCTTGGACTGGCGCACTGCGCCAGGGCGCGCCACCTGTCATTCACCGGCGTAGCGCACCGGTGCAGCGCACTCAGAAAGCACAGTGCGCTAACAGACTTGCACTTAGCGTAGAGCGTGACACGTGTCACTTTCGCATGCGCTACCGCAATGCGCTCTTTGATTGGCGCAAAGCGCCTGACAAGCCACGTGGCGCACTATCAGACCACTATTTTACCCCTGATAAATGCTATGCATTTAATTACAGAGCCCAATACTATGCATTATTAAAAGGGGTAGAGCCCAAGTAAAGGCCTAACAGGCCAAATATAAATGAAAATGTCAAACATTTTCTTAACTGGACTTAGCCCAATTCTGGCCATAAGTCCTCAATTTAAATTGAACTGAGCACAACTGCTCTCCCAATCATTTTACACCCGGTTCGAGGGTACATCTCTTTACTCCTCTGACATCCGTCGTTGTAATCCTTCAACGTCATTAGAGAGGTGATGGGTCTTAAATCCACGGACTATGATGTCCTTAACCTTGACCGTGATGTCTTAAAACTAACATCGGACTGTGAGGTCCTTAAACTCACGGACTATGATGTCCTTAACCTTGACCGCGATGTCTTAAAATTAACATTGGACCGCAATGTCCTTAAACTGCTTATCGACCGCAATATCACTAAACTAAACAATAGAGCCCAATTGCTCTCTTGTCAGATCTAAATGATCCCGTTAAGTCGATCTTAGTTTAAAATTAGACTAACGTGTCCTTAACAAACGTTTAAGTTGATCTTAGCCTCAAATAAGGCTAACGTATCCTTAAACACAAACCCCCCAAACCCAAATCTAAGAAAGATACGGATTTGGACTAATCCACGTCCTACGAGTGACAACATAACTTAGTCTCCGTATACAATCCACGGGCAACCGAACACAAAACAAATATCCACGACATGAAGTGACTATATGGAGAAGGAGAAAGTTGTTACCGCTATGCGGTAGTGTAATTAACTGCAGGGGCTTGCGCTTGCAGGGAAGAGTGTCCCCACAATCAAAAACCCTCAAACGAGGGGGAATCTGACGAAGTCTGCTACATCGGCCGCATCCGTTTAAACCTTCGATACATGGTTCCTTAAATCAACTTGGCATCTTCGGAGAGGTGGACGGATAGCACTAATTTGCATCTTCCCCCGAATCTCAGGCAAGACGCCAGTCTTGCGCCATCTTTCGGAGGGGAACAGATTCTGGCATGCCCGGTGGAACCTTTTCCTCTTTCCACTCCACACTTCGTGTGTCGTATTCGCGAACCAATCGCGGTTTGTTAATGGTTGCTCTTGGGTTTCAAGTTACTAAGATTTGGTCTCTTGCTTGGCGCAGAAAGCAAAACAGCAATGGCATTCACCTACTCGAAGTGCTCCAACTGCAGCTGCAACTTGCGTCCTGCCTCAACTGGGGGCATAACCTACGGGCCCCAAGCGGCTTCTTTGTTCACGATGCCCGTGGAGCAGATTACTCAAGCCACCACTGGGCTGTTTTTCGGGACCATGCTCCCGCCAACGAGCTTCACTGCTCCCGTGCCCGTACCAGAAGCTCCCAAGAAGTCGGTCTTCGATCGACTTACAGCTACTGCGGCCCCTCTCAACGGGTCGTTCAACACCAGCGCCTCGATCTTCTCCAGACTGGGCCAAAATTCCTGCGGGCCCACAATGAAGCTTGCAATCCCAGAGAAGGTTATTCCGAAGAGAGTAACCAGCCCTGCTCTTGAAGTCGTCAAGGCGGCTTCTCCTGCCAAGGTATCGGTCTTTACAAGACTGACAGTCCCAACTCCCGCTCCTGTTACTCAAAGAACATCAGTCTTTAACAGGCTGACACCAGCAATGGCCCCTCACCTGAACAAGGGGCAAGACAAGGCCATCCCCATCACCGAGCCAACTCCATTAGCTCGACATGCTCGACGTCGCCACTGGCGCCGAGTGAGGAAGGCCGGAGGCAACTCCCCTTCTGGGCTAACTCCACCAGCCCCGACGGCAGAAATTAATGCTGCTGTTCCAACTGGGAACAGCTTTGAGTTGCTAAATAAGGTGCGTAGGAATTCTCCTACCGCCGTACTAAAAAGATCTCCTCCTCCACTGGAGAAGATTGCGGAAGCAAAGCCAGAACAGTCCCCTCAGCGGCTGTCCTCCAAAATCTACAAAGTCTGGCGGCAGGTCCGGAACTCAGTGGTTGATCAAGGCTACCCCCACCAGCAGAAGAAGCTGAAGGCCCGACAGGAAGAAAACCGTTCTGTTAAGCCACAAAAAATGATGACTACTTGGGTGCCCACTGCAGCGGCCCCCTCAACGTCAACCACTCAGAAAAGAAGGAGGCCAGAGAAAGCTCCTGTGAACGTGGCAGACCATAAAAACGTCGAGCCCAAACGCCCTAAGTCTGGGGGCATAACGGTACATGCTGTTTACATGGCATCCGGAAAGGAAGATAGCCGTGCTTTTACGGGCCACCGACCACTCACCCGATCCATCACAAGGGTTCAGGAACAGCAACAACAGAAGCTTTAGGAGATGCTGACTGCTATGGCCGCACTCACCGGGCCAAAAGAAAGCCCGGAAGCGTCATCGAAACAACGTCGCGAACACGAGACTGATGCTGAATTCCTTCATAGAATGCTCGAAAAGAAGGACAAGGAGGCTGCGGAACAAGCGGCCAATATAAAGCAAATGGCTCTTCTCTTTCAAGACATGGTGGGTATGATGATCCAGCAGGACCCTCCAGCCGAAGATCCTCCGATTATTGTCGAGGACGACAGAGGAGAAACGTCAAATCCACCTCCGGCTCTTTCAACAGCCAAAGAGGAAACAATCTCTAAAGCTGCCCTGGATGGCTATATTGCTCAACAAATACGGGTTCACCAGGCAAATGAAGCGGCTGGCCAGGTCGTGAAGACTGGGCGACCGTATCCGGGCTGGTATGATCAGATAAAATACCCGCCGGGCTACACGATCCCGAAATTCCATGTCTACAAGGGGACAGGCAATCCCCACCAGCACGTCGCCCAGTTCAGAGCTCTGTGCGGCAACACCGGGAGCGATGATAAGCTCCTGCTCCACCAATTCATCGGCAGCTTATCAAAGACGGCGTTTGAATGGTACTCCGAACTTCCAAACGACTCCGTCAAAACTTTCGCAGAGATGGAATTGTTATACACCCAGCGATTCGCGAGTGCCAGCGAACGCACCCCGATAACGGCGTTGATCAATGCAAGGGTGAAGCCGGGCGAAACTTGGGTTCAATACGCAATCTGATGGCGGAACCTGTGGTCGAAGTGCGAACAACGCATCGAAGAAGCGCCAGTGGTGGGCATGTTTGTGGGCATCCTAGACCCTCATGCAACTATTTCACAGTTCATGATGTTCTTTAAACCGACCACGTTCCAGGATTTAATCGATAAGCTAGCCCAGATGGATCAAATGGGTCACAGACCGTCTGCCCCAAAGCCGGAACCGCGGAACGACAAGGGTAAAGGGAAGGCGAACTTCGTTGCAAACACCCAACAGCAGCCCAGTGCCCCAAATCTAGCGGATCAACTGGAGGAGAGACAACGTTATTACAATGAGAAAATGAAGCGTCCTTACTCATTCCCACGGGCCAAAACGAAGAGGTTGTTCGAGCTGGCTATACGCAACAGGCTTATCAATTTGCCGAATCCCAGGCGACCACCGCAACCCAACGAAGTGAATAATCCCAATTATTGCCCTTACCACCAAACGGTAAGTCACCCGATCGAGGATTGCTTCGTCTTTAAGGGATGATCGAAGATCAGTACCTACAAGGCAAGTTTGCGCTGTCTGAGAAGTGGAAAGTAAACCCACCACAACCGCACACTCCTAAGAAGACGGACACACCGGAGGCAACGTGTTCTGTTGTTGAAGAAGCTCCATGGGAGGTCGTGCTTTCAGCCAAAACCAAAAGGATGCTGAATGATCTTCAGACATGCCCAGCGATCAGGTGGAAAAACCCGCTAGAACCCCAGATCATCGAAGGAATGCTGAAGCCGCGCCCAACTTCAAAGATTGGTGGTGATGGCCAAAGCACTCATGCCCAGCTGTCGAAATCTTCGAAAAAGAAGAAGAAATCCAAGAAGCCCGTGAAGCCTGGCGACAAGCGCACAGACTTACAGAAGCAGATCGACATGCTAGAGGAATATAATCAAAAGGCGCGGACTCCCAACACGCTCCAAGAGTTCCTCAGCCACGTCCTTGAGGACGAAGATGATGGAGAAGACTCGTCGTATGGATCTAAGGAGTACGTGGCAAGTTGCCATGTGATCTCTCACTCGTCGATAGACGGTGAAGAAACTCCTTGCACTGAGAATCTAGGGGCCGAGCCTGAACCGGAACTTCTGGGGCCATCAGATGAAATAATTGATGCATTCCTGAACACGGCTCTTTTGAAAAGTAAAGCTGATCGGGAGCGCGAGACGAACATATTTGAAAGAGCCAAACGCTGGCGACTAGATGAAAGAGTCGGGACACTCCTGCCGAATCAAGGAACATCCGTTACGGATAAAAACAAGTTCAAGACGAGGAAAATGTTTGCTAAAGCCATATCAATAGGAATGAAGCTACCACCCTCCGAAAGAAACACTCCCGGTGAAGCAGAGATGCATCCTAGCTACCGCTCATATCATCAAAAGATTTTGCACCCTACCGAGGAGTGCAATACTTTTAAAAGATGGTGGCAGGGATATGTTGCTTACCGGCAACATTTTAAGCGGATGAAACGCCAAACTCGGCGGGAGCAAAGAAGTGCGACCGAGGAACATAAAAGAAGTACCGGTGACTGTCTCATGGTCAACACCGGGGGATCGCAAATTCTCACTTTCGGAAGCGACTCTGACGAAGAAATGGCTCTTGGCCCTCTCTTTAAAGAATCCACATTGGGGAAGAAGGAAGAACCGAAGGCCTGTGAAAACATTCAGCTGCGCAATCGCATGCTTCCAGAAAAGAATCTCGGACCCACAAGTAGAAAAGATAAGGGAAAAGAAAAGGTCTCTGAGGATATCGTCCTGGATGACCAAGACATGAAAGAGCTGACCGCCAAGGACCCGCCAAAGAAGAGTAAGGTGGACTACATTGTCCTGGCACACTTGAGAAAGTTACCTTCGCAGCTCAGCATTCTCGACGCCCTTTTACTATCCAAAGAAGCGAGAGATTCACTGATCAAGGCGCTACAAGAGCCAGAGCAATTCCAAGCTTTTCTCGCCGAAGAAAAGATGAAGGACGAGCTGGAGGATGTACACACAGCCGATATCACCTTCGGCGACGAAGACCTCCTCCTTGGGACGTGCGAGCACAACCGTCCCCTCTATGTCTCAGGGTAATGCCACGATATAAAGATAGGCAAAATCCTAGTCGACAATGGGTCTTCCGTCAATCTTCTCAACGTGCGAGTGTTGAAGGAAATCTGCATGAGCATCCAGCATCTCGCTCGCGATAAAATCACCATCTCTGGTTTTGACTCCCAGTCATCGTGGACTCTCGGGTCTGTGATATTAACATTATGATTCAGGCTACTTGTCACGGATATTAAATTTCATGTCATTGACGCCAAGACATGCTATAACGCTTTGCTCGGCCGGCCTTGGTTACACGAGTACACCATCATCCCTTCTACACAACATCAGTGTATGAAATACTTTAAAGATGGTCTCGAGTATACCGTAACAGGAGAGCTGAACCCATTCTCCGTGAACGAAGTCCGCAAGTACGAAGATGCAAAATTCTTTTTGCCAGATTTCGAGGACACGGAGAGATGTCACAAACCGGAGAACAAATCTATCACCACCATTCCAGTCTTCGGGAGTGATACTAAAGAAGAGGAAGCGATAGTTTATTCAGGTCCACCCCAGTACAACAAGCCAGGACCATCCGCTCCTATGTTGATCTTTGGCAGTGACTCGGAAGATGAGGTCCATGCCATATTCTCCGCTCGGCCTTCAATACAAACATTCATTGATGAAGAGCAAAGTTTGCAAGTTGCCTTGGTTCCGCTCAAACATCATAAAGAACTAGACGCGCTTGATACCTGCAGTGTAGAAGAGCTGCAGACGTTCTATGTCCCTCCCAGGTGAGAAGGCGATCCTATTCTACCGCTCCGGGGAAACCAAAGTGGAGAAAGAAATCTGGCACGGTGCAGATCCTGCACTTGACAGGCTTTAGCCCATCCGTCTGCCTAGATATTATACAGAAGGCTTGAAAAGGCTATTGAAGCGCCAAGAGATACCCTTCAAACAGACCGCTCAAAAATCTAAGTTCTATGACAGGATCTGGAACGTTCCCGAAACTTAACGCAAGTTGCCCAACGGGAGAATGGAAGCGATCGGGCTTGAATATATTCGGTCCAAGAAACGGGAGCTGCTCCGCGATTGCTATGCCGTACATGACTTTGATGAAGAAGGAGATGCTCAATGGGAGAGTGCTAGTCCTGAACCAGAAAAATTCCCCGACGTAAAAATTCCCAGTCCGTCGTTCGAAGAACAAATGGACAAGCTTATAAAGGAAGCTGGTCAAAAAGTTCGAGACGACCATAATCACGAAATGGCCATTTATGAGAAAGCCAGGACACAACGCCTTCTTCAACAGGCTGCGAAAGATGAAAATGCCCCTCCCTGTCAACCTGTTGTACAAAAGGCCCGACGCAGAGGTAGAAACAAGTCAAAAAGCAGAAAAGGCATTCAGCAACGACAAAGCGGGACCAAGAAGTCACGCGAGCGGGAACCGAGCGGTCCGGATTTGTCCCTTATGAAGAAGATGAGTCGAGCATACTCTTTTCCTCAAGACAAGACAAAGAAGATACTTGAGCTTGCCATAAGACATCAAATGATTATCCTCCCGGAGTCCAAGCACCCCAAGTAAACTGGCGAAGTCTCTCACCCGAACTATTGCTCCTATCATAGGGCAATAGGACATCCTCTCAAAGACTGCTTCACCTTTAAGAACTGGGTCAAAGACCAATATCAACTCGGCAAGTTCGCCCTATCCGACAGTTGGAGGGTAACACCGCCGCAGAAGCATGAACCCAAATCCACGAGGGTAGACCCAGATCTACATCAGCCTTGGAAGCGAGCTCGTACTTGTCATATGATAACGATATCAAAAGAAGAACCCGAGAATAGGGATGACCTCCCCTGGTGCTTCGAAAACAATGACGATGAGGTGATCTCAGAATTTCCACCAGCGCCAAAAGAGCTGGAAGACGGAATACACACCACTGTAGATAACCTCAAGAAAATTGATTTGGGGATGGCAAATGACCCGCGACCGACATTCGTTAGTGAGCTGCTATCTGAAGAAAGGGTGGCTGCGCTAAAAGACGTGCTTATGCAGCATAGAGATTGCTTCGTATGGAACTATTCCGAGATGCCAGGACTATATCCAGAAATTGCTGTCCACAAATTGGCGATATCCCCGGACGTTAAGCCAATCAAACAAGCACCGAGAAGAATGCGGCTCGAACTTGAGATGAGCATCAACACCGAGGTCAAGAAGCTAATCGACTCTGATTTCATCCAAGAGGTTCAGTATTCTGATTGGATTGCCAACATCGTCCCAGTGATGAAGAAGAATGGGCCAGTGCGCATATGTGTGGACTTTCGGGATCTCAATAAAGCCTGTCCGAAGGATGATTTCCCAGTACTGGTCACTGAGCTGATGATAGACAATACGTTCATGTTAGTTATATGTATGCCCTAGAGGCCATTACTGTACATAGGATGTATATTGTAGTGGATGCTGGGACATATATAGGGAGGACTTTCTTGCTCGACATGATAGTATGCTATCTGGTTACCCTTTACCTTAACGTGTACACTGATTGTCTCCCTGTTACATGTTGGTAAAGCCCTTAGGATCTGTACTTGACTACCTGGACTATGATGCGGATCATACTAGTGGGGACATGGTAGTCCATAAGTATATCCTTCAAAGTCCCTAGTCGTGGGTGTATCGAGACGGGGCATCGATATACCAGAGTAGACTAGCGTATACCTTCTCGACCCATACAGATGGGCGATGGATGATCCCATATCCATTGGTGTTTGACATCGGAGATGATATACGGGTGCTCAGTGGAGACTGGGTACACTGGACGGACTCGCCGAGAACTCCCAGATGGTATTGTACCTTACATCAGATGGCAGTTCTCTGGTGACACTGGTACAGAGTAGTCTGTTGACCCGAGATCGCCATAGAGTCTTGTGTGGTTCCCACTGTACTTTGATTTCCATCTTACCACGTCCAAGAGGGCGTGCAAAACGGTGGTTTTTGGGTACAGTCCCGAGTCACATGGAGGCAATGAGCGATAGGAGTGGATTCGTCTCTCCCGGTATAGGGAGTTGATGTTGCGCTGTGTTCGATTGGCTATAACAGGAAATCCCTGGCCAGGGTTGCTGAGATTTACTGGTAAGTGTTACCAGTAGTTTCTCGAATTGTTATAGACCTCATATCGACACGACTTATTGAGCTATTGGGGTCTGACGTTTACCACCCCTAGGCGAGATATGCGACATATCAGACGATCAGACCGGACTGTACGGTAGTGTTACTGGTCGGATTCACTGGAGTGTGAGCGGGCTTGCTCGTCGATCTTCAGATCGCTCAATACCCGGATGGCCGTTACGTTTAGCAGACCGCTTGCGGCTTGTGGGTGTTTGATATGATCATCATCTGCTGCCGGCGTATTGACGAGTCTTTAGAGTCCTACACAGAGGTTTCCTGGTTCAAGCGAAACGAAATAGGAGCGCATATGAGATATGTGCGGGACCGAGAATAATGCGTGTATGTGATACCGTATTCTATTCTCGCGATGTGACATTGATCGGTTATATCCGATATAGCCGGGTTATAGGATCAAGTGTTGATTCGATAAGATGTTACTAATGATACCAGTCGGTTATGTGCGCATGACCGGATCATTGAATCAAGTGTTGATTTAATGATTTAATGTATAATTATATATTTGATATATTACTTTACATTAACTAGTATCGGTTCACTTTAGACGGATTTTCTCACTCGGGAATGCGCATTACATATGCGATATGTTTTTGTGCACTTGCTTGTATCATGTTTGATGATGCATGCCAAACTTGGTTAAGTGTAAAGAATGAACCATGGTTATGAATGGGTTAGGGTTTTGATTTTTATTTATTCATTTATCTTTCTTATTTATTCTTTTTTTTTTGAATAAGGAAAAGAAAGATAAATGGTGGCTTATTTTGGATTTAGTTGAAGTTTCTTGAAACTTTGACTAAGTCTTCATTCTTATCATATTCTCAACCCTAACCAATTTAACTAACCTAAGTTAATTCTCTACACTTAACTAGAGTTAAAAGTATGATAAGTATTGTTTTTGTTTTATTTTTTAATTCAAGACTTATCATAACATTCTTCTTCTTCCTCCATTTCTTCAAGTGAAGAAAGCTTGCCCCATCAATGGCAAGTGATGGAAATGAGTGAGAAATCCGATTCTAAAGTCTACCCACTTCCTATTTCTTCATCCTCTACCTCTTGCCAAGTAGTAGAGTGTGTTTCCTTCACAAGTTTCATGACTTGGTGAAGGTGGAGCTTGATTCATCGATGCTTCGACGTAGATCATCTTCGGCATGGACATCGACGACCTAGCTTGCCCATTCTCCGACGAAGCCGATCCTAGAGCCCGGATTTGATTTGGACAGCGGAGAGGACCTCATTGCGGAGCTATGGAGGTGGAGCACCAGATCTACAAAGGTTGTATTTCCGTATTTTATTTAAGTTAAGTGTTAACTAGTTCTTGTTCGCCTAGATATCTAGCAAACGATCCGTACTTTAGGGTTTGTAGGCACCATAATTTTTGAAATTGCCATGGTTGATGGCTTGGGAGACCTCACTAGAGTGCCTAGGAACCCTGCAGTGGTATCAGAGCCTAGCTAGAGCCTTAGGCGAAGTCCAGACACGATTTGAAGTCCGATCGAACCGAAACCCTACCCGGAAAATTGCTCTCTGTCCAATTTTTAAAATCTGGTATTTTTCCACATTAAAAATGTTCAGAAAAATCAGCAGGTTAATATATGATATACTGTGAAATTCGTGCCCATAATTCCTTCATATTGCCGCGCTTCCGCGGCACGAGCTAGCCTCGTGCGGCGGTTGCGCGGCGGTACGGGCACTGTATTCAATAATTTTTACACAGTATCTCATAATTATTAATTCTGGATTTTTTGGGTATTTTCAATATTTATTCCAGAGTTGAATGTTCTGGGTTGTTTTGGGAATTCGGTGTTTCGATCGGGATATCAAATTTTGTCTGTGTGGCTTTCCGGATAAATTTTAGAATATGTTAAAAAGTTCGACCGGATATAAATACCCACTTTTTCCCCTGTCGGGAAATTTCCAAGTGTTGGATTTTTCCGTAGTTTAACGACGTTCTAAGTAGTGCAAGTAATGCGATGGTCCCTCTAGAAGACACAAACCTTAACTCGATTATGTGACCGTCTTGAACTACCCTTTGAACCTTCGGGTTTGGGGCAGTACGGCGTGCCACATGTGAGGCGTTGGCTTGACCCTTCTACGGCTGGATCGTTGGTACTGAGGTACGAATGGAATGTTGTTAGACTTGTTTCATGTGTTGATCAGTTTCGGGAAAACTTGGGTGTTCGATTGTTCGATCGAAAAGTTTGACATTTTCTGTTTATCTGGAATGGGATACAATAATTGGAATTCACAAGTAGTTATGAGATAACTAAATGAATGTTATAAACATAGTAGTTTAGTCTCACTTGATCGGTTGCCACGGAATTTTGATGTGATCAAAAGTCCGTCGCAATCACGTAGCGTACGCGGATACTCGCCGGGTAAACTTAATAGACAGCCTCACTCCATAGCCCCGACCAAGTGACTGTAGGAGAACCCCGTCGCCGAAAGCATCCGTTCGGGTGCTCGCGGTAGCGGTGTTCCGCCTTGGTGCACTTCGTCGACGGTATCGGGGGTGCGGCCGTCTACTGAAGTTTGCGACGAGCATTCGATCAGGATGTCGGAAATCTTGTTGAATTGCCCGACTTGATATTGAAAAGTGTTTTCGATTTTGAGACTAAAATGCGGGGTTTATAATTGTTAGGCATGTGATGTCTAAGAAATTCATTTGGTCAGGCATGTGATGTCTGAGGTGATTGCGGATTCCAACTGTTGTAGTTTTACACTTTTTTTTCTGTGACCGTAAGTGTAATATGTGATATCGCCGGTTTCGTTGCTATATGTCAACGACAATTGGGATGGACATATTTACTTACGTTGATGACATGTGATGTTATGTGTTGCTGGATATGTTATATTGGATCGTCGTCTTTGAATAGCCGGGGGTTTTTATGTGAGATGAGTGTTTTTCATTTTCATTCATGTAAAAACTTGTATGTAATATTCTTTTATTTGGGGCGCTTCCAGGCTGCGGGAGTTGTCACCCGTTGTATATTATTTACTTTTCTGCACTAGGATAGACCCAAGGAGGGGAGCACAAGTAACCGGGTTCTGGGGTCCAGTGGGAGACCAACTCGAGGAGTCGAGTCCGGGTCTCCTAACTCCAGAATTGGTAGGGTTGCTTGCCGCTCTCGTAGGGGTCTAGGGGTGTGGGTTTGGCTATTCATCACGACCGTAGAATCCGTGTTTTATACTGGCTCGTATTGAAAACACGGACGTCCTAGTATATCCAATATTTCATATGATTCTTCTGCTGCGATATCTGTGATGTGATCATGTGATGTTTCTGTGATGGATACAGTATATAGTATATATGATATATTATATAGACGTTACTTATGTTTTACACCCGCGCTAGCCCTGCCCTGCTCTGTCGTTAGTTACCTAACCTAACGGTGCACGAGGGGACATCGAGGCGAATGCGGATGGCATAAGTGTACGTCGTATTTATCTGTGATGTTTAGGTATATAAATGATGGGACTTCATTAATGTGATTAATGAAATAAAAGAAACCTAAGATGTTGTAGAATCGAATTTCAAAATAAAACAGGTAGCTACAGTTCTTGCTTTGCACAGCGGTATATGTGATATATCCTGCACCTCATTCGACGAGGAAAGGACCGAGATCCCTTCATCGGGAGTGACTCCTTTAGCAATAACTGGCAGATGCTACACACTCGGTTTGTCTTTTGATTGCTTTTAAGTGTTTTGCTTTGCACAGTGATATATATGATATATCCCGCACCTCATTCGACGAGGAAAGGACCGACGATCCCTTCACCGGGAGTGACTCCTTTAGCAAAACTAGAAAAGCCTCAAAAACACTCCATTTCAAAATTCATTCGATCCTACAACGATATCAAGTTCATTACGCAATAGGTTTTCAGAAAAACCTGTCGTAGCCCTCCGTCATTTCAGATAAGTAGTAGTTAGTATTCGTGCTGCGTTTGTTGGCCTTTGTCAAGGCGCAGTGTGCGGTAGCTAATTGGTGCTTATCTGCTTATGCATATGATGCAGATTGAGTTAGGGTAGTCGTGCGACCTTGTTGGCCTTTGTCAAGGGCCGTGCGGGTGGGTTTAATTCAATCAGGAAATGACGGGTTGAACTTGACTAGCATCCTATGGTTTGTTGGCCTTTGTCAAGGTCATAGGAGGTTAGGGGCAAAATAATATCGGGAATTTCAAGTGTTGAAATTTGCAATGAGATTGCATACCTTCTATGAGATAGTTGGATCCCGATACCCGCTGCGAGTAAGAGTTACTCCTGGGAGAGTTTTATACATTACAATTAGCCGATCAAGTAGGTGTCTAGAAAGGTGTCAACGAGGTTACGCCTCTGGGAAAATGAGGTTTACATTAATTAGGTTCGTGCGAAAGCACGGGGGACCTCCCTCAAAGTACCGACACTGGCCTGGCTGAAAGATTGGCGAACTTGTAGTGTGTAATTAATCCCGGCTAGTCTTTCCTTTTAGGGTTTGAAGGAAGATTTGATAAAAAGCAGTGGGAGCCATCCTGATTAGATAAAATAAAAACCAATCTATTCTTGACAGAGCGCACGCTGAGTGTTTTCTTCTCTCTCTCTCCAGGTAGCGACCATATCACGCCTTAATCAAGATAATAATACGGATTTTTGACCGAACCCGCTTGTTATACTGAGCTGGGGAACGTTGGTCCCGCTCCAACTTATAATTGTTATAAGACAGAGCAGGAAATTGGGGATTACCAGAATTCCCGTGCCGCCTAAACAAAGAGAGTGCATGCTGATGCATCATCTTCGGGTGTGTTCATTACAGAGAACTGTTTCTCAGTATCCTTTACGTCCTGGGTATGTGATACCAGATCAGGATCCCAGATATGTAATCTGTTACATAGGGCTACAGAAAGGTAGAGAACTGAGAACGGGTGATAAGTTTCATGAGGCAGAAAACGGGGCAAGTGTTGCAGCCAAGTCTGTCGGTCACTGTCACCCTGTATTACAATACATTGATTCTGAACGAATGTTGTTAGATACCGAACCTGATATACAAAATCATATCAGTCTCTTTATTGGTAAAGAAATGATAAAATTTTGTATAGATGGATAATGTTTTGAACATTTCCTATATCAAAAGTTGATCGGTTCAGGCACGTTATCTAAAAGCATTAATGTTCTAAATCAAATTACAGTTCTTAGTATATGGAACACACACAAGAGGAAGAGTTCAGAAATGAACGAATTCTTCTTGAGGTATTGTAGACTAGGTCAGATCAATGCGACCCGACTGGCTAGAGTTATATATAGATGTATATTTAAATCAGTTTGAATTTACATCTTATGAAACTCGCCAGTCATGTCACAAAGATAAGATGACCATAGCTCCGTTTATTGGAAACAGAGAAAGAGTTAGTGAACTCTTGGGATGATACATGTTGATGTATGTAAGGTCCCCTGTCTACACATGCCAGGACTGGTTCTTTATACTTCATTACGTTCTCTGATGATCTCTTTAGATTCAGACATATGTTCTTGTTGAAACACAAGTCTGAACCTTTTGAGATATTCACAGAATATAAGTTAGAAGTAGAGAACCAAAATACGGGTATAAGTATTATGTCCTTTGATGTGATCGAGGAGGAGAATACTTGAGCACGAAAATCCTGGATTATTCCAAAGGAGAATGAGATTCTCTCTCAGCATTACTCCTCCGCATACACCATAGCACGATGGTATATCGGGGCGGAGCAGATACACCCTATTTGATATGGTGTGCTCTATGATGAGTACTACTGAGTTACCTTTTTCCTTTTGGGTGTTATGCACTTGAGAAGCTGCATACCTATTGAATAGGGTTCGAATCAAATCAGTTGCCTACCACTCCATATGAGATATGGAAAGGGAAGAGCCCATGTCTTAAGCTAGTTAAGATTTGGGGTTGTCCGGCCTATGTCTAAAAGCAAAATCCGGACAAGCTCGAGGCAAGGTCTGTTATGTAAAACTGGAAGTGTTCCAGCTATACAAACTACAGCATGATTTGGTACAACCAGAGGATTCAGTGAAAACCAACGAACCTCAGCCTCTCCGCCGATCTAGTAGGGTTCCTCACCCACCTGAGAGATACTTCGGTTTCTCTATGACAGTGGGAGCGAGGAATGCATCATGAGATGATGACCCAACTAGTTTCGAGCTGGCCATCAGGAGTAAGACTCTGTAAGAATGGCTGGATGCTTAGCGATCTGAGATGGAATCCTTATACACCAACAAAGTATGGACTTTAGTTGCTATATCTGAAGGGTTAAATCCCCATCAAGAGCAAGTATATCTTGAGAAGATTACTTGGTGTACATGGAAAAGTTGAGACTTTCAAAGCTAGAATTGTTAAAGGTTTTCGTCATCGACCAGGCGTGGATAATGATGAAACCTTTTCCAGTAGCTATGCTTAAGTCCATCCAGATCCTACTTGTCACGGCTACATACCATGACTGCGATATCTGGTGGTTGGGTGTCTTGACTGCTTTTCTAAATGATGATTTAGAAGAGAGCGTCTATAAGTACACAGCCAGAGGGCCTCGTAGACAGTGGGAGCAGCGGAAACGTGTGCAAGATGTTTTATATGATAAAGCAGGCATCGCGGAGTTGGAACATCTGTTTTGATGGATTAGTCAAAGAAGTTGACATCATCAAAATGGTAGATGAACCTTGTATATACAAAAGGGTAGTAGGGAGTATGGTGACGATCCTCGTAGAGTACGTGGATGACATACTCTTGATAAGAAAAGAGTTTCTTATGCTACGCTCGGTCAATCTCCGCTTATCACTAGAATTCTCCATATAGGATCAAAGTGATACCTCCTAAATCCTGAGTTTTGGATCTATGAGATAGATTTAATTGGATGTTAGGATTCTCACTAGTTGTAGTGAGATGGTATCAATCGATCCTGGGGAGAATCACTGGAAGGGTTCCAGGGTGATAAAGACGACTGAATGTCAGTCGCAGGCATTGTCTTTACCCTCAGTAAAGGGACGGTATGTTGGAAGAGTTCCAAGCTAGATACCGTGACATACTAGACGATAAAGGCAGGATACATCGCTACTTAAGATGCTACCAAAGTGGCTGTCTGGGTGTATATTGGTTCATGAGATGAACTTAGTTCCTCCCATTGTGTGACAATGGAGTTGTGGCTTATGCCAAGGAACGTCCGTCCCATCAGTGATCCAGACATATTCTAAGGCAGTATCACTTGATCATGGAAATGGTTGATCTCCAGGATGATCGAGGTTAGGAGAGTAGACTCAGAGGACAACACAGCGGATCCACTCACAAAGGCCTGTTCCCAGAGAGAGACTTTTATGGGATGGTTGAGTATGAGATACTGCAACCACTGCTACAGATGGCCCTAGTGCAAGTGGGAGATTGTTAGTTATATGTATGCCCTAGAGGCCATTACTGTACATAGGATGTATATTGTAGTGGATGCTGGGACATATATAGGGAGGACTTTCTTGCTCGACATGATAGTATGCTATCTGGTTACCCTTTACCTTAACGTGTACACTGATTGTCTCCCTGTTACATGTTGGTAAAGCCCTTAGGATCTGTACTTGACTACCTGGACTATGATGCGGATCATACTAGTGGGGACATGGTAGTCCATAAGTACATCCTTCAAAGTCCCTAGTCGTGGGTGTATCAAGACGGGGCATCGATATACCAGAGTAGACTAGCGTATACCTTTTCGACCCATACAGATGGGCGATAGATGATCTCATATCCATTGGTGTTTGACATCGGAGATGATATACGGGTGCTCAGTGGAGACTGGGTACACTGGACGGACTCGCCGAGAACTCCCAGATGGTATTATACCTTACGTCAGATGGCAGTTCTCTGGTGACACTGGTACAGAGTAGTCTGTTGACCCGAGATCGCCATAGAGTCTTGTGTGGTTCCCACTGTACTTTGATTTCCATCTTACCACGTCCAAGAGGGCGTGCAAAACGGTGGTTTTTGGGTACAGTCCCGAGTCACATGGAGGCAATGAGCGATAGGAGGGGATTCGTCTCTCCCGGTATAGGGAGTTGATGTTGCGCTGTGTTCGATTGGCTATAACAGGAAATCCCTGGCCAGGGTTGCTGAGATTTACTGGTAAGTGTTACCAGTAGTTTCTCGAATTGTTATAGACCTCATATCGACACGACTTATTGAGCTATTGGGGTCTGACGTTTACCACCCCTAGGCGAGATATGCGACATATCAGACGATCAGACCGGACTGTACGGTAGTGTTACTGGTCGGATTCACTGGAGTGTGAGCGGGCTTGCTCGTCGATCTTCAGATCGCTCAATACCCGGATGGCCGTTACGTTTAGCAGACCGCTTGCGGCTTGTGGGTGTTTGATATGATCATCATCTGCTGCCGGCGTATTGACGAGTCTTTAGAGTCCTACACAGAGGTTTCCTGGTTCAAGCGAAACGAAATAGGAGCGCATATGAGATATGTGCGGGACCGAGAATAATGCGTGTATGTGATACCGTATTCTATTCTCGCGATGTGACATTGATCGGTTATATCCGATATAGCCGGGTTATAGGATCAAGTGTTGGTTCGATAAGATGTTACTAATGATACCAGTCGGTTATGTGCGCATGACCGGATCATTGAATCAAGTGTTGATTTAATGATTTAATGTATAATTATATATTTGATATATTACTTTACATTAACTAGTATCGGTTCACTTTAGACGGATTTTCTCACTCGGGAGTGCGCATTACATATGCGATATGTTTTTGTGCACTTGCTTGTATCATGTTTGATGATGCATGCCAAACTTGGTTAAGTGTAAAGAATGAACCATGGTTATGAATGGGTTAGGGTTTTGATTTTTATTTATTCATTTATCTTTCTTATTTATTCTTTTTTTGAATAAGGAAGGAAAAGAAAGATAAATGGTGGCTTATTTTGGATTTAGTTGAAGTTTCTTGAAACTTTGACTAAGTCTTCATTCTTATCATATTCTTAACCCTAACCAATTTAACTAACCTAAGTTAATTCTCTACACTTAACTAGAGTTAAAAGTATGATAAGTATTGTTTTTGTTTTATTTTTTAATTCAAGACTTATCATAACATTCTTCTTCTTCCTCCATTTCTTCAAGTGAAGAAAGCTTGCCCCATCAATGGCAAGTGATGGAAATGAGTGAGAAATCCGATTCTAAAGTCTACCCACTTCCTATTTCTTCATCCTCTACCTCTTGCCAAGTAGTAGAGTGTGTTTCCTTCACAAGTTTCATGACTTGGTGAAGGTGGAGCTTGATTCATCGATGCTTCGACGTAGATCATCTTCGGCATGGACATCGACGACCTAGCTTGCCCATTCTCCGACGAAGCCGATCCTAGAGCCCGGATTTGATTTGGACAGCGGAGAGGACCTCGTTGCGGAGCTATGGAGGTGGAGCACCGGATCTACAAAGGTTGTATTTCCGTATTTTATTTAAGTTAAGTGTTAACTAGTTCTTGTTCTCCTAGATATCTAGCAAACGATCCGTACTTTAGGGTTTGTAGGCACCATAATTTTTGAAATTGCCATGGTTGATGGCTTGGGAGACCTCACTAGAGTGCCTAGGAACCCTGCAGTTCACTCACGAAGTCTTCTCCTTCATGGACAGATCGTCAGGATACAATCAGATAAAGATGCATCCCGAGGACCAGAAACATACCGCTTTCCGGACCCTTTTGGGTATATTCTGCTATAAGGTAATGCCTTTCGGTCTAAAGAACGCCGGTGCCACCTATCAGAGGGCCATGACGAAGATCTTCGATGACCTTATAATGAAATCGTCGAATGCTATATCGATGACCTCATGGTTAAAAGCAAATCATACGAGGAACATCTCGAGCATCTAAAGATTGTGTTTCAACATCTTCAGCAATACAACTTGAAGATGAACCCCCTCAAATGCGCGTTCGGGGTGTCCTCAGGTAAATTCCTAGGATTCATCGTCCGACACCGAGGTATAGAGATAGATCCGTCAAAGATCAAGGCGATCATGGAAATGCCTCCGCCAAGGACTCTCAAGCAATTGCGGTCTCTCCAAGGGAAGCTCGTGTATATCTGGCGATTTATAGCCAATCTTTCAGGGAAATGCTATCCCTACAGCCACTTGATGAAATAGGGAACCCCGTTCGTCTGGGATCAAAAATGCTAAAGCGCACTGGATGAAATCAAGCAATACCTGCAGAATCCGCCGGTGCTAGCCGCTCCGGTCAGGGGAAAGCCCCTTATTCTTTATACAACAGCCCTCGAAGGTTCCTTAGGCGCATTATGGGCATAAGAGAACGACTAAGGGAAAGAAAGAGCTCTATATTATTTGAGTCGAGTTCTCCTGGGGGCAGAAAGCAATTACTCTCCCATCGAAAAACACTTCCTGGCGTTAATCTTCGCGATAACGAAACTCCGGCACTATGCATTGGCGCATGAAGTCCGTCTCATATCAAAGGTGGATCCTCTCAAATACTTGATGTCGAAGGCCATATTAACAGGACGGCTTGCTAAATGGGCCTTGCTCTTGATGGAGTTCTCAATAACTTACTAACCTCTTAAAGCAGTGAAAGGCTAGGCCATCGCCGATTTCCTCGCTGAACATCCGATACCAGCCGATTCTCCCTTGAATTGCGAACTGCCAGACGAACGTGCGTTTGATGCGATCGACGGTGGTGATATCCGGTGGGAACTTTATTTTGATGGAGTGTCTTCCATGAAGAAGCGCAAACAGAACACGCCCATAATCAAATCGGGGGTAGGCCTCATCTTCGTGACCCCACAAGGAGGGATAATGCGCTTTGCTTTCTCCTTAACAGAGCCAAGGACAAACAATGAAGCCGAATATGAAGCTTTGATAGCAGGCCTCGAGATCGCCATCGACATGGGAATTGAAAACCTCCTCATATATGGAGATTCCCAACTGGTCGTCAGTCAAGTAAATGGTGACTACCAAACGTGCAAACCAGAACTGGTAAAGTACGGCGAGAGGGTACAACAACTGCTAAGCCAAATACCTTCCTACATCTTAGAAAGCATACCGCGTGCAGAAAATAGCAAAATGGATGCACTAGCTAAGCTCGCTAAAGAAGTGGCCGATGAGAATCTCGATGACGTAAGAATCATGGTACAAAGCCGTCGGGTCTTCGCACCGGCAGAAATATCTCCGGAATCATCCGAGGAAAAGGAAATGACCGAGCAGACGGCCCAGCAAATAAAAGACCAGGAAATGGTTGAGGATTGGAGAGAAGTCTTTATAGACTACTTCAAATCCCATCGAACGCCTGAAGATGCATCCTCAAGACATCAGCTCATGAAGCGAGCCCTATCTTTCGCCTTCGTCAATGATACTCTGTACAAGAGGTCATTTGATTCTTTGTGGTTGAGATGCCTGGGACCTGAAGAGGCAAAAAGAGTCATCCAAGAAGTTCACGACGGACTCCGCGGTTCTCACCAAGCCGGGCCGAAGATGAAGTTGAAGATCAAACGGATGGGATACTACTGGCCCACGATGATTCAGGATTGCCTCGAGTATGCAAAGCAATGCCACTCATGCCAGATCCATAGGGACTTCATCCATCAACATCCAAATCCACTACACCCGACAGTGGCTAGCTGGTCGTTCGAAATGTGGGGAACTGACATAATCGGCCCCATCGAGCCAGCATCGTCCAGAGGACATCGATTCATCTTGGCGACGACTGATTACTTCTCCAAATGGGCAGAAGCAGTACCGCTGAGGGAAGTGAAGACGGAGAATATCCTCCACTTTTTCAAGACACACGTTATTTATCGGTTTGGAACTTCGGATCGATCATCTCCGATAACGGGCCAGCCTACAGAAGCCACAAGATCAGCCGCTTCGCACAACAACACAACATAGACTGGAGATACTCCTCAGTTTATAATCCCTGAGCTAACGGTCTAGCTGAGGCTTTCAATAAGACCTTGACGAAGATCGTGAAGAAGAAGGTGTCCCGAAATAAGAAGGACTGGCACGAGAGACTGCAGGAAGCTCTCTGGGCATATCGAACTACGTTCAAGACGGCCACCAGCACAACGCCGTACACGTTAGTATTCGGTACAGAAGCAGTACTCCCCCTCGAGATAGAGTTACCCTCTCTATGAGTGGCAGTCCATTATGATCTAACGGACGAAGAGAACGCTCACCTTTGGCTTGAGGAGCTTGATGCCCTTGATGAAACCCGACTCCTGGCGCAGCAAAATCTGGAAGATTATAAAGCAAAGATGACGCGCTCATATGAAAGATTGACCAGGCCGAGGACATTCCGCCAAGGCGAACTCGTGCTAGTGGTCAAAAGACCTATGATCCCCAATCGCGCCAAGCGGGGAAAATTCGAGCCGAATTATGAAGGCCCGTACATTATAGACAAGGTCTACCAGGGTGGAGCCTATCTACTCATGGACATGCATGGTGAAAGACCTTTCAGGCCAATAAACGGTCGCTTCCTGAAGAAGTATTTCGCTTGACAAGTCACGGCCTAGGTCAATGGTATATAAGGATGACTATGTCCGCTCGCTATCTTCCTAAGCCCAAACTCTACAAGTAATAACCGGCTTACTTAACAGCGGACCGAAACGTCCTTAAACTAACAACGGACCGAAACGTCCTTAAAACTAACAGCGGACCGAAATGTCCTTAAACTAACAACGGACCACTATGTCCTAAAACTAGTTGTTGAACGAGATGTAGAGAAACTACGGTGGATTGCAGCATCCCAAAGCTGATAAAAAAAAGAATAAAAAAAAGAGAGAAAAGAAAACGGTATGCCCATAAGAAAAATGGGCACGGATGAAAACCCGAAAGGGCTCTGTGTGTAAAAACAGCAGGGCTACTGGCGAGTCTTGTGAAAACTCGAAAGGGCGCAACCTCGTTAAAAAATAAAAAAAATAAAAAAAAGGAAGAAGAAAAGAAAATGAAACGGTACGTCCATAAACAAAATGGGCACGGATGAAAACCTGAAAGGGTTCCGTGAGTAAAAATAGCAGGGCTACCGGCGAGTTTTGTGAAAACCCGAAAGGGCGCAATCTCGTTAAAAGACACTTTCAAGGTCCTCTCGACTTTATAAGGAGAAACCACCTGCGTGAGATCCTTACGACTCACAAGGGAGCAACACACTTAGGGATGCCCACGATTCCTAAGGAGAAATTACACTTGCGAGATCCTTACGACTCGTAAGGAGAATCCTCTTATGGGACCCTCACGGCTCATAAGATTTGAAAGTCTTAAGCTACAGGGATCTGAACCTGTTCTTAAGAAACCCCCACAACCTCCAATGCTGCCCTACAAGCGGCTCAATACTGACCCTTGTATACAATCCACGGGCGTGAATAAACATTTCCCTAACCAAGTCCCATCCGTGACTAGGGATATGTTCGTATAGTGAGCAACCCTTGTGAGTCCTCTCGACTTATAAGGGGAAAACTCTTTTGTAAGATCCTTACGACTTATAGGAGAATATGCACTTAGGAATCCTTACGATTCCTAAGGAGAAAACACACCTACGAGATTCTCACGACTCGCAGGGAGAAATACCTTTGTGAGACCCTTACGGCTCATGAAGTCAAAAGCCTTAGTCGACAGGACCATAACCCTGTTTGCTAAGCCACCTTTGTTCGATATCGACAGAGGCAAATGATGATTCCCTCCTGGCAATATCCCAGTTGTAGCAGTGCTGATGCCGAAATCGGTGTCTAATCCCAAGCTTGCAGCGAAAAGCTAGCAAGCCACACAGGCATACAAAATAGCCGAAATGATGGGGCAACTTGCAACAAAATCAGCAAGTAAAAATGTATGCATGCAAAATAGCTGAAATGATTGGGCACCAGGAAAAATAGCCGAAATGATGGGGCAATCGTGACTTTCGTGATATATAAAGCTGAAATGATAGAGCATCGCGGAAAGAAATAAAATAAAAATAAAAATGAAATTTATGCCCTACAGGTGATATTACATCAATCCCTGTATACAATCCAGGGGCGCAAACAAAGAAGGAATCACACTCCTCCTCCCCCAGGTTTCATCAGAAGAAGAAGCCAAATCTCGATGGGTCACAGATAGCCTGGAGAGCATCTCAACATTCGTCTCAACAGACACAACATCAAGCAAAGCCGAATAGCGGCAACTCCCAGTTCCATGACTCGACGGTGTACAGATGACCGAGAGTCAAATCCCAACTCCGCGAAATGCGGATATAATCAACAAAATTCCTGGCTACGTGGAACGCGGATAACGTCACTTCTGACCCCGTGGAAAACGTCCAGAGTGGAGCCTAGTCCTCGCCGAACACGGCAGTGAACCCGTAGGAAGCATCTAGAGCAAAATTCCTGGCTACGTGGAACGCGGATAACGTCACTTCTGACCCCATGGAAAACGTCCAGAGCGGATCCTGGTCCTCGCCGAGCACGGCAGTGAACCCGTATGAAGCATCCAAAGCGGAGCCTGGTCCTCGCCGAACACGGCAGTGAACCCGTGGGAAGCATCTAGAGCAAAATTCCTGGCTACGTGGAACGCGGATTATGTCACTTCTGATTCTGTGGAAAACGTCCAGAGCGGATCCTGGTCCTCGCAGAGCACGGCAGTGAACCCGTGTGAAGCATCCAGAGTGGATCCTGGTCCTCGCAGAGCACGGCAGTGAACCCGTGTGAAGCATCCAGAGCGGAGCCTAGTCCTCCCCGAACACAGCCGTGAACCCGTGGAAAGTATCTAGAGCAAAATTCCTGGCTACGTGAAACACGGATTATGTCACTTCTGACCCCGTGGAAAACGTCTAGAGCGGATCCTGGTCCTCGCAGAGCATGGCAGTGACCCGTGTGAAGCATCTAGAGCGGAGCCTGGTCCTCGCCGAACACGGCAGTGAACCTGTGGGAAGTATCTAGAGCAAACATTGGACTGTGGAGTCCTTAAATCCACAGACTATGATGTCCTTAACCTCGACTGTGATGTCTTAAAACTAACCTCGGACTGTGAGTTCCTTAAACTCACGGACTATGATGTCCTTAACCTCGACCGTGATGTATTAAAACTAACAATGGACCATAATGTCTTGAAACTAATTTTACCTTGGTTCAAGGGTACATCTCTTCACTCCTTTGATATTTGTCGTTGTAATTTCTCAACGTCTTCAAAGAGGTGACGGGTCCCGACAACCACACATTTCACAGACTGTGGGGTCCTTTAATCCACGGACTATGATGTCCTTAACCTCGACCATGATGTCTTAAAACTAACATCGGACTATGAGGTCCTTAAACTCATGGACTATGATGTCCTTAACCTCGACCGTGATGTCTTAAAACTAACATCGGACTGTGAGGTCCTTAAACTCATGGACTATGATGTCCTTAACCTCGACCGTGATGTCTTAAAACTAATATCGGACTGTGGAGTCCTTAAATCCACCGACTATGATGTCCTTAACCTCGACCGTGATGTCTTAAAACTAACAACGGACTGTGAAGTCCTTAAACTCATGGACTATGATGTCCTTAACCTCGACCGTGATATCTTAAAACTAACGACGGACTATGGAGTCTTTAAAATCCATGGACTATGATGTCCTTAACCTCGACCACGATGTCTTTAAACTACGGTATCCTGGAAAACGTCCAGAGCGGAGCCTGGTCCTCGCCAAACACGGTAGTAAACCCGTGGGAAGCATCCAGAGCAACCCCTGATTCCGTGAAATATGTATAAGGGCAACTTCACCTGTCACTTGCGGGGTCCTCACGACTCGTAAGGGAGTAAATTCTCTTGTGAGATCCTTACGACATTCAAGAGAAAATGCACTTGGGAATCCTCACGATTCTTAAGGAGAAAGTACACCTATGGGACCCTCTCGGCCGGTAGGGAGAAATTTCTTTATAAGACCCTCATGGATTGTAAAGTTGAAAAGTCTTAGGTAACAGATCCTAACCCTGTTTTCTAAGCCATCGCCACTCTACAAAGAGCCTAAGACTGACAGCCATACGCTATCTACAGACCACACTGACTAAAGTCACATAGCAAACAACGCAGCAAGAAAGAAGAAAGCAGAGAAATGACACAAGACATTATGAAGAACGTGTATCTTTTATTCATGAATTCGATTGGATACAAAATACATCGTATTAAAGAATAAAAGAACAAATACATTTATTCAAAATTACAAATGATATAAAATTTTCATTGAGAGGAAAGCGCTTTTAGTAGTCCAACCAGCCGCTCGCGCACTTCCCTCAGCCCCTCTTCCTGATCGGCTGCCGCGGCCAACTCTGCTTCGACCTGGGCTCGCTGCTGCAAGTAAGATGAGAGTTGTTCCTCGACGGCTCACTGAGCTGCTTCACGATCTTGTGCATCACGCTCAGCGACATCGAGCTTCTGCTTCAATGTTAACCCATCAGATGTTGCAGAAGGCCCTCGAAGATAACTTTCACCTGGGCAGCGTTCGCGTCGACCTCAGCACGCAGTCGAGCAGACTCGTTTGAAGTTTCTTTGCATTCCCTTCACTTTAAAACCACTTCTTGTTCAAGATGGCGGAAGTAATAAGCGCTCTGCTCGATCCATGCCGCCCGTTAAGTGCTCATGGCCAGAATCTCAGGTGCCGGACGCTTAAGCTCAAGCTCATGTAAGCAAGCCTCGACCTCCCGGCAGCGATTAACCCAAGACTCAATGACACCCTCACCGTGAAAGTTCATGAGCGTCGCCAGCATAGGGTTAATCTCTGTGGCAAAATCCGAGGCAGATGTGGGAGCCTCTGCATCGAACTCCTCGATATACTCGCTTAGCATGCGTAGGCTGGTCACGACATCTTTGGATGATGGACGCCTTAAAAAGGGCCCGGCCGGCATTATAATACGAGACTCGAACGGAGTTGGAGTCGATGTGATTGTTGCAAAATAGATCATAATCATATGTCGGCTCAAGAAATAAAGAAAACAAGTAAAAAAGTAGAGTCTACTATACCGACTGCAGCAGGGGGTAGAGCTGGGAGTACTGGTGGCGCAACGACAGCCTCATCCCCTCCTTCGATTCGTAAGGCTACAAGCAATATAAAGAAGAGATTAGCAATAATGCGACTATCCGTCAAAGGAGAGGACATCGTTTAGAGAAAACACTCACCGACACCAGCAAGCGGATTCGTCTCGGACAAGAAGGAGAAGTGTGGGTGCAACACCTGGTATAGGTGGTCAAGAAGAACTCCTGCAAAAACGCGATGACTCGACGTCAGTACATGAATTATACGCACGAGGGATAAGACTAATGAGTTACAAATCCATACCTTCCAGCATTTGCGACGGTGTGAGAGAAGGCAGAGGGGTGGTCACCGTCAGGGCGGTAACTGGCGGCGCTGTCTCGAGCAGCTCGATTTCAGCACTAGCCACACCTGCATTAGAAACAAGAAAAAATTTATTAGGAAAGATTGCAGAATAAAGAAAGAAGGGCGGTGACCCAAGATTTACCTGAAGAGTCGCCTGCCGGAGCCCTAACGAGGGCGTTACTTGATGCAACGGTGGCGTCTCCCTCCTCTATTGGGACGGTCTCACCTCCTGTTGCCTCATCGCCCGATTCTACAGGATCCGTCGTCACGCTCGCGACGCCGGAAGATGACAAGGAACCATAATCAGGGAGAGCGATGATCGGAGCGGTGCCCGACTCTTGAGAAAGAGCGACCATCTCTTGCTCAGCGACCATAGCAGCCGTCTCACCCGCTACCACTTCCGGCTCAGCGGTCGGAACCGTCTCATCCACCGCTGCCATAGGTTCGTCCGTAGCATCCATTTCATCCACTGCTGCCTCAGGCTCGGCCATAGCAGCCGTCTCACCCTCCGCCCCTTCGGGCTCGGCATTGGCAGCCATCTCGGGCATAGCAGTCGTGACTGTCTCGTCAGCCACTATCTCGGGCCTGGCAACCCCGGCTACATCGCCTACCGTCGCCTTGGGTTCAGCCGCTACCTCCTCTACCGTCCTCTCAGGCTCGACGGTCCCCGCCACTCCTTCAGTAAGACTTGGCCCTGTAGGACAAGATATGTAAGAACTGATAGCTTAAAACTTTGACAACAAAGCCTCAAAAAACACATTACCTGAGGCGGATTCACCGTTGGCTTTATGAGCCACACGTGCTGTTGGAGATAGTGCCCTCAGAGTCAATTATTGGATCACAGGCACGTGATTGCAATGATTGAGGGAGGACCTATCCCGGTAGGACAGTCTTACTCGAGATGATAGTATGCTATCTGGTTTATCTTTATCATCGTGTACTGCTTTAGGTGACCTGACATGTCGCTATTACACGTTGATAGAGCCCTTAGGATTCTTGCTTGACGACCAGCAGTATGATGGCGATCATATACGTGGGAGCTGGGGTCTATAAGCACATCCTTAAAATGTCCCTAGTCGTAGGAGTTTCGAGACAGGGCATCGATACTCCATTAGTAGACTAGTGTATACAGTCGAGACCCCGACGAGGGGCGGTGGCCGGTCTCACAAGCCACTGGTGTCAGTTGGTTCACCTAAGATGTATACAGGTGCTCATTGCGTTATGAGTACACCGGACAGGACTCGTCGGGAACCTGCTAGTTGGGCTTATACCTGACGTCAGATAGCAGTTCCCAGGTGACATGTGTACAGGTTAGTTCATCGACCTGAGGATCGTCATTTGTCTCGTGTGAGTTCCCACTGTGCTTTGATTACTACCCTACCACGGCTCAAAGGAGTCGTGCAAACAGGTTTTAGTTGGGTACAGTCCCGAGCCACATGGAGGCAGTGAGCGGATCTTCGGGGGTTCGTCTCTCCCGGTATTGGGGGTGAGGTCGCGCTGTGTCTAGGAGAGCCATTACGCAAAGCCCTCGGCCGAGGCAGGAGATTTGCTGGTAGGTATTCCAGTAGTATCTCAGGGCGTTCTGGGCTACACTCCGACATGACTTGTACCGCTTTTGGGGGTCTGACTTTTACCAACCCTCTAGGCCCGACATGCGATACTCATAGACGAACGGACCGGACTGTACGGATATTGTCACTGACAGGCTCAATAGGGTGTCAGGATGAGTTCGCTCATCGACGTCCCTTTTGGTCAATAGCTGGTGGCCCGTCACGTATTGGCTTATACCTCTGACGTGCCAGTGGTTAAATCCACAGCCATAGTATTGACGAGTCTTTAGAGTCCACCACACTTTCAGTTACTCAGCTTTCGGGCGAAACGCTGTAGAGGCCGTATGGAGATATGGCAGGGTCCGATCAGATACACGCGGTATTGCACGGATCAGGATCGGACAGTTTTGTACTAGTTGCCGTATAGTTATATGGTAGGGTTCGATCTGATACGTGCGGTATTGCACGGATCAGGATCGAACGGATTTTACTAGCCGGCTTTGGCTTAAGCCGGTCCTAGTCTAGTA
Organism: Agapanthus africanus; assembly: GCA_030015575.1. NCBI lineage: Eukaryota > Viridiplantae > Streptophyta > Magnoliopsida > Asparagales > Amaryllidaceae > Agapanthus > Agapanthus africanus. The sequence continues at coordinate 402,739,273 of CM057349.1, read as the reverse complement.
CAGTGTAGATTTTGTCTCATTGCATTTGTATCCGGACGGAATACAGATGCGGGTGTGTATGCACAGTGTTGGGGTTTTCCTGTAATTTATTACGGGTCCAGTTTTCTGGAGTTGCCTGTTTGCATTCCGTTCCGGCCGGTTTTCCTTTGTTCTTTCCCGGCCGGACTTTTCCGATGGAGGGGGTAATTTGCAGTTTTGCAAATTACTTTTGTGGAGGGGTTATCTTGCATAAAGTTTGATTATGATGGCTTCTTTTTCTTTGCACCATTACTAGCATTTATTGTGATTAGATGAATGGGTATGGGTTTGTAAGAAAAAGCATGGTGTATGTTTATGATATGGTCACCTCCTTACTTTATCCTACTCTCACCTCCCTCTTTGATATTGTTTTGATCCCTCCACCTTTCTCCACTTGAAGGGGCCGGCCACACATTTGGGAGAAGAAAAAAATGAGAGATGATTTTTCTTTTGTTGTATGGAAATTATTCTCATTCTCATTTTTGTATCAAAAGTTCACAACCTCTCTTCATATCATCTTGTTTCCTCCATCATGGCAACACTACCCCAAAGAGACAAAGTACTACATTTCCTACAGCACATCTTGAGCATGTCGAGTTGCCGGCTTCATGCTCGAGTTGCCTCGGTATTGAGGCGGGAGCCCGTAAAAGACGAAGGCGATGTGGTGCCCTTTCCGGCGAGGAGGCGATGATGTGGAGCCAAGACTTTCCGCGGGAGATTGGGATGATGAAGAGAAGACCGGAGGACTCGGATCACTCGGTATACTTTTCTTCCCATCTCTTGATTGCTAGCATTAGGTTAATGGTAAACGATCCGGGTTTTCTTTGTCCGCGGTAGCGCCGGTTTCCGAGTAAGGAAAATTTTTGATTCCGCATTTTGGCCTCGAGTAGACGGCCGGGGCGCTGCCGTGGCGCAACATGGTATCAGAGCCACGCCATTAACCTAGCCTAGCTTGTTCTAATGTGTTTTGCATTTCCGATCGAACAAAATCCCAAAAACCACATTTCTTTTGCATCAGTTTTCTGTTGGAATTTTTTGGTGTCTAAAAATTTTTCAGGTTGCAGAAAAATGATGTGCTGAAAAAGATAAGACTACTGTAGAAAAACGACAAAGTGATCCCCTACTTGGAGCGCGGAACGCGGCCAAAACCCCCTTTGGGCCGCGGTTCCGCCGCACTATGGTGGGCCCACTTGGTCATTTTTCTGCAGTTGCTTTATGGGCTGAAAATAGGGCTTTTGGGATATTAAAATTGGGCCAGTTATTTCTGTGAGTGCTACAGTTTCATTTGGGGCCCGCTTGTTAATTATTTGATTGATCGGATATTTTAAACACATTATTTCACAGTATTTACATTATATCTGCGACCGTGAATATCACTCGATCGGTAAATCCGGTCTGACTGCTATAGCCCGGTTAGACGGATTTGCGAACGTGACTTTCACGTTGATGTTCTATGTTTATGCTGTGTTGTTGCGGATCGGTCGTGGGGGATAGCCTGGATGCAATGCTAGTACAGTGCTGTTGTATTATGTACATTTGATATTGCGGGGCGAGCGTCCGACATGTGGACTGCCGTCACTGCCTGTTTGTATTATTCTTTTGGGGCACGACCTGGTTGCGGTCGATGTACCCGGTGTATGTATATTTTACTTTCTGTACTAGGGTTGCCCCACGGTGGGGTGCACGGATAGCCGGGTTCTGGAGGGCAACGGGCCCGCATCTCAGGGCATTGAGACGGAGGGGGCTTCAGTCCAGGATTGGCGGGCTATTCGCCGCACTCGTAGGGGGTACAGGTTGACCCAGGAGGGGTGCCCAAGTTACCGGATTCCGTGAAGTGCTGGGTGGTCCATTCACGGTGCTGAAGGGGGCTGCCTCGCTTCAGGTTTTGGCGGGTGACTTGCCACGCCCGTAGGGGTCTAGGATTTCATTGCACAGGCTATCCACACGACCAGGGGAACGTCGGGTTTCAGCAGCGGCTCTGTGAAACCCGGGGCTTCCAGATATCTGTATTGTTCTGTGATGCTGTACATTTCTGTGATGTTGCATTTTATTCACGCCTTGAGCGAAATACTATATATTGGTATATATAGTAGATGTTGTATATGTTTTTCATCCGCGCTAGTCCAGTCCCCGCTCTGTCGTTAGTAAGCTAACCTAACGAGTGATGACGGGACCCAGTGGCGAATGCGGATGGCATATACGTACGTCAGTATATTTTCGTTCTTTGTGGTGTGATCATTTGATGGGACTGCGTTGATTCGGATCAATGCAAGTTAAACAAACCTATTCTGATGTTGTTGGAACACTTTTCAAAAAGCTGTTATTGCAAGGACGTTCACTTTTGTTTTGCATCGTGGTATTCATTTGGAATATCCTGCTCCTCAGTCGACGAGGCAAGGGCCGAGATCCCTTCACCGGGAGTGACCCCTTGGACAGAAGTTTGCGTCAGGGCATTAACTTCACTATAGCCGATTACTTTTGCTTTGCATCGTGGTATTCAGTTGGAATATCCTGCACCTCATTCTACGGGGAAAGAGCCGAGATCCCTTCACCGGGAGTGACCTCTTTAGTAAAGGTTTTCGTCACTATATTTTCTAAATAGGCTATGCAGTTCCTTCAACAATATCAAGTTCATTACGTTAAAGGTTTTTCGCCAAAAACTACACGTAGCCCTCCGTCATTTCTTACAAGTATTACTTAGTATTCATGCTGCGTTTGTTGACTGTGTCAAGGCGTAGTGTGCGGTAGCTAAGTAGTGTTTGTTTGTAGCATATTAATGGGATTGGTTAGGACAGTCGTGCGGCCTTGTTGACTGTGTTAAGGGCTCGTACGGGTGGGTTTAATGCAATCCAGGATAATGACGGGTTGAACTTGACTAGGACTCTTTGATTTGTTGACTGTGTCAAGGTCACTTGGGTCCTAGGGGTAAAAATCACATCGGGAGTTTCAAAAGAACTGAAACTTGCCAGGTATGCGCATACCTTCTGGAGTGTGGTGACGTGAGTGGATTCCGTCACGTTATCATGCGATGATAGTTGGATCCCGATTCCCACTGATGAGTTGGTTTACTCCTCGGGTGACCCCGACTAATTCTTCTTTCAGGTTTGGAGGAGAATTTGAGGTACAGTGGGAGGTTTCCAGATTAGACAAAGTGGTAACCATTCTAATCTAGGCTAGAGTGCACGCTGAGTGTTTCTTTTCTCTCTCTCTGGCAGCGACCATTGACCCGACCCTGGACTATGACTCAGTGACCAAGTTGACCGAACCTTCTTAACACAGGCTTTTGGATTGTCAGAGTTGCAGAACTCATTGCCACTCCTACTTTTACCCTTTTCTCCAGGACACCCCGTATTACTACGAACGTCCACTTCCATTGGACAAAACCATCGTATGGTTATATACGAACTCGAAGGATTTCGAGGATGGTTTCTGGTTCTGGAGAAAACGGATAGGATTATTCAGTTGTCTTTTCTTTTCACCTTCTCTCAGGTTGCGAGTACTCCTTTGTTTAGGAGTAGTACACCTATTACGCAAATTGGATAGTCTTCTTCCAAACCATAGGCTGGTGCCGACCGGTAGGGAATGAAGAAAACCAGTTAGCCTAAACGGTGTATAGAAGATATTGAGTTCAGACAAAGAAAGGGATTAGTAAGAAGGCAAAGTAAATTGCGACTGCTATTCACGACCGAACCAAGTGTTTCTTCGCCAATCCTAAATCACCTTTGTATTTCTCCAAGACACTCCGTATCACTACGAAGATCCACAGTTTATTGGATACTCCATCGTATGGTTATATACGAACTCGAAAGGAACTTGTTCCAGTTCGGGGATGGATTCTGGTCCAGGAGAAATAGGAATAAGGTTTATTCGGTTGTCTTTTATCTTCACCTTCTCTCGCTTTGCGAGTGCTCCTAGGATTAGGACAGTACACCCATTATGCTTATTGGATAGTCTTCTTCCAAACCATAGGCTGGTGCCGAACGGTAGGGAAGGAAGAAAACCATTTGGCCTGAAGGGGTGTGCAGACGGTAATGACTAAAGACATATAAAGGGATTTGGAAAGGTGGCAAAGAATTATACGGTTATAGTTGTGAATCTGGATAATGGTAGAGGCATTACTAAGAATACCGGAATACCCCAACGAAACATTTCAATGTTTCAGTTCAACTGTGTACTGTTAAAAGAAAACTGATTTCCTAATTAGACACATGCTCCAGGGTATGTATTTACCAGGTTTGATTCTCACATCTGTATGGTTTTACAGATGATGAGTGGGAGTAAGTTATTGGGAATTGGGTGATCATCCTCATTATATCAGGATTCGTTGTAATCAGTGATATTTGAGGAGATCACCTGGGCTGTTTGCCGGTCGGCAAATATTTAGTTATGAATATCCGCTGTTGTGCACCAATTTCAAATTGATATATCTGTACGTCTATTTTCATAGAGTGAGATATACCTTTTGATATTATGTCGATGACATTTACCTATATCAGTGGATGGTTAGGTAAGGAGCATAAACCAGCGGTGTAATTCTTCTTAACCATAAGTACAGTTTTCAATCTACGACACACAGTGAAAGAGTTGTTAGACTCAGCGGACTTATACAGAGTATTGTATGTTGTCCAGTGTCCATTAGGACAGAGGGGTTGGTCCTCATACTATATTCTGTTTACTTTTAACTTCTCTAGTTCTTAGACATGTGTTTCGTAGGAACACAGGGTCTAAGTTTTGAGGAGTTATAGGTATTTGAATAGAGTAGAGAACCAGGTGTAGCAAGTATCGGGATTCTTCAAAGTGATCGAAGATGTAGATACTTGTGCATGGTATTCAGTTGATAGTAATGATAAAGAGAAATTGATTCTCTTTCAGGTTACTCATAATTGGAAGCATTCCTAAGTTGAGTAACGCTGATCGGCCTCCTTCCATTTAGTTGACATGCACTGGAGACAGCTGCATGATTTGAATCTGGTTCAATTAAATCAGTGCCTCTGTTTCTATATTGGATATAGAACAGTTCATATCTTGACATTGTTAAGGTACGGGGAGTTGTCCGGCTTATGCTTAAAACCAGACACTGGACAACTCAAGGCACGTTTCTGTAATGGCTGTTTGTGGGTTGACCCAGGCTATGACGAGGGTTGACTTTCTACCATCTGGCAGATCAATAGAAATATTGTTCTAGACTCGCCACAGTTTTATTAAAAATGGATTTTTTCAAAAAACAGCAGTGGGAGTATGGTAGAACTGGAAGTGATTCCAGAACCGCAAACGATTACTGAAGATTTAATAAGGAACCTAAAGATTCAATCTGATTTGACATTCCATTGGCCACTCCGCAGATAAGGTGGGTAACTTCAGGCACCCGAGAGGTACTCCGGTAGCCTCAAGGACGGTGACAGGGAAGTTCTTGTTTACCCACACTTGCCATTGTTGTTGTTCCAGGCTGCGAGACCCGGCAGGAGGATGAGTATAGCGTCGTTCTAAACTAGCTTTAGAAGTGCACGTCTATATGACTCTGGCAGAGGGTTGTCGTAGTCAGTGGGAGCAGCGGAAGCATTGGTGGACTTCATGCTTATGTCTATTTATAGACTAAAGCAGATATAGCGGAGATAGATCATCTATTTCTGATGTGACAGTCATGGGTTTGACGTCATCAGAATAGGGGATGGATCAGTTGAGAAGGTAGTAGGAAGTGATATTCCTATACTACGATCGGTTATACTTTGGTCGTCACACAGTGTTTTCTCCACATGGGACTTGGACATTATATCAGACATACTGGTTACTAGGTCTATGGTTTTAGATCTAGATTTGGATGGTTTCCCAATCTGGGTAACTTGACAGCATTCTATGAGTATTTAGAATGGACGACTCCTGGCACGGTAGTACACCTGCAAGTAATGGAGTCACCCTCTCTAAAGGTGTCTTACAGACTAAAGGGGAGAGGATGTGCATGATTGACAGATCACTTGCTTAGGCAATTGAGTCAATCATGATATGTCAAGTACCACACCAGATGTTGTTCTTGCACTAGATGCAATAAGTTGATATTGATCCAATCCTGGAGGAACAGTCGGAAGCAGTTTTAGAACATAAGTGAATGTTCTAGGGATATGATAACGGCTGCCTCCTTTAGGAGACGGTTATCACTCCGGGCTTCCAAGGTGACATGGACGACAAGGAGGTTGTCAGAGTTATAGTTCTCCCTCCGACGAGGGGCAGTATTTTGGACAGGTGGTCCAAGGCAATACTGAGGGAGGCATGGCGCGGGATACTGATTAAGTTCAGTTGTTGATACAGTCTAAGGAGTTTGGATTTGGAGTTCATTTATGAGCTAGGTCCCATCAGACATCCAGACATTCTAAGACAGGTATTGCTCATTTCGGGAGATGGCTTTCTCCGCGAACTTGAGATATAGAGAGACATAGAAAGAAACATCACAGCGGATCCACTCACTGAGGCTATTCCTCGAACGCAATAGTTTCGCAAACGAGCTTTATGAGACTGACTAGTAGAGGAGTTGGGTGTTCGGTATCACACGGGCTGTGAGTATGCGACATCGCAATAATTAGCCTTGAGTGCAAGTGGGAGATTGTTGGAGATAGTGCCATCAGAGTCAATTATTGGATCACAGGCACGTGATTGCAATGATTGAGGGAGGACCTATCCCGGTAGGACAGTCTTACTCGAGATGATAGTATGCTATCTGGTTTATCTTTATCATCGTGTACTGCTTTAGGTGACCTGACATGTCGCTATTACACGTTGATAGAGCCCCTAGGATTCTTGCTTGACGACCAGCAGTATGATGGCGATCATATACGTGGGAGCTGGGGTCTATAAGCACATCCTTAAAATGTCCCTAGTCGTAGGAGTTTCGAGACAGGGCATCGATACTCCATTAGTAGACTAGTGTATACAGTCGAGACCCCGACGAGGGGCGGTGGCCGGTCTCACAAGCCACTGGTGTCAGTTGGTTCACCTAAGATATATACAGGTGCTCATTGGGTTATGAGTACACCGGACAGGACTCGCCGGGAACCTGCTAGTTGGGCTTATACCTGACGTCAGATAGCAGTTCCCAGGTGACATGTGTACAGGTTAGTTCATCGACCTGAGGATCGTCATTTGTCTCGTGTGAGTTCCCACTGTGCTTTGATTACTACCCTACCACGGCTCAAAGGAGTCGTGCAAACAGGTTTTAGTTGGGTACAGTCCCGAGCCACATGGAGGCAGTGAGCGGATCTTCGGGGGTTCGTCTCTCCCGGTATTGGGGGTGAGGTCGCGCTGTGTCTAGGAGAGCCATTACGCAAAGCCCTCGGCCGAGGCAGGAGATTTGCTGGTAGGTATTCCAGTAGTATCTCAGGGCGTTCTGGGCTATACTCCGACACGACTTGTACCGCTTTTGGGGGTCTGACTTTTACCAACCCTCTAGGCCTGACATGCGATGCTCATAGACGAACGGACCGGACTGTACGGATATTGTCACTGACAGGCTCAGTAGGGTGTCAGGATGAGTTCGCTCATCGACGTCCCTTTTGGTCAATAGCTGGTGGCCCGTCACGTATTGGCTTATACCTCTGACGTGCCAGTGGTTAAATCCACAGCCATAGTATTGACGAGTCTTTAGAGTCCACCACACTTTCAGTTACTCAGCTTTCGGGCGAAACGCTGTAGAGGCCGTATGGAGATATGGCAGGGTCCGATCAGATACGCGCGGTATTGCACGGATCAGGATCGGACAGTTTTGTACTAGTTACCGTATAGTTATATGGCAGGGTTCGATCTGATACGTGCGGTATTGCACGGATCAGGATCGAACGGATTTTACTAGCCGGCTTTGGCTTAAGCCGGTCCTAGTCTAGTACAGTGTAGATTTTGTCTCATTGCATTTGTATCCGGACGGAATACAGATGCGGGTGTGTATGCACAGTGTTGGGGTTTTCCTGTAATTTATTACGGGACCAGTTTTCTGGAGTTGCCTGTTTGCATTCCGTTCCGGCCGGTTTTCCTTTGTTCTTTCCCGGCCGGACTTTTCCGATGGAGGGGGTAATTTGCAGTTTTGCAAATTACTTTTGTGGAGGGGTTATCTTGCATAAAGTTTGATTATGATGGCTTCTTTTTCTTTGCACCATTACTAGCATTTATTGTGATTAGATGAATGGGTATGGGTTTGTAAGAAAAAGCATGGTGTATGTTTATGATATGGTCACCTCCTTACTTTATCCTACTCTCACCTCCCTCTTTGATATTGTTTTGATCCCTCCACCTTTCTCCACTTGAAGGGGCCGGCCACACATTTGGGAGAAGAAAAAAATGAGAGATGATTTTTCTTTTGTTGTATGGAAATTATTCTCATTCTCATTTTTTGTATCAAAAGTTCACAACCTCTCTTCATATCATCTTGTTTCCTCCATCATGGCAACACTACCCCAAAGAGACAAAGTACTACATTTCCTACAGCACATCTTGAGCATGTCGAGTTGCCGGCTTCATGCTCGAGTTGCCTCGGTATTGAGGCTGGAGCCCGTAAAAGACGAAGGCGATGTGGTGCCCTTTCCGGCGAGGAGGCGATGATGTGGAGCCAAGACTTTCCGCGGGAGATTGGGATGATGAAGAGAAGACCGGAGGACTCGGATCACTCGGTATACTTTTCTTCCCATCTCTTGATTGCTAGCATTAGGTTAATGGTAAACGATCCGGGTTTTCTTTGTCCGCGGTAGCGCCGGTTTCCGAGTAAGGAAAATTTTTGATTTCGCATTTTGGCCTCGAGTAGACGGCCGGGGCGCTGCCGTGGCGCAACACGTGCCGCCCGTCTATGAGCAGTAGACAAGGCACCCGAGAGCTCCTCTGAAGGAGTAGCAGCGGGAGTAACGGCGCTTGATCCTGCTCCCGCAGCCAAGGCAGCTCTACGCTCCCTTGCTGCGCGCCTCAGACGCTTCCTCTCCTCCCGGGCCATCACGACAGACCTTCGAAAAGCCTCCTTCATCAAGGCGTCGTCGTCCGTATTCAGGGTTGCCTTCAGAGCCGTCAAGGCTTCCATCATCGGCTTTTTAAGTAAGGCCTCCTGCGGCAATCCCGAAGAGGCCGGGACTTCAGTAGCTGGCCCGGGGAGAATTCCCGCATCGGCTTGCGAGGTAGGTCTTGTGGTCCCTGCGATAAGACAAAGAGAGGGTCAGATTACTCATAAAAAAATGGAAACGAAAACATAGCAAACCGAAATGTACCAAGGCCTAAGGATGCTCTGAGTCATTCCTCCTCCTCGAAAGTTTTGAGAGAAGCAGCGATGGCTTCTTCGGTAGAAATGCCTGTTAAAAAAAAAGGAAAAGCGTTAGTCAAAGACAATGATAGAGGTATGATGCAATAACGAAAAATACAACTAGTGATTACCTGATTGCGCGAGTTTAGCCAACTACTCGTCCTGCCGTGCCAGTCGCTCAGAAGCTGCGATGGCGGCCGCCAGATCAGTGTCATCTGGCGGTATAAATAGGCCCTCGTTGGTCTCGTACTCACTCAAGCCCTCGCTATATGGAGCATGAGGTTCATGACCGAACGCAACGTCAGCAGAAAGGATCGACTTCTTCTTCCTCTTCTGCGCGCGAACCCCGGTTGCACCCAAAATCAGCTTACGCTTCGTGGGCACCTTGGGACGGCGGGTCTCGATGTTCGAGCCCACACCGGGTTCGGGCGAAACCACGTTTACCGTCTCCACGGGAGCACGGGGCGCTGAGGGCACGTCCACAGAATCGAGGGGCAATCCACGCGCGGGGCTTAGCACACGTGGAGGCTCATCTCCAGCATCTCCTCTTAGTGGAGGAGGGACAGGGGTCCTTCGCTTTAGGGGGACGTTGCGATCGCTGGAGGGGGGCGCACCCTTGCGATCAAGCAGCAGCCGCTTCTCTTCTCTGATAACAGCGCTCATCGCGTGCTGATACCAGGCCCCGTATACGTTGAGGGCCCTTGGAATGCAAGTCGGCTCGCTAATGAAGAGTGGGAGCTCGTATTTAGCCGCATAAAGTGATGTAGTGCACTCCGTATCCCTTCTCTGGTGGCCGCAGGCTCTTCCAAAAATGCCTCCAGTGGGACCCTCTGGTTATAACTTAGTTGTTGGGTGAAGCGATGGGGGTTTGTACCTCAAAAAAAGCGCCGCATCGTTCTGCCTGAACACGAGGAAGCCCGACCTAATGGAGTATAGATGTAGAATCTCCCGGGCTTTCAATACGAAGGCCCCGTCCTTGAAATTATCACACAACACCAACACTGCCTTGGAGGTCTCCGAGCCGATTGTCAGGACCTTTTCCATGAAAGAAATACCCGCTCCGACCGTGCGTGGACGAAGAAGCAACCCCCTAGCCTCTCGCGGAGGCGGATTCACGATAGAAGCACCGATCAGCCGCATAACTCTCGGAAATCTGCACTTCTCGTAAAATGAGGGTCTTTTATGAATGCCAAACACCCCGAGCACATGCATTTCCATCTATGAAGTAAAGTAGTGCATTGGAAAATTAGCAGGTTGCACCCCCGGTTCAGTTGCGTCCGCCGCCATGCTAAGACCATAGTACAGGTGGGCCAACCCGGCAATTCCAATGGACAATTGTATGCCAGCCACCATTCGATGTACGGGGTAGAAGACGGAAGCCCTCATGTAGCGAGGGTGCATGAGAAGCATGAACCAGCACAACCATATCCCCAGAAACCCGAGAAAGAAAGTCTCCTCGTCGATGCCCGGAGCAGCGATTTCCGACAAAGGAATGATTGCGGCATCGGGGAGATAAATACCTTTTTGATCGGCTTCCAGTGCTGGTCGACAATCTAAGCCAAGGCCAAAGGGGTCGTCGAGCTTGGCGAATTTTTCGCCCCGTTGCGATAGAATCTCCGGTCGAAGAAAACGGGCGATGAAGTCTGCGAAACTAACTCCCCGGCCTCCCGATTCCAAGAAAAGACTTTCATACATATTCAACACCTTTACCAGACTCGGAAACTGGTGCTGAATAGCGTTCTCCGGCGTTAAGTCCATCACCAATGGCTTGGCGGCGAAAACGTACTCGTCCGGAGGAAGTAGCTCCTCATAGTGCTCTCCCCTCACCGGCAAACCGGAAATCTTAGCAAATTTTTCCAGAGGGATGGAAACTTCCCTGTCCATTAGGAGAAAGGTATGGGTGGGGATGTTCCATTGCTCCACGAACGCCTTAATCCACCTTATCGGAGGAGCAGAGTGCTCGAACAGCGAGGCGTAAACTGCGGGGTATAGACCGACCTTCAGCAGGTGCGTCTTCTTCGCTGACAAAATATACCTGGCCCACTGCAAATACCCTGCCGAGTGTCGAGGGGTCAACCCGATGTTGTAGGGTTGTCCCCAAGGGCGCGATTTGCCCCGGCATATGCACCGTCCTAAAATATCCACGGCTGCCGGCAGCTGCATGGGTATGGCAGCAATCGAAGGTTGAAGAAGACCCTCCGAATTCCAATTTACGACCTCCACGGCATAGTTCACCACGGGTACATCTACATATGAGATCGATGAGATCGGCTCTGACGGCGTCGCACAAGAGAAGCTTCGGCGACCTTCGATAATTTCGTTGTACCACCTACCCCACAGGTGAAGGTTTTTGTACTCCAGGTCGTAGTCCTTAATGAGAGCAAGAACCTCCCGGTCTACCGGTGCCTCAGGGAATCCTCCCTCTGAACGGAAAAACGGGAACGAAAGATCAGAAGACATGTTGCTTGCAAGAAAAAGTGAAATTCAATTATCAGTATTATAATTTAATTTTAAAATCCCGACGCTCGATACTTTAAAATTTGTACCACACTGCAATGCAGCGGAGAGGGGGACCAAAGGGGGACCCACAAAATCTAGATGACAATGCATCAATTAATAAGACAGCCTCATCATTGGATGAGACTGTCAATTAATGAGGAAATTCTCAAAGAATATTCTCATTAAATGAGAAATCCCTCGAGACAAGGAGAAAATCTCCCTTTCAGAGCAAAGCTCTGTAACAGAGTGACACTTGTCAAACTCTGGTCACGAGGGAATAAAATTCCTTAAAGAGCCTAGCTCTGTAATAATAATAGAAAAATCCATCAAAGATTAATGAAAATTAATTCCTAAGAATTAAAATTCTGAGATCTTAAAGATCCATGAAACTCTTAAGAGTTCTTCATCAAAAGATCAAAGGATCTATACATTGTCAAAAGAGCAGAGCTCTGACCCATGGGCTAAGAAACCCTAAGGAAAGATCTATTTAGATCTATGGCTTCATGAGAGCAAGGCTCTGTGTATGAAACCCCAAAGGGGTTTTCTTTAGATCAAAAGATCTATAAGAGCAAGGCTCTGTTAATTAGAATCAATTTAATCTTTACCTAAAATTTTCTAGAGTTCTAACTCTTGAAGTTCTTGGAAAGAAGAGCAAGGCTCTGAGATTAAAATTCGTGAAGGAAAGATGATAATTATCTGAGGACCAAGGGTCTTATTTATAGGCGCTGAAGCGCCTCCTCAACTTTTGAGTTGATCCAATGGCTCAGATGTTGCCACCGCTGCACTCACATGTGCGCCACGTGAGCGCAACGGTGGAGGGGGCATTTATTTCCCCCAATCAGAGCAAAGCTCTGTTTGAATTTCAAAATTCAAAAATTGAAGCAACGCTTCAGATCTCTTGCGCTGCGCGCTGCGCACCACGTGTCGAAAGCAGATACGCCAGCGCCAGGAGCGCTGCGCCGAAGGCAGCGCACCCCCAATCAGAGCAAAGCTCTGTTTCAAAATTCAAAATTTAAAATTGAAGCAACGCTTCAGATTCCTTGCGCTCTGCGCTGCGCGCCACGTGTCAAACGCAGGTGCGCTAGCACAGTTGCGCTGTGCTCTACGCTGCGCGCCACGTGTCAAACGGAGGTGCACTAGCGCCAATTGCGCCAGCGCTGGAATTTAAAGAATTCCCCACCGTTAGATCAAAAGATCTAATAATAATAATAAATTATTAATCAGAATTAAAATTCTATTCTAGAAAGATCTTTCCAATCTTATTAAAATAAGAAGATTATCTTCTGTAAAACAGAGGCCTTAGGATCAAAGATCCAACGGTGGGGAAATTTCCCCAGATCAATCAGAGAAAGATCTCTGTAACTAACTTAACAAATCAATTTGCCCTATATAAAGGCCCCAAGACTTCAAGTCTTAGATAGAGAGAACCCTCTGCAAACTTTGAAAAAAAAACTCAAAGAGAAAGAAAGGCAATCCTTTGAAGAAAGAAGATCATTTTCTTCATCTTTAAAGGTAAATAATTTAATTCTTGAAGAACAGAGATGAAAACATCTCACAAAAGAAGAAGCATCTTCTAAAAAGATCAAAGATCTAAGAATAAGATCAAGATCTTCAATAAAAAAAGAAAAAAGATCAAAAAGATCTAATTATAAAAGATTTAAAGAAGTAATTTACTTCATTCACAGATCATTTGATCTATAAAGGCACAGCCTTTTGATGAGAATAAGAACCTTGGTTCTTTGATCTTGAGGCAATGCCTCTTTTGAAGAACAGAACAAAAAACTTGTTCTTTGATCTGAATTTGATCAAGATGCGCTCTGCGCTATTGGACAGTGCCTTGCACTCTTGAAATGCGCCTTTGCGCTTATTGGACTGGCACACTGTGCCAGAACGCGCCACATGTCAACCATAGAACGGTTTGCGCTTTGCGCTTCTAAAAATAGCGTACTGCGCTCTTGGACTGGCTCACTGCGCCAGAGCGTGCCACGTGTCATTCACTGGCGCAGCGCACTCAGAAAGCACAGTGCGCTAACAGACTTGCGCTTAGCGTAGAGCGTGGCACGTGTCACCTTCACATGCGCTAGCGCAATGCGCTCTTTGATTGGCGCAAAGCGCCTGACAAGCCACGTGGCGCACTATCAGACCACTATTTTTCTCCTGATAAATGCCATGCATTTAATTGCAGAGCCCAATGCTATGCATTATTACAAAGGGCAGAGCCCAAGTAAAGGCCTAACATGCCAAATATAAATGAAAATGTTAAACATTTTCTTAACTGGACTTAGCCCAATTCTGGCCATAAGTCCTCAATTTAAATTGAACTGAGCACAACTGCTCTCCCAATCAATTTACACCCGGTTCGAGGGTATATCTTTTTACTCCTCTGACATCCGTCGTTGTAATCCTTCAACGTCGTCATAGAGGTGACGGGTCCCGACGACCACACATTGCTATGGACTGTGGAGTCCTTAAATCCACGGACTATGATATCTTTAACCTTGACCGTGATGTCTTAAAACTAACACCGGACTGTGAGGTCCTTAAACTCACAGACTATGATGTCCTTAACTTTGACCGCGATGTCTTAAAACTAACATTGGACCGCAATGTCCTTAAACTGCTTATCGACCGCAATGTCACTAAACTAAACAATAGAGCCCAATTGCTCTCTTGTCGGATCTAAATGATCCCGTTAAGTCGATCTAAGTCTAAAATTAGACTAACGTGTCCTTAACAAACATTTAAATTGATCTTAGCCTCAAATAAGGCTAACGTATCCTTAAACACAAACCCCTCAAACCCAAATCTAAGAAAGATATGGATTTGGACTAATCCACGTCCTACGGGCGACAACATAACTTGGTCTCCGTATACAATCCACGGGCAACCGAACACAAAACAAACATCCACGACACGAAGTGACCATATGGAGAAGGAGAAAGTTGTTACCGCTATGCGGTAGTGTAATTAACTGCAGGGCCTTGCGTCTGCAGGGAAGAGCGTCCCCACAATCAAAAACCCCTCAAACGAGGGGGAATCTGACGAAGTCTGCTACATCGGCCGCATCCGTTTAAACCTTCGATACATAGTACCATAAATCAACTTGGCATGTTCGGAGAGGTGGATGGATAGCACCAATTAGAATCTGCCCTCGAATCTCAGGCAAGACGCCAGTCTTGCGCCGTCTTTTGGAAGGGAACAATTACGGTCCATTGTTTAAGGACATCATAGTCCGTGGAGTTTAAGGACATCATAGTCCATAGAGTTTCTGGTTGTCGGGACCTGCCACCTCTCTGATGACGTTGAAGAATTACAACGACACATATCAGAGGTGTGAAGAGATGTACCCTTGAACCAATGTTGGTTGGGAGATCTGTAATCAGGTTTGGGACTAAGACCAATTAAAGAGATTGTAAGCACATGGGCTTGGTTGATCTGAATCAGGGACTTGTGGCAAACTTGGGCTCGGTCCACTCGGTTTTGAATAAAATGTTGAACATTTGTTTGGACTCAATCCACTTAGTTTTGAATAGAATGTTGAACATTTGTTTGGGCTCAGTCCCTTTTTGTTCAACAATACTGAGTATTGATTTGGGTTCTGACACCCCTCTTTCTTTTTATTTTTTTATTGAGTGTTGAACACTCTTTATGGCGCTGAACTTTATTTTCAGAGCGCTCCCTTTTTTTTGTTTTTTTTTGAGTGTTGAACACTGTTTATGGCGCTGAACTCTATGTACAGAGTGCTCCTTATTTCATTAGCGCCCACGTGAGGAGCACGTGGAGTGCTCGGCATTGAGTGCCAGACTTGGAGTGCTAAGGCGCTTCCTTTAAAAAAATAGCGCACACGTGAAGAGCACGTGGAGCGCTTGACGCTGAGCGCCAGACTTGGAGCGCTAAAGCGCTCTTTATAAAATAGCGCTCACGTAAGGATCATGTGGAGCGCCTGGCACTAAGCGCTAGATTTGGAGTGCTGAAGCGCTCTTTATAATAGCGCCTATGTGAGAGCACGTGGAGCGCTCTGCGCTGAGCGCTAGGTACTGTTTTTGGCAGTTCTGATCAGTTTGGCGCTCTGAGAATTAAATTCTCGTTTATGTGAGACTTTGTCTCATGGATCTAAGAACTAAGTTCTTCTTTTAGGAGGAGATGCTATGCTCTCTTTTGTTTTTCTCTATGAGAGACTTTGTCTCATGGATCTAAGAACTAAGTTCTTCTTTTTTCTTTATGAGCAGATGCTATGATCTCTTTTGTTTTTCTCTACCTTGAAGAGAGGTAGTTCTCACATTGAACTCTGAAGCTTATGGGGAAGTTCTTCTGTTCTTCTTCTTTCGATTTGAAACTTATGGGGAGGTTCTTCTGTATCAGACTTGAAGTCTTGGGTCCTTTATATAGGGGAAGCTGATTTGTTGAATCAGTTAAGGAAATCTCTCATTGAGAGATTTCTAATTGATTTGGGTATGTTTCCCACCATTGGATCTTTGATCTATGGGCTTCTGTTTTACAGAAGACATTTTTCTTGGTTTTTGCAAGATTGGGAAAATATTTTCCCATACAGAACTTATTCTGTATCTTGGTGATTTTTAATCACCATTGGATCTTTGATCCAACGGTGCTCTGATTTACAGAGCATAATCTTTCTTGTTTAGAAAGACTAGAGAAATATTTCCTCAGTCAGAATTCAATTCTGTAATTTGATGATTCATCATACTTGTTGGATCTTTGATCCAATGGTGGATAACATTTAGTTCTAGCGCTGGCGCTCTCGTGCTCTGCACGTGAGGCGCTGCCTCAGAGTCTTTGACTCTTAGCGCTGGCGCTATCGTGCTTTGCATGTGAGGTGCTGCCACAGAGTCTTTGACTCTTAGCACCGGCGCTCTTGGCGCGAGTGCTCTCGTGCTTTGCACGTGAGGCGCTGCCTCAGTTCAAATTTCAAATTTTGAACAGAGCTTTGCTTTCTGATCGAGGGAAACAAATTCCCCCTACCGTTGCGCTCACATGGCTTACACGTGAGTGCAGCGGTGGCAGCCTTTCCACCGTTGGATCTTCTTGGAAGTTGGATCGTCTTCCAGCGCCTATAAATAGGGCCTTTGGCCCTTTGAGATGACCGCTGTTCATCTTCTTGCTTTGTTCTTATTGTTTCTCCTGAGAATATAATTCTCCTCCTTTCAGAGCTTAGCTCTCTGCCTTAAGTAATTCTTAGAGTCAAAACTCTGCCCAAATTTGGTAAGGATTGAACTTATTAACAGAGCTTTGCTCTTCTCAGATCGTAGATCTTAAAAAAATGTTTTAGGGTTTTACCCATTAACAGAACCGTGCACATCTTTAGATCATAGATCTTCAAGATATAATTTTTTAGGGTGGTTTTAACCCATGAACTGGAACACTGTTCATCTTCCATGAAGAACTCTTAGAGTTTGTTCACAGATCTTGAAGATCTTGGAGTTTTTACTATGCAAAAATCTTTGCTTTTTTAGGGTTTTGATCTATTATTCTATCGTTTTCACAAAGCATGGCTCTTAAAGTTTTTAGGGAATTTTATTCCCCTCATAATTACAGTTGACAGATGTCATTCCTATTTGCAGAGCGTTGCTCTCGAGGGAGTTTAACTCCTTGGCCCGAGGAGTCTCTCATAAAAATGAGGATCTTTTTTAGGATTTCTCCTTTATTTGCACAAATTTGAATTTGTTGGGTGTCTTAATCATAACTTGTTTTCTCCGTTAGGATATCAAGAGTTGTTTAAATTCTTGTGCCTGTTTCAATAAGCATTTTCTTGATCAGTCTGACCGCTAAACTCTTACTGATTTTCCTTTTCAGACACTATGGCCGCTCATCTGTATGATCTTAACGAAATTATTTCTTATAGAGACATTCGTGCACAAGGCCGTTGTCAAAAGCAGGAGTTTACAAATGCTCAATGCGCTGAGATTATGAGTCGCTTTAATGAATACAACGGTCGACTACTTCCTCGTCGCTCCGCTCTTTTGAAGATTGTCGTGAGAGTGATTTGGAACGCACTTCCTGGATTTTACGAAGCCATGCCGCTTAAGGCACTGGATGATGCTGAAGACAAGGTGCACTCAGTATATCTAATGGGCCTGATCTCGAAGAGGTGGCGAGATAATCTTGTTGATATTTTGCATCAAATTTTCCAACAGACGACGATAATCGCTGCCTATCAGAGGACGGACAACATAAGCGAGGATCCTGACGCTTGCATTCGCGAGAGGATGCACTCAAAAATGGTCAGAGAAGCCAGAAGCATTTTAGACGGCCTTATTTCTGAATTTCTCAATCCATGTCCCGGATTTAGTGTTTTATCATTGTAAACATTTTAATGATATTTTTGTTTACTGTTTTCATCAATGTAAGAATTTTCTGAGGTATGAATAACAAATTTTTCCTTTCTGTGCGTTTATTTTATGCATTAAACCTTTTCGCGCATACATGAGTGGGTACGCTTCGAACGCTTAACTGGATGCGAATCAAATGTTCTCTTTACTGCCTTGCATAGTATGTGGTTGACGTCCATGGGTTATGCCTTTTTGTTTTGACTTGGCGCAAAACAGTTTACGTACTCTTAAGTAGCACCTCCATTTCTCTGACATGTAATTTTGGCAAATGTGGTCTGTAGATGGTCCATCTTGAGCTCTTTATAGGGTAGCGATGGCTTAGGAAATAGGTTCAGGTCTTCTGCCTAAGACTTTTCAACTTTATGAGCCGTGAGGGTCTCATAATGACTTTTCTCCCTACGAGTCGTGAGGATCTCGTAGGTGTAATTTCTCCTTAAGGGTCGTGACGACTCCTAAGTGCGTTTTCTCTTGAGAGTCATAAGGATCTCACAGGAGAATTTTCTTTTGTGCGCAGGGACACTAATTTCCCCGCCGGTAGAGATGAATCGAGAGATTCTCGCAAAGGCACCGATTTCCTTGCGGGTCGAAGCGAATCGAGGTTCTCGCCAAGGACGCTGATTTCCCTGAATCCAGAGGTTTAGCCAAGGACACTAATTTCCCTGGGGTCGAGACGATCGAGAGATTCCTGTAAAGACACTGATTTCCTTGCGGGTCGACGCGAATCGAGGTTCTCACCAAGGACGATGATTTCCCTGAATCGAGAGGTTTTACCAAGGATACTGATTTCCCCGGGGTCGAGACGAATCGAGAGATTTCTGCAAAGACACTGATTTCCTTGCGGGTTGACGCGAATCGAGGTTCTCGCCAAGGACGCTAATTTCCCTGAATCGAGAGGTTTTGCCAAGGACACTGATTTCCCCGGGGTCGAGACGAATCGAGAGATTCCTGCAAAGACACTGATTTCCTTGTGGGTCGACGCGAATCGAGGTTCTTGACAAGGACACTGATTTCCCTGAATCGAGAGGTTTAACCAAGGTCACTAATTTCCCTGGAGGTTGGTTGACTTGTTTCCGAGACAGAGGTCATTGGTTGACTTGCTCCGCTTTCCGCGGTGTCCGGATTGACTTGCTCCGTTTTCTATGGTGTCGGGGTTGACTTGCTCCGTTTTCTATGGTGTCGTGGTTGACTTGTTCCATTTTCTATGGTGTCGTGGTTTACTTGCTCTGTTTTCTACCTTGTCAGGGTTGACTTGCTCCTTTTTCTATGGTGTCGTGGTTGACTCGCTCCGTTTTCTACGGTGTCGGAGTTGACTTGCTCCGTTTTCAACGGTGTCGGGGTCGACTTGCTCAGTTTTCTACGGTGTCAGGGTGGACTTACTCCGTTTTCTACGGTGTTGGGGTTGACTTGCTCCGTTTTCTACGGTGTCAAGGTTGACTTGCTCCATTTTCTACGGTGTCAGGGTTGACGTGCTCCGCTTTCTGCGGTGACAGGTTTGACTTACTTCGCTTCCTGCGGTGTCAGGATCGACGTGCTCCGCTTTCTACGGTGTCAGGGTTGACTCTAGGTTATCTGTGAACCGTAGAGTCTTAGAACTAGGGATTGTGCCATAGCTCTGATTGGCGATGTCGCGTCCGTACCCTACTGGAATGAGGAGGAACGCCGTTGTTGGTCTCCAGGTTGTAGATGTTGCCATTGAGATCTGACTCTCTGTTTGAAAGAGTACAGTGGGGAAATGTGGTTCCCTTTTCGTTTATGCCCATGGATTGTATACAGAGGTCAGTATAGACTCGCCTGCAGGGCAAAAGTTTCATTCTTTCATCATTTTTTTTATTTCTTTCCGCGATTCTCTATCATTTCAGCTTTTTATATCGTGAAAGTCACGATTGCCCAATCATTTCGGCTATTTTTCACGGTGCTCAATCATTTTGGCTATTTTTTTCTTCTTTACTCGCTGCTTTTTATTGCGAGTTGTCCAATCATTTCGGCTATTTTTATATGCATATATTTTACTTGCTGATTTTATTTCAAATTGCCATATCATTTCGGCTATTTCATATGCATTTATAGCTCGCTGACTTTTTGCTGCGAGTATGGGACTTAGAATCTGATGTCAATCTACGACTGGAATATTGCCAGGAGCGAATCATCATTTGCCGTGAAAGGACTTGGAATTTGATACCAATTTAGGCATCAGCATCGCTACCACTAGGACATTGCCAGGTGCGAATCATTATTTGCCTCTGTCGATTCAAATAAAGGTGGCTTAGCGAACAGGGTTAGGATCCTGTCGACTAAGGCTTTTGACTTCATGAGCCGTAAGGGTCTCATAAAGGTGTTTCTCCCGACGAGTCGTGAGGATCTCATAGGTGCCTTTTCTCCTTAGAAGTCATGAGGAATTCTAAGTAGTGTTCTCTTATAAGTCATAAGGATCTTGTAAGAGTGTTTTCTCCTTATAAGTCGAGAGGACTTACAAGTGTCGTTCACCACATGAGGACATTTCGCTCCATCGGTGGAACTTGGTGAGGAAAACGTTTATTTATGCCCGTGGATTGTATATAAGGGTCAATATTGAACCACTTGTATGGTAGTCAGGGAAATGTGATGGCTTAAGAACAGGTTGAGATCCCTGTAGCTTAAGGCTTTTGAATCTTATGAGCCGTGAGGGTCTCATAAGAGAGTTCTTCTTACGAGTCGTGAGGATCTCGTAAGTGTAATTTCTCCTTAGGAATCGTGGGGATCCCTAAGTGTGTTGCTCCCTTATGAGTCGTAGGATCTCACGCAGGTATTTTCTCCTTACAAGGTTGAGATGACCTTGCAAGTGTGCACGATTTTTTTTACGAGTCTGCGCCCTTTCGTGTTTTCACAAACTCGCCGGTAGCCCTGCTGTTTTTACTCACGGAGCCCTTTTGGGTTTTCATCCGTGCCCATTTCGCTTATGGACATTCCCTTTTTTTATGCGTTAGCCTAAGGATGCTGCGGTTCTAATACTTTAAAGACGTTTCGGTCCGTAGCTAGTTTCAGGACATTGCGGTCCATTGTTAGTTTAAGGGACGTTTCGGTCCGCAGTTAGTTTAAGGACATTACGGTCCATTTTTAGTTGAGGGACGTTTCGGTCCATAGTTAGTTTAAGGACATCACGGTCCATTGTTAATTTAGGGACGTTTCGGTCCATTGTTAATCTTGCATGCACGTGTATTTGTTATGTGACGGGACACATGACGATGATGTGGAATACACCCATTTAGGGTGTGATTTGATTTAGTTGGAGTGTTTTGTGACCTATCCCTATCACGGCTTCTCCAACTTGTAAGTCAACGTTACACACCCCACAAGATGCGGGGAGGTGGAATAGGTAAAACAATCATTTTGTTCAAAGTAACATCGACTATCAAATGGATCTTTGCTAAACCCTAACTAACAAACTATCTAGAAGTAGTTAACTACTATGATAGATGATTATACCTTGATTGTTAGGATACGTGCGTGTTCAAGTTCTAGTTTAAATACCGCAATCAAGACGGTTTCGCTTGTAGCTAGCCGGTTGAGTACGGGTCGTCCGCAGGGAGATGGGAGTCTTTTTCAAAGTGTTTTAACGAGTTAAGTCCAGTTTTCAGATTTTGTTGTGGTTATCTAAGTGTTAAGTTGATATTTAAAGAGAGCTTGTTAGGGTGAGGATTAGGTTAGTTTGAGTTAGGAGTCTCCACATCTTTCATTGCCCCTCTTAATATCAGTGTTACGGTAATCGGCAACAACGGGGATTAGCACGACTAGGAAGGACTTTGCGAGTATAAGCTAGGCTTTCCAACGCATAAGTCTTCCTTTTGGTGCTTGTCCGTCCGTTCTTGGCTCTTATCCATAACCTCCGGTTAATTCAACCACAACCGGTCTCACTACGGAATCACCGCTATCATGTAGGATAGGGTGCCGTAAGGAGCGGATTGTGGTTCAATTAATGGGAGTCGATTTAAGTTGTTGGGCAAGGAAAGAGTGAGAGAGATTTCTTTCTCTCAAACTTCCCTTATCCTACCCTAACAAGTATAAAACTACTCACACTTCATGATAAGGAAAAACAAAACAAAACAAAAGAGGGAGATTAGAAGAATACGACTAACTATTTGCGACCTCACCTTGGCGAGAATCGAGCGTAAGTATCATTGTCGTATGAATGATAAAGAAAAAGAGAGAAGAAAGAAACAACAAGGAAATAACAACAACTACTTAGCAATTAAAATTACAACAAGTAATGAAAGAGCAAGACAAGCATGATAATAAAATGATCTTCTTTATTTACCATTCCTCCCTCACAAAGCTCACTACAAGTTTAATGGAGAAGAGATGAGAAGAAGAAGAACATGTAAACTAAATCCTAGAAAAAGAAAATACAAGAATGGACCCTTTCCTTCTCAAACTTCTGGGCTATTTATAGGCTGGAGAATGGAAATCTAGGGCAACCTTCAGAACACACATGAAAAGACCAAAATACCCCCAAAATTCCTGCGCATGCGGTGCCAGTATGGCCGCGGATCCGCGGCCTAGACCCCCCTTTGGCCGCGGATCCGCGGCCCTTTGGAGGAGTTGGGGCATCTGCTTTTTTGGGATTTCCTGGTTTTCTGTGTACATTATTCTGGCATATGTATTTTTTCAGTTTGGCTCCACGATTTTTCCAGAATTTCTGTTGAGGGAAAGGTGGACTTTTTGTCAAGATTTTGTCATGATTGCCTCGAGCTCCGCGTAGATTTCTTGGAACTTGTTGTTGCCATTGAGCCTTGTGCATGAAGGTGACATTGATTTGACATTTTGTCTTCCTAAACTGGTATCTGGCAACATACGGATGAAGAGCGGAGACCGTGTTTTATCTGTGGTTGGCAGGAACCCGGATTTTATCGTGTTTTTCATGAATTTCACCGTTTTAGAACCGAGAACCTGTATCCTGCAATTGAGTAGCAAACACGGCTCAAGAGTATCTACCGATATGCAATGTGATAAAAATTGGGCGGTATGAAATTGCAAAAATCTGATATGAACAAATACCCCCAAACTTATCATTTGCTCGTCCCGAGCAAAGCCCATTTATTCACAAAAAATTTCCTAACCTCACTTTCGCAGGGAACGCGATTGCACTGAGCATGTGCAACAAGCCTTTAAACCTCTAGGTGTCCCTAGTAGGAGGAGTGTTGTCTCCTGAGGGTTTTCAGCGGATACTACCCACAAAATCCGGTCAAGTTGGTTTTGTAAAATAACTAAGATTCAAACCCTAAAGTTTAGTTTCAGAAAATAACAATTCTATAATCCTAAGTCTAGACCATCGAATCTTTATTTTTCACACCTCGCTTCTTATTTAACTACAGATTTTATATGTCTTTACGTGCAGTGCAAATAGTGTCGTTAAGTTCCCGAAAGGTCGAATAAAGTCATCATGTCGCACAATAAAGCCCAGATAACAATTTTAAAAGGATCACATAAGTTTTATAAAGAGTTAAGCATTTTTCAAGTTTCGTTTTCCAGTAAGGTTTCAACTTCAGAATTTCTATCTTCCATAACAGGAAACTAAGTCGTATTTTTCACTCCACCTTTTTCTTGTTTTCATTTCATACACACCTCTGTGAACGTGCAATAGTCTTTATCATAGAATAAAACCTTCATATCTCCGTTAAAATTTTTATAAAAGCCTGTCTTTTATCAAGATTATTCTCACACAAAGAACCGTTAGGAATTTTAACTCGGAGAGAACACTTGCTTGACTTTGTTTTAACCTGGACTTTCTAGGCTTCTTAGCGAGCTTTGGGCCAATGCACCCAAACCAGTTGATTTTAGGGCATTAGGTGTACAAACACCCCAGCGGACTTAATTACTCAAGTTACCTAGGTCCAAAAACAAAAGACAGTTTGGCGTGAAAATCAGATGATTTAATACGAACCGAGATATAACCGGCAGTTCAATTATTTTTGGATAAAAGACGTGTTTAGTGGGTTTGGTGTGTAATCATTCCAATCAAGTTTCAGATGGGTTATTTTTCAGACTTAGCTCCAATTACGGCTTCAATAACATTCCTTCATATTCGCTTTACTTCATAAACTATTCTTGACATTACTTATTTCAAAACAAACCTATTTGATCCTTAGAAAATCATTTATCTGTTTAAAAGTTTAAACATGAAAGACTTGTCATCTAATTCCCATAATTCACGACACGTGTAGTGTGATGTAAAGACTTATATCAGCTATAGTTAACATCAAAGGTGAGTTATCTTTCAGGTTTTCAAAATCCAAACATAAGATCTAGTTATTCCTATTTTTTCAAACAAAAACCATCGAAATGTTGAATCAGAGTTCTTTCACAAGCTAACTTGACAGAAAAGTTTTTATATTTTTAGAAAATTTTTATATTTTTATGGATTTTATGGATTTTAATATGCAGATGCAAAATATACATATGAATGCGAAGGTAAGAAATGCGTACCGAGTGTACCCCCAAACTTGAATTGGACAGTGTCCTCACCGTCGTAGCATGAAGAGAGCAGTTGGAAGGTTCAAAATTGTCGGTTAGTGATACACAAATTTTTTTTTTTTTTTAAAGAAAAGAAAAAGAATATACACAAATATATACAAAATGGTTTGTACATACCCCCAAACTTATTTGGAACAGTGTCCGCTGTTCTTGGCTGGATAACCGAAGTTTGGAGGTAGGCAGAGGAAGATCATTCAGGGTAAACCGGCTCCTGTAAGAACAGGAGCTCCTCTGTTGGTTCGGCGCTAAGGTACGGTTTGCATCGGTGTCCGTTTACTTTGAAAAGTGAACCGTCCTTTGGATTCTCCAAATCCACAGCGCCCTGCGGATACACATTCCGCACAAAATACGGCCCTTTCCAGCGAGATCTGAGCTTTCCAGGATGGAAGTGAAGTCGGGTGTCATAAAGCAATACCTGCTGACCAGGTACGAAGGTTTTGCGCAAAAGGTGTTTATCGTGAAACACCTTCGTTCGGTTCTTAACAACAACCGCGTTATCGTAAGCCTCATCCCTAAGCTCGTTCAGTTCGTTTAACTGCAGCTTCCGATGGCTGCCCGCATCATCAAGAGACAGATTCAGCTCCTTTATCGCCCAAAATACGCGATGCTCGATTTCGACAGGAAGGTGGCAGGCTTTTCCGTACACAAGCCGGTAGGGAGACATGCCAAGGTCGGTCTTATAAGCGGTTCTAAATGCC
Source organism: Agapanthus africanus (assembly GCA_030015575.1). NCBI lineage: Eukaryota > Viridiplantae > Streptophyta > Magnoliopsida > Asparagales > Amaryllidaceae > Agapanthus > Agapanthus africanus. Next base: position 402,713,942 of record CM057349.1, on the reverse strand, counting down.
CAAAGGGCATCAGTGAGTTTCAGAGACCAATCCTTACGGTTCTTGGAAACCGTCTTCTCCAGTATCTGCTTGATTTGCCGATTTGAAACTTCGGCCTGCCCGCAGGTTTGGGGGTGGTAGGGCGTAGAGAGCTTATGATTAATGGAGTATTTCCGCATCAAGGCCTCGAAAGTCCTATTGCAGAAATGACTTCCATTGTCGCTAATGATCGCTCGGGGGTGCCCAAACCGGGAGAAAATGTTTTCTTTAAGGAACCTAACGAAACCTTGTTGTCGTTAGTTCGGCTGGGCACAGCCTCGACCCATTTAGAGACGTAATCAACAGCTAGAAGGATGTACAAGTTCCCAAAAGAGCTGGGAAGCAGCCCCATGAAATCTATCCCCCAAACATCGAAAATCTCCACAACCAAGATCGGTTGGAGCGGCATCTCGTTCCTCCGGGATATCCGGCCCATGTGTTGGCACCGGGAGCAAGTCTTGCAATAGTCATGAGCGTCTTTGAAGAGTTGTGGCCAGTAGAAACCACATTGCAAGATCTTCTCAGCTGTCTTTCTGGGCCCAAAATGCCCGCCACACGCTTGATCGTGGCAAAATGACAGCACACTCTTGAATTCCTCATCAGGGACACACCGACGAATAATCTGGTCGGGACAGTACTTGAAAAAGTAAGGTTCGTCCCAGTAAAAGTGTTTTACTTGGGATAAGAAGCGAAGTCTGTCCTGACTTGACCATTCGGTCGGTAGTAATCCCGTGGCCAAATAGTTTACAATATCTGCGAACCAGGGTTCGCACGATACTGTCAAGAGCTGTTCATCCGGGAAAACGTCGTTGATCGGAATTGGATGCGAAGGCGAAGAAGGAAGTCGTGAGAGATGGTCGGCAACTACGTTTTCACATCCTCGTTTGTCCTTAATGACAAGGTCAAACTCTTGAAGCAAGAGGATCCAACGTATTAACCGAGATTTGGCATCTTTCTTCGCAAAAAGATGGCGCAGAGCTGAATGGTCTATGTAGACAATGAGTGGAGAGCCGATGAGGTAGGACCTGAACTTTTCTAAAGCAAATACAACAGCTAAGAATTCCTTCTCAGTTGTTGTATAGTTGAGTTGGGCGTCGTTCAGGGTTCGGCTCGCGTAATAGATTACGTGCGGCATCTTGTTGATGTGTTGTCCAAGAACACCACCAATGGCAAAGTCGGATGCATCGCACATAATCTCAAATGGGTGCGTCCAGTCAGGTGAAGAGAGAACGGGAGCAGAAGTGAGTGAGCATTTCAGTGACTCGAAGGCAGTCACACAGCTCGAGTTGAAGTCGAAAGGCGTATCCTTGGCCAGCAAAAGAGTCAAGGGCCTAGCAATCTTGCTAAAGTCCTTGATAAACCGTCTATAGAAACCGGCATGGCCAAGGAAGGCTCGGATATCTCTGACGCATAGGGGAGGAGGCAGATTGGAAATGACCTCAATCTTTGCTTTATCAACCTCTATGCCATTTTGCGAGATGATATATCCTAAAACAATACCTTCGCGCACCATGAAGTGGCATTTCTCCCAGTTCAAAGTGAGATTCTTGTCCTTACATCGGGTAAGGACAGCGTCAAGATGCAGCAAACACTCGTTGAAGGAGTCACCGAAGATGGAGAAGTCATCCATGAAAATCTCCAGAAATTTTTCCACCATGTCCGAGAAAATTCCCATCATACACCGCTGGAAGGTAGCGGGCGCATTGCATAACCCAAAGGGCATGCGTCGATATGCAAACGTGCCGAAAGGACAAGTGAAAGTGCTCTTGTCCTGGTCTTTTTCGGCGATGGGAATTTGATTATAGCCGGAGTAGCCATTAAGAAAGCAGTAGTACTCGTGTCCGGCCAATCGTTCAAGCATCTGGTCAATGAAAGGTAACGGAAAGTGGTCTTTCCGCGTTGCGGCGTTGAGTTTTCTGTAATCGATGCATACTCGCCACCCAGTTTGGGTGCGAGTAGGGATTAACTCATTCGCCTCGTTGGTTATGACCGTGATGCCCGACTTCTTGGGGACAACGTGAATGGGGCTAACCCACTGGCTATCAGAGATAGGGTAAATGATACCACTATCTAGACATTTGACGATCTCCTTCTTCACAGCCTCTTTCATGACTGGATTAAGACGTCTTTGTGGATCCCGGGCTGGTTTGGCATCATCCATCAGATGAATGTGATGCTCAACGATCAGGGGACTAATCCCCTTGATGTCCGCCATGGACCAACCAAAAGCTTGCCTGTTGCTGTGCAAGACCGCGAGAAGGGCTTTCTCTTGCTCGGGAGCTAGAGAAGCCGAGATGATGACAGGGAGGGTCTCGTTCTCACCTAAGTAAGCATACTTAAGGTGAGACGGCAACGGCTTGAGTTCGAGCGTTGGAGGTGAAACGATGGAAGGCAAGACTGGTGCAAAGGTCTCGAACTCAAAGGACTCCAGCAAAGGTTCAAAGCGAGTGTAGGCAACCGAGTTGGATGGTTCAGGTAACTCATCCGGAAAGTCGAAGGATTCAAACTCGGGTTGTGCACAGCTAAGATCGTTCGAAAACGTGAAACACTCGTAGTCGTTGTCGGGCGCAGAAACAGCAGCAGGTTCGAAGAGAAACGCACTAGTGGCGTCAAGATTATCGTGATCAAACAGAAACTCCTCGAATTCACACTCTTCTGGGGTGATCTCCTGGATCGAGCAGACGTCCAGTATATGAGCATTAGGTTCGGCGGGCTGATTCCCCAACCTAAAAATGTTGAGTTCAATCGTCATATTTCCAAAAGAGAGGTTCATCGAACCATTGCGACAATTGATCACAGCATTTGAGGTTGCGAGAAATGGTCGACCGAGTATCACCGGAATTTGATTCCGGGGGTTAGCTACAGGCTGTGTATCTAATACAATGAAGTCAACGGGGAATATGAAGTCCCCGACTCTTATCAACACATCCTCTAGCTCACCCCTAGGGTGGGTGATCGATCGGTCGGCCATTTGGAGAGTGCAGTGTGTGGGTTTCAACTCTCCGACGCATAATTGCTCGTATACTGAATACGGAAGCAGGTTAACACTGGCACCAAGATCTAATAGTGCGCGGTTGATGTTCTTATCCCCAATAGTAATTGAAATCGTAGGACAGCCAGGGTCCTTCCGTTTTTGTGGTAAAGATTGGGTAAGGGCATCACTCACAGCACTAGCTAAGAAAATTTTCTTGGGTACCTGAGACTTCCTCTTTTTCGTGCATAAGTCCTTTAAGATTTTTGCGTAGGACGGGACTTGTTGGACAGCATCTAAAAGAGGAATGTTAATGTTAACCTGCTTGAATAACTCCAGAATCTTCTCCATTTGAGGATTTTGTTTATTAGACCTCAACCGGTTTGGAAATGGAACATTTTGAAAATTGGTTGAGTCTAATGCTGGAGGAGAAGATTGTGGAGTTGGAACGGATCCCAGAATAGGTGTTTTCGTGGAGTGAGAAGTGGGTCCGTTCAGAGAAGAAGAGGAAGGAGAGCCTTGTGAAGAACGGAGAATAGGCTTAGAAGACGAAGAAGAAGAAGGAGAAGAAGAAGAAGGAGAAGCAGCGGCCGGGGTGTCATCGTTGATCCGTTTGCCAATGTTGTTTTGCAGCATCCTCCCCGATCTCAGTGTAGTCACGGCACTCACATTATGGTTTTGTTGTTCAAGAGCAACATGTGCATTATGTGGGTGACCGGGATTTGGAAGTGGCTGGGACGGGAGCTTCCCCTTCTCTCGCTCGCTCAAGGCCGCGTTCAGCTGTGCAATCTGGGCCTCGATGGTCTTGATGCTTTGCCTGTGTGCGGCAGTGTGTTGCACTAAGGATTGAATGGAAGACTGGATGTTGGCGGTGGATTGAGTCGATTGTTTAACAAACGCCTCCAGACTTCGCTCGGGTGAGGAAACCTTATCGTTGTTTGACGGAACAAAGTTGTTTGGTGGAAAAGAGTTGTTGGGTGCAAAGTTGTTCGTCTGGTTTTGGAAAGGCTGGGGTTGGAAGGGCTACTGATATTGGTGTTGAGTTTGTTGCTGCGCTTGTTGTTGCGGCGGAGGGGCTCTTTGGAAATTGTTGCCCTGGAATTGATTCTGATTCTGATTCCAGGCGAAATTGGGGTGGTTCCTCCAACCGGGATTATAGGTGGAAGAGTATGGATCATTCCTCGTTCTTTGCTGGAAGGCAGCATTAACCTGATCCTGTCCTTGCGGGGGTGGATTGTAAGGACACTCTTCGGTCAAGTGGGAAGGATCGGAACAACAAGCGCAGATGGTACGAAGGGGGAGAACAGGGGCAGGAGCAGGAGCAGAGAATTTGCTCTCTATTGCTTCAAGCTTTCTTGTTATAGCAGCCATTTCAGCTTTCATCGCAATAGAGACGTCAAGTTGGTGGATTCCTACCCTAGACTGACCGGTAGAAGTGGAGGTAGAAGAAGAAGAAGTCGGTCTGGTGCTCTCCCACTGTAGCGTTTGCTCCGCAAGATCGTCAAAGAACTGCCACGCTTCCTCGTCAGATTTCGATAGGAAGTGGCCCTGACAGATGGTTTCCAGCAACTGCTTCGTTGCTGGGTTCAGTCCCTCATATAAGGTTTGGCAGAGCTGCCATTTCTCTATACCGTGGTGAGGACACTGAACAAGAAGGTCTTTGTACCGGTCAAAGCACTTCCAGAAGGGTTCAGAAGGAAGCTGGGAGAATTGGTTGATTTCATTTCGAATTCTTGCGGTCTTATGATTTGGATAGAATTTTTTCAGAAACGCTTTAACAAACTCGTCCCAGCTGGTGATTGAGTGGGAAGCGGTGCTATACAGCCATTTTTCAGCGAGATCGCATAAAGTGAACGGAATGACCCGTAGACGTATAGCATCGTCCGACAGCTGGGTTGTTTTCATCATGGCACAGACGTTTTGAAATTTATTGATGAAGATATAGGCATCTTCAGATTCAAGCCCATGAAAACGTGGAAGCATGTTGATGAAATGAGGCTTAATTTCAAAGTTGTCCCCATTGGCCGGAGGAAGAGAAAGGCAGGTGGGAAGTGTAGAACGGGTGGGGTAGAAACGATCCTGGAGCGCAATTCGCTGCGGCGCTACAACAGGCGGAGGTGGTGGGATATTGGTCTCCGTAGGAGGTGGAGCCAATCCAGCGGTGGTCAAAGAGATGTTCGGATTAAATCCCGACATCGCGGAAGAAGAGGTTGGTGAAGGTGAAGGTGAAGGTGAAGATGTATGAACAGAATTCCGGTCAACGTCGGAGTTGGCCGGCAAAGGAAGGGGTGAAAAAGGAGTGGACGGAGTATCGACTTCGGAGTCGATCGCGTAGTCGGTCGCGACTAACGTAACGCGGACTAAACGGGCGCTAGTGTCCCGAGTCCAAGAGGACATACACTAAACGAGTTTAGTATAGTCAAAGCGGAGAAGGTGAGGGTAAGAAAACGTCAATGGAGAAAGGCGATGGGTGGTGGGTGAAAATGGATTTGGCGACAAAAGGGCAAGTTTTTATAAAAGTTTTTGATTTTTCTTTTTTTTTTTTGTTTTTTTAGAAAGAGATTTACAGAAGTATGTACGGAAATACGGCTTAAGCAATCACAAACAAGATATGCACAATCACACCTAGATCTAGGGTAACCTAGGTCTACTAGACCTGCTCCTGAACTTGATTGTCGAAGTTAAACAGTGTCGAGAAACAGGCTTAAAAATACACTGATCACGAGGCCAGGTAAGTGCAGAGATAAGGGGAGGTTGTCCAACGCTTTCGCGAAGTTCCTTAATTAAATAACCCTTTCTCTTTCGGCGGTTGCGCCTTTAACACTTTCCTAGACACCCCGTAAACAATATACGGTTAAGCGAGGTTCTAAACACGGTTTATCTTCTCCTAATGAGCGCGAAGTCCTTAGGGCTGAAGTCTAGTATTTTTTAATTTACAATGGACAATGCATATGCTTTAGTGATTTTTGGGGTCCTGGGAAGGGTGATGAAATCCCCACCCAATCTGGATTGGTTTCAAGCCCCTTAAGTCCGTGTTAAAGAAATGCGAAGCAGTAACAAATCAACTGCAAACAATTTTTATTTGCGGCGCAAAGAATCCTGCACAAGAACAGTTTATTGGAAGGGGGAGAAGAATTTGCGCAAAGAAGGCTGCAGAAAACACAATTCAGTGGAGTTCAGAGGAGAGGGGAGAAGCAGAGGGACTTACAGAGAGAAACTGACGGCCTGAAGCCAAAAGATGGCCGCGTTTCCACGGCCAAACGCATGCAATAGCCGCGTTTCCGCGGCTATGTGGAGGTATTGGGTCTTGAAAATTTTGTAGGTGCTGTTCTGGGTCTCCTCTTCTTGTCTGGATGTACTGAATTTTTGTTTACTCACTGTAACTGCTCCAGATTTTTCAGTAGACCGGATGCTTCGTTTTGTCCGTTCGAGGTGTAGCCGCGAAATGTGGGTCTATCTTCCTACGTCTTTGGCACTGTACTTGAACTCCGTATTATCCGACGTCCTTGGCGTCGATCTTGAACTTCGTATTTTCCTGCACACTTGCATAAAAACTAATCAAAAATAACAAGATGATTTTTTTTACAAGTATATTTTTTTTTGTTTTTTTTTGGTTATATTTATACTTACAAATTAACCCGAAATTACACAAGGAAATAAACTACCGTCTCCCCAGCAACGGCGCCATTTGATTGTTAGGATACGTGCGTGTTCAAGTTCTAGTTTAAATACCGCAATCAAGACGGTTTCGCTTGTAGCTAGCCGGTTGAGTACGGGTCGTCCGCAGGGAGATGGGAGTCTTTTTCAAAGTGTTTTAACGAGTTAAGTCCAGTTTTTAGATTTTGTTGTGGTTATCTAAGTGTTAAGTTGATATTTAAAGAGAGCTTGTTAGGGTGAGGATTAGGTTAGTTTGAGTTAGGAGTCTCCACATCTTTCGTTGCCCCTCTTAATATCAGTGTTACGGTAATCGGCAACAACGGGGATTAGCACGACTAGGAAGGACTTTGCGAGTATAAGCTAGGCTCTCCAACGCATAAGTCTTCCTTTTGGTGCTTGTCCGTCCGTTCTTGGCTCTTATCCATAACCTCCGGTTAATTCAACCACAACCGGTCTCACTACGGAATCACCGCTATCATGTAGGATAGGGTGCCGTAAGGAGCGGATTGTGGTTCAATTAACGGAAGTCGATTTAAGTTGTTGGGCAAGGAAAGAGTGAGAGAGATTTCCTTCTCTCAAACTTCCCTTATCCTACCCTAACAAGTATAAAACTACTCACACTTCATGATAAGGAAAAACAAAACAAAACAAAAGAGGAAGATAGAAAGAGGGAGATTAGAAGAATACGACTAACTATTTGCGACCTCACCTTGGCGAGAATCGAGCGTAAGTATCATTGTCGTATGAATGATAAAGAAAAAGAGAGAAGAAAGAAACAACAAGGAAATAACAACAACTACTTAGCAATTAAAATTACAACAAGTAATGAAAGAGCAAGACAAGCATGATAATAAAATGATTTTCTTTATTTACCATTCCTCCCTCACAAAGCTCACTACAAGTTTAATGGAGAAGAGATGAGAAGAAGAAGAACATGTAAACTAAATCCTAAAAAAAGAAAATACAAGAATGGACCCTTTCCTTCTCAAACTTCTGGGCTATTTATGGGCTGGAGAATGGAAATATAGGGCAACCTTCAGAACACACATGAAAAGACCAAAATACCCCCAAAATTCCTGTGCATGCGGCGCCAGTATGGCCGCGGATCCGCGGCCTAGACCCCCCTTTGGCCGCGGATCCGCGGCCCTTTGGAGGAGTTGGGGCATCTGCTTTTTTGGGATTTCCTGGTTTTCTGTGTACATTATTCTGGCATATGTATTTTCTCAGTTTGGCTCCACGATTTTTCCAGAATTTCTGTTGAGGGAAAGGTGGACTTTTTGTCAAGATTTTGTCATGATTGCCTCGAGCTCCGCGTAGATTTCTTGAAACTTGTTGTTGCCATTGAGCCTTGTGCATGAAGGTGACATTGATTTGACATTTTGTCTTCCTAAACTGGTATCTGGCAACATACGGATGAAGAGCGGAGACCGTGTTTTATCTGTGGTTGGCAGGAACCCGGATTTTGTCGTGTTTTTCATGAATTTCACCGTTTTAGAACCGAGAACCTGTATCCTGCAATTGACTAGCAAACACGGCTCAAGAGTATCTACCGATATGCAATGTGATAAAAATTGGGCGGTATGAAAATGCAAAAAGCTGATATGAACATACCTCAAGATACTAGTCCTTCTTGTTCTTGTTGTTCACCTCCTCGTCAGCCTCCTCGATGTAATAGAAGATCCACCCGAGAGTTTCTTCTTCAAGTTTTAACCTCTAACTTGAGGTAACTAAGTGGCTAGGATTGCTAATCCAAGTCACCTAAAGGATATAGAGATTGATTAAGGATCAAATAGTCTTGCTAACCCTATAGTTCTCAACCCATGAGAGGATTAGGGTTAGGATGAAGAAGATGAGAGCTTGAGGAGAGAGAATGTATTTCTGATAATGAATTGAACTTAAGTCATTTTGATAATATTATGAAGCATGAAAATATCTTAGCAATAATATATTAAATTATCAACCATGCTTCATTAATTACCTTGAGATGAATCATCTCATGACTCATGGTGCAATTAATGAAAATAACACATCATCTCTCCACCTAATTAAGTTTAATTCATAAATGAATTAAAACTAAATGAGTTACCTTTCTTCTAGAAACCTCCCAACTAATTACGAGAATGCCTCTACCATCCGTATTCACGAAAAACACGGATATACTGAGACTGCATAAATCCAATAATCCAATACTAGAATCTGGCTTAAACCAAAGCCTGCTAGTATAATCTGCCCGAACATCATACGTTCATAAGTACACGTATATGTCCGAACACTGCCGTAAAACCATACGACCTCTATATCGTTTCGCCAGAAGCAGGGAAACCCTCTGTGTGGGACCCTAAAGACTCGACACTATGCTGGCAGTGGGTTTAACCACAGGCCGAAAGTGGCACTAGTTGTACGTAACGGTCCCCGGGTAGATGTCGATAAGAAGGTCAATGAGAAAACCCATCCGAACTCCTACTGAGCCTGATGTGACAATCTCCGTACAGTCCGGTCTGTTCGTCTAGGACTATCGCATATCGGGCCTGGGGGGCGGCAAGCGTCAGTCCCTTAAAAGCGGTATAAGTCATGTCGGAGTGAAACCCATTACACCTTGAGAAACTACTGGAACACCTACCAGTAAATATCGCTTGCCTTGGCCAGGGACCTTGCGTAATGGCTCTCCAAACACAGCGCGATATCAACTCCCAATACCGGGAGAGACGAATCCTATCTAACTGCCACTGCCTCCAAGTGCTTCAGGACTGCACCCAACTGCTGCCTGTTTGCATGACTCAGTCGAGCCGTGGTAGGGTAGCAATCTAAGAACAATGGGAACACACTCGAAGCGAAACAACAGTGTCAAGTCAACGGACTATGCTGTACTCATGTCACCTGGGAACTGTTAACTGACGACGGGTATAATACCAACCAACAGTTCCCTGCGAGTCCTGTCCGGTATACCCGTAACCCAACGAGCACCTGCATACTATCTCCAGTACAACGCACTAATGGCTGTGGGTCAGACCATTTCCCTGCTGGGACGAGAAGCGTATACACTAGTCTACTCCGGAGTATCGATGCCCTGTCTCGATAATCCTATGACTAGGGACCTGAAAAAGGATGTGCTTGTAGAATACCCAGCCCTCACTAGTGTGACTGCCATCACAACGCTGTTAGTCAGCAAGATCTTAAGGGCTCTATCAATATGTATTCGCGATATGCTAAAAGAAACATATTCACATATTAAGATAGATATAAACCAAATAGCATACTACTATGTTGAGCAAGACTGTTAATACAACTGTGAATATCCCAAGCTTCCATTAAGTAATATACAAGCTTGTATGATACAATAATGGCCCCTAGGACATATACACTAACAATCTCCCACTTGCACTAGGGCCATGTACTGGCGTATCGCAGAACTATCATCTCGAATAGCCTTTCGAACTGTGTCTGAGGTAAGGCCTTTGTGAATGGATCTGCAGTGTTCTCCTCTGTAGCAACTCTCCGGACCTCGATCTCCCGGCGATCTATGAACTCCCTGATCAGGCGATACCGCCTCAAGATGTGTATGGACATTTGATGGGACCTGGGTTCCTTCGCTAAAGCTATAGCCCCGTTGTTGTCACAATACAGAGGTATTGGATCAACAATGGATGGAACCATCTGAAGTTCTCTTAAGAACTTATTTACCCAGACTGCTTCTTTTGCGGCATCAGAAGCTGCGATATACTCCGTTTCCATCGTCGAGTCAGCAACGGTGTCCTGCTTGGAACTCTTCCAGCACACCGTCCCTCCATTGAGGGTAAAGACATAACCTGACATGGACTTGGAGTCATCCTTGTTACTCTGAAAGCTGGAGTCAGCAAAAGCCTCGATCTGGAGGTCTTTTCCACCGTAAACCAAGAACATATCCTTAGTCCTTCTCAGGTACTTGAGAATGTTCTTTACTGCTATAAAGTGCTTCTCCCCTAGGTCTGACTGATACCGGCTTACCACGCTTAGCGCGTAAGCTACATCTGGTCTGGCACACAATATCGCATACATTATAGAGCCTACCGCAGAAGCGTAGGGTATAATTGACATGCGATACCTTTCTAAATCAGTCTTGGGAGACATCTCTTTGGAGAGGGTGAGTCTATGACAAGCCGGTAAATTATCGCGCTTAGAATCTTTCATACTGAATCTTTTCAGTATAGTGTTGATATACCTGGACTGCGAAAGTCCCATCATCCTTTTAGATCTATCACGATATATCTGGATCCCCAGAATGTAAGAGGTATCACCCAGGTCTTTCATGGAGAACCTGTGTGATAAGAATCTTTTGACAGATTGTAGCATAGGAATGTCATTTCCTATCAAGAGTATGTCATCCACGTACAAGACGAGGAATACGACAGTTCGTGGTACAATCTTACTATAAATATATGGCTCATCTGGATTTTTGATAAAGTCATATTCTTTGACCGTTCATCAAAACAGATGTTCCAACTCCGCGATGCCTGCTTTAGTCCATAAATGGACTTAAGCAACTTGCACACTTTCCCGCTGCTCCCACTCTGATTGAAACCTTCTGGCTGATCCATATAGACGCACTCATCCAAATTTCCATTTAGAAAATCCTTCTTTACGGCCATCTTCCAGATCTTATAATCATGGAAGGCAGCAATGTCAAGAAGGATCCGAATGGATTTGAGCATAGCCACTGGAGAAAAAGTTTCGTCATTGTCCAAACCAGGCCTTTGATGATAACCCTTTGCAACAAGTCTAGCCTTATAGGTTTCCACCTGTCCATCTACACCAATCTTCTTTATGAAGATCCAATTGCATCCTATGAGTTTTACCCTATCTGGAGCAAAGTCCAAAGTCCATAGTATGTTGGTGTACATGGACTCCATCTCGGTTCGCATTGCATCCAGCCATCTTACCGAGTCGCCGCTCTGAATGGCATGCTGGAAGCTAGTAAGTTCATCATTCAATGACTCAATCCTTTCTATCCCCGTCTATGAGAAAACCATAGTATCTCTCAGGCAGATGAGACGGCCTACTACTCCTACGGAGGGGTGCGGGAATGTCCTGTTCTTCTGGAACTTCTGGTTCTACCAAGCTTTCAGTAGTATCTTGTGGTTCTGGAATTTCTTCCAGTTCTATTGCGCTCCCACTTGTTTCTTTTTCTAAAAATTGCTGTTCTAGAAAATGGGCATTACGAGAAACAAAAACCTTTTGTTCCTCTGCATAATAGAAAAAATACTCCTTAGAGTTCTTTGGATATCCCACAAACTTACACTGTACTGAGCGTGCTTCGAGTTTGTCCGCATGCTGCCTTTTAACAAAAGCTGGACATCCCCACATCTTGAGATACTGAAGATAGGGTTTCTTCCCACTCCACATCTGATATGGTGTGGTAGGCACAGTTTTGGTAGGAACTCTGTTCAAAAGATATGCAGCTGATTCTAGTGCATAACTCCAGAAAGATCGTGGTAACTCAACATTATTCATCATGGAACGTACCATATCTAATAGGGTTCGGTTCCATCTCTCCGATACACCGTTGTGTTGTGGAGTGTATGGAGGAGTAAGCTGAGAGAGAATTCCTTTCTCTTTTAGGTAACCCAGGAACTCGGCACTTAAGTATTCATCACCTTGATCAGATCTCAGTGTCTTGATACTTTTGTCGGTTTGGTTTTCTACTTCATTCTTATATTCTCGGAATTTCTCAAAAGCTTCTGATTTATCTTTCATTAAGAAAATGAATCCATACCTAGAGAAATCATCCGTAAAGGTAATGAAATATGAAAAACCGCTTCTTGCATGTGTAGACATTGGACCACATATATCGCTGTGTATGAGTCCTAAGAGCTCGCTCGCTCTTTCTCCGTGTCTAATGAACGGAGTCTTTGTCATCTTTCCTTTGAGACATGATTGACAAGTGGCATAAGATTGATATTCGAACGGATCCAAATATCCTTCTTTATGTAACTTTGTTAACATTGTCTCATTGATGTGACCCTGTCTACAATGCCATAAGAAAGCCTGATTTATATCTGGAGACTTTCTTTTTAGTGTGTTCTGTACATTGAAAATCCGCAATTGGTTTAACACGTATATACCGTTATCTAGTGCACCGGACCCAATCAAACCATGATTAAGGTGGATGTTAACAACATCGCTTACAAACCTAAAATCATAACCTTCTTTTGATAACAACGATACTGATATGATATTACACGTTAAACTAGGTACACAAAAATAGTTGCGCAAAACCAAAATATGTCCACTCGTCAATCCAAGGTGATAATGCCCTACAGACACAGCATCCACGTGAGCTCTGTTAGCAACTTGGAGGGTCATATCACCAGCCTTCAGTACTCTACGGATTCTAAGTGCCTGCAATGAATTGCATATATGAGATCCTGATCCGGTATCCAATACCCAGGAAGTAGAGTTGATTGACAGACAATTTTTAATTACAAACACACCTGAAGCCAAGCCACAACTTGCCTCGGGTCCTGGTTCTTGGCATTCCAAGCTTTGCAATACTTCTTCCAATGGCCTTTCCTACGACAGTGGAAACACTCGTCCTTTGCTACTACCAGGACCGCAACCTTTGCTTTTTCCTTGACCCCCACTTTACCAACGCCACCTCTCGGTTTGGTAGCGGCCTTCTTCTTCCTTCCTTTGGCCCTAACCTTGGACCTGGAAGAGGAAGCACCATGAACAAACATAGCGGGTGTTTTCCTTGCTTTCTGTAAGGTGCCCTCTGCACTCCTCAACATGTTAAGGAGTTCTGGAAGTTCAACTTCTTTATCTTGAATATTGAAATTCAAGATAAACTGGGCGTAGGTAGAAGGAAGGGACTGTAGAACCAAGTCTGTATACAGCTCGTTCTCTAATGTTGTCCCGAGGTCTGCAAGCTCCTCAATATAGCAAATCATCTTAAGGACATATTCCCCTACAGATGATTCGACGGCCAGCCTCGACTGAAACAAGTTCTTCGAGCTCTCGTATCTAGCTATACGAGATTGCTCTCCATACAGTTCCTTGGTGTGGAGAAATATGGATTCAAGATCCATATTCTCGTGCCTCCTCTGATGTTCATTATCCATAGAGGCAAGCACGATGCATTTGGCCTTCGCGCAGTCTATCTCCCAGGTCTTGCGAATTTCCTTATCCGCGATGCTGGATTCTAGACCGGGACGGTAGGGGCTTTAGTAGTAAGGACATATCCCAATTTGTCATAAGTGATTGCCATCTTGACATTCCTGAACCAATCTTTATAGTTTGGCCTTGTCAAAATATTTTTATCTAATAATAACTTAAGGCCCGTCATGTTCTTGGTCGCTGCAATTAGGAGAGAGAGAAGAAAATACTTTAGCATGATACTCTTGCAAGTTTAGTGGTTTTTAGTTTATCTAAACAGGATGGCTCCCACTGTTTCTCGAATCCTTCCTCAAACTATAAAAGAAGAACTAGTCAGGACTATTCTCACCATACAATACTTGCTTAACCGTTCAGCCAGGCCAGTGTCGGTACTTCAAGGGAGGTTTTACGACGCTTTCGTGAAGTTCCTTAATTAAATAACCTCTTTTCCCTGGGGGCGTAGCCCGGATGACACCTTTCTCGACACCTACTTGGTTTATAGCATTGATCTTTAAGTGAAAGAATCTCTCGATGAGTAACATATACTTACAGTAGGATCGGGATCCAAATATCATCGTGTGATAATGCTGAAGGAATCTTACCAAAATTATCATACTCCAAATGGTATGCAACTCTAGCAAGTTTCAGTTTCTTTAGAAACTCCCGATATTGATTTTTGCCCCATGCTCTTATGACCTTGACGTTGGCTAAAATATCATCAGTCACATGTCAAGTTCTATCCATCATTATCTTGTTAATTTAAACCTACCTGTACATACCCATGACGTTGGCCAAATGGTAGTACGACTGTCCCAAACCAACTCATCTATCTATGCAACAGATGAATACCAAGCAGCTACCAAACACTATGCCTTGGCGTTGGTCAAAATACATAGCTTGAATACTACTGAATACCCAAATGAAATGAAGAAGGGCTACGAATGGTTTTGGCGAAACCGTGAATGTAGTGAACATGATATAATCGAAGGAACCTGATAGCTTTTAAAAGGAGTGGTTTAAGCTCCACAATTAAAAATCTGCTGTTTTAAAATAACTGAGTGGTTTCTTTTAAATTGTTCCAACGATTCAACTTTGGTTTATTTTCTTTGCATTAATATAATGCGTCCCATCAATTAACCTATCATTGCAGAAAACAACGAAAATACAACGTCCGCTTATGCGATCCGCATTCGCCACTGGGCCCCGTCATTCACCCGTTAGGTTACTTAACTAACGACAAAGCGGGGGCTGGGCTAGCGCGGATGCAAAATATAAGGAACGCCTACTAAATATCATATATAGATATTGTACATTCGTCAGACGCAATAATAGGCATTCCATATCACAGATGAACATATTGGATATTCTAGGAATCCGTATTTCCTTTGAGCCTACAATGAAAGATGGATTACATAGCCGTGATGAATAGCCAACCCTACCCTAGACCCCTATGGGTACGACAAACTACCCGTCAAGTACCCGAAGTGAAGCGGTCTCCCTCAACAATGTGAGTAGGCCACTAATCATTTCAAAGTACCCGGTAATTTGTGCAGCCCACCTTGGGTCTATCTTAGGAGCAGAAAGCAGTAAATAAAATAATATAACGGTGGCTACAACCTCAACCTGGATGTGTCCCGCAAAAGAATATTACAACAATTTACAATTTATAAATGAATGAAAGAAACACTCGTCTCACATCCCCGGTTATCCATTCACGACAATCCAACAAGTTCATATTCACAAATATAAAGTAACCATTACAGAAATGTGCAACCCTCTGCTAACCGACATATAGCAATTCGGGGAGGTTTACGAACACATTAATCACAACACAGATATAATCCAGTTAGCCATTCTTAGAATTCCGATTAATCACTACATTTGAATCTATTCCAAATACTTCTCTGTGCACAAATATCCTGAGCAGAAACAAAATATCCCAGAAAACCCAACATCAACACAGAAGAATAACTGAGCAAATTTAGGTTGACTCGGTGTCAACTCGGCCGTGGATCCGCGGCGGATCACTTATATCGGCCGTGGTTCCACGGCGGTTTGGCCGAGTCACAATCCCAAATTTCTTCACAATTCTTAAAAAACCCTGCTTGTATTTTAAAAGTCCTTGAAAAAATTTTTAGACCTCAATTTAAAATCGGCTAACATGGTGAAAATATTGTTTTTTCGGGATTAAATCCCGATCGAATTTCTAAAGACTTTGCTAACACGTTGGTTATAGTTTAGCTAGGCTCTAATACCACTGTAAGTCAACGTTACACACCCCATAAGATGCGGGGAGGCGGAATAGGTAAAACAATCATTTTGTTCAAGGTAACATCGACTATCAAACGGATCTTTGCTAAACCCTAACTAACAAACTATCTAGAAGTAGTTAACTACTATGATAGATGATTATACCTCAAGATACCGGTCCTTCTTGTTCTTGTTGTTCACCTCCTCGTCGGCCTCCTCGATGTAATAGAAGATCCACTCGAGAGTTCCTTCTTCAAGTTTTAACCTCTAACTTGAGATAACTAAGTGGTTAGGATTGCTAATCCAACTGACCTAGAGGATATAGAGATTGATTAAGGATCTAATAGTCTTGCTAACCCCATGGTTCTTAACTCATGAGAGGATTAGGGTTAGGATGAAGAAGATGAGAGCTTGAGAAGAGAGAATGTATTTGTGATAATGAATTGAACTTGAGTCATTTTGATAATATTATGAAGCATGAAAATATCTTAGCAATAATATATTAAATTATCAACCATGCTTCATTAATTACCTTGAGATGAATCACCTCATGACTCATGGTGCAATTAATGAAAATAACACAACATCTCTCCACCTCATTAAGTTTAATTCATAAATGAATTAAAACTAAATGAGTCACCTTTCTTCTAGAAGCTTCCCGACTAATTACGAGAATGCCCCTCCTATCCGTATTCACGAAAAACACGGATATACCGAGACTGCATAAATCCAATAATCCAATACTAGAATCTGGCTTAAACCAAAGCCTGCTAGTATAATCTGCCCGAACATCATACGTTCATAAGTACACGTATATGTCCGAACACTGCCGTAAAACCATACGACCTCTATATCGTTTCGCCTGAAGCAGGGAAACCCTCTGTGTCGGACCCTAAAGACTCGACACTATACTGGTAGTGGGTTTAACCATAGGCCGCAAGCGGCACTAGCTGTACGTAATGGTCCCCAGGTAGATGTCGATAAGAAGGTCGATGAGGAAACCCATCCGAACTCCTACTGAGCCTGATGTGACAATCTCCGTATAGTCCGGTCTGTTCGTCTAAGACTATCGCATATCGGGCCTGGGGGGCGGCAAGCGTCAGTCCCCTAAAAGCGGTATAAGTCGTGTCGGAGTGAAGCCCATTACACCTTGAGAAACTACTGGAACACCGACCAGTAAATCTCGCTTGCCCTGGCCAGGGACCTTGCGTAATGGCTCTCCAAACACAGCGCGATATCAACTACCAATACCAGGAGAGACGAATCCTATCTAACCTCCACTGCCTCCAAGTGCTTCGGGACTGTACCTAACTTCTACCTGTTTGCAAGACTCACTCGAGCCGTGGTAGGGTAGCAATCTAAGATGCGAAGCAGCAGTGTCAAGTCAACGGACTATGTTGTACTCATGTTATCTGGGAACTGTTAACTGACGACGGGTATAATACCAACCAACAGTTTCTTGCGAGTCCTGTCCGGTGTACCCGTAACCCAACGAGCACCTGCATACTATCTCCAGTACAACGTACTAATGGCTGTGGGTCAGACCATTTCCCCTGCTGGGACGAGAAGCGTATACACTAGTCTACTCCGGAGCATCGATGTCCTGTCTCGATAATCCTACGACTAGGGACTTGAAAAAGGATGTGCTTGTAGACTACCCAGCCCCTACTAGTGTGACTGCCATCACAACGCTGGTAGTCAAGCAAGATCTTAAGGGCTCTATCAATATGTATTCATGATATGCTAAAAGAAACATATTCACATATTAAGATAGATATAAACCAAGTAGCATACTACTATGTTGAGCAAGACTGTTAATACAACTGTGAATATCCCAAGCTTCCATTAAGTAATATACAAGCTAGTATGATACAATAATGGCCCCTAGGACATATACACTAACAATCTCCCACTTGCATTAGGGCCATGTACTGGCGTATCCCAGACCTATCATCTCGAATAGCCTTTCGAACTGCGTCTGAGGTAAGGCCTTTGTGAATGGATCTGCAGTGTTCTCCTATGTAGCAACTCTCCGTACCTCGATCTCCTGGGGATCTATGATCTCTCTGATCAGGTGATACCACCTCAAGAAGTGCCTGGACTTTTGATGGGACCTGGGTTCCTTCGCTAAAGCTATAGCCTCGTTGTTGTCACATTACAGAGGTATTGGATCAATAATGGATGGAACCACCTGAAGTTCTGTTAAGAACTTCTTTATCCAGACTGCTTCTTTTGCGGCATCAGAAGCTGCGATATACTCCGCTTCCATCGTCGAGTCAGCAATGGTGTCCTGCTTGGAACTTTTCCAGCACACCGCCCCTCTATTGAGAGTAAAGACATAACCTGGCATGGACTTGGAGTCATCCTTGTCACTCTGGAAGATAGAGTTAGCAAATGCCTCGATCTGGAGGTCTTTTCCGCCGTAAACCAAGAACATATCCTTAGTCCTTCTCAGGTACTTGAGAATGTTCTTTACTGCTATCTAGTGCTTCTCCCCTAGGTCTGACTGATACCGGCTTACCACGCTTAGTGCATAAGCTACATCTGGTCTGGTACACAACATCGCATACATTATAGAGCCTACCGCAGAAGCGTAGGGTATAATCGACATGCGATCCCTTTCTAAATCAGTCTTGGGAGACATCTCGTTGGAGAGGGTGATTCTGTGATAAGCCGGTAAATTACCGTGCTTAGAATCTTCCATACTGAATCTTTTCAGTATAGTGTTGATATACCTGGACTGCGAAAGTCCCAACATGCTTTTAGATCTATCACGATAGATCTAGATCCCCAGAATGTAAGAGGCATCACCCAGGTCTTTCATGGAGAACCTGTGTGACAAGAATCTTTTGACAGATTGTAGCATAGGAATGTCATTTCCTATCAAGAGAATGTCATCCACGTACAAGACGAGGAATACGACAGTTCATGCTACAGTCTTACTATAAATACATGGCTCATCTGGATTTTTGATAAAGTCATATTCATTGACCGTTTCATCAAAACAGATGTTCCAACTCCGCGATGCCTGCTTTAGTCCATAAATGGACTGAAGCAACTTGCACACTTTCCCGCTGCTTCCACTCTGATTGAAACTTTCTGGCTGATCCATATAGACACACTCGTCCAAATTTCCATTTAGAAAAGCCGTCTTTACATCCATCTTTCAGATCACATAATCATGGAAGGCAGCAATGGCAAGAAGGATCCGAATAGATTTGAGCATAGCCACTGGAGAAAAAGTTTCGTCATAGTCCAAACCAGGCCTTTGACGATAACCCTTTGCAACAAGTCTAGCCTTATAGGTTTCCACCTGTCCATCCACCAGCCGTAGCCCTCCGTCATTTCTTATAAGTACTATTTAGTATTCGTGCTATGTTTGTTGGCAAGCGTCAAGGCATAGTGTAGGGTAGCTGAATAATACTTATTTGTAGCATAGATATGCGATTGATCGGGACAGTCGTACAGCTTTGTTGGCAAGCGTCAAGGGTTTGTGCGGATGGATTCGAGTTAATTCAGGACAATGACGGGTTCAACTTGACTAGTGGCCTATAACTTGTTGGCAAGCATCAAGGTTATAGGTCGTTAGGGGTAAAAACACACATCGGGAGTTTCAAACATACAGGAAACTTGCCAGGCATGCGCATATCTTTTGGAGTGTGGTGACTTGAGTGGCTTCCATCAAGTTATTATGCGATGATAGTTGGATCCCGATTCCCACTGATGAGTAGGATTAATCCTCGGTTGATTCTAACTAATTCTCCTTTTGGGTTTGGAGGAGAATTCGAGGAAACAGTGGGAGCCATCCAGATTAGATAAAGTGATTAAGCATTCTGATCTAGGTTAGAGTGCACGCTGGGTGTTTCTTTTCTCTCTGGTAGCGACCATGGCCCGACCCTTGACTAAAACTCATGAACCAAGTTAACCGAACTTCTTAAAAATACTTTGGCTTTTGGAATGTCACAGTGTCGCATACATCATTGCCACTTCTATATCACCTTTACATTTCTCCAGAACACCCCGTATCACTACGAATATCCACTTCCATTGGATAAATCCATCGTATAGTTACATACGAACTCGAAGGAACTTTTTCGAGGATGGATTCTGGTTCTGGAGAGAATGAATAGGATTATTCGGTTGTCTTTTCTCTTTACATTCTCTCAGGTTGTGAGGGCTCCTAGGATTAGGAGAGGGTACACCTATTGAGCTTATTGGATAGTCTTCTTTCAAACCATAGGCAGGTGCCGAATGGTAGGGAAGGAAGAAAACCAATTAAGCTTAAGTGTGGTGTACAGAAGATAATAAGTAAAGACATATAAAGGGATTAGAATAATGGCAAAGGAAATTGCGACCACCATCTTTCACGACAAAGACCGAGTATACCCCTGCCACTCCTACATCCACTTTGCTTTTCTTTAGAACACTCCGTATCACTACGAATATCAACTTCCATTGGATATGCCATCGTATAGTTATATATGAACTCGAAGGAATTCGTTCCAGATTTGGGGATGGTTTCCGGTTCAAGAGAAATTGAATATGATTATTCAGATGTCTTTTCTCTTTACCTTCTCTCAGGTTGCGAGGGCTCCTACGATTAGGAGAGTACACCTATTACGCTTATTGGATAGTCTTCTTCCAAACCTTAGGCTGGTGCCGAAGGGTTGGGAAGGAAGAAAACCAATAAGCATAAGGAAGATGTATAGAAGGTAATAAGTAAAAACATAATAAAGGGATTGGAGTGAGGGCGGGTAAGTATTTGGTAACTGTCATGATTCAGGATAATGGAAGAGGCGTTACTAGTGTTAGTTGTATGTATGCCCTAGAGGCCAGTATTGTACAGATGATGTATATTATATTGGATGCTTGGACATATATAGAGATGACTTTCTTGCTCGACATAATAGTATGCTATCTGGTTGCTCTTTATCTTAACATGTACACTAGTCTCTTTATACTGTCTTATAGTTACATGTTGGTAAAGCCCTTAGGATGTGTACTTGACTACCTGGACTATGATGCAGATCATACTAGTGGGGACATGGTAGTCCATAAGTACATCCTTCAAGGTCCCTAGTCGTGGGTGTATCGAGACGGGGCATCGATATTCTAGTGTAGACTAGCGTATACGCTTCTCGACCCATGTGATGGGCGATGGATGATCCTATATCCATTGGTGTTTGACATCAGAGATGGTATACGGGTGCTCAGTGGAGACTGGGTACACTGGACGGACTCGCCGAGAACTCCCAGATGGTATTATACTTCACGTCAGATGGCAGTTCTCAGGTGACACTTGTACAGGTTAGTCTGTAGACCCGAGATCGTCATAGAGTCTTGTGTGATTCCCACTGTGCTTTGATCTCCACCTTACCACGTCCATGAGGGCGTGCAAAACGGTGGTCTTTGGGTACAGTCCCGAGTCACATGGAGGCAATGAGCGATAGGAGGGGTTTCGTCTCTCCCGGTATTAGGGGTTGATGTTTCGCTGTGCTCGATTGGCTGTAACAGGGAAGTCCCTGGCCAGGGCTGATTAGAGATTTGCTGGTAAGTGTTACCAGTAGTTTCTCGACCCGTTACGAGCCTCACATCGGCACGACTTATCGGGTTATTGGGGTTTGACGTTTACCACCCTTAGACTTGATATGCGACATATCAGACGAAGTGACCGGACTGTACGGTAAGTGTTACTGGTCGGATTCGCAGGAGTGTGAGCGGGCTAGCTCGTCGATCTTCTGATCGCTCAATACCCGGGTGGCTGTTACGTTTAGCAGACCGCTTGCGGCTTGTGGGTGCGTGATATGATCATCATCTGCTACCGGCATATTGACGAGTCTTTAGAGTCCTACATAGAGGTTTCCTGGCTCAAGCGAAACGAAATAGGAGCGCATATGAGATATGTGCGGGACCGAGAATAATACGTGTATGTGATACCGTATTTCATTCTCGCGATATATGTTTCGATTGATTATATTCGATATGACCTAGTTATCGAATCATTGATTCGATAAATCGATACATTGGATTCTAGTCGATTATGTGCGACATGACCGGATCATTGAATCAAATGTTGATTTAATGATTTAATTTATAATTATATATTTGATATATTGCATTGCATTAACTAGTATTGGTTCACTTTATATGGATTTTCTCACTTGATGTGCAAGAAGTATATGTGATATACTTTTGTGCACATATTTGTATCATGTTTGATGATACTTGATCATTTTGTTAAGTGTAAAGAATTAAAACCATGGTTAAGTGTTGATTAGGGTTTTTCATATTCATTCATTTATTTATTTATTTATTTGAAAATGATTTAATGAGAATGGTGGCTTTCTTTTGTCATTAGTTGAAGCTTCATGAAGCCTTGACTTTTGCAACCATTCTTGTCCTCATGCTTAACCCTAACTCTCCAAATGACCATGGTTTATTCTCTACACTTAACCCTAGTTAGATTATGATAAGTATGAATTTTCTTTTCATTTTTAAAGAACTTATCATAAAACTAGCTTCATCTTCTCCTTCTTCTTCAAGATAGAAACCTTGATGCCATCAATGGCAACTTGAGTTCTAGTGAGAGAAATCCAATTCTAAAGTGAACCCACCTCCTATTTCTTCACCCTCTACCTCTTACCAAGTTGTTTTGGGTGTTTTCTTCATAAGTTTCACAACTTTGTGAAGTCGGAGCTTGAACTTGTGATGCCTCGACGTAGATCGTCTTTGACACGAAACCGACGATCTAGCTCGCCCGTTTCTCCGATGAAGCCGACGATTGAGTTTGGGATTCATGATGGACAGCGAGAGGACACCCACGTGGAGCTAAGGAAGTGGAGAACCGGATCTACAAAGGTTGTAGCCTCTCTCCTTTAGTTAAGTTGTTAACTAGTTTAGTATATCGCCTAGATTTCTAATTAATGATCCGTGTTAGGGTTTCTCGGCACACATAAAATTTGAAATTGGCATGGTTGATGCCTTGTGAGACCTCTTTAGAGTGCCTAGGATCCCTACAGTGGTATCAGAGCCTAGCTAGAGCCTTAGGCGAAGTCTAGATGACGTTTGAAACCCGAACGAACCCGAAACCCTAAAACCCAAGTGCTCTCTGGACTTTTCTAAAATCTGGGATTTTTCAATATTAAAAATGCTTAAAAAATTCAGCAGGGAATTCTAAGAATTACGGTGCAATTTTTATTCAATGAACAGTGTAATGCGCGGCGGAACCGCGGCCTAAGCAAGCTTAGGCGGCGGTTCCGCGGCTAAATAATGACGTCAGCCATCCTCCTCTGCACAGTAATTCATAGTTTCTGAAGCTGAGTTTTATGGGTATTTTTAATAATTATTCAAGAGTTGAATTTTCTGGGGTGTTTTAGAGCTTCGGTGTTTCGACCGGATTATCAAACTTCATCTTTGTGTTTTTCCGGATAATTTTTGAATTTGTTAAAAAGTTCGACCGGATATAAATACCCAACTTTTCCCCTGTCGGGAAATTTCCAAGTGTTGGATTTTTCCGTAGTTTAACGACGTTCTAAGTAGTGCAAGTAACGCGATGGACCCTCTAGAAGACAACAAACCTTAACTCGATTATATGACCGTCTTGAACTGCCCTTTGAACCTTCGGGTTTGGGGCAGTACGGCGTGCCACATGTGAGGCATTGGCTTGACCCTTCTACGGCTGGACCGTTGGTACTGAGGCACGAACTGAATGTTGCTAGACTTATTTCATGTGTTGAGCTGTATCGGGAAAACTTGGGTATTCGACTGTTCGATCGGAAAGTTTAACATTTTCTGTTTATCTGGAATGTGATACAATAATTGGAATTCACAAACAGTTATGAGATAACTGAATGAATGTTATAAATCTAGCAGTTTAGTCCCACATGATATTGAAAAGAGTTTTCGATAATGAGACTAAAATGCGGGATTTATATCTGTTAGGCATGTGATGTCTAAGTATTTCATTTGATTAGGCATGCGATGTCTAAAGAGGTTGCGGATTCCAACTGTTGTAGTTTTACACTTTCTTTTCTGTGACCGTAAGTGTAGTATGTTCATATCGCCGGTTTCGTTGCTATACGTCAACGACAATTGGGGTATGCATACTTACTTACGTTGATGACATGTGCTGTTATGTGTTGCTGGATATGTTATATTGGATCGTCGTGTTTGAATAGCCGGGGGTTTTTATGTGAGATGAGTGTTTTTCATTTTCATTCATGTAAAAACTTGTATGTAATATTCTTTTATTTGGGGCACTTCCAGGTAGCGGAAGTCGTCACCTTTTGTATATTATTTACTTTTCCGCATTAGGATAGACCCAGGAGGGGAGCACAAGTAACCGGGTTCTGGGGTCCAGTGGGAGACCAACTCGAGGAGTCGAGTCCGGGTCTCCTAACCCTAGAATTGGTAGGGTTGCTTGCCGCTCTCGTAGGGGTCTACGGGTGTGGGATTGGCTATTCATCACGACTATGGAATCCGTGTTTTATACTGGCTCGTATTGAAAACACGGACATCCTAGTATATCCAATGTTTCATATGTTTCTTCTGCTGCTTTATCTGTGATGTGATCATGTGATGTTCTGTGATAGATACAGTATATAGTGTTGGAGATAGTGCCCTCAGAGTCAATTATTGGATCACAGGCACGTGATTGCAATGATTGAGGGAGGACCTATCCCGGTAGGACAGTCTTACTCGAGATGATAGTATGCTATCTGGTTTATCTTTATCATCGTGTACTGCTTTAGGTGACCTGACACGTCGCTATTACACGTTGATAGAACCCCTAGGATTCTTGCTTGACGACCAGCAGTATGATGGCGATCATATACATGGGAGCTGGGGTCTATAAGCACATCCTTAAAAGGTCCCTAGTCATGGGAGTTTCGAGACTAGGCATCGATACTCCATTAGTAGACTAGTGTATACAATCGAGACCCCGACGAGGGGCGGTGGCCGGTCTCACAAGCCACTGGTGTCAGTTGGTTCACCTAAGATGTATACAGGTGCTCATTGGGTTATGAGTACACCGGACAGGACTCGCCGGGAACCTGCTAGTTGGGATTATACCAGACGCCAGATAGCAGTTCCCAGGTGACATGTGTACAGGTTAGTTCATCGACCTGAGATCGTCATTTGTCTCGTGTGAGTTCCCACTGTGCTTTGATTACTACCCTACCACGGCTCAAAGGAGTCGTGCAAACAGGTTTTAGTTGGGAACAGTCCCGAGCCACATGGAGGCAGTGAGCGGATCTGCAGGGGTTCGTCTCTCCCGGTATTGGGGGTGAGGTCGCGCTGTGTCTAGGAGAGCCATTACGCAAAGCCCTCGGCCGAGGCAGGAGATTTACTGGTAGTATTCCAGTAGTATCTCAGGGCGTTCTGGGCTACACTCCGACACGACTTGTACCGCCTTTGGGGGTCTGACTTTTACCAACCCCCTAGGCCCGCCATGCGATACTCATAGACGAACGGACCGGACTGTACGGATATTGTCACTGACAGGCTCAGTAGGGTGTCAGGATGAGTTCGCTCATCGACGTCCCTTTTAGTTAATAGCTGGTGGCCCGTCACGTATTGGCTTATACCTCTGACGTGCTAGTGGTTAAATCCACAGCCATAGTATTGACGAGTCTTTAGAGTCCACCACACTTTCAGTTACTCAGCTTTCGGGCGAAACGCTGTAGAGGCCGTATGGAGATATGGCAGGGTCTGATCAGATACGTGCGGTATTGCACGGATCAGGATCGGACGGTTTGTACTAGTGGCCGTATAGTTATATGGCAGGGTTCGATCAGATACGTGCGGTATTGCACGGATCAGGATCGAACGGATTTTACTAGCCGGCTTTGGCTTAAGCCGGTTCTAGTTTAGTACAGTGTAGATTTTGTCTCATTGCATTTGTATCCGGAAGGAATACAGATGCGGGTGTGTATGCACAGTGTCGGGGTTTTCCTGTAATTTATTACGGGACCAGTTTTCTGGAGTTGCCTGTTTGCATTCCGTTCCGGCCGGTTTTCCTTTGTTCTTTCCCGGCCGGACTTTTCCGATGGAGGGGGGTAATTTGCAGTTTTGCAAATTACACTTTGTGGGGGGGGGGTTTCTTGTAAATGCATTGATTATGATACCTTTCATATCTTGCACCATTACTTGCTTTAAATGAGATTTGAGTGGGCATGGGTTTGATGTAAGAATAAGCATGGTTGATGTTTTCTTGTCTTGGATGTGGTCACCTCTTTTCACTTCCTACACTCACCTCCCTTAATGCTTCATATTCTTTCCTCCTCCATTTTTCTAAGTTCATAAGTTTTTCATGAGAAAAGAGAGAAGAAGAAAAAGAAAGAGAGAAAGAAAAATAATGAGAGAGTTCATCTTTGTTATGGGAGGAATTCTTCATCTCCTTCTTCTTCTTGTTTCGGAAAAATGAAAGCACCATTTTTCCTAACCCCAATCCTCCATCATGGCAACTACAAATCCCAAATGAGACTAGCATGATCTACTACACTTCCTACAGCATATCTTGAGCATGTCGAGTTGCCGGCTTCATGCTCGAGTTGCCTCGGTATTGAGGCGGGAGCCCGTAAAAGACGCAGGCGATGTGGTGCCCTTTCCGGCGAGGAGGCGACGATATGGAGACAAGACTTTCCGCGGGAGATCGGGACGATGAAGAGAAGACCGGAGGACTCGGATCACTCGGTATACTTCTCACCCTATCTCTTGATTGCTAGCATTAGGTTAATGGTAAACGATCCGGGTTTTCTTTGTCCGCGGTAGCGCCGGTTTCCGAGTAAGGAAAATTTTTGATTCCGCATTTTGGCCTCGAGTAAGAGACCGGGGCGCTGCCGTGGCGCAACATGGTATCAGAGCCACGCCATTAACCTTACCTAGCTTCGTTTGATATGTTTGCGTTTCCGATCGACCAAAATTTCCAAAAACCGTATTTTTCCTTCACATCAGTTTCTGTTGAAATTTTTTGAAGTCTAAAAATTTTTCAGGTGGTCTCAGAAAGATGTGCAGGGAGTTCTAAGAACTTCTGGAAAAAACGAGACAATGATCCCTCACCACGAGTGCGGAACCGCGGCAAGAACCCCCTTATTGCCGCGGTTCCGCCGCAAGTTGGTAGGGTCATTGCTTCGTATTTTTCCAGTGGGCTTCTGGGCTTATTTTAGGGGTTTTGGAATATTAAAATTGGGCCCAGGTTTTCTGTGAATGCTACAGTTTTAATTGGGGGCCCACTTGTTAATTTTTGTCAATCGGAAAATTTTAAACACATTATTTCACAGTATTTACATTACATCTGCGACCGTGAATGTCACTCGATCGGTAAATCCGGTCTAACTGCTATAGCCCGGTTAGACGGATTTGCGAACGTGATTTTCACGTTGATGTTCTATGTTTATGCTGTGATGTTGCGGATCGGTCGTGGGGGATAGCCTGGTTGCAATGTTAGTACAGTGTTGTATTATGTACATTTGATATTGCGGGGCGAGCGTCCGACATGTGGACTGCCGTCACTGCCTGTTTGTATTATTCTTTTGGGGCACGACCTGGTTGCAGTCGATGTACCCGGTGTATGTATATTTTACTTTCTGTACTAGGGTTACCCCGCGGAGGGGTGCACGGATAGCCGGGTTCTGGAGGGCAACGGGCCCGCATCTCATGGCATTGGGACGGAGGGGGCTTCAGTCTGGGATTGGCAGGCTATTCGCTGCACTCGTAGGGGGTACAGGTTGACCCAGGAGGGGTGCCCAAGTTACCGGATTCTGTGAAGTGCTGGGTGGTCCATTCACGGTGCTGAAGGGGGCTGCCTCGCTTCAGGTTTTGGCAGGTGACTTGCCGCGCCCGTAGGGGTCTAGGATTTCATTGCACAGGCTATCCACACGACCAGGGGAACGTCGGGTTTCAGCAGCGGCTCTGTGAAACCCGGGGCTTCCAGATATCT
Source organism: Agapanthus africanus (assembly GCA_030015575.1). NCBI lineage: Eukaryota > Viridiplantae > Streptophyta > Magnoliopsida > Asparagales > Amaryllidaceae > Agapanthus > Agapanthus africanus. The sequence continues at coordinate 402,685,977 of CM057349.1, read as the reverse complement.
GTTTTGTTCTGTGATGCTGTACATTTCTGTGATGTTGCATTTTATTCACGCCTTGAGCGAAATACTATATATTGGTATATATATATTAGTAGATGTTGTATATGTTTTACATCCGCGCTAGTCCAGTCCCCGCTCTGCCGTTAGTTAGCTAACCTAACGGGTGATGACGGGACCCAGTGGCGAATGCGGATGGCATATACGTACGTCAATATATTTTTCATTTTTTGTGGTGTGATTAATTGATGGGACTGCGTTGATTCGGATCAATGCAAGATAAACAAACCTAATCTGCTGTTGTTGGAACACTTTTCAAAAAGCTGTTATTGCAAGGACGTTCACTTTTGTTTTGCATCGTGGTATTCATTTGGAATATCCTGCTCCTCAGTCGACGAGGCAAGGGCCGAGATCCCTTCACCGGGAGTGACCCCTTGGACAAAAGTTTGCGTCAGGGCATTAACTTCACTATAGCCGATTACTTTTGCTTTGCATCATGGTATTCAGTTGGAATATCCTGCACCTCATTCTACGGGGAAAGAGCCGAGATCCCTTCACCGGGAGTGACCTCTTTAGTAAAGGTTTTCGTCACTATATTTTATAAAAGGTTGTGCAGTTCCTTCAACGATATCAAGTTCATTACGTTAAAGGTTTTTCGCCAAAAACCAGTCGTAGCCCTCCGTCATTTCAGATTGGTATTACTTAGTATTCGTGCTGCGTATGTCGTGCTTAGCCGAGGCGTAGTGTACGGTAGCTATGTAGTGTCTTTCTGTTGCATGGATATGTGATTGGTTAGGACAGTCGTACGGTCATTTTGGCTCAGTCAAGGACTCGTGCGGGTGGGTCTAATGCAATCAAGATAATGACGGGTTGAACTTGACTAGGATCCTTTGATATGTTGGCTCAGTCAAGGTCACTTGGGTCCTAGGGGTAAAAAATCACATCGGGAGTTTCAAAAGAACTGAAACTTGCCAAGTATGCGCATACCTTCTGGAGTGTGGTGACGTGAGTGGATTCCGTCACGTTATCATGCGATGATAGTTGGATCCCGATTCCCACTGATGAGTTGGTTTACTCCTCGGGTGATCCCGACTAATTCTTCTTTCAGGTTTGGAGGAGAATTTGAGGTACAGTGGGAGGCTTCCAGATTAGATAAAGTGGTAACCATTCTGATCTAGGTTAGAGTGCACGCTGAGTGTTTCTTTTCTCTCTCTCTGGCAGTGACCATTGACCCTGTAGGGTTCCTAGGCACGCTAGTGAGGTCTCCCAAGCCATCAACCATGGCAATTTCAAATTTTACGGTGCCTACAAACCCTAACCTACGGATCGATAACTAGATGTCTAGGCGAACATTGAACTAGTTAACACTTAACTATTGGGAATACGGAAATACAACCTTTGTAGATCCGGTCCTCCACCTCCACGGCTCCGCAACGAGGTCGTCTCCGCTGTCCAAGCCAAATCTGGGCTCTAGGATTGGCTTCGTCGGAGAATGGGCAAGCTAGGTCGTCGATGTCCATGCCGAAGATGATCTACGTCGAGGCATCGCTAAATCAAGCTCACAACTTCACCAAGTCATGAAACTTGTGAAGTAAACACACTCTACTACTTGGCAAGAGGTAGAGGATGAAGAAATAGGAATTGGATTAACTTTAGAATTGGATTTCTCACTCATTTTCTTCACTTGCCATTGGAGTAGCAAGCTTTCTTCATGGAGTTCAAGGAAGAAGAAGAAGAAATATAGTTATGATAAGTTAAAAGAAATAATAAAAGAAAATGAATTCTTATCATAATTTTAACTAGAGTCAAGTGTAGAGAATGAATCATGGTTAGTGGGAATGGTTAGGGTTAAGGATGAGATAAGAATGGTTGACTTGAACAAAGCTTCATGAAGCTTCAACTAAAGAACAAAGTTAGCCACCATTCTTTTCTCTTTTCTTTTATTCATTTATCAAAAATAAAAAGGATAATTAAATAAGATAAATGAATAATAAATAATAAACCCTAACCATTTCATTAACCAAGGTTTAATCTTTACACTTGAACCCTAGCATGACATGTATCATCAAACATGATACAATCAAGTGCACAAAAGTATATCGCATATACAATGCGCCCATCCGAGTGAGAAAATCCAACTTAAGTAAACCGATACTAGTTGATGCAAAGTAATATATCAAATATATAATTATGCATTAAATCATTAAATCAACACTTGATTCAATGACCCGGTTATGTCGCACACAACCGACTAGTATACAATATATCGGCTTATCGAATCAACGCTTGAATCGATAACTAGGTTATATCGCATACAACCATTCGATACATTTATCGCGAGAATAGAATACGGTATCACATACACGCATTATTCTCGGTCCCGCACATATCTCATATGCGCTCCTATTTCGTTTCGCTTGAGCCAGGAAACCTCTGTGTAGGACTCTAAAGACTCGTCAATACGCCGGCAGCGGATGATGATCATATCAAACATCCACAAGCCGCAAGCGGTCTGCTAAACGTAATGGCCACCCGGGTATTGAGCGATCTGAAGATCGACGAGCAAGCCCGCTCACACTCCAGTGAATCCGACCAGTAACACTACCGTACAGTCCGGTCTGATCGTCTGATATGTTGCATATCTCGCCTAGGGGTGGTAAACGTCAGACCCCAGTAGCTCGATAAGTCGTGTCGATATGAGGTCTATAACCATTCGAGAAACTACTGGTAACACTTACCAGTAAATCTCAGCAACCCTGGCCAGGGATTTCCTGTTATAGCCAATCGAACACAGCGCAACATCAACCCCCTATACCGGGAGAGACGAATCCCCTCCTATCGCTCATTGCCTCCATGTGACTCGGGACTGTACCCAAAAACCACCATTTTGCACGCCCTCTTGGACGTGGTAAGATGGAAATCAAAGCACAGTGGGAACCACACGAGACTCTATGACGATCTCGGGTCAACAAACTACTCTGTACCAGTGTCACCAGAGAACTGCCATCTGACGTGAGGTATAATACCATCTGGGAGTTCTCGGCGAGTCCGTCCAGTGTACCCAGTCTCTACTGAGCACCCGTATATCATCTCTGATGTCAAACACCAATGGATATGGGATCATCCATCGCCCATCTACATGGGTCGAGAAGGTACACGCTAGTCTACTCTGGTATATCGATGCCCCGTCTCGATACACCCACGACTAGGGACTTTGAAGGATGTACTTATGGACTACCATGTCCCCACTAGTATGATCCGCATCATAGTCCAGGTAGTCAAGTACAAATCCTAAGGGCTTTACCAACATGTAACAGGGAGACAACCAGCATACACGTTAAGGTAAAGGGTAACCAGATAGCATACTATCATGTCGAGCAAGAAAGTCCTCCCTATATATGTCCCAGCATCCACTACAATATACATCCTATGTACAGCAATGGCCTCTAGGGCATACATATAACTAACAATCTCCCACTTGCACTAGGGCCATCTGTAGCAGTGGTTGCAGTATCTCATACTCAACCATCCCATAAAAATCTCTCTCTGGGAACAGGCCTTTGTGAGTGGATCCGCTGTGTTGTCCTCTGAATCAACTCTCCTAACCTCGATCACCCTGGAGATCAACTATCTCCATGATCAGGCGATGCTGCCTTAGAATATGTCTGGATCACTGATGGGACCGGCGTTCCTTGGCATAAGCCACAACTCCATTGTCTCACAATGGTAGGAACATAGTTCATCTCATGAACCATTATACACCCAAACAGCCTCTTTGGTAGCATCTTAAGTAGCGATGTATCGTGCCTTTATCGTCTAGTATGTCACGGTATCTAGCTTGGAACTCTTCCAACATACCGTCCCTTTACTGAGGGTAAAGACAATGCCTGTAACTGACATTCAGTCGTCTTTATCACCCTGGAACACTTCCAGTGATTCTCCCCAGAATCGATTGATACCTTCTCACTGCATCTAGTGAGAATTCTAACATCCATTTAACTCTATCTCATAGATCCAAAACTCAGGATTTAGGAGGTATCATTTTGATCCTATATGGAGAATCATAGTGATAAGCGGAGATTGATCGAGCGTAGCATAGGAAACTCCTTCCCTATCAAGAGTATGTCATCCACGTACTCTACGAGGATCGTCACCATACTCCCTACTACCTTCTTGTTTATACAAGGTTCATCTACCATTTTGATGATGTCAACTTCTTTGACTAATTCATCAAAACAGATGTTCCAACTCCGCGATGCCTGCTTTATCATATAAAACATCTTGCACACGTTTCCGCTGCTCCCACTGTCTACGAAGACCTCTGGCTGTGTACTTATAGACGCTCTCTTCTAAATCATCATTTAGAAAAGCAGTCAAGACACCCAACCACCAGATATCGCAGTCCTGGTATGTAGCCGTCACAAGTAGGATCTGGATGGACTTAAGCATAGCTACTGGAAAAGATTTCATCATTATCCACGCCTGGTCGATGACGAAAACCTTTAACAATTCTAGCTTTGAAAGTCTCAACTTTTCCATGTACACCAAGTAATCTTCTCAAGATATACTTGCTCCTGATGGGGATTTAACCCTTCAGATATAGCAACCAAAGTCCATACTTTGTTGGTGTATAAGGATTCCATCTCAGATCGTTAAGCATCCAGCCATTCTCACAGAGTCTTACTCCTGATGGCCAGCTCGAAACTAGTTGGGTCATCATCTCATGATGCAATCCTCGCTCCCACTGTCATAGAGAAACCAAAGTAACTCTTAGGTGGGTGAGGAACCCTACTAGATCGGCGGAGAGGCTGAGGTTCGTTGGTAACTATCGAATCGTTTGGTTCTATCAAATCATCTGCTGTAGTTCGTATAGCTGGAACATTTCCAGTTCTACATTACAGACCTTGCCTCGAGCTTGTCCGGATTTTGCTTTCAGACACAGGCCGGACAACTCCAAATCTTAACTAACTTAAGACATGGGTTCTTCCCATTCCATATCACATATGAAGCGGTAGGCAACTGATTTGATTAGAACCCTATTCAATAGGTATGCAGCTTCTCAAGTGCATAACACCCAAAAAGGAAATAGGTAACTCAGTAGTACTCATCATAGAGCACACCTTATCACATAGGGTGTAATTGCTCCACCCCGATATACCATCGTGCTATGGTGTATACGAAGGAGTAATGCTGAGAGAGAATCTCATTCTCCTTTAGAATAGTCCAGGAATTCCGTGCTCAAGTATTCTCCTCCTCGATCACATCAAAGGGCATAATACTTATACCCGTATTTTGGTTCTCTACTTCTAACTTATATTCTGTGAATATCTCAAAAGGTTCGGACTTGTGTTTCAACAGGAACATATGTCTGAATCTCGAGAGATTATCAGAGAATGTAATGAAGTACAAAGAACCGGTCTTGGCATGTGTAGACAGGGGACCTTACATACATCAACATGTATCATCCCAAGAGTTCACTAACTCTTTCTCTGTTTCCAGTAAACGGAGCTATGGTCATCTTATCTTTGTGACATGACTGGCGAGTTTCACAAGATGTAAATTCAAACTGATTTAAATATACATCTATATGTAACTCTAGCCAGTCGGGTCGCATTGATCTGACCTAGTCTACAATACCTCAAGAAGGATTCATTCATTTCTGAACTCTTCCTCTTGTGTGTGTTCTGTATACTTAGAACTGTAGTTTGATTTAGAACATCAATGCTTTTAGATAACGTGCCTGAACCGATCAACTTTTGATATAGGAAATGTTCAAAACATTATCCAACAATACAAAATTTTATCATTTCTTTACTAATAAAGAGATAGATACGATTTTGTATATCAGGTTCGGTATCTAATAACATTCGTTCAGAATCAATGTATCGGTAATACAGGGTGACAGTGACCGACAGACTTGGCTGCAACTCTTGCCCCGTTTTCTGCCTCATGAAACTTATCACCCGTTCTCAGTTCTCTACCTTTCTGTAACCCTATGTAACAGATTATATATCTGGGATCCTGATCTGGTATCACATACCCAGGACGTAGAGGATACTGAGAAACAGTTCTGTATAATGAACACACCCGAAGATGATGCATCAGCATGCACTCTCTTCGTTTGGGCGGCACGGGAATTCTGGTAATCCCCAATTTCCTGCTCTGTCTTATAACAATTATAAGTTGGAGCGGGACCAACGTTCCCCAGCTCAGTATAACAAGCGGGTTCGGTCAATATTCCGTATTATTATCTTGATTAAGGCGTGATATGGTCGCTACCTGGAGAGAGAGAGAAGAAAACACTCAGCGTGCGCTCTGTCAAGAATAGATTGGTTATTATTTTATCTAATCAGGATGGCTCCCACTGCTTTTTATCAAATCTTCCTTCAAACCCTAAAAGGAAAGACTAGCCGGGATTAATTACACACTACAAGTTCGCCAATCTTTCAGCCAGGCCAGTGTCGGTACTTTGAGGGAGGTCCCCCGTGCTTTCGCACGAACCTAATTACTGTAAACCTCGTTTTCCCAGAGGCGTAACCCCGTTGACACCTTTCTAGACACCTACTTGATCGGCTAATTGTAATGTATAAAACTCTCCCAGGAGTAACACTTACTCGCAGCGGGTATCGGGATCCAACTATCTCATAGAAGGTATGCAATCTCATTGCAAATTTCAACACTTGAAATTCCCGATAATATTTTGCCCCTAGCTCGCTATGACCTTGACGCATGCCAAACAACCCATAGTCTGCTAGTCAAGTTCAACCCGTCATTTCCTGATTGAATTAAACCCACCCGCACGACCTTTGACGCATGCCAAACAACGCCGTACGAATACCCTAATCCAATCGCATCATATGCTAGCAGATAAGCACTAGTTAGCTACCGTACACTACGCCTTGACGCATGCCAAACAACCGCAGCACGAATACTAACTAGTACTTATCTGAAATGACGGAGGGCTACGACAGGTTTTTCTGAAAACCTATTGCGTAATGAACATGATATCGTTGTAGGATCGAATGAATTTTGAAATGGAGTGTTTTTGAGGCTTTTCTAGTTTTGCTAAAGGAGTCACTCCCGGTGAAGGGATCGTCGGTCCTTTCCTCGTCGAATGAGGTGCGGGATATATCATATATATCACTGTGCAAAGCAAAAACTCTTAAAAGCAATCAAAAGACAAACCGAGTGTGTAGCATCTGCCAGTTATTGCTAAAGGAGTCACTCCCGGTGAAGGGATCTCGGTCCTTTCCTCATCGAATAAGGTGCAGGATATATCATATATACCTCTATGCAAAGCAAGAACTGTAGCTACCTGTTTTATTTTGAAATTCGATTCTACAACATCTTAGGTTTCTTTTATTTCATTAATCTCATTAATGAAGTCCCATCATTTAAGTACCTAAACATCACAGATAGATATGACGTACACTTATGCCATCCGCATTCGCCTCGATGTCCCCTCGTGCACCGTTAGGTTAGGTAACTAACGACAGAGCAGGGCAGGGCTAGCGCGGGTGTAAAACATAAGTAACGTCTATATAATATATCATATATACTATATACTGTATCTATCACAGAACATCACATGATCACATCACAGATATCGCAGCAGAAGAATCATATGAAATATTGGATATACTAGGACGTCCGTGTTTTCAATACGAGCCAGTATAAAACACGGATTCCACGGTCGTGATGAATAGCCAAACCCACACCCCTAGACCCCTACGAGAGCGGCAAGCAACCCTACCAATTCTAGGGTTAGGAGACCCGGACTCGACTCCTCGAGTTGGTCTCCCACTGGACCCCAGAACTCGGTTACTTGTGCCCTCCTCCTTGGGTCTATCCTAGTGCGGAAAAGTAAATAATATACAAACGGTGACTACTTCCGCAACCTGGAAGCTCCCCAATAAAAGAATATTACATACAAGTTTTTACATGAATGAAAATGAAAAACACTCATCTCACATAAAAACCCCCGGCTATTCAAACACGACGATCTAATATAACATATCCAGCAACACATAACATCACATGTCATCAACGTAAGTAAATATGCGCATCCCAATTGTCGTTGACATATAGCAACGAAACCGGCGATATCACATATTACACTTACGGTCACAGAAAAGAAAGTGTAAAACTACAACAGTTGGAATCCGCAACCACCTCAGACATCGCATGCCTGACCAAATGAATTACTTAGACATCGCATGCCTAACAATTATAAACCCCGCATTTTAGTCTCAAAATCGAAAACACTTTTCAATATCTAGTCGGGCAATTCAACAAGATTCCCGACAGTCTGATCGAATGCTCGTCGCAAACTTCAGTAGACGGCCGCACCCCCGATACCGTCGACGAAGTGCACCAAGGCGGAACACCGCTACCGCGAGCACCCAAACGGATGCTTTCGGCGACGCGGTTCTCCTACAGTCACTTGGTCGGGGCTATGGGGTGAGGCTGTCTATTAAGTTTACCCGGCGAGTATCCGCGTACTCTACGTGATTGCGACGGACTTTTGATCACATCAAAATTCCGTAGCAACCGATCAAGTGAGACTAAATTGCTATGTTTATAACATTCATTTAGTTATCACATAACTTATTGTGAATTCCAATTATTGTATCCCATTCCGGATAAATAGAAAATGTTAAACTTTCCGATCGAACATCCTAACACCCAAGTTTTCCCGATACAGATCAAAACATGAAACTAGTCTAGCAACATTCAGTTCGTACCTCAGTACCAACGGTCCAGCCGTAGAAGGGTCAAGTCAACGCCTCACCTCACATGTGGCACGCCGTACTGCCCCAAACCCGAAGGTTCAAAGGGCAGTTCAAGACGGTCACATAATCGAGTTAAGGTTTGTTGTCTTCTAGAGGGACCATCGCGTTACTTGCACTACTTAGAACGTCGTTAAACTACGGAAAAATCCAACACTTGGAAATTTCCTGACAGGGGAAAAATTGGGTATTTATATCCGGTCGAACTTTTTAACATATTCTAAAATTTATCCGGAAAGCCAAATAGACAAAATTTGATACCCCGATCGAAACATCGAATCCCTAAATCAACTCAGAAAATTCAACTCTTGAAAAACAATTAAAAATTCCCAGGAAAACCAGCATAGCAGAAGAGGAATTACTGTACAGAATTAGTAGCGCAAAACGACAAATCGGCCGCGCTTCCGCCGCACGAGCCATGCTCGTGCCGCGGAAGCGCGGCGCTATAATGGAATTAGGGCTACGAATTTTGCAGTTTTCCTTATAATCTCCTGTTGATTTTACTGAATATTTTTAATATAGAAAAATCCCTGTTTTTGAAAAAAGTACAGAGAGCAATATTGGTTCGGGGTTTCGGGTTCGTTCGGACTTCAATTTCCGTCTGGACTTCGCCTAAGGCTCTAGCTAGGCTCTGATACCACTGTAGGGTTCCTAGGCACGCTAGTGAGGTCTCCCAAGCCATCAACCATGGCAATTTCAAATTTTACGGTGCCTACAAACCCTAACCTACGGATCGATAACTAGATGTCTAGGCGAACATTGAACTAGTTAACACTTAACTATTGGGAATACGGAAATACAACCTTTGTAGATCCGGTCCTCCACCTCCACGGCTCCGCAACGAGGTCGTCTCCGCTGTCCAAGCCAAATCTGGGCTCTAGGATCGGCTTCGTCGGAGAATGGGCAAGCTAGGTCGTCGATGTCCATGCCGAAGATGATCTACGTCGAGGCATCGCTAAATCAAGCTCACAACTTCACCAAGTCATGAAACTTGTGAAATAAACACACTCTACTACTTGGCAAGAGGTAGAGGATGAAGAAATAGGAATTGGGTTAACTTTAGAATTGGATTTCTCACTCATTTTCTTCACTTGCCATTGGAGTAGCAAGCTTTCTTCATGGAGTTCAAGGAAGAAGAAGAAGAAATATAGTTATGATAAGTTAAAAGAAATAATAAAAGAAAATGAATTCTTATCATAATTTTAACTAGAGTCAAGTGTAGAGAATGAATCATGGTTAGTGGGAATGGTTAGGGTTAAGGATGAGATAAGAATGGTTGACTTGAACAAAGCTTCATGAAGCTTCAACTAAAGAACAAAGTTAGCCACCATTCTTTTCTCTTTTCTTTTATTCATTTATCAAAAATAAAAAGGATAATTAAATAAGATAAATGAATAATAAATAATAAACCCTAACCATTTCATTAACCAAGGTTTAATCTTTACACTTGAACCCTAGCATGACATGTATCATCAAACATGATACAATCAAGTGCACAAAAGTATATCGCATATACAATGCGCCCATCCGAGTGAGAAAATCCATCTTAAGTAAACCGATACTAGTTGATGCAAAGTAATATATCAAATATATAATTATGCATTAAATCATTAAATCAACACTTGATTCAATGACCCGGTTATGTCGCACACAACCGACTAGTATACAATATATCGGCTTATCGAATCAACGCTTGAATCGATAACTAGGTTATATCGCATACAACCATTCGATACATTTATCGCGAGAATAGAATACGGTATCACATACACGCATTATTCTCGGTCCCGCACATATCTCATATGCGCTCCTATTTCGTTTCGCTTGAGCCAGGAAACCTCTGTGTAGGACTCTAAAGACTCGTCAATACGCCGGCAGCGGATGATGATCATATCAAACATCCACAAGCCGCAAGCGGTCTGCTAAACGTAATGGCCACCCGGGTATTGAGCGATCTGAAGATCGACGAGCAAGCCCGCTCACACTCCAGTGAATCCGACCAGTAACACTACCGTACAGTCCGGTCTGATCGTCTGATATGTTGCATATCTCGCCTAGGGGTGGTAAACGTCAGACCCCAGTAGCTCGATAAGTCGTGTCGATATGAGGTCTATAACCATTCGAGAAACTACTGGTAACACTTACCAGTAAATCTCAGCAACCCTGGCCAGGGATTTCCTGTTATAGCCAATCGAACACAGCGCAACATTAACCCCCTATACCGGGAGAGATGAATCCCCTCCTATCGCTCATTGCCTCCATGTGACTCGGGACTGTACCCAAAAACCACCGTTTTGCACGCCCTCTTGGACGTGGTAAGATGGAAATCAAAGCACAGTGGGAACCACACGAGACTCTATGACGATCTCGGGTCAACAGACTACTCTGTACCAGTGTCACCAGAGAACTGCCATCTGACGTGAGGTATAATACCATCTGGGAGTTCTCGGCGAGTCCGTCCAGTGTACCCAGTCTCTATTGAGCACCCGTATATCATCTCTGATGTCAAACACCAATGGATATGGGATCATCCATCGCCCATCTACATGGGTCGAGAAGGTACACGCTAGTCTACTCTGGTATATCGATGCCCCGTCTCGATACACCCACGACTAGGGACTTTGAAGGATGTACTTATGGACTACCATGTCCCCACTAGTATGATCCGCATCATAGTCCAGGTAGTCAAGTACAAATCCTAAGGGCTTTACCAACATGTAACAGAGAGACAACCAGCATACACGTTAAGGTAAAGGGTAACCAGATAGCATACTATCATGTCGAGCAAGAAAGTCCTCCCTATATATGTCCCAGCATCCACTACAATATACATCCTATGTACAGCAATGGCCTCTAGGGCATACATATAACTAACAGACCCGACCCTGGACTATGACTCAGTGACCAAGTTGACCGAACCTTCTTAACACTGGCTTTTGGATTGTCAGAGTTGCAGACCTCATTGCCACTCCTACTTTTACCCATTTCTCCAGGACACCCCGTATTACTACGAACGTCCACTTCCATTGGACAAAACCATCGTATGGTTATATACGAACTCGAAGGACTTCGAGGATGGTTTCTGGTTCTGGAGAAAACGAATAGGATTATTCAGTTGTCTTTTCTTTTCACCTTCTCTCGTTGCGAGTACTCCTTGGTTTAGGAGATAGTACACCTATTACGCAAATTGGATAGTCTTCTTCCAAACCTTAGGCTGGTGCCGAACGGTGGGGAATGAAGAAAACCAATTAGCATAACGATGGTGTACAGAAGGTATTAAGTTAAGACAAAGCAAGGGATTAGTAAAAGGGCAAAGTAAAATGCGACTGCTATTCACGACCAAACCGAGTATATCTTCGCCAAATCTAAATCACCTTTGTATTTCTCCAGGACACTCCGTATCACTACGAAGATCCACAGTTTATTTGGATACTCCATCGTATGGTTATATACGAACTCGAAAGGAACTTGTTCCAGTTCGGGGATGGATTCTGGTTCAGGAGAAATAGGAATAAAGTACATTCAGGTGTCTTTTATCTTCACCTTCTCTCGCGTTGCGAGTGCTCCTAGGATTAGGACAGTACACCCTTTATGCTTTTTGGATAGTCTTCTTCCAAACCATAGGCTGGTGCCGAACGGTAGGGAAGGAAGAAAACCATTTGGCCTAAAGGGGTGTGCAGACGGAATTGACTAAAGACATACAAAGGGATTTAGAAAGATGGCAAAGAATTATACGGTTACAGTTGTGAATCTGGATAATGGAAGAGGCATTACTAGGAATACCAGCATACCCCGACGAAACATTTCAATATTTCAGTTTCACTGTGTGATGTTAAAAGAAAACCGATTTCCCGATTAGACACTTACTCCAGGGTATGTATTTACCAGGTTGGATTCTCACATCTGTATGGTTTTACAGATGATGAGTGGGAGTAAGTTATTGGGAATTGGGTGATCATCCTCATTATATCGGGATTCGTTGTAATCGGTGATATTTGAGGAAGTCACCTGGGTTGTTTGCCGGTCGGCAAATATTTGGTTATGAATATCCGCTGTTGTGCACCAATTTCAAATTGATATATCTGTACGTCTATTTTCATAGAGTGAGATATACCTTTTGATATTATGTCGATGACATTTACCTATATCAGTGGATGGTTAGGTAAGGAGCATTAAACAGCGGTGTAATTCTTCTTAACCATAAGTACAGTTTTCAACCTACGACACACAGTGAAAGAGTTGTTAGACTCAGCGGACTTATACAGAGTATTGTATGTTGTCCAGTGTCCATTAGGACAGAGGGGTTGGTCCTCATACTATATTCTGTTTACTTTTAACTTCTCTAGTTCTTAGACATGTGCTTCGTGGAAACACAGGGTCTGAGTTTTGAGGAGTTATTGGTATAAGAATAGAGTAGAGAACCAGGTATTGCAAGTATCGAGATTCTTCAAGGTGATCGAAGATGTAGATACTTGTGTATGGTATTCAGTTGATAGTAATGAGAACTTGCTTCTCTTTCAGGTTACTCATAATTGGAAGCATTCCTAAGTTGAGTAACGCTGATCGGCCTCCTTCCATTTAGTTGACATGCACTGGAGACAGCTGCATGATTTGAATCTGGTTCAATTAAATCAGTGCCGCTGGTTCTATATTGGATATAGAACAGTTCATATCTTAACGATGTTAAGGTACGGGGAGTTGTCCGGCTTATGCTTAAAACCAGACTCCGGATAACTCAATGCACGTTTCTGTAATGGCTGTTTGTGGGTTGACCCAGGCTATGACGAGGGTTGACTTTCTACCATCTGGCAGATCAATAGAAATATTGTTCTAGACTCGCCACAGTTTTATTAAAAATGGATTTTTTCAAAAACAGCAGTGGGAGTATGGTAGAACTGGAAGCAATTCCAGAACCGCAAACGATTACTGAAGATTTGATAAGGAACCTAAAGATTCGATCTGATTTGACATTCCATTGGCCACTCCGCAGATAAGGTGGGTAACTTCAGGCACCCGAGAGGTACTCCGGTAGCCTCAAGGACGGTGACAGGGAAGTTCTTGTTTACCCACACTTGCCATTGTTGTTGTTCCAGGCTGCGAGACCCGGCAGGAGGATGAGTATAGCGTCGTTCTAAACTAGCTTTAGAAGTGCACGTCTATATGACTCTGGCAAAGGGTTGTCGTAGTCAGTGGGAGCAGCGGAAGCATTGGTGGACTTCATGCTTATGTCTATTTATAGACTAAAGCAGATATAGCGGAGATAGATCATCTATTTCTGATGTGACAGTCATGGGTTTGACGTCATCAGAATAGGGGATGGATCTGTTGAGAAGGTAGTAGGAAGTGATATTCCTATACTACGATCGGTTATACTTTGGTCGTCACACAGTGTTTTCTCCACATGGGACTTGGACATTATATCAGACATATTGGTTACTAGATCTATGGTTTTAGATCTAGATTTGGGTGGTTTCCCAATCAGGGTACTTTGACAGCATTCTAAGAGTATTTAGAATGGACGTCTCCTGGCATGGTAGTGTACCTGCAGGTAATGGAGCCACCCTCTCTAAAGGTGTCTTATAGACTAAAGGGGAGAGGGATACGCATGATTGACAGATCACTTGCTTAGGCAATTGATTCAATCATGAGATGTCAAGTACCACACCAGATGTTGTTCTTGCAGTAAGTGCAATAAGTTGATATTAATCCAATCCTGGAAAAACAGTCGGAAGCAGTTTTAGAACATAAGTGAATGTTCTAGGGATATGATAACGGCTGCCTCCTTTAGGAGACGGTTATCACTCCGGGCTTCCAAGGTGACATGGACGACAAGGAGGTTGTCAGAGTTATAGTTCTCCCTCTGACGAGGGGCAGTATTTTGGACAGGTGGTCCAAGGCAATACTGAGGGAGGCATGGCGCGGGATACTGATTAAGTTCAGTTGTTGATACAGTCTAAGGAGTTTGGATTTGGAGTTCATTTATGAGCTAGGTCCCATCAGACATCCAGACATTCTAAGACAGGTATTGCTCATTTCGGGAGATGGCTTTCTCCACGAACTTGAGATATAGAGAGACATAGAAAGAAACATCACAGCGGATCCATTCACTGAGGCTATTCCTCGAACGCAATAGTTTCGCAAACGAGCTTTATGAGACTGACTAGTAGAGGAGTTGGGTGTTCGGTATCACACGGGCTGTGAGTATGCGACATCGCAATAATTAGCCTTGAGTGCAAGTGGGAGATTGTTGGAGATAGTGCCCTCAGAGTCAATTATTGGATCACAGGCACGTGATTGCAATGATTGAGGGAGGACCTATCCCGGTAGGACAGTCTTACTCGAGATGATAGTATGCTATCTGGTTTATCTTTATCATCGTGTACTGCTTTAGGTGACCTGACACGTCGCTATTACACGTTGATAGAGCCCCTAGGATTCTTGCTTGACGACCAGCAGTATGATGGCGATCATATACGTGGGAGCTGGGGTCTATAAGCACATCCTTAAAAGGTCCCTAGTCATGGGAGTTTCAAGACTGGGCATCGATACTCCATTAGTAGACTAGTGTATACAATCGAGACCCCGACGAGGGGCTGTGGCCGGTCTCACAAGCCACTGGTGTCAGTTGGTTCACCTAAGATGTATACAGGTGCTCATTGGGTTATGAGTACACCGGACAGGACTCCCCGGGAACCTGCTAGTTGGGATTATACCAGACGTCAGATAGCAGTTCCTAGGTGACATGTGTACAGGTTAGTTCATCGACCTGAGATCGTCATTTGTCTCGTGTGAGTTCCCACTGTGCTTTGATTACTACCCTACCACGGCTCAAAGGAGTCGTGCAAACAGGTTTTAGTTGGGAACAGTCCCGAGCCACATGGAGGCAGTGAGCGGATCTGCAGGGGTTCGTCTCTCCCGGTATTGGGGGTGAGGTCGCGCTGTGTCTAGGAGAGCCATTACGCAAAGCCCTCGGCCGAGGCAGGAGATTTACTGGTAGGTATTCCAGTAGTATCTCAGGGCGTTCTGGGCTACACTCCGACACGACTTGTACCGCCTTTGGGGGTCTGACTTTTACCAACCCCCTAGGCCCGCCATGCGATACTCATAGACGAACGGACCGGACTGTACGGATATTGTCACTGACAGGCTCAGTAGGGTGTCAGGATGAGTTCGCTCATCGACGTCCCTTTTAGTCAATAGCTGGTGGCCCGTCACGTATTGGCTTATACCTCTGACGTGCTAGTGGTTAAATCCACAGCCATAGTATTGACGAGTCTTTAGAGTCCACCACACTTTCAGTTACTCAGCTTTCGGGCGAAACGCTGTAGAGGCCGTATGGAGATATGGCAGGGTCTGATCAGATACGTGCGGTATTGCACGGATCAGGATCGGACGGTTTGTACTAGTGGCCGTATAGTTATATGGCAGGGTTCGATCAGATACGTGCGGTATTGCACGGATCAGGATCGAACGGATTTTACTAGCCGGCTTTGGCTTAAGCCGGTTCTAGTTTAGTACAGTGTAGATTTTGTCTCATTGCATTTGTATCCGGACGGAATACAGATGCGGGTGTGTATGCACAGTGTCGGGGTTTTCCTGTAATTTATTACGGGACCAGTTTTCTGGAGTTGCCTGTTTGCATTCCGTTCCGGCCGGTTTTCCTTTGTTCTTTCCCGGCCGGACTTTTCCGATGGAGGGGGGTAATTTGCAGTTTTGCAAATTACACTTTGTGGGGGGGTTTCTTGTAAATGCATTGATTATGATACCTTTCATATCTTGCACCATTACTTGCTTTAAATGAGATTTGAGTGGGCATGGGTCTGATGTAAGAATAAGCATGGTTGATGTTTTCTTGTCTTGGATGTGGTCACCTCTTTTCACTTCCTACACTCACCTCCCTTAATGCTTCATATTCTTTCCTCCTCCATTTTTCTAAGTTCATAAGTTTTTCATGAGAAAAGAGAGAAGAAGAAAAAGAAAGAGAGAAAGAAAAAGAATGAGAGAGTTCATCTTTGTTATGGGAGGAATTCTTCATCTCCTTCTTCTTCTTGTTTCGGAAAAATGAAAGCACCATTTTTCCTAACCCCAATCCTCCATCATGGCAACTACAAACCCCAAATGAGACTAGCATGATCTACTACACTTCCTACAGCATATCTTGAGCATGTCGAGTTGCCGGCTTCATGCTCGAGTTGCCTCGGTATTGAGGCGGGAGCCCGTAAAAGACGCAGGCGATGTGGTGCCCTTTCCGGCGAGGAGGCGACGATATGGAGACAAGACTTTCCGCGGGAGATCGGGACGATGAAGAGAAGACCGGAGGACTCGGATCACTCGGTATACTTCTCACCCTATCTCTTGATTGCTAGCATTAGGTTAATGGTAAACGATCCGGGTTTTCTTTGTCCGCGGTAGCGCCGGTTTCCGAGTAAGGAAAATTTTTGATTCCGCATTTTGTCCTCGAGTAAGAGACCAGGGCGCTGCCGTGGCGCAACATATAGTATATATGATATATTATATAGACGTTACTTATGTTTTGTACCCGTACTAGCCCTGCCCTGCTCTGTCGTTAGTTACCTAACCTAAAGGTGCACGAGGGGACATCGAGGCGAATGCGGATGGCATAAGTTTACGTCGTATTTATCTGTGATGTTTAGGTATTTAAATGATGGGACTTCATTAATGTGATTAATGAAAGAAAAGAAACCAAATGATGTTGTAGAATCAAATTTTAAATTAAACAGGTAGCTACAGTTCTTGCTTTGCATATCGGTATATATGATATACCCTGCACCTTATTCGATGAGGAAAGGACCGAGATCCCTTCACCGGGAGTGACTCCTTTAGCGATAACTGGAAGATGCTACACACTCGGTTTGACTTTTGATTGCTTCTATAGTTTCTGCTTTGCACAGTGATATATATGATATATCCCGCACCTCATTCGACGAGGAAAGGGCCGACGATCCCTTCACCGGGAGTGACCCCTTTAGCAAAACTAGAAAAGGCTCAAAATCACTCCATTTCAAAACTTCATTTGATTCTACAACGATATCAAGTTCATTACGCAATAGGTTTTCAGAAAAACCTGACGTAGCCCTCCGTCATTTCAGATAAGTACTAGTTAGTATTCGTGCTACGTTTGTTGACTATGTTAAGGCGTAGTGTGCGGTAGCTAATTAGTGCTTATCTGTATAAGCATATGATGCGATTGGATTAGGGTAGTCGTGCGACTTTGTTGACTATGTTAAGGGTCGTGCGGGTGGGTTTAATTCAATCGGAAAATGACGGGTTGAACTTGACTAGCACTTATGATTTGTTGAATATGTTAAGGTCATATAGCTGCTAGGGGCAAAATATTATCGGGAATTTCAAGTGTTGAAATTTGCAATGAGATTGCATACCTTCTATGAGATAGTTGGATCCCGATACCCACTGCGAGTAAGAGTTACTCCTGGGAGAGTTTTACACATTGCGATTAGCTGATCAAGTAGGTGTCAAGAAAGGTGTTAACGAGGTTACGCCTCTGGGAAAACGAGGTTTACATTAATTAGGTTCGTGCGAAAGCACGGGGGACCTCCCTCAAAGTACCGACACTGGCCTGGCTGAAAGATCGGCGAACTTGTAGTGTGTAATTAATCCCGGCTAATCTTTCCTTTTAGGGTTTGAAGGAAGATTTGATAAAAAGCAGTGGGAGCCATCCTGATTAGATAAGATAATAACCAATCTGATCTTGCACGAGCTTACGCTAAAGTGTTTTCTTCTCTCTCTCCAGGTTGCGACCATTTCATGCCTTAATAAAGATAATAATATGGATGTATTAACCGAACCCGCATGTTATACTGTGCTGGGGAACGTTGGTTCCGTTCTTTCCTATAAGAGTTATAGGACTGAACAGGATATAGGGGAATACCAGGATTCCCATGCCACCCGAAAGAAGAAAGTACATGATGATGCATTTTCTTCGGGTGTGTTCGTTACAGAGAACTGTTTCTCCATTTGCTCCACGTCCTGGGTATTAGATACCGGATCAGGATCCCATATATGTAATCAGTTACATGGGCTTAGGAAAGGTAGAGAACTTGGAAAAGGTGATAAAGACATTAGAGTTGGAAATGGTGCAATTGTTGCAGCTAAGACTGTCGGGGAATATCACCTTGTATTACCAACTGGTATTACATTGGTTCTGAACGAATGCTATTACATGCCGAACCTGATATGCAACATTATATCGGTTTCTTTATTGAGTAAAGAGGGATATAATTTTGTATTACAGGACAATGTTATGAACATTTTCCGTAACCAAAAGTTGGTTGGATCAGGCACGTTGTGCAATGGCATTTATGTTCTAAACCAATCAACAGTTCTGAGCATAACAAACACACACAAGAGGAAGAGTTCAGAACTGAACGATTCCTTTTTGTGGCATTGTAGACTGGGTCACATCAATGCGACACGACTGGCTAAGTTGCATAAGGATGGATATTTGAAACCTTTCGAATTTTCATCTTATGACACTTGCTAGTCATGTCTCAAAGGCAAGATGACCAAAACTCCGTTTACGGGACAAGAGTTACCGAACTCTTGGGACTGATACATAGTGATGTATGCGGTCCCATGTCTACACATGCCAGGGATGGTTCTTCATACTTCATTACATTCACTGACGATCTCTCTAGGTTCGGGTATGTGTTCCTGATGAAACACAAATCAGAAACTTTTGAGAAATTTAGAGAATATAAACAAGAAGTCGAGAACCAAACCGGAAAAAGTATTAAAATCCTTCGATCTGATCGAGGAGGTGAATACTTGAGCAATGAATTCCTGGACTTCCTAAAAGAGAATGGGATTCTCTCTCAGCTGACTCCTCCATATACACCACAGCACAACGGTGTATCAGAACGGAGGAACCGCACCCTATTAGATATGGTGCGCTCTATGATGAGCACAGCTGAGTTACCTATTTCCTTCTGGGGATATGCGCTGGAGACGGCTGCATACCTATTGAATCAAGTTCCATCTAAATCTGTACCTACCACACCATATGAGATATGGAGTGGGAAGAGACCATATTTTAAACGAGTTAAGATATGGGGTTGTCCGGCCTATGTCAAAAGGCAAAATCCAGACAAACTCGAGGCACGGTCAGTTCTCTGCAAGTTTGTGGGATATCCTAAGAATTCACAAGGATATTTTTTCTACCATGCTGAAGAATAAAAGGTGTTTGTTTCTCAATATGCCACCTTTTTAGAAAAGGAATTTCTTGAAAAAGAAATTAGTGGCGAAATGGTAGAGCTGGAAGAAGTTCCAGATACACAAACCGTAACTGAAGATTTAGTGGAACCAGAAAATTCAGTAGCTCCCAATGAACCTCAGCCTCTCCGCCGATCTAGTAGGGTTCCTCGCCAACCTGAGAGATACTACGGTTTTCTCATGGATGGTGGCAGCGAGGATTGCATCATGGAGGATGATGACCCAACTAGCTTCGAGCAGGCCATCACGAGTAGGGACTCAGTGAAATGGCTGGATGCTATGCGGTCCGAGATGGAATCCATGTACACCAACAAAGTATGGACTTTGGACGTTGCTCCTGAATGGGTAAAACCCATTGGGAGCAAGTGGATCTTCAAGAAGAAACTTGGTGTAGATGGGAAAGTGGAGACTTTCAAAGCTAGACTTGTAGCAAAAGGTTTTCGTCAAAGACCAGGCGTGGACTATGACGAGACCTTTTCTCCAGTGGCTATGCTTAAATCCATCCGGATCATGCTTGCCATCGCTAGACATCATGATTACGAAATCTGGCAAATGGATGTTAAGACCGCCTTTCTAAATGGTGATTTAGAAGAGTGCGTGTACATGACTCAGCCAGAGGGCTTCGTAGACAGAGGGAGCAGCGGGAAGGTGTGCAAGCTGCTTAAATCCATTTATGGATTAAAGCAAGCATCGCGGAGTTGGAACATCTGCTTTGACGTCGTTATCAAAGAGTTTGATTTCGTCAAAAATCCAGATGAACCTTGTATCTACAAGAAGGTTGCAGAGAGTAAGGTTGTCTTCCTCGTATTGTACGTGGACGACATACTCTTGATAGGAAATGATATTCCTATGCTGCAATCGGTCAAGCTCTTCTTATCACAAAGATTCTCAATAAAAGATCTTGGTGATGCCTCCTGCATATTGGGAATCAGGATCTATAGAGATAGATCCAAAAAGATATTGGGATTGTCCCAATCCAGGTCCATTGACACCATACTAAAGAGGTTTAGTATGGAAGAATCCAAGCGTGGGAACTTGCCCACGATCTCTGGAGTCACTCTCTCCAAAGAGATGTCTCCCAAGACTGATTTAGAGAGAGCTCGCATGCAAGGGATACCCTATGCTTCGGCTGTAGGCTCTATCATGTATGCGATGCTATGTACCAGACCCGATGTTGCATACTCACTAAGTGTAGTGAGCAGGTATCAAGCTGATCCTGGAGAGAGTCACTGGACAGCTGTGAAGAGCATTCTCAAGTATTACGAAGGACTAAGGAGATGCTCTTGGTGTATGGTAGTGGAGAACTCCAAGTGGAGTCCTTTACCGATTCCAGCTTCCAGAGTGATAAGGACGACTCTAAGTCGCAGTCGGGTTTTGTCTTTACCCTTTACGGAGGAGCGGTTAGCTGGAAGAGTTCCAAGCAGGAAACCGTGGCAGACTCGACGATGGAGGCTGAATACATCGCTGCCAACGATGCTGCTAAAGAAGCTGTTTGGATCAAGAAGTTCATTACTGAACTTGGTGTGGTTCCATCCATTGAGCATCCAATACCTTTGTATTGCGATAACAATGGAGCAGTGGCTTTGGCCAAGGAACCCAGGTCCTATCAGCGATCCAGGCATATTCTGAGGCGGTATCACCTGATCCGGAAGATAGTTGATCGCCGGGAGATCGAGGTCAGGAGGGTTGACACGAAGAACAACACGGCGGATCCACTCACGAAGGCCATTCCGCAGATACAGTTTGAGAGACTCTTCGGGATGCTCGGTATGCAATACTACAACAGCTGGCCCTAGTGCAAGTGGGAGATTGTTAGTTGTATGTATACCCTAGAGGCCAGTATTGTACAGATGATGTATATTATATTGGATGCTTGGACATATATAGAGATGACTTTCTTGCTCGACATGATAGTATGCTATCTGGTTGCTCTTTATCTTACCATGTACACTAGTCTCTTTATACTGTCTTATAGTTACATGTTGGTAAAGCCCTTAGGATGTGTACTTGACTACCTGGACTATGATGCAGATCATACTAGTGGGGACATGGTAGTCCATAAGTACATCCTTCAAGGTCCCTAGTCGTGGGTGTATCGAGACGGGGCATCGATATACCAGTGTAGACTAGCGTATACGCTTCTCGACCCATGTGATGGGCGATGGATGATCCCATATCCATTGGTGTTTGACATCAGAGATGGTATACGGGTGCTCAGTGGAGACTGGGTACACTGGACGGACTCGCCGAGAACTCCCAGATGGTATTATACCTCACGTCAGATGGCAGTTCTCAGGTGACACTTGTACAGGTTAGTCTGTAGACCCGAGATCGTCATAGAGTCTTGTGTGATTCCCACTGTACTTTGATCTCCACCTTACCACGTCCATGAGGGCGTGCAAAACGGTGGTCTTTAGGTACAGTCCCGAGTCACATGGAGGCAATGAGCGATAGGAGGGGTTTCGTCTCTCCCGGTATTGGGGGTTGATGTTTCGCTGTGCTCGATTGGCCGTAACAGGGAAGTCCCTGGCCAGGGCTGATTAGAGATTTGCTGGTAAGTGTTACCAGTAGTTTCTCGACCCGTTACAAGCCTCACATCGGCACGACTTACGGGGTTATTGGGGTCTGACGTTTACCACCCCTAGACTTGATATGCGACATATCAGACGAAGTGACCGGACTGTACGGTAAGTGTTACTGGTCGGATTCGCAGGAGTGTGAGCGGGCTAGCTCGTCGATCTTCTGATCGCTCAATACCCGGGTGGCCGTTATGTTTAGCAGACCGCTTGCGGCTTGTGGGTGCGTGATATGATCATCATCTGCTACCGGCATATTGACGAGTCTTTAGAGTCCTACATAGAGGTTTCCTGGCTCAAGCGAAACGAAATAGGAGCGCATATGAGATATGTGCGGGACCGAGAATAATGCGTGTATGTGATACCGTATTTCATTCTCGCGATATATGTTTCGATTGGTTATATTCGATATGACCTAGTTATCGAATCATTGATTCGATAAATCGATACATTGGATTCTAGTCGGTTATGTGCGACATGACCGGATCATTGAATCAAATGTTGATTTAATGATTTAATGTATAATTATATATTTGATATATTGCATTGCATTAACTAGTATTGGTTCACTTTATATGGATTTTCTCACTTGATGTGCAAGAAGTATATGTGATATACTTTTGTGCACATATTTGTATCATGTTTGATGATACTTGATCATTTTGTTAAGTGTAAAGAATTAAAACCATGGTTAAGTGTTGATTAGGGTTTTGCATATTTATTTATTTATTTGAAAATGATTTAATGAGAATGGTGGCTTTCTTTTGTCATTAGTTGAAGCTTCATGAAGCCTTGACTTTTGCAACCATTCTTGTCCTCATGCTTAACCCTAACTCTCCAAATGACCATGGTTTATTCTCTACACTTAACCCTAGTTAGATTATGATAAGTATGAATTTTCTTTTCATTTTTAAAGAACTTATCATAAAACTAGCTTCATCTTCTCCTTCTTCTTCAAGATAGAAACCTTGATGCCATCAATGGCAACTTGAGTTCTAGTGAGAGAAATCCATTTCTAAAGTGAACCCACCTCCTATTTCTTCACCCTCTACCTCTTGCCAAGTTGTTTTGGGTGTTTTCTTCACAAGTTTCACAACTTTGTGAAGTCGGAGGTTGAACTTGTGATGCCTCGACGTAGATCGTCTTTGACACGAAGCCGACGACCTAGCTCGCCCGTTTCTCCGATGAAGCCGACGATTGAGTTTGGGATTCATGATGGACAGTGAGAGGACACCCACGTGGAGATAAGGAAGTGGAGAACCGGATCTACAAAGGTTGTAGCCTCTCTCCTTTAGTTAAGTTGTTAACTAGTTTAGTATATCGCCTAGATTTCTAGTTAATGATCCGTGTTAGGGTTTCTCGGCACACATAAAATTTGAAATTGGCATGGTTGATGCCTTGTGAGACCTCTTTAGAGTGCCTAAGATCCCTACAACTAGGAATACCAGTTAACCCTTTCTGAAACATTTTCATGTTTCGGTTTCACTGTGCGATGTTAATTGATAACTGTATTCTCAATTGGAATCTAACTCCAGGGTATGTATTTACCAGATCAGTTTCTCACATCTGTATATTATTACAGATGATGAGTGGGAGTAAGATATTAGGAATTTGGTGATTAAATCCTTATTATATCGGAATTCGTTGTAATTGGTGATATTTGAGGAAATCATCTGGATTTTGCCGGATGGCAAATATTTGGTTTTGAATATCCGTTGTTATGCACCAATTTCAAACTGATATATCTATACGTTTATTTTATAAAGTGAGATATAACTTTTTGATATTATATCTATGACATTTACCTATATCAGTTGGTGATTAGGTAAGGTGCATTCAACAGCGGTGTAATTCTTCTTAACTATAGTACAGTTTTTCAACCTACGATGCACAGGGTTTGAGTTGTTAAACTCAGGGGATTTATACAAAGTATTGTATATTGTCCATTGTCCATTAGGACAATAGGGTTGGTACTCGTACTATATTCTGTTTACTCTTGACTTCTCTAATTCTAGACAGCTATTTCGTTGAAATACAAGGTTCAGATTTTGAGAAGTTATAGGTATAAGAATAAAGTAGAGAACCTTTTGTTGGAAGTATCAGGA
The DNA here is from genome assembly GCA_030015575.1 of Agapanthus africanus. Taxonomy (NCBI): domain Eukaryota; kingdom Viridiplantae; phylum Streptophyta; class Magnoliopsida; order Asparagales; family Amaryllidaceae; genus Agapanthus; species Agapanthus africanus. The sequence continues at coordinate 402,661,263 of CM057349.1, read as the reverse complement.
TTCTTCGAACAAGTCGGAGATGTAAATACTTGTGTTTGGTATTCCGTTGATAGTAATAGTTTTGAGAACTTGCTTCTCTTTCAGGTTACTCTTATATGGATGCACTCCTAGATGAGTAATGCTGAATGGCCTACTTCCATTTGGTTGATATGCACTGGAGACAGCTGCATGATTTTGAACATGGTTCAAATTAGATTAGTGCTTTTGTTTCTATATTAGATATATATAGAATCAATTTATCTCTTAACGATGTTAAGGTATAGGGAGTTGTCCGTCTGATGCTTAAAACCAGAATCCAGATAAACTCAAGGCACGTTTCAGTAAAGGATGTTTGTGGGTTATCTCGAGCTTTGACGAGGGTTAATTTTCTACCATCAGGAAGATCAATATTTATATTGTTCTTGACTCACCACAGTTTTAATACAATGGATTTTTTTCCAGAAAAACATAAGTGGGAGTATGGTAGAACTGGAAGTAATTCCAGAACCACAAACGATCACTGAAGATTTAATAGAACCTAAGGATTCAATTAGTTTCGACATTCCATTAGCCATTCCGCAGATTTGGTGGGTAACCTCAGGCATCCGAGAGGTACTTCGGTCTTCTCAGTGACGGTGACAGGGAGGTTCTTGTTTACCCAGACTTGCTATTGCTGCTGTTCTAGACCATGAGACCCGGCAGGAGGATGAGTATAGCGTCGTTCTAAACTGGTTTTAGAAGTGCACGAGTATATGACTCTGCCAGAGGGTTGTTATAGTTAGTGGGAACAGCAGAAGCATAGAGGGCAAGTAGCTTATATCTATTTATAGACTAAAGCAGCTATAGCGGAATTAGATCATCTGTTTTTGATGAGACAGTCATAGGCTTTGACTTCATCAGAATGGGAGATGGATCTGGTAAGAAGGTAGTAGGGAGTGATGTCCAGGTATTGGGATGACATGCACTTGATAGGAAGAGATATTCCTATACTACGATCGGTTATACTGTGGTTGTCATAATGTTGTCTCTCCACATAGGACATTGATATAATATCAAGTTTTCTGGTTACTAAATCTATGGTTTTTGATCTAGATTTGGGAAGTATCCCAATTTGGGTACTTTGACATTATTCTAAAGATATTTTAGAATGGACGACTTCTGGCATGGTGGTATACCTGCAGGTGATGGAGTCATCCTTTCTAAAGGTGTCTTGCAGAGTAAAGGGGAGAGGGATCTACATGATTAGCATATCACTTGCTTAGGCAATTGAGTTAATCATGAAATGTCAAGTACCACACCAGATATTGTTTTTGCACTAGCTGCAATAAACAGATATATTAATCCAATCCTGGAGAAACGTTGGGAAGCAGTTTATGAACATAAATGGATGTTCTAGGGATATGGTAACGGCAGCCTCCATCAGGAGACGGTTATCATTTCAAGCTTCCAAGATGACCTGGATGACAGAGTGACTGTCAGAGTTATAGTTTTTCTCTCTTCTGAGGGACAATATGTTGGACAGGTGGTCCAAGCGGATACTGAGGAAAGGCATGGCGTAGGATACTGATTAAATTCAGTGGACGATATAGTCTAAGTAGTTTGCTGGATTTAGAGTTCATTTGTGAACTGGGTACCATCAGATATCCAGACAAATTCTAAGACATGTATTGCTCATTTCGGGAGATAGTTTTCTCTGCGAAGTTGAGATACAGAGAGATACAAAAAGAAACATTGGAGCGGATCCACTCACTGAGACTATTTCTTGAACGCAATAGTTTCGCAAGCCGGCTTTGCGAAACTGATTAGTAGAGAAGTTGGGTGTTCGATATCACACGGGCTGTGAGTATGCGACATCATAATAATTGGCCTTAAGTGCAAGTGGGAGATTGTTGGCTATAGTGCCCTCAAGGCAATTATCGTAATCGCAGGCAGATGATTATGATGATTGAGGGAGGACCTATACCGATAAAACAGTCTTACTCAAGATGATGGTATGGTATCTGGTTTGTCTTTATCATCATATACATGTTGATAGAGCCTATAGGATTCTTGCTTGACTACCAGCATTATGATGGCGATCATATACGTGGGAGCTGGGGGTCTATAAGCATATCCTTAAATGTCCCTAGTCGTGGGAGTATCGAGACTGGGCATCGATACTCCAGTGCAGACTAGTGTATACTGATCGAGACCCCGACAAGGGGAAGTGGCCAGATCTTACAAGCCATTAGTGTTAGTTTGTTCACCTAAGATAGTATATAGATGCTCATTGGGTTATGAGTACACTGGACGGACTCGCCAGGAACCTGCTAGTTGGCATTATACCTATTGTCAGATAGCAGTTCCCAGATGGCATGTGTATAGGTTAGTCTGTCGACCTGAGATCGTCATTTGTCTCATGTGAGTTCCCACTATACTTTGATTACTACACTACTATGGCTCAAAGGAGTCGTGCAAATAGGTTTTAGTTGGGTACAGTCCCGAGCCACATGGAGGCAGTGATCGGATCGTCGGGGATTCGTCTCTCCCGGTATTAAGGGTTGATGTCGCGTTGTGTACGGATGATCATCACCCTAAATCTGTGGCCACGGTAGACGAGAACTACTGATCCAGGATCGATAGTTTCTTAGGTGGTGATGGGTTTCATGCCGACACTAAATGTCGCATTGTTAGGGGTCTGACTTTATCCATCCCCTTAGACTCGATATGCGATACTCTTAGACGAACAGACCGGACTGTATGGATATTGTCACTGTCAGGCTCAGTAGGGGTTCTGCATGAGTTTGCTCATCGGCCTCCCTTTCACTCAATACCTGGGTAACCGTTACGTACAGCTAGTACCGCTGACGTGCTTGTGGTTAAACCTATTGCCAGCGTATTGACGAGTCTTTAGAGTCCCACACAGAGGGTTTCCCTGGTTCTGGTGAAATGATGTAGTAGCCGTATTGGATACATGCAGAGATCCGATCGATTGATGTACATTGTACTCGGGTTTTTGATTGGACAGTTGATAATACTAGCCGGCTCGGTTTTGAGCCGGATTATTAAATCAGGTATTGATTTAATAATGTACGTATGTGTATTTCGGTACGTATATTCTAGTATTATATTCTTTGTGTTATTCTATCTCTTTGGGTATCATATTTCAGTACGAATGCAGATATATTTACAGTAGAATGTAATCCGTATTTTTTCCGGATAACATTCTAGAAGGTGCCACCTCATTTCTTGATTTGACCATTTTATTAAATGGATAAATGAGGTGGATATTAGCTTAAGGAGATATGGTGACAACCATGCTTGCAATAGTGCACACAAATGAATTATTAATTCATTTGTGTTCACTATTCAAGCATGGTGAGAATTTAAAATTGGAAAATGCTTTTTACAAAACCAAGCATGCTATTTTCTCTTTCATGCAAGAGTTCATTTTTGCAAGCATGGTTGGTTTTTCTTGAGCTCCTTCCTTGTTCTTGAGCTTCTCCTTCACCATGAGCTTCACCTCCTCTATCTTTCATGAATAGCTTACACCTTCAAGTTTTGAGATAGATAACACTTAGAGATCATACACACTACATCCTAGGCTCTCTAAGGTAGCATCCTAGAGACCCTAATTGCTCCATTTGCATCATGTTGTGGAGCTAGAGCCGGAGTTACATCCCTCGGGTGGATCATTGGAGATGGAGGAAGACCGGCAACCAAACCACATCAAGGAACCACTAGGAGCTTGGAATGAAGACCGAAGGACACGGATCAATTCGGTATAACCATTCTAACTCTTAGTTTAGATTGCTAGTTTAAGGTTTAAGGTCGATCCGGGATTCAGGTAATGGTAGCGCCAGTTTAGAAATATTTGTTCCTCATTTTGATCGCATTTTGATGGCCGGGGCGTTGCCATAACCCTTCAGCCTATCGCTACCAACTTTCGGTGTTGGGCGTGATTTCAACATATCTTCAATAATCTCTGGCTCTAGCGGGCTTTTCCACCTGATCGCCGGACATGCCTAATGATCCTTCAGCATTTTCTTGGTCTTAGCCAAAAGAACAACTTCCCACGGAGCTTCTCTATAAATGAGCATGATGCCCCCGGCGTGTCCACCTTTTTAGGAGCGTGCTGTCGTGGCGGGTTTACCCTCCAGTTGTCAGACAACGTGAATTTTCCTTGCTGGTACTGGTCTTCAACCTAGTTTTTAAGACGTAGCAATCTTCTATTGGATGACCCACTACTCTATGGTAGGGACAATAGTTAGAATGGTTGACGTCACCAGATTGCGATGGATGTCTCGGATCCGGCAGAGTTATAGCCCGTTGCGCACTACCAGTTCGAACAGTCTCCTTGTTTTATCCCGGGAAAATGAGTAAGGACGTCTCAACTTCTCATCGAGGGATCGCGTCTTGTTGCTTTTGCGAACAACCGGTCTCGGGTCACTCGGTTGTTGTTGGGCGTTGGCGACGAAGGTCACTTTCCCTTTCCCCTTTTCATTCTGAGGATCCGTCTTTGAAGAGGAAGGCCTATGGCCCATTTGGGCCAGCTTGTCAATCAAGGCCTGGAAGGTGGTCGGCTTGAAAAACATCATAAATTGGGATATAGTTGCCTGCGGATCAAGGGTCCCCACGAACATGCCCACAGCAGGAGCTTCTTCTATTCGCTGTTCACATCTCGACCATAAGTTCCACCACCGAATTGCATACTGCACCCATGTCTCTCCTGGCTTCACCCTGGCATTGATCAATGCCGTGATCGGGGTGCGTTCGCTGGCGCTTGCGAAATGATGAGTGAATAGCAACTCCATATCTGTAAACGTTTTGATGGAGTCATTTGGCAGCTCCGAATACCATTCAAATGCCGTCTCCGCCAAGCTGCCGACGAACTGGCGAAGTAGTAATTTGTCTTCACCTTCGGTATTGCCGTAGAGGACCCTAAACTGAGCTACATGCTTATGGGGATTGCATGTCCCCTAATACATATGAAACTTGGGGATCGTGTATCCTGGCGGGTACATAATTTGATCGTACCATCCTGGATAGGGTTGCCCAGTTCTGACGACTTGGCCATTTGTTTCATTTGCCTGATGAGCTCGTATTTGTTGAGCTATGTAATCGTCAAGCGCAGCTTTTGAGATCGTCTCCTCCGTGGCTGCTAATAAAGCCAAGAGGGTTTGATGTCTCCCCTCTGTCATCTTCAATGATTATTTGGGGATCTTCAGCTGGAGGGTCCGGCTGGATCATCATCCCGACTATATCTTGGAATAGTAGCGCCATTTGTTTTATGTTAGCCGCTTGTTCCGCAGCCTCTTTATCTTTTTTCTCGAGCATTCTTCGGAGGAACTCGGCGTCGATTTTCTGTTCCTAGCGCTGATCCGACGATACTTCTGGGCTTTCTTTCTGCCCAGTAAGTGCGGCCATCTTTTTCAGCATCTCTTGTAGCTTTTGTTGCTGTTCCTGAGTTTTCATCACAGAACGTATGAGTAGTCGATGACCCATAGAAGCATGTCTTTCCTCTTTTCCAGATGCCATGTAGACGGTGTGCACTACCATGTCTCGAGACTTGGGGTGTTTAGGTTCAGTTCCTTTGAGATTTGTTGCAGACAGGGGGATCTTCTCCGGCCTTCTCCTTTTATGAACAGTCGAGGTCGAGGGGGCTGTTGCAACAGGCATCCATGATACCTTCCGCGGTATGGCTGCGGGATGGTCTTTCTCTTGCCGAACCTTTATTTTCTTCTGTCGGCGGGAGTAGTCTTTGTCGATTACAGAGTCTTGGACTCTTCGCCAGACCCTGTGGATTTTGGAGGACAGCCGCTGAGGAGGCTGCTCTGGGTTCACCTTTGTAACATTCTCCACAGATGGAGGAGACTTTTTCAACACGGCAGTCGGAGAGTTCTTATGCACCCTCCTGAGCGGTTCAAAGCTGTTCCCCGTTGGAACCACAACATCAACTTCCACCATTAGAGCTGGTGGGGTAAGTCCAGAGGGAGAGTTGCCCCCAGCTTTCCTCACTCGGCGCCAGTGGTGACTTCGAGCATGCCTTGCAGATGGGACTGGTACAGTTACGAGAGTGGTTTCTTCATGCCCCCTGCTCTAATGAGAGGCTGCTGTTGGTGCCATCCTGTCGAAGACTGATCGAAGACTGACGTCCGTTGAGAGGGAACGGTCAATCTTGCAAAGCCTGACTTTTTAGCAGGGGAAGCATTTTTAATGACTTCGCCTGCAGCAGAAGTTGGAATGGCCAGTCTTGCGAAGACCGATCCCTTAGCAGGAGAAGCCCCTTTGACGACTTCGTCCATCGAAGTTGGAATGGCTATCCGCTTTGAGATAACTCCTTCAGGTATTTCAGGCTTCTTTATGGGCCCATTGGAACTCAGGCTCAGCCTGTCGAAGATCGATGCAATAGACTTGGAATTGGACGACCCGTTGAGAGGGGCCGTGGTAGTGGTAAGCCGATGAAAGACCGACTTCTTTGGAGCTTCCTGCGACGACACTGGAGCGTTGAAGCTCATTGGCGGGAGCATGGTCCCGAAGAATAATCCAGTAGTGGCCTGTGTCACCTGTTCCACCGGCATTGCGAAGATGGAGGCCGCTTGGGGCCCGTAAGTTACTCCTCCAGACGGGGCAGAGCGGGAGTTGTTGTTGCAGTTGGTGCAATCGGAAACCATTGACGCCATTTTCTCTTCTGCACGGAGCAAGACACCAGATCTTAGTACCTCGAATCTAAGGACAACCATGTTAAACCGCGATTTGTTCGCGAACACGACTCACGAAGTGTGGAGTGGAAAGAGGAAAAGGTCCCACCGGCATGCCAGAATCTGTTTATCGCCGAAAGACACGACCGGGACGTTGGTACGTCTGGCCTGAATTTTGGGGGCAAATGCTATTTGGTTTTATCCGTCCACCTTTCCGAAAATTCCAAGTTGATTTATGGCACCGTATATCGGAGTTTTAGACGGATGCGGTCGTTGTAGCAGACTTCGTCAGATTCCCCCTCATTGTGAGGGGTTTTTGATTGTGGGGACGCTCTTCCCTGCAGGCGCAAGCCCCTGCAGTTAATTATGTTACCGCGTAGCGATAACTACTTTCTTCTCCTCCAGATGTTCACTTCGTATCGTGTGTGCTTGTTTTGTTTTTTGGTTGACCGCGAATTGTATACGGAGACTAATTTATGTTGTCGTCCGTAGGGCGTGGATTAGTCCAAATCCGTATTTTCTTAGATTTGGGTTTGGTTGATTTAAGGATCGTTAGCCTCATTTGAGATTAAGATCAACTTAAATGTTTGTTAAAGGTACGTTAGTCTAAGTTTTAGTTTAGGGATGTTGCGGTCCATTGGGTTTAAGGACATCATTGTCCATAAAGATTAGTTTAAAGACATTATGATCCATAGTTAGTTTAAGGATATTACGGTCTATTGTTTAAGGACATCATAGTCCGTGGAGTTTAAGGACATCATAGTCCGTGGAGTTTCTGGTTGACGGGACCCGCCACCTCTCTGAAGACGTTGAAGAATTACAACGACACATATCAGACATGTGAAGAGATGTACCCTTAAACCAATATTGGTTGAGAGATTTGTAATCAGGTTTGGGGCTAAGACCAATTAAAGAGATTGTGAGCACATGGGATTGGTTGATCTGAATCAGGGACTTGTGGCCAACTTGGGCTCGGTCCACTCGGTTTTGAATAAAATGTTGAACATTTGTTTGGACTCAGTCCACTTAGTTTTGAATAGAATATTGAACATTTGTTTGGGCTCAGTCCCTTTTTGTTCAATAATACTGAGCATTGATTTGGGTTCTGACACTCCTCTTTCTTTTTATTTTTTATTGAATGTTGAGCACTCTTTATGGTGCTGAACTTTATTTTTAGAGCACTCCTTTTTTTGTTTTTTTTTGAGTGTTGAACACACTTTATGGCGCTGAAATCTATGTACAGAGTACTCTTTATTTCATCAGCGCCCACGTGAGGAGCACGTAGAGCGCTCGGCGCTGAGCGCCAGACTTGGAGTGCTAAGGCGCTTCCTTTAAAAAAAATAGCGCCCACGTGAAGAGCACGTGGAGCGCCTGATGCTGAGTGCCAGATCTGGAGTGCTAAAGCGCTCTTTATAAAATAGCGCTCATATGAGGAGCACGTGGAGCGCCTGACGCTGAGCGCCAGATCTGGAGTACTGAAGCGCTCTTTATAATAGCGCCCACGTGAGGAGCACGTGGAGCGCTCTGCGCTGAGTGTTAAGCACTGTTTTTGGCAGTTCTGATCAGTTCGGTGCTCTGAGAATTAAATTCTCGTTTATGAGAGACTTTGTCTCATGGATCTAAGAACTAAGTTCTTCTTTTAGGAGGAGATGTTATGATCACTTTTGTTTTTCTCTATGAGAGACTTTGTCTTATAGATTTAAGAACTAAGTTCTTCTTTTTTATGAGGAGATGCTATGATCTCTTGTTTTTCTCTACCTTGAAGAGAGACAGTTCTCACCTTGAACTCTGAAGTTTATGGGGAAGTTCTTCTGTTCTTCTTCTTTCGATTTGAAACTTATGGGGAGGTTCTTCTGTATCAGACTTGAAGTATTGGGTCCTTTATATAGGGGAGGCTGATTTGTTGAATCAGTTAAGGAAATCTCTCATTGAGAGATTTCTAATTGATTTGGGGATGCTTCCCACCATTGGATTTTTGATCCAAGGGCTTCTGTTTTACAGAAGGCATTTTTCTTGTTTTTAACAAGATTGGGAAAATATTTTCCCATACAGAACTTATTCTGTATCTTGGTGATTTTTAATCACCATTGGATCTTTGATCCAACGGTGCTCTGATTTACAGAGCACAATCTTTCTTGTTTAGAAAGACTTGAGGAATATTTCCTCAGTCAGAATTCAATTCTGTAATTTGACGATTCATCATATTTGTTGGATCTTTGATCCAATGGTGGAGAACATTTAGTTTTAGCGCTGGCGCTCTCGTACTTTGCATGTGAGGCGCTGCCTCAGAGTCTTTGTCTCTTAGCGCTGGCGCTCTTGGCGCTAGCACTCCCGTGCTTTGCACGTGAGGCACTGCCACAGAGTCTTTGACTCTTAGCGCCAGCGCTCTTGGCGCAAGCGCTCTCGTGCTTTGCACATGAGGCGCTGCCTTAGAGTCTTTGACTCTTAGCGCTGGCGCTCTTGGCGCCGGCGCTCTTTGCGCTAGCGCTCTCGTGCTTTGCACGTGAGGTGCTGCCTCAGTTCAAATTTCAAATTTTGAACAGTGCTTTGCTCTCTGATTGGGGGAAACAGCAGCGGTGCTGATGCCAAGATTGGTATCAAATCTCAAGTTCCATACTCATGATAAAAATAAGCGAGCAAAAAATGCATATAAAAGAGCCGAAATGATGAGGCAACTTGCAATAAAAAGCAGCGAGTAAAAAAAGCCGAAATGATTGGGCACCGCGATAAAACAGCCGAAATGATTGTGCAATCGTTACTTTCGCGATATAAAAAGCTGAAATGATAGAGTATCGCAGAAAGAAATAAAAAAAATGATGAAACTTTTGCCCTACTGGAGAGTCCACATCAACCCCTGTATACAATCCATGGGCGTAAACGAAAAGGGAACCACATTTCCTCGCCGGGCTCTGTCAAAGGAGAAGCCAAGCCTCGACGGTTCACCAATAACCTAGAGACTACATCGGAGCCACGGTAAAGTCCCTAGTTCCAAGACACGATGATTCACCAACAACCTAGAGACTACCTCGGAGCCAGGGCAAAGTCCCTAGTTCCAAGCCTCGACGGTTCACCAACAACCTAGAGACTACTTCGGAGCCATGGCAAAGTCCCTAGCTCCAGGTCTCGACGGTTCACAGACAACCTAGAGATAAACAACGGCGTTCTTTCTCAACTCCAGCAGGATGCAGGTGCAACGTCAACAACCGACCCCAGGGTCGAAACAAAGCGGAGCCATGGCAAAGTCCCTAGTTCCCAGTCTCGACGGCAATATCTACAGCCCACAGATCACCTCGGCGTTCCCTCTCACTCCAACAGGATGCAGATGCAACATCAACAACCGACCCTAGGGTCAAAACAACGGAGCCATGGAAAATTCCTTAGTTCCAAGCCTCGACGGTTCACAGACAACCTAGAGACAACTTCGACATTCGTCTCGTTGCAGCAGACGCAGTTCCAGCAAACGAAGCAAAGAAAAATCCCTGGCTTCAGGGTCTTGACGACAACTCAAATAAAACCTGAAAGACTATCGAAGATCATCCCATACCAGCGCGGAGTGGTTGTGACTCATTGGGGCTCCCAAATTGAGCCTAACCTCAAGTAAAAAACGGTATGGAAATTCCCTAACGCTTGCTCTTCCAACGGTAATATGACCTGGGAGATTACTTGAAGTCGTCTTGTCTAGCCCCTGAAGGGATCAGAGACACGACAGTCGCAGGGTTACTCGAACAGCAAGACTGTATATCGGGGAGTGCATTAGCCGACGCGACGGTACGACAGACAAAACCTTAGTACCACGGACCCTAACGGACCTCTGTTGTAAAGAGCAGGGGTTAACTGTCACGTTAGGACAGGTTTGCCCACAAGCCCAAGGGAGGTAAACTAAACAAGCACCGAAATAAGTTCATAAACTAGAGACTCCGGGATGAGTGAGTAAACTACAAGCTCCGAAATGAGTGAATAAACTACAAGCTCCGAAATGAGCTCATAAACTACAAACTCCGTAATGAGTATATAAACTACTTTATACTAAATCAAGACAGCAAAAGAAAGAAATGCCAGTATGAAATAAGATATGTATTTTATTCATGAATTCAAGTGAATACAAGATACATTTCATAAAGGAAGCAAAATGAATACATGTTATTTATGAATCACAAGTTTACAACCGGTATAAGAAAAGAGGTAAAATGACAGTTATTAAGGAGGAGGCGTCTTCAACAAATCGACAAGCTGCTCGCACGCACCTCTCAATCCTTTCTCGTGGTCAGCTACCGTAGCCAACTCCGTTTCAATTTAAGTCCACTGCTGCGAACAGGATGAAAGCTTTTCATCAATTTCTAGCATGGCAGCTTCGCAGTCATGCGTGACCCGCTCGGTGAAGTCAAGTGTCCACCTTAGCATCAACCCGTCCGAAATACATCGCTGGAGGTTGTCGAAGATAGGTTTTAACTGTGCAGCATTCGTTTCAACCTGGGCGCGCAACTGGACGGATTCGCTGGAGGCCGCCTCATGTTCCTTTCATCTCAGAGTCGCCTCTTATTCAAAATGGCTAATGAAAGGAACACTATGCTCCACCCACGCAGCCCGCTGAGAGTTCGAGGCCAACACCTCAGGAGCGAGACACTTAAGCTCAATCTTGTGCAGGCAAGCCTCGATCTTCCTGCAATAATCAACCCAAGAAATGATAAGATCTTCATTATGGAAGTTCACGAGCGTCGCCAGCATTGGATTGACTTCGACAGCAAAATCCGTAGCAGAAGTGAGGGCTTCAGTATTGAGATCTTCAATAAACTCGCTTAACGTTCGCCGGCTATTCGTGGCGCCCCTGGAGGATGTACGTTTAACGAAGGGCCCCGCGGGCATTGGAATGCGAGACTCAAAAGGATCTAGAGCCGGTGTAATCGCTGCAAAATGAATTACAGTCGAATTTCGACTCAGGAGACAAAGAAAACACCTGAGAGATGTAATCTATCGTACCGACTGTGGCAGGCGGCAGAATAGGGAGTACCGGAGGAGCGACTATTCTTTCGTTTCCTCCTCCGACCCATGATACTGTGGTCAATAGAACGAAGGCTTAGCAACAATAAGTCTACTCAAAAAAAAGGGGAGAAACATCAGGTGAAGAATATACTGACCAATACCAGAAGGTGCAACGATTTCCGACTGAAAGGAAAAGTGTTGGTTTAACACCTGGTACAAATAGTCGAAAAGTACTCCTGCAGAGTTGCGACAATATACAGTCAATACAAGGAGGAATGTATCCACAGTAAAACAAATAAGTGAGAAACCCATACCTTCCAAGATTTGAGGAGGCGCAGAAGAAAGCAAAGGGACAGCGATCGTCAAAATAGCGGCCGATGACACTTCTTCGGCCGACACAGCTTCAGGGTTTTCCGCGTCTATGCTCAAGACAAACGAAATATCATTAGAAGGGCATGACAAGATTGAAAAACTCAAAAAACAACAACACAAGGACTACCTGATAGATCAGGGACCGAAACCGCGCCGGAAGCGTTACCAAGTGTAACGGCCTTCTCACTCTCTCTCGGGGGAATAGATTCTGCACCCATAGCTTCATCACCTGACTCGACGAGGGCCGTCGTAATGTTTGCGACACCCACTGATACCAAAGAGCCACAAGGAGAAAGAGCAGCTGTCTGGACAGTCCTAGATTTCCGAGAAAGAGTGTCCACTTCGGGCTTTGTAATCATCGGCGTTTCACCTGCCATACCATCGTCAGGACTCGGCCCTACTTAAAAGGAAATACGTATATCAGAATTCGAGGATCAAATTCGAATAAAGGATTAGGCATTATGCTACCTTGAAGTAGCTCTCCAGTTTCTTCCCGAGCTGTACGTGCAACCTGTCTATGGGCGGTAGACAGGGCGGAAGGAACATCCGCCGAAGGAAGGTCTGCAGGAGGAATACTGCTTGAGCCTGCACCTACGGCCAAAACAGTATCGCGTTCTCTTACGGCATGCTTCCCACGCTTCCTTTCAGTCCGAGCAGTGAGAACTGACCTCCTTAAGACTTCCGACAGGGGGACATCATCGTTCGAACCGAGCTCTACCTCCAGAGCCGCCATAGCGGCCATCGTCGGCTGCTTCAGCAACGCCTCCTGTGGCGACTTCGGGGTGGCCATGACCGTAGTAGCTGGCTCTAGAAGCCTTGCAGCATCGCCACTTAGGATTGGCACTGCACTTGGAATGACCTGAGTTATGGTCGATCTTGCAGTGGGGAGAAGAAAGGGTCAGATCATGAATGAAAAAAGTATAGGCGCAATGAAACGAATTATACCAAGGCTCAAAGAAGCGTGGAGCCTCTCTTCCTCCTCGAACGTCCTGAGGGAAGCCGCAAAAGCCTCTTCGGCAGAAATACCTGTTAAAAAAGCATCAATAGAAGCATAATAAAGAGAAAAGGGATAGCCACAGAAGAATATAACTGAAGTATACCGACTTCACAATAGTGATCAACGCCGCTTCATTGCGAGCCAATCACTCGGAAGCCACAAGGGCAGCCTGTAGATTAGTATCGGTCACAGACGCGTCGAACAAACCCTCGTTGGTGCCATATTCGTACAAGCCCTCGCTGTAGGGAGCATGTGGCTCCTGGTCGAATGTGAAATCGGCAGAAAAAAAGACTTCTTCTTTTTCTGTGAGCGGACACCAGCGGCCGATGACAAGAGCTTGCACTTGACAGGAATTTTTGGGTGGCGGGTCCTGATTTCCGTACCAACACCAGATTCTGGGGATGCCACGGCTACCGCAGTTACAGGAATATCAGATTGAAGCCTTTCGGAGAAGACTCGAGGGACTACGGCTGTAGTAATTTCCTTCAAGGAAGGACGAACGACAGTCCGTCGCTTTAAGGGGACAGATGGATTACCAACGGGGACCGCATCCTTGTGATCGAGCAATAATCTCCTTTCTTCCCTGATAACAGCACCCGTCACAGGCTGGTACCACGCCACGTAAGCATTCGAAGCTTTCGGCACATAACTCGACTTGCTGATGAGAAACTTGGACCCCGTATTTAGTCGCATAAAGTGGTGCAGCGCGCTGCGAATACCCTCTTCCATAGCAACCGGCTCGGCTAAGAATGCCTTGAGAGGAACACCTTGATTGTAACCCGACTCTTGAGCGAAGCGGTGCGGGTTGTACCTCATGAACAGTGCCGAGGCATTTTTCCTGAACACTAAAAAGCCCGGCCTAATAGAATACAAGTGTAAGATTTCCCGAGCCTTCAACGTGGGAGCCCCGTCTTTGAAAGTGTCACGCAGCGGTTGCACCACCTTGGTAGATTCCTTGCCAATACTCAAGACTCTATCGACAAAGGTCATGCTGTCTCCAACCATACACGGGCGGAGGACCAGTCGCCGCGCCTCTTGCTGCGACGGGTCTGATGCAGAAGTGTCAACCAGATACATGACCCAAGGAAAGTTGTAGCTGTCGTAGAAGCTGGGTTGTTTGTGAACACAGAAAGTACCTAGCACATGCATCTCGATCCACGACGTGAAGTAGTGCAACGGGAGATGTATGGGCATTACCCCCAGCTGAGTAGTGTCCGCCGCTAAGCTCAAGCCATGATATAGATGAGCCAGCCCTGCGATCCCAATGGCCACACGCGTCCCTGCAATCATGCGGTGGGCCGGATAAAAGACAGACGACCTCATATAGCGAGGATGCGTCGGAAGCACAAACCAACTTAACCACATGCCGATGAACCCCAGAAAGAACATCTCTTCGTCGACGTCTGGAGCAGCAAGCTCTGCAAAAGGGATGACCGGAACGTCAGGAATAAAAAAATTCTTCAAATCCGCTTTTGCCGTCGGCAAGTCATCCAAACTGAAACCGAACGGGTCATCAAGCTTAGCGAACTTCACGGCCTTTTTTGAAAAGACTTCTGGGCGAAGAAAGCGAGTGATGAAATCTGCAAAGCCAACTCCGTGCTCTTCAAACTCTAAGAACAAACTCTCATAAATGTTCAACACCTTGATTAGGCTTGGGAACCGGTGTTGAACAACATTCTCTGGAGTAAGGCCCATCACCACAAATTTGGTCGCAAAGATGTACATTTGGTCGCAAAGATGTACTCATCAGGGTGAAATATCTCCTCGTAATGTTCTCCTCTGACGGGTAAGCCGGAGATTTCCGTAAACTCCTCTAAGGAAATTGAGACCTCTTGGCCCGATAGAAGAAATGTATGGGTTGGGATATTCCACTTTTCCAGAAAAGCCTTAACCCACCATACATGAGGCGCGGGATATTGGAAAAGGGACACATATATGGAAGGATATAGCCCAAGCTTCAGCAGCAGCGACTTCTTGGCCGACAAAATATACCGGGCCCACTGCAGGTAGCCGGCTGATTGGCAAGGAGTCAACCCTATCATATAGACTTGCCCCTAAGGGCGCGACTCGCCTTGGCATATGCGCCGCCCCAAAATATCCAAAGCCATCGGCGGCTGTACGGGTATTGATGCCATGAGGGCTGAAGATGACCCTCCAGAGTCCAGTTGACCTCTTCTACGGTATAATTCACTTGAGGCGAATCGGTGTAATGAATCACTGAAGTTGGCTCTGAGGGCGCGGTACAAGAAAAACTATGCCGACCCCTAATGATCTGATTATACCACGACCCCCACAAGTGAAAAGACTTCTGCTCCGGGTATTGATCTTTAATAAGTGCGAAAACTTCTCGGTCCACATTTGCGTCGGCAAAGGCTCTTTCTGAACGTACGAAAAGGAAGGAAGAGTCGAAGGCCATTGCACTTGCACGAAAGGAGAAAGTTCAGCTATTGGCGTCATGATTCAAGAATCAGAACTTTAACGTTCTTTGAGACTCAAAATTTTTGCGCTGCGTTGCAGTGGGACAAAGAGGGGCCCACAAATTAAGGTGACACCCCATCATTGATGGGGCAGTCACTCATTAAGAACAGAATCCTAAAAGGATTCTCATTTAATGAGAAATATCATTGGATTAAGGAGTTAAACTCCCTAGAGAGCTGTGCTCTGCAAACAGATTTCATATCTGTCAGAAAATTAAGAAGAGAATAAAATTCCCCAAGAATTTCTTAGAGCCATGCTCTGTAAAACAATGGGCTAATCTACCCGAACCCTTAAAAGAAAAGTTTTTTTAACAGGGTAAAACCCCAAGATCTTTAAAGATCTGAAAGAAAAAATCCTAGGAACTCTAAGAGTTCTTTGATTGATTGAATTTCTCGATTGTGTAAGTAAATCAAATGATCCCCGATAACGGTTTCATTTGATCGATAAGAGTTTCACTTTGTGTCGGTATTTAGAAAATTGTAGAGAAATCACAACCAAAAATATTTTGACCGCAATCAATAACGGTGTCGAATGTAGCGCGTTAGTAAGTGCGGATCGTCCACAGGGAAAGTGTAATCGTTCGTCTTTTGAATTAGATGAATTGAAACTTTAATGAAAAGAAAAGAAAACAATTCATGATTTGTAATTGCAATTCAAGAAAGAGAAAAATCTAGATCTAAGAAAGCATTAAAAATCAAGAAGTGGTAATTTGTTGATTTTTCCAACCAAATATCAAGAATCGAAATGAGGCTCGTAGGAATCGATCGGATCTATAGATGTGATGTAATCTTACAATTACGTATTCTTATCCTTCGATGAATTGATACTAGATCGATGATGATCGATCGAGAATTAGGGATTTCTTATGAAACTAGGGTTTCATCTTATCCCTTGTTCTTTCGTCGATATCATTCACATTCTAGCCTCTAGTAAATCAAGAAAAGATCGTAGATCGCTAATTTCGAGCGATAACAATCAAGAAAGTATCGCAACGAAACTAGGTCGTCGATTCTTCAATTTACAAGAGTTTACAAAACTCGTAGGACTTAAGAATCGTTTCAAGATTTGTTACATCATCATTCTATTGATCGTTTCGACTCCTTTACGAGCGGAGTTTTACTCAAACATCACAACAAGAACCACAATCACAAATTGAGATCTAATCATGATGCAAGAATTAAAAGAAAGCAAGATTAAAGAATTTCACCTTTTATTTATATCAACAATTTTATTACATTCGCTCAAGAACTACAAGAGGAAGAACTCGATCGTCGATTTGGCTTCGCTCGTCTCCGTGAGTCGCGAATCGGCTTGGATCGCTTGCTCGATTGAAGATCGGCTCGGCTCCTAAAAGGTTGAAGGCTTCTCGCTTGATTGGTACTCGGGATCTTGAATTTGGATTGGAATTAGGGTTAGGGTTTCGCACAAGTCGTGTCACTCAACTTGTGGGTGAAAGATTAAGAGATGAATGAAGAAGATGAGGAAGATGAACCCTTGAACCCTAGATCTAGGCTCCTTTTTATAGACTTCCCTAAACCCTAGATCTAGGATTAGAATTTGAATTTCCCTCCAAATGTTTGTTAGCAATATTTGAATTTCCCTCCAAAAGTTTGTTGAGGAGAAGATTCTAGATGTGATTAGTTAGGAGGGAGCTTCTAGAAATAGTTTGTTAGGAGCTTGATTAGCTTAATCAAGATTAGGTTGCTTAATGATCTTTGCTGATCTGGTAGAAGCTTCTAGGGTTTTCTGGAGTTTGAAGTACATGAAAGACATATGGGACCAGAGATATGAATTGTGCAATGAAAATTTGCTGATGACGTGGCATAAGCGCCGCGGTTCCGCAGCACAAGATGGCTCCCGCCGCGGAACCACGGCTATTTGGAGTCTTTATGGCTTGAAACATTTGGTACTTGTTTGGGCTATCTCATGGGCCTTTCTCTGCTATATTGATTTTTATTTTGCCTTCTGTATTACTACCAGATTTTTAACCTTTGAGTTGGCGTATTTTTGATCAGCTCCTTTTGGCTTTGTTCCTGCAATTTCTCGAGACAAGTGTTGCGCAATATAGGGATGATGCGATGCCATGATATGCAGTCAATTTCCTCAGAAATGTCGGTTTTATAGTGTAACACATGCAATCTGATATTTAACTACTGATTTGCTAATATGTGCTATATGAATGCCGAACACTTCTAGATGAATGCAAATGATAGGGAAATTGCCGTGTTAAAAATGCAGTATTTTCGACTGATCGAATTCCCCCAAACTTAATTTCGATCGTCTCGAGCGAATGTTTTATTAAAAAGAGAAGGAGAAAATAAATAAAGAGAAAAACTAACTAGCACACTTTCGTAGGCAACACGATTGCACTGAGCACGTGCAATAAGCCTTTAAACCTCTAGGTGTCCCTAGTAGGAGGAGTGTTGTCTCCTGAGGGTTTTCAGCGGATTGCACCTACAAAATCCAATAATAAAAGAAAGATCATGAATATTACATTTAAAGACAAGAATTGTAAAAGAAAATCCTCTAAAATTAGGGTTTCCAACTAAGCTAGCTTTTCGGTTGTCATGAGCCCTATCTTAATGGTCATGAAAAGATGTTAGAAATCACGTCCTCCCTCAATAAAACATCGTCTTATTCTTCATTCCTATCTTTCTTCCAAACATTGATCATATAACCCTGCGTGTGTGTAAAGACATCCCTACACCCGGAGAATTCAATTCAAGCTATCATACTCTTGCCCATCAGCCTCAGTACTTTTTAATTAATGAATATTTAAATGAATTTGCTCACACACTTTCATGCGACTGTTAATACTTCTTGAGGTTCTAACCGACCGATTACTCATGTGCTTGCTTATTTGGTGTATTTTCCTCGTCTTGCACCACCTAAGGCATAGCAGTGACTCCCAGACCAGTTGGCCTTAGGGCACTAGGTGAAGAGGCACCCTCGCTTTATATTTTTTTTATTGCCCTCAGTGATAACAAAACCAGTATCCATTTTTCTCACCACTTTATATTTTTTATTCACTTTTCTTTTATTTCCTTCATACATCGGCTTTAAGACAAGAGCATTTCAAGGTATCCTCTATTATCCCGGGCTTTAAGTGTTAGGTCCACGTTACCTCTCCCGGTACTTTCGGAGTTGCGGAAACGGTAAATCAAAATTTTTTCTAAACTTTGTAACTTGGACCGTAAAAGCCGGATCTTTGCTAAACTAAACTAGCATACTTGCTAAAGAGAGTTAGCTACTATGAAGATGGTTATACCTAAACTTGAACTCCTTCTCTTCTTGTTCTTTGTAGAAGCTTGAATGGTTCTCTTCTCGTCGCCTTCTTCCGTCGAAGATGGATCCACCTCGAAGGTTCGATCTTTGGGCTCTTCCTCGATCTTTGAGTGAACTAGGGTTTCCGGCTTGCTAAACCTTGAACCCTAGAGAGAGTAGAGAGTGTTAAGGGGTTGTTTTCTTTTCAAGGTGAAGGATTCTCAACACATGAGAAGGAATCACCTTGAGCTTGAGGAAGAAGAAGATGAAGAGAGGAGAGAGAATGGATATGAAAGAATGAGCTCTTTTCTTTTAGCAACCATAACTAAAAGAAAAAGGAAATATCTAATTAATAATAATAATTGAAAATGAGAATAGTTGATGGTTAATTTAGAATGACCACTATCATACTTTCAATAAATGAGTGTAAGCATAAATCAAGGAGTATCTTTGAAAGCATGATGGTGGTCAACATTCAACCATGGTCAACAAGTCAACCATGGTCAACAAGTCAACAAAAATCAACCATAACATAATTCTCATTTAATTACTATTATTAATAGATAATCCATAAATCCATTAGGGTTTGGAAAATGATAACTGTCAACTGTGCATACGCACCCGTTCCGAAACCCTAATGAAAAACCTCATCCTCCGCCTCAAGCAACTGTGCATACACACCTGCATTCTCGTTCCGAGGAACAAGAATACCAAGATATAAAAGCAACCCCAAAACATATACCAGTATCCGGCTCAAACCAGAGCCCGCTGGCAATATCCGTCCGGACTCCAAACGTGCACAAGTGCGCGGATGAGAACGAACCCTGTCGCAAAACCATGCGACCTCTACTCTGTTTTGCCCAGAGGCGAATACCCTCTGTGTGGGACTCTAAAGACTCGATACTACGCTGGCAGTGGGTTTAACCACAGACCGCAAGCGGCACTAGCTGTGCGTAACGGTCCCCAGGTAGATGCCGACAAGAAGGCTGACGAGGTGAAACCCCATCTGAACTCCTACTGAGTCTGAATGTGACATTCTCCGTACAGTCCGGTCTGTTCGTCTGATACATCGCATGTCGGGCCTAGGGGGCGGTAAAACGTCAGCCCCCCAATAGCGGTACAAGTCGTGTCGGAGTGAAGCCCAAAACACCCTGAGATAACACTGGAAACCTACCAGTATATCTCGCTTGCCCTGGCCAGGGACTACTCGTGTAATGGCTCTCCTAGACACAGCGCGATGTCAACCCCCAATACCGGGAGAGACGAATCCTGTCTAACCGGCACTGCCTCCAAGTGTTTCGGGACTGCTACCTGTTTGCACGACTCAGTAGAGCCGTGGTAGGGTAGCAATCAAAGAACAGTGGGAACACACTCGAGGCGAAGTGACAGTGTCAAGTCAGCGGACTAAGCTGTACTCATGTCACCTGGGAACTGATAACTGACGATAGGTATAATACCAACCATCAGTTCCCGACGAGTCCTGTCCAGTGTACTCGTAACCCAACGAGCACCCGCATACTATCTCAAGTACGACGTACCGACGGCTGTGGGACAGACCGTCTCCCGTGCTGGGATGAGAAGCGCATACGCTAGTCTACTCCGGAGTATCGATGCCCTATCTCGATACTCCCACGACTAGGGACGTGTATAAGGATATGCTTGTAGATTACCCAGCCCCCACGAGTGTGATCGCCATCACAACGCCGGTAATCAAGCAAAGATCCTAAGGGCTCTACTAATGCGTATAGGTGATATAATAAATAAACACACATGTACACACCGGATCTTTGCTAAACTAAACTAGCATACTTGCTAAAGAGAGTTAGCTACTATGAAGATGGTTATACCTAAACTTGAACTCCTTCTCTTCTTGTTCTTTGTAGAAGCTTGAATGGTTCTCTTCTCGTCGCCTTCTTCCGTCGAAGATGGATCCACCTCGAAGGTTCGATCTTTGGGCTCTTCCTCGATCTTTGAGTGAACTA
Organism: Agapanthus africanus; assembly: GCA_030015575.1. Taxonomy (NCBI): domain Eukaryota; kingdom Viridiplantae; phylum Streptophyta; class Magnoliopsida; order Asparagales; family Amaryllidaceae; genus Agapanthus; species Agapanthus africanus. The sequence continues at coordinate 402,640,531 of CM057349.1, read as the reverse complement.
GGGTTTCCGGCTTGCTAAACCTTGAACCCTAGAGAGAGTAGAGAGTGTTAAGGGGTTGTTTTCTTTTCAAGGTGAAGGATTCTCAACACATGAGAAGGAATCACCTTGAGCTTGAGGAAGAAGAAGATGAAGAGAGGAGAGAGAATGGATATGAAAGAATGAGCTCTTTTCTTTTAGCAACCATAACTAAAAGAAAAAGGAAATATCTAATTAATAATAATAATTGAAAATGAGAATAGTTGATGGTTAATTTAGAATGACCACTATCATACTTTCAATAAATGAGTGTAAGCATAAATCAAGGAGTATCTTTGAAAGCATGATGGTGGTCAACATTCAACCATGGTCAACAAGTCAACCATGGTCAACAAGTCAACAAAAATCAACCATACCATAATTCTCATTTAATTACTATTATTAATAGATAATCCATAAATCCATTAGGGTTTGGAAAATGATAACTGTCAACTGTGCATACGCACCCGTTCCGAAACCCTAATGAAAAACCTCATCCTCCGCCTCAAGCAACTGTGCATACACACCTGCATTCTCGTTCCGAGGAACAAGAATACCAAGATATAAAAGCAACCCCAAAACATATACCAGTATCCGGCTCAAACCAGAGCCCGCTGGCAATATCCGTCCGGACTCCAAACGTGCACAAGTGCGCGGATGAGAACGAACCCTGTCGCAAAACCATGCGACCTCTACTCTGTTTTGCCCAGAGGCGAATACCCTCTGTGTGGGACTCTAAAGACTCGATACTACGCTGGCAGTGGGTTTAACCACAGACCGCAAGCGGCACTAGCTGTGCGTAACGGTCCCCAGGTAGATGCCGACAAGAAGGCTGACGAGGTGAAACCCCATCTGAACTCCTACTGAGTCTGAATGTGACATTCTCCGTACAGTCCGGTCTGTTCGTCTGATACATCGCATGTCGGGCCTAGGGGGCGGTAAAACGTCAGTCCCCCAATAGCGGTACAAGTCGTGTCGGAGTGAAGCCCAAAACACCCTGAGATAACACTGGAAACCTACCAGTATATCTCGCTTGCCCTGGCCAGGGACTACTCGTGTAATGGCTCTCCTAGACACAGCGCGATGTCAACCCCCAATACCGGGAGAGACGAATCCTGTCTAACCGGCACTGCCTCCAAGTGTTTCGGGACTGCTACCTGTTTGCACGACTCAGTAGAGCCGTGGTAGGGTAGCAATCAAAGAACAGTGGGAACACACTCGAGGCGAAGTGACAGTGTCAAGTCAGCGGACTAAGCTGTACTCATGTCACCTGGGAACTGATAACTGACGATAGGTATAATACCAACCATCAGTTCCCGACGAGTCCTGTCCAGTGTACTCGTAACCCAACGAGCACCCGCATACTATCTCAAGTACGACGTACCGACGGCTGTGGGACAGACCGTCTCCCGTGCTGGGATGAGAAGCGCATACGCTAGTCTACTCCGGAGTATCGATGCCCTATCTCGATACTCCCACGACTAGGGACGTGTATAAGGATATGCTTGTAGATTACCCAGCCCCCACGAGTGTGATCGCCATCACAACGCCGGTAATCAAGCAAAGATCCTAAGGGCTCTACTAATGCGTATAGGTGATATAATAAATAAACACACATGTACACATTAAAGCAGAGACAAACCAAGTAGCATACTACTATATTGAGCAAGATTGTCTGTACAACTGTGAATATCCCAAGCTTCCATCAAGTAATATACATACTAGTATGATACAGTAATGGCCTCTAGGGCATATACACTAACATTAAGACGTGTGTAAGTGCGAATAGCAGGGTATCAACGTTCAAAATGTTTGGCTTCCCAGAATAGAAACTAATTTTCAGACTTATTTTTATCCTCAGATTAGTGACTTCCTTCATCTTACTAACCCTTGGGACAACGGCCCATAACTACTTATTACTAGTTCGTATAAGAAAACTTCTAATTTTCTTGGTTTTCTTAAATTTTTCTAATCTCATGGATGTAACTTTTCACTATCTAAACTTTTATTATCTTATTTATGTACAAAATTTTTTTTTATCTTTTTGAAATTTTTTAAATTTTTATAGTTTTTCAAAAATGTTTTGTGCTTATGCAAGGTATGATGCAAATGCTGCAAAAATAAGCACAAACCTCCTCCAAACTTGTTTTCAACAGTGTCCTCACTGTTGCCTTCTGCTAAATCTCGAAAAAACCTGTAAGCTTGGGAGGAATTTATTAGTGGGGGCAAAATATTTAAGTGAAAAACCTCCCCCAAACTTATTTTTGGCTCAAAATTTTGTAAAAAATTTTCTTTTCAAGAGCCAGAAAAAAATGTCCCCCCCAAACTTGAGTTATGCAATGTTAATCTTTGAAAATCACATGAGGGGGTCAAAAATCATTGGTCGATGCCAAGCTTTGCAAAGACCGAAGGTCGACACCAACCATTCAAAAATTTTATCAATGCAGTGTTCTGGTTGGTGGAAGAAGAAGTGGAGAAAGGTTAAGGGGTGGAATAGAACGTGTGTGCGTCTCATTTTGGAGAGATGATGCAGTGAATGTGATGGATTACTCGTATTCTTTTTACAATTCAGAAGAAGGGGTGGAGGTTCAATTTCAGTGAGTGGGACATGATTCATCTCAACACCCGTGTTATTCAGAAATGCGAGTTCATCAGCGAAGATCTCCTCAAAAGTTTCATCTATACCCCGAAGAATAATGTCATCAAAAAGTACGGGGTGATCTTCAGACTCTAAGAACAGTTCATAATCCGTATTAATTGTTGACCCGGACATCTCAGTGGAAGAGTCCGTATATGTATGATACATAGTTGGGTCAAACAATAACGTATGAAAAGAGTCAAGATCGATATCAGGAGGATCATCAAATTCGCTGCTGTCGACATCCATTAAGTCGACAGAACAAACCTGAGCAGTAGGTTCGGAGGGTACACTTCCCAACTTGTAAATGTTTAGCTCTATTGACCTATTCCCGAAAGATAGGGTCATAGAACCATTACGACAGTTGATAATAGCATTGGAAGTGGCCAAAAAGGGGCGACCTAAAATCACCGGAATTTGATTCCGTGGGTTCGCTACAGGCTGTGTATCAATTACAATAAAGTCCACAGGGAATATAAATTCCCCGATTTTTATTAACACATCCTCCAGTTCACCCCTAGGTTTGGTGATTTATCGGTCAGCCATCTGGAAAGTGCAATGGGTTGGCTTCAACTCTCTGATCCCTAACTGCTCATAGACTGAGTATGGAAGCAAGTTAACACTAGCGCCAAGGTCTAGTAGAGCACGGTTAATGTGTTTTTTCCCAATAGAAATGGAAATAGTAGGATATCCAGGATCTTTACGTTTCCTCGGTAATTGTTGGGGGAAAGCCTTGTCTACAGTCTTTGTCATGAATATCTTCTTGAGCACTTGAGTCTTCCTCTTCCTAGTGCATAAGTTCTTAAGAGTTTTCGCATAGGACGGTACTTGTTGGATGGCATCTAGGAGAGGGATGTTGATGTTAACTTGCTTAAAAATGTCCCTAATCTTCTCCATATGTGGACTCGATGTGTTAGCCCTTAACCGATTAGGATAAGGTGCTTTAGCAATAAGCGTTGGGTCCATCATAGGAGAAGGAAGTGGGGGTAGACGTGATCCCAAAAGAGAAGTGGGGATCGTCTGTGGAGAACTAGAAGAGGTGGACTGAGGTGGCGAGCCTTGTGGGAAACGAAGAATAGGCTCGTAAGAAGGTGGTGGGGTAGAAGAACTGGGGTCAGAATTAGAAGTAGAAGTGGAAGGAAAGGTCTCAGCCGGGGTGTTATTGATTGATTTATCAGTATCATCAAACTCTTACCCAACGTGATTGTCAAGCACTCTTCCAGATCTCAACGTGATTGCATCCACATGATGTGAATAGCCAGGATTGGGTAAAGGTTGAGCTGGAAGTTTCCCTTTCTCTCTTGCACTCATTTTGGCTTTTAATCTTGAAATTTCTGCTTCCATCGATTTAATACTCTCATCTTGGGACGCTAAGTTTTTCTTTATATCATCGACAGAAGTTTTTATTTCAGCCGATACTTGCATGAGATTTATTAGAAGCAAGTTTATGAATGAAGAGGATTCATCGATCCCGGTCAACTGTAAAGGACTAGACGGTGCGGGTGTGTTGACCGGATTTTGGAAGTTTTGTGCTTGGAAGGGGTGCTGACTCAATTGTGGTGTTTGCTCTTGTGGTGGAGGGACCCTTTGGAAATTGTTTTGGGTTGGAACCGTATTTTGAGATTGTGATTGGTTCCAAGAAAAGTTAGGGTGATTCCTCCAACCCTGATTATATGTGGAAGAATAAGGATCGTTTCTAGGTCTTTGAAATGCGGCATTGGTATGACCTTGAAACTGAGAATTTTGTGGACATTCTTCCATCAAATGAGAAGGATCAGAACAGCATCCACATACAGTTTTGGAGAGTGACATTTGATTTAGGGTGGCGGCTAAAAATTTGTTTTCTATAGTCTTGAGTTTCTTGTGTATAGCTGCAATGTCAGCTCTAACTCCTATGGAAATATCGTTGCCATCCCTAGACGATTGACTCACACCCTCCCACTGTAAATATTTTTCAGCAAAATCTTCTAGAAAGTTCCAGGCTTCCACATCATCTTTGGTCATGAAGTTGCCTTGACACATGGATTCAAGGGTCTGTCTTGTGTTAGGATTAATGCCCTCATAAATGATTCGGCACAGATCCTATCTCGGGTTGCCGTGATATGGACATTGGACTAACAGATCCTTGAAACGTTCAAGACATTTTGAAAATGTTTCATTTGGAAGCTGGGTGAATTGATATATTTCGCTACGGACTCGAGCTGTTTTGTGATGTGGGTAAAATTTCTTAAGGAGTGCTTTGACGAATTCGTCCCAATTTGAAATGGAATGTGCGGTAGTGTTATAGAGCCACTTCTCGGCTAAATCGCACAAGGTAAATGGGAGAAGACGAAGACGCAAAGCATCCACGGACAGCTGTGAGGTACCCATCATTGCGCATACATTTTCAAATTTGGAGATAAAGGCATATGCGTCTTCAGACTCGAGACCGTGGAATTTTGGTAGAAGTTTGATGTATTGGGGTTTAATTTGAAAATTTTCCCCGTTGGCTGGTGGTGTGGAAAGACAGGTGGAAAGTGGGCCTCGTGTAGGATAGCACCTCTCTTGGAGAGAGATGTAAGGTGGATTCTGCGCACCAACGGACGGCGGCAGAGTAGTGGAAAAGAAGTTCGATGGAGACGGATCCATCGATGTGGGTGTGGTGGTTGGTAAAGAAAAGGGTAAATGTAGAAATACCGACTTTAGGGTCGATCGGAGGGACGCGGACTAACAGGCACTAGAATTCCGTTGTCCAGCCTATCTTGTACTAAAAAGGGTTAGTACAAGTGGCAGCGTGAATTTATAATTAGGGGAGAGATGAATGAATGCGGTGTTTGTTTTAAAAATTGGACGGATTTTTTTTTTTAAAATGATGCAACACAACAAATGCAACACACAAAACCCTAAAATCTAGTGGTCATCTAGGTCCGGCTCTAGACCGCTCCTAACTGCCAAAAGACAAGTTGCAGGATAGAATCCTCCACTGCCTCTTTGTCCCCCTGTGGCTTGGTAAGTGCCAGGTAAGTGGGAAGGTGCTCCACTACGTAAGTAGTGGGCCTAATTAATAACCACTAGCCTTCGACACACTTGCCTTAGACACCACAAGAAAACGCAGATAAGCAATGAATTACCCACGGCCTTCTTCTGTCCTAAGTGAGCGCGACGGTCCATAGAGTCATCTCTAGATATTTTTTAATTAATGAGGGTAATGCGGATGCAAGTTTGTGATTTTCGGGGATTAGGAAGGGTAATGAACTCCCCACCTAATCTGGATTTGGTCTTTGTCCCTTTAATGTCCGTATTAATTATGCAAACAACCACAAAATCAAAACACGCACAATTTAATTTTGCTTTTTGCACGGCGCTGCGATTTTTGCAAAGAAAACTGCACAAAATGTTAATTGGAGCAGATGAGGGAAGAGGTAAGAAAGTGAGAAGCTTACTGAGAAAGTTTGGTGCAGTGATGAAGTATACCAGCGGCGGATCCGCCGCGTATGCAGGCTAATGCCGCGGCGTCGCGGTGATGTAGTGGGATCACTGCACAAAATTTTGTGCACAAGCTCATGTTCACTTACACAGCTCTCTGGAGTTTGCAGAAAAAAATTTCCACAGCTCCACAAGTTCCAGATTTCCTCGCAATCAAACAATAATACGTATTAGGGTTTGTGCGAGTTTAGATCTAAAAAAAATTGTAATGTAATAAATTATTCAACTTAAATTTCAAAATACGAACAATTAGCGCACAATCCCCGGCAACGGCGCCATTTGATTGAATGAATTTCTCGATTGTGTAAGTAAATCAAATGATCCCCGATAACGGTTTCATTTGATCGATAAGAGTTTCACGTTGTGTCGGTATTTAGAAAATTGTAAAGAAATCACAACCAAAAATATTTTGACCACAATCAATAACGGTGTCGAATGTAGCGCGTTAGTAAGTGGGGATCGTCCAAAGGGAAAGTGTAATCGTTCGCCTTTCGAATTAGATGAATTGAAACTTTAATGAAAAGAAAAGAAAACAATTCATGATTTGTAATTGCAATTCAAGAAAGAGAAAAATCTAGATCTAAGAAAGCATTAAAAATCAAGAAGTGGTAATTTGTTGATTTTTCCAACCAAATATCAAGAATCAAAATGAGGCTCGTAGGAATCGATCGGATCTATAGATGTGATGTAATCTTACAACTACGTATTCTTATCCTTCGATGAATTGATACTAGATCGATGATGATCGATCGAGAATTAGGGATTTCTTATGAAACTAGGGTTTCATCTTATCCCTTGTTCTTTCGTCGATATCATTCACATTCTAGCCTCTAGTAAATTCAAGAAACGATCGTAGATCCCTAATTTCGAGCGATAACAATCAAGAAAGTATCGCAACGAAACTAGGTCGTCGATTCTTCAATTTACAAGAGTTTACAAAACTCGTAGGACTTAAGAATCGTTTCAAGATTTGTTACATCATCATTCTATTGATCGTCTCGACTCCTTTACGAGCGGAGTTTTACTCAAACATCACAACAAGAACCACAATCACAAATTGAGATTTAATCATGATGCAAGAATTAAAAGAAAGCAAGATTAAAGAATTTCACCTTTTATTTATATCAACAATTTCATTACATTCGCTCAAGAACTACAAGAGGAAGAACTCGATCGTCGATTTGGCTCCGCTCGTCTCTATGAGTCGCGGATCGGCTTGGATCGCTTGCTCAATTGAAGATCAGCTCAGCTCCTAAAAGGTTGAAGGCTTCTCGCTTGATTGGTACTCGGGATCTTGAATTTGGATTGAAATTAGGGTTAGGGTTTCGCACAAGTCGTGTCACTCAACTTGTGGGTGAAAGATTAAGAGATGAATGAAGAAGATGAGGAAGATGAACCCTTGAACCCTAGATCTAGGCTCCTTTTTATAGACTTCCCTAAACCCTAGATCTAGGATTAGAATTTGAATTTCCCTCCAAAAGTTTGTTAGCAAGATTTGAATTTCCCTCCAAAAGTTTGTTGAGGAGAAGATTCTAGATGTGATTAGTTAGGAGGGAGCTTCTAGAAATAGTTTGTTAGGAGCTTGATTAGCTTAATCAAGATTAGGTTGCTTAATGATCTTTGCTGATCTGGCAGAAGCTTCTAGGGTTTTCTAGAGTTTGAAGTACATGAAAGACATGTGGGACCAGAGATATGAATTGTGCAATGAAAATTTGCTGATGACGTGGCATAAGCGCCGCGGTTCCGCGACACAAGATGGCTCCCGCCGTGGAACCGCGGCTATTTGGAGTCTTTATGGCTTGAAACTTTTGGTACTTGTTTGGGCTATCTCATGGGCCTTTCTCTGCTATATTGATTTTTATTTTGCCTTCTGTATTACTACCAGATCTTTAACCTTTGAGTTGGCGTATTTTTGATCAGCTCCTTTTGGCTTTGTTCCTGGAATTTCTCGAGACAAGTGTTGCGCAATATAGGGATGATGCGATGCCATGATATGCAGTCAATTTTCTCAGAAATGTCGGTTTTAGAGTCTAACACATGCAATCTGATATTTAACGACTGATTTGCTAATATGTGCTATATGAATGCCGAACACTTCTAGATGAATGCAAATGATAGGGAAATTGCCGTGTTAAAAATGCAGTATTTTCGACTGATCATTCTTCATGAAAGATGAGCAAAGCTCTCTGATTAACGGGTTAAAGAAGCCCTAAAATTCATTTTTACGATCTACGATCTAAGAAGAGCAAAGCTCTGTTAATGGTTTTGATCATAATCCTTACCAAATTTTTGGACAAACCTCTAACTCTAAAAGAGTTTCTTTGGGCAGAGATCTAAGCTCTGGAAAGAGAATTATATTCTTAGAAAGAAGATGTTTTGGGAAGATGAACATCAGTCATCTCAAGGGCCGAAGGCCCTATTTATAGGCACAAGGAGACGGTTCCACTTCCGAGGAGATCAAACGGTAGAAAAGATGCCACTGCTGCACTCACGTGTGAGCCACGTGAGCGCGGCGGTGGGGAGGCATTTGTTTCCCCAATAAAAGACCAAAGCACCGTTCAAAGCTCAAGAGGCAGCGCCTCACGTGTTTTCCATGAGGGTGCCAGCGCCAGAGTTAAAAACTCTTAAAAGAGCAAAACTCTGTTCAAAACTCAAGAGGCAGTGCCTCACGTGTTTGCTATGAGGGCGCCAGCGCCAGAGTTAAAAACTCTTAAAAGAGTAAAGCTCTGTTCAAAACTCAAGAGGCAGCGCCTCACCTGTTTGCCACGAAGGCGCCAGTGCCAGAGTTAAAAACTCTTATTGGGACCGCACGTGCACTGCACATAAGCGACGGCGCCTGGTAGAATTAAATTCTACTCTCTGTTAATAGAGCCATTGGATCGAAGATCCAACAGAGATGATAAATTATCAGAATGCAGAATTAAATTCTGTTGAGGAAATATTCCTCAAATCTTTCTAAACAAGGAAGATTACTCTCTGTAAAACAAAGTACCATTGGATTAAAAATCCAATGGTGATTAAAGAATCACCGATCTACAGAATAAATTCTGTGTGGAAAAATATTTCCCTAATCTTGTTAAAAATAAGAAAAATATCTTCTGTAAAACAGAAGTCCTTGGATCAAAGATCCAACGGTGGGTAAAATCCCCAAATCAATTAGGATCTTTCAATGAGAGATTTCTTCAACTAATCAACAGATTTGTCTCTACTATATAAAGGACCCAAGACTTCAAGTCTAAACAGAGGAACCCCCCATAAACTTCAATAAAAAAAAGAGAGAAAGCTTGGAAGGAACAGAGAATTAAATTCTCGAGGAAGAAGAACTCTCTTCTTGGAAATTTTAGGTAAATAAAAGTAGATAGAGACCCGGAGGATCATTCAATAAAAAAGGGGAGAGAGAACTCAGGAGTGCTTAGCACTTAGTGGGCGGCGCTCAGCGCCCCATATGTCCCTTATGTGGGCGCTACAAAATAAGGAGTGGCTAGCACTCAGTGGACGGCGCTCAGCGTCCAGCGCCCCACGTGTCCCTCACGTGTGCGGTACAAAATAAAGAGTGCTTAGCACTCAGTGGCTGGTGCTCAGTGCCCAGCGCCTCACGTGCCCCTTATGTGTGCGCTACAAAATATAGAGTGCTTAGCACTCAGTGGATGGCGCCCAGTGCCTCACGTGTCTCTCACGTAGGCGCTATAAAATAAAGGAGTGCTCAGCACTCAGTGAGCGACGCCTAGCACTTAGCGCCCAGCGTCTCATATGACCCTCACGTGGGTGCCACAGAACATAAGGGTGATTAACATTCATCATTCAGCACCTGGCGCCTAGTTCCTCACGTGCTTTGCACGTGGTTTCTTTAAAGAGCGCTTAACACTCCACATAAAAAAAAGAAAGAGTAAAGTGTCCAACACTTATTGGGAAAATCCTCCATGACTGAAAACCCCACATGATTATGTATGAGCGTCAGAACTCACATAGGTGCTCAGCATGTTTTGCAAGAAAAGGGGACTGAGCCCAAACCAGTGCTTAGCACTTTTTCCAAATAAAAGAAAACTGAGTGGGTCAAGCCTAAGTTGGCTAGGTCCCTAATTCAGATCAACTGAGCCTATGGACTCATCGTTTCCCAAACATGACTCATGACATCAAAAAAAAAACCCAACCGAGCCCCCAAATGCTCGTCTGCATTTAAGTTGACCCTAATCTCAAACGAGATAAATGATCTATAAATCAAACCAAACCCAAATCTAAGAATATACAGATTTGGACTAATCCATGCCCTACGGGCGACAACATAAATTAGTCTCTGTATACATTCCATGAGCAACAAAAAATAAAATAAATACACAAGATACAAAGTGAACTTCTGGAGCAGGAGAATGTGGTTATCGTGATGCGATAACGTAATTAACTGCAGGGGCTTGCGGCTGTAGGGAAGAGCATCCCCACAATCAAAAACCCTCGCAAATGAGGGGGAATCTGACGAAGTCTGCTATAATGGCCGCATCCATCCAAACCTCCGATACACGGCGCCATAAATCAACTTGGCATCTTCGGAGAGGTGGACGGATAAACCCAAATATTATCTGCCCCTAAATTTAGGCAAGACGATCTATCCCAGTCCGTCTCTGTTTTCGGCGGTAAACAGAGAGTATTCGCAGCGTGATGCATCATTTTATGCGATTAAATACGGGATCCTATTTCTTGGTCAGCGAGCCGAGCTATGTTCCAAAAGCTTCGAATGCTCATGTGGCGTGGTACCAGCATGCGACGTGTGCTGTTGTCAGGGAGGAGAGGCGGCTGTTACTCGATCATAAGAATACTGTCCCAGCCGGCAATCCAGCGGTCCCTTGGAAGCGACGAGCAGCCGTTCTCCCTTCTTTAAGAGAAATCACTACGGCTATAGTCCCCCGAGCTTTTCCTGACAAGCTTCGGCTGAATGTTCCCGCGACTGCGGTAGCCATGGCATCTCCAGAATCAGGCATTGGTTCGAAGATCGGGACCCGCCGTCCGAAGAGGCCTGTCAAGCGAAAGTTTTTATCGTTGGCCATTGGTGCCAGTTCGCAGAAGAAAAGATATCTCTATTCTCTGCTGATGTCATATTCGTCCAGGAGCCCCATACTCCCTACAGCGAGGGCTTGTACGAATATGGCACCAATGAGGGTTTGTTTGACACGCCTGCAACTGATACTGATCTTCAGGCTGCCCTCGCAGCTTCCGAGCGACTGGATCACGAGGAAGCATCGTTGGCCTCTATTGCGGAGTCGGGTATACTTCATTTACATTCTTCTGCATCTATCCCTTCTCCCCTTATTATACTTTATTAACGCTCTTTTCTTCAACAGGCATTTCTGTTGAAGGGGCTCTCGCGGCTTCCCTCAAGACGTTTGAGGAGGAAGAGAGGCTTCGCGCCACCTTGGGTCTTGGTATAATTCGTTTCACTACAACTTTGCTCTTTTAGTTCCGTCTATTCACGGTCTAACTCTTTTCTTTATCTTGCTGCAGGGACTACCAAAACCCAGGTTATTCCAAGTGTAATTCCAATCCTAGGAGGTGACGCAGAATAGCTTCCAGAGCCACCGACTATGGTCGAGGCCATCCCAAAGTCACCACAGGAGGCGTTGGTGAAGCAGTCGATGATGGACGCCGTAGTGGCTTTGGAGGCAGAGCTCGGTTCGGATGACGATGTCCCCCTGTCGGAAGTTTTAAGGAGGTCGGTTCTCACGGCTCAGGCTGAGAGGAAGCGCAAAAAGAATGCGGTGACGGAATGCGACGCTGTCTTGGCCACGGGTGCAAGCTCAAGCAATATTCCGCCTGCTGACATTCCTTCGGTGGACGTTCTTTCTGCCTTGTCTACTGCCTATAGACAGGTTGCGTGTGTAGCTCGTGAAGAGAGTGAACGACTACTTCAAGGTAGAACAACGCGCGTTCCTTAATAAAAGCTCTCCCCCCTGTCAATTTATTTAACATACGCATTTTTTTATTTACATGACCAAATTTGGATGACGGCGTGACAGGTGAAGCGCCGGCAACCAAAGAGCATGAAGCGTCCAATCTTTCTCTGGACTCTGGGACTGTTCCAATTGAGGCTCTTTCCCCCTGTGGATCTTTGATATCAGCGGGTGACGCAAGTGTTACGACAGCCCTTGTCGAATCAGGTGATGAAGCTGTGGGCGTTGAATCTACTCTCCCAATGGAAACCGAAGAAGCCGTCACAGCTTGTGACGCTTCGGGCACGGCTTCGGTTTCTGACTTATCAGGTATTCCTTGGGTTATTATCTTTGAGTTTTTTAATCCCGCTAAGTGTCTTTGATGATATTTCCTTTGTCTTGAGCATAGGCGCAATACATCCTGAAGTTGTACTGGCCGAAGAATTACCGCCGGCCGCTGCCTTGACTGTCACGGTTCTTTTTGTGCCTCCCTGAGTTTTGGATGGTAAGGGTTTCCCATTGAGTTATTTTATTGTAGATACCAGTTTTCTTTGCCTTAACCATATATTATCGCAACCTTGCAGGAGTGCTCTTTGACCATTTGTACCAAGTGCTACACCCGCACTTTTTCTTCCAATCGGAAGTCGTTCCCTCTTCTAGCAGTGGTCAGTATATTCTTTGTTTAGCGTTTCTCCTTTTCGTGAGTAAACTCTTTGCTGATAATCCTTCCTTATATTGACCCTGGTATCATAGTTCAAAGGAGGGAGGGAAGGAACAACCAAACCTCTGGAGCTCCCTGTTTTGCCACCTTCAACAGCTGGTACGGTAGATTCCGTCCCTCATGTGTTTTCTTTGTCTTTCAGGTTGAAATCTGACCGTAATTTATTTTGCAGCGATTACATCGGCTTCAGCTCCTTTTGAGTCCCGCATTCCCATGCTCGTGGGGCCCTTCGCTAAACGTCCATCTTCTAGGGGCGCGGTGAATAGCCGGCGAACGTTAAGCGAGTTTATCGAGGACCTTAACGCCGAGGCTCTCACCTCTGCTACAGATTTTGCCGACGAAGTCAATCCAATGCTGAAAACGCTTGTGAATGTCCACACCGAAGACTTCGTCGGTTCTTGGGTCGATTATTGCAGGATGATCGAGGCTTGTCTGCATGAGATTGAGCTTACGTGCCTCGCTCCTGAAGTATTAACTTTGAAATCTCAGCGAACCGCATGGATCGAGCAGAGCGTCGCTTTCATTCGATATGTTGAACAAGAGGTGACCTTGAGGCGAAAGGAGCATGAGACGACTTCCGGCGAATCCGTCCAATTGCATGCCCAGATTGAAGCGAATGCCGCGCAACTGAAAGTTATTTTTGAAAGCCTCCAACGATGTATTTTTTACGGGTTGGCGCTAAGGCAAAAGCTTGACTTCACTGAGCGGGTCACGCAAAGTTGCGAAACTGTCAAACGGGAAATTGCTGAGAAACTTCATCCTGCTTGCAATAACAAGCTCAAATCGAAGCGGAGCTGGCCGCCGTAGCTGAACGCGAGGAGGAATTATGGGGAGCGCGTGAGCGGGTCTTTAGTTTGTTGAAAGCGCCTCCTTCTTAATCATTGTAATTGTATTCCCCTTTTTTCATTGGTTGTATCTCTTAAACATTTTGATTCATGAATAAGAATATACATTCTCTTTTATGTGCTTATCCTTGTCTTGATGCCTTGATGTGGTGGTAATTAGTTTACTTACTTATTTCGGAGTTTGTAGTTTATGCGCTCGTTTCAGAGCCTGTAGTTTATTCACTCATTTCGGAGTTTCTAGTTTATGGACTCATTTCGGAGATTGTAGTTTATTCACTCATTCCGGAGTATCTAGTTTATGGACTCATTTCGGAGTTTGTTTAGTTTACCTTCCTTGGGCTTATAGGCAAACTTGTCCTAACGTTATAGTTAACCCCTGCTCTTAACGACAGAGGTCCGTTAGGTTTTGTGGTACTAGAGTTTTAGTCCGTGGTACCGTCGCGTTGGCTGATGCGTTCCCCGATATGCAGACTTTACGCTGCTGTTCAAGTAGCCCCGCGACTGTCGTATCTCTGATCTCTTCGAGGGCTGGAGAAGACGTCTTCAAGAAATCTTCTTAGGTAGTTTGACCGTCGGAAGAGCAAGCATTAGGAATTTTGCCATGTCGCTTTTTTACTTGAGGTTAGGCTCAGTTTGGGAGCCCCGATGAGTCATAACCACTCCGCACTGGTGTGGGATGATCTCCGATAGTCTTTCAGGTTTTATTTGAGTTGCCGTCAAGACCCAGAAGCTAGGAATTTGGCCTTCGCTTCCTTTTGATTTAGCTATTTTGGAGCCTTTGTTGAAATTGTGTCTGCTGTAATGAGAAGAATGTCAGAGTGGTCTTTAGGTTGTTTTGTGAACCGTCAAGACTTGGAGCTAGGAATTTTGCCATGGCTCCATTTTGTTTCAACCCTGGGGTCCTTGTTGATGTTGCGTCTGCATCCTGCTGGAGTGAGAAGGAACGCCTGTTTCCTCCAATCAGAGCAAAGCTCTGTTCAAATTTTGAAATTTGAAATGAAGCAGCGCTTCATAAAAGCGCCATCGCTAGCAGCGCCAGCGCTAAAGAGTCAAAGACTCTGGTGCAGCGCTCACGAGCAAAGCACGATAGCGCCCGCGCTAGCAGCGCCAGCGCTAAAGAGTCAAAGATTCTGATGCAGCGCTCTCGTGAAAAGCACGAGAGCACTAGCCCTAGCAGCGCCAGCGCTAAGAGTCAAAGACTCTGATGCAGCGCTCACGTGCGAAGCACGAGAGCGCTAGCGCTAAGTGCGCTATCACCCAGAGTCAAAGACTCTGATGCAGTGCTCACGTGCAAAGCGCGAGAGCGTTAGCGCTGGAACTAAATATTCCCCGCCCTTGGATCAAAGATCCAACAAAGATGGCTAAAAATCATCAAACCACTTCTGAAAATTAGTACACCGTTCGATCAAAAATCCAACGGTGATTAAAAATCACCAAGATACATAATAAGTTCTGTATAGGAAAAGATTTTCCCAATCTTGTTAAAAACAAGAAGATTTCCTTCTGTAAAACAGAAGCCCTAAGATCAAAGATCCAACGGTGGGGAAACATTCCCAAATCAATTAGAGAAAAGATCTTTTCAACTGATTCAACAAATCAGCCTCTACTATATAAAGGACTGAAGACTTCATGTCTTAGAGAGAGGAACCCCCCATAAACTTTGAGAAATTTCAAAGAGAAGAGCAAGCTCTCGGAAGAAGAAGAATTTCTTCAAGCTAAATAAAACAGAGAGATCAAAGCATCTCATCAAAAGAAGAAGAACCTAATTCTTCTTCAAGATCATAGATCTATAAGACATATGTCTTTCACAAAAAGAGATCATAAATCATAACATCCTATCATAAAAAGGGGAGGAGAAAGAACTTAATTTTCCTTGGATCATAGATCCACAAAGACAAGGTCTTTCACAAAAACAGAAGAGATTGTAAAATCTCCTTTTAAAATAAGAACGTAGTTCTTAGATCTATAAAACAAGGTTTCCTATGAACGAGAATTCAATTCTCAGAGCGCAGAACTGATCAAAGTTGCTGGAAAAGAGCCTTAGTGCTCCAATCAAAAGAAGCGCCTTAGCGCTCTAAAACTGGCGCACAGCGCCGCAGCGCTCCAATTTAAAGAAGCGCCTCAGTGCTCCAAATCTGGCGCTCAGCGCCGCAGCGCTCCTAGCGCTCCAATTCAAAGAAGCGCCTTAGCGCTTCAAGGTGGGTGCTCAGCGCCAAGCGCACCATGTGCTCCTCACGTGTGCGCTATCATACAGAAAGCGCCTTAGCGCTCTAAATCTGGCGCTCAGACCCAAGCGCGCCATGTGCTCCTCAAGTGTGCGCCAAGGAAACATAAACCGTTCTTTAAATAAAAGACCCAGAGCTATGATGAGCGCTCAATACTCAATAAAGGACAAAAAGATTGTCAGAACCCAAACCAATGCTCAGCATTGTTAAATATTCAACATTTTAATTAAGTGGGTCGAGCCCAAGTTGGCCACCGATCCCTCATTTAGATTAATTGACCCCACATGCTCATAAATCTTTTTAAAATGATCTTAGTCCCAAACTTGACTATAGATCTCCCAACCAACATTGGTTCAAGGGTAATCTCTTCATTCCTCTGATATGTGTCGTTATAATTCTACAACGTCTTCAGAGATGTGACGGGTCCTGACAACCAGGCATTCCATGGACTATGATGTCCTTAAACTTATGGACCGCAACGTCCCTAAACTAAACTCTATAGATTATGACGTCTTTAAACTACGGACTGTGGGGTCCTTAAACTCATGGACTATGATATCCTTAAACTTTATGGACTGTGGGGTCCTTAAACTCATAGACTATAATGTCTTTATACTTTATGGACTGTGACGTCCTTAAACTGTCACGGACTATGATGTCTTTAAACTTATGGACCGCAATATCCCTAAACTAAAACAATAGAGTCCAAATGCTCTTTTGTTGGATCTAAATGATCCTGTTAAGTAGATCTTAGTCTAAAAATTAGACTAACGTATCCTTAACAAACGTTTAAGTAGATCTTAGTCTCAAATGAGATTAACAATCCTTAAACCCAACTCAAAACCAAATCTAAGAAAATACGGATTTGGACTAATCCACGCCCTACGGGCGACAACATAAATTAGTCTCCGTATACAATCCACGGGCAACCAAAAACAAAACAAACACACACGACACGAAGTGACCATCTGGAGAAGGAGAAAGTGGTTACCGCGATGCGGTAGCATAATTAACTGCAAGGGCTTGCGCCTGCAGGGAAGAGCGTCCCAACAATCAAAAACCCCTCACAATACGGGGGAATCTGTTGAAGTCTGCTACATCGGCCGCATCCGTCTAAACCTTCGATACATAGTGCTATAAATCAACTTAGCATCTTCGGAGAGGTGGACGGATAAAACCAAATAGCATCTACCCCCAAATTCAGGCCAGACGTCCCAACGTCCCGGTCGCGTCTTTCGGCGGAGAACAGATTCTGGCACGCCCGGTGGGACCTTTTCCTCTTTCCACATCACACTTCATGTATCGTGTTTCGCGAACGAATCGCGGTTTGCTATGGTTGCCCCTAGATTCGAGGTACTAAGATTTAGTGTCTTGCTCCGTATAGAAAACAGAAGATCAATGGATTTCAACTGCACAAACTGCAACAACTGCAATAACTCCCACTCTGTCCTTGCTGGAGGAGTGACTTATGGGCCTCAAGCGGCCTCCGTTTTCAAGATGCCAGTGGAACATATGACGCAAGCCACCACTGGGCTGTTCTTTGGGACCATGCTCCCACCCATGAGCTTCAACGCCCCACTGCCGCCACGAGAAGTTCCGAAAAAGTCGGTCTTTGATCGGCTTGCAAGTACCGCGGCTCCTCTCAACGGGTCGCCTAAATCCAATGCCTCAGTCTTTAGCAGACTGGGCCAAAACTCCAACGGGCCTGTGAAGAAGCCTGCAATACCTGAAGGGGTTATCCCGAAATGGATAGCCATCCCTGCTCCAGTAAATAAAGTCGTCAAAGCGATTTCTCCTACTAAAGAATCAGTCTTCATAAGACTGACCGCTCCGACTCCCATTCTAGGCAAAGTCACCAAGGCTGCTACCCTTGTTTGAAAGTCTGCCTTCGACAGGTTGACCATCCCCTCTCAGCAGACGTCGGTCTTCGACAGGCTAGCGACGACAACAGCCCCTCATTAGAGCGGGGGGCATGAAGAAGCTCATCCAACAGCAGAGGTGGTCCCGTCCGCTCGACACGCTCGATGTCGCCACTGGCGCCGAGTGAGGAAAGCTGGGGACAATTCCTCATCTGGACTTACCCCGCCGACTCCAACGGTGGAAGTCGACGCTGCTATTCCAACTGGGAACAGCTTTGAACCACTCAAGAGGGTACGCAAGAACTCTCCGACTGTCGTGCTGAAATGATCTCATCTACCTGTGAAGAATGCTACAAAGACAAAGCTGGAGCAGCCCCCTCAGCGGCTGTCCTTTAAAATTCACAGGGTCTGGCGACATGTCCAAGACTCGGTGATCAACCAAGACTACTCCCGCCGACCGAAGAAGATGAAATTTCGGCAAGAGAAAGACCACCCTATCGTACCACAGAAGGTGTCGTCTACTTGGGTGCCCGCTGCAACGGCCCCCTCAACTTCGACCGCTCACAAAAAGAGAATGCCGGAGAAGATCCCTGCGTCTGTGACGAATCGCACAAGCACTGAACCTAAACGCCCTTAGTCTGGGGGTATAGTGGTGCACACGGTTTATATGGCCGTTGGAAAAGAGGACAGCCGTACTTCTACGTGCCATCGACCGCTCACCCGATCAGTAACAAAGGCTCAGGAGCAACAATAGTAAAAGCTCCAGGAGATGTTGACAACCATGGCCGCACTCACTGGGCCAAAAGAAAGCCCGGAGGCATCGTCGGAGCTGCGCCAAGAACAAGAAACCGATGCTGAGTTCCTCCGCAGAATCTTCGAGAAGAAAGACAGAGAGGCCGCGGAACAAGCGGCCAACATAAAACGAATGGCGCTTTTATTCCAAGATATGGTCGGGATGATGATACAGCCGGATCCTCCAGCTGAAGACCCTCCGATTATCCTTGAAGACGATCGAGGGGAGACGTCAAACCCTCTTCCTGCTTGTTCAGTGTCCAAGGAAGAGACCATCTCCAAAGTCGTCCTGGATGACTATATCGCTCAACAGATACGAGCTCATCAGGCGAGCGAAGCGGTCGGGCAAATTGTTAAGACTGGACGACCCTATCGGGGTTGGTACGACCGAATAAAGTACCCGCCGGGATATACGATCCCTAAATTCGATGTATATAAGGGGACGGGGAATCCACACCAGCATGTTGCTCAATTCAGAGGCTTGTGCGGTAATACTAGGTGTGACGACAAACTGCTGCTTTGCCAGTTTGTTGGCAGCTTGTCGGAGACAGCGTTTGAATGGTACTCTAAGCTCCCGAATGACTCCGTTAAGACATTTGCAGAAATGGAGTTACTGTTTACACAAAGGTTCGCAAGCACTAGCGAATGCACTCCAATCACGGCATTGATCAATGCCAGGGTGAAGCCGGGAGAAACATGGGTTCAGTATGCGATCCGGTGGTGGAACCTATGGTCGAAATGTGAACAACACATCGAAAACTCTGATGCGGCGCTCACGTGCAAAGCACGAGAGCACTACCGCTAGCAGCGCCAGTGCTAAGAGTCAAAGACTCTGATGCAGCGCTCACGTGCAAAGCACGAGAGAGCTAGCGCTGGAACTAAATGTTCCCCACCCTTGGATCAAAGATCCAACAAAGATAATTAAAAATCATCAAACCACCTCTGAAAATTAGTACACCGTTGGATCAAAGATCCAATGGTGATTAAAAATCACTAAGATACAGAATAAGTTCTGTATGAGAAAAGATTTTCCCAATCTTGTTAAAAACAAGAAGATCGCCTTCTGTAAAACAGAATCCCTAGGATCAAAGATCCAATGTTTGGGAAATATTCCCAAATCAATTAGAGAAAAGATCTCTTCAACTGATTCAACAAATCAGCCTCTACTATATAAAAGACCGAAGACTTTATGTCTTAGAGAGAGAAACCCCCCATAAACTTTGAGAAATTTCAAAGAGAAGAGCAAGCTCTCGGAAGAAGAAGAATTTCTTCAAGGTAAAAAAAAGAGAGATCAAAACATCTCATCAAAAGAAGAAGAACCTAATTCTTCTTCAAGATCATTGATCTATAAGACAGATGTCTTTCACAAAAAGAGATAATAAATCATAGCATCTCATCATAAAAAGGAGATGAGAAAGAACTTTATTTTCCTTGGATCACAGATCCACAAAAACAAGGTCTTTCACAAAAACAGAAGAGATTGTAAAATCTCCTATTAAAATAAGAACGTAGATCTTAGATCTATGAGACAAGGTCTCCTATAAACAAGAATTCAATTCTCAGAGCACAGAACTGATCAAAGTTGCCTGAAAAGAGCCTTAGTGCTCCAATCAAAAGAAGCGCCTTAGCACTCTAAAACTGGCGCACAGCGCCGCAGCGCTCCTAGCGCTCCAATTTAAAGAATTGCCTCAGCACTCCAAATCTGGCGCTCAGCGCCGCTGCACTCCAATTCAAAGAAGTGCCTTAGCGCTTCAAGGTGGGTGCTCAGCGCCAAGCACACCACGTGATCCTCACGTGTGCGCTATCACACAGGAAGTGCCTTAGTGCTCTAAATCTGGCGCTCATCCCTAAGCGCGCCATGTGCTCCTCACATGTGCACTGAGGAACATAAACTGTTCTTTCAGTAAAAGCCCCAGAGCTAAGAAGAGCGCTTAACACTCAATAAAGGATAAAAAGATTGTTAGAACCCAAACCAATGCTCAGCATTGTTAAATGTTTAACATTTTAACTAAGTGGGTCGAGCCCAATTTGGCCACAGATCTCTCATTTAGATTAATTGAGCCCACATGCTCATAAATCTTTTTAAAATAATTTTAGTCCCAAACTTGACTATAGATCTCCTAACCAACATTGGTTCAAGGGTACATCTCTTCATTCCTTTGATATGTGTCGTTGTAATTCTTCAACGTCTTCAGAGAGGTAACGGGTCCCGACAACTGATTAGTCGAAAATATTGCATTCTTAACCCATCAATTTCCCTACTATTTCTAATCATCTAAAGGTGTTTGGTATAAATATAGCACATATTAGCAATTTGTCTGCAAAATATTAAATAACATGTGTTATAAATTATAACCGGCATTATGAGGGAAATTGTGTGTTTATTACTACATACATGATCTTTGTATATTTAAACAACTGTCTCGAGATTGTGTGCAGGAAATTCTCCAGGTTAAAGAGCCGGGATCACAAAAGTGCCGATAAATTGCATTAAGTCAAAGACTTGAAATCTGGCAGTAACCAAGTAAGAATTATAAGATTCCAGGCATCAAAAGAAAACCCTAAAGACAACATCAGAATTACCCTTGAAAAATAATGTAGAAAGCTCCTCAAACGGCAGCGGATCCGCGGCCGAGTCAGGCTGATCCGCCGCGGATCCACAGCAGATCTGACTCGTCGGCGGTTGAAACTTTTCCCAAGGCTTCTCTCTTAACGGCCAAACTTCTTCAAGATGTTTCAAAGTCCCTAGAAATCTCCAGAAGCTTCTCTCCAACAGCCAAGCTTCTTGTGCAAGCTTGATACCTACCTAGCTTCCTATGCAAGCCTCATAACAACCAAGCTTCTAAGAGAAGATAGAGAAAAACTATAAAAGGAGACCTAAGGCTTCATTGAAAAGGTTGTTCGGTAGTTGTTCATTAATTGAGTTGTTGAATATTGAGCCAAATTTGCACAAGTTGAGTGACACAACTTGTGATCCAAAACCCTAACCCAAATCCAATCCAAAAGCCAAATCAAGATCATTTTGAGAAGTGACTCAAGCAAGCAAATGAAGATCCTTTGAAGCAACGCCGATCATCATCCGAGCAAGAGATCCACGACGATCCGTGACTCAAGAAGATCGATGCGAAGCTAATTTCAGCGGATCTAGTTACTTCCTCTAATCTTGTAATCTTTGAGTGAATTGTACCTAATCGTCGATTAATAAAGGTGAAAATTATAAATCTTGCTTTTCTTTACATTCTTGCATTATGAAAAGTTACTGATTTTTGATTCTTTCCTTTTCTTGATGTTTGAGTGAAATCTCCGCTTGTAACGGAATCGAGAGAATAGGTAGATGATAATGATGAAATTCTTGAATGATTCTCAAGTCTTATGAGTTTTGTAAATTTTAGGAAATTGAATCATCGAAGACCTAATTTGAGCGAGATCTTTTTCTTGAATGTTTTCGCTCCAAATTAGAGATCAACGATCGGTGCTTTAATTTGCTAGAGGCTAGAATTTGAATGATAATCAATGAAAGAACAAGGGATGGTGAAGGAGAAACCCTAGTTGCTTCAATAGATCCCTAAACCTCGTTGATCGTCATCGCTCTAGCAATAAATCCTCAATAGATAAGAATTCGTAATCATTAGTATTCATCATCACTATCAATTTGATCGATTCCTACAAGCTACTTTATAAATCTTGATAATCAAATTGATTTGGACATCTTCTTGATTCTTGATCTATTTTTTTTTGTTTCTTGAAATGAAATCTCATAAATCTTGAATCATTTTTTTTACTATTTTTCATTTCAATTCATCTAAAAAAAAATCGATCAAAACACACATGTCAGTGGATGATCCGTTCTCATTGACGAAACTACAATAGACACCGTCAATTGATTGCGGTATAAATTTCTTTGGTTGTGATTAAAACTTTTCAAAACACGACACGGAAACGATCAATCAAATGGCGTCGTTGCCGGGGATGTGTGCTATTTTGTTCATTTTTGTTATTTGATTTAAAAAATTATTATTCCATCAGAATTTTTAGATCAAAATCGCATCAAGCGGTTAACGATTGGTTGTGAATTTTTTGCGAGGGAATCTGGAATCATTGTAGCAGTGCGATCAAGATTCAGAGAAGTTCTGCAAATCCCAGAGGAGTACCAGAAGCTACAGGAAAATTTTGAAGCCCTAACTCCTCCTTCCCACCGCAGCTCCGTGGCCAATGGTAGGTTTTTGCGGCGGTTCCGCAGCCGTTTAGGCGCTTCAGTGTTCCAAATTTCTCAGGTATGTCTCTGACTTTCTTATCTCCCCTCTGATCTTCTCCAATAACCATTTTCTGCAGGATTCTTTGCAAAATTCGCAGTGCCGCTAAAAAATAAATTTGTTACGATTCTTGAAATTGGTTGTTTGCATATTTTAATACGGAAATTAAGGGGCAAAGACCAAATTCAGATTAGGTGGGGAGTTCATTACCCTTCCTAAGCCCCAAAAATCACAAACGAGCATCCGCATTACCCTTCATTAACTAAAAAAAGATCTAGACAAGACTCTAAGGACCGTCGCGCTCATTTAGGACAGAAGGAGGTCATGGGTAATCTATTTCTTATCCGCGTTTCTTTTATGGTGTCTAAGGCAAGTGTGTTTAAAGCAAGTGGTTACTTAATTAGGCCCACTACTTACGTAGTGAAGAACCTCCCACTTACCTGGCACTTACCTGGCCACAGAAGGGATAAAGAGACAGTAGAGGATTTATCCTGCAATTTGTCTTCTGGAAGTGTAGGAGCGGTCTAGTGACTTGATCTAGGTGACCATTAGATCTAGGGTTGCTTGTGCATTTTTTGTGTGATTTTTCAAAATCTGTCTTTTTCAAAACAAACACCAACCAACTTTTCCTCTAATTATCACCGACGCTGCCACTTGTGCTACAACCGTTTAGCACATGTTAGGCTGGACATGGGATTCTATTTCCTGTCTTGTCCGTGTTTCTTTTATTGACCCGATAGTCGGTAATTCTTCATCTTCTTTCCCACCACCCACCACGACCGCGATGGACGGATTTCCATCAAACTTTAACACCACTCTGCCATCGTCCGCAGGTGCGCAGATTCCTCCGCGCATTTCTCTCTAAGAGAGATGCTATCTTACAAGTGTTCCCCTTCCCACCCGTCTTTCTATTTCGCCAGCCAATGGGGACAATTTCAAAATTAAACCTCATTTCATCAAACTTTTACCCAAATTTCACGGGCTCGAGTCTTAAGACGCATACGTTTTTATCACCAAATTTGAAAACGTATGTGCTTTGATGGGTAATTCACAACTGTCTGTGGATGCTATGCGTTTACGTCTTCTCCCTTTCACTTTATGCGATTTAGCCGAGAAGTGGCTTTACAACACAACCGCACATTCTATTTCAACATGGGACGAGTTCGTTGCAGCATTCCTTAAGAAATTTTATCTCAATCATAAGACCGCCCGTGTTCGGAGTGAAATCTTCAAATTTACCCAACTTCTCAATGAATCATTTTGGAAATGCTTTGAACGGTTCAAGGATCTTCTTATCCAATGTCCTCATCACGGAATCCCTAGATGGGATCTGTGTCGAATTATCTATGAGGGTATTGATCTCACGACAAAACAGATGCTTGAAACCATGTGTCGATGCCAATTCCTATCTAAAGATGATGGTGAAGCCTGGAAATACCTAGAAGATTTAGCTCAAAATACTTTACAATGGGAAAGTGTTAGTCAACCATTGTCTGGGGAAGGTATCAATCAGCTCGATATTTTCGTCACAATGAGAGCCGAAATAGCCGCAATACAAAGGAAGCTCGACGCCAGCCTCCCTAAACCAATACACACTTCCCAAAACCATGTGTGGTTGCTGTTCAAATCCATCACATTTGACGGAAGAATGTCCTTTTAATTCTCCGTTTCAAGGTCACACTAATGCTGCATTTCAGCAACAACCTAGAAACGATCTTTCTTCTTCCACATATAATCTAGGTTGGAGAAATCATCCTGATTTTTCTTGGAACCAATACCAAACTCAAAATACGGTTCCAAACCAAAATGACTTTCAATGGGTCCCTCCACAGCAACAACAACCGCCGCAACCAAGTCAGCACTCTTTTCAATCGCAACCTTTACAAAACCCGGCCAACAACTTTGGTCCTTCTTTTGCCGGTACTTCTATACCCTCTGCACTCGACTTGTTCATTACACAGTCTATGCAAACGAATGACATTTTAACATCTTCTATCCAGACGTTAGTGCAAAATACTGTCTCCCACGGTGAGAGTATCAAATTGATAGAAGCACAAATTGCACAATTGACTGCAGCAATGAGTGCTAGAAAGAAAGGGAATCTTCCAGCTCAACCCCCACCTGATCCTGGACCCTCGCATTATAATGATGTGAGTGCTATTACCACGTTGAGATTTAGAAGAGTGCTAGACAATCATGTGGGTGAACAAATTGATAAAGATGAATTGATCAATAACACCCCGGCTTCCACGTCCACTTCCATTCCTACTTCTACTTCTTACCCTATTTCGTCTAATTTATCTTCTTCTTCCGAGCCTATTCTCCGTTTTCCTTAAGGCTCGAAACCACCACCCACTTCATCCTTCCCACCCTCACAAACTTCTCCACAAATGTTGGACCCAACACTTATTGATAGAGCTCCATTTCCAAACAGATTGAGGGCCAACAGACCTAACGCACAAATGGAGAAAATTATGGACATGTTTAAGCAAGTTAACATCAATATCCCTCTCCTAGATACTATCCAACAATTTCTGTCTTATACGAAAATTCTTAAGAACTTGTGCACTAGGAAGAGGAAGACTCAAGCGCCGAAAAAAGTTTTCATGTCGAGTAATGTAAGCACAGCTTTTACACAGCAATTACCCAAGAAACGTAAGGACCCTGACTGTCCTACAATTTCTATTTCTATTGGGGGTAAGAATATCAATCGTGCTTTACTCGATTTAGGCGCTAGTGTTAGTTTGCTTCCATATTTTGTGTATGAGCAATTGGGTATCGGAGAATTAAAACCATCGCAATGCACTTTAAAGACGGCAGATCGATCTATCACCAAACCAAGGGGTATGTTAGAGGATGTGTTGATAAAAGTCGAAGAATTCATATTCCCTGTGGACTTTATTGTTATGGATACACAGCCTATAGCAAACCCACGGAACCAAATTCGGGTGATTCTAGGTCGACCTTTTTTTGCGACTTCCAATACTGTAATCAACTGTCAAAACGGTTCTATGACCCTATTCTTCGGGAACAGGTCGATTGAACTTAACATTTACAAGTTGGGAAGTCAAGCCTCTGAACCCTATGCTCATGTATGTTCTGTCAAATTAATGGATGTCGACAGCAGCGAACTTGAACAGCTTCACAATACTGATCCAGACACTTTTCATACGTTGTTGTTTGACTCAGATATGTATCATATACATACGGACCCTTCTTTTGAGTTGTCCGGGTCAACATCCAACGCTTATTCTAAATTTTTCATGGAGTCTGAGTATCATCCCGTTCTTTCCAATGTCATTATTCTTCGGGATATCGATGAAAGCTTCGCTGATGAACTCACATTTTTAGCAAACACGGGTGTTGAGATGAATCATCTCCAAAACAAAGAAATTGAACCTCCACCCCTTCTTCTTTACAATCATGAGCATGCGAGTAATCCATCACAATCATTGAGTCATCTCTTCAAAACGAGATGCAAACTCTTTCCATCACACCACTTATTTCTTCCCCACGTCTTCCTGACTCTATACATCATGTTCTTCCACCAACCGGTGTGTTTCACTGATAAAATCTTCGAATGGTTGGTGTTGACTTTCGGTCTTTGCAAAGCTTTGCATTGACCATTAATTTTGACCCCTACTTGTGATTTTAAAAGCTTAACATTGTTTAACTCAAGTTTGGGGGTGTATTTTTGGCTCTTGAAAATAAAAGTTGTCCTCAAAATTGTGAGCCAAAAGTAAGTTTGGGAGAGATTTTCACGTTCATATTTCTTGACCCCGCTAATAAATTTTCCTCCCAAACTTACAGGTTTTTAAGATTTAACGGATGGCAACAGGGAGGACACTGTTCTAAACAAGTTTGGGGGAGGTTTGTGCTTATTTACGCATTACTTTGTATGATATTTTGCATAAGCACAAAACATATAATAAAAAAATTTGTGTACATAAATAAGATAATAAAAGATTAGATAGTGAAAAATTACATCCTAAAGATTAGAAAAATTTAAGAAAACCAAGAAAATTAGAAGTCTTCTTAAACGAACTAGTAATAAGTAGTTATGAGCCGTTGTCCTAAGGGTTAGTAAGATGAAAGAAGTCACTAATCTGCGAATAAAAATAAGTCTAAAAATAGTTCCTATTCTGAAAGCCAAACATTTAAACGTTGATACCGTACTGTACGCACTTACACACATCTTGAAACTCGGTATAGTAGAGGATACCTTGAAATGCTCTTGTCTAAAAGCCAAAGTACAAAGAAAATAATAAATGAAGTATACAAAGATAAAATGGTGAAGAAAAATGAACACTGTTTTATAATCACCAAGGCAGCATAAAAAAAATATAGCGAGGGTGCTTCATCACCTAGTGCCTTAGACCAACTGGTTTGGGAGTCACCGCTAAGCCTTAGGTGTTGCAAGACGAGGAAAATAATAATACACATAATCAGCAAGCACATGAGTAATTGATCGGTTAGTACCTTAAGAAGTATTAACGGTCGCATGAAAAATATGTGAGCAATTCCATCTAAATATTCACCGATTAAAAAGTACTAAGGCAGATGGACAAGAGTATGATAACTTGAATTGAATTCTTCGAGTATAGAGATGTCTTTTACACACACGTAGGGGTATATGATCGATGTTTGGAAGAAAGGTAGGGATGAAGAATAAAGGCGATGTTTTATTGAGGGATCATGTGATTTCTAACATTTTTCATGATTATTACGATAGGGCTCATGACAACTGAAAAGGTAGTGTAGTTGGAAATTCTAATTTTCAAAGTCTTTCTTTTATGATTCTTATCTTTATATGTAACTTTCACAATTGTTCTTTTATTATAGGATTTTATGGGTGCAATCCGCTGAAACCCTCAGGAGACAACACTCCTCCTACTAAGGACACCTAGAGGTTTAAAGGCTTGTTGCACGTGCTCAGTGCAATCGTGTTTGCCTACGAAAGTGTGCTAGTTAGTTTTTCTTTTTCTTTATAAATTTTCTTCTTCTCTTAAATAAAAGAAGTTTGCTCGAGATGATCAAAATTAAGTTTGGGGGAATTTGATCAGTCGAAAATATTGCATTCTTAACCCATCAATTTCCCTACTATTTCTAATCATCTAAAGGTGTTTGGTATAAATATAGCACATATTAGCAATTTGTCTGCAAAATATTAAATAACATGTGTTATACATTATAACCGCCATTATAAGGGAAATTGTGTGTTTATTACTACACGCGCATGATCTTTGTATATTTAAACAATTGTCTCGAGATTGTGTGCAGGAAATTCTCCAGGTTAAAGAGCCGGAATCACAAAAATGCCGATAAATTGCATCAAGTCAAAGACTTGAAATCTAGCAGTAACCAAGTAAGAATTATAAGATTCCAGGCATCAAAATAAAACCCTAAAGACAACATCAGAATTACACTGGAAAAATAATGTAGAAAGCTCCTCAAACGGCCGCGGATCCGCGGCCGAGTCAGGCCGATCCGCCGCGGATCCGCGGCCGATCTGACTCGTCGGTGTTTGGAACTTTTCCCGAGGCTTCTCTCTTAACGACCAAACTTTTTCAAGACGCTTCAAAGTCCCTAGAAATCTCCAGAAGCTTCTCTCCAACAGCCAAGCTTCTTGTGCAAGCTTGATACCTACCTAGCTTCCTATGCAAGCCTCATAACAACCAAGCTTCTAAGAGAAGATAGAGAAAAACTATAAAAGGAGACCTAGGGATTCATTGAAAAGGTTGTTCGGTATTTGTTCATTAATTGAGTTGTTGAATATTGAGCCAAATTTGCACAAGTTAGTGACACAACTTGTGATCCAAAAACCCTAACCCAAATCCAATCCAAAAGCCAAATCAAGATCATTTTGAGAAGCGACTCAAGCAAGCAAATGAAGATCCTTTGAAGCAACGCCGATCATCATCCGAGCAAGAGATCCATAATGATCCGCGACTCAAGAAGATTGATGCGAAGTTAATTTCGGCGGATCTAGTTACCTCCTCCAATCTTGTAATTTTTGAGTGAATTGTACCTAATCGTCGATTAATAAAGGTGAAAATTATAAATCTTGCTTTTCTTTACATTCTTGCATTATGAAAAGTTTCCGATTCTTGATTCTTTCCTTTTTCATGATGTTTGAGTGAAATCTCCGCTTGTAGCAGAATCAGGAGAATAGGTAGATGATGATGATGAAATTCTTGAACGATTCTTAAGTCTTATGAGTTTTGTAAACTTTAGGAAATTGAATTATCGAAGACCTAATTTGAGCGAGATCACTTTCTTGAATGATTTCGCTCCAAATTAGAGATCAACGATCGGTGATTTAATTTGCTAGAGGCTAGAATTTGAATGATAATCAATGAAAGGACAAGGGATGGTGAAGGAGAAACTCTAGTTTCTTCAATAGATCCTTAAATCTCGTTGATTGTCATCGATCTAGCAACAAATCCTCAATAGATAAGAATTCGTAATCATTAGTATTCATCATCACTATCAATTTGATCGATTCCTACAAGCAACTTTACAAATCTTGATGATCAAATTGATTTGGACATCTTCTTGATTCTTGATTCTTGATCTATTTTCTTTTTGTTTCTTGAAATGAAATCTCACAAATCTTGAATCATTTTCTTTACTATTTTTCATTTCAATTCATCTAAAACAAAATCGATCAAAACACACATCTCAGTGGACGATCCGTTCTCATTGACGAAACTACAATAGACACCGTCAATTGATTGTGGTATAAATTTATTTAGTTGTGAAATATTTTAGTTAACACGTCTAGAAAAGATCAATCAACAACCAGACATTCCATGGACTATGATATCCTTAAACTTATGGATCGCAACGTCCCTAAACTAAACTCTATAGACTTTGACGTCTTTAAACTACGGACTGTGGGGTCCTTAAACTCATGGACTATGATGTCATTAAACTTTATGGACTGTGGGGTCCGTAAACTCATAGACTATGATGTCTCTAAACTTTATGGACTGTGACGTCTTTAAACTGTCACGGACTATGTTGTCCTTAAATTTATGGACCATAATGTCCCTAAACTAAAACAATATAGTCCAAATGCTTTTTTGTTGGATCTAAATGATCCTGTTAATAGATCGTAGTCTAAAAATTAGACTAACGTATCCTTAACAAATGTTTAAGTAGATCTTAGTCTTAAATGAGATTAACGATCCTTAAACCCAACCCAAAACCAAATCTAAGAAAATACGGATTTGGACTAATCCACGCCCTACGGGAGACAACATAAATTAGTCTCCGTATACAATCTACGGGCAACCAAAAATAAAACAAATACACACGACACGAAGTGACCATCTGGAGAAGGAGAAAGTGGTTACCGCGATGCGGTAGCGTAATTAACTGCAGAGGCTTGCGCCTGCAGGGAAGAGCGTCCCCATAATCAAAAAACCCCTCAAAATGAGGGGGAATCTGACGAAATCTGCTACATCGGCCGCATCCATCTAAACCTTCGATACAGGTGCCATAAATCAACTTGGCATCTTCGGAGAGGTGGACGGATAAAACCAAATAGCATCTGCCCCCAAATTCAGACCAGACGTCCCAATGTCCCGGTCGCGTCTTTCGGCGGAGAACAACACTGTTGTTGACACTGCGTCTGCTGTAACGAGAAGCATGTCGAAGTAGTCTTTAGGTTGTTTCATAATCCGTCAAGACTTGGAGCTAAGAATTTTGCCATGGCTCCGTTTTGTTTCGACCCTGGGGTCTTTTGTTGACGTCGCGTCTACATCCTGCTGGAGTGAGAAGAAACGCCGTTGTTAACATTGCGTCTGCTGTAACGAAAAGCATGTCGAGGTAGTCTTTAGGTTGTTTTGTGAACCGTCAAGACTTGGAGCTTGGAATTTTTCCATGGCTCCGTTTTGTTTCGAACCTGGGGTCTTTTGTTGACGTCGCGTCTGCATCCTGCTGGAGTGAGAAGGAACGCCATTGTTGATATTGCATCTGCTGTAACGAGAAGCATGTCGAGTTAGTCTTTAGGTTGTTTTGTGAACCGTCAAGACTTGGCTCTCCCTTTGATGGAGCCAGGTGGGAAAATGTGGTTCCCTTTTTGTTTGTGCCCATGGATTGTATACATGGGTCGATGTGGACTCACTTGCAGGGCAGAGGAAATTTTATTTTATTTTATATTTTATTTCCGCGATGCTCTATCTTTTCAGCTTTTCATAGCGCGAAAGTCGCGATTGCCCAATCATTTCGGCTATTTATCGCGGTGCCCAATCATTTCGGCTATTTTTATATTTTTACTCGCTGCTTTTTATTGCGAGTTGCCCAAACATTTCTGTTGTTTTTATATGCATATATTTTACCCGCTGATTTTTATTGCGAGTTGCCCCATCATTTTGGCTATTTTTATAATTTTTTGCTCGCTGATTTTTTGTTGCAAGTATGGAACTTAAGATCTGATACCAATCTTTGCATCAGCATCGCTGCGACTGGAATATTATCAGAAGCGAATCATCATTTGCCATGAAAGGACTTGGAGTTTGACACCGGTTTAGGCATCACATCGCTGCAACTGGGATACTGCCAAGAGCGAATCATCATTTGCCTGTGCTGATTTGAACAAAGGTGGCTTAGCAAACAGGGTTAGGATCTTGCCGACTAAGACTTTTTGACTTTATGAGCCGTAAGGGTCTCATAAAGGTATTTCTCCCTACGATTCGTGAGGATCTCGTAGATGTATGTTCTCCTTAGAAGTTGTGAGAACTTTGTTCTTCGCCGAAAGACGCGACTGGGACGTTGGGACGTCTGGCCTGAATTTTGGGGGCAGATGCTATTTGGTTTTATCCGTCCATCTCTCCGAAGATGCCAAGTTGATATATGGCACCGTGTATCGGAGGTTTAGACGGATGCGGCCGTTGTAGCAGACTTCGTCAGATTCCCCCTCAGTATAAGGGGTTTTTAATTGTGGGGACGCTCTTCCCTGCCGACGCAAGCCTCTGCAGTTAATTATGCTACCGCATCGTGGTAACCATTTTCTCCTTTTCCAGATGGTCACTTCGCGTCGTGTGTGTTTGTTTTATTTTTGGTTTCCCGTGGATTGTATACAGAGACTAATTTTTGTTTTCACCCGTAGGGTGTAGATTAATCCAAATCCGTATTTTCTTAGATTTGGGTTTGGGTTGGTTTGTGGACCGTTAGTCTTGTTTTAGACTAAGATCAACTCAAACGTTTGTTGAGGATACGTTAGTCTAATTTTAGACTAAGATATACTCAACACGATTTTGGGATTATTTAGATCCAACAAAAGAGTATTTGGACTCTATCGTTTTAGTCTAGGGAAATTGCGATCCATTGGGTTTAATGTAACACCTTAGAAAGTGTTTTGTAGCTAATTATATTTTAATATATAGTTTTTAATAAAAAGTTTACCAAATTGGTTTTTAAATATTTTATCTTATTTAATGAGTATTTTATTAGAATTTTGCTAGGCACACACACACTTGTGCATGTTAACTTGGGTTGTTTTTGGGGTTAAACCATGATTAGCAACCATGGTTAACCAACCATTTTTCCTAGCCTAGTTTTAATTATTTGTTTAAGTGCTTTTGGGTTTAATAGTATGCATGGTTGTAATTAGTAGTGTTGGTTTTTAAAATGAAAAGGGTTTTATTATTGGTTGACTTGGAGAGAGAGAGAGAGAGAGAGCATGGGCATTATGGCCTTGCCCATGCTTCATTTAATGAAGTGAGAGAGAGTGAGAAGGGGGGTTCTTGTGTGTGCTCATTCTCCATCTCATTTCTTTTCTTCTCTCATTATCTCACTCACACACACACACTCACCAGAGAGAGAGAGAGAGCTCCAGCAGCAGCAGCAGCTAGCATCACCAACACCATCAGCATCATTGGCAGCAGCAGCAACAGGATCAGCAGGAGCAGGAGCAGCAGCTGCAGGCATCCTCATCATCATCACAACAACAACAACAACACAATAACAACACCACCACCAGCAGTAGCATCATCAGTTCCAGCAACATCATCATCATCATCACAACACAACAACAACAACAGCAACAATAGCAGCAACTACAGCAGCAGCAAGCAGCAGTGACAGCAGCAGCAACACTAGAAGGAGCTCAGCACTTGCAGAAGCTCTCACCCCCTCCATACACCTCTTCACATGCTTTCTTGGGCTCTTTAAGGTCCAATAGGGTAATTTCTGAACCCCATTTCGTGTGTGCTTAAGTTTTGTGTCGATTAGTGTTGAAATAGCTAGTTTAGTGCTAGTTTTGGTAATTTGTGAGTTGTGATGGCAAATTGTTGATTGTGCTAGCTACCCTAGTTTGTTTAGGTGTTATTAAGGCCACTTCAATTGAGGAAATGGCCAGATTACGCTAAAATACCATAGGGTTGTGTATTGTGCAATTAGTGTTTTTAAGGTGATATTAGTGACTTTTGGAATCTGCTATGGACCCGGACCCTACAGAACAAAATTGAGAAAACTGGAGCATGCTTGTTAGGTCTAGATAACACCACCCGAGCACGACCCCCAAACTCCTAACCCAGGCCGCCAAATTCCTTGTTTTGGCCGCAATTTGCGGCCCAGTGGGAGACTTGGGTGTTGGGGTTTTGGTGTAGGGCTCCTGCTGTGTTCTCTAGGTCCTTGACATGTCTAGTTTTGTAATATCTTGCCTGTAGGAAAATCTGGGATCCTATATCGCTTTTGTGTTTCGTTGTGTTTGCGCGATACGCGCGATACGTGAGTGGGTTCTATGATTCAGCGTATCGCGATGTGTCGCGATGGTTTTTAGACGCGTACACACACGATTCAGCGTATCGTGCACACGCGCGCTTAGTTCGCGACGCGAGTTTCTCGTTTCGTTTCGATATCGCGTTTCGCGAGATATCTTGGCTTATATGTGATTTTCATGTTTGTTTGCAGGTTTGCAGACAGGGACTACAGACACCACTACAGAGAGAGCAGACGGTAGGATTCACCTATGCGTGGAGTATAGGTGAGTAGATATAACATCTACAGGGGAATCGCCCGCATGGCGTTATGCGTCTGGGCTAGGATTCAATTACCTGTCGCACATTCTACATCATTGTAGAATTGCGCCTTACTGCATTTCCTTGATATAGTTATATACTGTGACTAGCAGCCGTAGGACACTGCATTCGTTATTGACGGTTCATGTTGCACGAGCACGGATTGCATGCTACACACACACCGTCAATAATTGCCATGTCACACACTACCCCTTATAGCTACCATTGCTTGCCACACTTGACATCTAGTTTATCGGTATACCTACAGTGTATCATACCTTTAGTGATAGGTATATTTTCACTTTGCGATACAGCTACAGGTATACCTCCTACATATTTTACCTACACCGGGAGGGATTTCCTACATATGTTACTTATACCCAAGGGGGTATACGACATCAGTTCCTATAGGTAGATACCTATACTTTGCTACACCTGTATGTTAGATACATATTCAGTTGTTGTCGCATATTCACATTTACCGATGTTACTTAGCTGTACCTTATCATGATTTCGCATACATCTGGTTCAGCTATATACTTGTGTTTACCTGCTCGCATTCAGATATATCGCATACATTATTCCTGGATTGCGCATTGTTTATCTGGATTTTTCATGATGTTTTCGGGATTTGGGAACCGCGGGAGTTCATGAAATTATGCATACATGTAACAACCCGGTTTCCTTGATATGATATTTCGAGCGTCCCCCATGAGTTTTATCGGTGCTGATTTTATGCTCCATACGATGTGTGGTTGCCGTATGAGAGTACATGGTGGGGCCCGGTATGGTTCCCCTCGGCAAGAAGATCGATGGGTTTGCCGATTGAGCCTGGAGGTGGGCGAGTACCTACCGGTGATTGATATGACCTGGCAGTTGCCCGGAGGCTACTGGCCAGAGTAGAGAGATGGATACGGGATGACCTGTACTGTCGAGGCCGAGGGCCGACACTGCAGACGGACCCCGTGGGCTGATCCGGACTGACGGAGCCCCATATACGAGGATTTCTGTGTCGATGCTTGGCACACGGTTTCATGATATTTCTTTAACCCCCTTTTTGTATATATAACAGGGGATTTAGCCGTTGTTATATATACCCTTACACCAATATTAGTGGTATGGGACGCTAATATATGTGTATTGCCCCCATCATATTTATTTCTGTACATATATTTACCTTTAGGATGCTAGAAACTTACTTGAGATTGGACTTGGGATACTAGGTGATTCATTGGGATTGGACATTGGATATACCTATGTGATTGGTGATTTGTACATTCGGGATATAGGAGATTACTCGATATTGTACATTGAGGAGATGTGAGTGCCCAATGTGGGGGCTGGTTTGAGGATTTGGGATTGGAGTATCTTGTTGGATTGTGATTCTGCCACGACGTCAGGTTTCCGTGGGAAATAACATATTCCACCCTATACCTCACCCTTACCTACCTTATGCACAGATTCATGTATTGGTAGTACCTGTAGTGTACCCCTATGATAGTTGCATATTTGCTTCCTCATATCTCTATTGCATAGTTATTGCACACTATTGTCATGTTACTATTGTTTCATATATTGATTGTACCTGTAGTGTACCCCTATGATAGTTGCATATTTGCTTCCTCATATCTCTATTGCATAGTTATTGCACACTATTGTCATGTTACTATTGTTTCATATATTGATTGTACCTGCTAGTGTACTCTCTTTATTTCAGCATTTCATGACATATTATTATTGTAATCGCATATCTTAGATTCATGCTGTACGTGCATTCCTGCGATTACCTGCATATGTTTTATACTATTCACGAGTTGGCAACTCACCCCGTTGTGCCACAGGTGTTTCAGGTTGTTCCCTAGAGTAGTCGAGGCAGGCTATTCCTTTATTCAGCTATCCAGCTACCATCTTTTGCTACAGATACCGCATCAGCTCACAGTACCATTTTGCTTAGGTGGGTTAGATGGTTATCTATATTTCATATTGTATATTCGTTGTATATTGTACTCTCTCTCCATCTACTATTGTATTATTGACATAGAGACTTGGTGAGGACGTTAGTGTGTATTATTGTGGATTTGATGTCTTTTATTTATATGCAGCTTTCTCTCTACTGTCTTTATTTCTTCGCTACGGCGTCGTATATTTGTATTGTGTTCTTCTTGGCTAGTTTTTACAAATGGGGTGTTGCTAAAATTTTAAAGAAGGAAAATAAGACTTTTTTTTTAAGAATTTGGGTTGCGATTTCAATGGTTTCAAAACTTATATTATCTTTTCCGTATTCCTCATGGTTTAGATTTCTGGGTTTGGCTTTCTTTTACTACGTTGCGTCTTTAGGCGTTGCGTAGTATTAGGGCCGTCACGGGCCAATTCTGGATCGTGACAAAGTTGGTATCAGAGCGTTAGGTTTTACCTTTCGGAGTGTAGGATGACCTTAGTATGATGGAGTAGGTAGCTTAAGCAGAGTAACGTAGTGTGTGTATGTCTGCAGCATACCCACAGCGCGGTACTTTGTATTAAGTGACCTAAGTATAAGTGACCTAAGTACAATTTGCTTGACATTCCTTCCTTGATGATTCATATCTTTGAGATCGATTTCCTCATTCTTATCGAATCTCATCTTATATCTATTTATAGCCTTGCCGCCGATGACTATGGGGACTCAGAGCGATGCAGCGAGGGCCGAGGTCAGAGTTAGCTCGGGTGAGACGAGTACTGACCAGGATGGCACTCTAGTTGCACAGGTGCAGACGGATCAGCCTACGACCTATACTATGGATAGACTTTTGGTAGAGATGCAGGACTTCCGCCAAACGATGAGTTCTTTGGTTGATGTCGTTCGGGAGCTACGACAGGAGGTTGTCACCCCCGTTACTCAGCTATCCCTTACGATCAGTGTGCAGCAGTCCGTCACCTACATAGCACCAGTGGTTGCAGCTCCAGTTGACGAGGCGCATATCCCAGAGGCTCAGAGAGTTCCAGGACAGTGGAGGACTCGTACCAGTGTACCAGCCCAGAGACAGAGGTTTGGTCGTCGAGACAGATTTCGTGGCCACTACGAGAGTAGCAGAGGCTTGGGACGAGGACAGTCGTTCAGCTCTCATCCCCAGGATGGTCAGCAGTCAGCACGTGGATGTTTTCGATGCGGAAGCCTTCAGCACTTCGTCAGGGATTGTTCCTCAGCACGGCGTCAGGATCGTATTCAGAGAGGCCATGGACGTGGAAGATTTGCTCAGAGGGCTCAGGCTACCAGAGGAGTTCATCCAGCTGCGAGTAGAGGGCAGACACAGGAGTTTGCTTCTACTCATTGGGACGCGCAGACGTCCAATGTGGAGTTTTCAGGTACCCTTGAGTTATATTTTCTCTTGGTGTATTTGTTTGTTTCTTGTTTGTACCGTGGTTGGGTAGATTAGTCGTAATTGTGCTAACTTCTGTCAGCGATTCTTTTGTTGCGCGACACGTATTTCAGTTTTGTGCCAATCGGATAGGAGATAGAGTTTCGTCCGTCGTTTTGATCCATCTAGAGATGTTGGATTTGACATTCTCCTGGGCACGGATTGGTTAACTACGTGTTAGGCGTCTGTGGACTACCGTGTGGAAACAAGTTAGGTTTTGTTTTCCCGGGCAAGTCAGTTCTTGTTGTGCAGGTAGATAGTTGTGCCGTCTCTCACAGCTTGAATTCAGCCTTTTTCGCTAGTCGGCTACTGAGGAGATGTCGTGGATTCTCGACGTTCATTCATGATACCGGAGCCACCGTGGGATTGTTGGACCAGGTTCTTTTCGTGCGAGAGTTTTTCCGACGTTGTTCCAGATGGGCCAGCGAAGCTGAGGAAGCTAAGGGATCAGCTGCAGAGTTGTGGTTTGGGAAGTTTTGTGCGTCTGAGTGTTTCGCTTTTGGGAGCTCCTAATTCTGTTCGTCGGGGAGGAAGACGGCAGTTTAGGGTTGCGTATCGACGGATCGTCAATTGAACCGGCTTATGGTGCGGATAGGTATCCTTCACCTTGCCGTGGCGATTTCTTCGATCAGCTCCAGAGTGCGAGACATTTTTCTAAGTGTGTTTGGGATCAGGTCATCATTATTGTGGATTCGGAGTGACGGCATTCCGAAGACTGCCTTATGCGTGCTACGGGCTTGGTGTGTATCAGTGAGTCGTTGGATTCCCTGGTGCCCTAGCCGCATTCGTAGATATGATGAACCGGATTTCTGCAGGCCGCTCCTCGACCAGTTTCTGTTGTGTTACTTACGACACTCTGGTCCTTTTTTAATGTGTCTTGAGGGACAGGAGTAACACTGAGGATTTGTTATGCAGACACTGGGAGAGTGCCAGCAGTTGCTAAATTCTCAGAGTGTTTCTTCAGGCTTGTTTTGTGTTGACTCCTAGGTCTTGTAGTCACGGGAGACGGTTCCGTATGGTTCCGAGGGAGTTTGTGACCGTACGGCCTAAGTCCAGACATGTGTGCAGGACGGAGATCCGCAGATTGTTGGGCTTAGCAGGTTTTACCGCCGTTTCAGGCAGGATTGCTAGAGTGGTGCTGCACCAGTGACTGAATTGACCAAAAGGAGGCTTCTTTTCTTTGGACTGAGGCATGTGTACGGAGTTTTCAGCAGTTGAAGATTCAGTTAGCAACTGCATCAGTCTTTCTTTGCTTTTGATTCGGGCGACCTTGTTGTTTAACTGTAATGTTTCTTGAGTGGGCTCGAGGGTGTACTGAGGTGACACTATAGAGATATCGCTTTTGCTTTCCCTACGTTTGGAAGAAGTACGAGAAGGATATTCCACTCATGATCTGGAGATGGCCGCGGTGGTTTTGCGTTGGAGAATTGGAGACACTACTTTCTTGAGAGTCGTGTCAGATTTTCCACGGACCACTAGAGCTTAATGTACATCTTCCTGCAGCAGATTTGGATTGTTGTGATGGTCTTCTGCAGATTTACAGTTCTTGTGTGATCGTCGAGTATAGCTTAGTTCGTCTCTATGGAGGGGACAGCTTGCTCATGTCCGCGCCCGACCACTTTCCTTAAATAGTTTTCGCGAGACACTGCCCGTCGAAGCTCGTACGTCAGAGATACTTGAGCATATTCGGCTGGGTAATGATTCGGAGACCTTGATTGTGACAATGATGTGCTAAGTTAGGGACGCGTTTGTGTACTTGCCATTATCGGGTAGAGACGTGAAACCCTAAAGCATGCACATCTGTCAACTCCCTCTATGCATTCAAGTTCCACCAGCTTTGGCGTGACTTGTGAGATAGTTATGAGTGGACAGGAATGCAAGGAGAAGTTTCAGGTTTCGTTTCAAGTGTCTGTCTTGTTGTGTGCTTTGGGTCGAGCATCGGAGGCCGGCTGGAGAATTGCAATCTTTTTACCGTTCCGAAGAAGGAATGGGAGCAGATCTCCATGAATTCCGTTATGGTTTCTACCCAGTTAGTTAGGGTGTGACTCCATTCGGATTCTTGTCATCCGGTTATACTCAGTTTGCTCAGTTGTTTTATTAAGTTTGTGTGTTTGTTTGTTTGTTGGCAGCAGTTAGGGATCGTCACTCGCCATCGTTAGGGTTCTCCTTCGATAGCTGTTATCAGGAGACACTCCAATTGGCCACCCTTAGGCTTAGGGGTTAGGTCGTGTCGATTGCCAGCCTGTTGTTTTCTGACTCTGCGTAGGTAGGATTTTGGACCCCAGCTATGTCTAGAGAATTCGGAGATAGTCCAGTTGTGTTCAGGTCAGGATGAGAACTGTCCATTGCAAACAGATGTCTTATGCGACTGTGCTGGTCGTAGGCTTGAGTGCGCAGTGGCAAATCATGTATTCCTACGGACCTTCCGATGCATGACGTGTTGGATTTTGGGAAGTTTGTTCCAGGATTTAGGTCCTTCTGAGATCCTATAAGTGAGTTAGTTTTGTTGCCTTCAATTTGGCACTTCCGCCCAGATTATTGGATTTTCACCCGTATTCCTTGTGATGATACTTTACAATTACCTTCATGACCTTTCTCACATGATTTAGCACCAGACCTTTTAGCTGGACGCGATCTTTCGTTCACCAGCAGCCATGTATGTAGGTGGCTCGGCAGGTGGAGGAACATCGGTCAAGGGTCTTGCCATCTGTGAAGGGTTTCCTTGGACGTAGCCGTATAGTGAGGTAGTCACTTGGGAGGCTGCGAGCGAGATTTGAGGATTTTAATCTTCTTTTGAAGGTATAGGTAACAGTATAAGTTTTAAATTCGGGGACGAATTTCTTTTAAGGGGGGGAGATTGTAACACCTTAGAAAGTGTTTTGTAGCTAATTATATTTTAATATATAGTTTTTAATAAAAAGTTTACCAAATTGGTTTTTAAATATTTTATCTTATTTAATGAGTATTTTATTAGAATTTTGCTAGGCACACACACACTTGTGCATGTTAACTTGGGTTGTTTTTGGGGTTAAACCATGATTAGCAACCATGGTTAACCAACCATTTTTCCTAGCCTAGTTTTAATTATTTGTTTAAGTGCTTTTGGGTTTAATAGTATGCATGGTTGTAATTAGTAGTGTTGGTTTTTAAAATGAAAAGGGTTTTATTATTGGTTGACTTGGAGAGAGAGAGAGAGAGAGAGCATGGGCATTATGGCCTTGCCCATGCTTCATTTAATGAAGTGAGAGAGAGTGAGAAGGGGGGTTCTTGTGTGTGCTCATTCTCCATCTCATTTCTTTTCTTCTCTCATTATCTCACTCACACACACACACTCACCAGAGAGAGAGAGAGAGCTCCAGCAGCAGCAGCAGCTAGCATCACCAACACCATCAGCATCATTGGCAGCAGCAGCAACAGGATCAGCAGGAGCAGGAGCAGCAGCTGCAGGCATCCTCATCATCATCACAACAACAACAACAACACAATAACAACACCACCACCAGCAGTAGCATCATCAGTTCCAGCAACATCATCATCATCATCACAACACAACAACAACAACAGCAACAATAGCAGCAACTACAGCAGCAGCAAGCAGCAGTGACAGCAGCAGCAACACTAGAAGGAGCTCAGCACTTGCAGAAGCTCTCACCCCCTCCATACACCTCTTCACATGCTTTCTTGGGCTCTTTAAGGTCCAATAGGGTAATTTCTGAACCCCATTTCGTGTGTGCTTAAGTTTTGTGTCGATTAGTGTTGAAATAGCTAGTTTAGTGCTAGTTTTGGTAATTTGTGAGTTGTGATGGCAAATTGTTGATTGTGCTAGCTACCCTAGTTTGTTTAGGTGTTATTAAGGCCACTTCAATTGAGGAAATGGCCAGATTACGCTAAAATACCATAGGGTTGTGTATTGTGCAATTAGTGTTTTTAAGGTGATATTAGTGACTTTTGGAATCTGCTATGGACCCGGACCCTACAGAACAAAATTGAGAAAACTGGAGCATGCTTGTTAGGTCTAGATAACACCACCCGAGCACGACCCCCAAACTCCTAACCCAGGCCGCCAAATTCCTTGTTTTGGCCGCAATTTGCGGCCCAGTGGGAGACTTGGGTGTTGGGGTTTTGGTGTAGGGCTCCTGCTGTGTTCTCTAGGTCCTTGACATGTCTAGTTTTGTAATATCTTGCCTGTAGGAAAATCTGGGATCCTATATCGCTTTTGTGTTTCGTTGTGTTTGCGCGATACGCGCGATACGTGAGTGGGTTCTATGATTCAGCGTATCGCGATGTGTCGCGATGGTTTTTAGACGCGTACACACACGATTCAGCGTATCGTGCACACGCGCGCTTAGTTCGCGACGCGAGTTTCTCGTTTCGTTTCGATATCGCGTTTCGCGAGATATCTTGGCTTATATGTGATTTTCATGTTTGTTTGCAGGTTTGCAGACAGGGACTACAGACACCACTACAGAGAGAGCAGACGGTAGGATTCACCTATGCGTGGAGTATAGGTGAGTAGATATAACATCTACAGGGGAATCGCCCGCATGGCGTTATGCGTCTGGGCTAGGATTCAATTACCTGTCGCACATTCTACATCATTGTAGAATTGCGCCTTACTGCATTTCCTTGATATAGTTATATACTGTGACTAGCAGCCGTAGGACACTGCATTCGTTATTGACGGTTCATGTTGCACGAGCACGGATTGCATGCTACACACACACCGTCAATAATTGCCATGTCACACACTACCCCTTATAGCTACCATTGCTTGCCACACTTGACATCTAGTTTATCGGTATACCTACAGTGTATCATACCTTTAGTGATAGGTATATTTTCACTTTGCGATACAGCTACAGGTATACCTCCTACATATTTTACCTACACCGGGAGGGATTTCCTACATATGTTACTTATACCCAAGGGGGTATACGACATCAGTTCCTATAGGTAGATACCTATACTTTGCTACACCTGTATGTTAGATACATATTCAGTTGTTGTCGCATATTCACATTTACCGATGTTACTTAGCTGTACCTTATCATGATTTCGCATACATCTGGTTCAGCTATATACTTGTGTTTACCTGCTCGCATTCAGATATATCGCATACATTATTCCTGGATTGCGCATTGTTTATCTGGATTTTTCATGATGTTTTCGGGATTTGGGAACCGCGGGAGTTCATGAAATTATGCATACATGTAACAACCCGGTTTCCTTGATATGATATTTCGAGCGTCCCCCATGAGTTTTATCGGTGCTGATTTTATGCTCCATACGATGTGTGGTTGCCGTATGAGAGTACATGGTGGGGCCCGGTATGGTTCCCCTCGGCAAGAAGATCGATGGGTTTGCCGATTGAGCCTGGAGGTGGGCGAGTACCTACCGGTGATTGATATGACCTGGCAGTTGCCCGGAGGCTACTGGCCAGAGTAGAGAGATGGATACGGGATGACCTGTACTGTCGAGGCCGAGGGCCGACACTGCAGACGGACCCCGTGGGCTGATCCGGACTGACGGAGCCCCATATACGAGGATTTCTGTGTCGATGCTTGGCACACGGTTTCATGATATTTCTTTAACCCCCTTTTTGTATATATAACAGGGGATTTAGCCGTTGTTATATATACCCTTACACCAATATTAGTGGTATGGGACGCTAATATATGTGTATTGCCCCCATCATATTTATTTCTGTACATATATTTACCTTTAGGATGCTAGAAACTTACTTGAGATTGGACTTGGGATACTAGGTGATTCATTGGGATTGGACATTGGATATACCTATGTGATTGGTGATTTGTACATTCGGGATATAGGAGATTACTCGATATTGTACATTGAGGAGATGTGAGTGCCCAATGTGGGGGCTGGTTTGAGGATTTGGGATTGGAGTATCTTGTTGGATTGTGATTCTGCCACGACGTCAGGTTTCCGTGGGAAATAACATATTCCACCCTATAC
Source organism: Agapanthus africanus (assembly GCA_030015575.1). NCBI lineage: Eukaryota > Viridiplantae > Streptophyta > Magnoliopsida > Asparagales > Amaryllidaceae > Agapanthus > Agapanthus africanus. The sequence continues at coordinate 402,597,402 of CM057349.1, read as the reverse complement.
CTCACCCTTACCTACCTTATGCACAGATTCATGTATTGGTAGTACCTGTAGTGTACCCCTATGATAGTTGCATATTTGCTTCCTCATATCTCTATTGCATAGTTATTGCACACTATTGTCATGTTACTATTGTTTCATATATTGATTGTACCTGTAGTGTACCCCTATGATAGTTGCATATTTGCTTCCTCATATCTCTATTGCATAGTTATTGCACACTATTGTCATGTTACTATTGTTTCATATATTGATTGTACCTGCTAGTGTACTCTCTTTATTTCAGCATTTCATGACATATTATTATTGTAATCGCATATCTTAGATTCATGCTGTACGTGCATTCCTGCGATTACCTGCATATGTTTTATACTATTCACGAGTTGGCAACTCACCCCGTTGTGCCACAGGTGTTTCAGGTTGTTCCCTAGAGTAGTCGAGGCAGGCTATTCCTTTATTCAGCTATCCAGCTACCATCTTTTGCTACAGATACCGCATCAGCTCACAGTACCATTTTGCTTAGGTGGGTTAGATGGTTATCTATATTTCATATTGTATATTCGTTGTATATTGTACTCTCTCTCCATCTACTATTGTATTATTGACATAGAGACTTGGTGAGGACGTTAGTGTGTATTATTGTGGATTTGATGTCTTTTATTTATATGCAGCTTTCTCTCTACTGTCTTTATTTCTTCGCTACGGCGTCGTATATTTGTATTGTGTTCTTCTTGGCTAGTTTTTACAAATGGGGTGTTGCTAAAATTTTAAAGAAGGAAAATAAGACTTTTTTTTTAAGAATTTGGGTTGCGATTTCAATGGTTTCAAAACTTATATTATCTTTTCCGTATTCCTCATGGTTTAGATTTCTGGGTTTGGCTTTCTTTTACTACGTTGCGTCTTTAGGCGTTGCGTAGTATTAGGGCCGTCACGGGCCAATTCTGGATCGTGACATTTAAGGACATCATAGTCCATGAGTTTAAGGACCTCATAGTTCGGTTTAAAGACATCATAGTCTGTACGGTTTAAAGACATCAAAGTCTGGTTTAAAGACATCATAGTTTGTAAGGTTTAAAGACATCATTGTCTGTAAGGTTTTGGTTTAACCGTTTGTGAATGCACCAAAAGTTATTTGTTATTGGGACCCTCCATCTCTCTGAAGACGTTGAAGAATTACAACGACATGTATCAGAGGTATGAAGAGATGTACCCTTGAACCAATGTTGGTCGGGAGATCTATAGTCAGGTTTGGGACTAAGACCAATTAAAAAGATTGTGAGCACATGAGGTCGGTTAATCTGGATTAGGGGCTTATGGACAACTTGGGCTCAGCCCATTCAGTTCTAAATAAAGTGTTTGAACACTTGTTTGGACTCAGTCCACTCATTTTGAATAAAATGTTGAACATTTGTTTGGACTCAACCCCCTTTTTTATTCAACAATACTGAGCATTGATTTAGGTTCTGACACCCCTTTTTTATTTTTGTCTTTTATTGAGTGTTGAACACTCTTTATGGCGCAGAGCGCTTTATGTACGTAGCCTTTATGTACAGAGTGCTTTATGTACAGAGCGCTTGGCGCTGAGCGCCAGACTTGAAGCGCTAAGGCGCTTCTTCTGAAAGAGCGCCCATGTAGGGAGCACGTGGAGCACTTGGCGCTGAGCGTCAGATTTGGAGCGCTGGAGCGCTAAAGTGCTTCTTTTAGAATAGCGCCCACGTGAGGAGCACGTGGAGCGCTTGGCGCTGAGCGCCAGACTTGGAGCGCTGGAGCGCTTCTTTTGAAGTAGCGCTCACGTGAGGAGCACGTGGAGCGCTTGGCGCTGAGCGCCATACTTGGAGCCCTTGGCGCTGAGCGCTTGGAGCGCTATTTTAAAAGCCATACTTGGAGCGCTAAGGCGCTTCTTTTTAAAATAGCGCTTGGAGCGCTGGGTGCTGAGCGTCAGACTTGGAGCGCTAAGGCGCTTCTTTTTAAATTGGAGCGCTAAAGCTCTTCCTTGCAGCTCTGATTAGTTCTGTGCTCTGAGAATTAAATTCTCAGTTTATAAGAGACTTTGTCTCATGGATCTAAGAACTAAGTTCTTCTCTTTTTGATGAGATACTATGATCTCTTTTACTTTCGTGAAAGACTTTTTCTTATAGATCTGTATTCAAAAAATAACTAAGTTCTTATGATGTGAGAGTTAAACTCTCAAAAATCGAGGAGATGTTATGATCTCACTTATTATTATTTACCTAGAAGAAAATTTCTTCTTCTTAGAGCTTGTTTTTCTCTTTTCTTTTCTGAGAACTTGAAGTTTAGGGGGGGTTCTGTACAAGACTTGAAGTCTTGATGCCTTTATATAGTGGAGGCTGATTTGTAGAATCAGTTAAGGAAATCTTTTCTCTGATTGATTTGGGGATATATTCCACCGTTGGATCTTTGATCCTAGGGCTTTTGTTTTATAGCAGACATCTTTCTTGTTATTTAACAAGATTGGGAAATTATTTTCCCATACAGAGATTATTCTATACCTTGGTGATTTTTAATCACCATTGGATCTTTGATCCAACGGTGCTCTAATTTACAGAGCACAATCTTTCTTGTTTGGAAAGATTTGAGGAGTATTTCTTCAACAGAATTAAATTCTCTAATTTGATGATTTATTCTTCTCAGTTGGATCTTTGATCCAAGGGTGGAGAACATTTAGTTCTAGCGCTGGCGCTCTCGTGCTTTGCACGTGAGGCTCTAGCTCAGAGTCTTTTTGACTCTTAGCGCTGGCGCACTTGGCGCGAGCGCTCTTGTGCTTTGCACGTGAGGCGCTGCCTCAGAGTCTTTGACTCTTAGCGCTGGCGTTTTTGGCGCTAGCGCTCTCGTGCTTTGCACGTGAGACGCTGCCTCAGTTTAAATTTCAAATTTTGAATAGTGTTTTGCTCTGATTGGGGGAAACAATTGCCCCCCCACCGCTGCGCTCACGTGGCTCACACGTGAGTGCAGCGGTGGCAGCCTTTCCACCGTTAGATTGTCTTGGAAGTTGGATCGACATCCAGCGCCTATAAATAGGGCCTTTGGCCCTTTGAGATGACTGCTTGTTCATCTTCTCCCTTTCTTGTTTTTCTGAGAATTGAATACTCTCTTCCAGAGCATAGATCTCTGCCTCCAAGAACTTTCTTTGTTCAAATATTTGGCAAGAATCATTCTTGACCCCATTAAACAGAGCTTTGCACTTTCTAGATCTCAGATCTTCAAACCGTTAATTAAAACAAAGCATTGCTCTTCCTAGTTCATACATCTAAAGAAATCCTTTTTAGGGTTTCTTAACAGAGCTTTGCTCTTTCTTAGATCATAGATCTAAAGAGATCTGTTTTTAAGTTTTCTTAACCCATTTGTGAAGAACTCTTAGAGTTTCTAAGATTTGTATTTCAGATCTTTAAGATTGGGGCTTTACCTTCTATAAAAGCTTTGCTTTTTAAGGGTTCTGTTGGCTTGTTCCATTTTCTTCCCAGAGCATGGCTATTTAGAATTCTTGGGGAATTTTTATTCCTCTCATAATTAGAGTTGACAGGTGTCATCTCTGTTGCAGAGCGCTGCTCTCAAGAGAGTTTAACTCCTTGGCCCGAGGGGCCTCTCATTAAATGAGGATCTTTTTTTAGGATTTCTTTTCACAGAGCACGGCTCTTTAGAATTCCTGGGGAATTTTTATTCCCCTCATAATGTCAGAGCGCTGCTCCCGAGGGAGTCTAACTTCTTGGCCCAATGAGCCTCTCATTAAATGATGATCTTTTTTAGGATTTCTCCTTTATTTGCACAAACTTGAGTTTGTTGGGTGTCTTAATCAGAACTTGTTTTCTCCGTGAGGATATCAAGAGTTGTTTAAATTCCCGTGTCTGTTTCAATAAGCATTTTCTTGATCAGTCTGACCACTAAACTCTTACTGATTTTCCTTTTCAGACGCTATGGCCGCTCATTTGTATGACCTTAACGAAATTATTTCTTATGAAGACATTCGCGCACAAGGCCACTGCCAAAACCAGGAGCTTACAAACGCACAGTGCACTGAAATTATGAGTCGCCTTAATGAATACAACGGTCGGTTTCTTCCTCGTCCTCCGCTCTTTTGAAGCTCGTTGTGAGAGCGATTTGGAAAGCACTTCCTAGATTTTATGAAGCCATGCCGCTTAAGGCATTGGATGATGCCGAAGACAAGGTGCACTCAGTATATCTAATGGGCCTGATCTCGAAGAAGCGGCGAGATAATCTCATTGATATCTTGCATCAAATTTTCCAACAGACAACGATAATCTCTGCTTATCGGAGGCCGGATGACATCAATGAGGACCCTGACGCTTGCGATCGTGAGAGGATGCATACAAGAATGGTCCGAGAGGCCAGGATCATTTTAGATGGACTTACTTCCGAATTTCTCAACCCATGTCCCGGATTTAGTGTTTTACCCTTGTAAACATTTTAATGATGTTTTTGTTTACTATTTTCATAAATGTAAGAAATTTTCTGAAGTATGAATAACAAATTTTTCCTTTCTGTGCGTTTATTTTATGCATTAAACCTTTTCGCACATACATGAGTGGGTATGCTTCGAACGCTTAACTGGATGCGAATCAAATATTCTTTTTACTGCCTTGCATAGTATGTGGTTGACGTCCATGGGTTATGCCTTTTTGTTTTGACTTGGCGCAAAGTAGTTTACGTACTATTGAGTAGCACCTCCATTCAGTGGCATGTAAATTTAGCGAGTGTGGCCTGAGGATAATAGATAGCAGTCCATCTTAATTTCCTTGTAGGGTAGCGATGGCTTAGGAAACAGGTTCATGTCTGCTTTCTAAGGCTTTTCAACTTTATGAGCCGTGAGGATCTCATAAAGACTTTTCTCCCTACGAGTCGAGAGGATTCTGTAGGTGTATTTTCTCTTTAGGAATCGTGAGGATTCCTAAGTGCGTTTTCTCTTGAGAGTCGTAAGGATCTCACAAGAGAATTTTCTTTTCATGCACGTGGACACTAATTTCCCTGCCGGTCGAGACGAATCGAGAGATTCTCGCAAAAACACCGATTTCCTTGCGGGTCTAAACGAATCGAGAGGTTCTCATCAAGGACTTTTTTCGATTCGGCGCAACTTCTCTCGTCTCTGCCACTCTCGCCTAATCCCTCCTTGAATCGATATATTTTGCCAAGGACATTGATTTCCCTGGGGTTGAGACGAACTTCCGAGATGGGGTTATTGGATGACATGTTCCCGCGATGGAGTCATTTGCTGACTGTAGGGTGTTTTTCGTCACCCCATTGAGATGGGAATACGCGCGCGCTTGTCAGGCGCATTACAGATTCCCCCTTCCAAGGGTAGGCGTAGGTTTATTGATTATGGGGATTCGAATCTCCGGCAGCCGCGGACTAAGCTGCCGTTAATTACCCCTCGCCTTTGGAGCGAGAGAACCTCCGATTAATGAGTCAAACAGGTCATGCGAACTCAATGTGGAAAATGCATGTGTGGTGTTTTGAAAGGGGTTTGGGATATATCGGGGGCCCCGCAGAGTTTTTACGGGGGTCCCGCTACCCGGATAGCGGGCTGGAGGTCAAGGGGACTAGCAGCCCCCTTGCGGGGTGCGGGGCAGCGCCCTGTTAGAAATTTTTTCTAATGGGGGACAGTGTTGTATAGTATGTGTGTGTGTATATGTATGTGTGTGTGTGTGTATGGGAAAAGGGCATCCAAAGGATGCATAGGAGAAAGCGCCAGGGCGCTAGCACTTTGGGTGCTAGCGCCTCACGTGCTAGGCACGTGGGCGCTAGCGATTTGGATGCTTGAGCGCTAGCTCTTTGAGCGCAAGGGCGCTAGCGCTTTGGGTGCTAGCGCTTTGAGCGCAAGGGTGCTGGTGCCTCACATGCCAGGTACGTAGGCACTCGGGCGCTAGCGCTTTGAGCGCAAGGGCGCCAGCGCCTCATGTGCCAGGCACTAGCGCTTTGGGCGCTAGCACCTCACGAGGCAAAAGGGACTTGATCCCTGCAATGGGAGTTATACTCCCAGAAAGGAACGATTATTATTTTGTTTATGTGTGTGTGTTTGAGGAGTTAAACTCCTAGGATATTTTGAAGCTCATGAAGGGGCTTCTCCCCCTGGAGCCCTGGATCTTCCCCAAAGTGGGGTCTTTCGAGATGGGTCTCCTTCTTCCTCCTTTGTGGGTTTTATGGTGACAAACTATTTTGTTTTGGAAAAGGAAGAGTAAAACTCTTGATTTAATTAAAAAAAGAAGAAGAAGGTTTTGGAACCTTGAGAAAGGAGAAGATCACAGGTCTTGATTCTTTTTGGGGGAGAGAAAAAGTTGTTGAGATATTTTCATTATTTTTACCTTTATAGGCTATACACTTTACATATAGCCTCTTGGGCTTTACAAAAATGGCATTTTGCCCATCCCATACCTCATGTGCTATTTCTTTTTGCATATAAGCCATGTGCTTTACAAAAATTTGGCTTTATGCCCATTTTCTTACATTTATTCATAAAATAAAATAAAATAAAAGAAATACACCAAAATTATTTATTACAAAATTTTTATTTTGGCATGGGGGGAGGCCGGCCGCTTCATGTTCGGGCTCGACCTGGGCAATGGCCCACTTGACCCGGGGCTCGGGCCCACTTGGCTTGGGGTTGACTTTGATTTTGACTTGGTCAACCGGAGTGTAAATTTTTACCCCAAAAAATTGCCTCCATCAATAAATGCACACCACATATATGGGTCGTGTGCATGAAATTGATGGATCTTCTTTTACTTGGAGGCGACGTGATTTGGTTCTCGCTTTTTGGGAAGCTGGCACTGCCCTTTTTACGACATGGACGGTCGATGTTGCCCTTTTAGCGACGTGGACGGTCGGTGCTGCTCTTTTAGCGATTTGGAGGGTCGGTGATGCCCTTTTAGCAACTTGGATGGTCGACTCTGCCCTTTTTGCGACTTGGACGGTCGATGCTGCCCTTTTAGCGACGTGGACGGTCGATGCTGCCCTTTTTGCGACTTGGACGGTCGGTGCTGCCCTTTTAGCGACTTGGACGGTCGGTGCTGCCTTTTTTGTGACTTGGACGGTTGATGCTGCCCTTTTTGCGACTTGGACGGTGATTCTATCCTTTTTGCGACTTGGACGGTCGATACTTCCCTTTTTGCGACTTGGACGGTCAGTGCTGCCCTTTTTACGACTTGGACGGTCAGTGCTGCCCTTTTTGCGACGTAGACGGTCGGTGCTTCCTTTTTTGCGACTTGGACAGTCGGTGCTGCCCTTTTAGCGACTTGGACGGTCGGTGCTGCTCTTTTTGCGACGTGGACGGTCGGTGCTGCCCTTTTTGCGACTTGGACGGTCGGTGCTGCCCTTTTTGCAACATGGATGGTCGATGCTGGATTTGACTTGCTCCGCTCCTTGCGTGTCAGGGATGAAGTTGACTTGTTTCCGAGGTGGAGTTTGATTCTGCCAGGGAGGTCATTGGTTGTTTTTCTGATTTGATGTGATTTGGGTTGACATCAGCACCGCTGCACTGGAATATGGAACCAGGAGCGAATCATCATCTGCCATGAGGAGATTTTCATCATTCCCAGTTTAACGACTTAGGGGTCATCTGTTCCCAATTTAACGACTTAGAGGTCATCTGTTCCCAGTTTAACGATTTAGGGGTCTATTGGGTTGGAGTTCGGAATTTTGGGATTAGGGTAGGCATCAGCGTTGCTAACACTGAAGAACATGTGGCAGGAGCAATTCATCATTTGCCTTTTCCTGTTGGGGAGCGATGGCTTAGGAGACAGGTTTAGGTCCCTATCACCTAAGACTTTTCAATTTTATGAGCCGTAAGGGTCCCATAAAAGCATTTTATCCCTACGAGTCGAAAGGATCCCGTAGGTGTACTTTCTCCTTAGGAGTCGTGGGGACTCCCAAGCGTGTTTTTCCTTTGTGAGTCTTAAGGATCCCACGAAGGTGTTTTCTTACGAGTCGTAAGGATCCCGTAAGTTTGTTCTCCTCATGTATCGTGAGGACACATGAGTGAGTCTTTCCAAATGGAGCATAATTCCAAGGGCGGAGACCAGCTGCGTAACTGGTGGTTGCGGTGGGGCATGGGTATGATGAGAATTATTTGAGCCCGTGGATTGTATATGGTAATCAACTTGGGGACCAACGGTAGGGCTGGGAGAATTTTGGGAGATTGGATTTTGGTTGGCGTCTACATCGCTGCACTGGAATATGATATCAGGAGCGACTCATCATTCGCCGTTTGGGGATTTAGAATTTGGATCTTGTTTGGTATCAGCATTGCTGTACTGGAATAATGCCAAGAGCAACTCATCATTTGCCTCGGGAGGACTTGGGATTTGGGTTTTTGGTCAGCATCAGCACCGCTAACACTGAAGCGAAATGCCAGGAGCGACTCATCATTTTCCATTGCCCGTTGGGGAACGATGACTTAGGAGACAGGTTTAGGTCCCTATCACCTAAGGCTTTTTCAATTTTATGAGCTATAAGGTTCTTATAAAAGCATTTTCTCCCTACGAGTCGAGAAGATCTCGCAGGTGTATGTTCTCCTTAGGAATCGTAGGGATTCCTAAGTGTGTTGCTCCTTTGTGAGTCGTCAGGATCTCACGCAGGGATTTTCTCCCCACAAGGTTGAGAGGACTTTGCGAGCGTATTTTTTCTCTCTTCACAAGTTTGCGCCCTTTCGGGTTTTCACAAACTCGCCGGCAGTCCTGCTGTTTTTACTCACGGAGCCATTTCGGGTTTTCATCCGTGCCCGTTTTGCTTGTGGACATACCGTTTTTTTTCCCGCTGGTGGGACTTTAAAAGTAGTCTTACCGGCAGTACTTGGGAGAGACAGGGGTCGTTTACGCCCGTGGATTGTATACGGTTTTGCAGGATGTATGATCCAGACCGTAGGGCCGGTGTGCTCAATTCGCCTACGACTTGGAGCATTCACGTGTAGTATTTCTTGAGATATCGGCCATTGATGGGTGGCATGGGCCTTTCTCCCTTGGCACTTATTAGTTGGTAGGATCCTTCGTCGAACACTTTCTCGATGAGGTATGGTCCTTCCCAGTTTGGCTCGAATTTTTCCTTGGCATGTCGATTGGGGATGATCGGTCTTTTGAGGACCAACACCAATTCGCCTTTCTTGAAAGTGTGGAGACAAGTCATCTTGTCATAGGCCCGTGACATTTGGGCTCGGTACAGCTCTAGATTTTGCTGTACTACAAGCCTCTTTTCTTCGAGGTCGTCGATCTCTTCAAGCTGAAGGAGCACATTTTCCTCATCCGTCAACTCATGCTAGACGGCCATTCTTAAGCTTGGAACTTCGACTTCGAGGGGGAGGACCGTCTCCACTCCGAAGAGCAGTGAGTATATAGTGGACTAAGTTGGAGTGCGGTGCGTGGTACGATATGCTCATAACGCCTCATGAAGTTTAAGATTCCAGTCTCTCTTGTTGGCTGAAACATTTTTTCTCAGGAGCTTGCATAGAGTCTTATTGAAGGCTTCGACTAGCCCATTGGCTCTTGATTATAGATAGAGGAATATCTCCAGTCTATCTTATGTTGAGTAGCGTACCTTACGACTTTGAAGCTTTTGAAAGAAGGCCCGTTGGCAGATATGATTCTTCTTGGTGTACCGAAGCGGTATAGAATATTATGCTGGAACAACATCAGAATATCTTCTTTCTTGACTTCTTTTAGCGGGACAGCTTCAGCTCATCTGGAGAAATAGTCAGTTGCGGCCAATATGAACCGGTGGCTTTTGGATGACGGAGGATCAATTGGGCCAACTATGTCGGTGCCCCAGACTTCGAAGGGCCATGATGCCACCGTAGGATGCAACGGATTGGGATGCTTGTGAATAAAATCACCGTGAATTTGGCAGATATGACATTTCTTTGCATGCTCTCCGCAATCCCGTATCATGGTGGGCCAGTAATACCCAAGCCGTTTTCTTTGAAGTCGCATCTTGTGGCCAGATTGGTGAGCACCGCAAACGCCCGAGTGAACTTCTTTCATGACCTTTTGGGCTTCGGCCAATGACAGATACCTGAGCCAGAGTTGGTCATATGACATGCGGTATGACGTGTCATTTACAAACACGTATCGGAGAGCTCTCTTCTTCAGCTGAATCCTCGCAGATTTTTCTTCGGGCAGCTTGTCGTATCGGAAGTACTCTATGAAGGGTTCTCTCCAATCGGGCTCATCTTGGATGATCGAAACTTCTTCGACAGGATTGTTCTCTTGCTCTACGCTTTCTTCTTCACGCAAAGAGGCTGGAGGCAGAATTTGTCGGCTACTGACTGTGATTAGAATTTCGTCCATGTCAGGATCAGCTAGCTCTTTAGCTAGGCGAGCGAGTATGTCGGCTTTTCCGTTCAACGCTCTAGGGACTCTCATTAGTTCAATGTGAGTGAACCGTTTCATGAGTTCCACCACTCGGCTTCTGTACCGAGCTAACTCAGGTTTGTATATCTTATAGTCGTCGCTTACTTGGTTGATGACAAGCTGGGAGTCACCGTAAACCCGTAGCCGAAGGATTCCATTTCTATAGCGAGCTCCAGACCAGCTATCAGAGCTTCATACTCAGCCTCATTGTTTGTTCGAGGCTTGGTGAGAGCAAAAGAACATCGCAGGGTTCCCATCGATGGCATAATGAACCCCAATCCTATCCCTGCTTTTATCTGCGGGATGGTTGATTTGCCGGAGCTTCTCATTGATGAGGCCCCATCGAAGTAGAGCTCCCAATATGGCTCATCTTCCTCGAGGTGCAGCACTTGTTCATCGGATAGCTCGCAATTTAGCGGTGACCCCTCTAATACGGGATGAGCAGCAAGGAAGGCTGCATGAGCTTGCCCTTTTACTGCTTTCTGAGGAGTATAAACTATGTCAAACTCAAGCAGTATGACAGCCCATCTCGACATTCTACCGGCTAGGCTTGCTTTGGTCATTAAGTTTCTGAGCGGGTCGACCTTAGAGATCAGCATAACCCGATGAGCGAGCAGATAGTGCCTCAGCTTCTTCACAGCGAATATCAGAGCCAGGCATTGCTTTTCGATCGGGGAATAGTTGTGTTCCGCTCCGACTAAAGTTCGACTGAGGTAGTAGAGGGCGTTCTCTTTTCCCTCCTCGTTGTTCTGGGCAAGGAGCGCACCGAGTGACTCATCTAGCGCGGCAGTGTAGAGAATCAGCGGTTTATTTGGAATGGGAGCGACCAGCACTGGAGGGTGCAACAAGTACTGTTTTATGCTTTCGAACGCTTCTTGACATTTGGCATCCCAAACAAAAGGAGCTCCTTTCTTCATGAGCTTTGAGAAGGGCCTACATCTCCCCGATAAATTTGAGATAAACCTCCGTATATAAGCAAGCTTGCCTTGAAAAGATCTTAGCCGCATCAGACTCTTCGGAGGGGGCATCTCCATGATGGCCTTTATCTTGGATGGGTCAACTTCAATCCCTCGATGTCGGACTATGAAGCCTAGGAATTTTCCCGATGACATGCCAAAAGCGCACTTCAGAGGATTCATTTTCAGATCGCACTCCCTCAATCTGGTGAGAACGGTCCTAAGATCTTGGATGTGGTCGGCCTTGGCTTTAGTCTTAACGACCAAATCATCAACATAACATTCGATGACTTTATGAATTAGGTCATCAAAGATATTGGTCCTTGCCCTTTGGTACATAGCACCTGCGTTCTTCAGTCCGAATGGCATCACCTTGTAGCAGTATATTCCGATCGGGGTTCGAAATGCTGTGTGTTTCTCATCCTAAGGCGACATCTTGATCTGATTATATCCAGACTAGCCATCCATAAAGGTGAACAGCTCGTAATTTGAGGTGTCATCGACCATCATTTCCATGACCGATAGCGGGAAGTCGTCTTTAGGACATGCCTTGTTGAGGTCCCTGAAATCAACATAAACTCGGATCTGCCCATTTTTCTTCTTCACCAGGACTATGCATGCGATCCAGTTTACATATTTCTCTTCCCTGATGAAGCCGGCATCGATGAGTTTCTTGGTCTCCTCGATGACCTTTTCTTCCAGTCCCCTTCTCATTCTTCGAGGAGCTTGTTTGACTGGCTTTATATCAAGAGATATAGCCAGCTTATGCACGGCCACTTCAGAGGAAAGGCCAGGCATCTCTTTGTACATCCACGCGAAGCAGTCAACAAACTCATGCAGCCGGGTGATTATCTGCGCTTTCAGTTCCTCTGACAAGAGTGAGCTGATGTAGGTCAGCCTTGGATTATCGGGCATTCCTAAGTCAATCTCGGTTAACTCGTCAAAGGTTGCTTGTCCGCCATCTTCGAGCTCTTGAGGTGCTTCTTCTGGCTCGGCTATCTCGTCATCATCATTTGATTTTTCGCTGGCTTCACCAATATGGATCATGTAGCATGCTTTGGAATTAGGTTGAATGAAGCCTATGCCCCGTCTATCTGGAATTCGTCCATCGATGAGTGCTCGGACCTGGGGCGGATGCCATAGTCCTTCATAAAACTTTGCTTCGGACTCCGTTTGATATAACCGGCATCCGCACCTTTTGAAATATTCCCGCATCTCGGGTGCATAGTATATGGGATTGAGGACAGCTCTTATGCCTCTCTCATAGGGAAGGCACGCGACAGATAAATCGTTCGGGTGCACAACGGGGCTTGACCCATAAAACAAGATGCCCTTCTGTCAACTTTTCCTCCCGGGAACGTAGAAAGTTTTCAGCTGGTCTACGGTAGAGACTGACAATGTATCAAGCTCTTTGCACATCTGCTCCGGCACCCATGTGACAGCTAGGGGCCCATCTGCAATTTCAAAGGTCTCTCGTAGTTTTGCTTGTTGCATGGGGGGTCAATCTACACAGCTGTTGCACGGCAGGTCCTCTTCCTCCGACTCTTCAGTGTCGCTGCTAAGATGAGGGCGGAATTTGCTGCTAGATAGGCCTTCAGTATCAGATTCGTCCGTATCGCTACCGAAACGAGGGCGAGTTTTACGGAAGGACGGACTTCCAGTGTCGGACTCATCAGTGTCACTACCGAAACGCGAGCGCACTCGGGCATTTTTGCTTCTGAAAGTGACAGTTGGCTCAGATTTGCTTTTGAGTCTTAGGGCCGCTCTGTCCTCAGTCGGTTGTGGCTTAGCATTTTGGTGGTTCATAAAGTACCGAGAATCCTCATATTGGACTTCATGCACACCGAACGACTGGATGTCTCCGTCAATGCGTCTTTCTTCGTCATTTTTAGTATACTTCATGCATTGATGGAGATTTGACGGAATGATGCCGTAATCATGGAGCCACGGCCGCCCCAAGAGAATTTTATAAGACGTGTCAGCGTCGATCAAGTATATCTTAGCTTCGGTGTGTAAATCCCAAAATTTGATTGGCAGAGCTATGGACCCCAGAACTTGCTGGCAATTTTGGTTGAAGCCTTGAATGACAATCCTTTCCCTTGACAGGTGTCGGACGTCCATTAACAAACTCTTCAGAGTTCGTAAGTTCATAATGTTCACTGAGGACCCTGGATCAATCAATATGCGATTAATCCGGTCTCCATCGCTGTACCTTGTCACGTAAAGCGGCCGATTATGCTCAGTTGTTCCCAGTAGCAAGTCTTCATCCTTAAACGTGACTGCAGCGGCATGCAGAGCGTACTGGGCTTCTTTCATATTAATCTCCGCAAAGCGAGCCTGATACCGCTCGGGGTTTTGTAGAGCGTGAATGAGAACATCTCTAAGCTCCTTAGATAGGACCAAGGCATCATAGATGCTCAGGAGAGATGGGAGCTTTCGGAGATGAGCAAATACATTATAGTCCACTGAGGAAGGACTTGAGTTTTCATTAGCCGGTTCTCTGCCATCTTCCTCATTAGCCACCTGTTTTTCCTTTCCTTTTGGGGCGTTTCCCTGATTTGGCGGTAGAGCCCTGCCGCTTCTGAGCTGGATTTGGTTGGCCTTTGTGGCGAGCTCCTCGTCCTCTTCGGGAAAATAGAGCTCCTCCTCGGAGTCGCTGCCAAGATGGATGGCGTAGCATGTCACTATAGGGATCTCTTCATTGGAGTCTTCTTCTAACTCCTCCAGAATTTCATCCACTTCTATAGGGAGGAACTCCTTCAAATGAATCAGAGTTATTTCCTTCTGTTCATAGTCTTCGAGGGAATCGATATATTTTTGAATGGTCGATCTCCCTGCAGACTCTCTTTTGCGCCGAGCTGCACTTTTCTTCTTCTTGAGCTTCTTGGATTTTGAGCCTGATGGAGCCGCATTGGCCGCTGGAATGGTAGGCTTCTTTTGCCCTTCTCATTCCGTCCTGGGCTCTTTCTGAAGTAGCTTTAGCATCTTTTTCGTCTTGTTAGATACGTGCTTACTCCAAGGAGGCTGCGGTGAGTCGGTTTCATTTCTCAGGGCAGCGGGTTCGGCTGTCTGCTCCCAGAAAGCTTCAACTTCTGTCTGTATGAAGTTAGTGGTTGCAATCTGATTGTTCACAAACACACTTTTGGACAGCTCGATCTCTCTAGCCTTGTACTGCTTCTTGACCCAGTCTTTGAAGATATAGCAATTCTCGATCGCATGACTCACTACTCGGTGGTACGAGCAATACAGGGGATTGTCAGTCATTTTTTCTTGTTGAGGTCTTTTCGACTCTGGCAATTGTAGACCGTTGTTCAAGGTATCTTTAAATATCTTTCGGACCTTGTCCCTCCTGAAAGAGTAAACCTTGTTCTTTTTCTCCTCTAGGGAAGGCCCTTCTCCTCCCAGCACTGGCTTTCGAGACTGGTTGGTTTTGGATTCGCCCACCCTTCACTTTTCTTCATTGTCGGACGCATTGAAGACATTGGTACTGCTGGAACTCCCGCTTCTACGGTTATTTTCCCGCTTGCTTTTCCAAGTCTTGTCTCTCTGAGAGTCCGGGGTAGACTCTTGCTTTGAGCGTTCCAGCATTTGGACTTTCTTGGTTAGCTCTTGAATCGTCTTGAGGCCTGCTGTACACAAGAATGAGACCATCCAATTGCTAAGGTTCCCAATAAGAAAGCTGACAGACTGGTCCTGCTCCAGCGGCGGTTCGCACTTGACCGTGAGATTACGCCATCGGGCGATAAAGTCGGTGTTGCTTTCATTCTTCCCCGGCTTGGTCCTCACAAGGTCAGCAATAGAGATTTTATCACTGACACTCATGAACCTTTGCCGAAACAGAGACTCCATTTGGGCAAAGGTAATAACTGATCAGTCTAGTATATTCGCGTACCAGTCGAAAGCGACACCAGTCAGGCTGTTGACAAACTGACGCAGAAGGAGCACATCATTGCCCCCTGTAATTCCGGACGATGCTTTAAATTGGGCGACGTGCTGATTGCATTTCCCGTCCCATCAAATCTTCCGAACTTAGGAATGACGTAGCCGCTCGGGAACTCGATCAGATCGTACTGTGCAGGATATGGCCGCCCACTACTGCCAATTTCTTTCTGAGCTTTAGCTTGGGCCACCAATGTTTTAACCTTGCTGGTGACTAAATCCATTATCCGATCCTGTGTTAGCGGGATGGTGTTATCTGGGGCCAAGGCATCCCCAGAAGTAGAATGTGGCCGGCTTTCGTGCGGCTCGACGAATCTTGGACCTAAAGGGACAAGCATCGTGTTGGATATATGTATGCCCTAGAGGCCATTATATGTATAGTGGATGCTTGGACATGTATATATGTATATTTGATATATGACTTTCTTGCTCGACATGATAGTATGCTAACTGGTTTTACTTTATCTGACATGTTTACTTGATACTGTTCATTTGATGCATGTTGATAAAGCCCTGAGAATATTTGCTTAACTTCCATAGCTATGATGAAGATCATACTAGTGGGGCATGTGTGGTCTATAAGCATATCCTTAAATGTTCCTAGTCGTAGGTATATCGAGACAAGGCATCGATATTCCAGGGTAGACTAGCGTGTACATTTCTTGACCCATATGATGGGCGATGGATGATCCCATATCCATTGATGTTGTGACATCGAAGATTGTATACGGGTGCTCAGTGGAGACTGGGTACACTGAACGGACTCACAGAGAATTCCTATATGGTATTATATCTATCGTCGGATAGCAGTTCTCTAGTGACACTGGTACAGGTTAGTCTGTAGACTCAAGATCGTCATAGATTCTTGTATGTTCTCCAACTATACTTTGATTACCACCCTACCACGGCTCTACTGAGTCATGCAAACAGGTGGCTTTTGGGTATAGTCCCGAGACATATGGAGCCAGTGAGCGATAGGAGGGGTTTCGTCTCTCCCGGTATTAGGAGTTGATGTTGTGCAATATGCGATTGGCTCTGACTTGAAGTCCCTGGCCAGGGCTGATGAGATTTACCGATAAGTGTTATCAGTAGTTTGTCGAATAGTCATAGACCATATCGACATGACTTATTGAGTTATTAGTGCTCAACAATTCCATCCCTAAACTTGATATGTGATTGATCTAAAAAGGGTGTTTTAGAGTTGTGTTTGTAGTAACCGCAATCAATAACGGTGTCGCATGTAGCTAGACCGAGATGAGTACGGGTCGTCCTCTGGGAAACATTGAATATTTTAATCTTACTTTAGGCGTGTTGCGAAAGAGGAAGAATAGAGGAATAAAGAATAGTGGAAATAGTTTCTAGATCTACGTTAAACACGGATGCAAAATATAGATCTAAATTAACTACGGATGTAAGTTTAATATTAAAAGGGGGCTTGTATGGTTCATTGGGATTTAGTAGTTATGGATGATTAATTAAAAATTACTCTTTTTATCCTTTAATAGATTTAAAACTAGAACGACAGTGATGCATGTAGATTAGGGTTTCTGGAAGGAAAAGGGTTCCCCCTCTTAACCCCTATCTCGACATGGAACTCCGTTCATATCTAGCCTTTACCAAAATAATAGTTAATCTAATCTGTAATCGTGGTCGCGATTATCAATGAATTGATAGTGCGCCCAATTAGGATGTTAACTATTCTTTTGATAAAGTTTATAAACTTTATAGGACTTAAAAAGAGTTTAAGGATCTTCATCATCCATTAACCCACCCTAATCCCATGAACCCTAACAAACGAACAATTACTCGCGCATGTTGGGAGAAGAAGAGATGGAGAGAGAAATCATATTAAAAACTACAAAGAGATAGAATAAGAAAACAACTACTTTTATTAATCGACAAAATTCATTTACACTTAGTTCCCTTAGAAAATGATTACCAAATGCTAGTTTTGCTTCTCGATCTCTCCTAAGGAGGTAGATGAACCGTTGATGATCAGCCTGGATGCGTGAGCCTGTCGTGGACTTCGTGATCTCTTCAACTTTATAATTTTTCCAAGAGGCTCTCGGTCCTTATTTATACTCACAGAGCCGGAACCCTACTTTCCTAATATGGTAACTAGTTGTTACAATTTTAACCAAAAAATCCAGAATCCCAACTCCCTTAAAGTGCGGCGGAACCGCGGCTGTTGGATAGGTTTGACCGCGGATCCGCAGTCTTATGGTGGGATCTTAGCCTTAAATTTCTGGGCTTCATCTATGTAGCTCTTGGTGATCTTTTGCATATCTAGATTTTGAAAATCTTCTCTATGTTTCTGTCAGAATTGGTTTCTTCAATTTACTTGAATATCTTCTGCAGATTTGATCTCGCCAACTCGGATTTCCTTGATTTTAGTCATGATATAATTCCTGCACAATTATCTCAGTAAATGATGTTAGTAGAATTTGTTTTTATTGAGATATTATCTTAACCATTTGTCATGATATTTTAGTTTTAAGAGAACTGGTCAAAAATATTTCATATTAAAATAGTCTAAATATTATATGAATATTATATGCCTACCATTTTCCTTTATAATGTTAATTATAATATATAAACACATGAAAATAGTATTTTTATGGATAAACCCTTATGTATGTCATATTTATAATAAACATCTTTTATTATATATAAATGGTAAGGAAAATGTTATATTAAAAGTGCAGTTTTATCAACTGAACAAATACCCCCAAACTTATCTTTGATCGTCCCGAGCAAACTAGTTTTTCAAAAGAAAGAGAAAAAGAAAGAAAAAAACTAAGTAGCATACTTTCGTAGGCAACGATTGCACTGAACACATGCAACAAGCCGTTAAACCTCTAGGTGTCCCTAGTAGGATGAGTGTTGTCTCCTGAGGGTTTTCAGCGAATTACACCCACAAAATCCTATAATAAAAGAAAAATAGTGAAAGTTACATACAAAGATAAGAACTTTTAAAAGAAAGAACTTGAAAATAAGAGTTTCCAACTATACCAGCTTTTCGGTTGCTATGAGCCCTATCTTAATGGTCGTGAAAAGATATTAGAAACCACATCATCCCTCAATAAAACATATAGTCTTCCTCCGTATTTTTCTTCCAAACATTGATCATATACCCCTACGTGTGTGTAAAATACATCTCTACACTTAGAGAATTCAATTCAAGCTATCATACTCTTGTCCATCTTCCAAAGTACTTTATAGTTGGTGAATATTTTAGATGGAATTGCTCACACATCCTTCATGCGACTGTTAATACTTCTTGAGGTACTAACCGACCGATTACAAAATATGCTCACGCATTTAGGAGTAATTCCTCGTCTTGCAACACCTAAGGCTTAGCAGTGGCTCCCAAACCAGTTGATCTAAGGCACTAAGTGATAAAGCATTCTCGCTATATTTTTTTATGCTGCCTTGGTAATTACAAAACCAGTGTTCATTTTTTTTACCACCACTTATATATATATATATATATATATATATATATATACACTAAGGCTTTTGGACAAGAGCATTTCAAGGTATTCTCTATTATCTCAAGTTTCAAGATATGTGTAAGTGCGTATGGTAGGGTATCAACGTTCAAATGTTTGGCGTCAAGAATAAGGACTATTTTTCAGACATAATTTTATCCTCAGATTAGCAATTTCCTTCATCTTACTAACCCTTAGGACAGTAGCTCATAACTATTTATTACTAGTTTTGTTTAAGAAAACATCTAACTTTCTTATTTTTCTTAAACTATTCCTATCTTTCATATATAATTTTATACCTTTCTACTCTTTTATTATCAAAAAAATTTTGTGCTTATATATAGTATAGTGCAAAATAACGTGTAAATAAGCACAAACCTCCCCCAAACTTGTTTACAGCAGTGTCCTCACTGTTGTCATCTTTTTAAATCTCAAAAACTGTAGACTTGGGAGGAAAAGTTAGTAACGGGAACATGAAATAGTGAAAGTAAAATTCTCCCCCAAACTTATTTTTGGCTCACAATTTTGTAAAAATCATTTTCTTTCAAGAGCCAAAATACCCCCCCAAACATGAGTTAAACAATGTTAATCTTTTAAAATCACACGAGGGGGTCAAAGTTATTGGTCAATGCCAAGCTTTGCAAAGACCGAAAGTCAACACCAACCATTCGAAGATTTTATCAGTGTAGTGCATCGGTTGGTGGAGGAACATATTGTAGTAAGCCAGAAAGAAGTGGGGAAAAGATAAGTGGTGCGATAGAATGTGTTTGCGTCTCGTTTTGGAGAGACGACACAGTGATTGTGATGGATTACTCGCATTCTCTTTATAGTCCAGAAGAAGGGGTGAAGGTTCAATTTCTTCGTCTTGGAGTTGATTCATCCTAACACCCGTATTTTTTAAAAATGCGAGTTCATCAGCGAAAATTTCCTCAAAGCTCTCATCGATACCCCGAAGAATAATTTCATCAAAAAGCACGGGGTGGTCTTCAAACTCTAAAAACGGTTCATAATCAGTGTTAGATGTTGACCTGGACAACTCGGTGGAAGAGTCCGTATGTGTATGATACATAGTTGGGTCAAACAACAATATATGAAAAGAGTCTAGATCATTATCATGAGGCTGATCAAATTCGCTGCCGTCGACATCCATTAATTCGACAGAACATGCATGAGCATAGGGTTCAGAGGGATCACTTCCCAACTTGTAAATGTTAAGCTCAATTGACTTCTTCCCAAAGGATAGGGTCATAGAGCCGTTTCGGCAATCGATTACAGCGTTGGAAGTCGCAAGAAAAGGTCGACCTAAAATTACCGGAATTTGGTTTCGTGGGTTCGCTACAGGATGTGTATCAATAACGATAAAGTCCACAGGAAATATAAATTCCCCGACTTTGATTAACACATCCTCTACCTCACCCCTAGGTTGGGTGATAGATCGATCGGCCATCTGAAGAGTGCAATGCGCAGGTTTTAACTCTTCGATCCCTAATTGCTCATAAACAGAATACGGAAGCAAGTTAACACTAGCACCTAAATCGAGTAGAGCGCGGTTGATATTTTTACCCCCAATAGAAATAGAAATTGTCGGACTTCCGGGGTCCTTTCTTTTCTTGGGTAGTTGTTGTGTAAAAGCAGTGCTCACATTACTCGCAAGGAAAACTTTTTTAAGTACTTGAACTTTTTTCTTCCTAG
This sequence comes from Agapanthus africanus, assembly GCA_030015575.1. Lineage (NCBI taxonomy): Eukaryota > Viridiplantae > Streptophyta > Magnoliopsida > Asparagales > Amaryllidaceae > Agapanthus > Agapanthus africanus. Next base: position 402,576,957 of record CM057349.1, on the reverse strand, counting down.
TGCACAAGTCCTTTAGGATTTTCGCATAAGACGAAACTTGTTGAATAGCATCTAGGAGAGGAATGTTTATGTTAACTTGCTTAAAAATTTCCACAATCTTCTCCATTTGTAGACTTGGTCTGTTGCCCCTTAACCTGTTTGGATAAGGTGCTTTATCAATAAGGGTGGGGTCCAACATTGGAGAGAATTGTGGGGATGGAATGGATCCCAGAATTGGAGTGGGGATCGTTTTAGATAGATTTGTGGATGTGGGCTGAGTGTTCGAGCCTTGGGGAAAATGGAGAATAGGCTCGGAAGAAGGTGGGGGACTAGACGAATTAGGGGAAGAAGTAGAAGCTGGGGTTTCATTGGTATCACTAACATTATCAACTTGTTCACCCACTCGGTTATTCAGCACTTTTCCCGGTCTCAACGTAATCACAGTACTCACGTTATGATTTTGTGAGTGAACAGGATTCGGTAGGGGTTGAGATGGGAGTTTCCCTTTCTCTCTCACACTCATTGCGGCTTTCAACTGTGCAATTTAGTTTTCTATTGATTTAATACTTTCATCGTGGGAGGCGGAGTCTTTCTTTATGGTATCAATAGAAGACTTCATATCAGCCGACATTTGAATGGTATGTTTCATAAACAAATCCAAAGTTTGTGCGAGTGAAGAGTTATCAGTACCGGCCAATTGCGGTGCAGAAGTGTTGGCCGTATTTTGAAAATTTTATGACTGAAAGGGGTGCTGACTTTGTGGTTGTGGTTGCTGTTGCTGTGGAGGAGGTCTTTGATAATTGCTTTGGAACTGGTTTTGATTTTGGGGTTGGTTTTGGTTCCAAGCAAAGTTAGGATGATTCCTCCATCCTTGATTATACGTGGAAGAATAAGGATCGTTTCTAGGTCGCTGCTGAAAAGCAGTATTAGTTTGCTCATGACCTTGAAACGGTGCATTCATAGGACATTCTTCCGTCAAGTGTGAAGGATCTGAACAACAACCACACACTGTCTTGGGAAGCGTTACCTGATTTAGGGAGACTGATGAGAATTTTTTCTCAATAGCGTCGAGTTTCTTCTGCATCGCTGCTATTTCGTCTTTTACTGCGATGGAAATATCGAGCTGATGAATACCTTCCCTAGATGAAGGTGGTCTTACGCTTTCCCACTGCAAAGTGTTTTCAGCAAGGTCTTCCAGATATTTCCAAGCTTCACCATCATCTTTAGACATGAAATTGCATTGACAATTTGTTTCAAGCATCTGCTTTGTCGCTGGATTAATGCCCTCATATATAATTCGGCACAAATCCCATCTTTGTATTCCATGATGAGGACATTGGACAAGCAGATCCTTGAAACATTCAAAGCACTTCCAAAATCGTTCATTGGGAAGCTGGGTGAACTGGTTGATCTCACTCCTAACACAGGCGGTCTTATGATTTGGGTAAAATTTCTTAAGGAATGCTATCACGAATTCATCCCAATTGGCAATAGAGTGTGCGACAGTATTATAAAGCCATTTTTCTGCCAAGTCGCACAAAGTGAATGGGAGAAGACGCAAGCGCATAGCATCCACAGACAGTTGTGACGTACCCATCATTGAGCATACGTTTTTGAATTTAGTGATGAAAATGTACGCGTCTTCAGACTCAGGCCCGTGAAATTTGGGCAACAGGTTGATGTGGTGGGGTTTAATTTCAAAATTATCCCCGTTGGCTAGTGGAATGGATAGACAAGTAGGAAGTGGACCACGGATATGATAGCATCTCTCTTGGAGAGAATGCGCAGTTGATTCTGCTCACCTATGGGCGGTGGCAGGGTGGTATTATAATTTGATGGAGTACCGTCCATCTCGGTCGATGTGGTGGGTGGTGGGGAAAAAGAAGATGAAGAAGTACCGATTTCGGAGTCGATAGCAGGAACGCGAACAAGACGGGCACTAGAATTCCGTGTCCAACCGAGCATGCACTAAGCGGGTTTAGCACAAGTGGCAGCGTGTGTGTGATTTAAAATCGGTTTGTTTTTTGTAAAAAAAAGTGGGACTTTAAAACAAATCACACAAAAATCCACAAACAGCCCGAGAACTGAGGTTACCTAGGTCAAGTCTCTAGACCGCTCCTAGACTTCTAAAGGACAAACCGCAGGATCAATCCTCTACCACATCTTTACTACTTTTGTGGCCAGGTAAGTGCCAGGTAAGTGAGAGGTAACTGCTATACGAATCACCGAAAATAGCGGGCCTAATTAAGTAACCACTTGCCTTTGACTCACTTGCCTAGACACCACAAAAGTTATGCGGATAAGTGATAGACTACCCACGACCTTCCTCTGTCCTTATTGAGCGCGACAGTCCTTAGAGTCTTGTCTAGATATTTTTTAAATTAATGTAGGGTTGATGCGGATGCTCGGTTTGTGATATGTGGGGCTTAGGAAGGGTGATAAAATCCCTACCTAATCTGAATTTTGGTCTTGCCCCTTAAAAATCCGTATTAAAATATGAATTAAAAAACCAATTACAAAACTTTGTAAAAAGATTTTTGAGCGGCAAAATTTTTGCAAAGAATCCTGCAGGAAAGATATTTTATTGGATTTCAAAGGAGAGATAAAGAGTTGAGAAACTTACCAGAGAAGTTAAGACCCCTAACTCCTCCCTTTAGCCGTGCTTCCGCCGTGAATGTAGCTTATTTTCCGCGGTTCCGTCGCAATGAAGAGAGATCGGTTTGAGAATTTTGCTACGTGGCCTCCTGTACTCCTCTGGATCTTGATGAATGTCTCTGGCTCTCTGTTTCCTTAAGTCTGTGACTCCAGATCTTCTTGCAAAATTCACACACAAATCATTAAATATACAATCTGCAGTTTTTGTTTTAATTATGATATAAATCAAATAAGAATTCAACACAAATAGTAAGAAAAAAATTACGCACGTATCCCTGGCAACGACGCCATTTGATTGATCTAAAAAAGGTGTTTTAGAGTTGTGTTTGTAGTAACCGCAATCAATAACGGTGTCGCATGTAGCTAGACCGAGATGAGTACGGGTCATCCTCTGGGAAATGTTGAATATTTTATTCTTACTTTAGGCGTGTTGAGAAAGAGGAAGAATAGAGGAATAAAGAATAGTGGAAATAGTTTTTAGATCTACGTTAAACACGGATGCAAAATATAGATCTAGATTAACTACGGATGTAAGTTTAATATTAAAAGGGGGCTTGTAGGGTTCATTGGGATTTATTAGTTATGGATGATTAATTAAAGATTACTCCTTTTATCCTTTAATAGATTTAAAACTAGAACGACGGTGATGCATGTAGATTAGGGTTTCTGGAGGGAAAAGGGTTCCCACTCTTAACCCCTATCTCGACATGAAACTCCGTTCATATCTAGCCTTTACCAAAATAATAGTTAATCTAATCTCTAATCGTGGTCGCGATTATCAATGAATTGATAGCGCGCCCAATTAGGATGTTAACTATTCTTTTGATAAAGTTTATAAACTTTATAGGACTTAAAAAGAGTTTAAGGATCTTCATCATCCATTAACCTACCCTAATCCCATGAACCCTAACAAACGAAGAATTACTCGCGCATGTTCGGAGAAGAAGAGATGGAGAGAGAAATCGTATTAAAAACTACAAACAGATAGAATAAGAAAACAACTACCTTTATTAATCGACAAAATTCATTTACACTTTGTTCCCTTAGAAAATGATTACCAAATGCTAGTTTTGCTTCTCGATCTCTCCTAAGGAGGTAGATGAACCGTTAATGATCAGCCTGGATGCGTCAGCCTGTCGTGGACTTCGTGATCTCCTCAGCTTGATAATTTTTCCAAGAGACTCTCGGTCCTTATTTATACTCACAGAGCCGAAACCCTAGTTTCCTAATATGGTAACTAGTTGTTACAATTCTAACCAAAAAATCCAGAATCCCAACTCCCTTAAAGTGCGACGGAACCGCGACCGTTGGATGGGTTTGACCGCGGATCCGCGGTCTTATCGTGGGATATTGGCCTTAAATTTCTAGGCTTCATCTATATAGCTCTTGGTGATCTTTTTAATATCTAGATTTTGAAAATCTTCTCTATGTTTCTGCCAGAATTGGTTTCTTCAATTTACTTGAATATTTTCGGCAGATTTGATCTCGCCAACTCGGATTTTCATGATTTTAGTCATGATATAATTCCTGCACAATTATCTCAATAAATGATGTTAGTAGAATTTGTTTTTATTTAGATATTATCTTAACCATTTGTCATGATATTTTAATTTTAAGAGAATTGGTCAAAGATATTTTATATTAAAATAGTCTAAATATTATATGAATATTATATGCTTACCATTTTCCTTTATAATGTTAATTATAATATATAAACACATGAAAATAGTATTTTTACGGATAAACCCTTATATATGTCATATTTATAATAAACATCTTTTATTATATATAAATAGTTAGGAAAATGTCATATTAAAAGGCATGTGGGCGCTCGGGCGCTAGCGCTTTGAGCGCAAGGGCGCTAGCGCCTCACATGTCAGGCACGTGGGCGCTCTGGCGCTAGCGCTTTGGGCGCTAGCATCTCACGAGGAAAAAGGGACTTGGTCCCTACAATGGATGTTATACTCCCAGAAAAGAACGCTTATTATTTTGTGTGTGTGTGTGTATGAGGAGTTAAACTTCTAGGATATTTTGAAGCTGATGAAGGGGGCTTCTCCCCCTGGAGCCCTGGATCTTCCCTAAAGTGAGGTCTTTGGAGATGAGTCTCCTTCTTCCTCCTTTGTTGGCCGGCTCTTAGATAACAAGAGGGGTGAGATTTTAAAAATCTCTCCTTTTTAAGATCTGATGGAAGATCTAAACCCCCTTTATGGGTTTTATAGTAAAAAACTATTTTGTTTTGGAAAAGGAAGAGTAAAACTCTTGATTTAATTCAAAAGAAAGAAAAAGGTTTTGGAACCTTGAGGGAGGAGAAGATCACAGATCTTGATTCTTTTTAGGAGAGAGAAAAAGTTGTTGAGATATTTTCATTATCTTTGCCTTAATAAGCTATAAACTTTACATATAACCCCTTGGGCTTTACAAAAATGGCATTTTGCCCATCCCATGCCTCATGTGCTATTTCTTTTTGCACATAAACCATGGGCTTTACAAAAATTTGGCTTTATGCCCATTTTCTTATATTTATTCATAAAATAAAATAAAAGAAATACACCAAAATTACTTATTACAAAATTTTTATTTTGGCATGGGGGAGGCCAGCCGCTTCATGTTCGGGCTCGACCCGGGCAATGGCCCACTTGACCCGGGGATCGGGCCCACTTGGCTTGGGGTTGACTTTGATTTTGACTTGGTCAACCGGAGTGTAAATTTTTACCCCAACATTGACGTATTTCTGCGACGGGGTCATTTGCTGACGTGTTTTCGCGACGGGGTCATTGGCTGACGTATTTCCATGACGGGGTCATTGGCTGACGTATTTCAGCGACAGGGTCATTGGCTGACGTATTTCCACGGCGGGGCCATTGGATAACGTATTTCCGCGGCGGGGCCATTGGATGACGTATTTCCGCGGCGGGGCCATTTGCTGACGTGTTTCCGCGACAGGGGTCATTGGATGACGTATTTCTGCGACGGGGCCATTGGATGATGTATTTCCGCAACGGGGCCATTGGATGACGTATTTCCACAACGAGGTCATTTTCTGACGTGTTTCCACGACGGGGTCATTGGATGACGTGTTTCCGAGACGGGGTCGTTGGATGACGTGTTTCCGAGACGGGGTCGTTGGATGACGTATTTCCGAGACGGGGTCATTTGCTGACGTATTTCCGCAACGGGGTCATTGGATGATGTGTTTCCACGACGGGGACATTTGCTGATGTGTTTCAGAGACGGAGGCATTTGTTGACGTGTTATCGCGACGGGGTCATTTGCTGACGTGTTACCGCGACGGGGTCATTCGCTGACGTGTTACGCGACGGGGTCATTCGCTGACGTGTTTCCGAGATGGGGTCATTGGATGACGTATTTCCGAGACGGGGTCATTTGCTGACGTATTTCCGAGACGGGGTCATTGGATGATGTATTTCCGAGACGGGGTCATTTGCTGACGTGTTTCCGAGACGGGGTCATTTGCTGACGTATTTCCGCGACGGGGTCATTTGCTGACGTATTTCCAAAACGGGGTCATTGGATGACGTATTTCCGAGATGGGTTCATTTGCTGACGTATTTTCGCGACGGGGTCATTTGCTGACGTATTTCCGAGACGGAGGTCATTGGCTGACGTGCTCTATTTTCTGCGGTGTCGGGGCTGACTCTAGATTGTCTGTGAACCGTAGAGTCTTGAGACTGGGGACTTTGCCTTGGCTCCGATTGGTGGTGTCGCATCCGTGTCCTGCTGGCATGAGGAGGAACGCCGTTGTTAGTCTTCTGGGATGCATATGTTGCTGTCGAGATCTGACTTTCCCTTTGACAGAGTTTGTTGGGACACGTGGTTCCCTTTTTCGTTTATGCCCATGGATTGTATACAGGGGTCGGTATGGACTTACCTGCAGGGCAAAAGTTTCATTCTTTCATTTTTTTATTTCTTTCCACGATACTCTATCATTTCAGCATTTTATATCGCGAAAGTTGCGATTGCCCAATCATTTCGGCTATTTTTTGCGGTGCCCAATCATTTCGACTATTTTTGTATGCATTTATTTTACTAGCTGATTTTGTTGCAAGTTTCCCTATCATTTCGAATATTTCATATGCATTTATAGCTCGCTGACTTTTTGCTGCGAGTATGGAACTTTGAATCCGATGCCAATCATAGCATCAGCATCGCTGCGACTGGAATATTGCCAGGAGCGAATCATCATTTGTCGTGAAAGGACTTGGAATTTGATACCGATTTAAACATCAGCATCGCTACCACTGGGACATTGCCAGGAGTGAATCATCATTTGCCTCTGTCGATTCGAACAAAGGTGGCTTATCAAACAGGGTTAGGATCCTGTCGACTAAGGCTTTTGACTTCATGAGCCGTAAGGGTCTCATAAAGGTGTTTCTCCCTACGAGTCGTGAGGATCTCGTAAGTGCGTTTTCTCCTTAGAAGTCATGAGGACTTCTAAGTGGTGTTTTCTCATATAAGTCGTAAGGATCTCATAAGAATATTTTCTTCTTATAAGTCGAAAGGACTTACAAGTGTCTGTTCACCAAACAGGAGGATTTCACGCCATTGGCGGAACTTGGTGGGGGAGACATTTATTTATGCCCGTGGATTGTATACAAGGGTCGGTATTGAACTGCTTGTAGGGCAAACTGGGGGATGTGATGGCTTAAGAATAGGTTCAGATCCCTGTAGCTTAAGGCTTTTGAATCTTATGAGCCGTGAGGGTCTCATAAGAGGGTTCTCCTTACGAGTCGTGTGGATCCCGCAAGTGTCTTTTCTCCTCAGGAATCGTGGGGATCCCTAAGTGTGTTGCTTCCTTGTGAGTCGTAAGGATCTCACGCAGGTATTTTCTCTTCGCAAGGTCGAGAGGACCTTGTAAGTGTGCATGAATTTTTTACAAGTCTGCGCCTTTTCGGGTTTTCACAAACTTGCCGATAGCCCTACCGTTTTAACTCACGGAGCCCTTTCGGATTTTCATCCGTGTCCATCTTGCTTATGGACGTACCTTTTTTCTCGTCAGCCCTAGGATGCTGCGGTTTGTAGTAGTTTAAAGACGTTTCGGTCCGTGGCTAGTTTCAGGACATTTCGGTTCGTTGTTAGTTTAGGAACATTTCGGTCCAAGCTAGTTTAAGGACATTACGGTCCATCGTTAGTTTAGGGATGTTTCGGTCCATTGTTCATCCTGTATGCACGTGTATCTATTACATGACGGGATACATGACGATAAAGTGGGATACACCCATTTAGGGGGTGATTTGACTTGGTTGGGGTGTTTTGTGATCCATGACTTCTTCAAATTGACGCCGACTACTGGCCTTTTCAAATATGACCATTTAGCGTTCTTGATCATCCTTACTCTTCTGACGGGCTTCGTTCAGTAGCAGGTCGATAATCTCGTCAGACAGTTCCAAGGGTTTTGGCTTCGATCTTACCCCCAGCTCCTTTATGTTGTCTTCTAATGCCGAGTGAGCTTCTTCGTTATTTAACGACGAATGAGAGATCATGTGGCAATTTGCTATATAATTTTCGAGTTCCTTTGATGAGCCGTCTCCCTCATCATTGTCGTTATCTCCACTTTCAAGGATGTGGTTGAGAAACTCTTAGAGTGTGACCGGAGTTCGCGCCTTCTAGTTATATTCTTCCAGCGCGTCAATATGCTTTTGCGGCTTCGTGCGCTTGTCGTCAGGCTGCGCGGGCTTCTTGGTATTCTCCTTCTTCTTAGAAGACTTTGACGGCTGGACCTGGGTATTTTGCTCATTGCTACCAACTCTAGGTGTCGGGCGCGTTTTCAGCATTCCTTCAATGATCTCAGGCTCTAGCGGGCTTTTCCACCTGATTGCGGGGCACGCTTGAAGATCCTTCAGCATTCTTTTTGTTTTTGCTGCAAGAACTACTTCCTATGGAGCTTCCTCTATGAATGAGCATGATGCCCCCGGCATGTCTACCCTTTTAGGAGTGTGCTGTTGTGGCAGATTTACCTTCCAGTTTTCGGACAGCGTGAATTTTCCTTGCTGGTATTGGTCTTCAACCCAGTTTTTGAAGACGTAGCAGTTTTCGATTGGATGGCCCAATACTCGGTGGTAGGGACAGTAATTGGGATTGTTGACGTCGTTCGGTTGTGGTGGGTGTCTCGGCTCTGGCAGAGTGATGAGCCCATTGCGCACCGCCAGTTCGAACAGTCTTCTTGTTTTATCCCGAGAGAATGAGTAAGGACGTCTCAATTTTCTTTGGCGAACAACCGGTCTCAGGCGACTCGGTTGTTGTTGAGCGTTGGCGACGAAGGTTGCTTTCCCTTTCCCCTTTTCATTCCGAGGATCCGTCTTTGAGGAGGACGGTCTATAGACCATCTGGTCCATTTAGGCCATCTTATCGATCAAGGCCTGGAAAGTGGTCGGCATGAAGAACATTATGAATTGAGATATGTTTTCCTGCGGATCGAGGGTTCCCACAAACATGCCGACTGCAGGCACCTCTTCTATGCGCTGTTCGCACTTCGACCATAGGTTCCTTCACCGTATCACATACTAAACTCATGTTTCTCCTGGCTTCACCCTGGCATTGATCAACGCCGTGATTGGGTTGCGTTCGCTGGCGCTTGCGAACCTTTGTGTAAATAGTAGCTCCATTTCTGCAAATATCTTGACAGAGTCATTCGGGAGCTCGGAGTACCATTCGAAGGCTGTCTTCGACAAGCTGCCAACAAACTGGCGAAGCAGCAGTTTATCATCACCCCCAGTATTACCGCACAAGGCTCTGAATTGAGCAACGTGCTGGTGTGGATTACCCGTCCCCTTATACACATGGAATTTAGGGATAGTATATCTTGGCGGGTACTTTATTTGATCATACCAACCTGGATAGGGTCGTCCAATCTTGATGATTTGGCCAGCCGCTTCGCTCACCTGATGAGCTCGTATCTGTTGAGCTATATAGTCGTCAAGGGCGGCTTTGGAGATGGTCTCTTCCCTAGCTACTGATAGAGCCGGAAGAGGGTTTGATGTCTCTCCTCTGTCATCTTCAAGGATAATCGGAGGGTCTTCAGCTGGGGGATCCGGCTGTATCATCATCCCGACCATATCTTGGAAAAGAAGTATCATTTGCTTTATGTTAGCCGCTTGTTCCTCGGCTTCTTGTTCTTTCGTCTCGAGCATTCTTCGGAGGAATTCGGCATCGGTTTCCTGTTCCTGACGCTGCTCCAACGATGTTTCCGGGCTTTCTTTTGGCCCAGTGAGTGCGGCCATCTTCGTTAGCATCTCTTGGAGCTTTTGCTGTTGTTGCTCCTGAGCCTTTGTCACAGACCGTGTAAGTGGTCGATGACCCGTGGAGATACGGCTATCCTCTTTTCCGGACGCCATGTAAATGGTGTGCACTATAATGTCCCCAGACTTGGGGCGTTTGTATTCAGCGCCTTTGAGCTTTGTCGCAGACACGAGGATCTTCTCCGGCCTTCTCCTTTTGTGGGCGGTCAAAGTTGAGGTGGCCGTTGCAGCAGGCACCCAAACAGACGACACCTTCTGTTGTACGACAGGGTGGTCCTTCTCTTACCGAACCTTCATCTTCTTCTATGGGTGGGGGTAATCTTTGTCAATCACAGAGTCCTGGACTCTTCGCCAGACCCTATGGATTTTGAAGGACAGCCGCTGAGGAGGCTGTTCTGACTTCGTCTTTGTAACGTTCTCCACTGGTGGAGGAGACTTTTTCAACACGGCAGTTGGAGAATTCTTGTGCACCCTCCTGAGCGGCTCAAAGCTGTTCCCGGTTGGAATAGCAGCATCAATTTCCACCATCAGAGCTGGTGGAGTCAGTCCAGAGGGAGAGCTGCCCCCAGTTTTCCTTACTCGGCGCCAGTGGTGAAGTCGATCGCGTCTTGCAGATGCTATTGGCTAAGTTATGGGGGTGGCTTCATCATGCCCCATGTTCTGGTGAAGGGCTGCCGTCGGTGCCAGCCTATCGAAGACTGACGTCTGCTGAGAAGAAACGTCCAGCCTATCGAAGACTGACTTTTGAGCGGGGGAAGCAGCCTTGGTGACTTTGTCTGAAGCGGGAGTTGGAGCGGGCAGTCTTGCAACGACTGAACTTTAGCAGGAGAAGCTGCTTTGATGATTTCCTCTACTTGAGCCGGAATGGCTATCCGCTTTGGGATAACCCGTTTAGGTATTGCAGGCTTCTTCATGGGCCCACTTAAGCTCAGGCTCAGCCTGTCGAAGACTGATGCAGTAGACTTGGAATTGTACGACCCGTTAAGAAAGGCTGTGGTAGTGGTGAGCCGATCAAAGACCGACTTCTTCGGTGCTTCCCGTGACGGCATTGGGACACTGAAGCTTGTCGGTAGGATCGTGGTCCCAAAGAATAGTCCACTGGTGGCCTGAGTCACCTGTTCCACTGGCATGGTGAAGATGGAGGTCTCTTGGGGCCCATAGGTCACTCCTCCGTCGAGGAAGGAGTGGGAGATGTTGTTGCAGTTGGTGCAGTTGGAAGCCATTTTCTCTGCACGGGAGCAAGGCACCAAATCTCAGTACCTCGAATCCAGGGCAACCTCATTAAACCGCGATTCATTCACGAACACGACACATTAAACCACCGGGCATGCCAGAATCTGTTCTCCGCCGAAAGACGCGATCGGGATGTTGGGACGTCTGGCCTGAATTTTGGGGGCAGATGCTATTTGGTTTATCCGTCCACCTCTCCGAAGATGCCAAGTCGATTTGTGGCATCGTGTATCGGAGGTTTAGACGAATGCGGCCGTTGTAGCAGACTTCGTCAGATTCCCCCTCATTGTGAGGGGTTTTTGATTGTGGGGATGCTCTTCCCTACAGGTGCAAACCCCTGCAGTTAGTTACGCTACCGCATCGCGGTAACCACTTTCTCCTTCTCCAGATGGCCACTTCGTGTTGTGTGTGTTTGTTTTAGTTTTGGTTTCCCATGGATTGTATACGGAGACTAATTTATGTTGTCACCCGTAGGGCGTGGATTAGTCCAAATCTGTATTTTCTTAGATTTGGGTTTGGGTTGGTTTGAGGACCGTTAGTCTTGTTTTAGACTAAGATCAACTCAAACGTTTGTTGAGAATACATTAGTCTAATTTTAGACTAAGATCTACTCAACATGATTTTGGGATCATTTAGATCCAACGAAAGAGTATTTGGACTTTATCGTTTTAGTCTAGGGACAGTGCGGTCCATTGGGTTTAAGGACATCATAGTCCATGAGTTTAAGGACCTCATAGTCCGGTTTAAAAACATCATGGTCTGTACGGTTTAAAGATATCATAGTTTGGTTTAAAGAAATTATAGTCTGTAAAGTTTTGGTTTAACCGTTTGGGGATGCACCAAAAGTTATTGGTTATTGGAACCCTCCATCTTTCTGAAGACGTTGAAGAATTACAACGACATGTATCAGAGGTATGAAGATATGTACTCTTAAACCAATGTTGGTTGGGAGATCTATAGTTAGGTTTGCGACTAAGACCAATTAAAAAGATTGTGAGCACATGGGCTCGGTTAATTTGGATTAGGGACTTTTGGCCAAATTGGGCTCAGCCCATTCAGTTCTAAATAAAGTGTTTGAACACTTGTTTGGACTCAGTCCACTCATTTTGAATAAAATGTTGAATATTTGTTTGGGCTCAGCCCCTTTTTTTATTCAATAATGGTGAGCATTGATTTGGGTTCTGAAACCCCTTTTTCTTTTTGTCTTTTATTGAGTGTTGAACACTCTTTATGGCGCAGAGCGCTTTATGTACGGAGCCTTTATATACAAAGCGCTTTATGTACAGAGAGCTTGGCGCTGAGCGCCAGACTTGAAGTGCTAAGGCGCTTCTTCTGAAATAGCGCCCACGTGGGGAGCACGTGGTGTGCTTAGCCCTGAGTGCCAGATTTGGAGCGCCGGAGCGCTAAAGCGCTTCTTTTAGAATAGCGCCCACGTAAGGGGCAAATGGAGCGCTTGGCGCTGAGCGCCAGACTTGGAGCGCTGGAGCGCTTCTTTTGAAGTAGCTCTCACGTGAGGAGCACATGGAGCGCTTGGTGCTGAGCACCAGACTTTGAGCGCTAAGGCGCTTCTTTTAAAATAGCGCTTGGAGCGCTGGACATTGAGCGCCACACTTGGAGCGCTAAGGCGCTTCTTTTTAAAATAGCGCATGGAGCGCTAGGGGCTGAGCGCCAGACTTAGAGCGCTAAGGCGCTTTTTTTTAAATTGGAGCGCTAAGCCTCTTCTTTGACAACTCTGATCAGTTCTGTGCTCTGAGAATTAAATTCTCGGTTATAAGAGACTTTGTCTCATGGATGTTCCCCTCCGAACATCGGCACACAGGACCGCGATGTCCTGACGCTGAAATTCGGGGCAGATGCTATATGGTTTTATCCGTCTACCTCTCCGAAAATGCCAAGTTGATTTATGGCACCGTGTATCGGAGGTTTAGACGGATGCAGCCGATGTAGCAGACTTCGTCAGATTCCCCCTCGCTTGAGGGGTTTTTGATTGTGGGGACGCTCTTCCCTGCAGGCGCAAGCCCCTGCAGTTAATTACGCTACCGCATCGCGGTAACAACTTTCTCCTTCTCCAGAATTTCACTTCGTGTCGTGTGTGTTTGTTTTGTTTGTGGTTGCCTGTGGATTGTATACGGAGACTGAATAATGCCGTCGCCCGTAGGACGTGGACTATTCCAAATCCGTGTTTACTTAGATTTGGGTTTGGTGTTTTTTAGTTTAAGGATGCATTAGTCGCGTTGCGGCTAAGATCAACTTAAACGTTCGTTAAGGATACAATAGTCCTGTTTGAGACTAAGATCAACTTAACGTGATAATCCATTTAATATCTGGCCATCGGGACTCGTCACCTCTCTAACATCGTTGAAGGATTACAACGGCAGATGTCAGAGGAGTTCAGAGATGTACCCTTGAACCAAAGTCGATTTAGGGTTTTATAATCCGTTTAAATGTTTAAGGATACGTTAGCCGTATTTGGGGCTAAGATCAACTTAAACGGGACCGTTTAGATCTAGCAAAAGAGCATTTGGAGGCTCTATTGTTCCAGTTTAGGGACGTAATGGGCCATAGGTAGTTTAAGGACGTTGCGGTCCATATTCCAATTTGGGGACGTGGTGGTCCATTATTAGTTTAAGGACGTTTCGGTCCGATATTAGTTTAACGACGTTTCGGTCCGATATTAGTTTAAGGACGTTTCGGTCCACGAGTTTAAGGACCCCGCAGTCCATATTCATATGTGGTCGTTGGGACCCGTCACCTCTCTGACGTCGTTGAAGGATTACAACGACAGGTGTCAGAGGAGTTCGGAGATGTACCCTTGAACCGGTAGTAAATTTATTTAAGAGAGCAATCTTGCTCAGTCAATTTAATTTAAGGACTTATGGCCAAAATTGGGCTAAGTCCAGTTTCAATATATTTTTTTTGTCTGAGGCATGTGCTAGGGCTTTACCCCTTTTTAGTAATGCACTGCATTATTCTTGTTTTGGTCGGGCTTTGCCCTTTTCTAAATGATGCAGAGCATTTATTTTTTTGTTTGGGCTTTGCTCCCCTTTTAAAATGCATAGCATTTTTTTTATTAGGCCTGTTAGGCCTTTTAATTGGGCTATGTCCCTTTTCTTTAATAATGCAGAGCATTAAATACTCTGACAGTGCCCCACGTGGCTTGTCAGGCGCTTTGCGCTAAGTAATGAGCGCAAACTCATATGGTGGTGACACGTGTCGCGCTCTGGTGAGTGCAAGCGCAATAGCGCAGTGCGCTGCGCTAATGCGCTGCGCTGTTGCGCTGCTGACACGTGGCGCGCTCTGGTGAGTTGCGCCAATTCCAGAGAGCAAAGCTCTATTTCAAGAGCGCGTAGCGCAAGTTGTTTTGTAGCTGACACGTGGCGCTCTCTCAAGAGCGGAACAACGCAGTTTGGAAGTGCAAAGCACTAAGAATCTTTTAGATTCAAGAACAGGAGTGCAGAGCACTATTTGATTTCTTGATCTAATTTAGATCAAAGAAAATAAATTTTTCTTTTCTGTTTCAAGAACCAGAGGTTCATAAAAAAGTGCAAAGCACTATTATTACTTATTTTTCTTTTTATTTAAAATTATTGATCTTGTTCTTAGATCAATAATCTGTCCATAAGAGAATTTTCTCTTTTTCCTAAAGGTTTTTACCTTCTGTTGTTCTTGAGGAGTTCTCAAGAGTTCTCTTCTCTTTTTTTTTAGAAAGATGTTCATCCTTTTTAATTGAGGCCTAGGGTCCTTTTTATAGTGTCCATAAATTAGTTAAATTTGTTAAAGAGATCTTTCTCTGAGTGATTTGGGGAATTTTCCCCACCGTTGGATCTTTTGATCCAAGGGCTTCTGCTTTGTAGAAGAAAATCTTCTTGTTTTAACAAGAACAGAAAAGATTTCTTGGAAATTTAATTCTGTTTGGCGCAGATGCCCCAGCGCGTGACACGTGTCGCGCAGCGCACTGCGCTAGCGCATCTGCGCTGACACGTGTCGCGCGCAGCGCACAGCGCAGCGCAACTGCGCTAGCGCATCTGCGCTGACACGTGTCGCGCAGCGCAGTGCTTGCACAGCTGAAGCGTTGCTTCATTAAAATAGAGCTATGCTCTAATTGAAAATAGAGCTATGCTCTGATTGGGCGCGCCTTCTTGGGCGCTGCGCTGACGTATCAGCGCTTGATATGTGGCGCATTGCGCCCGAGATTTGAAGCGTTGCTTCAGAATTTTGAATTTTGAATTTCAACAGAGCTTTGCTCTGATTGGGCGAAACAAATGCCCCCACCCCACCGTTGCGCTTACGTGGCCCCAAACGTGAGCGCAACGGTGGCGGAATTCCAACCGCCGCGACAACTTTTGGAAATCGAAGAGACACTTGAGGCTTATAAATAGGACCTTTGGTCCCCCACAGATGCTTATCATCTTTCAGATTTTTATTTTCAAAAACTTCAGAGCTTTGCTCTTGCCTTCAAGAACTCTAGAGCTTCGCTCTTCTTTCCAAAGTTTTTTAGAAAAAACTTTAGGTAAAATTGATTCTTAGATTAAATTAATTTTAATTGATCTTAACCAGCAGAGCTTTGCTCTCATAGATCTTTTGATCTAAAGAGATCCCCATTGGGGTTTCACTAGCAGAGCTTTGCTCATTTTCAAAGTTAGAGACTTTAGGTAAAATTAATATAATTTAAATTAGTCTCAGTCAAAGAGCTTTGCTCTCACAGATCTTTTGATCTAAAGAGATCCCCATTGGGGTTTCATTGAGCTTTTGTTCATGGGTTTTAATCCCTGAACAGAGCTTTGCTCTTTAGGAATTTAGCCCTCTATGTATATTATTTTTCTTCTATCGCTAATCTTCCTGTGGTATTTCCTCTAGGCATAATGGCGGTGCACCTATACAGTTTGCACGAGTTCATCACCTATGACGATATCCGCGTATAGGGTCGTCAACAAAACCAGGAGTTTACAGATGCTCAATGTGCAGAGGTTATGGGTCGTCTGAACGCAAGCGGTGGTTGGCTGCTACCCCATCGTTCGGCTCTTTTGAAAGTCGTGCTGGGAGCAATATGGAGAGCACTTCCGAGTCTTCACGAGGCCCTGCCGCTCAATGTGCTGGATGATGCCGAGGACAAGGTGCATTCAGTGTACCTGACGGGGCTGATCTCGAAAAGACGGCGGGACAGCCTCATTGACATCCTACATCAAATCTTCCAGCAGACGACGATAGTTGCTGCTTATCGGAGGCCGGGAGGGCTTGCCGATGATATTGACACAGAGGAGCGCGAAAGACTGCGCATAAGAATAATCAGAAAGGCTAGAAGGACTCTGGATGGCCTTACTTTTGACTTTCTCAATCCGTGCCCTGGATCTGAAGTTATTCCATTGTAATAATATTTTTCGTTCACTGTTTTTTATGATTGTAAGAATTTTTTGGCAATATGAATGGAAACTTTTTATTTCAGGTTGTCTTATTTCTCGTCCTGAGTCTTCTGCCCATGCATGAATGAGTGTGTCTCGAATGCTCGATTAAATGTAAATCAGATGTTCTTTCTGTTATTTTCTCCGTCTTTCCTTTCTTTTATTATCAGCATATCACCTTAGCAAACATAGTTGACGGATGATTAGAATGAGTATCCTGACTTTCTTAAGAAATAACGATGGCTCAGGCCGCAGGTTCAGATCTGCTGCCTAAGACTTTTCAACTCTATAAGCCGTGAGGGTCTCATAGAGACTTTTCTCCCTACGGATCGAGAGGATCTCGTAGGTGTGTTTTCTCCTTAGGAATCGTGAAGATTTCTAAGTGTGGTTTTCTCTTATAAGTCGTAAGGATCCTATAAGAGAATTTTCCCTCTTACGAGTCGAGAGGATTCGTAAGCGGTTGTTTCCCTCCTTATCGAAAATCGACTTTGGAGAGTGAGACCCGTGAATAGTATGCAAGAGACCATTTTGGATTGACTTGCAGGGCCCCATTGTTCAGGAAGCAAGCTTTTCAATCCTTGCTGCCTGAGACTTCATCTTGCAAGTTGAAACGAACCGGGAATTCTCCCACAGAGACAGTAGTGGCTCTGCGTGGGTCAAGAAGCTCTCGTCACGGAGTGTTTGTATCCGTGAGTCGAGGAGTTTGCTAGGGATTATTTGTTTCCCAAGCGCCAAGGATTATTTGTTTCCTTGGGGTTTGAAACGAGTCGAGGATTCCCACGGAGACGCTGGTGGCTCTGCGAGTCGACGCGGATCAGGAGGCTCTCGTCAAGGAGTGTTTGTATCCGTGAGTCGAGGAGTCTGATGAAGATACTGGTTTCTTCGGAGTTGGACTGAACCGTCGAGATTTAGCTTCGCCTTCTGGCGGAGCCTGCTGGGAAAGTATGGTTCCCTCTTTGTTTACGCCCTTGGATTGTATACAGGGATCGATGTGATCTTAACTGTAGGGCCAAAGTTTTATCATCTTCCTTTTTTTTGTTTTATTTCCGCGATGCTCTATCATTTCAGCTTTTATATCGCGAAGGTCGCGATTGCCCAATCATTTCGGCTATTTTTCGCGGTGCCCAATCATTTCGGCTATTTAATTTATTTTTACTCGCTGTTTTCTATTGCGAGTTACCCAATCATTTCGGCTATTTTGCATGCATACATTTTTACTTGCTGTTTTTTTATTGCAAGTTGCCCCATCATTTCGGCTATTTCGTATGCATGTGCGGCCTACTGGCTTTTCGCCGTAAGCCGGGAATCAGACACCGATTTCGGCATCAGCAACGCTACAATTGGGATATTGCCAGGAGCGAATCATCATTTGCCTCTGTCGATGTCGAACGAAGGTGGCTTAGCGAACAGGGTTAGGGTCCCGTCGACTAAGGCTTTCAACTTCATGAGCCGTAAGGGTCTCATAAAGGTATTTCTCCCTAGAAGTCGTGAAGATCTTGTAGGCGTATTTTCTCCTTAGGACTCGTGAGGATTCCTAAGTGTTCGTTTCCTCTGTAAGTCATAAGGATCCTACAGGAGGGTTTTCTCCTCATAAATCGAGAGGATTTACAAGGGTTGTTCACCATGCAAACATATCCCCAGTCTCGGATGAGACTTGATTAGGGAATGTTTATTCGTGCCCGTGGATTGTATACAAGGGTCAGTATTGGGCCACTTGTAGGGCAATATTGGAAATTGTGGGGATTGCTTAAGCACAGGTTTAGGTCTCTGTAACTTAAGACTTTCAAATCTTATGAGCCGTGAGGGTCCCATAAGAGAGTTCTCCTTACGAGTCGTGAGGATCTCGCAAGTGTATTTTCTCCTTAAGGATCGTGGGGATCCCTAAGTGTGTTGCTCCCTTGTGAGTCGTAAGGATCTCACGCGGGTGGTTTCTCCTTACAAGGTCGAGAGGACCCTATAAGTGTCTTTTAACGAGGTTGCGCCCTTTCGGGTTTTCACAAACACTCGCCGATAGCCCTGCTGTTTTTACTCACGGAGCCCTTTCGGGTTTTCATCCGTGCCCTTTTTGCTCATGGACGTACCGCTTTTTTATTCTTTTTATTTTTATATATATATTTTTTTACGAGGTCGCGCCCTTTCGGGTTTTCACGAACACTCGGCGGTAGCCCTGCTGTTTTTACTCACGGAGCCCTTTCGGGTTTTCATCCGTGCCCTTTTTGCTTATGGACATACCGTCTTTATTTATTATATATTTTTTATATATATTTTTTATTCATCTCGTCAGCCTGAGAATGCTGTGGTATTAGTTTAAAGACGTTTCGGTCTGCTATTAGTTTAAGGACATTTCGGTCCGCTATTAGTTTAAGGACATTTCGGTCCGCTATTAGTTTAAGGACATTTCGGTCCGACATTGAGAGGATGGCTACTGCTTATAAAACTTGAGCTTAGGAAGATAGCGAGCGGACATGGTCGTCGTCATCTATCATTGACCTAGGCTGTGGCTCATTAAACGTAGTATTTCTTCAGGAAGCGACCGTTTATCGGCCTGAAAGGCCTTTCACCGTGCATGTCCATGAGTAGATAGGCCCCACCCTGGTAAACTTTATCTATGATGTACGGGCCTTCATAGTTTGGCTCGAATTTTCCCCGCTTGGCACGATTGGGGATCATAGGCCTTTTGACCACTAGCACGAGTTCGCCTTGGTGGAATGTCCTCGGTCGGGTCAATCTTTCGTATGAGCGCATCATCTTTGCTTTATAAGCTTCCAGATTTTGCTGCGCTATGAGCCTAGTTTCGTCAAGGGCGTCAAGCTCCTCAAGCCGAAGGTGGGCATTTTCTTCGCCCGTCAGCTCGTAGTGGACTGCCACTCGTAGAGAGGGTAACTCTATCTCGAGGGGGAGTACTGCTTCTGTACCGAACACCAACGCGTACGGCGTTGTGTTCGTGGCCGTCTTGAACGTAGTTCGATATGCCCAAAGAGCTTCTTGCAGTCTTTTGTGCCAATCTTTCTTATTACGGGACACCGTTTTCTTTATGATTTTTGTTAATGTCTTGTTGAAGGCTTCAGCTAGTCCATTGGCTCGCGGATTATAAACCGAGGAATATCTCCAGTCTATATTATGCTGTTGCGCGAAGCGACTGATCTTGTGGCTTCTGTAAGCTGGCCCATTATCGGAGATGATCCGTCGCGGAGTTCCAAATCGATATATGACATGCGTCTTGAAGAAGTGGAGGATATTTTCCGTCTTCACCTCTCTTAACGGTACTGCTTTTGCCCATTTAGAGAAGTAGTCAGTCGTCGCCAGGATGAAACGATGTCCCCTAGACGATGCTAGTTCGATGGGGCCGACTATATCAGTCCCCACATCTCGAATGGACAGCTAGCCACCGTTGGATGTAATGGATTTGGGTGCTGGTGGATGAAATCCCCATGAATTTGACACGAGTGACACTGCTTCGCATATTCGAGACAGTCTTGAATCATTGTGGGCCAGTAGTAGCCCATCCGTTTTATCTTCAACTTAATCTTTGGGCCCGCTTGATGAGAACCGCAGAGTCCGTCGTGAACTTCCTGGACGACCCTTTTTGCTTCGTCAGGTCCCAAGCATCTCAACCATAGAGAATCAAACGATCTCTTGTACAGAGTATCGTTGACGAAAGTGAAAGACAGGGCTCGTTTCATGAGCTGATGTCTTGTGGACGCTTCTTCAGGCATTCGGTGGGACTTGAAGTAGTCTATGAAGACCTCTCTCCAATCCTCAACATTCTCATGGTCTTTTATTTGTAAGGTCGCTTGCTCAGTCACTCCCTTCTCTTCGGATGATCCCGGAGGTATTTCTGCGGGGGCGAGCACCCGACGACTTTGTACCATGATTCTAACCTCATCGAGGTTCTCGTCAGCCAGTTCTTTAGCAAGCTTAGCTAACACGTCCGCTTTGCTATTTTCTGCGCGTGGTATACTTTCCAAAGTATAGGAGGGAATTTGGGTCAGCAGTTGTTAAACCTTTTCCCCGTATTTTACCAATTCCGGTTTGCATGTTTGGTAATCGCCGTTCACTTGACTAACGACTAGCTGAGAGTCCCCATATATGAGGAGGCTTTCAATTCCCATGTCAATGGCGATCTCGAGACCTGCTATCAAAGCTTCATATTCAGCTTCATTATTCGTTCTCGGCTCTGTCAAGGAGAAAGCGAAGCGCATTATTCCTCCTTGTAGGGTCACGAAGATAAGGCCTACTCCCGATTTGATCATTGGCGTGCTTTGTTTGTGCTTTTTCATGGAAGATGCTCCATCGAAATAAAGCTCCCAACGGGTATCACCACTGTCGATTGCGTCGAACGCATGTTTGTCTGGCAAATCGCACTTTAGGGGAGAATCGGCAGGTATCGGGTGCTCAGCAAGGAAGTCGGCGATGGCCTGGCCTTTCACTGCCTTGAGAGGTCGGTACGTTATCGAGAACTCCATTAAGAGCAGGGCCCATTTAGCGAGTCGTCCCGTCAATATGGCCTTTGACATTAGGTATTTGAGAGGGTCCACCTTTGAAATGAGATGGACTTCATGTGCTAATGCGTAATGTCTAAGCTTTGTTATTGCGAAGATCAACGCTAAGTAGTGTTTTTCAATGGGGGAGTAGTTGCTTTCTGCCCCCAGCAGAACTCGACTTAAGTAGTAGAGTGCTCTTTCTTTTCCCTGGTCATTCTCCTGCGCCCATAACACGCCTAAAGAACCTTCAAGAGCAGTTGTATAAAGAATGAGAGGCTTTCCCTTAACCGGAGCAGCCAACACCGGCGGGTTCTGCAGGTATTGCTTGATCTCGTCTAGCGCGTTTTGGCATCTTTGATCCCAGACGAATGGGGTTCCCTTCTTCATCAGGTGGCTATAGGGACGGCACTTGCCTGAAAGATTGGCTATAAATCGCCGTATGTATGCGAGCTTCCCTTGGAGAGACCGCAACTGTTTGAGAGTCCTCGGCGGAGGAATTTCCATGATTGCCTTGATCTTGGACGGATCTATTTCGATACCTCGGTGTCGAACGATGAATCCCAGGAATTTGCCCGAGGAAACCCCGAATGCACACTTCAGAGGGTTCATCTTCAAATTGTATTGTCGAAGACGTTGAAATACGGTCTTCAGATGCTCGAGATGTTCCTCATATGATTTGCTTTTAACAACGAGGTCGTCGATATAGCATTCGACGATTTCGTGTATAAGGTCATCGAAGATCTTCGTCATGGCCCTTTGGTAGGTGGCACCGGCGTTCTTTAAACCGAAGGGCATCACCTTGTAACAGAATATTCCCAAAGGAGTCCGGAAAGCCGTATGTTTCTGGTCTTCAGGATGCATTTTTATTTGATTATATCCTGATGAGCCGTCCATGAATGAGAAAATCTCATGCGTGGACGTATTGTCTATCATCAGTTCGGTGACTGGTACTGGGAAATCATCCTTTGGGCAGGCTTTGTTGAGATCCCGAAAGTCCACACATATGCGCACCGTTCCATTTTTCTTCATCACTGGGATGATATTAGCAATCCATTCAGGGTATTGAACCTCCTGGATAAAGCCAGAGTCTATCAGCTTTTTGACTTCAGCGTTGATGCTCATCTCGAGCTCAAGCCGCATTCTTCTCGGCGCTTGTTTAACTGGCTTGACACCCGGGGATATCGCCAGTCTATGGACAGCAACTTCTGGATCAAGTCCTGGCATCTCGGAATAGTTCCATGCGAAGCAATCTTTATGATGTACAAGGACGTCCTTTAATGCAGCCACCTTTTCTTCAGACAACAGCTCGCTGACAAATGTCGGTCGCGGATCGTTTACCGTCCCCAACTCAATCTTCTTAAGGTTATCTGCAGTGATATGGATTCCATCATCCAGCTCTTTTGGCGCTGGTAGGAATTCTGAGATTATCTCGTCGCTGCTGTTTTCGAAGCACCAAGGGAGCTCATCTATGTCCTCGGGCTCTTCTTTTAATATTGTAATCATGTGACAGGTGCGAATTCGCTTCCAATCCCAATGTGGAACTAGTTCCTCTTTCGTGGCCTTGAGCTCATGCTTTTGTGGTGGCGTTACCCTCCAGTTGTCGGACAGAGCGAACTTGCCAAGCTGATACTGATCTTCAACCCAATTCTTAAAGGTGAAGCAGTCTTCGAGCGGGTGCCCTATTATTCGATGGTAAGAGCAATAGTTTGGGTCAGAGACTTCGCTTGCTTGTTCGGGGTGCTTGGACTCCGGCAGTGTGAGCATCTGATGTTTTAGAGCAAGCTCAAATATCCTCCTCGTCTTATCCCGAGGAAAAGAGTATGCTCGACTCATTTTCTTCATGAGGGATAGATCAATAACGCTCGACTCCCGTTTGCGTGGCTTTTTAGCCTTGCTTTGTTGTTGTTGAGCGTCTTTTTGGCCTTTCGACTTATTTCTGCTTTTGAGCTGAGCCTTCTTTATAACGGGTTGACAAGGAGCGGCATTTTCATCCTTTACGGCCTGTTGGAG
The DNA here is from genome assembly GCA_030015575.1 of Agapanthus africanus. Lineage (NCBI taxonomy): Eukaryota > Viridiplantae > Streptophyta > Magnoliopsida > Asparagales > Amaryllidaceae > Agapanthus > Agapanthus africanus. The sequence continues at coordinate 402,553,944 of CM057349.1, read as the reverse complement.
AAGGCGTTGCGTCTTGGCTTTCTCGTAGATGGCCGTCTCACGGTTGTGATCATCTCGGACTTTTTGACCAGCTTTCTTTATAAGTCTGTCCATTTGTTCCTCGAACGACGGACCGGGCTCTTTTGCATCTGGAACTTTTGCTGGCTTAGGATTAGCGTCCTCCCATTGAGCATCCGCTTCTTCATCAAGGTCATACACGACGTAGCAGCCGGATAGTAACTCTCGTTTCTTTGACCGGATGTATCCAAGCCCTCTTGTTTCCATTCTCCCGTTAGGCAGTTTGCGTTGGGTCCCGGGAACGTTCCAGACCCTGTCATAGAATTTGGCCTCTCTAACGGTCTGTTTGAAAGATATCCCTTGGCGTTTCAGCTGCTTCTTCAAACCCTCTGTATAATATCTGGGAAGACGGATAGGCTGAAGCCTGTCGAGCGCAGGATCTGCGCCATGCCAGATTTCTTTTTTCACCTTGGTTTCTTCAGAGCGGTAAAACAGAACTGCTTTCTCGTTTTCTCACCTGGGAAGGATATAGAATGTCCGCAGCTCTTCTACACTGTAGATATTAAGTGCGTCCAGTTCTTTATGATGTTTAGGCGGCACCATGGCGACTTGCAGACTTTGCTCTTCATCAGCGGAAGCTTGTATTGAAGGTCGAGCAGAGAATACGACATGGACCTCGTCCTCCGAACCGCTACCAAAGACCAATGTAGGAGTGGACGGTCCTGGCTTGTTACGTTGGGGCGGACCCGAATACACTATCTCCTCTTCTTCCTCGGTGTCACTGCCGAAGACAAGGATGGTGGCATTAGTTTTATTCTCCGGCTTGTGACACTTCTCCGTGTCTTCGAAATCCGGCAAGAAGTATTTAGCATCTTCGTATTTGCGGACCTCGTTCACAGAGAACGGGTTCAGTTCTCCCGTCACGGTATACTAGAAACCATCCTTAAAATACTTCATACACTGATGTTGTGTAGAAGGGATAATGTTGTACTCGTGTAACCATGGTCTGCCGAGCAAAGCGTTGTAGCATGTCTTGGCGTCTATGATGTGGAACTTAATGTCCGTGACGAGTAGCCCGAAACGTAGTGTCAGTATCATAGATCCAAGAGTCTTTGACGATTAGGAGTCAAACCCGGAGATGGTGACTTGTCCCGAGCAAGGTGCTGGACGCTCATGCAGATTTCCTTCAACACCCGCACGTTGAGTAGGTTAACAGACGACCCGTTATCGATCAGGATTTTGCCTATCTTTATATCATGGCAGTATCCCGAGACATAGAGAGGGCGATTGTGTTCGCACGTCCCAAGTAGAAGGTCTTCATCGCCAAAAGTAACATCAGCCGTGTGCACTTCCTCTAATTCATCCTTCATCTTTTCCTCGGTCAGGCATGCTTGGAATTGTTCCGGGTCTTGGAGCGCCTTAATCAACGAATCTCTCGCCTCTTTTGATAGCAAAAGGGCGTCAAGAATGCTGAGCTGTGAGGGAAGCTTCCTTAGATGTGCTAAGACGTTGTAATCCACCTTATTCTTCTTTGGTGGGTCTTTGGCAGCTAGCTCTTCCACCACTTGGTCATCTAAGATGATATCTTCAGAGACCTTTTCTTTCCCTTTATCTTTTCTGTTCGAGGGTCCGAGGTTCTTTTCGGGCAGCGTGCGATTACGTAGCCGGATATTTTCGCAAACCTTTGGTTCTTCTTCTGTTCTCGAAGCGGACTCTTTGAAGAGAGGGGCAAGTTCTAGTTCTTCATCAGAATCACTCCCGAATATAGGCACTTGTGATCCACCGGTGTTAACCACGCGACAATCGCCAGCAGTTCTTTTAAGCCTTTCGGTCATATTTCTTTGCTCTCGACGAGCTTTACGCTTTTCCCGCTTAAAGTGTTGTCGGTGAGCAACGTATCCTTGCCACCATCTATCGAAAGCTTTGCACTCTTGAGTGGGGTGCGAAATCTTTTGATGATATAAGCAATAGGAGGGGTGCATTTCCATTTCACCGGTGATGCTTCCTTCAGAGGATGGTAGCTTCATGCCCATTGATATGGCCTTAGCAAACTTTTTCCTCATCTTGAATTGGCTTTTGACGGTAGCGGAGATGTTCAGCTCCAACGGGATCGTCTCGGCTCCTTCATCAAGTCGCTGGCGCTTGGCCCTTTCAAATATAACCGCCTCGCGCTCCCGATCAGCTTTACTTTTCAACCGAGCCTCATTAAGGAATGCGTTAATTACTTCATCTGATGGCCCCAGAACTTTTGGTTCAGAATCTGCCCCCAGCGTTTCAGTACAAGGGGTCTCCTCATCGTTCGAATGGGAAATCATATGACAGCTCGCCACGCATTCTTCAGCTTCATCTGACGAACTTTCTCCCTCACCTTCGTCTTGAAAGACGTGGTTGAGGAATTCTTGGAGCGTAATGGGAGTCCGCGCCTTTTGGTTGTATTCTTCGAACGCGTCAATTTGCTTTTGTAAGTCCGTGTGTTTGCCACCAGGCTTCACGGGCTTCTTAGATTTCTTCTTCTTCTTTTTCGAAGATTTTGACGGCTGGCTGCAAGTGCTTGAACCGCCACCATCGGTCCTTGGAGTTGGACGTAGCTTCAACATCCCTTCAATGACCTGCGGTTCCAACGGATTTTTCCACTTGACTGCTGGACATGTCTGAAGATCGCTTAGCATCCTCTTTGTCTTGGCTGATAATACGACCTCCCAAGGAGCTTCTTCAATGACGGAGCATGTTGCCCCCGGCGTATTCGTCCCCTTAGAGGTGTGGGGCTGCGGGGGATTCACCTTCCATTTGTCAGATAACGCGAACTTGCCCTGTCGGTACTGGTTTTCAAGCCAATTCTTGAAAACGTAGCAATCTTCGATCGGATGGCCTAGTACATGATGGAAAGGACAGTAGTTGGGCTCGTTGACGTCACTTGGTTGCAACGGAAATTTTGGATCCGGCAAATTTATGAGTCTGTTGCGCAACGCCAGCTCGAATAACCTCCTCGTTTTATCACGGGGAAAGGAATAAGGACGTCCCATCCTATCCTCAAGGGGCACGTACGGTCGCGTATTATTTTGACGAGCAACCGGCTTCGAGTCGCTCAGTTGTTGTTGAGCATTAGGGACGACGATCGTTTTTCCCTTCCCTTTGTCATTTCGGGTGTATGGCCTTGGAAGAGGGGGTTTATGGCCCATTTGATCCATTTGCGCTAGTTTGTCAATCAAGGCCTGGAAGGTAGTCGGCTTGAAAAACATCATGAACTGCGAGATGGTTGCTTGTGGATCGAGGGTTCCCACAAACATACCCACCGCGGGAGCTTCTTCAATGCGCTGCTCACATTTCGACCATAAGTTACGCCATCGTATAGCGTACTGAACCCACGTCTCGCCGGGTTTTACCCTGGCGTTAATCAGTGCTGTCATCGGGGTACGTTCACTGGCGCTTGCAAAACGCTGAGTAAACAACAGCTCCATCTCCGCGAAGGTTTTAATAGAGTCGTTCGGGAGCTCAGAGTACCATTCGAACGCTGTATCTGATAAGCTTCCAACAAACTGGCGAAGCAACAGCTTGTCATCACCGCCGGTGTTGCCGCAGAGTGCCCTGAACTGGGCAACATGCTGATGAGGATTGCCCGTCCCTTTGTAGACATGGAACTTAGGAATTGTATAACCTGGCGGGTACTTGATTTGATCGTACCAACTTGGGTATGGCCGCCCCATTTTTACGACCTGACCGGCCGCTTCGGTCGCATGATGAACCCGTATTTGCTGGGCGATATATTCGTCCAAGTCAGTTTTAGAAATTGTATCCTCTTTAGCCGTTGACAAAGCTGGCAGAGGATTTGATGTCTCTCCCCTATCATCTCCAAGGACGACCGGGGGCTCTTCGGCCGGAGGATCTTGTTGTATCATCATCCCTATCATGTCTTGGAAGAGGAGGCCCATACGCTGTATGTTGGCTGCTTGTTCGGTGGCCTCTTTGTCCTTCTTCTCTAATATTTGGCGAAGGAACTCAGCGTCAGTCTCTTGTTCCTGACGTTCATCAGAGGACGTTTCGGGGTTTTCTTTCGGTCCTGTAAGTGCGGCCATAGCATTCATCATCTCCTGGAGCTTTTGTTGCTGCTCCTGAGCCTTGGTCACTGACCGTGTAAGCGGTCTATGACCCGTTGATGCACGGCTGTCTTCTTTTCCCGATGCCATGTAAACTGTATGAACTGTTATGCCCCCTGACTTGGGGCGTTTAGGTTCACCATTTTTAGCCTTTGCTGCTGACGCGGGAGCTTTCTCCGGCCTCCTTCTTTTGTGGGCCGTTGGGGTTGAAGGAGCCGTTGAAGTGGGCATCCTAGCAACTGCTGTCCCCTGCTGTTTAATGGGGCGGTCCTTGTCTTTTTCCACTTTCGCCTTTTTTCTGGCGACGAAATTGGTCTAGATCAATCACAGAGTTTTGAACCCTCCGCCAAACTTTATAAACTTTCGAAGATAGCCGTTGAGGGGGCTGTTCTTGTTTCGTTTCTGGAACTCTCTCCGCAGGTGGAGGAGATCTTTTCAGTGTAGCGATTGGAGAGTTCTTACGCACCCTCCTCAGCAGTTCAAAGCTGTTTCCAGTTGGAACAGCAGCATTGACTTCCACCACTGGAGCCGGTGGAGTCAGCCCTGAGGGAGAGTTGCCCCCTACCTTCCTCACTCGTTGCCAATGGCGACGTCGAGCACGGTGAGCCGTTGGGATTGGCTCAGAGATTGAGATAGTTTCTTTTTGCCCCCTGTCTGAATGAGGCGCCGCCGGTGTTAACCTCTTAAAGACTGAGGTTGTCTTCTGAGGGGTGATATTCAACCTGCCGAAGATGGATCCTTGAGCGGGGGCAGGAGCAGGAATCGTCAGTCTTGAAAAGACTGACTCTTTGACAGGGGAAGTCGCCTTTACAACTTTTGAAGCAGCAGCTGTTGCCTTCCTCGGGACAGCCAATTTAGAGTTCTGATTTAGCCTGGTGAAAACAGAGGCTGTTGGTTTGGTAGTGGGCGACCCGTTGACAGGGGTCGTCGTAGCAGTGAGCCGATCGAAGACTGACTTTTTTTTCACTTCCGGTGTAGGTATTGGCAAAGGGAAGCTTGTAGGTGGGATCATTGTCCCAAAGAACAGACCAGTGGCGACTTGGGTCACCTGATCTACCGGCAGAGTGAGGAAGGATGCCGCTTAAGGCCCATATGCTACACCTCCCGGTGAGGTGGAGCGTCCGTTGCAGTGGCACTTCGAGCAGTTGGTGCAATTAGAGGCCATTGAATCTTGAGTTCTACGCCAGGCAAAAGACCAAATCTTAGTAACTTGAAATCCGAAGGCAACCATTAACAAACCGTGAATAGTTCGCGAAGACGACACACGAAGCGTGGAGTGGAAAGAGGAAAAGGTCCCACCGGGCGTGCCAGAATCTGTTCCCCTCCGAACGTCGGCGCACAGGACCGCAATGTCCTGACGCTGAAATTCGGGGCAGATGCTATATGGTTTTATCCGTCTACCTCTCCGAAGATGCCAAGTTGATTTATGGCACCGTGTATCGGAGGTTTAGACGGATGCAGCCGATGTAGCAGACTTCGTCAGATTCCCCCTCGCTTGAGGGGTTTTTGATTGTGGGGACGCTCTTCCCTGCAGGCGCAAGCCCCTGCAGTTAATTACGCTACCGCATCGCGGTAACAACTTTCTCCTTCTCCAGAATTTCACTTCGTGTCGTGTGTGTTTGTTTTGTTTGTGGTTGCCCGTGGATTGTATACGGAGACTGAATAATGCCGTCGCCCGTAGGACGTGGACTAGTCCAAATCCGTGTTTACTTAGATTTGGGTTTGGTGTTTTTTAGTTTAAGGATGCATTAGTCGCGTTGCGGCTAAGATCAACTTAAACGTTCGTTAAGGATACAATAGTCCTGTTTGAGACTAAGATCAACTTAACGTGATAATCCATTTAATATCTGGCCATCGGGACTCGTCATCTCTCTAACGTCGTTGAAGGATTACAACGGCAGATGTCAGAGGAGTTCAGAGATGTACCCTTGAACCAAAGTCGATTTAGGGTTTTATAATCCGTTTAAATGTTTAAGGATACGTTAGCCGTATTTGGGGCTAAGATCAACTTAAACGGGACTGTTTAGATCCAGCAAAAGAGCATTTGGAGGCTCTATTGTTCCAGTTTTGGGACGTAATGGTCCATTGGTAGTTTAAGGACGTTGCGGTCCATATTCCAATTTGGGGACGTGGTGGTCCATTATTAGTTTAAGGACGTTTCGGTCCGATATTAGTTTAAGGACGTTTCGGTCCACGAGTTTAAGGACCCCGCAGTCCATATTCATATGTGGTCGTCGGGACCCGTTACCTCTCTGACGTCGTTGAAGGATTACAACGACAGGTGTCAGAGGAGTTCGGAGATGTACCCTTGAACCGGTAGTAAATTGATTTAAGAGAGCAATCTTGCTCAGTCAATTTAATTTAAGGACTTATGGCCAAAATTGGGCTAAGTCCAGTTTCAATATTTTTTTTTGTCTTAGGCCTGTGCTAGGGCTTTACCCCTTTTTAGTAATGCACTGCATTATTCTTGTTTTGGTCGGGCTTTGCCCTTTTCTAAATGATGCAGAGCATTTATTTTTTTGTTTGGGCTTTGCTCCCCTTTTAAAATGCATAGCATTTTTTTATTAGGCCTGTTAGGCCTTTTAATTGGGCTCTGTCCCTTTTCTTTAATAATGCAGAGCATTAAATACTCTGACAGTGCCCCACGTGGCTTGTCAGGCGCTTTGCGCTAAGTAATGAGCGCAAACTCATATGGTGGTGACACGTGTCGCGCTCTGGTAAGCGCAAGCGCAATAGCGCAGTACGCTGCGCTGTTGCGCTGCTGACACGTGGCGCGCTCTGGTGAGTTGCGCCAATTCCAGAGAGCAAAGCTCTATTTCAAGAGCGCGTAGCGCAAGTTGTTTTGTAGCTGACACGTGGCGCTCTCTCAAAAGCGCAACAGCGCAGTTTGGAAGTGCAAAGCACTAAGAATCTTTTAGATTCAAGAACAGGAGTGCAGAGCACTATTTGATTTCTTGATCTAATTTAGATCAAAGAAAATAAATTTTTCTTTTCTGTTTCAAGAACCAGAGGTTCATAAAAAAGTGCAAAGCACTATTATTACTTATTTTTCTTTTTATTTAAAATTATTGATCTTTTTCTTAGATCAATAATCTGTCCATAAGAGAATTTTCTCTTTTTCCTACAGGTTTTTACCTTCTGTTGTTCTTGAGGAGTTCTCAAGAGTTCTCTTCTCTTTTTTCTTTTTTTAGAAAGATGTTCATTCTTTTTAATTGAGGCCTAGGGTCCTTTTTATAGTGCCCATAAATTAGTTAAATTTGTTAAAGAGATCTTTCTCTGAGTGATTTGGGGAATTTTCCCCACCGTTGGATCTTTGATCCAAGGGCTTCTGCTTTGCAGAAGAAAATCTTCTTGTTTTAACAAGAACAGAAAAGATTTCTTGGAAATTTAATTCTATTTGGCGCAGATGCCCCAGCGCGTGACACGTGTCGCACAGCGCACTGCGCTAGCGCAACTGCGCTAGCACATCTGCGCTGACACGTGTCGCGCAGCGCACAGCGCAGCGCAACTGCATTAGCGCATCTGCGCTGACACGTGTCGCGCAGCGCAGCGCATCTGCGCTGACACGTGTCGCGCAGCGCAGAGCGCAGCGCAACTGTGCTAGCGCATCTACGCTGACACGTGTCGCGCAGCGCAGTGCTTGCGCAGCTGAAGCGTTGCTTCATTAAAATAGAGCTATGCTCTGATTGGGCGCGCCTTCTTGGGAGCTGCGCTGACGTATCAGCGCTTGATATGTGGCGCATTGCGCCCGAGATTTGAAGCGTTGCTTCAGAATTTTGAATTTTGAATTTCAACAGAGTTTTGCTCTGATTGGGCGAAACAATGGATCTAAGAACTAAGTTCTTCTCTTTTTGATGAGATGCTATGATCTCTTTTACTTTCGTGAAAGACTTTGTCTTATAGATCTGTGTTCCGAAAAAGAACTAAGTTCTTATGATGTGAGACTTAAACTCTCAAAAATCGAGAAAATGTTATGATCTCACTTATTATTATTTACCTTGAAGAAAATTTCTTCTTCTTAGACCTTGCTATTCTCTTTTTCTTTTCTGAGAACTTGAAGTTTATGGGGGGTTCTTCTGTCCAAGACTTGAAGTCTTGAGGCCTTTATATAGTGGAGGCCGATTTGTTGAATTAGTTAAGGAATTCTTTTCTCTGATTGATTTGGGGATGTTTCCCACCGTTGGATCTTTGATCTCAGGGCTTCTGTTTTACAGAAGACATCTTTCTTGTTATTTAATAAGATTGGGAAATTATTTTCCCATACAGAGATTATTCTGTACCTTGGTGATTTTTAATCACCATTGGATCTTTGATCCAATGGTGCTTTAATTTACAGAACATAATCTTTTTTGTTTGGAAAGATTTGAGGAGTATTTCCTCAACAGAATTAAATTCTCTAATTTGATGATTTATTCATCTCAGTTGGATCTTTGATCCAAGGGTGGAGAACATTTAGTTCTAGCACTGGCGCTCTCGTGCTTTGCATGTGAGGCGCTGCCTCAGAGTCTTTTTGACTCTTAGCTCTGGCGCACTTGGCGCGAGCCTTCTCCTGCTTTGCACGTGAGGCGCTGCCTCAGAGTCTTTGACTCTTAGCGCTGGTCCCGTGGGGAATGAACGGACATAGACCGATAGGTTACGATAAGGATTATGTTAATTGATTTCGAATAACTTTAGAGTAGATAACCCTATAGCACAGTTTAGACTACTCACTGCACTTCACCTGTTTATATCCTGTTCACTGATCTATATTCATGTTACTATTTACTTGTTACTGATGACTTGTTACTGTTCATACTTCATGCCTGCATATTTCATTACATCCTTCTTGCTTAAAATTATTGATATTATGACGCAATGACGTCTGGGTTTTGCATGGCCCAGATCCCTTATCCTTATCGCAGGTTGTCCAGGAATATTTGGATCAACAGGGCGAGCAATGAGGACCTGTTATTAGTTTAGTTTAGTTTTCCTTTCAGTATTTTCATTCCTGTTGTGAGCCCGTATTTTGGGACGTACATTCCTGATTATTGTATTTGGATCTTTTGCTTCCGCATTATTTTATTTCTTGACTCGTTATTTGGCTCATGGACATGTATTAGATAGTTGTTTTGTTTTTCTACTGTTCTTGATATCACTAGACAGCCGTAATGTGACTGTGGCGGGATCTTTCTTAGCCACAGGTAGCATGGTTGGCTTTGTCATGTGCCGATCTTAGCGCACTCTGGGAAGCGGGGCGTGACAGGGTTTGTTTGGTATCAGAGACGTAGGATTTAGGTTAATCGGGTTTGATTCTTTTGTAGTTGGGTATTGGACCCAATACACGAATCAGAATACTCGTGATTAAGAACATGTCCTACCACCTTTTTATTGTGATTCTTGAATCATATCTTTCTCTTGACCTTGGTCTTCACGATATGCAAACAATTTTGCATCTCGATTTGAATCCTTTTGGTTCTTTATTGTTTCTCTCGTCCTATTCTTTTGATTCTGATACTAGGATTTGGGCGACTTGAACGGAGCTATGTGATTGTACCCATGAACTGCAGCATGGTTACGGTACTCTATTTAAGTAACTTGGAGTCCTAGTCTTGATTCATTTTCTTGATTCATGGTCGTGAAATTTCCTTGGTTCTCTCAGTTCTATTGCTTACCAGTTCATGTTTTGCAGATTTCTTGGTGACCGATACCAGCAGTTATGAAGTTGTCTTGGGTATGGATTTTCTCGGCACTTTCCACGCTCACATTGATTGTAGGGCAAAGAAAGTGATTTTCCAGATTTCCGGACATCCGGAGTTTGCTTTTGCTGGAGGAAGCAGTTATGTCCGGCCAGTAGAGTTTAGGGCTAGGCCGACAAATAGTGTTCTTTTGTCGATGGAAGTTGATAAGGAGGAAGCGCCAACTGTAGTTCGAGAGTTCATAGACGTGTTCAAGGACATCTCGGGTTTACCGCCAAAACAAGATGTGGAGTTCACGATCGATCTTATCCCTGATGCAGCGCCAATCTCAAAGGCGTACTATCCAATGGCATCAGTGGAGTTGGAAGAAGTCAAGAAGTAGGTTACTGAATTACTTGAGAAGGGTTGGATTCGCAGCAGTAATTCATCTTGGGGAGCTCCAGTTCTTCTAGTAAAGAAGAAAGATGGCACAAGCAGGATGTGCATCGATTGTCGAGAATTAAACCGGGTGACTATTAAGAAAAAGTACCCGATCCCTTGCATTGGAGAATTGTTCGAGCAGCTTTATGGCACGAGGGTATTCTCGAAGCTAGATTTGCGATCCGGATATCATCAGGTCTGAGTTAAATCAGAGGATATTTGCAAGACTGCGTTCCGAACTCGATACGGACATTATGAGTATTTAGTAATGCCATTCGGAGTCACGAATGCACCGGCGATATTTATGGACTTGATGAACCGAATCTTTTCACCGTTCTTGGACCAGTTTATAGTGGTGTTCATCAATGATATTTTGGTCTATTCAAGGAGCATTGAAGAGCATGCGGAACACTTGAAGATTGCACTGCAGACATTGAGGCAAGAAAGATTATATGCAAAGAAGGGCAAGTGCAAGTTTTCGCTTGAAGAAGTGAAGTTTTTGGGGCATGTCGTATCCGGAGATGAAATCGCTGTTGATCCCGAGAAGATTGCAGTAGTTCAAGATTGGTTTATTCCGAAGAACGTAGCAAAGATCAGAAGTTTTCTTGGACTTGTCGGATATTACAGAAGGTTCGTGGGGAATTTTGATCGCTTGGCTGAACCTTTGACTAAGCTTACGCGCAAGGAAGTACCGTTCGTATGGACGGATAGGTGTGCGTCAGCTTTTGAGGTGTTGAAGCAAAGGTTAATAACTGCTCCTATTTTGACCGTACCAGATGGTTCCGGAGGATTGGTGATTCATAACGACGCATCTGTGAAAGGTTTGGGATGTGTTTTGATGCAGCATGGGAAGGTTATAGCTTACGCATCGAGACAGTTGAAGACCCATGAGAAGAATTACCCAGCTCATGATTTGGAGCTTGCAGCAGTGATTTTCGCTTTGAAGATTTGGAGACACTACTTATTGGGAGAAAGGGTCGAAGTATTCACCGATCACAAAAACCTAAAGTATGTGTTCACGCAGAAAGAGCTTAACATGAGGCAGCGTAGATGGTTGGAGCTGATGGCTGACTATGATCTTGATCTCAAGTACCATCCGGGGAAAGTTAATGTAGTGCCAGATGCGCCTAGTCGGTTGCCAGCGATTCGGATATTGACTGCACAGAAGGAGCTTATCGAAGATTTTCGGAGATTCGAGTTGGAGATCATGCTACCGCATTGTTCGGGACAGTTGATGCAGCTGCAAGTACAGTCGTCGTTGATCGAGAGTATTAAAGCAGCGCAGTCACATGATCCAAGATTGCAGAAGTTTCGAGAACAAGTTGAAGCGGGACTTCAAACGGACTTGTTGATTCATGAAGATGGTTCGTTGCGATGTGGTAACCGTTTGTGTGTGCCGAAAGGAGACATTCGTGAAGAAGTGATGAAGGAGGCGCACAGTTCCGCATATTCCGTACATCCAGGAGGCATGAAGATGTACAGTGATCTACGACAGCATTTCTGGTGGGAAGGCATGAAAAGGGGAGATTGCTCGCTTTGTAGCGAAGTGCTTGGTGTGGCAGCAAGTTAAGACTGAACATCAAAGGGTTGTTGGTTTATTGGAACCACTTCCGATTCCTCAGTGGAAGTGGGAACATATAACCATGGATTTCGTGACAGCTTTACCGCGGAGTCCAAAGGGCAATAATGCAGTTTGGGTGATTGTTGATCGATTGACCAAGGCAGCTCATTTCATACCATTTCGAGTTGGTCAGTTAACGGAAGCGTTAGCAGAACGGTACATGCAGGAGATTATGAGATTGCATGGAGTACCTATGAACATCATTTTCGATCGTGATACCTGATTCTTATCTCACTTCTGGAGGAGCTTACAGGAAAGTTTGGAGATGCGATTGAAGTTTAGCACAGCTTATCATCCCCAGACAGATGGCCAGTCAGAGAGAATGATCCAAACTCTTGAAGACATGTTGAGAGCTTGCATGTTAGACTTCAAGGGTTCATGGGAGGATCATCTACATTTGGTGGAGTTTTCGTACAATAACATCTTTCAGGAGACTATTCAGATGGCTCCATTCGAAGCATTGTATGGTTGCAAGTGTCGCTCACCCGTTTGTTGGGATGATGTTGGGGAACGAAGATTGTTGAGACCGGATTTGATCGTGCAAACAGTAGAGAAGGTTAATACTATCTGGAATAATATGAAGGCAGCACAAGATCGGCAGAAGAGTTGGGCCGACACATCGAGAAGACCTCTAGAGTTCGCTATTGGTGATCTGGTATTCTTGAAGATATCACCAACTAGAGGAGTGATTTGTTTTAGGAGTCGAGGCAAGCTTAGTCCTCGATTCGTAGGGCCTTTCGAGATTTTGTAGCGTGTTAGAGAAGTGGCATATGGGTTGGCTTTACCACCATCTTTGGCGAAGGTTCATGACGTGTTTCATGTATCTCAACTCCGTAAGTATATTCAAGATGAAACACACATACTGGATCATTCGGAGCTGGCTGTAAGAGAGGATTTGACCTTTGAGGAACGACCGATGTCGATTGTTGATCAAAGAGAAAAAGTCCTTAAGAACAAAGTTATCCCTCTCGTACTTGTTTCTTAGGGAAATCGCTCGCACGGAGAATCGACTTGGGAACGAGAAGGCGAGATTCGACAAAAGTTTCCACACATATTCTTATAGATTCTTAATTGTTTATCTTCTCTTGTCTTGGGAATTTTGAGGACGAAATTCTTTTTATAGTTGGGTATAATGTAACACCCTAATTCATTTATACCAGTTCTAATTCAAGTATTTCTTTATTTATGGTATTTTCTTGATTTACTGTGTTTTGGGTGCGAATAGTGTTTTGACATCTGTATTTGCATCCAACCCGACCCGCTTGCTTGAAACCTGTCTTGATTCATGTTTATAATTTATCCTAGCTTATTATATGGATCCGTGCACTTTCATTATTTGTACATTGCATACTCGCATTTTATCTGGTATCTGCATTTTTAAATATAACATTTAAAGTCACATAAAATATTTTTTAAAAAATACATTGCATGGCCTGCATAATACCCCTAATCTCGTGGTAGCATCCGTGCATCTTGTTCTCGTCCCGTTCAGTGAAACGGACTTTTTTGGATGGCTACGCGCACGTACGCGCATCCATTCTTGGGGGTATGCATTTTCGTTACCCGGATATCCAACTTTAATTTTGGTCGACATGTATATTTTTCGTATTTTAAAACTGAATTTTGGACCCGACCCGGGCATGTTTTGGACTATGTTTGTATTTACCATAATATCAAATTTTATTTATATAATATTAATTTTATAAACTGATACAAATTAAAATTTAGTTAACTAATAAAAGATTTTTTAAATTTAAATCTAAACTAATTTCCTAATAAACTAACAACCCTTTTCTCTCTCTCTCCTCTGCATATATATATTTATATGTATTTTATTTATTTATTTTTTTCTTGCCTTATTTAATACACAGCCTCTTCTTCTTACTTCTTCTTCTTTCTTCTTTCTTCTTTCTTTTTCTTTATCTTGTTTCTTTATTTCGGTGATCACCGCCGGAGCCGTGCTCGTCGCTGACGATCCGAGTGATCCAGTGAACGTACCTTACCTGTGTGATCACCCTCTTGCCTTGTCTGGACCCGTCCCGCATGCCGCGTGTGCGTTGCGACAGTTTACAGACGTCGGACGTGCTGTGCGTATCCGTCGCGTGATTCGATCGAGGAAAGTTTACCTTACTACATGCTATGTTATTATATTTACATCCATTTGAATAAATATAATACATGTATTTAAAATTATGCATCCCATGTTATAGTTTTACAGTTTTACGACGTCTGTTTACATCCGTACAATTTATTTCGTATCTAGTGCATGCAAATTTATCTTGTTACATGCTAGACTACAATATATTGCACTCATTTGAATAATAACATCACAGAATGTTTAGTTATGCATCCCACATTACCATTTTACAGTTTTACTGTCTTCGGACATCCGTATGCATCCATATCACTATTTACATATCTATTCACATGCTAATTCATCTTGCTACATGCTATGTATCTTATTTTGCATCCAAATGAATAAAAATATCACATGTTGATTGCACTGTACATCCATATTAAAGTTTTACCGTTTTCGGATACCCGTTTACATCCATATCATTTAAAATATATATCGTCGTAATATTTCTTATTATTATCTTTAATTAGTTTATAATCTGCATTTTATAATGTTATACAAAATATAGTTTGAAAATATTATAGTTTACACATGAAACGTCGTTGCAAAGCGGATACGACAAATCTGAAATTTACTGTACACCTTACCTTATAAAATTCATTATAAATCATAGAAAAATTATTAGTATACGTTCTTTAGTTCGTTACGAAGCTAACTCAGAATATTATAACTCTATGACATATTTACTTGCAAAATAAATTGTTTAAATAATGTCAAATGCAAATGAAAATATCTCTAAACCGCTGTCCAGGGAAATTCCAGCAGCAAGGTTTCAACTTCGAATGTTCATAACTTTTTTTAGGAACAACCTGAGATACTTAAACTTATAAAACTGAAAACCTTATTGAATTATCTTTGTTTTGGTATAAGACACGTCCCTTTTGGAGAACGTTTGTTATTTTTAAGCTATTTTACAATTCAGGATGACGCTGAATTTCTGAACTGATCTTTCTTGTGCATGGTTAATCAATACCACTTTTATAGTTATTAATCGGTTTGAATATGTTATCTATGTTAATATTATTATATCAATATCTATTTAATAAATAATAGTACTTGTGTTTTAATATTCAGCAAATTTTACTGATTTTCAGTTTTATAGTATCCGTCTGTATCCGTACGGTTTATTACATATCTAGTTGCACGCCGAGACCGTATTATTTCATGTTACTGTTGTATTAGTGTACCATGCTTGATAACGTGCATCCTATATAATCATGATGTAACCCCTGATAAATATTTGTGCATCCATGCTTTTATCGTACATCCGTACTTTACCGTGATTCCATACTTCCTACATTTTACTGTTGGGCACCCATTTGATACACTTTGCACTACTTGACATGACCTGATACATTACTACTTGACGTGTTACCTGATCCTGTTTCTAATGCCGACAATCCTGACATGTTGTCCCGATGGACATATCCTGTTGTCTGTAGAGACAAACCTGTTCCTGCTTGATCCTGTGTTGGCATTAGCTCTAGATTTATCAATACCTGATTTGAACACATAACCTTGGGGGTATGGAGAAATCAAGAATATAGCTGAACGTAACTCAAAGGGCTATTACATCATGTTACCGTGGTCTCGTGGGGTATGAACGGGACATAGATTCACAGTCTATCATATCTTATTACTGTGGTCCCGTGGGGAATGAACGGGACATAGACCGATGGGTTACGATGAGGATTATGTTAATTGATTTCGAATAAGTTTAGAGTAGATAACCCTATAGCACAGTTTAGACTACTCACTGCACTTCACCTGTTTATATCCTGTTCACTGATCTATATTCATGTTACTATTTACTTATTACTGATGACTTGTTACTGTTCATACTTCATGACGGCATATTTCATTACATCGTGCTTGTTTAAAATTATTGATATTATGATGCACTGACGTCTGGGTTTTGCATGGCCCAGATCCCTTATCCTTATTGCAGGTTGTCCAGGAATATTTGGATCAACAGGGCGAGCAGTGAGGACCTGTTATTAGTTTAGTTTAGTTTTCCTTTCAGTATTTTCATTCTTATTGTGAGCCCGTATTTTGGGACGTACATTCCTGATTATCGTATTTGGATCTTTTGCTTCCGCATTATTTTATTTCTTGACTCGTTATTCTGGCTCATGGACATGTATTAGAGAGTTGTTTTATTTTTCTACTGTTCTTGATATCTCTAGACAGCCGTAATATGACTGTGGAGGGATCTTTCCTAGCCACAGGTAGCATGGTTGGCTCTGTCACGTGCCGATCTTAGCGCATTCTGGGAAGCGAGGTGTGACATGGATGATGTCCCCGTGAATCAAGCACGGGTGACACTACTTAGCTCTGGTTGGAGTACTATGTGACTCTTCCTCGCTGCGTTTTCTTCATCATGACGCTGAAGCTTAGCCTTTTCGTATACGGCTGTTTCGCTTTCTAGGTCAGTTTTTCTCTTTTGAAAAGCTTCGTTTAGCAGCCAATCAATTAGGTCTTCCGGCGGCTCCGGGGATTTTTGCACCGACCCTGCCCCCAGTTCCTCTGTTTTCCTTTCCGACGCCGAGGGAGTTTCTTCGTTATTTAAAGACGAATGAGAAACCATGTAGCAACTTGCTACACAATCTTCGGTTTCTCCCGATGAGCCATTTCCCTCATCATTATCACTATCTCCGTTCTCAAGTATATGGTTAAGAAACTCTTCGAGAGTGACTAGGGTCCACGCCTTCTGGTTGTACTCCTCCAGTGCGTCGATGTACTTTTGCAAGTCTGTGCGCATGTCGTCAAGCTGCACGGGCTTCTTGGCCTTCTTCTTTCCTTTCGAAGACTTTAAGGGCTTGAACTTGGTGTTTTGCCTATCGTTAGTAGTTTTCGGAGTGGGACGCGGTTTCAGCATCCCCTCAATGATCTCGGGCTCCAGTGGGTTTTTCCACCTGATCGCCGGACATGCTTGAAGATCCTTCAGCATATTTTTGGTTTTATCTGAAAGGACAACTTCCCACGAAGCTTCTTCAACAAATGAACATGATACCCCCGGCATATCCACCTTTTTAGGAGCGTGCCTCTGTGGAAGATTCACCCTCCAGTTCTCAGAAAGCGCAAATTTCCCCCGTTGATACCGGTCCTCGATCCAATTTTTGAAGACGTAGCAATCTTCAATTGGGTGGCTCACCATTCTGTGATAGGAGCAGTAGTTGGGATTGTTGACGTCACTGGGCTGCGGTGGTCATTTTGAATCCGGCAGAGTAATGAGTTTATTGCGTACTGCTAGTTTGAACAGTCTCCTCGTTTTATCACGGGGAAACGAGTAAGCTCGTCCTAGCTTCTCTTCCAGGGATTGGCGCGGGCACGCGTTGTTTTGGCGAGCAACCGGTTTTGGGTCACTCGGTTATTGTTGAGTGTTGGCCACGAAGGCCGCTTTCTCTTTACCCTTTACATTCTCAGGGTCCATTTTTGAGGAGGAAGGTCCGTGGTCCATCTGGTCCATTTGGGCCAACTTGTCAATCAAAGCCTGGAAGGTGGTCGGCTTAAAGAACGTCATGAACTGGGACACAGTCTCTTGAGGATCGAGAGTCCCTAAGAACATGCCCACGGAAGGAGTTTCTTCGATGCGTTGTTCGCATTTTGACCAGAGGTTCCGCCATCGGATTGCGTATTGAACCCAGGTCTCTCTTGGCTTCACCCTGGCATTGATTAATGCCATGATTGGGGGTGCGCTCGCTTGCGTTGGAGAACCGCAGAGTGAATAGCAGTTCCATTTCCGTGAATGTTTTGACGGAGTCATTTGGGAGCTCCGAGTACCATTCAAACGCCGTCTCTGACAGGCTGCCAACGAACCGGTGAAGCAGCAATTTGTCGTCGCCTCTAGTATTGCCGCATAAATCTTTGAACTGAGCGACGTGCTGATGCGGGTTGCCTATCCCTTTGTACACATGGAATTTGGGGATCGTATATCCCGGCGGGTACTTGATTTGATCGTACTAGCATGGGTACAGTCGCCCAATTCTGACGACTTGGCCCGCCGCTTCACTTACCTGATGAGCTCGTATTTGTTGAGCTATGTAATCATCAAGGGCAGCTTTGGAGATCGTTTCCTCCCTGGCTGTCGATAAAGCTGGAAGTGGGTTTTATGTTTCCCCTCTGTCGTCCTCGATAATTATCGGCGGGTCTTCAGTTGGAGGTTCTGGCTGGTTCATTATTCCAACCATGTCTTGGAACAGGAGCACCACCTGTTTTATATTAGTAGCCTGTTCTGCAGCCTCCTTATCCTTTCTTTCCAGCACCCTTCGCAGGAACTCTGTATCAGTCTCCTACTCCTGGCGCTGTTCAAATGCCACTTCCGGGCTTTCTTTCTGCCTAGTGAGTGCTGCCATTTTCGTCTGCATCTTCTGAGCTTTTGTTGCTGCTCCTGAGCTTTTGTCAACGACCGAGTTTGTGGCCGATGACCCACGGAAGCACGGCTATCCTCTTTTCCGAAAGCCATGTAAACCGTATGGACGATCATGCCCCCAGACTTAGGGCATTTCGCTCCAGCGCCTTTGGAATTTACCGCCCGTGGTGGTATTTTCTCCAGCCTCGTCCTTTTGTGGGAGGTTGAATTTGTAGGAGCCGTTGTAGCAGGCGCCTGTGTGAAAGAAGTCCCTCGCTGTATGGTGGAGGGATGACTTTCCTCTTGTCGAACCTTCATTTTCTCCGGTTGACGAGAGCAGTTCTTGTTGATCACAGAATCTTGGACTTTCTGCCAGACCCTGTGGATTTGGGAGGACAGCCGCTGAGGGGGTTGCTCCGGCTTTTCCTGCGTTATATTTTCAGCAGGAAGTGGAAATTTCTTCAACACCGCGGTTGTGGAGTTCTTGTGCACCCTCTTAAGCAGATCAAAGCTGTTCCCGGTTGGAACAACATCGTCAACTTCCACCATTGGAGCTGGTGGGGTGAGTCCAGAAGGGGATTTTCCCCCGGCTTTTCTCACTCGGCGCCAGTGGCGACGTCGAGCGTGTCTTGCAGACGGGACCACCTCAGTTGTGGAAGCGGCTCCGTCGTGCCCCCTGCTTTGGTTAGGGGCTGCTGCTAGTGCCAGCCAGTCAAAGACCGACGTCCGTTGAAAGGGAACGACCAATCTTTCGATGGCCGATTTTCTGGTAGGTGAAGGTCTTTTGATGACTTCGCCCGTACCAGGAGTTGGAAGGACTATTCATTTTGCGATAGCTCCTTCGGGTATCGCGAGCCTCTTTATGGGCCCACTTGAGTTTTGACTCAGCCTGTTGAAGATTGAGGTGGCAGACTTGGCTGACCCGTTGAGAGGGGCCGTGGTAGTTGCAAGTCGATCGAAGACTAACTTCTTTGGAGCTTCCTGTGGTGACACTGGGGCGCTGAAGCTTGCTGGTTGGAGCATGGTCCCGAAGAACAATCCAGTGGTGACTCAAGCTACCTGCCCCACTGGTATTGAAAAGATGGAGGCCGCATTGGGCCCATATGTCACTCCTCCAGTTGGGACGGAGCGGGAGTTGCTGTTGCAATTTTTGCAGCTGGAAGTCATTGATGTTCACTTCTTCTTTCTAGAAAGGAACCAGACACAAAATCTTAGTACCTCAAATCCAAGGACAACCATAGCAAACCGCGATTTCTGTTCATGAAACACGACACACGAAGTGTGGAGTGGAAAGAGAAAAAGGCCCCACCGGACGTGCCAGAATCTGTATACCGCCGAAAATAGAGACGAACCAGGATGGAACGTCTTGCCTGAATTTGGGGGCAGATGCTATTTTGGTTTATCCGTCTACCTCTCCGAAGATGCCAAGTTAATTTATGACACCGTATATCGGAGATTTGTACGGATGCGGCCGTTGTAGCAGACTTCGTCAGATTCCCCCTCGTTTGTGAGGGGGTTTTGATTGTGGGGATGCTCTTCCCTGCTGGCGCAAGCCCCTGCAGTTAATTACGTTACCGCATCGCGATAACCACTTTCTCTTGCTTCGGAAGTTCACTTCGTGTCGTATGTGTTTGTTTTATTTTTGGTTGCCCATGGATTGTATACAGAGACTAATTTATGTTGTCGCCTATAGGGAGTGGATTAGTCCAAATCCGTATTTCTTAGATTTGGGGTTTTTATTTAAGGACCGTTAATCTATTTTGGGATTAAGACCGACTTAAATGTAAGTGAGCATTTGGGGGCTCGGTTGGTTTTTTGTTAAGAATACGTTAGTTCAATTTGAGAATAAGATCTACTTAACAGGGTGTTAGGATCATTTTTGTTTTAGATCCAACAAGAGAGCATTTGGGCTATGCTGTCTTAGTTTATGGACATTTCGGTCTATTGTCGCCATTTTTGAGGCGAATGTTAGTTTAAGGACATCTCGGTCCGTTGATCACCATTTTGGAGGTGAGATTTTAGTTTAAATACGTCTCGGTCCATTGATCACCATTTTGGAGGTGGGATTTTAGTTTAAGGACGTCTCGGTCCGTTGATCGCCATTACGTCTCCTATTTTGGGGGTGAGATTTTAGTTTAAGGACGTCTTAGTCCGTTGATCACCATTTTGGAGACAACGGTTAGTTTAAGGATGTTTCGGTCCGTTGTTAGTTTAGGGACATCTCGGTCCATTGTCCATCTTGCGTGCATGTGTATTTGTTACGTGACGGGATTACGATGATATGGGATTCATCCAGTCTGGGATGTGATTTGATTTGGCATGTGCACGTCAGTTTGGGAAGTGCACTAAAAACCAGTTGGTTGTCGGGACCCGCCACCTCTCTGAAGACGTTGAGGAATTACAACGACATGTATTAGAGGTGTAAAGAGATGTACCCTTGAACCAATCCTCGTAATTGAGGGAAAATGGATTAATGGTAAACCCAGGAATCATTAGTCGTATTTTGAGACTAAGATTTCCTCAGGAGGATGTGGGACGAATATAGTTTTGGGATATCATCAGTTGAAAGATCGATAGTCGTATTTGGGACTAAGATCAGTTTGGGAAGTAATGAGCACAAGAGCTCAGATGGACTGAATTAGGGGGTTTCTACTCTTAAGGGACCTAACCAACTTGGGCTTAGTCCACTCAGTTTTCTTTTTATTTGAAAAAGAGTGCTAAGCACTTGTTTGGGCTCAGTCCCCCTTTTTTGTGCAAAAGTGCTGAGCACTTATGTAAGTTCTGAGCACTTATGTAAGTTCTGACGCTCACATATAATCATGCGGGGTTTTCAGTCATGGGAATTGCCCAATAAGTGCTAAACACTTTATCTCTTTTGTCTTTATATTGAGTGCTAAACACTCTTTATGGCGCCCACGTGCAAAGCACATGAGGAGCTAGGCGCTGCCTGGTGGGTGCCAAGCACTTTCATTTTGTGGTGCCTACATGAGAGTCATGTGGGACGCTGGGCGCTGCCCACTGGGTGCTAAGCGCCCCTGAGTTCTCAGGCGTCCACGTGAGACGCTAGACGCTGAGCGCCGCTTATTGTGTGCTAAGACTCCTTATTTAGTGGCGCCCATATGAGGGGCACGTAATGCGCTGGGCACTGAGCGCCGCCCACTGCACTGAGTGCTAAGCTCTCCTGAGTTCTGAGGCGTCCATGTGAGGGGAACGTGAGACGCTAGGCGCTAAGCGCTTCTTATTGAGTGCTAAGCACTCCTTATTTAGTGGCGCCCACGTGAGGGGCACGTGATGCGCTGGGCGCTGAGTGCCGCCTACTGAGTGCTAAGCACACCAGAGTTTTGAGGTGTCCATGTGAGGGGCACGTGATACGCTAGGCGCCGAGCGCTGCTCACTGAGTTCTAAGTAATCCTGAACTCTCTCTTTTTTTTAAATGATCCACAGGATCTTTATCTACTTTTATTTTCCTAAAATTTCCAAGTAGAGAGTTCTTCTTCCTCGAGAATTTAATTCTCTGTTCTTTCGAAGCTTTCTCCTTTTTTAAGCTTATGGGGGAGTTCCTTCTCTTTAGACTTGAAGTCTTGGGTCCTTTATAAAGTAGGGGAAGTTTGTTGGTTAGCTCCGAAGAAATCTCTCATTAAGAGATCCCAAATGATTTGGGGATTTTACCCATCGTTAGATTTTTTATCCAATGACTTCTGTTTTACAGAAAATATTTTCTTGTTTTTAACAAAATTAGGGAAATATTTACCCATACAAAATTTATTCTGTAGATCGGTGATTCTTTAATCACCATTGGATTTTTAATCCAACGGTACTCTGTTTTACAGAGGGCAATCTTTATTGTTTAGAAAGATTTGAAGAATATTTCCTCTATATAGAATTTAATTCTGCATCCTGATAATTTTTCGTCTCCATTGGATCTTTGATCCAACGGCTCTGCTTAACAGAGAGTGAAATTTAATTCTACTGGGCGCCGGCGCTCACGTGTTGTGCACGCGGGCGCTGCTTAAGATTTTTATGTACTTTGCACACGGGCGCTGCTCATATAAGAGTTTTTAACTCTGGCGCTGGCGCCCTCATGGAAAGCACGTAAGACGCTGCCTCTTGAGTTTTGAACAGTGCTTTGCTCTTTTATTAGGGAAACAACCCTTGATTACTAAATAAGCCCTGTAGCGCTTCACGCCATCAATCTTATCTTTAATCTTGTACACCCATCTGTTTAGCAACACCTTTCAACCCTTGGGTAGCTTCACTAGGTCCCACGTATGATTCTTCTTCAAAAAATCCAACTCTTCATCCATAGCTTGCTCTCACTGCTTGCTCACACCGTTACTTGTTGCTTCTTCAAGGGATTCGGGATCCTCCGAATTTGTGTACAACGAAGTCGGTCACAAGTTTTTCAGGTAGCCGCCTATCT
Organism: Agapanthus africanus; assembly: GCA_030015575.1. Taxonomy (NCBI): domain Eukaryota; kingdom Viridiplantae; phylum Streptophyta; class Magnoliopsida; order Asparagales; family Amaryllidaceae; genus Agapanthus; species Agapanthus africanus. The sequence continues at coordinate 402,531,229 of CM057349.1, read as the reverse complement.
CGCATAGATCTCCTCAAAACTGGTGCATCTGGTTGTTGAGCATGGTCACCATCTTGTTCTTGCTCCTGCTCCTGAACTTGCACTATAGCTTTTTCCATGCTCTGATCTCCACCTGTAGGTACCTGAATGCTCTCTTGAGTTCCGTCTGTTTACCACCGAAGACTGGACTGAGACGTTGGGACGTCTAACCTAAATTTGGGGGATGATGTTATTTGGACATATCCATCCACCTCTCCGAAGATACCAAGTTGATTTATGACACCGTATATCAGAGGTTTGGATAGTTGCGACCGATATAGCAGACTTTATCAGATTCCCATTCATTTATGAGGGATTTTTGATTATGGGGACACTCTTCCCTGTAGGCGCAAGCCTATGCAATTAATTACGTTATCAACAACTTTCTCCTACTCCGGTAGGTCATTTCGTGTCATGTTATGTTGTATTTATTTTTGGGCGCCCGTGGATTGTATACGGAGACTAATTTATGTCGTCGTCCGTAGGGCGCGGATTAGTCCAAATCCATACATATATTTTCATGATTTTGGTCAAGTATTTGCTTGACGAGGTCTATGTTGGTATCTTGGTTTGCCAACAGGAATGAAATTAGGACACATTTCTCACATTTATGAGGTCCATCCGTTCACGGGACTTTGGGCTTTATCTAAGGGTCGTTAGTCTTATTTGAGACGAAAATCAACTTAAATGTTTTGGGTCAAGTATTTACTTGACAAGGTCCGCGTTGGTAGCTTGGTTTGTCAAAGGGAATGCACTTAGGACGCATTTCTCACATTTGTGAGGTCCATCCGTTCATAGGAAAATTTGGCTTTATCTAAGGATCGTTAGTCATAATTGAGACTAAAATCGACTTAGGAACAAATGAGCATATGGTTTCAACTGATCATTAGATCATATATGCTTTGCCCATGGATAGTATACGGTAGTCAATAAAGAGACAGTCCGTAGGGCAAAACATATTAGTTTAAGGACATTTCGGTCCAACATTCCATTTTGGGGACGAATATTAGTTTAAGGACATTTCGGTCCATCTCCCCTGTTTGGGACGAAAATTAGTTTAAGCACATTTCAGTCCAACATTCCCTGTTTGGGAAGAATATTAGTTTAAAGACATTTCGGTCAAATATTGCGGTGTTTGGGGCGACGCGATAGTTTAATGACATTTCGGTACATCAGTAGTTTAGGGACATTCAGTCCAATATCACCGTATTTAGGGCGACAAAAGAGGAATTGTTGGTTGTTCGGACCCGCCACCTCTTTGAAAACGTTGAGGAATCACAACACCATATATCAAAGATGTGGAAAGATGTACCGTCTCCCGTACCTGAGGGAGAAGACCATGGTGGATCTAAGAATCGTTAGTCTTATATGAGAATAAGATTAACTTAGAAGATATGTGATGAAGATCATTATTTTGGTGTTAGGTGCTCATGCCGCGGAAGTCGTGGCCAAGATGGAAGCGAAAACAGAATTTTTATGCAAGCACAAAACACACATACCCAAGAATTCGTTCCAAACACCTAAACTAGCAATCCAAACATGCAAGGGTATAGAAAAGTACAACCTTCGACGCGTATCCACCTAATTGTGGAAGACCCCTCCAAGCTCGTAGACGTCAGGAACGCGCTTGAAAGTCGACCACCCTTACCGAAGAAGATCCACCCGAGGAAAACCGAAAAAGGCTCAGACCGACGTTCCAAACTTGCCGAGGATGAATCGTGGATGATGTAGGAATTTTTCACTAATCTTTTCTCTCAAAAACCATGCTGAAAATGGCTAAGTGTTTTCTCAACCATGAAGCAAAAACTAGAGTGTGGAATGAATAATCATCAAGTGTATAATGAATAGCTTTTCTTTTACAACCATGAATCAATAGTGAACACAAATGATTTCTTCATTATAATGTCTAAAGCCATACCTTTCTACATGCACAACTATGCTTCATGCCACCTCACCCTCCACCTCATATCCATTTGATTTTCTAAAAGGAAAATCAAATATGAGGTGTCCTTCTTCTAGAAGCATTCCTATATAAATACAGTATACTTCACCCGGTATACGTATCACTACATATACACGCATCCGTATAAAAATACGGACAACAGAAAAGAGAGAAAATGAATAGTGAATAATAATACTTATATATATATATAAATTATTAAATCAAAACTTGATTTAATAATCCGGCTTAATCCTAAGCCGGTTAGTATTATCAACCGTCCGATTAAAGTCCGTGTATCCCGTACACGTATTTAATCGGATTCCTGCACGTACCAACGTACGGCTCCTACATTTATCGCCTGAACCGGGAAGACCCTCTGTGTGGGACTCTAAATACTCGACAATACGTCGGCAGTAGGTTTAACCACAAGCACGTCAGTGACACTAGCTGTACGTAACGGCTACCCGGGTACTTGCCGAAAGGGAGGTCTATAATCATGTACGTCCTTATCCTACCGAGCCTGAATGTGACAATCTCCGTACAGTCCGGTCTCTTCATCTAAGAGTATCGCATATCGGGTCTAGGAGGTGGATAATGTCATACCTCTACTAACCCGATAAGTCATGTCTGAGTCAAGCTCATCACCAACAAAGATACTACTGATCAACTATCAGTAAATCTCATACATCGTGGCCATGGATTTAGGGTGATAGCTAACTGAACACAGCGCGCCATCGACTGCTAATACCAGGAGAGACGAATCCCTGACAATCGACTACTGCCTCCATGTGGCTCGGGACTGTACCTAACTAAAACCTGTTTGTACGACTCTTTTGAGTTGTGGTAGGGTAGTAATCAAAATACAATGGGAACTCACACGATACAAATGACGATCTTAGGTCAAAAGACTAACATGTACTCATGCCACCTGAGAACTTCCATCTGACGATGGATATAATACCATATATAAGATCTCGGCGAGTCCGTCCGGCCAATGAGCGCTTGTATACTATCTTAGGTGACACAACACCAATGGCTTATTAGACCGGCCACCACTTATCGTCGGGGTCTAAGAAACGTATACACTAGTCTACTCCGAAATATCGATGCCCAGTCTCGATACTCCCAAGACTAGGGACATTTAAGGATGTGCTTATAAACAACTCAGCTCCCACCTATATGATCGCCATCATAATACTGGTAGTCAAGCAAGAATCTTATGGGCTTCATCAATGATGAAGACAAACCAGATAATATACTATCATCTCGAGTAAGACTGTTCTACTTGTATAAGTCCTCCCTCAATTATCATAATTGCTTACTTGCAATCACAATAATTGTCTTGAGGGCACTATATTCAACAATCTCCTACTTGCACTTAAGGCTAATTATTGCGGTATCGCATACCCACAGCTCGTGTGCTACCAAATACCCAACTTCTCTATTAATCAGTTTCGCAAATTATGTTTGTAAAACTTAATTTGTTTGAGAAATAGCCTCAGTAAGTGGATCTGTTATAATGTTCCAGCTTCATCTCTCTATATCTCAACTTTGCGGAGATCAACAATCTCCCAAAATGAGCGATACCCCGCTTCAAGAATTTTTCTGGATACTTGATGGGACCAAATTCATAAATGAACAACTCCATCCAACAAACTTCTAGGGTTGTATTCTCTGTTGAGTCATAACTAGCATCCTGCACCACGATTACCTCAGTATGTTTATTGGAACATTATCCAATATACTGATTCTCAGAAAAGGCTAAACTCCAAACTCTGACAGTATCTCTGTCATCCAGGTCACCTTGGAAGCCTGAACCGATAACCTCCTCCCAGAGAAGGCTGACGTTACCTTATACCAAGAACATCATCTTATGTTCATAATAGCTTCTCTTTGTTTCTCCAGGATTGGATTAATATCTGCTTGCTACAACAATTGTATAAACAACATCTGGTTTTGTACAAGACATTGCATGATTGACTCAATTGCCTAAGCAATCCATGCCAGTCCCCCTCCTCATCAGTCTAGAAGACATGTCTTTAGAGAGGATGGCTCCATTACCTGTGGGTACACCACCATGCCGGGAGTCGTCCATTCTAAAATACTTTTAGAATGTTGTCCAAGTAACCAAATTGGGACACTTCCTAAATCTAGATGTAAAACCATAGATCTAGTCACCAGAATTCCTGATATATTATCCATATCCAACATGGAAAAAACACTATTTGACAACCAAAGTTTTACCGATTATAGTATAGGAACATCATTTCCTATCTGGAGTATGTCATCCAAATCCCAGGACAGCACTCCCTACATCCTTCTTACTAGGTTCATCTATTGCTTTGATGAAGTCGATCACCTTGATTATCATATCAAAAACAGATAATCCGTCTCCGCTATCCATGCTTTAGTCTACGAATAGACATAAGCAACTTGCACACCTTCCGCTACTCCCACTGACTATGATAACCCTCTGGCAGAGTCATATGCATGTACATTTCCAAATTCCCATTTGGAATGACGTTATAGTCATCCATCTGCCAGATATCATAGCCAAGAATAATATCAGCGCCAAGTCATATCCATATGGACTTCAGCATAGACACTGAAGTAAAAGTCTTATCACAATCCACAACGAATATTTGATGAGAACTCTTTACAACATGTCTAGCCTCTTTAGGTTAGTACCTTTCCACCTGCGCAGAACTCGAAAGATTTACTTGATCCTAATAGATTTTACCCCTTCAGGTGCACTCAGCAAAGTCCAAAATTCATAATTTGCTAAAGTGCGTGGAGTCCGTCTTGGATATGAAGAATCTAGTCACTTGAAGTTACCACTTCTTATGACTTGCTAATAACTAGTGGGGGAATAGCAGCGCTAAGTCATATCTGTATGGGCTTCAGCATAGATACCGAAGTAAAAGTCTCATCACAATCCACAACGGGTATTTGATGAAAACTCTTTACAACATGTCTAGCCTAATTAGGTTAGTACCTTTCCACCTGCACAGATCTTGACAAATCTACTTTCTCCTAATGGGTTTTACCTCTTCAGGAGCATGCAGCAAAGTCCAAAATCCATAATTTACTGAAGTGCATGGAGTCCATCTTGGATATGAACCATCTGGTCATCTGGAAGTTACCACTTTCTATGATCTATTGATAACTAGTAAGGCCATCATTACCATGATGCTGACCTCCCTGTCACCGTCTATGAGAAAACCGAAGTACCTTTCGGGTGGTTGAGGCCACCTACTTAATCTGTGGAGCGGCTAATAATATGTCAAGTCCAATTGAATGCTTAGGTTCTATTAAATTTTCGGTAACCTTTTGTGGTTCTGAAATCACTTCCAATTCTACTATACTCCTACTAGTTTTTTTGCAAAGAGATTCCTTTTAAAAGTGAAAGTCGACCTTAGCACCGTCAAGGGGTTCAAGAGGCATCAAGCATGCTAAATTTTAATTTGTTTTTAGGTACTAAGCTAGACTACCGAGATCACTACTAGAATATTAGGTTATGGCTTTGTGATGTGATTAAACTTAAGAGAAGAAAAAGAGTATACAACCTTTGTAGTTCATGTCCTTCTCTTCAAAAGCTCCGGGATGAAGTCCACGCGACTCTTCAAGGCTCCTCTCTAAGTTGAACGAACCTCCTTTGTGATCTTCGTGCCAAAGATGATCCACTCTAAATCCACAAGCACAAGCTTTTCAGTACACTATACACTTTTAGTGTAGGAAACACACCACACCAAATCGCTAGTTTGGTGTGGGATGATGAAGTAGGGGATAAGTAAAGCTCACTAAGGTCTCACAAGCTCAATGAGTCACATCTCATGTGAGGGTTTTGAGCTTGGAGGTGAGGTGAAGAAAATTGTAGAGAGCAAGAGAAGAAAATAGCTCTTGAAAATTGGCTAAGGCATGAACCATGAAGCAAGTGTAGAATGAATAAAATGAATCATTTCTCTCCTCACTCGTTCAAGCATGGAATAAAAATGCAATTAAAATTGCAACCTTGCTAGAATAGCGAGTCAAGAGTAATATAAAAACATATAAACCTATGCCTTGAACCATACCACAAATATCTCCACAATTTACACCTCATTTTTCTATTTTCTAAAAATAGAAAAACATGCCATGCTTCATATAATATATATATATATATATATATATATATATATATATATATATATATATCAAATATACATTAATATATATATATAACAATTAGTGAGCTAATGATATTAGTTAAGATATAATTATATCACATATAATGTATATCACATTATTAAATCAACACTTGATCTAATAATCCGGTTATATCATATATAACCGACTAATATCATTAATCTGAATATCACATTATCAAACCAACATTTGATTCGATAATCCGGTTATATAACGTATAGCCTGACTGATAACAGATAACTGCCAGATTACACTACGGTATTACATACTCGTATTTAATCAGGCCCACACACATATCACATATGTGTCCTACTTCGTTTCGCTTGAACCAGGAAACTTCTGTGTGGGATTCTAAAGACTCGTCAATACGCCAGCAGTAGGTGACTGATGTGATCATCACCTACAAGCCGTCAGCGGTACTAGCTGGACATAACGGCTACCCGGGTATTGAGCGATATGAAGATCAACAAGCAAGCTCGTCCATACTCTCCATGAAGCCTATCAGTAACACTACCGTACAGTCCGGTCTCTTCGTCTGATATGTCGCATATCATGTCTAGGGATGGAAATCGTCAGACCCCGGTAACATGATAAGTCATACCGATGTCTGGCCTATAACGGTTCGAGAAACCACTGATAACACTTATCAGTAAATCTCGGCAGCAGACCTGGCCAGGGACTTCCAGTTATAGCCAAGCGAGCATTGCGCAACATCAACCCCTAATACCGGGAGAGACGAAACCCCTCCTATCACTCATTGCCTCCATGTGACTCGGGACTGTACCCAAAATCCACCTGTTTGCACGACCCCTTTAAGTCGTGGTAGGGAGGAAATCAAAACACAGTGGGAGCCACATAAGACTCTATGACGATCTCGGGTCTACCGACTAACCTATACCAGTGTCACCAGAGGACTGCTATCTGTCGATAGGTATACTACCACATAGGAGTCCTCGGCAAGTCTTGTTCAGTATGCCCAGTCTCCACTGAGCACCCGTATACCATCTTTGGTGTCAAACACCAATGGATGTGGGATCATCCATCACCCATCATATGGGTCAAGAAGCGTATGCGCTAGTTTACTCTGGAATATCGATGCCCTGTCTCGATATTCTCTCGACTAGTAACAATTAAAGGATGTACTTGTGAACTACCCTGGCCCCACTAGTATGATCGTATCATAGTCCTGGTAGTCAAGTATATATCTTAAGGGTTTTATCAACATGCGAGAGCAAGACAGAATAGAATACCAGTCAACATGTTAAGATAAAGAGTAACCAGATAGCACACTATCATGTCGAGCAAGAAAGTCTTCTATATATATGTCCAAGCATCCACTATATCATCAATAATGGCCTCTAGGGCATACATATTACTAACAATAAGAAGGTGGCGAGTCAAGAACAACGTAACTATTGATCTTGAAAATGGTAGAAACAAAGTCTTAGCGAATGCTTGGGATAATCCACAAACCGCCATTACCGAAGCGTGCCTTGAGTTTGTCCGAATTATGCTTTTAAACAGAAACTGGATAACTCCATATCTTAACAACCTCAAAATATACAACCATTCTATGTACATATAGAACCAAGGCACTAATTAGATGGAACCAGATTCAAATGTTATGCAATTGTTTCCAATGCATATCCTAAATGGAAAAAGGACAGTACAACATTACTCATCAAGGAGCGCACCCACGAATGAGCAACCTGCGAGAAAATCAAGTTCTCAATACTATGATGGAATACTTAGTATATGTATCTATATCTTCGATCACTTCGAAGAATCCTGATACTTCCAACGTATGGTTCTCTACTTTATTCTTATACCTATAAACTTCTTAGAATCTTTGGACCATACATTACAACGAATGTGTGTCTAAAACAAGAGAACTCATAGGTAAACCTAAATGAAGTAAGAGTACCAACCCTTGCCCCGAATGACACCGGACAACATACATTTTCATGTATAAGTCCCAAGAGTATACTAACTCAAATTCCATGTATTGTAAGTTGAAAACTGTATATTGGTTAAGAATATCTTACACCGTTATTCAATGCATCTTACCTTATTCTCGGCTGATAAAGGTAAATGTTTACAACACAATTTTCAAAATGTGTATCTCACTTTATAAAATAAAGATACAGATATTTCATTTTAAAATTTGGTGTATAACAATGGTTATTCGAAACCAAATATTTGCCGTTAGGCAAAACCATGCAATTTAACCCAATATCATATTGGGCTACGACAGCGCCCCGGCCATCAAACCGTGGGAAAATGTGGAACAAAAATTTTCAAAACTGGCGCTACTATTACCCAATGCTCGGATCTACCCTAAACCCAATACTAGCAAGCAATATAAAGAGTTAGGAATGGTTATACCGAGTTGATCTATGTCCTTCGGTCTTCAACCTTCATCTCAAGCTCCTAGTGGTTGCGGATCGAGTTTGATTGCTGGTCTTCCTCCATCTACGATGATCCACCTGAGAGAAACGGCACAAGCTTCAGTCTCGCCAAGCAAGGCAACCGACGCTCCAAGGTTGCTAGCAATGGAGAGTGGAGGTATAGGAATGTGTCACTATAATTTTTCTCTCATCATAAATGCTCCATGAGTAACCATAGAAGATCAAGAGGAGGTGAGGAAACATATGGCATGAGCAACTAAAGAAATGGCTAATTGTTTTCTCCAAGTGAGTGAGAATGAATGAAGCAAGTGAAGAAAAGAAAATGAGCCATACATCACAAGCATGTGGCTGCCCCCCCTCTCTCAATCATGCACACCAAAAATCTCATTTCATTTTCTAAATAAAAAAATGTGAACCATACCTCTCTACATGTCAAAACCCATGCTCATGCCAACTCACCCTCCACCTCATTTCCATAATTGATTTTCTAAAAATAAAAACAATAATGAGGTGGCCATCTTCTAGAAGCTATTCCGTATAAATACGGAATACTTTCCGGTACACGCATCGAAATACATATACGCGTATTTGTACAAAAATACGAATAGCCAAGAGAGAAAATGAATAGTGAACAATAATACTAGAATACATACATACATACATATAGATATATATACATATACATATATAAATTATTGAATCAAAACCTGATTTAATAATCCGGCTTAATCCTAAGCCACTAGTATTAATAACCGTCCGATTAAAGTCTGTGCAGCCTGTACACATATTTAATCGGACACCTGTATGTACCAACATACGCCATTTACACCATATCATCTGAACCATGAAAAACCCCTCTGTGTGGGACTCTAAAGACTCGTTAATACGCTGGCAGTGGGTTAACCATAAGCACGTCAGCGGCACTAGCTGTACGTAACGGCTACCCAGGTATTGAGCGAAAGGAAGGCCGACGAGCAAACTCATCTAATTCCCTACTGAGCCTGACAGTGACAATATCCGTACAGTCCGGTCTGTTCGTCTAAGAGTATCGCATATCGAGTCTAAGGGATGGATAAACCCAGACCCCTAATAACGCGATAATTCGTGTCGGTATGAAACCTATCACCACCTGAGAAATTACCGATCCTAGATCAGTAATTCTCGACTACCTTTGCCAAGGATTTTTGGTGATGGCCACCCGTGCACTCCGCGACATCAACCCCGAATACCGGGAGATACGAATCCCCTGACGATCCGCTCACTACCTCCATGTGATTCGGGACTGTACCCAACTAAAACCAGTTTGCACGACTCCTTTGAGCTATGATAGGGTAGTAATCAAAGCACAGTAGGAACTCAAACGAGAAAAATGACTATCTCAGGTCGATATCTCAGGTCGATAGACTAACCTGTACACATGTCACCTGGGAACTGCTATCTGACAATAGGTATAATACCAACTAGCATGTTCCCAGTGAGTCCGTCCAGTGTACTCATAACCCAATGAGCACCTGTATACATCTTAGGGGAACCAACTAACACCAATGGCTTGTGAAACCGGCCACCGCCCCTCGTCGGGGTCTCGATCCGTATACACTAGTCTACTCTTGGAGTATCGATGCCCAATCTCAAAACTCCCACGACTAGGGACACTTTAAGGAAGTTCATATAGATCATCCAGCTCCCACGTATACTGTAGGGTTCCTAGGCACCCTAATGAGGTCTCACAAGGCATCGAACATGCCATTTTCAAAAATTATGCTGCCGAGAAACCCGACTACGGATCGTCGGCTAGATGTTTAGGCGAAAAGAAAAGCTAGTTAACACTTAACTAATAAGAATACGGAAATACAACCTTTGTAGATCCGGTGCTCCACCTCCATAGCTCCGCAACGAAGTCGTCTCCGCTGTCCAAAAAGAATCCGGGCTCTAGCATCGTCTTCGTCGGAGAATGGGCGGGCTAGGTCGTCGATGTCCAAGCCGAAGATGATCTACGTCGAGGCATCGATGAATCAAGCTCCGACTTCACCAAGTCAAGAAACTTGTGAAGAAAACACACTCTACTACTTGGCAAGAGGTAGAGGATGAAGAAATAGGAAGTGGGTAGACTTTAGAATTAGATTTCTCACTCATATGCATCAATCACCATTGATGGAGGTGAAGCTTTTCTTCTTGAAGTCAAGGAAGAAGAAGAAGAAGCTTATATGAGTTAATTCTCAAAATGAAAAGAATAATGAATTCTTATCATCTTAGAACCATGGTTAGGTGTAGAGTATTAATCATGGTTTAGTGGAATGGTTGGGTTAAGCATGAGACAAAGATGGATACAAAGTCAAACATACAAGAAGCTTCATGAAAACAACAAATAAAGCCTCCATTTCTTCTCATGCTAAATATTTTCCAAAAAGAATAAATGTGTATATATATAAATAAATAAGAAAAGAAAAACCCTAATTATCCACTTAACCATTGTTTAATTCTTTACACTTAACCAAAAATTCATGTATCATCAAACATGATACAATCTAGTGCACAATATCATATCGCATATGCAATGCGCACACCCGAGTGAGAAAATCCATTTTAAAGTGAACCGATACTAGTTAATGCAAAGTAATATATCAAATATACAATTATGCATTGTTGCGCCACGGCAGCGCCCCGGCCTCTTACTCGAGGCCAAAATGCGGAATCAAAATTTTTCCTTACTTGGAAACCGGCGCTACCGCGGACAATTACCCGGATCGTTTACCATTAACCTAATGCTAGCAATCAAGAGATAGGGAAGAGATGTATACCGAGTGATCCGAGTCCTCCGGTCTTCTCGTCATCGTCCCGATCTCCCGCGGAAATTGTAGTCTCCATATCGTCGCCTCCTCGCCGGAAAGGGCACCACATCGCCTTCGTCTTTTACGGGCTCCCGCCTCAATACCGAGGCAACTCGGGCATGAAGCCAGCAACTCGACATGCCCAAGAAGTGCTGTAGAAAGTGGTGTAGAATCATAGTCTCTATGGGGTGGTGAAGTTGCCTTGGAGGGGAAAAGAAAACATGAACTTTGGAGAGGGTTTTTGGTGGCAAGAAAAATGAGATCAATGATAAATTTCCAACACCCAAATCAAATGAACCAATCTCTCTCCCTCCTCTAAAGTGGCCGGCCATTCTATATAGGAAATGGTGGAGGGATAAAACCAATCACATGAAGGGAGGTGAGTGTAGGAGCAAGAGAGGAGGTGACCACAACCTAGACAAAGAAACATGCAAGCATGCTTCATCTCACATCAAACCCATACCCTTTCTCATCTCATTAATACAAGCATGGAAGAAAGATAATATAATAAATCATTATGCAAATAAAACCTCCACAAAGTGTTATTTGCAAACTTGCAAATAACCCCCTCCATCGGAAAAGTCCGACCGGGAAAGAACAAAGGAAAACCGGCCGGAACGGAATGCAAACTGGCAACTCCAGAAAACTGGTCCCGTAATAAATTACAGGAAAACCCCGACACTGTGCATACACACCCGCATCTGTATTCCGCCCGGATACAAATGCAATGAGACAAAATCTACACTGTACTAAACTAGTACCGGCTTAAACCAAAGCCGGCTAGTAAAAACCGTTCGATCCTGATCCGTGCAATACCGCACGTATCTGATCGAACCCTGCCATATACCTATACGGCTACTAGTACAAACCGTCCGATCCTGATCCGTGCAATACCGCACGTATCTGATCGGACCCTGCCATATCTCCATACGGCCTCTACAGCGTTTCGCCCGAAAGCTGAGTAACTGAAAGTGTGGTGGACTCTAAAGACTCGTCAATACTATGGCTGTGGATTTAACCACTAGCACGTCAGAGGTATAAGCCAATACATGACGGGCCACCAATTATTGACCAAAAGGGACGTCGATGAGGAAGCTCACCCCGACGCCCAACTGAGCCTGTCAGTGACAATATCCGTACAGTCCGGTCCGTTCGTCTATGAGTATCGCATGGCGGGCCTAGAGGGTTGGTAAAAGTCAGACCCCCAAAGGCGGTACAAGTCGTGTCGGAGTGTAGCCCAGAACGCCCTGAGATACTACTGGAATACCTACCAGTAAATCTCCTGCCTCGGCCGAGGGCTTTGCGTAATGGCTCTCTTAGACACAGTGCGACCTCACCCCCAATACCGGGAGAGACGAACCCCTGCAGATCCGCTCACTGCCTCCATGTGGCTCGGGACTGTACCCAACTAAAACCTGTTTGCACGACTCCTTTGAGCCGTGGTAGGGTAGTAATCAAAGCACAGTGGGAACTCACACGAGACAAATGACGATCTCAGGTCGATGAACTAACCTGTACACATGTCACCTGGGAACTGCTATCTGACGTCTGGTATAAGACCAACTAGCAGGTTCCCGGCGAGTCCTGTCCGGTGTACTCATAACCCAATGAGCACCTGTATACATCTTAGGTGAACCAACTGACACCAGTGGCTTGTGAGACCGGCCACCGCCCCTCGTCGGGGTCTCGACTGTATACACTAGTCTACTAATGGAGTATCGATGCCCAGTCTCGAAACTCCCACGACTAGGGACCTTTTTAAGGATTTGCTTATAGACCCCAGCTCCCACGTATATGATCGCCATCATACTGCTGGTCGTCAAGCAAGAATCCTAGGGGCCCTATCAACGTGTAATAGCGACATGTCAGGTCACCTAAAGCAGTACACGATGATAAAGATAAACCAGATAGCATACTATCATCTCGAGTAAGACTGTCCTCCTGGGATAGATCCTCCCTCAATCATTGCAACCACGTGCCTGTGATCCAATAATTGACTCTGAGGGCACTATCTCCAACAATCTCCCACTTGCACTCAAGGCTAATTATTGCGATGTCGCATACTCACAGCCCGTATGATACCGAACACCCAACTCCTCTACTAGTCAGTCTCACAAAACCCGTTTGCGAAACTATTGCGTTCGAGGAATAGCCTCAGTGAGTGGATCCGCAGGGATGTTTCTTTCTATGTCTCTCTATATCTCATGTTCGCGGAGAAAACCATCTCCCGAAATGAGCAATACCTGTCTTAGAACGTCTGGATGTCTGATGGGACCTAGTTCATAAATGAACTCCAAATCCAAACTTCTTAGACTGTATCGTCAACTGAACTTAATCAGTATCCTGCGCCATGCCTCCCTCAGTATTGCCTTGGACCACCTGTCCAAAATACAGTCCCTCACCAGAGGGAGAACAATAACTCTGACAACCTGCTTGTCGTCCATGTTACCTTGGAAGCCTGGAATGATAACTGTCTCCTAAAGGAGGCTGCCGTTATCATATCCCTAGAACATCAACTTATGTTCTAAGACTGCTTCCGACTGTTTCTCCAGGATTGGATCAATATCAACTTATTGCATCTAGTGCAAGAACAACATCTGGTGTGGTACTTGACATCTCATGATTGACTCAATTGCCTAAGCAAGTGATCTGCCAATCATGAGTATCCCTCTCCCCTTTAGTCTATAAGACAACTTTAGAGAGGGTGACTCCATCAACTGCAGGTACACTACCGTGTCAGGAGTCGTCCATTCTAAATACTCATAGAATGCTGTCAAGGTACCCAGATTGGGAAACCACCCAAATCTAGATCTAAAACCATAGGTCTAGTAACCAGTATGTCTGATATAATATCCAAGTCCCATGTGGAGAAAACACTGTGTGACGACCAAAGTATAACCGATCGTAGTATAGGAATATCACTTCCTACTACCTTCTCAACAGATCCATCCCCTATTCTGATGACGTCAAACCCATGACTGTCACATCAGAAACAGATGATCTAACTCCGCTATTTCTGCTTTAGTCTATAAATAGACATAAGCATGAAGTCCACCAATGCTTCCGCTGCTCCCACTGACTACGACAACCCTCTGCCAGAGTCATATAGATGTGCACTTCTAAAGCTAGTTTAGAACGACGCTATACTCATCCTCCTGCCGGGTCTCGCAGCCTGGAACAACAACAATGGCAAGTGTGGGTAAACAAGAACTTCCCTGTCACCGTCCTTGAGGCTACCGGAGTACCTCTCGGGTGCCTGAAGTTACCCACCGTATCTGCGGAGTGGCCAATGGAATGTCAGACCAGATTGAATCTTTAGGTTCCTTATCAAATCTTCAGTAATCGTTTGTGGTTCTGGAATCACTTCCAGTTCTACCATACTCCCACTACTTTTTCTGAAAAAACCATTTTTAATAAAACTGTGGCGAGTCTAGAACAATATTTCTATTGATCTGCCAGATGGTAGAAAGTCAACCCTCGTCATAGCCTGGGTCAACCCACAAACAGCCATTACAGAAACGTGCCTTGAGTTGTCCAGTGTCTGGTTTTAAGCATAAGCCGGACAACTCCCCGTACCTTAACATCGTTAAGATATGAACTGTTCTATATCCAATATAGAACCAGAGGCACTGATTTATTTGAACCAGATTCAAATCATGCAGCTGTCTCCAGTGCATGTCAACTAAATGGAAGGAGGCCGATCAGCGTTACTCAACTTAGGAATGCTTCCAATTATGAGTAACCTGAAAGAGAAGCAAGTTCTCATTACTATCAACTGAATACCATACACAAGTATCTACATCTTCGATCACCTTGAAGAATCCCGATACTTGCAATACCTGGTTCTCTACTCTATTCTTATACCAATAACTCCTCAAAACTCAGACCCTGTGTTTCCTCGAAGCACATGTCTAAGAACTAGAGAAGTTGAAAGTAAACAGAATATAGTATGAGGACCAACCCCTCTGTCCTAATGGACACTGGACAACATACAATACTCTGTATAAGTCCGCTGAGTCTAACAACTCTTTCAATGTGTGTCGTAGGTTGAAAACTGTACTTATGGTTAAGAAGAATTACACCGCTGTTTAATGCTCCTTACCTAACCATCCACTGATATAGGTAAATGTCATCGACATAATATCAAAAGGTATATCTCACTCTATGAAAATAGACGTACAGATATATCAATTTGAAATTGGTGCACAACAGCGGATATTCACAACCAAATATTTGCCGACCGGCAAACAACCCAGGTGACTTCCTCAAATATCACCGATTACAACGAATCCCTATATAATGAGGATGATCACCCAATTCCCAATAACTTACTCCCACTCACCATCTGTAAAACCATACAGATGTGAGAATCATACCTGGTAAATACATACCCTGGAGTAAGTGTCTAATCGGGAAATCAGTTTTCTTTTAACAGTACACAGTGAAACTGAAACATTGTAATGTTTCGATGGGGTATCCTGGTATTCCTAGTAATGCCTCTTCCATTATCCAGATTCACAACTGTAACCGTATGTCTCTTTGCCATCTGTCCAAATCCCTTTATATGTCTTTAGTCATTACCGTCTGCACACCCCCTTAGGTCAAATGGTTTTCTTCCTTCCCTACCGTTCGGCACCAGCCTATGGTTTGGAAGAAGACTATCCAGTAAGCATAATGGGTGTACTGTCCTAATCCTAGGAGCACTCGCAACGCGAGAGAAGGTGAAGATAAAAGACACCTAAATGTACTTTATTCCTATTTCTCCTGAACCAGAATCCATCCCCGAACTGGAACTAGTTCCTTTCGAGTTCGTATATAACCATACGATGGAGTATCCAATAAACTGTGGATCTTCGTAGTGATACGGAGTGTCCTGGAGAAATACAAAGGTGATTTAGGATTAGCGAAGAAATACTTGGTTTGGTCGTGAATATCAGTCGCAATTTACTTTGCCCTCCTACTAATCCATTGCTTTGTCTTAACTTAATACCTTCTGCACACCATCGTTATGCTAATTGGTTTTCTTCATTCCCTACCGGTCGGCACCAGCCTAAGGTTTGGAAGAAGACTATCCAATTTGCGTAATAGGTGTACTACTCCTAAACCAAGGAGTACTCGCAACCTGAGAGAAGGTGAAAAGAAAAGACAACTGAATAGTCCTATCCGTTTTCTCCAGAACCAGAAACCATCCTCGAAATCCTTCGAGTTCGTATCTAACCATACGATGGTTTTGTCCAATGGAAGTGGACGTTCGCATTAATACGGGGTGTCCTGGAGAAAAGGGTAAAAGTAGGAGTGGCAATGAGGTCTGCAACTCTGACAATCCAAAAGCCTGTGTTAAGAAGGTTCGGTCAACTTGGTCACTGAGTCATAGTCCAGGGTCGGGTCAATGGTCGCTTCCAGAGAGAGAGAAAAGAAACACTCAGCGTGCACTCTAACCTAGATCAGAATGGTTATCACTTTATCTAATCTGGGAACCTCCCACTGTATCTCAAATTCTCCTCCAAACCTGAAAGAAGAATTAGTCGGGATCACCCGAGGAGTAAACCAACTCATCAGTGGGAATCGGGATCCAACTATCATCGCATGATAACCTGACGGAATCCACTCAAGTCACCACACTCCAGAAGGTATGCGCATGCCTGGCAAGTTTCAGTTCTTTTGAAACTCCCGATGTGATTTTTACCCCTAGGACCCAAGTGACCTTGACACAGTCAACAAATCAAAGAGTCCTAGTCAAGTTCAGCCCGTCATTATCCTGGATTGCATTAAACCCACCCGTATGAGCCCTTGACACAGTCAACAAGGCCGCACGACTGTCCTAACCAATCCCATTAATATGCTACAAACAAACACTACTTAGCTACCGCACACTACGCCTTGACACAGTCAACAAACGCAGCACGAATACTAAGTAATACTTGTAAGAGATGACGGAGGGCTACGACTGGTTTTTGGCGAAAAACCTTTAGCGTAATGAACTTGATATCGTTGAAGGAACTGCATAGCCTTTTAGAAAATATAGTGACGAAAACCTTTACTAAAGAGGTCACTCCCGGTGAAGAGATCTCGGCTCTTTCCCCATAGAATGAGGTGCAGGATATTCCAACTGAATACCACGATGCAAAGCAAAAGTAATCGGCTATAGTGAAGTTAATGCCCTGACGCAAACTTCTGTCCAATGGGTCACTCCCGGTGAAGGGATCTCGGCCCTTGCCTCGTCGACTGAGGAGCAGGATATTCCAAATGAATACCACGATGCAAAACAAAAGTGAACGTCCTTGCAATAACAGCTTTTTGAAAAGTGTTCCAACAACATCAGATTAGGTTTGTTTATCTTGCATTGATCCGAATCAATGCAGTCCCATCAATTGATCACACCACAAAGAACGAAAATATACTGACGTACGTATATGCCATCCGCATTCGCCTCTGGGTCCCGTCATCACCCGTTAGGTTAGCTAACTAACGGCAGAGCGGGGACTGGACTAGCACGGATGAAAAACATATACAACATCTACTAATATATATACCAATATATAGTATTTCGCTCAAGGCGTGAATAAAATGCAACATCACAGAAATGTACAGCATCACAGAACAATACAGATATCTGGAAGCCCCGGGTTTCACAGAGCCGCTGCTGAAACCCGACGTTCCCCTGGTCGTGTGGATAGCCTGTGCAATGAAATCCTAGACCCCTACGGGCGCTGCAAGTCACCCGCCAAAACCTGAAGCGAGGCAGCCCCCTTCAGTACCGTGAATGGACCACCCAGCACTTCACGGAATCCGGTAACTTGGGCACCCCTCCTGGGTCAACCTGTACCCCCTACGAGTGCGGCGAATAGCCCGCCAATCCTGGACTGAAGCCCCCTCCGTCTCAATGCCCTGAGATGCGGGCCCGTTGCCCTCCAGAACCCGGCTATCCGTGCACCCCACCGCGGGGCAACCCTAGTACAGAAAGTAAAATATACATACACCGGGTACATCGACCGCAACCAGGTCGTGCCCCAAAAGAATAATACAAACAGGCAGTGACGGCAGTCCACATGTCGGACGCTCGCCCCGCAATATCAAATGTACATAATACAACAAAACTGTACTAGCATTGCATCCAGGCTATCCCCCACGACCGATCCGCAACATCACAGCATAAACATAGAACATCAACGTGAAAATCACGTTCGCAAATCCGTCTAACCGGGCTATAGCAATTAGACCGGATTTACCGATCGAGTGACATTCACGGTCGCAGATATAATGTAAATACTGTGAAATAATGTGTTTAAAATTTTCCGATTGACCAAAAAATTAACAAGTGGGCCCCAATCAAAACTGTAGCACTCACAGAAAACCTGGGCCCAATTTTAATATCCCAAAACCCATATTTTAAGCCCACAAGCCCACTGAAAAAAAAATGATGAAGTGAACTCCTGTTCCCGCGGCGGAAGCGCGGCCAATGAGGGGCTTACGCCGCCCTTCCGCGGTCGAAAGATACGATCACTGTATCAAATTTTTGCAGTAGTCTTAGATCTCCCTGCACATAATTCTGAGACCACCTGAAAAATTTTTAGACTCCAAAAAAATTCGACAGAAACTGATGTCAAGGAAAAATACGGTTTTTGGAATTTCGGTCGATCGGAACTGAAAAACACATTAGAACAAGCTAGGTAAGGTTAATGGCGTGGCTCTGATACCATGTTGCGCCACGGCAGCGCCCCGGCCTCTTACTCGAGGCCAAAATGCGGAATCAAAATTTTTCCTTACTTGGAAACCGGCGCTACCGCGGACAATTACCCGGATCGTTTACCATTAACCTAATGCTAGCAATCAAGAGATAGGGAAGAGATGTATACCGAGTGATCCGAGTCCTCCGGTCTTCTCGTCATCGTCCCGATCTCCCGCGGAAAGTGTAGTCTCCATATCGTCGCCTCCTCGCCGGAAAGGGCACCACATCGCCTTCGTCTTTTACGGGCTCCCGCCTCAATACCGAGGCAACTCGGGCATGAAGCCGGCAACTCGACATGCCCAAGAAGTGCTGTAGAAAGTGGTGTAGAATCATAGTCTCTATGGGGTGGTGAAGTTGCCTTGGAGGGGAAAAGAAAACATGAACTTTGGAGAGGGATTTTGGTGGCAAGAAAAATGAGATCAATGATAAATTTCCAACACCCAAATCAAATGAACCAATCTCTCTCCCTCCTCTAAAGTGGCCGGCCATTCTATATAGGAAATGGTGGAGGGATAAAACCAATCACATGAAGGGAGGTGAGTGTAGGAGCAAGAGAGGAGGTGACCACAACCTAGACAAAGAAACATGCAAGCATGCTTCATCTCACATCAAACCCATACCCTTTCTCATCTCATTAATACAAGCATGGAAGAAAGATATCATAATAAATCATTATGCAAATAAAACCTCCACAAAGTGTTATTTGCAAACTTGCAAATAACCCCCTCCATCGGAAAAGTCCGGCCGGGAAAGAACAAAGGAAAACCGGCCGGAACGGAATGCAAACTGGCAACTCCAGAAAACTGGTCCCGTAATAAATTACAGGAAAACCCCGACACTGTGCATACACACCCGCATCTGTATTCCGCCTGGATACAAATGCAATGAGACAAAATCTACACTGTACTAAACTAGTACCGGCTTAAACCAAAGCCGGCTAGTAAAAACCGTCCGATCCTGATCCGTGCAATACCGCACGTATCTGATCGAACCCTGCCATATACCTATACGGCTACTAGTACAAACCGTCCGATCCTGATCCGTGCAATACCGCACGTATCTGATCGGACCCTGCCATATCTCCATACGGCCTCTACAGCGTTTCGCCCGAAAGCTGAGTAACTGAAAGTGTGGTGGACTCTAAAGACTCTTCAATACTATGGCTGTGGATTTAAACACTAGCACGTCAGAGGTATAAGCCAATACATGACGGGCCATCAATTATTGACCAAAAGGGACGTCGATGAGGAAGCTCACCCCGACGCCCAACTGAGCCTGTCAGTGACAATATCCGTACAGTCCGGTCCGTTCGTCTATGAGTATCGCATGGCGGGCCTAGGGGGTTGGTAAAAGTCAGACCCCCAAAGGCGGTACAAATCGTGTCGGAGTGTAGCCCAGAACGCCCTGAGATACTACTGGAATACCTACCAGTAAATCTCCTGCCTCGGCCGAGGGCTTTGCGTAATGGCTCTCCTAGACACAGCGCGACCTCACCCCCAATACCGGGAGAGACGAACCCCTGCAGATCCGCTCACTGCCTCCATGTGGCTCGGGACTGTACCCAACTAAAACCTGTTTGCACGACTCCTTTGAGCCGTGGTAGGGTAGTAATCAAAGCACAGTGGGAACTCACACGAGACAAATGATGATCTCAGGTCGATGAACTAACCTGTACACATGTCACCTGGGAACTGCTATCTGACGTCTGGTATAAGACCAACTAGCAGGTTCCCGGCGAGTCCTGTCCGGTGTACTCATAACCCAATGAGCACCTGTATACATCTTAGGTGAACCAACTGACACCAGTGGCTTGTGAGACCGGCCACCGCCTCTCGTCGGGGTCTCGACTGTATACACTAGTCTACTAATGGAGTATCGATGCCCAGTCTCGAAACTCCCACGACTAGGGACCTTTTTAAGGATTTGCTTATAGACCCCAGCTCCCACGTATATGATCGCCATCATACTGCTGGTCGTCAAGCAAGAATCCTAGGGGCCCTATCAACGTGTAATAGCGACATGTCAGGTCACCTAAAGCAGTACACGATGATAAAGATAAACCAGATAGCATACTATCATCTCGAGTAAGACTGTCCTCCTGGGATAGATCCTCCCTCAATCATTGCAATCACGTGCCTGTGATCCAATAATTGACTCTGAGGGCACTATCTCCAACATGCATTAAATCATTAAATCAACACTTGATTTAACGATCCGGTCATGACGCACATAACCGACTGGTATCATCAGTAACAACCTATCGAATCAACACTTGATCCGATAACCCGGCTATATCGCAATAACCGATCAATATCACATCGCGAGAATCGAATACAGTATCATATACCGTATTATTCTTGGTCCCGCACATATCTCATATGCGCTCCTATTTCGTTTCGCTTGAGCCAGGAAACCTCTGTGTAGGACTCTAAAGACTCGTCAATACGCCGGCAGCAGGTGATGATCATATCAAGCACCCACAAGCCGCAAGCGGTCTGCTAAACGTAACGGCCACCCGGGTATTGAGCGATCTGAAGATCGACGAGCAAGCCCGCTCACACTCCAGTGAATCCAACCAGTAACACTACCGTACAGTCCGGTCTGATCGTCTGATATATCGCATATCTCGCCTAGGGGTGGTAAACGTCAGACCCCAATAGCTTGATAAGTCGTGTCGATATGAGGTCTATAACTGTTCGAGAAACTACTGGTAACACTTACCAGTAAATCTCAGCAACCCTGGCCAGGGATTTCCTGTTATAGCCAATCGAACACAGCGCAACATCAACCCCCTATACCGGGAGAGACGAATCCCCTCCTATCGCTCATTGCCTCCATGTGACTCGGGACTGTACCCAAAAACCACCGTTTTGCACGCCCTCTTGGACGTGGTAAGATGGAAATCAAAGCACAGTGGGAACCACACAAGACTCTATGACGATCTCGGGTCAACAGACTACTCTGTACCAGTGTCACCAGAGAACTGCCATCTGACGTGAGGTATAATACCATCTGGGAGTTCTCGGCGAGTCCGTCCAGTGTACCCAGTCTCTACTGAGCACCCGTATATCATCTCTGATGTCAAACACCAATGGATATGGGATCATCCATCGCCCATCTGTATGGGTCGAGAAGGTACACGCTAGTCTACTCTGGTATATCGATGCCCCGTCTCGATACACCCACGACTAGGGACTTTGAAGGATGTACTTATGGACTACCATGTCCCCACTAGTATGATCCGCATCATAGTCCAGGTAGTCAAGTACAGATCCTAAGGGCTTTACCAACATGTAACAGAGAGACAATCAGCATACACGTTAAGGTAAAGTGTAACCAGATAGCATACTATCATGTCGAGCAAGAAAGTCCTCCCTATATATGTCCCAGCATCCACTACAATATACATCCTATGTACAGTAATGGCCTCTAGGGCATACATATAACTAACAATCTCCCACTTGCACTAGGGCCATCTGTAGCAGTGGTTGAAGTATCTCATACTCAACCATCCCTTAAAAGTCTCTCTCTGGGAACAGGCCTTTGTGAGTGGATCCGCTGTGATGTCCTCTGAGTCTACTCTCCAAACCTTGATCACCCTGGAGATCAACCATCTCCATGATCAAGTGATACTGCCTTAGAATATGTCTGGATCACTGATGGGACTGGCGTTCCTCGGCATGAGCCACAACTCCATTGTCTCACAATGGTAGGAACGAAGTTCATCTCATGAACAAATATACACCCAAACAGCCTCTTTGGTAGCATCTTAAGTAGCGATGTATCCTGCCTTTATCGTCTAGTATGCCACGGTATCTAGCTTGGAACTCTTCCAACATACCGTCCCTTTACTGAGGGTAAAGACAATGCCTGCGACTGACATTCAGTCGTCTTTATCACCCTGGAACCCTTCCAGTGATTCTCCCCAGGATCGATTGATACCATCTCACTACAACTAGTGAGAATCCTAACATCCATTTAGATCTATCTCATAGATCCAAAATCCAGGAGTTAGTAGGTATCATTATGATCCTATATGGAGAATTATAGTGATAAGCGGAGATTGATCGAGCGTAGCATAGGAAACTACTTCCCTATCAAGAGTATGTCATCCACGTACTCTACGAGGATCGTCACCATACTCCCTACTACCTATTTGTTTATACAAGGTCCATCTACCATTTTGATGATGTCAAACTCTTTGACTATTACATCAAAACAGACGTTCCAACTCCGCGATGCCTGCTTTATCATATAAAACATCTTGCACACGTTTCCGCTGCTCCCACTGTCTACGAGGCCCTCTGGCTGTGTACTTATAGACGCTCTCTTCTAAATCATCATTTAGAAAAGCAGTCAAGACACCCAACCACCAGATATCGCAGTCATGGTATGTAGCCGTGACAAGTAGGATCTGGATGGACTTAAGCATAGCTACTTAGAAAAGGTTTCAACATAATCCTTACCTGATCAATGATGCAAACCTTTAACAAGTCTAGCTTTGAAAGTCTCAACTTTTCCATGTACACCAAGTAATCTTCTCAAGATATACTTGCTCCTGATGGGGATTTAACCCTTCAGATATTGCAACCAAAGTCCATACTTTGTTGGTGTATAAGGATTCCATCTCAGATCACTAAGCATCCAGCCATTCTTACAGAGTCTTACTCCTGATGGCCAGCTCGAAACTAGTTGGGTCATCATCTCATGATGCAATCCTCGCTCCCACTGTCATAGAGAAACAGAAGTATCTCTCAGGTGGATGAGGAACCCTACTAGATCGGCGGAGAGGCTGAGGTTCGTTGGTAACTATCGAATCCTTTGGTTCTTTCAAATCATCAACTACAGTTTGTATAGCTGGAACCTTTCCAGTTCTACATTACAGACCTTGCCTCGAGATTGTCCGGATTTTGCTTTCAGACATAGGCCGAACAACTCCAAATCTTAACCAACTTAAGACATGGGTTCTTCCCATTCCATATCACATATGAAGCGGTAGGCAACTGATTTGATTAGAACCCTATTCAATAGGTATGGAGCTTTTCAAGTGCATAACTCCCAAAAGGAAAAAGGTAACTCAGTAGTACTCATCATAGAGCACACCATATCATATAGGGTGTGATTGCTCCGCCCCGATATACCATCTTGCTATGGTGTATGCGGAGGAGTAATGCTGAGAGAGAATCTCATTCTCCTTTAGAAAAGTCCAGGATTTCCGTGCTCAAGTATTCTCCTCCTCGATCACATCAAAGGACATAATACTTATACCCTTATTGGTTCTCTACTTCTGACTTATATTCTGTGAATACCTCAAAAGGTTCGGACTTATGTTTCAACAGGAACATATGACTGAATCTTGAGAGATTATCAGAGAATGTAATGAAGTATAAAGAACCAGTCCTGGCATGTGTAGACAGGGGACCTACATACATCAACATGTATCATCCCAAGAGTTTACTAACTCTTTCTCTGTTTCCAATAAACAGAGCTAGTGTCATTATATCTTTGTGACATGACTGGCAAGTTTCACAAGATGTAGATTCAAACTGATTTAAATATACATCTAAATGTAACTTCAGCCAGTCGGGTCGCATTGATCTGACCTAGTCTACAATGCCTCAAGAAGGATTCGTTCATTTCTGAACTCTTCCTCTTGTGTGTGTTCCGTATACTAAGAACTGTAGTTTGATTTAGAACATCAACGCTTTTAGATAACGTGCCTGAACCGATCAACTTTTGATATAGGAAATGTTCAAAACATTATCCAACAATACAAAATTATATCCTTTCTTTACTAATAAAGAGACTGATATGATTTTGTATATCAGGTTCGGTATCTAATAACATTCGTTCAGAATCAATGTATTGTAATACAGGGTGACAGTGACCAACAAACTTGGCTGCAACTCTTGCCCCGTTTTCTGCCTCATGAAACTTATCACCCATTCTCAGTTCTCTACCTATCTGTAGCCCTATGTAACAGATTACATATCTGGGATCCTGATCTAGTATCACATACCCAGGACGTAGAGGATACTGAGAAACAGTTCTGTATAATGAACACACCCGAAGATGATGCATCAGCATGCACTCTCTTCGTTTGGGCGGCACGGGAAATCTGGTATTCCCCAATTTCCTGCTCTGTTTTATAGCAATTATAAGTTGGAGCGGGACCAACATTCCCCAGCTCAGTATAACAAGCGGGTTCGGTCAATAATCCGTATTATTATCTTGATTAAGGCGTGATATGGCCGCTACCTGGAGAGAGAGAGAAGAAAACACTCAGCGTGCGCTCTTGCACGAATAGATTGGTTATTATTTTATCTAATCAGGATGGCTCCCACTGCTTTTTATCAAATCTTCCTTCAAACCCTAAAAGGAAAGACTAGCCGGGATTAATTACACACTACAAGTTCGCCAATCTTTCAGCCAGGCCAGTGTCGGTACTTTGAGGGAGGTCCCCCGTGCTTTCGCACGAACCTAATTAATGTAAACCTCATTTTTCCAGAGGCGTAACCTCGTTAACACCTTTCTAGACACCTACTTGATCGGCTAATTGTAATGTATAAAACTCTCCCAGGAGTAACACTTACTCGCAGTGGGTATCGGGCTCCAACTATCTTATAGAAGGTATGCAATCTCATTGCAAATTTCAACACTTGAAATTCCCGATAATATTTTGCCCCGAACGATCTATGACCTTGACAAGGTCAACAAACCATAGACCGCAAGTCAAGTTCAACCCGTCATTTCTTGGTTGAATCAAACCCACCCGCACGACCCTTGACAAGGTCAACAAGGCCGCACGACTACCCTAACCCAATCTGCATCATATGCATAAGCAGATAAATACTGGTTAGCTACCGCACACTGCGCCTTGACAAGGTCAACAAACGCAGCACGAATACTAAACAGGATTTATCTGAAATGACGGAGGGCTACGACAGGTTTTTCTGAAAACCTATTGCGTAATGAACTTGATATCGTTGTAGAATCAAATGATTTTAAAAATGGAGTGCTTTTGAGGCTTTTCTAGTTTTGCTAAAGGAGTCACTCCCGGTGAAGGGATCGTCGGTCCTTTCCTCGTCGAATGAGGTGTGGGATATATCATATATATCACTGTGCAAAGCAAAAACACTTAAAAGCAATCAAAAGACAAACCGAGTGTGTAGCATCTGCCAGTTATTGCTAAAGGAGTCACTCCCGGTGAAGGGATCTCGGTCCTTTCCTCATCGAATAAGGTGCAGGATATATCACATATACCTCTGTGCAAAGCAAGAACTGTAGCTACTTGTTTTATTTTGAAATTCGAATCTACAACATCTTAGGTTTCTTTTATTTTCATTAATCACATTAATGAAGTCCCATCATTTAAGTACCTAAACATCACAGATAGATATGACGTACACTTATGCCATCCGCATTCGCCTCGATGTCCCTTCGTGCACCGTTAGGTTAGGTAACTAACGACAGAGCGGGGCAGGGCTAGCGCAGGTGTAAAACATAAGTAACGTCTATATAATATATCATATATCATATATACTATATACTATATCCATCACAGAAACACAACAGAGATATTGCAGCAGAAGAAATATATGAAATATTGGATATACTAGGACGTCCGTGTTTTCAATACGAGCCAGTATAAAACACGGATTCCACGGTCGTGATGAATAGCCAAACCCACACCCCTAGACCCCTACGAGAGCGGCAAGCAACCCTACCAATTCTGGAGTTAGGAGGCCCAGACCCGACTCCTCGAGTTGGTCTCCCACTGGACTCCAGAACCCGGTTACTTGTGCTCCCCTCCTTGGGTCTATCCTAGTGCGGAAAAGTAAATAATATACAAGAGGTGACAACTTCCGCAACCTGGAAGCGCCCCAATAAAAGAATATTACATACAAGTTTTTACATGAATGAAAAATGAAAAACACTCATCTCACATAAAAACCCCCGGCTATTCAAACACGACGATCCAATATAACATATCCAGCAACACATAACATCACATGTCATCAACGTAAGTAAATATGCGTATCCCAATTGTCGTTGACATATAGCAACGAAACCGGCGATATCACATATTACACTTACGGTCACAGAAAAGAAAGTGTAAAACTACAACAGTTGGAATCCGCAACCACCTCAGACATCGCATGCCTGACCAAATGAATTACTTAGACATCACATGCCTAACAATTATAAACCCCGCATTTTAGTCTCAAAATCGAAAACACTTTTCAATATCAGGTCGGGTAATTCAACAAGATTCCCGACATCCTGATCGAATGCTCGTCGCAAACTTCAGTAGGCGGCCGCACCCCCGACGCCGTCGACCAAGTGCACCAAGGCGGAACACCGCTACCGCGAGCACCCGAACGGATGCTTTCGGCTACGGGGCTCTCCTACAGTCACTTGGTCGGGGCTATGGAGCGAGGCTGTCTATTAAGTTTACCCAGCGAGTATCCGCGTACGATACGTGATTGCGACGGACTTTTGATCGCATCAAAATTCCGTGGCAACCGATCAAGTGAGACTAAACTGCTATGTTTATAACATTCATTCAGTTATCACATAACTACTTGTGAATTCCAATTATTGTATCACATTCCAGATAAATAGAAAATGTTAAACTTTTCGATCGAACAGTCAAACACCCAAGTTTTCCCGATACAGATCAACACATGAAACAAGTCTAACAACATTCTGTTCGTGCCTCAGTACCAACGGTCCAGCCGTAGAAGGGTCAAGCCAACGCCTCACATGTGGCACGCCGTACTGCCCCAAACCCGAAGGTTCAAAGGGCAGTTCAAGACGGTCACATAATCGAGTTAAGGTTTGTTGTCTTCTAGAGGGTCCATCGCGTTACTTGCACTACTTAGAACGTCGTTAAACTACGGAAAAATCCAACACTTGGAAATTTCCCGACAGGGGAAAAATTGGGTATTTATATCCGGTCGAACTTTTTAACATATTCTAAAAATTTATCCGGAAAGCCACAAAGACAAAATTTGATACTCCGATCGAAACACCGAATCCCCAAAACAACCCCAGAAAATTCAACTCTGGAAAAATTATTAAAAATTTCCAGAAGACTCAGCAGCACAAAACATGAATTACTGTGCAAGACACGTGGGGTAACTCAATAGAGTGGCCGCGGAACCGCCGCGCATCCCATGGTGGGGGCCGCGGTTCCGCGCCTCTTTTGAGGAGTTATCAACACGTGCTTCACAGTATCTCATAAAATTCCCTGCTGAATTTTTTGGGAATTTTTAATATGGAAAAATCCCAGATTTTACAAAATGTCCAGAGAGCATGATTGTGATCGGGTTTCGGGTTCGTTCGGACTTCAAATTCCATCTGGACTTCGCCTAAGGCTCTAGCTAGGCTCTGATACCACTGTAGGGTTCCTAGGCACCCTAATGAGGTCTCACAAGGCATTGAACATGCCATTTTCAAAAATTATGGTGCCGAGAAACCCGACTACGGATCGTCGGCTAGATGTTTAGGCGAAAAGAAAAGCTAGTTAACACTTAACTAATAAGAATACGGAAATACAACCTTTGTAGATCCGGTGCTCCACCTCCATAGCTCCGCAACAAAGTCGTCTCCGCTGTCTAAAAAGAATCCGGGCTCTAGCATCGTCTTCGTCGGAGAATGGGCGGGCTAGGTCGTCGATGTCCAAGCCGAAGATGATCTACGTCGAGGCATCGATGAATCAAGCTCCGACTTCACCAAGTCAAGAAACTTGTGAAGAAAACACACTCTACTACTTGGCAAGAGGTAGAGGATGAAGAAATAGGAAGTGGGTAGACTTTAGAATTAGATTTCTCACTCATATGCATCAATCACCATTGATGGAGGTGAAGCTTTTCTTCTTGAAGTCAAGGAAGAAGAAGAAGAAGCTTATATGAGTTAATTCTCAAAATAAAAAGAATAATGAATTCTTATCATCTTAGAACCATGGTTAGGTGTAGAGTATTAATCATGGTTTAGTGGAATGGTTGGGTTAAGCATGAGACAAAGATGGATACAAAGTCAAACATACAAGAAGCTTCATGAAAACAACAAATAAAGCCTCCATTTCTTCTCATGCTAAATATTTTCCAAAAAGAATAAATGTGTATATATATAAATAAATAAGAAAAGAAAAACCCTAATTATCCACTTAACCATTGTTTAATTCTTTACACTTAACCAAAAATTCATGTATTATCAAACATGATACAATCTAGTGCACAATATCATATCGCATATGCAATGCGCACACCCGAGTGAGAAAATCCATTTTAAAGTGAACCGATACTAGTTAATGCAAAGTAATATATCAAATATATAATTATGCATTAAATCATTAAATCAACACTTGATTTAACGATCCGGTCATGACGCACATAACCGACTGGTATCATCAGTAACAACCTATCGAATCAATACTTGATCCGATAACCCGACTATATCGCATATAACCGATCAATGTCACATCGCGAGAATTGAATACAGTATCACATACCGTATTATTCTCGGTCCCGCACATATCTCATATGCGCTCCTATTTCGTTTCGCTTGAGCCAGGAAACCTCTGTGTAGGACTCTAAAGACTCGTCAATACGCCGGCAGCAGGTGATGATCATATCAAGCACCCACAAGCCGCAAGCGGTCTGCTAAACGTAACGGCCACCCGGGTATTGAGCGATCTGAAGATCGACAAGCAAGCCCGCTCACACTCCAGTGAATCCAACCAGTAACACTACCGTACAGTCCGGTCTGATCGTCTGATATGTCGCATATCTCGCCTAGGGGTGGTAAACGTCAGACCCCAATAGCTCGATAAGTCGTGTCGATATGAGGTCTATAACTGTTCGAGAAACTACTGGTAACACTTACCAGTAAATCTCAGCAACCCTGGCCAGGGATTTCCTGTTATAGCCAATCGAACACAGCACAACATCAACCCCCCTATACCGGGAGAGACGAATCCCCTCCTATCGCTAATTGCCTCCATGTGACTCGGGACTGTACCCAAAAACCACCGTTTTGCACGCCCTCTTGGACGTGGTAAGATGGAAATCAAAGCACAGTGGGAACCACACAAGACTCTATGACGATCTCGGGTCAACAGACTACTCTGTACCAGTGTCACCAGAGAACTGCCATCTGACGTGAGGTATAATACCATCTGGGAGTTCTCGGCGAGTCCGTCCAGTATACCCAGTCTCTACTGAGCACCCGTATATCATCTCTGATGTCAAACACCAATGGATATGGGATCATCCATCGCCCATCTGTATGGGTCGAGAAGGTACACGCTAGTCTACTCTGGTATATCGATGCCCCGTCTCGATACACCCACGACTAGGGACTTTGAAGGATGTACTTATGGACTACCATGTCCCCACTAGTATGATCCGCATCATAGTCCAGATAGTCAAGTACAGATCCTAAGGGCTTTACCAACATGTAACAGAGAGACAATCAGCATACACGTTAAGGTAAAGTGTAACCAGATAGCATACTATCATGTCGAGCAAGAAAGTCCTCTCTATATATGTCCCAGCATCCACTACAATATACATCCTATGTACAGTAATGGCCTCTAGGGCATACATATAACTAACATATATGATCGCCATCATACTGCTGGTAGTCAAGCATGAATCACATGGGCTCTATCAACATGTAATAGTGATCTGTAATGTCACTTAAAGCATGTACATGATGATAAAGACAAACCATATAGCATACTATCATCTTGAGTAAGACTGTTCTACTGGTATAGGTCATCCCTCAATCATTGCAATCATATGCCTGCGATCCAATAATTGATTTGAAGGCACTATAGCCAACAAGCTCCCACTTGCATTTAAGGCTAATTAATGCGGTGTCGCATACTCACAGCCCGTGTGATGCCGAACACCCAACTTCTCTACTAATCTGTTTCACAAAGCTCATTTGTAAAACTATTGTGTTCGAGAAATAGCCTCAGTGAGTGGATCCGCTCCAATGTTTCTTTCTATGTCTCTCTTTATCTCAAGTTCGCGGAGAAAGCCATCTCCCGAAATGAGCAATACCTGTCTTAGAATAT
The DNA here is from genome assembly GCA_030015575.1 of Agapanthus africanus. Classification (NCBI taxonomy): domain Eukaryota; kingdom Viridiplantae; phylum Streptophyta; class Magnoliopsida; order Asparagales; family Amaryllidaceae; genus Agapanthus; species Agapanthus africanus. Next base: position 402,500,031 of record CM057349.1, on the reverse strand, counting down.
GTCTAGATATCTGAAGGGACCCAGTTCACAAATGAACTCCAAATCCAGCAAACTTCTTAGACTGTATCGTCCACTGAATTTAATCAGTATCCTGCGCCACGCCTCCCTCAGTATCCGCTTGGACCACCTGTCCAAACAACTGCCCCTCGTTAAGAGGGAAAACTTATATCTCTGACAGTCACTCTGTCATCCAGGCCACCTTGAAAGTCTGGAATAATAACCGTCTCCCGAAGGAGGCTGCCGTTACCATATCCCTAGAACATCCACTTATGTTCATAAACTACTTCCGAACGTTTCTCCAGGATTGGATTAATATATAAACTTATTGCAGCTAGTGCAAAACAGCATCTTGTATGGTACTTGACATCTCATGATTGACTCAATTTCTTAAGCAAGTGATATGCCAATCATGCATTTTCCCTCTCCCTTTTAGTCTGTAAGACGCCTTTAGAGATGGTGACTCCATCACCAGCAGGTACACTCCATGCCAGGAGTCGTCCATTCTAAAACACCTTTAGAATAGTGTCAAAATACCCAGATTGGGAAAATACCCAAATCTAGATCTAAAACCATAGATCTAGTAACCAGAATGCCTGATATAATATCCATATCCTATGTGAAGAAACCACTGTGTGACAACCAAAGTATAACCGATCGTAGTATAGGAATTTCACTTCCTACAAAGTGTATGTCATCCAAATACCAGGACATCACAGCCTACTACCTTCTTACCAGATCCATCTCCTATTCTGATGAAGTAAATCCTATGACTGTCACATCAAAAATAGATGATCTATCTTCTCTACACTTGCTTTAGTTTATAAATAGACATAAGCTACTTGTCCACTATGCTTCCGCTGCTCCCACTGACTACAACAACCCTCTGGCAGAGTCATATACACGTGCACTTCTAAAGCTAGTTTAGAACGAAGCTATACTCATCCTTATGCCGGGTCTCATAGTCTAGAACAACAGTAATGGAAAGTCTAGGTAAACAAGAACCTCCCTGTCACCGTTTTTTAGGATACCAAAGAACCTCTCGGGCGCCTGAGGTTACCCACCATATCTGCGGAGTGGCTAATGGAATGTCAAACCCAATTGAATGTTTAGGTTCTATTAAATTTTCAGTAATCATTTGTGGTTTTGAAATCACTTCCAGTTCTACCATACTCCCACTACTATTTTCTAAAAAAGTCCATTTTATTAAAACTGTGGCGAGTCAAGAACAATATCACTATTGATCTTCCAGATGGTAGAAAGTTAACCCTCGTCATAGCCTAAAATAACCCACAAACTGTCATTACAAAAACATGCATATAGTTATCCAGAGTCTGGTTTTAAGCATAAGCCGGACAACTCCATATACCTTAACATCGTTAAGATATGAACCATTCTATATACAATATAGAAACAGAGGCACTGATTTAATTGGAACCAGATTTAAATCATGCAGCTGTCTCCAGTGCATGTCAACCAAATGGAAGGAGGTCGTTCAGCATTACTCAATTAGGAGTGCATCCAAATATGAGTAACCTGAAAGAGAAACAAGTTCTCAAAAACCATTACCATCAACTGAATACCAAACACAAGTATCTACATCTTCGATCACCTCGAAGAATCCTGATACTTGCAACACATGGTTCTCTACTTTATTCTTATACCTATAACTTCTCAAAACTTGGACCTTGTATTTCTACGAAATACTTGTCTAAAACTGGAGAAGTCATAAGTAAACAGAATATAGTACGAGCACCAACCCCTTTGTCCTAATGGACACTGGACAACATACAATACTTTGTATAAGTCCCCTGAGTTGAATAACTCAAATCCTGTACGTCGTATGTTGAAAACTGTACTATGGTTAAGAAGAATTACACCGCTGTTTAATGATCCTTACCCAATCATCAACTGATATAGGTAAATGTCATGGACATAATTTTAAAAAGTTATATCTCACTTTATAAAATAAACGTACAGATATTTCAGCTTGAAATTGATGCATAACAACGGATATTCAAAACCAAATATTTGCCGTCAAGAAAAACCCCAGGCGATTTCATCAAATATCACCAATTACAACGAATTCCGATATAATAAGGATCTAATCACCCAATTCCCAATATCTTACTCCCACTCACCATCTGTAACACCATATAGATGTGAGAAACTGATCTGGTAAATACATACCCTGGAGTTAGATTCCAATTGGGAAAACAGTTTTCAATTAACATCGCACAGTGAAACTGAAACATGAAAATGTTTCAAATGGGTTAACCCGGTATTCCTAGTAACGCCTCTTCCACTATCCTGATTCATGACAGTAACTATATACTTACCTGCTCTTACTTCAATCCCTTTATTATGTCTTTACTTATTACCTTCTGTACACCTTCTTTAGGCTAATTGGTTTTCTTCCTTCCCTACCCTTCGGCGCCAGCTTAAGGTTTGGAAGAAGACTATCCAATAAGCGTAATAGGTGTACACTCCTTGTCCTAGGAGCCCTCACATCCTGAGAGAAGGTAAAGGGAAAAGACATATGAATAATCCTATTCTATTTCTCCTGAACAGGAAACCATCCTTGAATCTGGAACGAATTCCTTCGAGTTTGTATGTAACTATACGATGGCATGTTCAAGCATTATGGATGTTCGTAGTGATACGAAGTGTTCTGGAGAAATCCAAAGTGGATGTAGGAGTGGCAGTGGTGTACGCGGTTTTGTCGTGAATGAGAGCAGTCGCAATTTCCTTTACCCTTATTCTAATCCCTTTATATGTCTTTACTTATTACTTTCTGTACACCACCTTTAGGCTAATTGGTTTTCTTCCTTTCCCACCTTTCGGCACCTGCCTATGATCTGGAGGAAGACTATCTAATAAGCTCAATAGGTGTACCCTCTTCTAATCCTAGGAATCCTCACAACCTAAGAGAAGGTAAAGAGAAAAGACAACCGAATAATCCTATTGAATCTCTCCAGAACCAGAATCCATCCTCGAATCTGGAACAAGTTCCTTCGAGTTCATATGTAACTATACGATGGATTTATCCAATAGGAGTAGATGTTCGTAGTGATACGGGGTGTTCTGGAGAAATGCAAAGGTGATATAGAAGTGGCAATGATATATGCGACACCGTGACATTCCAAAAATCCAAAAGAAGGTTCGGTTAACTTGGTTCATGAGTTTTAGTCAAGGGTCGGGCCATGGTCGCTGCTAAAGAGAGGCAGAAAAGAAACACTCAGCGTGCACTCTAACCTAGATCAGAATGGTTAATCACTTTATCTAATCAGAATGGCTCCCACTGTTTCCTCGAATTCTCCTCCAAACCTAAAAGGAGAATTAGTCGGGATCATCTAAAAGCACTCGAGGAGTAAACCTACTCATCAGTGGGAATCGGGATCCAACTATCATCGCATGATAACTTGATGGAAGTCACTCAAGTCACCACACTCCAGAAGGTATGTGCATACCTGACAAGTTTCCTGTATGTTTAAAACTCCCGATGTGTGTTTTTACCCCAAGCGGTTTATGACCTTGACTAGATCAACAAACCATAAAACGCTAGTCAAGTTCAACCCGTCATTATCCTGGATTGCGTTAAACCCACCCACACGTGCCCTTGACTAGGTCAACAAAGCCGCACGACTGTCCTAACCAATCGCATTTTAAAAATGCAACAAACAAGCACCACTTAGCCACCGAACACTACGCCTTGACTAGGTCAACAAACGCAGCACGAATACTAAATAATACTCGTAAGAAATGACAGAGGGCTACGGCTGGTTTTTGGCGAAAAACCTTTAACATAATGAACTTGATATCGTTGAAGGAATCCAAATGGTTTTTACAAATGTATAGTGGCGAAAACTTTTGCTAAAGATGTCACTCCCGGTGAAGGGATCTCGGCTCTTTCCTCGTCGAATGTGGTGCAGGATATTCCAAATCGAATACCACGATGCAAAACAAAAGAATCAACTATAGTGAAGTTAATTTGCTGACGCAAACTTCTACCCAAGGGGTCACTCCGGTGAAGGGATCTCGGCCCTTGCCTCGTCGATTGAGGTGCTGGATATTCATAACCGAATACCACTGTACAAAGCAAAAGAAAACGTCTGTAATGTCAGTTTTTAAAAACTTAGTTCCAACAACATCGTATAGGTTTGTTTTATCCTTTCATTGATAAGAATCAATACAGTCCCATCAATTAATCACACCAGAAAAGAACGAAAATATGATGTACGTATATGCCATCCGTATTCTCCACTGGGTCCCGTCATCATTATAGGTTACTTAACTAACGACAGAGCGGGGACTGGACTAACGCGGGTGCAAAACATATACAACATCTACTAGTATATATATAAATATATATAACAATCGTCCCAGGCATGATATAAAACAACATCACAGAAGCAACACAGAATGGTGGATAATCTTGGAGCCCAGGGTTTCATTTGAGCCGCAAATAAGACCCGACGTTCCCCTGTTGTGTGGATAGCCTGTGCAATGAAAACCTAGACCCCTACGAGCGTGGCAAGTTACCCACCAAAACCAGAAGTGAGGCAACCCGCTTCAGCAAATGAATGGGCCATCCGGCACTTCACGGAATCCGGTAACTTGAGCGCCCCTCCGTGGGTCATACCTATACCCTCTACGAGTGCGACGAATAGCCCGCTAATTCTACAGTAGGGTCCCCTCCGTCTCAACGCTATGGGATGCGGACCTATTGCCCTCTAGAACCCAGCTATTTGTGCACTCCACCGCGGGGTAATCCTAGTACAGAAAAAAATATGTACAAGGGTGACATCGACCTCAACCCGGTCGTGCCCCAAACAAATAATATACAAACGGGCAGTGACGGCAGTCCATATATCGGACACTCACCCCGCAATATCAAATGTACAAATGAAACTAAATTGTACTAACATTGCACCCAACCTATCCACCACAACGATCCAGCCACAACACAGCACAACACAGAATATCAACGTGAATGTCGCGTTCGCAAACACGTCTAAAAGAACATATAGCAATTAGACGAGTTGTACCGCTCGAATGACATTCACGGTCGCAGATAGTAATGCATGTACTGATAAACATTTAAACAGTGTTAAATTATCGACCTCGAAACACCCCGAATTTGCCCTTGAACAAAAGATAACATAATATCCAAAATGGGCAAAATAAGCAATACCACTGCACCAATATTCCAGACACTAACACACACCCAAAATACGAAACCCTAACTCAAAAGATGGGCGGGACAGCTCGGAAATTTTGTTCATGTGGCCGGTCCAAAACGGGTGGAATGGGTTCGTATTTGGGGAGTGTTCTAGTGGTCATACAAGCAGTCTTCTGTAGTTGCTTAAATTTTTTTTTGAAGACTTTAAAAATTGACAGAAACTGGAATATGCAGTGCACTGTTTCGAGGTTGTTTTGGTTTCGATACTTTAACATCATCTAAACTAGCTAGCTAAGGGTTTAAGGGTTCGCTGTGATACCATGTTGGGTTACGGCAGGGCCCCGGCCATCAAACCATGGCTAAATGCGGAATAAAAATTTTCAAAACTGGTGCTACAATTATCCGATGCCCGGATCTACCCTAAACCTTATACTAGCAAGCAATATAAAGAGTTAGGAATGGTTATACCGAGTTGATTCGTGTCCTTCGGTCTTCAATTTTCATTTATGCTCCTAGTGGTTGCGGATCGAGTTTGGTTGCCGGTCTTCCTCCATCTACGATGATCCACCTGAGGGAAACGGCGCAAGTTTCAGCCTCGCCAAGCGAGGCAACCGACGCTCCAAGGTTGCTAGCAATGGAGAGTGGAGGTGTAGGAATGTGTCACTATAAATTTTCTCTCATCACAAATGCTCCATGAGCAACCATAGAAGATCAAGAGGAGGTGAGGAAACACGTGGCATGAGCAACTAAAGAAATGGCTAAGTGTTTTCTCCAAGTGAATGAGAGTGAATGAAGTAAGTGAAGAAAAGAAAATGAGCTACACATCTCAATCATGTGGCTGCCCCTTTCTCTCTCTCAATCATGCACACCAAAAATCTCATTTCATTCTCCAAATAAACAAATATGAACCATACCTCTCTACATGTCAAAACCCATGCTCATGCCAACTCACCCTCCACCTCATTTCCATAATTGATTTTCTAAAAAGAAAAACAATAATGAGGTAGCCATCTTCTAGAAGCTATTCCGTATAAATACGGAATACTTCCCGGTATACGCATCGAAATACATATACGCGTATTCGTACAAAAATACGAATAGCCAAGAGAGAAAATGAATAGTGAACAATAATATTAGAATACATATATATAAATACATATATAAATTATTAAATCAAAACCTGATTTAATAATCCGGCTTAATCTTAAGCCGCTAGTATTATCAACCGTCCGATTAAAGTCCGTGCAGCCTGTACACATATTTAATCGGACACCTGTATGTACCAACATACGTCATCTACACCATATCGCCTGAACCGTGAAAAACCCTCTGTGTGGGACTCTAAAGACTCATCAATACGCTGGCAGTGGGTTTAACCACAAGCATGTCAGCGGCACTAGCTGTACACAACGGCTACCCAGGTATTGAGCGAAAGAAAGGCCGACGAGCAAACTCATCCGAACCCCTACTGAGCCTGACAGTGACAATATTCTTACAGTCCGGTCTGTTCGTCTAAGAGTATCGCATATCGAGTCTAAGGGGGTGGATAAAGTCAGACCCCTAATAACGTGATAATTCGTGTCGGTATGAAACCTATCACCACCTGAGAAACTACCGATCCTAAATCAGTAATTCTCGACTACCTTGGCCAAGGATTTCTGGTGATGGCCACCCGTGCACTCCGCGACATCAACCCCCAATACCGGGAGAGACGAATCCCCTAACGATCCCTTCACTGCCTCTATGTAGCTCGGGACTGTACCCAACTAAAACCTGTTTGCACGACTCCTTTGAGCCGCGGTAGGGTAGTAATCAAAGCACGGTGGGAACTCACACAAGACAAATGGCGATCTTAGGTCGATAGACTAACCTGTACACGAGTCACCTGGGAACTGCTGTCTGACAATATGTATAATACAAACTAGCATGTTCCCGGCGAGTCCGTCCGGTGTACTCATAACCAAATGAGCACCTGTATACATCTTAGGTGAACCAACTAACACCAATGTCTTGTGAGACCGGCCACCGCCCCTCGTCGGGGTCTCGATCCGTATACACTAGCTACTTTTGGAGTATCGATGTCCAGTCTCGAAACTCCCACGACTAGGGACACTTTAAGGATGTGGTTATAGACCACCCAGCTCCCACATATATGATCGCCATCATACTGCTGGTAGTCAAGCATGCATCCTATGGGCTCTATCAACATGTAATAGTGATCTTTAATGTCACCTAAATCATGTACATGATGATAAAGTCAAACCAGATAACATACTATCATCTCGAGTAAGACTGTTCTGCTGGTATAGGTCCTCCCTCAATCATTGCAATCACATGCCTGCGATCCAATAATTGACTTAAGGGCACTATAGCCAACATATCACCAATTGCAACGAATTCCGATATTGAGAATCAAATCGCCCATTTCCCAATATTCTACTCCTACTCAGCATCTGCAACACCGTACAGATGTGAGATCCAAATCTTGTAAATACATACCCTAGAGTTAGAATTAATTGGGAAAATAGTTCTCGGTAACAAGTACACAGAAAATCTGAAACATAAATGTTTTAAAAGGGGTGGCCAGGGTATTCCTAGTAATGCCTCTTCCATTATCCAGATTCATGACAGTAGTCGTAATTTCCTTTGCTCTCACTTCAATCCCTTTATATGTCTCTATATCTTACCTTCTGCACACCGCACTTAGGCTAAATGGTTTTCTTTCTTCCCTACCTTTCGGCACCAGCCTAAAGTTTGGAAGAAGACTATCCAATAAGTGTGATAGGTGTACTCTCATAATACAAAGAGCTCTCGCAACATAAGAGAATGTAAAGGGAAGAGACAACTGAATAATCCAATTCAATTTCTCCAGAACCAGTGGCCATCCTCGACTGAAATAACTTTTTCGAGTTCGTATGTAACTATACGATGGTCGTTTCAAACAATATGGATCATCGTAGTGATACGAAGTGTTTTGAAGAAATGCAAAGGGTAAAGTAGGAGTGGCAGGGATATGTGCGACTTTGTCGTGAATCATGACAATCCAAAACCCAAGGGTGTAAGAAGATTCGGTTAACTTGGTTCATGAGTTTTTAGTTTAAGATAAGTCATGGGTCGCTGTACCAGAGAGAGAGAAAAGAAACACTCAGCGTGCATTCTATCAAGATTAGATTGGTTATCACTTTATCTAATCAGGATGACTCCCATTGTTTCCTCGAATTCTCCTTCAAACCCTAAATGGAGAACTAGTCGGGATCATATACACTTTACAAGTTCGCTAACCGTTCAGCCAAGCCAGTGTTGGTACTCCGAGGGAGTTCCCCCGTACTTTCACACGGACCCAATTAATAATCCCGTTTCCGCAGAGGCATAACCTCGTTAACACTTTTTAGACACCTAATAGGTTAGCTAATTGTGAAGTGAAAAATCTCCCGAGGAGTAATACCTACTCATCAGTGGAAATCGGGACCCAACTATCATCTCATGATAACCTGACGAAATCCGCTCAAGTCACCACACTCTAGAAGGTATGCGCATGCCAGGCAAGCTTCTCGTATGTTTGAAACTCCCGATATGGTTTTTGCTCCTAGGACTCAAGTCACCTTGACAAGGTCAACAAGTCAAAGGGTCCTAGTCAAGTTCAACCTATCATTATTTTGATTGCATTAGACCCACCCATATAGACCCTTGATAAGGTCAATAAGGTCAAACGACTGCCCTAACCAATCCACATATCCATGCAACAGAAAAATATTACAGAGCTACCGCACACTACGCCTTGACAAGGTCAACAAACGCAGCACGAATACTAAGCAATACTAATCTGAAATGACGGAGGGCTACAACTGTTTTTTGGCGAAAAACCTTTAACGTAATGAACTTGATATCGTTGAAGGAACTCGAGTGGCTTTGAAATGGAGTGGTTTAGGCTCTGCTTTTAAAACTAGTTACATAAACTTTTTCTTAAGAGCGAACTCCCCATGAAGTGATCAAGACTCTTCCCTCATATAATGAGGTGCATGATATTCCTAACCGAATACCTCTATGCAAAGCAAAAGAATACGACTATGAGTTTTGAATAAAACCGAGTATTTTTAAAATTAGTTCCGACAACATCATTTATGTTTATTTTCCTTGCATTATATAGATAATGTGTTCCTATCATTTTAATTTTCCAAGTCACAAAAGAAACAACAAAAATAGCATGTTTTTATATGCCATCCGCATTCGCCACGGGACCCCGTCATGCACCGTTAAGTTACTTAACTAACAGCAGAGCGGGGACAGGACTAGCGCGGATGCAAAACATATAGAAACATCTACTGAATATATATATATATATATATCACAGGAATACGAAAATCAATATGGAATAGCAGATAAACTAGGAGCCCCACGTTTCATTTGAGTCATAAATGAGATGCGACGTTCCTCGGTCGTATGGATAACCCATACAATGTCGATCATAGACCCCTACGAGTGTGGCAAGCTACCTGTTGGATATATATGCCCTAGAGGCCTTCATTGTAAAGGATGCTAGGGATATGTATGTACATGACAATCTCGCTTGATATGATAGTACGCTATTTGGTTTGTCTTTATCTTAACATATGATATATTTTACTTTGTATTTATATATACATATTGATAAAGCCCATAGGGAGTTTGCCTGACTACCGGCATTGTGATGGCAGTCATACTTGTGGGAGCCGGATAGTCAATAGGCACATCTTTAGAAGTCCCTGGTCGCAGGAGTATTGAGGCTGGGCATCGATACTCCAGAGTAGACTAATGTATACATATCTAGACCCTGAGGAGGGGCGATGGATTGGTCCCGCAGCAATTGGTAGGGTGCACCTAAGATTGTATACAGATGCTCACTGGGTGTGAGTACATCGGACAGCACTCGCCGAGAACTGACTGGATGGTATTTATACCTAACGTCAGATAGCAGTTCTCAGGTGACATGTATGCAGATAGTCTGTTGACTTAAAGTCATCATTTGTCCCGTGTGAGTTCCCACTGTGCTTTGATTATTACCCTACCACGGCTCAAAGGAGTCGTGCAAACAGGTTTTAGTTGGGCACAGTCCCGAGCCATGTGGAGGCAGTGAGCGACTGTTAGGCATTCGTCTCTCCCGGTATATGGAGTTGATATCGCACTGTGATCGGTTGGTCATTACCATAAGTCCCTGGCCAGGGCTGATTGAGAATTACTGATGGACTGATCAGTAAATTCTCGGATGGTCTTGAGCCATACCAACACGACTTGTAAGGTTATTAGGGGTTTGACGTCCCCCACCTCCCTAGACTATACATGCGATAATCTTAGACGAACAGACCGGACTGCGCGGATATTGTCACGGACAGGCTCAGTAGGAGTTCGGATGGGTTTCCTCATCGGCCTTCTTATCGACATCTACCTGGGGACCGTTACGTACAGCTAGTGCCGCTGGTGGTCTGTGGTTAAACCCACTGCCAGCGTAGTAGTCGAGTCTTTAGAGTCCCACACAGAGATTTCCCTACTCCAGGCGAAACGATATAGAAGTCGTACGGTTTTACGACAAGGGTTCGGACACATACGTGTTTAAACGCACGTACGACGTTCGGACAGTTTTTACTAGCCGGCTTTGGTTTAAGACAGATTCTAGTATCAGGATATTGGATTTATACAGTCTAAAGTTTTTCCGTATTTTCACGTATAGGAGGGGCGTTCTCGTAATTTTCCGGGAAGTTTCTAGAAGCATGGTGACTTGAGGGTTTAGGTGCCATTGTCATTAAATGATATTGTGACTCATTATGTGTGATTCATCATGTCATTAATGCATTATTAAATGCTTAATGACTCACATAGTGAATCACTCATAATGCATTAATGTAGCATGATGAATAATCTCATTTTATTCATTTATTCATTATGCTTCATATATCAAGTGAGAAACAATATCATTATCATTATCATATTCACCTTCTCTCTCCTCAAGCTCACTCTTTCTTCAAACCCTAATCCTACCACTCATGAGTTGAGATCAAGGATTAGAATAGACTAAACACTCCATAACCTAACTCTATATCATCTAAGTTCCTTTGATTAGCAACTAGAGAAACTTAGTTACCTCAAGTTTGGAGGTGAAGCTTGGATTAGGGTTCTCGGGTGGATCATCTATCACTTAGAGGAGGCCGAGGAGGACGTAGAGAACGAAAAGACGAAGGACACGATTCACTAGATATAATCACTTTTCATAGTAGCTAAGAACTTCTATGGTTGTTGTCAATTATCTTTTAGTAAAGATCTTCGGTTAGTCGATGTTTGCTTCAAGAACAAGATCGTTTTTCAAATTTCCGCCTCCCCGCAACTCGTAGGGTATTGTACATCGACTTACAGTGGTATCAGAGCCTCACTAAATAATAATTAACTCATTTGCAAAGTCGTATGAATTTCGAACGCAAAACAAACCGGAAAATACCCCGATATCACATAGTTTCTGTCGATTTTAAAATGAGGCCCAAAAATTTTTCAGGGACTTCCACAATAACATACATGAAATTATAAGAACACACAGAAAAAATGGACTCCTGAATCGGCCACTGAGCCGCGGAACCGCGGCCAATCCCACCAATCCGCCGCGGATCCACGGCCGAGTTGGAGCCAATTCAGCCTAGTTTTTCTCTGTGCATCTTCATTGATGTTTTGTATTTTCTGGAATGATATTTTTTCTGCTCAAGTCTCAGGTTTACAGAGAAGTTTTGGAGTAGAATCTTATGTGTTTGATCGATCGAAATTATACGATGTTTGCTTATTTGATTATATCTATAAACTATATTTTGTGTTCGTAAACCTCCCCAAACTGCTAGTATGTCGGTTGGCAAGGGGTTGCACATATCTGTGATGTTTTAACTATTTGTGATTATGAACTATATTGGACTGTTGTGATGATTAGCCGGGGTTTTGTGATGGGTTATTGTATTAATTCATTCGATATAATTGTAATAAGTTGTAATATTATTTTGCGGGGCACATCCAGGTTGCGGTTGTAGCCACCGTTGTATTATTTCTTTTTACTGTTTTTGCTCCTAGGATAGACCCAAGGTGGGGTGCACAAACTACCGGGTATTTCGAAGTGTTTAGTAGCCTGCTCACGTTGTTGAGGGAGACCGCTTCACTTCGGGTACTTGGCGGGTAGTTTGCCGTACTCGTAGGGGTCTGGGGTGGGGTAATGGCTATTCATCACAACTGTGTAATCCGTCTTTCGTTGCAGGCTCAAAAGAAACGCGGAATGCTTGTATATCCAATAAAGTTCATCTGTGATCTGGAATGCCTATTATTACGTCTGACGAATGTACAATATCTATATATGATAGCTATTTAGACGTCACTTATGTTTTACACCCGCGCTAGCCCAGCCCCCGCTCTGCCGTTAGTTAAGTAACCTAACGGGTGATGACAGGACCCCGTGGCGAATGCGGATGGTATAAGAGGATGTTGTATTTTCGTTGTTATCTGTAATGATAGGTTAATGATGGGACGCATTATTAATGCAAAGAAAAGAAAACCTAAACTGAATCGTTGGAACAATTTCAAAACCACTCGGTTTTCTTCAAAAAGCAAATTTTAAATGCGGAGCTTAAACCACTCCTTTTAATAAAGGCTATCTTGGTTCCTTCGATTATATCAAGTTCACTACGTTAACGGTTTTTTGCCAAAAACCAGCCGTAACCCTCCGTCGTTTCAAATAGACAGCACATCGTATTCATGCTATGCTTGTTGGCCTACGTTAAGGCATAGTGTATGGTAGCAGTGTGTTTGATTATTTGTTGCATAGATAGATGCATTAGTTTAGGACAGACGTACAGCCTTGTTGGCCTACGTCAAGGGCATATACGATGTACCTAAATTAATCAGGATAACGACGGGTAGAACTTGACTTGCGTCTTATGATTTGTTGGCTTACGTCAAGGTCATAAGAGCTTGGGGTAAAAATCACATCGGGAGTTTCAAACATAAAGGAAACTTGCAGATTTAGCATACCTTCTGGAGTGTGGTGATTACAGTGGGTTCCATCTAGGGCATCATGCAATGATAGTTGAATCCCGATCCCACTGATGAGTAGATTACTCTCGGGAATTTTTCTCACTTAACAATCAATGCTATAAACCAAGTAGGTGTCTAGAAAGGTGTTAGAGGGGCTACGCCTCTAGGGAAAAGAGGTTTTTTAATTAAGGAACTTCGCGAAAGCGTTGGAAAACCTCCCTCGAAGTACCAACACCAGCCTGGCTGAAAGGTTAAGCAAGTATTGTAACGTGTGATTAAATCCTGACTAGTTCTTCTTTTAGGTTTTGAAGAAGAATTTGAGGAAACAGTAGGAGCCATCCTGTTTAGATAAACTAAAAACCAATCTAAACTTGCAAGAGCAAATGCTGAGTGTTTTCTTTTCTCTCTCTCTGGCAGCTACCATGACAGGACTAAAACTATTACTTGAAAAAAATATACTGACCGGGAAGAACTATAAAGATTGGCTAAGGAACGTCAACATTGCACTGACTTATGACAAAGTAGCATATTTACCACCGCTGTTCCTCCCCTTATCCCAGGACCAGATTCCTCAGTTGTGGACAAGGAAGTTCGCAAAACTTGGTATCTAGACTGTGAGCGAGCTAAGTGTATCGTGCTGGCGTCCATGAATAATGAACTCTAGAAACAGCACGAGAGTATGGATATTGTATCCATCTTTCTCCATTGCAAGGAATTGTATGGGGAACACTCTCGTATCGCGAGGTACGAGACCTCAAGCAAACTCTTCCATTTGAGGTTAGCTCCAGGATTACCTGTTGGAGAGCACGTCCTGAAAATGATCACCCTCATTGAGTAACTCGTAAACCTGGGATGTGTGCTAGAGAATGATTTGTACATCGACTTGATTTTGCAGTACCTTCCCCACACCTTCTCTCAGTTCGTGCTGAACTTCAATATGCACGAGATGGAAACTGATCTTCCAAAGCTCCTCAACATGTTGAGGGTAGCAAAGAGCTCCTTGAAAAAGGAGAAGACCCCCGTTCTGTATGTTAGCCAATCATCCTCTTCTAAATCTAAAGCGAAAGCTAAAGGGAAGAAGAAGATGAAAGCCACCAAACCGAAGGGTGGGGTCAAGAAGGTGCAGGGAACGAACAAGGCAGGAAGGGTGAAGGCAGATAAGAACGAATGCTATTATTGTCACAAGCAAGGGCACTGGAAGAAGGATTGCGTGGCATTCAAAGCCAAGGACACGAAGCAGGCTGTTGCTTCTGCTTCAGGTGTGTTTGTAATCGAAAATTGTCTTTCAGTAAACTTTACATCATGGGTACTTGATACCGGTTCTGGTTCTCACATCTGTAATTCTTTGCAGGATCTGAGAAATAGTAGAGTACTGGGGACATGTGATATGACTCTCCGGATGGGCAATGGAATGCATGTAGATGCTATTGCAATAGGGGAATATCACCTAGGGTTGACTAGTGGGCACATTTTGGTGTTGTACAGCTGTTTTTGTATTCCCAATTTGTTGTGTAATATTATATCAGTATCTTTGTTATCTAATGAAGAATATAATTTTGCGCTTGAAAAAAATATCATGAACATTCTCCTAAATCAAGAACTGATTGGGTTTGGCACACTGGAAAATGGCATATAAATACTTATTCAACCTCAAATTTTCAATATTCAAAACACGCGTAAAAGAAAGGCTCCAGATACAAATCAAGCCTTCCTATGGCATTGTAGACTTGGTCATATAAACGAAACAAGGTTGACTAAATTACATAAAGATGGATATCTAGATCCGTTTGAATATTCATCATATGCAACTTGTCAATCATGTATCAAAGGAAAAATGACCAAATCTCCGTTCACCGGACACGGAGAAAGAGCCACAGAACTCTTGGGACTTGTACACAGTGATGTATGTGGTCCAATGTCTACGCATGCACGAAGCGGTCACTCCTACTTCATCACTTTTACTGATGACTTCTCTAGGTATGGACATGTGTTCTTAATGAAATATAAATCCGAGGCCTTGAGAAGCTTAAAGAGTATAAAAATGAAGTAGAGAAACAGACTGGTAAAAGCATCAAGACACTTCGATCTGATCGAGGTGGAGAATACTTAAGTACCAGTTTCCTTGAATGCTTAAAAGAGAATAGAATTCTCTCTCAGCTTACTCCACCTTATACACCTCAGCATAATAGTGTATCAAAAAGGAGGAATCGCACGCTATTAGATATGGTGCGTTCAATGATGAGTAGTGCTGAGTTGCCACTTTCCTTCTGGGGATTTGCTCTAGAATCAGCAGCATACCTATTTGAATCAGCAGCATACCTATTGAATAGAGTTCCGACTAAGTCTGTGCCTACCACTCCATATGAAATGTGGAGCAGGAAGAGACCATATCTCAAGTATATCAAGATATGGGGGTGTCCGGCATATGTTAAAAAGCATAATCCGGACAAGCTCGAGGCACGATCGGTTTTATGCAAGTTTGTAGGATACCCCAAGCATTCAAGGGTGTATACGGTGTACCACACTGAAGAACAAAAGGTGTTTGTCGCTCGCCACATTGTCTTCTTAGAAAGCGAATTTCTTGCAAAAGAAATTAGTGGGAGCGCGGTAGAGCTGGAAGAAATTCAAGAACCTCAAACTGCTACCGAGGACTTAGTAGAACCTCAGATTTCAATAGAACATGACGAACCAATGCCACTCCGCAGATCTAGTAGGCTTTCTCATCCTCCTAAAAGATACTATGGTTTTCTTCTAGATGGGGATCGAGAGGATTGCATCATCGATAATGATGAGCCTACTGGTTTTCAGCAGGCTATCACGAGTATAGTCTCGGTGAAGTGGCTGGATGCTATGAGATCCGAAATGGAATCCATGTACACCAATAAAGTATGGACTTTAGAAGTTGCTCCTCCTGGGGTGAAACCAGTTGGATGCAAATGGATCTTCAAAAAGAAGATTGGTGCACTTGGACAAGTGGAAACCTACAACGCTGGACTCGTTGCAAAAGGTTTTCGTCAAAGACCAGAATTGGACTATGATGAAACCTTTTCACCTGTAGCTATGCTTAAATCCATTCGGATCCTACTTGCCATTGCTGCCTTCCATGACTATGAATCTGGCAGATGGACGTAAAAACAGCTTTTCTAAATGGACATTTAGAAGAGAGCGTTTACATGGATCAACCAGAAGGTTTCTTAGACAGTGGGAGCAGTAGAAGAGTGTGCAGGTTGCTTAAATCCATTTATGGATTAAAGCAAGTATCGCGGAGTTGGAACATCTACTTTGATGAGACAGTCAAAGAATTTGACTTTATCAAAAATGTAGATGAGCCATGTATTTATAGGAAGATTGTAGAAGGAGCAGTAGTCTTCCTCGTTTTGTACGTCGACGACATACTACTGATAGGGAATGATGTCCCTATGCTACAATCAGTAAAGCTCTTCTTGTCACAGAAATTCTCCATGAAAAACTTGGGAGATGCAACCTACATTCTGGACATTAAGATCTATTGTGATAGATCTAATAGAATGTTGGGACTTTCACAGTCCAGGTATATTGACGCTATACTAAAGAAATTTAGTATGGAAGATTCCAAGAGCGGTAATATGCCCGCTTGTCATGGGATCACCCTCTCCAAACGTAAGTCGATGTACAACACCCCACGACTTACGAGGAGGCGGAAAAATGAAAAGCGATCTTGTTCTTTGCATAAATATCGACTAACCGAGAATCTTTGTTAAACGATAACTAACACAAAAACATAGGAGTTCTAAACTACTATGAGAAGTGATTATACCTAATGAACCGTGTCCTTCGTCTTTACGATCTCCACCTCCTCCTCGGCCTTCTCCAAGTAGTAGACGATCCACCCGAGAGCTTTACTCCAAGCTTTGCCTCTAAACTTGAGGTAACTAGGTTTCTTTAGTTGCTAATCAAAGTACCTAGATGATATAGAGTGAGGGTTAAGGATTAATTAGCCTATCTAATCCTTGATCTCAACACATGAGAGGGGAGGATTAGGGTTTGAAGAGAGAGAGCTTGAGGAGAGAGAAGGTGAGCAAGAGAATGAAATGAGATAATGATCTCTCATGATATATATGAAGCATTATTATTTATCCGAAAATCAAATAAAGGATTTAACAACCATGCTTCATAAAATATCTATGAGTGATTCATCTCCATGAGTCATTAAACATTTATGATGCATTAATGGTATGGATGAATCATACAAATGAGTCACTAATCTCATTTAATGCATATGCCACCTAAACCCCCAAGTCACTAATCTTTTAGAAGCTTCTCGTGAAATTACGAGAACGCCCCTCCTATCCGTGAAAACACGGAAAAACTTTAGAATGTATAAATCCAATAACCCGATATTAGAATCTGGCTTAAACCAAAGCCGACTAGTAAATATTGTCCGAATGTCGTACGTGCGTTTAAACACGTATGCGTCCGAACCCTTGTCGTAAAACCATACGACCTCTATACCGTTTCGCCTGGAGTAGGGAAACTCTCTGTGTGGGACTCTAGAGACTCGACTACTACGCTGGCAGTGGGTTTAACCACAGACCGCAAGCCGCACTAGCTGTACGTAACGGTCCCCAGGTAGATGTCGATAAGAAGGCCGATGAGGAAACCCATCCGAACTCCTACTGAGCCTGCTGTGACAATCTCCGTACAGTCCGGTCTGTTCGTCTAAGACTATCGCATATCGGGCCTAGGGGGCGGCAAGCGTCAGTCCCCTAATAGCGGTATAAGTCATGTCGGAGCGAAGCCCATTACACCCTGAGAAACTACTGGAACCTACCAGTAAATCTCGCTTGCCCTGGCCAGGGACTTTGCGTAATGGCTCTCTGACACAGCGCGATATCAACCCCCAATACCGGGATAGACGAATCCTGTCTAACCGCCACTGCCTCCAAGTGCTCGGGACTGCACCCAACTGCTACCTGTTTGCACGACTCCTTTGAGCCGTGATAAGGGTAGCAATCTAAGAACACTGGGACACACTCGAGGCGAAGTAGCAGTGTCAAGTCTACGGACTATGTTGTACTCATGTCACCTGGGAACTGTTAACTGACGACGGGTATAATACCAACCAACAGTTCCCCGTGAGTCCTGTCCGGTGTACCCGTAACCCAACGAGCACCTGTATACTATCTCCAGTATGACGTACTGATGGCTGTGGGACAGACCATCTCCCCAACTGGGATGAGAAGCGTATACACTAGTCTACTCCGGAGTATCAATGCCATGTCCCGATAATCCTACGACTAGGGACCTGAATAAGGATGTGCTTATAGACTACCCAGCCCCCACTAGTGTGACTGCCATCACAACGCTGGTAGTCAAGCAAGATCCTAAGAGCTCTATCAATACGTATACTCACATATTAAGATAGAAAAACCAAGTAGCATACTACCATATTTAGCAAGACTGTTATATACATGTGAATATCCCAAGCTTCCATTAAGTAATATACAAACTAGTATGATACAATAATGGCCCCTAGGGCATATACACTAGCAATCTCCCACTTGCACTAGGGCCATGTACTGGCATATCGAAGACCGATGATCTCGAGTAGCCTCTCGAACTGAATCTGAGGTAGGGCCTTCGTGAATGGATCAGTAATGTTCTCTTCAGTAGCAACTCTCCGAACCTCGATCTCAAGGCGATCAATGATCTCCCTGATCAGGTGATACCGCCTTAAGATGTGTCTGGACTTCTGATGGGACCTGGTTCCTTTGCTAAAGCTATAGCTCCGTTGTTGTCACAATACAGAGGTATTGGATCAACTATGGTAGGAACCACTTGAAGTTCTGTTAGGAACTTCTTCATCCAGACCGCTTCTTTTGCGGCATCGCAAGCAGCAATATACTCCGCTTCCATAGTCGAGTCAGCAACGGTGTCCTGCTTGGAACTCTTCCAGCACACCGCCCCTCTATTGAGGGTAAAGGCATAACCCGACATGGACTTGGAATCGTCCTTATCACTCTGGAAGCCGGAATCAGCAAAGGCCTCCATCTTGAGGTCTTTTCCGCCGTAAACCAAGAACATCTCCTTAGTCCTTCTCAGATACTTGAGAATGTTCTTTACTGCTATCCAGTGCTTCTCCCCTGGGTCTGACTGATACCGGCTTACAACGCTCAATGCGTATGCTACATCTGGTCCGGTACATAACATCGCATACATTATAGAGCCTACCGCAGAAGCGTACGGTATAATCGACATGCGATCCCTTTCCAAATTAGTCTTGGGAGACATCTCTTTGGAGAGGGTGATTCCGTGACAAGCCGGTAGGTCACCGCGCTTAGAATCTTCCATACTGAATCTTTTCAATATGGTGTCTATGTACCTGGACTGCGAAAGTCCCAACATCCTCTTTGATCTATCACGATAGATCTGGATCCCCAGAACGTAGGTGGCATCACCCAGGTCTTTCATGGAGAACTTCTGTGACAAAAATCTTTTGACTGACTGTAGTATAAGAATATCATTTCCTATTAGGAGAATGTCATCCACGTATAAGACGAGGAATACAACAACTCTCCCTACAATCTTACTGTATATGCATGGTCCATCTGGATTTTTGATAAAGTCGAATTCTTTGACGGTATCTCAAAACAGATGTTCCAACTCCGCGATACCTGCTTTAGTCCATAAATGGACTTAAGTAGCTTGCACACTTTACCGCTGCTCCTACTCTGAATGAATACCTCTGGCTGATCCATATAGACGCACTCTTCCAAATTACCATTTAGCAAGGCCGTCTTTACGTCCATCTGCCAGATCTCATAATTGTGGAAGGCAACAATAGCAAGAAGGACCCGAATGGATTTGAGCATAGCCACTGGAGAAAAGGTTTCATCATAGTCCAAACCAGGTCTTTGACGAAAACCCTTTGCAACAAGTCTAGCCTTACAGCATTCAACCTGTCCATCTACACCAATCTTCTTTCTGAAGATCCATTTGCATCCTACGGGTTTTACCCCATCTGGAGCAATGTCCAAAGTCCATACGTTGTTAGTGTACATGGACTCCATTTCAGTCCGCATTGCATCCAGCCATTTTACCGAGTCGCCGCTCTGAATGGCTTGTTGGAAGCTAGTAGGGTCATCATTATCAATGACGCAATCTTCTCGATCTCCATCTATGAGAAAACCATAGCATCTCTCGGGCGGATGAGACTGCCTACTACTTCTACGGATAGACGCTAGTATGTCTCTTTCTTCTGAAACTTCTTGTTCTACCAAACTTTCAGTAACAGCTTGTGGTTCTGGAATTTCTTCCAGTTCTACTGCGCTCCCACTCTTCTGATTTTCTAAAAATTCAGTTTCTAAGAAGTGGGCATGACGAGAAACAAAAACCTTTTGTTCCTCTGTGTAATAGAAATAATATCTCTTGGAGTTCTTTGGATATCCCACAAGCTTACACTGTACTGAGCGTGTCTCGACCTTGTCCGGATGCTGCTTTTTTACAAAAGCTGGACATCCACATGTCCTAAAGTGTTTTAGACAGGGTTTCATCCCACTCCACATCTGATATAGTGTGGTAGGCACAGTCTTGGTTGGAACCTGGTTCAAAAGATATGCAGCTGATTCTAATGTATAACCCCAGAAAGATCGCGGTAACTCAGCCTTACTCATCATGGAACGAACCATATCCAATAGGGTTCGATTCCTCCTTTCCGATACACCATTATGTTGTGGTGTGTATGGAGGAGTAAGCTGAGAGAGAATTCCATTCTCTTTTAAGTAACTCAGGAACTCGGCACTTAAGTATTCACCACCTCGATCAGATCTCAGTGTCTTGATACTTTTGCCTGTTTGTTTTTCCACCTCATTCTTGTATTCCCGTAATTTCTCAAAGGTCTCGGATTTATGCTTCATCAAGAAGATATATCCATACATAGAGAAATCATCCGTAAAAGTAATGAAGTAGGAAAAACCACCTCGCGCATGTGTAGACATTGGACCGCACACGTCACTGTGTACGAGTCCCAAGTGCTCGCTCGCTCTTACTCCGTGTCCAATAAACGGAGTTTTTGTCATCTTTCCCATGAGACAAGATTCACAAGTAGCATAAGATTGATATTCGAACGGATTCAAATATCCTTCTCTATGTAACTTAGTTAGTCGTGTTTCATTGATGTGACCTAGTCTACAATGCCATAAGAAAGCCTGATTTATTTCTGGAGACTTTCTTTTAAGTGTGTTCTGGACATTGAAAACCTGAGCTTGACTTAATATGTATATACCGTCATCTAATGTACCGGACCCAATCAGAACTTGATTTAGGTGGATGTGAACTACATCGCTTACGAATGTAAAATCATATCCCTCTCTCGAAAGTGAGGACACTGATATGTATTACAAGTCAAACTAGGTATATACAGACAGTTACGTAGAATCAATATCTGCCCACTTGTCAAACCTAGGTGATATTCTCCCACGGATTCAGCGTTCACACTCATTCCGTTTGCAACTCTGAGAGACAAATCACCTACCCTTATAAATCTACGGTTTCTCAAAGCACGTAATGAATTACAGATATGAGATCCTAGGTATCTAGTACCCAGGAAGTAGAGTTAATTGACAAACAGTTATCAATTACAAATACACTTGAGGTCGAAGCCACAACATGCTTCGTATCCTGGCTACCAAAGCCCTGCAATCCTTCTGCCAATGCCCAATCCCATAATAATAGGAACATCCCTCCTTACCTACACCAAGTCCCGAAACTTTTGCTCTTCCCTTTCCTCCTACTTTACTGACACCGTATATCGGCTTTGTAGAGGTCTTCTTCTTTTCACCCTTCGCTTTCGCCTTGGATGTAGAAGAAGAAGGTACCCTTTTAAGCAGATCTTGTGTCTCCCTGGTTTCTTTCAGGGTGTAAATAGAGGGTAGGGAATGTGGAAATAAGTCAACATATGACCTGTTTCCCAACGTGGTCTCCAGGTCCTTGAGCTCATTAATATAGCTAGTCATCGTAAGGACGTTGTCCCCTACTGATGACCCGACAGCCAACCTCGCTTGAATTAATTCGTTCGAGGCCTCATATCTTGCGATATGAGATTGCTCTCCATGTAAATCTTTGTTATGGAGAAAGATGGAAACTAAGTCTATCTTCTCGTGCTGCTTCTGGTATACACCATCAACTGAAGCCAACACGAGGCACTTGGCTTTCGCTTTATCCTTTTCCCTTTTCTGACGGATATCCATATCCGCGACGGTGGAAACTGGACCTGGGACGGCGGGATCTTGAGTAGTAATAGGGTGGTCCAGATTGTCATAGGCAATGGACATCTGGACAGACCTTTGCCAGTCATATAAGTCAAATTCAGTCAAATTGTTATCTAGATGTAACCTAGTCATGGTCACAAGGTCGCTGCAATGAGAGAGAGAAGAAAACACTTTAGCATGATGCTCTTGCAAGTTTAGATTAGTTTTTAATTTATCTAAACTGGGTGGCTCCCACTGTTTCTCGAATCCTTCCTCAAACCATAAAAGAAGAATTAGCCAGGACTATTCTCACCGTACAATACTTGCTTAACCGTTCAGCCAGGCCAGTGTCGATACTTCGAGGGAGGTTTTCCAACGCTTTCACGAAGTTCCTTAATTAAAGAACCTCTTTTCTCTGGGGGCGTAGCCCCGCTGACACCTTTCTCGACACCTACTTGGTTTATAGCATTAATCATTAAGTGACGAATCTCCTGATAAGTAGCATATACTTACAGTAGGATCGGGATCCAAATATCATCGTATGATAATGTTGAAGGAATCCTACCAACATTCATCAAACTCCAAATAGTATGCAACACTAGCAAGTTTCAGTTTCTTTAGAAACTCCCGATGTGGATTTTTGCCCCATGTTCTTATGATCTTGACTAAGGCCAACAAATCATAAGTCACATGTCAAGTTCTGCCCATCATTATCTTGTTAATTTGAACCCACCCGTATATACTCTTGACTAAGGGCCAAACAAAGTAATACGACTGTCCCAAACCAACTCATCTATCTATACAACAAATGAATACCCCAGCAGCTACCAAACACTATGTCTTGACTAAGGGCCAAACAAACATAGCTTGAATACTACTGACCATCCATAAGAAATGACGGAGGGCTACGACTGGTTTTGGTGAAACCGTGAACGTAGTGAACTTGATATAATCGAAGAAACTTGATAGCTGTTTAAAAGGAGTAGTTAAAGCTCCGTAATTAAAAATTCTGCTTTTTTAAAAATAACCGAGTGGTTTCTTTTAAATTTGTTCCAACGATTCAACTTTGGTTTATTTTCTTTGCATTAATAATAATGTGTCCCGTCATTAACCTATCATTGCAGAAAACAACGAAAATACAACGTCCTCTTATGCCATCCGCATTTGCCTCTGGGTCCCGTCATCACCCGTTAGGTTACTTAACTAACGGCAGAGCGGGGGCTGGGCTAGCACGGGTGTAAAACATAAGTGACGTCTAAATAGCTATCATATATAGATATTGTACATTCGTCAGACGCAATAATAGGCATTCCAGATCACATATGAACATTATTGGATATGCAAGCAATCCGCGTTTCTTTTGAGCCTGCAACGAAAGACGGATTACACAGTTGTGATGAATAGCCATTACCCCACACTAGACCCCTACGGGTACGGCAAACTGCCCGCCAAGTACCCGAAGTGAAGCGGTCTCCCTCAACAAAGTGAGTAGGCCACTAAACACTTCAAAGTACCCGGTAGCTTGTGCACCCCACCTTGGGTCTGTCCGAGGAGCAAAAACAATAAAATGAAATAATACAACGGTGGTTACAACCGCAACCTGGATGCGCCCCACAAAATAATATTACAACATATTACATTTACATTGAATGAATTAAAATAATAACCCATCACAAAACCCCGGCTAATCATCACAGCAATTCAATACAGTTCATAATCACAAACAGTAAAATCCATTACAGAAATGTGCAACCCCCTGCCAACCGACATACTGCAGTTAGGGGAGGTTTACGAACACATTATACAATCACAGATATAATCATATTAGCAAACATCGTAAAATTTCGATCGAGCAAAACACTTTAGATTCCGCTCCAAAACTTCTCTGTGCACCAGAGATCTTAGCAGAAAAAAATATCCCAAAAATATCATTATTAACACATAGGAGTTACTGAAGAAATTTGGGCTGACTCGGCCCTAACTCGGCCGCGGATCCGCGGTGAGTTAGCCGAGTTACGAGTCCAAATTTCTTCAGTATCCCTATAATTCCCTGCTTGTTATACTGCATGTCCCTGAAAAATTTTTAGGGCCTGTTTTAAATTCGACAGAAACTGTGTTAAAACGATGATTTTTCCGGTTCTTTTTGCGTTCAAAATTCTTACGACTTTTCTAATGAGTTAATTATTGTTTAGCGAGGCTCTGATACCACTGTAAGTCGATGTACAACACCCCACGACTTGCAGGGAGGCGGAAAAATGAAAAACGATCTTGTTCTTTGCATAAACATCGACTAACCGAGAATCTTTGTTAAACGATAACTAACACAAAAACATAGGAGTTCTAAACAACTATGAGAAGTGATTATACCTAATGAACCGTGTCCTTCGTCTTTACGATCTCCACCTCCTCCTCGGCCTTCTCCAAGTAGTAGACGATCCACCCGAGAGCTTTACTCCAAGCTTTGCCTCTAAACTTGAGGTAACTAGGTTTCTTTAGTTGCTAATCAAAGTACCTAGATGATATAGAGTGAGGGTTATGGATTAATTAGCCTATCTAATCCTTGATCTCAATACATGAAAGGGGAGGATTAGGGTTTGAAGAGAGAGAGCTTGAGGAGAGAGAAGGTGAGCAAGAGAATGAAATGAGATAATGATCTCTCATGATATATATGAAGCATTATTATTTATCCAAAAATCAAATAAAGGATTTAACAACCATGCTTCATAAAATATCTATGAGTGATTCATCTCCATGAGTCATTAAGAATTTATGATGCATTAATGGCATAGATGAATCACACAAATGAGTCACTGATCTCATTTAATGCATATGCCACCTAAACCCCCAAGTCACTAATCTTCTAGAAGTTTCTCGTGAAATTACGAGAACGCCCCTCCTATCCGTGAAAACACGGAAAAACTTTAGACTGTATAAATCTAATAACCCGATACTAGAATCTGGCTTAAACCAAGGCCGACTAGTAAAAACTGTCCGAATGTCGTACGTGCGTTTAAACACGTATACGTTCGAATCCTTGTCGTAAAACCATACGACCTCTATACCGTTTCGCCTGGAGTAGGGAAACTCTCTGTGTGGGACTCTAGAGACTCGACTACTATGCTGGCAATGGGTTTAACCACAGACCGCAAGCGGCACTAGCTGTACGTAACGGTCCCCAGGTAGATGTCGATAAGAAGGCCGATGAGGAAACCCATACGAACTCCTACTGAGCCTGCTGTGACAATCTCCGTACAGTCCGGTCTGTTCGTCTAAGACTATCGCATATCGGGCCTAGGGGGCGGCAAGCGTCAGTCCCCTAATAGCGGTATAAGTCGTGTCAGAGCGAAGCCCATTACACCCTGAGAAACTACTGGAACCTACCAGTAAATCTCGCTTGCCCTGGCCAGAGACTGTGCGTAATGGCTCTTTGACACAGCGCGATATCAACCCCCAATACCGGGAGAGACGAATCCTGTCTAACCACCACTGCCTCCAAGTGCTCGGGACTGCACCCAACTGCTACCTGTTTGCACGACTCCTTTGAGCCGTGGTAGGGTAGCAATCTAAGAACAGTGGGACACACTCGAGGCGAAGTAGCAGTGTCAAGTCTGCGGACTATGCTGTACTCATGTCACCTGGGAACTGTTAACTGACGACGGGTATAATACCAACCAACAGTTCATCGTGAGTCCTGTCCGGTGTACCCGTAACCCAACGAGCACCTGTATACTATCTCCAGTACGACGTACTGACGGCTGTGGGACAGACCATCTCCCCAACTGGGATGAGAAGCGTACACACTAGTCTACTCCGGAGTATCGATACCCTGTCTCGATAATCCTACGACTAGGGACCTGAATAAGGATGTGCTTGTAGACTATCCAGCCCCCACTAGTGTGACCGCCATCACAACGCTGGTAGTCAAGCAAGATCCTAAGAGCTCTATCAATACGTATACCCACATATTAAGATAGAAAAACCAAGTAGCATACTACCATATTTAGCAAGACTGTTATATACATGTAAATATCCCAAGCTTCCATTAAGTAATATACAAACTAGTATGATACAATAATGGCCCCTAGGGCATATACACTAACACCAAAGAGATGTCTCCAAAGACTGATGAAGAGAGGGCTCGCTTGGGCATTATACCCTACGCTTCGACAGTAGGATCTATAATGTATGCGATGTTATGTACCAGACCAGATGTAGCTTACGCACTTAGTGTGGTAAGCAGGTATCAATCTGACCCAGGTGAGAAACATTGGATAGCGATAAAGAACATTCTCAAGTACCTGAGAAGGACTAAAGAGATGTTCTTAGTTTACGGTAATGGGGACCTCCAGGTAGAGGCTTTTACCGACTCCGGCTTTCAAAGTGACAAAGATGATTCTAAGTCCATTTTGGGTTTTGTGTTTACCCTCAATGGAGGGACGTTATGTTGGAGGAGTTCCAAACAGGATACCGTCGCAGACTCAACTATGGAGGCTGAGTATATAGCTGCTAGTGAAGCCGCAAAAGAGGCTGTCTGGATGAGGAAGTTCATTTCTGAACTTCAGGTGGTTCCGTCTATTGCCAATCCAATACCTTTGTATTGTGATAACAATGGGGCTGTAGCATTAGCGAAGGAACCAAGGTCCCATCAGAAATCCAGGCATATCTTAAGGCGGTTTCACCTGATCAGGGAGATCGTGGATCGTCGGGAGATCGAGGTACGGAGAGTAGACACAAAAGACAACACGGCAGATCCATTCACCAAGGCCATCCCTCAAGTCCAGTTCAAGAGGCTGTTTGAGATGTTGGGTATGCGGTACGCCAGCAACTGGATCTAGTGCAGAAAGTGGGTACTCAATGCGCCAATTATAGGCCTTAGTACAAGTGGGAGATTGTTGGATATATATGCCCTAGAGGCCTTCATTGTAAAGGATGCTAGGGATATGTATGTACATGACAATCTTGCTTGATATGATAGTACACTATTTGGTTTGTCTTTATCTTAACATATGATATATTTTACTTTGTATTTATATATACATATCGATAAAGCCCATAGGGTGTTTGCCTGACTACCGGCATTGTGATGGCAGTCATACTTGTGGGAGCTGAATAGTCAATAGGCACATCCTTAGAAGTCCCTGGTCGCAGGAGTATCGAGACTGAGCATCGATACTCCGGAGTAGACTAGTGTATACATATCTAGACCCTGAGGAGGGGCGATGGATTGGTCCCGCAGCCATTGGTGGGGTGCACCTAAGATTGTATACAGATGCTCACTGGGTGTGAGTACATCGGACAGGACTCGCCGAGAACTGAGTGGATGGTATTTATACCTAACGTCAGATAGCAGTTCTCAGGTGACATGTGTGCAGATAGTCTGTTGACTTAAAGTCATTATTTGTCTCGTGTAAGTTCCCACTGTGCTTTGATTATTACCCTACCACGGCTCAATGGAGTCATGCAAACAGGTTTTAGTTGGGCACAGTCCCGAGCCACGTGGAGGCAGTGAGCGACTGTTAGGGATTCGTCTCTCCTGGTATAGGGAGTTGATATCGCACTGTGATCGGTTGGTCATTATCATAAGTCCCTGGCCAGGGCTAATTGAGAATTACTGATGGACTGATCAGTAGATTCTCGGATGGTCTTGAGCCATGCCGACACGACTTGTAAGGTTATTAGGGGTCTGGCGTCCACCACCTCTCTAGACCATACATGCGATAATCTTAGACGAACAGACTGGACTGCGCGGATATTGTCACGGACAGGCTCAGTAGGAGTTCGGATGGGTTTCCTCAACGGCCTTCTTATCGACATCTACCTAGGGACCGTTACGTACAGCTAGTGCCGCTTGCGGTCTGTGGTTAAACCCACTACCAGCGTAGTAGTCGAGTCTTTAGAGTCCCACACAAAGATTTCCCTACTTCAGGCGAAACGATATAGAAGTCGTACGGTTTTACGACAAGGGTTCGGACGCATAAGTGTTTAAATGCACGTACGACGTTCGGACAGTTTTTACTAGCCGGCTTTGGTTTAAGCCAGATTCTAGTATCAGGATATTGGATTTATACAGTCTAAAGTTTTTCCGTGTTTGCACGGATAGGAGGGGCATTCTCGTAATTTTCCGGGAAGCTTCTAAAAGCATTGTGACTTGAGGGTTTAGGTGGCATTGTCATTAAATGATATTGTGACTCATTATGTGTGATTCATCATATCATTAATGCATTATTAAATGCTTAATGACTCACATAGTGAATCACTCATAATGCATTAATGTAGCATGATAAATAATCCCATTTTATTCATTTATTCATTTATTCATTATGCTTCATATATCAAGTGAGAAACAATATCATTATCATTATCATGTTCACCTTCTCTCTCCTCAAGCTCACTCTCTCTTCAAACCCTAATCCTACCACTCATGAGTTGAGATCAAGGATTAGAATAGACTAAACACTCCATAACCTAACTCTATATCATCTAAGTTCCTTTGATTAGCAACTAGAGAAACTTAGTTACCTCAAGTTTGGAGGTGAAGCTTGGATTAGGGTTCTCGGGTGGATCATCTATCACTTAGAGGAGGCCGAGGAGGACGTAGAGAACGAAAAGACGAAGGACACGATTCACTAGGTATAATCTCTTTTCATAGTAGCTAAGAACTTCTATGGTTGTTGTCAATTATCGTTTAGTAAAGATCTTCGGTTAGTCGATGTTTGCTTCAAGAACAAGATCGTTTTTCAAATTTCCGCCTCCCCGAAACTCGTGGGGTGTTGTACATCGACTTACACTACCTTCCAATTCTACAAACTGGGTAACACGCCCTCAACGAAGTGAGTCGGTCACCCGTCACTTTCTAGAATTTGGTAACTTGTGCACCCCTCCGCGGGTCAATCCTATACCCCCTACGAGTATGGAGAATAGCCTGCCAATTCTAGAATAAGGCCCCCTCGGTATCAACGCCATGAGATGCGGGCCCGTTGCCCTCTAGAACCCGGCTATTCGAGTACTCCTCCATGGGGTAATCCTAGTACAGAAATGAAATATATACAAGGGTGACAACGACCGCAATCTGGTCGAGCCCCGATAAAAGAACATACATAAAAGCAGAAACGACAGTCCACATGTCGGACGCTCGTTTCGTAATAATGAATATACAAATTGAATCAAAACTATACAAGCAACATTGCACTAAGGGCTATCCAATACGAAAATCCGACTGAACCATAACCAACCAATATATAAATATATATATATATATATATATATATATATTTATATATATACATAATTGCTGGATTTCGCAGGGGCCCTGGCCATCTACAGTGGCCGATGCAGAACAGAAACTGGCGTTCAAAAAATTTGGCGCAAACGAAATCCCGCCCAAGATCGAAACCATAAACCTATACTAGCAATTCTGAAAGAAGCTAAACTAAAGGTTAGAAAGATTATACCAAAAGAACCAAGTCCTTCGATCTTCCATCACCTTCCTAAGCTCCTTGAGGCGTGCTCGAACGAACTTGTCCGCCGGTCTTCCTCCGTCGAAGAAGATCCACCCGAGGGATGTAGTCATGGCTCTAGCTCCACATAAAAGAATGCAAGTGAAGCAACTAGGGTTTCTATGTTGCTAATCTAGAAAGCCTAGGATGTAGTGTGTGAACTAAGTGTTTATCTATCTCATCTCACCTCCTCTCACGATTCTCAATACATGAGATGGTTGAGAAGAGGTGAAACATGAAGGTGGAGGCAACTCAAGAAAGCTCATGGAGAGTGAAGCTAATGGTGAGGGAGATGAAGAAAAACCCATGCTAAAAAATAATGAGCCGTCCTTGTAAAGAGAAAATCCAATGCTTGGTTTTGTAAAAACATTCTTTTCAATTTTTAAAATGCCACCATACTTGAATAGTATGCACAAATGAATTAACAATTCATTTGTGCACACTATGCAAGCATGGTCCTCACCATACTCCCCTCAAATTATTGCCACCTCATTTATCCATTTAAAATAAATGGTCAAACCCTAAAATGAGGTGTCCACCTTCTAGAATGTTTTCCGGAAAAAAAATACGGATTACATTCTGCTGTATATACATACCTGCATTCGTACCGAATACAAATACCCAAAAAGATAGAATAACACAAAAAACATAATACTAGAATATACATATCGAAATACATATACGTAAATTATTAAATCAATACCTGATTTAATAATCCAGCTCAAACCCGAGCCGGCTAGTATTATCAACTGTCCGATCGAAAGTCCAGGTAGATAGTACAATCAATCAATCGGAACCCTGCACGTATCCAATACGGCTACTACATCATTTCGCCAGAACTAGGAAAACCGTCTATGTGGGACTTTAAAGACTCGTCAATACGCTGGCAGTGGGTTTAACCACAAGCATGTCAGTGGCACTAGCTGTACGTAACGGCTACCCAGGTATTGAGCGCAAGGAAAGCCGACGAGCAAGCCCATCCAAACCCCTACTGAGCCTTCCGTGATAATCTCCATACAGTCCGGTCTGTTCTTCTATGAGTATCGCATATCGAGTCTACGGGGTGGATAAAGTCAGACCCCTGATAACATGACATTTTGTGTCGATATGAAGCCCATCACCCACTGAGAATCTACTGATCCAAATCAATAATTCTCGTCCACTTCGACCGAGGATTTCTGGTGATGGCCACTCGTGCACAATGCGACATCAACCCCCAATACCGGGAGAGACGCATCCCCGACAATCCGCTCACTGCCTCCATGTGGCTCGGGATTGTACTCAACTAAAAACTGTTTACACGACTCCTTTGAGCCATGGTAGGGTAATAATCAAAGCACAGTGGGAACTCACACGAGACAAAGGATGATCTCAGGTCGACAGACTAACCTGTACTTATGTCACCTGGGAACTGTTATCTGACAATAGGTATAATACCAACTAGCATGTTCCCGGCGAGTCCGTCCAGTATACTCATAACCCAATGAGCACCTGTATACTATCTTAGGTGACTAACTTGCACCAATAGCTTGTGAGACCGGCCACCGCCCCTCGTTAGGATCTCGATAAGTATACACTAGTCTACTCCGGAGTATCGATGCCCGGTCTCGATACTTCCACAACTAGGGACATTTAAGGATTTGCTTATAGACCACCCAGCTCCCACTTATATGATCGCCATTATAAGGCTGGTAGTCAAGTAAGAATCCTATGGGCTCTATCAATATGTAATAGTGATCTGTAATGCCACCTAATGCTATACATGATGATAAAAACATACCAGATAGCATACTATCATCTCGAGTAAGACAGTTCTACCGGTATAAGTCCTCCCTCAATCATCACAATCGCGTGCCTGCGATTCAATAATTGACTTGAGGGCACTATAGCCAACAATAACCACAGAAACAAGTAACACCACAATGTGTGTAACCCTGTCTATATGAAAATATAGCAATTAGACGATGTTCAACAACACATATACCACATCACATATATCAACGATGCAAAATTTTCGAGTTCTAAAATAGCACATTAAAAATTCTGGGACAAAACCATATGTACCAAAAATTAAATTTCCAAGTCAGAGAGTTCCATAAGAAGTTTGGAGCAAAACACCCACAAATCCGCCGCGCTTCCGCGGCCAATGTGCTTGTATTGCTGCGGAACCATGGCCATTTGGTGGGTTCTTGTCACCAAATTTCTTGTGGTGCCTTATGTATGCCTGCACGGATTTTTAAGATACACAGAAAGATTTTTTGAACACTTTTCAAAATCGTCAGAAAGCATGTGAAAATGGAAAAATGATTCGGAAAGTTTGGTCGATCGATATTCTAACTTCCTGCAAACTAGATGGTATTGGTTTATGGGTGGCTCTAATACCACTTCTGGATTTTGCAAGCGCCCTGGCCATCTACCGTGGCCGATGCGGAACAAAAACTGGCGTTCAAAAAATTTGGCGCAAACGAAACCCCGCCCAAGATCGAAACCATAAACATACAATAGCAATTCTAAAAGAAGATAAACTAAAGGTTAGAAAGATTATACCAAAAGAATCAAATCCTTCGGTCTTCCATCACCTTCCTAAGCTCCTTGAGGCATGCTCGAATGAACTTGGCCGCCTGTCTTCCTCCGTCGAAGACGATCCACCCGAGGGATGTAGTCATGGCTCTAGCTCCACATAAAAGGATGCAAGTAAAGCAACTAGGGTTTCTAGGTTGCTAATGTAGAAAGCCTAGGATGTAGGTGTGAACTAAGTGTTTATCTATCCCATCTCACCTCCTCTCATGATTCTCAACACATGAGATGGTTGAGAGGAGGTGAAAGATGAAGGTAGAGGCAACTCAAGAAAGCTCATGGAGAGTGAAGCTAATGGTGAGGGAGATGAAGAAAAACTCATGCTCAAAAATAATGAGCCATCCTTGGAGAGAGAAAATCCAATCCTTGGTTTTGTATAAACATTCTTTTCAATTTTTAAAATGCCACCATACTTGAATAGTATGCACAAATAAATTAACAATTCATTTGTGCACACTATGCAAGTATGGTCCTCACCATACTCCCTTCAAATTATTGCCACCTCATTTATCCATTTAAAATAAATGGCCAACCCCTAAAATGAGGTGTCCACCTTCTAAAATGTTTTCCGGAAAAAATACGTATTACATTCTACTGTACATACATACCTGCATTCGTACCGAAATACGAATACCCAAAAAGATAGAATAACACAAAGAACATAATACTAGAATATACATATCGAAATACATATACGTAAATTATTAAATTAATACCTGATTTAATAATCCGGCTCAAACCCGAGCCGGCTAGTATTATCAACTGTCCGATCGAAAGTCCGGGTATATAGTACAATCAATCGATCGGAACCCTGCACGTATCCAATACGGCTACTACATCATTTCTCCAGAACTAGGGAAACCCTCTGTGTGGGACTTTAAAGACTCGTCAATACGCTGGCGGTGGTTTAACCACAAGCACGTCAGCGACATTAGCTGTACGTAACGGCTACTCAGGTATTGAACGAAAAGAAGGTCGACGAGCAAGCCCATCTAAACCCCTGCTGAGCATGTCCGTGACAATCTCCATACAGTCCGGTCTGTTCGTCTAAGAGTATCGCATATTGAGTCTAGGGGATAGACAAAGTCAGACCCCTGATAATGCGACATTTCGTGTCGGTATGAAGCCCATCACCCACTGAGAATCTACTGATCCAAATCAGTAATGCTCGTCCACCTCGGCCAAGGATTTCTGGTGATGGCCACTCGTGCACAATGCGACATCAACCCCCAATACCGGGAGAGACGAATCCCCGACAATCCGCTCACTGCCTCCATGTGGCTCGGGATTGTACCCAACTAAAACCTGTTTGCACGACTCCTTTGAGCCGTGGTAGGGTAGTAATCAAAGCACAGTGGGAACTCGCACGAGACAAAGGACGATCTCAGGTCGACAGACTAACCTGTACTCATGTCACCTGGGAACTGCTATCTGACAATGGGTATAATACCAACTAGCATGTTCTCGGCGAGTCCGTCCAGTATACTCATAACCCAATGAGCACCTGTATACTATCTTAGGTGACTAACTGACACCAATGGCTTGTGAGACCGGCCACCGCCCCTCGTTAGGATCTCGATAAGTATACACTAGTTTACTCCGGAGTATCGATGCCCAGTCTCGATACTCCCACAACTAGGGACATTTAAGGATTTGCTTATAGACCACCCAGCTCCCACTTATATGATCGCCATCAGAATGCTGGTAGTCAAGTAAGAATCCTATGGGCTCTATCTACATGTAATAGTGATCTGTAATACCACCTAATGTTGTACATGATGATAAAGACAAACCAGATAGTATACTATCATCTCGAGTAAGACTATTCTACCGGTATAGGTCCTTCCTCAGTCATCACAATCGCATGCCTGTGATTCAATAATTGACTTGAGGACACTATATCCAACAATTTTCCATTTGCACTTAAGGCTAATTATTGCGGTGTCGCATACTCACAGCCCGTCTGATACCGAACACCCAACTTCTCTACTAATCAGTCTCGCAAAGTCCGTTTGCGAAACTATTGCGTTCGAGAAATAGCCTCAGTGAGTGGATTCGCTCCAATGTTTCTTTCTTTATCTCTCTATATCTCAACTTCTCGGAGAATGACTACCTCCCGAAATAAGCGAAACCTGTCTTAGAATTTGTCTGGATGTCTGATGGGACCCAGTTCACAAATGAACTCCAAATCCAACAAACTTCTTAGACTGTATCATTTACTGAATTTAATCAGTAACCAGCGCCATGTCCTCCTCAGTATCCCCTTGGACCAGCTGTCCAACATACTGTCCCTCAAAAGAGGGAAAACTATAACTCTGACAGCCGCTCTGTCATCTAGGTTACTTTGGAAGCCTAAAATGATAATCGCCTCCTGAAGAGGTTTCCGTTACCATATACTAAGAATACCCACTTATGTCCATAACTACTTCCCAACGTTTATCCAGGATTGGATTAATATATGTTTATTGCAGCCAGTGCAAAAACAATATCTGGTGTGGTACTTGACATTCATGATTAACTCAATTACCTAAGCAAGTGATATGCCAATCACGCAGATCCCTCTCCTCATCAGTCTGAAAGACATCCCTTTAGATAGGGTGACTCCATCACCTGCGGGTACACCACTACGCCAGGAGTCGTCCATTCTAAAACACTTTAGAATAGTGTTAAGTACCCAAATTGGGACACTTTCCAAATCTATATCTAAAACCATAGATCCAGTAACCAGAATACCTGATATTTTATCCATATCTTATGTGGAGAAACCCCTTGTGACAACCACAATATAATCGACCGCAGTATAGGAATATCACTTCCTATCAAGGGTATGTCATCCAAATACCAGGACATCACTCCCTACCACCTTCTTACCAGATCCATCTGTTATTCTAACGAAGTCAAACTCTATGACTGTCATATCAAAAATAGATGATCTATCTACGCTCTACCTGCTTTAGTCCATAAATAGACATAAGCTACCTGCCCACTATGCTTCCGCTACTTCCACTGACTACAGCAACCCTCTGGCAGAGTCATATACACGTGCACTTCTAAAGTTGGTTTAGAACAACGTTATACTCATCCTCTTGCCTGGTCTCATAGTCTAGAACAACAGCAATGGCAAGTTTGGGTAAACAAGAACCTCCCTGTCACCGTCTCTGAGAAGATCGAAGTACTTCTCGGGTGCGTGAGGTTACCCACCTAATCCGCGGAGTGGCTAATAGAATGTTGAATCCAATTGAATCTTTAGGTCCTCTAAATTATCAGTTATCGTTTGTGGTTTTGGAATAACTTCCAGTTCTACCATACCCCCACTAATTTTTTCTAAAAAGAATCCATTTTACTAAAATCGGTGGCAAGTCAAGAACAATATAACTATTGATCTTCCAAATGGTAGAATGTTAACCCTCGTCAAAGTCCGGGATAACCCACAAACTGCACTTACTGAAACGTGCCTTGAGTTTGTATAGATTCTGGTTTTAAGCATCAGCCGGATAACTCCATATACCTTAACATCGTTAAGGTATGAATCCATTCTATATCCATATAGAAACAAAGACACTAATTTAGTTGGAACTAGATTCAAAATACATGCAGCCCTTTCCAGTGTATATCAACCAAATGGAAGGAGGCCAATCAGCATTACTCATCAAGGAGTGCATCCATATATGAATAACCTGAAAAAGAGAAGCAAGTTCTCAAAACTATTACTTACAACGGAATACCTAGCACAAGTATCTACATCTTTGATCACCTTGAAGAATCCTGATACTTGCAACATATGGTTCTTTACTTTATTCTTATACCTATAACTTCTCAAAATTGGGACCTTGTAATTCAACGAAATACTTGTCTAAAACTAAAAAAGTCAAAAGCAAACAGAATATAGTACCAGTGCCAATCCCTTTGTCCTAATGGACACCGGACAACATACAATACTTTGTATAAGTCCCCTGAGTTTAACAACTCAAACCCTGTGCTTCGTAGGTTCAAAACTGTACTATGGTTAAGAAGAATTACACCGTTGTTTAATGCTCCTTACCTAACCATCAACTGATATAGGTAAATGCCATAGACATAATTTCAAAAAGTTATATCTCACTTTATAAAATAAACATACAGATATATCAGTTTGAAATTGGTGCATAACAACGGATATTCAAAACCAAATATTTACCGTCAGGCCAAAACTCAGGTGATTTCCTCAAATATCATAAATTACAAAGAATTCCGATATATTGAGGATATAATCACTTAATTCCCAATGTCTTACTCCCACTCAGCATCTATAACACCATACAGATGTGAGAATCAAATCTAGTAAATACATACCCTGGAGTCAGAATCCAATTGGGAAACAGTTTTCAATTAACATTGCACAATCAAACCGAAACATGAAAATATTTCGAAGGGGTAGCCGGGTATTCCTAGTAATGCCTTTTGCACTATCCAGATTCATAACAGTAACCGTATACTACCTTGCCCTCACTCTAATCCCTTTATATCTCTTTACTTATTACCTTCTGTACACCTCACTTAGGCTAAATGGTTTTCTTCCTTCCCTATCTTTCGGCACCAGCCTAAGATTTGGAAGAAGATTATCCAATAAGCGTAATAGGTGTACACTCCTAATACCAGGAGCCCGCACAACCTGGGAAAAGGTAAAGAGAGAAGACAACTGAATAATCCTTATTCCATTTCTCCAGAACCAGAAATCATCCTCGAACTAGAACAAGTTCCTTCGAGTTCGTATATAACTATACGATGACATATCCAAGAAATGTGGATCTTCGTAGTGATACGGAGTGTTCCGGAGAAAAGCAAAGGTGAAGTAGAGTGGCAGGGATATATATGGTTTCGTCGTGAATGATAGCAGTCGCAATTTCATTGCCTTCACTCTAATCCTTTTATATATCTTTACTTATTACCTTCTGTACACCACATTTAGGCTAATTGGTCTTCTTCCTTCCCTACCCTTCGACACCAACCTAAGGTTTGGAAAAAGATTATCCAATAAGCGTAATAGGTGTACTCTCTTAATACTAGGAGCTCTCGCAACCTGAGAGAAGATAAAGAGAAAGACAACTGAATAATCCTATTTAATTTCTCCAGAACCGGAAACCATCCTCGAACTGAAACAAGTTTCATCAAGTTCGTATGTAACTATATGATGGTATATCCAATAAATGTGGATTTTCGTAGTGATACGGAATGTTCTGGAGAAATGCAAAGGAAAAGTAGGAGCGGCAATGAGCTATGCGACCAAAACAATCCAAAGCCAAAGTGTTTTAAGAAGGTTCGGTTCATAAGTTTTAGTTTAGGGTCGGATCATGGTCGCTGCCAGAGAGAGAGAGAAAAGAAACACTCAGGGTGCACTCTAATCTTGATTAGATTGGTTAATGACTTTATCTAATCAGGATGTCTCCTACTGTTTCCTCGAATTCTCCTTCAAACCCTAAGAAGAGAATTAGTCGGGATCATCTAAAATCACCCGAGGAGTAACACTTACTCATCAGTGGGAATCGGGATCCAACTATCATCGCATGATAACTTGATGGAAGCCACTCAAGTCACCACACTCTAGAAGGTATGCGCATGCCTGGCAAGTTCTCTGTATGTTTGAAACTCCCGATGTGGTTTTTACCCCTAGAACCCAAGTGACCTTGACACAATCAACAAATCAAAGAGTCCTAATCAAGTTCAACCCGTCATTATCTTGATTGCATTAAACCCACCCGCATGAGCCCTTGACACAGTCAACAAGGCCGCACGGTTTTCCTAACCTAGCCACATATCTATGTGCTACAAACACGCACCACTTAGCTACCGCACACTACGCCTTGACACAGTCAACAAATGCAGCACGAATACTAAGTACTACTACTCGTAGGAAATGACGGGGGGTACAGATGGTTTTTGGAGAAAAAACCTTTAACGTAATGAACCTGATCTCGTTGAAAGAACCGAGTGGTTTTACAAATATATAGTGCGCAAACTTTTGCTAAAGAGGTCACTCCCTGTGAAAGGATCTCGGCTCTTTCCTCATCGAATAAGGTGTAGGATATTCCAAACTAAATATCATGATGTAAAGTAGAAGAATCGACTATAATGAAGTTATTACGATGACGCAAACTTTTGCTAAGAGGTCACTCCCAGTGAAGGGATCTTGGCTCTTGCCTCGTCGAATGAGGTGCTGGATATTCTGAACCGAGTACCACTGTACAAAGCAAAAGGAAACGTCTTGCAACAACAGTTTTTCAAAATTGATTCCAACAACATCAAATAGGTTTATTTTTCCTGTGTTAATCCGAATCAACGCAGTCCCATCCACTAATCCATATCACACCACAGAAAAGGAACGAAAATTAAATGTACGTATATGCCATCTGCATTCGCCACTGGGCCCCGCCATCACTCGTTAGGTTACTTAACTAACGACAGAGCGCGGGTTGGACTAGCACGGGTGCAAAACATATACAACATCTATTAGTGTGTGTGTGTGTGTGTGTAACATTCGTCCCAGGCATGATATAAGCAACATTACAGAATCTCAGCCAGAAACACAGAATGGTGAATAATCTTGGAACCTCGGGTTTCATTTGAGCCGCAAATGAGACCCGACGTTCCCGGTCGTGTGGATAGCCTGTGCAATGAAAACCCTGGACCCCTATGAGCGCGATAAGTTACCCCCCAATCCCAGAAGTGAGGCAACCCTAATCAACAAAGTGAATGGGCCACCGAGCACTTCATGGAATCTGGTAACTTGAGCACTCCACCGTGGGTCATCCTATAGCCCCTACGAGTGCGACGAATAGCCCGCCAATTCTAGAGTGAAGCTCCCTCCGTCTCAACGCCATGAGATGCGGGACTTTAAAGACTATCCACAACTAGGGAAACCCTCTGTGTGGGACTTTAAAGACTCGTCAATACGTTGGCGGTAAGTTTAACCACAAGCACGTCAGCGGCATTAGCTGTACGTAACGTCTACTCAGGTATTGAGCGAAAAGAAGGTCGATGAGCAAGCCCATCCAAACCCCTGCTGAACATGTCCGTGACAATCTCCATACAGTCCGGTCTGTTCGTCTAAAAGTATCGCATATTGAGTCTAGGGGGTAGATAAAGTCAGACCCTGATAATGCGACATTTCGTGTCGGTATGAAGCCCATCACCCACTGAGAATCTACTGATCCAAATCAGTAATTCTTGTCCACCTCGGCCGAGGATTTCTGGTGATGGACACTCGTGCACAATGCGACATCAACCCCCAATACCGGGAGAGTCGAATCCCCGACAATCCGCTCACTGCCTCCATGTGGCTCGGGATTGTACCCAACTAAAACCTGTTTGCACGACTCCTTTGAGCCGTGGTAGGGTAGCAATCAAAGCACAGTGAGAACTCACACGAGACAAAGGACGATCTCAGGTCGACAGACTAACCTGTACTCATGTCACCTGGGAACTGCTATCTGACAATAGGTATAATACCAACAAGCATGTTCCCGGCGAGTCTGTCCAGTATACTCATAACCCAATGAGCACTTGTATACTATCTTAGGTGACTAACTGACACCAATGGCTTGTGTGACCGGCCACCGCCTCTCGTTAGGGTCTCGATAAGTATACACTAGTCTACTCCGGAGTATCGATGCCCAGTCTTGATACTCCCACAACTAGGGACATTTAAGGATGTGCTTATAGACCACCCAGCTCCTACTTATATGATCGCCATCATAATGCTGGTAGTCAAGTAAGAATCCTATGGGCTCTATCAACATGTTATAGTGATCTGTAATGCCACCTAATGATGTACATGATGATAAAAAGATACCAGATAGCATACTATCATCTCGAGTAAGACTGTTCTACCGGTATAAGTCCTCCCTCAATCATCACAATCGTGTGCCTGCGATTCAATAATTGACTTGAGGGCACTATAGTCAACAATAACCACAGAAACAAGTAACACTACAATGTGTGTAACCCTGTCTAAATGAAAATATAGCAATTAGACGACGTTCAACAACACATATACCACATCATATATATCAACGATGCAAAAGTTTCGAGTTCTAAAACTTCCGAGTTGCCCCAAAGTAAAGATAACACTAAGTTGAATCTGGGCAAAACAAACAAGACCAAAAATACCAATTCTCAAAACCCAAGACATTGAATGAAAACGAGGACCAGAAGCCATAAGAAAACCGCCCATAGCGGTCAAAAGGAGGATTCTGGCGGTTTTACCATGGTGGAATCTCCTCATTTTCATTGTGTGTCATTATCTTATCAAGAGTAAGCCTCTGAACTTGTTTAAAAGAATTTGTGAGACCAAAAAAATTTCGAATAGAATGAAAATTGGAGTTTTTCGGTTTTGAAACTAAAGTATCATCTACTATTAGTTTAAGGTGTTTGGGAGGCTCTGATACCATGTTGGTGTTAGGTGCTCGTGCTATGAAAGCCGCGGCCATGGCGGAAACGAAAACAAAACTTTTATGCAAGCACAAAACACACATATCCAAGAATTCGTTCCAAACACCTAAACTAGCAATTCAAACATGCAAATGTATAGAAAAATACAACCTTCGACGTGTGTCCACCTAATTGTAGAAAACTCCTCCGAGCTCGTAGACACCGGGAACGACCTTGAAAGTCGACCACCCTTACCGAAAAAGATCCATCCGAGAAAAACTGAAAAATTCTCGGACCGATGCACCAAACTTGCTGAGGATGGATTATGGATGATGTAGGAATTTTTCACTAATCTTTTCTCCCAAAAACCATGCTTAAGAGAGCAAGAAGAAGAAGGAAAAGAAGGTAATGAAAATGGCTAAGTGTTTTTCTCAACCATGAAGCAAAAACTAGAGTGTGGAATGAATAACCATCAAGTGTAGAATGAATGGCTTTTCTTTTACAACCATGAATCAATAGTGAACACAAATGATTTTTTCATTATAAAATCCAAAGCCATATCTTTCTACATGCACAACCATGCTTCATGCCACCCCACCCTCCACCTCATTTCTATTTGATTTTCTAAAAGGAAAATCAAATATCAGGTGTCATTCATTTAGAAGCATTCCCGTATAAATATGGAATACTTCACCCGGTATACGTATCACTACATATACGCGTATCCGTATAAAAATACGGACAACACCAAAGAGAGAAAATGAATAGTGAACAATAATACTAAAAAATATATATCAATATATATATATATATATATATATAAATTAATAAATCAAAACTTGATTTAATAATCCGGCTTAATCCTAAGCCGGCTAGTATTATCAATCGTCCGATTAAAGTCCGTGTATCCCGTATACGTATTTAATCGGACCCCTGCACGTACCAACATACGGCTCCTACATCTATCGCATGAACCAGGAAAACCCTATGTGTGGGACTCTAAAGACTCGACAATATGCTGGCGGTAGGTTTAACCACAAGCACGTCAGTGGCACTAGCTGTACGTAATGGCTACCCAGGTACTTGCCAAAAGGGAGGTCAACAATCAAGTACGTCCTTACCCTACTGAGCCTGAATGTGACAATCTCCGTACAGTCCGGTCTCTTCGTCTAAGAGTATCACATATTGGGTTTAGGAGGTTGATAACGTCATACTCCTATTAACCCGATAAGTCGTGTCTGAGTCAGGCTCATCACCAATAGAGATACTACTGATCAACTATCAGTAAATCTCATCCACCGTGACTACGGATTTAGGATAATAGCCAACTGAACACAGCGCGACATCGACTCCTAATATCAGGAGAGATGAATCCCTGACAACCGACCACTGCCTCCATGTGGCTCGGGACTGTACCCAACTAAAACCTGTTTGCACGACTCCTTTAAGCTGTAGTAGGGTAGTAATCAAAGTACATTGAGAACTCACACGAGACAAATGACGATCTCAGGTTAAAAGACTAAGTTGTATTCATGACACCTGAGAACTTCCATCCAACGATAGATATAATACCATCTAGAAGATCTCGGCGAGTCTGTCCGGTGTACTCACCTCCAGTGAGCACCTGTATACTATCTTAGGTGACATAACACCAATGGCTTGTGAGATCGGCCATCGCCCCTTGTCGGGGTCTAGAAACGTATACACTAGTCTACTCCGGAATATCGATGCCCAGTCTCGATACTCCCAGGACTAGGAACATTTAAGGATGTGCTTATGGACTACCCAGCTCCCATATATATGATCGCCATCATAATACTGGTAGTCAAGCAAGAATCCTATTAGCTTCATCAAAGATGAAGACAAACCAAATAGTATATTATCATCTCGAGTAAGACTGTTCTACCTGTATAAGTCCTCCTTCAATTATCATAATCGTCTACAATCATAATATTTGCCTTGAGGGCACTATATCCAACACAATAGTCATATATGGGACTAAGATCAGCTTGGATATCATCGAAGAAAGATCATTAGTCATATATGGAACTAAGATCAAATTGGACATCATGAGCGATATGGGCTCAGTTGATTTAAACTCAAAGAAGAAGCTTAAACTTCACAGACTTAGCCAATTTGGGCTAAGATTGGGTTTCTATACCACCCAGCAGTGCTAAGTACTCAGTCACGTAGCGCTCATGTGATTATCAAATGAGGCACCGAGTCTCTGGCGTTTTTCAAGCGCTCACGTGTATGGCACGTGAGGTACCGAGTCCTTAGTTATGGGCGCTCACATGGATATCACATGAGGCGCTAAGTTTGTAAATTCCCAGTTCCGTCAATAAAAATTTTCTATAATTTATCCAAGTCCCCTGAATATTTTCTATTTTTTCTCGTTATTTTTGGAGGAATTTAGAAAGCATATAATTTGAATTTTAAATATTCCTAAACAAAACCCAAATCTCGGCCCAGCCCAATCCCTTACCCATGCCCGACCCGGCCCCGTGCCCAAACCCAACCCGCTTCTCTTCTTCCCCACTCCTTTTCATTTTCCCGCTTCTTCTTCTTCCCACATTGCCGACACCACCACACCTTGTCGCCCCATGTCCCCGCGCCTTGACCCATGATCTCGTGCGCGCCCGCTCACCTATCTCGACCTCGTCTCTCTAACTCTCTCTCCCCCTCACTCTCGTTCTCCCTCTCTCATTCCTCATATTCTCCCGCTCACCCCACGCCTCACCCCCACATCCCCACTCCTCGACACACGACCCCGCGAGCGCCCACTCACCCCTCGACCTCGTCTCCTCTCTCGCACAAAATCGAGCCTCCCTCAGCCAACACCCCCCTGTTGCCTCCATCACCCTCTTCACCAACTACCCTGCACCCAACCCTTCACCGAGCTTTCCTTACGAACCCTCTTGCCGCCGGCGATCACCCCGCTCCCATCTCGCCGCCGGCCACCTCGTCGATCCTTCAACATCATCACCATCACC
Organism: Agapanthus africanus; assembly: GCA_030015575.1. Taxonomy (NCBI): domain Eukaryota; kingdom Viridiplantae; phylum Streptophyta; class Magnoliopsida; order Asparagales; family Amaryllidaceae; genus Agapanthus; species Agapanthus africanus. The sequence goes on along the minus strand of CM057349.1, from coordinate 402,456,122 downwards.
TCCTACTATCCCGAGCCCCCTCCACTGCTTCACTCCCTTCACTACACCCAAGCTTCGAGCCTCGATCCCCTCGCTGCACCCTCACCGGCGACCACCACAGCCACCGCCGTTCACCTCGCCGTCGCCTCCTCTTCCGGCCACCACCACAGTAAGCGACCCCGCCACCATCGACGCCTCCTCATCACAGTCGCAGTCGGGCTTGAGCCTAGTCGTCGTCGTGCCGTGTTCATGGCGCGATCGTGCCGTTGCCGCTGCCGTAACGTCGTCGACATATCGCTAGGCAAGTATATTACTTGCTTCATGCTATCAACTCGTATTAAATTCAGTTTCGAGTTTATATCATACATGTACGCCTCGTGCGAGCCAATGAATGCAAGTGTTTGATACGAAAATATACATGAAAACCTGTCTTTAAATGGCGGAACTTGTGATCATTATACCCGTCTACTATTTACCGATGTGCTGTAGAAATTTGGTTGGAAACCACGGTCGCTTCACCTATGAAATGTTAATCCCGATAATCATTACGAAACCTGAATTTCCTGAACATGCTAGACCGTTAAATTCACATTAAATCTTTTACGAATCGGTTTTTGGCGTTTCCTGGCTTGTATCAAAGACAAAAGAATAATCTATAGAACCCTATTTTTGATACCTAAATTTGGACTAGTTACGATAGAGAAAATTGTGGAGAATTACTATTCTGGACTGCAGTCCAGAGCGGTAATTCCAGGTAACCCCTGTTTTTGATTCACTGAATATCCTTGCACAAATGCGGAAATGTGCGGAACCCTATATCGTTACGTATAGAATTGAGTTAGATTCCTTATTCCACTTGTTTCACTGAATTCCTTAACTGTATGATATTTTTAACACATTTTATGGAGTCGACGTGTCCTGCTGAATTCTGCAGTGACAGATTTTACACATCGAACATAACATGACCATAACTCCCTGTTGATATAGGATATCACTGATCTGCCAATTGTGTTGGAAACCTAACTGTGAAACCTAAACATTGTTCAACTATAGTGTCACCTAATTCTAATCCAGACAGGATGAAAACGGTGTTGCGAAACGGAATTTCAGTTCAGGAACTGAAATTCCAGCAGTGAACGCTTAATTTGAAACGTCTATAACTTGTGAACCCGAAACCCGTTTGGCTTGAAATTAATTTCATTGTATTGCCAACTGAGTTTACTTGCTATCTCCTTTGTATCATTTTACTGAGTATTGAATGTATGATTTAAGGCAATTTATATAAGTTCATAAGATGCATGATAGCTCGTATTACACATGATTTGTTTAACTGCATAAATGCACATATTCTACCCGACTTCCATACTTCTAGTGATAGTGAGCATAATTTTTCAGTGTACGGTGCATTGTCATGCGTGAATGGTATCGGTTTAGGAGTGTCAAGTACGCCAGTGAAAAGTGAATGATTCGTGACAGTGAACAATACAGTGAACAGTGACTAAAACCATGTTATTGATGCGTACTTGTACATAACTAGCCCATCTCATGAATAGTGAAACCTGGGGGAAAAGAGGGAAATCGAAGTGGAAAGGGAATTGTATTTAGCGAGGACAGTGATTTAGAGGATGATCATTCGAACAACGACTCTTATATATATTAGGTTGGGCCTAGCGGTCCGGCTGACAGGGTTATGTCCCGGGCGATAGCGGGCCGTAATCTCGGGTATGTACGAGACCCTCGTTAAACATGATCCTCCTTTCCACAACTCGATTTCAAAAGTGACTTAGAGACCGATAGGGACACAGATCATACAGTGCATCAGCTAGTGACATATTGATTACCTGCATTTTCTCCACTGTTATTACTTTCATGTTCTTGTCTTTAGTTATTATTATAATATTGCTATTATGTCGCTCTGATGACCTGAGTATGCATGCTTAGACCTTGAGGAAGAACTAGTACAGGAGTCAGACCTGCCCTTCGAGCTTGCGGAGATTTAGACGGGAGTACCCCCTTTACCTTCACTGCTTTCCCTAAAGAAACCTTGTATTCGCACTCGGTTAATAGTTATTTTCCTTGTTTTGTTGTAAATTGTGAACAATGAAAGTTGATGTAATAACTAGTGATGTATTTTCTTTACTTCTGTGTTGTGTTTATTGATTACCATGTATTGCTAGAAACCGAAGTGTGACTATGGCGGGATATTCTTTGACCGTAAGAGCATGGCTGGCCTAGTCATCCCTCGCTTTCCGTATTTTGGGAAGCGGGGCGTAACATGGTTTTGTTAGTATCAGAGCCGCATTTAGTAGTAAGAGATAACATTAACTACACTTTATTACATTATTTTCGCTTCACTATCCCTGACTTTCATCCTTGTATCTAATCATATCCGTTTGAATGCCTTCCAGCGACATGACATCCCCGAACGACCACTCCTCGGACTCAAGTTCTCAGGATTGCATAGATAGGATCTTGAGTGCACTGACGGCCCTCGTAAAAGCTCAAGAGAGAAAGACGGACCTACGCACCGAGGGACTCAGGGCAATTACCGCAATAGGAGGACCCTCCGCTCTCATTACCGCCCCCGAGGGCACTGCTTCACCAGCTTTTTCTACCAGGGTTGGCACTGTGTCAGATTTTCGGAGGTTACATCCAGCTGTATTTACGGGACTAGCCGAACCACTCGAGGCCGAGCAATGGCTGGTCAATATGGAGAACCTACTGACAGCCGCAAGGGTACCCGATGAAGAGAAAGTGAATGTGATAAAGATCCAGTTGGAGGACGAAGCCCGTACTTGGTGGTCAGTTGAAGAAAGCAGACTAGAAGGGCCAATCGATGGAGCAAATTCAAGAAGTGCTTCTTGGACCACTACTTTCCTTCCACCGCCAAGGCAGAGATGGAAGAGAGATTCATCTTACTGAAGCAGAATGCTCGTCCCGTGGATATATATGAGGCAGAATTCAACCGTCTGAGCCGATTTGATCCGTATATGGTCGCTTCAGAGGCCACCAGGGCCAGGCGCTTCTTACAGGGACTTGATTTTGAGCTACAAAAGTTGATCGCGTCACTCGAGTTGCATAATTTTGCGCAGGTACTCAACGCGGCACGAATTCAGGAGAAGTTGATCAATAAATATAGGAGGCCCCCAGTTGTTCCAGCACGCACTCACACACCATCTCGAGGAATCATACCAGTTCACAGGCCAGGGATGACACAGATGAAGCGTCCATTCATGCCCCAGCATCGCCCCCAGGGTAAAAACTTAGTTTGCGGCTATTGCAACAGGGATGGGCACACCAAGAAGGACTGTCGCCGCGCCAAGGGACAGTGTTTGATTTGCAGATCCAGCCAGCACCGAGTTAGCGGTTGCCCCGAGCGAACAGAGTTACAGGGAGGGTCTGGACCGCAGCAGCAGAGGCAACCCTACACAGGCCGCGGTCAGAGATGGGCTTTCACCATGACCTCCGAGCAGGCAAAGGCTTCAGGCGAAGTTGTTTCAGGTATTCTACTCATTCATTCCATGCCAGCTAGAGTATTGTTTGATTCTGGAGTATCACACTGTTTCATATCTACGCATTTCGTTGATACACACTCCATACCACATGAACCATTAACCAAGGGTTGGGAAATACATACGGGTAATGGTGTTATAGTATCTAGTCGAGAATGTAGATCCTGTCCAGTTGTAGTGTGTGGCAGGGAATTCAATGCGAATTTCTTTCTGATCGGAACAGGCAGCTATGACGCAATTCTCGGGATGGATTGGATGAGTACCTTCCATGCAATTATTGATTGCCGAGCAAGGAACATGACTTTCCGCATTCCTAATCACCCAGAGTTTATTTTCGAAGGTGGAAGCGAATCTTTGGAGCCAGCCAAGTATAGAGCCAAGCCAAAAGAGTTGACAGCTATGGAGATTAATGAGAGCCCAGCCCCAGAGATTGTTCAAGATTTCCTGGATATGTTCCCTGAAGATTTACCAGGTTTACCACCTTCACGCGTCTTGAAATTCTCGATTGATTTGATTTCAGGTACAACACCAGTTTCCAAGGCCCCGTACAGAATGGCACCGGTTGAGTTGGCGGAATTGAAGAAGCAAATTGAAGAACTCCTGGAGAAAGGATTTATCCGACCAAGCATTTCACCGTGGGGTGCACCAGTATTGTTGGTGAAGAAAAAGGATGGATCGCTACGGATGTGCATAGACTATCGGGAGCTGAACAAAGTCACGATAAAGAACAAATACCCCATTCCGCGCATCGACGACTTATTTGATCAGTTAAGTAGGGCCAAGGTATTTTCGAAGTTGGATCTTCGTTCGGGCTATCATCAGATCAGAGTAGCGGCCGAGGATATATGCAAGACGGATTTTAGGACCCGATACGGATACTATAAGTTTCTTGTGATGTCGTTCGGTGTTACCAATGCTCCAGTGATCTTTATGGATGTGATGAACAGGGTGTTTGCGAAGTACTTGGACACGTTTGTCGTTGTATTTATCGACGACATACTAGTCTACTCTAAGACTCGGGAGGAGCACGTCAAGAACTTGCGCACGGTACTACAAATTCTTTGGGAAGAGAAGCTGTACGCAAAATTGAGCAAGTGTGAGTTCTGGCTCGACAAGGTTCAGTTCTTGGGACATATTGTTTCGGGCGAAGGTATCTCGGTGGACCTGGCAAAGATAGAATCTGTCAAAGATTGGCCAACACCGAAGTCAGTGGCCGAGATCAGAAGCTTTCTGGGACTGGCAGGATATTATCGGTGGTTCGTCCAAGACTTTTCAAGAATCGCTGAACCTTTGACGAGGCTGACACGGAAGGATGTACCGTTTGTGTGGACAGAGGAGTGTACTCGTGCATTTGAGGCACTGAAGCAGAAGTTAACCACGGTGCCTATTCTTACGGTGCCAGATGATTCCGGTGGTTTGGTGATACATAGTGATGCCTCAGGGAAAGGCTCAGGCTGTGTTCTGATGCAGCACGGTCAGGTGGTTGCTTACGCCTCACGACAGCTGAGGAATCACGAGAGGAACTACCCTACGCACGACTTAGAGTTAGCCGCAGTGGTTTTTGCATTGAAGATCTGGAGGCATTACCTGTTGGGCGAGAAGGTGGAGGTGTACACGGATCACAAGAGTCTGAAGTACGTCTTCACTCAGAAAGAACTGAATATGAGGTAGCACCGATGGCTAGAACTAATGGCGGATTACGACTTGGACCTTCAGTATTATCCGAGAAAAGTAAATATGGTACCCGATGCTCTCAGTCGAAAGCCAACGGTCATGATGTTGACCAGTCAGGGGAGCATCATTGAGGATTTTCAGAGACTCGAGCTTGAGGTCGTTACACCGAGCGCAATCAGACAGTTTTGGCAACTACAGGTGCAGTCTTCTCTTGTGGATCGCATCAAGGCTGTGCAAGCGGATGATCCTCGATTGCAAAAGTTCAGAGCGCAGGTAGAAGCCGGGCTGAGAACGGACTTACTCATACATGAAGACAGTTCTCTGAGATTCGGTAGCAGACTCTGCATACCCAGAGGGGATGTCCGAGAGGAGGTACTAGCTGAGGCTCATAGTTCAGCTTATTCTGTGCATCCGGGAGGCACGAAGATGTATCGAGATCTAAAGCAGCACTTTTGGTGGAACGGGATGAAGCGAGAAATTGCGTGGTTTGTATCCAGGTGCTTGGTATGCCAGCAAGTGAAGGTGGAACATCAGAGGACAGCGGGACTGTTACAACCGCTTCCGATACCAGAATGGAAGTGGGAGAACATTACTATGGATTTCGTGACGGCCTTACCACGGAGCCCTAGGGGCAACAACGTCGTTTGGGTTATCATCGACCGCCTCACGAAAGCTGCACACTTTATACCCTTCCGGGTGGGACAGTCGACAGAGTCACTTGCGGAGAGATACATGCAGGAGATAGTGCGACTTCACGGAGTTCTGGGCAGCATTGTGTCAGATCGAGACACCAGATTTGTTTCGCACTTTTGGAAGAGCTTACAGGAGAGTCTGGGTACCCGCCTCAAGTTCAACACAGCGTATCATCCACAGACAGACGGACAATCCGAGCGTACGATTCAGATACTCGAGGACATGTTGAGAGATTGTATGTTGGATTTCCAGGGTTCTTGGGTGGATCATCTTCATCTGGTTGAGTTTTCTTATAACAACAGTTACCAGGCTACCATCCAGATGGCCCCTTTCGAAGCACTTTACGGGCATAAATGTCGATCCCCTGTTTGTTGGGATGATGTGGACGAACGAAGATTACTGGGCCCCGAACTCATTGTGCAGACGGTAGACAAAGTCCAAATGATCAGACATCGCATTAAGACGGCTCAGGATCGACAGAAGAGTTGGGCGGATGCCAGCAGGAGAGCACTAGAATTTGAAGTCAGAGATCACGTATTCCTAACGATTTCCCCTACCCACGGAATTATCAGGTTTGGAGGTCGCGGGAAACTCAGCCCCCGTTTCCTCGGACCTTTTGAGGTGCTAGAGTGAGTAGGAGAGGTGGCCAATCGACTTGCCTTGCCCCCATTGCTAGCTGGTGTGCACAATACTTTCCACGTATCACAGTTGCGGCACTATGTTCGGGATGACAGCCATGTTCTGGACTTTTCGGAGTTAGCTTTGGGTACCGACCTATCTTACGAGGCGCAGCCCACCACCATCCTCGACCGCAGAGAAAAGGTACTGAAGAATAAAGTCATTCCGTTGGTCCGAGTGTCTTGGGACGGTTGTTCCCCAGGGGAAACTACCTGGGAGCATGATGAGGATATCCGTGCACGTTTTCCACATCTGTTTGTATAGTGCTATTGTTTCGTTGTTTCCTTTTAAATTTCGAGGAAGAAATTTTTGTAAGGAGGGTATAATGTAAATTCCCAGTTCCGTCAATAAAAATTTTCTATAATTTTTCCAAGTCCCCTGAATATTTTCTATTTTTTCCCGTTATTTTTGGAGGAATTTAGAATGCATATACTTTGAATTTTAAATATTCCTAAACAAAACCCAAATCTCGGCCCAGCCCAATCCCTTACCCATGCTCGACCTGGCCCCGTGCCCAAACCCGACACGCTTCTCTTCTTCCCCACTCCTTTTCATTTTCCCGCTTCTTCTTCTTCCCACGTTGCCGATGCCACCACGCCTCGTCGCCCTACGTCCCCGCGCCTCGACCCACGATCTTGCGCGTGCCCGCTCACCTATCTCGACCTCGTCTCTCTAACTCTCTCTCCCCCTCACTCTCGTTCTCCCTCTCTCATTCCCCGTATTCTCCCGCTCACCCCGCGCCTCACCCCCACGTCCCCACTCCTCGACACACGACCCCGCGAGCGCCCACTCACCCCTCGACCTCGTCTCCCTCTCTCACACAAAACCGAGCCTCCCTCACCCAAAACCCCTCTGTTGCCTCCATCACCCTCTTCACCAACTACCCTGCACCCAACCCTTCACTAAGCTTCCCCTACGAACCCTCTCGCCGCCGAAGATCACCCCACTCCCATCTCGCCGCCGGCCACCTCGTCGATCCCTCAGCATCATCACCATCACCTCCTACTACCCCGAGCCCCCTTCACTGCTTCACTCCCTTCACTACATCCAAGCTTCGAGTCTCGACCCCCTCACTGCACCCTCACCGACGACCACCACAGCTGCCACCGTTCACCTCGCCGTCGCCTCCTCTTCCGGCCACCATCACAGCAAACGACCCCGCCACCGTCGACGCCTCCTCATCGCAGTCGCAGTCGGGCTTGAGCCTAGTCGTCGCAGTGCCGTGTTCGTGGTGCAATCGTACCGTTGCTGCTGCCGTAATGTCGTCGACACATCGCTAGGCAAGTATATTACTTGCTTCATGCTATTAATTCGTATTAAATTCAGTTTCGAGTTTATATCGTACATGTACGCCTCGTGCGAGCCAATGAATGCAAGTGTTTGATACGAAAATATACGTGAAAACCTGTCTTTAAATGGCGGAACTTATGATCATTAGACCCGTCTACTATTTACCGATGTGCTGTAGAAATTTGGTTGGAAACCAAGGTCGCTTCACCTATGAAATGCGATAATCATTACGAAACCTGAATTTCCTGAACATGCTAGACCGTTTTCATATTAAATCTTTTACAAATTGGTTTTTAGCGTTCCCTGGCTTGTATCGAAGCCAATAGAATAAGATACAGAACCCTATTTTTGATACTTAAATTTGAACTAGTCACGATAGAGAAAATTGTGGTGAATTTCGATTCTGGACTGCAATCCAGAGCGGTAATTCCAGGTAACCCCTGTTTTTGATTCACTGAATATCCTTGTACAAATGCAGAAATGTGCGGAACCCTATATCATTACGTAGATAATCGAGTTAGATTCTTTATTCCACTGGTTTCATTGAATTCATTAACCGTATGATATTTTTAACACATTTTATGGAGTCGACGTGTTCTGCTGAATTCTGCAATGACAGATTTTACACATCGAACATAACATGACCATAACTCCTGTTGATATAGTATATCACCGATCCTCTAATTGTGTTGGAAACATAACTGTAAAACCTAAATATTGTTCAACTATAGTGTCGCCTAATTCTGATCCCAACAGGATGAAAACGGTGTTGCGAAACGGATTTTCAGTTCAGGAACTGAAATTCCAGCAGCGAACACTTAATTTGAAACGTCTATAACTTGTGAACCCGAAACCCGTTTGGCTTGAAATTAATTTCATTGTATTGCCAACTGAGTTTACTTGCTACCGCCTTCGGATCATTTTACTGAATATTGAATGTATGATTTAAGGCAATTTATATAAGTTCATAAGATGCATGATAGCTCGTATTACACATGATTTGTTTAACTGCATAAATGCACGTATTCTACCCGACTGCTATATTTCTAGTGATAGTGCGCATTATTTTTCAGTGTACAATGCATTTTCGTGTGTGAATGGTATCGGTTTAGGAGTGTCAAGTACGCCCGTGAAAAGTGAATGATTCGTGACAGTGAACAATACAGTGAACAGTAACTAAAACCGTGTTATTGATGCGTACTTGTACATAACTAGCCCATACTCATGAATAGTGAAACCTGGGGGGGAAAAGGGAAATCGAAGTGGAAAGCGAATTGTATTTAACGAGGACAGTGATTTAGAGGATGATCATTCGAACAGCGACTCTTATATATATTAGGTTGGGCCTAGCGGTCCGGCTGACAGGGTTATGTCCCGGACGATAGCGGGCCGTAGTCTCGAGTATGTACGAGACCCTCGTTAAACATGATCCTCCTTTCCAAAACTCGATTTCAAAAGTGACTTAGAGACCAATAGGGACACAGATCATACAGTGTATCAGCTAGTGACATATTGATTACCTGCATTTTCTCCATTGTTATTACTTTCATGTTCTTGTCTTTAGTTATTATTATAATATTGCCATTATGTCGCTCTGACGACCTGAGTATGCATGCTCAGACCTTGAGAAAGAACTAGTACAGGAGTCAGACCTGCTCTTTGAGCTTGCGGAGATTTAGATGGGAGTACCCCCTTTACCTTCACTGCTTTCCCTAAAGAAACATTGTATTCGCACTCGGTTAGTAGTTCTTTTCCTTATTTTGTTGTAAATTGTGAACAATGAAAGTTGATATAATAACTAGTGATATATTTCATTTACTTCTGTGATGTGTTTACTGATTACCATGTAATGCTAGAAGTCAAAGTGTGACTACGGCGGGATTATTCCTTGACCGTAGGAGCATGGCTGGCCTAGTCATCCCTTGTTTTCCGTATTTTGGGAAGCGGGGCATGACAAAGTTTCTTGGCGCTCACGTGCTATAACGTGAGACACTACAATAGTGCTGAGCAATAATCTGTTTTGTTTTCTGGCGCTCACGTGAGGCGTTGTCTACATGGGCCTTGGGCGCTCACACGCCTTTCACGTGAGGCACTTTCTTCATGGTTTCTTTTGAGTGCCCGCATGTCTTTCACATGAGCTGCTGTTTTGGGTGCTCACGTGCCTTTCACATGAGGTGCTTTTGTTTGATTTTCCCCTTAGCACTCACGTGGAAATCACGTGTAGCGCTTCTTCCTTAAAGATTTAATCTCTGTTCATCTGTTGTATTTTGACTATTAACGAATACCAAGATCACTATTTTGAAGATCTGGGATCAGGTTCTTAAGAACTAATTTCTTGTTTTATGAGAGAACTATGTTTCTAGAGTATAAACTCTATCTTCTTCATGTCCTTTCTTCCATCGTTATTTCTTGAATTTTTGATTCTCAAGAACAAGATTGTAACACCCGGGCTTATTTATACCAATTCCAGTTTCCGTATTTACTTATCTGTGGTCTATTCTTGTTTTAGCGTGTTTGGGGGCAAATGGTATTTTCCATAGTACTCTGCATTCGACCCGACCCGCTTGCTTGAACCTGTTTAACTCTCATTTATAGATTACCCTGACTTGTTACATAAACACGTGCATCTCATGTATACTGCATACTGGAATTTTATCTGGCATTGCATCTTTTACCATATAACATTTTAAGTCATGTAAAGTAATTTAAAATTTCATTTCATATCCTGCATGATACCCCTAACTCCGTGGTAGCATCCGCGCATCTTGTTCTCGTCCCGTTCAGTGAAACGGACGCGTTTGGATGGCTACGTGCACGCACGTGTATCCGTTCTTGGGGGTATGCATTTTCTGTAACTAAGCATCCATTTTGAAATTTGGAATTTGCATATATTTTTAATATTTTAAATCTTGATTTTTGGAACCGACCCGGGCCTGTTTTGGAGTAAATTTGTATTTTGCCAAATCTCAAAACGGACTAATATTATATTCCTTATATATATATAAACTATTTTTTTCCTTTAACTAATTTATATTAATAATATTTCCTACACTAACTTCCTACACTAACTGTTCTGATTTGTGTATTTTATATATATATATTTTTTAGTTAAGAAATCCTTAACTGTGATTTCTCTCTCTCTCCGTCTCTCTCTCTCTCTCTTCCCGTCTCTCTGTATCTCTCTTTTATATATTAATTAATGCCTAAACCTAAACCCACGTACTCCCTCTCTCTTTCCCCTCATCATCTTTATTTTCTTTTTCTCGCGCGTGAACTCGAACCCATGTGCTCGCTCGTCGCCGTCGCCACCACCGTCAGCCCTCGCCTCGCCGGAGCTCCGTTCCAATCGCCTCCATCACCTCGCCTCTTCCACCTTATCTTCTCCCCTTTTATTTCTCCCCGACTTCTGCACAGAACCCCCCGACGAAACCCATGATCACTGCCACCTTCACCGCACATATCACCCCGCCGTCGAACACTTCCTCCGGCCTCGTCACCTTCATCATCCTCCCTCTCCCGACCTCACAACACCATCACCGACCTCTGCGAACCCCGACAGCCCCCACAAACCCGGGAGCCATCATCTCGCTTGCCCCCTGCATTCATCGTCGTCGTCCTCGCCGCCGATCTCCCTCGTCGGCCTCGTCTCCACCTCACTCACCTCGCCTCCTTCCTCCCTACACTCGAGCATCCAGGTACGTCGCCGACCACCACAACCCAACACTGCACCCATCGTTGCTTCTGTCCTCGTCCCTGCACCTAGCCTGTGTCGACCACCGCCGGCGACCCCTCGTATAAACCACCTTCTCCTCATTTTCTCTGGCCCACAACCCAGAACAGCACAACCCAGACCTGTTTCCTTGCTTTAAGCCCGATCCCCCACTTCAAGAACCCAAGAAACCCACTGCCTCGCCGGAAAACCCCTGCCTTGCATCGTCGCCGTCGACGACCCGTCGCCATTGTAATCCCCTCGCATCGTCTCGCGTCCAAATCGCGTCCAGATCGCACACCAGATCGCGCCCAGACCGCGCACCAGATCGCGACTAGACCCAGTACCGTGTCGTGCCATTTCACACACCGTATCGTGACATGTCGCACCAGGCCGCCTGCATCTCGACCTTTGTTCTGAGGCAAGTAAAACTTGCTACATGCTACTTAATATATTATATATACATTTGATGGCACATTAACCTGTAGTTTAACTTTAATATCATGATTTCCCTTTTACATGTTCGATATCACGTTATATCATTTTATAGTTTCAAAACTTGAAACCTACCCGTTGCATTTACTTTATTAAACTGATTAACCACGTTTATATTTTAATCACATAATAAATAATTACCTAGTTTATGGTACCCTTTCTATAGTTTACTCTATTGGACACCCGTGTGTATCCTTGACTTGTTTTAGTTATAATGGCATCTATTGAACCTATTTTACATATCATTGCAGCTCTAGATTATGTAATGCATGTTAACATGATTCTAACATCCTTACTTGTACACTATAGTTAAGTAATGATAACCATGCATCGATATAATTTAGTCTGTACCTATTTGCTTACCATATTACCTGATCTAGTTTGTTGTTCTGATAAGTACTCAGGCTTGTTCATTTATAATCTTGTTTATGTTAGTTGATTATGAGCACCCACATGACATCTTGTACACCCTGACGTGACTTGCTAAACATACTACTTGACCCGACATGGTACCGTACACTACTTGACTTGACCTAATATACCATGGCTTGACCTGTTACCTGATCTTATGTCTAATGCCAACAAACCTGACATGCAGTCCTTACGGACCGTTCATGTTGTCTGTCCAGACAAACCTGTACCTACCTGCTCCTGTGTTGGCATTAGTTCTTGATTACTTAAATACCTGATTTGAACACATATAACTTGGGGGTATGGGGAAATCAATGATGAAATCCTGACTTGTAACTCGACAGTTGCTTGCTTATACTGATCAGTTTTTTTGAGGCTAGGCCCGCCTCGTGACGATGCTGCTGACATCGTTGGTCTGTACCCTTTTCCTGTTAGTGCCTAGCGGCACGTTTCGGTTTCAGCCCGAGAGTCTTAGACCGTGGTCCCGGGCATGCACAGGATACTATTGAGTTACATCGATGATTCATCAAATTGATTTCAAAGACTTGAGAGTAGTTAACCCAATATACTAGTTAGATAGTTCACTACACATTACCCCATTGTCCTTACTTATATCACTGTTATGCTTGTTTTACCATTTATACTTATACTTGCATGTATTGCTACCCCTGTCTTATTATTGCTTGATGTTATGACACGCTGACGTCTGGGTTTTGCATGGCCCAGATTCTTCTACCTTTGTTGCAGACTGATCAGGAGTATTGCCGCTGTTAGACCGAGCGGTGAAGTTCCTGTCGGTATGTAGTTTTACTTTCCAGGTGTTTCATTTATTGTATCTTTTGCTTCCGCATATCATTATTTCTTGACTCATTCATTCTGGCTCATGGACATGTACTAGATAGTTTAGTTCACTTTCCTGTACTTGATATCACTACAGCCGTAATGTGACTGTGGAGGGATTTTTTCCTATCCATAGGTAGCATGGTTGGCTATGTCACGTGCCCATTTGAGCGTACTCTGGGAAACGGGGCGTGACATGGTTCTTTTGGTATCAGAGACATGGGATATAGGTTAATCGAGTTGATTCTTTTGTAGTTGGGTATTGGACCCAATACACGAATCAGAATACTCGTAACTAGAAGCATGTCCTGCCATATTGTTATCACGATTCTTGAATCATATCTATCTCTTGATCCTTTTCTTGACGATGTGCAAACCCCTTTGCATCTCGATTTGAAACCTTTTGGTTCTCTATTGTTTCTGCATGTTCTTTGATTCTGATACTAGGATTTGGGCGACTTGAGTAGAGTTATGTAATTGTACCCATGAACTGCAGCATGGTTACAATGCTGTACTCTATTTAAGTAACTTAGAGTCCTAGTCTTGATTCACTTCCTTATTCCATGATCATTATAATATATTGCTCCTCTCGGTTTCATTGCTTGCCAGTTCTTGTTTTATCGTCAGTTTGAATCATGTTTACCGTACTTAATTTTCGTCAGTATCTGGACTTCGGATGAAGTCATCTCGGTATCTTACTTGTTCTTGTTTTTCACCGCATTAGAATTATTCAATTCTGGTGCATCTCTTTGTTTGTTGTTGTCTTGAGAATGGATTTTCTCGGCACTTTCGACGCTCACATTGATTATAGGGCAAAGAAAGTGATTTTCCAGATTCCCGGACATCCGGAGTTTATTTTTCTGGAGGAAGCAGTTCTGTCGGGCCAGTCGAGGTTAGGGCTAGGCCGACAAATAATGTTCTTTCGTCGATGGAAGTTGATAAGGATGAAGCGCCAGCTGTTGTTCGAGATTTCATGGACGTGTTCGAGGACATCTCGAGTTTACCGCCAAAACGAGATGTGGAGTTCACGATCGATCTTGCTCCTGGTGCAGCGCCAATCTCAAAGGCGTACTATCCGACGGCACCAGTGGAGTTAGAAGAAGTAAAGAAGCAGGTTACCGAATTGTTAGAGAAGGGTTAAATTCGCAGCAGCAATTCACCTTGGGGAGCTCTAGTTCTTCTACTCAAGAAGAAAGATGGCATAAGGAGGATGTGCATCGATTATCGAGAATTAAACCGGGTGACTATTAAGAACAAGTACCCGATCCCTCGCATTGGCGAATTGTTCGAGCAGCTTAGCGGCGCGAGGGTATTCTCGAAGCTGGTTTTGCGGTCCGGATATCATCAGATCCGAGTTAAATCAGAAGATATTTACAAGACCGCGTTCCGAACTTGGTATGGACATTACAAGTATTTAGTGATGCCATTCGGAGTCACGAATGCACCGGCGATATTTATGGACTTGATGAACCGAATCTTTTCACCGATCTTGGACCAGTTTATAGTGGTGCTCATCGATGATAGTCTGGTCTACTCGAGGAGCATTGAAGAGCATGCGGAACACTTGAAGATCGCACTGCAGACATTGAGGCAAGAAAGATTATATGCAAAGATGAGCAAGTGCAAGTTTTGGCTTGAATAAGTGAAGTTTTTGGGGCACGTCGTATCCGGAGATGGAATTGCCGTTAACCCCGAAAAGATTGCAGCAGTTCGAGATTGGCCGATTCCGAAGAACGTTGCTGAGATCAGAAGCTTTCTTGGACTTGCCGGGTATTACAGAAGGTTCGTGGAAAATTCTGCTCGTTTGGCTGAGCCTCTGACCAAGCTTACGCGTAAGGAAGTACCATTGTGTGGACGGATAGGTATGCGTCATCTTTTGAGGCGTTGAAAATAGAGATTGATAACCACTCCTATTCTGACCGTGCCAGACAGTTCCGGAGGATTAGTGATTCACAGGGACGCATCTGAGAAAGGATTGGGATGTGTTTTGTTGCAGCATGGGAAAATTATAGCTTATGCATCGAGGTAGTTGAAGACCCATGAGAAGAATTACTCAACTCATGACTTGAAGCTAGCAGCTGTGATTTTTTCTTTGAAGATTTGTTGACACTACTTGTTGGGCGAAAGGGTCGAAGTTTTCACTGATCATAAGAACCTACAGTACGTGTTCACTTAGAAGGAGCTTAATACAAGGCATAGATGGATGGAGCTGATGGCTGACTACAATCTTGATCTTGAGTACCATCCGAGGAGAGTTAGTGTTGTGCCGGATGCGCTTAGTCGGTTGCCAGCAATTCAGATGTTGACTGTACAGAAGGAATTTATTGAAGATTTTCGAGATCCGAGTTGGAGATCGTGCTAACGCATTCTTCAGGACAGTTGATGCAGCTGCAAGTAAAGTCGTCGTTGATCGAGGATATTACAGCAGCGCAATTGCAGGACCCAAGGTTGCGGAAGTTTCGAGAACAGGTTGAAGCTGAACTTCGAATGGACTTATTGATCCATGAAGATGGTTCGTTGAGATGGTAGCCTTTTATGTGTGCCAAAGGGGGATATTCGCAAAGAAATTATGAAGGAGGCACACAGTTTCGCGTATTCCGTACATCCAGGAGGCACGAAGTTGTACCGAGATATACGACAGCATTTCTGGTGAGTAGGCATGAAACGGGAGTTGTCCACTTGGTGGCAAAGTGCTCGGTATGTCAGCAAGTTAAGGCTGAATATCAAAGGGTTGCTGGTTTATTGCAACCACTTCCGATTCCTCAATGGAAGTAGGAACACATAAACATGGATTTCGTGACAGCTTTACCGCGGAGTCCAAAGGGCAACATGCAGTTTGGGTGACTGTTGATTGATTGACCAAGGCAGCTCATTTCATACCTTTTCGAGTTGGTTAATCAACAGAAACTTTGGTAGAACGGTGCATGCAGAAGATTGTAAGATTAAATGGAGTACCGGTGAGCATCGTGTCCGATCGTGACACTCGATTCTTAACGCACTTCTGGAGGAGCTTACAGGAAAGTTTGGGGACTCGATGGAAGTTTAGCACAGCTTATCATTCTCAGACAGATGGCCAGTCGGAGAGAACGATCCAAACTCTTGAAGATATGTTGAGAGCTTACATGTTGGACTTCAAGGGTTCATGGGGGGATCATCTACATTTAGTGGAGTTTTCTTACAACAACAGTTTCCAGGCGACTATTCAGATGGCTCCATTAGAAGCTGTATATGATCGCAAGTGTCGTTCACCTGTTTGTTGGGACGATTTTGATAAACGAAGATTGTTGGGATCAGTTTTGATCATGCAAACGGTTGAGAAGATTAACACTATCCGGAATCATATGAAAGCAGCAGAAGACCGACAAAAGAGTTGGACAGATACATCGAGAAGACCTTTAGAGTTCACTGTTGGTGATTTGGATTCGTGAAGATATCACCGACTAGAGGGGTGATTCGTTTTGGAAGTCGAGGCAAGCTTAGTCCTCGATTCGTTGGGCCTTTTCAGATTTTGGAGCGTGTTGGAGAAGTAGCATATCGATTGGCGTTACCGCAATCCTTGGCGAATGTTCATGACGTGTTCCATGTATCTCAACTCCGTAAATATGTTTGAGATGAAACACACGTGCTGGATCATTCGGAGCTGACTGTACGAGAAGATTTTACTTTTGAGGAGCGACCGATGGCGATTGTGGATCGAAGAGAAAAGGTTCTTAAGAACAAGGTTATCCCTCTTGTACTTGTTTCTTGGGGAAATCGCTCGCATGGAGAATCAACCTGGGAACGAGAAAATGAAATCCGGCAGAAGTTTCCACATCTATTCTTATAGTTTCTTGATTGTTTATCCTTTCTTGCTCTTGAAATTTCGAGGACGAAATTCTTTTGTAGTTAGGTATAATGTAACACCCGAGTTTATTTATACCAATTCCAGTTTCCATATTTACTTATCTGTGGTCTATTCTTGTTTTAGCGTGTTTGGGGGCGAATGGTATTTTCCATAGTACTCTGCATTCGACCCGACCCGCTTGCTTGAACCTGTTTAACTCTCATTTATAGATTACCCAGACTTGTTACATAGACACGTGCATATCATGTATATTGCACACTGGCATTTTATCTGGCATTGCATCTTTTACCATATAACATTTTAAGTCATGTAAAGTAATTTAAAATTTCATTTCATATCCTGCATGATACCCCTAACTCCGTGGTAGCATCCGCGCATCTTGTTCTCGTCCCGTTCAGTGAAACGGACGCGTTTGGATGGATACGCGCACGTACGAGCATCCGTTCTTGGGGGTATGCATTTTCTTTAACTAAGCATCCATTTTGAAATTTGGAAGTTGCATATATTTTTAATATTTTAAATCTGGATTTTTGGAACCGACCCGGGCCTGTTTTGGAGTAAATTTGTATTTTGCCAAATCTCAAAACGGACTAATATTATATTCCTTATATATATATAAACTATTTTTTTCCTTTAACTAATTTATATTAATAATATTTCCTACACTAACTTCAACTAACTTTTCTGATTTGTGTTTTATATATATATTTTTTAGATAAGAAATCCATAACTGTGATTTCTCTCTCTCTCCGTCTCTCTCTCTCTCTCTCTCTTCCCGTCTCTCTGTCTCTCTCTTTTATATATTAATTAATGCATAAACCTAAACCCACGTACTCCCTCTCTCTTTTCCCTCATCATCTTTATTTTCTTTTGCTCGCGCGTGAACTCGAACCCATGCGCTCGCTCGTCGCCGTCGCCACCACCGTCAACCCTTGCCTCGCCGGAGCTCCGTTCCCATCGCCTCCATCACCTCGCCTCTTCCACCTTATCTTCTCCCCTTTTCTTTCTCCCCGACCTCTGCACAGAAACCCTCGACGAAACCCATGATCACTGCCACCTTCACCGCACATATCACCTCGCCGTCGAACACTTCCTCCGGCCTCGTCACCTTCATCATCCTCCCTCTCCCGACCTCACAACACCATCACCGACCTCTGCGAACCCCGACAGCCCCCACAAACCCGGGAACCCATCATCTCGCCTGCCCCCTGCATTCGTCGTCGTCGTCCTCACCGCCGATCTCCCTCGTCGGCCTCGTCACCACCTCCCTCACCTCGCCTCCTTCCTCCCTACACCCGAGCATCCAGGTACGTCGCCGACCACCACAACCCAACACTGCACCCATCATTGCTTCTGTCCTCGTCCCTGCACCTCGCCTGCGTCGACCACCGCCGGCGACCCCTCGTAGTCACCACCTTCTCCTCATTTCCTCTGGCCCATAACCCAGAACAGCACAACCCAGACCTGTTTCCTTGCTTTAAGCCCAATCCCCGACTTCAAGAACCCAAGAAACCTACTGCCTCGCCGGAAAACCCCTGCCTTGCATCGTCGCCGTCGACGACCCGTCGCCGTTGTAATCCCCTCGCATCGTCTCGCGTCCAGATCGCATCCAGACCGCACACCAGATCGCGCCCAGACCGCGCACCAGATCGCGACTAGACCCAGTACCGTGTCGTGCCATTTCACACACCATATCGTGACATGTCGTACCAGGCCGCCTGCATCTCGACCTTTGTTCTGAGGCAAGTAAAATTTGCTACATGCTACTTAATATATTATATATACATTTGGTGGCACATTAACCTGTAGTTTAACTTAAATATCATGATTTCCCTTTTACATGTTCGATGTCACGTTATATCATTTTATAGTTTCAAAACTTGAAACCTACCCGTTGCATTTACTTTATTAAACCGATTAACCACGTTTATATTTTAATCACATAATAAATAATTACCTAGTTTATGGTACCCTTTCTATAATTTACTCTATTGGACACCCGTGTGCTTCCTTGACTTGTTTTAGTTATAATGGCATCTATTGAACCTATTTTACATATCATTGCAGCTCTAGATTATGTAATACATGTTAACATGATTCTAACATCCATATTTGTACACTGTAGTTAAGTAATGATAACCGTGCATCGATATAATTTAGTCTGTACCTATTTGCTTACCATATTACCTGATCTAGTTTGTTGTTCTGATAAGTACTCAGGCTTGTTCATTTATAATCTTGTTTATGTTAGTTGATTATGAGCACCCACATGATATCTTGTACACCCTGACGTGACTTTCTAAACATACTACTTGACCCGACATGGTACCGTACACTACTTGACTTGACCTGATGTACCATGGCTTGACCTATTACCTGATCTTGTGTCTAATGCCAACAAACCTGACATGTAGTCCTTACGGACCGTTCCTGTTGTCTGTCCAGACAAACCTGTACCTACCTGCTCCTGTGTTGGCATTAGTTCTTGATTACTTAAATACCTGACTTGAACACATATAACTTGGGGGTATGGGGAAATCAATGATGAAATCCTGACTTGTAACTCGACAGTTGCTTGCTTATACTGATCAGTTTTTTTGAGGCTAGGCCTGCCTCGTGACGATGCTGCTGACATCGTTGGTCTGTACCCTTTTCCTGTTAGTGCCTAGCGGCACGTCTCGGTTTCAACCCGAGAGTCTTAGACCGTGGTCTCGGGCATGCACGGGATACTATTGAGTTATATCGATGATTTATCAAATTGATTTCAAAGACTTGAGAGTAGTTAACCCAATATACTAGTTAGATAGCTCACTACACATTACCCCATTGTCCTTACTTATATCACTGTTATGCTTGTTTTACCATTTATACTTATACTTGCATGTATTGCTACCCCTATCTTATTATTGCTTGATGTTATGGCACGCTGACGTCTGGGTTTTGCATGGCCCAGATTCTTCTACCTTTGTTGCAGACTGATCAGGAGTATTGCCGCTGTTAAACCGAGCGGTGAAGTTCCTGTCGGTATATAATTTTACTTTCCAGGTGTTTCATTTATTGTATCTTTTGCTTCCGCATATCATTATTTCTTGACTCATTCATTCCGGCTCATGGACAAGTACTAGATAGTTTAGTTCACTTTCCTGTACTTGATATCACTACAGCCGTAATGTGACTGTGGAGGGATTTTTTCCTATCCACAGGTAGTATGGTTGGTTATGTCACGTGCCCATTTGAGCGTACTCTGGGAAGCGGGGTGTGAAAAAGATCTTCCCGATGAGAATTAAATTCTCAACTTGTTGAAGACTTGTCTTGTGGATCTCAGATCCAGAGAAAAAACTAAGTTCTTTTAAACGGGTAAACCCTTAGATATGATATTATAGGTAAAAGAAATGTTTTGATCTCTGCTTTTTTCTTTACCTAGGGTTTGAGATGAGAAATTTTTTCTTCTTTACCGAGAATTAAATTCTCTGTTGTTTTGTGGAAGCTTTCGGAAAGCCTTCTGTATTTTTTTAGAGAAGCTTATGGGGGGTCTCCTTCTTTTTTTTCTCTCCCAGAAGTTTATGGGGGTCTGCTCTTTTTTTTAATCTCTTTACTCCTATTTATAAGAGAAGAGAAAATCAATTTGTTGAGAAAATCTCTCATTGAGAGATCATGATTGATTTCATAATCAATCCAATTGATCTTTTAAATCAACCGGTGAATTTTATTCATCGTTGGATTTTTAATCCAAAGACTCTCTGTTTAACAAAAAAGATCATTCTTTTTTGTTTAACAAGATTAGGAAAATATTTTCCTAAGATAGAATTTTATTCTATCGGATAATCGAATAGTGATATTATAATCACCATTGGATTTTTGATCCAAGAGTTCTCTGTTTAACAGAAAAGATCTTTCTAGTTTAAGAAAGATCAGGAAAATATTTCCCCTATAGCATTTAATTCTATCAAAATGAATACGCACGTGCATTGCACGTGAGGCACTGGCTTATAGCGCCTCACGTGGATATCACGTGAGGCGCTGCCAAGAGACTGGGATGTGCGCTCACGTAGATATCAAGTGACGCGCAGTGCCAGGAGGCCGCACTAGCGCTCACGTGGATATCACGTGAGACGCTCGCGTGTTTAACACGTGGGAAACGATATAGAATTTGATCATATCTAAAGCGGCACTTACATGCTTTGCATGTTGGTGCGCATGTGTTTAACATGTGGGGGTTTCCCTTTATTTTTATAAGAGAACAATAAGCTCTGAGCCAAATTTTTTGGCCGGAACACCGTCCAACTCGACGAACTCCGTTACCGCACCATATTTGGCTTGCTTCTCTTCTTTGTACAAGTGCTACTCATGAAAGACAATGTTCCGGCATCGTATTACTTTCTTGCTTATATAATCCCACAGTCGATATCCGAACTCATCTCCACCATACCCATGAAATCACACTTCCTAAACTTGGAGTCAAGCTTACTCCTTTCCGCCTTATCTACAAAAGAATATGCAATACAACCAAGTACTTTTAGATGTGCGTAATTAACTGGTTTACCTGACTAAATTTCTTCTGGAATGCCTCCATCAAGTGCACTTACCGGACTTCTGTTGATCAAGTACACAACAGAATCGATCGCCGCTGCCCATAGGAACTTTAGTGCATCTGCATCCAAGGTCATGCTCAGTACTCGGTTTAGGATCATCCTATTCATTCTTTCAGCAACACCATTCTGTTGTGGTGTCCCCGGTACCGTCTTCAGCCAACGAATACCCTTTTAAGAGCAAAACGCCTCGAATTCCTGTGTGCAATATTCCCCTCCATTATCGGATTTAAGCCATTTGACCTTAGTTCTCGTTTGGTTCTCAACCTGCGCAATCCAGTGTTTGAAGATACCAAACATATCAAACTTCATCTTCATCGCATACACCCATGTCTTCCGGTTTGCACTATCGATGAACGTCACGAAGTACCAATTTCTTGCATAAGACTCCATCGAGGCCGGACCTCATATATCCGTATGCACCATCTCCAGCTTCTTGGTTTCCTTAGCAACGCCTCCAATTTGAAATCTGAGTGCACTTTGCTTCCCACAAACGCAACTCTCGCAAAGCCCTCAACTCCACCTTCTTCAGTCCCGAAAGAAGCTCCCATCCTGAAGAATTTTCATATTCTTCTCACCGAGGTGCCCCAATTTTCTATGCTACAACGAAGTCTCTGAATTTATCTCCGAACTTACCGCCAACACCACCGAACATCCGCTACTGCCACTGAATGAGTACAATGAACCGTTCAACTTGCCCCTAGCGACCACCAATGATCCTTCGGAAATCTTCCACTACGAATTTCCAAATGTCGTAATATACCCTTCGTTGTTTAGCTAACTTGTGGCAATAAGACTTTTCTTCAAATCTGAAATGTGTCTCGCAGTCTTCAACTTGATTTGACCTCCTCCTGACGGCTGCAGTATGATCGTCCCCTTACCAATGATCTTACACGGCTGAAAGTTTCCCACTGTCATATGTCCAAGATCACCTTGAACATACTCACTGAAATGATGCCATCCCGAAGTGTAATGGAAGGATCCCCCCGAATCTAGAGATCAAGTATCCAGATTTGTGATGTCGTTCGTCAATAGACAAAGCTCTTGTTCCCCTTGTTCTTGTGTAGACACTGCATTCGTTTCCTTTTAATCCGCCTTCTCATCTGAGTCTTTCTTTGGAGATTTGCAATCACTTTTTCTGTGACCCTTCTTCCCACAATTCCACCACACGTCTTGTATTTTTTTCTTAAGATTTTTCTCGGCTTTTAGACTTGCCCTTCTTGCCATTTCCCCTTTCCATCATTATACCGCGATTCTCCACCGAAAGTGCAGCAGTTTACGAACTCCCACTCACGGCCTTTCTCCGCATCTCATCGTTTAATATGCAACTCACCGCATCATTAAACGTGAGAGTCTCTGAGATAGAGTTGCTAACCGCCATAACTAGGTTCTCTTAACTCTCCGGCAATGAACAGAGCAATAACAGGGTCCGAATCTCGTCTTCAAACACGATCGAGACGGATTCTAAGTGGCTCATCACGCTGTTGAACTCGTTCAAGTATCCTATCACCGAACCACTTTCTGCCCTCTTCATATTGAAAAGCTTTTTCATCAAATATATCTTGTTTGATGTCGAAGGCTTTTCTACAACTTCGTTAATATCGTCATTAGTGCCATGGTTATCTTCTCGTTTAAGAAGTTAAAAGCCACACGCGGAGTCAACGACAATCTGATCGTTGCTAGGGCTTTTCTATTCAAAAGGTTTCACGCCTTATTAGTCATCTTCTCAGGCTTTTTTCCTATCAACGGAAGATGTTGGTCCTTTTGGTATAGGCAATTCTCCATCCGCATGCGCCACCAATCATTACTATGACCATTGAATTTTTCAATCCTTATTTATCCCCCGCCATATTTTCGTCTAACGTCGTAGCAAAACACAACTTCTCCCTTAATCTGAACCAACGCTTTCAAAACAATGATCTAAGAAAGTGGGGAAGAAGATATAGACGTCGTTATCCACCGTTAACCTAGATTGTGGAATTGAAGATCCCAATGTTCCTTAACCACGCTCTGATACCAGTTGTTGGGGAGGAAGGAGAAGTTGATCCACGGAACATTGCTCGCAACAAACCAATCTCGCAATAAACAATCGCGCTGTTAACAACGAAAAGACAAATTAATAAACGATGCGAGGATAAGTAAATAAGAATCACAAACCGAATAAGAGAGAGATTTGTTAACGAGATTCACCCACCGTATGGTTAGTCCACGGCAGAGCGGAATCTGCAATATCTACTATAATCTTGAATCAAGTACACCACGAGCAAACCTTAGGAGATTTCTCTAAAATCTCTCTAGATCTAAACCGTCACTCTCTCATACAATAATCTATTTTCTATTTGGCTGTACAAAATACATATGAGAGGTCTCTATTTATACACAAATCAATTCTTTCATTAATAAACTATTATAATTAAGAAACTGCCATAAGACACTTCTTAATTAAGCAACTGCTATAATTAAGAAAACTGTCATAAGACACTTCTTAATTAAGAAACTGTGATTTTAGTAAAATCTGATATGACTTGTATGGACGTCCAGATGTCTTCCTGAAGTTTCTCCATAATTTCAACAAGATACCCCTCGATATACCCAGGTTCGGCTCAACTGCACCTAATCCTGTTTTCGCAACGAGAACTTCCACTAGATAAAGACTTACACAAGATACGACCCTCTTGATAACCCCTCATGATAACCCGCGCAACACAAATTTCTCTCCCCCGGCTACTTATATTTTTAGCCGCAGCCTCAAACCCCTCTCTGTATATGGATTAATTCTCAAACTAGGGAATTGATTAATCTGCCTTTACAAAGGAGGAGGCGGCTTTTAGAGATAAATATTGATTTAAATCCCTAGGATTTGGTCAAATAAACAACTTAAAAGCAGCCATATCTAAAACCTATTTGCCGCTACAGCTCTCAAGCGCGGGCCAATCCATGCGCGCCACGTGGCCGCTCCAGGCTCTGCCTCGCACTCAATCTCGATTGCATGTAGAGGACGAAAGTCATTCCCTCTGCATCCACTGCAGGTAGCTCTCATGGGCTTAATCTTAGGCCCGAAATTGCATCGCAATTCAACTGTACTTGTATACTTAGGCATTGTGTGATCCTATTTAAAATCTATCTTGCTATCTCTGAAAATTTTGAAGTTTGTGTATTTAAGTTTAAGATATATGATATATATGTTTGAAAGAAAAAGCGGAAATAATATAATATTGAAATTAAAAAAAATGATAAACATCCCCGACGGTTTTAATTTCAAATGCGGCACCAGCGTTGATGCAGTATATCAATCTACAATGGTTGGAACCGTTGTTGACCAGTTAGTATAGGTATAATCCGACGGCGCTGGAGTATTGGTGGTTAGTAAGTCCACCAACTGTGTGCACTGTTGGCACTTTGCTTTCTGCCGGCCGTTTTGACCGTCGGCAGCGGATATGTTTGTAGTAGTTTGCCTAATATTACTATTTTGCCTTGCAAAGTAGCTTAGATCGGTATTTTATATTTCCATTCACTAAATGCATTAACTGAAAAAATAATGGTTGTAGATCATTACTGCACCTTTTTCTTCCTTTTTTCCCCAATCATCCCCATATTTAAGATAATAAATTATAATTAAGTGTTGGACCTGGCCATAACAAAGGCCTAAGATAAGAATTTAGAAGAATAAACACACCAAATGAATCATCTTTATTAGATGCATAATACATAATAAATTCATTTTGAATACAAAATAGTAATAGAATCAAAGACGAGAAGAGATTTTATTTTTCTCTTCTCCATTTTAGGCCCGATATTAATTAACTATATATATATATATATATATAAAGGGAACATTAACTATCGAAGATACTATCACATAGGGCACATCTCAGCTCCCTTCTTTTCTGCAACCTTTTCCTCGTCCACTCCAATATCGGCCTCATCCTTCGTCTTTTCAACTATGATTTCGCCTAGTTTTGTTGCAGTGGTGATGTGCTCAGGTAGCTTGAGGTCTTCCTTTAGCACCTTCGTGTCCTTGTAGAATATGTACAGCACCATTTGGACTACTCCAAAGCTGAATCCCAATATGTTTGGGATCTATTCAATGCAAAAACATGCACACATGTCCTTAGTAAAATGAGAATTTTCTTCGCATATAGGACCCTCTATGTTTACCTCATCTAGCACTTATAACCCTTAAACCGGTATCTTCTGTCAAGGTACTAACTTCAGAGATATTGTCTCTCTGCCGCTAATAAACCAGTTGAGAGGTTATAAGTGCTAAAAAAAGAGGTTAAGGGTGTTACGTGCACGCAATTAACCTTTAAATTAAGAGAAAATTGTTGGTAATTAAAGATTCAGACACGTTAATGTATATTGAATAATAGTTACCGCGACGTAAATGTCTTTTATAAGCAAACCATAGGAGAACCACACGACGGCGCTCAACGTGAGGAAGAATGATAGAGAGAATGGCATGAACTCGACGCTCCTTGTTTTAATGACTTGCCTCTGCACATGTGAATTGAATTCCAATTTATATACAAGTTATAATTAAATTCTGTTAATTAATTGATTGATTAAAAGAAATAAAGAATGAGAAGTTGTGTCGATCGCTCACAATTATGCTCAATGGAGCAGCAAAGACGCTCACTGCAAAGCCTACGCAAATCCATCCGAGTAGTTTATGGCGGTTAGGGCCCTTGGTGAGGAGAAGGGTCGATAGAACAATCAACGAGAATGATCCCACGTTTAGCAGCAGAAATATTTTTGCTGTGTAGACCTACAAATTGTATATATCATATGAGTAAGCAATATTAAAGTATATATTACTCCTCTCACAGAATTGTTCGTAACCAATTCATGCACGCGTACGTACCCGAGCCTTTTTGTGGGCATAAACTAGATACATGACAATGTATATGGACTCAATGGCGCACCCAAACAAGTTGATGGTAATGAGAAGGAATTCGTTGGTCTTGATGAATGCATAGTAGATCCATAGCATGGCACTGAACAGGGCAACGACGTAAGGCAGCGATTGAAACCCTTCGGTCGATTTCTTTTTGTAAATTCGATAGAATGTTGGTCTGCAAATGAATAAACATGGTAAGATTTTGCATATAATTAAGTAATTCCTTTTTTAGCATTCTCTGCAAGAGAACAATTCTATAGTAGCAGTAGTATTCTTACATTGGTGCCATCATCACCATGAATGAGATAAAGTTGCCTACAAATGAACACCAACAAGTTAGAAAATATTTATCAATAATATTTACCTGCAAATGCATAATAACTAATTAAATTACCTAAAAGTCCAAAGGCAAAAGCCCAAGGGTGGTCCAAGGTTAGTCCTGCCATCTCTTCAAAGCACAACAGGGATTGGTTCTAAAAAGAAACTCTAATTTTACTTCTCCCCTAGTCTCTCAAGTACTTGGATTGGATGATACTTGGCCTCGGCAATGAGGCCTCTTTTATAGGAGTGATGGGAGAACAAAGAGGAAAGAAGTAAGAAATGGAACTAGCTGGGTCACTACACCACCCAAGTGTGAGATAAATTCCAAAATTGCATATATATGATGATCAAATGGGCACCAACATTGTATATCTTTGAGTATTAGTGCTTTCTCTTTAGTAAATAAGGTTGATCTCACAAGTGGAGACACCCTTTACAGCATAGACATCCTCTCCCATTAGAGGATCAAAAAAGACCATGCCATAGTTTGTTGGGAACTTGGTTTTGTTGTTTCATGAAAGCACAAGCAAGCCTGCTTCCTAAAAGTTGAGGTAAAAGAGAAGGAAATGCGCCAGAAGTCACAAGTCCTTAATTATTGGCCTAACAAGTTTTTAGAATATTGAAATGTATGTCTATCCATTGTAGATACTACCGGGTTTTGATATTGTTCTGGCAAAATTTCAAGATGGTATCGGAGCCGGTCAGGTTGAATTGCGCATGTAGGGTTCTCATTTCAAAGTTGATGATGTAAAGAAGTATCATCATGTAAGATTCTAGGCTCTAGCTGATGGACCTCTGGAACTCCTTCAGATGTTACCTTCCGTTGATCCGCAGCAAGTGGAAACGAGCGGTTGAGATTGAGTTAGGAGGTTGCCTTCTGAAGCGCATGGATCTCAATGGGCTTGAAGTGGTTGAAGCTGAGCTACCCGCAAGGAAGTCCGGGGGTGGTTGTGCCACCGAGGACCCTCCGACGATCAAGTTAGACAGGCTAAATGAGCAGAGTAGCGGCCTATTGAGGTAAAATTGCCTTACCTGAGTCGTCTGAAAAGGGGTTTATATAGTGCCGGCCATGGGCAGGCGGGCGCGAGATTCACTCCGGCCGTTACGCCCCTGGCGTTGCGCCTGCATGAAAGGCGGGATTCCCCATTAATGACGAGATGTGCTCGTTAATCGGGGAATGTGATGGCGTGAAACGCGGGATCGTGGATGGTGGATATCTCGAGTCTGGCGAGATTCACGAAGCCATGGCGAAGACGCCTGTGATCTGTGCTATGGGTCGGTCGATGAGACCGAGGAAGATCGGCTCGGTGGGAGGCTCGGAAACTAGCGGAAGGCCGAGGGAACTTGTTTCAGCGATAGCTCGGAGGCGAGCTAGGAGGGCTGAGGGAACTCAGAGTGCGGGAGGGCTCGGAGGCGAGCCAATGGGTGTTTGTAAGGCGGGCACAGGAATGGTCTGAGAGGCCACCGAAGGTTGGGACCATCCTCGGGTCGTAGGCCCGAGGTATGCTTCCACTGTGCATTTCTTGCTTCTTTCTCGTGAGCTTTGGGACACGTCACTTGCCACGTGTTATGATCTGGGGGAGCCCCGGTATCGAGTATCATCATTATCCCCCTACTCTCGTCTCGATCCATTGATGGGTCGGGTCGAGAGTGGTCTGACCGATCACCCGAGGTAAGCCCTTATTTGAAGATGTCGTCAGTGCGAATTCTCGGGAAATTGATTGTATTTTCTTGGTGACGTCAGCATACCAGGGAAGAGATCTCGCATTAAAGAGGATGCGCCGATTCGGACGTACGTTCATTGGAGCGCCAGGTTGCGTGTCCGATGCTGGTTGGCTGACGTAACGGGCCACTGGTATTCTCACGCCCGATGTGCGTGCGACAGGTGGAGCGTCGACGGTCGTTGAATGCAAAGTGCCATTTGGCGGGAGACGATCGGCGCTGCTGGATGTGTTTGCCGATTGCTATAAATAGAGGTTGGATTCCCCCGAGTGTCCACACTTCGCTATAATTTCGTCTTCCCTCCGTGTGTTAGCTCGGCGCTCCTCCCTCTAGGTCGAATTTCCTGCATTCTTCTCTCGTACGTCCCCTTCCTCTGCTCAGGTTAGATGTCTTCCTCTGAGGAGTTTGTCGAGGTAGTTCGGGTAGAGTCTAGGGAGTTTTCTGCAGCTTCCTCCTCTTCGTCCGGGTCGAAATCTTCCCAGGAGATTAGGGTTAATCGCGCCTCCCAGGGTCGTGCGGCGGAGACGGTCTCTAAAGCGCAGGTCAGGGGTGTCCGTGACACGTCATCCATATTGAGGCATGCGAACGAGCTTGCCACCATCCGGGCTCGCTTCCACATTCCTCCAGGCTACTCGCTTCGTCTGGCCGGGGAGGGGGAGAGGGCAGATCAGGTACAGGGAAAGGAGATTGCCTTGTACTTGGAGGCTTTTTGGACCGGAATGCGCCTGCCCTTCTCTCCCGAGGTGAGTGCGGCGCTGCGTTGTTTCCAGTTAGCCCCGGGCCAGTTAGTGCCAAACTCTTGGAGGATTCTCCTTGGGTTCCTGGTCCGGTTGAAATTTCGAGAGATCCCTTTCAGTTTGAGCCTTCTCCTTTCCTCCCTCTGCTACAAAAACTATCCTGGCACTCATAAGGACGAGCCGAGCTGGGTATACATTTCTTTTAGAAAACACCGGGGAGGTACCGCCGAGTCGGGGGTCGTCGTAGTACCTTCTTCCATCCACGAATGGAAGAAGAAGTTTTTGTTTGTCGGGCCACCCGAGGATGAGGATTGGCCTGTGCCCATCCAGTGGCACAGGGCCAACTGACCGCGGGTGAGGCGGTCGAATGATCCCAACGAGGCGGCGGTGTCGGAGTGGGAGCCCCTCCCCCCGGCCGATGTGTTGCTGTCTGAGAAGGCCCTCAGTTGGGTCGGGCTCAGCCCCGCTCAATTTGCGGGTAAGTTAGGAGTCTTTAGGCGACCTGTTTAGACTTGTGTATTCTTCCACTTTTTCTGGCATTGCCAACTCTTTCTTTGTATTTTCGTCTTATGCAGAACCCATGGACCTAGCTAAATTTCGGGCAGCCCTGGTCGAGCAGAAGAAGGGGAGGAAGGTCGGAAGTGCCGCCCCTCCCGCCCGTTGTCGAGTCCAGCTCCACCGGCGGCCGCTCCGGCCAGGCGCTCGAGCATGCCCCGGGCCCCAGAGTCCAACCATGTGCCGAGCCGAAAACGCGCTCGAGAGCAGGAGCCCCGGGTTTTGGGGGTGGGAGGCAAAACTGGTTCTCCTGCGTCTCTCCTCAAGAGGTACCACAGGATGGTGTCCCGTTCTCCAGCTTCCCCGATCATCGTGGATGAAGGAGAGCTTCGCTTGGAGGTGCCCTCGGGGCTTTCCGTCGCCGATAGCCTGCTCTCAGAGATGGAAAGGTCGGCCGGGGGCAGAATCCCTTAGGGGACCCTCAGGGCCTAAATGGCGGCTATAGCCCAAGAAGCCGTGCAGGTCGGTGTTCGCACCTTTCTTGGGTTTTTATTCAGTACTTTTTATTCGCCAGATTGGGTGCCCCCCTTTTCTTTTTAACCCCTCCTTTGTTTTCTTCAGGTCCTCCAGCACTGCGCCCTCGTCGTCAACATGGAGGACGAGCAAATTGCCCCGGCGATGCAGATCGCGGGCAAGTCCTCCTCGTGAGAGGAGAGCTCGAGGCTGGAGCTGCAAGCGGAGATGGAGAGGGTTGCCGCTCTCGAAGACCTGGTGGCTGCCGGGGATCGGGAGATCGCCAACCGCCGAGAGGCCGTCCGAGCCACCGAGGCTAAGTTGGAAGATTCCAGGGTGCTTGTCGCCACCCTGAAGAAGACGGCGAACACCCTCTGGAAGGAGAACGAGGCGGTGAAGGAAGGAGTGAAACGTGCCGACCTCCGAGCGTCGAAGGCGGTTAAGAGCTACAAGAAGTCGGACCAGTACTACGCCGACCTCGCTGAAACCGCTGCCCTCATTTGGCATGAGGCTCACGACGCCGTCAAGGCCCTGATGCCGGAGTTTCCTGACGGCGAGCTCCGGGGTGAGTATCCCCTCGAGGGTGAGGCGCAGGGGAATGCCCCCGGAAGCGCTGCTGGGGGAAAGGCCCCTTGTGGGAGCGTTGGGGAGAAGTCGGTCGTCCCGGCTCCCAGCGCGGAGGCTTCTGCGGTGGGCGCCGACCTTCAATACGCCACCCTGGTTGTGGTGGTCGATGCGGAGCTCATCAAGTTTCTCCCCGACCTCGAGGCCTGAATCTCCTCGCCTCCTTATTTTCTTTTGCGCTGAAATTTTGTAAGCCTCCGGGCATCTTTGTAAGGCTGGGGAGCCCATAATACCCATGTAAAGACTTCCGACTTTTTGCAGTGTTCTTTGCGTGCATATTTTCCCTTTGTTTGTGGTAAAATCTTTATTTATGCGGTACTGCTTTCATGACGCGTTAGGTCGGAGATCGGTTTTTCATCTAGCGACCGCACGTCAAGTTGAATTCAACCATTTTCCTAGTGTGCAAAGACCGGTGCAAGGTCGGTATCTCCATGGCCCCGAAGTCGAGGTGGGGATCGCTTAGTAAAAACGTGTAGGAAGTCACCCTCCAAGGATGGATTGAGCATGGAAGTCGCTCGATGGCCTCTTGATAAGGGCTTTGTTCCTTAGCGGGGAGGGCCAGGAGTTGCCTGCTAAGGATGGACCGAGCAGGGTTGTTGCTCGGTTGCCTCTTGATGAGGGCTTTGATCCTTGGCGTCATTGGGTAAGAGATTACCAACCAAGGATGGACCGAGAAGGGAAGCTGCTAGGTGGCCTCTTGATGAGGGCTTCGATCCTTAGCACGGGAGGGCAAGGAGTTGCCTACTAAGGATGGACCGAGCAGGGTTGCTGATTGGTTGCCTCATGATGAGGGCTTTGATCCTTGGCATCGTTGGGTAAAAGATTACCAGCCAAGGATGGACCGAGCAGGGAAGCTGCTCGGTGACCTCTTGATGAGGGCTTCGATCCTTGGCGTCGTTGGGTAAAAGATCACCAACCAAGGATGGACTGAGTAGTGTTGCTGCTCGGTTGCCTCTTGATGAGGGTTTTGATCCTTGGCGTCATTGGGTAAGAGATTACCAGCCAAAGATGGACCGAGCAGAGAAGCTGCTCGGTGGCCTCTTGATGAGGGCTTCGATCCTTAGCGCGGGAGGGCAAGGAATTGCCTGCTAAGGATGGACCGAGCAGGGTTGCTGCTCAGTTGCCTCTTGATGAGGGCTTTGATCCTTGGCATGGTTGGGTAAGAGATTACCAGCCAAAGATGGACCGAGCAGGGAAGCTGCTCGGTGACCTCTTGATGAGGGCTTCGATCCTTAGCGCGGGAGAGCAAGGAGTTGCCTGCTAAGGATGGACCGAGCAGGGTTCCTGCTCGGTTCCCTCTTGATGAGAACTTTGATCCTTGGCGTCGTTGGATAAGAGATTACCGGCTAAGGATGGACCGAGCAGGGAAGCTGCTCGGTGGCCTCTTAATGAGGGCTTCGATCCTTGGCATCGTTGGGTAAGAGATTACCAGCCAAGGATGGACCGAGTAGTGTTGCTTCTCGGTTGCCTCTTAATGAGGGCTTTGATCCTTGGCGTCGTTGGGTAAGAGATTACCAGCCAAGGATGGACCGAGCAGGGAAGCTGTTCGGTGGCCTCTTGATGAGGGCTTTGATCCTTGGCGTCCTTGGGTAAGAGATTACCAGCCAAGGATGGACCGAGCAGGGAAGTTGCTCGGTGGCCTCTTGATGAGGCTTTGATCCTTGACGTCGTTGGGTAAGATATTACTAGCCATGGATGGACCGAGCAGGGAAGCTGCTCGGTGTCCTCTTGATGAGGGCTTCGATCATTGGCGTCGTTGGGTAAGAGATTACCAGCCAAGGATGGACCGAGCAGGGTTGCTGCTCGGTTGCCTCTTGATGAGGGCTTTGATCCTTGGCGTCGTTGAGTAAGAGATTACCAACCATGGATAGACCGAGCAGGGAAGCTGCTCGGTGGCCTCTTGATGAGGGCTTTGATCCTTAGCGCGGGAGGGCAAGGAGTTTCCTGCTAAGGATGGACCGAGCAGGGTTGCTGCTCGGCTGCCTCTTGATGAGGGTTTTGATCCTTGGCGTCTTTAGGTAAGAGATTACTAGCCATGGATAGACCTAGCAGAGAAGCTGCTCGGGGGCCTCTTGATGAGGGCTTCGATCATTAGCACGGGAGGGCAAGGAGTTGCCTGCTAAGGATGGACCGAGCTGGGTTGCTGCTCGGTTGCCTCTTGATGAGGGCTTTGATCCTTGGCGTCGTTGGGTAAGAGATTACCAGCCAAGGATGGACCAAGCAGGGTAGCTGCTTGTCTTTGCGAGGTTCTGTCTAACCTTCCTTGGTGTGTGAACGTTGGGAAGAGCAACCGTCGCGGTCGACACGTATCAGGAACGCATGGGGAAGGCGAAGCGTTTCGAAGAGCCGCGTCAGTTCCGCCACGTGGCGGTGCGGTATTAGGGTAATTTGGGAGAATCCCAGGATTCGCGCCCATGTGCACGCGAATTTGGGTACTTACGGATTCTGTTTGAGGTTATAAATAGAGAAGGATGCGTTGCCTATACTTAGGTTTGCACCCCGAAGCATAATAATGGACGGATTCCCTTTCTCCATTTCCGAGATCATTTCCTTCGAAGACGTATATCTGTATGATCAGCGGATCTCCGAGGATACGTTGCACGCGGTGGTTCGGCATGTTGAGGATCATGTCGGCCGCCTGCTTCCCCGGCGATCACCCCTACTCTAGCTGCTGATGTATTCGATTTTGAGTGCATCGCCGGGGCTGCACAACCCCTTGTCCGAACAACTGAAGGATGATGCGGTTGGCAAGCTGAGATCGCTATGTTGTCTCGGTCTGATCTCGAAGAGTCGGCGGGATCGATCGGTGGCACTCATCCTCGAGTGTTACCGACTGAGGCGTCTCGCCGATGGGTGCCCGCGCGCAGAGTCCTCCGGCCCGTCCGTGGCCTCGAGGGTTCGCGGACAGCATCTGAGGCAGAGATTTGAGGCGGCCAGGGCTCGGCTGACGGCTGTTTCTTTGGAGCACCACGAGCAGTGTTTCTTGCACCCCCTTCCCCCGCTGTTGTAGGAATTTTATTTTTCTTTTTGATGTAAGGCTGAGGAGCCTACAATACCTTTTGAATAAATAAAATTCTCTTTTTTGCGATACCCTATTGTTTACTTCTTATTATTTAAATAAAAAGAACTTGGAAGAATTTACATCACTTTTGTGAAAGAAGAAATAAACATTCATAGATATTCTTTTCAGAGGTACAACTTGAGCTTCTCGGCGTTGTAAGGCCGTGGAAATTTGCGACCATTCGCATCTTGTGAACGATAGGCTCCGCCGGGCAGGACCTCGAAGATGAGAAAGGGACCGTCCCATTTCGGGAAAAACTTATGCAGCTTTCCTTGATCGACGAACTCGTTCCGCCTTAGGACTAAATCTCCGGTTTTGAAGAAGCGACGTTTGACTCGCGAGTTTTAGTAGCGGGCGGTTTGCTGTTAATAGGCGGCGGCTCTGATCTGAGCTCGGTCCCGTTTCTCTAACACGTCCAGATTAGTCCAAAGGGCGGAGTTGTTGGCTTCATCCTTGAAGTGCTCGACCCTGTGGCTGGGTAGCCCGATCTCTGCTGGGACCATTGCTTCGGTACCGTAGCAGAAGCTAAAAGGGGTCTCTCCGGTGGGGGTCTTTTTCGACGTGCGCAAGGCCCATAAGACCCGGGGTAGTTCCTCGACCCAACTGCCTTGGCGTCCTTCTAGGCGTGTCCGAAGACCTCGGAGGACGTCCCGGTTAGCGATCTCGGCCTGCCCGTTGCCTTGGGGATGCGCAACCGCGACAAATTTCATAAGAATATAGTATTCGCTGCAGAATTCCTTAACTCTTTCATTCTTGAAATTTGTCCAGTGGTCGGTGATGATACACATCAGGATACCGAACCAGAATATTACGTTGTTCTGCAGGAACTTGATAGTCGCGGTGGCGTCCGGTTTCCTGATGGGGACGGCCTCGATCCACTTCGTGAAGTAGTCCACTGCGACGAGGACGTACTTGTGTCCCCACGTACTGGTAGGGAACTGGCCTATCATGTCCATTCCCCACTGGGCGAATGGCCAGGGGGAGGTTAGGGCTGTTAGCTCGGTAGCTGGAAGGCGAGGTAGGCTTCCATGGAGTTGGCAGCTTTTGCATCTCCTGACGAGCTTCTGGGCGTCCTGATGAATCGTCAGCCAATAGTACCCTTGGAGCAGTGCCTTCTGGATTAAGGTGCGAGCCCTTTGGTGCACACCTCCGACCCCTTCATGAATCTCACGGAGGACGTAGTCGGCCTCGTGGGGGTCGACGCACTGGAGCAGGGGCTGAGTGAAGGATTTTTTTGTAGAGGTTCCCATTGCTCCAGACGAAATGGCAAGCTTTGGCTCGGAGACGGCGGGCTTCCCATCGATCATCTAGGAGTGTACCTTCCCTCAGGAATTCCACGAGGGGCTTCCTCCAATCCCGGTCTTCTTCCCGGGCTATGTACACTTGAAGTGGCGTCGCCCCGTCTTCCACGCTGGGTTGTGGTAAGACCTCGAAGAGGATGTTCCTCTTGTTGTTGGCCGTATAGGATGAAGCCAGCTTACTTAAGGCGTCGGCCTGGGCGTTTAGCTGTCCGGGGATCTGCTCCACCTGGACTTCATCGAAGTCTTTTCGCAATCTTCTTACCTCGGCCAGATACTTCACCATCAGAGGCTCCCGTGCCTCGAATCGGCCGGTCACGTGGCCAACGACTAGGACGGAATCGCTGCGGATCCAGATCGTTTTCAGCCCCACTCCGGAGGCTATTCGCAACCCGGCCAGCAAGGCCTCGTATTCCGCTGCGTTATTTGAGGCTTTGAACCCGAGCTTCAGAGAATACTCCATCTATGCCTCGTTCAGGCCCCGAATGATGAGGCTGACACCACAGCCTTCCTCGGTTGAGAATCCGTCGACGTAAAGGATCCAATCAGGGACGAAGTCGGGCTTCTCATCGACTGAGGGTTGAGCTCCAGGGGCCAGCGTGGATTCCAGCTCTTTACTGGGGAAGGTGCACTCGACAATAAAATCGACCAGGGATTCTGCCTTGATAGCCTGCCTCATGCGGTATTTTATGTCGAACTGGGACAACTCCCACCACCATTTCTCCAAACAACCAGAGGACTCGGGGGAGGTGAAGATAGCCCCTAAAGGCCGCTCGATAAGAACGAGGATGGTATGTGCCTGGAAATAGTGTCGTAGTTTCCTTGAAGCCACGATGAGTGCCAGGACGATCTTCTCAATGGCTGGGTACCTCGTTTCCGCGTCCTTGAAGACGTGGCTCACATAGTATTCCGGCTTCTGGACTCCCTCGACCTCTCAGACGAGCACCGAACCTGCAACTTGGTCGGACACTGCTAGGAATAGCGATAGCTCATCCCCTTCAACTGGACGGGTGAGCAGCGGGGGAGTCGCAAGGTGCCTCGTTAATTGCTCAAAGGCGGTCTGGCACTCCTCTGACCATTCGAACCTTGGTATCTTCCTTAGAGTTTTGAAGAACGGGAGGCACTTCTCCCCAGACCTTGACATGAAATGACTCAGAGCGGCTACCCACCCTGTTAGCCGCATGATTTCGACGTTAGTCTTGGGCGCGGCCATGTCGAGGATGGCGCTGATTTTCCCCGGGTTGGCCTCGATTCCATGGTGGGTGACCATGAAGCCGAGGATCTTTCCACTGGTGACCCCGAATGCGCACTTGGCAGGGTTCAGTTTCATCTTGTATCTGCGGAGGACATCGAAGGCCTCGCCCAGATCCTTGGCGTGTTCATCCGATGAGGTTGATTTGACGAGCATGTCGTCGACGTAAACCTCCATATTCCTGCCGATCTGTGGCTTGAACATCCGATTAACCATGCGTTGGTACGTAACCCCGGCATTTTTGAGACCGAAGGGCATCACCTTATAGCAGTATACCCCCCGGTCTATTGTGAATGCGGTGAGAACCTCGTCCGCCGGATTCATACGGATCTGGTTGTAGCCGGAGAACGCATCCATGAAGCTAAGTAGCTCGTGGCCTGCCGAACTATCGACGAGATGATCTATCCGAGGGAGGGGATAGTTGTCTTTCGGGCAGGCCTTGTTGAGGTCGGTGAAGTCGACACACTTGCGCCACTTCCCGCTAGAATTTTTAACCATGACTACATTCGCCAACCATTCCGAGTAAGGCACGTTCCGAATGAAGTTGGCGGCGAGGAGCCTGTCTACCTCGTCCTCGATCGCTTTTTGTTTGATCGGCGCGAAGCTTCGTTTTTCTACCTGATGGGTCGGATCGTAGGGTCTACCCCGAGCTTATGTGATATGATTTTGGGGTCGATCCCAGGCATGTCGACAGGCGCCCAGACGAATACGTCCGAGTTATTTCTGAGGAAGTGGATCAGGTCGTCTCGGCGATTCTCCGTCAAGAGTGACCCGATCTGGATGGTTCGCTCATTGTCCCCTTCCGCAAGGGGGACCTCAGTTAGTGGTTCTACTGGGGTTCCTCGGACCTCTTTTTGCTCGTCTCGAGTATCCAGGAAACCTTTGATATCATCTTTGCACTCAAGGTCATTGTTTGGCCGCTCAGACGTAGATGTTGCGGGGAAGCAAACCTTTGCGGTTTGTTGGTCCCCGTTGGTCCGACCTATCCCGCCTTGGTCGAGCGGGAACTTTATCGCTAGGCGGTAGGTCGATATCTGGACGTGGAGGGAATTCAGTGTCGGGCGACTAAGGAGGACGTTGTAGACTGATGGAATTCTCGCGAAGATAAACTCCACAGCACGGTGGTTGTACGGCTCGTTTCCTCAATGTTAAATTGGAGGGTGATTACCCCTTCCGCAGGGATGGAGTAGTTAATGAATTCCGACAGGACGTGGGCGGTCAGCCTTAGGTCCGACGGGGTGAATCCCATACGCAGAAAGCAGTCATAAAAGAGGATGTTCGCCGAGCTTTCCGAGTCGACCAATATCTTCTGTACTTCATAGCGGTGGACCCGGGCTGTGATCACCAGTGGGTCGTTGTGAGGCTGGGATATCCCGTGGAGGTCCTCGTCGGTAAAGATGATCGACTCGGCCGCTTTAGCCTTCTTCCTTGGGCGGCTGCCAGTCCCCTCGATCGGTAAGGGATGCCGCATTTCGTCGGTCCCCGTCGTACCCCCTGCTGACACGACCATGATATGGCCGATTGTCAACTCGCCGGGAGGGGGATGGTGCTCTTGCTCACGGTCGGCTTGCCTCTTGTCTCGCAAGTACCTTGCTAGGTGCCCCGAGCGGATTAACTCTTCGATGTAGTCTCGGAGCTGCTTGCAGTTCTTGGTGGGGTGGCCCGCCGACCTATGGAAAGCGCAGTAGGGACCCCGGGTATGCTTTGCCGCCCTATTCGAGACTGGAGGGAGTTTGAAGAACCTCTCGCCCTTAGCCTCCTCCAACAGTACCGTCTGAGAGACGTTGAGCGGGGTGTACTCCTGAAACTTCGGGGAGTAGGGCTTTGGCCAGTCAATCTTCTTTTTCTCCTCCCTGGCCCTTTTCTTCTGATCGGCTTGCTCTGTTGTAACAACACCAAATTTCCTATACAAATTTTTTCAAAATATTTTTTTTCAAAAATCCATAAAGGGGTATTTTAACCTGAGCACAAAATATAAGTAATTATTTTGCTTTTTAATTTCAAGTTACAAGAATGTAATAACTCCATTTTTAGTGTACAAAAAAATTTGCATTAAAATTAATGTATACTTGGGGTATTTACATTTTCTGTTACTACTTTAAGTAATTAAATAGCTTCATAATTACAAGAAAGAGCTTGTAACTCATTGGTAATACCTTGCACTGTTGAACCAAGCCACCAGAGTTCAAATCCATACCCCATATTATTTTTAATATTATTTTGTTTTAAATTTTTTTAGAAGTCCAACAGTCAACACGTGATAACTCCCAAATTTTCCACTACACATGAAAAACTAAATAGACCAGAGGCTATACCAGACGACCCTCCACCTCCCTGACCTCCGACTCGGCCCGACTCGGCCGACTCGGGACGGCGCCGCCGGCTGGACTCGGCCGGACAGCCGAGTCCCCAACTGAAAACTTATGCCTTTTCACCTTCTCAACATCCCTGCACACTCCATTTATTCAGATCGTTTCCAGATAGCTCATTATACCCTATTTACTCCAATTTTTAATGATTTTTATACATTTTTACATTTTTTTATTTTAAACCCTTCATCTACCCTAACCCAGCCTAACACTATAAATACACCCTCTATCCTCTACCCTCTCACCCCAAAACTCTGAGCCAACTCTCTAAAATTCTCAAGAGATCTTATGTACTTTGAAAACGAGCACGAAGTGAAGCTACGACGAACTTCCGGCGATCGTTCTAGGAGCTCTCGGCAACGAAGCGACGCACTGGCGATCCCTCTCCTTCCATCTCACTCTCATTATTTTCCAAAACCCGTAAGTCCCATTTCTAACTTTCTTTTCCATTCTAAAAATACGGATTTATAAAACCCGACGGAATCAAAACAAATCCGATTTCCGATTCGGTTTTCTTATAAAATTTCACTTCTTACTAATACAATCATACTTAAACTTTCTCATGATGACTATTAAACACTAATCAACCAAATTGATCAAGTTTCATCACATGAAATGATAGCTATTTCAATTTATCGTATTTTTTCACTTAAATACCACATTGTTTCAATTCTTCATTTAACCCCATCAAACTTGCTATACATTTAAAGTAGATCACGAGGTAACAACCTACCTCCTCATACACTTATATGCAACACCCCCGAGAACCTAGAATACGAGAAAACAAACTTTTTCATATAAATACCATATACTTAATAAAACTATTTCTAAAAGATTTAGTTTTGATACACTTTTTAAAGAAGTACCACTTATTAGGAAAATATGATAAGTTGTGGACATCGGTCGTTTATCTAAACCTGACTTTGTGGTGTCTAGGCTAGGAAAGTGAGAAAGGTAACTTTAAAAGGCCCGTCTCACGGTGATTCGTGAGCGGATCCCTCCTTTCCTCACTTGTACTTACCTGGCCACAATTGGCGGTGAAGAGGCGATTTGAGGCATCTCACGACTTATCGTTTAGACCCTTTAGAAATAGTCTAGTTGACCTAGGAGACTCTAGAACCTAAAATACGAAAAATTGACATTTTTACAAATAAATAACATTTACTTTATAAAACCGTTTTCTAAAGGATTTAGTATTTTACAATCTTTGCAAAGCGCCGGTACAATCCATTTTGGGGAACCCGTTCGGGATAGTGCGGTTTATCGCACATCCTCGGGCTTAGTAGTGCGAGATTCAGACCTCCGCAAGGAGCATTCGGTCTCGAAATATTTAAAATACGACATCTTAAGAAAATGAGATTTTTAAAATATAAAATATTTATTAAAATTATTTTTGTATAAATATATGTATATTTATCACTAAAATATCTATTTTGTTATGATATAAATATTCCACCGTTCTTCTAAAAATCACAAGAATAAGTTTTACATTAAAATACCATGAATTTCAAATAAATCAATATTACAGATAAATACCTTATTTATGAAATTACAATATTTTCACTAGAAATATCATAATATAAAATCCACCTTCATTACAACTCTAAAGACGAATAATAAATACTTGAGGTGTATTTTGAGAAGTATATAAAAGTATTTTCACATAAAACCCCCTCAAGTTTTATAAACTACTCTAAGGACCCTACCAAATTATAGGTAAGAAATAATCAAGATTTCGATTTACATTTCTAATTGTCTGACTCGGGTTTTAGTCTGATTAATCTGACTTGAATATGATTCAAGTACAATCTACAATCTACAATCTACAATATTACAATTCAACATGAATCCATGAATCCATTATTCAATCTATCAACTTGACTGAACAGAACCATGAATATACATTCCATTTACATGATTATACAGTTACATCCATGATTCTACAGTTACATGCATGATTCTCCAGTTACATCCGTTTACTGATATCATGGTTTCGGTTAGTCATCCAATTATACAATCTATACAGTTCATAATACAAAACAATACAATACAACAATACAATCAAGATAACACTATGGGGTTTAAGGGGTGACTGGTACGGAATATGTTAAAGGTGGCACGAAGTGGTCACTTAAGACGTAATTACATCCATGCCGTTGTTCCGTGGTATTATCGACGGAGCCTTGTACTACAAGTTACCAAAGCCCTCGGTGTAAGTGGGACTCCCCTTGTATACACTGGCATTTTCTGTACCAAGCTACAAACAACAACGTTAACACTAAATACAACAATATAACAATATAACACAACTGTAAAAACTACTCTCTCTCTCCCTTACTCTCTGTCTATTCTATTTCTCCTCTTATCGTTGGGACATACCGAACGACCTATTCGCTGACGACATTCTATTTCTATCTTCTTTAAATGCCGTCAGGTGGTTTGGACCCGGCAGAGATC
Organism: Agapanthus africanus; assembly: GCA_030015575.1. NCBI lineage: Eukaryota > Viridiplantae > Streptophyta > Magnoliopsida > Asparagales > Amaryllidaceae > Agapanthus > Agapanthus africanus. The sequence continues at coordinate 402,414,662 of CM057349.1, read as the reverse complement.
GAGTCATCTGCAGAAGACTTGGAGCAGTTTGCTGACGAACCAGAGCTCTAGTTTCATTGTACATTTCCATTCAGTACTTTTCATTTCCTGTTATGCCATTGTTTAGGCATCTTTTTATTTCAGTTGTATTTCCTTTTCATATATTGTACAAAAAAATTTTAATAAATAAAAGTTGATGTTTTTACTATATCTTGTCTCTTGTGTATTTATTTTTATATTGCTTAGATACGCTTAGCGTATGTACTTCTGAGTATATACGTAGCGGACCAGTCGCGTCCCCTTCGCCATATACCGGGAAGCAGGGCGTGACAGGTTTTGTTGGCGGCCCATGCAGGTCAGAGCTGTATGGAACCCTAAGCAATATAAAACACAAGAACCGGCAACTAAAACATTCTTTACAATCCATGTTCCTTGAATCTTATCAATTTCATATTTTTTGAATCATATACTTTGAATCTGTCCTAACCCAAAATCCCCTCACCTCTTTTACAATCTTACCAAAACCTTCGCATTTTTTCATTCCTTCACACATTTTTCACATTTTAAAACCCTTGCACCACATTATTATTTTTTTCACACGCTGTCAGTACTTCAGTCACCACACTTTTCTTAAATTTGTTACACTTTCCTTTTACAAATTTCAAGGACGAAATTTTTATATGAAGGGTAGAATGTAACAACCCCAAATTTCCTATACAAATTTTTTCAAAATATTTTTTTTCAAAAATCCATAAAGGGGTATTTTAGCCTGAGCACAAAATATAAGTAATTATTTTGCTTTTTAATTTTAAGTTACAAGAATGTAACAACTCTATTTTTAGTATACAAAAAAATTTGCTTTAAAATTAATGTATAATTAGGGTATTTACATTTTCTGTTACTAGTTTAAGTAATTAAATAGCTTCATAATTACAAGAAGGAGCTTGTAGCTCATTGGTAATACCTTGCACTGTTGAACCAAGCCACCAGAGTTCAAATCTCATACCCCACATTATTTTTAATATTATTTTGTTTTAAATTTTTTTAGAAGTCCAACAGTCAACACGTGATAACTCCCAAATTTTCCACTACACATGAAAAACTAAATAGACCAGAAGCTACACCAGACGACCCCCCACCTCCCTGACTTACGACTCGGACGGCGGACCGGCCGACCCGGGACGGCGCCGCCGACCGGACTCGGCTGGACGGCCGAGTCCCCAACTGAAAACTTATGCCTTTTCACCTTCTCAACATCCCTGCACACTCCATTTATTCAGATCGTTTCCAGATAGCTCATTATACCCTATTTACTCCAATTTTTAATGATTTTTATACATTTTTACATTTTTTATTTTAAACCCTTCATCTACCCTAACCCCAGCCTAACCCTATAAATACACCATCTACCCTCTACCCTCTCACCCCAAAACTCTGAGCCAACTCTCTAAAATTCTTAAGAGATCTTGTGTACTTTGAAAACGAGAACGAAGCGAAGCTACGGCGAAATTCCCGGCGAACTTTCGGCGATCGTTCTAGGAGCTCTCGGCGACGAAGCGACGCACCGGCGATCCTTCTCCTTCCATCTCACTCTCATTATTTTCCAAAACCCGTAAGTCCCATTTCTAACTTTCTTTTCCATTCTAAAAATACGGATTTATAAAACCCGACGGAATCGGAACAAATCCGATTTCCGATTCGGTTTTCTTATAAAATTCTATTTCTCACTAATACAATCATACTTAAACTTCCTCATGATGACTATTAAACACTAATCAACCAAATTGATCAAGTTTCATCACATGAAATGATAGCTATTTCAATTTATCGTATTTTTTCACTTAAATACCACATTGTTTCAATTCTTCATTTAACCCCATCAAATTTGCTATACATTTAAGTAGATCACAAGGTAACGACCTACCTCCTCACACACTTATATGCAACACCCCCAAGAACCTAGAATACGAGAAAACAAACTTTTTCATTTAAATACCATATACTTAATAAAACTATTTCTAAAATATTTAGTTTTGATACACTTTTTAAAGAAGTACCACTTATTAGGAAAATACGATAAGTTGTGGACATCGGTCGTTTATCTAAACCTGACTTTGTGGTGTCTAGGCTAGGCAAGTGAGAAAGGTAAGTTTAAAAGGCCCGTCTCACGGTGATTCGTGAACGGATCCCTCATTTCCTCACTTGTACTTACCTGCCCACAATTGGCGGTGAAGAGGCGATTTGAGGCATCTCACGACTTGTCGTTTAAACCCTTTAGAAATAGCCTAGTTGACCTAGGAGACTCTAGAACCTAAAATACGGAAAATTGACATTTTTACAAATAAATAACATTTACTTTATAAAGCCGTTTTCTAAAGGATTTAGAATTTTACAATCTTTGCAAAGTGCCGTTACAACCCATTTTGGGGAACCCGTTCGGGATAATGCGGTTTATCGCACATCCTCGGGCTTAGTAATGCGGGATTCAGACCTCCGCAAGGAGCATTCGGTCTCGAAAGATTTAAAATACGACATCTTAAGAAAATGTGATTTTTAGAATATAAAATATTTATTAAAATTATTTTTGTTTAAATATATGTATATTTATCACTAAAATATCTATTTTGTTATGATATAAATATTCCACCGTTCTTCTAAAAATCACAAGAATAAATTTTACATTAAAATACCATGAATTTCAAATAAATCAATATTACAGATAAATACCTTATTTATGAAATTACGATATTTTCACTAGAAATATCACAATATAAAATCCACCTTCATTACAACTCTAAACACGAATAATAAATACTTGAGGTGTATTTTGAGAAGTATATAAAAGTATTTTTATATAAAACCCTCTCAAGTTTTATAAACTACTCTAAGGACCCTACCAAATTATAGGTAAGAAATAATCAAAACTTCGATTTACATTTCTAATTGTCAATCTCGGGTTTTAGTCTGATTAATCTGACTTGATTATGATTCAAGTATAATCTACAATCTACAATTTACAATATTACAATTCAACATGAATCCATTATTCAATCTATCAACTTAACTGAACCAAACCATGGATATACATTCCATTTACATGATTATACAGTTACATCCATGATTCTCCAGTTACATACATGATTCTCCAGTTACATCCGTTTACTGATATCATGGTTTCGGTCAGTCATCCAATTATATAATCTATACAGTTTACAATACAAGATAATACAATACAACAATACAATCAAGATAACACTACGGGGTTTAAGGGGTAGACTGGTACGGAATATGTTAAAGGTGCCACGAGGTGGTCACTTAAGACGTAATTACATCCATACCGTTGTTACGTGGTATTATCGATGGAGTCTTGTACTACAGGTTACCAAAGTCCCCGGTGTAAGCGGGACTCCCTCGTATACACTGGCATCTTCTGTACCAAGTTACAAACAACAGCGTTAACACTAAATACAACAATACAACAATATAACACAACTGTAAAAACTACTCTCTCTCTCTCCCTTACTCTCTATCTATTTTATTTCTACTCTTATCGTTGGGACTTATCGAGCGACCTGTTCGCAGACGATATTCTATTTCTATCTTCTTTGAATGTCGTCAGGTGGTTTGGACCCGGCAGAGATCGAGCCATCTGCAGAAGACTTGGAGCAGTTTGCTGACGAACCAGAGCTCTAGTTTCATTGTACATTTCCATTCAGTACTTTTCATTTCCTGTTATGCCATTGTTTAGGCATCTTTTTATTTCAGTTGTATTTCCTTTTCATGTGTTGTACAAAAAAAATTTAATAAATAAAAGTTGTTATTTTTACTATATCTTGTCTTTTGTGTATTTATTTTTATATTGCTTAGATACGCTTAGCGTATGTACTTCTGAGTATATACGTAGCGGACCAGTCGCGTACCCTTCACCGTATACCGGAAAGCGGGGCGTGATAGGTTTTGTTGGCGGCCCATGCAGGTCAGAGCTGTATGGAACCCTAAGCAATATAAAATAAAAGAACCGGCAACTAAAACATTCTTTACAATCCATGTTCCTTGAATCTTATCAATTTCATATTTTTTGAATCATATACTTTGAATCTGTCCTAACCCAAAATCCCCTCACCTCTTTTATAATCTTACCAAAAACCTTCGCATTCTTTCATTCCTTCACACATTTTTCACATTTTAAAACCCTTGCACCGCATTATTATTTTTTTCACACACTGTCAGTACTTCAGTCACCACACTTTTCTTAAATTTGTTACACCTTCCTTTTACAAATTTCGAGGACGAAATTTTTATAAGGAGGGTAGAATGTAACAACCCCAAATTTCCTATACAATTTTTTTCAAAATATTTTTTTAAAAAAATCAATAAAGGGGTATTTTAGCCTGAGCACAAAATATAAGTAATTATTTTGCTTTTTAATTTCAAGTTACAAGAATGTAACAACTCCATTTTTCGTGTACAAAAAAATTTGCTTTAAAATTAATGTATACTTGGGGTATTTACATTTTCTGTTATATTTTAAGTAATTAAATAGCTTCATAATTACAAGAAGGAGCTTGTAGCTCATTGGTAATACCTTACACTGTTGAACCAAGCCACCAGAGTTCAAATCTCATACCCCACATTATTTTTAATATTATTTTGTTTTAAATTTTTTTAGAAGTCCAACCGTCAACACATGATAACTCCCAAATTTTCCACTACACATGAAAAACTAAATAGACCAGAGGCTACACCAGACGACCCCCCACCTCCCAAACCTCCGACTCGGACGGCGGACCGGCCGACTCGGGACGGCCGAGTCCCCAACTGAAAACTTATGCCTTTTCACCTTCTCAACATCCCTGCACACTCCATTTATTCAGATCGTTTCCAGATAGCTCATTATACCCTATTTACTCCAATTTTTAATGATTTTTATATATTTTTACATTTTTTATTTTAAACCCTTCATCTATCCTAACCCTAGCCTAACCCTATAAATACACCCTCTATCCTCTACCCTCTCACCCCAAAACTCTGAGCCAACTCTTTAAAATTCTCAAGAGATCTTAAGTACTTTGAAAACGAGCACAAAGCGAAGCTACGGCGAACTTCCGGCGATTGTTCTAGGAGCTCTCGTCAACGAAGCGACGCACCGGCGATCCCTCTCCTTCCATCTCACTCTCATTATTTGCCAAAACCCGTAAGTCTCATTTCTAACTTTCTTTTCCATTCTAAAAATACGGATTTACAAAACCCGACGGAATCGGAACAAATCCGATTTCCGATTCGGTTTTCTTATAAAATTCCACTTCTTACTAATACAATCATACTTAAACTTCCTCATGATGACTATTAAACACTAATCAACCAAATTGATCAAGTTTCATCACATGAAATGATAGCTATTTCAATTTATCGTATTTTTTCACTTAAATACCACATTGTTTCAATTCTTCATTTAACCCCATCAAACTTGCTATACATTTAAAATAGATCACGAGCTAACGACCTACCTCCTCACACACTTATATGCAACACCCTTGAGAACCTAGAATACAAGAAAACAAACTTTTTCATTTAAATACCATATACTTAATAAAACTATTTCTAAAAGATTTAGTTTTGATACACTTTTTAAAGAAGTACCACTTATTAGGAAAATACGATAAGTTGTGGACATCGGTCGTTTATCTAAACCTGACTTTATGGTGTCTAGGCTAGGCAGGTGAGAAAGGTAACTTTAAAAGGCCCGTCTCACGGTGATTCGTGAGCGGATCCCTCATTTCCTCACTTGTACTTACCTGGCCACAATTGGTGGTGAAGAGACGATTTGAGGCATCTCACGACTTGTCGTTTAGACCCTTTAGAAATAGTCTAGTTGACCTAGGAGACTCTAGAACCTAAAATACGGAAAATTGACATTTTTACAAATAAATAACATTTACTTTATAAAACCGTTTTCTAAAGGATTTAGTATTTTACAATCTTTACAAAGCGCTGCTACAACCCATTTTGGGGAACCCGTTCGGGATAGTGCGGTTTATCGCACATCTTCGGGCTTAGTAGTGCGAGATTCAGACCTCCGCAAGAACCATTCGGTCTAGAAAGATTTAAAATACGACATCTTAAGAAAATGAGATTTTTAGAATATAAAATATTTATTAAAATTATTTTTGTATAAATATATGTATATTTATCACTAAAATATCTATTTTGTTATGATATAAATATTCCACCGTTCTTCTACAAATCACAAGAATAAATTTTACATTAAAATATCATGAATTTCAAATAAATCAATATTACAGATAAATACCTTATTTATGAAATTACGATATTTTCACTAGAAATATCACAATATAAAATCCACCTTCATTACAACTCTAAAGACGAATAATAAATACTTGAGGTGTATTTTGAGAAGTATATAAAAGTATTTTCACATAAAACCCCCTCAAGTTTTATAAACTACTCTAAGGACCCTACCAAATTATAGGTAAGAAATAATCAAGACTTCGATTTACATTTCTAATTGTCTGACTCGTGTTTTAGTCTGATTAATCTGACTTGAATATGATTCAAGTATAATCTACAATCTACAATCTACAATTTACAAAATTACAATTCAACATGAATTCATGAATCCATTATTCAATCTATCAACTTGACTAAACCGAACCATGGATATGCATTCCATTTACATGATTATACAGTTACATACATGATTCTCCTGTTACATCCTTTTACTGATATCATGGTTTCGGTCAGTCATCCAATTATACAATCTATACAGTTTACAATACAAGACAATACAATACAATCAAGATAACACTACGGGGTTTAAGGGGTAGACTGGTACGGAATATGTTAAAGGTGGCACGAGTTGGTCACTTAAGACGTAATTACATCCATGCCGTTGTTCCGTGGTATTATCGACGGAGCCTTGTACTATAGGTTACCAAAGTCCCCGGTGTAAGCGGGACTCCCCTCGTATACACTGGCATCTTCTGTACCAAGTTACAAACGACAGCGTTAACACTAAATACAACAATATAACAATATAATACAACTGTAAAAGCTACTCTCTCTCTCCCTTACTCTCTGTCTATTCTATTTCTCCTCTTATCTTTGGGACTTACCGAGCGACCTGTTCGCTGACGATATTCTATTTCTATCTTCTTTGAATGTCGTCAGGTGGTTTGGACCCGGCAGAGATCGAGCCATCTGCAGAAGACTTGGAGCAATTTGCTGACGAACCAGAGCTCTAGTTTCATTGTACATTTCCATTCAGTACTTTTCATTTCCTGTTATGCCATTGTTTAAGCATCTTTTTATTTCAGTTGTATTTCCTTTTCATGTATTGTACAAAAGAATGTTAATAAATAAAAATTGTTGTTTTTACTATATCTTGTCTCTTGTGTATTTATTTTTATATTGCTTAGATACGCTTAGCTTGTGTACTTCTGAGTATATACGTAGCGGACCAGTCGCGTCCCCTTCACCGTATACCGGGAAGCGGGGAGTGACATTTGTCCTGGGTAGGTTGGCGTTCACCTCGGACTCAAGCTGGATCTCTCGTTCGGTCCAGGCCTTTACCCGGCCATGGTCTTAGGTTGCGCTAATGCAAAGGAGCGTAGCCACTCCTTATGCCTAAGACCCGATCTTAGGGCTGTAATGACGGTCTCGTCCCCGTGCTCTAGGACCTTGAGGAGGGCATTGTAGAAGCGGGTGACGTATTCTTTGAAGGATTCTTTGTCCCCGCTCTTTATGGTGAAGAGATGATCAACGGTCCGCTTCTGCCGTCTGTTCCCGACAAAATGACCGAGGAATTGGGTGGCCAGCTCATCAAAGGTAGAGATTTAGCATGGCATGAGTTCGCGGAACCAGTCTCGTCCAGAGCGGATGAGAGTGGCAGGGAAGGCACGGCATTGCGCGGCGTCGGAGTTGTCCTGAAAACTCGTCCCGGCAGTGAACGCGTCCAAATAGTCTTTCGGGTCGGACTTCCCGTCAAAGAGGGAGACCATTGGGGGCTTGTTCCGGGAGGAGACGTGGACGGCGAGTAGCTCTTTGGTGAAGGGCTTCGTGAGCGAGTTGGCGGCATATTTAGCCCCGTCGCTTGAAGGACGGTTTTCCCGATGCATGCCTTCGATCTTCTTTTTGAGGGCGTCGAGTCGGCCGTGGTATCCTGATGATTCGGCATACTCTGATTTTTTGCCTCTGCTGCCGGAGACCTACGCCTGGCCACGGCCCCGGTTCCATTCGATGAGATTCCTTAGGTCCCCTAGCAAGGTTGTCTTCGAGCTACCGTGGTGAGTCCCGTCCGCGCGACCCCTTCGAGGGAGGGGGTGCCGGCCATGCGTGGGTGCAGGCAAGCTGACCGACACCTCATCGGGAGGGACATGAACGCGGTGGGCCTCAGGGCGGGGTGCTCTGGTGAGAGACCATGGTGTTGAGCTGTGTGGCGCCCAGCGGGTCATTATAATATTAAATTTCTTTTGAAAAAATTGTTAAAAATATTATAAAATACGAAAAAATATGAGAAAAATTTAGAAAATATAATTTGTTGCTTTCTTCAGTTTAAAAATGATTCTGGTCTAAAACTAAATAATATTCATATATCTAAGATATTTGTTAGTTATTATAATTATTTTAAAATCTAGTTTATCTTTGAAAATCATTTTAATTACGAAATAATTATTTTAATTGATAAAAACAATATGTAAACTGTTTTTAAGACATTATAAATTATATGAAAATATTCTTAAGCTTGAGTAAATATAATAACCTTGTAAAATTTCTATACCTATAGTTTAAAGGGGGTTATTTCTGTTAGTCCCTCTCATATTTCAATATTTTTCTTTGTCCCTCCTATAGTTAGTATTTACCTGTATCCCCCCTATACTTATAACTTACTCATGCAACCTCCTACTTCACCTTTGAAAATTACTCATCCTCTTCCCCGGCAGCCGCCGTCCCCGCCGCCGCCGCTTTCTTCCTCTTCTTCTTCAACCCATTGTCTTCTTGTTCCTCCTCCTCCTCAACGCCACCGCCACCGCCATCAACACCACCATCAATTTCCTCCTCTTTCATCCATCGCCTCCTTCTTCTTCCTCTTCTTTCTCAACACCGCCACACCTTCTTCTTCCTCTTCTTCTTCAACCCACAACCATCGCCGCCATCTTTCTTCCTCCAAGAATGGCGGCGGCAGCGGTTGTGGGTTGAAAAAGAAGAAGAAGAAAAAGGTGGTGGTGATGGGTTGATGATGATGGCGGTGGCGTTGAAGAGGAGGAGGAAGAAGTTGGTGTTGATGGGTTGAAAAAAAAGAGGGGGAGGAAGAAGATGGTGATGGTGGTGGTATTGACGGTGACGGTGTTGAAGAGGAAGAGAAAGAAGATGGCAGTGGTGGAGACGGCGACGATGGCGGAGTAGGAATAATTTTTAAAAGTGAAATATGGGGCTGCAGGAGTAACTTATAAGTATAAGGGTTTATAGGTAAATACTAACTATAGGGAGGACAGAAAAAAATATTGAAGTATGAGGAGGGCTAACAGAAAAAAACCTATTTTAAAACGTTGAAAAAAATTCTAAAATAAACTTTTAAAAAGTCATTTTTCCAAAAGTATTTTACATTAAATAAACACACGATACTAGGAAAATTATCAAATGACCTTTTATTAAGTATTAGAAAACACGGTCGTCACAATTATCAATAGACAGATGGCTTCCCGAGGCTCAATCTGCCATTAATATTATAACTGGGCTTTATTTTGCTAGCCCTTTACCCTTAGCTAGGCATATTATGTCGTCCCAGGTCTGGTCAGCCGAGCCAAAGTCTTCCTCTGGATCTTGGCCTTCTTGAAGAAATTTTTCCTTCATTTCCACCGATCTAGATGTTTTTGCAGATGAAATTGAGATAGTGTCTGAACTGTCAAAAGTTTGCTCAAATTGCATTTTCATGTATTCTAAACACATCTTCATTAATTCTTCCTCAGAAATGTTAAGAAATTTTCTCTGAAAAGAATTCTTTAATTTTCGCAAAGGATTTTCCATTGCTAATTCTACTGTAATCTTATTATCCAAGATTTTATTATTATTTTTTATGGCCGCTTTTATTTCAGCCACATTGTCTTCTTCGTTTATTCCAGTCCACCATTTAATTAAAAACTTTCTGATGAGAATCAGGATATTTCCCGCATCAATTTCAACTGCCAAAGTCCATTTTAAAATATACAGAACTTCATTTTCGGTGAAATAGTATAATGTGCTTTCACCTTCTTTTATTATCTGCTCATCCATATTATAGAACAACGGATGAGATTCTATCTAAGGCATAAATAGATTAAAAACTTATGTTGGCAAGATTTTTAATTTCATGCCAAACTTCCTCCACTAGTGTAAAAACCAGTTAGGTATTCCCGATTTTATTACAGTCTGATTATGATAAGCCACGAATATTTTTTATTCGGGTTTTCATAATACAAAAAATTATTAAAAGCTTGGATATAATTCCAGTAGTTGCAATTGTGCCTAACTTCAGCCAGTGTAAAAGATTTAGCCCTATTAGGGGGCAACGCCCATTCATGAGGTTGATAAATCTTCTTGATTATAACCTTAATGAAGTTTATAATGCTTCTAGTTTCCTTCCCCTTAGATAAAAATGTTTTATTTCTACAGAGTTGGAAACCGTTAATAATGCTTCCATAACCTGGCGGGATTTCCCTTCCATAGAAGTATATAAGTTGGTCTTAATATATTTTTCTTTAAGAGATCATGGATCATGTATTTTAGGAATATCATTCCCTTCTAAACATATGATGGTTTCAGAAATATTTTTCTAAACAAAATTCGGGTTAAGTCTAAGGGCAGCCTTTTTAAAAGACCGTGTTTTATCTGCGCTATTCCCAGAGCTAGACGATTCCTCTAAGCTTATGTAGCTCTGACTTTTAGTGTTATCAACACTCTTGTTCCCTTCCGAAAGACGCGGCGGAGACGCGGCGTGCGCCTCTGCCTGAGATTCAGGACAGATGCTAATTGGTGCTATCTATCCACCTCTCCGAAGATGCCAGGTTGATTTATGGCACCGTATATCGAAGGTTTAAATGGATGCGGCCGATGTAGCAGACTTCGTCAGATTCTCCCTCATTTAGGGGTTTTTGATTGTGGGGACGCTTTTCCCTGCAGGCGCAAGCCCCTGCAGTTAATTACGCTACCGCATCGCGGTAATCACTTTCTCCTTCTCCAGACGGTCACTTCGTGTCGTGTATGTTTGTTTTGTTTTTGGTTTGCCCGTGGATTGTATACGGAGACTAATTTATATCGTCGCCCGTAGGGCGTGGATTAGTCCAAATCCGTATTTTTTTAGATTTGGGTTTGAGGGTTGTGTTTAAGGATACGTTAGTCTCATTTGAGACTAAGATCAACTTAAACGTTTGTTAAGGATACGTTAGCCTCATTTCAGACTAAGATCAACTTAACGGGATCGTTTAGATCCAACAAGAGAGCATTTGGATTCAATTGTTTAGTTTAGGGACATTGCGGTCGATGACCAGTTTAAGGACATGGTGGTCCAATACCAGTTTTAGGACATGGTGGTCCAAGGTTAAGGACATCATAGTCCGTGAGTTTAAAGACATCACAGTCAAGGTTAAGGACATCATAGTCCGTAAGTTTAAAGACCTCACAGTCAAGGTTAAGGACATCATAGTCCGTAAGTTTTAAGACCTCATAGTCCGTGAGTTTTAAGACCTCACAGTCAAGGTTAAGGACATCATAGTCCGTGAGTTTAAAGACCTCACAGTCAAGGTTAAGGACATCATAGTCCGTGGGCTTAAGGACCCCACAGTCCAGGTTAAGGACATCATAGTCCATGGGCTTAAGGACCCCACAGTCCAGTTTAAAGACGTTATAGTCTATGAAATATGTGGTTGTCGGGACCCATCATCTCTCTGAAGACGTTGAAGGATTACAACGACAAATATCAGAGGAGTGAAGAGATGTACCCTCGAACCAAAGTGGATTAAGTGATCTATAGTCCAATTTGGAACTAAGATCAATTAATTAGAATTATGAGCTCATGGGCTCAGTTAAATCTGAATTGAGGACTTATGGCAACTTGGGCTAAGTCTAATTGGATTTGAAGTGTTGGCCTTTTGTTGGACCATTAAACATTTGTCTGGGTTCAAGCACGCATTATTTAGCATTGCTAAATCAGAGTTTGAGGGCTCTGAGAACATTTTTATCTTTGATTGAGCAGTAGACATTATAGTTCTGATTTTTACTCAATTTTGAATGGGAGGCTTTGCCTCTGGAAAATTAGCCAATTTGGCTAAAAGTAGTGTTAAACACTGGAGAACCTCAGTATTGAACATTGGAGATAAACTCTCAAATTAGTGTTAAACACTAAAAGATAATCAGTGTTAAACACTGGAAATATAATCCCCCAAATTAGTGTTAAACACTAGCAAACAACAGTGTTAAACACTGGAAATGAAGTTGTCAAATTAGTGTTACACACTAGAAAACATCAGTGTTAAACACTGGGTACAAAGTTCTCGAATTAGTGTTAAACTCTAAAGAAAGAGGGGTCACGTGGGAGCACGTGAGGGCGCCCAAAGGTGGGACCAGATCCCCTTTTATCTCGTTCTGCAATTAAGTGTAAAACACTTTTTATTATTTTTATTTTGAGCGTCACGTGTTGACATGTGATGGGGATTTATGCGCTGACTGTTAAAGCGTTTGCCAAGGGGTCATGTGGTAACACGTGAGAGCGCCTAAAGCCTTCATTTCCTTTGCTTTTTCTTTCTGCATTTTGGGAGTCACGTGGGAGCACGTGAGGCATTGCCTCAAAGCTGTTTCCTTTTTATTTTTGGGGATCTTTTTAGGGGTCACGTGGGGACAAGTGACCTAGTTTTATTCCTTCTTTTCTGATCACTGCGGATTGGGGTCACGTGTCATCACGTGACCAATGTTCTTTATGTGCATGGAGATCTTTCAAGTCTCTTTATTTTAAGAATTAAATTCTCTGTAGGGTTAAACCCTAATCATGATTTTGGAGGAATTAAATTTCTATTATGAAAGAATTAAATTCTTATGTAGGGTTAAACCCGAATTTCTTTTAGAGGAATTAAATTTCCATATATGTAAAAGAATTAAATTCTTGTATAGGGTAAAACCCTAATTTCATTTTAAGAGGAATTAAATTCCTGTAAATTTGAGAGAATTAAATTCTCAATTAGGGTCAAACCCTAGTTCTGTTCATCTTGAAGAAATTAAATTCCTGTAATTTTGGGAGAATTAAATTCTCATATAGGGTTAAACCCTAACTTTGTTTTGGGAGAATTAAATTCTCTAAACTCAATTCGTCCTATAAGTTTTGGATCTGCATGGCAGCATCTCAACCCGGTGAGAATTAAATTCTTAACTTATGGGAAGATGTGCTCTTTGCGGATCTTCAACTAGAGGAAGAACTAAGTTCTTTTGTGCAGAAAAGTTAAACTCTTAGATTTGAGAATTAAATTCTCTTTTTTGAAGTTTTGATCCCCTTTCTTTTCTCACCTAGGGTTTTCTTTTCTCTTCTGAAGAAATTTTCTTTTCTCTCTTGAGAATTAAATTCTCCTCTCTTTTTTTATCTAAAAAGGATGGATATCTATCCGTTCTAATTTTCATCCTATGAAACTTGTCGGTCTTGTCTCAAAGAAAAGATGACCGAATTTCCGTTCACCGAACATGGAGAAAGAGCAACAGAGCTCTTGGGACTCATACACAGTGATGTATGTGGTCCAATGTCTACACATGCAAGGGGTGAGTTCTCATACTTTATTACATTCACTGACGATCTCTCTGGGTTCGGATATGTGTATCTTTTGAAACAAAAATATGAAGGTTTTGAGAAATTCAAAGAATACAGAAACAAAATAGAGAACCAGACTGGAAAAAGTATCAAGATCTTCTGATCCGATAGAGGAGGGGAGTACTTAAGCACGGAATTCCTTGACTACTTAAAAGAGAATGGTATTCTCTCTCAGCTTACTCCTCCGTATACACTACAGCCCAACGGTGTGTTGGAGTGTAAGAATCGCACCTTTTGGATATGATTCGCTCTATGATGAGTGGTGATAATCTACCTTTTTCATTCTAGGGATATGCGCTTGAGACATCAGCATGTCTATTGAATCAAGTTCCATCTAAATTCGTGTCTAAAACTCCATATGAAATATGGAGCGGTAAAAGACCATGTCTTAAATTCATTAAGATATGGGGTTGTCCGGCTTATGTCAAAAAACAAAATCCGGACAAACTAGAGGCACGTTCGGTACTGTGAAAGTTTGTGGGATATTTCAAGCATTCGCGAGGACATATTTTCTACCATGTAGAGGAATAAAAGATTGTTATTTCTCGGAATGCCACCATTTTAGAATGGCAATTTCTTGCAAAAGAAATTAGTGAGAGTATGGTAGAACTGGAAGAAATTCCACAAGCACAAACTGCAACTGAAGATTTAGATGAACCACAAAATTCAATAGTCCCTGACGAACCTCAGTCACTCCGCATATCTAGTACGATTTCTCATCCGCCCGAGAGATACTACGGTTTTCTTATAGATGAGGATCGAGAGGATTGTATCTTGGAAGAAAATGATCCTACTAGTTTCGAGCAAGCCATTACCAGCAGAGATACTGTGAAATGGCTGGATGCTATGCGATCCGAAATGGATTCCATGTACACCAACAAAGTTTGGACTATGGACGTTGCACCGCCAGGGGTAAACCCCGTCGGCTGCAAATAGATCTTTAAGAAGAAGATTGGTGTAGATGGACAGGTGGGTACTTCTAAGGTTAGATTCGTTGTAAAAGGTTTTCGTCAAAGACCCGGTGTGGATTATGACGAAACCTTTTCTCCAGTGGCTATGCTCAAATCCATTCCGATCCTACTTACCATTACTGTCTTCCATGACTATGAGGTCTGGCAGATGGATATAAAGACCACTTTTCTAGACGACGCTTTAGAAGAATGTGTCTATATGGATCAGTCAGAGGGCTTCATAGACAGTGGGAGAAGCGGGAAGGTGTGCAGGTTGCTTAAATCCATTTATGGATTAAATCAGGCATCGCGGATCTGGAACATCCGTTTGATGAGACAGTTAAGGAATTTGACTTCATCAAAAGCATAGACGAGCCTTGTATTTACAAGAAAATTGTACGGAGAACTATGGTATTTCTCGTATTGTATGTAGATTTCATTCTCCTAATAGAAAATGATATTCCTATGCTACAGTCGGTCAAACTGTTATTGTCGTAGAAGTTCTCCATGAAGGGCCTGGGTGATCCTCATACATTCTGAGGATCAAGATCTGTCGTGATAGATCTAAGAGAATGCTGGGACTTTCACAGTCCAGGTACATTGACATCATACTAAAAAGGTTTAATATGGAAGATTCCAAGCGTGGTAATTTACTGGTTTGTCACAGAATCACCCTCTCCAAAGAAATATCTCCCAAAATTGATGAAGAGAGGGCTCGCATGAGCATTATACCCTATGCTTCAGCAATATGATCTATAATGTATGCGATGTTATGTACCGGACTAGATATAGCTTACGCACTTAGCATGGTAAGCAGATATCAGTCAAATCCATAGGAGAAATATTAGACAGCTGTGAAGAACATACTGAAGTACCTGAGAAGGACTAAGGATATGTTCTTAGTGTACAGTAACGGAGACCTCCAGATATAGTTCTTTACCGATTCAAGCTTCCAAACTAATAAGGATTACAACAAGTCTTCTCGGGTTATGCGTTTACCGTCAATAGAGAGGTGGTCTGTTGGAAGAGTTCCAAACAGGACACCATAGCAGACTCGACGATGAAGGCTGAATACATTGCTGCCAGCGATGCCGCAAAAAAGGCTATCTGGATGAGAAAGTTCATTTATGAACTTGAGATGGTTCTGTCTATTGTTGATCTAATATCTTTGTATTATGACAACAATTGGGCTATACCGTTAGCGAAGGAACCATGGTTCTATTACAAATCCAGACACACCTTGAGGCGGTATCACCTGATCAGGAAGATCATAGATCGCCAAGAGATCGAAATCAGGAAAGTAGATATAAAGGACAACACGACAGACCTACTCACAAAGACACTTCTTCAGACTCGGCTTGAACGGCTATTGGAGATGATTGGCCTTCGATACACCAATACATGGTCTTAGTGGAAGTGGGAGATTGTTGGATATGTATGTCCTAAGGCCATTATTGTATAGTACAAGATTGTATATTACATGTGGATACTTGGGATATATATGTACATGACAGTCTTGCTCGATATGATAGTATGCTATCTGGTTTGTCTTTACCTCAACATGTGTATATGTTCAACAACTGAGCCTATTATCCCAAACATATGGGGTAAGCTACATGAACCAACATGAGAATCACGCCGGGTCCAGATATATCATAAATCTTCGGTTGCCTCAACATGTGTATATGTTCTATTTATATTACGTATCTCCAATACATGTTGGTAAAGCACGTAGGATTTTTGCTTGACTACTAGAGTTATGATGGCGATCATACTCGTGGGGTCTAGGTAGTCTATATAAGCACATCCTTAAAATTCTCCTCTCTTTTCTTCATGGTTCTTTTAGAATTGTGTAGACTTGTGTGTAACAACCGTCAAATCCAAGTAAACGTTTAATGACTTGTATTCTTGAATATCTTATTTTCCTTAAATCAAGCAGTATTTATGTTTTTATATGATGATTTTGATATATGAACGTAAGTTGTATTTTGGTTGTCACCTATTATATCCATCTTATAGGGTACAAGGTCAAACCCCCGTGACTTCAAATAGCATAATTAATTTTCGTTTTTGGTTTTTGGTTTTTTTAGTTCACGTGCGAGATATACAAAATCCGAGATCTAAAATATAGCATTAAATATATATATGTATCAAAACGGTATCTTAAAACAAACTTGAACCCTAGGACCCGAGCTCGAGCCTTTTCCTTGAGACCTAGCCGCCCAACCCTTGCCCAGGTCGGCCCAAGTTGTTGGGGACCACACGATTTTTTTTGTGTTGCTCTATCTTTTCATATTTAGGTTAAATTTTATTTTAAAATTTATCTTTTAAACTGAGAGTTGGACGACTATATAAACATACCAAACGCCAGTTCTATTTTTCCCATACAGCCGTCTTCTTCCTCTTCCAAAATTTTATGCATTCTCTCCTTCTCTTTACTGCAATATATCAAGCTCCAGAAAACCCATCAATGCTCATCGGAGGAGGAGTCTAGTCAAGTAGAGGCTATCGTCTCGGTCAAATCAAGACGATTTTGATCCAAAAGTTAGAACGTTAGGGAAGGTTATTGATCGTCCGTAGCTGTAAGTCCTCCAAATTTAACCGTGAATTTTATTTTATTACTGTTTGGTTTCTTCTTTGATCTTGATGGAACACAATTATTTATTGTGCATCTATTTATAATTTATTTACTGTCCGTCATTTTTGCATGAAGGCAAGCTTTCAGTTACAATTCTAATTCTAATTCTAACTTAACTTTTACCGAAGGCTAAGAGATATTAGTTACGGGAAGAAAAACGTTGATCAGGAAGATCATAGATCGCCAAGAGATCGAAATCAGGAAAGTAGATACAAAGGACAACACGACGGACCTACTCATAAAGACACTTCTTCAGAGTCGGCTTGAACGGCTATTGGAGATGATTAGCCTTCGATACACCAATACATGGTCTTAGTGTAAATGGGAGATTGTTGGATATGTATGTCCTAAGGCCATTATTGTATAGTACAAGATTGTATATTACATGTGGATACTTGGGATATATATGTACATGACAGTCTTGCTCGATATGATAGTATGCTATCTAGTTTGTCTTTGCCTCAACATGTGTATATGTTCAACAACTGAGCCTATTATCCCAAGCATATGAGGTAAGCTACATGAACCAACATGAGAATAACGCCGGGTCCAGATACATCATAAATCTTCGGTTGCCTCAACATGTGTATATGTTCTATTTATATTACGTATCTCCAATACATGTTGGTAAAGCGCCTAGGATTTTTGCTTGACTACTAGAGTTATGATGGCGATCATACTCGTGGGGTCTAGGCAGTCTATATAAGCACATCCTTAAAATTCTCCTATCTTTTCTTCATGGTTCTTTTAGAATTGTGTGGACTTGTGTGTAACAACCGTCAAATCCAAGTAAACGTTTAATGACTTGTATTCTTGAATATCTTATTTTCATTAAATCAAGCAGTATTTATGTTTTTATATGATGATTTTGATATATGAACGTAAGTTGTATTTTGGTTGTCACCTATTATATCCATCTTATAGGGTACAAGGTCAAACCCCCGTGACTTCAAATAGCATAATTAATTTTCGTTTTTGGTTTTTGTTTTTTTTAGTTCACGTGCGAGATATACAAAATCCGAGATCTAAAATATAGCATTAAATATATATATGTATCAAAACGGTATCCTAAAACAAACTTGAACCCTAGGACCCGAGCTCGAGCCTTTTCCTTGAGACCTAGCCGCCCAACCCTTGCCCAGGTCGGCCTAAGTTGTTGGGTACCACACGATTTTTTTTGTGTTTCTCTATCTTTTCATATTTAGGTTAAATTTTTATTTTAAAATTTATCTTTTAAACTGAGAGTTGGACGACTATATAAACATACCAAACGCCAGTTTTATTTTTCCCATACAGCCGTCTTCTTCCTCTTCCAAAATTTTATGTATACTCTCCTTCTCTTTACTGCAATACATCAAGCTCCAGAAAACCCAGCAATGCTCATCGGAGGAGGAGTCTAGTCAAGTAGAGGATATCGTCTCGGTCAAATCGAGACGATTTTGATCCAAAAGTTAGAACGTTAGGGAAGGTTATTGATCGTCCGTAGCTGTAAGTCCTCCAAATTTAACCGTGAATTTTATTTCATTACTGTTTGGTTTCTTCTTTGATCTTGATGGAACACAATTATTTATTGTGCATCTATTTATAATTTATTTACTGTCCGTCATTTTTGCATGAAGGCAAGCTTTTAGTTACAATTCTAATTCTAATTCTAACTTAACTTTTACCAAAGGCTAAGAGATATTAGTTACGGGAAGAAAAACGTTGATCAGGAAGATCATAAATCAGGAAAGTAGATACAAAGGACAACACGACGGACGTACTCACAAAGACACTTCTTCAGAGTCGGCTTGAACGGCTATTGGAGATGATTGGCCTTCGATACACCAATACATGGTCTTAGTGTAAGTGGGAGATTGTTGGATATGTATGTCCTAAGGCCATTATTGTATAGTACAAGATTGTATATTACATGTGGATACTTGGGATATATATATACATGACAGTCTTGCTCGATATGATAGTATGCTATCTGGTTTGTCTTTGCCTCAACATGTGTATATGTTCAACAACTGAGCCTATTATCCTAAGCATATGGGGTAAGCTACATGAACCAACATGAGAATCACGCCGGGTCCAGATACATCATAAATCTTCGGTTGCCTCAACATGTGTATATGTTCTATTTATATTACGTATCTCCAATACATGTTGGTAAAGCACCTAGGATTTTTGCTTGACTACTAGAGTTATGATGGCGATCATACTCGTGGGGTCTAGGTAGTCTATATAAGCACATCCTTAAAATTCTCCTATCTTTTCTTCATGGTTCTTTTAGAATTGTGTGGACTTGTGTGTAACAACCGTCAAATCCAAGTAAACGTTTAATGACTTGTATTCTTGAATATCTTATTTTCCTTAAATCAAGCAGTATTTATGTTTTTATATGATGATTTTGATATATGAACGTAAGTTGTATTTTGGTTGTCACCTATTATATCCATCTTATAGGGTACAAGGTCAAACCCCCTTGACTTCAAATAGCATAATTAATTTTCGTTTTTGGTTTTTGTTTTTTTTAGTTCACGTGCGAGATATACAAAATCCAAGATCTAAAATATAGCATTAAATATATATATGTATCAAAACGGTATCCTAAAACAAACTTGAACCCTAGGACCCGAGCTCGATCCTTTTCCTTGAGACCTAGCCGCCCAACCCATGCCCAGGTCGGCCCAAGTTGTTGGGTACCACACGATTTTTTTTTGTGTTTCTCTATCTTTTCATATTTAGGTTAAATTTTTATTTTAAAATTTATCTTTTAAACTGAGAGTTGGACGACTATATAAACATACCAAACGTCAGTTCTATTTTTCCCAGACAGCCGTCTTCTTCCTCTTCCAAAATTTTATGCATACTCGCTTTCTCTTTACTGCAATACATCAAGCTCCAGAAAACCCAGCAATGCTCATCGGAGGAGGAGTCTAGTCAAGTAGAGGATATCGTCTCGGTCAAATCGAGACGATTTTGATCCAAAAGTTAGAACGTTAGGGAAGGTTATTGATCGTCCGTAGCTGTAAGTCCTCCAAATTTAACCGTGAATTTTATTTCATTACTGTTTGGTTTCTTCTTTGATCTTGATGGAACACAATTATTTATTGTGCATCTATTTATAATTTATTTAATGTCCTTCATTTTTGCATGAAGGCAAGCTTTCAGTTACAATTCTAATTCTAATTCTAACTTAACTTTTACCGAAGGTTAAGAGATATTAGATACGGGAAGAAAAACGTTGATCAGGAAGATCATAGATCGCCAAGAGATCGAAATCAGGAAAGTAGATACATAGGACAACACGACGGACCTACTCACAAAGACACTTCTTCAGAGTCTGCTTGAACGGCTATTGGAGATGATTGGCCTTCGATACACCAATACATGGTCTTAGTGTAAGTGGGAGATTGTTGGATATGTATGTCCTAAGGCCATTATTGTATAGTACAATATTGTATATTACATGTGGATACTTGGGATATATATGTGCATAACAGTCTTGCTCGATATGATAGTATGCTATCTGGTTTGTCTTTGCCTCAACATGTGTATATGTTCAACAACTGAGCCTATTATCCCAAGCATATGGGGTAAGCTACATGAACCAACATGAGAATCACGCCGGGTCCAGATACATCATAAATCTTCGGTTGCCTCAACATGTGTATATGTTCTATTTATATTACGTATCTCCAATACATGTTGGTAAAGCACGTAGGATTTTTGCTTGACTACTAGAGTTATGATGGCGATCATACTCGTGGGGTCTAGGTAGCCTATATAAGCACATCCTTAAAATTCTCCCCTCTTTTCTTCATAGTTCTTTCAGAATTGTGTGGACTTGTGTGTAACAACCGTCAAATCCAAATAAACGTTTAATGACTTGTATTCTTGAATATCTTATTTTCCTTAAATCAAGCAGTATTTATGTTTTTCTATGATGATTTTGATATATGAACGTAAGTTGTATTTTGGTTGTCACCTATTATATCCATCTTATAGGGTACAAGGTCAAACCCCCGTAACTTCAAATAGCATAATTAATTTTCGTTTTTGGTTTTTGTTTTTTTTTGGTTCACGTGCGAGATATACAAAATCCGAGATCTAAAATATAGCATTATATATATATGTGTGTGTGTGTATCAAAACGGTATCCTAAAACAAACTTGAACCCTAGGACCCGAGCTCAAGCCTTTTCCTTGAGACCTAGCCGCCCAACCCTTGCCCAGGTCGGCCCAAGTTGTTGGGGACCACACGATTTTTTTTGTGTTGCTCTATCTTTTCATATTTAGGTTAAATTTTTATTTTAAAATTTATCTTTTAAACTGAGAGTTGGACGACTATATAAACATACCAAACGCCAGTTCTATTTTTCCCATACAGCCGTCTTCTTCTTCTTCTTCCAAAATTTTATGCATTCTCTCCTTCTCTTTACTGCAATACATCAAGCTCCAGAAAACCCAGCAATGCTCATCGGAGGAGGAGTCTAGTCAAGTAGAGGCTACATCTCGGTCAAATCAAGACGATTTTGATCCAAAAGTTAGAACGTTAGGGAAGGTTATTGATCGTCCGTAGCTGTAAGTCCTCCAAATTTAACCGTGAATTTTATTTCATTACTGTTTGGTTTCTTCTTTGATCTTGATGGAACACAATTATTTATTGTGCATCCATTTATAATTTATTTAATGTCCTTCATTTTTGCATGAAGGCAAGCTTGCAGATAACGTTTTTCTTTCCGTATCTAATATCTCTTAACCTTCGGTAAAAGTTAAGTTAGAATTAGAATTAGAATTGTAATTGTGTTAATTACAGAAGCACCTCCTAAATAAATTAATTACATACAATCTTTATTATCTATTGCTTTCCTGATGCTAATAGAGACCCTTGAAGAGGACAATGGTTTGATAAGCTTCAGGAACTTGATTGCATTTAATTCAAGTGGGTGTATTGAAATTTCAATACAAGGATTTTAAATAACAAAGCATATATAAATGTTTGGCGGCAATTCAATTAGCAGATATTAATAGAATTAGCCTGCACCAAATACAATCTTATAATTTTTCCCATAGTATATAACTATAACTTGACTCAATAAATTGAAACTAGATATCACTAAATACTGCTACTAACTATAGTGTATCATCACTTAATTACATATCAATTTTGTTTTATATAATGTGAATATCAGTAATTCTTAATGAATGTGACTAACATCCCTGTTTGTGTCCTAAATGTTTACTAATCAGCTTTGCTATCACTATATATCACACATACTAATCATTAATATCAAATTATATTATAATGTTTCATACTACTTATATTTCCTTTCACGATAACATTATACTCTTAATATCTATATTACATACCTATTCTAACACACTGTCATATTCTTATCTATTATTATAATATTTAATGATAAAAGCTTTACATAAATAATAATTTTTCCTATTGTTTCTGTTTGTATTCTTTTTACCAATGCATAGTATAATTAGAAACTTGTAACTGTACAATATAAATGAATTAATACACGCTATATGTCATAACTGTAGGTGTCTTTCGTTACCCCCATTGAGATGAGAATACACTCGCACTTGTTAGGCGTACTACAGATTCCACCTGCTTAAGATAATAGGCTGGGGTTATTGATTGTGGGGATTCCCTTCGCCTTTGGAGCGAGAGAACCTCCGATTGACGGGTAGAACTGGTCATGCGAACTCAGTGTGCAGTGTGCGTGTGTTGTGTTTTGAAAGGGTTTTGGATATATCGGGGGCCTCGCAGAGTTTACGGAGGTTCTGCTACCCGGATAGCGGGCTGGGGGTCAAGGGGACTAGCAGCCCCCTTGCGAGGTGCGGGACAGCGCACCGTTAGAAAAAATTTCCTAACGGGAGACGTGTTTCTGGTGTGGAGTGCATGGAAAATGAGGGGTGAGGAGCGTCTTAAAGATGCGTGCATGGCACGTGGGTGCTGGGCGCCCGCGGGTCACGTATCCTGCACGCGACCGCTGAGCGCTGGACGCCCGCGGGTCACGTGAAGCGCACGTGGGCGCTGAGCACCCACGGGTCATGTGCCCTGCACGCTATCGCTGGGCGCCCGTGGGTCACGTGTACGACACGCGACCGCTGGACACGCATCCGTTGGACGCGCATGGTTCACGTGCGCGGCACGCAACCGCTGGAAACACCAGCGGAAAAGGAGCTTAGCCTCTGGGCTGGGAGTTGAACTCCCAATGGTCTTTGGAGTTGAACTCCTAACATGGATTATATGTATATTTGGAGTTAAACTCCTAAAAAGGGGTTGATTTATGGAGTTAAACTCCAACAAATCTTGAATTGAGTTAAACTTCTTGAAATCTTTGAATCTTCTTTTGAGCCTCGGATCCTCCTGGAATGGGATTTTTGGAGATGGGTATCCTTCTTCTTCCTTTATGTTGGCTGGATCTTGGGGGGAAAGGAGAGGTGAGACTTAAAATCTCCCCTTCTAGGGATTTGATGGCAGATCCGAGCTCCCCTTCAAGGATTTTATAGTGAAAAATTATTTATTTTTAGAAAAGAAAAAGTTAAACTCTTGATTTAATTCAAAAGGAAAAGAAGGTTAGAACCTTAAGCAAGGAGTAGGAGGCCCAGACCCTAATTTTTGGGGAGAATGAATTGTTATTTTTATTTCATTATCATGTTATCTTATACAGGCTTACAAATTTACATATAGCCCCTTGGGCTTTACAAAATGGCATTTTGCCCATCCTTCTTACATCCATGTATGAAAATTACATCAAAATTATTTATTACATAATTTTCATTTTGGCATGGGGGAGGCTGGCCGCGGGGCTCGACTGGGGCATAAGCCCACTTGGCCTGGGCTTAGGTCCACCTGGTTTGGGGTTGACTTTGACTTTGACTTTGACTTGGTCAATCGGGATGTAATTTTGGACCCCAATAATAACAATGATGGATTACAAATGTATATAAATATAAAAATTACTCTTTACTATCTTGACATGAGATCTCAGGAGTCCCATGACCAACCCATGAATGGGCCCGTGTTTCCTGACCCATGGATGTTAGCCTTAGGTCTGGGAATACTCCTACGGTAGTTAGAGTCTCATTATATGAGCGGGCCCGTGTTTCCTTGCCCCTGAATGATAGCCTTGAATCGGTGAATACTCCTGTGACTTAAACTAATTTCCTTTACCTGTATACCACTGAAAATGTGTCAACATATAAATGGGTTGACTACCTGTATTCATGTATTTTAGTACTCATGTATTCACATATTCCAATACTCCTGTATTCATGTATTCATGTACTCCTGTATTCTTGTATTACATCATCATGTACTGGAACCCATGTTAAATTATAAACAGTGTGACTAATGCTTGCCGGGGGTGTTGGGGTTGTTAAAGATGAGTAGTTCAGCTCCTTCGGACCCTCATGTACATACTCATGTATTCCTGTAATCTTGTACTCTTAAAGAGGTTGCACACCTATCTTAACTTACGTTAGAAATGGTAATGACCTATATACTTGCCGGAGGGTGTTAGGAGTTAAGGATGAGTCGTCCAGTTACGACTTGGTTGGATGCCATACCTTAGCTTGCGTTAGACTAGAGAATCTTAATATTGAATTATTATGCCATTTAATTATACATGGTATTGCTTTCATGCCTATCACCTTTAACTCGCTGATTTTTATTAATATCATGATTAGACCGTTACAGTGTTGTTGTTTATCTAGTATCCAGATTATTGTGTTTATGAACCATTTATTTTCGTTCACATCGTTTACCCTTGCAAGTGATACTTTCTGGTATTTAAGTTTTTTTTTATTTCATTATGCTTATTTATACTATAAGGCTATGGTGATTCTGAGGAACTTACCGGACGAAAGTTCGCTATGTTCTCTTTTGTTTTTCTTATTAGAAATGTCTATCAGAAGACACAGAGATTGTAGACGAGGATTCATACGAAGTTGGACTATTTGAGGAGGAGGATCTTTGCTTCCCATCGCAAGCGGATAACTATTTTTTAGTTTAGTGCATTTAGATTTAAAGATTTAGTTTGGAACTGTTATTTATTTGCAGTAACTTTTATTTGGGTAATGTTGCTTTCAGAACTTGAATGTATTTAATGGAGTTGGATATTATTAGGATTTTGTTTTGTGATGGTTTAACTTCAAATTATTATTATTTTGCTTGAACATGCGCTAAACGTATTCATATTGTGGAGGTGTGCTTTTTGATATGAATACGTCACGAGCTTGTCAGTTTCGCTCCTTGCTGTTTGGAAAGCGGGGCGTGACATGTGACTCACACTTATGAATCACAATTCCACTCAACAAATTCTAAAAGAAAAGAAAAAAGAAAAAGAGAAGGATATAGTTTTTTGAAGCCATGCTTGCTCATTTTCATCACCATCATTCTTATCTTCATCTTCCTCCTCTCTTGAGTTTTTGAAAATTTAGAAAGGAAAAAGAAAAGAGAGAAAACTCAGAGATTAGCTACTAATACATCACTTGAGATCAATTATTAGCAAGTCGCTCACAAGTTGCTTCATTTGTTATCTAATATGAAGCTAGAGCTTAGGTTAGGGTTCTTTCGGATGGACCATCTTTGATAAGGAAGAACGACTTCTAAGCTCGTTTCTGGTGGGCATAGGTTAGGGTTCTTTCGGATGGATCATCTTTGATAAGGAAGAATGACTCCTAGTGGAAAAGAAGAAGAAGGAAACGACTACAAAGGTAGCTAACACCTGACCGAGTAGTTAAATTTTTTCTAGTTTTCTAGTTTAGTGTTTGGAATCGATTTTAGGTCGTAAAAGCTAGTGCTCTTGTTCTTCAAAATTTTGTTTTACATTCCGCCTTGGCCGTAAGTTTGCAGCACGAGCACAAGCGTCTACTAACAAGCGTATCGTATATGGTGGGTGGGGGTACTTGAAAGCACTGTTCTCAAGCAAGAATCAGTTGGCTCGAGTATTTGATCTGACACATAGCATATATATAAAGCAGTGCGGATCTAAATCTCTACAACAATTCTTTGTAGAGTTTATGAGTCGATAAGAGGAGCTTGGTGAAGTATTTCCGATAACTGCCAATATTGGAGATGCAGCGTCAGCAAGAGCAGATGGGGTTTTGGCCTTTATTTGTGCCTAGTCCCCGAGTATGAAAGGCATGCCCACAAATTTTTGAGAGGGATATGCAGCTCTTCATTGGTCGATACATATCATATGTTAAAACAGATATATTCTAGCTCTTCTACAGAAGATGATAGAGAGCGATCTGCTATCTTTATTCACCTCAGAGTTGCCAGTGCGGGGGAGATGTGGACTAGAGACCGTGGAGGTCGAGGAGGACATGGAGGTCGTGGACCCAACTGAGGCAGAAGGAACCGATTCCCGCCACACGAGAGACCTATTTGTGATCACTGTCATCGTCCAGGCCATATGAAGGCCATCTGATTTCAGCTTCACTCTGATCTAGCAGGTGTTGCGGCGTCTCTATATCCTTCTCCACCAGCTCCCGCTGCGGTTCAGGACACTTATATATCTTCACATCTCTCGAGTCTGAGTTTGAGTCGAAATGACCTTTCTCGCTATCAGACATTCTTGAAGACTCAGGGTGGATCTCTTTCTTCGGTGCCATCGTCATCCTCTTCCAGCTATCCCACTGCTACTTTTTTGAGAGGTAATCATACTGCCTATCTAACCACTGCACCATCACCTAGGACTAGGGTTATCAGTGCATCTGATCATATGACCGGGAGTCAGGTATATTTACATCATTTTCACCTACACCTCCATGTGAATGTCATTTTAGCAGATGGATCTACATCGAGAGTAGAGGGTATTGGTACGTCACTCCTACACCTTCATTATCATTGTCTTCATTACTATACGTGCCTTTTTTCCATTTAGTCTACTTTCTATGAGCAAGCTTACCCATTCCATGAATTGCTCAATCTCATTTTCTCCATGTTGTGTTATTCAGGATCTTGGAATGAAGAAGACGATTGGCACCGATATGAAGCTGATGGTCTCTGCTATCTTGCCAAATGCACTGACCTAGTAGTCTGTTCGAGCATAACTTCAGCCAGTGATCTGCGCTGCCGGTTTGATCATCCGTCACTTAAAAGTTTGAAGAAAATGGATTTTTCATTACTTCTATTAATTTTCTAGATTGTGAGTCGTGTTAATTGGGTAAGTACCTGTTCATCATAGAAAACTGCATTTTAATACCGCTCATTCGTTATCTATTTTGTTATATATTGGTACTATTAATCAGTGTTTGCTCAGTAATTACAGTTTACAGGTATTCATGATAAAATACTGGAAACACATTCAAAATCACGGATATAAACGTTTTGGAGCCGCACTGTAAACAGAACAGGAAACCGACCGATATCCAAAGAGTTCTTTTGGAAATAAACATGTGTACATAATTTTGGTCCAACTCAATAGAACTGTACATACAACACTTTGGCATGGATCATAGTGGGGCTGTCCATGGCACACAAGATATGATGAAGTGGGCACATGGAGGGACAAGAGTTATAAATGCTAAAAGTGTTGATGTGATGTATGGCATCATGTCCCCATCTTTTCACTGTCCCTTCCTTGCAGTCACATCACTTTATTTTTATTGTTTGTTTATTTTTCTTTGGTGCCTATAAAAGCAGACCAGTGAGCAAGGGAAGGGCACTCTCTCATTCATGTATATTCCATAGTTTTTCATTTCTTTCTTTGTTTTTGGTTTAGCTTGAGAATGAGTGGGCTTCATCATTGGTTTCTTCTTCTTCTTCCCTTTTGAAGGTTTCTTTGGAAAGCATCATTAAGGAGGTTGAACAAGTAACCAAAATCTTGTATCTCTTTCTTCAAGTGTTAATAAATTGTTGTTTCTTTTATACTTGCTTATTTTCCTTACTTGCTTTTCTTTATTATACTTAACTAATATTTCTTTGGTTGTGGTAATGGTGAGGAAGTGAGATGAAAGGCTTTTGCCTCCTCCGCCTCTTGTTTATGTTTAAATGTGCTTAACTATATGATTCTAACTTAAAGATTGTTTATATATTGATGTGATATGGTATTTTGAAACATGGTTACTTTGTAATCTCCTCATATACTATATTCACTCCCTTTCCCCATTTCAATGTTTAAGTTAAAATCAATTTAGTGTTAAGATTGCTAGGTTTGGATATCGTATTTTGTGATCAAGTGTTTGACAATCTCTTGGTTTCATATACGATATACCATCACAAACACCTAGCAAACTCAACACTAAAATCATTTGCTCTCACTCACTAATTGTGTTTTTGATGTTGTGGTATACTTGCTAACCCTTGTGTTTAGTGTTGATACCCCAAGCTTGGACATACAACGGTAAGTGAACAAAACGGACTAGTTTGGTGATTGCGGAGAATATCGGAATTTGACGACTTATGCCTCGCAGCTGCTTCGACAAGTCGTGCTTTATTCCGGGATCAACGCGAGAATGAACCACTCATGATCAAAGGAGCGTTGAGGGAATCGTCGCGATTCAACTTTCCGAACCAAAACCACAGCCAACTTCTTCCTTAACATATTTGCTTGTTTTCCTTGTATTCGTATTTTCTATTTTTTTGTGACAACCAACTAATTCGTTAATTTGTTGAATCTTAAATCACAAGACCCAATACACAATTCCCTGCGGATTGACCCGTACTTGCCGGCTCGCTACAACGCGCCGTGCACTTGCGGTTTATAAATATTTAAAACGAGAACGATCTCGCGTGCGCTTTCCGTTTCCTTCATTTCATATCCGTTTCTATAATATACGCGTTTGCGCGCGCGGGTGAATTCCCAACAAGTTTTTGGCGCCATTGCCGGGGAGTTGGTAGTATTATGAATTGTTAGTTCTGGTTCTTACTAACTCACTAATTTCTAATTCAATTTTTTTTCAAAACTAACAATACGACATTTTTTCATAATTGTTCTCTATCTTTCAGACCTGTTAGCACTCTGTGATTCAATTAAAAATCAAGTTATACCATTAGAATACTAATTTGTCCTAGAGAACTCACACAAAATTTCATCCCCTCTCATCGGATTTTGGCTGGCGATATCACTCTAAAATCCGGCGAGCTCGGCCCTTTGTGGGTGTTTTTGATTTTTTGTTTTTGTGTGATCTCCAGTGTAGTGTTGGCATTCTAGTGGTATTGTTTGATTTTTCTGATTTTAAGTGTGCAGGAATTGGGGCATATATATCGCTTTTTGACACTAAATATCGTATTTTCCGACATTTCAGGTTTTTAAGGAATTACAACCAGCGATCGTGCGGAGCGAGGCTCAAATGCAATTGCAAGATGTTAGTAAAGTACAGTGCCAAAGATCCGGATAGTTTGACCCGCGCAAGCGAACAATCAAAGACTCGGATCACTTTCAAAGGGGTTTCTTAACCCAAATCATTTTGGTACGTATTTCCTAACACACTCTTCTCGAATCCGACACAGTCCAATATTTCTATCTTTTGCAAGATTCTTCGCACAAACTTGCCGCCAATTGTACAGAGAACTAACCGTATTTTTTGCAGCGCTTAAATTTAAACGAAAAAGAATTGCTTAAATTGCTTGATTCTTTGAATTCTTTTATTGATTGTGCATTTGCATCTTAATACGGATTTTAAGGGCAAAAAGACCAAACAAGATACGATAAAGGATTTCATCACCTTTCTCCGTAGCCCACAAATCACAAAACTGCATTCTTGCATACCCCCAGTAATTTAAAATCAACTAGAACTCTGACTTTAAGTACTTCGCGCTCACTAGGAGAAATTGACTATATTTAGAACACCGCTTAACGGTATATCATTCACGGGGTGTCTAGACAAGTGTTCAAGAGAAAGGATTATCTAATTAAGGAACTTCGCAAAAGCGTTGGAAAACCTCTCCTTCTCTCTTGCACTTACCTGACTTCGTGATCCATATATCTTGAGCACGTTTCTCGACACAGTTTTATTTCGACAATCAGGTTCTTGGGCAGGTCTAGTTGACTAGCATAACGTAGACTGCTAGGGGTGTGATATTCTTTGTGTTTGTGATATTTGTGAATTCTTGTTAATATGGGTGATACACGATTTAATTCAATTTTTCACGATTCTTATTCTTTTGGTTATACTCAATCCCAATTCACTTGTTCAAATTGCCAAAATTCTTCCCACATTTTGTCCTTTCTTAGGGGGTGACCGACCGTCCCAGATTTTTGATAATGGTCACCCACCTAACACTCTTGAACCCAGTCCCACTTCAATTAGAGACCTAATGATTGAAAATTTAGAGAAAGAGGTCAACAGATTGACCGCTTTAGCATCACCACCATCACAACCCTCCTTACCTGAAACAATTAAACCATCATTAGGGAATGATAGTGAGATGAATACTAAGTTGACCGCTTTAGAGAAGGGTATTGAAGTGATGATTGAGGTCGAGAATCAAACAGCTGCTACACTAGCCTTGTGTATACAGCAGTCTGAGCAATTATTTCACGCTCAAGCTCAATCTTTGGCTAGAATAGAAGAACAAGCGAAACATTTAGCTGTGAGAATTGTAGGGAATGAACACAGTCAATTGGAACCCAATAGTGTTAATGTCTGTCATCTAGGAAGTCACCCGAGTGAGATAAACGATCAATTGAATTTTGATGATTTCATAGATGACGATGCAATTGAATTGACTAAGTGTTATCAGGACACACAAGAAAAACCTCCGACTGATTTTTGCATTCCAATTTTAGAGGAGGAATCTCGTGAGTTTAACGGGTATGGTTTGGATGGATTGTCAGAAGAGATCAATGATCAGGAACCCACAATTTTTGTATCACCTGGTGATATTGTTTCAGAAGAAATGTTTGTGTGTGAACCTATTTTTTTGGATGACATATACCTACCCATTTGTGAATGTGATGAGAAAGAAATGGTATTGGGAGAGTTAGAAAACCATAGTGATAAGAATAAGATTGTGAAAAATCATAGGGAGGAAGACAGCATTGAAAAATATTCTTTCATATCAAGTTTTGAGAAAATTTTTGCGGATGAACTTGATATTCTTGGTGAGCTTGAGTCAGGATCTATTTGGGAATATCCTAAAAACCGTTGTTTTGCCGAACTTTTTGCGGATGAACTCCAGTTTCTACACGAACTTGACTTTGGAACTCAACATGTGCTTTATAAATATTCAATTCATTCAGGAAACAATTCTTTGACCTCTTCGAAACTTCATCTTCATCTTCAACGTCTTCCGATCCCTACTTTTACACACACATGCCCTTCACTAACATCTAACATATACCTTTTCTTTTTCTTTTTCTTTTTTATATACATATTCATTTACAAGCCATTGCACTATATAGACAAAATCTTTAAATGGCTGGTATTAATTTCTGGACTAACCCAGTCTTTTAA
The DNA here is from genome assembly GCA_030015575.1 of Agapanthus africanus. Classification (NCBI taxonomy): domain Eukaryota; kingdom Viridiplantae; phylum Streptophyta; class Magnoliopsida; order Asparagales; family Amaryllidaceae; genus Agapanthus; species Agapanthus africanus. The sequence goes on along the minus strand of CM057349.1, from coordinate 402,382,838 downwards.
CATGTAAATGTTGTAATTAGTCTTAGGTTTTTTTTCTTTTTCTTTGAATAAAATTCTTACCCTGATGTCTAAGTCTAGCTACCAGAGACGTGGGCAACGATGAGGACATCGTAAAACTTAGGTTTGGGGGTGAGCACTTCGTTTATTTCGCTGCATCATGTGTATATTGTATATTCTGCATTGCATACATATTTAAAAACCCATAAAAATTGAAAAAATTTCCTAAAAATACAAAAACTTTGTCATGTTAGCTAGCGGGGGAACTTAGATTCAAAATCTGACGGTTCGATTGATAAGTTAGAAATAACTAAATCCTTGTTGTGAGATTGACGACCCGAAAGATAACCGTCCCTTGTATTTAACCGTTGCTAATATACGTCTTTTATATCACTTACACGTGTCGAATGTTTTTGAGAATTTAATGAAAGTCACACATGTCTGTAAAATTTTAAAATTGATAAAAATCTTTAGGATCAAACAGCTTTGTTCTGAGTTAAGTAATATCAAGAATAGTTCATAAAGTAAGGTGAATATGAAGGATATTATTGAGGTTTTAACAGAAACTATGAGTCTGAAAAATAACCCATCTAAAACCTTGTTGGAGTAATTACACACCTTATCCACATGTAACGTCTTCGGATTTAAAAGAAAAGGCTGGCTATATCTCCGTTTTCACCGAGTACAGAATATTTTAAAATAAAATGAGTCTTTTGTTTTGTGACCTTGGTAACTTGGGTAATTAAGTTCTTGGGGTGTCTCCACACCTAATACCCTAAAACCATCTGGTTTGGGAGTCATTGACTCAAAACTCGCTAAGTTTCCAATCGCCAGATAAAACAAGCTAAGAAAGTATTCTCTCCGAGTTAAAAGTCCTCACGGTTCTTTGTGGGAGAATAATCTTGGCGGAGACGAATTTTCTATTAAAACAGTTTTTTCATGGAGATATGAAGGTTTGTATTTATTAAGACGTTTTGCACGATAAAAATAAGTGTGTATGAACAACAACAAATGAAAGGTAGAAGTGAAACCTCAGATTTAGGTTCTCTGTTAAAAATGATTTTATATTCTGACTTGAAAGCTAATTTGAGAACAAAAACTTGAGAAAACCGCAACTCCTTTCAAAACTCATGTGATCCTTTAGAAGTCTATCCTGGTATGTAATTATGACATGATGACCCTAATTAAGTTCTTAAAACCTTATGGACACTATCCGCACAATCACGTAAAGACGCGTATGAGCTTATGTTAAACAAATTGTGAGGAGTGAAAAATAGGGTTTAACGTTTCTAATTTGGGTGATAGAACTTCCAACTTTGATCTCTAACTTAAGATTAGAATCAACAGTCTCTCCACGATGCCAACTTGACTGGATTTTGTGGGTGTAATCCGCTGAAAACCCTCAAGATACAATACTCCTCATACTAGGGACACCTAGAGATTTAACGGTTTGTTGCACATGCTCAATGCAATCGCGTTCCCTGCGAAAGTGAGGCTAGGATTTTTTTGTCTTGCTCGGGACGAGAAAAAGATAAGTTTGGGGGTATTTGTTCATCACAGAAAATTGCATTTTAATACCGCTCATTCGTTATCTATTTTGTTATATATCGGTACTATTAATCATTGTATGCTCAGTAATTATAGTTTACAGGTTTTAGTGATAAAATACTGGAAACACATTCAAAATCACGGATATAAACGTTTTGGAGCCGACACTGCAAACAGAACAGGAAACCGACCGATATCCAAAGAGTTCTTTTGGAAATAAACATGTATACACAATTTTGGTCCAACACAATACAAGTGTACACACAACTCTTTGGCATGGATCATGGTGGGGATACCCATGGCACATAAGATATGATGAAGTGGGCACATGGGGGGGACAAGAGTTATAAATGCTAAAAGTGTTGATGTGATGTATGGCATCATGTCCCCATCTTTTCACCGTCCCTTCCTTGCAGTCACATCATCTTATTTTTGTTGTTTGTTTATTTTTCTTTGGTGCCTATAAAAGCAGACCAGTGAGCAAGGGAAGGGCACTCTCTCATTCATGTATATTCTATAGTATTTCATTTCTTTCTTTGTTTTTGGTTTAGCTTGAGGATGAGTGGGCTTCATCATTGGTTTCTTCTTCTTCTTTCCTCCTGAATCTTTCTTTGGAAAGCTTCATTAAGGGCTTGAACAAGTAACCAAAATCTTGTATCTCTTTCTTCAAGTGTTAATAAATTGTTGTTTCTTTTATACTTGCTTATTTTCCTTACTTGCTTTTCTTTATTATACTTAACTAATATTTCTTTGGTTGTGGTAATGGTGAGGAAGTGAGATGAAAGGCTTTTGCCTCCTCCACCTCTTGTTTATGTTTAAATGTGCTTAACTATATGATTCTAACTTAAAGATTGTTTATGTATTGATGTGATATGGTATTTTGAAACATGGTTACTTTGTAACCTCCTCATATACCATATTCACTCTCTTTCCCCATTTCAATATTTAAGTTAAAATCAATTTAATGTTAAGGTTGGTAGGTTTGGATATCGTATTTTGTGATCAAGTGTTTGACAATCTCTTAGTTTCATATACGATATACCATCACAAACACCTAGCAAACTCAACATTAAAATCATTTGCTCTCACTCACTAATTGTGTTTTTGATGTTGTGGTATACTTGCTAACCTTTGTGTTTAGTGTTGATACCCCAAACTTGGACATACAACGGTAAGTGAACAAAACGGACTAGTTTCGTGATTGCGGAAAATATCGGAATTTGACGACTTGTGCCTCGCAACCGTTTCAACAAGTCGTGCTTCATGCCGGGATCAACGTAAGAACGGACCACTCATGATTAAAGGAGCGTCGAGGGAATCGTCGCGATTCAACCTTCCGAACCAAAGCCACGACCAACTTCTCCCTTAACCTATTTGCTTGTTTTCCTTGTTTTCGTATTTTCTATTTTTTTGTGACAACTAACCAATTCGTTAATTTGTTGAACCTTAAATCACAAGACCCAATACACAATTCCCTGCGGATCGACCTGTACTTCCCGGCTCGCTACAACGCGCCGTGCACTTGCGGTTTATAAATATTTAAAACGAGAACGATCTCGCGTGCGCATTCCGTTTCCTTCATTTCATATCCGTTTCCATAACATACACGTTTGCGCGCGCTGGTGAATTCCCAACAGCATCATCGTGCGTATTATCCATCTAGAGTCAATAAACATGTGGACCAACCCTTTAAGCTTGTTGATTTGTATGTCAAAAATATTTAGTAACCGCAATCAAGAACGGCGTCGCTTGGCAGCTAGCAGGTGAGTACGGGTCGGTCCATGGGGATTTTATGAATTTCCTAATTGCTCTTACGAGTTAATTCCGAACGGTGTGAACGGATTGATTAAATCTAAAAACTAAATTAATCTAGATCTAAATCTTGCTAGGGTTAGGTTTAGGGTAGGTTTGGAAATGTAAATAAATCTCACCGCTTTCTATACCCAAATTAAGATCTATGAGATGTTATGGTAATTATTAATAAAGGGGATTAGAACCATTTCCGAAGATGTTTCTTCCTCTAGATTCTTGTCCTTCCTTTATCAATCCTTACCCTAACCTCCATGGAAAACACGCTCAACCGGGCCTTTATACTACGGTATCACCGCTACCTCGAGGGATAGGGTGCCGTAGGGAGCGGTGTGTGCATATATGCATAGAGTCCTATTAAAAAGTGTGATAGGCAAGAAAGGGATGAGAGATCTCATCTCTCAAAATCCTTCCCCAAAGCTAACCCTAACAAGCGAGGAGACTACTCGCGCATTAGGGAATTGAAGAACATGCTATCTATCTATCTAGGGCGAGGAATTAAAGATCTATACTAATGCAATTAAATAAAACTACTTACTTTACAGATGGCTCTCTCCAAACATTTACACAAGACTTATCAAATCTGAATAGATGAAATGAAAAGAGGCATCGATACTCTCCAAAAGAATTCTGAATTTTATTAATGAAAGGAGGCATACCTCAAAATAGGTATTAGGGCTTCTATTTATAAATTCATAGAAACCCTAGGTTACAATTGATTCACACATCTGCTTTTACAAAAATACCCCCTAAGAAAAAGACCTATTCAACGCTCGCAGCTGCCTCTGGAAATTTGTACCAACATGTCGGCCACGTGGCCGGGATCCGCGGCCAAGAGCAGGGTTTGGCCATGGTTCCGCGGCCAAAAAGGGAGCTTGAAGCTTCAGGTTTTTTGGTAATCTTCTGGTACATGTTTTCTTCAATTTTCTTCAGTTCTTTTCTTAGATTGGCTTCTAGGTTTCTTCCAGATCTCCACAGTGAACAATTGTAGTGAACTGTTACTGTTGCTTCGTGACGAGATCTTGAACCTTGCACTGCCTTGTACTTTGTGAACTGATTTTCGTGTAGGCTTGATCAAGATCCAACATTTATTGGTCGTAGTCTCACTTTTGTATCATCTTTTGTCTTTTTCACTGTTTTTGTCCCGAGAATCTGTAAGCTGCAACTAAGTAGCAGACATGGGTTAAAAGCACCTGTTTATTTATAAAATGACTAGGACTGGAGAATATAATAATACAATATTATGGTATGAACAAATACCCCCAAACTTATCTTTTTTTCGTCCTCGAGCAAACTTAGTTTTTATTCTCAACAAAAACCTAACCTCACTTTCGCAGGGAATCGCGATTGCACTGAGCTCGTGCAACAAGCCGTTAAACCTCTAGGTGTCCCTAGTAGGAGGAGTGTTGTCTCCTGAGGGTTTTCAGCGAATACTACCCACAAAATCCTATCAAGTTGGCCTATTAACTTTTATTCTCCAATTAGGTTTTCCAACAAGGAATTCTATTATCTTCGACTCGTAAATTATCCACCCATATTCTTCACGCTTCCTTATCATTTAACTTAAGATTATATATATTCTGCAGACCTATTTAGCTTTCGGCATCTTTTTAAGTTTTCCTTCTAAAGTTCTATCTCAACTTAGGAATTTTTATCATCTCTATTAAAGATACAAGTCCTATTCTTCATTCCTATCTCTTATTTAAACCCCAATCACATACCCCTACGTGTGTGTATAAATCACCCCTACACTTGGAAATTCAAATCAAGCAATCATACTTTTGTCCATTGTCCAAAACACTTCTTAATAGGTGAATTTTTAGATGAATTTCGCTCACACATCCTTCATGCGACCGTTAATACTTCTTGAGGTACCAACAACCGATTACAAGATGTGTTTGTACATTAAAGCGTAATTCCTAGTTTTGCAATACCTAAGGTTTTAGCAGTGACTTCCAAACCAGTTGGTCTAAGGCACTAGGTGATGAAGGACCCTTGCTAAATATTTTTCTATTTTTGCAGCCTTAAGTAATCACAAAAACCAGTGTTCATTTTTTTTATCTCTTTATTCACATTTGTATTTTTATTTTAACTTTTTTCGTACTAAGTACTTTAGACAATAGCATTTCAAGGTCTCCTCTACTATTCCAAGTTTCAAGGTGTGTGTTTGTGCAATTTGTAGGGTATATATTTTCAGAATTTAGACTTAAGCTAGGAATTATTTTTCAAACTTATACTTTAATAAAAACATCAATATTTTTCCCTTCTTATAACTTAGCCCAAGAAGTGAACTCAAAATTTGCCTATATCTAGATAAACTACAAAGACATATACTTTCTACCGTTAAATTTTAAGAAAGTTTATTTTTAGGGTTTTTAATTTACTAAGTATAAGATCTAGTTGTTCTTAGCTAGTTAACCTTTTTTGTCAAACTCTAGTCAATTATGGCCAAAATTGAATACTTTAATTTTTATAATATTCAAAATTTTCAATTTTTATGGGTTTTAAAATAAGTATGCAAATGCAAAAAAATGTACATATGAATGCGAAGGAAGAAAGCTTACCGAGCATACCCCCAAACTTAAACTTGACAGTGTCATCACTGTCATGCTACACCAAGAGGGTTGAGAATGTCGGCACTCCCCTGTTTATTTATTTATAAAAAAAAATTTATTTTTTGAAAAAAAAATTTATTAGAAAAGAAAACAAAAAATATATATACATATATACAACAAGGTCCTCCCCAAACTAAGCAAGGCCTTATATAAGCCAAAGGTTAGCACCAACCATTCAAAAATCTTATCGTGGTAATGGTAGGGTTGGTGAAAGAATGGAGTGGAAAGAAAAGAAATGAGAAACACACGAGACCGTGTGGGGATAGAAGCGGTATACGGTCTCGGTGGAGGAGGAGAATGGCGGAAAAGAGAAAGAAGTGTAGTACGAACTTGAGGGTGTAAATCGAGTGAATAAATTAGCGCAATTTGTGATGACCGATGTGTAAAAAACGATTGTGCTAATCTATCAACCCGTCGAGAAATGGGGTCAAATTCCTCAAGATTCGCAAGAAAACATGGGTACGTCGAACTTGGTAAACCCTCCATTGAAAATGGAAACGCAACGGAGTCTTATGTGGTCGAAACGATAGGAAGGCCGAAAGGGAGTGATTTAGGGATAGTTTTATTCCCACCTAAGTAATCTGTCTCGAACTTGAAGGATTCCATCAATGGTTCGAAATGACTGTAAGCAACCGAGTCTGATGGTTCAACTAACTCATCTGAAAATGTAAAGGACTCAAACTCGGGAGGTGAGTTTTCAACATCGTCCGAAAAAGTGAAACACTCGTAATCGTTATCGTCTATGAGAACTGTGTCAGATTCAAAGAGAAATTTTTCAAGCTCACAGTCCTCCAGCATGATCTTTTGCATGGTCGGAACGATGGAAAGGAGGGTGGGTGATTTAGTTAAAGGTTCAAGAGGATGAATTGGAAAATCCGACACATCAAACAAAAATGGTTCAACCTCAATATTATCCTCAATACTCTCCTCAATACTATCCTCATAATTCTCCTCAAAATTTAGCTTATCCATGCCATTATCATCAAAATCAAGACGCATATGAAGTTCGGGAGAAATATTTAATGACTCTGGATGATGAATTGGAGATAAAATTTCAGTCAAATTTACGGGTTCATCATCCAAAATATTCCCGGCGTCTATATTCTCAATCAAGTGAAAATCAATTTTTTCGGACACCTCATCAAAAGCATGGATATTTATCAATTCAGGTTCTAGATTAGATGTGTAAAGATCGAAAGAATTAGGTGTGGTTTCACTCGAAAGAGACTCTTCACAATCTAGCAAATCAAGCACTACAAAGTCGCACAACTCATTATTTTGGACACATGTTTGAAAACTGGAGTTGTTGGATTCAATTGGGCATGGGTAGGTTTGATTTGGAACTCTTTTCAAATTCTCACTCTGTCCAACCGCCTGCTCATACATTGGAATTTTTGGAGCTAGTTGGAAACTAGCTACCGGTTCACTAGGTTGCATAAGGGTGGCCATGGACGCATCTACATTCCTCATCATTTTGTTTGTTGCTAAAATATAATCCTCCAACGACTGTTCCAAACTAGACATAGGTTGTGAAGGGGTTTCGGTAAAAGATTCAAAATTGTTTGGATATGTGAAACTCCCAAATGGTTGTGTCGAAGAAATGTCTAGTGAATGCGGGAAAGTCGGGTAGGACTGGTAGGAATTAGATGGTTGGACAGGAGTAGGATCAACATTTGGATAAAAAGGTGAATGGACTTGTTGATCCCTAGAACTAGATGTGTGGAGAGGAGTGAAAGATCGGCTACGAGATTGTTCAATGTGTTCAGCAATAGACATGGGTCTAGGAGTTACAACAGGACTCGAAAAAGTGGTATTAAAGTACGAAGGTGGTGAAGGTTGAAATGGTTGATATAAAGTGGATTGCGGAGTCGAACTGTTTCTCCTAGACGCTTCTATTCGATCTTTCAAAGACATTTTGGGCATGGAGGGGTCGTCCGTAAATCGACCGAAACAATTCGCGTAAGAGGCAAAGTTTGGTTCATGGTACCAAAGTTCGGCAAGAGATTTGTGAGGTGGGGTACCAATGATGTAAGAAGGAGAAGAGAAAGAAGGTGGGGTGCATGGATTTCTTAGCGACAAGATTTTGCAAGTTTTTCCTTTTTTTCTTTTTTCTCTTTATTTGGAACTTTTTGCGAAAAAAAGATTTTTATAAAGGGCTTTGACACAATTGCAATCAACCACAAATGCACAATCAGGCCTAGATCTAGGGTCACCTGGGTCAGCTAGACAGCTCCTAACTGTTCCAAAAGGCTAGAAATAGGACCTCAAACCGTCTCTTCACCGCCAATTGCGGCCAGGTAAGTGCCAGGTGAGTGGGAGGCTCTCCACTAAAAGTAGTGGCCCTAATTAAGTAACCATTCGCCTTAGACACACTTGCCTAGACACCACAAAGTCAGGTTAGGATCAACGGCCGATGCCTACAACTAGTCCTCTGACCTATTGAGCGCGAAGTCCTTTGGGCTGAGTCTAGTATTTTTTAATTAAGAATGGTCAAATGCATATGCCTTATGTGATTTCTGGGGTCCTGGGAAGGGTGATGAAATCCCCACCCAATCTGGATTGGTCTCAAGCCCCTTAAAGTTCGATTAAAAATATGCAAAACAGTAACAACCATTTGCAATCAAATTTTTTATTTTTTAAGCGCGGCGCAAAGAATCCTGCACAAAATCAATTATTGGAAGGATAGAGATTTTTTAAGCGCAAAGAATTCTGCAGGAGATTTTTCAGAAGATATATCGAGATTTGCAGAGGAGGAGAGAAAGGGAGCTTACAGTGATTTTTTTTTAACCGCGCTTCCGCCGCCAAAGTAGTGCTACGGCCGCGGTTCTGCGGCCGTTTTTTTCTCCTTTCTGGTGATGTCACCAGGGCGCGGCGGTTCCGCGGCCGGAATGGGGGTCGCGCGGCGGTTCCGCGGCCGTTTGGACGGTTAGAGTCCCGAGAAAAATTCTGCTCCTCTGTTATTGTAAATCTCTGTTGTTCAGATCCGCTGTTTTCTGTTTTGATCTCTGGATTTTTCCTGATCCGAACTCGATTGTAGATCCTGCAAAATTCACACAAAAATACCCTTCACAAAAATAAAAGATGATAAATTTTTATATTTTTTTGATTTTTCGGTTTTTATGATTTTTTAATTTAGATTAACCCGAAATTGCAAAAAGGAAATTTTACGCCATCCACGGCAACGGCGCCATTTGATTTGTATGTCAAAAATATTTAGTAACCGCAATCAAGAACGGCGTCGCTTGGCAGCTAACCGGTAAGTACGGGTCGGTCCACAGGGATTTTGTGAATTTCCTAATTGCTCTTACGAGTTAATTCCGAACGGTGTGAACGGATTGATTAAATCTAAAAACTAAATTAATCTAGATCTAAATCTTGCTAGGGTTAGGTTTAGGATAGGTTTGGAAATGTAAATAAATCTCACCGCTTTCTATACCCAAATTAAGATCTATGAGGTGTTATGGTAATTATTAATAAAGAGGATTAGAACCATTCGGGAAGATGTTTCTTCCTCTAGGTTCTTATCCTTCCTTTATCAATCCTTACCCTAACCTCCATAGCAAACACGCTCAACCAGGCTTTTATACTACGGTATCACCGCTACCTCGAGGGATAGGGTGCCGTAGGGAGCGGTGTGTGCATGTATGCATGGAGTCCTATTAAAAAGTGTGATGGGCAAGAAAGAGATGAGAGATCTCATCTCTCAAAAACCTTCCTCAAAGCTAACCATAACAAGCGAGGAGACTACTCGCTCATTAGGCAATTGAAGAACATGCTATCTATCTATCTAGGGTAAGGAATTAAAGATCTATACTAAGGCAATTAAATAAAACTACTTACTTTACAGATGGCTCTCTCCAAACATTTACACAAGACTTGTCAGATCTGAATAGATGAAATGAAAAGAGGTATCAATGCTCTCCAAAAGAATTCTGAATTTTATTAATGAAAGGAGGCATACCACAAAAGAGGTATTAAGGCTTCTATTTATAGATTCATAGAAACCCTAGGTTACAATTGATTCGCACATCTGCTTTTACAAAAATACCCCCTAAGAAAAAGACCTATTCAACGCTCACAGCTGCCTCTGGAAATTTGTACCAACATGTCGGCCACGTGGCCGCGGATCCGCGGCCAAGAGCAGGGTTTGGCCATGGTTCCGCGGCCAAAAAGGGAGCTTGAAGCTTCAGGTTTTTTGGTAATCTTCTGGTATATGTTTTCTTCAATTTTCTTCAGTTCTTTTCTTAGATTGGCTTCTAGGTTTCTTCCAGATCTCCACAGTGAACAATTGTAGTGAACTGTTACCGTTGCTTCGTGACGAAGTCTTGAACCTTGCACTGCCTTGTACTTTGTGAACTGATCTTCGTGTAGGCTTGATCAAGATTCCAAAATTAATTGTCGTAGTCTCACTTTTGTATCGTCTTTTATCTTTTTCACTGTTTTTGTCCCGAGAATCTGTAACCTACAACTAAGTAGCAGATATGGGTCAAAAGCACCTGTTTATTTATAAAATGACTAGGACTGGGGAATATAATAATGCAATATTATGGTATGAACACTTGTCCACAGTGATGTTTGGGGTCCTTGTACTATTGTATCACAACTTGGTAGCCGTTATTTTTTTCTTTTATTGATGATTACTCTCGTGTGACATGGCTATAATTAATAAAATCTTATTCTGAAGTTTTATTTGTTTTTCAAGAATTTTGTGCTGAAATTAAGAATCATTTTGGAAAATATGTTGGTACTCTTCATAGTGATAATGCTAAAGATTACTTTAACTCTACCTTTCAAACTTTTATGACACAAAATGGCATTATACATCAATCTTCATGTTCATACACACCATAACAAAATGGGGTGACAGAACGGAAAAATAGACATTTTTTAGAGATAACTTTCACTTTATTATTTCATATGCGTGTCCCTAAGATTTTTTGGGGGGTGTTCTAATTACTGCATGTTATTCTAATTAATCATATGCCGTCATCTATGTTAGAAGGCCAAGTTTCATATTTTGTTTTGTTTCCTTTTGAATCTTTATTTCCTTTGCCACCTCATATTTTTGGATGTCATATTTTGTTCATGATTTGCGTCTAGGTAGTACCAAATTCGATGTAAGTCCATTAAGTATATCTTTTTTGGGGTTTTCGAGAACTCAAAAGGGCTACAAGTGTTATAGTTCTGAGTTAAAGCGCGGTTTTGTGTCGTCTGATGTCACTTTTTTTAGTCTACTTCATACTATGTAGATAATCATTCTCAGCCTGAATTTAATGAATATTTTTCTTATGGAGGATTCTGATGTCATTTTAACCATCAAGAAGCAAATGCTTGATAAGGTTACAAAGGCTTACACTCATTAAAGATATGAGACTACTCCTTCAGATTAAGTGTCAATCTTTTCTACCGTTACAGATCTAACAAGTTCAGCTCCTTCCTCTTCTGCTTTTGATCTTCCTATTGCTTTGCGAAAAGGTATCTGATCATACACTTCTCATTCTATTGCTCATTTTATTTCATATGATCATTTATTTCTTTCTTATCGAGCCTTCATTTCTGCTTTTGAATCTCATCCTCTTCCTAAGTCTTTATCAGATGTACTATCTCATTCAGGTTGGAAAGCAGCTATGATTGAGGAGATGTCGGCTTTAGAGGCGAATGATACATGAGAGTTGGTTACTCTTCCCATTGGGAAGAAAGCAGTGGGATGTCGATAGGTGTATACTGTAAAGCTGAATCCAGATGGCTCTCTTTCTCGCCTTAAAGCCCGACTTGTGGCTAAATGCTATTCTAAGGTTTATGGCACAGATTTCGAGGATATCTCTCCAGTTGCTAAGATGACTTCAGTCCACCTTCTCTCTCTTGCTGCATCTTATCATTGGCCACTCCATCAGTTAGATGTAAGAATACTTTTTTTCATGGTTATCTGTCCGAGGAAGTTTATATAGAGCAGCCTCCAGGGTTTGTTGCTCAAGAGAAGTCTAGGCATGTATGCAAGCTAAAGAGATCCTTGTATGGATTGAACCGGTTCCCTAGAGCGTGGTTTGAAAGATTTTTCGATATTGTGAAGTCATTTGAACCTGCTCGGTGTGATAGTGATTATTCTGTGTTCTACCATAATCATCAGGGTAGACGCATTCTCTTGATTGTGTATGTGGATAATATCGTGATTACAGGAGATGATGATAGGGGTATTGTAGAGCTGAACACGTATCTTCAGAGTCATTTTCAGACCAAGGATTTAGAGAGTCTAAAATACTTCTTTGGTATAGAGCTTACGAGGTCCAAGACAAGTATGTGTCAGACGAAATATATGCTTGATCTATTGTCAGAAGCTGAAATGTTGGGTTGTATACATGTTGACTCGCCTATGGACCCGAATGCTAAACTGCTATTAGGGAAAGATGATATGCTAAGTGATTCTAGTAGCTACAGAAGACTGGTGGGTAAACTGAATTACTTAACAATTACCCGACCAGATATCTCATTTCCGGTGAGTGTTATTAGTCAGTTTATGGCATATCCGCGGATGACACATTGGGATGCAACTATTAGGATCTTATGATATTAGAAAGGAGCGCTTGGGAGAGTTTTGGTCTATTCAGATCATGGACATTCTCGGATAGCTGGATCTAAAGATGCCGATTGAGCAAAATCACCTATAGATCGGAGGTCTAATACTGGTTACTGTGTGTTTGTTGGAGGAAATCTTATATCGTGGAGGAGAAAGAAACAGCATGTGGTAGCTCGATCTAGTGCAGAATCAGAATATTGAGCCATGGCTGTTACCTCATGTAAGCGGTTATGGATTAGTTATCTACTGGGCGAGCTTGGACTTGTCCTATTCTTCCTATGCTCTTGTACTGGAATAATAAGGCAGTCATCTATATTGCATCTAATCTAGTCTTACATGAAAGGACAAAGCATATTGAGGTGGATTGTCATTTTGTTCGAGAGAAGGTAACTTAAGGTATCATTGATACATATTATGTCTCCTTGACAAATCAGTTAGCAGATTTATCACTAAGCCACTTGGGAGTACGAGAGTGACTTTTATTTGTAACAAGTTAGGCATGTTTGATATTTATGTTTCAACTTGAGGGGGAGTGTAAGAATACGTGCTTTATATGTATACATATTATTATAATTCTGCATGTACACTACTACAATATGGGGTTGCCCCTACGGACTCAGAAATCCGTAGGGACAAATATTTCTTGTCCCTACGGGTTTATCTGTAGGGCCAAAGCGTTGTCCCTACGGTGCCTTACGTTCTAATTTTTTCTTTGGCCCTACGGAGCCGCAAGCCGAGGACCTACGGTTATGTCCGTAGGGGCATCTACATAGGTTATTAATAAAAAAAAGCACAGAAAAATTATATTCATCGTTCCCAAATTTCTCTCTCACTCCCGCGCCTCTCGTCGCCTGTTCCCGTGCTTCGTCGCCACCTCGCTCGCGAGCCTGCGCCAGCTTCGTCTGTCTTCCCCACACCTTCGTCGACTTCCCGCGCCTCGTCGCCACCTTCGCCGATCGTCGGCGACCACCAATTTCTACCGTCGATCCACCGCGTGCACGGTTGTAAGTAAATCTCAAATAATTTTTAATTTTGACGTTGTAGTCTAGGGTTCAGGCCAGGTTCGGGTAGGGGTGAGGGCATCGGCGTCGGCGTTGGCATCGATCGGGTTCGGTTAGGGTTAGGGTTAGGGTTAGGGTTAGGTTGTGGGGTTCGGTTGGGGCTGGGGCTGGGGCTGGGGCTGGGGCTAGGCTGGGGCTGGGGCTAGGGTTTGGTTGGGGTTAGGGTTAGGGCTGGGCTGGGGCTGGGCTGGGGGTAGGGTTCTGTTAGGGTTAGGTTGTGGGGTTCGGTTGGGGTTGGGGTTGGGGTTGGGGTTTGGGCTGGGGCTGGGGCTGGGGCGGGGCTGGGGCTAGGGTTTAGTTGGGGTTAGGGTTGGGGTTGGGGCTGGGCTGGGGCTGGGGCTAGGGCTCGGTTGGGCTGGGGCTGGGCTGGGGATAGGGTTCGGTTGGGCTGTGAGATGTGAACTGTAGAGTGCCCTATTTATCCCTTGCAGCAGGTGTAAGCTTGTAGTGTAAATATGCTTTGCTTGTTGATTTAGTTCCATCCCGGCAAAGCTTTAGGCTATTTCGAGGTCGAGTTTGTACTGGTGCATTTATTCTGTTACCTTCACTTTTGTGGACGTAACATTCGATGATAAGGTGATAGTTGTTCCAGATTTGGCGTCTGCAGGGACTTTGTGTTTAATAATGTATTAGTAGAACTGTAAGCAAGCTGTTTGGCATGTTTAAAGGGTATTTAAGCTTAAGAAATTGTTTTTCTGTTATTTTTCTTGTGACATGTATGCTATCGAATGTCTGGGCGAGCAACCCATGTGGGACAATATAATTTGATCTGATTTTGCTTCAAGCTCTTCTTTCTCCTTTAAATTATAATCCATTTTGTTTTGTACTTAGTAATGGAAGAATCTGCTTGTAGTTTATGGAAAACTATGAATCTTTTCGCCCGTTTCTTTCAGCCAGCATATGAAATAGTTGGTGGTTTGTGTTCATGGCCTGAATTCCTCTACATATATTATCATGTATATAATCTTATTAGTGGATTCATTTATATTCAATCAGCAAATATAGCATCTTTCAAGCATATTATCTTGTTCATCATTCTAATCTTATATTTTATCTGTCTCTGTCCTGTTGATCTTATTGACGGGAAACTGTATGTTCATCTCCACTCCCAGATCCTTGATAATTGATTCTTTTGAAATATCATAACTATGTTTTGCGTTAGTGTATTTGCAATGTTGTAAATATGTGATTAGTTTTATGGCTTGACTTTAATAGATCTATATTCCTCTGTTTTTCCCTTACTTTAGAGCTGAACATGATCTTTTAATAGCAAATATACTGCCCTTTAGAATTCAGATATGGACTGATAAGAAGAGATGATTGTTATCATATTAACGGCCACTTATAAAATTTCTCAAATCTTGATATCAATGGTTTAAAATCATGTTACACATACAACACGGATGCACAACAAACGCATAATTAGAGAGTGATTCGAGATGTTCAGGTTAAAACCAATATATGATACTCGATGATAATATGAAACCTTCATATTCTCATCGATACTCATATATGAAACTAAAAGCGCCACTTAGTTCCCGTCTATCAGTTAACATACGTGCGATGTTCGTCGTGATATAGAACTATACGAAGGTTGTTAAATATGGGACGGTATAGCTCGATAATAACAACCGTCGTATAGTCTACGCGACGAGAAAATTCAATTGTATGGTAACCCATAGATTTGTCCCGTGTGGACAAGTTAAGAATGTATAAAGCAAACGCCTTCATTCACTTGTGTTTTCATCCGTTTCGAGATATTTCGTCGGTACCTTTCCGCTGGTTCTCCGTGTACAAAGATAGATTAGATGTTCATTTCAACGTTGTTTCACAGCTTTGAAATGATTATCTATTCTATTACAGTGTACTCGGAGAACAGCGGGGAGGTGCTACCGAAATTTACTCGAAACGGTTGAAAGCACAAGTGATGGGTGTTCGCTCTATACATTCTTAATGGGATAGAAGCCTGCCCCCGACAGCCGGAACACACACATACAGCAAGAATACACAACAAACGCATAATTAGAGAACGAATCGAGATGTTCAGGTTAAAACCAATATATGATACTCGATGATAATATGAAACCTTCATATTCTCATCGATACTCATATATGAAACTAAAAGTGCCACTTAGTCCCCGTCTATCGGTTAACATACGTGCGATGTTCGTCGTGATATAGAACTATACGAAGATTGTTAAATATCGGACGGTATAGCTCGATACTAACAACCGTCGTATAGTCTACGCGACGAGAAAATTCAATCGTATGGTAACCCATAGATTTGTCCCGTGTGGACAAGTTAAGAATGTATAAAGCAAACGCCTTCATTCACTTGTGTTTTCATCCGTTTCGAGATATTTCGTCGGTACCTTTCCGCTGGTTCTCCGTGTACAAAGATAGATTAGATGTTCATTTTAACGTTGTTTCACAGCTTTGAAATGATTATCTATTCTATTACAGTGTACTCGGAGAACAGCGGGGAGGTGCTGCCGAAATTTACTCAAAACGGTTGAAAGCACAAGTGATGGGTGTTCGCTCTATACATTCTTAATGGGATAGAAGCCTACCCCCGACAGCCGGAACACACACATACAGCAAGAATACACAACAAATGCATAATTAGAGAGCGATTCGAGATGTTCAGGTTAAAACCAATATATGATACTCGATGATAATATGAAACCTTCATATTCTCATCGATACTCATATATGAAACTAAAAGCGCCACTTAGTCCCCATCTATCGGTTAACATACGTACGATGTTCGTCGTGACATAGAACTATACGAAGGTTGTTAAATATCGGACGGTATAGCTCGATACTAACAACCGTCGTATAGTCTACGCGACGAGAAAATTCAATCGTATGGTAACCCATAGATTTGTCCTGTATGGACAAGTTAAGAATGTATAAAGCAAACGCCTTCATTCACTTGTGTTTTCATTCGTTTCGAGATATTTCATCGGTACCTTTCCGTTGGTTCTCCGTGTACAAAGATAGATTAGATGTTCATTTCAACGTTGTTTCACAGCTTTGAAATGATTATCTATTCTATTACAGTGTACTCGGAGAACAGCGGGGAGGTGTTGCCGAAATTTACTCGAAACGGTTGAAAGCACAAATGATGGGTGTTCGGTCTATACATTTTTAATGGGATAGAAACCTACCCCCGACAGTCGGAACACACACATACAACAAGAATACACAACAAACGCATAATTAGAGAGCGATTCGAGATGTTCAGGTTAAAACCAATATATGATACTCGATGATAATATGAAACCTTCATATTCCCATCGATACTCATATAAGAAACTAAAAGCGCCACTTAGTCCCCGTCTATCGGTTAACATACGTGCGATAATTTATTCTTTTCAACGACAAACGTACACACAAAGTATATACATGGATTTTCTCCTTTGTCAGTAACTATCCCGTTCTTATATTTCTTAATATAGTCACCATAACCTACAATTTATATGTTATACAGTCTAACATGGCCCATGAGTACGTCAGAGTTAAGGACTGGATGTATGTGGATTGGCAACAACGTATGTAACCTAAGTTTGTCGCAGGAGTTGCTGCTTTTATTGAATTTGCACACGCACATAATAAGATCATAATAGAGAAGATTCTCTGTCCGTGCGATAGATGTGGCAATAAGTACTGGCAGAAAGTATAATTGGCAGAGTTTTATATTGTAAAATATGGGTTTACTAGATTTTATACAACTTGGAAATATCACGGGGAAGGAGAAGAATGCAGTACTGCAGCAGAAGAAGAAGGAGAACACGATAATGCGGTAGGAGAAGAAGAATTCTGTAATGCGGCAGAAGGAGAAGACGGTAATTTATTTCTATCAGAAGAAATGGAGGATATGGTAGAGGCTGCCCTAGGTGAATCTATTCGTACCGAAGATGACATTCCTTCCGGTCAAGGACCGCGTGCGGATAAATATGAAAATTTCATGAATGATACTAGGAAACCAATTTATGAGAATGTGAAGTATTCCACCCTCTCATGGTTCGTCCAATTTTTCCAGATTAAGTGCCTAAATGGATGGAGCAACAAGTTATTCACAATGCTTCTTTCGTTCTTGAAAGATTCTATGCCTCCGGGAAATAACATGCCCGACAGCTGGTACGGAGCCCAGAAGATGATGTCTGATTTGGGTCTAAAGTGCGAGAAGATTCAAGCATGTCCTAAAAATTGCGTGTTGTACCGGAAAGAGAATTCAGATTTGAAAGAGTGTCCAACATGCGGAGAGGCCAGGTATAAGCCGAAAGATTCTGATAAGAAGCCCGATATACCTGTCAAGATAGCACGATACTTTCCCATAACACAGAGGCTACAGAGGCTATTCAGGTGCAAGAAAACAGCCGAGACAATGATTTGGCATCACCGTGCTCCTCCAAGTGAAGATGGAAAAATGAGCCATCCAAGAGATTCACCGGCATGGAAGGATTTCGATAGGAGGCACGCAATATTCAGTAGCGATCCTCGCAATGTCCGGCTCGGACTGGCTACCGATGGCTTCTGCCCATTCAACTATATGGCTGGAAGTCACAGCACATGGCCTGTTGTAATGATAATTTATAATCTGTCGCCTTGGTTGGCTATGGACCAATCATACTTTATGATGCCTCTTCTTATCGACGGACCAAACTCACCGGAGAACAATATTGACGTCTATCTCCGACCTCTGATCGAGGAGTTGAAATCTTTGTTCATTGATGGTGTAGAAACATATGATGCAAACACAAATACAACCTTCATATTACGTGTGGCTCTAATGTGGACAATTAATGACTTTCCTGCGTATGGAATGCTATCAGGTTGGTCCGTACATGGTCACAAAGCATGTCCTCATTGCCATGAACACACAACATTGAAATTCTTGAATTTTAGCAGGAAAGTTTGTTATTGCGGCCATCGACGTTTCCTGCCTTAAGACCACCCCTATAGGTTAGACACGGTTCACTTTGATGGTCATCAAGAGCTTCTTGGACCTCCATCCCCATTGTCCGGAGAGGACGTGACTGCTAAATGGGATGGTTACAATAATGTGACCTTCGGGATGGATCCAACGAAACAGGTCAAACTACCATTTTGGAACAAGTTAAGCATTTTCTTCGAGCTTCCGTACTGGTCTACAAATTCAGTGCGTCATTGTCTGGACGTCATGCATATAGAGAAGGGAGTATCAGAGCACATACTTAACTTGTTTTTTTGTAAAGACGGGAAATCGAAAGATAACTTGAATGCTCGGATGGATCTACAAGAGTGGGGAATAAGAAGTGAATTGCACTCTAGACCGGTAGCGGCTAAACCGGGCAAGTTTGTACTTCCCAATGCCGCTTATCATATGTCACAACCGGAGAAGAAAAGATTCCTGCAGGTGTTGCATGATTTGAAAGTTCCCACGGGTTTTTCAGGATCATTCAGCAAAAAAATAAAAATTGTGAAGGGCAAGATCGATGGGCTGAAAAGTCATGATCACCATGTTATCGTGGAGCACCTTAGGCTGAGGCCGAACAGAGCTAGGGGGAGACAACATTCCCCCTCTTTTTTACCCTTGACTATCGCTATACCGGTCCTCATGCCGAGAGGTTCGGCCGGTATATGGGGGACGGGAGCTGGCTCGTGAAGAACTATCCACTTCACGTTGAGTGGGACGAGCAGCACTGGCGCTCATTCGCCCTCTTCTTTGATCAGGCTCGGGTACGTATTAATATATATTTTCATTTGATTTATCCAATATATTTATTATTAACACTTGCAATCTAATAACAATGTTTTTTTTGTATTTTCAGTCGGATTACGATTTTCAGCCTGTACCCGACCCTGATCACCCTGGGAGGGTGCTCGACCTTCATGCTCTGTACAATGGCCTGATGAAGAACATGCAGACCAAGGTCCGATACAACAGGAATGAGCTGAAGGCCGACTGCTACTCCCTATGGATGGCGACCCCCGAGGCAGAGAGAGCGGCCCTCCTATCTACTCCGGCGTTTGCGAGAGTCGACGTAGAGACATGGCCTCTATTGTGCGAATATTTCGACTCCCAACGCAAACATGTATGTATTTTAAATGTAATTCATTGTTTATGATATAATTTATTTTTTTGTGTTCCTTAATTAGAAAACTAAATGTTAATGTGTTGTGCAGAAACAGGCCGCTCAGAATATAGAGAACAGGAAGTCGGCGGAGAGGGGTCGCCCCACTTACACAGGTGGCTCGAAGAATATTACTCGAGCCATGGAGTTATCGGTAAATTACAATAGACCGACCTTTGTGATATTCTGCAATATTAAAAGTTATTTTCTAATATTTCTAATATTAAGAGTTATTTTCTAATATTGCAGGCAGCTCAGACCGTGGCGCAAGGTGGTACACCGAGTGTGCTGTCCGCATATCTTGCCGTCCACGGCACCTCGACAGATCCCGCCACGGGCGAGCTTCGATATCCCGACGTCGCTACCCAGGAGTATTGCGTAAGTGTTAATATTTATTCTACCCATATTTGAAATTTTAGTTTTGGAAGGTTCAAGTTTAAATTTTATACTTATACTTTACTGCTTAATGTAGGTGTAGGAGCGGGTGGTTGAGCAGGCCGAGGCCTCAGGGATCGATTTTACCGGACAGAGCGATCCGAGGCTGCTGACCCCAGTTCTGGACGCCGCACACGGAGGGCACCACGGAGGTTGGGAGAGAGGCTGGGGAATGGGCCCTAGCAGGGCCCATATGAGGTTGGACTCCATCCCGACGGTTACTTCCTCCGTCTCCAGTAAGCGACGTGTCCAGCAGAAACTGGAGAGCTTGAGGGCCACCGTTCAGGAGTTGAAGGAGATACTGGTATGTATACTACTTTATAGTAAAATATCATGTCATGTTATAGATATCAATATATCCATAATTAGTATGTAGCTTGAGCTTATTTGGTTTTAGACTTAGGTTTGATTAATCATACATACATATGTAATTAAAATAAACAACGGTTTTCCAAACTAGATATCCAAATGGGATTTTGAAATAACTTGATAATGATACGAATTCGAATAATACACAGTTCTTACATGCTTCTAACACACGTTAGGTCCAGACGCGACAGGGTACATGGCACGCATCTCCTTCGGTTGCGGCTCCGCAAGCCACTACATCAGTTGCGGTTCCGCAGACAGCTCCTATAGCTCCACCGTCTGCTCAGACTCCCGCAGCCGCGGCTCCACAAGCGACTCCCTCGACGGCGGCTGCGCAGACCACATCGCCAGCTCCACAGGACGCTCAGACTCCCGCTCGCGCAGAATTGCATGGTTTATTGACCGAGGAGCAGGCGCGCCTTATTCTATCGTTTATCAGAGGTGGAGTTGGACCGAGTTAGGGTAGCATTTTGATTCTTATTTTTTGAAACATGTATTTATTTATATCATACATATTGTACTACATTTTGAAACGATATTGATATTGATATTGGTTTATATTTATATCATATTCAGTATTTGGATTTCTTTTGTATATTATATGCGTGAGATGTGATTATGAATACTGCGATATATGTTGTGTGATGATTAATTTTATATTTTATTGATATATATATTATTGTGCACAGGGCGAGAAAAAATCAGGCAGCCCTTTTTTTAAAAAAAAACAGATAATGTGTACCTACGGATTAATCCGTAGGTACACACGTTGCCCCTACGGTTTAAACCGTAGGGGCAAAATATCAGCATTAACTGATATTTCCCTCCTGATCTCAGTATCAGGGGGGTTAGGCTTGCCCCTACGAATATATCCGTAGGGGCAAACAAAATCCCCTACGGATATGTACCTACGCATGTATCCGTAGGGGATAGTACTTGGCCCTACGGAGATATCCGTAGGCACAGCTAATATATTTAAAAAAACCGTAAATAAAATACCTTTTTTTCCCCTACGGCCAACTCCGTAGGTGTAAATGGACCTACACAGAACTCCGTGGGGCAAGGTTTTGCCCGTAGGGGCAAGTTCAGGGTTTCAACTTGCACCTACGGCGTTTGCACCTACAGATTAATTTTTCGCCCCTACAGATATATCCGTAGGGGCAGTGGTTTGCCCCTACGGGTAAATCCGTAGGGGCAACCCTTATTTGTAGTAGTGGTATGGCTTTATATATATATATATATATATATATATATATAAAGAGGGAAGGAAATCTCAAATCTCTACCTCATTTTTATTCGCCCTAATTTTTTTCACATTCTAACTTGGTAATTTTAGTGATGATTGTAGACCCTATCTACCTCACTTCCAATTCTATTGTACAAAGTATATGGAGACTTATTTTTGTGTTACATTCATGAGTTTGCCGCTCTTCTTGTTCTTCATGCCCATTACATCCATATTACTTTTGCATATTGACATGCTTCACATGCAACTTTTGGAACATTCCGCCTGAGAGGACCAGTAAAAAACCAATTTTCTTATATATCTCTATATCCATATGTATCTATCTTTAAATATTTTAGTGCCATATGTACTTTGATTATTTCAATATAGATAGGTCAAATATCTTGTATAGAGGAAAGCATGTACGCTAATTAATCATTGCACAGCGCAGTTTCATTTCACAAGGCATTTTTGATAGGGATCCAATGCTAATGGTGTTTCAGAATAATGTGAATCAATAATAACCGCAGTATATGATGCATCTTTAGCATAATGTTCAAAAATTGATTTCTACTTTTTAAAGCAATGTAGCAGTCCAGAGGTTTCTTTCATCCCGCATGGTTTGCAAACTGTTTACCATTTCATGTATCTGGCTCTGCATGTGTATATATTGCGATTAGATTCTCGTATGGAGGCTCATCTTGAGGAAAGGTGATATCTTTCTGATTTTTAAGAGAATTCCAATTGCTAGTTGATGAGGCTCTATATCGGTGATCCTCCAGATCGTGACACGTGGCAAATGACGTGTCCCGAAGCAAGCAAGAAAGGCCCAGGAATGGTGCATCGGTAAAATACCCCGGGTCTGCAATCCATGGACGTAGCCGACCTTCTGCGACCGTCCACACCACTCCTGTGCCCGCCTTATAAACAACCGTTGGCTCGCCTCCGAGCTCCACAATCGGCCTCCTCGGCCCTCTCAGCTCATCTCCGGGCTACCGCAGAATCGGGATATCTCGGCCTCCCGCTCGTTCCCGAGCCTCTCGCCGAGCTCATATTCCTCGGTCTCATCGACCGACCAACGACACCTATCGTAGGTGCAACCGTCTCACCTCCGTGAATCTCGCCATGCGCGAGTTATCCGCCGGCCACGTCCCGCGTTCCACGCCATCACGATCCCCCATCAACGAGCATGTCTCGTCATTAATGGGAGATCCCGTCCATCACGCGGGCAAGACGCCGGGAACGTAACGGCCGGCGTGATTCTCCCGCCTGTCTGCCTGTTGCCACCACTATATAAACCCCTCTTTCAGACGGTTCAAGGAAGTCATAGGCCGTTACTCTGCTCAAATATCCGGTCTAACTTGATCGTCGGCGGATCCTCGGTGGTACAACCATCCCGAGACTTCCTTGCAGGTAGCTCGGCCTCAACCATCTCAAACCCATTGAGATCCACACGCTTCAGGAGGTAAGCTCCAACTCAATCTCAGCCGCCCATCATCGCCGACAGCAAATCTACGGATGGTAACATCTTGACGTGATCCGACATCCGTCACTAGTTTTGGTAAAGGGTAACCTTTCAAATAGCGCTAGCCGTTTCTTAAGGCTCTTAGTTTTAACATTGAGGTTCCTTGTGGCCTTTACAGAGGCGTAAGTGTGAAACAAATTGCGAACACATTTCTCTGAGAATTTTTGTTCTTATATTAAAAAAGAATTGAATGAAAATGATTTATTCTGCTTGTTCATAACCATGGAACGCATTAAAGGATTTTTAAAAAAAATCTCATTATGGCTACTCATTTAAGACGTGACAGAGAAATAAATAATCACTGGTTTAGGTTTATAATCACTGGATTATATAAACTGGAATGATTTTGGCTCTGGCTCTTCAATTTTTGATTTAAAGTAAGATGATTCTTTTGCATCTTTACTTTTAGTCTAAATAGCATGTGTATGGATACAGATACAAGATATGATACAAGGGACCCACGGATACACATTTTCCAAAAACTATAGCATACGTTTCTCTGGGATACGACAACTTTTCATTCTGTAAATATTTATACATGATAAAACAATAATCATTTTAGTAAATCTAAACAAAGAATTCAAATTGTTTGTTAGTATTGATGCATGGATTTTTGGTTCCTTCACTATTGATACATGTTCGACGCATCTACAAGTCAATATACATTGTAGGATGTGCCTAAGAGAGTTCCAAAAGTATTCTTGACGACTCCGATACTAAGCTGATACGGATATGTCTAGTCGACAATGTAGCTTTTAGTCACCTTAACTATAATTTTCCTGTTTGTTGAACCAATCTGTACAATTTTTAATGCAGGAAGTATCATGCTCCCAAGAGTTTCTCCTAGTCATTGAAGCCCAAGAGAGAAAATTTGTCATTTTTTCGTGTCCATTACTGCTCAGAAGTTTCTAGCGGTTTCAGAGTCAGAGCAGTGAAACCTGCTATTTTTTTTGTTGAACGAGTTGTGTTGTTCAGAACCTTGACATATTGTTTCAGAACTCATTAATTATTTTGTCTCAGAACTACTTGTGTTGTTCCGAACTCTGGCTGGCTGTATCAAAACATGTTGCCTTGCTTCAAAAGTTATTACCATTGGTTGTAATGAACTCGTCTGATTTCACGACTCTGTGATATAATAGGACTTGTCAATGCCACATCCGGAACTATTTGTTATTCTGAACTTTGTTAAATAAGTTTTATGTGAGCATTCTAATGTTAGTGCTGTGTTACTTGGAGCTTAAAAGCTCCCATGTGTTCTCTTTATAGGAAGCTGTTCAAACATGATCTATCTTGATGAGTCTTGTATTTCTTAAATGTTGCCTTGCAATAAATTATCGTTGTTTTTGTGCTTTGTCGATGAAGCTTTGAATTCATTCAATCATGCGTTTTGCGATATAATTCGTTCAATCATCTCTACTATTTTAACTTAGAATGTTGATGAGTCACTAAATTGAGGTTTCGATTTGATTCTCTAGGAATTGATAGATGAGCTCAATTATCATATTTGCTTTAGTATACTTTACGCGACCAAGGGGGCGTCGTTAGATTGAATTGAACTAAACGTTTGGATTTATTTAAAGGACCTGCTACTTACCGCGATAGTCATTCTTGTATGGATTCTGCATGATTATATCCATAAGAAAACTGTATGGGAAAGCTTGATCGATCTTTTCGTTTTTTCGGTTCGGCCCTTGAAAATTATATTTTATTCCAGGCATGTCATTTATTTTTTGTCTCCTTCGGTGGACTGCAGATGCAATGATTTACATGGACTGCAGATGCAATGATTTACATTCCGTGGCATGGAAAGTTTAGTTTGCCCCCTTTGTTTCGAGGAAAGTTTTATTTGTACCCTAGCCAAATTTTCATCTAAAGAATCTAGGCATTCAATAGCCATTTTTTTAAATGTTTGTAAAGACATTCTTTACTTTTTCTTTATTCAATATGGCAAATTATGTCAATTACAAAATCCATACTGTCATGGATGCCTATATGGTGTTAAACTTGCAAAATTAAATATATTTGATTAATCATGTTAATATTTTGTGGTATCCATGTGGTAAAAACTGGTTATACTATTACCCAATCCATAACCAATTTTGTTATATATCAACAAACCATAAAGTGCGTGTGTGTGAGTGTGTGTATTGCTAAGAAAAAGAATAACACTAAGTATATGGCTCTAGAGTTCAAATGCTTTTTTATCTTGTTAACTTTGCAAATTCTCAGTTCACTGTGTATAATTTGGAATACATAGGTATAAATATTCAATTGATTAGGTCAGGTCTTTGTCAAAAAAACGAAATTAAACAAATTTATTAAAAAAAACAAATATAACCAAATAGTAAGTACAGATTTTATTTCTGCCTGGCCATTCTTAATCTGATCAGAATGAAAGGTCATAGAAGGACCGTGATAATAGTTCGCAGTTCATCTTATGCCACGGAAATGAAGCTTGTGATATTGGTGCAACTATTTCTTATGACATAAATCAAGCTTGTGAAATTGGCGGCATAAATGGAAACATGCGAGATTGGTTTTCATATGTAGTACGTGAAGTTGTTGAACCATACTTTTTTCAGGCTGAACTATAATTTGCAAGGTAAAGGATCCATACAATAAAAGTAGAAACTCCTTTCATAAAAAAATATTAAAAAATATATATCTAATTTTCATGGGATATGTTTGCAGTTGTTTGCGGCATTCCATGCAGTTTTCTGCGATATGCATAAACTATTTAGATATAACATGCAACTATAAGATACTGTAGCAAAAATTTTCCATGGGGTTTTTGGCGACCCTTTTGGGTCAGGAGTTTTTAATCAGAGGTAAAACCTGCCATGGGGTTTTTGACAATTTACCCGAAAAGTTGTCGTAATTGGGATCAAAAGAAAATTGGACCAAATCTCTGCGTCTCCCACCAACCACTCCGCTCTCAGACATTAAAAGCTTCTCATTTTTTTTATATACGTAGAGAGAGAGAGAGAATGGCGGCAGCTGTGATGGCGAAGATCGCGCCGTCGATGCTCTCATCGGACTTCGCCAACCTCGCATCGGAGGCCGATCGCATGCTCCGTTGCGGCGCCGATTGGCTGCACATGGACATCATGGTAATCTCACGACCTAATCATTGCTTTTTGTGCTTTAGATGCCAGAAACCCTAGAACCGAAGTCATTTGGTGGAAAATTTTTGATTGAAAATCTCATTTAAGACTCATTGGTTGATGCCTTTTCAAACTCTTGATCATATGTTAACAACATCTGAGCTTGATTAAGTTTAGATTGAGAATTAGGGGATTTAACTTTTACTAATTAACATTAGCATGTTTAGTCAAAAAAGTAATTGGCATAAGCATGGCATTTTGTCAGGCCCCAAAGTTCTTAAACTTATAATAAGAGATCCTCAAAAGTAGACGGGATATTGCTAACCGGTATTAATTTGTATCTAGATTGCATAGCAATGAAAGTTAGAATCCAGTTTCAAGCAATCAAAATTACCCATAAATTGAGTAGATGATTAGATGTAGGTGAAAGCAAGCAAGATAGTTATTTTACTAGTTAGTGTTGCTAATATATATCACCTTAAACCCCTAATATAAAGGATAGGATGTGAAGATGGATTGATGTAAGCTTGTACCAGGCTGTTCTATAGTTACAAATACTCTCATGGGGAATGCATATAATTATATAGACAGGGATTGCGTGTAATTATATAGACATACAAGAGCATGTGGTATCCAGAGAATTAAACGAGCGTTGAAGAATTTTTTCTACAATCAATAGACGATTTAGTAACATCAACATGTTGTGCCTATACTGCGGTTGCTTATTCTCAAGAGCTTATGTGCACGTCTTTGGGGCTTTTGCCCTTGGGAACTTCATTATAGACATTATTCAGCTAATCTGTTGACCTAATAGCTCTTCCATTTGGTCACTGTGTTTGTGGCCAATTCATTGAAATTCCCTTTCGAGTTTGACAATGTGTGGTAGAACTAGTCAGTACTTCGTCTGTGCTTAGTGGCATATCATGTTTATACCTTTTATACTATGTTATGAGTTATCTCTACACAGTCTCATCTTTGTATAGTATCCGTACTCTCCTATCTTACTTGATTTAGATACGCACTGCTGCGTAAGTTGTTTAGCATAAAAAGTGGATACTTGTGCTGCTGGCAGCAATTGATTTTTATTTCCGCTCTTACGCTTTCTTCTTAAAAAGTTGATCAATATAATCATATATATTATTTATTTCCACAATTTTCCGGCGCATAAAATAGAATGAGACGATCCTTTGTGCCAAGTTCTTTCACCAGAAAAAGAAATTGTATATTCTCTCAAATTCTCCATACTTCGCATACCTTTACATACCTTTAGAGTGCGCTTGGTAGGCGGTAATCTAGATGGTAGTCCTAGCTTCTCACGAAATGTTACCAAGCTTGTTTTGAGTAAAAATGTTCTGTGAATATAGGATTACCATGGTAATTTGATGCCCCAAATCATAGGAATCTTATTCTCATCCAAATTGGTGTCTGTCTTAGATTATTCCCAAATATTTGCACCTAACACAAGATGTGCAACAACCGTTGGTTGGATGTCCGCCATCGGCTTCAAGCTGTCGTCCCCCGAAGACCATCCGCCACCGACCTTCCCCCGCCTCCGCCCCTAGCCGCGGCTGCTCGTCGGCCATTCACCGTCGGCCTCCACCCACTGGCCTCCCCCAGTCCTCGATGCCTCCCTTCATCGGCCATCCTCCACCGGCCTCCCCTCGACACCACCCCTCATCGGCCATCCGTCGTCGACCTCCTCCACCACCCCCTCTGATCTCTTGTCAGCTTTCCCTCGCCATCGGCCTCCACTCATCGCTGGATGCCGCCATCGACACCCTCGCCCTCCGCCGCCAAGTTCCACCATCATCAGCTGTCGCCATCTCTAACCGTTCCACCATCGGCCTCTTCTCGTCGTCAGATGTTGTTATCGATGCTCATACATATATTACTAAGGATGATTATTATATTCCGAGCACGATAATGCAAGATTCCTTGATAATAAATGGTTGGGCATCACATTCCGGGAACGCGGGAATTCCTGGTAATCTTCCATTCCATGTACCAAGCACACCTTAGCTTAGAGAGAAGACTTATAACCATTCTTAAATGTTATTATGCTTAAAAAGCTCAATGCTCGACCACCTACAATGTTTTACTCAATTCAAGCATGAGGGTACCATTGACTTCTTGGTTTGGTTCAATGTAGCTTCTATTAGATATTTTTACCATTTGTTGGAAATCGGTAGTTATACCAGATTGAGTAATTTTATTTGAAAGGAAAAAAATTATACCTATATGATAATAAATGTTCCAAAAATTAATGGGATTTACATGTATTATAAATATGATAAATATTAAACAACCCTGTTGGATATGATTGACATAAGATGAGAAAAGGAAAGATAAGATAAAAAATGAGTGTATTCGTAACAAGTTAGAGGCCGCTCCCTTAGAGGCTAAGGATAATATGAGGGAATCAATTTAGGCGGTTTGAACACGTGCCAAGGAGAGAAGGAGATCAATAAATGCCCATTTAGAAGAACTAACAAAATTATAGCCAATGATGCTGGCACAACTATAGCCGACCAAACTAAACGAAAATGGATAGAGGCAATCAAGAACCATATGTAAATTATTAATTTAACTAAGAAGATGGCCCTTTTTAGAGCAGAATGGAAAAATGAATTTATATAGCAAACCCCAAAATTTTGGGATAAAGGCTTATCATTTGTTGAACCCTAAAATATACCAACTTTCCCCATCCGTGGATATCTCCTCATGTGGGGATCTCATATTGCGGACATCTCTTGAAATGTCCGCTCCATTTTCGAAGCGGTTGCGGTTATCTCCTTAGAGATACATGCATGAACGGTTATGCCTATATTTTATGAATTGGTGAGGGAGTTATTCTCTTCCCTCACTTCCCTAAAATTGAGAAAGTGGTTGTATAACTCTTCCTCATGTATGTATACTCCACAAAAGAGAGATCCTTCTTATGATCTAAAAAAAAAATAATTCTCAAGTTTTTATAGGTTGGAGATTGCAACAAGGCTCTCCACAAAAAAGAAGAAAAAGAAGAAAAGAAGGTTAATGATCGATGGATCCCTTCTTTCTTTGAGAACCTATCTCTCCTAAAATTTTGACAGGGTATATACGTGATTGAAGGGCTTGGATGAACCCCATGGATTCTCATGACCAAGAACTTCTTGAGGACTCAAGAACATGACTTAGTTCATGTTTCCTTAACTAATTGAAAGTACAAATATATTTCTCTGGAAAATAGAAGTAATTCTATTTTCCCTCCATTTATACAAGAATATAGACTTTAAACAGTCTATAATTCTTAACAACAATTCACAAATACAAGGGAAAATGTTGCCCATTTGTATTTTGAGATAAAATAAAACTTAAACATTTGAATGGACATCTCTAGAGAACATAAAATGTATTTATTCACAATAGAGAAGATTTCAAAAAGGATATTCCTGTTTGCAGGTATCTCATACATATATATACTTGACATCCTTGAACCATATTTGTTTGCGTGCATTATGGGAAGATGTACTAATGAGTATTATAATAATTCTTCATCAAGTGACTAAAGGAGATATTCACATGAATTAATGAAGGATATCCATATTATTGTGGATATCTGAAATGGATATGCCACTAATTTAAAAATAAGACGGATATCTCCCTCTAAAAGAGATATCCGCAATAGCATACAAGGAGGCGGACATCTCCTCAAAAAGATGCTTGCACATGTTAAATACTTGATGTGGGTATTTTAAAGAAGATACCCGCAAGCTGCGGGTATCTTAAATAGATGTCTGCAAGTATAAAAAATGGAGCGGATATCTCCATAAAAGATATCCACATCCATTCAGTATAGGGTCTGGGTCCCATTTGGAGCTATCCGCCTATACTCCATGTTCCAGACTAATATGATGTGGGTCCCACTCAGAGGACCCCACAATGGTCCATTTTGACTGAGATTGGGACCTATGAATGGAGATACCCACTTGGTTATTAAAAAATGACATTAACTCCGATATCCCCCTCTTTTCAAAGTACATTTATACTCGTAATCCTCTTTGCATAAGTTCGAGATGTAAAGAAATACATATGTATCCATGTTGTAAATAAACAATATAAATGAAATCTCTTTTGATGATTATTTTATATTTCCATTCTTTTGCAAGTACATATATTTGTAATGTGATCTTTTACATAAATAATGTGATTTATAATAACCTAATAAGGTATCTCATATAGATATTTTCTAAGACAATAGGTTGTAAATAATGGTAAGTGCTTGCGCATATCGGAAGTCTCGAACCTCAAGACCTTCTTGTCAAATTTTAAAACTATAAACTTTGTTTTGTTTAAACTCTTGCTTTATCTTAATGTTCGGTCGTTAGAGGTCATAAAGAGGGTAAACATCGTTGTTGTCGTATCAAACAACCCTGTAGAAGAAGGTTATTACTGTCTGCTTGACAGTACGAGTGTATGGTAGATAAAGAACACTTCCCCCTTGTCATTTGGGGATATGGTTGACATAATTTTGTTTTATTACCTCTTTGCTTTGCCTACACTATGTGGTCTCTTATCTGCTTTGTTTTTTCCCGCTGGCCATTTCAACAGTGTAATATATACATTTTGTTACTATGCTAGTGTTCCTGTGTGCTGCTGAAAATAGTTTATTGATGGCGCACTCAGAAGGAAGAAAAATTGTTAGGAAAGTTCGGGATCCATCAGATCCCACTGGATCAGAGATAGTTAGGTATAAACAGACCGACATGTATTTCCTTTTTCTGTTTATTTCCAATGTTTTTTTATATTTTGACTTTTGCTTCTTTCTGCTTTCTACTTAGATGTTCTCAGTTGCCATATTAGCTGATCAAAATTACTTTATAAGTATGTTTGTGTGTGCAGCTGTGTTGTTCGTCTAAATGAACTGTTAGTCTTTTTTGTATTCTTCTCTTACATGGAATTTCTAATGAATTGATTATTTTAGCATATTGTTTTAGAAAGAGGTTGAATATATGATGTTATAGATCTTAAGTATGTTAAAGATGTGTCTTATCCTTTCGCTTGTAAAGCTTATTTGGTTGAGCATATTGTTCTACTTGAGACAGTTGGATGATGAATTAAGCTGTTATTTTGCTGTAGTCTGTATTGGGCCTCCGTCTCATAATCTTTGGTTTATAATGGATAACTATGGCTACATTGCTTATCGTAGACATTGATTTGGTTTTCTTTTTCTTTACATGCAGGATGGGTGAGTGATGTTGCTTCAGTTGCGTTCTGAATGCTGTACGCTTAGTCTTTTTAACAACATGTGGGTCTTCAAACAAATGGTCTTGACCTATAAGGCTTGTATTTCAGCATTTATTGGTTTAAATTACATGGATGCAAGTGCCTATATGTTTTGAGATGCATTTTGCAACGAAAGGATAATGGCCTGTTGCTAAAGTAATTTTCAGGATGTCAAAAAATTTATAAGGTCTCTTATCAAGCAGGTGATTAAACTAGTAAGTAAACAGGCACATGGTTTACCTTGAACTTGAAGTCATGGGAAAAGGTATAGAATTTTAAAATTTAGGTTGGTGAGCTTGTATATTATGTTTATATATTTTTCCCGCTGTACTGAGATAGCTCAGTTCAGTCTCCAACGATCAACAATTTATAGAGAATTCCTTTTCCCCACTGGAGAAAGAGAGGAAATCAAAGGCTTGAAACAAAAAAAACTTGGGGTATTATGTTTAAAGGTAATACCAAGATAACGGCCTCATGCTTCTTTTTTGTGTCTGCCCTCAAACCATATCTGCAACTCGCCTAATATGTTTCTGGTACAAGATATCTCAGAATCGTATAGGCCTTTTAGAAGACATGCAAAAGATGAGTCTTTTTGTAAAGAGATGCATCTGACAATAGCATCGTTACAGTTTAGCATATGTGTTGACTGCTCAGGCATTAGATATTCTGGTTAGCTTGCTAATTTCACAATTGTTCTACGATGTATAGGTGCTTGTGTCCCTTTTATTGTTCACCAGGGGTTTTCTGCCTGATATTCGTATGTTATAATAGATTATGGAGTCTATATAATGTATGCTAATAGCATTAGTCCGAATGTTATAGAAAAAAATTATTTTGTTATTTGGGTTATATTAATTGTAGAGCGTTTTTCGTCACCTCATGAAGATGGACGCGTTCGTATTTCAGGCTTGTACAGATTCCCCCTGCACATTATAGGCAAAAGTTTATTGATTGTGGGGATTCTAATCTCCCGCGGTCGCAGACAAAACTGCTGTTAATTACTTCTCGTTTTGACATGAGAGCACCACCGATTAACGGGTCATGCGTATCATATGAATTCATTCTATACTATGTGCATTTTTGAAAACAATTTTAGGCCTCTTCGACCATATCGGGGAGTATCACACGGGTCCCCCCGCTGCTTGGTCAGCGGGAGCCCCTTTTGTGGCTCGGGACAGTGCCCCGAAAAGATTTTTTTTCATGAGAGAGTGTTTTGAGTATGTCGGAGAGATTCGAAAAGGGAAAAGAGAAGGAAAGAGATGAAGAGTAAGAAGCAGGGATCCCTTTGGGAGGTCTCGAGGGCGGGAACCCTCCTTTGAAGGGGTCCTGGCAGCGGTGGACCCTTTTAGGGGGTCCTGAAAGCAGGAAACCCCTTTGGGGTTTCCGAAACTGTCACGTCCCGCTTCCCAGAGTACGCCAAGATAGGCACGTGACATAGCCAACCATGCTACCTGTGGATAGGAAAAATCCTTCCACAGTCACATTACGGCTGTAGAGATATCAAGAACAGGAAAGTAAACTAAACTATTTAGTACATGTCCATGAACCAGAATAGATGAGTCAAGAAATAATATAATATGCGGAAGCAAAAGATCCAATAAATAAAACACCTGGAAAGTAAAACTGGATATCAACAGGATCCTCACCGCTCGGTCTAACAGCGGCAGTACTACCGATCAATCTGCAACAAAGGTAGAGTATCTGGGCCATGCAAAACCCAGACGTCAGTGCGTCATAATATCAAGCAATAAATTAAACAGAGGTAGTAAGACATACAGGTATGTGTATGAACAGTAAACCAGGTATAACAGTAATATAAATGAGAACAGGGAGGGTAATGTGAAGTGAGTAATCTAGACTGGTCTAATGGGTTAACTACTCTCAGGTCTTTGAAATCAATTTGATGAATTATCGATGTAACTCAATAGTATCCCGTGCATGTAGGTAATGACGAGTGATGTTAGCAGCATCACCCCGGGGCTGGTCTAGCCCGTAAGACTTATCAGAAAAGGTATCGAACTGTCGAGTTACAAGTCAGATTTCATCATTGATTTCTCCATACCCCCAAGTTATATATGTTCAAGTCAGGTATTAAAAAATCTGGAGCTAATGCCAACACAGGATCAAGCAGGTACATGTTTGTCTGGATAGACAACAGGAAATGTCCGTAGGGACAACATGTCAGGTTTGTTGGCATTAGTAACAAGATCGGGTAACAGGTAAAGCCATGGTACATTAGGTCAAGTCAGGTAGTATATACAGGTATCATGTCGTGTCAAGAAGTGCACGGTATCACGTCGTGTCAAGTAATAGGTGTATCAAGTCATGTCAGGGGTGCACAACATGTCACGTGGGTGCTCATAATCAAGCTAACATAAGCATGGGTATACAAAACAAGTATGGGGTACTAATGGAACAATAAAATGGAACATTGTAATGTGGTATGCAAATAGGTACAGATTAAAGCATATGGATGCACGGTTATCGATTTGGGTTAAGCGGATAGTTAACAAATATGGAATGTTAAAATCACACTAATATGTATTAAATGATCTAGGAATGCAATTATATATATAATAGGTTAAATGGATGCAAACGGGTGTTCGATAGGGTAGAAACTATTAAAAGGTACTATGGGCTATGCAGATAATTATTATGTGATTTAAACATGAACGTGGGTACCACGTATTGTAAACTAAAATGCAACATGATATGTTTCAAGTTCTAAATCTAAAATGATATAATGGAACATCGAATGTTAAAATGCAACATGTGACATTAGATTAAATCTACATGTTTAACATGTAATTAAATAAGTATAAAATAATAGGAATAGCATATAGCAAGTTTTACTTGTCTAGACGGAACGAGAACGGATGTGTACGGAACGTCCTACGTCGGCGAAATATCGCGACGCGCGCACGGTACACGGAACGGGTCCCAATAACGCACGAGGGTGATCACGGAGGTCAGGTACGTCGTCTGGATCGTCGGCGTCATGTCCGGCTCCGGCGATCGCTGGAAATACAGAAATCAAGAAAGTGAAGAAAAGGGAAAAGGAAAGAAGAGGAGAAAGAAGAAGAGGGAATGTTTCTTACTGGGGTTGTAGGTGCATAGGGATCAGAAGAGGCGAGAGGACGACGACGAGATCAACGGATCTCCGGCAATGGGGTTTTTCCGGCGAGGCAGAGGGTTTCTTGATTAGGGTTTACTTGACGTCAGGGCATTGGAGAGGTGTAGAAAAGATCTGGTGTTGATGAGAGGAGAGTGGAGGAAGAGGAGGAGAAGGTGGTGATGACGAGATAAGGCCGACTGCGAGTTGGTTGGAACTCCGGCGAGCTGCGGGGGAAGTGAGGTGTAGGTTTCTGGGTTCTTGGTTGTGAGGTTTGGTGTGCAGGGTCGGGTTCTGGGTTGGCCGAGAAAGGAGAGGAGGCGGAGGAGATGTCGAGGTGACAAGGATGGTCGGAGCTAGGGTCAAGATTAGGGTTTCGGTGGGATCTCGTCGTGGGGTGCAGGGTGCTCGGTGACGAGGGAAGGTGTTGGGGTTTCAGAGTTGGTGTTGAAGTGGAGGTGGAGACGAGGGTGATGATGTCGGGGAGATGGCGAGGCGGCGATGGGAGCGACGACGGCCACGAGGAGGAGAGCTGTGGTTTTGGGTTCGCGAGAAAGAAAAAATGAGAGGAAAGGAGGAAGAAATAATATATATGGGAGAGAGAATAAGCGAGAGGAGAGAGAGATTCTGAGATCGAGAAGAGAGAGAGACGCGTGAACAGTGAGGATTGATAGATTTGGCGTTTAGTGGGAGAGAGAGAAAGGGAGAGGGGAGGAGAGAGAGAGGTAAAGAAAACAGATAGAGAAAGGAAGAGTGTGCTGTGTTAGGTAATTAATGATATATAAATATAATATATATTATATATAATAGAGATGGAAAAAGAGAGAGATGCGAGTGGTTAGAAATAGGTTAGGAAAATATAATATGTATGCATATAGTTAGGAGAGAGAGAAGTGCAGTTAGTATTTTGAAAATATATTTGAACTGTTAGTGTTAGTTTTGGTGATGAAATATAACGAATATATTTTAATAGTATAATATTAAATGAATATAATATTAGTCCGTTTTGAGATTTTGGCAAATACAAAGTTACTCCAAAACATGCCCGGGTCGGGTCTAAAAATCCGGTTTTAAAATATGAAAAATATATGCGACTTCCAAATTTCAAAATGAATGCTCAGGTAACGAAAATGTATACCCCTAAGAACGGATGCACGTACGTGCGCGTAGCCATCCAAACACGTCCGTTTCACTGAACGGGACGAGAACAAGATACGCGGATGCTACCACGGGGTTAGGGGTATCATGCAGGCTATGAAATGTATTTTAAAAATATTTTACGTGACTTAAAATGTTATATGGTAAAAAATGCCATGCCAGATAAAATGCCAGTATGCGATAAAGTTAAAATGCACAAGTCTACATAACAAGTCAGGGTGATTCATAAATATGAATCAAACAAGTTTCAAGCAAGCGGGTCGGGTCGAATGCAATGTAAAATGTAAAATACCATTCGCACCTAAAACACGTTAAATCAATAAAATACCACAGACAAATAAATACGGGAACTAGAATTGGTATAACTGAACTAGGGTGTTACATTATACCCAACTATAAAAAGAATTTCGTCCTCGAAATTCTAAGAACAAGAAAGGATAAACAATCAACAAACTACAAGAATAGGTGTGGAAACTTCGGCCGGATTTCATCTTCTCGTTCCCAAGTTGATTCTCTATGCGAGCGATTTCCCCAAGAAACTAGTACAAGTGGGATAACCTTGTTCTTAAGAATCTTTTCCTTTCGATCCACACTCGACATCGGTCGCTCCTCAAAGGTCAAACCTTCTCGTACAGTCAGCTCTGAATGATCCAGCACGTGTGTTTCATCTCGAACATACTTACAGAGTTGAGATACATGAAACACGTCATGAACATTTGCCAAACATTGCGGGAACGCCAATCGATACGCTACTTCTCCAACACGCTCCAAAATCTCAAAAGGTCCAACGAATTGAGAACTAAGCTTTCCTCGACTTCCGAAATGAATCACCCCTCTAATCGGTGATATCTTCAAGAATACCAAATCACCAACGGCGAACTCTAGAGGTCTTCTCGATATACCTGCCCAACTCTTTTGTCGGTCTTGTGCTGCTTTCATATGATTCCGGATAGTATTAACCTTCTCTACTGCTTGCACGATCAAATCCGGTCCCAACAATTTTCGTTCTCCAAGATCGTCCCAACAAACGGGTGAACGACACTTGCGACCATACAACGCTTCGAATGGAGCCATCTGAATAGTCGCCTGAAAACTGTTGTACGAAAACTCCACCAAGTGTGGATGATTCTTCCATGAACCTTTGAAGTCTAACATGCAAGCTCTTAACATGTCTTCAAGAGTTTGGATCGTTCTCTCCGACTGGCCATCTGTTTGAGAATGATAAACTGTGCTAAACTTCAATCGAGTCCCCAAACTTTCCGGTAAGCTCCTCCAGAAGTGTGATAAGAAACGGGTGTCACGGTCGGACACGATGCTCGCCGGTACTCCATACAATCTTACAATCTCCTGCATGTACCGCTCTGCCAAAGCTTCTGTTGTTTGACCAACTCGAAATAGTATGAAATGAGCTGCCTTGATCAATCGATCAACAATCACCCAAACTGCATTGTTGCTTTTGGACTTCGCGGTAAAGCCGTCACGAAATCCATGGTTATATGTACCCACTTCCATTGAGGAGTCGGAAGTGGTTGCAATAAACCAGCAACCCTTTGATATTCAGCCTTAACTTGCTGACACACCAAGCACTTTGCTACAAAGCGGGCAATCTCCCGTTTCATGCCTTCCTACCAAAAATGCTGTCGTATAACTCGGTACATTTTCGTGCCTCCTGAATGTATGGAATATGCGGAATTGTGTGCCTCCTTCATAACTTCTTCATGAACATCTCATTTTGGCACACACAAACTACTACCATATTGCAACGAAACATCTTCATGCATTAACAAGTCCGTTCGAAGTCCAGCTTCAACCTGTTCTTGAAATTTCTGCAATCTTGGGTTCTGCGACTGCACTGCTTTAATATTCTCGATCAATGACGACTGTACTTGCAGCTGCATTAACTGTCTCGAAGAATACGGTAGCACAATCTCCAAATCAAATTTTCGAAAGTCTTCAATAAGTTCATTCTGTGCAGTCAACATCTAAGCGCATCCGGCACAATATTAACTTTCTCCGGATGGTATTTAAGATCAAGATCGTAGTTAGCCATCAGCTCCAACCATCTACGCTGCCTCATATTAAGCTCCTTCTATATGAACACATACTTTAGGCTTTTGTGATCGGTGAAAACCTTGACCCTTTCGCCCAATAAGTAGTGTCTCCAAATCTTCAAGCGAAAATGACAGTTGCTAGCTCCAAGTCATGAGTTGGGTAATTCTTCTCATGGGTCTTCAACTGTCTCGATGCGTACGCTATAACCTTCCCATGCTGCATTAAAACACATCCCAATCCTTTCCCAGATGCGTCGCTGTGAATCACTAATCCTCCGGAACAGTCTGGCACGGTTAAAATAGGAGCGGTAATCTCTGTTTTAACGCCTCAAAAGCTGACGCACACTTATCCGTCCACACAAATGGTACTTCTTTGCGCGTAAGCTTGGTCAAAGGCTCAGCCAAACGAGCAAAATTCTCCACGAACCTTCTGTAATACCCGGCAAGTCCAAGAAAGCTTCTGATTTCTGCAACGTTCTTTGGAATCGGCCAATCTCGAACTGCTGCAATCTTTTCGGGATCAACGGCGCTTCCATCTTCAGACACGACATGTCCCAAAAACTTTACTTCTTGAAGCCAAAACTTGCACTTGCTCATCTTTGCATACAATTTTTCTTGCCTCAACGTCTGCAGTGCGATTTTCAAATGTTCAGCATGCTCTTCAATACTTTTGGAGTAGAACAGAATATCATCAATGAACACCACTATAAACTGGTCCAAGAATGGTGAAAAGATTCGGTCCATCAAGTCCATAAATATCGCCGGTGCATTCGTTACTCCGAAAGGCATCACTAAATACTCGTAATGTCCATACCGAGTTCGGAACGCCGTCTTGCAAATATCTTCTGTTTTAACTTGGACCTGATGATATCCGGATCGCAAATCCAGCTTCGAGAATACCCTCGCGCTACTAAGCTGCTCAAATAATTCGCCAATGCGAGGGATCGGGTACTTGTTCTTAATAGTCACCCGGTTTAATTCTCGATAATCGATGTATATCTTCCTTGTGCCATCTTTCTTCTTGACTAGAAGAACTGGAGCTCCCCAAGGTGAATTGCTGCGACGAATCCAACCCTTATCAAGCAATTCGGTAACCTGCTTCTTGACTTCTTCCAACTCTCCTGGTGCCATTGGATAGTACGCTTTAGAGACTGGCGCTGCACCAGGAACAAGATCAATCGCGAACTCTACGTCTCGCTTCGGCGGTAAACCTGATATGTCCTCGAACAAGTCCATGAAATCTCGAACAACAGCTGGCGCTTCCTCCTTAACAACTTCCATCGATGAAAGAACACTGTTTGTCGGCCTAGCCCTAAACTCGACTGGCCCGACAGAACTGCTTCCTCCAGCAAAATGAACTCCGGATGTCCGGGAATCTGAAAAATCACTTTCTTTGCCCTACAATCAATGTGAGCGTGAAAAGTGCCAAGAAAATCCATTCCCAAGACAACTTCAAACAAAGGGATGCACCAGAATTGAATAATTCTAATGTGGAAAAGACATGAATAAGTAGGATACCTGAAACGATTTCACCTGAAGCCAAACACTGAAGAAGATAAACACGGTAAACAAAACTCAAGCTTACGATAAAACATGAACTGGAAAGCAAGAGAAACAAGGCAACATAACGATCATGGAATAAAGAAGTGAATCAAGATCAGGACTCCAAGTTACTTAAATAGAGTACCGCATTATAACCATGCTGCAGTTCATAGTTACAATCACATAACTCCACTCAAGTCGCCCAAATCCTAATATCAGAATCAAGGAACAGGGAGAAACAATAGAGAACCAAAAAGGTTTCAAGTCGAGATGCAAAGTGGTTTGCATATCGTCAAGGCAAAGGATAAGAGAAAGATATGATTCAAGAATCATGATAGCAATGTGGCAGGACATGTTCCTAATCACAAGTATTCTGATTCGTGTATTGGGTCCAATACCCAACTATAAAAGAATCAAACCCGATTAACCTATATCCTATGGCTCTGATACTAAACAAACCATGTCACGCCCCGCTTCCCAGAGTACGCTAAGATAGGCACGTGACATAGCCAACCATGCTACCTGTGGATAGGAAAAATCCTTCCACAGTCACATTACGGCTGTACAGATACCAAGAACAGGAAAGTAAACTAAACTATTTAGTACATGTCCATGAGCCAGAATAGATGAGTCAAGAAATAATATAATATGCGGAAGCAAAAGATCCAATAAATAAAACACCTGGAAAGTAAAACTGGATATCAACAGGATCCTCACCGCTCGGTCTAACAGCGGCAGTACTCCTGATCAATCTGCAACAAAGGTAGAGGATCTGGGTCATGCAAAACCCAGACGTCAGTGCGTCATAATATCAAGCAATAAATTAAACAGGTAGCAAGACATACAGGTATGTGTATGAACAGTAAAACATGTATAACAATAATATAAATGAGAACAGTGAGGGTAATGTGTAGTGAGTAATCTAGACTTGGTCTATTGGGTTAACTACTCTCAAGTCTTTGAAATTAATTTGATGAATCATCGATGTAACTCAATAGTATCCCGTGCATACCCGGGATCACGGTCTATGACTCTTGGGCTGAATCCGAGACGTGCCGCAAGGCAGTAAAGGGTGGATAGTATCCCGTGCGTGCCCGGGATCACGGTCTATGACTCTCGGGCTGAATCCGAGACGTGCCACAAGGCAGTAAAGGGTGGTAGGTAATGACGAGTGATGTCAGCAGCATCACCCTGGGGCTGGCCTAGCCCGTAAGACTGATCAGAAAAGGTATCGAACTATCGAGTTACAAGTCAGGTTTCATCATTGATTTCCCCATACCCCCAAGTTATATATGTTCAAGTCAGGTATTAAATAATCTGGAGCTAATGCCAACACATGATCAAGCAGGTACAGATTTGTCTGGATAGACAACAGGAAATGTCCGTAGGGACAACAGGTCAGGTTTGTTGGCATTAGTAACAAGATCGGGTAACAAGTAAAGCCATGATACATTAGGTCAAGTCAAGTATATACAGGTATCATGTCGTGTCAAGAAGTGCACGGTATCACGTCGTGTCAAGTAATAGGTGTATCAAGTCATGTCAGGGATGTACAACATGTCACGTGGGTGCTCATAATCAAGCTAACATAAGCATGGGTATACAAAACAAGTATGGGGTACTAATGGAACAATAAAATGGAACATTGTAATGTGTTTGCAAATATGTACAGATTAAAGCATATGGATGCACGGTTATCGATTTGGGTTAAGGGGATAGTTCCAACATTAATTAAATACGGTTTAACAAATATGGAATGTTAAAATCACACTAATATGTATTAAATGATCTAGGGATGCAATTATGTATATAATAGGTTAAATGGATGCAAACGGGTGTCCGATAGGGTAGAAAATATTAAAAAGTACTATGGGCTATGCAGATAATTATTATGTGATTTAAATATGGACGTGGGTACCACGTATTGTAAACTAAAATGCAACATGATATGTTTCAAGTTCTAAATCTAAAATGATATAATGGAACATCGAATGTTAAAATGGAACATGTGACATTAGATTAAATCTACAGGTTTAACATGTAATTAAATAAGTATAAAATAATAGGAATAGCATGTAGCAAGTTTTACTTGCCTAGACGGAACGAGAACGGATGTGTACGGAACGTCCTACGTCGGCGAAATATCGCGACGCGTGCACGGTACACGGATCGGGTCCCAATAACGCACGAGGGTGATCACGGAGGTCAGGTACGTCGTCTGGATCGTCGGCGTCATGTCCGGCTCCGGCGATCGCTGGAAATACAGAAATCAAGAAAGTGAAGAAAAGGGAAAAGGAAAGAAGAGGAGAAAGAAGAAGAGGGAATGTTTCTTACTGGGGTTGTAGGTGCACAGGGGTCAGAAGAGGCGAGAGGACGACGACGAGATCAACGGATCTCCGGCAATGGGGTTTTTCCGGCGAGGCAGAGGGTTTCTTGATTAGGGTTTACTTGACGTCAGGGCATTGGAGAGGTGTAGAAAAGATCTGGTGTTGATGAGAGGAGAGTGGAGGAAGAGGAGGAGAATGTGGTGATGATGAGATAAGGCCGACTGCGAGTTGGTTGGAACTCCGGCGAGCTGCGGGGGAAGTGAGGTGTAGGTTTCTGGGTTCTTAGTTGTGAGGTTTGGTGTGCAGGGTCGGGTTCTGGGTTGGCCGAGAAAGGAGAGGAGGCGGAGGAGATGTCGAGGTGACAAGGATGGTCGGAGCTAGGGTCAAGGTTAGGGTTTCGGTGGGATCTCGTCGCGGGGTGCAGGGTGCTCGGTGACGAGGGAAGGTGTTGGGGTTTCAGGGTTGGTGTCGAAGTGGAGGTAGAGACGAGGGTGATGATGTCGGGGAGATGGCGAGGCGGCGATGGGGGCGGCGACGGCCACGAGGAGGAGAGCTGTGGTTTTGGGTTCGCGAGAAAGAAAAAATGAGAGGAAGGGAGGAAGAAATAATATATATGGGAGAGAGAGAATAAGCGAGAGGGGAGAGAGAGATTCTGAAATCGAGAGGAGAGAGACGCGTGAACAGCGAGGAGAGATAGATTTGGCGTTTAATGGAAGAGAGAGAAAGGGAGAGGGGAGGAGAGAGAGAGGTAAAGAAAACAGATAGAGAAAGGAAGAGTGTGCTGTGTTAGGTAATTAATGATATATAAATATAATATATATTATATATAATAGAGATGGAAAGAGAGAGATACGAGTGGTTAGAAATTGGTTAGGAAAAATATAATATGTATGCATATAGTTAGGAGAGAGAGAGAAGTGCAGTTAGTATTTTGCAAATATATTTGAACTGTTAGTGTTAGTTTTGGTGATGAAATATAACGAATATATTTTAATAGTATAATATTAAATGAATATAATATTAGTCCGTTTTGAGATTTTGGCAAATACAAAGTTACTCCAAAACATGCCCGGGTCTGGTCTAAAAATCCGGTTTTAAAATATGAAAAATATATGCGACTTACAAATTTCAAAATGAATGCTCAGGTAACGAAAATGTATACCCCTAAGAACGGATGCACGTACGTGCGCGTAGCCATCCAAACACGTCCGTTTCACTGAACGGGACGAGAACAAGATACGCGGATGCTACCACGGGATTAGGGGTATCATGCAGGCTATGAAATGTATTTTAAAAATATTTTACGTGACTGAAAATGTTATATGATAAAAAATGCCATGGCAGTTAAAATGCCAGTATGCGATAAAGTTAAAATGCACAAGCCTACATAACAAGTCAGGGTGATTCATAAATATGAATCAAACAAGCGGGTCGGGTCGAATGCAATGTAAAATGTAAAATACCATTCGCACTCAAAACACGTTAAATCAATAAAATACCACAGATAACTAAATACGGGAACTGGAATTGGTATAAATGAATTAGGGTGTTACAGAAACAAGGGATCCCTTGGAGGGGATCCCAGAGTAAGGTTGAACACTGGTGCGTCCCATGTTCAAGTTGTGAACAGGGACATGGGTTGCGACCCATGTTCCCATGGATCTCATGAGAGATCCGATGCCGAGAGGGTTCCTCGGAGTGAAAGCTCATAGCTTTCACCCCAAAGTCCTCGATATTATACATCTTGATGTTGAAACCGATGAGTTTCACCATGGTTCTTCATCCATGGTGCTAGCTTGGGATATGATTTCACCCCAAGACCTCTCCCTCCTCTGTTTTCCTTAGATTTGATGTAGAAAATCAATGTCTTTTCTCTTGTTTTAAGTCTTAGGGTAGTTTTATTTAGGTTTTTGAGTAGAAAAAAACTATTTTTATGGGTTTTCTTGTGGTTGAAGATGAAGCGAGGGATTAGAGAAAAAATCACCTCAAGAGAGGTGGATACTCGAAACCCTAGAGAATAGAAAGAGAAGTAAAGTAATTATTACCTCGTATGGTTGGCTTTTATAGCCTTATATATTTGCATCTTAGCCCTTGGGTTTTATAATTTTGGCTTTTTGCCCATTCTTTTACATAGGTGCATACTTTTTGCAGTTTAGCACTTGGGCTTTACAAAACTG
Source organism: Agapanthus africanus (assembly GCA_030015575.1). Taxonomy (NCBI): domain Eukaryota; kingdom Viridiplantae; phylum Streptophyta; class Magnoliopsida; order Asparagales; family Amaryllidaceae; genus Agapanthus; species Agapanthus africanus. The sequence continues at coordinate 402,338,828 of CM057349.1, read as the reverse complement.
GTTTTTTTCCCATTTCTCTTACATTTATTCTTAGAAATTACATTTAAATTTATTTATTGCATTCTTCTTTTCTCTCCTTGGCATAGGACCGGCCTCCATGCTTGAGCTTGGACTTGGCTTTGGCCGGGCTCGGGCCTGCTTGGGTTCAGGTTCAGGCTCGGACCCACTTGGCTTAGGTTTCGGGCTCAGACTCACTTGGCTTAGGTTCGGGCTTGGGACCAGGGCCACTTTTTGGGCCCTTATTTTGACCTTTGACTTTTTGATTTTGGCAATGAGGTGTAATTTTTGACCCAACATCAATCTGCTGATGCATGCTTAACTCCTAAAGGGCTTGTGCTTATCTTGAGGCATGGCTTTCAGGATTTGTGAAAGATTGGTAACAAAGGTGAACATGAGATTGAAAATTGGGAGAGCGTCTAATGGCATTTCATGACAAACATCTATTAGAACAAACAAAAAATTAAATATTTAAGCAATAAGCTCAGTGTTTTAAAAGTGGAAAAGAAAAGCGGAACGGTCAACGAGCCAAAACCCTTAAGCGCTGTTTAAGTGCTTAAACGGCCGCTCAGAAATCAGAACAGCGGTGTTTCATCAATATTCCTTTTTTTGTTAATAAATAATGATTCTCATTACATTCTAACTATTTTTATGTTACTTTTGTACTAGCAAATGCCTAAATTTAACCCAAAATTTAACAAATTTGCTTAGACAATATATTATTTGCTAAATTATGCTCAAATAATTCAACGCAAAATTGAAATTTTCTTAGAATTTATTAGCTTATATAGTGCTTATAAGCTTTTCGATACCCAGCATCAAGCGTCATAGCTCAAATCAGTAAAAATACTTTAAAAAATTATTTAAAAAAAAGTATAATTGTAGCTCAAAACCAGATAAAGTCAAAATCGAATTAGAATTTCAAGATCGAAATTCAAAAACTACTCGAAATCGAAATAAAAAACTGAAGGCCTGCTATTTAGATCTCGACTTCTTGAAGTTGATAAGTCTAAAATTTTGGAATTTTGAAACCCAAATCCTGAAGTGTCTTAAAGTCGGCTCGACAATCGTGGGATTTATCGAGTCGAGCACGAAGGATAGAAATAACGTGGAAAAGGAGAAAAAGAAAAGATGGAATGTCGTATTAATTGGTATTTATGTATTCTTACTCCAATACCAATACTTTTATTATATTTATGAGGTGTATACATCAATAAAATAGATTATGCAATATCACGCGCTTAAGCGGGATAAAACAGAGCGGCAAAACCTGCTCGGCCGCTTAAGCGCCGCTTTTTGAAACACTGAGTAAGCTAATCGGTAATCATCATATACAAAGATAGCATCCTTAATTGGTGTATTATGAATTTGTTTGTACAGGTACTTTTCTTCTATTTTCTGTAAATATATAGGTATGATTTTGGCAATATGGGGCTCTGTCTTATATAGTTACACCCACACACAAACGTTGGCCTCCTTATATATGTTTGTCTGTGGGTGGGAATGTGTTTATTTGTATGTTTAGCTATAGCAAAAAAAAACAGTAGTAGCCACCAATTATTACAATAATACAGGCGCCTTGTAATAATGGCATAATATGACTTTAAAAGCAAAGTTATACCTATTACATTAGATCTAGCTTCGATGATCTGCTGTATATATCAACAAAGGCAGTAACACCCTCCTTTCGTAGATAGATTACCCCATGCAATATGTTGTAGTAGGTTTTCAACAAAAGATGATTGATGCAATAACTAGTTTTGACTTTAGTATAGTTCATAGGTATTCAACATGCGAACAAACAAATGAATACCTTAGAGTATCGTATCTCCACCTATTAGCTAGTGGGGAAGTCCTTTAAATTCATGATGTTGATACTTAAATATTATGTTTCAGTATGGTTGTCAATGTAAATTGTTCACAGAGCATGCATGACTACTCGTGTATCACTTTAATAATATTTCATGTCAACTTCATGAATGGATAGTACTTTCTCTTGCACTTTTTTTCACTTCAATAGATAGGTTGGCTCTTGAATGACTTTGTTTTGTTTTTTTCCTTTCCTCAGGCACTTTGTTCCAAATCTTACAATTGGAGCTCCAGTCATTGAAAGTCTGCGGAAGCACACAAAGTAACAACATTATGGAACTTAACTCTAGCCCTTACCATGCCAATATCAGTCTCATGGATATTTAACTGTTTATACTTGGTATGTTGCTTTCATTGTTGTCTAGAGCATACTTGGACTGCCATCTTATGGTTACGAATCCGCTAGATTATGTGGAACCATTTGCTAAGGCCGGGGCTTCAGGTTTCACATTTCATGTTGAAGTGTCAAAAGGTAGTTTATGACACTTCTAGGCATCTATGTAGATTTTCGTTTATGTGTTAGGGTTTTTATCTATTAAATAAAGTGTATATTTATTTTTTTTTCATTTGCTTTTTTTTCTTTTTTTAATTCCTGGAAGAAAAGTTTTCACTAATTTGTTTCTTTTGATTAAAAAATGTAAATAAAAAAATTGCAGACAATTGGCAAGAACTTATCCACAGAATCAAGACAAGGGGCATGCGAGCTGGTGTAGCACTGAAGCCCGGAACTCAAATTGAAGAAGTTTATCCATTGGTGAGTTTGCTATTTGGCAGAGATAACCTTCGGCTAAGACTTTGAGTACCTGCTTGATATATTTAAATTCTAATATATGATCTATTGATGGCAATTATATCTATTTTACCCATGGCATCACTAAATCAAAAACTATAAGAAGACAACTTCAACAATAGATGAAAATTCAAATGATAATCTAGGATATTTAGGCTCTATAGAGTATTGCAGCAGCTTGTTAACCAATACCCTCAATTAATTGTCATTTGGGGTTTATTTTATTTTGTTGTGTTTAATGCACTACACTATATCTTCCACATGTTGTTCCAAGATTGCCTATAGACTGTTTTACTCATCTAACTTCTTTAATTCTCGATTATGTGTTAATATAACCTTTTGTTGAAAATGGACAACAAATATGGGCACATGTGCATTTGCTTGCTTTCTTTGATTGCCTCAAATAACATTTATCTATTTAGGAAAAATGAATCATTGCAGGTTGAAGAGATTTTATGCATGTAAATCATGTTAAACAGTTTTCATTAATTTCAGTGATGTATATATCTCTAGATAGACAGTAATTCTTTTGCTGGCACTAGCATTTTGGATTTGATTTTGGCCTAGCATATTGACCTTCATTGGACCAGTTTGCCAAATGAGTTATTGGCTTCCCTTTAATCTCCTCTTCTGGATACGCGCATAATGAATTGATATGATAATATAACTCCATATATGCAACTGAAAGCTGTAGGTTGATGAGCTCTAGAGTTTAGCAACGAGCTTTTCACATAATGATATTAGTTTGAAAAGCCAAAATAGTGACTAGTTTAATGTAGACTTCACATACTTATAATTTGATTTCCATCGCTTTAGTGACCTCAAGGTTTTTGTGAGCATGTGTTGGTGTTCTGTTAGAATTATAATATTAGATTTAATTTGAAATGTGAAATTGGTCTATTTCATGCTTGCCAGGTTGAAAGTAGTGATCCTGTAGAGATGGTCCTTGTGATGACAGTGGAACCTGGATTTGGAGGTCAAAAGTTTATGCCAGAAATGATGAACAAGGTACATAATTTTTTAGAATCTGACACAGCTTGGACATTTTAAGGCCTTAATCGGACAATTTGGTAATACACCTTTTTTCTCTCTTTTCTTTTCCGGGTGAAAACCTGGTGATACTTCAAATCATCTAAAGGTCCGAAACATGATAATGTCGTCATTCCACTGAAATGCTTTGAACTACTAAATTTAGTCAAATCTGTCACTGCTTCGAGTAAAGGTCCTTTGTTTTTTTAGAGTCCAGCTGATTATCATCATTGATCAAACAAATGCATCAGTATATATTCAAGAAGATATAGACCCTATTACCTATCGTCAAAGTTTCTGAGAAGTTAATGACTAGTTCTGTCTGGTTTCATAAATATGAATATACGAGACCCGCTTCTTGATTCTCTGATCAACACTTGTCGTTCAGACCTAATTTAACTGAATCTCTTCAATTATCAGGTTCGGGCATTGAGAAAGAAGTACCCTTCCCTGTATATAGAGGTATGACTGATCTGTTCATGGTTACCAGATTCTCTGTGCACATTATTACCCTCTACTTAATTACATCTGTGTTTCTTTTATAAAATTCGGACTAAAATACTGGAGTTGATGATTTTTTTATTTTTATTGTAATTGTAATCCTGCACTCTTCGAGCATTCTTGATTTTGCAAGCATTGGTCCAGCCTTATTTGCATGTTTGATCTGCTTACAGATATATAAAGGATTTTTTTAAAGAAATGATTGTAGACCTGAAACAAGGTTGACAGCAATTGCAACATTATTAGGGTTTGGTTATAATGATGTCAATTAATCGACCTAACTATATTACCATATTGTGCATTCATGAAGGTGGACGGCGGTTTGGGCCCATCAACCATCGATATGGCAGCTTCAGCTGGAGCAAACTGTATCGTTGCTGGAAGCTCGGTATTTGGTGCTGCAGAACCTGCAGAAGCTATTTCAGTTCTGAGGAAGAGTGTTGAAGCAGCCCAACCAAAAAGTTGATCTTATCGATTTTTTTGAAGAATGTGTACGCTTTCGCTTTGAAAAACGGTGCTTGTAATAATAATTCAAATGTACTATCATCATTTTCACTGGATGCAAGGGCAGCGCTTTAAGAAGAATGGGATCCATGTATGTATTTTAATTTAAATCGCATTAATGGGTTGAACTGGAATTGATAATATGAAGAAAATAATCATTCGCTGTCTCATCTTGTTTGTTCTGAGTAAGCAGAATCTGTCAACTGTGTGCAAATAATCATCTACTAATCTTTCTTCCTCTTCTTTGCACTCTCCATGTCTTCTATCTTTTTGTTCTTTTCTGTTCTTTTTGTTGATTGTGTTTTATGTAACTAATTATGGAACTTTTTGTACCGAATGTGCTCGGTTCATTTTGTCGATAACAGAAGTTGGGGTTTTATATCTTTTTATAAGGTGGGTCGATTTGTCGATAACAGAAGTCAGGGTTTTATATCTTTTTATAAGGTGGGTATGTGTTAACGATGAGTTGATTGCAACTGCAAATTTTATAACAGCAAATATTATTCCTATGTATTCTGATGCAAGGGATAGAAGTTTTTGATGATCATCAGATAGCTTGTGCCTTGAGACATATTAAACACATTGATCTGCCTGTAAGGTTAAAATTGCATGATACATAAAGACATGCAAGGCCTCGTTGAAATCATGTGAGCGTTTTCTATCACACCAATTTTGTGGTATTATAGGTTAGTTCTACTATTCATTCACTCTGCACTAAAATTATCTACATGTAATTTTCTTAGTCTAGTTTGGATTTTAGTTTCCTGATACCATGAATCCATGATAAATTATAAAATATTGGAGTGAACTAAAGAATAGCATAACCAAATCTCTTATGAATTATCTTTAGTAGAATTCAGTATTAAAAAAATTCACCAGTTTAAAATGAATCCAAGTTAATTAGACCTCTTAGAGAGATGTTACTTAAGTGTAAAGTTTTCTATACAATTTGCCTTAATATGTTGGTTAGGACACTCTTCATTTCATCAAGTGTATCCTGACTTGTATTTCATACTATCCAAGAATCAATTCTTAAATGAGAAGAATATGATCATACCTTATTTTATAATTTATGTTGGTTTTTTAAGATAATGTTTATATATAATGGAATATCATTTCTATTCTTTAAAAATTAAAAACGAATAAGTATCTCTATTGTTTTAATACCAAAGAGAGTCTTCATATTGAAATTGTCAATTTTATTATCATTATAATAGTGGCAAAAAAATTTCTCATAGTTGTCAGAGAATTAATTTATGAAAGCCATAGCTAATTTTCAAATCTTCCAAATTTTTTTCGAGTAATAAATTGTTAGCAAATTAAAGTAACTAAGAACATATCTCAACTATTATAATACGAAGATGAGAGGTTGTGTGGGGCTCTCACACTTTTTTTGAATTTAATATTCAAAAAACGAGAAAGTTCCTTAATTTATTCTAACACGATTTGCATCATCGATTCTTTTGATAAAAGAAAATCTTTTAGAATAAACAACAATTAGATCATAAGATATAGATTTAAAAAATTATATTTATGGAAATGGTTATGGTCAACAAAACTTTAGCAATTATTACAAATCTAAAACTATGTTCAAAAACAAAATTATTCAAAAATAAAAATTAGCAAATCCATTTTTATGGATAATAAGTTTCTTCACAGCAAATCACACTATATACAGTATTCTCTAAAGGACATATGACAAGCGAGATTTTTATGCTTTATGCTTTTGAGAACATAAAATCATTACTAATTTCTCAAACCTTCAAATCAATTATAAGATGATAAATTAGTAAGCAAATTAAAGCAATAAAGCACATGCATATTTATATTATATAAAAATTCTGTAATTTATATATCTTACCGATTCTATCATGTGCATCGCACATATCGTAACGCTAAGTATATTAAACTGACAGAATTAACAAATCTCTATATTTTTTCATAATTTCTTTTATTAGTTTAATTACAAGCATCATAGATAAGGTACTGAAAGTCCACTATATATACTCCAATTTGATGCATTTATTTTTTATGCAACTATATCAAACACATTTGTTCATCACACCTACAAGATATTATAATATGAAGAACTTAAAAGATAATTTTTTGTTCTGATGAATGGACAAATTGGTGGCTATTTTCATGGAGCAAAATGTACCTGGCAAGCTGACCATCCTCTCTGCATTATTCATTTTATCATCAAAATTTCCGGAGTCCTTTTAAATGCAAATTCTCTCGCCTCTTATATGCAATGTCACTGTAAATTTCACTAATGGTGGAAAAGTCTAAATTTAAGGATTATTAATTTTCAGGTGAGGGATATACATAGCGATCCTAAATGGGGAAACATGTACCGCTATCACCGTGAGATCCCCATTCTTGCCAAGCTTCTTTTTTATGGCTCTCAGGTAATGTACTTCTTTGCTTTCTATTTTTATGTGCACACTGGCTGTTTGTTGATATGCCCATCTGAGTAACAAGATAAAAAAATATAAAAAATAAATAAAAATCTAAGAGTCCACCCCCTTTGGACTCTACAAAATCATGCTCAAGCCTCTTCCCACCCACCCCCCCCCCCCCCACCCCCCCTTTTTCCCGTCTCAATTTGCAAGCCTACAAAATGTTGACAGCGATACTTCTCTGTGAACAAGGTTAATAGCTTGCATCCTACATTCATCTCTCTAATACAATATGTGAAGGCCTCCAGCAAAATTCTTACCACATTTGGTATAACTCTCATATTAGAGCTATTTCTATAATCTTTGGAAGCGGATGAAGCTGTTGGGTTGTTTTGTGAAGTAGGGTTGAATAACAGTGAGTTAAATAGAGTATTCATATGGGTGTAGCGGTAGAGATATATGACAAAGAGGGGGCTAAGAGTGGCATATACAAACTCTATAATCTTCGCACAAGTCTTAGATGAATGCTATTAGTTTGTACATATGTCACGATGCCTTTAGCCTTGTTCATGAAATCTGGACCGCGGTATCTCGAATATGGACCTCATTCCCCTACCTCAATTGGTAAGTAACGTTTGATACTATCTTTTATGCTTTTGTTCATATATCAGTTGAAATACTTCTTTTTATCAGTTATGCATCAAACTATACTATAACTTACAATTATTTATCATATTTTATCATTCGATTGTAGGTGATTTGAGTTGAAAGTAATATGAGTTGAGTCGAAGACAAAAGAAAAAGATTCAAGTAGAAGATACAAGTTGAAGAGTACACTCAACAAAGCAGATGTCCAGCTTTTAGTTGAGATGAATTGGCATTTTCAATTTAGTTTTTCTTGTATGTTATCTTCTTACTTAGATGTATGCAGCAGAAAATCTTTTGTATACTTGATTAATATAATTTTAATAAAATGAATGCTATCGGACTTGGGTATATTGTTTGTTGTTTTACTGCTATGTATTTATTTTCATTTGCATGTGCTAGCAATGATGGTTGTAAAGGAGTTTATGGCAGCCATTCGTAATAATTATTCGATAAAAGAAATATTTCTTTTTTCGTTTTGAATTAGCAAGTGCCGCTTAAAGTTTTATCAACTCATTCAATAAGCGGCTGATTTACCGGCACCCAAAATAATGTTGGATATAGGTGTCCTCAAGACAATTATTGTAATTGAAGGAGAATCTATACGAGAGAACAATCTTACTCGATATGATAGTATGCTATCTGGTTTGTTTTTATCCTTCATGTGATGTATTTTATTCAGTATTACGTATCATTTAGACATAAGGTAAAACCCTAAGATTTTGCTTGACTACCAGGACGATGATGGAGATCATACTAGTAAGGCCTGAGTAGTCGATAAGTACATCCTTAAATGTCTCTAGTCGCGAGAGCATTGAGACTGGGTATCGGTACTCCAGTTTAGACTAGTGTGTACGTTTCTTGACTCGGTTGGAGGGCGATAGTTGATCCTGCGGCTATTGATGTTTGAGATCGAGAATTGTATACATATGCTTATTGGATGAGTTATACTGGACGGACTCACCGAGAACTCTTAGTTGGTAATATACCAATGTCAGGTAACAGTCAGTTTTCTGGTGACATGAGTACAGGGTAGTCCCTAGGACCTGAGATTGCCATAGTATCTCATGTGTGTTCTCACTATACTTAGACTTCTACCCTACCACGGCTCAAAAGAGTCGTGCAAACAATTTTTGTTGGGTATAGTCCCGAAACACATGGAGGCAGTGAGCAGTCGAGAGGATTCATCTTTTCCCGGTATATGGAGTTGATGTCACGCTGTACAGGACATGACTACAACCACAAGTCGATGGCCATGCAGTGGAGATAAACTGATAAGTGTTATCAGTTGTATCTCCGGTTGGTTATGAATCCTCTGTCGCACGACTTATCGAGTTATTGGGGTCTGACAGATTTCAAACCCTAGACCCGATATGCGATACTCTTAGACGAAGAGACCGGACTGTACGATAATGTCACTGATAGACTTTGCAGGGTTCAGATAGGCTTGCTTGTTGACCTTCTTTCGATCAAATAAGTAACCGTTATGTGCAGCTAGTACCGCTGATGTGCTTGTGGGTTATGGATATGATCTTAACCTACTGCCAGCGTATTGTCGAGTCTTTACCGTCCCACACAAAGATTTCCCGGCACATGTGAAATGATGTAGGGAACGTATAGAGATACGTGCAGGAGTTCGACTAAACACGTATATTTGATACACGTATTTTAATCGAGTGTTTATTGATATTAGCCAGTATATATATGATATAGCCGGATTATTAAATCAAGTGTTGATTTAATAATTAAATGTATATTTATATATTGATATATTTATATATTAACTAATATCATGCTCACTTTATTATTTTTCTCTCTTTATTAATATTTATATTTAATATAAATATTGTGACATATATATTGATACATATGATATGTGTGTATAAGACTTATATGGTTTAGATGAGAACATTTCATTTTCTTTTAATTCTTTTAATGAGTATCAGTCATAGAATATTAGAAGCTTGAAGATTTCTTTTGCTTTTTCCTTGATGACTCATTTTTGACACATTGATTTGTTCTTATCTTGAACATTATCTTCTTCATACTTTCATCTCCTCCATGGCTCGCTCTGTTGAGTTTTATTTCATGCGAGGAAAGAAAAGAGAAGAGAGGGAATTAGTGAGCTAATTATTCTACATCTCCTACTAATCATCTTTAGCAAGTTTAATTAGTGGGTTACTTCATTTTGACGAGATCAATTTAAAGCTAAAACTTGTGTTGGAGTTATCTCAAGCTGGATCATTTTCGGTAAGGATATCATCGAGTAAGTTTGTTCCGGATTTCGTGGAGACTAGCCAAAGTCCAAGAAGAGGTGGCTAACGCGCTACAAAGGTTGTAGTTTCTTTAAACTTGTAAAATTAGCTCACTGGTTTTATTGCATATTGTAGTTGTTATTCATGATCTTATATTTGCTTGTAGTTGCTCTCTAGATTTTTAAATTTATCGCTTCCGCCATGTTATAAACCATATTGTAGAGAGCATATGACGCTAAACCTTTAGCGACACATGAATAGGTGGCACATAGAAGCTTAGGTAAGGCAAACGAGATGCTTCATGTGAAAACGGTGTTCCCAACATATAGATTGTTGTTTGAGTCTTGCATTTTATACCGATGTCTAACGGGGAGTGCATGAGCCATCATGGCCACATTTAGCCTCCGTCAGACACATGTACCCCCATCGGCCACATTCAGGTGGAAATGGGCAACATTTAGCGGTCACGGTTGTATCGAATGCTAGACCGGACTAAGGGTTCTATCCCGGATATGACCGTCAACATTACACACATCATACATTCAGGGTTGCACGCGGAACTGGGAACATCTCCACTAAAACGGATACGCAAAAATTTGTGACTCAATTATCAGGCAGGGCCGGCTCCCCGCAACTTTGGATCCACCCGCGTATTCTCGAAGCTTGGGTAAGGCCTTATGAGCATGAGATACTTCATGTGGAAATGGCGTTCCTAAGATGTCGATTGTCGTTTGAGCCTTGCATTTTGTGTCGATGTCTAATGGGTAGGGCATGAGCCGTCATGGCCACATTTAGCCTCCAACGGGCACATGTAGCCCCTTCCGGCCACATGCAGGTGGAAATGGGCCACATGTAGTGGTCACAATTGTATTGAATACCCAGCCGGACCAAGGGTGCTTCCCCGAATACGACAGTTAGCATTGCACATCGTACGTTCAGGGTTGCATGCAGAGCCGCGAACATGTTCCACTGACGGATACATAGAAATTTGTGACTCGGATATTCGGTCATGCCAGATCTTCGCAACCTTGGATACACCCACGCATTTTCAAACTTCGGTGAGGCCACACGAGGATGAGATGCTTCATGTGAAAATGATCTTCCGAAGATACTGATTGCAGATTGAGTCTTGCATTTTACGCCAATGTCTAATGGGGAGGGCATGAACCGTCATGTCTACATTTACCCATGTATTTTCAAACATATTTTAAATATTAAGGTTTTCTCTTTTCTTTTTTTATATAAATTGGGAGAGAGGGGGAGGAATGGGAGAGAGGCATGGGAAAGACATGGGCTCATCCTCTCTCCTCACTTATTCGTCTCATCTCTCCTCTCACCTCTCATTCTTTCATTCCTCTCATTTTCTTCTTCCTCTCTCTCCAAAATATCTTCTCTTCCCAAACCTCAAATCCCAACCCCAAAATTTAAGACCTTTCTCATTCAAGCCAATCTCCTCTTTCAAGCTGCACCAACTAGGGGTCATTCTTAATCTCTTTGTAGGCTCATTCAAACTTGAGCTTCTCTTTCAATTTCCATTTCAAAAAGGTAAAAATCCATATTTTAGTAAGTTTTAAGTTTTATTTTCATGAAAAAGTATATTTTCTACATAAAAATCATGTTTTTATGGGTTAAACTCTTTCAAAATTGGTTTTTAAAATGATCTACTAGATGTAGTAGATCTACTAGATGTAGTAGATCTAGTGTAGTTTTCTTGGTGATTACAACTTATTTTAGACAGTAGAGGGTGTTTTTATTCAAAAGTTTTGATTTTTAAGGTTTTACAAATTTCAGAATTTTCGAACCTGCAGTTTTAAGCTTTAAACGTTTGAGCTCAAAACTTCAGACGTCTGCGAGTTTTCTATTATAATTTCTTTTTGTTCGTTAGACGTCTGGGATTTATGCATCGGATGTAGGGTTAGTTTAGCACCTTAGCAAGGTTTTGGCAAGCATCAATCATGCTACTTTGAAATTTTTGGGGTGCTAAACAAACCCTAACCAAGATCTTAACTAGAGAATTAGGGTTAACAATGCATGTAAACAACTTTACATCTAAGAGAGAGAGATTACAACCTTTGTAGTCCGTTCCTTCGTTTCATAAGCTCCGAGTAGTAGTCCCTTCGCCGCGATCCATGAACTTCTGGACTCTAGAGAGGCTCCACAAGTCGAATGATCCATGCTTACTAGAAATCTTCCTTTTCGAAAATGATCTACCTTGAAGAATCTCAAACTCAAGCTCTCACTTCTCTAATTAAGTATTAGTGAAGTGAACATCCTAAGCTAAGTGGCTAGAATAGATGAGAATGATGAAGTAGGAATTTTGCTCTCTTTGTTTTCAATTTCTCACTTTTAATCATCACAACACAAAAAGCTAGAAAGTTTTTTCAAGGAGGAAGAAAAAGAAGAAAGCTTTTGTGATGAATAATGAATTATTGTTGTTGTTACAAATGACAACCATGAGTTAATAAATGAAGGCATTAACTCATGTAGAGAATAAACTATGGTTAAGGGTTTGGGTTGAGTTAATAAATATCTACACAAAATATCAAAGCAAAAGACAAAAGGAAAGCTTCATGAAGGTTCATGAAAAAGCTAACCCAAATCCAAACCTTAACTTTGTTTAAACTTAACAACCATGTTGCATTTGTAACCCTAACTTGTTACAATATTATATATCACATATACAATATATTTTGTAACAAAAGAAAATAATACAATAACATATATCCCATATATATCAATGTATTATCCAGTGAGAAAATGAATCAATAAAGCGAGCTTATATTAGTTAACGTAATGTAATATATCACATATATAATTATACATTAAATTATCGAATCAACTCTTGATCCGACAATCCGGCTATATTGCATATAACCGACTAATATAACATGTACCAATTCATCGAATCAACATTTGATCCGATGACCCGGCTATATCACATATACCCGGCCGATATCTCATATCACGAGAATATAATACGGTATCTCATATCGTATTATTCTCGGTCCTACACATATCACATATGTGCTCCTACTCCGTTTTGCCTGAGCCAGGAAACCTCTGTGTAGGACTCTAAAGAATCGTCAATACGCCGGTAGTAGGTGATGATCATATCAAACATCCAAAATCTGCAAGCGGTCAGCTAAATGTAACAGCCACCCGTGTATTGAGCAATCAGAAGATCAACAAGCAAGTCTGTACATTCTCCTGTGAGTCCAATCAGTAAACACTACCGTACAGTCCGGTCTCTTCGTCTGATATGTTGCATATCTAGTCTAGGGGTGGTAAACGTCAGACCCCAGTAACCGATAAATCGTGTCGATATAAGGCTCATAACGGGTTGAGAAACTACTGATAACTCTTATCAGTAAATCTCCATATCATCCCTGACCAGGGACTTCCAGTTATAGCCAATCGAACACAGCACAACATCAACTCCCTATACCAGGAGAGACGAAACCCCTCCTATCGCTCATTGCCTTCATGTGATACGGGACTGTACCCAAAAGCCACCGTTTTGCACTCCCTCTTGGACGTGGTAAGGTGGAAATCAAAGCACAGTGGAAATCACACAAGACTCTATGACGATCTCGGGTCTACAGACTAACCTGTACCAGTGTCACTGGAGAACTGCTATCTGACGATAGGAATAATACTATCCAGGAGTTCTCGGCGAGTCCGTTCAGTGTACCCAGTCTCCACTGAGCACCCGTACACCATCTTTGATGTCCAACACCAATAGATATGGGATCATCCATCTCCCATCATATGGGTCAAGATGCGTGTACGCTAGTCTACTCTGGAGTATCGATGCCCTGTCTCGATACACCTTCGACTAGGAACAGTTATAGGATGTACTCATTTACTACCCTGGCCCCACTAGTATGATCTCATCATAGTCCTAGTAGTCAAGTACATATCCCAAGGGCTTTATCAACATGTGATCACAAAACAGTATTTGTTAACACGTTAAGATAAAGTGAAACCAGATAGCATACTATCATATCGAGCAAGAAAGTCCTCTCTCTATATATCCAAGCATCCATTATAATATACATCACATGTACAACAATGGCCTCTAGGGCATATACATAACTAACAATCTCCCATTTGTACTAAGGCCAGCTGTTGTAGTATCTCATACCCAACATCCCGAAGAGTCTCTCAAATTTTATTTGAGGAATGGCCTTCGTGAGGGGATCCACAGTGTTGTCCTTCGTATCAACTCTCCTAATCTCGATCTCCCGGCGATCAACTATCTTCCGGATCAGATGATACCGCCTTAGAATATGTCTGGACTTCTGATGGGACCTGGGTTTCTTGGCCAAAACCACAGCTCCATTGTTATCACAATACAGAGGTATTAGATTCTCAATGGACGGAACCACACCAAGTTCAGTGATGAACTTCTTTATCCAGACAGCCTCTTTGGCAGCATCGTTGGCAGCGATGTATTCAGCCTCCATCGTCGAGTCTGCCATGGTTTCCTGTTTGGAACTCTTCTAACAAACCGCCCCTCCATTTAGGGTAAAGACAAATCCCGAGTGCGACTTAGAGTCGTCCTTATAACTTTGGAAGCTCGAATCGGTAAAGGACTCCACCTGGAGTTCTCCATTACCATACACCAAGAACATCTCTTTAGTCCTTCTTAAATACTTGAGAATGTTCTTTACAGCTGTCCAGTGATTCTCTTCAGGATCTGCTTGATAGCTACTCACTACACTTAGTGAGTATGCTACATCGGGTCTGGTACATAGTATCGCGTACATGATAGAGCCTACTGCCGAAGCATAGGGTATCCCTTGCATGCGAGCTCTTTTCAAATCAGTCTTGGGAGACATCTCTTTGGAGAGAGTGAGTCCAGAGATCGTGGGTTGGTTCCCATGCTTGGATTCTTCCATACTAAACCTCTTTAGTATGGTGTCAATGTACCTGGATTGGGACAATCCCAGTATCCTTTTAGATCTATCTCTATAGATCTTTATTCCCAAAATGCAGGAGACATCACCTAGATCTTTCATTGAGAATCTTTGTGGTAAGAAGAGCTTTGACCGAGTGCAGCATAGGAACATCATTTCCTATCAAGAGTATGTCATCCACGTACAATACGAGGAGTACAACCTTACTCTCTGCAACCTTCTTGTATATACAAGGTTCATCTATGTTTTTGATGAAGTCAAATTCTTTGACTACCACATCAAAACATATGTTCCAACTCCGCGATACCTGCTTCAACCCATAAATGGATTTAAGCAGCTTGCACACCTTTCCGCTGCTCCCACTGTCTACGAAGCCCTCTGGGTGAGTCATGTACACGCACTCTTCCAAATCACCATTTAGAAAGACGGTCTTAACATCCATTTGCCAGATTTCGTAGTCATGGTATGCAGCAATGGCAAGTAAGATCCGGATTAACTTAAGCATAGCCACTGGAGTAAAGGTTTCGTCATAATCCACACCTGGTCGTTGACGAAAACGCTTTGCAACAAGTCTAGCTTTGAAAGTCTCAACTTTTCCATCTACACCAAGTTTCTTCTTAAAGATCCATTTGCTCGCAATGGGTTTTACCTCTTCAGGAGCAATTTCCAAAGTCCATACTTTGCTGGTGTACATGGATTCCATCTCAGATCGCATTGCATCCAGCCATTTCATAGAGTCACCACTTGTGATGGCCTGCTCGAAGCTAGTTGGGTCATCATCTTCCATGATGCAATCCTCACTCCCACCATCGACGAGAAAACCGTAGTATCTCTCAGGTGGATGAGGAACCTTACTAGATCGGCGGAGAGGCGGGGTTCGTCCCGAACTACTGAATCTTCTGGTTCCATTAAATCTTCAGTTGCAGTTTGTGCTGCTGGAACTACTTCCAGCTCTACCGCTTCACCACTAATTTGTTTTACGAGAAATTCCTTTTCTAAAAAGGTGGCATGTCGAGAAACAATCACCTTTTGTTCCTCGCCATGGTAGAAAAGATATCCATGTGAATGTTTAGGATATCTCACAAACTTACAAAGAACTGACCGTGCCTCGAGTTTGTCCGGATTTTGTGTTTTAACATAGGCCGGACAACCCTATATCTTAACACGTTTAAGACATGGTCTCTTCCCACTCCATATCTCATATGGTGTGGTAGGTACAGATTTAGACGAAACTTGATTCAATAGGTATGCTGCTGTCTCAAGCGCATGACCCCAAAAGGAAATAGGTAACTCAGCAGTACTCATCATAGAGCGTGTTAGTTATATGTATGCCCTATAGGCCATTACTGTACATAGGATGTATATTGTAGTGGATGCTGGGACATATATAGGGAGGACTTTCTTCCTCGACATGATAGTATGCTATCTGGTTACTCTTTACCTTAAAGTGTATACTGATTGTCTCTCTGTTACATGTTGGTAAAGCCTTTAGGATGTGTACTTGACTACCTGGAGTATGATGCGGATCATACTAGTGGGGACATGGTAGTCCATAAGTACATCCTTCAAGGTCCCTAGTCGTGGGTGTATCGAAACGGGGCATCGATATACCAGAGTAGACTAGCGTATACCTTCTCGACCCATACAGATGGGCGATGGATGATCCCATATCCATTGGTGTTTGACATCAGAGATGATATACGGGTGCTCAGTGGAGACTGGGTAC
Organism: Agapanthus africanus; assembly: GCA_030015575.1. Lineage (NCBI taxonomy): Eukaryota > Viridiplantae > Streptophyta > Magnoliopsida > Asparagales > Amaryllidaceae > Agapanthus > Agapanthus africanus. The sequence continues at coordinate 402,322,194 of CM057349.1, read as the reverse complement.
ACTGGACGGACTCGCCGAGAACTCCTAGATGGTATTATACCTTACGTCAGATGGCAGTTCTCTGGTGACACTGGTACAAAGTAGTCTGTTGACCCGAGATCGTCATAGAGTCTTGTGTGATTCTGACTGTGCTTTGATTTCCACCTTACTACGTCCAAGAGGGCGTGCAAAACGGTGGTTTTTGGGTACAATCCCGAATCATATGGAGGCAATGAGCGATAGGAGGGGATTCGTCTCTCCCGGAATAGGGAGTTGATGTTGCACTGTATTCGATTGGCTATAACCGGAAATCCCTGGCCAGGGTTGCTGAGATTTACTGGTAAGTGTTACCAGTAGTTTCTCGAACTGTTATAGACCTCATATCAATACGACTTATCGAGCTACTGGGGTCTGACGTTTACCACCCCTAGGCGAGATATGCGACATATCAGACGAACAGACCGGACTATACGGTAAGTGTTACTGGTTGGATTCACAGGAGTGTGAGCGGGCTTGCTCGTTGATCTTCCGATCGCTCAATACCCCGGTGGCCGTTACGTTTAGCAGACCGTTTGCGGCTTGTGGGTGTTTGATATGATCATCACCTACTGCCGGCGTATTGACGAGTCTTTAGAGTCCTACTCAGAGGTTTCCTGGCTCAAGCGAAACGAAATAGGAACGCATATGAGATATGTGCGGGACCGAGAATAATGCGTGTATGTGATACCGTATTCTATTCTCGCGATGAATGTATCGAATGGTTGTATGCGATATAACCTAGTTATTGAATCGATGATTGATTCGATAAGTCGATACATTGGATATTAGTCGGTCATATGCGATATGACCGGATCGTTAAATCAAGTGTTGATTTAATGATTTAATGTATAATTATATATTTGAGATATTACTTTACATTAACTAGTATTTGTTCACTTAAGATGGATTTTCTCACTTAATTTGCACAAGTTGTATATGTGATATATTTTTGTGCACTAGTTTGTATCATGTTTGATGATACATGCAAACTTGGGTATGTGTTTGCTTTAAACTATCATTAGGTTAATGGTTAGGGTTTGATTTAATCATTTATTTTGTTTATTCATTTTTGGCAAAAATAAAATGGTAGTGGCTTTCTTTGTTTTGTGCAAGAAGCTTCATGATTTTTCTAGCTCCTTTGAAAAAGTCTTACCATTTTGTTTTATTCCTTAACCCTAACCATTTACCTTAACCATAGTCTATTCTCTACATGAGTTTATCTAACCCATGGTTGCAAAATGATAACCATCACTTGATTTTCTTTTTGAATATTCATTCTTTTTCTCTCTTCTTCTTCTTCAAGAAGAAAGAAAACCTTTGCTACAAAATTTCAAGTGACGAATCCAAGTGAGAAATCCAAATCCAAAGTGAACCCACTTCCTATTTCTTCATCCTCCACCACTTGCCATGTTGTATATGGTGTTTTCTTCACAAGTTTCATGAGCTAGTGAAGATAGAGCTTGAGTTAGAGTTGCCTCGACGTAGATCATCTTCGGTATCGAAGTCAACGACCTAGCCCGCTCATTTCTCCGACGAAACCATCGCTAGAGTCCGGGATGCCGGTGATCGCAGCGAAGGGACGTCATCACGGAGTGAAAGAAGTGGTGGACCAGATCTACAAAGGTTGTATTTCCAATCACTTAGCAATAAAGTTGTTTATTTGCATGTTTCGCCTTTGCCTCTAGTTAACGATCTAGCATTAGGGTTTCTCGGCACTTGGAAAATTTGATTTTGCCATGTTTGATCAGTTGTGAAACCTCTTGAGTGTATCTAGGAACCCTACAGTGGTATCAGAGCCTAGCTAGAGCCTTAGGCGATTTGTTGACGATATTAGAAATCCGAACGAACCCCGAAACCCTAACTCAAACCACTCTCTGGAAATTTTCTGGAATTTTGGATTTTTGTGAATTAAAAATTGCCAAAAAATTCAGCAGGGAATTGTAGGAGTTACTGTGAAGCACGTGATACTAACTCGACCAATGCGCCGCGGAACCGCGGCCCCACCCTGGCTTACGCGGCGGTTCCGCGGCCATATTGGTGAGTTAGGCCACGTGGTTTGCACAGTAATTCTTTTCTTGAAGTGCTGTGTCTTCTGGGAATTTTTAAAGTTTACTCAACAGTTGAGTTTTCTGGGTTGTATTGGGGACTTGGTGTTTCGATCGGGAAGTCTAATTTCGTCTGTGTTTTTCCGGGTAATTTTAGAATATGTTAAAAAGTTCGACCGGATATAAATACCCAATTTTTCCCCTGCCGGAAAATTTCCAATTGTTGGATTTTTCCGTAGTTTAATAACGTTCTAAGTAGTGCAAGTAACGCGATGGACCCTCTAGAAGACAACAAACCTTAACTCGATTATGTGACTGTCTTGAACTGCCCTTTGAACCTTCGGGTTTGGGACAGTACGGCGTGCCACATGTGAGGCGTTGGCTTGACCCTTCTACGGCTGGACCGTTGGTACTGAGGCATAAACTGGATGTTTTTAAACTTATTTCATGTGTTGAGCTGTTTCGGGAAAACTTGGGTGTTTGAATGTTCGATCGGAAAGTTTAACATTTTCTATTTATCTGGAATGTTATACAATAATTGGAATTCACAAGTAGTTATGAGATAACTGAATGAATGTTATAAATCTAGCGGTTTAGTCTCAAATGATCGGTTGCCACGGAATTTTGATACGATCAAAAGTCCGTCGCAATCACGTAGCGTACACGGATATTCGCCAGTAAACTTAATAGACAGCCACGCCCCCATAGCCCCGACCAAGTGACTGTAGGAGAATCCCGTCGCCAAAAGCATCCGTTCGGGTGCTCGCGGCAGCGGTGTTCCGCCTTGGTGCACTTCGTTGACGGTATCGGGGGTGCGGCCGCCTACTAAAGTTTGCGACGAGCATTCGATCAGTTTTTCGGGAATCTTGTTGAATTGCCCGACTAGATATTAAAAAGTGTTTTCGATATAGAGACTAAAATGCGGGGTTTATAATTGTTAGGCATGTGATGTCTAAGGAATTCATTGGTTTAGGCATGTGATGTCTAAGTAGGTTGCGGATTCCAACTGTTGTAGTTTTACACTTTCTTTTCTGTGACCGTAAGTGTAATATGTGATATCGCCGGTTTCGTTGCTATATGTCAACGACAATTGGGATACGCATGTTTACTTACGTTGATGACATGTGATGTTATGTGTTGCTGGATATGTTATATTGGATCGTCGTGTTTGAATAGCCGGGGTTTTTTATGTGAGATGAGTGTTTTTCATTTTCATTCATGTAAAAACTTGTATGTAATATTCTTTTATTGGAGCACTTCCAGATTGCGGAAGATGTCACCGTTTGTATATTATTTACTTTTCCGCACTAGGATAGACCCAAGGAGGAGGGCACAAGTAACCGGGTTCTGGAGTCCAGTGGGAGACCAACTCGAGGAGTCGAGTCCGGGTCTCCTAACTCTAGAATTGGTAGGGTTGCTTGCCGCTCTCGTAGGGGTCTAGGGGTGTGGATTTGGCTATTCATCGCGACCGTGGAAACCGTGTTTTATACTGGCTCGTATTGAAAATACGGACGTCCTAGTATATCCAATGTTTCATATGTTTCTTCTGCTGCGATATCTGTGATGTGATCATTTGATATGTTCTGTGATAAATACTGTATATAGTATATATGATATATTATATAGATGTTACTTATGTTTTACACCCGCGCTAGCCCCGTCCTGCTCTGCCGTTAGTTGCCTAACCTAACGGTGCACGAGGGGATATCGAGGCGAATGCGGATGGCATAAGTGTACGTCGTATTTATCTGTGATGTTTAGGTGCTTAAATGATGGGACTTCATTAATGTGATTAATGAAAGAAAAGAAACCTAAGATGTTGTGGAATCGAATTTTCAAAAACAGGTAGCTACAGTTCTTGCTTTGCATCGCGGTGTTCCTTGTAGAACATCCTGCACCTTATTCGATGAGGAAAGGGCCGAGATCTCTTCACCGGGAGTGACCCCTTTAGCAATAACTGGCAGATGCTACACACTCGGTTTGTCTTTTGATTGCTTCTATAGTTTCTGCTTTGCACAGTGATATATATGATATATCCCGCACCTCATTCGACGAGGAAAGGGCCGACGATCCCTTCACCGGGAGTGACCCCTTTAGCAAAACTAGAAAAGCCTCAAAACACTCCATTTTAAAATCATTTGATTCTACAACGATATCAAGTTCATTACGCAATAGGTTTTCAGAAAAAACTGTCGTAACCCTCCGTCATTTCAGATAAGCCCTACTTAGTATTCGTGCTACGTTTGTTGACCTCCGTCAAGGCGTAGTGTGCGGTAGCTAACTAGTATTTATCTGCTTATGCATATGATGCAGATTGGGTTAGGGTAGTCGTACGGCCTTGTTGACCTCCGTCAAGGGTCGTACGGGTTGGTTTGATTCAATCAAGAAATGACGGGTTGAACTTGACTAGTAGCCTATGGTTTGTTGACCTCCGTCAAGGTCATAGGGTGCTAGGTGCAAAATTATCGGGAATTTCAAGTGTTGAAATTTGCAATGAGATTGCATACCTTCTATGAGATAGTTGGATCCCGATACCCACTGCGAGTAATTGTTACTCCTGGGAGAGTTTTACACATTACAATTAGCCGATCAAGTAGGTGTCTAGAAATGTGTCAACGGGGTTACGCCTCTGGGAAAACGAGATTTACTGTAATTAGGTCCGTGCGAAAGCACGGGGAACCTCCCTCAAAGTACCGACACTGGCCTGGCTGAAAGATTGGCGAACTTGTAGCGTGTAATTAATCCCGGCTAGTCTTTCCTTTTAGGGTTTGAAGGAAGATTTGATAAAAACAGTGGGAGCCATCCTGATTAGATAAAATAATAACCAATCTGATCTTGTAAGAGCATACGCTGAGTGTTTTCTTCTCTCTCTCTCCAGGTAGCGACCATGTCACGCCTTAATCAAGATAATAATACGGATATTGACCGAACCCGCTTGTTATACTGAGCTGGGGAACGTTGGTCCCGCTCCAACTTATAACTGTTATAAAACAGAGCAGGAAATAGAGGAATACCAGAATTCCTATGCTGCCCAAACGAAGAAAGTGCATATGATGCATCTCCTTCGGGTGTGTTCATTACAAAGAACTGTTTCTCTGTATCCTCTACGTCCTGGGTATTTGATACCGAATCAGGATCCCAGATATGCAATCTGTTACATAGGGCTACAGAAAGGTAGAGAACTGAGAACGGGTGATAAGTTTCATGAGACAGAAAACGGTACAAGTGTTGCAGCCAAGCCTGTTGGTCACTGTCACCCTGTATTCCAAATACATTGATTCTGAACGAATGTTATTAGATACCGAACCTGATATACAAAATCATATCAGTCTCTTTATTAGTAAAGAAATGATAAAATTTTGTATTGTTGGATAATGTTTTGAACATTTCCTATATCAAAAGTTGATCGGTTCAGGCACGTTATCTAAAAGCATTGTTGTTCTAAATCAAATTACAGTTCTTAGTATACGGAACACACACAAGAGGAATAGTTCAGAAATGAACGGATCCTTCTCGAGGTATTGTAGACTAGGTCATATCAATGCGACCCGACTAGCTAAGTTGCACATAGATGCATATTTAAATCTGTTTGAATTTACATCTTGTGAAAACTTGCCAGTCATGTCACAAAGATTAGATGACCATAGCTCTGTTTATTGGAAACAGAGAAAGAGTTGTTGAACTCTTGGGACTGATACATGATGATGTATGTAAGGTCCCCTGTCTACACATGCCAGGATCGGTTCTTTGTACTTCATTACATTCTCTGATGATCTCTCAAGACTCAGCCATATGTTCCTGTTGAAACATAAATCCGAAGCTTTTGAGATATTCACAGAATATAAGTTAGAAGTAGAGAACACTAAACCGGGTATAAGTATTATGTCCCTGTTAGTTGTATGTATGCCCTAGAGGCCAGTATTGTACAGATGATGTATATTATATTGGATGCTTGGACATATATAGAGATGACTTTCTTGTTCGATATGATAGTATGCTATCTGGTTGCTCTTTATCTTAACATGTATACTAGTCTCTTTAAACTGTCTTATAGTTACATGTTGGTAAAGCCCTTAGGATGTGTACTTGACTACCTGGACTATGATGCAGATCATACTCGTGGGGACATGGTAGTCCATAAGTACATCCTTCAAGGTCTCTAGTCGTAGGTGTATCGAGACGGGGCATCGATATACCAGTGTGGACTAGCGTATACGCTTCTCGACCCATGAGATGGGCGATGGATGATCCCATATCCATTGGTGTTTGACATCAGAGATGGTATACGGGTGCTCAGTGGAGACTGGGTACACTGGACGGACTCACCTATACCTCACGTCAGATGGCAGTTCTCAGGTGACACTTGTGCAGGTTAGTCTGTAAACCCGAGATCGTCATAGAGTCTTGTGTGATTCCCACTGTGCTTTGATCTCCACCTTACCACGTCTATGAGGGCGTGCAAAACGGTGGTTTTTGGGTACAGTCCCGAGTCACATGGAGGCAATGAGCGATAGGAGGGGTTTCGTCTCTACCGGTATTGGGGGTTGATGTTGCGCTGTGCTCGATTGGCCGTAACAAGGAAGTCCCTGGCCAGGGCTGATCAGAGATTTGCTGGTAAGTGTTACCGGTAGTTTCTCGACCCGTTATGAGCCTAACATCGGCACGACTTATCGGTTATTGGGGTATGACGTTTACCACCCCTAGACTTGATATGCGACATATCAGACGAGGAGACCGGACTGTACGGGAAGTGTTGCCGGTTGGCTCGACGGGAGTTGTAGCAGGTTCGCTTGTTCTCTTCTGATCGCTTAATACCCGAGCGGCCGTTACGTTTAGCTGACCGCTTGCAGCTTGGGGTGCTTGATATGATCATCACCCACTGCCGGCGTATTGACGAGTCTCAGAGTCCCACAATGGAGTTTCCTAGTCCAGGCGAAACGTTGTGGTGCGCGTATGCGATATGCGTATGGACCCGATTAAAATACGCGTATAGGATACCGTATATTGATCGGGCGGCTTGCTTTTGGTTAGGGTCGTATGTGATATGGCCGGATTGATAAATCAAGTGTTGATTTATCATTTAACCATTATTTTCTCACTAGAAATCCTTTCTTGTATTTGATAGATGTATGCATGCATGCATGTTCTCTTTTTAGATTCATGCACATATGAATGTATATATACACATACATACATACATACATACATACATCATGGTTGCTTATACATTGAGAATGGTGGCAATATAAGAATCACACCATGGTTATTATATGGATTTTTATTGCTTTTGAATTAAAACAAATAGGAAAAAAAAGGGGTTAAATGATAGAATGTTTCTACAATCTTCTTTACCTTACCATGCTCACCTACCTTTTAACCCTTGGTTTATTTTCCTTTTGTGCTTTTAACTCCATTACAATAATATCTATAGAATTAACCATGGTTTGAAATGAGAGATGGAAAATATATATACTTATATTTTTCATTTTTCTTGAGAGAGTTTTTCTTCTCTTCTTCTAAAAAGCCATCATCTTCATCAACCTCTCTCATTTGCTCTCTAGATTTTTGTAGTGAGCAATATAATCATCAAGTTAGGATTTTGAAGTGAGAAAGAGAACCACAACACCATTCTACACAAGTCTAGCCCACTTGTTTGGAGTGTTAGCTTGATTTCGTTCACTTGATCGGATAAAGTTGCAAGCTTGGACAAAGCAGACTCCGGGTGGATCATCGGTGACCTCGAGAAGTTCAAGCGGAGCTTTTTCAAACCCCAAGTAGCCGAGGAGTCTAGCGTAGGGAGCTACAAAGGTTGTACTATCTAAACCCCAGCTTTTCTTTCATATGATGATGTGAAAAATTTGAAACCCTGATTTTTCTAGGAACGATTCTATGTTCGTTAACTTAGCACCCTAAAAATTTATTCTTTGGTTCATGTGATGCTTCCAAACCCTTCATGAGGTGCTAGGCTAACCCAACATTGGTATCAGAGCCGACCTAGAATATTAGGCGACACTTTAACGAAGTTAAAACTCCGATCGAACCGGAAAATACGGATTTTGAGTGCTCTCTGGACATTTTTTAAAAATTGACTTTTTTCAGAATTAAAAATACTTAAAAAACACAGCAGGAAAAACTATGAAACACAGTGAAATTCGATGACCTGAACAGTATAAACCGCTGCGGAACCGCGGCAATTCCTGGCTTAGGCCGCGGTTCCGCGGCCGTAAAGAGGCATCATTGCATAAAATTTCCACTGTAATTCTTAGAACTGCTTGTACAGTGTTTTAGGTATATTTAATCTGAATATAGCACTGTATTTTCTGGAGATGGTTTTGGACTCGTAGATTCGATCGGAATTTTCATTTCGTTGCTTTTCCAGGTAAATTAGAAAGTATTGAAGTGTTTGAACGAGTATCATTTGCTCACTTTTCACGGGGTTTAAATATTTTGGAGATACGTACAAGTTTTGTGGTGGTCCCTCTAGAAGACAATAAACCTTAACTCGATTATGTGACCGTCTTGAACTGCCCTTTGAACCTTAGGGTTTGGGGCAGTACGGCGTGCCACATGTGAGGCGTTGGCTTGACCCTTCTACGGCTGGACCGCTACTACTGTGTCACACTTCAAGTTTTTGAACTTCGCTCAAGTGTTGAGCTTTAGGGAATCTTGGGTATTTGATCGTTCGTTCGAAAACATTAATACTGTCTAATTATCTGGAATGGATGCAATGTGTGGAATTCATATTATAAGACATGAAATACGAGGTATGTGATATTTCGCATTTACGATGTCTAAGGAGAATGTGGATTCCAGATATTGCAGTTTTACACTTTCTTTTCTGTGACCGTAAGTGTAGTATGTAGTGGTATTGCCTATTGTCGTTGCTATACGTCGACGACAATCGGTGTATGCATACTTACTTACGTTGATGATATGAGATATTATGTGTTGCTGAGATATGGTGTGCAGGATTGTCGCGATTGAATAGCCGGGGTTTTTTTATGTGAGATGAGAGTTTTATATTTTCATTCATGTAAATTTAAATGTAATGTAATATTCTTTTATTTGGGGCACTTCCGGGTTGAGGTCGATGCCACCTGTGTTGTATACTATTTATTTTTCCGCATTAGGATGGACCCAAGGAGGGGAGCACGGGTGACCGGGTTCTGGGGTTCAGTGGGAGGCCATCTCGAGGAGTCGAGACCGGGTCTCCTAAACTCCAGAATTGGTAGGGTCGCTTGCCGCTCTTGTAGGGGTCCAGGGTGTGGGCTTGGCTATTCATCACGACTGTGGAATCCGTATTTTCTATTTTGGCTAAATACTAAATACGGACGTCCTAGTATATCCCACATTATATCTATGTTTTTGCTGCGATATCTGTGATGTGATCATTTGATATGTTGTGATGAATACAGTATATAGTATATATGATATATTATATAGGCGTTACTTATGTTTTACACCCGCACTAGCCCTGCCCTGCTCTGTTGTTAGTTACCTAACCTAACGGTGCACGAGGGGACATCGAGGCGAATGCGGATGGCATAAGTGTACGTCGTATTTATCTGTGATGTTTAGGTGACTTAAATGATGGGACTTTATTAATGTGATTAATGAAAGAAAAAAAACCTAAAAGATGTTGTAGAATCAAATTTTCAAATAAAAAGGGTAGCTACAGTTTTGCTTTACATAGCGGTATATATGATATACCCTGCACCTTATTCGATGAGGAAATGGCCGAGATCCTTTCACCGGGAATGACCCCTTTAGCAATAACTGGCAGATGCTACACACTCGGTTTGTTTTTGATTGCTTCTATAGTTTCTGCTTTGCACGGTGATATATATGATATATTCCACACCTCATTCGACGAGGAAAGAGCCGACGATCCCTTCACCGGGAGTGACCCCTTTAGCAAAACTAGAAAAGCCTCAAAATCACTCCATTTCAAAACTTCACTTGATTCTACAACGATATCAAGTTCATTACGCAATAGGTTTTCAGAAAAACCTGTCGTAGCCCTCCGTCATTTCAGATAAATCCTACTTAGTATTCATGCTACGTTTGTTGGCCTGCGTCAAGGCGTAGTGTGCGGTAGCTAACTAGTATTTATCTGTTAATGCATGTGATGCAGATTGGATTAGGGTAGTCGTGCGACTTTGTTGGCCTGCGTCAAGGGTCGTACGGGTGGGTTTAATTCAATCAAGAAATGACGGGTTGAACTTGACTAGCGCACTATGGTTTGTTGGACTGCGTCAAGGTCATAAGACGCTAGGGGCAAAATATTATCGGGAATTTCAAGTGTTGAAATTTGCAATGAGATTGCATACCTTCTATGAGATAGTTGGATCCCGATACCCATTGTGAGTAAGAGTTACACCTGGGAGAGTTTTACACATTACAATTAGCCGATCAAGTAGGTGTCTAGAAAGGTGTCAACGGGGTTACGCCTCTGGGAAAACGAGGTTTACTTTAATTAAGTCCGTGCGAAAGCACGGGGAACTTCCCTCAAAGTACCGACACTGGCCTGGCTGAAAGATTAGCGAAGTTGTAGGGTGTAATTAATCCCGGCCAGTCTTTCCTTTTAGGGTTTGAAGAAAGATTTGATAAAAACCAGTGGGAGTCATCCTGATTAGATAAGATAATAACCAATCTGATCTTGCAAGAGCATACGCTAAAGTGTTTTCTTGTCTCTCTCCAGGTAGCGACCATGTCATGCCCTAATCAAGATAATAATATGGATGTATTGACCGAACCCGCATGTTATACTGTGCTGGGGAACGTTGGTTCCGTTCTTTCTTATAAGAGTTACAGGACTGAACAGGACATAGGGGAATACCAGGATTCCCATGCCACCCGAATGAAGAAAGTACATGTTGATGCATTTTCTTCGGGTGTGTTCGTTACAGAGAACTGTTTCTCCATTTGCCCTGTGTCCTGGGTATTAGATACCGGGTCAGGATCCCATATATGTAATCAGTTACATGGGCTTAGGAAAGGTAGAGAACTTGGAGAAGGTGATAAAGACATAAGAGTTGGAAATGGTGCAATTGTTGCAGCCAAGACTGTCGGGGAATATCACCTTGCATTACCAACTGGTAATACTTTGGTTCTGAACGAATGCTATTACATGCCGAACCTGATATGCAACATTATATCGGTTTCTTTGTTGAGTAAAGAGGGATATAATTTTGTATTACAGGATAATGTTATGAACATTTTTCATAACCAAAAGTTGGTTGGATCAGGCACGTTGTGCAATGGCATTTATATTCTAAATCAATCAACAATTCTGAGTATAACAAACACACACAAGAGGAAGAGTTCTGAACTGAATGGATCCTTCTTGTGGCATTGTAGACTGGGTCATATCAATGCGACACGACTAGCTAAGTTGCATAAGGATGGATATTTAAATCCGTTTGAATTTTCATCTTATGACACTTGCCAGTCATGTCTCAAAGGCAAGATGACCAAAACTCCGTTTACGGGACACGGAGAAAGAGTTACGGAACTCTTGGGACTAGTGCATAGTGATGTATATGGTCCAATGTCTACACATGCCAGGGATGGTTCTTCGTACTTCATTACATTCACTGACGATCTCTCTAGATTTGGATATGTGTTCCTGATGAAACACAAATCAGAAGCTTTTGAGAAATTTAGAGAATATAAACAAGAAGTCGAGAACCAAACCGGAAAAAGTATTAAAGTCCTTCGATCTGATCGAGGAGGTGAATACTTGAGCAATGAATTCCTGGACTTCCTAAAAGAGAATAAGATTCTCTCTCAGCTGACTCCTCCATATACACCACAGCACAACGGTGTATCAGAACGGAGAAACCGCACCCTATTAGATATGGTGCGCTCTATGATGAGCACAGCTGAGTTACCTATTTCCTTCTGGGGATATGCACTGGAAACAGCTGCAGACCTATTGAATATGGTTCCCACTAAATCCGTGCCAACCACTCTATATGAGATATGGAAAGGAAAGAGACTATGTCTTAATTATGTTAAGATATGGGGTTGTCCGGCATATGTAAAAACGCAAAATCCGGACAAACTTGCGGCAAGGTCAATTCTGTGTAAGTTTATTGGATATCCCAAACATTCGCACGGGTATATCTTCTACCACACCGAGGAACAAAAGGTGTTTATTTCTCGACATGCCACCTTTTTAGAAAAGGAATTTCTTGAAAAAGAGATTAATGGCAAGGAGGTAGAACTGGAAGAGGTTCCAGCAATACAGACTACGACAGAAGATTTGGTTGAACCAGAGGATTCGGTAGTTCCCAATGAACCTCAGCCTCTCCGCCGATCTAGTAGGGTTCCTCGCCAACCTGAGAGATACTACGGTTTTCTCATGGATGGTGGCAGCGAGGATTGCATCATGGAGGATGATGACCCAACTAGCTTCGAGCAGACCATCACGAGTGGGGACTCAGTGAAATGGCTAGATGCTATGCGGTCCGAGATGGAATCCATGTATACCAAGAAAGTATGGAATTTGGAAGCTGCTCCTGAAGGGGTAAAACCCATTGGGAGCAAGTGGATCTTCAAGAAAAAACTTGGTGTAGATGGGAAAGTGGAGACTTTCAAAGCTAGATTTGTTGCAAAAGGTTTTCGTCAAAGACCAGGTGTGGACTATGACGAAACCTTTTCTCCAGTGGCTATGCTTAAATCCATCCGGATCATGCTTGCCATCGATGCATATCATGACTACGAAATCTGGCAAATGGATGTTAAGACCGCCTTTCTAAACGGTGATTTAGAAGAGTGCGTGTACATGACTCAGCTAGAGGGCTTCGTAGACAGTGGGAGCAGCGGGAAGGTGTGCAAGCTGCTTAAATCCATTTATGGATTAAAGCAAGTATCGCGGAGTTGGAACATCTGCTTTGACGTCGTTATCAAAGAGTTTAATTTCGTCAAAAACCCAGATGAACCTTGTATCTACAAGAAGGTGGCAGAGAGTAAGGTTGTCTTCCTCGTATTGTACGTGGACGACATACTCTTGATAGGAAATGATATTCCTATGCTGCAATCGGTCAAGCTCTTCTTATCACAAATATTCTCAATGAAAGATCTTGGTGATGCCTCCTGCATATTGGGAATTAGGATCTATAGAGATAGATCCAAATGGATATTGGGATTGTCCCAATCCAGATACATTGACACCATACTAAAGAGGTTTAGTATGGAAGAATCCAAGCGTGGGAACTTACCCACGATCTCTGGAGTCACTCTCTCCAAAGAGATGTCTCCCAAAACTGATTTGGAGAGAGCTCGCATGCAAGGGATACCCTATGCTTCGGCTGTAGGCTCTATCATGTACGCGATGCTATGTACCAGACCCGATGTAGCAAACTCACTAAGTGTAGTGAGCAGGTATCAAGCTGATCCTGGAAAGAGTCACTGGACAGCTGTGAAGAGCATTCTCAAGTACTTGCGAAGGACTAAAGAGATGCTCTTGGTGTATGGTAATGGAGAACTCCAAGTGGAGTCCTTTACCGATTCGAGCTTCCAGAGTGATAAGGACGACTCTAAGTCGTAGTCGGGATTTGTCTTTACCCTTTACGGAGGGGCGGTTAGCTTCCAAGCAGGAAACCGTGGCAGACTCGACGATGGAGGCTGAATACATCGCTGCCAACGATGCTGCCAAAGAGGCTGTCTGGATCAAGAAGTTCATTACTGAACTTGGAGTGGTTCCATCCATTGAGCATCCAATACTTTTGTATTGCGATACAATGGAGCGGCGGCTTTGGCCAAGGAACCTAGGTCTCATCAGCGATCCAGGTATATTCTGAGGCGGTATCACCTGATCCGGGAGATAGTTGATCGCCGGGAGATCGAGGTCAGGAGGGTTGAAACGAAGAACAACACAGCGGATCCACTCACGAAGGCCATTCCCCAGATACAGTTTGAGAGACTCTTCGGGATGCTCGGTATGCGATACTACAGCAGCTGGCCCTAGTGCAAGTGGGAGATTGTTAGTTGTATGTATGCCCTAGAGGCCAGTATTGTACAGATGATACATATTATATTGGATGCTCGGACATATATAGAGATGACTTTCTTGCTCGATATGATAGTATGCTATCTGGTTGCTCTTTATCTTAACATGTATACTAGTCTCTTTAAACTGTCTTATAGTTACATGTTGGTAAAGCCCTTAGGATGTGTACTTGACTACCTGGACTATGATGCAGATCATACTGGTGGGGACATGGTAGTCCATAAGTACATCCTTCAAGGTCCCTAGTCGTAGGTGTATCGAGACGGGGCATCGATATACCAGTGTAGACTAGCGTATACGCTTCTCGACCCATGAGATGGGCGATGGATGATCCCATATCCATTGGTGTTTGACATCAGAGATGGTATACGGGTGCTCAGTGGAGACTGGGTACACTGGACGGACTCGCCGAGAACTCCCAGATGGTATTATACCTCACGTTAGATGGCAGTTCTCAGGTGACACTTGTGCAGGTTAGTCTGTAGACCCGAGATCGTCATAGAGTCTTGTGTGATTCCCACTGTGCTTTGATCTCCACCTTACCACGTCCATGAGGGCGTGCAAAACGGTGGTTTTTGGGTACAGTCCCGAGTCACATGGAGGCAATGAGCGATAGGAGGGGTTTCGTCTCTCCCGGTATTAGGGGTTGATGTTGCGCTGTGCTCGATTGGCCGTAATAAGGAAGTCCCTGGCCAGGGCTGATCAGAGATTTGCTGGTAAGTGTTACCAGTAGTTTCTCGACCCGTTATGAGCCTAACATCGGCACGACTTATCGGTTATTGGGGTCTGACGTTTACCACCCCTAGACTTGATATGCGACATATCAGACGAGGAGACCGGACTGTACGGGAAGTGTTGCCGGTTGGCTCGACGGGAGTTGTAGCAGGTTCGCTTGTTCTCTTCTGATCGCTGAATACCCGGGTGGCCGTTACGTTTAGCTGACCGCTTGCAGCTTGGGGGTGCTTGATATGATCATCACCTACTGCCGGCGTATTGACGAGTCTCAGAGTCCCACAATGGAGTTTCCTAGTCCAGGCGAAACGTTGTGGTGCGCGTATGCGATATGCGCATGGACCCGATTAAAATACGCGTATAGGATACCGTATATTGATCGGGTGGCTTGCTTTTGGTTAGGATCGTATGTGATATGGCCGGATTGATAAATCAAGTGTTGATTTATCATTTAACCATTATTTTCTCACTAGAAATCCTTTCTTGTATTTGATAGATGTATGCATGCATGTATGTTCTCTTTTTAGATTCATGCACATATGGATGTACATACACACATACATACATACATACATACATCATGGTTGCTTATACATTGAGAATGGTGGTAATATAAGAATCACACCATGGTTATTATATGGATTTTTATTGCTTTTGAATTAAAACAAAAAGGAAAAGAAAGGGGGTTAAATGATAGAATGTTTCTACAATCTTCTTTACCTTACCATGCTCACCTACCTTTTAACCCTTGGTTTATTTTCCTTTTGTGCTTTTAACTCCATTACAATAATATCTATAGAATTAACCATGGTTTGAAATGAGAGATGGAAAATATATATACTTATATTTTTCATTTTTCTTGAAAGAGTTTTTCTTCTTTTCTTCTAAAAAGCCATCATCTTCATCAACCTCTCTCATTTGCTCTCTAGATTTTTGTAGTGAGCAATATAATCATCAAGTTAGGATTTTGAAGTGAGAAAGAGAATCACAACACCATTCTACACAAGTCTAGCCCACTTGTTTGGAGTGTTAGGTTGATTTCGTTCACTTGATCGGATAAAGTTGCAAGCTTGGACAAAGCGGACTCCGGGTGGATCATCGGTGACCTCGAGGAGTTCAAGCGGAGCTTTTTCAAACCCCAAGTAGCCGAGGAGTCTAGCGTATGGAGCTACAAAGGTTGTACTCTCTAAACCCCAGCTTTTCTTTCATATGATGATGTGAAAAATTTGAAACCCTAATTTTTCTAGGAACGATTCTATGTTCGTTAACTTAGCACCCTAAAAATTTATTCTTTGGTTCATGTGATGCTTCCAAACCCTTCATGAGGTGCTAGGCTAACCCAACAGTCCTATGATAAGATTAGGGAGGAGAATACTTGTGCATGGAATTCTTGGACTATTCTAAAGAAGAATGAAGTTCTCTCTCGGTATTACTCCTCTGAATACACCACAGCACCTCGGTGTATCGGGACGGAGCAGTCACACCTTATATGATAAGGTGTGCTCTATGATGAGTACTACTGAGTTACCTATTTCCTTTTGGGAGTTATGCACTTGAGAAGCTGCATACCTATTGAATAGGGTTCAAATCAAATCAGTTGCCTACTACTTCATATGTGATATGGAAAGGGAAGAGTCAATATCTTAAGTTTGTTAAGATTTAGGGTTGTCCGGCCTATGTCTAAAAGCAAAATCCGGACAAGATCAAGGCAAGGTCAGTTCTGTAGAACTGGAAAGGTTCCACCTATACAAACTGCAGCTGATGATTTGACAGAACCAAAGGATTCAATAGTCCCCGACGAACCTCAGCCTCTCCGCCGATCTGGTAGGGTTCCTCATCTGCCTGAGAGATACTTCGGTTTCTCGATGACAGTGGGAGCGAGGATTGCATCATGAGATGATGACCCAACTAGATTCGAACAGGTCATCGAGAATAGGGACTCTGTAAGAATGGCTGGATGTTTAGCGATCTGAGATGGAATCCATATACACCAGCAAAGTATGGACTTTGGCTGCTATATCTGAAGGGTTAAATCCCCATTAGGAGCAAGTATATCTTGAGAAGATTACTTGGTGTACATGGAAAAGTTGAGGCTTTCAAAGCTAGACTTGTTAAAGGTTTACATCATGGACCAGTTATAGATAATGATGAAACCTTTTCCAGTGCCTATGCTTAAGTCCATCCAGATCCTACTTACCACGGCTACATACCATGACTACGATATCTGGTGGTTGGGTGTCATGACTGCTTTTCTAAATGATGTTTTGGAAGAAAGTGTTTATAAGTACACAGCCATAGTTCTTCGTAGACAGTGGGAGCAGCGGAAACGTGCACAAGATGTTTTATCTGATAAAGCAGGCATCGCGGAGTTAGAACGTCTGTTTTGATGTGTTAGTCAAAGAGTTTGACATCATCAAAATAGGAGATGAACCTTGTATATACAAAAATGTAGTAGGGAGTATGGTGGTGATCCTCGTAGAGTACGTGGATGACATACTCTTGATAGGGAAGGAGTTTCCTATGCTACGCTTGGTCAATCTCCGCTTATCACTACGATTCTCTATAAAGGATCAAAATGATACCTCCTAAATCCTGAGTTTTGATCTATGAGATAGAAGTAATTGGATGTCAGGATTCTCACTAGTTGTAGTGAGATGGTATCAATTGATCCTGGGGAGAATCACTGGAAAGGTTCCAAGATGATAAGGACGACTGAATGTCAGTCACAGGCATTGTCTTTACCCTCAGTAAAGGGACGGTATGTTGGAAGAGTTCCAAGCTAGATACCGTGGCATACTAGACGATAAAGGCTGGATACATCGCTACTTAAGATGTTACCAAAGAGGCAGTCTAGGTGTATATAAGTTCATGAAATGAACTTCGTTCCTCCCATTGTTTGACAATGGAGTTGTGGCTTATACCAAGGAACGCCCATCCTATCAGTGATCCAGACATATTCTAAGGCAGTGTCACCTGATCATGGAGATGGTTGATCTCCAGGGGATCGAGGTTAGGAGAGTAGAATCAGAGGACAACACGGCGGATCCACTCACAAAGGCCTTTTTCCCAGAGAGAGACTTTTAAGAGATGGTTGAGTATGAGATACTACAACCACTGCTACAGATGGCCCTAGTGCAAGTGGGAGATTGTTAGTTATATGTATGCCCTAGAGGCCATTACTGTACATAGGATGTATATTGTAGTGGATGCTGGGACATATATAGGGAGGACTTTCTTGCTCGACATGATAGTATGCTATCTGGTTACTCTTTACCTTAACGTGTATACTGATTGTCTCTCTGTTACATGTTGGTAAAGCCCTTAGGATGTGTACTTGACTACCTGGACTATGATGCGGATCATACTAGTGGGGACATGGTAGTCCATAAGTACATCCTTCAAGGTCCCTAGTCGTGGGTGTATCGAGACGGGGCATCGATATACCAGAGTAGACTAGCGTATACCTTCTCGACCCATACAGATGGGCGATGGATGATCCCATATCCATTGGTGTTTGACATCAGAGATGATATACGGGTGCTCAGTGGAGACTGGGTACACTGGACGGACTCGCCGAGAACTCCTAGATGGTATTATACCTTACGTCAGATGGCAGTTCTCTGGTGACACTGGTACAGAGTAGTCTGTTGACCCGAGATCGTCATAGAGTCTTGTGTGATTCCCACTGTGCTTTGATTTCCATCTTACCACGTCTAAGAGGGCGTGCAAAACGGTGTTTTTTGGATACAGTCCAGAATCACATGGAGGCAATGAGCGATAGGAGGGGATTCGTCTCTCCCGGTATAGGGAGTTGATGTTGCACTGTGTTCGATTGGCTATAACCGGAAATCCCTGGCCAGGGTTGCTGAGATTTACCGGTAAGTGTTACCAATAGTTTCTCGAACTGTTATAGACCTCATATCGACACGACTTATCGAGCTACTGGGGTCTGACGTTTACCACCCCTAGGCGAGATATGCGACATATCAGACGAACAGACCGGACTGTACGGTAAGTGTTACTGGTTGGATTCACAGGAGTGTGAGCGGGCTTGCTCGTTGATCTTCTGATCGCTCAATACCCGGATGGCCGTTACGTTTAGCAGACCGCTTGCGGCTTGTGGGTGTTTGATATGATCATCACCTACTGACGGCGTATTGACGAGTCTTTAGAGTCCTACACAGAGGTTTCCTGGCTCAAGCGAAACGAAATAGGAGCGCATATGAGATATGTGCGGGACTGAGAATAATGCGTGTATGTGATACCGTATTCTATTCTCGCGATGAATGTATCGAATGGTTATATGCGATATAACCTAGTTATTGAATCGATGATTGATTCGATAAGTCGATACATTGGATATTAGTCGGTCATATGCAATATGACCGGATCGTTAAATCAAGTGTTGATTTAATGATTTAATGTATAATTATATATTTGATATATTACTTTAGATTAACTAGTATTTGTTCACTTAAGATGGATTTTCTCACTTGATTTGCACAAGTTGTATATGCGATATATTTTTGTGCACTAGTTTGTATCATGTTTGATGATACATGCAAACTTGGGTATGTGTTTGCTTTAAACTATCATTAGGTTAATGGTTAGGGTTTGATTTACTTATTTATTTTGTTTATTCATTTTTGGCAAAAATAAAATGGTAGTGGCTTTCTTTGTTTTGTGCAAGAAGCTTCATGATTTTTCTAGCTCCTTTGAAAAAGTCTTACCATTTTGTTTTATTCCTTAACCCTAACCATTTACCTTAACCATAGTCTATTCTCTACATGAGTTTATCTAACCCATGGTTGCAAAATGATAACCATCACTTGATTTTCTTTTTGAATATTCATTCTTTTTCTCTCTTCTTCTTCTTTAAGAAGAAAGAAAACCTTTGCTACAAAATTTCAAGTGATGAATCCAAGTGAGAAATCCAAATCCAAAGTGAACCCACTTCCTATTTCTTCATCCTCCACCACTTGCCATGTTGTATAGGATGTTTTCTTCACAAGTTTCATGAGCTAGTGAAGATGGAGCTTGAGTTAGAATTGCCTCGACGTAGATCATCTTCGGCATCGAAGTCAACGACCTAGCCCGCTCATTTCTCCGACGAAACCATCACTAGCGTCCGGGATGCCGGTGATCGCAGCGAAAGGATGTCATCACGGAGCGAAAGAAGTGGTGGACCGATCTACAAAGGTTGTATTTCCAATCACTTAGCAATAAAGTTGTTTATTTGCATGTTTCGCCTTTGCCTCTAGTTAACGATCTAGCATTAGGGTTTCTCGGCACTTGGAAAATTTGATTTTGTCATGTTTGATCAGTTGTGAAACCTCTTGAGTGTGCCTAGGAACCCTACAGAGCGCACCATATGTAATATGGTGCGATTCCTCCGCTCCGATACACCGTTGTGCTGTGGTGTATAGGGAGGAGTAAGCTGAGAGAGAATCTCATTCTCTTTTAGATAATCCATGAACTTATTGCTCAAGTATTCTCCTCCTCGATCAGATCGAAGGATCTTAATACTTTTTTCCGTTTGGTTCTCTACTTCGTGCTTATATTCCCTGAATTTCTCAAAAGCTTCAGACTTGTGTTTCATCAGGAACACATGTCCGTATCTTGAGAGATCGTCAGTGAATGTAATGAAGTAGGAAGAACCGTTCCTGGCATGTGTAGACATGGGACCACATACATCACTATGTATCAGTCCTAAGAGTTTTGTAACTCTTTCTCTGTGTCCACTAAACGGAGTTTTGGTCATCTTGCCTTTGAGACATGACTGGCAAGTGTCATAAGATGAAAATTCGAATGGATTCAAATATCCATCCTTATGTAACTTAGCTAGCCGTGTCGCATTGATATGACCTAGTCTACAATGCCACAAGAAGGATTCGTTCATTTCTGAACGCTTCCTCTTGTGTGTGTTCTGTATATTAAGAACTGTATTTTGATTTAGAACGTATATGCCATTATGTAACGAGCCTGATCCAATCAACTTTTGATTTAGGAAGATGTTCATAACATTATCCCGTATTACAAAATTATATCCTTCTTTACTTAATAAAGAAACTGATATAATGTTGCATATCATGTTCGGTATATAATAGCATTCGTTCAGAATCAATGTATTACCACTTGGTAATACAAGGTGATATTCGCCAACTGCTTTGGCTGCAACATTTGCACCATTCCCTACTCTTACGGAATGATCACCCATTCCCAGTTCTCTACCTTTCTTTAGCCCATGCAATATAATGCATATGTGGGATCCTGATCCGGTATCTAATGCCCAGGACGTAAAGTGAACTGAGAAACAGTTCTCGGTAACTAACACACCTGAAGAAGATGCATCATCATGCTTATTCTTCGTTTAGGTGGCGTGAGAATCCAGATATTCTCCTATTCCCTGCTCGGACTTATAACAATTATAAGTGGGAGCGGGACCAACGTTTCCCTGCTCAGTATAACAAGCGGGTTCAGTCAATACATCCATATTATTATCTTGATTAAGGCCTGATATGGTCGCTACCTGGAGAGAGAGAGGAGAAAAACACTTTAGCGTGTGCTCTTGCAAGATTAGATTGGTTATTATCTTATCTAATCATGATGGCTCCCACTGTTTTAATCAAATCTTCCTTCAAACCCTAAAAGGTAATATTAGCCGAGATTAATTACACCTTACAAGTTCGTCAATCTTTCAGCCAGATCAGTGTTGGTACTTTGAGGGAGGTTCCCCGTACTTTCGCACGGACCTAATTAGAATAAATCTCGTTTTCCCAGAGGCTTAACCCCGTTAACACCTTTCTAGACACCTATTTGATCGGCTAATTGTCCTGTGTAAAATTCTCCTAGGAGTAACTCTTACTCGCAGTGGGTATCGGGATCCACCTATCTCATAGAAGGTATGCAATCTCATTGCAAATTTCAACATTTGAAATTCCCGATAATGCTTTTACCCCTAACCCCCTATGACCTTGACAAAGGCCAACAAACCATAGGAAGCTAGTCAAGTTCAACCCATCATTTCTTGATTGAAATAAACCCACCCGCACGACCCTTGACAAAGGCCAACAAGGTCGTACGATTACTCTAATCCAATCGCATCACATGCATAAACAGATAAGTATTAATCAGCTACCGCACACTACGCCTTGATAAAGGCCAACAAACACAGCACGAATACTAAATAGTCTTTATCTGAAATGACGGAGGGCTACGCTGGTTTTTCTGAAAACCATGAGCGTAATGAACTTGATATCGTTTGTAGAAACAAGTGATTTTGAAAAGGAGTGTTTTTTAGGCTTTTCTAGTTTCGCTAAAGAGGTCACTCCCGGTGAAGGGATCTTGACTCTTTTCTCATCGAATAAGATGCAGAATATTTCATAAATACTGCTGTGCAAAGCAAAAACTATAGAAGCAATCAAAAACTAAACCGTGAGTTTGTAGCATCTGCCAGTTTTGCTAAAGAGGTCACTCCCGGTGAAGGGATCTCGGCTCTTTCTTTATCGAATAAGATGTTGGATATTCTACAAGGCATACCGCTATACAAAACAAAAACTGTAGCTACCCATTTTGAAAATTTGATTCTACATCTTTTAAGTTTCTTTTCTTTTATTAATCTCATTAATAAAACCCATCATTTAAGCTTCCTAAGCATCACAGAAGAAACGAAAGCAGCAATATTTATATATCAACATATAGTATAAGCATTCGTCTCAGGCAGTAATATGATCTCATTACAGAACATTGCAGCAGAAGTCAACATATGAAATATTGGATATACTAGGACGTCTGTGTTTTATTTTGAGCCTGTATAAAACACGGATTCCACAGTCGCGATGAATAGCCAAACCCACATCTCTAGACCCCTACGAGAGCGGCAAGTAACCCTGCCAATTCTAGGGTTAGGAGACCCGGTCTCGACTCCTCGAGATGGCATCCCACTGGACCGTGGAACCCGGTTACTTGTGCTCTCCCTCTTGGGTCTATCCTAATGCGGAAAAGTAAATAATATACAACGGTGACATCATTCTCAACCCGGAAGTGCCCCAATAAAAGAATATTACATACAAATGAATTTTACATGAATGAAAAAGAAAACTCTCATCTCACATAAAACCCCCGGCTATTCAATACACAACGATCCAATATAACATATCACAGCAATACATAATCATCACAGATAACTAGGCGAAGTTAGATAATTCGATAGATACAACGAATTCCCAAAATACCCCAATGAGCTCAACACTTGAGCAGAAATAAAAATTTCCAGTAGCATGCCCCAGCATCTATGGACCGTCACTGAAGTGCCCGTCCCAAGCCTCCACAGTGGCGCCGCGGAACCGCCGCCAAAACCAGGTTTTGGCCGCGGTTACGCGGTCACTGTAGCGAGTTAGGGACTCATTCTTCAGGTGGGTCCATAGAATTCCCTGCATGATTTTCTGAGTATTTTTAGTATGAAAAATTTCAAATTTTGAAAAAATTTCCAGCAAGGGGTCAATTCTCGGTGTTTCGGGGTTCGATCGGACGTCTAACTTTGTCTAGACAACGCCTAATGCTCTAGCTTGGCTCTGATACCACTGTAGGGTTAGCTTAGCACCTTAGCAAGGTTTTGGCAAGCATCAATCATGCTACTTTGAAATTTTTGGGGTGCTAAACAAACCCTAACCAAGATCTTAACTAGAGAATTAGGGTTAACAATGCATGTAAACAACTTTACATCTAAGAGAGAGGGATTACAACCTTTGTAGTCCGTTCCTTCGCTTCATAAGCTCTGAATAGTAGTCCCTTCGCCACGATCCATGAACTTCTGGACTCTAGAGAGGCTCCACAAGTCGAATGATCCATGCTTGCTAGAAGTCTTCCTTTTTGAAGATGATCTACCTTGAAGAATCTCAAACTCAAGCTCTCACTTCTCTAATCAAGTATTAGTGAAGTGAACACCCTAATCTAAGTGGCTAGAATAAATGAGGATAATGAAGTAGGAATTTTGCTCTCTTTTGTTTTCAATTTCTCACTTTTAATCATCACAACACAAAAAGCTAGAAAGTTTTTTCAAGGAGGAAGAAGAAGAAGAAAGCTTTTGTGATGAATAATGAATTATTGTTGTTGTTACAAATGACAACCATGAGTTAATAAATGAAGGCATTAACTCATGTAGAGAATAAACTATGGTTAAGGGTTTGGGTTGGGTTAATAAATATCTACACAAAATATCAAAGTAAAAGACAAAAGGAAACCTTCATGAAAAAGTTAACCCAAAAGCTAACCCAAATCCAAACCTTAACTTTGTTTAAACTTAACAACCATGTTGCATTTGTAACTCTAACTTGTTACAATATTATATATCACATATACAATATATTTTGTAACAAAAGAAAATAATACAATTAACATATATCTCATATATATCAATGTATTATCCAGTGAGAAAACGAATCAATAAAGCGAGCTTATATTAGTTAACGTAATGTAATATATCACATATATAATTATACATTAAATTATCGAATCAACTCTTGATCCGAC
Organism: Agapanthus africanus; assembly: GCA_030015575.1. Taxonomy (NCBI): domain Eukaryota; kingdom Viridiplantae; phylum Streptophyta; class Magnoliopsida; order Asparagales; family Amaryllidaceae; genus Agapanthus; species Agapanthus africanus. The sequence goes on along the minus strand of CM057349.1, from coordinate 402,297,852 downwards.
AATCCGGCTATATTGCATATAACCGACTAATATAACATGTACCAATTTATCGAATCAACACTTGATCCGATGACCCGGCTATATCACATATACCCGGCCGATACTCATATCGCGAGAATATAATACGGTATCTCATATCATATTATTCTCGGTCCCGCACATATCACATATGTGCTCCTACTCCGTTTTGCCTGAGCCAGGAAACCTCTGTGTAGGACTCTAAAGAATCGTCAATACGCCGGTAGTAGGTGATGATCATATCAAACACCCACAAGTTGCAAGCGGTCAGCTAAACGTAACAGCCACCCGTGTATTGAGCAATCAGAAGATCAACAAGCAAGCATGTACATTCTCCTGTGAATCCAATCAGTAAACACTACCGTACAGTCCGGTCTCTTTGTCTGATATGTTGCATATCTAGTCTAGGGATGGTAAACGTCAGACCCCAGTAACCAATAAGTCGTGTCGATGTAACGCTCATAACGGGTTGAGAAACTACTGATAACTCTTACCAGTAAATCTCCATATCAGTCCTGACCAGGGACTTCCAGTTATAGCCAATCGAACACAGCACAACATCAACTCCCTATACCGGGAGAGACGAAACCCCTCCTATCGCTCATTGCCTCCATGTGATTCGGGACTGTACCCAAAAGCCACCGTTTTGCACGCCCTCTTGGACGTGGTAAGGTGGAAATCAAAGCACAGTGGAAATCACACAAGATTCTATGACGATCTCGGGTTTACAGACTAACCTGTACCAGTGTCACCGGAGAACTGCTATCTGACGATAGGTAGAATACCATCCAGGAGTTCTCGGCGAGTCCGTTCAGTGTACACGGTCTCCACTGAGCACCCGTACACCATCTTTGATGTCCAACACCAATAGATATAGGATCATCTATCGCCCATCATATGGGTCAAGATGCGTGTATGCTAGTCTACTTTGGAGTATCAATGCCCTGTCTCGATACACCCTCGACTAGGAACAATTATAGGATGTACTCGTTTACTACCCTGGCCCCACAAGTATGATCTCATCATAGTCCTAGTAGTCAAGTATATATTCCAAGGGCTTTATCAATATGTGATCACAAAACAGTATTTGTTAACACGTTAAGATAAAATGAAACCATATAGCATACTATCATATCGAGCAAGAAAGTCATCTCTATATATATCCAAGCATCTATTATAATATACATCACCTGTACAACAATGGTCTCTAGGGCATATACATAACTAACATCGGACGTCTGCCTGAGCTCTGTAACTTCTGGTTGATGTTCTCCAGACGTCTGGATGGTCTTCACCAGACGTCTGCAGTTCATTTTCTTAAGTTGTTTTGCTTTTTAACTTAATAAATGGATTTCTACTCTTTGATTCAATCTTTTTATAGTTAAGCGTCGATTCGAGGGTAGTTCTACGTAGTTAGCATACGTTAATCACGGGTTCTAATCTATATACGATTAGCTCGTTAGTATCGATATTGGTTTAGGTTCTTATGCAATTAAGTTATTATTTCAATTATAGGGTCGTTTGCGGAGACTTCCGAGTTGGCAAGGAAGGGCAAGGCGGTTGTCACGCCCCACTTCCCAAAATACGTAAACACGGCACGTGACAGAGCCAACCATGCTACTTATGGCAAGGAAAGATCCTTCCATAGTCACATAACGGCTGTCAATCAGATATCAAGAACGGTAAACTACTAAATCTATCTATCATATATCCAATAGCCACAAGAACAATAACTGAAAAAGATAGTGGAAGCAATAAAGATCCAAGAAATAACTAACCCGCATAAGAGCTATACCACCTTACTAATCGGCGATCCTGTCGAATACTCACATGCTATGTCAAGTATCTGGGCCATGCAAAACCAAGACGTCAGTGCGTCATAAATATCAAAATAATAGTAATAACCAAGATATGATGCTATGATTAATCATGAGTGTAAATAAATAACACAGGTGTAAAACAGTGAGATATAGGTAAGTGATGTGTATCCTAAAGTCTGTGCCTGTAGATAATCTATTCTAGAAGTTTTTGAAATCAATTTAATGGAATTGTCGATGTAACTCAATAGTATCCCGTGCGTGCCCGGGACCACGGTCAAGATTCTCGGGTTGAATCCGAGACGTGCCACTAAGCAGTAAACATGTAACATGTACAGATAAATGATATCAGCAGCATCATTCCGGGGTTGGCCTAGCCCGTAAAGACTGATCAGTATAAGTATTGAACTGTTGAGTTAGAAGTCAGGTTTCATTATTGATTTCCCCTTACCCCCAAGGTTATGTGTTCAAGTCAGGTATTGATAATGTAAGTCTAATGCCAACACAGGATCAAGCATGTACATGTTTTGTCTATGCAGACAACAAGTCACGTCCGTCAGGACAACAATCAAGATTGATGGCATTAATAATAAGATCTAAGTAACAAGTCTGATAGTAGGTCGTGAATATGTCATGTAATATATATTAACCCAAAATAGATACCAATGTAAAACTGTAATCAATATCGAAATACGACTAATGCCAGGATACATATGTATCTATCTGTAATAGCCATTATACGTCCATTACCATGTATGATACAATGCAAATAATATATTGAACTAATATAGTAGTATGATAACGTTGTGACGTTCCGGCATGCAACTAGATAAGCTATTGTCAGTACGGATACAGACGGATACTATAAAACTGTAAGTCGGTAATATTTGCTAAATATTAAAACACATGCACTATTATTTATTAAATAGACAATGATATAATAACATTAACATGGATAACATATTCAATCTGATTAATATGTATAAAAGTGGTATTGATTAAACATGCACAAGAAAGTTCCGTTCAGAAATTCAGCGTCACCCTGATTTGTAAAATAGTTTAAAAATAACAAACTTGCTCTAAAAGGGACGTGTCTTATATCAAAATAAAGATAATTCAATAATATTTTCATTTTTATAAGTTGAAGTATCTCAAGTTATTCCTAAAAAAAGTTATGAACGTTCGAAATTGAAAGTTTGCTGCTGGAATTTCCCTGTACAGCAGTTCAAAGGTGGTTTCATTTACAGTTTACGTTATTTAAACAATTTATTTTGTAAGTAAATATTACACAAGGTTATAGTAATCTAAGTTAGCTTCGTAACGAACTAAAGAACGTATGCTAATGATTTTTTTTATGATTTATAATGAATTTTATAAGGTAAGGTGTACAGTAAATTTCAGATTTGTCGTATCCGCTTTGCGATGACGTTTAATGTGTAAACTATAATATTTTCAAACTATATTTTGTATAACGTTATAAAATGCAGATTATAAACTAATTAATGATAATAATAAGAAATATTACGACGATATATATATTTATAGATATAATTATAGTGTGTCGCAAGTTGTAAATTTGCATACATTGTATACTATAAAACTGATTAACGTTAAATAACTACATTATATAAATTATATAGATATAGCTGTATGATGATGATGATGATGATAATACGGCAACTTATAAGTAAATTACATAAAGCATAACATGTAGCAAGTTGTAAACTTGCCTCAAAACAAACGCGATGAACGGAAACAACATGACGTTATACAAATCAACACCAAGTTTTGATGGCTTGGTTAAGTTTCTAGGATGCTGCTGGAGTTGCGTCGGCAAGAATGAGTATGATCTTGAAGAACGAAGAAGGAGGACATATAAATTGATAAGGGAGAGATATATTATGTGGAGAGAGAGAGAGGTTTTGTGTTTAATATAAATATATATAGTACGGTTTAAATTATGTTACAAATATATATTAGTTTTAATGTATATAGATAATATCAAAGTATAACCAATTTCCACCAAAATCTCATCAACAATATATTTTGGAAAATAATTCACATATGTAAACTTCCCAACCATAATGCAAGAATATATTTTAAATAACTCATACCCCTAATTTAAGATTTAAAAGGATTCTAAAAATATATCTAGATTTAGTAAATATTTGATATTAGATATCTTGAGATTTAAACATAAAAGATAAAAGCAAAATAATATATGGGATGGCAACCATATGACGACAGTTAACAAAATATAACTTATTCTTAAGTTGTGGCTATTAAAAGATATATGATGATCTAGATATATGATCTATAAAGATCTAAAAATATAATGTAAGTATTATACTAGATTCGCATAGATACACTTTACTGGTAAATCTCAGATACAATCTTGCACCATATTGGATTCTAAACTTGAGGGTCGGGTCAGATAACGACTGATACTATTCAAATCTTTCGCGACCCAATAGATAGAATAAAAGAAATATAAAGCAGGTGTTAAAATACCAATTAATATCGTATAACCGTACTAAGGTGTTACATTATATCCAACCACAAAAGAATTTCGTGCTTGAAATTCACGAAACAAGAAAAGATGAGAAAATATAGATCTAATGAAAAAGATGAGGAAACTTTTGTCGAATCTCGTCTTCACGTTCCCAAATAGATTCTCCATGAGAACGATTTTCCCACGAAACAAGCACTAGAGGGATCACCCTATTCTTGAGAATCTTTTCTCGTCGATCCACAATCGTCATTGGTTGCTCTTTATAAGTCAAATCTTCTCTCACTGTCAATTCCGAGTGATTTAGGACGTGCGTCTCATCTCGAACTTACTTGCGGAGTTGAGATACATGAAACACGTCATGAACACCCGCTAAGGATGGTGGTAAAGCCAATCGATAAGCTATCTCTCCAACACGCTCGATGATATCGAAAGGCCCTACGAATTGAGAAATTAGCTTGCCTCGACTACCAAATCGGATTACTCCTCTAGTCGGTGATATCTTCAAGAACACAAGATCACGATCAACGAACTCCAAAGGTCTTCTTCCAGTATTAGCCCAAATTTTCTGTCGATCATGTGCCACCTTCATATGATTACGGATCAAGTTAACTTACTACACAATTTGCACAATGAGTTCCGGGCCCAACAATTTTCTTTCTCCAATACAGTCCCAACAAACAGGCGAGCGACACTTACGACCGTACAATACTTCAAATGAAGCCATCTGTATAGTTGCCTGAAAACTGTTATTGTATGAAAACTCCACTAAATGTAAATGATCCTCCTATGAACCGTTGAAGTCTAACATGCATTCTCTCAATATATCTTCAAGATTTTGGATCGTTCTTTCAGACCGGCCATCTGTCTGAGGATGATAGACCGTGCAAAATTTCAAGTGAGTTCCCAAACTTTCCTGTAGACTCCTCCAAAAGTGTGATAGAAATCGAGTATCACGATCGGAAACGATGCTCACGGGTACTCTATGCAATCTCACAATCTCCTGCATGTACCGCTCTGCCAAAGCTTCCGTCGACTGACCAACTCGAAACGGTATAAAGTGAGCCGCCTTGGTCAATCGATCGACAATAACCCAAACTGCATTATTGTCCTTTGGACTCCGTGGTAAAGCTGTCACGAAATCCATGGTTATATGTTCTCACTTCCATTGAGAAATCGGAAGTGGTTGCAACAAACCAGCCACCCTTTGATTTTCAGTCTTGACTTGCTGACACACCAAGCACTTCGATACGTAGCGAGCAATCTCCCTTTTTATGCCTTCCCACCAGAAATGTTGTCGCAGATCTCAGTACATTTTTGTACCTTCCGGATGTACTGAATACGCGGAACTATGAGCCTCCTTCATGACTTATTCTCGAACATCTCCTTTGGGCACACATAAACGACCACCATATCGTAACGAACCATCTTCATAAATTAATAAGTCCGTTTGAAGCCCCGCTTTTACTTGTTCTCGAAACTTGTGCAATTTTGGATCGTGCGATCGCGCTACTTTAATGTTATCGATCAAGAATGACTGTACTTACAACTGCATCAATTGTCCCGAAGAATTCGGTAGTACAATCTCCAATTCGAATCTCTGAAAATCATCTATAATCTCCTTTTGTGCAGTCAACATCCGTATCGTTGGCAACCGACTTAACGCATCCGGCACTATATTAACTTTCTCCAGATGGTATTTTAGATCAAGATTATAGTCAGACATCAGCTCCAACCATCAACGTTGGCTCATGTTGAGCTCTTTCTGTGTGAACACATACTTTAGGTTTTTGTGATCGGTAAATATTTCTACCCTTTCGCCCAATAAGCAGTGTCTCCAAATCTTCAGAGAAAAATCACCGCTGCTAACTCCAGATCATGAGTTGGGTAGTTCTACTTATGAGTCTTCAATTGTCTCGACGCATAGACTATAACCTTCCCATGCTGCATTAGAATACATCCCAAACCTTTCCCAAATGCGTTGCTGTGAATAACCAACCCTCCGGAACTGTCTGGCACGGTCAAAATAGGAGCGGTGGTCAATCTTTGCTTCAACGCTTCAAAAGCTGACGCACACTTCTCGGTCCATACGAACGGTATCTCCTTTCGTGTTAGCTTGATCAATGGTTTTGCTTTTCGAGCGAACTTCTCCACAAACCTTCTATAGTATCCGACAAGCCCAAGAAAACTTTTGATCTCCCCTACATTCTTTGGAATTGTCCAATCATGAATAGCTGCAATCTTTTTGGGGTCAACGGCGATTCTATCTCCGGATACAACATAACCCAAGAACTTTACTTCTTCGAGCTAAAACTCACACTTACTCATCTTAGCATTTAACCTTCCTTGTCTCAACGTTTGCAGTGCGATCTTCAACTGTTCTGCATGCTCTTCTTTGCTTCTCGAATAAACCAAAATATCGTCAATAAACACTACTACGAACTGATCCAGATATGGTGAAAAGATTTGGTTCATTAAGTCCATAAATATTGTTGGTGCGTTAGTAACTCCAATGGTATCACTAAATACTCGTAATGTCCATATCGAGTTCGGAACGCTGTCTTGCAAATGTCTTCTTCTTTCACTCGAACTTGATGATACCCTGATCGTAAATCCAACTTCGAGACTAATCTCGCGCCACTGAGTTGATCGAATAATTCGCCGATGCAAGGGATTGGATACTTGTTCTTAATAGTCACCGATTCCGATTTAATTCTTGATAATCGATGCACATCCTCCATGTACTATCCTTCTTCTTGACTAGAAGAACTGGAGCTCCCCATGGTGAACCGCTGCTACGAATCCAACCTTTCTCCAGTAATTTGACAACTTGTTTCTTTACCTCTTCTAGTTCCACCGGCGCCATTGGATAATAAGCCTTTGAAATCAGCGCTGCTTCAGGAATAAGATCGAACTCCACATCTTATTTAGAAGATACACCCGAGATTTCCTTGAATACCTCCATGAATTCCCAAACAACTATCGGTGCTTCATCTGCAACCTGTTCACGAACCTCACCTTTTAGCGCACACACAAACAGTTCCCTTCATCATGAATTTACAAGTCTATTCTACGACTTGTGGATTATCAGCCAACCACACTTCCGCTGTGTTACTCTGATAAATTGAGGCAGGTTCGTCAGAACTTCTTCAATCAAGTATCTTACATTTGATCGGCCTTGAAGCAGTCTGTACTACTGCAATCATCACATGTTCTCCTTATTCTTCGAAACGCAAACGGATTGGTTCTTACGGGACGAGAGGAAAGATATATCGTGGTTGCTGGATTCAAGCTCGCGATAAGACATAAAGTTGTAAGCAATGACGCTAAGAGGAAACAAGATAATACAACGATCATAAGTCAAGAAAATGAATCAAAATAGGACTTCAGATTATCTAAATAGAGTACCGCATTGTAACCATATCGCAGTACATAGTTACAACTATATAACTCCATTCAAGTTGCCCAAATCCTACTAACAGAATCGAGAGAATAAGATGGGAGAAATAATAAGGAACCAAAAGGATTCCAAGCCGAGATGCAAAGTCATTTTCAAATCGTTGAGGTAAAAGAGTTTAAGAGAAGGATAAGATTCAAGAATTCGAATGACAAGACAATAATGTGGCAGGACATGTTCCTAAAATTTCGGGTTTCCTGATTAGTGTATTGGGTCTAATACCCAACTACAAAAGAAACCAAACCCAGCTAACCTAAAACCAATGCTCTGATACCAAACAAACCCTGTCACGGCCCGCTTCCCAAAATACGTAAACGCGGCACGTGACAGAGCCAACCATGCTACCTATGGCGAGGAAAGATCCTTCCATGGTCGCATTACGGCTGTCAATCAGATATCAAAAACAGTAAACTACTAAATCTATCTATCACATGTCCAGCAACCACAAGAATAATAACTGGAAAAGATAGCGGAAACAATAAAGATCTAAGGAATAACTAACCCGCATAAAAGCTATATCAATGAGGCGGTCCTCATTGATCGGCGATCCTGTTGAATACTCACATGCTATGTCAAGTATCTGGGCCATGCAAAACCCAGACGTTAGTGCGTCATAAATATCAAAATAATAGTAATAATCAGGATATGATGCTATGATTAAACATGAGTAAATAAATAACACATGTGTAAAACAATGAGATATAGGTATGTGATGTGTATTCTAAAGTCTGTGACTCTAGATTATCTATTTTAGAAGTCTATGAAATCAATTTAATGAAATCGTCGATGTAACTCAATAGTATCTCGTGCGTGCCCGGGACCGCGGTCAAAATTCTCGAGCTGAATCCAAGATGTACCGCTAAGCAGTAAACAGGTAACATGTACAAATGAATGCTTTCAGCAGCATCATTCTGGGGCTGGCCTAACCCGTAAAGACTGATCAGTATAAGTATCGAACTGTTGAGTTACAAGTCAGGTTTCATTATTGATTTCCCCTTACCCTCAAGATTATGTGTTCAAGTCAGGTATTGATGATGTAAGTCTAATGCCAACACAGAATCAAGCAGATACATGTTTTGTCTATGCAGACAACAAGTCACGTCCGTCGGGACAACAATCAAGATTGATGGCATTAATAATAAGATCCAAGTAACAAGTCTGGTAGTGGGTCATGAATATGTCATGTAATATATATTAACCCAAAATAGATACCAATGTAAAACTGTAATCAATATCGAAACATGACTAATACCAGGATGCATATGTATCTATCTGTAATAACCATTATACGTCCATTACCATATATGATGCAATGTAGATAACATATTGAACTAATATAGTAGTATGATAATGTTGTGACGTTCCAATATGCAACTGATAAGCTATTGTCAGTACGGATACAGACGGATGCTATAAAACTGTAAATCGGTAATATTTTGTCACGACCCAATATTTGGCCCGTAACCGGCACTTAAACTACGTAACGTCTACAGGGGTACGCAACTTAAGTAAGCCGAAACCCAGAAATCTAAACCACCCAAAACTGGATAAACGGAGAAAAACATAGTTTAAAAACGTTCGGAAATTCTCAAGTAAAAATCTTTAAGTTTAGTTTTCGTTCTTGAAAATTTTGGCAGCACCTCTTTTATAAAAACTAACCCCGAAAACGGGTACAACATAGATAATATATAAAGCATCCTAAACGGGAGCAAATCACGCCCAACGGCGGAGACAACCACCACAAGCACATTTACGACGCCGAAGCGAAGAATATAAAGGAAAACTGCATAGAGAAGTAAAACTTTTCACAAAACCGGCTCCCACGAGCACGGCACCCAAAGTCACCAAAATAATAATACAACACCGAATCCTCACAACTCGTCTCTAAGTCGAATACAAGAAGTGGTAGATGGAGAATACTAGATCCAACAAAAAGATATACAATGTACAAACGGATAACCGCAAACCCACCTAAAAGCGAAGGCCTCACAGCCAACTGTAGCGGTATCCACAAAAGTAGAGATGATAAAACGCCCTGCCGCGACTACTCAGAGGGTAAGTCCTGCAAAACACTGTGGCACAATGGGAGTGAGTTACCAACTCGTGAATAGTAAATAACATCATACTATAATCGCAAGTATGCACGAACATCGATTAATCTATCACATGTAATCTGATAGCATAAGTATGATAATGTGAATATGCAACAATCATGTAAAGGTACATCATCAGGGTACTACAACTACATGAAGCAATGCATAACCACATAATCCTGAGTGTGGGATGATATAATATAAAACCTCATGCAAAATCATCAGCATGGAAAAACACTAGTGTCCCTCACTGACACATCAAATCCCAATTCCTCAGGCACCGCATCCACAGATCGGCCCTCACATCCTGTAAGTCTCATGGAGCCTGAGTGTCAAACATCGACACCCCAAACATCATGAAAACACACACACACACACACATATATATAAATATATATATATATATATATAAACCACGTATGTCCACCGACGATACGTAAAATCATGGAAACCTGAGTGTCAAACACCGACACTCGAAACATCATGAAACCCGTGTCTAGCATCGACACGTAAATCCTCATAATTCAGGCACTGTCACCTGGCCCTGACGATATGTCATGCATCACTCCGGTCGGTATCCCCACGATAACCGCCGAGTCCAAGTACAATCACCAGTAGGTAGTGGTCCCTCCGTCAGGCTTATCGTCTACACTACAAAATCACCACTCGCCCTGGGGTACAATACCGGGTCCACCATATACCCGCAGACGGTGCCTCCCGCTCCTCGAATCGGGTATCACAAGCCAAATCTCAGAACCGAGAAATCACATGGTGGACGCACTGAAATATCATATCAAGAGAAACCGGGTTTTCAAACAATACATAGTTTTCTTGAAATACCCCCACGGTTCTCAAATCCATAACTCACATGAAATCCATATCTCAATGCGTAATCCATCAAAACCGGTATATGCAACATAAAACAACAATATGAGCATATTAAGGAAAAACCGTTCTTTTAAATGAATCCAGCTTTAAAATATATCGTGCGGTTCCCAAATCCTCCGAAAACAAGTGCAGCATCATATGAGGTGTACATGTAATTGTAGCAAGATTTAAGTATCTACATGTAAGCAAGTATGTATAAGGCCTTTCATAAGCACAATGGTCAACGTCTCAATATCACATATCAAAACGATACCACTTAGGGTATATGCAACTAAAGCAAAATACGTGGGTGTGCATGTCGGTATGTGTGCATGATATACATATAGCTGTAATCGAGTATGTGGGTGTACATGTCAATTTGTATGCATGATGTACAAGTAGCTATAGCAAGATATACGTGAAATAGAATAATGGTCACTATCTCAACTATTCCTGCCCAATGCAATATCACATATGTATGTGTCCACAGTATTTCATATGCACAATGGAATAAGAGTTACTACCTCAACTATCCCTATCCACTACCATATCACGTATGTAGATGGTTTGTGCGTGTCATGGCAATTACTGACGGTATGGGTGTAGCATACAATTTAGTGCTCGTGCAACATGAACCGTCAGTAATGTGTTATATCTAAAGGTACAAGTCAAGGTACAACAGATAATACTATGCAATGACGTTCATATGAAATTAACTAATATGCAATAACATGCAGCTATCATATCATATCAGCCCCGACGCATAACGCCATACGGGCGATTTCCCTGTAGATGTTAAATCTACTCATCGATGGTCTCGAGCTATGAAAATCCGACCACCTGCTTCCCTTTGTTCACAGCGTCCGAAGTCCCCGCTTGCGACACTATAATTTCACAAACACATAGACAGTGCAAAAATCTCAAAAATCGACCAATATAACGTAAAACTACGTTAAACGACGCACCAACTCCAAACTAACTCACAAGTGTCCGTCTAGTGGCTAACGTGCGTGGCGACACTACGAAACCAATCTAAGTGCAGCAGCTGCACAAGATCACGATTCGTGTCGGAAAACGTAACACGCGGACTCAAAACACTAGATTATAGGAAAACGATCTCAGATTTTGCATACTGTAAATACTAAAAATTTAAACAGTACCAAACACCCCTAAACCACAGCAGATAGCTACCCACAAAAAACCAACACCCAACTCCCCTCCAAAACCGATGTCGCCGGAATTTGCCAAAGAGTCGCCGGCTAAACCCGGTGGGGTGGATCTCGTGTTTCAGGGAATCCTAGGGTCACTAGTACATCACTACTATCTTGTTTGGTCAATCAGTAAAAATCTCAGATCACAGAGACTCTAAAAAGACACTAAAAATACGATATTGCACTAATCGATACTTAAAGTGTTCTACACCATAACCAACGAGCTATACATCATAAAAACTCCTATTTAACAGTTTAGGGATTATACCTATCAATCTTGGCTCACAAATCCAAGCTTTCCTAGCTCCAAGTGAACAAAGAAGCTAAAGCAAGACTTGATGTGTTTTTTGTGAGATTATATATGGAATTTTGGAGATTTATTGAGCTTGGAATTGTTGCAATTGGTGAAAGAAATGACCAAGGGCAGAAGAAGGAGAAGGAGGCTCGGCCAAGTGAGGAAGTGGGGAGAATTGTGAAGAATTGTGTGGAGTTTTCTAGCAAGAATTTGCAATAAATGCACATAAATGCACATACATGCATGAATGCCACCTTTCCCATTCTTTTCTTTTCTTTAAAACTTTAATCCTTTGCACAAAAATATCTAGATATTAGTTGGAGGGTTTGTTTAACTTATGCTTGATTAATTTGCCAATATACAATTTAGGAGTAATTACCCGAACCCAATATGTAAATACCGCATTAAAATAATATTTAAATAGGGAAAAAAATTCTATTTGAACCAAAACTTCCCATATACCCCCAAAGCTCGCGCACTAGATTTATTTTAGCTAAACTAGGTGCCGGCAAGTTTATACGGACGTTTGATCACAATATGGTTAAAACGGAAAATACCGACTATTTTACCCTAAAACAAAAAAATTCGCATAACGATTTCTAAAACATTACAATCTCCCCCCTTATAGAAATTCGGTCCCCGAATTAAAATTTCATACTAAGCGTACCTTCAAAAAGATGAGGGAATTTCTTCCGCATCTCGCTCTCGGCCTCTCAAGTGATCTCCTCACTGGTAGGGCTACGCCAAAGAATCTTCACAGATGGCAAGACCTTTGACCGAAGTTTCTTCACCTGCCAATCCAAAATAACTACCGTCTGCTCGGTGAACGAAAGATCGCGCTCAAGCTGAACGGTCTCGTGCTGAAACATGTGAGAAGGATCATGAAGGTATCTACGAAGTATCGACACATGGAAAACGGGATGAACATCCGGAAAACTAGGTGGGAGCGCCAAACGATAAGCAACAGAACCCACTCGCTCAAGGATCTCGAAAGGACCTACAAATCTGGGACCAAGCTTCCCCCTCTTCCCAAATCGCATAACGCCCTTCATCGGAGAAATCCTCAGGAATAAATGATCCCCCACTGCGAACTCAAGTCTGTGACGATGACGGCCGGCATAAGACTTCTGTTGCACTGGGCTAATCTCATCCTGTCCTGAATCAGCTGGATCTTCTCCGTAGTCTCCTGAACTAGCTGGGGTCCCAAAACTCTACTATTGCTGAGTTCGGTCCAACAGACTGGCGATCGACACTTCCTACCGTACAAAGCCTCAAAAGGCGCCATCTGAATAGGCTCCTGAAAGCTGTTGTTGTAGGAGAACTCAATCAACGGCAAGTGACGATCCCAACTGCCACCAAAATCAAGCACATATGCACGGAGCATATCCTCCAGAGTCTGTATAGTCCGCTCCGACTGACCATCGTTCTGTGGATGAAAAGCGGTGCTAAAACTCAACCGGGTACCCAAAGCTTCCTGAAGCTTCTGCCAAAGACGGCTAGTAAACTGGGTGCCTTTGTCGGATACTATGCATGTGGGAACACCGTGTAAACGCACAATCTCATCTATATACAACTGAGCATATTGAGTATAACCGAAAGTGGTCTTCACTGGAAGGAAGTGAGCCGCTTTCGTCAACCGATCAACAATCACCCAAATGGAGTCATACCCTCTACTGGTCCTGGGTAGACCTACAATGAAGTCCATGGAAATCTGCTCCCATTTCCACTCCGGAACGGGTAAAGGTTGCAACTCTCCAGCCGGTCTCTGATGCTCAGCCTTGACTTGCTGACAAGTCAGACACCTCAAAACAAAGTCCGAAATATCGCGCTCCATCCCTTCCCACCAGTAAAGTCTCTCAAGTCACGGTACATCTTGGTGGAATCTGGATGAATGCTAAATGCCGACTGATGTGCCTGCTCTAGGATCTCGCGTCTCAACCCATCAGCATCTGGTACATACAAGCGAGTCACGCATCGTAGCACACCCTGGTCATCAATCATGAACTCCGAAACTGTACCCTGTCGAACAAGCTCAAGGATCTCAGACAAACGGGCATCACTGGGTTGCGCCTCACGGATACGATCAAGTAGTAGTGGACGGGCGCGGACATGAGCAAGCTGTCCCCCAGCGGAAGTGAACTCGAACTGCACTTTACCATCACACAAGAGTTGCCAATCTGCAGAAGACTGACGCTGAACTGCGCTCAACTGGGACAAGCTACCCCCGAGCCTACGACTCAAAGCATCTGCTACCGCATTCGGCTTGCCTGGATGATAAAGGATCTCACAATCATAATCCTTTACTAGCTCCATCCAACGGCGCTGTCTCAGATTCATATCCCGCTGCTGGAAGATGTACTTCAAGCTCTTGTGATCCATGAAGATCTGACACGACTCCCCGTACAAGTAGTGTCTCCAAATCTTCAACGCAAAGACCACCGCGGCCATCTTAAGATCGTGAGTAGGGTAATTCTGCTCATGCTTCTTCAGCTGCCTAGAAGCGTAAGCAATCACTCTATCGTGCTGCATCAATACACAACCGAGCCCCACTCTAGAAGCATCACAGTAAACAACACAGCCGCCTGATCCAGAAGATAAAGATAGAACTGGTGTTGTCGTCAACCGAGTCTTCAACTGCTGAAAACTCTGTTCGCACGCATTAGTCCAAAGAAAAGGAACTCCCTTCCGGGTCAGTCCAGTCAGCGGTGCAGTAATACTCAAGAAATTTTGCACAAAACGGCGATAATAACCAGCTAAGCCCAAAAAGCTACGGACCTCAGTCATCGATACAGGTCTGGGCCAAAGTTGCACAGCCTCGATCTTCCTCAGGTCCACAAGAATACCATCACCAGTCACCACATGATCCAGGAAGTCCACACTATCAAGACAAAACGCGCACTTTGAGAATTTAATATACAGCTGGTGCTCTCTCAAAATCTGCAAAGCAATCCTCAAGTGCAGCTCATGCTCCTCACGACTCCTAGAGTAGACCAGTATATCATCAATAAACACAATAATAAACTGGTCGAGGAACGGCCTGAAAATCCGGTTCATCATATCCATGAATGCTGCTGGCGCATTGGTGAGTCCGAACGATATCACTAAAAACTCATAATGCCCATAGCGCGTACGAAAAGCAGTCTTCGGAATGTCATCATTCCGAACCCGCAACTGATGATAACCCGAACGCAAATCAATCTTAGAAAAATGTTTCGCACCGTGGAGCTGATCAAATAAATCGTCAACGCGAGGTAAAGGATACCTATTCCGCATCGTAACTCGGTTCAATCAATCTATTTTTGAATATGATTCAAATATAACTCCATTTCAACATGAATCCATTTATACCAGAATTCAATCTATATCAACATGTCTTGACCGAACCGAACCATGGATATACTCTGATTACATGACTATCCATTTATATCCATTCCGTTTACATGATATCATGGTTTCCGCAAGTCGTACATCTATTAAACCAAAACAATTCAAATTAATACATAATACATCACGGGGTTTTTAATGGGGTAGACTAGTACGGAATGCGTTAGAAGTGGCATGAGACGACCACTTTAATACACATAATCTGAATATCCATTGCTGTTGTTCCGTGTCTTAACGGTTCCTTGTGCTTCGTATATCTTAATCCACGGAATAGTTAAACTCATCTCGTATACACTGACATATTCTGTACCAAATTACAAACAACTGCGTTAACATAACAATCAAATAGTATACTGTTATATTCTTTCTATCTATTCTATTTCTACTTTTCTTTGGAACTTACCGAGCGATTGTTCGCTGACGACATTCTTTCTTTCTTCTTTCTTTGGAATGTTGTCAGGTGGATCAGACTCACTGGAGATAGAGCCCAGTTCAGAGGACTTGGATCAGTTCAGCGAGGACCCCGAGCTCTAGACTCTTGTACATACTTTACTTTCATATTCATGACATTGTTTAGGCATTGCTTTCATCATTGTATTTACTTTTCAATTGTATTGTAAAGAAATATTTAATAAATAAAAGTTGATGTTCATTTATATTTCATGGCTTCTTATGTATATTTACATCATATTGCTTAGTTACGCTTAACGTGTTTATTTCTGAGTAAATACGTAGCGGGTCTTGTCGCGTCTCCTTACCCGTACACTGGGAAACGGGGCGTGACAGATACATGGTGGATTGGTTTGAGGGTATCTGGATATCGAGGTAGGGGGAGAGACCGATACGAATATCTGGTGGAACACGGTAGATATCCGAAAGATACCAACCGGGGTTATATGATGAGAAAAGAATGAAGGCTGGTCCGAGAGACAACGTCTTATGAGATTGAGATTTTGAGTGTCGATAATGGATACAGAATTTGATGATATTTTATTGATGATGTTTTCTACTGTGTGCGATCCGTTATGATACGTTTACTTTTACTTATGCTATATACATGTCATTACACATCATGTTAGTCTTGTACTTTATAACTAGTAGGTAGTTTGTCTATGCATACGATTTCTACCTTATGATTTCTTTCTACTCACGAGTTGATAACTTACCCCCGTTGTGCCATAGCTTCTTGCAGAACCGACCGCTTGGATCATTAGCGGCTTTGTTGGCGCATCTTTCTTTCGGGGTGTTATAGCATTTTGCTAGGTGGGTTATGAAGTATATCGTAACCGCCTCTTGTACATGTTTTCTTTTGTATCTAGTATAACTCCATCTACTACCTGTATATTGTTTGGTTTAGATCGAGTCGAGACTTAGATATTTTATGCTTTTAGGTGTCGAATTCGTGTGGAGTCGACTTGATGATATTTTATATAGTTTTTATTGCTATTCGTTTGTGTTATTTTTTGCCTTGGGTATCGTATATTAATTGCGTGGATTATGACTCCATCGTATGGGCGTCGAGCTAGCTCCCGTGTGGGGATGCTTTTATATTTTATCGTTGTACATGAATTTATTCAAAAAATTACAAAAGAGCTACTGCCGGATTTTTAAACGACGAAAATATTTTCTAATATTTTTAAACAAACTTTACTTGCATTTTTAAAACAAAAATATTTCAAAATGAACTTTATTTCATTTTATAAACCTTTTGTAAAACTTCACCTCTATTTTTTTTATAATTTGGATTGCTGCGACGTCGAAATGACGTCACATGATTCAAGTGCCGGTCGCGTGCCTTTTCCGGATCGTGATAGTAGGAATTGCGTTGAACAGTTGGTGTTCAGTGTAATCCCGAGCTTTGAATAGCAGCAAACTTGAAGGCTAGAAGTGCCTAGAACCCAGGAGGCTTAAGAGCTCGTAGAGAAAGAGTAGCTCTCCTCAAACCCCTAAAATCCACAACTCTCTTCACTTCTTCTTGGATAAACTTAGGAAGAACACCAAGAACCTTTACTCCGACCAAAATTACAGTGACCCAGTTCATAGGGTTAGGGTTGATCACCGATCACAAAAGGCTGCTAGGGGACTTCCGTCGATTCATCGGCAGCGGCTTGTACGGCGACGGAAGACTTGGCAGAGGAAGGAGACGACGGAGTTGACGTCGACGAGCGGCGGAGAGAGTCGATGTGGAGGGCGCTGAAGTGTCGGCCCAATGCCACCTATATCGCATCCTCCAACGATTTCTTTGGGTTTTTTTATTCCCATCGATCTTGATCCTCTCTCTCTGTGTTTGTAACAGGCTGGAGATTTACTTGTGGAGAGAAAGTGTCATGACCCGAAAAATGCACGTGACTGGTACTTGAATCATGTGAGTCTATAGGACCCCACCTAATTCAAGTAAGGCAAAAACCTAGAAATCTAAACCTTATAGGGAAAATAATGGAGGTGCAGTTTTGAAAGAATGGTATAATGAAATCAAGTTTTTTCTTTAAAATATATAAGTGATAATATATGAAAAACAGAATCTTTGTATTTAACTTGAAAACCTTTTCGTCATTTAAAATTTGGGCAGCACCTCCTTGTAATTTTTAACCCAAAAACGAATGCAAGCAATATAATATAAGGTATCCCCAAACGGGAGCTAGCTCTTCGCCAGTTGGCGGAAACAACCACGCAATAATATAAATATATAACGCCGAAGGGCGAGCATCAAAACACAGAAAAAAAGCAAGAAAACTAAAGTATCATCAAGAAAATCCAAACAATAAAGAAAATACATGAGCGCGACTCTAAAGCCGAAAGAATATACAACAAAGATTTCTAAGTCTACTAAATATACAAGTCTGGTTGATGGAGATTTTAACTAGATACAACTGGAATAAACTATAAAGTAAAATGGTGGTCAAGATGCAAGTGATCCCACCTACCCAAATAATCACCCGAAAGAAAAGGCGGTGTGCCAGCAAAGCCGCTACGAAATCTATACGGCAAAACCTGCAAGAAACTGTGGCACAACAGGGGTGAGTTGCCAACTCGTGAATAGGAGACATCATCGAGTAGAAATTGCATGTATGACAATCTCCTGGATCATACAATACGCTATATATATAGATATCGAGTAATAACAAGGGTAATAGTAAGCATAAATATAACACAAGGTACACGTGTCAAAGTCATAAAGTGGTAACAGACATGCGTAAATATATGCATGAATGTAAATGCATCAATGAATGTGTGCCCAGCAACGACGCACTAAATCAAGATAAAACCTGAGTGTCCAGCATCGACACTCGAAAACATCATGAAAATCATATCCATCTTTGATACAATATCCTCATATATCTCGGGCGCCGCATCCTCAGATCGGCCCTCAAATCTGTCAAATCACATGACTCCAGTCGGTATCCTCCGGATGACCGCCTGGTCAAAAATAACCTGTAGGTAGTGCTCCCCTGCCGGGCTCAACGTCTATCTATACGACCATCTTGCCCTGGGATACCTTACCGGGTCCACCATGTACCCGCTGACGGCGTCTCTCTCTTCGAATCAGGTATATGAACATACGTGGCTCAAGAATCGAGAAATCTCATGGTGGACGCCACACACATCATATCACGAGAAAACCATAATTTCTATTTTGAAATGATAGTAAGTTTATAAAACTCCTTTGCATCTTTCCCCAAATCCAGAAATCACATGAATACGGAAATCTCCAAGAAGAATCACAATCTCAGAGTATACAATGAGATAATAAATACCGGCGTAAAACCAAAAATCAGTGCATAACAAGAATGTATGTATGCGAATGCATTTGGGATCTAAGTAAGAAATACAATGTCTACACTAGCATACAAGATCATGAATGTTAAACAATACTATTTCTTCAGACTATCAGATCATACAATGAATAACGATTACTATAGTGTGCGTGACATGGCAATTGCCGATGACGATGTGTGTGAGCTGACAAGTAAGCGTACGTGGAATATACGCATCATCGATAATGGTGTAGGTGTCCTAGCAGACGAGATCATAACAGAAAGTAAACAATAAGCAATAATAAGGTATATCAACTATATACGAGCCATACCGCTTATCGTGTTTAAATAGCACGAATCGTTGTTTTTAGAAAAGTAGGGACTACGGTGTTTTGAGAAAATAGATATCTTTTGAAAATCCGTAGCGTCTCTCGTTTTAATCTTTGAAAAAGCCTACGATTCGTCGGTTTTGAAAATATGTATGACTCGAGCCTAAGCTAATCTATACAACTAAAGGCTAAACTAAGAATCTAGTCGAAGGTAAAAAGAAATCTATACTATCCCGAACTAATGTATTTAATACTCGACGATCAAGCCTCATATTATCACGTACAGTAATAATATATCGTACGGCATT
The DNA here is from genome assembly GCA_030015575.1 of Agapanthus africanus. Taxonomy (NCBI): domain Eukaryota; kingdom Viridiplantae; phylum Streptophyta; class Magnoliopsida; order Asparagales; family Amaryllidaceae; genus Agapanthus; species Agapanthus africanus. The sequence goes on along the minus strand of CM057349.1, from coordinate 402,277,809 downwards.
CTCGAGTCAAGAGTGCAGATCAATCATCATATACATCTCGTACGGTAATATCCATCGTAAGGCATCATCAAAATCGAGGGTACGGGTCAAATATCATAATAAATCATCATTCGTACGGTATCAATCATCGTACAATATCAATATCATAAATCAGTGGTACGGATCTAAGGTCTCGTACAATCCAATATCATCAAATCGCATGCTATCACATGTTTGCATATATATCGCCCAACGATCCTTTATATATCATATCATATACGGTGTCTCGACTCAATCACTTATCAAGCCTCACGGCATCATGCCCGATCATATCGACTCATATCCGTAACATATACTATTCTCATTTCGCGCGTGTATGTAATCAAACACACACACACACACACACACATATACACACATCTATCAAGTGCGTGTGTGTACAAGGGTGACTACACATATCCTAAAGTTCAAGACTAAGGTAAAATACTTCTACGAACACGCTTATTCAAATCCTACGGTTTCCTAAAACTCTATTTGCTAAGTATCCAAATCTTGTACCAATAGATATATACATAATATATAACTTATCCTATATTTACGGGGGTGCTATACGCCATCCACCAGACTTCTTCCGTAGATATACATCTACTAACCTTCGATTCTCGCTTGCCGAAGTCGATGACGTCTTACTCTCTTTTGTCGTCCCGAAGTCCATGCGAAGATACCAAGCGTTCTCTCTCAGATGGTTTTGCAGTGAAGCAGCTAGCTTTAATTCTTTTTATCGCAACATCACAGCCTTTCCATTTTCCATGGTAGACAGATCCATATGTACCCGAACCCAGCTCTCTTATTTCTTCCAGGTCATCATACTTATTGTCTGCAATCCTTGATCAAAAGCTTCGGCTTCAGCCGTCGTAGGCTCAATTTTAGAAATCTCTTTTTGCTCACCATCTCCATCCGCTTCATTCTCTAAATAAGTGCGGCCCTTTCCAGTTCCCATATCATTTGAGTGCTCAGGATTCATTTCAGCCATGGCTTTGACCTCCTCGGCATTTTCCAATGCCGTCTTCTTGACAGAAGCAATCAGCCCAGATAAATAAGTCAAACCTTTTGGTGAAGAACCACAGCCTTTATCGCCAATATTAGCAATAGAGTTGCCAATGTTAGCTGCTTCTGTTGGCTTCAACCCTTTCATGCCCGAGTTCTCTTCTTCGGCCGCCTCCATTTCAACTCCATGGTTTGTACCAGGGGCAACAATGATCCGTTCACCCTGATTGGCAAAGTTTGGATTTAATCTAGCACTATGGTCATCAGCCCCAAAGAATTTCTGGGACAAAACACCATTTAGACCATCCGTTCACATATGCCAGCACTTCCATCAAACACATTGTGTGCATGGCCAAGATTGGCAGGAAACCTAGCCCTTTCTTGAACCATCCCCTCCAGGAGGAAGCCACATCATGGTATCAGCCACAGGAGAAGATTGATGATCAAACTCTGGGCGAATAATAAGCAGGGCTCCACGGACTCTCTTCGCCGACCCAAATGAGAAATCTTTGGCTGGAGAGCAACAGATTCCACTTGTTGATCAAGACCCAAATTTCAAAAGATGGATTTGAATTGATTCGGCACTAAGAAGGGAGGCTTAATTTTATTTTGGAGAGAGAGATAATGAGGACATGAAGGAAGAAGAGAGGAGGAAATTTATTGCTGCATGTAGGAGTTGTTTTTGACAAGTTAAATGGAAGGATAAAAATGCATGTAATTTTCTTGGGACAACAAGGGACTAGGGTAATTGGGCAAACTAGGAACAGAAGCTGAGAATGTTGAGGTGATGGGGCCAGCCTATGCTGCTGGGAAAGTGATGGGCAACTAGGGGAATGGTGATTGGCTTGACATTGTTGACTTGAGAAGGGAAGGAGAAAGAGTTGTACATTCAATTTAAAAACACCATATTGGTTTAAACAAAAAACACACCCACACATACATACTACAACCATATCATTTTGTGACAAGCTCCTCCTTAAGCATAAATAATTTTTGACCAATCACTGTAGATATTTTTATTGTTTTACACAAACTCATTATTTTATTATTTTAAATTAATAAAATTACATATGAAAATTCAAAATGTTATGGAGGAAGGAGATAACCAGGTGTGAAAATAGTAATATTAAATTGTCCTTAACCGATATGTGACATCAGATAATTGGTGTGACCGGTGTAGTGAGTCATACGAATCCCATAGAAGAAAAGTTGCCGATCCGGTCCACATATGTAGCCTGGGGGAGTTTTGCATTTTCCCCCACCCCTCGACTGCACCGGAGCATTTCCCTTCTCCAATGTCTAATGTATTCACAAAGCACCCATACGAAACCGAGATTTGCAAATTTCTCCAATTATACTTTCTATAAACTCCCATTATTTATTTTTTTCTGGATCCTGCGTGTTCTGCTCTCCTCTCATCTCTGTCTTCCATGGGCGTTGTTCTTCTTCTTCTATGGCTGGTCTCGTCACCTCCCTCTCTCCATTGAGCAGCGGTGACCACACCCTCTCCAGCTCTCTCTCATCCCGCAATCGCTCGAAGCCCATCAGCGGCTTCCTCCTCCTCCACCTCACCCTCCTCCACTCCCTCTCATAACCCTAACCCTAACCCTATCCCTATCCCTGACCCTGACCCCCCAATGGCTTCGATCTTCGTGCACCACGTCATCGGCGACCTCACCGTCGGCAAGCCCGAGGTCGTCGAGTTCCTCGCCATCGACACCGTCGAGGCGGCGATCCGAGCGATCGGGGACTGCGCCGAGGGCGCGATCACCGTGTGGAGGCGGGACGAGGCGGTGAGGTCCAAGGCGGAGAGGTTCGTCGGGATACTCAACTCCCTCGACGTCGTGGCGTTCATCGCCAGGGCCGGGGACCAGGAGAAGGCGATGAGGACGCCGGTGTTTGAGGTCGTGGTGCCCAACCCGAGCCTCTTGAAGGAGGTCGATCCCGGGACCAGGTACCGATTTTATCTTGATTTTGGTCTTGATCTTGTTTTTTTTTAGGTTAAAGTTTCGATTTTGGGATCTGGGTAACCTTTTGTTTGATGTTACTCGTTAAGTTACTGCATTCTTACTGATTTAGGTTTTAATTCATTTTGATACTTCATGGATCCGAGTTTTTAATATATTGAAGAGTGATTGATAACAGTTTGTTGACTGGGTTGGGTTATATTGATTATTTTAGACTGATTGATTGCAGCTGGTCAGGTTTGTTTAATTTGCTTTATATGATTAGGTTATGCCTGCCTGTTGGTAATCATGCTTGTTGCTAAATTGTGCAAGTTAGTAGTATCCCGTCTAATCATAACGAGGTTGAGGACCTATAATAGGGTGGAAAGATGGTGATTGGATAGGGTTCCTATATGAGGTTGTGGAGGAAAAAGGTGGAAGGAACTACTAAAAGGTTTAATGACTATTACATATAGAAGGTAGAATAATTATTGAAAGAAAGGAGGGGCATAAAGGAAACTAGAACAGAGTACGGAAATATGTACCATAGAAGAATCTGTTATACCAATATTTTGTCGTCTCAATCCTCTGAGAATGGAACATGTAATTCCTAACTTTTGTAGCATCACGACACTAATTCAGAGTCATGCTATCCTTCGTATTTTGATGTTTTATGGCCTCCGCTGGCTCCAGTATGGATAATGGCTTTGCAAGTATATTGTCTATTACAGGCATTTGATATTTTGCCTTTCCCATTTAGCAATCGACAAATTAGATAGCTTACTGTGTGGCGTGGCTTACAAGGGAAATTATGTAAACTATAGTGACGTATTACTCGGTCAGAAGTCGAACTCCTTTTGAAGACTTTCTTGTCGGTTACTGACTGTCGAGTCCTTCTCTGACATTATATGCTTTTTCTGTTTCTTTCCATAATATACCGGCTCATTTGCTATGTGCGAGCGCATTCCATTTGTTTAGGGGGAAAACAAGGTGTGCTTTAATGTTCGATAAAAACGGAAACTTGCATTGAATCTACTTTAAGGTGCTATGATTGTTCTCTAGAGCTATAATTAGTTCATTTGTTATGTCTTACTGTTTTTTTTATCTCATGAGCATAAACTTCTTAGCTAGTAAGGATATTTGTTTACAACCAGCTATCAATTCTTTGTGTTAGGTCTTCTTGGTAATGAATCTCTTCTCTTGTCTAAGTATTGTCTAGGCTAAAAATTTGGCACAAACTCACATAATATTTAATCATTGATTGCTAGGCTGCAGACTTAAAAAACTTACTCCATCCATGAATTGTTACTCCTCGATTTAGAGTCTTGGAATGTTGGACAATCTAGAGTACCATAGGTCTCAATGCTAATGGTTCTCAAGTTCTTATGGAACTATATCAAATTATGGGTTTTTGTTTAATTTTAAAGTACTACAAATACGACAACTTCCAACTTAAGAAGCATAGGCATGGACGTAGGGTACAGGCACAAAGACATGACACAGGAAAGAGATGATACTTCATTAGAAACACGGTAAAGGAACATGCATCAACTAAACTATTGATCATATATAACAAGAAATATAGTCATGGAGATACGGACTGATGATGGTTACACTAGTAAAGAGAAATTGTACATAATACATGCATGTGCATGCAAATGCATGCCATTCACTCATACCTATACTAGTGTACAATATAAACCCTTTGACGAGTTTACATCAATTTGGTTGTTTCACACCCTTATAAAAAACTGACATGTGAGCAACTTCACCCCCTCAATAAACTTCCATGTGGCCTCATGTTGTCTCTCCTATTATGCATCAAGACATTTACACCGATACTTAGAAAATTATTATCAAGAGAAAGGCGGGCAAAGAAGGAAGGGCTAAAAATGTGGCGCACATAAATATTAAAGACATTTGTGGCCACATGTTAGATCACCTACATTTTGTCTTGAAATGGGATATAAAAACCAACATTTGTATTAGTATCACTATTTATATGCTTATTCATTCTACTTCGCATGTCAAATTTTGTATGTAAAAAATTCTAGGCATGTGAAATTCTATAGGTAAAGAATTTTGGCACCCCTTTTAAATGATTATATAATTATTAAATCGTTGTTTAAAAAAGTACCACAAGCATCTATTCTCATCTAATTTACTACCATTTTTGAAGTATCCATAAGTATAGCTTGAATCTAAGTTACTACTTTTGAAGTGTCCATAAGAACTTTAGTCTCAAACACAGTATAAATAGACCAAATTTTATGTTTAGTTATTTATATGCATGTTTCAAGCTTGGTTGGGAAATTAGGTGTTATTTTGTTACTATGTTATATACTTATATTATAATTATGTTTCTAATATTATTGTTAGGCCTCTAAACCCATACAAGTTAGTCTCCATAGATCCATAAGTCACTACCAATGTAATAATTTTAGAGATGATGAAGTACGGTGATTGCAAGGCCTATTCTGATTAAACTAAATGGCATAATGCTGAAAACTTGAATGACTATTATCAAATTAAGGCTAACTCGAGAATATAATATAGAAAATGTCAACTTATTTATGTTATTTTTTATTTACATGGGTAAATTTTACAAAACACCATCAACTTTTCATGGTTTTTGAGATAACACCATTTAAATTTTAAAATGCCATGAAGCCCACCTGAAGGGCATTTTTGTCAAAAAAACGAAAGGTATTTTCGTCAAAAAATGCAATATCCCATTGATTTTGAGGCTATCCAATCTAAATACAAGAAAATTTGGGATTATTTTGTCTAATTGAGGCTTGCATGAGTTAACTAAACTAACGATTTCACACAACCTTGGTAGTTTAATGGGGTTTAATAGCATTTTTAAAGTTCAATGGTGTTATGTCAAAAACTCCGAAACGTCGATGGTGTTTTGTAAAGTATACCTTTTACATGTGCATCACATGTGTCCATTTCTAGTTAATAATAATAGGAACATATGAAGTCTTACATATATAAACAAATTAACCAATTATACATTTCCACAAGGATGCGACTTCTCAACTTTTTATCGATAAGCTAAATGCATCGCAGTTTTTTTATACCGAAAATGTACTAAATAATTTTACTTGCTTACAAATCTAGTTTTGATGTTCTTCCAATTAGATATTGCTTTAATAATAACAGGTGTCAATACGTATTCAAACGTACATAATGAGTTGCGAGTATGGAAAAGGTTTTACCATGTTTTTTCATGTCTTAAGAAGTGTGAAAGTGTCTGAGTATCACAAAAATATATTATAAATGGGAACATACATGAAAGTATCCGACCATGGTGTCCATGGAGTGTCCAAGGAAAATTGGTGTTTTACAGTGGAGTGGTTTCATCTTTCATGGTAGAAATTTGAGTGATACATATCTTTCAACAATTATGTGCATTTATAGAGTTATCTACTTAAAGTATATGTACAAGATTTTACTTGAAATGCTCTTAAGTAGTAACAGTCATGGCTATGATATCTTACCAGTTTTCTTTCGAATATTCTATCTATGTATGATGCGTGGCACAAAGAAGTATCAAATATTTTGTGTTTAAAATGGATACTAGTATGTTTAGAGGGCATCACATTAGCCCATAATTTCGTTGTAAAAAAAAATAAAGGTATGGCATGTTTTGGTTAAGTTTGTTTTCATGAACAATTTTGCACTATTTGGATATGGCTTATGTGATACATCACATCACACCATGTTTATTGTCCAATTAAATTTGGTAACTCGCATAACTTTTTTGCTAGAGACATGCAAAAAACTTGTGATTTAAGTTAGATGCCACATATATCATTTTGTTGTTGCGCGCGCGCGCACAGCATAAACGTAGCCTTTCCAAATGAATCGTATCCACGAACCCAACTTGTATTGTGTCCGGTATCCGTATCTGAATCCATGCTTAGCATATAGCCAATGCTAAAACTTAGAATAAAGGATTGTGGTTGTCAATGTGTAACATGGATAATGCAGAGCATTTTAGAGTTTGGAAACTGTTCTTATTTTGTTTTTTGGGGGGGACCCTGCAATGTGAGGATGAATAAGGCATCAAAGTTGTCATTTACAAGCACAAAACCAGCGGGTTTGACTATATGATTCTAGGAAGCATTTACATAGCGTGCCCTTTACATGTATCGGCAGTTCTCTTGTCAAAGGGTGTGGATTATATTAAAAGAAGTTAGAGGGGTGTGTGTGCTTGTAAAAAGTTTCAAGTGGATAATTGGACGCAGGAATAGGCCCAGTTTATTAGCGAGCTTGGCTTGAGACCAAAAGCAATTTATTTGTTTAGTCCTTATCTTATAGGAGTCTGGCCTGCGCCTGGACCCATTTCTGAGTTTGACTGTGAACTATTGATAAGATTTGACAAGGCCTTGCAATCGGTCATGGGCTGGCGTCAATCCTCTCTTAATTAGTGTTGAAATTTCTGGTCGAACAAACTATGGATAAGAAAGGGGCTTGCCATAATCTAAAACGATGAGTTGCCATCCTTCAACTTCTTCTAGACTAGAAAAAAGAAGTCTAGAGTTTAATGATAAGCTGATGTAAAGCCAATAATCCATTAGGCCTTTTAGAGTATTACCAATCTGATTAGCTATTTTATACTTATAAATACTAGTAATTTACACGTGTGATGCATGTGTGTATCAAACTTCAATGACTAATTATTTTTTATAAAAACTGTAATAATATAGCCCAGGTAATTACTATATGATGGGTTTAGTTTTTTCTATCATAGTGGTGGGGTTAGTTGCGGTTATGAATCTTGGTTGAAATTTTTTTATGGTTTTTTATTGATTCTTCTTGAAGAATGGGAATGCCACATTAGCAATCAATTTCAAAATTGAAGAGCCCCTTCTATTAGCACTATAATAGTAGAGATATTTTAATATTAAAATTGGACTGCAATTTGAATATTTGGTATCCATCATCGAGCAATCTTATTTGGCTATTTACAGCTATACATACCCTTATTTATATAGGGCTCATCATGCATAATTTTCATCTCTGGAGTTCTTGGGACATAAAGAGGTATGCAATCTTGTTCCTGTGGGCATGTGCAAGGATTACAATATCACATGAAAACACAAAACCTTAAGGTACATGTTTTTATGTAACTGGATGGGTAACAAATTATGTACAATCGATTGCAGCTATTCAATATCTATTCTTGAAATTGCACCAAGAAGGTTAAAAAAAGGGTTATGGTCAATGATTGAGGCTAGAACTTCACCACACAATAATGGAGGAATAATGTGCAAACGGCAAACTAGCAATAGATCCATAGAAGTGAAAATAGGAATTTGCATATAGTTTATAAACTAATTTTAGATGTAGAAGGTAGTCCAGGTACCAAGTTTCATGTTAAATTGAGAAGGTACCCAGTGATAGATAGACACGCCAATTATCCATAGTGTGCACGTGAAGGCAATGGTTGTTTCCCCAGAGTATATTATTATATGTGTCGTTTTTTGCTTGTATGTGTTGGTGCAAAGTATATATGAACAAAGTAATTATTATTCTCGAGAAAAGCGGAAACAGGATGCACCCCAGCTTAGGCATTTTCTTCTTAGTAAATAATGTAAATCAACATGAGCGCAGTTTTGTGTATAAAGAAATTCCGTCATGTATGGAAATGTATTGTGCTGGATGTAGCTGGGCACATGTTGGGTGAAAGTCATCTGCATTACGCATCATAGGTTTTAAGCTTGTCAAACTAATTTCTAGTAGGGAGAAACTGAGAAAGTAATCTGAATTTTTGTAGAATATAGACATTAAAATCTAGCCCAGATTCTAAAAGTTCAGGCGAGCTCAGGTAGGCCTGTATTCAAATCTGTAGAACTTACCAGCAAAGTTGCATCTGGTTGGGTCCAACCATAGCATGAACCTAAGAGGCTCTTAGTGAACAAGAGAAAAATCAAAATGATGGGAAAGTTTTCATAGATTACTCTGTAGGTTTTTGGCCCTAATTATCTGAGAGTTTATCTGTCTATGTCAGGTTGAAGGGCTGTAATATTTGGTGTGCGCAGCTCACTTATCTTAGCCGTTTATCTTGCTGATCAAATAATAATTATTGCAAAATTAGGATTGATAGAAACATACTTGTTATCTACTCCGTGTTAAGTAAAAATTCTTGAAGTCAGAAACATTGCTGTCTCTAAATTTATTTATTATTTTTTAAATCGAAAATGACATTTTTTTCCCTTATGCTGACTGTAAGAACAATCAAGAGAAATATATGAAATACTTAGAAAGATATAAAGAGTGAAGTAAGAAGAACAATCAACAATAGAAAATTTGTAACAGAAAATCAGTGGGGTTGATGTCCAATTGATGTTGGATGTCAAATCCCATCAAATGTTTCACTGAAGCCTTCTTAGTACAAAGTTTTCTCCTTATATGACCCCACTTTGATGATGATTTTCATAAATAATATTCTCAATTGCAACCTTGCATTACAATAATATACTCAAACTAGGCATCTTGTGTTTCTTGGTCCTCTTGCTTTGTTTCTTGATTACCCAATTCATTATCGGCTGTTCGTTCGAGCAACACTGGTATTTTGTGTTAGAGACAGGTTCATAGTTGTTTCTGATTTCCTGCCCACCCTTAGTTTGTACTTCTGCTTCATTACTACACATCGAGGTTGTTCTTATCCAAATGTCCTCCCTGCATTTACTTTTTTCGTTGTTTCTTTTTCCCCCTTGAAAAAATAATATTAATTCTGTTATTAGAAGTTCTCGATTTCTCAGTTGCTTGCTGATATTCTCTCAAGGTTGATCGATGCCCTAGACATGATGAAGCAAGGCGTCCGCCGCCTCCTAGTCCGCAAGAGCCTCACCTGGCGGGGCGTCAGTAAGCGCTTCTCCATCCTCTACAATGGCAAATGGCTCCAAAATCCCACCACCAATCCCTCCATCACCTCCAATTTCTTACCCACACGCCTCCCCTCTGATGAGTACAAATACTGCTGCCTCTCCCGTGAAGATATCATCCGCTTCCTGATCTCCCGCCTCGGTGCCCTTGCTCCACTCCCTCTCTCCTCCATCTCCTCCCTCAACGCCATCAACCCTCACTACTCCTTCATCGAAGCCACGTTCCCCGCCATCGAAGCTGTGAACAAAACCCCACGGGACCCGTGCGCAGTCGCTGTCGTCGAGACCAACCCTGATGGGACCCACAAGATTGTAGGTGAGATATCTGCGTACAAACTCTGGAAGTGCGATTACTTAGCCGCTGCCTGGGCCCTGGCGAACCTATCGGCTCAGAAATTCGTAATGGGAGCCGAAGACAACGACGGGTCGGGGCTAGACTGTCTCCCAAACTTTTCGATCGAAGAAACCTCAGCGTCAGCATCGATGAGACCAAAAAAGTTTAGTAGCAGGAGCATTGGGTTCTTGAGTAATCCACCGACTCCAACAAGGAGAAGCATGTACCGAGGAAGGAGCGTGCCGTTGACGTGCAAGCCGTCGAGCTCATTGGCGGCGGTCATGGCACAGGTGCTGTCGCACCGTGCGACGCACGTGTGGGTGACAGAGGTTGATCCGGAGGAGAACGATGTGTTGGTCGGGGTGGTGGGGTACGACGACATATTGCATGCGGTGACGAGGCATCCGATGGCGCCTTGATATGGTGAAGGAAGGTGGTGAAAGGGGATAAAATTCGGAGGTTATGGTTTGTAGCTATGAATAAATTTGATAAGGTTGCGTTGTTTGGGTTTTATGTTGTGAATTGTAGTAGAACTAGTGGGGCTCAAGTGTATGCTGGAGAGTTGCAAGGCATGTTTGCCAATAATTGTGCGATAAGACCAATTGTGGAACCAACCAGTTTCAGTTTTCATTCTTTTGGTGTGGGGTCTGTGACTCTGTGGTTTTGTTTATCAGTATCCATTAGATGATAGATTGTGGTCACTGTGCAATACGATCTATTGAGTAATCTCATGCAGAGGTAGATTTTATGCTAAATTTTGTTGCCTTGTTGTGAGCTGACATAACTCTCCTCATTTTTGCCTTGTACAAAACCACATGGGCCTAGCTGACACCTATTGCTCTTCTCAACATTTTCCATCCATCGAAGAGCAATAGCTCAGTCTGCGTGATGTTTTCCTTTGTAGAGAGAGCGTGGGTTCGATCCTCAGTTGTGTGCGAGTGTGTGTTGTCTGTTTGATCATGACATATGGACCAGTTCAAAGGAGGAATAAAAATTCCGAAACCGAAACCGAAACCTATCTATCTGTCATGTTGACCAAAGATTACTTTTTGACTGATAATTTTACACCTATATCCTCAATATAATTATCTCTAGATGAAGTCGTTTTTTCTTTTTGGCTCGCCAAAAAGAAAAAAAACAAACTAGCCACTAGCAATTTGAAAAAACCCTAAAAAGACGTAACGTGATATTCTTAGATAATGAGTTAGAAGTTAACTTTAAAGATAGTTTGAATAACTTTTGAATAACTTGAAAGATCTAAAGAACAAATTTAAAATGGTTTTTTTTTAACTAAATGGTTTTTCAATACTTTGCTGATTACTAAAAAACCCAATACTTGATAATTACTATTTACTTTCTCAAAACTTAGAACGATTACTAAAAGGTCTCCCGACTTGCTAAAATGATTGTCTTTCTTTTATTTCGTTAGACATCTAACGGAGGGATGTTAGGACTAGGGTTTTAAAGCCTCTAAACCACTGTCCTATATCTAAAATCTTTTATGTTCGGCCCCAATCAATGGAAAACCTAATTTTGATTTGGGGCCGAACTTAGGGATTTTAGATGTAGAAAAGTGCTTTGGAGGGTTTAAAACCCTAGTTTCGATATCCTTCCGTTAGATGTCTAACGGAATGAAAAAAGACCATCTTTTTAGCAACTCGGGAGAACTTTTAATAATTATTCAAAGTTTCGGGAAGTAAATAGTAATTATCAAGTATTGATGGGTTTTGGTAATTAGCTAAGTATTGAGGGACCATTTAGTAAAAAAACCCAATTTAGAGATACTGATATTGATGTAATCTTGAAAAATAAGAAAGAATTTGACGAGAGAAATGGAAAAGGAAAGGGAGAAAAAAACCCAGCATTAATTAATGCGATGCTAAACACACTAGCGCTAGGCTGGTCATGTTCAGGGCTGTCAAGTTTTGATATATGCTTCCTATTCAGAAGTCCAGAAAATTCTAGGCAAAAAGAAAACTTTAATAAAGAAGGAAGCATTTAAATATGAATTGTTGAGAACATCAAATGGAGAATGTTATTTATGTCTCATACTTTGCATACCACTCGATTTCATCCCCCAACCCACACACACCATTTTTCTAAGGGAAAACGGTTTTCTTTATAGCAGTTAGACAGTTAGTAGGTTTGTTTCTCTTATCGGTAGGCCAGATGTATACACGTGTGTGATGCACGTGTGTTTATATGGGGTAATTCTGCATAAAGAAAAGAGTATGTGGAAAATTAAAAGGTGAATTTATTATTTCTAAGGTGTCTAAACTTTTTCCCCAAACATTATATAAATCGGATAGCGGATAAAATAAACCAGAGAAATTTATATGCATAAATAATAGATTAGGGGAATGGGGGTTTACGTAAAACGTTTTGTAAATCCCCGGTCCCGAATATGATTTTTCCGTATTTTCTCAGATTTTTTCCAAAATAATTTAATTTTTGTATCCATTTTATTATATCTTATTATTTTATATTAATTACTCCTAAACCTAAACTACTTAAATCCTAGACTACCCGTACCCAACCCGACCCATGCCCAACCCGACCCGCTACCCACTACTTCTTCTTCTTCCCCCTTCGTTTTCCCGCTCTTTTTCCCACGCCTCCCTACTCCTCGCACCCACGCCCGCTTCTCGTGCCCACGCCCGCTTCTCGCGCCCATCTTCCCCATGACCCGTGCTCACTCGAGTCTCGCTCCCCCAACGGCTCTCCCTGATGATGCTCGATACCGGTGATTTCACAGATCATGACACGTGGCAGATGACGTGTCCCAGAATTTACAAGAAATGATCAAGATCGGTACGTTGGAAGCATACCCCGGGCCTCCGACCCGAGAATGTTCCCGACCTTCAGTGGCCTTCTAGACCACTCCTACGATCACCTTACAAACTGTAACGCTTTAGAAATCGTTTAGGCGAATTTTCCGTTAATAGGTAAAATAAATTGTGTGTTTCCGTAAAAATCTAGAAGTGTTACTTTTTCTGTATAGATTTAGCTGCACCTAATTTAACTAGGAAATTGCTAGTTTACGGTTTTTAGTTGACACTTGAAAATTTTAGTTCACTTTAATATTTCCCTTTATTTAAAATATTATTATAAGATTTTAATTATGCACTTAATTAGTGGTAATTACTGTTTGGATTGGGTTAATTATGCTAATGTGAATTTATGCTAACTTAATCACAAGATTAAGCATTAAACCATCTTTGAAAATATCCAAGAAAATATCTAGATATTTTGGTGAATTAAAAGAAGACTTTAATTAGAAAAGAAAAGGTTTAAGAGGTGGCATAGATGGGAGGTGTTATTAATGGAGCTTTAATGAGCTTTGAACTGGATTTTTCCACAACCTTCATCTTTTCTCCATGTTGGTCGACCCGTCCCCCTTTGCTGGCCTCTCTCTTTTTTCACCCCATTTGCACTTCTAAAAGCTCAAATAAATCATCAAATAATCCCACAAACTCAAATACAAATCCATACCCTTTATTCTTTAGCCTAAATCTTATATGGATTTTCATGAAAGTTAGCATTTTGGAGGCTATTTTGATGATCTTGTTGTAGGTTTGTGATTCAAGTGGAGCTATAAAATCCTAACCCTAAGTTTTAGTTGTTGTTTAAATACTTTAAACTAGCTTATTAGATATCTAAGTATGGCTTTAATTTGCATGTTTAGAAATTCAAGAAAAGATTATGAAGATCAAGTTAAGGTTTTGATTATTGTAATGGTTAAGTGAATTGTTTAGACATGGAAAACTTAACCTAGTTGTGAGATTGTTGTTTGTTATTTTCCTAATCGTCTAATTAAGCTTAATAGCAAACTAACTTTTACTAAATCTTATATGGGTGAGATTAAAATTGTAGTAAAGCTTTGTGTGGTTTAATCAAGCTTTTAGGTGATGATTGTAATCACTAGATTTGGTTAAACTTCTAGACTTGAGCTAAAATGATTAAAATATGCTTACTAGGTTTTCGGATAAATTAGGCGTGGGTTTCTATTGACATTGTGATGTTATATTTATATTCTTCCACGATATATATTGTGTTGTGAATACGCGATCGGTACGATCAGGGTCTAGGCTTGGTGGTTATGTCGTTTTGCTTTCCTAGATAGGGTTGTGCCGATATCGTACGCATTTTGTGCACTAAGTGCACAATGTGTATATCTTGTGGACGTTATCCTTGCGTTTCGTTGTTTTAGTGTCGGCGCAGGATATTTAGTCTTATGTGTTGTGTTTATGAATTTTAGGATTGCGAGCATGGACTTCGGACGCTGTGAAGAAAGGGAAGCAGGTGGTCGGATTTACTTAACTCGAGGTCATCGGTGAGTAGATTTAACATCTACAGAGGAATCATCCGCATGGCGTTATGCGTCTGTGCTAGATTATATGACATGATTATTAGTTCTAAGTATATGGATATTGATTGTGCATGTGTACCATTATTGCATATCTCATTTTCTATTGCATATGGACATAGTATTAATGAGACACAACACCATTATTGACGGTTCATGCTACACGAGCACTAATTGTATGTTACACACACACCGTCGATAATTGCCATGACACGCACAACCCATATACATATGTGATATTGTATTAGTTAGAGACATTGAGACATGATCCTTATTTCAATTGTGTATAAGAAAGATAGCATACACATATACCTTGCTATACCTACATGCTTACACCTATACATATGTGATATTGTATCGGTTAGGGACATAGAGACATGGATTCTGATTTCCATTGTGCATATGAAATATAGCATACCTGTATACCTACATGCTCACACATATGCTTTGCTATGCCTACATGTTTACACATATATACCTATATGGTATTGCATCATTATTGATAGGTATATACACAGACCTTGTTATAGCTACATGTACATCATGTATACATACTTACATGTACACCCACATACCTTGCTATAGCTACATGTACATCATGCATACATACTTACATGTACACTTACATACCTTGCTATAGCTACGTGTACATCATACATACATGCTTACATGTAGATACACCTATCTTGTTATAGCTATATGTACATCATACATACATGCTTACATGTAGATACACCTATCTTACTATAGTTACATGTATACCTCATATGATGATGCACTTGACTTTGGAGAAATTGGAAACCGTATGATATACTTAATAACGTGATGCATTTAAATAGCGGTTTTTCCTTTATATGCCCATATTACTGTTTCATGTTGCATATATTATATTTCATGGATTTCGCATTGAGATATGGATTTCACATGATATTTTCTGAATTTGAGGACCGTGGTAGTTCATGAAATTATGCATTGTTTGAAAAACCCGGTTTTTCTTGATATGATATTTCGATGCGTCCACCATGAGTTTTCTCGGTTCTGAGACTTGTGTTAGATACCCCATGCGAGGAGTGGACGAGGCCGTGTGCGGGTACATGGTGGAGCCCGGAGGTACCCCGGGGCAAGAAGATCGCAGATTATGGCGATGAGTCCGAGGCAGGGGAGTACTACCTTACCGGTGACAGTATTTAGACTCGGCGGATATTTGGAGGATACCGACCGGAGTTATGAGACGTATGGATACGTGGATTGCGAGTGTCGGAGCTGGATACTCATATTCCGTGAGACGTATGATACGTGGATATCTGGGTTGATCCGGACTGAAGGAGCCCAAGGGCCGATCTGGACTGACAGAGCTCTATATATGTGTATTTACGTGTCGATACTGGATACTAGTTTTCATGATGTTTTTGTAAGTCCACGTTGCTCACCCCGGTTCTTACAGGGAGGCGGAAATGGCAAAAAAAGATTATTTGGCGCAAGGCAACATGGACTAAAAGCCGGATCTTTGCTAAACTAGAAACTAGCAAACAACTAGAGCCTTTAACTACTATACCGTAGAAATTATACCTCACGAAACCGGTCCTTCGGGTCTTCATTCCGCTGTCCCGCTCGTCCATCCAAGCTCCAAGGAACGATTCGGATCTTGGTCACCTCCGCGGCCTCCTTGAGTTGAAGACGATCCACCCAAGAGATGTACACCGAGCTCCACCTCGAGCTGAGGCAACTAGGGCAACGAGATCGCTAGTCTAGATGCCCTAGGTTGTGTAGTAGAGATATATGGAAGTGTTTGTCTTTGTGGGATCTTTTTCTCTTAACACATGAGATCAAAAGAAGAAATCAAGAGGAGGAAGAAGGAGGAGCTAGCAACCATGAGAGCTTTTCTTTTCTTCTCACAAGAACAAGAGAGGAATGAGAAATGAATTATTTGAGCTAAAAAAATGAGCCATGGTTGCAATAATGCAAAACTATCATCATTACCAATCCTTTCATGATAAAGTTGATGGCTACTAATGGAATTGACCATTTTCATAATCCAAAATGAAAAAGAAATCCAAAGAAGAGTGTAGACCTCTCATGAAGGTCAACGGTCAACTTCGGTCAACGAGTCAACAAAGTCAAGAGTGGTCAAGGTGGTCAAATGGTCAATGCAATTAGCTATCACTAAATTATCACAAAAGGATTAGTAAAATAATGTCTCCGGCTCATAATGGTTTTGACCGAACGAATTGTCAAAACCCTAATGAGCCCGCCACATAACGGTTTTGGCCGAACCAACTGCCAAAACCCTAATGGGGCACCTCCTCCTTTATCGCTCCTCAAAACTGTGCATACACACCCGCATCCGCATTCCGTAGAATCCGAATGCACAGAAGACAAAACAAATCCATCCATGCAATACTAGGATCCGGCTTAAACCAAAGCCCACTAGTATTGCCTGCCTGAACAGCATACGCACACAAGTGCACGTAAGTGATTGCAGCTCTGCCGTAAAACCATACGGCCTCTACACGTTTCGCTCAGTGCAGGGAAACTCTCTGTGTGGGACTCTAAAGACTCGACACTACGCTGGCAGTGGGTTTAACCACAGACCGCAAGCGGCACTAGCTGTACGTAACGGTCCCCAGGTAGATGTCGATAAGAAGGCCGATGAGGTAAACCCATCCGAACTCCTACTGAGTCTGTATGTGACAATCTCCGTACAGTCCGGTCTGTTCGTCTGATACATCACATGGCGGGCATAGGGGGGTGGTGAACGTCAGTCCCTTAATAGAGGTACAAGTCGTGTCGGAGTGTAGCCCAGAACACCCTGAGATAACACTGGAAACCTACCAGTATATCTCGCTTGCCCTGGCCAGGGACTACTCGTGTAATGGCTCTCCTAGACACAGCGCGATGTCAACCCCCAATACCGGGAGAGACGAATCCTGTCTAACCGTCACTGTCTCCAAGTGCTTCGGGACTGCACCCAACTACTACCTATTTGCACGACTCCTTTGAGCCGTGGTAAGGTAGTAATCTAAGTACAGTGGGAACACACTTGAGGCGAAGTGACAGTGTCAAGTCAGCGGACTAAGCTGTATTCATGTCACCTGGGAACTGATAACTGACGATAGGTATAATACCAATCAACAGTTCCCGACGAGTCCTGTCCAGTGTACTTGTAACCTAACGAGCACCCGCATACTATCTCCAGTACGACGTACCGATGGCTGTGGGACAGACCATCTCCCCTGCTGGGATGAGAAGCGCATACGCTAGTCTACTCCGGAGTATCGATGCCCTGTCTCGATAATCTTACGACTAGGGACCTGTATAAGGATGTGCTTATGGATTACCCAGCCCCCACGAGTGTGACTGCCATCACAACGCTGGTAATCAAGCAAAGATCCTAAGGGCTCCACTAATGTGTATAGGCGATATGCTAGAAGAAACACATGTACACATTAAAGTAAAAACAAACCAAGTAGCATACTACCATTTCGAGCAAGATTGTCTATACAACTGTGAATATCTCAAGCTTCCATCAAGTAATATACAAACTAGTATGATACAGTAATGGCCTCTAGGGCATATACACTAACAATCTCCCACTTGCACTAAGGCCATATACTGGCGTATCGAAGACCTATCATCTCGATCAGCCGCTCGAACTAAGTCTGGGGTAGGGCCTTCGTGAGTGGATTTGCAGTGTTATTCTCCGAATTTACTCTCTTCACTTCGATCTCCCGGCGATCTACGATCTCCCTGATCAGGTGGTACCGCCTCAAAATGTGCCTGGACTTCTGATGGGACCTGGGTTCCTTCGCTAAAGCTATAGCGCCGTTGTTGTCACAATACAGCGGTATTGGATCAACAATGGTAGGAACCACCTGAAGCTCCGTGAGGAACTTCTTCATCCAGACAGCTTCCTTTGCGGCATCGCAAGAAGCTATATACTCCGCTTCCATAGTTGAGTCAGCAACAGTCTCCTGCTTGGAACTCTTTCAGCAAACCGCCCTTCCATTGAGGGTAAAGACATAACCCGACATGGACTTGGAGTCATCTTTGTCACTCTGGAAGCTGGAGTAAGCAAAGGCCTCGATCTGGAGGTCTTTTCCGCCATACACCAAGAACATCTCCTTAGTCCTTCTCAGGTACTTGAGAATGTTCTTTACCGCTATCCAGTGTTTCTCTCCTGGGTCCGACTGATACCGGCTTACAACGCTCAATGCGTATGCTACATCTGGTCTGGTACATAACATCGCATACATTATAGAGCCTACCGCAAAAGCGTAGGGTATAATAGACATGCGATCCCTTTCCAAATCAGTCTTGGGAGACATCTCTTTGGAGAGGGTGATCCCGTGACAAGCCGGTAAATTACCGCGCTTGGAATCTTCCATACTGAATCTTTTCAGTATGGTGTCGATGTACCTTGACTGTGAAAGTCCCAACATCCTCTTAGATCTATCACGATAGATCTGGATCCCCAGAATGTAGTTGGCATCGCCCAGGTCCTTCATGGAGAACCTCTACGACAAGAATCCTTTGACTGACTGTAGCATAGGAATATCATTTCCTATTAGGAGAATGTCATCCACGTACAAGACGAGGAATACCACAGTTCTCCCTACAATCTTACTGTAAATGCATGGTTCATCTGGGTTTTTGATAAAGTCGAATTCCTTGACAGTATCATCAAAGCAGACGTTCCAACTCCGCGATGCCTGCTTAAGTCCATAGATGGACTTTAGCAATTTGCACACTTTACCGCTGCTCCCACTCTGAATGAATCCCTCCGGCTGATCCATATAGATGCACTCTTCCAAATTTCCATTTAGGAAAGCCGTCTTTACGTCCATCTGCCAGATTTCATAATCATGGAAGGCATCAATGGCAAGAAGGATCCGAATGGATTTCAGCATAGCCACTGGAGAAAAAGTCTCGTCATAGTCCAAACCAGGTCTTTGACGAAAACCCTTTGCAACAAGTCTAGCTTTATAGGTCTCAACCTGCCCATCTACACCAATCTTCTTTCTGAAGATCCATTTGCAGCCTACGGGTTTTACCCCTTCTGGAGCAAAGTCCAAAGTCTAAACTTTGTTGGTGTATATGGACTCCATCTCGGTTCGTATTGCATCCAGCCATTTTACCGAATCACCGCTATGAATGGCTTGCTGGAAGCTAGTAGGCTCACCATAATCCATAGTGCAATCCTCTCTATCCTCGTCTATGAGAAAACCGTAGTATCTCTCGGGCGGATGAGACTTCCTACTACTCCTGTGAAGTGGCGCTGGGATGTCCTGTTCTTTCGAACCCTCTGGTTCTACTAAGCTTTCAGTAATAGCTCGTGGTTCTGGAATTTCTTCCAGTTCTATTGCGCTCCCACTTATCTGGTTTTCCAAAAACTCAGTTTCCAAGAAGCGGGCATGACGAGAAACAAAAACCTTTTGTTCCTCTGCGTAATAGAAAAAATACCCCTTGGAGTTCTTTGGGTATCCCACAAACTTACACTGTACTGAGCGTGCCTCGAGCTTGTCCGCATGCTGCTTTTTGACAAAAGCTGGACATCCCCATATCTTAATGTGATTAAGATAGGGTTTCTTCCCACACCACATCTGATATGGTGTAGTAGGCAAAGTCTTAGTTGGAACTCGGTTCAAAAGATATGCAGTTGTTTCTATTGCATAACCCCAGAAAGATCGCGGTAACTCAGCCTTACTCATCATGGAACGAACCATATCTAATAGGGTTCGATTCCGCCTTTCCGATACACCGTTGTGTTGTGGTGTGTATGGAGGAGTAAACTGAGAGAGAATTCCATTCTCTTTTAAGTAGCCCAGAAACTCGGCACTTAAGTATTCACCACCTCGATCAGATCTCAGTGTCTTGATACTTTTGCCTGTTTGTTTTTCAACTTCATTCTTGTATTCCTGAAATTTCTCAAAGGCCTCGGATTTGTACTTCATCAAGAAGACATGCCCATACCTAGAGAAATCATCTGTGAAAGTAATGAAGTATGAATAACCACTTCGCGCATGTGTAGACATTGGACCACACACATCACTGTGTATGAGTCCCAATAGCTCGCTCGCTCTTTCTCCGTGTCCAGTAAACGGAGTCTTTGTCATCTTTCCCATGAGACAAGATTCACAAGTGGCATAAGACTGGTACTCGAATGGATCCAAGTATCCTTCTTTATATAACTTTGTCAACCGTGTTTCATTAATGTGACCCAGTCTACAATGCCATAAGAAAGCCTGATTTAATTCCGGAGATTTTCTTTTAAGTGTGTTCTGGATACTGAAGACCTGAGCTTGATTCAAAACGTATATACCGTTTTTCAATGTACCTGACCCAATCAGAACTTGATTTAGGTGGATGTTTACTACATCGCTTACAAAAGTAAAATCATATCCTTCCTTAGAAAGTAAGGATACAGATATGATATTACAAGTCGCACCTGGTACATAAAAACAGTCACGCAGAATCAATATCTGCCCAGTTGTCAGTCCTAGATGATATTCCCCTACGGATTCAGCATACATGCTCATTCCGTTAGCAACCCTGAGAGTCATATCACCTTTCTTGATAACCCTACGGTTTCTCAGAGCCTGTAACGAATTACAGATATGAGATCCTGATCTGGTATCCAATACCCAGGAAGTAGGGTTAACTGACATACAGTTCTCTATCACAAACACACCCGAAGCCGAAGCCACAACATGCTTCGAATTCTGGCTACTGGCTATACAAGCCCTGCAATCCTTCTGCTAATGTTCATTCCTGTAACAATAGGAACATCCTTCTTTTACTACATCCAGTCCCGAAACTTCTGCCCTTCCCTTTCTTTCTACTTCCCTGGTTTCCTTCAGGGTAGTAGGTAGAGACTGTTGAACTAAGTCAGCATCTGACCCGTTCTTCAACGTGGTCTTCAGGTCCGAGAGCTCAAAAGAGCTGGTCTCTGTAAGGACGTTGCCCCCTACAGATGACCCGATAGCCAACCTCGCTTGAAGCAATTCTTTCGAGGTCTCATATCTTGCGATACGAGATTGCTCTCCATATAAATCTTTGTTATGGAGGATGATAGAGACTAAGTCCATCTTCTCGTGCTGCCTCTGGTATGCACCATCAACTGAGGCTAACACGAGGCACTTGGCTTTCACACAGTTCTTTTCCGATGTCTCGCGGATATGAATATCCGTGACAGGGGAAACTGGACCTGAGACGGCAGGGATTGGATCAGTCAAGAGGTGTCCCAACTTGTCATGGGCAATGGACATGTGGACAGACCTTTGCCAGTCATAACAGTCAGATTCAGTCATTTTATTATCTAGATGTAACCTATGTCTGGTCACTGGGTCGCTGCAATTAAGAGAGAGAGAGAAGAAAACACTTTAGCATGATGCTCTTGCAAGTTTAGATTGGTTTTTAATTTATCTAAACAGGATGGCTCCCACTGTCTCTCAAATCCCTCCTCAAACCATAAAGGAAGAATTAGTCGGGATCAATCTCATCGTATAATACTTGCTTAACCGTTCAGCCAGGCCAGTGTCGGTACTTCGAGGGAGGTTTTCCAACGGTTTCACGAAGTTCCTTAATTAAGTAACATCTTTTCCCTGTGGGCGTAGCCCCGCTAACACCTTTCTAGACACCTACTTGGTTTATAGCATTGATCGTTAAGTGAGAAAGTTCCCGAGGAGTAGCATATACTCATAGTAGGATCGGGATCCAAATATCATCGTGTGACAAAACTGAAGGAATCCTACCAGAATCATCACACTCCAAATGGTATGCAGTGCTAGCAAGTTTCAGTTCTTTTGAAACTCCCGATGTGGATTTTTGCCCCATGCTCTTATGACCTTGACTTTGGCCAACAAATCATAAGTCACATGTCAAGTTCTACCATTCATTATCCAGGTTAATTTGAACCCACCCGCACATACTCTTGACTTTGGCCAACAAAGCAGTACGACTGTTTTAAACCAACGCATCTATCTATGCTACATATGAATACCTAATAGCTACCAAACACTGTGCCTTGACTTTGGCCAAAAAACACAGCTTGAATACTATTGACTATCCATACGAAATGACGGAGGGCTACGAATGGTTTTGGCGAAACCGTGAACGTAGTGAACTTGATATAATCGATGGAACGAGATAGCTTTTAAAAGGAGTGGTTCAAGCTCCGCGTTTAAAATTTGGTTTTTGAAAAGAACCGAGTGGTTTTGAAAGTGTTCCAACGACTTTTACTTGGTTTATTTTCTTGCATTAATTCTAATGCGTCCCATCATTTAATCCTACCATTGCAGAAAACAACCAAAATATGGCGTACGCTTATGCCATCCGCATTCGCCACGGGGTCCCGTCATCACCCGTTAGGTTACTTAACTAACGACAGAGCGGGGGCTGGACTCGCGCGGATTCAAAACATAAGCAACACCTAAATAGATATCATATATAGATATATAGCAATGGTAGCCAATCCAGATCACAGATGAACACTTTGGATATACTAGGAATTCGCGATTCGTTTGAGCCTGCAATGAAAGGCGGATGACACGGTCGCGATAAATAGCCAAACCCCACCCTAGACCCCTACGGGTGCGGCAAACTACCCGCCAAGTACCTGAAGCGAAGCAACCTCCCTCAACCCGTGAGTAGGCCACTCGGCACTTCGAGATACCCGGTAGTTTGTGCACCCCACCTTGGGTCTATCCTAGGAGCAAAAACAGTAAAAAGAAATTATACAATGGCGGCTACAACCTCAACCCGGATACGCGGCCAAACAAATAATATTACATCAATTTACAAATTTTACATGAATGAAAGAAAAAGAAACTCTCATCTCACATCCACCCGGCTATTCATCCGCGATAATCCAACGAGTTCATATACACAAACCATCAACATTACAGATCACAGATATGTATAACCCCCACTAATCGACGTATAGCGATTACCAGACGTTCAATACATATATCAATCATAGATAATATCCATTAGCCAAAGTCTATGGAATATCGATCAAAATACGGATTTGTAACCACCCTAAAAACAAATTTGTTCTCTGGAAAATCTAGGCAGAAACAAACTATATCAAAAATCCCAAAACAACACAGTAAGAACACTGCAGCAAAACGGAGTCGCGGCCGAGTCAACTCGGCCGCGGATCCGCGGCCAAACCCATGGTTTGGCCGCGTTTCCGTGGTGAGTTGGCCGAGTCAGCGGCTCAGTTTTGCTGTGTGTTCTATAAAAACCCTGAGACGATTTTTCATGTATGTCAAATAATTTTTTGAACAGTATAAAAAATCGACAGAAAGTTGGTTTTTTTTTCCGGACGTGTTTTGCGACTTTTTTCCGATCGATATTCTAAATACTTTGCTAACTTGCTAGTTTATATTTAGCTAAGCTCTGATACCACTGTAAGTCCATGTTGCTCACCCCGGTTCTTACGGGGAGGCGGAAACGGCGAAAAACGATTATTTGGCCTAAGGCAACATGGACTAAAAGCCGGATCTTTGCTAAACTAGAAACTAGCAAACAACTAGAGGCTTTAACTACTATGCCGTAGAAATTATACCTCACGAAACCGGTCCTTCGGGTCTTCATTCCGCTGTCCCGCTCGTCCATCCAAGTTCCAAGGAACGATCCGGATCTTGGTCACCTCCGCGGCCTCCTTGAGTCGAAGACGATCCACCTAAGAGATGTATACCGAGCTCCACCTCGAGCCGAGACAACTAGGGCAACGAGATCGCTAGTCTAGATGCCCTAGGTTGTGTAGTAGAGATATATGGAAGTGTTTATCTTTATGGGATCTTTTTCTCTCAACACATGAGATCAAAAGAAGAAATCAAGAGGAGGAAGAAGGAGGAGCTAGCAACCATAAGAGCTTTTCTTTTCTTCTCACAAGAACAAGAGAGAGAATGAGAAATGAATTATTTGAGCTAAAGAAATGAACCATGGTTGCAATAATGCAAAACTATCATCATTACCAATCCTTTCATGATAAAGTTGATGGCTACTAATTGAATTGACCATTTTCATAATCCAAAATGAAAAGAAATCCAAAGAAGAGTTTAGACCTCTCATGAAGGTCAACAGTCAACTTCGGTCAACGGGTCAATAAAGTCAAGAGTGGTCAAGGTGGTCAATGCAATTAGCCATCACTAAATTATCACAAAAGGATTAGTAAAATAATGTCTCCGGCTCATAATGGTTTTGACCGAACGAATTGTCAAAACCCTTATGAGCCCGATACATAACGGTTTTGGCCGAACCAACTGCCAAAACCCTAATGGGGCACCTCCTCCTTTATCGCTCCTCAAAACTGTGCATACACACCCGCATCCGCATTCCGTAGAATGCGAATGCACAGAAGACAAAACAAATCCATCCGTGCAATACTAGGATCCGGCTTAAACCAAAGCCCACTAGTATTGCCTACCCAAACAGCATACGCACACAAGTGCACGTAAGTGATCGCAGCCCTGCCGTAAAACCATACGGACTCTACACGTTTCGCTCAGTGCAGGGAAACTCTCTGTGTGGGACTCTAAAGACTCGACACTACGCTGGCAGTGGGTTTAACCACAGACCGCAAGCGGCACTAGCTGTACGTAACGGTCCCCAGGTAGATATCGATAAGAAGGCCGATGAGGTAAACCCATCCGAACTCCTACTGAGCCTGTATGTGACAATCTCCGTACAGTCCGGTCTGTTCGTCTGATATATCGCATGGCGGGCCTAGGAGGGTGGTGAACGTCAGTCCCCTAATAGCGGTACAAGTCGTGTCGGAGTGTAGCCCAGAACACCCTGAGATAACACTGGAAATCTACCAGTATATCTCGCTTGCCCTAGCCAGGGACTACTCGTGTAATGGCTCTCCTAGACACAGCGCGATGTCAACCCCCAATACCGGGAGAGACGAATCATGTCTAACCGTCACCGTCTCTAAGTGCTTCGGGACTGCACCCAACTACTATCTGTTTGCACGACTCCTTTGAGCCGTGGTAGGGTAGTAATCTAAGTACAGTGGGAACACACTCGAGACGAAGTGACAGTGTCAAGTCAGCGGACTAAGCTGTACTCATGTCACCTGGGAACTGATAACTGACGATAGGTATAATACCAACCAACAGTTCCCGACAAGTCCTGTCCAGTGTACTTGTAACCTAACGAGCACCCGCATACTATCTCCAGTACGACGTACTGATGGCTGTGGGACAGACCATCTCCCCTGCTGGGATGAGAAGTTCATACGCTAGTCTACTCCAGAGTATCGATGCCCTGTCTCGATAATCTTACGACTAGAGACCTGTATAAGGATCTGCTTATGGATTACCCAGCCCCCACGAGTGTGACTGCCATCACAACGCTGGTAATCAAGCAAAGATCCTAATGGCTCTACTAATATGTATAAGCGATATGCTAAAAGAAACACATGCACATATTGAAGTAGAAACAAACCAAGTAGTATACTACCATTTTGAGCAAGATTGTCTGTACAACTGTGAATATCCCAAGCTTCCATCAAGTAATATACAAACTAGTATGATACAGTAATGGCCTCTAGGGCATATACACTAACAGTTTTCGGGTGTCGATATTGGACACTCAGGTTTCATGAGACTTACAGGATATGAGGGCCGATCTGAGGATGCGGTGCCTTGGGTATTGGGATTTGGAGTGTCGTTGATGGACACTAGTTTCTCCACGATGAGGATTTCCGTGTTGATGATATGTTTTATCTCATACTCAGCATTTATTTGATATACATTGCTTCATATTTTAGTAGTACCTGATAGAGTACTTTTCATGACTGTTGCATTTACATATTGCCATTTATTGCTATCAGCATGCATGTGATAGATTATCGCAATACGTGCATACCTGCGATTACCTGCATATGTTATTTACTATTCAAGAGTTGAAAACTCACCCCCGTTGTGCCACAGTGTTTTGCAGGTAGCCCCTCAGAGTGATAGCGGCATGGCTTCTTCTTATTGTATTATCTTTTGCAGCGGATACAGCTACGGCTGACTGTGAGCAGTTTTGCTATAGGTAGCTTTTGCGGTTATCCGATGATGCTCATTGTATATCTCGTTGTATCTAGTACTCTCCATCTACTACTTCATGTATTGACTTAGAGACGAGATGTGATGACGATATTGTATATTATTTTAAGACTTTGGATATCTTTTATGCTGTTGTCACTTTATATCGTCTTTTTCTTCGCTACAGCGTCGTATATCTGTTGTGGTGGTTGTTTTTCGCCTTTGGGTGTCGATTTGCTCCCGTTGGGGATGCTTTACTTATATTCTATGTTGTACCCATTTTCGGGGCTAGTTTTTACAAAGGAGGTGCTGTCGAAATTTTTAAGAAAGTAAATTTGGACTTTAAAGAATTTTTTACTTAAGATTCCCAAAAGCTTTTGACAATATTCTTATCACTTACTATTTTTGATGGTTTAGATTTGCCGGGTTTTCGGTTTACTTAGATTGCGTTACGCCTGTGGAAGTATATCCATATAATATATACCATATACTACACTACGAACTGCGGGGGTGCTATACGCCATCCACCCGACTTCCCCCATAGATATATATCTACTCACATTGATCCTCGCTTGCTGGAGTCGATGACGCCACGCTCATCCTCGTCGTCTCGAAGTCTACGTGGGGGTACCTACATATAACACATAGTGTCGTAAACTGAAATCGCGAACGAAAACCAAAACGATACACGAAACGTACATAGGTTAAAACCTATGGTCTAAGCATGCATGAATAACCAACAACTCTCGACGATTGACGTATAAACGTGAATCGACCGAGATAAAACATAAATACCAAATTCCAATTCATTAAAAGCCGCAAAACGAATTCAGAAACTTCATAAAACACTTCCAGATTTTACCCTAGGTGAAATTAGCCAATTTTGCCTATGGGAAGGGTCTAGTTAACTGATATAAGAGCTACAGAACAAGCACGAGCTAATTTGCTCGCACCAAGGCCACAATTTGCGGCCAAAAAGAGTAATTTTGCGGCTAGGAAATGTCCAGGGGGTCTCAGGTTTCAGTGGTAGTTCCTAGGATGCCTGCATGACTCACTGTGTTTGCTAAATAATTTTCAGAGGCTCCGGGTGTTAGCAGATCTCCAAACTTCATCACAATTTCCCGATATCAGGGTTTCAAAGTTTATGTTTCGGGGTTTAGTCTATGGTTTCAGTCCATTATACAATCCCCACAGGGGTTTAAGGTCACTATTAAGCCTCAATTACACCTTTGGATTCAAATCAAAGCCTAACCTTTTCTAGGAATTTTTAAAGTTCACTAAACCGCACTAAAACACTTCTAAACTTATATGGGTGATAAAGAAATTGAAATACAATATTAATAGTGCAGAAATTACCTCATTTGGCAACTCAAGAAAATTCTTGAGTTGCCCCAAGTGCTCAAAATCCGATTTTTCTTGGTCCAAAGTGCTTGTGAGGAGTTTGTGCATGTTTTTAAAGAAATGGAGATAGAATTTTGATGGGTTTTTGGGTGTGTTGTGATGAGGTAGAGGGGGATGGAGGAGAGGGAAAGAATGATGAAGATGATGAAAGGGACAATGTGATATGGTTCAAGGTTGACCCCTCACCTCTCTCTCTCTCTTTCTCTCTCTCTCTTGCCCATACTCTATATTTTAACCTTTTATTTTTCTTTTGTTTTCCTTTATCTTTTCTTTTCTTTTAAAAACCACAAAACAAACAACCATACGCAAAAGAATCATGGTAGGAAAAATATAACAAGTGTGAAAAAATGACATGGTGCATGTCATGTGCACAAATCCGGCTTAATGCACGATTAGTGATATTTAATTGCGATTAGAATTAAAATGGAATATAATTAATCATAAAAATTTATAATTTGCTTAAATCAAATAAAACACCTTCATTTTCATAATTCCTATAAATTTTCCAAATAATTTCCACTTTATCGGTATTTAATTATACCGCATTATTAAAATATTCATAATATTTAGTATTTAATTATAAAATTCCCAAAAATAATATTTTAGTTTTCTGAAATGTTACAGTCTTCCCCCCATAAAGAAATTTGGTCCCCGAATTTAAATTTAAACTCCTACAATTTCTAAAACATTTCAGTAAAAGATCAAGTCGTCGGGGTTCCAAAATCATAAATACATAAAAACACATCGTAGCGCAATGCATGCGCATGAAAACGAGTACATAAACCAAAATCAAAACTCCGTCAAGCATCCCGCCATCATCGGAGTTATGGTGATGACACCAATGTAAAAATCCAATACGAAAATCAATATGATATACATCAAGCCGTACATGTAAACATCATTAAAACATCTGAAAGGAATGCATGCCAAGCTCTTTTCCAATCGCCGTGCAATGCACGTATCACTGTCCAGTGGCGGACGTCTATTATAAGAAACTAACTATATATATGTATATATATCCTTTGTTTAACATACACATCCCGCTGTTTTGAAAAAAAATAATTTAGAAGGGTTTCCTTTGCAAAATGTTTCGTGTCATCTCGGACACGTAGGTAAATACCGAGACTATAGCTCCTTCTTGGAAATCCCTTCGATAACTATCAATGCATGCAAAATATAGTCGGGTACTGTCCTCGGACTAGTTTTGCTCAGTCACTATACTAAATAGTAAATATCATAAAAACATACTGCTCAAAGGAAATCAATCCCAAATGTATATAAGAATGCCATGTGCGTATGGTGCGCACGGAAATCGAAATTCAGGAATGTGCCATACATGTGCACAGAAACAAAAACTAAGTGCAACGGGTGTGCACGAAACACCTGTCAAGGGCAACGGTGTGTGCCTGACAGCAATACCAGGTGCATCTGATATGCACGAAGAATCTCGATCTAGTACATCTGATATGCACCAAAATCGCATCAAGCGCGTCGAGTCTGCGCAAAATCCAAATCAAGTGTACAAGGTGCACAAAAACAAATATCGAGTATCACAATCGAAAACGGCGGTATACAACACATCTCAATCCAAATCCAAATCAGGTATACCGTGGTATATAATCTCACAACCATGTGCATCAGCGTGCACAAAATACAAATTTGGTTCATCAAATGCACGAGTTCAAATACGGTGCAACCAATGCACAAAAATATAAATCCAGTGCAACAAATGCGCGAAATATAAATCTAGTGCGACAAATGCACGAAATAAAAATCTAGTGCAACAAATGTACGAAATGAAAATCTAGTGCAACAAATGCACGAATACTAATACAGTACATCCAGTGCACGAAATACAAATACAGTGCATCCATTGCACGAAATACAAATACAGTGCAACGAATGCACGGCGTAAAGACACAGTGCAACAATTGCACAAGTGTAAATATGGTGCAACAAGTGCACGAAATGCACCAATAACTCAAATGCGTATAAAACAACACCGAGTGTACCAAGGTGTATAAAATCCAAAAACGTGTGCAACTATGTGCACAAAATCCGTATCAATACACTGCAAGCACATGTGAGCCTTACCGAGTGCAAAAATCAAATCGAGTGCGTACCACATGTACAAAATCAAATCAATCGTATGAAATCCACGAAATCATAAACATGTGCAGTCAAGGAACAAAATCAATATCAAGTGCAATAGATTTGCACAAATCATAAACCAACCCAACGGTGTATAAAAACGTATCTCAAATGCAATAACTATGCACAAAATGTAAATACCTAATAGGTGCTGCCATGGTGCACGAAAGCAATATCAGGAAACTCATCATCAAAACTCAAATCCAAGCGATATAAGCGTGATACTCGTATCACAAACGCAAATTGCAATAAATGATATCGAGGTACACCTCCTATAATATCAAAAAAAGTCGGTGCGCCCAAAACTGGCAAAGCAAGAACATCCGCTTGCCTCCTGCTCACGGTCTGGCGTCCTCTATCTCTGGGTCCTCATTTTCTCTTCGGATTACCAATCTCACAATCCATCAGCTCATCGGTCCGGTCAGGTGTGCAAACGGAAATGATTCCGCTCTGGCACTTCCCTGGTCATCTCTTGGCTAACTGTCATGGTCACTCATAACATGTCTCGTCGACGATGCCGAACTCTGGCCTGCTGGGTGTGCACAATATGACCGATCCTGGGTCCAAGTCTTCTCGTATAGTATTCCAGAAAGGTTCTGTCGAAATCTCTCCCAAAACTCGTTTATGCTGAAATGCCTGAAAGCTATCATCCTTTTGCTAAATCTATTTCTTGTTCCGGAATGGCTGCATACTTATCATAACTCCTTCTAGAAGATATATCTATGTACAACGCTTCTGCATGCGTATAACATCTCTGATGTCAGTGGAGTGGAATTTCATCTCGTCGAAATCTCGTACGAATCTCTTACCCCACTTTTCTCTAATGTCGACTGATTCAGACTCGTCTCTTCGTGGCTGCATGGACTGCGCTCCAACGGCTATACTCGTATCTGGAGTCTTCCAAGCAATGTATCCCATCACATGATATCCGAATGACGTCGAACCTTTCGATCGATTCGTCAAAGTTCCATAATCCCCCAAGAGCTCAACATCTTGAGTACAGTTTAACAGTATTCCAGTACATGCCATAGTACCTATGGCCAACCGTAGAATGGCAAACCCAAGCCTCATCAATGGCACCGCTGAACTGTTGTAAACCCTAAGCTTTCAGAGGTTCTCCTGGTCATTATATCGAGTTAGGGTTTCATTCTTCTAGAGGGTCCATGGAATTACTTGCATGTTTTTCCAAATACTTTAAACTTGGAAAATAGGTTTCTGACATTCGATCGTCTCCTTCGACTCCCAACGTACCTGCGTGAAGTCGTCTCTAACTGGAATCAATCAATTTGATGACCTCGCATCGGGGTAGGCAATGAATCACATGTCCTAGCCATTTCTCCTTGGATGACTAGCGATCTTCTGTCACATCTCTAAGTACAACTCGTGCGGCAATAGCTCCAACATCTGGGGCGATATCTCATCATTCGCAGCAACAACTGGCCCATTCATCCGTACGCTGAACAGTGCCTCAATCATCAAATAATCGGTGCATCGATGGTCATCACATTCTGATTGGCCTCTAGCAGTATCCCAATCCTCTGGTGCTGATCTGCACATCCGAGAAATCTCGTAAAAGAGATCCATCAAACGCTCATGGCGCGAAAACACAATAACATGACACGTCTATACACTCGTGTGTCCCTGGAATCACGCCCTGGCCAGTCATCGTCCGTGACGAGCTCGTGCTGACATAACTCTAGTCTTAGCTCTCTCTGCCCGTGTAATCGTGGCAACAAAAACCATAAACCGATATCGATGATGATAGATCATATGAATGAATGTAATACCGGGCAAGGAAATGTACATCCTAAGGCTCCTTAAGCAGAGTAGCGTATCGTAAGTATGTCGCGGAACATACACAAGGTACAACACTCTCCTTAAGTCACCTACTCCATCAACCAAGGTCAACCTACGCGATGAAAGTTCAGGTCCAATACCCCCTCGACTAAGTCTAAGTTCCGTAAGGTCAAGCCTAGATTCCGTATATATACAAACGCCCTAGGCTCCGTATAGTCAAACATAGATTCGAACCAAGGTTAACCTAGCGCTCTGATACCAACTTTGTCACGACCCGAAATGGCACGTGACTAGCACTTGAATCATATGAAGTCTATAAGACCCCATCTAATTCACGTAAGCCAAAAATCCCAGAAATCTAAACCATTTTAAATGAGAAGTGAAGAAAACTTATTTAAAAGCAAATGGTTTTAATAACATAAGCCGAAGTATTGCATTTTTAAAATCTCAAGTCTTTTGAAAATTTCGGCAGAGTTTCCTTTGTAAATACTGGCCCCAAAAGGGTATGTTCCCGCCAAAAATTTCTGTGCAGAAGAGTCCAAGGTATCAAATGGCAGCGATACGCTTAAGGAAATGAAACCAATATCTTCCGGCCTGTATTTTGATAAGTTCCGGAAGGATGAACTATTAAATTCTAATGGTATTGGAAGCATCTCAAAAAACCCTTCGATTTGATATATTATGGGCCTCGTAATTCATCCGGGATCAAAAGTTATGAGGTATCACGTGTCCACACATGATGGACCTTTAAGAACCCGCTGGAGGAGTTAAAAGATATAATAAAAACTCAGAAAAGACCCCAATGGGGCATCACGTGCTCACAAGTGACCATGGGTCACGTGCAGACACGTGATGGACTTTTAAGGCCTCTAAAATAATGAATAGAATTAAATTCTAAAATCTGTTCCCTGATTAAAAATCAGGAAGTACCTCAACGAGATATCACGTGCTCACACGTGACCAATGGTCATGTGTTGACACGTGATGGTTAAAACAACAACATAAACAAGCGGCTGTTAAAGGAACCAATTTGGGGGTCACGTGCTCCCACGTGACCAAGGGTCACGTGCCAGCACGTGACAGGCTTTGTAAGCCTTACAGTTTAATAGAATTAAAATTCTAAATTTCTCTAAAATCTTTCGAAATAGAATTAAAATTCTAAATTTCTCTAAATCTTTCCAAATGGAAAAGGATTATGGGGACCGTTGGATTAAAAATCCAAGGGTGGTTAAAAATCACCAATTTATGGAAAATCCTTAGACAAGGAAAGATTCCCCTAAATCTCACCGAAAATAACAAACAGAATATCTTTGGATTTAAAATCCAACGGTGAATAAAGTTCACTGAATGATCTAAAGGCTCATATTAAATATGAAAACAAATCAAATCTTTCAATGAAAGATTTGCAAAACAAATTGATTCTTTTCTTTCTCCTATAAATAGGAGCCAAGAAAAAAAGAGAGGGGACCTTTTTTTTTGAGAGAAAAACGGAGAGAGGAGAATTTAATTCTCAAGAGGGAAGAAAAGAAAGGAGAATTTAATTCTCAACAAAGAAAACCCTAGGTGAGAAAAGGGAAAAAGATCAACTTCAAAAAGAGAATTTAATTCTCAAAATTTAAGAGTTTAACTCTTCTGCAAATAAAGAACTTAGTTCTTCTTCTGGTTAAAGATCTGTACAGAGCACATCTCCCCATAGGATGAGAATTTAATTCTCATCGGGT
The DNA here is from genome assembly GCA_030015575.1 of Agapanthus africanus. NCBI lineage: Eukaryota > Viridiplantae > Streptophyta > Magnoliopsida > Asparagales > Amaryllidaceae > Agapanthus > Agapanthus africanus. The sequence continues at coordinate 402,244,127 of CM057349.1, read as the reverse complement.
CGAGATCCTGCCATGCAGATCCTAAACTTAGAAGGGGAATTAAGTTTTGAGAATTTAATTCTCCCAAACTCACAGGAATTTAATTCCTCCTAAAATGAAACTGGGGTTTAACTCTAATCAAGAATTTAATTCTTTTACATATCTGGGAATTTAATTCCTTTGAAAAGAAATTAGGGTTTTGCCCTAAATAAGAATTTAATTCTTTCACAATAGGAATTTAATTCCTCCAAAACAAAATTAGGGTTTAACCCTACAGAGAATTCAATTCTTAAAAGATCTCTGTTCATGAAAAGAACTAGGGTCACGTGTGGATAAAAAGATCCCAAAAAATAAAAAGGAAGAAGCTTTGAGGCAATGCCTCACGTGCTCCCACGTGACTCCCAAAACACTGAAAGAAAAAGCAAAGGAAATGAAAGCTTTGGGCGCTCTCACGTGTCCCCACATGACCCCTCAGCAAGTGCTGCAATTATCGATGCATAAATCCCCATCACGTGCCAACACGTGATGCTCTAAAATAAAAATGAAAGTGTTTAACACTTAATGGCAGAACGAAGAAAGGAGTTTCGGCCCAATCTCAGGCACCTCACGTGACCCCACGTGACCACCCCTTTTTAGTGTTTAACACTATTTTTTAAAGCGCATCACGTGGGAACACGTGATCGTCAAATACATTCTAGTGTTAACACTATTTCAAAACCAACCTAGCCCAAAATGGCTAAGTTTTTCCAGAGGCAGGATTCCCCTTTGATTGAACTCCAAATATACCCTTATTTTCCAAACTTGATCATTTTACATGACATTCAAAGTAAACTCCAGAGCTATGATGAATGGTCAGTGCCTAATAAAAGACAAAATGTTGTCAGAACTCCCAAACCTCTGTTTAGCACTGCTGAATGATGAGGGGCCGAACCTAGACAAATGTCTAATGGCCCAAAGGGCCAATATTTCAAACATAATTGGACTTAGCCCAAACTGGCCATAAGTCCTCAAATCATCTTGAACTGAGCACATCTGCTCTTTCAACCAACTCATTGGTTCAAGGGTACATCTCTGAACTCCTCTGATATTTGTCGTTGTAATCCTTCAACGTCTTCAGAGAGGCGACGGGTCCTGACAACCACACATCAACACGGATTGTGGGGTCCTTAAACTCATAGACTTATGCGTCCTTAAACCAAGATACGGACTATGGGGTCCTTAAACCCGCGGACTTATGTGTCCTTAAACTAACGGACTAATGCGTCCTTAAACACACCCATATGGACTGTGGGGTCCTTAAACTCATGGACTTATACGTCCTTAAACTACCAATGGACCACAATGTCCTTAAACTACCAATGGACCACTATGTCCCTAAACTGGAACATGGACCACTATGTCTTTAAACTGGTATTGGACCACCACGTCCCTAAACTGGCATTGGACCACTATGTCCCTAAACTGGAACAATAGAGCCCCAAATGCTCTTTTGTCGGACCTAAACGATCCCGTTTAAGTTGATCTTAGCCCCAAATATGGCTAACGTATCCGTAAACCTTCAAACAGACTTTAGTCCCAAATTGGACTATGGATCACCCAATCAACTTTGGTTCAAGGGTACATCTCTGAACTCCTCTGACATCTGTCGTTGTAATCCTTCAACGTCATCAGAGAGGTGACGGGTCCCGACAACCTCACATTAATACGGACTGTGGGGTCCTTAAACTCTTGGACTTATGCGTCCTTAAACCAATATCCGTCCCCAAAATGGGAATGTTGGACCACTATGTCCCTAAACTGGAACAATAAAGTCCAAATGCTCTTTTTTCGGATCTAAACGATCCCGTTAAGTTGATCTTAGTCTCAAATTAGACTAGCGTATCCTTAACAAACGTTTGAGTTGATCTTATCCTCAAATATGGCTAACGTATCCTCGAACAAAAACCCCAAACCCAAATCTAAGAAAATACGGATTTGGACTAATCCACGTCCTACGGGCGATGACATATATTAGTCTCCGTATACAATCCACGGGCAACCACAAACAAAACAAACACCCACGACACGAAGTGACCATCTGGAGAAGGAGAAAGTTGTTACCGCAATGCGGTAGCGTAATTAACTGCAAGGGCTTGCGCCTGCAGGGAAGAGCGTCCCCACAATCAAAAACCCCTCAAACGAGGGGGAATCTGACGAAGTCTGCTACATTGGCCGCATCCGTTTAAACCTCCGATACACGGTGCCATAAATCAACTTGGCATCTTCGGAGAGTTGGACGGATAGCACCAATTAGCATCTGCCCCGAATCTCAGGCAAGACAGTCACGTCTGTGCCGTCTTTCGGAGGGGAACAGGGTACAACATGCATAATATGAATAAAGGCATCCCTAAGCGGGAGCTAGCTCTTCGTCAATTGACGGTCACAACCATGCAAGCAATATAATATACAACGCCAAGGGCGAGGATCAAAACTCAAAAGGAAACTCAAAAACATCAAGAAAACCATAATAATACAACGCGCGACTCTAAGGTCGAAATAATATACAACTGGTTTTCGAAGTCTGAAATAGATATACAAGTCTGGTTGATGGAGTTCCCAGATACAACAGAGTAAAAATATAGTACAATGGTGGTCACGAAGCAAGTGAACCCACCTACCAAAGCAACTACCCGGAAAGGAAGCAGTGTGCCAGAAAGCCGCAACGAACCTGTACGGAAAAACCTGCAAGAAACTGTGGCACAACGGGGGTGAGTTGCCAACTCGTGAGTAGAAAACATCATAGAGCAGAAATCATATGTATGACTCAAACCTAGGTCAAAACGATCAGTAATATATATTCTCAATATGATAAAGTCTGAAACATGATAAGGTGGCAAGGGTAAACATCTATACATAAGTGTAATACCAAGTACTCGTGTCAGTGTCTCAAGTAGCAACATATCATAAATATGAGGTATGATCAATGTAATCAACATGAATCAGTGTCAACTATATCATGAAGTCTATCAGTATGTGGATACCATCCAACTATGAAATCAATGCCTGTATGCATGTGGATCTCGTCGACGTGTCAACCAATGACACAATAACATCATGCATGTAAAAATCATAAAAGCATATGCATGAAAGTATGAGGATATAAATCAACGTGTGTCCCTCGCGACACATCAAATTATAGAACCTGAGTGTCCAGCATCGACACTCAAAACATCACGAAACCCGTGTCCAACATCGACACGTAAATCCTCATATATCTCAGGCGTCGCATCCTCAGATCGGCCCTCATATATATCTCGCCTCAGACGCCTCTTACTCTGGTTGGCCCTCATATCCATCTCATGACTCCGGTCGGTATCCTCCGGATAACCGACAGGTCCAAATACTATCACCGGTAGGTAGTGCTCCCCCGCTAGGCTCACCGTCTAACAATACGAGTCTTCTTGTCCCGGGGTACCTCACCGGGTCCACCATATACCCCCAGACGGTACCTACCACTCCTCGAATCGGGTTTCACATATCATACGTCTCAGAACCGAGAAAATGCATGGTGGACGTACTGAAATATCATATCAAGAGAAACCGTTTTTTTAAAAACAATACATACTTTCTTTTAAAATAACCACGGTTCTCAAATCCAGAAATCTCATGAAAACGACATATCTCAATGCGTATAATCATAAAGTATGATGTATGCGATATATAATAGAAATGTAAGCATATCCGTATATCATGCAACATATAACAGTAATATGCACATATCGAGGGAAAACCGCTTTTTTAAATGAATACAGTTTTAAAATATATCATGCGGATTCCCAAATCTCCAATATCAAGCCAGCATCATCTATGTATGTGCAAATATGTATGTACGCAAGTATGGGAGTACAATATGTATGTACGCAAGTATGCGTGTACAATATGTATGTACGAAAGTATGGGTGTACAATATGTATGTACGTAAGTATGTCATGCAAGGAGTCATATCCTGATGCAACAATCCTACTGTGTAGTGACATGGCAATTATCGATGATGAAGTGTGAGCCGGCAAGCAGGTGTACGTGGAGCATACGCATTATCGGTAATGGTGCTGGTGTCCTGACAGCATGGGTTTAATATAACATAAATCACAAGTATATAAGCATACAATGCGCTAATAACAACATGAATATATGGAAATGGAAAGTAAATGCAACAATAAGGAAACTACATTAGTTATACTAGTCATACAGTTTGTCATTTGAAATCACACGAATCGTGGTGTTTGAAAAAAATAGGGGCTACGGTATTTTCTAAGAAAAAAGGTACATCCTTTGAAATATTCGTAGAATCCCTTGTCCTGTCTTTTAAAATACTCACGATTCATTAGTTTTGAAATAGGTATGACTCGAGTCTAGTCTAATGTCTACAAGTAACTCCAGGACTAAACTAACAGGCTAATCGAAAAGGTACGGAAACCACCTAAATCTGAGTCGATACATATAAATATAATAGTTGGTGATCCTGCCTCAATAGTATCACATACGATACAATATACAATATGACATCCTCGAGTCAAGAGTGCGGATCTATCATCAATATATAGCTCGTACGGTAAATCCATCGTACGACATCCCAAATCTGGATACAGGTCGAATATCACATTTATCTCATCAATTATCTGGTATCCATATCATCATATCTCATGAACTGGGGGTACTGATCTAAGTCTAGTACAAACTGATACCATCAACATATGTATGTGTGCGTGTGTATGAAAATGAATCGCCTAAAGACCCGTTATAATAACATGTCGTATCTCGTAATACGAACCAAAACATATCACCGATCTCATGGCATTATGCCCAAATCTCATCGACTCATCTCCAAGTACCATATACTATCATCATCATCCATGTATAGGTATATGTATATATATATACATAGTCCCATACCTATGTGTATGTATATATACATATCCCCATATACACATAAGTAAAACAAAGTAAGCATGTGTGTGCATGAATAAGAACCTTATTCTAGGTTTCGCGACTAAGAAACTAACTACGACACTATCATCCAATTACACTAAAGTTATCCATGACTCCCAAAGTCTATCTAGAAAATCATAATCTTACAATAAACATAAAAGTATATCCATATAATATATACCATACACTACACTAAGAACAGCGGGGGTGCTATACGCCATCCACCCGACTTCCTCCGTAGATATATATCTACTAACATTGATCCTCGCTTGCTGGAGTCGATGACGCCACACTCATCCTCGTCGTCTCGAATTCCACGTGGGGGTTCCTACATATAACACATAGTGTCGTAAACTGAAATCGCGAACGAAAACCAAAACGATACACGAAACGTACATAGGTTAAAACCTATGGTCTAATCATGCACGAATAACCAACAACTCTCGACGATTGACGTATAAACGTGAATCGACCAAGATAAAACACAAATACCAAAGTCCAATTCATTAAAAGCCAAAAAACGAATTCAGAAACTTCGTAAAACACTTCCGGATTTTACCCTAGGTGAAATTAGCCAATTTTGCATATGGGAAGGGTCTAGTTAACTAATATAGGAGCTACAGAACAAGAACAAGCCAATTTGCTCGCACGAAGGCCGCAATTTGCGGCCAAAAAGAGTAAATTTGAGGCCAAGAAATGTCCAGGGGGTCTCAGGTTTCAGTGGTAGCTTCTAGGGTGCCTACATGACTCACTGTATTTGCTAAATAATTTCCAGAGGCTCCGGGTGTTAGCAGATCTCCAAACTTCATCACAATTTCCACAATTTCCCAATATCGTGATTTCTATGTTTATGTTTCGGGGTTTAGTCTATGGTTTCAGTCCATTATACAATCCCCACAGGGGTTTAAGGTCACTATTAAGCCTCAATTACGCCTTTGGATTCAAATCAAACCCTAACCCTTTCTAGGAATTTTCAAAGTTCACTAAACCGCACTAAAACAATTATAAACTTATATGGTTGATAAAGAAATTGAAATACAATACTAATGGTGCAGAAATTACCTCATTTGACAACTCAAGAAAATTCTTGAGTTGCCCCAAGTGCTCAAAATCCGATTTTTCTTGGTCCAAAGTGCTTGTGAGAAGCTTGTGCATGTTTTTAAAGAAATAGAGATAGACTTTTGATGAGTTTTTGGGTGTGTTGTGATGAGGTAGAAGGGGATGGAGGAGAGGGCTGCCATGGTGAGATGAGGGAGGGAAAGAATGATGAAGATGATGAAGGGGACAATGTGATATGGTTCAAGGTTGACCCCTCACCTCTCTCTCTCTTACCCATACTCTATATTTTAACCCTTTCTTTTTCTTTTGTTTTCCTTTATCTTTTATTTTATTTTAAAGACCCCAAAACAAACAACCATACAAAAAAGAATCATGGTAGGAAAAATGTAACAAGTGTGAAAAAATGACATGGTGCATGTCATGTGCACAAATCTGGCTTAATGCATGATTAGTGATATTTAATCGTGATTAGCATTAAAATGGAATATAATTAATCATCAAAATTTATAATTTGCTTAAATCAAATAAAGCACCTTCATTTTCATAATTCCTATAAATTTTCCAAATAATTTCCATTTTATCGGTATTTAATTATACCGCATTATTAAAATATTCATAATATTTAGTATTTAATTATAAAAATTCCCAAAAATAATATTTTAGTTTTCTGAAATGTTACAGATACAAACAACCATCGACTCGCCTCGGAGCCCTCTCCCACGCTGAGTTCCCTCAGCCCTCCAGCTCGCCAACGAGCTATCACTTATCCAAGATGCCTCGGCCTCCCGCTCGTTCCCGAGCCTCCTGCCGAGCTTATCTTCCTCGGTCACATTGACCGAACCATAGGACTGATCAAAGGCATCTCCGCCACGGCTCCACGAATCTCTCCAGACGCGAGATATCTGCCGCCCACGATCCCGCGTTCCACGCCTCCGCGTTCCCCCATTAACAAGCATATCTCGTCATCAATGGGGAATCCCGCCTTGCACGCGGGCGTAACTCTAGGGGCGTAACGGCTGGCGTGAATCTCGCGCCCGTCTTCCCATGGCTGCCACTATATAAACCCCTCTCTCAGACGACTTAGGTAAGCTATTTGGACCCCAATAGGCCGTTACTCTGCCAAAATACCCCGTCTAACTTGATCGTCGGAGGGTCCTCGGTGGCACAACCACCCCGGGACTTCCTTGCAGGTAGCTCGGCCTCAACCATTTCAAGCCCATTGAGATCCACACGCATCAGGAGTCGACCCTCAAATACAAGCTCAGCCATCCATCAGCGCTCGCTGCAGATCAACTGAAGGTAACATCTGAATGAGATCCAAAGATCCATCAGTTGGCGCCGTCTGTGAGAACGCTAGTTCCACTCAACGAACGTTCACCTTCGGATCTCAACCTCATGGCGAGCGATCACCGCGATGATCGAAGCACCAGCCGTCGCCCTCCTCACAATGGAGACGAGAGAGAATCCCCTCCTCCCCCGAACGCCATTCACGCCTTATCTGCTCGGATAGATCGACTCACTTCCTTCGTGGATGCGCTCGTCCTTGTCTAAATGGCCGGGCAAACTCCCCAGGCCGCCGCTCCCCCACCTCGGGATCGGGACCCCTACAGAGGGAGAGAAGCCGCTGCCCACGCCGGCACGATCGAGCACCACCTCGCTGTCTCCGGCGGACGCAGATCCCCTGTGGAGACCAATTCAATGACTCGCTGGGCGCCGCACAGTTCAACACCGAGGTACCTCGCAAGAGCACCCCGCCCTGAGCCCCCTCACGCTCCTGTCCCCCCGATGAGGTGTCGGTCAGCTCACCTGCTCCCAGGTATGACCGGCACCCCCTCCCTCGACGGGGTCGCACGGATGGGACTCACCACGGTAGCTCGAAAATGACCTCGCCAGGGGACCTCAGGAACCCTATTAAACAGAACCGGAGCCGCGGTCAGACGCAGGTTGCCAGCAGCAGAGGCCATAAATCAGAGTATGCAGAATCGTCGGGATACCACAGCCGGCTCGACGCACTTGAAAAGAAGATCGAGGGCATACATCGGGAAAATCATCCTTCAAGCGACGGGGCTAAATATGCCGCCGACTCGCTCACGAAGCCCTTCACCAAAGAACTACTCGCCGTCCACGTCTCCTACCGGAACAAGCCCCCGAAGGTCTCCCTCTTCAACAGGAAGTCCAACTCGAAAGACCATTTGGACGTGTTCATGGCCGGGATGAGTTTCCAGGACAATTCTGACGCCGCGCAATGCCGTGCTTTCCCCGCCACTCTCATTCGCTCTGGACGAGACTGGTTCCGAGGACTCGCGCCGCATTCAATCTCTACCTTCGATGAGCTGGCCACCCAGTTCCTTGGTCATTTCGTCGGGAACAGATGGCAAAAGCGGACCGTTGATAATCTCTTCTCCATAAAGAGTGGGGACAAAGAATCCTTCAAAGGATATGTCACCCGCTTCTACAATGCCCTCCTTGAGGTCCCCGAGCACCGGGACGAGACGGTCATTACGGCCTTTAGGTCGGGTTTTAGGCACAAGGAGTGGCTACGCTCCTTTGCATTAGCGCAACCTAAGACTATGGCCGAGGTAAAGGACTAGACCGAACGTGAGATCCAGCTTGAGTCCGAGGTGAACGCCAACCTGCCCCGGGCATAGGAAGCCGATCAGAAGGAAAAGGCCAGAGAGGAGAAAAAGAAGATTGAGCGGCTAAATCCCTACTCCCCGAAGTTTCAGGAGTACACCCCGCTCAACGTCTCCCACACGGAACTGTTAAAGGGGGCTAAGGGCAAGAGGTTTTTCAAACTCCCCCCGGTCTCGAGGAGGCAAAGTGTACCTGGGGCCCTTACTGTGCTTTCCACAGGTCGCAGGGCCACTCCACCGAGAAGCAACCCTGCTCGGTCCATCCTTAGAAGGCCCCTCCATGCCCTCCCGTGCTAAAGAACAAAGCCCTCATCAAGAGACCACCGAGCAGCTTCCCTGCTCGGTCCATCCTTGGCTGGTAATCTCTTACACAACGACGCCAAGGATCAAAGCCCTCATCAAGAGGCCTCCGAGCAGCAACCTTGCTCGGTCCATCCTTGGCTGGTAATCTCTTACCCAACGACGCCAAGGATCAAAGCCCTCATCAAGAGGCCACCGAGCAGCAACCCTGCTCGGTCCATCCTTAGCAGGCCACTCCATGCCCTACCGTACTAAGGATCAAAGCCTTCATCAAGAGGCCACCGAGCAGCTTCCCTGCTCGGTCCATTCTTGGCTGGTAATCTCTTACCCAACGACGCCAAGGATCAAAGCCCTCATCAAGAGGCCACCGAGCAGCTTCCTTACTCGGTCCATCCTTAGCAGGCAACACCTTGCCCTCCACGCTAAGGATCGAAGCCCTCATCAAGAAGCCACCGAGCAGCTTCCCTGCTCGGTCCATCCTTAGCAGGCCACTCCTTGCTCTCCTACGCTAAGGATCGAAGCATTCATCAAAAGGCCACCGAGCAGCAACCCTGCTCTGTCCATCCTTGGCTGGTAATCTCTTGCCCACGACGCCAAGGATCAAAGCCCTCATCAAGAGGCCACCGAGCAGCAACCCTGCTCGGTCCATCCTTAGCAGGCCACTCCATGCCCTCCTGCGCTAAGGATAAAAGCCCTCATCAAGAGGCCACCGAGCAGCAACCCTGCTCGGTCCATCTTTGGCTGGTAATCTCTTACCCAACGACGCCAAGGATCAAAGCCCTCATCAAGATGCCACCGAGCAGCAACCCTGCTCGGTCCATCCTTGGCTGGTAATCTCTTACCCAACGATGCCAAGGATCAAAGCCCTCATCAAGAGGCCACCGAGCAGCAACCCTGCTCCGTCCATCCTTAGCAGGCCAGTCCATGCCCTCCTGCACTAAGGATCGAAGCCTTCGTCAAGAGTCCACCTAGCAGCTTCCCTGCTCGGTCCATCCTTGGCCGGTAATCTCTTATCCACGACGCCAAGGATCAAAGCCCTCGTCAAGGGGCCACCGAGCAGCTTCCCTGCTTGGTCTATCCTTGGCTAGTAATCTCTTACCCATGATGCCAAGGATCAAAGCCCTCATCAAGAGGCCACCGAGCAGCAACCCTGCTCGGTCAATCCTTAGCAGGCCACTCCTTACCTCCCGCACTAAGGATCGAAGCTTTCATCAAGAGGCCACCGAGCAGTAACCCTGCTCGGTCCATCCTTGGTTGGTAATTGCTTGCCTACGATACCAAGGATCAAAGCCCTCATCAAGAGGCCACCGAGAAGCAACCCTGCTCGGTCCATCCTTAGCAGGTCACTCTATGCCCTCCCGCGCTAAGGATCAAAGCCCTCATCAAGAGACCACCGAGCAGCTTCCCTGCTTGGTCCATCCTTGGCCGGTAATCTCTTACCCACGATGCCAAGGATCAAAGCCCTCGTCAAGAGGCCACCGAGCAGCTTCCCTGCTCGGTCCATCCTTGGCTGGTAATCTCTTACCTACGACGCCAAGGATCAAAGCCCTCATCAAGAGGCCACCGAGCAGCAACCCTGCTCAGTCAATCCTTAGCAGGCCACTCCTTGCCCTCCCGTGCTAAGAATTGAAGCCCTCATCAAGAGGCCACCGAGCAGCAACCCTGCTCGGTCCATCTTTGGCTGGTAATCTCTTGCCCACAACGCCAAAGATCAAAGCCCTCATCAAGAGGCCACCAAGCAGCAACCCTGCTCGGTCCATCCTTGGCTGGTAATCTCTTACCCAACGACGCCAAGGATCAAAGCCCTCATCAAGAAGCCACCGAGCAGCAACCCTGCTCGGTCCATCCTTGGCTGGTAATCTCTTACCCAACGACGCCAAGGATCAAAGCCCTCATCAAGAGGCCACCGAGCAGCAACCCTGCTCGGTCCATCCTTGGATGGTAATCTCTTACCTAACGACGCCAAGGATCAAAGCCCTCATCAAGAGGCCACCGAGCAGCAACCCTGCTCAGTCCATCCTTAGCAGACCATTCCATGCCCTCCTGTGGTAAGGATTAAAGCCCTCATCAAGAGGCCACCGAGCAGCTTCCCTGCTCGGTCCATCCTTGGCTGGTAATCTCTTACCCAATGACGCCAATGATCAAAGCCTTCATCAAGAGGCCACCAAGCAGCTTCCCTTCTTGGTCCATCCTTAGCAGGAAACTCCTTGCCCCCCACGCTAAGGATCTAAGCCCTCATAAAGAGGCCACCGAGCAGCTTCCCTGCTCGGTCCATCCTTAGCAGGCAACTCCTTGCCTTCCACGCTAAGGATTGAAGCCCTCATCAAGAGGCCACCGAGCAGCTTCCCTGCTCGGTCCATCCTTAGCAGGCAACTCCTTGCCCTCCACGCTAATGATCAAAACCCTCATTAAGAGGCCACCGAGCAGCTTCCCTGCTCGGTCCATCCTTGGCTGGTAATCTCTTACCCAACGACGCTAAGAATCGAAGCCCTCATCAAGAGGCCACCGAGCAGCTTCCCTGCTCGGTCCATCCTTAGAAGGCAACTCCTTGCCCTCCACGGTAGGGATCAAAACCCTCATCAAGAGGCCACTGAGCAGCTTTTCTACTAGGTCCATCCTTGGCTGGTAATTTCTTACCCAACGACGCCAAGGATCAAAGCCCTCATCAAGAGGCTATCGAGCAGCTTCCCTGCTCGGTCCATCCTTAGTAGGAAACTCCTTGCCCTCCACGCTAAGGATCGAAGCCCTCGTCAAGAGGCCACCGAGCAACTTTCCTGCTCGGTCCATCCTTGGCTGGTAATCTCTTACCCAACGACGCCAAGGATCAAAACCCTCATCAAGAGGCCATCGAGAAGCTTCCCTACTCAACTTCCTGTACGTATTTACTAAGAGATCCCCACCTTGACTTCGGGGCCATGGAGATACCGGCCTTGTACCGGTCTTTGCACACTTGGCAAATGGTTGAATTCAACTCGATACGCGATCGCCAGATAAAAAACCGGTCTTCGACCTAACGTATCATGAAAGCAGTACCGCACAAATAAAGATTTTACCACAAACAAAGGGAAAATATGTACGCCGAGATCCCTACAAAATGATTTCATTCACAAAGGTCGGAAGCCTTTACAGAAATATTATGGGCTCTCCAGCCTTACAAAAACGCCCGGAGGCTTACAAAACTTCAGCGCAAAAGAAAATGAGGAGGCGGGGAGATTCAGGACTCGGGGCCGGGGAGAACCTCGATGATCTCCGCTTCCACCACGACACCCGGGGTGTCATCCTGAAGGTCGGTGCCCACCGCAGGGGCCTCGGCGCCAGGAACCGGGATGGCCGACTTCTCCCCAACGCTCCCACCTGGGGCCTTCCCCCTGCAGCGCTTCCAGAGGCATTCCTTTGCGCCTCATCCCCGAGAGGGTACTCACCCCGGAACTCACCGTCAGGAAACTCCGGCATCAGGGCCTTGACGGCGTCGAGGGCCTCATGCCAAATGAGGGCAGCGGCTTGGGCGAGGTCGGAGTAGAACTGGTCCGACTTCTTGTAGCTGTCCACCGCCTTCGACGCTCGGAGGTCGGCACACCTCACTCCTTCCTTCGCCGCCTCGCTCTCCCTCCAGAGGGTGTTCTCCATCTTCTTCAGGGTGGCGACAATCACCATGGAATCCTCCAGCTTAGCCTCGGTGGCTCGGGCGGCCTCTCGGTAGTTGGCGATCTCCCGATCCTCGGCCGCCACCCGGTCTTTGAGGGCGGCGACCCTTTCCATCTCCGCTTGCAGCTCCAGCCTTGAACTCTCCTCCCGCTGTTGGATATATGTATGCCCTAGAGGCCATTATATGATAGTGTATGTACCGGTATGTGTGTGTCTATATATATATATATATATATATTCAGGGGACATTCTTGCTCGACATGATAGTATGCTATCTGGTTGTACTTTATCTTGACATGTTCATTTGATCATGCTTTCACTCATTTGATACATATTGATATAGCCCTTAGGATATTTGCTTGACTACTGAGATTATGATGTGGATCATACTAGTGGGACATATGTAGTTTATGAGCATATCCTTAAAATGTTCCTAGTCGTGGGTGTATCGAGATGGAGCATCGATATCGCCAGTGTAGACTAGCGAATATGTTACTTGTCCCATATGATGGGCGATGGATGATTCCATATCCACTGGTGTGGTGACACCAAAGATCGTATATGGGTGCTCAGTGAGACTGGGTACACTGAACGGACTCGCCGAGAACTCCTATGTGGTATTATATCTATCGTCAGATAGCAGTTCTCAGGTGACACTGGTACAGGTTAGTCTGTAGACCCGAGATCGTCATAGAGTCTTGTGTGCCTCCCACTGTACTTTGATCTCCACCCTACCACGGCTTTACTGAGTCGTGAAAACAGGTGGATTTTGGGTACAGTCCCGAGGCACATGGAGGCAATGAGCGATAGGATGGGTTTCATCTCTCCCGGTATTGGGGGTTGTTGCTGCGCTATGTACGATTGGTTATAACAGGAAGTCCCTGGCCAGGGCTGCTGAGATTTACTGATAAGTGTTATCAGTAGTTTCTCAATCTGTTATGAGCCATATACCGGCATAACTTATTGGGTTAATGGGGTCGACGACACCATCCTTAGACCTGATATGCAGCACATTTGATGAAGAGACCGAACTGTACGGTAAGTGTTTCCAGTTGGCTCGACGGGAGTTTTAGCAGGTTCGCTTGTGTTTCTTCTGATTGCTCAATACCTGGGAGCTGTTACATACAGCTTGTGCCACTGACGGTTTGTGGGTATGTGATGTGATCACTGCCTACTGTTAGCGTATTGACGAGTCTTAGAGTCCCACAAATGGGTCTCCTAGCTCAGGCGAAAAGATGTGGGGTGCATATGGGATATGCGCGGGAGCTCGATTAAATGTGTGTATTGGATACCGTATTTTAATCGGGCGTTTTCTATTGGACGAGTCGTATGTGTTATGACCGGGTTATTAAATCAAGTGTTGATTTAATATTAAGTTCATTAGCTCATTTATTAAAACCTATTTCTTTATGATGCATGCATGAGTGTATGTATATGTTGATATGTATGCACACATGCAAGCATACATGTGTCATGGTTGATGATACATTGGTGGTGGCAATGCAAGGCTCACACGGTAACAAATATATGTATATTTTGATTATTTGAGAAAAGCAAAAAGCAAATAAAATCATGGTTGACTATTTAGCTCCCTTCTCTTGAGTTGACCAAAGTCAATACCATGGTTTCATTTGCCCATGGTTTTGTAGCCCATGATTTTGCTTAACCTCAAGTCATAAAATATCTAGATATTTTGTAACCATAGTTAGGCATGGCATAACTCTCATTCACTTGGGATTATGTTTGATAATATTATTATTATTCTAACTTGAGTCAAGTTTAGCCTCCATCTCCTTCTTCCTCCTTCAAGCTCTCTAGGGTTTCAATAGTGACGGAAGAACTTAAAAAGAAAAGGTTTTTGAGTGAGATCTAAACCCACATCACCAATCTATACTAGTTTAGCCTATTAGTGTAGGTTGTTTGCTCCACTTCTTCAATGATCAAGTGAAGCTAGGAGCTTGAGCAAAGGGACTTCGTGGTGGATCAGCGTGGACTTGGAAGGACTCAAGCCAACCGGTTCAAACCCTACTCGATCCAAGGAGTCTCTAGAGGAGGTCTACAAAGGTTGTATTACTTACCTCTTAGTGTTAGACACTTTTAGTATATGATACTAGTTGTTGTTATTCTATTTTTCTAGTTCGATTCATAATTGGAATTGTTTAGCACCCCCTAAATTTTTATTATAGCATGTGTGATGCAACCCATAACCTAGGATGGTGCTAGAGAATCCCTACAGTGGTATCAGAGCCAAGATAGAAACTTATACGATATTAGATTAATTACGAAACCGAAACAACTCCAAATTAATGATTTCTGCAACCTTGAAAAAGTGCTCTCTGTCGATTTTAAAACGGGCTCGAAAAATTAATTTAGCAACTGCAGAAGTTTACACATGATGTACTGAGAACACTGGAGAAAAACAAGGAAAATCCACCATGAAAAACCCGGCCACATCCCTCTTTTTCCCGAGCTGGCCGGCCCTCCTGCTTCCAAAATGCCTCGTTTTCCGCTGGTGCTCTGGTCTGTAGTTTTTGGGGTTTCAGGTGTTGTTTGTTTAGCCCAAAATTTCATGTGATGTTAATTTTACTTAAGGGCTAATTCGGAGTATTTCGTAGTCGTAACTTTAACATTGTTATGGTAACTTGGACGACGTTTAACAGTTCCAACAAACATTAAAACCACCTCATTACTCTCACTGAAAATTTCCAAGTGTTGGAATTTTCCAAGTGAAAGATATTTGAATGTTCATGCAAGTAACCCTATGGACCCTCTAGAGGAACATAAACCTAACTCGATTCTATGACCATGGAACCGCGGCTAAACCTTATGGTTTGCCGTAATCCTGTGGCGCCATAGGTGAGGCAAGGGTTGACCCTTCTACGGTTGGTCCATAGGCACTGTGGCACGTTTTTCGGTATTTTAGTTTTGCTCAAGTGTTGAGCCTTCGCGGCGATTTGTGGGTGTTTGTTGACTCGATCGAAACGTTTAACATTGTCTAGATATTTGTGAATGTGATACAATAATTGGAATCTACACTAATTAGTTTTGTGAAAAGTAATTAGTTGCGTGTAAATCTAATATTTTGGCCTCGGTAGAATCGGGAATCTTGTTGAATTACCCGACTTCTTTTGGAAATGTGTTTTCATAGTTGAGACCTAAATATAAGATTTGCATTGTTAGGCATGAAATCCAGAATATGAGATATTCCGGGTTTATGATGTCTAAAGGCAGTGTCGATTCCAATTGTTGTAGTTTTTCACTTTCTTTTTCTGCGACCGTAAGTGTAGTATGTGGTGTACGCCGGTTTCGTTGCTATACATCAACGACAATTGGGGTACGCATACTTACTTACGTTGATGATATGTGATATTATGTGTTGCTGAGATATGATGTACAGGATCGTCGTGAATGAATGGCCGGGGATTTTATGTGAGATGAGAGTTTTTCTTTTCATCATGTAAAATTAATTGTATGTAATATTCTTTTATTGGGGCACTTCCGAGTTGAGGATGATGTCACCATTGTTGTATATTATTTACTATTCCGCATTAGGATAGGCCCAAGGAGGGGAGCACAAGTGACCGGCTTCTAGGGTTCAGGAGTAGGCCATCTCGAGGAGTCGAGACCGGGTCTCCTAAACTCTAGAATTGGTAGGGTCACTTGCCACTTTCGTAGGGGTCTAGGGGTGTGGGCTTGGCTATTCATCACGACCGTGGAATCCGTATTTTCTATTGTTGGCTAAATACAAAATACGGACCTCCTAGTATATCCTGTATTTTCATATATGTGCTTCTTCTGTTGATATTCTGTGATGTGATTGTTAGTGTTTATGCCCTAGAGGCCATTACTGTATCATACTAGTTTGTATATTACTTAATGGAAGGTTGGGGTATTCACAGTTGTATTGACAGTCTTGCTAAAAATGGTAGTATGCTACTTGGTTTGTTTCTATTTAATGGAAGCTTAGGCCATTACTATATCATACTTGGTTTGTTTCTTTTAACATATCGCTTATACATATTAGTAGAGCCCCTAGGATCTTTGCTTGATTATCAGCGTTGTGATGGCAGTCACACTAGTGGGGGCTGGGTAGTCTATAAGCAACATCCTATACAGGTCCCTGGTCGTAAGATTATCGAGACAGGGCATCGATACTCTGGAGTAGACTGGTGTATACGCTTCTCATCCCAGTTGGGGAGATGGTCTGTCCCACAGCCATCAGTACGTCGTATTGGAGAAAGTATGCAGGTGCTCGTTAGGTTACGAGTACACCGGACAAGACTCGCCGGGAACTGCAGGTTGGTACTATACCCATCGTCAGATAGCAGTTCCCAGGTGACATGAGTACAACTTAGTCCGTCGACTTGACACTGATACTTCGCCTCGGGTGTGTTCCCACTGTACTTAGATTACTACCCTACCATGGCTCAAAGAAGTCGTGTAAACAGGTAGTAGTTGGGTGCAGTCCCGAAGCACTTGGAGGCAGTGGCGGTTAGACAAGATTCGTCTCTCTCGATATTGGGGGTTGATATCGCGCAGTGTATGGAGAGCCATTACGCAAAAGTCCCTAGACAGGGCAAGAGAGATTTACTGGTAGGTTCCAGTAGTTTCTCAAGGTGTAATGGGCTTCTTTCCGACATGACTTATACCGCTATTAGGGGTCTGACGTTTACCGCCCCCTAGGCCCGATATGCGATAGTCCTAGATGAACAGCCCGGACTGTACGGAGATTGTCACATCAGGCTCAGTAGGAGTTTGGATGGGTTTCCTCATCGTCCTTTTTATCAACATCTACCTGGGGACCATTACGTACAGCTAGTACCGCTTGCGGCCTGTGGTTAAACCCACTGCCAGCGTATTGTCGAGTCTTTAGAGTCCCACACAGAGAGTTTCTCTACACCGGGCAAAAGGTGTAGAGGCCGTATGGTTTTACGGCAGGGCCGCGATCACTTACGTACATTTGTGCACGTATTATGATCGGGCATATAATACTAGCGGAATTTGGTTTAAGCCAGATTCTAGTATTATACAGATGGATTTATTCAGTCAAAGATTATCCGTGTTTTTCGGAAATACGGATGGGAGGGGCAGTCTCGTAATTTTTCGGGAAGCTTCTAGAAGAAGGTGACTCATTTGTGTTTATTTCTTTTGTGATTTAAACTAAATGAGGTGGAGGAGATGAGGTGTAGCTAACATTAAATGCTTAATGACTCATGAGGTGATTCACCCTTAGAATTAAATGAAGCATGCTAGATATTATCTTGATATTATCAAGAGAGATATTTGTATGCTTCATATTATTCGAGCATGGGATATTATTCATTGATAATCACAAAACACTTCTCTCCCCTCAAGTTTTCATCTTCTTCTTCAAACCTTAAAAGCTCTCATGAGTTGAGAATCCTAGGGTTTATGTGACTAAGTAATCCATCTAAATACTCTACATCTTCTAGGACTTCTAGATTAGCAAACTAGAAGCCGTAGTTATCTCAGATTTGAGATAGGAGCTCAGACTATAGACTCTCGAGTGGATCGTCTTTGACTCGAGGAGGCCGTTGAGGTACCTATGTTCCATAGAGCCGACGAGGTGTGGAGGACGGCGATGAAGACCCGAAGGACAAGTAACATGAGGTATAACTTCGAATCCGGGTAATTAAACCTCTCATAGTTTGCTAGTAATGGTTTAGACACGATCCGTGTACTCAAGTCCATGTTAAAAAGCTTTGATATTTGTTTTTCATATATTCCGCCTCCCTGCGAACACGTGGGGTACGTGACATGGACTTACAGTGGTATCAGAGCCTACTAAACCTCTACCAGCTTGTTAGCAACTAATTAGAACTTCGATCGTCGGAAAAACACGAAAACTTAACCCTGGATCCCTATAGTTTCTGTCGGTTTTAAACTTTTCGAAAAAATCATTTCAGAAGTATGAAAATTCACAGTAGGGAATTGTAAGAATATTGGAGAAATACGAGTTGCTAACTCGGTGAGACGACCACGGAAGCACGGCGGATTGGTGCAATTCGCCGCGGATCCGCGGCCGAGTCGACTCCGAGTTGACTCGTATTTACACAGTTTGTCTTATTTTTGGGTGTTCTGTTTTCCTGTATATTTTGTTTCTGCCTAGGTTTTTTCAGTGCTGGCTTGCATTTGGGGTAGACACGGAAAAAGGCTGTCGATCGTAATTCTAAGTTATTTTCTAATCAGGTTTTATCTGTGATGTTTAATGTGTTCGTAAACCTCCGCTAATTGCTAGTATGTCGGTTAGTTGGGGGTTGCACATTTCTGTAATGGATATTGCTTTGTGGATATGAACTTCATTGGATTGTCGTGGATGAATAGCCGGGGATGTGAGATGAGAGTTTTTATCTTTCATTCGATGTAAATTGTAATATGTTGTAATATTATTTTGCGGGGCACATCCGGGTTGAGGTTGTAGCCACCGTTGTATTATTTCATTTACTGTTTTATGCTCCTAGGATAGACCCAAGATGGGGTGCACAAAGTACCGGCTACTTTGAAGTGTTTAATGGCCTACTCACGTCGTTGAGGGAGACTGTTTCACTTCTGGTACTAGGCGGGTAGTTTGCCTCACCCGTAGGGGTCTAAGGTGGGGTTTGGCTATTCATCACGACCGTGTAATCCGTCTTTTGTTGCAGACTCGAACGAAACGCGGATTCCTAGTATATCCAATATGTTCATCTGTGATCTAGAATGCCTATTATTGCGTCTGACGAATGTACAATATCTATATATGATATCTAGTAGGCGTTGCTTATATTTTGCATCCGCGCTAGCCCAGCCCCCGCTCTGTCGTTAGTTAAGTAACCTAACGGGTGAATGACGGGGCCCAGTGGCGAATGCGGATGGCATAAGTGGACGTTGTATTTTCGTTGTTTTCTGCAATGATAGGATAAATGATGGGACACATTATATTAATGCAAAGAAAACAAACCAAAGCTGAATCGTTGGAACAAATTTAAAAGAAACCACTCGGTTATTTTAAAAGAGCAGAATTTTAATTACGGAGCTTTAACCACTCCTTTTAAAAGGCTATCAGGTTCCTTCGATTATATCAAGTTCACTACGTTCACGGTTTTGCCAAAACCAGTCGTAGCCCTCCATCATTTCATATGGATGGTCAGTAGTATTCAAGATATGTTTGTTAGCCTTCGTCAAGGCATAGTGTTTGGTAGCTGCTGGGGTATTCATATGTAGCATAGATAGATGCGTTGATTTGGGACAGTCGTATTACTTTGTCGGCCTTCGTCAAGGGTATGTACGGGTGGGTTCAAATTAACAAGGATAATGATGGAAAGAACTTGACATGCGACTTATGATTTGTTGGCCTTCGTCAAGGTCATAAGAGCATGGGGCAAAAATCCACATCGGGAGTTTTTAAAGAAACTGAAACCTGCTAGTATTGCATACCATTTGGAGTTTGATAATGTTGG
Source organism: Agapanthus africanus (assembly GCA_030015575.1). NCBI lineage: Eukaryota > Viridiplantae > Streptophyta > Magnoliopsida > Asparagales > Amaryllidaceae > Agapanthus > Agapanthus africanus. Next base: position 402,224,086 of record CM057349.1, on the reverse strand, counting down.
TAGGATTCCTTCAGCATTATCACACGATGATATTTGAATCCCGATCCTACTGTGAGTATCCGCTACTCATCAGGAGATTCGTCACTTAACGATCAATGCTATAAACTAAGTAGGTGTCTAGAACAGTGTCAGCGGGGCTAAGCCTCCAGAGAAAAGAGGTTATTTAATTAAGGAACTTCGCGAAAGCGTCGTAAAACCTCCCTCGAAGTACCAATACTAGCCTGGCTGAACGGTTAAGCAAGTATTGTACGGTGAGATCAGTCCTGGCTAATTCTTCTTTTATGGTTTGAGGAAGGATTCGAGAAACAGTGGGAGCTATCCAGTTTAGATAAACTAAAAACCAATCTAAACTTGCAAGAGTATCATGCTAAAGTGTTTTCTTCTCTCTCTCAACTGCAGCGACCATGTGACCATGACTAGGTTACATCTAGATAACAAATTGACTGAATCTAACTTTTATGACTGACAAAGGTCTGTCAAGATGTCCATTGCCTATGACAAGCTGGACCACCCTATTACTACTTAAGCCCCCGCCGTCCCAGGTCCAGTTTCCACCGTCGCGGATATGGATATCCGTCAGACAAGTGAAAAGGATAGTGCGAATGCCAAGTGACTCGTGATGGCTTCAGTTGATGGTGTATACGAGAAGCAGCATGAGAAGATGGACTTAGTTTCCATCTTGCTCCATAACAAAGATTTATATGGAGAACAATCTCGTATCGCAAGATATGAGACCTCGAACGAATTGCTTCAAGCGAGGTTAGCTATCGGGTCATCTGTAAGGGACGACGTCCTTACGATGACTAGCTATATTGATGAGCTCACGGACCTGGAGACCACGTTGGAAAACAGGTCATATGCTGACTTATTTCCACAGTCCCTAACCTTTACTTACACCCTGAAAGAAACTAGGGAAACACCCGCTCTGCTTAATGGGGGACCTTCTTCTTCTGCATCCAAGGCGAAAGCAAAGGGTGAAAAGAGGAAAACCTCCACAAAGCCGATATACGGTGTCAGTAAAGTAGAAGGAAAGGGAAGAGCAAAAGTTTCGGGACTTAGTGTAGGTAAGGAGGGATGCTCCTATTGTTATGGGAAGGGGAATTGGCAGAAGGATTGCAGGGCTTTGGAAGCCAGTAGCCATGATTCGAAGCATGTTGTGGCTTCGTCCTCGGGTGTGTTTGTAATTGAAAACTGTTTGTCAATTAACTCTACTTCCTGGGTACTAGATACCGGAGTAGGATCTTATATCTGTAATTCATTACATTCTTTGAGAAACCGTAGAGTTATCAGGGTAGGCGATTTGTCTCTCAGAGTTGCGAACGGAATGAGCGTGGATGCTGAATCCGTGGGAGAATATCGTCTAGGTTTGACAAGTGGGCAGATATTGATTCAACGTAACTGTTTGTATGTACCTAGTTTGACTTGTAATATCATATCAGTGTCCTCACTTTTGAGAGAGGGATATGATTTTACATTCGTAAGTGATGTGGTTCACATCGACCTAAATCAAGTTCTGATTGGGTCCAGTACATTAGATGACGGTATATACGTATTGAATCAAGCTCAGGTTTTCAATGTCCAGAACACACTTAAAAGAAAGTCTCCAGAAGTAAATCAGGCTTTCTTATGGCATTGTAGACTAGGTCACATCAATGAAACATGGATGACTAAGTTACATAGAGAAGGATATTTGAATCCGTTCGAATATCAATCTTATGCTACTTGTGAATCTTGTCTCATAGGAAAGATGACAAAGACTCCGTTTACTAGACACGGAGTAAGAGCGAGCGAGCTCTTGGGACTCGTACACAGTGACGTGTGCGGTCCAATGTCTACACATGCGAGAGGTGGTTATTCCTACTTCATTACTTTTACGGATGATTTCTCTAGGTATGGACATATCTTCTTGATGAAGCATAAATCCGAGGCCTTTGAGAAATTCTGAGAATACAAGAATGAAGTGGAAAACCAAACAGGCAAAAGTATCAAGACACTGAGATCTGATCGAGGTAGTGAATACTTAAGTGCCGAGTTCCTGGGATACTTAAAAGAGAATGGAATTCTCTCTCAGCTTACTCCTCCATACACACCACAACACAACGGTGTATCGAAAAGGCGGAATCGAACCCTATTGGATATGGTTCATTCCATGATGAGTAAGGCTGAGTTACCGCGATCTTTCTGGGGTTATGCACTAGAATCAGCTGCATATCTTTTGAACAAGGTTCCAACCAAGATTGTGCCTACCACACCATATCAGATGTGGAGTGGGAAGAAACCCTATCTTCAGTACCTGAAGACATGGGGATGTCCAACTTTTGTTAAAAAGCAGCATGCGGACAAGCTCGAGGCACGCTTAGTACAGTGTAAGTTTATGGGATATCCAAAGAACTCCAAGGGGTATTGTTTCTATTATGCAGAGGTACAAAAGATTTTTGTTTCTCGTCATGCCCACTTCTTGGAAGCTGAATTTTTAGAAAATCAGAAGAGTGGGAGCGCAATAGAACTGGAAGAAATTCCAGAACCACAAGCTGTTACTGAAAGTATGGTAGAACCAGAAGTTTCAGAAGAAAGGGACATCCCAGCGCCTTTCCGCAGAAGTAGTAGGCAGTCTCATCCGCCTGAGAGATACTACGGTTTTCTCAGAGACGGGGATAGAGAAGATTACATCATTGACAATGATGATCCTACTAGCTTCCAGCAAGCCATTTAGAGCGGCGACTCAGTAAGATGGCTGGATGCAATGCGGACCGAAATGGAGTCCATGTACACTAACAAAGTATGGACTTTGGACATTGCTCCAGATGGGGTAAAACCCGTAGGATGCAAATGGATCTTCAGAAAGAAGATTGGTGTAGATGGACAGGTTGAAACCTATAAGGCTAGACTTGTTGCAAAGGGTTTTCGTCAAAAACCTGATTTGGACTATGACGAAATCTTTTCTCCAGTGGCTATGCTCAAATCCATTCGGTTCCTTCTTGCCATTGCTGCCTTCCACGATTATGAGATCTGGCAGATGGACGTAAAGACGGCTTTTCTAAATGGAAATTTAGAAGAATGCATCTATATGGATCAGCCAGAGGGATTCATTCAGAGTGGGAGCAGCGGTAAAGTGTGCAAATTGCTTAAGTCCATTTATGGACTAAAGCAGGCATCGCGGAGTTGGAACATCTGTTTTGATGATACTATCAAAGAATTCGACTTTATCAAAAATCCAGATGAACCGTGCATATATAGTAAGATTGTAGGGAGAGCTGTAGTATTCCTCGTCTTGTACGTAGATGACATTCTCCTAATAGGAAATGATATTCCTATGCTACAGTCAGTCGAAGGATTCTTGTCACAGAAGTTCTCCATGAAGGACCTGGGTGATGCCACCTACATTCTGGGGATCCAGATCTATCGTGATAGATCAAAGAGGATGTTGGGACTTTCGCAGTCCAGGTACATAGACACCATATTGAAAAGATTCAGTATGGAAGATTCTAAGTGCGGTAACCTACCGACTTGTCACGGAATCACCCTCTCCAAAGAGATGTCTCCCAAGACTGATTTGGAAAGGGCTCACATGTCGATTATGCCCTACGCTTCTGCGGTAGGCTCTATAATGTATGTGATGTTATGTACCATACCAGATGTAGTATACGCATTGAGCGTTGTAAGCCGGTATCAGGCAAACCCAAGGGAGAAGCACTGGATAGCAGTAAAGAACATTCTCAAGTACCTGAGGAGGACTAAGGAGATGTTCTTGGTGTATGGCGGAAAGGACCTCCAAATCGAGGCATTTGCCGACTCCAGCTTCCAGAGTGACAAGGATGACTCCAAGTCCATGTCGGGTTATGTCTTTACCCTCAATGGAGGGGCGGTATGTTGGAAGAGTTCCAAGCAGGACACCGTTGCTGACTCGACGATGGAAGCGGAGTACATAGCTGCTTGCGATGCCGTAAAAGAAGCTGTCTGGATGAAGAAGTTCCTCACAGAACTTCAGGTGGTTCCTACCAGTGTTGATCCAATACCTCTGTATTGCGACAACAACGGCGCTATAGCTTTAGCGAAGGAACCCAGGTCCCATCAGAAGTCCAGACACATCTTAAGGCGGTATCACCTGATCAGGGATTTCGTAGATTGCCGGGAGATCGAGGTGAAGAGAGTAGATACGGAGAATAACACTGCTGATCCATTCACAAAGGTCATTCCTTAGACACAGTTCGAGAGGCTATTCGAGATGATAGGTCTGCGATATGCCAGTACATGGACCTAGTGCAAGTGGGAGATTGTTAGTGTTTATGCCCTAGAGGCCATTACTGTATCATATTAGTTTGTATATTACTTAATGGAAGCTTGGGATATTCACGGTTGTATTGACAGTCTTGCTAAAAATGGTAGTATGCTACTTGGTTTGTTTCTACTTTAATATGTGCAAATGTTTCTTTTAACATATCGCTTATACATATTAGTAGAGACCTTAGGATCTTTGCTTGATTACCAGCGTTGTGATGGTAGTCACACTAGTGGGGGCTGGATAGTCTATAAGCAACATCCTATACAGGTCCCTGGTCGTAGGATTATCGAGATATGGCATCGATACTCCGGAGTAGACTGGTGTATACGCTTCTCATCCCAGCTGGGAAGATGGTCTGTCCCACAGCCATCAGTACGTCGTACTGGAGATAGTATGCAGGTGCTCGTTAGGTTACGAGTACACCGGACATGACTCGCAGGGAACTGCAGGTTGGTACTATACCTATCGTCAGATAGCAGTTCCCAGGTGACATGAGTACAACTTAGTCCATCGACATGACACTGCTAGTTCGCCTCGAGTGTGTTCCCATTGTACTTAGATTACTACCCTACCATGGCTCAAAGGAGTCATGCAAACATGTAGTAGTTGGGTGCAGTCCCGAAGAACTTGGAGGCATTGGCGGTTAGAAAGGGTTTGTCTCTCCCGATATTGAGGGTTGATATCGCGCTGTGTATGGAGAGCCATTACACAAAAGTCCCTGGCCAGGGCAAGTGAGATTTACTGGTAGGTTCCAGTAGTTTCTCAAGGTGTAATGGGCTTCATTCCGACACGACTTATACCGCTATTAGGGGTTTGACGCTTACCGCCCCTAGGCCCGATATGCGATAGTCCTAGACGAACAGACCGGACTGTACGGAGATTGTCATATCAGGCTCAGTAGGAGTTCAGATGGGTTTCTCCATCGTCCTTCTTTTCGACATCTACCTGGGGACCGTTACGTACAGCTAGTACCGCTTGCGGCCTGTGGTTAAACTCACTGCCAGCGTAGTATCGAGTCTTTAGAGTCCTACACAGAGAGTTTCCCTGCACCGGGAAAAAGGTGTAGAGGCCGTATGGTTTTACGGCAGGGCCGCAATCACTTACGTACACTTGTGCACGTACTATGATCGGGCAGATAATACTAGCGGGCTTTGGTTTAAGCCAGATTCTAGTATTATACAGATGGATTTATTCAGTCAAAGATTATCCGTGTTTTTCGGAAATACAAATGGGAGGGGCAGTCTCGTAATTTTTCGGGAAGCTTCTAGAAGGAGGTGACTCATTTGTGTTTATTTCTTTTGTGATTTAAACTAAATGAGGTAGAGGAGATGAGGTGTAGTTAACATTAAATGCTTAATGACTCATGAGGTGATTCACCCTTAGAATTAAATGAAGCATGCTAGATATTATCTTGATATTATCAAGAGAGATATTTGTATGCTTCATATTATTCGAGCATGAGATATTATTCATTGATAATCACAAAACACTTCTCTCTCCTCAAGTTTTCATCTTCTTCCTCAAACCCTAAAAGCTCTCATGGGTTGAGAATCCTAGGGTTTAAGTGACTAAGTAATCCATCTAAGTACTCTACACCCTCTAGGACTTCTAGATTAGCAAACTAGAAGTCGTAGTTATCTCAGATTCGAGATAGGAGCTCAGACTATAGACTCTCGGGTGGATCGTCTTTGACTCGAGGAGGCCGTTGAGGTACCCATGTTCCATAGAGCCGACGAGGTGTGGAGGACAGCGATGAAGACCCGAAAGACAAGTAACGTGAGGTATAACTTCGAATCCGAGTAGTTAAAGCTCTCGTAGTTTGCTAGTAATGGTTTAGACACGATCCGTGTGCTCAAGTCCGTATTACGAAGCTTTGATAATTGTTTTTCATATATTCCGCCTTCCCGCGAACACGTGGGGTGCGTGACATGGACTTACAGTGATCACTTTATATATTGAGACGAGTGATGTATTATATATATGATATATAATAAACGTTGCTTATGTTTTGCATCCACGCTAGTCCCGCCCCGCTATGTCGTTAGTTAAGTAACCTAATGGTACATAACGGGACATTGTGGCGAATGCGGATGGCATAAGCGTACGTTCTATTTTCGTTTCTTTTCTGTAATGGCTTAAGGACTTAAATGATGGGACTATATTAATAAGATTAATGTAAACAAAAAGAAACCTAGAAAGATGTTGTAGAATCAGATTTGAAACCTACTCGGCTTTTTGTGAAAAAGCAAGTTTTCAAATTGCGGAGTTTAAGCCACTCCTTTTAAAACCATTGGATTCTACAACGATATCAAGTTCAAAACGTTAATGTTAGTTATATGTATGCCCTAGAGGCCATTACTGTACATAGGATGTATATTGTAGTGGATGCTGGGACATATATAGGGAGGACTTTCTTGCTCGACATGATAGTATGCAATCTGGTTACTCTTTACCTTAACGTGTACACTGATTGTCTCTCTGTTACATGTTGGTAAAGCCCTTAGGATGTGTACTTGACTACCTGGACTATGATGCGGATCATACTAGTGGGGACATGGTAGTCCATAAGTACATCCTTCAAAGTCCCTAGTCGTGGGTGTATCGAGACGGGGCATCGATATACCAGTGTGGACTAGCGTATACCTTCTCGACCCATACAGATGGGCGATGGATGATCCCATATCCATTGGTGTTTGACATCAGAGATGATATACGGGTGCTCAGTGGAGACTGGGTACACTGGACGGACTCGCCGAGAACTCCCAGATGGTATTATACCTTACGTCAGATGGCAGTTCTCTGGTGACACTGGTACAGAGTAGTCCGTTGACCCGAGATCGTCATAGAGTCTTGTGTGGTTCCCACCGTGCTTTGAATTCCATCTTACCACGTCCAAGAGGGCGTGCAAAATGGTGGTTTTTGGGTACAGTCCCGAATCACATGGAGGCAATGAGCGATAGGAGGGGATTCGTCTCTCCCGGTATAGGGAGTAGATGTTGCGCTGTGTTCGATTGGCTATAACCGGAAATCCCTGGCCAGGGTTGCTGAGATTTACTGGTAAGTGTTACCAGTAGTTTCTCGAATTGTTATAGACCTCATATCGACACGACTTATCGAGCTACTGGGGTCTGACGTTTACCACCCCTAGGCGAGATATGCGACATATCAGACGATGAGACCGGACTGTACGGTAAGTGTTACTGGTTGGATTCACAGGAGTGTGAGCGGGCTTGCTCGTCGATCTTCTGATCGCTCAATACCCGGGTGGCCGTTACGTTTAGCAGACCGCTTGCGGCTTGTGGGTGCTTGATATGATCATCATCTGCTACCGGCGTATTGACGAGTCTTTAGAGTCCTACACAGAGGTTTCCTGGCTCAAGCGAAACGAAATAGGAGCGCATATGAGATATGTGCAGGACCGAGAATAATGCGTGTATGTGATACCGTATTCCATTCTCGCGATGAATGTATCGATTGGTTATATGCGATATAACCTAGATATCGAATCAAGGATCGATTCGATAAGTCGATACATTGGATACTAGTCGGTTATGTGCGACATGACCGGATCATTGAATCAAGTGTTGATTTAATGATTTAATGTATAATTATATGTTTGATATATTACTTTGCATTAACTAGTATTGGTTCACTTTAAAGGGATTTTCTCACTTGAAGTGCACATTGTATATATGATATAGTATTGTGCACTAGTTTGTATCATGTTTGATGATGCATGCAAGCTTGGGTGTAGGTCTACTTTAAACCATGATTAAGTGATTGGTTAGGGTTTGTTTTATTTAATTATTCATTTATTTATTTTGGAAAGAAAATGAAATGGTTGCTTCTTTTGTTCTTTTCTTTGAAGCTTCAAGAAGCTTTGACCATTTTGTCTTCTTCTCCTAAACCTAACCATTCACTTAACCTTGGTTGATTCTCTACACTTGACCATGGTTGCTAAATGATGAGTATTCATTTTATTTTCCTTTTTGGAAATACTTATCATAAGATTATCATCTTCTTCTTCTTCATCTTCATGAAGAAAAACCTTGCTCCATCAATGGCAACTTGAGCAAATGGGTGAGAAATCCAATTCTAAAGTGAACCCACCTCCTATTTCTTCATCCTCTACCTCTTGCCAAGTAGTATAGGGTGTTATGTTCACAAGTTTCATGACTTGGTGAAGTGGGAGCTTGATCTTGTGATGCCTCGACGTAGATCATCTTCGGCATCGAAGCCGATGACCAAGCCCGCCCATTTTTCCGATGAAGTCGATGCCAGAGTCCGGGATCCGATTTGGACAGCGGAGGGACATCATTACGGAGCTATGGAGGTGGAGAACCGGATCTACAAAGGTTGTATTTCCGTTTACCCTATAGTAAAGTAGTTTACTAGTTCTTGTTTTGCCTAAATTTCTAGTCAACGATCTGTATTAGGGTTTCTCGGCACCCGTAAAATTTGAAATTGGCATGGTTGATGCCTTGTGAGACCTTTTTAGTGTGTCTAGGAATCCTACAGTTAAAGGTTTTCTTAAAAACTATTCGCAACCCTCCGTCATTTTAGGAAGTAGAGTACTTAGTATTCATGCTGCCTATTTTGACTATAGTTAATGCGCAGTGTACGGTAGATAAGTGATGTCTTCCTACACCGCATATGGTGCGATTAGTTAGGACATTCATATGATTATGTTGACTATAGTTAAGGGTCATATGGGTGGGTCTAGTTATTCACGAAATGACGGGAAGAACTTGACTAGTACTTATGATATGTTGACTATAGTTAAGGTCATGAGTGCTAGGGGTAAAAACCATATCGAGAGTTTCAAGAGTTGAAATTTGCAATGAGATTGCTTACCTTCTATGTGATAGTAGGATCCCGATCCTACTGTGAGCAATAGTTGCTCCCGGGAGAGTTTTGCATTTTACAATTAGCTAACTCATTAGGTGTCTAGAAAGGTGTCAACGGGGCTACGCCTCTGGGGAAATGAGGTTTATTTTAATTAGGTCCGTGCGAAAGCACGGGGAACCTCCTCAGAAGTACCAGCACTGGCCGGGCTGAACGGTTAGCAAAGTTGTAGAATGTAATTAATCCTGGCTAATTTTTTCCTTTTAAGGTTTGAAAGAAAATTTGATAAAAGCAGTGGGAGATATCGATTAGATAAGATAAATAACCAATCTGATCTTTGCAAGAGCTTTCGCTGAGTGTATTTTTTTTCTCTCTCTTAATGGCAGATAACCATGACTGGACTTAAGTTACTATTAGAGAAAAATAAGCTTACCGGACCGAACTATAAAGACTGGTTGAGGAGCATTAATATTGCTCTCACATATGATAAAGTATCATATGTCCTCACTGCCTCAGCCCCGCCCATCCCAGGCCCTGAATCTTCTGTAGCGGATAGGGAGATCCGCAAAATGTAGGATATTGACTGTGCTACTGCCAAATGCCTCGCGCTTGCATCGATGGACAATACACATCGAAAGCAGCACGAGGAGATGGATGTTGAATCCATCTTTCTCCATACAAAAGAGTTGTATGGGGAGCAATCTCGTATCTTACGATACGAAGTATCTCGAAAGCTGTTTCAGATGCGGATGGCTCCTGGCACTTCAGTTGGTGATCACGTTTTGAAGATGATAGCTCTTATTGAAGAGCTTGAGGGCCTCGGATGGACAATGGATAACGAGCAATATATTGATATTGTTCTACAGTCTCTTCCCTCTGCCTTTGCTCCTTTCATAGTGAACTTCAACATGCACAACATGGAGAAGTCACTACCTGAACTTCTCAATATGTTGACAAATGCAGAGAGCACGCTTAAGGCAAAGTCTCCCTCTCTGCTTGTTGGACAATCTTCCTCTTCCGTCCTAAAAGCCAAGGCCAAGGGAAAGAACAAGAAGAAATCCACCATTCCGAGAGGTGGAATCAAGAAGGCGAAGTGGAAAGACAAATCCAAAGCCGCGGAGTCGGGAAAAGGAGAATGTTTCTATTATAAGAAGACAGGGCACTGGAAGCGGAACTGTACTGAGTACCTTGGTCTCAAGAAAAAGAAGCATGGTTATGCTTCAGCTTCAGGTGTGTTCGTAACTGAAAACTGTTTTTCTATAAACTCTGCTTCCTGGGCATTGGATACCGGTTTGGGTTCTCATATCTGCAATTCTGTGCATGGGTTGAAAAATAGCAGAGTTTTGAAGACCGGTGATCATACTCTCCGAGTTGGAAATGGTTCCAATGTACATGCAGTTTCAGTGGAAGAGTATCACCTAGGGTTTCCATCGGGTTGTATATTGGTTTTGAACCCATGTTATTTTGTACCAAGCATGCTTTGTAATATAATATCCGTTTCTTTGTTAGACAATGAAGGATATCATTTTGTATTGCAGCACAATGTTATGAACATTAAACTGAATCAAGAGTTGATTGGTTGTGGTACACTTAATAACGGGATATACGTTCTTAATCAACACACGGTTTTCAACTTACAACACACAAATAAAAGAAAATTTTCAGATATAAATGAAGATTTTCTTTGGCATTGTAGACCTGGTTATATTAATGAAACAAGACTAAACAAGTTTCATAAAGATGGATATTTGAATCCTTTTGAGTATAAATCTTATGCGACTTATCAGTCTTGTATCAAAAGGAAAATGACCAAAATTCCGTTTACTTGACACGGAGAAAGAGCTACTGAGCTCTTGGGCCTCATACATAGTGATGTATGTGGGCCAATGTCTACACATGCGAGAGGCGGTTTTTCTTACTTCATAACTTTTACTGATGATTTCTCGAGATTCGGTCATGTGTTTTTATTAAAGCACAAGTCTGAAGCTTTCGAGAAATTCAAGGAGTACAAACTTGAAGTAGAAAAACAAACATGAATAAGCATCAAAATTCTTCGATCAGATCGGGGTGAAGAGTATCTTAGTACAGAGTTTTCGAACTTCCTAAAAGAGAATGTGATTCTCTCTCAGCTCACTCCCCCTTACACACCACAGCACAACGGTGTGTCGGAGAGGTGAAATCGAACCCTATTAGATATGGTACGATCCATGATAAGTGATGCTGAGTTGCCCCTCTATTTTTGGGGGCATGCATTGGAGACTGCAGCTTTTCTGTTAAACAGGGTTTGTTCGCCGCCGAAAACAGAGACGAAACCGCGTAGTTCGTCTTGCCTGAATTTGGGGGTAGATGCTATTTGGTTTTATCCGTCCACCTGTCCGAAGATGCCAAGTTGATTTATGACACCGTGTATCGGAGGTTTAGACAGATGCGGTCATTGTAGCAGACTTCGTCAAATTCCCCCTTATTTGAGGGGTTTTTTTTATTGTGGGGACGCTCTTCCCAGCAGGCGCAAGCCCCTGCAGTTAATTACGCTACCGCGTCGTGGTAACAACTTTCTTCTTCTCCAGATGGTCACTTCGTGTCATATGTGTTTGTTTTCTTTTTTGGTTGCCCGTGAATTGTATATAAAGACTAATTTATGTTGTCGCCCATAGGGCATGGATTAGTCCAAATCCGTATTTTCTTAGATTTGGTTTTGGGTTGGGTTTAAGGACCGTTAATCTCATTTGAGACTAAGATCAACTTAAACGTTTGTTAAGGATACGTTAGTCTAATTTTAGACTAAGATCTACTTAACAGGATCATTTAGATCCAACAAAAGAGCATTTGAACTCTATTGTTTTAGTTTAAGGACATTTTGGTCCATTGGGTTTAAGGACATCATAGTCCGTGATAGTTTAAAGACGTCATAGTCTGTAAAGTTTAAGGACATTATAGTCCATTAGTTTAAGGACCCCACAGTCCGTAAAGTTTAAGGACATCATAGTCCAGTTTAAAGACGTCATAGTCTGTGTGGTTTCGGTTCAACCATTTAGGGATGCACCAAAAGTTATTGGTTATTGGGACCCTCCATCTCTTTGAAGACGTTGAAGAATTACAACAACATATATCAGAGGTATGAATAGATGTACCCTTGAACCAATGTCGGTTGGGAGATCTGTAGTCAAGTTTGGGACTAAGATCAATTAAAAAGATTTATGAGTATATGGACTCAATTAATCTAAATTAGGGATCTGTGGCTAACTTGGGCTCGGCCCACTCAGTTAAAATTTTGGACATTTAATTAAGCTCAGTCCTTTTTCATTTAACAATGCTGAGCATTGGTTTTGGGTTCTGACAACCTTTTTGTCTTTTAGGAGCGCATATGAGATATGTGCAGGACCGAGAATAATGCGTGTATGTGATACCGTATTCCATTCTCGCGATGAATGTATCGATTGGTTATATGCGATATAACCTAGATATCGAATCAAGGATCGATTCGATAAGTCGATACATTGGATACTAGTCGGTTATGTGCGACATGACCGGATCATTGAATCAAGTGTTGATTTAATGATTTAATGTATAATTATATATTTGATATATTACTTTGCATTAACTAGTATTGGTTCACTTTAAAGGGATTTTCTCACTTGAAGTGCACATTGTATATATGATATAGTATTGTGCACTAGTTTGTATCATGTTTGATGATGCATGCAAGCTTGGGTGTAGGTCTACTTTAAACCATGATTAAGTGATTGGTTAGGGTTTGTTTTATTTAATTATTCATTTATTTATTTTGGAAAGAAAATGAAATGGTTGCTTCTTTTGTTCTTTTCTTTGAAGCTTCAAGAAGGTTTGACCATTTTGTCTTCTTCTCCTAAACCTAACCATTCACTTAACCTTGGTTGATTCTCTACACTTGACCATGGTTGCTAAATGATAAGTATTCATTTTATTTTCCTTTTTGGAAATACTTATCATAAGATTATCATCTTCTTCTTCTTCATCTTCATGAAGAAAAACCTTGCTCCATCAATGGCAACTTGAGCAAATGGGTGAGAAATCCAATTCTAAAGTGAACCCACCTCCTATTTCTTCATCCTCTACCTCTTGCCAAGTAGTATAGGGTGTTATCTTCACAAGTTTCATGACTTGGTGAAGTGGGAGCTTGATCTTGTGATGCCTCGACGTAGATCATCTTCGGCATCGAAGCCGATGACCAAGCCCGCCCATTTTTCCGATGAAGCCGATGCCAGAGTCCGGGATCCGATTTGGACAGCGGAGGGACATCATCGCGGAGCTATGGAGGTGGAGAACCGGATCTACAAAGGTTGTATTTCCGTTTACCCTATAGTAAAGTAGTTTACTAGTTCTTGTTTCGCCTAAATTTCTAGTCAACGATCCGTATTAGGGTTTCTCGGCACCCGTAAAATTTGAAATTGGCATGGTTGATACCTTGTGAGACCTCCTTAGTGTGCCTAGGAATCCTACAGTGCCGCGGAACCGCGGCATTAGCTTGGGGTCCAGTGGGAGACCAACTCGAGGAGTCGAGTCCGGGTCTCCTAACCCTAGAATTTGTAAGGTTGCTTCTGCTCTCCTCCTTGGTTCTATCCTAGTGCGGAAAAGTAAATAATATACAAACGGTGACATCTTCCGCAACCTAGAAGTGTCCCAATAAAAGAATATTACATACAAGTTTTTACACGAATGAAAATGAAAAACACTCATCTCACATAAAAACCCCCGGCTATTCAAACACGACGATCCAATATAACATATCCAGCAACACATAACATCACATGTCATCAACATAAGTAAACATGCGTATCCCAATTGTCGTTGGCATATAGCAACGAAACCGGCGATATCACATATTACACTTACGGTCACAGAAAAGAAAGTGTAAAACTACAACAGTTGGAATCCGCAATCACTTTAGACATCGCATGCCTAATCAAATGAATTACTTGGACATCGCATGCCTAACAATTATAAACCCCGCATTTTAGTCTCATTATCGAAAACACTTTTCAATATCAAGTCGGGCAATTCAACAAGATTCCCGACATCCTGATCGAATGCTCGTCGCAAACTTCAGTAGACGGCCGCACCCCCGATACCGTCGACGAAGTGCACCAAGGCGGAACACCGCTACCACGAGCACCCAAACGGATGCTTTCAGCGACGGGGTTCTCCTACAGTCACTTGGTCGGGGTTAAGGGGTGTAGCTGTCTATTAAGTTTATCCGGCGAGTATCCGCGTACGCTACGTGATTGCGACGGACTTTTGATCACATCAAAATTCTGTGGTAACCGATCAAGTGAGACTAAACTGCTATGTTTATAACATTCATTCAGTTATCTCATAACTATTTGTGAATTCCAATTATTGTATCACATTCCGGATAAATTGAAAATGTTAAACTTTCCGATCGAACAATCGAACGCCCAAGTTTTCCCGATACAGTTCAACACATGAAACAAGACTAAAAACATTCAGTTCGTGCCTCAGTACCAACGGTCCAGCCGTAGAAGGGTCAAGCCAACGCCTCACATGTGGCACGCCATACTGCCCCAAATCCGAAGGTTCAAAGGGCAGTTCAAGACGGTCACATAATCGAGTTAAGGTTTGTTGTCTTCTAGAGGGTCCATCGCGTTACTTGCACTACTTAGAATGTTTTTAAACCACGGAAAAATCCAACTTTTGGAAATTTCCCGACAGGGGAAAAATTGGGTATTTATATCCGGTCGAACTTTTTAACATATTAAAAAATTATCCAGAAAGCCACATAGACAAAATCTGATACTCCGATCGAAACACCGAATCCCCAAAACAACCACAGAAAATTCAACTCTTGAGTCAAATTAAAAATTCCCAGAAAATACAGCATTAAAATGTAAGAGTTACTGTGCAAAAAGTACTGGGAGAAGGGACAAACTTGCCGCGGAACCGCCGCATTAGCCATGCTAATGCCGCGGTTCCGCCGCATTGTAGTGGAATCATGATCTCGTTTTTCACTTTCTTTTCTGTGACCGTAAGTGTAATATGTGATATCGCCGGTTTCGTTGCTATATGCCAACGACAATTGGGATACGCATGTTTACTTACGTTGATGACATGTGATGTTATGTGTTGCTGGATATGTTATATTGGATCGTCGTGTTTGAATAGCCGGGGGTTTTTATGTGAGATGAGTGTTTTTCATTTTCATTCATGTAAAAACTTGTATGTAATATTCTTTTATTGGGACACTTCCAGGTTGCGGAAGATGTCACCGTTTGTATATTATTTACTTTTCCGCACTAGGATAGACCCAAGGAGGAGAGCACAAGTAACCGGGTTCTGGGGTCCAGTGGGAGACCAACTCGAGGAGTTGAGTCCGGGTCTCCTAACCCTAGAATTGGTAGGGTTGCTTGCCGCTCTCGTAGGGGTCTAGGGGTGTGGGTTTGGCTATTCATAACGACCGTGGAATCCGTGTTTTATACCGGCTCGTATTGAAAACACGGACGTCCTAGTATATCCAATATTTCATATGTTTCTTCTGCTGCGATATCTGTGATGTGATCATGTGATGTTCTGTGATGGATACTGTATATAGTATATATGATATATTATATAGGCGTTACTTATGTTTTACACCCGCGCTAGCCCTGCCCCGCTCTGCCGTTAGTTACCTAACCTAACGGTGCACGAGAGGACATCGAGGCGAATGCGGATGGCATAAGTGTACGTCATATTTATCTGTGATGTTTAGGTAATTTAAATGATGGGACTTCATTAATGTGATTAATGAAATAAAAGAAACCTAAAGATGTTGTAGAATTGAATTTCAAAATTAAAACAGGTAGCTACAGTTCTTGCTTTGCACAGAGGTATATACGATATATCCTGCACCTTATTCGATGAGGAAAGGACCGAGATCCCCTCACCGGGAGTGACTCCTTTAGCAATAACTGGCAGATGCTACACACTCGGTTTGTCTTTTGATTGCTTTTAAGAGTTTCTGCTTTGCACAGTGATATATATGATATATCCCGCACCTCATTCGACGAGGAAAGGACCGACGATCCCTTCACCGGGAGTGACTCCTTTAGCAAAACTAGAAAAGCCTCAAAAGCACTCCATTTTAAAATCATTTGATTCTACAACGATATCAAGTTCATTACGCAATAGGTTTTCAGAAAAACCTATCGTAGCCCTCTGTCATTTCAGATATGTCCTGTTTAGTATTCGTGCTGCGTTTGTTGACCTTGTCAAGGCGCAGTGTGCGGTAGCTAACCAGTATTTATCTGCTTATGCATATGATGCAGATTGGGTTAGGGTAGTCGTGCGGCCTTGTTGACCTTGTCAAGGGTCGTGCGGGTGGGTTTGATTCAATCAAGAAATGACGGGTTGAACTTGACTTGCGGTCTATGGTTTGTTGACCTTGTCAAGGTCATAGATCGTTCGGGGCAAAATATTATCAGGAATTTCAAGTGTTGAAATTTGCAATGAGATTGCATACCTTCTATGAGATAGTTGGATCCCGATACCCGCTGCAAGTAAGAGTTACTCCTGGGAGAGTTTTATACATTACAATTAGCCGATCAAGTAGGTGTCTAGAAAGGTGTTAATAGGTTACGCCTCTGGGAAAACGAGGTTTACTGTAATTAGGTTCGTGCGAAAGCACGGGGGACCTCCCTCAAAGTACCGACGCTGGCCTGGCTGAAAGATTGGCGAACTTGTAGTGTGTAATTAATCCCGGCTAGTCTTTCCTTTTAGGGTTTGAAGGAAAATTTGATAAAAACAGTGGGAGCCATCCTGATTAGATAAAATAATAACCAATCTATTCTTGATAGAGCGCACGCTGAGTGTTTTCTTCTCTCTCTCTCCAGGTAGCGGCCATATCACGCCTTAATCAAGATAATAATATGGATTATTGACCGAACCCGCTTGTTATACTGAGCTGGGGAACGTTGGTCCCGCTCCAACTTATAATTGTTATAAGACAGAGCATGAAATAGGGTAATACCAGAATTCCTATGCCGCCCAAACGAAGAAAGTGCATGAGATGCATCTCCTTCGGGTGTGTTCATTATAAAGAACTGTTTCTCAGTATCCTTTGCATCCTGGGTATATGATACCGGATCTGGATCCCAGATATGTAATCTGTTACATAGGGCTACAAAAGGGTAGAAAAACTGAGAACGGGTGATAAGTTTCATGAGACAGAAAACGGGGCAAATGTTGCAGCCAAGTCTGTTGGTCACTGTCACCCTGTATTACCAATACATTGATTCTGAACAAATGCTATTAGATACCGAACTTGATATACAAAATCATATCAGTCTCTTTATTAATAAAGAAATGATAAAATTTTGTATTGATGGATAATGTTTTGAACATTTCCTATATCAAAAGTTGATCCGTTCAGGCACGTTATCTAAAAGCATTGACGTTCTAAATCAAAATACAGTTCCTTGTATACTGAACACACACAAGAGGAAGAGTTCAGAAATGAACGAATTCTTCTTGAGGCATTGTAGACTAGGTCATATCAATGCGACCCGACTAGCTTAAGTTACATATAGATGCATATTTAAATTAGTTTAAATTTACATCTTGTAAAACTTGCCAGTCATGTCACAAAGATATAATGACACCAGCTCTGTTTATTGGAAACAGAGAAAGAGTTAATGAACTCTTGGGACTGATACATGATGATGTATGTAAGGTCCCCTGTCTACACATGCCAGGACTGGTTCTTTATACTTCATTACGTTCTCTGATGATCTCTCATGATTCAGACATATGTTCCTGTTGAAACACAAGTCCGAACCTTTTGAGATATTCACAGAATATAAGTTAGAAGTAGAGAACCAAAATACGGGTATAAGTATTATGTCCTATGATGAGATCAGGGAGGAGAATACTTGAGCACGGAATTCTTGGACTTTTCTAAAGGAGAATGAGATTCTCTCTCAACACTACTCCTCCGTATACACCATTGCACGATGGTATATCGGGGCGGAGCAATCACACCCTATATGATAAGGTGTGCTCTATGATGAGTACTACTGAGTTACCTATTTCCTTTTGGGAGTGATGCGCTTGAGAAGCTGCATACCTATTGAATAGGGTTCCAATCAAATCAGTTGCCTACCTTTTCATATGCGATATGGAAAGGGAAGAGCCCATGTCTTAAGCTAGTTAAGATTTGGGGTTGTCCGGCCTATGTCTAAAAGCAAAATCCGGACAAGCTCGAGGCAGGGTCAGTTATGAAGAGCTGGAAAGGTTCCAGCTATACAAACTGCAGCTGATGATTTGGTAGAACCAAAGGATTCAATAGCAACCGACGAACTTCAGCCTCTCCGCCGATCTAGTTGGTTTCCTCACCCACCTACTTTGGTTTCTCTATGACAGTGGGAGCGAGGATTGCATCATGAGATGATGACCCAACTAGTTTCGGGCAGGCCACCAGGAGTAAGACTCTGTAAGAATGGCTGGAAGCTTAGTGATCTGAGATGAAATCCTTATACACTAACAAAGTATGGACTTTAGTTGCTATATCTGAAGGGTTAAATCCCCATCAGGAGCAAGTATACCTTGAGAAGATTACTTGGTGTACATGGAAAAGTTGTGACTTTCAAAGCTAGACTTGTTAAAGGTTTTCATCATCGACCAGGCGTGGATAATGATGAAACTTTTTTCCAGTAGCTATGCTTAAGTCCATCCAAATCCTACTTGCCACGGCTACATACCATAACTACGATATCTGGCGGTTGGGTGTCATGACTGCTTTTCTAAATGATGTTTTAGAAGAGTGCGTCTATAAGTACACAGCCAGAGGGCCTCGTAGACAGTGGGAGCAGCGGAAACGTGTGCAAGATGTTTTATTTGATAAAGCAGGTATCGCGGAGATGGAACATCTGTTTTGATAGATAGTCAAAGAGTTTGACATCATCAAAATGGTAGATGAACCTTGTATAAACAAAAAGGTAGTAGGGAGTATGGTGGCAATCCTCGTAGAGTACGTGGATGACATACTCTTGATAGGGAAGGAGTTTCCTATGCTACGCTCGATCAATCTCCGCTTATCACAAAGATTCTCCGTGTAGGATCAAAATGATACCTCCTAAATCCTGAGTTTTGGATCTATGAGATAGATTTAATTGGATGTTAGGATTCTCATTAGTTGTAGTGAGATGATATCAAACGATTCTGGGGAGAATCACTGGAAGGGTTCCAGGGTGATAAAGACGACTGAATGCCAGTCGCAGGTATTGTCTTTACCCTCAGTAAAGGGACGGTATGTTGGAAGAGTTCCAAGCTAGATACCGTGACATACTAGACGATAAAGGCACGATACATCGCTACTTAAAATGCTACCAAAGAGGATGTTTGGGTGTATATTAGTTCATGAGATGAACTACGTTCCTACCATTGTGAGACAATGGAGTTGTGGTTTATCCCAAGGAACGCCGGTCCCATCAGTGATCCAGACTTATTCTAAGGCAGTATCACCTGATCATGGAGATGGTTGATCTCCAGGGTGATCGAGGCAAGGAGAGCAGACTCAGAGGATAACACGGCGGATCCACTCACGAAGGCCTATTCCCAGAGAGAGAATTTTATGGGATGGTTGAGTATGGGATACTACAACCACTGCTTCAGATGGCCCTAGTGCAAGTGGGAGATACCTTAACGTGTACACTGATTGTCTCTCTGTTACATGTTGGTAAAGCCCTTAGGATGTGTACTTGACTACCTGGACTATGATGCAGATCATACTAGTGGGGACATGGTAGTCCATAAGTACATCCTTCAAAGTCCCTAGTCATGGGTGTATCGAGACGAGGCATCGATATACCAGTGTAGACTAGTGTATATCTTCTCGACCCATACAGATGGGAGATGGATGATCCCATATCCATTGGTGTTTGACATCAGAGATGATATACGGGTGCTCAGTGGAGTCTGGGTACACTGGACGGACTCACCGAGAACTCCCAGATGGTATTATACCTTACATCATATGGCAGTTCTCTGGTGACACTGGTACAGAGTAGTCTATTGACCCGAGATCGTCATAGAGTCTTGTGTGGTTCCCACTGTGCTTTGATTTCCATCTTACCACGTACAAGAGGGCATGCAAAACGGTGGTTTTTGGGTACAGTCCCGAATCACATGGAGGCAATGAGCGATAGGAGGGGATTCGTCTCTCCCGGTATAGGGAGTAGATGTTGCGCTGTGTTCGATTGGCTATAACCGGAAATCCCTGGCCAGAGTTGCTGAGATTTACTGGTAAGTGTTACCAGTAGTTTCTTGAATTGTTATAGACCTCATATCGACACGACTTATCGAGCTATTGGAGTCTGACGTTTACTACCCCTAGGCGAGATATGCGACATATCAGACGACGAGACCGGACTGTACGGTAAGTGTTACTGGTTGGATTCACAGGAGTGTGAGCGGGCTTGCTCGTCGATCTTCTGATCGCTCAATACCCGGGTGGCCGTTACGTTTAGCAGACCGCTTGTGGCTTGTGGGTGCTTGATATGATCATCATCTGCTACCGGCGTATTGACGAGTCTTTAGAGTCCTACATAGAGGTTTCCTGGCTCAAGCGAAATGAAATAGGAGCGCATATGAGATATGTGCAGGACCGAGAATAATGCGTGTATGTGATACCGTATTCCATTCTCGCGATGAATGTATCGATTGGTTATATGCGATATAACCTAGATATCGAATCAAGGATCGATTCGATAAGTCGATACATTGGATACTAGTCGGTTATGTGCGACATGACCGGATCATTGAATCAAGTGTTGATTTAATGATTTAATGTATAATTATATGTTTGATATATTACTTTGCATTAACTAGTATTGGTTCACTTTAAAGGGATTTTCTCACTTGAAGTGCACATTGTATATATGATTTAGTATTGTGCACTAGTTTGTATCATGTTTGATGATGCATGCAAGCTTGGGTGTAGGTCTACTTTAAACCATGATTAAGTGATTGGTTAGAATTTGTTTTATTTAATTATTCATTTATTTATTTTGGAAAGAAAATGAAATGGTTGCTTCTTTTGTTCTTTTCTTTGAAGCTTCAAGAAGCTTTGACCATTTTGTCTTCTTCTCCTAAACCTAACCATTCACTTAAGCTTGGTTGATTCTCTACACTTGACCATGGTTGCTAAATGATGAGTATTCATTTTATTTTCCTTTTTGGAAATACTTATCATAAGATTATCATCTTCTTCTTCTTCATCTTCATGAAGAAAAACCTTGCTCCATCAATGGCAACTTGAGCAAATGGGTGAGAAATCCAATTCTAAAGTGAACCCACCTCCTATTTCTTCATCCTCTACCTCTTGCCAAGTAGTATAGGGTGTTATCTTCACAAGTTTCATGACTTGGTGAAGTGGGAGCTTGATCTTGTGATGCCTCGACGTAGATCATCTTCGACATCGAAGCCGATGACCAAGCCCGCCCATTTTTCCGATGAAGCCGATGCCAGAGTCCGGGATCCGATTTGGACAGCGGAGGGACATCATCACGGAGCTATGGAGGTGGAGAACCGGATCTACAAAGGTTGTATTTCCGTTTACCCTATAGTAAAGTAGTTTACTAGTTCTTGTTTCGCCTAAATTTCTAGTCAACGATCCGTATTAGGATTTCTCGGCACCCGTAAAATTTGAAATTGGCATGGTTGATGCCTTGTGAGACCTCCTTAGTGTGCCTAGGAATCCTACAGTTAAAGGTTTTCTTAAAAACTATTCGCAACCCTCCGTCATTTTAGGAAGTAGAGTACTTAGTATTCATGCTGCCTATTTTGACTATAGTTAATGCGCAGTGTACGGTAGATAAGTGATGTCTTCCTACACCGCATATGATGCGATTAGTTAGGACATTCATATGATTATGTTGACTATAGTTAAGGGTCATATGGGTGGGTCTAGTTATTCACGAAATGACGGGAAGAACTTGACTAGTACTTATGATATGTTGACTATAGTTAAGGTCATGAGTGCTAGGGGTAAAAACCATATCGAGAGTTTCAAGAGTTGAAATTTGCAATGAGATTGCATACCTTCTATGTGATAGTAGGATCCCGATCCTACTGTGAGCAATAGTTGCTCCCGGGAGAGTTTTGCATTTTACAATTAGCTAACTCATTAGGTGTCTAGAAAGGTGTCAACGGGGCTACGCCTCTGGGGAAATGAGGTTTATTTTAATTAGGTCCGTGCGAAAGCACGGGGAACCCCCTCAGAAGTACCAGCACTGGCCGGGCTGAACGGTTAGCAAAGTTGTAGAATGTAATTAATCCTGGCTAATTTTTTCCTTTTAAGGTTTGAAAGAAAATTTGATAAAAGCAGTGGGAGATATCGATTAGATAAGATAAATAACCAATCTGATTTTTGCAAGAGCTTTCGCTGAGTGTATTTTTTTCTCTCTCTTAATGGCAGATAACCATGACTGGACTTAAGTTACTATTAGAGAAAAATAAGCTTACCGGACCGAACTATAAAGACTGGTTGAGGAGCATTAATATTGCTCTCACATATGATAAAATATCATATGTCTTCACTGCCTCAGCCCCGTCCATCCCAGGCCCTGAATCTTCTGTAGCGGATAGGGAGATCCGCAAAACGTGGGATATTGACTGTGCTACTGCCAAATGCCTCGCGTTTGCATCGAAGGACAATACACATCGAAAGCAGCACGAGGAGATGGATGTTCAATCCATCTTTCTCCATACAAAAGAGTTGTATGGGGAGCAATCTCGTATCTTACGATACGAAGTATCTCGAAAGCTGTTTCAGATGCGGATGGCTCCTGGCACTTCAGTTGGTGATCACGTTTTGAAGATGATAGCTCTTATTGAAGAGCTTGAGGGCCTCGGATGGACAATGGATAACGAGCAATATATTGATATTGTTCTACAGTCTCTTCCCTCTGCCTTTGCTCCTTTCATAGTGAACTTCAACATGCACAACATGGAGAAGTCACTACCTGAACTTCTCAATATGTTGACAAATACAGAGAGCACGCTTAAGGCGAAGTCTCCCTCTCTGCTTGTTGGACAATCTTCCTCTTCCGTCCTAAAAGCCAAGGCCAAGGGAAAGAACAAGAAGAAATCCACCATTCTGAGAGGTGGAATCAAGAAGGCGAAGTGGAAAGACAAATCCAAAGCCGCGGAGTCGGGAAAAGGAGAATGTTTCTATTATAAGAAGACAGGGCACTGGAAGCGGAACTGTACTGAGTACCTTGGTCTCAAGAAAAGGAAGCATGGTTATGCTTCAGCTTCAGGTGTGTTCGTAACTGAAAACTGTTTTTCTATAAACTCTGCTTCCTGGGTATTGGATACCGGTTTGGGTTCTCATATCTGCAATTCTGTGCATGGGTTGAGAAATAGCAGAGTTTTGAAGACCGGTGATCATACTCTCCGAGTTGGAAATTGTTCCAATGTACATGCAGTTTCAGTGGGAGAGTATCACCTAGGGTTTCCATCGGGTTGTATATTGGTTTTGAACCCATGCTATTTTGTACCAAGCATGCTTTGTAATATAATATCCGTTTCTTTGTTAGATAATGAAGGATATCATTTTGTATTGCAGCACAATGTTATGAACATTAAACTGAATCAAGAGTTGATTGGTTGTGGTACACTTAATAACGGGATATACGTTCTTAATCAACACACGGTTTTCAACTTACAACACACAAATAAAAGAAAATTTTCAGATATAAATGAAGATTTTCTTTGGCATTGTAGACCTGGTTATATTAATGAAACAAGACTAAACAAGTTTCATAAAGATGGATATTTGAATCCTTTTGAGTATAAATCTTATGCGACTTGTCAGTCTTGTATCAAAAGGAAAATGACCAAAATTCCGTTTACTTGATACGGAGAAAGAGCTACTGAGCTCTTGGGCCTCATACATAGTGATGTATGTGGGCCAATGTCTACACATGCGAGAGGCGGTTTTTCTTACTTCATAACTTTTACTGATGATTTCTCGAGATTCGGTCATGTGTTTTTATTAAAGCACAAGTCTGAAGCTTTCGAGAAATTCAAGGAGTACAAACTTAAAGTAGAAAAACAAACATGAATAAGCATCAAAATTCTTCGATCGGATCAGGGTGAAGAGTATCTTAGTACAGAGTTTTCGAACATCCTAAAAGAGAATGTGATTCTCTCTTAGCTCACTCCCCCTTACACACCACAGCACAACGGTGTGTCGGAGCGGTGAAATCGAACCCTATTAGATATGGTACGATCCATGATGAGTGATGCTGAGTTGCCCCTTCATTTTTGGGGGCATGCATTGGAGACTGCAGCTTTTCTGTTAAACAGGGTTTGTTCGCCGCCGAAAACAGAGACGAAACCGCGTAGTTCGTCTTGCCTGAATTTGGGGGTAGATGCTATTTGGTTTTATCCGTCCACCTGTCCGAAGATGCCAAGTTGATTTATGACACCGTGTATCGGAGGTTTAGACAGATGCGGTCATTGTAGCAGACTTCGTCAAATTCCCCCTTATTTGAGAGGTTTTTTTTATTGTGGGGACGCTCTTCCCAGCAGGCGCAAGCCCCTGCAGTTAATTACGCTACCGCGTCGTGGTAACAACTTTCTCCTTCTCCAGATGGTCACTTCGTGTCATGTGTGTTTGTTTTCTTTTTTGGTTGCCCGTGAATTGTATATAGAGACTAATTTATGTTGTCGCCCATAGGACATGGATTAGTCCAAATCCGTATTTTCTTAGATTTGGTTTTGGGTTGGGTTTAAGGACCGTTAATCTCATTTGAGACTAAGATCAACTTAAACGTTTGTTAAGGATACGTTAGTCTAATTTTAGACTAAGATCTACTTAACAGGATCATTTAGATCTAATAAAAGAGCATTTGAACTCTATTGTTTTAGTTTAAGGACATTGTGGTCCATTGGGTTTAAGGACATCATAGTCCGTGGTAGTTTAAAGACGTCATAGTCTGTACAGTTTAAGGACATTATAGTCCATTAGTTTAAGGACCCCACAGTCCGTAAAGTTTAAGGACATCATAGTCCAGTTTAAAGACGTCATAGTCTGTGTGGTTTCGGTTCAACTATTTAGGGATGCACCAAAAGTTATTGGTTGTTGGGACCCTCCATCTCTTTGAAGACGTTGAAGAATTACAACAATATATATCAGAGGTATGAATAGATGTACCCTTGAACCAATGTCGGTTGGGAGATCTGTAGTCAAGTTTGGGACTAAGATCAATTAAAAAGATTTATGAGCATATGGACTCAATTAATCTAAATTAGGGATCTGTGGCTAACTTGGGCTCGGCCCACTCAGTTAAAATTTTGGACATTTAATTAGGCTCAGTCCTTTTTCATTTAACAATGCTGAGCATTGGTTTTGGGTTCTGACAACCTTTTTGTCTTTTATTGAGTGTTGAACACTCATTATGGCTCTGGGGCTTTATTTGAAGAACAATTTATGTTCCTTCAGCGAACACGTGAGGAGCACGTAGTGCGCTTAGCCCTGAGCGCCAGATTTAGAGCACTAAGGTGCTTCTTGTGCGATAGCGTACACGTAAGGAGCACGTGGCGCGCTTGGCACTGAGGGCCAGACTTAGAGCGTCAAGGCGCTTCTTATGAAAAAGCGCACACGTGAGGAGCATGTAGCATGCTTGGCGCTGAGCGCCAGTTAATGAGTGCAGAGCGATCTTTATGAAATAGCGCACACGTGAGGAGCACGTGGTGCGCTTGGTGCTGAGCACCAGTCAAAAAGTGCAGAGCACTCCTTATGAAATAGCTCACACTTGAGGAGCACGTGGTGCGCTTGGCGCTGAACACCAGTCAATGAGTGCAGAGCGCTCCTTGTGAAATAGCGCACACGTGAGGAGCACATGGTGTGCTTGGCGTTAAGCGCCAACCTTGAAGCGCTGGGCGCTTCTTTAAATTGGAGCGCTAGGAGCGCTGCGGCGCTGTGCGCCAGCCTTGAAGCGCTGGGCGCTTCTTTAAATTGGAGCACTAGGAGCGCTGCGGCGCTGTGCATCAGTCTTGGAGCGCTGGGACGCTTCTTTAAATTGGAGCGCTAGGAGTGCTGCGACGCTGTGCGCCAGTCTTGGAGCGCTGAGGCGCTTCTTTAAATTGGAGCGCTAGGAGCACTGCGGCGCTGTGCGCCAGTCTTGGAGCGCTGAGGTACTTCTTTTTAATTGGAGCGCTAAGGCTCTTTTTAGGCAAATTTGATCAGTTCTGCATTCTGAGAATTAAATTCTCGTTCATAGAAGACTTTGTCTCATAGATCTAAGAACTACGTTCTTAATTTAATAGGAGATTTTACAATTGTTTCCCCAATCAGAGCAAAGTTCTGTTCAAATTTTGAAATTTGAAATGAAACAGCGCATTATAGCAGCGCCAGCGTTGAGAGTCAAAGACTCTGAGGCAGCGCTCACGTGCAAAGCACGTGAGCGCTAGCGCTAAGAGCGCTGTACTCTAAGAAGCGCACCACGTGCAAAGCACGTGAGCACTAGCGATAGAACAAAATGTTCTCGGCTCTTAGATCAAAGATACAACGAACATGATTAAAAATTATCAATTGACCAGAATAAAATTCTGTTAAGGAAACATTCCTCAGAATCTTTCCAAACAGGAAAGATTATGCTCTGAAAATCAGAGCACCGTTGGATCAATGATCCAATGGTGATTAAAAATCACCAAAATACAGAATAAATTCTGTATAGGAAAAGATTTCCAAATCTTGTTAAAAACAAGAAGGTTTCCTTCTGTAAAACAGAAGCCCTAGGATCAAATATCCAACAGTGGGAAACATCCCCAAATCAATTAGAGAAAAGATCTCTTCAACTGATTCAACAAATTAGCCTACCCTATATAAAGTCCCCAAGACTTCAAGTCTGATAGAGAGGAACCCCCCTACAAACTTTGAGAAAGTTCAAAGGGAAGAGCAAGCTCTCGCCAGAAGAAGAATTTCTTTGAGGTGAAATAACAAAGTATCTCATCAGAAAAAGAACTTAGTTCTTATACTAGATCATAGATCTATAAGGAAAATGTCTTTCACAAAGAGATCATAACATCTCATTATAAAAGGGGGGGAGAATAATTCAATTCTCTTAGAATCACAGATCCATAAAGGCAAAGCCTTTCACCAAAAACATAAGAGATTGAAATATCTCCTATAAAATAATAAATTTGTTCTTATATCTATGAGGTAAAGTCTCTTATAAGAGAGAATTTAATTCTCAGAGAGCAAAGTTGCCTAAAAAGAGCCTTAGCGCTCTAAATTTAAAGAAGCGCTCTGCGCTCATTGTCTGGTGCACAGCGCCAAGCGCGCCACGTGCTCCTTACGTGTGCGCTATTTCACCAGAAGCGCTTTGCGTTCATTATCCGGCGCTCAGCGCTAAGCGCGCCATGTGCTCCTCACGTGTGCGCTACTTAACAGAAGCGCTCTGCGCTCATTGACTGGCGCTCAGCGCCAAGCGCACTACGTGCTCCTCACGTGTGCGCTGAGAGAACATAAAATGTCCTTTAAATAAAGCCCCAGAGCTATAATGAGTGCTCAACACTCAATAAAAGACAAAAATTGTTGTCAGAACCCAAACCAATGCTCAGCATTGTTAAATGAAAAAGATTGAGCCAAATTAAATGTTCAACATTTTAACTGAATAGGCCGAGCCCAAGTTGGGCACGGATCCCTAATTCAGATTAATTGAGCCCATATGCTCACAAATCTTTGATCTTGTTCCCAAATTGGACTACAGATCTCCCAACCAATATTGGTTCAAGGGTACATCTCTTCACTCCTCTGATATTTGTCGTTGTAATCCTTCAACGTCTTCAGAGAGGTGACGGGTCTCGACAACCAGAAATTTCATGGACTGTGGGGTCCTTAAACTCATGGACTATGAAGTCCTTACACTTTGTAGACTATGATGTCTCTAAACTACCACGGACTGTGAGGTCCTTAAACTCATAGACTATGATGTCTTTAAACTTTACAGACTATGGCGTCTTTAAACTACGGACTATGATGTCCTTAAACTCCATGGACTATGATGTCTTTAAACTTATGGACAACAAAGTCCCTAAACTAAAACAATAGGGCCCAAATGCTCTTTTGTTGGATCTAAATGATCCCGTTAAGTTGATCTTAGTCTAAAATTAGACTGACGCGTCCTTAACAAATGTTAAGTTGATCTTAGTCTCAAATTAGATTAACGATCCTTAAACCTAACCCAAACCCAAATCTAAGAAAATACGGATTTGGACTAATCCACGCCCTACGGGCGACAACATAAATTAGTCTCCGTATACAATCCATGGGCAACTAAAAATAAAACAAACACACACGACATGAAGTGACCATCTGGAGAAGGAGAAAGTTGTTACCGCGATGCGGTAGCGTAATTAACTGCAGAAGCTTGCGCCTGCAGGGAAGAGCATCCCCACAATCAAAAATCCCTCAAACGAGGGGGAATCTGACGAAGTCTGCTACAACGGCCGCATCCGTCTAAACCTCCGATATATGGTGCCATAAATCAACTTGGTATCTTCAGAGAGGTGGAAGGATAAATCCAAATAGCATCTGCCCCCAAATTTAGGCAAGACGTTTGTCTTCCCCGTCTTTCGGCGGAGAACAGGTTCTGGCACTCCCGGTGGGACTTTTTCCTCTTTCCACTCCACACTTCGTGTGTCATGTTTCGCGAACGAATCGCGGTTTGCTATGGTTTCCCCTGGATTCGAGGTACTAAGATTTGGTGTCTTGTTCCCGAGCAGATTAATAGCTTCCAACTGCACAAACTGCAAAAATTGCAACAACTCCCACTCCATCCTCGCCGGAGGAGTGACCTACGGGCCTCAAGCGGCCTCCCTTTTCACGATGCCGGTGGACCAAGTGATGCAAGCCACCACTGGGCTGTTCTTTGGGACCATGCTCCCACCAATGAGCTTCAACACCCCATTGTCGCTGCAAGAAGCTCCGAAGAAGTCAGTGTTTGATCGGCTTACAACTACCGCGGCCCCTCTCAACGGGTCGCCCAAGTCCAGTGCCTCAGTTTTCAACAGACTGGGTCAAAGCTCAAGTGGGCCCGTGAAGAAGCCCACGATATCTGAAGTGGCCATCCCAAAGAGGATAGTCATTCCTGTTACTGAAGTCATCAGAGCGGCTTTCCCTACTAAGGAGTCGGTCTTTGCAAGACTGATCATTTCAGCTCCCATTCCAGGCGAAGTCATAAAAACTGCTCCCCCTGCGCGAAAGTCTGCCTTCGATAGATTGGCCATCCCCAATCAACGGACGTCGGTTTCCAAGAGGCTAACGCCGGCAGCAACCCTCATCCAGAACAGGGGGCATGACGAAGCCACCCACATAACTGAGCCGGTCCTGTCAGTACGACATGCTCGCCGTCGTCACTGGCGCCGAGTAAGGAAAGCTGGGGACATCTCTCCTTCTGGAGTGACTCCGCCAGCTCTGATGGTGGAAATTGATGCTGCTGTTCTAACTGGGAACAACTTTGAACCACTTAGGAGGGTACGCAAGAACTTTATGAAGGCCGTGCTAAAAAGATCTCCTCCACCTATGGAGAACGCTACAAAGGTGAAGCCAGAGCAGCCCCCTCAGCGACTGTCCTCCAAAATTCATAAAGTTTGGCGACAGGTCTGTTCACATCATAATATTGCAATTCATACGCCCCACTTTTGTGCATTTTATAAGAAAACAGATGCTTTTGACGATCATTTGTTGCATGTTACAGGATTACAGGATCTCGGAGCAAATACAGTGAAAAAGACAAAGATGATACAAAGAATGGACTTTTGACCAACCAGCACACGGATCTTACTCAAGCCGAGACGAAAAACAAGTGAAACGGTCAAAAAGATCCTTACAAGTTTCACCGAGGATCTGGAGAATACTAAGAAGCCCAACAGAGAAAAGGACAATGAAAATAGGGCGCCCAAGGGAAGACAAAACAGTCACAGAAAATTGGTGAGATGACCTCACCAATGGGCCGCGGAACCGCGGCCAAAGGCATGTCTTTGCCGCGGATCCGCGGCCATATGGTGCCCGTGTCGGCACCGACTTCTTGTGTCGGTGTGTCAGTTCATATGTTGGGATTTTTAGGGGGCAAATCAGCAATTTCATGGATACGAGAGTCTGTAACCCTAGCTTCACTAGTTGCTTATAAATTGTACTCAAGATCTGTAAAATGTATGCCTCTTTTCAATCAATAAAAGTGAGATTTGTTGGAGAATTCAGAGCATCATCTTTTCTTGTAAGTTTTCAAATTCCTGCCTTAGTATAATTATTCTACTTGCCCTAGTTATCCATTGTTTGCTGTAGTTCACTAGTTAGCTATTTTTAATGTGTCGTAAGGTAACTCTTTAAAACATAAACATAAAAAATGTCTAGCTGTAATAATTCCCTAATGAGCGAGTAAAATTCTCGCTCGTTAGGGTTAGGAACAAGGGAGTGAGTGAGAGATGGATGTCTCTCACCTCCTTCAATGCCAACTTATTTTTAAAACGAAATCTTCATGCACGCATATATGATCTGCCCCCTACGGCACCCTACCTACAAGGTAACGGTGAACCGTAGTATAAAAGGCTGGACATATATGACGTCCATGAAGATCACATCAATTAATAGGAAAGGACGGACAAGGATCTAGAGGAAGAAACTTTGTTTCTTTCCGATCATCCTAATCCCTTTTGCTAATGATTGTTGTGATTTTTTTCTAAAAGCTTAAATCACGGCATTGAAAGAGGTGAAAACATTGATCTCAACATCCCTACCTTCGACCTAACCCTAACGAGTCCTTTCATATCACATAAGTTCATCTTTAATTCAATCGACAAAAAAACCAAACAACAATTGAATCAACTCGTTATAACACAAAAACAGAAACTAACACATCCCTGCTGATCGACCCGTATTCACCGGCTAGCTGCAAAGCGACGCCGTTTCTGATTACGGTAAACTACAATTTTTTGGATTAATCAAATGGCGCCGTTGCCGGGGATGGCATAATTTTCTCGTTTTTGTAGGATTTCGGGTTGATATAAATTTTGAAAAATTATAAAAATCAGAAAATACAAAATACAAAAATATTCTTTTCATTATCTTTATCTGTTTGAAGGGTTTTTCATTGGAATCTTGCAGGAACAGCAAAGACTTTTGGATCTGGAGTTTTACAGAAGGTCAAAACAGAAAAAGGAACATAAGAACAGAGAGGAATTGCAAGCACAGAACAGCACAAAATTTTCCAGAGGCTGAATCCACCAAGGTGCCGCGCTTCCACCGCACAACTAGGACATCTGCCGCGGTTCCGTGGCCCATTGGTGAGGTCATGCCTTTGGCCGCGGATCCGCGGCCATATGGTGTCCGTGTCGGCACCGACTTCTTGTGTCGGTGTGTCAGTTCATATGTTGAGATTTTTATGGGGCAAATCAGTAATTTCATGTATACGAGAGTCTGTAACCCTACCTTCACTAGTTGCTTATAAATTGTACTCAAGATCTGTAAAATGTATGGCTCTTTTCAATCAATAAAAGTGAGATTTGTTGGAGAATTCAGAGCATCACCTTTTCTTGTAAGTTTTTAAATTCCTGCCTTAGTATAATTATTCTACTTGCCCTAGTTATCCATTGTTTGCTGTAGTTCACTAGTTAGCTATTTTTAATCTGTCGTAAGGTAACTCTTTAAAACATAAACATAAAAAATGTCTAGTTGTAATAATTCCCTAATGAGCGAGTAACATCCTCGCTCGTTAGAGTTAGGAACAAGGGAGTGAGTGAGAGATGGATGTCTCTCACCTCCTTCAATGCCAACTTATTTTTAAAACAAAATCTTCATGCACGCATATATGATCCGCCCCCTACGGCACCCTACCTACAAGGTAACGGTGAACCGTAGTATAAAAGGCCGGACATATATGACGTCCATGAAGATCACATCAATTAATAGGAAAGGACGGACAAGGATCTAGAGGAAGAAACTTTGTTTCTTCCCGATCATCCTAATCCCTTTTGCTAATGATTGTTGTGATTTTTTTCTAAAAGCTTAAATCACGGCATTGAAAGAGGTGAAAACATTGATCTCAACACCCCTACCTTCGACCTAACCCTAACGAGTCCTTTCATATCACATAAGTTCATCTTTAATTCAATCGAAAAAAAAACCAAACAACAATTTGAATCAACTCGTTATAACACAAAAACAGAAACTAACACATCCCTGCGGATCGACCCGTATTCACCGGCTAGCTGCAAAGCGACGCCGTTTCTGATTATGGTAAACTACAATTTTTTGGATTATTACAATATTTGTTCACATCATAATATTGCAATTCATACGCCCCTTTTTTGTGCATTTTATAAGTAAACAGATGCTTTTGACGATCGTTTGTTGCATGTTACAGGATTACAGGATCTCGGAGCAAATACAGTGAAAAAGACAAAGATGATACAAAGAATGGACTTTTGACCAACCAGCACACGGATCTTACTCAAGCTGAGACGAAAAACAAGTGAAACGGTTAAAAAGATCCTTACAAGTTTCACTGAGGATCTGGAGAATACTAAGAAGCCCAACAGAGAAAAGGACAATGAAAATAGGGCGCCCAAGGGAAGACAAAATAGCCACAGAAAATTGGTGAGATGACCTCACCAATGGGCCGCGGAACCGCGGCCAAAGGCATGTCTTTGCCGCGGATCCGCGGCCATATGGTGTCCGTGTCGGCACCGACTTCTTGTGTCGGTGTGTCAGTTCATATGTTGGGATTTTTAGGGGGCAAATCAGCAATTTCATGTATACGAGAGTCTGTAACCCTAGCTTCACTAGTTGCTTATAAATTGCACTCAAGATCTGTAAAATGTATGGCTCTTTTCAATCAATAAAAGTGAGATTTGTTGGAGAATTCAGAGCATCATCTTTTCTTATAAGTTTTTAAATTCCTGCCTTAGTATAATTATTCTACTTGCCCTAGTTATCCATTGTTTGCTGTAGTTCACTACTTAGCTATTTTTAATCTGTCGTAAGGTAACTCTTTAAAACATAAACATAAAAAATGTCTAGTTGTAATAATTCCCTAATGAGCGAGTAAAATTCTCGCTCGTTAGGGTTAGGAACAAGGGAGTGAGTGAGAGATGGATGTCTCTCACCTCCTTCAATGCCAACTTATTTTTAAAACGAAATCTTCATGCACGCATATATGATCCGCCCCCTATGGCACCCTACCTACAAGGTAACGGTGAACCGTAGTATAAAAGGCCGGACATATATGACGTCCATGAAGATCACATCAATTAATAGGAAAGGACGGACAAGGATCTAGAGGAAAAAACTTTGTTTCTTCCCGATCATCCTAATCCCTTTTGCTAATGAATGTTGTGATTTTTTTCTAAAAGCTTAAATCACGGCATTGAAAGAGGTGAAAACATTGATCTCAACACCCCTACCTTCGACCTAACCCTAACGAGTCCTTTCATATCACATAAGTTCATCTTTAATTCAATTGACAAAAAAACCAAACAACAATTTGAATCAACTCGTTATAACACAAAAACAGAAACTAACACATCCCTGCGGATCGACCCGTATTCACCGGCTAGCTGCAAAGCGACGTCGTTTCTGATTACGGTAAACTACAATTTTTTAGATTATTACAATATTTGTTCACATCATAATATTGCAATTCATACGCCCCACTTTTGTGCATTTTATAAGTAAACAGATGCTTTTGACGATCGTTTGTTGCATGTTACAGGATTACAGGATCTCGGAGCAAATACAGTGAAAAAGACAAAGATGATACAAAGAATGGACTTTTGACCAACCAGCACACGGATCTTACTAAAGCCGAGACGAAAAGCAAATGAAACGGTAAAAAAGATCCTTACAAGTTTCACTGAGGATCTGGAGAATACTCAGAAGCCCAACAGAGAAAAGGACAATGAAAATAGGGAGCCCAAGGGAAGACAAAACAGTCACAGAAAATTGGTGAGATGACCTCACCAATGGGCCGCGGAACCGCGGCCAAAGGCATGTCTTTGCCGCGGATCCGCGGCCATATGGTGCCCGTGTCGGCACCGACTTCTTGTGTCGGTGTGTCAGTTCATATGTTGGGATTTTTAGGGGGCAAATCAGTAATTTCATGTATACGAGAGTCTGTAACCCTACCTTCACTAGTTGCTTATAAATTGTACTCAAGATCTGTAAAATGTAGGCCTCTTTTCAATCAATAAAAGTGAGATTTGTTGGAGTATTCAGAGCATCATCTTTTCTTGTAAGTTTTTAAATTCCTGCCTTAGTATAATTATTCTACTTGTCCTAGTTATCCATTGTTTGCTGTAATTCACTAGTTAGCTATTTTTAATCTGTCGTAAGGTAACTCTTTAAAACATAAACATAAAAAATGTCTAGTTGTAATAATTCCCTAATGAGCGAGTAAAATCCTCGCTCGTTAGGGTTAGGAACAAGGGAGTGAGTGAGAGATGGATGTCTCTCATCTCCTTCAATGCCAACTTATTTTTAAAACGAAATCTTCATGCACGCATATATGATCCGCCCCCTCCGGCACCCTACCTACAAGGTAACGGTGAACCGTAGTATAAAAGGCCGGACATATATGACGTCCATGAAGATCACATCAATTAATAGGAAAGGAAGGACAAGGATCTAGAGGAAGAAACTTTGTTTCTTCCCGATCATCCTAATCCCTTTTGCTAATGATTGTTGCGATTTTTTTCTAAAAGCTTAAATCACGGCATTGAAAGAGGTGAAAACATTGATCTCAACACCCCTACCTTCGACCTAACCCTAACGAGTCCTTTCATATCACATAAGTTCATCTTTAATTCAATCGACAAAAAAACCAAACAACAATTTGAATCAACTCGTTATAACACAAAAACAGAAACTAACACATCCCTGCGGATCGACCCGTATTCACCGGCTAGCTGCAAAGCGACGTCGTTTCTGATTACGGTAAACTACAATTTTTTGGATTAATCAAATGGCGCCGTTGCCGGGGATGGCGTAATTTTCTCGTTTTTGTAGGATTTTGGGTTGATATAAATTTTGAAAAATTATAAAAATCAGAAAATACAAAATACAAAAATATTCTTTTCATTATCTTTATCTGTTTGAAGGGTTTTTCGTTGGAATCTTGCAGGAACAGCAAAGACTTTTGGATCTAGAGTTTTACAGAAGGTCAAAACAGAAAAAGGAACATAAGAACAGAGAGGAATTGCAAGCACAGAACAGCACAAAATTTTCCAGAGGCTGAATCCACCAAGGTGCCGCGCTTCCGCCGCACAACTAGGACATCTGCCGTGGTTCCGCGCTCCTCTTGCCACGTCAGCACATCATTTTTGCACGGTTTGCTCTCTTTTCTTCCCCTCTGCAGCCTCCATATCTCCACTGTAAAATTTTCTGCAGGTTTCTTTGCGCTAAAAAATTTCTTCTTCCCCCTTCTAAATAACAGATTTGCTGCAGGTTTCTTTGCGCCGCGCTAAAATTGATTGCAAGTGAATTTTTGTTTTGCATAATTTAATTGGATTTAAGGGGCTATTTGACCAAACTCAGATTGGGTGGGGATTTCATCACCCTTCCCAGGACCCCAGAAAACACCTAAAGCATCTTGCATCGACCACTTTTAATTAAAAAAGATTAGACTCAGACCTAAGGACAGCGAGCTCAATAGGAAAAGGACTAGGGTAGGCATCGGCCGTTTATCCTAACCGACATTGCGGTGTCTAGGCTAGTGGTTATTAATTAGGCCCACTGTAGTGGTAGTTCCTTCCCACTTACCTGGCCGTACTTGTCCGTGAAGAGGCGGTTTGAGGTCTATTTCTAGCCCTAGTTAGGAGCTGTCTAGTAGACCTAGGCGACCCTAGATCTAGGCCTGATTGTGCATGTGTGGTTGATACAGTTGTGTCACGAGTTTTTTTTCAAAAACCTCTTTGCAAAACTCCCACATAAAACATAAAAAAAAAAGAGAAAACAAATAAAACTTTTCAAAACTTCCAACTTGTCGCAAAAAGAAAACCTGCAAATTCACCACACCACTTTCCCTCACTGACGTTATCTTACCCCCACATTCTGTTTTTTTTTCTTTTTTTTCTGACTGCACTATCCCTTTTAGTGTATGTCAATTTGGAATAGGGATACAGACGCCCGATTAGTCCGCGTTTCGTTGGTACCGACCAACGAACCCTTCGACACCGAAGTCGAAAATCCATCCACTTTCTTACCTTCACCTTCAACTTCTTTCACCGAAGGTATGTCGGGATTCAACCCCAATAATACCTTGCCGACGGGAATGATTCCGCCTCCACCAGGTGCGAATAACCCGAACCAGCCTCCTGTTGAAGTGCCCGCACGAGTTGCGCTCTAGGACCTCTTTAACCCCATCCGCACTTCTTTACCCACCTGTCTTTCACCCCCACCGGCAAATGGGGACAATTTTGAGATTAAACCACATTTCATCAATATGCTGCCGAAATTTCATGGTTTGGAAACTGAAGACGCATATATCTTCATTAATAAATTCCAAAATGTGTGCGCTATGATGAAAACGACCCAATTGAGTGATGACGCTATAAGGCTAAGGATCATTCCTTTCACCTTATGTGACCTAGCCGAGAAGTGGCTATATAGCACCGCATCACATTCTATTAGAAATTGGGATGAGTTTGTGAAAGCCTTTCTAAAAAAGTTTTATCCTCACCATAAAACTGCCAGAATCCGCAATGAAATAATTCAATTCTCACAACTTCCTTCCGAACCATTCTGGAAGTGCTTCGAGAGATTCAAGGACCTACTAGTTCAATGCCCTCATCATGGGATAGAAAGTTGGCAACTTTGCCAAACATTATAAGAGGGATTGAACTCGGCAACGAAGCCGTTGCTAGAAACCATCTGTCAAGGTCATTTTCTCTCTAAGTCTAGTGATGAAGCGTGGCAGTTTCTCGAGGATCTTAGTGAGCATACAATACAGTGGGAGAGCACCAAGACCACGTCATCTTCTAGTGGTCAATCTAGGGCAGGCATACATCAAGTAGAGATGTCGATTGCTATGAAGGCCGAGATGGCCGCTCTTACGAAAAAGTTAGAAGCGATCGAGACCAAAATCTCATCGTCTTCTCCTGCCCCTGCTATGCCCCCACAAACTGCCTGTGCTTGTTGTGCGGATCCATCGCACCTGACCGAAGAGTGTCCTTATAATGCATCTACACAAGGACATGATCAAGTCAATGCTGCATTTCAGCAACGACAAAGAAACGATCCGTACTCTTCGACGTATAATCCTGGGTGGAGGAGTCACCCAAATTTCGCTTGGAACCAAAATCAACAATTCCAAGGAAATAATAATAATTTTCAAAGACCTCCTCCTCCACAACAACAACAACAAGCACCCTCTCAAACTCAATATCAACCGCAACAATTTCAACAACAACCTTACCCTAATCAGGTGAACAATTTTGTGCCGAACAATGCTTACCAGCCAAACAATTATGTTCAACCTAATAATGATAAGGTTAGCTCGCTTGAAAGAAGTCTAGATGCGTTCCTTAAGCAATCTACACAGTCTACAGCAAGACTTGAGACTTCGATTCAATCTTCAGTGCAAAATAGTGCCTCACACGATCAGAGCATCAAATCTATTGAGGCACAAATTGCACAACTCAATGCAGCTTTGAGCGAGCGCGAAAAAGGAAAACTCCCGTCTCAACCATTGCCCAACCCCGGTCATGCACATGCTGCACACAATCAGTAAAATCATAACGTAAATGTTGTGACCACGTTGAGATCGGGAAAAGTGTTGCGAAACAATGTGGGCATTACCAATGACTCCCCTGCCGGTGGTCCTTCTTCATCTTCTTCACCATCTTCTTCTTCTTCAGAGCCTATTCTCCACCCTTCACATGGCTCTACCTCTTCTAGCTTGAACGGACCTAATTCTCACGACACGAACACATCTACACGAGGTACCGTTCCAACTCGACAATCTGATCCACAAAAATTGGACTCAACCACTTTTCAAAATGTTCCTTTTCCTAATCGGTTGAGATCCAATAAACCAACTCCTCAAATGGAGAAGATTGTCGAGTTGTTCAAACAGATTAGCATAAACATCCCTCTTTTGGATGCAATTTAGCTAGTTCCTTCATATGCCAAAATTTTAAAGGACTTGTGCACCAAAAAGAGGAAGTCGTAAGTGCCAAAGAAAGTTTTTGTGGCTAGTGCTATTAGTGATGCTCTTGTAAATTCCCTTCCCCCAAAACAAAAGGACCCCGGGTGTCCTACCACTTCGATAACAATTGGGGACAAGAACATCAATAGAGCACTATTAGATCTTGGCGCGAGCGTCAATTTGCTACCCTATTCTGTGTACGAGCAATTGGGCGTTGGAGAGCTTAAGCCCACTCACTGTACTCTCCAAATGGCTGACCGGTCAATAACCCATCCTAGGGGAGAGCTGGAGGATGTGTTAATAAGAGTAGGGGATTTCATTTTCCCCGTTGACTTTATTGTGATGGACACACAACCTGTTGCTAACCCCCGGAACCAAATTCCGGTAATACTTGGTCGACCATTTTTGGCTACTTCCAACGCAGTGATCAATTGTCGTAATGGTTCAATGAACCTATCTTTCGGCAATATGACA
This sequence comes from Agapanthus africanus, assembly GCA_030015575.1. Classification (NCBI taxonomy): domain Eukaryota; kingdom Viridiplantae; phylum Streptophyta; class Magnoliopsida; order Asparagales; family Amaryllidaceae; genus Agapanthus; species Agapanthus africanus. The sequence continues at coordinate 402,185,305 of CM057349.1, read as the reverse complement.
ATTGAGCTCAATATTTTCAAGTTAGGAAGTCAGCCTGCTGAGCCCAATGCTAGCGTACTTGATGTTTGCTCGATCAATGAGATCGCGAAGCAGGACTGTGAGTTCGAGAATTTTTTGTTCGACCACAGCAATATTAACGCCACTAGTGCGTTCCTCCTAGAATCCGACACAGCTTTCACGGCGGATAACGATTTTGAATGTTTTACATTCGTCGATGACTTTGAATACTCATCACCTGAATTGGAGTCTTTTGCTTTTTCGGATGAGTTAGTTGAACCATCCGACACTGTTGCGTACACTCGGTTCGAACCTTTGATGGAATCATTCGAGTTTGAAACAACTACCCCATTGTTGCCATCTATTGTTTCACCTCCTAAACTCGAATTAAAGCTTTTGCCGACACACCTAAAATATGCATATCTAGGTGATAATGAGACCTTACATGTCATTATATCAGCCTCTCTAGCTCTTGAGCAAGAGAAGGCTCTCTTGATGGTCTTACATAATAATCGGCAAGCTTTCGGCTGGTCTATGGCGGACATTAAGGAGATTAGTCCCCGTATAGTCGAACATCATATACACTTAATGGATGATGCCAAGCCAGCACGAGATCCACAAAGGCGCCTCAACCCCATCATGAAAGAGGTGTTAAGAAGGAAATTGTCAAATGTCTGGATAGCGGTATCATTTACCCTATCTCGGATAGCCAATGGGTTAGCCCAATCCACGTCGTGCCAAAAAAATCGGGCATTACGTCATTACAAACGAGGAAAATGAGTTGATTCCCACTCGCACCCAAACTGGGTGGCGAGTCTGCATAGACTATAAGAAACTCAATGCCGCAACAAGGAAAGACCACTTTCCTTTACCCTTCGTTGACCAAATGCTCGAGCGATTGGCAGGGCACGAGTTCTATTGTTTTCTCGATGGCTATTCCGGTTACAATCAAGTCCCCATCGCTAAAGAGGACCAAGACAAGACAACATTCACTTGTCCCTTTGGCACCTTTGCTTATCGTCGCATGCCCTTCGGGTTATGCAATGTACCCGCGACATTTCAGCGGTGTATGATGGGGATCTTTTCAGACATGGTTGAAAAGTTCTTGGAGATCTTTATGGACGATTTCTCCATCTTTGGCGACTCCTTCGACGAGTGTTTACGCCATCTTGACGCTGTTCTTACCCGCTGCAGGGATAAGAACCTAACATTAAATTGGGAGAAGTGCCATTTCATGGTGCGAGAGAGCATTGTCTTAGGACATGTCATTTTGCAAAACGGCATCGAGGTAGACAGAGCCAAAATCGAAGTGATTTCTAACCTACCTCCCCCAAAATACGTCAAAGATATCAGAGCCTTCCTTGGCCACGCCGGTTTTTACAGAAGGTTTATCAAGGACTTTAGCAAGATTGCTAGACCCTTGACTCTCTTACTGGCCAAGGACACGACCTTCGCTTTCGACTCCACGTGCACTGAAGCATTCGAGTCTTTAAAACATTCACTCATCACTCCGCCCATCCTCTCATCTCCCGACTGGACGCACCCTTTTGAAATCATGTGCGACGCATCAGACTTTGCTATTGGCACTGTTCTTGGACAGCACATTAATAAGATGCCGCACGTGATTTATTATGCCAGCCGAACACTAAACGAGGCCCAACTTAATTACACAACAACAGAGAAAGAATTTTTAGCTGTTGTGTTTGCACTCGAAAAATTTCGGCCTTATTTAATCGGCTCTCCAGTCGTTGTTTATACTGATCACTCGGCTCTTCGCCACCTTTTTGCGAAGAAGGATGCTAAGTCAAGGCTAATACGTTGGATCCTTCTATTGCAAGAATTTGATCTTGTCATTAAGGACAAAAAGGGATGTGAAAACGTAGTAGCTGATCACCTATCACGACTTCCTTCTTCGCCCACGCTCGATCTTCCTATCACTGATGTTTTTCCCGACGAGCAACTCTTGACAGTTTCTTGCGAACCATGGTTCGCCGATATTGTAAACTATTTAGCCACCGGCCTGATTCCTAATGATTGGTCGAAACAGGATAAGCTTCGATTTTTGTCTCAAGTAAAGCATTTTTACTGGGATGAGCCCTATCTTTTTAAATACTGTTCCGACCAAATCATTCGTCGGTGTGTGCCCGAGAGTGAGGTCAAGAGCATGCTGTCTTTCTGCCACGATCAAGCATGTGGCGGGCACTTTGGCCCAAAGAAGACAGCCGAGAAAGTTTTGCAGTGTGGGTTCTATTGGCCACGACTCTTCAAGGATGCATTTGAATACTGCAAAACTTGCTCCCGGTACCAACATTTGGGCCGGATTTCGCGGAGAAACGAAATGCCACTCCAACCCATTTTGGTAGTGGACATTTTTGATGTTTGGGGTATAGATTTCATGGGACCATTTCCTAACTCTTTTGGAAATGTGTATATTCTGTTGGCGGTTGACTACGTTTCTAAGTGGGTCGAGGCTGTGCCGAGCCGAACGAACGATAATAAAGTTGTCGTTCGATTCCTTAAAGAACACATATTTTCTCGATTCGGGCACCCTCGGGCGATAATAAGTGATAATGGTTCTCACTTCTGCAATAGGACTTTCGGGTCCTTAATGCGTAAATATTCTATCATCCACAAATTGTCAACGCCATATCACCCCCAAACATGTGGGCAAGCCGAGGTTTCAAATCGGCAGATAAAGCAAATTTTGGAGAAAACGGTTTCCAAAAACCGTAAGGATTGGTCACTAAAACTGATAGATGCACTATGGGCTTTCCGTACTGCATATAAGACCGATCTTGGTATGTCTCCATACCGGCTTGTGTACGGGAAGGCTTGCCACCTTCCAGTGGAGATCGAGCACAAAGCATTTTGGGCTATCAAAGAGCTGAATTTGTCTTTAGGAGATGCGGGCAGCAACAGAAAGCTGCAATTGAATGAGTTGGAGGAGCTGAGGGATGAGGCATATGATAATGCCATAACTGCTAAAAACCGAGCCAAGGTGTTCCACGATAAACACCTTTTACGAAAGACTTTTGAACCTGGTCAACAGGTTCTACTTTATGACACTTGGTTACATTTTCATCCTGGTAAGCTCAGGTCCAGATGGAGAGGACCTTCTGTAGTCCGCACCGTTTATCCGCACGGTGCGGTTGATCTTGAGAACCCTGAAGACGGTACCTTATTCAAGGTAAATGGGCATCGACTAAAGCCGTTCTTCACAGCGGATCCTTCGGAGGAGCTCCTATTTTTGCAGGAGCCGATTTACATCGATTGATCTTCCTCCGATTTCACCCCCAAACTTCGTTTCCTGAAGACACTATTTCAAATAAGTTTGGGGGTGTGTATATTTTTTGTGTACATATTTCCCAAATACTATAAAAAATAAAAATAAAATAAAATATATAAAATAAAATAAAATAAAATAAAAATACCTTTTGGACCTAATTGCAAATTTGCAGATTACAAGCTGTTTTTACAAATAAAACCCTCGTTTTAGAGGGAGTTTTATGTAAATCACCCTCTCACCACCCTATTTAAAGGAACCGAGCCCTCTGTTTGTTTACCCTAAAAAATTTCCTCCTCATAAAACCCTAGCCGCCGCCCCTGCCCTCTGCAGAAATTTCCAGACGCGCCGCCACCAGATTGCCGCGGAACCGCCGCATACGCCGTCTCCCGCCGCGCTTCCGCCGCCACTCTGAGTCTTCACCCCCTGAATTTTTCAGGGGAGGTAAATCTGAACCCATACTCTCTGTTTCTGCTTATATTTTCTCTGTAAAATCGTGATGGCTCACAAAATGCAGTATGAAAGGGATTTTTCCCCTGTTTTCGCACACGAGATTTACGGTACATATTTCCCACACGAAATCGCACAAAGGGGCTGGAATTTCCTCCTCTATAATCATGCATCTGCATCTGCATTACCAAATCTAGTTGCTCTATTTTACGAATCCATGGAAAACAATAGCCTAGACAACTTAGGGTACATTAAACTGAATTGGGGAAACCGTGAAATTCGCATCGATATGGACATGATACACGAGGTTACACTCATACCACGTGTACCTGCACATGAACACCCACTTCGCTTTGAAGATTATATGCCATTAATGGGTAATGACTGTGTACGAGAACCGCGTAAGGGGATCCAAGCACGGACCCTTTTCGCAAATATTTTAACTGTGTGCCGGTGGGCACAAAACAATATTTTTGGAAGTTCTCACAACACGACCTTTTTCACCCCATCGTTACATGTCGTCCACACTTTAATGACGAAAAATCCTAGGTTCGATATGTGCACGGTTTTGCTGCAATCCATAGGTACGGGAAATTGAGGTAGTGTATACCCATGTCCCATGCTCGTTACCCAACTCTGCCGTTATTTCCTCCCAGCCGATGAATTTGACTCAATTATGATAGACGATGCCCCGGTTCGACCACTGTTAGAGGGCGTTTTGTCGTCCTACTCTAGACTTACGGATATCTGGACACGAACAGAACCGGCAGAGAATGTACCTGCACACACCCCTAGCTCGAGCTCGACTTCGAGTGGGGAAGAGCTAACTCCCCAGGAGCATGCGCGATTAATGCGAAGAACAGTGAGAAGAATAGACTCTTTGAGAGATGAGTTTCGGGCAACTGCACGAGAGTACGACCGTCGGTTGACGGAAATTGAGCGAGGGATCCAAACACTTTTGGCTAGAGGGGAGAGATCACGTTCACGCTCACGAGCGCGACGTGGGGCCGGGCAGTGAGGGCACTGCTTTACTCAAGTTTGGGGGTATTAGAGGGTGATGTATATAGTTATCCTTCGCATTGCATATTGTATATATCTTTGTTTTCCTTTTGCATATTTAATTTCTGCATTGCATTTTTATATAAAAATCAAAAAAATTTAGAAATTTGAAAAATAAAAAAATTAGAAAACTGAAAAACCCATAAAAATTGAGAAAATTTCAAAAATTATAAAAATTATTGTATTCAATTTTGGTTAATTGACTTGAGTTGATAAAAAGGTTAACTAGCTAGGAAAAACTAGATCTTAGACTTAGTAAATTAAAAACCCTAAAAATAACATTGCTTAAAGTTTAACGGTAGAAAGTGTATGTCTTTATAGGTTATTTAGGAATAGGCAAATTTTGGGTTCACTTCGTGGGTTAAGCCAAAACGAGGGAAGAGTATTAATGCTCTCATTAAAGTATAAGTTCGAAAGATAGTTCCTAGCTTGAGTTTAGATTCTGAAAACATGTACCCTACAAAATGCACAATCACGCACCTTGAAACTTGGATTAGTAGAAGAGACCTTGAATTACTCTTGTCTAAAGTCCTTAGCACAATGAAAAAAAAAAAGAAAAAAAAAAGGGGTGAATAAAAAAAAATGGACACTGGTTTTTGTGATTACTTAGGGCTAGAAAATTAATTAGCGAGGGTGCTTCATCACCTAGTGCCTTAGACCAACTGGTTTGGGAGTCACTCCTAAAAGCCTTGGGTGTTGCAAAAATTAGGAAATACGCTTTAAAGGCCTAACGCATCTTGTAATCGGCTATTGGTACCTCAAGAAGTAGTAACGGTCGCATGAAGGATGTGTAAGCGAAAGTTAAGTGCTTTGGACAATGGACGAGAGTACGATTGCTTGATTTGAATTTCTAAGTGTAGGGGTGAAAATTACACACACGTGGGGATATGTGATTAGAGTTTAGATAAGAGAAAGGAATGAAAAATACAACTTGTATCTTTAATAGAGTTGATAGAAATTCCTAAGTGGAGATGAAACTCTAGAAGAAAAACTTAACAAATGCTGAATTCTAAGTAATTCTATAGAACATGTACAATCTTAAGTTACATAATAAGGAAGTGTGAAGAATATGGGTGGATAATTTGCGGGGCGACGATAATAGAATTCCTTATTAGAAAACCTGATTGGAAAACAAAAGTTGAAAAACCAAGTTGATAGGATTTTGTGGGTGTAATTCGCTGAAAACCCTCAGGAGACAACACTCCTCCTACTAGGGACACCTAGAGGTTTAACGGCTTGTTGCACGTGCTCAGTGCAATCGCGTTTCCCTGCGAAAGTGTGGCTAGGTCAGAATAAAATAATAAGTTTGCTCGAGGACGAGCAAAAGGTAAGTTTGGGGGTATTTGTTCACATCATAATATTGCAATTCATACGCCCCACTTTTGTGCATTTTATAAGTAAACAGATGCTTTTGACGATCGTTTGTTGCATGTTACAGGATTACAGGATCTCGGCGCAAATACAGTGAAAAAGACAAAGATGATACAAAGAATGGACTTTTGACCAACCAGCACACTGATCTTACTCAAGCCGAGACGAAAAACAAGTGAAACGGTCAAAAAGATCCTTACAAGTTTCACTGAGGATCTGGAGAATACTAAGAACCCCAACAGAGAAAAGGACAATGAAAATAGGGAGCCCAAAGGAAGACAAAACAGTCACAGAAAATTGGTGAGATGACCTCACCAATGGGCCGCGGAACCGCGGCCAAAGGCATGTCTTGGCCGCGGATCCGCGGCCATATGGTGCCCGTGTCGGCACCGACTTCTTGTGTCGGTGTGTCAGTTCATATGTTGGGATTTTTAGGGGGCAAATCAGTAATTTCATGTATACGAGAGTCTGTAACCCTACCTTCACTAGTTGCTTATAAATTGTACTCAAGATCTGTAAAATGTATGCCTCTTTTCAATCAATAAAAGTGAGATTTGTTGGAGAATTCAGAGCATCATCTTTTCTTGTAAGTTTTTAAATTCCTGCCTTAGTATAATTATTCTACTTGCCCTAGTTATCCATTGTTTGCTGTAGTTCACTAGTTAGCTATTTTTAATCTGTCGTAAGGTAACTCTTTAAAACATAAACATAAAAAATGTCTAGTTGTAATAATTCCTTAATGAGCGAGTAAAATCCTCGCTCGTTAGGGTTAGGAACAAGGGAGTGAGTGAGAGATGGATGTCTCTCACCTCCTTCAATGCCAACTTATTTTTAAAACGAAATCTTCATGCACGCATATATGATCCGCCCCCTACGGCACCCTACCTACAAGGTAACGGTGAACCGTAGTATAAAAGGCCGGACATATATGACGTCCATGAAGATCACATCAATTAATAGGAAAGGACGGACAAGGATCTAGAGGAAGAAACTTTGTTTCTTCCCGATCATCCTAATCCCTTTTGCTAATGATTGTTGTGATTTTTTTCTAAAAGCTTAAATCACGGCATTGAAAGAGGTGAAAACATTGATCTCAACACCCCTACCTTCGACCTAACCCTAACGAGTCCTTTCATATCACATAAGTTCATCTTTAATTCAATCGACAAAAAAACCAAACAACAATTTGAATCAACTCGTTATAACACAAAAACAGAAACTAACACATCCCTGCGGATCGACCCGTATTCACCGGCTAGCTGCAAAGCGACGCCGTTTCTGATTACGGTAAACTACAATTTTTTGGATTAATCAAGGTCCAAGACTCGGTGATCAACCAAGACTGCTCCCTCCAACCGAAGAAGATGAAAGTTCGGCAAGAGAAGTACTATCCTGTCATACAACATAAGGTGTTGTCTACTTGGGTGTTCGCTGCAATAGCCCCCTCAACTTCGACCGCCCACAAAAGGAGAAGGACGGAGAAAATTCCCGCGGCTGCGACGAATCTAAAGGGTGCTGAACATAAACGCCCCGTGTCTGGGGGCATGGTGGTGCACACTGTTTATATGGCATCCGGGAAAGAGGATAGCCATATCTCTACGGGTCATCGACCACTCACCAATCCGTAACAAGGGCCCCGGAGCAACAACAGAAGCTCCAGGAAATGTTAACACAGATGGCCGTACTCACTGGGCCAAAAGAAAGCCCAGAAACGTCGTCAGAGCAGCGTCATGAATAAGAAACTGATGCTGAGTTCCTCCGCAGAATCCTCGAGAAGAAGGACAAAGAGGCAGCGGAACAAGTTGCCAACATAAAACGAATGGCGCTTTTATTCCAAGACATGGTCGGGATGATGTTACAGCCGGATCCTCCAGCTGAAGACCCTCCGATTATCCTTGAAGACGGTAGGGGAGAGACATCGAACCCTCTTCCGGCTTGTTCAGCAGCCAAGCAACCACGGAAGAGACCATTTCCAAAGCCGCCCTGGATGACTATATCGCTCAACAGATACGATCTCATTAGGCGAACGAAGCGGCCAACCAAATTGTTAAAACTGGACGACCATATCCGGGTTGGTACGACCAAATAAAGTACCTGCCAGGATATACGATCCCTAAATTCCACGTATATAAGGGGACGGGAAATCTACACCAACTCGTGGCACAATTCAGGGCATTGTGGGGCAACAACGGAGGTGACGATAAGCTACTGCTTCACCAGTTTGTTGGCAGCTTGTCGGAGACAGCGTTTGAATGGTACTCTGAGCTCCCGAATGACTCCGTTAAGACATTTGCAGAAATGGAGTTAATGTTTACGCAGAGGTTTGCAAGCGCTAGCGAGCGTACCGCGATCACCGCATTAATTAACGCCGGAGTGAAGCCAGGCGAAACATGGGTGCAGTACGCGATACGGTGGCGGAATCTATGGTCGAAGTGCGAGCAACACATCAAAGAAGAGCCTGCGGTAAGCATGCTCGTGGGTACTCTTGATCTGCAGGCGACCATATCCCAGTTCATGATGTTCTTCAAGCCAACTACCTTCTAGGCCTTGATTGACAACCTGGCCCAAATGGATAAGATGGGTCATAGACCATATTCTTCGAAGGTGGAACCTCGAAACGAAAAGGGGTAAGGGAAAGCGACCTTCGTCGCCAATGCTCAGCAGCAACCCAGTGGTCCGAAACCAACTGATCGCTAAGACGATAGACGGCGATTCTTTAATGAGAAACTGAAGCGCCCTTATTCGTTTTCCCGGGATAAAACGAGAAGACTGTTTAAGCTGGCGGTGCACAACAGGCTCATCACCTTGCCGGATCCAAAACGCCCATTGCAACCCGGTGAGGCCAATAATCCCAATTATTGCCCCTATCACCAAGTGGTAGGCCATCCAATCGAAAATTGCTTCATCTTCAAAGGCTGAATTGAGGACCAATACCAACAGGGAAAATTCGCACTGTCTGAGAATTGGAAAGTAAGCCCGCCTCAGCCGCACGCTCTTAAAAGGGGGGACACACTGGGGGCATCGTGCTCTTTTATAGAAGAAGCTCCATGGGAGGTCTCTCTTTCAGCCAAAACGAAAAGAATGCTGAAGGATCTCCAAACATGCCCAGCAATCAGGTGGAAAAATCCGCTGGAGCCCGAGGTTATTAAAGGAATGCTGAAGCCGCGCCCGATGTCAAGAATTGATAACGATAGTCAAAACGCCCATGTCCAACCGTCAAAGTCTTCGAAGAAGAAGAAGAAGACCAAAAAGCCCGTGAAGCATGGTGACAAGCGCACGGATCTGCAAAAATATATTGACGCGTTGGAAGAATATAACCAGAAAGCGCGAACCCCAGTCACACGCCAAGAGTTTCTCAACCATATCCTTGAAGACGGAGACAGCGACAAAGATGAAGGAGAAGACTCGTCAGATGAGCTTGAGGATTTATGGTAAGCTGCCACGTGATCTCTCACTCGCTGGTAGATGATGAAGAAGATCCTGATGTAGAGAAAATAGGGGCAGGTCCCGAACCGAAACTCCTAGGACCATCAGACGAGATGATTGACGTATTCCTGAATAAAGCCCGTCAGAAAAGTAAAGAAGACAATCAAGAGCGCGAACTGGCCATATTCGAAAAAGCCAAACGCCGACGACTGAATGAAAAGTTTAAAGCACTCCAGCCAGATCGAAGCACGTCTGCCGCAGACAAAAGAAAACTTAAGACAAGGAAACGATTCGCTAGAGCCCTGTCAATAGGAATGAAGTTTCCCTCTTTCAGAGTAAATTCTCCTGACGGTATACATCTCGATGAAGCGGACGCACATCCTAACTTCTGCTTATACCATCAGAGAATTGCACACCCTACCGAAGAGTGCATGGCCTTTGAAAACTGGTGGCAGGGATATGTTGCTTACTGACAACACGTTCAGCGGATAAAGCGCAAAGCTCGTCGGGAACAGAGAAGCACGGCAGATGAGTATAAAAGAACAGCCGGTGAATGTCACATGGTTAATTCCGGGGGATCGCAAGTTCTCACTTTCGGGAGTGATTCTGATGAAGAAATGGCCCTCAGCCCTCTTTTCAAGGAATCCATCTCTAAAACAGAAGAGATGAAGACCTGCGAGAACATTCAGCTGCGCAATCGCACGCTACCTGAAAAGAATCTCGGACCCGCAAACAAAGGATCGAACAAAAAGGATAAGGGAAAGAAAAGTTTCCTGAGGATATCACCTTCGATGACTAAGTCGTCGAAGAGCTGGCACCCAAGACCCCGCCCAAGAAAAACATGGTGGATTACAACGTTCTGGCATACCTGAGGAAGATACCCTCGCAGCTAAGCATTCTTGATACCCTCCTGCTATCTAAAGAGGCAAGAGATTCTTTGATCAAGGCACTACAAAAGCCCGAGCAATTCTAAGCTTTCCTTACCGAAGAAAAGATGAAGGACGAGCTGGAAGAAGTTCACACAGCTAACATCACTTTCAGCGATGAAGATCTCCTCCTCGGAACGTGTGAGCATAATCGTCCCCTATCTGTCTCTGGGTATTGCCATGACATTAAGACAGGGATGATCCTAGTTGACAATGGGTCCTCTGTCAATCTCCTAAATATGAGAGTGCTAAAAGAAATCTGCATGAGCGTTCAACACCTCGCTCGGAATAAAATCACTATCTCCGGATTCAACTCCCAGTCATCACGGACGCTTGGGTCTGTGATACTGACATTACGCTTTGGGCTACTCGTCACCGACATTAAGTTTCACGTCATTGATACCAAGACTTGCTACAACGCTTTGCTCAGCAGGCCTTGGTTACACGAGTACAATATCTTCCCTTATACACAACATCAGTGTATGAAGTACTTCAAAGATGGGTTTGAATACACCATGACAGGGGAGCTGAACCCATTTTTCGATTGAAGCTCTCCTCGAACCATTTCTGATGATAACGAAGTCCGAAAGTATGAAAATGCAAAGTACTTCTTACAAGACTTTGAAGACACGGAAAGATGCCATAAACCTGAGGATAAGAAAAAAGCAATCACCACCATTCCGGTCTTCAGGAGCGATACCGAGGAGGAAGAAGAGATAGTTTATTCGGGAACTCCCCGATACAACAAACCGGGACCGTCTACCCCTATTCTGGTTTTTGGCAGTGACTTTGAAGACGAGGTCAATGCAGTATTCTCGGCTCGTCCATCAGTGCAAGCCTTCATTGGAGATGATCAGAGTTTGCAGATCGCCATGGTTCCGCAAGAGCATTACAAAGAGCTCGACGCACTTGATACCTACAGTTTGCAAGAACTGCAGACGTTCTACGTCTCTCCCAGGCAAAAAGATGAAAATGCAATCCTCTTTTATCGATCCGTGGAAACCAAAGTGGAGAAAGAAATCTGGCATGACGCCGATTCTACGCTTGACAGGCTCCAGCCCATCCGTCTGCCCAGATACTACACAGAAGGATTAAAAAGGTTGTTGAGGCGCCAAGGCGTACCCTTCAAATAGACTACTCGACAAGCTCAATTCTACAACAGGATTTAGAACGTCCCCGGAACTCAGTGAAAATTGACCAACAGGAGAATGGAAACGATCGGGCTCAAATATGTTTAATCAAAGAAACGGGAGCGATTCCATGGCTACTACGTTATACATGATTTCGATGAAGAAGGAGATGCTCTGTTAGAAGACGCTAACCCTGAACCAAAACGAGGTCTCACCATGAAAGTGCCAAGTACATCGTTTGAAGAACAGATGGATAAGCTAATAAGGGAAGCGGGTCAAAAGGTCCAGGATGACCATAGCCGCGAAATGGCCATCTATGAAAAAGCCAGAACGCAGCGCCTCCTTTAGCAGGCTACGAAAAATGACGACGCCATTCGTCGCCATCCCGTCATACGGAAGACTCGACGCGGAAGCAAAAATGAACTGAAGAACGGAAAAAATGTTCGACAGCAGCAAAGCGGGTCCAAGAAGCCTCGCGATCGAAAATTGAGCAGCCGGGATCCGTCTCTTATAAAGAAGATGGGTCAAGCATATTCTTTTCCCCAAGACAAGAAAAGAAAGATATTCAGTCTTGTCATTAAACATCAGATGATTACCCTCCCGGAGTCCAAGCACCCTGAACAAGCAAGTGAGGTTCATCACCCAGATTATTGCTCCTATCACCGAGCGATAGGACATCCTCTCGAAGACTGCTTCACATTCAAAGACTGAGTAGAAGACCAGTATCAGCAAGGCAGGTCTGCTTTATCCAGCAGTTAGAGGGTAACCCCGCCACAGAAGCATGAACCGAAAGCCACATATGCAGCGAGAGTAGAGCCGGATCAACATCGGTCTTGGAAGCGATCTCGTACCTGTCACGTGATAATGATGTCGGAAGAAGGAGTCCCCGAGGATATGAATGACCTCTCCTAGTGCTTTGAAAACGATGATGATGAAGTGATCTCAGAGTTTCCACCGGCACCAAAAGAACTGGAAGATGGGATACATATTACGGTAGATAACCTCAGAAAAATCGACTTGGGGACGGCAAACGACCCACGGCCTACATTCGTCAGCGAGCTGCTGTCTAAAGAACAGGTGGCTACACTCAAAGACGTGCTCATGCAGTATAAAGACTGCTTCGCATGGAACTATTCCGAAATGCCGGGACTAGATCCAGAAGTAGCTGTGCACAAATTGGCGATATCTCCGGACATCAAGCCAGTTAAACAAGCGCCGAGAAGAATGCGGATCGAACTTGAAATAAGCATCAACGCCGAGGTCAAGAAGCTAATTGACTCCGGCTTCATCTAAGAGATTCAGTACCCTGACTGGATTGCCAACATCATCCCAGTGATGAAGAAAAATGGGACGGTGCGTATCTGCGTAGACTTTCGGGACCTCAACAAAGCATGTCCGAAGGATGACTTTCCCGTACCGGTTACCGAGTTGATGATAGACAACACGTCAACTCATGAAGTTTTCTCCTTCATGGATGGCTCATCAGGGTACAATCAAATAAAGATGCATCTCGAAGACCGAAAGCATACCGCTTTCCGGACCCCGCTAGGCATATTCTGCTACAAAGTGATGCCTTTCGGTCTGAAGAACGCCAGCGCTACCTATCAGAGGGCCATGACGAAGATTTTCGATGACCTCATACATGAAGTCGTTAAATGCTATATCGATGACCTTCTGATGAAAAGCAAATCGCACGAGGAGCATTGGGAGCATCTAAAAATAGTGTTCCAATATCTTCGGAAATACAACTTGAAGATGAACCCTCTGAAATGCACGTTCGGAGTTTCCTCGGGAAAATTCCTAGGATTCATCGTACGACATCGAGGCATCGAAGTAGACCCGTCGAAGATCAAAGCGATCATGGAAATGCCCCCGCCAAGAACTCTTAAGCAACTGCGGCCTCTCTAAGGGAACCTCGCCTATATTCGACGGTTCATAGTCAACCTCTCCGGCAAATGCCGCCCCTACAATCACCTAATGAAAAAGGGGAACCCGTTCGTCTGGGATCGCAAATGCCAAAGCGCACTGGACGAAATTAAGCAATACCTGCAGAATCCGCCGGTACTGACCGCTCCAGTCAAGGGAAAGCCTCTCATCCTGTACACAACCGCATTTGAAGGTTCCTTAGGCGCACTATGGGCACAGGAAAATGACCAAGGAAAAGAGAGCCCTCTATTATTTGAGTCGAGCTCTCCTAGGGGAAGAAAATAACTACTCTCCCATCGAAAAACACTGCCTGGCAGTAATCTTCGTGATAACGAAGCTCAGACACTATGCGTTGGCGCATGAGGTCCACCTCATATCAAGAGTGGACCCTCTCAAATATTTGATGTCAAGAGCCATACTAACAGGGCGGCTCGCTAAATGGGCCCTACTCTTAATGGAATTCTCGATAACATATCGACCGCTCAAGGCAGTGAAAGGCCAGGCCATCGCCGACTTCCTCGCTGAGCATCCTATACCTGCCGATTCACCCCTAAATTGCGAATTGCCAGACGAGCACTCGTTTGACACGATCGACAGGGAGAAAGGAGAGAGTGACACCTGGTGGGAACTCTACTTCGACGGGGGATCTTCTATGAAGAAGCGAAAGCACAACTCCCCCATAATCAAGTCTGGGGTAGGCCTCATTTTCGTGACTCCACAAGGAGGGATAATGTGCTTTGCCTTTTACCTAACAGAGCTGAGGACAAACAATGAAGCCGAATATGAAGCTTTGTTAGCAGGACTTGAGATCGTCGTTGACATGGGGATCGAAAACCTTATCATATATGGAGACTCCCAGCTGGTCGTTAGCCAAGTAAATGGTGATTATCAAACGTGCAAACCAGAGTAGGTGAAGTAAGGCGAGAGAGTGCAACAATTACTGATTCAAACCCCTGCCTACGCCCTGGAAAGTATACCGCGTGCGGAAAATAGCAAAGCAGACGCGTTAACCAAACTTGCTAAAGAACTGGCTGACGAAAACCTCGATGACGTGAGGATCGTTGTGCAAAGCCGTCGGGTTCTTGCACCGGCAAAAATATCTCCTGAGTCGTCCGAAGAAAAGAGAGGGACCGAGCAAACGACCCTACAAATAAAAGACCAGGAAAAGGCTAAGGATTGGAGAGAAGTCTTTATAGACTACTTCAAATCTCGACGAACACCTGAAGATGCGTCCTTAAGACATCAGCTCATGAAACGAGCTCTATCCTTCGCCTTCGTCAATGACACTCTATTTAAGAGTTCATTTGATTCTCTATGGATAAGGTGCCTGGGAGCTGAAGAAACAAGGAGAGTCGTCCAAGAAACTCACGACGGACTCTACGGTTCTCATCAAGCCGGGCCGAAGATGAAGCTGAAGATCAAAAGGATGGGCTACTATTGGCCCACGATGATCCAAGACTGTCTCGAATACGCGAAGCAGTGCCACTCGTGTTAGATTCATGGGGACTTTATCCACCAGCATCCAAATCCGCTACATCCAACGGTGGCTAGCTGGCCGTTCGAAATGTGGGGAACTGACATAATCGGGCCCATTGAACCAGTATCGTCCAGAGCCCATCGGTTCATACTGGCGACAACTGATTACTTCTCCAAATGGGAAAAAGTAGTACCACTAAGAGAAGTGAAGACGGAGAATATTCTCCATTTCTTCAAGATACATGTCATCTATCAGTTCGGCACTCCACGACGGATTATCTCCGATAACGGGCCAGCCTACAGAAGCCACAAAATCAGCCGCTTCACACAACAACATAATATAGAATGGAGATACTCTTCATTCTACAATCCCAGAGCCAATGGTCTGGCTGAAGCTTTCAACAAGACCTTGACGAAGATCGTGAAAAAGACGGTATCCAAAATAAGAAGGTGTAATACCCAGTTCCTTTATATGCCTAAATCCGTATTCCTTTTTAACCTATAAAATTTTATTTATAATTATTTATTATTTTAAAACTCCCAATCTATTGTAGTTCTTCCCTCTCCTTTCCCAGACCCTAATCCCAATTCCTCATGTTATTGTCCAATTTATATAAACCTCAATTTATATACACCCATCTCTTTTCATATTTTATTTAAACTCAAAACCCTAACTTTTCCCCTTCAACCCATTTCTTTTATTCATTTAAAACTAAACCCAAAAAACCATCCTTTCCTTTTATTAATAAATCCCCTCGTCCCATTCCCTTTAAATAAACTAAATTTCCTTTTATTCTAAAGCCCGACCCAGCATAAATCCCCTCAGCCCATTCCCTTATTTTTCATAAACTAAATCTCCTTTTAAATCCCCCGGCCCGGCCCTCACTTCCTTCTCCTCATAATTCTCTTTATTTTAATTTATTCTGGCCCACTCATTCTGGCCCGCTTCCTCCGCACCCGCGCTCCAAACCGACCCGGCCCACACCCTTACCATCTTCCCTCCCGTTGCGTTCTTCCCGCCCATTACTGCGCCTCCGCCCACGACGCTAACGCCAGCGGCCACGTCGCCCGCGCCCACGCCCAAGACGTGCGCCGTTACCCTTGCGATCCCCTCGTTTTCTCTATCTCACCCTCTCTCTGTACCTCTCTCTTTTTCACTTCCTCTCTCTCCCCTGCACCCACTAACCGTATCCCCTGCACTCCGATTCCCTCACCCGCTCCCCTCGCTGGAGCTCCGACCTCCATCATCTCTCCTCCCTACACCGAGCACCTCCACCGAACCCAACCCCAACAGTGCACTTCCACCGTCGCTTTCTCCTCGTCGACACCCTCACTCCCCCTTTTCACAAAATTTCCCCCGATCACCCAAGAACCCAACCTCAAAGCTTCACCCTACAGCCGTGGCTGAGCTCCCCATCGCCTCCTTTCTCTCCACTTCATCTCCTCGCCTCCATCCACCAAGCTCCGACCACGACCACCCTTAGTCGCCTCCGCACCTCATCCCCTTCCATCTCCTGCCCGAGCACCTCGCCCTTGCAACCTCGCCGAACCCTTCATCACCGCCGACGACTACCACCGAGCCTCACCCTCGCAGCCCCGACCTCGTCATCGTCGTCGACGCCCCCTGCAATTATCCCTCCTCTCTCTCTCTTTCTCAGTTCTCTCTCTCTCTCTAATTCTCTCTCCCTCTCCCTCTATTCTCTCTAATTCTCTCTCCCTCTCCCTCTGTTCTCACTATTTCTCTCTCTCTCCCCAATCCCTCCTCTCTCTCTCTTTCTCAGTTCTCTCTCTCTCTCCCTCTCTAAACCTCGCCCGTCTGTCCCTTTTCTATCAACCTACTACCACCACACAACACCGCCTGAGCTCGCAACAGCCCATCCCCAAGCTCGAGCCAAGCCCAAGCCTAGCCGAGACTCGTCGCGTGCTTGCTACTCCATGCCCGGGACGTGTCACTACTGACTTCGCTGCCGCGCCATCAGTTCACCATCTCCAGGCAAGTTTCATACTTGCTACATCCTAATTTGTATTAGTTACGAACTATAATTTTATAAATTCCATACTTAATATCCTCAATAAATTATACGACGCAACTGTTTGATGCATGACCTCAATGGAAATACTCACCTAATTTGACGGAACTCATTGGTATAGTTTGGCCCGTATGGATGTGAATCTAGTGTGTGAATTTTATTGGAAAATACGACTATTAACGACTAAAACGACAACCCCCAAGTTTACCCGTAAAACTGAAAATTTCTTGTATCTGAAAACCGTTAAAATTACCATAAATTATATTCATACTGGAATGATGCGTTCGAGGGCTCAAATTGAAGACGACTCGACGAACTATAACTCTATGCAAGTTTCTAATTGTTTATGTACTTAAACTGTGGCAATATTTGGATCGGAGTGCGACTCTGGACTGCAGTCCAGAGCGACTCTAGTTGTTGTTTACTGTCCCGTAATGGGTACCACACTGTTTGCTTAATTCGTAGGTTGCGGAACTCCACTGTATATTAAAGGTGAATCTGTTATCTAGACAACACAAGTGGTTTTATTCTGTTTCATCATCATTTGCTATTGAACCTGTAATTTAAAGGATCGGGACGTATAACAGTCTCAACAGAATCAGAACTGACATATTAGTATTGAACAGTGTATAACTCCTAACGTACAGAAGCGATTGAGAAACTGTCTGTTGCGTTGGAAACCTTACTGAAAACTATAGATTTCATTCAATTGTAGCGTCACTAAAATCTGATCCCAACTGGGATTAAAATGCGTTGCGAAACGGACTTCCGATTATGAAACCGGATTTCCAGCCATGAACGCTTAAAATGAAATAGCCATAACTAATGATCCTGAAACCCGATTGCCGTGAAACCAAATTCTATGGTTAGATAATTAATCATACTATTTATTCTCCTTTTATCGTTTCGCTAAACTATACACGTTTTATTTATGATAAATATTGCAAGTGGTAGAATACTGATTTATAATATTTTAATCATGCTTTATATACCGTTTCCTCATCATATCATACTTATGTCATTGCATTGATAACGTAGTGATCATGTGTATTAACCAGTGTTAGGTATTAGTGATGATTGTGGCAAGTACGTTAGTGTTCGTGTATAAGTGAATAAGTGAAAGTGACACGTACTTGTACACAATCAATGAACCTTATTATTCTATTGCATTGTCGACGTCTGTGGGACGCGTGTACGTGTGACTATAAGTGGTATGGGATACTTATGAAAGCTCTTGCATGGGTGTCACAGATAAGGCACCAGACACTGCAATTTATCTTAGGTATTAGTCGGGACGTGCTTGATGGAGGTCCTGCCTCCAGTTCTCGCGCAGACTTGTCACAGACCGATTGGTATTTGAGGTTATGGTTAGCGTTTGATGTAGACCACGGGGTGTGGGGTAGTTTGAGTGTGAGTTCAACATAATCTTGGGAGTCCCTTGCCGGCTTATATATATGGAGATATATGGAGATTTACAGGGTACATGATTATTACCGTGAGTTACATGTTGGGCCCGTGGTCCCTTGCCCTTGGGTGGAGGACACTCGCGAGTGGTTGACTCTCACACTTGGACTGACGGTAGGCTTAGTTACCCGTACAGTAAGACTTAGAGACTGATAGGGATGATAGCATCAATATACATACTTACTGTGTTGACATACTTGGCATATTATTTTACTGCTTTTACTGTTCCACTGCATTGATTACTATATGTTCATGCCTATACCGTCTTTAAGTTACTGTTATATATATTTATTATCACTATTAGAGTTATCACTTGGATTTATATATTATATTGCTATTGTGTCGCTCTGACGACCTGAGTATGCATGCTCATTGCGAGGAGAGGATTTAGCCGGGACCAGGACCAGACGTACATCACGGACATCTTGTTTAGCTATCCAGAATTATTCCCTTTTGTTGCCCATCAGGTCAGTTCTTTATATTGTTTTGTTCCAGTTACTGTATTTCTCATTACCTGCGCATTTTTACTGATTACCACTTGAAGCTAGAAGCCGAAGTGTGACTACGGCAGGAAATTTCCTTGATCGTAGGAGTATGGCTGGCCTTGTTAACCCCTCATATTCCGTATATTGGGAAGCGGGGCGTGACAGAAGGACTAGCACGAGAGACTGCATGAAGCTCTCTTGGCGTATCGAGCCACGTTCAAAACGTCCACAAACACAACGCCGTATGCATTGGTATTCGGCGCTGAAGCAGTAATCCCCTTGGAGATAAAGCTACCCTCCTTACGAGTGGCAGTTCATTATGAGCTAATGGATGAAGAGAATGCTCATCTTTGGCTTGAGGAACTTGATGCCCTCGACGAAACCCGGCTCATGGCGCAGCAAAGCTTGGAAGCTTACAAAGCAAAAATAACGCGCTCATACGAGAGATTGACTAGGCCAAGAACATTCCGCCAAGGCGAACTCATGCTAGTGGTCAAAAGACCTATGATCCCCAATCGTGCCAAACGGGGGTAATTTGAGCCGAACTATGAAGGCCCGTACATCATAGACAAAGTCTACCAGGGTGGGGATTACTTGCTCATGGATATGCATGGCGAAAGACCCTTCAGGCCAATAAACGGCCGTTTCTTAAAGAAATACTACGCCTGACCGAGACGTCTATAAACTACTACAGACCGCAGCATCCCAAGGCTGACGCAAAAAAAAATGGTACGTCCATAAGCGAGATGGGTACGGATGAAAACCCAAAAGGGCTCCGTGAGTAAAAACAGTAGTACTACCGGCTAGTTTGTGAAAACCCGAAAGGGCGCAATCTCGTTAAAAGACACTTGCAAAGTCCTTTCGACCCTGTAAGGAGAAAATACCTGCGCGAGATCCTTACGACTCATAAGGGAGCAACACACTTAAGAATCCCCACGATTCCTAAGGAGAAAACACACTTACGAGATCCTCACGACTCGTAAGGAGAATTCCCCTTTGAGACCCTCACGGCTCATAAGATTCAAAAGCCTTAAGCTACAGGGATCTGAACCTGTTCTTAAGCCGTCACAATCCCCAGATTGCCCTATAAGTGGTCCAATACTGGCCCTTGTATACAATCCACGGGCACGAATAAACATTTCCCTAACAAAGTCCCACCAGTGACTAGGGATATGCTCACACGGTGAACGACCCTTGTAAGTCCTCTCGACTTTTAAGGAGAAAACACTCTTGTAAGATCCTTACGACTTATAAGAGAACATACATATAAGAATCCTCATGATTTTTAAGGAGAAAACACACTTACTAGATCCTCACGATTCGTAGGGAGAAACACCTTTATGAGACCCTTACGGCTTATGAAGTTAAAAGCCTTAGTCGACAGGATCCTAACCCTGATTGCTAAGCCACCTTTGTTCAAACCGACAACGGCAAATGATGATTCGCTCCTGACAATATCTCAGTTGTAGCGATATTGATTCCTAAATCGGTATCAGATCCCAAGTCTCATACTCACGACAAAAGTCAGCGAGCCAAAAATGCATATGAAATAGCCGAAATGATGGGGCAACTTGCAACAAAATCAGCAAGTAAAAATATATGCATACAAAATAGTCGAAATGGTTGGGCAACTCGCAATAAATAACAGCTAGTAAAAAAATTGCCGAAATGATTAGGCACCGCGAAAAATAGCCTAAATGATTAGGCAATCGTGACTTTCGTGATATAAAAAACTGAAATGATAGAGCATCGTGGAAAGAAATAAAAAAATGAAAGAATGAAACTTTTGCCCTACAGGCAGTCCATACTGACCCTTGTATACAATCCATGGGCATAAACAAAAAGGGAACCACATGTCCCCCACCAGATCCCGTTAAAAGGGAAAGTCAGATCTCAACAGTAACATCTGCATCCCAGAAGATCAACAACGACATTCCTTCTTATGCCAGCAGGGCACGGAAGAGACACAACGAAATGGAACCATGGCAAAGTCCCTAGTTCCAAATCTTAACGGCAACATCTACAGCCTAAAAATCAGCAACGGTGATCCTCCTCATTCCAACAGGATTCAGACGCGACAATCAATCTCGGAGCCACGGCAGAGTCCCTAGTTCTAAGTCTCGACGGCCACATCTACAGCCGGGATACCCATAACATCGTTCCTCTTCATTCCAGCCGGATTCAGACGTGATAATCAATCTTGGAGCCACGACAGAGTCCCTAGTTCTAAGTCTCGACGGACACATCTACAGCTTGGAGCCCCACAACAGCGTTCCTGCTCATTCCAGCAGAATTCAGACACGACAATCAACCTCGGAGCCACGGCAAAGTCCCTAGTTCCAAATCTCGACGTTTCACAGACAACCTAGAGACCACCTCGACATTCATCTTGTTACAGCAGACGCAACGTCAGCAAAGCGGAGCCATGGCAAAGCCCCTAGTTCCAAATCTCGAAGGTTCACAGAAAGCCTAGAGACTATATCGGAGCCGCGACAAAGTTCCCAGTTCCATGGCTCGGCGGTGCATAGACAACCGAGAGTCAAATCCTGACTCCATATGGCTAAAGTCAATACCGACCCCGTATGGCTAAAGTCAATCCCGACCCCGTATGGCTAAAGTCAACCCCTGGCCCTGTAGAACACGGCTAAAATCATTCCTAACCTCGTGGAAAACGGCCAAAGTCAACCCTCGACCTCCCCCATCGAAGCAATGCTTTGACTCGGGAGCAGGTCAGCTCATCAATCACTTACGAGTCCTCTTGACTTGTAAGGAAGAAAATTCTATTGTGAGATCTTTACGACTCTCAAGAGAAAACACACTTAGGAATCCTCACGATTCCTAAGGAGAAAATACACCTACGAGATCCTCTCGATTCGGAGGGAGAAAAATCTTTATGAGACCCTCACGGCTCATAAAATTGAAAAGTCTTAGGCAACAGATCTGAACCTATTTCCTAAGCCATCGCTACCCTGCAAAGAGTCCAAGATGGATAGCTACCTACTATCTACAGGCCATAATTGCTAAAATCACATGACGACAACACAACAAAGAGAAGAAAGCAATAGTAGAAGAAAAAAATGTGTATCTTTTATTCATGAATTCAATTGAGTACAAGACGAATCATATAAAAGAATAAAAAAAATGGATACATGTTATTCAAAGATTACAAATGTTTAATTGATACAAAGGCGACTACTGAGAAGGAGGCATTTTCAATAAGTCAGTCAGTTGCGCGCGCGCTCCTCTCAACTCCTTTTCATGGTCAACCGCTGCGGCCAGCTCCGCTTCGACTCGAGCCCATTGCTGCAAGCCAGATGAAAGTTTCTCATTGATTTCCCATTGAGCAACTTCGCGATTCCGCGTAACCCGCTCCAGAAGGTCGAGCTTTTACCTTAGTGCTAGTCCGTCCGAAATGCATTGTCGCAAATTGTCAAAGAAAACCCTCAATTGCGCAGCGTTTGCTTCAAATTGAGCGCGCAGCCGGGCGGATTCACCTGAAGCCTCCTCGCATTCCTTCCGCCTCAAGGTTACTTCTTGTTCGAAATGGCGGAAGAAGGGAACGCTCTGCTCAACCCATGCAGCCCGTTGAGAATTCAAAGCCAACATTTCTGGAACGGGACGCCTGAACTCAATCTTATCCAGACAGGCCTCGATCTTCCTGCAGTAGTTAACCCTAGACTCAATGACGCCCTCGTTATGTAAGTTCACGAGCATCGCCAATATAAGATTAACTTCGGCGACAAAATCTGCAGCAAATGCAATGGCCTCGGTGTCAAGGTCCTCGACGAACTCACTTAACATCCACAGGCTATTTGCAGCACCCCTGGAAGAAGGGCGTCTAGCAAAAGGCCCTGCCGGCATGGGAATCTAAGACTCGAAGGGAGCTGGAGTCGGTGTGATTGCTTCAAAACAAATCATAGTCAGATACCGGCTTAAGAGATAAAGAAAATGCAAGAGCGATGAAGGCTACTATACCGGCGTCGACAGGCGGCAGAGCTGGGAGTACTGGTGGTGCGACAATTCTCTCGTCCTCTCCTTCAATTTGTAGTGCTGTAATCAATTTAAAGTTAGCAAAAGCAGGGTCATCTGTTAAAGAAAAGAAAGGATGTCGGTTAGAAACGATATTAACCGGCACCAGTAGGCAAAGCGACTTCCGACTGGAAGGAGAAATATGGATTCAACACCTGATAAAGATTATTGAAGAGAACTCCTATAAGGTTGCGACGATGCATGGTCAGTACAAAGGAGATGACAACCACAATTTAAATTAGACAAATCGCAAACCCATACCTTCCAGCATTTGAGAGGACACGAGAGAAGGCGAAGGGCCGGGGACCGTCAAAGCAGCAACCGGTGACGCTTCTTCAAGTGACACGACCTCAGCGCTCACCACACCTGCATTAGAAACAAAAGAAATGCATCAGAAGAGATTGAAAGTGATTGCGGAATAAAAAGGAAAACAATGACCCAAGATCTACCTGATGAGTCGCCAATCGAAACCACGACAAGAGCATCACTAGGCGTAGCGACTGCTTCGCTCTCCTCCATTGGAAGGGTTTCACTTCCCGTGGCTTCATCCCCCGATTCTATGAGAGCCGTCGTGACACTCGCAATGCCAGGCGATGGCAGGGAATCGCAAGGGGAAAGAGTAGCAGTTGGGGCAGTCCCGGACTCCTGAGAAAGAGTGGCCACTTTGGGCTCGGTGATTGCTGTCATCTCACCTACCACCTCCTGACCAGGACTTGGCCCTGCAGGGTATAATATATGAGAATCTGAAGATCAAACTCTAATAAAAGGACCCAGTGTTACGTCACCTTGGGACGACCTTTCAATTGCCTCCCGAGCCGCGCGTACTACCTGTCTATGAGCGGTAGACAGGGCAGCCAGAGCACCCTTTGGAGAAATAGGGACAGGGGAAGCAGTGCTCGAGCCTGCACCTACAGCCAATGTGGCATCACATTCTTTCGTTGCACGCCACTTGCGCATCCTTTTAGCCTGAGCCGCGAGAGCTGACCTCCTCAGGACTTTCGATAAAGGTAGACTATCATCTGAACCAAGTTCTGCCTCCGGCGCCATTATGATGTCCATCATCGGCTACTTCTGCGAGACCCCTGGTGGCGACTTAGGGATAGCCGTGGCTGTAGTGGCCGGCGCTAACGATACCGCTGCGTCACCACTCGCGATCGGCACTGCACTTGGGATAACCTGAGTCGAGATAATCCCCGCAATAAGATGAAAAAGAAGAGTTAGTTTACCCATAAAAAAGAGGAATGAAGGCACAGTGAGCTGAAATATACCGAGGCCCAAGAAAGCGTGAAGCCTTTCCTCCTCTTCGAAAGTCTTGAGGGAGGCTGCAAGAGCTTCTTCGGCGGAGATACCTGTTGAATAAGAAAGCGTTAGTCAAAGCATAGTAATTAAAATGACTACGAAAAGATAAAACTGAAGTATACCTGACTGAGCAATGGTGATCAGTGCTGCCTCATTGCGAGCCAATTGCGCTGAAACCGCGATAGCAGCCTCCAGGTCGGTATCATCCAGCGCCATGAATAAACCTTCATTGGTCCCGTACTCACTCAAACCCTCGCTATAGGGAGCATGGGGCTCTTGACCAAGTATGACGTCGAGAGAAAACATCGACTTCTTTTTCTTCTGTGAGCCAGTGCCGGGAGCCGATAATACAAGCTTGCGCTTGGCGGGAAATTTGGGGTAACGAGTCCCTATCTCCGCACCCACACCGGACTCGGGTGACGCCGCAGCTACCGCTTTTTCAGGTACATGGGGTAGGGGCAGCTCACATATAACGCGTGGTACCAAAACCACATCGGCTTCTCTCAAGGGAGGATGGACGATGGTCCGTCACTTCAGAGGAACGTTTGGATTACCCGCTGGGGTGGTGCCCTTACGGTCAAGCAGCAATCGCTTTTCTTCTCTAATAACGGCGTCCATCGAATGCTGATACCATGCCACATATCAGTTCAGGGCTTTTGGAACGCAGCTCGGCTCACTAATAAAGAAATTAGAGCCAGTGTTCAACCGCATAAAATGGTGCAACGCGATCCGGATACCCTCTTCAGTAGCAACCAATTCTGCCAAGAAGGCCTCGAGTGGGACGCCCTGATTATAGCTTAATTGTTGGGCAAAGCGATGCGGGTTGTACCTCATGAACAATGCCAAATCAGGCTGGGCGAAGTAATTGCCCGGCCTGATGGAGCATAAATGAATAATTTCCCGAGCTTTCAAGGTAGAGGCCCCATCTTTAAAAATATTTCGTAATGGCTGCACCGTTTTTGCGGATTTTTTACCGATGGTTATAACCTTATCGGTAAAGGTTATACCATCTCTAACCGTGCGCGGACGAAGGAGCAAATCCCTAGCTTCCTGCTGTGTCGGATTTACAATGGACGCGTCAACTAGCCGCATAATCCGAGGGAAGTTATACTTGTCGTAGAAGAAAGGCCTTTTATAAGCGCCGAAAGTGCCAAGTACATGTAGCTCGATCCATGACATAAAATAATGCATCGAGAAGTTCACGTGCTGCACCCCTGGTTCAGTAGCGTCTACCGCCAAGCTAAGGCCGTGATACAAATGGGCTAACCCAGCGATTCCGAAGGCTACTTGCATCCCAATAACCATTCGGTGAGCTGGATAAAAAACGGACGGCCTCATATGACGAGGGTGCATTGGAAGCACAAACCAGCTTAGCCATATCCGAGGAACCCCAAAAAGAACGCTTCTTCGTCGATCCCAGGAGCTACAAGCTCTGCGAAAGAGACGGCCGGGGTGTTGGGGAGAAAGAAACTCCTCTGATCTACCTCCATTGCCGGCTGGTTGTCCAAACCAAAACTAAAAGGATCATCGAGTTTGGCAAATTTCGCGGCTTCCTTCGACCGGACTTTTGAGCGGAGAAAACGGGTGATGAAATCTGTGAAATTAACCCCACAGCTTCCGGATTCGAGAAAAAGGTCTCATAGATATTCAACACCTTAATCAAAGTGGGGAATTGATGTTGAATGGTGTTCTCCGGGGTAAGGCCTGTCATCACTGACTTGGCAGCAAAGACGTACTCGTCCGGAGGAAGCATCTCCTCGTAGTGTTCTCCCCTAACCGGTAAGCCAGAAATCTCTACAAACTCCACTAAAGCGATTGAGACTTCTCGATCCAACAGAAGGAAGGTGTGGGTCGGAAGATTCTATTGCTCCAGAAAAGCCTTGACCCACCAGGCAGGAGGCGTAGAATATTGAAAAAGAGAATCGTAAATCGCGGGATACAACCCAAGCTTCAGCAGCTGCGACTTCTTGGCTAACAAAATATAGCGGGCCTATTGCAAATACCCAGCTGGATGACGAGGAGTTAGGCCTATCATATATGGTTGTCTCCAAAGGCGCGACTCGCCTTGACATATACGTCGCCCTAAAGTATCCAAAGCCATTAGAGGCTGTACGGGTATCGCAGCCATAGAGGGCTGAAAGAGACCCTCTAAAGTCCAGTTGACCTCCTCCACGGTATAGTTCCCCCGGGGTGGGTCGGCGTAGTAGATCGCCGAAATAGGCTCCGAAGGTGCTGCGCAAGAAAAGCTACGCCGATCCCTGATGATCTGATTGTACCACGTTCCCCCATAAATGAAGGTTCTTTTGTTCCGGATCATGATCTTTGATCGGTGCAAACACTCCTTATCAACAGGCGCTTCATGGAATCCGCTTTCCGAACGGAAAAATGGGAAAGAAGTGTCGAAAGACATAGTACCTGCGCGGAAAAGAACAAAATTTTCAGCCGTCAATGCCACAGTTTAAGTCCTGGCACTTGGCACTTTAAATTCATGCCGCACTGCAATGCAGTAAAAAAGGACCAAGGGGGACCCACACAATCTAAATGATAACTTATCATTAATGAAACAGTCTCATTATTACGATCTAAATGATAACTCATCATTAATGAAACAGTCTCATCATTTGATGAGACAGTCGTTAAATGAGGAAATCCTAAAAGGATTCTCATTTAATGAGGGCCCCTCGGGCCAAGGAGTAAATCTCCCTTAAGAGCAGTGCTCTTCAACAGATATGACATCTGTCATAATTAAAGATGAAGGAATAAAAATTCCAAATTTTTTTTTGAAGAGCTACGCTCTGAAAATGGAATAATCCATAAAAAAAACTTTAAGAAGCAAACCTTTATTGAGTTAAAAACTCTGAGATCTTTAAGATCTGCGAGATGAACTCTAATAGTTCTTCTTTAAAAATGGGTTAAGAGACCCTAAGAAAGATCTCTTTAGATCTATGCGAGCAAAGCTCTGTTAACAAAACTCTAAAAAAGTTTTCTTAGATCTATGATCTGAAAAGAGCAGGGCTCTGTTAATGGGTGAAACCCTAGATTATTAACTAATCCCTTCAAAGATTTAATCTTTACCTAAATTTTTGACAGGGTTCTATCCCTAAGAAAGTTCTTAAGGCAAAGAGCTATGCTCCGAAGGAGAATTAATTCTCAGAAAACAAGAAAGAAGATGAACAGAGATAATCTCAAGGGACAAAGGCCTTATTTATAGGCACTGAGAGCCGTTCCAACTTCTGAGTTGATCCAATGGTATAGATGCTGCCACCGCTGCACTTACGTATAGGCCACGTGAGCGCAACGGTAGGGGGCATTTGTTTCCACAATCAGAGCAAATCTCTTTTCAAATTTTGAAATTTGAAATGAAGTAGCGCTTCATAGCAACGCCAGTGCTGAGAGTCAAAGACTCTGAGGCAGCGCTCATGTGCAAAGCACGTGAGCACTACCACTAAGAGCGCTGCACTCTAAGAAGCGCACCACGTGCAAAGCACGTGAACGCTATCGCTAAAAACGCTACACTCTAAGCAGCGCACCATATACAAAGCACGTGAGCGCTAGCGATAGAACAAAATGTTCTCGGCTCTTAAATCAAAGATACAACGAACATGATTAAAAATCATCAATTGACCAGAATAAAATTCTGTTAAGGAAACATTTCTCAGAATCTTTCCAAACAGGAAAGATTATGCTCTGAAAATCAGAGCACCGTTGGATCAATGATCCAATGGTGATTAAAAATCACCAAAATACAGAATAAATTCTGTATGAGAAAAGATTTCCCAATCTTGTTAAAAACAAGAAGATTGCCTTCTGTAAAATAGAAACCCTACGATCAAAGATTCAACGGTGGGAAATATCCCCAAATCAATTAAAGAAAACATCTCTTTAACTGATTCAACAAATTAGCCAACCTTATATAATGGCCCCAAGACTTCAAGTCAGATAGAGAGGAACCCCCCTCCCCCAAACTTTGAGAAAGTTCAAAAAGACGAGCAAGCTCTCGGCGGAAGAAGAATTTCTTCGATGTAAAATAAAGAGATCAAAGTATCTCATCAGAAAAAGAACTTAGTTCTTATGCTAGGTCATAGATCTATAAGGAAAAACATCTCATTATAAAAGGGAGGGAGAATAATTCAATTCTCTTAGGATCACAGATCCATAAAGGCAAAGCTTTTCACCAAAAACATAAGAGATTGAAATATCTCCTATAAAATAAGAAATTTATTCTTAGATCCATGAGACAAAGTCTCTTATAAGAGAGAATTTAATTCTCAGAGAGCAGAGTTGCCTAAAAAGAGCCTTAGCACTCCAAATTTAAAGAAGCGCTCTGCGCTCATTGTCTGGCGCACAACGCCAAGCGCGCCACGTGCTCCTCACGTGTGCGCTATTTCACCAGAATCGCTCTGCGCTCATTGTCTAGTGCTCAACGCCAAGCGCGCCACGTGCTCCTCACGTGTGCGCTACTTAACAGAAGCGCTCTGTGTTCATTAACTGGCGCTCAGCGGCAAGCACACCACGTGCTCCTCACATGTGCGCTGAGAGAACATAAACTGTTCTTTAAATAAAGCCTCAGAGCTATAATGAGTGCTCAGCACTCAATAAAAGACAAAAACTGTTGTCAGAACCCAAACCAATGCTCAGTATTCTTAAATGAAAAGGATTGAGCCTAATTAAATGTCCAACATTTTAACTGAATGGGCCGAGCCCAAGTTGGCCACGGATCCCTAATTCAGATTAATTGAGCCCATATGCTCACAAATCTTTGATCTTAGTCCCAAATTGGACTACAGATCTCCCAACCAATATTGGTTCAAGGGTACATCTCTTCACTCCTCTGATATTTGTCGTTGTAATCCTTCAACGTCTTAAGAGAGGTGACGGGTCCCGACAACCAGACATTTCAAGGACTGTGAGATCCTTAAACTTATGGACTATGATGCCATTAAACTTTACAGACTATGATGTCTCTAAACTACCATGGACTGTGGGATCCTTAAACTCATAGACTTTGATGTCTTTAAACTTTACAGACTATGACATCTTTAAACTACGGACTATGATATCCTTAAACTCCATGGACTATGATATCCTTAAACTTATGGACCGCAAAGTCCCTAAACTAAAACAATAGGGCCCAAATGCTCTTTTGTTGGATCTAAATGATCCCGTTAAGTTGATCTTAGTCTAAAATTAGACTAACGTGTCCTTAACAAACGTTAAGTTGATCTTAGTCTAAAACTAAACTAACGTATCCTTAACAAACGTTTAAATTGATCTTAGTCTCAAATGAGATTAACGATTCTTAAACCCAACCCAAACCCAAATCTATGAAAATACAGATTTGGACTAATCCAAGCCCTACGGGCGACAACATAAATTAGTCTCCATATACAATCCACGGTCAAACAAAAATAAAAAAAAACACACGACATGAAGTGACTATCTAGAGAAGGAGAAAGTTGTTGCCGCGATGCGGTAGCATAATTAACTGCAGGGGCTTGCACCTGCAGGGAAGAGCATCCCCACAATCAAAAACCCCTCAAACGAGGGGGAATCTGACGAAGTCTGATACAACGGCCGCATCCGTCTAAATCTCCGATATACGGTGCCATAAATCAACTTGGCATCTTCGGAGAGGTGGACGGATAAATCCAAATAGCATCTGCCCCTAAATTCAGGTAAGACATTTGTCTTCCCCGTCTTTCGGAGGAGAACAACAATCTCTTCTGTTTTTGTGAAAGACTTCGTCTTTATTTTATAGATCTATGATCTGAAGAGAATTAAGTTCTTCCCCCTCACTTTTTATGATGAGATGCTATGATCTCTTTTGTGAAAGACCTCGGTCTTATAGATCTATATCTAGAAAAAGAAATAGGTTCTTCTTCTCTTATGAGATGATTTTATCTCTCTATTTTATCTACCTTGAAGAAATTCTTCTTCTTCCAAGTGCTTGCTCTTCTCTTTGAAATTTCTCAAAGTTAATGACGGGGGGGGGGGGGGGGTTCCTCTATGCAAGACTTGAAGTCTTGGGTCCTTTATATAGGGGAGGATGATTTGTTGAATCAGTCAAGGAAATCTTTCTCTGATTGATTTGGGGATGTTTCCCCAACATTGGATCTTTGATCTTAGGGTTTCTGTTTTACAAAAGACAATCTTCTTGTTTTTAACAAGTTTGGGAAAATATTTTTCCATACAGAACTTATTCTGTATCTTGGTGATTTTTAATCACTATTGGATCTTTGATCCAACGGTGCTCTGATTTACAAAGCACAATCTTTCTTGTTTGGAAAGATTTGAGGAGTATTTTTTAAACAGAATTTGATTCTGAATTTTGATGATTTATCATCTTCGTTGGATTTTTGATCCAACGGTGGAGAACATTTAGTTCTGGCGCCAGCGCTCTCGTGCTTTGCACGTGATGCGTTGTCACAGAGTCTTTAACTCTTAGCGCTTGGCGCTCAGCACTCTCGTGCTTTGCACGTGATGCGCTGCCTCAGAGTCTTTGACTCTTTAGCACTGGCGCTCTTGGCGCTCAGCGCTCTCGTGCTTAGCACATGAGACGCTGCCTCGGTTCAAATTTTGAATAGAGCTTTGCTCTTAATTGAGGCCAAATTTTGAGGACTCTCCCCCTTTTTTTTTATAAGGGAACAAGTAGCTCTTGGCCAAAAATTTTGGCGGGAACAAATGCCCCCCACTACTTTGCCCACGTAAGTATGTATGTGGGTGAAGTAGTGCAGAGTTATGCATGACAATAGAATTGAGGACTTAGGGGACAAGTTTAGAGTCCTTATAGCCTAAGACTGTTTTCATCTTCATGAGCCATAAGGGTCTCAAAAAGGTTTTTTCTCCCTACAAGTCGAAAGGATCTCGTAAGTGTAAATTCTCCCTAGAAATCGTGAGGATTTCTAAGTGTTCATCATCTCCGTGAGTCATAAGGATCTCACTCGGGTATTTTTCCTTACGAATCGTGAGGACCCGTAAGTAGCTTCTTTATTTCATAGGTGAATGTGGCTTTGGCAAATGTGGCCCGCAGATGATCCATCTTGACCTCCTTGTAGAGTAGCAATGGCTTAGGAAACAGTTTCAGATCTGCCGCCTAAGAATTTTCAACTTTATGAGCCGTGAGGGTCTCATAAAGACTTTTCTCTCTACGAGTCGAAAGGATCCCGTAGGTGTAATTTTCTCCTTAGGGGTCGTAAGGAATCTTAAGTGCGTTTTCTCTTGAGAGTCGTAAGGATCTCACAAGAGAATTTTCTTCCTTACAATTTGAGAGGACTCGTAAGTGGTCGTTTCCCCTTGTCGATATTCGACTTGGGAGAGTATGGCTCGTGGAAAGTCCATCTTGACCTCCTTGCTGGGCAGCGATGGCTTAGAAGACAGGGTTAGGATCTGTCACCTAAGACTTTTCAATTTTATGGGCCGTGGGGGTCTCATAAAGACTTTTCTCCCTACGGGTCGAGAGGATCCCGCAGGTGTATTTTCTCCTTAGGAGTCATGAGGACTCCTAAGTGCGTTTTCTCTTGAGATTCGTAAGGATCTCACAAGAGAATTTTCTCCCTTATAAGTCGGGAGGACTCGTAAGTGGCTGTTTCCCCCCTTGTCGATATTCGACTTGGGAGAGTGTAGCCCGTGGATAGTCCATCTTGACCTCCTTGCAGGGCAGTGATGGCTTAGAAGACAGGGTTAGAATCAGCCACCTAAGACTTTTCAACTTTATGAGCCATGAGGGTCTCAGAAAGACTTTTCTCTCTACGGGTCGAGAGGATCCCGCAGGTGTATTTTCTCCTTAGGAATCATGAGGATTCCTAAATATGCTTTCTCTTGAGAGTCGTAAGGATCTCGCAAGAGAATTTTCTTCTTTACAAGTCGAGAGGACTCGTAAGTGGATGTTTCCCCCTTTGTCGATATTCGACTTGGGAGAGTATGGCCCGTGGATAGTCCATCTTGACCTCCTTGCAGGGCAGTGATGGCTTAGAAGACAGGGTTAGGATCTGCCGTCTAAGACTTTTCAACTTTATGAGCCATGAGGGTCTCATAAAGACTTTTCTCCCTACGGGTCGAGAGAATCCCGCAGGTGTATTTTCCCTTTAGGAGTCGTAAGGATTCCTAAGTGCGTCTTGTCTTGAGAGTTGTAAGGATCTCACAAGTGAATTTTTCCCGCTTACAAGTCAAGAGTACTTGTAAGTGGTTGTTTCCCTCCTTATCGAGATTCAACTTTAGAGAGTGTGGCTCGTGAATAGTATGCAAGAGTCCATCTTGGACCGACTTGCAGGGCCCCAGTGCTTAGGAAACAGGTTCTTATCCTTATTGTTTAAGGCTTTACCTTACGAGTCGAGACTAATCGAGAAGTTCTCGCAAGGACACTAATTTCCTCACGAGTCGAGACGAATCAAGAAGTTCTCGCAAGGGTTTCGTAACGTCACAGTTAACTCCTGCTAATAGAAGTCCGTTAGGATCTATGGTGCTAGGGTTTTTTTACCCGTCGCACCGTCGCGATGGTCAATATATTCCTCGATATGCAATCTTGTTGTTCGGGTAGCCCCGTGACTGTCGTGTCTCTGATCCCTTCGGGGGCTGGACAAGACGTCTTCAAGTAATCTTCCAGGTAATATTACCGTTGAAAGAGCAAGCGTTAGGGTATTCCATGTCGCTTTTTACTTGAGGTTAGGCTCAGTTTGGGAGCCCCGATGAGTCATGACCACTCTCCACTGATGTGGGATGATCTCCGATAGTCTTTTCAGGTTTCATTTGAGTTTCCATCAAGATCCTGAAGCGGGGGATTTTCCCTAGCTTCGTTGGCTAATATTGTGCCTGCAATATTGTGTCGAATGTCGAGGTTGTCTTTGGGTTGTCTGTGAACCGTCGAGATTTGGAACTAGGGGACTTTGCCGTAGTTCCATTTGTTGATGTCGCGTCTGCATCCTGCTGGAGGAAGAACATTGTTGTTGATCTCTACGCTGTAGATGTGGTCGTCGAGACTTGGAACTAGGGACTCTGCCATGGCTCCGTTTTGCAGACGTCGTATATTCCTGCAGACACTGATTTCTCTGCTGGTCGACGCGAATCGAGATGCTCTCGTTAAGGACGTTGATTTCCCTGAATCGATATTTTTTCCAAGGAAATTGATTTCCTCGGAGTTGATACGAATCGAGAGATTCCTACAAAGACACTGATTTCCTTGCGGGTCGACGCGAATCGAGATGCTCTCGTCAAGGATGCTGATTTCCCTGAATCGAGGTTTTTACCAAGGGCACCGATATCCTCGGAGTTGAGAAGAATCGAGAGATTCCTGCAAAAACACTGATTTCCTTGCGGGTCGACGCGAATCGAGATGCTCTCGTCAAGGACGTTGATTTCCCTGAATCGAGGTTTTTGCCAAGGACACTGATTTCCTCAGAGTTGAGACGAATCGAGAGATTCCTGCAAAGACACTGATTTCTTTGCAGGTCGACGTGAATCGAGATGCTCTCGTCAAGGACCCTGATTTCCCTGAATCTAGGTTTTTGCCAAGGACACTGATTTCCTCGGAGTTGAGACGAATCAAGAGATTCCTGCAAAGACACTGATTTCCTTGCGGGTCGACGCGAATCGAGATGCTCTCGTCAAGGATGCTGATTTCCCTGAATCGAGGTTTTTGCCAAGGATACTAATTTCCTCGGAGTTGAGACGAATCGAGAGATTCCTGCAAAGACACTGATTTCCTTGCGGGTCGACCCGAATCTAGATGCTCTCGTCAAGGACGCTGATTTTCCTGAATCGAGGTTTTTGCCAAGGACACTGATTTCCCTAAAGTTGGTTGACTTGTTTCCGAGACAGAGTCATTGGATGACGTATTTCCGAAACGGGGTCATTTGATGACGTGTTTCCGCGACGGGGTCATTTTCTGACGTGTATCCGAGACGGGGTCATTTGATGACGTGTTTCCGCGACGGGGTCATTAGATGACGCTAGGTTTTCTGTGAACCGTAGAGTCTTAAAACTGGGGACTTTGTCGTGGCTCCGATTGGTAGTGTAGCGTCCGTGTCTTGCTGGCATGAGGAGGAACGCCGTTGCTGGTCTTCTGAGATGCAGATATTGCCGCTGAGACCTGATTCTTCCTTTGATAGAGTTTGTTGGGACACGTGGTTCCCTTTCGTTTATGCCCATGGATTGTATATAGGGGTCAGTATGGACTTACCTGTAGGGAAAAAAGTTTTATTTAATTTTTTATTTCTTTCCGCGATGCTCTATCATTTCAGCTTTTTATATCGTGAAAGTCGCGATTGCCCAATCATTTCGGTTATTTTTCGCGGTGCCCAATCATTTCGGCTATTTTTCTTTTTACTCGCTGCTTTTTATTGAGAGTTGCCTAACCATTTCGGCTATTTTGTATGCATATTTTCTACTTGCTAATTTTGTTGCAAGTTGCCCCATCATTTCGGCTATTTCATATGCATTTTTGGCTCGTTGACTTTTCGGCATGAGTATGGAACTTGGAATCTGGTGCCAATGTTAGCATCAGCATCGCTGCGACTGGAATATTTCCAGGAGCGAATCATCATCTGCCTTCGTCGGTTCGAACAAAGGTGGCTTAGCAAACATGGTTAAGATCCTGTCGACTAAGGCTTTTGACTTCATGGGCCGTAAGGGTCTCATAAAGGTGTTTCTCCCTATGAGTCGTGAGGATGTCGTAGTTGCCTTTTCTCCTCAGGAATCATGAGGATTCCTAAGTGTATGTTCTCTTGTAAGTCGTAAGGATCTTGCAAGAGTGTTTTCTTCTTATAAATCGAGAGGACCTACAAGTATTTATTCATCAAATAAGGGCATTCCTCGTCGTTGGTGGGACTCGGCAAGGAAATAATTATTTGTGCCCGTGGATTGTATACAAGGGTCAGTATTGAACCGCTTGTAAGGCAATCTGGGAAAGGTGATGGCTTAAGAACAGGTTCAGATTCCTGTAGCTTAAGGCTTTTGAATCTTATGAGCCATGAGGGTGTCATAAGAGGGTTCTCCCTACGAGTCGTGAGGATCTCGTAAGTGTAATTTCTCCTTAGGAATTGTGGGGATCCCTAAGTGTGTTGCTCCTTTGTGAGTCGTAAGGATCTCACGCAGGTAGTTTTCTCCTTACAAAGTCAAAAGGACCTTGCAAGTGTCTTTTAACGAGATTGTGCCCTTTCGGGTTTTCACAAACTCGCCGGTAGCCCTGCTGTTTTTACTCACGGAGCCCTTTCGGGTTTTCATCCGTGCCCATTTTGCTTATGGACGTACCGTCGCTTTTTTTACACCACGTCAGCTTGGGGGTGCCGGGGGTATGTAGTAGTTTAAAGACGTTTCGGTCCGTTGTTCATAGGTCCTACATTTTTTTCGGGCAACGTACGATTACGCAGCTGTATGTTCTCGCAAATCTTCGCATCTTTTGTGTTGGAGGTGGATTCCCTGAAGAGAGGGCTGAGGGCTATTTCTTTGTTGGAGTCGCTTCCAAAAGTGATAACTTGCGATCCCTTGGTGTCAACCTTGTGACAGCTACCGGCAGTTCTTTTACACTCATCTGTCGTGCTTCTCTGTTCCCGACGAGCCTTGCGCTTCACTCGCTAGACGTGTTTTCGGTGGGCAACATATCCCTGCCACCAATTTTTAAAGGCCATGCACTCTTCGGTAGGGTGCGTGATCGTCCGATGGTATAAGCAGTAATTTGGATGTGCATCCGCTTCGTCAAGGTGTATGCTGCCAAGAGTATTTCCTTTAAAAGGCGGCAACTTCATTCCCATTGACAGGGCTTTGGCGAATTGCTTCCTTGTCTTAAACCTGCTTTTGTCTGTTGTAGGCGTGCTTCGATCTGGTTGGGGTACTCCACGGTTTCTCAATACCGGATCTTCTTCAACTTGACGCCGACGCTTGGCCCTTTCGTGTATGGCTGTTTCATGCTCTCGGTCAGCTTTGCTTTTCTGAAGAGCTTCGCTCAACAGCCAGTCAATCATCTCGTCTGACGGCTCCAGGGATTTTGATTCCGGTTCTGGATCTGCCCCCAGTTTCTCTTCATCAGGAGCTTCTTTATCATCTATTGACGAGTGAGAGATCATATGACAACCTGCCACATAATCTTTGGGTTCTTTTGACGCGCCGTCTCCCTCGTCATTGTCATTGCCTCTGTTCTCAAGGATATGGTTGAGAAATTCCTGGAGTGTAACTGGGGTCCGCGCTTTCTGGTTGTATTCCTCCAGTGCATCAATATGCTTTTGCAGATCCGTGCGCTTGTCTTCAAACTGCGCGGGCTTTTTGATCTTCTTTTTTTTCTTCGAAGACTTTGATGGCTGGGCCTAGGTGTTTTGCCCATCGCTATTAACTCCCAGTGTTGGGCGTGGTTTTAGCATCCCCTCAATGATCTCGGGCTCTAGCGGGCTTTTCCACCTGATTGTCGGGCATGCTTGAAGATCCTTCAGAATTCTTTGCATTTTTGCCGAAAGAACTACTTTCCATGGAGCTTCCTCTATAAATGAGCATAATGCCCCCGGCGTGTCCAGCCTTTTAAGGGTTTGCTGTTGTGGCAGATTTACCTTCCAGTTTTCGGACATCGCGAACTTGCCTTGTTGATACTGGTCTTCAACCCAATTTTTGAAGACGTAGCAGTCTTCGATCAGATGGCCCAATACTTGGTGATAGGGGCAATAATTGGGATTTTTGACATCACCGGGCTGCAATGGACGTCTCGGATCCGGCAGATTGATGAGCATGTTGCGTATCGCCAGTTCGAACAATCTCTTTGTTTTCTCCCGCGGAAACGAGTAAGGACGTCTTAACTTTTCGTTGAGGAATCGCTGTTTATCGCTTTGGCAATCAGCTGGTTTTGGACCAGTCGGTTATTGCTGAGCATTGACGACGAAGATCGCTTTCCCTTTCCCCTTTTCACTCTGCAGCTCCGACTTCGAAGAGGAAGGCCTGTGGCCAATCTGATCCATTTAGGCCAGCTTGTCAATTAAGGCCTGGAAGGTGGTCGACTTGAAGTATATCATGAACTGGGATATGGTCGCTTGAGGATCAAGGGTACCCACGAACATGCCTACTGCAGGAGCTTCTTCGATGCGCTATTCACATTTCGACCATAGGTTCCGCCACCGGATTGCATACTGAAGCCATGTTTCTCCCCGCTTCACCCTGGCATTGATCAATGCCATGATTGGGGTGCGTTCGCTAGCGATTGCGAACCTTTGTGTAAATAGTAACTCCATTTCTGCAAATGTCTTAACGAAGTCGTTCGGGAGTTCAGAGTACCATTCAAACGCCATCTCCGACAAGCTGCCAACAAACCGGCGAAGCAACAGTTTGTCGTCACCCCCAGTATTACCGCACAAGGTCCTGAATTAAGCAACGTGCTGGTGTGGATTCCCCGTCCCCTTATACACATGGAATTTAGGGATCGTATATCCCGGCGGGTACTTTATTTAGTCATACCAACCCGGATAGGGTCGTCCAGTCTTAACAATTTGGCCGGCCACTTCGCTCGCCTGATGAGCTCGTATCTGTTGAGCGATATAGTCATCCAGGGCGGTTTTGGAGATCGTCTCCTCTTTGGCAACTGATAGAGCTGGAAGAGGGTTCGATGTCTCCCCTCTATCGTCTTCAAGGATAATCGAGGGGTCTTCAGCTGGAGGATCCGGCTGTATCATCATCCCCACCATATCTTGGAATAAAAGCGCCATTTGTTTTATGTTGACCGCTTGTTCCGTGGCCTTCTTGTCTTTCCTCTCGAGCATTCTTCGGAGGAATTCAGCATCGGTTTCCTGTTCTTAGCGCTGATCCGACGATGGTTCGGGGCTTTCTTTATGTCCCGTGAGTGTAGCCATCTTCGTTAACATCTCCTGGAGCTTCTGTTGTTGCTCCTGAGCTTTTTTTACCAATCGGGTGAGTGATCAATGACCTCCAGAGGTACGGCTCTCCTCCTTCCCGGAATCCATATAAACAGTATGCACCACCATGCCCCCAGACTTGAAGCGTCTGGGTTCAGTGCCTTTGAGCTTTGTCATGGATATGGGGACTTTCTCCGGCCTACTTCTTTTGTGGGCGGTCGAAGTTGAGGGGGTCGTTGCAGTGGGCACCCAAGTAGGTGACACCTTCTGTGGTATGACAGGGTGGCCCTTCTCTTGCCGAACTTTCATCTTCTTTGGTCAGTGGGAGTAGTCTTGGTTGATCACCGAGCCTTGGACCTGTTGCCAGACCTTGTGAATTTTGGAGGACAACCGCTGAGGGGGCTGCTCCAGCTTTACCTTTGTAGCGCTCTCCAGGGGTAGAGGAGACTTTTTCAGTATGGCAGTTGGCGAATTCCTGCGCACCCTGTTAAGTGGTTCAAAGCTGTTCCCAGTTGGAACAGCAGCATCAACTTCCACCGTTGGAGCTGGCGGAGTCAGTCCAGAAGGGGAATTGCCCCCAACTTTTCTCACTCGGCACCAGTGGAGACGTTGAGCATGTTGAGCAGACGGGACCACCTCTGCTGTTGGATGAGCTTTTTTATGCTCCCCGCTCTGATGAGGAGTTATTGTCGTCGTTAGCCTGTCGAAGACCGACGTCTGCTGAAAGGGGATGGCCAATCTGTCGAAGCCAGACTTTCGAACAGGGGTAGCAGTCTTGGTGACTTCGCCTGGAATGGGAGTTGGAGCGGTCAGTCTTGCAAAGACCGATTCTTTAGCAGGAGAAGCCGCTTTGGCGACTTCATTTACTGGAGCAGGTATGGCTATCTGTTTCGGAATAACCCCTTCAGGTATTGCGGGCTTCTTTACGGGCCCACCTGAGCTTTGGCCCAGTCTGTTGAAAACCGAAGTGCTGGATTTGGGCGACCCGTCGAGAGGGGCCGCAGTAGTTGCAAGCCGATCAAAGACCGACTTCTTCGGAGCTTCTTGCAACGGCAGTGGGGCGTTGA
Source organism: Agapanthus africanus (assembly GCA_030015575.1). Taxonomy (NCBI): domain Eukaryota; kingdom Viridiplantae; phylum Streptophyta; class Magnoliopsida; order Asparagales; family Amaryllidaceae; genus Agapanthus; species Agapanthus africanus. The sequence goes on along the minus strand of CM057349.1, from coordinate 402,146,067 downwards.
AGCTCATTGGTGGGAGCATGGTCCCAAAGAACAGCCCAGTGGTGGCTTGCGTCACCTGTTCCACTGGCATCGTGAAAACGGCGGCCGCTTGAGGCATATAGGTCACTCCTCTGGCAAGGACGGAGTGGGAGTTATTGCAGTTGTTGCAGTTGGTGCAGCTGAAAGCCATTGATCTTCTGTTTTCTGCACGGAGCAAGACACCAAATCTTAGTACCTCGAATCCAGGGGCAACCATAGCAAACCGCGATTCGTTGGCGAAACACGACACACAAAGTGTGGAGTGTAAAGAGGAAAAGGTGCCACCGGATGTGCCAGAATCTGTTCGCCGCCGAAAACAGACGAAACCGCGTAGGTCGTCTTGCCTGAATTTGGGGGAAGATGCTATTTGGTTTTATCCATCCACCTCTCCGAAGATGCCAAGTTGATTTATGACACCGTGTATCGGAGGTTTAGACGAATGCGGCCGTTGAAGCAGACTTCGTCAGATTCCCCATCATTTGAGGGGTTTTTGATTGTGGGGACGCTCTTCCCTGCAGGCGCAAGCCTCTGCAGTTAATTACGCTACCGCATCGCGGTAACAACTTTCTCCTTCACCATATGGTCACGTCGTGTCGTGTGTGTTTGTTTTCTTTTTTGGTTGCCCGTGGATTGTATACGGAGAATAATTTATGTTGTCTCCCATAGGGCGTGGATTAGTCCAAATCCGTATTTTCTTAGATTTGGTTTTGGGTTGGGTTTAAGGACCGTTAATCTGATTTGAGACTACGATCAACTTAAACGTTTATTAAGGATATGTTAATCTAATTTTAGACTAAGATCTACTTAACAGGATCATTTACATCAAACAAAAAAGCATTTGAACTCTATTGTTTTAGTTTAGGGACATTGCGGTCCATTGGGTTTAAGGACATCATAGTCCGTGATAGTTTAAAAACGTCATAGTTTGTAAAGTTTAAGGACATCATAGTCCATGAGTTTAATAATCCTACAGTCCGTAAAGTTTAAGGACATCATAGTCCAGTTTAAAGATTCCATAGTCTGTGTGGTTTCGGTTCAACCGTTTAGGGATGCACCAAAAGTTATTGATTATTGGGACCCTCCATCTCTCTGAAGACGTTGAAGAATTACAACGACATATATCAGAGGTATGAATAGATGTACCCTTGAACCAATGTCGGTTGGGAGATCTGTAGTCAAGTTTGGGACTAAGATTAGTTAAAAAGATTTATGAGCGTATGAACTCAATTAATCTAAATTAGGGATCTGTGGTCAACTTGGGCTCGGCCCACTCAGTTAAAATGTTGGACATTTAATTAGGCTCAGTCCTTTTTTATTTAACAATGTTGAGCATTGGTTTTGGGTTATGATAACATTTTTGTCTTTTATTGAGTGTTGAACACTCAATATGGCTCTTGGGCTTTATTTGAAGAACAATTTATGTTCCTTCAGCGCACACATGAGGAGCACGTGGTGCGTTTGGCGAGGAGCACGTGGTGCGTTTGGCGCGGAGCGCCAGATTTAAAGCACTAAGGCACTTCCTGTGGGATAGCGCACACGTGAGGAGCACATGGCGCGCTTGGCGCTGAGCGCCAGACTTAGAGCGCTAAGGCGCTTCTTATGAAATAGCGCACACGTGATGAGCACGTGGCGCACTTGGCGCTGAGCGCCAGTCAATGAATGCAGAGCGCTCTTTATGAAATAACGCACACATGATGAGCACGTGATGCGCTTTGTGCTGAGCGCCAGTCAATGAGTGCAGAGCGCTCCTTATGAAATAGCACACACATGAGAAGCACGTGGTGTGCTTAGCGATGAGAGCCAGTCAATGAGTGAAGAGCGCTCCTTATGAAATAGCGCACACGTAAAGAGCACATGGTGCGCTTGGCGCTGAGCGCCAGTCAATGAGTGCAGAGCGCTCCTTATGAAATAGCGCACACATGAGGAGCACATGGTGCGCTTGGCGGTGAGCGCCAACTTTGAAGCGCTGGGCGCTTCTTTAAATTGGAGCACTAGGAGTGCTTCGGTGTTGTGCGCTCGTCTTGGAGCGCTGAGACGCTTCTTTAAATTGGAGCGCTAGGAGCGTCGCGGTGCTATGCACCAGTCTTGGAGCGCTGAGATGCTTCTTAAATTGGAGCCTTAGGAGCGCTGCGGCGCTGTGCGCCAGTCTTGAAGCACTAAGGCGCTTCTTTTTAATTGGAGCGCTAAGGCTCTTTTTAGGCAACTTTGATCAGTTCTGCATTCTGAGAATTAAATTCTCGTTCATAGGAGACTTTGTCTTATAGATCTAAGAACTACATTCTTAATTTAATAGGAGATTTTACAATCTCTTCTGTTTTTGTGAAAGACTTCGTATTTATTTTATAGATCTATGATCTGAAGAGAATTAAGTTCTTCCCCCTCACTTTTTATAATGAGATGCTATGATCTCTTTTGTGAAAGACCTCGGTCTTATAGATCTATATCTAGAAAAAGAAATAGGTTCTTCTTTTTTTATGAGATAATTTTATCTCTTTATTTTATTTACCTTAAAGAAATTCTTCTTCTTCCGAGAGCTTGCTCTTCTCTTTGAAATTTCTCAAAGTTTATGGGGGGGTTCCTCTATGCAAGACTTGAAGTCTTGGGTCCTTTATATAGGGGAGGCTGATATGTTGAATCAGTTAAAGAAATCTTTCTCTGATTGATTTGGGGATGTTTCTCCACCATTGGATCTTTGATCCTAGGGCTTCTGTTTTACAGAAGACAATTTTCTTGTTTTTAACAAGATCGGGAAAATATTTTTCCATACAGAACCTATTCTGTATCTTGGTGATTTTTAATCACTATTGGATCTTTGATCCAACGGTGCTCTGATTTACAGAGCACAATCTTTTCTGTTTGGAAATATTTGAGGAGTATTTCCTCGACAGAATTTGATTCTGAATTTTGATGATTTATCATCTTCGTTAAATCTTTGATCCAACGGTGGAGAACATTTAGTTCTGGCGCCAGCGCTCTCGTGCTTTGCACGTGATGCGTTGTCACAGAGTCTTTGACTCTTAGCGCTTGGCGCTCAGCGCTCTCGTGCTTTGCACGTGATGCGCTGCTTCAGAGTCTTTGACTCTTTAGCACTAGCGCTCAGGGCTCTCGTGCTTTCCACGTGAGGCACTGCCTCAGAGTCTTTGACTCTTTAGCGCTGGCGCTCTTGGCACTCAGCGCTCAAATTTTGAATTTTGAATAGAGCTTTGCTCTCAATTGAGGCCAAATTTTGAGGACTCTCCCTCTCTTTTTTATAAGGGAACAAGTAGCTCTTGGCCGAAAATTTTGGCGGGAACAGGGTTCCAACCAAGACCGTGTCCACCACTCCATATGAGATATGGTGTGGGAAGAGACCATCTGTTAAGCGAGTTAAGATTTGGGGTTGTCCGGCTTTTGTCAAAAAGCAGAATACGGATAAACTCGAGACACGATCAGTCAAGTGTGTATTTGTGGGATATCCAAAAGATTCATATGGATATCTTTTCTACCACTAGGTAGAACAAAGGGTGTTTGTTTCTCAAAATGCCATATTTTTAGAAAATGAGATTTTTCTAAATGATACTATGACTTGGTTGAACCTGATGTTGCAACAGAACCTAATGAACCTCAGCCACTCCGTAGATCTGGTAGGACTTCTCGCCCACCGGAGAGATACTACGGTTTTCTCGTTGATGGTAATGGAGAAGATTGCATAATGGATGATGATGACCCGGCCAGTTTTCAGCAAGCTATCACGAGTAGTGACTTTGTGAAGTGGCTGGATGCCATGAGATCCGAAATGGAGTCTATGTACACCAACAAAGTATGGACTTTGGATGTTGTACCCTCTGGGGTAAAACCCATAGGGTGCAAATGAATCTTTAAGAGGAAGATCGGTGTAGATGGGCAGGTGGAGACCTATAAGGCAAGGCTTGTGGCGAAAGGATTTCGACAAAGACCAGGACTGGACTATGACGAAACCTTTTCTCTTGTAGCCATGCTTAAATCCATTCGGATCCTACTTTCTATTGCTGCTCACTATGACTATGAAATCTGGCAGATGGATGTTAAAACTGCTTTTCTAAATGGTGATTTAGAAGAATGCGTTTATATGGATCAGCCAGAGGGCTTCATTGACAGTGGGAGCAGCGGGAAAGCATATAGGTTGCTTAAATCCATTTATGGAGTAAAGCAGGCATCACGGAGTTGGAACATCTGTTTTGATGATGTTATCAAAGAGTTTGATTTCGTCAAAAATCCAGATGAACCTTGTGTTTATAAGAAGATTGTAGGAGGTACTGTCATATTCCTCATATTGTACGTGGATGAAATTCTTCTAATAGGAAATGATGTTCCTATGTTACAATCGGTCAAACTGTTCTTATCATAAAGGTTCTCCATGAAGGACCTGGGTGATGCCTCGTACATATTAGGCTTGAAGATCTGTAGGGATAAATCTAAACGGTTACTGGGATTGTCTCAAACCGGGTACATTAACACCATCCTAAAGAGGTTTAGTATGGAAGACTCCAAGCGGGGTGCTTTACCCGCTAGTCATGGAGTCACTCTCTCCAAGGACTTTTGCCCAAAGACTGATGAAGAGAGAGCTCGCATGAGCATTATACCCTATGCTTATGCTGTAGGATCTATAATGTATGCGATGTTATGTACACACCCTGATGTAGCTTATGCACTGAGTGTAGTAAGCAGGTACCAATCCAACCCAGGGAAGAATCACTGGACAGCTGTAAAGAACATTCTTAAGTACTTGCGAAGAACTAAAGAAATATTCTTGGTGTATGATAACGGGGATCTCCAAATGGAGGTCTTTACCGACTCGAGCTTCCAGAGTGATAAGGATGACAAAAAATCTATCTCAGGGTTTGTCTTTACCTACAATAGAGGGGCGATGTGTTGGAAGAGTTCCAAACAAGATACCGTTGCAGACTCCATGATAGAAGCTGAGTATATTGCTGCAAATGATGCTGCCAAGGAACCCGTCTGGATAAGGAAATTCATCGTGGAGCTAGGAGTAGTTCCGACCATTATTGATCCAATACCATTGTATTGTGATAATAATGGGGCTATGGCATTGGCCAAAGAGCCCAGGTCCCGTCAGCGATCCAGACATATCCTCAGGCGATATCATCTAATCCGGGAGATAGTAGATCGCCGCTAGATCGAGATTCGGAGAGTAGATACAAAAGATAACACTGCGGATCCACTCACCAAGGCCCACCCTCTGCCGCAACATGAGCGAATTTTTGAGATATTGGGTATGAGATATGCCAATAATTGGCCTTAGTGCAAGTAGGAGATTGTTGGATATATGTATGCCCTAGAGACCATTATATGATAGTGTATGTACCGGTATGTGTGTGTGTGTGTATTCAGGGGACATTCTTGCTCGACATGATAGTATGCTATCTAGTTGTACTTTATCTTAACATGTTCATTTGATCATGCTTTCACTCATTTGATACATGTTGATATAGCCCTTAGGATATTTGCTTGACTACTGAGATTATGATGTGGATCATACTAGTGGGACATATGTAGTTTATGAGCATATCCTTAAAATGTTCCTAGTCGTGGGTGTATCGAGACGAGGCATCGATATCTCCAGTGCAGACTAGCGTATACGATACTTTTCCCATATGATGGACGATGGATGATCCCATATCCATTGGTGTGGTGACACCAAATATCGTATATGGGTGCTCAGTGAGACTGGGTACTCTGAAAGGACTCACCGAGAACTCCTATATAGTATTATATCTATCTTCGTATAGCAGTTCTCATGTGACACTGGTACAGGTTAGTCTGTAGACCCGAGATCGTCATAGAGTCTTATATGCCTCCCACTGTACTTTGATCTCCACCCTACCACGGCTCTACTGAGTCGTGCAAACAGGTGGATTTTAGGTACAGTCCCGAGGCACATGGAGGCAATGAGCGATAGGAGGGGCTTCGTCTCTCCCGGTATTGGGGGTTGTTGTTGCACTATGTACGATTGGCTATAACAGGAAGTCCCTGGCCAGGGCTGCTGAAATTTACTGATAAGTGTTATCAGTAGTTTCTCAATCTGTTATAAGCCATATACCGGCATTACTTATTAGCTTAATGGGGTCGACGATACCATCCCTAGACTTGATATGCAGCATATTTGACGAAGATACCGGACCGTACGGTAAGTATTGCCAGTTGGCTCGACGGGAGTTTTAGCAGGTTCGCTTGTGTTTCTTCTGATCGCTCAATACCTGGGAGCCGTTATATACAGCTTGTGCCACTGATAGTTTGTGGGTATATGATGTGATCACTGCCTACTGCTAGCGTATTGACGAGTCTTAGAGTCCCACAAATGGGTCTTCTAGCCCAGGCGAAAAGATGTGTGCTGCATATGGGATACCGTATTTTAATCGGGCATTTTCTATTAGACGGGTCGTATGTGATATGACCGGGTTATTAAATCAAGTGTTGATTTAATATTAAGTCCATTAGCTCATTTATTAAAATCTATTTCTTTATGATGCATCCATGAGTGTATGTATATGTTGATATGGATGCACACATGCAAGCATGCATGTGTCATGGTTGATGATACATTGGTGGTGGCAATGCAAGACTCACACGGTAACAAATATATGTATATTTTGATTATTTGAGAAAAGCAAAAAGCAAATAAAATCATGGTTGACTATTAACCTCTCTTCTCTTGAGTTGACCAAAGTCAATACCATGGTTTCATTTGCCCATGGTTTTATAGCCCATGGTTTTGCTTAACCTCAAGTCACAAAATATCTAGATATTTTGCAACCATAGTTAGGCATGGCATAACTCTCATTCACTTGGGATTATGTTTGATAATATTATTATTATTCTAACTTGAGTCAAGTTTAGCCTCCATCTCCTTCTTCCTCCTTCAAGCTCTCTAGGGTTTCAATAGTGACGGAAGAACTTAAAAAGAAAAGATTTTTGAGTGAGATCCAAACCCACATCACCAATCTATACTAGTCTAGACCATTAGTGTAGGTTGTTTGCTCCACTTCTTCAAAGATCAAGTGAAACTAGGAGCTTGAGTAAAGGGACTTCGTGGCGGATCATCGTGGACTTGGAAGGACTCAAGCCAACCGGTTCAAACCCTACTCGATCCAAGGAGTCTCTAGTGGAGGTCTACAAAGGTTGTATTACTTACCTCTTAGTGTTATACACTTGTAGTATATGATACTAGTTGTTTTTACTCTATTTTTCTAGTTCGATTCATGGTTGGAATTGTTTAGCACCCCCTAAAATTTTGTTATAGCATGTGTGATGCAACCCATAATCTAGGATGGTGCTAGAGAATCCCTACAGTGGTATCAGAACCAAGCTAGAAACTTAGACGATGTTAGATTAATTACGAAACCGAAACAACTCCGAATTAACGATTTCTGCAACCCTGAAAAAGTGCTCTCTGTCGATTTTAAAACAGGCTCGAGAAAATATTTTAGCAACTGCAGAACTTTTCATATGATGTACTGAGAACACTGGAGAAAAACAAGGCAAATCCACCATGAAAAAACCGGCCACATCCTTCTTTTTCCCGAGCTGGCCGGATTTCCTGCTTCCAAAATGCCTTGTTTTCCCATGGTGCTCTAGTCTGTAGATTTTGGAGTTTCAAGTGTTGTTTGTTTAGCCCAAAATTTCATGTGATGTTAATTTTGCTTAGGGACTAATTCGGAGTATTTCATAGTCGTAACTTTAACATTGCTATGGTAACTTGGACGACTCTTGCGCCCGCCTGCCCATGGCTGCCACTATATAAACCCCTCTCTCAGACGACTCAGGTAAGCCATTTGGACCCCAATAGGCCGTTACTCTGCCAAAATACCCCGTCTAACTGGATCGTCAGAGGGTCCTCGGTGGCACAACCACCTAGAGACTTCCTTGCAGGTAGCTCGGCCTCAACCACTTCAAGCCCATTGAGATCCACACGCTTCAGGAGTCAACCCTCAAATACAATCTTAGCCATCCATCAGCGCTCGATGCAGATCAACGGAAGGTAACATCTGAAGGAGATCCAGAGATCCATCACTCCCCCACGACGCCCCGCTCCTCGCGCTCGCTAGTGACGGCCGCACCCATCTCACCACGACCCGCACGCCTCAAACGGCTACGAATTCCCTCGGCTCCCTCTCTGTTTCACTCTCTCTACTTCTCTCTCGCTCTCTCATTCCCTCTCTCCCTTGCTTCCCTCTGCCACCCTCACTCGCTCTGCCCCACTCTCTCTGCTTCACTCTCTCTGCTTCACTCTCTCTCGTTCTCCCCCAAACCAACAACCGCCGACGTCCACCACCGCTATCTCCACCGCAACAACCACCGTCACCACCGACGACTCCCCTCACCACTGGCAAGACACTCTTCCACCTGGTCACCACGCCGACCACCAAGGTACCCAGCGAACCCGGCACCCCTCTTCCTTACACCCCCGACCGCTTCTCAACCCAAAACCACCACCGAACCCTACGTCCATCACCGCGGCCACCACCAGCACCACCCCGTCGACGAGCTCGATCGCCGCCTCGTCCTTTCCTCCCCTTCCTCAACGACCGAGCTACTCCCCTGCTCACCACCTCCGGGCTGCAAGCTCCGAGAACCCCAATACCGAGCCCCTGCACCTACTGCCTCCAGCCGCCACCCGAGCTCGCTGCCGTCGCCGCTGCTTATGCCATGCCGTGCCCTTACGCGTGCCTTCGCTGTCACCGTTGCTGCCTCTCGTCGTCGTCGTGATTGTCTGAGGCAAGTGAACGCTAATCACTTATTTATGCATGCTAATTAATATTTTTTTAATTGGAAAAGAAATGAGGTTACATAATGCTGAGTATGTGCCCATATATATATATATATATATATAGAGAGAGAGAGAGAGAGAGAGACACACACACACACAAACGTATACATCGATAAAAAATTTTAATTCGATTATTTTAATGGACCATCTTTGTTTGATTATATTGAATGGAACCCGACTAGGAATTTGCTATCCCGTATCAACATCATTTACAATTTTACTGAATAACAACTAGTTTGATCAATTAACCGAAACCGATGTTTCAACTGATACCCGTGCATAACTTATGTGTTCGACGCGATACATACATGAAAACCCTATCTTGAATTACCAGAATTTATTATCGTCGAATCCCTTACTGATTAATGAACGTCGTGTAAGGTTTTGCGTTAAAAATATCGTGTTTATAATCCTGTAACGTCGCCCCTAAAGGCAACACTAAAATTGAATTTTACCGCGCAGGTTACCTCAATAAAATCATTGTAAATTAAATTCTGGTTGGAACGTAACATTTTACGGCTCATATCGAAGAAGAATTAATAACCTAAAACCCCCTATAGTTTAATTCTCGATGTTTATAGATTTCTGTAACGATAATTAGTTGCGAATGTGGCACTGGACTGCAGTCCGGGGCAACATTTAGCTTGAATACCTGACTTTGAACACCTGTACACCCCTGATTTAAACTGAAAATGCACGGAACCCTATATGGTCGTGTAGATAATTTAGTTATATAACACATGAATCTATTCCCGTGCATTTTCACCGTCGTTTAATATTTAATTTGTATTTTAGAGTGTCGCTGTGTTCTGCAGTTTCTGCAGTAATGTTCCTTACACCGTTACATTAAACTGAACATCACTTCTAATACGGAGATACTATTGATAATCTGTTTGATGCGTTGAAAACCTAACTGATAGAACTATGTTTCATTCAACTGGAGCAACATCGTAATCTGAACACAATCACTGATAAAACACGCGCGAAGTTGGGCTTCCAGTTCTGAAACTAGAATTCCAGCAATCGATCGTTACCTTAAAATGATGATAATTCCCAAACCTTAATCCCGATTGACCTGAAATTAATTTTACTGTTTATATGATCAAGTATGATTCGTACGCCTTTTATATTATTTTGGTCAATTCTATACGTGTGATTTATCGTAAATTTTTCAAGTTGTATGGTATTGGTCGTCATTGAAATAGGGAATACCTGTCCAGTGCATTTCTGCTTATTTTTCGTGTTTGCTTTATACCTGCTGCATAGTGATCATTCACGTTGAAACCTAGCGACTGATTTGAATTGTTGATATATTAGTGTTACTGATTGGGTTGTGGCAAATACAATAGTGATACTGATAAGTGGAAAAATGATTGAAAGTGACAGCGATATGTATTTGTTCACAACCTATCGAATACCTGAATACATACTATAATCTGGGGAATGGGGAAATCAAGGTGGAATTGAACTCGTATTTAGCGAGATACAGTGATTTAAAGGATGATCATTTGCTATTATATATATATATATATATATATATATATATATACACTTTAGGTCGTAGGCCTAGCGGCACGGCTGACAGGGTTATGTCCCGGGCACAGCGGACCGTAGTCTCGGACATGCACGGGACCCTTATTAAACATGAGCATCCTTTCCACCAATTGATTTCATTGACTTAGTGACCGTTAAGTAGTGACATACGCATTGCCTGGTTTACCGACATGATAGCCATATTGCATTATTCCTATTCAATTGATGTTTATTATACTCATGTTCTACAATTCATTGTACTCTTCATGTTTAATAATATTGCATACCCATCATATACAATTATTGCTATATGTGTCGCCCTGACGATCTGAGTGTGCATGCTCAGAAGACGAAGTGGATCCAGCCCAGGAGCAGGACCTACCATTCGAGATCGCGGAGGTCTAGACTTCATTACCATCGCTACTTCCTTTGATTTCAGTACTTGTTTTGTTGGTTAGTTGTTTTATTCTGCAAAATAAATGTATCTCGAACTTTTTTTTATTTGCAATGTAATAAAGTTGTGAACTGTGATTTTTCTTTACTCAAGTACTGTTTACTGACTACCATGAAATGCTAGAAGCCGAAGTGTGACTACGGCGGGATTATTCCCTGACCGTAGGAGCATGGATGGCCTAGTCACCCCTCGTATCCCGTATTTTGGGAAGCGGGGCGTCACATGGTTTTTTTGGTATCAGAGCACCGGGTTATTGGGTGAAATTACAGATCCGTTGAGGGACCTCTAGATTGAGTTACACCCTTAGCGTATGCCTTATTACATTTCTTCCTCACTTTCATCGTCGAATCATTGTGTAGCCTTGCTTGAATCTGATTTCTTTTGATCTTTTCAGGAGTATGGACTCCTCAGGTGCATGTCCTCACGATCGCACCGAGAAGATCCTTAGCACACTGACGACCCTGGCCCAAGCTCAAGAGAGGAAGACCGATCTCCTGGCCGAGGGATTGAAGGCGGTACAGGAGACCGCAATTACCGCCCTAGAGAGATCTACGACTGTTCTCGCCTCCTCCGAGGGCGCGCTTGTACCGACTACACATGCTAGGGTTGGTACCGTTTTAGATTTTAGGAGGCATCATCCAGCAATGTTCACGGGATCAGCAAGCCCACTTGAGGCCGAGCAATGGCTCATCAACATAGAGAACCTCCTGACAGCCACTCGAGTTCCTGATGACGACAGAGTGAATGTGGTGAAGATTCAGCTAGAAGACAAGGCCCCACGTGGTGGTCCATAGAGGAGAGCCGGCGAGAGAAACCTATTGGATGGGACACGTTCTCCGCATGCTTCCTGGATCACTACTTTCCGGCTATTTCCAAGGCCGAGATGGAGGAGAAATTCATTATGTTGAGGCAGAATGGGCGCTTAATGGATGTCTACATCGCGGAGTTCAATTGGCTGAGTCGCTTCGCACCGTACATGGTAGTCACCGGAGCCGCCAGGGAAAGACGGTTCCAGCAAGGGCTCGATATTGAACCGCAACAACTCATCACGTCTCTTGACCTACCAACCTTCGCTCAAGTTTTGAATGCTACCCGGGTATAGGAAAGATTGGCAGAGAAGGCCAAGGGCCAACGATCGATGGACAGGAGACCCCACGTGGTTCCAGCACGGTCTACCATCTCTCCCCGTGGAACGATCCCAGTTCATAGGCCGGGTGTCACACAGATGAAGCGCACCTTCTCACCTCAGCAGTCGCAGCGGAGGGCCCTATTTTGCGATTATTGCCAGAGGCCAAGACACATGCAAAAAGATTGCAGCAGAGCTAAGGGGCAGTGTCTAATTTGCGGATCCAGCGAGAACAGGGTCAGCGGGTGTCCACAGAGATCTGAGCTATAGGGAGTGTTCGAGCAACAACAATCACCGTATGGCACATCAGCTCAGAGGGGTCTACCTCGGGTGTCCCAGCAGCGGTCTTTTGATCAGAGGCAGACTGGTACAGGTCAGAATCAGGGACAGGCTTTTACCCTATCCGCCGAGCAGGTAGAGGCTTCTGAAGATGTGGTTACAGGTACCATCCTTGTTTATTCTGTACCAGCTAGAGTTCTTTTCGATTCGGGTGCTTCACATTGCTTTATTTCCAAGTGGTTTGTTGACACACACTCTATACCTTACAATCCGTTGACCAAATATTGGGAGATACATACGGGTAACGACATTATTGTGTCCAACCTAGAGTGTAGATTATGTCCAGTGGTAGTATGCGGCAGGGAATTCTATGCGAATTTCGTTTTAATCGGGACGGGCAGCTATGACGCAATTCTTGGGATGGATTGGATGAGCGCTTTCCATGCGATCATCGATTGCCGAGCTAGGAGAGTGACCTTCCGCATCCTCAATCACCCTGAATTTGTTTTCGAAGGCTGGAGCGAGTCTTTGGAGCCAGCCAAGTTTAGAGCCAAGCCAAAAGCGTTGACAGCTATGGAGATTGATGAGAGTCCAGCCCCAGAGATTGTTTGCGATTTTCTTGATATGTTCCCTGAAGATTTATCAGGTCTACCACCTCCCCACGTCTTGGGATTCTCTATTGACTTGATTCCATGGACGGCGCTAGTTTCCAAAACTCCTTACAGGATGGCGCCAGTTGAGTTGGCAGAATTGAAGAAACAAATTGGAGAACTCCTGGAGAAAGGATTTATTCGCCCAAGCGCTTCGCCGTTGGGTGCACCAGTCTTGTTGAAGAAGAAAAAGGACGGATCGCTACGGATGTGCATAGACTACCGGGAGTTGAACAGGGTTACGATAAAGAACACGTTTAAGTTTCTTGTGACGCCATTCAGTGTTACCAATGCTCCAGCTATATTTATGGATCAGAGTAGCGGCCGAAGATATATGCAAGACGGCTTTCAGGACCCAATATGGGCATTATGAGTTTCTTGTGACGCCATTCGGTGTTACCAATGCTCCAGCTATATTTATAGATCTGATGAATAGAGTATTTACGAAATACTTGGACACGTTTGTAGTTGTATTCATCGACGACATACTAGTCTACTCTAAGACCCGGGAGGAGCATGACGAACACTTACGAACGGTGTTACTAATTCTTCGGGAAGAGAAGCTATACGCAAAATTGAGCAAGTGCAAGATCTGGCTCGACAAAGTGCAGCTCTTGGGACACGTTGTTTCGGGTGGAGGCATCTCAGTGGACCCAGCGAAGATAGAAAATGTTAGAGATTGGACGGCACCAAAGTCAGTGGCCGAGATTAGAAGCTTCCTGGGATTGGCAGGATATTATCAGCGGTTCGTTCAAGACATTGTGCGAGTCGCTGAACCTTTGACAAAGCAGACACGGAAGGAAGTACCGTACATATGGACGGAGGAGTGTACTCGGGCTTTTGTGGCACTAAAGCAGAAATTTACCATGGCACCTATTCTTACAGTGCTAGATAATTCAGGTGGTTTGGTAATACACAGCGATGCTTTAGGGAAAGGCTTAGCTGCGTCCTGATGCAGCACGGTCGGGTAGTTGTTTATGCCTCACGGCAACTGAAGAATCACGAGAGAAACTGCCCAACACACGACTTGGAGTTAGCCGCAGTGGTTTTCGCATTGAAGATCTGGAGACATTACTTGTTAGGCGAAAAGGTGGAGGTGTACACGGATCACAAGAGTCTGAAATACGTGTTCACTCAGAGAGAACTGAATATGAGGCAACGCCGATGGCTAGAATTAATGGCAGACTATGACTTGGACTTACAGTATCATCCCGGAAAGGTAAATGTCGTACCAGACGCTCTCAGTCGCAAGCCAGCAGTCATGATGTTGACCAGTCAGAAAAGCATCATTGATGTAACAACCCTAATTTTCCTATACAAAATTTTTCAAATATTTTTTCAAAATCTATAAAGGGGTATTTTAGCCTGAGCACAAGATATAAGTAATTATTTTTCTTTTTAATTTCAAGTTAAAAGAGTATAACAACTACATTTTTAGTGTACAAAAATTTGCTTTAAAATTAATGTATACTTAGGATATTTACATTTTCTGTGACTACTTTAAATAATTAAATAGCTCCATAATTCCAAGAAGGAGCTTGTAGCTCATTGGTAATACCTTGCATTACTGAACCAAGCCACCAGAGTTCAAATCACATGTCCCACATTATTTTTAATATTATTTTGTTTTAAAATTTTTAGAAGTCCAACAGTCAACACGTGATAAATTTCAAAATTTCCACTACACATGAAAAACTAAATATACCAGTGTGTTCACCTAAAGACCCCCCACCTTCCGACCCCTCGACTCGGCCCGACTCGGCCGAGTCGGTAAGCGGACCGGCCGACGGTGCCGGCCTGACTTGGCCGGACGGCCGAGTCCCCTTCTTGAAAGATGTGGATTTTCAACTTCTTGACCCCCCTGAATACTTTAAATGTGCAGACCACTTCCAGAGACCTCTTAATACCCCATTTAATCTATTTTTAATGAATTTCTAATATATTTTTACAATTTTTTTTAATTTAAAACCCTTCATCTACCCTAACCCTAGCCTAACCCTATAAATACCAACCCTACACACTACCCCCTCACCCCAAAACTCTGAGCCAACTCTCAAGAAATCACTAAAAACCCATGTGTGTAATCGAAGTGAGCGAAAGGCGAAGCTCCGGCGAATTCTCTGGCGGAAATTCCGACGACGACTCTAGGAGCTCCCGACGATGAAATGACACACCGACTCCTCCCGATCCTTCTCCCTCTCCTGGTTGTCCTAAACCTGTAAGTCCCCATTCTATCTTCTCTATTCTATTCTAGAAATACGGAATTACAAAACCCGAGGGAATCAGAACAAATCCGATTTCCGATTCGGTTTCTTTATAAAAATTCACTTTTCTTTAATACAATTATGCTTGAACCTTTTCATGTTGACTATTAAACGCTAATCAACCATATTGATCAAGTTTCATAATCAAAAGTAATTGCTATTTCATTTTACCGTATTTTCATTTAAATACCACATAGTATTAATTCTACATATAACATCACAAAACTTGCTATACCTTTAAGTAGATCATGAGGTAATGACCTACCTCCTCACACACTCATATGCAACATAGCACAATACCCTCGGGAACATAGAATACGGGAAAACGAATCATTGCAAATAAATACCGTTTACTTAATAAAAACCGTTTTCTAAAGGATTTAGTATTTTGCACAATTTTTGCAAAGCGCCGCTACAACCCATTTAGGGAACCCATTCGGGATGGTGCGGATTATCGCACATCCTCGGGCTTGGTAGTGCGAGATGCAGACCTCCGCAAGGAGCATTCGATCTCGAAAGATTTAAAATACGACATCTTAAGAAAATGAGATTTTTAGAATATAAAATATATATTAAAATTATTTTTGTATAAATATATGTATATTTATCATTAAAATACCTATTTTGTTATGATATAAATATTCTATCTTTTTCTAAAAATCACAAGAATCAATTTACCTTAAAATACCATGAATTCCATACAAAACCAATATTACAAATAAATACCATTTATCATGAAAATAGGATATTCTCATTAGAAATATCACAAATATAAAATCTACATTTATTACAACTCTAAAGACGATAATAAATACTCGGGGTGTATTTTGAAAACTTTACAAAGTATTTTTACATAAAAACCCTCTCAAGTTCTATAAATTACCCTAAAGACCTTAGTAAACATAGGTTTAAGTGGGACCAGTATTTTGAGCCTCAGGGAGCCAGAGATATGGGTGCTTGCCTATTTAAGATAGACAACTTAACAACGGTGTTATCAATACGGTAATCGTCTTTGAAAAAGACACAAATCCTGCCGCCCATGTGCAGCGGTTACCGATAACATCAAAACAATCAAGACTTCAATTTACTTTTCTAATTGTCTGACTCAGTTTGAGTCTCATTATAATTTGACTTGAATATGATTCAAGTACAATCTACAATCTATAATTTACAATATTACAATTCAACATGAATCCATAAATCCATTATTCAATCTATCAACTTGACTGAACCGAACCATGGATATACATTCCATTTACATGATTATACAGTTACATCCATGATTCAACAGTTACATACATGATTCTCCAGTTACATCCGTTTACTCATATCATGGTTTCGGTCAGTCATCCAAACATACAATCTATACAGTTTACAATACAATACAACAATACAATCAAGATAACACGGGATTTAAGGGGTAGACTGGTACGGAATATATTAAAGGTGGCACGAGGTGGTCACTTAAGACGTAATTACATCCACGCCGTTGTTCCGTGGTATTATCGACGGAGCCTTGTACTACGGGTTACCAAAGTCTCCGGTGTAAGTGGGACTCCTCTCGTATACACTGGCATCTTCTGTACCAACCTACAAACAACATCGTTAACACAACATCATAACAATATAATACAACTTTAAAAGCTACTCTCTCTTTCTTCTTTTCTACTTCTCCCTTCACTTTGGGACTTACTGAGCGATTATTTCGCTGACGACATTCTCTTTCTTTCTTCTTTGAATGTCGTCAGGTGATCTGGACATTCCTGAGATCGAGCCCTCTGCTGAAAACTTGGACCATTTCATTGAAGACCCCGAGCTCTAGTTCATTATACACTTCCCATTCAGTACTTTTTCATTTCTTTTATGCCATTGTTTATGCATTATTTTTTTATCAGTTGTATTTACTTTCCATGCATTGTACAGAAAGAATGTGAATAAATAAAGTTGTTGTTTTTAATTATACCTTGTCTCTTGTGCTTTACTTTTATATTGATTAGATACACTTAACGTATTTACTTCACAGTAAATACGTAGCGGCCTCGTCCCGTCCCCTTCGCCATATACCGGGAAGCGGGGCGTGACAATTGAGGATTTTCAGAAGCTCGAACTAGAGGTTGTTACACCGAGTGCAATCAGGCAGTTCTGGAAGTTACATGTGTTTTCTTCTCTTGTAGATCGCATTAAAGCTGCGCAAGCTGATGATCCTCGACTGCAGAAGTTCATAGAGCAGGTGGTAGCCGGACCGAGGACAGACTTACTCATACATTGAGATGGTTCTCTGAGATTCGGCAGCAGACTCTGCGTCCCCAAGGGAAATGTTCGAGAAGAGGTACTACCTGAGGCTCATAGTTCGGCTTATTCTGTACATCCGGGAGGCACGAAAATGTATCAAGATCTGAAGCAACACTATTGGTGGAACGGGATGAAGCGAGAGATTGCACGGTTTGTATCAAAGTGTTTAGTATGCCAGCAAGTAAAGGCAGAACACCAGAGAACAGCTGGACTGTTGCAACCGCTTCTGATACTCGAGTGGAAGTGGGAGCACATCACTATGGATTTTGTGACTGCCTTACCACGGAGCCCAAGGGGCAACAACGCCGTCTGGGTTATCGTTGACCGTCTTACGAAAGCTGCACACTTTATACCCTTCCGTATAGGACAGTCGACAGAGTCGTTTGCGGAGAGATACATGCAAGAGGTAGCGCGACTTCATGGAGTTATGGTCAGTATAGTGTTAGATCGAGACACCAGATTTATTTCACACTTTTGAAAGAGCTTACAAGAGAGTATGGGTACACGTCTTAAGTTCAGCATGGCTTACCATCCACAGACGGACGGACAGTCCGAACGTACCATTCAGACGCTCAAGGACATGTTGAGGGCTTGCATGCTAGACTTTCAGGGTTCTTGGGAGGATCATCTTCATCTGGTGGAGTTTTCTTATAACAACAGTTTCCAAGCTAGCATCTAGATGGCGCTATTCGAAGCACTTTACGGATGGAAATTTCGATCCCCTGTTTGTTAGGGTGACGTGGGAGAGCGGAGATTACTGGGCCCCGAACTTATTGTTCAGACAGTAGACAAGGTCCAGATGATCAGACAGTGCATTAAGACGGCTCAGGACAGACAGAAGAGTTGCGCGGATGCCAGCAGGAGAGCCCTAGAATTCGAGGTCGGAATCATGTGTTTCTGAATATTTCTCCTACCCGCGGTGTTACCAGGTTTGGAGGTCGCGGGAAACTCAGTCCCCGATTCATCGGACCTTTTGAGGTGCTAGAGCGAGTGGGAGAGGTGGCCTATCGACTTGCCTTACCTCCATTGCTAGCTGGTGTGCGCAATACTTTTCACGTATCTCAGTTGAGGCGCTATATTCGGGATGACAGCCATATCCCGGACTATTTGGAGTTGACATTGGGCACTGATCTATCCTACGAGGAGCAGCCTACTACCATTCTCGATCGTCGGGAAAAAATGCTGAAGAACAAAGTCATTCCCCTGGTTCGAGTGTCTTGGGGTGGTCGTTCTCCAAGGGAGTTTACCTGGGAACGCGAAGAGGACATCCGTGCATGTTTTTCGCGTCTGTTTGTATAGTGTTGTTATTCCATTGTTTTCGTTTTTAATTTCGAGAACGAAATTTTTGTAAGGAGGGTATGATGCATATCCCCAGTTCCGAATATGATTTTTCCGTATTTTCTTAGATTTTTTCCAAAATTATTTCATTTTTGTATCCATTTTATTATATCTTATTATTTTATATTAATTACTCCTAAACCTAAACTACTTAAATCCTAGACTACCCGTACCCGACGCGACCCATGCCCTACCCGACCCGCTTCCTACTACTTCTTCTTCTTCCTCCTTCATTTTTCCCGCTCTTTTTCCCACGCCTCCCCACTCCTTGCACCCACGCTTGCTTCTCACGCCCATGCCCACTCCTCGCGCCCATCTTCCCCATGACCCACGCTCACTCGAGATCTGTTCCCCTAACGGCTCTCCCCCACGACCCCCCACTCCTCGCGCTCGCCCGCGACGGCCGCACTTATCTCACCACGACCCGCACGACTCCAACGGCCATGAATTCCCTTGCATCCCTCTCTGTTTCACTCTCTCTACTTCTCTCTCGCTCTCTCATTCCCTCTCTCCATCGCCCCCCTCTGCCACCCTCACTCGCTATGCCCCACTCTCTCTGCTTCACTCTCTCTCGTTCTCCCTCAAACCAACAACCGCCGACATCTCCACCGTGACAACCACCATCACCACCGAAGACTCCCCTCACCACTAGCAAGACACTCTTCCACCTGATCACCACGCCGACCACCAAGGCACCCAGCGAACCCGAGGACCCCTCTTCCTTACACCCCCGACCGCTTCTCAACCCAAACCACCGCCGAACCCTGCGCCCATCACCGTGGCCACCACCATCACCACCCCGCCGACGAGCTCGATCCCCGTCTCCTCCTTTCCACCCCTTCCTCGACGACCGAGCTACTCCCATGCTCACCACCTCCGGGCTGCAATCTCCGAGCACCCCAACACCGAGCCCCTGCACCCACTGCCTCCAGCCGCCACCCGAGCTCGCTGCCATCGCCGCTGCTTGTGTCATGCCGTGCCCTTATGCGTGCCTTCGCCGTCACCGTTGCCGCCTCTTGTCGTCGTCGCGATTGTATGAGGCAAGTGAATGCTAATCACTTATTTATGCATGCTAATTAATATTTTTTTTGAATTAGAAAAGAAATGAGGTTACATAATGCTGAGTATGTGCCCCCCCACCCACACGCACACACACGCACGTATACATCGATAATTTTTTTTAATTCGATTATTTTAACGAACCCTCTTAGTTTGATTATATTGAATGGAACCCACTAGGAATTTGATATCCCGTATCAACATCATTTACAATTTCACCGAATAACAATTAGTTTGATCAATTAACCGAAACTGATGTTTCAACTGATACCCGTGCATAACTTATGTGTTCGACGCGATACATACATGAAAACCCTATCTTAAATTACCGGAATTTATGATCGTCGAATCCCTTACTGATTAATGAACGTCGCGTAAGGTTTTGCGTTAAAAATATCGTGTTTATAATCCTGCAACGTCGCCCTTAAAAGCTACACTAAAACTGAATTTTACCGCGCAGGTTGCGTAGTAAATTAAATACTGGTTGGAACGTAACGTTCTATGGCTCATATTGAAGACGACTCAATAACCTAAAACCCCCTATAGTTTAATTCTCGACGTTTATAGATTTCTGTAACGATAATTGGTTGCGAATGCGGCACTGGACTACAGTCTGGGGCAGCATTTAGCTTGAATACCTGACTTTGAACACCTGTACACCCCTGATTTAAACTGAAAATGCACCGAACCCCATATGTTCGTGTAGATAATTTAGTTAGCTAACACATGAATCTGGTCCCGTGTATTTTCACCGTCGTTTAATATTTAATTTTTATTTTAGAGTGTCGCTGTGTTCTGCAGTTTCTGCAGTAATGTTCCTTACACCATCACATTAAACTGGACATCACTTCTAATACAGAGATGCTATTGATAATCCATTTGATACGTTGCAAACCTAACTGATATAAATATGTTTCATTCAACTGGAGAAACATCAAAATCTGAACACAATCACTGATAAAACGCGCGCGAAGTTGGGCTTCCAGTTCTGAAACTGGAATTCCAGCAATCGATCGTTACCTTAAAATGATGATAATTCCCAAACCTTAATCCCGATTGACCTGAAATTAATTTTACTGTTTATATGATCAAGTGTACTTTGTACTTCTTTTATATTATTTTGGTCGATTCTATACGTGTGATTTATCGTAAATTTTTCAAGTTGTATGGCATTGGTCGTCATTGAAATAGAGAATACATGTCCAGTGCATTTCTGCTTATTTTTCGTGTTTGCTTTATACCTGCTGCATTGTGATCATTCACGTTGAAACCTAGCGACTGATTTTCATTGTCGATATATTAGTGTTAGTGATTGGGTTGTGGCAAATACGACAGTGATACTGATAAGTGGAAAAATGATTGAAAGTGACAGCGATACGTATTTGTTCACAACCTATCAAATACCTGAATACATACTATAACCTGGGGAATGGGGAAGTCAAGGTGGAATTGAACTCGTATTTAGCGAGGTACAGTGATTTAGAGGATGATCATTCGCTATTAGTGATATATATATATATATACACTTTAGGGCGTGGGCCTAGCGGCATGGCTGACAGGGTTATGTCCCGGGCACAGCGGACCGTAGTCTCGGGCATGCACGAGACCCTTGTTAAACACGAGTATACTTTCCACCAATTGATTTCATTGACTTAGTGACTGTTAAGTAGTGACATATGCATAACCTGGTTTACCGACATGATACCCATATTGCACTATTCATATTCAGTTGATATTTATTATACTCATGTTCTGCAATTCATTGTACTCCTCATATTTAACAATATTGCATACCCATCATATACAATTATTTCTATATGTGTCGCTCTGACGACCTGAATGTGCATGCTCAGAAGACGAAGTGGATCCAGTCCAGGAGCAGGACCTACCATTCGAGATCGCGGAGGTCTAGACTGCATCACCAGCGCTACTTCCTTTGATTTCAGTACTTATTTTGTTGGATAGTTGTTTTATTCTGCAAAATAAATGTATCTCGAACTTTTTTTTTTGCAATGTAATAAAGTTGTGAACTGTGATTTTCCTTTACTCAAGTACTGTTTATAGACTACCATGTAATGCTAGAAGCCGAAGTGTGACTAGGTGGGATTATTCCCAGACCGTAGGAGCATGGCTGGTATAGTCACCCTCGTATCCTGTATTTGGAAAGCGGGGCATGACAGGTGTGCCAAAGCTTCTATATCTATGTCACGACCCGAAAGTACGGAACATGATCGGCACTTAAACTACGAAACGTCTCAAGGCGTACGTAATCTATGTAAGCCGAAAACCCAGAAATCCAAACCAAGAAAGTAGTAGAGTGAAGGAAAAACCAACTTAAAGCAAGTAGTTTTAATAGCATAAGCCGAATTATGCGTTTTTAAAAATATCAAATATTTCCTGAAAATTTCGGCAGAATCTCCTTTGTAAATACTGGCCCCCAAACGGGATACAACATGAATAGTATACGAAATGAGTAAAAAGGCATTCCCAACCGGGAGGTAGCTCTTCGTCAATCGATGGTCACAACCACGCAAGCAATATAATATACAACGCTAAGGGCGAGGATCAAAACTCAAAAGGAAACTCAAAACAGCAAGAAATCCATAGAAATACAACGCGCGACTCAAAGGTCGAAAGAATAAACATCACTGGTCTCTATCTCTGAAATAAATACATGTTTGGTTGATGGAACTTCTAGATACAACAGAATAATAATACACAAGGTATAATGATGGGTACGATACAAGTAAACCCACCTACTAGCAAGTCACCCGAAAAAGAAGCAGTGTCAGCAAAGCCGTAATGAAACCTGTATGGAAAAACCTGCAAGAAACTGTGGCACAACGGGGTGAGTTGCCAACTCGTGAGTAGAAAACATCTACGAACAGAAATCGCATGAACAACGCAATCCTAAGTCATACGATCATAATATATCCCCAAATATATAATCTGCAGCCTATAAAAATGGTTAGGGTATACCTATAAACAACGGTAATACCAAGTGCTCGTGTTAGTGCCTCAGGTAGCAATATATCATATGGATGAGGTATGAATGCATGAAAACAGAATACATGTAAATAAAGAAATTGCTTTCATAATTTAGTGAGATTTCTGTATTTTCAAAATGAGGTATCATAATTGAAATCGGCATAAACAGTGTCTAGCATCGACACAAAACATAAATCTCAATATCTCAATATCTCAGGCTCCGGCTATCCGGACTGGCCTGGATCATCAATCTCAGTACCTCGATGTCTCAAACTCTCAATGTCTCAATCTCACTACCTAGGGCGCCGTCAGTCCGGACCGGCCCCTACCATCAATCTCAAGACCACGACGGTATCCTCCGGATATCCGACGCGTCGGGTAAAATCACCGGTAGGTAGTCTTCCCCTGCAAGACTCATCGTCTACTACTCGAAC
Organism: Agapanthus africanus; assembly: GCA_030015575.1. Taxonomy (NCBI): domain Eukaryota; kingdom Viridiplantae; phylum Streptophyta; class Magnoliopsida; order Asparagales; family Amaryllidaceae; genus Agapanthus; species Agapanthus africanus. The sequence continues at coordinate 402,122,826 of CM057349.1, read as the reverse complement.
TTCTTTCCCCGGGGTACCTTACCGGGCCCACCATGTACCCGAAACGGTTCATCCAACTCCTCGAATCGAGTCTCGAAATCCATCAGTAAACTCATGGTGGACGACTCATACATCATGGGAAAACCGCACTTTTCATTTAAAAAGAGAGAGAAAAGAAGTTTATAAATGTTTTTGCGGTTTTCCCCCAAATCCAGGAAATCTCATGAAATTCCGAATCCAAATCCTCAATAGCATGTAAACAGTGAATATAGGCAAACAAATCCATGAATGCGGCATAACAGTGAATAATAACATGCATGAAGTAGCAAGTAATAACTACAATGTCTAAACTAGCATATAAGGCAAGTACACTAATATCATATCTAAACTATTCGCTAACAAACTATGTCAATGAAATAGTATTTTCTAAAGTGTTCGTGACATAGCAATTACCGATGAAGATGTGTGTGAGCTGGTAAGTAAGTGTACGTGGTACATACGCGTCATCGGTAATGGTGCTGGTATCCTAGCAGCATGATATCAATAACGGTATATGAATCACAAAATAAGTATGCGATGCGGAGCGAACAACAATAATGTGCGGGAGCTGAATACTAAACACAATGATAACTAATCTGCATTTAATAAAATATGAGTTCCACAGTGGTGCCATTTGAAATAACACGAATCGTAGGGTTTTGAAAATAAGGGCTACGGTGTTTTTAAGAAAAGATACGTCTTTTGAAATATCCGTAGAATCCCTTGACCTGTCTTTTAAAATACCCACGATCCGTTAGTTTTGAAATAGGTAGGAATCTAACCTAGTCTAACAACTACACTAAACTATACGGCTGAACTAACAAGTTAACTGAAGGTAAGGAAACCGCCTAACATCTGAGTCGATATATATATATATATATATATATATATATATATATATATATATATATATATATATATATATATATATATTAGTCGGTGATCCCGCCTCGATAATATCACATACGATACCATATCTATGATCAGATATTCCCGAGTCAAGAGTGCGGATCAAACATCAATATATAGCTCGTACGTAAATCCGTCGTACGACATCCTAAATCTGGTTACGGGTCAATATCACATTCATCATACTATTCATCTGATATCCTCTTCATCAAATATCCTGATCGGGGTACTGATCTACGTCTAGTACAATACTGATACCGCCTAAGTATGCATGCACGTGTGTGAAACACTACGTTAAAGGACCCGCTACAACGTCATGTCGTATCTCAAATACGAACCCTGCCAAATCACCGATCTCACGGCCTCAAATCAAATCTCATCGACTCATCTCAAATCCCAAGTACTATCCTCAAATCTAGTATATGAACATATAGTCTCATACTCATGTGAACACATAAACATAATCCCATATACGCACATGTAAAAGAAAGGATGTATGCAAGTATGTGCGTGCGTGTGTGTATAGGTGCAACCCCTACTCTAGGGTTTCGCAACTACACTAAACCAATCCAAGAACACCAAAAATCCATCTTTATCATCAATCAACTCAAACTACATATAATAAATATATGTGTGTATACGTATTCGTATACATCACCACGAACTGCGGGGGTGCTATACGCCATCCACCCGACTTCTCCCCGTAGATATAAATCTACTCATCTGGTCCTCGCTTGCCGGTGCCGACGTCGCCACGTGCTTGCTTGTCGTCTCGAAGCCCACATGGGGTACCTACATATCATAACGCGCCGTATCGCATTAAAATCCGACTCATTACCAAAACGACATACGAATCCCATATAGGTCAAAACCTATGGTTTGCTTTCCCAAATCAACCCAAAAACCCTCGACATCGGCGTACAAACGTTGATTGATCAAGAAAAACACCAAACATACCAGTCATGGTTTCAAAACTCATTAACTGCATAAGAAATAGGGTTTAATTCGTCAAAACCATAAAGTTAAACCAATCGTTTTGTTTTCCAAAAACCTAGTTAGCACAAATTCCCATTTCGGTTAAAAACTTGATGTTTTAACCAATCTACCAATTTTAACGATTCAAATGGCCAAAATGCTCATTAAATAACATAATTAGGTCAGACAAATCACTTTCATAAATTAAACTCATTAATTTGTATAAATTCCAAATTCCTAGTTTGCAAAAATACCGATTTTTACTCATTTTAAAGTAAAATTCACAATATTACAATTAAGCTTGGTTTTGCATGTACTAAGGTATTAAACCACAAATTATAATGTTAATAATGCCATGAAACCCTAATTAGAATTTTATCTCACCATAATATAAATATTTTTAAAACCTAGTTTGCAATTTATATAATTATCACAAATTTAAATTAACAAAAATGCAACTAGCAACTAGGTTTGATTTAGCATAACATTAATATGTCAAAAACATCACACAACCATAATCTCACAACACAAAACCCTAACTTGCATTCAAAACCCTTTTCTTGAAAGTTAAATCTTTAATATCAAAACCATAATTAACTTCTAATTAAACACATAATAGCTAGATTCAAGTAATTAAACAATAACTTATGCAAAATGCTAAGATTATACCTCACAAAATTAGAGATCTAGCACCAAAATCTTGGCCTCCAAATTGCTCCCTTTTCACCACAATCCATGCTTGATAGGCTAAGGGAAAATGGGTAGGAGTTGGATTTTGATTTAGCTTGATTTTTGTGTTGATTTTGGAAGGATTTTGTGAAGTTTTTTGAAGTGAAAATGGGGTTAAAAAAATGGGGGCTGATTGAGAGGGGCTCGGACAGCAAGGATGGGAAAGGAGTGTGGGGTGTGTGGGAGTGGGGAAAGAAAGTCCAAGTCAAGAAAAGATACCCCAAGTCAACACACAACCCTTCTCTCTTTATTCTTTTGTTTTCTTTTCTTTTCTTTTACCAAAAGAAGTGGGGGAAAACTTTGGGGAGGGCTGCTAAATTTAGCAGAAATGAGGAGGAAAAATGAGGGTGTATGAGTGTGGGTATGGGTGTGGGGTGATGGAAAATGATAAATACTATACCCCAAACATCCATTTACACTAAATTCACTATTTAAACCTTTTTTTCTTCGATATTTTCTAACACCGTTTAACAACTTCATTTCATTTCAAAAACCACGTATTAAAATTTTGTTTAATGTGTTATGATGCACAAAATTTGTTTCAACTCATTCCAATTTGTAATTTTCCCTAATTAAATGTATTAGTGACGGCTTAAAATAATATTAAAATAATTAATTTCGGAAAAAAATTCAGAAAATTAGATTACCAGTGGCTCAATAGACACCAAATACTAGCAATTATATAGCTAGAATATGTATATTTAATTTTATAATAAAGATATTTGTATTTTTACTTTTTACAGAAAACCCCCTTATTTTACCGATTTTCCGAAATTTCACCGAAACGATTTTCAAAATATTACAATCTTCCCCCCTTAAAGAAATTCGGTCCCCGAATTTAAATTAAAACTCCCCCCAAATACTAAACATCTAAGCAAAACCATCAAGTCGTCGGGGCTCCGAAATCATAAATACATAAAACAAATCGTAGCGCAGCGCATGCGCATGAAAAATGAGCATATAACTCAAGATCAAAACTCTGTCAAGCATCCCGCAATCATCGGAGTCATGGGGAAGACATCAATGTCAAGATCCAATACGAAAACCAACATGATATACATCATTAAAGCATCTAGAAGCAATGCATGCCAAACTTTTTTCAAATCGCCGCGCGATGTTCGCAACACTGCACAGTGGCGGACGTCTATTGTAAGAAAATAACTACATATATATATATATATCCTTTGTTTAATATGCACGTCTCACCGTTTTGAAAGCAATTTCAGAAGGGTTTCCTTTATAAAATGTTTCGTGTCATCTCGGGCATGTAGGTAAATACTGAGACTATAGCTCTTCTTTGGAAATCCCTTCGATAACTATCAATGCATGCAAAAATATACTCAGGTACTGTCCTGTGACTAGTCCTGCTCAGTACTAAACCAAATAGCAAACATCATAAAATATACTGCTCCAACAGAAATCAATCACAAATATATATGAATACTACATGCGTCTGGTGCGCACGGAAATCAAAATCCATAAATGTGTCATACATGTGCACAGAAACAACATCTAGGTGCAACGGGTATGCACCCAACATCTGTCATAGGCAACGTGTGTGCCTGACAGCAAAATCAGGTGTATCTGACATGCACGAAGAATCTCGATTTAGTGCATCTGGTGTGCACCAAAATCGTACCTCATAACATGCGCCCAACATGCGCGAAAATCAAAATCAGGTGCATCCATCATGCACGAAACCATAAAATCCAATATCTAGCGTCGAACATGCGTAAAATCCAATCAGGTGCACAAGGTGCACAAAACCAATATCGAGCATCACAATCGAAATCGAAGTCCAGTGCATCTAAGTGCACAAAATGCGTATCACTGCACTGTAAGCATATGTGAACCATACCGAGTGCCAAAAACCAAATCGTGTGCGTACATATGCACCAAAATCAACTCAACTGTGTGAAACCCATAAAATCATAAACATGAGAAACCAAAGCACGAAAACGATATCAAGTGCAACAACTGTGCAAAAATCGTAAATACTCAGTAGGTGCAACCATAGTGCATGAAAACAAATATCATGAAACTCAATCCTCAAAATCAATCATGCAAATAGATCGCCTAAAATACCAAAATCAAGTATGGCGGAATAGTCCCGCTCAAGCACATCCTCCAAGAATCTCTGGCCAACTGTCGTAGTCACTCATAGCATGTCTCGTCGACGATCCTGACCCTGGCTTGGTGGTGTGCGTAACATGACCACTCCTGGGTCCGAGTCTTCTCGTAATTTATTCTAGAAAAATCCCGTCGAGGTCTATCCAAATCTCGTCTCTGCCGAACTGTCCGGAAGTCATCGTCCTTTACTATATCTGTTTCTTGTTCCGGAACGGCTGCATACTCATCGCGACTCCTTCTGGAAGGTACATCCCAGTACAATGCCTCGGCATGCGTATTGCATCTTTGATGTCGGCGGAGCGGAACGTCGTCTCATCAAGATCTCGTACGAACCTCTTACTCCACTTTTCTCCAATGTCGACTGCTTCGGACTCTTCTCGTCGTGGCTGCATGGACTGAGCTCCAACGGCTATCTTCGTATCTGGAGTCTCCCAAGTAATGCATCTCACCACCTAGCATCCGAAGGAAGTCGAACCCTTTGATCGATTCGTCAAAACCTCATAATGCCCCAAGAGCTCAACATCTTGGGTACAGTTCAATAGTATCGAGTACATACCACAGTATCGGTGGCCCAGCCGTAGAAGGGTAAACCCAAGCCTCACTAATGGCGCCGCGGAACTGCCGCAAACTCTAAGGTTCAAAGGCTTTCACACGGTCATTATGTCGAGTTAGGGTTTCATTCTTCCAGAGGGTCCATAGAATTGCCTGCATGTTTTTCCGAATACTTTTAAACTTGGAATAATAGGTTTCTGACATTCGATCACCTCTATCGACTCTCAACATATCCGTGTGAAGTCATCTCTAGCTGGAATCAATCTATCTGATGACCTCGCATCGGGGTAGCGAACGAACTACATGTCCTAGTCATTCATCCTCGATGACTAGCGACCTTCTATCATCTCTTAGTACAACTTGTACTGCAATAGCTCCAGCATCTGGGGCGATATCTCGTCGTTCGCAGCAACAACTGGTTCACTCATCTGCACGCTGAACAGTGCCTCAATCATCATGAATAAGCAATACATCAACGGTCATCAAAATCTGGTTGGCCTCTTGCAGTGGCCCTATTCTCTGGTGCTGATCTGCACGTCCGAGAAATCTCATAAAAGCGATCCATCAAACGCTCGTAGCTCGAAAACGCAATAAAACGAAGCCTCCCTATCCAATCGTATGTCCCTGGAATCACACCCTGGTCAGTCCTCGTTTCGTGACGAGCTCGTGCTGACCGCTACTCTATTCGTAGCTCTCCACGCCCATGTAACCGTGGTAACAAAACCATAACTGGTACCGATGAGGCTAGATCATAGGAAGGAATATAATACTGTGCAAGGAAATGTACATCCTAAGGCTCCTTAAGCGGAGTAGCGTATCGTAAGTATGCCGCGGAACATACCCATGGTACGTCACTCTACTTTAGTCACATACTCCATCAACCAAGGGTCATCCTACACTCCGAAGGTAAAACCTAACACTCTGATATCAACTTTGTCACGACCCGAAAGTACGGAACATGATCGGTACTTAACCTACGAAACGTCTCGAGGCGTACGTAATCTAAGTAAGCCGAAAACCCAGAAATCCAAACCAAGAAAGTAGTAGAGTGAAGGAAAAACCAACTTAAAGCAAGTGGTTTTAATAGCATAAGCCGAATTATGCGTTTTTAAAAACATCAAATATAACCTGAAAATTTCGGCAGAGTCTCCTTTGTAAATACTGGCCCCAAAATGGGATACAACATGAATAGTATACGAAATGAATAAAAAGGCATCCCCAAGCGAGAGCTAGCTCTTCGTCAATCGATTGTCATAACCACGCAAGCAATATAATATACAACGCCAAGGGCGAGGATCAAAACTCAAAAGGAAACTCAAAACAGCAAGAAATCCATAGAAATACAACGCGCGACTCTAAGGTCGAAAGAATAAACATCACTGGTCTCTATCTCTGAAATAAATACATGTTTGGTTGATGGAACTTCTAGATACAACAGAATAATAATATACAAGGTATAATGATGGGTACGATACAAGTAAACCCACCTACTAGCAAGTCACCCGAAAAAGAAGCAGTGCCAGCAAAGCCGTAATGAAACCTGTACGGCAAAACCTGCAAGAAACTGTGGCACAACGGGGGTGAGTTGCCAACTCGTGAGTTGAAAACATCTATAAACAGAAATCGCATGAACAACGCAATCCTAAGTCATACGATCATAATATATCCCCAAATATATAATCTGCAGCCTATAACAATGACTAGGGTATACCTCTAAACAACGGTAATACCAAGTGCTTGTGTTAGTGCCTCAGGTAGCAATATATCATATGGATGAGGTATGAATGCATGAAAACAGAATACATGTAAATGAAGAAACTGCTTTCATAATTTAGTGAGATTTCTGTATTTTCAAAATGAGGTATCATAATTGAAATCGGCATAAACAGTGTCTAGCATCGACACAAAACATAAATCCCAATATCTCAATATCTCAGGCTCCGGCTATCCGGACTGGCCTGGATCATCAATCTCAGTACCTCGATGTCTCAAACTCTCAATGTCTCAATCTCACTACCTAGGGCGCCGTCAGTCCGGACCGGCCCCTACCATCAATCTCAAGACCACGACGCTATCCTCCGGATATCCGACGCGTCGGGTAAAATCACCGGTAGGTAGTCTTCCCCTGCCAGGCTCATCATCTACTACTCGAACTTCTTGCCCCGGGGTACCTTACTGGGCCCACCATGTACCCAAAACTGTTCATCCAACTCCTCGAATCGGGTCTCGAAATCTGTCACGCCCCGCTTCCCAAAATACGGAATATGAGGGGTTGACAAGGCCAGCCATGCTCCTAGGGTCAAGGAAATGTCCTGCCGTAGTCACACTTCAGCTTCTAGCTTTACGTAGTAAACAGTAAACAATGCGCAGGTAATGAGAAATGCAGTAACTGAAACAAAACAATACAAAGAACTGACCTGATGGAAATCAAAAGAGTATAACTTTGGATAGTTAATCAAGATGTCCGTGATGTACGTCTGGTCCTGGTCCCGACTAGATCCACTCCTCACACTGAGCATGCATACTCAGGTCGTCAGAGCGACACAATAGCAATATATATGTATATATGCAGTTGTAACTCGAACAGTGATAATAGATATATAACAGTAAATCAAGACAGCAAGGATGTGAACATGGAGTAACCAATGCAGTGTCTAATAGATCAGGAGAACAGTAAAAGCAGTAAAATAGTATGCTAGGTATGTCAACACAGTAAGTAATATATATCAATGCCATTATCCCTATCAGTCTCTAAGTCTCACTGTACAGGTCACTAAGCCTATCGTCAGTCCAAGTGTGAGAGTCAACCACTCGCGAGTGTCCTCCACCCAAGGGTAGGACCCAAGGGCAAGGGACCACGGGCCCAAAATGTAACTCACGGTAATAATCATATACCCTGTAAATATCCATGTATCTCCATATATATAAGCCGGCATGGGACTCCCGAGATTCTGTTGAACTCACACTCAAACTACCCCACACCCCATGGTCTACATCAAACGCCAACCATAACCTCAAATACCGGTCAGTCCTTGACAAGTCTGCGCGAGAACTGGAGACAGGATCTCCATCAAGCACGTCCCGACTAATACCCAAGATAAATGGGCAGTGTTTGGTGCCTTATCTGTGACACCCATGCAAGAGCTTCCATAAGTGTCCCATACCACTTATAGTCACACTTACACGCGTCCCACAAACGTTGACAATGCAATAGAATAATAGGGCTCACTGATTGTGTACAAGTACGTGTCACTTTCACTTATTCACTCATGCACGAACACTAACGTACTTTCCACAATCATCACTAATACCTAACACTGGGTAATGCTCATGATCACTAGGTTATCAATGCAGTGACATATGTATGATATGATGAGGAAACAGTATGTAAAGCATGATTAAAATGTCATGAATCAGTATTCTACCACTTGCATAATTTATCATAAATCATACGTGTACATTTTAGCGAAACGATGAACGGGGAATAAATAGTATGTTTGATTATCTATCCAGAGAATTTGGTTTCACGTCAATCGGGTTTCAGAATCACTAGTTATGGCCATTTCATTTTAAGCGTTCACGGCTGGAAATCCGGTTTCAGAATCAGAAGCCCGTTTCGTATCGCATTTTAATCCCAGTTGGGATCAGATTTTAGCGACTCTACCGTTGAATTAATTATAGGGTTTTCAGTAAGGTTTTCAACGAAACAAATGGATTCTCAATTGCATCTATATGTCAGGAGATATACACTGTTCAACACTAGTATGTCAATTCTGATTCTGTTGGGACTGTTATACGTCCCCATCTTTTAAATTACAGATTAGATAGCAAACGATGATGAAACAGAATGAAACCACTTGTGTTATCTAGCTAATAGATTCACCTTTACTAACCTGAGGAGTTCAGCAACATAATAGTTAAGGAAAACAGGTGGCACATATTATGGAACAGTAAACAGTAACCAGAGTCGCTCTGGACTGCAGTCCAGAGTCGCACTCCGATCTAAATATTGTCACAATTTAAGTATAAAAACCATGAGCAACTTGCATAGGGTTATAGTTCATCGAGTCGGATTCGATTTAAGCCCTCGAACGCATCATTACAGTATGTACATAATTTATGGTAATTTTAACGGTTTTCAGATACGGGAAAGTTCTAGTTTTACAGGTATATTTGGGGGTAATCATTTTAGTCATTAACAGTCGTATTTTCCAGTGAAATTTGTACAAGGTATTCATCACTACAAGGGCTAACATAAACAATCCAGTTCCGTCAAATTAGGTGAGTTTTTTCATTAGGATCATGCATCGAACAGGTATGTCGTTTAATTTTATCGGAAATTGTAAATTCATAACTTATACTTTTGAATTTCTAACACGAGTAGATTAGCATGTAAGCAAGTAATTAAACTTGCCTGGAAACGATGTGTCAATGGTTCTGCAGTGATGATGACTGTGATGGCATGCACGGGCACGACACACACGGGCAACAACGACAAAGGTTTGGCCTCGGCTCGAGCTTAGCTTGACGGCTCTGTGCAGTGGTTGTTTGCGTGTGCGACGGAGAGGGGATTCGTGCCTAAGGGTTCGTTGGCAGCAGCCTGGTGCTCCGGCGGTGGCTCAACAGTGACACGACGATGACGAGACGGTGGTGATCGTTGGCGATGAGGGCAGCAGACGGCGCAACGAGTCCGGGTGCAGGGTCTCAGCTTGGACTTGCAACTATGGAGGTTGTAGATGGTGAGCTCGTCAGCAACGATGTCGGTAGTGAGTTTCATAGGGGTTGATGGCGATGGTGGACGCGGCCGACGGTGGTTGGTGGCTCCGGGGAGTGGCGGTGAAGATGGGGAGATTGATGTAAGTCTCGGTGTGTAGTGGAAGAAGAGGGGAGCTCGGGTTGTGAAGGGTGTGTGTGGGTTACCAGGGATGGTCGAAGGTGGGGGTGGTCACGGCAACGATCAAGGACGTCCGGCGAGAGGAGGAGGGAAGGTTTGTGGTGGTATGAGCTTGGGGAAATGGAGTGGGGGTAGAGAAGGAGCTGCGGGGTTGCTAGGAGGAGACGAGGTGGTTGGCAGGGGAGAGCGAGGGAGGGAGTTTGAAGGGTGGTAGGGTCGTCGGCGGCGACGTCGTCGTCGGTGGAGCGAGTGTGCAGGGACTAGAGTGGGTGAGAGTTTGAGAGGGAGAGAAAGAAGTGAACCATTGGGGAGCGGGTCGTAGGGGAAACGCGCGCGTCGTGGGTGCGAGGAGCGGGGCACGGCGCGAGCGTGGGCATCGGCGGAGGAAGTGGATCGCATGAGCGGGGGAGGCGGAAAGAGCCGTTGGGAAGAAGAGGGAAAAAGCGGGTCGGGTCGGGTCAGGAGGTGCGGGTCAGGTAAGGGCTGAGCGGGCTGCTGGGCTTGGAGGGACGGGCTGGGCAAAATAATTAATTTATTTGGAAAAGTAGTGTTGGGCTGAAGGAGCTTGGGCCGCAGAAAAATAAAAAGAGAAAAAGAAAACGAAAGGGGCCGAGGAAAAAGGTTTTGGGTTTAATTTAAATAAAAGAAATGGGCTGGGGTTTAATTTAATTAAAATGTTTCTTTTAGGCTGGGTTGCTTGGGCCGGATAAAATAAAAGGGAAAAAGGGTTTAGATAAATTAGGGTTAGGGATTTTAAAATACTAAAATAATATTTATAAAAATAAATAAACTTTAAGAGTAACATAAATACACATATTGGTAGAAAAGGGACTGGGTATTACATCATACCACCCTTACAAAAATTTCGTCCTCGAAATTTAAAAGAAACGACAGGCTACAAAATAATAAGCGAAAAGTTACCACATCGAACACTAATATATAGTGATTTACTTAAAACGGGTGGATAAAATTTTGAAGGTATATATATGTAAGAATAACATACAAAAGAATAGGTCTAAATAGGTATAAGGCAGGAACAACAATAAGGATAAATTACGAATATAGATAACAATAACGAACAATAATAATCAAGGCGTGTTCGATAAAATCGAAACCCAAATATGTGCACATATAAGTATATCAAAAGTAGCACAGCAGAAATAATAAATATAAGGCATAATTCTAATGAAGCTGTGAAGGACTTGTCGGTGGTTTAAAACATTTTTAGAATAACGTATCAATCAAACCATTTTAACATAACTTAGAAAACCATATGGTGAAAATAAGAAGCTTAGTACCAAAATAATATGCATAATACATATGGTCGCGCTACCGAAAAATGAGAAAAGTAGTAATGTACTTAAATACATAAAACGGAATAGTCAATAACACACACTCTTCGATAAATACAAAATAACGAAAACTAAATTTTCGAATAACAATGTCCCTAAATATAGTTAGGGTAGCCGGGAAAAGAACAAAAATGTATAGGGCTAGCTAGGGTAGGAATTACAATGGAGTGTGGCTCATTCAAAAGATTGGAGTGTGACGGTTTTAAACTAAAGGTCAAAGAGATTGGGGTCAGGTCAGCACAGGAAGTAAGGGTGAGCCGCAAAGGACTATAAGGGAAAAATGTATGGGGAGGATAACGGTCGATACATCAAGCGAATCAAATATTTTCGAAGGGTTAGCGAACTCGGAAATTTCACTATGAATTTCTCCTCCCAGAAGGATCTCAAACGAGGCACAAACGAAGGATAAAGGGTGGCCCATTCCAAAGATCAGGGTACGGTACTTTTTAATCAAAACGAGAGTTAAAACAATACAAGGAGTAGGGGTAGACAGTCAGGGATCTCAGCAGGAAAATAAATGTATAAGAAAAAAGTCAAAGCATTAAGTGAACCAGTAAACAAAAGATTTGCGAACTCAGAAAGTTTATTTCATTCTAGAAAATTCGAAACAAAGCACCTTCGAAAAGTAACAGATGGCCCTAAACTATACATAGATTTATTTGGCCAGAGAAGACAACATCTAAAAAATCCGTCAATCGCGGTTGTGGAGGTTCAGCAGGTTGCGGTAGGCTCGCGCACTCAGGTAGGGGCGTCCATTCCCATAGCGTCCCGCAGGGACCGCCATTGGGAGTTCTTCCACCGCAGGATCTTGTTCTTCTGGTCCTCCTTCCTCGGCTGGAGCTTCTTCATCGAGGTCTGCTTCCATGTGATTCTCTTCTTCTGGATTCTCTTCCATAGTATTTTCCTCCACTGGATTTTCTTCTATCGGGCCTTCCTCGGGATCTTCCTCTATCGGGTTCTCTTCAGGGTCTCCTTCCTCTTCGTCGGAATCGTCTATCATGTCAACCTCTGGGGCGGCGGCTCCTTCGTCCTCGGAATCGCTGTTTTCGAAGATGACCTGGGGGCCATTGATCTCGTCGTCCGAGCTCACCAGCATGCGGTCTAAGGAAACGCATGACTGTGCATCCTCATCTAAATGCGGCGCTGCTCCAGGATAGTACATGGCCTGAAAAGAAAGAGTCATGATTAGACAGTGGGACACATCGAGAAAATAGCTAAGGGTACGGAGTATAGGAAAATATGTGGTGGGCAGGGACTGAAAAATCAGAATTAAAAATATTGTGGTAACGAATAGTATAAATAAGGGAGGAAGCAAGAGAATGATACATATATTACGATTCAAAGTTATTATTGCATTCAACTAAAAGTTCGACGGATACAAGATTTCAAACGAAAAGAAATATTTATAAGAGAATGACAACATTTTATTAAAAGCAAAAAACGTGATTACTCTTCTTCGATTACTAAGCCGCTGCATTCTCGTCACGCGAGTTGAATCCTGCGCTGGGTCCGCCTTATCCTCGAAGTTCAACTACGCAATAATCATCACTTGGCAAAAGTGGAGAGTGTGGATGAGTCTCCTCCTTGTAGATCCTTCCTTTTTGGGAAACCGTTGATAAGATGTTCGCTGGATCCGCAAATCAGACATTTCCCTTGGGCGCGGCGACAATCCCTCTGAAGATGTCCTGGCCTCTTACAGTACCCACAACATGGGGTCTTCTGCTGCTTCTGTCGCGGGGAAACAAATGGGCGCTTCATCTTCTTCTCTTTTCCTCGTCTAACAGAGATCCCTTTATGATTGGAGACTCCCGCTGGTGCCTGATTCACCTGCCTTCTCAGTCCTTCAGCTAACAAGTCGTTCGTTCACTCCTGGGCTTCCTTCAAACCTTGCAGTACCCTCAGAATCTCAACGGTCTGATTCTGGGGAGTGGAGATAGAGGAAGAGTCGTTGGAAGACATGGTCCAGAAACGACAATTTTGAGAACGATATAAGGCACAAGCTATAAGAATCAAAATATAATATGGATTGGGAAAGGATTCAAGATTATCAGATACGATGAAATTTATTACAAGTGGAAATCACTGTAGGACTCTAAGTCACTTAAACAGAGTACGGTAGTGTAACTATGATGTAGTTCACAATTACAACCACGTAACTTTGCCAAGTCACCCGAAACCCTAGCGAATGGATAGCAGAACACACAGTGTGAATAAGGATTACGAATAACAAGTTTACAATCTAGACCGAGGGATGTCTTAGATTGTCAAGCTCTACACGGAAAACTGCAATCCCAATCGAAGCAAAACCTGGCTCTGATACCAACAAAACCATGTCACGCCCCGCTTCCCAAAATACGGAATACGCGGGGTTGACAAGGCCAGCCATGCTCCTACGGTCAAGGAAATGTCCTGCCGTAGCCACACTTCGGCTTCTAGCTTTACGTGGTAAACAGTAAACAATGCGCAGGTAATGAGAAATGCAGTAACTGAAACAAAACAATACAAAGAACTGACCTGATGGAAATCAAAAGAGTATAACTCTGGATAGCTAATCAAGATGTCCGTGATGTACGTCTGGTCCTGGTCCCGACTAGATCCACTCCTCACACTGAGCATGCATACTCAGGTCGTCAGAGCGACACAATAGCAATATATATGTATATATGCAGTTGTAACTCGAACAGTGATAATAGATATATAAAAGTAAATCAAGACAGCAAGGATGTGAACATGGAGTAACCAATGCAGTGTCTAATAGATCAGGTGAACAGTAAAAGCAGTAAAATAGTATGCTAGGTATGTCAACACAGTAAGTAATGTATATCAATGCCATTATCCCTATCAGTCTCTAAGTCTCACTGTACAGGTCACTAAGCCTATCGTCAGTCCAAGTGTGAGAGTCAACCACTCGCGAGTGTCCTCCACCTAAGGGTAGGACCCAAGGGCAAGGGACCACGGGCCCAAAATGTAACTCCCGGTAATAATCATGTACCCTGTAAATATCCATGTATCTCCATATATATAAGCCGGCATGGGACTCCCGAGATTCTGTTGAACTCACACTCAAACTACCCCACACCCCGTGGTCTACATCAAACGCCAACCATAACCTCAAATACCGTTCGGTCCATGACAAGTCTGTGCGAGAACTGGAGACAGGATCTCCATCAAGCACGTCCCGACTAATACCCAAAATAAATGGGCAGTGTATGGTGCCTTATCTGTGACACCCATGCAAGAGCTTCCATAAGTGTCCCATACCACTTATAGTCACACTTACACGTGTCCCACAGACGTCGACAATGCAATAGAATAATAGGGTTCACTGATTGTGTACAAGTACGTGTCACTTTCACTTATTCACTTATGTACGAACACTAACGTACTTGCCACAATCATCACTAATACCTAACACTGGGTAATGCATATGATCACTAGGTTATCAATGCAGTGACATATGTATGATATGGTGAGGAAACAGTGTGTAAAGCATGATTAAAATGTCATAAATCAGTATTCTACCACTTACATAATTTATCATAAATCATACGTGTACAGTTTAGCGAAACGATGAATGGGGAATAAATAGTATGTTTGATTATCTATCCATCGAATTTGGTTTCACGTCAATCGGGTTTCAGGATCACTAGTTATGGCCATTTCATTTTAAGCGTTCACGGCTGGAAATCCGGTTTCAGAATTGGAAGTCCGTTTCACAACGCATTTTAATCCCAGTTGGGATCGGATTTTAGCGACTCTACAGTTGAATGAATTTTATGGTTTTCAGTAAGGTTTTCAACGCAATAAACGGATTCTCAATCGCGTCTGTACATCAGGAGATATACACTGTTCAATACTAGTATGTCAATTCTAATTCTGTTGGGACTGTTATACGTCCCCATCTTTTAAATTACAGATTAGATAGCAAACGATGATGAAAAAGAATGAAACTACTTTTGTTATCTAGCTGACAGATTCACCTTTACTAACCTGAGGAGTTTCGCAACATACGAGTTCAGGAAAACAGGTGGCACATATTTTGGAACAGTAAACAGTAACCAGAGTCGCTCTGGACTGCAGTCCAAAGTCACACTCCGATCTAAATATTGTCACAATTTAAGTACAGAAACCATGAGAAACTTGCATAGGGTTATAGTTCGTCGATTTGGCTTCGATTTAAGCCCTCGAACGCATCATTCCAGAATGCACATAATTTATGGTAATTTTAACGGTTTTCAGATACGGGAAAGTTCCAGTTTTACAGGTATATTTGGGGGTAATCGTTTTAGTCATTAACAGTCGTATTTTCCAGTGAAATTTGTACAAGGTATTCATCACTACAAGGGCCAACATAAACAATCCAGTTCCGTCAAATTAGGTGAGTATTTTCATTGGGATCATGCATCGAACAGGTATGTCGTTTAATTTTATCGGAAATTGTAAATTCATAACTTATACTTTTGAATTTATAACACAAGTAGATTAGCATGTAAGCAAGTAATTGAACTTGCCTGGAAACGATGTGTCAATGGTGCCGCAGTGATGATGACTGTGATGGCATGCACGGGCACGACACACACGGGCAACAACGAAAAAGGTTTGACCTCGGCTCGAGCTAAGCTTGACGGCTCTGTGCAGTGGTTGTTTGCGTGTGCGATGGAGAGAGGCTTCATGCCTAAGGGTTCGTTGGCAGCAGCCTGGTGCTCCGGCGGTGGGTCAACAGTGACACGACGATGACGAGACGGTGGTGATCGTCGGCGATGAGGGCAGCAGACGGCGCAACGAGCCCGGGTGCAGGGTCTCAGCTTGGACTTGCAACTATGGAGGTTGTAGATGGTGAGCTCGTCAGCAACGATGTCGGTAGTGAGTTTCAGAGGGGTTGATGGCGATGGTGGATACGGCCGACGGCGGTTGGTGGCTCCGGGGAGTGGCGGTGAAGAGGGGGAGATTGATGTAGGTCTCGGTGTGTAGTGGAAGAAGAGGGGAGCTCGGGTTGTGAAGGGTGTGTGTGGGTTACCAGGGGTGGTCGAAGGTGGGGGTGGTCGCGGCAACGATCGAGGACGGCCGGCGAGAGGAGGAGGGAAAGATTGTGGTGGTGTGAGCTTGGGTGAAATGGAGTGGGGGTAGAGAAGGAGCTGCGGGGTTGCTAGGAGGAGATGAGGTGGTTGGCAGGGGAGAGCGAGGGAGGGAGTTTGAAGGGTGGTAGGGTTGGAGGCGGTGACGTCGTCGTCGGTGGAGCGGGTGTACAGAGACTAGAGTGGGTGAGAGTCTGAGAGGGAGAGAGAGAAGTGAACCATTGGGGAGTGGGTCGTAGGGGAAACACGCGTGTCATGGGCGCGAGGAGCGGGGCACGGCGCGAGCGTGGGCGTCGGCGGAGGAAGTGGATCGCGTGAGAGGGGGAGGCGGAAAAAGCCGTTGGGAAGAAGAGGGAAGAAGAGGGTCAGGTCGGGTCAGGAGGTGCGGGTCGGGTAAGGGCTCAGAGGGCTGCTGGGCTTGGAGGGACGGGCTGGGCAAAATAATTAATTTATTTGGAAAAGTATTGTTGGGCTGAATGAGCTTGGGTCGCAGGAAAATAAAAAAAAAACGAAAGGGGCCGAGGAAAAAGGTTTTGGGTTTAATTTTAAATAAAAGAAATGGGCTGGGGTTTAATTTAATTAAAATTTTTCTTTTGGGCTGGGTTGCTTGGGCCGGCTAAAATAAAAGGGAAAAAGGGTTTAGATAAATTTGGGTTAGGGATTTTAAAATACTAAAATAATATTTATAAAAATAAATAAACTTTAAGAGTAACATAAATACACATATTGGTAGAAAAGGGACTGGGTATTACATCATACCACCCTTACTAAAATTTCGTCCTCGAAATTTAAAAGAAACGACAGGCTACAAAATAATAAGTGAAAAGTTACCACATCGAACACTAATATATAGTGATTTACTTAAAATGGGTGGATAAAATTTTGAAGGCATATATATGTAAGAATAACATACAAAAGAATAGGTCTAAATAGATATAAGGCAGGAACAACTATAAGGATAAATTACATGTATACGAGAATATAGATAACAATAACGAATAATAATAATCAAGGCGTGTTCGATAAAATCGAAACCCAAATATGTGCACATATAAATATATCAAAAGTAGCACAGCAGAAATAAAAAGTATAAGGCATAATTCTAATGAAGCAGTGAAGGACTTGTCGGTGGTTTAAAACATTTTCAGAATAACGTATCAATCAAACCATCTTAACATAACTTAGAAAACCATATGGTGAAAATAAGAAGCTTAGTACCAAAATAATATGCTTAATACATATGGTCGCGCTACCGAAAAATGAGAAAAGTAGTAATGTACTTAAAATACATAAAACGGAGTAGTCAATAACACACACTCTTCGATAAATACAAAATAACGAAAACTAAATTTTCGAATAACAATGTCCCTAAATATAGTTAGGGTAACCGGGAAAAGCACAAAAATGTATAGGGCTAGCTAGGGTAGGAATTACAATGGAGTGTGGCTCATTCAAAAGATTGGAGCGTGACGGATTTAGACTGAAGGTCAAAGAGATTAGGGTCAGGTCAGAACAGGAAGTAAGGGTGAGCAGCAAAGGACTACAAGGGAAAAATGTATGGGGAGAATAACGGTCAATACATCAAGCGAATAAAAAAGAAAGGTTAGCGAACTCGGAAATTTCACTATGAATTTCTCCTCCCAGAAGGATCTCAAACGAGGCACAAACGAAGGATAAAGGGTGGCCCATTCCAAAAATCAGGGTGCGGTACTTTTTAATCAAAACACGAGTTAAAACAGTACAAGGAGTAGGGGTGGACAGTCAGGGATCTCAACAGGAAAATAAATGTATAAGAAAAAAGTCAAAGCATCAAGTGAACCAGTAAACAAAAGATTTGCGAACTCAGAAAGTTTATTTCATTCTAGAAAATTCGAAACAAAGCACCTTCGAAAAGTAACAGATGGCCCTAAACTATACATAGATTTATTTGGCCAGAGAAGACAACATCTAAAAAATCCGTCAATCGCGGTTGTGGAGGTTCAGCAGGTTGTAGTAGGATCGCGCACTCAGGTAGGGGCGTCCATTCCCATAGTGCCCCGCAAGGACCGCCATTGGGAATTCTTCCACCGCAGGGTCTTATTCTTCTGGTCCTCCTTCCTCGGCTGGAGCTTCTTCATCGAGATCTGCTTCCATGTGATTCTCTTCTTCTGGATTCTCTTCCATAGTATTTTCCTCCACTGGATTTTCACCTATCGGGCCTTCCTCGGGATCTTTCTCTATCGGGTTCTCTTCAGGGTCTCCTTCCTCTTCGTCGGATTCACCTATCATGTCAACCTCTGGGGCGGCGGCTCCTTCGTCCTCGGAATCGCTGTTTTCGAAGATGACCTGGGGGCCGTTGATCTCGTCGTCCGAGCTCACCAGCATGCGGTCTAAGGAAACGCATGACTGTGCATCCTCATCTAGATGCGGCGCTGCTCTAGGGTAGGCCATAGCCTGAAAAGAAAGAGTCATGATTAGACAGTGGGACACATCGAGAAAATTGCTAAGGGTATGGAGTATAGGAAAATATATGGTGGGCAGGGACTGAAAAATCAGAATTAAAAATATTGTGGTAACGAATAGTATAAATAAGAGAGGAAGCAAGAGAATGATACATATATTACGATTCAAAGTTATTATTGCATTCAACTAAAAGTTCGACGGATACAAGATTTCAAACGAAAAGAAATATTTATAAGAGGATGACAACATTTTATTAAAAGCAAAAAACGTGATAACTCTTCTTCGATTACTAGGCCGCTGCATTCTCGTCACGCGAGTTGAATCCTGCGCTGGGTCCGCCTTATCCTCGAAGTTCAACTACGCAATAATCATCACTTGGCAGAAGTGGAGAGTGTGGACGAGTCTCCTCCTTGTACCTCCTTCCTTTTTGGGAAACCGTTGATAAGATGTTCGCTGGATCCGCAAATCAGATATTTCCCTTGGGCGCGGCGACAATCCCTCTGAAGATGTCCTGGCCTCTTACAGTACCCACAACATGGGGTCTTCTGCTGCTTCTGTCGCGGTGAAACAAATGGGCGCTTCATCTTCTTCTCTTTTCCTCGTCTAACAGAGATCCCTTTACGATTGGAGACTCCCGCTGGTGCCTGATTCACCTGCCTTCTCAGTCCTTCAGCTAACAAGTCGTTCGTTCGCTCCTGGGCTTCCTTCAGACCTTGCAGTATCCTCAGAATCTCAACGGTCTGATTCTGGAGAGTGGAGATAGAGGAAGAGTCGTTGGAAGACATGGTCCAGAAATGACAATTTTGATAACGATATAAGGCACAAGCTATAAGAATCAAAATATAATATGGATTGGGAAAGTATTCAAGATTATCAGATACGATGAAATTTATTACAAGTGGAAATCACTGTAGGACTCTAAGTCACTTAAACAGAGTACGGTAGTGTAACTATGATGTAGTTCACAATTACAGCCACGTAACTTTGCCAAGTCACCCGAAACCCTAGCGAATGGATAGCAGAACACACAGTGTGAATAAGGATTAAGAATAACAAGTTTACAATCTAGACCGAGGGATGTCTTAGATTGTCAAGCTCTACACGGAAAACTGCAATCCCAATCGAAGCAAAACCTGGCAATGATACCAACAAAACCATGTCACGCTCCGCTTCCCAAAATACGGAATACGCGGGGTTGACAAGGCCAGCCATGCTCCTACGGTCAAGTAAATGTCCTGCCGTAGTCACACTTCGGCTTCTAGCTTTACGTGGTAAACAGTAAACAATGCGCAGGTAATGAGAAATGCAGTAACTGAAACAAAACAATACAAAGAACTGACCTGATGGAAATCAAAAGAGTATAACTTTGGATAGCTAATCAAGATGTCCGTGATGTACGTCTGGTCCTGGTCCCGGCTAGATCCACTCCTCGCACTGAGCATGCATACTCAGGTCGTCAGAGCGACACAATAGCAATATATATGTATATATGCAGTTGTAACTCGAACAGTGATAATAGATATATAAAAGTAAATCAAGACAGCAAGGATGTGAACATGGAGTAACCAATGCAGTATCTAATAGATCAGGTGAACAGTAAAAGCAGTAAAATAGTATGCTAGGTATGTCAACACAGTAAGTAATGTATATCAATGCCATTATCCCTATCAGTCTCTAAGTCTCACTGTACAGGTCACTAAGCCTATCGTCAGTCCAAGTGTGAGAATCAACCACTCGCGAGTGTCCTCCACCCAAGGGCAAGCGACCACGGGCCCAAAATGTAACTCCCGGTAATAATCATGTACCCTGTAAATATCCATATATCTCCATATATATAAGCCGGCATGGGACTCCCGAGATTCTGTTGAACTCACACTCAAACTACCCCACACCCCATGGTCTACATCAAACGCCAACCATAACCTCAAATACCGTTCGGTCCATGACAAGTCTGCGCGAGAACTGGAGACAGGATCTCCATCAAGCACGTCCCGACTAATACCCAAGATAAATGGGCAGTGTTTGGTGCCTTATCTGTGACACCCATGCAAGAGCTTCCATAAGTGTCCCATACCACTTATAGTCACACTTACACGCGTCCCACAGACGTCGACAATGCAATAGAATAATAGGGTTCACTGATTGTGTACAAGTACGTGTCACTTTCACTTATTCACTCATACACGAACACTAACGTACTTGCCACAATCATCACTAATACCTAACACTGGGTAATGCACATGATCACTTGGTTATCAATGCAGTGACATATGTATGATATGATGAGGAAACAGTATGTAAAGCATGATTAAAATGTCATAAATCAGTATTCTACCACTTGCATAATTAATCATAAATCATACGTGTACAGTTTAGCGAAATGATGAACGGGGAATAAATACTATGTTTGATTATCTATCCAGCGAATTTGGTTTCACATCAATCGGGTTTCAGGATCACTAGTTATGGCCATTTCATTTTAAGCGTTCACGGCTGGAAATCCGGTTTCAGAATCGGAAGTCCGTTTCGGAACGCATTTTAATCCCAGTTGGGATCGGATTTTAGCGACTCTATAGTTGAATGAATTCTTTGGTTTTCAGTAAGGTTTTCAACACAACAAACAGATTCTCAATCGCGTCTGTACATCAGGAGATATACACTGTTCAATACTAGTATGTCAATTCTGATTCTGTTGGGACTGTTATACGTCCCCATCTTTTAAATTACAGATTAGATAGCAAACGATGATGAAACAGAATGAAACCACTTGTGTTATCTAGCTAACAGATTCACCTTTACTAACCTGAGGAGTTCCGCAACATAATAGTTCAGGAAAACAGGTGGCACATATTATGGAACAGTAAACAGTAACCAGAGTCGCTCTGGACTGCAGTCCAGAGTCGCACTCCGATCTAAATATTATCACAATTTAAGTACAGAAACCATGAGAAACTTGCATAAGGTTATAGTTCGTTGAGTCGGCTTCGATTTAAGCCATCGAACGCATCATTCCAGAATGTACATAATTTATGGTAATTTTAACGGTTTTCAGATACGGGAAAGTTCCAGTTTTACAGGTATATTTGGGGGTAATCGTTTTAGTCATTAACAGTCGTATTTTCCAGTGAAATTTGTACAAGGTATTCATCACTACAAGGGCCAACATAAACAATCCAGTTCCGTCAAATTAGATAAGTATTTTCATTGGGATCATGCATCGAACAGGTATGTCGTTTAATTTTATCGGAAATTATAAATTCATAACTTATACTTTTGAATTTGTAACACAAGTAGATTAGCATGTAAGCAAGTAATTGAACTTGCCTGGAAACGATGTGTCAATGGTGCCGCGGTGATGATGACTGTGATGGCATGCACGGGCACGACACACACGGGCAACAACGACAAAGGTTTGACCTCGTCTCGAGCTAAGCTTGACGGCTCTGTGCAGTGGTTGTTTGCGTGTGCGACGGAGAGGGGCTTCGTGCCTAAGGGTTCATTGGCAGCAGCCTGGTGCTCCGGCGGTGGCTCAACAGTGACACGACGACGACGAGACGGTGGTGATCGTCGGCGATGAGGGCAGCAGACGGCGCAACGAGCCCAGGTGCAGGGTCTCAGCTTGGACTTGCAACTATGGAGGTTGTAGATGGTGAGCTCGTCAGCAACGATGTCGGTAGTGAGTTTTAGAGGAGTTGATGGCGATGGTGGACGCGGCCGACGGCGGTTGGGGGCTCCGGGGAGTGGCGGTGAAGAGGGGGAGATTGATGTAGGTCTCGGTGTGTAGTGGAAGAAGAGGGGAGCTCGGGTTATGAAGGGTGTGTGTGGGTTACCAGGGGTGGTCGAAGGTGGAGGTGGTCGCGGCAATGATCGAGGACGGCCGGCGAGAGGAGGAGGGAAAGTTTGTGGTGGTGTGAGCTTGGGTGAAATGGAGTGCGGGTAGAGAAGGAGCTGCGGGGTTGCTAGGAGGAGACGAGGTGGTTGGCAGGGGAGAGCGAGGGAGGGAGTTTGAAGGGTGGTAGGGTTGGCGGCGGCGATGTCGTCGTCGGTGGAGCGGGTGTACAGGGACTATTCCCGCCGAAAATTTCTGCGCAGAAGAGTCCAAGGCATCAAATGCCAGCGATACGCTTAAGGAAATGCGAACCAATATCTTCCGGCCTGTATTTGGATAAGTTCCCGAAGGAGGAAATATTTAGTTCTGATGGTATTGGAAGCATCTCGAAAAACCCTTCGATTTGATATATTATGGGCCTCATAATTCATCCGGGATCAAAAGTTATGAGGCATCACGTGTCCACACGTGATGGACCTTTAAGAACCCGCTGGAGGAGTTAAAAGATCAGAAAAGACCCCAATGGGGCGTCACGTGCTCACACGTGACCATGGGTCACGTGCAGACACGTGATGGGCTTTTAAGTCCTCTAAAATAATGAATAGAATTTAATTCTAAAAGTCGGAAAATACCTCAACGAGGTATCACGTGCTTACACGTGACCAATGGTCACGTGTTGACACGTGATGGTTAAAACAACAGCATAAGCAAGCGGCCGTTAAAGAACTCAATTGGGGGTCACGTGCTCACACGTGACCAAGGGTCACGTGTCAGCACGTGACTGGTTTCGAAAGCCTTACAGTTAATAGAATTAAAATTCTAAAATTTTCTAAATCTTTCCGAACATAAAGGGTCTATGGGGACCGTTGGATTAAAAATCCGAGGGTGATTAAAAATCACCAATTTATGGAATAATCTTGGACTTGGAAAGATTTCCCTCCTAAATCTAACCGAGATAACAAAGGGATATCTTTGGATTTAAAATCCAATAGTGAATAAAATTCACTTAACAATCTAAAGGCCCAGATGAATGATAAATATAAATCAAATCTCTCAACATACAAATCAAATCTTTCAATGAGAGATTTGCTAATCAAATTGATTCTCTTCCTTCTCCTATAAATAGGAGCCAAGAAAAGAAGAGGGGGAACTACTTTTTTGGGGAGAAAAAACAGAGGGAGGAGAATTTAATTCTCAAGAGAAAAAAGAAAAGAAAGGAGAATTTAATTCTCTGCAAAAGAAAAACCCTCGGTAAGAAAGGAAAGGCTTTTTGAAAGGAAAAGAGAATTTAATTCTCAACAGAGTTTAACTCTGGTATAAAACAGAAGAACACAGTTCTCTCTTTGGTGGAGGATCTGCAAAGTGCACATCTCCCCATGAATTGAGAATTTAATTCTCATTGGGTTGAGATCCTGCCATGCAGATCCAAAACATAGAGGAGGAATTAAGTTTTGAGAATTCAATTCTCACAAAATTATAGGAATTTAATTCCTTTGGGATAAAATTAGGGTTTTACCCTAAATAAGAATTTAATTCTTTCACAATAGGAATTTAATTCCTCCAAAACAAAAATTAGGGTTTTACCCTAAATAAGAATTTAATTCTTAAAGATAAGGAGACTTAAAGATCTCTGTGCATGAAAAGACAAAGGTCACGTGCCCCACGTGATCCCTGAACAGATCCCCCAAAAATGAGAAGTGGAAAGCTTTGAGGCAATGCCTCACGTGTTCCCACGTGACCCTCATTATATATGGAACAAAAGTAAAGGCAGAAACAATTCTGGGCGCTCTCACGTGTTACCACGTGACCCCTAATAAATGTTCTAATAAATCAGGGCATGATTATACATCACGTGCCCACACGTGATGGCTATGAAAATTAAAAGTGTTTAACACTTGTTTGCAGAACAAAATAAAGGGGATCTGACCCCACTTTTTTATGCTATCACGTGCTCCCACGTGACTCCCAAATCGCAGAAAGAAAGATCAATGGAAATGAAGGCTTTGGGCGCTCTTACGTGTTTACCACGTGACCCCTTAGCAAACGTTTTAACAGTCAGCGCATAAATGCCCATCACGTGTCAACACGTGATGCTCAAAATAAAAAGGAAAAGTGTTTAACACTTATTCGCAGATTTGAGGATAAAACAAAGGAGATCTGGCTCCACATTTAGGGCACCCTCACGTGTCACCACGTGACACCTAATGAGCATTCTAACAGACCAGAGCGGGGGCCTCCATCACGTGCCCACACGTGATGGCCGTCAGAATTAAAAGAGTTAAACACTGATCTGCAGAATAAAATAAGGGAAATCAGGGCGCTCTCACGTGTCCACACGTGACCCCTCTCTCCTTAGTGTTTAACACTAATCTGGAGACTTTGTTCCCAGTGTTTAACACTGATTTGCTTTAGTGTTTAGCACTAATTTGAAATCTCTGATTACCAGTGTTTAACACTAATTTGCTTTAGTGTTTAACACCGATTTGAAAGCCCTATTGCTAGTGTTTAACACTGGTTATCTTTTAGTGTTTAACACTAACTTACTAATCTCATTCCCAGTGTTCAACACAGTTGGTCTTTAGTGTTTAACACTAGCTTTAGCCCAATTGGCTAACTTTCTAGAGGCAAACCCTCTCCTTCAATGGACCAACAGAGGGCCAATATTTCAAACATAACTGGATTTAGCCCACACTGGCCATAAGTCCTCAAATCATCTTGAACTGAGCACATCTGCTCTTTCAACCAACTCATTGGTTCAAGGGTACATCTCTGAACTCCTCTGATATTTGTCGTTGTAATCCTTCAACGTCTTCAGAGAGGTGACGGGTCCCGACAACCACATATCAATACGGACTGTGGGGTCCTTAAACCCGCGGACTTATGCGTCCTTAAACTAACGGGCTAATGCGTCCTTAAACACACCCATATGGACTGTGGGGTCCTTAAACCCATGGACTTATGCGTCCTTAAACTACCTATGGACCGCAATGTCCTTAAACTGGTATTGGACCACTATGTCCCTAAACTGGAACATGGACCACCATGTCCCTAAACTGGAAATGGACCATCATATCCCTAAACTGGTAATGGACCACTATGTCCCTAAACTGGAACAATAGAGCCCAAACGCTCTTTTGTCGGATCTAAACGATCCAGTTAAGTTGATCTTAGTCTCAAACTGGACTAACATATCCTTAACAAACGTTTAGGTTGATCTTAGCCTCAAATATGGCTAACGTATCCTTAAACCCCTAAACAGACTTTAGTCCCAAATTGGACTACAGGTCTCCCAACCAACTTTGGTTCAAGGGTACATCTCAGAACTCCTCTGACATCTGTCGTTGTAATCCTTCAACGTCGTCAGAGAGGTGACGAGTCCCGACGGCCATACATTCAATGGACCACTATGTCCCTAAACTGGAACAATAGAGCCCAAATGCTCTTTTGTCGGATCTAAACGATCCCGTTAAGTTGATCTTAGTCTCAAACTGGACTAACGTATCCTTAACAAACGTTTAAGTTGATCTTAGCCTCAAATATGGCTAACGTATCCTTAAACCCCTAAACAGACTTTAGTCCCAAATTGGACTACAGGTCTCCCAACCAACTTTGGTTCAAGGGTACATCTCAGAACTCCACTGACATCTGTCGTTGTAATCCTTCAACGTCGTCAGAGAGGTGACGGGTCCCGATGGCCATACATTCAATGGACCGCTATGTCCCTAAACTGGAACAATAGAGCCCTCAAATGCTCTTTTGTCGGATCTAAACGATCCCGTTAAGTTGATCTTAGTCTCAAACTGGACTAACGTATCCTTAACAAACGTTTAAGTTGATCTTAGCCTCAAATATGGCTAACGTGTCCTTAAACCAAACCCCAAACCCAAATCTAAGAACATACGGATTTGGACTAATCCGCGTCCTACGGGCGACAACATAAATTTGTCCGTACACAATCCACGGGCAAGCACAAACAAAACAAACACCCACGACACGAAGTGACCAGCTGGAGAAGGAGAAAGTTGTTACCGCGATGCGGTAGCGTAATTAACTGCAGGGGCTTGCGCCTGTAGAGAAGAGCGTCCCCACAATCAAAAACCCCTCAACGAGGGGGAATCTGACGAAGTCTGCTACATCGGTCGCATCTGCTTAAACCTTCGATACATGGTGCCATAAATCAACTTGGCATCTTCGGAGAGGTAGACGGATAACACCAATTAGCATCTGCCCCGAATCTCAGGCAAGACAGACGCAAAGTCTAGGCCGCCATTCGGAGGGGAACAGATTCTGGCACGCCCGTGGGACCTTTTCTTCTTTCCACTCCACACTTCGTGTGTCGTGTTCGCGAACGAATCGCGGTTTACTGTGGTTGCCTGTGGATTCGAGGTACTAAGATTTGGTGTCTTGCTCCGTGCAGAAAACAGAAGATCAATGGCTTCGAACTGCACTGCCTGCAACTGCAACTCTCGCTCGGTCCTTGCTGGAGGAGTGACTTATGGGCCCCAACCGGCCTCCCTTTTCAGGATGCCAGTGGAGCAGGTAACTCAGGACACCACTAGATTATTCTTCGGGACCATGCTCCCACCGTTGACCTTCAATGCCACAATGACGTTGAAAGAAGCCCCAAAGAAGTCGGTCTTTGATCGGCTTACCACTGCCGCGACCCCTCTCAACGGGTCGCCCAGCTTCAATACCTTAGTTTTCAACAGACTGGGCTAGAACGTCTGCAAACCCGCAATACCCGAAGCTGCCATCCCAAAGCGGATAGCTATCTCGGCTCAAGCGGACGAAATCATTGGAAAGGCTCCTCCTTCCAAGAAGTCAGTTTTTACAAGGATGGCCATTCCGGTTGCTGCTCCAGGCGAGGTCCTCAAAGCTGCTTCCCCTGCTCAGAGGTCTGTCTTTGACAGATTAAACATTGCTTCTCAACGGGCGTCAGTCTTCGATAAGCTAGCACCAATAACAGTCTCTCCTCAAAGCAGGGGACATGAAGAAGCTTATCCAACAACGGAGGTGATCTCATCCGCACGACATACTCGACGTCGTCACTGGCACCGAGTAAGGAAGGCCGGAGGCAACTCCCCCTCTGGGCTAACTCCACCAGCTCCAACGGTAGAAGTTAATGCCGCTGTTCCAACTGGGAACGGCTTTGAGCTGCTGAATAAGGTGCGCAGAAACTCTCCTACCGCCGTACTAAAAAGATCCCCTCCTCCGGTGGGAAATGTTGTAGAAGCCAAGCCAGAACAGTCCTCTCAACGGCTATCCTCTGAAATTTATAAGGTCTGGCGTCAAGTCCAAGACTCCGCGATAGATCAAGACTATCTCCACCGACAGAAAAGGATGAAAGTTCGGCAGGAGAAAGACTACTCTGTCAGACCAGAAAAAGCAACAGCTACTCCGGTACCCACTGCGACGGCTCCCTCAACGTCAATCACTCAAAAGAAAAGGAGGCCGCAAAATGCCCCTGTGAACATGGCGAACCGTAAAAGCGCAGGGCACAAACACCCCAAGTCTGGGGGCATGGTGCTGCACACCGTTTATATGGCTTCCGGAAAGGAGGAAAGCCGTGCTTCGACAGGTCACCGACCGCTCACCCGATCCATGACAAAAGCTCAAGAACAGCAACAGCAGAAGCTTCAAGAGATGCTGACTACAATGGCCACACTTACCGAGCCAAAAGAAAGCCCAGAGGCATCATCAAAGCAGCGTCACGAACAAGAAACTGATGCTGACTTCTTACGCAGAGTCCTCGAAAAGAAGGACAAAGAAGCCGCAGAGCAAGCGGCTAACATAAAATAAATGGCGCTTCTCTTCCAAGATATGGTAGGGATGATGATCCAGCAAGATCCTCCTGCTGAAGATCCTCCGATTGTCCTTGAAGATGACAAAGGAAAGACATCGAATCCTCCTCCGGCTCTTTCAGCAGCCAAGGAAGAAACCATTTCCAAGGCCGCACTGGATGACCATATAGCTCAGCAAATACGAGCTCACCAGGAAAATGAAGCGGCTGGGCAAATTGCTAGAACCGGACGACCCTACCCGGGATGGTATGACCAAATTAGTTACCCGCCGGGATATACGATCCCTAAGTTCCACGTATATAAGGGAACGGGAAATCCGCATCAGCACGTCACTCAATTTAGAGCCATGAGCGGCAACACTGGAGGTGATGATAAATTGCTGCTCCGCCAGTTTGTTGGCAGCCTGTCAGAAACGGCATTTGAGCGGTACTCTGAACTCCCAAATGACTCTATCAAGACATTTATGGAGATGGAGCTGATG
Organism: Agapanthus africanus; assembly: GCA_030015575.1. Taxonomy (NCBI): domain Eukaryota; kingdom Viridiplantae; phylum Streptophyta; class Magnoliopsida; order Asparagales; family Amaryllidaceae; genus Agapanthus; species Agapanthus africanus. Next base: position 402,093,639 of record CM057349.1, on the reverse strand, counting down.
TTTACACAGAGATTCGCGAGTGCTAGTGGACGCACCCTGATAACAGCACTGATTAATGCCAGGATAAGGCCAGGCGAAACATGGGTCCAATACGCAACACGATGGCGGAACCTATGGTCGAAATGCGAACAACTCATAGAAGAGGCTCCTGCAGTAAGTATGTTTGTGGGTACCCTTGATCCGCAAGCGACCATCTCACAGTTCATGATGTTCTTCAAGCCGACCACCTTCCAGGCCTTGATTGACAAGCTGGCCTAAATGGACCAGATGGGCAATAGGCCTTCCTCTTTAAAGACGGAGCCTTGGAATGAAAAGGGCAAAGGGAAAGCAACCTTCATCGCCAACGCTCAACAACAACCGAACAACTTAAAGCCGGTTGTTCGCCAAAACAACGTGCGTCCACGCCCATCCCTCGAGGAGAGACTGGGACGTCCTTACTCGTTTCCCCAGGATAAAACGAGAAGATTGTTCGAGCTGGCAGTGCGCAACAGACTCATCAATCTGCCGAGTCCAAAGCGTCCGTTGCAGCCAGGTGATGTCAACGATACCAATTATTGTCCTTACCACCAAACGGTAAGTCACCCGATCGAGGATTGCTTCGTCTTTAAAGGATGGATCGAGGATCAGTATCTACAAGGCAAGTTTGCGTTGTCCGAGAAGTGGAAAATAAACCCACCACAACCGCACACTCCAAAGAAGACGGACACACCGGGGGCAACTTGTTCTTTTGTCGAACAAGCTTCATGGGAGGCCGTGTTGTCATCTAAAACCAAAAAGATGCTGAATGATCTTCAGACATGCCCGGGGATTAAATGGAAGAACCCGTTGGAACTTGAGATCATCAAGGGGATGCTGAAGCCGCGCCCAATTCCAAATATCGGTGGTGATAGCCAAAGCATTCACGCCCAGCCGTCGAAATCTTCGAAAAATAAGGAGAAATCCAAGAAGCCCGTGAAGCCTGGCAACAAGCGCACGGATTTGCAGAAACAGATTGACGCGCTGGAAGAGTATAACCAAAAGGCGCGGATTCCAATCACGCTCCGAGAGTTCCTCAGCCACGTCCTCGAGGACGAAAATGATGGAGAAGACTCATCAGATGAATCTGAGGACTACGTAGCAAGTTATCATGTGATCTCTCACTCATTGATAGATGATAAAGAGGCTCCTTGCACCGAGAAACCGGGGGCGGATCCTGAACCAGAACTTCTGTTGCCGTCAGACGAGATGATCGATGCCTTCCTGAATAAGATTCGTTCGAAAAGTAAAGCCGACCGGGAGCGTGAGATGGCCATATTTGAAAAGGCCAAACGCCGGCGACTGGACAAAAGGGTCGAAACACTCCTACTAGATCAAAGTACATCCGCTGCAAATGAAAGCAGGATCAAGACAAGGAAACGATTCGCCAAAGCCATATCAATAGGGATGAGGCCGCCCTCTTTCAGAAAAAATTCTCCTGGTGGTATACATTTTGATGAAACGGACGTACACCCTAACTTCTGCTTATATCATCAGAAGATTGCACATCCTACTGAAGACTGCAACTCCTTTAAGTGTTGGTGGCAAGGGTATGTCGCTCACAGGCAACACTTCAACAGGACAAAGCACGAAGCTCGTAGACAGCGGAAAAATGCGACAGATGAGCGTAAAAGAATTGCCGGCAATTGTCATAGGGTTGACCCCGAGGGATCACCAGTTCTCACCTTCAGGAGCGACTCCGACGAAAAAATAGCCCACGGTCCTCTCTTCAAGGAATCCATCTCTGAAATGAAAGAATTGAGGAATTGCGAGAACATTCAGTTGCGCAATCGCACGCTACCCGAAAAGAATCTCGGACCCGTAAACAAGGGATCGAACAAAAGGGATAAGGGGAATGGAAAAGCGACCTCCGTCGCCAATGCTCAACAACAGCCGAGTGACCCAAAACCGTTTGGTCGTCGAAACAACAAGCTGCGATACCTCAATGAGAAGTTGAAACGTCCTTACTCGTTTCCCAGAGATAAAACAAAGAGACTGTTCGAGCTAGCGGTGCGCAACGGGCTCATCACTCTGCCGGATCCAAAATGTCCGTTGCAGCCAGGTGACGTTAACAATCCTAACTATTGTCCCTACCACAGAGTAATGGGTCACCCACTCGAAAATTGCTATGTCTTCAAAGGCTGGATTGAGGATGAATACCAACAGGGCAAATTCGCGTTGTCTGACAACTGGAAGGTGAGCCCGCCACAACCACATGCTCCGAAAAAGGTGAATATGTCGGGGGCATCATGCTCATTCATAGGGAAAGCCCCATAGACCGAAAAGTCAGTAAACTAGAAATGCGTCTCAAATACGGCGACGGCGGACCGAAACGTCCTTAAACTAACGGCGGACCGCAATGTCCTAAAACTTGCAAATGACCGAAACGCCGTTAAACTACTCCCAACCCGCAGCATCTTCAGGCTGACGTGCCAAAAAAAACGGTACGTCCACAAGCAAAATGGGCACGGATGAAAACTCGAAAGGGCTCCGTGAGTAAAAACAGCAGGGCTACCGGCAAGTGTTCGTGAAAACCCGAAAGGGCGTGACCTTGTAAAAAAAAGAGAGAAAAAGAATTAAAAAAAAACAAAAAATAAACGGTATGTCCATAAGCAAAAGGGGCACGGATGAAAACCCGAAAGGGCTCCGTGAGTAAAAACAGCAGGGCTACCGGCGAGTGTTTGTGAAAACCCGAAAGGGCGCAACCTCGTTAAAAGACACTTACAGGGTCCTCTCGACCTTATAAGGAGAAACCACATGCGTGAGATCCTTACGACTCACAAGGGAGCAACACACTTAGGGATCCTCACGATTCCTAAGGAGAAAATACACTTGCGAGATCCTCACGACTCGTAAGGAGAACTCTCTTATGAGACCCTCACGGCTCATAAGATTTGAAAGTCTTAAGTTACAGAAACCTTAACCTGTTCTTAAGAAACCCCCACAACCTTCGATATTGCCCTACAAGCGGCTCATACTGACCTTTGTATACAATCCACGGGCGCGAATAAACATTTCCCCAGCAAAGTCCCACCCGTGACTGGGGATATGTCCATATGGTGAACAACCCTTGTAAGTCCTCTCGACTCATAAGGGGAAAACACTCTTGTAAGATCCTTACGACTTATAAGAGAACACACACTTAGGAATTCTCACGATTCCCAAGGAGAAAACACTCCTACAGGATCCTCACGACTTGTAGGGAGAAATACCTTTGTGAGACCCTTACGGCTCATGAAGTCAAAGCCTTAGTCGACAGGATCCTAACCCTGTTTACTAAGCCACCTTTATTCAACATCGACAGAGGCAAATGATGATTCGCTTCTGGCAATATCCCAGTTGTAGCGATGCTGATGCCTAAACCGGTATCAAATTCCAAATCCTTTCATAGCAAATGATGATTCGCTCCTGGCAATATTCCAGTTGCAGTGATGCTGATGCTGAGATCGGCACCAGATCCCAAATCCCCTACTCGCGAAAAAAAAAATCAGCGAGCCCAAAAAAAAATGCATACGAAATAGCCGAAATGATGGGGCAACTTGTAAACAAAATCAGCAAGTAAAAATGTATGCATGCAAAATAGCCGAAATGATTGGGCAAATCGCAATAAAAAGCAGCGGGTAAAAAGAAAAATAGCCGAAATGATTGGGCACCGCGAAAAATAGCCGAAATGATTGGGCAATCGCGATTTTCGCGATATAAAAAGCTGAAATGATAGAGCATCGCGGAAAGAATAAAAAAAATGAAAGAATGAAATTTTTTGCCCTACAGGTGAGATCATATCGATCCCTGTATACAATCCAGGGGCACAGATAAAGTGGGAACCATACCTTCCCAACAGGCTCCATCAAAAAGCGTAGCCAAATCTCGACGGTTCATAGACAACCTAGAGACAACCTCGACATTTGTCGCAATATTGCAGACACAATGTCAGCAAATGAAGCAAAGAAAGATCCCTAGCTTCAGGGTCTCGACGTCAACATCAACGACTTAGAGATCAACACCGGCGTTCTTCGTCCCTCCAACCTGATGCAAACGTGACGTCAACAACCGACCTCAGAGTCGCAACGAAAGGGAGCCATGGTAAAGGCCCTAGTTCCAAATCTGAATGGCCACATCTACAGCCTGGAGACCAACAACGGTGGGCCTCTTCCTTCCAGCATGACACAGATGTTACACCATCAAGCGGAGCGATGGCAAAATCCCAGCTCCACCTCAGCATTCGTCTCAATACAGCAGATGGGATGTCAACAATGGCGTTCCTCCGCAGTCCAGCAGGATGCAGATGCTACGTCAATAAAAGACCTCACGGTCGAAACAAAGCGGAGCGACGGCAAAATCCCAGCTCCACCTCAACATTCGTCTCGATACAGTAGACGAGATATCAACAATGGCGTTCCTTCGCAGTCCAACAGAATGCAGAAGCAACATCAATAAAAGACCTCACGGTCGAAACAAAGCGGAGCGACGGCAAAATCCCAGCTCCACCTCAACATTTGTCTCGATACAGTAGACGAGATGTCAACAATGGCGTTCCTTCACAGTCCAACAGAATGCAGAAGCAACATCAACAAAAGACCTCATGGTCGAAACAAAGCGGAGTGACGGCAAAATCCCAGCTCCACCTCAGCATTCATCTCGATACAGCAGACGCAATGTCACCAATGGCGTTCCTTCGTGGTTCATCAGGATGCAGATGCAACGTCAACATAAGACTCCATGGTCGAAACAAAGCGGAATGATGGCAAAATCCCAGCTCCACCTCAGCATTCGGATACAACGCCGACAAAAGACCTCACGGTCAAAACAAAGCAGAGCGGCGGCAAAATCCCAGCTCCAACTCGACGTTCGTCTCGATACCGCAGACGAGATGTCACTACAGCGTCCTTCCTCCAACAGGATCCGGACACACCAAAGCAGATGAAGCAAAGGCCAAATTCCTAGCTTCAGGGTCTTGATGGCAAGTCATATAAATCCTGAAAGACAATCGGAGATCATCTCACACCAGCATAGAGTGATCACCACCTCGAAGTTCGTCTCGATACAGCAGACGAGATGTCACTACAGCGTCCTTCCTCCAACAGTATCCGGACACACCAAAGCAGATGAAGCAAAGGCCAAATTCCTAGCTTCCGGGTCTTGACGGCAAGTCATATAAAGCCTGAAAGACAATCGGAGATCATCTCGCACCAGCGCAGAGTGGTCACCATCTCGATGATCATATCGATACAGCAGATGAAATGTCACCCCAGCGTTCTTCCCCCAGTAGGATTCAGACGCGCCAAAGCAAATGAAGCAAAAGGCCAAATTCCTAGCTTCAGGGTCTTGACGGCAAGTCATATAAAGCCTGAAAGACAATCGGAGATCATCTCGCACCAGCGCGGAGTGGTCACCACCTCGACGATCGTCTCGTTACAGCAGATGAAATGTCACCCCAGCGTTCTTCCCCCAGCAGGATTCGGACGCGCCAAAGCAAATGAAGCAAAAGGCCAAATTCCTAGCTTCAGGGTCTTAACGGCAAGTCATATAAAGCCTGAAAGACAATCGGAGATCATCTCGAACCAGTGTAGAGTGGTCACCGCCTCGACGTTCGTCTCGATACAGCAGATGCAACATCACCAAAAGGAGCCATGGCAAAATCCCTAGTTCCAAACCTCGACGGTTCACCAGCAACCTAGAGACAACCACGACATTCGTCTCGATACAGCAGACGCAATGCCAACAAACGAAGCGAAGGCCAAATTCCTAGATTCAGGGTCTTAACGGCAAGTCATATAAAGCCTGAAAGACAATCAGAGATCATCTCGAACCAGTGTGGAGTGGTCACCACCTCGACGTTCGTCTCGATACAGCAGACGCAACATCACCAAAAGGAGCCACGGCAAAATCCCTAGCTCTAAACCTCGACGGTTCACCAGCAACCGAGAAACAACCATGACATTCTTCTCGATACAGAGGACGCGATGCCAGCAAATGAAGCAAAGGCCAAATTCCTAGCTTCAGGGTCTTGACGGCAAGTCATATAAAGCCTGAAAGACCACCGGAGATCATCCCACATGGAGTGGTCACCACCTCGACGTTCGTCTCGATACAGCAGACGTAACATCACCAAAAGGAGCCATGGCAAAATCCCTAGTTCCAAACCTCGACGGTTCATCAGCAACCTAGAGACAACCACGACATTCGTCTCGATACAGAGGACGCAATGCCAGCAAACGAAGCAAAGGCCAAATTCCTAGCTTCAGGATCTTAACGGCAGGTCATATAAAGCCTGAAAGACTATCGGAGATCATCCCACACCAGCGCGGAGTGGTTATGACTCATCGGGGCTCTCCAAAATGAGCCTAACCTCAAGTAAAAAGCGGCATGGCAAATTCCTAGCGCTTGCTCTTCCGACGGTCAAACTGCCAAGGAGGATTGCTTGAAGACGTCTTGTCCAGCCCCCGAACGGATCAGAGACACGGCAGTCGCAGGGCTACTCGAACAGCACGATTGCTTATCGAGGAATACATCAGCCCATGCGATGGTACGATAGCCAAAACCCTAAGTACCACAGACCCTAATGGACTTCTGTCGTAAAGAGCAGAGGTTAACTGTGACGTTAGGATATTCTTGCGAGATCTGCTCGATTCGTTTCGACTCGTGAGGAAATTGATGTCTTTGCGAGAACTTCTCGATTCGTCTCGACTCGTGAGATAAAGCCTTGACAGTAAGGATTAAAAAACCTGTTTCCTAAGCACTGGGATCCTGCAAGTCGGCCCAAAATGGTCTCTTGCATACTATCCACGAGTCTCACTCTCCGAAGTCGAATTTCGACAAGGAGGGGAACAACCGCTTACGGGTCCTCTCGACTCGTAAGAGGGAAAAATTCTCTTACAAGATCCTTACGACTTATAAGAGAAACACACCTAGGAATCCTCACGACTCCTAAGGAGAAAATACACCTACGAGATCCTCTTGATCCGTAGGGAGAAAAGTCTTTATGAGACCCTCACGGCTCATAAAGTTGAAAAGTCTTAGGTGGCAGATCCTAACCCTGTCTCCTAAGCCATCACTGCCCTGCAAAGAGGTCAAGATGGACCATTTATGAGCCACACTCGCCAAAGCTACATGCCACTGAAACGGAAAAGCTACTCATGAGCATATAAACTACTTCACGCCAGAATAAGATATAAAAAGATAGAAGGGTGCGGCTCATGGAGTTAAGGATTTGGAACTATATCTCTTAAGAGTCGAGATTTGAGTCAATGATAAATGACGACGCTTGTGTCCGCTCGTTATCTTCTCAGATCAAGATTCTGAAAGTTATATACCAATCCAAAACTGGTCATACATTATACATTACTTTGCACTACTTCACCCACGTATATACTTACGTGGGCAAAGTAGTGGGGGGCATTTGTTCCCGCCGAAAATTTCTGCGCAGAAGAGTCCAAGGTATCAAATGGCAGCGATACGCTTAAAGAAATGCGAACCAATATCTTCCGGCCTGTATTTTGATAAGTTCCTGAAGGAGGAACTATTAAATTCTGATCGTATTGGAAGCATTTCGAAAAACCTTTCGATTTGATATATTATAGGCCTCATAATTCATCCGGGATCAAAAGTTATGAGGCATCACGGGTCCACAAGTGATGGACCTTTAAGAACCCGCTGGAGGAGTTAAAAGATCAGAAAAGACCCAAATGGGGCGTCACGTGCTCATACGTGACCATGGGTCACGTGTAGACACGTGATGGGCTTTTAAGGCCTCTAAAATAATGAATAGAATTTAATTCTAAAAGTCGGAAAATACCTCAACGAGGTATCACGTGCTTACTGTAGGGTTCCTAGGCACTCAAAAGAGGTCTCACAAGGCATCAACCATGCCAATTTCAAATTTTACGGATGCCGAGAAACCCTAATACGGATCGTTAACTAGAATTCTAGGCGAATAAGCAACTGGTAAACTACTTTACTAAGAGAATACGGAAATACAACCTTTGTAGATCCGGTTCTCCACCTCCATAGCTCCGCAATGAAGTCTTCTCGCTGTCCAAATGAAATCCCGGGCACAAGCGTCGGCTTCATCGGAGAAAAGGTGGGCTAGGTCATCGACGACGTGCCGAAGATGATCTACGTCGAGGTATCACAAGATCAAGCTCCAACTTCACCAAGTCATGAAACTTGTGAAGAAAACACACTCTACTACTTGGCAAGAGGTAGAGGATGAAGAAATAGGAAGTGGGTAGACTTTAGAATTGGATTTCTCACTCTTTTTCATCAATCACCATTGATGGATGCTTGGTTTTCTTCTTGAAGAAGAAGAAGAAGAAGAAGATAATATTATACGTATTATCCAAAATGAATAATAAAATGAATACTTATCATATCCTAACCTTGGTTAGGTGTAGAGAATAGACTAGGGTTAAATGGAGTGGTTAGGGTTAAGCATGAGACAAAATGGTCACTTTGGTCAAATGTTCAAGAAGCTTCAACTAGAAAACAAATTTAGCAACCATTTTCCCTTTATGCTTTCCTTTTTTCAAAATGAATAAATAGATAAATAAATGAGAAAAGGAAATGAAACCCTAACCACTTAAGTAACCATGGTTTAATTCTTTACACAAACCCAAACTAGCATGTATCATCAAACATGATACAATCATTTGCACAAAAGTATATCACATATACAACTTGCACAATCCAAGTGAGAAAATCCATTTAAAATGAACCAACACTAGTTAATGCAAAGTAATATATCAAATATATAATTATGCATTAAATCATTAAATCAACACTTGATTTAACGATCCGGTCATATCGCATATAACCGACTAATATTCAATGTATCGATTTATCGAATCAATCCTTGATTCGATAACTAGGTTATATCGCATACAACCATTCGACACATTCATCGCGAGAATAGAATACGGTATCACATACACGTATTATTGTCGGTCCCGCACATATCTCATATGCGCTCCTATTTCGTTTCGCTTGAGCCAGGAAACCTCTGTGTAGGACTCTAAAGACTCGTCAATACTCCGGCAGCAGGTGATGATCATATCAATCACCCACAAGCCGCAAGCAGTCTGCTAAACGTAACGGCCACTCGGGTATTGAGCGATCAGAAGATCGACGAGCAAGCCCGCTCACACTCCAGTGAATCCAACCAGTAACACTACCGTACAGTCCGGTCTGATCGTCTGATATGTCGCATATCTCGCCTAGGGGTGGTAAACGTCAGACCCCAATAGCTCGATAAGTCGTGTCGATATGAGGTCTATAACAATTCGAGAAACTACTGGTAACACTTACCAGTAAATCTCAGCAACCCTGGCCAGGGATTTCCTGTTATAGCCAATCGAACACAGCGCAACATCAACCCCCTATGCCGGGAGAGACGAATCCCCTCCTATCGCTCATTGTCTCCATGTGACTCGGGACTGTACCCAAAAACCACCGTTTTGCACGCCCTCTTGGACGTGGTAAGATGGAAATCAAAGCACAGTGGGAACCACACAAGACTCTATGACGATCTCGGGTCAACAGACTACTCTGTACCAGTGTCACCAGAGAACTGCCATCTGACGTAAGGTATAATACCATCTGGGAGTTCTCGGCGAGTCCGTCCAGTGTACCCGTCTCTACTGAGCACCCGTATATCTCCTCTGATGTCAAACACCAATGGATATGGGGTCATCCATCGCCCATCTGTATGGGTCGAGAAGGTACACGCTAGTCTACTCTGGTATATCAATGCCCCGTCTCGATATACCCACGACTAGGGACTTTGAAGGATGTACTTATGGACTACCATGTCCCCACTAGTATGATCCGCATCATAGTCCAGGTAGTCAAGTACACATCCTAAGGGCTTTACCAATATGTAACAGAGAGACAAACAGTGTACACGTTAAGGTAAAGATCAACCAGATAGCATACTATCATGTCGAGCAAGAAAGTCCTCTCTATATATGTCCCAGCATCCACTACAATATACATCCTATGTATAGTAATGGCCTCTAGGGCACACATATAACTAACAATCTCCCACTTGCACTAGGGCCATCTGTAGCAGTGGTTGTAGTATCTCATACTCAACCATCCCATAAAAGTCTCTCTCTGGGAAAAGGCCTTTGTGAGTGGATCCGCCGTGTTGTCCTCTGAGTCTACTCTCCTAATCTCGATCACCCTGGAGAACAACTATCTCCATGATCAGGTGACACTGCTTTAGAATATGTCTGGATCACTGATGGGACCGGCGTTCCTTGGCATAAGCCACAACTCCATTGTCTCACAATGGTAGGAACGTAGTTCATCTCATGAACCAATATACACCCAAACAGCCTCTTTAGTAGCATCTTAAGTAGCGATGTATCCAGCCTTTATCGTCTAGTATGTCACGGTATCTAGTTTGGAACTCTTCCAACATACCGTTCCTTTACTGAGGGTAAAGACAATGCCTGTGACTGACACTCAGTCGTCTTTATCACCCTGGAACCCTTCCAGTGATTCTCCCCAGGATCGATTGATATCATCTCACTATAACTAGTGAGAATCCTAACATCCAATTAAATCTATCTCATAGATCCAAAACTCAGGATTTAGGAGGTATCATTTTGATCCTACACGAAGAATCGTTGTGATAAACGGAGATTGATCGAGCGTAGCATAAGAAACTCCTTTCTTATCAAGAGTATGTCATCCACGTACTCTACGAGGATCATCACCATACTCCCTACTACTTTTTTGTATATACAAGGTTCATCTACCATTTTGATGATGTCAACTTCTTTGACTTCCACATCAAAACAGATGTTCCAACTCCGCGATGCCTGCTTTATCCTATAAAGCATCTTGCACACGTTTCCGCTGCTCCCACTGTCTACGAAGCCCTCTGGCTGTGTATTTATAGACGCTCTCTTCTAAATCATTATTTAGAAAAGTAGCCATGGCACCCAACCGCCAGATATCGTAGTCATGGTATGTAGCCGTGGCAAGTAGGATCTGGATGGACTTAAGCATAGATGCTGGAAAAAGGTTTCATCATTATCCACGCCTGGTCAATGACGAAAACCTTTAACAAGTCTAGCTTTGAAAGTCTCAACTTTTCCATCTACACCAAGTAATCTTCTCAAGATATACTTGCTCCTGATGGGGATTTAACCCTTCAGATATAGCAACCAAAGTCCATACTTTGTTGGTGTATATGGGTTCCATCTCAGATCGCTAAGCATCCAGCCATTCTTACAGAGTCCCACTCCTGATGGCCAGCTCGAAACTAGTTGGGTCATCATCTCATGATGCAATTCTCGCTCCCACTGTCATAGAGAAACCGAAATATCTCTTAGGTGGGTGAGGAACCCTACTAGATCGGCGGAGAGGCCGAGGTTGGTTGGTAACTATTGAATCCTTTGGTTCTATCAAATCATCTTCTGTAGTTTGCATAGCTGGAACCTTTCCAGTTCTACATAACTAACCTTGCCTCGAGTTTGTCCGGATTTTGCTTTTAGACATAGGCCGGACAACCCCAAATCTTAACTAACTTAAGATATGGGCTCTTCCCTTTCCATATCACATATGAAGTGGTAGGCATTGATTTGATTCGAACCTAATTCAATAGGTATGCATCTTCTCAAGTGCATAACTCCCAAAAGGAAAATAGGAAACTCGGTAGTACTCATGATAAAGATCACCTTATCATATAGGGTGTGATTGCTCCACCCCGATATACCATCGTGCTATGGTGTATACGGAGAAGTAATGCTGAGAGAGAATCTCATTCTCCTTTAGAAAAGTCCAGGAATTCCATGCTCAAGTATTCTCCTCCCTGATCACATCAAAGGACATAATACTTGTACCCTTATTGGTTCTCTACTTCTAACTTATATTCTGTGAATATCTCAAAAGGTTCAGACTTGTGTTTCAACAGGAACATATGTCTGAATCTTGAGAGATTATCAGAGAACGTAATGAAGTATAAAGAACCAGTCCTGGCATATGTAGACAGGGGACCTAACATACATCAACATGTATCATCCCAAGAGTTCACTAACTCTTTCTCTGTTTCCAATAAACAGAGCTGTGGTCATCTTATCTCTGTGACATGACTGGCAAGTTTCACAAGATGTAAATTCAAACTCATTTAAATATGCATCTTTATGTAACTTCAGCTAGTCGGGTCACATTGATATGACCTAGTCTACAATGCCTCAAGAAGGATTCGTTCATTTCTGAACTCTTCCTCTTGTGTGTGTTTCGTATACTGAGAACTGTAGTTTGATTTAGAACATCAACGTTTTTAGATAACGTGCCTGAACCGATCAACTTTTGATATAGGAAATGTTCAAAATGTTATCCAACAATACAAAATTTTATTATTTCTTTACTAATAAAGAGAGTGATATGATTTTGTATATCAGGTTCGGTATCTAATAACATTCGTTCAGAATCAATGTATTGGTAATACAGGATGACAGTGACCAACAGACTTGGCTGCAACACTTGCCCCGTTTTCTGCCTCATGAAACTTATCACCCGTTCTCAGTTTTTCTACCCTTTTGTAGCCCTATGTAACAGATTACATATCTGGGATCCAGATCCGGTATCATATACCCAGGATGCGGAGGATTCTGAGAAACAGTTCTTTGTAATGAACACACCCAAAGATGATGCATCAGCATGTACTCTCTTCGTTTGGGCGGCACGGGAAATCTGGTAATCCCCAATTTCCTGCTCTGTCTTATAACAATTATAAGGTGGAGCGGGACCAACGTTCCCCAGCTCAGTATAACAAGCGGGTTCAGTCAATATTCCGTATTATTATCTTGATTAAGGCGTGATATGGTCGCTACCTGGAGAGAGAGAGAAGAAAACACTCTGTGTGCGCTCTAGCAAGAATAGATTGGTTATTATTTTATCTAATCAGGATGACTCCCACTGCTTTTTATCAAATCTTCCTTCAAACCCTAAAAGGAAAGATTAGCCGGGATTAATTACACACTACAAGTTCGCCAATCTTTCAGCCAGGCCAGTGTCGGTACTTTGAGGGAGGTCCCCCGTGCTTTCGCACGAACCTAATTAATGTAAACCTCGTTTTCCCAGAAGTATAACCCCGTTAACACATTTCTAGACACCTACTTGATCGGCTAATTGTAATGTATAAAACTCTCCCAGGAGTAACTCTTACTCGCAGCGGGTATCGGGATCCAACTATCTCATAGAAGGTATGCAATCTCATTGCAAATTTCAACACTTGAAATTCCCGATAATTTTGCCCCTAGCACCCTATGACCTTGACGGAGGTCAACAAACCATAGGCTACTAGTCAAGTTCAACCCGTCATTTCTTGATCGAATTAAACCCACCCGCACGACCCTTGACGGAGGTCAACAAGGCCGCACGACTACCCTAATCCAATCTGCATCATATGCATAAGCAGATAAATACTAGTTAGCTACCGCACACTACGCCTTGACGGAGGTCAACAAACGTAGCAGGAATACTAAATAGGACTTATCTGAAATGACGGAGGGCTACGACAGGTTTTTTCTGAAAACCTATTGCGTAATGAACTTGATGTCGTTGTAGAATCAAATGATTTTAAAAATGGAGTGTTTTTGAGGCTTTTCTAGTTTTGCTAAAGGAGTCACTCCCGGTGAAGGGATCGTCGGTCCTTTCCTCGTCGAATGAGGTGCGGGATATATCATATATATCACTGTGCAAAGCAAAAACTCTTAAAAGCAATCAAAAGACAAACCGAGTGTGTAGCATCTGCCAGTTATTGCTAAAGGAGTCACTCCCGGTGAAGGGATCTCGGTCCTTTCCTTATCGAATAAGGTGCAGGATATATCATATACACCGCTGTGCAAAGCAAGAACTGTAGCTACCTGTTTTATTTTGAAATTCGATTCTACAACATCATTAGGTTTCTTTTATTTCATTAATCTCATTAATGAAGTCCCATCATTTAAGTACCTAAACATCACAGATAAATACGACGTACACTTATGCCATCCGCATTCGCCTCGATGTCCCCTCATGCACCGTTAGGTTAGGTAACTAACGGCGGAGCGGGGCAGGGCTAGCACGGGTGTAAAACATAAGTAACGTCTATATAATATATCATATATACTATATACTGTATCTATCATAGAACATCACATGATCACATCACAGATATCGCAGCAGAAGAAACATATGAAATATTGGATATACTAGGACGTCCGTGTTTTCAATACGAGCCAGTATAAAAAACGGATTCCACGGTCGCGATGAATAGCCAAACCCACACCCCTAGACCCCTACGAGAGCGGCAAGCAACCCTACCATTTCTAGAGTTAGGAGACCCGGACTCGACTCCTCGAGTTGGTCTCCCACTGGACTCCAGAACCCAGTTACTTGTGCTCCTCTCCTTGGGTCTATCCTAGTGCGGAAAAGAAAATAGTATACAAACGGTGACATCTTCCGCAACCAGGAAGTGCCCCAATAAAAGAATATTAGATACAGATTTTTTACATGAATGAAAATGAAAATCACTCATCTCACATAAAAACCCCCGGCTATTCAAACATGACGATCCAATATAACATATCCAGCAACACATAACATCGCATGTCATCAACGTAAGTAAGTATGCCCATCCCAATTGTCGTTGACATATAGCAACGAAACCGGCGATATCACATATTACACTTACGGTCACAGAAAAGAAAGTGTAAAACTACAACAGTTGGAATCCGCAATCTGCATAGACATCGCATGCCTAATCAAATGAATTCTTTAGACATCGCATGCCTAACAATTATAAACCCCGCATTTTAGCCTCATTATCGAAAACACTTTTCAATACCAAGTCGGGCAATTCAACAGGATTCCCGACATTTTGATCGAATGCTCGTCGCAAACTTTAGTAGGCGGCCGCACCCCCGATACCGTCGACGAAGTGCACTAAGGCGGAACACCGCTGCCGCGAGCACCCGAACGGATGCTTTCGGCGACGGGGTTCTCCTACAGTCACTTGGTCGGGGCTATGGAGTGAGGCTGTCTATTAAGTTTATCGGCGAGTATCCGCGTACGCTACGTGATTGCGACAGACTTTTGATCACATCAAAATTCCGTGGCAACCGATCAAGTGAGACTAAACTGCTATATTTATAACATTCATTCAGTTATCTCATAACTTCTTGTGAATTCCAATTATTGTATCCCATTCCGGATAAATAGAAAATGTTAAACTTTCCGATCGAACAGTCAAACACCCAAGTTTTCCCGATACAGATCAACACATGAAATAAGTCTAAAAATATTCAGTTCGTGCCTCAGTACCAACGGCCCAGCCGTAGAAGGGTCAAGCCAACGCCTCACATATGGCACGCCGTACTCCCCCAAACCCTAAGGTTCAAAAGGCAGTTCAAGACGGTCACATAATCGAGTTAAGGTTTGTTGTCTTCTAGAGGGTCCATCGCGTTACTTGCACTACTTAGAACGTCGTTAAACTACGGAAAAATCCAACACTTGGAAATTTCCCGACAGGGGAAAAATTGGGTATTTATATTCGGTCGAACTTTTTAACATATTCAAAAATTATCCGGAAAGCCACACAGACAAAATTTGACAATCCGATCGAACATTCGAATCCCCAAAACAACCCAGAAAAATTCAACTCTTGAATAAATATTAAAAATTCCCAGAAAATCCAGCATAATAAAATAAGAGTTACTGTGCAAACATGGAATGATGATGCCACCATATAGCCGCGGAACCGCCGCAGAAGCCAAGCTTCTGCCGCGGTTCCGCCACACGTTGTACTGTTCATGAGAAACTTTTTGCGTCGTAATTCTTAGATTTCCCTGCTGAATTTTTTAGCAATTTTTAATCTGGAAAAATCCCAGTTTTTGGAAAAAGCACAGAGAGCATTTTTTGAGTTGGGGTTTCGGGTCGATCGGACTTCAAACTCCGTCTAGACTTCGCCTAAGGCTCTAGCTAGGCTCTGATACCACTGTAGGGTTCCTAGGCACTCACAAGAGGTCTCACAAGGCATCAACCATGCCAATTTCAAAATTTAACGGGTGCCGAGAAACCCTAATACGGATCGTTAACTAGAATTCTAGGCGAATAAGCAACTGGTAAACTACTTTACTAAGAGAATACGGAAATACAATCTTTGTAGATCCGGTTCTCCACCTCCATAGCTCCGCAATGAAGTCTTCTCGCTGTCCAAATGAAATCCCGGGCTCAAGCGTCGGCTTCATCGGAGAAAAGGCGGGCTAGGTCATCGACGACGTGCCGAAGATGATCTACGTCGAGGCATCACAAGATCAAGCTCCAACTTCACCAAGTCATGAAACTTGTGAAGAAAACACACTCTACTACTTGGCAAGAGGTAGAGGATGAAGAAATAGGAATTGGGTAGACTTTAGAATTGGATTTCTCACTCTTTTTCATCAATCACCATTGATGGATGCTTGGTTTTCTTCTTGAAGAAGAAGAAGAAGAGGAAGATAATATTATAAGTATTATCCAAAATGAATAATAAAATGAATACTTATCATATCCTAACCTTGGTTAGGAGTAGAGAATAGACTAGGGTTAAATGGAGTGGTTAGGGTTAAGCAGGAGACAAAATGGTCACTTTGGTCAAATGTTCAAGAAGCTTCAACTAGAAAACAAATTTAGCAACCATTTTCCCTTTATGCTTTCCTTTTTCCAAAATGAATAAATAGATAAATAAATGAGAAAAGGAAATGAAACCCTAACCACTTAAGTAACCATGGTTTAATTCTTTACACAAACCCAAACTAGCATGTATCATCAAACATGATACAATCATGTGCACAAAAGTATATCACATATACAACTTGCACAATTCAAGTGAGAAAATCCATTTAAAGTGAACCAACACTAGTTAATGCAAAGTAATATATCAAATATATAATTATGCATTAAATCATCAAATCAACACTTGATTTAACGATCCGGTCATATCGCATATAACCGACTAATATTCAATGTATCGATTTATCGAATCAATCCTTGATTCGATAACTAGGTTATATCGCATACAACCATTCGACACATTCATCGTGAGAATAGAATACGGTATCACATACACGCATTATTCTCGGTCCCGCACATATCTCATATGCGCTCCTATTTCGTTTCGCTTGAGCCAGGAAACCTCTGTGTAGGACTCTAAAGACTCGTCAATACTCCGGCAGCAGGTGATGATCATATCAATCACCCACAAGCCGCAAGCGGTCTGCTAAACGTAACGGCCACCCGGGTATTGAGCGATCAGAAGATCGACGAGCAAGCCCGCTCACACTCCAGTGAATCCAACCAGTAACACTACCGTACAGTCCGGTCTGATCGTCTGATATGTCGCATATCTCGCCTAGGGGTGGTAAACGTCAGACCCCAATAGCTCGATAAATCGTGTCGATATGAGATCTATAACAATTCGAGAAACTACTGGTAACACTTACCAGTAAATCTCAGCAACCCTGGCCAAGGATTTCCTGTTATAGCCAATCGAACACAGCGCAACATCAACCCCTTATACCGGGAGAGACGAATCCCCTCCTATCGCTCATTGTCTCCATGTGACTCGGGACTGTACCCAAAAACCACCGTTTTGCACGCCCTCTTGGACATGGTAAGATGGAAATCAAAGCACAGTGGGAACCACACAAGACTCTATGACGATCTCGGGTCAACAGACTACTCTGTACCAGTGTCACCAGAGAACTGCCATCTGACGTAAGGTATAATACCATCTGGGAGTTCTCGGCGAGTCCGTCCAGTGTACCCAGTCTCTACTGAGCACCCGTATATCTCCTCTGATGTCAAACACCAATGGATATGGGATCATCCATCGCCCATCTGTATGGGTCGAGAAGGTACACGCTAGTCTACTCTGGTATATCGATGCCCCGTCTCGATATACCCACGACTAGGGACTTTGAAGGATGTACTTATGGACTACCATGTCCCCACTAGTATGATCTGCATCATAGTCCAGTTAGTCAAGTACACATCCTAAGGGCTTTACCAACATGTAACAGAGAGACAAACAGTGTACACGTTAAGGTAAAGATCAACCAGATAGCATACTATCATGTCGAGCAAGAAAGTCCTCCCTATATATGTCCCAGCATCCACTACAATATACATCCTATGTATAGTAATGGCCTCTAGGGCACACATATAACTAACACTTACACGTGACCAATGGTCACGTGTTGACACGTGATGGTTAAAACAACAACATAAACAAGCGGCCGTTAAAGAACTCAATTGGGGGTCACGTGCTCACACGTGACTAAGGATCACGTGTCAGCACGTGACTGGTTTCGAAAGCCTTACAGTTAATAGAATTAAAATTCTAAAATTTTCTAAATCTTTCCAAACATAAAGGGTCTATGGGGACCGTTGGATTAAAAATCCGAGGGTGATTAAAAATCACCAATTTATGGAATAATTTTGGACTTGGAAAGATTTCCCCCCTAAATCTAACCGAGATAACAAAGGGATATCTTTGGATTTAAAATCCAATAGTGAATAAAATTCACTTAACAATCTAAAGGCCCAGATGAATGATAAATATAAATCAAATCTCTCAACATACAAATCAAATCTTTCAATGAGAGATTTGCTAAACAAATTGATTCTCTTCCTTCTCCTATAAATAGGAGCCAAGAAAAGAAGAGGGGGAACTACTTTTTTTGGGGAGAAAAAACAGAGGGAGGAGAATTTAATTCTCAAGAGAAAAAAGAAAAGAGAGGAGAATTTAATTCTCTGCAAAAGAAAAACCCTAGGTAAGAAAGGGAAGGCTTTTTGAAAGGAAAAGAGAATTTAATTCTCAACAGAGTTTAACTCTGGTATAAAACAGAAGAACATAGTTCTCTCTTTGGTGGAGGATCTGCAAAGTGCACATCTCCCCATGAATTGAGAATTTAATTCTCATTGGGTTGAGATTCTGCCATGCAGATCCAAAAATAGAGGAGGAATTAAGTTTTGAGAATTCAATTCTCACAAAATTATAGGAATTTAATTCCTTTGGGATAAAATTAGGGGTTTACCCTAAATAAGAATTTAATTCTTTCACAATAGGAATTTAATTCCTCCAAAACAAAAATTAGGGTTTTACCCTAAATAAGAATTTAATTCTTAAAGATAAGGAGACATAAAAGATCTCTGTGCATGAAAAGACAAAGGTCACGTGCCCCACGTGACCCCTGAACAGATCCCCCAAAAATGTGAAGAGGAAAGCTTTGAAGCAATGCCTCACGTGTTCCCACGTGACCCTCATTATATATGGAACAAAAGTAAAGATAGAAACAATTCTGGGCGCTCTCACGTGTTACCACGTGACCCCTAATAAATGTTCTAATAAATCAGGGCATGATTATACATCGCATGCCCACATGTGATGGCTATGAAAATTAAAAGTGTTTAACACTTGTTTACAGAACAAAATAAAGGGGATCTAGCCCCACTTTTTGATGCTATCACGTGCTCCCACGTGACTCCCAAAACACAGAAAGAAAGATCAATGGAAACGAAGGCTTTGGGCGCTCTCACGTGTTTACCACGTGACCCCTTAGCAAACGTTTTAACAGTCAGCGCATAAATGCCCATCACGTGTCAACACGTGATGCTTGAAATAAAAAGGAAAAGTGTTTAACACTTATTCGCAGATTTGAGGATAAAACAAAGGAGATCTGGCTCCATATTTAGGGCGCCCTCACGTGTCACCACGTGACCCCTAATGAGCATTCTAACAGACCAGAGCGGGGGCCTCCATCACGTGCCCACACGTGATGGCCGTCAGAATTAAAAGAGTTAAACACTGATCTGCAGAATAAAATAAAGAAAATCCGGGCGCTCTCACGTGTCCACACGTGACCCCTCTCTCCTTAGTGTTTAACACTAATCTGGAGACTTTGTTCCCAGTGTTTAACACTGATTTGCTTTAGTGTTTAGCACTAATTTGAAATCTCTGATTACCAGTGTTTAACACTAATTTGCTTTAGTATTTAACACCGATTTGAAAGCCCTATTGCTAGTGTTTAACACTGGTTATCTTTTAGTGTTTAACACTAACTTGCTAATCTCATTCCCAGTGTTCAACACAGTTGTTATTTAGTGTTTAACACTAGCTTTAGCCCAATTGGCTTAGTTTCTAGAGGCAAACCCTCTCCTTCAATGGACCAACAGAGGGCCAATATTTCAAACATAACTGGATTTAGCCCACACTGGCCATAAGTCCTCAAATCATCTTGAACTGAGCACATCTGCTCTTTCAACCAACTCATTGGTTCAAGGGTATATCTCTGAACTCCTCTGATATTTGTCGTTGTAATCCTTCAACTTCTTCAGAGAGGTGACGGGTCCCGACAACCACATATCAACACGGACTGTGGGGTCCTTAAACCCGCGGACTTATGCGTCCTTAAACTAACAGACTAATGCGTCCTTAAACACACCCATATGGACTGTGGGGTCCTTAAACCCATGGACTTATGCGTCCTTAAACTACCTATGGACCGCAATGTCCTTAAACTACCAATGGACCACTATGTCCTTAAACTGGTATTGGACCACTATGTCCCTAAACTGGAACATGGACCACCATACCCCTAAAGTGGAAATGGACCATCATGTCCCTAAACTGGTAATGGACCACTATGTCCCTAAACTGGAACAATAGAGCCCAAACGCTCTTTTGTCGGATCTAAACGATCCCGTTAAGTTGATCTTAGTCTCAAACTGGACTAACGTATCCTTAACAAACGTTTAGGTTGATCTTAGCCTCAAATATGGCTAACGTATCCTTAAACCCCTAAACAGACTTTAGTCCCAAATTGGACTACAGGTCTCCCAACCAATTTTGGTTCAAGGGTACATCTCAGAACTCTTCTGACATCTGTCGTTGTAATCCTTCAACGTCGTCAGAGAGGTGACGGGTCCCGACGGCCATACATTCAATGGACCACTATGTCCCTAAACTGGAACAATAGAGCCCAAATGCTCTTTTGTCGGATCTAAACGATCCCGTTAAGTTGATCTTAGTCTCAAACTGGACTAACGTATCCTTAACAAACGTTTAAGTTGATCTTAGCCTCAAATATAGCTAACGTATCCTTAAACCCCTAAACAGACTTTAGTCCCAAATTGGACTACAGGTCTCCCAACCAACTTCGGTTCAAGGGTACATCTCAAAACTCCTCTGACATCTGTCGTTGTAATCCTTCAACGTCGTCAGAGAGGTGACGGGTCCCGACGGCCATACATTCAATGGACCACTATGTCCCTAAACTGGAACAATAGAGCCCTCAAATGCTCTTTTATCGGATCTAAACGATCCCGTTAAGTTGATCTTAGTCTCAAACTGGACTAACGTATCCTTAACAAATGTTTAAGTTGATCTTAGCCTCAAATATGGCTAACGTCTTTAAACCAAACCCCAACCCAAATCTAAGAAAATACGGATTTGGACTAATTCGCGTCCTACGGGCGACAACATAAATTTTTCTCCGTACACAATCCATGGGCAAGCACAAACAAAACAAATACCCACGACACGAAGTGACCAGCTGGAGAAGGAGAAAGTTGTTACCGCGATGCGGTAGCGTAATTAACTGCAGGGGCTTGCGTCTGCAGGGAAGAGCGTCCCCACAATCAAAAACCCCTCAACGAGGGGGAATCTGACGAAGTCTGCTATATCGGTCGCATCCGCTTAAACCTTCGATACATGATGCCATAAATCAACTTGGTATCTTCGGAGAGGTAGACGGATAACACCAATTAGTATCTGCCCCGAATCTCAGGCAAGACAGACGCAAAGTCTAGGCCGCCATTCGGAGGAGAACAGGGACTAGAGTGGGTGAGAGTTTGAGAGGGAGAGAGAGAAGTGAACCATTGGGGAGCGGGTCGTATGGGAAACACGCGTGTCGTGGGCACGAGGAGCGGGGCACGGCGCGAGCGTGGGCGTCGGCGGAGGAAGTGGATCGCGTGAGAGGGGGAGGCGGAAAGAGCCGTTGGGAAGAAAAGGGAAGAAGCGGGTCAGGTCGGGTCAGGAGGTGCGGGTCGGGTAAGGGCTGAGCAGGCTGCTGGGCTTGGAGGGACGGGCTAGGCAAAATAATTAATTTATTTGGAAAAGTAGTATTGGGCTGAGTGAGCTTGGGCCGCAGGAAAATAAAAAAAGAAAAAAAAACGAAAGGGGCCGAGGAAAAAGGTTTTGGGTTTAATTTTAAATAAAAGAAATGGGCTGGGGTTTAATTTAATTAAAATGTTTCTTTTGGGCTGGGTTGCTTGGGCCGGCTAAAATAAAAGGGAAAAAGTGTTTAGATAAATTAGGGTTAGGGATTTTAAAATACTAAAATAATATTTATAAAAATAAATAAACTTTAAGAGTAACATAAATACACATATTGGTAGAAAAGGGACTGGGTATTACAAAATCCATCAGCAAACTCGTAGTGGACGACTCATACATCATGGAAAAACCGTACTTTTCATTTAAAAAGAGAGAGAAAAGAAGTTTATAAATGTTTTTGCGGTTTTCCCCCAAAGCCAGGAAATCTCATGAAAATCCGAATCCAAATCCACAATAGCATGTAAACAGTGAATATAGGCATAAAAATCCATGAATGTGGCATAACAGTGAATAATAACATGCATGAAGTAGCAAGTAATAACTACAATGTTTAAACTAGCATTTAAGGCAAGTACATTAATATCATATCTAAACTATTCGCTAACAAACTATGTCAATGAAATAATACTTTCTAAAGTGTTCGTGACATGGCAATTACTGATGAAGATGTGTGTGAGCCGGTAAGTAAATGTACGTGGTACATACGCGTCATCGGTAATGGTGCTGGTGTCTTAGCAGCATGATATCAATAACGGTATATGAATCACAAAATAAGTATGCAATGCGGAGCGAACAACAATAATGTGCGGGAGCTGAATACTAAACACAATAATAACTAATCTGCATTTAATAAAATATGAGTTCCACAGTGGTGCCATTTGAAATAACACGAATCGTGGGGTTTTGAAAATAAGGGCTACGGTGTTTTTAAGAAAAGATACAACTTTTGAAATATCCGTAGAATCCCTTGACCTGTCTTTTAATATACCCACGATCCATTAGTTTTGAAATAGGAAGGAATCTAACCTAGTCTAACAACTACACTAAACTATACGGCTGAACTAACAAGCTAACTGAAGGTAAGGAAACCGCCTAACATCTGGGTCGATACATACATACATACATATATATACATATATATATATATATATATATATATATATATTAGTCGGTGATTCCGCCTCGATAATATCACATCCGATACCATATCTATGATCAGATATTCCCAAGTCAAGAGTGTGGATCAAACATCAATATATAACTCGTACGTAAATCCGTCGTACGGCATCCCAAATCTGGGTACGGGTCAATATCACATTCATCATACTATTCATCTGGTATCCTCTTCATCAAATATCCTGATCGGGGTACTGATCTACGTCTAGTACAATACTGATACCGCCTAAGTATGCATGCACGTGTGTGAAACACTACGTCAAAGGACCCGCTACAACGTCATGTTGTATCTCAAATACGAACCCTACCAAATCACCGATCTCACGGTCTCAAATCAAATCTCATCGACTCATCTCAAATCCCAAGTACTATCCTCAAATCCAGTATATGAACACATAGTCCCATACCCATGTGAACACATAAACATAATCATATATACGCACATGTAAAAGAAAGGATGTATGCAAGTATGTGCGTGCGTGTGTGTATAGGTGCAACCCCTACTCTAGGGTTTTGCAACTACACTAAACCAATCTAAGAACACCAAAAATTCATCTTTATCATCAATCAACTCAAACTACATATAATAAATATATGTGTGTATACGTATTCGTATACATCACCACGAACTACGGGGGTGCTATACGCCATCCACCCGACTTCTCCCCGTAGATATAAATCTACTCACCTGGTCCTCGCTTGCCGGTGCCGACGTCGCCACGCGCTTGCTTATCGTCTCGAAGTACACATGGGGTACCTACATATCATAACGCGCCGTATCGCATTAAAATCCGACTCATGACCAAAACGACACACGAATCCCACATAGATCAAAACCTATGGTTTGCTTTCCCAAATCAACCCAAAAACCCTCGATATCGGCGTACAAACGTCGATTGATCAAGAAAAACACCAAACATACCAGTCATGGTTTCAAAACTCACTAACTGCATAAGAAATAGGGTTTAATTCGTCAAAACCATAAAGTTAAACCAATCGTTTTGTTTTCCAAAAACCTAGTTAGCACAAATTCCCATTTCGGTTAAAAACTTGATGTTTTAACCAATCTACCAATTTTAACGATTCAAATGGCCAAAATGCTCATTAAATAACATAATTAGGTCATACAAATCCCTTTCATAAATTAAACTCATCAATTTGTATAAATTCCAAATTCCTAGTTTGCAAAAATACCGATTTTAACTCTTTTTAAAGTAAAATTCACAATATTACAATTAAGCTTGGTTTTGCATATACTAAGGTATTAAACCATAAATTATAATGTTAATAATGCCATGAAACCCTAATTAGAATTTTATTTCATCACAATATAAATATTTTTAAAACCTAGTTTGCAATTTATATAATTATCACAAATTTAAATTAACAAAAATGCAACTAGCAACTAGATTTGATTTAGCATAACATTAATATGTCAAAAACATCACACAACCATAATCTCACAACACAAAACCCTAACTTGAATTCAAAACTCTTTTTTTGAAAGTTAAATTTTTAATATCAAAACCATAATTAACTCCTAATTAAACACATAATAGCTAGATTCAAGTAATTAAACAATAACTTATGCAAAATGCTAAGATTATACCTCACAAAATTAGAGATCTAGTACCAAAATATTGGCCTCCAAATTGCTCTCTTTTCACCACAATACATGCTTGATAGGCTAAGGAAAAATGGGTAGGAGTTGGATTTTGATTTAGCTTGATTTTTGTGTTGATTTTGGAAGGATTTTGTGAGGGTTTTTTGAAGTGAAAATGGGGTTAAAAAAATAGGGGCTGATTGAGGGGGGCTCGGCCAGCAAGGATGGGGAGGGAGTGTGGGGTGTGTGGGAGTGGGGAAAAAAAGTCCAAGTCAAGAAAAGACACCCCAAGTCAACACACAACCCTTCTCTCTTTATTCTTTTCTTTTCTTTTCTTTTCTTTTACCAAAAGAAGTGGGGGAAAACTTTGGGGAGGGCTGCTGAATTCAGCAGAAATGAGGAGGAAAAATGGGGGTGTGTGAGTGTGGGTATGGGTATGGGGTGATGGAAAATGATAAATACTATACCCCAAACATCCATTTACACTAAATTCACTATTTAAGCCTTTTTTTCTTCGATATTTTCTAACACCGTTTAACAACTTCATTTCATTTCAAAAACCACATGTTAAAATTTTTTTTAATGTGTTATGATACACAAAATTTGTTTCAACCCATTCCAATTTGTAATTTTCCCTAATTAAATGTATTAGTGACGACTTAAAATAATATTAAAATAATTAATTTCGGAAAATTTTTCAGAAAATTAGAAATTTTACCAGTGGCTCAATAGACACCAAATACTAGCAATTATATAGCTAGAATATGTATATTTAATTTTATAATAAAAATATTTGTATTTTGACTTTTTACAGAAAACCCCCTTATTTTACCGATTTTCCGAAATTTCACCGAAACGATTTTCAAAACGTTACAATTTATGAATTTTTTTCATGCAAAATTTGATTTGTTGAGCTAAATTTTTTAGCTGAAGAATAATGGTTGAAGTAGAATTGAAGGATTCATAAGGTATCCATAGTAAAACTTAAGGATGTTATGTATAACCTTTTATTTTCAACTTTCAAGAGGATGCCAATTTCAAGTGTATAATTAGTGAGAGAGAGAGAGATGGCATTTTTTAGATTAAAAAATTATATTTATTTTGAATTTTCCTTAGAAAAAAAAGAGGAGTCCCTGACCCTTTTAGGTTATATATATATATATATATATATATATATATATATATATATATATATAGATGTGTGTGTGTATGTGTGTGTGTTTGCCATTATGAGTAATTGTAATAGTAATACACACACATCAGAGTAATAGTAATAGTAATACACACACATCGCCATAAAACTATTAGAATGTTGTTTGATATATCTGTGTATAATAACTTATTCTCTTCTTGCATGTTGATGGGGAAGATTTTGTTATGACTTCCAAGAGTGCCAATTTGATTAACACAAGACATGTGTTTCAACTAAGGGTTGGCACTTTTTTAGACTATTGAAGTTTTGCATGCAACAAAATCTTGAAAAGACTGATTTCATGAAAAATTTCACTTAATTGCTTGACTATCAAATTTATATATTCAAATTTGGTTGTACTTCGTTATTGACTTTCAATCCTTCACGTTTGAACAAAATTTTAGGTGATTTTGCAATGTCTGAAAAGGTTTAGAAGCTTAAATTTTGTTAACTTTTAATATACTCTATGTATTTGCAGATTGGATAATGAAGAAGATAGGGTTGATGCATTCATTGAGATGGCAATTTTGCTAAAGTTTAAATTCTAGTTGAAATTGATTTTAAATTATATTCTTCCTAAACACTGATTTTCAATGATTGATATTTGAAGAGAAACATATGCCATAAGTTTTTTTATACTATTAATTATTGTGTTTTCAATTTTTTTAGTTAATTACAGTTAATATTATAAAAAACACCCTTCCAGCCACCATATAGACAAGATCTTGGATCGCCACTAAATAGATAGGAAAACATGCTTCTTTTTTTTTTGAAGAGCAGGACTCTATGAGTCCATCCCATAAAATTTTATAAAACCAACCAAACAAACAAAAATACTGTAGCAGGATACATCAACAAACTCGTGCCCCCATGCACCAACCATTATAACCGAAGGCTATGAAGAGAGAAAAGAAAAGAATGAAGAAAAAAGAAAAAAGAAAAATGAGAAGAAAGAAAGAGAAGTAGAGGAGAAGGAAAAATACAGAACTGATGGAGGTCCTTTTCGGGTCTCCGTCAGATGTTGTCTTCCGTCGATCTCCCGGTGGATCTTGATGGTGATTTCTTGTTGCGTGTGGGTCTCAATGGGTTTTGAGGAGATTGGTGATTTGAGGAGTTTAGCACCGAGTACCTGCAAGGAAGTCCCGGGGTGGTTTGGTACCACCGAGGACCCTTCCGACGATCAAATTAGTACGAGATCCGAGTAGAGTAACGGCTAAGTAGAGTAAAAATGGCTTACTTGACCCTTCTGTGATGGGGGTTTATATAGTGGCGGCAGTACGCGGCAGCAGGCGCGAGAATCTCGCCGGCCGTTATGCCCCCGACGTCACGCCAGCGTAAAGAGCGGATCGCCCGTTAATGGGGATCGTGATGGCGTGGAACGTAGGATGTTGCTGGCGGAGAATATGCGCATGGCGAGATTGGCGGAGCGGCGGTTACGCCTGTAAGTGGTGGAGTTGGTCGGTCGGAGGACCAAGGAAGATGGCCTCGGCTGGGAAGCTCGGTGACGAGCGAAAGTGTCACGCCCCGCTTCCCAAAATACGGAAAACGAGGGATGACTAGGCCAGCCATACTCCTACGGTCAAGGAATCATCCCACCGTAGTCACACTTCGGCTTCTAGCATTACATGGTAATCAGTAAATAAAGCACAGTAGTAAAGGAATCACATCACTAATTTATTATATTAAAATCCATTGTTCACAAATTACAAATAACAAGAACAGTTACTGTAATACCCAATCCTTTTGAATACCAATATCCGTATTTTTGTCACTCCCAAAATTTATTTATTTTATAATTATTATTTGTATTATTCTAAAAACCCAAATCCTAATCTAATCTCATATCTTTTAATTTTCCCTAACCCAAACTCTCATTCCCTTCCTCTTTTATTATCCCCTTTCTTTTTCATTTTTAGCCCAGACGTTACTTTCCCCAAGCCCAGAGCTGGCCCACTCCTCTAATCCTTTTCTCATTCACTTAAAATCCCAAGCCCGGCCCCTTTCTTTTCCCTACTATCTTATCCCTTGGCCCGAGCCCATTTTCCCTCCCCAGCCCATTAAAATAACAATTATCCCACCTTATTTCTTTTAAATCCTTTCAAATCCAAACCCAAATCTCTTCTATAAATTCCTATTAAACCACCAAGTTAATGCCTTTTTAATCCCAATTAATTTCCCCCATTAATCCATTTTAAAATCCTATTAATCACCACTTAATTCTCATTCATTCTATTCCCCCTCTCTCATCTCACCCACATTCTTTCTCTCTAATTCCCTCTCTCTCTCTCTCAATTTCTCTAATTCTCTCTCTCTCTCTAATTCTCTCTTCCTCTCTCTCTAAATTTCTCTCCCTTTATCAGCGTCTCACCTTCCCTCACATCAAATCAAGGAACAGCGTGAAGCAGTGAAGAAAAGGAGGGCACGAAGAGCAGCTAGATCGAGTGAAACTGTCAGATTCCAAAGGACTGAGCCGGTGCTGCGTTTGTGGCGCGATCGTGCTGATACCACTGCAGTATTATTGTCGACACATTTCCAGGCAAGTTCTCTACTTGCTACATGCTACTTTATGATAATTACAAATTACAATCGTGTATACCCCATATTTTACTTTTCTGTTAAATATTACGTCGTAACTGTTCGATGCATGTTCTCAACGGAAATCTTCATTTAAATTGGCGGAATTCAATTGTATAATCTGTCCCGTATGGCTATGAATCTAGTGTGTGAATTTCATTGGAAAATATGACCGTTAATGACTAAAACGACTACCCCCAAGTTTACTCGTGACACTAGAATATTATTGTACCTGAAAACCGTTAAAATCGCCATAAATTGTATACACACTGGAATGATGCGTTCGTGGGCTTAAATCAAAGCCGACTCGACGAATTTTAACCCTATTCTAGTTTCCAAATATTAATGTACTCAAAATGTGTCAATAATTGGATCGGAGAGCGACTCTGTACTGCAGTCCAGAGCTACTCCAGTTGTTGTTTACTATCCCGTAATGAACACCACCCTGTTTCCTTAACTCGTAGATTGCGGAAATCTGATGTTTATTATAGGTGAAGCTATTAGCTAGACAACGCAAGTGGTTTCATCCTATTTCGTTATCGTTTGCTAATTAATCTGTAATTTAATTAATGTGGACGTATAACAGTCCAGAACAGATTCTGAGATGACATATTAATGTTAAACAGTGTATAACTCTTGACGTTCAGATGCGATTGAAGATCCATCTAGTGCGTTGAAAACCTTACTGAAAACCCTAGATTTCATCTAACTGTAGCGTCACTAAAATCTGATCCCAATTGGGATTAAAATCGTTGCGAAACAGACTTCTGATTCTGAAATCGGATTTCCAGCCGTGAACGCTTAAAATGAAAGGGTTATAATTAGTGATCCTGGAACCTGATTGGCATGAAACTAAATTCGATGGATAGATAACTGAACATACTAATTATTACCTGTTCACTGTTTCACTAAATTGTAACCGTACGATTCATGATAAATCGTGCAACTGATAGAATACTACTTTATGACACCTTAATCATGCTTTACATACTGTTCACGCATCATATCATATACATGCCACTGCATTTGATAATATAGTGATAACGTGCATTTACCCAGTGTTAGGTTTTAGTGATGATTGTGGCAAGTACGTTAGTGTTCGTGTATCAGTGAATAAGTGAAAGTGATACGTACTTGTACACAATCAGTGAACCTTATTATTATATTGCATTGTCGACGTCTGTGGGACACGTGTACGTGTGACTATAAGTGGTATGGGACACTTATGGAAGCTCTTGCACGGGTGTCACAGATAAGGCACCAGACACTGCCATTTATCTTAGGTATTAGTCGGGATGTGCTTGATGGAGGTCCTGCTTCCAGTTCTCGCGCAGACTTGTCACAGACCGATTGGTATTTAAGGTTATGGTTAGCGTTTGATGTAGACCATGGGATGTGGGGTAGTTTAAGTGTGAGTTCAACAGAATCTCGGGAGTCCTATGCCGGCTTATATATTTAGGAAGATATATGGAGATTTACAGGGTATGTGATTATTACCGTGATATACATGTTGGGTCCGTGGTCCCTTGCCCTTGGGTTCTACCCTTGGGTGGAGAACACTCGTGAGTGGTTGACTCTCACACTTGGACTGACGATAGGTTTAGTGACCTGTACAGTGAGACTTAGAGACTGATAGGGATGATAGCATCGATATACATACTTACTGTGTTGACATACGTGGCATATCATTCTACTGCTTTTACTGTTCCGCTGCATTAATTACTGCATGTTCATATCCATACTGCCACTGATTTACTGTTATACATATCAATTACCACCGTTAGAACTGTTACTTGATTTTATATATATTATATTGCTATTGTGTCGCTCTGACGACCTGAGTATGCATGCTCAGTGTGAGGAGAAGATTTAGCCTGGACCAGGACTAGACTTATATCACGGACATCTTGATTAGCTATCCAGAGTTATATTCGTTTGTTTCCCCTCAGGTCAGTTCCTTACATTGTTTCTTTCAGTTACTGCATTTCTCATTACCTGCGCATCATTTACTGTTTACCATGAAAAACTAGAAGCCGAAGTGTGACTACGGCAGGACATTTCCTTGACCGTAGGAGCATGGCTGGCCTTGTCTACCCCTCGTATTTCGTATTTTGGGAAGCGGGGCATGACATGGTTTAGTTGGTATCAGTGCCCAGGTTTTGCATCGATTGGGATTGCAATTTTTCATGTATGGTTTGGCAATCTATGACATCTATCGGTCTAGGTTGTAAACTTGTTATTCTTGATTCATATTCACATCGAGTATTCTGCTATCCATACGCTAAGGTTTCTGGTGACTTGGCAAAGTTTCGTAGTTGTAATTGTGAACTACTTCACGATTACACTACCATACTCTGTTTAAGTAACTTAGAGTTATACAGTTGATTTTTCCGCTTGTAATAAATTTCATCACATCTGATATTCTTGAATCTTTGTCCAATCCATATTACATTTTGATTCATATAGCTTGTGCCTTATATCGTTCTCAAAATTATTGTTTCAGAATCATGTCTTCCAACGACTCTTCCTCTATCTCCACTCCCCAGAATCAGACCATTGAAATTCTAAGTGTACTGCAAGGTCTGAAGGAAGCCCAGGAGCGAACGAATGATTTGTTAGCTGAAGGACTAAGAAGGCAGGTGAATCAGGCACCAGCGGCTGTCTCCAATCACGAAGGGATCCCCGTTAGACGAGGAAAAGAGAAGAAGATGAAATGCCAATTTGTTTCCCCACGACAGAAGCAGCAGAAGACCCCATGTTGTGGGTATTGTAAGAGGCCAGGACGTCTTCAGAGGGATTGTCGCCGCGCCCAAGGGAAATGTCTGATATGCGGGTCCAACAAATATCTTATCAACGGTTGCCCAAAAAGGAAAGAGCTACAGGGAGGAGATTCGTCCATACACCCCACTTCTGCCGAGTGACGATTATTGCATAGTTCGCGCTTCGAGGATAAAGCGGACCCAACACAGGATTCAATTCGCGTAATGAGGATGCAGCGGTCGAGCAATCAAAGAAGAATTTTCATGTTTTCTAATTTCAGTAATAATGTTATCACCCTCTTATGAATATTTCTTTCCGTTTGAAATCTTGTATCCGTTGAATTTTTAGTTGAATGCAATAAAACTTTGAATCGTAATATATGTATCATTCTCTTGCTTTCTCCTTATTTATACTATTCATCAACACAGCATCGTTATCCTGATATTTTTTCAATTCCTGCCACCGCATATCTTTCTATACTTCGTACACTTAACTATTTTCTTGATGTGTTCCGTTGTCTAATCATGACACTTTCTTTTCAGGCCATGGCCCACCCTGAAGCAGCGCCGCATCTACATGAGGATGCACAGTCATGCATTTCCTTAGACCACACACTGATGAGTTCTGACGATGAGATCAACGGTCCCCAGGTCAATTTCGGAAACAATGATTCAGAGGACGAAGGAGTAGCCACCCCAGAGTTTGACATGATAGGCGATTCCGACGAAGAGGAAGGAGAACCTGAAGAAAACCCGATAGAAGATGATCCCGAGGAAGACCCGATAGAAGAAAATCCAGTGGAGGAAAATCCCGTGGAAGAAAATCCAGAAGAAGAGAATCGCATGGAATCGGACCTCGATGAAGAAGCTCTATCCGAAGAAGAAGAACCAGAAGATCAAGAACCTGTTGTGGAAGAACTCCCAATGGCGATCCTTGCAAGGCGATATGGGAATGGACGCCCCTACCTGAGCGCGCGAGCCTACCGCAACCTGCTGAATCTCCACAACCGCGACTGACGGGATTTCTTTTAGATGTTGTCTATTCTGGCCAAATAAAACCGTGTATAGTTTAGGGCCACTTTTCGTCTTTGAGAATGTTTTGTTTAAAATCTTTTGAAATGAAATAAATTGTTGAGTTCGCTAATCTATCGATCTTCTTAGTTCCCTTGATGTTTGATTATTTCTTCTATACAATTATTTTTCCTACTGCGATCTGTCCACCCCTACTCCTTACATTGTCTTAACACTCACTGAGATTAACCAGTACCACACCCGATCTTTTAGAGGTCCACCCTTCATCCTTCGTCTGTGCCCCGTTTGAGATCCTTCTGGGAGGAGAACATTTCTTGTGAAACTTCCGAGTTCACTAACCCTTCAAATTCTTGATTCATATGATGTACTGAACGTTATCCTCCCCATACTTTTCCCTTGTAGTCCTTTGTTGCTCACCCTTACTTCATGTGCTGACCCGATCCCAATCTCTTTAACATTCAGCCTAAAGACGCCATACTCCAACCTTTGAATGATCCACACTTCCTTGTAATCTTTACCCTAGCTAGCCCTATACATTTTTGTGTTTCCTTTTACCCTATATATAATTTAGGACCTTATTATTCGAAATTTGGTTTTCACTATCTTGTATTTGTCAAAGAGTGCGTGTTATTGACTACTTAGTTTTATGTATTTTAAAACACACTACTATTATCCTTATATTTTTTTCAGTAAGCGCAACCATACACCGCGGATACTTTTGGTCCATGTTTCTTAATTTCACTATACAAGTTTTCTAAATTATTTTAAACCTATTTTATCGATACATTATCCTAAAATGTTTTAATCTACCGACTAATTTTCACAACTTTATTGTCGTTACTTTATTTTCGGGTTTTGTGCCTACGATTACTATTATAAATGGTTGAGCCTTATACATATTTTTCTGCTTGCTTTTGATAGGCTTAGATGTGCACATAATTGGATTTCGACTTTTATGGAACACACTTTAATTATTATTGTTCGTTATTGGTATCTATATTCTCGTATACTTGTAGTTGCCCTTATAGTGTTCCTACATTATACTTATTAGACCTATCTTTTGTATGTGGTATGTACC
Organism: Agapanthus africanus; assembly: GCA_030015575.1. Classification (NCBI taxonomy): domain Eukaryota; kingdom Viridiplantae; phylum Streptophyta; class Magnoliopsida; order Asparagales; family Amaryllidaceae; genus Agapanthus; species Agapanthus africanus. Next base: position 402,060,060 of record CM057349.1, on the reverse strand, counting down.
TTCAAAATTTTGTCTATCCGTTTTAAGTAAATCAACATGTATTAGTGTTCGATATGATAACTCTTCGCTTATTTTTTATTTTCTTTAGCTTGTCGTTCTTTAAATTTCGAGGACGAAATTTTTGTAAGGGTGGTATGATGTAATACCCAGTCCTTTTGAATACCAATATCCGTATTTTTGTCACTCCCAAAATTTATTTATTTTATAATTATTATTTGTATTATTCTAAAAACCCAAATCCTAATCTAATCTCATATCTTTTAATTTTCCCTAACCCAAACCCTCATTCCCTTCCTCTTTTATTATCCCCTTTCTTTTTCATTTTTAGCCCAGACGTTACTTTCCCCAAGCCCAGAGCTGACCCACTCCTCTAATCCTTTTCTCATTCACTTAAAATCCCAAGCCCGGCCCCTTTCTTTTCCCTACTATCTTATCCCTTGGCCCGAGCCCATTTTCCCTCCCCAGCCCATTAAAATAACAATTATCCCACCTCATTTCTTTTAAATCCTTTCAAATCCAAACCCAAATCTCCTCTATAAATTCCTATTAAACCACCAAGTTAATGCCTTTTTAATCCCAATTAATTTCCCCCATTAATCTCTTTTAAAATCCTATTAATCACCACTTAATTCTCATTCATTCTATTCCCCCTCTCTCATCTCACCCACATTCTTTCTCTCTAATTCCCTCTCTCTCTCAATTTCTCTAATTCTCTCTCTCTCTCTAATTCTCTCTTCCTTTCTCTCTAAATTTCTCTCCCTTTATCAGCGTCTCACCTCCCTCACATCAAATCAAGGAACAACGTGAAGCAGTGAAGAAAAGGAGGGCACGAAGAGCAGCTAGATCGAGTGAAATTGTCGGATTCCAAAGGACTGAGCCGGTGCTGCGTTTGTGGCGCGATCGTGCTGATACCACTGCAGTATTATTTTCGACACATTTCCAGGCAAGTTCTCTACTTGCTACATGCTATTTTATGATAATTACAAATTACAATCGTGTATACCCCATGTTTTACTTTTCTGTTAAATATTACGTCGCAACTGTTCGATGCATGTTCTCAACGGAAATCATCATTTAAATTGGCGGAATTCAATTGTATAATCTGTCCCGTATGGATATGAATCTAGTGTGTGAATTTCGTTGGAAAATATGACCGTTAATGACTAAAACGACTACCCCCAAGTTTACTCGTGACACTGGAATATTATTGTACCTGAAAACCGTTAAAATCGCCATAAATTGTATACACACTGGAATGATGCGTTCGAGGGCTTAAATCGAAGCCGACTCAACGAATTTTAACCCTATGCTAGGTTCCGAATATTTATGTACTCAAAATGTGTCAATAATTGGATCGGAGTGCGACTCTGTACTGCAGTCCAGAGCTACTCCAGTTGTTGTTTACTGTCCCGTAATGAACACCACCCTGTTTCCTTAACTCGTAGATTGCGGAACTCCACTGTTTATTATAGGTGAAGCTGTTATCTAGACAACGCAAGTGGTTTCATCCTATTTCGTTATCGTTTGTTAATTAATCTGTAATTTAATTAATGTGGACGTATAACAGTCCAGAACAGATTCTGAGATGACATATTAATGTTAAACAATGTATAACTCCTGACGTGCAGATGCGATTGAAGATCTGTCTAGTGTGTTGAAAACCTTACTGAAAACCCTAGATTTCATCTAACTGTAGCGTCGCTAAAATCTGATCCCAATTAGGATTAAAATGCGTTGCGAAACGGACTTCTGATTCTGAAACCGGATTTCCAGCCGTGAACGCTTAAAATGAAAGGGTTATAATTAGTGATCCTGGAACCTGATTGGCATGAAACTAAATTCTATGGATAGATAACTGAACATACTAATTATTACCTGTTCACTGTTTCACTAAATTGTAACCGTACGATTCATGATAAATCATGCAACTGATAGAATACTATTTTATGACACCTTAATCATGCTTTACATACTGTTCACGCATCATATCATATACATGTCACTGCATTTGATAACATAATGATAACGTGCATTTACCCAGTGTTAGGTTTTAGTGATGATTGTGGCAAGTACGTTAGTGTTCGTGTATCAGTGAATAAGTGAAAGTGATACGTACTTGTACACAATCAGTGAACCTTATTATTATATTGCATTGTCGACGTCTGTGAGACACGTGTACGTGTGACTATAAGTGGTATGGGACACTTATGGAAGCTCTTGCACGGGTGTTACAGATAAGGCACCAGACACTGCCATTTATCTTAGGTATTAGTCGGGATGTGCTTGATGGAGGTCCTGCTTCCAATTCTCGCGCAGACTTGTCACAGACCGATTGGTATTTAAGGTTATGGTTAGCGTTTGATGTAGACCACGGGGTGTGGGGTAGTTTAAGTGTGAGTTCAACAGAATCTCGGGAGTCCCATGCCGGCTTATATATTTAGGGAGATATATGGAGATTTACAGGGTATGTGATTATTACCGTGATATACATGTTGGGCCCGTGGTCCCTTGCCCTTGGGTTCTACCCTTGGGTGGAGAACACTCACGAGTGGTTGACTCTCACACTTGGACTGACGATAGGTTTAGTGACCTGTACAGTAAGACTTAGAGACTGATAGGGATGATAGCATCGATATACATACTTACTGTGTTGACATACGTGGCATATCATTCTACTGCTTTTACTGTTCCGCTGCATTAATTACTGCATGTTCATATCCATACTGCCACTGATTTACTGTTATACATATCTATTACCACCGTTAGAACTGTTACTTGATTTTATATATATTATATTGCTATTGTGTCGCTCTGACGACCTGAGTATGCATGCTCAGTGTGAGGAGAAGATTTAGCCTGGACCAGGACTAGACTTACATCATGGACATCTTGATTGGCTATCCAGAGTTATATTCATTTGTTTCCCCTCAGGTCAGTTCTTTACATTGTTTCTTTCAGTTACTGCATTTCTCATTACCTGCGCATCATTTACTGTTTACCATGAAAAACTAGAAGCCGAAGTGTGACTACGGCAGGACATTTCCTTGACCGTAGGAGCATGGCTGGCCTTGTCTACCCCTCGTATTCCGTATTTTGGGAAGCGGGGCATGACAGTTACTAACCAAGTTCAATCTCACGGTCACTTTTATGGAAAGCAGTAAAGAAAGAAAGTACACCAGACTATATCTCCGTGAACTCGAAAGGTAGATCCGTCTCCTACGCTGGTCCTTCCACGGGATCTGAGCATGCATACTCAGGTCGTCAGAGCGACACAATAACAATATTATTATAATAAGATGAAACGGGTAAAAGAGGTAATAACATTGAAAGTACAATGCGAGTAATCACTATGTCACTATATGATGCAAAATGTAATCTGTGTCCCTATCGGTCTCTAGATCATGTTTGAAATCGCATAGTGGAAAGGAGGATCATGTTTAACAGGAGTTTCGTATATACTCGAGACAACGGCCCACATGCCTGGGACATAACCCTGTCAGCCGGATCGCTAGATCCTACCTAATATATATATCGCTGCTCGAATGATCATCCTCTAAAACACGGTCCCGCTAAATACGATTCTCTTTCCACTTCGATTTCCCCTTTATCCCCAGGTTTACACTATTTATGATCTTGATTTAGTCGTGTACAAGTATACCAATGGCACGGTTTTATCACTGTTCACTGTATCAATCACTGTCACGAATATTCACTTTCCATTGGTGTACTCGTCACTCCTAAACCAACATCAATCACGCACGATAATGCAATGTCCACTGACTCTAACACGCACTAACACCAAGTATATGGCAAATGGGGTATGATATATGTATGTATGCCATCAATAAGCTAAGTATGTTATGAATCAATGTGCACGTCATTATCTTACAAAAATTGCATAAATTCATATGTTTAGAATTCAACGAAATGATACAAATACGATAAATAGAACACTCAGTCAGCAATTCATCAAAATTAGTTTCATTTCGATCGGGTTTCCGGTATTCTAGATACAGCTGTTTCATTTTAAGTGCTCGCGGCTGAAAATTCAGTTTCTGAACTGAACGTCCGTTTCGCGACACGAATTGCACCAAGTTGGGTTCAGAATTTAGCGATGCTAAAGTTGAATAAAATCTAGGGTTTTTGATAGGGTATTCAACGCAATAGACGGATCCTCAATCGCGTCTTTACGTCGAAAGTTATATACAGTTTAACATTAATATGTCACTTCTGAATCTGTTCTGGACAGTTATACGTTCTGCCCTTTTTATTTACAATTTAAATAGAAAACGGCAATGAAACGGAATGAAACCACTTGTTTTGTTTAGCTAACAGATCCATATTTAATCCACTATAGAGTTCCATAACACACGAATTCAGGAAGCAAAGTGACACACATTTTGGGACAGTATACAGTAATCAGTGTCGCTCTGGACTGCAGTTCAGAGTCGCACTCCGATCTAAATACAGTCGCAGTTACAGTACAGAAATCATTAGAAGTTTACGTAGAGTTAAATTTCGTCGAGTCGGCTTCGATTCAAGCCCTCGAACGCATCATTCCAGCATGTACATAATTTACAGTGATTTTAACCATTTTCACATACAGGAAATTTCTTGTCTTATCGGTATATTTGGGGGTATTCATTTTAGTCACAAACAGTCGTATTTTCTAGTGAGATTTATACAGATATTCGTCACTACATGGGCCAACAGAAACAATCCATTTCCTTCAAATTAAGCAAGTATTTTCATTGGGGCCTAGCATCGAACACATACGTCGTTTAATTCTATCGGGAAAAGGAATTTCATAACATACATGTTTGAGTTTGTAATATGGGTAAATTAGCATGTAGCAAGTAAAGTACTTGCCTGGAAAAATATCGGGGGTTGCACAGCAGCAGCGGCGTCATGAACGCGCAATGTACGGCGTGAAACGATTTGCGCGAGCTTGGCTCGCGATACGGATTTGATGTCGGAGTTGCCCGGAGCCGTTGCACGGTCACTGGAGGTTGAGGGGTGCTCAGTGGTCCTCTGCGAGTGAACTAGGGTCGACGACGGTCGGCGGAGGCGCTCCGGCGATGAGCAAAAGGGTGTCGGGTTGTGTGTGTGTTTTTTTTGGTTTTTGTAATTTTTTTCGAAGAGAGAGAGAGAGAGCTCGGTGTGGATTTTGGAGGAGGAGGAGAAGATGCAGAGGGTGCAGAGGTCGACAGGTGCTTCAGGTCAGTGGGGGCTCGCCGGCGTCGAGCTTAGGTGGTGGTCGAACTCGAGTGTAATGGGTCGGGTGTGCAGGGGAGTTGGGTGTGCAAGGCTGGAGGCGAAGGGGTGGTGTAGGGAGCTCTTGTTGGTGGAGAGAAGTGAGTGAGGGAGAATGGTGGGGGTTACATTCGTCGCCGTCGGCGGTGGAGCGAGGGAAGTTGGGTGCTCGGTGGGTTTTTTGTGGATGGAGAGAGGTGCGGAATTTTGAAAATCAAAGAGGAGAGAGAGGTGAGGGTGTCAGGGGGATAGGAAGCCACGGGGCAACGGCACTGCGAGGGCGTGGGCGTGAGCTGCGGCGGAGGAGGCGGGTCGCGAATTGAAGGGGGTGAGCGGGAAGGAGGGAGAGCCGTTGGGGAAGAGGGAATAAAAGCGGGTCGGGTCGGCGTGGGTGCGGGTTGAAAGGGAATGGGCTGGGCCGGCAATTCTTTTAGGAATTCATTTTAAATAAATTTTCGTGGGCTGAGGAGAGGGAAACGGGCTAGGCTGTTTGTTTTATTTATTTTAAATTTTAAATGGAAAATTCCTATGGGCCGGCAGGGAAAAGAATGGGGATTTTTGGGAATAGGCTGGGGTTTAAGTATAGTAAGAGTTTAAAGTAAAATATTTTACTTGCTTTAAATTTTGGTTTGTGTTTGGTCTTCCAAATTGGTTTTAAATTTTGGGTTTTGACTTTTAGGGTTTGGGAAATTTTAAATACTGGAACTTAAGAACCAACTTCCCACAGAAAAATATGAGAGGAAAAGAAAAAGGCACTCGGGGAAATTTGAAAAATTAGAAACTTTTATTGAGATGGGAACGGGGATTTACATCATACCCCTCCTACAAAAATTTCGTCCTCGAAATTTAACAAGGATACAAAGAAACAATGTACTAAACAAATAGACATGGATAACGAGCACGGATATCTTCCTCCCGCTCCCAGGTGGATTCTCCTAGGGAACGACTGCCCCAGGATACTCGGACTAACGGAATGACCTTATTCTTCAGCATTTTCTCTCTGCGGTCAAGAATGGTAGTGGGCTACTCCTCGTACGATAGTTCGGTACCCAAAACCAGCTCCGAATGGTCCAGGACATGGCTCTCATCCCGAACATAACGCCGCAACTGTGACACGTGGAAGGTATTGTGCACACCAGCTAGCGATGGAGGCAAGGCAAGTCGATAGGCCACCTCTCCTACTCGCTCTAGCACCTCAAAAGGTCCGATAAAACGGGGACTGAGCTTTCCCCGGCCTCCGAACCTGATAACTCCACGGATAGGGGAAATCTTCAAGAACACGTGATCTCCGACTTCGAATTCTAGTGCCCTCCTGCTGGTATCTGCCCAACTCTTCTGTCGATCCTGAGCCGTCTTAATACGCTGCCTGATCATTTGGACCTTGTCGACTGTCTGAACAATGAGTTCGGGGCCCAGTAATCTTCGTTCTCCCATATCATCCCAACATACTGGGGATCGACACTTCCGCCCATAAAGTGCTTCAAAAGGAGCCATCTGAATACTAGCCTGATAACTATTGTTGTACGAGAACTCGACTAGATGCAGATGGTCCTCCCAGGAACCCTGAAAGTCCAACATACAGGCTCTCAACATATCCTCGAGTGTCTGAATCGTACGCTCGGATTGTCCATCCGTCTGCGGGTGATAAGCTGTGCTGAATTTAAGGCGGGTACCCAAGCTTTCCTGTAAGCTCTTCCAAAAGTGCGACAAGAATCTGGTGTCCCGGTCTGACACAATGCTGACTGGAACACCGTGAAGTCGTACAATCTCTTGCATATATCTCTCTGCCAGTGACTCTGTCGACTGTCCCACTCGGAATGGTATGAAGTGTGCGGCTTTCGTAAGGCGATCGACGATAACCCAAATGGCATTATTGCCCCTAGGGCTCCGTGGTAAGGCCGTCACGAAATCCATGGTAATGTGCTCCCACTTCCATTCAGGTATCGGCAGTGGTTGTAACAATCATGCTGTCCTCTGATACTCCGCCTTCACCTGCTGGCATACCAAACACCTGGATACGAACTTCGCAATTTCCCGCTTCATTCCGTTCCACCAAAAGTGCTGCTTTAGGTCCTGATATATTTTTGTACCTCCTGGATGCATAGAATAAGCTGAACTGTGTGCTTCAGCCAATACTTCTTCTCGAACATCTCCCTTGGGTACGCAGAGTCTGCTACCAAATCTCAGAGAGCCATCTTCATGTATAATCAAGTCCGTTCTCAGCCCGGCTTCCACTTGCTCTCTGAACTTTTGCAATCGGGGATCATCCGCTTGTGCAATCTTGATGTGATCCACCAGGAAAGATTGCACCTGTAGTTGCCAAAGTTGACTGAGTGCGTTCGGCGTAACGACTTCAAGCTCGAGTCTCTGGAAGTCCTCAATAATGTTCCTCTAACCGGTCAACATCATGACCGCTGGCTTGCGACTGAGCGCATCTGGTACAACATTCACCTTCCTCGGGTGATAGTGAAGGTCCAAGTCATAATCTGCCATCAGCTCTAGCCATCGGCGCTGCCTCATGTTTAGTTCCTTCTGAGTGAAAACATACTTCAAACTTTTGTGATCTGTGTACACCTCCACTTTCTCACCCAATAGATAGTGCCTCCAAATCTTCAACGCAAAGACTACTGCAGCTAACTCCAAGTCATGCGTAGGGTAGTTCTTCTCATGGTTTCTCAGTTGTCGAGAGGCGTAAGCAACCACTCGGCCGTGCTGCATTAGAACACAGCCTAATCCGTTCCCTGAGGCATCACTGTGTATCACCAAACCACCGGAATCATCTCGTACTGTAAGAATAGGCACCGTGGTTAACTTCTGCTTCAGTGTGTCAAATACCTGAGTGCACTCCTCTGTCCACGTAAACGGTACGTCCTTCCATGTCAGCCTCGTCAATGGTTCAGCAATTCTTGAGAAGTCTTGGACGAATCTCCGATAATAACCTGCCAATCCTAGAAAACTCCTGATCTCGGCCACTGACTTCGGCGTTGGCCAATCTCTGACAGATTCTATCTTTGCCGGGTCTACTGAGATGCCTTCGCCCGAAACAATATGTCCCAAAAACTGAACCTTGTCGAGCCAGAATTCACACTTGCTTAGCTTCGCATACAGTTTCTCTTCCCGAAGAAGTTGTAGGACCGTGCGCAAATGTTCAGCATGCTCTTCCCGGGTCTTCGAGTAGACAGGTATGTCGTCGATAAACACAACGACAAATGTGTCCAAGTACTTTGCGAACACCCTGTTCATCAAGTCCATGAATATTGCTGGGGCATTGGTAACACCGAACGGCATCATAAGGAACTCGTAATTGTTGGGGTAAAAATTTACACCCCTGTTGACCGAGTCAAAGTCAAGGTCAACCCCAAGCCAGGTGGGCCCAAGCCCAGGTCAAGCGGGCCCATGCCCAAGTCGAGCCCGCGGCCAGCCTCCTCCATGCTAAAATATAGATCATGTAATAAATAATTTTCATGTAATTTTTTTTATACATGAATGTATGCAAAATGGGCATAAAGCCAAATTTTTGTAAGCCCATGGCTTATGTGCAAAAATGAAATGGCACATGAGCCATGGGATAGGCAAAAATGCCATTTTTGTAAAGCCCAAAGGGCTATATGTAAATATGTAAGCCTATATAAGGCAAAATGATGATGAATAAAGTAACACTTTTTCATTCCCCCAAAACTAGGGTTCTTTGTGCCTCCTGCTCCTTCTCCAAGGTTTTAAACCTTCTCATTTCTTTGAATTAAATCAAGAGTTTTACTCTTTCTTTTCCAAAACTACGTAGTTTCCACCACAAAACCCACAAAGGGGAACTCAGATCTTCCATCAGATCTTAAAAAGGAGTGATTTTTTTTAAAATCTCCTACTTCTCGATATTCAAGATCCGGCCAAACAACAGGAGGAAGAAGAAGAACCCCCTTCATCAGCTTCAAAACATCCTAGGAGTTTAACTCCATATATATAAAACAACAAATATTTCTTTTTTGAAGCATTGCTTCTGTTTCTTAGGCTAAAAGCCTCCTTTTCTCGCCGGCACTCAAGCGCAGAGCGCCCGCGTGCCGACACGTGGCGCGCTTGCGCTCCAGCGTAAGCGCTCTAGCGCAAGTCACCCCCGTGCCGACACGTGGCGCGCTTGCGCTCCAGCGCAAGCGCTCGAGCGCAAGTCGCCCCGGTGCCGACACGTGGAGCGCTTGCGCTCCAGCGTAAGCGCTCGAGCGCAAGTCGCCCCTGTGCCGACACGTGGTGCGCTTGCGCTCAAGCGCAAGCACTCGAGCGCAAGTCGCCCCGGTGCCGACACGTGGAGTGCTTGCGCTACAGCGCAAGCGCTCGAGCACAAGTCGCCCCGGTGCCGACACGTGGTGCGCTTGCGCTCAGGCACAAGCGCGCGAGCGCAAGTCGCCCCGGTGCCGACACGTGGCATGCTTGCACTCAGGCGCAAGCGCTCGAGCGCAAGTCTCCCCGGTGCCGACACGTGGAGCGCTTACGCTCCTGCGCAAGCGCCCGAGCGCAAGTCGCCCCCATGCCGACACGTGGCGCGCTTGCGCTCAAGCGCAAATCGCCCCCGTGCTGACACGTGGTGCACCAGCGCTCAAGCGCCCAGCGCTCAAGCGCAGAGCGCCCACGTGCCGACACGTGGCACTCTAGCGCCTGAGCGCACAGCACCTAGGCCCACAGCGCCCAAGGTGCTGCCCCAGCATCCTTTGGATGTCTTTTCCCCCTATTTTTATGTACATACATATATATATATATATATATGTATACATATTTATACACACACATACTCCGCGACACTGTCCCTGTTAGAAAAAAATTTCTAACGGGGCGCTGCCCCGCACCCCGCAAGGGGGCTGCTAGCCCCTTGACCCCCAGCCCGCTATCCGGGTAGCGGGACCCCCGTAAAAAACTCTGCGTGGCTCCCGATATATCCAAACCCCGCTTTCAAAACATAACACACGTACACTGCACACTGAGTTCGCATGACCATTTTAACCCGTTAATCGGAGATTCCCTCGACCCAAAGGCGAGGGATAATTAACGGCAGCTTAGTCCGTGGCTGCCGGAGATTCGGATCCCCACAATCAATAAACCCCGGCCTACCCTAGGCAGGGGGAATCTGTAGTATACGTCTGACAAGCCCGCGCATATTCCCATCTCAATGGGGTGACGAAAAACACCCTACAGATTCTGGCACGCTCGGTGGGACCAATCTCTCCTCCCATATTTCGGGTTAAGCGTTCATGCGAGCTCAATCAATATACATACCTGTATTTATACTAAAAATAATGCTTTTTCATGCAGATTTTCAAGCAATCACCTTCCGACGATATCTTCGATGATGAACTCAGCTCCCGTCTCTTACACGATGAGGATAGACTCTAGGACGGTCCTTCCGGTCAGTCTCGGGCGACAATGGGAGGAGCCGCTGCTACCATTCAGCTCTATTATGTTCATGCCAGTTGGCGCCATCCCAGCTCCTCAAGCCCCGGTGGCAGACAAACCGGTCTCGAAAGGCAGGAGACCAAATGTGGTGATCTCAAGGGCGCCCCAACCCAAACGCAACTCGTTGTCTGAACGACTTTCCTTGGCCCCAGCTGGGGGCAAGGCCATCAACACCAACAAAGCTACAACGCATCCCGAGCAAGCTCCAGCGGCACCCCTGACAAATGCTCGATCGGGTGTCTTCTCTAAGCTCCCCGCTGATCAACTCACAATGGCTTCCCGGGTAGCGGATGCCGCCAAGCCTTCAAAATCGAGAAGCTGAGGGAGAAAAGGCTCAGATATAGAGCCAACAAAAGGGCTAGGGCTCCTGCCAGGCTGAACCTCATGAGGTTCGAAGAACAGGGTTACCCCGCCGAAGATGAGGAAATGGCTGGGTATGTGGTCCACACTGTCTACACGGTGGGCACGCGCAGCAAGAGCAAGGACGGGGCTACCACATCTCAAACCCAATCTGGCTTGAATGTGGTGGCCGCTTCCCAAGAACAGCCGCCTCTGCTGGGTGATGAAAACCCTCTTGATGAGGATGGTAGGCGGAAAGACCCTTCGGTCCATGAGGAGTCGGGCTCGGAAAGAGAAGAAGAGCCGACTTTCCGCCCCAGGACTGTGGAACAAGAGCTGCTTCAAGAGCTCCGAAAGCAGCTCAGAAACAAAGACAAGGAGATGGACAAACTCTACTCCAAAATTGATGACTTGACGAATGTCGTGATGCAGCTCACGGCCCGACTTGCTTCTCAGCCGCCCAATCAAGCGGAGGGCTCTGCTCGTGAACCGGGAAATGGTGTCCCAAAGCAGCCGACGCCTATTCCCTCAAATTCAAAAGTGGGCGAACTACATGAAAACCAGTCGCATCCTATCTCGGGAAATGTCTTGGCTACCGATGACAGTAGCCCGCTAACTCAAGATCAAATCATGGATTTGGTTGCCAGCAAAGTCAAAATATTGGTGGCCGAAGCCGAAGCGCAAAAAGATATCAGCATGTAGTGGGAGACCATATCCTGCTCAGTATGATCTGGTAGAATTTCCTAGCGGCTATGTCATCCCCAAATTCGGAAGATTCGATGGGACGGGAAATGCGAATCAGCATATCGCCCACTTCAAAGCCTCATGCGGGAACACTGGGGGCAATGATGCGCTTCTCCTCCGCCAGTTCGTTAATAGCTTGACCGATGTTGCTTTCGACTGGTACGCGAGCATACCGGATGACTCCGTCACAACTTTTGGCCAAATGGAGTCTCTGTTTCGGCAGAGGTTCATGAGCGTCAGCGATAAGATTACCATTGCCGAGCTCCTAAGGACCAAGCCCAAGAGCGACGAAAGCAGCAAGGATTTTATAACCCGATGGCGCAATCTCTCCGTCAAATGCGAACCACCGATAGAGCAGGACCAATCTGTCAGTCTCCTCGTCGGAAATCTCAACAATTGGATGGCCCCGTTTTTATGCACCGCGGGTCTCAAAACATTCCAAGAGCTGACCAGGAAAGTCCAGATGCTGGAGCGCTCAAAACAGGAGTCCTCCTCGGATTCTCTAAATAACAATAAGTCCTGGAGAAACCGGAAGGACGATAATCGCAAAGGCGGAAACTCCGATGATTCTGAATCTTTCAACACTTCGGCTAACCGAAATAAGCAAGGGATGAGCGGACCTAGCGCCAACCAGCCTCGGAAGCCAATGTTCGGAGAGGGAGGAGAATCTCCACTGAAAGAGAAGCTGGATAAGGTCTATTCCTTCAGAAGGGACAAAATTCGTAAAATATTCAAAGACGCCCTGAAGAACGGTCTACAACTGCCAGAGTCAAAAAGACCGCAGGAAGCGAATAGGACCGACGACCCCAAATACTGCCCCTATCACAGAGTGATAGGTCATGCCATTGAGGACTGCTTCGTCTTCAAAGATTGGGTCGAAAAGCAATACAAGGCAGGAGAGATAAAACTGTCCAAAGGCGTGTTAACAAACAGTCAAGCTGCAACCGCCAATTTCATACAAATGGAGACCGAAGTTCTTCATGAAACCGATTCTCTCAGACATCTGCCTTTCTCTTAGAACAGTCGACACCACGTCATTAAACTGGGAACAGTCGACCACCACGTCATTAAACTGGGAACAATCGACCTCTAAGTCGTTAAACTGGGAATGTAAAAAAAAAATGTGTGTATATAAAAAAAATGTGTAAATAAAAGAAAATTAAAGAAAAGCCGAAATGATGGGGCAACTCGCAATAAAAATCAGCGAGTAAAAATAAAAATGAAAATAAAGCCGAAATGATGGGGCAACCGCGAATAAAAGCCGAAATGATGGGGCTATCGCGACCTTCGCGATAAGGAAAGCTGAAATGATAGAGCAATCGCGGTAAAACAAAAACAAAAACAAAACGAAAAAATGGCGAATGATGAGTCGCTCCTGGTACCATATTCCAGTGCAGCGATACAGACGCCAACCAAAATCCAATTTCCCAAAATTCTCCCAGCCCTACGGCTAGTCCCCAAATTGACTGCCGTATACAATCCACGGGCTCAAATAATTCTCATCACCCTCATGCCCCACCGTAATCACCAGTTACGCGGCTGGTCTCCGTCTTTGGAATTATGCTCCATTGAAAAGACCCACTCATGCGTCCTCACGATACATGAGGAGAACAAACCTTTGTAGGATCCTTACGACTCACGAAGGAAAAACACACTTAGGAGTCCTCACGACTCCTAAGGAGAAAATACACCTGCGAGATCCTCACGACTCGTAGGGAGAAATTGCTTTTATGGGACCCTCACGGTCCATAAAATTGAAAAGTCTTAGGTAGTGGGGATCTAAACCTATCTCCTAAGCCATCGCCCCCCAACCCCCAAGTGGTGAATGATGAGTCGCTCCTGGTACCATATTCCAGTGCAGCGATGCATACGCCAACCAAATCCCAAAGTGGTGAATGATGAGTCGCTCCTGGTACCATATTCCAGTGTAGCGATGCAGACGCCAACCAAATTCCAAATCCCATACCCCAACGGCGAATGATGAGTCGCTCCTGGTACCACATTCCAGTGCAGCGATGCAGACGCCAAAAAGTCCTGAAATTTTTCCGGCCCTACGGTCTGGATCATACATCCTGCAAAACCGTATACAATCCACGGGCGTAAAACAATCCCGATCTCTCCCAAAAAAAAAGAGAAAAAAAAAGAACGGTATGTCCACAAGCAAAATGGGCACGGATGAAAACCCGAAAGGGCTCCGTGAGTAAAAACAGCAGGACTGTCGGCGAGTTTATGAAAACCCGGAAGGGCGCAAACTCGTAAAAAAAAATGAAATGAAATTCACTCGCAAAGTCCTCTCGACTTTGTGAGGAGAAAATTCCCACGTGAGATCCCTACGACTCACAAATGAGCAACACACTTAGGAGTCCCCACGACTCCTAAGGAGAAAATACACCTACGGGATCCTTACGACCCGTAGGGAGAAAATGCTTTGTGAGACCCTTACGGCTCACAAAATGGAAAAGCCTTAGGTGACAGGAATCTAAACCTGTCTCCTAAGCCACCAATTCCCAAATCCTCCTGGGGCAAATGATGAGTTGCTCCTGGCATTATTCCAGTGCAGCAATGCAGATGCCAAACGAAAAAACCAAATCCAAATCCTCCCGGGGCAAATGATGAGTTGCTCCTGGTATTATTCCAGTGCAGCAATGCAGATGCCAACAAAAATACCAATCCCAAAATTCTTTCATGACAAATGATGATTCGCTCCTGGTAGCATATTCCAGTGTAGCGATGCTGATGCCAAACAAAAAAACCAATCCCTAAATCCTCCTGGGGAAAATGATGAGTTGCTCCTGGCATTATTCCAGTGCAGCAATGCAGATGCCAAACAAAAACCCCAATTCCCAAATCCTCTCATGACAAATGATGATTCGCTCCTGGTACTATATTCCAGTGTAGCGATGGTGATGTCAACCCAAATCAAATCAAACCAACAACCTCTACGGCGGAATCATGCTCTGTCCCAGAATTTACCCCGTGTCGAAATCATGCTTCGCCTCGGGATATCTACCTTCCCTGCCGGAATTATGCTCCGCCTCGGAATCAAATCAACCAGCAAGCTCTGCGTCGGAATTATGCTTCGTCTCAGAATGCACCCCGTGTCGAAATGATGCTTCGCCTCGGTGTACCTCCCTTCCCTGTCGAAATTATGCTTCGTCTCGGAATCAAGTCAGCCAACAAGCTCTGCGCCAGAATCATGCTCCATCTCAGAATATACCCCGTGTCGAAATCATGCTTCGCCTCGGAATATTTTCCTCCCTTGTCAGAATTATACTTCGCCTAGGAATCTACCTCTGCATCGAAATCATGCTTCGGTCAGAATGTCTGCCGATCATCGGAATGATGCTCCGATCTCTGGAATTATGCTCCGCTCTTCGGAAAGATGATCCGAACTCTGGAATCATGCTCCGCCCTTCGGAATGATGCTCCGAATTCTGGAATTATGCTCCGCTCTTCGAAATGATGCTCCGAACCCCTGGAATCATGCTCCGCCCATCGGAAAGATGCTTCGAACTCTGGAATCAAGCTCCGCTCTTCGGAAAGATGCTCCGAACCCTGGAATCATGCTCCGATCATCGGAATGATGCTCCGATCTCTAGAATTATGCTCCGCGCTTCGGAATGATGCTCTGGCGTTGGAATTATGCTCCGCGATTCGGAATGATGCTCCGAATCCTGGAATTATGCTCCGCTCTCTGGAATTATGCTCCGATCATCGGAATGATCCTCCGATCTCTGGAATTATGCTCCGCCCATCGGAACGATGCTCCGATCCCATGGAATTATGCTCCGCAAATCGGAATGATGCTCCGACCCTGGAATTATGCTCCGCGCTTCGGAATGATGCTCTGACGTTGGAATTATGCTCCGCGATTCGGAATGATGCTCCGAATCCTGGAATTATGCTCCGCTCTCTGGAATTATGCTCCGATCATCGGAATGACCCTCCGATCTCTGGAATTATGCTCCGCCCATCAGAACGATGCTCTGATCCCCTGGAATTATGCTCCGCAAATCGGAATGATGCTCCGACCCTGGAATTATGCTCCGCGCTTCGGAATGATGCTCTGACGTTGGAATTATGCTCCGCGAATCGGAATGATACTCCGATCCTCGGGAATCATGCTCCCCGGGATGATGCTTCGCCTCCGGAATGATGTTCCACCTCGAAGTTCAGCTTCAAGATCCATCAATTTCATGCACACAACTCAAATGTGCGGTGTGCATTTATTGATGGGGGAAACTTTGTTGGGGTAAAAATTTACACCCCCGTTGACCGAGTCAAACTCAAGGTCAACCCCAAGCCAGGTGGGCCTAAGCCCAGGTCAAGCGGGCCCATGCCCAAGTCGAGCCCTCGGCCAGCCTCCTCCATGCTAAAATATAGATCATGTAATAAATAATTTTCATGTAATTTTTTTATACATGAATGTATGCAAAATGAGCATAAAGCCAAATTTTTGTAAGCCCATGGCTTATGTGCAAAAATGAAATGGCACATGAGCCATGGGATAGGCAAAAATGTCATTTTTGTAAAGCCCAAGGGGCTATATGTAAATATGTAAGCCTATATAAGGCAAAATGATGATGAATAAAGTAACACTTTTTCATTCCCCCAAAACTAGGGTTCTTTGTGCCTCCTGCTCCTTCTCCAAGATTCTAAACCTTCTCATTTCTTTGAATTAAATCAAGAGTTTTACTCTTTCTTTTCCAAAACTAAGTAGTTTTCCACCACAAAACCCACAAAGGGGAACTCAGATCTTCCATCAGATCTTAAAAAGGAGTGATTTTTTTTAAAATCTCCTACTGCTCGATATTCAAGATCCGGCCAAACAACAGGAGGAAGAAGAAGAACCCCCTTCATCAGCTTCAAAACATCCTAGGAGTTTAACTCCATATATATAAAACAACAAATATTTCCTTTTTGAAGCATTGTTTCTGTTTCTTAGGCTAAAAGCCTCCTTTTCTCGCCGGCGCTCAAGCACAGAGCGCCCCCGTGCCGACACGTGGAGCGCTTGCGCTCCAGCGCAAGCGCTCAAGTGCAAGTCGCCCCAGTACCGACACGTGGAGCGCTTGCGCTCCAGCGCAAGCGCTCGAGATCAAATCGCCCCTGTGCCGACACGTGGCGCGCTTGCGCTCCAGCGTAAGCACTCGAGCGCAAGTCGCCCCGGTGCCGACACGTGGAGCGCTTGCGCTCGAGCGCAAGTCGCCCCCGTGCCGACACGTGGCACGCTTGCGCTCAAGCGCAAGCGCTCGAGCGCAAGTCGCCCCGGTGCCGACACGTGGAGCACTTGCGCTCCTGCGCAAGCGCCCGAGCGCAAGTCGCCCCCGTGCCGACACGTGGCGCGCTTGCGCTCAAGCGCAGAGCGCCCATGTGCCAACACGTGGCACTCTAGCGCCTGAGCGCACAGCACCTAGGCCCACAGCGCCCAAGGTGCTGCCCCACGCATCCTTTGGATGTCTTTTCCCCCTATTTTTATGTACATACATATATATATACATATGTATACATATTTATACACACACATACTCCGCGACACTGTCCCTATTAGAAAAAAATTTCTAACGGGGCGCTGCCCCGCACCCCACAAGGGGGCTGCTAGCCCCCTTGACCCCCAGCCCGCTATCCGGGTAGCGGGACCCCCGTAAAAAACTCTGCGTGGCTCCCGATATATCCAAACCCCCCTTCAAAACACAACACACGTACACTGCACACTGAGTTCGCATGACCATTTTAACCCGTTAATCGGAGGTTCCCTCGCCCCAAAGGCGAGGGGTAATTAACGGCAGCTTAGTCCGCGGCTGCTGGAGATTCGGATCCCCACAATCAATAAACCCCGGCCTACCCTAGGCAGGAGGAATCTGTAGTATACGCCTGACAAACGCGCGCGTATTCCCATCTCAATGGGGTGACGAAAACACCCTACAGTAATGTCCGTATCGGGTCCTGAAAGCCGTCTTACATACATCCTCGGCTGCTACTCTGATTTGATGATATCCATAACGGAGATCCAACTTCGAGAATACCTTGGCTCCACTTAGCTGATCGAATAAGTCGTCAATGCGCGGAATTGGGTACTTGTTCTTTATTGTGACCTTGTTCAACTCCCGATAATCTATACACATTCGCAGCGATCTATCATTCTTCTTTACTAACAGAACTGGTGCACCCCACGGTGAGGCGCTCGGCCGAATAAATCCCTTCTTCAATAGTTCTTCAATTTGCTTCTTCAATTCCGCCAACTCAACTGGTGCGATTCTGTATGGGGCTTTGGATACTGGGGCTGTACCTGGAGTCAAATCGATCGAGAACTCCAAGATTCGAGGAAGTGGTAGACCTGGTAGATCTTCGGGAAATACGTCCAGAAAGTCCCGAACAATTACTGGGACTGGGCTCTCATCAATCTCCATAGCTGTCAGTTCCTTGGGCTTGGCTCTGTACTTGGCTGGCTCCAAAGATTCGCTTCCGCCCTCGAAAATAAACTCCGGGTGATTGGGAATGCGGAAGATCACCTTCCTTGCACGACAATCGATAACTGCATAGAAAGTGCTCATCCAATCCATCTCGAGAATTGCGTCGTAACTGCCTGTCCCAATCAGAAAGAAATTCGAATAGAATTCCCTGCCACACACTACAACGGGGCATGATCTACATTCTCGACTAGATATTATAATGCCATTACCCGTATGTATTTCCCATCCCTTTGTTAGTGGTTCATGTGGTATGGAGTGTGTATCAGTGAAATGCTCAGACAAGAAACAATGCGATGCTCCAGAATAAAATAGTACTCTAGCTGGCAAGGAGTGTACGAGTAGAGTACCTGTAACCACGTCTCCTGACGCCTCTGCCTGCTCGGCGGTCAAGGTGAAAGCCCGTCCCTGACCGTGACCTGTAAAGGGTTGCCTCTGCTCCTGTGGCCTCTGCTGTGGCGGTCCAGAACCTCCCTGTATCTCTGCTCGCTCAGGGCAACCGCTAATCCTGTGCTGACTGGATCCGCAAATCAAGCGCTGTCCCTTGGCACGGCGACAGTCCTTCTGGGTATGCCTACCTCTACCGCAATAGCCGCAAACTACGCTCTGTCTCTGGGGCGATGCTGTGGTACGAACGGGCACTTCATTTGTGTCGTTCCAGGCCTGTGAACCGGTATGGCTCCTCGAGAAGGCGCATGGGTACGTGCTGGAATGACTGGGGGCTTCCTGAACTTATTGATCAATTGCTCTTGAACTCTCACCGCGTTGAGTACCTGTGCGAAAGTCTGCAAATCCAGCGATGCAATCAACTGCTGCAACTCGAAATCTAGCCCCTGAAGGAAGCGCTGGCCCTGGTGGCCTCTGAGACGACCATGTATGGAGCAAAACGGCTCAGACGGTTGAACTCTGCCGCATAAACGTCCACTGGGCGTCCATTCTGCTTCAAAAGAATAAACCTTTCCTCCATTTCTGCCTTGGCTGTGGAAGGAAAATAATGATCTAGGAAACACTCCTTAAATTTGCTCCATTCAATCGGCCCGTCTAGCCTGCTTTCTTCCACCGACCACCATGTACGGGCTTCATCTTCCAATTGGATCTTTATCACGTCCACCCTATCTTCCTCTGGAACCCTGGCGGCTGTTAGTAAGTTCTCCATGTTCACCAGCCATTGCTCGACCTCAAGGGGTTCAGCTAGCCCTGTGAATGCAGTTGGATGTAACCGTTGGAAGTCTGATACGGTACCAGCCCTAGCATGATAAGTTGGTGGAGTAGCGCCCTCGGGGGCGGTAATGAGTGCGGAGGGTCCTCCTGCGGCGGTAATTGCCCTGAGTCCCTCAGCGAGTAAATCTGTCTTCCTCTCCAGAGCTTCCGCGAGAGTGGTCAGTGCACAAGTATTCTTTCCGTGTGGTCCTGAGAGCTGGAGTCCGAGGAGGGGTCATTCGGGGACGTCATATCACTGGAAGATTCAAAAGGATAAGATCAGATTCAAGGATGAAAATCAAGAGTAGTGAAACGAGAATAACGTAATACAGTATAGTTAATGTTATCCCTTGATACTAAACCTGGCTCTGATACCAACTAAACCATGTCACGCCCCGCTTCCCAAAATACGGAAAACGAGGGATGACTAGGCCAGCCATGCTCCTACGGTCAAGGAATCGTCCCGCCGTAGTCACACTTCGGCTTTTAGCATTACATGGTAATCAGTAAATAAAGCACAGTAGTAAAGGAATCACATCACTAATTTATTACATTAAAATCCATTGTTCACAAATTACAAATAACAAGAACAGTTACTAACCAAGTTCAATCTCATGGTCACTTTTATGGAAAGCAGTAAAGAAAGAAAGTACACCAGACTATATCTCCGTGAACTTGAAAGGTAGATCCGTCTCCTACGCTGGTCCTTCCACGGGATCTGAGCATGCATACTCAGGTCGTCAGAGCGACACAATAACACTATTATTATAATAAGATGAAACGGGTAAAAGAGGTAATAACATTGAAAGTACAATGCGAGTAATCACTATGTCACTATATGATGCAAAATATATCTGTTTCCCTATCGGTCTCTAGGTCATGTTTGAAATCGCATAGTGGAAAGGAGGATCATGTTTAACAGGAGTCTCGTACATACCCGAGCCAACGGTCCACATGCCTGGGACATAACCCTGTCAGCCGGATCGCTAGATCCTACCTAATATATATATCGCTGCTCGAATGATCATCCTCTAAAACACGGTCCCGCTAAATACGATTCTCTTTCCACTTCGATTTTCCCTTTATCCCCAGGTTTACACTATTTATGATCTTGATTTAGTCGTGTACAAGTATACCAATGGCACGGTTTTATCACTGTTCACTGTATCAATCACTGTCACGAATATTCACTTTCCATTGGTGTACTCGTCACTCCTAAACCAATATCAATCACGCACAATAATGCAATTTCCACTGACTCTAACACGCACTAACACCAAGTATATGGCAAATGAGGTATGATATATGTATGTATGCCATCAATAAGCTAAGTATGTTATGAATCAATGTGCACGTCATTAACTTACAAAAATTGCATAAATTCATATGTTTAGAATTCAATGAAATGATACAAATACAATAAATAGAACACTCAGTCAGAAATTCATCAAAATTAGTTTCAGTTCAATCGGGTTTCCGGTATTCAAGATACAGCTATTTTATTTTAAGTGCTCGCGGCTGAAAATTCAGTTTCTGAACTGAACGTCCGTTTCGCAGCACGAATTGCACCCAGTTGGGTTCAGAATTTAGCGATTCTACAGTTGAATAAAATCTAGGGTTTTCGATAGGGTATTCAACGCAATAGACGGATCCTCAATCGCGTTTGTACGTCGAAATTTATACACAGTTTAACATTAATATGTCACTTCTGAATCTGTTCTGGACAGTTATACATTCTGCCCTTTTTATTTACAATTTAAATAGCAAACGGCAATGAAACGGAATGAAACCACTTTTTTTGTTTAGCTAACAGATCCATATTTAATCCACTGTAGAGTTCCGTAACACACAAATTCAGAAAGCAAAGTGACAAACATTTTGGGACAGTATATAGTAATCAGAGTCGCTCTGGACTGCAGTCCAGAGTCGCACTCCGATCTAAATATCGTCACAGTTACAGTACAGAAATCATTATAAGTTTACATAGAGTTAAATTTCGTCGAGTCGGCTTCGATTCAAGCTCTTGAACGCATCATTCCAGCATGTACATAATTTATAGTGATTTTAACCATTTTCAGATACAGGAAATTTCTAGTCTTATCGGTATATTTGGGGGTATTCATTTTAGTCACTAACAGTCGTATTTTCTAGTGAGATTTATACACGATATTCGTCACTACATGGGCCAACAGAAACAATCCATTTCCGTCAAATTAAGCAAGTATTTTCATTGGGGCCTAGCATCGAACACATACGTCGTTTAATTCTATCGGGAAAAGGAATTTCATAACATACATGTTTGAGTTTGTAATATGGGTAAATTAGCATGTAGCAAGTAAAATACTTTCCTGAAAATGTCTCGGGGATTGCACGGCAGCAGCGGCGTCACGAACGCGCGATTTACGGCGTGAAACGATTTGCGCGAGCTTGGCTCGCGATACGGATTTGATGTCGGAGTTGCCCGGAGCCGTTGCACGGTCACTGGAGGTTGAGGAGTGCTCAGTGGTCCTCTGCGAGTGCACTGGGGTCGACGACGGTCGGCGGCGGCGCTCCGGCGATGAGCAAGAGGGTGTCGGGTTGTGTGTGGGTTTTTTTTGGGTTTTGTAATTTTTTTCGAAGAGAGAGAGAGGGGGGCTCGGGTGTGGATTTTGGAGGAGGAGGAGAAGATGCAGAGGGTGCAGAGGTCGACGGGTGCTTCAGGTCAACGGGGGCTCGTCGGCGTCGAGCTTAGGTGCTGGTCGAACTCGGGTGTAATGGGTCGGGTGTGCAGGGGAGTTGGGTGTGCAAGGCTGGAGGCGAAGGGGTGGTGTAGGGAGCTCTTGTTGATGGAGAGAAGTGAGTGAGGGAGAATGGTGGGGGTTGCAGTCGTCGTCGTCGGCGATGGAGCAAGGGAAGTTGGGTGCTCGATGGGTTTTTTGTGGATGGAGAGAGGTGAGGAATTTTGAAAATCAAAGAGGAGAGAGAGGTGAGGGTGTGAGGGGGATAGGAAGCCACGGGGCAATGGCACTGCGAGGGCGTGGGTGTGAGCTGCGGCGGAGGAGGCGGGTCGCGAATTGAAGGGGGTGAGCGGGAAAGAGGGAGAGCCGTTGGGGAAGAGGGAATAGAAGCGGGTCAGGTCTGCGTGGGTGCGGGTTGAAAGGGAGTGGGCTGGGCCGGCAATTCTTTTAGGAATTCATTTTAAATTAATTTTCGTGGGCTGAGGAGAGGGAAATGGGCTAGGCTGTTTGTTTTATTTGTTTTAAATTTTAAATGGAAAATTCCTATGGGCCGGCAGGGAAAAGAATGGGGATTTTTGGGAATGGGCTGGGGTTTAAGTATAGTTAGAGTTTAAAGTAAAATATTTTACTTGCTTTAAATTTTGGTTTGTGTTTGGTCTTCCAAATTGGTTTTAAATTTTGGGTTTTGACTTTTAGGGTTTGGGAAATTTTAAATATTGGAACTTAAGAACCAACTTCCCACAGAAAAATACGAGGGGAAAAGAAAGGGGCACTCGGGGAAATTTGAAAAATTAGAAACTTTTATTGAGATGGGAACGGGGATTTACAGAAAGGGCCGAGGAGTCTTGGTCCTATGGCAGCTCGGGGATAGCTGAAAGTCCGAGGAGGCCAATTTTCAGGGGGTTCTGAGGAGAGCCAGCATGTGCTTGCAGGTTGGGTAGAGGGGTGGCCTGGTCGGCCCCTGTGGGCCCTTTCTTCTGAATTCTGGAACACATCATCTTCCACGTGTTCCGATCTTGGAGATTGCCAATATTGAGCATCATCATTAACCCCCCACTCTTGTCCCGACCAGCTGGCTGGTCGGGTCAGGAGTGGACTGCTGGGCCGCCCGGGGTGAGCTCCCTCCTAAGGTTTCGTCGGGACGCGTCCCCGGGCTATCAGCTGTCTTTTCTGCCAGCGAATCAGAGCGAGATTTCTGCATTTAAGGAAGGTGTGCCGGTTCGTGCATCCTGCCACTGAAGCGATGGTCCACGTGTCAAGTGTCGGTTGGCCGACGGGACGTGTGCAGACATGCGGTGTCTGGTGGGGTGAGGCCCAGTGTGGGAACGACAAGTGGAGCAATCGGAGCCGTTGGACGCGAGGAGGCGTTTTGGTGGGAGATGAAGGGCGCCCCTGGATGAGGGCGATTGCGGAAACAAATAGGGGTGGGGCCCACTCCAGGGTCCCTACTCCTTCATATTTCCTCGCTATAAGCCCTTGTTGCTCGGCGCTCGTCTCCTTTCTTCTGCTTTCGTTTCCCGAGGATCCCTCTTCTTCAGGTTAGATGTCTTCTTTCATGGAATCTGTAGATATCGTAGGAATAGGTTCTAGGGACCCTTTAGTTGAGTCTGAGTCTTCCCGAGGAGCAGGGGTCGGATCCTCTTCCCGGGGGCAACCCCAGGGAGGAGGCGGTAGACGTTGTCCCAGGTGCGTCGTGTTGGGTGAGGCATGAGGACGAGCTCGCCAATGCTCGGGCTCGCTTCCACATCCTCTCACGTTATACGCTTCGTCTGGCCAAGGAGGGAGAGAGGTAGACCAAGTACGGGGTAGGGAGATCACCCTGTACTTGGAAGCTTTTTGGGGTGGAATGCGCATGCCCTTCTCTCCCGAGGTCGTCGAAGTGCTGAACTTCTTCAGGTTGGCCCCTGTCTAGTTGTGCTGAATCATGGAGGATTCTCCTCGGGTTCCTGATCCGCCTGAAGTTACAGGCGGTTCCCTTCAGCCTCTCCCTCCTTGATTCTTCCCTCGTTTTCAAAAATCATCCTGGGGGTCGAGCGGGCAATCCGAGGTGGGTCTACCTATCTTTTAGAAAACGACAGGAGGGCGCCGCCGGGACAGGGGTTGTAGCCCTGCCTTCTACCATTCATGACTGGAAGAAGAATTTCTTCTTCGTTTTCCCTCCCGAGGGCGAGGACTGGCCCGTGCCTACCAAGTGGTCGAGGGAAAAATGCTTGCCGGGGAACCAGTCCAATGACCCCGCCGCGGTGAGAGTGGTGTCGTGGGAGCCCATCCCCCAATTCGACGTGCTGCTGTCTGAGAGGGTCCTGAGATGGGCCGGGTTCAGCCCCATTGAGTTCGTCGGTAAGTTAGGCCTGCTTTTTTGGCTTGTATATCGCTTGTGTTGCTGACTTCTTTGCATTTGGTTTTGTGCAGGACCCATGAATATGGACGAGCTCCGAGCCTCTATACGCCAACCGAGGAGGGTCACGAAGGCTGGGGGTGCCAGCTCTTCTCGTCCGAAGTCTGCCCCGGCTCCCTCTCCTCCGGTGGTCGCGTCCCGTGAGCGTTCGGGGGAGGATCCCGCCCCAGGGCCTAGCAGAGCGTCGGGCCGGAAGCGGCCTCGGATTCTGGAGGACCCGGTCTCGGAGGAGAAGATCGGTTCTCCATCGAAGCCGCTCAAGAGGGGTTCCCGGAGGTCTTCCCGGGGCCCGCCCTCGCCATCATGGTGGAGTAGGGGGGCCTCCAGTTCGCGGTGCTCTCGGGGCTATCCGTCGCGGATAGCCCGTTTCATGAAATAGAGAAATCGGCGGGGGGTAGGGTCCCCGGGGGCACCTTCAGGGCCCAGATAGCGTCTATCGCCCAGGAGTCTGTGCAGGTAAGTGTTTAGTTTTTTTTGTAAGATTATGTGCCTCCTCCGTCCTTCTGATCTCTTTCCTATTTTTTCAGGTTCTCCAGCACGTTGCCCTTGCCTTGCGCATGGAGGCCGAGGTGATAGCACCGGCGATGAAGGCTGCGGGCCAGCTTGCCTTGCTAGAAGAGAGCTCCAAGCGAGAGCTGGACACGGTGATAGCGAGGGTTGCCGCCCTAGAGGGCGGGGTGGAGGCCGGGAAACGGGAGGTTTCCCGGTACCGCGAGGCCGTCGTGGCTACCGAGGCCAAGCTTGAGGACATTCAGGTGCTCGTCGGCAACCTGAAGAGGACGGTGAAGACCCTCCGGAAGGAGCTGGGGGCGGCGGCTGAGGCGGCGAAGTCGGCCGACCTGAGAGTGGCGAAGTTGGCCGACCTCTCGGCGGCTTAGGCTGTAGAGGGCTACAAGAAGTCGAAGGACTTCTATGATGACCTGGCCGTGGCCATAACTCGCATCTGGCATGAGGCCCTCGACGCCGTTAAGGCCCAGGTGCCGGAGTTCGCCGACGAAGAGCTCTGGGCCGAATTCCCCCTTGCGGACGCCAATGAGTAGGGGGAAGAGGTTCCTGACGAGGAGATGGACGAGGACCCTGCTCATCTCGTCGTGGATGTCGAGGGCCCCGAGGTCGCGCCTGGCCCCGATGCCTAAAGCCCCCGTCTTCCTCCTCCTTTTATTTTATCGCTTCTGGAATTTTTGTAAGCCTCCGGGCAGTTTGTAAGGCTGGGGAGCCCAAAATACCCTTTGTAAAGATTTTGCCTTTGGTAATGGTAATAAAAAAAAAATATTTGGTTTCATCGGTTTGCAGTTTATCTTCTGTTTATGAAGAATGCTCGTAAAATATCTATGCTTGCACTGTTGGGCTTCCATGTCAGGTCGGCTATCTGTCTAGCGATCGTTCGTCGAGTTGATTTCGATCACTTGCCAAGTGTGCCAAGCGCTGCTGAGAAGGAGGCATCTTCATGGCCCCGAAGTCAAGGGGGGATCGCTCAGACTTGGATAGACCTGATACTCCTTGTTAGGGCCTCGGATCCTCTACATGTGGTAGGCAGAGGGATGTCCGTCGTATTTGTGTCGAGCATGAATGAGCTCAGAGGATGAACGAGCGTGAATGACCATGAATGGGAAGTTGCTCGGTTGCCCCTTGGCGAGGGCCTTTGACTTCTGGCATTGCGAGCAACGACCACTAGCTGGGGATGGTCGAGCGAGGGTCGGGCTCGACTGTCTCTGGGAGGACTTTTGATCTTCGGCATTGGAGGGGCTGTAGGAAGCCCACTAAGGATGACCAGGCAGAGAAGCTGTGTAGTTGCCTCTTGGCGAGGGCTTTGATCTCGAGTGTTGGGTGTAGGCGACTACCAGCCTGGGATGATTGAGCGGGGTAGCCGTTCGGATGCCTCTTGCGAGGGCTTCGACCCCTGGCGTCATGGGTAGGGAGCTACCAGCCGGAGATAGCCGAGCAGGGTAGCTGCTGAGCTGCCTCTAAGGAGGGCTTTGAGCCTTAGCGTTGGAGGGGCCGTAGGATGCCTGCTAAGGATATCCGGGCAGTGAAGCTGCACGGATGCCTCTTGGTAAGGGCTTTGATCCCTGGCGTTGCTAGTAGGGAAGCTACCGGTCAGGGATAGCCAAGCATGGAAACCGCTCGGCTGCCTCTATGGAGGACTTTGATCCTTAGTGTTGGAGGGGCTGTAGGAAGCCTACTAAAGATGACCGGGCAATGAAGCTGCGCGGATGCCTCTTGGCGAAGGCTTTGATCTCTGGCGTCGTGGGTAGGCAACTACCGGCCTGAGATGACCGAGTGGGATAGCCGCTCGGATGCCTCTTGCGAGGGCTTTGATCCCCGGCGTCATGGGTAGGGAGCTACCAGCCAGAGATGACCGAGAAGGATAGCTGCTCGGCTGCCTCTTGTGAGGGATTTGATCTCTGGTATCGTGGGTAGGCAACTACCAGCCTGGGATGACCGAGCGAGGTAGCCGCTCGGATGCCTCTTGCGAGGGCTTTGATCCCTGGCGCCATGGGTAGGGAGCTACCAGCCAGAGATGACCGAGCTGGGTGGCTGCTCGGTTGCCTCTTGTGAGGGCTTTGATCCTTCAGGACGGGGACCGAGCGGGTTACTGCCCAGTGCCTCTTGGCGAGGACTTTGATCCCTGTCGGTTATGGTAGGAAGCTACCAGCCGGGGATAGCCGAGCAAGGGCTCGACTGTCTCTGGGAGGACTTTGGTCCTTAGCGCTGGAGGGGCTGTAAGAAGCCTACCAAGGACCCCTGGCCGGGCAGGGTTACTGTCCTGTGCCTCTTGGTGAGGGCTTTTGTCCTGAAGGATAGCCAAGCGAGGGACCCTCGGGCTCGACTGCCTCTGGGAGGGCTTTGATCCCTGTCTGTCGTGATAGGAAGCTACCAGTCGGGGATGGCCGAGCTGGGTAACTGCTGAGCTGCCTCTAAGGAGGACTTGGATCCTTAGCGTTGGAGGGGCCGTATGAGGGCTGCTAAGGATATCCGGGCAGTGAAGCTGCGCGGTTGCCTCTTGGCGAGGGCTTTGATCCCTAGCGTTGCGAGTAGGGATGCTACCGGCCAGGGATAGCCGAGAAGGGAAGCCGCTCAGCTGCCTCTACGGAGGACTTTGATCCTTAGCGTTGGAGGGGTCTTAGGAGGCCTGCTAAGGATAACCGGACAGTGAAGCTACGCGGTTGCCTCTTTGCGAGGGATTTGATCCCTGGCATTGCGAGTAGGGAAGCTACCGGTCAGGGATAGCCGAGCAGGGAAGCCGTTCGGCTGCCTCTACAGAGGACTTTGATCCTTAGTGTTGGAGGGGCCTTAGGAGGCCTGCTAAGGATAACCGGGCAATGAAGCTGCGCCGTTGCCTCTTGGCAAGGGCTTTGATCCCTGGCGTTGCGAGTGGGGAAGCTGCCGGCCAGGGATAACCGAGCAGGGTAGCTGCTCGGCTGATTCTTCATGAGGTTTTGCCCGACCATCCAGTTGCAGGTATGGGGAACAGGAAGAGTCGCGGCGAACGTGCACGTAGCATGCGCATTGAATATGGGGGGAGGCGAAGTGCCAGGGTAGCGTCGTTCCGATTCCGCCAGAGAAAGCTCGATGATCGCCGTGTGGCAGTGACTTTTTGGGCGAGAGCGGGTGACCATTGAGTTCCGTTGGGGCGCAGTGGGCTATATAAGGCTGAAGGAGCACTGGTCCTTCCTTTCTTCGCAAACAGGTCGTTGAGAATGCAAGACTTCCCCTTTACCATCCCCGAAATTATCCACTTCGAAGACGTATACCTCTATGACCAGAACTGCACCGAGGACATGGTGCAGTTGGTCTATGGGAGTATCGAAGACCACTTCGGCCGGCTGCTCCCCCGATGCTCCTCCCTGCTGCAGCTGCTGATGTACTCCATCTGGAGTGCGTCGCCGGGGCTCTACAACCCCTTGTCCGAGCAGCTCTATGACAAGACCGTGGGCAAGCTGCGGTCTCTGAGGTGCTTCGGCCTGATCTCCATGAATCGGCTGGCTCGTTCGGTGGCGCTCTTCCGTGAGTGCTATGAACTGAAGCTCGGGGTCAACGCGCGCGGGGGGAATCGAGGGCTGAGGTTGGATCTCGCGAGCCCTCGGCTAGCGGAGATCTTTACTGAGTACCATGAGCAATGCTCTCTGCACCCCCTTCCCCCGCTGCTGTAATTTTCTTTTTCTTTTGTATGTATGGCTGAGGAGCCCATAATACCTTTTGAATAAATGAGATCTTTCCTTCTTTTTCGCAATGTTCCATTGATCTTTATTAAATTAACAACAAACCCTAGGAAGAGTTTACGTTGCCTTAAAAGAAAAGTACATGCTAATAGATGACCTTATTAGCGTGGTCTGAGCCCCCCGGAGGCTTGTTGGCCTCCGTGCTCAGCACCGGGTACGGGGCTCCCTGAGCGCCAGACAGGTCATCTGCCGAAACGAGCATAATCTGGCCGATGGTCAGCTCCGCGGGAGGGGGACACTGCTCCTGCTCGCAGTCGGCCTGTCGTTTGTCCCTCAGGTAGGCGGCGAGGTGCCCTGATCGGATGAGCTCCTCGATGTAGTCCCGGAGTTTCTTACAATCCTCCATGGCGTGGCCCAGCGTCTGGTGGAAGGTGCAGTAAAGGCCCCGGGTTCGCTTCGAGGACTGACGCGGGATTGGAGGGAACTTGAAGAACCCCTCACCCTGGGCCTCCTCTAGTAACATTGCGAGGGAGACGTTGAGCGGGGTGTACTCCTGGAACTTCGGGTGATAGGGCTGCTGACGCTCCGGCCTCTCTTCCCGAGCCCTCTTCTTCTGGTCGGACCGTTCTGCTCGAGGAAGGTTCGCGTTCACCTCGGACTCCAGCTGAACCTCGCGCTCGGTCCATGCCTTGACCTCGGCCATGGTCTTAGGCTGTGCCAACGCAAAGGAGCGCAACCACTCCTTGTGCCTAAGACCATATCTGAGCGCTGTGATGACGGTCTCGTCCCGGTGCTCGGGGACTTCGAGGAGGGTGTTGTAGAAGCGGGTGATGTAAGCCTTGAACGTCTCCTTGTCCTCGCTCAATTGTGAAGAGGTAGTCGATCGTGCGCTTCTGCCGACGGTTCCCAACAAAGCAGCCGAGGAACTGAGTAGCCAGCTCGTCAAAGATCAAGATTGAGCGAGGCTCAAGTCCTCGGAACCAGCTCCGACCAGAGCAGATGAGGGTGGCCGGGAAGGCCCTGCACTGGGCGGCGTCGGAATGGTCTTGGAAGCTCAACCCCGCGGTGAAAGCATCCAAATGGTCTTTCGGGTCGGTTTTCCCGTCGAACAGGGAGACCTTCGGAGGCTTGTTGCGCGAGGAGACGTGGACAGCGAGCAGTCCCTCGGTAAACAACTTGGTGAGCGAGTCGGCGGCGTACTTAGCCTCGTCGCCAGAAAGGTGACCTTCCCGGTGCATGCCCTCGATCTTCTTTTCGAGGGCGTTGAGTCTGCCGTGGTATACCGAGGATTCAGTGCCTTGTGATCCCTGGCTTATGCTGTGGGGGACCTGCGTCTGGGCACGGCCCCGGTTCCTCTCGATGAGGTTCCTCAGATCCCCGGGCAAGGTGGCCCTCGAGCCGTCGTGGCGAGTCCCTTCTGTGCGACCCCGTCGAGGGAGGGGGTGTCGATCATGCCTGTGGACAGGAGAGGTGACCGACATCTCCTCAAGGGGGTAAGGGTCGCAAGGAGGCTCGAGGCGAGGCGCTTTGGCGGCGGATCTTGGTGTGGAGCCATGGGGTGCCCAGCGGGCCTCAAGGAGTATCGGCCCGTGAGATCTATGGCCAGGGGTCGTAGCCTGCCGGTGGTCAGCCGTGCCGATGAGGGCAGAGCCTTCTGGAGGCGGAGGAGCGGCGATCTGGGGCCTTGGCCCGGCCGCTTGAACGCGGACGAACGCCTCCACGAGGGACTGTAGCCGATCTATTTGGCTGGCAAAGGCGTTGATGATGGTCGCCGGGGGAGGCTCATCCGCTCCTCCGTTGAGGGGGAGGCGGCGGCTGGTACCTAGATCTTCAGGGTGGTCACTTGCCATGTGGATGGAGATCGGAAGGCCAACTTTGTTTTTTTGTGGAGTTTACGTTCCCACAGACGGCGCCAACTGATGGAGGTCCTTTTCGGGTCTCCGTCAGATGTTGTTTTCCGTCGATCTCCCGGTGGATCTTGAAGGCGATCTCCTGTTGTGTGTGGGTCTCAATGGGTTTTGAGGAGATTGGTGACTTGAGGAGTTTAGCGCCGAGTACCTGCAAGGAAGTCCCGGGATGGTTTGGTACCACCGAGGACCCTCCGACGATCAAGTTAGTACGAGATCCGAGCAGAGTAACGGCTAAGTGGAGTAAAAATGGCTTACTTGACCTCTCTGTGATGGGGGTTTATATAGTGGCGGCAGCAGGCGCGAGAATCTCGCCGGCAGTTACGCCCCCGACGTCACGCTCGCGTAAAGAGTGGATCGCCCATTAATGGGGATCGTGATGGCGTGGAACGTTGGATGTTGCTGGCGGAGAATATGCGCATGGCGAGATTTGCGGAGCGACGGTTACGCCTGTGAGTGGTGGAGTTGGTCGGTCGGAGGACCGAGGAAGATGGCCTCAGCCGGGAAGCTCGGGGACGAGCGAGAGGGCCGAGAAGTCTTGGTCCTGTGGCAGCTCGGGGATAGCTGAGAGGCCGAGTAGGCCAATTTTCAGGGGGCTCTGAGGAGAGCCAGCTTGTGCTTGCAGGTCGGGTACAGGGGTGGCCTGGTCGGCCCCTGCGGGCCCTTTCTTCTGAGTTCTGGGACACGTCATCTGTCACGTGTCCTGATCTTGGAGATTGCCAATATTGAGCATCATCAAGAACTGAGAAAACCACTACTGTAATTCTGTAGCAGACTCTTCTTTTTTTCCTTTTTCTCTATTTTTGAGTGAGAACTTCCAGACTGTTGAATTTTTGGACACAAAAATATGTTTTTGCATTTTCTCTATTGAGTGACCTCCCGCATCCATAGGAAAATAGGCTATAAAAATGAATAGACTGTACAAGAAAGAAGGGAGTAGAATTATGAACATGATCGTGATATAATGAAGTAGAGATTTGGTTTTGAAGCTTTGTTCCATGCGAGCTCCTGCATAATAAAATACTGCATCTTAAGATTTTTATTGAAACATTAATGTCAAAGAAGATTTGTACAGTAAAACAGCCAACACGATTCATCATTAAGAAACAACTAACTCAAAGGCTCATTAATATCACATTTATATCCAGTATCTAATATTAAGGCTTAAATGAATGTGAACAGATACAACATTAAATATTTATCTTGTAAATTAAATGTCATAGCTAATTTTTGAAAACTAAATACTCCTGCGAGAACATGTGTGATGATGTCTGTAGATTGATTAATTATTTAATTCTCCTGGAAATTAAGTTGCATGAAAATTTGATACTCAAAATGGCAAACTAATTAACTTTTGAAAGGAGAGAAAAAGCATGGGCGCAAAAGGGTACAAGGAAGCTCTGTCCATCTCCTCCTGGTCCTCCTCCCTCTATTAATCCTTTCTGTTCCAAAACATTGGAATTAATTCACACGTATCAACATACACGGTAACCTCGTTGCAGTTGAGTATGAGATTTAGAGTTCAAGTTCCGTTGGGTCCAAATTCTACTTCCATCGTGTTACTTATCATTCAAAATAGGCAAATAAATAAATAAAACATCGGAACACTTTAATCTTGTCTTCTAAACTATGATCATTTCATATTTAGCAATATGCAATCTCCAAACCAACATCTAAAAATCATAGAGTTATTTTTTTCTCTTTCGACTTTGAAAGCTCTTTTGATATATATATAGAGAGAGAGAGAGAGATTAATGGAGGAAAGAGGGCATAGGAGGGGATTTCCTCCTATGGCATGGAAAAAATATAACCTCCGCCATTTTTTCCGACGATCGGCACCCATCATCATCATCGTTATCATCTAAGATGTGCGTACACCAAATTTCATGTAATTCCACAACCTTTTCACCGTTGATTTAGTGGGTTCAAAATTAACGGTTTACCGACAATAGAACTTTTTACATTGCTAAATCAACGGTGAAAAGGTTGTAGAATCACATGAAATCTGGTATACCCACATCTTAGATGATAACGATGAAGTTGATGGAGGCCGGCCTCTTTTCTCCATTATTCTCATATATATATATAGAGAGAGAGAGAGAGAGGTGTCACAGAAGGGAATTTTCTTTTATGGCGTCAAAAAATCACAGACTCCACGATTTTATTCGATGATCGACACCCATCATCTTCATCATCTAATATTGATGCACCAAATTTTACTTTTTCACCGTTGATTTAGGCGTACAAAATTATCAGTTTACCGACAATAGAACTTTTTGCATTGTTAACTTAACGGTGAAAAAGTGGTGGAACCACATGAAATTTGGTGTATTCACATGTTACATGATAAAGGAGATAATGATGGGTGCCGATTGTCGAAAAAAGTCATGGAAGATATAGATTATCGACGTCGAAAAAGCCTCCTTGGACCTTTTTCCTCAATTATTCTCATATAGAGAGAGAGAGAAAAGAGGCCATAAAAGAGAATTTCCTCGTATGGCGTCGAAAAAGCATACCCTTTCTTATTTTTTCCGACGATCGGCATCCATTATCTTCACCGTTATCATCTAAGATATGGATACACCAAATTTCATGCGATCTATAATCTTTTCACCGTTGAATTAATGAGTTCAAAATTAACGGTTTACCGACAATAGAACCTTTTTCATTGCTAAATCAACGGTGCAAAAGTTGTAGAATCATATGAAATTTGGTATACCCACATCTTAGATGATAACGATGAAGATGATGGATGCCGATCGTCAGAAAAAATAAGGGAGGATATATTTTTTCGACGTCATAGAAGATAATTCCCACCGATGTTATCTTTCCTCCATTATTCTCATTCAGATATATAGATATATATATTTTCATCTTTTCTAGGTCTACCCAACATCATTCTCTAGCCAGGTTGGTTGGAGATTGGATGATAAAAGTGTTGGACAAGTTATGCAAAATTATAATTTCTGATTTTCCTAAATTTTATCTTTAGAAATAAATTAAATTTTAACCAAAATGCTGATAAAAATAGAAATGTAGAATATTGCAACGTTACATAAATCATATTATTGAAAGGTTAAAGTATGCGGCAAACAATTGCTCAGATTTAGAAAAATGATTTGAAGGGCACGTTTAAGTAAACAATTTGATGAAAAAGAAGAAAAAGCAAAATTTTGCTTTCTTCAAACCCCGTCAGGGATCGAACTTGCAACCTTTCACAACGGAGAGTAAATTGGAAACAACTGAGTTAACCCCAGTTGGCAACTCGGCCATGGTAACTATTAAAAAAATATAGTTCGGGAAGAAGTTTGTCCATAACTTTTGGAGTATCGGGGGATCGTCAAAGTTATTCTAACTCTGGCATATCCAAATATGATAATTCAAATCCAATCACGCTATGAATTAAGGTATAAAACCAATTGATATATGTGTATTTAGTCTTGCACTATCATTTTTGTTATTTCTTTTCTACTTTATTGGTTATTCATTAATTTTGATCTGGCTAAATTATAATATTATAAATATTAAAAAACCCTGAGAGTCCATCCAATCACCTCTCATCTTGGAAATTATTATCCTTTGAGCTAATACCTAATTGATTGTTAGGATCCAAATTTGATTAATGTGCATGCATGAACTATCTCTGCTTCTCTATTACTATTACTAGTAATCTGCACTTGCGAAGCATGTATATGTCAATTTCAATTAAGTATTTTATTTTTCATTAAAATCTATAATATAGCCCAGATAGTTGTAATTGACGGGTTAGTTGCGGTTATTAATCTTTGATTTTTTATGTTTTTTTATTGATTTTTCTTGATGAATGGAAAAGTCACGTCGGTAATCAATTTCAGATTAAAAAGACCTCCTTCCTTTGCACTAGAATAGTAGATAATAGTATATATAGATAAATAATGATAGATATCTCTACCATTATAGGGCAAAAGGCAAGAGTTCTTCAATTTTGAAATTGATTTGGAGATTTGGCTATCAAAATTGCAAGAGAAATTCATTAAAAATTATTTTAAAAAATCGAATCTCAATTTGTAACCGCAATTAACTTCATATATCTCTTTCAATAAATAACTCCACGAATCTTTCTCAGTAACCAACTCTATTCAAATATTTTATAAATTACACTTAATATACATATCGTGCAAAATATTAGTAGTAGATAACACCCAGACTCTAAAAAATATTAAATGCAGAATTTTCTTTAACAAATAACTACAATCACGGATTTGATTAGTCACAACTGTATATAATCATATACTGATATTTTAATGCAAAAAGGAGATGGTTACCAAACTGAATTTGTAAGACCTAATCAATCCACGAGTTTTAAGTAAATTAAATAAAATCCATTATGTTGCCATCTCAATGATCTCATCACCAAAACTAAATTTATAATATTGAAATACACAATTTTAAATTTTAAATTGATAATCACTTTTCACATATATATTATGCTCCTAAATTAACCATCCCATAAATTATAATTTTATTCCCACACACCACGTGTATTGCACGTGCCAAAAAGTATTAAATAGCAACTCAACTAGGTGTGGGCAAACACACCCATGGCATAAGCTATTTATACCATTCTCTTGACTGATTCCAATTTGGCAATTTGTAAAATGTGATCAATGGATGTTATATGTGTTCATATAGCTTATCGCAAGATTGTAAACATTGGATATCATCACATATCGAAATCGTATTTGATATATATTTTCTATGTCATATACATACGGCGAAAAACATGTCGTTTCATCGTATCACATGCGCTCCCGCTAATATTTATCAATCAATAGCACCAATATAGATATTTGATGATGTGTGCTTGTGCTGCACTTGTGTTGGCATTATCGTTGGTTACAAGTATCCTGAAGACAATTATTGTAATTGTACAGGGGCCTATATGGCTAGAACATTCTTGCACGATATGATATTATGCTATCTGGTTTGTTTTTATCATTCATATGTATATGTTTTACTCGCTATTATGTATCGCTAATACATGTTGATAAAACGCTTAGGATCTTTACTTGACTAACAGGATTATGATGAGGATCATACTAGGGGGTTTCGGTAGTCCAGAAGCACATCTTTAAATATTCCTAGTCATGCAAGTATCGAGACTGGACATCGGTACTACAGAGTAGACTGGTGTATATATATGTTTCTTAACCCGGTTGGAGATCGATGTCTGGTCCCACAGCTATTGGTGTTTGGCACCGAGATTGTATATAGGTGCTCATTAAAGAATGGGTACACTGAACGGACTCACCAAAATCTCCTAAATGGTATTATACGTATTGTCAGATAGCAGTTCTCTGGTGACGATAGTACATGGTAGTCTCTTGACCTGAAATCGTTGTAGTGTCTTGTGGTTCCTACTATACTTTGATTACTATCCTACCATGGCTTTAAAGAGCCGTGCAAACATATTTTAGCTGGGTCCCGGTATAAAGAATCGATACTGCACTGTGCAGGACATGACTATAATCAGAAGTCCCTGACCAGGGCAGTTGAGATAAGCTGATAAGTGCTATCAGTGGTATCTCGAATGATTATGAGTCTGATATCTGCATGACTTAATGGGTTATTGTGGGTCTGACAATTTCCACTCCCGGACCCGGTATGCGATACTTTTTGACGAAGAGACCAGACTGTATGATATTCGTCACTGATAGACTTTGTTAGATTCGGATGAGTTTGCTCGTCGACCTATCTCTTAATTAAGACCTGAGTAGCCGTTACGTGTAGCTAGTACCGCTGATGAGTTTGTAAGTTAACCAGTGAGGGGATTGATCTGAAAGTGTTTCAGATTCAATCGGATATGATCTTGTTTAACCTACTGCCAATGTATTGTCAGGTCTTTAGAGTCTCACAACGAAAGTGCATGTCCAGACGAAATGATGATGTGACATGCGTATGGGGATACATGCGGGAGTTCAATTAAATACGTGTATATGATACGCGTGATTTAAATAATACTAGCCGATTTATTTATAAACCGGATTATTAAATCAAGTGTTGACTTAATATCTATGTATGTGATATGGTTGCTAGTGTTGTATATATGATACATACACTCTCTCTCTTATTAGTATTTGATATTAATGTATTATTATGTATAGGATACATAATATGTATATGTATATGATACATACATGATACATATGCACTCTCTCACTTAATATATATACAAGCGCATGCATGTGAGAAAGAGAGAGAGATGTGTGTGATGTGTGTGTAATGCATGTATTTGATGCATATTCATTCTCTCTATGCAGATGTATATGGATACATATTGTATTTGTATTGGATTCAAATACCTTTGTCAACAAAAGAGGAGAGAGAGAGGGAATGAGAGGATAATCTCTTCATAATAATAAAAGAGAAAGAGAAAAAGAGAGGAGTCAACTTCTTCTAACTCCACTTCTTCTTCCTCAATTTTTGAGAGGTAAAGAAAATAGAGGACAAGAGAAAGACATGAGAGATTTCATTCCACATCATCTACTATCTCCACCTCCTAGTAAGAAGTGAGAGCTAGTTGTTCCACTTGAAGTGTTCATGTGAAGTGGGAGCTTGCGTTGGATTCTTTCACCGTGGATCATCTTTGGCGAGGTGGTCGGCCACCAAACTCGTTCTCTACGTCGAAGGAGCTTAGTTTGGAGCTTCCACTAGAGAGTGGACACGTTACAAAAGTTGTAGCCCTTTAACCCTTTCTATTGCTCTCTTGTTTTTTTGCAATGCTAGTATTTGAATGATTTTGGGTTTGCAAATGATGCCATGTTCTCGAAATTTTTATACTATGATTCCGCCGCGGTCCGTAAGTGCTGCGACCCTATCACTGATTGCTAACAATTACAAGTGCACAGAGAACCTAGCTTCGGTTTAATATGTATACTAGTCGATCCTACGCGGATACCTTGATCAATAGATGTGTCAACGGTAAGTGGGACCATGCACCTTTGGCTGGACCACCTGCGGGTAAGTTACAATGTGGGAAAAGTAGTTATGTAAAGGTATAAAAGATAATAATAAATCGAACCTACGAATCTCCTGTATATGAGCTCTTATACCGACTCCGGATTCGCGCGTATCGTTAATTTTTGGCTAAACCATGGTGTAAACCGCAGCATGTGATTCCACCTCCGCCAACTATCTTTGTCGGAAAAGCGTATAATTTAGTGGCATTTATTCTCTGAGAGGTCTACCTTGAAGACAAGATACAAACACGAACATAGCATCGGCTCTATATTTCCAACTCAGTATACCCTCGTATAAATTGTCAACCCCACGAGCGTGTGTAGGTGTTATAAGTGCACGGAGATCCTAGATGGAGACCTTGATCAACAGATGTTAACGGTAGGTGGGACCCACGTATCGTTGGACTACCCACTGGTAAGTTCTGATGTGGGTAAAATAGTTATTTGAGGGTATAAAGGATAATACTAAGTAGAATCTACCTCGAAGACACAATACAAACACGAACACAATATATACCGGCTCTAGGTCTTCAGCTCAGTATATATACCCTCATATAAATTGTCAAAACCCTCCAAGCATTTTTTTCTGTTGTCAAAACACCCTGGCCTGGCCTTGAGGCGGTGGTTAAGAGCCCTCTAGAA
The DNA here is from genome assembly GCA_030015575.1 of Agapanthus africanus. Lineage (NCBI taxonomy): Eukaryota > Viridiplantae > Streptophyta > Magnoliopsida > Asparagales > Amaryllidaceae > Agapanthus > Agapanthus africanus. The sequence continues at coordinate 402,021,796 of CM057349.1, read as the reverse complement.
ATTTTTCATACAGTATCTATATAGTAATCTGCTATATCTAACCAATTCGTACAAACTATTTAAATATCACAGGAAACGGTTTAGATATCACATGCAACTGCTTCGATATCGCAGAAAACTAGATATAGTAGGCAACTATTAGATATCACAAGTAAACGGTTTCTTGACAACTAAAAACCTTTTTATGAGGTTTTGATTACTGTTTTCGGGCCCGGGGTTTTCGACAACAGAAAATCTTTTAATTTCGAAATAATTAAGTAATCAAACCAATAAATATAATAGCTTTTCCAACTACTTTTTTTTGCCTTCACTTTCAATTGGGGTCAACATGCATTGATGGAATATCCATGTTAGCGAATAAGAAGTTTTGGTTTCTCAGTCATACATTAACGGTGATTTACAATTAGTATATTCTACTTATAACTTTAAAAATAAGTACTGTCATTATATAGTTTTCTTATGATTATTTGATTATTACCACATGTTGAGAGGAGCTCAAGAGGCAACAGCTGATAATTATTTTTCTTACATTGTACTAAGCTATTAAAATTCATATTGAAGCGGAAAATGGATTAAGATGATAGTTGATCTAGAAAACTCTTCTATGTAGCGTGTATATGCGTCCGGTCGTAAGAAAGTAAAGACAAAAGAGGTATAGGTCCCACAAAAGCTGTTCGAAAAGTGCCCAGAAACCTCATTTTGCAAGGCATGCCGGATAAATAATCCTTAAACTGTGGTTCTAAACCCGTGGTAGGGAACCGGGTATGGATCTAGATCCTTGACCCGAAGGCATTCCAGTTCGGATATTTATGATGCTAAGATCCGAATCCGACCCAAACAAGTCAAAATGGAAGTATCTTGTCTTGGAGGAAAAACCAAAGCAAAACCGCCTTTGTGCACGTGGACAAAATTTCTCCTAGGAAATGCAAGCTTAATTATTAATTCGCGTTACCACCAAAGCACTTGCTCACTCTTGGCCCCCAAAATCACGGAAATTACAAAACTGGGATTTATGTTTTATTCAATTTTTCCTTTTTTCCCTCATTATTAGGGAAAGAAAACTAAATTAAAAGTGTGAATAGATACCGGGTCGAACCGGGTACAAATAATCCGAGCCGCTTCTATTTGATTTTTAATCAAATACGGATGGTATTTTTATTTCCAACGGCTGTTTTTATCTGAATCCGCATCTGCCAACAACCACCAATCAACGATACGGTAACATATTCAGTTCGTTTCCGAATTTAATATAAAAACAATATTGTTTGACTTTATCGAGTTTGTATTTTTCCAATAATTCATTTCATATTCATATATATATCTGAATTTTACCAAATGAGGACGGTAATTTACATATCCAATAGCTATCCATATTCGTGTTCAAATCCGTCACGACTATCGGATATGAATATAGTAACACTATATATAATCTGTATTTGCAAAACATCGAGATGAAAGCATCATCATCAAAAATGCAAATTGCAGTTGTCATGCCAGGGTTTTTAGCTGATATGTTTGGCACTTACATAGTTACATGTCAATGCATCCCCGTCTTTGCAAAATATTTATACTGGTGGTCATCATCGGTGTCGTTTCGGAATATCAATTTATACCATCAATATTCTATTACATTTTTTTATTGTGAATAACCAAAACCAAACGGAGGAGTGTCTTGATCATTTCACTGCCTTTTCTGAATATTCAATTTATTTATTTTTCATAAATTAGTGAAAATTATGAAATCTTCATGGAGAATGTTACTGTTGTCATCCTGGTGAAGTGTGATCCCATCTTTAAAATGTTAAATAAAAGGGGAAATCTTCCCTTGACTAACTGGATAAAAAAATGTCTTGCATAGGAAGGAAAGTGGATCTAATCAACTATTAACTTGAGGAACAACCCAAAGAGGGAAAATAACCATAAATTAATGCTTACGGGGCAAATTCATGGGTCCCCTGGATGTGTGTGAGGTGGATTGTGTGGATGTGATGTGCATGTTGTAGGTTAGGGCTTATGGGTCAGCGCCAAAAAAACCCCTTGAGGAATACATAAGTTCACATAAATAAGAGCCAGTTTATGTTCCACTTGATCGGATTTGGGGAAAAAATGTTATCAAGTTTTTGGCTATCAGATATGTTTTGAGGTTCGAGTAAACAATGATTCATGGTTGACATAAATGAGAATGTTTTTTTTTACCGAAAACAAAGGCAAAAATGCCCCTGCGTTTAACGAAAGTAGTTCATTTATTAAAAAAGAAAAGAAAAACAAGGAAAAAAACTTCAAATCCAAACACCATTCCATCCGCTATCAAGCAGCCTTCTCATTTGCCGGATCAAATTTCGCATCCAAGATCGAACATCCTTTCCCTTCTCGGATCGGACTCCGCGTCCATGATCGAGGTATCTTTTCCAATCGCCGAATCCTACTGTGCTTTCACGATCGGGCATCCCTTTGCTTCGCCGGATCGGACTCTGCATCCACGATCACATCTCAAGTGGCGTAGATCAGTTATCCTACCTTTTTGCCGAAGCAGACTCCTCGTCCTAGATTGGGCATCCATTCCCTTCACCATATTAGATTCCACGTCTTCAATAGAGCATTCTTCCCCTTCAACAAATTGAACTTTGCATTCTCGATCAAGCATCCATTCTTTTCGCCGAGTCAGACATCCATCCCGTTTGCTGGATCGAACTCTGCGTCTTCAATTGGGCATCTATCTTCTCCACATCCTCCATCAGACATCCTTCCTCTTTGCAGGATTAGACTTTGCGCCCTTCATGAGACGCACATGCTCATTCATGTGCCTGATCCAACCCACAATATCATGCATGTTCCTAAATCGCTGAATCCACTCCACACCTCCAAATCCTTTTGTCACGTCCCGCTTCCCAAAAAACAGGAGCAAACATGTGACGAGGCCCGCAGTGTATTTATTCCGAGAAGGTGCTTTCTCGAAACAAATACGCTAAGCGTAAAATAAGCAGTATGAAACGACAAGAATGACATATTAAAGAAAATCTAACTTTATATATTTAAATTTCAAACCTTACAGAGTTAAACTGATACATGATGTCTGAAACCAGAAACATAAAATGAAGGTGTCTAAATATGTGGCATACAGAAAAGAAAAGCTGAAGTAAGGAACTAGTAGTCGGTCTGCTCCGCAAGCTGAGAGTAATCCTCCTAACTTGTCTCGATCTCTTCAGTCCCTCACCTAACGAACATTCCAAGGAAATAAAGAGATGGGTGGAATACCTGTCAGCGAGTTTGTGCTCGGTAAGTCCCCCAAAAGTATAGGATTGTGAATGTGGTAAAGGATAGCATGTAAAGAGAATATGAATTCTAATGTTGTTATGTAAGGATGTCAATTAAACCTAGCAATTATATGCACATGGCAAGATATAATGAGTATGGAAATATATATATATATATAGCAATATAACATGAGCAGGGAAAACAAGTATATCATGGCAGTGTAGTATAAGTATAGTGAGTATGTAACAAGTAAAAGTGCCGAACATGTAATGAATATCAATGTGTCCTAAAAAGGTCACCAAAAGGGTAAGCTAACTAACGTGAGTTTAAGTGTGCATATCAACCAATCTCAAGAGTATTCTCAAACTCAAGGGTAGGATCCCAGGAGTAAGAAAACACGGGTCTAAGAGTAACGGGACTTCATTGTCATTGAAGTATTCCAAACCCAAGAGTAGGGCCTCAGAGGTTTGGAAACACGGGCCCAAATTCGTGAATTCATGAATATATGATTTGTAGTTATGAGACTCATGAGATTCCATTGGATTCATACTCAAACTACCCCAACATCCCGTGTATATTAGTCTATGATTAAAGTTACACTAATACAATAAAGGGTTGCCCCTACGGATAAATCCGTGGGGGCAACTCATTGCCCCCACGGATATATTCGTAAGGGCACAAAAATACACCGTAGGTGCAAAGGCCGCAGGTGCAAGTCTTCGCCCTGAACATGCCCCTACGGAGTAATAATTGCCCCTACGGTTTACTTCGTAAGGACATATATCCCTACGGTGTAATCCATAGGGACAAAATATTTATTTAATTTATTGGTTTATAAAATAAAATAGTTGCCCCTCCGGATAAATCCGTAGGTGCAAAGACATGCCCCTACGGAGTTATTCGTAGGTCCAGATATAAACCCCTACGAATTTCTTCGTATAATCCGTAGGGACAGACAAAAGCCCCTATGGATATATTCGTAGGGGCAAGTGTAATGCCTGTTACTGAGTCCATAGGAGCAAAATATCAGGTATCCTGATATTTTGTCCCTACGGATAAATTTGTAGGGGCAAACTATGGACCTACGGATTAATCCGTAGGTGCAACATATGGCCCTACGGATTAATCCGTAGGGGCAAAATATCAGGGGGTTTTTTAAAAAAAAAGAGCTTCCTGTTTTTTCCTCGTCCTGTGCACAATAATATATACAACATATAACCAAATACCGCAGTATTCATAATCAACATCTCACGCATAATATATAAAAGAAATCTACAAACAGAATACGATATCAATCTAAATTATCGTGAACACGCAAACACCACCAATATCGTCCAAAATATATACAATATGTATCATATAAGTACATACATACTTAAAATATATTAAAAAAAAGCTATCCTAGCTCGGTCCAGCTCTTCCACCTCTGATAATCGCCGTAATTTGGTGCATCTACTCCTCGGTGCAGCCCTGAGTCGTCAAAAACTCGACCAATGAAGGAGCGGACTGTGCGGGAGTCTGAGCGGGCTGTGGAGCTGCAGGAGTGGTCTGCACAACCGCAGTCGAGGTAGTGGCTTGCAGAGCCGCAGCCGAAGGAGATGCATGTGGAGCCGCAACCGAAGTACCCTGTCGCATCTGTTCAATTTTGTGTGTAATAAATGAGTAAGAACTGTGTATTAGTCGAATTCGTATCATTATCAGGTTATTGCGAAACCCCAATCTAAGAATGCTTAGGGACTTAGGACTCGTTTGGATATCTAGTTTAGAAAACTGTAGTTTATTTTAATTAGACAGTTCTATATAAGTATGATTAATCAAAGCTAAGTCTACAACCAAATAAACTCAGGCTACTAATATTGGATATATTACTATCTATAATATGATATAATATTTTACTATTAAGTAGTATACATACCATCATCTCCTTCAACTCGTTGACCAGTACGGAATTTGTTGACCAGTATGGAAGCTCGAAGAAAATGCTTAATTTGTTCCAGAATGGTGGTTTGACTTGTTTTGTTGGATCTATCTCGAAGGTCACATTATTGTAACCATCCCACTGAGCAGTCATGTCTTCTCCGGAAAATGGGGCTGGAGGTCCAAGAACCTCCTGATGACCATCAAAGTGAACAGCGTCTAACCTGTAGAGATGGTCTAGAGGCAGGAAACGTCGATGGCCGCAATAACAAACCTTCCTGCTAAAATTCAAGAATTTCGATATTGTATATTGATGGCAATAAGGACATGCTTTGTGACCATGTACGAACCAACCTGATAGCATTCCATACGCAGGAAAGTCATTAATTGTCCACATTAAAGCCGCACGCAGTATGAAGGTTGTATTTGTGTTTGCATCGTAATTCTCTACACCATCAATGAATAAAGATTTAAACTCATCGATCAGAGGTCGGAGATAGACGTCGATATTGTTTCCCGGTGAGTTTGGTCTGTCGATAAGAAGAGGCATTATAAAGTATGATTGATCCATAACCAACCAAGACGACAGATTATAAACTATCATTACAACGGGCCATATGCTGTGGCTTCTAGCCATATAGTTGAATAGGCAGAAGCCGTCACTAGCGAGTCTGAGCCTGACATTGCGAGGTCGCTACTGAATATTTCGTGCCTCCTATCGAAATCTTTCCATGCCGATGAATCTCTTGGATGACTCATTTTTCCATCTTCACTTGGAGGAGCGCGGTGATGCCAAATCATTGCCTTGGCTGTTTTCTTGCACCTGAATAGCCACTGCAGCCTCTGTGTTATGGGAAAGTATCGTGCTATCTTGACAGGTATATCGGGCTTCTTATCAGAATCTTTCGGCTTATACCTGGCCTCTCCGCATGTTGGACACTCTTTCAAATCTGAATTCTCTTTCCGGTACAACACGCAATTTTTAGGACATGCTTGATCTTCTCACACTTCAGACCCAAATCAGACATCATCTTCTGGGCTCTGTACCAGCTATCGGGCACGTTATTTCTCGGGGGCATAGAATCTTTCAAGAACGAAAGAAGTATTGTGAATGACTTGTTACTCCATCCATTTAGGCACTTAATCTGGAAATGTTGGACGAACCATGAGAGGGTAGAGTACTTTACATTCTCATAAATTGGTTTTCTAGCATCATTCATGAACTTTTCATACTTATCCGCATGCGGTCCTTGACCGGAAGGAATGTCATCTTCGGTACGAATAGATTCACCTAGGGCAGTCTCTACCGTATCCTCCATTTCTTCTTCTGGAAAGAAATTACCGTCTTCTTCTTCTGCCGCATTACCGTCTTCTCCTCCTTCTTCTGCCGCATTACTGTCTTCTTTTCCTTTCCCGTGATATAGCCAAATTGTATAAAGTCTAGTAAAACCGTGTTTAACGATATGAAGCTTTGCGAATTCTACCTTCTGCCAGTACTTATTCCCACATCTATCGCACGGGCAGAGAATCTTCTCTAACACGATCTTATTATGTGCGCGTGCAAATTCAATGAAAGCAGCAACTTCTGCGACAAACTTAGGTTTCATACGTTGTTGCCAATCCACATACATCCAGTCCTTAACTCTGATGTACTCATGGACCATGTTAGAATGTATAACATATAAATTGTAGGTTATGATGACTATATTAAGAAATCTAAGAACGGGATGGTTACTGACAAAGGAGAAAATCCGTGTATGTGTTTTGTGTGTGCGTTTGTCGTTGAAAAGAATAAATTATCGATAAACAAAGTTAGATTTGAGGATACCCAAGTATGAGTTGTATTCTATATATGTGTGTTTCAATTTATGATTTCGCTTAAGTGTAGGCTTGTTGGTGTGTATGTGTTATGTGTGCGTTTGTTGTGTATTCGTGTTGTATGTGTGAGTTTCCAACGGCATACGACACTCCAACTTCCCATATGTTTCTGTTATTTCTTTTTAACTTAGTTTTTTTCCTTGAGTTTTGAATCTGCAGAACAAAATCTTCCCGATGAGAATTAAATTCTCAACTTGTGGGGAGATTTGCTTCTGCAAATCTCAACCAGAGGAAGAACTGAGTTCTTATATGAAGGATTAAGTTTACGGTAAAGTTGTACGATTACGTTATCATCGAATATCCTACTAAAGGAACTAGTGCACCCTAAATCCTAACCCTAATTTTTGGAGGAATTAAATTCCCATGTGTTCTTATTATTTCTTTTAACTTAGTTCTTTTCCCCTAAATTTTGAATCTACAGAACAGAATCTTCCCGATGAGAATTAAATTCTCAACTTATGGGGAGATTTGCTTCTGCAAATCTCAACCAGAGGAAGAACTAAGTTCTTATATGAAGGGTTAAGTTTACGGTAAAATTGTACGTTTACGTTATCATCGAGTATCCTACTGAAGGAACTAGTGCACCATAAACTCTAATCCTAATTTTTGGAGGAATTAAATTCTCATATGTTCCTGTTATTTCCTTTTAACTTAGTTCGTATCCCCCATGTTTTGAATCTGCAGAACAAAATCTCCCCGATAAGAATTAAATTCTCAACTTGTGGGGAGATTTGCTTCTGCAAATCTCAACTAGAGGAAGAACTAAGTTCTTATATGAAGGGTTAAGTTTACGGTAAAGTTGTACGATTACGTTATCATCGAGTATCCTACTGAAGGAACTAGTGCATCCTAAACCCTAATCCTAATTTTTGGAGGAATTAAATTCTCATATGTTCCTGTTATTTCTTTTTAACTTAGTTCTTTTCCCCTAAGTTTTGAATCTGCAGAACAAAATCTCCCCGATGAGAATTAAATTCTCAACTTGTGGGGAGATTTGCTTCTGCAAATCTCAACCAGAGGAAGAACTAAGTTCTTATATGAAGGGTTAAGTTTACGGTAATGTTGTACATTTACGTTATTATCGAGTATCCTACTGAAGGAACTGGTGCACTCTAAACCCTAACCCTAACTTTTGGAGAAATTAAATTCCCATATATTCCTGTTATTTCTTTTTAACTTAGTTCTTTTCCCCTAAATTTTGAATCTGCAGAACAAAATCTCCCCGATGATAATTAAATTCTCAACTTGTTGGGAGATTTGCTTCTGCAAATCTCAACCAGAGGAAAAACTGAGTTCTTATATGAAGGGTTAAGTTTACGGTAAAATTGTACGTTTACGTTATCATCGAGTATCCTAATGAAGGAACTAGTGCACCCTAAACCCTAACCCTAATTTTTTGAGGAATTAAATTCCCATATGTTCCTGTTATTTCTTTTTAACTTAGTTCTTTTCTCCTAAGTTTTGATTCTGCAGAACAAAATCTCTCCGATAAGAATTAAATTCTCAACTTGTGGGGAGATTTGCTTCTGCAAATCTCAACCAGAGGAAGAACTAAATTCTTATATGAAGGGTTAAGTTTACGGTAAAGTTGTACGTTTACGTTATCATCGAGTATTCTAATGAAGGAACTAGTGCACCCTAAATCCTAACCCTAATTTTTGGAGGAATTAAATTCTCATATGTAAGTGTTATTTCTTTTTAACTTAGTTCTTTTCCCCTAATTTTTGGAGGACGCAATTTTTTAGCAGCATTTGCATAGTATTTGATGTCCTAATGTACCGTTTATAATAAAGTCTTTTTTTAGCGGAATATGTAAAACTAGCATGTTTATGACTGCAAAAAGAAGAAGAAGAATTTTGCCATTGTGGTATTCGCACTAAACCAATTGAGAGCTGAATGTTGTTGACTTTGTGATAGGTTTGTAAGTTTGTTCATCTCCAACCAATAGTTTCAAGAGTCAGATATTGAATGATGTAGTTGGATATAAAATTTTAGCTCGAATTGACTAACCTCACGTAGTCGATGATAGGATTCGGGATCTCTACTATAATGAAAGAATGGTAGGAAAGCTATTATCTATCAACAGCTGCAATTGGTGTATAACAAGTAGGCTCAGGGGAAATCCTTGATGAGGGACCAAGATCATCAGAGCATAGGAAATAATACCGGACTCCGTTAGTCCCATTTTTCGAGTGGTAGTTTGTGTTGTTTTGTCGTGTTAAAATGACTTACTAGTTTGAACTTTCAGAGTCTTTATGAAAACATGGACAATAAATTTGCAACCAATCTGGTAAACCCCTGTACAAGTATGCAATTGACGAATTGTAATTAAGTTGTTTCCAGTTCGGTATTATTAAAACTTGACCATCATAGGGATTTTGACAAAAAAGTCTGGTCATCTTAATGTATTATTTTTGATAGGGATAAAAGTATTACCTACAGGTAGGGTTGTGGGTGGCAGTGGAATATGATGCTTGTAGAAAAAGAATTGGTTAATGACTTGAGATTAGGTGACACGAGAATCTTAGACAGGAATTTTCCTGTGTATCTTATCCTTGTACATAAAAGATAATTGCTGAAAGTCTAAATGGATACTTAGTGCCATACAATAATCACTTAAAAATCTAAGTTTGATATTGAGAGCAGTGAGCTTTGCAAGCATATATATTAAAGATTTGTTAATATGAATCTTGTATTGAAAATATGATTTTCTTTACTTTTGCTGAAATTTGTTATTAATTTTCCACTGTAACACGAAAGTCTTAGTTCACATAAGAACAACTAACCTCCTATACGATTTATTGCTGAAATTTGTTATTAACCCTAACCCTAACCCTAAACCGAACCCTAACCCTAACCCCCAATTAACACATAATTAATCCTAACCTTAACACAAAAATCAACAATAACATAAATATTAAGAATAATTAATAGTTCAAAATGGAATTAACTCATCTCACTTGTAGTTTTGCCGGCGGTTGGAGCTCGACGAGATGGAGGAGGCCGGTCCTTGAACTTGACGAGATTGGAAATTTTCGCGACGAGCAATTCTGGCGGCGAGACAGGGGTCGAGGCGGCGGCTAACGGGAAATTTTGGCAATGCGAGGCTCCAGAGGCGGCAGATGAGAGGTGGAGGAGGCGCGGGTGAGGATGATCAGCGATCGCGCGCGCGGAAAGTGTTGGTGAGAGGAAATATTTTGGGAACGATGAGGAAATTTCTGGGCTTTATTTTTTTTTATAAATAACCCTTCTTTTCCCCTACGGATTAATCCGAATGTTCTTCTCTTGCGGCTCCGTAGGAGCAAATAAAAGATTACATTTTAATATTTTTTAATTAATCCGTAGGACACCATAGGGGCAAACCGGTGGCCCTACGGATTAATCCGTAGGGGCAATATAAAGTTGCCCCTACGGATTCCCATCTCCGTAGGGCCAACCCCTTATTGTAGTAGTGTTACTAGCCTTGATCGAATCCACGAAGATAAAAGATGATGTATAATATCAAGATTTTAAGATTGAGTACATATCAAGAATCATGTAATCATATCAAGTGCAAGTCATATCAATTGTATTTATAGTTCGAGTTAAGTTGGATCAAGTATGAATGTTTAGTACAAGACATGTCAAGTGTTCATGTTAAGTTCAAGTATTCATATCAAGTCATTACGTATTCATGATTTGGGTCAATTCAAGTTCAGGTTCAGGTTCAGGTTCAAGTCAAGTTCAGGTTTAAGTCAAGTTTTTATGCAATTTGGTTTCCGTGAATTTATAAATCATATTTAGGGAGTAGGCAAGTGATAACGTTAATTTTCTCCGGCTTTCCGAGGCTCAACAGAGAACATGTCACTTAAAACCACCCGCTACCAAAATACTAGCTAGCTACTAGTTTTATTGATCTTGATATTTATATGAAAATATATCATTTAGCAATTTTAAAGTATTTATGCAAATTAGTCCATTAAAAACTCGAGGGGGGTTTTATGTAATTATTTTATTTTTAAAAATAAACATCGAGGGTGTTTTTGGTAGAAATATATTAATTAAAATGCTGAGGGTTTTAATAAAAATATATTTGGTATTTTAGTGATAAAACCTAGTTTTTAAAAGTTTATGGCATGTTTACCGCCGGAAACCGGACTGAGGCGCGGGAGCGCGTATAGCCTGAATACGGAGGCAGATACTATTTGGAATATATCCATCCACCTCTCCGAAAATACCAAGTTAATTTATGACACCGTATATCGGAGGTTTGGATAGATGCGACTGTTGTAACCGACCTTTTAGATCGCTCCTCACGGATGGGGGGTTTATTGATTGTGATGATACTTTTTATTGCAAGCGCAAGCCTCTGCAGTTGATTACGTTATCGTCAAACGATAACAACTTTCTCTACTCCTGAAATCTTCGTGTGTCGTGTTATGGTTTGTTTATTTTGGGGTTACCCTTGGATTGTATACAGAGACTAATGATATTGCCCATAGGGCACGGATTAGTCTAAATTCATACATATTAGATTTAGGCTTGAACCTAGGTAACATTTCTCATATGAATGAGGTCCATCAGTTCAATGGGGTATTTGTTTTGATCTAAGAATCGTTAATCGTATATGAGATTAAGATCAACTTAGATAATATGGATAAGAATCGTTAGTCGTATATGGGACTAAGATCAACTTAGAAAATATGGATTAAGGATCATTAGTCGTATATGAGACTAAGATCAATTTAGGAATAATGAGCATATGGGCTCAATCGATCATCTAATCGCATATGAAACATAGGCTTCTATATTTAGCATATATTTTGGCTAAGGGCTAAGCTTTGGCTTATCATCAGGTGTGCTTTACTATGGGTACTACCGTATGGTGACAGTCCACAGAACAGAATACCAGTTTATATGATATATAAAATTTAATTCTATCTCATGATTAAACGGTGATTTTTAGTCACCGTTGGATTTTTTTATCCAAAGATTCTCTATTTAATAGAGCGCAAATTTCTTGTTTTAGAAAGATTTAGGGAAATATTTTCCCATATAGAATTTAATTCTATCTGAAGCGATTTGCTTCAAATCTTGGCGATGGCGCTCACATTCATGGCACGTTGGCATGGCCAAGGGATGGCATTAGCGCTCACATGCTTTGCACGTAGACGCTGCCAAATTACTTGGCTGTGGCGCTCACGTGTTTATCACACGAGCCGCTGAGGCTATGACGGTTACGTATTCATCACGTGCGCTGCTCACACTTTTAACACGTGCAGCGCTGCCATATGTTTAGCTTTGATGCTCACGTATTTATCAGGTGAGCCGCTGCTATATTAAGAGAGGGAGCAATTGTAAGCCTTGAGCCAAAAAATTTGGCGAGAACAAATGCCCCCACCGCTGTGCCTATGTGCATTGCACGTGGATGCAATGGTGTCATGCTTATCACCGTTGAACATCAGATGGCTTAGGAGAAAAGTTTAGATCCCTGTCATCTAAGGATTTTCATCCTTCATGAGCCGTGAGGGTCTCACAAAGTATTTTCTCTCTACGAGTCGAGAGGATCTCATAGGTGTATATTCTCCTTAGGGGTCGTGAGGATCCCTAAGTGTTTTTCCCCTTATAAGTCATAAGGAACCTACAAGAGAGTTTTCTTCCTACTAGTCGAGAGGACACGTAAGCGGCTTCTTATCCTCATTGGTATCTTGGTTAGCTAATGGAGGATGTCTTTGATGCAACTTTGTCGTATGTGGCCTATGGATAGTATATAGCAGTCAATATGGAGACAGTCTACAGGGCAACGATGACTTAGGAAACAGATTTAGGTTTCTATCGCCTAAGGATTTTCAACTTTATAAGTCGTGAGGGTCTCATAAAATTAATTCTCCCTACGAGTCGAGAGGATCTCATATGTGCATTTTCTCCTTAGGACTTGTGGGGACTCCTAAGCAGTATTTTCTCTTGAGAGTCGCAAGAATCCCACAAGAGTATTTTCTTCTTACGAGTCGAGAGGACCCGTAAGTGGCTTCTTTTCCTCGCTACTTGTGCCGGAATAGCTTAACTTAGTTTATTTACTCGTTCCGGGTATTCAATTTACCCTTCCCTTAAGCATATGAATAAACTCGACCTAACGTTGAATATACATAACCCCTATTAACACAAGAGTCCATTAGGTTTGTGATACTGGGTTTAGTCCATCGCACTGCTACGTCAGCCAATTTCTTCTCGATCCACGTCCACTCGGGTCGCTGGTTCAAGTAGCCTCGTACTTGTTGTATCACCTAACCCTTCCGATGCAGTGATACAACGTTTCAAGTAATCTTCCTAGGCCTTAGGTATCCATATTTCCATTGGACGATTCAGCGCTAGGTGTCACCGTGACACTTTACCTTAAGGTCAGACTCTATTCTTCGAGTCCCACGGATGTCATAGCCGCATCCGTCTGAGGAGGGATAACATCTGATAGTCTTTAGGCATTGTATATCTTGCCATCAAGACCTGAACCTAGGAATATGCCGTCACTTCACTTTTCTTTTGATGATCGGTCCTTGTTGACGCCGTGTCTGTACCATGCTGGAGCAAGAAGGAACACCAAAATAATCCCTAGGATGTATAAGTTACCCTCGAGATTCAGTGCTAGGTCGATGCCACTACACTGCTTCATTTTGACTTGAATTTTGAGAAGTTGCGACTAAATCCCCGAGGATGAAGTAGCTGCTTATATATGGTGACCTAGACTGTCGTCGACGAATTCCCTTGCTTGGCAACGTTTGGTGGAGCACATTGCTCATTTTCGAAAAGGTTGGTTCATAGATCCGAGGGAGAAGGTTAAATTTGTTACGGCGGTAAACGAAAAATGGCTGAGGATAAGATCAGAATCAAGAAATTTAATGGTCATAACTATAGTTGGTGGCGTATGCATATGGAGGACTAGCTATATCAGAATGATTTGTATCTTCCGTTATTGGACGACAGGCCTAAGAAGATATCCGATGAGGCATGGAATCTACTGGATATGAAAGCCCTGGCGACGATTATGTTATCGTTATCTCCGCAAGTAGTCTTTAAAATCTCAAAGTAGAAAACAACCATGGGGATAATGATAACATTAGCAAAGGTGTATGAGAAGCCTTTAACGTCAAATAAGATATCTTTGATGAAGATGCTTTTCAACATGAAGATGGCAGAAAACGGTTCAGTGACAGAGCATTTGAACGATTTCAACAGTGTGTGGCATGCCCCACGCCCCGATACGGATGGTATTGTCCGTACTGACTGAAACCGCACGATTTTGTCTTTTGGAGCAAGCCGGACTCGAGAAAGGGCCACTTCTCAAGAGGTCACCTAGTAGTAGGTCTGTGTTTCGAGAACTAACCATTTTTCTTAGGTGGGGGGAATGTAATACCCCATGCAGCATAGTCTTCGGACATCATGGTGATCTGCTCTATCCACACTCAGTATGGTCTGTTGCGGACATATGGTGATCTGAGTGTGGGGCCGCTTCAGAACAATGTGATCGGGTTCCTGAAACACATTCCGAAAGAGGACCGAGCTCGAGTTAGACCCGCCCCGGGCGGCCCCAAGCCCGGTTTGGGCGGCCAAACAGTGAGCCCCCATGCTCCGCCCGTACCGGTGCGGCTCTTGAGCTCCTGCCTCTTTGTTTCGGTGCCCTGAAAAGTCCCAATTAATCTAGAGAACTGCCCTATTATTTTTACCTATTAAAATTTAGTTTTGATGCCCCATTTATCATAATTTTTACACCAATTTAATTCTCCTTCTACTATTAATTCTTGGCTGCCTTAATCTTTTCCTTCCCTCTGAATTATACTGAAAATTCCTCCTAAAAAACATTGAAGACATTCCAAGCTTTTCCTCCCTTTCTATTGCTCCACAACTCGCCAAGGGAACGTCGATAGATCGAACTCACCTTCTCCGTCGCATTACTGTCTCTGTTCTTCAAACCGAGACTTTTTCTTCCTCATTCCTTCGCACATATTCGTACAAGAGGTAAACGAGTAAGTCTCCCTCATTCTTCTCCTCTTTTTGAATCGCTTCTATTGCCATGTCTCCGGATCAATCCTATATATTATATTAGGTAGGAAAATTCCATGCTTAAAAAGAAATCTCTTTCATATATAGTGTCTTTATGCCATCATACCAATTTCACAAAATAAAACTTATCAATAGAAAACTTGTGATATCTTGTCTCTACTTCTAACAAATTTTTCATGAATCGTCTCATAATAAATATTGTTATAACATGTAGTCTACATTTTATATTCATGATAGGTCTTCAGTCATTTAAACATAGTTTCATGTAACTTCTATTACGTTATATGCTTTAACATGAATTTTTAGAAATGGTTAAACATATTATTTTTAGTTGATACCGCACGGGGTAACGACTTACCCCTCACACACATGTACAAATTCTAAACTACTAAAAAAATGGTTTGTAAAATCTATGGTTAAGAGTTGGCATTTTGTAGTTGAGTTTTAAAATAAAATTAACTAATATCTCTTCCTTTGCGTATTTGCCTCTACAACTCTCGTTAGGAGAACCCTGTTGTGATGGTACTGGTTAAAACACGTCTTGAGTTTAGTGGAGCAAGATGTAGAGCTCTTCACGGAGCACGGTTTTGAAAGAAAAGAAAAAAATCGAACTTTAAAACAATTTTTATTATATTAAAATAATGAAAAGATGATAAAATTAATTGGGTTTGTACCCATAATTTATCATTTGTAATTAGTTTAAAATAAAACAGGATTTCAAATTAGATTTTTCAAGAAAATATCCTTAACTCTAAAAAGGTTAGTTTTTACTAAAATACCCTAAAGTTAGGATTTTCACTAAAATACCCTAACTTTCCAAAAGTATGTTTTATCAAAACACTCTCAACATTTAAATAATATTTTTATCAAAACTTTCTTGAAATTTTAAAACATCGTATATTATATGAAACCCCTCAAGAAATTAATGACTTATTTTACATAAATACCATGAAGTGTCTAAATGCCAACTTTTCACATAAATACCTAGAATCTATAAACAATTAATCTTTAAAGTATTTAGGTAGTTTATGGGTTTAAGTCGCCTATTTTCTCTTGATTCTCGGAGAGCCGGATAAAATGAGTGTTACCACTTACCTATCTTACTATTTAAACAAAGTCAATTCGTACCGTCTACAAATGTAAATTGGTTTTAATAATTAACTTGAACCTGAAGCACATCTGTTATCCTACTGGTCATATGCCATGCACCCCATGCTTGAACCACATGAATAAACCTATTACATGCTTGAACTTGACTTGACCCGAACCATGAATACTACTTGACTTGTCACACCCTGCTTCCTAGTAGATGGAAACGGTGACGTGGCAAGCCCGCAATATATTTACTATGAAATAAATACGTTAAGCGTAATTAAGCAATATAACAATGAACAAGAATGACAAGAGTAATAAAATGATACAGTAACTTCATTTACATTCAACTTTACATACAACTGCCTGAAAATAAAAGATACAATAAACAAAACAATGCCTAAACAATGGCATACAGAAAGTAAGTGCAGGAAGAACTAGTAGTCAGGCTGAGCTGTAAGCTGGTCCAAGTTCTCCTGGCTCGGCTCTATCTCCTCATAGTCCGATCCTCCTGACGAACATTCTAAGGAAAGAAAAACAGAGAGGAATGTCGTCAGCGAACTAACGCTCGGTAAGTCCCAATGAAACAAGAGAGAATAGTATATCATGTGAATAGGAATTAAAAGAACAAAGGACGAGTAAAATTGTATATGATCATCTACATGTATATGATCGTTATTCTGACGTGCTTATTTATAGTCTGATAAGGAAGGTATTCATGTATATGAGAGGAGTCCATCTTATCTTGTGGACTATGGTAATATATAGTACAAGACCACGTCATAATCCATAGGACAACGGCACGTGAATTCATGTAGGTGTCTTTTAAGTGACCTCTTGTGCCAAGATATACGTTTCGTACCAATCTACCCCTTTTACCCCCGCGTATGGTATTATATAGATTAAGAATATAAGTCTTGGCCGAATTCATGGATATAAAATGTTAGGTTCATGTTCAGGATGTAATCATGTGTTCATGTTGTTATGTCGAGTTCATGTCACGTTATAACCATGGATCGGTCAAGTCGAGTCAAGTATACAAGTTTGAGTTTGATGTTTGAATTCGAGTTTTCAGGTTCATGATCAAGTATTCAAGTTCGTATTTGATTTTGGATTCTAGTTTGAGTTTGGACTCAGATTGAGTCAGATACTTATGAACGGATTTAACTCTTGACTTTCTTAGGTTCGGGAGTAATAGGCAACTGCTGCTGCACATGGACAGCAGGATTTGTGTCTTTTTCCAAAATAATTGCCATTGATAACTCCGTTAAATTGTCTAACCTGAATAGACAAGCACTCACTTTCTCCGGCTCCCTGAGGCTCAAGAGAATTGATCCCGATTAAACCTATATTAAACTAAAGTCTTTAAAATATTGTTTTGCATATCTCGAGGGGGTTTTGTGAAAAATATTTTAATATAATTTAAAAATAAATCTCGAGGGTGATTTATAACATTTAGGGTTTTCATGAGCATTTGTTTTAATTATTGGGTATTTTAATGATAAAAACTTAGCTTTTAAAAGTTTATGGTATTTTATTGAAAACTACCCATTTTTGGTAACTTGATAATATTTTATTAAAAGTTTAATCTTTCATTTTAGAAAATATAGTTTCATAATATATTGAAAATATGGATTTATAATTTTTATATAATTTTAAAAATTAGTTTTATTTAGAAAAGTCGCATATCTTAAAAATCGTATTTTATTTCTTTTCGAGATCGAATACTCCGTGAGGAGTTCTGTATCTCGCTCTACTATCCCAAAGATATGCGATAATCCACACCATCCATTAGCAGGTCTCCTAACGAGGATTGTAGAGACGTATTTGCCAAGAATTACAAAATACCGCTTTAAAAAAACCCGGTTTTTAAAAGATGTGGTATTTTAATGAAAAGCGTTTTTTTGAACCAACCATACATATATGTAGATATCGTGCTATGAAACCAAAATGTGTGTGTGGGGTAGGTCGTTACCCCGTGAAGTTTTCCTAAAGGTATTGTTTTAACCAATATCGAAAAGTGATGATAATAAAGTTCAAGGCATTTTAATGAAAAAAATCGTTTATGTTTGTTTCACATGAGAATTTTGGTTAAACTTGAAGCTAAACGTTTGTAATTAAAGTTACAATTAGGGTGGTAACATTAGTTTGACCAAAGTATAAAGGAAAAGGGAGTTTCAAGTTTTAAAAGAAAAGTATCGGGAGTAACTCCACTTTACCGATATCTTTTTTTAAGAAGATAAATTGAGATGAAAAGAAGAAGAGATGAGGGGGACTCATGGTTTGGTAAAATCGAGAAAAGGGAGGGGGCTTCGTGGCGTCGCGGGAGCTCCGGAAACGGCTTCGATCTTCGACAGAACAAGCTTAGTCGTTAACTCCACTTGACTCCACTTGCGCTTAGGAACTTTTTGAGAGATTTTCTTGCTAGAATTTTAGAATAGTGAAGAGCTAAGACATGGGGTGGTATTTATAGTGAAAAATTAGGGTTTGGGAATTAAAATTTTAGATTAAAAAGGTGTTAATTGGTGAAATGAAGGGTCTCTGTTTGATTGCAGGGAAATCAAACAGTGCAGGGGAGTTAAGGGGAGTCGAAGAGGTGTGTGTGCAAAACACGGAGCAAATTGGGGCATTCTGGACCGTCGGCGCCGGCCCAACGGGAAGAATGGGCGGTCGGATCTCGAGCTTTTGCCTCGAGATTCGTGCCATGTGGGTATTTGAGTGTGTACACCTCATTGCGCCTATTTGATTTTTCTGAAACTTTTCATTTTCCCGTATATTGCACGTGCAACTCTTGGGCTTTCAAAAATTAAAAAGAAAAATCTAAAAAGATAATTGTGTCTGATGGGAATCGAACACACAAGCTATGTCACAGCAGTGCAGGGGCTTTACCAGTGAGCTACAAGTTGCTTCTTGCTTTTATTTAATAAAAATAACTTTTAACTCTTACACAAGCTGTAATACTCCTTTCTGTACAATAACAAGAAAATTCTGTACAGTGATTTCAGAGTCGTTACATGACTTGAACTCTTGGACTTAACTTGAATACTTGGACTCGACTTGAACTTGAATTATACTCTCTTGTGTATTCATGGATTCATCCAAGACTTGTAACTAAATCTATAAATTAAGATACACGGGGATAAGGGGTAGTTTGATAAAGAATGTATGACGTGGTACGAGAGTCCACTAAAAATCACCTAACTTGAATCTCGTGTGCCATTGTCCTATGGGTTTGACGGGGCCTTGTACTTCTACATGTTGTTAGTCCGTGAGTTTGATGGACTACTCTCGTATACTCATATACCTTTATTATCGAACTACAAATAACCACGTTAGAATAGAATAAACATGCTTATACCTTGATATGCTCATGTTTAATTAATACTTTTACTTGACCGCTATTACATTAGAATTCATACTCTACTTACATGCATATCCTTTATCGCTTTTATATCCATATCTTTTTGGGACTTACCGAGCACAAGTTCACTAACGGGCATTCCACCTATCTCTTGGTTTCCTTGGAATATTCGTCAGGTGATTTAGGGACTGAGGAGATCGAGCCGATGAAAGGTTCCTAGGCACCCTATAGAGGTCTCACAAGGCATCGAACATGCCAAATTTAAAAATTATGGTGCCGAGAAACCCTTGACTACGGATCGTCGCTAGATGTCTAGGCGAAACAATAAACTAGTTAACAAATTAACTACAGGTTAGATGCTACAACCTTTGTAGATCCGGATTTCCACTTCCTTAGCTCCACGAGGGCGTCCTCTCGCTGTCCATCTTGAAGCTTGGACTCTCGTGACGGCTTCATCGGAGAAACGTGCGGAATAGGTCGTCGGCTTCGTGTCAAAGACGATCTACGTCGAGGTTGCACAAACTCAAGCTCCGACTTCACAAAGTTGTGAAACTTGTGAAGAAAACACCCAAAACAACTTGGCAAGAGGTAGAGGGTGAAGAAATAGGAGGTGGGTTCACTTTAGAATTGGATTTATCTCACTTTAACTCAAGTTGCCATTGATGGACCTTGAGCTTGAAGAAGAAGAAGAAGATGAAGATGATGAAAGAATGATAAGTCTTCATCTTTTAAAATAAAATTAATATGAATACTTATCATATCTTGACCATGGTCAAGTGTAGAGATTAAACCAAGGTTAGTTAGAGTGGTTAGGGTTAAGGATGAGATAAGGATGGTGGACTTTGTCAAAGTTTCAAGAAGCTTCAACATAGCTCCAAAATAAGCCACCATTCTTAACTTAATCCTTTTCAAATAAATAAACAAATAAATAAATGAAAAACCAAAACCCTAATCATCACTTAACCATGGTTTAACCCTTTACACTTAACCACATTATCAAGTATCATCAAACATGATACAAAAAGTGCACAAAAGTATATCACATATACAATGTGCAATCTAAGTGAGAAAAATCCGTTTAAAGTGAACCAATACTAGTTAATGCAAAGTAATATATCAAATATATAATTATACATTAAATCATTAAATCAACATTTGATTCAATGATCCGGTCATGTCGCACATGACCAACTAGTATTCAATATATCGGCTTATCGAATCGATCTTCGATTCGATAACTAGGTTATATCGAATATAACCATTCGATACATATATCGCGAGAATGGAATACGGTATCACATACACGCATTATTCTCGGTCCTGCACATATCTCATATGCGCTCCTATTTCGTTTCGCTTGAGCCAGGAAACCTCTGTGTAGGACTCTAAAGACTCGTCAATACGCCGGTAGCAGATGATGATCATATCAAGCATCCACAAGCCGCAAGCGGTCTGCTAAACGTAACGGCCACCCGGGTATTGAGCGATCAGAAGATCGACGAGCTAGCCCACTCACACTCCTGCGAATCCGACCAGTAACACTTACCGTACAGTCCGGTCTCTTCGTCTGATATGTCGCATATCAAGTCTAGGGGTGGTAAACGTCAGACCCCAATAACCCGATAAGTCGTGCCGATGTGAGGCTCGTAACGGGTCGAGAAACTACTGGTAACACTTACCAGCAAATCTCTGATCAGCCCTGGCCAGGGACTTCCCTGTTACGGCCAATCGAGCACAGCGCAACATCAACTCCCAATACCGGGAGAGACGAAACCCCTCCTATCGCTCATTGCCTCCATGTGACTCGGGACTGTACCCAAAGACCACCGTTTTGCACACCCTCATGGACGTGGTAAGGTGGAGATCAAAGCACAGTGGGAATCACACAAGACTCTATGACGATCTCGGGTCTACAGACTAACCTGTACAAGTGTCACCTGAGAACTGCCATCTGACGTGAGGTATAATACCATCTGGGAGTTCTCGGCGAGTCCGTCCAGTGTACTCAGTCTCCACTGAGCATCCGTATACCATCTCTGATGTCAAACACCAATGGATATGGGATCATCCATCGCCCATCACATGGGTCGAGAAGCGTATACGCTAGTCTATTCTGGTATATCGATGCCCCGTCTCGATACACCCACGACTAGGGACCTTGAAGGATGTACTTATGGACTACCATGTCCCCACTAGTATGATCTGCATCATAGTCCAGGTAGTCAAGTACAAATCCTAAGGGCTTTACCAACATGTAACTATAAGACAGTATAAAGAGACTAGTGTACATGTTAAGATAAAGAGCAACCAGATAGCATACTATCATGTCGAGCAAGAAAGTCATCTCTATATATGTCCAAGCATCCAATATAATATACATAATCTGTACAATACTGGCCTCTAGGACATACATACAACTAACAATCTCCCACTTGCACTAGGGCCAGCTGCTGTAGTATCTCATACCGAGCATCCCGAAGAGTCTCTCAAACTGTATCTGGGGAATGGCCTTCGTGAGTGGATCCGCCGTGTTGTTCTTCGTGTCAACTCTCCTGACCTCGATCTCCCGGCGATCAACTATCTCCCGGATCAGGTGATACCGCCTCAGAATATGCCTGGATCGCTGATGGGACCTGGGTTCCTTGGCCAAAGCCACAGCTCCATTGTTATCGCAATACAAAGGTATTGGATGCTCAATGGATGGAACCACTCCAAGTTCAGAAATGAACTTCTTGATCCAGACAGCTTCTTTGGCAGCATCGTTGGCAGTGATGTATTCAGCCTCCATCGTCGAGTCTGCCACGGTTTCCTGCTTGGAACTCTTCCAGCTAACCGCCCCTCCGTAAAGGGTAAAGACAAAGCCCGACTGCGACTTAGAGTCGTCCTTATCACTCTGGAAGCTCGAATCGGTAAAGGACTCCACTTGGAGTTCTCCATTACCATACACCAAGAACATATCTCTAGTCCTTCGCAAGTACTTGAGAATGCTCTTCACAGCTGTCCAGTGACTCTCTCCAGGATCAGCTTGATACCTGCTCACTACACTTAGTGAGTATGCTACATCGGGTCTGGTACATAGCATCACATACATGATAGAGCCTACTGCCGAAGCATAGGGTATCCCTTGCATGCGAGCTCTCTCCAAATCAGTCTTGGGAGACATCTCTTTGGAGAGAGTGACTCCAGAGATCGTGGGCATGTTTCCACGCTTGGACTCTTCCATACTAAACCTCTTTAGTATGGTGTCAATGTACCTGGATTGGGACAATCCCAAAATCCGTTTGGATCTATCTCTATAGATCCTAATTCCCAAATATGCAGGAGGCATCACCAAGATCTTTCATTGAGAATCTTTGTGATAAGAAGAGCTTGACCGATTGCAGCATAGGAATATCATTTCCTATCAAGAGTATGTCGTCCACGTACAATACGAGGAAGACAACCTTACTCTCTGCCACCTTCTTGTAGATACAAGGTTCATCTGGATTTTTGACGAAATCAAACTCTTTGATAACGATGTCAAAGCAGATGTTCTAACTCCGCGATGCTTGCTTTAATCCATAAATGGATTTAAGCAGCTTGCACACCTTCCCGCTGCTCCCACTGTCTACGAAGCCCTCTGGCTGAGTCATGTACACGCACTCTTCTAAATCACCATTTAGAAAGGCGGTCTTAACATCCATTTGCCAGATTTCGTAATCATGATAAGCAGCGATGGCAAGCATGATCCGGATGGATTTAAGCATAGCCACTGGAGAAAAGGTCTCGTCATAGTCCACACCTGGTCTTTGACGAAAACCCTTTGCTACAAGTCTAGCTTTGAAAGTCTCCACTTTCCCATCTACACCAAGTTTCTTCTTGAAGATCCACTTGCTCCCAATGGGTTTTACCCCTTCAGGAGCAACTTCCAAAGTCCATACTTTGTTGGTGTACATGGATTCCATCTCGGACCGCATAGCATCCAGCCATTTCACTGAGTCCCTACTCGTGATGGCCTGCTCGAAACTAGTTGGGTCATCATCCTCCATGATGCAATCCTCGCTCCCACCGTCTATGAGAAAACCGTAGTATCTCTCAGGTTGGCGAGGAACCCTACTAGATCGGCGGAGTGGCTAGGGTTCATCGGGAACTACGGAATCCTCTGGTTCCACCAGATCTTCTGTTGTAGCTTCTGCAGCTGGAACCTCTTCCAGTTCTACCTCATGACCACTAGTCTCTTTTTCAAGAAATTCCTTTTCTAAAAAGGTGGCATGCCGAGAAACAAATACTCTTTGTTCCTCAGGGTGGTAGAAGATACACCCTTGAGAATTCTTGGGATATCCTACAAATTTGCATAGAACAGACCGTGCTTCGAGTTTGTCCGGATTTTGTCGTTTGACATAGGCTGGACAACCCCATATCTTAACATAGTTAAGACATGGTCTCTTCCCTTTCCATATCTCATATGGAGTGGTAGGCACAGATTTGGTGGGGACCATATTCAATAGATGTATGGCTGTTTCCAGCGCATACCCCCAGAAGGAAATAGGTAACTCAGCTGTGCTCATCATAGAGCGCACCATATCTAATAAGGTGCGGTTCCTCCGTTCTGATACACCATTGTGCTGTGGTGTATATGGAGGAGTCAGCTGAGAGAGAATCCCATTCTCTTTTAGGAAGTCCAGGAATTCATTGCTCAAGTATTCACCTCCTCGATCAGATCGAAGGATTTTAATACTTTTTCCGGTTTGGTTTTCGACTTCTTGTTTATATTCTCTAAATTTCTCAAAAGCTTCAGACTTGTGTCTTATCAAGTACACATGTCCGTATCTTGAGAGATCGTCAGTGAATGTAATGAAGTACGAAGAACCATCCCTGGCATGTGTAGACATTGGACCGCATACATCACTATGTATCAGTCCCAAGAGTTCGGTAACTCTTTCTCCGTGTCCCGTAAACGGAGTTTTGGTCATCTTGCCTTTGAGACATGACTGGCAAGTGTCATAAGATGAAAATTCGAATGGTTTCAAATACCCATCCTTATGCAACTTAGCCAGTTGTGTCATATTGATGTGACCCAGTCTACAATGCCACAAGAAGGATTCGTTCAGTTCAGAACTCTTCCTTTTGTGTCACGCCCCGCTTCCCAGTATACGGCGAAGTGGACGTGACGAGGCCCGCTACGTATGTACTCAGAAGTACATACGCTAAGCGTAACTAAGCAATATAAAATGAATCACAAGAGACGAGTAATAGAAATAACAGCAACTTTTATTAATAAGATTCTTTGTACAATGCATGAAATGAAAATACATCTGAAATGAAAAAAGCAATGCCTAAACAGTGGCATAACAATAAAAGGAAATACTGGAAAGAACAAGATACAATGTCTAGAGCTCTGGGTCTTCCTGGAACTGCTCCAAATCTTCACTTGTGGGCTCGGTCTCAACTTGGTCCAACGCACCTGACGACATTCAAAGAAGAGAGAAATAGAATGTCGTCAGCGAACAGGTCGCTCGGTAAGTCCCAAAGAAGAATGAAGAATGAGAGTGACATAGTATAGTATTTTCTAAAGTATTGTATTGTAGAATATTATGAAATATTGTTTAACGTAATTGTTTGTAGCTTGGTACAGGAGGATGCCAGTGTATACGAGGGGAGTCTCTATATGCCAGAGACTAAGGGCACGTATAGTACAAGGAACCATTTATGCCACGGTACAACAGCAACGGAATATAGGTTAGGTGTCTTAATCTGACCACCTCATTCCACTTTTAATATCTTCCGTACCAATCTACCCCTTTAAACCCCGCGATGTCATATTTGTATTGTTATCTTGTAAACTTGTAATGATTGCTTGATTGACTTGATTGACTAATTGACTTACCGAAACCATGATATCAGGAAACGGTTATAACCGTAGAGTCATGTAAATGGAATACTGGGAATCATGTAAAAGGAATATCCATGGTTCGGTTCGGTCAAGTTATATAGATTGTTAACTGGAATCTGGAATTCATGTATTCATCTTGAGTTGGAATATAAAAGAATATAGATTGACTTGAATCACATTCAAGTCAGAAATAGTCATACTCTAACCCGAGTCAGACTACAAGAAGGTAATTTGATGTTCAATAATTGTTAGAGGCCTTATTGTAATTTATAAAACTTGAGGGGGTTTATTGTAAAAATACTATTGTATATTTTTCAAAATACAACTCAAGTATTTAATTATCGTCTTTATGTACATACAACAATTTAATGATCAAGCTAAATATGTATACATGTTCGAATAACATGAAATGAGTCAAGTATATTATTCGAGTAACTACCATAAACAATGCTGTAAAGAAATATTATGTACGACTAATTAATCAAGTTGAACGAATGCGAAATATAAACAGAAATATGGCTCTAAATGTTTTGCATGCGTGAGTTCCAGTTTTACCTAAATATGACTACCGGTTTGAGAGATATATATGTTTTCGTATCGTCGCGCAAAACAGATCAGAATCTATTCGGCACCGTCACATATTTTTAAAACGCAGTTTGAGTTAATTTGTATCAGGTTTCAGGTTACGAAAATTATTATAAAATTGTAGGTATTTCGATGTACTTATCGAAAACACCAAGATTCATACGATTTGGATTTATGAAGCTCTAGTTATGATCATTTTAATATCAGCATTTAAAACAGAAATTCAGATTTCTGGACAGCAACTATATATTGTATTGTAAAGCCTATATCAGGTTGTTTCATGCATTCCTAAGTAATATAATATACATAAAATTATATTTCTATCAATGGTGCATCTACACATCTAAATTTTGTCACAAACGGATATCGGGTGTTCGAGTTATGTCCAATTTGAAAACAATGTGCGAATCAGGACAGATTCTGTCCAGATCCGTCACTTAATATTGTAATGCAGTTTTCTTTATCTTAGGTAGGTTTTCAGTAAAACTATAAAACTAATAAAATCTATATCATTCGATGTAGATATCAAAAATATCTGAGTTTGCTCAATTTGGATACCGGTATACCAAGTTATGTGTCCTAGAAATTGACCGATAGCTGCAGTTTTCTGTTTTACGATCAGTGAATAAATACGATGTAATTCACAAACCGTTATGCGGATCGATCTAAAATTTTTACAGCATGTATAAAATAATATAATCTATCATATGTAAATTCCATGAAATTTTCAGAAGTAAAAATTAATGTCTAAAAATTATTTTAAACCTAAAGGTATTGATGTGTATACTAAAATCGGCAAAAAGATTAACTAGTATTTTTATGCAAGCTTTATCCTTTCTTTTAATAACCAAACCGATTCGATGAGATATCGTAGATATATTATGGATTGAAATCTATGTTCTCACAACTTGTAATAAACATTCATAATCATGAAGAAAGAATTAAAAAATACTTTAATTTGAACAAGAGATAATAAGATATTATTAAACCATATAGAATCATATATATCTAAACTTATGTATATGCATATGTATATGTTTATGTGTATCTTCTCTTATGGATTATGATATGAAAAGAATAAGGGGTTCACGATGCATGACAAGAGGAAAAAAAGAGATGGGGGGAAGGAGAGAGAAGGGACTTACATACACAAGCCGGTATTGTCACCGGGCTTGTCTATCTGCCGACAGCCTCGCGTTACTAGCGAGACCTTCTTGAAGAGTTCTTCATGTTCTTCTTCTTGGACTTTAGGTGAAGAGGGAGAAATGAGAGATAGAAAAATATGAGGAAGGAAAAGATGGAGGAGGACAATTAAGATGGTGTAATGGTGAATTATGTATAATAATATATGCATTTAACATAAGAATTAAAAGAGAAATGAAAGGTCACCATTCATTTTGGAAATGAAAGGTCTCATTTGTAGGTTATGAGAAGAATAAAAAAAATTGATAAAAATAATTGCAAGAATGGGGATTTGAACATGTGACTTATGGAATAACAATGCAAGGACTTAACCAATGAGCTATAAGGTTATTCATGCATATATTTAATTAGAATTAAATATATGATGTTGCTTAAAAAGAAAATGGGCTTTTTAGATGGGCTGTGGAGAATAAGAAAAATGGATTTGGATTAAATATTTATGAAAGGAAAAAATAAGAATGAGAAGTTAAAAACTTAAATATAAGAAAAAGAAATTGTACCTAGAAAAAATACATAATAGATTGAGGAATAAAATAATAATAAATTTAATAGAAAAAGGAAAATACCAAGTACAAATAAATACGGTATATTATTGAAGAGGGATAATACAAATGTATAAAGATTTTGGGGTCATTACATCTTGTGTGTGTTTGTTATGCTCAGAACTGTTGATTGGTTTAGAACATAAATGCCATTGCACAACGTGCCTGATCCAACCAACTTTTGGTTATGAAAAATGTTCATAACATTGTCCTGTAATACAAAATTATATCCCTCTTTACTTAATAAAGAAACCGATATAATGTTGCATATCAGGTTCGGCATGTAATAGCATTCGTTCAGAACCAATGTATTACCAGTTGGTAATACAAGGTGATATTCCCCGACAGTCTTAGCTGCAACAATTGCACCATTTCCAACTCTAATGTCTTTATCACCTTTTCCAAGTTCTCTACCTTTCCTAAGCCCATGTAACTGATTACATATATGGGATCCTGACCCGGTATCTAATACCCAGGACGTAGAGCAAATGGAGAAACAGTTCTCAGTAACGAACACACCCGAAGAAAATGCATCAACATGTACTTTCTTCATTCGGGTGGCATGGGAATCCTGGTATTCCCCTATATCCTGTTCATTCCTATAACTCTTATAAGAAAGAACGGAACCAACGTTTCCCAGCACAGTATAACATGCGGGTTCGGTCAATACATCCATATTATTATCTTCATTAGGGCATGAAATGGTCGCTACCTGGAGAGAGAGAGAAGAAAACACTTTAGCGTATGCTCGTGCAAGATCAGATTGGTTATTATCTTATCTAATCAGGATGGCTCCCACTGCTTTTTATCAAATCTTCCTCCAAACCCTAAAAGGAAAGACTAGCCGGGATTAATTACACACTACAAGTTCGCCAATTTTTCAGCCAGGCCAGTGTCGGTAATTTGAGGGAGGTCCCCCGTGCTTTCGCACGAACCTAATTAATGTAAACCTCGTTTTCCCAGAGGCGTAACCTCGTTAACACCTTTCTAGACACCTACTTGATCGGCTAATTGCAATGTGTAAAACTCTCCCAGGAGTAACTCTTACTCGCAGCGGGTATCGGGATCCAACTATCTCATAGAAGGTATGCAATCTCATTGC
The DNA here is from genome assembly GCA_030015575.1 of Agapanthus africanus. NCBI lineage: Eukaryota > Viridiplantae > Streptophyta > Magnoliopsida > Asparagales > Amaryllidaceae > Agapanthus > Agapanthus africanus. The sequence goes on along the minus strand of CM057349.1, from coordinate 401,992,955 downwards.
AAATTTCAACACTTGAAATTCCCGATAATGCTTTTGCCCCTAGCGTGCTATGACCTTGACGAAAGCCAACAAACCACAGCCCGCTAGTCAAGTTCAACCCGTACATTTCTTGACTGAATTAAACCCACCCGCACGACCCTTGACGAAAGCCAACAAAGCCGTACGACTACCCTAATCCAGTCGCATCATATGCAGCAGATAAACAGCACATAGCTACCGCACACTATACCTTGACGAAAGCCAACAAATGTAGCACGAATACTATATGTAATTTATCTGAAATGACGGAGGGCTACGACAGGTTTTCTAAAAACCTATTGCGTAATGAACTTGATATCGTTGTAGAATCAAATGAAGTTTTTGAAATGGAGTGATTTTGAGGCTTTTCTAGTTTTGCTAAAGGAGTCACTCCCGATGAAGGGATCTCGGTCCTTTTCTCGTCGAATGAGGTGCGGGATATATCATATATATCGCTGTGCAAAGCAAAAACCCAAAAGCAGTCAAAAGCAAACCGAGTGTGTAGCATCTGCCAGTTATTGCTAAAGGAGTCACTCCCGGTGATGGGATCTCGGTCCTTTCTTCATCGAATAAGGTGCAGGATATATCATATATACCGCTGTGCAAAGCAAGAACTGTAGCTACCTGTTTTATTTTAAAATTCGATTCTACAACATCTTAGGTTTCTTATCTTTCATTAATCACATTAATGAAGTCCCATCATTTAAATACCTAAACATCACAGATAGATATGACGTACACTTATGCCATCCGCATTCGCCTCGATGTCCCCTCGTGCACCGTTAGGTTAGGTAACTAACGACAGAGCAGGGCAGGGCTAGCGCGGGTGTAAAACATAAGTAACGTCTATATAATATATCATATATACTATATACTATATCCATCACAGAGTCACAACACAGATATCGCAGCAGAATAAACATATGAAATATTGGATATACTAGGACGTCCGTGTTTTCAATACGAGCCAGTATAAAACACGGATTCCACGGTCGTGATGAATAGCCAATCCCACACCCCTAGACCCCTACGAGAGCGGCAAGCAACCCTGCCAATTCTAGGGTTAGGAGACCCGGACTCGACTCCTCGAGTTGGTCTCCCACTGGACCCCAGAACCCGGTTACTTGTGCTCCCCTCCTTGGGTCTATCCTAATGCGGAAAAGTAAATAATATACAAAGGGTGACAACTTCCGCTACCTGGAAGTGCCCCAAATAAAAGAATATTACATACAAGTTTTTACATGAATGAAAATGAAAAACACTCATCTCACATAAAAACCCCCGGCTATTCGAACACGACGATCCAATATAACATATCCAGCATCACATAACATCACATGTCATCAACGTAAGTAAGTATGCATACCCCAATTGTCGTTGACGTATAGCAACGAAACCGGCGATATGAACATACTACACTTACGGTCACAGAAAAGAAAGTGTAAAACTACAACAGTTGGAATCCGCAACCTCTTTAGACATCACATGGCTAACAGTTACAAACCCCGCATTTTAGTCTCATTATCGAAAACTCTTTTCAATATCGTACGGGACTAAACTGCTAGATTTATAACGTTCATCCAGTTATCTCATAACTGTTTGTGAATTCCAATTATTGTATCCAATTCCGGATAAATAGAATATATTAAACTTTCCGATCGAACATTCGAACACCCAAGTTTTCCCGACACCGATCAACACATGAAATAGGTTCAAAAACATTCACTTCATGCCTCAGTACCAACGGTCCAGCCGTAAAAGGGTCAAGCCAACGCCTCACATGTGGCACGCCGTACTGCCCCAAACCCGAAGGTTCAAAGGGTAGTTCAAGACGGTCACATAATCGAGTTAAGGTTTGTTGTCTTCTAGAGGGACCATCGCGTTACTTGCACTACTTCGAACGTCTTTTAACCACAGAAAAATCCAACACTTGGAATTTTTCCGGCAGGGGAAAAGTTGGGTATTTGTATCCGGTCAAACTTTTTAACATATTCTACAGTTATCTGGAAAAACACTTAGACAAAGTTTGATATTCCGATCGAATCGTCGATTCCCAATATAACCCCAGAGCACTCAACCCTTAAATCAATTTAAAAATACCCAGAAAACGCACCAGAATTTATCAGGAATTAAAATGCAAAAATAGTGGGATGACGTCACCTTTTAGCTGCGGAACCGCCGCCGAAGCCATGCTTCGGCCGCTGTTCCGCGGCTTGATTTACTGTTCAGGTGAAATTTTTTGCATCGAAATTCTTATAATTCTTTTCTGAATTTTTTAAGCATTTTTAATATCAAAAAATCCCAGTTTTCAGAAAATGTCCAGAGAGCTCTAAAATTCTAGGGTTTCGGGTTCGTTCGGACTTCAAACTCCGTCTAGATTTCGCCTAAGGCTCTAGCTAGGCTCTGATACCACTGAAAGGTTCCTAGGCACCCTATAGAGGTCTCACAAGGCATCGAACATGCCAAATTTAAAAATTATGGTGCCGAGAAACCCTTGACTACGGATCGTCGCTAGATGTCTAGGCGAAACAATAAACTAGTTAACAAATTAACTTTAGGTTAGATGCTACAACCTTTGTAGATCCGGATTTCCACTTCCTTAGCTCCACGAGGGCGTCCTCTCGCTGTCCATCTTGAAGCTTGGACTCTCGTGACTGCTTCATCGGAGAAACGTGCGGAATAGGTCGTCGGCTTCGTGTCAAAGACGATCTACGTCGAGGTTGCACAAACTCAAGCTCCGACTTCACAAAGTTGTGAAACTTGTGAAGAAAACACCCAAAACAACTTGGCAAGAGGTAGAGGGTGAAGAAATAGGAGGTGGGTTCACTTTAGAATTGGATTTATCTCACTTTAACTCAAGTTGCCATTGATGGACCTTGAGCTTGAAGAAGAAGAAGAAGATGAAGATGATGAAAGAATGATAAGTCTTCATCTTTTAAAATAAAACTAATATGAATACTTATCATATCTTGACCATGGTCAAGTGTAGAGATTAAACCAAGGTTAGTTAGAGTGGTTAGGGTTAAGGATGAGATAAGGATGGTGGACTTTGTCAAAGTTTCAAGAAGCTTCAACATAGCTCCAAAATAAGCCACCATTCTTAACTTAATCCTTTTCAAATAAATAAACAAATAAATAAATGAAAAACCAAAACCCTAATCATCACTTAACCATGGTTTAACCCTTTACACTTAACCACATTATCAAGTATCATCAAACATGATACAAAAAGTGCACAAAAGTATATCACATATACAATGTGCAATCTAAGTGAGAAAAATCCGTTTAAAGTGAACCAATACTAGTTAATGCAAAGTAATATATCAAATATATAATTATACATTAAATCATTAAATCAACATTTGATTCAATGATCCGGTCATGTCGCACATGACCGACTAGTATTCAATATATCGGCTTATCGAATCGATCTTCGATTCGATAACTAGGTTATATCGAATATAACCATTCGATACATATATCGCGAGAATGGAATACGGTATCACATACACGCATTATTCTCGGTCCTGCACATATCTCATATGCGCTCCTATTTCGTTTCGCTTGAGCCAGGAAACCTCTGTGTAGGACTCTAAAGACTCGTCAATACGCCGGTAGCAGATGATGATCATATCAAGCATCCACAAGCCGCAAGCGGTCTGCTAAACGTAACGGCCACCCGGGTATTGAGCGATCAGAAGATCGACGAGCTAGCCCGCTCACACTCCTGGGAATCCGACCAGTAACACTTACCGTACAGTCCGGTCTCTTCGTCTGATATGTCGCATATCAAGTCTAGGGGTGGTAAACGTCAGACCCCAATAACCCGATAAGTCGTGCCGATGTGAGGCTCGTAACGGGTCGAGAAACTACTGGTAACACTTACCAGCAAATCTCTAATCAGCCCTGGCCAGAGACTTCCCTGTTACGGCCAATCGAGCACAGCGCAACATCAACTCCCAATACCGGGAGAGACGAAACCCCTCCTATCGCTCATTGCCTCCATGTGACTCGGGACTGTACCCAAAGACCACCGTTTTGCACGCCCTCATGGACGTGGTAAGGTGGAGATCAAAGCACAGTGGGAATCACACAAGACTCTATGACGATCTCGGGTCTACAGACTAACCTGTACAAGTGTCACCTGAGAACTGCCATCTGACGTGAGGTATAATACCATCTGGGAGTTCTCGACGAGTCCGTCCAGTGTACTCAGTCTCCACTGAGCACCCGTATACCATCTCTGATGTCAAACACCAATGGATATGGGATCATCCATCGCCCATCACATGGGTCGAGAAGCGTATACGCTAGTCTACTCTGGTATATCGATGCCCCGTCTCGATACACCCACGACTAGGGACCTTGAAGGATGTACTTATGGACTACCATGTCCCCACTAGTATGATCTGCATCATAGTCCAGGTAGTCAAGTACAAATCCTAAGGGCTTTACCAACATGTAACTGTCACGCCCCGCTTCCCAGAGTACGCAAAATTGGGCACGTGACATAGCCAACCATGCTACCTATGGGTAGGACGCATCCGTCCACAGTCACATTACGGTTGTAGAGATATCAAGAACAGTAAAAATAAACTAAACTAATACATGTCCAAATCCATAATAACAAGAATCAATAAACAATAAGTGCGGAAGCTAATGATCCAATACAATGAATAAACAGTATGTCCCATAATGCGGGCTCACATCTGGAAATGAAATGAAATAAATAAACTAAACCCTAAGGAACTCACAGTTCAGCCTGCTGGCTGAAGTACTCCTGCTCGGTCGTAGACAGTGGTAAAGAATCTGGGCCATGCAAAACCCAGACGTCAGCGCGTCATGTCAACCAACAATATAATATAAACATGGTAATAAACAATGCAAGCATGAACATGAATAAAGCAGTAATAAGAGATAACAAGCAGGGTAATGTGCAATGGTGTCCAAACTGTCCTATCAGGTTTTCTACTCTATAGTCTTTGAAACCAATTGATGAATCGTCGATGTAACTCAATAGTATCCCGTGCGTGCCCGGGACCACGGTCATGACCCTCGGGGCTGAACCCGAGACGTGCCGCTAAGCAGTAAAAGTAGGTAGTAGGATGGACGAGTGATGTCAGCATCATCACTCCCGGACTGGCCAAGCCCGTAAGACTGATCAGAACAAGCATCGAACTGTTGAGTTACAAGTCGGTTTCACCTTTGATTTCCCCATACCCCCAAACTATGTATGTCAGGTCAGGTATTCAGTAGTCAAGGACTAATGCCAACACAAAATCGAGTAAAAGTAGGTCTGTCTGGATCGACAGCAGGAATGGTCAGGTTTGTCGGCATTAGGCATGAGATCAGGTAACAGGTAAAGCCATGGTACATCAGGTCAACCAGGTAATGTATAAAGGTGTCATGTCATGTCAAGAGTGTACGGTACCATGTCATGTCAAGTAGGAAGTGTAACAGGTCATGTCAGGAAGCACAAGATATCATGTGGGTGCTCATAATCAAACTAACATAAACATGTGTATAAATAAACAAGCATGAGTACTATCAGAATAATAACTAGAACATGTAATATGATATGCCAATAGATATAATTTCAAGGATATGGATGCACAGTTATCGATTAGGGTTACATTTATAGTTCCAATATTAATTAGGATACAATTTATTAAACATGGAGTGTTAATATCATATTATTATGTAGTGATGTGATCTATGGATGCAATTATATGTATCTTAAATGCGATGGATGCAAACGGGTATCCGAAAAGTTATAAAACTATAAAATGGTAATGTGGGATGTACAACTAAACAATATGTGATATAATAATATTAATATGGATAGCATATTCAAAGCGATTAGTAACTATAAAAGATGTATTGATTAACCATGCACAAGAAGGTTCCGTTCCGAAATTTAGCGTCACCCTAATTTGTAAAATAGCTTAAAAATAACAAATGTTCTCCAAAAGAGACGTATCTTATACCAAAACAAAGATAATTCAATAAGGTTTTCAGTTTTATAAGTATAAGCATCTCAGATTATCCCTACAAAAGGTTATGAATATTCAAAGTTGAAAGTTTGCTGCTGGAATTTCCCTGGACAGCAGTTTAGAGACGTGTTCATTTGCATTTTGCGTTAATTAAACAATTTATTTTGCAAGTAAATATTTTATAGAGTTATAGTATTCTGAATTAGCTTCGTAACGAACTAAAGAACGTATCCTAATGATTTTTCTATGATTTATAATAAATTTTATAAGATAAGGTGTACAGTAAATTTCAGATTTGTCATATCCGATTTTTCAACGACATTTCATATGTAAAGTATAAGATTTTCAAATGTATAATATTATAAAATAAAGATTATAAAAGTATATAGCATGTAGCAAGATTAACTTGCCTCGATGGGTCGCGAATCGGGAAAACGGAACGTTAACTGTCGGCGGGGAAAACTCGCGACGGCGCACGGTTCACGGAATGAACCCAAACGACGAACAAAGGAACCACACGGGTCGGGGTATCTCGCTGGAACGTCGAGAAACGTCACCGGAACGACGGAATTCCGGTAACAAAAGAACAGTTAAAAGAAATGAGAAACGAGACATGAAGCAAGAAGAGAAAAATGATAAAGAGAAGTACGAGAGAATATATAAGGGAGAGGGAGAGAGAGGAAAAAGTGGAGAGAGAGAGAGAGAGAAAGTGGGGCCCACGGGGTTAAAGGGGAGGTTGCGATTGGCTGAGAGAATAAATTGAGAAGGATATAAAAGATTGTAAAAAAATATCATATGGTTAACTTAAAGATTTAAAAGATAGGTAATGAACAGTAAGATATCAGATTAGTTAGAAAAATATATGCGAAGGTTTTAATAAAATTAAAATTTAGGATTTTGGCGCCAAATGAAACATTTCCAAATTGCACCCGGGTTGGGTCCAAAAATTCAAAATTCAAATAATAGGATTTTAGGCGGGTTCCAAATTTTAAAATGAAATGTTTTATGATTAAAAAGCATACTCCCAAAACGGACACACGCACGTGCACGTAGCCATCCAAACTCGCCCGTTTCACTGAACGGGACGAGAACACAATGCACGGACGCTACCACGAGGCTAAGGGTGTCAAGTAGGCCAAGATGAATATTTTCAATTTTATTTTTAGATGCTAAAATTTGTTATATGCAGAATGACTTAGCCAGATAAAATTTTACGGTCAGACCCAAATAAGCAAGATAAATGAAATGAGTAATATCTAATGCTCAACCAATAACAGAAAATAGTAGTATTGGGCTCGGGTGTTACATTATACCCAACTACAAAAGAATTTCGTCCTCGAAATTCCAAGAATACAAGATAGCTAACTACTGGAAAAGGTGAGGGAATTTCTGTCGGATCTCGTCTTCTCGCTTCCAAGTGGATTCTCCATGCGATCGATTACCCCAAGAAACTAGCACAAGAGGGATAACCTTGTTCTTAAGAACTTTTTCTCTTCGATCCTTGATTTCAACTGGTCGCTCCTCAAAAGTTAGGTCCTCCCGTACGGTCAACTCCGAATGATCCAATACATGAGCATCATCACGAACATACCTCCGTAGTTGAGACACATGAAACACATCGTGCACTCCTGCCAATGACTGCGGTAACGCCAACCGGTACGCTACCTCTCCAACACGCTCCAATATCTCGAAGGGTCCAACGAATCGGGGACTAAGCTTTCCCCGACTTCCAAAGCGAATCACCCCTCTAGTCGGTGATATCTTCAGGAATACCAAATCACCCACGGCGAACTCTAGAGGTCTTCTTGACGTGTCGGCCCAACTTTTCTGTCTGTCTAGAGCTGCCTTCATATGCTTCCTGATTGTATTCACCTTCTCGACTGTCTGTACCACCAAATCTGGTCCTAGTAACCTTCGTTCACCAACATCATCCCAACAAACAGGTGAACGGCACTTACGACCATACAGTGCTTCAAACGGGGCCATTTGAATAGTTGCTTGAAAACTGTTGTTGTAAGACAACTCCACCAAAAGTAGATGATCCTCCCAAGACCCCTTGAAGTCTAACCTGCATGTTCTCAACGTATCCTCAAGAGTTTGGATCGTTCTCTCCGACTGATCATCAGTTTGAGGATGATAAGCCGTGCTAAACTTCAATCGAGTCCCCAAACTTTCCTGTAAACTCCTCCAGAAGTGTGATAAGAACCGAGTGTCCCGATCGGACACGATGCTCACCGGTACGCCATGCAATCTTACAATCTCCTGCATGTACCGCTCTGCCAAAGTCTCCGTTGATTGACCAACCCGGAAAGGAATAAAGTGAGCTGCCTTGGTCAATCGATCGACAATCACCCATACTGCATTGTTGCCCTTTGGACTTCACGGTAAAGCCGTCACGAAATCTATGGTTATATGTTCCCACTTCCACTGAGGAATCGGAAGTGGTTGCAACAAACCAGCAACCCTTTGGTGTTCAGCCTTGTCTTGCTGACATACCAAGCATTTAGCCACGAAGCGAGCAATCTCCCGTTTTATGCCTTCCCACCAGAATTGCTGTCGAATATCTCGGTACATCTTTGTACCTCCTGGATATATAGAATAAGCTGAACTGTGTGCCTCCTTCATAAGCTCTTCACGAACACCCCCCTTTGACACACACAAACGGCTACCATACCTCAGCGAACCATCTTCGTGGACCAGTAAATCTGTTCGTAGTCCAGCCTCAACCTGCTCTCGAAACTTTTGCAGTCTAGGATCCTGCGATTGTGCCGCTTTAATTTTCTCAATTAAAGACGACTGTACTTGCAATTGCATTAACTGTCCCGTAGAATGCGGTAGCACAACTTCCAAGTCAAATCTTCGAAAATCTGCAATGATCTCCCTCTGCGTAGTTAACACCTGAATTGCTGGTAACCGACTAAGCGCATCCGGCACGACGTTAACCTTTCCCGGATGGTATTTAAGATCAAGGTCGTAGTCGGCCATTAGCTCCAACCATCTACGCTGCCTCATATTCAACTCCTTCTGAGTGAACACATACTTCAAACTCTGGTGATCTGTAAAAACTTCGACTCTTTCGCCCAAAAGGTAGTGTCTCCAAATCTTCAAAGCGAAAATCACAGCCGCAAGCTCCAAGTCATGAGTTGGATAATTCTTCTCATGGGTCTTCAACTGTCTCGATGCGTATGCTACAACCTTTCCATGCTGCATCAAAACACATCCCAATCCTTTCCCAGATGCGTCGCTGTGAATCACCAATCCTCCGGAATTGTCCGGCACGGTCAGAATAAGGGAGGTTATCAACTCCTGCTTCAACGTCTCGAAAGCTAACGCATACTTATCCGCGCATACAAAAGGTACCTCCTTGCGCGTAAGCTTGGTCAACGGCTCTGCCAGACGAGCAAAGTTCTCCACAAATCTCCTGTAGTATCCGGCTAATCCAAGGAAACTTCTTATCTCAGCACATTCTTTGGAATAGGCCAATCTCGAACTGCTGCAATCTTTTCTGGATCAATGGCAATGCCATCGCCAGACACAACATGCCCCAAAACCTTACTTCCTCCAGCCAAAACTTGCACTTACTCATCTTCGCATACAATTTCTCCTGTCTCAACGTCTGCAGTGCGATCTTCAAATGCTCAGCATACTCTTCAAAACTCTTCGAGTAAACCAGAATATCGTCAATGAATACCACAATGAACTGATCCAAGAACGGTGAAAAGATTCGGTTCATCAAGTCCATGAATACTGCCGGCGCATTCGTTACTCCGAAGGGCATCACTAAGTACTCGTAATGTCCATTCCGAGTTCGGAAAGCCGTCTTGCAAATATCTTCCTTTTTCACTCGGACCTGATGATATCCGGATCGCAAGTCCAGTTTTGAGAATACCCTCGCGCCACTAAGCTGCTCAAAGAGTTCTCCAATGCGAGGGATCGGGTACTTGTTCTTAATAGTCACCCGGTTCAATTCTCGATAATCAATGCACATCCTTCTCGTGCCATCCTTCTTCTTTACTAAAAGAACTGGAGCTCCCCAAGGTGAGTTGCTGCTTCGAATCCATCCTTTCTCGAGTAATTCACCCACTTGTTTCTTAACTTCTTCCAATTCCACCGGTGCCATCGGATAATAAGATTTTGATACTGGCGCTGCACCAGGAATAAGGTCAATCGCAAACTCCACATCTCGCTTCGGCGGTAAGCCCGAAATATCTTCAAACACATCCATAAAGTCGCGAACAATTGCCGGCTCTTCATTATTATCCACTACCATAGCCGCAAGAACACTGTTCGTCGGCCTAGCCCTAAACTCGACTGGCCCGACAGAACTGCTTCCTCCAATGAAAGTAAACTCAGGGTGTCCGGGAATCTGGAAAATTACTTTCCTTGCCCTACAATCAATGTGTGCGTGGAAAGTGCCAAGAAAATCCATTTCCAAGACTACTTCATAACTGCCCGTATCAATCACCAAGAAATCTGCAAAACGCTCTCGTCCGCAAACAACGACTGTACAATCTCTACCTTCCTTACTAGCTATGATTTTCCCATTCCCAGTGTGTATGTCCCAAAAACTAGACAGGGTCGTGCAGGTGATCGAGTGTGTAGTTATAAATTTGGATGACATAAAACAGTGGGATGCTCCGGAATCAAATAATGCCAATGCGGGAAAACCACGAACGAGTACAGTACCTGAAACCACTTCTCCTGATGCCTTGGCTTCCTCAGCTGTCAAAGTGAAAGCTCGACCCTGGTTGGGTCCTTGGGTCAGCTGCTTCTGCCCTTGGAACGGTCTCTGCGGAGTCTTCCGTATATCATCTCTCGTGCGAAGCTTCGACGGACAAGCACCAACTGCGTGATCTGCCGCTCCACATCTAAAACAGAGTCCCAGCCTCATACGACACTTCTTTCGCACATGTCCGGGTTTATGGCAGTAGCTACAGATCACGCTCCCCTTCCGATCACCTACACTTGTTTTCTTCATTGGTGCTATGCTGCGCCTGTTCACCGGAATACTTCTACGTACAGACATTTGGTTCAGTGCAAATGCTGGTTCCAGCTCGATTTGTTCCTTTAGTTTCTCCAGCAATCCCCTTATCACTCTACGCCTGGCGGCTAAGACCGCACGCCCTGGGTCCATCTTCAACTTCTGACCGGCCATATTCCTGGAAATCAAAGTACCCAACATTAGCATGATGATAGATTTCGAGTATAGATCAAGGCTAGAACTCCAAGATACTTAAATAGAGTACCGCATTGTAACTATGCCGCGGTATCATAGCCACAATTACATAACTCCATCAAAGTCGCCTAAGTCCTAGAGATAACAAAGAATCAGGTTTTCGAATCGATATACAAAAGAAGTTTGCACATCGTAAAAGATATAATCAGGAAGAATGTGATTCAAGAATGGTAAAACGGTCAAGGTGGCAGGACATGTTTCCTAAACACGGGTATTCTGATTCGTGTATTGGGTACAATACCCAACTACAAAAGAATCAACCCGACTATCCTATGGCTCTGATACCAAAAGAACCATGTCACGCCCCGCTTCCCAGAGTACGCAAAATTGGGCACGTGACATAGCCAACCATGCTACCTGTGGGTAGGACGCATCCGTCCACAGTCACATTACGGTTGTAGAGATATCAAGAACAGTAAAAATAAACTAAACTAATACATGTCCAAATCCATAATAACAAGAATCAATAAACAATAAGTGCGGAAGCTAATGATCCAATACAATGAATAAACAGTATGTCCCATAATGCGGGCTCACATCTGGAAATGAAATGAAATAAATAAACTAAACCCTAAGGAACTCACAGTTCAGCCTGCTGGCTGAAGTACTCCTGCTCGGTCGTAGACAGTGGTAAAGAATCTGGGCCATGCAAAACCCAGACGTCAGCGCGTCATGTCAACCAACAATATAATATAAACATGGTAATAAACAATGCAAGCATGAACATGAATAAAGCAGTAATAAGAGATAACAAGCAGGGTAATGTGCAATGGTGTCCAAACTGTCCTATCAGGTTTTCTACTCTATAGTCTTTGAAACCAATTGATGAATCGTCGATGTAACTCAATAGTATCCCGTGCGTGCCCGGGACCACGGTCATGACCCTCGGGGTTGAACCCGAGACGTGCCGCTAAGCAGTAAAAGTAGGTAGTAGGATGGACGAGTGATGTCAGCATCATCACTCCCGGACTGGCCAAGCCCGTAAGACTGATCAGAACAAGCATCGAACTGTTGAGTTACAAGTCGGTTTCACCTTTGATTTCCCCATACCCCCAAACTATGTATGTCAGGTCAGGTATTCAGTAGTCAAGGACTAATGCCAACACAAAATCGAGTAAAAGTAGGTCTGTCTGGATCGACAGCAGGAATGGTCAGGTTTGTCGGCATTAGGCATGAGATCAGGTAACAGGTAAAGCCATGGTACATCAGGTCAACCAGGTAATGTATAAAGGTGTCATGTCATGTCAAGAGTGTACGGTACCATGTCATGTCAAGTAGGAAGTGTAACAGGTCATGTCAGGAAGCACAAGATGTCATGTGGGTGCTCATAATCAAACTAACATAAACATGTGTATAAATAAACAAGCATGAGTACTATCAGAATAATAACTAGAACATGTAATATGATATGCCAATAGATATAATTTCAAGGATATGGATGCACAGTTATCGATTAGGGTTACATTTATAGTTTCAATATTAATTAGGATACAATTTATTAAACATGGAGTGTTAATATCATATTATTATGTAGTGATGTGATCTATGGATGCAATTATATGTATCTTAAATGCGATGGATGCAAACGGGTATCCGAAAAGTTATAAAACTATAAAATGGTAATGTGGGATGTACAACTAAACAATATGTGATATAATAATATTAATATGGATAGCATTTTCAAAGCGATTAGTAACTATAAAAGATGTATTGATTAACCATGCACAAGAAGGTTCCGTTCCGAAATTTAGCGTCACCCTAATTTGTAAAATAGCTTAAAAATAACAAATGTTCTCCAAAAGAGACGTATCTTATACCAAAACAAAGATAATTCAATAAGGTTTTCAGTTTTATAAGTATAAGTATCTCAGATTATCCCTACAAAAAGTTATGAATATTCAAACTTGAAAGTTTGCTGCTGGAATTTCCCTGGACAGCAGTTTAGAGACGTGTTCATTTGCATTTTACGTTAATTAAACAATTTATTTTGCAAGTAAATATTTCATAGAGTTATAGTATTCTGAATTATCTTCGTAACGAACTAAAGAACGTATCCTAATGATTTTTCTATGATTTATAATGAATTTTATAAGATAAGGTGTACAGTAAATTTCAGATTTGTCATATCCGATTTTTCAACGACATTTCATATGTAAAGTATAAGATTTTCAAATGTATAATATTACAAAATGAAGATTATAAAAGTATATAGCATGTAGCAAGATTAACTTGCCTCGATGGGTCGCGAATCGGGAAAACGGAACGTTAACCGTCGGCGGGGAAAACTCGCGACGGCGCACGGTTCACGGAATGAACCCAAACGACGAACAAAGGAACCACACGGGTCGGGGTATCTCGCTGGAACGTCGAGAAACGACACCGGCACGACGGAATTCCGGTAACAAAAGAACAGTTAAAAGAAATGAGAAACGAGACATGAAGCAAGAAGAGAAAAATGATAAAGAGAAGTACGAGAGAATATATAAGGGAGAGGGAGAGAGAGGAAAAAGTGGAGAGAGAGAGAGAGAAAGTGGGGCCCACGGGGTTAAAGGGGAGGTTGCGATTGGCTGAGAGAATAAATTGAGAAGGATATAAAAGATTGTAAAAAAATATCATATGGTTAACTTAAAGATTTAAAAGATAGGTAATGAACAGTAAGATATCAGATTAGTTAGAAAAATATATGCGAAGGTTTTAATAATATTAAAATTTAGGATTTTGGCGCCAAATGAAACATTTCCAAATTGCGCCCGGGTTGGGTCCAAAAATTCGAAATTCAAATAATAGGATTTTAGGCGGGTTCCAAATTTTAAAATGAAATGTTTTATGATTAAAAAGCATACTCCCAAAACGGACACACGCACGTGCACGTAGCCATCCAAACTCGCCCGTTTCACTGAACGGGACGAGAACACAATGCACGGACGCTACCACGAGGCTAAGGGTGTCAAGTAGGCCAAGATGAATATTTTCAATTTTATTTTTAGATGCTAAAATTTGTTATATGCAGAATGACTTAGCCAGATAAAATTTTACGGTCAGACCCAAATAAGCAAGATAAATAAAATGAGTAATATCTAATGCTCAACCAATAACAGAAAATAGTAGTATTGGGCTCGGCTGTTACAGTAACTATAAGACAGTATAAAGAGACTAGTGTACATGTTAAGATAAAGAGCAACCAGATAGCATACTATCATGTCGAGCAAGAAAGTCATCTCTATATATGTCCAAGCATCCAATATAATATACATAATCTGTACAATACTGGCCTCTAGGGCATACATACAACTAACAGTCGAGTCAAGAGGATTACTCTCAGTTTGCAGCTCAGACCGACTACTAGTCTTCTTCAGCATTTTATTTTTCAGTATGCCACCTGTTTAGGTATTTTCATGTTATTTGTACTTTTGATTCAGAAATCTTATTTATGTTTTGAAATTGTGGAAGTTGGATGTAAATAAAGTAGTTGTTGAAAATTTTTATTCTCTTGTCAATTCTTGTTATGCTGTTATGTTGCTTATAAACGCTTAGCGTATTTATTGCGGGAAATGACCTTCTCAAAATAAATATGTCGCGGGTTTGTCACGTGACCGTTACCGTTCTTTGGGAAGTGGGGTGTGATAATGTGACAAAACAACTCGAATCAGTCTCAATCACATTTGAAAATGAGAGTCGAGCTCTATTGTTTCTATCTTCGTTGCCGGAGAGTTGGGAAAACCTGGTTATGGCGGTCAGCAACTCGATCTCAGGGACTCTCATAATTAATTATGCGGTAAGTTGCATGTTAAATGATGAGATGAGGAGAAAGGCTGTGAGTGGAAGTTCGGGAACTTTTGCACTCTGGGTAGAGAATCATGGCAGGACAATGGAAAAGGGAAAAAAGAAGAAGGGTAAGTCAAAGAGCCGAGAAAAATCGAAAGGAAAGATCCAATGTGAATGTTGGAACTATGGAAAGAAGGGTCACTTGAAAACTGGCTGCAGACTCTTGAAGAAAGAGAACGGATCAGATGGGAAGTCAGATGAAAAGAAAGCCAATGTGGTGTCTGCACATGAACAAGGGGAACATGAACTTTGTCTTTCGACGAGCGAGAGCACAAAGGTAGATACCTGGTTTCTAGATTCGGAGGCATCCTTTTACTGCACTTCTGGTCAGCATCATTTTAGTGATTATGTTCAAGGAGATCTTAGGCATGTGACGAAAGGAAATGGACAGCCGTGCAAACATTGGAAAATGGACAATTATATTGCATCCATCAAGAGGAGGTCAGATAAAACTGAAGAATGCTTGATACATACCAGATCTGAAGAAGAGTCTAATATCTATAAGTCAGCTGGACAACGAAGGGTATGTTACAGTATTTGGTAATTCTTAGTAGAAGATTTCCAAAGAATCGTAGGTAGTCGCAAGGGGTAAATTGATCGGTATGTTGTATTCCTTCGGTGGGAGAAGTGGCGATTTGATTGCATTGACGACGGGTTCAGATGCTGATTCTGAGACTTCGTTGTGGCATAAAAGATTGGGGCACCTTACCAAGAAGAACATGAAGATTCTTTAGGGTAAGGGGCTTTTATCTGGGCCGAAGAAGGTAGAGCTGGCCTCTGTGAGAGTTGTGTTTGTGGAAAGTAAAGCGCACTTAGGTTTCAGATTTATGGTGTAGCAAAGAAGACCAAGAAGTTAGAATTGGTGCATACAGATGCATGGGGACCGGCCTCAGTAAAGTTTTATGGAGGAAATCGGTACTTCGTTACTTTCATTGATGATGCAAGCAGGAAGATCTGGGTTTATTATAACAACCCTAAACTTTCTGTACAAAATTTTTCCAAAACACAGAAAGGAATACCTAAACCTGAGCACAAGTTATAAATTTAATTTGCTTTTGAACAACAAGAAAGCACTTGTAGTTCATTGGTAAAGCCTTGCACTTGTCACGACCCGAAAATATTAGCTCGTTAAATTTTAAAAATGCCAATTCCAATAAAAATCTTTTTAAATGAATAAATCATTTTAATCTCCAATTATTTCACAATTATTGGTATATATTTATACATTTTTACGAAAACCCCAATTTCGCAAATCGGGTAGTTTTCGCGAAATATATTATTGTAATATTAAATTCCAAAAATAGTATTTTATATTTTCTGAAATGTTACATCACTGCTGTGACATAGCTCCTGTATTCGAATCCCCTCACCCACATATATTTTTAAGTGTATTTTTTTTAAACTTTTAGAAGCCCAAAGGTTTACACGTGCACTACACGTAAAATGAAAAGTCACAGATTAAACAAACATGTGCAAATTGTTAAATACACTGAACATGATACATGGCATGAATCCAGAGCCCCCTCACCGGTTCTCGACCGGCGAGATCTTCTTGGTGACGGGCACCGCCGGGCCCCCCGTAGGGGATGCTCCCCAAACTTCAACCCCTGAACTCCTTGGCCTACCCCACTACCCCACATACTGTTTGATTTCTCTGCACATTTTCAGAGAATTAAAAATGGGCATTAATCCACATTTTAATGCACATTTTAATTATATTCTTCATTACCCTAAACCCTAATTTTTCCTATAAATACCACACCACATTTTACCCCTCCTCATTCAGAATTTCATTATAAAAACTCTATAAAATTTTCAAGTCCCAAGTTGTACAAGTGGAGTTAGCAAGAGACAAAGTTCCGGCGACGTTCTAAGAAGAATCCGGCGATGAAACGACGTCCCGACGGTTCCAAAGTCTTTCACTACCTCCCCTCTATCTTTGTAGCCAGTAATTCCCCACTCACCTCCTCTATCTCTATTCTCAAATAATCTATTTCGAAAACTCGTCGGAAGCGGAGTTATTCCGACTTTCGATTCGTTTTTTTTAAAAACTCCATTTTTCTTAAATAACAAAATACCATATTCTCTAATAATGTTTAACAAACATAAATAAATATATTTGAACAAGTTTCATCTCAAAATAATTCATGTTGCAAATTTTAGTTCACTTTTACAGTAAAATAGCATCATTTTACATACAACTTATAATTGTTCAATTTAACCATATTATCTTTAGATAACTCACGAGGTAATGACCTACCTCATCACAACACATATTTTTGACATAGCACGATGAATTTGGGGCTCTAGTTTATGTGGAAAATACGAGATTACGAATAAATACCTTGAACATTCAAAACCGTTTTCTTTAAAAAGTGTGTTAGTTAATTCCTTGCAAATACGTCTCTACAACCCATTTTGGGAAACCCCAATCGGGATGATGCGGATTATCGCACATCCTCGGGCCTAATAGAGCGAGATGCAGACTCTGCAAGGAGCATTCGATCTCGATGGAAATTTGATGCAATTTTTAAGAAAATGAGATTTCTACAAAATAAATAAACTTAATTTTTATTAAATATATATATATATATATAAATATTATCAAAATATCTATTTTAAATATAATATATGAATATTCCATGTTTTCTATATCAAAAGAATCACAAGTTCGTGAAACTACCATTACAATTCAATACAAACTCCAGTATTTCATTAAAATACCATATACAATGAAAACTAAATTCTGTTTACTCGTAAGTTTCATTTTTATAAAAACCCTAAAGATGATAATAAAATACTTGAGGTGTATTTTGAAATTACATCAAAACTATTTGTACATAAAACCCTCTCAAGTTATATTAAATTATAATAAGGACCCTAGTAAATATAGATTTAAGCGGGACCAGTTCTCTTAAGCCTCAGGGAGCCGGAGAATATGGATGCTTGCCTATCTAAGGTAGACAACCTAACAACGGTGTTATCAACATGGTAATTGTCTTGGAAAAAGAAACAAATCCTGCTGTCCATATGCAGCAGTTACCGATAACTCCAAAACAATCAGGACTTTAATTCTGTTTAAAAGTATGACTCAGTTCGAGTCATGATCTAAAATCAATCTGACTTGAATTCGATTTAAGCATAACTGAAATACAACATGAATCCATGATTACCAGAATACAATCCATATCAACATGAACATGGCTGAACCGAACCATGGATATACTCTGATTACATGACTAGCCATTTATATCCATTCCGTTTTCTGATATCATGGTTTCGGCAAGTCTTCCATTTACTACAAGACAATACAATACAACCAGTACAATCAATACATCAATACATAAGACATTACGAGGTTTATAAAGGGGTAGACAAGCACATAACATGTTAAAGGTGGCACGAGGTGGTCACTAAAAGACGTTATTATATCCATGTTGTTGTTCCGTGGTATTTTCGACGGAGCCTTGTACTACGGGTTACCAAAGTCCACGGTGTAAGTTGGACTCCTCTCGTATACACTGGCATATTCTGTACCAAGCTACAACTACGTTAGTATAACAAATATAACATATCTACTTCACCTGTTCTATTCTCTGTTTATTCTTCTCCTTCTTTCTTGGGGACTTACCGAGCGATTGTTCGCTGACGACATTTATATTTCTCGTCTTCTTTGGAATATTGTCAGGAGGACCCGACTCTGAAGAGTTCGAGACCAGCCAGGAACACTTGGAGCAGACCCCTGAGCAGTACACTGATGACCCTGAGCTATAGTCACTTGTACATATTTCCTTTTCAGTTCATGTCATTGTTTTGGCATTGCTTTCCATCCTTGTATTTACATTTCCAGTTGTACTTGTAAAAGAATGTTTATTAAATAAAGTTGATGTTCATTATATTCATGTCTCTTGTGTACATTTTACTTTATATTGCTTAGTTACGCTTAGCGTGTTTATTTCTGGGTAAATACGTAGCGGGCCTCGCCGCGTTCCCTGCCCGTATACCGGGAAGCGGGGCGTGACATTCAATGAAGAAGAAGTCTGATATGTTTGGTCACTTCAAACACTGGATTACACAGGTGGAGAACCAAACAGGGACGAAGGTTAAGTGCCTAAAGTCCGACAATAGCGGGGAATATTGCACACAAAAGTTCGAAGGGTTTTACTTCTAGAAGGGTATACGTTGGTTAAAGACGGTACCGGGGACACCGCAACAGAACGGTATCACAGAAAGGATGAACATGACGATTCTAGAGCAGGTAAGGAGCATGACCTTGGATGCAGATATGTCCAAATTTCTATGGGCAGTAGCTGTCGATACTACTGTGTATCTGATCAATCGAAGCCCGACAAGTGCACTCAATGGAGGAATTCCGGAAGAAATTTAGTCAGGTAAACCAGTAAATTACCCGCACCTTAAAGTTTTTGGTTGTATTGCTTATTCGCTGATAGATAAGACGGAAAGTAGTAAGTTTTACTCCAAGTATAGGAAGTGTGCATTCATTAGTTATGGAGGAGATGAGTCCGGATATCGACTGTGGGATTATTCAAGCAAGAAGATAATATGAAGCTGGAACATCGTCTTTGATGAGAAACACTTGTATAAGAAAGCAAAGTAAGCCAATGTTGACAATGGTGCAGTATCTGAGTTAGATGAAACTCGGAAGAATGGTCAGGTGCCTACAGGTGCAAATCAGAATATAGAGAAGACAAGCACTGCAGTGCATGATCAGGTTCAGGAACCGGTTGAAGACAAGGTTCAGCAACAAGATGTTCCAATTCTAAGGAGATATACACTAGAGAGGAGGCAACCTAAAAAGTTAGTTACCGATTTCATATTGTACACTGATTCAGGAGAGCCCGAATACCTTATAGAGGCAACGCAGGACAATGCTAGCAAGCAGTAAGAGCAAGTTATGGATGAAAATATGGATTCATTGAAAAAGAATCATACATGGGATCTAGTGAAGCAACTCAAGGGTCGAAAGGAATTGCTAAATAAGTGGGCGTACAGAATCAAGAATGAGACTGATGGTATGAAACGGTACAAAGCTCGTTTGGTAGTCAAGAGATATGTGCAACAGCATAAAGAGACTATCAGGAAATATTTTCCCTAATGGTGGAGATGACCTCAATTCAGGTTATACTCAGTATAGTGGTAATAGAAGATTTGCATTTAGAACAGATAGATGTGAAAACCGGGTTCTTTTATGGAGATTTGGATGAGAAAATCTATATGATGCAGTCATCAGGATACAAGGTTAAGGGGAAGGAAAATTTGTTTTATAGACTGGGAAAGAGTTTGTATGGCCTTACGCAAACTCCAAACTGTTTATATGTCCTTAAACAAGCAGTGGTATTCTCATAACTTCTCTCTCTGGAGAATTTTGTTGTTGTCATCCTGATGAAGCCATGTTAAATAGTTGGGGGAAATCTTCCTTTAAATGATTTGATAAAAAAATGTGGTATTAAGAAAAGTGGATCTAATCAACTATCAACTTGAGGAATACATAAGGTATATAAATAAGAGTCCGACTATGTTTCACTTGATCCTATTTGGAGGAAAAAACTTATCAAATCTTTAGCTATTAGATCTACTTTGAGGTCTAAGTAAACAATGATTTCATGATTGAAATAAATGAGAATTGTTATTCATTATTGATTGAATAATCCCACAAAGACGTCTGATATGTTGTAATCTAAGAGGCTATCCAAAACTACCATCAAATATTACCATACTTAGAATTCTAACCAGAATGAGATGCTCCTAAATCTTAGCAATCTTATTCTCATTCTAAAGGAATCTATTCACCAAATATTCCCACTAAATACAACCAGTGCCACGAATATTGACGGTTATCGCTTGGTGCTCATCCTTGCCGCCGACCACCGCTTTCAGCATCCGTAACCGTTGCTTTTACCGTCATCTCTTGTCACCGTCTCTTGTTGTCGATCGCCGTCGCTCTAGTTCTCGATTGTCACTGGCAGCCGCCGGCATGGGCCACAAGCTGCTCTGGTTCGCTCGGTGGCCGATCGTCGCCCTTCATTGCCCGCCAACAACCATCTCCATCGCCAGCCGCTGCTGCCGTCCTCTGTCGCTCGCCTCGTCAGCTGTCGCCATTTCGGCCCTCGATCGCTATCGCTGGCTGCTGTAGTTGTCCGGTTTCTTTGTTCATCGACAGTCACCCTATGTTTCCTGTGCCGTCCATCGCTGACCACCGCCATCCTTCGTCATCATTTCCTTTTCCTTTGGTAGCTGTACCATCGTGGCTACCATTGTCTGTCACCATAACAATTAACGATCATTGTGTGTGTGTATTTCTAAGTTTATTTAAAATATACCAAGCATGTCGATACACATTCCTTGAATTTAGATGCTTAGGCATCACCTTTCCTGAAATACGTGGATTCTTAGTAATCTTCCATTTCCATATGCCAAGTGTTCCCAAAATGGATCTAATGACTAAAAACTTAATAGAATTTGTTTCCAAATCTTATCGTGTATAACTTCTATATATGACAAATATATATTCTCATAATTTCCATCAAAATAAGAAGAAGTTGCGGAGAATAAAGTGGTACTTTAGTAAATTCCAACCATGCCGATGCAAAAGCAAACGATGTCCAACTTATATGAAAATTTATGTACGCATTATAAGTACATGGAAATCAAGATGACAATCCGATCATCCAATAAATCTATGGATGGCTCGCTTCAGTAAATTACTTAGCATACCGTTTTATAATATGTTTTCTCCAATTGCAGATAATTCCTAAATTTGTTAAAGCTTTTGTTTTCAATCAAAACTATTTTATTTGACAAACATCTAATCTATCCACAAGATCTCTTTTTTACACTTCCCATGGATACAATGCTCTTACAAAAACAACTTCTTTCTTATAAAATTTCTTCTCCAATATAGGAATCAATACATCAACTAGAATCACACACCATACATAATTTATTCTCATAGGTTGTTAACTAAGAATCAAGAAAAATCATAATGTAGGACATCTATATTGCATAAGGTCATAAATATTAAAACCTATAAGTTATCGTCTCAACTTCTACTAATTAATGCAAATTAATTTTTGTGTGTCTTGGGCTCTTTTTCACCTACAACCTTTGTCAAAACTCCGAAGCTTCGCAGCCCACAAGTTTAGGAACCAGTGGGTTGCTTGCCTTCTGTTTTCCACCCACTGTTTCAATTTTCAATTTTGAATTCTTCACTTTTAGTAAAAAGAAAAAGGGGAAAAGGAAATACTAAATGAATAAATCTCTAAAATTTGCCAAAAAGTGCAAGGATGTAATTAAGTGGAACTCAAATGGGCCCAAAAGTCCAAACAAAAATGTGGCTCGTATTAAATTCTGCTCGCCTCAAAACTCTCTCCACCTCTCACTCTCAGTCTCTCTCTCTCTCTCTCTCTCATCAAAAATAGCAACAGCGGCAACAAAAATAAAAACCAAACCTTTTTTTCTCTCTCTCGAAATTTGAAGGAACAAAGAAGAAGATTGTGATTTGAGAGCAATGGCGTCGAGATTGAGCCTAAGAGTTGAGCCTTATCTGTGTTTCTCTCCTCCGAAGAGCAAGAGGAATGGCAATGGCTTCAGATCTCACACCATTTCAATGGCTTCCACCATTGGATCTTCTCCTTCGACTGCTAAGTGAGTGTCCTTCCCCTTTTGTGTCCAAAAGTTTCGATTTTTTCATCTGGGTTCCTTTTATTTTGGGTTGCTTGAGCCCCAATTTGGAGCTATGGGTTCATCTTTATGTTTTTTGCATGAAAGCTTAATGGATTCGATTTATTTGGACAATCGTTCGATTTTATCATCTGGATTTCATCCAATTTTTTAATTTGAGGAGATTTTGTGAAATGCGATTCGAATTGCTTAAAAATCACCATTTTTGTGGTGTTGATATTATGGTTGTGATGTCTATTCACTATGAGTCCAGATGGTTAGAATATTTTACATGTAGATCTGGGATATTCCGTATTAAAATAATCAGTGGTGGTGGTTGTTTTTTTTTTAGTATATTTTTGTTTGCATGTACCTGGTCTGTACTGATGACTGATGCAGGCTATATTATGACTGTGCCTGATTTTCTTTAAGTTTGTTGGGATATTTGTTACGTGGATACTTTAGGAAGGCAAAAAAGTCTGGGTGATTGTAGATGGGGGTGGTTGGAACAAGTTTATTTCTTGCCTACCAACTAAGTTAGTGTTATGTGAAGGCCTCTCCTTTTCTATTGTTGGTTAGTTTAAGAACTTGATGTTAGAACTTAAATGGTAAATGATTAAGCTCAATACGTATATAGAGTTTCCGTAATTAAGAGCGATTACCATTGTGAAATGTCTCTTCCACTGCACCACAACTCTAAAGTTATGTTGAGGGAATATATTTGGCCTTTTAGGCCGAAACCGAAACCTGGGCTTATTTGCCCGGCGGTATCTTTAATTTGAAAAAATCCGTGTTTAATACACGCCCAGTGAGAATCTAACCCGGGTTACTTTGATACTGTGTGAAAATGTCTCTTCCACCGCACCAAAACATAAAACTCCGAAGTTTTGGTGAGGGATGAGGATATATATGTTATATTCTGACAACCATTTACTGAGTGTAATAATGTTTCAACTAAAGCGTAATATTGGAATGGAAATCGACGATTTTCATCACATCATAATATACGGTGGGTGTTTGTCTTGGTAAAGGCAATTGGTATATTTATAAAGTGGTAATCCTATGCCAATGGTTTTTTAAAGTTGAGTGTTTTTTAATTAGGTTTTGACAGAAAGGGATCTTGTATAGGCTTAAAAATATATATTTCGATTAAACTCCTATAGTAACAACTGAGTTTGACTCAACGTGACCACAACTAAACACCCTTTATACTTGAGATTTAGCAGGTTAGGTTAGTATTTGTCTGACACAATTCTCGAAGGCTAAAATATTCAAGTGGATCTAGTGTAATTGTATTTGTATTTTGGGGCGTTGGCTAGTGTTGGAAATATTGAAGATATGCTACATTTCGGTGATGGTAGATAAACACCTATTTATTTATTTTTATCATGTCTTATTTGGAAATGCTTTCTTACATATTCTACACTATGTAAGGTCTCATGTTAGTTATGTTAACCATACTTTTTTAGATATATGGTGTATGACTTAAATTTCATATTTAATTTGGAGTGGTTGTCTTTAATTAGCAGCTAATTCATCAGCTTGGCCATGGTTTCTGATGGATTTCATAGACAAGTGATATGAAGATTCTGCAGAAGTGCAGGGTAAATTGTCAAAAGAAAAAACAAGCACTTTTTCTGTTGTCAAAAATCACCCGGCCTCGAAAAGTTAGTCAAAACCCTCCTGAAAAAGTTTTTAGTTGTCAAGAAACTCCTTACATGTGAAATTTAGCAGTTGCCTGCCATATCTAGTTTCCTGCGATATCTAAGCGGCAGCCAGCGATATCTAAACAGTTGCCTGAGATATCTAAGCCATTTCCTACAATATCTAAACCGTTTGTATGAATTTGTTAGATATAGCAGACTGCTATCTAGATACCCTAGGAAAAATTTCTAAGGGGTTTTGACCACCGTTTTGAGACCGGGGGTTTTTGACAGCGGAAAAAAGTGCTTGGTATTTTTTGACAATTTACCCATAATTTTACCTCAATTAGGTAAAGAAATAACTAACCAATCAAATGTTTTATTCACACACATGAATATGCATGCTGTCATGCACACAAAATTAAAAGTGAAAGAATCAAGGAAATTGAAATGCCTTTATGCAATCTATATTATGAGAACATGTCAATGTTTTTCAGCAGCCATATCTATAATTTGCATGTTCGTGCATCCATACACGATTTCCTCCTGTGATTTAATTTGCTTATTGTGCTATCTAACTTTATCCAATGAAAGTAGGGTTGAGAGCCCAAAGAAGCCCTTCACTCCACCACGGGAGGTGCACCTTCAGGTCACTCATTCAATGCCGCCTCAAAAGATCGAACTGTTCAAGAGTTTGGACAGTTGGGCAGAGAACAACATCTTGGTCCATTTAAAACCTGTTGAAAAGTGCTGGCAGCCACAGGATTTCTTACCCGATATGTCCAAGGAGGACTACGACGTTCAGTTGAAGGAACTGAGGGAACGGGCGAAGGAGCTCCCAGACGATTACTTTGTTTGCCTCGTTGGGGACATGATTACTGAAGAGGCTCTCCCTACTTATCAAACTATGCTTAATACCCTTGATGGAGTCCGTGATGAAACGGGTGCGAGCCTTACTTCTTGGGCTATTTGGACGAGGGCATGGACTGCTGAAGAGAATCGACATGGGGATCTGCTCAATAGGTATCTGTACCTTTCTGGGAGAGTGGACATGAAGCAAATTGAGAAGACCATTCAGTATTTGATTGGTTCCGGCATGGTGAGCGCCCCCCCCCCCCCACCTCTCCCAAACCCCAACCAAAAAAACCAATTTAGTTGTCTGGTTTCACTTATATATAGTTATTCAAACAAGACATGCAGATTAATGTTAATTTATAATTTCAGTATGCACTATAGCAGGAGGGTAAAGTCCTTAAGTTTTAGAAATACCATAAATTATTAAGAACTAAACAAGTCTTAGTTACAGCTTAAGAGTAATTTTCAGTACTTATATTGTCAATGCTAATAGATTTCTAGTGATGTTACTTATGGCCACCTTTCTTATGTTTGTATGCATGTGTAGTATAATACACCATATGACCATTTATTCCATTCCTCTAGAATTTCTAACCTTTGACATACTTTTGATATTTCCCTCCCACAACATTTATTTAGTTTCAGTTGTACCTAGGGGAACACCTCCCAGTTTTGCTCATCTGCATCTTATCATAGCGATATTGAAGATATTGAAGCTAAATTCGTTTTCCATGTTTTCGTTCATGTTTCAACTTTTAGACAGAATTGAAATTAACTATGGCATTTTCTATAGCTTGTTGGTACTTCAATGTTAGGCAAAATGCTGAGGTTCAAGTGGTTTATATTTTGGCAGGCTGATCTGACACATGTTAAACAAACCTGATGGTACCCCCTCCAGATAAATGTATCTATTTAAATATATATTTGGGCCACAGAGTCTTGCTTATAATCTTGAAATGACCAAACAAGACCTTTTCATATCAGACTGTGGAAATGATAATGCTCGAAGAAACATTTTCTAATAATGATTCTCTGTGAGTTATCTGAAATCCGTAAATCAGTCCTGCAGCTTCCTTTACCAATATATGATACTCGGAACAATTTTCCAGTGTTTAGTTTACTCATATTCCGTTAAACCTTCTGAAACTCATATACAACTCGAACTTTGACGACTTATTCAGGAGATATCTGTAAGTTATTCATGCTATAATCCTTTTTTTTATTGGCTTTTCCTCTTTTATGTAATATACTATCCATCTCACAGGACCCAAGGACGGAGAACAACCCTTACCTTGGCTTCATCTACACCTCCTTCCAGGAGCGTGCCACTGCCATCTCTCATGGCAACACCGCCCGCCATGCCAAAGAGAAGGGCGACCTCAAGCTTGCTCAAATCTGCGGCATTATCGCCGCCGATGAAAAACGCCATGAGACCGCCTACACCAAGATCGTGGAGAAGCTCTTCGAGATCGACCCAGACAGCACCATCCTCGCCTTTGCCGACATGATGCGCAAGAAGATCTCCATGCCTGCCCACCTCATGTACGACGGCCACGACGACAACTTATTCGAGCATTTCTCGTCTGTTGCACAAAGGACCGGCGTTTATACCGCCAAGGACTATGCGGAGATTCTCGAGTTTCTTGTGGAGAGGTGGAAGGTTGGGGACCTGACGGGGCTGTCGGGCGAAGGGAAAAAGGCGCAGGATTACGTGTGTACGCTTGTGCCGAGGATTCTCAGGTTGGAGAAGAGGTCGGCGGAGAGGGCAAAACAGAAGGGGAAGGCACCATTCAGTTGGATCTTCAATAGGGAAGTGCAGCTGTGAAGGGAGGTTGATAGATGGTAAAATGTTGTCAGTTTAGGGTTTTTGAATATTGGTGCTGTTAGGTTCTGTGAAAGTTTCAAGGGTTTCGTTCTAGTTTCATGTGTTGGTTGTGGTTGTTGATGTGTGTGGTGGTGTTTGTGTTGGGGAAAGGTGGGAGTTTTGGGGTGTAACTGTAGATACATCTGGTTTTCTTCTTTAAGCATGTTTGGTTTTTTTTTTTTATTTATATGTGTGTGTGTAGGGGGTTGTGTGTTCATGTATCAAGTACCATCCTTTCTTTGTGCAAGCAGTCGTCAAAGTGTTTTTAAGATGCAAGTACTGTTAATTTTTTATATTTCTTTCATGGTAAATTTTATAAAGCTACATCAAATTTTCAAGGTTTTTTTTATATAGCATCATTTGAACTTTATAAGTACCATATGCCTTGAATTAGCACAGATGTATGAAAATATTTGTTCCCTGAAGTTCTTTAAGATGCTTAAGATGCTAGTGGATTGAATAATTCTAAAATGATGTCTTATGGACAGTTTAGCTTCAAAATGAAGTAACGTGATATATTTTGTCGTAATTGCCTTGAAGAAAGTATGGTCATAATATTTGTGAATTTTTTATCAGCCGATGGCGGGTCGAATAATTCGCGAATTATTCCTGAATTATGTAAAAAATATCGAATAATTCAAAAAATAATAAATAATTCACAAAATCAAAACCTAACGTTTCATATATTAATTTCTTGCTCGAAATCCTTCCCGAACATTTCCCGACCACTTACCGAATCTTTTCCGAATACCTGCCGATTTTTTCCG
The DNA here is from genome assembly GCA_030015575.1 of Agapanthus africanus. Classification (NCBI taxonomy): domain Eukaryota; kingdom Viridiplantae; phylum Streptophyta; class Magnoliopsida; order Asparagales; family Amaryllidaceae; genus Agapanthus; species Agapanthus africanus. The sequence goes on along the minus strand of CM057349.1, from coordinate 401,965,074 downwards.
AATAGTTCGCCGAATCCGAATTTTCGATCTCGCCCGAATTTGTGACTATGGAAGAAAGTACCTTTTAAGGCGGTTTATGGCATTTTTTTAATGGCATTTTTAAATTGCAGTAGAGCTTTATAAAATCTATCCCTACTTTTTATCTCTCTCTAGTAGGGGTGTAAACGAGCCGAACTCGAGCCAGCCAAGCTCAGCTCGAGTTCGACTCGTGGTTCTTTCTGTCGGCCCAAGTCCGGCTCGTTTAGTTATTAGAGCTAGAGATGCTCAGCTCAAGTCCAGTTCGATTAAACATGCCCAGCTCGTGTTCGGTTCATTTGTGGCCCGTTAACTAAACGAGCCGAGCTCAACTGAGCCCGTTTGTGAGCTCGGCTCGTTTTCAGCTCATTTACTCATATTAATAGTATCTTCCAAGAAAAAACATAATTAACAATAATGCTTAAAATTCAGGGTTTTGAGATATGGAAAAAGTAAAAAACATTAACATCTAAGGCATTGAATGGGTCTAAGTGCTGAGTTTTATATTTATCTCAGTACACTTTATATACTGTCATTTAATTGAATTAAGTGTTCTGAGAGTTGTATAGAATCTGCTATATATTATATATTACTGTTGTTTTTTTCAAACTGTGTAACCCAGCCGAACCCGAGTCAATACCGAACGAGTCTGGCTGAGCTCGAGTCCGGCTCGTTTAATAAACGAGCCGGGCTTCCTGGCTCATGTTCGGCTCATTAATAAATGAACCAAATTTGAACGAGCTGATACCGAGCCGAACCTTAATCGAATCCGAGCTGGCTCGTTCAATTACAACCCCTACTCTCTAGCCATCAATCTTGTGTTTGGATTTGTAAAAGAGCAAGTATTGCAAGTTCTAATGCTCATAGGGATGGTAATAGTACCAAGATTTTGATCTGATTGAAGGGAATCATAGCTATGGGCTACCCAACACGTCTTTCTTTTAGGGTGTGTTGTTGCTTGTAGTTGAAGACGTAATGCATTATTAAATGCAATCCCGTGGTTGCAGTTGGATTCAAATCTTACGTGGTTTGAATAAAATAGCTGGAAAATAGAAAATAATAGAAATTTGTTTTCACATACTTCACTTGAAAGCACATACCTTTCTCTAGGTGTTTGGTTGAAATATGTTTCTAATTATATAATTTTACAAAACATTTTGCTTGATAGGATTTTTTTTGAAATAGGACGGTTTTAGATTTAAATTATTAAAATAGGGTGGTTTGAGTTAAAATTGTAAAAATAGGACAGTTTGGCGTCCCAACCCCCCACCCCAGTGCAGGGGGCGGGTTCCTAGAACCCACCCTCTATATAAATATTGAAATTTTAAATAAAAATCGAATAAAAATTTGTTTTGTAAAATAAAAAAACGGGAAAACTGAAAAAAAGATTGAATAAAATAATAAATTTTTATTATATCAATATTTTGTACAAAATGAATCCGTCAAATTTACAATAAAAAAAATCCTATCTGATTTCTATCTCGACGGTCAAATTTATAATATCAAAATGAATCCTCAAATTTACAATACAAAAAAATCCCATCTGTTTGTAAAATGTAAATTCTATATCGACGGTCAAATTTATAATAACAAAATGAATCCGTCAAATTTATAATAACAAAATGAATCCGTCAAATTTATAATACAAAAAAATCTTCCGGTGCACTTGTCACGATCTCGAAGGTCCCGTCCCTGATGACTGTCCTGGACATCTGGTCCTATAATGGCCTGGTTGTTTGCATAGGCTACATCTGGCGTGCCTTTGCTGAGGATCAGCATCCATTGTCATTCGATCTCGACGCATTTTAGGTCTTCCGGGCCCTATATTTTTTTCCGACGGTAATACAGTCGGTGTTTGTCTGTTCCCAGTATAATAGTGCCAATAGCGACTGTCCGGTATAGGATGAAATTTTGGATCGTATGCGCCTTGGTAATCGGAAACTGTAGAGTAATGGGAAGCAAAATTGTAATGTGAATTATGCATGCTGCTCGCAGCAGCAATTGCGTGGACACAAGGTAAATGTTGTTGCTGGAAAACACCGCATGTACACGAAGAGAGCCCTTCATCTCTAAAATTCACGGTATATTGATTCCCATTACTTCCCGTTACTTGAAACTCCGCCGTGTTAAACCGTTCGGATCTATAGTATTGTGCTCTGCGCTCTCTTTTCCGGAATATATCTTCGTAATACGCGGTGAGCGGAGTCTCCATCGCCAAGGACTTTTCTCTTCTTTGCACAAAGTAAGTATTCATCCGGAAAAAGGTTCGAACAATCAACCCCTGTATCGGTAAGCCTCTAACACCTTTAAGAACCCCGTTGAAGGTTTCAGACATATTAGTGGTCATTAGTAGATATCTGCATACATTATCATGTGCTTGTGACCACATGCGTACTGAATACTCATCTAACCACGCTTTCGCGGCTTGACTCATCTCCCCAATTTTCGTCATGTACATGTCATGAACATTAGGATCAGGCATTTCACCGGCTTTGTACATAAGCTTATGTAGATCCGAATTTTTAAATTTTCTATCAAAATTTTGCTTGAAGTGGCGTAGGCAAAACCTATGTGGGGTCGTCGGAAATACAGATCTCATTGCAGCTAGTATTCCTAGATGTCTATCAGATATGATGCATAAATCTGTTTTATCAATAACGGATGGGATATTTTTGAGTTGATGGAAAAACCATGATCAGGATGATGTATTTTCACTCTCGACAATAGAAAATCCCAACGGAAATATACCGTTATTAGCATCAACACCTGTAGCAATTAATATGCAGCCTCTGTACTTACCGTATAGATACGTCCCATCAACGCATAATACCGGCCGACAGTGTGTGAAACCAGCCGCACTGGAGCAAACCACCAGAAAATTCTTTGAAACCTGACAGAGCCATCGACATCTGTTTCTGTGGTTTTTAACCGGTATACGGTTCCCGGATTTGATGCTTTCATGGCTTCCATAAAAATGACTAGTGAGTTGTACGAGCTTTCCCAGTCTCCAAATATCTTGCATAAAGCCTTTCTACGAGCATCCCATGCCTTCGCATACGAAATCTGAATTTTGTGCTCTCCGCTAACGTAGAGCCGTATCTCTCGGGGAGTCATCGCCACATCTGTATGGATTAGTGGCATGATTAGTGAGCAAATGTAAGATGAAGTGCAATTCCGGTGATCTTGTAACAAAATAGAATTGATGCAAGTATGTTCTTTGTTGTATTTCGTGACCTTCCAAGCTTTGGCTCTTTTGGAACAACATGCATGCAATCTCCACTTACATTCAAGAGCTTTCGTACATACCACGGTATTATACGTCTTATTTGACTCTTCGATTTTAAATGTAACGTTTTGCTGAATAGCCCACGACTTCAGCTTACAAATAAGATCTCCTTTTTCCTGAAACAAATCCCCGACACTAACGCAATCTTCGCTTGCTATGGTCGCTTCCAAATAGGGTGTCGTATTTACTTTTGCCACGGCTAAGTCTACCCAACTATCATCTTCCAGCGGATCGAGGCCGGGATCTTCTAGTTCGACAAAATCATTATTCGCAACCATACCATCAAACAATGCTACCGCATTCAATCCAGCGGCATATTCCACGCTATCCTCCCCTTGATGACCTTCACCGATTTCATCATCATCACTGCCACACATATCAATGTCACCCGTAGCAACATAAGGTTCGGGTGCAATATATAATGGTTGTGGTCGGTGTAATGTGGATGGTTCGGGGTGAGAAGACCGGAAAGATGTGGACGGACATGCTTGGAATGCGCTACTTGGATCGTGTTGGAATGATGCGGAAGTATGGGAAAATCTGCGATTAGTATATAAATTGTTATTATACTATTATTCCTTAATATTTTCGTAAATAAATCACCACTTGTTTCAGATTTATTTACCTGTGGAAGGTTGTGTATGGTAATCCTTGTTGTTCTTCTGGGGTGCATGTAACTGCAGCAGTCAACTGGGAGAACCTGTATTCAATATATAAAATATATTAGTATCTTGGTATTACTAAAATGTTTGAATATGGATTTATAAAATGTTTACCCATGAGTTTGAAGGTTTGAATAATATTGTGTATAGTCATATCCATCGAGACTGATGGTATCATCGTTAACCATGTGACCGTACCCCCAGGAACTACCTCCAGCATTACCGTCAAAATTACTCGTTGGAGGGACATATGATACTTCCAATTGTTCCTTCTGAACCAAAAGTTCAAAAGAATGCTGGGTGTTCGACAGTAAGTGCACGGCGGCGTCCCGGCCGTCAATCCGACGCCGGAATGCGGAAGCGGTGAATAACTTAAATTTTTGCGGACTTTGCAAACCGGCACCACCGCGCACTAAACTCCGGATCGTAACCATTAACAAGTCTACGCTACTATAAGAAAGGGAAGAGATGTATACCGACGATCCAAGTCCTCCGGTCTTCATCTCCACTCCGATCTCCCCGCGGGATCTCCGTCCGTCTCCTCCTCGTCGGAAAGGGCACCACGAAGCCGGGTACTTTTACGGGCTCCCGCCTCTATACCGAGGCAACTCGCGCATGAAGCCGGCAACTCGACATGCCCAAGGCTTGCTGTAGGATGTGTAGGGTTTATCTCTTTGGGGTAGTGTTGCCATGATGGAGGAAACAAGATGATATGAAGAGAGGTGGTGAACTTTGATACAAAAAGAGAAATGAGAATAATTTCCATACAACAAAAGAAACACATCTCTCATTTTTCCCTTTTCTTCAAGTGTGGCCGGCCAACATATCAAGTAGGAAATTGGTGGGAGGAAAAACCAAGGGAGGTGAGTGTAGGATCAAAAAATGGTGACCACATCCAAGGTCAAAGAAACATACACCATACTTCATATCAAATCCAACCATACCCTTTCATGTCACAATAAAGCAAAAGCATGGTGGGAAAAAAAATATGAAAGCTATCATATCAATCTTTTACAAGAAAACCCCTCCACAATTGTAATTTGCAAAACTGCAAATTACCCCCTCCATCGAAAAAGTCCGGCCGGGAAAGAACAAAGGAAAACCGGCCGGAACGGAATGCAAACTGGCAACTCCAGAAAACTGGTCCCGTAATAAATTATAGGAAAACCCCGATACTGTGCATACACACCCGCATCTGTATTCCGTCCGGATACAAATGCAAAGAGACAAAATCTACACTGTACTAAACTAGGACCGGCTTAAACCAAAGCCGGCTAGTAATATCCGTTCGATCCTGATCCGTGCAATACCGCACGTATCTGATCGAACCCTGCCATATACCTATACGGCTACTAGTACAAACCGTCCGATCCTGATCCGTGCAATACCGCACGTATCTGATCGGACTCTGCCATATCTCCATACGGCCTCTACAGCCTTTCGCCCGAAAGCTGAGTAACTGAAAGTGTGGTGGACTCTAAAGACTCGTCAATACTATGGCTGTGGATTTAACCACTAGCACGTCAGAGGTATAAGCCAATACGTGACGGGCCACCAGCTATTGACCAAAAAGGGATGTCGATGAGCGAACTCATCCTGACACCCTACTGAGCCTGTCAGTGACAATATCCATGCAGTCCGGTCCGTTCGTCTATGAGTATCGCATGGCGGGCCTAGGGGGTTGGTAAAAGTCAGACCCCCAAAAGCGGTACAAGTCGTGTCGGAGTGTAGCCTAGAACACCCTGAGATACTACTGGAATACCTACCAGTAAATCTCCTTGCCTTGGCCAAGGACTTCGTGTAATGGCTCTCCTAGACACAGCACGACCTCACCCCCAATACCGGGAGAGACGAACCCCTGAAGATACGCTCACTGCCTCCATGTGGCTCGGGACTGTACCCAACTAAAACCTGTTTGCACGACTCCTTTGAGCCGTGGTAGGGTAGTAATCAAAGTACAGTGGGAACTCACACGAGACAAATGACGATCCCCAGGTCGATGAACTAACCTGCACACATGTCACCAGGGAACTGCCATCTGACGTCTGGTATATGACCAACTAGCATGTTCCCGGCGAGTCCTGTCCGGTGTACTCATAACCCAATGAGCACCTGTATACATCTTAGGTGATCCAACTGACACCAGTGGCTTGTGAGACCGGCCACCGCCCCTCGTCGGGGTCTCGACTGTATACACTAGTCTACTAATGGAGTATCGATGCCCGGTCTCGAAACTCCCACGATTAGGGACCTTTTAAGGATATGCTTGTAGACCCCCAGCTCCCACTTATATGATCGCCCTCATACTGCTGGTGGTCAAGCAAGAATCCTAGGGGCTCTATCAACGTGTAATAGCGACGTGTCATGTCACCTAAAGCAGTACACGATGATAAAGGTAAACCAGATAGCATACTATCATCTCGAGTAAGACTGTCCTACCGGGATAGGTCCTCCCTCAATCATTGCAATCACGTACCTGTGACCTAATAATTGACTCTGAGGGCACTATCTCCAACAATCTCCCACTTGCACTCAAGGCTAATTATTGCGATGTCGCATACTCACAGCCCGTGTGATACCGAACATCCAACTCCTCTACTAGTCAGTCTCACAAAGCTCGTTTGCGGAACTATTGCGTTCGAGGAATAGCCTCAGTGAGTGGATCCGCTTAGTAGTTTCTTTCTATGTCTCTCTATATCTCAAGTTCGCGGAGAAAGCCATCTCCCGAAAAGAGCAATACCTGTCTCAGAATATGTCTGGATGTCTGATGGGACCTAGCTCATAAATGAACTCCAAATCCAAACTTCTTAGACTGTATCGTCAACTGAACTTAATCAGTATCCTGCGCGCCATGCCTCCCTCAGTACTGCCTTGGATCACCTGTCCAAAATACTGCCCCTCATCAGAAGGAAAACTATAACTCTGACAACCTCCTTGTCGTCCATGTCACCTTGGAAGCCTGGAATGATAACTGTCTCCTGAATGAGGCTGTCGTTATCATATCTCTAGAACATTCACTTATGTTCTAAAACTGCTTCCGACTGTTTCTCCAGGATTGGATTAATGTCAACTTATTGCATCTAGTGCAAGAACAACATCTGGTGTGGTACTTGACATCTCACGATTGACTCAATTGCCTGAGCAAGTGATCTGCCAATCATGCCCGTCCCTCTCCCCTTTAGTCTGTGAGACACCTTTGGAGAGGGTGACTCCATTACCTGCAGGTACACTACCGTGCCAGGAGTCGTCCATCCTAAATACTCTTAGGATGCTGTCAAGTACCCTGATTGGGAAACCACCCAAATCTAGATCTAAAACCATAGATCTAGTAATCAGTATGTCTGATATAATATCCATTTCCTTTGTGGAGAAACAACTGTGTGACGACCAAAGTATAACCGATCGTAGTATAGGAGTTTCTTTTCCTACTTTGTGTATATCATCCAAATACCAGGATATCACACCCTACTACCTTCTCAACAGATCCATCCCCTATTCTGATGAAGTCAAACCCCATGACTGTCACGTCAGAAATAGATGATCTATCTCCGCTACATCTGCTCTAGTCTATAAATAGACATAAGCAACCTGTCCACCAATGCTTCCGCTGCTCCCACTGACTACGACAACCCTCTGGCAGAGTCATATAGACGTACACTTCTAAAACTGGTTTAGAACGACGCTATACTCATCCTCCCGCCGGGTCTCGTAACCTGGAACAACAGCAATGGCAATTGTGGGTAAACAAGAACTTCCCTGTCACCGTCCTTGAGGCTACCGTAGTGCCTCTCGGGTGCCTAAAGTTACCCACCTTATCTGCGGAGTGGCCAATGGAATGTCAATCCAGATTGAATCTTTAGGTTCCTTATCAAATCTTCAGTAATCGTTTGTGGTTCTGGAATCACTTCCAGTTCTACCATACTCCCACTACTGTTTTCTGAAAAAATCCATTTTTAATAAAACTGTGGCGAGTCTAGAACAATATTGCTATTGTTCATCCAGATGGTAGAAAATCAACCCGCGTCATAGCCTGGGTCAACCCACAAACAACCATTACAGAAACGTGCCTTGAGTTATCCAGAGTCTGGTTTTAAGCATAATCCGGACAACTCCCCGTACCTTAACATCGTTAAGATACGAACTGTTCTATATCCAATATAGGACCAGAGGCACTGATTTAATTGAACCAGATTCAAATCATGCAGCTGTCCCCAGCGCATGTCAACTAAATGGAAGGAGGCCGATCAGCGTTACTCAACTTAGGAATACTTCCAATTATGAGTAACCTGAAAGAGAAGCAAGATCTCTTTATCATTACTATCAACTGAATACCATACACAAGTATCTACATCTTCGATCACTTTGAAGAATCCCTATACTTGCTACACCTGGTTCTCTACTCTATTCAAATACCTATAACTCCTCAAAACTTAGACCCTGTGTTTCTACGAAACACATGTCTAAGAACTAGAGAAGTTAAAAGTAAACAGAATATAGTATGAGGACCAACCCCTCTGTCCTAATGGACACTGGACAACATACAATACTCTGTATAAGTCCCTTGAGTCTGATAGCTCTTTCACCGTGTGTCGTAGGTTGAAAACTGTACTTATGGTTAAGAAGAATTACACCGCTGTTTAATGCTCCTTACCTAACCATCCACTGATATAGGTAAATGTCATAGACATAATTTCAAAAGGGCATATCTCACTCTATGAAAATAGACGTACAGATACATCGATTTGAAATTGGTGCATAACGGCGGATATTCAAAACCAAATACTTGCCGTCCGGCAAATAACCCAGGTGACTTCCTCAAATATCACCGATTACAACGAATCCCGATATAACGAGGACAATCACCTAATTCCCAATATCTTACTCCCACTCATCATCTGTAAAACCATACAGATGTGAGAATCGTACCTGGTAAATACATACCCTGGAGTAAGTATCTAATCGGGAAATCAGTTTTCCTTTAACATTACACAGTGAAACTGAAACATTGAAATGTTCCGATGGGGTATTCTGGTATTCTTAGTAATGCCTCTTCCAGATTCACGACTGTAACCGTATAGTTCTTTGCCACCTCTCCAAATCCCTTCATATGTCTTTAGTCTTTACCTTCTGCACACCCCTTTAGGCCAAATGGTTTTCTTCCTTCCCTACCGTTCGGCACCAGCCTATGGTTTGGAAAAAGACTATCCAAAAAGCATAAAGGGTGTACTGTCCTAATCCTAGGAGCACTCGCAACGCGAGAGAAGGTGAAGATAAAAGACACCTGAATGTACTTTATTCCTATTTCTCCTGGACCAGAATCCATCCCCGAACTGGCACAAGTTCCATTCGAGTTCGTATATAACCATACGATGGAGTATCCAAATAAACTGTGGATCTTCGTAGTGATACGGAGTGTCCTGGAGAAATACAAAGGTGATGTGGGAGTGGTAACGAAATATTTGGTTTGGTCGTGAATATCTGTTGCAATTTACTTTGCCCTCTTACTAATCCCTTGCTTTGTCTGAACTTAATACCTTCTGCACACCATCGTTATGCTAATTGGTTTTCTTCATTCCCTACCGGTCGGCACCAGCCTAAGGTTTGGAAGAAGACAATCCAATTTGCGTAATAGGTGTACTACCCCTAAACCAAGGAGTACTCGTAACCTGAGAGAGGGTAAAAGGAAAAGACAACTGAATAATCCTATCCGTTTTCTCCAGAACCGGAAACCATCCTCGAATTCCTTCGAGTTCGTATCTAACCATACGATGGTTTTGTCCAATGGAAGTGGACGTTCGTAGTAATACGGGGTGTCCTGGAGAAAAGGGTAAAAGTAGGAGTGGCAATGAGGTCTGCAAGTCTGACAATCCAAAAGCCGGTGTTTAAGAAGGTTCGGTCAACTTGGTCACTGAGTCATAGTCTTAGGGTCGGGTCAATGGTCGCTGCCAAAGAGAGAGAGAAATGAAACACTCAGCGTGCACTCTAACCTAGATCAGAATGGTCACCAATTTATCTAATCTGGAAACCTCCCACTGTACCTCAAATTCTTCTCCAAACCTAAAAGAAGAATTAGTCGGGGTCACCCGAGGAGTAAACTAACTCATCAGTGGGAATCGGGATCCAACTCTCATCGCATGATAACGTGACGGAATCCGCTCACGGTATCACACTCCAGAAGGTATGCGCATATCTGGCAAGTTTCAGTTCTTTTGAAACTCCCGATGTGATTTCTGCCCCATGCTCTTATGACCTTGACTTTGGCCAACATATCATAAGTCACATGTCAAGTTCTGCCCGTCATTCTCCAGGTTAATTTGAATCCACCCGTACATACCCTTGACTTTGGCCAAAATGGCAGCACGACTGTCCCAAACCAACGCATCTATCTATGCTGCATATGAATACCCCAATAGCTACCAATCACTGTGCCTTGACTTTGGCCAATATACACAGCTTGAATACTATTGACCACCCATATGAAACGACGGAGGGCTACGAATGGTTTCTGGCGAAAACCTTTAACGTAATGAACTTGATATCGTCGAAGGAACGGATAGCTTTTAAAAATATAGTGACGAAAACCGTTGCTAAAGAGGTCACTCCCTGTGAAGGGATCTCGGCTCTTTCCCCGTAGAATGAGGTGCAGGATATTCCAAATGAATACCACGGTGCAAAGCAAAAGTAATCGGCTATAGTGAAGTTAATGCCCTGACGCAAACTTCTGTCCAAGGGGTCACTCCCGGTGAAGGGATCTCGGCCCTTGCCTCGTCGACTGAGGAGCAGGATATTCCAAATGAATACCACGATGCAAAACAAAAGTGAACGTCCTTGCAATAACAGCTTTTTGAAAAGTGTTCCAACAACATCAGATTAGGTTTGTTTTTAAGTTGCATTGATCCGAATCAATGCAGTCCCATCAATAGATCACACCACAAAGAACGAAAATATACTGATGTACGTATATGCCATCCGCATTCGCCACTGGGTCCCGTCATCACCCGTTAGGTTAGCTTACTAACGACAGAGCGGGGACTGGACTAGCGCGGATGCAAAACATATACAACATCTACTAATATATATACCAATATATTATATTTCGCTCAAGGCGTGAATGAAATGCAACATCACAGAGAATGAACAGCATCACAGAAACAATACAGATATCTGGGATCCCCGGGTTTCACAGAGCCACTACTGAAACCCGACGTTCCCCTGGTCGTGTGGATAGCCTGTGCAATGAAAACCTAGACCCCTACGGGCACGGCAAGTCACCCGCCAAAACCTGAAGCGAGGCAGCCCCCTTCAGCGCCGTGAATGGACCATCCAACACTTCACGGAATCCGGCAACTTGGGCACCCCTCCTGGGTCAAACCTGTACCCCCTACGAGTGCGGCGAATAGCCCGCCAATCCTAGAGTGAAGCCCCCTCCGTCCCAATGCCATGAGATGCGGGCTTGTTGCCCTCCAGAACCCGGCTATCCGTGCACCCCTCCGCGGGGCAATCCTAGTACAGAAAGTAAAATATACATACACCGGGTACATCGACCGCAACCAGGTCGTGCCCCAAAAAAAATAATACAGTCAGGCAGTGACGGCAGTCCACATGTCGGACGCTCGCCCCGCAATATCAAATGTACATAATACAAACAAAACTGTACTAGCATTGCATGCAGGCTATCCCCCACGACCGATCCGCAACATCACAGCAAATACATAGAACATCAACGTGAAAATCACGTTCGCAAATCCGTCTAACCGGGCTATAGCAGTTAGACCGGATTTACCGATCGAGTGACATTCACGGTCGCAGATATAATGTACATACTGTGAAAAATGTGTTTAAAAAATTTCCGATTGATCAAACAATTAACAAGTGGGCCCCAAAGAAAACTGTAGCACTAACAGAAACAATTGGCCCAACTTTAATATTCCAAAACCCATATTTTAAGCCCAGAAGGCCTCTGTAAAAAATTGGTGAAGTAATGTGAATAGTACGCGGCGGAAGGGCCGCACAAAAGGGATTTTCGCGGCGGTTCCGCGCTCCAACTTTGGAGTTACTTCGTCAAATTTTTACAGAACTCTTAGATTTTCCAGTACATCAATATTTTATAACCTGAAAAAATTTTCGAGACCAAAAATTTTCAACAGAAACTGATGCGAACTAAAATGCAGTTTTGGAACTTTTTGATCGATCGGAAATGCAAACACATTACACAAAGCTAGACTAAGTTAATGGCGAGGCTCTGATACCACTGTAAGTGCACGGCGGCGTCCCGGCCGTCAATCCGACGCCGGAATGCGGAAGCGGTGAATAACTTAAATTTTTGCGGACTTTGCAAACCGGCACCACCGCGCACTAAACTCCGGATCGTAACCATTAACAAGTCTACGCTACTATAAGAAAGGGAAGAGATGTATACCGACGATCCAAGTCCTCCGGTCTTCATCTCCACTCCGATCTCCCCGCGGGATCTCCGTCCGTCTCCTCCTCGTCGGAAAGGGCACCACGAAGCCGGGTACTTTTACGGGCTCCCGCCTCTATACCGAGGCAACTCGCGCATGAAGCCGGCAACTCGACATGCCCAAGGCTTGCTGTAGGATGTATAGGGTTTATCTCTTTGGGGTAGTGTTGCCATGATGGAGGAAACAAGATGATATGAAGAGAGGTGGTGAACTTTGATACAAAAAGAGAAATGAGAATAATTTCCATACAACAAAAGAAACACATCTCTCATTTTTCCCTTTTCTTCAAGTGTGGCCGGCCAACATATCAAATAGGAAATTGGTGGGAGGAAAAACCAAGGGAGGTGAGTGTAGGATCAAAAAATGGTGACCACATCCAAGGTCAAAGAAACATACACCATACTTCATATCAAATCCAACCATACCCTTTCATGTCACAATAAAGCAAAAGCATGGTGGGAAAAAAAATATGAAAGCTATCATATCAATCTTTTACAAGAAAACCCCTCCACAATTGTAATTTGCAAAACTGCAAATTACCCCCTCCATCGGAAAAGTCCGGCCGGGAAAGAACAAAGGAAAACCGGCCGGAACGGAATGCAAACTGGCAACTCCAGAAAACTGGTCCCGTAATAAATTATAGGAAAACCCCGATACTGTGCATACACACCCGCATCTGTATTCCGTCCGGATACAAATGCAAAGAGACAAAATCTACACTGTACTAAACTAGGACCGGCTTAAACCAAAGCCGGATAGTAATATCCGTTCGATCCTGATCCGTGCAATACCGCACGTATCTGATCGAACCCTGCCATATACCTATACGGCTACTAGTACAAACCGTCCGATCCTGATCCGTGCAATACCGCACGTATCTGATCGGACTCTGCCATATCTCCATACGGCCTCTACAGCCTTTCGCCCGAAAGCTGAGTAACTGAAAGTGTGGTGGACTCTAAAGACTCGTCAATACTATGGCTGTGGATTTAACCACTAGCACGTCAGAGGTATAAGCCAATACGTGACGGGCCACCAGCTATTGACCAAAAAGGGACGTCGATGAGCGAACTCATCCTGACACCCTACTGAGCCTGTCAGTGACAATATCCATGCAGTCCGGTCCGTTCGTCTATGAGTATCGCATGGCGGGCCTAGGGGGTTGGTAAAAGTCAGACCCCCAAAAGCGGTACAAGTCGTGTCGGAGTGTAGCCTAGAACACCCTGAGATACTACTGGAATACCTACCAGTAAATCTCCTTGCCTTGGCCAAGGACTTCGTGTAATGGCTCTCCTAGACACAGCACGACCTCACCCCCAATACCGGGAGAGACGAACCCCTGAAGATACGCTCACTGCCTCCATGTGGCTCGGGACTGTACCCAACTAAAACCTGTTTGCACGACTCCTTTGAGCCGTGGTAGGGTAGTAATCAAAGTACAGTGGGAACTCACACGAGACAAATGACGATCCCCAGGTCGATGAACTAACCTGCACACATGTCACCAGGGAACTGCCATCTGACGTCTGGTATATGACCAACTAGCATGTTCCCGGCGAGTCCTGTCCGGTGTACTCATAACCCAATGAGCACCTGTATACATCTTAGGTGATCCAACTGACACCAGTGGCTTGTGAGACCGGCCACCGCCCCTCGTCGGGGTCTCGACTGTATACACTAGTCTACTAATGGAGTATCGATGCCCGGTCTCGAAACTCCCACGACTAGGGACCTTTTAAGGATATGCTTGTAGACCCCCAGCTCCCACTTATATGATCGCCCTCATACTGCTGGTGGTCAAGCAAGAATCCTAGGGGCTCTATCAACGTGTAATAGCGACGTGTCATGTCACCTAAAGCAGTACACGATGATAAAGGTAAACCAGATAGCATACTATCATCTCGAGTAAGACTGTCCTACCGGGATAGGTCCTCCCTCAATCATTGCAATCACGTACCTGTGACCTAATAATTGACTCTGAGGGCACTATCTCCAACACGACAGACCGAAGTCTATCATCGAAGATATTGATGCATCATCTATAATTTCAACCAATGCATTTCCACTAAACATAGGTCATATACAACTTAACTTAAGCCTAATTTCACGGGGATCGTATTTCGTGATTTTGAACACTTTATTCCCGATTTCATTATAAGTCGTTGATGGTTCTAATCGCATGATTCTTGCGGACCCGCCCATATATCCGGGACCTTGTGCACTTGTGATAATCCGGCCATCGTATTTACATACAACAAATAAACTTGAACTTGCCATAATCTGCATCAAACAATATCAAGCCAACAATAAAAAAAGCGTTAACAACTTCATACAATCTCAGTCAAAACATGCGCAATCATATCTAGAGCTATGGTCTTCAAAATCCACTAGACTGCTTCTAACCGTTCCAAAGTGACAAGTTGTGAGATAACCCTCAAATCGCCTCTTCACTGCCAATTATGACCAGATAAGCACAAATAAGGAAAGAAGGGATCCGCTCACGAATCACCGTGAGACGGGCCTTTTAAAATTACCTTTCTCACTTGTCTAACCTAGGCACCACAAAGTCAAGTTTAGATAAACGATCGAATGCCCACAACCTTCCTCTGTCCTATTGAGCACGAAAGTCCTTAGTTGGCTGAGTCTAGATATTTTTTAATTAAACTCGAGGGTAATGCGTATGTTTTTAGTGATTTTTGGGGTCTTAGGGAGGGTGATGAAATCCCCACCCAATCTGAATTGATATTATAACCCCTTAAAGTCCGTATTATTTATGCAAAACAGTAACAAATATAAATCGAAAACACTTGCAAAAAACTTATTTGGCGGCGGCGCAAAGAATCCTGCACAAAAACAGTTTTATTGGAGAGAGGAAGAGAGTTTGTGCAAAGAAGAAACTTGCAATAAGCTTGCATTGACTTATATATATTCAGTTTTATGAACTATATTTTTTATGTAGTGTTGAAACAACCATTTTATAATACAAAATAATAAATATCAAACCGAACAAGATATTAGTACATATAGAAAATATAATTCATAAGACTAACAATCTTGCGCCCTATTAAATGTAATTGGAGTCCATTATAGAGAACAAAAATTGTTCATGTAAAATTTTGTTATCGTAAATCATATATACGAGAAGAAGAATCATTTTGAGGCAAAAATTGATATTTCAAATCTATACATGTTTTTAATATCAATTTAATACTTGCTAAAAATATAATTAGGAAAGTCGTTAGGTAAACATTTTTCGATTACATTTAAGTTACACACACTCACACGTTTGTGCATGTGCATATTTGTTAATTACATTTAAGTTACACACACTCACACGTTTGTTATCGTAAATCATATATACGAGAAGAAAAATCATTTCGAGACAAAAATTGATATTTCAAGTTGTCACGCCCCGCTTCCCAAAATACGGAATACGAGGGGTAGACAAGGCCAGCCATGCTCCTACGGTCAAGGAAATGTCCTGCCGTAGTCACACTTCGGCTTCTAGTTTATCATGGTAAACAGTAAACGATGCGCAGGTAATGAGAAATGCAGTAACTGAAAGATACGATATTATAAACTGACCTGAAGTGGAACAAATGAAAGTAACTCGGAATAGCAAGTCAAGAAGTCTGTGATGCACGTCTAGTTCTGATCCAAGCTAAATCTTCTCCTCACGATGAGCATGCATACTCAGGTCGTCAGAGCGACACAATAGCAATATAACATATATAAAATCAAGTGACAGTTCTAACAGTGGTAATAGATATGAATAACAGTAAATCAATGACAGCATGAATATGAATGTGCAGTAATCAATGCAGTGGAGCAGTAAAGCAGTATGACGATATGTCACGTATGTCAACACAGTATATAAGGTATATAAATGCCAGTAACCCTATCAGTCTCTAAGTCTCACTGTACAGGTCACTAAGCCTATCGTCAGTCCAAGTGTGAGAGTCAACCACTCACGAGTGTCCTCCACCCAAGGGTAGAACCCAAGGGCAAGGGACCACGGGCCCAACATGTAACAAGAATATCACGGTGTATATATCACGTACCCTGTAAATCTCCATATAACTCCCTAAATATATAAGCCGGCATGGGACTCCTGAGATTCTGTTGAACTCACACTTAAACTACCCCACACCCCGTGGTCTACATCAAACGCTAACCATCAACCTAAATACTAATCGATCCGTGACAAGTCTACGCGAGAGCTGGAGGCAGGACCTCCATCAAGCACGTCCCGACTAATACTTAAGATAAATGGCAGTGTCTGGTGTCTTATCTGTGACACCCGTGCAAACGATTCCATAAATGTCCCATTCCACTTATAGTCACACGTACATGCATCCCACAGACGTCGACAATGCAATAAGATAATAGGGTCACTGATTGTGTACAAGTACGTATCACTTTCACTTATTCACGGATACACGAACACTGACGTACTTGCCACAATCATCACTAAAATCTAACACTGGGTGAATGCACGATATCACTAGCTTATCACTGCAATGATATAGGTATGATATGATGCATGAACAGTATATAAGCATGATTAGGATGTTATGAAACAGTATTTTATCACTTGCACGGTTTATCATGGAATGTACGTGTACAGTTTAGCGAAATGATAAACAGGTGATAATTAGTGTGTTCAGTTAGCTATCCATCTAATTTGGTTTCAATCCAATCGGGTTCCAGAATCATTAATTATAACCATTTCATTTTAAGCGCTCGCGGCTGGAAATCTGGTTTCAGAATCAGAAGTCCATTTCGCAACGCATTTTGATCCCAGTTGGGATCGGATTTTGTCACGCCCCGCTTCCCAGAGTACGCAAGATTGGGCACGTGACATAGCCAACCATGCTACCTGTGGGTAGGAAGTATCCATCCACAGTCACATTACGGTTGTAGAGATATCAAGAACAAGATAAATAAACTAATCTAACACATGTCCAAATCCATAATAACAAGAGTCAATAAACAATAAGTGCGGAAGCAAATGATCCAATACAATAAATAACAGTACGTCCCATAATGCGGGCTCATATCTGGAAATGAAATGAAATAAATAAACTAAACACTATGGAACTCACAGATCAGCCTTCTGGCTGAAGTACTCCTGCTCGGCCGTCGATAGTGGTAAGGAATCTGAGCCATGCAAAACCCAGACGTCAGCGCGTCATGTCAACCAATAATATAATATAAACATAGTAATAAGCAATGCAGGGATGAACATGAATAAAGCAGTACTATGAAATAACAGTGCAGGGTAATGTGCAGTGGTAACTAAACTGTCCTATCAGGTTTCTACTCTAAAGTCTTTGAAATCAATTGGTGACTTGTCGATGTAACTCAATAGTATCCCGTGCATGCCCGGGACCACGGTCAAGACCCTCGGGGCTGAATCCGAGACGTGCCGCTAGGCAGTAAATAGGTAGCAGGATGGACGAGTGATGTCAGCATCATCACTCCCGGACTGGCCAAGCCCGTAAGACTGATCAGAACAGGTATCGAACTGTTGAGTTACAAGTCGGTTTCACTTTTGATTTTCCCATACCCCCAAGTTATGTATGTCAGGTCAGGTATTCAATAATCAAGAACTAATGCCAACACAGAATCGGTAACAGGTCAGGTTTGTCTGGATAGACAACAGGATTGGTCCATGAGGACCCCAAGTCAGGTTTGTTGGCATTAGGCATGAGATCGGGTAACAAGTCATATCGTGGTACAACAGGTTGAGTCGGTATGTCTATATATGTCATGTGTAGCAAGGTCAGGTCAATATGTAGTGCAATCGAGTACGTGCTCCCAACAGGTATACAATCGAACAATAAACAGCAGCAAGAATTTAAAGTAAACGGCAATGATAGTCACTTAATCACAATGGTGCTTTGTATTATCTTTATTAACAGGTTCAAGCACCCTTGGGGTGCAATAGTCACAAGGTGAAACAATATCAACAACATAAAGTAATGAAGCTACATGAATTTAAAACTAAAGCATAAATAATTGTCTCATGGATGATTTAACAAATAAAGTAAGGACGATCTAATTGGTTTAGTTAGTTAGAGTATGGATTGATAGCAGACCGATTAATTACAAGAAACTACTATAATGATTCAATGTTAAGGATAGTTGCAACCGTCAATTCTGAGTTATACTATAATATCGATATTACCATCAACTGTGTGGTTATATTAAATAATATGATAATTAAGTGTATAGCAAGACTTGATCTTGTATTAGCATGTTAGAGCAAGTATTCGGATACTTGCCTCGACGGTTTCGCAAACCGGAAAACACGAATAACAGTCGGCGGAAAACACGAGACGGATGCACGGGCCACGGATCGAGTCCAAACAGCGAACAGCGGGACCACACGGACCAGAGTACTTCGCTGGAGAGTCGGGTCCAGTCGTCAGCACGGCCGGAATCCGGCGAAATGTCAAAACGGCGACTAAGTTAGCAAAATACGATACACGTATACTAAAGACCAGCGAGGTGGGGTTAACACGAATGGAAAGGTAAAGGGATGCTTACAGGGAAGAACCAGGGGGCAACCACGACGGGCTCGACGGCGATGGGACGCCGGCGAGGCAGCGACGGCGAGCAGCGAAGGCTGAAAAGTTTCAGGGTTCGTTGGAAAGGGTGGTGCGATGAGTAGAGGAGGGTGCTGGCCGGCTCTGGTGTTCAGGGGAAGAATGAGGTGATCGGCGGTGGCTCTGGCAACGACGGCGGGGTCGACGGTGTCCTTTTCCGGCGAACCAGAGGGTTAGGTGATGGAGTTGGGCTCGGGTTCTGTCGTGGCCGGCGAGGGAAGGAGGAAGAAGATGAGGAGGTCGGAACGAGGGTGAAGGGATGAAGTCGACGTCGTCGGCGATGGGAGGCGGCGGCGACGGCGGCACAGCGGTGCAGGGCGGTGGCGTTGGCTGCAGCGCTGCAGGGAAGGAGAGAGCAGAGGAGGACGGAGGTGCGGCGTAGGCAAGGGTGCTGGTGGTGGTCTCGTCGGCGCGGGGACTGCGGCGGCGACGGCGACGAGAGGCTAGGGTTTGATGGGGTGTTCGGGGGTTTCTCGTGGGGTTTTCTGCGATGGGAACGAGGGAACTGTTTGGGAAAATATAAAAGAGAGAGAGAGAAGATTATAGGAGAGAGATAGAGAGAGATTGTTAGAGAGAGAGAGAGAATAAGATTGGAGAGAGATAGAGAGAGATTGAGAAACGGAGAGAGAGAGAGAGAGTGTTGGTGGGGCCCACGAGGGTTTTAGCCCCTCGTGATTGGCCAGAGGGAAAATCGTGGGTTAATTATAAAAGATTTAAAAAGATTTAAAACGTTAGTATAGGAAACAGAATATATATATATTATATAGTTTAGATTATATAATTAAATGGGCTTTTCGGCGCTAAATGAAACATTTCCAAATCGCGTCCGGGTTGCGCCCAAATGTTTCAAATTCAAATAATAGGATTTTAAGCGAGTTCCAAATTTTGAAATGAGGTGTTTTATGATTAAAATGCATGCCTCCAAGTCGGACACTTGCACGCGCGCGTAGCTGTCCAAACTTGCCCGTTTCGCCGAACGGGATGAAATCTCGACACGCGGACGCTACCACGCGACTAGTGGCGACGAGTAAGCCAATATGGATATTTTTAATTTCATTTTAGGTGTTAAAATTTGTTATAGGCGAAAATGACTTAGCCGGTTAAAATTTAGCAAAAATCACCAAACAAGCAAGATAGTTGAAATGAGCAATTTATAACACTCAACTAGTACCAGAAAATAGTATTATTGGGCTCGGGTGTTACATCATACCCAACTACAAAAAGAATTTCGTCCTCGAAATTCCAAGAATACAAGATAGCTAATTACAGGAAAAGGTGAAGAAATTTCTGCCGGATCTCGTCTTCTCGCTCCCAAGTGGATTCTCCATGCGATCGGTTACCCCAAGAAACTAGCACAAGGGAGATAACCTTGTTCTTAAGAACCTTTTCTCTTCGATCCTTGATTTCAACTGGTCGCTGCTCAAAAGTTAGGTCCTCCCGTACAGTCAACTCCGAATGATCTAAGACGTGAGTCTCATCTCGGACATACCTCCGTAGTTGAGATACATGAAACACATCGTGCACTCCTGCCAATGACTGTGGTAACGCCAAACGGTACGCTACCTCTCCAACACGCTCCAATATCTCGAAGGGTCCAACGAATCGAGGACTAAGCTTTCCCCGACTCCCAAAGCGAATCACCCCTCTAGTCGGTGATATCTTCAGGAATACCAAATCACCCACGGCGAACTCTAGAGGTCTTCTTGACGTGTCAGCCCAACTTTTCTGTCTGTCTTGAGCTGCCTTCATATGCTTCCTGATTGTATTCACCTTCTCGACTGTCTGTACCACCAAATCTGGTCCTAGTAATCTTCGTTCACCAACATCATCCCAACAAACAGGTGAACGGCACTTACGATCATACAACGCTTCAAACGGAGCCATCCGAATAGTCGCTTGGAAGCTATTGTTGTACGAAAACTCCACCAGGTGTAGATGATCCTCCCAGGAACCTTTGAAGTCCAACATGCAAGCCCTCAACATATCTTCAAGGGTCTGGATCGTTCTCTCTGATTGTCCATCAGTCTGAGGATGATAAGCTGTGCTAAACTTCAATCGAGTCCCCAAACTTTCTTGTAAACTCCTCCAGAAGTGCGACAAGAACCGAGTGTCCCGATCGGACACGATGCTCACCGGTACTCCATGCAATCTTACAATCTCCTGCATGTACCGCTCTGCCAAAGTCTCCGTCGATTGACCAACCCGAAAAGGAATAAAGTGAGCTGCCTTGGTCAACCGATCGACAATCACCCATACCGCATTGTTACCCTTTGGACTCCGCGGTAAAGCCGTCACGAAATCCATGGTTATATGTTCCCACTTCCACTGAGAAATCGGAAGTGGTTGGAACAAACCAGCAACCCTTTGGTGTTCCGCCTTGACTTGCTGACACACCAAGCACTTAGCCACGAAGCGAGCAATCTCCCGTTTCATACCTTCCCACCAGAAGTGCTGTCGAATATCTCGGTACATCTTGGTCCCTCCTGGATGTACAGAGTAAGCTGAACTGTGTGCCTCCTTCATAAGCTCTTCACGCACATCCCCTTTTGGCACACACACACGGCTGCCATATCTCAACGAACCGTCTTCGTGGATCAGTAAATCGGTTCGTAGTCCGGCTTCAACCTGCTCTTGAAACTTTTGCAGTTTAGGATCCTGCGATTGTGCCGCTTTAATCTTCTCAACTAAGGACGACTGTACTTGCAATTGCATCAACTGTCCCATAGCATGTGGTAGCACAACCTCCAAGTCAAATCTCCGAAAATCCGCAATGATCTCCCTTTGTGCGGTCAATACCTGAATCGCTGGTAACCGACTAAGTGCATCCGGCACGACGTTAACCTTTCCCGGATGGTACTTAAGATCAAGGTCGTAGTCGGCCATCAGCTCCAACCATCTGCGTTGCCTCATGTTCAACTCCTTCTGAGTGAACACATACTTCAAACTCTTGTGATCTGTAAAGATTTCGACTCTCTCGCCCAAAAGGTAGTGTCTCCAAATCTTCAAGGCGAAGATCACTGCTGCAAGCTCCAAGTCATGAGTCGGATAATTCTTCTCATGAGTCTTCAGTTGTCTTGATGCGTAAGCTACGACCTTCCCATTCTGCATCAAAACACATCCCAATCCTTTTCCAGATGCGTCGCTGTGAATCACCAGTCCTCCTGAATTATCTGGTACGGTCAGGATAGGGGCGGTTATCAACTTCTGCTTCAACGTCTCGAAGGCCAATGCACATCCCTCCGTCCAAACAAACAGTACCTCCTTGCGTGTGAGCTTGGTTAACGGCTCTGCCAAACGAGCGAAGTTCTCCACAAATCTCCTGTAGTATCCGGCGAGTCCAATAAAACTTCTTATTTCCGCAACATTCTTTGGAATAGGCCAATCTCGAACTGCTGCAATCTTTTCGGGATCGACGGCGATTCCATCGCCCGACACGACATGCCCCAGAAATTTCACTTCTTCCAGCCAGAATTCGCACTTACTCATCTTCACGAATAATTTCTCCTGTCTCAGCGTCTGCAGCGCGATCTTTAAATGCTCAGCATGTTCCTCCGGACTCTTCGAGTACACCAGAATATCGTCAATGAATACCATAATAAACTGGTCCAAGAATGGTGAAAAGACCCTGTTCATCAAATCCATGAATATTGCCGGCGCATTCGTCACTCCGAAGGG
The DNA here is from genome assembly GCA_030015575.1 of Agapanthus africanus. NCBI lineage: Eukaryota > Viridiplantae > Streptophyta > Magnoliopsida > Asparagales > Amaryllidaceae > Agapanthus > Agapanthus africanus. The sequence continues at coordinate 401,942,363 of CM057349.1, read as the reverse complement.
CATCACCAGATACTCGAAATGTCCATATCGAGTTCGAAACGCCGTCTTGCAAATGTCTTCTGCTTTCACTCGGACCTGATGATATCCGGATCGTAAATCCAGTTTCGAGAATACCCTCGCGCTACTAAGCTGCTCAAAAAGTTCTCCAATGCGAGGGATCGGGTATTTGTTCTTAATAGTCACCCGGTTCAATTCTCGATAATCAATGCACATCCTTCTCGTGCCATCCTTTTTCTTTACTAAAAGAACTGGAGCTCCCCAAGGCGAGTTGCTGCTTCGAATCCAACCCTTCTCAAGTAATTCACCAACTTGTTTCTTAACTTCTTCCAATTCCACTGGTGCCATCGGATAATAAGATTTTGATACTGGCGCTGCACCAGGAATAAGGTCAATCGCGAACTCCACATCTCGCTTCGGCGGTAAGCCCGATATATCTTCAAATACATCCATAAAGTCGCGAACAACTGCCGGCTCTTCATTACTATCCACTTCCATTGTCGCAAGAACACTGTTTGTCAGCCTAGCCCTAAACTCGACTGGCCCGACAGAGCTGCTTCCCCCAGTAAAGGTAAACTCAGGGTGTCCGGGAATTTGGAAAATTACCTTCCTTGCCCTACAGTCAATGTGGGCGTGGAAAGTGCCAAGGAAATCCATTCCCAAGACAACTTCATAGCTGCCCGTATCTATCACCAAGAAATCTGCAAAAAGCTCCCGTCCGCAAACAACAACTGTACAATCTCTACATTCCTTACTAGCTATGATTTTCCCATTCCCAGTGTGTATGTCCCAAAAACTAGACAGGGTCGTGCAGGTAATCGAGTGTGTAGTTATAAATTTGGATGACATAAAACAGTGGGATGCTCCGGAATCAAATAATGCCAATGCGGGAAAACCATGAACGAGTAAAGTACCTGAAACCACTTCTCCTGATGCCTTAACTTCCTCAGTTGTCAACGTGAAAGCTCGAGCCTGATTTGGTCCTTGAGTCAGCTGTTTCTGCCGTTGGAACGGTCTCTGCGGAGGCTTCTGTATATCATCTCTCGTGCGAAGCTTCGACGGACAGGCACCAACTGCGTGATCGGCTGCTCCACAAACCAGACAAAGTCCCAGTCTTCTTCTACACTCCTTATGCACGTGCCCAGGTAAGTGGCAGTAGTCACAGGTCACGCTCTTCCTTCGGTCAACGATCACAGGCTTCTTCATGGGTGCTACACCTCGACGGTCCACTGGAATACTTCTGCGCCCATGATCTCGGTTAGGTACAAATGCGGGCTTCCTGGCCGCAACTGCTGTCTGCTGAAGGTTCCCTTTCATTCCCGATAAACTCTGCTGCTCTCTGGCTGCCGTAAGAACCTGCGAGAAAGTGGTCAAACCCAGGGAGACGATCTGCCTCTGGATGTCCACATCCAAACTGCGCAAGAACCTTCGCGCCCTGTCTGCCTCCTTGGAGACTAAGGGTCCAGCGAAGCGGCTGAGCCTCGTCCATTCCGCTGCATGTACGTCCACAGGTGCTCCATTTTGCCTCAGCCCAATAAATTTCTCTTCCATTTCCTCCCTGCAGTCCGTGGGAAGAACTTCTCCAGGAAACTTTTAGAGAAATCCGCCCAACTGATTGGCTTGGGCAAACGGGTCTCCTCCACAAGCCACCACTCTCGGGCGTAATCCACCAGCTGAATGCGCACTACATCAACTCTCTTGCCTTCTGGGATCTGTGCCGCAATCAGTAAATTCTCCGTGTCCACTAGCCACTGCTCGGCTGGCAATGGCTCCTCCAAACCAGTGAAAGTAGTAGGACCCAATCGTCTGAAATCTGCCACGGTCCCTACTCGGTCAACTGGCTTCGCTACAGCGGTGTTTACAGACTACTGAATAGCCTGCAAACCCTCCTGAAATGAATCTGCTTGCTGCTAGATCAGCTCAGTTTGCCTCTTCTGATTCTCCAACATCCCACGTATCACTCCTAACATGGCGGCTTCATCCACGCGCCTCTGATATGTCTTGAAATTCTTATCTGCCATGGTCCTGAAATCAAAACAAACAACATTAGCATGATGATAGATTCAATATATAAATCAAGGCTAGAACTCCAAGATACTTAAATAGAGTACCGCATTGTAGCTATGCCGCGGTATCATAGCCGCAATTACTTAACTCCACCCAAGTCGCCTAAGTCCTAGAGATAACAAGGAATCAGGTTTTCGAGTTGACAAATGCAAAGTAAGTTTGCATGTCGACATGATCCGGAAGAATGATTCAAGGATGGTAAAACGGTCAAGGTGGCAGGACATGTTTCCTAATCACGGGTATTCTGATTCGTGTATCGGGTACAATACCCAACTACAAAAGAATCAACCCAACTAACCCATGGCTCTGATACCAAAAGAACCATGTCACGCCCCGCTTCCCAGAGTACACAAGATTGGGCATGTGACATAGCCAACCATGCTACCTGTGGGTAGGAAGTATCCATCCACAGTCACATTACGGTTGTAGAGATATCAAGAACAAGATAAATAAACTAATCTAACACATGTCCAAATCCATAATAACAAGAGTCAATAAACAATAAGTGCGGAAGCAAATGATCCAATACAATAAATAACAGTACGTCCCATAATGCGGGCTCACATCTGGAAATGAAATGAAATAAATAAACTAAACACTATGGAACTCACAGATCAGCCTTCTGGCTGAAGTACTCCTGCTCGGCCGTCGATAGTGGTAAGGAATCTGGGCCATGCAAAACCCAGACGTCAGCGCGTCATGTCAACCAATAATATAATATAAACATGGTAATAAGCAATGCAGGGATGAACATGAATAAAGCAGTACTATGAAATAACAGTGCAGGGTAATGTGCAGTGGTAACTAAACTGTCCTATCAGGTGTCTACTCTAAAGTCTTTGAAATCAATTGGTGACTCGTCGATATAACTCAATAGTATCCCGTGCATGCCCGGGACCACGGTCAAGACCCTCGGGGCTGAATCCGAGACGTGCCACTAGGCAGTAAATAGGTAGCAGGATGGACGAGTGATGTCAGCATCATCACTCCCGGACTGGCCAAGCCCGTAAGACTGATCAGAACATGTATCGAACTGTTGAGTTACAAGTCGGTTTCACCTTTGATTTTCCCATACCCCCAAGTTATGTATGTCAGGTCAGGTATTCAATAATCAAGAACTAATGCCAACACAGAATCGGTAACAGGTCAGGTTTGTCTGGATAGACAACAGGAGTGGTCCATGAGGACCCCAAGTCAGGTTTGTTGGCATTAGGCATGAGATCGGGTAACAAGTCATATCGTGGTACAACAGGTTGAGTCGGTATGTCTATATATGTCATGTGTAGCAAGGTCAGGTCAATATGTAGTGCAATCGAGTACGTGCTCCCAACAGGTATACAATCGAACAATAAACAGCAGCAAGAATTTAAAGTAAACGGCAATGATAGTCACTTAATCACAATGGTGCTTTGTATTATCTTTATTAACAGGTTCAAGCACCCTTGGGGTGCAATAGTCACAAGGTGAAACAATATCAACAACATAAAGTAATGAAGCTACATGAATTTAAAACTAAAGCATAAATAATTGTCTCATAGATGATTTAACAAATAAAGTAAGGACGATCTAATTGGTTTAGTTAGTTAGAGTATGGATTGATAGCAGACCGATTAATTACAAGAAACTACTATAATGATTCAATGTTAAGGATAGTTGCAACCGTCAATTCTGAGTTATACTATAATATCGATATTACCATCAACTGTGTGGTTATATTAAATAATATGATAATTAAGTGTATAGCAAGACTTGATATTGTATTAGCATGTTAGAGCAAGTATTCGGATACTTGCCTCGACGGTTTCGCAAACCGGAAAACACGAATACACAGTCGGCGGAAAACACGAGACAGATGCACGGGCCACGGATCGAGTCCAAACAGCGAACAGCGGGACCACACGGACCAGAGTACTTCGCTGGAGAGTCGGTTCCAGTCGTCGGCAAGGCCGGAATCCGGCGAAATGTCAAAACGGCGACTAAGTTAGCAAAATACGATACACGTATACTAAAGACCAGCGAGGGGGGGTTAACACGAATGGAAAGGTAAAGGGATGCTTCCAGGGAAGAACCAGGGGGCAACCACGACGGGCTCGACGGCGATGGGACGTCGGCGAGGCAGCGACGGCGAGCAGCGAAGGCTGAAAAGTTTCAGGGTTCGCTGGAAAGGGTGGTGCGATGAGTAGAGGAGGGTGCTGGCCGGTTCTGGTGTTCAGGGGAAGAATGAGGTGATCGGCGGTGGCTCTGGCAACGACGGCGGGGTCGACGGTGTCCTTTTCCGGCGAACCAGAGGGTTAGGTGATGGAGTTGGGCTCGGGTTCTGTCGTGGCCGGCGAGGGAAGGAGGAAGAAGATGAGGAGGTCGGAACGAGGGTGAAGGGATGAAGTCGACGTCGTCGATGATGGGAGGCGGCGGCGACGGCGGCACAGCGGTGCAGGGCGGTGGCGTTGGCTGCAGCGCTGCAGGGAAGGAGAGAGCAGAGGAGAACGGAGGTGCGGCGTAGGCAAGGGTGCTGGTGGTGGTCTCGTCGGCGCGGGGACTGCGGCGGCGACGGCGACGAGAGGCTAGGGTTTGATGGGGTGTTCGGGGGTTTCTCGTGGGGTTTTCTGCGATGGGGACGAGGGAACTGTTTGGGAAAATATAAAAGAGAGAGAGAGAAGATTATAGGAGAGAGATAGAGAGAGATTGTTAGAGAGAGAGAGAGAGAATAAGATTGGTGAGAGATAGAGAGAGATTGAGAAACGGAGAGAGAGAGAGAGAGTGTTGGTGGGGCCCACGAGGGTTTTAGCCCCTCGTGATTGGCCAGAGGGAAAATTGTGGGTTAATTATAAAAGATTTAAAAAGATTTAAAACGTTAGTATAGGAAACAGAATATATATATATTATATAGTTTAGATTATATAATTAAATGGGCTTTTCGGAGCTAAATGAAACATTTCCAAATCGCGCCCGGATTGCGCCCAAATGTTTCAAATTCAAATAATAGGATTTTAAGCGAGTTCCAAATTTTGAAATGAGGTGTTTTATGATTAAAATGCATGCCCCCAAGTCGGACACTTGCACGCGCGCGTAGCTGTCCAAACTTGCCCGTTTCGCCGAACGGGATGAAATCTCGACACGCGGACGCTACCACGCGACTAGTGGCGACGAGTAGGCCAACATGGATATTTTTAATTTCATTTTAGGTGTTAAAATTTGTTATAGACGAAAATGACTTAGCCGGTTAAAATTTAGCAAAAATCACCAAACAAGCAAGATAGTTGAAATGAGCAATTTATAACACTCAACTAGTACCAGAAAATAGTATTATTGGGCTCGGGTGTTACAGATTTTAGCGACGCTACAGTTAGATGAATTATAGGGTTTTCAGTAAAGTTTTCAACGCAACAAACGAATCTTCAATCGCGTCTGTACGTTAGGAGTTATAATCTGTTTAATATTAACATGTCAATTCTGATTCTGCTGGGACTGTTATGTGTCCCGATCTATTAAATTACAGATTAAATATCAAACGGTAACGAAACAGAATGAAACCAATTGCGTTGTATAGCTAACAGAGTTACCTATAATAAGCAGCGGAGTTCCGCAACCTACGAGTTAAGGAAAACCTATGGTATCCAATACGGAACAGAAAGCACGACTGGAGTCGCTTTGGACTGCAGTCCAGGGTCGCACTCCGATACGAATATCATCCCAATTTAAGTACAGGAGTATAGGGTTAAAGTTCGTCGAGTTGGCTTCAATTTGAGCCCTCGAACGCACCATTCAAATATGTATACAATTTATAATGAATTTATTCGTTTTCAGGTACGAGGAAATTATAGTTTTAATGGCTTATTTGGGGGTATCAATTTTAGTCCTTAGCAGTCATATTATCAAATGAAATTTGCACAAGATGTTCATCACAGCAAGGGCCAATGTAAATAATCCAGTTCCGTCAATTTAGAAAAGTATTTTCTTTGGGAAAACACGTCGAACAGGTAAATAGTGTACGTTTTCAGGAATGGTAACATAGCAATTTATATGATTTGGATTTGTAACATAAATAGAATAGCATGAAGCAAGTAGGGAACTTGCCTGGAAAGGTGTCGGCGACAGTCCGGCAGCAGCAATAGCATGATCGTGTCGCGGGCGCAGCCCAGGTTCGGCCTTCGGAATCGGATAATTGCACTCATTCCAGTTAATCTCCGTGCAACCATTTTCATCACCGTCCCGAGTTGTTTCTGGTTTTGATCCTGACCGACGCGATCAATCCCGAACTTCAGTCCATTCACAGCCGATATGACAGACATTGCTGGGGTGACAACTCCATCTGCTATCCCCATAGCGGTACCAAAAGCACCAGGACAAACAGCAGCTTCTTCAGTGGTTATGAGGTCTCAAGATTCTCCTTGATCTTTAAAGACCTTCCAAGCTCTGGGGATGGAACCTTCAACCGGAAACTTGATATCCGGGCATCAGAGGGTAATTGGTTCGGGAGAAGACCGGCCTTCGCATTTCTGCAAGACAAAGAATATAAAGCAAATGTTCCTCCTTCACCATCATCGTTGCCCTAAGGAACCACCATAATGTACTTCACAAGTGGTATCAAGATCAAAGTGTACAGAACAGGAGAGAGTGCTCCAATCACGTCTTCCTTCCCGCTAATCTGATACTTGTTAAACATAACATCAAATGTATACAAGGGACTAGTTCCAACATCACCAAATACTACTCCAAGTGTCTGAAGTGTGAGCACAATGCTTCTGCACAAATTGAAGTCCACAATCATTCCGATAAGCTCCAGGGACCTCAATCGCCTCCACATCAAAGGAATCGATCCTGGGCCCAGTCCTGATCAATCGCTGCTCACCATTATCGTCGTCTTCTTCCTCGGATTCGAAGCTCATCCGACGAGTCGAACGCTCGCCTACATCCTTGTCGCCCTCCGCATTGGAATCGTCCTCGTCTTGGATCACCCATCTCGATTCGATCGAATCCATCTTCGAGAGGCTGCTGCCGTTGCTGCTGGCGGTGGCGGGGGCAGCGGTCCCGTTCTGGGGTCTCTCTCATCCCTCCGCCATTACTAGGGATTTGCTCCGATGATTCGAATCCAATGAATTTGGGTCTGGGGTTTAGAACCGTGCCCACAGAGAGACACGGAAAGAGTGGGGTTAGGGTGAGGCGATGAAGGGGGAGGAGATTCGTCGTCGTCGTCGTCGAGGGGAGTGGCTGCAACTTGGAGGCGGTGGGTTGAGGTTGGGTTTGCGAGAGAGAGAGATCTGAGAAGGAGTTGGAGACGGGGAGTTTGAGGGAGTCGCGAGCGTGGTCGGGGTTGCGGGGACGTGGACAACGGCACGGGCGACGTGCGCGTCGTGGGTTGGAAAGAGCGGGAAAAAGTTTAGAAGGGAGGAAGACGAGAACGAGGGAGGGAGCGAGCGATTGGGTGTTTTGAGAGGAGAGAGGGAGGAATGGAGACGAGGCGTGCGTTCGTGATAACGCTCGCGAGTGGGGGCGACAAGAGCGCGAGCGTGGGCGAGGAAGGCGGCGGAGAAGGTGGATCGCACGCGAGATTGGCGGGAGAGCCGTTGGGAAGAAGGTGCTGTAGGGAGCGGGTCGGGTCGAAGCGGGTGCGGGCGTGGGCATAAGTGAAGCGGGCCAAGGGGTAATAAGAAAAATATAAGGAAATTGGAGGGAAGAGGGGGACGGGCTGAGGGGATGAGTGGGCCGGGCCAACGCAGAGAAGAAATGAATTTAAATGTAAAATAAAGAGAAACGGGCCGGGCTGAAGGGAAAAAGGAATAAGTTTATTAAGAAACAAGATGGGCCGCTGGCTAAAGAAAGGCTAAAGTTTGGGTTTAAAAGAAAATTAAATTTAGGTTATGGGAATTGATTTAGGAGATGGGCCGAGGGATTTTAAAGTTTTGGGTTAAATTTTGGAAGGGGAAAAATGGGTTTTAAAAGAGAAAAATGAATTTAAATAAGGGAATGGGAATTGGGGTTATGTTAAAAGAAAATGGTGTTGGTTAAGGGAATTTGTTGGAAAAATATAATATGGTTTGGGTTTTGGGGTTTTGAAATAAATAAACTAATAAATAATTATAAGAAAATTTGAATAACTTTTATAAATGAAATGGAAATACAGTTATTAGTATAAAAAGGGGCCGGGTATTACATCATACCACCCTTATCAAAAATTTCGTCCTCGAAATTTAAAGAAACAACAAGCTATAAAATAATAAGCGAAGAGTTATCATATCGAACACTAATACATGTGGATTTACTTAAAACGGTTTGACAAAATCTGAAGGTACTTAAATATATATATATATATATATATATATATATATATATATATATATATATATATATATATATAAGAACTATGTACGAAAGATAGGTCTAATAAGTATAAGGCAAGAATAACTATAAGAGCAACTACGAGTATACGAGAATATAGGTATCAATAACGAACAATAATAATCAAAGTGTGTTCGATAAAAGTCGAAACCATATATGTGCACATTTAAGTTTATTAAAACAAGCAGAAAAAGTATAAGGCTCAACTATTTATATAGTAAACATAAGTACAAACCCGAAAATAAAGTAACGACAATAATGTAGTGAAAACTAGTCAGTAGGTTAAAACATTTTAGGAAAATGTATCGAAAATAGGGTTAAAATGATTTAGAAAACTGGTATAGCGAAATTAAGAAACATAGACCAAAAGTATGCGCGGTGTAAGGTTGCGCTACTAAAGTGAGAATAATAATAATGCACTTAAAATACATAAAACGGGGTAATCATTAACACGTACTCTTTGACAAATTTAAAGTACTGAAAACTAAATTTTTGAATAACAGTGTCCCTAAATATAATTAGGGTAATAGGAAAACACAAATAGGTATAGGGCTAGATAGGGTAATGATTATAAGGAAGTGTGGCTCAAACAAAAGGTTGAAGTGTGTCGGCTTTAGGCTGAAGATCAAGGAGATTGGGATCGGGTCAGCACAGGAAGTAGGGGTGAGCAACAAAACAATACAAAAGGAAAAGTGTGGGGGAAACAGCAGTTGGTACAACAGACGAATCAAAATTTGAAGAGTTAATGAATTCGGAAGTTTCACAGGAACTATTCTCCTCCCAGAAGGATCTCAAACAGAGTACAGACGAAGGATGAATGGTGGTTCATTCCAAGGATCAGAGTGCGGTACTTTCCAATTGAAACGAGGGTGAAAAACTTTACAACAAGTAGGGGTGGACAGTCAGAGATCTCAGCAGAAAGATAAATGGATAGGGGCAATAAACAAGTATCAAACGAACCAATAATCAAAAGGTTTACGAATCCAAAAGATTTACTTTATTCAAGAAAAATTTGAAACAAGACATTCTCAAGGACGATAAGTGGCCCTAAACTATACACATTTTATTTGGCCAGAAAGGCAACATCCCAAAGGAATTCTGTCAGTCGCGGTTGTGGAGATTCAGCAGGTTGCGGTAGGCTCGCGCACTCAGGTAGGGGCGTCCATTCCCACAGCGTCTCGCGGGGACTGCCAAAGGGAGTTCTTCCACGGCAGGGTCCTGATCTTCTGGTCCTTCATCCCCAGATAAAGCTTCTTCATCGAGATCTGATTCCATGTGATTTTCTTCTTCTGGATTTTCTTCCACGGGTTTTCCTCAACTGGATTTTCTTCTACCGGGTCCTCATCGGGATCTTCTTCTATCTGGTCTTCCTCTACAGGGTTCTCTTCGGGATCTTCTTTCTCTTCATCAGAATCAGCTATCATGTCGAACTCTGGCGTGGCTGCTCCTTCGCCCTCTGGAACGTGGTTTCCGAGATTGGCTTGGGGACCGTTGACCTCATCATCGGAACTTGTCAGTGTGTGATCTAAGGAAACGCATGACTGTGCATCCTCGTCTAGATGCGGCGCTGCTCCAGGGTGGGCCATGGTCTGAAAGAAAGAGAGTCATGCTTAGACAATGGAATGAATAAGGAAAATGGCCAAGTGTACGAAGTATGGAAAGATATGCGATGGCAGGAATTGTAAAATCACGATTAAAATGTTATGCTACTGAATAGTATGAACAAGGGAAATGACAAGGGAATGATACATATAATACGATTCAAATTTTATTGCATTCAACTAAAAGTTCGACTGATACAAAGATTCAAACGGAAGGAAACATTCATAAAAACGACAATATTATTACTGAAAGTAGATAACATGAAAAATCATTCTTCGACTACTATAACATTGCATTCTCGTCGCGTGAGTTGAATCCTGCGTTTGATCCGCCTTACCGTCGAAGTCCGAACTACGCGGCAATCCTCACTTAGCAGAAGTGGGGAGTGTGGACGAGTTTCTTCCTTGCAGTTCTTTCCCTTCTGGGCAGCTGTTGATGAGGTGTTTGTTGGACCCGCATATCAAACATTTCCCTTGGGCGCGGCGACAATCCTTCTGAAGATGTCCTGGTCTCTTGCAATATCCACAACAAGGGTTCTTCTGGTGCTTCTGTTGACGCTTCATCTTTTTCTCCTTTCCTCGTCCAATAGGGATCCCTTTATGATAGGAGGCTCCCGCTGAGGTCTGACTCACCTGTCTTCTCAGCCCTTCAGCTAATAAGTCGTTTGTTCGCTCCTGGGCTTCCTTTAAACCTTGCAGTGCACTAAGGATCTCAACTGTTTGATTCTGGGGAGTGGATATAGATGAAGAGTCGTTGGAAGACATGATCCTGAAACAATAATTTTGAGGATGATATAAGGCACAAGCTATAAGATTCAAGATATAATATGGATTGGACAAAGATTCAAGAATATCAGATGCGACGAAATTCATTGCAAATGGAAAAATCAACAGTATGAATCTGAGTCACTTAAACAGAGTATGGTAGTGTAACTGTGACATAGTTCACAATTACAACCACGTAACTTTGCCAAGTCATCTGAAACCTTAGCGAATGGATAGCAGAACACTCAATGAGAATATGGATCGAGGATATCAAGTTTACAATCTAGACTGAGGGATGTCTTAGACTGTCAAGCTATACACGGAAGACTGCAATCCCAATTTATGCAAAACCTGGCTCTGATACCAACTAAACCATGTCACGCCCCGCTTCCCAAAATACGGAATACGAGGGGTAGACAAGGCCGGCCATGCTCCTACGGTCAAGGAAATGTCCTGCCGTAGTCACACTTCGGCTTCTAGTTTATCATGGTAAACAGTAAACGATGCGCAGGTAATGAGAAATGCAGTAACTGAAAGATACGATATTATAAACTGACCTGAAGTGGAACAAACGAAAGTAACTCGGAATAGCAAGTCAAGAAGTTTGTGATGCACGTCTAGTTCTGATCCAAGCTAAATCTTCTCCTCACGCTGAGCATGCATACTCAGGTCGTCAGAACGACACAATAGAAATATAACATATATAAAATCAAGTGACAGTTCTAACAGTGGTAATAGATATGAATAACAGTAAATCAATGACAGCATGAATATGAATGTGCAGTAATCAATGCAGTGGAGCAGTAAAGCAGTGTGACGATATGTCACGTATGTCAACACAGTATATAAGGTATATAAATGCCAGTAACCCTATCAGTCTCTAAGTCTCACTGTACAGATCACTAAGCCTATCGTCAGTCCAAGTGTGAGAGTCAACCACTCGCGAGTGTCCTCCACCCAAGGGTAGAACCCAAGGGCAAGGGACCACGGGCCCAACATGTAACAAGAATATCATGGTGTATATATCACGTACCCTGTAAATCTCCATATAACTCCCTAAATATATAAGCCGGCATGGGACTCCCGAGATTTTGTTGAACTCACACTTAAACTACCCCACACCCCGTGGTCTACATCAAACGCTAACCATCAACCTAAATACTAATCGATCCGTGACAAGTCTACGCGAGAGCTGGAGGCAGGACCTCCATCAAGCACGTCCCGACTAATACTTAAGATAAATGGCAGTGTCTGGTGTCTTATCTATGACACCCGTGCAAACGCTTCCATAAATGTCCCATTCCACTTATAGTCACACGTACACGCATCCCACAGACGTCGACAATGCAATAAGATAATAGGGTCACTGATTGTGTACAAGTACGTATCACTTTCACTTATTCACGGATACACGAACACTGACGTACTTGCCACAATTATCACTAAAATCTAACACTGGGTGAATGCACGATATCACTAGCTTATCACTGCAATGATATAGGTATGATATGATGCATGAACAGTATATAAGCATGATTAGGATGTTATGAAACAGTATTTTATCACTTGCACGGTTTATCATGGAATGTACGTGTACAGTTTAGCGAAATGATAAACAGGTGATAATTAGTGTGTTCAGTTAGCTATCCATCTAATTTGGTTTCAATCCAATCGGGTTCCAGAATCATTAATTATAACCATTTCATTTTAAGCGCTCGCGGCTGGAAATCTGGTTTCAGAATCAGAAGTCCGTTTCGCAACGCATTTTGATCCCAGTTGGGATCGTATTTTAGCGACGCTACAGTTAGATGAATTCTAGGGTTTTCAGTAAAGTTTTCAACGCAACAAACGGATCTTCAATCGCATCTGTACGTTAGGAGTTATAATCTGTTTAATATTAACATGTCAATTCTAATTCTGCTGGGACTGTTATGTGTCCCGATCTATTAAATTACAGATTAAATATCAAACGGTAACGAAACAGAATGAAACCAATTGCGTTGTCTAGCTAACAGAGTTACCTATAATAAGAAGTGGAGTTCCGCAACCTACGAGTTAAGGAAAACCTATGGTATCCAATACGGAACAGAAAGCACGACTGGAGTCACTCTGGACTGCAGTCCAGGGTCGCACTCCGATACGAATATCATCCCAATTTAAGTACAGGAGTATAGGGTTAAAGTTCGTCGAGTTGGCTTCGATTTGAGCCCTCGAACGCACCATTCAAATATGTATACAATTTATAATGAATTTATTCGTTTTCAGGTACGAGAAAATTATAGTTTTAATGGCTTATTTGGGGGTATCAATTTTAATCGTTAGCAGTCATATTATCAAACGAAATTTGCACAAGATGTTCATCACAGCAAGGGCCAATGTAAATAATCCAGTTCCGTCAATTTAGAAAAGTATTTTCTTTGGGAACACGCGTCGAACAGGTAAATAGTGTACGTTTTCAGGAATGGTAACATAGCAATTTATATGATTTGGATTTGTAACATAAATAGAATAGCATGAAGCAAGTAGGGAACTTGCCTGGAAAGGTGTCGGCGACAGTCCGGCAGCAGCAATAGCATGATCGTGTCGCGGGCGCAGCCCAGGTTCGGCCTTCGGAATCGGATAATTGCACTCATTCCAGTTAATCTCCGTGCAACCATTTTCATCACCGTCCCGAGTTGTTTCTGGTTTTGATCCTGTCCGACGCGATCAATCCCGAACTTCAGTCCATTCACAGCCGATATGACAGACATTGCTGGGGTGACAACTCCATCTGCTATCCCCATAGCGGTACCAAAAGCACCAGGACAAACAACAGCTTCTTCAGTGGTTATGAGGTCTCAAGATTCTCCTTGATCTTTAAAGACCTTCCAAGCTCTGGGGATGGAACCTTCAACCGGAAACTTGATATCCGGGCATCAGAGGGTAATTGGTTCGGGAGAAGACCGGCCTTCGCATTTCTGCAAGACAAAGAATATAAAGCAAATGTTCCTCCTTCACCATCATCGTTGCCCTAAGGAACCACCATAATGTACTTCACAAGTGGTATCAAGATCAAAGTGTACAGAACAGGAGAGAGTGCTCCAATCACGTCTTCCTTCCCGCTAATCTGATACTTGTTAAACATAACATCAAATGTATACAAGGGACTAGTTCCAACATCACCAAATACTACTCCAAGTGTCTGAAGTGTGAGCACAATGCTTCTGCACAAATTGAAGTCCACAATCATTCCGATAAGCTCCAGGGACCTCAATCGCCTCCACATCAAAGGAATCGATCCTGGGCCCAGTCCTGATCAATCGCTGCTCACCATTATCGTCGTCTTCTTCCTCGGATTCGAAGCTCATCCGACGAGTCGAACGCTCGCCTACATCCTTGTCGCCCTCCGCGTTGGAATCGTCCTCGTCTTGGATCACCCATCTCGATTCGATCGAATCCATCTTCGAGAGGTTGCTGCCGTTGCTGCTGGCGGTGGCGGGGGCAGCGGTCCCGTTCTCGGGTCTCTCTCATCCCTCCGCCATTACTAGGGATTTGCTCCGATGATTCGAATCCAATGAATTTGGGTCTGGGGTTTAGAACCGTGCCCACAGAGAGACACGGAAAGAGTGAGGTTAGGGTGAGGCGATGAAGGGGGAGGAGATTCGTCGTCGTCGTCGTCGAGGGGAGTGGCTGCAACTTGGAGGCGGTGGGTTGAGGTTGGGTTTGCGAGAGAGAGATCTGAGAAGGAGTTGGAGACGGGGAGTTTGAGGGAGTCGCGAGCGTGGTCGGGGTTGCGGGGACGTGGGCAACGGCACGGGCGACGTGCGCGTCGTGGGTTGGAAAGAGCGGGAAAAAGTTTAGAAGGGAGGAAGACGAGAACGAGGGAAGGAGCGAGCGATTGGGAGTTTTGAGAGGAGAGAGGGAGGAATGGAGACGAGGCGTGCGTTCGTGATAAAGCTCGCGAGTGGGGGCGACAAGAGCTCGAGCGTGGGCGAGGAAGGCGGCGGAGAAGGTGGATCGCGCGCGAGATTGGCGGGAGAGCCGTTGGGAAGAAGGTGCTGTAGGGAGCGGGTCGGGTCGAAGCGGGTGCGGGCGTGGGCATAAGTGAAGCGGGCCAAGGGGTAATAAGAAAAATATAAGGAAATTGGAGGGAAGAGGGGGACGGGCTGAGGGGATGAGTGGGCCGGGCCAACGCAGAGAAGAAATGAATTTAAATGTAAAATAAAGAGAAACGGGCCGGGCTGAAGGGAAAAAGGAATAAGTTTATTAAGAAACAAGATGGGCCGCTGGCTAAAGAAAGGCTAAAGTTTGGGTTTAAAAGAAAATTAAATTTAGGTTATGGGAATTGATTTAGGAGATGGGCCGAAGGATTTTAAAGTTTTGGGTTAAATTTTGGAAGGGGAAAAATGGGTTTTAAAAGAGAAAAATGAATTTAAATAAGGGAATGGGAATTGGGGTTATGTTAAAAGAAAATGGTGTTGGCTAAGGGAATTTGTTGGAAAAATATAATATGGTTTGGGTTTTGGGGTTTTGAAATAAATAAACTAATAAATAATTATAAGAAAATTTGAATAACTTTTATAAATGAAATGGAAATACAGTTATTAGTATAAAAAGGGGCCGGGTATTACACAAGTCTATACATGTTTTTAATATCAATTTAATACTTGCTAAAAATATAATTAGGAAAGTCATTAGGTAAACATTTTTCGATTACATTTAAACTACACACACTCACACGTTTGTGCATGAATAATAATTAAATGTTAACTGAAATTAAGATAATAATAATGTTTAGAAAATAAATTTAAAAAATGAACCTTCAAATTTCTTCCCTGTGCTTATTTTGGTCTCTTCTTCCTGTTTAAAGCCCCTGAACCTTGGTTTGGTCACTGAATTTGCTCCAGAAATTTACAACAAGCCGTGGTTCCGTCTTAATCCTATCCAGCAGTTCCTCACGACTATGGTACTAAACTTGACCTTCTTCCTAAACTCCACACTTGCACAAAATAAGGGTAAATGGATAGTTGTGTATATCAGAGAGGGTAAATGGATAGTTGCTGTATAGCAGAGTGCTATTTATAGGAACACGGTGCATTCCATTAATAATATGAGGGCGGGTTCCTGGAACACGCCCTCATATAATTATTGAAGAGAGCGGGTTCCCGCCCTCTTCGTTCTGAAAACAAACACACAAAAGATGATGTGACAACACAATATACTATAATACACAAAATCAAACACACAAAAAATTGATGTGACAACACAATATATGATGTGACAACGCAAACACATGGAATATGAGAGGGGTTCCTGGAACACGCCCTCATTTAATTATTGAAGAGGGCGGGTTCTAATAACCCGCTCTCTTCGTTCTGTAAACACACGACAAACATAAAAAAAAATGATGTGACAACACAATATAACAAAAAAAAATGATGTGACAACACAATATATGATGTAATAGTTCCCCTCCGAATACAGAGACACGACCGCGTAGGTTCGTCTTGCCTGAAATTCGGGGAAGATGCTAATTGGTGCTATCCGTCCACCTCTCCGAAGAAGCCAAGTTGATTCATGGCACCGTGTATCGAAGGTTTAAACGGATGCGGCCGATGTAGCAGACTTCGTCAGATTCCCCCTCGTTTGAGGGTTTTTTTTTATTGTGGGGACGCTCTTTTCTGCAGGCGCAAGCCCCTGCAGTTAATTACGCTACCGTATCGCGGTAACAACTTTCTCCTTCTCCAGATGGTCACTTCATGTCGTGGGTGTTTGTTTTGTTTTTGGTTGCCCGTGGATTGTATACGAAGACTAATTTATGTTGTCGCCCGTAGGGCGTGGACTAGTCCAAATCCGTATTTTCTTAGATTTGGGTTTGGGGGTTTGGGTTTAAAGATACTTAGTCTCATTTGAGACTAAGATCAACTTAAATGTTTGTTAATGATACGTTAGTCTCATTTTAGACTAAGATCAACTTAACGGGATCGTTTAGATCCAACAAGAGAGCAATTGGGCTCTATTGTTTAGTTTAGTGATATTGCGGTCGATTAGTTTAAGGACATTCCGGTCCGTTGTTAGTTTAAGGACATCTCGGTCCAATATTAGTTTAAAGACATTACGGTCGAGGTTAAGGACATCATAGTCCATGGGTTTAAGGACCCCACAGTCCGATGTTAGTTTAAAGACATTACGGTCGAGGTTAAGGACATCATAGTCCGTGGGTTTAAGGACCCCACAGTCCGATGTTAGTTTAAAGACATCACGGTCGAGGTTAAGGACATCATAGTCCATGAATTTAAGGACCACACAGTCCGTAGTTTAGAGACGTTGTAGTCTATGAAATGTGTGGTTGTCGGGACCCGTCACCTCTTTGAAGACGTTGAGGAATTACAACGACAAATATCAAAGGAGTGAAGAGATGTACCCTTGAACCAGGGTGAGTTAAGTGATCTGTAGTCCGATTTGGAACTAACATCAATTAATTATATTATGAGGACAATAGCTCAGTTAAGTCTGAATTGATGACTTATGGCCAACTTGGGCTAAGTCCAATTAGATTTAAAATGTTGATCCTTTGTTGGACCATTAGACATTTTTCTGGGTTCAAGCCCACATCATTTAGCAATACTAAATAAGAGTTTGAGGGCTCTAGTAACATTTTTATCTTCGATTAAGCAGTGGGCGTTATCGCTCTGAGTTTTTACTCAATTTTGAATGGGGGGCTTTGTGTTGGAGATAGTGCCCTCAGAGTCAATTATTGGATCACAGGCACGTGATTGCAAAGATTGAGGGAGGACCTATCCCAGTAGGACAGTCTTACTCTAGATGATAGTATGCTATCTGGTTTATCTTTATCATCGTGTACTGCTTTAGGTGACCTTACAGGTCACTATTGCGTGTTAATAGAGCCCCTAGGATTCTTACTTGACTGCCAGCAGTATGAGAGCGATCATATTCATGGGAGCTGGAGTCTATAAGCACATCCTTAAATGGTCCCTAATCGTGGGAGTTTCGAAACAGGGCATCGATACTCCAGAGTAGACTAGTGTATACAGTCGAGACCCCGAAGAAGGGCGGTGGCCGATCTCACAAGCCACTGGTGTCAGTTGGATCACCTAAGATGTATACAGGTGCTCATTGGGTTATGAGTACACCGGACAGGACTCGCCGGGAACATACTAATTGGTCTTATACCTGACGTCAGATAGCAGTTCCCTGGTGACATGTGTACAGGTTAGTTCATCGACCTGAGATCGTCATTTGTCTCGTGTGAGTTCCCACTGTTCTTTGATTACTACCCTACCACGCTCAAAGGAGACGTGCAAACAGGTTTTAGTTGGGTACAGTCCCGAGCCACATGGAGGCAGTGAACGGATCTGCAGGGGTTCGTCTCTCCCAGTATTGGGGGTGAGGTCACGCTGTGTCTAGGAGAGCCCTTATACGAAGTCCTTGGCCAAGGCAGGAGATTTACTGATAGGTATTCCAGTAGTATCTCAAGGTGTTCTAGGCTACACTCCGACACGACTTGTACCGCTTTTGGGGGTCTGACTTTTACCAACCCCCTAGGCCCGCCATGCGATGCTCATAGACGAACGGACCGGACTGTACGGATTTTGTCACTGACAGGCTCAGTAGGGTGTCAGGATGAGTTCGCTCATCGACGTCCCTTTTGGTCAATACCTGGTAGCCCGTTACGTATGGCTAATACATCTGACGTGCTAGTAGTTAAATCCACAACCAAAGTATTGACGAGTCTTTAGAGTCCCTCACAGACCGTTTTCTCAAGTTTCGGGCGAAACGCTGTAGAGGCCGTATGGAGATATGGCAGGGTTCGATCAGATACGTGCGGTATTGCACGGATCATGATCGGACGGATAATACTAGCGGGCTTTGGTTTAAGCCGGATCCTAGTATTGTACAGTGTAGATTTTGTCTCATTGCATTTGTATTCGTTCGGAATACAAATGCGGGTATGTATATACAGTCATGGGGTTTTCCTGTAATTTATTACAGGATCAGTTTTCTGAAGTTGCCAGTTTGCATTCTGTTTCGGCCATTTTTCTTTGTATCTTTCCTTGGCTGAAAATTGGTGGAGGAGGGCTTATTTGCAATTGTGCAAATTAGCATTGTGGAGGGTGATCTTTGTATATTGTTCCATCATGATGGTTTCATGATGGTTCCACCATCCCTTGATTTTCTTTAGTCCATGATTGCTTGACTTTTGGAGTAATCATGCTTGATGATGATGAAGGGTTATGATGATGGATGTGAGACTTGCCTTTTACCTTACACCCAACCTTGCATTATTCTTTTGGCTCACCCCCTTGGTATTATTCCTCTCTCCCTCCAATTTTTGGCCTGCCATGCTCTTGGGGGGCTGTCCAAAAATATTGTGGTGGGGGTTTTGATCTTTTATGCTTTGCAAAATCCCCAAGTTCATCTACAAAAGGTTCACTTCATTACCTCTACCAAAAGGCAACTTCTAGTAACCCCAAGAGACAATAGAGTTCTACACTTCATCTACAGCACTTCTTGGGCACGCCAGCTCACCAACTTCGTGCCCGAGTTGCCTCAGTCCAGAGGTGGGAGCCCGTAAAAGAACCCGACGATGTGGTGCCCTTCCGATGAGAAGCTAAAGACCGGAGATTCCGTGGGGAGATCGGGACGACGACGAGAAGACCGAAGGACACGGATCGCTCGGTATATCTCTCTATCCGTTCTCTAGTTATCTAGGACTATGTTAATGGCCCGATCCGGGTTTAAAGTGCACGGTGGTGCCGGTTTACAAGTTTTGTAAAAAGTTTCGTTTCCGTATTCCGGCGTCGGATTGACGGCCGGGGCGCCGCCGTTCACTTACACTGGTATCAGAGCCACTTGATTAAGCTAGTCTAGCTTGCTCTAATGTGTTTACAAGTTCGATCGAATGGATTTTCAAAAAACCGCGTTTTTCATTGCATCAGTTTCTGTCGAAATTTTTTTGGCTCGAAAAAATTTTCAGTTTGTTGCAGAAACGCATGCAAGAAATTATAAGCATTCTGTGAAATTTTGGTCGCATGTTCTCACTATCCCACCGTGGAACCGCGGCCAAACTCATGCTTGGGCCGCGGTTCCGCCGCCACTTTTACTGTTCAGTGCACCAAAATTTTACAGAGAGCTTCTGAGTTGTAAATGGGGTTTTTGGAATGTTCTGTTTGGGCCCAGATTTTCTTTGAGTACTACAGTTGTGCTTGAGGCCCATTTGGGAAAATTTAATCGATCGAAAATTTTAAACATGTTAGTTCACAGTATTTACATTATATCTGCGACCGTGAATGTCATTTGATCGATAAATCCTGTCTAACTGCTATAGCGCTTTTAGACGGATTTGCGAACGTGACATTCATGTTGATGTTCTGTATTGTGCTGTGATGTTGCGGATTGGTCGTGGGGATAGCCTGGATGCAATGTTAGTACAGTTTGGTTTATTATGTACATTTGATATTGCGGGGGGAGCGTCCGACATGTGGACTGCCGTTACTGCATGTTTGTATATTATTCTTTTGGGGCACGACCGGGGTGAGGTCGATGTACCCATTGTATGTATATTTTACTTTCTGTACAAGGATTACCCCAAGATGGGGTGCACGGATAGCCGGGTTCTAGAGGGCAACGGGCCCGCATCTCATGTCATTAAGACGGAGGGGGCTTTACTCTAGAATTGGCGGGCTATTCGCCGCACTCGTAGGGGGTACAGGTTGACTCAGGAGGGGTGCCCAAGTTACTGGATTCCGTGAAGTGCTGGGTGGTCCATTCACGTTGTTGAAGGTGGCTGCCTCGCTTCAGGTTTTGGCGGGTAACTTGCCGCGCCCGTAGAGGTCTAGGATTTCATTGCACAGGCTATCCACATGACCATGGGAACGTCGGGTTTCAGTAGCGGCTCTACGAAACCCGGGGATCCCAGATATCTGTATTGTTCTGTGATGCTTATTACATTTCTGTGATGTTGCATTTTATCACGCCTTGAGCGAATATTATATATTGATATATATACTAGTAGATGTTGTATATGTTTTGCATCCGCGCTAGTCCAGTCCCCGCTCTGTCGTTAGTTAAGTAACCTAACGGGTAATGACGGGACCCAGTGGCGAATGCGGATGGCATATACGTACATCATTATTTTTGTTCTTTATTGGTATGATCAATTGATGGGACTGCGTTGATTCGGATCAATGCAAGCTAAACAAACCTATTCTGATGTTGTTGGAACATTTTTCAAAAAGCTGTTATTGCTAGGACGTTCTCTTTTGTTTTGCACAGTGGTATTCGGTTATGAATATCCAGCACCTCAGTCGACGAGGCAAGGGCCGAGATCCCTTCACCGGGAGTGACCCCTTGGACAGAAGTTTGCGTCAGGGAAATAACTTCACTATAGCCGATTACTTTTGCTTTGCACAGTGGTATTCAGTTGGAATATCCTGCACCTCATTCTACGGGGAAAGAGCCGAGATCCCTTCACCGGGAGTGACCTCTTTAGCAAAGGTTTTCGTCACTATATTTTTATAAAAGCTATCCGGTTCCTTCAACGATATCAAGTTCATTACGTTAAAGGTTTTTCGCCAAAAACCATTCGTAGCCCTCCGTCATTTCAGAAAGGTAGCACTTAGTATTCATGCTATGTATGTTGGCCTTCGTCAAGGCATAGTGTATGGTAGCTATTTGTTACTTTTCTGCAGCATAGATAGATGTGTTGGTTTGGGACAGTCGTACTACCCTGTTGGCCAAAGTCAAGGGTATGTACGGGTGGGTTCAAATTAACCTGGATAATGACGGGTAGAACTTGACATGTGAGTTATGATATGTTGGCCTTCGTCAAGGTCATAAGAGCATGGGGCAGAAATTCACATCGGGGGTTTCTAAAGAAACTGAAACTTGCCAGATATGCGCATACCTTCTGTAGTGTGATAACGTGAGCGGATTCTGTCACGTTATCATGCGATGATAGTTGGATCCCGATTCCCACTGATGAGTTGGTTTACTCCTCGGGTGATCCTGACTAATTCTTCTTTAAGGTTTGGAGGAGAATTTGACGGTACAGTGGGAGGTTTCCTGATTAGATAAATTCGTAACCATTCTGATCTAGGATAGAGTGCACGCTGAGTGTTTCTTTTCTCTCTCTCTTTGGCAGCGACCATGACCCGACCTTTGATTATGACTCAGTGACCAAGTTGACCGAACCTTCTTAAATACTGGCTTTTGGATTGTCAGAGTTGCATACCTCATTGCCACTCCTACTTTTACCCTTTTCTCCAGAACACCCCGTATTACTACGAACGTCCACTTCCATTGGATAAAATCATCGTATGGTTATATACGAACTCGAAGGAATTTATTCTAGGATGGTTTCCGGTTCTGGAGAAAACGAATAGGACTATTCAGTTGTCTTTTCCTTTTACCTTCTCTCAGGTTGCGAGCACTCCTTGGTTTAGAAGATAGTACACCCATTACGCCCATCGGATAGTCTTCTTCCAAACCTTAGGCTGGTGCCGAACGGTAGGGAATGAAGAAAGCCGATTAGCCTAAGTGTGGTGTACAAAAGGTATTAATTAAAGACATATCAAGGGATTAGTAAGAGGGCAAAGTAAATTGCGACTGCTATTCACGACCAAACCAAGTATTTCTTCGCCAATTCTAAATCACCTTTGTATTTCTCCAGAACACTCCGTATCACTACGAAAATCCACAGTTTATAAGATACTCCATCGTATGGTTATATACGAACTCGAAAGGAACTTGTTCCAGTTCGGGGATGGACTCTGGTTCAGGAGAAATATGAATAAGGTTTATTCGGTGGTCTTTTATCTTCACCTTCTCTCGCATTGCGAGTGCTCCTAGGATTAGGACAGTACACCCATTATGCTTATTGGATAGTCTTCTTCCAAACCATAGGCTGGTGCCGAACGGTAGGGAAGGAAGAAAACCATTTGACCTAAAGGGGTGTGCAGAAGGTAATGACTAAAGACATATAAAAGGATTTGGAAAGATGGCAAAGAATTATACGGTTACAGTTGTGAATTTGATAATGAAAGAGGTATTACTAGGAATACCCGGATACCCCTACGAAACATTTCAATGTTTCAGTTTTACTATGTACTGTTAAAAGGAAACTGATTTCCCAATTAGTCATTGCTCCAGGGTATGTATTTATCAGGTTTGATTCTCACATCTGTATGGTTTTACAGATGATGAGTGGGAGTAAGCTATTGGGAATTAGGTGATCATCCTCACTATATTGGAATTCGTTGTAATTTGTGATATTTGAGGAAGTCACCTGGGTTGTTTGCTGAACGGCAAATATATGGTTTTGAATATCCGCTGTTATGCACCAATTTCAAATTTATACATCTGTACGTCTATTTTTATAGAGTGAGATATAGCTTTTTGAAATTATGTCCATGACATTTACCTATATCAGTTGATGGTTAGGTAAGGAGCATTAAACGGCGGTGTAATTCTTCTTAACCATAAATACAGTTTTCAACCTACGACACACAAGGATTGAGTTGTCAGACTCAAGGGACTTATACAGAGTATTGTATGTTGTCCAGTGTCCATTAGGACAGAGAGGATGGTCCTCGTACTATATTCGGTTTATTTATGACTTCTCTAGTTTTTAGATAGGTGTTTCTTAGAAACACAGGGTCCAAGTTTTGAGAAGTTATAGATATATGAATAAAGTAAAGAACCAGGTATTGCAAGTATCAGGATTCTTCAAGGTGATCGAAGATGTAGATACTTGTGTATGGTATTCAGTTGATAGTAATGGTTAAGAGAACTCGCCTCTCTTTCAGGTTACTCATAATTGGAAGTACTCCTAAGTTGAGTAACGCTGATCGGCTTCCTTCCATTTAGTTGACATGCACTGGAGACAGCTGCATGATTTGAATCTGGTTCCAATTAAATCAGTGCCTCTACTTCTATATTGGATATAGAACAGTTCATATCTTAACGATGTTAAGGTACGTGGAGTTGTCCGGCTTATGCTTAAAACCAGACTCTGGATAACTCAAGGCACGTTTCTGTAATGGCTGTTTGTGGGTTGACCCAGACTATGACGAGGGTTGACTTTCTACCATCTGGAAGATCAATAGTGATAATGTTCTTGACTCGCCACAGATTTAAATAAAATGGAATTTTTTTTCAGAAAAACAGTAGTGGGAGTATGGTAGAACTGGAAGTGATTCCAGAACTGCAAACGATTACTGAAGATTTGATAAGAACCTAAAGATTCAATCTGGTTTGACATTCCATTGGCCACTCCGCAGATACGGTGGGTAACCTCAGGCACCCAAGAGGTACTCCGGTAGCCTCAAGGACGGTGGCAGGGAGGTTCTTGTTTACCCAGGTTTGCCTTTGCTGTTGTTCCATACTGTGAGACCCGGCAGGAAGATGAGTATAGCGTCGTTCTAAACTTGTTTTAGAAGTGCACGTGTATATGACTCTGCCAGAGGGTTGTCGTAGTCAGTGGGAGCAGCGGAAGCATTGTTGGACAAGTAGCTTAAGTCTATTTATAGACTAAAGCAGATATAGCGGAGATAGATCATCTGTTTCTGATGTGACAGTCACATGTTTGACTTCATCAGAATGGGGGATGGATCTGTTGAGAAGGTAGTAGGGTGTGATGTCCTGGTATATGGATGATATACACAGAGCAGGAAGTGAAATTCCTCTACTACGATCGGTTATATTTTGGTTGTCACACAGTGGTTTCTCCACAAAGGACATGGATTTCATATCAGACATTATGGTTACTGGATCTATGGTTTTAGATCTAGATTTGGGAAGTGTCCCAATCTGGGTACTTAGACAGCATTCTAAAGGTGTTTTAGAATGGATGACTCCTGGCACGGTAGTGTACCTGCAGGTGATGGAGTCACCCTCTCTAAAGGTGTCTTACAGACTAAAGTAGAGAGGGATGTGCATGATTGGCAGATCACTTGCTTACGCAATTGAGTCAATCGTGAGATGTCAAGTACCACACCAGATGTTGTTTTTACAGGCGATGCGATAAGTTGATATTAATCCAATCCTGGAGAAACATTCAGAAGCAGTTTTAGAACATAAGTGGATGTTCAAGGGAGTTGATGACGGCAGCCTCCTTCGGGAGACAGTTATCATTCCAAGCTTCCAAGGTGACCTAGATGACAGAATGACTGTCAGAGTTATAGTTTTCCCTCTGACGAGGGGTAGTATTTTGGACAGGTGGTCCAAGGGGATACTGAGGGAGGCATGACGCAGGATACTGATTAAGTTCAGTTGACAATACAGTCTAAGAAGTTTGGATTTGGGGTTCATTTATGAGCTAGGTCCCATCAGATATCCAGACATATTCTAAGACAGGTATTGCTCATTTCGGGAGATGGCTTTCTCCGCGAACTTGAGATATAGAGAGACATGGAAAAAACATCAAGGCGGATCCACTCACTGAGGCTATTCCTCGAACGCAATAGTTTCACAAACAGGTTTTGTGAGGCTGATTAGTAGAGGAGTTGGGTGTTCGGTATCACACGGGCTGTGAGTATGCGACATCGCAATAATTAGCCTTGAGTGCAAGTGGGAGATTGTTGGAGATAGTGCCCTCAGAGTCAATTATTGGATCACAGGCACGTGATTGCAATGATTGAGGGAGGATCTATCCCAGTAGGATGGTCTTACTCGAGATGATAGTATGCTATCTGGTTTATCTTTATCATCGTGTACTGCTTTAGGTAACCTTACAGGTCACTATTGCGCGTTGATAGAGCCCCTAGGATTCTTACTTGACTGCCAGTAGTATGAGGGCGATCATATACGTGGGAGCTGGAGTCTATAAGCACATCCTTAAATGGTCCCTAGTCGTGGGAGTTTCGAGACAGGGCATCGATACTCCAGAGTAGACTAGTGTATACAGTCGAGACCCCGACGAGGGGCGGTGGCCGGTCTCACAAGCCACTGGTGTCAGTTGGATCACCTAAGATATATACAGGTGCTCATTGGGTTATGAGTACACCGGACAGGACTCGCCGGGAACATGTTAGTTGGTCTTATACCTGACGTTAGATAGCAGTTCCCTGGTGACATGTATACAGCTTAGTTCATCGACCTGAGATCGTCATTTGTCTCGTGTGAG
This sequence comes from Agapanthus africanus, assembly GCA_030015575.1. Taxonomy (NCBI): domain Eukaryota; kingdom Viridiplantae; phylum Streptophyta; class Magnoliopsida; order Asparagales; family Amaryllidaceae; genus Agapanthus; species Agapanthus africanus. The sequence goes on along the minus strand of CM057349.1, from coordinate 401,916,473 downwards.
TTCCTACTGTACTTTGATTACTACCCTACCACGCTCAAAGGAGACGTGCAAACAGGTTTTAGTTGGGTACAGTCCCGAGCCACATGGAGGCAGTGAGTGGATCTGCAGGGGTTCGTCTCTCCCGGTATTGGGGGTGTGGTCACGCTGTGTCTAGGAGAGCCCTTATATGAAGTCCTTAGCCAAGGCAGGAGATTTACTGATAGGTATTCCAGTAGTATCTCAGGGTGTTCTGGGCTACACTCCGACACGACTTGTACCGCTTTTGGGGGTCTGACTTTTACCAACCCCCTAGGCCCGCCATGAGATGCTCATAGAAGAACGGACCGGACTGTACGGATATTGTCACTGACAGGCTCAGTAGGGTGTCAGGATGAGTTCGCTTATCGACGTCCCTTTTGGTCAATACCTGGTAGCCCGTTACGTATGGCTAATACCTCTGACATGCTAGTGGTTAAATCCACAACTAAAGTATTGACGAGTCTTTAGAGTCCCCCACAGACCGTTTTCTCAAGTTTCGGGCGAAACGCTGTAGAGGCCGTATGGAGATATGGCAGGGTTCGATCAGATACATACGGTATTGCACAGATCATGATCGGACGGATAATACTAGCGGGCTTTGGTTTAAGCCGGATCCTAGTATTGTACAGTGTAGATTTTGTCTCATTGCATTTGTATTCGGTCGGAATACAAATGCGGGTATGTATATACAGTCGCGGGGTTTTCCTGTAATTTATTACGGGATCAGTTTTCTGAAGTTGCCAGTTTGCATTCTGTTTCGGCCATTTTCCTTTGTATCTTTCCTTGGCTGAAAATTGGTGGAGGAGGGCTTATTTACAATTGTGCAAATTAGCATTGTGGAGGGTGATCTTTGTATATTGTTCCATCATGATGGTTTCATGATGGTTCCACCATCCCTTGACTTTCTTTAGTCCATGATTGCTTGGCTTTTGGAGTTATCATGTTTGATGATGATGATGGATTATGATGATGGATGTGAGACTTGTCGTTTACCTTACACCCAACCTTGCATTATTCTTTTGGCTCACCCTCTTGGTATTATTCCTCTCTCCCTCCAATTTTTGGCCGGCCATGCTCTTGGGGGGGGGCTATCCAAAAATATTGTGGTGGGGATTTTGATCTTTTATGCTTTGCAAAATCGCCAAGTTCATCTACAAAAGGTTCACTTCATTACTTCTACCAAAAGGCAACTTCTAGTAACCCCAAGAGACAATAGAGTTCTACACTTCATCTACAGCACTTCTTGGGCACGTCGGCTCGCTAACTTCGTGCCCGAGTTGCCTCAGTCCAGAGGTGGGAGCCCGTAAAAGAACCCGGCGATATGGTGCCCTTTCGACGAGAAGCTGAAGACCGGAAATTCCGCGGGGAGATCGGGACGACGACGAGAAGACCGAAGGACACGGATCGCTCGGTATATCTCTCTATCCGTTCTCTAGTTAGCTAGGACTATGTTAATGGCCCGATCCGGGTTTAAAGTGCGCGGTGGTGCCGGTTTACAAGTTTTGTAAAAAGTTTCGTTTCCGCATTCCGGCGTCGGATTGACGGCCGGGGCGCCGCCGTGCACTTACACTGGTATCAGAGCCACGCCATTAAGCTAGTCTAGCTTGCTCTAACGTGTTTACAAGTTTGATCGAACGGATTTTCAAAAAACCGCGTTTTTCATTGCGTCAGTTTCTGTCGAAATTTTTTTGGCTCGAAATTTTTTTCAGGTTGTTGCAGAAACGCATGCAGGCAATTATAAGCATTCTGTGAAATTTTGGTCGCATGTTCTCACTATCCCACCGTGGAACCGCGGCCAAACCCATGCTTGGGCCGCGGTTCCGCCGCCACTTTTACTGTTCAGTGCACCAAAATTTTACAGAGAGCTTCTGAGTTGAAAATGGGGTTTTTCGAATGTTCTGTTTAGGCCTAGATTTTCTTTGAGTGCTACAGTTGTGCTTGGGGCCCATTTGGGAAAATTTAATCGATCGAAAATTTTAAACATGTTAGTTCACAGTATTTACATTATATCTGCGACCGTGAATGTCATTTGATCGGTAAATCCTGTCTAACTGCTATAGTCCTTTTAGACGGATTTGCGAACGTGACATTCACGTTGATGTTCTGTGTTGTGCTGTGATATTGTGGATTGGTCGTGGGGATAGCCTGGATGCAATGTTAGTACAGTTTGGTTTATTATGTACATTTGATATTGTGGGGGGAGCGTCCGACATGTGGACTGCCGTTACTGCCTGTTTGTATATTATTCTTTTGGGGCACGACCGGGGTGAGGTCGATGTACCCATTGTATGTATATTTTACTTTCTGTACTAGGATTACCCCAAGATGGGGTGCACGGATAGCCGGGTTCTAGAGGGCAACGGGCCCGCATCTCATGGCATTGAGACGGAGGGGGCTTTACTCTAGAATTGGCGGGCTATTCGCCGCACTCGTAGGGGGTACAGGTTGACCCAGGAGGGGTGCCCAAGTTACCAGATTCCGTGAAGTGCTAGGTGGTCCATTCACGTTGTTGAAGGTGGCTGCCTCGCTTCAGGTTTTGGCGGGTAACTTGCCGCGCCCGTAGGGGTCTAGGATTTCATTACACAGGCTATCCACATGAGCATGGGAACGTCGGGTTTCAGTAGCGGCTCTATGAAACCCGGGGATCCCAGATATCTGTATTGTTCTGTGATGCTTATTACATTTCTGTGATGTTGCATTTTATCAAGCCTTGAGCGAATATTATATATTGATATATATACTAGTAGGTGTTGTATATGTTTTGCATCCGCGTTAGTCCAGTCCCCGCTCTGTCGTTAGTTAAGTAACCTAACGGGTAATGACGGGACCCAGTGGCGAATGCGGATGGCATATACATACATCATTATTTTCGTTCTTTATTGGTGTAATCAATTGATGGGACTGCGTTGATTCGGATCAATGCAAGCTAAACAAACCTATTCTGATGTTGTTGGAACATTTTTCAAAAAGCTGTTATTGCAAGGATGTTCTCTTTTATTTTGCACAGTGGTATTCGGTTATGAATATCCAGCACCTCAGTCGACGAGGCAAGGGCCGAGATCCCTTCACCGGGAGTAACCCCTTGGACAGAAGTTTGCGTCAGGGCAATAACTTCACTATAGCCGATTACTTTTTCTTTGCACAGTGGTATTCAGTTGGAATATCCTGCACCTCATTCTACGGGGAAAGAGCCGAGATCCCTTCACCGGGAGTGACCTCTTTAGTAAAGGTTTTCGTCACTATATTTTTATAAAAGCTATCCGGTTCCTTCAACGATATCAAGTTCATTACGTTAAAGGTTTTTCGCCAAAAACCATTCGTAGCCCTTCGTCATTTCAGAAAGGTAGCACTTAGTATTCATGCTATGTATGTTGGCCTTCGTCAAGGCATAGTGTATGGTAGCTATTTGTTACTTTTCTGCAGCATAGATAGATGCGTTGGTTTGGGACAGTCGTACTACCTTTTTGGCCAAAGTCAAGGGTATGTACGGGTGGGTTCAAATTAACCTGGATAATGACGGGTAGAACTTGACATGTGAGTTATGATATGTTGGCCTTCGTCAAGGTCATAAGAGCATGGGGCAGAAATTCACATCGTGGGTTTAGAAACTGAAACTTGCCAGATATGCGCATACCTTCTGGAGTGTGATAACGTGAGCGGATTCCGTCACGTTATCATGCGATGATAGTTGGATCCCGATTCCCACTGATGAGTTGGTTTACTCCTCGGGTGATCCTGACTAATTCTTCTTTCAGGTTTGGAGGAGAATTTGACGGTACAGTGGGAGGTTTCCTGATTAGATAAATTGGTAACCATTCTGATTTAGGATAGAGTGCACGCTGAGTGTTTCTTTTCTCTCTCTCTTTGGCAGCGACCATGACCCGACCTTTGACTATGACTCAGTGACCAAGTTGACCGAACCTTCTTAAACACTGGCTTTTGGATTGTCAGAGTTGCATACCTCATTGTCACTCCTACTTTTACCCTTTTCTCCAGAACACCCCGTATTACTACGAACGTCCACTTCCATTGGATAAAATCATCGTATGGTTATATACGAACTCGAAGGAATTTATTCGAGGATGGTTTCCGGTTCTGGAGAAAACGAATAGGACTATTCAGTTGTCTTTTCCTTTTACCTTCTCTCAGGTTGCGAGTACTCCTTGGTTTAGAAGATAGTACACCCATTACGCCCATCGGATAGTCTTTTTCCAAACCTTAGGCTGGTGCCGAACGGTGGGAAATGAAGAAAGCCGATTAGCCTAAGTGTGGTGTACAAAATGTATTAAGCAAAGACATATCAAGGGATTAGTAAGAGGGCAAAGTAAATTGCGACTGCTATTCACGACCAAACCAAGTATTTCTTCGCCAATCCTAAATCACCTTTGTATTTCTCCAGAACACTCCGTATCACTACGAAAATCCATAGTTTATAGGATACTCCATCGTATGGTTATATACGAACTCGAAAGGAACTTTTTCCAGTTCTGGGATGGACTCTGGTCAGTAGAAATAGGAATAAGATTTAATCGGTTGTCTTTTATCTTCACCTTCTCTCGCATTGCGAGTGCTCCTAGGATTAGGACAGTACACCTATTATGCTTATTGGATAGTCTTCTTCCAAACCATAGGCTGGTGCCGAACGGTAGAGAAGGAAGAAAACCATTTGGCCTAAAGGGGTGTGCAGAAGGTAATGACTAAAGACATATAAAGGGATTTGGAGAGATGGCAAAGAATTATACGGTTACAGTTGTGAATTTGATAATGGAAGAGGCATTACTAGGAATACCCGGATACCCCTACGAAACATTTCAATGTTTCAGTTTCACTGTGTACTGTTAAAAGGAAACTGATTTCCCAATTAGTCCTTGCTCCAGGGTATGTATTTACCAGGTTTGATTCTCACATCTGTATGGTTTTACAGATGATGAGTGGGAGTAAGCTATTGGGAATTAGGTGATCATCCTCACTATATTGGAATTCGTTGTAATTGGTGATATTTGAGGAAGTCACCTGGGTTGTTTGCTGGACGGCAAATATATGGTTTTGAATATCCGCTGTTATGCACCAATTTCAAATTGATACATCTGTACGTCTATTTTTATAGAGTGAGATATACCTTTTTGAAATTATGTCCATGACATTTACCTATATCAGTTGATGGTTAGGTAAGGAGCATTAAACGGCGGTGTAATTCTTCTTAACCATAAGTATAGTTTTCAACCTACGACATACAAGGATTGAGTTGTCAGACTCAAGGGACTTATACAGAGTATTGTATGTTGTCCAGTGTCCATTAGGACAGAGAGGATGGTCCTCGTACTATATTCGGTTTACTTATGACTTCTCTAGTTTTTAGACAGGTGTTTCTTAGAAACACAGGGTCCAAGTTTTGAGAAGTTATAGGTATATGAATAAAGTAGAGAACCAGGTATTGCAAGTATCAGGATTCTTCAAAGTGATCGAAGATGTAGATACTTGTGTATGGTATTCAGTTGATAGTAATGGTTAAGAGAACTCGCATCTCTTTCAGGTTACTCATAATTGGAAGTACTCCTAAGTTGAGTAACGCTGATCGGCTTCCTTCCATTTAGTTGACATGCACTGGAGACAGCTGCATGATTTGAATCTGGTTCCAATTAAATCAGTGCCTCTGCTTCTATATTGGATATAGAACAGTTCATATCTTAACGATGTTAAGGTACGTGGAGTTGTCCGGCTTATGCTTAAAACCAGACTCTGGATAACTCAAGGCACGTTTCTGTAATGGCTGTTTGTGGGTTGACCCAGGCTATGACGAGGGTTGACTTTCTACCATCTGGAAGATCAATAGTGATAATGTTCTTGACTCGCCACAGTTTTAAATAAAATGGATTTTTTTTTCTCGAAAAACAGTTGTGGGAGTATGGTAGAACTGGAAGTGATTCCAGAACTGCAAACGATTACTGAAGATTTGATAAGAACCTAAAGATTCAATCCGGTTTGACATTCCATTGGCCACTCCGCAGATACGGTGGGTTACCTCAGGCACCCGAGAGGTACTCCGGTAGCCTCAAGGACGGTGGCAGGGAGGTTCTTGTTTACTCAGGTTTGCCTTTGCTGTTGTTCCATACTGTGAGACCCGGTAGGAGGATGAGTATAGCGTCGTTCTAAACTTGTTTTAGAAGTGCACGTATATATGACTCTGCCAGAGGGTTGTCATAGTCAGTGGGAGGAGCGGAAGCATTGGTGGATAAGTAGCTTAAGTCTATTATAGACTAAAGCAGATATAGCGGAAATAGATCATCTGTTTCTGATGTGACAGTCACAGGTTTGACTTCGTCAGAATGGGGGATGGATCTGTTGAGAAGGTAGTAGGGTGTGATGTCCTGGTATATGGATGATATACACAGAGCAGGAAGTGAAATTCCTCCACTACGATCGGTTATACTTTGGTTGTCACACAGTGGTTTCTCCACAAAGGACATGGATTTCATATCAGACATTATGGTTACTGGATCTATGGTTTTAGATCTAGATTTGGGAAGTGTCCCAATCTGGGTACTTAGACAGCATTCTAAAGGTGTTTTAGAATAGATGACTCCTGACACGATAGTGTACCTGCAGGTGATGGAGTCACCCTCTCTAAAGGTGTCTTACAGACTAAAGTAGAGAGGGATGTGCATGATTGGCAGATCACTTGCTTAGGCAATTGAGTCAATCGTGAGATGTCAAGTACCACACCAGATGTTGTTTTTACAGGCGATGCGATAAGTTGATATTAATCCAATCCTGGAAAAACATTCAGAAGCAGTTTTAGAACATAAGTGGATGTTCTAGGGATTTGATGATGGCAGCCTCCTTCGGGAGACAGTTATCATTCCAGGCTTCCAAGATGACCTGGATGACAGAGTGACTGTCAGAGTTATAGTTTTCCCTCTGACAAGGGGTAGTATTTTAGACTGGTAGTCCAAGGGGATACTGAGGGAGGCATGACGCAGGATACTGATTAAGTTCAGTTGACAATACAGTCTAAGAAGTTTGGATTTGGGGTTCATTTATGAGCTAGGTCCCATCAGATATCCAGACATATTCTAAGACAGGTATTGCTCATTTCGGGAGATGGCTTTCTCCGCGAACTTGAGGTATAGAGAGACATGGAAAGAAACATCAAGGCGGATCCACTCACTGAGGCTATTCCTCGAACGCAATAGTTTCGCAAACGGGTTTTGTGAGGCTGATTAGTAGAGGAGTTGGGTGTTCGGTATCACACGGGCTGTGAGTATGCGACATCGCAATAAATAGCCTCGAGTGCAAGTGGGAGATTGTTGGAGATAGTGCCCTCAGAGTCAATTATTGGATCACAGGCACGTGATTGCAATGATTGAGGGAGGAGCTATCCCAGTAGGACAGTCTTACTCGAGATGATAGTATGCTATCTGGTTTATCTTTATCATCATGTACTGTTTTAGGTAACCTTACAGGTCGCTATTGCGCGTTGATAGAGCCCCTAGGATTCTTGCTTGACTGCCAGTAGTATGAGGGCGATCATATACGTGGGAGCTGGAGTCTATAAGCACATCCTTAAATGGTCCCTAGTCGTGGGAGTTTCGAGACAGGGCATCGATACTCCAGAGTAGACTAGTGTATACAGTCGAAACCCCGACGAGGGGCGGTGGCCGGTCTCACAAGCCACTGGTGTCAGTTGGATCACCTAAGATGTATATAGGTGCTCATTGGGTTATGAGTACACCGGACAGGACTCGCCGGGAACATGCTAGTTGGTCTTATACCTGACGTCAGATAGCAGTTCCCTGGTGACATGTGTACAGGTTAGTTCATCGACCTGAGATCGTCATTTGTCTCGTGTGAGTTCCCACTGTACTTTGATTACTACCCTACCACGCTCAAAGGAGACGTGCAAACAGGTTTTAGTTGGGTACAGTCCCGAGCCACATGGAGGCAGTGAGCGGATCTGCAGGGGTTCGTCTCTCCCGGTATTAGGGGTGAGGTCGCGCTGTGTCTAGGAGAGCCCTTACACGAAGTCCTTGGCCAAGGCAGGAGATTTACTGGTAGGTATTCCAGTAGTATCTCAGGGTGTTCTTGGCTACACTCCGACACGACTTGTACCGCTTTTGGGGGTCTGACTTTTACCAACCCCCTAGGCCCGCCATGCGATGCTCATAGATGAACGGACCGGACTGTACGGATATTGTCACTGACAGGCTCAGTAGGGTGTCAGGATGAATTCGCTCATCGACTTCCCTTTTGGTCAATACCTGGTAGCCCGTTACGTATGGCTAATACATCTGACGTGCTAGTAGTTAAATCCACAACCAAACTATTGACGAGTCTTTAGAGTCCCCCACAGACCGTTTTCTCAAGTTTCGGGCGAAACGCTGTAGAGGCCGTATGGAGATATGGCAGGGTTCGATCAGATACGTGCGGTATTGCACGGATCATGATCGGACGAATAATACTAGCAGGCTTTGGTTTAAGCCGGATCCTAGTACTGTACAGTGTAGATTTTGTCTCATTGCATTTGTATTCGGTCGGAATACAAATGTGGGTATGTATATACAGTCACGGGGTTTTCCTGTAATTTATTACTGGATCAGTTTTCTGAAGTTGCCAGTTTTCATTCTGTTTCGGCCATTTTCCTTTGTATCTTTCCTTGGCTGAAAATTGGTGGAGTAGGGCTTATTTGAAATTGTGCAAATTAGCATTGTGGAGGGTGATCTTTGTATATTGTTCCATCATGATGGTTTCATGATGGTTCCACCATCCCTTGACTTTCTTTAGTCCATGATTGCTTGACTTTTGGAGTAATCATGCTTGATGATGATGGAGGGTTATGATGATGGATGTGAGACTTGCTTTTTACCTTACACTCAACCTTACATTATTCATTTGGCTCACCCCCTTGGTATTATTCCTCTCTCCCTCCAATTTTTGGCCCGCCATGCTCTTGGGGGGCTGTCCAAAAATATTGTGGTGGGGATTTTGATCTTTTATGCTTTGCAAAATCCCCAAGTTCATCTACAAAAGGTTCACTTCATTACCTCTACCAAAAAGCAACTTCTAGTAACCCCAAGAGACAATAGAGTTCTACACTTCATCTACAGCACTTCTTGGGCACGTCGGCTCGCCAACTTCGTGCCTGAGTTGCCTCAGTCCAGAGGTGGGAGCCCGTAAAAGAACCCGGCGATGTGGTGCCCTTCCGACGAGAAGCTGAAGACCGGAGATTCCGTGAGGAGATCGGGACGACGACGAGAAGACCGAAGGACACGGATCGCTCGGTATATCTCTCTACCCGTTCTCTAGTTAGCTAGGACTATGTTAATGGCCCGATCCGGGTTTAAAGTGCGCGGTGGTGCCGGTTTACAAGTTTTGTAAAAAGTTTCATTTCCGCATTCCGGCGTCGGATTGACGGCTGGGGCGCCGCCATGCACTTACACTTTGCCTTTGGGAAATTAACCAATTTGGTTAAAAAAAAATAGTGTTAAACACTAGATAACAACAGTATTAGACACTAGCAATAAAACTCTCCAACTAGTGTTAAACACTAGAAGATAACAGAAATAAAATTCTCAAAGTAGTATTAAACAATAAAAAATAAGATTCTCAATTTAGTGTTAAACACCAAAAGACAATCAGTGTTAAACACTGGAAATAAAGCTCTCGAATTAGTGTTAAACACTAAAGAAAGAGGGGTCACGTGGGAACACGTGAGGGCGCCCAAAGGTGGGGCCAGATTTCTTCACTTTGCTCTGCAAATAAGTGTTAACACTTTTTTTATTTTATTTTTGAGCATCACGTGTTGGCACGTGATGGACGTCTGTGCGCTGATCACTAAAGCATTTGCTAAGGGGTCACGTGGTAACGCGTGAGAGTGCCCAAATCTTAGATTTCCTTTGCTTTTTCTTTCTGTGGTTTGGAGGTCACATGGGAGCACGTGAGGCGTTGCCTCGGAGCTTTTTTTCCTTCTCATTTTTGAGGATCTTTTCAGGGGTCACGTGGGGACACGTGACCTTAATTCTTTGCATGTATGAAGATCTTTTAAATCTCGTTATCTTTAAGAATTAAATTCTCTGTAGAGTTAAACCCTAATTATGATTTCGGAGGAATTAAATTCCTATTGTGAAAGAATTAAATTCTTATGTAGGGTTAAACCCTAATTTTCTTTAGAGGAATTAAATTCCCACATATGTAAAAGAATTAAATTCTTGTATAGGGTGAAACCCTAATTTCTTTTAGGAGGAATTAAATTCCTGTGAATTTGAGAGAATTAAATTCTCAATTAGGGTTAAACCCTAGTTCTGTCCATCTTGCAGGAATTAAATTCCTATAATTTAAGGAGAATTAAATTCTCATATAGGTTTAAACCCTAATTCTGTTCATCTTGAAGGAATTGAATTCCTGTGAGTTCTAAGAGAATTAAATTCTCATATAGGGTTAAACCCTAATTTAATCTTGGAGGAATTAAATTCCTATAAATTTAAGAGAATTAAATTCTCTGAACTCAATCATCCCTCTAAGTCTTGGATCTGCATGGCAAAATCTCAACCCGATGAGAATTAAATTCTCAACCTATGGGGAGATTTGCTTCTGCAGATCTTCAACCAGAGAAAGAACTAAGTTCTTTGTGCAGAAGAGTTAAACTCTTAGATTTGAGAATTAAATTCTCTTTTTTGAAGTTTTGATCCCCTTTTTTTTCTCACCTAGGGTTTTCTTTGTTGAGAATTGAATTCTCCTTTCTTTTCTCTCTGCTATTTGCCTTTTGGAAATTTCAAGATTCCAAAATTCTATCCCTTTCTTCTCTTCTTGGCTCCTATTTATAAGAGAAGGAAAAGAATCAATTTGTTTAGTAAATCTCCCATTGAAAGATTTTGTTTGTTTTTCGTAACTAATGTGATCTTTTAGATCACTCAGTGAATTTTATTCACCATTGGATTTTTAATCCAAAAGATATTCTGTTTGTTATTTTTGGTGAAATTTAGGGAAATCTTTCCTTGTCTAAAATCTTTCCATAAATTGGTGATTTTTAATCACCCTTGGATTTTTAATCCAACGGTCCCCAATAATCCTTTTTTGTTTGGAAAGATTTAGAGAAATACTTTCCCAGTTAGGGACTTTGATTTCCCTTAATTAGAATTTAATTCTATTAATTCATAGATCTTTAGGAACCCATCACGTGTTGGCACGTGACCCCCTGATTAAGTATTTTACCAGAATTTAATTCTGTTGTTTTGAAGAACTCAGGAATTATCACGTGTCAGCACGTGACCCTTGGTCACGTGTTGGCACGTGATGCCCCATTGGGTTTTTCCTTGTTATTTTATTATACCTTTTAACTCTATTTAATGAGTTTAGAGGCCTATCACGTGTTGGCACGTGACCCCATTGTTTAGAATTTAATTCTTATCATTGCAGAGGGTTTAAAAGCCCTTCACGTGTTGGCACGTGACCCTAATGATTAATTATTTAATTAGAATTTGATTTTGTTAATTCAGAGAGCTTAGGAACCCATCACGTGTCTGCACGTGACCTTTGGTCACGTGTGGACACGTGATCCCCCATTGGGGTATTCATGATTGTTTTATTTCACTTTTAATTTTCTTCAGTGGGTTTTCAAAGGACTATCACGTGATGGCACGTGACCCCATTTAATTATTTATTTTATTCAGTGCCTACAGGTTTTGCCTGTAAATGGTCACGTGTGGGCACGTGATGCCCGGTCACGTGTGAGCACGTGATTCCTCATAACTTTTGATCCCGGAATAATTATGAGGCCCATAATATATCAAATCGAAGACTTTTTCGAGACGCTTTCGATACCATGAGAATTTAGCTGTTTCTCATTCGGGAGTTTGTCAAAATACAACCCGAAAAATACTGGTTCACATTTTCTTAAGCGTACCGCTGCCATTTGATACATTAGGCTCTTTGCGCAGAATTTTTTGGTAGGAACAATGACACCACAAACAAACGGAATATGAGGGCGGGTTCATGGAACACGCCTTCATTTAATTATTGAAGAGGGCGGGTTCTAATAACCCACCCTCTTCGTTTTGCAAACACACGACAAACACACAAAAATTGATGTGACAACATAATATAACAAAAAAAATGATGTGACAACACAATATATGATGCGACACCACAAACAAACGGAATATGAGGACGGGTTCCTGGAACACGCCCTCATTTAATTAATGAAGAAGGCGGGTTCTAAGAACCCGCTCTCCTGATAATTAAAATGATGTGACATACACGGGATGTGACAACACACTCTATGAGGGCGGGTTCCTGGAACACGCCATCATTTAATTATTGAAGAGGACGAGTTCTTAGAACCCGCCCTCTTCGTTAAAAATAAAAACTGATGTGACAACACTAATCGTTGAAGAGGGCGGGTTCTCTGTCACGACCTGTAGGGTACGGAACATGACTGGCACTTAAATTACGAAACGTCTCAAGGCGTCCGTAAAATAAGTAAGCCAAAACCCAGAAATCAAACCAAAAGCAGACGAGTGAAGGAAAACCAATCAATTGAAAGCGAGTTTATCAAATAAGTCATATCAAGCCTCTTTAAAAACAATATCAATTTTTCCGAAAATTTCGGCAGAGTCTCCTTTGTAAATACTGGCCCCCAAAATGGGTACAACAAGAATATATATGAATACAACAAAAAGGCATCCCCAAGCGGGAGCTAGCTCTTCGCCACAAGGCGGTCACAAATCCCACGCAATATAAATCAGCAATATGCAAAATAAGCATAAAAAGGCATAAGTAAGAAGCAACATGTCGGCTCAAGTGACCACGACCCCAAAATACAGCATAAAAGCCCACAAATCTCACAGTCTAGTCTCTAAGTCAATATACAACAATACTGGTAGATACAGTAGATGGAGTACTCTAGATACAAAGAATATACAAGGTGGTACAAAAATAACGATACAACCCACCTACGAGCAAAAGCCTAGAGTCCTGGCAAAAGAGGCAAAAGAAGCAAGTGCGCCCGCCGCTACTGTACTGACGGAGCGGACCTGCAAAAGGCTGTGGCACAATGGGGGTGAGTTGCCAACTCGTGAGTAATAAATAACATCTATAGAGGCTATCGCAAGTATGCACACAAGCATCCTAGCATCTATAATACAGGTATGGCAGGATATACTAGCAGGTATGTATGCAATATGAATATACTAGCAGGTATGTATGCAATATGAATATACTCGCAGGTATGTATGCAATATGAATATACTCACGATCTACGTGTGTAAGTATAAGAAATCATCTTTTTCCTTTAGGAATCTCTTTTGAAATATCAGCACAATACCAATAGAATCAACCAGAATCCGTGTCCAGCAACGACACCTCAAAACTGTCTCAAATCTCATATATCCATATCGTAGTATCTCTGGCCTCAGCCGTCCGGCTGACCCATCTCAAATATCAATATCTCATCATCTCGCAGCCACGGTCGGTATTCTCTGGATATCCGCCGTGCCAAAACAGTCACCGGTACGTAGTCTATCCCCTGCCAGGCTCAACGTCAGCAACAAGACCTTCTTGCCCCGGGGTACCTTACCGGGCCCACCATGTACCCGAGACGGTTCATCCAACTCCTCGAAACGGGTCTCGAAAACCACATCAAACTCATGGTGGACGACACTTACATCACTAGAAAACCGCAATTTACATATTTTTAAAAAAAGTAATAAGTTTAGAAATTTTGCGGCTTTCCCCCGAAATCCAGAAATATCATAAAATCTCAAGACATCCTCATAAATGCATATGTCAATGATAATGAATGCATATGGTATCAATAATCAAGTTGCGATGTATGATTAATAGACTAGGCATGAACAAATAATATGATGAGGTACATGCACATGAATAGCAATCCTACGATTTCATTTTAAGGAATTAAAGGCAATAGCACAGGTTTAAGCATCAATTATAGTAAAAGGTTTCAAATTATAGGTTATCTAGTGTGGTGGCATGGCAATTACCAGGGTGTGTGTGTAAGCATGAATTGTGCTCGTGCTGCATATAAAAACCCTGGCAATGGTGCAGGTGTCCTATAGAATGGGTTCGCATATGTATGCCAAATAAAGCATGGATGTAGTTACTAATATTACTAGAAATCTTAAACTACTTAAACTATCGGGCGACTTATGCCATCCAAACGATAGTCCCCCGTAGATGTTACATCTACTCACCGGAATCCCTAGCTAGCTACGTCCAATCACCGCCTTTCCTTTTCGTACCGCGTCCGAAGTCTCCGCGACCGAACCTGGAATTTGCACCAATACCAAACATAAGGTTATATATCATGAAACGACGCAAATCCCAAACGAAACATCAACGCTCACGAGTTAGGTACAACGTGCATAAGGTGCGCGGAACACACACGAAAATCACAAAAACTAACTATAACCGTCGTTTTGGGCGCCCGGCAAAACTAAAACCCGATCACACAAAATTCCGCACTCATACATCCTAAATGTCATAGGATATGCTAAAAATATAATCAAGTTATCACAAATAATTCATCACATAATTTTATATAAAAACTAGTAAGCATTTACATTCCAAAAATCGGTGCAAACATCGCCGATTTGCGACAAAAAAGACTACAACCTAGCATAAACATCCAACCGCATAACTAGTTAGCCACAACACTATAATTACAACACAATAACCATGTTTCAAACCTATTTCCACACACAAACCCCTTTCTTGATTTTTGTAATTAGCAAACACAATCAAAATTTCACGCTAAATTAACTTAGATTAGCAAAATTTGAAGCCAATTAAGCAAAGTAACCTCATTAACTTAGGTTAGCAACCAACTAGATAGCAAAATAGATTTAATTAACTAATTAATGGTATGCTAAAAACCCTAGTTAAAAAACAAACTACTCTCTTAGAAACTAGATTAGAAATTAGCTAAACTTTTAACACTAAAACCATATAATTAAAGGAATTTAGCCACAAGTGTTGAATGGGTAAGAATTATACCTCAATTTCTATGGATCAAGCATGGTGATTTGCCTCTAAAAATGCCTCCTTTCCACATGTTTTCAACTAAAATAGGCTTGAGAAGAGATAGCACAAGGATTTGTTTTGGTTTTGTGAAGAAATTTGTGGATTTATATGGATTTTGAGGTGGAATATGATGAGTTTAGAAGGAAATGAGAGGGGAAATTTTAGGGGCTGATTTCCTGCAGTGGCCTCGGCTGAAGGGAGTGGGGGAGAGTGAAGGAAAAGTGTGGAGAAAGTTTCAAAGTCAAAAGACCAAGTCAAACAACAAAACTCATACTCTAATTAATATACTTTAATCCTCCACATATCATTTCACCACAAGAATTGAAATCAAAAAAAAGGATGGGGTTTCCTGCTGTGGTGGGGCCGGCCACAAGAGGAGAGGAATGAGTGAGAGTGATTTTACAAAAATTTCTATGCAAAAAGACCCCCCCCCAAGTCCAAAATTGCGAGTTTTAGCTTAAATTAAATAAATTTCGTTTTCCATAAAAAAATAATTAAAACTTGAAATAAAATACTAAAAAATTATATTACAACTAGATTTTAATTAACATGATTTTAAAGCTTAAAATTAGCCCATTTAAATTTGTATTTATCGCTAATTTAATGTATTTTCTTACCGGCTTAAAATAATATTAAAAATTGAAAAATTAGGGAAAAATTTTAAACGACCAGAATTTTATAAGTAACTCATTAGCTACTAAAAACTAGCAATTACCTATCCAAATTAGGTATAATTAGGCCTAAACTGCAAAATAACAAAAAAGACGATTTACGGAAAAATACCAAATTTTCACCGATTTTCGGGAAAACACCAAAACGACATTTCAAGGCGTTACAATCTTCTCCCCTTAACGAAATTCGGTCCCCGAATTAAAAAATATAACTACGCGTACCTTTAAAGAGATAGGGATATTTTTTCCTCATCTCGTCCTCGGTCTCCCAGGTGACCTCCTTGCTGCTCGGGCCACGCCAAAGGATCTTGACGGTTGGTATAACTTTCGATCTCAATCTTTTCACCTGCCGATCCAGGATGACCACCGGCTGCTCTGCAAAAAAAAGGTCGCGCTCTAGCTGGACTGTCGGGTGCTGAATCGCATGTGAAGGGTCGTGAAGGTACTTGCGGAGTATCGAAACATGGAAGACGGGGTGAACATCGGAAAAGCTGGGTGGAAGAGCCAAACGATACGCAACTGCGCCGACACGCTCGAGGATCTCGAAGGGACCCATAAATCTGGGACTAAGCTTTCCTTTTCGCCCAAATCGCAACACGCCCTTCATCGGAGAGACCCTCAGAAAAACATGATCGCCAACTGCGAACTCTAGTCTGCGACGGCGCCTGTTTGCATATGATTTCTGCCTGCTCTGAGCCGCTCTCATTCGGTCTCGAATCAACTGTATCTTCGCTGTCGTCTCCTCAACAAGCTGCGGCCCCAATATACTGCTCTCGCTAAGCTCGGTCCAACAGACGGGCGATCTGCATCTCCTCCCATACAATGCCTCGAAAGGTGCCATCTGAATAGTATCCTGGAAGCTGTTGTTGTAGGAGAACTCCACTAAAGGTAAATGATGATCCCAGCTACCTCCGAAGTCTAAAACGTATGCTCGGAGCATGTCCTCAAGAGTCTGAATGGTCCGCTCTGACCGGCCGTCTGTCTGCGGATGAAATGCTGTGCTGAAACTCAAACGGGTGCCCGATGCCTCCTGAAGTCTCTGCCATAGTCGGCTGGTAAACTGGGTGCCTCTGTCGGACACGATATACGTCGGGACTCCATGCAGTCGTACAATCTCGTCGATGTATATCTGGGCATACTGAGCAAAACCGAAAGTGGTCTTCACTGGAAGGAAGTGAGCCGTTTTCGTCAATCGATCCACGATCACCCAAATGGAGTCGTACCCTCGACTGGTCCTGGGTAGATCCACTACAAAGTCCATCGAAATCTACTCCTATGTCCACTCCGGAATGGGCAAAGGCTGCAACTCTCCCACGGGCCTCTGGTGCTCGGCCTTGACTTGCTGACAAGTCAGGCATCTCGATACGAAGTCTGTGACGTCCCTCTTCATCCCGTCCCACCAGTAAACATCTCGCAAATCGTGGTACATCTTGGTGGAACCCGGATGAACGCTGTATGTCGATCTATGCGCCTCCTCAAGAATCTTATGCTGCAGCCCCTCGGAATCTGGTACGCACAATCGAGTCCCAAATCGCAGTACTCCCTGATCATCGATCACGAACTCGGAATCTCTGCCCTGCCTAATCTGCTCCATGATCTCTGAAAGACGGTCATCACTGGGCTGTGCCTCTCGAATATGGTCAAGTAACCGCGGACGTGCACGAACATGCGCAAGATGTCCCCCTATCGGATTGAACTCGAACTTAACCCGGCTGTCGCATTAAGTCTGCCAATCTGCCGACGACTGCCTCTGTACTGCGCGCAAACAAGATAGACTACCCCCGGGCCTCCTGCTCAAAGCATCCGCCACTACATTAGCCTTGCCCGGGTGATACAAAATCTCGCAATCATAGTCCTTTACTAGTTCCATCCAATGGCGCTGTCTGAGATTCAGGTCTCGCTGCTGAAATATATACTTTAAGCTCTTGTGATCAGTGAATATCTGACACAACTCGCCGTATAGGTAATGTCACCAAATCTTAAGTGCAAATACCACTGCAGCCATCTCCAAATTGTGAGTGGGGTAGTTCTGTTCATGTTTCTTCAACTGTCGCGAAGCATACGTGATCACCCTGTCATGCTGCATCAATACGCACCCTAGCCCCACTCATGAAGCGTCACAATAAACCACGAATCCGCCTGATCCTGAAGGCAAAGATAATACCGGCGCCGTAGTCAAACAAGTCCGTAGCTGCTGGAAACTGTGCTCGCACTCCTCCGTCCAATCGAAAGGAACTCCCTTCCGGGTCAATCCGGTCAAAGGAGCAGCAATACGGGAGAAATCCTGAACGAATCGCCTGTAGTAGCCAGCCAGGCCTAGGAAACTGTGGATCTCCGTAACTGATGTCGGTCTGGGCCACTGCTGAACGGCCTCAATCTTTTCTGGTCCACACATATGCCATCTCTCGTAATAACGTGACCCAAGAATCCGACGCTGTCCAACCAGAATGCACACTTGGAAAATTTTACGAAAAGCTGGTGCTCCCTCAAAGTCTGCAACGTAATCCGCAAGTGCTGCTCGTGCTCCTCTCTGCTCCGGGAGTAAACCAAGATATCGTCGATAAACACGATGATGAACAAGTCAAGATACGGCCTGAATGTGTGGTTCATCAAATCCATGAATGCAGCTGGGGCGTTGGTGAGTTCGAATGACATCACCAAAAACTCATAGTGGCCGTAGCGCGTGCGGAAAGCTGTCCTCGGTATATCCTCCTGTCGAACTCGCAGCTGATGGTACCCTGATCGCAAGTCGATCCTCGAAAAATACCCCGCACCCTGAAGCTGGTCGAACAAATCATCAATGCGTGGCAACGGATATCTGTTCCGCACGGTAACCATGTTCAGCTGGCGGTAGTCGATACATAAGCGCAAACTTCCGTCCTTCTTCTTGACAAACAGGACCGGAGCACCCCACGGAGAAACACTCGGTCGAATAAGCCCTTTATCTAACAATTCCTGCAACTGATCCTTCAGCTCTCTAAGCTCTGCCGGGGCCATCCGATAAGGTGGTATAGAAATAGGTCCCGAGCCGGGAATCAAATCGATGCAGAACTCAACATCGCGCTCAGGCGGTAGCCCAGGCAGCTCCTCAGGGAAAACATCAGGGAACTCACAAACAATCGGGACCCGGTCCAATAGAACCTCTGTAGCTCGAGTATCACAAATATACGCTAAGAATCCCTGACATCCCTTCCGCAAGAGCTGACCAGCGTGAAGAGACGAAATCAAGCTGGGAAGGGTGACGCTGCGGTCTCCCTCAATAACAAGGACTGGCTATCCCGGAAAGCTAAATCTGACTGCCTTCTCACGGCAGTCCACAGAAGCATAACAAGTGGCTAGCCAATCCATGCCCAGAAGCACATCAAAGTCCAACATATCGAGGAGAATCAAATCAACCGACGAGTCCCTCTCCCCGATACGAACGGAACACAATCGAAACACAAAACGAGTGACAAACGACTCGTCTACCGGGGTAATAACAACAAGCGGCTCATCTAACGACGACGACTCACGGCCCAACATCGGTGCAAAGTGTGTAGATACGTACGAATGTGTGGAACCTGGGTCAAATAATACCCGCGCATCGAAAGAACAAACTGGCAAGGTACTTGTCATAACGGCGTTGGATGCCTGCGCATCCTGCGGCGTCAAAGCAAAAACTCGGGCCTGAACCCTACCAATAACTGGCTGTCCTCGGCCTCGGCCTCCTCGTCCTCTCTGGATCAGACCGCCACGTCCACGGCCTCTGGATGCATCGAACTGTCGTGGAGCATCGCCGGTGATAGGAAGTAGGGCTATCTGAGGAGGAGGTGGTGATGGTGGTAGGGTCACATGTGGAACTGTCGCTGCTCCATGTCGTCTCACCGGACAGTCTCTGATATGATGGTGCGGACTCCCGCACCCAAAACATCCTGGCGACGGCTGCTGTCCTTATAGATATGAACCATATAACTGACCCCGTCCAAATCCTCTGCCAGGCCCATCTCTCGGAAAGAATCTGGCGCGCTGCCTCTGCGACGGCACATCGGTGCGAATCCTTTTCGGCCCAGAAACGACCGAAGTCTGTGATATGCGTGCCTCTATCCGTAATGCCGTATCCATAGCAGCTAAATAAGTGTCGAAGTGCTGGGCGCCAATAAAAGAAATAGCTGGGTATCAAGTCCCTGCACGAACCTCTTCACTATCTTCTCTTCGGTATCCACCAAATACGGAGCATATCGGGATAACTGCGTGAACTGGACGTCATACTCAGACACCGTCATCCCTGGGGTCTTGATCAAGGCCTCAAAACTACGAGCTCTGGCGTCACGAACGCTCTCCGGAAGGAAACGAGCTAGAAAGACTGCTGTAAACTCGGCCCAAGTCATAGGCGGTAGACCTGCAGCTCGACCTCTCAAGACTGACTCCCACCATGTCTGCGCGAGGTCCTCTAGACGGAAACTCGCAAGCTCTACCCATCGATCATCCGAACATCTCAGCGAACGGCAGATCCTGGCTAAACTGTCAAGGAACGTCTGTGGGTCCTCCGCTGCCTCGGTGCCGGTGAATACTGGAGGTCTCAACCTCATGAAATCCTGTAGCGAAACCGGAATAGCCACGGTGGTAGTAGTAGGAGCAGGTATCATAGTCGTCTGGGATGTGGTAGGTACGTCCTCCGGCCTCGGTGCACGACTGGCCGCTACTAAGGACCCCACCATCTGTCGCAACTCCTGCACGCCTCCCATCATCTGTCGCAGCTCTTCCATACCGGACTCAAGCCTATCTATACGACCTAGGGAAGGCGGATCAGTCTGTCCCTGTGGCGTAGGCATGCCACCCTGCTCAGTCCTCATCTCGGACGAGCCAGCTCGAATCTCGTCTCGGGCGGCAGCCCTCTGCGCTCTCGTAGCCTTCGGGGGCATAGTGGCTGTTACAAGAACAGGATGATAAGAACAGTGCAATAGAATCATAGGATACACGGAATTAAAGAAGGAATTTCAAGCAAGTATATTCTAAAGTCACCTAGGCGGAGTACCGTATCGCAAGTATGCCGCAGACATACGCACGCTACGTTTCCCTGCTTAAGTCACTTACTTCATCTACCAAGGGTCATCCTACACTCAAAAAGGTAAAACCTATCGCTCTGATACCAACTTTGTCACGACCCATAGGGTACGGAACATGACTGGCACTTAAGTTACGAAACATCTCAAGGCGTCCGTAAAATAAGTAAGCCGAAACCCAGAAATCAAACCAAAAGCAGACGAGTGAAGGAAAACCAATCAATTGAAAGAGAGTTTATCAAATAAGTCATATCAAGCCTCTTTAAAAACAATATCAATTTTTCCGAAAATTTCGGCAGAGTCTCCTTTGTAAATACTGGCCCCCAAAATAGGTACAACAAGAATATATATGAATACAACAAAAAGGCATCCCCAAGCGGGAGCTAGCTCTTCGCCACAAGGCGGTCACAAATCCCACGCAATATAAATCAGCAATATGCAAAATAAGCATAAAAAGGCATAAGTAAGAAGCAACATGTCGGCTCAAGTGAGCTCGACCCCAAAATACAGCATAAAAGCCCACAAATCTCACAGTCTAGTCTCTAGGTCAATATACAACAATACTGGTAGATACAGTAGATGGAGTACTCTAGATATAAAGAATACACAAGGTGGTACAAAAATAATGATACAACCCACCTACGAGCAAAAGCCTCGAGTCCAGACAAAAGAAGCAAGTGCGCCCGCCGCTACTGTACTGACGGAGCGGACCTGCAAAATGCTGTGGCACAACGGGGGTGAGTTGCCAACTCGTGAGTAATAAATAACATCTATAGAGGCTATCGCAAGTATGCACACAAGCATCCTAGCATCTATAATACAGGTATGGCAGGATATACTAGCAGGTATGTA
Source organism: Agapanthus africanus (assembly GCA_030015575.1). Classification (NCBI taxonomy): domain Eukaryota; kingdom Viridiplantae; phylum Streptophyta; class Magnoliopsida; order Asparagales; family Amaryllidaceae; genus Agapanthus; species Agapanthus africanus. The sequence continues at coordinate 401,894,857 of CM057349.1, read as the reverse complement.
TGCAATATGAATATACTAGCAGGTATGTATGCAATATGAATATACTCGCAGGTATGTATGCAATATGAATATACTCGCGATCTGCGTGTGTAAGTATAAGAAATCATCTTTTTCCTTTAGGAATCTCTTTTGAAATATCAGCACAATACCAATAGAATCAACCAGAATCCGTGTCCAGCAACGACACCTCAAAACTGTCTCAAATCTCATATATCCATATCGTAGTATCTCTGGCCTCAGCCGTCCGGCTGACCCATCTCAAATATCAATATCTCATCATCTCGCAGCACGGTCGGTATTCTCTGGATATCCGCCGTGCCAAAACAGTCACCGGTAGGTAGTCTATCCCCTGCCAGGCTCAACGTCAGCAACACGGCCTTCTTGCCCCGGGATACCTTACCGGGCCCACCATGTGCCCGAGACGGTTCATCAAACTCCTCGAAACGGGTCTCGAAAACCACAGCAAACTGATGGTGGACGACACTTACATCACTAGAAAACCGTAATTTACATATTTTTAAAAAAAGTAATAAGTTTAGAAATTTTGCGGCTTTCCCCCGAAATCTAGAAATATCATAAAATCTCAAGAAATCCTCATAAATGCATATGTCAATGATAATGAATGGATATGGTATCAATAATCAAGTTGCGATGTATGATTAATAGAATAAGCATGAACAAATAATATGATGAGGTACATGCACATGAATAGCAATCCTACGATTTCATTTTAAGGAATTAAAAGCAATAGCACAGGTTTAAGCATCAATTATAGTAAAAGGTTTCAAATTATAGGTTATCTAGTGTGGTGGCATGGCAATTACCAGGGCGTGTGTGTAAGCATGAATAGTGCTCGTGCTGCATATAAAAACCCTGGCAATGGTGCAGGTGTCCTATAGAATGGGTTCGCATATGTATGTCAAATAAAGCATGGATGTAGTTACTAATATTACTAGAAATCTTAAACTACTTAAACTATCGGACGACTTGTGCCATCCAAACGATAGTCCCCCGTAGATGTTACATCTACTCACCGGAATCCCTAGCTAGCTACGTCCAATCACCGCCTTTCCTTTTCGTGCCGCGTCCGAAGTCTCCGCGACCGAACCTGGAATTTGCACCAATACCAAACATAAGGTTATATATCATGAAACGAAGCAAATCCCAAACGAAACATCAACGGTCACGAGTTTAGGTACAACGTGCATAAGGTGCGCGGAACACACACGAAAATCACAAAAACTAACTATAACCGTCGTTTTGGGCGCCCGGCAAAACTAAAACCCGATCACACAAAATTCCGCACTCACACATCCTAAATGTCATAGGATTTGCTAAAAATATAATCAAGGTATCACAAATAATTCATCACATAATTTTATATAAAAACTAGTAAGCATTTACATTCCAAAAATCGGTGCAAATATCGCCGATTTGCGACAAAAAAGACTACAACCTAGCATAAACATCCAACCGCATAACTAGTTAGCCACAACACTATAATTACAACACAATAACCATGTTTCAAACCTATTTCCACACACAAACCCCTTTCTTGATTTTTGTAATTAGCAAACACAATCAAAATTTCACGCTAAATTAACTCAGATCAGCAAAATTTGAAGCCAATTAAACAATGTAACCTCATTAACTTAGGTTAGCAACCAACTAGATAGCAAAATAGATTTAATTAACTAATTAATGGTGTGCTAAAAACCCTAGTTAAAAAATAAACTACTCTCTTAGAAACTAGATTAGAAATTAGCTAAACTTTTAACACTAAAACCATATAATTAAAGGAATTTAGCCACAAGTGTTGAATGGGTAAGAATTATACCTCAATTTCTATGGATCAAGCATGGTGATTTGCCTCTAAAAATGCCTCTTTTCCACATGTTTTCAATTAAAATAGGCTTGAGAAGAGATAGCATAAGGATTTGTTTTGGTTTTGTGAAGAAATTTGTGGATTTATATGGATTTTGAGGTGGAATTTAATGAGTTTAGAAGGAAATGAGAGGGGAAATTTTGGGGGCTGATTTCCTGCGGTGGTCTCGACTGAAGGGAGTGGGGGAGAGTGAAGGAAAAGTGTGGAGAGAGTTTCAAAGTCAAAAGACCAAGTCAAACAACAAAACCCATACTCTAATTAATATACTTTAATCCTCCACATATCATTTCACCACAAGAATTGAAATCAAAAAAAAGGATGGGGTTTCCTGCTGTGGTGGGGCTGGAGACAAGAGGAGAGGAATGAGTGAGAGTGATTTTACAAAAATTTCTATGCAAAAAGACCCCCCCCCCCCCCCAAGTCCAAAATTGCGAGTTTTAGCTTAAATTAAATAAATTTCGTTTTCAATAAAAAAAATAATTAAAACTTGAAATAAAATACTAAAAAAATTATATTACAACTAGATTTTAATTAACATAATTTTAAGCTTAAAATTAGCCCATTTAAATTTGTATTTATCGCTAATTTAATGTATTTTCTTACCGGCTTAAAATAATATTAAAAATTGAAAAATTAGGGAAAAATTTTAAACGACTAGAATTTTATAAGTAACTCATTAGCTACTAAAAACTAGCAATTACCTATCCAAATTAGGTATAATTAGGCCTAAACTGCAAAATAACAAAAAAGACGATTTACGGAAAAATACCAAATTTTCACCGATTTTCGGGAAAACACCAAAACGACATTTCAAGGCGTTACATTCCCGGAACCCGCCCTCCTTCCTCTATAAAACCTACCCTCTTCAGTGTGGCTTTCATCAAATTAACTCTTTCGTCAAATTAACTCTGTCCCTTCTCATATCTTAAATCGTCTCAATGGAGAATCAACCATTCGATAAATCTCTGCTCGTTGATCAAAACGAACACAGATCTTTTAATATATTATACGGAGAGGAAATATTCTAAACTTATTAATTTTTTTTAATTACCCCTTTCTTTTAATTCTAATAGTTGAAAATAACATTATTTAATTTTGCAGGATGGAGATAATCTCTCCGTCGTCACCCATAGTTCTGACAAGTGGATAGTTACCGACCAGCGAATAACCGAGCGGATTCAATGGGCCGGGTTTTATGAAGCTTCATTGCTTCTTCATATCCAAATCGATCACGCCCTCGTTACCTCTCTAATTGAGCGCTGGAGAAAAGAGATCCACAATTTTCATCTAAGATGGGGTGAAGCCACTATCACACTCTAGGATATTGGCCTCTTACTCGGTTTACGGGTCAATGGGCTTGAATTGGTCGGAGGAAAAATTGTTGGTCCAGATACCGACCATCCATACTGGGATACATATGCCGAGTCTGCTCTCGGACAGGTAAAAAAATTCATTTTGTTTTCCCTCTATAGTGTACCTATTGCATGTTGTACATTATTTCTACCTTTAATATTTCACAAAAAATGCTAATATCAGGCACCAGGAGGCTACAGTAAGGGGTATAAGATCAGTTTAAACTGGTTAAAAGATACATTTACTAATATCCCTGATGAAGCCATCGATGAAGTCTTGGAAAGACATGCACGTACCTACATTCTGTACATGATCGATTCTTGGTTGATGCCGGACCAATCGGCAACGCATGACCATCCGTTATACCTTGGCTTCCTTATGGACTTTGATGTGTGTGGCTAATATGCTTGGGGAGCAGGGATCCTGGCCTTTCTTTACAAGGAACTCGATAAGGCATGTGCTCCAACGAAGAATAAAATTTGTGGCTGCATTACATTACTTCAGGTAAATTCCTTGTTTTTCACAGCTAGAAATTTGCAAAATTGTAATATTGGTTCTCTCTCTTATCATCTGACACTTTATTTATAGATTTGGTCATGGGAGCGTATGTGTATGAGAAGACCGGATCGATTTAAAATAACTGCCTTGGATACCCCTGGAAAGCCGCTCGGCTGTTGGTGGAATGGAAAGAAAGCGTATAAGGCTCCTCGTCGAGTACTTAGGTACTATAGAGATGAGTTGGATCGCATGGAGGCGACTCAGGTAACCATAACTTAGGTAATTAAGTTTGTTTTAAAATTTTGAAATACCTTCATCACAATTTTTGTACTATGTTATTTGCGTAGTTCACGTGGACGCCTGATACAACAGATCGTTTGCAAAGATTACCCGACATCTGTATCGAAGGAGAGCCAGTTTGGCGGGCTCGATGCCCACTCCTCTGCATTAATATCGTTGTCATGCACCTTCCGGACCGGGTGTTGCGACAGTTTAATAGATCGCAATATATTCATGTCCCGCCGCCTTCGCCTATGACAATAGAGGGAGACATGCGAGGAGGAAAAGCGGAGCGTGATTGGAGGGAGCATGTAAATCCCTTGTTCCCCTCCGAACGGCGACCGGGACGTTGGGACGTCTGAGGCGTTAGGTTCGGGGCAGATGCTAATTAGTGCGATCCGTCCACCTCTCCGAAGATGCCAAGTTGATTTATGGCACCATATATCGAAGGTTTAAACGGATGCGACCGATGTAGCAGACTTCGTCAGATTCCCCCTCGTTTGAGGGGTTTTTGATTGTGGGGATGCTCTTCGCTGCAGGCGCAAGCCCCTGCAGTTAATTACGCTACCGCATTGCGGTAACAACTTTCTCCTTCTCCAGATGGTCACTTCGTGTCGTGGGTGTTTGTTTTATTGCCCGTGGATTGTTTACGGAGACTGAGTTATGTCGTCGCCCGTAGGGCGTGGACTAGCCCAAATCCGCATTATCTTAAATTTGGGTTTGGGGGGGTTTGGTTTGAGGATACGTCAGCCCTACTCGAGGCTAAGATCAACTCAAACGTTTGTTAAGGATACGTTAGTCTAACTTTGTGACTAAGATCAACTTAACGGGATCGTTTAGATCCGACAAAATAGTGTTTGGACTCCAATGTTCCAGTTTAGGGACATAGTGGTCCATCGTCCGTATGGCTGTCGGGACCCATCACCTCTCTGACGACGTTGAAGGATTACAACGACAGATGTCAGAGGAGTTCAGAGATGTACCCTTGAGCCGGAGTTAATTTGGGGGATTCGTAGTCCAGTATGTTTGAGGGTTTAAGGACGCGTTAGCCATCTTCGAGTCTAAGATCAACTTAAACGGGACCGTTTAGGTCCAACAAAAGAGCATATGAAAGGGCTCTATTGTTCTAGTTTAGGGACGTTGCGGTCCATGGGTAGTTTAAGGACATTGCGGTCTGTGGGTAGTTTAAGGACATTGCGGTCCGTTGTTAGTTTTAAGACATCTCGGTCAAGGTTAAGGACGTCGTAGTCCATGGGTTTAAGGACCCCACAGTCCGGTATATGCTCTGGATGCTTCACACGGGTTCACTGCCGTGCTTAGCGAGGACCAGGCTCCGCTCTGGACGTTTTCCGTGGGGTCAAAGAGTGACGTTATCCACGTTCCGCGTGACCAGGAATTTGTATGAGTTTAAGGACCCCACAGTCCATATCATGGGTGGTCGTCGGGACCCGTCACCTCTTTGAAGACATTGAGGGATTACAATGCCAAGTATCAAAGGAGTGAAGAGATGTACCCTAGAACCGGAGTGGCTTGAGCAGTCCGTGGCCCAATTTGAGGTCAGGACTGATTAATTATGTTATGAGCCCATTGGCCCAATTAGTCACGAATTGAGGACTTATGGCCAGCTTGGGCTAAGTCCCATCATGTCTGGAATATTGATTCCTTGTGAGTCCATCGAGGGAGAAGCTTTGCCTCTATCCCTTTAGCCAATTGGGTATAGACTAGTGTTAAACACTTCAAAGCAATCAGTGTTGAACACTGGGAATGAGTTTGACAAGTTAGTGTTTAACACTAGAAGAATAATTGGTGTTAAACACCAGCAACAAGGCCTTGAAATGATCATAAGCACTAAAACAGCTCAGTGTTGAACACTGGCAATGGGGATCTCAAATTAGTGCCGAATATTAAAACAATTAATATTGAACACTACGAACAAAATTCTTTAATTAGTGTTGAACACTAAGGCCCGATAGCATTTCAATACTGGATTCGAGGGTTTTAACTTAGTGTCAAACACTACAGCAAGAACGGTCACGTGGCCCCACGTGAGAGTGCCTTCCCTTCAATGATTCTGCCGAAATTGCTGTGTCTTTGATAGCGTCACGTGTCAGCACGTGACGGGCATTCAAATGCCTATGTGTTAAGGCTTCTGCTGAAAGTCACGTGGGTCACGTGGGGTGCTGCCTCAAAGGGGCTTTCTGTAGGGCTTTTGGGGGGGTCACGTGGTGACACGTGACCCTGCCTCAATGTTGTTTTTTGGAGGATCTGTTGCTCCTCTTTCAGGAATTAAATTCCTCGAACTCTTAATTTCAGAGGAATTAAATTCCTATTTCCTTTTGAAGGCTTATATTCTGGAATAGAGTTTTAATCTGAGTTTTCTGTGGGAATTAAATTCCTTGTTTATGCGAAGAACCGAATAGGGTTAAACCCTAACAAAAGCTTTTAAGGAATTAAACTCCCCTTTTCTGAGGATTATGATTAAAGGAATTAAATTCCCACTGTTTCGACAGAACTTTGTTCTTAATTAGGGTTCAACCCTGTTTCTTTTTGTTTTGAACGAATTAAATTCCCATGATACAGGGTCGAACCCTAACTTTATTTTGGAGGAATTAAATTCCTATAGTTCTATGAGAGTTAAATTCTCATGCTTGCATTCCTTCTCTATGTTTTGGATCTGCATGGCAGGATCTCGACCCATTGAGAATTAAATTCTCAACCTTAAGGGGAGATGTGCACTTTGCAGGCCCTCTATCAAAGAGAGAAGAAATATGTTCTTCTGTTTTTATATTATCAGAGTTAAACTCTGTTGAGAATTAAATTCTCCTTCTTTCAAACGCCTTTCCCTTTCTTACCTAGTTTTTTTTGCAGAAGATCTGAGTCTTTTTCAAAATATCAAAGCTCTTCTCCTTTCTCTTTTCTTCTCTGCGTATGTATATCTCTTTTTTATGTCCCTTGGCTCCTATTTATAGGAGAAGCAGCCGAATCAATCAGTCTTTTGTGAATCTTCATTGAGAGATTTGATTTGCGTCCATCCTTCATTTTGGGCCTTTGGATTATTAGGTGAATTTTATTCACCATTGGATTTTAAATCCAGAGATTTTCCTTTGTTATTTTGGTTAGATTTTTAAGGGGGAAATCTTTCCAAACCCGAGATTTTCCATAGATAGATGATATTTAATCATCTCTGGATCTTTAATTTGATTGGTCCCAAATAATTACTTTCCTTTGGAAAGATTCGAATTTCCTTCAGAATTTAATTCTGTCGTCAAAAATGGGCTTTGAAAGCCGGTCACGTGTGACCACGTGACCCATGGTCACGCGCAGACACGTGACCCTCTTTGGAATGAAGAACCCTCTTTCTTTCTGCGCTATCTTCCGGTTGCTGTTTTAGCCATCACGTGCTACCACGTGACCCCTGGTCACGTGTGAGCACGTGACCCCTGTCTGGCACTTCTTTCTCTGGTTCAATTGGAGAGCGAGTTTGCTGCTTTGAACGTCACGTGTCGACACGTGACCCTGGTCACGTGGGAGCACGTGACCTCTTCTGAAGCTCTTTTCCTTGACTTGATCAACGAATCAAAGTGCGCTTTTTCTGTATTTTATAGGTCACGTGTCAACACGTGACTGCTGTCACGTGTAAGCACGTGGCCTCTTTTGAAGCTTTTCCCAGAAGCTTTCCTGATTTTAAATCAGGAAACAAATGCCCCCACAGCGTTGTTCTCACGTGTCAGCACGTGAGTGCAACGCTGTCACCTCTCGCAACCGTTGGATTCCTTTAGGGATCTGGGGAGATGAAACGTTTTCACTATCTTCTATAAATAGCTCTGTCTCTTCATAGGAGCCTTCACCTTGCTCATTCATCTTCTTCCTCTGAGAATTTCCCCTTTGAGAATTTAATTCTCACTTTCAGAGCTTAGTTCTCTGTCTTGATCATTTCCCAGAGTTTAACTCTGTTGACGGATCCTTTCCCTCAGGTAAGAATGTTAAACGGCCAAAGCGCCTTTGTCTTTAAAAGAACTCTTTGGATTTCAAATCTATATTAAGGGTTTCGCCAAGAACCCATTTTTCTTCACATTTCTCCATAAGAACAGGGAGCCTTCGAACTGTAGATCTCTTAGGTTTTAGGTGACTCTTGGGGAGATGATGACAACATTTCAACTCCATGGACTTTAATTCCATCAAAATTATTTCTGGGAATTTAATTCCCTTTTTTCTAATAAGGAATTTAATTCCTATGAAGAACTCAATCTCTTCACACAGAGGCTCCTTGGGGTCTCTTGGCCCGAGGCTGTTCTTCTGTAATTAATGCGATGGGGATTTTGTAATGATGCTAGTGACTTTTATTTCAGGTATCATGGACGCCCATCTGTATCGTCTTGACGAGATCATTTCCTATGGGAACATTCGTGCGCTGGGCCGCAGTCAGGACCAAGAGTTCACTGATGCCCAGTGTGCCGAGATCATGAGCCACTTTGATGAGTACAACCATCGACTACTTCCCCGTCGCTCTTCTCTTCTGAGGCTGATCGTGCTGGCGATCCGGGAGGCCCTTCCTCTCTTTTGCGCCGGCATACCACTCGGGGACTTAGACGCTGCCGAGGATAAGGTGCATTCGGTGTACCTTATGGGCTTGATCTCAAAGAGGAGGCGGGATGATCTCATTGATCTTCTTCATCAGCTTTTTCAACAATCAGCCATACTGGGCGCCTATCGGAGGGTAGAGGACATCCGTGGGGACCCCGATGCTTGTGACCGTGAGCGAAAGCATACTCGGGAAGTTCGCAACGTTTGGAAGGTTTTGGATAAAGTTAATTTTGAGTTTCTCAACCCATGCCCCGCATCTGAAGTGTTTCCATTGTAAATGTGTCCTCGATATTTTGTATGAACCTCTTGAAGTATGAGTGGCGAGTTTTATTGTGTTCTCTCATGTTTGCACGCCCTTTTCCTGGAATTTTATCATTTCACTATTGTTGTTGCTGATGCCTTTAATATGCATGGTGCTATTCTATTTTCTAGTGCACGTCAAATTTGGGTCTCACACGTTCCGCACGTGGGACCATTTGATGGGGACTGTTCACAAAATTTTGCATGCCGCATTTCTAGCGCGCAGTATCGGATGCATAAAAAAAAGCCTTGGAAATAGTTATTTCTCCTTGATTTTCGATGCCTTTCCTTTTTGAGCCTTGGAAACATCTTTCGCATGCAAGATTTTCCCCGCATGGCACTTAATGCACCTCTTTATATTCTTGAGGCCATAGCCTATTTTCTCCTTACAGAGAAATTCATTCCCATATCGACGTGATTTAATTTAAGGAGTATCCGAGCGTTATGGCCTGCAACCGTCCACACGCTCGTCGGCAGCCATGGGAAGTGCCCATCGAGGAGATGATCCCCCGCTTTGCCGCTCGTCTGGTGGATTCACTTCTTACTGATGACGAATGCGACTTAGCCATGCATGAACTCTCGATCCGTAGGGGGTCTCCCCTCCCGATGGGTTCTCTCTGGCTCCGGATGATCCTCTCGGCCGTGCTTGCCGATGTTCCTCCTCACCCGGCAGAGATGACCCTGGCGATGCTTGATGCGGCGGAGGAAAAACTCGAGGGCTTTCATGAAGCCTGCCTGATTACTCAGGCTCTGAGGGACTGCTCAATTCATCTACTGAGCGAGATAAAGGCCCAGCGAGCCATTATGTTTGCATTCGCGGACGAACACGGCACCAACCGATGGGGAGCGACTCCTCGCGAGAATCGTCGCTTCGATGTGCTGGAGAAAGCGGAGAGAGAGATGGAGAATCTTGTCCTTTGCTTTATCAACCCCTGTGCCGTTGATCCTGTGTTTGGTGATCTTTTTCGTTAGTGTAGAACCTCCTTTTTTTCTGTACATACTCATGAATAAGAGTATCTGCCTTTTTTTTTGTTTTGAATTGTATTTTGCATCCATTTTGGTTTATGAATAAAAGATACAATTTTCCTCTCAGTGATGTGTCCCCTTTTCATTGAATGCATTCTGCGGATATTCTATCTTAATCTTCTTGCAGGACGGCCGTGGCTTAGGATTCAGGGTTAGGATCTGTTTCCTGAGGCCTTTGCATCTTATGAGCCACGAGGGTCTCATAAGGAGTCTTTCTCCCTATAGGTCGAGAGGATCCCATAGGTGTGAGTTCTTCTTAAAGATCGTGAGGATCCTTAAGCGGGTTTTCCCTTGAGAGTCGCAAGGATCTCACAAGAGAGTTTTTCTTCCTTACAGGTGGCGAGGGCCTGCAAGTGCCGGGTGTGATCACCTTTTTTCCGTGTTTCACGGGGTTAGGGATCTCTCAAGGTATCGTAGTTTAAAGACGTCGCGGTCAAGGTTAAGGACCTCATAGTCCGTGGATTTAAGGACTCCACAGTCCGATGTTAGTTTTAAGACATCACGGTCAAGGTTAAGGACCTCATAGTCCGTGGATTTAGGGACTCCACAGTCCGGTGTTTGGTTGCAGGGACCCGCCACCTCTTTGAAGACGTTGAGGAATTACAACGCCAGGTATCAAAGGAGTGAAGAGATGTACCCTTAAACCAAGGCGAAATCCGTAGGGAATCGGGGGGGTTGATCGTTAGTTTTAAGACATCACGGTCGAGGTTAAGGACGTCATAGTCCGTGGATTTTAAGGACTCCACAGTCCGGTGTTTGCTCTGGATGCTTCACACGGGTTCACTGCCGTGCTTGGCAAGGACCAGGCTCCGCTCTGGACGTTTTCCACGGGGTCAAAGAGTGACGTTATCCGCGTTCCACGTAACCAGGAAGTTTGCACTAGATGCTTCACACGGGTTCATTGCCGCATTAGGCGAGGACTAGGCTCCGCTCTGGATGCTTCGCACGGGTTCACTGCCATGCTCTGCGAGGACCAGGATCCGCTCTGGACGTTTTCCACGGGGTCAAAGAGTGACGTTATCCGCGTTCCACGTGACCAGGAAGTTTGCACTAGATGCTTCACACGGGTTCACTGCCGCGTTAGGCGAGGACTAGGCTCCGCTCTGGATGCTTCGCACGGGTTCACTGCCATGCTCTGCGAGGACCAGGATCCGCTCTGGACGTTTTCCACGGGGTCAAAGAGTGACGTTATCCGCGTTCCACGTGACCAGGAAGTTTGCACTAGATGCTTCACACGGGTTCACTGCCGCGTTAGGCGAGGACTAGGCTCCGCTCTGGATGCTTCGCACGGGTTCACTGCCATGCTCTGCGAGGACCAGGATCCGCTCTGGACGTTTTCCACGGGGTCAAAGAGTGACGTTATCCGCGTTCCACGTGACCAGGAAGTTTGCACTAGATGCTTCACACGGGTTCACTGCCGCGTTAGGCGAGGACTAGGCTCCGCTCTGGATGCTTCGCACGGGTTCACTGCCATGCTCTGCGAGGACCAGGATCCGCTCTGGATGCTTCGCACGGGTTCACTGCCATGCTCTGCGAGGACCAGGATCCGCTCTGGACGTTTTCCACGGGGTCAAAGAGTGACGTTATCCGCGTTCCACGTGACCAGGAAGTTTGCACTAGATGCTTCACACGGGTTCACTGCCGCGTTAGGCGAGGACTAGGCTCCGCTCTGGATGCTTCGCACGGGTTCACTGCCATGCTCTGCGAGGACCAGGATCCGCTCTGGACGTTTTCCACGGGGTCAAAGAGTGACGTTATCCGCGTTCCACGTGACCAGGAAGTTTGCACTAGATGCTTCACACGGGTTCACTGCCGCGTTAGGCGAGGACTAGGCTCCGAACTGGATGCTTCGCACGGGTTCACTGCCATGCTCTGCGAGGACCAGGATCCGCTCTGGATGCTTCGCACGGGTTCACTGCCATGCTCTGCGAGGACCAGGATCCGCTTTGGACGTTTTCCACGGGGTCAAAGAGTGACGTTATCCGCGTTCCACGTGACCAGGAAGTTTGTACTGATTGTATCCGCATTTCGCGGGATGGAGGCTTGACTGTTGGCGATGTGTATACCACCGAGCCATGGAACTGGGAGCTGCCGCTGCTCTGCTTTGTTTGAAGTCATGTCCGTTGTTACGAGACGAGAGTTCGGATGATCTCTAGGTCGCTTGTGGCCCGTCGAGACCTGGCTTCTTTTTCTGATGAAATCTGGGGGAGAAGTATGATCCCCTTTTTGTTTACGCCCTTGGATTGTGTACAGGGTGTGATGGAATATCACCTGTAGGGCATAAATTTTATTTTTATTTTATTTCTTTTTCCGCGATGCTCTATCATTTCAGCTTTTATATCGTGAAAATCGCGATTGCCCAATCATTTCGGCTATTTTTCGCGGTGCCCAATCATTTCGGCTATTTATTTATTTTCTGCTCGCTGCTTTTTATTGCGAGTTGCCCCATCATTTCGGCTATTTTTCATGCCTTCATTTTTACTTGCTGCTTTTTATTGCAAGTTGCCCCATCATTTCGGCTATTTTGTAGGCATGTGTGGCTTGCTAGCTTTTCGTTACAAGCCTGGGTTTTAGGCACCGATTTTGGCATCAGCACCGCTACAACTGGAACGTTGCCAGGAGCGAATCATCATTTGCTTTTGTCGATGACGAACAAAGGTGGCTCAGCAAACAGGGTTAAGGGTCCTGTCGACCAAGGCTTTTGATTTCATGAGCCGTAAGGGTCTCACAAAGGTATTTCTCCCCGCGAGTCGTGAGGATCTCGTAGGTGTGTTTTCTCCTTAGGGATCGTGAGGATTCCTAAGTGTGTGCTCCTCTGTAAGTCGTAAGGATCCTACAAGAGGACTTTCTCATTATGGGTCGAGAGGACCTATAAGGGTTGGACTTTGCTGGGGAAATGTTTATTCGCGCCCGTGGATTGTATACAAGGGTCAGTATGGAGCCGCTTGTAGGGCAGTATTGGAGGTTGTGGAGGATTTTGCTTAAGAACAGGTTCAGGTTTCTGTAATTTAAGACTTTCAAATCTTATGAGCCGGGAGGGTCCCATAAGAGAATTCTCCTTACGAGTCGTGAGGATCTCGTAAGTGTATTTTCTCCTTAGGAATCGTGAGGATCCCTAAGTGCGCTGCTCCTTTGTGAGTCGTAAGGATCTCACGCAGGTGGTTTCTCCTTACAAGGTCGAGAGGACTCTGTAAGTGTCCCTTAACGAGGTTGCGCCCTTTCGGGTTTTCACAAACACTCGCCGGTAGTCCTGCTGTTTTTACTCACGGAGCCCTTTCGGGTTTTCATCCGTGCCCATTTTGCTTATGGACATACCGTTTTTTTTTTATTCTTTTTCATTTTTTTTTTCATTTTTTTTTTGTCAGCCTAAAGATGCTGCGGTAGTAGTTTTAGGGACGTTTCGGTCCGTCGTTAGTTTAAGGACGTTTCGGACCGCCGTTAGTTTAAGGACGTTTCGGTCCGGCATTAGTTTAAGGACGTTTCGGTCCGTAGATATTTTAAGGACGTTTCGGTCCGTAGATAGTTTAAGGACGTTTCGGTCCGTCGTTAGTTTAAGGACGTTTCGGTCCGTTGTTATAGGAAGGCCGGCTGCTGCTTGTAAAGTCTGAGCCTGGGAAGATAGCGAGCGGACACAGTCGTCGTCATCTATCATTGACCTAGGCTGCAGCTTATTAAGCATGGTATTTCTTCAAGAAGCGGCCGTTTACTGGCCTGAAAGGCCTTTCACCGTGCATGTCCATGAGTAGATAGGCCCCACCCTGGTAGACCTTGTCTATGATGTACGGGCCTTCATAGTTTGGCTCAAATTTTCCTCGCTTGGCGCGATTGGGGATCATAGGTCTTTTGACCACTAGTACGAGTTCGCCTTGGCGGAATGTCCTCGGCCTGGTCAATCTTTCGTACGAGCGCGTCATCTTTGCTTTGTTGGCCTCTAGATGTTGTTGCGCTATGAGCCGAGTTTCGTCGAGGGCATTAAGCTCCTCAAGCCGAAGGTGAGCATTTTCTTCGTTCGTCAGCTCGTGGTGGACTGCTACTCGTAGAGAGGGTAACTCTATCTCGAGGGGGAGAACTGCTTCCGTCCCAAATACCAACGCGTACGGCGTTGTGTTCGTGGCCGTCTTGAATGTAGTTCGATAAGCCCAAAGGGCTTCTTGCAGCCTTTCGTGCCAGTCCCTCTTATTCCTGGAGACGGTCTTTTTTATGATCTTCGTCAAGGTCTTATTGAAAGCCTCGGCTAGACCGTTAGCTCGTGGGTTGTAAACTGAAGAATATCTCCAGTCTATATTGTGCTGCTGTGCGAAGCGGCTAATCTTATGGCTTCGGTAGGCCGGCCCATTATCGGAGATAATCCGTCGTGGAGTTCCGAACCGATAGATGACGTGCGTCTTGAAGAAATGGAGGATATTCTCCGTCTTCACTTCCTTCAGTGGTACTGCTTCTGCCCATTTGGAGAAGTAATCAGTTGTCGCCAGGATAAAACGGTGTCCCCGGGATGATGCTGGCTCAATGGGGCCGACTATGTCAGTCCCCCACATTTAAATTGGCCAACTAGCCAGCGTTGGGTGCAGTGGATTCGGATGTTGGTGGATGAAGTCTCCATGGATCTGGCATGAGTGGCATTGCTTCGCATACTCGAGGCAGTCCTGGATCATCGTGGGCCAGTAGTAACCCATTCGTTTAATTTTTAACTTCATCTTTGGGCCTGCTTGGTAAGAACCGCAAAGTCCGTCATGAACTTCCCGAATGACTCTTTCTGCTTCGTCAGGTCCCAAGCATCTCAGCCATAGAGAATCAAATGATCTCTTGTATAGAATGTCGTTGACAAAAGCGAAAGATAAAGCTCGTTTCATGAGCTGATGCCTTGAGGACGCTTCTTCGGGCATTCGGCGGGACTTAAAGTAGTCTATGAAGACTTCCCTCCAGTCTTCGGCCTTCTCACGGTCTTTTATTTGTAGGGTCGTCTGCTCAGTCGTTCCCTTTTCTTTATATAATTCCGGAGGTATTTCTGCCGGGGCGAGCACTCGACGGCTTTGTACTACGATTCTGACGTCATCGAGGTTCTCGTCGGCCAGTTCTTTAGCGAGTTTGGCCAACGCGTCTGCTTTGCTGTTTTCTGCGCGCGGTATGTTCTCCAAAGTATAGGAGGGAATTTGGGTCTATAGTCGTTGCACCCTTTCGCCGTACTTCACCAATTCCGGCTTGCACGTCTGGTAGTCACCGTTTACTTGACTGACGACCAGCTGAGAATCCCCGTATATGAGGAGGTCCTCAATCCCCAAGTCGATGGCGATCTCGAGGCCTGCTATCAGGGCTTCGTATTCGGCTTCATTGTTTGTCCTCGGCTCTGTTAAAGAGAAGGCGAAGCGCATTATCCCTCCTTGTGGAGTTGCAAAGATGAGGCCTATCCCTGATTTGATCATTGGGATACCTTGTTTCTGTTTCTTTATGGATGACGCTCCATCGAAATAGAGTTCCCATCGGGTGCTTCCGCCGCTAATCGCATCAAATGCATGTTCGTCCGGCAAATCGCAATTTAGAGGAGAATTGGCCGGTATCGGGTGCTCGGCGAGGAAGTCGGCAATGGCTTGGCCTTTCACTGCCTTGAGAGGTTGATACGTTATCGAGAACTCCATCAAGAGCAGGGCCCATTTAGCGAGTCGTCCCGTCAATATAGCCTTTGACATCAGGTATTTAAGGGGGTCCACCTTCGAAATGAGACGGACTTCATGCGCCAACGCATAGTGCCTGAGCTTCGTTATTGCAAAGATTAATGCCAAGCAATGTTTTTCGATGGGCGAGTAATTGCTTTCTGCACCCAGCAGAACTCGACTTAAGTAGTAGAGTGCTTTCTCTTTCCCCTGATCGTTCTCTTGTGCCCATAATGCGCCCAAGGAACCTTCGAGGGCGGTCGTATAAAGAATGAGGGGTTTTCCCTTGACCGGCGCGGCCAACACCGGAGGGCTCTGCAGGTACTGTTTGATCTCGTCTAGTGCACCTTGACATTTGTGATCCCAAACGAATGGAGTTCCCTTCTTCATCAGGTGGCTGTAAGGACGGCATTTGCCTGAAAGATTGGCGATAAACTGCCGGATGTATGCGAGCTTCCCTTGGAGAGACCGCAGCTGCTTGAGCGTTCTTGGCGGAGGCATTTCCATAATCGCTTTAATCTTTGACGGATCTATTTCAATACCTCGGTGTCGAACGATGAATCCCAGGAATTTACCCGAGGAGACTCCAAACGCGCACTTGAGGGGATTCATTTTCAAATTGTATTGCCGAAGGCGTTGAAATACGGTTTCGAGATGCTTTAAATGCTCTTCGTATGACATGCTCTTCACTACGAGGTCATCGATATAGCATTCGACGATGTCGTGTATGAGATCGTCAAAGATTTTTGTCATGGCCCTTTGATAGGTGGCGCCAGCGTTCTTTAGGCCAAAGGGCATAACCCTGTAGCAGAATATGCCCAAAGGAGTCCGGAAAGCGGTGTGCTTCTGGTCTTCGGGATGCATCTTTATCTGATTGTATCCTGATGAACCATCCATAAAGGAGAAGACCTCGTGAGTGGATGTGTTATCTATCATTAGCTCGGTTACCGGCACCGGGAAATCGTCCTTTGGGCATGCTTTATTGAGATCCCTGAAATCCACGCATATGCGCACCGTTCCATTCTTCTTCATTACCGGGACGATGTTGGCAATCCAGTCGGGATATTGGACTTCCTGGATAAATCCGGAATCGATCAACTTCTTGACTTCGGCGTTGATGCTCATCTCCAGCTCAAGTCGCATCCTCCTTGGCGCCTGCTTGACTGGCTTGATATCTGGGGATATTGCTAATCTATGCACCGCAATCTCCGGATCCAATCCTGGCATCTCGGAGTAGTTCCACGCGAAGCAGTCTCTATGCCGTAGGAGCACGTTCTTTAACGCGGCCACCTTTTCCTCGGATAACAGCTCGCTGACAAATGTCGGTCGCGGGTCGTCTGCCGATCCCAGCTCGATCTTCTCGAGGTTATCTGCGGTAGTATGTATACCGTCTTCCAGTTCTTTCGGGGCGGGCGGAAATTCCGAGATCAACTCATCATCGCTGTTCTCGAAGCACCGGGGAAGGTCATCTTCGTTCTCGGGTTCTTCTTTTAATATCGTAATCATATAACAGGTGCGAACCCGCTCCCAAGACTGAGGTGGATCCGGTTCTGCTCTTGTGGCTTTGGGCTCGTGTTTTTGCGGCGGCGTTACTTTCCAACCGTCGGATAAAGCGAATCTACCCCGTCGGTACTGGTCCTCGACCCAGTTCTTGAAGGTGAAGCAGTCTTCGGTAGGATGTCCTATGGCTCGGTGATAAGAGCAATAACTCGGATGAGAGACCTTGCTAGCTTGCTCAGGATGCCTAGAATCTGGAAGCGTGATCATCTGATGTTTTAGGGCGAGCTTGAGCAACCGTTCCGTCTTGTCTCGGGGGAAGGAGTATGCTCGACTCATCTTTTCCACGAGGGACGAATCCGAGCCGCGCAGTACCCGTAACCCTCTAATCCTGCGTCGTTGTTGTCGGCTTCTTTTCCCGTTTCTTAATTTATTTCCGTCCCCGCATCGGGCCTTTCGTATGACGGGTTGACAATGGTGAACATCTTTATCTTTTGCAGCCTGTGCAGTCTGTTGGAATAGACGTTGCGTCCTGGCCTTCTCATAGATGGCCACTTCGTGGTTGTGGTCTTCCCGAATTTTCTGATCCGCTTTCGTGGTAGGCTTGCCCATTCGTCCTTTAAACAACGGGTTTGGCGCTACGATCGCGGGGTTTAGTTTTGATGAGGGATTGGCCTCTCCTGACAGGGCGCCTTCTTCTTCATCAGAGGTATATATGGCGTAGCTGCCGCGGGCTCGCTCCCGTTTTCCGGTTCTCGCGTACCTAAGCCCAAGTGTTTCCATTTTCCCATTGGGCAATTTGCGCCGAGTCCCGGGGACATCCCAAATCCTGTTGTAGAACCGAGCCTGCCGCACCGTCTGTCTTAAGGGTACTCCTTGGCGCTTCAATAACTTCTTCAATCCATTTGTATAGTATCTAGGCAGACGGATGGGTTGGAGCCTGTCAAGTGTAACATCCGCGCCGTGCCAGATCTCTTTCTCCACCTTCGACTCTGAGGATTAGTAGAATAGGATCACCTTCTCACCCCTTCGCCTGGGAGGGACGTAAAATGTTTGCAGGTCCTGCACGCTGTGAGCTTGAAGCGCGTCGAGATCCTTATAGTGTTCTTGCGGTACCATGGTGATTTGCAGACTATGGTCCTCGCAAAGGGGTGCCTGTATTGACAGCCGATTGGAGAATACGGCGTTAACCTCGTCCTCCGAATCACTCCCGAAGACCGGTATGGGGGTGGGCGCCCCCAGGTTGTTGCGTTGGGATGGCCCTGTATACACTATTTCCTCCTCCTCTTCGGTATCGCTCCCAAAAACGGGAATGGTGGCGGCGGCTTTGTCCTCTGGGTCGCGACACCTTTCTGTATCTTCGAAATCTGGCAAAAAGTATTTCGCGTCTTCGTATTTGCGAACTTCGTTTACAGAAAACGGGTTCAACTCGCCTGTTACGGTGTACTCGAAACCATCCTTGAAGTACTTCATACACTGATGTTGCGTAGAAGGGATGATGTTGTACTCGTGTAGCCAAGGACGACCGAGCAAGGCGTTGTAGCAGGTCTTGGCGTCAATGACATGGAATTTGATGTCTGTGACGAGAAGTCCGAAGCGTAACATCAGTATTACAGATCCGAGAGTCCGTGACGATTGAGAGTCGAAACCGGAGATAGTAATTTTGTCACGAGCGAGGTGTTGCACACTCATGCAGATTTCCTTCAACACCCGAACATTAAGGAGGTTGACGGAGGATCCATTATCCACCAGGATCTTGCCTATCTTGATGTCATGGCAGTATCCAGAGACATACAGGGGGCGGTTGTGGTCGCACGTCCCGAGAAGGAGGTCTTCATCACCGAAAGTGACATCGGTCGTGTGCACTTCCTCCAGTTCATCCTTCATCCTTTCAGTGGCGAGAAGGGCTTGGAATTGTTCAGGCTCTTGCAACGCCTTAACTAGTGAGTCTCGTGCCTCCTTTGATAATAGAAGGGCATCAAGAATGCTAAGCTGAGAGGGTAGCTTCCTTAAGTGCGCGAGGATGTTATAGTCTACCTTACCCTTTTTGGGAGGGTCTTTGGTAGTTAGCTCTTTTGTGACCTGGTCATCTAAAGTGATATCTTCAATGACCTTTTCCTTTCCCTTATCTTTTCGGCCGACGGGCCCGAGATTCTTTTCTGGGAGTGTGCGATTGCGCAGCTGAATGTTCTCGCAGATCTCCGATTCTTCCTCTTTCCCCGAGAAAGATTCTTTGAAGAGAGGGCCCAGAGCCATTTCTTCATCAGAGTCGCTCCCAAAGGTGAGAACTTGTGACTCCCTGGCGTTAACCATGCAACAGTTGCCAGTCGTTATGTTGTGCCCATCGACAGTGCTTCTTCGCTCCCGACGGATCTTGCGTTTCATGCGCTTAAAATGTTGCCGATGAGCAACATATCCTTGCCACCATATCTTAAAGGCGTCGCACTCCTCCGTGGGATGTGAGATTTTCCGATGATATGTGCAATAGTCAGGGTGCGTCTCTACCCCATCGTGTGTGTTTCCTTTCGAGGGTGGTAGCTTCATCCCCATTGACATGGCTTTGGCAAACCTTTTTCTCGTCTTGAATATCTTCTTGTCTGCTTCGGATGCCTTATGCTCTGTCAGGGGTAGTTCAACTCTTTCGTTCAGTTGCCCGCATTTGGCTCCTTCCGACGTGGTCATCTCACGCTCCTGGTCCGCTTTACATTTTAGACGAATCTCGTCTAGAAAAGCGTCGATTATTTCATCCGTTGGCCATGCGCGTTCTGGTACAGGCTCTGCCTCCAGTTTCCTAATGCCAGGAGTTTTCCCATCATCGGCAAACGAGTGGGAGATTACATTACAACTCGCCACATATCCTTCGGATTCATCCGACGAGCTTTCTCCATCATCTTCCTCTTGAAAGATGTGGTTGAGGAACTCTTGCAGTGTGACAGGAGTCCGCGCCTTCTGATTGTACTCTTCTAACGCGTCGATTTGCTTTTGCAAGTTCGTGTGCTCTTTTCCAGGCTTCACGGACTTCTTGGATTTCTTCTTCTTTTTCTTCGAAGATTTTGACGATTGGGCGTGAGTATTTGGGCCATTATCGCGAGTCTTCGTAGTTGGGCGGGGCTTCAACATTCCTTTGATAATTTGAGGTTCAAGAGGGTCCTTCCATTCGATCGCAGGGCACGCATGAAGGTCTCTCAGCATTCTTTTGGTTTTAGTTGATAGCACGACCTCCCATGGAGCTTCTTCAATAAAAGAACATGTTGCCCCCGGTGCATCCGCTTTGCTCGGAGCATGCGGCTGTGGTGGGTTCACTTTCCACTTTTCGGACAGTACAAACTTCCCCTGGAGGTATTGGTCTTCAATCCATCCTTTGAAGACGAAGCAATCTTCAATCGGATGGCCTACCGTTTGATGGTAAGGGCAGTAGTTGGAGTCATTCACCTCGGTGGGTTGCGGCGGTCGCCTTGGATTTGGTAGGTTTATAAGCCTGTTGCGTATCGCCAGCTCGAATAACCGCTTCGTCTTGTCTCGTGGGAACGAGTAGGGACGCTTCATCTTCTCATTATAATACCGACGTCTTTCCTCCAGTTGATCTGTCGGTTTCGGGGCGTTAGGTTGCTGTTGGGCATTCGCTACAAAGGTTGCCCTCCCTTTACCCTTGTCGTTCCGAGGTTCCGACTTCGGTGTAGGTGGTCTATGACCCATCTGGTCCATCTGAGCCAACTTGTCGATCAAAGCCTGGAATGTGGTTGGCTTAAAGAACATCATAAACTGGGAGATAGTTGCGTGGGGGTCTAGGGTTCCCACGAACATGCCCACCGCAGGTGCTTCCTCGATGCGTTGCTCACATCTCGACCACAAGTTCCGCCAGCGTATAGCGTACTGGACCCAGGTTTCGCCCGGTTTTACCCTGGCGTTAATAAGTGCGGTTATTTGAGTGCGTTCGCTGGCACTTGCAAATCGCTGAGTGAACAACAACTCCATTTCAGCGAACGTTTTGATGGAATCGTTCGGGAGTTCTGAATACCATTCGAACGCTGTTTCTGATAAGCTGCCCACGAACTGGCGAAGCAACAATTTATCGTCACCGCCGGTGTTACCGCAGAGGGCCCGGAACTGGGCAACATGTTGATGGGGATTGCCGGTCCCCTTATACACATGGAATTTCGGTATCGTATAGCCTTGCGGGTATTTGATTTGATCGTACCAGCTCGGATACGGCCGCCCCGTTTTCACGACTTGACCAGCTGCCTCAGTCGCATGATGAACTCGGATTTGCTGGGCTATGTAGTCAGCTAAGTCAGCCTTAGAGATTGCCTCCTCCTTGGCCGTTGAAAGGGCTGGTGGTGGATTTGACGTTTCTCCTCGGTCGTCTTCAAGAACGATCGGGGGATCCTCGGCGGGTGAGTCCTGCTGGATCATCATTCCTATCACGTCTTGAAAGAGAAGGCCTATCCGTTGTATGTTGGATGCTTGTTCAGCAGCCTCTTTGTCCCTTCTCTCCAGTGTTCGGCGAAGGAATTCAGCGTCTGTTTCTTCCTCCCGGCGTGCGTCTGAGGACGTTTCTGGGTTTTCTTTTGGTCCGGTGAGCGCGGCCATAGCATTCATCATTTCTTGAAGCTTTTGTTGCTGCTCCTGGGCTTTCGTCACGGATCGGGTTAGGGGTCGGTGGCCCGTGGAAGTGCGGCTTTCCTCTTTCCCAAAGGCCATGTAAACAGTGTGCACCACCATGCCCCCAGACTCAGGGCGCCTGGGTTTAGTGCTTTCAGTCGTCGCTGCATGCTGTGAGGTCCTCTCTGGCCTCCTCCTTTTGTGAGTCTGTTGATCACCAGCTTTTTGGGGTTTAGCCTGGTGACCGGCTTCGGGTTGGATTTTCAGCTTCTTGTGCTGGCGGGAGAAGTTTGGATCGATGATCGAGTCTCGGGCCTGCCGCCAAGCCTTATAGATTTTGGAAGACAGCCGTTGAGGAGATCGGGGCTGTTCGGGTTTTGTTTCCACAACCTTTTTCAATGAGGGAGGAGACCTCTTCAGTACTGCCGTGGGGGAATTCCTTCGCACCTTATTTAGCATTTCAAAGCTGTTCCCAGTTGGAACAGCAGCATTGACCTCTGCCACCGGGGCCGCTGGAGTCAACCCGGAGGGAGAGTTGCCTCCAGCCTTCCTTACTCGGCGCCAATGGCGACGTCGAGCGCGTCGAGCGGGCGGCGTTGGGTCAGCAGTAAGAATGGTTCCTTCTTGCCCCCTGTATGGATGGGGGGTTGTTGTTGGCGTTAGCCTATCGAAGACCGATGTCCTCTGGGAAGCGGGAGCAAAGGCCGGAGCCGTCAATCTTGTAAAGACTGACTTTTTGGCTGGAGAGGTCACCTTGGCGATTTCGGGAACGGGAACGGCCACTTTCTTAAAAGCAGCCTTCTCTGAGATTGTAGGCCCCGTGATGAGCTCGCAGGATTCCTGGCCCAATCTAGAGAAGACCGAGGCATCGACGTTGGGCGACTCGTTGAGAGGAGCCGCGGCAGGGGTAAGACGATCAAAGACCGACTTCCCGAGAGTTTTCTTCGTCAGCACTGGAGCGGTAAAGTTTGTCGGCGGGATCATAGTCCCAAAGAACAATCCTGTGGTGGCGCGAGTGACCTGTTCCACTGGCATTGTGAATAGCGAAGCAGCTTGGGGTCCATAGGCTATACCTCCTGGCGAGGCAGAGCGTCGGCTGCAATTGCCGTCTGAGCAGTTGGAGGATTTCGCAGGGGTGGAAGCCATCGATCCTTTGCTTTCTGCAATAAGCGAGATGCCAATTCTCAGTACCTTAAAACCCGAGGGCAACTATTAGCGAACCGCGATTGGTTCGCGAATCACGACACACGAAGTGTGGAGTGGAAAGAGGAAAAGTTCCCACCGGGCGTGCCAGAATCTGTTCCCCTCCGAACGGCGACCGGGACGTTGGGACGTCTGAGGCGTTAGGTTCGGGGCAGATGCTAATTGGTGCGATCCGTCCACCTCTCCGAAGATGCCAAGTTGATTTATGGCACCATATATCGAAGGTTTAAACGGATGCGACCGATGTAGCAGACTTCGTCAAATTCCCCCTCGTTTGAGGGGTTTTTGATTGTGGGGACGCTCTTCCCTGCAGGCGCAAGCCCCTGCAGTTAATTACGCTACCGCATTGCGGTAACAACTTTCTCCTTCTCCAGATGGTCACTTCGTGTCGTGGGTGTTTGTTTTATTGCCCGTGGATTGTTTACGGAGACTGAGTTATGTCGTCGCCCGTAGGGCGTGGACTAGCCCAAATCCGCATTATCTTAAATTTGGGTTTGGGGAGGGTTTGGTTTGAGGATACGTCAGCCCTACTCGAGGCTAAGATCAACTCAAACGTTTGTTAAGGATACGTTAGTCTAACTTTGTGACTAAGATCAACTTAACGGGATCGTTTAGATCCGACAAAAGAGTGTTTGGACTCCAATGTTCCAGTTTAGGGACATAGTGGTCCATCGTCCGTATGGCTGTCGGGACCCATCACCTCTCTGACGACGTTGAAGGATTACAACGACAGATGTCAGAGGAGTTCAGAGATGTACCCTTGAGCCGGAGTTAATTTGGGGGATTCGTAGTCCAGTATGTTTGAGGGTTTAAGGACGCGTTAGCCATCTTCGAGTCTAAGATCAACTTAAACGGGACTGTTTAGGTCCAACAAAAGAGCATATGAAAGGGCTCTATTGTTCTAGTTTAGGGACGCTGCGGTCCATGGGTAGTTTAAGGACATTGCGGTCCGTGGGTAGTTTAAGGACATTGCGGTCCGTTGTTAGTTTTAAGACATCTCGGTCAAGGTTAAGGACGTCGTAGTCCATGGGTTTAAGGACCCCACAGTCCGGTATGTGCTCTGGATGCTTCACACGGGTTCACTGCCGTGCTTAGCGAGGACCAGGCTCCGCTCTGGACGTTTTCCGTGGGGTCAAAGAGTGACGTTATCCACGTTCCGCGTGACCAGGAATTTGTATGAGTTTAAGGACCCCACAGTCCATATCATGGGTGGTCGTCGGGACCCGTCACCTCTTTGAAGACATTGAGGGATTACAATGCCAAGTATCAAAGGAGTGAAGAGATGTACCCTAGAACCGGAGTGGCTTGAGCAGTCCGTGGCCCAATTTGAGGTCAGGACTGATTAATTATGTTATGAGCCCATTGGCCCAATTAGTCACGAATTGAGGACTTATGGCCAGCTTGGGCTAAGTCCCATCATGTCTGGAATATTGATTCCTTATGAGTCCATCGAGGGAGAAGCTTTGCCTCTATCCCTTTAGGCAATTGGGCTATAGACTAGTGTTAAACACTTCAAAGCAATCAGTGTTGAACACTGGGAATGAGTTTGACAAGTTAGTGTTTAACACTAGAAGAATAATTGGTGTTAAACACCAGCAACAAGGCCTTGAAATGATCATAAGCACTAAAACAGCTCAGTGTTGAACACTGGCAATGGGGATCTCAAATTAGTGCCGAATATTAAAACAATTAATATTGAACACTACGAACAAAATTCTTTAATTAGTGTTGAACACTAAGGCCCGATAGCATTTCAATACTGGATTCGAGGGTTTTAACTTAGTGTCAAACACTACAGCAAGAACGGTCACGTGGCCCCACGTGAGAGTGCCTTCCCTTCAATGATTCTGCCGAAATTGCTGTGTCTTTGATAGCGTCACGTGTCAGCACGTGACGGGCATTCAAATGCCTATGTGTTAAGGCTTCTGCTGAAAGTCACGTGGGTCACGTGGGGTGCTGCCTCAAAGGGGCTTTCTGTAGGGCTTTTGGGGGGGGTCACGTGGTGACACGTGACCCTGCCTCAATGTTGTTTTTTGGAGGATCTGTTGCTCCTCTTTCAGGAATTAAATTCCTCGAACTCTTAATTTCAGAGGAATTAAATTCCTATTTCCTTTTGAAGGCTTATATTCTGGAATAGAGTTTAAATCTGAGTTTTCTGTGGGAATTAAATTCCTTGTTTATGCGAAGAACCGAATAGGGTTAAACCCTAACAAAAGCTTTTAAGGAATTAAACTCCCCTTTTCTGAGGATTATGATTAAAGGAATTAAATTCCCACTGTTTCGACAGAACTTTGTTCTTAATTAGGGTTCAACCCTGTTTCTTTTTGTTTTGAACGAATTAAATTCCCATGATACAGGGTCGAACCCTAACTTTATTTTGGAGGAATTAAATTCCTATAGTTCTATGAGAGTTAAATTCTCATGCTTGCATTCCTTCTCTATGTTTTGGATCTGCATGGCAGGATCTCGACCCATTGAGAATTAAATTCTCAACCTTAAGGGGAGATGTGCACTTTGCAGGCCCTCTATCAAAGAGAGAAGAAATATGTTCTTCTGTTTTTATATTATCAGAGTTAAACTCTGTTGAGAATTAAATTCTCCTTCTTTCAAACGCCTTTCCCTTTCTTACCTAGTTTTTTTTTGCAGAAGATCTGAGTCTTTTTCAAAATATCAAAGCTCTTCTCCTTTCTCTTTTCTTCTCTGCGTATGTATATCTCTTTTTTGTGTCCCTTGGCTCCTATTTATAGGAGAAGCAGCCGAATCAATCAGTCTTTTTTAAATCTTCATTGAGAGATTTGATTTGCGTCCATCCTTCATTTTGGGCCTTTGGATTATTAGGTGAATTTTATTCACCATTGGATTTTAAATCCAGAGATTTTCCTTTGTTATTTTGGTTAGATTTTTAAGGGGGAAATCTTTCCAAACCCGAGATTTTCCATAGATAGATGATATTTAATCATCTCTGGATCTTTAATTTGATTGGTCCCAAATAATTACTTTCCTTTGGAAAGATTCGAATTTCCTTCAGAATTTAATTCTGTCGTCAAAAATAGGCTTTGAAAGCCGGTCACGTGTGACCACGTGACCCATGGTCACGCGCAGACACGTGACCCTCTTTGGAATGAAGAACCCTCTTTCTTTCTGCGCTATCTTCCGGTTGCTGTTTTAGCCATCACGTGCTACCACGTGACCCCTGGTCACGTGTGAGCACGTGACCCCTGTCTGGCACTTCTTTCTCTGGTTCAATTGGAGAGCGAGTTTGCTGCTTTGAACGTCACGTGTCGACACGTGACCCTAGTCACGTGGGAGCACGTGACCTCTTCTGAAGCTCTTTTCCTTGACTTGATCAACGAATCAAAGTGCGCTTTTTCTGTATTTTATAGGTCACGTGTCAACACGTGACTGCTGTCACGTGTAAGCACGTGGCCTCTTTTGAAGCTTTTCCCAGAAGCTTTCCTGATTTTAAATCAGGAAACATCCCCGTTCCCATCAATAAAATTTTTCTATATTTTTCCTAGTCCCCCGATTGTCTTCCATTTTCCTAGTAATTTTGTAGGTAATCGGTTGCTTAAGTTTTATAACTGATTTTCCTAAAACCAATTAAAACCCCAGCCCAAAACTAAAACTAAGTATATACATATTCACCCAACCCAACAGAAAAACCAAAATCCTATAAAATAAAAACAAAACTAAATAAATATATTAATAAACTCACTCCTCAGCCCAGCCAGAAAACAAAATAAAATAAATAAAACTATAAATCCCCCGGCCCAGCCCAACTCCAACCCGCGCCCATTTCCCTACCGTGCCCGACCCGGCCCGCTCTAACCTTTCTCTTCCACACTCGTTCTAATCTTTTCCCGCTCTTTTGTTCTTCCGTTCGCTGCGCCCCCACGTCGCCGCCCACGTTGCCAACGCCCCCGCTCCTCAAGGCCACGACCGTGCGTGCTCATGAGTCCTCAAGCACCACCTCATCTCTAGCTCTCTTCTCCTCGCTCTCGTCCTCACTTTCTTCTCTCCTCACTCCATCGTTCACCCAAACCCCTGCCTTACAGCCGCCGCCGCCGCCGACGACTAAACCATCTCGTCTTCCCTCCCTCGCTCTTCTCCTCAGAACTCGAACCCCCACTTCACCTCCCCACCTCGCCTGCAACCACCGAACTGGAACCCAACCCACTCGCCACCGAGCCTCTCCTGCACAGCACTCTTGCCGACGAGCTCCCTACTGCCCCGTCGAACTCTACATCCTCAGCATCATCACCATCACCACCGAACCCGAGCGCACCTACTGCCTCCTCTCTCTCCTCGGCCACCAAGCCACGAGCCTCGAACCCCAGCTGTACCATCGCCGGAGCGACCACCTCCGACCATCGCCGACCTCAGCTTACTCCCAGGAGATCCACAGCACCCCCTCCGCTTCCAGCGATCACGAGCCATCCCCGGGCAACTCCGACGACGAACCCGAACTCGAGCCGAGGCCGTGAACCCAAACCGTACCGTTCGTTGCGCGTTCGTGCCGTTGCCGCAGCCGTGCGTCCCCAAGGCGTCTCCAGTCAAGTACTCTACTTGCTACATGCTAGATTATCTTGTTACAAATCAAAATCGTATTAATTATGTGTTTATAATTCGTGAAACTTTATATGACACACGTGTTTGATGCAAAACCCGAACGAAAACATTCCATTAAACTGACGAAACTTGATTATATATGCTGGCCCGCGTGGCAATGAACATTGTGGTGAAATTTGACTGGAAAATTTGATCGTTACTGACTTGAACGATCACCCTCAATTACACCCGTTAAAAAATGAAAATTTCGCGCGTCTGAGACTTGTAAAAATCATAATTAATTGTGTGCACATTGAAACGATGCGTTCGAGGGCTCGAATCGAAGACGACTCGACGACCTGGAACCCCATAAAAGTTTTACATTGTTTCCATACTGAAAATATGACGGAAACTAGTTCGGAGAGCGGCTCTGGCTGTTGATTTCTATCTCGTAGTGCTTACCCCTTTACTGCCTGAACTTGTATACTGCGGAACCCTATACTTTATTGAAGATGAAACTGTTAACTAAATAACGGAAGTGATTTCTTTTTACTGTCGTTTACTATTTAAACTGCAATTTAAAAGAACAGGACGTATAGCAGTCCCAAACAGAAACAGAACTGATATCCTATCGTTGAACAGTGCATAACTTCTGACATCGAGATGCGATTGAGAATCCTTATAGTGCGTTAGAAACCCTATTGAAAAACCTAAATTTCATTCAACTATAGCGTCGCTAAATTCTGATGCCAACAGGGTGAAAATTGTGTCGCGCAACGGACGTTTAGTTCAGAAACTGAATTTCCTGCAGCGAACACTTAAAATGAAACGGCTGTAACTTGAAAACCCGAAATCCGATTGCTCTGAAATAAATTTTTCTGAACTTCTGACTGAGTTTACTTGTTACCATCTTTGTATCGTTTCACTGAATTTTGAACATATGATTTACTGCAATTTTTATAAGCTCATAAGGTGGATACTGGTTCATATTACACATGACTTGTTAACTGCATAAATGTACATATCTTACCCAACTGCCATACACATAGTGATAGTGCGCGTTATTATTCAGTGTACAATGCATTATCGTGCGTGAATGATGTTGGTTTAGGAGTGTCAAGTACACCAATGGAAAAGTGAATGATTCGTGACAGTGAATAATACGGTGAACAGTGACAAAACCGTGTTATTGGTGCATACTTGTACACGACTAAATCATAATCATCAATAGTGTAAACCTGGGGAAAAAGGGGAAATCGAAGTGGAAAGAGCATCGTATTTAGCGAGGACAATGATTTAGAGGATGATCATTCGAATAGCGACTCTTATATATATTAGGTAGGATCTAGCGATCTGGCTGATAGGGTTATGTCCCGGGCGTGTGGGCTGTAGTCTCGGGTATGTACGAGACCCTCATTAAACATGATCCTCCTTTTCACAACTCGATTTCAAACATGACTTAGAGACTGATAGGGACACATATCATACTTTGCATCAGTTAGTGACATAGTGATTACCTGCATTTTACTTCCACTGTTATTACCTTATTTGTCTGTTTCATGTCACTATTATCAAATTGCTATTACGTCGCTCTGAGTATGCATGCCAGACCTTGAGGAAGAACCAGCGCAGGAGTCGGACTTACCCTTCGAGCTAGCGGAGATTTAGTCCGGAGTACCTCTTTGTTCTTTTCTGCTTTCCCTAAAAAGATCTTGTATTCGAACTCGGTTAGTAGTTCTTTTTTTGTTTTATTGTAAATTGTGAACAATGAAATTTGATGTAATAATTTAGTGATGTATTTTCTTTACTTCTGTGCTTTGTTTACTGATTACCATGTAATGCTAGAATCCGAAGTGTGATTACGGCGGGATTATTCCTTGACCGTAGGAGCATGGCTGGCCTAGTCTTCCGTATTTTGGGAAGCGGGGCGTGACATGGTTTTGTTGGTATCGGAGCCAGGTTTAGTAGTAAGGGATAACATTAATTACATTGTGTTATATTATTTTCGCTTCACTATTCCTGACTTCCATCCTTGTATCTAATCATATCCTTTTAATATCTTCCAGCGATATGACGTCCCCAAACGACCACTCCTCGGACTCAAGTTTTCAGGATCGCACGGAGAGGATACTTAGTACACTGACCTCTCTCGCAGAAGCTCGGGAGAGAAAGACGGACCTACTCGCCGAGGGACTCAGGGCTATTACCGCTGTAGTGGGACCCTCCGCACTCATTACCGCCCCCGAGGGCACTGCTCCACCAGCTTTTTCTGCCAGGGCTGGCACCGTATCAGATTTCTGGAGGTTACATCAGCTACATTTACGGGCCTAGCCGAACCACTCGAGACCGAGCAATGGCTGGTTAATATGGAGAACTTACTGACGGCCGCCAGGGTACCAGATGAAGATAAGGTGAATGTAATAAAGATCCAGTTGGAAGATGAAGCCCGTACTTGGTGGACAGTTGAAGAAAGCGGGCTAGAGAGGCCAATCGAATAGAGCAAATTCAAGGAGTGCTTCTTGGACCACTATTTTCCTTCCACCGCCGAGGAAGAGATGGAAGAAAGATTCATCCTACTGAAGCAGAATGGCCGTCCCATGGACGTATACGCGGCAGAGTTCAACCGTCTGAGCCGATTTGCTCCTTACATGGTCGCTTCAGAGGCCAACAGGGCCACATGCTTCTTACAGGGACTCGATTTCGAGCTGCAGCAGTTGATTGCGTCACTTGAGTTGCAAACTTTTGCACAGGTACTCAACGCGGCGCGAATTCAGGAGAAACTGATCAACAAATTCAGGAAGCCCCCAATTGTTCCAGCACGCACCCATGCACCGACTCAAGGAGTCATACCAGTTCACAGGCCAGGAACGACACAGATGAAGCGTCCGTTCATGCCCCAGCATCGCCCCCAGAGCAAGAACGTAGTTTGCGGCTACTGCAACAGAGATGGGCACACCCAGAAGGACTGTCGCCGCGCCAAGGGACAGTATTTGATTTGCGGATCCAGTCAGCACAGAATTAGCGGTTGCCCCGAGCGAGCAGAGTTACAAGGAGGGTCTAGACCACAGCAGCAGAGATCACAGGAGCAGAGGCAACCCTACACAGGCCGCGGTCAGGGACAGGCTTTCACCTTGACCGCCGAGCAGGCAGAGGTTTCAGGCGAAGTTGTCACGGGTATTCTACTCGTACATTCCATACCAGCTAGAGTACTATTTGATTCTGGAGCATCACACTATTTCATATCTGCACATTTCGTTGATACACACTCCATACCACATGAACCATTAACCAAGGGTTGGGAAATACATACGGGTAATGGTGTTATAATATCTAGTTGAGAATGTAGATCATGTCCGGTTGTAGTGTGTGGCAGGGAATTCTATGCGAATTTCCTTTTGATCGGGACAGGCAGCTATGACGTAATTCTCGGGATGGATTGGATGAGTACCTTCCATGCAGTTATTGATTGCCGAGCAAGGAATGTGATCTTCCACATTCCCAATCACCCGGAGTTTATTTTCAAGGGCGGAAGCGAATCTTTGGAGCCAGCCAAGTATAGAGCCAAGCCAAAGGAGTTGACAGCTATGGAGATTGATGAGAGCCCAGCCCCAGTGATTGTTCGAGACTTTCTGGACGTGTTTCCTGAAGATTTACCAGGTCTACCACCTCCCCGCGTCTTAGAATTCTCGATCGATTTAACTCCAGGTACCGCACCAGTTTCCAAGGCCCCGTACATAATGGCACCGGTTGAGTTGGCAGAATTGAAGAAGCAAATTAAAGAACTCCTGGAGAAGAGATTCATCCGGCCGAGCGTTTCACTGTAGGGTGCACCGGTTCTGTTAGTGAAAAAGAAGGATGGATCGCTGCGGATGTGTATAGACTATCGAAAGCTGAACAAAGTCACAATAAAGAACAAGTACCCAATTCCGCGCATCGACGACTTATTCGATCAGCTAAGTGGGGCCAAGGTATTTTCGAAGTTGGATATCCGTTCTGGCTATCATCAGATCAGAGTAGCGGCCGAGGATATATGCAAGACGGCTTTCAGGACCCGATACGGACATTATGAGTTCCTTGTGATGCCGTTCGGTGTTACCAATGCTCCAGCGATATTCATGGATTTGATGAACAGGGTGTTTGCAAAGTACTTGGACACGTTTGTCGTTGTATTTATCGACGACATACTAGTCTACTCGAAGACCCGGGAGGAACATGTTGAGCATTTGCGCACGGTTCTACAAATTCTTCGGGAAGAGAAGCTGTACGCGAAATTGAGCAAGTATGAATTCTGGCTCGACAAGGTTCAGTTCTTGGGACACATTATTTCGGGCGAAGGCATCTCAGTAGACCCGGCGAAGATAGAATCTGTCAGAGATTGGCCAACGCCGAAGTCAGTGGCCGAGATCAGAAGCTTTCTAGGATTAGCAGGATATTATCGGAGGTTTGTCCAAGACTTTTCAAGAATCACTGAACCGTTGACGAGGCTGACACGGAAGGATGTATTGTTTGCGTGGACAGAGGAGTGTACTCAGGCATTTGATACACTGAAGCAGAAGTTAACCACGACGCCTATTCTTACAGTACCAGATCATTCCGGTGGTTTGGTGATACATAGTGATGCCTCAGGGAATGGATTAGTCTGTGTTCTGATGCAGCACGGTCGAGTGGTTGCTTACGCCTCTCGACGGCTGAGAAATCACGAAAGGAACTACCCTATGCATGACTTGGAGTTAGCTGCAGTAGTTTTTGCATTGAAGATTTATAGGCACTATCTATTGGGCGAGAAGGTGGAGGTGTACACGGATCATAAAAGTCTGAAATACGTCTTCACTCAGAAGGAGCTAAATATGAGGCAGCGCCGATGGCTAGAACTGATGGCAGATTACAACTTGGACCTTCAGTATCACCCGGGGAAAGTAAATGTTGTACCAGATGCTCTCAGTCGCAAGCCAGCAGTCATGATGTTGACCAGTCAGAGGAGCATCATTGAGGATTTTCAGAGACTCGAGCTTGAGGTCGTCACACTGAGCGCAATCAGTCAATTTTGGCAACTACAGGTGCAGTCTTCCCTTGTGGATCGCATCAAGCCTGCACAAGCGGATGATCCTCGATTGCAAAAGTTCAGAGCGCAAGTAGAAGCCGGGATGAGGACGGACTTAATCATACATGAAGACGGTTCTTTGAGATTCGAGAGCAGGCTCTGCGTACCCAAGGGGAATGTTCGAGAAGAGGTACTGACTGAGGCGCATAGTTCAGTTTATTCCGTACATCTGGGAGGTACGAAGATGTATCGAGATCTAAAGTAGCATTTTTGGTGGAACGGGATGAAGCGAGAAATTGCGCGGTTCGTATCCAGGTGCTTGGTATGCCAGCAGGTGAAGGCGGAACATCAGAGGACAGCAGGATTGTTACAACCACTTCCGATACCAGAATGGAAGTGGGAGCACATTACTATGGATTTCATGACGGCTTTACCACGGATCCCCAGGGGCAACAACGCCATTTGGGTTATCGTCGACCGCCTCACGAAAGCTGCACACTTCCTATCTTTCCGAGTGGGACAGTCGACAGAGTCACTGGCAGAGAGATACATGCAGGAGATACTACGACTTCAAGGAGTCCCGGTCAGCATTGTGTCAGATCGAGACACCAGATTCGTTTCGCACTTCTGGAGGAGCTTACAGGAGAGTTTGGGTACCCGCCTCAAGTTCAGCACAGCTTATCACCCGCAGACGGACGGACAATCCGAGAGTAGGATTCAGACGCTCGAGGATATGCTGAGGGCCTGCATGTTGGATTTTCAGGGTTCCTGAGAAGATCATCTGCATCTAGTCTAGTTTTCTTATAACAACAGTTATCAGGATAGCATCCAGATGGCTCCTTTCGACGCACTTTACGGGCGGAAGTGTCGATCCTCAGTTTGTTGCGATGATATGGGAGAACGAAGATTACTGGGTCCCGAGCTTATTATTCAGACAGTCGACGAGGTCCAAATGATCAGGCGGCGCATTAAGACAGCTCAGGATCGACAGAAGAGTTGGGCAGATACCAGCCGGAGAGCGCTAGAATTTGAAGTCGGAGATTACGTGTTCCTGAAAATTTCCCCTACCCATGGAGTTATCAAGTTCGGAGGTCGCGGGAAACTCAGTCCCCGTTTCATCGGACCTTTTGAGGTGCTAGAGCGAGTAGGAAAGGTGGCCTATCGACTTGCCTTGCCTCCATCGCTAGCTGGTGTGCATAATACCTTCCACGTGTCTCAGTTGTGGCATTATGTTCGAGATGAGAGCCATGTTCTGGACTATTCGGAGTTAGTTTTGGGTACCGATCTATCTTACGAGGAGCAGCCCACCACTATCCTCGACCGCAAGGAGAAAGTGCTGAAGAATAAAGTCATTCCGTTAGTCCGAGTGTCTTGGGGCAGTCGTTCCTCAGGAGAATCTACCTGGGAGCGTGAGGAAGATATCCATGCACGTTTTCCACATCTTTTTGTTTAGTACTTTTGTTTCGTTGTCTCTTTTTAAATTTCGAGGACGAAATTTTTGTAAGGGGGGTATGATGTAAATCCCCGTTCCCATCAATAAAATTTTTCTATATTTTTCCTATTCCCCCGATTGTCTTCCTTTTTCCTAGTAATTTTGTAGGTAATCGGTTGCTTAAGTTTTATAACTGATTTTCCTAAAACCAATTAAAACCCTAGCCCAAAACTAAAACTAAGTATATACATATTCACCCAGCCCAACTGAAAAACCAAAAGCCTCTAAAATAAAAACAAAACTAAATAAATATATTAATAAACTCACTCCTCAGCCCAGCCAGAAAACAAAATAAAATAAATAAAACCATAAATCCCCCGGCCCAGCCCAACTCCAACCCGCGCCCGTTTCCCTACCGCGCCCGACCCGACCCGCTCTAACCTTTCTTTTCCCCACTCGTTCTAATCTTTTCCTGCTCTTTTGTTCTTCCGTTCGCTGCACCCCCACATCACCGCCCACGTCGCCAACGCCCCCGCTCCTCAAGGCCACGACCGCGCGCGCTCACGAGTCCTCAAGCACCACCTCGTCTCTAACTCTCTTCTCCTCACTCTTGTCCTCACTTTCTTCTCTCCTCACTCCATCGTTCACCCAAACTCCCTGCCTTACAGCAGCCGCCGACGACGATGACTAAACCACCTCGTCTTCCCTCCTTCGCTCTTCTCCTCAGAACTCGAACCCCCACTTCACCTCCCCACCTCGCCTGCAACCACCGAGCCGGAACCCAACCCACTCGCCACCGAGCTTCCCCTGCACAACACTCTCGCTGATGAGCTCCCCACTGCCCCGTCGAACTCTACATCCTCAACATCATCGCCATCACCACTAAACCCGAGCGCACCCACTGCCTCCTCTCTCTCCTCGGCCACCAAGCCACGAGCCTCGAACCCCTGCTGCACCATCATCGGAGCGACCACCGCCGACTTCAGGACACTCCCAGGAGATCCACAGCACCACCTTCGCTTCCAGCGATCACGAGCCATCCCCGGGCAACTCCGACGACGAACCCGAACTCGAGCCGAGGCTGTGAACCCAAACCGTACCGTTCGTTGCGCGTTCGTGCCATTGCCGCTGCCGTACATCGCCAAGGCGTCTTCAGGCAAGTACCCTACTTGCTACATGCTAGATTATCCTGTAACAAATCAAAATCGTATTAATTCCGTGTTTATAATTCGTGAAACTTTATATGACACAAGTGTTTGATGCAAAACCCGAACGAAAACATTCCATTAAACTGACGGAACTTGATTATATATGCTGGCCCACGTAACAATGAACATTGTGGTGAAATTTGACTAGAAAATTTAATCGTTACTGACTTCAACGATCACCCCCAATTACACCCGTTAAAAACTGAAAATTCCACGCGTCTGAGACTTGTAAAAATCATAATTAATTGTGTACACATTGAAACGATGCGTTCGAGGGATCAAATCGAAGCCGACTCGGCGACCTGGAACCCCATAAAAGTTTTACATTGTTTCCATACTGAAAATATGACGGAAACTAGTTCGGAGAGCGGCTCTGGCTGTTGATTTCTATCTCGTAGTGCTTACCCCATTACTTCCTGAACTTGTATATTGCGGAACCCTATACTTTATTAAATATGAAACTGTTAACTAAATAATGGAAGTGATTTCACCCATTTTTACCATCGTTTACTATTTAAACTGCAATTTAAAAGAACAGGACGTATAGCAGTCCCAAACAGAAACAGAACTGATATCCTATCGTTGAATAGTGTATAACTTCTGACGTAGAGATGCGATTGAGAATCCATCTAGTGCGTTAGAAATCCTATTGAAAAACCTAAATTTCATTCAACTATAGTATTGCTAAATTCTGATTCCAACAGGGTGAAAATTGTGTCGCGAAACGGACGTTCAGTTCAGAAACTGAATTTCCTGCAGCTAACACTTAAAATGAAATGGCTGTAACTTGAAAACCCGAAATCCGATTGCACTGAAATAAATTTTTCTGAACTGCCGACTGAGTTTACTTGTTACCGTCTTTGTATTGTTTCACTGAATTTTGAACGTATGATTTACTACAATTTTTATAAGCTCATAAGGTGCATACTGGTTCATATTACACATGACTTGTTAACTGCATAAATGTACATATCTTACCCAACTGCCATACACATAGTGATAGTGTGCATTATTATTCAGTGTACAATGCATTATCGTGCGTGAATGATATTGGTTTAGGAGTGTCAAGTACGCCAATGGAAAAGTGAATGATTCGTGACAGTGAATAATACAGTGAACAGTGACAAAACCGTGTTATTGGTGTATACTTGTACACGACTAAATCATAATCATCAATAGTATAAACCTGGGAAAAAAGGGGAAATCGAAGTGGAAAGAGCATCGTATTTAGTGAGGACAGTGATTTAGAGGATGATCATTCGAACAACGACTCTTATATATATTAGGTAGGATCTAGCGATACGGCTGACAGGGTTATGTCCCGGGCGTGTGGGCCGTAGTCTCGGGTATGTACGAGACCCTCGTTAAACATGATACTCCTTTCCACAACTCGATTTCAAACATGACTTAGAGACTGATAGGGACACAGATCATACTTTGCATCAGTTAGTGACATAGTGATTACCTTTATTTTACTTCCACTGTTATTACCTTATTTGTCTGTTTCATGTCACTATTATCAAATTGCTATTACGTCACTCTGAGTATACATGCCTAGACCTCGAGGAAGAACCAGCGCAGGAGTCGGACTTACCCTTCGAGTTAGCGGAGATTTAGTCCGGAGTACCTCTTTGTTCTTTTCTGCTTTCCCTAAAGAGATCTTGTATTCGAACTCGGTTAGTAGTTCTTTTCTTGTTTTATTGTAAATTATGAACAATGAAATTTGATGTAATAATTTAGTGATGTATTTTCTTTACTTCTGTGCTTTGTTTACTGATTACCATGTAATGATAGAAGCCGAAGTGTGACTACGGCGGGATTATTCCTTGACCGTAGGAGCATGGCTGGCCTAGTCATCCATCGTTTTCCGTATTTTGGAAAGTGGGGCGTGACAGAGCATCATCATCAATATTTGCTGAGATGAGAGGATAGGCAGCGTAATATTGCCTTACAGCAAATAGGTGACCAAACAGTCACCGACGCTACCGAAGCATATCTACAGTGGTATAAGCGTGTCACCATAAGATATCTTTCCGCTCCCTGTTCCCCTCCGAAAGACGGCGCAAGACTGGGCGTCTTGGCACTGAGATTCGGGGCAGATGCTATTTGGTGCTATCCGTCCACCTCTCCGAGGATGCCAAGTTGATTTATGACACCGTGTATCGGAGGTTTAAACGGATACGGCCGATGTAGCAGACTTCGTCAGATTTCCCCTCGTTCGAGGGGTTTTTGATTGTGGGGACGCTCTTCCCTGCAGGTGCAAGCCCCTGCAGTTAATTACGCTACCGCATCGCGGTAACAACTTTCTCCTTCTCCAGATGGTCACTTCGTGTCGCGGGTGTTTGTTTTGTTTGTGGTTGCCCGTGGATTGTATACGGAGACTAATTTGTGTTGTTGCCCGTAGGACGTGGATTAGTCCAAATCCGTATTTTCTTAGATTTGATTTTGGGGTTTTGGTTTAAGGATACGTTAGCCTTGTTTGAGGCTAAGATCAACTTAAACATTTGTTAAAGACACGTTAGTCTAATTTGAGACTAAGATCGACTTAACGGGATCGTTTAGATCCAACAAGAGAGCATTTAGACTCTATTGTTTAGTTTAGAGATATTGTGGTCGATTGCCAGTTTAGGGACATGGTAGTCCAACATTCCCTTTTTGGGGACGAACATTAGTTTAAGGACATTTCGGTCCAACATTCCCATTTTGGGGATGAATATTAGTTTAAGGACATTTCGGTCCATGAGTTTAAGGACCCCACAGTCCGTAGCAATGTATGGTTGTCGGGACCCGTCACCTCTCTGACGACGTTGAAGGATTACAACGACACATATCAGAGGAGTTCAGAGATGTACCCTTGAACCGGGTGTAAATTGATTTGGGAGAGCAGTTGTGCTCGGTTCAATTTAATTTGAGGACTTATGGCCAGAATTGGGTTAAGTCCAGTTAGAAAAATGTCTAACATTTTATTTATATTAGGCCTGTTAGGCCTTTGCTTGGGCTCCGCCCCTTTTAAACAATGCATAGCATTGGGCTTTTTAATTAAATGCACAACATTTAGATTAGGCATGTTAGGCATTTTAATTGGGCTCTGCCCTTTTTTAATAATGCATAGCATTTGTCTTGGTCTGTTAGGCCTTTTAATTGGGCTCTGCCCCTTTTTTTTAATAATGCAGAGCATTTAATAATCTGACAGTGCGCCACATGGCCTGTCAGGTGCTTTGCGTCAATTAAAGAGCGTAAGACGCCAGAGCATGTGGAGGTGACACGTGTCACGCTCTGGTGAGCGCAAGTCTGTTAGCGTAGTGCGCTGCGCTAGTGCGCTGTTGACACGTGGCGCGCTCTGGTGAAGTGCGCCAATCCAAGAGCGCAGCGTTCTGTTTTTAGGAGCGCAAGGCGCAGATTGACACGTGGCGCTCTCTGGTGACTTGCGCCAGTCCAAGGAGCGCAACAGCGCAAATTAAGAGTGCAGGGCACTGTTCAATAGCGCAGAGCGCATCTTGATCAAATTTAGATCAAAGAAAAGAATGTTTTTAGTTTTAAAGAGGTTCTACCTCAAGTTTTCAAGAACCAATGGTTCATCAAAAGGCTGTGCCTTTATATAGATCAAAAGATCTAATAATGAAGTAAATTACTTCTTTTATCTTTTATGATTGGATCTTTTTTGATCTTTTTCTTTTATTGAAGATCTTGATCTTGTTCTTAGATTTTTGATCTTTTTAGAAGAAATTCTTCTTTTTGTGAGATGTTTTCATCGCTGTTCTTCCGAGAATTTAATTCTTTACCTTGAAGAAGATGATCTTCTTTCTTCAAAGGCTTGCCTTTTTTCTCTTTGAGTTTTTCTCAACGTTTTTTAGAGGATCTCTGTATATCTGAGACTTGGAGTTTAGGGGCCTTTATATAGGGCCAATTATTTTGTTGGGTTAGTTACAAAGATCTTTCTCTGATTGATTTGGAGATATTTCCCCACCGTTGGATTTTTGATCCTAAGGCCTCTGTTTTACAGAAGATAATCTTCTTATTTTTAATAAGATTGGAAAGATCTTTCTAGAATTTTAATTCTGATTAATTAAATAGTTTATTATTTAAATTTTAGTGCTGGCACAGTTGGCGCAAGTGCACCTGCGCTTGACACGTGTCCCGCAGCGCAGAGCGCAGCGCAACTGCGCTAGCGCACCTGCGCTGACACGTGTTGCGCAGCGCAGAGTGCAGTGCAACTGCGCTGACACGTGTCGTGCAGCGCAAAGCGCTAGTTATCTGAAGTGTTGCTTCCTTTATTTTTAAAATTTAAATTTTAAAATAGAGCCTTGCTCTGATTGGGATGCGCTGTCTTGGGCGCAGTGCCCCTTGCGCTGGCGTGTCTGCTTTTGACACGTGGCGCTTTGCGCGCAGCGCAAGGGATCTAAAGCGTTGCTTCACTTTTTGAATTTGAAATTCAAACAGAGCTTTGCTCTGATTGGGGGAAACAAATGCCCCCCCACCGTTGCGTTCACGTGGCGGACATGTGAGTGCAGCGGTGGTAAGATCCAGACCGTCGGATCAACTCAGGAGTTGAAGAGGCGCTTAAGCGCCTATAAATAGGACCCTTGGTCCTCAGCAGATGATTATCATCTTCAAGAATTTTATTTTCAGAGCCTTGCTCTTGTTTTCAAGAACCTCAGAGCCTTGCTCTTATTTTCAGAGTTAGAACTCTAGAAACCTCTTAGGTAAAAATTAACTTAACTTAATTAAATTAATTTTAATTAATAGAACCTTGCTCTCATAGATCTTTTGATCTAAAGAAAACCCCTTTGGGGTTTCACAAACAGAGTTTTGCTCTCAAGAATTTGTTTCAGGGTTTCTTAACCCATGAACAGAGCTTTGCTCATGGACAAAATATAGATCTTTTGATCTTCTGATGATGAACTCTTAAGAGTTCTTCATGGATCTTTAAGATCCCAAACTTTAATTTTTAGAAATTAATTTTTCCTTTGATGGATTTTTCCATCATTATTACAGAGCTAGGCTCTTTTAAGGAATTTTACTCCATTGTGACCAGAGTTTGACAAGTGTTACTCTGTGACAGAGCTTTGCTCTGAAAAGGGAGATTTTCTCCTTGTCTCAAGGGATTTCTCATTTAATGAGAATATTCTTTTGAGGATCTCCTCATTAATTGACAGTCTCATCCAATGATGAGGCTGTCTTATTAACTGATGCATTGTCATCTAGATTTTGTGGGGCCCCCTTTGGTCCCCTCTCCACTGTATTGCAGTGTGGTATAAATTTTAAAGTACCAAACGTTGGAATTTTTTTTTTAAAAATTAACTTATGATGCTGGTAACTGAATTTCGCTTTTTCTTGCAGGCACCATGTCTTCTGATCTCTCATTCCCGTTCTTCCGTTCAGAGGGAGGATTCCCTGAGGCGCCGATGGACCGGGAGGTTCTAGCTCTCATTAAGGATCACGACCCGGAGCATAAGAACCTTTATCTGTGGAGCAGATGGTACAGTGAGATCATCAAGGGTCGTCGAAGCTTCTCTTGTGCGACACCTTCGGAGCCTATCTCGACGATCCCGTATGCAGATGCACCCCCGGTGAACTATGCCGTGGAGGTGGTTAATTGGAATTCAGAGGATCTCCTTCAGCCTTCGATTGCTTCCATCCCCGTGCAGCCACCGGCAGCCGTGGACATTCTGGGGTGGCGCATATTCCAGGGTGAGTCGCGCCCTTGGAGACAAGCTTATAACATTGGATTGACCCCTCGACAATCGGCCGGGTATTTGCAGCGGGCTTGGTATATCTTGTCAGCAAAGAGGACGCATTTGATGAAGATTGGTCTATACTCTGCAGTCTACGCCTCATTGTTCGAGTACCCTGCTCCTCCGACGTGGTGGGTTAAGGCCTTCGTGGAACAATGGAACATCCCCACCCATACCTTTCTTCTGTCGGACAGGGAAGTCTCCATCCTCCTGGAAGAATTTGCTGAGATTTCGGGCTTGCCGGTGAGGGGGGAGCATTATGAAGAGTTACTTCCTCCTGACGAATATGTCTTCGCCACCAAGCCACTGGTAATGGGTCTAACACCGGAGAATGCTATTCAGCACCAGTTTCCGAGCCTGGTAAAGGTGCTGAATATGTATGAAAGCCTTTATTTAGAATCGGGAGGCCGGGGAGTTAGTTTTGCAGACTTCATCGCCCGCTTTCTTCGACCGGAGATTCTATCGCAGTGGAGCGAAAAATTTGCCAAGCTGGACGACCCCTTCGGCTTCGGCTTAGATCGTCGACCAGCACTGGAAGACGCTCAAAAGGGTTTTTATCTCCCCGACGCCGCGATCATGCCCTTATTGGAAATCGCCGCCCCGGGCATCGACGAGGAGACCTTCTTTCTCGGATTTCTGGGGCTATGGCTGTGCTGGTTCGTGCTCCCCATGCACCCGCGCTACATAAGGCTGTCCGTCTTCTACCCAGCATATCGGATGGTGGCTGGTATACAGTTGTCAATTGGAATCGCCGGGTTGGCCCACCTATACTATGGAATCAGCGTGGCGGCGGACGCAAATGAACCCCGGGTGCAACCCGCCAATCTCCCGATGCACTATTTTACTTCATGGATGGAAATGCATGTGCTCGGGGTTTTTGGTGTTCACAAGAGGCCTTTGTTCTACGAGAAGTGCAGACTCCCGAAAGTCATGCGGTTAATTGGCGCTTCCATTATGAATCCGCCCCCACGGGAGGCTAGGGGGTTACTTCTTCGTCCGCCCACGGTCGGAGCGGGCATCTCTTTCACGGACAAGGTCATGACCATTGGCCCGGAGACCTCCAAGGCGGTGTTGGCGTTGTACGATGGTTTCAAGGACGGGGCCTCCGTATTGAAAGCCCAGGATATTCTTCACTTATACTCCATCCGGCCGGGCTTCTTGGTGTTCAAGCAAAACGATATGGCGCTCTTCATGAGGTACAGCCCCTATCGGTTCGCCCAGCAGTTAAGTTATAACCAAGGGGTCCTACTGGAGGCATTTTTGGAAGAGCCCGCGGCCACCAGGGAGGGAATACAGAGCGCGCTGCACCACTTTATGCGGCTGAATACGGGCTCCCACTTCTTTATTAGCGAGCCGACTTGCGTTCCAAGGGCCCTAAACGTGTACGGGGCTTGGTATCAACACGCGATGGGTGCTGTTATCTGGGAAGAGAAGCGGCTGCTGATTGACCGCAAGGGTGTGCCCCCTGCCAGCGATCGCAAAGCCCCCTAAGGCCAAGGACCCCTGTCATTCCTCCGCTGATAGGAGATGCTGGAGATAAGCCTCCGCGTGTGCTGAGCCCTTCGCATGGGTTGCCCCGTGATTCAGTGGACGTGCCCCCAGCGCCCCGTGCTCCGGTAGAGATGGTGAATGTGGTTTCGCCTGAATCCGGCGTGGGCTCAGACATCGGGACCGGCCGTCCTAAGGTGCCCACGAAACGTAAGTTGATTTTGGGTGCGTCTGGAGTTCGCGCGCAGAAGAGGAAGAAGAAATCGATCCTCTCTGCTGACGTTGTGTTCGGTCAGGAACCTCATGCTCCTTATAGCGAGGGCTTGGGTGAGTACGGGACCAACAAGGGATTATTTATGCCGCCAGACGACACTGATATGGCGGCCGCCATCGCAGCTTCAGTGCGATTGGCGAGGCGCGATGCGTGGTTGGCTAAACTTGCGCAATCAGGTAATCACTAGTTGCATTCTTCGTCATTGCATCGTACTTTTATCATTGTCTTTGACTAACGCTTTCCCCCCCTTTTTTAACAGGGATTTCTACCGAAGAAGCTATCGCTGCTTCCCTCAAAACTTTCCAGGAGGAGGAACGACTCAGAGCATCCTTAGGCCTTGGTACATTTCAGTTCACTATGCCTTCCCTTCCATTTCTTATGAGTGATCTGACCCCCTTTTTGTCTTATCACGGGGATCACAAGACCCATCTCGCAAACCGATGCGGGAATTCTCTCCGGGCCAACTACCGATGTTCCGGCCTCTTCGGAATTGCCGCAAGTGACCCAACTCAAAAAGCCGATGATGGATGCCTTGAAGGCTTTGGAGGCAACTCTGAACGCGGATGACGACACCTTGCTGAAGGAGGCTTCCAAGAGGTCCGTCGTGACGGCCCGGAAGAGAGGAAGCGCTTGAGGCGCGCAGCGAAGGAACGTAACGCTGCTTTGGCCGTGGGAGCGGGCCCAAGTGCCGTTACTCCCGCTGCTACTCCTTCCGAAAAGCCCGCGGTCGCATTGTCTAGTGCTCATAGACGGACGGCGCGTGCAACTCGGGAAGCCAACGATCAATCCACCTCAGGTAATGTGTTTTTCAAGGTTTTGTTATAAGAGTTGTAAAACTATCGGTTCTTATACATCTTATCCTGCAGGGCCGAGTCCTACTGAAGGAGCGGCGGCGACTGTCGAGCCTGAAAAGATGGTGGAGAAGGTAGCAGCTGATCCCGAGACGACGGTAGGCGGTGTAGCCGTAGTCGCCGGGCCTGAGCTAGTGGCTGACGAGACAGTCGCGACTACTATGCTCGAAACGGCCACC
Source organism: Agapanthus africanus (assembly GCA_030015575.1). Lineage (NCBI taxonomy): Eukaryota > Viridiplantae > Streptophyta > Magnoliopsida > Asparagales > Amaryllidaceae > Agapanthus > Agapanthus africanus. The sequence continues at coordinate 401,851,226 of CM057349.1, read as the reverse complement.
ACCGCTGAGCGTGAGGTGGCAGCAAATGAGACGGCTGCTACAACCGAGCCTGAGGCAGCAGCGGATGGAGCGGCTGCGACCGATGAGCCCGTGGCAGTGGTGTACGAGACGGCTGCGACCGCTGAGCCCGAGGGGGTACCGGGTGAGACGGGCATGATCGCTGAGGAAGAGATGGCCGCTCTTTCTCAAGAGTCGGGCAACGCTCCGATCATCGCTCTCCCTGCCTACGGTTCCTTGTCGTCTCCCGATGCCGCGAGCGTGACGACGGCTCCTGTGGAGTTGGGCGATGAAGCAACGGGAGGTGAACTCATGTCAATGGAGGAGGGAGATGCCGCCGTTTCGGCTGGTGACTCATCAGGTAAATTTTGGGTTACCGCCCTTCTTTTTATTCTGTAACCCTTCCTGACAGGGCTTATTTTGTTTCTAACGCAGGTGCGGCTATTGCTGATGCCCCTTTACTCGAGGGAGCGCCGTCAGTTACCGTCCTGACGGTGGTCACCTCTCTACCTTCTCTCGCACCTTCGCAAATGCTGGAAAGTATAGACTCGTAACCCACCAGTCTTATCTAGGCTGCATAATTCACGTACTGATGTTGTATTATTGCGTCCTTGCAGAAGTGCTTTTTGATCACCTGTACCAGGTGCTGCACCCACACTTCTCCTTCCTGTCGAGGCTTGCTTCCTTCAGTGGCGCTGGTGAGTATAGTTTTCAATTAATGCTCTTTCTTTTTTCCAATAATGAAATTGTTTCTGATTTTTCCTTGCCCTGATTGTAGTGCTACAGATCGAAGGAGGAGATAAAAGATCGGTTGCGCCACCGGTCCTCCCAGCTTTGCCGCCTGCTGCAGCTGGTATAGTAAATTCCATTGTTCATGAATCCCTTGTATTTTTAGGTCTGCCATCTGATTATGATTTGTTTTGCAGCTATCGCTCTGGTTCCAGCTCCTTTCGAGTCCCGCATTATGATGCCGGCAGGCCCATTCTCCCGACGTCCATCTTCAAAGGGTGCTGTGATGAGTTTGAGTATGCTGAGCGGATGCGTCGAGGAGCTTGACGCAGAAGCTCCTGTATCTGCCGCGGATTTCGCTGCTGAGGTTAATCCGATGCTGGCAACGCTTGTAAATTTTCATAATGAAGGCGTCGTCGAGTCTTGGGTTAACCACTGCAGGGAGATTGAGGCCCGCCTGCATCAGCTGGAGCTTATGCGTCCTGCCCCCGAGGTTTTGGCCACGAGTACTCAACGGGCGGCATGGATCGAGCAGAGCGCTTCTTACTTCCGCCATGTGGAACAAGAAGCGGCTTTAAGGCGGAGGGAATGCAAAGAGACCTCAAGCGAGTCTTCTCAACTGCGTGCTGAGGTTGACGCGAACGCTGCCCGGGTGAAAGTTATCTTCGAGGGCCTTCTGCAAAGTATTTCTGATGGGTTAACACTAAAACAGAAACTTGATGCCGTTGAGCGTGATGCCCAAGGTCGCGAAGCAGCTCAGCGAGCCATCGAAGAACAACTTTCATCCTATATGCAGCAGCGGGCCCAGGTGGAAGCAGAGTTGGCTGCGGCAGCCGATCAGGAGAGGGCGGTGAAGGAAGTGCGAGAGCAGCTTGCGGATTTGTTAAAGACGCTTCCTTCTCCATGAACATTTTGTATTATTTGTAATTGTAAATAAAATGTATTTGTTTCTTTTATTCTTTAACACAATGTATCTTGTACTCGATCGAATTCATGAATAAAAGATATACATTCTTCATAATGTCTCGTGTCATTTCTCTACTTTCTCCCTTCTTTTATTATCAGCATGTTACCTTAGTAAACATGGTCGACAGATGATAGAGCGAGCATCCTGTTTTGGTTTCTTCAAGAGGTAGAGATGGCTTAGGAGGCAGGTTCAGATCTGCTGCCTAAGACTTTTCAACTTTATGAGCCGTGAGGGTCTCACAAAGACTTTTCTCCCTACGGATCGAGAGGATCTCGTAGGTGTATTTTATCTTTAGGAGTCGTGAGGATTCCTAAGTGCTCTTTCTCTTATAAGTCATAAGGATCTTATAAGAGAATTTTCCTTCTTACGAGTAGAGAGGACCCGTAAGCGGTTGTTTCCCTCCTTGTCGAGATTCGACTTTGGAGAGTATGACCCGTGAATAGTATGCAAGAGTCCATTTTGGACCGACTTGCAGGGTCCCAGTGCTTAGGAAACAGGTTTTTTTTTAATCCCCGCTGCCTAAGGCTTTATCTCACAAGTCGAAACGAATCGAGAAGTTCTCGCAAAGACACTAATTTCCTTACGAGTCGAGACGAATCGAGCAGTTCTCGCAAGAATATCTTAACGTCACAGTTAACCTTTGCTCTTTGCGACAGAGGTCCGTTAGGGTCTGTGGTACTAGGGTTTTGTTCGTTGTACCGTCGCATTGGCTGATGTATTCATCGATAGGCAATCTTGCTGTTCGAGTAGCCTTACGATTGTCGTGTCTCTGATCCCTTCGGGGGCTGGACAAGACGTCTTCAAGCAATCCTCCTAGGCAGTTTGACCGTCGGAAGAGCAAGCGTTAGGAATTTTGCCATGCCGCTTTTTACTTGAGGTTAGGCTCATTTTGGAGAGCCCCGATGAGTCATAACCACTCCGCGCTGGTGTGGGATGATCTCCGATAGTCTTTCAGGTTTTATATGAGTTGCCGTCAAGACCCTGAAGCTAGGAATTTGGCCTTTGCTTCGTTTTGCTGGCATTGCATCTGCTGTAACGAGACGAATGTCGCGGTTGTCTCTAGGTTGTTGGTGAACCATCGAGGTTTGGAACTAGGGATTTTGCCGTGGCTCCGTTGTTTGATTGTCGCGTCTGAATCCTGCTGGAAGAAAAACGCTGTGGTGACATCTCATCTGCTGTATCGAGACGAACGTCGAGGTGGTGACCACTCAATATGGGATGATCTCCGGTAGTCTTTCAGGTTTTATATAAGTTATCGTCAAGACCCTGAAGCTAGGAATTTGGCCTTTGCTTCATTTGCTTTAGCTTGTCCGGATCCTGTTGGAGGAATGACGCTGTAATGGCATCTCGTCTGCTGTATCGAGACGAATGTCGAGGTGGCGATCACTCCATGCTGGTGTGGGATGATCTCCAATAGTCTTTCAGGTTTTATATGAGTTACCATCAAGACCTTGAAGCTAGGAATTTGGCCTTTGCTTCATTTGCTTTGGCTTGTCCAGATCCTGTTGGAGGAAGGACGCTGTAATGACATCTCGTCTGCTGTATCGAGACGAACGTCGAGGTGGCGATCACTCCATGCTGGTGTGGGATGATCTCCGATAGTCTTTCAGGTTTTATATGAGTTACCGTCAAGACCCTGAAGCTAGGAATTTGGCCTTTGCTTCATTTGCTGGCATTGCGTCTGCTGTAACGAGACGAATGCCGCGGTGGAGCTAGGATTTTGCCGTCACTCCGCTTTGTTTCAACCATGGGGTATTTATTGACATTGCATCTGCATCCTGCTAGACTGCGGAGGAACGTCGTCTGCTGTATCGAGACGAATGCTGAGGTGGAGCTGGGATTTCACCGTCACCCCGCTTTGTTTCGACTGTGAGGTCTTTTGTTGATGTTGCGTATGCATCCTGCTAGACTGCGAAGTAACGCCGTTGTGGATCTTCAGGCTGTAGATGTGGTCGTCGAGACTTGGAACTAGGGATTTTACTGTGGCTCCAGGGTTGATTGCAGCGTCTGAATCCTGCTGGAATGGTGAGGAACGCTGTTGATGATCTCTAGGCTATCCTTGAACCGTCGAGATTTTGGCTTCGTTTTCTGATGAAGCCTGATGGGATGATATGGTTCCCTCTTTGTTTGTGCCCCTGGATTGTATACAGGGATTGATGTGATATCACCTGTAGGGCATAAATTTCATCATTTTTTTATTTCTTTCCGCGATGCTCTATCATTTCAGCTTTAATATCGCGAAGGCCGCGATTGCTCAATCATTTCGGCTATCTTTCGCGGTGCCCAATCATTTCGGCTATTTATTTCATTTTTACTCGCTGCCTTTTATTGCGAGTTGCCCAATCATTTCGGCTATTTTGCATGCATACATTTTTACTTGCTGATTTGCAAGTTTCCCTATCATTTCGGCTATTTTGTATGCATGTACGGCTTGGTGGCTTTCTGCCGCAAGCTTAGAATTAGACACCGATTTCGGCATCAGTATCGCTGCAACTGGGATATGGCCAGGAGCAAATCATCATTTTCCTCTGTCGATGTCGAACAAAGGTGGCTTAGTAAACATGGTTAGTATTCTGTCAACTAAGGCTTTTGACTTCATGAGCCGTAAGGGTCTCACAAAGGTATTTTTCCCTACAAGTCGTGAGGATCTCGTAGGTGTGTTTTCTCCTTAGGAATCGTGAGGATTCCTAAGTGCATATTCCCCTGTAAGTCATAAGGATCTTACAAAAGGGTTTTCTCCTTATAAGTCGAGAGGACTTACAAGAGTTGTTCACCATATGGACATATCCCTATTCACGAATGGGACTTGGTTAGGGAAATGTTTATTCGCGCCCATGGATTGTATACAAGGGTCAGTATGAGCCGCTTGTAGGGCATTATCGAAGGTTGTGGGGGGGTTGCTTAAAAACAGGTTCAAGTCTCTGTAACTTAAGACTTTCAAATCTTATGAGCCGTGAGGGTCCCATAAGAGAATTCTCCTTACGAGTCGTGAGGATCCCGCAAGAGTAATTTCTCCTTAGGAATCGTGAGGATTCCTAAGTGTATCGCTCCCTTGTGAGTCGTAAGAATCTCACACAGGTGGTTTCTCCTTACAAAGTCGAGAGGACTCTGTAAGTGTCTTTTAACGAGATTGCGCCCTTTCGGGTTTTCACAAACACTCGCCGGTAGTCCTGCTGTTTTTACTCACGGAGCCCTTTCGGGTTTTCATCCGTGCCCACTTTGCTTATGGACATACCGTTTTTATTTATTTTTTTTTTCTTTCTCTTTTTTTATTCTTTTTTTATAACGAGGTCGCGCCCTTTTGGGTTTTCACAAGCACTCGCCGGTAGCCCTGCTGTTTTTACTCACGGAGCCCTTTCGGGTTTTCATCCGTACCCTTTTTTCTTATGGACATACCGTTATTATTATTATTTTTTTCTCTCTTATTTTTATTCTTTTTTTTTATCGGTTTTGGGATGTTGCAATCCACCTTAGCTTATTGACATCTCGGTCAACAGCTAGTTTTAGGACGTGGTGGTCCGTCATTAGTTTAAGGACATTTCGGTCCATTGTTGAAGAAGGCCGGCTACTACTTATAGAGTTTAGGCTTAGGAAGATAGCGAGCGGACATAGTCATCGTCATCTATCATTGACCAAGGCCGTGACTCATTAAGCGTGGTATTTCTTTAGGAAGCGACCGTTTATTAGCCTGAAAGGCCTTTCACCGTGCATATCCATGAGTAGATAGGCTCCACCCTGGTAGACCTTGTCTATGATGTACGGGCCTTCATAGTTCGGCTCGAATTTTCCCCGCTTGGCGCGATTGGGGATCATAGGTCTTTTGACCACTAGCACGAGTTCGCCTTGGCAGAATGACCTCGTCCTGGTCAATCTTTCATATGAGCGCGTCATCTTTGCTTTATAAGCCTCCAGATTTTGTTGCGCTATGAGCCGGGTTTCATCAAGGGCATCAAGCTCCTCAAGCCGAAGGTGAGCATTTTCTTCGTCCGTCAGCTCGCAGTGGACTGCCACTCGTAGAGAGGGTAATTTTATTTCGAGGGGGAGTACTGCTTCTGTACCGAATACCAACGCGTACGGCGTTGTGTTCGTGGCCGTCTTGAACGTAGTTCGATACGCCCAAAGAGCTTCTTGCAGTCTCTCGTACCAGTCCTTCTTATTTCGGGACACCGTCTTCTTCACGATCTTCGTCAAGGTCTTGTTGAAAGCCTCAGCTAGACCGTTAGCTCGGGGATTATAAACTGAGGAATATCTCCAGTCTATGTTGTGTTGTTGCGCGAAGCGGCTGATCTTGTGGTTTCTGTAGGCTGGCCCGTTATCAGATATGATCCGTCGCGGAGTTCCAAACCGATAAATGACGTGCGTCTTGAAGAAATGGAGGATATTCTCCGTCTTCACTTCCCTCAGCGGTACTGCTTCTGCCCATTTGGAGAAGTAATCAGTTGTCGCCAAAATGAACCGATGTCCTCTGGACGATACTGGTTCGATAGGGCCGATTATGTCAGTCCCCCACATTTAGAACGGCCAGCTAGCTACCGTTGGATATAGAGGATTTGGATGCTGATGGATGAAGTCCCCGTGAATCTGGCACGAGTGGCATTGCTTCGCATATTCGAGACAGTCCTGAATCATCGTGGGCCAATAGTAGCCCATCCGTTTAATCTTCAACTTCATCTTCGGGCCTGCTTGGTGAGAACCGCAGAGTCCGTCATGAACTTCCTGAACGATCTTTTCGCCTCTTCAGGTCCCAGACATCTCAACCACAGAGAATCAAACGACCTCTTGTACAGAGTATCATTGACGAAGGCAAAAGACAGAGCTTGTTTCATAAGCTGATATCTTGAGGACACATCTTCAGGTCTTCGACGGGATTTGAAGTAGTCTATAAAGACTTCTCTTTAATCCTCAGCCTTTTCCTGGTCTTTTTATTTGCATAGCCATTTGCTCCGTCGCTTCCTTTTCTTCGGATGATTCCGGAGATATTTCTGCTGGGGCAAACACCCGACGGCTTTGTACCATGATTCTTAGGTCATCGAGGTTCTCGTCGGCCAGTTCTTTAGCGAGCTTAGCTAGTGCATCTGCTTTGCTATTTTCCGCGCGCGGTATACTTTCCAGCATGTAGGAGGGGATTTGAGTCAGCAATTGCTGTACTCTCTCGCCATACTTTACCAGTTCGAGTTTGCACGTTTGGTAGTCGCCATTTACTTGACTGATGACCAGTTGAGAATCTCCATATATGAGGAGGTTTTCAATTCCCATGTCGATGGCGATCTCGAGGCCTGCTATCAAAGCTTCGTATTTGGCTTCATTGTTCATCCTTGACTCTATCAAGGAGAAGGCAAAGCGCATTATCCCTCCTTGTGGAGTTACAAAGATGAGGCCTACCCCCGATTTGATTACAGGGGTGCTTTGTTTGCGCTTCTTCATGGAAGACGCTCCATCAAAATAGAGTTTCCATCGGGTATCACTACCATCGATCGCATCAAAAGCATGTTCGTCTGGCAGCTCGCAATTCAGAGGAGAATCGGCAGGTATCGGATGCTCAGCGAGGAAGTCGGCGATGGCCTGGCCTTTCACTGCCTTAAGAGGTTGATAAGTTATTGAGAACTCCATCAAGAGCAGGGCCCATTTAGCGAGCCGACCTGTCAGTATAGCCTTTGACATCAAAAATTTGAGAGGGTCCACCTTCGATATGAGACGGACTTCGTGTGCCAATGCATAGTGCCTGAGTTTTGTTATCGCGAAGATCAACGCCAGTCAGTGTTTTTCGATGGGGAATAGTTGCTTTCTGCCCCCGGGAGAACTCGACCTAAGTAATAGAGAGCTCTTTCTTTCCCTTAGTCATTCTCTTATGCCCATAATGCACCTGAAGAACCTTCGAGAGCGGTTGTATAAAGAATGAAAGGCTTTCCCTTGACCGCAGCGGCCAGCACTGGCGAGTTCTGCAGATACTGCTTGATTTCGTCCAGCGCGTCTTGGCATTTGTGATCCCAGACGAACGGGGTTCCCTTCTTCATCAGATGACTATAAGGACGGCACTTGCCTGAAAGATTGGCTATAAATCGCCGGATATACGCGAGCTTCCCTTGGAAAGACCGCAGCTGCTTGAGAGTCCTTGGCGGAGGCATTTCCATGATCGCCTTGATTTTTGACAGATCTATCTCGATACCTTGGTGTCGGACGATGAATCCTAGGAATTTACCTGAGGACACCCCGAGTGCGCATTTGAGAGGGTCCATTTTCAAGTTATATTGCCGAAGGCGTTGAAATATGATCTTCAGATGTTCGAGATGTTCCTCGTATAATTTGCTTTTCACCACAAGTTCGTCGATATAGCATTCGACGATTTCATGTATAAGGTCATCAAAGATCCTTGTCATGGCCCTCTGATAGGTGGCACCGGCGTTCTTTAGACCGAAAGGCATCACCTTGTAGCAGAATATACCCAAAGGGGTCCGAAAAGCAGTATGCTTCTGGTCTTCAGGATGCATCTTTATCTGATTATATCCCGATGTGCCGTCCATGAAGGAGAAAACTTCGTGAGTGGACGTGTTATCTATCATCAGCTCGGTGACCGGTACTGGGAAATCGTCCTTTGGGCAAGCTTTATTGAGATCCCGAAAGTCCACACATATGCGCACCGTTCCATTTTTCTTCATCACTGGTACGATGTTGGCAATCCAATCTGGATATTGAACTTCTTGGATGAAGCCGGAGTCGATTAATTTCTTGACCTCGACGTTGATACTCATCTCAAGCTCTAGCCGCATTCTTCTCGGTGCTTGTTTGATTGGCTTTATGTCTGGGGATATCGTTAGTTTGTGGACCGCGATCTCTGGATCTAATCCTGGCATTTCGGAATAGTTCCATGCGAAGCAATCTCTATGCTGCATAAGCACGCCTTTTAACGCAGCCACCCTTTCCTCAGATAGCAGCTCACTGACGAATGTAGGTCGTGGGTCACTTGCCGTTCCCAAATCAATCTTCTTGAGGTTATCTGCAGCAGTGTGTATTCCATCTTCCAGCTCTTTTGGCGCCGGTGGAAACTCTGAGATCACCTCGTCATCATTGTTTTCGAAGCACCAGGGAAGGTCATGCATATTCCCAGGTTCTTCTTTTGATGATGTTATCATATGACAAGTACGAGTTCGCTTCCAAGACCGATGTGGATCTGGTTCTACTCTCGCGGATTTGGGTTCATGTTTCTGCGGCGAAGTTATCCTCCAGCTGCTGGATAGAGCGAATTTGCTGAGCTGATATTGGTCTTCGACCCAATTCTTAAAGGTGAAGCAATCTTCGAGAAGGTGTCCTATTACCCTGTGATAAGAGCAATAGTTCGGGTGTGAGACTTCGCCTGCTTGTTCGGGGTGCTTGGACTCCGGAAGCGTAATCATTTGGTGTTTTATAGCTAGGTCAAGTATCTTCTTTGTCTTGTCTTGAGGAAAAGAGTATGCTCGACTCAACTTCTTCATAAGGGACAAATCCGGACCGCTCGATTCCCGACTGCGTGGCTTCTTGTTCCCGCTTTGTCGTTGTTGAATGCCTTTTTCGCTTTTTGACTTGTTTCTACCTCTGCGTCGGGTCTTTTTTACAACAGGTTGACAGGGAGCGACATTTTCATCTTTCGCGGCCTGTTGGAGAAGGCGTTGCGTCCTGGCTTTCTCATAGATGGCCATTTCGCGGTTATGGTCGTCCCGAACATTTTGACCAGCTTCCCTTATAAGCTTGTCCATTTGTTCTTCGAACGACGGACTGGGCATTTTCATGTCGGGGATTTTTTCTGGTTCAGGATTAGCACTCTCCCATTGAGCGTCTCCTTCTTCATCAAAGTCATGTACAACATAGCAGTCGCGGAGTAGCTCCCGCTTCTTGGATCGAACGTATCCAAGTCAGATTGCTTCCATTCTCCCACTGGGCAACTTGCGCTGAGTTCCGGGAACGTTTCAGATCCTATCATAGAACTTAGCTTTTCGAGCGGTCTGTTTGAAGGGTATCCCTTGGCGCTTCAACAGCCTTTTCAAGACTTCTGTATAATATCTAGGCAGCCGGATAGGTTGAAGCCTGTCAAGTGTAGGATCCGCACCATGCCAGATTTCTTTCTCCATTTTATTTTCCCCGGAGCGGTAGAATAGGATCGCCTTTTTGCCTTCTCGCCTGGGAGGGACATAGAACGTCTGCAGCTCTTCCACACTGTAGGTATCGAGCGTATCTAGTTCTTTATGATGTTTGGGCGGAACCATGGCAACTTGCAAACTTTGCTCTTCATCAGCGACAGTTTGTATTGTAGGTCGAGCGGAAAATATAGCATGGACCTCATCTTCCGAGTCACTGCCAAAGATAAACATGGGAGCGGATGGTCCTGCCTTGTTGTGTTGGGGTGGACCTGAATAAACCACCTCTTCTTCCTCCTCGGTATCACTCCCGAAGACCGGAATGGTGGTGATAGCTTTGTTCTCCGGTTTGTGATATCTCTTTGTGTCCTCGAAATCCGATAAGAAGTATTTTGCATCTTCATATTTGCGGACTTCGTTCATGGAGAATGGGTTCAGCTATCCCGTCACGGTATACTCGAGACCATTCTTAAAATATTTCATACACTGATGCTGTGTAGAAGGGATGATGTTGTACTCATGTAACCAGGGTCGGCCGAGCAAAGCATTATAGCATGTCTTGGCGTCTATGATGTGGAATTTAATGTCCGTGATGAGTATCCCAAAGCGTAACGTCAGTATCACAGACCCGAGAGTCCGTGATGATTGAGAGTCGAACCCGGAGATGGTGATCTTATCCCGAGCGAGGTGCTGGACGCTCATGCAGATTTCCTTCAATACCCGTACGTTGAGGAGATTGACGGAAGACCCATTGTCAACCAAGATTTTGCCTATCTTTATATCGTGGCAGTACCCTGAGACATAGAGGGGACGGTTGTGTCCACACGTCCCAAGGAGAAGGTCTTCGTCGCCGAAGGTGATATCGGCTGTGTGTACTTCCTCCAGCTCATCCTTCATCTTTTCTTCGGCGAGAAAAGCTTGGAATTGCTCTGGCTCCTGCAGTGCCTTAATTAATGAATCTCTTGCTTCTTTGGATAGTAGAAGGGTATCGAGAATACTGAGTTGCGAGGGTAACTTACTCAAGTGCGCCAGAACGTTGTAGTCCACCTTATTTTTCTTTGGCGGGTCCTTGGCGGTTAGCTCTTCCATGACTTGGTCATCTAGGGCGATATCCTCAGAGAACTTTTCTTTTCCCTTATCTTTTTTATTTGAGGGTCGGAGATTCTTTTCGGGTAGCGTATGATTACGCAACCGGATATTTTTGCAGGCCTTCGGCTCTTCCTCTTTTCCCGAGGTGGACTCTTTAAAAAGAGGGCTAAGAGCCATTTCCTCGTCAGAGTCGCTCCCGAATGTGAGAATTTACGCTTCCCCGGCATTAACCATGCGACAATCGCCGGTAGTTCTTCTAAGCTCCTCGGTCGTACTTTTCCGTTCCCGACGAGTTTTGCGCTTCTCCCGCTTAAAATGTTGCCGGTGAACAACATACCCCTGCCACCATCTATTAAAAGCTTTGCACTCTTCGGTGGGGTGCGAAATCTTTCGATGGTATAAGCAGTAGCAAGAGTGCATTTCTGATTTGCCGGCAACGCTTCCTTCAGAGGGTGGTAGCTTCATCCCCATTGATATGGCTTTAGCAAATCTTTTCCTCGTCTTGAACTTGCTTTTATTCAGGACGGATGTCCCTTGATCCGGCGGGAGTGTCTCAACTCTTTTGTCTAATCGCCGACGTTCGGCTTTTTCAAATATGGCCACCTCACGCTCCCGATTGGCTAACTTTCCAGACGAATCTCATTCAGGAAGGCGTCGATCATTTCATCTAACGGCCATAGAAGTTCCGTTTCGGAACCTGCCCCCGGTCTCTCTGTGCAAGGAGCTTCTTCATTGTCTAGCGATGAATGAGAGATCACATGGCGGCTTGCTACGTAATCCTCAGATCCATCCAACAAGCTTTCTTCATCATCTTCATCCTCAAGGACGTGGCTGAGAAACTCTTGGAGCGTGATTGGGGTTCGCGCTTTCTGGTTATACTCTTCCAGCGCGTCAATCTGTTTCTATAGGTCCGTGTGCTTATCGCCAGGCTTCACGGGCTTTTTGGATTTCTTCTTCTTTTTCGAAGATTTTGATGGCTGGATATGAACACTTTGGCTATCCCCACCAATCTTTGGGTGGGCGCGGTTTCAGCATCCCCTCGATGATCTGGGGTTCCAGCGGGTTTTTCCACCTGATCGCCGGGCATGTTTGGAGATCATTCAGCATCCTTTTGGTTTTGGTTGAAAGAACGACCTCCCACGGAGCTTCTTTAACAAGGGAGCACGTTGCCCCCGGCATATTCACCTTTTTAGGGGTATGAGGTTGCGGCGGGTTCACCTTCCATTTTTCGGATAACGCGAACTTGCCTTGTTGGTATTGGTCTTCAATCCAGTTTTTGAAGACGTAGCAATCTTCGATCGGATGACCCAATACTCGGTGGTAGGGGCAGTAATTGGGATCATTGACGTCATTTGGCTACAATGGACGTTTTGAATCTGGCAGATTGATGAGTCTGTTGCGCACTGCCAGCTCGAACAGTCTTCTAGTTTTGTCTCGAGAAAACGAGTAAGGACGTCCTAACCTCTCCTCGAGGGATAGGCGTGGACGCATATTGTTTTGACGGAAAACCGGCTTCAAGTTGCTCGGCTGTTGTTGAGCATTGGCGACGACGATCGCTTTTCATTTCCCCTTCTCATTTCGAGAATCCGGCTTTGGAGGAGACGGTCTATGGCCCATCTGGTCCATTTGGGCTAATTTGTCAATCAAGGCCTGGAACATGGTTGGTTTAAAGAACATCATGAACTGTGAAATAGTTGCATGAGGATCTAGGGTGTCCACGAACATGCCCACCGCTGGCGCTTTTTCGATGCGTTGTTCGCATTTTGACCACAAGTTCCGCCATCGGATTGCATATTGAACCCAAGTTTCGCCCGGCTTTACTCTTGCATTAATCAGTGCCGTCATCGGGGTGCGTTCACTAGCACTCGCGAATCTTTGTGTAAACAGTAGCTCCATCTCCGCAAATATTTTGACAGAGTCGTTGGGTAGCTCCAAATACCATTCAAAAGCCGTTTCTGCTAAGCTGCCGATGAATTGGTGAAGCAGGAGCTTATCATCGCCGCCGGTGTTGCCATAAAGAGCCCTGAACTGGGCAACATGTTGATGGGGATTGCCTGTCCCCTTGTAGACATGGAATTTTGGGATCGTGTAGCCCGGCGGGTACTTTATCTGATCATACCAGCTCGGATATGGTCGCCCCGTTTTAACGATTTGACCAGCCGCTTCATTTGCCTGGTGGACTCGTATTTGCTGAGCAATGTACTCATCCAAGGCAGCTTTGGAAATCGTCTCCTCCTTGGCTGTTGAAAGAGCCGGCGGTGGATTTGACGTTTCTCCTCTGTCATCTTCAAGGATAATCGGAGGATTTTCGGCTGGGGGATCCGGCTGGATCATCATCCCGACCATGTCTTGAAATAGGAGAGTCATCTGCTTTATATTGGCCGCTTTCTCTGCAGCCTCCTTGTCCTTCTTTTCAAGCATTCTACGAAGGAATTCAGTATCGGTTTCGTGTTCGCGATGCTGCTCCGATGACGCCTCCGGGCTTTCTTTTGGTCCGGTGAGCGCGGCCATCGCAGTCAACATCTGCTGGAGCTTCTGCTGCTGCTGTTCCTGGGCCCTTGTGATGGATCGGGTGAGCGGTCGGTGTCCCGTCGAAGTGCGGCTATCTTCCTTCCCAGATGCCATGTAAACAGTATGGACGACCATGCCCCCGGACTTAGGGCGTTTGGGTTCAGTGTTTCTGGCTTTTGTCGCCGGCACGGGGATCTTCTCCGGCTTTCTTTTCTTATGAACAGTGGAAGTTGAGGGGGCCATTGAGTTGAGCACCCAGACAGCTTTTCGTGGCTTGGCAGGATGGCTTACCTCCTGTTGGACCTTCAGCTTCTTATGCTGGCGGGAGAAATTTGGATCGATCACCGAGTCTCGGGCCTGCCACCAGACTTTATAGATCTTGGAGGACAGCCGTTGAGGGGATTGGGGCTGTTCTAGCTTTGCTTCCACACCCTTTTCCAGTGGAGGAGGGGACCTCTTCAGTACAGCGGTAGGAGAATTCCTACGCACCTTATTTAGCAGTTCAAAGCTGTTCCCAGTTGGAACAGCAGCATTAATTTCCGCCGCCGGGGCTGGTGGGGTTAGCCCAGAAAGGGAGTCGCCTCCTGACTTCCTCACTCGGCGCCAGTGGCAACGTCGAGCATGTCGTGCTGTGGGTATTGGCTTGGTGACGGGGATGGGCTCGTCTTGCCCCCTGTTCAGGTGAGGAGATGTCGCCGGTGTCAGCCTATCAAAGACTGATGTCTTCTGAGTAGCAGGAGCGGGAGCGGGAGTTGGGACAGTCAGTCTTGAAAAGACCGATCTCCTAGCAGGAGAAGCCGCCTTGACAACTTCAGGAGCAGGTTTGGTTATTCTCTTTTGAATAACCTTCTCTGGGACCGCAAGTTTCATCATGGGCTTGCAGGAGTTTTGGCCTAGTCTGGAGAAGACCGAGGCATTGATGTTGAGCGACCCATTGAGAGGGGCCGTAGAAGCTGTAAGTCGATCGAAGACCGACTTCTTAGGAGCTTCCGGTATGGGCACTGGGGCAGTGAAGCTTATTGGCGTGAGCATGGTCCCGAAAAATAGTCCAGTAGTAGCCTGGGTGATTTGTTCCACCGGCATCGTGAACAGCGATGCCGCCTGAGGTCCATAGGCTACACCTCCAGGTGAGGCGGAGCGTCGGTTGCAGTTGCAGTTGGAGCAGCTCGAGCAGTTGAACGCCATTGCTGTTTGCTTTCTGCGCCAAGCAAGAGACCAAATCTTAGTAACTTGAAACCCGAGAGGAACCATTAACAAACCGCGATTCGTTCGCGAATACGACGCACGAAGTGTGGAGTGGAAAGAGGAAAAGGTCCCACCGGGCATGCCAGAATCTGTTCCCCTCGGAAAGACGGCGTAAGACCGGGCGTCTTGGCACCATGTATCGAAGGTTTAAACGGATGCGGCCGATATAGCAGACTTCGTCAGATTCCCCCTCGTTTGAGGGGTTTTTGATTGTGGGGACGCTCTTCCTTGCAGGCGCAAGCCCCTGCAGTTAATTACGCTACCACATCGCTGTAACAACTTTCTCCTTCTCCAGATGGTCACTTCGTATCGTGGGTGTTTGTTTTGTTTGTGGTTGCCCGTGGATTGTACACGGAGACTAATTTGTGTTGTCGCCCGTAGGACATGGATTAGTCCAAATCCGTATTTTCTTAGATTTGGTTTTGGGGTTTTGGTTTAAGGATACGTTGGCCTTGTTTGAGGCTAAGATCATATTAAATGTTTGTTAAGGACACGTTAGTCTAATTTGAGACTAAGATCGACTTAACGGGATCGTTTAGATCCAACAAGAGAGCATTTGGACTCTATTGTTTAGTTTAGAGACATTGCGGTCGATTGCCGGTTTAGGGACATGGTGGTCCAACATTCCCATTTTAGGGACGAACATTAGTTTAAGGACATTTCGGTCCAACATTCCCATTTTGGGGATGAATATTAGTTTAAGAACATTTCGGTCCATGAGTTTAAGGACCCCACAGTCCGTAGCATGGTTGTCGAACCCGTCACCTCTCTGACGACGTTGAACGATTACAACGACACATATCAGAGGAGTTCAGAGATGTACCCTTGAACCGGGTGTAAATTGATTTGGGAGAGCAGTTGTGCTCGGTTCAATTTAATTTGAGGACTTATGGCCAGAATTGGGTTAAGTCCAGTTAGAAAGCCTAAGTAAAGGCCTAACAGGCCTAATATAAATAAAATGTCTAACATTTTATTTATATTAGGCCTAACTATATTAGGCCTGTTAGGCCTTTACTTAGGCTCTGCCCCTTTTAAACAATGCATAGCATTGGGCTTTTTAATTAAATGCACAGCATTTAGATTATGCCTATTAGGCCTTTTAATTGGGCTCTGCCCTTTTTTAATAATGCATAGCATTTGTCTTGGTCTGTTAGACCTTTTAATTGGGCTCCGCCCCCTTTTTTTTAATAATGCAGAGCATTTAATAATCTGACAGTGCGCCACGTGGCCTGTCAGGCGCTTTGCGCCAATTAAAGAGCACAAGGCGCCAGAGCATGTGGAGGTGACACATGTCATGCTCTGGTGAGAGCAAGTCTGTTAGCGCAGTGCGCTGCGCCAGTACGCTGCGCCAGTGCGCTGCGGACACGTGGCGCGCTCTGGTGCAGTGTGCCAATCCAAGAGCGCAGCGCTCTGTTTTTAGGAGCGCAAGGCGCAGATTGACACGTGGCGCTCTCTAGTGACTTGCGCCAGTCCAAAGAGCGCAACAGCACAAATTAAGAGTGCATGGCACTGTTCAATAGCGCAGAGCGCATCTTGATCAAATTTAGATCAAAGAAAAGATTTTTTTAAGTTCTAAAGAGATTCTACCTCAAGTTTTCAAGAACCAATGGTTCATCAAAAGGCTGTGCCTTTATATAAATCAAAAGATCTAATAATGAAGTAAATTACTTGTTTTATCTTTTATGATTGGATCTTTTTTGATCTTTTTCTTTTATTGAAGATCTTGATCTTGTTCTTAGATTTTTGATCTTTTTAGAAGAAATTCTTCTTTTTGTGAGATATTTTCATTTCTGTTCTTCCAAGAATTTAATTCTTTACCCTGAAGAAGATGATCTTCTTTCTTCAAAGGCTTGCCTTTTTTCTCTTTGAGTTTTTCTCAAAGTTTTTTAGAGGATCTCTGTATATCTGAGACTTGGAGTCTATGGGCCTTTATATAGGGCCAATTAGTTTGTTGGATTAGTTACAGAGATTTTTCTTTGATTGATTTGGGGATATTTCCCCACCGTTGGATCTTTGATCCTAAGGTCTCTGTTTTACAGAAGATAATCTTCTTATTTTTAATAAGATTGGAAAGATCTTTCTAGAATTTTAATTCTGATTAATTAAATAGTTTATTATTTAAATTTTAGTACTGGCACAGTTGGCGCAAGTGCACCTGCGCTTAACACGTGTCGGGCAGCGCAACTGCGCTGACACGTGTCGCGCAGGGCAGCGTAACTGCGCAAGCGCACCTGCGCTTGACACGTGTCGCGCAGCGCAGAGCGCAGCGCAACTGCGCTGACACGTGTCGCGCAGCGCAGAGCGCAGCGCATCTGCGCTAGCGCAACTGTGCTGACACGTGTCGCGCCAGCACAACTATTATCTGAAGTGTTGCTTCCTTTATTTTTAAAATTTAAATTTTAAAATAGAGCCTTGCTCTGATTGGGGTGCGCTGTCTTGGGCGCAGTGCCCCTTGCGCTGGCGTGTCTGCTTTTGACACGTGGCGCTTTGCGCGCAGCGCAAGGGATCTAAAGCGTTGCTTCACTTTTTGAATTTGAAATTCAAACAGAGCTTTGCTCTGATTGGGGGAAACACCCCCCTAACAACTTCCCAAACATCGCGCGGTACGAGCCTAGGGCCACGTGGAACGAGATTTGTTAAGTTGAATTCTTTATATTACATTACTTTTTAACATCCGGCGGTATGAGTCAATACTTATTTCTTATTTCTAATGTAACGACAGGCTCGTGGGTTGCATCTTATACAAACAATGGTGCAGAATCCATACCCGACTGATGCTGGTCCGGAGACTCAGGCTCTATTTTCAAGTGTAGACCAATTAATTGGTGGTGTATTCGGTTCATATAATATTCTTCCACATTTATTGCCGGCACCAGAGCAGCAGTATGAGCCGGCACCGGAGCAGCAGTATGAACCGGCACCAGAGCCGCAGCATGAGCCGGCACCAGAGCCGCAGTATCACGGAAATCCAGCGCAGCAGGATCAGTAGTTTGGATTACCATACCTTCAGCAGCAACCCTGGCATACCGGACAAGCGCAACAACCAGAGGAACAACAGTTTTGGGGGACCGGTTTTGCGCAACAACCCAAGTCTTGGGGATCAGGTTTTGCAGAACAGCCGTCTTGGGGGTCAGGTTTTGCACAACAACAACCTTGGGGGTCAGGATTTGCGCAGCCATGGGGCCCAGGTTTTGTACAACAGCAGCCGCAAGAAACCGGGACAGGTTCTTCGCTACAACTGCCCAGTTGGGAGACAGATTTATCGTCCTACGTACAGTTGTTGGGAGGCAGCACATATCCGACACATGTCCCACATTCAGGATTTGCGGAACAATATCATGTCCATGACGCTGCTGAAGCTGAAGCCGAAGCAGAAGAGCAGACGCCGTCGCCGCCATCTTCCCAAGAAACGGGTGGGTCCTCCAGTCATCCCAGGAGGCAAAGGCTTATGTCAAGCCTCCTCGGATTTCATAAGGGAAAGGGAAAAGGAAAACGATAGTTATTTACATTTTACAAACATATAAGATTTTTTTTGTATTGTAAATTTGACGGATTCATTTTGATATTATAAATTTGACCGTCGAGATAGAAATCAGATAGGATTTTTTTTATTGTAAATTTGACGGATCCATTTTGTACAAAACATTGATATAATAAAATTTTATTATTTTATTCAATTTTTTTTTCAATTTTCCCGATTTTTTATTTTACAAAACAAATTTTTATTCGATTTTTATCTAAAATTTCTATATTTATATAGGGGACGGGTTCTAGAAACCCGCCCTCTGCATTGGGGTGGGGGGTTGGGGCACCAAACCGCCCTAATTTTACAATTTTAATCCAAACCATCCTATTTTAATAATTTAAAATTAAAACCGTCCTATTTCAAAAAAAAAACCTTTGTTTGATTGAGTGTAGTTTCAGTGGGCATGAATATATATTGCTATATTTTCTATTTTCCAAAAGTTTTTCCGTCGGAAAAATATTAGGGTTGAATAAATTCCAACTATAAAATTTTCTTTACACAAATTATATTCTTGTATGCATTTGAAGCGACAGCTAATTGAACCTAATACCTACTTTACTATAAATACTATGAGGAAAATGGATTTGAGAACGTTACGAGACACATTCTCTTAGAATGTGTGACGGTGATGGTGGGTGGGTCCGGTGGGTCTCATCCACATGGATGGTCCCACTCACATTTCCTCTCTCACATTCTTAGGAAAATGGGCATGATAACTTTCTCGGGCCCATTTCCCTCAAATACAATCTATATAAATTTTATTTGGCATATCCTGATTGCATGATTAGAAGCCGTCATTAAGTAGACAACAAGAAGGCTTTTGTTTGAAGCATGGTCGCTCTACTAACATCGTTTTCATATATGTGTAAATCATTGTGGTTTTGGTGTTTGCTACTCCAATGTTTAGTGTGTGGACCGGTTTGGCAAACATGAAAAGGTATTTTTTATTTTTTAAATATGAATATCGATTGAATCTCTACTATTACAACACAAACAAAAAGGACCTCATCCGAGCACCCTTCCCCCCCCACCCCCACCTATCTTGAACGTTTCCTTCCTATTGATGGTCTCTCCTTTTTTTAAAAAAAAATTCTAATCTTATCCTCATCTCCTCAAATAGTCCACGTAATCATCCGATTTTTAAAAATTCAAATGGCTCTTCCAAATCGAAATTTCAAAAACCCCCCCTTCCCTCACCCCCACCAAAATCCTTTATGCATCCCTTCCTATTTTTAAAGCTTCATCATAATATTTAAATTAATATGATTGAATCAGCACTTTGATAAATTAAATTGATTTAATCATTCATTGTTTACGATAAATTTAAAAATGCTCAAGATTAGGATGTATTATGGGGATGTAGCTCAGATGGTAGACCGCTCACTTAGCATGCGAGAGGTGCGGGGATCGATACACCCCGCATCTCCTGTTTTTTCCTACTTTTTTATTCTTAATTATAATCAAAAAAAAAATTTAAAACCCGCCATTTGTGGGAATCGAAAACACGACCAGACGATTAAAAGCCGTGCGCTCTACCAGCTGAGATAAGATAGCATTTTTAAAAGAAATAAACTTTATCTAATTTGATAATGAAAGCTTCTACACAATTCTTCACTAGCTACGCCCAACATGATGAACTCAACTCAAATTTTGATGGTTTGGTTGAGAAATTTACTGTACTTATTATGCCGCGAAGAGCAAGGTTATGTTCTTCAAGTGAAAAATGGAGACTTTCCAGACTTATTATTCTGTTAGTCAAATTATCGGCAAGTTGCGGTGTTTAAGCTGCATGCTATCAAGTTTTTTTGTTAGAGGGTGATTCAGCTTTAATTATAGTTTGGATTGACCATAAAGGCTCTTCTTTCGGCATTGCAAAATTGATGCTTGATGATATTTTGGAAGTGAGATTGCATTGCTTGAGAATTTTCAGAGTTTCTCATATATTCCCTGAAGAAAATGTCAGTGCTGACTTTCTAACAAATGCTGGGATGCTGGATGGTTTTGTCGGGTTTAATGAGATGACACTTCGGAAGACATTGGTCCGTAGATTGATTCTTTGTCAGCTCTTAAGAAACGTTTTTGTATAATAAAAACGTTTAGGAATTCGAATGCTTCAAAACCAGCCTCGGATTTCGGATTTCACCGGAGTATTGCATGTTATTCTTGCAGATTGGAAACAGTAGTTGTCATCGTTCCCAGCAAGATTAACACTTCTCATTGTGAACATGCTCCCATCTTAATATTTTAGATCTTTTGCGCTACCAAAGTCGGTTCTATCCAAGAATGATGGGCGGCTGCGAAATTTTCTTACGGGTGGGAAGCACGCGATTATATATGTCCCATGGCATCGCGTAAGCACCCCAAAGGAATTTGGAGGCCTTGGTGTAACGTCTGTGTTTTATCTATATTTTAATACAGCCTTCGTATGTTTTCCTTCGCATCCTTTTATTTATTTTAGTATTTTCGAAGATTTGTTTTAGTAAGTGATTTTTTTGGGGAAAAAGGGATTATTTTTGTAGGTGAAAATAGTTGGAAACAAGTGAGAAATTATTTAGAATTTATTATTAAATTTTTCATAATTCTTCGATATTAAAAGGTGTTTTAAAAATAATTTTTAGAAAAGCAAATAAATTTTATAAAACAAACCTTTTTTAAAAACCAATCACAAACCCAAACCTATTTAGAACCCGGCCCCATAGCCCAAATCCCATATCTCTATATAACCTAAGTTATAAAACCCTAACCCTATTATTTTCTTCTCTCTTGCATGTCTCAATCCCAACGCCGCCAATCACATCCTTCTTCATCTTTCTCTCACTCTCGTTTTCTTCTCCTTCTTCACGAACCCAACACTGAGAGCATGCACACCCAGACCACCCCTCTTCTCCCATGGTCGAGAGCTTCACCAATCGCCGCCGCCATCTTCATCTTCCTTGTCCTCCTCACTCTGCGAACTAAACACCCCAAGCAATCCTAGCTCCTCACTGTCATCATCATCGCCACCTCCATCAACTCCATAACCGAGCCCTTAACCGCCAACTTCATGATCGGCGTCGCCTTCGACCCCTCTCATCGGCGACTCCTCCTTGACCACACCCTCGCCTCCTCCTCAAAACCGACGCCGAGCCCCCTTCTCTTCCATGTCCGACTCCACCCCTTGGCTGTGCACACTCGCCGACAACACCCCTTCGCTGCCTTCTCTCTTGGCCAGCCAACCCTCTCACCCTTGCTGCCCCGCTTCATCCCTCGCAACCAAACCCGCTACATGTTCGACTTTTTGCCCCAACCAAATCATTAACATCGACAGCCCGTTTGATGCTGTTCCGAGCAGAGAACCGTGGCTCTGAGACCGGGAATGAGTTCGTGCGAGCTCCACGAACGTTTCTCCACCACGCCGCTCTGATCCGACGACGTACTGATGATGCACGCCAAGTGTTTGGTGAATTGGCCCAACGAGCTTTCCGTCGTTTTCTCACGTTCTCGTTGCGAGCCGTACACCAGTGGAACCCCGAGATAAGTGTCTATCGCTTGCTTGCCTAGGTCCGAGGACCTGACATAATTTAATCACTTGTTACTACATTTATTTGGTTCATATCACTTCTTTAACATGTGCATGTATTAACATGTATTAGCATTCACAGTGCCTACATTAGCATATATTAATGTTCACATGCAGTGCATATATTAGTATATGCTAGTATTCACAAAGCACATTTTAGAATATATTAGTATTCATGAGCATGATATTCGCATGCAAGTTTATAGTCATTTATAACATTCTTATTTCTGTCTAACATGTTTTTATAGTAGTGATGTACATATAGCTACTATATCAGGTAAATGTTAGTATATATTGATAATTTCAATATTACTAATAAGATGAGCATGATATATTTTAGTCATTTATGAATCTCGATTGTGGTGTTTGGGTTCAGCGGTATTTAAGCATTATGGTTGGCGCATCCGTTTGATTTTATCCGACATCCTAGCACCCGACTCACCTTGAGCCCTGACAATTGAATTACCCTAGGCCTTGTCACTTGATTTACCGTGAGCTTTGACTCCCTGTCGCATGATTATTATAAGACCTTGACACTAAACCTGATTACATGGTAGATGCTGAGTGATTCGTGATATGACATGTTACAGAACAACTCTTATTACTCTTGATCTATACTGGATTATCATTGACATGGATTGATTATATTATCATGACTTTACATTATCATAAATTATAAATGGATTAGTCAGCATCTTGGATTATGATATTTTACCAATTTGGACTTGTTGTTTATTGGGGAATTAAAGGGTGGAATTACATATCCACTCGGACGATATTCATGCTAGACAAATCTTCGGCGTAGTCATGGGACACCTTTCGGGGATGTTCACGCCATTGCATTGATTCATATTAATGTTACCGTCCCATGCATGAGCACCCTGCTTCCAGCTAGTCATGGGATACCCCAAGCATACGAGTACGTCCAACAGTCAATTCCATCAATACACACCATGTTTGATCTGATCCGACCCTTTGACTAATACCCGAATGACTTGACTTCCAGATTGACTTTTAGATTAACTCTGTCCTGACTCTATTATTGACATCCAGTTTGACATCTTGTTCACCTGCATTAGCACTTCCTGCATGTTTACCCTTTTACATTCTTATTCATTTACAACACGTGTTTTCACATTACCTTATATGATGATTTTCCCATACTTTCGGTTTACCTATTTTCATATATTACTATGATTTATTGTTATTACGTGCATCGTACTCCTCTGCCTACTCCTTTTATATTGTTTTGCTCAATTCTGCATGTGTGATTTATAGTGAATTTTGCAGGTTATATGACACCGGCTGCCGCATTTTACTCGTATCATAGTTGATTGCATTCTTATCATATCATGTAACTGTTATACCCTCATTGAATAGTGGCCATATATATTGATATCCTAGCGACCGTGCTACATTACCAAATGATAAGTGTCAGTGATTGGATTGTGGCAAGTACGTTAGTGTAAAAGCATGATTAAATAGTGGAAATAATACGTACTTGTACACAATCAGCGGAACCATTTAGTTATTGTATTGTCGACACCCATGGGGCATATATAAGTGTAACTATAAATGGTATGGGGCGGACATGGATGTCACACCCCGCTTCCCAGTATACGGAAACGGTGACGTGGTAAGCCGCAACGTATTTAGTAAGAAATAAATACGTTAAGCGTAATTAAGCAATATATATATATATATATATATATATATATATAATCCACAAGAATGACAAGTGATATAAAAATATAAACAACAACTTTTATTTACATTCACTTTACATACAGCTGTTTGAAAATGAAAAAAATACAATGATATAAACAGTGCCTAAACGGTGTCATACAAACTGAAAGTAAATATAAGGAGAGCTAGAAGTCCGGCTGGGCAGTGAGCTGGTCCAAGTTCTCCTGGCTAGGATCGATCTCGTGAAAGTCCGGTCCTCTTGACGAACATTCCAAAGAAAGTAAAACGGTAATGTCGTCAGCAAATTAGCGCTCGGTAAGTTCCAAAAGAAGGAATGGAATAGAACAAGTAATGTTAAATGAAACTGTTAAGTTGTACAGGTATATGATTGTTATTCCAACGTAGTTGTTTATAGTTTGGTACAGAAAATATTTGTGTATATGAGAGGGGTCCATCTTACCCCATGGACTATGGTAATATATAGTACAAGGCCCCGTCATAACCCACGGGACAACGGCACGAGAGTTCATGTAGGTGTCTTTTAAGTGACCATCTCGTGCCACGCTAAACATTCTGTACCAATTTACCCCGTTATCCCCGCGTAATGCATTGTATAGAGTATATTTACAAGTCTTGCCGAAACCATGGATACAAATGTTCAAGTAGTCAGGTTCAAGATGTAATCTTGTATTCAAGTAGTCATGTCAAGTTATAAACATGGTTCAGTCAAGTCAAGTCAAGTATTCATGTTTGATATTGGTTTTTGAATTCAAGTATTCAAGTTCATGCTCAAGTATTCATATTTGACTTTGGATTCAGGCTTGAAATGGACTCTGACTGAGTCAGACACTTGTAACTGATTTAGATCCTGAATTAGGTTCGGGAGTCATCGGTAACTGCTGCACATGAACAGCAGGATTTGTGTCTTTTTCCAAGACAATTACCATTGATAACTCCGTTAAGTTTTCTAGCTTAAATAGGAAAGCACTCATTTTCTCCGGATCCCTGGGGCTCAAGAGAATTGATCCCGCTTAAACCTATATTTGCTAAAGTCCTTAAATATTATTTTTATATAACTCGAGGGGGTTTTATGAAAAATATTTTTAATAAAATTTCAAAATAAACCATTACAATTTATTTATATTAGTTAGGGTTTTCATGGATATGAATTTTAAGGATTTGAGGTATTTTAGTGATAATTGCTTAGCTTGGAAAGTTCATGGTATTGTATTGTAAAACTTGTCTTTTGTTGGTATCTTGATGGTATTTTAGTGCAACTTATAATTCTTTCATTTTAAAAATGTAAGTTTATTATATTTTGAAAATATATGGATTTGTAATTTTTATATAATTATAAAAAATTAAATTTTATTTAATTAGAAAAATGTGTTTTTCTTAAAAACCGTATTTAAAACCTTTCGAGACCGAATGCTCCGTAAGGGGGTCTGCATCTTGCTCTAGTAGCCAAAGAATGTGCGATAATCTGCACCATCTATTAGCGGGTCCCCTAACAAGGGTTGTAGGGACATAATCGCAAAGGAAATTAAAACACCGTTTAAAAGAAATCCGGTTTTTATAGTAAGTGGTATAATGTCTTCGTAACAAAAATTCACGTAAAAGAGGTATCGTGCTATGAAACCATGTGTGCGTGTGGAGTAGGTCATTACCCGTTAAAGTTTTCCTAAAGGTATTGTTTTAAAAAAACTAAAAAAATAATATTTAAAGTTCATGGTATTTAAATGAAAAAAATTTAAATTAAAGTTATTTTGCATGGAATTCTAGGTTAAAATTTATTCTAAACATTTATAATTAAGATTCCAAGTATTGTATAAGAAATTCGATGAACAATATTTAGGAAAAAGGTAAATTTCAAGAGTTTAGAAATATATATCGGTATTAACTCCACTTACCGATATAAATTTTGAAATGGGATTTCAATGAAGAAGAAAAGAGATCGAGAGGGACTTACTGGTTAGGAAGCTTAATAAGAGATAGAAGAAGAGAAGATTGTCATCGTGGCGTTGCGAGAGCTCCAGAATAGCTTCGACTCTTCGTCGGAAGTTGACCACTTGCTAATTCCTCTTTGCTCCACTTGTACTTAGAAATTTTTTGAGAGTTTTGGTTAGAAATTTCAGAATGATGCCGCACCAAAGTGTGAGGTGGTATTTATAGTGTAGAATTAGAATTTTGGAATTAAAAATGTGAATTAAAAAGCATTAAAATTTGGTTTAATGGTGAAATGAAGGGTGTCTGTTTGATTGCAGAAAAATCAAACAGTGCATAGGAGTTAGGGGTAGGGGAAGAGTCAACTGTGCAGAACCTGGGCCTCATTGGGCTCGGTTCAACCGTCGCTGCCGGCCAATATTGGCTTTCCGCCGGTCGATCTAGGGCTTTGGGGATCTGGATTTGTGCCACGTGTACAACTCAGTGTTTACTCCATTTTCCACATGTTTAATTTTTCCGACTTTTCATTTTTTTGTGTATTGCACGTGCAAACTTTTGGGCTTCCAAAAAGTTAAGAAGAAAAATCAGAAAAAAATAATGTGTCTGATGGGGATCGAACACAGGGGCTACGTCACAGCAGTGCAAGAGCTTTACCAGTGAGCTACAAGTTGTTTCTTGCTGTTATTTAACAAAATTTAATTATAACTCAAACTCAGGCTGCATAACTCATTTTCTGTACTGTTCACCGCCGAAAGACGTGGCCGGGAAGTTAGGACGTTCTGGCCTGAATTTTGGGGGCAGATGCTATTTGGGTTTATCCGTCCCCCTCTCCAAAAATACCAAGTTGATTTATGGTTGTCACGCCCCGCTTCCTATTCTACGGCGAAGGGGACGCGACTGGCCCGCTACGTATTTACTCAGAAGCAAATACGTTAAGCGTAACTAAGCAATATAAAAGAAAATACACAAGAGGCAAGATATAATAAAAACAGCAACTTTTATTTATTAACATTCTTTTGTACAATGCATGAAAAGGAAATACAACTGAAATAAAAATGATGCCTAAACAATGGCATGACAGGAAATGAAAAGTACTAAATGGAAAATGTACAATGAAACTAGAGCTCTGGTTCTTCAGCAAGCTGATCCAAGTTTTCTGCAGATGGCTCGATCTCTGTCGGGTCCAAACCATCTGACGACATTCAAAGAAGAAAGAAATAGAATGTTGTCAGCGAACAGATCGCTCGGTAAGTCCCAAAGATAAGGGAGAAGTAGAAAAGAAGAAAGAGAGAGAGAGTAGCTTTTAATGTTGTATTATATTGTTGTAATGTTGTATTAACGCTGTTGTTTGTAGCTTGGTACAGAAGAATGTCGGTGTGTTGCGGGTTTTAGATTACTCAAGGGAGTGAGAGAGAACTAGAGGGATCGTCGGTGTGTTGCGTCGTCGCCGATAGTTCCTAAGATGATCGCCGGAAGTTCCGCCGGAATTTCGTCGGGGCTTCGCCTTGAGCTTGTTTTCAACGTACACGATCTTTGGGAAATTTTTGAGAGAGTGGGCTCAGGATTTTGGGGTGAGAGAGTAGTGTGTAGGATTGGTATTTATAGGGTTAAGCTAGGGTTAGGGTAGATGAAAAGTTTAAAATAAAAATGTGATAAAATGTGATAAAAATATATTAAAAGTGAAGTAATTGGGGTTTTTAAAGAGCTATGGAAATGGTCTGAGGCTGAAATTTTGCAGATGCATAGGGAATATGAAAAGACACAATTTTCATGTTGGGGCCGTCGCCGGAATCGGCCGACTCGGCCGTGACTCGGTCTGAGGACTGAGTCAGACCGAATCAAGGCCGATTTAGCCGATTCCCGGCCGAGTCAGGCGGCCAGGATCCCCCTCGATGGTTCATCTAACTCCTGGAAATGTTACATCTTTGGGTGTAGTGGGGTTTTTGTGAGATATGCACGTGTAAACTCTTGGTATTCTAAAGGTTTTTTAAAAAATCAGTATTAAAAATAATGTGGGGTATGGGATTTGTGAACTCTGAAGGCTTAATTCAGCAGTGCAAGGTATAACCAATGAGCTACAAGCTCCTTCTTGTAATTATGGAGCTAATTAATTATTTAAAGTAATAACAGTAAATGTAAATACCCCAAGTATACATTAATTTTAAAGCAAATTTTTGTATACTAAAAATGGAGTTGTTACATTCTTTTAACTTGTAATTAAAAGCAAAATAATTACTTATAACTTGTGCTCAGGCTAAAATACCCTTTATGGATTTTTTGAAATTTTTTTGTAAAAACTTGTATTGGAAATTTGGGGTTGTTACATTCTACCCTCCTTATAAAAATTTTTTCCTCGAAATTTGTAAAAGGAAAGTGTAACAATTTCAAGAAAAATCTGGTGACTGGAGTATAGATAATGTATAAAAATAACAAAGTGATACAAGGGTGAAAAGACTTACCTGTGTTACCTTGACCTACAGTCTCGGCTTCTACGGCTTCTATTGTGAATGTATGTCGCCGTGGTACATTTCTTCTAGCTGGAGGCACATTCTGCCTTTGGGGCCTGTTTCTCTGCCCTCTAGGCATGTCCCTCATTGCTTGTTGGAATTGGCTAGCTGTGCAGGTGGTGGAGCAGGTAGTGCAGGACGAGTTGCAGGAGCCTGGATAGCTGGCCGCTGTGGGTAGTTGGTAGGTGTGTGAGCTGAGTTGTATCTATATGGACAGGTCTCAATTCTGTGATTGGATGCGCCACAAATTAAACACAGGCCTTTTGCATGTCTACAGTCCTTCCACAAGTGTCCCTTCTATGGCAGTAGTGGCAAATTTCTTCAGTTCTCCAGGGTTCAAACGATGGCCTGGAAGGGGCTCCTCTTGCCATCTGGTTGGCAGGTCGCTTAACTCCTACAGACTGAGGTCTGCCCCTTACTTTTATCACTGCCTCATAACTGCGGGCAGCTTCCAGAGCTTCCTCATGAGTCAGAAATTTCCCTGTGGCTAGTGCAGCCTGAATTTCCGTGTCCAAACCTTGTTGAAAGCGACGTGCTCTAATCTCGTCCGTTGGTATCAAGTGTGCCGCGAATCGACTTAGCATGGTGAATTCAGCGTCATATTCATCCACTGACTTGTCCCACATCGAACCTTGTTGTAGATGAATGAACTGTTGCTCCATGGCAAACCTGGCAGTCACAGGGAAGTACTTCGCGTCGAACTTCTCGCGAAAAGTTTTCCATTCAATAGGCTGTACAAGACGGCTTTCTTCCGCCTTCCACCAGTTGCGAGCATTGGTCGTGAGCTGCAGTTTCGCCACACGGACCCAAGCTATGTCTGACACTTGTGCTGCTGCCAGATCATCCTCTATGCTTTGTGCCCATTCCTCAGCTTCAAGAGGACTTCCCTTTCCGGAGAACTGCTTGGGATGTAAAGCCCTGAATTGCTTTACCCCAGGTGCGTCAGTCTCGGGACGGTTCAGAAGTTGTTGCTGTCCCTCAAGAAGGCTGCGGATCGCCTCAAGTAGCATTGTTTGCTCGGTGGGTGGCGTAGGAACAGCAGGAACGATTGGTAGTGGAGATAGAGGTGTGTTGTTGACGTTGGTGCTGGTGTTGTTCGGGAAGTTCATAACCTTGAAGAAAAATTTGGGTTAGAACAGATTCAAGTACATGAAATGATAAGATTCAAGGAATATGTAAGATTCAAGGAATATGTAAGATTCAAGGAACATGAATTGTAAAGAATGTTTTAGTTGTTGATTCTTGTGTTATATTTCTTAGGTTGTTCACGCAGAATAGAACTGCATGATAGAGTTTCATACAGCTCTGACCTGTATGGGCCACCAACAAAACCTGTCACGCCCCGCTTCCCATTCTACGGTGAAGGGGACGCGACTGGCCCGCTACGTATTTACTCAGAAGCAAATGCGCTAAGCGTAACTAAGCAATATAAAAGAAAATACACAAGAGGCAAGGTATAATAAAAACAGCAACTTTTATTTATTAACATTCTTTTCTACAATGCATGAAAAAGAAATACAACTGAAATAAAAATGATGCCTAAACAATGGCATGACAGGAAATGAAAAGTACTGAATGGAAAATGTACAATGAAACTAGAGCTCTGGTTCTTCAGCAAGCTGATCCAAGTCTTCTGCAGATGGCTCGAACGCTGTCGGGTCCAAACCACCTGACGACATTCAAAGAATAAAGAAATAGAATGTCGTCAGCGAACAGATCGCTCGATAAGTCCCAAAGATAAGGGAGAAGAAGAAAAGAAGAAAGAGAGAGAGAGAGAGTAGCTTTTAATGTTGTATTATATTGTTGTAATGTTGTATTAACGCTGTTATTTGTAGCTTGGTACAGAAGAATGCCAGTGTATACGAGAGGGGTCTCAGTATGCTAGAGACCAGGGCAAATAGAAGTACAAGGCTCCGGTATACAACCCGGAACAACAGAAATTGGATTCATGTTAGGTGTCTTAATCTTACCGTCTCGTGCCACCTTTAACACCTTCCGTACCAATACCCCTTAAACCCCGTAGTGTTTTATTTGTATTATTTTGTACTGTAAATTGTATTAAATATATAATTGAAAGACTGACCGAAACCATGATATCAGTAAACGGATGTAACCGTAGAATCATGTAAATGTAATTACTGGAGAACCATGTAAATGGAATGTATATCCATGATTCGGTTCAGTCAAGTTGTATAGATTGATAATTGGATTCATGTTGAATTATAATATTGAAGATTGTAGATTGTACTTGAATCATATTCAAGTCAAATATAATCAGACTCAAACCCGAGTCAGAAAATTAGAAATGTAAATCGAAGTCTTGATTAATTCCTACCTATAATTTGCTAGGGTCCTTAGGAAAATTTATAAAACTTGAGAGGGTTTTATGTAAAAATACTTTTATATACTTTTAAATATACACCTCAAGTATTCGTTGTTCGTCTTTAGAGTTGTAATGAACGTGGATTTTATATTGTGATATTTCTAGTGAAAATATCCTAATTCATAAATAAAGGTATTTATTTGTAAAGTTGATTTATTTGGAATTCATAGTATTTTAGTGTAAAATTTATTCTTGTGATTTTTAGAAAAAGGTGGAATATTTATATCATAATAAAATAGGTATTTTAATGATAAATATACATATATTTATACAAAAATAATTTTAATAAATATTTTATATTCTAAAAAATCTCATTTTCTTAAGATGTCGTATTTTAAATCTTGTAAGACCGAATGCTCCTTGCGGAGGTCTGAATCTCACACTACTAAGCCCGAGGATGTGCGATAAACCGCACCATCCCGAACGGGTTCCCCAAAGTGAGTTGTAGCGGCGCTTTGCAAAGATTGTAAATACTAAATCCTTTAGAAAACGGTTTTATGAAGTAAATGGTATTTATTTGTAAAGGTGTATATTTTCCGTATTGTATGTTCTAGATTCTCCTAAGTCAACTAGTCTATCCCTAACTGGTCCAGACGACAAGTTGTGAGATGCCTCAAATCGCCTCTTCACCGCCAATCACCATGAGTCAGAAATTTCCCTGTGGCTAGTGCAGCCTGAATTTCCGTGTCCAAACCTTGTTGAAAGCGACGTGCTCTAATCTCGTCCGTTGGTATCAAGTGTGCCGCGAATCGACTTAGCATGGTGAATTCAGCGTCATATTCATCCACTGACTTGTCCCACATCGAACCTTGTTGTAGATGAATGAACTGTTGCTCCATGGAAAACCTGGCAGTCACAGGGAAGTACTTCGCGTCGAACTTCTCGCGAAAAGTTTTCCATTCAATAGGCTGTACAAGACGGCTTTCTTCCGCCTTCCACCAGTTGCGAGCATTGGCCGTGAGCTGCAGTTTCGCCACACGGACCCAAGCTATGTCTGACACTTGTGCTGCTGCCAGATCATCCTCTATGCTTTGTGCCCATTCCTCAGCTTCAAGAGGACTTCCCTTTCCGGAGAACTGCTTGGGATGTAAAGCCCTGAATTGCTTTACCCCAGGTGCGTCAGTCTCGGGACGGTTCAGAAGTTGTTGCTGTCCCTCAAGAAGGCTGCGGATCGCCTCAAGTAGCATTGTTTGCTCGATGGGTGGCGTAGGAACAACAGGAACGATTGGTAGTGGAGATGGAGGTGTGTTGTTGACGTTGGTGCTGGTGTTGTTCGGGAAGTTCATAACCTTGAAGAAAAATTTGGGTTAGAACAGATTCAAGTACATGAAATGATAAGATTCAAGGAATATGTAAGATTCAAGGAACATGAATTGTAAAGAATGTTTTAGTTGTTGATTCTTGTGTTATATTTCTTAGGTTGTTCACGCAGAATAGAACTGCATGTTAGAGTTTCATACAGCTCTGACCTGTATGGGCCACCAACAAAACCTGTCACGCCCCGCTTCCCATTCTACGGTGAAGGGGACGCGACTGGCCCGCTACGTATTTACTCAGAAGCAAATGCGCTAAGCGTAACTAAGCAATATAAAAGAAAATACACAAGAGGCAAGGTATAATAAAAACAGCAACTTTTATTTATTAACATTCTTTTCTACAATGCATGAAAAAGAAATACAACTGAAATAAAAATGATGCCTAAACAATGGCATGACAGGAAATGAAAAGTACTGAATGGAAAATGTACAATGAAACTAGAGCTCTGGTTCTTCAGCAAGCTGATCCAAGTCTTCTGCAGATGGCTCGAACGCTGTCGGGTCCAAACCACCTGACGACATTCAAAGAATAAAGAAATAGAATGTCGTCAGCGAACAGATCGCTCGATAAGTCCCAAAGATAAGGGAGAAGAAGAAAAGAAGAAAGAGAGAGAGAGAGAGTAGCTTTTAATGTTGTATTATATTGTTGTAATGTTGTATTAACGCTGTTATTTGTAGCTTGGTACAGAAGAATGCCAGTGTATACGAGAGGGGTCTCAGTATGCTAGAGACCAGGGCAAATAGAAGTACAAGGCTCCGGTATACAACCCGGAACAACAGAAATTGGATTCATGTTAGGTGTCTTAATCTTACCGTCTCGTGCCACCTTTAACACCTTCCGTACCAATACCCCTTAAACCCCGTAGTGTTTTATTTGTATTATTTTGTACTGTAAATTGTATTGAATATATAATTGAAAGACTGACCGAAACCATGATATCAGTAAACGGATGTAACCGTAGAATCATGTAAATGTAATTACTGGAGAACCATGTAAATGGAATGTATATCCATGGTTCGGTTCAGTCAAGTTGTATAGATTGATAATTGGATTCATGTTGAATTATAATATTGAAGATTGTAGATTGTACTTGAATCATATTCAAGTCAAATATAATCAGACTCAAACCCGAGTCAGAAAATTAGAAATGTAAATCGAAGTCTTGATTAATTCCTACCTATAATTTGCTAGGGTCCTTAGGAAAATTTATAAAACTTGAGAGGGTTTTATGTAAAAATACTTTTATATACTTTTAAATATACACCTCAAGTATTCGTTGTTCGTCTTTAGAGTTGTAATGAACGTGGATTTTATATTGTGATATTTCTAGTGAAAATATCCTAATTCATAAATAAAGGTATTTATTTGTAAAGTTGATTTATTTGGAATTCATAGTATTTTAGTGTAAAATTTATTCTTGTGATTTTTAGAAAAAGGTGGAATATTTATATCATAATAAAATAGGTATTTTAATGATAAATATACATATATTTATACAAAAATAATTTTAATAAATATTTTATATTCTAAAAAATCTCATTTTCTTAAGATGTCGTATTTTAAATCTTGTAAGACCGAATGCTCCTTGCGGAGGTCTGAATCTCACACTACTAAGCCCGAGGATGTGCGATAAACCGCACCATCCCGAACGGGTTCCCCAAAGTGAGTTGTAGCGGCGCTTTGCGAAGATTGTAAATACTAAATCCTTTAGAAAACGGTTTTATGAAGTAAATGGTATTTATTTGTAAAGGTGTATATTTTCCGTATTGTATGTTCTAGATTCTCCTAAGTCAACTAGTCTATCCCTAACTGGTCCAGACGACAAGTTGTGAGATGCCTCAAATCGCCTCTTCACCGCCAATTGTGGCCAGGTAAGTACAAGTGAGGAAAGGAGAGATCCGCTCACGAATCACCGTGAGTTGGGCCTTTTAAAGTTACCTTTCTCACTTGCCTAGCCTAAATACCACAAAGTCAGGTTTATATAAACGATCGATATCCACAACTTATCGTATTTTCATAATAAGTGGTACTTTTTTTTAAAAAAAGTGTATCAAAACTAAATCTTTTAGAAATGGTTTTATTAAATATATAGTATTTAAATGAAAATGTTTATTTTCTCGTATTCTAGGTTCTCGGGAGTGTTGCATATGAGTGTGTGAGGAGGTAGGTCGTTACCTCGTGATCTACTTTAAATGTATAGCAAGTTTGATGGGGTTGAATGAAGGATTGAAACAATGTGGTATTTAAGTGAAAATACGATAAATTGAAAAGGCTATCATTTTATGTGACGAAACTTAATCAAATTGTTTGATTAGTGTTTAATAGTCAACATGAGAAATTTTAGGTATGATTGTATTAGTGAGAAGTGGAATTTTATAGAAAACCAAATCGGAAATCGGATTTGTTCCGATTCCGTCGGGTTTTGTAATTTCGTATTTTGATAATGGAAAAGAGAGATAAAAAGGGACTTACGGGTTTTAGATTACTCAAGAGAGTGAGAAAGAACTAGAGGGATCGTCGGCGTGTTGCGTCGTCGCCGATAGTTTCTAAGATGATCGCCGGAAGTTCCGCCGGAATTTCGTCGGGGCTTCGCCTTGAGCTTGTTTTCAAAGTACACGATCTTTGGAAAAATTTTGAGATAGTAGGCTTAGGATTTTGGGGTGAGAGGGTAGTGTGTAGGGTTGGTATTTATAGGGTTAGGTTAGGGTTAGAGTAGATGAAAAGTTTAAAATAAAAATGTGATAAAATATGATAAAAATGTATTAAAAGTGGAGTAATTAGGGTTTTTAAAGAACTCTGGAAATGGTCTGAGGCTGAAATTTTGCAGGTGCATAGGGAATATGAAAAGACACAACTTTCATGTTGGGGCTGTCACCGGAATCGGCCGACTCGGCCGTGACTCGGTATGAGGACCGAGTCAGACCGAGTCAAGGCCGATTTGGCCGATTCCCGGCCGAGTCAGGCGGCCGGGATCCCCTCGACAGTTCATCTAACTCCTGCAAATGTTACATCTTTGGGTGTAGTGGGGTTTTTGTGAGATATGCACGTGTAAACTCAAAATCAATATTAAAAATAATGTGGGGTATGGGATTTGAACTCTGATGGCTTGATTTAGCAGTGCAAGGTATTACCAATGAGCTACAAGCTCCTTCTTGTAATTATGGAGCTAATTAATTACTTAAAATAATAACAGTAAATGTAAATACCCCAAGTATACATTAATTTTAAAGCAAATTTTTGTACACTAAAAATGGAGTTGTTACATTCTTTTAACTTGTAATTGAAAAGCAAAATAATTACTTATAACTTATGCTCAGGCTAAATTACCCCTTTATGGATTTTTTGAAATTTTTTTGTAAAAACTTGTATTGGAAATTTGGGGTTGTTATAATGGCACCGTGTATCAGAAGTTTAAATGGATGCGGCCGTTGTAGCAGACTTCGTCAGATTCACCCTCGTTGGCGAGGGGTTTTTGATTGTAGGGACGCTCTTCCCTGCAGGTGCAAACCCCTGCAGTTAATTACATTACCGCATCGCGGTAACCACTTTCTCCTTCTCCAGATGTTAACTTCGTGTCGTTTATATTTGTTTTATTTTTGGTTTCCCGTGGATTGTATATGGAGACTAATTTCTGTCGTCGCCCGTAATGCGTGGATTAGTCCAAATCCGTATTTTCTTAGATTTGGGTTTGGTTGATTAAATGATCGTTAACTTTTTTTAAGATTAAGATCAACTTAAATATTTTTTAAGGATACGTTAGTCTAAGTTTTAAACTAAGATCTACTTAACGGGGGCTCGGGATCATTTTTGATCCAACGAAAGAGCATTTGGGCTCTATCGTTTAAGTTTAGGGACATTACGGTCCGTCTTTAGTTTTGGGACATTGCGGTTCATTGTTTAAGGACATCATAATCCGTGGAGTTTAAGGACATCAAAGTCCATCATTAATTTAAGGACATTGCGGTCATATAGAGTTTCTGGTTGTCGGGACTGTTCCCGCCAAAAAATTTCTGCGCAAAAGAGCCCAAGGTATCAAATGGCAGCGATACGTTTAAGAAAATGCGAACCGGTATTTTCCGGGCTGCATTTTGACAAACTCCCGAATGAGGAACAGCTAAATTCTAATAGTATCGAAAGCGTCTCGAAAAAGCCTTCGATTTGATATATTATGGGCCTCATAATTCATCCGGGATCAAAAGTTATGAGGCATCACGTGCGCACACGTAATCGGGGGTCACGTGCCGACACGTGATGGCTTCCTGAAGGCTCTGAAATGATAAGAATTGAATCTTAATCAAATTGGTCACGTGCCCACACGTGATGGGCCTTTAAACCCATTGAAAAGAATTAAATGTGTAATAAAATAACAAGAAAAAACCCCAATGGGGCATCACGTGCCAATACGTGACCAAGGGTCACGTGCTGACACGTGATAATTCCTGAGTTCTTTAAAACAACAGAATTAAATTCTGGTCAAATGCTTAATCAGGGGTCATGTGCCAACACGTGATGGGTTCCTAAAAATCTATGAATTAATAGAATTAAATTCTAATTAAGAGGGAATCAAAAACCCTAACTGGAAAAATATTTCTTTAAATTTTTCCAAACAAAAAGATTGTGCTTTGTAAAGTGGAGCACCGTTGGATTAGAAATCCAATGGTGATTAAAAATCACCAGTTTATAGAAAGATTCTATATAAGGAAAGATTTCCCTGAAATTTGAATAATAGATAAAAGATCTTTTGGATTAAAAATCCAATGGTGAATAAAATTCACTGAGTGATCTGAAAGATCATATTGGTTACAAAATCAATTAAAATCTTTCAATGAAAGATTCACAAAACAAATTGATTCTTTTATTTATCCTATAAATAGGAGCTAAGAAGAGAAGAGAAGGGGATCTAATTTTTTGGGAGATAACAACAACAGAGAGAAAAGAGACAGGAGAATTTAATTCTCAGCAAAGAAAACCCTAAGTGAGAAAAGAAAGGGGATCAAAACTTCAAAAAGAGAATTTAATTCTCAAAATCTAAGAATTTAACTCTTCTGCGGAAAGAACTTAGTTCTTCCTCTGGTTGAAGATCTGCAAAGAGCACATCTCCCCATAAGTTGAGAATTTAATTCTCATCGGGTTGAGATCCTGCCATGCAGGTCCGAAACTTAGAGGGGGAATTGAGTTTTGAGAATTTAATTCTCCCAAAATTATAGGAATTTAATTCCTCCAAGATAAAATTAGGGTTCAACCCTGCATGAGAATTCAATTCTCCCAAAATCGTAGGAATTTAATTCCTTCAAGACAGAACTAGGGTTTAACCCTATATAAGAATTTAATTCTTCATATATAGGAATTTAATTCCTCCAAAATCATGATTAGGGTTTAACCCTATAAAAGAATTCAATTCTTAAAAATAAAGAGACTTAAGAGATCTCTGTGGTTGAAAAGAATCAAGGTCACGTGGCCCTACGTGACCCCTGAAGAGATCCCAAAAATGAGAAGGAAATAGCTTTGAGTCAATGCCTCACGTGCTCCCACGTAACCTCCAAAATAAAGAGAATAAAAGCAAAGGAAATGTTGGGTTTGGGCGCTCTCGCGTGTTACCACGTGACCCCTAATAAATGCTTTGATAACCAATGCACAAATATCCAACACGTGCCAACACGTGATGGCCAAAGGATCAAAAAGTGTTTAACACTTATTTGCAGCTTTAAGGGTAAAATAAAGGAGTCTCAGCCCAATTCTCAGGCGCCTCACGTGACCCCATGTGACCACCCCATTTTTAGTGTTTAACAATATTTTTAAAGCGCATCACATGGGAACACGTGATCGTCAAATACCTTCTAATGTTTAACACTATTTCAAAACCAACCTAGCCCAAAATGGCTAAGTTTTTCCAGAGGCGGGATTCCCCTTTGACTGAACTTCAAATATACCCTTGTTCTCCAAACTTGATCATTTCACATGACATTCAAAGTAAACTCCAGAGCCATGATGAATGGTCAGTGCCTAATAAAAGGCAAAATGTTATCAGAGCCCTTAAAACTCTGGTTTAGCATTGCTAAATAATGTGGGCTTGAACCCAGAAAAATGTTTAATGATCCAACAAAGGGCCAATATTTATAATCTAATTAGACTTAGCCCAAACTGGCCATAAGTCCTCAATTCAGATTTAACTGAACCAATGTGCTTATAATCTAATAAATTGATCTTAGTTCCAAATTGGACTACAGATCCCCAATCAACCTCGGTTCAAGGGTATATCTTTTCACTCCTTTGATATTTGTCGTTGTAATTTCTCAATGTCTTCAAAGAGGTGATGGGTCCCGACAACCACACATTTCACAGACTATGACGTCTTTAAACTATGGACTGTGGGGTCCTTAAACTCATGGACTATGATGTCCTTAACCTCGACCGTGATGTCTTTAAACTAATATTGAACTGTGGGGTCCTTAAACTCACGGACTATGATGTGCTTAACCTTGACTGTGAGGTCTTTAGACTCACGGACTATGATGTCCTTAACCTCGACCGTGATGTCTTTAAACTAAACATTGGACAGTGGGGTCCTTAAGCCCACGGACTATGATGTCCTTAATCTTGACTGTGAGGTCTTTAAACTCACCGACTATGATGTCCTTAATCTCGACCGTGATGTCTTTAAACTAACATTGGACTGTGGGGTCCTTAAGCCCATGGACTATGATGTCCTTAACCTTGACTGTGAGGTCTTTAAACTCACGGACTATGATGTCCTTAACCTCGACCGTGATGTCTTTAAACTAAACATTAGACTGTGGGGTCCTTAAGCCCATGGACTATGATGCTCTTAACCTTGACTGTGAGGTCTTTAAACTCACGGACTATGATGTCCTAACCTTGACCATGATGTCTTTAAACTAAACATTGGACTGTAGGATCCTTAAGCCCATGGACTATGATGTCCTTAACCTTGACTGTGAGGTCTTTAAACTCACGGACTATGATGTCCTTAACCTCGACCGCGATGTCTTTAAACTAACATTGGACCACTATGTCCTTAAACTGGTATTGGACCACTATATCCTTATACTGGTATTGGACCACCATGTCCTTGAACTGGAAATCGACCGCAATGTCCTTAAACTAAACAATAGAGTCCAAATGCTCTTTTGTTGGATCTAAACGATCCCGTTAAGTTGATCTTAGTCTAAAATTAGACTAACGTGTCCTTAACAAATGTTGAGTTGATCTTAGTCTAAAATTAGACTAGCGTATCCTTAATGAACGTTTAAGTTGTTCTTAGTCTCAAATGAGACTAACGTATCCTTAAACCCAAACCCCCAAACCCAAATCTAAAAAAATACGGATTTGGACTAATCCACGCCCTACGGGCGACGACATAAATTAGTCTCCGTATACAATCCACGGGAAACCAAACACAAAACAAACACCCACGACACGAAGTGACCATCTGGAGAAGGAGAAAGTTGTTACCGCGATACGGTAGCGTAATTAACTGCAGGGGCTTGCGCCTGCAGGGAAGAGCGTCCCCACAATCAAAAACCCCTCAAACGAGGAGGAATCTGACGAAGTCTGCTATATCGGCCGCATCCGTTTAAACCTTCGATATACTATGCCATAAATCAACTTGGCATCTTCGGAGAGGTGGACGGATAGCACCAATTAGCATCTGCCCCGAATTTCAGGCGAGACGTTCGTCTTGCGCCGTCTTTCGGAGGGGAACAGGGACCCGCCACCTCTCTGAAGAAGTTGAAGAATTACAACGACACATATCAGAGGTGTGAAGAGATGTACCCTTGAACCAATGTTGGTTGGGAGATCTGTAGTCAGGTTTGGGACTAAGGCCAATTAAAAAGATTATGAGCACATGTGCTTGTTTGATTTGAATTAGGAACTTGTGGCCAACTTGGGCTCAGTCCACTCAGTTTTGAATAAAATGTTGAACATTTGTTTGGACTCAGTACAATTAGTTTTGAATAAAATGTTGAACATTTGCTTGGGCCCAGTCCCTTTTTGTTCAACAATGATGAGTATTGGTTTGGGGTTCTGACACCCTTCCTTTTTTTGTTTTTTATTGAATGTTGAACACTCTTCATGGCGTTGAGCTCTATTTACAGAGCGCTCTTTATGAAACAGCACCCACATAAGGGGCACGTGGAGCGCTCGGCGCCGAGCGCTAGACTTGGAGTGCTAAGGCGCTCTTTATAAACTACCGCCCATGTGAGAAGCGTGTTGAGCGCTTGGCGCTGAGCGCCAGACCTGGAGTGATGAAGCGCTTTTTTATAATAGCGCCCACGTGAGGAGCACGTGGAGCGTTCTGCGCTGAGCGCCAGACCTGGAGTGCTAAAGCACTTTCTTTAAAATAGCGCCCACGTGAGGAGCACATGGAGCGCTTGGCGCTGAGAGCCAGACTTGGAATGCTAAAGCACTTCTTTTAAAATAGCGCCTACGTGAGGAGCACGTAGAGCGCTCAATGCCAGGTACTATTTTTGGCAGTCCTGATCTGTTCTGCGCTCTGAGAATTAAATTCTCGTTTATGAGAGACTTTGTCTCATGGATCTAAAAACTAAGTTTTTCTTTTATGAGGAGATGATATGATCTCTTTTGTTTTTCCCTACCTTGAAGAGAGATAGTTCTCACCTTGAACTCTGAAATTTATGGAGGAGTTCTTCTGTTCTTCTTCTTTCGATTTGAAAACTTATGGGGAGGTTCTTCTCCCTAAGACTTGAAGTCTTGGGTCCTTTATATAGGGGAGGCTGATCTGTTGAATCAATTAAGGAAATCTCATATTGAGAGATCTCTAATTGATTTGGGGATTTTATCCACCGTTGGATTTTTGATCTAAGGACTTCTGTTTTACAGAAGACATTTTTCTTGTTTTTAACAAGATTGGGAAAATATTTTCCCATACAGAATTTATTCTGTATCTTGGTGATTTTTTAATCACCATTGGATCTTTGATCCAACTGTGCTCTGATTTATAGAGCACAATCTTTCTTGTTTAGAAAGATTTAAGGAGTTTTTCCTCAATCAGAATTTAATTTTGTATTTTGGTGATTTTTAATTACCATTGGATCTTTGATCCAAGGGTAGAGAACTTTTAGTTCTGGCACTGGCGCTCTTACGCTTTGCACGTGAGGCATTGCTTCAGAGTCTTTAACTCTTGGCGCTGGCGCTATCGTGCTTTGCACGTGAGGCGCTACCTCAGAGTCTTTGACTCTTGGCGCTGGCGCTCTTGGCGTTGGCGCTCTCGGGCTTTGCACGTGAGGCGCGGCCTCATTACTAAAGGTGCCTTTTCACCTTTTTTCTCTGCTTTTCCTAAGTCAAACTTCTCTTTCCCAATGCCTTCTCTTAACAGAGCTTGGAAACAGTTCCATCATGCACAGAATTTTTTTTGTCTAGACTTCTCCCTTTATAATTTGAAGCAATGCTTCTCTTCTCTCTCACTTTCAGAGAATCATCTTAACAGAGCAGAGCTGTGGCTTGTAATCGCCCACATGCTCGTCGGCAGCCATGGGAGGTGCCTATTGAGAAAATTGTTCCTCGTTTTGTTGCACGCTTGGTAGACCCTGCTCTTACGGATGAACAATGTGATACGGTGTTGCACGAGCTCTTGACTCGTAGAGGATCTTTTCTCCCCGTCGGATCCATCTGGCTCCGGATGGTCTTCTTGTCCGTGCTCGATGACATCCCTCCTCATCCAGCGGAGATGACTCATACACTATTCAATTTAGGTTTATATCCACTAGAATATCTCATCTTATAAAAATTACATCTATCAAAACCCTAAAGACGATAAATAAATACTTGAGGTTTATTTTGAAAATATATCAAAACTATTTTTCATAAAACCCCATCAAGTTATATTAATTTACAATAAGGACCCTATAAATATAGGTTTAAGCGGGACCAGTTCTCTTGAGCGTCAGGGAGCCGGAGAAAGTAGGTGCTTGCCTAATTAAGGTAGACAACTAAAAACAGAGTTATCAATACGGTAATTGTCTTGGAAAAAGACACAAATCCTGTCGTCCATGTGTAGCGGTTACCGATAACTCCAAAACTAATTCAGGAATCAAATTCCGTTTAAAGTGTCTGACTCATTCTGAGTCTCAGTCGAATCTGAAATCAATCCATCCATGAATACAATTCAAATATAACTCCAATACAACATAAATCCATTTATACCAAAATACTATCTATATCAACATGACTTGATTTGACCGAACCATGGATATACATGGACTTGATCACATGACTATCTGTTTACATTCTTTCCGTTTACATGAACAACCGATATCATGGTTTCGGCAAGTCTTATATTTATAAATTACTATAAAACAGCACAATAAAACATTACGGGGTTTTTAAAGGGGTAGATTAGTACGGAATGTGTTAAAAGTGGCACGAGACGGTCACTTTAATACACTTAACCTGAACATCCATTGTCGTTGTCCCGTGGGTTTTGACGGGGCCTTATACTCCTTATACCATAGTCCATGGGGGACTCTTCTCGTATACAATGGCATATTCTGTATCAAAACAACTGCGTTAACAAAATAATCATACATTATACCAGATATATTCTCTTTACATGTTCAGTCTATTTCTATCAATCTTTAGGACTTACCGAGTGATTGTTCACCGACGACATTCTTTTTCTATTCTTTCTTTGGAATGTTGTCAGGAGGACCCGACTCTCTGGAGATCGAGCCCAGCTCAGAAGACTTTGAGCAGTTCTTAGAAGACCCAGAGCTTTAGTCACGTGTATAAACTTTTACTTTCAGTTCATGCCATTGTTTAGGCATTGCTTTCCATATTGTATTTACTTTTTAGTTGCATTGTAAAGAATGTTTAATAAATAAAAAGTTGTTGTTCATTTACATTTCATGTCTTTCTTGTGCACATTTACATTATATTGCTTATTTACGCTTAGCGTGTTTACTTCTGAGTAAATACGTCGCGTGCCTCGTCGCATCTCCTTATCCGTACACCAGGAAGTGTGGCATGACAGGTTTAGTGCCCGGAATTGCTTGACTCCGGGTGCCTCAGTTTCGGGACCGTGCATGAGGATTGCAGTCTGCTGCTGCTGACCCTTCAAGAGGCTCTTGATTGCATTAAGCAGTACCGTTTGCTCGTTGATGAGAGCTGCAACGGTGGGTGGCAGTGGTAGAGTAGGCGGTGGAGTGTTGCCATTGCCGTTCGTGCTTGTGTTGTTGGGAGAATCCATGACCTTAATAGAAAAAGAAATGTTAGGATAGATTTAAGGAATTAAAAATGTTAGGAATGTATAGTTGCTGATTCTTATAATTCTTGTGATATATATTGCTTAGGATTTCATGCAGAACAAACCTGTATGGGCCGCCAACAACCGCTTCCCAATATACGGAAACGGTGACGTGGTAAGCCGCAACGTATTTACTAAGAAATAAATACGTTAAGCGTAATTAAACTGTATATATATATATATATATATATATATATATATATAAAGCACAAGAATGACAGGTGATATAAAAATATAAACAACAACTTTTATTTACATTCACTTTACATACAACTGTTTGAAAATGAAAAAAAATACAATAATATAAACAGTGCCTAAACAGTGGCATACAAACTGAAAGTAAATATAAGGAAAGCTAGAAGTCCGGCTGGGCAGTGAGCTGGTCCAAGTCCTCCTGGCTAGGCTCAATCTCGCGAGAGTTCGGTCCTCCCGACGAACATTCCAAAGAAAGAAAAAACAGGAATGTCGTCAGCGAGCTAACGCTCGGTAAGTCCCAAAAGAAGGAATGGAATAGAACAAGTAATGTTAAATGAAACTGTTGAGTTGTACATGTATATGATTGTTATTCCAACGTACTTGTTTGTAACTTGGTACAGAAGGTATTTGTGTATACGAGAGGAGTCCATCTTACCCCGTGGACTATAGTAGCATGCAGTACAAGGCCCCATCATAATCCACGGGACAACGGCACGAGAGTTCATGTAGATGTCTTTTAAGTCACCACCTCGTGCCACACTATACGTTCCATACCAATCTACCCCGTTATCCCCGCGTAATGTATTGTATAAAGTATATTTACAAGTCTTGCCGAAACCATGAATACAAATGTTTAAGTAGTCGGGTTCAGGATGTAATCTTGTATTCAAGTAGTCATGTCAAGTTATAACCATGGTTCGGTCAAGTCAAGTCAAGTATTCATGTTTGATATTGGTGTTTGAATTCAAGTATTCAGGTTCATGCTCAAGTATTCATATTTAACTTTGGATTCTGGCTTGAAATGGACTATGACCAAGTCAGACACTTGTAACTGATTTAGATCCTGAATTAGGTTCGGGAGTCATCGGTAACTGCTGCACATGCACGATAGGATTTGTGCCTTTTTCCAAGACAATTACCATTGATAACTCCGTTAAGTTTTCTATCTTAAATAAGCAAGCACTCACTTTCCGACTCCCTGTG
Source organism: Agapanthus africanus (assembly GCA_030015575.1). Classification (NCBI taxonomy): domain Eukaryota; kingdom Viridiplantae; phylum Streptophyta; class Magnoliopsida; order Asparagales; family Amaryllidaceae; genus Agapanthus; species Agapanthus africanus. The sequence continues at coordinate 401,807,195 of CM057349.1, read as the reverse complement.
GCTCAAGAGAATTGATCCCGCTTAAAGCTATATTTACTAAAGTCCTTAAATATTGTTTTTATATAACTCGAGGGGGTTTTATGAAAAATATTTTTAATAAAATTTCAAAATAAACCTCGAGAATTTATTTATATTATTTAGGGTTTTCATGGATATGAATTTTAAGGATTTGAGGTATTTTAGTGATAATTGCTTAGCTTGGCAAGTTCATGGTATTTTATTGTAAAACTTGTCTTTTGTTGGTATCTTGATGGTATTTTAGTGAAACTTGTAATTCTTTCATTTTAAAAAATATAAGTTTATTATATTTTGAAAATATATGGATTTGTAATTTTTATATAATTATTAAAAATTAAATTTTATTTAATTAGAAAAATGGGTTTTTCTTAAAAACCGTATTTAAAACCTTTCGAGACCGAATGCTCCGTGAGGAGGTATGCATCTCGCTCTACAAGTCCAAAAATATGCGATAATCCGCACCATCCATTAACGGGTCCCCTAACAAGGGTTGTAAAGGTATAATCGCAAAAGAATTTAAAACACCGTTCAAAAGAAATCCGGTTTTTATAGTAAGTGGTATAATGTCTTCGTAACAAAAATTCATGTAAAAGAGGTATCGTGCTATGGAGCCATGTGTGCGTGTGGGGTAAGTCATTACCCCGTGAATTTTTCCTAAAGGTATTGTTTTAACAAAACTAAAAATATGATATTTAAAGTTCATGGTATTTAAATAAAAAAAACTTAAATTAAAGTTATTTTGCAGGAAATTCTAGATTAAAATTTATTCTAAACATTTATAATTAAGATTCCAAGCATTATGTAAGAATTTGGATGAACAATATTTAGGAAAAAGGTAAATTTCAAGGGTTTAGAAATAAATATCTGTATTAACTCCACTTATCGATATAAGTTTTGAAATGGGATTTCAATGAAGAAAAAAAGAGATTGAGAAGGACTTACTGGTTAGGAAGCTTAATAAGAGCTAGAAGAAGAGAAGGATATCGTTGTGGCGTCGTGAGAGCTCAGGAATAGTTTCGATTCTTCGTTGGAAGTTGACCGCTTGCTAATTCCTCTTTACTCCGCTTGTACCTAGAAATTTTTTGAGAGTTTGGCTAGAAATTTCAGAATGATGCTGAGCCAAAGTGTGGGGTCGTATTTATAGTATAGAATTAGGATTTTGGAATTAAAAATGTGAATTAAAAAGCATTAAAATTTGGTTTAATGGTGAAATGAAAGGTCTCTGTTTGATTGCAGGGAAATCAAACAGTGCAGGGGAGTTAGGGGTAGGGGAAGAGTCAAGTGTGTAGAGCCCGGGCTTCATTAGGCTCGATTCAACCGTCGGTGCCGGCCAATATTGGCTTTCCGCGGGCCGATCTAGAGCTTTGGGGCTCTGGATTTGTGTCACGTGTACAACTCAGAGTTTACTCCATTTTCCACTTGTTTGATTTTTCTGACTTTTCATTTTTCTGTGTATTGCACGTGCAAACTTTTGGGCTTCCAAAAAGTTTTAAAAAATCAGAAAAAAATAATGTGTCTGATGGGGATGGAACACATGGGTTACGTCACAGTAGTGTAAGGGCTTTAGCAGTGAGCTACAAGTTGTTTCTTGCTGTTATTTAACAAAATTTACGTATAACTCAAAATCAGACTGTATAACTCATTTTTTGTATATTAAACTGGAAAATTTCGTACAGTAAATTCAGAGTCGTTACAATGGAAGCACTTATATTAGTGTCATAGGTAAGATTTCGAGAACTGCCCACTTATCTTGGATACCAGTTGAGACATGCTTGATGGAGTCCATGTCTCCAATTCTAGCATAGACTTGTCATGGAGCGACTAGTATTTAGATTCATGGTCGGTGTTTGTTGTATACTGCGGGGTGTGGGGTAGTTTGAGTATGGGTTCGATCAACGGAATCTCAGGAGTCCCACTGCTGGCATATTTCATGATTTCATGATTTTAATACTGATCGTGTTACTGGTTCTTACTGATCGTAATTCAGTCCCGTGTTTCCTTGCCCCTGGGGCTTACCCTTGGGTTGGGAATACTCCTGCGGTGGTTGACGCTCACTCGAACTGACGATAGGTTTAGTAGCTTGCTATAGGGTGTTTTTCGTCACCCATTGAGATGGGAATGCGCGCACGCTTGTCGGCGCATTACAGATTCCCCCTGCCTAGGGTAGGCTGGGGTTTATTGATTGTGGGGTTCCGAATCTCCGGCAGCCGCGGACTAAGCTGCTGTTAATTACCCTTCGCCTTTAGAGCGAGGGAACCTCCGATGGACGGGTCGAACAGGTCATGCAAACACAATGTGCAGTGTTGTGTTTTGAAAGGGTTTGGGATGTATCGAGGGCCCCGCAGAGTTTTTACGGGGGTCCCGCTACCCGGATAACGGGTTGGGGGTCAAGGGGGCGAGTAGCCCCTTTGCGGGGTATGGGGCAGCGCCCCGTTAGAAATTTTTTCTAACAGGGACAGTGTCATGGAGTGTGTGTGTGTCTATATATATATACATATATACATATATATAAGAAAGGGAAAAAGCGTCCAAAGGACGCGTGGGGCCAGCACCTCACGGGCGTAGCACGCAGGCACTGGGCGCTAGCGCCTCACGTGCTTGGCACGCGGCGCTGTGCGCTATGCGCCGGGCGCAGCGCCCCACGTGCCTGGCACGCGGGCGCCGGGCGCCAGCAGCAGAAGGGACTTGGTCTCTGCACTAGGAGCTGTGCTCCCGAAAGGGAATATTTATTATTTTGTATATATATGTATATATATTTTTGAGGAGTTGAACTCCTAAGATATTTTGGAGCTGATGAAAGGGGCTTCTCCCTTAAGCCCTAGATCTCCCCCAAAATAGGGTTCTTAGAAGTGGGTCTCCTTCTTCCTCCTCTGTTGGCCGGATCTTGAAGAACTAGAAGTATGAGATTTTAAAAATCTATCCTTTTTGAGATCTAATGGAAGATCCGAGTTCCCCTTTGTAGGTTTTGTGGTGAAAACTATTTAGTTTTGGAAAAAGAAGAGTAAAACTCTTGATTTTATTAAAAAAAAGAAAAAGGTTTAGAATCTTGAGGAACGAGAAGGAGGCACAAAAACCCTAGCCTTTTTGAGAGGAATGAAAAAGAGTATTTTATTCATCATTATGTTTCCTTATATAGGCTTACACATTTACATATAGCCTCTTGGGCTTTACAAAATGGCATTTTGCCCATCCCATACCTCATGTGCTATTTCTTTTTGCACATAAGCAATGGGCTTATAAAAATTTGGCTTTATGTCCATTTTGCTTACATTCATGCATAAAAAATTACATCAAAATTATTTATTACATGATTTTTTATTTCAGCATGGGAGAGGCCAGCAGCTTCATGTTCGGGCTCGACTCGGGCATGAGCCCACATGATCTGGGCTTGGGCCCACTGTTCTCTCATGGGAACTGAATAAAATACAAATAAAGCAGCAAGAAAACCCCCCAAATGGGGCATCACATGCTCACACGTGTCCAGGCCTCACGTGCAAACACGTGACCTTTTTATGGGCAGAATCTATCTACGTTTGAATGCCTAATTGATAAAGTCACGTGCCCACACGTGATGGGCTCTTGAACCCACTGAATTAATAGAATTAAATTCTGATTAAAAGGAATTAAAAGCATTTGTTCGCTCATGGGAACTGAATAAAATATATAAATAAAGCAGCAAGGAAAACCCCCAAAGGGGGCATCACGTGACCGGGTCTCACATGCAGGCACATGACCTTTTACAGGCAAAGCCTATAGGCGCTGAATGAAATAAACAATTGAAAATGCTTAATTGGCGGGGTCACATGCCAACACGTGATGGGTTTCTGAGCCTTCTGAACTAATAGAATTAAATTCTAATTAAATGATTAATCAGTGGGGTCACGTGCCAATACGTGATGGGTTCCTGAGCTCTTTTGAACCAATGGAATTAAATTCTAATTAATTGCTTAGGTCGCGTGCCAACACGTGATAGATTTCTAAACTCTCTGAACCAATAGAATTAAATTCTAATTAATTGCTTAATCAGTGAAGTCACGTGCCAACACGTGATAGACTCCTAAACCATCTGAACTAATAGAATTAAATTCTAATTAAAATGAATCAAAAGCACTAATTGGAAAAATATTTCCTTAGATCTTTCCAAACAAAAAAGATTGCACTCAGTAAAGTGGAGCACCGTTGGATTAAAAATCCAATGGCGACTAAAAAATCACCAATTTATAGAAAGATTATATAAAAAGAAATATTTTCCTAAAACTTGCCAGGAACAACAAATAAAATATCTTTTGGATTAAAAATCCAATGGTGAATGAAATTCATCGAATGATCTAAAAGATCATTGGTTATAAAATCAATCAAAATCTTTCAATGAAAGATTGACTAAACAAACTGATTCTTTTCTTTCTCCTATAAATAGGAGCCAAGAAGAGAAGAGAAGGGGGGATACAACAACAGAGAGAGAAGATAGAAGAGAAAAAAGAGAAGAGAATTTAATTCTCCAGAGAGAAAAGAAGATCTCTTCAGAGAAAAAAACTCTAGGTAAGAGAAGGAAGGAGATCATTCTATAAGCTCCCACAAAACAAAAGAGAATTTAATTCTCAAACCAAGAGTTTAACTCTTCTAAAAAGAACTTAGCTCTTCCTCTGGTTGAAGATCTGCAGAAGCAGATCTCCCCACAATTTGAGAATTTAATTCTCATCGGGGAGATTCTGCCATGCAGATCCAAAACTTAGAGGGAGAATTGGGTTTCAAGAATTTAATTTTTTCAAACATATAGGAATTTAATTCCTCTAAATAAAATTAGGGTTTAACCCTAACAAAAGAATTTAATTCTTAAACAAGGGATTTAACTCTCCATGCACGTAAAAGAGATCAGTACCCAACATGATCACGTGGTAACACGACCCCCTTTCTTTGAACTAGAAAAAGAGATTTCCTAAAGTGTTTAACACTTATTTAAAAAGGAAAAGGGATTACGGTGTATCACGTGCTCCCACGTGACTCTTAAAAAGCTCCTCAAAACAAAAGGTAGTAAAACCAAGGCAGTTTCACTTTTTGGGTGTCTCACATGTTCCCACGTGACCCCTAGCAATTATCAAACAAAAGAGAATTCTACCAAAGGCAATGCCCGCCTAAAGGATGCCTCACGTGTCCCCACGTGACCCCTGACAAACACCATTTTAAAGAGAAAATGGGGTAAAACTTAAGGATTAATATCCAACGCATGGATACCCATCACGTGCCCACACGTGATGGCCATAAAGATCAAGTGTTTAACACTTATATGTATATTCTGAGAGTAAAATAAAAGAAGCAAGGCCCAATCTTCAGGCGCCTCACGTTACCCCACGTGAGCGCTTCAGTTTTAGTGCTTAACACTACTTTAAGCACCTCACGTGGGAGTACGTGAGCGCCAAATGTACTCTAGTGTTTAACACTATATTCGAGCCAATCTTAGCCCAAATTAGCTAAGTCTTCTAGAGGCAAGAACCCCCCTTCAACTAAACCCCAATTATACTCTTGTCTTCCAAAACTGATCATCTCATATGGCATTCAAAGTGATTCCCAGAAACTTCCAACCAATACTGGTTCAAGGGTACATCTCTTCATACCTCTGATATATGTCGCTGTAATTCTTCAACGTCTTCAGAGAGGTGACGGGTCCCAATAACCAATAACTTTTGGTGCATCCCCAAACAGTTGAACCAAAACCAGACAGACTATGACGTCTTTAAACTGGACTATGATGTCCTTAAACCTTACGGACTGTGGGGTCCTTGAACTCATGGACTATGATGTCCTTAAACTTTACAGACTATGATGTCTCTAAACTACCATGGACTGTGAGGTCCTTAAACTCAAGGACTATGATGTCCAAAAACTTTATAGACTATGATGTCTTTAAACTCCATGAACTATGATGTCCTTAAACTTATGGATCGCAAAGTTCCTAAACTAAAACAATAAAGCCCAAATGCTCTTTTTTGGATCTAAATGATCTTGTTAAGTAGATCTTAGTCTAAAATTAGACTAACGTATCCTTAACAAACGTTTAAGTTGATCTTAGTCTCAAATGAGATTAACGATCCTTAAACCCAACCCAAAATCCAAATCTAAGAAAATACGGATTTGGACTAATCCACGCCCTACGGGCGACAACATAAATTAGTCTCCGTATACAATCCACGGGCAACCAAAAATAAAACAAACACACACGACACGAAGTGACCATCTGGAGAAGGAGAAAGTTGTTACCGCGATGCGGTAGCGTAATTAACTGCAGGGGCTTGCGCCTGTAGGGAAGAGCGTCCCCACAATCAAAAAAACCCTCAAATGAGGGGGAATCTGACGAAGTCTGCTACAACGGCTGCATCCGTCTAAACCTCCGATATACGGTACCATAAATCAACTTGGCATCTTCGAAGAGGTGGACGGATAAAACCAAATAGCATCTGCCCCCAAATTCAGGCGAGACGTTTGTCTTTCCCGGTTTTCGGTGGAGAACAGATTCTGGCACGCCCGGTAGGACCTTTTCCTCTTTCTACTCCACACTTCATATGTCGTGTTTCGTGAACAAGTCGCGGTTTGACATGGTTGCCTTTGGATATGAAGTACTAAGATTTGGTATCTTGCTCCGTGCAGAAAAACAGAAGATCAATGGCTTCCAACTGCACAAACTGCAACAGCTGCAACAACTCTCACTCTGTCCTTGCTGGAGGAGTGACTTACGGGCCTCAGGCGGCCTCCGTTTTCAAGGTGCCAGTGGAACAGGTGACGCAAGCCACCACCGGGCTGTTTTTTAGGGCCATGCTCCCACCCATGAGCTTCAACGCCCCATTGTCGATGCAGGAGGCTCCAAAGAAGTCGGTCTTTGATCGGCTTACCACCACCGCGGCCCCTCTTAATGGGTCGCCGAAATCCAGCGCCTCGGTTTTCAACAGACTGGGCCAAAGCTCAAGTGGGCCCGTGAAGAAGCCTGCGATACCTGAAGCGGCCATCCCAAAACGGATAGTCATTCATGTTCCTGAAGTCATCAAAGCGACTTCCCCTGCTAAGGAGTCGGTCTTTGCAAGACTGACCATTTCAGCTCCCGTTCTAGGCGAAATCATCAAAACTGCTCCCCTTGCGTGAAAATCTGCCTTCGATAGATTGACCATTCCCACTCAACGGACGTCAGTTTTCAAGAGGCTAACGTTGGCAGCAACCCTCCGCCAGAACAGGGGGCATGACGAAGCCACCCCCATAACTGAGCCGATCCCGTTAGCATGACATGCTCGCCGTCATCACTGGCGCTGAGTAAGGAAGGCTGGGGCAGCTCTCCTTCTGGACTGACTCCGCCAGCTCCGATGGTGGAAATTGATGCTGCTGTTCCAACTGGGAACAACTTTGAACCACTTAGGAGGGTACACAAGAACTCTCCGAAGGCCGTGCTAAAAAGATCTCTTCCACCTACGGAGAACGCTATAAAGATGAAGCCAGAATAGCCCCTACAGTGGCTGTCCTCTAAAACTCATAAAGTTTGGCGACAGGTCCAAGACTCGGTGATCAACCAAGACTACTCCCGCCAACTGAAGAAGATGAAAGTTTAGCAAGAGAAGGACCACCCTGTCATGTCATCTATTTGGGTGCCCGGGGCAACGGTTCCCTCAACTTCGACCGCTCACAAAAGGGGAAGGCCGAAGAAAATTCTTGTGTCTGCGACGAATCTCAAGGATACTGAATCTAAACGCCCCAATTCTGGGGGCATGGTGGTGCACACTGTCTATATGGCATCCGGGAAAGAGGATAGCCGTATCTCTATGGGTCATCGACCGCTTACCAGATCCGTAACAAAGGCCCAGGAGCAATAACAGAAGCTCCAGGAAATGTTAACACAGATGGCCGCACTTACTAGGCCAAAAGAAAGCCCGGAAACGTCGTCAGAGCAGCGTCATGAACAAGAAACTGATGCTAAGTTCCTCCGCAGAATCCTCGAGAAGAAGGACAAAGAGGCGGTGGAATAAGCTGCCGACATAAAACGAATGGCGCTTTTATTTCAAGACATGGTAGGGATGATGTTACGGCCTGATCCTCCAGCTGAAGACCTTCCGATTATCCTTGAAGACGATAGGGGAGAGACATCGAACCCTCTTCCGGCTTGTTCAGCAGCCAAGGAAGAGACCATTTCCAAAGCCGCCCTGGATGACTATATCGCTCAACAGATACGAGCTCATCAGGCGAACGAAGCGGCCGGCCAAATTGTTAAGACTGGACGACCATATCCGAGTTGGTACGACCAAATAAAGAACCCGCCGAGATATACGATCCCTAAATTCCATGTATATAAGGGGACAGGGAATCCACACCAGCACGTTGCTCAATTCAGGGCTCTGTGCGGCAACACCGGAGGTGACGATAAGTTACTGCTTTGCCAGTTTGTTGGCAGCTTGTCAGAAACAACGTTTGAATGGTACTCTGAGCTCCCGAATGACTCCGTTAAGACATTTGCAGAAATGGAGCTACTGTTTACACAAAGATTCGTGAGCGCTAGAGAGCGCACTCCGATCACCGCACTAATTAACGCCAGGGTGAAGCCAGGTGAAACATGGGTTCAGTAAGCGATACGGTGGCGAAACCTATGGTCGAAATGCGAACAGCGCATAGAAGAGGCTCCTGCAGTGGGCATGTTTGTAGGAACCTTCGATCCGCAGGCGACCATATCCCAGTTCATGATGTTTTTCAAGCCGACTACCTTTCAGACCTTGATTGATAAGCTGGCCCAAATGGACCAGATGGGTCATAGGCCTTCCTTTTCAAAGACAGAACCGCGGAATGAAAAGGGTAAAGGGAAAGCCACCTTTGTCGCCAATGCTCAACAACAGCCGAGCGATTTAAAACTTATTGTTCGCCAAAGCAACGTGCGGCCACGCCAATCCCTCGAGGAAAGATTGGGATGTCCTTACTCGTTTCCCCGGGATAAAACAAGGAGACTGTTCAAACTGGCGGTGTGCAACAGACTCATCAATCTGCCAAATCCAAGACGTCCGCTGCAGCCAGGCGATGCCAACAATCCTAATTACTGCCTCTACCACCGAGCAGTAAGCCATCCAATGGAAGATTGCTTCGTTTTCAAAGGCTGGATTGAGGACCAATACCAACAGGGAAGATTCGCGCTGTCTGAGAATTGGAATGTAAGCCCGCCACAACCACGTGCTCCTAAAAGGTGGACACACCGGAGGCATCGTGCCCTTTTATAGAAGAAGCTCCATGGGAGGTCGCTCTTTCATCTAAGACGAAAAGAATGCTGAAAGATCTTCACACATGCCCGGCGATCAGGTGGAAAAGTACGCTGGAACCTGAGATCATTGAAGGAATGCTGAAGCCGTGCCTGACTCCAAGAATTGGTAGCAATAATCAAAACGCTCAGGTCCAGCCGTCAAAGTCTTCGAAGAAGAAGAAGAAGAAGACCAAAAAGCCCGTGAAGCCTGATGACAAGCGCACGGACCTACAAAAACAATCGACATGCTGAAGGAATATAACCAGAAGGCGCGAACTCCGGTCACGCTCCAAGAGTTTCTCAACCACATCCTTGAGGACGGAGATGATGACAATGATGGGGGAGAAGATTTGTCAGATGAACCTGAGAACTATGTGGCGAGCTGCCACATGATCTCTCACTCGTCAATAAATGGTGAAGAAGCTCCTGATCCAGAGAGACTGGGGGCGGATCCAGAACCAGAACCAAAATCCCTGGAGCCATCAGACGAATTGATTGATATGCTGCTGAATGAAGCTCTTCAGAAAATCAAAGTTGACAGAGAGCGGGAAACGGCCATATACGAGAGGGCCAAGCGTCGGCATCACGTTGAAGAAGCTCCGGTATTGAGAAGCCATAGAGTATCCCAACCAGATAGAAGCAATTCGGCCGCCAGCAAAAGCAGGTTCAAGACATGGAAAAGGTTCGCCAAAGCCATATCAATGGGAATGAAGCTGCCACCCTCCGAAGGAAACACTCCTGATAGGATACACCTTAACGAAGAGGATGCACATCCAAACTACTGCTTGTACCATCGGAGGACCACACACCCTACTGAAGAATGCAACGCCTTTAAAAATTGGTGGCAGGGATACGTTGCTCACTTGCAGCATTTCAAGCGGATGAAGCGCAAAAGTCGTCGAGAACAAAGAAGCACGACAGATGAGGATAAAAGAACAGCCGGTGAATATCACATGGTTAATTCCGGGGGATCGCAAGTTCTCACTTTTGGGAGTGATTCTGATGAAGAAATAGCTCTCGGCCCTCTTTTCAAGGAATCCATCTCTGAAACAGAAGAGATGAAGACCTCCGAGAACATTTAGCTGCACAATCGCACACTACCTGAAAAGATCTCGGACCCGCAAATAAGGGATCGAACAAAAAGGATAAGGGGAAAGAAAAGGTCCCTGAGGATATCACCCTCGATGACCGAGTCGTCGATGAGCTGGCAGCCAAGGACCCGCCCAAGAAAAATAAGGCGGATTACAACGTTCTGGCACACCTGAGGAAGATACCCTCGCAGCTAAGCATTCTCGACGCCCTTCTGCTATCCAAAGAGGTGAGAGATTCTCTGATCAAGGCATTACAAGAGCCTGACCAGTTTCAAGCTTTCCTCGCCGAAGAAAAGATGAAGGACGAGCTGGAAGAAATTCACACAGCTGACATCACTTTCGGCGATGAAGATCTCCTCCTCGGAACATGCGAGCACAACCGTCCCCTATATGTCTCCGGGTATTGCCATGACATTAAGATAGGGAAGATCCTAGTTGACAATGGGTCCTCTGTCAATCTCCTAAATGTGAGGGTGCTAAAATAAATCTGCATGAGCGTTCAACACCTCGCTCGGGATAAAATCACTATCTCCGGATTCGAGTCCCAGTCATCACGGACGCTCAGGTCTGTAATTCTGACACTACGCTTTGGGCTGCTCGTCATTGACGCCAAGACTTGCTACAACGCTTTGCTCGGTCGGCCGTGGTTACACGAGTACAACATTATCCCTTCTACACAGCATCAGTGTATGAAGTACTTCAAAGATGGGCTTGAATACACTGTGACAGGGGAGCTGAACCCATTCTCCGTGAATAAGGTCCGTAAATACGAGGATGCGAAGTATTTCCTGTCAGACTTTGAAGACACAGAAAGGTGCCATAAGCCGGAGAATAAGCAAAAAGCTATCACTACCATTCCAGTCTTCGGGAGCGATACCGAGGAGGAAGAAGAGATAGTCTATTCAGGACTTTCCTGATACAACAAACCAGGACCGTCTACCCCTATTCCGGTCTTTGGCAGTGACTCTGAAGAGGAGATCAACGTAGTATTCTCGGCTCGTCCATCAGTGCAAGCCTTCATTGGAGATGATTAGAGTTTGCAGATCGCCATGGTTCCGCAAGAGCATTACAAAGAGCTCAACGCACTTGATACCTACAGTGTGCAAGAACTGCAGACGTTCTACGTCCCTCTCAGGTGAAAAGATGAAAAGACGATCCTCTTTTATCGATCCGCGGAAACCAAAGTGGAGAAAGAAATCTGGTATGGCGCCAATTCTACGCTTGACAGGCTCCAGCCCATCCGTCTACTCAGTTACCACACAGAAGGATTAAAAAGGCAGTTGAGGCGCCAAGGCGTACCCTTGAAGCAGACCACGCGACAAACCCAGTTCTACAAAAGGATCTGGAACGTCCCTGGAACTCAGCGAAAATTGCCCAACAGAAGAATGGAAACGATCTGGCTTGGATATGTTCAATCCAAGAAACGGGAGCGAGTTCATGGCTGCTACGTTATACATGATTCCGATGAAGAAGGAGATGCTCTGTTAGAAGACGCTAACCCTAAACCAAAACGAGGTCTCGCCATGAAAGTCCCAAGTCCGTCGTTCGAAGAACAGATGGATAAGCTAATAAGGGAAGCGGGTCAAAAGGTCCGGGATGACCATAGCCGCGAAATGTCCATCTATGAAAAAGCTAGAACGCAACGCTTCCTTCAGCAGGCAACGAAAAATGATGATGCCCTTCGTCGCTAGCCCGTCATATGGAAGACTCGATGCGGAGGCAAAAATAAGCTGAAGAACGGAAAAAATGTTCGACAGCAGCAAAGCGGGTCCAAGAAGCCTCGCGATCGAAAATTGAGCAGCCGGGATCTGTCTCTTAACAAGAAGATGGGTCGAGCATATTCTTTTCCCCAAGACAAGACAAAGAAGATATTCGATCTTGTCATAAAACATCAGATGATGACACTCCCGGAATCCAAACACCCCGATCAAGAAAACGAGGTTCATCACCCCGATTATTGCTCCTATCACCAAGCGATAGGACATCCTCTCAAAGACTGCTTCACATTCAAAGACTGGATAGAAGACCAGTATCAGCAAGGCATGTTCACTCTATCCAGCAGTTGGAGGATAACCCTACCTTGGAAGCATGAACTGAAAGCAACGTATATGGTGAGAGTAGAACTAGATCAACATCGGTCTTAGAAACGATCTCGTACCTGTCACGCGATAACGCTGTCAGGAGAAGGAGTACGCGAGGATATGGCTAACCTCCCCTGGTGCTTTGAAAACGATGATGACGAAGTGATCTCAGAGTTTCTACCGGTGCCAAAACAGCTGGAAGATGGGATACATACTACTGCAGATAACCTCAGAAAAATCGACTTGGGGACGACAGATGATCCACGGCCAACATTCGTCGGTGAGCTGTTGTCTAAAGAAAATATGGCTACGCTCAAAGATGTGCTCATGCAGTATAAAGACTGCTTTGCATAGAACTACTCCGAGATGTCAGGGCTAGATCTGGAAATAGCGGTGCATAAATTGGCGATATCTCCGGACGTCAAGCCAGTCAAGCAAGCACCAAGAAGAATGTGGCTCGAACTTGAAATGAGCATCAACGCCGAAGTCAAGAAGCTAATCGACTCCGGCTTTGTCCAAGAAGTTCAATATCCTGACTGGATCGCCAACATTTTCCCAGTGATGAAGAAAAATGGGACGGTGCGCATCTGCGTAGACTTTCGGGACCTCAACAAAGCTTGCCCGAAAGATGATTTTCCCTTACTGGTTACCGAACTGATGATAGACAACAGATCCACTCACGAAGTCTTCTCCTTCATGGACGGCTCATCGGGGTACAACCAAATAAAAATGCATCTCGAAGACTAGAAGCATACCGCTTTCCGGACTCACCTGGGAATATTCTGTTACAAAGTGATGCCTTTCGGCTTGAAGAACGCTGGCGCCACCTATCAGAGGGCCATGACGAAGATTTTCGATGACCTCATACACGAAGTCGTCGAGTGCTATATTGACGACCTCGTGGTAAAGAACAAATCGCACGAGGAGCATTGGGAGCATCTAAAGATAGTGTTCCAACGTCTTCGGAAATACAATCTGAAGATGAACCCTCTCAAATGCGCGTTTGGAGTCTCTTCAGGAAAAATCCTAGGATTCATCGTATGACACCGGGGCATCGAGATAGACCCGTCGAAGATCAAGGCGATTATGGAAATGCCTCCGCCAAGGACTCTGAAACAACTGCGGTCTCTCCAAGGAAAGCTCGCCTATATCCGACGGTTCATAGCTAATCTCTCCGGCAAATGCTGCCCCTACAGTCACCTAATGAAGAAAGGGACTCCGTTTGTCTAGGATCGCAAATGCCAGAGTGCACTGGATGAAATCAAGCAATACTTGCAGAATCTGTCGGTATTGACAGCTCCGGTCAAGGGAAAACCTCTCATCCTGTATACAACTATCCTTGAAGGTTCCTTAGGCGCGCTATGGGCACAAGAGAATGATCAAGGGAAGGAAAGAGCCCTCTACTACTTGAGTCGAGTTCTCCTGGGGGCAGAAAACAATTACTCCTCCATTGAAAAATACTGCCTGGCGTTGATCTTCGCGATAACAAAGCTCAGGCACTATGCATTGGCGCATGAGGTCCATCTCATATCAAAGGTGGATCCTCTCAAATATTTGATGTCAAGAGCCATACTAACAGGGCGGCTCGCTAAATGGGCCCTACTCTTAATGGAATTCTCGATAACTTATCGACCTCTCAAGGCGGTGAAAGGCCAGGCCATCGCTGACTTCCTCGCTGAGATCCTTTACTTGCCGATTCACCCCTAAATTGTGAATTGCCAGAAGAGCACGCGTTTGACACGATCGATGGGAAGAAAGGAGAGAGTTACACCCGATGGAAACTCTACTTCGACGGGGCATCTTCCATGAAGAAGCGAAAGCACAGCTCCCCCATAATCAAGTCTGGGGTAAGCCTCATCTTCGTGACTCCACAAGGAGGGATAATTGGCTTTGCCTTTTCCTTAACAGAACCGAGGACAAACAATGAAGCGGAATATGAAGCTTTGATAGCTGGTTTTGAGATCGCTGTCAACATGGGAATCGAAAACCTCCTCATATACGGAGACTCACAGCTGGTCATTAGCCAAGTAAACGGCGATTATCAAACGTGCAAACCAGAGTTGGTGAAGTACGGCGAGAGAGTGCAACAATTGCTGATTCAAATCCCTACCTACGCCCTGGAAAGCATACCGCGTGCGGAAAATAGCAAAGCAGATGCATTAGCCAAACTTGCTAAAGAACTGGCTGACGAAAACCTCGATGATGTGAGGATCGTTGTGTAAAGCGTCGGGTTCTCGCACCAGCAGAAATATATCTGGAGTCGTTTGAAGAAAAGGAAGCGACCAAGGAAGCGGCCCTACAGATAGAGGACCAAGAAAAGGTCAAGGATTGGAATGAAGTCTTTATAGACTACTTCAAGTCCCGTCGAACACCTGAAGATGCGTTCTCAAGACATCAGCTCATGAAACGAGCTCTATCCTTCGTCTTCATCAATGACACTCTAAATAAGAGATCATTTGATTCTCTATGGCTAAGATGTCTAGGACCTGAAGAAACAAGGAGAGTCGTCCAAGAAACTCACGACGGACTCTGCGGTTCTCACCAAGCCGGGCCGAAGATAAAACTGAAGATCAAAAGGATGGGCTACTATTAGCCCACAATGATCCAAGACTGCCTCGAATACGCGGAGCAGTGCCACTCATGTCAGATTCACGGGGACTTTATCCACCAGCATCCAAATCCACTACATCCAACGGTGGCTAGCTGGCCATTCGAAATGTGGGGAACTGACATAATCGAGCTCATTGAACCAGCATCGTCCAGAGGCCATCGGTTCATACTGGCGACAACTGATTACTTCTCCAAGTGGGCAGAAGTAGTACCACTAAGAGAAGTGAAGACGGAGAATATCCTCCATTTCTTCAAGACACACATCATCAATCGGTTCGGCACTCCACGACGGATTATCTCCGATAACGGGCCGGCCTACAGAAGTCATAAAATCAGCCGCTTCACACAGCAGCATAATATAGACTGGAGATACTCTTTGGTCTATAATCCTCGAGCTAATGGTCTAGCCGAGGCTTTCAACAAGACCTTGACGAAGATCATAAAGAAGACGGTGTCTCAAAATAGGAAGGACTGGAACGAAAGACTGCATGAAGCTCTCTGGGTGTATCGAACCACGTTCAAAACAGCCACAAACACAACACCGTATGCATTGGTATTCAGCACTGAAGCAGTACTCCTCTTGGAGATAGAGCTACCCTCCTTACGAGTGGCGGTTCATTACGAACTGACGGACGAAGACAATGCTCATCTTCGGCTTGAGGAGCTCGACGCCCTTGACGAAACCCGGCTCATGGCGCAACAAAACTTGGAAGCTTACAAAGCAAAAATGACGCGCTCATACGAAAGATTGACTAGGCCGAGAACATTCCGCCGAGGCGAACTCGTGCCAGTGGTCAAGAGACTTATGATCCCCAATCGTGCCAAACGGGAGAAATTCGAGCCGAACTATAAAGGCCCGTACATCATAAACAAAATCTACCAGGGTGGGGCTTACTTGCTCATGGATATGCATGGCGAAAGACCCTTCAGGCCAATAAACGGCCGTTTCTTGAAGAAATACTACGCCTGACTGAGACGTCTATAAACTACTACGGACCACAGTATCCCAAGGCTGACGCAAAAAAAAAGCGGTACGTCCATAAGCGAGATGGGCACGGATGAAAACCCAAAAGGGCTCCGTGAGTAAAAACAGCAGGACTACCGGCGAGTTTGTGAAAACCCGAAAGGGCACAATCTCGGTAAAAGATACATACAAGGTCCTCTCGACCCTGTAAGGAGAAAATACCTGCATGAGATCCTTACGACTCACAAGGGAGCAACACACTTAGAAATCCCCACGATTCCTAAGGAGAAAACACACTTACGAGATCCTCACGACTCGTAAGGAGAATTTCTCTTTGAGACCCTCGTGGCTCATAGCATTCAAAAGCCTTAAGCTACAGGGATCTGAACCTGTTCTTAAGCCGTCATACACCCCTATTTTGCCCTACAAGCGTTTCAATATTGACCCTTGTATACAATCCACGGGCACGAATAAACATTTCCCTAACAAACTCCCACCAGCGACTAAGGATATGCTCACACGGTGAACAACCCTTGTAAGTCCTCTCGATTTACAAGGAGAAAACACTCTTGCAAGATCCTTACGACTTACAAGAGAACATACACTTAGGAATCCTCATGATTCCTAAGGAGAAACGACGCCTACGAGATCCTCATGACTCGTAGAGAGAAACACCTTTGTGAGACCCTTATGGCTCATGAAGTCAAAAGCCTTAGTCGACAGGATCTTAACCCTGTTTGCTAAGCCACCTTTGTTCGAACCGACGAAGGCAGATGATGATTCGCTCCCGGCAATATCTCAGTTGTAGCGATGCTGATGCCTAAATCGGTATCAAACTCTAAGTCCTTTCATGGCAAATGATGATTCTCTCCTGGCAACATTCCAGTCACAGCGATGCTGATGCTAAGATTGATATCGGATCTTGAGTATCGTACTAAAAAAATGCATATGAAATAACCAAAATGTTTGGGCAGCTCGCAATGAAAATCGGCAAGTAAAATATATGCATATAAAAATAGCCGCAATATTTGGGCAACTCGCAATAAAAAGCAGCGGGTAAAGAAAAAAAAATAGCCGCAATGATTGGGCAATCGCGACTTTCGCGATACAAAAAGCTGAAATGATAGAACATCGCGGAAAGAAAACAAAAAAATAATACATATAACATGAAACTTTTGCCGTACAGATGAGATCACATCGATCCCTGTATACAATCCAGGGGCACAAACAAAGAAGGAACCATATCATCCCACCAGGCTTCATCAGAAAGAGAGCCAAGTCTTGATGGCAACATCTGCATCTCAAGAGATCAACAACGGCGTTCCTTCTCGTTCCAACCAGAAGCAGACGCAACATCAGCAAAGCGGAGCCATGTCAAAGTCCCTAGTTCCAAATCTCGACGGTTCACAAACAACCTAGAGACCACCTCGACATTCGTCTTGTTACAGCAGACGCAACGTCAGCAAAGCGGAGCCACAGCAAAGTCCCTAGTTCCAAATCTCGACGGTTCACAGACAACCTAGAGACCACCTCGACATTCGTCTCGTTACAGCAGACGCAACGTCAGCAAAGCGGAGCCACGGCAAAGTCCCTAGTTCCAAATCTCGACGGTTCACAGACAACCTAGTGACCACCTCGACATTCGTCTCGTTACAGCAGACACAACGTCAACAAAGCGGAGCCACGGCAAAGTCCCTAGTTCTAAATCTCGATGGTTCACAGACAATATAGAGACCATCTCGACATTCATCTCGTTACAGTAGACGCAACGTCAGCAAAGCGGAGCCACGGCAAAGTCCCTAGTTCCAAATCTCGACGGTTCACAGAAAACCTAGAGTCCACCTCGACATTCGTCTCATTACAGCGACGCAACATCAGCAAAGCGGAGCCACGGCAAAGTCCCTAGTTCCAAATCTCGACGGTTCACAGACAACCTAGAGACCACCTCGACATTCGTCTCGTTACAGAAGACGCAACGTCAGCAAAGCGGAGCCACGGCAAAGTCCCTAGTTCCAAATCTCGACGGTTCACAGACAACCTAGAGACCACCTCGACATTCATTTCGTTACAGCAGACGCAACGTCAGCAAAGCGGAGCCACGGCTAAGTCCCTAGTTCCAAATCTCGACGGTTCACAGACAACCTAGAGACCACGTCGACATTCGTCTCGTTACAGCAGATGCAACATCAACAAAGCGAAGCCACGGCAAAGTCCCTAGTTCCAAATCTCGACGGTTCACAGACAACCTAGAGTCCACCTCGATATTCGTCTCGTTACAGCAGACGCAACGTCAGCAAAACGGAGCCACGACAAAGTCCCTAGTTCCGAATCTCGACGGTTCACAGACAACCTAGAGACCACCTCGACATTCGTCTCGTTATAGCAGACGCAACGTCAGCAAAGCAAAGCCACGGAAAAATCCCTAGTTCCAAATCTCGTTGGTTCACAGACAACCTAGAGACCACCTCGGCATTCGTCTTGTTACAGCAGACGCAACGTCAGCAAACCGGAGCCACGGCAAAGTCTCTAGTTCCAAATCTCGACGGTTCACAGACAACCTAGAGGCCACCTCGGCATTCGTCTCGTTACAGCAGACGCAACGTCAGCAAAGCGGAGCCATGGTAAAGTCCCTAGTTCTAAATCTCAACGGTTCACAGATAACCTAGAGGCCACCTCGACATTCGTCTCGTTACAGCAGACGCAACGTCAGCAAAGCGGAGCCACGGCAAAGTCCCTAGTTCCAAATCTCGACGGTTCACAGCCAACCTAGAGGCCACCTCGACATTCGTCTCGTTACAGCAGACGCAACGTCAGCAAAGCGGAGCCATGGCAAAGTCCCGAGTTCCAAATCTCGCGAAAAGACAGTGCAAGCTTTGTTATGCCGAAACCTAAATGTCAAGTCAGCAACACTTCTAAATGCCACTTCTTCCCGTCGCATCCGTCTTCAGGACAATATAGTCACAGGTTTTCAGATGGTTCACAGACAACCTAGAGGCCACCTCGACATTCGTGTCGTTACAGCAGATGCAACGTCAGCAAAGTGGAGCCACGGCAAAGTTCCTAGTTCCAAATCTCGACGGTTCACAGACAACCTAGAGACCACCCCGACATTCGTCTCGTTACAGCAGACGCAACGTCAGCAAAGCGGAGCCACGGCAAAGTCCCTATTTCCAAATCTCAACGGTTTATAGACAACCTAGAGACCACCTCGACATTCGTCTCGTTACAGCAGACGCAACGTCAGCAAATGACCCCGTATGGCTAAAGTCAATCTTGACCCCATATGGCTAAAGTCAATCCTGACCCCGTATGGCTAAAGTCAATCTTGACCCCATATGTCCAAAGTCAACTGATTGGTAGAGATTTTCTGTGTTTAAATTTACCGCAATCAAGACGGTGTCGCTTGGTAGCTAGCCGGTTGAGTACGGGTCGATTCACGGGGAGAAGGAATCCTTTTCTTTATATTCTAACGAGTTAAATCTAATTAAGTTGGGTTTTGTTTTAAGATCTACGAATGAGAATAAGTTGATAAAAAGCTTGCTAGGGTTAGGATTAGGTTAGTTCGAGATAAGAATCTTCTCACATCTTTCAATGCCTTGGTTGTGAATAAAGGTGTTAGGGTAATCGGCAACAACGATAATTAGCACAACTAAGAAGAAACTTAGTTTCTTCCTTCTGGTCATTGTCCGTCCGTTCTTGGCTCTTAGCCCTAACCTCCGGTTAATTCAACCACAACCAGTCTAACTAGGGAATCACCGCTATCATGTAGGATAGGGTGCCGTAGTGAGCGGATTATGGTTGAATTAAAGGGAGTCTGTATTTAAAATTATTTGGGTAAAGAAAGGAGTGAGAGGGATTTTCTTCTCTCAAACCTTCCCTCTCCTACCCTAAAAAGTGTGGAATTACTCACTCATTAGAGAGATAACAATAAAATTCATTATAAGAAAAAAACAGATAAATTTCTATCACTAAATTTAATAAATTAAAATTGCAGGTATTTAAAATACGATAAAAAAAGAATGCGAGATAAAAAAAATTAAAAACTTACTTTATTGATGACCTTTCAAAAACGCATTACAAAGGAATTGAAATTTAGATCTAGAAATTAAAAAGAAGCATAAAAGTAAAGAGAGGCACCCTCAAAAGAGACACCTTGAAAGAGGCACTCTTAATTTGGCTTTGAGCTCTCCTATTTATAAATAGGAAAACCCTAGGTTTACATTCTGATCCATACACGAAATTATAAAACTATCCCAAGAGAGCCGAGTCAAAGCACCGACACTGCCACCGACACGTGCACTGCACGGCCGCGGAACCGCGGCAGAAGTGCATGTTTGGCCGCGGTTCCGCGACCATTTGGTGGGTTCATGGGCCCATTTCTTCAGGATTTCTTCATGTTGCTTTTATCTTCTGTTTTCTTCACTTGGTTTCTCAGAATCTCTTCAATCTCCTTCCAGATTTCCAACAGTGCAGAATGATGTGGACTTTTGCCTTGAGCTTCGTATTGAAGTCTTGGATCTTGTGTTGCCCTTTTGCTTTGTGCACTAAAGTGTCTAAATGATTTTCCATTTGTTCCTTGAACTGGTAGGCAACATCATACGGATTCATCTGTTGTTGGTCGTAGTCTCACATTTGAAGCAACTTTTCATGAATTTCACTGTAACGAGCTGAGAACCTATAACCTGCAACTGTTTAGCAGACATGGATCAAAAGTATCTACTTATATGCAATGTGATTAAGAATGAGCAATATAAAAATGCAAAAATCTGATATGGACAAATACCCCCAAACTTATCTTTCGCTCGTCCCGAGCAAAGCCAATTTTATTCTCAAAAAGTCCTAACCTCACTTTCGCAGGGAACGCGATTACACTGAGCTCGTGCAACAAACCGTTAAACCTCTAGGTGTCCCTAGTAGGAGGAGTGTTGTCTCCTGAGGGTTTTCAGCGGATACTACCCACAAAATCCGATCAATTTGGCCGTTGACTCTAATTCTTCAATTCAGTATTCTAGCAAGAAATTCTATCATCTTCAACTTAGAAATTATTAACTCGTATTTTTCACACTCCCTTTTCATTAAACTTAAGATCATATATCTTTTGTAAATTTATAAAGCTTTCAACATCTCTTGAGTTTTCCTTCTAAGGTGCAATTTTAACTCAGGAATTTTTATCATCTCTACTAAAGATATAAGCCATATCTTTCATTCCTATCTCTCATCCAAACCCCAATCATATACCCCTACGTGTGTGTAATTTTTTTACCCCTACACTTGGAAATTCAATTCAAGCAATCATACTCTTGTCTATCGTCCAAACTACTTTTTAGTTAGTGATGAAATTGCTCATACATTCTTTATGCGACCATTAATACTTCTTGAGGTACTAAACGACCAATTACAAAATATGCTTGCGTATTCAGGCGTAATTCCTTGTCTTGTAATTCCTAAGGCTTAGCAGTGACTCCCAAACCAGTTGGTCTAAGGCACTAGGTGATAAAGCACTCTTACTATAATTTTTTATTTTATGCTGCCTTATATAATTACAAAACCAGTGTTCATTTTTTTCTTTTCTTTCTTCACCGTTTTTATTTTATTTTCCTTCATACTAAGGTTTTTAGACAATAGCATTTCAAGGTATTCTCTACTATTGCAAGTTTCAAGATGTGTGTAAGTGCGTAAAGTAAGGTATATATTTTCAGAATTTGGACTTAAGGTTCAGAATTATTTTTTTCAGACTTATACTTCAAATAACGCTTTCAATACTCTTCTCTTATTTTGACTTAACCCAAGAACTGAACTCAAAGTTTGTCTATTTCTAAATAAACTATAAGGACATATATTTTCTACAGTTAAACTTTAATAAAGGTTATTTTTAGGGTTTTTAATTTACTAAGTTTAAGATCTAGTTTTTCCTAACTAGTCAACCGTCATGTTGAACTTGAGTCAAATATGGCCAAAATTGAACATTTAATTTTTTATAATTTTTAAAATTTTTAAAATTTTTTATTTTTTATATTTTTTTATAAAGATGTTATGCAGAAAAATAAGATACGGAATTAAATATGCAAAAAAAAACATGTACAAAAAGTTTTTATATTTTTGGAAATTTTTTTGATTTTTTGTGGGTTTTAATAAGTATGCAAATGCAAAATATACACATAAATGCGAAAGTAGAAAGCTTACCGAGCACACCCCCAAACTTAAACTTGACAGTGCCCTCACTGTCAGGCTACACCAAGAGGGTCAAAATTGTCGGCGCTCCCTAAAAGAAAATTTTAAACAAAACAAAAAGTAAACCAAAATATATACAAAAAAAGGCCCCCTCCCAAACTTAAGTGAAATATTGTTTCCACTGTTTATGCGTTAAAGTTCAGAGTTAGGGGGGAGAAAAACACAGTATCAAGCTATACAATGCCTTACACAGGCCACAGGTTAGCACCAACCATTCAAATTTTTTATCGTTATAAAGCGGCGGTTGGTGAAAGAACATGTTGTATAGAGTCGGGAAGAAATGGGGTAAAGATAAGTGGTGTAATGGAAAAGGTTTGCGTCTCGATTTGTAGAGACGAAACAATAATGGTGAACGGAAACGAGAATGTAGATGATTAGGAATGGGAAGAATGGTCACATTCAAGTATGGGATAAGAAGAAATAGTGGTGGTTCGACTTCTTCATGTGGAGGTTGATTAATCACAAAATCTGTGTCGTTTAGGAATGCGAGTTCGTCGGTGAAAATATCTTCGAAAGTTTCATCGATGGTCCGATTGAACGTTTCAATGTCAATAAGTGTCACGCCAGAATTCAACACACTTGATTTTTCAAAATTTACGGATAGGAGACTCGTAAGGCTCATCTACCTTATTCTTAAAAGAGTCTAAATCAAGTTGTTTTTCTAGAATTATCGAACTCAAAATATGGGATTGTGGTTCATTAACATTCGCTATCATTAAAAGAAGATTAGAAGAAGAACCAGAGAAAATGGGAGAAAGAAGTTGAATACGAACTTGAGGGTGGAGATGGAGTGTATAAATTAGCACAATTTATAATGACCGATGTGTAAAAAGCGATTGTACTAGTCTATCAACCCACTGAGAAATGAAGTTAAATCCCTCAAGATTCGTGAGAAAACGTGGGTACGTCAAACTTGGTAAACCAGACATTGAAAATGAAAGTGTAACGGTTTCTTGCAAGGTCGGAGCGAGGATGGAAGGAAGTGATTGAGGAAGAGTATTGGTTAAAGATTCAGGAGGGTGTGCGCAGTAAACGAAAATGATAGAATGAATTGGAAAATCCGACTCCTCAAGTAAAACTGCTTCATCCTCAATAATTTCCTCAATACTCTCCTCAAAATTTAGCTTATCCATGCAATTCTCATCAAAATCAAGACGCATATGAAGTTCGTGAGAAACATTTAATGACTCGGGATGATAAATTTGAGAGAAAAATTCAGTCAAATCTGCGAGTTCATCATCCAAAATATTCCCAGCGTCAATATCCTTAATCAAGTGAAAATCAATTTTTTTAGACACCTCATCAAAAGCATCGATATTAATCAATTGAAGTTCTAGAGTGGAGGTGTAGAGGTCAAAGGGATTGGTGATGGTTTCACTCGAAAGAGACCCTTCACAATCAGGTAAATCAAACACTACAAAGTTGCACAACTCATTAAACGTTTTATCTTCAACTGGTGAATCATTTGGAACACTTGATAGACATTCAAAACCGGAGTTGTGGGATTCAATTGGGAATGGGTAGGTTTGATTTGGAAGGGTGTACAGCTCACTCTTACCACTCAAATTCTCAATCTGTCCAACCGCCTCATCATACATTGGAAAATTTGGAGCTAGTTGGAAACCAGCTACCGGGTCACTAGGTTGTATGAGGGCAGCCATGGACGGATTCAGATCCATCATCTGTTGGCATGACGCTACCCTAAAGTCTTCCAACGACTGTTCTAGACTAGACATGAGTTGTGAAGGAGTTTCAGTAAAAGATTCAAATTTGTTTGGATACTGAAAACTCCCAAATGGCTGTGTAGAAACAATGTTCAGGGAAGGTGTAAAAGTTGGATAGGATGGATAGGAATAGAATGGTTGGACAGGGGTAGGATCAACATACGGATAAGAAGGTGAATGTAATTGTTGATCTAAAGAATTCGCAGTGGTGAAAAGAGTGAAAGATCGGTTACGAGATTGTTCAATATGTTCAGCAATAGATATGGGTTTCGGAGTTACAACAGGACTCGAAAAAGGAGTATCAACGTAAAAAGGTGGTGAAGGTTGAAATGGTTGATACAAGGTAGATTGCGGAGTCCAATTGGTTGTCCTAGACGCGTCTATCCGATCTTTCAAAGAAATTTTTGGCATGGAGGGGTCGTTCGAAATTCGATCAAAATAAGAACCGTGGGAAGTAATGTCTGGTTGTGGGTACCAAAGTTCAGCAAGAGTTTTGCGAGGTGGGTACCCATGATGTGATGAGAGAAAGGAGAAGAAAAAGAATGTGATTTTTTTTTTAAATTTTTTTTATTTTTTATTTTAAAAAAAAGATTTACAAGAATGTATACGGTCTTACTTCAAACAATCACAGTTAAAACATGCACAATCAAATCTAGAGCTATGGTCTTCTAAGTCCACTAGACTGCTCTTAACTGTTCCAAAGTGACAAGTTGTGAGATATCTCTCAAATCGCCTCTTCACCGCCAATTGTGGCCAGGTAAGCACAAATGAAGAAAGGAGAATTCCGCTCACGAATCACCGTGAGACGGTCCTTTTAAAATTACCTTTCTCACCTGTCTAGCCTAGGCACCACAAAGTCAGGTTTAGATAAACGAATGAATGCCCACAACCTTACTCTGTCCTAATGAGCACGACAGTTCTTAATTGGCTGAGTCTAGATATTTTTTAATTAACTCAAGGGTGATGCATATGCTTTATAGTGATTTTTGGGGTCTTAGAAAGGGTAATGAAATCCCCACCCAATCTTAATTGGTGTTATAGCCCCTTAGATTCCGTATTAATTATGCAAAGCAGTAACACACTAAATTTTTTTTTATTTGCGACACAAAGAATCCTGCACAAAAATAATTTATTGGAAAGGAAGAAGAATTTGCGCAAAGAATGCTGCAGAAAAATTTGTCAGTGGAGTTCAGAGGAGAGGAGAAATGATATTCACAGAGATTTTGGTTTGCTGACGTCACCCTTTGACCGCGATTCCACGGTCAAACTGTCGATTATGCCGCGGTTCCGCGGCTGTTCAGACGTTTGACTGCTTCAAAGTTGTTTCCTGTGCTGGGTTTGTTTTCCTCTTTCTGTCTAGATCTCCTGAATATTGATTTGTTCACTGAATTTGCTCCAGATCTAAAACAGAGTTTGCTCCAAGCCTGCACACTTGCACAAAAACCTTTCAAAAATAACAAGATGATTTTTATTTTTATTTTTATTTTTTAAATTTTTAAATTTTTATAATTTTTAATTTTTTTAACCCGAAATTATACAAAGAAAGAGACTACCGTCTCCCCGGCAACGGCACCATTTGATTGGTAGAGATTTTCCGTATTTAAATTTACCACAATCAAGACGGTGTCGCTTGGTAGCTAGCCGGTTGAGTATGGGTCGATCCACAGGGAGAAAGAATCCTTTTCTTTATGTTCTAACGAGTTAAATCCAATTAAGTTGGATTTTGTTTTAAAATCTACGAATGAGAATAAGTTGATAAAAATCTTGCTAGGATTAGGATTAGGTTAGTTCGAGATAAGGATCTTCTCATATCTTTCAATGCCTAGTTGTGAATAAAGGTGTTAGGGTAATCGGCAACAACGGGGATTAGCACGACTGGGAAGAAACTAAGTTTCTTCCTTTTGGTCCTTGTCCATCCGTTCTTGGCTCTTAGTCCTAACCTCCGGTTAATTCAACCACAACCGGTCTAACTAGGGAATCACCGCTATCATGTAGGATAGGGTGCCGTAGTAAGCGGATTATGGTTGAATTAAAGGGGGTCCGTATTTAAAATTATTTGGGAAAAGAAAGATGTGAGAGAGATTTCCTTCTCTCAAACATTCCCTCTCCTACCCTAACAAGTGAGGAATTACTCACTCATTAGAGAGATAACAATAAAATTCATTATAAGGAAAAAGCAGATAAATTTCTATCACTAAATTTAATAAATTAAAATTGCAGGTATTTAAAATACGATAAAAAAAGAATGCGAGATAAAAAAAATAAAAACTTACTTTATTGATGACCTTTCAAAAACGCATTACAATGGAACTGAAATTTAGATCTAGAAATTAAAAAGAAGCATAAAAGTAAAGAGAGGCATTCTCAAAAGAGGCACCCTTAATTTGGCTTTGAACTCTCATATTTATAGATAGGAAAACCCTAGGTTTACATTCTGATCCATACACGAAATTACAAAACTACCCCAAGAGAGCCGAGTCAAAGCACCGACACTGCCACGACACGTGCACTGCACGGCTGCGGAACCACGGCAGAAGTGCCTGTTTGGCCGCAGCTCTGCGGCCATTTGGTGGGTTCATAAGTCCATTTCTTCAGGATTTCTTCATGTTGCTTTTATCTTCTGTTTTCTTCACTTGGTTTCTCAGAATCTCTTCAATCTCCCTCCAGATTTCCAACAGTGCAGAATGATGTGGACTTTTGCCTTGAGCTCCGTGTTGAGGTCTTGGATCTTTTGTTGCTCTTTTGCTTTGTGCATTAAAGTGTCTAAATGATTTTCCATTTGTTCCTTGAACTGGTAGGCAGTATCTTACGGATTCATTTGTTGTTGGTCGTAGTCTCACATTTGTAGCGACTTTCCATGAATTTCACTGTAACGAGCTGAGAACCTGTAACTTGCAACTATTTAGCAGACATGGATCAAAAGTATCTACTTATATGCAATGTGATTAAGAATGGGCGATATAAAAATGCAAAATTCTGATATGAACATCAACTTCAACCTCCCCGTCAAAGCAATGCTTTGATTCGGGAGCAGGTCAACTCATCAATCACTTACAAGTTCTCTCGACTTGTAAGAAAGAAATTTCTCTTGGGAGATCCTTAAGACTCTCAAGAGAAAAACACACTTAGGAATCCTCACGATTCCTAAGGAGAAAATACACCTACGAGATCTTCTCGACTCGTAGGGAGAAAAATCTTATGAGATCCTCACGGCTCATAAAGTTGGAAAGCCTTAGGAGGCAGATCTGAACCTGACTCCTAAGCCACCGCTGTCCTACAAGGAGATCAAATAGATTATCTACAAAATGCATTTACTAAAAAGGACATACCACCATGAAACAAATAATGTCTTTTATTCATGAATCAAAATGAATACAAAATATAATCTATAAAAGAATCAAAAAATACTCTCATTTAGGAGTAAGTGCAAAAGGAGAATAAAAAGAAACATATACATTTGTTTAAGCCGGCGGACGGTTTAATAGATTCGTCGGTTCATCCTTCTTCCGCTGGGTCTCAGCTTCATAATTTGTTATTGCTATGAGACAGGCCTCCGCTTGAGACTGTTGGGCCTGGTACGAGGCGAGCCGACTTTCAAGCTTCTTTTCGGTAACTTTGTGAGCTTCAACCATCTCGCGGGTAAAAATGACGGTTTTATCAATAGCTACCACCTCCCTGATAGCTTCTTGAAGCACTGTTACGCCCCGCCTCCCGGTATACGACGAAGAGGGCGGGACTGGTCCGCTACGTATTTACTGTGAAGTAAATACGCTAAGCGTATCTAAGCAATATAAAGGTAAATACACAAAAGACAGGATATAATAAACAACTTTATTTATTAACATTCTTTTGTACAATGCATGAAAAGTAAATACAACTGAATAAAAAACAATGCCTAAACAATGGCAAAACAGAAATAAAAGTACTGAATGGAAAGTGTACAATGACTAGAGCTCGGGGTCTTCACTGAACTGGTCCAAGTCTTCAGTAGTGGGCTCGATCTCTGACGGGTCCAAATCACCTGACGACATTCAAAGAAGAAAGAAATAGAATGTCGTCAGCGAACAGGTCGCTCGGTAAGTCCCAAAGATAAGAGGAAAGTAAAATAGACAGAATAAGAAGGTATCTTTTAAAGTTGTATTATATTGTTGTAATGTTGTGTTAACGCTGTTGTTTGTAGCTTGGTACAGAAGAATACCAGTGTATACGAGAGGAGTCTCTATATGCCAGAGACTAGAGGCAAATGTAAATACAAGGCTCCGTTATACAACCCAGAACAACGGCAATTGGATTCATATTAGGTGTCTTAATCTTGCAGTCTCGTGCCACTTTTAACACCTTCCGTACCAATCTACCCCTTAAACCCCGTAGTGTCGTGTTTGTATTGTATTGTATTGTATTGTAAATTGTATTGATTGTATAATTGGATGACTGACCAAAACCATGATATCAGTAAACGGGTGTAACCGTAGAATCATGTAAATGGAATAACTGTAGAATCATGTAAATGGATGTATATCCATGGTTCGGTTCAGTCAAGTTGTATAATAGATTCATGGATTCATGTTGAATTGGAATATTGTAGATTGTAGATTGTACTTGAATCATATTCAAATCAGATTATAATGAGACTCAAACTGAGTCAGATAATTAGAAAAGTAAATTGAAGTCCTGATTGTTTTGATGTTATCGGTAACCGCTGCACATGGGCGGCAGGATTTGTGTATTTTTCAAAGACGATTACCGTATTGATAACACCATTGTTAAGTTGTCTACCTTAGATAGGCAAGCACCCACTTCTCCGGTTCTCTGAGACTTAAGAGATTGGTCCCGCTTAAACCTATGTTTACTATGGTCCTTAGGGTAATTTATAGAACTTGAGGGGGTTTTATGTAAAAAAAAATTTATATACTTTTCAAAATACACCCCAAGTATTTATTATTCGTCTTTAGAGTTGTAATGAATGTAGATTTTATATTGTGATATTTCTAGTGAAAATATCCTAATTTCATAAATAAAGGTATTTATTTGTAATATTGATTTGTATGGAATTCATTGTATTTTAGTGAAAAATAATTCTTGTGACATTTTTAGAAAAATTGGAATAGTTGTAATAATTCAAAATAGATATTTTTATGTTACATATACATATATTTATATGAAAATAATTTTAGTATATATATAATATTCTAGAAATCTCTTTTTCTTAAGATGTCGTATTTTAAATCTTTCGAGACCGAATGCTCCTTGCGGAGGTCTGCATCACGCACTACTAACCCCGAGGATGTGCGATAATCCTCACCATCCCGAACGGGTTCCCCAAATGGGTTGTAGCGGCGCTTTGCAAAGATTTGTATAAATACTAATCATTAAGGAAAACGGTTTTATTAATTATGGTATTTAAATGAAAAGTGTCGTTTTCCCGTATTCTATGTTCTAGGGTCTCCTAACTCAACTAGACTGCTCCTAATAGGTCCAAAGCGACAAGTTGTAAGATATACCTCAAATCGACTCTTCACCGCCAATTGTGGCCAGGTAAGTACAAGTGAAGAAAGGAGGGATCCACTCACGAATCACCGTGAGACGAGCCTTTTAAAGTTACCTTTCTCACTTGTCTAGCCTAGACACCACAAAGTCAGGTTTAGATAAACGACCGAATGCCCACAACCTTCCTCTGTCCTAATGAGTGTGACAGTCCTTAATTGGCTGAGTCTAGATATTTTTATTATTAGCTCAAAGGTTATTTATTTGTAAAGATGTATCAATACTAAATCTTTTAGAAATGGTTTTATTAAGTAAAGGGTATTTAAATGAAAATGTTTGTTTTCCCGTATTCTAAGTTCTTGAGGGTATCGTGTTATGTTGCATATGAGTGTGTAAGGAGGTAGGTCGTTACCTCGTGATCTACTTAAAGGTATAGCAAGTTTAATGGAGTTAAATATAGAATTGAAACAATGTGGTATTTAAGTGAAAAATACGATAAATTGAAATAGCCATCATTTTATGGAATGAAAATTGATCAATTTGGTTGATTAGTGTTTAATAGTCAACATGAGAGAGTTTAAGCATAATTGTATTAACGAGAAGTGAAGTTTTATAAGAAACTGAATCGGAAATCGGATTTGTTCTGATTCCGTCGGGTTTTGTAAATCCGTATTTTTAGAATAGAAAAGAGAGATAGAAAATGGGAACTTACGGGTTTCGATCAAAGACAAGAGGAAAGTGGATAGGGAGGAGTCGCCGGTGCGTCGTTTCGTCGCCGGGAGTTCCTAGGGTCGTTGCCGGAGCTTCGCCGGAGCTTCGTCTTTCGCTCACTTCGATTGCACACAAGGTTTCTAGTGAATTCTTGAGAGTTGGCTCAGAGTTTTGGGGTGAGGGGGTAGTGTTTATAGGTGGTATTTATAGAGTTAGGCTAGGGTTAGGGTAGGTGAAAGGTTAAAATGAAAAATGTGATAAAATGTATTAAAAATGTATTAAAAGTGGAGTAATTGGGGTTTTAAAAGAGCTCTGGAAATGGTCTGAGGCTAAAATTTTACTGGTGCATAAGGAATGTGAAAAGACATAATTTTCATGTTGGGGTCGTCGCCGGAATCGGCCGACTCGGGGGTGACTCGGCCATGACTCGGTCTGGGGACTGAGTCGGCCGAGTCGAGGCCGAGTTAGCCGATTTCCGGCCGAGTCCGGTGGCCGGAATCCCCCCGACGGTTCATCTAACCTCTGGCAATATTACATTTTTGGGTGTAGTGGGGTTTTTATGAGATATGCACGTGTAAACCCTTGGTATTCTAAAGGTTTAAAAAAATCAACATTAAAAATAATGTGGGGTATGTGATTTGAACTCTGGTGGCTTGGTTCAGCAGTGCAAGATATTACCAATGAACTACAAGCTCCTTCTTGTAATTATGGAGCTAATTAATTACTTAAACTAATAACAGTAAATGTAAATACCCCAAGTATACATTAATTTTTAAAGCAAATTTTGTACACTAAAAATGGAGTTGTTACATTCTTTTAACCTGTAATTAAAAAGCAAAATAACTACTTATATCTTGTGCTCGGGCTAAAATACCCCTTTATGGATTTTGAAAAAAATATTCGAAAAAAAATTGTATAGGAAAATTAAGGTTGTTACAAGCACCCGCCAAAGTTCATACGCACGAGTGGTCTTGGCCGTGAGTTCAGCTTGAAGTTCCTCCAGCGCATTGGAAGCCAGCTCCCTCTCTGAAAACTTTTGGTTGAGCTTCTTCTCACATGACTGCAGATTTGCTGCGCACCGTTCAACCAGCCCCCGCAAGCTCGCCTTTGCAGCCACGACCTCTGAAGGAAGGCGCGTGCACTCAAGGCTATGTAAGCAAGCCTCCACCCGCCGACAAAACTCGACCCAGACATGCACCAATGTCTCATCATGGTAAGCAGCAAGAAAGGGAAGAGAAATGTTGGCTTCAGCAGCAAAATCTCCGGCCATGATCGAGCTACCAGCACGAAGATCTTCGATGAGAGCCGACAAAGAGTGAAGGCTTTGCTTCACCATCCGGTCAGATGCACGTAGAGCATAAGGGCCAGGTGGCATAATGATGCGAGATTCCAGCGGGGCAAGAACGGGCAAAGCTGTTAAGATTCATAAACAATCAGCGAGATTTGCAAACAAAGAGTAGAGGGAACAACGTCGAAACTTTGCTTACCCACAGTCATGCAAGAAGGGTTTAAAAGATCTCCAGGCCCGTCAAGGATCTCAACTTCGTCGTCAGCTTCCAGAACTATAGAAGACATTAGCATCGTTATACGAAATAATAGTAATGCCATGAGGAGGGGCAGATAACACTAATCTTGCCTAGAAGAGAGGACGATGCGTTGCGGGGATATTGCCTGCGGAGCGGCCATCTCGAGCAAACGCTGGAAAGATTTCTGGGGGATAGGTCCGCGATGGACACCGCCAATCCTCGTAATTCTGAAAAGACGGAAGGATTCAGATAATGAAGAGATCATTAAAACAAAAGATAGAAAAATATCTTCGATACTCCTCCCGCTTTGAACATGAGGGATAGCAGCTTCGGCGGCCTTCTCCATATCCTCAAGCACATCATCGGAGACATTTGCTAGTGTGACGGCTATCAGTCGAGCAGCGGCGGCCACCACTTCAGGGACGGCGATCTCAATTACCTGTTCTACCATCTCCAGGCCATCACCAGAAAGATCCATTAAATCCACGGCCGGTAAGGACACCTCTTCAGGGTGCACGGGCACAGGGGGAACAGAAGCCGCCAATAGAAGCTTTACAGCAGGAATAACAACTGTAGCGACCCCCTCCACACCTACTGGTGTCTCATCGGAGATATTTACAGAGTCCACGGTCAAGACGCTACTCGAGCTCAGATTCTCTGCCATGGCCGAAGTCCCTGCAAAGTTTTACGAAGATAAGAAGACATAGAAAGCAAACCAAATTACTTGCCAAAGGAAAAATACAGAAAACGTGCATAACGATACGCCAAGATGCCTCGAGTATAACCTTTTCAACCCGACGTTCCTTCCTAAGAAGGTATGCTCGCCGAGGTTCTAGGGTAGATTCATGGCCGCCGGTCCACAGTGACAACTCATCTTCAGAAGCGGCTGAGATAGGCTTTTGAGGGCTATCTCGCCCCCCTGCTCCAAAGGACCTATAAATACTCGCCGTATAGATGGAGGATCTTCGTAGAATATTACGGCAGGATAGGAACTCTTCGAAACGCGCACGTTCTCGGTCTCATCCTGGGAACGCCTTATAGTCTCAGCCAATTGTGCGGCTTCCTCGGCAGATGAACCAGGAAAAAGAAGACCATCATCCGGCTCTTGCATAGATATTGGTTCATCTTGAATGATAGGATCGGATTCCATTAAAAAGTCAAGCAAACCGGTGACCGTCTTCCTCCTTCGTTTCGACCCGGAACTAGCGCTGGAGGATGATCGCTTCCTTCCCTTTGGCGCTTTGGTGCGACGTTGCCCAACCTTGCCTCCAGTATCCTCTTTTGGCGGTGCTACCGATAATGACACTGCCATCGATGACGACGCAACTGATGGAACTGCTACTGACGCCTCATTAGAAGCCCTTGCCTGAGCTCTAGTGCGCATCGGCATACCAACTGTGGATGGAGTCAGGCCCGCATTCACTGCCTCAGGAATAAGTAAGGCACCAGTACCCCTCAAGGGAGGACGAACCATTGTCCGCGGTCGCGGCGGGACTCCCATAGCCTGGATCGGGGCGGGAGCTCTATATCCAAAAAGTATCCTCTTCTCTTCAGCAATGATGGGACCAACTCGGTGGCGGTACCAACCCGTAAAAGCCCCCACACACCTTGGAATGCAGTCGGCCTCAGGGATCATGAAGCGAGAGCCGGTGTTTAGCCGCATGAAATGATGAGTGGCGTCACGAACAACTTCCAAAGATAAGCTGGGCTCCACTATGAATGCCTCGAAGGGAACACCCTGGTTATAACCTAATTTCCGGGCAAAGCGGTGTGGATTATACCGCATAAAAAGAACCGCATCATTTCGACGGAACACCAAATAACCCGGTCTGATCGAATACAAGTGCATGGCTTCCCTAGGCTTCAAGGATGGTGCTCCTTCTTTCGATAAATCAAACAGCTGCTGAATAGGTCCCAAAAGAGCTGAGAGGACTCGATCATTGAATACAATCCCCCCTTCGTTGGCATAAGGATTAAGCAGCAAACGAAGAGCCCCTAACTGAGTCGGATCAGGAGCAGAAGCGTCCACCAACCGCATGAGCCACGGGAAGGTATAAACATCATAAAAACCCGATCTCTGGTGCGCAGCGAATGCCCCTAACACGTGCATTTCAATCCACGACGTAAAATAATGAAGAGAGAAGCTCACCACATCCACACCTGGGGTCGAAGTATTGGCCGCAGTGCTCAGCCCATGATACAAGTGCGATAACCCTGCAATGCCCACGGCTAGTCATGTCCCTTCGGCAATGCGATGAGCAGGATAAATGACCGAGGCTCTCATAAAGCGACAATGCGTTAGAATGACAAACCAACTAATCCAAAGGCTGATAAAACCGACGAAGAAGGTTTCTTCATCCATACCGGGGGCCGCAATTGACTCAAAAGGTACAGCCGGCAAGATTGGGATGTAAAACTGTGGCAAATCTTCCTCTTTGGCCGGTAGCTTAATTAGCCCAAACTCGAAGGGGTCGTTAATAATTGCGAATTTCGGAGCCTCCTTTGATAGGACGTCTCCACGAAAGAAGCAGGCGATAAAACTTTTAAAAGTGACCCCTTGTTCCTCTGACTCTGCGAACAGCTTCTCGAAAATACCCAGAGTCTTGATTAGACTTGGATACTTGTGACGGACGGCATTTTCGGTCGACAAGCCGTCAAGTGTAGCAGGCACAGTTGTGAATGCATACTCGTCAGGAGGCAGCAATTCTTCATAAGGCGCTCCCCTGATCGGCAGACAAGAGATCTCGCGAAACTCTTCCAAAGAGATCGAAACTTCGCGATCCCCTAACAAGAAAGTGTTGGTAGGAAGATTCCATTGATTTAGGAAAGCTTTAACCCACCAGACGTGGGGAGACTGATAGTGAAAGAGAGACGCGTACATCGCCTGATAAAGCCCGACCTTCTGCAGTCGCGCACGATGGGCAGACAAGATATAACGAACCCAGAGAAGATAGCCCGTTAGATGGCGAGGGGTAAGTCTTATCTTATAGACTTGTCCCCAGGGCTGGGCTTCAACTTGGCAAATACAACGCCCCAAGATGTCTATGGCTGGCAAAGGGTGGTTTGGTATCCCAATTGTCGACGGCTCAAGCCGGCCCGTAAGAGTCTAATCCAGCACCTCCATGGCAAAGGCAGTCTGCGGACGCTCCATCGGCAAGAATGGGTGGAGAGGCTCTGTTAGCACCTCGCAAAGAAAGCTACGGCGGCCCCGAATGATATGCCCGTACCAGGTTCCCCACAAAAATAGGTTGGTGCAATCCGGGTCATGAGCCCTAATCATTGCCATCACTTCTTCGTCAGACGGTGATTGAGGAAAATCAGCTTCCGAGCGGGTAAAAGGAAAGTATGGAAGAGAAGCCATTGTTCCTGAAATAAGGGAAGAGAAAACTGTTAATGAAACCCACACGTGCATATATATATATATATATAGACAATGGAAGAAAACGACAAGCAGCTTATTCCATGGGACCATTGATTGCAAAACATATGGGCCCCACAAAATCAATATGGCGGCTCACTAATGATGAGGCAGGGTAATCATTATGAGAACAAAAAGTGTTAGTGTATATGCACTAGGGGCCATTATTGTATCATACTAGTTTGTATATTACTTAATGGAAGCTTGGGATATTCACATGTATATAACAGTCTTGCTAAACATGATAGTATGCTACTTGGTTTTTTCTATCTTAATATATGAGTATACGTATTGATAGAGCTCTTAGGATCTTGCTTGACTACCAGCGTTGTGATGGCAGTCACACTAGTGGGGGCTGGGTAGTCTACAAGCACATCCTCATTCAGGTCCCTAGTCGTTGGATTATCGAGACAGGGCATCGATACTCCGGAGTAGACTAGTGTGTACGCTTCTCATCCCAGTTGGGGAGATGGTCTGTTCCACAGCCGTCAGTACGTCGTACTGGAGATAGTATGCAGGTGCTCGTTAGGTTACGGGTATACCGGACATGACTCACAGGGAACTATTGGTTGGTTTTATACCAGTCGTCAGTGAACAGTTCCCAGGTGACATGAGTACAGCATAGTCCGCAGACTTGACACTGCTACTTCGCCTCGAGTGTGTCCCACTGTTCTTAGATTGCTACCCTACCACGGCTCAAAGGAGTCGTGCAAACAGGTAGCAGTTGGGTGCAGTCCCGAGCACTTGGAGGCAGTGGCGGTTAGACAGGATTCGTCTCTCCCGGTATTGGGGGTTGATATCGCGCTGTGTCAGAGAGCCATTACGCAAAGTCCCTGGCCAGGGCAAGCGAGATTTGCTGGTAGGTTCCAGTAGTTTCTCAGGGTGTAATGGGCTTCGCTCCGACACGACTTATCCGGCTATTAGGGGACTGACGCTTGCCGCCCCCTAGGCCCGATATGCGATAGTCTTAGACGAACAGACCGGACTGTACGGAGATTGTCACATCAGACTCAGTAGGAGTTCGGATGGGTTTCCTCATCGACCTTCTTATCGACATCTACCTGGGGACCGTTACGTACAGCTAGTGCCGCTTGCGGTCTGTGGTTAAACCCACTGCCAGCGTAGTAGTCGAGTCTCTAGAGTCCCACACACAGAGTTTCCCTACTCCAGGCGAAACGATATAGAGGTCATATGGTTTTACGACAAGGGTTTGGACGCATACGTGTGTTTACGTACGCATGATATCCGGACAGTTTTTACTAGTCGGCTTTGGTTTAAACCAGTTACTAGTATCCGGTTATTGGATTTATACAGTCTAAAGTTTTTCCGTGTTTTCACGGATAGAAGGGGCGTTCTCGTAATTGCGCGAGAAGCTTCTAGAAGATGGTGACTAAGAGGGTTAAGGTGGCATATACATTAAATGAGATTAGTGAGTCATATGGATGATTCATCCATGTCATTAATGCATCATAAATGCTTAATGACTCATGGAGATGAATCACCATTAGATATTTATCAAGCATGGTTGTAAATCATTTTCTTTTCTTTTCTTGAAAAACAATAATGCTTGATATATATTATGATAGCTCATTTTCTCATCTCATTCTTTTGCTCACTTTCTCTCTCCTCAAGCTCTCTCTCTTCAAACCCTAATCCTCCCCTCTCATGTGTTGAGTACAAGGATTAGTTAGACTACTTAATCCATAACCCTCACTCTATATCATCTAGGTACTTTGATTAGCACTTAAAGAAACCTAGTTGCCTCAAGTTTAGAGGCAAAGCTTGGAGTAAAGCTCTCGTGGTGGATCGTCTACTACTTGGAGAAGGCCGAGGAGGAGGTGGAGTTCGTAAAGACGAAGGATACGGTTCTCTAGGTATAATCACTTCACATAGTAGTTTAGAACTTCTATGATAGTTGTTAGTTATCGTTTAGCTTCGATTCATGCGGTTAGTCGATGTTTAAGCAAAGAACAAGATCGTTTTTCATATTTCCACCTCCCCGCAAGTCGTGGGGTGTTGTATATCGACTTACAAAAAGAAGATTCTCAATAAATGAATAGCGGAGTTCAAACATCTCTGCACATTCCCCCAAGGAAAAGCCCATCATGAACTCTGTGCAAATCAAACAGAATCTCTCCTAAATTTTTTTGTCAAGAACAACTGAGGATAAAAATCCCAAGAGGTCTTCTTGTTAGAACTAAGTTCTCTGAGGGAATTAAATTCCTTTTGAACAGAAGAAATAAATTCCAAGAAAATTTTCATAGCTGAGCTCTTTGGAATGGAATTAAATTCCAAAAGAAAACAAGTACCATCATTGATCCCCTAAGAGCAGAAAAACGCCTAACATTGGGGGCTTACTACCTAAAGATCGTGCATTCTTAGAGCTCGGAAAGATGAGTTTTTATTAAAGGGAAAAACCCTTGGCGTGGATTTAAAATCCAAAGAGAATTTTATAAAAAAGTTCCTCGGCCGTTCAAGATCATTACCTAAAGAAAATATTCTTTTTTGGACAGAGCTAAACTTTGAAATTTTTTGAACAGAGAACTAAGCTCTGAGAAAGAGAATTAAATTCTCAAAGAAATTGAAAATGGAGGAAGATGAAGGAATGAAGGCGTTACTGATGAGACCGCTGCATTTATAGGATATGATAGGAAACGGTTCATCTTCCCCGTTCCCTAGGCAAATCCAACAGCCACAAAGATGACAGTGTTGCATTCACGTGCAAACACGTAAGAACAACGCTGTGGGGGCATTTGTTTCCTCATGGGAACTGAATAAAATACAAATAAAGCAGCAAGAAAAACACCCAAATGGGGCATCACGTGCTCACATGTGAGCAGACCTCACGTGCAAACATGCGACCTTTTTATGGGCAGATTCTATCTGCGCTTGAATGCCTAATTGATAAAGTCACGTGCCCACACGTGATAGGCTCTTGAACCCACTGAATTAATAGAATTAAATTCTAATTAAAAGGAATTAAAAATGTTTGTTCCCTCATGGGAACTGAATAAAATATATAAATAAAGTAGCAAGGAAAATGCCCAAAGGGGGCATCACGTGCCCACACATGACCGGGTCTCACGTGCAGGCACATGACCTTTTACAGGCAAAGACTATAGGCGCTGAATGAAATAAACAATTGAAAATGCTTAATCAGTAGGGTCACATGCCAACACGTGATGGGTTTCTGAACCCTCTGAACTAATAGAATTAAATTCTAATTAAATGATTAATCAGTGGGGTCGCGTGCCAACACGTGATGGGTTCCTGAGCCCTTTTGAACCAATGGAATTAAATTCTAATTAATTGCTTAGGTCACGTACCAACACGTGATAGACTCCTAAACTCTCTGAACCAATAGAATTATATTCTAATTAATTGCTTAATCAGTGAGGTCACGTGTCAACACGTGATAGACTTCTAAACCCTCTAAACTAATAGAATTAAATTCTAATTAAAGGGAATCAAAAGCACTAATTGGAAATATTTTCCTAGATTTTTCCAAACAAAAAAGATTGTACTCTGTAAAGTGGAGCACCGTTGGATTAAAAATCCAATGGCGACTAAAAACTCAACAATTTATAGAAAGATTCTATACAAAGAAATATTTTCCTAAAACTTGCCAGGAACAACAAATAAAATATCTTTTGGATTAAAAATCCAATGGTGAATGAAATTCATCGAATGATCTAAAAGATCATGTTGGTTATAAAATCAATCAAAATCTTTCAATGAAAAATTGACTAAACAAACTGATTCTTTTCTTTCTCCTATAAATAGGAGCCAAGAAGAGAAGAGAAGGGGGGATACAACAACAGATAGAGAAGATAGAAGAGAAAAAAGAGAAGAGAATTTAATTCTCCAGAGAGAAAAGAAGATCCCTTCAGAGAAAAAACTCTAGGTAAGAGAAGGAAGGAGATCATTCTATAAGCTCCCACAAAACAAAAGAGAATTTAATTCTCAAACCAAGAGTTTAACTCTTCTAAAAAGAACTTAGCCCTTTCTCTGGTTGAAGATCTGCAGAAGCGGATCTCCCCACAAATTGAGAATTTAATTCTCATTG
This sequence comes from Agapanthus africanus, assembly GCA_030015575.1. Classification (NCBI taxonomy): domain Eukaryota; kingdom Viridiplantae; phylum Streptophyta; class Magnoliopsida; order Asparagales; family Amaryllidaceae; genus Agapanthus; species Agapanthus africanus. The sequence continues at coordinate 401,768,015 of CM057349.1, read as the reverse complement.
GGGAGATTCTGCCATGCAGATCAAAAACTTAGAGCGAGAATTGAGTTTAAAGAATTTAATTCTTTCAAACATATAGGAATTTAATTCCTCTAAATAAAATTAGGGTTTAACCCTATCAAAAGAATTTAATTCTTAAATAAGGGATTTAACTCTCCATGCACGTAAAAGAGATCAGTATCCAACATGATCACGTGGTAACACGTGACCCCCTTTCTTTGAACCAGAAAAAGAGATTTCCCAAAGTGTTTAACATTTATTTAAAAGGGAAAAGGGAAAACAATACAGACAATTTCTCTTTTAGGGTGTATCACGTGCTCCCACGTGACCCTTAAAATGCTCCTCAAAACAAAAAGGAGTAAAGCCAAGGTAGTTTCACTTTTTGGGCGTCTCACGCGTTCCCACGTGACCCCTAGCAATTATCAAACAAAATAGGATTCTACCTAAAGGCAATGCCCGCCTAAAGGATGCCTCGTGTGTCCCCACGTGACACCTGACAAACACCATTTTAAAGAGAAAATGGGGTAAAACTTAAGGATTAATATCCAACGCATGGATACCCATCACGTGTCCACACGTGATGGTCATAAAGGTCAAGTGTTTAACACTTATATGCATATTCTGAGAGTAAAATAAAAGAAGTAAGGCCCAATCTTCAGGCGCCTCACGTGACCCCACGTGAGCGCTTCAGTTTTAGTGCTTAACACTACTTTAAGTGCCTCATGTGGGACCACGTGAGCGCCAAATGTACTCTAGTGTTTAACACTATATTCGAGCCAATCTTAGCCCAAATTAGCTAAGTCTTCCAGAGGCAAGCCCCCCTTCAACTGAACCCCAATTATACTCTTGTCTTTCAAAACTGATCATCTCATATGGCATTCAAAGTGATTCTCAGAGCCTTCCAACCAACATTGGTTCAAGGATACATCTCTTCATACCTCTGATATATCTCGTTGTAATTCTTCAACGTCTTCAGAGAGGTGACGGGTCCCAATAACCAATAACTTTTGGTGCGTCCCCAAACGGTTGAACCAAAACCAGACAGACTATGACGTCTTTAAACTGGACTATGATGTCCTTAAACCTTACGGACTGTGGGGTCCTTGGACTCATGGATTATGATGTCCTTAAACTTTACAGACTATGATGTCTCTAAACCATCATGGACTATGAGGTTCTTAAACTCATGAACTATGATGTCCAAAAACTTTATAGACTATGATGTCTTTAAATTTCATGGACTATGATGTCCTTAAACTTACGGACCGCAAAGTCCCTAAACTAAAACAATAGAGCCTAAATGCTCCTTTTTTGGATCTAAATGATCCTGTTAACTAGATCTTAGTCTAAAATTAGACTCTAAAATTAGACTAGCGTATCCTTAACAAACCGTTAAGTTGATCTTAGTCTAAAATTAGACCAACGTATCCTTAACGAACGTTTAGTTGATCTTAGTCTCAAATGAGATTAATGATCCTTAAACCCAACCCAAAACCTAAATCTAAGAAAATACGGATTTGGCATAATCCACACCCTACGGGCGACAACATAAATTAGTCTCCATATACAATTCACGGGCAACCAAAAATAAAACAAACACACATGACACGAAGTGACCATCTGGAGAAGGAGAAAGTTGTTACCCCGATGCGGTAACGTAATTAACTGCAGGGGCTTGCGCCTGCAGGGAAGAGCGTCCCCACAATCAAAAAACCCCTCAAATGAGGGGGAATCTGACGAAGTCTGCTACAACGGCCGCATCCGTCTAAACCTCCGATATATGGTGCCATAAATCAACTTGGCATCTTCGGAGATGTGGACGGATAAAACCAAATAACATCTGCCCCCAAATTCAGGCGAGACGTTTTTCTTTCCCGGTTTTCAGTGGAGAACACCTACCTAGCTTGGTGTTGACCTTGACTTTGACTTGGTCAACCGGGGTGCAATTTTCGACCCCAACACTTGGACCTTGAGACTTGAGACTGATAGAACATTACATTGATTATTGATTTGACTTACCTGCTTTACCATTACATGTACTGGTTATTTAATGCTCATGTCATTATTTTATACTCACCGTTTTATGTTTATCATCATTGCAAATTATATATGTATATATTGCTGTTGTGTCGCTCTGACGACCCGAGTATGCATGCTCAGAGTAGAAAGAGTAGACCCGTCTGATTTCTAGGAGATCGTGGATATCTAGACCAATGAGCCGGCCCAATCGTTCCTTTCATTTTCACTGGTTAGTTGTTGAATTTGCTGCACACAGTTCTCTTTTCACCTGATAGTTTTGGTGACTGTATTATCTCATCATCTGTGTTATATTACTGCTACCATGTACTGCTAGAAGTCGAAGTGTGACTACGGCAGGATATTTTCTTGACCGTAAGAGTATGGCTGGCCTTGTCACCCCTTATGTTCCGTATTTTGGGAAGCGCGACGTGACATGGTTCTTTTGATATCAGAGACAGGTTATGAATGAGATCACAATGTCCGACTAGGGCTTGACAAGTTTTAATGGTGGCCCATACATGTCAATTCTGCATAAACCATGTAGATCCGGGAGTAGTCTGGAGTATTCCAGTATACAAAGGCAAGACATTAAACAATAATTATTAATCTCCTTGAATCCTAATCCATGAATCTTGAATCCATCTTGAATTCTTCTTCACCATTCCTGACGATACATCAACACTCGAGAATCAAGAAGACGAAAGATGACAGCGTTACCCTTATCTTTTCTTACCTTATTATGATTTCCTCCTTTTGAAAATTTCAAAGACGAAATTTTAAGGAGGATAGATCGTAGTGACCAAGATTTTCACATAATAAATAGAAGCTATTATATTTTTATTATTATAATTTTTTAGTAAAATATATCTTCATGTTGTTTTGGTGTTAATTGTTTTCATTAAAAGTGTTTTTAAAAAAAATCATATTGAAGGGAATGAATAGTGAAAGGATTTCTTATTTTGGAAATATATAACTTTGTCCTAAAAGAGTTTCTTATTTTAAAAAAGATACTTTTAGAAAAAGGGAAAGTTAGATTTCATTATTTGAGAACAAGAAATTTTAGGAAAGGTTATTTTATTCAGGTTTTATAGTATCATTGTTGTTTCTCATTTGTGTTTTTTTCATTTATGTGTTTGAATACTTGTTTTATAGTGATGTTATTTATTTTGTATTATTCTAATATTTTATATATTGTGTGTTGTTATTTGTTTACAATCATTGTCCATATTGTTTAATTTCATTATTTTTGTTTGCGGCGTATGGTTTTGTGTTAGATTTATTATATTGTTGTTATTTATTATATAAGTCTTTATAGTTCCTATTTCTGTGTCATGTTATTTTGTGATTTTTGGATTTTATAAGATTTTAGAAAAGAGAATTTAAAAAAAAATTATTTTGCTACTACTTTGGACGGAAAAGGTTTTAAAAGAAGAAGAAGAGTTGTTTCCTATTTGAAAATATTTAATTTCTAAGTGAAAGAAAAGAATTTAAAAATGATTTCTAAAATTTTCTAAGTTTATTCTAAAGATAGGCTTTGAGGGAAAGGAATTATTGGTTTATTTTATTTTATTTTATTTAAGTTATCTTATTTCACAGTATATTTTAAATTCATAATTTATTATAGGTTTTATACATTAAGTTATTAGCTAGAGGTGTTTGTTCCGTGTAGTCTTTTGTTGCATTTTGTTTGTTGGACTTGTAACTTTGTTATTCTATTTTTTATTATTCATTACGAATCATTGTGTTAGTTTACTATTTTTCTGTGTATTGTTTTACGTTATTATTGCTAACTTATGTGTTAGTGATGATGCTCGATATCGGTGATCTCCCAAATCCTCACACTTGGCTGATAACGTGTCCCGAAGCTCACAAGAAAGGACCTACAGTGGCCGACCAGGCCACTCCTGTGCCCGTCCCACAAACAAACGTCGGCTCACCTCCAAGCCCCCTACACAATTGGCCTCCTCGGCCTCTCAGCTCGTCTCCGGGCTACCCCAGAACCAAGATACCTCGGCTCTCCCGCTCGTCCGCGAGCTCTCCCACCGAGGTCATCTTCCTCGGACTTATCGACCGACCAACGGCACCGCTCACAGGCGCAACCGCCATCCCATGAATCTCGCCACGCGCGAGATATCCGCCGGCCACATCCCACGTTCCACGCCATCACGATTCCCCATTAACAAGCCTGTCTCGCCATTAATGCGGGATCCCGCTCATCACGCGGGCGTGACGTCGGGAGCGTAACAGCCGACGTGATTCTCACGCCTACCTGCCTGCTGCCACCGCTATATAAACCCCTCCTTCAGACGGTTCAAGTAAGCCATTTTTTACTCCACTAAGCCGTTACTCCGCTCGGATTTCCTCTCTAACTTGACCGTCGGAGGGTCATCGATGGTACAACCACACCGGGACTTCCTTGCAGGTAGCTCGGACCAAACAACCTCAAACCCATTGAGATCCACACGCTCCAGGAGTTAGCTTCCAGATCCAATATCAGCCGTCTATCGCCGCCATCAGCAGATCAACGGAAGGTAACATCTTAACGTGATCCGACCCACGTCAGCTGGCGCCGTCTGTGGGAAAACTTGATTCCATAAAAACAAAAAGTTCATCTTCCGATCCCAACCAATGGTGAGCGGTCATCACGACGATCCAAGCACCAGCCGCCGCCTCCCCCTCAATGGAGACGCGGACGAATCCCCTCCTCCGACGAGCGTCTACAACGCCCTAACCGTCCGGATAGACCGACTCACGTCTTTCGTGGATGCCCTCGTCCGTGTCCAAACTGCGGGGCAAGCTCCCTGGGTCGCCGCTCCCCCATCTCGGGACCGGGACCCCTGCAGGGGAAGAGAAGACTCCGCTCGCGTCGGCACCGCTGACCACCGCCTCGCTGCCTCCTACGGCCGCAGATCCCCCGGGTCGATACATTCTGCGACCCGCTTGGCACCCCACGGTTCAACACCGAGGTCCATCGCCAGAGCGCCTCGCCCCGAGATCCTTCGCGCACCTGTCCCTCCTGAGGAGATGTCGGTCAGCTCGCCTGTTACCAGGCATGACCGACAACCCCTCGACGGGGTCGCGCGGACAGGGCTCGTCACGGCAGCTCAAAGACTACCTCGCCCGGGGATCTAAGGAACCTCATCGAAAGGAACCGGAGCCGCGGCCCGACACGGGCCACCGACAGCATTGGCCAAAGATTAGAATGTGCCGAATCGACGGGATACCATGGCCGGCTCGATGCCCTCGAGAAGAAAATCGAAGGTATGCATCGGGAAGGTCACCGTTCGAGCGACGGGGCTAAGTACGCCGCCGACTCGCTCACCAAACCATTCACCGAGGAGCTGCTCGCCTTCCACGTCTCCTCTCGCAACAAGCCCCCGAAAGTGTCCCTCTTCGACAGCAAATCTAACCCGAAGGACCATTTGGATGCATTCACCACGGGAATGAGCTTCCAAGATAACTCCGACGCCGCCCAATGCCGAGCTTTCCCGGCCACCCTCATCCGCTTCGAACGAGACTGGTTCCGAGGACTCGAGCCACGCTCGATCTCAACTTTTGACGAGCTAGCCACCCAATTTCTCGACCACTTCATTGGGAACAGGAGGCAAAAACGCACAGTCGACCATCTCTTCACAATCTAGAGTAGGGACAAAGAGACATTCAAAGCATACGTCACCCGCTTCTACAGCGCCCTTCTCGAGGTACCAGAGTACCGGGATGAGACGGTCATTACGGTGCTTAGGTCTGGTTTTAGGCAGAAGGAGTGGTTACGCTCTTTTGCATTAGCGCAACCTAAGACCATGGCCGAGGTAAAGGCCTGGACCGAGCGTGAGGTCCAGCTCGAATCCGAGGTGAACACAAATCTCCATGGGGCAGAGCAAACCGACCAGAAGAAAAGGGCAAGGAAAGAGAGAAGGAGGCTTGAGCGGTCAAAGCCCTACTCCCCGAAGTTTCAAGAGTACACCCCGCTCAACATCTCCCAGACCGTACTGCTAGAGGAGGCTAAGGGCGAGGGGTTCTTCAAGCTTCCCCCGATCACGTGCATGGCCTCAAAGCGCACCCGGGGCTCCTACTGCGGGTTCCACAGGTCGCAGGGCCACTCTACGGAAAGCTGTAAGTAGCTCCAAGACTACATCGAGGAACTTATCCGTTCGGGACACCTTGCAGCGTACTTGCGAGACAAGCGGCAAGCTGACCGCGAGCAGGAGCAGCGTCCCCCTCCCGGTGAGCTGACAATCGGCCAAATCATGGTCGTATCAGCGGAGGGTATGTCGGGTACCTACGAAGCTCAGTACCCTATGCCGGGCATAGAGGCCAACAGATATCCAAGGGGCTCAAGATGCACCAATAAGAGCATCTACTAACGTGTACTTCTTTTCAAGGCAATGTAAACCTTTCTTGAGAACTTTTGTTTATGTAATAAAGGGATCAATAAAACATTGCAAAAAGAAGGGTCTTATTTATTCAAAAAGGTACTATGGGTTTCTCAGCCGTACATCCAAAAAGAAAAATTACAGTAGCAGGGGAAGGGGGTGCAGGAAATATTGCTCGTGGTACTCCGAGGATATCTCCGCCAACCGAACCCTCGCAGCCTCAGACCTCTATGCCGTCCATGGACGTTGGCGTCGTGCCTCAATTGGTAGCACTCAAGGATGAGCGCCACCGAGCGGTTTCGCTGACCCGCAGAGATCAGGCCGAAGCACCGCAAGGACCTTAGCTTACCAACCGTCTCGTCCTTCAGCTGTTCGGATAAGGGGTTGTAGAGCCCCGGTGATGCCCTCCAGATGGAATACATCAATAGCTGGAGCAGGGAGGAGCCCCGGCGACGCCCTCCAGATGGAGTACATCAATAAATGGTCCTCAATGCGGCCAACTACTAGCTGCACTGTATCCTCGGTGCAGTATTGGTCATAGAGGTACACGTCCTCAAAATTCACGAAGTCGGGGATCGTAAAAGGGAAGTCCTCCATTCTCACGTTTGGGTGTGAAGAAAGGAGTGATCAACACTCCCTCCACTTTATAGCCCGCTTCGCCTTCGAAAATCCAACAGTCGCCCGTTTCACCCACAGCTGTGCCGCCACATGGCAGACCTTGAGCTTTTCTCAACGAAATCGAAATGATGCAGCTCCGGCGCTTCGCCTCCTCCACGCGTTCATGGTACGTGTCACCCACGATTGTCCCTCTTCCCAAAGTCCCCACCAAGAGGCAGCCGAGCGGCTACCCTGCTCAGCTATCCCTGGTTGGTAGTTCCCTACCCCAAGGCGCCAGGGATCAAAGCCCTCGCCAAGAGGCAACCGAGCGGCTTCACTGCTCGGTCCATCCTTAGCAGGCCTCCTACCGCCCCTCCCGAGGTAGGGATGAAAGCCCTCACCAAGAGGCAGCCGAGCGGCTACCCTGCTCGGCTATCCTTGGCTGGTAGTTCCCTACCCCACAACGCCAGGGATCAAAGCCCTCACTAAGAGGCAGCCGAGCGGCTACCCTGCTCGGCTATCCCTGACTGGTAGTTCCCTACCTCTCAACGCCAGGGACCAAAGCCCTCACTAAGAGGCAGCCTAGCGGCTTCCCTACTCGGCTATCCCTGGTTGGTAGTTCCCTACCCCACAGCACCAGGGATCAAAGCCCTCGCCAAGAGGCAACCGAGCAGCTTCACTGCTCGGTCCATCCTTAGCAGGCCTCTTACCGTCCCTCCCGAGATAGAGATCAAAGCCCTCACCAAGAAGCAGCCGAGCGGCTACCCTGCGTGGCTATTCCTGGCCGGTAGTTCCCTACCTCACAACGCCAGGGATCAAAGCCCTCACCAAGAGGCAGCCGAACGGCTACCCTACTCGGCAATCCTTAGCTGGTAGTTCCCTACCTCGCAACGCCAGGGACCAAAGCTCTCACCAAGAGGCGGCCGAACGGCTACCCTGCTCGGCAATCCCTGGCTGGTAGTTCCCTACCTCACAACGCCAGGGACCAAAGCCTTCACTAAGAGGCAGCCCAGCGGCTTTCCCACTCGGCTATCCTTGGTTGGTAGTTCCCTACCCCCACAACGCCAGGGATCTAAGCCCTCGCCAAGCGGCAACCGAGCAGCTTCACTGCTCGGTCCATCCTTAGCAGGCCTCCTACCGCCCTTCTCGAGCTAAGGATCTAAGCCCTCGCCAAGAGGCAGCCGAGTGGCTATCCTGCTCGGCTATCCCTGGCTGGTAGTTCCCTACACCACAACGCCAGGGATCAAAGCCCTCACCAAGAGGCAACCGAGCGGCTACCCTGCTCGGCTATCCCTGGCTGGTAGTTCCCTACCCCACAACGCCAGGGATCAAAGCCCTTGCTAAGAGGCACCGGGCAACAACCCTGCTCGGCCAGTCCTTAAGGATCAAAAGCCCTCGAAAGAGGCAACCGGGCCCACCCTTGCTCGGTTATCCCTGGCCGGTAGCTCCCTACCCTAAAATGCCAGGGATCGAAGCCCTCGCCAAGAGGCACCGGGAAGCAAAACTGCTCGGCCCGTCCTTAGTAGGCCTCTTACGGCCCCTCCCGCGCTAAGAATCAAAAGCCCTCAAAAGAGGCATCAGGGCCCGCTCTTGCTCGGTTATCCTTGGCTGGTAGCTCCCTACCCTAAAACGCCAGGGATCAAAGCCCTCGCCAAGAGGCACCAGGCAGCAACCCTACCTGGCCCGTCCTTAAGGATCAAAGACCTCGCCAAGAGGCACCGGGCAGTAACCCTGCTCGGCCCGTCCTTAGTAGGCCTCTTACGGCCCTTCCCGCGCTAAATATCCAAAGCCCTCACTAAGAGGCAACCGGGCCCGCCCTTGCTCGGTTATCCCTGGCCGATAGCACCCTACCCAACAACGCTAGGGATAAAAGCCCTCACCAAGAGGCAACCGGGCCCGCCCCTGCTCGGTTATCCCTGGCTGGTAGTTCCCTACCTCGCAACGCCAGGGATCAAATCCCTCGCCAAGAGGCAACCGGGCTCGTCCTTGCTCGGTTATCCCTGGCTGGTAGCTCCCTACCCCACAACGCTAGGGATCAAAGCCCTCACCAGGAGGCGACCGAGCAGCTACCCTGCTCGGCCCATCCTTAGCATGCCTCTCTGTGCCTCCCACGACTAAGGAACAAAAGCCCTCACGAAGAGGCATCCGGTCTATCTAAGTCTGAGCAATCTCCATCTTGACTTCAGGGCCATGGAGACACCGTCTTCCCGCCGGTCTTTGCACACTCGGCAAATGAACAGATTCAACTCGATGCGTAATTGCTAGACCAAGAACCGACATAACATGAAGGCAGTACTGTGCAAATACAAGTGTTTACCGACAAAGGAAAATACGCGCGCAAATACTACCACCAAAAGGATTTATTCACAAAGTCAAAGCTTTTACAAGGGTATTATGGGCTCCCCAGCCTTACAAAATGCCCGGAAGCCTACAAAATTCCCAATGCAACAAAAGAAAAGAAACAAGAAGACGAGGGGCTTCAGGCCTCAGGGCCAGGCGCAACCCCGGGGAGCTCAATATCTACCACGACTCGGGCTGCGTCTGGAGGATCAGCTCCCATCACAGGAGCCTCGGCGTCGCCCTCGCCGGGAGTCCCTTTCCCCGCAGTGCTCCCGGGGGCATCCCCTGCGTGTCGTCCCCGCGAGGATATTCATTCCGAAGCTCTTCATCGGGGAACTCCGGAATCCGAGCCTTAACGGCGTCGAGGGCCTCATGCCAGATGAGGGTAGTGGTTGCAGCTAGGTCGGTGTAAAAATGGTCCGACTTTTTATAGTTCTCCACCGCCTTCACCGCCCTGAGCTCGGCTCGCTTCGTCCCCTCTATCGCCTCCCCCAGCTCCTTCCGGAGGGTGCCCGTCTGTAACACCCGAGCCCAATAATACTATTTATATTACTAGTTGAGGGTTATATATTGCTCTCTCCAGTTATTCTGATTTTCTGGTGTTTATTGCTAAATTTTAACCGGTTAAGTCATTTTGGCACATAACAAATTTTGACTCCTAAAATGAAATTAAAAGTATCCTTGTTGGCCTACTCGTCGCCACTAGTCGCGTGGTAGCGTCCGCGTGTCGAGATTTCTTCCCGTTCGGCTAAACGGGCAAACTTGGACGACTACGCGCGCGTGCAAGTGTCCGACTTGGGGGCATGCATTTTAATCATTAAACACCTCTTTTCAAAATTTGGAAACCGCTTAAAATTCTATAATTTGAATTTGGAACATTTGGGCGCAACCCGGACGCGATTTGGAAATGTTTCATTTAGCGCCAAAAAGGCCCATTTAATTTAATATCCCAAAATTTAATATATACGATTATAATCTCCTTTTAACTGTTAAATCCCTCTTAAATTTTTCCAATTTGATTTTTAGAACCTCCCGTACTCTTTCCCCAGCCAATCGCTTGGCTCCATTTCGTCGTGGGCCCCGCCTCCTTTTTCCTTATCTCTCTCTCTCTCTCATCCAATAATCTCTCTCTCCCTCTCTCTAACCAATCTCTTTCTCTCTCTTCCTATATATTTCCTCCATGCCGCCGCCTTCGCTCTCCTCTCGACCACGAGAATCATCTCGTAACCTTAACCCTAGCCCTCGTACTCGCGCCGCCTCCCGTCGCCGACGACTCCCGCGACTCCCTTTCTTCCTCCTCGTCCCTACCCCGTCGTCGCCGTCCTCCTCCCCTCGCTGGACTACCACCAACCCGAGCCCTTAACCCCATCACCTACCCTCTGCAGCTCGCCGGAGAACGTGTCGTCGACCCTCATCGACGTCACTCGCGCCACCTCCGACCACCTCCTCTCCCCTGCGACCCGAACCCGGCCCTTAAACCCCCTCATCGCGCTGCACAACCGAACCAGCCGCCTCCAGCACTGCAGCCGCACTCCCGGGTCGCCGCCGGCGCCCCTCGCCGTCGAACCATCGTGGTTGCACTCTGGTGTCTCCCTGTAAGCATCCTTATCCTTCCTTTTGTGCACTTTTTCCCCCGCTGATCCTTTTATGTTTATCGTGTTGCTAACTTCGTTGCCATGACTTTTGCCGGAACCCGACCATGCCGTCTTGTGAACCCGACGCTCCAGCGAAGTACCCTGGTCCGTGTGATCCCGTTGTTCTCTGTTGGGACTCGATCCGTAGCCCGTGCACCCGTCTCGTGTTTTCTGCCGACTTTGCATCCGTGCTTTCCGGTTTGCGAAACCGTCGAGGCAAGTATCTGAATACTTGCTTAACATGCTAGCATACGAGATCTAGTCTTGCTATGTAGTGGAATATCATATTATATAATACAACAACTTAATGATGGTAATTGGTATTATAAGTTAAATTTGACAGTTGCAGTTATCTTTAACATGGAATCGTGATAATAGTTTCTCGTAATTAATCGATCCACTATCAATCCATATTTCAACTAAATAAAACAATTGGATCGTATTTGCTTTATTTGTTAAATCATTCACGAGATAATTATTATACTTAGTTTAAATTCATGTAGCTTCATTACTTTATGATTGTGGATATTGCTTCACCTTGTGGCTATTGCACCCAAGAGTGCCTGAACCGGTTAATAAGAGAATACAAAGCATCACTGTGTTTACATGGAGTAATTTACTGTTCCTGCTGTTGTTCCTTAATCGTTACTATATCAGTTATCAGCATACGTTTGATTGCATTACATATTGACCCGATTTTGATTCACCTGACACATGTACTGATACACCGGACATGACACCCTATACATACTGACCCAGCCTAGTGGACTACAACATGACTTGGGGTTCTTTTGGACCATTCCTGCTGTCTATCCAGACAGACCTACTTTTGATCATGTGTTGGCATTGATCCTTGACTACTGAATACCTGACCTGACATATATAACTTGGGGGTATGGGGAAATCAAAGATGAACCTGACTTGTAACTCGACAGTTCACTACCGTTCGAGTGTACACATTCCTATTCTGTGCCTAACGGCATGTCTCGGTTTCGACCGAGAATATTGTGGCCGTGATCCCGGGTATGTACGGGGTAATACCGAGTGTACACATTCCTATTCTGTGCCTAACGGCATGTCTCGGTTTCGACCGAGAATATTGTGGCCGCGATCCCGGGTATCTACGGGGTAATACCGAGTGTACACATTCCTATTCTGTGCCTAACGGCATGTCTCGGCTGCAGCCGAGAATATTGTGGCCGTGGTCCCGGGTATGTACGGGATACTATTGGGTTACATCGACGATTCATCAAATTGATTTCAAAGACTATAGAGTAGAAACCTGATAGGACAGTTTAGCCACCCGTGCACTTTACCCTGCTCTGTTATTGTACTGCTTTATTCATGTTCATACCTGCACTGCTTATTACCATGTTTATATTATATACTTGATGTCTTGACGCGCTGACGTCTGGGTTTTGCATGGCCCAGATTCCGTACCACTGTCGACGACCGAGCAGGAGTACTTCAGCCAGCAGGCTGAACTGTGAGTTCCTTAGGGTTTAGTTTATTTATTTCATTTCATTTCCAGATGTGAGCCCGCATTATGGGACGTACTGTTTATTCATTGTATTAGATCATTAGCTTCCGCACTTATTATTTATTGATTCTTATTATTATGGATTTGGACATGTATTAGATTAGCTTATTATCTTGTTCTTGATATCCTTACAACCGTAATGTGACTGTGGATGGATACTTCCTACCCACAGGTAGCATGGTTGGCTATGTCACGTGCTCAATCTTGCGTACTCTGGGAAGCGGGGCGTGACATGGTTCTTTTGGTATCAGAGCCATAGGTTAATTGGGTTGATTCTTTGTAGTTGGGTATTGCACCCGATACACGAATCAGAATACCCGTGATTAGGAAACATGTCCTGCCACCTTGACCGTTTTACCATTCTTGAATCACATTCTTCCTGATTATATCTTTTACGACGTGCAAACTTACTTTGCATGTCGACTCGGAAACCTGATTTCTTGTTATCCCTAGGACTTGGGCGACTTGGGTGGAGTTAAGTAATTGCGGCTATGATACCGCGGCATAGCTACAATGCAGTACTCTATTTAAGTATCTTGGAGTTCTAGCCTTGATCTATACTCAGAATCTATCATCATGCTAATGTTGGGTACTTTGATTTCCAGGAATATGGCCGGTCAGAATTTGAAGATGGACCAAAGATGTGCGGTCTTAGCCGCCAGGCGTAGAGTGATAAGGGGATTGCTGGAGAATCTAAAGGAGCAAATCGAGCTGGAACCAGCACCTGCACCGAAACAAACGTCTGTACGTAGAAGTATTCCGGTGAACAGGCGCAGCATAGCACCAATGAAGAAAACAATTGTGGGTGATCGGAAAGGGAGCGTGATTTGTAACTACTGCCACATACCCGGACACGTGCGAAAGGAGTGTCGTAGGAGGCTGGGACTCTGTTTTAGATGTGGAGCGGCAGATCACACCGTTAATGCTTGTCCGTCGAAGCTTCGCACGAGAGATGATATACAGAAGCCTCCGCAGAGACCGTTCCAAGGGCAGAAACAGCTTACTCAAGGACCAAATCAGGCTCGAGCGTTCACGTTGACAGCTGAGGAAGCTAAGGCATCAGGAGAAGTGGTTTCAGGTACTTTGCTCGTTCATGGTTTTCCCGCATTGGCATTATTTAATTTTGGAGCATCCCACCGTTTTATGTCATCCAAATTTATAACTACACACTCGATTACCTGCACAACCCTGTCTAGTTTTTGGGACACACACACTGGGAATGGGAAAATCATAGCTAGTAAGGGATGTAGAGATTGTACAGTTGTTGTTTGCGGACGGGAGCTCTTTGCAGATTTCTTGGTGATTGATACGGGCAGTTATGAAGTAGTCTTGGGAATGGATTTTCTTGGCACTTTCCACGCACACATTGATTGTAGGGCAAGGAAAGTAATTTTCCAGATTCCCGGACACCCTGAGTTTAGTTTCATTGGAGGAAGCAGTTCTGTCGGGCCAGTCGAGTTTAGGGCTAGGCCGACGAACAATGTTCTTGCGGCTATGGTAGTGGATAGTGATGAATAGCCGACAGTTGTCCGCGACTTTATGGATGTGTTTGAAGACATTTCGGGCTTACCGCCGAAGCGAGATGTGGAGTTTGCGATTGACCTTATTCCTGGTGCAGCGCCAGTATCAAAGTCTTATTATCCGATGGCACCGGTGGAATTGGAAGAAGTTAAGAAACAAGTGGGTGAATTACTCAAGAAGGGATGGATTCGAAGCAGCAACTCACCTTGGGGAGCTCCAGTTCTTTTAGTAAAGAAGAAGGATGGCACGAGAAGGATGTGCATTGATTATCGAGAATTGAACCGGGTGACTATTAAGAACAAGTACCCGATCCCTTGCATTGGAGAACTTTTTGAGCAGCTTAGTGGCGCGAGGGTATTCTCGAAACTGGACTTGCGATCAGGATATCATCAGGTCCGAGTGAAAGCAGAAGACATTTGCAAGACGGCGTTTCGAACTCGATATGGACATTTCGAGTATCTAGTGATGCCCTTCGGAGTGACTAATGCGCCAGCAATATTTATGGATGTGATGAACAGGATCTTTTTACCATTCTTGGACCAGTTTATTGTGGTATTCATTGACGATATTCTGGTGTACTCGAAGAGTCCGGAGGAACATGCTGAGCATTTAAGGATCGCATTGCAGACGCTAAGACAAGAGAAATTATTCGCGAAGATGAGTAAGTGCGAATTCTGGCTGGAAGAAGTGAAGTTTCTGGGGCATGTCGTGTCGGGCGACGGAATCGCCGTCGATCCCGAGAAGATTACAGCAGTTCGAGATTGGCCTATTCCAAAGAATGTTGCGGAGATAAGAAGCTTTCTTGGACTCGCCGGTTACTACAGAAGATTTGTGGAGAACTTCGCTCGTTTAGCTGAGCCGTTAACCAAGCTTACGCGTAAGGAGGTACCGTTTGTTTGGACGGATGGATGTGCATTGGCCTTCGAGACGTTGAAGCAGAAGTTGATAACCGCCCCGATCCTGACCGTACCGGATGATTCAGGAGGACTGGTGATTCACAGCGACGCATCTGGAAAAGGATTGAGATGTGTTTTAATGCAGAATGGGAAAGCCGTCGCTTACGCATCGAGACAACTGAAGACTCATGAGAAGAATTATCCGACTCATGACTTAGAGCTTGCAGCCGTGATCTTCGCCCTGAAGACTTGGAGACACTACCTTTTGGGCGAGAGAGTCGAAGTCTTTACGGATCATAAGAGTTTGAAATATGTGTTCACTCAGAAGGAGTTGAACATGAGGCAACGCAGATGGTTGGAGCTGATGGCCGACTACGACCTCGATCTTAAGTACCATCCGGGAAAAGTTAACGTCGTGCCAGATGCGCTAAGTCGGTTACCAGCAATTCAGATATTGACTGCACAGAGAGAGATCATTGCGGATTTTCGGAGATTTGACTTGGAGGTTGTGCTACCACATGCTACAGGACAGTTGATGCAGTTGCAAGTACAGTCGTCCTTAGTTGAGAAGATTAAAGCGGTACAATGGCAGGATCCTAGACTGCAACAGTTTCGAGAGCAGGTTGGAGCCGGACTACGAACCGATTTACTGATCCATGAAGACGGTTCGTTGAGATATGGTAGCCGTGTGTGTGTGCCAAAAGGAGATGTGCGTGAAGAGCTTATGAGGGAGGCACACAGTTCAGCTTACTCTGTACATTCAGGAGGGACAAAGATGTACCGAGATATTCGACAGCATTTCTGGTGGGAAGGTATGAAACGGGAAATTGCTCGCTTCGTGGCTAAGTGCTTGGTGTGTCAGCAAGTCAAGGCTGAACACCAAAGGGTTGCTGGTTTGTTGCAACCACTTCCGATTCCTCAGTGGAAGTGGGAACATATAACCATGGATTTCGTGACGGCTTTACCGCGGAGTCCAAAGGGCAACAATACAGTATGGGTGATTGTCGATCGGTTGACCAAGGCAGCTCACTTTATTCCTTTTCGGGTTGGTCAATCGACAGAGACTTTGGCAGAGCGGTACATGCAGGAGATTGTAAGATTGCATGGAGTACCGGTAAGCATCGTGTCCGATCGGGACACTCGGTTCTTATCACACTTCTGGAGGAGTTTACAAGAAAGTTTGGGGACTCGATTGAAGTTTAGCACAGCTTATCATCCTCAGACTGATGGACAATCAGAGAGAACGATCCAGACCCTTGAAGATATATTGAGAGCTTGCATGTTGGACTTCAAAGGTTCTTGGGAGGATCATCTACACCTGGTGGAGTTTTCGTACAACAATAGCTTCCAAGCAACTATTCAGATGGCTCTGTTTGAAGCACTGTATGGTCGTAAGTGCCGTTCACCTGTTTGTTGGGATGATGTTGGTGAACGAAGGTTACTAGGACCAGATTTGGTGGTGCAGACAGTCGAGAAGGTGAATACAATCAGGAAGCATATGAAGGCAGCTCAAGACAGACAGAAAAGTTGGGCCGACACGTCAAGAAGACCTTTAGAGTTCGCCGTGGGTGATTTGGTATTCCTGAAGATATCACCGACTAGAGGGGTGATTCGCTTTGGAAGTCGGGGAAAGCTTAGTCCTCGATTCATTGGACCCTTCGAGATATTGGAGCGTGTTGGAGAGGTAGCGTACCGGTTGGCGTTACCACAGTCATTAGCAGGAGTTCACGATGTGTTTCATGTGTCTCAACTACGGAGGTATGTTCGTGATGAGACTCATGTCTTGGATCATTCGGAGCTGACTGTACGGGAGGACCTAACCTTTGAGGAGCGACCAGTTGAAATCAAGGATCGAAGAGAAAAGGTTCTTAAGAACAAGGTTATCCCTCTTGTGCTAGTCTCTTGGGGTAATCGATCGCATGGAGAATCCACTTGGGAGCGAGAAGACGAGATCCGACAGAAATTCCCTCACCTTTTCCAGTAGTTAGCTATCTTGTACTCTTGGAATTTCGAGGACGAAATTCTTTTATAGTTGGGTATGATATAACACCCGAGCCCAATAATACTATTTATATTACTAGTTGAGGGTTATATATTGCTCTCTCCAGTTATTCTGATTTTCTGGTGTTTATTGCTAAATTTTAACCGGTTAAGTCATTTTGGCACATAACAAATTTTGACTCCTAAAATGAAATTAAAAGTATCGTTGTTGGCCTACTCGTCGCCACTAGTCGCGTGGTAGCGTCCGCGTGTCGAGATTTCTTCCCGTTCGGCTAAACGGGCAAACTTGGACGACTACGCGCGCGTGCAAGTGTCCGACTTGGGGGCATGCATTTTAATCATTAAACACCTCTTTTCAAAATTTGGAAACCGCTTAAAATTCTATAATTTGAATTTGGAACATTTGGGCGCAACCCGGACGCGATTTGGAAATGTTTCATTTAGCGCCAAAAAGGCCCATTTAATTTAATATCCCAAAATTTAATATATACGATTATAATCTCCTTTTAACTGTTAAATCCCTCTTAAATTTTTCCAATTTGATTTTTAGAACCTCCCGTACTCTTTCCCCAGCCAATCGCTTGGCTCCATTTCGTCGTGGGCCCCGCCTCCTTTTTCCTTATCTCTCTCTCTCTCTCATCCAATAATCTCTCTCTCCCTCTCTCTAACCAATCTCTTTCTCTCTCTTCCTATATATTTCCTCCATGCCGCCGCCTTCGCTCTCCTCTCGACCACGAGAATCATCTCGTAACCGTAACCCTAGCCCTCGTACTCGCGCCGCCTCCCGTCGCCGACGACTCCCGCGACTCCCTTTCTTCCTCCTCGTCCCTACCCCGTCGTCGCCGTCCTCCTCCCCTCGCTGGACTACCACCAACCCGAGCCCTTAACCCCATCACCTACCCTCTGCAGCTCGCCGGAGAACGTGTCGTCGACCCTCATCGACGTCACTCGCGCCACCTCCGACCACCTCCTCTCCCCTGCGACCCGAACCCGGCCCTTAAACCCCCTCATCGCGCTGCACAACCGAACCAGCCGCCTCCAGCACTGCAGCCGCACTCCCGGGTCGCCGCCGGCGCCCCTCGCCGTCGAACCATCGTGGTTGCACTCTGGTGTCTCCCTGTAAGCATCCTTATCCTTCCTTTTGTGCACTTTTTCCCCCGCTGATCTTTTTATGTTTATCGTGTTGCTAACTTCGTTGCCATGACTTTTGCCGGAACCCGACCATGCCGTCTTGTGAACCCGACGCTCCAGCGAAGTACCCTGGTCCGTGTGATCCCGTTGTTCTCTGTTGGGACTCGATCCGTAGCCCGTGCACCCGTCTCGTGTTTTCTGCCGACTTTGCATCCGTGCTTTCCGGTTTGCGAAACCGTCGAGGCAAGTATCTGAATACTTGCTTAACATGCTAGCATACGAGATCTAGTCTTGCTATGTAGTGGAATATCATATTATATAATACAACAACTTAATGATGGTAATTGGTATTATAAGTTAAATTTGACAGTTGCAGTTATCTTTAACATGGAATCGTGATAATAGTTTCTCGTAATTAATCGATCCACTATCAATCCATATTTCAACTAAATAAAACAATTGGATCGTATTTGCTTTATTTGTTAAATCATTCACGAGATAATTATTATACTTATTTTAAATTCATGTAGCTTCATTGCTTCATGATTGTGGATATTGCTTCACCTTGTGGCTATTGCACCCAAGAGTGCCTGAACCGGTTAATAAGAGAATACAAAGTATCACTGTGTTTACATGGAGTAATTTACTGTTCCTTCTGTTGTTCCTTAATCGTTACTATATCAGTTATCATCATACGTTTGATTGCATTACATATTGACCCGATTTTGATTCACCTGACACATGTACTGATACACCGGACATGACACCCTATACATACTGACCCAGCCTAGTGGACTACAACATGACTTGGGGTTCTTTTGGACCATTCCTGCTGTCTATCCAGACAGACCTACTTTTGATCATGTGTTGGCATTGATCCTTGACTACTGAATACCTGACCTGACATATATAACTTGGGGGTATGGGGAAATCAAAGATGAACCTGACTTGTAACTCGACAGTTCACTACCGTTCGAGTGTACACATTCCTATTCTGTGCCTAACGGCATGTCTCGGTTTCGACCGAGAATATTGTGGCCGTGATCCCGGGTATGTACGGGGTAATACCGAGTGTACACATTCCTATTCTGTGCCTAACGGCATGTCTCGGTTTCGACCGAGAATATTGTGGCCGTGATCCCGGGCATCTACGGGGTAATACCGAGTGTACACATTCCTATTCTGTGCCTAACGGCATGTCTCGGCTGCAGCCGAGAATATTGTGGCCGTGGTCCCGGGTATGTACGGGATACTATTGGGTTACATCGACGATTCATCAAATTGATTTCAAAGACTATAGAGTAGAAACCTGATAGGACAGTTTAGCCACCCGTGCACTTTACCCTGCTCTGTTATTGTACTGCTTTATTCATGTTCATACCTGCACTGCTTATTACCATGTTTATATTATATACTTGATGTCTTGACGCGCTGACGTCTGGGTTTTGCATGGCCCAGATTCCGTACCACTGTCGACGACCGAGCAGGAGTACTTCAGCCAGCAGGCTGAACTGTGAGTTCCTTAGGGTTTAGTTTATTTATTTCATTTCATTTCCAGATGTGAGCCCGCATTATGGGACGTACTGTTTATTCATTGTATTGGATCATTAGCTTCCGCACTTATTGTTTATTGATTCTTGTTATTATGGATTTGGACATGTATTAGATTAGCTTATTATCTTGTTCTTGATATCCTTACAACCGTAATGTGACTGTGGATGGATACTTCCTACCCACAGGTAGCATGGTTGGCTATGTCACGTGCTCAATCTTGCGTACTCTGGGAAGCGGGGCGTGACACCGTCGACTTCCTCAGGGAGCCGACGAGCACCTTGGAGTCCTGAAGCTTAGCCTCGGCGGCCTCGGTGGCCTCGCGGCACCTGGCGACCTCCTGCTTCTCGGCCGCAACCTCCTGCTTCCAGGCTGCCACCTTGCCCTCTAGGGCGGTGACCCTTTCCATCGCCGCCTCCAGCTCCAACTTTGAGCTCTCCTCCAGCGAGGAGAGCTCTCCTGCTGCTCGCATCGCCGGAGCAATTTCCTCTTCCTCCATCTGGACGACAAGGGAGACGTGCTGGAGAACCTGAAGAAATCAGAGGACGGTCAGAAAGAAAGGGGGGCACCAAATCTCACGAATGATATGACGCTGAGTGAAAAATCAAGTGAGGAGCGAGCACTAACCTGCACGGCCTCTTGGGCGATGGCCGCTATTTGCGCCTTAAGAGTTCCCCAAGGGACCTTCCCCCCGGCCGACCTCTCCATGTCTGCCAGCAAGCTGTCAACAACGGAGAGCCCCAAGGGCACCTCAAAGCGGAGGTCCCCCTTGTCCACCAAGATCGGGGAGGCCGGGGTCCGCGGAACTGTCCGGGGAAACCTCTTGAGAGACGGCCCCGGGGAGTCGATCTCTGTCTCCAGAGCCTGGGCCTTCTGTTCCCGAACCCGCTTTTGGCTCGGCGCCTGGCTACGCTCCGGGGCATGGCCCGCACTCGAACGCCGAGATGGGGCAGCTGCCTGGGAGCTGGGGCCGACGTCGGACGGGAGGAGCTGGCACCTCCAGCTTTCGATCCCTTCTTCGGCTTGCGCATGGCCGCTCGGAGTTGGCTCAAGTCCATGGGTTCTGCACAAGACAAAGTACACTGGAGTCAGCAACACAAGTAGAAATGAAAATAAACACGAGGCTAATAGATCGCCTGCGAGCTCCTAACTTACCGACGAACTGGGCGGGGCTGAGCCCAGCCCAACTAAGGGCCCGCTCAGAAAGCAGCACGTCGGCCTGGGGAATGGGCTCCCACTCCGCCACTCTCACCGCATCGGGATCGTTGGACTAACTCTACCGCTGGCACCTAGACCTAGACGACTGGGTAGGCACGGGCCAGTCCTCACTCTCCGGCGGCCCAACAAAGAAAATTTTCTTCTTCCAATCGTGGATGGAAGAAGGCACAACGACGACTCCCGACCCGGCAGCACTCCCCCGTTGTTTCTTGAAGGAGATGTAAACCCACCATGGGTCGCCTGTGCGAGTGCCGGGGTGACGTTTGTAAATGAGAGAGGAGGCAAGGGTGGACAGCCTGAAAGGGATCAGCTGCAACTTCAAACGGACCGGGAACCCGAGGAGAATCCTCCAGGAGTTTGGCACTAGCTGGCCCGGGGCTAACCCGAAATGATTCAGTGCTCTAACAACCTCGGGGGAGAAGGGAAGGCGCATTCCGGCCCAAAAGGCTTCCAAATACAGGGCAATCTCCTTGCCCCGTACCTGATATGCCCTCTCCCCCTTCCCCGGCCAAATGCAACGTGTAGCCGGGAGGAATATGGAAACGAGTCCGAACGGTGGCGAGCTCTTCCTCGTACCTCACCGTGGACGACACGCCAGGCGCATCCGCGACCTCCACTCTGGGAACCGACCCCATCGAGCGACCCTGGGAAGAGGATCTGACCCTAACTCCCTAGGAGGGCTCCGATCCAGAAGAAGAATGAGAAGAGGAAGAATCCGCAGAGGGCTCCCCAGACTCTACCCTAACTACATCTACAGACTCCTCAGAGGAAGACATCTAACCTGATGAAGATGAGTCCTCGGGAGAGAAAACGCAGGGATCCTGACCTAAACAGGAGAACGCCGAGCTGACAAAACTAAAGACGAGATAATTATGAAGAAGAATGGGCCCTCATATGGACCCCACTTCTATTTATAGCAGCTGGCGTAACACATCCAACGGCCTCAGTCATCTCCCGCCAAGACGACTCTTCGCACTCAACGACCGCCATTGCTCCATCTGTCATGTGCACATTGGCCGCACTCCATCGGGCGCAGGGAACCTGCGGCCCGTCGCATCAGCCAACCAGCGCCAGACACGTGGGCAGTCGTTTTGGTGAGTGTACCCACGATCCGTCGCACCCTCTTTAATGCAAAGATCTCACTCCTGATTCACTGGCGTCATCCAGAAAATACAACTGATTGCCCGGGACCACGCCCCGACGATATCTTTGAAAAGGAGCTCACCTCGGGTGACCCGGCAGACCACTCTCGACCCGACCTATGATCTGGTCGGGACGAGAGTGGGGGGCTAATGATGATGCTCGATATCGGTGATCTCCCAGATCCTCACACGTGGCTGATGACATGTCCCGAAGCTCACAAGAAATGACCTACAGTGGCCGACCAGGCCACTCTTGTGCCCGTCCCACAAACAAACGCTGGCTCACCTCCGAGCCTCCTGCACAATTGGCCTCCTCGGCCTCTCAGCTCGTCTCCGGGCTACCGCAGAACCAAGATATCTCGGCTATCCCGCTCGTCCGCGAGCTTTCCCGCCGAGGTCATCTTCCTCGGTCTCATCGACCGACCAACGACACCACTCACAAGCGCAACCGCCATCCCGCGAATCTCGCCACGCGCGAGATATCCGTCGACCACATCCCATGTTCCACGCCATCACAATCCCCCATTAACGATCCTGTCTCTCCATTAATGCGGGATCCCACTCATCACGCGGGCATGACGTCGGGAGCGTAACGGCCGGCGTGATTCTCGCGCCTGCCTGCCTGCGGCCACCACTATATAAACCCCTCCTTCAGACGGTTCAAGTAAGCCATTTTTTACTCCACTAAGCCGTTACTCTGCTCGGATTTCCTCTCTAACTTGACTGTCGGAGGGTCCTCGGTGGTACAACCACCCCGAGACCTCGTTGCAGATAGCTCGGCCCAAACAACCTCAAACCCATTGAGATCCACACGCTCCAGGAGCCAGCCTCCAGATCCAATATCAGTCGTCTATCGCCGCCATCAGCAGATCAACGGAAGGTAACATCTTGACGTGATCCGACCCACGTCATTTAGTGTTGGTTATGATAATTTCTTGTATGTATATTTTGTTTTTGTTTTCAAATGTCATTTTGGTTAGTATTAACATATGCGTAGTCCATGCGTTTTTTATTGCATATTGGTAGTGTTGATTGTTAGGATATGTTACAAACATTGTTTATATTACTAATTTTCTATTTATAATATTTTGTTAGTCTAAAATTATTATTTTCATTGTACCATTTGCGCAGTTGTTAGTTGTAGACATTTTTATTGGAAAAAGGAATTTTTTTATGAAAAGTATTAGATATTGCCAAGTATTTGCCTGGAATTTTTTTAGATTGTTTTTTCCCCGTAATTTTCCGATAATTACTAGTATTTTGATCGACTTTAATAACGGTTTGAAAAAAAGCCTTTTGAAAAAAAAATATATAATATAGAATTATGTTGAATTCATTTGCATTCGCTTGGCTTTATAAAAGAAAGGAATTTTTTTAGAGAAATTGTTTTAAAGAATTTATTTTGAGACAACACTATCTTTGTATGTTTAACCCAGTCCTAACAGCCTCCTTTAAAATAATTTCGAGGACGAAATTATTTTAAGGATGGTAGATTGTAATGTCTGCGTTTTATCTATATTTTAATACAGTCTTCGTATGTTTTCCTTCGTATCCTTTTATTTATTTTAGTTTTTTCGAAGATTTGTTTTAGTAAGTGTTTTTTTTTGTGGGGGGGGGGGGGGAAGGGATTATTTTTGTAGGTGAAAATAGTTGGAAACGAGTAAGAAATTATTTAGAATTTATCTATAAATTTTCCATAATTTTTCGGTATTAAAAAGTATTTTAAAAATTATTTATAGAAAAGCAAATAAATTTTATAAAACAGCTTTTGCAAAAACAAACTAAACCTTTTTTAAAAACCGATCACAAACCCAAACCTGAACAGAACCCAGGCCAATAGCCCAAATCCCATACCTCTATATAACCTAAGCTATAAAACCCTAGCCCTATTATTTTTTTCTCTCCTGCATGCCTCGATCCCAACGCTGCCAATCACATCCTTCTTCATCTTTCTCTCACTCTCGTTCTCTTCTCTTTCTTCATGAACCCCACACCAATACCATGCACACCCAGGCCACCCCTCTTCTCCCATTGTCGAGAGCTTCACCAACCGCCGCCGCCATCTTCATCTTCCTTGTCCTCCTCACTCTGCGAACCAAACATCCCAAGCAACCCTAGCTCCTCACTGCCGTCATCCTCGCCACCTCCATCAACTCCGTAACCGAGCCTCAACCGCCGACTTCACGGTCGGTATCGCCTTCGACCCCTCTCATCGGCGACCCCCCCTCGACCACACCCTCACCTCCTCCTCAAAACCGGAGCTGAGCCCCCTTCTCTTCCATGTCCGGCTCCACTCCTTAGCCATGTACACTCGCCAACAACACCCCTTCGCCGCCCTCTCTCTTGGCCGGCCAACCCTCTCACCCTCGCTGCCCCGCTTCATCCCTCGCAACCAAATCCGCCACATGTTCGACGTTTTGCCCCAACCAAATCCTTGACTTCGACGACCTATTTGACGCTGTTCCGAGCAGAAAACCGTGGCTCTAAGACCGGGAACGAGTTCGTGCGAGCTCCAGGAACGTTTCTCCACTACATCGCTCCGATCCGATGACGTACCGACGATGCGCGCCAAGTGTTTGGTGAATTGGCTCAACAAGCTTTCCTTCGTTTTCTCACGTTCTCATTGTGAGCCGTGCACCAGTAAAACCCCGAGGCAAGTGTCTATCGCTTACTTGCCTAGGTCTGAAGACTTGGCATGATTTAATCACTTGTTACTACATTTATTTGGTTCATATCACTTCTTTAACATGTGCATGTATTAACATGTATTAGCATTCACAGTGCCTACATTAGCATATATTAGTGTTCACGTGCAGTGCATATATTAGTATATGCTAGTATTCACAAAGCATATTTTAGAATATATTAGTATTCATGAGCATGGTATTCGCATGCAAGTTTATAGTCATTTATAACATTCTTATTTCTGTCTAATACGTTTTTATACCAGTGATGTACATATAGCTACTATATTAGATAAATGTTAGCATATATTGATAATTTCAATATTACTAATAAGATGAGCATAATATATTTTAGTCATTTATGAATCTTGGTTGTGGTGTTTGGGATCAGCAGTATTTAAGCATTATACTTGGCGCATGATTAATTTAGTAAACATTGGTGTATGCATATCTTCCTGATATCCGTTTGATTTTATCCGACATCCTGGCACTTGATTCTTCTTGAGCCCTGACAATTGAATTACCCTAGGCCTTGTCACTTGATTTACTGTGAGCTTTGGCTCTCTGTCACATAATTATTATAAGACCTTGATACTAAACCCGATTTCATGATAGATGCTGAGTGATTCGTGATATGACATGTTGCAGAACAACTCTTATTACTTTTGATCTATACTAGATTATCATTGACATGGATTGATTATATTATTATGACCTTACATTATCATAAATTATAAATGGATCAGTCAGCATCTTGGATTATGATATTTTACCAGTTTGGACTTGTTGTTTATTGGGGAATTGAAGGGTGGAAATACCTGTGCACTCGGATGATATTCACGCTAGACAAATATTCATCGTAGTCATGGGACACTTTTCGGGGATGTTCACGCTACTACATTGATTCATATTATTGTTGCCGTCCCAGGCACGAGCACCCTGCTTCCAGCTAGTCATGGGATACCCCAAGTATACCAGTACGTCCATCGGTCAATTCCATCAATACACACCATGTTTGATCTGATTTGACCCTTAGACTAATACCCAAATGACCTGACTTCCAGATTGACCTTTAGATTGACTCTGTCCTGACTCTATTATTGATATCCAGTTTGACATCTTGTTCACCTGCATCAGTGCTTCCTGCATGTTTGCCCTTCTACATTCTTATTCATTTACAGCACGTGTTTTCACATTACCTTATATGCATGACTTTTCCATACTTTCGGTTCACCTATTTTCATATATTACTATGATTTACTGTTATCACGTGCATCATACTCCTCTGCCTACTCCTTTTATATTGTTTTGCTCAATTATGCACGTATGATTTATAGTGAATTTTGCAAGTTATATGACATTGGCTGCCATATTTTACTCGTATCATAGTTAATTGCATTCTTATCATATCATGTAATCGTTATACCCTCATTGAATAGTGACCATATATATTGATATCCTAGCGACCGTGCTACATTACCAAGTGATAAGTGTTAGTGATTGGATTGTGGCAAGTGCGTTAGTGTAAAAGCGTGATTGAATAATGGAAGTGATACGTATTTGTACACAATCAATGGAACCATTTAGTTACTGCATTGTCGACGCTTATGAGGCATATATAAGTATAGCTATAACTGGTATGGGACGGGTATGAAAGCACTTATATTAGTATCATAGGTAAGACATCGAGGACTGCCCACTTATCTTGGATACCAGTCGAGACGTGCTTGATGGAGACCCTATCTCCAATTCTCGTGTAGACTTGTCATGTAGCGACTAGTATTTAGATTCATGGTCAGTGTTTGATATATACCGCGGGGTGTGAGGTGGTTTGAGTGTGTGTTCAATCAACGGAATCTCAGGAGTCCCACTGCTGGGATATTTCGTGATTTCATGATTTTGATACTGATTGTGTTATTGGTTCTTACTGATCGTGATTCGGGCCCGTGTTTCCTTGCCTCTGAGGCTTATCCTTGGATTGGGAATACTCATGTGGTGGTTGACGCTCATACTCGGACTGACGATAGGTTAAGTAACTTGGACCTTGAGACTTGAGACCGATAGAACATTACATTGATTATTGATTTGACATACCTGCTTTACCATTACATGTACTGGTTATTTAATACTCATGTCATTACTCTATACTTACTGCTTTATGTTTATCTTCATTGCACATTATATATGTATATATTGCTGTTGTGTCGCTCTGACGGCCTGAGTATGCATGCTCAGAGTGGAAGGAGTGGACCCGTATGATTTCGAGGAGATCGTGGATATCTAGACCAGTGAGCCGGCTCTATCATTCCTTTCATTTTTACTGGTTAGTTGTTGAATTTGCTGCGCTCAGTTCCCTTTTCACCTGATAGTTTTAGCGACTGTATTATCTCATTATCTGTGATATATTACTGCTACCATGTACTGCTAGAAGCTGAAGTGTGACTACGGCAGAATATTTTCTTGACCGTAGGAACATGGTTGGCTTTGTCACCCCTCATGTTCCGTATTTTGGGAAGCATGGTGTGACACTTGGTCTTCACTCCGGCGCTTACTCTAATGATCTTTTGCTTGCTAAACAGCCGGCGAAACTTTGTACGAGAACTCGGTCTATTTGGACTGACCTAGTAACCGCTGCATACAATCGTCCCAAGACAAAGCTGTGGATTTGCTACCAATCGACTTCAACCTGACGCGTCATATGTTCACAATTGTTGAAACCACTAGCCACAACAAAGTGAGAAGTGGGTGATGGCCAATCAATACAGTTCTAGCATGATTGGTGGGTCCTAGATAGGTCTTTGAATGGGCGAACGATAAATGACGATATGGTTTCTCATTTCATGACGGCGGGTGCTTGGGATTTGCTGAAACTTGAGAGACTGCCGGAGTTTGTTTGCACGTCTATACGTGAGATACAATTGAAGCCTACACTTGATAGATTAAATTGGCCAAGGGCGGTTTGAGTTCTTCGGTATGTACTGAATTTCTTAAATGCATTATTGAGAGAGGACAACGTATTGTCAACCCTACGTTTACAACGACAAAGCTTAGGATGACTAAACAAACGGATTAGTTTGCATGGAGATTGCTTAGTGATCGATCTGCCGACTACAACTTACTTGATTTCGCGCCATATTTTAGTTGAGCCACATTGCTATGTGTGAGTTGACAGACAAAGAGTCAACCGTGTCTCAGTTTGGCGAATGTGATGGATGAAAGAATATTTTAAATATCCCGTCAATAGAAACTGGTTTTAATTTGTGTGGAACATCACTCGTCACAACTAAAGATGCACTATCTGCTAGATCGCTAAACCATGATCCAAAAAGGATGAGGCTATTGATTTATTGGCACCGGCTTGGTGGAAGTTCCGGAAAAACAGACGACTTGGTAATCGTCCTCCTTCTCAGCCACAATCGCAAGACAGCTCTGTTACCTTTTTTAGGAGCGTTACTTACCTAATTGCCCGCGTTTTTTTTAGGCAGATGTGTATATATCTTTGTACTCTCTGGACGATTTGGTGCTCCAGGTTTATCTATAGAATGAAAAAAAGAAAGAAGAAGCAAAAAAGAAAAGCACAGCAGCATCAGCAGATCAGTGAACCACACAGCAATGGCGGAGACCTCGGATCCCCCAAATTCTCCTCCATCAAACCCTCCTCCTCCTCCTCCTCAAAGGAAGACGAAACCCGGCACCAAACGCCTCTACCTAACCCTCTCTGTCCTCATCTCCTTAGTACCTTTCCTTTCCCCCTAAACCCTAACCTCTCTCTCCCTCTCCCTAAACAAACCCTAACCTCTCACTCTCTCTCAATCATATGCAGGCCTCCCCTTCCTCCTCAAATGAACGGAGATCTACCGCTCCCCTCTCCCCTTCGCTTCCATCTCCTCCCTCTCCCGCTCCCGCTCCTACTCCCTCTCCTTCCCTAGCTGTTTCCACGCCGTCTTCCTCTCTCCCTCTCAGCTCCCCTCTCCCCCGTCTCTCTCCTCCTCCATCTCGCGGCGCCTCGAATCGAGAATCGCGTCCTTTGTGGCGGATGCGGAGGGGAAGATGCCGCTGTCGCGGTCACGGTTGATTCGGGAAGCGGGTGCGAGTCGAGCGGGCGAGATGGCCTTTGGAAGTGTGGTGGATTGGGTGGGGATGTGTTGGGTGGGGATGGTGATGATGAGGCTGTGGAGGAGTTGTTGGATTCGGTAGTCGGTGGCAATGGTGGTGGTGGTGGTAGGGTTTACACTGTTGTGGTTGCCATCACCGAGGTGAGTTTCCTCCTTTCATATTGTTTTTTCTTGGTTATCAAGCCGTTAGCTGTTGTATTTTTCTTTTAAATATCATAGTAGAAGCATCAATGCGGACTTGCTCCGAGAGCCGAGAATAAGATTAATGAACTGATATCTCTTGAAAAGATTAAACAGGCAAATTTGTGGCGGCGGTTCCCCGCTCTATGAAAACGAGCTGCTCTCCAGGCAGCCAATGAATCTCTAAACTTTAAAGCATCAATAGGAAAAAGTAAATCACAAAAGGCTTTACATGTAACACATGCGACAAACTATGTGTTGTTTATTTGTTCCGAGAGCCAATGAATCTCTCCAGGCATCAATGGAAGACAATGTTGTAAGTCTACGGTAGCGCCCCGGCCGTCATTCTGACGCCAAACGCGGAACAAAAACTTTTATAACTGGCGCTATCGCATACTATAACCCGGATCTTGCCATTAACGCTAAACTAACAAACTGTAAAGAGGTAGAAAGGCTATACCGATCGATCCGAGTCCTTCGGTCTTTAGCCATCATCCTACGCTCCTCGCGGTATCTCTGATCTCCTGTCTCCTCGTCGAGGTGGCACCACGTCAACGAATCTTTAAACGGGCTCCCGCCTCTATACCGAGGCAATTCGGTCATCAAGTCTGCTAAAAGAGATGACCAAGATGAAGTAGAGAATGGGTATAATACTTGTCTCAAACACCCTAGGGTTCTCATCACATGAGAGAGTTAGGGTGGAGGTTGAAGAAGATGCTTAGAGATGGAAATTGTGAACTCAAGAAAACTATCTCAAGAGAGCAAAAACCAAGCATACAAAATAATCCCCTTGGCTGCCCTAAACATTTGGGTATGATATATATATGGTTTTGTTTTGGAGAAACCAAGAAAATATCTTTTACAAATATTTCCAACTCAACCCTAAAATATCTCACCCAAAACAAACTCAATTAATTCTTTAATGACTCACTAGATAATTCATTACATGAGTCATTAGTGAACATTCTAGAATTAATGAGTCACACTTTCCAAAATCCATTTAATCATTTAAACCAAAATGATTAATCCAAAAAGAAATGCATCTTCTAAAATATTCTCGTAACGGATTACGAGAATACCCCTCACCTGTATATACATACCTGTATCCGTATTCCGACCGAATACGAATACGAGAGACTAAAATATCCCGACTCAATATAATACTTGGATCCGGCTTAAACCAAAGCCCACCAGTATTATCTGTCCGAAATATGACACGTGCACAAGTGCATGTGCATTTTCGAACCCTGCCATAAAACCATACGGCCTCTACAACGTTTCGCCCGAACCTGGGAAACTATCTGTGGGCGACTCTAAAAACTCGTCAGTACCCTGGCAGTGGATTTAACCACAAGCACGTCAGCGGCATTAGCTGTGCGTAACGGCTGCCCATGTACTGACCGAAAGGAAAGCCGATGAGCGAACTCATCCTGGAACCCTACTGAGCCTATCAGTGACAATATACATACAGTCCGGTCCGTTCGTCTATGAGCATCGCATATCGGGCCTAGGGGCTGGTAACGTCAGACCCCCAATAGCGGTATAAGTCGTGTCGGAGAGTAGCCCTGAACACCCTGAGAAACTACTGGAATACTTACCAGTAATTCTCATCTGCCTTGGCCAAGGACTTGGTGTAATGGCTCTCCTAGACATAACGCGATCTCACCCCCAATACCGGGAGAGACGAATCCCCTGCCGATCCGCTCACTTGCCTCCATGTGGCTCGGGAATGTACCCAACTAAAACCTGTTTGTACGACTCCTTTGAGCCGTGGTAGGGTAGTAATCAAAGCACAGTGGGAACTCACACGAGACAAATAACGACCTCAGGTCGATGAACTAACATGTACACATGTCATCAGGGAACTGTTATCTGACGCTAGGTATGATACCAACTAGCAGGTTCCCGACGAGTCATGTCCGGTGTATTCATAACCCAATGAGCACCTGTATACATCTTAGGTGATCCAACTGACACCAGTGGCTTGTGAGACCGGCCACCGTCCCTCGTCGGGATCTCGACTGTATACACTAGTCTACTCCGGAGTATCGATGTCCTGTCTCGAAACTCCCACGACTAGGGACCACTTTTAACGATGTGCTTATCGACTACCCAACTTTCACGTATATGATCGCCATCATACTGTTGGTATTCAAGCAGGATCCTAAAGGCTCTATCAACGTGTAATAGTGATCATGTCACCTAAAGCTGTACACGACTGATAAAGGCAAACCAGATAGCATACTATCATCTCGAGTAAGACTGTCCTACCGGTATAGATTTTCTCTCAATTATTGCAATCACGCACCTGCGATCCAATAATTGACTTTGAGGGCACTATATCCAACAATCTCCCACTTGCACTTAAGGCTAATTATTGCGATGTCGCATACTCACAGCCCGTGTGATACCGAACACCCAACTCCTCTACCAAACAGTTTCACAAAGCTCGTTTGTAAAAACTCTTGTGTTCGAGAAATAGCCTCAGTGAGTGGATTCGCCCTGATGTATCTTTCTATGTCTCTCTTAATCTCAAGTTCGCGGAGAAAGCCATCTCCCGAATTGAGTAATACCTGTCTTAGAATGTCTGGATATCTGATGGGACCTAGTTCATAAATGAACTCCAAATCTAAACTTCTTAGACTGTATCGACAACTGAACCTAATCAGTATCCAGTACCATGCCTCCCACAGTATCCTCTTGGACCACCTGTCCATAATACCGCCCTTTTTGTCAGAGGGAAAACTATAACTCTGACAATCACTCTGTCATCCATGTTACCTTTGGAAGCCTGGAATGATAACCGTCTCCCGAAGGAGTCTGCCGTCATCAAATCCTTAGAACATGCACTTATGTTCTAAAACTGCTTCCGTATGTTTCTTCAGGATTGGATTAATATAAACTTATCGCATCTAGTGCAAAAACATCTGGTGTGGTACTTGACATCTCACGATTGACTCAATTGCCTAAGCAAGTGATATGCCAATCATGCACATCTCTCTCCCCTTTAGTCTGTAAGACACCTTTAGAGAGGGACACTCCATCACCTGCAGGTACACCACCATGCCAGGAGTCATCCATTCTAAAATACTATTAGAATACTGTCAAAGTATCCACATTGGGAACCTACCCAAATCTAGATCTAAAATCATAGATCCAGTAACTAGAATGTCAGATATTATATCCATATCCTTTGTGGAGAAACAACTGTGTGACAACCACAGTATAACCGATCGTAGTATAGGAATTTTACTTCCTACTTTGTGTATGTCATCTAAATACCAGGACATTACACCCTACTACCTTCTTAACAGACCCATCCCCTATTCTGATGAAGTCAAAGCCATGACTGTCACATCAAAATTAGATGATCTATCTCCGCTATATCTGCTCAAGTCTATAAATAGACATAAGCTACTTGCCCACTATACTTCCGCTGCCCCACTGACCACAACCACCCTCTGGCAGAACAATACATGCGTGCACTTCTAAAGCTAGTTTAGAATGATGCTATACTTAACCTCTTGCCGGGTCTCATAGCCTGGAACAACAGTAGTGTCAAGTCTGGGTAAACAAGAACCTCCCTGTCACCGTCAAGTCTGGCTACCAGAGTACCTCTCGGGTGTCTGAGTTTACCCACCATATCTGCGGAGTGGCTAATGGAATGTCAAACCTGCTTGAATCTATAGGTCCTATTAAATTTCCGTAATCGTTTGTGGTTCTGGAATCTCTTCCAGTTCTACCATACTTCCACTACTGTTTTCTGAAAAACTCCATTTTACTAAAACCGTGGCGAGTCAAGAACAATATCACCATTGATTTTCCAGATGGTAGAAAATCAACCCTCGTCATAGCCTGGGCTAACCCGCAAACTGCCATTACAGAAACGTGCCATGAGGTATCCAGAGTTTGGTTTTAAGCATAAGCCGGATAACTCCCCGTACCTTAACATCGTTAAAATATGAACCATTCTATATCCAATATAGAAACTTTGGCATTTATTTAATTGGAACCAGATTCAAATCATGCAGCTGTCTCCAGTGCATATCAACTTAATGGAAAGAGGCTAATCAGCATTACTCAACTTAGAAATGCATCCAATTATGAGTAACCTGAAGGAGAAACAAGTTTCTCAAAACCATTACTATCAACTGAATACCAATCACAAGTTTCTACATCTTCGATCTTCTTGAAAAATCCCGATACTTGCGACACCTGGTTCTCTACTTTATTCTTATACTTATAACTTCTCAAAACTTAGACCTTGTATTTCTACGAAACACTTGTCTAAAAACTAGAGAAGTCACAAGTAAACAGAACATAGTACGAGGACCAACCCCTTTGTCCTGATGGACACTGGACAACATGCAATACTCTGTATGAGTCCCCTGAGTCGAATAACTCAAAACCTGTGTATCGTAGGTTGAAAACTGTACTTATGATTAAGAACTACTCCGTTGTTCAATGCTCCTTACCCAATCGTCAACTGATATAGGTAAATGTCACGGACATAATTTCAAAAATTTATATCTCACTTTATAAAAATAAACGTACAGATATATCAGTTTGAAATTGGTGCACAACAACGGATACTCAAAACAAAATACTTGCCGTCCGGCAAAAACCCAGACGATTTCCTCAAATATCACCAATTACAACGAATTCCGATATAATGAGGATGATCACCTAATTCTTAATAACTTACTCCCACTCATCATCTGTAAAACCGTACGGATGTGAGAATCATACCTGGTAAATACATACCCTGGAGTAAGTATCTAATCGTGAAAACAGTTTTCCTTTAACAACGCACAGTGAAACTGAAACATGAAAATGTTTCGTAGGGGTATCCTGGTATTCCTAGTAATGTCTCTTCCATAATCCAATTCATGACTGTAACCGTATATTTCTTTGCCATCTCTCCAAATCCCTTTATTTGTCTTTAGTCGTTACCTTCTGTACACCACTTTAGGCTAAGTGGTTTTCTTCCTTCCCTACCGTTCGGCACCAGCTTATGGTATGGAAGAAGACTATCCAGTAAGCATAATATGTGTACTCTCCTAATCCTAGGAGTACTCACAACCTGAGAGAAGGTGATGATAAAAGACAACAGAATAATACCTTATTCTATTTCTTCCGAACTGGGGAAAAAAGCAAAGGTGAACTAAGAGTGGCGATGAAGTATGCGGTTTGGTCGTGAATGATAGCAGTCGCAATTTACTTTGCCCTCTTTCTAATCCCTTTATTTTGTCTTTACTTATTATCTTCTGTACACCCTATCTAGGCTAATTGGTTTTCTTCATTCCCTACCTTTCGGCACCTGCCTATGGTTTGGAAGAAGACTATCCAATAAGCGTAATAGGTGTACTCTTCTAAACCAAGGAGCCCTCGCAACCTGAGAGAAGGTGATGATAAAAGACAACTGAATAAACCAATTCAATTTCTCCTGAACCTGGATCCATCCTCGAAGAAGTCCCTTCGAATTCGTATATAACCATACGATGGATCTATCCAATGGAAGTGGATGTTTGTAGTGATACGAGGTGTTCTGAGAAATGCAAAGGGTAAAAGGAGCGGCAATAACTTATGCAATTTAGACAATCCAAAAGCCAGTATTTTAAGAAAGTTCGGGCAACTTGGTCACTGAGTCATAGTCTAGGGTCGGTCAAAGGTCGCTGCCAAAGAGAGAGAAAAGAAACACTCTGCGTGCACTCAAACCTAGATCAGAATGATTATCACTTTATCTAATCAGGAAACCTTCCACTGTTTCGTCAAATTCTCCCCCAAACCTGAAAGAAGAATTAGTCGGGATCATCCGAAGAGTAAACCAACTCATCAGTGGGAATCGGGATCCAACTATCATCGTATGATAACGTGAAGGAATCCACTCACATTATCACACTCCAGAAGGTATGCGCATACTTGGCAAGTTTCAGTTTCTTTAGAAACTCCCGATGTGGATTTTTGCCCTATGCTCTTATGACCCTGACGTTGGCCAAATGCCATAAGTCACACGCCAAGTTCTACCCATCATTATCTTGTCAATTTGAACCCATCCGTACATGCCCCTGACGTTGGCCAAATGGCAGAACGACTGTCCCAAACCAACTCATCTATCTATGCAACAGATGAATACCCAGCAGCTACCAAACACTATGCTTTGGCGTTGGTCAAAATACATAGTTTGAATACTACTGAATACTCAACTGAAATGACGGAGGGCTACGGCTGGTTTTTGGCGAAAAACCTTTAACGTAACGAACTTGATATCGCTGAAGAAACCTGATAGTTTTTTATAAAAATATAGTGGCAAAAACCTTTGCTAAAGAGGTCACTCCCGGTGAAGGGATCTCGGCTCTTTCCCCGTAGAATGAGGTGCAGGATATTCCAACTGAATACCGCGATGCAAAACAAGAAGTAATCGACTATAGTGAAGTTATTATCCTGACGCAAACTTCTGCCCAAGGGGTCATTCCTGGTGAAGGGATCTCGGCCCTTGCCTCGTCGAATGAGGTGCAGGATATTCCAACCGAATACCACTATGCAAAACAAAAGAAAACGTCCTTATAATAACACCTTTTAAAACTGTTCCAACAACGTCCAAACAGGTTTGTTTTTCTTTGTATTGATCAGAATCAACACAGTCCCATCAATTAATCACACCAGAAAAGAACGAAAATAAAATGTACGCATATGCCATCCGCATTCGTCACTGGGTCCCGTCATCACCCGTTAGGTTACTTAACTAACGACAGAGCGGGGACTGGACTAGCGCGGGTGTAAAACATATATAACATCTACTAGTATATATACCAATATATAATAATCGCTCCAGGCGTGATAAATGCAACATTACAGAAAAGTAATAAGCCTCACAGAACAATACAGATAATCTGGGATCCCAGGGTTTCACAGAGCCGCTGCTGAAACCCGACGTTCCCCTGGTCGTGTGGATAGCCTGTGCAATGAAACCTAGACCCCTACGGGTGCGGCAACTTACCCGCCAAAACCTGAAGCGAGGCAGCCCCCTACAGTAAAGTGAATGGACCACCCTACACTTCACAGAATCCGGTAACTTGAGCACCCCTTCTTGGGTCAACCTGTACCCCCTACGAGTGCGGCGAATAGTCTGCCAATTCTAGAGTGAGGCCCTCTGCTTCTCAAAGCCATGAGATGCGGACCCGTTGCCCTCCAGAACCCGGCTATCCGTGCACTCCGTCGCGGGGTAAACCTAGTACAAAAATGAAAAATATGTACAACGGGTACATTGACCTCATCCCGGTCGTGTCCCAAAAGAATATTATACAAACAGGCAGTGACGGCAGTTCACATGTTGGACGCTCGCCCCGCAATATCAAATGTACAAATAAATCCAAACTGCACTACCATTGCACACAGCTATCCACCACGATAAATCTGCAATATCACAGCACAACACAGAACATCAACGCGAATGTCACGTTCGCAAACCCGTCTAAAAGAACTATAGAATTAGACACGATTTACCGCTTAAATGACATTCACGGTCGGAGATATAATGTAAGTACTGTAAACTAACACGTTTAAAATTCCGATCGACAAAACTTCCCGAAGTGGGCCCCAAGTACAACTGCAGTACTCAAACAAAATCTGGGCCCAAACAAAATATTCCAGAAACCACAATTCCCTATGCAAAACACCCAGAAGAAATATGGTGTACTGTTGCCACAAACTAGCGGCGGAACCGCGGCCAAACCATGGTTTGTGCGGCGGTTCCGCGGCAGTATAGTGGAAACAGTGGACCAAATTTCTTCCAGAGTCTTAAAAAAGCCTGCATGATTTTCTGAGATGCTCAAAATGATTTTTAGACCAGTTTAAAAATTCGACAGAAACTTTAACATGAAAAGTGCGGTTTTGGAAATTTCGTTCGATCGATATTTTAAACACGTTAGAACAAGTTAGTAAAGGTTAATGGTGTGGCTCTGATACCATGTAAGTCTACGGTAGCGCCCCGGCCGTCATTCTGACGCCAAACGCGGAACAAAATCTTTTATAACTGGCGCTATCGCATACTATTGTTGGCTATAATGCCCTCAAGGCAATTATCGTAGTCACAGGCACGTGATTGTGATGATTGAGGAAGGGCCTATATCGATAAAACAGTCTTACTCGAGATGATAGTATGCTATCTGGTTTGTTTTTATCATCATGATAGAGCCCATAGGATTCTTGCTTGACCACCAGCATTATGATGACGATCATACACGTGGGAGCTGGGGGTCTGTAAGCGCATCTTTAAATGTCCCTAGTCGTGGGAGTATCGAGACTGGGCATTGATACTCCAGTGTAGACTGGTGTATACTTATCTAGACCCTGACGAGGGGCGGTGGCCGGTCTCACAAGCCATTGGTGTTAGTAGATCACCTAAGATAGTATACATGTGCTTATTGGGTTATGAGTACACTGGACGGACTCGCCGGGAACATGCTAGTTGGTATTCCTATTGTCAGATAGCAGTTCCCTGGTGACATGTGTACAGGTTAGTTTGTCAACCTGGGATCGTCATTTGTCTCGTGTGAGTTCCCACTGTGCTTTGATTACTATCCTACCACGCTCAAAGGAGACGTGCAAACAGCTTTTAGTTGGGTACTATCCCGAGCCACATGGGGCAGTAAGCGGATCATCAGGGATTCGTCTCTCCCGGTATTGGGGGTTGATGTCGCACAGTGCACGGGTGGCCATCACCTGAAATCCTCTGCCGGGGTAATGGAGAATTACTGATTTGGATCAGTAGTTTC
The DNA here is from genome assembly GCA_030015575.1 of Agapanthus africanus. NCBI lineage: Eukaryota > Viridiplantae > Streptophyta > Magnoliopsida > Asparagales > Amaryllidaceae > Agapanthus > Agapanthus africanus. The sequence continues at coordinate 401,730,299 of CM057349.1, read as the reverse complement.
TCAGGAGGTGATGGGTTTCATACCGACACGAATTATCGTGTTATTAGGGGTCTGACTTTATCCACCCCCTAAACTCGATATGCGATACTCTTAGATGAACAGACCGGACTGTACGGATATTGTCACTGACAAGCTCAGTAGGGGTTTGGATGAGTTTGCTTGTCGGCCTTCCTTTCGCTCAATACCTGGGTAGCCGTTATGTACAGCTAGTGCTGCTGACGTGCTTGTGGTTAAACCCACTGCCAGCGTATTGACGAGTCTTTAGAGTCCCACACAGAGGGTTTTCACGGTTCAGGCAATATGGTGTAGTTGACGTATGTTGATACATACAGGTGTCCGATTAAATATGTGCACGGACTGCACAGACTTTAATCGGGCGGTTGATAATACTAGCGCTTAGGATTAAGCCAGATTGTTAAATCAAGTTTTGATTTAATAATTTACATACGTATTTATATGTATGTATTCTAGTATTATTGCTCACTATTTATCGATTTCTCTCTTTGGCTATTCGTATTTTCGTACGAATACGCGTATGTGTATTTCGATACATGTACCGGGAAGCATTCCGTATTTATACGGAATGGCTTCTAGAAGATGCCACATCATTATTGATTTTCTTTAGAAAATCATTTGTTTTAGATGAGGTGGAAAATGTGACATGGCAAGGGCATGGGCTTAAGGTCAAAGTATGGACTTTTTCATGTAGTGATTGGTATGGTGCAAATTGTTTATTCAAAAATGGAAATGAGGTATTTTGTGAGGGGATGAGAGCGGGGGGGGGGGGGGCGGCCATGATTTTTCCTTGGTGTGGGGTTCTCTTGCTCACTCGCTCATCACATACACACACTCAAAAATACTTAGCCTCTTTTTAGCTCATGCCATTGGTCTTGGTCACTTCTTCATCTTCTATTTGTTGCTCCATGAGCATTATAGTATGAGAGAAAAATATGGTAAGACTATCCTACACTCCCCACTCTCCACTACTGGCCATTTTGAAGAGTCGGTTGGTTCGCTCGGCGAACCTGAAGCTTACGCCGTTTTCCTCGGGTGGATCATCGGAGATGAAGGAAGACCGGCGACCAAATTCGATCCGCATCGCTAGGATCTTGGAAATGGTTGAAGACCCGAAGGACTTGGTTCATTAGGTATAACCATTCTATCTCTTTATGTTTGGTTTGCTAGTTATAGTGTTTATGGGTTCGATCTTGGGATTGGGTTCTGTCGGCGCCAGAATTTTATTCGTCGTTTTTGTTCCGCACCGGCCACTTTTGATGGCCAGGGCACCGGCATAACCCAACAGTGGTATCAGAGCCATCCATAAATCATTACTAGCTAGGTTGCACAAGTTAGAATATCGATCGAACGAATTTTCCGAATCATTATTCCAAATTTTCCAAGTTTCTGTCGATTTCTGAAAGTGCTCCAAAAATTATTTCCAGTGGCTTAAAAATCCGTGCAGACGATTTCATGAGTGCAGAAAAAATTTGAGCTCCTGAAGCCTCCAAAGCGCCGCGGAACCGCCGCACTTACCCCCTATTGGCGGCGGTTCCGCGGCCATTTAGTGGCGACGGGCCATGAAATTTTTCCTGTAGCTCAGAACATGGAATTGTGATTTTTTGTGATATATGGTTTTGGCCTAGAATCTTTTGAGTACTGGATTTGATTTTGGGGGCCTTTGCGGATAAATTTATTCGATCGAAATTTTAACTGTGTAATTTTCAGTACTTTACATTTCTATCTGTGATCGTGAATGTCATTTGATCGGTAAACCCGTCTAATTGCTATATGTCCTTTTAGACGGATTTGCGAACGTGACATTCACGTTGATGTTCTGTGTTGTGCTGTGATGTTGCGGATTTGTTGTGACGGATAGCTTGTGTGCAATGGTAGTGCAGTTCGGATTTATTTGTACATTTGATATTGCGGGGCGAGCCTCCGACATGTAGACAGCCGTCACTGCCTGTTTGTATATTATTCTTTTGGGGCACGACCGGGCTGAGGTCGATGTCACCCTTGTATATTATTTTCTTTTCTGTACTAGGATTACCCCACGGTGGAGTGCACGAATAGCCGGGTTCTAGAGGGCAACATATCAGTATCTCATGGCGTTGAGACGGAGGGTACCTTACTCTAGAATTGACGGGCTACTCGCCGCACTCGTAGGGGGCATAGGTTGACCCAAGAAGGGGTGCCCAAGTTACCGGATTCCGTGAAGTGCTGGGTGGTCCATTCACTTTGCTGAAGGGGGCTGCCTCGCTTCAGGTTTTGGCGGGTAACTTGCCGCGCTCGTAGGGGTCTAGGACTTTCATTGCACAGGCTATCCACACGACCAGGGGAACGTCGGGTTTTCATTATGGCTCAATGGAAACCCGGGGATCCCATATTATCTGTATTGTTCTGTGATGCTTATTACTTTTCTGTGATGTTGCATTTATCATGCTTGGAGCGATTATTATATATTTATATATACTAGTAGATGTATATGTTTTGCATCCGCGCTAGTCCAGTCCCCGCTCTGTCGTTAGTTAAGTAAGCTAACGGGCGATGACGGGACCCAGAGGCGAATGCGGATGGCATATACGTACATTATATTTTCGTTCTTTTCTGGTGTGATTAATTGATGGGACTGCATCGATTCTTATCAATGTAAGGATAAAATAAACCTATATTTGATGTTGTTGGAACCAATTTTAAAAAACTGACATTACAGACGTACACTTTTGCTTTGCACAGTGGTATTCGGTTATGAATATCCAGCACCTCATTCGACGAGGCAAGGGCCGAGATCCTTTCATCGGGAGTGACCCCTTGAGTGAAAGTTTGCGTCAACGTAATAACTTTACTATAGTCGATTATTTTTGCTTTGCATTGTGGTATTCAGTTTGGAATATCCTACACCTCATTCGACGAGGAAAGAGCCGAGATCCCTTCACTAGGAGTGACCTCTTTAGCAAAGGTTTTCACAGCTATATTTCTATAAAAGCTATCCGGTTCCTTCAACGATATCAAGTTCATTACGTTAAAGGTTTTTCGCCAAAAACCATTCGTAGTCCTCCGTCATTTCAGACGGGTAGCACTTAGTATTCATGCTATGTTTGTTGGCCTACGTCAAGGCATAGTGTATGGTAGCTATTTGTTACTTTTCTGTTGCATAGATAGATGCGTTGGTTTGGAACAGTCGTACTACCTTGTTGGCCTACGTCAAGGGTATGTACGAGTAGATTCAAATTAACCTGGATAATGACGGGTAGAACTTAACATGTGACTTATGATTTGTTGGCCTACGTCAAGGTCATAAGAGCATGGGATAAAAATCACATCGGGAGTTTCAAACATACAGGAAACTTGCCAGGCATGCGCATACCTTCTGGAGTGTGATAACTTGAGTGGCTTCCATCAAGTTGTCATGCGATAATAGTTAGATCCCGATTCCCACTGATGAGTAGGATTACTCCTCGGGTGATTCCGACTAATTCTCCTTTTGGGTTTGGAGGAGAATTCGAGAAAACAGTGGGAGCCATCCAGATTAGATAAAGTGATTATCCATTCTGATCTAGGTTAGAGTGCATGCTGAGTGTTTCTTCTCTCTCTCTCTTTGGCAGCGACCATGGCCCGACCTTAGACAATAACTCAATGACCAAGTTAACCGAACTTTCTTATAAACACTGGCTTTTGGATTGTCCCAGTTGCATACATCATTGCCACTCTTTCTTTTACCCTTTGCTTTTCTCCAGAACACCTCTATTACTACGAATATCCACTTCTATTGGATAAAACCATCGTATGGTTATATACGAACTCGAAGGAACTTTTTCGAGGATGGTTTCCGGTTCTGGAGTAAATGAATAGGATTATTCAGTTGTCTTTTGCTTTTACCTTCTCTTAGGTTGTGAGGGCTCCTAGGATTAGGAGACGGTGCACCTATTACGCTTATTGGATAGTCTTCTTCCAAACCATAGGCAGGTGCCGAAAGGTAGGGAATGAAGAAAACCAATTAGCCTAAGTGTGGTGTGCAGAAAGTAATAAGTAAAGACAAACAAAGGGATTAGAAAGAGGGCAAAGCAAATTGCGACTGCTATTCACGACCAAACTAAGTATTTCATCGCCACTCCCACTTCACCTTTGTATTTCTCCAGAACACCCTGTATCACTACGAACATCCAATTCCATTGGATAAATCATCGTATGGTTATATACGAACTCGAAGGAACTTTTTCAAGGATGGATTCTGGTCCAGGAGAAATAGGAATAAGATTTATTCAGTTGTCTTTTATCATCACCTTCTCTCCGTTTGTGAGTACTCCTAGGATTAGGAGAGTACACCTATTACGCTTATTGGATAGTCTTCTTCCAAACCATAGGCTGGTGCCGAACGGTAGGGAAGGAAGAAAACAATTTAAGCCTAACGAAGGTGTACAGAAGGTAACGACTAAAGACAAATAAAGGGATTTGGAAAGATGGCAAAGAAATATACGGTTACAGTTATGAATCTGGATAATGGAAGAGGCATTACTAGGAATACCCAGATACCTCTTTGAAACATTTTCATGTTTCAGTTTCACTGTGCATTGTTAGTTGTAAACTGATTTCCTAATTAGACCCTTGCTCCAGGGTATGTATTTACCAGGTATGATTCTCACATCTGTATAGTTTTACCAATGATGAGTGGGAGTAACTTATTGAGAATTAAGTGATCATCCTCATTATATCGGAATTCGTTGTAATTGGTGATATTTGAGGAAATCTCCTGCGTACAGTTTTCAACCTACGACGCACAGAGTCTGAGTTATTCAACTCAAGGGACTTATACAAAGTATTGTATGTTGTCCAGTGTCCATTATGGACAGAGGGGTTGGTACTCATACTATATTCTGTCTACTTGTGACTTCTCCAGATTTAGACACGTGTTTCGTAGAAATACAAAGTCTAAGTTTTGAGAAGTTATAGGTACAAGAATAAAGTAGAGAACCATGTGTCGCAAGTATCGGGATTCTTCAAGGTGATCGAAGATGTAGATACTTGTGTTATAGTATTCAGTTAATAGTGATGGTTTTGAGAAACTTGTTTCTCTTTCAGATTACTCATAATTGGATGCACTCCTAAATTGAGTAATGTTGATCGGCCTTTCTCCATTTAGTTGACATGCACAGAAAACAGCTGCATGATTTTGAATCTGGTTCCAATAAAATTAGTCTTTTGTTTCTGTATGGCATATAGAATCAATTTGTATTTTAACGATGTTAAGATATAGGGAGTTGTCCGGCTGATGCTTAAAACCAAAATCTGGACAAACTCAGGGCGCGTTTTAGTAATGGCCGATTGTGGGTTATCCCGAGCTTTTACGCGGGTTAACTTTCTACCATCAGGAAGATCAATAGTGATATTGTTCTTGACTCGCCACCAGTTTTAATAAAATGGATTTTTTTTTCAGAAAACAGTAGTGGGAGTATGGTAGAAATGGAAGTGATTCCAGAACCGCAAACGATTACTGATAATTTAATAGAACCTAAAAATTCAATCAGATTTGACATTCCATTAGCCACTCCGCAGATATGGTGGGTAACCTCAGGCACCCGAGAGGTACTTCGGTCCTCTCAGAAACGGTGACAGGGAGGTTCTTGTTTACCCAGACTTGCCATTGCTGCTGTTCCAGATTATGAGACCCGGCAGGAGGATGAATATAGCGTCGTTCTAAACCAGCTTTGGAAGTGTACGTATATATGACTCTGCCAGAGGGTGGTCAGTGGAAGCAGCGGAAGCATAGTGGACAAGTAGCTTGTGTCTATTTATAGACTAAAGCAGATATAACGGAGATAGATCATCTATCTTTGATGTGACAGTCATGGGTTTGACTTCATCAGAATAGGGGATGAATCTGTTAAGAAGGTAGTAGGGTGTGATCCTGGTATTTGGATGACATACACAGAGTAGGAAGTAAAATTCCTATACTACGATCGGTTATACTGTGGTTGTCACACAGTGATTTCTCCTCAAAGGATTTGGATATTATATCTGGCATTCTGGTTACTGGATCTATGGTTTTACATCTAGATTTGGGTAGTTTCCAATCTGGGTACTTAGACAGTATTCTAAAGGTATTTTAGAATGGACGACTCCTGGCATGGTGGTAAACCTGCAAGTGATGGAGTCACCCTCTCTAAAGGTGTCTTACAGACTAAAGGGGAGAGGGATGTGCATGATTGGCATATCAATTGCTTAGGCAATTGAGTCAATCATGAGATGTCAAGTACCATACCAGATGTTGTTTTTGCACTAGATGCAATAAATTGAGATATTAATCCAATCCTGGAGAAACGTTAGGAAGCAGTTTATGAGCATAAAGTGAATGTTCTAAGGATTTGATAACGGCAGCCTCCTTCGGGAGATGGTTATCATTCCAGGCTTCAAAAGTGACATGGATGACAGAGTGACTGTCAGAATTATAGTCTTTCCCTCTTACGAGGGGCAGTAGTTTGGACAGGTGGTCCAAGCGGATACTGAGGAAGGCGTGGCGTAGCATACTGATTGAGTTCAGTAGACGATACAGTCTAAGAAGTTTGGATTTGGAGTTCATTTGTGAACTGGGTCCCATCAGATATCCAGACACATTCTAAGACAAGTATTGCTCATTTTGGGAGATATTTTTCTCCGCGAAGTTGAGATATAAAGATATACAGAAAGAAACATTGGAGCGGATCCACTCACTGAGACTATTTCTCGAACACATTAGTTTCACAAACAGGCTTTGCGAAACTGATTGGTAGAGGAGTTGGGTGTTCGGTATCACACGGGCTGTGAGTATGCGAGCCTTAAGTGCAAGTGGGAGATTGTTGGCTATAATGCCCTCAAGGCAATTATCGTAGTCACATGCACGTGATTGTGATGATTGAGGAAGGGCCTATACCGATAAAACAGTCTTACTCGAGATGATAGTATGCTATCTGGTTTGTCTTTTATCATCATGACAGAGCCCATAGGATTCTTGCTTGACCACCAGCATTATGATGGCGATCATACACGTGGGAGCTGGGGGTCTATAAGCGCATCTTTAAATGTCCCTAGTCGTGGGAGTATCGAGACTGGGCATCGATACTCAAGTGTAGACTAGTGTATACTTATTTAGACCCTGACGAGGGGCGGTGGTCGGTCTCACAAGCCATTGGTGTTAGTAGTTCACCTAAGATAGTATACATGTGCTCATTGGGTTATGAGTACACTGGACGGACTCGCCGGAAACATGCTAGTTTGTATTATACCTATTGTCAGATAGCAGTTCCCCGGTGACATGTGTACAGGTTAGTCTGTCGACCTAGGATCGTCATTTGTCTCGTGTGAGTTCCCACTGTGCTTTGATTACTATCCTACCACGCTCAAAGGAGACGTGCAAACAGGTTTTAGTTGGGTACAGTCCCGAGCCACATGAGGCAGTGAGCGGATCATCAGGGATTCGTCTCTCCCGGTATTGGGGGTTGATGTCGCACAGTGCACGGGTGGCCATCACCTGAAATCCTCGGCCGGGGTAATGGAGAATTACTGATTTGGATCAGTAGTTTCTCAGGAGGTGATGAGTTTCATACCGACACGAATTATCGCGTTATTAGGGGTCTGACTTTATCCACCCCCTAGACTCGATATGCGATACTCTTAGACGAACAGACCGGACTGTACGGATATTGTCACTGACAGGCTTAGTAGGGGTTCGGATGAGTTTGCTCGTCGGCCTTCCTTTCGCTCAATACCTGGGTAGCCGTTACGTACAGCTAGTGCCGCTGACGTGCTTGTGGTTAAACCCACTGCCAGCGTATTGACGAGTCTTTAGAGTCCCACACAGAGGGTTTTCACGGTTCAGGCAATATGGTGTAGTTGACGTATGTTGATAAATACAGGTGTCCGATTAAATATGTGCACGGACTGCACAGATTTTAATCGGACGGTTGATAATACTAGCGCTTAGGATTAAGCCAGATTGTTAAATCAAGTTTTGATTTAATAATTTACATACGTATTTATATGTATGTATTCTAGTATTATTGCTCACTATTTATCGATTTCTCTCTTTGGCTATTCGTATTTTCGTACGAATACGCGTATGTGTATTTCGATACATGTACCGGGAAGCATTCCGTATTTATACGGAATGGCTTCTAGAAGATGCCACCTCATTATTGATTTTCTTTAGAAAATCATTTGTTTTAGATGAGGTGGAAAATGTGACATGGCAAGGGCATGGGCTTAAGGTCAAAGTATGAGCTTTTTCATGTAGTGATTGGTATGGTGCAAATTGTTTATTCTAAAATGGAAATGAGGTATTTTGTGAGGGGATGAAGGCGGGGGGGGGCGGGGGGGGGGCCATGATTTTTCCTTGGTGTGGGGTTCTCTTGCTCACTCGCTCATCATCACATACACACACTCAAAAATACTTAGCCTCTTTTTAGCTCATGCCATTGGTCTTGGTCACTTCTTCATCTTCTATTTGTTGCTCCATGAGCATTATAGTATGAGAGAAAAATATGGTGAGACTATCCTACACTCCCCACTCTCCACTACTAGCCATTTTGATGAGTCGGTTCGCTCGGCGAACTTGAAGCTTGCGCCGTTTCCCTCGGCTGGATCATCGGAGATGAAGGAAGACCGGCGACCAAAGTCGATCCGCATCGCTAGGAGCTTGGAAATGGTTGAAGACCCGAAGGACTTGGTTCATTAGGTATAACCATTCTATCTCTTTGTGTTTGGTTTGCTAGTTATAGTGTTTATGGGTTCGATCTTGGGATTGGGTTCCATCGGCGCCAGAATTTTATTCGTCGTTTTTGTTCCGCACCGGCCACTTTTGATGGCCACGGCACCGGCATAACCCGGCAACTATAACCCGGATCTTACCATTAACGCGAAACTAACAAACTGTAAAGAGGTAGAAAGGCTATACCGATCGATCCGAGTCCTTCGGTCTTTAGCCATCATCCCACGCTCCTCGCGGCAACTCCGATCTCCTGTCTCCCCGTCGAGGTGGCACCACGTCAACGGATCTTTAAACGGGCTCCCGCCTCTATACCGAGCCAACTCGGTCTTCAAGTCTGCTAAAAGAGATGACCAAGATGAGGTAGAGAATGAGTAGAATACTTTGCCTCAAACACCCTAGGGTTCTCATCACATAAGAGAGTTAAGGTGGTGGTTGAAGAAGATGCTTAGAGATGGAAATTGTTAACTCAAGAAAACTATCTCAAGAGAGCAAAAACCAAGCTTACAAAATAATCCCCTTGGCTGCCCTAAACATTTGGGTGTGATATATATATATATGGTTTTGTTTTGGAGAAACCAAGAAAATATCTTTTACAAATATCTCCAACTCAACCCTAAAATATCTCACCCAAAACAAACTCAATTAATTCTTTAATGACTCACTAGATGACTCATGAGTCATTAGTGAACATTCTAGAATCAATGAGTCACACTTTCCAAAATCCATTTAATCATTTAAACCAAAATGATTAATCCAAAAGGAAATGCATCTTCTAAAATGTTCTCGTAACGGATTACGAGAATACCCCTCACCTGTATATACATACCTGTATCCGTATTCCGACCGAATACGAATACAAGAGATTAAAATATTCCGACTCAATATAATACTTGGATCCGGCTTAAACCAAAGCCCACCAGTATTATCTGTCCGAAATATGACATGTGCACAAGTGCGCATGCATTTTCGAACCCTGCTATAAAACCATACGGCCTCTACAACGTTTTGCCTGAACTTGGGAAACTATCTGTGGGTGACTCTAAAGACTCGTCAGTACCCTGGCAGTGGGTTTAACCACAAGCACGTCAGCGGCATTAGCTGTGCGTAACGGCTGCCCATGTACTGACCGAAAAGAAAGCCGATGAGCGAACTCATCTTGGAACCCTACTGAGCCTATCGGTGACAATATACATACAGTCCGGTCCGTTCGTCTATGAGCGTCGCATATCGAGCATAGGGGGCTGGTAACGTCAGACCTCTAATAGCGGTATAAGTCGTATCGGAGAGTAGCCCTGAACACCCTGAGAAACTACTGGAATACTTACCAGTAATTCTCACCTGCCTTGGCCAAGGATTTAGTGTAATGGCTCTCCTAGACACAACGCGATCTCATCCCTAATACCGGGAGAGACTAATCCCCTGCCGATCCGCTTACTTGCCTCCATGTGGCTCGAGACTGTACCCAACTAAAATCTGTTTGCACGACTCTTTTGAGCCGTGGTAGGGTAGTAATCAAAGCACAGCGGGAACTCACACGAGACAAATGACGACCTCAGGTCGATGAACTAACCTGTACACATGTCACCAAGGAACTGTTATCTGACGCTAGATATAATACCAACTAGTAGGTTCCCGGCGAGTCCTGTCCGGTGTACTCATAACCCAATGAGCACCTGTATATATTTTAGGTGATCCAACTGACACCAGTGGCTTGTGAGACCGGCCATCGCCCCTCGTCGGGGTCGTATACACTAGTCTATTCCGGAGTATAGATACCCTGTCTCGAAACTCCCACGACTAGAGACCACTTTTAAGGATGCGCTTATGGACTACCCAACTCTCACGTATATGATCGCCATCATACTGTTGGTAGTCAAGCAGTATCCTAAGGGCTCTATCAACGTGTAATAGTGATCATGTCACTTAAAGCTGTACACGACTAATAAAGGCAAACCAGATAGCATACTATCATCTCGAGTAAGACTGTCTTACCGGTATAGGTCCTCTCTCAATCATTGCAATCACGTACCTGCGATCCAATAATTGACTTTGAGGGCATTATATCCAACAAATGTAATACATGCAACAAACTTGCTTTACTTGTGGAAAATAACACATGACTGAAAATGTGTTGTTTATTTGTTGTTGGATTAGCATTTGAACCTAAAATCATTTAGGTATAGTGCTCTTGGATCAATCTTGTCCCAAATCTCTGTTACCATGTTAATAACCAATTTACTAAACATTTCAAAATAAAAAAAAACCAATTTACTAAACACGCAAGCTAAAAAAAATCATTATATACCATCTGCAGAGTATAATCCATAAATTGCAAGCTTTTATTTTGTTATCTTGATTTTTGGATTTTGATGTGATAGGAGGATGGGGAGGAGGTTAGGGTTGTGGTGGGGAAGCACCGGCATGCATGGATTGTGGGGAGGGTACCAGAAAGTAGATATGATAGGGGACATATTTGTGAAGTTGTTCATGAGGGGTGGGAGGGAGAATGGGGAGGTTCCAACACAAGAATGCTCCCGTCCAAACCAACCGGCATATTTGTGAAGTTGTTCATGAGGGGTGGGAGGGAGGATGGGGAGGTTCCAACACAAGAAGAGGAGGGAGAGTTCATGCCGGTTGGTTTGGACAGGAGCATACTTCTTTCATATAGCCTGTTGAATGCTGATCCAAATTACTGGGTTTATGACTGGTAAGGAGGATTATAGACAAATTTCAGTTGATAATGTCAACTAGAACTTTGATGTATATGTGCCATAATATCTTACAATTTTCCATAATATACTGCGAGAATTGTTTTTTTGTTACACGAGTCTAAACTGCATGAGCCGCAAAGCAGGTTTTGCTGCCTACCAACTAGTTTCAAAGGATTCATGAGTAGTCCCTACTTGTCCAAAGCTTCTTGGCGAAGACGACTTCATTGATTTGGAGGGTTGACATGAGATTGACAAAAAAAATCTGGAACTTCCCTCCTCTGAGTTTCCGAAAAATCATGGAAGAGGAGTGCCTATTGTCTCCCAAAAGACACCAGTTCACTTGCATTCTATGGAGGCTCAGCATCTATATGTGTGCCCTTGGTGCTGTTAGGCCCAACATTCACCATTTCAGTTGCACTCCTTGTAAATGCGACGAAGTAGGACTTAAAAAGTTTCCATTGTTTCAGACATCTTTATATTCATAATTTTGAAATTATTGCACTATATTGTATGATTTGATCTTCTTTCTACCTGCAGGGAGATGCAAAAGATTGAAAAACTTATTATGGCTCCAGTAATAGAGACCTTGGCGCCTATAGCAAATATCTGTATAGAAAGTCAGGTGTAAACTCTTCTTTTCTTTTTCTTTTCCTTTTACTTCCAGGGGAGGGGGTTATTGGCTATTATAACTCTTTTTTGGTTTACTCAAATTTATTTCTGACTACATTCGTCAGTAGATTATTTGGGGGAAAATAAAAAATATATTTAACAAACTTTCAGTTGTAAATTGACACATGCAATTGCCATGCCTAAGTAGAAATTTTGCCTGGAGAGTTGATACTCACAGGAAAGTAGACAAATTATATGGGAAGTATGATTTAAAACATAATTATGACTGAAATTGTCTAATTTTGTTGAAGTGTTTCGTCAAAAGGCTGACTTTTTAAGAACATATAATTTTTTTTAAAATTTTTGCTTTTGAATAATGTTTCCGTGATGCATCTATTTTCTTAGTGCTAATTTTTTTGCGACAGACATCTGCATAACACACTTTCTTACTCGACAGGTTCTGTACCATACTCCGAAGGCCTCCATATCCAGTTGGGATGAAAAGTTGAATACCTATGTCTTTAGCCAAGTGATCTTCCTTTTTTTGTATGTCGATTGTCCTGATGTCAATTAAACATCTCCATGGCTCAACAATACACGCATGCTTCAACTCAATAGTATTTCCTTTAATTCTTCATGCAGTACAATTAGTGTGAAATCTTGATGAAGTCCAAAACATGAAATTGTAATTTCCTTTAATTCTTCATGCAGTAGTCCAATACATGCAACTCAATAGTATTTCCTTTCCTTTAAGGCTTACCAACCCTTGCACAAGTCCACAACTCATGAAATCTTGATGAAACAAGGGCATGGCCAGTTGTCAGAGGCTAACTGACATGCCACCTAAAATACAAAGCAATACTCTTCACCTCAGTTCAAAGTGATGCAATTCAACCAGGCAATGTTCCTTGCATGCTTGCTTATGAATGCATTAGGTGATCACATGAAGAAACCTGTTCCGGCTTACGATAGAAAACATTTTCTTTCTACTTGCTTCTATATTTCTCCGCTTTGTCCCATGTTTTCAGAAATTGATTGTTCATTTTATGTTTGCATGTGCATTGGCTTCTCCGGGGTTTGGCCTCTTTAATATCATTCCAGCTTCCTCTGTCATGTTCCTAACATGAATTGTAATTTGTTGGCTTGTTATGAATTTATCACATATTTTCAGAGTCATATTTAATATTCTTATATTAGGCAATATCCGTAGGTAAATTCCAACGAGTGGCATTTGGATACATCCATTGCAGCAGCAGGACGATCCAAAGTTCTACAATTTGTGGTGTATATTTTCATCCATTAATTTGCATTATATTTGTTAATGTTAGTTACTTTGTTTTTATATTAATTTGTTTTTTTAGAGATAAACTGCATTAGCGTTTTTCAGAAAACTACTAGCATATAGTTTTTTGAGGGTTTAGCATGACGTGTCAATAATTTCCAGGCTTTGGGTGCCTTCATTCCACTTAAGCATAAGAATATAAAGCAATCATCTTCAGAGTTTTGGATACTGGAAAGATTCAATAAAGATATCTTCAACATGCCCTTTTCAATAACTTCATAAGCATGAAACCTTCATTTCAGAGACTAATTAACCCAAACCAATGGGTTTTATCCCATCTCTATTATTATGAATTAGTGCTAACTTTCTGGCTAGTCATCTTTATTTAAGATAACGTTTTATATGTGACTTAAATATTTTTGGATTGAAGGTCCACCAAATTCTTCTAGGTTTAGATATAATCTAGAAATGGGGTAGGAAGGCAACCATTCTGCCTTTGATTGTGGGATGCCTATTCCATGTTTTATTTGAAATTTTGTCCATAGCGCCATAGTAGTTTAAAGCAAAGTTTGAATACTGGCCGATATCGATCCAAAAATGACTGTCCGAGTTCCGATACCGTTCGATACCAACTCAACTTTGATTAGTAAGGTACTAGTATTAAGTTTATTAATCGGTTAATGAGTTTATTAATAGCCTATTTGGTTAGGGTTTGTTTGACATCATTACTTGAAAGCATATTAAAATATATTACAATTATTTTACGTAGTAAAACAACCATTTTACACATCCCAAATTGCTAAAGAACATGCCAAATTGCTTAATGTTTCTTTTACTATTTATTTAAGAAATATAAAAATTTCATACTTTTAATTTTTTTTTTTCGTACGATATAAAATTCGATTTTTTCCAATGCAAGACGGCCGATACTTCCATGATAACCGATTTTGATCCCAAAAGTGACCACTTGATACCGATACCAATTCCGAGATTTTAAACTACTTTAATGAATGATGCCCTGCCTGAAAAGGAAACAAGGTGTTGACCAAGCTACATGTCTTTTTGTTGGAAACTGCCGTAAAATAGTTAATTTATTGTTGGGGTCAAAATTTACACCCCTTTGTCCAGAAAGTCAAAGTCAACGCCCGAACAAGGGGGTCAAGCTGGAGTCTAAGTCAAACGGGTCCAAGCCAAGTTCAAGTTCAAACATGGGGCCGGCCCCTATGCCAAGAAAAGAAATGAGAAATGTAATAAGTAGAGGCAATATGCAATATGTAGGAAATAAATGTAAAAGAAGGTGAGCAAAAAAGCCAAAATTGTAGGCCCTGAGGCTAAAAGTACAAAAATGCAAGAAATAGGCAAAAAATCAATTTGTAGAGCCCAAGGATCCAAATGTAAAGTGTAAAGACTATAAAAGCCAACCCCATAATGAAATAAAGAAGACTATTCTGCTCAATCATTTTCTAGAGTTTTGTGCCGTCTTTTATTTTTCTCTCTGCTTCTCTTGTAGGTTATCCCTCTAAATTTTCTTGAGAAAGGTTGCTTTTTTTCCTCTCCACTACAAATATATTCACCCCTCAAAGACCTACACAAATAAAAAGAAAGCTTTTGATTTCCTCTATGTCCATAAAAATAAAAAAAGGTAAAAAAAGAGAGAAGGCAGAGGGGGGATGTATATCAAAGGGAGTAAAGACATTTTTTACATAAGATCCGGATCCAAAGTCTTGAAGGTTCAAGAAAGATTTTTTTGGGACCTAATCGGAGACGATTGAGGGTGACACCATCAAAGGGAAAGGTTTCAGGCTTTTCTCTTGAGAAAACCCAAGGGAATACGGATTTCGATCCGTATTTCCGTATTCCCTTTTCGGTGGCTCGGAAATGCGGATTTTGATCCATATTTCCCTTTCGGAGGCACGAGAATGTGGACTTCGGTCCGTATTTTCCTTTAGAATGTGGATTTCGGTCCGTATTTCCTTTTTGGTGGGTGCGGAGTTTTGCTTGCTTCACCTTTTCATACGATAAATCGACGAATTTATCTGTCATGTTGCCGAAATTTTCATCAAAATCCTTGTACTTGGCCTCGTTTACAAAATTAAACAAAATACAGATTGAATTTTTTAAATAAAAATGTATATATTAATCACCCTCAAACTAAAAAAAAATAAAAAAATATATAAACAAAACTTGGCCCGTGGGACTCTGTCCATGGGAGGGGGTCCCCATCATTCTGGGACCCCAGTAGGGACTCCCGAGCCGCGGGGGATTTCCTCTAGGGGAAGGTCATCCAAAAAATAACAATAAAATAAAATAAAATAATTAGAACAAAATGAAGATAAATAAGAATCAAATACAAACAAACAAAAGAATAAAAATAACAACGGGACAAGATATAAATAAACAAAAATAATAAAAATAAAGTGAACGTATTTACATTCATTTTCAAATACACATATTCCATGTTGAGTTCGTATGATTTGCATGACCAGTTAATCGGAGATTCTTTCGCCTCAGAGCGGGGGTAATTAACGGCAGTTTTGTCCTCGACTGCTGGAGATTAGGATTCCTACAATCAATAAACTCCAGCATATCTTAGGCAAGGGAAATCTGTACCATGCCTGACAAGCGAGCGCATTCCTATCTCAATAGGATGGCGGAAAACACTTTACCGATTCTAGCACACCCGGTAGGACATATCTCTCTTTCCATCTCTCGGGTCAAACGATTAAGCAAACTCAGTTAAGACATACGCCGTTGTCTGTACGGAACCAATCATGCTTCTTCATTCAAACCATCAACTTTCAATAACAAATAACTCTTAACACTATAGCATTTCGAATGCTTGTTAGTCACAAGTAACGGAGACGACCGGGGTCCGCTCGCCGTTTTTCGCTTCTACCTTATACCCGGATGACAACAAAGAACCGCTTCACATACCCGCTCTATAAGTTCACGTCCGAAATGACGTTAAACTAAAGTTTCTCAAGTTTTCAAGTTATGTCCGAAATGACTTTATACTAATATATGTTAAATTTCCGGGAAAACAAACTCAGCTTTTGATGTGACCCCAGTTGCACACAATCAAGACCTCCGGCAGAGAGACTTCTCCACCAAATCACATGCGGAAAGGGGCATGACATTCAAGCCAATTCGGGCCCATCATATTCTCTTCAATCTCCATCAGCGTCCCTGCTGCGGAGACTCCAATGAGCCAAATCAACGGACTGGTCTAAAAAAGGCCGAACATCATAACCACAAAGGTGCCCGAACCAAAGCACAAATTGGTGTTTGAGCGGCTTTCTATCTTTCCATCTGGATGCAAAGCCGTCAACTCACATAGAGCAATAAGATGTCCTAGGCAAGCCCAGGCAGGTACCATGACGACCGCAAATGCAAGTGTCTTCTCTAGACTCTCTAGCTGTCGTCCCAAGACGGCCGCCAAGGAAGCAGATGCCTGCCAAGCCCTTGAAGACGAAATTGAAGCAGAAACGGCTCATATATATACCAATAAAAGGGTAAGAGCTCCTGCTCATTTGGAAGTCATAAGATTTCATGAACATGGTTACCCTGTGACAAAAGCCAATTCTGCCGTGAAAATCAACAACTCTTTCGAACCGTTAAAATCGGCACAGAAGCATGCTATGAACGCAAAGGTCAAGAAAACGACAATTCAAAGAATTCTGCAAAGGTGTATGTAAACCCCAGAATCAAAAGTATAGCACGATCTCATCAAGGGCATGCCAAGTTCCACTCGCCGAGCAAAATCAAAAGAAAGAACTCAAACAGAGGGTACCAATTCTATCCAAAACCCGGGTCAGACCGAACGTCCCCAGTCGTTTGTCCTTTCCTGAAAGGAGCGGACTGCAACAATTCTCTAAGAGCCCAGCAAATATCTCTACTAATGATGTGACAATCGACGGACACACAATCCACACAATCTACATGGGACATGAAAGAACAAGTTCTCCTACGAGTCATAGACATGATAATGGTATGGTTGCCGCTGCACATTCTAAAGAGACCGCATGAAGCGAAAATGACCGATAACTCCAATTACTGCATGTATCACAGAATTGGGTATACAATCGAAAACTGTTTCATTTTCAAAGGCTGGGTCGAGGACCAATATAAGGCTGGGAAAATCTAGCTGTTTTTCGGCGTGTTGGCGAACAATCAAGACGCAACCGCCAATGTCATACAAACAAAGGCTGAAATTGTTCGGGAGCAAACAACTCAATTGTTCATTTTAAGAAATGACTCGAATCTGCCACAGCCTTCATGGGACTTACGATTGTCCAAAAGACGGAGGACATACTGAGGCTTTTTCAAGAAAATTCCGGAATTAAATAAGAGGGTCAAATAAGACTTGTTGTCCCGACCATCGATTCGACTCCATCAAAATCAAAACCCAGGAGTCTTGAATAATTCTGCAACGAGGCTAGACAAAGGACAAGTACAATTTTGACCCCTAAATTGTTAAACTAGGAATAGTCGACCTTTAAGTCGTTAAATTGGGAGAGATGAAAGAATAATAATAATAAAAATAATAAAAAGGGGCCACTCCACAAGCAAAAGAGGACACGAATGAAAACCTGAAAAGACATCGTGAGTAAAAATAGCAGGACTATCCATGAGGTTGTGAAAACCCGCAAGGATGCAAACTTGTTCTAAAATTAAAAAAAAAACCTTTTGACTTCTAAGTCGTTAAACTGGGAATATATATGTATATGTATAAATAAACATTTCAACCGCTCCAAAAACGAATGATGAGTCGCTCCTGGTACCATTCCAGTGTTAGCGATGCAGATGCCAACAAAATTTCAAATCCCCAAAATTTCAATTTTTCAATCCAAATTCTATTCAAAATCTTCAAATTCCAATCAAAACATAATCCAAATTCCAACTCCAAAATCCAATCCTCAAATTCAAATCCAACTCAATACAGATCCTGGCTAAAATCCACACAAAGTCCAAACTTCAACTCTCAAAATCCGGACCTTTAAGTCCTAATTCAATTCCCAACAATAATGACCTCTAAGTCATTAAATTGGGAATAAACAAAGCTTAGGTCGTTAAACTGGGAATAGATGATTCCTAGGTCGTTAAACTTGGAACAGATAAAAATCTCCAAAGGCAAATGATTCGCTTTTGAAACCATGCTTCAGTGTCAGCGATACTGATGTCAAACAAAAATCCGAATTCCCTCAATGGTAAATGATACATCGTTCCTGGTACCATTCCAATATAGCGATTCAGACGCCGATCAAAATCCAAATCCCCAAAACCTCCAAATGCAAATGACGAGTCATTCATGGTATCATACTTCAGTGTAGTGATGCTGACGTCAAATCCAACCCCAAATTCCAAACTCAAATTCAAAAGTCCCGCCGAATAGGACAGGAATCAAACAAGTCAAATTGAAGTCCCACCTGATAGTGCTTCTAAGCTCAAAAATCTTGTCGGACAAACTGGAAGCCCCAAATCAAATCAAGTCAACCAACGACTTCCTCGTCGAAATCAAGCTCAGTCTTGGAATCAACCTCTACGTCGGAATTAAGTTTCGTCTCAGAACCAACCCTTGTCAGAATCAAGCTCCATCTAGGAATCAACCTCTGCGTTGGAATCCAGCTCCGTCTCGGAACCAAATCCGCCTTGGAATCAACCTCCGTGTCGGGATCAAGACTCGCCTCGGAGTATCTCCCTTTCCCGTCGGGGAATCAAGTTCCGTCTCAGAATCAACCTCTGCACCGGGATCAAGCCTCGCTTGGAGTATCCGCCTTCCCCGTTAGAATCAAGCTTTGCCTTGGAAGCAACCTCTGCGTCAGAATCAAGTTTCGTCTCAGAACCAACCCGCTGTCGGAATCAAGCTCCGCCTGCTGCATCGGAATCAAGCTCCGTCTCAGAACTACCCCCTGTCGGAATCAAGTTTTGCCTGCTGCATCGGAATCAAGTTCCGTCTCAGAATCAATCCCCTCTCAGAATCAAGCTGCATTGGAAACCCCTGTCGGAATCAAGCCCCGCATGCTGCGTCGGAATCAAGTTCCGTCTCAAAACCAATCCCCGTCGGAATCAAGCTCCGCCTGCTGCGTTGGAATCAAGCCCCGTCTCAAAATCAACCTCCGCGTCGAATTCAAGCTTTGTCTCAGAAAGTCAAACTCTGCGTCAGAATCACGTTCCGTCTCAAAATCAACCTTTACGTCGGAATCAAGCTCCGTCTTAAAATCAACCTCCACGTTGGATCAAGTTTTGTCTCGGAAAGTCAAACTCTGCGCCGGAATCAAGCTCCGTCTTAAAATCAACCTCCACGTCGGAATCAAGTTTCGTCTTGAAATCAACATCCGCGTCAGAATCAAACTCCATCTCGAAACCAATATTTGCATCGGAATTAAGCTCCATCTCGGAAAATCAAACTATGCATCGTAATCAAGCTCCGTCTTGGAATCTAACTCTTGCGCCGGAATCAAGTTTCGCCTCAAGACCAAACCAACATCTACCTCCCCGTTGGAATCAAGCTCCATCGCGGAATATATGCATCTGCGTCGGAATCATGCTCCGTCTTGGGACATTGACCTCCACGTCACTAAAGGGAACCAAGTCAACCTCCCAATGAAAGAGGATCCATTAATTTCATGCACGCGATGCACACATGCGGCATGCATATATTGACGGGAGACACTTTGTTGGGTCAAAATTTATACCCTTTTGTCCAGAAAGTCAAAGTCAACGTCTGAAAAAGGGGCTCAAGCCCGAGTCTAAGTCAAGCGAGCCCAAGCCAAGTTCAAGTTCAAATATGGGGCCGGCCCCCATGCCAAGAAAAGAAAAGAAATGAGAAATGTAATAAGTAGATGCAATATGTAATATGTAGGAAATAAATGTAAAAGAATGGGGGAAAAGCTAAAATTGTTGGCCCTGAGGCTAAAAGTGCAAATGCCAAAAATAGGCAAAGGGCCAATTTGTAAAGTCCAAGGGCCCAAATGTAAAGTGTAAAGGCTATAAAAGCTAATCCATGATGAAATAAAGCAGACTATTCTCCTCAATCATTTTCTATGGTTTTGTGCCGTCTTTTATTTTTCTCTCTGCTTCTCCGTAGGTCTTTCTTCCTTTAAATTTTTAAGAAAGCTTTCTTTTTCTCTCCATTGCAAATATATTCATCTCAAAAACCCACACAAATAAAAAGAGAGATTTTAATTTTCTCCTCCCTGTTCATAAAAATAAAAAAAGGTAAAAAAAAGAGAAGGCAGAGAGGACGCATCTCAAAGGGAGTAAAGACATTTTTTTTATACGAGATCCGGATCCAAAGTCTCGAAGATTCAAGAAAGATTTTTTTAGGACCCAATCGGAGACCAATGAGGGTGACCTCATCAAAGGGAAAGCTTCGGGCTTTTCCCTTGGGGAAACTTTCGGTAATGCGGATTTCGATCCGTATTTCCTTTTCGGTGGCACGAGAATGCGGACTTCGGTCCGTATTTTCATTTGGAATGCGGATTTTGGTGCGTATTTCCTTTTTGGTGGGTGCGGAGTTTTTTGTGTTTCATCTTTTCGTACGATAAATTGACGAATTTATCAGTTATGCTGTTGAAATTTTCGTCAAAATCCATGTACTTAGATTCGTTTACAAAATTAAACAAAATACAGATTGCATTTTAAAAAAAAATAAAAACATATATGTTAATCACTCTCACTAAAAAAAATATAAATATATATTAATGAAACTCTGTCCGCGGGACCCTCTCCATTGGAGGGGAGGTCCCCATCATTCTGGGATCCCCCAGCGGGGGCTCCCTCCATCCAGGACCTCCCCCAGAGAGGTCCTCGAGCCGCCGTGATTTTCCCGGGAAGGTCCCCAAAAAGAAATTAAAAATAAAATAGAACAAAACGAATATAAATAAGAATAAAAAAACAAACAAACAAAAGAATAAAAATAATATTGGGACGAAATATAAATAAACAAAAATAATAAAAATAAAGTGAACGCATTTATATTCATTTCCAAACACACATATTCCATGTTGAGTTCGCATGACTTACACGATCCCATTAATTGGAGGTATCCTTGCCCCAGAGCGGGGGTAATTAACGGCTGTTTTGTCTACGACGGCCGGAGATTAGGATTTCCACAATCAATAAACCCCCACTTGCTCTAGGTAAGGGGAATCTGTACCATGCCTGACAATCGAGCGCATTTCTATTTCAATAGGGTGGCGAAAAACACTTTACACTTATCAGTAGGATAAGTTGCAACTATATGAATATGAATGCCAGTTGTTCTGGCGAATAAAACCTCTGAACTTTTTTAGCCTTGCTCATTTGATTCTGTATGACTGACTATCAGAGTGATTTTTTATT
Source organism: Agapanthus africanus (assembly GCA_030015575.1). Lineage (NCBI taxonomy): Eukaryota > Viridiplantae > Streptophyta > Magnoliopsida > Asparagales > Amaryllidaceae > Agapanthus > Agapanthus africanus. Next base: position 401,708,614 of record CM057349.1, on the reverse strand, counting down.
CCAATAAACTTCCAAAATGCATTATGAAGGATTCCTGCTTGTTTCTCCAACTTCAAATTTGTAATACTGCCTGTGTTGTAATTGGCGGAAGTGGTGACTTGGTACAATCTGAAAAGGATAATACAATAAGTAGGGAGTCAATTAATCAATTATCCATGTTCAAGATATTTTGACTGATATGCAAGCCAGAAGAAGGGGGAAATCTTGATCTCCATCACAGGTTACAGATCATTGCCAACATGAGACATTCAGTTGGATGGGCCATCTCATGTTCCTTATCATTTTCCTCTTGACTGGTAAAGGAGGGGTTCTGAGAGGAAAGGTTGTGGTTAAAATTTATAAGACTAGAAGACAGAGATTTATAGAACGAGCAGCAGTCAATACTGATATCCTTTTCAATGTGCTACCTGACGGTTTCATTCCAAAATTTAGTGTGGGTTTTTCTTTTTCTTTCCCCCACTTTGTTTAAACCTATGAAGGCACTTTCTTTTTCAGGAAAATTGCCTTCTGTTTGTACTGAGACGACGTACCATCCCAATCTCGTAACCAAGTTCCATGCTGCTCAATGATTAATATATTGCTCTATTATATACATATATCTAATGACTGCGGCGTATATCTAAAAGCCGCAGAAAGGAAATCTCCAGTTTTTGTATATATTGCATGTATTTTGACCCTAGGAGAACAATATGAGTAATATATCTTTGCTCTTAGCTGATAAATATATTTGTCAATCTAGAAACTGTATGCTGTTGGCTGCACAAGTGGCAAACAATAGGGCTGACCAAAATGAGAACCAATTTGGTTAAGTCTGACCGTTAAATTGCTCTGTTATGCCTTATAATCAAATCAGCATACAACAATGGCTTCATTGCCCTTTGTACTTTTTTGGCCTATCGTTCTTCTGCTCTAGGTCCTCCTTTACTGTACAGTGACTTATAGGAGGATAAACCTAGATGTAGACATGGAGTATGGTGTGGTAATTGGTAAAGGGAAACAGTGTTATGGAGGGTTTCGAGACCCTTGCCAACACCACCAACCAAGGTTAAGGTTCACATCCTGGTGTTTCAGGTCAACCATACTCTAACCACTCCCCAAAGAGATAAAGAGGAAAACTTGCCAACCAAAAGATGAAGGTTTCAGGTTTCTTACCTAGTAGGAAGTAACTATTAAAGTTTCTTTATTTTTATGATTGTCCAAACTAATCATCCTTTATAAAAATTCATGAACACTTAGTATAGCCATATCCCTTCAACACCCCCCCCCCCCAAAACCGCTCTCTCCTTTTTATTGTTTGTCCAGATAGTTATATTTATCTTTTTGTGTTTCTGCTATCGGTTGCTTATCTATAGTGGAATTTGGAGAATTCTACAACAATCTTTATCTTTGATGCTATAACTTTTCGATCAACCTTATATTCGTTGTAATTTTGTTTATCAACTCTTCCTTCTGGATCATAATGAGCTGAACTGTAAAGACCTATAACTTGCTATTGTAGTGTATGTTTCAGTGTGGTTTCCTTCCCATGCACTTAGTAGCAGACCGAATTTTAGCAACATTTTTCTATGCTGAAAAGTGAAAATCAGTAAATTTTGTGATAGCAAGAAATTGTTTTGTCGAATCAGGCAGTGTAATTTCTTGTGGTTATACAGGTACATACCATCTACTCATGAATGCCCACTTCTTTTGCGGCTTCCTAATGGAGATACTTCGAAGACCAACGGGTTTATATCACCAGTAAGTGATAGTCCTGTGGCCTTTACCTCTGTTTCTTATACATTGTATAGGTATTTATTGATGAAGTCTTACATAACTGAATTTTATAGATGTGGGGAGGTGTTGTAGTATGGAATCCACCCAACCGTTCTAGGGACTCCCAGAGGACACAGCTTGCCAGGAATATAATATCCCCTGAGGTTAGTAATTACATTTCATGTATTCATTCAATTTTTTTTTCCATGGAAATCCGTTTCAGTTGGTTTGTTAGCTTATATATTGTCATCTTCGTCCGTCCTTTAAGGCTCTTTCTTAACCGTTGATGACTTTGAGGGTCTCTCCTTGGTTTTAGGATTGATGCTCCCTTTTCATTAATCTGCTGGCGTGTTTTCGCTGTTTGGAAATTAGAATGATAGCTTTCATATCATTCTTTTCTTACTTTTTTTAAAAAATATTTTCGCAACTATTATGATTCTTTGCTGCTCCGGATGTTAAGCATCATGATCATGAGATCTTGGTTTTAAAAGGTTTATAATATCTCTTGATTCAGTTGGTAGTAATTAGCTAAGTTAATTTAGACAATTCTTAAAATCTTAATTTATAGTCCAAGACTGATCTCTGCAATTAGCAACTCAAAGGGAGCCTCATAGAAGTGTCAATTACTCATTTCAAACAATTGGTTTGAGGTTTATCGCTGTATCCATTTTAATAATTTCTAGTTTAGTGGCCTAAGGAAATGAGCATTTCTACAGCAATTCATCTTCCTCTCATGGTATATATGGGCACAATGTTATGCAACATTTACTGGGGATAACAAGCATTGCGGACAACTAGCTTTCCCATCCAAAAATCGGGTTGTTGAAAATTTTCTGACCATTATGTTATCAAATTGCATTGATACCACTAATTTGTTTGATTTATTTGGATATGCATATTCTTAACCAGAGTACCTATAACCATTTGGAAGGCCCGCAGTTAGACAACCTGGTATTTTTTAAGGGATAATGCAGGCACTTCTATCTGTGTAATAATTGAGTTGTAGATGCTCAAGATTGATGATTTTGGCCATAACTGCTTGAACTAATAGTTTTTTGTAATTCGTACATTTATAATTTTCACGAATCTGGCACCCATCATTTAGAAAGTTTATTGATAAAATACAAAAATAAGAACATATTAAAAGTAGATTAAAAGTATGTGAAAACTTGAATTATTGAATCAAAATGAAATGAATAATTTTGTGGTACGAACCGTTGCAAGAATTGATGTCATCTACAAAGGCATGTTTTGTTTATAAACTAGGTACTCACACTGAAGCTGACTTGCTTTAGCCCCGTCTCTTGATCTAAGTAATGACACACTGGGTGATATGCCACATCGAGGACTCAGCAAGGGAAAATTCAACCACAATGTCACTGCATCAAATGCATGCGACTGACACTAGGCTGCACAAGCATTGGTGAGTGACAAATGAGAATAGTGTTCGTCCTTGGGCTCCATGTAATAGTGGTGGTAATTGGATTCAATAGTGGTTCAAGGTGCCCAATGAGAAGGAGCAGCATTCGCGTCCAAGTGTTTTCATAGGCTCTGATATCAGTGTTAAAATGTTTCTTACTGTTATTAGTGTGAAGAAAATTGATTATTTGGTATTTTTAAATTGTCAAAAGCTCAGTAATCATGTCCAAGGTTTTTTCAAGGGCTCTAATATCATGAGTTACAGAGGTTTTGTTAATTATGCCGAGGAAATAAATTATTTGGCACCGTTAACTTGTCAAAAGCTCAGCAATATATAGCAGCCACATCATATTGTGATCACCTGAAGGTGTGAGGACAAAATAAGCTGATCAGTATGTACATGATAGTTATAGCTCTGGATCGCATAAGGGTATCTCATCCATTTGAATTGTGATACTTGTACCGCTTGGAGGATAGTTATTTAAATATTAATGCTGCAATCTACATATTTACATGCACTTCTGTACTAGTAATTCCCCTTCTCTCATTACATTGGTATTCTAGTCCTGGCTTCATACTTTTGTAGATTAACTCTAGTAGATCCTAAAGACTAATGGATCCTTAACTTTAAACAGGATATGCAAAAGATGTTTCAGGTTTTCATAGGGCAACTTCGTCTTCTATTTGGTTTTAAGTCAGATTATTTTCATGTGTTTAGAGGGCGGAGATTCAGCTTTTTACCGAGTAGAAGAGGCTTTACAGAATGGTAAGACGGTTTCCCCCCTTACCTAGTTTATTTAATGTGAAAATGTCTTAGAACTTCAAAATAAATACTATCCATAATTGTTAAATTAACCATAGGCTGCCGGGGTAAAAAATTACTCCGGTTGACCAAGTCAAAGTCAAAGTCAACCCCAAATCAAATGGGCCCGAGCCCAAGCAAGCGTGCCCAAGCCCAAGTCAAGACTGAGCATGGAAGGGGCCGGCTTCATGCCAAAAATGAGGCAATAAATTAGTTTAAATGCAACAACAACAAACAACAACTAATAAATTAGTTAAATGCAATTTTTAGAAATAAATGTATGAAAAATGGTCAAAAAATCAAAATTCTGTAAACCTCATGGCTTATGTGCAAAAAAAAAATAAGCACATGAGGCATGAGAAGGCACAAGTGCCATTTGGAAAATCCCAAGGGGCTATATGTAAAGTGTGTAGCCTATAAAAGGCAAATATGATGAGAAAATCAATAACAACTTTCATTTTCTTATAATTTCTAGGGTCTTGTGCCTCCTTCTCCTTCCTCATGGTTTTAAACCTTTTTCTTTTCGAATTAAATCAAGAGTTTAACTCCTCCTTTCCCAAAAAGAAATAGTTTTTCACCATAAAACCTTTGACGGAGAGTTCAGATCTTCCATCAAATCTCTAAATGGGAAGATTTTTAAATCTCATCATTCTTTTTCTCCAAGATCCAACTAACAGAGAGGAGAAAGAAGGAGATCCATCTTTAAAAATTCCCACTTTGGGAGTATCCAAGGCTCAAGGGAGGATTCAAGGCTCAAGGGAGAAGAAAGGGGTCCTTTTTTATCATCTCCGAAAATCTATTTGGTGTTTAACTCCGAATAAAGATCCTTCTTCTTCTAGGAGTTTAAATCTAAAGTCCATCGGGGGTTCAACTCCCAGTTCAAGAGCTAAACCCTTTCGCTGGCGCCCAGTGGCCACCCACAAGCCGGACACGTGACCGGCATCCACGCGTCGGGCGCGTGACCGACTAGCACATGCATCCTTAGGACACTCCTCATCTCTCTTTTCACACACGTTTCACACCCGAAACACTTGCACGGTAGAAAAAATATCTAACGGGGTGCTGCCCCGCACTCCATTAAGGGGCTTCCCTCTTGACCCCAGCCCGCTATCTGGGTAGCGGGACCCCTTAAACTCTGCGAGGCTCTTATACGTCCAAAACACTTTCAAAACACAACACACGCACACTGCACATTGAGTTCACATGACCAGTTTTAGCCGTCAATCGGAGGTTCCCTCGCTCCAAAGGCGAAAGGGTAATTAACAGCAGCTTAGTTCACGGCCGCCGGAGATTCGGATTCCCACAATCAATAAATCCCAGCCTATCCTGGACAGGGGAATCTGTATACGCCTGACAAGCGTGCATATTCCTATTTCAATAGGGTGACGAAAAACACTTTACAGATTCTGGCATGTTCGGTGGGACCCTTTCTCCCTTCCCATATTTTAGGTTAAACGTTCATGCGAAGTCAATCAACATATACATCGATTTCCTGTTCTGAAATCATGCTTCTTTTTACATGCTAACAGCTTTCAATTGTAATCTCGCACTCAGCAACCATATCTCCCAAGACAAACTTCGTTTCTGGCGCAGGTCCGGTGACCTACGTGGTCAAGACAAACGCCCACGTGATCCTCCCGGCGAGTCTCATGAGGCAGTGGGAGGAACCACCCCGCCAATTTGGTTCCGTCATCATCTACCCTGCCAGAAGCGCTCATCTGGCAGAGACTCCGGCAAACCAAGAGGCCAAACCGACCTCAAGGGGCAGGATACCGAATGTCGTGATCGCCAATGCACCACAACCCAAACGTAAGACGGTGTTCGAACAACTTTTTGGTGCTCCCGCTGGAGCAAGACTGCCGGAACAAAGGGCATCATCAAATGTCGCGGACAAGTTCAAGCGACGCCTCCGACAAGTGCACAATTAGGCGTATTTCCAAAGCTCTCCATCGCTCGGCCTACGACGGCTTCACGAAGAGCCGAAGCCTATCAAGTGTTCAAAACAGAAAAGTTGAAACAGAAGTGGCTTAAATATAAAACCAACAAGAGGGCGAGAACTTCAGCCAAGTGCAATTTTGTTTGGTTCCAAGAATAAGGTTACCCCGCGACAACAGCTGAGTAGGCCGTAAAAGTCAGCAATTTCTTTGAACCTTTGAGGTGGGTTCAGAAAAACGCCATGACCGCCAGAATCAAGAAAACAACAATCCGAACGATACTACAAAGAGACTTATCTCTGCCCCAACATAGAAAGCATGACACCGTCTCTTCAAGAGTTTCAGGCGCTCTGTGCTATGCGAAAGCTGCGGGATAAAGCCAGAAAGAAGCGCCAACACCACTCAAGAACTCGGTGAGCCCAGCCATCTTCAATCTGTTGTCCGTTCCCGAAACAGAGGGGCCACGACAGCAATCTACGAAATCAGTTGCTAATGATGAAAACGCGGCCGGATATGTTATCCACACGGTCTACATAGCGGGCACGTGTCCCAGCGACAACATGCACAGCAAAAGCAAGGATGAGGCCGCTACATCCTAAGTCCAGTCCGACTTGAATGTGGTTGCCACTTCCCAAGATCAGCCGTCTCCGCATGACGATAAAAGCCCTCTTGATGAGGCCGATAGCAGAAAGACCTCTCAGTCTATGTGGAATTAAGCTCGGACAGCGAGAAAGTGCCTACTTTCCGCCTCAGAATCGCAGAGCAAGAGATGCTTTAAGAGCTCCGAAAACATCTCATAAGCAAAAGATAAAAAGATGGCTAGGATTTACTCTAAAATCGATGACCTTACGATCGTCGTGATGCAGCTCACGGCTTAAGTTGCTCGGACGCCTTCCAATCAAGTGCAAATTTCTACTCATAAGCCGGGTGATAACAACCCGAAGCAATCGATGCTTGTCCCCTTGGGTCCAAGTTTGGATGGGCCGTACGAAAGCCGGCCGCATCCTGCTTCTGGAGACTCCTTGCCCCCAGATGGCACCATCCCGTTAACACAATATCAGATAGTGGATTTGGTCACCAGCAAAATCAAAACATTGGTGGCCGAAGCCGAGGCCCAGAAGGACGTTGGCAACAGTGGAAGGTCGTACCCCGTACAATATGATCTGATCGAGTTCCCCAGCGGCTACGTCATTCCTAAGCTTAGACGATTTGACGGGACGGGAAACGCCAATTAGCACGTCGCCCTCTTTAGAGCGTCGTGCGGAAATACAGGGGTAATGATGCACTCTTTTGTCAGTTTGTCAACAGCATGATCGGTGTTGTTTTCGATTGGTACGCAAGCTTACCAGACGGGTCCGTCACTATTTTCGCCTAAATGGGGTCTATTTTGGCAAAGATTCATGAGTGTCGGTGATAAAATCTCCATTGCCGACTTTGTGAGGACAAAGCTGGGGAAGAACGAAAGCAACACGGACTTTATCGTCCGATGGCGTAATTTCACGGTTATGTGCAAACCGTCGCTGGAGCAGAACCAGTCCGCCAGCCTTTTCATTGGGATGCTCAGCAATTGGATGGTCTCATTTTTATGTACAACAGGCCTCAAAACGTTTCAAGAGCTGACCAAAAGAGTTCAAATGTTGGAACGCTCAAAGCAAGAGTCTGCCCCGGACTCTTAGAGTGACAAGCCTTGGAAGAACCGAAAGGACGACAACCGTAAAAGCGGGAATTCCAATAATACTAACGCCTTCAATGCGTCTAACTATGAAGACAAGCGAAAGGCGAGCGGATCGAAAACAGACCGGTCTCGAAATCCAGTGCTTGGAGGAGAAGGGCCTTCCCTAGAGGAGAAAAAGAACAAGGTTTACTCTTTCAGGAAGGAAAAGATCCGCAAGATATTCAAAGATGCCCTGAACAACGGTCTACAATTGCCGGAGTCGAAGAGACCCCACGAAGCAAAATTGACCGATAATCCCCTGTATTGCCCGTGTTCCCCTCCGAAGGACGGCGCGATAGGGACGTCTTGCCTGAAGTTCGGGGCAGATGCTATTTGGTTTTATCCGTCCACCTCTCCGAAGATGCCAAGTTGATTTATAGCACCGTGTATCGAAAGTTTAAACGGATGCGGCCGATGTAGCAGACTTCGTCAGATTCCCCCTCGTTCGAAGGGTTTTTGATTATGGGGACGCTCTTCCCTGCAGGTGCAAGCCCCTGCAATTAATTACGCTACCGCATCGCGGTAACAACTTTCTCCTTCTCCAGATGGTCACTTCGTGTCGTGGGTGTTTGTTTTGTTTGTGCTTGCCCGTGGATTGTATATGGAGACTAATTTATGTTGTCGCCCGTAGGACGTGGATTAGTCCAAATCCGTATTTTCTTAGATTTGGGTTTGGGGTTTTAGTTTAAGGATACGTTAGCCATATTTGAGGCTAAGATCAACTTAAACGTTAGTTAAGGATACGTTAGTCTAATTTGAGACTAAAATCAACTTAACGGGATCGTTTAGATCCAACAAAAGAGCATTTGGGGCTCTATTGTTCTAGTTTAGGGATATAATGGTCCATTGTCAGTTTAAGAACATGGTGTCCCATTGCCAGTTTAGGGACATGGTGGTTCATGGAATGTATGGCCGTCGGGACCCGTCACCTCTCTGACGACGTTGAAGGATTACAACGACAGATATCAGAGGAGTTCAGAGAACCCTTGAACCAAAATTGGTTGGGAGATCTATAGTCCAATTTGGGACTAAAGCCCGTTTGAAGGTTTGTAAGCATATGGGCTCGGTTGATATGAGTTGAACATTTTGTTGTTCTGGCTGTTTGAGCCTTTATTTAGGGCCCAGCCCTTTTATAATGCATGGCATTGGGCTCTTTAATTAAATGCACAGCATTTAGATTAGGCCTGTTAGGCCTTTTAATTGGGCTCTGCCCTTTTTAAATAATGCACAGCATTTATTGGTTTGACAGTGCACCACGTGGCCTGTCAGGCGCTTTGCGCCAATTAAAGAGCGCAAGGCTCTAGCGCATGTGGAGGTGACACGTGTCACACTCTGCTGAGTGCAAGTCTGTTAGCGCAGTGCGCTGCGCTAGTGCGCTGCTGACACGTGGCGCGCTCTGGTGCAGGCGCCAATCCAAGAACGCAGCGTTCTGTTTTTAGGAGCGCAAGGCGCAGATTGACACGTGGCGCTCTCTGGTGACTTGCGTCAGTCCAAGGAGCGCAACAGCACAAATTAAGAGTGCAGGGCACTGTTCAATAGCGCAGAGCGTATCTTGATCAAATTTAGATGAAAGAAAAGACCCTTTTTAGTTCTAAAGAGGTTCTACCTAAGTTTTCAAGAACCAATGGTTCATCAAAAGGCTGTGCCTTTATATGAAGTAAATTACTTCTTTTAATTTTTGTGATTGGATCTTTTTTTGATCTTTTTTTTCTTCTTTTAATTGAAGATCATTGATCTTTTTAGAAGAAATTCTTCCTTTTTTCAAAGGTTTACCTTTTTTTCTTTTTGAGTTTTTCTCAAAGTTTTTAGAGGAGCTCTGTATATCTGAGACTTGGAGTCTAGGAGCCTTTATATAGGGCCAATTAGTTAGGTTAGTTACAGAGATTTTTCTCTGATTGATCTGGGGATATTTCCCCACCGTTGGATCTTCGATCCTATGGCTTCTGTCTTACAGAAGGCAATCTTCTTGTTTTTAATAAGATTGGAAAGATCTTTCCAGAATTTTAATTCTGATTAATTAAATAATTTATTATTTAAGTTTTAGTACTGGCACAGTTGGCGCAAGTGTACCTGCGCTTGACACGTGTTGCGCAGAGCGCAGCGCACCTGCGCTGACACGTGTCGCGCAGCGCAGAGCGCAGCCCAACTGCGCTAGCGCACCACTGTTTGACACGTGGCACGCAGCGCAGAGCGCAAGCCATCTGAAGCGTTGCTTCTTTTATTATTTGAATTTTTAAAACAGAGCCTTGCTCTGATTGGGGGAAACAGAAGCGTTGCTTCATTTCCCGTCTTGGAATTTGAACAGAGCTTTGCTCTGATTGGGGGAAACAGCCCGTACCACAGAGTAGTAAGCCATGCGATCTAGTATTGCTATATTTTCAAAGACCGGGTTGAGAAGTAGTACAAGACCAGAGAGATCAAGCCGTCCAAGAGTGTGTTGGTAAACAATCAAGCTGCAACCACCAACTTTATATAAACTAAAGCTGAAGCCTTTTAGGAGTAGACAGCTGAATCCGCTGCTCCGAGAAATGAATCCGACTCACCGCGGCCTCTGTGGAACATGCACATATATAATAAAACGAAGAAGATGCTAAAGCTACTTCAGAAAGAGCCCAGAACAGAATGAGAGGTGCTGAAAGAGCCCACCGTTCCAGTTACCAATTCGGCTCGATCTGGCTCAAAATCCAAAAAGCTCAAGAAGAAAAGTGTGGCTCGATGCTAAAAAGAGTGCGGGGAAATCGATCATTCAAAAATATATCGATTCTTTTGAAGACTATGAATAAAACGAAAGAACTCTAATTCAATTGAAGGAGTTCTTCCCCGTAAAAGCGGCTGAGATTCTGGAGGAACTAGAAGACTCTGATGATGAGATCCCTATTGTGACCTGCCAAGTCTTCCATCTTGGTAGCGACTCTGAGGAAGAGCTATGTTTTCCTGAAGAGGATGAGAAGCTCGCCACAAAGGCCAACCAAATTCAGCTCAAAAGCAGCAAGGTTCTACCGTCGAAGCAAGGCAATGCCCCGAAAGAGAAGGAAAAACAGGACGCTAATTTAGAAAACGACATAGAGCTTCATGAAGATTTGAGTTCTTCGGTAGATTACAATGTCTTGTCTCACCTCTGGAAGCTTCTGTCTCTCTTAAACATCTATGATGCTCTAGTCCTATCCAAGGAGCTCAGAGATGTTCTCATTCATGTCTTGCAAAACCCCGAGCGGTATCAGACTTGGTTCGTGAACATTAATATGAAAGAGGCCCAGTACACTCTGCATACAGCCGTGTTCACATTTAAGAATGAAAACATGTTACTGGGAACAGCTCAGCATAACTGGCCGCTTTACATGACCGGGTATAGCGACGGAGATCGGATTAATCACATATTGATTGATCCGGGGTCCTTAATGAATATCATGAACTTGCAAACTCTGAAGAGTTTGTCAATGGATGCCCGGCACTTGTCAAGAGAAAGGATTGTCATCCAAGGCTTCAATCAAAATTGCTAACAAGTTCTGAGATCCATAACTCTGCCGATCATGTTCGGGGATTTACAAACCGAAACCAAAATATATGTGATCGACGCCGCCACGTTTTATAAAATTCTCTTGGGGGCGGCCATGGTTTCATGATTACGGTATCGTTCCGTCAACACTCCATCGGTGCATGAAGTATACCAAAAATGGCGAAGAAAGACGCATTGACGGAGACATACAACCGTTCGGTGTACACGAAGTCCGATATGAAAACTCTCACTACTTTGTGAACCCCTAAAATGCTGAGCCGCAACCGACTAAAGACAGAATGGCTCCGAAACTCAAGTAAATCCAAGCCGGCTGTCACCTTCAAAAGTAAAAACCCCAAAGTGCGCCCGCGTTTCGGCAATGACACTGATGAGTTCGACGCTGGAAGTCCGTCTTTCCGTAAAAACCACCCTCATCTTGGTAGCGATACGGACGATTATGATATTGAAGGCCTATCTGGCAACAAAATTCGCTTTCGTTTAGGCAGCGCCACTGAAGAGTCGGAGGAAGAGGACCCGTTTTACAACAGCTGTGCAGATTGGGCTCTCATACAAAAAGTGAAGTTAAAAGAAACCTTCAAAGTTACAGAAAGGCCCCTAGCCATCACAAGAGTGTCGGAGCAGATGTGTAAAGAAGCTCGATACGTTGTCAGATTCCACCGTGGACCGGCTGAAAACTTTCTACATTCCCGGAAGGAAAGTGGTCAGAATGTATCCTGTTTTATGGGTCAAATCCTGTCGTGCATCCGGACGATTTGTCTGTCACATGCCTTCTCTATGAGAATCATAAGAGCCGTTCTCAATCCTAAATATTATGTGTTCGAGATGTAGGAATACTTTAAAAAGCACGGGTGTTGGTTATATCAAACGGACTCCGAAACGAAGTTTTATGAGGGGTTATGGTATCCATCTCAGGTCCGAGCACTCATCGATGGATGGATCCCAAATAGAAGGGGTATCGGTTTCATTCAACTTGATGTCAAAGAATGCTACGTGATCCATGTTGGTGAAGCCAGCGAAAGGTCAAATGACGACGACGAACCAGCCAAGCCAGAAGAAGCCCTCGAGAGCTCGAAGATGGCGGACAAGCAACCTTTGACGAGCTAACCGAGATTTATTTGGGAACGTCCGATAATCCAAGGCCGACCTACATCAGCTCACTCTGGTCAGAGGGAATGAAAGAGCAGATAATCGTCCTGCTGCATGAGTTCGTCGACTGCTTCGCGTCGACGTACAAAGAAATGCTTGGCCTCTCCCCTAAAGTGGTCGTGCATAAGCTGGCTATATCTCCTTAGGCCAAATCAGTCAAACAAGCTTCTTGAAGAATGAGAAGGGAGCTAGAAGAAAAGGTCATCGAGCAAACCAAGAAACTCATCGATACCGGCTTCATCATAGAAGAGAAATATGTGGATTGGATCGCATGCATCGTCCCAGTGAAAAAGAAGAATGGGTAGATCCGAGTTTGCATCGACTTCAGAGACCTTAACAAGGCATGTCCTAAAGATGATTTCCCACTTCCGATCATAGAAATGATGGTTGATGACATCTCAAATTACGAGTTCACTTTCATGGATGGTTTCTGGGTACAATCAGATAAAAACGTCGCCTGAGGATGAGAAGTATACAACATTTCGAACCCCGATCGGCATATACTGTAACAAAGTGATGTCGTTGGGACTGAAGAACGCAGATGCCACATATCAAAGGGCAATGACCAAGATCTTTGACGACTTAATCCATAAAGTCGTCGAATGTTATGTTGATTTTGTCGCCAAGACTAAAACTAAGGCCGAGCATATCCAAGACTTCAAGACCGTTTTCACCAGACTGAGGGAATGCGATCTAAGGATGAATCCTCTGAAGTGTGTTGGGATCAAAATTTACACCCCAGTTGACCAAGTCAAAGTCAAAATCAACCCTAAGTAAGCGGGCCCAAGCCCAGATCAAGTAGGCCCATGCCTAAGTCGAGCCCCGCGGCCGGCCTCCCCCATACCAAAATGAAATCATGTAATAAATAATTTTGAAGTATTTTTTATGCATGAAGTAAGAAAAATAGGCATAAAGCCAAATTTTTGTAAAGCCCATGGCTCATGTGCAAAAACAAATGAGCACATGAGACATGGGATGGGCAAAATGCCATTTTGTAAAGCCTAAGGGGCTATGTGTAAATGTGTGAGCCTATAAAAGGCAACATGATAATGAAATAATTAGAACTTTTCATTCGCCTCAAAATCTAGGGTTTTTATGCCTCCTCCTTTCTCAAGGTTCTAAACCTTCTCTCCTTTTCTTTGAATTAAATCAACAATTTTACTTTTCCTGTTCCAAAAATAAATAGTTTTTCACCATAAAACCCTTGAAAGGGAGCCTAGATCTTCCATCAGATCTTAGAAAGGGAAGATTTTTAAATCTCATCCCCGTTCTTTAAGATCCGGCCAACCGAGATGAAGAAGACCCATCTCCAAAAGTCCCATCTTGGGAAGATCCAGGGCCAAAAGGGAGAGAAACAAAGGGGCCCCTTTGATTATTTCTAAAGATTTCTAGGAGTTAACTTCATTCAAGATCTGTTGGAGTTCAACTCCATAAATTAATCTATTTTTAGGAGTTTAACTCTATAAGTCCAAGCGGGAGCACAGCTCCCAGTACAGGGACAAAGTCCATTTTTCTGCTGACGCCCAGCGTCCGCGTGCCAGGCACGTAGGGCGCCGGCCCCCATGCGTCCTTTGGACGCTATTCTTCTTTTTTTTTATGTACACACTCCACAACACTGCCCCCGTTACAAAAAAATTCTAACAGGACGCTGCCCCGCATCCCGCAAGGGGGCTGCTAGCCCTCTTGACCCCCAGCCCGCTATCCAGGTAGCGGGACTTCCGTAAAACTCTGCGGGCCTCCCGATATATCCAATTCCCCTCCAAAACACATACGCACACAGCACATTGAGTTCGCATGACTAGTTTGACCCGTCAATCGAAGGTTCTTTCGCCTCAAAGGAGACGGGTAATTAACTGCAGCTTAGTCCGCAGCTGCCTGAGATTTGGTTCCCCACAATCAATAAACCCCGTCTACCCTAAGCAGGGGGAATCTATAGTATGCCTAACAAGCGATGCGTATTCCCATCTCAATGGGGTGACGAAAAACACCCTACAGTGCGTTTTTGGCATATCGGGAAAATTCTTGGGCTTCATAGTCCGACATCATAGGATGCTCATCAAAGATAAAGACCATCATGGAGATACCTCATCCAAAGAATCTGATGCGGCTGAGATCCTTTCAAGGCAAGCGTGCTTGTATACGAATGTTTGTCTCGAATTTATCGGGGAGATGTCGGCCCTTCTCGAAGTTTATGAAGAAAGGGGCTCATTTTATCTGGGATGTCGAATGTCAAGAAGCATTCGAAAGCATCATACAGTATCTGCTGCACCCTCTAATACTTGCTGCTTCCATTCCAAATAAACCGTTGATCCTCTATATTGCCGCGCTAGATGAGTCACTCGGTGCGTTTTTTGTCCAGAACAACGAGGAGGGAAAAGAAAATGTCCTCTATTACCTCAATCGAACGTTAGTCGGGTCGAATATAACTATTCCCACATTAAAAAGCAGTGCCTGGCTCTGATATTCGCTGTGAAGAAGTTTAGGCACTATCTGCTCGCTCATCGGGTCATGTTGATCTCTAAGGTCGATCTGCTCAAACACTTAATGACCAAAGCAAGCCTTGCCGGCAGAATGGTAAGATGGGCTGTTATGCTGCTTAAGTTTGACATAGTCTATATTCCACAAAAAAGCAGTAAAAGGGCAAGCTCTCGCCGACTTTCTTGATGCTCATCCCATACCGGAAGGGTCATCGCTAAATTGCGAGTTATTCGACGAACAAGTGCTGCATCTCGAAGATATCGAGCCATGCTGGGAGCTCTACTTCGATGGAGCCTCATCAATAAGGACCTCTAGCAAATAAAGCATCCTACATATAAAAGCAGGGATAGAATTGGTGTTCATCATGCCATCGGGAGGAACCTTGCGACGTTCTTTCGCTCTTACCAAGCCTTGCACAAACAACGGGACTAGGTATGAAGCTCTGATAGCTGGCCTGGAGCTAAGCCATAGAAATGGAGATCCTTCGGCTATGAGTTTGCGGTGATTCCTAGCTCGTCGTCAATCAGGTGAGTGGCGACTACAAGATATCTAAGCCTGAGTTAGCTCGATATCGAAGCCTGGTGCTGGAACTCATAAAATAGTTCACCCATATTGAACTAATGAGAGTTCATAAGGCGTTGAACGGAAAAGCTGACGTACTCGCTCGCCTAGCCAAAAAGCTGGCTGATCCCGACATGGATGAAATTCTGATTACAGTCAAATTTTGTCTCCATTATCTTTACGAGAGGAAGAAAGCGTAGAACAAGTGAACAATCCTACTGAAGAAACTTTGGTCATTCAAGACGAGCCCAGTTGGAGAGAGCCATCCTACCAAAGAAACTTTGGTCATTCAAGACGAGCCCGGTTGGATAGAGCCCTTCATAGAGTACCTTCGATATAACAACCTGTCCGAAGAAAAATCTGTGAGGGTTCAGTTGAAAAAAGAGCTCTCCGATACATGTTTGTAAATAATACGCTATACCGTAGATCATATTACCAATTTTGGCTCAGATGTATGTTATCGGCTAAAACCCAAAAAGTCATAAAAGAAGTTCACTCGGGCGTCTGCGGAGCTCACCAATCTGGCCCCAAAATGCGGCTTCAAATCAAACGGTTTGGATATTATTGCGAAGAGCATGCAAAGAAGTGTTACCTTTGCCAAATTCACAGTGATTTCATTTCACAAGCATCCCAATCCGCTGCATCCTACAGTGGCGTCATAGACCTTCGAATTTTGGGACACCGATATAGTTGGTCCGATTGATCCTCCGTCATCTAAAGGACATCGGTTCATATTAGTCGTAACTGACTACTTCTCCAGATGGGCTGAAGTTGTCCCACTAAAACAAGTTAAGACAGAAGATATTCTGACATAGTTCTGACATAACATTCTATACCGCTTCGGTACACACAGAAGAATAATTTCCGACAACGGGTCTTCTTTCAAGAGCTTCAAAGTCTCAAGGTTTGCTGCTCAACATAAGATAAATTGAAGATATTCCTTTATTTATAATTCAAGAGTCGATGAGCTAGCCGAAGCTTTCAATAAAACTCTATGCAAGTTCCTGAGGAAAAATACTTCAGCCAGCAAGAGAGACTGGAATCTTAAGTTCCACAAGGAGTTGTGGGCATATTATACCGCGCACTGCACTCCAATTCAGTCCACTTCATATTCATTACTTTTCGGAGTGGAGACGATCTTCCCCCTCGAAGTCGAAATTCCAAGCCTCAGGATGGTCGTCCAGCACGGTTTAACGGAGGAAGAAAATGTTCTTCTTTGGCTCGAAGAACTCGACGCTCTCAAAGAAAAGAGACTCGCAGTACAGCAAAATTTGGAGCTGTACCAAGCCCACATGTCATGAGCCTATGACAAAATGACTTGTCTCTGTGCTTTCAAGAAAGGAGAATTAGTGTTGGTCCTCAAAAGACCGATCATTCCCAATCGACATGCCAATGAAAAGTTCGAGCCAAACTGGAAAGGACCATACGTCATCCAGAAAGTGTTTGACGGAGGACCAGCTGATAAATGCCGAGAGAGAAAGGCCCATGCCATCCATCAATGGATGATTCCTCAAGAAATACTACGCATGAATGCTACAAGTCGCAGGCGAATCGAGCACACCAGCCATACGGTCTGGATCTTACATCCCGTAAAACCGTATACAATCCACGGGTATAAACGATTCCCATCTTTCCTAAGTCCCACCGCAAGGCTTACATCTAAAGTTCTACTGGTGATAAAGCTCCACCAACGAGGCAGTCTAAAAAATAGTATGTCCATAAGCAAAACGGTCACAGATGAAAACCCGAAAGGGCTCCGTAAGTAAAGAAACATCGGGACCACCAGCGATTTTGTGAAAACCCAAAAGGGCGTAAACTCGTGAAAAAGAAACGAAAATACACTCGCAAAGTCCTCTCGACCTTGTGAGGAGAATAACCCCACGTGAGATCTTTACGACTCGTAAAAGAGCAATACACTTAGGAATCCCCATGATTCATAGGGAGAAAATATACCTACGAGATTCTCTCGACCCGTAGGGGAAAATGCTTTTATAAGATCTTTACGGCTTATAAAATTGAAAAGGCTTAGGTGATAGGGATCTAAACTAATCTCCTAAGCCATTGTTTCTCAACGGGCAATGACAAATGATGAGTCACTCCTAGCATTATACTTCAGTGTTAGCGGTGCTAATGCCGACCAAAAACCTAAATCTCAAGTTTTCACGAGGCAAATAATGAGTTGCTTCTGCCATTATTCCAGTGCAGCGATACTGATGCCAACCAAAATCCAAATTCCAAATTCCCTTCAAATTCAAAAGTCCAGCCAAATAAGATAGAAATTAAACCGATCAAATCAACGTCCCACCCGGTAGTGATTCCAAACTCAAAAGTTCCGATGGACGGATAGGAAATGTCCAAAACAAATCAAATCAATAAGTTAACCAATGACCTCAGCGGAGTCGAGCTCCACCTCGAAAACAAATCAACGAATGACCTTCCTGGTGGAATCAAGCTCCACCTCATAAACAAGTCAAATCCGGACACCGCAAGAAGCGGAGCAAGTCAACTTCAATCCCGACATCGCAGAAAACAGAGTAAGTCAAATCAAATCTGACACCGTAAGAAGTGGAGCAAGTCAACTTCAATCCTGACACCGCAAGAAGTGGAGCAAGTCAATTTCAACCCCGACGCCGTAAGAAGCGGAGCAAGTCAAATCAAGTATCGACCGTCCAAATTGCAAAAAAAAGGCAGCACCGACCGTCCAAGTCGCAAAAATGGCAGCACCGACTGTCCACGTCGCTAAAATGGCGGCATACCCTCCACATCGTCAAAAGGGAATCTAACCAAATCGATCTCCATATAGAACAAGATCCATCAGTTTCATGCACACAACTCATACACGCGGTGTACATTTATTGATGGGGGCACTTTTTTGGGGTAAAAAATTACATCACGGCTGACCAAGTCAAAGTCAAAGTCAACTCCAAGTCAAGCGGGCCCGAGCCCAAGCAAGCGGGCTCAAGCCTAAGTCAAGACTGAGCATGGAAGAGGCCGGTTCCATGCCAAAAAGGAGGCAATAAATTAGTTTAAATGCAATTTTTAGAAATAAATGTATGAAAAAGGGGTAAAAAGCCAAAAATTTGTAAACCCTGTGGTTTATGTTCAAAATGAAATAAGCATATGAGGATGGGAAGGCACAAGTGCCATTTGGAAAAGCCTAAGGGGTTATATGTAAATTGTATAGTCTATAAAAGGCAAATATGATGAGAAAATCAATAACAATTTTCATTTTCTCATAATTTCTAGGGTTCTGTGCCTCCACCTTTCTCAAGGTTCTAAACCTTTTTCTTTTTGAATTAAGTCAAGAGTTTAACTCTTCCTTTCCTAAAAAGAAATAGTTTTTCACCTTAAATCCTTGAAGGGGGGTTCAAATCTCCCATCAAATCTCTAAAAAGGGAGATTATTAAATATCACCATCCGTTTTCTTCAAGATCCAACTAACAGAGAAGAGGAAGGAGATCCATCTTCAAAAATCCCCATTTTAGGAGGATCCAAAGCTCAAGGAAGAAGAAAGAGGTCCCCTTCATCATCGTTGAAAATCTATTTGGAGTTTAACTCCGAATAAAAATCCTTCTTCTAGGAGTTTAACTCTAAAGTTCTTTGGGAGTTCAACTCCCAGTTCGGGGGCTAAGCCTGGCGTCCAGCGGCTGCGTGCCGGGCGTGTGATCCGTTGGTGTCCATGCGCCACGCACGCGTACTTAGGATGCTCCTCACCTCTTTTTTCACACATGTTTCACACTCGAAACACTTTTCTGTTAGAAAAATTTTCTAACGGCGCGTTGTCCCGCATCCCACAAGGGGGCTGCCAGCCCTCTTGACCCCAGCCTGCTATCCGGATAGCGCGACCCTCGTAAACTTTGTGAGGCCCCTGATATGTCCAAAACACCTTCAAAACAACACACACTGAGTTCACATGACCAGTTTAACCCATCAATCGGAGGTTCTCTCGCTCCAAAGGCGAGGGATAATTAACGGCAGCTTAGCCCTAGGCTGCCAGAGATTCGGATCCCCACAATCAATAAATCCCAGCCCGTCCAGCCCTAGACAGGGGGAATCTGTATACGCCTGACAAGCGCGTGTATTCCTATCTTAATAGGGCGACGGAAAACACTATACAAGAGCTTATATCCATTTTTTGGTCTATATTGTTGTTATCATCATAGACATGTATGCCAGAAGTTGCACTCAATTGATGTTGTTATTATCTCAATGTAGCAGTATGCTTTTAGACATGTCTCATAGTTTTTATTTCAATCATTTCATATGTCCTAAGCATATCAAATTAGTTTACTAACCCTTTTCTCCTCCATTGATTTTGTAAGTTGATAGCCTACAGCCTACTAGTTTTCTTATATCAAAGAACTTTTCTCAAGTTTGTGATGTGGTAACTCATTTGATAGTTGGTTTGAATCATGTGTGATGACAACCTCATCAGTATATTTAAGAGTACAGCTTGCTCAATGCAAGAGGAAAAAAAGATCTACTAATTAAGAATTGAACTCCAAAATCATATGGTCTGTTGTATCAGAGCTAGAAAGGGAGAAGAAATTGTTGGGCAGTGGTTTTGTTTGTTCATTATGTATTCTATCAATTGTGTAATAATCACTACATGCTAATTGTTTCCAACTTTTGTGTTCCTTTCAATTGTTGATGACTAGGTGGGGATTGCAAATGCGTTAACATTTAGTAGTGGTCAGCAAGGTAGTCATAATTACTGCTGAAACTTTCCATGAAGTAAAACAAATAGAAGAAAAAAAGAATAGATAACAGGAAAGAATTAAATTAGAAAAATGAAAAATCAAGTTGAAATGCAAAAAAACTACCGGTGTTTTCTAGCCAATATCATTGAGCTACAGAGGCGGTAAATCATAGTTGTTGACAATAAGTAGAAGTAGGGAAAGGACCACCAAATGAAATAGGAGAGGGAAAGTCGGGAAGTACGTAGAACAAGTAAATTGGATTGGGGAGAGCGAAAGAGGAGAAAACTAGTTTAATAGATCAATTAGGTCCAACGCCTGGCTGGATTTTCTCGATAACACTAGTGCAGATATACTTTTTTTAATGGAAGTTTAGAGTGCAATGTTAAGTAATATAGTTATAATCTAGGTTGCACGGATATTTCCAATGGGTTTCCGTATTCGTGCCCGACTCATATCGGACACTGATACTTGCATGACACGTATCGGAAGCGTAGTATATATATCATATATGTATAATATATGTTCTATGTGTGTCGTATGCATATAAATATATTTTTAGTATGTTATTAGCGTGTAACATTTTAGACTTGTAAAATTTTCCTTATTTAATATTGACATAATAGTTTTATATCTTCTTTATTTTTACAAGATTATCTATATAACCGTGTCCCCGTATTTTATATTTTAGGATTTTGCCGTATCGCCGTATCCCATCGTGTCGTATCCGTGTCCATGCAACCTTGGTTATAATAAATATATACTATTTAATAGAATAACTATAATAAATATTGCTAACACCATTGAAAATATCCTCTAAATTTTACTTCTAAGAAATAAACACAATGGAGTATAGCTAATAGATATGTGAGTAAAACAGGCCCAGGCCGCTTAAGCAGGCCTAAGCAAAGCGATCAATGCCGCCCATAAACCGTTTAAGTGGACGCTTAAGCACCTAAGGCATAGGTTTTTAAAATACTAGAAACAAGACAATGGAGGAATTATGGGTGGTGAGATTGATATGTGGAGCGGCCTTTGCTATTTTTGGTTAAAATCATGTAGTAATGATGAAACTACCTTGTTTGCAAATTTAGAATATACATTATTCAGTGCAAGAAATAATTACTTAACTAGTATAGAGTTAACCAATTAGACTTAATGGTCCAATAATGTAGAGCAAGGGCAACTTGAGTTGGAAAAGAAACAGCCGAATGCAATTTTATTTCTTTAGTTTCTCGACTCTAGTCTTTATCTAAAGGCTTAATTTCCAAAAACTATCAAAAACTTAGGCCGGGGCAAGTAACTATCAAATTCTTTGAAAATTACAGAAAACTACCAAAGTGTACGCATAAGTTTGATAGCTTATTGAATATTTACTAAACAAATTTTGTAGTTTATTGAACATTTACTAAATACGTTTGGTAGTTTATTAATTTTAAAAGTTTCTATACATTTAATAGTTTACTGTAATTTTCAAAGAATTTGGTAGTTACTTGCCAAAACCCCTAAGTTTTTAAGATTTAACCCTTATCTAAATCCTAGTTTTGATTTCGCTCTTGTATCTAAGCACCAGTACAAAACAATGTAAGATTTATACAACAACAACTGAGCCTTTTATCCTAAGCATATGGGGTAGGCTACATGAACCAACATGAGAATCACGCCGGGTCCAGCACATGAATCCTCTGTCTCGACTCACTCCTATCGAACAATATACTTTCATCGAGTCCTTTGGCACCCATATCGTTTCGTATCACCTCCATCTATGTTTTCTTGGGTCTTCCTTTTGCCTTTTTACCATTGCCCATATCTAGAGTATCTATTCGTCGAACCGGTGCTTCCATAGGTCTGCATCGCACATGACCAAACCATCTTAGCCGATTTTCCCGCATCTTCTCCTCCACAGGTGCTACACCAACTTTTGCACGAATATCCTCATTTCGCACCTTATCTTTTCTAGTGTTACCGCACATCCAACGAAGCATGCGCATCTCCGCTACGTGCATCTTCTGTGTATGATACTTCTTAGGAGCCCAGCATTCTGTACCATATAATAAGGCAGGCCGAATAGCGCTCCGATAAAACTTCCCTTTCAATTTTAACGGAAAGTTACGATCACACAAAATCCCTGTTGCACTTCTCCATTTCAACCAATCACTTGGATCCTTTGATTAACATCACTATCGATCTCCCCATTCTTTTGGATGATGGAACCTAGATATCTAAACTAGTCACTCGGTGATATCTCTTGCCCTTGCAATGTTATACCAATATGGTTTTGACTTTTCTGGTTACTAAATTTGCAATGCATATATGCTGTCTTAGACCTGCTCAATCTGAATCCCCGGGATTTTAATGTTTGCCTCCATAATTCCAATTTGGTATTAACCCCTGCTTTCGTCTCATTTACTAGAACAATATCATCAGCGAATAGCATACACTAAGGTACCTCATCTTGGATAGTTCTAGTAAGTTCATCCATCACAATGGTAAACAGGAATGGACTTAATGCAGATCCTTGATGTAAACCAATTGTAATCGGAAAATCACTCGTTAAGCTGCCGCAGGTTCTGACATTTGCCACTACTCCATCGTACATATCCTTGATTATGTCAATATACTTGACGAGACCCCCTTCTTCATCATTGCCCCCATAATATCTCTCTAGGTATCTTGTCGTACGCTTTTTCTAAATCAATAAATATCATATGCAAATCTTTTCTCCTCTCTCGAAAACGCTCGACAAGTTGACGAAGCAAATGAATAGCCTCTGTCGTCGATCGTCCAGGCATGAACCGAAACTGGTTCTCTGTTATCTTAATATCCTTTCTTAGCCTGTGTTCAATCACTCTCTCTCAAAGTTTCATGGTGTGACACATAAGTTTTATTCCACGGTAGTTTGAGCAACTTTGAATGTCACCCTTGTTCTTATAGATAAGTACAAGGATACTTTTCCTCCATTCATTTGGCATCTTTTTTGTCTGCCAAATCTTATTAAACATATCTGTCAGCCATTTAACGCCTATTTCTCCTAAGCATCTCCAAATCTTGATAGGAATCCCGTCAGGACCAACCGCTTTTCTTAAACTCATTCTGTTCAAAACTTTTTTAACCTCAGGTAGTCTTATTTTACGCATGAAATCACGGTTTATATCTTGAGATTGAATGACAAGTCCATCCAAATTCTTAGTAAAGCTCTCATTGAACAATTTGTCAAAATAATCTCTCCATCTTTCCTTGATATCCTCATCTCGAACTAAAACCTTCTGATTTTCATTTTTGACACATTTCACTGCACATAAGTCTCTAGTCTTCCTTTCCCGCATCCGAGCAATCCGGTATATATCATTTTCAGCCTCTTTAGTGTCTAATTTCTCATACACCTCCTTGTAGATCTTAGATTTAGCTTCCCGAACAGCTTTCTTAACTTCCTTTTTAACCATTTTATACTTCTCAAATCTCTCCGTATCTCTCCTTTTCTTCAAACCTTTATAAGAATCCCTTTTAATTTTAATAGCAGTCTTTACTTTTTCATTCCACCATGATGTGTCCTTAGATGGTGGAGCACCACCTCTTGACTCACCAAGTAGATCTCTAGCTATCTTCTTGATACAACTAGCCATTTTGTTCCATGTTCTGTCTGAATCATCTTCCGACTGTCAATCCGCTTCTTGGACTACACGATCTATAAAAACCTTTTGGTTATCTTCTTTCAATCGCCACCATTTAATTTTAGGATCTACCTTACGTCTAATCTTATTAAGTCCTCTTCTAAATCGAAAGTCTAGAACTAAAAGTCTATGTTGAGTGGTTACACTCTCACCTGGCACTACCTTACAGTCGATACAACAACCTCTATCTATTCTTCTCGTCAGAAAAAAGTCTATTTGACAAGCACTTGATCCGCTCCTAAAAGTGATAAGGTGGGACTCTCTTTTCCTAAACCAGGTGTTTGCTAAGATCAAGTCATAAGATAAGGCAAAATCTAGAATCGAGTCACCTACTTCATTCATTTGTCCAAAACCAAAACCTCCATGGGTAGTATCAAACCCACTACGGCTACTACCTACATGTTAACCAGTAAAATTCTATCACCTTTTCTCCTAATCTCAACTACATCCTCAGGCAACCGTCTATCTATGATTATACCTACTCCATTACGATTTTTATCTCTACCCGTATACCAAAGCTTATAACCCCAAGGCTCTATGACTCTACTCTTTTTACCTACCCACTTAGTTTCTTGCAAACACATAATACCAACTCTCTTCCTAACCATCACCTCCACTAATTCTATTAGTCTACCCGTAAGGGAACCTATGTTCCAGGAAGGTAGACGGATCCTATGAAACCCTTCCTAAAAGCCCTTGCATACTTAACACTACATCCGGGATCCGATGTAGCGCGTCGCTGAGTAGGGGACGTCCCAACGATATTCTTATTATGGTTCATGTCATAGAATGTGACAAAGTTTTATGTTGGCTGTCACAAGCCTACCACAACCCTCACCCTTTCTCATCCGGACTTGGGACCGGCAACGATGGGTTTAATATAAGATTTATGGAAAGTGATTTAAATGCATAGTTGCTTTTACCATTATCACCAACGCCCCCTCCCATCCGCACCCCACCCCCCCAAAAAAAACAAAAACAAAAGAACAAAATTCCCCGCTACAAAAAAGAATGATAAAACCGCAACCAGCTTGGACGAAAGGATGTGGTAGATAAATGTGGGGATCCAGTCCGCCGTGATGTGTGAAGGTACAAGCGGAGAGTGTCCTTTACAATTAATGCAGACATTATAGCCATAATTTAACATCGTTTTTCATTTGTAACTAAGGTGAGAGTGCTCTCAGGCATGCACCAACAATGCACGCACATTCATGTAATTTACACCACAAACATTAATTCACTTCATCTATTAAATGAAATATCAAAAACTTATATTAGATGGAAGTTAAAATTATTTTATTTTTATGTTTCTTTACTACAAAACAACATAAATACATTCAAAAGAACATTGCCAATCAAGAAATATCTCCAAACAATGAGTGTAACTGATATAAGAATAAATGTGTGTAGCTGATATGAGAATGTCAAAATAGACGACTTTAAGAATTAAGGAAATGGTATTCATAAGAGGTTGAAACTCGCTCTCATAAAGGATAAAAAGGTAAACTGATTGAGATGATTTGTGCATGTGTAATGGATCCAATAAACACGATAGCTAAGAGTAATCAAAATTAGACGAAATTGTAATCAATGGAGCAACGATGTTAGAGGTAAGCCTTAATAATTGAGGTGGTTAAGAAGAATATGTTGTTTACTGCAAAACCATAAAATCACCATCATGTGGATTGTGAAAGTCCGTCATTGGTTGAAATTCATTGTGGGTTGGTTCTAGAACCTTACTAATCCTTTTGGTTATGAAACCCTTTTGACAACCCCATTAACGTATTAAAGTTTTTGCATTATTTCTTGGTTAAAAAATGCATCAACTAAGATGCAGCCAACAGTGATCTTACTCTTTGATATTGCAGGGAGCTAGATGTTTTATATCGCCGTCATGCATGTTCCAATCTACAATCATGTGCTTTGACACTTGAATCTCTCTCTAAGTTGTAATGTTCCAGCTTCTTAACTTCTCTGTTGCTATTCATTAACATCAAATATTTCCTCTCTTTTTGGTCTATCTATTCCCATGAATATTGTGATAATGCAGGTTCAATCACTTCCCAGAATGATTGTTACAGATGAAATAGGAAAACAGGTGTAGTGCTCTTTGAACCCTGATCTTAATGTAGCATCTGAGCCGCTTCTTTAATTTAGTAACTTTCTTGTTGTCATAATATTTTGCCAGATGATCATATCAACCAAAACCATCATATTTTTATCGTTTCTTCAACACTTAAAAACATACGCATGCACATGTCCTAACACGCTTTCGCATGTACATGCTATAATACCGGTGGACACCTCATGCACGCATGCACAGATATCAGCCTTCTTAATGTCTTGAACAATCAGATAAATAAAAAGAACCTCACTTAAGCAACTCGAATTTGATAATTGATATAGGATAATCTTGTGAGTTTCTAATTTCATTAGATAACGATAACACTTTCATATAAGTTACCACCACATTGTATTTTGAGATTGGATTTATGAAAGAGAACTACTTTTCCTAACCATGCGGTAAAATCCACATCATCTGCAAGGATTCTTGTTGGTTACAAGGTGAGGTAGATGATGTAATTCCCTATATAGTGGATATCATACCTATTTTTTACCCAATGAGAATCCATGAAGCTTACATGGATTCCACCATCATGGTAGGAAAAGTATTTTTCTTTCTGAAATGGTTCCGGCCAAGGTTGCACGGATTCAGACATGGAGACACGGATACGATATGATGCAACACGGCGATGCGGCAAAATCTCAAAATATAGGATATGGGGACACTGATATACATAACATATATAATTAAAAGAAATGTAATACCATAACATTACAACATATTTAGCAAAAAACCTTGGCATTTCAATATTTTTGGATTGTAGTTATCAAAACTTCATCAAATAACTAAGTTATTTTAGCATAATTTCAACAATTTGCGGTAAAAAACTATTTCAACAATTTTTAAACTGCATTTGACATAATTTCAACAATAACCTTACAACAAACTACTAGATTTAATATAATTTCGGTGAAAGTATATAATTTTAGCATTTTTATAACAATTTTAGCAAAAATCTTATATATTTCATCATAGAAAGTATATTAAGCACTAAAATTGAGTAAAATAGTAAGAAAAATCAACTCAAAAGTTTCAATAACATTATGGTTTTTCTCGTCTTTAATTAAAAAAAATAAGGTCGCTGCTACTACATAAATCACTTTTTGTGTCGAGGCTGCACTAAAATGTGTTCTATACATGTCCAAATCCAAAGTCGTCTTATTTTGAAGCGGGACACGGAAATTCTATGTCGGACACATGTTATGCAAGTATCGGGCACGAATCCGTGTTCGACATCTGCTTGACACGGATACAACAACAAAAAGACTTGTCCGTGCAACCTAGGTTCTGGGAAGATTACAAATGAAAAATTCATTTATATTGTTTTACTCAAGCCATTAACCTTTAAAAACTTTATTAGAATTTTAATACATAGTAAGGATATCCTTGGAAATAGAAATTATGGAATGGAATAGTTTGATGCGGTACATTTTGCTGTGGCAACCCTCCAAAATTGTATTCTTGTTTATCATGATTGATTTTATACTTCTTTGAAATATTTATGAGTTAGCTTTCAGACTTCAAGGTTCATCCTACGCCCTTTTGAAGTTATCCTTCTTTAAAAGTTTGTACTCTTATTCAAATTTTCATATTATAGTTTTATATGTCTGCTCAATGTAGCAAGTTTCTTGTATAACCCGAGTATTCGTGGGGCACCAATACTTTGGGGCACAACTGACGCTTTCCAAATTTGCCCCGTCTTTTTTTATCTACTTTTTAGTTTCAAACGTTCCTTGGACGCTTCTGAAGATCAATTTTGACGCTTTTCACACACTGGTTTTATACTCATCACATGTTGATTTTTGTAATCTTTATTACTTTATTATTTATAAAATAAAAGTTATAATTTGGTTAAAGGAAGAAGGGTAAATTGTCAACAAAAAAAAACCCAAAAAAAAACACTTTTTTCCGTTGTCAAAA
Source organism: Agapanthus africanus (assembly GCA_030015575.1). Lineage (NCBI taxonomy): Eukaryota > Viridiplantae > Streptophyta > Magnoliopsida > Asparagales > Amaryllidaceae > Agapanthus > Agapanthus africanus. The sequence continues at coordinate 401,680,878 of CM057349.1, read as the reverse complement.
AACCGGTCTCGAAACTGTAGTCAAAACCCCTCCTAAAAAGTTTTTAGTTGTCAAAAAACTTTTATATGTGATATCTAGTAGTTTCCTGTTATATCTTGTTTCTTGCGATATCTAAGCAGTAGCCAGTGATATCCATGCAGTCACATGTGATATCTAAACCGTTTCTTGTGATATCAAAATAGTCTGTATGAATTGGTTAGATATGAATTGGTTAGATATAGCATGATACTATGTAGATACCGAAGGAAAATTTCCAGGGGTTTTTGATTACCGCTTCGAGGCTAGGGGGTTTTTGACAGCGAAAAACATGCTTAGGTTTTTTTGACAATTTACCCAAGGAAGAATGTCAAATTAATGACGAGCATAAAACTATAATAATGTTGGATATTTGTTGTGAAACATTGGTTTTGGTAGAATATTTATACAAAAATGCAACATGCATTAAACTATTTTTGATGTTTTCCAAACACTTTGATGCTCATTAGTATTTACTATTATTTAAATAATACAGGCTATATATTTCTATAGAAAGAATGCTGAATTAGTGAGTGACATGCATAAAACTAATAAATATTTAGTATGAGCTTGATTTTTACGAAGTAATTTTAGGTGTATTGTTATACTGTATGCTGTTTTGATGCATGCTTGCATGTTTTTCCCTTAATTTCGAGGATAGAACTACAAAGAAGAGCTCTTGGAAAAGTAATTTCGGTATAACAATAGAGAATAAATTTATCATAAAATGAAAAATATTTCATACACACACAATAAAATTAGATTATAAAGTTGGGAAAACATGTTTACACATTTCTACTTTGAATTGGTTGAATTATCTTTATTGTGTCCTATTGCTGGTTCAACTTGGGAGACACTGCTTTTTCCGCTTTTCTGGGTTCATCTGTGATAGTGCTCAATATTGACGATCCCCAAGATCATGACATGTGGCGGGTGGCGAGTCCCAGAACTCGGAAGAAAGGACCCACAGGGGCCGACCAGGCCATCCCGTGCCCGATCTGCAAGCACGAGCTGGCCCTCCTCGAGGCCCCTGCAAATTGGCCTCCTCAGCCTCGCAGCTCGCCCCGAGCTACCACAGGACCAAGACTCCTCGGCCTCCTTGCTCATCCCCGAGCTCCCGCCGAGGATGTCTTCCTCGGCCCTCCGATCAACTCCCAGGCGTAACCGCCGCTCCGCGAATCCCACCATGCACGGATTTTACGCCAGCAACATCCCACGTTCCACGCCATCACGATCCCCATTAATGGGCGATCCGCTCTCTACGCGGGCGGATGTCGGGAGCGTAACGGCCGGCGAGATTCTCGCGCCCGCTGCTGCGTGCTCCACCGCTATATAAACCCCCATCACAGAGGGATCAAGTAAGCCATTCTTTACACTTTTATGCCGTTACTCTGCTCGGATCTCATCACTAACTTGAGCGTCGGAGGGTCCTTGGTGGTACCAAACCACCCCGGGACTTCTTTGCTGGTACTCGGCAACAACTTCATCACCTCTTCCTCCAAAAACCCATTGAGACCCACACGCAACGAAGGATAATCAGCTAAGTTCACCGCGAGATCAACGGAAGACAACATCTGACGGAGGCCCGAAAAGGAGCTCCATCAATCTGGTTTGCACACACTCTACAAACAACCACTTGACTACTAATGTAAGCCACAAACACATTCCTTTAATGTCCTAACAACTTAATTGGCTGTTACCCTAGGTATTGTTGTTTGAGTCCTTGTGTAATGCCCCCCAAATCCTCCCCCCCCCCCCCCCCAAAAAAAAAAGAAATATCAAAAAAATCTCCAGTTTGTTACCATAGATAGAATCACTACTGGTTTTCTTTCAGGTGCCCTTGTTGCTTTAGCTGCACGAAAGTCTAGCAGTCCGGTGTCTTTTTTTTGGGGGGGGGGGGGGGGGGTGGGAGAGGTGGGGTTTGGAAATCAGGCGTTAACCTTTCATTATAAAAAGCATTTCAAGTTTACATCCAAAGAGAGAGAATTGATAAAAATAGATAGAAAATTTGAAAACCAAAAACCAATTGTTTTGGAATGTGAACTTGCTCTTGCAAGCATGTGCTTTTTGATTGAAGTTGTGCTTAACATGTGACGCTGAGAGTAAGCTATCTTGATGGAGAAGCCTTTGACTTTCATTGATAATGTGTGTCGAGCGCCAGGAAGGAGAGTTGAGAGGATCAGTCACCCACCTGACAATTTTAGAAGCCTCACAATAAATGTGTGTGGATGAATGAACCATGTTTAAACACGTTTTGATTGGCTTCAACCATCTCTGGATTTATATGAGAAATTGCACCGCAATGAAAATGATTAATCCGCAATGGTCCCCGCCGATGGCACCCGATGCAGAAGAAGTCAAACCAATGGTTCCATAAATGTTGACAATAGAGATGCATATGGATGTGGTGTCCAATGAGGAATGGGAGGAGTGGTAGAGGAAGATGAGATAGTACTATTAAAGAGATACCGTAGTTTCAATAATACATTTAATTCCTCGAATCAGTACTGATATATATCTGTGACTTTGGAACATATATTAGCTCACATCTCTTTCTCCAAATTAAATTTGAGGCGTGGTTATTTTAAGTTTAGCCAGTTACAGAAAATGATGTTAATCAGGGCCCCCAGCTTCCCCCTCACCCTCCTTGCTCCACAGGGAAACAAAAGAAAGAAAGAAAGAGAAAGGTTTATTTTGTTTTTTTTTCAGGGGGGGGGGGGGGGGGGGTTTCCAATTTTATGGTGTTGATGGTGTAAATGATCTCATTCAGCTCCACTGATAATCCCCTCAATAATTAGAAACTTCCATATCTTGTGTCGTAGGGAAGTGGTAACCCTGGTAAGATCTAATTTGCACAACTGTGCTGAAGAGTGGCATGGTGTCATTGGTGTAACCAAATTAATTTCTTGACAGCATCCGGTATTGTATTTTCTCATATTCCTTGTCATTTTCAAGATATACGGCGTTCAATATTTTTTCCAGGTAAAGTTCACTCTTGAAGCGGCAGGATTAGCACAAAACAATGCGTCCCTTGGAGTTTGTGATGCATCTGCAGGTACTTCCTGCAAAATGTCCTGGTTTTTATTCCCCTTGTCGTGTTTTATCGAATGCAGTTTGCCAATTGTTTGTTCATTCCATCAACAGTATCATCTAGGAAAGCAAGGGCTTTAGCTGAAGACGCATTCTTTCATCCCCCCATCATGTCAATTAGTTATTCCTCCATAGAGCACTATTTTGCTATATACATGGTTAGTATCGAGCTTTTTCTCTTGGCGTCTCGCATGATATCCTCCTGTTTATGTTTTACTTTCAAGCTTACAAGCACGGCAAATTGCTCAATGAGAATAGCTGTCATATATTTACTAAACAGCTCATATGTTAATAGATAAAGAGATCAAAATAGTGCGATTAAAATCTTCCAATGCTTTTTCTATTGCCATATTTCGCCCCTGTGGCATTGCATGTGCTCATGGCAGCTGTAAAAGAAATCAAATGATACAAAAAGGAGAACGCAAATTATCTTTTGTTTGTTGCTGGCCAAACAAGGGCTTTGTGATTGTTTGATTATCTCCTCCTTTGGGACGCAATGACCATGCATGAGCTAACAGCGTTAGCCTTAGATCATTCAAGATTCAGTCACCTGGTGCCTGATAGCGAGTCGAGGGGGAAAAAAAAGAACAAAAACTGGCCGAAGTTTGTAGTGATGTATTATGATTTCTTTTCGTTTATGTATGTATCAAAGAGGACGAGCATAATATATACTCATGATTTTGGCCAAAACCCGAGCTTGTCACGTCTTGTTGTCAATCTATTTGTAATTATTGCATCAGATATAAATCATCTATCTATCTATTATATAATAGAATATTCTTTGGAATATTTTCACTTTAGCGGAAAACTTGTTATCTCATCCTTGTTGGTTTTCTATTCTATATTTACTCTTTTATCCCATATGGTTAGGTTTATATGATTGGAAAATTTTTGATCGGTCCTTTTCTTAAAATTCCTTTTCTATTTTTCGCTGCTTATGTTTTATTGGTAAAAATGTTTAAAATCCCATGTAGTTAGCACATAAAATATCAAGAAATTGGAAAAAAAAAACCATAGAAAATTATTTAGAGCTAAAATTTTGCAATTTTCTTTGGTATTGCAAAAAATAAAGACCTTAAAATCAAAATTGCAAAAAAATATAGAATGATCAAAGAAAACTAAACATTTTGATATTTTTTAAAATTTCTTTACTTTCATGTGTTGTATCATGTGTTGTGTTGTAGCATGTAAAATATTAAAATTTTGAATGAAATTTAAGATTGTCGAAAATTTTGTGATTTTCATTTGGTGTGCTATGCATGTATAATATTGAAAAACAAAACAAAGTAAAAATTTGTGATTTTCTTGTGCTACTGCAGCAGAAGGAAGAAAACAAAAAATATAAGATTTTTGATATTTTTACGATTTTCATGTACCATGTAACAAATAAAAAATATTCAAAAATCAAATAAAACATAAAATTCTTAAGATTTTTTAAGATTCTGCAATTTTCGTATGCACAGGTAAAATAATGAAAAACTAAAGGACATAAAATTTTGAGAATTATTCGTGTGTTATATAGCATGCAAAATATTGAAAATTTAAAGAAAACAAAATACAAATTATGATTTTTTAAAATTTTATGAATTTCATGTGTTGCCAGGTGTTCCAAGTCATCTAGAGTCTCAGGCTCTCGTACCAGATTTCTTTACTTTATTATGTTCTTAGTAACAATTGACGGCGTATTCTTCTTTTACTTCATTTAGCTTTTTATCAACTTGATATCCAGAAGTTCTTTAAACGCATGAGCAAGTAAAATATTATAAAGCCGAAAATTCCATAAAATTTAATGATTTTTGTGTGCTATATATATAACATAAAAAATAAAATAAACTTGTTGAAACTATTCATACAAAATGTTGAAAAAGCGGAGAAAATAGTTTGTTTTTTTTTAGATTTCTGAAAATATTGCTAAAACGGCGATAAGACCCACACTTCTTTATGGATCAAAGTGTTGGGTAATTAAGAAACAAAATGTCTAAAAAATGAATGGTTAAAATGATAATGTTAAAATAGATGAGTGGTATTACATTAAAATATAGGATAAAAAATGAGCGTACATAACAAGATAGAGATATCGCCTATAGAGTAGATGATGCTAGAGAACCGATTGAGATGTTTGAGCATGTACTGTAGAGTAGAAGATGCTAGAAAACCGATTGAGATATTTGAACATGTACAATAGAAATCACTCATGCGTAATAGTTCATGGCACAAGTAGGAATAGTGGTAAACCTAACCGAATAAGAACAGAGATAATTAATAACGCTATGTTAATTGTTAATTTAACCGAAAGGACGGTTCTTAATGGAGCGAAACGAAGAGAAGAATTCATATAGCTGCCACCAAAAATTTGGGATGAAGGCTTGTTGTTCAGAAAATATTGCAATTTTCACATTTCATATAGCAAGCAAAAGAATAAAAAATTGAAGAAAATAAATTTTTTTGAGATTTTTGAAAATTTCACAATAGGGATATAACATAAAAAAAATTTAAACCAAAGAAAACTTAAAAAATTTATAATTTTAAAATTTAGCAATTTTCATGCTGTAAAAAGAAAAATATATTTTTAATAATCGCGATCTTTGTTTTGCAAGCAAAATATTGAAAAACCGAATAAAATAGATAGTAATGGGTGTTTTGAAAATTCCGCGATTTTCGTATGCTCATACAAAATATTAAAATTTTGAAGAAAACAGAAAAAAAAAATTAAATTTTAAAAATTTTGTGATTTTCATGTTCTATATGCAAAATATTGAAAATTTGAAGTTGGTAGGAAATTTTGGGATGTTTTAACATATCGCGATTTTCGTGTGTTATATAACAAGCAAAATATTGAAAAACAGAAAAGCACAATTTTTTTTTGAGATTTTTAAACATTTCGTAATTTTCGTGTACTAGCACGCAAAATATTGAAAAACTAAAGAAAAATGAAACTTTTTGACATTTTTAAAAATCAAAATATTGAAAAACTGAAGAACACATAAAATTTGGAAATTTTTAAACATTTCGTAATTTCCATGTGCTAACATGCAAAATATTGAAGAATTAAAGAAAACTGAATTTTTTTGAAGATTTCGTGATTTACGCAAGCAAAATACTAAAATCCGAAGAAACAAAAAATTTCGAGATTTTTGAAAATTACGCAATTTTTATCCGGTAGCATGCAGAATATTCTAAATTTTATAGAAACCAAATGATTCTGGAATTTTTTAAGATTTCATGATTTTCGCATGTTATATGCATAATATTGGAAAAATGGAAGAAATTAATAAATTTTGTGATTTTCCTGTGCTATATCATGAAAATTATTCAAATAAAACAAAAATATTTTATTTTTGACAATTTCATGATTTTCTAGCAATCAAAATATTGGAAAAACGAATAAAAATAGAAATTTTAAGATTTTTAAATTTTGCAATATTTGTGTGCTTGTATCGTGCAAAATGCTGAAAATTTGAAGAAAACAAAATATTTTGGGATTCTTTTCATTTCGTGATTCTCAAGTGCTAACAAACAAAATATTGAAAAAAATGATTAAAATAGAAAATATTGAGATTTTTGAAAATTCTGCGATTTTTGTGTTATATATAGCATGCGAAAATATTAAAAATTTGAAGAAAACAAATAAATTTGGAATTTTAAAAATGATTTTTGTGTGCCATAACATGGAACATGTTGAAAATTTGAAGGTGATAGAAAATTTTGGGATTTTTGAAAATATCGCGATTTTTTTCAACTGTTTTTAACAATGAAAATATTGAAAAACCGAAAAGCACAGAAAATTTTAAGATTTTTAAACATTTGTAATTTTCGTGTGCTAGCATGAAAAATATTGAAAAAATGAAGAAAGCTGAAAATTTCGCGATATCGTGTGCAAAGCACTAAAAACTGAAGAAAATAGAAATGTTTAAGATTTTTAAAAATTGCGCAATTTTCGTGTGTGATGGCGTGCAAATTATTCTAAATTTAAAGAAAACAACCAAGTTTAGGAATTTTGAAGATTTCATGATTTTCGCGTTTTATAATATGGCATAATATTGGAAAAAAAGGAAGAAGTCAGTAAATTTTGTGATTTTGCATGTGCTGTATGCCAAGAAAAATATTGGAAAATCGAATAAAATATAAATTTTTCATATTTTTAAAATTTCACCATATTCGTTTCGTATGCTATGCAAAACGTTGAAAAATTGAAAGAAAAAAACTGGGAATTTTGATATTTTGTGATTCTCATGTGCATAAGCAAAATATTAAGAAACCATAAAATATAATATTGAGAGTTTTGAAATTCCATGATTTTCATATATAACACGCAAAGGATTTGAAACTTTGAAAAGAAAAGAAAAATTGATTTTTTGGGAGATTTTTGAAGATATCAGGATTTTCATATGTTACAATAAGCAAAATATTGAAAAACTAAAGAGCATATAAAATTACAAGATTTTTAAAAATTTCTTAATTTTTGTGTGCTACGATGCAGAATACTAAAAATTTGAAGAAAACTAAAATTTTTTGTCATTTTTGAAAATTTTGCGATTTTCGTGTGCTTAAAAAAAATACTGAAAAACCGAAGAAACTGAAAAGTTTGAGATTTTAAAAAAGCACGCAATTTTTATGTGGCAGCGTGCAAAATATTCTAAATTTAAAGAAAAATAATTTTGGGATTTTTGAAGATTTCATGATTTCCGCGTGTTATAATATGCATAATATTGGAAAAATGAAGAAATTAGTAAATTTTGTGATTTTTGTATGCTATGGTGTGGAAATCCAAAGAAAACAAAATAATTTTATTTTTGAAAATTTCTTGATTTTGTTATGCTATACAGCAAGCAAAATATTAAAAAATCGAATAAAATAGAAATTCACCATATTTGTGTGCTGGATGCAAAATGTTGAAAATTTGAAAAAATTTATTTTTTGGGATTTTGACATTTCATGATTCTCGTGTGCTATAACAAGCAAAATATTGAAAAACAAAAAAAAAATATATAAAAAAATTAGATTTTTAAAATTTTCGCTTATCATTCAATATTTAAATACTCCCTTAATTTAGGCATCGGTATTTGTATAATGAGAATAAAGAATAAAAGGAGTCATCGTATTCATCAGGTAACGTATCATGCCTACATATTGGAAATAAAAAGGTGGTGTACTTAAATCTTTAAACAATAAGAAGAATAAAAATTATCAGGCATGTATGAATTTATTCCTAAATAATGGGATCTTTTCCAATTTGAATTGGCAATAAAACGGCAGTGTACTTGACCACCACCAATGCCATCGTATCAATGGGATCACACAAAACAGCAAGCCGACTCAAAATAAAATGCAGAGACTCTTCATAAAAACATCTACAAGTTCAAGTTCAAAACAAAAAAATGACTTGCATGAGGCTCAAGAAACAAATCAATACTAAGATTAATATTAAAGTTACAGAATTTAAATCTCATTTTACCATACAGCGTATAATCTGGAACCTAAAATATACATGGGTTCTTTGACAAAGCCCCTGAATGTATGTGTTAAGTTAAATGCCAATTGACCCGACAACTGCTAAAACGAGAAAACGGATCCAGGTTCCAAGGGTCTTGAATTCATGATGCCGCGTCTTCATGCGGTCGTCCAAGTCCAATTTCAAGCTGAGGAGTCCAAGGCCAGCAGTATCTTCTTCCTTGGGCCCTGAAGCCAACAAAACCGAAAAATGACATAGTCAGGAATCCATACACTATAATTATGAACTACAATGACAGTAAACTAAAATAATTAGGGGTCCACTTCACAAATGAAATTGAGTTTTGCATCGTAAAAGACCGTTGCATTAGATTAAAACCGATGGACGAGTTACAGGTACCCACTCTCAAATAATTTTTTTTATCAAAAGTGACAAGAAGCCAGATATAATTATCATTAGCTCAAATTTTATCCCACCAGTCCACTTGGCCTAAGACCCCACAAATAGTCAAGTGCTTAATAAATGCAGGAATATCCATGTATAAACAAAATAATTCTAGTGCATTCAAATCACAGCCAATCTCATGTGTTTACCACAATATAAGATGGTGGGAAATTTAGATTTAATAAGCACCTACGGTAACCAAAAGCCATCAAACAAATATATAAACAACACCGATTATTATAGAGTAAATTTTATATGACACCATTGAACTTTCAAAGCTTTTGAGATAGCACCATTGAACTTCAAAAATACCATGAAGCCCCCCTTGAATATCCAAGTTGTTTGAAAATGCTAGTTTGATTAACTCGTTTAAGGCACTGATGGATTAAATAACCCTAGAATGAACTAGTGCATAAACTAAATAATCACTGTATGGTGTATATTCTGATTAAAATATCCTTCAATTCATTGACAAAACTACCATTCCATGGGGGTTTATGATGATTTTAAAGTTCAGTGGTGCTATCTAAATAACGTTGAAAGTTCGATGGTGCTTTATAAAATTTACTCATTAATATTATCTTACAAATTTTATCCAGGCGGTATTAAGTAGAAATATTATACGGGTTCCCTATAGTAAGGAACTCAAACCCCTGTATTGATATGTAAATAAAATAAGTTCTATTCAGTTTTGAAGAACCTAATTAATTGCATGCTATGACAATCAAGAATAGGCTGTGTGCCATTTTTAAGAAATTATATATCACTCAACTGATCAATTTTTTTTGGCAAGGCCAACTAAATTGCTAACAAAATCGACCAAGTTTTGCTTGCAGAAAAGATTATAAAACTTTATAGAGACTTACCATTGGAACTCCTAAAGCCTTGAGGTCATCATCATTCATATGCATAAGAGCCGTCATATCGACCTTCACATGTAAAGGAAACTCACTGTCACTTTTATGCTACTGTTGAAAAAATTCTTTAAAAGAAAAAGGGAATCAAGCCACACCTCCTCGGCCTGGAATTGTATTGAGTACTTCTCTAGACCCAATGAACACAGCAAACCATCCACGGTTGAATCAGTCTGTATTTTACAATGAACCAGTTTATTAGGAAATCCAAGAACAAATACTTTAAGCCAAAGAAGCAAAGAGAAGAAATAAGAATGTGCAAAAAACCTAACATGAACTGTGCAAAGGAAAAATGGATAATCAATGCTATGACCACCAAGCAGGAAGAAATATCTAGTAATCAACAATGATTCACCAAACAAGAAATCTGATATGATGTCTACATGCTTGGAAGTTTATTGGGTACAATATTATTGGAAATAAACACCAAACAACATTATTGAAAACAAACACCAAACCTATGAAAATTATGACTTTGTACTTCTGTTATTAACTCATGAGAGATGATACAAGCCAAATAACAAGACTCCAAAAACTGTTCAGGAAGTTGAAAAAATAGTAGTTCCTTTCTGGACACTACTGCGTTATGAGAATGAGATCGACATTTTGTAATCACCACATATCAGTAGAGCATCTATAATAACCAATAATCTTTAAAAGCAGTAATCAGGGTACACCAGATTGTATTACTTGAAAATCTCTGATACAGTGAAGGTGTAATTGCAGCTTTCATTAACAACTCCTTGATAATCACTATGCCAAAAGCATTAATTAACAAAGGGTCTTTACAACCAAACTCTTGGAGTTCAGTGTATACCACCCAAAAACAAAGTTCAAAAACAAGCATTTGGATCAACCATTGTCAATAAAATCTATATTCCTGTTCGTATTCAACGGACTGACTAATTCATTTTCAACTGAAAATGACTCCTCTATAATCATCTTCACTAGCATCAGCTTTTTTGCTCAAGTGAATGCTAATGGTAGTTACGACACTGTTTAAGGTTTTCCACCCTGCTACTTCCAACAAGGCATGGATACTTAACTCGAGGATTTGTACCTCTATGGGAAACCAAGATTCCAAAATCTTTTCAGTATCTTTCAGAAACACTTGATTAAGAAATTTATTATATAGTCCCTCCGTTCATAATTACTTGTCCTTTTAGACTTTTGCACGGCAATTAAGATATGATTAAAGTCTATTTGAAAGAAATATTATAATATTGTCATCCTAGTAAATTTTCCTTAATTACCCTCATATTAATTACCAATACTTTTTAAATGAGGCTAGTTTAGATATTTTACAAAAACAAAATAATAACTATGGTGAGAAATTCAATACTATTCACCTATATATCATAAAAGGACAAATAATTTAGGACAAAAAACTTCCTAAAATCACAAGTAATTGTGAACAGAGGGAGTACTATGGAACACGCATACTTGTATATATCTCACGAATCGTCCCGATTACGTATCGGAGTCCGAAACTCTCGAAAACTCTCGGATTCTTTCAGATTTGCTCGGACTAGAAAATATTTCACCAATCTCTCACGAATCGACACATCTTCTCTCTCTCAAAAATTAGGACACTCAAAAGTTTGAAAGTGCATTGAATATTTAACATAATATTATTATTTATTTATATTATTATATATTGGTTGGTATACCTTAATATATATATTTATATTTAGTTAATTTAAAATTGATATAAATATGCATTCCGTATCCTAGATTTTTGGAAAATTGCAAACCCATGAATCAGTATCATATCTTATTTCCATATCTGAACCCGTGCTACATAGATTATATAAATTGTAATAACTTGCTTGATTAGAATATAATTCCTCCATGTCATTATGATCCCCCACAAACAGAAAACACATGACATACATGACCCTAAGCAGCAGCAACAACTGAGCCTTTTATCCCAAGCTTATGGGGTAGGCTACGTGAACCAACATGAGAATCACGCCGAGTCCAGCACATGAATCCTTCGCCTCCACTCACTCCTATCGAACAATATACTTTCATTGAGGCATTTGACAACCATATCTTTTCGTATCACTTCCATCCATGTTTTCTTCGGTCTCTCTTTCGCCCTTTTGACATTGCCTATATCGATAGTATCCATTCGTCGAACCGGTGCTTTCATAGGCCTGCGTCACACATGATCAAACCATCTTAGCCGGTTTCCACGCATTTTCTCCTCCACAGATGCTACACCAATTTTTGCACGAATATCCTCATTTCGCACCTTATCTTTTCTAGTGTTACCACACATCCAACGAAGCATTCACATCTCCGCTACGTGCATCTTCTGTGTATAATGCTTCTTAGGAGCCCAACATTCTGTACCATATAATAAGGTAGGCCGAATAATGCTCCGATAAAACTTTCCTTTCAACTTTAACGGAAAGTTATGATCGCACAAAATCCCTGTTGCGCTCCTCCATTTCAACCAACCAGCTTGGATCATTTGATTAATGTCGCTATCGATCTCCCCATCCTTTTGGATGATAAAACCTAGATATCTAAACTAATCGCCCGGTGATATTTCTTGTCCTTCCAGTGTTATACCAATATGGTCTCGACTTCTCTGTTTGCTAAATTTGCAATGCATATATGCTGTCTTGGAGCTGCTCAATCTGAACTTCCGAGATTCCAATGTTTGCCTCCATAACTCCAATTTTGCATTAAGCTCTGTTTTCATCTCATTTACTAGAACAATATTATCAGGGAATAGCATACACCAAGACACCTAATCTTGGATAATTCTAGTAAGCTCTCATCACAACGGTAAACAGGAATGGACTTAATACATATCCTTGATGTAAGCCAATTGTAATCGGAAAATCACTCGTTAAGCCGCCGCAAGTTCTGACATTTGCCACTACTCCATCGTACATATCTTTGATTATATCAATGTACTTGACGGGGACCCCTTCTTCATCATTGTCCTCTATAATACCTCTCTAGATATCTTGTCGTACGTTTTCTCTAAATCAATAAATATCATATGCAAATCTCTTCTCTCTCGAAAACGCTCGACAAGTTGAAGAAGCAAATGAATAGTCTCTATCGTCGATCGTCCATGCATGAACCCAAACTGGTTCTCTATTATCTTAACATCCTTTCTAAGTTTGTGTTCAATTACTCTTCCAAAACTTCATGGTGTGACACATAAGTTTTATTCCACGGTAGTTTAAGCAAGTTTGAATGTTACCCTTGTTCTTGTAGATAGGTATAAGGATACTTTTCCTCCACTCATTTGGCATCTTTTTGGTCTGCCAAATCTTATTAAACAGATATGTCAGCCATTTAACGTCTATTTCTCCTAAACATCTCTAAATCTCGATAGGAATCCCATCTGGATCAACCGCTTTTCTTGATCTCATTATCTTCAAAGCCTCTCTAATCTCTGATTCTTATTTTACGCATGAAATCACGTTTTATACGTTGAGATTGAATGACAAATTCATCTAAATTCTCAGTAAAGATCTCATTGAACAATTTGTCAAAATAATCTCTCCATCTTTTCTTAATATTCTCATCTTGAACTAAAACCTTCTGACCCTCATCTTTGACAAACTTCACTGCACATAAGTCTCTGGTCTTCTTTTTCCGCATCCAAGTAATCCAGTATATATCATTTTCAGCCTTCTTAGTGTCCAACTTCTCGTACACTTCCTTGTAGATCTTAACTTCAGCTTCCCGAACTGCTTTCTTAACTTTCTTTTTAGCCATTTTATACTTCTCAAATCTCTCCGCATCTCTGCTTTTCTTCAAATCTTTATAAGAATCTCTCTTGATTTTAATAGCAGCCTTTACTTCTTCGTTCCACCATGATGTGTCCTAAACATCATATAAAATTCATGACTTAGACATCAAGTAGCCCTATCTAATCTTAACTAATATCAATATCATTAACACCCCCTAAACTCAAAATGGATTGAACAATGTGAGTTTGGATACCTCGGGGGGAATGAAATGAGTTTGGATACATCAAATAAAAAAGGAAACACTATTGTTCGACAGTTTTGGTATCTTGAAAAGATAAGAGCCATGGATGATCTCTTTGGTAACAAAAGAGATGATGGAATGGTCGCGTAATTTGAAGCAAAAAGAACCATGAACCACTTTTGGAAGTGACAACGGTTAGGCTATGTGATGACGAAAAAATTGAGCCATGTCCACAAGAAGGCAGTGAAGCTTCCAGAGTCATGACGAAAGGGTCGTGAGATAAAGAGAAGAGAACTCTAAAAGTTAGGCACATGCAAGACATGGTGTCAACTAATGGCGCATAAAGCCAACAGTAGCAAATCTGTTTGACATGCATAAAGTGAAAACATGATCCGACAACAGTCAATGATGGAAATTATTTTCCTTTTCTTTGATGAAGAAGCAATATTATGGGAACCCTAGGCATTTGAGAACCTAAGCTATATAATAACTTGGTTGATAAAAAATAATTCCTTTATGGTTTAGACTTTTGGGAGCCAAATGGCATAGCTTAAAATCTCGGCCAACCCAGAACCTTGATAGCAATTTTGATCCCAAGAAAAACCATCCGAATTCTGAAACCGAATCCCGATACAATCCACTATAGCGAAATATTAGGTTTATCAATTAATTAATTATAGGGGGTTTAGTATTATGGTTATTAAAGGGCTAGACGGTTATTTGAAAAATAAAACCAGACATTATTAATTACTTATAAATATATCAAAAAGTTTATCGTTATTTTACTATATGTAAAACCCATTTTGACCTTCATTAATTAGCAAGTACAAAAATTTACGACCCGGAATAGATACCAAGATTTTAAATCTTGCTTACTAGGCATGAATAAATAGCGCATATGACTTTTGCAGTAAAATCACAAGGTGCTCAACATGCAATCCTGACTAATCTAACTAAATGGAGATCTTTGGTTAGCAAGCAAATTACCATGGTATAACCATATAAGAGCTACAATTTCCTATACCTAAGATTTTCTCTCTTCTTCCTCCAACGAGAACTTTTTTGGCTGATTAGTTTTGTCATCGAAGTTCCTCAAATGAAGTCATGCCATTCCAGCTCTCGTATGTCAGATCTTTACAGTAACTACTCAATTTTTTTCCATAATTGCCGAACCATTCACTTTCATACTTCTAAAAGATCTCCTTCGCGTTTTTTGGGCAATCACATGGTGATGAGGCCATGTTGTCACCTCTTCAAAACGTCAAAAAGATCTTCGGCTCCTTGTCATCTCTTCGGAACACTAAAATGTCATCCAGCAACAATGTGGATTTTAGATTTTGTCGTGATCCATACCCATAATGTTCAATTCATCTAGAGTCCAAAAGTGGGTGTGGGTGAAATAGATTTTAGTAAAATTAGTTAGGATTGATTGTTGAATAAGTTATGGTCTTTACTTAGTGCCTAAGTCATGTGTGTTATATATTCAAGTCTAGGCTCATACTAACATCGAGGGGAACTAGGTTCTATTCAAGCAAGTTATCACCAGGAACGTATTATATCAAGGAATGAGTCCAGACCTCCTCAATTTGATCTGTGAATTTAAATTGTAAATGAAATGATGTTATTTCCTTTTTTTAAAGGGAAAAAGATAGCACAGGTGATTGTGTGCTTCAAAGGCAGCTATATGAGTTCCCGTATCGTTTGAATGATAAACTAATTAAATGCTAGTTCGTTCATTATTCTCCTCTCATATCAACTTCCATCTCCTGTTATTAGTTCATATTAAACCGTTATTTGTGCCATGTTGGTTTAATCCAGTATTGTTTGTCATTAACATTATAGCATTTTGTAATTTAAAAATGAAATATATTATCCTATAGTGAACCGCCGTTTGATATTCCTAGTTTTGTATCCTAAATTTTCAAGATAATCCGCATTGCGACATTTATGTTTGTATCATTATTGTATCATATATTAATGTTGTTTATATATTCTAATCAACCGACTCCACTCATCTACAATGGCTTAGATGCGGAATTCCAACCTCTAAGTTTATCTATTTTGCCTCCTTCACATATTGTATTGCATAATCAAAATTGCCGTCTACTGTTATGCCATATTATATGCATGTTGACATACTTATCGAGAAGGCAATTTCACGATAGACACATCATATTATGCATAGGTTATATGGAAGAGTATAATTCCACACATGCAAATAGATAAATAGCATTAGACATGCTTATTGAATGAATGCAACAAATGTTTGAACATTGTTTTTCATTAGATTATAAGTTGTTTTTCTTAGAACTGTTAGACCATTATTGCATATTGCAAAAGGTAAAATGAACATAAAAAAAGGTAAATGAATATAAGAACTCGTGTGATAAAGGAAGCAAGAGACTTCTACCTTGTTTTGAGACTTCTTACTGGAAGAAGCAGGTACAGAGACTTTATTCATGGTTGATACAGCTTTTTGCGTAGAATAATCGTCTCTTTTAACAGGTTTAGCCTCTGGTGCGGTTTTTGCAGGAGCTGTTTTTGCTGTTGATTCTTTAGCTTTTTGTGGATTAGCATTTGTTGGCTGTGAGTTCATAACACCTGATAACTTTTCACGAAGATCTTGTACTCCTGATACCTTCCCTCCTTGATAAGCTCGTTGGGAAGCTTTCTTTTGGAGCTTCAATCGTAGATCTCTTGAACCAACTTCAGCCTCTATATAGACATTCCAATCCATAACAATAAAAAGTATCATAAAGTTAAAACAAGCGAAAAATTGACAGATATCACAACTGTTGTTTCCAACTTCAAATAATACTTGAAACTTGAGACCCTCTGGCATCGTCATAAAGATCATGTTTCCATCTATCATCGCTCCGATGTTGCCTATAAATTATCAAAATTCAGTTGAACTAACATATATACAATCAAGGAATATGCTGAAAATATTGCTGTAAATAGTAACATTTTAATATTAAGGGAAAGGAAGCAATGAGTAACCTGACATAAATTAAAAACCACTGTCATATGACATAGTAGAAACTAACGATGCACACTCCCAAACCCGACTGCTAGAGAGGATTACATTGAGTATTCAAATTACTACTTTCCTCTGCTCTAGTTAAATATTAATTTAATCTAGTGTTAGACTTCCCAGTGTAAATCATATAATCAGTCTGGTTTAACCATCTCAATTACTTAAAGTAATTTGTTTCTAGGCACTAGCAAATTAATACCTTGCCGCACCAGGCAATAAATCTGCTTCAGTCATATCAACTTACTAGCTTGCCATAGATGCTAGCTTGGCAGAGTTCAATTTACTTGAACTAGACAAATTCCAGAAATCCAAAAACCATTTCTTCAATTGAGTTAACACAGGAAGGCTTATTACAGTACACAATGCATAGATTTTCCTGATTGCAAGTGGTAACAACATTCGAATAAATACCGATCTTTATAATTTAAGGGATAAAAGAGCATCCTAATCTACGATCCATTCAACAATTTCAACTCTGACACATCAAGGAACACTTGTGTCCTAAGAGCTAACGGTAGTTTTAAAAAAATTGAAAATAAGTGAAGTCATTTTTCTCAATCCTAAGTAGCAACAATAGATGATCACAGGAGAAATTTTCAACCCTACAGTAAACTAGCTTACACACAAGAATGCAACACCGAAAATAACTAAAATTTTCCTTCATTCCCAACAAGGAAAAAACTAAATCTGTATTTCCAAATAATCTAAAGTTAAAAAAGATAAGAGCTAATCACACAAGTTTCATATAAACAACAGCATATAAACTCCATCCCAGTAGACTACCGTTCAACTTACGTACAATAAACAAAGAACTAGCATAGCACGTACCTTCTATTAATAGAATAATAGAGGGGAAAGTAACTAGAAAATGCTCCAACTCGCACACGCACTCACAAGAAAATTTATAAATTAACACGACATCAGAAGAGCAAATCTGAAAGACAGCAGCCTTGATGATCATTATCACACAAAAGTACAAAAAGTTACAACCCGTGTAGAATTATAAAGGGGGAAATGACAGCCCTTGCTTAAAATCGACTAGGCTACAAGTCCCTCAATTCTAAGCATAAACTTTGCAGTGGGAAAACCAAGCAGGCATGTACAAATCCATCGGTTCTAATAAAGAGAAGTCAAAAGTAATTAGATCAGTATGATTGGTTATCTAATCAGATTAAAGTGATGGTGTTAAAGCAGAATACAAGACAGCTACTTTTGTCAGTACAATAGCGATTAATTTCAATATAGAAATAAATACTTTAAATACTTTTACAGCTTCAGTAAAAAGAATAGCTCTCTAAATTCCCTTAAAATGAAGAACTCCAATCAACAGTCACTCATCTGAAGTACATGCAATAGCCATGCAAATTCTACCAATTTCAGTGATTGGAATTTGATTTTACTAGAACAAGAGCAAGCACACAGTGACAGTAACAAGAAGAAAAATATAAACTGATTAAAAGAGATCAAAGCTGAGGTTAAAAACCCAATTTCATCACAATTAAGGAACGATAAGCAAAATGATATAACTAATCAAGAATATAGTTCTTAAAATCTGGAAAAAAAAACAGCAAGGCCTGCCCACTTCATGATACTACATATACTTATACACAAACCCTTCTATGGTAGAGAAAACATACATCAACATTCTCAATCCTACTGCTACACTTATCCATCAGATGGCCATTTACAGATGCAAAACTAGCCAAAACACAATGTTTTGTGGTCTAACAAAAGAACAACAATGGATTGTTTATCCGCTCAATTGCACTATGAAATTCTTAAAACACTGACCACCTTATGCACTAAAATCCAATGTCTTTAATTTGCAACCAAGTAACTAAAACATTGGTTCAATATTCTCAAGTGTCGTCATCATCTTCATATAAGCCTTTTCCGATCGAGAGGAGGTCACATTTTACATAATGCTTTATGGAAGAGTTGACACAGTTTTAAAATCCGTTTTCTACCGATTTGCATCAATTCTCTCTTGTTACGGTCAAACTTCTAACCGAGAAAACCATGGACAGGTGAAGGGGCTTGCCATTACGATAAATGAACAGCTGGTGTCCTATTAAATTTTCTAAATAGAGGAAAAGGTCGATCAGAAGGGGAAAGATGGCATATTTTTCTCACATGTTAAGCAATCACAAAGATCCATCAAGTTTTTAACATAAAATTAGAGAAAATGCAGAACTTTTCTGTCCAGGAAGAATCTAATCAGTTCAGTAAACATTGCAAATTCAAAACTTTCTCAGATATTATCCAAATAATCCCTCATCCTCCTAATTTCAAATGGACGATCATATACCAATACCAAGAGCAAATTTACAGATCCATAAACGTTAATGGCAGCCGTACTAGGCAAAGGACAGAAAAATAGTACTAGTAACGAATTTACCAAGCATGCTCCTTTAACTGCCCAAAATCCCAAAAGAATAATCCCAAGCAAAAGCAAAGTATGATCAACACCAATTCGGCCATAATAAGTCAAATAAAACCCTGACTGCTCTCAAATTCTCAGAGAAAACCCAACAAATACTTGAATCAAATCCAAACAATGTTAATAGATTGAATGAAAGGAGAAAAAGGAGCACCTTTTGGAATTATCATGTCGATTTCCAGCGAAATCTTGAGAGAGGCTGCCGTCGAGGCGATCCCTGATCGATCTCTTGGTCCCCGTCACCACGCGATCGGCGTACATCGTACGCGAGAGAGGGGGGTAGAAAGAGCGAGCTAGGGTTTGCTCGATTCTAAAAGGGGGAGAAAGTAAAGGATGTTGGAATTGAGGAAAATTTATGGGGGTATTTTCGAGTTTCAAAATCTGCTATGCATCCAAGTCGTTGAATTCGGGGTCACTGCTGTTTAAAGGAAAACGGTACATCTCCCACTGTATCCAACGGGTACTGAGTCATCCAAAATCGAATTCAACGGTCAAGATTTATGTATAACAGAGTCTTTGTATATTTGAATATCCTACGTGCATCCCTGTTGGATTTCCAAGAGCAAGAGCCCTTTTTCCCAAGGGGTAAGTGTTTGACATATGCATTAAACATACATAAAGAATGCCCCATGCCAACTCACAAAATTTATGGAACTAGACGGCCTTAGGTGCAATTGGGGCTTTTCTCTCTGCTTTCCCTTTCTTATATGCGGGCCATAAGATGATTGGGCTCGAAAGAAAATTATAATATAGTTTCCAGATATTTTTATAGGATAGAAAGATGAGACAAACATGCAGAATTTTGAGACTGAACCATTTACCATAAGTTCTAGCTAATCGGTGATTTCATCGATTTTGAATGACCTAGCAAGTTGAGAGGGAATGTATTTTTCAACATAAATTAAAAAAGAAATATTATAGATCACATGGTCTGCGAAAATATGTTGACAGAACAGTTAGAATAGGAGTTTAAAGACAAATCCATAAATTTGAATGCTTTAAAAAAAATTTGCATTATGATGATGGAGTTTTTGCCGTTGCGAGGATGGGGATTGTTGATAACCCTAGCAACCGAACAAAAAGACATCCAATCCAAAGCTCGATTAGAACAAGCTTTGAATGATTTTGAATAATATGATTTGAAGTGTTCTTTTACGCGCACACATACAGGAAACGGGTTATCAACCGGTAGCTGATATCAAAAGGTCAGTTATGTCAAGAGGTGACCTAATCCGACAGTTAAATCGACGTTCCACTCCGGCCATCTTGATGTACACATAGAGTGATCTATGTGTGTGAAATTTTGATCGATATAATGCATTACAAGTGATGGATCAAGTCTTTAGAAAATAGATGGCTTTTAAACACAATAAAAAGGTCATACACTGGGGACACTTGATCGAAGACATAAAAGGTGTCAAATCAATCAAAATTCCACACACATTGATGGAGGTCCTAATCTCCCTCAGTAGTCGTCATCCGTCGATCTTGCTGCAAGTGGTTCTGAATGGTTGAGATTGAGAGTAAAGATTGAATGTGTGGACCTCAATGGGTTGTCGTTGACGCCGAGTTACCTGCAAGGGAAGTCCTGGGATGGATAACTACCGTAGGACCCTTCGATCAAGCAAGTATCGAGAAATAAAGGTAGGGTAGCGGCGTATTAGAATCGGTTCGAGTTACCTGAATCATCCGGAGGAGGGGTTTATATAGCGGTCGCATAGAGTGAGCCGATACGGGATTCTCGCCGTCCGTTACGCCTATGCGTTATGTTCACGTTTATGGCGGGACACGCCCATTAATGGCGGGATATGATCATTAATGGCGAGATACGCTAGCATGAGATGCGGGACATGCAGTGGCGGAGATCTCGCTGTGGCGAGATACACGGAGCCATTACGGGGGCGCACGAGCTCCGTGCCCCTGGCCAAACAGGGAATCTGAGGAATCTCAAATATAGGATAGTTCGGGAATGAGCAAGTGAGCTGAGGAGTCTCATCTGTAGGATAGCTCGGAGACGAGCTATTGACTGGTGGTTAGCCGAAGCGGAAACGTACTCTGGGGAGGTCCTCTAAAAGGTCGGGTACGACCTCGGAGGCGGGGTACCAAGGAATGTCCCCAATGCATCATACTTATTCCAGCTCTGAAGCTCCCAGGAATCTAGTGGGCGTACGTGGACGACACGTTATCTGATACGTGTCGTAAATCAAAGGGTTTCCGTCTATGAGCATCATCATTAGCCCCCCACTCTCGCCCTGATCTATTTCTGGGTCAGGTCGAAAGTGGTAAACCCGGTTTTTAACGATTCAGCCTCAGATTTCCCCGCAACGGGTTGTCCGAGGAAGATGCGACGGTTGGCGGCTAATCCTCTCGGATCCTGGGGTCCAGGTAGCGGCTTACGAAGTGCTTTAATTCCTGCGCATATCTTTGGTGACTGTTTCCCCCAATCAGAGCAAAGTCCTGTTCAAAATTCAAATTTTGAAATGAAGCAACGTTTCAGAAGCAGCGCCAAGTGCGCTGCGCCCTAAGTAGCGCACCACGTGCAAAGCACGTGTATGCTAATGCAGGTGCGCTGCGCTCTAAGCAGCGCACCACGAGTGCACTAGCGCTAGGTGCGCTGCGCTCTAAGCAGCGCACCACGTGCAAAACGCGGGTGCGCTAGCGCTGGAACTAAAAGCTCCCCACCATCAGATCAAAGATCTAATAATAATGATGAATCATTAATTAACTATAATTAAATTCTGTTAAGGAAAGATTTCTCAAATCTTTCCAAACAACAAGATTGTGCTCTGTAAACCAGAGCACCGTTGGATCAATGATCCAATGGTGATTAAAAATCACCAAAAACACAGAATAAATTATGTTTAAAAGATTTCCCAACCTTGTTAAAAAACAAGAAAATTGTCTTCTTTAAATCAGAAACCCTTGGATCAAAGATCCAATGATGGGGAATTCCCCAAATCAATTGGAGAAAAGATCTCCTTAACTGATTGAACAAATCAGCTTGCTCTAGAAAAACACCCCTAGACTTTAAGTCTCACACAGAACCTCCCCTCCCCCAAACTTTGAGAAATTCAAAGAAAAAGAGGAAGCTCTCGGAAGAAGATTTTTCTTCAAGGTAAAAAATGATGATGAACATAGAGATGAAATCATCTCATAATTAAAAGAAGAATTTACTTCTTTTTTAAGATCATAGTGTTAGTGTTTATGCCCTAGAGGCCATTACTGTATCATACTAGTTTGTATATTATTTAATGGAAGCTTGGGATATTCACAGTTGTATCGACAGTCTTGCTAAAAATGGTAGTATGCTACTTGGTTTGTGTCTACTTTAATATATGCATATGTTTCTTGTAACGTATCGCTTATACATATTAGTAGAGCCCTTAGGATCTTTATTTGATTACCAGCGTTGTGATGGCAGTCACACTAGTGGGGGCTGGGTAGTCTATAAGCAACATCCTATACAGGTCCCTGGTCGTAGGATTATCGAGACATGGCATCGATACTCCGGAGTAGACTAGTGTATACGCTTCTCATCCCAGCATAAGGAGATGGTCTGTCCCACAGCAATCAGTACGTCGTACTGGAGATAGTATGCAGGTGCTCGTTAGGTTACGGGTACACAAAACAGGACTCGCCGGGAACTGCAGGTTGGATTTATACCCATCCTCAGATAGCAGTTCCCAAGTGACATAAGTACAGCTTAGTCCGTCGACTTGATACTGCTACTTCGCCTCGGGTGTGTTCCCACTGTACTTAGATTACTATCCTACCACGGCTCAAAGGAGTCGTGCAAACAGGTAGTAGTTGGGTGCAGTCCCGAAGCACTTGGAGGCAGCGGCGGTTAGACAGAATCCGTTTCTCCCGGTATTGGGGGTTGATATCGCGCCGTGTATGAAGAGCCATTACGCAAAGTCCCTGACCAGGGCAAGCGAGATTTACTGGTAGGTTCCAGTAGTTTCTCAATGTGTAATGGGCTTCACTCCGACACGACTTATACCGCTATTAGGGGTCTGACATTTACCATCCCCTAGGCCCGATATGCGATAGTCCTAGACGAACAGACTGGACTGTACGGAGATTGTCACATCAGGCTCAGTAGGAGTTCGGATGGGTTCCTCATCGTCCTTCTTATCGACATCTACCTGGGGACCGTTACGTATAGCTAGTGCCGCTTGCGGTCTGTGGTTAAACCCACTGCTAGCGTAGTAGTCGAGTATTTAGAGTCCCGCACAGAGAGTTTCCCTGCTTCGGGCCAAACGATATAGAGGTCGTATAGTTTTACGATAGGGTTCGGACGCATACGTGTTTTTACGCACGTACGATATTCGGACAATTTTTTAATAGCGGGCTTTGGTTTAAGCCAGATTCTATTATCGGATTATTGGATTTATACAGTCTCGGTATTTCCGTGTTTTCACGGATAGGAGGGGCATTCTCGTAAATTCTCGAGAAGTTTCTAGAAGGTTGATGACATGGAGGGCTTAGGTGTTATATGCATTAATTGGTTTAATGAGTCATGGTGTGATTCATCCATGGAGTTAATGATACATTTATTGTTTAAATGACTCATGAGATGAATCACTAGGTGAGTTAATGAAGCATGATGATATATTATTATTTGTTATTCATTTAATAATATCTAATGCTTCATTTATTCACATATGAATCATTATTCCAATATGATACTCACTCTCACATTCTCTCTCCTCAAGCTCTCTCTCTTCGAACCCTAACCCTAACCTCTCATGTGTTGAGATCAAGGGTTAGCAAGACTAATTAATCCCTAATCCTATTCTATATCCCCTAGGTTGCTTTGATTAGCACTTTTAGTAACCTAGTTATCTCAAGTTAGAGGTCAAGCTTGGAGTAGTAGCTCTCAGGTGGATCGTCTTTGACTCGAGGAGGCCGTTGAGGTGCCGATGTAACAACCGAGTTCAGTTATACCAATTTCTGTTGCCGTATGTGTTGTTTGTGGTGTTTATTTCATTTACCGTGTTTGGATGCGAATGGTAGTTTACTTTATATTCGACCCGCTTGCTTGAGCTTGTTGTTTCATAGTTATAGAATACCCTAACATCATATATTTTGCATATAACAATTTAAGTCACTTAAAATAATTTAAAAATACATGAAATGGCCTGTATGATACCCCTAACCCCGTGGTAGCGCCCTTGCATCGCGTTCTTGTCCCGTTCAGTGAAACGGACGTGTTTGGATGGCTACGTGCACGTACGTGCGTCCGTTCTTGAGGGTATGCATTTCTGTTAAATAATCCTTCATTTTAAATTTTGGAACTTACAAATAATTTTCATATTTCAAATTCAAAATTTTGGACTCGACCCGGACGCATTTCTGAAATATTTTGTAGTCCACCTAAATTCAAATTGATTATTTTATTTTATTTATTTAGATTTTCTGTTAAAAAAATTGAGGAATTGAATGAATCTTTTAGTTTAAAGTATAAAAATCTTTTATAAAATTTTTATCAATTTTTCCCCGCGAGCCAATGGGATTTTGGCTATTGCGCTTGGGCCCCACCACCGAGCCATCTCCCTCTTTTATTTTCCCCCACCAATCAGAATCCTTCTCTTTTATTTGCTGGGCCCCACGCAATCCTTTCTCTTCTTTCCCTTTCTCCTTCTCTCTCCTCCGCTGCAGCTCTCTCTCTCTCTTCTCTTTCTCTCTCCTCTCGCGCTCTTCTCGCGAACACTGTTCGCTTCTCGAGTCGGGACACCGCACGATGGATCCCATCACCTCCCTTCTCTCTTTCTTCTTCTCCTCGTTTCTTTCCTTCGTTCTTATTTAAAACCCTACACCCCCTCGCCACGAGAACCCACCAGAGAAAACCCTAACCCTATTTTCCTCCGCTCCTCAGCCCTCGTCGATACCCTTCTCGCCTCCTCGTCACCCTTATCTCCATCACCTCCTTCTTCTTCTTTCTCCCTCGAACGAACCCATTGCAACCAAGAAACCCGAGCACCCTTCTCCACCACCACCACCTTCTCACGTCGCCGACCATCTCCCATCGCCATCGCCATCTTCTCCCTCTCCTTTGCTCTTCCTCCTGCACCAAAACCCTGCACTTAAAAACCCCCACCAAATATCAAACCGAGCCCAAACCCTAGCCAAACCCTAGCTCTTCAAAACCCCTTCGCCGGCGCCCCTCACCGCCGTTGGTCTCGCCGCCACCGCTAGCTCACCCCTCTGCAACCCAGTAAGGCACCCATCCCTCCTCCATTCTCTTTTCTTGCTTTCTTTCTTCTTTCCTTTCCTTTCTTTCTTTCTTTACCTTCTTTAATGTTCTCTGTTCTGTCTAGATCGCCGGAGTTGGCCACGACGTCGACGATCTCGACGACCCAGTAAGGCACTCATTCCGTGTACCGTGCGCGCGTCGCGACTTTTCCCGCCGACGCGTGACGTTCCCTATACCGCTCCGCGATCCGTCGAGGCAAGTAAAACTTGCTATATGCTATCTACATGATTTTATAACTATTTATTTGAATATTAAACTTATAGATCGAATCTAAAGTCACATGTTCCAATTTAACAATTTGATGTTCCGTTTATATCTTTTAGATTCAGAACTTGAAACATACCCGTTGCATTTTAGTTTACTATACCTAGTAACCACATCTGTATTTTAAATCACATAATAACTATTTATATAGTTTATGGTACCCTTTTATAGTTTTACCCTATTGGACACCCGTGTGCATCTTTAACCTGTGTTAGATATATTTGCATCCCTGGATCTTTTAACCCACAATAACGAGATTTTAACAATCCATATTTGTTTAAGTGTATGATATTTAATGTTGGAACCATAACCCTTACTCAAATCGATAACCGTACACCTATATAGTTTATTCTGTATCTATTTGCATATCATATTACATGTTCCAGTTTATTGTTCTGTTAGTACCCATGCTTGTTTATTTATACACATGCTTATGTTAGTTTGATTATGAGCACCCACATGACGTCTTGTGCATCCTGACATGACTTGTTACACTTCCTACTTGACACGACATGGTACCGTGCACCTCTCGACATGACATGATACCTATATACTACCCGGCTTGACCTGATGTACCATGGCTTTACCTGTTACCTGATCGTGTGACTAATGCCAACAAACCTGACCTGTTGTCCTCATGGACGTTTCCTGTTGTCTATCCAGACAAACTTGTACCTGCCTGATCTCTAGATCGCTTAATACCTGACTTGAACACTTTTGACTTGGGGGTATGGGGAAATCAATGATGAAACCTGACTTCTAACTCGACAGTTCTATACCTGTTCTGATCAATCTTACGGGCTAGGCCAGCCCTAGAGTGATTTTACGGACATCACTCGTCATTACCTACCATCCTTTACTGCCTTGCGGCACGTCTCGGGTTCAGCCGAGAGTAATAGACCGTGATCCCGGGCACGCACGGGATACTATTGAGTTACATCGATGATTCATCAAATTGATTTCAAAGACTTGAGAGTAGTTAACCCAATAGACCAGTTTAGATTACTCACTGTACACTACCTTTTTATATTGCTGTTACACCTGCTTTACCATTTATGATTATACTTGCATGTCTTGCTACCCTGTTTATATATTATTAATCGATGTTATGACGCGCTGACGTCTGGGTTTTGCATGGCCCAGATTCCGTACCTTTGCTGCAGTCCGAGCAGGAGTACTTCAGTCAGCAGGCTGAGCAGTGAGGACTCATTAGTAGTTAGTTCTTTTACTTTTTCAGTATTTTATTCCTGATGTGAGCCCGCATTATGGGACATACATTCCAGTTATTCTTGTATTGGATCTTTTGCTTCCGCATTATTTATTCTTGGCTCATTTTATTTTTTGGCTTATGGACATGTGCTGGATAGTTTTATTATTGTCCTTGATATCTCTACAGCCGTAATGTGACTGTGGAAGGATAATTCTTATCCACAGGTAGTGTCACGCCCCGCTTCCCAGAGTACGCTAGATTGGGCACGTGACATAGCCAACCATGCTACCTGTGGGTAGGAAGTATACATCCACAGTCACATTACGGCTGTAGAGATATCAAGAACAAGATAAAACTATCTAAAACATGTCCATAATCTAGAATAACAGGAGTCAATAATAAATAAATGCGGAAGCAAATGATCCAATACAAATAACTGAAAAGTGTGTCCCATAATGCGGGCTCACATCAGGAAATAAATGCAGGAAAATAAAACTAACTACTACTGAACTCACAGCTCAACCTGCTGGCTGAAGTACTCCTGCTCGGACTGCAACAGCGGTACGGAATCTGGGCCATGCAAAACCCAGACGTCGGTGCGTCATGACATCAAGTAATATAATATGACCAATGTAGCAGGTAATGTAAAATAAACATGAATAAAACGAGAGTAGCAATAATGTGAATCAATCAGTGCAGGGTAGCGTGCAGTGGGTAACTAAACTGTTCCATCAGGTTTTCTATTCTAAAGTCTTTGAAATCAATTGAGTAATCCTCCATGTAACTCAAAGGATATGTCCCGTTACCCCCCGGGACCACGGATCAGGAATATGTGAACCAATAGTGGTTCTGTCCCGTTACCCCCCGGGACCACGGATCAGGAAAATATAAGAGTCACGAATGGCTCTGTCCCGTTACCCCCGGGACCACGGATCAAGTAATACCCTTTTAAGTTACACTTTAGTTTACACTTTTGATTTTTCCATACCCCCAAGCTTTGTATGTCGAGTCAGGTATTCAGTAATCAGGAACTAAT
Organism: Agapanthus africanus; assembly: GCA_030015575.1. Lineage (NCBI taxonomy): Eukaryota > Viridiplantae > Streptophyta > Magnoliopsida > Asparagales > Amaryllidaceae > Agapanthus > Agapanthus africanus. The sequence goes on along the minus strand of CM057349.1, from coordinate 401,652,757 downwards.
GCCAATACAGGATCAGGTAAAAGCAGGTTTGTCTGGATAGACAACATTGGTCCATGAGGACTACATGTCAGGTTTGTTGGCATTAGACACAAGATCAGGTAACGGGTCGGGTCATGGTATATCAGGTCAAATCAACAGTATACGGTACCATGTCAGGTGTATCAATATATATAAATGTGTAGCCATGTCAGGTCAAGATGTAAACACTATCGTGGGTGTGCTCACAATCAGATATATAATCAAACACGGGTATTAACAACATGAAATAAGCAATGAATTAAATAATAAGCATGTTTCATTCCATCACAAGAGTGCAGTAATACAATGTAGCCGTTTAGTCATGTTAACAGGTTTAAGCACCCTTAGCGGTGCAATAAATTATGTAACGGTTCAATACAGTTATTTCAGGTTAAATGCATGCGAGTGTCCGAATGTAACAGAACTACAGGGATAAATGCCACCAGCTATTTAACAGTAAAAGGTGATTGAACAGGTAGATTTGATTATTAGGTTCAAATTGGCAAACTGTAAATTCCATGTTTAACAGTAAAATGATATAATGCAATTTTGTAACCGAAATGGAAAACGATTGTACCAAGCTAATTTTACAGGTTTAGGGTGTCAATACATATATAAATATATTGTATAGCATGTAGCAAGAGGTACTTGCCTCGACGGGTCGCGAACCGGGAAAAACGGAACGTAATGTCGGCGGGGAAACTCGCGACGTGCGCACGGTTCACGGATTGAACCCAAACAACGAACAATGGAACCACGCGGATCGGGGTACCTCGCTGAAACGTCGGGACACGTCGTCGGCATCGTCGGATTCCGGCCAAAATTGTGAACAGTGAAAAATCAAGTTTGCGACAAGAAAGAAAGGAAAGTTAAAGAAGAAAGGAAGGAGGGTGGAGAAGGGAAGGATACTCACTGTGGGTTGAAGGGGGTCGTGACGGTCAACGGCGTCGACCGGGCTCCGGCGGTGAACAGTGATCGCGGGAAAAACTGCCGATTACGAAAGCATTAGCCAAGAAGGAAGGAAGAAGGGAAAGAGGAGGGAAGTATCTTACAAGGTGTTCTGGAGTGGTCGGGTGATCGTCGGCGATGGCCAGGGGCAGCGCAGGTGGTCGCCGATGGCCGCAGAGAAGCTGCGGGGGGGAGGGTTGCAAAGGGTCGCTGTTCTGGTCGGGGGTGCACCGGGAGAAGGAGGAGGATGGTGAGGGAAAGACGACGAGGAGATCGTCGGCGGCGAGACGCTGGAACGGCTGCAGGTGTCGCGACGATGGCTGCAGCGACGAGGGCAGGGGTCGCGGCTGAGGGTGCAGGTGGTTGGGCACGCGGAAAAAAGGAGGAAGAGGGCTGTGGGTGAGACGAGGAGGTGCGGGCGCAGGCGACGGTGGTGACGGCGGCGATGGGTGAAGGTGGCTAGGGTTCTCGCGAGGGCTCGATGGGTTAGGTTACGTGAAGGAAAAAATATAAATGAGTGGGAGAGAGAGATATATACGGGGGAGAGAGAGAGAGATACAGGAGAGAGAGACGGTGGAGAGAGAGGAGAGAGATAGGTAAGGGGCCACTGGTTTAAAATTTAGTGATATGATTGGCAGGAAAAATTTAAAGGATAAATTTCTTTAAAGATTTATCAGATTTACGAACAGTAAAATCATTCTGTTATCTTGAAATATACTTATGGTTTTAAATATTAAATTTTTGAATTTTGGCGCAAAGTAAAACATTTCCAAATCGCGCCCGGGTTGGGTCCAAAAATTTGAAATTTAAATAATAGGATTTTAAGCTGGTTCCAAATTTTAAAATTAAGTGTCTTATGATCAAAAAGCATACCCCCAAAACGGACACCTGTACGCACGCGTAGCCGTCCAAACTCGCCCGTTTCACCGAACGGGACGAGAACTCGATGCACGGACGCTACCACAAGGCTTGGGGTGTCGAGTAGGCCAAGATGGGTATTTTTAATTTTATTTTAGATGCTAAAATTTGTTATGTGCAGAAATGACTTTTCCGGATAAAATTTTACAGTAAGTGACAAACAGGCGGCTAAATGAAATGAGTACCACATTAATGCTCAAACAGTAACTGAAAATAGTAGTATTCTGCCCAGGTTACTTCAGTGCTGGTTTGCATTTGGGGTAGACACGGAAAAAAGCTGTCAATCGATATTCTAAGTCATTTGCTAATCGGGTTTTATCTGTAATGTTTAATGTGTTCGTAAACCTCCCCTAATTGCTAGTATGTCGGTTAGCAGGGGGTTGCACATTTCTATAATGGTTTGTGTATATGAACTTGATTGGATCGTTGTGATGATTAGCCGGGGTTTGAGATGAGTTTTTATAATCATTCATTCGATGTAAATTGTAATATGATGTAATATTCTTTTGCGGGGCACGTCCGGGCTGAGGTTGTAGCCACCGTTGTATTATTTCATTTACTGTTTTATGCTCCTAGGATAGACCCAAGGTGGGGACACAAACTACCGGGTACGTTGAAGTGTTTAGTGGCCTACTCACGTTGTTGAGGAAGACCGCTTCACTTCGGGTACTTGGCGGGTAGTTTGCCATACCCGTAGGGGTCTAGGGTGGGGTAATGGCTATTCATCACAACTGTGTAATTCGTCTTTCGTTGCAGGCTCAAAGGAAACGCGGATTGTTTGTATATCCAATAATGTTCATCAGTGATCTGGAATGCCTATTATTGCGTCTGACGAATGTACAATATCTATATATGATAGCTATTAGACGTCACTTATGTTTTTCACCCGCGCTAGCCCATCCCCTGCTCTGTCGTTAGTTAAGTAACCTAACGGGTGAATGACGGGGCCCAGTGGCGAATGCGGATGGCATAAGAGGACGTGGTATTTTCGTTGTTTTCTGTAATGATAGGATAAATAATGGGACGCATTATTTTAATGCAAAGAAAACAAACCAAAGTTGAATCGTTGGAACAAATTTAAAAGAAACCACTCGGTTATTTTAAAAGAGCAGAATTTTTAATTACGGAGCTTTAACCACTCCTTTTAAAAAGCTATCAGGTTCCTTCGATTATATCAAGTTCACTACGTTCACGGTTTCGCCAAAACCAGTCGTAGCCCTCTGTCATTTTTTATGGATGGTCAATAGTATTCAAGCTATGTTTGTTAGCCTTCGTCAAAGCATAGTGTTTGGTAGCTGCTGGGGTATTTATTTGTTGTATAGATAGATGAGTTGGTTTGGGACAGTCATATTACTTTGTTGGCCTTCGTCAAGGGTATGTACGGGTGGGTTCAAATTAACAAGATAATGATGGGCAGAACTTGACATGTGACTTATGATTTATTGGCTTTCGTCAAGGTCATAAGAACATGGGGCAAAAATCCACATCGGGTGTTTCTAAAGAAACTGAAACTTGCTGGTGTTGCATACCATTTGGAGTTTGATGAATGTTGGTAGGATTCCTTCAGCATTATCACACGATGATATTTGGATCCCGATCCTACTGTGAGTATCCGCTACTCATCAGGAGATTCGTCACTTAATGATCAATGCTATAAACCAAGTAGGTGTTGAGAAAGGAGTCAGCGGGGCTACGCCCCCAGAGAAAAGAGGTTATTTAATTAAGGAATTTCGCGAAAGCGTTGGAAAACCTCCCTCGAAGTACCGACACCGGCCTGGCTGAACGGTTAAGCAAGTATTGTACGGTGAGATAAGTCCTGACTAATTCTTCTTTTATGGTTTGAGGAAGGATTCGAGAAACAGTGGGAGCCATCCAGTTTAGATAAACTAAAAACCAATCTAAACTTGCAAGAGCATCATGCTAAAGCGTTTTCTTCTCTCTCTCTCATTGCAGCGACCTTGTGACCATGACTAGGTTACATTTAGATAACAAGTTGACTGAATCTGACTTATATGACTGGCAAAGGCCTGTCCAGATGTCCATTGCCTATGACAAGCTGGACCACCCTATTACTACTCAAGATCCCGCCGTCCCAGGTCCAGTTTCCACCGTCACGGATATGGATATCCGCCAGACAAGGGAAAAGGATAATGCGAATACCAAGTGCTTCGTGTTGGCTTCAGTTGATGGTGTATACCATAAGCAGCACGAGAAGATGGACTTAGTTTCCATCTTTCTCCATAACAAAGATTTATATGGAGAGCAATCTCGTATCGCAAGATATGAGACCTCGAACGAATTGCTTCAAGCGAGGTTGGCTGTCGGGTCATTTGTAGGGGACGACGTCCTTACAATAACTAGCTATATTGATAAGCTCACGGACCTGGAGACTACGTTGGGAAACAGGTCATATGCTGACTTATTTCCACAGTCCTTACCCTCTACTTACACTCTGAAAGAAACCAGGGAGACACAAGCTCTGCTTAATGGGGGACCTTCTTCTTCTGCATCCAGGGCGAAAGCAAGGGTGAAAAGAAGAAAACCTCCACAAAGCCGATATACGGTGTCAGTAAAGTAGAAGGAAAGGGAAGAGTAAAAGTTTCGGGACTTGGTATAGGGAAGGAGGGATGTTCCTATTATTATGGGAACGGGCATTGGCAGAAGTATTGTAGGGCTTTGGAAGCCAGTAGCCAGTATACGAAGTATGTTGTGGCTTCGGCCTCAAGTGTGTTTGTAATTGAGAACTATTTGTCAATTAACTCTACTTCCTGGGTATTAGATATCGGAGCAGGATCTCATATCTGTAATTCATTACATACTTTGAGAAACCGTAGAGTTATCAGGGTAGGTGATTTATCTCTCAAAGTTGCAAACAGAATGAGTGTGAACGCTGAATCCGTGGGAGAATATCGCCTAGGTTTGACAAGTGGGCAGATATTGATTCTACGTAACTGTTTGTATGTACCTAGTTTGACTTATAATATCATATTAGTGTCCTCACTTTCGAGAGAGGGATATGATTTTACATTCGTAAGCGATGTAGTTCACATCCACCTAAATCAAGTTCTAATTGGGTCTGGTACATTAGATGACGGTATATACGTATTGAGTCAAGCTCAGGTTTTCAATGTCCAGAACACACTTAAAAGAAAGTCTCCAGAAATAAATCAGGCTTTCTTATGGCATTGTAGACTAGGTCACATCAATGAAACACGATTAACTAAGTTACATAGAGAAGGATATTTGAATCCGTTCGAATATCAATCTTATTCTACTTGTGAATCTTGTCTCATGGGAAAGATGACAAAGACTCCGTTTACTGGACACGGAGTAAGAGCGAGCGAGCTCTTGGGACTCGTACACAGTGACGTGTGCGGTCCAATGTCTACACATGCGCGAGATGGTTATTCCTACTTCATTACTTTTACGGATGATTTCTCTAGGTACGGACATATCTTCTTGATGAAGCATAAATTCGAGGCTTTTGAGAAATTCCAGAAATACAAGAATGAAGTGGAAAACCAAACAGGAAAAAGTATCAAGACACTGAGATCTGATCGAGCTGGTGAATACTTAAGTGCCGAGTTCCTGGGTTACTTAAAAGAGAATGGAATTCTCTCTCAGCTTACTCCTCCATACACACCACAACACAACGGTGTATCGGAAAGGAGGAATCGGACCCTATTGGATATGGTTCGTTCCATGATGAGTAAGGCTGAGTTACCGCGATCATTCTGGGGTTATGCACTAGAATCAGCTGCATATCTTTTGAACAAGGTTCCAACCAAGACTGTGCCTACCACACCATATCAGATGTGGAGTGGGAAGAAACCCTATCTTCAGTACCTGAAGACATGGGGATGTCCAGCTTTTGTAAAAAAAGCAGCATCTGGACAAGCTCGAGCACGCTCAGTACAGTGAAAGTTTGTGGGATATCCGAAGAACTCCAAGGGATATTATTTCTATTACGCAGAGGAACAAAAGGTTTTTGTTTCTCGTCATGCCCACTTCTTGGAAGCTGAATTTTTAGAAAATCAGAAGAGTGGGAGCGCAGTAGAACTGGAAGAAATTCCAGAACCACAAGTTGTTACTGAAAGTATGGTAGAACCAGAAGTTTCAGAAGAAAGGGACATACCAGCGCCTATCCGCAGAAGTAGTAGGCAGTCTCATCCGCCCGAGAGATACTACGGTTTTCTCATAGACAAGGATCGAGAAGATTGCATCATTGATAATGATGACCCTACTAGCTTCCAGCAAGCCATTCAGAGCGGCGACTCGGTAAAATGGCTGGATGCAATGTGGACCGAAATGGAATCCATGTACACTAACAAAGTATGGACTTTGGATATTGCTCCAAATGGGGTAAAACCCGTAGGATACAAATAGATCTTCAGAAAGAATATTGGTGTAGATGGACAGGTTGAAACCTATGTTTCCCCAATCAGAGAAAAGCTCCGTTTGAATTTCAAAAATTCAAAAATTGAAGCAACGCTTCAGATCCTTTGCGCTGCGCGCAGAGTGCCACGTGTCCAAAACTGACACGCCGGCGCAAAGGGAGCTGCGCCCAAGGCAGCGCACCCCAATCAGAGCAAGGCTCTGTTTTAAAAGTTCAAATTTTAAATAAAGGAAGCAACGCTTCAGATAACTTGCGCTCTGCGCTGCGCGACACGTGTCAAGCGCATGTGCGCTAGCGCAGTTGCGCTTGCGCCAGTATATAAATAATAAATTATTTAATTAATCAGAATTAAAATTCTAGAAAGATCTTTTTAATCTTGTTAAAACAAGAAGATTATCTTCTGTGAAACAGAGACCTTAGGATCAAAGATCCAACGGTGGGGAAATATCCCCAAATCAATCAGAGAAAGATCTCTGTAACAAACTCAACAAACCAATTGGCCCTATATAAAGACCCCTAAACTCCAAGTCTCAGATATACAGAGCTCCTCTAAAAACTTTGAGAGAAACTCAAAGAGAAAAAAAATGAAACCTTTGAAAAAAGAAGAATTTCTTCTAAAAAAGATCAAAGATCTAAGAACAAGATTAAGATCTTCAATATAAAAAGAAAAATCAAGAAGATCTAAAAGATTAAAAAAAAAGTAATTTACTTCATCCTAGATCATTTGATCTATATAAAGGCATAGCATTTTGATGAACCATTGGTTCTTGAATTTTGAGGTAAAACCTCTTGAGAACAAGAAAAACTTGTTTCTTTGATCTGAATTGGATCAAGTTGCGCTGTCACGCCCCGCTTCCCAGTGTACGGCGAAGTGGACGCGATAAGGTCCGCTACGTATGTACTCAGAAGTACATACGCTAAACGTAGCTAAGCAATATAAAATAAATCACAAGAGACGAAAGATATAGAAATAACAACTTTTATTAATAACATTCTTTGTACAATACATGAAAGGAAAATACATCTGAAATGAAAAGCAATGCCTAAACAGTGGCATAACAGAAAATGAAAATACTGGAAAGAACAAGGTACAATATCTAAAGCTCGGGATCTTCTTGGAACTGCTCCAAATCTTCACCGGTGGGCTCGATCTCAGCTTGGTCCAACGCACCTGACGACATTCAAAGAAGAAAGAAATAGAATGTCGTCAGCGAACAGATCGCTCGGTAAGTCCTAAAGATAAGGAGGAATTAGAAAGACAGTGTAACAGTATTTTCTAAAGTATTATATTGTTGAATATTATGAAACATTGTTTAACGCTGTTGTTTGTAGCTTGGTACAGAAAGATGCCAGTGTATATGAGGGGGATCTCTATATGCTAGAGATCAGGGCAAAAGGAAAGTATAAGGAACCGTTATGCCACGGTACAAAAGCAATAGGATTCAGGTTAGGTGTCTTAATCTGACCACCTCGTGCCACCTTTAACACCTTCCGTACCAATCTACCCCTTAAACCCCGTTGTGTTTTAACAGTATTGTTATATTGGAATATGTAAGTTGGGTGACTGACCAAATCCATGATATTAGTAAACATGTTGTAACTGTATAATCAGGTAAATGGAATATCAGAATAATGGATGAATATCCATGGTTTGATTCAGTCAAAATGAATATATTGTTAACTGGATTCAGAGATTCATGTATTCAAATTGTGTTGGAATATAAGAGAATATAGATTGACTTGAATCATATTCAAGTCAGAAATAGTCAGACTCTAACCCGAGTCAGACTAAAAGAAAGATAATTTGAAGTTCAACATTAGTTAGGGGCCTTATTGTAATTTGTAAAACTTGAGGGGGTTTTATGTAAAAAGTACTTTTGTATAGTTTTCAAAATACACCTCAAGTATTTATTATTCATCTTTATAGTTATAATGAGTGTGAATTTTATTTGTGTTATTCTAGTGAATATATCCTAATAAAAGTATTAATTGTTTTATTTGAAATTCATGGTATTTTAATGTAACTTTTAATCTTGTAATTTTAGGAAAAAGTGGAAACTTTATATTATAATAAAATAGGTGTTTAAATGATAATTATATATATATTAACATAAGAATAATTTTAAATAAATATTTTAATCTCCAAAGTCTCATTTTTCTCAAATGTCGTATTTTAAACCTTTCGAGACCGAATGCTCTTTGCGGAGGTCTGAATCTCGCACTACTAGCCCGCGGGTGCACGATGAACCGTACTATCCCTAACGGGTTCCCCAAAAGTGGGTTGTAGTGGCACTTTGTTTAGGTTTAACAAATACTATTCATTTAGAAAAACGGTTTTATAATTATAAGGTGTTTATTTGTAAAAGAGTATAGTTTCCTGTATTTTAGTTTCTAGGGGTTTCTAAGTCAACTAGCCTATTTCAAAGGGTCTAAACGACAAGTCATTAGAAGCCTCAAATCGCCTCTTCACCGCCAATTGTGGCCAGGTAAGTACAACTGAGGAGGGAGGGATCCGCTCACGAATCGTGAGACGGGCCTTTTAAAGTTACCCAAGCTCACTTGCCTAGCCTAGACACCACAAAGTCAGTTTAGATAAACGATCGATGTCCATGACATATCGTATTTTTCCTTTTATTTAAAATTTTATACAACTTAAAGCTTTCAAGAAAAGATTATAAAGAATATGGTATTTTAGTGAAAAGTCCTATATTTTCGTATTCTATGTTTTTACATATATCAATTAGGGTTATATTTGTGTGTGTGTAGAGGTAGGTCATTACCTCGTGACTTATTTTAAGTTTTGATGAAGTTTAGAGGTTAAACATGATATGTTAACCTTGAAGGTATTAAAGCGCAAGAATACGGTATTTGAAAACGTTATCATTTCATGTGTGAAAATTCATTCAAATTGATTTCTACAAGTTTAGTGATCAAGATAAACATATTTAAGAGTGAGGGATTTAATTAGAACAAGAAAAATAAACTTTATGGTATTTTTATGAAAAGAATACGGTTTTGCAAAGAAGCTATCATTTCATGTGAGGAAGTTTGTTTAAATTGGTTTATGGGTGATTAATAGTCAACATAAATATAGGTAGGTGTTATGTATTAGGTGACAAGTGGAAATTTATAGAAAAACCGGATCGGAAATCGTTTTGTTCCGATTTCCGTCGGGTTCCAAAAAGTCGTATTTTTATATTAAAGGAAAGAGAGATAGAAGAGATGGGACTTACGGGTTTGGACAAGCTAAGGAGGCTAAGGAAGGTGGTGGTTGTCGATGCGTCGAAAACGTCGCGAAGGTTCTAGTCCGGTCGCTGGAATCCGTCGTCGGTTTCGGCAGCGCTTCGCTTCTCGCTCTTTGTACCGAGTTCTCGAGAATTTGAGAGAGTGGACTTAGAGTGGTGGGGTGAAATGGTAGAGGGTAGGGGTCTTTATATAGGGCTAGGCTAGGGTTAGGGTTTGGATTAAAAAATATTTTTAAAAAATGTAAAAATCATTAAAATTTCATTAAATTTGGACTTAAAGGAGGTTTATGAAAAATTGGTAACAGTACCGGGAAAATGAAGTACACAGGGGGGTTGACAAAGTCAACACGAAGATTTTTCGTGTTGACGACTCGGCCGACCGGCCGAGTCCGGCCGGCGGCGCAGGCCGATTCGGCCGAGTCGCCGGCCGACTTGGCCGAGTCAGGGCTCGTTGGGTGGGGTTTTGTCTGGGGGGAATTTTGGTATATTTTATTTTTTATAAATTGCATTAATTTGTGAGTTATGGCTGTTTGACCGTTTGACTTCCTAAAAAAATTAAAACAAAATGATATAAAAATTATGTGGGGCATGGGATTCGAACTCTGGTAGCTTGGTTCAGCAGTGCAAGGTATTACCAATGAGCCACAAGCTCCTTCTTATAATTATTGTAAGGAAATAGATACTTAAATTGTTTCCAGCAATATCAATACTCCAAGTATACATCATATTTAAAGCAAATTTTGGTATACAAAAATTGGAGTTGTTACATGTGCTCTGCGCCATTATACAGTGCCTTGCACTCTTGATTTGCACTTTGCGCTCATTGGACTGGCGCAAGTCACTAGAGAGCGCCACGTGTCAATCACAGAACAAATCTGCGACTTGCGCTTCTAAAACAGAGCACTGCGCTCTTGGATTGGCGCAAGCCACCATAGCGCGCCACGTGTCAGCAGCGCACTGGCGCAGCGCACCGCGCCAACAGACTTGCGCTCACCAGAGCATGACACATGTCACCTCCACGTGCGTTAGCGCCTTGCGCTCTTTAATTGGCGCAGAGCGCCTGACAGGCCACGTGGCGCACTGTCAGACCATTAAATGCTCTGCATTATTAAGAAGGGGCAGAGCCTAATTAAAAGGTCTAACAGACCAAAACAAATGCTATGCATTATTAAAAAAGGTCAGAGCCCAATTAAAAGGCCTAACAGGCCTAATATAAATGCAATGCATTTAATTAAAGAGCCCAATGCCATGCATTATAAAAGGGCTGAGCCCCAAATAAAGGCTCAAACAGCCAGAACAACAAAATATTCAACTCATATCAACCGAGCCCATATGCTCACAAACCGTCAAACAGACTTTAGTCCCAAATTGGACTATAAATCTCCCAACCAACTTTGGTTCAAGGGTACATCTCTGAACTCCTCTGATATCTGTCGTTGTAATCCTTCAACGTCGTCAGAGAGGTGACGGGTCCCGACGGCCATACATTCCATGGACCACCATGTCCCTAAACTGGCAATGGATCACTATGTCCCTAAACTAGAACAATAGAGCCCAAATGCTCTTTTTTCGGATCTAAATGATCCCGTTAATTTGATCTTAGTCTCAAATTAGACTAAAGTGTCCTTAACGAACGTTTAAGTTGATCTTAGCCTCAAATATGGCTAACGTATCCTTAAAACCAAAACCCCAAACCCAAATCTAAAGAAAATACGGATTTGGACTAATCCACGTCTTACGGGCGACAACATAAATTAGTCTCCATATACAATCCACGGGCAACCACAAACAAAACAAACACCCACGACATAAAGTGACCAGCTGGAGAAGAAGAAAGTTGCTACCGCGATGCGATAGCGTAATTAACTGCAGGGGCTTGCGCCTGCAGGGAAGAGCGTCCCCACAATCAAAAACCCTCAAGCAAGGGGGAATCTGACGAAGTCTGCTACATCGGCCGCATCCTTTTAAACCTTCGATACACGGTGCCATAAATCAACTTGGCATCTTCGGAGAGGTGGATGGATAGCACCAAATAGCATCTGCCCCGAATCTCAGTGCGCAAGACGCCCCGGTCTTGTGCGCCGCCCTTCGGAGGGGAACAGATTCTGACACGCCCGGTGGGACCTCTTCCTCTTTTCACTCCACATTTCGTGTGTCGTGTTCGCGAACCAATAGCGGTTTGTTAATGGTTGCCCTCGGGTTTCAAGTTACTAAGATTTGGTCTCTTGCTTGGCGCAGAAAGCAAACAACAATGGCGTTCAACTGCTCCAACTGCAACTCCAACCGACGCTCCGCCTCATCTGGAGGCATAGCCTACGGGCCCCAAGCGGCCTCCTTGTTCACGATGTCGGTGGACCAGGTGACTCAGGCCACCACCGGATTGTTCTTTAGGATTATGCTCCTACCAATAAGCTTCAGCACCCCTATACCAACACCAGAAGCTTCAAAGAAGTCGGTCTTCGATCGACTTACTACTACCACGGCCCTTCTCAACGGGTCGTCCAATTCCAACTTCTCGGTCTTCACCAGGCTGAACTCGAGCTCCAAAGGGCCTACCAAGAAGCCCATAATACCTGAGGTGGTCATCCCAAAGAAGATAGCCATCCCTGCTCCTGAAGTCGTCAAGGCGTCTTCTCCTCCCAGAGGGTCGGTCTTTGCGAGAGTAACTGCTCCCGTTCCCGCTCCAGCTCAGAAATCTGTTTTTGACCGGTTGGACACGGCTTCTCAACGGACGTCAGTCTTCAAGAGGCTGACACCCGCGACAGCCCCCCACCTGAACGAGGGGCAAGACAAAACCGTCGCTGAACCAATCCCAACAACTCGCCACGCCCGACGTCGCCACTGGCGCCAGATAAGGAAGGCTGGGGGCAACTCCCCCTCTGGGCTAACTCCACCAGCTCCAACGGTGGAAATTAATGCTGCTGTTCCAATCGGGAACAGCTTTGAGCTGCTGAACAGGGTACGCAGGAATTCGCCTACTGCCGTACTAAAAAGATCTCCGTCACCGGTAGAGACCGTCGTAGAAACAAAGCCGGAGCAATCTCCTCAACGGCTGTCTTCCAAAGTCTACAAGATTTGGCGACGAGTCCGAGAATCGGTGATTGATCCAAATTTCTCCCATCAGCATAAGAAGCCGAAAGTCCGACAGGAAGAAAACCGCCCTGTTAAGCCGACAGCCACCTGGGTGCCCACGTCAACGGCCCCCTCAACTTCGATGGCCCACAAGAGAAGGAGGCCGGAGAAAATCCCTGTGCCGGCGACAAAAGACAGAAACACTGAACCCAAACGCCCTAAGTCTGGGGGCATGGTCATCCATACCGTTTATATGGCATCCGGGAAGGAAGATAGTCGCGCTTTGACGGGCCACCGATTGCTCACCCGATCCATCACAAGGGCCCAGGAATAGCAGCAGCAGAAGCTCCAGGAGATGATGAATGCGATGGCCGCGCTCACCGGGCCAAAAGAAAAGCCCAGAGACATCCTCGGATCAACGCCAGGAGCAAAAAACCGATGCCGAATTCCTTTGGAGAATACTGGAAAAGAAGGACAAAGAGGCTGCGGAACAAGCGGCCAATATAAAACGAATGACCCTTCTGTTCCAGGACATGGTGGGTATGATGATCCAGCCGGATCCCCCAGCCGAAGATCCTCCGATTATCCTTGAAGATGACAGAGGAGAAACGTCAAATCCACCGCCGGCTCTTTCAACAGCCAAGGAGGAGACAATTTTCAAAGCTGCCCTGGATGACTACATTGCTCAACAAATATGAGTCCACCAGGCAAATGAAGCGGCTGGTCAAATTGTTAAAACGGGACGACCATATCCGAGCTGGTACGATCAGATAAAGTACCCGCCGGGCTACACGATCCCAAAATTCCATGTCTACAAAGGGACAGGCAATCCCCATCAACATGTTGCCCAGTTCAGGGCTCTTTGTGGCGGTGATGATAAGCTCTTGTTTCGCCAATTCGTCGGCAGCTTATCGGAGACGGCGTTTAAATAGTACTCCGAGCTTCCGAACGAATCCGTCAAAACTTTCGCTGAAATGGAGTTGTTGTTTACCCAGCGTTTCGCAAGCGCCAGCGAGCTTACTCCAATAACAGCTTTGATCAATGCAAGAGTAAAGCCGGGCGAAACTTGGGTTCAATATGCAATCCGATGGCGGAACTTGTGGTCAAAATGCGAACAACGCATCGAAGAAGCGCCAGCGGTGGGCATGTTCGTGGGCACCCTAGATCCTCATGCAACTATTTCACAGTTCATGATGTTCTTTAAACCAACCACGTTCCAGGCCTTGATTGACAAATTAGCCCAAATGGACCAGATGGGCCATAGACCGTCTCCTCCAAAGCCGGACTCTCGAAATGAGAAGGGGAAAGGAAAAGCGATCGTCGTCGCCAATGCTCAACAACAGCCAAGCAACTTGAATCCGGTTGTCCGTCGAAACAATATGCGTTCACGCCTATCCCTCGAGGAGCGGCTAGGACGTACTTACTCGTTTCCTCAAGATAAAACGAGAAGACTGTTCGAGCTGGCAGTGCGCAACAGACTCATCAATCTACCAGATTCAAAACGTCCGTTGCAGCCAAACGACGTCAATGATCCCAATTACTGACCCTACCACCGAGTATTGGGTCATCCGATCGAAGATTGCTACATCTTCAAAAACTGGATTGAAGACCAATACCAACAAGGCAAGTTCGCATTGTCCGAAAAATGGAATGTGAACCCGTCGCAACCTCATACCCCTAAAAAGGTGAATATGCCGGGGGAAACGTGCTCCTTTGTTGAAGAAGCTCCGTGGGAGGTTGTGCTATCAGCCAAAACCAAAAGGATGCTGAATGACATGCCCGGCGATCAGGTGGAAGAACCCGCTAGAACCCCAGATCATCGAAGGGATGCCGAAGCCGCGCCCAACTCTAAAGATCGGCGGTGATGGCCCAAGCATCCACACCCAGTCGTCGAAATCTTCAAAGAAGAAGAAGAAGAGATCCAAAAAGCCCGTGAAGCCTGACGACAAGCGCACGGACTTACAGAAACAGATTGACGCGCTGGAGGAGTATAATCAGAAAGCACGGACTCCCATCACGCTCCAAGAGTTCCTCAGCCACGTCTTTCAGGGGGAAGATGATGGAGAAAGCTTGTCGGATGAATCTGAGGGTTACGTAGCAAGTTGTCATATGATCTCCCACTCGTTTATAGACGATGAGAAAACTCCTTGCACTGAGAAGCTGGGGGCAGATCCTAAACCGGAACTTCTGGGGCCATCAGATGAAACAATTGACGCATTCCTCAACGAAACTCTTTTGAAAAGTAAAGATGATTGGGAACGCGAGACGGTCATATTTGAAAGGGCCAAGCGCCAGCGACTAGACGAAAGAGTTGAGACACTCCCGTCAAATCAAAAGACATCCGTTGGAAATAAAAGCAAGTTCAAGACGAGGAAAATGTTTGCTACAGCCATATCAATGGGGATGAAGCCACCACCCTCTGAAGGAAACATTGCCGGCAAAGCAGAAATGCACCCTTCCTACTGCTTATATCATCGAAAGATTTCGCACTCCACCGAGGAGTGCAAAGCTTTTAATAGATGGTGACAGGGGTATGTTGTTCACCAGCAACATTTTAAGCGGGAGAAGCGCAAAACTCATCGGGAGCGGAAAAGCACGACCGAGGAGCTTAGAAGAACTACCGGCGATTGTCGCATGGTTAATGCCAGGGAAGCGCAAGTTCTCACATTCGGGAGCGACTCTGACAAGGAAATGGCTCTTAGCCCACTCTTTAAAGAGTCCACCTCGGGAAAAGAGGAAGAGCCGAAGGCCTGCGAAAATATCCGGCTGCGTAATCGTACGCTACCCGAAAAGAATTTCGGACCCTCAAATAAAAAAGATAAGGGAAAAGAAAAGGTCTCTGAGGATATCGTCCTAGATGACCAAGTGTCACGACCTGAAGTTTGGCCCGTGATCGGCACTTAACCACATAACGTCTACAGGTGTAACGCAGCTAAGTGAACCGAAAACCCAGAAATCAAACCAGTAAAAGTATAGAGTGTTTAAGTTCTACATGGAAGTATTTATTAAAGTGACAAGAATTCTTAAGTAAATAATCACCAAGATAGCAATATACGACGCCGTAGCGAAGATCAAGATCCACAAGTGGAAACATCACAGATGAGATAAACTGCAAAGTACAGTCGGCTCACAACGAGCTCAACACCAGAATACAGATAATAAACATCATCGTCCTCACACTGTCTCTAAGTCAAATACATACATGATAGATGGAGAATACTAGATACAGCAATATACATAACTGAAAGATAAACATATACCGCACAAAACCTACCTATCAGCAAAGAGCTAGTACACCAACTATGGGGGTATCTGTGTCAAAAGATGCAAAACGCAGCCTGCCGCGACTACTCCGAAAGGCAACCTGCAAACACTGTGGCACAACGGGGTGAGTTGCCAACTCGTGAATAGAGATAACATATAAAGGTAATCGCGAGCATGCACGTACTGCGCTACTCTATCATATGCCAACAGATGATATCAGTGTGTGATAAGCAGTATATGCAAAAATCATGCAAGTGCTCTATCAGGTAATATAACTACAGGATGAGATGCAATAATGAATGCTGAGCAGGGGAATATAACATCTACACGAAATGTCAATGTGGAATATATATATATATATATATATATATATATATATATATATATATATATGCACCGCAAATCCCAACAACCCAGACGCCGGCACTCCCATCGGCCCTCAAATCCTGTACATCCCTGAGAATCACGAGTGCCCAACATCGGCACCCAAATATCATAAATACTCGTGTCTAGCATCGACACGCAAATCCTCCTATATCGGGCATCCGTTAGTCCGGGTCAGCCCTCTCTCAATATATCGGGCATCCGTCAGTCCGGGTCAGCCCTCTCTCAATATATCGGGCATCCGTCAGTCCGGGTCAGCCCTCTCTCAATATATCGGGCATCCGTCAGTCCGGGTCAGCCCTCTCTCAATATATCGGGCATCCGTCAGTCCGGGTCAGCCCTCTCTCAATAATTGCTCTAGCACCGAGAAAACATATGGTGGGCGCACCGAAATATCATATCAAGGGAACCGGGTTTTTAAATGATTACATATTTGAAATGGCCACGGTTCCCAAATCCGGAAATCACATGTAATCCAAACCAATATGCAAGTCAATGTGATGTGATATGTGCATCAAGTATGAATATCATGTCAAGTCACAAAAAGATGAGCTACAACATAATGATCCGATGTGATATATGCATCAAGTATGAATATCATGTCAAATCACATAAAGATGAGCTACAACATAATGATCCGATGTGATATATGCATCAAGTATGAATATCATGTCAAATCACATAAAGATGAGCTACAACATAATGATCATGGAAATCCTACAGTGAGATGAGCTACAACATAATGATCATAGAAATCCTACAGTGTGAGTGTCATGGCAATTACTAACGGTATGTGTGTAACATGCAGGTAGTGCTTGTGCAACATGAACCGTTAGTAAGGGTGCGGTGTTCTATCAATTCTAGTTATATACATACATCAGGGAATGTGGTATGCACTAAATAGTAGCCATGAACAGTCAATGTATGGAAATGTAGCTATAAGATCCTATCGGCCCTGACGTAGAACGCCATGTGGGCGATATCCCCGTAGATGTTAAATCTACTCACAGTAGTCTCTCGCTAGGTATAGCCGACGACTTGTTCCCCTCCTTCGCGGCGCCCGTCGCACTCGCCTGCGAATCCTAGAATTTCACAATATATCATATATAAGCTCAAAACCGTACAAACACGACATTTAAAGTCAACTAGAAACCCGTGTCGCAAACCAAGCGCGCGTGTGCGCGATACGCTAAAACGTGTGATTACGCGCCTGAAGCCACTCCGACGCGCCGCGATACGCAGAAACCCCAAACTCACACACACGTATCACGCGTGTCGCGAAAGATTAAAAATACGGGAAATAGGGTATTCTACTCCAGATTTTGATACAGGACAGATATTGAAAATATATATATACCAAAATACTACAAATAGCAGCAGACTCCAGTGACCCAAACCCCAACCCCTATTTCACCTATCTGGCCGCAAATTGCGGCCAGAACGATTATTCCGGCGGCCTCACTTGGGAATTGGGCCCCCAGGTTTGGTTTGTGCACTCTATACCCCCATACATCTACAGAAAAATCTAGTTTCACTCTGAATTATCTCGGATAGTAGCAGATCCTGCAGAGCCTTATTTCTAGTTAAAATCCACACTTTTGCACAAAAATGAAACTTAAGGGTATTTTTGTGGAACCTGAAACAAACCCAGGTCTAAACCCACACTAATAACTCATTAACAAGCTAATCAAGCCACAACAACATAAATTTTAACATATCATTACTAAATCCCTTCAATAGCACAAAAGTTGCACAAAAAGGTGACATTTTGAAACTAAACATGCAAGTTATGGAGATAGGGTGCTAGGAGTGAGATTTATACCTTCAAAAGACCCTATGAAACACCAAAAATTCCAGCTCTCTCTTCAAGTATGCAGATTTGCCTCCAAACACCTCAAAAGCTCATTTTTCCTAAGGTTTTGTGAAGGAAAAGAGTGGTTTTTGTGTAGGATTTGTGTAGAGATCAAAGAGAAGTGAAAAGGAGAGGGAAAGGTGAAGAAAAGCTAGGGTTTTGCTGCTGAATTTCTGCTGGATTCAGAAATGAGGAGAAGAGAGAGAAGAGAGAAAGAAAAAAGGGGTCAAAAGTCAAAGTTCATTACATAACACCATGGCTCATTTTCTATTGGATTTGAATTATTAAATGGGGTTTTGTTTTGGATAAAAGGGTGGGGGAAAAATAACAACCATGCAAGAAAGAAAATGGCTATCATGCTAACACTTTTTACCTAGGTCACAAAAATTGTGCTAAGTGTGCATATGTGCACTTAACACAAAAATTCCCAATTAGGGTAAACACGACTAAATTATAATTAGTAATCCTATACACACATATAAAATAACACGCACAACTGCTAAATAACACGAACACATTCTAACAAAATTTCAAAGTGTTACAATCTACCCCCCTTAAAGAAATTCGGTCCCCGAATTTAAAAATCTAACCCCACGTACCCTCGAAAAGATGGGCATATCTCTTCCTCACCTCGTTTTCGGTCTCCCAAGTGACCTCCTCTCTGCACGGACCACGCCAAAGAACCTTGACGGGCGGTATGTCCTTCGATCTCAATTTCTTCACTTGTCGATCCAAAATGATCACCGGCTGCTCTGCATAGGAAAGGTCACGCTCAAGCTGGATCGTCGGGTGCTGAATCGCATGCGAAGGATCATGAAGTTATTTGCGGAGCATTGAAACATGAAGTACGGGGTTCACGTCTGGAAAACTGGACGGAAGGGCCAACCGATATGCAACTGCACCAACACGTTCAAGGATCTCGAAGGGGCCCACAAATATGGGATTAAACTTCTCCTTCTTCCCAAATCCCATCACACCTTTCATTGGGGAGATCCTCAAGAAAACATTATCACCAACAGAAAACTCAAGTCTGCGCCGACGATGGTCCGAATAAGATCTCTGCCTACTCTGGGCTGCTTCCATCCTATCGCGAATCAACTGGATTTTCGCGGTCGTCTCATCCACAATCTGCGGCCCTAAAATACTGCCCTCACTGAGCTCTGTCCAATAAGCGGGCAATCTGCATCTCCTCCCATAAAGAGCCTCAAACGGTGTCATCTGAATGGTCTCCTGGTAGCTGTTGTTGTAGGAGAACTCTACTAAGGGTAAATGATAATCCCAGCTACCTCCGAAGTCTAATAAGCACGCTCTAAGCATGTCCTCGAGAGTCTGAATAGTTCGCTCTAACTGTCCGTCGGTCTGCGGATGAAATGCTGTGCTGAAACTCAAGCGAGTGCCCAAAGCCTCCTGAAGTCTCTGCCATAGCCGGCTGGTAAACTGGGTGCCTCTGTCGGACACGATACATGTCGGAACTCCATGTAGTCGTACGATCTTGTCAATGTATATCTGGGCATACTGAGCAAATCCGAAAGTCTTCTTCACCGGTAGGAAGTGGGCCACTTTCGTCAAACGATCCACGATCACCCAGATGGAGTTATGCCCTCGACTAGTTCTGGGTAGACCCACAATGAAGTCCATAGAAATCTGCTCCCATTTCCACTCCGGAATGGGTAACGGCTGTAGCTCTCCCGCGGGCCTCTGGTGCTCGGCCTTGACTTGCTGACAAGTCAGGCATCTCGACACAAAATCTGCGATGTCTCTCTTCATTCCGTCCCACCAGTAAACACCTCTCATGTCATGGTACATCTTGGTGGAACCAGGATGAACACTATATACCGATCGATGTGCCTCCTCAAGAATCTCGCGCCGCAATCCCTCAGTATCTGGTACGCACAGTCTAGTCCCGAATCGCAGTATCTCCTGATCATCGATCACGAACTCCGAAAATCTGCCCTGTCCCATCTGTGCTATGATCTCTGAACATCGGTCGTCACTGTGCTGTGTCTCATGTATACGGTCGAGCAACTGTGGGCGTGCACGAACATGCGCAATCTGTCGTCCGATCGGCGTAAACTCGAACTGTACCCGGCTGTCGCATAAGATCTGCCAATCTGTCGACGACTGCCTCTGTACTACGCTTAAATAAGATAGACTACTCCCGGGTCTCCTGCTCAAAGCATCTGCCACTACATTAGCCCTGCCCGGGTGATACAGGATCTCACAATCGTAGTCCTTCACTAACTCCATCCATCGGCGCTGTCTAAGGTTCAGGTCTCGCTGCTGGAATATATACTTTAAGCTCTTGTGATCCGTGAATATCTGGCACGACTCGCCATATAGGTAATGTCGCCAGATCTTAAGTGCAAAGACCACTGCATCCATCTCCAAATCGTGAGTGGGGTAATTCTGTTCATGTTCTTTAATCGCCGCGAAGCATACGCGATCACCCTGTCATGCTGGATCAAAACGCACCCTAGCCCCACTCGTGAAGCATCACAATAGACCACAAATCCGCCTGATCCTGAAGGCAATGATAGCACTGGTGTCATAGTCAGTAGAGCCCGTAGCTGCTAGAAACTGTGCTCACACTCCTCTGTCCAATCAAAACGAACTCCCTTCGGGTCAACCCGGTCAAAGGTGTAACAATGCGAGAGAAGTCCTGCACGAATCGCCTGTAATAGCCTGCCAGCCCTAGAAAGCTGCGAACCTCCGTCGCTGACGTGGGTCTAGGCCAA
Organism: Agapanthus africanus; assembly: GCA_030015575.1. Lineage (NCBI taxonomy): Eukaryota > Viridiplantae > Streptophyta > Magnoliopsida > Asparagales > Amaryllidaceae > Agapanthus > Agapanthus africanus. Next base: position 401,631,925 of record CM057349.1, on the reverse strand, counting down.
CTCCGAACGGTCTCAATCTTCCTCGGGTCTACACATATACCGTCTCGTGTAATCACATGCCCTAAGAAGTCTACGCAGTCTAGCCAGAAAGCATACTTTGAGAATTTGGCGAAAAGCTGATGCTCCCTCAAGGTCTGCAGTGTAATCCGCAGGTGCTGCTCGTGCTCCCCTCTACTCCGAGAATACACCAAGACATCATCAATGAACACTATGATGAACAGATCAAGATACGGTTCGTCAAGTCCATGAATGTTGTTTGCGCGTTGGTGAGTCCGAACGACATCACTAAAAACTCATAATGGCCGTAGCGCGTGCAGAAAGCTGTCCTAGAATGTCCTCATGTTGAACCCGCAGCTGATGGTAGCTTGATCGCAAATCGATCCTCGAAAAGTATCCTGCCCCCTGAAGCTGGTTGAACAAATCGTCGATGCGTGGCAAAGGATACCTGTTCCGTACTATCACCCTGTTCAGCTGGCGGTAGTCAATACACAGACGCAACTGCCGTCCTTCTTCTTGACGAACAGGACTGGAACACCCCAAGGAGAAACACTGGGTCGAATAAGTCCCTTATCTAGCAAATCTTGCAACTGACCCTTCAATTCTATAAGTTCCGCCGGGGCCATCCGATAAGGCGGTACAGAAATAGGCCCCGTGCCAGGAACCAAATCAATACAGAAGGAAATATCACGCTCGGGCGGTAGCCCAGGAAACTCGTCAGGGAACACATCAGGGAACTCGCTAACGACCGGAACCTGATCCTCTGTAGCTCTAGTATCGCAAATATAGGCGAGACATCCCTAACATCCCTTTCCTCAAAAGCTGTCCAGCACGAAAAGAAGAAATCACACTGTGAGGGATGGCACCACAGTCCCCCCAACACAACAAAAACCGACTCGCGGGAAAACAAAATCTAATTGTCTTCTCGCGGCAGTCAACAGAAGCATAGCACGTGGCTAACCAGTCCATGCCCAAAAGAACGTCGAAGTCCAACATCTCAAGAAGGATCAAATCGACCGGCAACTCTCTCTCGCCAATACGAACGGTACAGGATCGGAACACGTGACTAGCGATAAACGACTCTCCCACGGAAGTAGTCACAACTAGCGGCTGATCAAGCAAACCGGACTCTCTACCCAAACTCGACACAAAGTGTGTGGATACGTACGAGTACGTGGAAACATACGAGTACAAGGATCCGGATCAGACAATACGTGTGCAACAAAGGACATACTGAAAGAGTACCTGAAAGCTCTGCGTTGGACGCCCTCGTGTCCCGATGAGTCGAAGCGAAAACTTGTGCCTGTCCTTCATCTGCGACTGACCGAACTCCTCCTCTATTAACCTGACCCCTCTGCGCGAACCCTCCACGTCGACGACGTCTCAGAATACGACCCTGACGTGGTGTGAAGGAACACTGCCTGATGAGGTGTTGAAGGCTCCCACATCGTAAACATCTACGCGTTGGCTGCCGTCCTCCCTGGGGATGAGAGCCAAACAACTGCCCTCATCCTAAGCCTCTGCTCTGGGCTGGTACACCAGTACGATTCCTCAACTGTTCTGGAACTCTCATGGTCTCTAGAAGACGTGTCTCGTACACTGGGGCTGCCTCCACCGGTGCTATGTAGGGGATGGAATACTGCATGATGATCGCAAGGAACAACTGGGCAACAGGGGTGACAACCACCTGTCGCTGCGCTCGAACGACCTCCACCAACGAGCTCATCGCCTGGCGCAAGCCCTGCATCTCTACCACTAGTCTAGCAATCTGGGCTGTCGTAGGGGGAACAATCTGTCCTGGAACAACAGGAGTACTACTCGGTTCAGTCCTCATCTCGGATGAATCAACTCGAACCTTGTCTCTCACGGCCGCTCTCTGCACCCTCGTAGTCCTTAGCGGCATAATGGCTGAAAAGAAGGTAGGATTAGATGAGGATACAGAAAATTGAATCACAAGGATGTATACAATCATGAGGGAATTTCAATCAATAAGTCCTAAGGTCGCTTAGGCGGAGTACCGTGTCGTGAGTATGCCGTGGAACATACGCACGCTACGCCACTCTGCTGCAGCTACCTACTCCATCATACCAGGGTCATTCTACACTCCGAAGGTAAAACCTACGCTCTGATACCAACTTTGTCACGACCCGAAGTTTGGCCCGTGACCGGCACTTAACCACATAACGCCTACAGGCGTAACGCAGCTAAGTGAACCGAAAACCCAGAAATCAAACCAGTAAAAGTATAGAGTGTTTAAGTTCTAAATGGAAGTATTTATTAAAGTGACAAGAATTCTTAAGTAAATAATCACCAAGATAGCAATATACGACGTCGTAGCGAAGATCAAGATCCACAAGTGGAAACATCACAGATGAGATAAACTGCAAAGTACAGTCGGCTCACAACGAGCTCGACACCAGAATACAGATAATAAACATCATCGTCCTCACACTGTCTCTAAGTCAAATACATACATGGTAGATGGAGAATACTAGATACAACAATATACATAACTGAAAGATAAACAGATACCGCACAAAACCCACCTATCAGCAAAGAGCTAGTACACCAACTATGGGGGTATCTGTGTCAACAGATGCAAAACGCAGCCTGCCGCGACTCCTCTGAAGGGCAACCTGCAAACACTGTGGCACAACGGGGTGAGTTGCCAACTCGTGAATAGAGATAACATATAAAGGTAATCGCGAGCATGCACGTACTGCGCTACTCTATCATATGCCAACAGATGATATCAGTGTGTGATAAGCAGTATGTGCAAAAATTATGCAAGTGCTCTATCAGGTAATATAACTACAAGATGAGATGCAATAATGAATGCTGAGCAGGGGAATATAATATCTACACGAAATGTTAATGTGGAATATATATATATATCCACCGCAAATCCCAACAACCCAGACGCCGGCACTCCCATCGGCCCTCAAATCCTGTACATCCCTGAGAATCATGAGTGCCCAACATCAGCACCCAAATATCATAAATACTCGTGTCTAGTATCGACACGCAAATCCTCCTATATCGGCATCCGTCAGTCCGGGTCAGCCCTCTCTCAATATATCGGGCATCCGTCAGTCCGGGTCAGCCCTCTCTCAATAATTGCTCTAGCACCGAGAAAACACATGGTGGGCGCACCGAAATATCATATCAAGGGAACCGGGTTTTTAAATGATTACATATTTGAAATGGCCACGGTTCCCAAATCCAGAAATCACATGTAATCCAAACCAATATGCAAGTCAATGTGATGTGATATGTGCATCAAGTATGAATATCATGTCAAGTCACATAAAGATGAGCTACAACATAATGATCCGATGTGATATATGCATCAAGTATGAATATCATGTCAAATCACATAAAGATGAGCCAGAACATAATGATCCGATGTGATATATGCATCAAGTATGAATATCATGTCAAATCACATAAAGATGAGCTACAACATAATGATCATGGAAATTCTACAGTGTGAGTGTCATGGCAATTACTAACGGTATATGTGTAACATGCAGGTAGTGCTTGTGCAACATGAACCGTTAGTAAGGGTGCGGTGTTCTATCAATTCTAGTTATATACATACATCAGGGAATGTGGTATACACTAAATAGTAGCCATGAACAGTCAATGTATGGAAATGTAGCTATAAGATCATATCGGCCCTGACGTAGAACGCCATGCGGGAGATATCCCCGTAGATGTTAAATCTACTCACAGTAGTCTCTGTAGGGTATTTTTCGTCACCCCATTAAGATGGGATTACGCGCACGCTTGTCAGGCGTACTACAGATTCCCCCGGCCTAGGATAGGCTGGGGTTTAATGATTGTGGGGATCCGAATCTCTGGCAGCCGCGGACTAAGCTACCGTTAATTACCCCTCGCCTTTGGGGCGAGGGAACCTCCGATTAACGAGTTAAACTGGTCATGCGAACTCAATGTGCGGTGTGCGTGTGTTTTGTTTTAAAGGGGGGTTTTGGATATATCGGGAGCCACGCAGAGTTTTTACGGGGGTCCCGCTACCCGGATAGCGGGCTGGGGATCAAGGGGGCAAGCAGCCCCCTTGCGGGGTGCGGGGCAGCGCCCCGTTAGAAATTTTTTTCTAACAGGGACAGTGTCGTGGAGTATGTGTATGTGTACATTTGTATCCATATGTATATATATACATGTATATATAAATAAAGGGGAAAAAGACATCCAAAGGATGCGTGTGGCCAGCGCCTAGGCGCTTGAGCGCAAGCGCGCCACGTGTTGGCACGTGGGCGTTTTGCGCTCGAGCGCAGAGTGCTGGAGCGCAACGCGCCACGTGTCGGCACGTGGGAGCTTTGCGCTCGGACGTTGGGCGCTTGAGCGCAAGCGTGCCACGTGTCGGCACGTGGGCGCTTTGCGCTCGAGCACGGAGTACTGGAGCGCAACGCGCCACGTGTCGGCACATGGGCGCTTTGCGCTCGGACGCTGAGCGCTTGGGCGCAAGCGCGCCACGTGTTGGCACGGAGGCGACTTGCGCTCGAGCGCTTGCGTTGGAGCGCAAGCGCGCCACGTGTCGGCACGTGGGCGCTCTGCGCTTGAGCGTCGGCCAGAAAAAGAGGCTTTTAGCCTAAAAAGATTTCTCTGAAGAGAAATCAGAGAGGAGTTAGACTCCTGAGTGTATTCTTTTTTTTTTTTTTTTGGGTTAAGTGAAATGGGTTCTTCTTCTTCCTCCTCTGTTAGCTGGATCTTGAAGATCAATAGATGTGAGATCTCAAAATCTCTCCTTTTGGGGATCTGAAGACAGATCCAAGTTCCCCTTTGAGGGTTTTGTGGTGAAAAACTATTTCGTTTTTGAAAAAGAAGAGTAAAACTCTTGATTTAATTCAAAAAAAAGAAGAAGGTTTTGGAACCTTGAAGAAGGAAGAAAGATCTCAGATCTCAAACTTTTTTGGAGAGAGAAAAAAAGTTGTTTTGATATTTCATTATCTTTGCCTTTATAGGCTATACACTTTACACATAGCCCTTTGGGCTTCACAAAATGGCATTTTGCCTATCCCATGGCTCATGTGCCATTTCTTTTTGCACATAAGCCATAGGCTTTACAAAAATTTGGCTTTATGCCTATTTTTCTTACATTTATCCATAAAATAAAATAAAAGAAATACAACAAAATTATTTATTACAAAATTTTTATCTTGGCATGGGGGAGGCCGGCCGCTTCATGTTCTGGCTCGACCCGGGCATGGGCCCACTGGATCTGGGCTTGGGCCCATTTGGCTTGGGGTTGACTTTGATTTTGACTTGGTCAACCGAGGTGTAAATTTTTACCCCAACAAATTGCCCCCCATCAATAAATGCACACCACATATGTGGGTCGTGTGCATGAAATTGATGGATCTTCTTTCACGTGGAGGCGACTTGATTTGGTTCCCGCTTTTTGGGAAGCTGGCATTGCCCTTTTTACGACATGGACGGCCGTTGCTTGACATGTCTCCGAGATAGAGTGTCCGTGATAGACGTTTTCTCTGGCCCGGAGTGATCTGGTTCCCGCTTTGTAGGAATCCTGCGCTGCCTTTTTTGCGACCTGGACGGTCGGTGCTGCCCTTTTTGCGACTTGGACGGTCGGTTCCGCCCTTTTTGCGACGTGGACGGTCGGTGCTGCCATTTTAGCGACGTGGACGGTCGATTCTGCCCTTTTAGCGACGTGGAAGGTCGATGCTGCCCTTTTAGCGACGTGGACGGTCGATCCTGCCCTTTTTGCCACTTGGACGGTCGGTGCTGCCCTTTTTGCGACGTGGACGGTCGAAAGCTGCCCTTTTAGCGACGTGGACGGTCGATGCTGCCCTTTTAGCGACGTGGACGGTCGATGATGCCCTTTTTGTGACGTGGACGGTCGATGCTGCCCTTTTAGCGACGTGGACAGTCGATGCTGCCCTTTTTGCGACTTGGACGATCGATGCTGCCCTTTTTGCGACTTGGACGGTCGGTTCTTCCTTTTTTGCGACTTGGACGGTCGATGCTGCCCTTTTAGCGACGTGGACGGTCGATGCTTCCCTTTTTGCGACTTGGACGGTCGATGCTGCCCTTTTTGCGACTTGGACGGTCGATGCTTGATTTGACTTGCTCTGCTTCTTGCAGTGTCAGGGGTAGACTTGACTTGCTCCGCTTCTTGCGGTGTCGAGATTGGATTCTGACTTGCTCCGCTTTTTGCGGTGTCGGAGTGAAAGTTGACTTGTTGATTTTGATTTAGGTTGACATCAGCATCGCTATACTGGAATATGGTACCAGGAGCGAATCATCATCTGTCATTTAGAGGATTTTGGGATTTTGGTTTTTGTTTGGCATCTGCATTGCTGCACTGGAATAATGCCAGGAGCAACTCATCATTTGCCCCGGGAGGATTTGGGATTATTTTATGCCCGTGGATTGTACGGTTTTGCAGGATGTATGATCCAGACCGTAGGGCCGAAAAAATTTTAGGGCTTTGTTGGCGTCTGCATCGCTGGACTGGAATGTGGTACCAGGAGCGACTCATCATTCGCCGTTGGGGTATGGGATTTGGAATTTGGTTGGCGTCTGCATCGCTACACTGGAATATGGTGCCAGGAGCGACTCATCATTCACCACTTTGGGGTCGGGGACTTGGGATTTGGATCTTGTTTAGCACCAGCATTGCTGCACTGGAATAATGCAAGGAGCAACTCATCATTTGCCTTGGGAGGACTTGGGATTTGGGTTTTTGGTCGGCATCAGCATTGCTGCACTGGAATAATGCCAGGAGAAACTCATCATTTGCCTTGGGAGGACTTGGGATTTGGGTTTTTGGTCGGCATCAGCACCGCTAACACTGAAGCGAAATGCCAGGAGCGACTCATCATTTGCCGTTGCCCATTGGGGAAGGATGGCTTAGGAGATAGGTTTAGGTCCCTATCACCTAAGACTTTACAATTTTATGAGCCGTGAGGGTCTCATAAAAGCATTTTCTCCCTACGAGTCGAGAGGATCTCGCAAGTGTATGTTCTCCTTAGGAATCTTGAGGATTCCTAAGTGTGTTGCTCCTTTGTGAGTCGTAAGGATCTCACGCAGGGGTTTTCTCCTCACAAGGTCGAGAGGACTTTGCAAGTGTATTCATCTCTTTTCACGAGTTTGTGTCCTTTCGGGTTTTCACAAACTCGCCGGTAGTCCTGCTGTTTTTACTCACGGAGCCCTTTCGGGTTTTCGTCTGTGCCCGTTTTGCTTGTGGACATACCGTTTATTTTTTATTTCTTTTATTTTTATTTTTATTTTTTTTCTTCTTCTTTTTTTGCCGCTGGTGGGACTTTAAAAGTAGTCTCACCGGCAGGATTTGGGAGAGATAGGGGTCATTCATGCCCGTGGATTGAATACGGTTTTGCAGGATGTATGATCCAGACCGTAGGGCTGATGTGCTCAATTCTCCTGCGACTTAGAGCATTCACGTGTAGTATTTCTTGAGATATCGGCCATTGATGGGTGGCATGGACCTTTCTCCCTCTGCACTTATTAGTTGGTAGGATCCCCCGTCAAACACTTTCTCGATGACGTATGGTCCTTCCCAGTTTGGCTCGAATTTCCCCTTGGCATGTCGATTGGGGATAATCGGTCTTTTGAGGACCAACACCAATTCACCTTTCTTGAAAGCGCGGAGACGGGTTATCTTGTCATAGGCCCGTGACATTTGGGCTCGGTATAGCTCCAGATTTTGCTGTACCGCGAGCCTCTTTTCTTCGAGGGCATCGAGCTCTTCAAGTCGAAGCAGCACGTTTTCCTCCTCCGTCAACTCGTGCTGAACGACCATTCTTAAGCTTGGAACTTCGACTTCGAGAGGGAGGACCGCCTCCACTCCGAAGAGCAATGAGTATGGAGTGGACTGTGTTGGAGTACGGTGCGTGGTTCGATATGCCCACAACGCCTCATGAAGTTTGAGATTCCAGTCTCTCTTGTTGGCTGAACCATTTTTCCTCAGGAGCTTGCATAGAGTCTTATTGAAGGCTTCGGCTAGCCCATTGGCTCTTGGATTGTAGATGGAGGAATATCTCCAGTCTATCTTGTGCTGAGTAGCGAACCTTGAGACATTGAAGCTCTTGAAAGAAGGCCCGTTGTCAGAAATGATTCTTCTTGGTGTACCGAAGTGGTATAGAATATTATGCTGGAAGAATGTCAGAATATCTTTTGTCTTGACTTCTTTTAGCGGGACAGCTTCAGCCCATCTGGAGAAGTAGTCTGTCGCGGCCAGTATGAACCGGCGGCCTTTGGATGACGGAGGATCAATTGGGCCAACAATGCCGGTGCCCCAGACTTCGAAGGGCCACGACGCCACCGTAGGATGCAACGGATTGGGATGCTTGTGAATGAAATCACCATGGATTTCATTCACCTGACATTTCTTTGCATGCTCTTCGCAATCCCGTATCATGGTGGGCCAGTAATACCCAAGCCGTTTCATTTGAAGTCGCATCTTGGGGCCAGATTGGTGAGCACCGCAAACGCCCGAGTGAACATCTTTCATGACCTTTTGGGCTTCGGCCAATGACAGACACCTGAGCCAGAGTTGGTCATATGACCTGCGGTATAACGTGTCATTTACAAACACGTATCAGAGAGCTCTTTTCTTCAGCTGAATCCTCGCAGATTTTTCTTCGGGCAGCTTGCCGTATCGGAGGTACTCTATGAAGGGTTCTCTCCAATCGGGCTCGTCTTGGATGATCGAAGCTTCTTCGGCAGGACTGCTCTTCTGTTCCGCGCTTTCCTCTTCTCGTAGAGAGACTGGGGGTAGAATTTGTCGGCTCCTGACCGTGATCAGAATTTCGTCCATGTTAGGATCAGCCAGCTCCTTGGCCAAGCGAGCGAGTACATCAGCCTTTCCGTTCAACGCTCTAGGGACTCTCGTTAGTTCAACATGAGTGAACCGTTTCTGAGTTCCACCGCTCGGCTTCTGTACCGAGCCAACTCGGGTTTGTATATCTTATAATTGCCGCTTACTTGGTTGACGACAAGCTGGGAGTCACCGTAAACCCGTAGCCGACGGATTTCCATTTCTATGGCGAGCTCCAAACCAGCTATCAGAGCTTCATACTCAGCTTCGTTGTTCGTTCGAGGCTCGGTGAGAGCGAAAGAACGCCGTAGGGTTCCCATTGATGGCGTGATGAATACCAATCCTATCCCCGCTTTTACCTCCAGGACGCTTGATCTGCCGGAGCTTCTTATTGATGAGGCTCCATCGAAGTAGAGCTCCCAACATGGTCCATCTTCCTCGAGGTGCAGCACTTGTTTGTCGGGTAACTCACAATTTAGCGGTGACCCTTCTGGTATGGGATGAGCAGCGAGAAAGTCTGCAAGAGCTTGCCCTTTTACTGCTTTCTGAGAAGTATAAACTATGTCAAACTCAAGTAGCATGACAGCCCATCTTGCCATCCTGCCGGCTAGGCTTGCTTTGGTCATCAAGTGTTTCAGCGGGTCGACCTTGGAGATCAGCATAACCCGATGAGCCAGCAGATAGTGCCTCAGCTTCTTCACAGCAAATATCAGAGCCAGGCATTGCTTTTCGATTGGGGAATAGTTGTGTTCCGCCCCGACTAGAGTTCGAATAAGGTAGTAGAGGGCATTTTCTTTTCCCTCCTCGTTTTCTGGGCAAGGAGCGCACCGAGTGACTCATCCAGCGAGGCAGTGTAGAGAATCAGCGGTTTATTTGGAATGGGAGCGGCCAGCACTGGAGGGTGCAACAAGTATTGTTTGATGCTTTCGAACGCTGCTTGACATTCGGCATCCCAGATAAAAGGAGCTCCTTTCTTCATGAGCTTCGAGAAGGGCCTACATTTCCCCGATAAATTTGAGATAAACCTCCGTATATAAGCAAGCTTGCCTTGAAAAGATCTTAGCTGCGTCAGACTCTTCGGAGGGGGCATCTCCATGATGGCCTTTATCTTTGATGGGCCAACTTCGATCCCTCGATGTCGGACTATGAAGCCCAGGAATTTTCCCGATGACACGCCAAAAGCGCACTTCAGAGGATTCATCTTCAGATCGTATTCCCTAAGTCTGGTGAGAACAATCCTAAGATCTTGGATATGGTCGGCCTTGGTTTTAGTCTTAACGACCAGATCATCAACATAACATTCGACGACTTTATGAATTAGGTCATCGAAGATATTGGTCATTGCCCTTTGATATGTAGCACCTGCGTTCTTCAGCCCGAACGGCATTACCTTGTAGCAATATATTCCGATCGGGGTTCAAAATGCTGTGTGTTTCTCATCCTCAGGCGACATCTTGATCTGATTGTACCCAGATGAGCCATCCATAAAGGTGAACAGCTCGTAATTTGAGGTGTCATCGACCATCATTTCCATGACCGGTAGCGGGAAGTCGTCTTTAGGACATGCCCTATTGAGGTCCCTGAAATCGACACAAACTCGGATCTGTCTATTTTTCTTCTTCACTGGGACTATGCATGCGATCCAGTCCGCATATTTCTCTTCCCTGATGAAGCCGGCATCGATGAGCTTCTTAGTTTCCTCGATGACCTTTTCTTCTAGTTCCTTTCTCATTCTTCGAGGAGCTTGTTTGACTGGCTTAGCATCAGGAGATATAGCCAGCTTATGCACAGCTACCTCAGGGGAAAGGCCAGGCATTTCTTTGTACGTCCACGCGAAGCAGTCAACGAACTCACGCAGCAGGGCAATTATCTGGTCTTTCATTTCCTCCGACAAGAGTGAGATGATGTAGGTCGGCCTTGGATTATCGGGCGTTCCTAAGTCAATCTCGGTTAGCTCATCAAAGGTTGCTTGTCCGCCATCTTCGAGCTCTTGAGGAGCTTCTTCTGGCTCGGCTATTTCGTCGTCATCATTTGATCTTTCGCTGGCCTCCCCAACATGGATCATGTAGCACGCTTCGGAATCGGTTGAATGTAGCCTATGCCCCGTCTTGTTAGTTATATGTATGCCCTAGAGACCATTACTGTACATTGGATGTATATTGTAGTGGATGCTGGGACATATATAGGGAGGACTTTCTTGCTCGACATGATAGTATGCTATCTGGTTACTCTTTACCTTAACGTGTACACTGATTGTCTCTCTGTTACATGTTGATAAAGCCCTTAGGATGTGTACTTGACTACCAGGACTATAATGCGGATCATACTAGTGGGGACATGGTAGTCCATAAGTACATCCTTCAAAGTCCCTAGTCGTGGGTGTATCGAGACGGGGCATCGATATACCAGAGTAGACTAGCGTATACCTTCTCGACCCATACAGATGGGCGATGGATGATCCCATATCCATTGGTGTTTGACATCAGCGATGATATACGGGTGCTCAGTAGAGACTGGGTACACTGGACGGACTCGCCGAGAACTCCCAGATGGTATTATACCTTACGTCAGATGGCAGTTCTCTGGTGACACTGGTACAGAGTAGTCTGTTGACCCGAGATTGTCATAGAGTCTTGTGTGGTTCCCACTGTGCTTTGATTTCCATCTTACCACGTCCAAGAGGGCGTGCAAAACGGTGGTTTTTGGGTACAGTCCCGAGTCACATGGAGGCAATGAGCGATAGGAGGGGATTCGTCTCTCCCGGTATAGGGAGTTGATGTTGCGCTGTGTTCGATTGGCTATAACCGGAAATCCCTGGCCAGGGTTGCTGAGATTTACTGGTAAGTGTTACCAGTAGTTTCTCGAATTGTTATAGACCTCATATCGACACGACTTATCGAGCTATTGGGGTCTGACGTTTACCACCCCTAGGCGAGATATGCGACATATCAGACGATCAGACCGGACTGTACGGTAGTGTTACTGGTTGGATTCACTGGAGTGTGAGTGGGCTTGCTCGTCGATCTTCTGATCGCTCAATACCCGGACGGCCGTTACGTTTAGCAGACCGCTTGCGGCTTGTGGGTGTTTGATATGATCATCATCTGCTGCCGGCGTATTGACGAGTCTTTAGAGTCTTACACAGAGGTTTTCTGGCTCAAGCGAAACGAAATAGGAGCGCATATGAGATATGTTCGGGACCGAGAATAATACGTGTATGTGATACCGCATTCCATTCTCGCGATGAATGTATCGGAAGGTTGTATGCGATATAACCTAGTTATCGAATCATGGATTGATTCGATAAGCCGATACATTGGATATTAGTCGGTTATATGTGATATGACCGGATCGTTAAATCAAGTGTTGATTTAATGATTTAATGTATAATTATATATTTGATATATTACTTTGCATTAACTAGTATCGGTTCACTTTAAATGGATATTCTCACTCGGATGTGCACTTGCATGTATCATGTTTGATGATACATGTTTGCTAGGGTTTGTGTAAAGAATTAAACCTTGATTAAGTAAATGGTTAGGGTTTTTATTTTGTTATTCATTCATTGATCTTTTTAATTGGATTAAAAAGAAATGGATAAGAAAACAAAATGATGGCTTTCTTTGTTTGCATCTTGAATCTTCATGAAGCTTTGACCAAAGTCACCACTTTGTCTTCATCTTTAACCCTAACCATTCATCTAACCTTAGTGAATTCTCTACACTTGACCATGGTTGATTATGATAAGTATTCTTTTATTTTCTATTTTCTAAAACACTTATCATAATATTATCTTCATCTTCTTCTTCTTCTTCACTTGAAGAAAACCTTTCTTCATCAATGGTGATTGATGAAAATGAGTGAGAAATCCAATTCTAAAGTCTACCCACTTCCTATTTCTTCATCCTCTACCTCTTACCAAGTAGTAGAGTGTGTTTCCTTCACAAGTTTCTAGACTTGGTGAAGTTGGAGCTTGATCTAGCGATGCTTCAACGTAGATCATCTTCAGCACGTCGTCGATGACCTAGCCCGCTTCTTCTCCGATGAAGCCGACGCTAGAGCCCGGGATTGCATGAGGACAGCGGAGAGCACTTCATCATGGAGCCATGAAGGTGGAGGACCGGATCTACAAAGGTTGTATTTCCGTATTCTTGTAGTTAAGTGTTAACTAGTTTGTTTTTCGCCTAAACTTCTAGCCAACGATTCGTATTAGGGTTTCTCGGCACCGTTAAATTTTGAAATTGGCATGGTTGATGTCTTGTGAGACCTCTTGAGAGTGCCTAGTAACCCTACAGTGGTATCAGAGCCTAGCTAGAGCCTTAGGCGAAGTCTAGACGGAGTTTGAAGTCCGAACGAACCGAAACCCCAAAATTTCCATGCTCTCTGGACTTTTTCTAAATTCTGGGATTTTTCCACATTAAAAATATTCAGAAAAATCAGCAGGAAGATCTATGGGTTACTGCAAAATTCGAGAGCCTAATTCCTTAATATCGCCGCGGATCCGAGGCATGAGCATGCTCATGCGGCGGTTCCGCGGCCACTTTGTCTTTTTGTGCATCGAATTTTGCACCTTAATTCTTAGTTTTCAGTTCTGGATTTTCTGGGAATTTTTAATATTTATTCAAGAGTTGAATTTTCTGGGTTGTTTTGGGGATTCGTATGTTCGATCGGATTATCAGATTTTGTCTATGTGGCTTTCCGGATATTTTTTGAATATGTAAAAAGTTCGACCGGATATAAATACCCAATTTTTCCCCTGTCGGGAAATTTCCAAGTGTTGGATTTTTCCTTAGTTTAATGACGTTCTAAGTAGTGCAAGTAACTCGATGGACCCTCTAGAAGACAACAAACCTTAACTCGATTATGTGACCGTCTTGAACTGCCCTTTGAACCTTCGGGTTTGGGGCAGTACGGCGTGCCACATGTGAGGCGTTGGCTTGACCCTTCTACGGCTGGACCGTTGGTACTGAGGCACGAACTGAATGTTGTTAGACTTATTTCATGTGTTGATCTGTATCGGGAAAACTTGGGTGTTCGACTGTTTGATCGAAAAGTTTAACATTTTCTATTTATCCGGAATGTGATACAATAATTGGAATTCACAAGTAGTTATGAGATAACTGAATGAATATTATAAACATAGCAGTTTAGTCTCACTGGATCGGTTGCCACGGAATTTTGATGTGATCAAAAGTCCGTCGCAATCACGTAGCGTACGCGGATACTCGTCGGGTAAACTTAATAGACAGCCTCACTCCGTAGCCCCGACCAAGTGACTGTAGGAGAACCCCGTCGCCGAAAGCATCCGTCCGGGTGCTCGCGGTAGCGGTGTTCCCCCTTGGTGCACTTCGTCGACGGTATCAGGGGTGCAGCCGTCTACTGAAGTTTGCGACGAGCATTCGATCAGGATGTCGGGAATCTTGTTGAATTACCCGACTTGGTATTGAAAAGTGTTTTCGATTTTGAGACTAAAATGCGGGGTTTATAATTGTTAGGCATGCGATATCTAAAGAATTCATTTGATTAGGCATGCGATGTCTATGCAGATTGCCGATTCCAACTGTTGTAGTTTTACACTTTCTTTTCTGTGACCGTAAGTGTAATATGTGATATCGCCGGTCTCGTTGCTATATGTCAACGACAATTGGGATGTGCATATTTACTTACGTTGATGACATGTGATGTTATGTGTTGCTGGATAAGTTATATTGGATCGTCGTGTTTGAATAGCCGGGGGTTTTTATGTGAGATGAGTGTTTTTCATTTTCATTCATGTAAAAACTTGTATGTAATATTCTTATATTGGGGCACTTCCAGGTTGCGGAAGATGTCATCGTTTGTATATTATTTACTTTTCCGCACTAGGATAGACCCAAGGAGGGGAGCACAAGTAACCGAGTTCTGGAGTCCAGAGGGAGACCAACTCGAGGAGTCGAGTCCGGGTCTCCTAACTCTAGAATTGGTAGGGTTGCTTGCCGCTCTCGTAGGGGTCTAGGGGTGTGGGTTTGGCTATTCATCACGACCGTGGAATCCGTGTTTTATACTGGCTCGTATTAAAAACACGGACGTCCTAGTATATCCAATATTTCATATGATTCTTCTGCTGCGTTATCTGTGATGTGATCATGTGATGTTCTGTGATGGATACTATATATAGTATATATGATATATTATATAGACGTTACTTATGTTTTACACCCGCGCTAGCCCTGCCCCACTCTGCCGTTAGTTACCTAACCTAACGGTGCACGAGGGGACATCGAGGCGAATGCGGATGGCATAAGTGTACGTCGTATTTATCTGTGATGTTTAGGTAACTTAAATGATGGGACTTCATTAATATGATTAATGAAATAAAAGAAACCTAAGATGTTGTGGAATCGAATTTCAAAATAAAACAGGTAGCTACAGTTCTTGCTTTGCACAGAGGTATATGTGATATATCCTGCACCTTATTCGATGAGGAAAGGACCGAGATCCCTTCACCAGGAGTGACTCCTTTAGCAATAACTGGCAGATGCTACACACTCGGTTTGTCTTTTGATTGCTTTTAAGAGTTCTGTTTTGCACAGTGATATATATGATATATCCCGCACCTCATTCGACGAGGAAAGGACCGACGATCCCTTTACCGGGAGTGACTCCTTTAGCAAAACTAGAAAAGCCTAAAAAACACTCCATTTTAAAATCATTTGATTCTACAACGATATCAAGTTCATTACGCAATAGGTTTTCAGAAAAACCTGTCGTAGCCCTCCGTCATTTCAGATAAGTACTAGTTAGTATTTGTGCTGCGGTTGTTTGGCATGCGTCAAGGCGTAGTGTACGGTAGATAACTAGTGCTTATCTGCTAGCATACGATGCGATTGGATTAGGGTATTTGTACGGCGTTGTTTGGCATGCGTCAAGGGTCGTGCGGGTGGGTTTAATTCAATCAAGAAATGTACGGGTTGAACTTGACTAGCGGACTATGGGTTGTTTGGCATGCGTCAAGGTCATAGCGAGCTAGGGGCAAAATATTATCGGGAATTTCAAGTGTTGAAATTTGCAATGAGATTGCATACCTTCTATGAGATAGTTGGATCCCGATACCCGCTGCGAGTAATTGTTACTCCTGGGAGAGTTTTATACATTACAATTAGCCGATCAAGTAAGGGTCTAGAAAGGTGTTAACGAGGTTACGCCTCTGGGAAAACGAGGTTTACATTAATTAGGTTCGTGCGAAAGCACGGGGGACCTCCCTCAAAGTACCGACACTGGCCTGGCTGAAAGATTGGCGAACTTGTAGTGTGTAATTAATCCCGTCTAGTCTTTCCTTTTAGGGTTTGAAGGAAGATTTGATAAAAAGCAGTGGGAGCCATCCTGATTAGATAAAATAAAAACCAATCTATTCTTGCAAGAGCGCACGCTGAGTGTTTTCTTCTCTCTCTCTCCAGGTAGCGACCATATCACGCCTTAATCAAGATAATAATACGGATTATTGACCGAACCCGCTTGTTATACTGAGCTGGGGAACGTTGGTCCCGCTCCAACTTATAATTGTTATAAGGCAGAGCAGGAAATTGGAGAATACCAGAATTCCTATGCCGCCCAAACGAAGAGAGTGCATACTGATGCATCATCTTCGGGTGTGTTCTTTATACAGAACTGTTTCTCTATTCTCTACGTCCTGAGTATTTGATACCGGATCAGGATCCCGCATATGTAATCTGTTACATAGGGCTACAGAAAGGTAGAAAACTGAGAACGGGTGATAAGTTTCATGAGGCAGAAAACGGGGCAAGTGTTGCAGCCAAGTCTGTTGGTCACTGTCACCCTGTATTCCAAATACATTGATTCTGAACGAATGTTATTAGATACCGAACCTGATATGCAAAATCATATCACTCTCTTTATTAGTAAAGAAATGATAAAATTTTGTATTGTTGGATAATGTTTTGAACATTTCCTATATCAAAAGTTGATCGGTTCAGGCACGTTATCTAAAAGCATTGATGTTCTAAATCAAACTACAGTTCTTTTGTATACGAAACACACACAAGAGGAAGAGTTCAGATATGAATGAATCCTTCTTGAGGCATTGTAGACTAGGTCATATCAATGCAACCCGACTGGCTGAAGTTACATTTTAGATGCATATTTAAATCAGTTTGAATTTACATCTTGTGAAACTTGCCAGTCATGTCATAAAGATTAGATGACCATAGCCCTGTTTATTGGAAACAGAGAAAGAGTTAGTGAACTCTTGGGATGATACATGTTGATGTATGTAAGGTCCCCTGTCTACACATGCCAAGACCGATTCTTTGTACTTTATTACATTCTCTGATGATCTCTTTAGATTCAGACATATGTTCCTGTTGAAACACAAGTCCGAACCTTTTGAGATATTCACAGAATATAAGTTAGAAGTAGAGAACCAATACGGGTATAAGTATTATGTCCTTTGATGAGATCAAGGAGGAGAATACTTGAGCACGAAATTCTTGGACTTTTCTAAAGGAGAATGAGATTCTCTCTCAGCATTACGCCTCCGAATACACCATAGCACGATGGTATATCGGGGTGGAGCAATCACACCCTATATGATAAGGTGTGCTCTATGATGAGTACTACTGAGTTACCTATTTCCTTTTTGGGAGTTATGCACTTGAGAAGCTGCATACCTATAGAATAGGGTTCAAATCAAATCAGTTGCCTACCACTCCATATGAGATATGGTATGGGAAGAGCCCATGTCTTAAGCTAGTTAAGATTTGGGGTTGTCCGGCCTATGTCTAAAAGAAAAATCCGGACAAACTCGAGGCAAGGTCAGTTATGTAGAACTGGAAAGGTTCCAGCTATGCAAACTACAGCAGATGATTTGGTAGAACCGAAGGATTCAATAGTTACCAACGAACCTCAGCCTCTCCGCCGATCTAGTAGGGTTCCTCACCCACCTGAGAGATAATTCGGTTTCTCGATGACAGTGGGAGCGAGGATTGCATCATGAGATGATGACCCAACTAGTTTCGAGCTGGCCATCAGGAGTAAGACTCTGTTAGAATGGCTGGATGCTTAGCGATCTGAGATGGAATCCTTATACACCAACAAAGTATGGACTTTGGTTGATATATCTGAAGGGTTAAATCCCCATCAGGAGCAAGTATATCTTGAGAAGATTACTTGGTGTACATGGAAGAGTTAAGACTTTCAAAGCTAGACTTGTTAAAGGTTTGCATCATTGACCAGGTATGGATCATGAGGAAATCTTTTTCTAAGGAGCTATGCTTAAGTCCATCCAGATCCTACTTGCCACGGCTACATACCATGACTACGATATCTGGTGGTTGGGTGTCATGACATCTTTTCTAAATGATGTTTTAGAAGAGAGCGTCTATAAGTACACAGCCAGAGGGCCTCGTAGACAGTGGGAGCAGCGGAAACGTGAGCAAGATGTTTTATAGGATAAAGCAGGCATCGCGGAGTTGAAACGTCTGTTTTGATGAATTAGTCAAAGAGTTTGACATCATCAAAATGGTAGATGAACCTTGTATATACAAAAAGGTAGTAGGGAGTATGGTGATGATCCTCGTAGAGTACGTGGATGACATACTCTTGATAGGGAAAGAGTTTCCTATGCTACGCTCGATCAATCTCCGCCTATCACAATGATTCTCCAGATAGGATCAAAGTGATACCTACTAAATCCTGGAATTTGGATCTATGAGATAGATCTAGTTGGATATTAGGACACTCACTAGTTGTAGTGAGATGGTATCAGTTGATCCTAGGGAGAATCACTGGAAGTGTTCCAGAGTGATAAAGACGACTGAATGTCAGTCACAGGCATTGTCTTTACCCTCAGTGGAGGGCGGTATGTTAGAAGAGTTCCAAGCTAAATACCGTGGCATACTAGACGATAAAGGCTGGATACATCACTACTTAAGATGCTACCAAAGAGGCAGTCTGGATGTATATTGGTTCATGAGATGAACTACGTTCCTCCCATTGTGTGACAATGGAGTTGTGGCTTATGCCAAGGAACGCCGCTCCCATCAGTGATCCAGACATATTCTAAGGCAGTATCACCTGATCATGGATATGGTTGATCTCTAAGGGATCGAGGTTAGGAGAGTAGACTCAGAGGACGACACGGCGGATCCACTCACGAAGGCCTATTCCCAGAGAGAGACTTTTATGGGATGGTTGAGTATGAGATACTACAACCACTGCTACAGATGGCCCTAGTGCAAGTGGGAGATTGTTAGTTATATGTATGCCCTAGAGGCCATTACTGTACATTGGATGTATATTGTAGTGGATGCTGGGACATATATAGGGAGGACTTTCTTGCTCGACATGATAGTATGCTATCTGGTTACTCTTTACCTTAACGTGTACACTGATTGTCTCTCTGTTACATGTTGGTAAAGCCCTTAGGATGTGTACTTGACTACCTGGACTATGATGCGGATCATACTAGTGGGGACATGGTAGTCCATAAGTACATCCTTCAAAGTCCCTAGTCGTGGATGTATCGAGACGGGGCATCGATATACCAGAGTAGACTAGCGTATACCTTCTCGACCCATACAGATGGGCGATGGATGATCCCATATCCATTGGTGTTTGACATCAGAGATGATATACGGGTGCTCAGTAGAGACTGGGTACACTGGACGGACTCGCCGAGAACTCCCAGATGGTATTATACCTTACGTCAGATGGCAGTTCTTTGGTAACACTGGTACAGAGTAGTCTGTTGACCCAAGATCGTCATAGAGTTTTATGTGGTTCCCACTGTGCTTTGATTTCCATCTTACCACGTCCAAGAGGGCGTGCAAAACGGTGGTTTTTGGGTACAGTCCCGAGTCACATGGAGGCAATGAGCGATAGGAGGGGATTCGTCTCTCCCGGTATAGGGAGTTGATGTTGCGCTGTGTTCGATTGGCTATAACCGGAAATCCCTGGCCAGGGTTGCTGAGATTTACTGGTAAGTGTTACCAGTAGTTTCTTGAATTGTTATAGACCTCATATCGACACGACTTATCGAGCTATTGGGGTCTGACGTTTACCACCCCTAGGCGAGATATGCGACATATCAGACGATCAGACCGGACTGTACGGTAGTGTTACTGGTTGGATTCACTGGAGTGTGAGCGGGCTTGCTCGTCGATCTTCTGATCGCTCAATACCCGGGTGGCCGTTACGTTTAGCAGACCGCTTGCGGCTTGTGGGTGTTTGATATGATCATCATCTGCTGCCGGCGTATTGACGAGTCTTTAGAGTCCTACACAGAGGTTTCCTGGCTCAAGCGAAACGAAATAGGAGCGCATATGAGATATGTGCGGGACCGAGAATAATACGTGTATGTGATACCGCATTCCATTCTCGCGATGAATGTATCGGAAGGTTGTATGCGATATAACCTAGTTATCGAATCATGGATTGATTCGATAAGCCGATACATTGGATATTAGTCGGTTATATGTGATATGACCGGATCGTTAAATCAAGTGTTGATTTAATGATTTAATGTATAATTATATATTTGATATATTACTTTGCATTAACTAGTATCGGTTCACTTTAAATGGATATTCTCACTCGGATGTGCACTTGCATGTATCATGTTTGATGATACATGTTTGCTAGGGTTTGTGTAAAGAATTAAACCTTGGTTAAGTAAATGGTTAGGGTTTTTATTTTGTTATTCATTCATTGATCTTTTTAATTGGATTAAAAAGAAATGGATAAGAAAACAAAATGGTGGCTTTCTTTGTTTGCATCTTGAATCTTCATGAAGCTTTGACCAAAGTCACCACTTTGTCTTCATCTTTAACCCTAACCATTCATCTAACCTTAGTGAATTCTCTACACTTGACCATGGTTGATTATGATAAGTATTCTTTTATTTTCTATTTTCTAAAACACTTATCATAATATTATCTTCATCTTCTTCTTCTTCTTCACTTGAAGAAAACCTTTCTTCATCAATGGTGATTGATGAAAATGAGTGAGAAATCCAATTCTAAAGTCTACCCACTTCCTATTTCTTCATCCTCTACCTCTTGCCAAGTAGTAGAGTGTGTTTCCTTCACAAGTTTCTAGACTTGGTGAAGTTGGAGCTTGATCTAGCGATGCCTCGACGTAGATCATCTTCGGCACGTCGTCGATGACCTAGCCCGCTTCTTCTCCGATGAAGCCGACGCTAGAGCCCGGGATTGCATGAGGACAGCGGAGAGCACTTCATCATGGAGCCATGAAGGTGGAGGACCGGATCTACAAAGGTTGTATTTCCGTATTCTTGTAGTTAAGTGTTAACTAGTTTGTTTTTCGCCTAAACTTCTAGCCAACGATCCGTATTAGGGTTTCTCGGCACCGTTAAATTTTGAAATTGGCATGGTTGATGCCTTGTGAGACCTCTTGAGAGTGCCTAGTAACCCTACATGTCTATCTGGAATTCGTCCATCGATGAGTGCTCTGACCTGGGGCGGATACCATAGCCCTTCGTAAAACTTTGCTTTGGACTCCGTTTGATATAACCGGCATCCGCACTTCTTAAAGTATTCCCGTATCTCGGGCGCATAGTATCTGGGATTGAGGACGGCTCTTATGCCTCTCTCATAGGGAAGGCACGCGACAGAAACATCGTCCGGGTGCACAACGGGGTTTGACCTTTAAAACAGGATGCCTTTCTGTCCATTTTTCCTCCCGGGCACGTAGAAAGTTTTCAGCTGGTCCACGGTGGAGACTGACAACGCATCGAACTCTTGGCACATCTGCTCTGGTACCCTTGTGACGGCTAGGGACCCTTCTGCAACTTCGAAGGTCTCTCTTAGTTTCGCTCGCTGCATGAGGGTCCAATCGGCGCAGCTGTTGCACGGCAGGTCCTCTTCTTTTGACTCTTCAGTGTCACTGCCAAGATGAGGGCGGACTTTGCTGCTAGATGGGCCTTCAGCATCAGATTCTTCCGTATCGCTACCGAAACGAAGGCGAGTTTTACGGAAGGACGGGCTTCCAGCGTCGGACTCATCAGTGTCACTGCCGAAATGCGGGCGTACTTGGGTATTTTTGCTTTTGAAAGTGACAGCCGGCGCAGATTTGCTTTTGAGTCTTGGGGCCGGTCTATCCTCAATCAGTTGTGGCTTAGCATTTTGGTGGTTCATAAAGTACCGAGAATCTTCATAGCGGACTTCATGCACACCGAACGGCTGGATGTCTCCGTCAATGCGTCTTTCTTCGCCATTTTTAGTATACTTCATGCATTGATGGAGAGTTGACGAAATGATGCCATAATCGTGGAGCCATGGCCGCCCCAAGAGAATCTTATAAGACGTGTTGGCGTCGATCACGTATATCTTAGCTTCAGTTTGCAGATCCCCGAATTTGATTGGCAAAGCTATAGACCCCAGAACTTGCTGGCAATTTTGGTTGAAGCCTTGAATGACAATCCTTTCCCTTGACAGGTGTCGGACGTCCATTGACAAACTCTTCAGAGTTCGTAAGTTCATGATGTTCACTGAGGACCCCGGATCAATCAATATGCGATTAATTCGATCTCCGTCGCTGTACCCGGTCACGTAAAGCGGCCGTTTATGCTCAGCCGTTCCCAGTAGCAAGTCTTCATCCTTAAATGTGACTGCGGCGGCATGCAAAGCGTGCTGGGCTTCTTTCATATTAATTTCCGCAAAGTGAGCCTGATACCGCTCGGGGTTTTGTAGAGCGTGAATGAGAACATCTCTAAGCTCCTTAGATAGGACCAAGGCGTCATAGATGCTCAGTAGAGACGGAAGCTTCCGGAGATGTGCCAAGACATTATAGTCCACCGAGGAAGGACTTGTGTTTTCATCAGCCGGTTCTCTGCCATCTTCTTCATTAGCGACTTGTTTTTCCTTCCCTTTTGGGGCGTTGCCCTGATTTGGCGGTAGAGCCCTGCCGCTTCTGAGCTGGATTTGATTGGCCGTTGTGGCGAGCTCTTCGTCCTCTTCGGGAAAACAGAGCTCCTCTTTCGAGTCGCTGCCAAGATGGATGGCGTAGCAGGTCACTACTGGATCTCTTCATTGGAGTCTTCTTCTAACTCCTCCAGAATTTCAGCCGCTTGTACAGGGAAGAACTCCTTCAATTGAATCAATGTTCTTTCCTTTTGTTCATATTCTTCGAGGGAATCGATATATTTTTGAATGGTCGATTTCCCTGCAGACTCTTTTTCGCGCCGAGCTGCACTTTTCTTCTTCTTGAGCTTCTTGGATTTTGAGCCTGATGGAGCCGCATTGGCAGCTGGACTGGTAGGCTTCTTCTGTCCTTCCCATTCCATCCTGGGCTCTTTCTGAACTAGCTTTAGCATCTTCTTCGTCTTATTAGATATGTGCGTACTCCACGGAGGCCGCGATGAGTCAGTTTCGTTTGTCAGGGCAGCAGGTTCAGCTGTCTGCTCCCAGAAGGCTTCAACTTCTGTCTGTATAAAGTTGGCGGTTACAACTTGATTGTTCACCAACACGCTTTTGGACAGCTCGATCTCTCCAGCCTTGTACTGCTTCTCAACCCAGTCTTTGAAGATATAGCAATCCTCGATCGCATGGCTCACTACTCGGTGGTACGTGCAATACAGAGGATTGTCGGTCATTTTTGCTTCTTGGGGTCTTTTCGACTCCGGCAATTGTAGGCCGTTGTTCAAGACATCTTTAAATATCTTGCGGACTTTGTCCCTTCTGAAAGAGTAAATCTTGTTCTTTTTCTCCTCTAAGGAAGGCCCATCTCCTCCCAGCAATGGCTTTCGAGACCGGTTGGTTTTGGATTCGCCCGCCCTTCGCTTTTCTTCATTGTCGGAGGCATTGAAGACATTGGTACTGCTGGAACTCCCGCTTCTACGGTTGTCGTCCCGCTTGCTTTTCCAGGTTTTGTCTCTCTGAGAGTCCGGCGGGGACTCTTGCTTCGAGCGTTCCAGCATTTGAACTTTCTTGGTTAGCTCCTGAAATGTCTTGAGGCCCGCTGTACACAAGAATGGGACCATCCAATTGCTGAGGTTCCCAATGAGAAGGCTGACGGACTGGTCCTGCTCCAGCGGCGGTTCGCACTTGACTGTGAGATTACGCCATCGGGCGATAAAGTCGGTATTGCTTTCATTCTTCCCCGGCTTGGTCCTCACAAGGTCGGCAATGGAGATTTTATCACTGACACTCATGAACCTTTGCCGAAACAGGGACTCCATTTGGGCAAAGGTAATGACGGACCCGTCCGGTATACTCGCATACCAGTCGAAGGCGACGCCGGTCAGGCTGTTGACAAACTGACGAAGAAGGAGCGCGTCATTGCCCCCTGTATTTCCGCACGATGCTTTGAAGTGGGCGACGTGTTGATTTGCATTCCCCGTTCCATCAAATCTTCCGAACTTAGGAATGACGTAGCCGCTTGGGAACTCAATCAGATTGTACTGCGCGGGATATGGCCGCCCACTACTGCCGATTTCTTTCTGAGCTTCAGCTTCAGCCACCAATGTTTTAACTTTGCTGGTGACCAAATCCATTATCCGATCTTGTGTTAGCGGGATAGTGCTATCTGGGGCCAAGGCGTTCCCAGAAGCGGAATGTGGCCGGCTTTCGTGCGGCTCGACCAGTCTTGGTCCCAAGGGAACAGGCATTGGCTGCCTCGGATTGTCATCACCCGGCTGATTAGTAGC
This sequence comes from Agapanthus africanus, assembly GCA_030015575.1. Classification (NCBI taxonomy): domain Eukaryota; kingdom Viridiplantae; phylum Streptophyta; class Magnoliopsida; order Asparagales; family Amaryllidaceae; genus Agapanthus; species Agapanthus africanus. The sequence continues at coordinate 401,607,446 of CM057349.1, read as the reverse complement.
GGCTTATGCCTGATTGGGAGGCGCTCGAGCAATTTGAGCCGTAAGCTGCATCACCACATTCGTTAAATCATCAATCTTCGAATAGAGCTTGGCCATCTCTTTGTCTTTGCTCCTGAGCTGTTTTCGAAGCTCTTGAAGCAACTCTTGCTCCGCAGTCCTGGGGCGAAAAGTCGGCTCTTCCTCGCTGTCCGAGCTTGACTCTGCATGGACCGAGGGGTCTTTATGCCTATCATCCTCCTCGAGAGGGTTTTCTTCATCCAACGGAGGCGGCTGTTCTTGGGCGGCGGCAACCACGTTCAGGCTAGATTGGGCTTGGGATGTGGTGGCCCCATCCTTGAAGGTTGTTGCTGGGGCGCCCGCCCGCCATATAGACCGTATGGATGATATATCCGGCCATCTTTCTATCATTGGCAGCTGATTTCACGGATCGCTGTCTTGACCCCCTTGTTTCGGTAGCTGGTAGTCGATTGAAGGCGGCTGACCTAACCAGGTTCTTGAATGGTGCTGGAGCATCTTTTCTGGGTTTGCCCCACTGCTTTCGTGCGGCACAGAGTGCTTGATAGACTCTTGAAGAGACAGTGTCATACCTTTTCTGTTGGGGCTGGGACACGTCTCTTTGTGGCACTGTTCGGACCGCTGTCTTCTTGATTCTGGCGGTCATGGCATTTTTCTGAACCCACTTCAGAGGCTCGAAGGAATTGTTGATTCTTACGTCCGACTCAGCCGTCGTCGCGGGACAACCCTGCACTTGGAACTTCACACGATTCCATTTAGCCGAAGCCTTGGCCCTTTTGTTGGCTCGATACCTGAGCCGCTTCTGCCTTAACTTTTCTGTTCTAAGCATCTGGCAGACTTTGGCTCTTTGGGAAGACACCGCAGACCGGTCGATGGGGGGCCTTGGAGATACGCTCGATTGTGCATTTGTTGGAGTCATCGCCTGAGCTCGTCCGCAACATTTGATGTTGCCCTTTGTACCGAAGTTCTTGCCCCCAGCTAGAGCGCCAGGGAGTCGTTCAGACACCATCTTAAGTTTCGGTTGTGGTGTCTTGGCGATCACGACATTCGGCCTCTTACCCCTTGAGACTGGCTTGGCCACCTGTTCCGCCTGGATTTCCGCCAGATGAGCGCTTCCGGCAGGGTAGATGATGATGGAGCCAAACTGGCGGGGCGGTTCCTCCCACTGTCGACTGAGGCTTGCGGGGAGAATCACACGAGCGTTGATCTTGACCACGTACGGAATCGGGGTCACGTTGGAAGCTGAATTCGTCTGGGGAGACATTGTCGTCGAAGGTTGATTGCTGCACGGAAAAAAAGAACATCATTTCAGTATAGGCAATCGATATGTATATTGATTGAATTCGCATGAACGTTTAACTCAAAATATGGAAGGAGAGATTGGTCCCACCGGGCGTGCCAGAATCTGTAGGGTGTTTTTCGTCACCCCATTGAGATGGGATTACGCGCACGCTTGTCAGGCGTACTACAGATTCCCCCGGCCTAGGGTAGGCTGGGGTTTAATGATTGTGGGGATCCGAATCTCCGGCAGCCGCGGACTAAGCTACCGTTAATTACCCCTCGCCTTTGGGGAGAGGGAACCTCCGATTAACGAGTTAAACTGGTCATGCGAACTCAATGTGCGGTGTGCGTGTGTTTTGTTTTAAAGGGGGGTTTTGGATATATCGGGAGCCACGCAGAGTTTTTGCTGGGGTCCCGCTACCCGGATAGCGGGCTGGGGATCAAGGGGGCTAGCAGCCCCCTTGCGGGGTGCGGGGCAGCGCCCCGTTAGAAATTTTTTTCTAACAGGGACAGTGTCGTGGAGTATGTGTACATTTGTATCCATATGTATATATATACATGTATATATAAATAAAGGGGAAAAAGACATCCAAAGGATGCGTGTGGCCAGCGCCTAGGCGCTTGAGCGCAAGCGCGCCACGTGTCGGCACGTGGGCGTTTTGCGCTCGAGCGCAGAGTGCTGGAGCGCAACGCGCCGCGTGTCGGCACGTGGGAGCTTTGCGCTCGGACGCTGGGCGCTTGAGCGCAAGCGTGCCACGTGTCGGCACGTGGGCGCTTTGCGCTCGAGCACAGAGTACTGGAGCGCAACGCGCCACGTGTCGGCACATGGGCGCTTTGCGCTCGGACGCTGAACGCTTGGACGCAAGCGCGCCACGTGTCGGCACGTGGGCGACTTGCGCTCGAGCGCAAGAGCGCCACGTGTCGGCACATGGGCGCTTTGCGCTCGGACGCTGAACGCTTGGACGCAAGCGCGCCACGTGTCGGCACGTGGGCGACTTGCGCTCGAGCGCAAGAGCGCCACGTGTCGGCACAGGGGCGACTTGCGCTAGAGCGCAAGCGCGCCACGTGTCGGCACCGGCGAGACTTGCGCTCGAGCGCTTGCGCTTGAGCGCAAGCGCACCACGTGTCGGCACGGGGGCGACTTGCGCTCGAGCGCTTGCGCTGGAGCGCAAGCGCGCCACGTGTCGGCACCGGGGCGACTTGAGCTCGAGCGCTTGCGCTTGAGCGCAAGCACGCCACGTGTCGGCGCGTGGGCGCTCTGCGCTTGAGCGCCAGCCAGAAAAAGAGGCTTTTAGCCTAAAAAGATTTCTCTGAAGAGAAATCAGAGAGGAGTTAGACTCCTGAGTGTATTCTTTTCTTTTTTTTTTTTTTGGGTTAAGTGAAAGGGGTTCTTCTTCTTCCTCCTCTGTTAGCTGGATCTTGAAGATCAATAGATGTGAGATCTCAAAATCTCTCCTTTTGGGGATCTGAAGATAGATCCAAGTTCCCCTTTGTGGGTTTTGTGGTGAAAAACTATTTCGTTTTTGAAAAAGAAGAGTAAAACCCTTGATTTAATTCAAAAGAAAGAAGAAGGTTTTGGAACCTTGAAGAAGGAAGAAAGATCTCAGATCTCAAACTTTTTTGGAGAGAGAAAAAAAGTTGTTTTGATATTTCATTATCTTTGCCTTTATAGGCTATACACTTTACACATAGCCCCTTGGGCTTCACAAAATGGCATTTTGCCTATCCCATGGCTCATGTTCCATTTCTTTTTGCACATAAGCCATGGGCTTTACAAAAATTTGGCTTTATGCCTATTTTTCTTACATTTATCCATAAAATAAAATAAAAGAAATACAACAAAATTATTTATTACAAAATTTTTATCTTGGCATGGGGGAGGCCGGCCGCTTCATGTTCTGGCTCGACCCGGGCATGGGCCCACTGGATCTGGGCTTGGGCCCACTTGGCTTGGGGTTGACTTTGATTTTGACTTGGTCAACCGGGGTGTAAATTTTTACCCCAACGCTAGGTATAGCCGACGACTTGTTCCCCTCCTTCGCAGCGCCAGTCGCACTCGCCTGCGAATCCTAGAATTTCACAATATATCACACATAAGCTCAAAACTGTACAAACACGACATTTAAAGTCAACTAGAAACACGTGTCGCAAACCAAGCGCGCGTGTGCGCGATACGCTAAAACGTGTGATTACGTGCCTGAAGCCACTCCGACGCGTAGCGATACGCAGAAACCCCAAACCCACACACACGTATCACGCGTGTCGCGAAAGATTAAAAATACGGGAAATAGGGTATTCTACTCCAGATTTTGATACAGGACGGATATTGAAAATATATATATACCAAAATACTACAAATAGCAGCAGACTCCAGTGACCCAAACCCCAACCCCCATTTCACCCATCTGGCCGCAAATTGCGGCCAGAACGATTATTCCGGCGGCCTCACTTGGGAATTGGGCCCCCAGGTTTGGTTTGTGCACTCTATACCCCCCATACATGCTACAGAAAAATCTAGTTTCACTCTGAATTATCTCGGGTAGTAGCAGATCCTACAGAGCCTTATTTCTAGTTAAAATCCACACTTTTGCACAAAAATGAAACTTAAGGGTATTTTTGTGGAACCTGAAACAAATCCAGGTCTAAACCCACACTAATAACTCATTAACAAGCTAATCAAGCCACAACAACATAAATTTTAACATATCATCACTAAATCCTTTCAATAGCACTAAAGTTGCACAAAAAGGTGACATTTTGAAACTAAACATGCAAGTTATGGAGATGGGGTGCTAGGAGTGAGATTTATACCTTCAAAAGACCCTATGAAACACCAAAAATTCCAGCTCTCTCTTCAAGTATGCAGATTTGCCTCCAAACACCTCAAAAGCTCATTTTTCCTAAGGTTTTGTGAAGGAAAAGAGTGGTTTTTGTGTAGGATTTGTGTTGAGATCAAAGCGAAGTGAAAAGGAGAGGGAAAGGTGAAGAAAAGCTAGGGTTTTGCTGCTGAATTTCTGCTGGATTCAGAAATGAAGAGAAGAGAGAAAGAAAAAATGGGTCAAAAGTCAAAGTTCATTACCTAACACCATGGCTCATTTTCTATTGGATTTGAATTATTAAATGGGGTTTTGTTTTGGATAAAAGGGTGGGGAAAAAATAACAACCATGCAAGAAAGAAAATGGCTATCATGCTAACACTTTTTACCTAGGTCACAAAAATTGTGCTAAGTGTGCATGTGTGCACTTAACACAAAAATTCCTAATTAGGGTAAACACGACTAAATTATAATTAGTAATCCTATACACACATATAAAATAACACGCACAACTGCTAAATAACACGAACACATTCTAACAAAATTTCAAAGTGTTACACCAAGTCATGGAAGAGCTAACCGCCAAGGACCCGCCAAAGAAAAATAAGGTGGACTACAATGTTCTGGCACACTTGAGGAAGCTACCCTCGCAGCTCAGCATTCTTGACGCCCTCTTATTATCAAAAGAAGCGAGAGATTCATTAATCAAAGCGCTACAGGAGCCAGAGCAATTCAAAACTTTTCTCGCCGAAGAAAAGATGAAGGACGAGCTGGAGGAAGTACACACAGCCGATGTCATTTTCGGTGATGAAGACCTCCTCCTTGGGACGTGCGAACACAATCGTCTCCTCTATGTCTCAGGGTACTGCCACAATATAAAGATAGGCAAAATCTTGGTTGACAATGGGTCTTCCGTCAATCTCCTCAATGTACGGGTATTGAAAGAAATCTACATGAGCGTCCAGCACCTCGCTCGGGATAAGATCACCATCTCCGGGTTCGACTCTCAATCATCACGGACTCTCGGGTCTGTGATACTGACATTACGCTTTGGGATACTCGTCACGGACATTAAATTTCACGTCATAGACGCCAAGACATGCTATAATGCTTTGCTCGGCCGACCCTGGTTATACGAGTACAACATCATCCCTTCTACACAGCATCAGTGTATGAAATATTTTAAGGATGGTCTTGAGTATACCGTAACAGGAGAGTTGAACCCATTCTCAGTGAACGAAGTCCGCAAATATGAAGATGCAAAATACTTCTTACCGGATTTCGAGGACACGGAGAGGTGTAACAAGCCGGAGAACAAAGCTATCGCCACCATCTCTGTCTTCGGGAGTGATACTGAGGAAGAGGAAGAGATGGTTTATTCGGGTTCACTCCAACACAAAAGGCCAGGACCGTCGACTCCCATGTTGATCTTTGGCAGTGACTCGGAAGATGAGGTCCATGCTATACCTTCAATACAAACTTTCGCTGATGAAGAGCAAAGTTTGCAAGTTGCCATGGTTCCGTCCAAATATCATAAAGAACTATATGCGCTCGATACCTACAGTGTAGAAGAGCTGCAGACGTTCTATGTCCCTCCCAGGAGAGAAGGCGAAAAGGCGATTCTATTCTACCTCTCCGGGAAAACCAAAGTGGAGAAAGAAATCTGGCACGGTGCGGATCCTACACTTGACAGGCTTCAACCTATCCGTCTGCCGAGATATTATACAGATGGCTTGAAGAGGCTATTGAAGCGCCAAGGGATACCCTTCAAACAGACCGCTTGAAAAGTTAAGTTCTATGACAGGATCTGGAACGTTTCCGGAACTCAGCGCAAATTGCCCAATGGGAGAATGGAAGCAATCGGCCTTGGATATGTTCGATCCAAGAAACGAGAGCTACTCCGCGACTGTTACGTCGTACATGACTTCAATGAAGAAGGGGATGCTCAATGGGAAGACGCTAACCCTGAGCCAAAAAAAGTCCCCGACGTAAAAATGCCTAGTTCGTCGTTTGAAGAACAAATGGACAAGCTTATAAGGGAAGCTGGTCAAAAAGTTCGAGACGACCATAACCGCGAAATGGCCATCTATGAGAAAGCCAGGACGCAACGCTTTCTCCAACAGGCTGCGAAAGATGAAAATGCCGCTCCCTGTCAACCTGTTGTAAAAAAGACCCGACGCAGAGGCGGAAACAAGTCAAAAAGCAAAAAAGGCATCCAACAACGACAAAGCGGGAACAAGAAGCCACGCAGTCAGGAATCGAGTGGTCCGGATTTGTCCCTTATGAAGAAGATGAGTCGAGCATACTCTTTTCCTCAAGACAAGACAAAGAAGATACTTGATCTAGCTATAAAACACCAAATGATTACGCTTCCGGAGTCCAAGCACCCCAAACAAGCAGACTAAGTCTCACACCCGAACTATTGCTCTTATCACATGGTAATAGGACACCCTCTCGAAGATTGCTTCACCTTCAAGAATTGGGTCGAAGATCAGTATCAGCTCGGCAAGTTCGCTCTATCTGACAGCTGGAGGGTAACGTCGCCACAGTAGCATGAACCCAAAGCCACGAGAGCAGAACCAGATCCACATCGGTCTTGGAACCGAGCTCGTACTTGTCATATGGTAACAATATCAAAAGAAGAGCCCGAGGATATGATAACCTTCCCTGGTGCTTCAAAAACAGCGATGACGAGGTGATCTCAGAATTTCCACCAGCGCCGAAAGAGCTGGAAGATGGAATACACACCACTGCAGATAACCTCAAGAAAATTGAGATGGGGACGGCGAACGACCCGCGACCGACATTCATTAGTGAGCTGTTGTCTGAAGAGAGGGTGGCCTCATTAAAAGACGTGCTCATGCAGCATAAAGATTGCTTCGCATGGAACTATTCCGAAATGCCAGGACTAGATCCAGAAATTGCTGTGCATAAATTAGCGATATCCCCAGACGTTAAGCCAATCAAAAAAGCACCGAGAAGAATGCGGTTCGAGCTTGAGGTGAGCATTAACATCGAAGTCAAGAAGCTGATCGACTCTGGGTTTATCCAGGAAGTTCAGTATCCCGATTGGATCACCAATATCGTCCCGCTGATGAAGAAAAATGGGACAGTGCGCATATGTGTAGACTTTCGGGATCTCAATAAAGCCTGCCCGAAGGACAATTTCCCAGTGCCAGTCACCGAGCTGATGATAGATAACACGTCCACTCACGAGGTTTTCTCCTTCATGGACGGCTCATCAGGATACAATCAGATAAAGATGCATCCCGAAGATCAGAAGCACACCGCTTTCCGGACCCCTTTAGGTATATTCTGCTACAAGGAGATGCCCTTCGGTCTAAAGAACGCCGGTGCTACCTATCAAAGGGCCATGACAAAGATCTTCGATGACCTTATACATGAAATCGTCGAATGCTATATCGACGACCTCGTGGTTAAGAGCAAATCATACGAGGAGCATTTAGAGCATCTGAAGACCGTATTTCAACGCCTTCGACAATACAACTTGAAGATGAACCCTCTCAAGTGCGCATTCGGAGTTTCCTCGGGCAAATTCCTAGGATTCATCGTCCGACACCGAGGTATCGAGATAGATCCGTCAAAGATCAAGGCGATCATGGAAATGCCTCCGCCAAAGACTCTTAAGCAATTGCCATCTCTCCAAGGGAAGCTCGCGTATATCCGGCGATTTATAGCCAATCTTTCAGGAAAGTGCCGTCCTTATAGTCACCTGTTGAAAAAAGGAACCCCTTTCGTTTGGGATCACAAATGCCAGAGCGCTGGACGAAATCAAGCAATACCTGCAGAACCCGCCAGTGCTGGCTGCTCCGGTCAAGGGAAAGCCCCTCATTCTTTATACAACCGCCCTCGAAGGTTCTTTAGGTGAGCTATGGTCACAAGAGAACGACCAAGGGAAAGAAAGAGCTCTATTACTTAAGTCGAGTTCTCCTGGGGGCAGAAAGCAACTACCCCCCATCGAAAACACTGCCTGGCGTTGATCTTCGCAATAACGAAACTCAGGCACTATGCATTGGCACATGAAGTCCGTCTTATATCGAAGGTGGACCCTCTCAAATATTTGATGTCAAAGGCTATACTGACAGGTCGGCTCGCTAAATGGGCCCTGCTCTTGATGGAGTTCTCAATAACTTATCAACCTCTTAAGGCAGTGAAAGGCCAGGCCATCGCCGGCTTCCTCGCTGAGCATCCGATACCTGCCGATTCTCATCTGAATTGCGAGCTGCCAGACGAACATGCGTTTGATGCGATCGACGGTAGTGATACCCGGTGGGAACTCTATTTTGATGGAGCGTCTTCTGTGAAGAAGCGCAAACAAAGCACCCCTATAATCAAATCGGGGGTAGGCCTCATCTTCGTAACTCCACAAGGAGGGATAATGCGCTTTGCTTTCTCCTTAACAGAGCCGAGGACGAACAATGAAGCCGAATATGAAGCTTTGATAGCAGGCCTCGAGATCGCCATCGACATGGGAATTGAAAACCTCCTCATATATGGAGATTCTCAACTGGTCGTCAGTCAAGTAAATGGCGACTACCAAACGTGCAAACCCGAACTGGTGAAATATGGCGAGAGAGTACAGCAACTGCTGACTCAAATTCCCTCTTATATGCTGGAAAGCATACCGCGTGCAGAAAATAGCAAGGAGGACGCGTTAGCCAAGCTCGCTAAAGAACTGGCCGACGAGAACCTCGATGACGTAAGAATCGTGGTACAAAGCCATCGGGTGCTTGCCTCAGCAGAAATATCTCCGGAATCATCCGAAGAAAAGGGAGCGACTGAGCAAATGGCTATGCAAATAAAAGACCAGGAAAAGGCTAAGGATTGGAGAGAAGCCTTTATAGACTACTTCAAATCCCGTCGAACGCCTGAAGATGCGTCCTCAAGACATCAGCTCATGAAACGAGCTCTGTCTTTCTCCTTCGTCAATGATACTCTGTACAAGAGGTCGTTTGATTCTCTGTGGTTGAGATGTCTGGGACCTGAAGAGGCGAAAAGAGTCGTTCAGGAAGTTCACGACGGACTCTGCGGTTCTCACCAAGCAGACCCGAAAATGAAGTTGAAGATTAAACGGATGGGCTACTATTGGCCCACGATGATTCAGGACTGCCTCGAATATGCGAAGCAATGCCACTCATGCCAGATTCATGGGGACTTTATCCATCAGCACCCAAATCCTCTACATCCAACGGTGGCTAGCTGGCCATTCGAAATGTAGGGAACTGAGATAATCGGCCCCATCGAACCGGCATCATCGAGAGGACATCGTTTCATCTTGGCGACGACTGACTACTTATCCAAATGGCCAGAAGCAGTACCGCTGAGGGAAGTGAAGACGGAGAATATCCTCCATTTCTTCAAGACGCACGTCATTTATCGTTTGGAACTCCGCGACGGATCATCTCCGATAACGGGCCAGCCTACAGAAGCTACAAGATCAGCCGCTTCGCGCAACAACACAACATTGACTGGAGATATTCCTCAGTTTATAATCCCCGAGCTAACGGTCTAGCTGAGGCTTTCAACAAGACCTTGACGAAGATCGTGAAGAAGACGGTGTCCCGAAATAAGAAGGACTGGCACGAGAGACTGCAAAAAGCTCTCTGGGCGTATCGAACTACGTTCAAGACAGCCACGAACACAACGCCATACGCGTTGGTATTCAGTACAGAAGCAGTACTCCCCCTCGAAATAGAATTACCTTCTCTACGAGTGGCAGTCCACTACGAGCTGACGGACGAAGAAAATGCTCACCTTCGGCTTGAGGAGCTTGATGCCCTTGATGAAACCCGGCTTATAGCGCAACAAAATCTGGAGGCTTATAAAGCAAAGATGACGCACTCATATGAAAGATTGACCAGGCCGAGGACATTCCGCCAAGGCGAACTCGTGCTAGTGGTCAAAAGACCTATGATCCCCAATCGCGCCAAGCGGGGAAAATTCGAGCCGAACTATGAAGGCCCGTACATCATAGACAAGGTCTACCAGGGTGGAGCCTATCTACTCATGGATATGCACGGTGAAAGGCCTTTCAGGCCAATAAACGGTCGCTTCTTAAAGAAATGCTACGCTTAATGAGTCACAGCCTAGGTCAATGATAGATGACGATGACTATGTCCGCTCTCTGTCTTCCTAAGCCCAAACTCTATAAGTAGTAACCAGCCTTCTTTAACAACGGACCGAAACGTTCTTAAACTAATGACGGACCACTACGTCCTAAAACTAGCTGTTGACCGAGATGTCGATAAACTACGGTAGAGTGCAACATCCCAAAGCCGATAAAAAAAAGAATAAAAAAATTAAAATAAATAAAAACGGTATTCCATAAGCAAAATGGACACGGAGGAAAACCCTAAAGGGCGCCGTGAGTAAAAATAGCAGGGCTACCTGCGAGTGCTTGTGAAAACCCGAAAGGGCGCGACCTCGTTATATAAAAAGAATAAAAAAAAGAAAAGAATAAAAAAACGGTATGTTTGTAAGTAAAATGGGCACGGATGAAAACCCGAAAGGGCTCCGTGAGTAAAAACAGCAGGGCTACCGGCGAGTGTTTGTGAAAACCCGAAAGGGCGCAGCCTCGTTAAAGGACACTTACAGGGCCCTCTCGACCTTGTAAGGAGAAACCACCCGCGTGAGATCCTTACGACTCACAAGGGAGCAACACACTTAGGGATCCCCACGATTCCTAAGGAGAAATTACACTTGCGAGATCCTCACGACTCGTAAGGAGAACTCTCTTATGGGACCCTCACGGCTCATAAGATTTGAAAGTCTTAAGTTACAGAGACCTGAACCTGTTCTTAAGCAACCCCCACAACCTTCGATACTGCCCTACAAGCAGCTCAATACTGACCCTTGTATACAATCCATGGGCGCGAATAAACATTTCCCTAACCAAGTCCCATCCGTGACTGGGGATATGTTCGTATGGTGAACAACCCTTGTAAGTCCTCTCGACTTATAAGGAGAAAACCCTTTTGTAAGATCCTTACGACTTACAGGGGAATATGCACTCAGGAATCCTCACGATTCCTAAAGAGAAAACACACCTACGAGATCCTCACGACTCGCAGGGAGAAATACCTTTATGAGACCCTTACGGCTCATGAAGTCAAAAGCCTTAGGCGACAGGATCCTAACCCTGTTTATTAAGCCACCTTTGTTCAACATCGACAGAGGCAAATGATGATTCGCTCCTGGCAATATCCCAGTTGTAGCGGTGCTGATGCTGAAATCGGTGTCTAATCCCAAGCTTGCGGCAGAAAGCTAACAAGCCACACATGCATACAAAATAGCCGAAATGATGGGGCAACTTGCGAATAAAAATCAGCAAGTAAAAAAAAAGTATGCATGCAAAATAGCCGAAATGATTGGGCAACTTGCAATAAAAAGCAGCGAGTAAAAATAAAATAAATAGCCGAAATGATTGGGCACCGCGAAAAATAGCCGAAATGATTGGGTAATCGCAACTTTCGCGATATAAAAGCTGAAATGATAGAGCATCGCGGAAAGAAATAAAATAAAAATATATATAATGAAATTTATGCCCTACAGGCGATATCGTAGCAATCCCTGTATACAATCCAGGGGCACAAACAAAGAAGGAAACACATCTTCCCTCCCCATGCTCCATCAGAAAACGGAGTCAAGTCTTGACGGCAACTCTTATAAAACCTGAAAGATAATCGGAGATCATCTCGCACCAGCGCGGAGTGGTCACCACCTCGACGTTCGTCTCAATACAGCTGACGAGATGTCACGACAGCGTTCTTCCTCCAACAGGATTCGGACGTGACAAAGCAAACGAAGCGAAGGCCAAATTCTTAGCTTCAGGGTCTTGACGGTAACTCATATAAAACCGGAAAGACCAGCGGAGATCATCCCACACCAGCATGGAGTGGTCGCCATCCCGACGTTCGTCTCGATACAGCAGACGCGATGTCACCCCATCGTTCTTCCTCTAGCAGGATTCTGACGTGACAATCAAACAACGAAGCCACGGCAAAATCCCTAGTTCCGAACCTCGACGGTTCACCAACAACCTAGAGACAACCATGACATTCGTCTAGATATAACAGACGCAATGACAGTAAACGAAGCGAAGGCCAAATTCCTAGCTTTAGGGTCTTGACGGCAACTCATATAAAACCTGAAAGACTATCGGAGATCATCCCACACCAGTGCGGAGTGGTTATGACTCATCGGGGCTCTCTAAAATGAACCTAATCTCAAGTAAAAACGGCATGGCAAAATTCCTAACGCTTGTTCTTCCGACGGTCAAACTGCCTAGGAAGATTGCTTGAAGATGTCTTGTCCAGCCCCCGAAGGGATAGAGACACGACAATCGCAAGGCTACTCGAACAGCAAGATTGCCTATCGAGGAATACATCAGCCAATGCGACGGTACAACGGACAAAACCCTAGTACCACAGACCCTAACGGACCTCTATCGTAAAGAGCAGAGGTTAACTGTGACGTTAGGATATTCTTGCGAGAACTGCTCGATTCGTCTCGACTCGTAAGGAAATCAGTGTCTTTGTGAGAACTTCTCGATTCGTCTCAACTTGTGAGATAAAGCCTTAGGCAGCGGAGATTAACAAACCTGTTTCCTAAGCACTGGGACTCTGCGGGTCGATCCAAAATGGACTCTTGCATACTATTCACGGGTCACACTCTCCAAAGTCGAAGCTCGACAAGGAGGGAAACAACCGCTTACGGGTCCTCTCGACTCGTAAGAGAGAAAATTTTCTTATAAGATCCTTAGATTTATAAGAGAAAACGCACTTAGGAATCCTCACGATTCCTAAGGAGAAAATACACCTATGAGATCCTCTCGATCCGTAGGGAGAAAAGTCTTTGTGAGACCCTCACGGCTCATAAAGTTGAAAAGCCTTAGGCAGCGGATCTGAACCTGCCTCTTAAGCCATCACTACCTCTTGAAGAAGCCAAGACAGAATGCTTGCTCTATCATCTATCGACCGTGTTTACTAAGGTAACATGCTGATAATAAAAGAAACGAGAAAGTAGAGAAATGACATAAGACATCATAAAGAATGTATATCTTTTATTCATAAATTCTATTGAGTACAAAATACATTGTGTTAAAGAATAAAAGAAACAAATACATTTAATTTACAATTACAAGTGATACAAAATGTTCATGGAGAAGGAAGCGTCTTCAACAAGTCCGCAAGCTGCTCTCGCACTTCCTTCAACGCCTCCTCCTGAGCGGCTGCCGTAGCCAACTCTGCTTCCACCTAGGCCCGCTGCTGCAGGTAGGATGAAAGCTGCTCCTCAACTGCCTGCTGAGCTGCCTCGCGACCTTGGGCATCACGCTTAACGGCATCGAGCTTCTGCTTCAGTATTAGCCCATCAGAAATACTTTGCAGAAGGCCCTCGAAGATAGCCTTCACCCGGGCAGCGTTCGCGTCGACCTCATCACGCAGTCGAGCAGACTCGCTTGAGGTCTCTTGGCATTCCCTTCACCTTAAAGCCGCTTCTTGTTCCAGATGGTGGAAGTAAGGAGCGCTCTGCTCGATCCATGCCGCCCGTCGAGTACTCGTGGCTAAAACCTCGGGGGCAGGACGCATAAGCTCCAGCTGATGCAGGCGGGCCTCAATCTCCCTGCAGTGGTTAACCCAAGACTCGACGACGCCTTCATTGTGGAAATTTACAAGCGTCGCCAGCATCGGATTAACCTCAGCAGCGAAATCTGCGACAGATACAGGAGCTTCTGCGTCAAGCTCCTCGACGCATCCGCTCAGCATGCTCAAACTCATCGCAGCACCCTTTGAGGATGGACGCCTGGAGAACGGGCCTGCCGGCATCATGATGCAGGATTTGAAAGGGACCGGAACCGGAACGATAGCTGCAGAACAAAACACAATCAAATGACGATTCAAGGAATATAGAGAAGTCATCGATGACGCAATCTACTATACCAGCTGCAGCAGGCGGCAAAGCCGGGAGGACCGGTGGCGCAACCGGTCTCTTATCTCCTCCTTCGATCTGTAGCACTGCATTCAGGGCAAAGAAGAATCAGAAACAAGTTCATTATCAGAAAAAGAAAGAGCATTAATTGAAAACTATACTCACCAGCGCCACTGGAGGAAGCAAGCTCCGATGGGAAGGAGAAGTGTGGATGCAGCACCTGGTACAGGTGATCAAAAAGCACTCCTGTAAAGATGCAATAGTACAACATCAGTACATAAATTATACGGACGGGGGGTAAGACTAATGAGTTACAAATCCATACCTTCCAGCAGTTGCGACGGTGCGAGAGAAGGTAGAGAGGTATCCACCGTCAAGGCAGCAACTGACGGCGCTCCCTCGAGCAATGGGGCATCAGCACTGGCCGCACCTGCATTAAAAACAAGATAAACCTGTCAGGAAGAATTGCAAAATCAAAAGAAGGACGGTAACCCGAAATTTACCTGATGAGTCACCAGCCGAAACAGCGGCGTCTCCCTCCTCCATTGACATGGGACCACCTCTCGTTGCCTCATCGCCAGACTCTATAGGAGCCGTTGTCGTGCTCGCGAGGCCGGGAAGGCCGGGAGACGGTGAGGGACCTGTTCAGTTGATAAAACTGCACATTTGTATTACATTTTTCCTACCATTTTCATATTAAAAAGGGACTTTATTATAATATATTATACATATGAGGGTTTATGTGTAAAAACATTATTTTCCATGTGTTAATATATTTAATTATCATTTGGTAGGAAAATGTATGCAAATATTATTGACCTAATCCTAGTAGAACAAAGTCTACTAAAATCTTATTTGAGTTGTTGTGCAGAATATTTCCAAGTTGTTATGAAGAATTTATCAAACAAATCAATTTGTTGAAGAAAACTTGCCAAATTAAGAAGCAAAACTTGGAGACCAAGTCTTGAAGCAACCGAGAGAAGATTTCTGAATTCTAAAGATGCCTAGGATTGCCAAATGTCAAAATCAGAGAGCCCAAGAAAATTGTGAAGAGATCCTCACCATTGGCCGCGGAACCGCGGCCAAACCCCCCTGTTGGCCGCGGATCTGCGGCAATCTAGAGAGATTGTGTGCTAAAATTTTGTGGAGTAAATCTCTGCTGAATTTTACCAAGTTTCCAACTAAAAGATTCTGGATTTGCACTATAAAAGGGCACCGAGGACCTTTTGGAAAAGCTATCAAGCCGAAGAGATCACGAAGCTCCCGACGCTCACGCATCCAGGCTGATCATCGACTGTTCGACTACCTCCTTAGGAAAGATCGAGAAGCAACTAGTTTGTAATCATTTTCTACGGATTAAAGTGTAGTTTGTTCAAGTCGATTAATAAAGGTAGTTATTTTATTTAATTGTTTTTTACATTATGTTTTCTCTCTTTGTCTTTTCATCTTCTTCTCCCAACATGCGCGAGTAATTCTCCGCTTGTTAGGGTTCGTAGGATTAGGGTAGGCTAATGGACGATAAAAAATCCCTAAACCCTTTTTAAGTCCTATAAAGTTTAAGAACTTTATCAAAAGAATCATTAACATCCTAATCGGGCGCGCTAGCAATTCTTTGCTAGTTCCGACCGCGATTAGAGATTAGATTAATGATTGTTTTGGTAAAGGCTAGATATGAACGGAGTTCCGTGTCGAGATAAGGGTTAAGAGTGGGATTCCTTTTCCCTCCAGAAACCCTAATCTACATGCATCACCGTCGTTCTAGTTTTAAATCTATTAATGGATAAAAAGGATAACTTTTAATTAATCGTCCATAACTACTAAATCCTAACGAACCCTACAAGCCCTCTTATTATATTAACTATATCTTTAAAATAATCTAGATCTATATATTACATTCTTATTTAACGTAGATCTAGAAACCATTCTATAAAATTCTTTATCCCTCCTCTCTTTCTCAACACATCTAAAGTAAAAGTAAAAGGTTCCACGTTTCCCAGAGGACGACCCGTACTCATCTCGGTCTAGCTATACGCGACACCGTTCTGATTACGGTTAACTACAAACACACTCTTTCGTAACAATTAAATGGCGCCATTGCCGGGGATCATTTGATTTGATAAACACAACGAAAAATCAACAACCAAATGGCGTCGTTGCCGGGGATACGTGCGTAATTTTTTATTTTTACTATTTGTGTTGAATTCTTAGACGAGTCATATCATTATTAACACAAAACTGCAAATTGCATATTTAACGATTTGTGCGTGAATTTTTGCAAGGAGATCTGGAGACAGAATTAAGGGGAACAGGAAACAGAGACATTTTTCGAGATCCAGAGGAGCACAGAAGGCTATACAAAAATTTTCATCAAGTGATCCCTCTGCTACGCGGCGGAACCGCGGCATAAAGGCACTTTATGCGGCGGAATCGCGGCAGGATAAAAGAGTTAGGGCCACAGAATTCTATGGTATCTTTCTTAACTCCTTCTCTCTCTCCTCAAATCCAATAAAATCTATTTTCTGCAGGATTCTTTGCAAAATTGCGCCGCTAAAAAATCTTTTTGCAAAAGTTGTGTGATTGGTTTTGTTTTGCATATTTAATACGGACTTTAAAGGGAAAAGACCAAATCAAGATTAGGTGGGGATTTCATCATCCTTCCTAAGCCCTACAAATCACAAACCGAGCATATAGATCAACCCTTCATTAATTTTTAAAATATCTAGACCAGACTCTAAGGACTGTCGCGCTCAATAAGGACAGAGGAAGGTCGTGGGCAATCTATCGTTTATCCGCATTACTTTTGTAGTGCCTAGGCAAGTGTGACAAAGGCTAGTGGTTTTTAATTAGGCCCACGACGTGGTTCCTTCCCACTTACCTGGCACTTACCTGGCTACAAGGGTAGTACGGAGGCGGTAGATGATTGATCCTGCAGCTTGTCCTTTGGAAGTCTAGGAGCGGTCTAGAGACTGACCTAGGTGACCTTAGTTCTAGGGTTGCTTGTGCATCTTAGGGTGATTTGTCTTGAGTCCCACTTTTTCAAAACAAGCCAATTTTAAATCACACACACGCTGCCACTTGCACTAAACCCGCTTAGTGCATGCTCGGCTGGACACGGGATCCTAGTGCCCGTCTTGTCCGCGTTCCTGCTATCGACGCCAAAGTCGGTACTTCTTCATCTTTTTTTCCCCCACCACACACCACATCGACCGTGATGGACAGCACTCTATCAGATTATAACACCACGCTGCCACCGCCAATAGGTGCGCAGAATCCACCGCGCATCTCTCTCCAAGAGAGATGCTATCCTATCCGTGGTCCTCTTCCCACTTGTCTATCTCTTCCACCACCTAATGGGGATAATTTCGAAATTAAACCCCACTACATCAACCTGCTACCCAAATTTCACGGGCTTGAGTCGGAAGACGCGTACGTTTTCATCACCAAATTCGAAAACGTATGCGCAATGATGGGTACTTCACAATTGACTTTAGATGCTATGCGCTTACGTCTTCTCCCATTCACACTGTGCGACTTGGCAGAAAAATGGCTTTACAATACTACCGCACACTCTATCACTAATTGGGATGAATTCGTCGTAGCATTTCTTAAGAAGTTTTACCCAAATCATAAGACTGCCCACATTAGGAGCGAGATCAACCAGTTCACCCAGCTTCCCAATGAACCATTTTGGAAGTGCTTTGAGCATTTCAAAGATCTGCTTGTCCAATGCCCCCATCACGGAATACAAAGATGGGATTTACGTCGGATTATATATGAGGGCATTAATCCAGCGACAAAGCAGATGCTTGAAACAATGTGTCAATGCAATTTCATGTCTAAAGATGACGGCGAAGCATGGAAATATCTCGAAGACCTTGCTGAACACACGTTGCAGTGGAAAAGCGTAAGACCACCTACAATTAAGGGAGGTATTCACCAGCTCGATGTTTCTATCGCAGTAAAAGCCGAAATGGCAGCGATGCAGAAGAAACTCGATGCTATTGAGAACAAATTTTCATCATTCTCCCTAAATCAGGTCACGCTTCCTAAGACCGTTTGTGGTTGTTGTTCAGATCCTTCACACTTAACGGAAGAATGTCCTATGAATGCATCGTTTCAAGCTAATGCTGCTTTCCAGCAGCGACCTAGAAACGATCCTTATTCTTCCACGTACAATCAAGGATGGAGGAATCATCCTAACTTTGCTTGGAGTCAAAACCAACAAAGCAATTATCAAAGGCCTCCTCCACAGCAACCACAACTACAGAATCAGCCCCCCTTTCAGTCACAGAATTTCCAAAATCCGGCCAACATTTCTACACCACAAGTGGCCGGTACTGACAACTCACTTGCACAAACTTTGGATATGTTCATGAAACAATCCATGCAAATTTCGGCTGAGTTGAGGTCTTCTATTGATGCCCTAACGAAAAACTCCTCCTCCCATGGTGAGAGTATCAAATCAATAGAAAACCAAATCGCACAATTAAACACCGCAATGAGTGCGAGAGAGAAAGGGAAACTTCCATCTCAACCCCTACCGAATCCTGGCCATTCACAAAGTCATAATGTGAATGCTGTCACTACGTTGAGATCGGGGAGAGTGCTGAACAACTGAGTGGGTGAGCAATTTGATGATAGTGACACATTTGATACCCCTTCTTCTTCTTCTTCCCCTAATTCATCTAGTCTCCCACCTTCGTCCGAGCCTATTCTCCGTTTTCCCCAAGGCTCAAACATTTCACCAAATCTATCTAAGTCGATTCCCACTCCAATTTTGGGATCGAATCCGTCGCCAAAGTCTTCTCCACAAACGTTGGACCCAAAACTTATTGATCGAGCTCCATTTCCAAACCGATTAAGGGCCAACCGACCTAACCCGCAGATGGAGAAAATTATGGAAATGTTTAAGCAAGTTAGCGTGAATATTCCTCTCCTAGATGCCATTCAACAAGTCCTATCTTATGCAAGAATCCTTAAAGACTTGTGCACTAGGAAGAGAAAAACTCAAGTGCCTAAAAAGGTTTTCATGACGAGTAATGTTAGCACAGATTTTACCCAACAAATACCAAAGAAACGTAAGGACCCCGGCTGTCCTACAATCTCTATTTCTATTGGGGGTACAAATATAAATCGTGCTTTACTCGATCTAGGCGCTAGCGTCAACTTGCTTCCTTATTCAGTATACGAGCAGTTAGGAATTGGAGAGTTAAAACCCGCCCATTGTACTCTCCAGATGGCAGACCGATCTATCACCAAACCTCGGGACGAACTAGAGGATGTGTTAATTAAAGTCGGGGAATTCATATTTCCCGTGGACTTTATTGTTTTAGATACACAACCTGTGGCAAACCCACGCAATCAAATCCCGGTGATACTTGGTCGACCCTTCCTAGCAACTTCTAACGCTGTGATTAATTGTCGTAACGGTTCTATGAACTTATCCTTCGGGAAAATGACAATTGAGCTTAATATTTACAAGCTAGGAAGTCAGCCATCAGAACCTTCTGCTCATTTGCTGGATGTTTGTTCCATCCACGAGATAGCTTCCGAAAGCTGCATAGATGAGGAGCTTTGCTTTGATGTTCTCGACAACATAAATGAGACATCGTTTGATCTTGCACCACTTCACAGTGAGGATATGTTCAATGAGTCCGACCTTGAGATTGAACCCGTTGACTCGTTGCAAAAGTCAGCAGCACTTTCCGAGTCAATATCTTATGCAAGTTTTGAACCTCTTAAGGAGTCCGAATATCATTCCGTTACCCCTCCTTCTATTGTCTCTCCGCCAATTCTTGATCTCAAACCGCTGCCTTCTCATCTTAAATATGCATATTTAGGAGAGAATGAGACTTTGCCAGTGATTATATCCATTTCTCTAGCCGTAGAGCAAGAGAATGCACTTTTAGCAGTGTTGAGATCGAATCGGGAAGCATTTGGTTGGACAATGGCTGACATCAAAGGGATTAGTCCCTTAATTGTTGAACATTACAAACATCTGATGGATGAAGCCAAACCAACCCGAGACCCACAAAGACGGTTAAATCCCGTTATGAAGGAGGCGGTAAAGAAAGAAATCGTCAAGTGCCTTGATAGTGGAATAATTTACCCCATATCTGATAGCCAATGGGTAAGTCCAATTCATGTGGTCCCTAAAAAGTCTGGCATCACGGTCATCACTAATGAGACTAATGAGTTAATCCAAACACGCACCCAAACTGGGTGGCGCGTATGTATCGATTACAGGAAACTCAATGCCGCGATGAGGAAAGATCACTTCCCTCTACCTTTCATTGACCAGATGTTAGAACGATTAGCGGGACACGAATACTACTGTTTCTTGGACGAATACTCTGGCTATAACCAGGTCCCCATCGCCGAAAAGGATCAAGATAAAACCACTTTTACTTGTCCTTTCGGAACTTTTGCTTATAGACGCATGCCCTTTGGGTTATGCAATGCTCCCGCTACATTTCAGCGGTGCATGATGGGGATATTTTCAGATATGGTGGAAAATTTTCTAGAAATTTTTATGGACGATTTCTCCATTTTTGGGGACTCCTTTGAGGACTGTCTTCGTAATTTTGACGCTGTTCTTACCCGCTGTAAGGATAAGAACTTGACTTTGAATTGGGAAAAATGCCATTTTATGGTCCAAGAAGGTATTGTACTTGGACATATAATTTCACATAAAGGCATTGAGGTCGACAGAGCTAAAATAGATGTCATTCAAAACCTCCCTCGTCCCAATTGCGTCAAAGATATACGATCCTTCCTTGGTCATGCAGGATTTTATTGGAGATTTATTAAGGACTTTAGCAAAATTGCTAGACCCTTAACCCTTCTATTGGCCAAGGACACTACTTTTCACTTCGATTCGGATTGTGAGGTTGCTTTTGAATCACTTAAAGAATCACTCACTACAACCCCCGTTTTATCATCTCCGGATTGGAACCACCCGTTCGAGCTTATGTGTGATGCATCAGATTTTGCTATTGGTGCGGTCTTAGGACAACACATTGATAAGATGCCACATGTAATTTACTATGCAAGTAGGACCTTGAATGATGCACAAATAAATTACACAACTACCGAGAAAGAACTCTTGGCAGTTGTATTTGCATTATAGAAATTCAGGCCCTACTTGATTGGCTCGCCTATTGTGGTTTACACAGATCACTCCGCCCTACGACATCTTTTATCGAAGAAGGATGCGAAGGCCAGGCTAATACGTTGGATCCTATTCTTGTCATCAAAGACAAGAGTGGATGTGAAAACGTTGTAGCCGACCATCTTTCACGCATCACTTCTTCGCCAACTGTGACCGTGCCGATAAATGACTCATTTCCCGACGAACAGCTCTTGAATGTATCTTACGATTCTTGGTTCGTGGATATCGTGAACTATCTTGCGACGGGACTTATACCCAGCGATTGGTCGAAACAAGACAAACTTCAATTTTTATCCCAAGTAAAATATTTTTACTGGGATGAACCATATCTATCCAAGTATTGTTCCGATCAAATCATTCGCAGGTGTGTCCCTAACGATGAATTCAAGAGCGTGTTATCATTTTGTCATGATCAGGCCTGCGGCGGTCACTTTGGACCTCGAATAACGGCGGAGAAAGTTTTGCAATGTGGCTTTTATTGGCCAATATTATTTAAAGATGCATTTGAACATTGCAAAACTTGTCTGCGATGTCAGCATTTGGGTCGGATTTCACGAAGGAATGAGATGCCGCTCCAACCTATATTGGTTGTGGAAATATTTGATGTTTGGGGTATTGATTTTATGGGCCCTTTTCCCAACTCCTTTGGGAATCTATATATCTTGTTAGCGGTTGATTATGTCTCGAAGTGGGTGGAAGCTGTACCGTGTCGCACTAATGACAACAAAGTTGTCAGTAAGTTCCTTAAAGAAAATATCTTTTCGCGATTCGGACACCCTCGCGCTATCATTAGTGACAACGGGACACATTTCTGCAATAGGTCTTTCGAGGCCTTGATGCGGAAATATTCAATCACTCACAAGCTTTCTACACCCTATCACCCCCAATCAAGCGGGCAGGCTGAGATCTCAAATAGGCAGATCAAACAGATTTTGGAGAAGACGGTTTCGAAAAATCGTAAGGATTGGTCAACCAAATTGACGGATGCTTTTTGGGCATTCCGCACCGCTTATAAGACCGATCTTGGTATGTCTCCATACCGTCTTGTGTTTGGGAAGGCATGCCACCTCCCTGTAGAGATTGAACATAAGGCAATGTGGGCTATTAAAGAGCTTAATTTTGATCTTGATCATGCAGGCAGTTATCGGAAGCTGCAATTGAATGAGCTAAGCGAACTCCGCGATGAAGCTTACGATAATGCGGTGATAGTAAAGAATAGGACTAAAGTGTTCCACGATAAAAATCTTTGTAGAAAAACCTTCACATCGGGGCAACAAGTCCTTCTTTACGATTCCCGTCTCCATCTTCATCCGGGTAAGCTTAAATCTCGTTGGAAAGGACCTTTTGTGGTGCGGTATGTACACCCGCACGGGGCAGTTGAGGTCGAAAATTTGAAAAACGGTTCGATTTTTAAAGTGAATGGGCATAGATTAAAACCGTATTTTTCTGCTGACCCCGCGGAGGAGCTCCTGTTTTTACAGGAGCCGCTTTATCAAAACTAAATTTCCTCCGCCTCACCTCCATGTTTTTATATGATTTTCTCATTTTAAAAATGGAGGTGAGTAAAAAATGGATTTGATTGAATATCTGTGCGTGTCAAAGAATAAGTTTGGGGGAATTTTTCATTTAACTATTATTTTACCTCTTGTATCTCTCCCTTAGTATACAGGTCCATGTTCTCAAAAGGCTACATCAGTGAGGACACTGCTGAAAACAGGTTTGGGGGGAGGTTTGTATTCATTAAATTATCTTTGACACCGGGCATTAAATTTTTTTTTTATAACAAAATAGTAGAAAGTGAAAAGTTACATCCAAAAGATAGGAATAGTTTAAGAAAACCAAGAAAATTAGAAGTTTTCTTACACGAACTGGTAATAAGTAGTTATGAGCTGTTGTCCCAAAGGTTAGTAAAATGAAGGAAGTCACTAATCTGAGGATAAAAATAAGTCTGAAAAATAGTTTCTATTCTGGAAGCCAAACATTTGAATGTTGATACCCTACAATATGCACTTACACACGTCTTGAAACTCGGGATAGTAGAGGATACCTTGAAATGCTCTTGTCTAAAAGCCAAAGTATGAAGGAAATAAAAAAAAAGAAAAAAAGAAAAAATGAAGAAAATATAAAAATGGTGAAAAGAAAAAAAATGAACGCTGGTTTTGTATCACCAAGGCAGCAATAAAAAAATATAGCGAGGGTGCCTCTTCACCTAGTGCCCTAAAGCCAACTGGTCTGGGAGTCACTGCTAAGCCTTAGGTGGTGCAAGACGAGGAAAATACTATCATCTAATCAGCGAGCACACGAGTAATCGGTCTGTTAGTACCTCAAGAAGTATTAACGGTCGCATGAAAATGTGTGAGCAAATCTTAATATTCATCAAATTAAAAAGTACTAAGGTAGATGGACAAGAGTATGATAGCTTGAATTGAATTCTCCGAGTGTAGGAATATTCTTTACACACACGTAGGGTTATATGATTGATGTTTGGATGAAAGGTAGGAATGAAGAATAAAGACGATGTTTTATTGAGGGATGGTATGAGTTCTAATATCTTTTCATGACTATTAAGATAGGGCTCATAACAACTGAAAAGCTAGTGTAGTTGGAAACTCTTCTTTTCAAAGTCTTTCTTTTATGGTTTTTATCTTTATATGTAAATTTCACCATCTTTCTTTTGTTATAGAATTTTGTGGGTGTAATCCGCTGAAAACCCTCAGGAGACAACACTTCTCCTACTAGGAACACCTAGAGGTTTAACGGCTTGTTGCACATGCTCAGTGCAATCGTGTCTGCCTACGAAAGTGTGCTTAGTTTTCTCCTTTCCTTTTTTCGTCTTGAATAAACTAGTTTGCTTGGGACGATCAAAGATAAGTTTGGGGGTATTTGTTCAGTTGATAAAACTGCACATTTGTATTACATTTTTCCTACCATTTTCATATTAAAAAGGGACTTTATTATAATATATTATACATATGAGGGTTTATGTGTAAAAACATTATTTTCCATGTGTTAATATATTTTAATTATCATTTGGTAGGAAAATGTATGCAAATATTATTGACCTAATCCTAGTAGAACAAAGTCTACTAAAATCTTATTTGAGTTGTTGTGCAGAATATTTCCAAGTTGTTATGAAGAATTTATCAAACAAATCAATTTGTTGAAGAAAACTTGCCAAATTAAGAAGCAAAACTTGGAGACCAAGTCTTGAAGCAACCGAGAGAAGATTTCTGAATTCTAAAGATGCCTAGGATTGCCAAACGTCAAAATCAGATAGCCCAAGAAAATTGGTGAAGAGATCCTCACCATTGGCCGCGGAACCGCGGCCAAACCCCCCTGTTGGCCGCGGATCCGCGGCAATCTAGAGAGATTGTGTGCTAAAATTTTGTGGAGTAAATCTCTGCTGAATTTTACCAAGTTTCCAACTAAAAGATTCTGGCTTTGCACTATAAAAGGGCACCGAGGGCCTCTTGGAAAAGCTATCAAGCCGAAGAGATCACGAAGCTCCCGACGCTCACGTATCCAGGCTGATCATCGACTGTTCGACTACCTCCTTAGGAAAGATCGAGAAGCAACTAGTTTGTAATCATTTTCTACGGATTAAAGTGTAGTTTGTTCAAGTCGATTAATAAAGGTAGTTATTTTATTTAATTGTTTTTTACATTATGTTTTCTCTCTTTGTCTTTTCATCTTCTTCTCCCAACATGCGCGAGTAATTCTCCGCTTGTTAGGGTTCGTAGGATTAGGGTAGGCTAATGGACGATAAAAAATCCCTAAACCCTTTTTAAGTCCTATAAAGTTTAAGAACTTTATCAAAAGAATCATTAACATCCTAATCGGGCGCGCTAGCAATTCTTTGCTAGTTCCAACCGCGATTAGAGATTAGATTAATGATTGTTTTGGTAAAGGCTAGATATGAACGGAGTTCCGTGTCGAGATAAGGGTTAAGAGTGGGATTCCTTTTCCCTCCAGAAACCCTAATCTACACGCATCACCGTCGTTCTAGTTTTAAATCTATTAATGGATAAAAAGGGTAACTTTTAATTAATCGTCCATAACTACTAAATCCTAACGAACCCTACAAGCCTTCTTATTATATTAACTACATCTTTAAAATAATCTAGATCTATATTTTACATTCTTGTTTAACGTAGATCTAGAAACCATTCTATAAAATTCTTTATCCCTTCTCTCTTTCTCAACACATCTAAAGTAAAAGTAAAAAGTTCCACGTTTCCCAGAGGACGACCCGTACTCATCTCGGTCTAGCTATACGCGACACTATTCTGATTGCGGTTAACTACAAACACACTCTTTCGTAACAATCAAATGGCGCCATTGCCGGGGATCATTTGATTTGATAAACACAACGAAAAATCAATAATCAGGACCGTAGGCTGGGAGAGCAATGATCGGAGCGGTGTCCGACTCTTAGGAAAGAGCGGCCGGCTCATCCTTGGTAATCATGCCCATCTCACCCGCTACCCCCTCGGGTTCAGCGGTCGCGACCGTCTCGTCCACCGCCGCCATGGGTTCATCGGTCGCAGCCGCTCCATCCGCTGCCGCCCCAGACCCGGCTGTAGTAGCCGTCTCATCTGCCGCTACCTCGGGCTCGGCATCGGCAACCTTCTCGGGCATAGTAGGCATGACCGTCTCGTCGGCCACTAGCTCAGGCCCGGCGATGACGGCCGCACCGCCTACCATCGCCTCGGTTTCGGCTGCTACCTTCTCCACCATCCCTTCAGGCTCGACGGTTTCCGCCGCTCCTTCAGTCGGACTCGTCCCTGCAGGACAAGATGTGTAAGAACCGATAGTTTTACAACTCTTACAACAAAAGCCTCGAAAAACACATTACCTAAGGTGGATTGATCGTTCGCTTCCCGAGCTGCACGCGCCGCCTATCTATGAGCAGTAGACAAGGCGACCGGGGGCTCCTCGGAAGGAGAAGCAACGGGAATAACGGCGCTTGGGCCCGCTCCCATAGCCAAAGCAGCGCTGCGCTCCTTGGCTGAGCGCCTCAAGCGCTTCCTCTCCTCCCGGGCCGTCACGACAGACCTCTTGGAAGCCTCCTTCAACAAGGCGTCATCGTCCGCGTTCAAAGTTGCCTCCAGAGCCTTCAAGGCATCCATCATCGGCTTTTCGAGTCGGGTCTCTCGCGGCAGCCCCGAAGAGGCCGCGACTTTGGTAGCTGGCCCGGGGAGAGTCCCCACACCGGCTTGCGCAGTAGATTCCGCGGCCCCTGCAAAGAGACAAAGAAAAGATTAGATTGGCCATAAAAAAGGAGAATAAAGACTCAATGAGCCGAGACATACCAACGCCCGACAGAGCGCGTTTCCTTTCCTCCTCCTGGAAAGTTTTGAGGGAAGCAGCGATAGCTTCTTCGGTGGTAATGCCTGCTAAAAAAAGGGGGGTAAAAGCGTTAGTCAAAGACAATGATAAAAGTACGATGCAATGACGGAAAGATACAACTAGTCATTACCCGATTGCGCGAGTTTAGCCAACCACGCTTCGAGCCTTGCCGATCGCTCAGAAGCCGCGATGGCGGCCACCATATCAGTGTCTGCTGGATCTACAAAGAAACCCTCGTTGCTTCCATACTCGCTTAGGCCTTCGGTGAAAGGGGCCTGAGGCTCTAAGCCGAGGATGGCATCGAGAGAAAGAACGAACTTCTTCTTCCTCTTCTGCCCGCGGACCCCGGTCGCCGCCAAGATCAGCTTACGCTTCGCAGGCACCTTAGGACGGCGGGTCCCGATGTCCGAGCCCACGCCAGACTCGGGCGAAACTACATTCACCGTCTCCACTGGAGCACGGGGCGCTGGGGGCACGTCCGCGGTAGTACGGGGTAATCCGCGCGGAGGGCTCAGCACACGCGGTGGCTCAGCTCCAGCATCTCTCAGCGGAGGAACGACAGGGGTCCTTGGCCTCATGGGAGCTTTACGGTCGCTGTCAGGAGGCACACCCTTGCGGTCAACCAACAACCGCCTTTCTTCCTTAATAACGGCACCCGTCAAATGCTGGTACCACGCCGTATATGTATTAAGGATCCGTGCGACGCAAGTCGGCTCGCTGATGAAAAAGTCAGAGCCCGTATTCAGACGCATGAAGTGATGCAGCGCGCTCCGCATCCCTTCTTCAGTGGCAGCAGGTTCCAGCAAGAAAGCCTCCAACGTCACTCCTTGATTATAGCTCAGTTGCTGGGCAAAACGATACGGGTTGTATCTCATGAAAAGCGCCGCATCATTTTGCCTAAACACCAGGAAACCCGATCTGATAGAATATAAATGGAGGGTCTCCCGGGCAGTCAGAACTGAGGCCCCATCTTTGAAAATATCTTGCAATGACCGCATTGTAGTAGTAGACGCCTTTCCGATGGTTAACACTTTGTCGGTGAAGGTCATCCTGTCTCCAACTGTGCGGGGACGAAGGAGCAAATCTCTGGCATTCCGTGGCGACGGATTTACAATTGAGGCGCCGACCAATCACATAATCCGAGGGAAGCTGCACCTGTCGTAGAACGAAGGCCTTTTGTGCATACCAAAAACGCCAAGTGCATGTAGCTCAAGCCATGACATGAAGTAATGCATCGAGAAGATCACGTGCGGTACTCCAGGTTCATTAGCATCCGCTACTTGACTGAGGCCGTGATATAGGTGGGCTAAGCCGGCGATCCCGACAGCCACTTTTACCCCAATGGTCATCCGGTGAGCTGGGTAAAAGACAGATAGCCTCATACGACGAAGGTGCATCGGGAGCGCAAACCAGCTCAGCCATAGCCCAAGAAATCCTAAGAAGAATGCTTCCTCATCCATCACAGGGACTGCAACCTCCGTAAAAGGGACAACCGGGGAGTTAGGAAGGAAGAAACCCTTCTGACCTACCTCCATCGCTGGTAGGTTGTCCAAACCTAAACCGAAAGGGTCATCAAGCGTAGCAAACTTAGCAGCTTCCGCCGAGAGGACTTTCGGGTGAAGGAAGCGAGCGATGAAATCCTCGAAATTAACCCCGCGGTTCCCAGATTCGATAAAAAGGCCCTCGTAGATATTCAACACTTTGATCAAACTTGGAAACTGATGTTGAACAGCATTCTCTGGGGTAAGCATTATCACTGGCTTAGCACCGAAGACATATTCGTCCATGGGAAGCAGCTCCTCATAATGCTCCCCTATGACCGGTAAGCCGGAAACTTCTGTGAACTCCTCTAAAGAAATTGACACTTCCCGGTCCAGTGCGAGGAAAGTGTGAGTAGGGATATTCCACTGCTCCAAAAAAGCCTTAACCCACCAGGTAGGAAGCGTAGGATATTGGAAGAGAGAAGCATAAACAGTGGTATACAACCCAAGCCTTATTAACTGCAACTTCTTCGCTGACAAAATATAGCGGGCCCATGGCAGGTAACCGATCGGATGACGGGGGATCAGACCTATATTATATGGTTGCCCCCAGGGGCGCGCTTCGCCTTGACAAATACGGTGTCCCAAGATATCTAAAACCATGGGAGGCTGAACGGGAATTGCAGCTATAACGAGATGAAGAAGGCCATCTGAAGTCCAATCGACCATCTCCACGGCATAATTCACCGGGGGTGAGTTGGCATAATGGATCGCCATAATGGGCTCCGATGGTACTGCGCATGAAAAGCTCTGTCGACCCCTGATAATCTGATTGTACCATGACCCCCAAAGGTGAAGATTCTTATGTTCCGGATCATGGTCTCTGATCAAAGCTAAGACCTCCCGGTCTACGGGTGCTCCAGGGAATCCTCCCTCCTAGCGAACGAATGGAAACGAGGAATCGAAAGACATGTTGCCTGCAAAAAGAAGGAGGACAAAAGTCAACCGTCAGTGCTATAATTTAAATTCTGACGCTTGGTACTTTAAAAATTTATACCACACTGCAATGCAGTGGAGAGGGGACCCAAAGGGGGACCCACAAAATCTAGATGATAATGCATCAGTTAGTAAGACAGCCTCATCATTGGATGAGACTGTCAATTAATGAGGAGATCCTCACAAGAATATTCTCATTAAATGAGAGATCCTTTGAGACAAGGAGAAAATCTCCTTTTCAGAGCAAAGCTCTGTCACAGAGGGACACTTGTCAAACTCTGGTCATAAGGGAATAAAATTCCTTAAAGAGCCTAGCTCTGTAATAATGATGGAAAAATCCATCAAAGGAAAAATTAACTCCTAAAAATTAAAGTTTGGGATCTTAAAGATCCATGAAAAACTCTTAAGAGTTCATCATCTTTAGATCAAAAGATCTATGTTTTGTCAAAGAGCAAAGCTCTGTCCATGGGTTAAGAAACCCTGGAACAAATTCTCGATAGCAGAGCTCTGTTTGTGAAACCCCAAAAGGGTTTTCTTTAGATCAAAGATCTATGAGAGCAAGGCTCTGTCAATTAAAATTAATTTAATTTAATTTAAATTAATTTTACCTAAAAGTTTTCTAGAGTTTAACTCTTAAGATTCTTGAAAGCAAGAGCAAGGCTCTGAGGTTCTGAAAATAAGAATTCTTAAAGATGATAATCATCTGAGGAGGACCAAGGGTCCTATTTATAGGCGCTGAAGTGCCTCTTCAATTCCTGAATCGATCCAACGGATCAGATGTTGCCACCGCTGCACTCACATGTGCGCCACGTGAGCGCAACGGTGAGGGGGGCATTTGTTTCCCCAATCAGAGCAAAGCTCTGTTTGAATTTCAAAAATTCAAAAATTGAAGCAACGCTTCAGATCCCTTGCGCCTCGCGCAGAGCGCCACGTGTTAAAAACTGCACGCCAGCGCAAGAGGCGCTGCGCCCAAGGCAGCACACCCTAATCAGAGCAAGGCTCTGTTTTAAAAGTTCAAATTTTAAATAGAGAAAGTAACGCTTCAGATAACTTGCGTTCTGCGCTGCGCGACACGTGTCAGCGCAGTTGCGCTGCGCTCTACGTTGCGCGACACGTGTTAAGCGCTTGTGCGCTAGCGCTTGCGCGCTTGCGCCAGCATTTAAATAATAAATTATTTAATTAATCAGAATTAAAATTGTAGAAAGATCTTTTTAATCTTGTTAAAACAAGAAGATTATTTTCTGTAAAACAGAGGCCTTAGGATCAAAGATCCAACGGTGGGGAAATATCCCCAAATCAATCAGAGAAAGATCTCTATAACAAACCCAACAAACCAATTGGCCCTATATAAAGACCCCTAGACTCCAAGTCTCAGATATACAGAGCTCCTCCAAAAACTTTGAGAGAAACTCAAAGAGAAAAAAAGGTAAACCTTTGAAAAAAGAAGAATTTCTTCTAAAAAAGATCAAATATCTAAAAATAAGATCAAGATCTTCAATATAAAAAGAAAAATCAAGAAGATCTAAAAGATTAAAAAAAAAGTAATTTACTTCATCCTAGATCATTTGATCTATATAAAGGCATGGCCTTTTGATGAACCATTGGTTCTTGAATTTTGAGGTAAAACCTCTTGAGGACAAGAAAATCTTGTTTCTTTGATCTGAATTGGATCAAGTTGCGCTCTGCGCCATTATACAGTGCCTTGCACTCTTGATTTGCACTGTTGCGCTCATTGGACTGGCGCAAGTCACCAGAGAGCGCCACGTGTCAATCACAGAACAAATCTGCGCCTTGTGCTTCTAAAACAGAGCACAGCGCTCTTGGATTGGCGCAAGCCACCATAGCGCGCCACGTGTCAGCAGCGCACTGGCGCAGCGCACCGCGCCAGACAGACTTGCGCTTACCAGAGCGTGACACATGTCGCCTCCACGTGCGTTAGCGCCTTGCGCTCTTTAATTGGCGCAGAGCGCCTGACAGGCCACGTGGCGCACTGTCATACCATTAAATGCTCTGCATTATTAAGAAGGGGCAGAGCCCAATTAAAAGGTCTAACAGACCAAAACAAATGCTATGCATTATTAAAAAAGGTAAGAGCCCAATTAAAAGGCCTAACAAGCCTAATATAAATGCAATGCATTTAATTAAAGAGCCCAATGCCATGCATTATAAAAGGGCTGAGCCCCAAATAAAGGCTCAAACAGCCAGAACAACAAAATGTTCAACTCATATCAACCGAGCCCATATGCTCACAAACCGTCAAACAGACTTTAGTCCCAAATTGGACTATAAATCTCCCAACCAACTTTGGTTCAAAGGTACATCTCTGAACTCCTCTGATATCTGTCGTTGTAATCCTTCAACGTCGTCAGAGAGGTGACGGGTCCCGACGGCCATACATTCCATGGACCACCATGTCCCTAAACTGGCAATGGACCACTATGTCTCTAAACTAGAACAATAGAGCCCAAATGCTCTTTTTTCGGATCTAAATGATCCCGTTAAGTTGATCTTAGTCTCAAATTAGACTAAAGTGTCCTTAACGAACGTTTAAGTTCATCTTAGCCTCAAATATGGCTAACGTATCCTTAAAACCAAAACCCCAAACCCAAATCTAAAGAAAATACGGATTTGGACTAATCCACGTCCTACGGGCGACAACATAAATTAGTCTCCGTATACAATCCACGGGCAACCACAAACAAAACAAACACCCACGACATGAAGTGACCGGCTAAAGAAGGAGAAAGTTGCTGCCGCGATGCGATAGCGTAATTAACTGCAGGGGCTTGTGCCTGTAGGGAAGAGCGTCCCCACAATCAAAAACCCCTCAAGCGAGGGGGAATCTGACGAAGTCTGCTACATCGGCCGCATCCGTTTAAACCTTCGATACACGGTGCCATAAATCAATTTGGCATCTTCGGAGAGGTGGACGGATAGCACCAAATAGCATCTGCCCCGAATCTCGGTGCGCAAGACGCCCAGGTCTTGTGCGCCGTCCTTCGGAGGGGAACAACCTATAAGGCCAGACTTGTTGCAAAGGGTTTCCGTCAAAGACCTGGTTTGGACTATGACGAAACTTTTTCTCCAGTGGCTATGCTCAAATCCATTCGGGTCCTTCTTGCCATTGCTGCCTTCCACGATTATGAGATCTGGCAGATGGACGTAAATACGGCCTTTCTAAATGGTAATTTGGAAGAGTACGTCTATATGGATCAGCCAGAGGGATTTATTCAGAGTGGGAGCAGTGGTAAAGTGTGCAAGTTGCTTAAGTCTATTTATGGACTAAAGCAGGCATCGCGGAGTTGGAACATCTGTTTTGATGATACTGTCAAAGAATTCGACTTTATCAAGAATCCAGATGAACCATGCATATACAGTAAGATTGGAGGGAGAGTTATTGTATTCCTCGTCTTGTACGTGGATGACATTCTCCTAATAGGAAATGATATTCCTCTGCTACAGTCAGTCAAAAGATTCTTGTCACAGAAGTTCTCCATGAAAGACCTGGGTGATGCCACCTACATTATGGGGATCCAGATCTATCGTGATAGATCAAAGAGGATGTTGGGACTTTCGCAGTCTAGGTACTTAGACACCATATTGAAAAGATTCAGTATGGAAGATTCTAAGCGCAGTAACCTACTGGCTTGTCACGGAATCACCCTCTCCAAAGAGATGTCTCCCAAGAATGATTTGGAAAGGGATCGCATGTCGATTATACCCTACGCTTCTGCGGTAGGCTCTATAATGTATGCGATGTTATGTACCAGACCAGATATAGCATACGCATTGAGCGTTGTAAGCCGGTATCAGGCAAACCCAGGGGAGAAGCACTGGATAGCAGTAAAGAACATTCTCAAGTACCAGAGGAGGACTAAGGAGATGTTCTTGGTGTATGGCGGAAAAGACCTCCAGATCGAGGCCTTTGCCGACTCCAGCTTCCACAGTGATAAGGATGACTACATGTCCATGTCGGGTTATATCTTTACCCTCAATGGAGGGGCGGTCTGTTGGAAGAGTTCCAAGCAGGATACCGTTGCTGACTCAACGATGGAAGCGGAGTACATAGCTGCTTGCGATGCCGTAAAAGAAGCTGTCTGGATGAAGAAGTTCCTCACAGAACTTCAGGCGGTTCCTACCAGTGTTGGTCCAATACCTCTGTATTGCGACAACAACGGCGCTATAGTTTTAGCGAAGGAACCCAGGTCCCATCAGAAGTCCAGACACATCTTAAGACGGTATCAACTGATCAGGGAGATCGTAGATCGCCGAGAGATCGAGGTAAAGAAAGTAGATACGGAGAATAACATTGTCGATCCATTCACAAAGGCCATTCCTCAGACGCAGTTTGAGAAGCTATTCGAGATGATAGGTCTGCGATATGCCAGTACATGGCCCTAGTGCAAGTAGGAGATTGTTAGTGTTTATGCCCTAGAGGCCATTACTGTATCATACTGGTTTGTATATTACTTAATGGAAGCTTGGGATATTCACAGTTGTATTGACAGTCTTGCTAAAAATGGTAGTATGCTACTTGGTTTGTGTCTACTTTAATACATGCATATGTTTCTTGTAACGTATCGCTTATACATATTAGTAGAGCCCTTAGGATCTTTGCTTGATTACCAGCGTTGTGATGGCAGTCACACTAGTGGGGGCTGGGTAGTCTATAAGCAACATCCTATACAGGTCCCTGGTCGTAGGATTATCGAGACAGGGCATCGATACTCCGGAGTAGACTGGTGTATACGC
Organism: Agapanthus africanus; assembly: GCA_030015575.1. Classification (NCBI taxonomy): domain Eukaryota; kingdom Viridiplantae; phylum Streptophyta; class Magnoliopsida; order Asparagales; family Amaryllidaceae; genus Agapanthus; species Agapanthus africanus. The sequence goes on along the minus strand of CM057349.1, from coordinate 401,573,637 downwards.
TTCTCATCCCAGCATAGGGAGATGGTCTGTCCCACAGCCATCAGTACGTCGTACTGGAGATAGTATGCAGGTGCTCGTTAGGTTACGGGTACACCGGACAGGACTCGGCCGGGAACTGCAGGTTGGATTTATACCCATCGTCAGATAGCAGTTCCCAGGTGACATGAGTACAGCTTAGTCCGTCGACTTGATACTGCTACTTCGCCTCGGGTGTGTTCCCACTGTACTTAGATTACTACCCTACCACGGCTCAAAGGAGTCGTGCAAACAGGTAGTAGTTGGGTGCAGTCCCGAAGCACTTGGAGGCAGTGGCGGTTAGACATGATTCGTCTCTCCCGGTATTGGGAGTTGGTATCGCGCTGTGTATGGAGAGCCATTACGCAAAGTCCCTGGTCAGGGCAAGCGAGATTTACTGGTAGGTTCCAGTAGTTTCTCAAGGTGTAATGGGCTTCACTCCGACATGACTTATACCGCTATTAGGGGTCTGACGTTTACCGCCCCCTAGGCCCGATATGCGATAGTCCTAGACGAACAGACCGGACTGTACGGAGATTGTCACATCAGGCTCAGTAGGAGTTTGGATGGGTTCCTCATCGTATTTCTTATCGGCATCTACCTGGGGACTGTCATGTACAGCTAGTGCCGCTTGCGGTCTGTGGTTAAACCCACTGCCAGCGTAGTAGTCGAGTCTTTAGAGTCCCACACACAGAGTTTCCCTGCTTCGGGTGAAACGATATAGAGGTCGTATGGTTTTACGACAGGGTTCGGACGCATACGTATTTTTACACACGTACGATGTTCGGACAGTTTTTTACTAGCGGGCTTTGGTTTAAGCCAGATTCTATTATCGGATTATTGGATTTATACAGTCTCAGTATTTCCGTGTTTTCACGGATAGAAGGGGCGTTCTCGTAAATTCTCGAGAAGCTTCTAGAAGGTTGATGACATGGAGGGCTTAGGTGTTATATGCATTAATTGGTTTAATGAGTCATGGTGTGATTCATCCATGGAGTTAATGCTGCATTTATTGTTTAAATGACTCATGAGATGAATCACTAGGTGAGTTAATGAAGTATGATGATATATTATTATTTGTTATTCATTTAATAATATCTAATGCTTCATATATTCACATATGAATCATTATTCCAATATGATACTCACTCTCACCTTCTCTCTCCTCAAGCTCTCTCTCTTCAAACCCTAACCCTAACCTCTCACGTGTTGAGATCAAGGGTTAGCAAGACTAATTAATCCCTAATCCTACTCTATATCCCCTAGGTTGTTTTGATTAGCACTTTTAGTAACCTAGTTACCTCAAGTTAGAGGTCAAGCTTAGAGTAGTAGCTCTCGGGTGGATCGTCTTTGACTCGAGGAGGCCGTTGAGGTGCCGACGTTCCATAGAGCCTACGAGGTGTGGAGGAAAGCGATGAAGACCCGAAGGACAAGTAACGTGAGGTATAACTTCGAATCCGAGTAGTTAAACCTTTCGTAGTTTACTAGTAATGGTTTAGACACGATCCGTGTTCTCAAGTCCGTGTTACGAAGCTTTGATAATTGTTTTTCATATATTCCGCCTCCCCGCAAGCTCGTGGGGTGCGTGACATGGACTTACACATAGATCTACAAGACCAAGGTCTTTTACAAAGAGATCAAAAGATCTCATCATAAAATAAAAGAAGAATTTACTTCTTTCTCACAGATCATAGATATACAAGACGAAGATCTTTTACAAAGAAAGATCATAAACATCTTAAAGGGGGGAGAATAATTTAATTCTCTTGAGGATCACAGATCCATAAAGGCAGAGCCTTTCATCAACATAAGAAATTGAAGAACTTTGTTCTTAGAATTTTGAGACAAAGTCTCTTTTTGGATCACAAAATTGATCAGATGCGCTTTGCGCTCTGGAACTGCGCTTCTGCGCTCTTGGACTCCGCTTCTGCGCTCTTGGACTGACGCTCAGCGCTAAGTGCGCCACGTGTCAATCATTGATGCGCCACTTAAATAACTAGCTCTTTGCGCTCTTGAAATAACGCACTGTGCTCATGGGCTGGCGCTCAGCGCCAAATGCGCCACGTGTCACTTACATGTGCACCCCTAAATTAAAAGCACAATGCGCTCATAAACTAGTGCAATGCACCCATTATCATCTGGCGCTTAGCGCCAAGCGCAACACGTGTCCTTAACATGTGTGCTACTTGGCAGAAGCGCACCGCGCCCATCATCTAGCGCAAAGCGCCCAGCGCGCCACGTGTAGCGCTGATAGAACATAAATTGTTCTTTATTAAGCCCAGGGGTATGAGGAATGCTCAACATTCAGTAAAAGACAAAAAACACTGTCAGGCCCAAGCCCAAATAAAGGCTCAATAACCCAAAATAAAATGTTAAACATTTTAATTTGATTAGACTTAGCCCAAGATTGTCCATAAGTCCTCAATTCATATTAATTGAGCTCATCTGCTCATAAATATTTTAACAGATCTCAGTCCCAATTGGACTACATGTCTCTCAACCCACATCGGTTTAAGGGTACATCTCTTCACTCCTATGATATTTGTTGTTGTAATCCTTTAACGTCTTCGGAGAGGTGACGGGTCCCGACAACCATACATTTCATGGACTATGATGTCCTTAACCTTGACTGTGAGGTCTTTAAACTCACGGACTATGATGTCCTTAACCTTGACTGTGAGGTCATTAAACTCACGGACTATGATGTCCTTAACCTTGACTGTGAGGTCTTTAAACTCACGGACTATGATGTCCTTAACCTTGGACCGAGACATCCTTAAACTAACATTGGACCACCATGTCCTTAAACTGGTAATCGACCGCAATGTCCCTAAACTAAACAATAGAGTCCAAATGCTCTCTTGTTGGATCTAAACGATCCCATCAAGTTGATCTTAGTTTAAAATTAGACTAACTCTTAGTTTAAAATTAGACTAACATATCATTAACAAACGTTTAAGTTGATCTTAGTCCCAAATGAGACTAATGTATCTTTAAACCCAACCCCAAACCCAAATCTAAGAAGATACAGATTTGGACTAATCCACGCCCTACGGCGACAACATAAATTAGTCTCCGTATACAATCCACGGGCAACCAAAAACAAAACAAACACCTACGACACGAAGTGATCACTTGGAGAAGGAGAAAGTGGTTACCGCGATATGGTAGCATAATTAACTGCAGGGGTTTGTGCCTGCAGGGAAGAGCGTCCCCACAATCAAAAACCCCTCAAATGAGGGGGAATCCTATTAATTAATATGTGATGTATGCATGGAGTCCTATTAATTAATATGTGATGGGCAAGAAAGGGTTGAGAGATTTGCATCTCTCAAACCTTCTCTATTCCTAACCCTAATAAGTGAGGAACTACTCACTCATTAGGGGATCGATAAAAGATATGCTTTTATTTGAGTTTTCGATTTTAAAAGACTAACTATCTAAACTACGGCAGATTAATAAAAAGTTATAATCTAATTTAACTAGGGCAGAAATAAAAATTAAGAACTAAGGCAATAAAAAGAATTTACCTACTTTATTGATGCTCTCAAAACATTACAAAAGATTTCTGAATTTTTGATCAATGAAAAGAGACATACCTCAAAGAGAGATTTAGGGTTTCTATTTATAGATCATAGAAACCCTAGGGTTACAATCGATTCACATCTGCATTTACAATTTTACCCCTAAAGATGACTAGTCAATGCACCGCCACGCCGCCACAACTTTTTGCACCGACACGGGCGACGCAAGGCCGCGGATCCGCGGCCAAGAGCCAGGTTTGGCCGCGGTTCCGCGGCCATGTAGGAGCATCTTGGGCTGAATCTTTCTGGTCCTCTTTTGGTTGAATTTGTCTTCTTGTTTCTTCACTTGGTTTCTCAGACTGTCTTCTAGATTTCTTCCAGATTTCTACAGTGAATAATGTCGTGGACTTTACCGTTTGCTTCGTGTCGAAGTCTTGAATCTTGCGCTGCCTTTGTACTTTATGAACTTGTTCATTGATCTTCATTTATTCTCCAACCTGTAGGCTTGATGAAGATTCTTCCATTTGTCGGTCGTAGTCTCACTTTTGTATCATCTTTTCGTCAATTTCACTATTTTTGTTCCGAGAACCCGTAACCTGCAACTATGTAGCAAACATGGATCAAAAGCACCTGTTTATTCGTAAAATGAATAAGAATGGAGAATATAATAATGCAAAATTATGGTATGAACAGGGGCAGGTAAGGACCTAGCTTGGAGAACTAAGCTCCTATACAGTACTAAGCTCCTTTGAGGATTAAATCCTCGCACGAAGCGCACATGTGGCGGGCATACGTGCATCGCACGTAGTGTGCACGTGGCCCTTGCGCATATGCGCATTATAGGGAGGGCAGCTAAAGTCCTAACATGGAGAACCAAGCTCCTATGGAGAACTAAGCTCCTTTGAGGATTGAATCCCCATTTTTTAAAGAGATATCCTCTCTTATTTATAGGGGGAGTGGTAGAGAAGAGATCTCTCTTTTTTCCAATGTGGGACTAAAAATGTATTATCCATGTGGTGGAGCATTATTTAGACTATACGTGCAGCATATTTGCTCATAATTTTTTATTCCGGAAGAGTTATGAGGCCCGTAATATATCAAATCGATGGACTTTTCGAGACTCTTTCGATGCCATCATAATTTACCTGATTATCATTCAGGAGTTTAGCAAAATAAAGCCCGGAAAATACTGGTTTGCATTTTCTTAAGCGTATTACTGCCATTCGATACCTTGGGCTCTTTTGCGCAGAAATTTTTGGCGGGAACAATACCTACTCAGTGAGAATAGGGACCCAACTATCATCGTGTGATAATTTTGATGGAAGCCGACCAAAATTACCACACTCCAGAAGGTATGCGCATACTAGGCAAGTTTCCTTTATATATGAAACTCCCGATGTGATTTTTACCCCTAACGACTTATGACCTTGATGCATACCAACAAACAATAGGCCGCTAGTCAAGTTTAAATCGTCATTATCCTAGATTAACTCGAACCCACCCGCACAAACCCTTGACTCTTGCCAACAAAACTGTGCAATTGTCTCGATCAATCGCATCTCTATGCAACAGATAAATATCATTCAGCTACCGTTCACTATGTCTTGACGCTTGCCAACAAATATAGCACGAATACTTGGTGCTAACTATCTGAAATGATGGAGGGTTACGGCTGGTTTTTGACGAAAAACATTTAACGTAATATACTTGATTTCGTTGAAGGAATCTAGTGATTTTGAAACGAATGGTTCAAGCTCAATTTTGAAAACTTTTGGTTTTCTGAAAAACCGAGTAGTTTTGAAAAGAATCGAGTGGTTTTGAAATTTGATTCCAATAACATATTTTTAGGTTTATTTTCTTGTATTAATTAGAATCAATGTGGTCCCATCAATTAAGCCTATGCATCACAGAAACAAGCAAAATAGAATGTACATATATGCCACCCGCATTCGCCACGGGGTCTGGGGACTTCACCGTAAGGTTACTTAACTTATGGCAATGTATGGGTAGGGTTAGCATGGGTGCAAAAAATATACAACATTTATATATATCATTACAGGCAGATAATAAACATCATATGCATGCGATAAATAAGATAGAATAGCGGATAAATTATGAGCCCCGTGTTTCGTTTGAGCCGCAAAAGAAAACCAATGTTCCCCGGTCCTGTGGATAACTCTAACATCACCTAAAACAAAGACCCCTACGTGCGCTGCAAGTTATCCGTCAATTCTAGAAGTGAGGCAACCATCAATCAGTGACATGAGTGGGCCACCCGCCACTTCATGGAATCTGGTAATTGAAGCACTCCACCGTCGGTCTATCCTAAAACAAGAATGAATGAATATGCAATAGTAATATCGACATCAACTCGGTCGTGTTCCAATAAAACAATATCCATCAAGTGGTAAAGACGGCCACAATCCGGTCATTCGTCCCGAATAAACAAATATACAAACATTCTACGATGAGGGGCTATCCACGGCGACTATCCGACTAAACTATCACAGTATATACATCATCACAGCAGAAGCAAGTATTTACAATCCCGTCTAATCGACCTATAGTAATTAGACGACGTATACAAACACAAAGATATAAATGATGCAAAAATTTCGATTTGAAAACTTTCCGTATTAGCCGAATGCAAAAATAACTGTCACGCCCTACTTCCCAATAGGCAAAAACGGTGACGTGGCAAGCCCGCAACATATTTACTATGAAAATAAATACCTTAAGCATAATTAAGCAATATAACAATGAACAAGAATGACAGGAGTAATAAAATAAAACATCAACTTTATTTACATTCAATTTTATATACAACTGTCTGAAAGTAAAAGATACAGTAATAAAAGCAAATGCCTAAACAATGGTATACTGAAAGTAAGTGCAGGAAGAACTAGTAGTCAGGCTGACTTGCAAGCTGGTCCAAGTCCTTCTGGCTCGGCTCTACGTCTTCAGAGTCTGGTCCTCCTGACAAACATTTTAAAGAAAGAAAGCAGAGAGGAATGTCGTCAGCGAACTAGCGCTCGGTAAGTTCCAAAAGAAGAAAGAGAAGATAGTATATAAAGTGAAATGAACAGGTAAAGTTGTATATGATCGTTCACTGGTATAAGATAGTTGTTCTAACGTGATTATTTGTAGTTTGATAAGGAAGGTATTCATGTATACGAGAGGAGTCCATCTTACTCTGTGGACTATGCTAGCATGTAGTACAAGGCCGGGTCATAACCCACGGGACAACGACACGTGAATTCATGTAGGTGTCTTTTAAAGTGACCTCTCGTACCACGATATACGTTTCGTACCAATCTACCCCTTTATCCCCGTGTATTGTATTGTATAGATTAAGATTACAGGTCTTGGCCGAATCCATAGATATAAAATGTTCCGGTTTATGTTCAAGATGTAATCATGTGTTCAGGTAGTCTTGTCGAGTTCATGTCACGTTATAACCGTGGTTCGGTCAAGTCGAGTCAAGTATATAATTTTGAGTTTGATATTTGAATTGGAGTATTCAAGTTCATGATCAAGTATTCAAGTTCGTGTTTGATTTTGGATTCTGGTTTGAGTTTGGACTCAGATTGAATCAGATACTTGTGAACGGATTTAACTCTTAACTTTCTTAGATTCGGGAGTAATCGGCAATTGCTGCACATGGACGGCAGGATTTTTGTCTTTTTCCAAGACAATTGCCATTGATAACTCCGTTAAGTTATCTAACCTGAATAGGCATGCACTCACTTTCTTTGGCTCCCTGGGGCTCAAGAGAATTGATCACATTTAAACCTATTATTAATCCAGAACCCTTAATTATTGTTTGTGTATCTCGAGAGAGTTTTATGAAAAATATATATTAATATTGTTTTAAAAATAACCTCGAGGATGATTTACAAGCTTTAGGGTTTTCATGAGCATGTGTTTTAATTATTGGGCATTTTAATGATAAAAACTTAGCTTTTAAAAGTTTATGGTATTTTATTGAAAACCATCCCTTTTTGGTAACTTGATAATATTTTATTAAAAGTTTAATATTTCATTTTAGAAAATATAGTTTCATAATATATTAAAAATACGGATTTATAATTTTTATATAATTTTTAAAATTAGTTTTATTTAGAAAAGTCGCATTTCTTAAAAACCGTATTTTATTTCTTTTCGAAATCGAATACTCCGTGAGGAGTTCTGCATCTCGCTCTACTGTCCCAAGAATGTGCGATAATCCGCATCATCCATTATTGGGTCTTCTAACGAGTGTTGTAGAGGCGTATTTGCCAAGGATTATAAAATACCGCTTTAAAAGAAACCCGGTTTTTAAAAGATGTGGTGTTTTAATGAAAAGCATTTCTTTGAACCAACCATACATATATGTAGATATCGTGCTATGAAACCAAAGTATGTGTAGGGGGTAGGTCGTTACCCCGTGAAGTTTTTCTAAAGGTATTGCTTTAACCAATATCGAAAAGAACTGATAATAAAGTTCAAGGTATTTTAATGAAAAGGTTCGTTTATATTTGTTTCATATAAGAATTTTGGTTAAACTTGAAGCTAAACATTAGTAATTAAAATTACAAGTAGGGTGGTAACATTAGTTTGACCAAAGTATAAAGGAAAAGGGAGTTTCAAGTTTTAAAAGAAAAGTATCAGGAGTAACTCCACTTTACCGATATCTTTTTAGAAAATAAATTGAGATGAAAAGAAGAAGAGATGAGAGGGACTTACGGTTTGGTAAAATCGAGAAAAGGGTAAGGAAGAAGGGAGGGGGGTTCATGGTGTCGTGGGAGCTCCGAAAACGGCCTTGATCTTTGACGGAACAAGCTTGGTCGTTAACTCCACCTGACTTTACTTGCACTTAGGAACTTTTTTGAAAGAATTTTTGCTAGAATTTCAGAATGGTAAAGAGCTAAGGTATGGGGTGGTATTTATAGTGAAGAATTAGGGTTTGAGAATTAAAATTTTAGATTAAAAAGCATTAAAAATGTGTTAAATGGTGAATTGAAGGGTCTCTGTTTAATTGCAGTGAAATCAAACGGTGCGAGAGAGTTAAAGGGAGTCGAAGGGGTGTGTGCAAAGCACGGAGCAAATTGGGGCATTCTGGACCGTCGGCGCCGGCTGAATAAGGAGAATGGGCAGTCAGATCTCGAGCTCTTGTCTCGAGATTCGTGCCACATGGGTACTTGGGTGTGTACACCTTATTGCGCCTGTTTGATTTTTCTGAAACTTTTCATTTTCCCGTGTATTGCACGTGCAACTCTTGGCTTCCAAAAATTAAAAAGATAAATCTGAAAAATAATTGTGTCTCATAGGAATCGAACACACAGGCTATGTCACAGCAGTGCAGAGGCTTTACCAGTGAGTTACAAGTTGCTTCTTGCTTTTATTTAACAAAAATAACGTTTAACTCTTACACAGGCTGTAATACTTTTTTCTGTACAATAAAAAGAAATTTCTGTACAGTGATTTCAAAATCGTTACAATAACACCAAATGAAATTTGGGCCAAAACAAACATAACCACAAGCTAAGTTTTCATGAGAATAAGCACCTGGAAAAAACCAGGGACCAGAAGCCAAAAGTCAACCGACTAGGTTGGTTAAAATGCAATTTTGGATGGTTTTTTTAATGAAATTGGGTCCCCGTTTTTCTTTCCAAGTTCTTATATCTCATAACAAGACCTTTGCACTTGTTTAAAAAAAATTCGAAGATCATAAAAAATTCGACAAAAACTTGATTTTTATGGTTTCGAAAAATGGAATTTTTTAGTTTCGAAATATATACATTGTCTAATACTGGTTTTAGTGTTTGGGTAGTTTTGATACCATGCCAGCAGACGCTCGTGCTCGTGCTGTAAACTTGCGGTCAAAGCGGAATACAAAACGAAAATTTTCAAATCAAGAGCACGAACTGCTACGACCTAGAATCGAATCCAAACACTAAATTAGTAACACTAGAAGGAGTTTAACTATTTGGATAGGTGTTAGCTAGCTTTGTAGTTCTATCATTCGTCTTCTTTGCCACTTCCTTAACTCCTGGGTCCACCGAGAATGAGTTTTGGAATCGATCTTCCTTGTCGAAGATGATTCACCCGGGAGAACCCTAGCTTAGGCTCTAGCTTCATACTAAAAGCAAAGTGAAGCAACTAGTGATCCAAACTTGCTAAAAATTGATCACTAGGATATAGTGGTGGCTAATCTCTAAGTGTTCTCTCTTTTTCTTTTTTCCTTTCTCTACTTCTAAACGCCTAAAAGAGTAGGAAAAAGAAGCAAAGGGCGTGTTAGTTATATGTATGCCCTAGAGGCCATTACTGTACATAGGATGTATATTGTAGTGGATGCTGGGACATATATAGGGAGGACTTTCTTGCTCGACATGATAGTATGCTATCTGGTTACACTTTACCTTAACGTGTATGCTGATTGTCTCTCTGTTACATGTTGGTAAAGCCCTTAGGATCTGTACTTGACTACCTGGACTATGATGCGGATCATACTAGTGGGGACATGGTAGTCCATAAGTACATCCTTCAAAGTCCCTAGTCGTGGGTGTATCGAGATGGGGCATCGATATACCAGAGTAGACTAGCGTGTACCTTCTCGACCCATACAGATGGGCGATGGATGATCCCATATCCATTGGTGTTTGACATCAGAGATGATATACGGGTGCTCAGTAGAGACTGGGTACACTGGACGGACTCGCCGAGAACTCCCAGATGGTTTATACCTCACGTCAGATGGCAGTTCTCTGGTGACACTGGTACAGAGTAGTCTGTTGACCCGAGATCGTCATAGAGTCTTGTGTGGTTCCCACTGTGCTTTGATTTCCATCTTACCACGTCCAAGAGAGCGTGCAAAACGGTGGTTTTTGGGTACAGTCCCGAGTCACATGGAGGCAATGAGCGATAGGAGGGGATTCGTCTCTCCCGGTATAGGGGGTTGATGTTGCGCTGTGTTCGATTGGCTATAACAGGAAATCCCTGGCCAGGGTTGCTGAGATTTACTGGTAAGTGTTACCAGTAGTTTCTCGAACAGTTATAGACCTCATATCGACACGACTTATCGAGCTATTGGGGTCTGACGTTTACCACCCCTAGGCGAGATATGCGACATATCAGACGATCAGACCGGACTGTACGGTAGTGTTACTGGTTGGATTCACTGGAGTGTGAGCGAGCTTGCTCGTCGATCTTCAGATCGCTCAATACCCGGGTGGCCGTTACGTTTAGCAGACCGCTTGCGGCTTGTGGATGTTTGATATGATCATCATCTGCTGCCGGCGTATTGACGAGTCTTTAGAGTCCTACACAGAGGTTTCCTGGCTCAAGCGAAACGAAATAGGAGCGCATATGAGATATGTGCGGGACCAAGAATAATGCGGTATGTGATACTGTATTCGATTCTCGCGATGTGACATTGATCGGTTATATGCGATATAGCCGGGTTATCGGATCAAGTGTTGATTCGATAAGTTGTTACTGTTGATATTAGTCGGTTATATGCGATATGACCGGATCATTAAATCAAGTGTTGATTTAATGATTTAATGCATAATTATATATTTGATATATTACTTTGCATTAACTAGTATCGGTTCACTTTAAATGGATTTTCTCACTCGGGTGTGCACATTTCATATGCGATATGATTTGTGCACTTGCTTGTATCATGTTTGATGATACATACTTTTTGGTTAAGTGTAAAGTATCAAACCTTGGTTAATGAAATGGTTAGGGTTTACTATTTCCTTATTCATTTATTCATTTATTTATTCTTTTTGGAAATTGATAAGCATTAAGAGAAAATGGTGGCTTAATTTGTTTTCTAGCAAAAGCTTCTTGAAGCTTTGACCAAAGTCACCCTTTTTGTCTCATGCTTAACCCTATCCACTTCACTAACCCTAGTTTACTCTCTACAACTAACCATGGTTCACTTATGATAAGAATGGATTATTCTTTTCATTTTAAAAGAATTCTTATCATAACATTTTCTTCTTCTTCTTCCTTGAACTCAAGAAGAAAAGCTTAGGTCATCAATGGTGATTGATGATAAAGAGTGAGAAATCCAATTCTAAATTGAACCCACTTCCTATTTCTTCATCCTCTACCTCTTGCCAAGTAGTAGAGTGTGTTTACTTCACAAGTTTCTTGACTTGGTGAAGTCGGAGCTTGATTTAGCGATGCCTCGACGTAGATCATCTTCGGCATGGACATCGACGACCTAGCTTGCCCATTCTCCGACGAAGCCGATCCTAGAGCCCGGATTTGATTTGGACAGCGGAGAGGACCTCGTTGCGGAGCTATGGAGGTGGAGCACCGGATCTACAAAGGTTGTATTTCCGTTTTCTCATTAGTTAAGTGTTAACTAGTTCTTTTTCGCCTAGACATCTAGTTATCGATCCGTAGTTTAGGGTTTCTCGGCACGTTAAAATTTTAATTTGGCATGATCGATGCCTTGGGAGACCTCACTAGTGTGCCTAGGAACCCTACAGGGCGATGGTGATCCAAAACAAGCATGGCTACTAGAATTCTTACACTCTCTCTTTCTTTTCATTTCTCCTTTGAATACGAGTGGAATTGTGACTCGTAATGATGAGTCACAAGTCCACCATATTCTAAAAGAAACTTGAAGAAAAGAGAAGAGTAGAGAATGCCACCTCATAGTGTACACACACACTAATACAAGTATATGCTATAAATACATACACCCGTATTCGTATCAAAATACATGCACTCGTATTCGTATCGAAATACACACCCGTATTCGTATTAAGACACGAATACCCGTATTTGTATTAAGACACGAATACACGTATTTATACAAATACCCGTATTCGTATAAATACCGTATTCTGTCAAAATACAAATACCAAAAGAGAGATACTAAAAAGATATATATAATGTTAGCTCACATTTTATTCAAATGTTACAATCTGGCTATCTTTCAAATCGGCTAGTATTAACAAAATGTTTGATTAAAAGTACGTGTACAAAAACACGTGTTTTAATCGAATTTAAGTAGGTATCAAAATACATACACTATATCGTTTCGTATGAGCTGGGAAACACTCTGTGTGGAAATCTAAAGAATCGATAATACGCTGGCGGTGGGTTCAACCACAAGCACGTCGGTGACACTAGATGTATGTAACGGCTATCTAGGTATTGAACGAAATAAAGATCGACAAGCAAACTCGTCCGTATCTCTATTGAGCCTGAAAGTGACAATCTCCGTACAGTCTGGTATGTACATCTAAGAGTATTGCATATTGGGTTTAGAGGGGTGAATAAAGTCAGACCCTTAATAACGCGATAAGTCGTGTCGGTGTAAACCTATCACCTACAGAGAAACTACTGATCCAAATCAGTAAATCTTGTCCATCTTGACCAATGATTTTTGGTGATGTCTACTCGTGCACTACGCGACATATACCCCAATACCGAGAGAGACGAATCCCCGACAATCTGCTCACTGTCTCCATGTGGTTCGGGACTGTACCTAACTAAAACCTGTTTGCACGACTCAATAGAGTCGTAGTAGGGTAGTAATCAAAGTATAATGGGAACTCACACGAAACAAATGACAATTTCAGATCGACAGACTAATCCGTACTCATTTCACTGGAGAGCTGCTACCTGACTATAAGTATAAACCATCTAGTATGTTCCCGGCAAGTCCGTCCAGTGCAACTCATACCTCAATGAGCACTTGTATACAATCTGTCGTGGCTAACTAACACCAATGACCGTGAGACCGGCCATCGCCCCTCATCGAGGTAAAAAAACGTATGCACTAGTCTACTTTGGAATATCGATTCCCAGTCTTGATATTCTTACGATTAGGGACATTTAAGGATTTGCTTATAGACTACCTAGTCCTCACAGGTGTGATCGCCACAATAACCCTGGTAGCCAAGTATGAATTCTATGGGCTCTATGAACATGTAATAGTGATCCGTAATACCCCATAATACATGTGCATGATGATAAAAACAGACCGGATAGCCGTATAGGTCCTTCCTCAATTATCATAATGTTATGCCTGTGATTACAATAATAGTCTTGATGTGGATACAACAACTGGTGTTGCTAACAATTGTTATATAAGTAATACGATAGGGATCACGATGATGTTATCATGACTGGCCACAGGCCATCCATGGCAACGGTGATGGTTGTGATGTGACTGGCAACAATGACAACATTGTTTGGTGACACGGTAAGGTGCTAAATGTTAATAGCGATAATTGTCATTGCAAGATATATCAATAGCAGCGTCCACAATGTTATTTTCGGATTTGTTCCACGTGATGGTTTAAGGGAAAGGACAGCCCCAACGAGAGGAAATTGCTGGATAGTCACTTCTAAGTTCCTTCATGCCATACCAAGGAGGGAAAAACATGGAAAAATGGTTTAAGGGAAAGGGCAGCCCCAACGAGAGGAAATTGCTGGATAGTCACACTTCTAAGTTCCTTCATGCCGGATAGTCACTTCTAAGTTCCTTCATGCCATACCAAGGAGGGAAAAACATGGAAAAATGGTTTAAGGGAAAGGACAGCCCCAACGAGAGGAAATTGTTGGATAGTCACTTCTGAGTTCCTTCATGGCATACCAAGGAGGGAAAAACATGAAAATATGGAGATGCGGGGTATCGATCCCCGTACCTCTCGCATGCTAAGCGAGCGCTCTACCATCTGAGATACATCCCCATAATAATATAAAAAATATTAGTTTAAAATATATAACAAGAAAGTAAATATATAAATGGACATAAAAAATAGCTCTCCATCTTTCTTCTCTCTCTGAAAACTCGTTGCCGATTCACAAATTAGAGTCGTATTTCCTCCATCATCGGCGTCGTTATGGTAAGCGATCTGCTCTTCTTTCTACCTTCGCATCTTGTTTTAGGCACCCAATTTCAGATGTCATCATCTTCTAGGATATGCGATTGTTGGGGAAATCTTTCAATTTGGGGGTTCATTCATAAACTTGTTTGGGAATCTTATCTTGCAGGCAAACACTCTGCGATTGTATCTAACATGTATTCGGAACACCCTCGATGCTGCCATGTGCTTACAGGTATACACCTATCCCCCCTCGATTTTTTTCACTAACAAACTAAAAGTCTGTGGTCTCGATTTCGTAAATTTTTTAAAATGGGAAATGTTAAGATGGTTGTGCTGTGATACTCTTGCTCGGCCGTTCGTTTCCGGGCAAGAATCGTACGTGGATAGCGTATTTCCGTAATACTAAAATCAAGTGAAAATGCCGGTTCTAACTTGAATTCCATTTTATAGGGGGAAACTAAAATCAAGTGAAAACGATGAAACCATAGTAAAAGCAACAATTCAAAGAGTTAAATAACAGGAATGACATAAATAATTCTCCATTCGGCTTTTACCTATTCCATCCAATCAACTAAAGTTTTCCACCATTAAACGCGACAGAAGAAACTCATGATGCTGTGCGGCTTTCTGGCTTTGGAGTTTTAAGTGCAGAGGACATGGGAAAAAAAGGAAAAAATTGAGCCGTATGCCTCGATGGCTAACAAAAGCGCTACTTCTTATAGGTCTTCATACCGAGACAAACCTTAGTTCTTATTGACAATTGACATTGATTTGTTTAAAGTGCCTTTGGTATTTGGTTGGAATATTAGAGCTTACGTTTTTCTTTTCATCTTATATATTCGCATCTGCAAGAACTAGTGAGAGAATATTATGGTTAGCTGCACTGCCTATATGAATGCATTTTATCTATGTATTTATTTTGGAGGCCACATGTTACGAACTATAACAAGAAAATTTAAAACCTGTTGAAAACTTATAAGTGCTTTGGAGTTAGTGTGAAGTATACATCTAATAGGATACATTTGGCTTTTATTGATGCATCCATTTTATTTCAACTATAAATATTATAATATACAAGCAAGAATAATAAATGAAATAATAGGTATATAATAATCTATTAAGCATTATATATTAATTCAAGTCAGTTTATGATTAGACATGACTAATCACTTATTTATGGAAGCATTATTTTACGATAAAAGATGTAAATTAAAAATCATTTAAACCCTTACAATTGCATCGACGCATATTGTAATATAGAAAGAAGATAAGCACACTAATGCAAAAGAGTTCTAAAAAACATTTGGTAATATTTTCACTATTTGAATACATTATTGTATTAGAGAAAATGTTTGTACTAGCCGCCCCCCCAGCCCCTGCCCCACACTCACAAAAAACAGAGTAATTTTCGGGCTCCGCCCCTTGATTGGGAGCCTGACCTTGTCATAACTTGCACCAAGTCAAATTTAGTAATGTGAACTTAAATCTAGACAATTAACCGCAACATGGAGTCATGGACAACTAATTATAGACACCTATGTTTTATTTGCATTTTTTAATATATACAGTGTTTAGTCATTAAGAATGAGAACCATCTTTTGGTATGTTGCATTTATCAATTTTGTCATAACTTTGTAGGTTTGGTGAAGTGACAAGGACTTTAACATGGTACCAATGCAACCGAGTTTTAATTCCTAGCACATTTTGAAGCGGACTAAAACATAGAGGCCGACAAACAATTTATATTTACATATTTTCTTACGAGTTGGCCCTCTTAAGAAAACAATCCTTGATCCAACCCTGGTGGCCTGCATGTTACTAGAGAAAATTGACCCAATCTCGTTTTATGGTTGTGTTCTCTGACTTGACAAAATTCACCCGATCTCATTTGATCTTTATCGCTTCCATAACTCTATCCTATTCTTATCATTTCACAAAATAATTATACACCAAACAGGTTATAATCATTACTGAAACTGAGTTTGTATAACTTGGTTATTATGCAGAATTTTCCTTGCCAAGAAGTTGAAAGACATAACAAGCCAGAGGTTGAACTGAAGTAAGCTTTATTTTTACTAAGGATTTTCTATCATTCTTGAAACAATTGCCTATTCCTGTACGTCTAGGTTTATGTTTTAAATTTGACATGTCAAAAGTTTAAATTTCATATAATTATTTTGCTATGTATGCTGTTGGTGAAAATGTTCTAAGCAATTGTCGGAGTCCAGAGTTTCAGGCTATTATTGTTTTGCTTTGTATTAATAACTGCTTGTTGCATGGCTATGTTTTTGGGATGCAACCCTTCAAGAATCGAACGGGTACCTCTTTCTTTGGAGAGGAAAGTTATACTACATGAGCTATACCCAATTTGATTCTTGCATATCTATGTTAATACTGGTTCAATGTTACAAATATTTAAAATATCAATTGGTATATAATACACATCCTACATAATTTTATTAGGTCAAAAATTGATTATTTGATCTTTTTGTACCGTATCTATGGATCATCATGATTATTTATTTCTTTATTTTATTGGGGAGGGATGAGGATGCCCATAAAAACCAGTGATATATGCTGATGCAGTAGTGTGTGCAGTAAGTTACTAATGTAGTTGTTTGATTAGGGAGGGTGCTAAGTGTATGGGCGGGAGAGAGGATGATGGTTTTACTTTAGATTCTCCTCCACAAAGAGCATGTTGGCATGATTTTGATTCATATTCTGCATGCAGCACACATTTTCACTTGAACTCATCCAAATTACTGAGCCAATATAAGCATAGTAGTACTTGGGAAGTTTGGAACCTCACAATTTAGTTATTAGAGTTTTTAAATATGTTTAACTTATCATTTAAGTATTTGATAGTCCTTCAATATGTTGCAGGACCAGCCCAGAACTTTTGTTGAATTCGGTAAGATCTTTCATGCATCATTTTGCAAAATTGAATTTACAATATGTTGCAACTTACATACTTGGCTGAGGTAGTATATTACTTGTATGATTTACTACCATCTTACATTTCTTTAAGAATCAATCACTGATTTTCTGCTTGCTGGCATTTATTTTAACATGCGAGCCTTATCTATTAAAAGTTGTTCTCATTGGTCAGGCATTACTCTTAATCTCATACTATGTGACTGACCCTTGATCCTTTCAAGAGAACTCCTTAACTTGGAAGGTCGCTTTAAGCATGCATCGTATCTTAGTACCCTCGTAAAGATTCAATATCTGCAAGCAGCCAACCAATACAGATATTAGGGGATACCCACCGATCTAGCACTCTTGTCCTTTAACTTTGTTGTGATCTCCTAAACTTAACTTTCTGCACCGATCTAGCACTCTTGTCCTTTTTCTCCATCCAACTTTTTAAAACTCCATTATCTTTCCAACTAAGTTATCCTCTACCTTCCTGCTTCATTTATATGATCTCCTTTAACTAAAAGTCCATGACTTCTGAGCTTTAACAATTGCACTCATCGGCCTTTGTTATACCTGTTGACACATGCTTGGGCATTGCAAATGGTCCCAAAGGCAAGAGCCACAAGTCCTAAGTGCGAGGAACAAATTCCTAACACCACTAAGCGTGACATCAAATAAAGATGTTATCAAGGTCTCTAGGATCTGTTGGATCACTCAAGTGTCACACAGAGCGAAAAATCACACAAAACTAAGTTCCATCAGACAAGGGTCTGGAGACTGCCTCAATAATCCATGAGAGCCAAGTTTAGAATATGTGGGACTACTCGAGAATCCTGCACTGCAGGATGATTGATGCCTACACATGCATGCGGCGGAAATTCTTTGTCTGGCTACTCCAAAAAATAAACTTAAGTAGAATGTGCAACCTCCAATGATTTGTTCCATATATGTTGTGTACAAGAAATGTGTCTGTTTTATATAACAATTTCTATGAACTCAAGCTAACCTTTGGTAGCACTTTGTCCTCAGTGGGAGTTGCGTGTTTGGGCAACTGTAGTACTCATATGGGTGACATGCTATGAAGCACGGATGCCGACACGGGTACGGACGCGGACATGGACACGGGACACGGCATATTTGTATAAAGGTGGACACGGGGACACGACTATATTATTTTTTTAATATATTAAATGATATATATTAGACAAAATATAATGGACTATGAAAAGAAACATATAATAGCTTATCATTAAAGCACAATAAAAAATTAAAAATAGAATCAATGTTATAATTTTCATTCAAAACTACGAGTTCTTTTGAGCACAAACAAATACATATATAAAATTAAAAGCAAAACGCATAAACATACAATCTATAAGTGTCGGACACATCCAATATGGGTGGACATGGCTCAGGTGTGTCGGACAAAGCCGTGTGTCGGACACATGTCACGCGGAGTGTCCGAGTGTATAAGTGTTCGATACATGTCGGACACGGACACGGCGAGCAAGTAGAAGTGTATGTGCTTCATAGGTGATATGCTGCAAAGTCCTAGGTGGGTGTTTTACTTATTTTGTCTTCTGACATTTAGTATGCAAATTCCCTTGTATCACATGCCAATAGCTGAAATATGCAGCATATTATATCTCTAGGTTTACCTTCTTTTCTGGTTCTACGCTTGTGGATGAGAAGTTCATGACATTTTTTTTCTATGCATTCAGAATTTGCTACCATATCTGGTCACCATAATTGTGCTTACATATCATTCATTAATAAGTCGTGGAACATTATGTTGTGATAGGCATTACTAAGTTGTGACATTTAGACCAAACTAGCATACACAAATGACTGAATATAATTAAGTCTTGCAATGCTGTCTGTTGTTCTCTCCCTATTTTATTGTGTGTTTATATCTACTTTTTAATCTCAATGTTAATAATATGATTCATATATCCAGAGATTCCACTTCATGGTAATGCATGCATTCACATGGTATGATAAAGGAATCTATAGCTGGTGTAAACCAATTTAGAAATTAAAATGGAATTATTTCTATCCTTTTTAAAATTTCTGTTAAAGTTTATAGGGAATTATGATTGTGGATCACCTGTCATTAACATCATGTGGAGTTAGATAAAAATTATTAATGGTCAACTGAATACTAGTCACATAGCAATAGCTAACACTAGCAAAAGGAAGTGATATGGAGCAAGTCCGAGGTATGCAACCAACACAAGATGAAAGAATACCAACTCTATTTATTAAATAGGGTGGGGGTGGCTCCCACATTGGTCTAACGGTATAACTCAAAAAATAGCAACATATGTCAGCTTCAACAGATTTGACCCTGTTAATTCTATACCTCTTTAGGTCTAACTTAATATAAATAAATTTACCAGGACCTGTCGAAATAAATTTGCTGATTACACTTGCTGAAGATGAACCGACGCCATATGTCATTTTGCTATTCTTTACTGTACAGTGAAAGCAATGAGATGAAGGATTCCGCCTGTCCTGCTATTCAAGAACCGGCCTTCTGGATAAAAAGGATTGTGTTCATTGAAGTTGTAAACTCTTTATCTAACTTGGGCAGTGTCCAGTTATGTTTGCTGCCCATATTACCTTTTCAGTTCTCTTTCTTTGCCCTTTTTCATTTCCAAATTGGGTATAATTTTCTGTTTCATATATGCCATATTGATAGGAAAGTTTTTCTTTGAACTCCATGTACATGATACATGCTATAATATAAAGTTAGGTTTTCTTGGATCCAATATAAATTGTGATTAGCATGTAATTTCCGTAACCTTAAATTTTTCATTCATCTACATGTGAAATTTCTGAATTTGTAAAATATGTGGAGCTGTCTTGCAGGTTCTGATATGTCGGAACGAGGCAGAAAAATGCTTTATAGAGACGTCCATAAATTCAATTCGTGTAAGCATGAAGGTATGCTTCCAACCATTTCCAGATATTTCATCGTCTTATGAAGTGTGCATCAAACTTTTCTATGTTTCTAATAGAACTGAAATGTTATCAAATTTTTCACCCTCATGTGAGATTTTATGGCATTCCAAACAGACATGCATAAAACAACCTATAGACATGCTTTTGATAAATTCTATTACGATATTATTAAATTGTTTAGTGTTATTGGTAACTATTAAGTATATATTTAACTAGATTTTGACTCCACGCGTTACGTGTGGGATAAAAATTGATCGAATATAATCATAGACGAATAATATTTAGCTATGTTTGAATAAAAGACACAAATATTATTTTTTTATAAATATATTTTCATTATGTTTGAAAAAAGATATATGGTGTTGTTAGTTAGTTCTTGTACTTAGTACAAATATTTTTTTTCATAGACGAATTCGTATGTAACATACAGTTGTTACAACTTAACATTAGCAATACTGGAAAAAAGTACATAAGAATCTTTTTGATAAGAAATATCACATGACAACTTAAATCTTAGATTAACATTTCAAGATTGCACAAAAGTGTTTGGTATTTTTTTTAATATAAATACCATATACTTTGTGACTTGTAAGTAGATATCAAGAACAATCATGATAGCTATATACATACCATGTTTTTTTTTATTTAAAATTCACAAATACAAATGTCAAGTTTGTATTATGCATTATTTCTATGAACCAATGTATAAGCGAATTGAACTTTCTTTCACACAAAAATTCAGTATACAGAGAGGCTCTTTTTATAGCCTTGTTACACAAGTATAGGAAGATATGAGGAAAACAATAAAATAAGGAAGTTACAAACAGATTCTGTTACAAACAGATTCTAACAGATTTTGTTACAAACAGATTCTAACTAATCTGAGAAATATCTTACTGTTGATTATTTCCAACACTCCCCCTCAAGTTGGTGCGTAGATGTCCATCATGCCCAACTTGCTTATGAGTCCCTAGAACACTGCTTTGAATAGTCCCTTTGTAAAGATATCTGCAGTTTGTTCTTTTGTCGGAATGTAAGGCATACAGATGGTACCGGTATCCAGTTTTTCCTTGATGAAGTGGCGGTCGACTTCAATATGCTTTGTTCTGTCATGCTGTACGGGGTTGTGTGCTATGCTGATGGCAGCTTTGTTGTCGCAGTATAGTTTTAGTGGCCGAGTTATAGGCTGCTTTATTTTCTGTAGTGTCCGTTGAACCCACAGAACTTCACAAATACCGTTGGCTATGGCTCGAAATTCTGCCTCCGCACTACTCCTTACCACGACACTTTGTTTCTTGCTTCGCCATGTAACTAGATTGCTCCACACGTACGTACAATACCCTGAAGTTGACTTCCTGTCTACGATGGAACAGGCCCAATCCGCGTCAGTGAATACTTCGACGCTGCGAGTGTCACCTTTTTTGAAGAATAAATCTCTTCCTGGTGCGTCCTTTAAATACTTCAAAACTCTATATGCTGCATCAAGGTGCTCTTCTTGAGGTGAGTGCATAAATTGGCTTATTATACTCATTGCAAAGGTGATATCGGGACGTGTGTGTGAGAGATAGATCAATTTTTCCACTAACCTCTGGTATTGTGGAATGTCCACTGACGGGCTCTGTGTAAATTCTCTGAGATTTTTATTCGGATCTGTCGGTGTCTCCGCAGGTTTGCAGTTTGTCATCCCTATTTCTTTGAGAAGATCGATACTTCCGTTGAGACACGACAATACCTTTCTTACTTCGAGCAATTTCCATTCCTAAGAAATACTTCAATTCTCCCAAGCCTTACTTCGAACTCCTTGGCGAGACTTTCTTTTAACTGGTTGATCTCTTCCTCGTCATCTCCTGTAACAATGATGTCATCAACGTAAACAATTAGTATTGCAATTTTTCCATGTCTCGAGGCTCTGTAGAACATGGTGTGATCTGCCTGAGCCTGATTGTATCCTTGCCCTTTCACAAACTGATGGAAACGTTCGAACCAAGCTCATGGAGATTGTTTAAGATCGTAAAGTGATCTTTCAATCTGCACACTTTGGAGCTGAACCCTTTTTCAAACCCCGGCGGAGGTTCCATCTACACTTCTTCATCCAGGTCTCCATTCAAAAACGCGTTCTTCACATCTAGTTGTTGAAGTCGCCAATCGAGATTTACTGCAACTGACAGCAAGATCCGGATCGTGTTTAGCTTAGCCACAGGTGCAAAAGTCTCCGTGTAGTCGATCCCGTATGTTTGAGTGAACCCTTTAGCAACGAGCCTCGCCTTATATCGTTCTAGGGTTCCATCTGCACGAAACTTTGGTGTGAATACCCATTTGCATCCTACAGTCTTCTTTCCTCTCGGAAGCTTTTCCATGTTCCAAGTCTGATTTTTCTCAAGTGCATTCATCTCCTCGAAAATCGTCTTTCTCCACTCTGGAGCTCTCAGAGCATCCTGTACAGTTTTTGGAATCTCCACAGCAGACACATTAGAGGTAAAGGCTGAAAAACTGGGTGAGATTATTTGAGGAAACAAATTTTGACATTGGATATAAGGGACGACTAGTACATGACCTTGTGGATTTTCGGGGGGCTATGGGAAGATCCAGCTCACTGTGATCCGGTTCTGTTCTTGAGTCGGATTCTTGGTGGGGCTGGACAGAGTCGGCCTCTGCTTGTGGAGAAGGATCTATCTCAATTAAATTCTCCTGTTGTGTTTTTTCTAGACCTGTTTCACGTTGTTTCCTTTTGTAAGTTTTAATTTCCACATCAGCTTTTGGTGGATTTAAATTCACGGGGCAAGTTGTTTTAGGAGTCGGTGGTGTGTTCCTATTTTTATGGGATTTTTCCGGATTTTCTAATAAAGGAACCGAGTTTTCAACATACATATTTTTTGAGTTTTTAAGAACCTTTTTTTGAGTGTCCAGTGAATTTTCACTGTTTTGATTTGCCAGGTGTTCAAAAGACTGGTCTAAAATGTTTTGATTTAAAAAATCTAGATCTTGTGAATTTGTATGTGGGATTAAGTCGAGTATTTTTGGGAGACTATTTTTTATGGAAACCGAGTCTTTATTATTTGTTTTCCCTTGAAGAGGAGGCTTAAAAAAAGATTTATTTTCAAAAAACAACACATCCATTGTGATAAATATTTTATTTGATAAAAGATCAAAGCATTTATACCCTCTTTGATTCGTGGCGTAGCCAATGAAAACACATTTTTTCGATTTTGGATCAAGTTTGCCCCTAGTGGGGTTGTGATCGTGAACAAACACGGTACAACAAAAAATTTTCAAAGGCAGATCCGAAATTGCAAGGCGGCTTTGAGGGTAAAATGATTTTAATAAGGCAACATGTTTTTTAAAATTGAGAATTTTCGAGGGCATTCTATTAATAAGATAGGCTGCTGTTAAAATTGCTTCATTCCATAATGTTTTTGGAACATTTTTAGTGAATAATAATGCCCTAGCAATTTTAAGAATGCGTTTATTTTTTCTTTCAGCCACACCGTTTTGTTGCAGTGTGTTAATGCAAGAACTTTGGCGAATGATGCCTTTCTTTGCAAAAAAATCTCCTAAGGTTTCGTTAAAAAATTCCCGTCCATTGCCACTTCGAAAATTCTGAATTTTTTTGTTAAACTGTGTTTCAATCATGGTATAAAAGGTTTTGAAAACTTGTTCAACTTCTGATTTCTTTTTTTAGCAAAAACACCCAAATGACTCTAGTATGATCATCAATAAACAAAATCATTTTTTCCGAAGACGGATAAAACGCGGGATGGTCCCCAAATGTCACTATGGATTAAGGCAAACGGTGCTGATGGTTTATAGGGTCGAGATGGATAAATTGCCCTTTTGTGTTTGGCAAAAGCACATACTTCATATTGAAATCGAGAAGGATTTTTATTCCGAAACAACTTTGGAAACAAATACTGCATATAATGGAAATTAGGATGACCTAGACGAAAATGTAACAATTAATTCATTGTCATGAGAAACAAACATAGACTGAGAACACAAACTAGATGCAGACTTATTGAGATGCGATCCTTCTTCAAGCAAGTAGAGACCTCCATTGGTCCTAGCATTGCCAATCATCGTCCCCGATTCCAGAACTTGAATTTCATAATGAGATGACATGAATTTAACTTGACACTTAAGGTCTTGAGTTAGCTTTATAATGGAAATCAGATTGCAGGAAAGTTTTGGAACATGTAAAACATTAAGAAAGGTTAAGAAAGGAGAGATTGTGATGGTTCTTTGGCCGGCTATGGCAGAATACGAACCATCTGCAATTTTGACCCTTTTGTTTCCTGCATAGGGTGTAAGTTGAAAATAATGTGAAGCAACTGGTCATGTGATCAATTGCTCCAGAGTCGAGAATCCAAGGAAGTTGATTGATACATGAAAAAGAGATAGGGTGATTGTTACCGATTTGGGCAAAAGAACAGGAGGGTTGTGTTGACGGGTCTGCGGTAGAGTTAAAGAAGGTGCTCCAGTTGTTCCTTTGTGAGTGGAGGCGATCCTGAGTTGATTCTTGACTCCTGAGAACCATCGGACTCGATCTGCAAAACCTGTTTTTGTAAAGGACTCTGGCTGGTGTTCCGACCCCCTTGAGTTCCGGACCTGTATGTTGGTTGATACACGGAGGATACTTTAGTCTCTGTGATGGAGGACATTATGGCTGGAAAAAAAGGAACTGGGATTTCTTTTGATTGAGGAAAAATGGTGATTTTTTATTTTTGGAGAAAGTTTTACCGCTCTGATACCATATAAGCGAATTGAATTTTCTTTCACACAAAAATTCAGTATACAGAGGCTCTTTTTATAGCCTTGTTACACAAATATAGGAAGATATAAGGAAAACAATAAAATAAGGAAGTTACAAACAGATTCTAACAGATTTTGTTACAAACAGATTCTAACTAATCTGAGAAATATCTTACTGTTGATTATTTCTATGAACCAATGCAAATAACAAATTTTATCTATATTTTAGATCATACAAATTCTTTGTCATACCAAGTAAATTTTTAAATAATGATAATTATTTAAATGGTGAAATTTTAGCGTCAACTTTAAAGCAAGTATCGTTTGTGTAAGCAAATGTAAAGCAATTATTGTTATTTGAAATATCTTGTTTTCATTATGTTTGAGAAAAGATATATCATGTTGGTTATATTTGTTCAAAATTGAAAGAAAAAAACCAAAAGCAATGAGACAAAATAAAATTGAAAAGCAAACAAAAGATAACTTTCATTTAAAATTAAAAATGGGCGAATGGGATTTGCCAAAAAGCCAAGGGTAAAAGAGGAATGTGAAAGATCATGCTTTGATTTGCAAAAGATTCATTGGACAAACCTAACTTTGTATATAAAAGATGGCGCTCATGCAAAATATAGTGTGATAATTTAGTGGAATAATCGATGTCCAGATTTGGTTTTTTAAATTGGAAGAAAAACTCTAGTAGCGTAGGTAAGTGCAAGAAAAACTCATTCAGCATGATTATTGAAGCATGAGCATCTATGAAGCACGGATACTTGTATTTGCCTCACATATCGTCCCCGATCGCGTTTCGGAGTCCAAAACTCTCGGAAACTCCCAGATTCTTTCGGATTTGCTCGGAATTGTAAATGTTTCAACTCTCATCAACTTTTCTCGAATCGACGCATCTTACCTTTCTCTAAAAAATAAAGGCACTCAAAAGTTTGAAAGTGCCTTGAATATCTAAAATAATATCTATTATTATATATTGGTATGTATACATTAATATATATTCATATTTAGTGAATTTAAAATCGATATAAAAATGTATCTCGCATTCAAGCTTTTTGGAAAATTGCGAATCCACAAATTCGTATCGTATCCCGTATCCGAACCCGTGCTACATAGATGTGTATTAAAGCAAGACTATTAACCTATCTGAGCTGTAGTAGCATATGTACATTGAAATTTGAATTATGGACTCCTTTGCAACTTTGTTGCATGGTTTAAACCTTTTTTTTATATCTTGGGTGACTCATAATGAGTCTTATTCATACTGTTGACAGGAGTGCTATATATCACCTCTTTATCTCAACAAATTAACTAACACAACCAATTATACTTATAACTAATATATAATAACAAATTATATATTCATAACACTCCCTGCAATCTGGAGTATAGATGTCAATCATGCCAAGTTTGGATAGAAGACAAGCGAAAACCGGTCGAGAAAGAGCTTTAGTAAGAATATCTGATAGTTGAGTCACAGAGGAAACATGCTGGAGTACAACCACCTTATCTGTCATTTTGTCACGAATGAAGTGACAATCTATCTCGATATGTTTGGTCCGTTCATGAAAAACTGGATTCTCGGTAATATGAATTGCAGCCTTGTTATCACAGAAGAGTGTAATCGGAAGAGAAGAAGGAACTTTAAGATCTGTCAAAAGGGAGATAAGTCATACCAACTCAGCAACTGTATGCGTCATAAATCTATATTCAGCCTCTGCAGAAGAACGGGCAACTACATTTTTCTTCTTACTTTTCCATGTAACCAAGTTTTGTACCAGGAAAACACAATAGCCACTCGTGGAACGTCGATCATCAACGGATCCAGCAAAATCAGCATCCGTAAAGGCTGTGAGCGACAACATAGATTATGGTTTGTAAAAAAGACCATGTCCTGGAGAATCTTTGATGTATCTGAGAATATGCTCAACTGCCTTAAGATGGGAGGTCAAACGATTCTGCATATATTGACTCACTATGCTAACGGCAAAGGCAATGTTTGTCCAGGTGACAACTACAACAACTACTGAGCCTTTTATTGCAAGCATATGGGGTAGGCTACATGAATGAGAATCACGTCGGGTCCAGCACATGAATCCTCCGCGTCCACCCACTCCTATCGAACAATATATTTTCATTGAGGCCTTTGGCAACCATATCTTTTCGTATCACCTCCATCCATGTTTTCTTCGGTCTTCTTTTCGCCCTTTTGACATTGTCTATATCGATAGTATCCATTCGTCGAAACGGTGCTTCTATAGGTCTGCGTCGCACATGACCAAACCATTTCGCACCTTATCTTTTCTAGTTACCACACATCCAACGAAGCATTCGCATCTCCGCTACGTGCATCTTCTGTGTATGATACTTCTTAGGAGCCCAGCATTCTGTACCATATAATACCGTAGGCCGAATAGCGCTCCAATAAAACTTCCCTTTCAACCTTAACGGAAAGTTGCGATCGCACAAAATTCCTGTTGTACTTCTTCATTTCAACCAACCAGGTTGGATCATTTGATTAATATCGCTATCGATCTTCCCATCTTTTTGGATGATGGAACCTAGATATCTAAACTGATCGCTCGGTGATGTCTTTTGTCCTTCCAGTGTTGTACCAATGTGGTCTCAACTTCTCTGTTTGTTAAATTTGCAATGCA
Organism: Agapanthus africanus; assembly: GCA_030015575.1. Lineage (NCBI taxonomy): Eukaryota > Viridiplantae > Streptophyta > Magnoliopsida > Asparagales > Amaryllidaceae > Agapanthus > Agapanthus africanus. The sequence continues at coordinate 401,545,962 of CM057349.1, read as the reverse complement.
TATATACTGGCTTAGACCTGCTCAATCTGAACCCTGAGATTCCAACGTTTGCCTCCATAACTCCAATTTGGTATTAACTCCTGCTTTCGTCTCATTTACTAGAACAATATCATCAGCGAATAGCATACACCAAGGTATCTCATCTTGGATAGTTCTAGTCAAATAGACTTTGAGATAAATAAGCTTCCCAACTAAATGTCGATATCGTCTTAGGTCAGGTAGTGGAGGATCCGAGGGAAAACTTAATCGAGATAGCTTGACCGAGAAATCTATATGGGTGTTTTCTGGTTTACATCCCAGAAATCCCGTCTCAGATAGAAGATCAAGTGCATACTTGCGCCGAGTGAGCTGCAATCTACCAGAACTCCATGATACTTTAATTCCAAGGAAATATCTAAGTGGTCCAAGATCCTTAGTATGAAAGTGTGAAACCAGATGCTCTTTCACCTTAGAGATGCCAACATAATCATCTCTAGTGATGATAATATCATCCACATACACCAATACAATTACCCTTTCCTCAGAACGATAATGTGTAAAAAGAAACGTGTCGGCACGACTATGTTTGAAGCCAATTTGTCGTAAAATCATGCTAAAATTTTCAAACCAGGCACGTGGTGACTGCTTCAGTCCATATAGTGATTTGTGTAGAAAACAAACCACAGACTCCGGTCGCTCAAAACCAGGAGGTTGCTGCATATAAAGTCTCTAAAAGATCGCCATTAAGAAAAGTATTCTTCACATCAAGCTGATGAAGAGGCCATGCCTTAGAAACAGATAAGGATATAAGAACACGAACTGATGGTAATTTGGCAACGGGTGAGAATTTCAACATAATCCAAATCATGTCGCTGAGTAAATCTTTTGGCTACCAATCGAGCTTTGAGACGGTCAGTCGTCTCATCTGGATTTTGCTTGACGGTAAAGACCCAACGACGTCCAACAACATTCTTATCTGAAGGCGGATGTACCATTTTCCAAGTCCAATTTAAGTGTAGTGCAGCAATTTTCTCTAATATAGCTGCATGCCAATTTGGGTGTTGAAGTGCTTCCTGAACAGAGAAAGCAAGAGTGACGGCAGACAAGAAAGAAACAAACTAACGAGCAGATGGGGCCAGTCTATAATAGGAAACAAAATTAGAAATCAGATGTGCAGTAGTACATGAACGCTTACTCTTACGTAATGCAATTGGAAGAGAGATCTTGGTCGGAAGGCAACGGTGGTGGAGAAACAAGAACAATAGACTGTATTATAGTACTTGCAGAAGAATTGTTAGAAGAATCATTATGGCGAGGTGGCTGTACAACTTTCTTACGACAGTGGTACGCCTGTGGATAAGGGACTGCATGCTGATCACTAGAGAGCATAGGTTGAACAGGTGAATCAAGTTCCGAGGAAGGTAAGTGTGGAACATGAATAGTAAAAGTGGGGCCTTTAACATGTGATGGAAAATAGACTTGATGTTCTAAGAATGTCACATTACATGAAGTACAAACTTTGGATGTGGTAGGGTCAAAACATACATACTCTTTTTGGGATCGACAGTAACCTACAAACACCATACGACGGGTAGCTCTAAAATCAAGTTTGTCAATATGAGGACCTAGAACATGGAGATAGCATAGGCAAGCCAACATTTTAGGAGAAATGGTAAAATGGTTATCTTGTGGAAACAAAATAGAGAGAGAACCGGTTGCCTAGGACCGGAGAATGCATGCGATTGATATAAAAATATGCTGCTAAGATTGCAAAATTCTATAAGCGTTTAGGGGCATGCATATGTATAACAAGAGACCAAGCTACCTCAAGCAAATGGTGGTTTTTTCGTTCAGCAATCCCATTTTGCTGAGAAGTATAAGAACATGAAGTTTGATGCAATATACCCTTGGTCTGACAAAATACAGTAAAATCCTTGCTAATATACTCCTTATTGTCATCTGAACGAAGAATCTTTATCGGAACACCAAATTGATTAGTAATCTCAGCTGCGAAGATTTTAAAGGTAGACAATTTCAAATCTATTACGCAAAAAATACAACCAAGTCATACGTAAATGCTTATTGACAAAAGTTACAAAATATATAAATCCAAATACACTAGGAATTTTAAAAGGGCCCCAGATATCGGAGTGAACTAACACAAAAGGTAAATCATGTCTTTTATTAATTAGAGGAAAAGAGGAGCGATGATGTTTACCAAGAATACAAGATTCATAACTGAACTCTGATAAATTAAGAGAAGGCAGCATATAATATAAAGAAGAAAGAGGATGACCAAATCTCCGATACCACTTGACAGTAGAAACAGCTGCAGACGTACTGAGAAGTTGATCAACGTAATTCAGTCTATTTTGTTCATGTCTCCCACCAATCCGCTGTTTTGTTATAAGATTCTTTTATCATAAAGTGAGATGGATAAAATATTACGGAGCAGTTAGAATCATTTGTAAGCTGACCCATAGAAAGCAAGTTTTATTTTAAAGGACACAATTAAAACATTTTTAGGTGTAAAAATGAAGTGATAAATCAGCAGAACCAAAAAGAGGTGTGGTATTACTATCAGCCATGCAAATCAACTTGTGAGGACTAGAAGTAATTTCAGATGGTCTATCACAAGACATGATGTGAGGAACTGGAATCAGCGACCCACGAATTAGAATGAAAAAGGAACGATATACCTGATGGAGTAAAAATGCTGGCAGGAGCTACAGAGGAGAGGAGATAACGTAACTGGCCCCACTCAGCACTGGATAAAGATAAATTGCCGGCAGAAAAGGAAGATCGGACAATAGCAATCGGTGTGGATGTCTGGTGAGGTGTAGGGTGGCGCATTAGGATAGCCAGGCTTCTCCCAACAACGGTCTACACGATGATTAGTGCAACCGCAATAAGAACAATAATGGCGAGCTCAGCCACGACCACGAGTACAAGCAATAATAGGAGAACGATCACGAGCAGTAATTGAGACGGAACCAAAATCCATGATGCAGAGGTAAATCATGAAAGAGCGAGAATAAGAGGCACAATCAATCAAAACCAACAAAATCCATGCGGAGGCGACGGTTCACAATCCCCTCTCAAACATAGTGGAGCCAGAGCGAAAAATTACTGTAGCATATCGGCAAAATTACTGTAGTAACGGCGGCAAAATTACTGCAGCAGATCGGAGAAAGCTATGTAGTATATTTGCAAAATTACTGTAGCATAGCGGGCGAAGACTAACAGATCCTGTACAATCACTGGAGCAGATCGGGTAAAGTACTGCAGCAGATCAGAGAAATCACTGTAGCATTTCGGCAAAACCGCTGTAGCAGATCGGTGCAATTGCTGCAGCAGACCGGAGCAAAAAATACCGTAGCGGATCGGAAAAGTACTGTAGCGTGCCGGGTGAAATGGCAACAAACTTGGGGTCTAAGATGGTCGTCTTGGGTTGAGGATGCAAGGAAGAAGTGCGAGAAGAAAAAGAGAAGCGGTGGAGGAGACGGTGGAGTGGGGGCTGCACTAGAGAGGAAGACGGGTAGGGTTAGAGGATTAGGGTTTGGAAAAGAGAATTAGGGTTAGGGGTTTAGGTTTTGGGAAACTAGGGTTTCCTCTCAATTCTTTTCAAAGCTCCGATACTATGAAAGGAACTGAGAAGAAATAATTTATTGGCATAATTAGCATAAGAGTAAATACAATCTATGTATAGAGAGTTATAGATCACCTCTCTATCTCAACAAATCAACTAACACAATAACCAATTATGCTCATAACTAATATATAATAACAAATTATATATTCATAACACATATATGATAATGATGATTAATTTTCTTCTCTGATTTGTTATGATACACATTTCCTGTTTATCACAAACTTTCTTCGTTCAAACTGTCAGTATGAAGAAGAGTAGAACACTGCAATTTTGGATTTCTCATTGAAGAAGATTTATCATACTATTTTCGCCCCCAACATATATCCATTTAAGCTGTTAGGAGAGAGCTCTATATATGTGGATCCTGTTAACACTTTGCAGATTTTGTGATGTGCTAACTTGTGATGTGTTTCTCGTACCCTCTCACCTAACTTGATGCGAAATTAGAGGTGTTATTCAAATCATGCTTTATCATTGCTGTTACCTAAAACTGTAATTTACCCAGGACAATATTCATCTCAACCACTTTTCTGGATACTCCTCACAACTCTTCAGGGAGATCAAAACGTATAATTTATGAATGTAGTGGAAGATCAATTATCTGGTTACTCTTCATAACGACAATTGCTTTCCGTGGGAAGTTGGAGGGCACCCTGATCTTTATGCACCATGTAAAGCTTAATCTAGTGATTTGGCCTTCTTGTTTTAGGCTTATATTGTTTTTCTTTTTTCAAAAAGGCTGTATCAATATATTATCTATTTCCTTTTTCTGTACATTCTGTCTGATAATATGCATCAATATGTTGGCTATAAAGCAATATGCAGGAGCTATACCAGCCATTTTATTTTACATGATTTTGAGAAACTTTTGGCCTATCGTTGTGCATACGATTTATACAATTTCTTGAACTTGCCATTACAAGTCATATTTTATACAGATCTAGGATTTTAACTCGCTTTTACCTTTACATGTACATGATGGAATTTTTCTTGTTTTTTGGTGTTCAATATAGGTAAAGCAAGCAGATGAGCTTGAGAACATACTTGCGAGAAAGTTCCTTAGATTTTTATCTATGAGGGCAGAAGCATTCCAGGTTCTCAGAAGAAAACCAGTACAGGTACTTTTATGTGCTTATGCATGAACAGAATTTAATTAAACCTATATTAAATCCCAGCCGCTCCACCATAAGAAAATTTCCTGGAATTTCCAAACACAATTCATTTGTTTCTTTTTCCAAATATTTTATTATAATGTTGGTCATGCCATCTATTATCAAAAAGTTTTGAGTCATATAACTTGTTATTATATAGCTCAATGGACATTGTCAAATGATCCTTGATATTTAGTATTATACCAGACAACTTTCTTTGTAGTGTTTCTTCTCATGTTTTAACCAAGGTTTAAAATCTCGGTACCGGTACCGGTATTAAACGATCTTTTTGGGGATCATAATCGGTTATCTCATATTTTTTTATCGTTTGACTAAACAAGTTTTTAAAATTTGTAAAAATTGTAGTTCAATTTAATTGTAAAAAAAATTGACATATTTCTTAGGAGTTAATTATGTGTAGAATTGTTTTTTAAGTAAGATGTAAAGACACGGCAAACTTTTTGACATTTGATTAGTAATTAACAATGTCAAATAAAGCAATAACCAATTGGTTAAACCAATACTACGATCTAAAATCTCGATATCATAACTCAGACGGTCATTTTTAGGATCGGAATCGGTCATCTCGGATTGGGATAGATTTTGAACCATGGTTTTAACTATGCAATTGGGCAAGACTTATAGAGTTATGAACCCAAAACTTTGGGCAACAAATTGACATCCACACTGAGCCTTGTAAAGAGGTAGAACCAAAACTTTATCATTTTTCACTATAAGCTGGCGCCCCTAATTAAATAAAGAATATGTAAGTAAATTTGACACAGACCATTTTCTTCCTGATTCATTGGAATAATTCTTGTTATATATGCTTATTTGAAATATACCTTGTTCATATTATTATCCTTCAGTTCTGATGTTTAGACTACGAGGAAATAGATTTATGAAAGAGAGCACAAGATGTTTTGTTCACATAGGATGTGCTTGTCGTTTAGATAAGCAGGAAGATATCGTTGATAATTATGTATCAAGTGTGAGAAAAAATGCTTGTAAGGATAATGTAGGATAAAGAGTCTAGCTACACGCTCCCAGCTGTATTTATTGTTCCCATGATTCGTTACCTTATGGAATTGTAAATGCGCATTACTTTTCACATGGGTTACCTAAACAGCATATGCCTCTTTCAGGGGTATGATATTAGCTTCCTAATAACAAACCAACATTGTGAAGATATGCACAAGCACAAGCTTATAGACTTCATTGTTCAATTTATGGAGGTATGATTTCTTTTACCTACAAAAACTTAATTTCTGAGTTGTCATTGTTGTTAATGTTTACTCGTTGTTGTTGGAGGCACATTGAAAAACTTTCTTATTATAATGTATATAGTGATGATTATCTGAACTAGGAATTCTTTTAGTTTTTAGCTTGTAGGCGGCATCTAGATCCAAATTGCTCAGGCTGCCTCATCCATAATTTTCACATTCCAACAAATTGAAATTCTGTAGTTGCGTCATGCATGAATCTAATTTGTACAACAGTACAATGATGGCTAATCCTTGCCTGGGAAGATAAAATTGCAGCTGCCGTTAGTTTTTGAATTGCTTGGAATGTCAGTCTCCTAGTCAGACTTCTTTCTCCTAACAACTAATCCCTCCGTTCACAATATAGGTCTTTTTTTGCGCTCTTATTTTTCATCAATATATTAGTCATATAATATCAAGAAGAAACTTTGATTACCAATACATAATTAATACTAAATTTTCTGAACTAACTCTCAATAAATCCCATGCTTGTTCAAATATCAAGAAATTAATGAACACTTAACAATGATAAAGTGGAAATTTACATTTATAACATCATAGATTTAAGAGAATTCAATCTTTTCTTAATAGGGGTGTAGAAGCAAAAAAAGACTTATATTGTGAAACGGAGGGGGTAATTGATAAAACCTAATTTAAAAGAGTCTTAGCTCAAGTGGCAAAGACACTTTCCCACTAGGTTGGAGGTCCCAGGTTCGAAAAATATAAAAATGATAAAATTTATTTGTACATAGGGTTTGCTTATTTTCCCCTTTGTATTGGTTGAACTAGCAGGGTCCCCTGCGCAAGCGCAGGGGCACCAAAGTTTCCATCCGTATACCAAAACCAAAATGAATATTGTATTAATCGACGATTTCCCAATATATCTGCAGTAAGACGGTTGTTGCAAGTTAAAAAAATTCCATGATGAAGTTAAAGTGTATTACTGGAGTCTGTTTACGAAATTTTGCAACCGTGACGGAACTTAAAAAATGACGGTCTTCCACATAATTTTCCGCTAGATGCCAATAAAAAACACGGATGATCAAAGTTTCCATCTGTATATATTTGATAGCAAAATGAACAGTGCATTAAGCAATGCTTTTCCAATATAGCTGCAGTAAGATGGCTGTCGCAAATTAGAAATTTTCCATGACGAAGTTAAAATGTATTAATGAAGTTTATTTACAAAAGTTTAGACAAAATTGTGAAAATGAGGCTCTTCCACATAATTTTTCGCTAGATGTCTAAAAGGAGCAAGGAAATTGAAAGTTAGTTTTATATATAGATATATAATATACGGAAAATGAGGGGCTTTCATGCAATTTCCTGCAAAAAGACAAAATTGAGCTTGAAAATTCCAAGCTAGCTTCATGTATGATATATATAGATATATAGATATGAAATAAGGGAAAATGAGGGGATTTCTACAATTTTCCACTAGAGGACAAAAAAAAGCTTGAAATTGGTATCTAGCTTTCTACTCCCCTATGTGTGTGTGTGGGGGGGGGGGGCGCGTGCGAGAACGCGCTCCTTGAAGTTGTGACCTTTTTACAATTTCATTTCCTCCCAAATCTTTCTCCCGAGAGTTTTTTAAATAATAAGGTCGGACTCATGTGAGATCACTGTCTGCTCTAATTAAATTGGGTGCATTTTCTCTCCTATTGTATCAAATGCTTACTTTAAACTTGTGACAAAGTCTAGTTCCCTACAAACTCTCCAGAATTTATTAGAAATATTAAGATGGAGAATCGCTGAGTAGTGTGTTACTGTGAAGGTTATAGTCAAGTTAAGACCTGAAACCTCTAACAAAGTTTTTGCACTGTTGTCTCCAATTATGATGGAGAGTTTCTCAGCTTAGTAAATAAAGACAAAGGTAAACATTCTCTTATGGTCCTTGTGAAAATTTCTTAGTCTAACAAAGTTTTCCAGCAAGTTAATGAATGCAGAGTCAACAATCTTGCGCTCCTTATGTGAATTTCTTAAACTACCAGTAACCTCAAAAATCTAGAGAATGTCTCCAATTATGAAACTCTTCCAGATGCTTGAATAGTCATTCTATGTGCCTTGGCTCTGATCCCTGCCGAAACACGGAGACGCGACCGCGTTGGTTCGTCTTGCCTGAATTTGGGAGCAGATACTAATTGATGCTATCTGTCCACCTCTCCGAAGATGCCAAGTTGATTTATGACACCATGTATCGAAGGTTTAAACGGATGCGGCTGATGTAGCAGACTTCGTCAGATTCCCCCTCATTTGAAGGGTTTTTGATTGTGGGGACGCTCTTCTCTGCAGGCGCAAGCCCCTGCAGTTAAGCACGCTACCGCGTCGCGGTAACCACTTTCTCATTCTTCAGATGGTCACTTTGTGTCGTTTGTGTTTGTTTTGTTTTTGGTTGCCCGTGGATTGTATACGGAGACTAATTTATGTCGTCGCCCATAGGGCGTGGATTAGTCCAAATCCGTATTCTTCTTAGATTTGGGTTTGGAGTTGGGTTTAATGATACGTTAGTCTCATTTGGGACTAAGATCAACTTAAACGTTTGTTAAGGATACGTTAGTCTAATTTTAGACTAAGATCAACTTAACGGGATCGTTTAGATCCGACAAAAGAGCATTTGGACTCTATTGTTTAGTTTAGGGACATTGCGGTCGATTGGTTTAAGGACATTACGGTCCCACAGTCCGAGGTTAAGGACATCATAGTCTATGAAATGTATGGTTGTCGGGACCTGTCACCTCTCTGAAGACGTTGAAGGATTACAACGACAAATATCAGAGGAGTAAAGAGATGTACCCTTGAACCAATTTTGGTTGAAAGATCTGTAGTCCAATTTGGGGTTAAGATCTGTTAAAAGATTTATGACCATATGGGCTCAGTTAATCTGAATTTGAGGACTTATGGCCAATCTTGGGCTAAGTCCAATCAAGTTAAAATGTTTAACATTTATTTTGGGCTTTGGAGCCTTTATTTGGGCCTGGCCCTGACTGTGTTTTTGTCTTTTACTGAATGCTGAGCATTCATCAGAGCTCTGGGCTTTGTTAAAGAACAATTTATATTCTATTAGCGCAGCACATGGTGCGCTTTGCGCCAATCAAAAAGCGCAGTGCGCTTCTGCCAAGTAGCGTATACATAAGGGACACGTGTCGCGCTTAGCGCTAAGCGTCAGATGATGGGCGCATTGCGCCAACTTATGAGCGCAGAGCGCTATTAGTTCAATGGCGCATACGTGAGTGACACGTGGTGGTACGCCTGGAGTTGAGCGCCAGCCCATGAGCGCGGTGCACTATTTCAAGAGTGCAAAGCGCTAACTGTTAAGTGGCGTCTACGTGAAGGACACGTGTTGCGCTTAGCGCTGAGCGCCAGACAATGAGCACGGTGCGCTATGTTTGGAGCGCTGAGGCTCTGCAGCGCTTTGCGCTAGATGTGGAGCGCTAAAGCGCTTTTAAATTAAGAGCGCTATAGCTCTTCTTTTATGCAACTTAGATCAGTTTGCGTCCTGAGAGTTAAATTCTCTTCAAAATTCTAAGAACAAAGTTCTTATTTTATAGGAGATGTTCCAATCTCTTATTTTAGTGGAAGGCTTTGTCTTTATGGATCTTTGATCCTAAGAGAATTGAATTATTCTCCCCTCCTTTTATGACGAGATGATCTCTGAAAGACAATTTGTCTTATAGATTTATGATCTGTGAGAAGAATTATACTCTTTTTTTTATGATGAGATCTTTTGATCTCTTTATGAAAGATCTCGGTCTTATAGATCTAAAATCTGTGAGAAAGAAGTAAATTCTTCTTTTTATTTTTTCTTATTTTTGAGATGATTTCATCTCTCTGTTCATCAATTTTTTTTACCTGAAGAAAAATATTCTTTCTCTGAGAGCTTGGCTCTTCTTTGTGAAATCTCTCAAAGCTTATAGGGGGTTTCTCTCTATGCTTCTGTCTTTCTGTATATCTGAAACTTGAAGTCTTCGGGCCTTTTTATAGGGCAAGCTGATCAGTTCAATCAGTTAAGGAGATCTTTTCTCCAATTGATTTGGGGATTCCCCACTGTTGGATTTTTGATCCAAGGGCTTCTGATTTACAGAAGTCAATCTTCTTGTTTTTAACAAGATTGGGAAATCTTTTCATACAGAATTTATTCTGTATTTTGGTGATGTTTAATCACCATTGGATCATTTGATCCAACGGCGCTCTGATTTACAGATCACAAGCTTTTTGTTTGGAAAGATTTTGAGGAATCTTTCCTTAACAGAATTTAATTCTGATTAATTAATGATTTATCATTATTATTGGATCTTTGATCTGACGGTGGGGAGATTTTAGTTCCAGCGCTAGCGCACCCTAGCGCACCTGTACTTTGCATGTGGTGCGCTGCTTAGAGCGCAGCACGTGTTTTGCACGTGGTGCGCTGCTTAGGGCGCAGCGCACTTGGCGCTACTTCAGAAGCGTTGCTTCAGAATGTTTTAACTCTTGGCTTTGAGGCATTTTTTACATTCTTTGCATGCGGAGTTTTTTTCCCTTTATTTTTTTCATTTTATTGTTATTATTTTATAAGGGAGCGGGTTTTGAGCCAAAATTTTGGCGGGAACAGGCTCATTATGAAATTTCCAGCTCTGATGTATAGAATAGTGAATATATCTTGTCAAGTAGAGAATAATGTCTAAGCAATATGAAATTGATAAGGGTGTAGTAGAACTGTAGAAGTTAGTATCATCAATGTAGATCCACTTAGAAAAGAAATGTAGTTACTTTCATCAAACAGGATTATGAAGGCATGATGTGAGAAAACAATGACATAACAAGCGATTAGTAGCACGGCAGTGAATACCTGGATATTACCAATAGGGGATACAAGGTGATAAAAGAGCATATTTATTAGCTTGATACTTCTTATCGAGAAAACATAGTATAAAGGCCATGTCAGTCTGAGCAAGTCCATGGAGCTTTGAGATTTGCTAAATTCACCACTGAAAAGTGCTCTGCAAACAACAGAATATAATTTTTGTTCTGAGAATTCTTATGATAACAATCATGCTGCTGATCTGAAGAACCATGGGATTAATAATTCAAACAAGTAATGATCGTCCATCCAGCTCTTGTGATGACAGACATGACTTTTGATTTCTAGCATGGATATTCTATCAGCATCAAGTATAAGTCAATGAGGAAATGATGCAGAAATATATAGAGGGTCAAAGACTTGAGTATTATATATCTTACATTTTGCAATAGGCGTATTTGTTTTATTTTATTTTGTGGTATCTTGATCCTTATCTGGTTGGGCACAAAATGACTATTTCTAGGCGTAATTTATATATTGGTTGTATTTAAATCAAGTTTGGAGTTCTGTTGAGGGTTGAGATTTGAGACTAGCCAGAATGATTTGTAAGTAAATTTTTACTAGTTACAGGTAAGGAAATAACTAATAAGTGAGGAAAAAAAGGGTCGTAGCTTGTAACAACATCAAGTTTCTTATGAGCACGGGTAGAATTTTTGCACTGGATATCGTCTAGAAAGGTAATGATAAAAGCCTATCTTAAGAGCTAGATTAGTCTACATTGTTTTGATCTTCGGTTAGATCAATAAAAGCTGATTTATTTTCTGCTGTAATGTAGATATCAGCACCTTTTGCTTCAAATTAGCGCTGGTAGATCTTTTCAGAATCACTAATTGGTACCAACCCTTGGTATTGTCACGAGTTAATAAAGATTAGACCCATGCACGACCGATCTTCTTCCTAAATAAATAGAGTTGGTCTCCTCTCTTTGTTTCGGTTGCATATCTTGAAATTAACTTAGCATATTCAATCATTTGGTCTTTTGCTGTGGGTCTCTACAGCTCTCATATCTTATCAATTCATCCCATCCCTTGGTCTTTATTTTGGTTGTGATTGACAAGTAAAAGGTCGAGCTTGGACAAAGATGGCCATCATTCAACAAAAATGTGAAGACAAGGATAAAGGCGAGTTAAAGAGCGAAATTGGATTTTTTTTTGTTCTTTTTAAAAGAACTTCCATAGGTTAGGAGGAATTTCTAAAACGTCCGACATTCTATTTTCAAATACTCAAATACAGTTTCTTAGCTAAAAATTGGAGGGAAGCAAGGCATATTTCAATTGTAAAATTGTTTAAATAGAATTACAAAAAGGTGCACACACATCTAGATCCCCTCCAAAACCAAAGCAAAATCATCTTTGATTTGTACTTTTCCTTTCTTTAATATTTATATTTTGCGATCATGAAGATGTTTTTTTACTGTCATTTGCTTTGCATGATGTAGGACATTGACAAGGAAATCAGCGAGTTAAAACTTTCAGTGAACACCCGTGGCCGCCTAGTAGCGACCGAGTTTCTCAAGCAGTTCATATGAAGTGCCTTTGTTGATAGAAAATACCTTATATGATGATGAATCCACAAGCCTGCTTATCTTTCTTCTGACAAGGATGTAGGGAAAAACTCCTGTAATGTTTCAAATGTTCATGAAAAGTTTTTTGTCAAGACATTTGTATTGTGTTCTTAGGGAACATGGATTTTTTGTGTTCATGAAAACTTCTGTAATGTTTCACGTACACATTTTTCCATAGTGAAGATGGATTTTTTGTGTTCGTCTTTTTCCCAATATCAGAGTGATTAGGGGCACTTTATGCACCTTAAAAAATTGAATCATTAAATTTATTGACACCAGAAATTATTCAAGTATTTGAGATTGCATATGATCGAGTATTGCATACATCTCATTCTGTACCATGAGATCCATCTTTTAAATAACAGCAGCAGCAGCAGCAGCAACAATAATGTTACCGAACCAGATTGCTACTCTCAGATCGAAAAATAAAATAAAAAACAAATGCATAGACATGATGAATCAACCATCCATATATCACAATATGTAAGCACCCTTGGATGCATCTTTGAGAGCCTTCATAATCTCATCCGACCGAACTCCTTCATTAGTATAAACAATGAGTGGGCTATCACTAGGAACGATATCTTCTCTTTGGTAGCTCCCTGCGGTTCTCAAAAGCTCTTCGGATCCTTTTCCAACGATCCCCTTCATTATCACCGTCTTATGGGACCCGGCTATGAGTAATTCATGGTCAGTGTCTCCCTTTTCGCCAAGGATCACGTAGATGTTGGCCACGCTCAGACCCCAACGCACGAATAGATACCTTTTGATGATAAAACATTGAGTGTTAGCTTTCCTTTGATACAAAGAGCATGATAAAAAGAGCTCCGAGAATTATATTGTGATATTCAGATTTTGGACAAATGAAATGCAAATTATCAAATCAAAGAATCTATATGTATATCATAGCTTATTTCACCTTGAGTTCACTGATGAATTATTCCTAAGGAATTTGTACAACAAATTAGGAAGGAACACTGAAGGAGCCTAGCTCATGCAGTAAAACTTTGTTTTCAAATGTGAGTTAGGCTCCAATAAATATTATCAATAAGAACTAAAAGGAAGGAATTTCATAGATCCGACGGGTATCTTAGCATTAACCATGTCTGCTAGGATTAGGAGATCTTGATCAAATTTTCGTCAGTACTAACATAAATAGATTTTCTTTTTCAAATTTAGAACTTGGCATATTAAGTTGGGTTTGATTTCTATATTTGGGGAATTGACCTCATATATAATTATGTAATCAATGGATAAATAAATGAAGAGTGAGCAGAAATTTCTCCTAACAATGAAAAATATTTACCTGAGTGCTTGAGACCGAGATGCCAAAAGAGGAATAACCTGCAACCGCGTAGAATTCCTACAGTACATAAGATGGCATCGGATCCCCCGCATCCGAAGCTTCTGACGCAGCTCGTCGACCGGCCTTGCCTGAAACGACACGACAATTCACTCAATACCATAATTTCCAGAATATAAACCATCCTATTTCAAGAAAAAAGACACGAAGTTATAAACCTTTGCCGAATCTTTAATAAAAAACGAGACACAGTGAGCATTGCATGATGCCGAATCCTCCACAACTTCCTGAGAGTTCATCAACTTCGCGATGGTCCTCTTAACTCCATTGTAACCCCAACGGTAGTCAATGTGTGTTGCATAATCTGGGTCTGCACGTAATTTTCCATCCGCATCCATACACTGCAAAGTACCGGGATAATACACTTCACTTCCACTACTGCATATCAACGCATCGAAATCTGTAGCCTTGATTTTTCCCAACTTCAAAAGGTCAAGCGTTTCCAAAATAGGCATCGCGGTCGATAGAGCAAACCCCGATATCCTCGACATCTGAGTATCCAATTTAATAGCTTTAAAAACTTCCTTTATCACCTCGAGTATTTTCTTCTCAGGATCTCCTTTGTCACTATAACAGTCAAGAGCTATCACAAAAAGTCTTCTTCGTCTTCGAAGAAGTGGGTATTTTGGTATAGTGTTACCCGAATTTTCCGCTTTTTTAGTCGGATTGGCTTCAAGAGTTTGTTTCTTTATCTTGTTGAGGATTCTTTTAACTTGGTCGTTTACATCGGGTTCACCCTCGGAGTCATAGTCCATAGAGCCATTGAGAGAACCCTTCTCACCATCAAGAGAGAGACCTAGCGCCGACTCGTGCACGTCTTTTAAAGAATCTCCAAGAGATTCCTCAACGGTGATGTCATCAGCTGATGTGTCGGTGTGCCATTGAGGATGCCTCATGCGGCATGCTGCGATTCGTGCGAGATAAGTGCGGCAATGCGCAGGCCATGAGAAGAGATGGATATTTCTTAATGCGTTCTTCTTGCACTCGAGCCATAGGTTTTTATCGGCAACGAGCTTTAGAAGGGCATCGGATATGGCTTTTTGGTCGTGTGGGTCTACAAGGAGCCCGTTGTTGAGTGCCTAAAGCAAGATGAGAGGGCTTTGTTAGATATATGGGCAGAGATTTTGATATCAGAGCACCAGGTTTTATGAGATTCTAGGTTCAAACCTCAACTATAATTATTTTTTTTGGCACTGACCCATAAGTCCTAACCTAAGCACACAACACATCCACTCATACCACACACAAGCACACAACACACACACAAAGGAGGCACAAATTTGCCCCGAAAGCGTTAATGTGTGGCCACTTCCCCTTCTGGGTTCGAACCCTGCACTCTCCCCAAGAGAGAAACCTCATATTTAATGATTTAGAATAATTTATTTACGTCCAGCTACTATGTCTTTTCAAGTCCCATGTGGCCGAAAGGGCCACATGGTTCGGTTTGACATACTATGTGTATCCGCAAATCATATGCTTAAGCTTTTGTGTAAAGTGTTCTTTTTTTGTAAGCATAAATGAAGTAAATATTGTGTAGGAATATAGGAATACCCGATGAATGTCGACAGGACCTCCGTTCCTGGTAGCCACCATTGGAAGTCCATGGGCTGCCGCCTATTTTTATTAAAACATATTCAATTAAGGGTCACACGGAGAATTTTAACAAATTGATATCACTAGCATTCATAGAACCAGACTCGCCTCAATTAGAGTAAGACCAAAAGGCTCAACTAGTGCAGGATTGATAAAGACCCCCTGCGAACGAAATCAGTTTAGGTTAGCTATATGAAATTTTGAGAAGCAGAGAAGGGTATTTTCTCATACTTAATTGCTTACCTTTGTTTTCGCAGCAAGCCTGTAAATGTCTGGTACATCAGCCTGCTTATGGTGTTTTGGGTAAGCCACTAATCCATATAAATCATACTTGTCTATCAACTTCAAGATCGTCGTGAGAACACTAGCGTTGCCCGATGTCATTTCGTCGATGTCGTCCCTGTTCCCCATTATCAATGTCTGTATGAAAAAGCAAAAAACATTTAGTAAGCGTAATATTTGCCTGAGATTATTGATCGATATAATGCATTATAAGTGATGGATCAAACAATTAAAAAATGGATGGCTTTTAAACACAATAAAAATGTCATACTTAAGGGGCACTTGATCAAAGACATAGAAAGTGTCAAATTGATCAAAATTTCATACAGATAGATCACTCTGTGTAGAACAAGGTGGCTAGAACGGATCGTCTATTTGATGGTCGGATTGGGCTATGCAATAGGCTAGCCGACGGTTTACTATCAGCTACTAGCTGATAACCCGTTTCCTCTTAATAATTTCGTAACATCCATCGGCATCTAGTTCATTTTTATCCTTATATGCAGATAAATATAACTTCATACTATTTGCCTGCTAAAGTGAACTTTTCGTCATCTAGCTTTAGTAATGTACACTTCATTTTGGTTTGGTCGAACATGAGACTAATTTAGTTTTATTTCCCACACAAAAAGAAATTTGAAATGTAATATATGTATATATGGTACTAAATGAATCCTTACAAGATTTGCAAGGTCTCTTAATGGACGGCATTCCCCAAAGGCTTTCAAAAGGGTGGTGATGTTCTTTTTAGGGTCTGGTCTGGATAAGGCCAGGATCATCGGCTTGTGAGGATTTGTGAAGAAGCGCATCACCTGAGACAAGGCATTTCAAGTTAAACTATGCAGAAAGACGTTCAGTTTTAATTCTAAGCATGGGTCGTTCCGCAACACAAGTAAACTTACTTCAGCCCAAATAGGCGGAACTGATTTAGGAGAAGCCCCATCTGCACTTATAAGTGCTGCAAGATCTCCATCTGTTTCGGATGTCTCTTCCTGAACGATGACATTGCTGAAGTCCATACCAGGAGTAATAACCTGCAAGAATGTGCTCATGATTACTCTTTGTCGACTAGATAACATATTTATCTTTCAATTACTTCATGATGTATTTCTCCTTATAAAGATTTCTTTCCTCGATAACTTCCCTAACTATCGTTCATACTGCTACATCACATGATTGTTTCCTCTATATGTGCTCTAAGGGTGTATTTGGTTCCTTGCAGTTAGAGATTCAATGCATTTCCAGCTACATGCATATATAACTGGTAAGGGGAAAGTCCATTTCTTTGTTTGGTTAGACACCTACTATATTTCAAGAAGAAGAAAAAGTGTTTGATTGGTTGTGATTGTAATTGCATAATATTGCAGTCAACTATGTTTTCTGTGATTCAACAGTCATAGTTGGAAATGCATTAGATATAGTGTAAGCTTTCTAACTCAATTTGTAGATAAAACGAGCACGTTCGCATATCCCCCCCCCCTTTGGGAGAATAGAAGGTGGATAATTATGCTAACCCAATATCGTTTGCATACTCTATATGTACTATAATTTTTCTTTTCCACAAATATAACTTCCGATATACCTAGCCCCAAATCTATCAAGAAATAAGCTGCTTTATGGTATACATATCTTGAAAACACTTACCACCATCCTTGGCATGTAACGGCCATGCGAACTAACCCCCCTCCGTATTCGAGCTCTCAGTACCTTCTCAAGCTTGACATCAAATCCATCATACAACCCCCACTGCTCCTCAATCTCTTGCTTTGTACTCGTAATCACAAGTTCAGAAGCATCCAATGACAACTCTTCTGCTTCAATTCTCCTCATTATCTTATACGTCGCATTGATATCCTCCTTAGACTGCCTTCCTTGCTTCAAAAGCTGTTCCAACTTATTCCTCCCCAAAGAATGACCCGTAAGCACCATAGGAACATTTAGGGCACCCGAAAGCAAAGCAGCACAATCTCCAGCATCTGCATAATGCCCATGTATAACATAAGGCCACACGGGTTGACCTTCTCCGATTTGTTCTCCTAAAACTTTAGACATATTTAGAATGTGGACTAGAGCTCCGTCTACAAATTCTTGGATGTAAGGCCAAAGTAATTCTTTCCGGAGATATTTATCTCTCGGGCCACATGGAATTCTTATGATATAAGCCCCGGCACTTTCTCCGGCATCATTTCCCTCGGTGTCATAGGAGCC
The DNA here is from genome assembly GCA_030015575.1 of Agapanthus africanus. Classification (NCBI taxonomy): domain Eukaryota; kingdom Viridiplantae; phylum Streptophyta; class Magnoliopsida; order Asparagales; family Amaryllidaceae; genus Agapanthus; species Agapanthus africanus. The sequence goes on along the minus strand of CM057349.1, from coordinate 401,528,068 downwards.
TGAGCTTAACATCTCTGTTGGCTCGCCGTAGCTCCAGTCGACATCTGGAGAGGAAATTTGGCGAGTGAAGAGATCTACTCTGTAGACTCCTGGCATCATGGAAAGGGCACGAGCAAGTTCCACTACGTATTTTATCTGCATGGATAAATGATTTCAAATTTATTGTATTACGTTAAGATATATAAATATTGTATTCCTGTTGGTGAAAATTAGATTTACCTGGCCACCTGTGTCTGAATCACGACCAAGCTCCATATTATCTCCACGGACTAGTCCGTGCAAACTAACCAATAAGAGTGAAAACGAGTTTTATTGGAAATAGTTTAATTTTATAATGAAAATGAATTACAAACAACAATTATTTACTTAATATTTTAGTATTCAAAGAGAAGAACTTGATGAGAGTTTGTTATAGGGAGGAGAATTTTCTTGCCCATTTCCAAGGCAGTGTGATATTTAAATTTTGGAACTGAAACTTTATAACTGTTAAGTCGAACACTCGGTACAACCATATCGTCCACGTAACGATATATGTTACAGAATTGCATCAATTCAACCAGAATATCATCTCGAAATGAGTCAATGTGGAAGAAGAGCATATTTTGGGAGTACTCTCCCTGAAATTCATAAGAGCGTCTCATTGTCATTGACGGATAGGTCCAAACTCCAAAGACTTGAAATTTCTTTGCAGAAAACCAACAGGATGAGCTAAAATGTAGACATCCTATTAAGGCTTGAAAATCATCCAAGCATCAAGCCTTCAGACAAAATCTTATTGCATATGATCGTAATAACAAAGTGGTAAAAACAAGAGATTACCTAACGAGAACTATATACAGCTTCTTTCCCTTGTTATCTGCTTCAGACCAAGGTGGGACTTCAGAGAAGCTCCCCGAGAGCTGTTTCTTGGGCATGTGCGCCAGCTCAGAGACATTGTCGCCCTTCTCCCCCTCAGACAAATCTTCGGACATGTCATCGGTGGCTTCCCTGCGCCCCTGCTCCTGTTCGTACCTTCGGTTTGCTAGCCTTTGCAGATCTTCCAATTCCACCTGCCCAACATTTGATCACCGTAAAAAATAAGGATCCATCATGGTCGTATAAACTACCATATCTCAGTATCAGTAACAATCATGAATTTGCTATTTAAATAGGGGCTGTGCCAGAATAATTTTTCCTTCTGTTTTTTCCCTTTTTTTTTTTTTGGGGGGGGGGGGGGGTTGGGGAGGGGGAGGTGATTTTTTATGATAATATTGTGCAACACAGGATTGTACTGAAATATTGTCAAAAACATTCTAATTTATGATAATATCGACTAATACAAAATTATAATCATCAATTGCCAAATATATTCCAAATTAGAATATATGAATAATTATCCAAACATTTCTGAAAAACAAGGAATGGTAATGAATTATGCTTCAGAAGAGGAATATTGAGAAATAATAAGGACAATTAACATAGACAAGGTACCAAACACTAATGCTTAGTGAAAGCTTTTAGGTGTTAGTTCCAAGTCATTTGAAAATATAATTCCGGAATTTGAAAATTCATGTTTGTCCCGAGTTATTTAAAATTGGAATTTGCTTAATAGTGTTGGTCAAAACTCGCATTTTAGAATGTGAGAATTTGGATTTTAGAATTTATCATTCAACTTATAGTACAAAAATGACAAAATCAATCAATCTTCAAATCACCATGTACCCCTAGGTTTTCTAAAATGACATAATGTACATAATAGATCAAAATTTAAATAAACTGTTCTACCCGGCATCGTCACCATCGGCTGTCGTTGCCATTAACCGGATATCGGCCGCCGCCCGCGACAGCCCGCCGCCTGTCGCCATCGACCATCGCCCGCCGCCTGTCACCACCGACCATCGCCCGCCCCCATCACCGTCACCGACCGCTGTTGTCGGCTGACTGTTCGCACCAATGTCATTAGTCGACCGCCGCCCATCGCCGTCCCCGCTCGCAGCTGCCGCCAATCGCTGCCTGTCATCGCCTCCGATCGCCGTCCTCGTCTGCCGCCGCCTCCTCCGATCGTCGTCCCTGTTCACCGCCGCCTATCGCCGTCCCCGTTCGCCATCGCCGCAGCCGCCGATTGCCCTCCCCCATCGCCGCCTCCGATGGCCGCCGCCGCATCCGATCGCCGTCCCAGTTCGCCGCCGCTATCACCGCGTCGCCGGTCGCCGCCTCCAATCGCCGTCCCTATTCGTCGCCGCTACCGACAGCCGCCCGTCTCCGCCTCCAATAGCGGTCCCCATTCGCTGACGCCATCGCCGTAGCCGCCGACCGTCGCCCGTCACCGCCGGCCGACGATCGCATTCGTCGCCACCAATCATCCTCCGCCATCGATCGGCGTCCATCGAATCTCCGTCGATTGAGTATTAACTAACGTCCACTATTAAATGTATCGCCTTAAATTACATATGGATCTCTATAATCAAATGATTAGTATTTTGAATAGAAATGAGTTTTATCAAAATGACGGTCATTTCATTTATTCCGGATTGTAAAATTATCTGGGACTAACACCCCCTTGGTTATTTTTGAGGTTGCACCCTTTAAACAATTTAACAATCACTCTGAAGAATGCTGAACAGTATACTAATTATTTCAACTTCATGCCTATTTAATGTTTCATCAACTTGCAAAATGCAGTCCTAGTACTATTTGATATTGATTTTGTATCAAAGATACTAATCTCTATATCATATTGTTTGACTTTCCATTGGAAGGTGATTTTGAACATTCATATAAAGAAAGATTAACGAAGAAAAGCCCGCAAGTGATGAAGTATTTCATTTTGTGACAAAAAGCACAAAAGTAGACCAAATTAATGACAGAATCAGACAAGCTTCCTGATGTCTGTCATTTGCTAACTTGATAAATTTGTTTTACATGTAATCTGCAAATGAAAAATCCCATTTTGAAGGAAACTAAATCAAAATGACACAGAAGAATAACTATAAAAGGACGACTAAAAAACTCAAAACAATAACTCCTGTAGTCCGTTAGCTAATCCACATTTTCCAAAAATTACTACTAAGACACAGCTCTCGCATTTCTTGATTCACTATTTGAACCATAAAATTCAGTCAAGGTGACGCAGTAATGGGGATGCATAGCAAAAGGATCGAAGACGCTAAGAAAATGAGTAGAACGGAAAGGATAACTGGACCACCGATCGTAAAACGATCGATGCCGCAATGCCTAGGAAAAGTCGCTGGAACGGACACCTGCGAGGGGTATAAAGGGGTGATCTTTCGGATAAGTCGCCGGAGCAAGGATTTGCGAAGGATGGGTCGGATGGGTAAACGAGTGGTATTTTACCCGGAACCAGTTTAAGCAGCGGCTGAAGCATAAACGGATCGGGTGCCGTCGAATTCTCGACACAAGAGCAACACTCTTAAATAAAAGATAATTTGTTTATTTCATAATTTGATTCTAAAATATAGGTTTTACAATAGGTAGGTTCTATAAATCTTACAGTGAGAAAACAATAAATGAAGGCGGTGTTCAAACTTCTAAACATAATTGTTGATGCTATGAACCAAGAGTAATAAACGATAATCGAGAATGTTTAAAACACCAATATAAATGCTTTAAACATTCTTAATTAATGCTCCTACATCAGTCTCCCCTTCCTCTAAAGAACTCGTCTTCAAGTTCGGCTCTAAGTATTGCGGTGTTTCGAGAGAGAAGTACTCAAAGAGGTATACGACGTTGAAGGTGAGTGAGATGTCCATGTCATCGGGTAAGTCAATGTCATAGGCATTGTTATTAAATTTATGCAGCACTTGAAATGGTCCAATTTTCTTGTTGGATAGTTGGTTGTAGGTCCCAACGGGAAAGCGCTCTTTTCGAAGAAACACCATCACCAAGTCATTTTCTTTGTACACTTTCGATCGTCGGTGTCGGTGTCGATCAGCAGCAATCTTGTATTGAGCATTAGCCTCAGTTAGACGTTTGTCGAATCTCATCATGGACCATTTTGTTCCGCTCCATCATGTTCTCGACTGGGATATTTCGGCCTGGTGTCTTTGGTAAGGAATCAAGGCCTAACACATGTCGTGGCCAATGAGGGTAAACAATGTCAAATAAAGCTTTCCCAGTGGATCAACTCTCCAAGCTATTGTAGGCAAACTCCGCTTGGACGAGAGCGACGTCCCATTATTTTGGCCGAGTCCCTACAATGCTTCTTAGTATATTTTTGAGAGTGCGATTAACGACCTCCGTTTGTCTATCGGTTTGAGGATGGCTAGTGGTGCCGAACTGGAGTTCAGTGCCGAGTCTATCCCACAACGTCCTCAAAAATGTGAGAGGAACTTCACGTCTCGGTCGGAGGTGATGGTTTGTGGTATACCATGCAAACGGACCACTTCTCGGAAGAATAGGAAGGCTATGTGTGTCGTGTCGGTAGTCTTACGAGTGGGAATAAAACGCCATCTTCGAAAATTTGTCCACCACTATAAAGATAGAATCGTTGTCTCTTTGTGTATGAGACAGGCCGAGTATGAAATCCATCGATAGATCTTTCCACGGGCCGTTTAGAATAGGAAGAGGTTGGTAGAGGCATGTATTTTGTACTTGCCTTTTGCCAACTTGGCATATTTGGCACCTTCTAACATGATTGCCAGCCTCCTTCCTCAATTGAGGCCAATAGTAGCGCTCCTCCATCATGGTGATGGATTTATCATGGTCGAAATGACCTCCAAGGCCGCCTATGTGCAGCTCGCGAACAAGATGCACGCGAAGTGAGCATCGAGGAATACATAGTGGATTTCCCCTAAAGAAATAACCATCTTGGATGTGGTAACCACATGTTGTTGCTTCAGCGTTTTCGCACTTGTCCCAAATTTCTCTAAAACCTTCATCTTCGGCATACAACTCTCGAAGATATTCGAAGCCTGTCATCTTATGATGTAAGGTGATCAGCAGGTCAGCTCGTCAGCTCAATACATCAACAACCTTGTTCAGCACGGTAGGCTTGTGTTTTAAGATGTACGTGAATCGCTGAAGGTACTCAACCCAATGAACATGCATACGATTCTGGTTACGTGTGTTGTCGATAAACTTGAGTGCTTGATTATCAGTGTGGAGGAGAAACTCTTTGGATGAGATAGTGTTCCATCTGCTTCAAAACTTAGATAATGGAATAGAACTCAAGTTCATAGGTTAACCATTTTCGACGAGCTTCGCTAAACTTCTCGCTGCGGTAAGCTATCAGTCGGCCTTCTTGCATTAGCACGACTCCCACACCAAACTTGCATCACTGTCAACCTTGAACAGCTTGTCGAAGTCTGGCAAAGCAGGGACGAGGGCGGTAGATAGCTTCTCTTTAATAAGGGCAAAGCTAGCCTCGGCCTCTTCATCACAACGAAATCTCCCCTTCTTCATGCACTCCGTGATGGGTGCCATGATGGCGCTGAAGTCACGGACAAATCGTTGGTAGAAGGTGGCAAGGCCGTGAAAGTTTCGGACTTCTGAAACAGTTTTTGGCGTCGACCACTGTCGAATGGCTTTACTTTGTCTTCATCCACGGCGATCCTGTTAGCTCTCACCACAAAGCCCAAAAAGACAAGGATACTGGTGAGAAAGCTGCATTTCTTTATATTTGTATAGAGTTTGTTCTTTTGCAGCACGGTTAATACCTCTCGAACATGGCTAAAATGTTTGGCCTCGCTTTTATTGTATACAAGGATGTCATCGAAATATACAACTGACTTATCAACTAGAGGTCTAAGGACATGGTTCATCAGTAGATTAAGGTGCTCGGGGCATTGGAGAGGCCGAAGGGCATTACAAGCCATTCGTAGAGTCTTTTTGTTTTAAACGCAGTCTTCCATTCGTCCCCAAGACGGATACGAATCTGGTGGTAGCCGCTCAACAGATCTATCTTGGAGAAGTCTCTGGATCCGGACATGTCCAACATATCCTCTAATCTTGGTATCGGGAAGTGACATTTAATGGTGATGCGGTTGATAACTCGGTTGTCCACGCACATTCTCCACGTTCCATATTTCTTCGGAGTGAGTAATGCGGGAACGACGCACGGGCTAAGACTCTCCTGGATGAATCTTTTCTTTATTAAATCCTCGACCTGGTCCTGCAAGATTCGGCACTCGGTCGGGTTCATTCGGTAGTGTGGCAGGTTCGGTAGACGAGAGCCGGGTACGAGATCGAACTCATGCTAAAATTCCACATAGGCGGCAACTCGACTGGTATCTCTTCAGGGACGTCTCGAAATTCGTCAAGCAGCGGTTGAATAGCAGTGGGAATGTTCGGTCATGGCTTTTCTTCTTCTCCAGTCATGACTGGGGCATAGATCACCCCTGTGTCCTCGGTGTCTTTCTGAAAGTCGGTCTCTGTTGTCGACAATCAGAAGAGGCTTTTGCTCGAATGGGACGTGGTTCAGCTTGTTGTTAGCCATCATAGGGTGGAGAGTGATGCGTCGGTCATCGTGATAAAATGCGTTGTGTTCTCCTTTGCTATGTACGTGACATCTTTATCAAATTGCCACGATTAGCCTAAAATAAAATGGCAAGAATCCATGTCTACAATATCAAATATGACAGTATCATGATAATTCTTACCGATGGAGAAGGATATTCGAACTTCAGAAACCACCATGTTGTGGCCTTCTTGGATCCATCCAATTTTATACGGCGCATGGTGCTTTTTTTTTTGACTAAACTCATCTTCTCCACCGTCCCCTTTGGAACGGTTCTCGGTGCAACCATTATCAATGATAATATCGCACACTCGATTCTGAGCATTGCATCGAATTCAGATGACGTGGCGTTGAGGTGGCTCTTTAACTTTTGGCGCAAGCAACAATTGTCGGACAACACAAACTAGTAACTCACCGTCTTCTTCAGGATTCATGTCCTCCTCGACATAAACTTCTTCGTCATCGTACTCTACGATATTGGCACTCAGTCATATGGGGCATCGGTTAGAGTAGCAGCCTAGTTGACCGCATCTGTGGCACTTGCCTCCTTTGGGTTTGGCATAAGGATTGCTGTTGACAGGTGTAGGAGCTTTCGGTGCGTTTTAGGGATTGACGATTCAGCAATGTTCTTGCCTTTGTTGAGTGCGCGTGGATTTGGCAATTGTTCAAAATTCCAAGAGTTTCATGTAGCTGGACTTCTCGTATAGCTTCGGTGCATAGAAGACTTTGGCTTTTTGATATGTTGCTCGGCTCGCTCGGCTAAGTTGACAACCTCATTAAGCGAATAGATATTTTGGAGATAGAGACGATCATAGATGTCTTGTTTGAGGCCTCCAAGATATCGAATCACTTTTTGCGGGTTAGTCTCGGCTATATTGTTGCGAGGGGAAAGCCGATAGAACTCTTGGTGTATTCAGATACAAGTCGGTTACCTTGCGATCAGTCTCGGTAAGCGCGGTAAAGTACTTGTTCATAGTCGGGTGGAAGGAACCGGGCACGCAAGAGTAGCTTCATTTTGTGCCACTCCCGAACGGGAGGCCTGCCTTCGCGTACACGAGAGAACTCAAGTTGCCCCCACCATGCCGAAGCACCACCTTTAAGTCGGTAAGCGACAAGTTTCACTTTGTGATCCTCAACAATCTCTATGTACTCAAAAAACCGCTCGATCTCGGTCAACCAGTCAAAGAAATCTTCAATATGCCGACGTCCGTTAAATAATGGAAGGTCCATTTTCATTTTGAACTTGTCGCCGTTGTTGTAGTCATCTCGGAATTAACGATCACCTTGGTTGTAACGCCTTGGCCAGCAATCGCCGGGTTCATGGTTAAGGACTTCATCTTCATCGAGGTCGTTGTTGATATCACGGGGAGGTGTCGTCTCGGATTTGTTGTGTGAAATCTTGTTGTTGGTAGCCAGCGATGTGACGGCGTTCAGCCCTTACTGTGTTGTGCGAGCATATTTCATCATGCTTATATCAGGGATGGAGATCTTCGGTTGGCCCTTCAGGATCCTTTGATGATCCGCCGAAGCGATCTCGGATGACTTTCATCATCTCTCCCATTTGTTGGGTGAGATCTTACACGTTGGTGTTGATGGTATTTAAGTCGCCACGGAGAGTGTCGAATTCTTCATGGGTGACGGGGTTGGACATCGTGTAGACGGTTGGTGCTCTGATACCAACTGACACGGTAATGAGGATGCGTAGCAACATGATCGAAACCGTCAAGAACACAAGTGGAGCGGAAAGGATAACTGGACCACCGATCGAAAAACGATCGATGCTGCAAAGTCTAAAAGAAGTCGCCGGAACGAACACCTGTGAGGAGTATAAAGGGGGGAGATCTTTCGGGGAAGTCGCCGGAGCGAGAATGTGCGAAGGATGGGTCGGATGGGTAAACAGTCGAATTCTCGATACAAGAGTAACAATATTAGATAAAAGATAATTTGTTTATTTCATAACTTAATTCTAAAACATAGAAAATGAAGGTCTTTTATAGGCTTTACAATAGGTAGGTTCCATGAACCTTAGAATGGGAAAACAATAAATGAAGATGATGTTCAAATTTCTAAACATAAATGTTGATACTATGAACCAAAAGTAATAAATGATAATCGAGAATATTCAAAGCACCAATATGAATGCTTTAAACATTCTCAATTAATGCTCCTGCATCACAAGATTAAGCATTAGAAGAATATAAATACACACGGTGAAAGATAGTCTGAAATGTCAAGAGCACGGCTACGTGATAGTGTGGTTAGAAAATGTACATTTTAAAATATGAATTTGCCAAGTTTTTAGAACAATCCAATTCATTAATGCTAGACGAAAGAGAACTGCTTTAATAAGGAAAACATAAATATAACTCTGAACAAGGGTCACCTAATTTAATTAACCATAACAAGGAGACTATTGTATATGTAGCTTTAGTGCCTTGCTATCATTAAAAGTTTCAACTGTGAATCTCCCTGTGCTGCATATTTTCCATATCTTAGCAGAATGAAATGAGGAGATCTCTATAATCACTAATCACAGATTGTGTAGTTTTTAAATTTAGCCGAAAAATGGAAAAAAGGAATGTGTGGTTTCTATTTATTGGGAAAGTAAAGAAAAACAGAGCGAAGGCATCATCAATATCTTCAGTTCCTGAACCAGCGGATATGAAATCCTGAGCTAGCCAATTATTCTCATGTACCTATTATTACCAAAAGATCTTATTGGCAAAACCAACATCTAATAGAAATTAGTGTTAAATGTCCCTTGCACCAAAACTCCAAAGTTATGAAGAGTGTTGAGCGGATATATTTTCATATTCTAACATGCTCCCACTGGTTGAGGACGACTTTTTGCATGGCGATATTTTTCTCGAAATCTGTAATTAAATAGTGCTACCGGTGTGAATCGTACCTGGATGGGCAGATATCATGTTAAATGTCCCTTTCAATGCACCAAAACTCTGAAGTTATGATGAGCGATAAGGAAATATATTTTATATTCTAACATTCAGAGAGCAAAAAGGAAAAAAAACAAAGGAAAATGAAATGCAAAAAACCCTAGAAATATGAGTGATGACAAGCTCCGGAACTAACCAACCTAACGAACTACCGATCATTAATGAATGCTGGTGAGGTTGACACCAACGATTATCAAAAAATAGAACTAATCTAACAAACAACAAAAGGGGGAAAAAGAGCAGTGTAAAGACAAGCAACTCCAACACAACATCCTCCCTCAATTTTTCAATCTATGAATTCATTCAACAAAATTCATAACTTGTGTGCTCTCTCTACCCATAACTTCCATGAATATAGGCAAGCAATTAAGCAGAGCAACCCATCGAAATCCAATCTTTCACAAACCGCCCAACAACTAAACCAAATCAAAACAGACCCATTTCAATTAATAAAAATATAAACAAAAAACTATAGAAAAAATTTCAAACCTGCTTCTTTTTTCTAGCAAGGTGCCAGATTCTCCAACACATATTCTCCAATCTGGAGCTCCTCTCCCTCTCATTTCTCGTCGCCACGACCTTGATCCAAGTTCGATGAAGGTCGGTCTCATCGACTCCAGTCACGACCTCCTCCACGAAATACTTGGTCGGATTGAACCCCACCTCCGGCGGCACCGCCGCCTCCCTCTGCTCCGGCGCCACGCCGCTGTCGAGGATGGCCTCTAGGTACCCATTGATCCACTCGTTGCCTGCCATCGAAATTTATGATTAAAGCTGAGGTTTTTATTTATTTTTTGGGGGGATTTTGTTTGAGTTTTTGGAGGAGAGGAAGGTGCTGGCTTTAAAAAGGTATAAAAGTGGCTGTGGTTGTTTTGGTTCTGAAATATGATGACACGTGTCAGTATCAGTGCCCACACTTGAGAGGGGTTTGGGTGCCCTACGGTGCTCTTTTTGGTTACAGGACTATGAAATTTGAATTTCCAAATAATGGAAAAAATACGGATTAATTAATTTTGTGTTTGGTTGGTATTGGATTCCTATTGTTGGGTTTGTAAATTCTTCTAATCCTTATTTGGTTGGGAAAAAGTAAAAGGGATTTGGATCTAAGGCTCAAAGAGAGAGGGGATTTTTTAATAACTAAAGTACGCGTGCCCCACATGAACAGTACGAGATCTTTTGTAATCCATAGTTTTTTTTGAGGATTCATGAATCCAAATGGTGAGCCTGATGGATCTCTGGATCTCCTTCAGATGTTACCTTCCGTTGATCTGCAGTGAGTGGAGACGAGCGGCTGAGATTGAGTTGGGAGGTTGCCTCCTGAAGCGTGTGGATCTCAATGGGCTTGAAGTGATTGGAGCCGAGCTACCTGCAAGGAGGTCCCGGGGTGATTGTGCCACCGAGGACCCTCCGACGTTCAAATTAGAAGGGCTAAATGGGCAGAGTAGCGGCCTATTGTGATAAAATTGCCTTACCTGAGTCGTCTGAGAGAGGGGTTTATATAGTGGCAGCCATGGGCTGGCGGCGCGCGAGATTCACGCCGGCCGTTACGCCCCTGGCGTTACGCCCGCGTGAAAGGCGGGATTCCCTGCTGATGACGAGATACACTCTTTAATGGGGGAACGCGGTGGCGTAGAACGCGGGATCGTGGGCGGCGGGTATCTCGCGTGTGGCGCAATTCGCGGAGCCGTGGCAGAGACGCATGCGATCAGTGCTGTGGGTCGGTCGATGAGACCGAGGAAGCTAAGCTCGGCGGGAGGCTCGGGAACGAGCGGGAGGCCAAGCGAGCTTGGTTCTGTGATAGCTCGGAGGCGAGCTAGGAGGCTGAGGGAACTCAGCGTGTGGGAAGGCTCGGAGGCGAGCCTGTAGGGTTACCTAAGACGGCAGCAATGTTTCGGGAGGTATCGTCCATGCCAAATTCAAAAATTTGCCATTTTAGCTAATCCTAACTAAGAATCGTTAACTAGAAATCGACGGAATATAAAATGCAAACACTTTGCAAGTCTGGTGAGCAAGGAATACAATCTTTGTAGACCGGTTTTTCACTTCAATAGCTCTGTGTAGTAGTCCCTTTCGCTGCGATCGTGAACTCCGGACTCTAGAGAGACTCCCATGAAAAAACGAATATGCTTGCTTCGAAGATTTCGAGGCCAAAGATGATTTACGTCGAGGAGACACTAACACAAGCTATCTCTTCACTAATTATAAAATTAGTGAAGCAAACACCCTATACAAAATGGCAAGTAGCAGAGAATGATGAAGTAGAAAGTGGGCTCACTTTAGGTTTCATTTTCTCACACTTTTTCTCATATCTCCATTGAAGTTAGAAAGTTTTGAGGAAGAAGAAGAAAAAGAAGAATGAACTCATCATATGAGTTATCCTTATGAATTATTGCAACCATGGGTGAGTTAAGCTCTCATGCCTAACTCATGTAGACAATAAACCAAGGGCCAAGATTAAGGGTTGGGTTAACTAATATTCTAACGAATGACAAAAGAGTGGACTTTGTCAATTTTTCTACAAGCTTCATCTAAGCTTGACAATATTGACCAAGTCTTCTCTCTTTTGTTATAACTTAAGAAATAAATAAAACCCTAACTTAACCCTGGCATGGTTTAAGTCTCATACACCCATATTGCTATGTATCATCAAGCATGACACAAAATAATGTGCGCTTGCATATATCACATATATACAATGTGCACAAACCAAGTGAGAAAAGAATCATAAGTGAGCTAATACTAGTTAATGTAATGTACTATATCTAATATATAATTATACATTAGATTATCAAATCAACTCTTGATTTAATAATCCGGCTATATCACATATAACCGACTAATATCATGTGTAACAACTTATCGAATCAACACTTAATCCGATAACCCGGTTATATCGCATACAACCGACCAATGTCACATATCGCGAGAATACAATACGGTATCTCATACTCGTATCAATCTCGGTCCCGCACATATTACATATGTGCTCCTACTCCGTTTCGCTTGAGCCAGGAAACCTCTGTATAGGACTCTAAAGACTCGTCAATACGCCGGCAGTAGGTGATGATCATATCAAACACCCACAAGCCGCAAGCGGTCTGCTAAACGTAACGGCTACCCGGGTATTGAGCGATCAGAAGATCAACAAACAAGCATGCTCGTACTCCTGCGAATCCAATCAGTAACACTACCGTACAGTCTGGTCTCTTCGTCTGATATGTCGCATATCTCGTCTAGGGGTGGTAAATGTCAGACCCAGTAACTCGAAAAGTCGTGCCGATATGAGGCTCATAACGGGTCGAGAAACTACTGATAACACTTACCAGTATATCTCTGAAGTAGTCTTGGTCAGGGACTTCCTGTTATAGCCAATTGAGCACAGTGCAACATCAACTCCCAATACCGGGAGAGACGAAACCCCTCCTATCGCTCATTGCCTCCATATGATTCGGGACTGTACCCAAAAGCCACCGTTTTGCACGTTCTCTTGAACGTGGTAAGGTGGAAATCAAAGCACAGTGGGAATCACACAAGACTCTATGACGATCTCGGGTCTACAGACTAACCTATACCAGTGTCACCAGAGAACTGCCATCTGACGTGAAGTATAATACCATCTGGGAGTTCTCGGCGAGTCCGTTCAGTGTACCCAGTCTCCACTGAGCACCCGTATACTGTCTCTGATGTCAAACACCAATGGATATGGGATCATCCATCGCCCATCTACATGGGTCGAGAAGCTATACGCTAGTCTACTCTGGTATATCGATGCCCTGTCTCGATACACCCTCGACTAGGAATATTTGAAGGATATACTTAGCGACTACACTATCCCCACTAGTATGATCTGCATCATAATCCTGGTAGTCAAGTACTCATCCTAAGGGGTTTATTAACATGTAACATAGAGACAATTAGTGTACATGTTAAGTTAAAAAGCAAGCAGATAGCATACTATCATGTTGAGCAAGAAAGTCCTCCATATATATGTCCAAGCATCCACTACAATATACATCGTATGTACAGTAATGTCCTCTAGGGCATACATATCACTAACAATCTCCCACTTGCACTAGGGCCATCTGTTGTAGTATCTCATACCCAACAATCAACAGTGGTTGTAGTATCTCATACTCAACCATCCCATAAAAGTTTCTACTGGGAAATAAGCCTTTGTGAGTGGATCCGCGCTGTTTTCCTCTGTGTCTACTCTCCTATCCTCGATCTCCATGATCATGTGATACTGCCTAAGAATATGTCTGGATTACTGATGGGACGGGGGTTCCTAGGCCAAAACCACAACTCCATTGTCACACAATGGTAGGAACTTATATACACCCAGACCGCCTCTTTGGTAGCATCGTTGGTAGCGATGTATCCAGTCTTTATCGTCTAGTTTGCTACGGTATCTAGCTTGGACCTCTTCCAACATACCGTTCCTACGCTGAGGGTAAAGACAATGTCTGTGACTGACATTCAGTCGTTCTTACCACCCTGGAAGCTATCCAGTGATTCTGCCCAGGATCGATTGATACCAACTCACTACACCTAGTGAGAATCCTAACATCCACTTAGATCTATATTATAGATCCAAAACCCAGGATTTAGGAGGTATCACATTGATCCTATATGGAGAATCTATGTGATAAGAGGAGATTGACCGAGCGTAGCATAGGAAACTACTTTCCTATCAAGAGTATGCCATTCACGTACAATACGAGGTCACCACCATACTCCCTACTACCTTTTTGTATATACAAGGTTCATCTACCATTTTGATGAAGTCAAACTCTTTAACTAGCATATCAAAACAGACATTCTAACTCCGTGATACCTGCTTTAACCCATAAAGCAACTTGCACACGTTTCCACTGCTCCCACTGTCTACGAAGCCCTCTGGCTGTGTATTTATAGACGCTCTCTTCTAAATCACTATTTAGAAAAGCAGTCATGGCACCCAACCGCCAGATATCGTAGTTATGATATGTAGCAGTGGCAAGTAGGATCCGGATGGAATTAAGCATAGCTTACAGGAGAAAAGGTTTCATCATAATCCACACCTGGTCGATGACGAGAACCTTTTTCAATAAGTCTTAGCTTTGAAAGTCTCAACTTTTCCATGTACACCAAGTAATCTTCTCAAGATATACTTGCTTCTGATGGGGATTTAACCCTTCAGATAAAGCAACCAAAGTCCATACTTTGTTGGTGTATATGGATTCCATCTCAGATCGCTTAGTACCCAGCCATTCTTACAGAGTCCCCACTCTTGATGGCCTGCTCAAAACTAGTTGGGTCATCATCTCATGATGCAATCCTCGCTTCCACTGTCATAGAGAAAACCGAAGTATCTCTTAGGTGGATGATGAACCCTACCAGATCGGCGGAGAGGCTGAGGTTCGTCGGGAACTATTGAATCCTTCGGTTCTACCAAATCATCAGCTGTAGTTTGTATAGCTAGAACTCCTTCCAGTTCTACCTCATGACCACTAATTTCTTCACAAGAAATTCCCTTTCCTAAAGGTGGTATACTAAGAAAACAAAACACCTTTTGCTCTTCAGTGTGGTAGAAGATATTCTCTTGCGAATGCTTGGGATATCAACAAACTTCTACAGAACTGACCTTGCCTCGAGCTTGTCTGGATTTTGCTTTTAGACACAGGCCGGACAACCCCAAATCTTAACTTTCTTAAGAGATGGGCTCTTCCCATACCATATCTCATATGGAGTGACAGGCACCTGATTTGGTTGGAACCCTATTCAATAGTATGCAGCTTCTTAAGTGCATAACCCCTAAAAGGAAATATGCAACTCAGTAGTACTCATCATAGAGCACACCATATCACATAAGGTGCGATTGCTCCGCCCCGATATACCAACGTGTTGTGGTGTATACGGAGGAGTAATGCTGAGAAAGAATCTCATTCTCCTTATGAATAGTCCAGGAATTCCGTACTCAAGTATTCTCCTCCTTGATCACATCAAAGGACATAATACTTATACCCGTTTTGGTTCTCTACTTCTATCTTATATTCTTTGAATTTCTCAAAAGGTTCAGACTTGTGTTTCAACAGGAACACATGTGCGAATTTTGAAAGATCATCAGTGAATGTAATGAAGTACAAAGAACCAGTCCTGGCATGTGTAGACAGGGGACTTACATACATCAGCATGTATCAATTCCAAGAGTTCACTAACTCTTTCTCTGTTTCCAATAAACGGAGATATGGTCATCTTATCTTTATGACATGACTGGCAAGTTTCACAAGATATAAATTCAAACTGATTTAAATATGCATCTTAATGTAACTTAGCTAGTTGGGTCGTATTGATATGACCTAGTCTACAGCGCCTTAAGAAGGATTCATTCATTTCTGAACTCTTCCTCTTTTGTGTGTTTTGTACGTTAAGAACTGTAGTTTGATTTAGAACGTATATGCTTTTAGATAACGTGCCTGAACCGATCAACTCTTAATATAGGAAATGTTCAAAACATTATCCATCAATACAAAATTATATCCTTCTTTACTAATAAAGAGACTGATATGATATTGTATATCAGGTTCGGTATCTAATAACATTCGTTCAGAATCAATGTATTTGGTAATACATGGTGATAACTGCCAACATACTTGGCGGCAACACTTGCACCGTTTTTATCTCTTAAAACTTATCACCCATTCTCAGTTCTCTACCTGTCTGTAGCCTATGTAACATATTACATATATGGGATCCTGATCCGGTATCTCATACTTAGGACGTAGAGGATACTGAGAAACAGTTCTCGGTAATGAACACACCCGAAGAAAATGCATCAGCATACACTTTCTTCGTTTGGGTGGCACGGGAATCCTGGTATTCCTCTATTTCCTGCTCGGTCTTATAACAATTATAAGTTGGAGCGGGACCAACATTTCCCAGCTCAGTATAATAAGCGGGTTCGGTCAATACATCCATATTATTATCTTGATTAAGGCGTGACATGGTCGCTACCTTGAGAGAGAGAGAGAAGAAAACACTCAGTGTATGCTCTTGCAAGATTAGATTGGTTATTAATATATCTAATTGTCACGCCCCGCTTCCCAGAGTACGCGAGATTGGGCACGTGACATAGCCAACCATGCTACCTGTGGGTAGGAAATATCCATCCACAGTCACATTACGGTTGTAGAGATATCAAGAACAAAATAATAAACTAATCTAATACATGTCCAAATCCATAATAACAAGAATCAATGATAAATAAATGCGGAAGCAAATGATCCAATACAATAATAGAAAGGTACGTCCCATAATGCGGAATCGCACCTGGAAATAAATGCAATAAATGAACTAACCACTGCAGAACTCACAAATCAGCCTGCTGGCTGAAGTACTCCTGCTTGGTCAGTGACAGTGGTAAGGAATCTGGGCCATGCAAAACCCAGACGTCAGCGCGTCATGTCAACCAATAATATAATAAAAACATGGTAATAAGCAATGCAGGTATGAACATGAATAAAGCAGTACTAAGAAATAACAGAGCAGGGTAATGTGCAGTAGTGACTAAACTGTCCTATCAGGTTTCTACTCTATAGTCTTTGAAATCAATTGATGAATCGTCGATGTAACTCAATAGTATCCCGTGCGTGCCCGGGATCACGGCTACAATATTCTCGGCTGCAGCCGAGACATGCCGCTAGGCACAGAATAGGAAAGTGTACACTCGGTGGTACCCCGTACATACCCGGGATCACGGCCACAATATTCTCGGCCGAAACCGAGACATGCCGCTAGGCACAGAATAGGAATGGATACACTCGAACGGTAGTGAACTGTCGAGTTACAAGTCAGGTCCACCTTTGATTTCCCCATACCCCCAAGTTATGTATGTCAGGTCAGGTATTCAGTAGTCAAGGATCAATGCCAACGCAAAATCTGGTAAAGGTAGGTCTGTCTGGATAGACAGCAGGAATGGTCAGGTTTGTCGGCATTAGGCATGAAATCAGGTAACAGGTCAGGTCACGTTTCAACAGGTTGAGTCGATATGTACAGGGTGTCAGGTGTATCAAGATCGGTCAATATGTAATGCAATCAAATGTATGCTGATAACAGATATAGCAACGAATAACGAACAACAGCAGGAACAGCAATAACAACATTATCCCATGTAAACACAGTGATGTTTTGTATTCTCTTATTAACAGGTTCAAGCACCCTTTGGGGTGCAATAGTCACAAAGTAGATGCACTGTCAATAACAGAAAGTAATGAAGCTATATGAATTTAAACTAAAGCATAATAATTGTCTCATGGGTGATTTAACAAATGAAGTGAGGACGATCTACTTGGTTTAGTTAATTAAAGTGTGAATTAATAGCAGACCGGTTAATTACAAGCAACTACTATATTAATTTAATGTTACGGATAATTGTGACCATCAATTCTAAGTTATAAAAAGATATCGATGTTACTAATAGCTGTGTGGTTATAATATGATGATTAAGTTTGTAGCAAGACTTGATCTTGTGTACTAGCATGTTAAAGCAAGTATTCGGATACTTGCCTCGACGGTTCCGCAAATCGGAACGCACGGATGCAAAGTCGGCAGAAAACACGGGACGGTTGCACGGGCTACGGATCGAGTCCCAACAGCGAACAGCGGAACAATATGGACCAGAATACTTCGCTGGAGCATTGGGTCCAAAAACGGCACGGTCGGATTCCGGCAAAAGTCATCGGCAACGAGTTAGCAACATGATATACGTAATAAGATCAGCGGGGGGGGGGGGGGGGTTGCACAAAAGGAAAGATGAGGAAGGCTTACCGGGAGACCCAGGGGTAACCCCGGCGGGCTCGACGGCGCTGAAACTCCGGCGAGGCAGCGACGGCGGCTGTGAAGGCCTGAACAGCCTCGGGTTCGCTGGAGAGGGGGTGCGACGAGTAGAGGAGGGTGGTGGTCGGCTCTGGTGATCGAGGGGGAAAGGAGGTGGCGCGGGTGACGTCGACGAGGGTCGACGGCGCGGTTCCCGGCGACCCGGGACTGGTGCTAGGGTCGGCTCGGGTCTGGTGGTGGTCCGGCGAGGGGAGGAGGAAAGCGACGACGAGGTCGGGACGAGGAGGAAGAGAGGGAGTCGCGGGAGTCGTCGGCGACGGAAGGCGGCGTCGACGGCGGGCTCTGCGGCCGAGTGATGGCGTCGGGGGTTGGGTGCAGGCGCGGAAGATGAACGGAGGAAGGAGGAAGAGGGTGCGGCTAGGTTGAGGAGGTGCTGACGGCGACGGCGAGGTCGCGGGGAGGTCGGCGGCGCGAGTACGAGGGGCTAGGGTTTGGGTTCTCGTGGGTTTTCTCGTGATCGAGAGGGAGAGAGGAGGCGGCTGCATGGAGGAAATATATATGAAGAGAGAGAGAGAGATTGGAGAGAGAGAGAGGGATTTGATGATGAGAGAGAGAGAGAGACAGTGAAGAGAGAGATAGAGAGATTGTAGAGATAGAGAGAGAAGGAGAATGGAGAGAGAGACAGAGAGAGGCGGAGAGAGATAGAGTGAAACGGGGGGCCCACGAGGGATTAATCCCCTCGTGATTGGCCAGGGCAATTCAAAAGATTTGAAAGGGATTTTAGAAAACAGTAAGATTCGTGTAAAATTTATGGTTGAGAATATATTATATAGTTTATATTAATTAATTAAATGGGCAATTTCGGCGCTAATGAAACATTTCCAAATCGCGCCCGGGTTGCGCCCAAATGTTCCAAATTCAAAATATAGGATTTTAAGCGAGTTCCAAATTTTGAAAAGAGGTGTTTAATGATTAAAATGCGTGCCCCCAAGTCGTACACTTGTACGCGTGCGTAGTCGTCCAAACTTGCCCGTTTAGCCGAACGGGACGGAATCTCGACGTGCGGACGCTACCACGCAACTAGTGGCGACGAGTAGGCCAACATGGACGTTTTTAATTTCATTTTAGGAGTTAAAATTTGTTATGTGCCAAAATGACTTAACCGGTTAAAATTTAGCAATAAACACCAGAAAATCAGGATAATTGGAAATGAGCAATATATAACCCTCAACTAGTAATAGAGATAGTATTATTGGGCTCGGGTGTTACATCATACCCAACTACAAAAGAATTTCGTCCTCGAAATTCCAAGATTACAAGATAGCTAACTGCTGGAAAAGGTGGGGAATTTCTGCCGGATCTCGTCTTCTCGCTCCCAAGTGGATTCTCCATGCGATCGATTTCCCCAAGAAACTAACACAAGGGGGATAACCTTGTTCTTAAGAACCTTTTCTCTTCGATCCTTGATTTCAACTGGTCACTCCTCAAAGGTTAGGTCCTCCCGTACAGTCAACCCCGAATGATCCAAGACATGAGTCTCATCACGAACATACCTCCGTAGTTGAGACACATGAAACACATCGTGAACTCCTGCTAATGACTGTGGTAACGCCAACCGGTACGCTACCTCTCCAACACGCTCCACTATCTCGAAGGGTCCAACGAATCGAGAACTGAGCTTTCCCCGACTTCCAAAGCGAATCACCCCTCTAGTCGGTGATATCTTCAGGAATACCAAATCACCCACGGTGAACTCTAGAGGTCTTCTTGACGTGTCGGCCCAACTTTTCTGTCTGTCTTGAGCTGCCTTCATATGCTTCCTGATTGTATTCACCTTCTCGACTGTCTGTACCACCAAATCTGGTCCTAGTAACCTTCGTTCACCAACATCATCCCAACAAACCGGTGAACGGCACTTACGACCATACAACGCTTCAAACGGAGCCATCTGAATAGTCGCTTGGAAGCTATTGTTGTACGAAAACTCCACCAGGTGTAGATGATCCTCCCAAGAACCTTTGAAGTCCAACATGCAAGCTCTCAACATATCCTCAAGGGTCTGGATCGTTCTCTCCGATTGTCCATCAGTTTGAGGATGATAAGTTGTGCTAAACTTCAATCGAGTCCCCAAACTTCCTTGTAAACTCCTCCAAAAGTGCGATAAGAACCGAGTGTCCCGATCGGACACGATGCTAACCGGCACTCCATGCAATCTTACAATCTCCTGCACGTACCGCTCTGCCAAAGTCTCTGTCGATTGACCAACCCGAAAAGGAATAAAGTGAGCTGCCTTGGTCAACCGATCGACAATCACCCATACTGCATTGTTGCCCCTTGGATTCCGCGGTAAAGCCGTCCCGAAATCCATGGTTATATGTTCCCACTTCCACTGAGGAATCGGAAGTGGTTGCAACAAACCAGCAACCCTTTGGTGTTCAGCCTTGACTTGCTGACACACTAAGCACTTAGCTACGAAGCGAGCAATTTCCCGTTTCATACCTTCCCACCAGAAGTGCTGTCGAATATCTCGGTACATCTTTGTCCCTCCTGGATGTACAGAGTAAGCTGAACTGTGTGCCTCCCTCAAAAGCTCTTCACGCACAGCTCCTTTTGGCACACACACACGGCTACCATATCTCAACGAACCGTCTTCATGGATCAGTAAATCGGTTCGTAGTCCGGCTTCAACCTGCTCTCGAAACTTTTGCAGCCTAGCATCCTGCGATTGCGCCACTTTAATCTTCTCAACTAAGGACGACTGTACTTGCAACTGCATCAACTGTCCTGTAGCATGTGGTAGCACAACCTCCAAGTCAAATCTCTGAAAATCCGCAATGATCTCCCTTTGTGCGGTCAACACCTGAATTGCTGGTAACCGATTCAGCGCATCCGGCACGACGTTGACTTTTCTCGGATGGTACTTAAGATCAAGGTCATAGTCGGCCATCAGCTCCAACCATCTGCGTTGCCTCATGTTCAATTCCTTCTGAGTGAACACATACTTTAAACTCTTGTGATCAGTAAAGACTTCAACTCTCTCGCCCAAAAGGTAGGGTCTCCAAATCTTCAGGGCGAAGATCACGGCTGCAAGCTCCAAGTCATGAGTCGGATAATTCTTCTCATGAGTCTTCAGTTGTCTCGATGCGTAAGCGACGACTTTCCCATTCTGCATCAACACGCATCCCAATCCTTTTCCAGATGCGTCGCTGTGAATCACCAGTCCTCCTGAATTATCCGGTACGGTTAGGATCGGGGCGGTTATCAACTTCTGCTTCAACGTCTCGAAGGCCAATGCACATCCATCCGTCCAAACAAACGGTACCTCCTTGCGCGTGAGCTTGGTTAACGGCTCAGCTAAACGAGCGAAGTTCTCCACAAATCTTCTGTAGTAACCGGCGAGTCCAAGAAAACTTCTTATTTCCGCAACATTCTTTGGAGTTGGCCAATCTCGAACTGCTGCAATCTTCTCGGGATCAACGGCGATTCCATTGCCCGACACACATGTCCCAGAAATTTTTACTTCTTCCAGCCAGAATTCGCACTTACTCATCTTCGCGAACAATTTCTCCTGTCTCAGCGTCTGCAGTGCGATCTTTAGATGCTCAGCATGCTCCTCCGGACTCTTCGAGTACACCAGAATATCGTCAATGAATACCACAATAAACTGGTCCAAGAACGGTGAAAAGATCCTGTTCATCAAATCCATAAATATTGCTGGCGCATTAGTCACTCCGAAGGGCATCACTAGATACTCGAAATGCCCATATCGAGTTCGAAACGCCGTCTTGCAAATGTCTTCTGCTTTCACTCGGACCTGATGATATCCTGATCGCAAGTCCAGTTTCGAGAATACCCTCGCGCTACTAAGCTGCTCAAAAGTTCTCCAATGCGAGGGATCGGGTACTTATTCTTAATAGTCACCCGGTTCAATTCTCGATAATCAATGCATATCCTTCTCGTGCCATCCTTCTTCTTTACTAAAAGAACTGGAGCTCCCCAAGGCGAGTTGCTGCTTCGAATCCAACCTTTCTCGAATAATTCACCAACTTGTTTCTTAACTTCTTCCAATTCCACTGGTGTCATCGGATAATAAGATTTTGATACTGGCGCTGCACCAGGAATAAGGTCAATCGCAAACTCCACATCTCGCTTCGGCGGTAAGCCCGAAATATCTGCAAATACACCCATAAAGTCGCGAACAACTGCCGGCTCTTCATTACTATTCACTTCCATTGTCGCAAGAACACTGTTTGTCGGCCTAGCCCTAAACTCGACTGGCCCGACAGAATTGCTTCCTTACCGTAACTGCTATCTGCATCGTTGGCTGCGAAAGGTCCAGCGAGACTAATGAGTCTCCTCCATTCTGCTGCATGCACGTCCACGGCTGCCCCATTCTGCCTTAGTCCGATAAATTTCTCCTTCATTTCCTCCCGTGCAGTTCGCGGGAAGAATTTCTCCAGGAAACTCTTAGAGAAATCCGTTCAGCTGATTGGCTTGGGCAAGCGGGTCTCCTCCACAAGCCATCACTCTCGGCGTAAACCACTAGCTGAAAGCGCACCACAACAACTCTCTCGTCCTCTGGGATCTGTGCCGCAATCAGCAAATTCTCCGTGTCACTAGCCTCTGCTCGGCTGGTAACAGCTCCTTTAAACCAGTAAATGTAGACGGACCCAAATTTTGAAATCTGCTACGGTCCTTACTCGTCCGACTGGTCTAGTTCCATCGTTGTTTACAGACCGCTGAACGATCTGCAATCCTTCCTGAAACAAATCTGCTATTGCTGGACCAGCTCAGTTTGTTTCTTTGATTTCCGGCATTCCTCTTATCACTCCAAGCAAGGCGGGTTCGTTCACACGCCTCTGGTGCGTCTTCAACTTCTTACCTGTCATAATCCTGAACTCAAAACACCCAACATTAGCATGATGATAGATTCTGAATGTAGATCAAGGCTAGAACTCCAAGATACTTAAATAGAGTACCGCATTGTAGCTATGCCGCGGTATCATAGCCGCAATTACTTAACTCCACCCAAGTCGCCCAAGTCCTAGGGATAACAAGAAATCGGGTTTCCGAGTCGACATGCAAAGTAAGTTTGCACGTCGTAAAAGATATAATCCGGAAGAATGTGATTCAAGAATGGTAAAACGGTCAAGGTGGCAGGACATGTTTCCTAATCACGGGTATTCTGATTCGTGTATCGGGCACAATACCCAACTACAAAGAATCAACCCAATTAACTTATGGCTCTGATACCAAAAGAACCATGTCACGCCCCGCTTCCCAGAGTACGCGAGATTGGGCACATGACATAGCCAACCATGCTACCTGTGGGTAGGAAATATCCATCCACAGTCACATTACGGTTGTAGAGATATCAAGAATAAAATAATAAACTAATCTAATACATGTCCAAATCCATAATAACAAGAATCAATGATAAATAAATGCGGAAGCAAATGATCCAATACAATAATAGAAAGGTACGTCCCATAATGCGGAATCGCACCTGGAAATAAATGCAATAAATGAACTAACCACTGCAGAACTCACAAATCAGCCTGCTGGCTGAAGTACTCCTGCTCGGTCAGTGACAGTGGTAAGGAATCTGGGCCATGCAAAACCCAGACGTCAGCGCGTCATGTCAACCAATAATATAATAAAAACATGGTAATAAGCAATGCAGGTATGAACATGAATAAAGCAGTACTAAGAAATAACAGAGCAGGGTAATGTGCAGTAGTGACTAAACTGTCCTATCAGGTTTCTACTCTATAGTCTTTGAAATCAATTGATGAATCGTAGATGTAACTCAATAGTATCCCCTGCGTGCCCGGGATCACGGCCACAATATTCTCGGCTGCAGCCGAGACATGCCGCTAGGCACAGAATAGGAAAGTGTACACTCGGTGGTACCCCGTACATACCCGGGATCACGGCCACAATATTCTCGGCCGAAACCGAGACATGCCGCTAGGCACAGAATAGGAATGGATACACTCGAACGGTAGTGAACTGTCGAGTTACAAGTCAGGTCCACCTTTGATTTCCCCATACCCCCAAGTTATGTATGTCAGGTCAGGTATTCAGTAGTCAAGGATCAATGCCAACGCAAAATTTGGTAAAGGTAGGTCTGTCTGGATAGACAGCAGGAATGGTCAGATTTGTCGGCATTAGGCATGAAATCAGGTAACAGGTCAGGTCACGTTTCAACAGGTTGAGTCGATATGTACAGGGTGTCAGGTGTATCAAGATCGGTCAATATGTAATGCAATCAAATGTATGCTGATAACAGATATAGTAACGAATAACGAACAACAGCAGGAACATCAATAACAACATTATCCCATGTAAACACAGTGATGTTTTGTATTCTCTTATTAACAGGTTCAAGCACCCTTTGAGGTGCAATAGTCACAAAGTAGATGCACTGTCAATAACAGAAAGTAATGAAGCTATATGAATTTAAACTAAAGCATAATAATTGTCTCATGGGTGATTTAACAAATGAAGTGAGGACGATCTACTTGGTTTAGTTAATTAAAGTGTGAATTAATAGCAGACCGGTTAATTACAAGCAACTACTATATTAATTTAATGTTACGGATAATTGTGACCATCAATTCTAAGTTATAAAAAGATATCGATGTTACTATTAGCTGTGTGGTTATAATATGATGATTAAGTTTGTAGCAAGACTTGATCTTGTGTACTAGCATGTTAAAGCAAGTATTCGGATACTTGCCTCAACGGTTCCGCAAATCGGAACGCACGGATGCAAAGTCGGCAGAAAACACGGGACGGTTGCACGGGCCACGGATCGAGTCCCAACAGCGAACAGCGGAACAATACGGACCAGAATACTTCGCTGGAGCATCGGGTCCAAAAACGGCACGGTCGGATTCCGGCAAAAGTCATCGGCAACGAATTAGCAACATGATATACGTAATAAGATCAGCGGGGGGGGGGGGGGGTTTGCACAAAAGGAAAGATGAGGAAGGCTTACCGGGAGACACCAGGGGTAACCCCGGCGGGCTCGACGGCGCTGGAACGCCGGCGAGGCAGCGACGGCGGCTGTGAAGGCCTGAACAGCCTCGGGTTCGCTGGAGAGGGGGTGCGACGAGTAGAGGAGGGTGGTGGTCGGCTCTGGTGATCGAGGGGGAAAGGAGGTGGCGCGGGTGACGTCGACGAGGGTCGACGGCGCGGTTCCCGGCGACCCGGGACTGGTGCTAGGGTCGGCTCGGGTCTGGTGGTGGTCCGGCGAGGGCAGGAGGAAAGCGACGACGAGGTCGGGACGAGGAGGAAGAGAGGGAGTCGCGGGAGTCGTCGGCGACGGAAGGCGGCGTCGACGGCGGGCTCTGCGGCCGAGTGATGGCGTCGGGGGTTGGGTGCAGGCGCGGAAGATGAACGGAGGAAGGAGGAAGAGGGTGCGGCTAGGTTGAGGAGGTGCTGACGGCGACGGCGAGGTCGCGGGGAGGTCATCGGCGCGAGTACGAGGGGCTAGGGTTTGGGTTCTCGTGGGTTTTCTCATGATCGAGAGGGAGAGAGGAGGCGGCTGCATGGAGGAAATATATATGAAGAGAGAGAGAGAGATTGGAGAGAGAGAGAGGGATTTGATGATGAGAGAGAGAGACAGTGAAGAGAGAGATAGAGAGATTGTAGAGATAGAGAGAGAAGGAGAATGGAGAGAGAGACAGAGAGAGGCGGAGAGAGATAGAGTGAAACGGGGGGCCCACGAGGGATTAATCCCCTCGTGATTGGCCAGGGCAATTCAAAAGATTTGAAAGGGATTTTAGAAAACAGTAAGATTCGTGTAAAATTTATGGTTGAGAATATATTATATAGTTTATATTAATTAATTAAATGGGCAATTTCGGCGCTAAATGAAACATTTCCAAATCGCGCCCGGGTTGCGCCCAAATGTTCCAAATTCAAAATATAGGATTTTAAGCGAGTTCCAAATTTTGAAAAGAGGTGTTTAATGATTAAAATGCGTGCCCCCAAGTCGTACACTTGTACGCGTGCGTAGTCGTCCAAACTTGCCCGTTTAGCCGAACGGGACGGAATCTCGACGTGCGGACGCTACCACGCGACTAGTGGCGACGAGTAGGCCAACATGGACGTTTTTAATTTCATTTTAGGAGTTAAAATTTGTTATGTGCCAAAATGACTTAACCGGTTAAAATTTAGCAATAAACACCAGAAAATCAGGATAATTGGAAATGAGCAATATATAACCCTCAACTAGTAATAGAGATAGTATTATTGGGCTCGGGTGTTACACTAATCAGGATGGCTCCCACTGTTTTAGTCAAATCTTCCTTCAAATCCTAAAAGGAAAGACTAGCCAGGATTAATTGCACCCTACAAATTCACCAATCTTTCGACCAGGCCAGTGTCGGTACTTTGAGGGAGGTTCCCCGTGCTTTCGCACGGACCTAATTAAAATAAACCTCGTTTTCGCAGGGGCGTAACCCCGTTGACGCCTTTCTAGAACCTACTTGATCGGCTAGTTGTAATGTGCAAAACTCTCTCAGGAGTAACTCTTACTCACAATGGGTATCGAGATCCAACCATCTCATAGAAGGTATGCAATCTCATTGCAAATTTCAACACTTGAAATTCCCAATAATATTTTACCCCTAACCTCCTATGACCTTGACAAAGGCCAACAAATCATTGGATGCTAATCAAGTCCAACTCGTCATTTCCTGATTGAATTAAACCCACCCGTACGAGCCTTGACAAAGCCCAACAAGGTCACACGACTACCCTAATCCAATCGCATCATATGCTTAAGCAGATGAGCAATAATCAGCTACCACACACTACGCCTTGACAAAGGCCAACAAACGCAGCACGAATACTGAATACTACTTATCTGAAATAACGGAGGGCTACGACGGGTTTTTAAGAAAACCCGTCGCGTAATGAACTTGATATCGTTGTAGAATTGAGTGAATTTTAAATGGAGTGTTTTTGAGGTTTTTACTAGTTTTGCTAAAGAGGTCACTCCCGGTGAAGGGATCGTCGGCTCTTTCCTCATCGAATGAAGTGCGGGATATTTCACAAATACCACTATGCAAAGCAAAAACTATAGAAGCAATCAAAAGACAAACCGAGTGTTGTAGCATCTGCTAGTTATTGCTAAAGAGGTCACTCCCGGTGAAGGGATCTCGGCTCTTTCCTTATCGAATAAGGTGCTGGATGTTCTACAAGGAACACCACTATGCAAAGCAACAACTAGAGCTACCTATTTTTGAAAATTCGATTCCACAATATCTTTAGGTTTTTTTTGTTTCATTAATCTCATTAATGAAGTCCCATTTATTATGCTTCCCAAGCATCACATATGAAACGAAAGCAACAATATATAATATATATTATATATATATATATATATATATATAATATAAGCATTCGTCTCAGAATATAATCAATGATCACATCACAAAATATCGCGGTAGAACACAACATATGAAATATTGGATATACTAGGATTTCCGTGTTTTAGATTAAGCCAGTATAAAACACGGATTCCACGGTCGTGATGAATAGTCAATCCCACACCCCTAGACACCTACGAGAGCGGCAAGCAACCCTTCCAATTCTAGAGTTAGGAGACCCGGTCTCAACTCCTTGAGATGGTCTCCCACTGGACGCTAGAACCTGGTTACTTATGCTCCCCGCCTTAGGTCCATCCTAATACGGAAAAATAAATAATATACAATGGTGACATCCCGGAAGTGCCCCAATAAAAGAATATTACATACAATGAATTTTATATGAATGAAAATGAAAACTCTCATCTCACATAAAATCCCTGGCTATTCAAAACACGACGATCGAATATAATATATCACAGCAACACATAACATCATATGTCATCAACGTAAGTAAATATGCGTATCCCAATTGTCGTTGGCATATAGCAACGAAACCGGCGATACACCACATATTACACTTACGATCGCAGAAAAGAAAGTGAAAAACTATAACAGTTGGAAGCCGCAACCACCTTAGACATTATAAACCCAACGTATCTCATACTTTGGATTTCATGCCTAACCAAATGAATTCCTTAGACATCGCATGCCTAACAATTATAAACCCCGCATTTTAGTCTCAATCTCGAAAACACTTTTCAATATCTAGTCGGGTAATTCAACAAGATTACCGACATCCTGATCAAATGCTCGTCGGAAACTTTAGCAGATGGCCGCACCCCCGATACCGTCGACGAAGTGCACTAAGGCGGAACACTGCTGCTGCGAGCACCCGAACGGATGCTGTAGGCCACGGGGTTCTCCTACAGTCACTTGGTCGGAGCTATGGGACGCGGCTATCTATTAAGGTTACCCGGCGAGTATCCGCGTACACTACGTGATTACGACGGACTTTTGATCACATCAAAATCCCGTGGCAACCGATCAAATGAGACTAAACTGTTAGATTTATAAAATTCAACCTAGTTATTTCATAACTACATTTGTGGATTCCAAATATTGTATGCTATCACATAATATCCGGACGACGATAAACTTTTCGATCGATTCATCAAAGTCCCACAATTTCCCGACAGCTCAACACTTGAGCACAGTTCAATAATACCCAGAATATGCCACAGTACCTATGCACCAGCCGTAGAAGGGCAGACCCAAGCCTTACTCATGTCGCCACGGAACTACGGCAAACCCTAGGGTTTGACCGTGGTTCCGCGATCCAAAAAGTCGAGTTAGGGTTTCATTCTTCTAGAGGGTCCACAGAATCACTTGCATATTTTTCCGAATACGTTAAACTTGGAAAAATGGGTTTTTGACATTCGATCGAACTTTCTAAGTTCGCCTAGACAATATGTGAACAACCCGAAACAATGTTAAAACTACGAATACGAAACACTCCGAATTGCTTATAGTGTAAGATTACATTACATGCAAAATTAGCAAAAATAAACAACACCTGAAACACCAAAACCCAGTTAATTGAACACTGAAAAAAATTGAGGGGGGGAGTGCTCGGATTTGGCCGAGATGGGGCATGTAGGGGCCGGCCACTTTTTCTCAAAATGACCTCAAATTTCTCCAGTGTTCATGTTATATCCCATATAGCACTCTGTACTTGTTTAAAATTTTTTTTGACAAATATTTAAAATCGACAGAAACTGGATTTCGTAGTTTCAAGTTTCGGAGTTGTTTCAGTTTCGTAATCTTAACAAAATCCGTATAAATTTCTAGCATGGCTCTGATACCACTGCAGGGTTACCTTAGACGGCAGCAAGGTTTCGGGAGGTATCGTCCATACCAAATTCAAAAATTTGCCGTTTTAGCTAACCCTAACTAAGAATCGTTAACTAGAAATCGACGGAATATAAAATGCAAACACTTTGCAAGTCTGGTGAGTAAGGAATACAACCTTTGTAGACCGGTCCTTTACTTCAATAGCTCCGTGTAGTAGTCCCTTTCGCTGCGATCGTGAACTCCGGACTCTATAGAGACTCCCATGAAGAAACGAACATGCTTGCTTCGAAGACATCGAGGCCGAAAATGATCTACGTCGAGAAGACACTAACACAAGCTATCTCTTCACTAATTATGAAATTAGTGAAGCAAACACCCTATACTAAATGGCAAGTAGTAGAGGATGATGAAGTAGGAAGTGGGCTCACTTTAGATTTCATTTTCTCACACTTTTTCTCATATCTCCATTGAAGCTAGAAAGCTTTGAGGAGGAAGAAGAAGAAGAAGAATGAACTCATCATATGAGTTATCCTTATGAATTATTGCAACCATGGGTGAGTTAAGCCCTCATGCCTAACTCATGTAGAGAATAAACCAAGGGCTAAGGTTAAGGGTTGGGTTAATTAATATCCTAAGGAATGACAAAAGAGTGGACTTTGTCATTGTTTCTACAAGCTTCATCCAAGCTTGACAACATTGACCAAGTCTTCTCTCTATTGTTATAACTTAAGAAATAAATAAAACCCTAACTTAACCCTAGCATGGTTTAAGTCTTATACACCCATCTTGCTATGTATCATCAAGCATGACACAAAATAATGTACACGTGTATATATCACATATATACAATGTGCACAAACCAAGTGAGAAAAGAATCATAAGTGAGCTAATACTAGTTAATGTAATGTAATATATCTAATATATAATTATACATTAGATTATCAAATCAACTCTTGATTTAATAATCCGGCTATATCACATATAACCGATTAATATCATGTGTAACAACTTATCGAATCAACACTTGATCCGATAACCCGGTTATATCGTATACAACCGACCAATGTCACATAACGCGAGAATACAATACGGTATCTCATACTCGTATCAATCTCGGTCCCGCACATATCACATATGTGCTCCTACTCCGTTTCGCTTAAGCCAGGAAACCTCTGTGTAGAACTCTAAAGACTCGTCAATACGCCGGCAATAGGTGATGATCATATCAAACACCCACAAGCCGCAAGTGGTCTGCTAAACGTAACGGCCACCCGGGTATTGAGCGATCAGAAGATCAACAAGCAAGTCTGCTCGTACTCCTGCGAATCCAATCAGTAACACTACCGTACAGTCCGGTCTCTTTGTCTGATATGTCGCATATCTCGTCTAGGGGTGGTAAACTTCAGACCCAGTAACTCGATAAGTCGTGCCGATATAAGGCTCATAACGGGTCGAGAAACTACTGATAACACTTACCAGTATATCTCTGAAGCAGCCCTGGCCAGGGACTTCCTGTTATAGCCAATCGAGCACAGCGCAACATCAACTCCCAATACCGAGAGAGATGAAACCCCTCCTATCGCTCATTGCCTCCATGTGATTCGGGACTGTACCCAAAACCAACCGTTTTGCATGTTCTCTTGAATGTGGTATGGTGGAAATCAAAACACGGTGGGAATCACACAAGACTCTATGACGATCTCGGGTTTACAGACTAACCTGTACCAGTGTCACCAGAGAACTGCCATCTGATGTGAGGTATAATACCATCTGGGAGTTCTTGGCGAGTCCGTTCAGTATACCCAGTCTCCACTGAGCACCCGTATACTGTCTCTGATGTCAAACACCAATGGATATGGGATCATCCATCGCCCATCTACATGGGTCGAGAAGTTATACGCTAGTTTACTCTGGTATATCGATGCCCTGTCTCGATACACCCTCGACTAGGAACATTTGAAGGATATACTTAGCGACTACACTGTCCCCACTAGTATGATCTGCATCATAATCCTGGTAGTCAAGTACTCATCCTAAGGGCTTTATCAACATGTAACATAGAGACAATTAGTGTACATGTTAAGATAAAGAGCAAGCAGATAGCATACTATCATGTTGAGCAAGAAAGTCCACCATATATATGTCCAAGCATCCACTACAATATATATCGTATGTACAGTAATGGCCTCTAGGGCATACATATCACTAACAGAGCCGATGGTTGTTTGTAAGGCGAGCATGGGAGTGGTCTGGATGGCCACCGAAGGTCGGGAACATTCTTGGGTCGAGGGCCCGGGGCATGCTTCCAATGTACCGTTCTTGATCCTTTCTCGTAGGCTTTGGGACACGTCACTTGCCACTTGTCATGATCTGGGGAAACCCCGGTATCGAGTATCATCAGAGGCCCCCCACTCTCATCTCGACCCATTAATGGGTCGGGTCGAGAGTGGTCTGACCGATCACCCGGAGTAAGCCCCTATTTGAAGATATTGTCGGTGCGTATTCCCGGGCAATTGATTGTATTTTCTTGGTGATGTCAGTGGATCAGGGAAGAGATCTCGCATTAAAGAGGAGGCGCCGATTCGTGCGTACGTTCGTCGAAGCGCCAGTCCACGTGTCTGGCGCTCGTTGGCTGATGTGACGCGAACTGGTGTTCTTCGCACCCGACGGGACGTGCCCAATGCGAGTGCGACAGGTGGAATGTCGACGCCCGTTGATTGCGGAGGTTTTTTTTGGCGGGAGACGATCGGCGCCGTAGGATGCGTACTCCGGCCGCTATAAATAGAAGTGGGATCCTCCCCAGGGTCTATACTTCACTATCATTTCCTCTTCCTTTCGCGAGTTAGCTCATCGCTCTTCTCTTTAGGTTGGATTTCTTGTGTTCTTCTCTCGGGCGTCTCCTTCCTCTGCTCAGGTTAGATGTCTTCTTCTGAGGAGTTTGTCGAGATAGTAGAGACAGAGTCCAGGGAGTCTTCTGCAGCTTCGTCTTCTGCTTCTTCCTCTTCCTCGTCTGAGTCGGAGTCCCCCCGGGAAGTTAGGGTTAGTCAAGCTCCCCGGGGCCGTGCGACGGGGATAGTCCCTAGAGTGCAGGTTAGGGGTGTTCGTGACGCGTCATCCATACTGAGGCATGCGGACGAGCTTGCCACCATCCGGGCTCGCTTCCACATTCCTCCCGGCTACTCGCTTCGTCTGGCCGGGGAAGGGGAGAGGGCAGACCAGGTACGGGGCAAGAAGATTGCTTTGTACCTAGAAGCTTTTTAGGCCGGAATGCGCCTGCCTTTCTCCTCCGAGGTGAGTGCGGCGTTGAATTGTTTTCAGTTAGCCCCTGGCTAGTTAGTGCCGAACTCTTGGAGGATTCTCCTTGGGTTCCTGGTCCGGTTGAAATTGCGGGAGATCCCTTTCAGTTTGAGCCTTCTCCTTTCCTCTCTCTGCTACAAAATCCACCTCGACACTCGCAAGGATGAGCCGAGCTGTGTAGACATTTCTTTTAGAAAGCACCGGGGAGGTGCTGCTAGGTCGGGGTTCGTCGTAGTACCTTCTTCCATCCACGAATGGAAGAAGTTTTTGTTTGTTGCCCCCCCAAGGGTGAGGATTGTCCTGTGCCTATCCAGTGGCATAGGGCCAACTGCCCGCGGGTGAGGCGGTCGAACGATCCCGACGCGATGGCGGTGTCGGAGTGGGAGCCCCTCCCCCGGGCCTGTTCCCTTTGGAAAAATAAATGATAAATAAAAAAGCAATGGAAAAATTCCCCAAAGAGAGTATCACGTGCCCGCATGTGATACGCATTGGAGCCAAAATTATAAGTATTACACTTAACAAATGGGACTGAAGTTGGGCCTCACGTGCCACACGTGAGGACATATATACGAAGTATATAGGCGCCTTTATAAAACAAATAGCAGACCAGAAGGCGCATCACGTGCCAACACGTGATGCTCTTCTCTGGGACTGCTGTATATAGGCAAACCGGCCTAGTGCCATTGGGTCACGTGCTACACGTGAGGATTTCTAATATTTTCTGACCTAATAGAATTAAATTCTATATAAAAGGGATCAGAACCCTATTTTGAAATATTTTTCCCAATATTTCTAAACAAGAAGGATTGTGCTCAGTAAATCAGAGCACCGTTGGATCAAAAATCCAATGGTGATTAAAAATCACCGAGATGCAGAATTAAATTCTGATTGAGGAAATACTCCTTAAATATTTCTAAACAAGAAAGATTGTGCTCTGTAAATCAGAGCACCGTTGGATCAATGATCCAATGGTGATTAAAAATCACTAAGATACAGAATAAGCTCTGTATGGGAAAATATTTTTCCAATCTTGTTAAAGAACAAGAAAACTTTCTTCTGTAAAATAGAAATCCTTGGATCAAAAATCCAACGGTGGATAAATTCCCCAAATCAATTAAAAAATCTCTCAATCAGAGATTTCCTTAACTGAATCAACAAATCAGCCTTCTCTAAATAAAGGACCCAAGACTTCAAGTCTAACAGAGAGAACCCCCCCATAAATTTCAAACCTCAAAGACGAGAGCAATTTCTTCTCAAGGTAAATAAAATAAGTGAGAACACAACATCTCCTCCATATTTAAGAGTTTAACTCTCACATCAGAAGAACTTAGTTCTTTTTTTAGATCTCAGATCTATAAGACAAAGTCTTTCATAAGTGAGAATCTAATTCTCAGAGAATTGAATTGAACAGAACAGAAAACTCAGTGCTTGATAATTTAACTCTCATATCAGAAGAACTTAGTTCTTTTTCCAGATCTCAGATTTATAAGACAAAAGTCTTTCATAAGTGAGAATCTAACTATCAGAGAACAGATTTAGGCAGAACAGAAAATTCAGTGCTTAGTACTCAAAGTCTGGCGCTCAGCGCCGAGCGCTCTACGTGCTCCTCACGTGGGCGCTATTTTATAAGAAGCGCTTAGCGCTCCAAGTCTGGCGCTCAGCGCTTAGCGCTCCACTTGCTAGAAATATCTTTAGTTCTTCTGCTAGAAATATTCATGCCATCATTTTCACTTGCTTGAGAATTTAACTCTCACATCAGAAGAACTTAGTTCTTTTTCCAGATCTCAGGTCTATAAGACAAAAATCTTTCATAAGTGAGAATCTAACTATCAGAGAATAGAATTAGGCAGAACAGAAAATTCAGTGCTTAGCACTCAAAGTCTGGCGCTCAGGGCCGAGCGCTCCACGTGCTCCTCACGTGGGCGCTATTTTATAAGAAGCGCTTAGCGCTCCAAGTCTGGCGCTCAGCGCCGAGCGCTCCACGCGCTCCTCACGTGGGCGCTATGTCACTCCCCGCTTCCCAGTATACGGGCAGAGGACACGACTGGCCGCTACGTATTTACTCTGAAGTAAATACGCTAAGCGTATCTAAGCAATATAAATGAAAATGCACAAGAGACAAATACAGTAGGTATAACTGAACAACAACTTTATTTATTAAAATTCTTTTGTACAATGCATGGAAAGGTAAATACATCTGAAAAAACAATGCTTAAACAGTGGCATAACAGAAATGAAAAGTACTGAAATAAAAATGTGTACAATGAAGCTAGAGCTCTGGGTCGTAAGCAAGCTGATCCAAGTCCTCGCTGGTAGGCTCGATCTCCTGAGTGTCCAGATCACCTGAAAACATTCCAAAGAAGAAAGAGAAGGAATGTCGTCAGCGAAAAATCACTCGGTAAGTCCCAAAGATAAGGGAGAAATAGAATAGACAGAGAGAGAAAGTAGCTTTTAAAGTTGTATTACATGATTAATACTGTTGTTTGTAGCTTGGTATAGAAGGATGCCAGTGTATATGAAAGAAGTTTCTATATGCCAGAGACTAGAGGCAAGTGTAGTATAAGGAACCGTTTATGCCACGGTACAACAGCAACGGAAATACATGTTAGGTGTCTTAAGTCTTGCAGTCTCGTGCCACTTCTAACACCTTCCGTACCAATCTACCCTTTAAACCCCACGATATCTTGTTTGTATTGCAATGTGTATTGTCTTGTAAT
This sequence comes from Agapanthus africanus, assembly GCA_030015575.1. Classification (NCBI taxonomy): domain Eukaryota; kingdom Viridiplantae; phylum Streptophyta; class Magnoliopsida; order Asparagales; family Amaryllidaceae; genus Agapanthus; species Agapanthus africanus. The sequence continues at coordinate 401,492,598 of CM057349.1, read as the reverse complement.
ATAGATTGTATAATTGGATGACTTGCCGAAAGCATGATATCAGTAAATGGATGTAACTGGAGAGTCATGGATATAACTGGAGAATCATGTAAATAGAAGTATATCCATGGTTCGGTTCAGTCAATATAGATTGAATATACTGAATATATGGATTCATGGATTCATGTTGAATTGTAGTATTGTAGATTGTACTTGAATCATATTCAAGTCAGATTATTTAAAATGAGACTCGGTCTGAGTCAGAACAAATAGAAAAGAAATTGAAGTTCTGAATTAGGTTTTGATGTTATCGATAACCGCTGCACATGGGCGACAGGATTTGTGTCTTTTTCAAAAACGATTACCGTGTTGATAACACCGTTTGTTAAGTTGTCTACCTTAAATAGGCAAGCACCCATTTCTCCGGCTCCCTGAGGCTTAAGAGATTGGTCCCGCTTAAACCTATATTTACTAGGGTCCTTAGGGTATTTTATAGAACTTGAGGGGGTTTTATGTAAAAATAATTTTTGTATACTTTTCAAAATACACCCCAAGTATTTAATTATCGTCTTTAGAATTTTCATAGTTGTAGATTTTATTTTTGTGACATTTCTAATGAATAAACCTATTTTTCATAATACATGGTATTTAATTGTAAAGTGTTGGACTTGTATGGAATTTCATGGTATTTTCATATAAAGTGATTCTTTTGATTTAGGAAAGTTGGAATATTTATATTATATCAAAAATACGTATTTTGATGATATATATATATATATTTATAAAAAATAATTTTAATTTATTATTTTCTAGAAATCTCATTTTCTTAGGATATTTGTATTTCAAATCTTTTGAGACCGAATACTCCTTGCGGAGGTCTGCATCTCGCACTACTAAGCCCGAGGATGTGCGATAATCCGCACCATCCCCAACGGATTTCCCAAATGGGTTGTAGCGGCGCTTTGGAAAGATTTGTGTAAAATACATAATCTTGTAGAAAACGGTTTTAATAGTAAATGGTATTTATATGTAAAGTTTCGTTTTCCCGTATTCTATGTTCCCGAAAGGTATTGTGTTATGTTGCATATGAGTGTTGTGAGGAGGTAGGTCATTACCTCATGATCTAATTAAAAGTACAGCAAGATTAATGATATTTTAAAGTAGAAAGTAAACTACATGGTATTTTAGTGAAAAAGAGCGGTAAAAGTTACAAAATAAAATATTTTGTTATGAAACTTGTTCAACATATTTTGTTAATGATTAATAGTCAATATGTAAGAGTTTAACATGGTTGTGTTAAGGAAAATTGAACTTTATAGAGAAAACCGAATCGGAAGTCGGATTTAACTCCGCTTCCGTCGGGTTTTAGAAAAAGAAGTTTTAGAATAGCAAAGGAAAGAGGGAGGTGGGACTTACATGTTTAGATTTAAGAGAAGAGGGAGAGGAAGCGGTAGGAGACTCCGGTGCATCGTTTCGTTTTCAGGAGCTCCTAGGGTCGTCGTCGGAATTTCGCCGGAGCTTCACCATTCGCTAACTTCAATTGAACACAAAAATTCTACAGAGTTTTCTTGAGAGTTTGGACAGAATTGTGAGTGAGGGGGTGTGTTTATGGGTGGTATTTATAAGGTAATCTAGGGTTTAGGGTAGGTGAAAGGTTGTATTGAAAATGTATTAAAAATTGTATTAAAAATATGGTTTAATGGGGTTTTAATTGAATTTAAAAGGCTCTGTTAATTTTCAGAAAATTTAAAGTGTACTGAGAGTTAAGAAGACCAAAAAGCAGAAGTTTCATGTTGGTCCCAACCCGATCCGACCGAGTTCGGCCGGCGGGGGCGACCGAGTCAGCCGATCCGCCGGCCGAGTCGGGGATCGCTGTCAAGTGGCCGTCGTCGTTTTGTCTTCCCCCTGGTCCAGTTTGTTTTTAGTGTGACGTGGGGTTTTTACGAGTTATGCACATGTAGACCCTTAGACTTCTAAAAATTTAAAAGAAAACAATATTAAAAATAATGTGGGGGATGAGATTTGAACTCTGGTGCTTTGGTTCAGCAGTGCAAGGTCTTACCAATGAGCTACAAGCTCTTTCTTGCTATTAAAAAGCAAAACAATTATTTATAGTACTCACAGTAAATGCAAATACCCCAAGTATACATTAACTTTTAAACAAATTTTTGTACACTAAAATTGGAGTTGTTACAGCCTACCCTCTTTACAAAAATTTCGTTCTCGAAATTTACAAATTTTATTTTAAGGACTAGTTTATAAAGAGGTGAGGATATCTTGCACGTATCTCATCTTCCCTTTCCCATGTCGATTCTCCTGGAGTGTCTTTTCTCCACATCACTCGAACCAAGTTGACTTCCTTGTTCCGAACTGACTTCACTTTTCTATCCAGGATCTCCACAGGTTGTTACTCATAAGATAAATCGGGCTGTACAGTGAGCTCGGAATGATCGAGAATATGGCTGGGGTCATTCACATACCTTCTGAGTTGGGATATATGGAACACATTATGCACTCCTTCCAATGAAGATGGAAGTGCTAAGCGGTATGCCACTTCACCGATTAGTTCGAGTATGTCGAACGGTCCAATGTATCTCGGACTTAGCTTACCTCGTCTTCCAAATCGAATCACTCCGCAGTTCGGAGATATCTTTAAGAATACGTGATCTCCTGGCTGGAACTCCAAGTGACGTCGCTTTGCATCAGCTCAGTGCTTCTGTTGATCTTGGGCTATGCGCATCTTTTCTCTGATAGTACGAACCACATCAACAATTGCTATTATCATCTCAGGTCCAAGAAGTTCCCTATCTCCGATGTCGTCCCAACATAATGGTGATCAACACTTCCTTCCATAGAGTGCTGCAAAAGGTGCCATTCCAATGCTTGCTTGGTAGCTGTTGTTGTATGAAAACTCCACAAGATGTAGGTGATCTTCCCACGATCCTCCGAAGTCTAACATACATGCTCTGAGCATATCCTCCAAGATCTGAATAATTCGCTCAGACTGACCATCTGTTTGTGGACGATAAGCCGTGCTGAAGTTCAGACTTGTACCCAAGCTTGCATGTAGACTCTGCCAAAATTGTGATCGGAACCTGGTGTCACGATCGGAGACAATGCAGACCGGTACTCAATGAAGTCTCACAATAAATAAAGTAGGTATAACTGAACAACTTTATTTATTAATATTCTTTTGTACAATACATGGAAAAGTAAATACATCTGAATGAAAGCAATGCCTAAACAGTGGCATAACAGAAATGAAAAGTACTGAAATAAAAATGTGTACAATGAAACTAGAGCTCTGGGTCGTAAGCAAGCTGATCCAAGTCCTCGCTGGTAGGCTTGATCTCCTGAGTGTCCAGATCACCTGACAACATTCCAAAGAAGAAAGAGAAGGAATGTCCTCAGCGAACAATCGCTCGATAAGTCCCAAAGATAAGGGAGAAATAGAATAGATAGAGAGAGAAAGTAGCTTTTAAAGTTGTATTATATGATTAACGCTGCTGTTTGTAGCTTGGTGCAGAAGGATACCAGTGTATACGAGAGGAGTCTCTATATGCCAGAGACTAAGGGTAACAGGAGTACAAGGAACCGTTTATACCACGGTACAACAGTAACGGAAATACATGTTAGGTGTCTTAAGTCTTGCAGTCTCGTGCCACTTCTAACACCTTCCGTACCAATCTACCCCTTAAACCCCGTGATATCTTGTTTGTATTGTTTGTATTGCAACGTGTATTGTCTTGTAATATAGATTGTATAATTAGATGACTTACCGAAACCATGATATCAGTAAATGGATGTAACTGGAGAATTATGGATGTAACTGGAGAATCATGTAAATGGAAGTATATCCATGGTTCGGTTCAGTCAATATAGATTGAATATATTGAATATATGGATTCATGGATTCATGTTGAATTGTAGTATTGTAGATTGTATTTGAATCATATTCAAGTCAGATTATTTAAAATGAGACTCAGTCTGAGTCAGAACAAATAGAAAAGAAATTGAAGTCCTAAATTAGGTTTTGATGTTATCGTTAACCGCTGCACATGGGCGGCAGGGTTTGTGTCTTTTTCAAAAACGATTACCGTGTTGATAACACCGTTTGTTAAGTTGTCTACCTTAAATAGACAAGCACCCACTTCTCCGGCTCCCTGAGCCTCAAGAGATTGGTCCCGCTTAAACCTACATTTACTAGGGTCCTTAGGATATTTTATAGAACTTGAGGGGGTTTTATGTAAAAATAATATTTGTATACTTTTCAAAATACACTCCAAGTATTTAATTATCGTCTTTAGAGTTTTCATAGTTGTAGATTTTATTTTTGTGACATTTCTAATGAATAAACCTATTTTTCATAATACATGGTATTTAATTGTAAAGTGTTGAACTTATATGGAATTTCATGGTATTTTCATATAAAATGATTCTTTTGATTTAGGAAAGTTGGAATATTTATATTATATCAAAAATACGTATTTTGATGATATATATATATATATTTATAAAAAATAATTTTAATTTATTATTTTCTAGAAATCTCATTTTCTTAGGATATTTGTATTTCAAATCTTTCGAGACCGAATGCTCCTTGCGGAGATCTGCATCTCGCACTACTAAGCTTGAGGATATGTGATAATCCACACCATCCCGAACGAATTTCCCAAATGGGTTGTAGCGGCGCTTTGGAAAGATTTGTGTAAAACACATAATCTTGTAGAAAACGGTTTTAATAGTAAATGATATTTATATGTAAAGTTTCGTTTTCCCGTATTCTATGTTTCCGAAAGGTATTATGTTATGTTGCATATGAGTGTTGTGAGGATGTAGGTCATTACCTCGTGATCTAATTAAAGGTATAGCAAGATTAATGATGTTTTAAAGTAGAAAGTAAACTACATGGTATTTTAGTGAAAAATAGCATTAAAAGTTACAAAATGAAATATTTTGCTATGAAACTTGTTCAACATATTTTGTTAATGATTAATAGTCAAGATGTAAGAGTTTAACATGGTTATGTTAAGGAAAATTGAACTTTATAAAGAAAACCGAATTGGAAGTCGGATTTAACTCCGCTTCCGTCGGGTTTTAGAAAAAGAACTTTTTAGAATAGCAAAGAAAAGAGAGAGGTGGGACTTACGGGTTTAGATTCAAGAGAAGAGGGAGAGGAAGACGTAGGAGGCTCCGGTGCGTCGTTTCGTCGCTGGGAGCTCATAGGGTCGTCGTCGGAATTTTGCCGGAGTTTCGCCCTTCGCTAACTCCAATTGCACACAAAAATTCTATAGAGTTTTCTTGAGAGTTTGGATAGAATTGTGAGTGGGTGTGTGTGTTTAGGGGTGGTATTTATAGGGTAATCTAGGGTTTAGGGTAGGTGAAATGTTGTATTGAAAATGTATTAAAAATTGTATTAAAAATATGGTTTAATGGGGTTTTAATTGAATTTAAAAGGCTCTATTAATTTTTAGAAAATTTAAAGTATACAGGGGAGTTAAGAAGACCAAAAGGGAGAAGTTTCACGTTGGACCCAACCCGATCCGACCGAGTTCGGCCAGCGGGGGCGGCCGAGTCGGCCGATCGGCCGGCCAAGTCGGGCCGGGGATCGCCGTGAAGTAGCCGTCGTCGTTTTGTCTTCCCCCTGGTCCAGTTTGTTTTTAGTGTGACGTGGGTTTTTTTACGAGTTATGCACGTGTAGACCCTTGGACTTCTAAAAATTTAAAAGAAAACAATATTAAAAATGATGTGGGGGATGAGATTTGAACTCTGGTGCTTTGGTTTAGCAGTGTAAGGTCTTACCAATGAGTTACAAGCTCTTTCTTGCTATTAAAAAGCAAAACAATTACTTATAGCACTCACAGTAAATGCAAATACCCCAAGTATACATTAACTTTTAAACAAATTTTTGTACACTAAAATTGGAGTTGTTACAGTCTACCTTCCTTACAAAAATTTCGTCCTCGAAATTTATAAATTTATTTTAAGGACTAATTTACAAATAAGTGAGGATATCTTGCGCGCATCTCATCTTCCCTTTCCTAAGTCGATTCTCCTGGAGTGTCTTTTCTCCACATCACTCGAACCAAGTTGATTTCCTTGTTCCGAAGTGACTTCACTTTTCTATCTAGGATCTCTACAGGTTGTTGCTCACAAGATAAATCGGGCTATACAGTGAGCTCGGAATGATCAAGAATATGGCTGAGGTCACTCACATACTTTCTGAGTTGGGATATGTGGAATATATTATGCACTCTTTCCAATGAAGGTGGAAGTGCCAAGCGGTATGCCACTTCACCGACTCGTTCGAGTATGGCGAACGGTCTAATGTATCTCGGACTTAGCTTACCCCGTCTTCCAAATCGAATAATTCCGCGGTTCGGAGATATCTTTAAGAATATGTGATCCCCCGGTTGGAACTCCAAGTGACGTCACTTTGCATCAGCCCAGTGCTTCTGTTGATCTTAGGCTATGCGCATCTTTTCTCTGATAGTACGAACCACATCAACAGTTGCTACTATCATCTCAGGTCCAAGAAGTTTCCTATCTTTGATGTTGTCCCAACTTAATGGTGATCGACACTTCCTTCCATATAGCGCTGCAAAAGGTGTCATTCCTATGCTTGCTTGGTAGCTGTTATTGTACGAAAACTCCACAAGATGTAGGTGATCTTCCCACGATCCTCCGAAGTCTAACATACGCGCTCTGAGTATATCCTCCAAGATCTGAATAGTTCGCTCAGACTGACCATCTGTTTATGGATGATAAGCCGTGCTGAAGTTCAGACTTGTTCCCAAGCTTGCTTGTAGACTCTGCCAAAATTATGATCGGAACCCGGTGTCACGATCAGAGACAATGCAGACCGGTACTCCATGAAGTCTCATAATTTCCTATATGAGTTCATGGGTATCAGAGATAGTACATTATGAAGAGTTTTAAATCTTAAATAGATTCTTACCTCCATGTACTTCTTTACTAATATCTCAGTTGATTGGCCAACTCAAAATGGGATGAAGTGAGCCGATTTTGTGAGTCGATCCACAATAACCCATACCGCATCATTACCCTTTGTGCTGCTAGGAAGAGCAGTCACAAAATCTATTGTGATGTGTTGCCACTTCTATTCTGGGATTGGTAACAGTTGAAGTAGTCCAGCTGTCCTGTGATGTTCAGCATTTACTTGCTGACACACCAAGCATTTAGCGACGCTTCTGGCTACTTCACGCTTCATTCCATGCCACCAGTAATTCTGACGTAGATCTTTGTACATCTTTGTACCTCCAGGATGTAATGAGTAGGGAGAGCTGTGAGCTTCTTTCATTAACTCTTCCCGAACAGGAACAGGACCTTTTGGTACATATAATCTGCTGCCGTATCTCAAAGATCCGTCTTCATGGATGATGAAGTCTGTTCTGAGTCCATTCTCTACTTGTTCTCTAATTTTTTGCAACTTAGCATCACTTACTTGAGTTGCTTTGATCTGGTTGACCATGGTAGATTGAACTTATAAATTCATCAAACTTGAAGCGTTACCTGGCATGACTACTTCAATCTCCATCTGATGCAAGTCTTGTTGAAGTTTCCACTGAGCGGTTAGATGAATTGCTAATGGTTGGAGACTAAGGGCATCAGGTACCACATTCACCTTCCCTGGGTGATATTGCAGGTTGATGTCAAAATCCGCCATGAGTTCTAACCATCGTCTTTGCCGCATATTAAGTTCTTTCTGAATAAACACATATTTCAGACTCTTATAATCTGTGTATATGTTCACTCGTTCACCAAGAAGATAATGACGCTAAATCTTGAGAGTAAAGATAACGGCCGCCAATTCCAAATCATGCGTCGGATAATTGCGCTCATGCGTCTTCAGCTGTCTTGAAGCATAAGCCACAACCTTACCGTGCTGATGTAGAACACATCCTACTCTCTTACCGGATGCATCACAATGCACTTCGAAACCTCCAGACTGGTCCGGTATAAAGAGAATAGGCGCTGATGTCAATCTTGACTTGAGTTCTACGAAAGCCTGTTCGCATGCTTCTGACCACACGAATTCTTCATCTTTACCTGTCACGCCCCGCTTCCCGATATACGGCGAAGGGGACGTGACGAGGCCGCCACGTATATACCCAGAAGTACATACGCTAAGCGTATCTAAGCAATATAAAAATAAATACACAAGAGACAAGATATAATAAAAACAACAACTTTTATTTATTAACATTCTTTTGTATAATACATGAAAAGGAAATACAATTGAAATAAAACGATGCCTAAACAATGGCATAACAGGAAATGAAAAGTACTTGTGTATGTGGATTTTATAAAACTTGAGGGGGTTTTATGTAAAAAATACTTTTATATACTTTTCAAAATACACCTTAAGTATTCATTATTCGTCTTTAGAGTTGTAATGAAAGTGGATTTTATATTGTGATATTTCTAGTGAAAATATCCTAGTTTTAGAAATAAAGGTATTTTATTTGTAATATTGATTTATGTGGAATTTATGGTATTTTAGTGTAAAATTGATTCTTGTGATTTTTTTAGAAAAAGTGGAATATTTATATCATAACAAAATAGATATTTTAATGATAAATATACATATATTTATACAAAAATAATTTTAATAAATATTTTATATTCTAGAAAATCTCATTTTCTTAAGATGTCGTATTTTAAATTTTTCGAGACCGAATGCTCCTTGCGGAGGTCTGAATCTCGCACTACTAAGCCCGAGGGGGTGTGATAAACCGCACCATCCCGAACGGGTTCCCCAAAGTGGGTTGTAGCGGCGCTTTGCAAAGATTGTAAAATACTAAATCTTTTAGAAAACGGTTTTATGAAGTAAATGGTATTTATTTGTAAAGGTGTATATTTTCCGTATTGTATGTTCTAGATTCTCCTAAGTCAACTAGTCTATTCCTAACTGGTCCAGACGACAAGTTGTGAGATGCCTCAAATCACCTCTTCACCGCCAATTGTGGCCAGGTAAGTATAAGTGAGGAAAGCAGGGATCCGCTCACGAATCACCGTGAGACGGGCCTTTTAAAGTTACCTTTCTCACTTGCCTAGCCTAGACACTATAAAGCTAGGTTTAAATAAACGAACAATGTCCAAAACATATCGTATTTTCATAATAAGTGGTACTTCTTTAAAAAGTGTATCAAAACTAAATCTTTAGAAATGGTTTTATTAAATATATGGTATTTAAATGAAAATATTTATTTTCTTATATTCTAGGTTCTCGGGGGTGTTGCATACGAGTGTGTGAGGAAGTAGGTCGTTACCTCGTGATCTACTTTAAATGTATAGCAAGTTTGATGGGGTTAAATGAAGGATTGAAACAATGTGGTATTTAAGTGAAAAATACGATAATTTGAAATAGCTATCATTTCATGTGATGCAACTTGTTCAAATTGTTTGATTAGTGTTTAATAGTTAACATAAGGATGTTTAAGTATGATTGTATTAGTGAGAAGTGGAATTTCATAGAAAACCGAATCGAAAATCAGATTTGTTCCGATTCCGTCGGGTTTTGTAATTTCGTATTTTGAGAATGGAAAAGAGAGATAGAAAGGGGCTTACGAGTTTTAGATTAAACAAGGGAGTGAGAGGGAACTAGAGGGATCACCGATGTATTGCGTCGTCGCCGGTAGTTCCTTAAAACGGTCGCCGGAAGTTCCGCCGGGAATTCGTCGGAGCTTCGCCTCGAGCTTGTTTTCAAAGTACACGACTTTTGGAAAATTTTTGAGAGAGCTGGCTCAGGATTTTGGGGTGAGAGGGTAGAGAGTAGGGGGTGTATTTATAGGGTAGGCTAAGGTTAGGATAGATGAAAGGTTAAAATGAAAAATGTGATAAAATGTATAAAAAATATATTAAAAGTGGAGTAATTGGGTTTTTTAAAGAGCTCTGGAAATGGTCTGAGACTGAAATTTTGCAGGTGCATAGGGAATATGAAAAGATACAACTTTCATGTTGGGGCCGTCGCCGGAATCGACCGACTCGGCCGTGACTCGGTCCGAGGACCGAGTCAGTCCGAGTCAAGGCTGATTTGGCCGATTCCCAGCCGAGTCAGGCGGCCGGGATCCCCCCGACGGTTTATCTAACCTCTGGAAATGTTACACTTTTGGGTGTAGTGGGGTTTTTGTGAGATATGCACGTGTAAACCCTTGGTATTCTAAAGGTTTTTAAAAAAATCAATATTAAAAATAATGTGGAGTATGGGATTTGAACTCTGGTGGCTTGGTTCAGCAGTGCAAGATATTACCAATAAGTCACAAGCTCCTTCTGGTAATTATGGAGCTAATTAATTACTTAAAGTAATAACAGTAAATATAAATACCCCAAGCGTACATTAATTTTAAAGCAAATTTTTGTACACTAAAAATGGAGTTGTTACATTACATGTGAGCTTGGTCAGGGGTGTTGTTATCTTTGAAAAGCCTTCAATGAACCTTCTGTAATATCCAGCTAAACCTAAGAAACTTCGAATGTCCTTCACTAACTTTGGTGTCGGCCATTAGCTTACTGCCGAAACTTTCGCTGGATCCACAGAGATTCCTTCACCTGATACGATATGTCTAAGAAAACCAACTTGATTTAGCCAAAACTCGCACTTGCTGTACTTGGCATATAATTGATATTGTCGTAGAGTTTTCACGACAATTCGTAGGTGTTCGGCATGTTCTTTCCGACTCTTTGAATACACTAGGATGTCGTCGATGAAGATGACAACAAACCTGTCTAAGTACTCCTGGAAAACTTGATTCATCAGGTTCATTAATATTGTTGGTGTGTTGGTCACTCCAAATGGCATCACTAGAAATTCGTAATGTCCATAACGAGTTCTGAAAGCCGTTTTATGAATATGAGCTTCTTTGATCTTCACCTGATGATAACCTGAACGAAGATCTAATTTGGAGAAAACACAAGATCCACTTAGCTGATCGAATAAATCGTCGATGCGCGGGAGTATATACTTGTTCTTTATAGTGACTTCGTTCAAGGTTCTATAATCGATGCACATTCTGTATGAACCTTCCTTCTTCATCACAAGTAGTACTGGTGATCCCCAACTTGAAGTGCTGGGACGAATCCATCCTTTCACCAATAATTCATCCAACTGAGTTCGGACTTCCTTCAAACCTTCTGGACTTAGTCGATAAGGAGCTTTGATCACCGATTGTGCTCTTGGTACTAAATCAATGCCGAATTCAAGAGCTGATCGGGAGATGAACCTGATATATCGTCAGGAAATACATCGTCGAACTCTCGAACCACTTCTGGCCTTGATTCTTCCTCTGCTTGAGTTGCTGTAATCACCGCTTCCCTTGGCTTCCCTTTGTATGTACTTTGCTCCAGGGTACGGTCTCCAATTTTGAAATAGAAGACCGGATGGTTTGGAATCTCGAATACTACCCTCCTTTGACGATAGTCGATGGTAGCATAAAAGGTTCCGAGCCAATCCATACCTAGAACCACAACGAAGTTCGGTATGTCCAGCACTCTGAAATCAGCGTAGAATTCTCTGCTGCAGACGACTACTGGACACAAGCTGTATCCTATTGTTGCCTTTAGAACACCATTTCCTGAACTGACATTCCAGCTGGATACAAGCGGTGTGACTGAAATCGCGTGAGTTCTGACGAATCGTTGCGATATAAAGCAGTGAGATACTCTAGTATCAAAGAGTGCTAGTGCAGGGAGTGAGGCTACTAAGATTATACCTAAGGTATGTGTGATATATTTTAGGTATAGGGAAAATTTGTGGATAGGTATTAAGACTGAAAGAAAAGTTTGAGGAGAAAAGGTTACCAGTGATAACTTGGCCAGTGGTCTCAGCTTCTTCCACGGTCATCGTGAAAGCCTGTCGCCGTGGTACATTCCACCTGGCCTGAGGAGCATTCCTTGGAACGTTCCTTTTAGCTTGATGGAACTGACGAGGAGGAGGTGCAGCTGGTGGTCCTCTAGGTGGTGGAGCAGGTAGTTCAAGTCTTGGAGCAGGTGCTTGGATGGCTGGGCGTTGTGGGTAAGTGATTGCTGGCCTGGGTGCAACATATGAGTTTTGTCTACGAGGACAAGACACAATATCGTGAGTAGTTGAGCCGCAGTAAGCAAAGGCAGTTTGCATGCCGGCAGTCCTGCATCAGATGCCCATCTCTCTTGCAGTAGTTATAAAAGGCTGGGCTGGGACGGTTGTTCGGTACTCCCGGTCTCCTCAGCACAAATGGTGGCCTTGACGAGGCTCCTCCTGCCATCTGGTTGACAGGGTGCTTAACTCATGCAGACTGAGGTCTGCCCCTCGCTTTTACCACTGCCTCATAACGGCGGGCAGCTTTCAAAGCCGATTCATGAGTCGGAAAATCTCCTTTAGCCAGTGCAGCCTGGATCTCCGAATCCAAACCTTGTTGAAATTGACGGGCTCTGATCTCATTCGTCGGTATCAGGTGTGCCGCAAATCTGTTAAAGTATTGTGTTAGCTGTATAGTATGTGATAGATTGAAAAATTGAATTATTGAGACATATCTTACCGACTGAGCATGCTGAACTCAGTGTCATATTCATCTACCGACTTGGTCTACATCGAACCTTGTTGCAGATGGATGAACTGTTGTTCCATGTCGAACCTGGCAGTCTCAGGGAAGTATTTTGCATCGAACATGTCTCGGAAAGTCTTCCATTCGATGGGTTGTTCAAGACGGCTTTCTTCCGCCTTCCACCAATTCCGTGCATTGTCCGTGAGCTGTAATTTCGCAACACGAACCCAAGCTATTTCTGGCACTTGTGCTGCTGCCAGATCATCTTCGATACTCTGAGCCCATTTCTCAGCTTCCAGTGGGCTCTCCTTTTTTGAGAATTGTTTGGGGTGCAAAGCCCTGAATTGCTTCACCTCAGGTGCTTCTGCCTCGGGACGGTTCATTAAGAGAGCAGTCTGCTGCTGTTGTCCCTCTAGGAGGCTGCGGATTGCCTCAAGCAGAACCGTCTGCTCGTTGAGCGGAGCAGGGACGGCAGGTGTGATTGGTAGTGGAGATGGAGTGTTATTGAAGTTGGTGCTGGTGTTGTTTGGGGAATCCATAATCTTGAATGAAAATTTTTGGGTTAGGACAGATTCAAAGTATATGAAATGATGAGATTCAAGAAGTATGAATTGTAAAGAATGTTTTAGTTGCTGGTTCTTGTATTATATTGCTTAGGTTGTTCACGTAAAACAGAACTGCATGGTAGGGTTCCATACAGCACTGACCTGCATGGGCCACCAACAAAACCTGTCACGCCCCGTGAATGTAACAACCCTAAACTTTCTGTACAACTTTCTGTACAAATTTTTCAAAAAATATAGAAAGGGGTACTTTTGCCTAAGCACAAGTTATAAGTTTGTTTTGCTTTCTAATAGTAAGAAAGAGCTTGTAGCTCATTGGTAAGACCTTGCACTGCTGAACCAAAGCACCAGAGTTCAAATTCCATCACCCACATTATTTTTAATATTGTTTTCTTTTAAATTTTTAGAAGTCCAAGGTTCTACACGTGCATAACTCGTAAAAAACTCACTTCACATATAAAACAAACTGGCCCAGTAGGTAGAGGAATCGACGAGGGACACGTGGCAGCCGAATTCGGCCCGACTCACTTGAAAGGCCCGGCGACTCGGTGGAATCGGCCCGGCGCCGCCGGCCGACTCGGAGCGAAATCCGATTCACTCAACATAAAAGTTCTATCTTTTGGCCTCCTTATTACCCCTGTACACTTTAAATTTTCTGCAAATTAACAGAGCTCTTTAAAACCCCATTAAACCATATTTTTAATACAATTTTTAATACATTTTCAAATTAACCTTTCACCTACACTAACCCTAATCTTTTCCTATAAATACCACCCCTAAACACACCCCCTCACTCATAATTCTGTCCAAACTCTCAAGAAAATTCCTAGAACTTTTGTGTACAAGTGGAGTTAGCGAAGGGCGAAACTCCGGCGAAATTCCGACGATGACCCTAGGAGCTCCCGGCAACGAAACGATGCACCGGCGCCTCCTACCGCTTCCTCTCCCTATTCTCTTGAATCTAAACCCGTAAGTCCCACCTCTCTCTTTCCTTTGCTATTCTAAAAAGTTCTTTTTCTAAAACCCGACGGAAGCGGAGTTAAATCCGACTTCCGATTCGGTTTTCTTTGTAAAGTTCAATTTTCTTTAACACAACCATACTTAACTCCTAAATCTTGACTATTAATCAGTAACAAAACATATAAAATAAATTCCATTTCAAAAGAATGTCTATTTCAATTTTTATCGTATTTTTTCAGTAAAATACCATGTAGTATAGTTTCATCTTTAAAACATCATAAATCTTGCTATACCTTTAGATAGATCACGAGATAATGATCTACCTCTTCACAACACTCATATGCAACATAGCACAATACCTTTTGGGAAATATAGATTCAGGAAATACCGTTTTACACAAAACTACCTTTAACTTATAAAAAAAACCGTTTTCTACAAGATTGCGTATTTTACAAATCTTTGCAAAGCGCTGCTACAACCCATTTTTGGGGAACCTGTTCAGGATGGTGCGGATTATCGCACATCCTCGGGCTTAATAGTGCGATATGTAGACCTCCGCAAGGAGCATTCGGTCTCGAGAGATTTAAAATACAAATATCTTAAGAAAATGAGATTTCTAGAAAATAATAAATTAAAATTATTTTTATAAATATATAAATATATATGTATATCAAAATATCTACTTTTGTTATAATATCAATATTCCAACTTTTCTAAATCACAAGAATCACTTTACATTAAAATACCATGAATTCCATACAAGTCCAACACTTTACAATTAAATACCATGTATTATGAAAAATAGGTTTATTCACTAGAAATGTCACAAATATAAAATCCACAGCTATGAAAACTCTAAAGACGACAATTAAATACTTGAGGTGTATTTTGTAAATTATACAAAATTATTTTTACGTAAAACCTCTCAAGTTTTATAAATTATAATAAGGACCCTAGTAAACATATGTTTAAGCGGGACCAATCTCTTGAGTCTCAGGGAGCCGGAGAAGTAGGTGCTTGCCTATTTTAAGATTGACAACTTAACAAACGGTGTTATCAACACGGTAATCATCTTTGAAAAAGACATAAATCCTGCTGCCCATGTACAACGATTACCGATAACATCAAAAACTTAATTCAGGATTTCAAATTCTCTTTTCTAATTGTTCTGACTCAGACTGAATCTCATTATAAATAATCTGACTTGAATATGATTCAAGTACAAGCCACAATATAACAATTCAATATGAATCCATGAATACATATATTCAATCTATCAATCTGTATTGACTGAACTGAACCATGGATATTCTTCCATCTACATGATTCTACAGTTACATCCATTTTACTGATATCATGGTTTTGGCAAGTCATCCACCTATACAAGACAATACAATTTACAATACAATACAGCTATACAATCAAGACATCGCGGGGTTTCTAAGGGGTAGATTGGTATAGAAGGTGTTAGAAGTGGCATGAGACTGCAAGACTTAAGACACCTAACCTGAATTTCTTGTTGCTGTTGTACCGTGGCATAAACGGTTCCTTGTACTACACTTGCCTCTAGTCTCTGGCATTTAGAGACTCCTCTCGTATACACTGGCATTCTTCTGTACCAAGCTACAAACAACAGCGTTAACACTAAATACAACATTATAACAATATAATACAACCTTAAAAGCTACATTCTCTCTCTCTTACTCTCTGTCCATTCTTCTTCTCCCTTATCTTTGAGACTTATCGAGCGATTTGTTCGCTGACGACATTCTCTTTCTTTTTCTTTGAATGTCGTCAGGTGTTTCGGACCTTCCAGAGATCGAGCCTAGCACTGAAGACTTGGGCCAATTTACTGAAGATCCCGAGCTATAGTTACCTTTGTACACATTTCATTTCAGTACTTTTTATGCTATTGTTTAGGCATTGCTTTCATTCAGATTTATTTACCTTTCCATGCATTGTACAAAAGAATGTTAATAAATAAAGTTGCTGTTCAATTATATCTTTTGTCTCTTATGCATTTTTTTATTTATATTGCTTAGATACGCTTAGCGTATTTACTTCAGAGTAAATACGTAGCGGTCTCATCGCGTCCCCTTCACCTGCATGGGCTACCAACAAAACCTGTCACGCCCCGCTTCCCGGAATACGGTGAAGGGGACGCGACGAAGCCGCTACGTATTTACTCTGAAGTACATACGCTAAGTGTATCTAAGCAATATAAATAAAAATGCACAAGAGACAAAATATATAATTGAACAACAACTTTATTTATTAACATTCTTTTGTACAATGCATGGAAAGGTAAATACATCTGAATGAAAGCAATGCCTAAACAACGACATAACAGAAATAGAAAGTACTGAAATGAAATGTATACAAGTGTCACTACAGCTCGGGATCTTCAGTAAACTGGTCCAAGTCTTCAGTGCTAGACTTGATCTCTGGAAGGTCCGAAACACCTGACGACATTCAAAGAAAAAGAAAGAGAATGTCGTCAGTGAACAAATCGCTCGATAAGTCCCAAAGATAAGGGAGAAGAAGAATGGACAGAGAGTAAGAGAGAGAGAGAATGTAGCTTTTAAGCTTGTATTATATTATTATAATGTTGTATTTAGTGTTAACGCTGTTGTTTGTAGCTTGGTACAGAAGAATGCCAGTGTATACGAGAGGAGTCTCTATATGTCAGAGACTAGAGGCAAGTGTAGTACAAGGAACCGTTTATGCCACGGTACAACAGCAACAAGAAATTCAGGTTAGGTGTCTTAAGTCTTGCAGTCTCATGCCACTTCTAACACCTTCCATACCAATCTACCCCTTAGAAACCCCGCGATGTCTTGATTGTATAATTGTATTGTATTGTAAATTGTATTGTCTTGTATAGGTGGATGACTTGCCGAAACCATGATATCAGTAAAATGGATGTAACTGTAGAATCATGTAGATGGAAGAATATCCATGGTTCGGTTCAGTCAATACAGATTGATAGATTGAATATATGTATTCATGGACTCATATTGAATTGTTATATTATGGATTATACTTGAATCATATTCAAGTCAGATTATTTACAATGAGACTCAGTCTGAGTCAGAACAATTAGAAAAGAGAATTTGAAATCCTGAATTAAGTTTTTTTGATGTTATCGGTAACCGCTGCACATGGGCGGCAGGATTTGTGTCTTTTTCAAAGACGATTACCGTGTTGATAACACCGTTTGTTAAGTTGTCTACCTTACAATAGGCAAGCACCCACTTCTTCAGCTCCCTGAGGCTCAAGAGATTGGTCCCGCTTAAACCTATGTTTACTAGAGTCTTTATTGTAATTTATAAAACTTGAGGGGTTTTATGTAAAAATAATTTTGTATAATTTACAAAATACACCTCAAATATTTAATTATTGTCTTTAGAGTTTTCATAGCTGTGGATTTTATATTTGTGACATTTCTAGTGAATAAACCTATTTTTCATAATACATGGTATTTAATTGTAAAGTGTTGGACTTGTATGGAATTCATGGTATTTTAATGTAAAGTGATTCTTATGATTTAGAAAAGGTAGAATATTGATATTATAACAAAAGTAGATATTTTAATATACATATATATTTATATATTTATAAAAATAATTTTAATTTATTATTTTCTAGAAATCTCATTTTCTTAAGATATTTGTATTTTAAATCTCTCGAGACCGAATGCTCCTTGCGGAGGTCTGCATCTCGCACTACTAAGCTTGAAGATGTGCGATAATCCGCACCATCCCGAATGGGTTCCCTAAAAATGGGTTGTAGCGGCGCTTTGCAAAGATTTGTAAAATACGTAATCTTGTAGAAAACGGTTTTTTTTATATAAGTTAAAGGTAGTTTTGTGTAAAACGGTATTTCCCGAATCTATATTTCCCAAAAAGTATTGTGCTATATTGCATATGAGTGTTGTGAAGAGGTAGGTCATTATCTCGTGATCTATCTAAAGGTATAGCAAGATTTATGATTTTTTAAAGTTGAAACTATACTACATGGTATTTTACTGAAAAAATACGATAAAAATTGAAATAGACATTATTTTGAAATGGAATTTATTTTATATCTTTTTTTTTACTGATTAATAGCCAAGATTTAGGAGTTTAGTATGGTTGTGTTAAGGAAAATTGAACTTTACAAAGAAAACCGAATCGGAAGTCGGATTTAACTCCGCTTCCGTCCGGTTTTAGAAAAAGAACTTTTTAGAATAGCAAAGGAAAGAGAGAGGTGGGACTTATGGGTTTAGATTCAAGAGAAGAGAGAGAGGAAGCGGTATGAGGCGCCGGTGCGTCGTTTCGTCGCCGGGAGTTCCTAGGGTCGTCGTCGGAATTTCGCTGAGGTTCGCCCTTCGCTAACTCCACTAGTACACAAAAGTTCTAGGGATTTTCTTGAGAGTTTGGATAGAATTGTGAGTGAGGGGTGTGTGTTTAGGGGTGGTATTTATAGGAAAAGATTAGGGTTAGGGTAGGTGAAAGGTTGAATTGAAAATGTATTAAAATATGGTTTAATGGGGTTCTAAAGAGTTCTGTTAATTTGCAGAAAATTTAAAGTGTACAGAGGTAATAGGGAGGCCAAAAGACAGAACTTTTATGTTGAGTGAATCGGATTTCGCTCCGAGTCGGCCGGCGGCGCCGAGCCGATTCTACCGAGTCGTCGGTCCGATTCAGGCGAGTCGGGCCGAGTTCGGATGTCACGTGTCCTTTGTCGATTCCTCTACCCACTGGGTTAGTTTGTTTTATATGTGAAGTGGGGTTTTTTATGAGTTATGCACGTGTAGACCCTTGTACTTCTAAAAATTTAAAAGAAAACAATATTAAAAATAATGTGGGGGATGAGATTTGAACTCTGGTGCTTTGGTTCAGCAGTGCAAGGTCTTACCAATGAGCTACATGCTCTTTCTTGCTATTAAAAAGCAATAATTACTTATAGTACTCACAGTAAATGCAAATACTCAAAGTATACATTAACTTTTAAATAAATTTTTGTACACTAAAATTGGAGTTGTTACAGTCTACCCTCCATACAAAAATTTTGTCCTCACAGTAAATGCAAATACTCAAAGTATACATTAACTTTTAAATAAATTTTTGTACACTAAAATTGGAGTTGTTACAGTCTACCCTCCGTACAAAAATTTTGTCCTCGAAATTTACAAATTTTATTTTAAGGACTAGTTTACAAAGAGCTGAGGATATCTTGCACGCATCTCATCTTCCCTTTCCCATGTCGATTCTCATGGAGTGTCCAACTTGAAGTGCTGGGACGAATCCATCCTTTCGCTAATAATTTGTCCAACTGAGTTTGGACTTCCTTCAAAGCTTCCGGACTTAATCGATAAGGTGATTTGATCACCGGTTGTGCTCCTGGTACTAAATCAATACCGAATTCAAGAGCTCGATCGGGAGGCAAACCTGATATATCTTCAGGAAATACATCGTCGAACTCTCGAACCACTTCTGGCCTTGATTCTTCCTCTATTTGAGTTGCTGCAATCACTGCTTCCCTTGGCTTCGTTTTGTATGTACTTGGCTCCAGAGTACGGTCTCCACTTTTGAAATAGAAGACCGGATGCTCTGGAATCTCAAATACCACCCTCCTTTGACGACATTCGATGGTAGCATAAAAGGTTCCGAGCCAATCCATACTTAGAACCACATCGAAGTTCGGTATGTCCAACACTTTAAAGTCAGCATAGAATTCTTTGCTGCAGACGACTACTAGACACAAGATGTATCCCATTTTTGCCTTTAGAACGCCATTTCCTGAATTGACATTCCAGCTGGATGCAAGCGGTGTGACTGGAATCGCGTGAGTTCTGACGAATCGTTGCGACATAAAGCAGTGAGATGCTCCAGTATCGAAGAGTGCTAGTGCAGGGAGTGAGGCTATTAAGATTGTACTTAAGGTATGTATGATATATTTTAGGTATAGGAAAAAGTATGTAGATAGGCAGCAAGACTGAAAGAAAAAGTTTGAGAAGAAAAGGGTTACCAGTGATAACTTGGCCAGTGGCCTCAGCTTTTTCCATGGTCATCGTGAAAGCCTGTCGCCGTGGTACATTCCACCTGGCCTGAGGAGCATTCCTCGGAATGTTCCTTTGAGTTTGATGGAACTGACGAGGAGGAGGTGCAGCTTGTGGTCCTCTAGGTGGTGGAGCAGGTAGTGCAAGTCTCGGAGCAGGTGCTTGGATGGCTGGTTGTTGTGGGTAAGTGATTGCTGGCCTGGGTGTAGCATATGAGTTTTGTCTACGAGGACAAGATACAATATCGTGAGTAGCTGAGCCGCAGGCTAAGCAAAGGCGGTTTGGATGCCGGCAGTCCTGCATCAGATGCCTATATCTTTTGCAGTAGTTACAAAAGGCTGGGCTGGGACGGTTGTTCGGTACTCCCGGTCTTCTTGGCACAAATGGTGGCCTTGACGAGGCTCTTCCTGCCATCTGGTTGACAGGGCGCTTAACTCCTGCAGACTGAGGTCTGCCCCTCGCTTTTACCACTGCCTCATAACGGCGGGCAGCTTTCAGAGCCGATTCACGAGTCGGAAAATCTCCTTTGGCCAGTGCAGCCTGGATCTCCGAATCTAAACCTTGTTGAAATCGACGGGCTCTGATCTCATCCGTCGGTATCAGGTGTGCCGCAAATCTGTTAAAGTATTGTGTTAGTAGTATGTGATAGATTGAAATATCAAATTATTGAGACATATCTTACCGACTGAGCATGGTGAACTCAGCGTCATATTCATCTACCGACTTGGTCCACATCGAACCTTGTTGCAGATGGATGAACTGTTGTTCCATGTCGAACCTGGAAGTCTCAGGGAAGTACTTTGCGTCGAACATGTCTCGGAAAGTCTTCCATTCGATGGGTTGTTCAAGACGGCTTTCTTCCGCCTTCCATTAATTCCGTGCATTGTCCGTGAGCTGTAATTTCGTAACACGAACCCAAGCTATTTCTGGCACTTGTGCTGCTGCCAGATCATCTTCGATACACTGAGCCCATTCCTCAGCTTCCAGTAGGCTCTCTTTTCCTGAGAACTGCTTGGGGTGCAAAGCCTTGAATTGCTTCACCCCAGGTGCTTCTGCTTCGGGACGGTTCATTAAAAGAGCAGTCTGCTGCTGTTGTCCCTCTAGGAGGCTGTGGATCGTCATAAGCAGAACCGTCTGCTCGTTGAGCGGAGCAGGGACGACAGGTGTGATTGGTAGTGGAGGTGGAGTGTTGTTGAAGTTGGTGCTAGTGTTGTTTGGGGAATCCATAAGCTTAAATGAAAATTTTTGGGTTAGGACAGATTCAAAGTATATGAAATGATGAGATTCAAGAAGTATGAATTGTAAAGAATGTTTTAATTGCTGGTTCTTGTGTTATATTGCTTAGGTTGTTCACGCAGAATAGAACTGCATGGTAGGGTTCCATACAGCACTGATCTGCATGGGCCACCAACAAAACCTGTCACGCCCCGCTTCCCAGTATACGGGCAGAGAACGTGACTGGCCGCTGCGTATTTACTCTGATGTAAATACGCTAAGCGTATCTAAGCAATATAAATGAAAATGCACAAGAGACAAAGACTGTAGGTATAACTGAACAACCACTTTATTTATTAACATTCTTTTATACAATGCATGGAAAAGTAAATACATCTAAATGAAAGCAATGCCTAAACATTGGCATAACAGAAATGAAAATTACTGAAATAAAAATGTGTACAATGAAGCTAGAGCTCTGGGTCGTAAGCAAGCTGATCCAAGTCCTCGCTGGTAGGCTCGATCTCCTGAATGTCCAGATCACCTGACAACATTCCAAAGAAGAAAGAGAAGGAATGCCGTCAGCGAACAATCGCTCGGTAAGTCCCAAAGATAAGGGAGAAATAGAATAGACAGAGAGAGAGAAAGTAGCTTTTAAAGTTGTATTATATGATTAACACTGTTGTTTGTAGCTTGGTACAGAAGGATGCCAGTGTATACGAGAGGAGTCTCTATATGCCAGAGACTAGAGGAAAGTGTAGTACAAGGAACCGTTTATGCCACGGTACAATAGCAACGGAAATGCAGGTTAGGTGTCTTAAGTCTTGCAGTCTCGTGCCACTTCTAACACCTTCCGTACCAATCTACCCCTTAACCCCCGCGATGTCTTGTTTGTATTGCAACGTGTATTGTCTTGTAATATAAATTGTATAATTGGATGACTTGCCGAAGCTAGGATATCAGTAAATGGTTGTAATTGGAGAATCATGGATGTAACTGGAGAATCATGTATATAGAAGTATATCCATGGTTCGGTTCAGTCAATATAGATTGAATATATTGAATATATGGATTCATGTTGAATTGTAGTATTGCAGATTGTACTTGAATCATATTCAAGTCAGATTATTTAAAATGAGACTCGGTCTGAGTCAGAACAAACAGAAAAGAAATTAAAGTCCTGAATTATGTTTTGATGTTATCGGTAACCGCTGCATATGGGCGGCAGGATTTGTGTCTTTTTTAAAGACGATTACCGTTTTGATAACACCGTTTGTTAAGTTGTCTACCTTAAATAGGCAAGCACCCACTTCTCCGGCTCCCTGAGACTCAAGAGATTGGTCCCGCTTAAACCTATATTTATTAGGGTCCTTAGGGTAATTTATAGAACTTGAGGGGGTTTTATGTAAAAATAATTTTTGTATACTTTTCAAAATACACCCCAAGTATTTAATTATCGTCTTTAGAGTTTTCATAGTTGTAGATTTTATTTTTGTGACATTTCTAGTGAATAAATCTATTTTTCATAATAAATGGTATTTAATTGTAAAGTGTTGGACTTGTATGGAATTTCATGGTATTTTCATGTAAAATGATTTTTTTGATTTAGGAAAGTTGGAATATTTATATTATATCAAAAATAGGTATTTTGATGATATATATATATATATTTATAAAAAATAATTTTAAATTATTATTTTCTAGAAATCTTATTTTCTTAGGATATTTGTATTTCAAATCTTTCGAGACCGAATGCTCCTTGCGGAGGTCTGCATCTTGCACTACTAAGCCCGAGGATGTGCGATAATTCGCACCATCCCGAACGGGTTCCCTAAATGGGTTGTAGCGGCGCTTTGCAAAGATTTGTGTAAAATACATAATCTTTTAGAAAACAGTTTTAATAGTAAATGGTATTTATATGTAAAGTTTCATTTTCCCGTATTCTATGTTCCCGAAAGGTATTGTGCTATGTTGCATATGTGTGTTGTGAGAAGGCAGGTCATTACCTCGTTATCTAATTAAAGGTATAACAAAATTAATGATGTTTTAAAGTAGAAAGTAAACTACATGGTATTTTAGTGAAAAAGAGCGGTAAAAGTTACAAAATGAAATATTTTCATATGAAACTTGTTCAACATGTTTTGTTAATGATTAATAGTTAATATGTAAGAGTTTAACATGGTTGTGTTAAGGAAAATTGAACTTTATAAAGAAAACCGAATCGGAAGTCGGATTTAACTCCGCTTCCGTCGGGTTTTATAAAAAGAAGTTTTAGAATAGCAAAGGAAAGAGGGAGGTGGGACTTATAGGTTTAGATTCAAGAGAAGAGGGAGAGGAAGAGGTAGGAGGCGTCGGTGCATCGTTTCGTCACCGGGAGCTCCTAGGGTCGTTGTCGGAATTTCGCCGGAGCTTCGCCCTTCGCTAACTCCAATTGCACACAAAAATTCTATAGAGTTTTCTTGAGAGCTTGGACAAAATTGTGATTGAGGGGGTGTGTTTTGGGGTGGTATTTATAAGGTAATCTAGGGTTTAGGGTAGGTGAAAGGTTATATTGAAAATGTATTAAAAATTGTATTAAAAATATGGATTAATAGGGTTTTCATTGAATTTAAACGGCTATGTTAATTTTCAGAAAATTTAAAGTGTACAGTGGAGTTAAGAAAACCAAAAGGCAGAAGTTTCATGTTGGTCCCAACCCGATCCAACCGAGTTCGGCCGGCGGGGGTGGCCGAGTCAGGCCGAGTCAGGCCGGGGATCGCCGTCAAGTAGCCGTCGTCGTTTTGTCTTCCCCCTGGTCTAGTTTGTTTTTAGTGTGATGTGGGTTTTTTACGAGTTATGCACGTGTAGACTCTTGGACTTCTAAAAATTTAAAAGAAAACAATATTAAAAATAATGTGGGGGATGAGATTTGAACTCTGATGCTTTGGTTCAGCAGTGCAAGGTCTTACCAATGAGCCACAAGCTCTTTCTTGCTATTAAAAAGCAAAACAATTACTTATAGTACTCACAGTAAATGCAAATACCCAAAAATATACATTAACTTTTAAACCAATTTTTGTACACAAAAATTGGAGTTGTTACACGCTATTTTATAAGAAGCGCTTAGCGCTCCAAGTCTGGCGCTCAGCGCCGAGCGCTCCACGCGCTCCTCGTGTGGGCGCTATTTTATAAGAAGCGCTTAGCATTCCAAGTCCGGTGCTCAGCGCCAAGCGCTCCACATGCCCCTCACGTGGGCGCTAATAAATTAAAGAGTGCTCTACACTCATTGGTTGACGTCCAGCGCCAAGCGTTCCATGTGCCCCTCACATGGATGCTGATGAAATAAAGAGCGCTCTGTAAGTAGAGCCCAATGCCATAAAGAGTGTTCAACATTCAATAAAAAACAGGAAAAGATGGTGAGCATCAAAGCCCTTGTCAATGCTCAGCATTGTTGATAAAAAAGGGGATCAAGCCCAAATAAGTAATCTGAACCCAAGGTTGGTTAAACCATAAATCGACCGAGCCAATAGGTCTTCTTCTAAATTGGTCTTAGTGCCAAACAGGACTACCAAGTCCCTGATGAACATTCTTTAGTTCAAGGGTACATCTCTCCACATCTCTGATACATGTCGTTGTAATTCTTCAACGTTTTCAGAAAGGTGAAGGGTCCCAATAACCAATAAACTCTATGGATTATGATGTCCTTAAACTTCGTGGACTATGATGTCCTTAAACCCAATGGACCGCAACGTCCTTAAACTAAACTCTATGGACTATGATGTTCTTAAACTCTATGGACCATGATATTCTTAAACCCAATGGACTGCAACGTCCCTAAACTAAACTCCATAGACTATGATGTCCTTAAACCCAATGGACCGCAACGTCCCTAAACTAAATTCCATGGACTATGATGTCCTTAAACTCTATGGACTATGATGTCTTTAAACCCAATGGACCGCAACGTCCCTAAACTAAACTCTATGGACTATAATGTCCTTAAACTCTATGGACTATGATGTCCTTAAACCCAATGGACCGCAACGTCCCTAAACTAAACTCTACGGACTATGATGTCCTTAAACCCAATGGACCACAACGTCCCTAAACTAAACTCTACGGACTATGATGTCCTTAAACCCAATGGACCGCAACGTCCCTAAACTAAACTCTATGGACTATGATCTCCTTAAACTCTATGGACTATGATGTCCTTAAACTCTACGGACTATAATGTTCTTAAACCCAATGGACCGCAATGTCCCTAAACTAAACCCTATGGACTATGATATCCTTAAACTCTATGGACTATGATGTCCTTAAATCCAATGGACTGCAACGTCCCTAAACTAAACTTTATGGACTATGATGTCCTTAAACTCTATGGACTATGATGTCCTTAAACCCAATGGACCGCAACGTCCCTAAACTAAACTCTACGGACTATGATGTCCTTAAACCCAATGGACCGCAACGTCCCTAAACTAAATTCCATGGACTATGATGTCCTTAAATATGGACTATAATGTCCTTAAACCCAATGGACCGCAACGTTCCTAAACTAAATTCTATAGACTATGATGTCCTTAAACATGGACTATGATGTCCTTAAATCCAATAGACTGTAACGTCCTTAAACTAAAACGATAGAGCCCAAATGCTCTTTCTTTGGATCAAAAATGATCCTGAACCCCCGTTGAGTAGATCTTAGTCTAAAATTAGACTAACGTATCCTCAACAAATATTTAAGTTGATCTTAATCTCAAACGAGGTTAATGAGCCTTAAATCCAACAAACTCAAATCTAAGAAAATACGGATTTGGACTAATCCCCGCCCTACGGGCGACGACAGAAATTAGTCTCCGTATACAATCTACGGGCAACCTAAAATAAAACATACACACACGCCACGAAGTGAACATCTGGAGCAGGAGAAAGTGGTTATCGCTACGCGATAACGTAATTAACTGCAGGGGCTTGGACCTGTAGGGAAGAGCGTCCCCATAATCAAAAATCCCTCGCAAGCGAGGGGGAATCTGACGAATTCTGCTACAACGGCCGCATCTATTTAAACCTTCGATACATGGTGCCATAAATTAACTTGGTATCTTTAGAGAGGTAGACAGATAAAACCAGATAGCATCTGCCCCCAAAATTCAGGCTAGACGTCCCAACGTCCCGGTCGTGTCTTTCGACGGCGAACAGATTCTGGCATGCCCAGTGGGACCTTTTCCTCTTTCCACTCCACACTTCGTGTGTCGTGTTTCACGAACAAATCGCGGTCTGCTATGGTTGCCTATGGATTTGAGGTACTAAGATTTGGTGTCTTGCTCCCGTGCAGAGAAAAGAAGATCAATGGCTTAAAGCTGCACCAACTGCAACAACAACTCCCACTCCGTCCCGTCCGGAGGAGTGACCTATGGGCCCCAAGCGGCCTCCATCTTTGCCATGCAAGTGGAATAGGTGACTCAGGCCACCGCTGGACTATTCTTTGGGACCATGATCCCACCAGCAAGCTTCAGCGCCCCGGTGCCATCACCGGAAGCTCCGAAGAAGTCGGTCTTCGATCGGCTTGCAACTATCACGGCCCCTCTCAACGGGTCGTCCAAGTCTACTGTCTCAGTCTTCGACAGGCTGAGCCTAAGCTTAAATGGGCCCGCGAAGAGGCTCGCAATACCAGAGAAGGCTATCCTAACTCCTGCTGCAGGTGAAGTCGTCCAAACTACTTCCTCTACTCAGAAGTCGGCCTTCGACAGGTTGACCATTCCTTCCCAGCGGTTGTCGGTTTTTGACAGGCTGGCGCCAATAACAGCTTCTCCTCAAAGCAGGGGGCAGGATGAAGCTACTCCGACGATAAAGGTGATCCCGGCTACACGACATGCTCGACGTCGTCACTGGCTCCGAGTGAGGAAAGTTGAGGACAATTCCCCTTCTGGACTTACCCCACCAGCTCCAATGGTGGAAGTTGATACCGCTGTTCCAACTATGAACAACTTTGAGCTGCTCAGGAGGGTGCATAAGAACTCTCCAATTGCCGTGTTGAAAAGGTCTCCTCCAATTGTAGAAAACATTACAAAGGCAGACCCGGAACGGCCCTCTCAGTGACTATCCTCCAAAATCCACAGGGTCTGGCGAAGAGTCTAAGACTCTATGATCGACAAAAAATACTCCTGCCAACAGAAGAAAATGAAGATTCGGCAAGAGGAGGATCATCCCACCGTCGTACCACGGAAAGTCTCATCTGCAACAGCTCCCTTAACTTCGACCGCCCATAAAAGGAGAAGGCCGGAGAAGATCCCCATGTCTACAACAAATCTCAAAGGCACTGAATCCAAACGCCCCAAGTCTGGGGGCATGGTAGTGCACACTGTTTACATGGCTTCGGGAAAAGAAGAAAGCCGTGCTTCTGGGGGTCATCGACCACTTACGCGGTTCGTAACAAAGGCTCAGGAGCAACAACAGAAACTCTAGGAGATGGTGACGAAAATGGCCGCACTTATTGGGCAGAAGGAAAGCCTGGAAGTATCGTCAGATCAACGCCAGGAGCAGGAAACCGACGCCGAGTTCCTCCGAAGGATGCTCGAAAAGAAAGATAAAGAAGTCGCGGAACAAGCGGCTAACATAAAACAAATAGCGCTCCTGTTCCAAGATATGGTGGGGATGATGATCCAGCCAGACCCTCAATCCGAATATCCCCCGATAATCATTGAAGACGACAGAGGGGAGACATCAAACCCTCTTCCGGCTTTATCGGCAGCCAGGGAAGAGACGATCTCGAAAGCTGCGCTTGATGACTACATAGCTCAACAAATACGATCTCATCAGGTAAGCGAAGCCATTGGCCAAGTCTTCAAAACTGGTCGACCCTATCCAAGCTGGTACGATTAAATTAAGTACCCGCCGAGATATACGATCCCTAAATTTCACGTATATAAGGGGAAAGGTAACCCCCATCAGCACGTCGCTCAGTTCAGGGCTCTCTGCGGCAATACTGGAGGTGACAAAAAACTGCCGCTTCTCCAATTCGTCGGCAGCTTAGCAGAGACGGCATTTAAATGGTACTCGGAGCTTCCGAATGACTCCATCAAAACATTCACAGAAATGGAGTTGCTATTCACCCAGCGTTTTGCAAGCCCAAGTGAACGCACCCCGATCACGACATTGATCAATGCCAGGGTGAAGCCTGGAGAGACTTGGGTTCAGTATGCAATTCGGTGGCAGAACCTATGGTCGAGGTGCGAACAACACAGAGAAGAAGCTCATGCTGTGGGTTTGTTCGTGGGGACCCTGGATCCGCAGGCAACTATATCCCAATTCATGATGTTATTCAAGCTGACCACTTTCCAAGCCTTGATCGACAAGCTGGCTCAAATGGACTAGATGGGCCATAGACTGCCCTCCTCGAAAACGGAGCTTTGAAATGAAAAAGGCAAAGGGAAAGCGATCTTCGTCGCCAACGCTCAGCAACAACCGAGTGATCCGAAACCAGCTGCTCGCCAAAACGATAAACAACGATCACTCGGAGAAAAGCTGAGACGTCCTTACTCATTCCCCCGGGATAAAACGAGAAGGCTGTTCGAACTGGCGGTGCGAAACAGGCTCATCACTCTACCAGATCCGAGACACCCACTGCAACCGGACGACGTCAACAATCCCAATTACTGCCCCTACCACTGAATAGTGGGCCACCCAATCGAAGATTATTACGTCTTTAAAACTGGATTGAGGACCATGTTAGTTATATGTATGCCCTAGAGGCCATTACTGTACATACGATATATATTTTAGTGGATGCTTGGACATATATTGGGAGGACTTTCTTACTCGACATGATAGTACGCTATCTGGTTGCTCTTTATCTTAACATGTACTATGATTGTCTCTATGTTACATGTTGATAAAGCCCTTAGGATAAGTACTTGACTACCAGGACTATGATGCAGATCATACTAGTGGGGACAGAGTAGTCGCCAAGTACATCTTTCAAATGTTCTTAGTCGTGGGAGTACCGAGACAGGGCATCGATACTCCAGAGTAGACTAGCGTATGCGCTTCTTGACCTATATGATGGGCGATGGATGATCCTATATCCATTGGTGTTTGACATCAGAGAAGGTATACGGGTGCTCAGTGAAAACTGGGTACACTGGACGGACTCGCCGAGAACTCCCAGATGGTATTATACCTCACGTCAGATGGCAGTTCTCTGGTGACACTGGTACAGGTTAGTCTGTAGACCCGAGATCGTTATAGAGTCTTGTGTGATTCCCACTGTGCTTTGATTTCCATCATACCACGTCCAATGGGGCGTGCAAAACGGTAGCTTTTGGGTACAGTCCCGAATCACATGGAGACAATGAGCGATAGGAGGGGATTCGTCTCTCCCGGTATAGGGAGTTGATGTTATGCAGTGTTCGATTGGCTATAATTGGAAATCCCTGGCCAGAGTTGCTGAGATTTACTGGTAAGTGTTATCAGTAGTTTCTCGAACTGTTATAGACCTCATATCGACACGACTTATCAAGCTACTGGGGTCTGGCGTTTACCACCCCTAGACGAGATATACGACATATCAGACGAAGAGACTGGACTGTACGGGAGTGTTACTGATTGGATTCGCTGGAGAATGTACAGGCTTACTTGTTGATCTTATGATCGCTCAATACCCGGGTGGCCGTTACGTTTAGCAGACCGCTTGCGGCTTGTGGGTGTTTGATATGATTATCACCTACTGCCGGCGTATTGACAAGTCTTTAGAGTCCTACACAGAGGTTTCCTGGCTCAAGCGAAATGGAGTAGGAGCGCATATGTGATATATGCGGGAACGAGACTAATACGAGTATGTGATACCGCATTATATTCTCGAGATGTATGACATGATTGGTTATATGTGATATATCCGAGTTATCGGATCGAGCGTTGATTCGATAAGATATTGCATTTGATATTAGTCGGTTATATGTGATATAGCCGGATTATTAAATCAAGAGTTGATTTGATAATTTAATGTATAATTATATATTTGATATATTATAATACATTAACTAATATTTAGCTCACTATTGTTTTCTTTTCTCACAAGATGTGCACATTGTATATATATACGCGATATGTACATTTGTGTACATGGATTGTGTCATGTTTGATGATACATACAAGATGGGTGTATGAGATTAACACAATGCTAGGGTTAAGCTAGGGTTTCTATTTATGTTGAGCTAATTCAAAAGAGATTGAGTTTGTTATGCTAAAGCTTGCACAAAAGCTTATGGATAAGCTTCGACAAAGTCAACCCTTTTGTCTAGTTTAAGATATTTATCAAACCCAACCTTTAACCATAGCCATGAGTTAATTCTTTACATGAGTTAACCATGAGGTCTTAACTCAACCATGGATGCAATAATTCATTTGGATGAATTATTCACAAGTCTTCTTCTTCTTCTTCAAGCTCCATGAAAAAGCTTGCTAGCTCTAATGGAGTTTTGAGATAAACTGTGAGAAAATCAATTCTAAAGTAAGCCCACCTCCTACTTCTTCATTCTCTACCACTTTCCATGTTGTAGAGTGTGTTCTCTTCACAAAGTTCATGACCTAGTGAAGGAATAGCTTGATTCAGTGTCTCTTCGACGTAGATTATCTTCGGCCTCGAAGTCATCGATGCAAGCACGTTCGTTTCTTCATAGAGCCTCTCTAGAGTCCGGGGTTTGCGATCGCAGCGAAGGGGACTACTACACGGAGCTATTAAAAGTGAAGGACCGGACTACAAAGATTGTAATCCCAAACTCTTAGAAGTAAAGTTGTTTACTTGCTTATTGTTTTCGCATAATCTCTAGTATACGATCTTGGTTAGGGTTGTTCGGCACGTTTAAATTTTGAATTGGGCATGGTTGATGCCTTGTAGAACCTTGTGAGAGTGCCTAGTAACCCTACAGTGGTATCAGAGCCAAGCTAGAGCTTTAGGCGAAGTCTAGACAAAGTTTGCAGTCCGATCGAACCCCGAAACCCCGGTTTAGACCCCTCTCTGGATATTTTCTAAAAATGTTGATTTTTTCATATTAAAAATACTCAGAAAAATAAGCAGGAAAATCTAAGAATTACTGCGAAGTACGACACCCCAATTCCTTCTTGGGAGCGCGGAACCGCGGCCAAACCATGGGTTTGGCGGCGGTTCCGTGGCCATCATGAGGAATCATGGGCTCGTACTTCTAGGTTTGATTCTTGGGTACATTTTCATGCTTCTGGGAATTTTTAATTCTACTCAAGTGTTGAGTGTTCTGAAGATCTTTTTGTATTCGTTGATTCGATCGGAAAGTTTAACTTCGTTTAAGTGTTTTTCCGGGTATTTTAGAACGTGTTAAAAAGTTCGAACGGATATCAATAACTCACTTTTCCCCTGCCAGAAAATTTCCAAGTGTTGGATTTTTCCGTAGTTGAAGAACGTTCTAAGTCGTGCAAGTAACGCGGTAGACCCTCTAGAAGACAACAAACCTTAACTCGATTATTTGACCGTCTGAACCGCCTCTAAATCTTAGGGTTTGGGGCAGTACAGCGTGCCACATATGAGGCGTTGGTTTGACCCTTCTACGGCTGGACCATTGGTACTGTGGCATGTGATGGATGCTTTTAAACTCTGCTCAAGTGTTGAGCCATTTGTGAAATCTTGGGTGTTTGTTTATTCGATCGGAAAGTTTAACATTTTCTATTTATCTGGAATGTGATATAATATTTGGAATCCACAAGTAGTTATGAGATAACTAATTTGAATGTTATAAATCTAGCAGTTCAGTCTCAGATGATCGGTTGCCACGGGATTTTGATACGATCAAAAGTCCGTCGCAATCACGTAGCGTGTGCGGATACTCGCCGGGTAAACTTAATAGACAATCACGCCCCATAGCCTTGACCAAGTGACTGTAGGAGAACCCCGTCGCCAAAAGTATCCGTTCGGGTGCTCGCGGCAGCGGTGTTCCGCCTTAGTGCACTTCGTCGACGGCATCCGGGGGTGCGGCCGTCTACTAAAGTTTGCGACAAGCATTCGATCAGGACGTCGGGAATCTTGTTGAATTGCCCGACTTGATCTTGAAAAGAGTTTTCGATAATGAGACTAAAATGCGGGGTTTATAATTGTTAGGCATGTGATGTCTAAGGAATTCATTTGGTTAGGCATGCGATGTCTAAGGAGGTTGCGGATTCCAACTGTTGTAGTTTTACACTTTCTTTTCTGTGACCGTAAGTGTAGTATGTAGTTGTATCGCTGGTTTTCGTTGCTATACATCAACGACAATCGGTGTATGCATACTTACTTGCGTTGATGATATGAGATATTATGTGTTGCTGTGATATGTTGTATTGGATCGTCGCGTTTTGAATAGCCGGGGTTTTTATGTGAGATGAGGGTTTTTATTTTCATTCATGTAAAATTCATTGTATGTAATATTCTTTTATTGGGGCACTTCCGGGCTGAGGATGATGTCACCATTGTATTTTATTTACTTTTCTGCATTAGGTAGACCCAAGGCGGGGAGCACAAGTAACCGGGTTCTAGGGTCCACTGGGAGACCATCTCGAGGAGTCGAGATCGGGTCCCCTATCCCTAGAATTGACAGTGTTGATTGCCGCTCTCGTAGGGGTCTAGGGATGTGGGTTTGGCTATTCATCGCGATCGTGGAATCCGTGTTTTATACAGGCTCGTATTAAAACATGGACGTCCTAGTATATCCAATATTTCATATATGTTCTTCTGCTGCAATGTTCTGTGATGAGATCATATTATAGCTTGAGACGAATGTTTATATTATATATATGAGATATATGTTATATTGCAGATTTCATTTCAAATGTGATGCTTGTGAAGCATAATTAAAATGGGACTTCATTAATGAGATTAATGAAACTAAAAGAAACCTAAAGATGTTGTAGAAACTTGTCTTGAAAACTGGTAGCTCTAGTTCTTGCTTTGCATAGCGGTGTTCCTTGTAGAACATCCAGCACCGTATTCGATAAGGAAAGAGCCGAGATCGCTTCACCGGGAGTGACCTCTTTAGTGAAACTAGCAGATGCTACAAACTCGGTTTGTCTTTTGATTGCTTCTATAGT
This sequence comes from Agapanthus africanus, assembly GCA_030015575.1. Classification (NCBI taxonomy): domain Eukaryota; kingdom Viridiplantae; phylum Streptophyta; class Magnoliopsida; order Asparagales; family Amaryllidaceae; genus Agapanthus; species Agapanthus africanus. Next base: position 401,459,221 of record CM057349.1, on the reverse strand, counting down.
TCTTGCTTTGCATAGTGATATTTGTGAAATATCCTGCACCTTATTCGATGAGGAAAGAGCCGACGATCCTTTCACCGGGAGTGACCTCTTTAGCGAAACTAGAAAAGGCCTAAAAAACACTCCATTTAAAATCACTCGATTCTACGACGATATCAAGTTCACTATGCAAAAGGTTTTCATAAAAACCTGTCGTAGCCCTCCGTCATTTTAGGAAGTAGAGTACTTAGTATTCGTGCTGGGTATGTCGACTTTAGTTGAGGCGTAGTGTACGGTATCTAAGTGATATCTTCCTACACAGCATATGATGTGATTAGTTAGGACATTCATGTGATTATGTCGACCATAGTTAATGGTCATATTGGGTGGGTCTGATTAATCATGAAATGACGGGTAGAACTTGACTAGTGCTTATGATATGTTGACCTTAGTTAAGGTCATAAGTGCTAGGGGTAAAATATTATAGGGAATTTCAAGTGTTGAAATTTGCAATGAGATTGCATACCTTCTATCAGATAGTTGGATCCCGATACCCGCTGTGAGTAAGAGTTACTCCTGGGAGAGTTTTACACATTACAATTAGCCGATCAAGTAGGTGTCTAGAAAGGTGTTAACGGGGTTACGCCTTTAGGAAAATGAGGTTTATTTTAATTAGGTCCGTGCGAAAGCACGGGGAACCTCCCTCAAAGTACCGATACTGGTCTGGCTGAAAGATTGGTGAACTTGTAGCGTGTAATTAATCTTGGCTAGTCTTTTCTTTTAGGATTTGAAGGAAGATTTGAGTAACAGTGGGAGACATCCTGATTAGATAAATAGATAACCAATCAAATCTTGTAAAAGCGCACGCTGAGTATTTTTCTTCTCTCTCTCCCCAGGTAGCGACCATGTCACGCCTTAATCAAGATAATAATACGGATGTATTGACCGAACCCGTTTGTTATACTGCGCTGGGGAACGTTGGTTCCGCTCCAACTTATAATTGTTATAAGACAGAGCAGCAAATAGGGGATTACCAGAATTCCCATGCCGCCCAAACAAAGAAAGTGCATGTTGATGCATCTTCTTCGGGTGTGTTCATTACATAGAACCGTTTCTCAGTATCCTTTACGTCCTGGGTATGAGATACCAGATCAGGATCCCGGAAATGTAATCTGTTACATGGGCTACAGAAAGGTAGAGGACTGAGAACGGGTGATACGTTTCATAAGATAGAAACGGTGCAAGTGTTGCAGCCAAGTCTGTTGGTAGTTATCACCCTGTATTACCAGAATACATTGATTCTAAACGAATGTTATTAGATACCGAACCTGATATACAATATCATATCAGTCTCTTTATTAGTAAAGAAGGATATAATTTTGTATTGTTGGATAATATTTTGAACATTTCTTATATCAAGAGTTGATCGGTTCAGGCACGTTATCTAAAAGCATAAACGTTCTAAATCAAACTACAGTTCTTAACGTACAGAACACACACAAAAGGAAGAGTTCAGAAATGAAAGAATCCTTCTTGAGGTATTGTAGATTAGGTCATATCAATGCGATCCGACTAGCTGAAGTTACATATAGATGCATATTTAAATTAGTTTGAATTTACATCTTGTGAAACTTGCCGGTCATGTCACAGAGATAAGATGACCACATTTCCGTTTATTGGAAACAGAGAAAGAGTTAGTGAACTCTTGGGATTGATACATGCTGATGTATGAAAGTCCCCTATCTACACATGCCATGACCGGTTCTTTGTACTTCATTACATTCACTGATGATCTCTCAAGATTCAGACATATGTTCCTGTTGAAACACAAGTCCGAAACTTTTGAGATAATCACAGAATATAAGTAAGAAGTAGCGAACTAAAAACGGGTATAAGTATTATGTCCTTTGATGAGATCAAGGAGGAGAATACTTGAGCACGGGATTCCTGGACTATTCTAAAGGAGAATGAGATTCTCTCTCAGCATTACTCCTCCGTATACACCACAGCACGTCGGTGTATCGGGGCGGAGAAATCACACCCTATTTGATATGGTGTGTTCTATGATGAGTACTACCGAGTTTCCTATTTCCTTTTGGGAGTTATGCACTTGTGAAGCTGCATACCTATTGAATAGGGTTCCAATCAAATCAGTTGCCTACCACTTCATATGTGATATGGAATGGGAAGAGCCCATATCTTAAGTAAGTTAAGATTTGGGGTTGTCCGGCCTATGTCTAAAAGCAAAATCCGGACAAGCTCGAGGCAAAGTCAGTTCTGTGGAAGTTTGTTGGATATCCCAAGCATACGCAAGGGAATATCTTCTACCAAACCGAGGAACAAAAGATGTTTTGTTTCTCAGAAATGCCACCTTTGTGAAAGGGAATTTCTTGTGAAGAAATTATTGGTCATGAGGTAGAACTGGAAAGAGTTCCAGCTATACAAACTGCAGCTGATGATTTGGTAGAACCAAAGGATTCAATAGTTTCCAACGAACCTCAGCCTCTCCGCCGATCTAGTAGGGTTCCTCACCCACCTGAGAGATACTTCGGTTTTCTCTATGACAGTGGGAGCGAGAATTGCATCATGTGATGATGACCCAACTAGTTTCGAGCAGGCCATCAGGAGTGGGACTCTGTAAGAATGGCTGGATGCTTAGCGATCTGAGATGGAATCCTTATACACTAACAAAGTATGAACTTTGGTCGCTTTATCTGAAGGGTTAAATCCTCATCAGGAGCAAGCATATCTTGAGAAGATTACTTGGTGTACATGGAAAAGTTGAGACTTTCAAAGCTATGCTTAAAGTCCATCCAGATCCTACTTGCCACGGCTACATACCATGACTATGATATCTGGCGGTTGGGTGTCATGACTGCTTTTCTAAATGATAATTTGGAAGAGAGCGTCTATAAGTACACAGCCAGAGGGCTTCGTAGACAGTGGGAGCAGCGGAAACGTGAGCAAGATGTTTTATTTGATAAATCAGGCATCGCGGAGTTGGAACGTCTGTTTTGATGAGATAGTCAAAGAGTTTGACTTCATCAAAATGGTAGATGAACCTTGCATAAACAAAAAGATAGTAGAGAGTATGGTGATGATCCTCGTATAGTACGCGGATGACATACTCTTGATAGGGAAGGATTTTCCTATGCTACGCTCGGTCAATCTCCGCTTATCACAATGATTCTCCATATAGGATCAAGGTGATACCTCCTAAATCCTGGATTATGAATCTATGAGATAGATCTAGATGGATGTTAGGATTCTCACTAGTTGTAGTGAGACGGTATCAATCGATCCTGGGGAGAATCACTGGAATGGTTCCAGGGTGATAAGGACAACTGAATGTCAGTCGCAGGCATTGTCTTTACCCTCAGTGGAGGGACGATATGTTGGAAGAGTTCCAAGCTAGATACCGTGACTAACTAGACGATTAAAGGTTAGATACATCGTTAGCAAAGGTGCTACCAAAGAGACAGTCTGGATATATATAATAGTTCATGAGATGAACTCAGTTCCTGCCATTGTGTGACAATATAGTTGTGGCTTTGGCCTAGGAACGCCCGTCCCATCAGAAATCCAGATATTATTCTTAGGCAGTATCGCCTGATCATGGAGATGGTTGATCTCCAGGAAGATCGAGGTTAGGAGAGTAGACACAGAGGAAAACAGCGCGGATCCACTCACAAAGGCCTATTTCCCAGTAGAGACTTTAATGGGATGATTGAGTATGAGATACTTCAACCACTGTTGATTGTTGGGTATGCGATACCACAACAGATGGCCCTAGTGCAAGTGGGAGATTGTTAGTTATATGTATGCCCTAGAGGCCATTACTGTACATACGATGTATATTGTAGTGGATACTTGGACTTATATAGGGAGGACTTTCTTGCTCGACATGATAGTACGCTATCTGGTTGCTCTTTATCTTAACATGTACTATGATTGTCTCTATGTTACATGTTGATAAAGCCCTTAGGATAAGTACTTAACTACCAGGACTATGATGCAGATCATACTAGTGGGGACAGAGCAGTCGCCAAGTATATCCTTCAAATGTTCCTAGTCGTGGGAGTACCGAGACAGAGCATCGATACTCCAGAGTAGACTAGCGTATGCGCTTCTTGACCTATATGATGGGCGATGGATAATCCCATATCCATTAGTGTTTGACATCAGAGAAGGTATACGGGTGCTCAGTGAAAACTAGGTACACTGGACGGACTCGCCGAGAACTCCCAGATGGTATTATACCTCACGTCAGATGGCAGTTCTCTGGTGACACTGGTACAGGTTAGTCTGTAGACCCGAGATCGTTATAGAGTCTTGTGTGATTCCCACTGTGCTTTGATTTCCATCATACCACGTCCAATGGGGCGTGCAAAACGGTGGCTTTTGGGTACAGTCCTAAATCACATGGAGACAATGAGCGATAGGAGGGGATTCGTCTCTCCCGGTATAGGGAGTTGATGTTGTGCAGTGTTCGATTGGCTATAATTGGAAATCTCTGGCCAGGATTGCTGAGATTTACTGGTAAGTGTTATCAGTAGTTTCTCAAACTGTTATAGACCTCATATCGACACAACTTATCAAGATACTGGGGTCTGACGTTTACCACCCCTAGGCGAGATATGCGACATATCAGACGAAGAGACCGGACTGTACGGGAGTGTTACTGATTGGATTCGCTGGAGAATGTATAGGCTTTCTTGTTGATCTTCTGATAGCTCAATACCCGGGTGGCCGTTACGTTTAGCAGACCGCTTGCGGCTTGTGGGTGTTTGATATGATCATCACCTACTGCCGGCGTATTGACGAGTCTTTAGAGTCCTACACAGAGGTTTCCTGGCTCAAGCAAAACGGAGTAGGAGCGCATATGTGATATGTGCGGGAATGAGATTAATACGAGTATGTGATACCGCATTATATTCTCGAGATGTGTGACATGATTGGTTATATGTGATATAGCCGAGTTATCGGATCGAGCGTTGATTCGATAAGATGTTGCATTTGATATTAGTCGGTTATATGTGATATAGCCGGATTATTAAATCAAGAGTTGATTTGATAATTTAATGTATAATTATATATTTGATATATTATAATACATTAACTAATATTTAGCTTACTATTGTTTTCTTTTCTCACAAGATGTGCACATTGTATATATATACGCGATATGTACATTTGTGTACACGGATTGTGTCTTGTTTGATGATACATAAAAGATGGGTGTATGAGATTAACACAATGCTAGGGTTTCTATTTATGTTGAGCTAATTCAAAAGAGATTGAGTTTGTTATGCTAAAGCTTGCATAAAAGCTTATGGATAAGCTTTGAAAAGTCAACCCTTTTGTTTAGTTTAAGATATTTATCAAACCCAACCTTTAACCATAGCCATTAGTTAATTCTCTACATGAGTTAACCATGAGGGCTTAACTCAACCATGGATGCAATAATTCATTTGGATGAATTATTCACAAGTCTTCTTCTTCTTCTTCTTCTTCAAGCTCCATGAAAAAGCTTGCTAGCTCTAATGGAGTTTTGAGATAAACTGTGAGAAAATCAATTCTAAAGTGAGCCCACTTCCTACTTCTTCATCCTATACCACTTGCCATGTAATAGAGTGTGTTCTCTTCACAAAGTTCATGACCTAGTGAAGGAATAGCTTGATTCAGTGTCTCCTCGACGTAGATCATCTTCGGCCTTGAAGTCATCGATGTAAGCACGTTCGTTTCTTTATAGAGCCTCTCTAGAGTCCGGGGTTTGCGATCGCAGCGAAGGGGACTACTACACGGAGCTATTAGAAGTGAAGGACCGGACTACAAAGGTTGTAATCCCAAACTCTTAGAAGTAAAGTTGTTTACTTGCTTATTGTTTTCGCATAATCTCTAGTATATGATCTTGGTTAGGGTTGTTCGGCACGTCTAAATTTTGAATCGGGCATAGTTGATATCTTGTAGAACCTTGTGAGAGTGCCTAGTAACCCTACAGATCAGTACCAGCAAGGCAAATTCGCACTGTTTGAAAACTGGAGAGTAAACTGGCCACAACCACACGCTCCTAAAAAGGTGGACACGCCGGGGGCATCATGCTCATTTATAGAGGAAGCTCTATGGAAAGTTGTTCTTTCGACAAAAACTAAAAGAATGCTGAAAGATCTTCAAGCATGTCCGGCGATTAGGTGGAGAAGCCCGCTAGAGCCGGAAATCATTGAGGGGATGCTGAAACCGCACCCAACATCGGGAGTTGGTAGCGATGGGCAAAATACCCAGGCCCAGCCGTCGAAGTCTTCGAAGAAGAAGAAGAAGACCAAGAAGTCCGCACAATCTGATGACAAACGCATGGATTTCTAAAGGCATATTGACGCACTGGAGGAATATAACCAGAAGGTGCGAACCCTGATCACACTCCAAGAGTTTCTCAACCATATCCTTGAGAGCGGAGATAATGACAACGATGAGGGAGAAGACTCGTCAGAAGAACCTGATGATTATGTGGCATGTTGTCACATGATCTCTCATTCACCAATAAATGATGAAGAAGCTCATTCGGCATCAGAAGATAATATAGAGGAGCTGGGGGCAGGATCGGTGCCAAAATCCTTGGAACCGTCAGACGAGATGATTGACATGCTGCCGAACGAAACCCGTCAGAAGAGTAAAGCTGATCAAGAGCGTGAAATAGCCATATTCGAAAGAGCCAGGCGTCGACATCAAGCTGAAGAATTCATGGTAGGAATGAGTTGCAAAGTACTCCAACCAGATCGAAGCATGCACGCGGCAGAGAGAAACAGGCTTAGGACAATGAAACGGTTCACTAAAGCCCTGTCAATGGGAATGAAGCTGCCATCTTCAAAGGAAATACTTCTGGCTGTATGCACCTTGACGAAGCGGATGCACATCCTAAATACTGCTTATACCATCAGAGGATTGCACACCCTACCGAAGAATGCATGGCCTTTAAAAAGTGGTGGCAGGGATACGTTGCTCACCGACAACATTTCAAGCGGATGAAGCGCAAGGCTCGTTGGGAAGAGAGAAATACGACAGATGAGCACAAAAGGACTGCCGACAACTGTCACATGGTTGATACCAGGGGATCGCATGTTCTCACCTTCGGAAGCGATTCTGACAAAGAAGTAGCTTTCGGCCCTCTCTTCAAAGAATCCACCTCAGGAGATGGGGAAGAGGTAAAGAACTGTGAGAATATTCAGCGGCGTAACCGTACGTTGCCTGAAAAGAATCTCGGACCTACAAACAAGGGATCGAACAAAAAACATAAGGGGAAGAAAAAAGTCCCTGAGGATATCACCCTCGATGATCGAGTCATCGAAGAACTGGCAGCCAAGGACCCGCCCAAGAAAAACAAAGTGGATTACAATGTCCTAGCACACCTGAGAAAGATACCCTCACAGCTAAGCATTTTGGATGCCCTTCTGTTGTCTAAAGAGACGCGAGATTCTCTGAACAAGGTATTACAAGAGCCCGACCAGTTTCAAGCTTTTCTTGCCGAAGAAAAGATGAAGGACAAGCTGGAAGAAGTGCACACAGCTAACATCACTTTCGGCGGTGAAGATCTCCCCCTCAGAACGTGCGAGCACAACCGTCCCCTGTATGTCACCAGGTACTGCCATGACATCAAAATATGGAAGATCTTAGTTGACAACGGGTCCTCTGTCAACCTCCTAAATGTGAGGGTGTTAAAAGAAATCTGCATGAGCGTTCAGCACCTCGCTCGGGATAAAATCACCATCTCCGGGTTCGACTCCCAGTCATCACGAACGCTCGGGTCTATAATACTGATATTACACTTTGGGTTGCTCATCACTGACATCAAATTTCATGTCATTGACGCCAAGACCTGCTACAACGCTTTGCTCGGCAGGCCTTGGTTACACGAGTACAACATCATCTCTTCTACACAACATTAGTGTATGAAGTATTTCAAAGATGGTCTCGAGTATACCGTGACAGGGGAACTAAACCCATTCTCCATGAATGAAGTCCGAAAGTATGAAGATGCAAAGTATATCCTACCAGACTTTGAAGACATGAAAAAATGCCATAAACCGAAGAATAAGAAAAAAACTATCACCAATATTCCGATCTTTGGGAGCGATACCGAGGAGGAAGAAAAGATAGTCTATTTGGGGCCGCCCCAATGCAACAGGCCGGGACCATCTACGCCTATTTCGGTCTTTGGCAGTGACTCTGAAGACGAAGTCAACGCAGTGTTCTCGGTCCGTCCATCAATGCAGGCCTTCACTGGAGATGATTAGAGCTTGCAAATTGCTATGGTTCCGCAGAAGCACTACAGAGAGCTTGATGCACTACAGTGTGCAAGAGCTGCAGACATTCTACGTCCCTTCCAGGCGAAGAGGTGAAAAGGCGATCTTATTCTATTGATCCGGGGAAACCAAAGTCGAGAGAGAAGTCTGGCGTGGTGCCGAACCTTCGCTTGACAGGCTCCAACCAATCCGTCTTCCCAGATACTACGTAGAGAGATTAAAAAGGTTATTGAGATGCCAAGGCGTACCCTTTAAGCAAACCGCACGACAGGCCCAATTCTACAACCGGATCTAGAACGTCCCCGGAACTGAGCGAAAATTGCCCAACGGAGAAATGGAAACAATCGGGCTTGGATATGTCCAGTCTGAGAAACGGGAGCAGTTCTATGGCTGCCATGTCATAAATGACCTTGATGAAGAAGAGGATGCTTTCTTAAAAGACACTGACGTTGAACCAGAACGAGGTCCTGCCATAAAAATGCCGAGTCCGTCGTTTGAAGAACAGATAGACAAGCTAATACGGGAAGCGAGTCAAAAGGTTCGAAACGACCACAGCCGCGAAATGGCCATTTACAAAAAAGGTAGGACGCAACGTATCATTCAGCAGGCTACGGAGGATAACGATCCCTTTCACCCCTAACCCGCTGTGCGTTCTCGTGGCAAAAATAAAGCCAGACGTAGAAACAACAGCAAGGTCAAGAATGGGGACGGCATTCAAAGACAGCGAAACGGATCCAAAAGGCCACGCAATCGAGAAAGAGTCAGCCGGAATCCGTCTCTTATGAAAAAGATAAGTCGAGCATATTCTTTCCCTCGAGACAAGACATGGAAGATATTCGACCTCGTTGTGAAACATCAAATGATTATGCTCCCGGAGTCCAAGCACCCCGAACAAACAAACGAGGTCTATCAGCTGGATTATTGCTCCTATCATCGAGCAGTAGGACATCCTCTTGAAGATTGCTTCACCTTCAAAAACTGGGTCGAAGACCAATATCAACTCGGAAGGTTTGTTTTATCCAATAGTTGGAGGGTAGCCCCACCCCAAAGGCATGTGCCAAAAGTAACGTGTATGGCGAGAGTAGAACCAGATCAATATCGGTCTTGGAAACGAGCTCGTACCTGTCATGTGATAACGCTGTCGGAAGAAAAGATGCACGAGAATATGGATGACCTCTCCTGGTGGTTCGAAAATGAGGATGAAAATGAGTTGATCTCAGAATTTCCACCGGCGCCAAAAGAACTGGAAGATGGAATACATACTACTGCGGACAAGCTAAGGAAAATTGACTTGGGGACGACAAACGACCCGCGGCCAACGTTCGTCAGTGAGCTGCTGTCTAAAGAACAGGTGGCTACGCTAAAAGACGTGCTCATGCAGTATAAGGACTGCTTCTCATGGAACTATTCCGAGATGCCGGGGCTAGATCCGGAAATAGCAGTGCATAAATTGGCGATATCTCCGGACGTCAAGCCAGTCAAACAAGCACCAAGAAGAATGCGGCTCGAACTTGAAATGAGTATCAACGCCGAAGTCAAGAAGCTAATCGACTCCGGTTTCATCCAAGAAGTTCAATACCCTGACTGGATCACCAACATTGTTCCAGTGATGAAGAAAAATGGGATGGTACGCATCTGCGTAGATTTTCGGGATTTCAACAAAGCTTGTCCGAAAGATGATTTTCCCGTACCGGTTACCGAGTTGATGATATATAACACGTCCACTCATGAAGTCTTCTCCTTCATGGACGGATCATTGGGGTACAATCAAATAAAGATGCATCCCGAAAACCAGAAGCATACCGTTTTCCAGACTCCTTTGGGCATATTCTGCTACAAAGTGATACCTTTTGGTCTGAAGAACACCGGTGCTACCTATCATAGGGCCATGACAAAGATCTTTGATGATCTCATACAAGAGATTGTCGAGTGTTATTTTGATGACCTCGTGGTGAAAAGCAAATCGCACGAGGAGCATTGGGAGCATCTGAAGATAGTGTTCCAGCGTCTTCAGAAATACAACTTGAAGATGAACCCTCTCAAATGCGCGTTCGGAGTTTCCTCGGGCAAATTCCGAGGATTCATCGTATGACACTGGGGCATCGAAATAAACCCGTCAAAGAACAAGGCGATTATGGAAATGCTTCCTCCAAGAACTCTCAAGCAACTGCAGTCTCTCCAAGAAAAGCTCGCATATATCTGGCGGTTCATAGCTAACCTCTCCGGCAAATACCGCCTTTACAGTCATTTAATAAAGAAGGGGACCCCGTTCGTTTGGGATCACAAATTCCAAAGCGCATTGGACGAAATCAAGCAATACCTGCAGAATCCGCCAGTACTAACCGCTCCAGTCAAGGGAAAGCCCCTCATCCTGTACACAACCGCCCTTGAAGGTTCTTTAGGCGTGCGATGGGCCCAGGAGAATGACCAAGGGAAAGAGAGAGCCCTCTACTATTTGAGTCGAGTTCTTCTGGGGGCATAAAACAACTACTCCCCTATCGAAAAACACTGCCTGGCATTAATCTTCGCGATAATGAAGCTTCGACATTATGCATTAGCGCATAAGGTCCATCTTATATCAAAAGTGGATCCTCTCAAATATTTGATGTCAAGAGCCATACTAACGGGACAACTCGCTAATTGGGCCCTACACTTAATGTAATTCTCGATAACATACCGACCCCTCAAGGCAGTGAAAGGCCAGGCCATCGTTGACTTCCTCACTGAGCATCCGATACCTGCCGATTCACCTCTAAATAGCGAATTGCCAGACGAGCACGCGTTTGACATGATCGACGGAGAGAGAGGAGGGAGTGATACCCGATGGGAACTCTACTTCGATGGGGCATCTTCCATGAAGAAGCAAAAGCACAGCTCCTCAATAATCAAATCTGGGGTAGGCCTCATCTTCGTGACTCCACAAGGAGGGATAATGCGCTTTGCCTTTTCCTTAACTGAGCCAAGGAAAAACAATGAAGCAAAATATGAGGCCTTGATAGCGGGTCTTGAGATCGCTGTCGACATGGGAATCAAAAACCTCCTCATATACGGAGACTCCCAGCTGGTCGTTAGCCAAGTAAACGGTGGCTATCAGACGTGCAAACCAGAGTTGGTAAAGTACGGCGAGAGAGTGCAATAACTGCTGACTTAAATCCCTTCCTACGTCCTGGAAAGAATACCGCGTACAGAAAATAGTAAAGCGGATGCATTAACCAAACTCGCTAAAGAACTGGCCGACGAAAACCACGATGACGTAAGGATCGTTGTACAAAGCCGTCGGGTTCTTGCACCAGCAGAAATATCTCCGGAGTCGTCTAAAGGAAAGGAAGCGACCAAGCAAATAGCCCTACAAATAGAAGAACAAGAAAAAGCTAAGGATTGGAGAGAAGTCTTCATAGACTACTTCAAATTCCGTCGAACACCTGAAGATGCATCCTCAAGACATCAGCTCATGAAACGAGCTCTGTCTTTCGCCTTCGTCAGTGATACTCTGTATAAGAGATCATTTGACTCTCTGTGGCTAAGATGCCTGGGACCGGAAGAAGCAGGAAGAGTCGTCCAAGAAATTCACGACGGCCTCTGCGGTTCTCATCAAGCTGGGCCAAAGATGAAGCTGAAGATCAAAAGAATGGGCTACTATTGGCCCACGATGATCCAGGTGTAGGGTTCCTAGGCACACTAATGAGGTTCCACAAGGCATCAACCATGCCAAATTCTAATTTTTTCGGTGCCGAGAAACCCTAATGCGATCGTTAACTAGAGTTTAGGCGAAAACAAATGCGAATAAACAACTTTACTCTAAAGTGAATGGAAATACAACCTTTGTAGATCCGGTCCTCCACTTCCTTAGCTCCGTGATGAAGTCCCTCCGCTGCGATCATCGGATCCCGGATTCTAGCGATGGTTTCGTCGAAGAAATGATCGGGCTAGGTAGTCGACTTCGATGCCGAAGATGATCTACGTCGAGGCAACTCAAGATCAAGATCCAACTTCACCAAGTCATGAAACTTGTGAAGAAAACACCCTATACTACATGGCAAGTGGTAGAGGATGAAGAAATAGGAAGTGGGTTCACTTTGGATTTAGATTTCTCACTCTTTTTCTCATGGCACCATTGAAGGTAGCAAGTTTCATTCTTCTTGAAGAAGAAGAAGAAGAAGAAAGAATATGATAAGAATAATGAATAATAGAAAATAAAGTGATTCTTATCATTATGCAACCTTGGGTTAGTTTAACAAGTGTAGAGAATAAACTAGGGTTAGGTGAATGGTTAGGTTAAGCAAAAGAAACAAAATGGTTGAACTTTTCAAAGCTTCATGAAGCTTCAAAGAAAATCCAAAGTTAGCCATCATTTTATTTCTTGCTAAAAAGAATAAATAAATAAAATAAATAATCAAGAAAAGATAACAAAACCCTAACCATTCACTTAAACATGGTTTAAAGTAAACATACACCCAAGTTTGCATGTATCATCAAACATGATACAATCTAGTGCACAAAACTATATCATATATACAATGTGCACAACAAGTGAGAAAATCTATCTTAAGTGAACCAATACTAGTTAATGCAAAGTAATATATCAAATATATTATTATACATTAAATCATTAAATCAACACTTGATTTAACGATCCGGTCATATCGCATATGACCGACTAATATCCAATGTATCGACTTATCGAATCAATCCTCGATTCGATAACTAGGTTATATCGCATACAACCAATTGATACATTCATCACGAGAATAGAATACGGTATCACATACACGCATTATTCTCGGTCCCGCACATATCTCATATGCGCTCCTATTTCGTTTCGCTTGAGCCAGGAAAGCTCTGTGTAGGACTCTAAAGACTCGTCAATACGCCGGCAGTAGGTGATGATCATATCAAACACCCACAAGCCGCAAGCGGTCTGCTAAACGTAATGGCCACCCGGGTATTGAGCGATCAGAAGATCGACGAGCAAGCCCGCTCATACTCCTATGAATCCAACCAGTAACACTTACTGTACAGTCCGGTCTGTTCGTCTGATATGTCGCATATCTCGCCTAGGGGTGGTAAACGTCAGACCCCAGCAGCTCGATAAGTCGTGTCGATATGAGGTCTATAACAGTTCGAGAAACTACTGGTAACACTTACCAGTAAATCTCAGCAACCCTGGCCAGGGATTTCCGGTTATAGCCAATCGAACACAGCGCAACATCAACTCCCTATACCGGGAGAGATGAATTCCCTCCTATCGTTCATTGCCTCCATGTGATTCGGGACTGTACCCAAAAACCACCGTTTTGCATGCCCTCTTGGACATGGTAAGGTAGAAATCAAAGCACAGTGGGAATCACACAAGACTCTATGACGATCTCGGGTCAACAGACTACTCTGTACCAGTGCCACCAGAGAACTGCCATCTGACGTGAGGTATAATACCATCTGGGAGTTCTCGGCGAGTCCGTCCAGTGTACCCAGTCTCCACTGAGCACCCGTATATCATCTCTGATGTCAAACACCAATGGATATGGGATCATCCATCACCCATCTGTTTGGGTCGAGAAGGTACACGCTAGTCTACTCTGGTATATCGATGCCCCGTCTCGATACACCCACGACTAGGGACTTTGAAGGATGTACTTATGGACTACCATGTCCCCACTAGTATGATCCGCATCATAGTCTAGATAGTCAAGTACACATCCTAAGGGCTTTACCAACATACTATCATGTCGAGCAAGAAAGTCCTTCCTATATATGTCCAAGCATCCACTACAATATACATCCTATGTATAGTAATGGCCTCTAGGGCATACATATAAATAACATTCTCCCACTTGCACTAGGGCCATCTGTAGCAGTGGTTGCAGTATCTAATACTCAACCATCCCATAAAAGTCTCTCTCTGGGAAAAGGCCTTTGTGAGTGGATCCGCCGTGTTGTCCTCTGAGTCTACTCTCCTAACCTCGATCACCCTGGAGATCAACCATCTCCATGATCAGGTGACACTTGACTTAGAATATGTCTGGATCACTGATGGGACGGGCATTCCTCGGCATAAGCCACAACTCCATTGTCACACAATGGGAGGAACTAAGTTCATCTCATGAACTAATATACATCCATACTGCCTCTTTGGTAGCATCTTAAGTAGCGATGTATCCTGCCTTTATCGTCTAGTTTGCCACGGTATCTTGCTTGGAACTCTTCCAACATACCATCCCTTTACTGAGGGTAAAGACAATGCCCGTGACTGACATTCAGTCGTCCTTATCACCCTGGAACCCTTCCAGTGATTCTCCCCAGGATCGATTGATACCATTTCACTACATCTAGTGAGTATCCTAACATCCAATTAGATCTATCTCATAGATCCAAAACTTAGGATATAGTAGGTATCACATTGATCCTATATGGATAATCCTTGTGATAAGCGGAGATTGACTGAGCGTAGCATAGGAAACTCCTTCCCTATCAAGAGTATGTCATCCACGTACTCTACGAGGATCACCACCATACTCCCTACTACCTTTTTGTATATACAAAGTTCATCTACCATTTTGATGAAGTCAAACTCTTTGATTACCACATCAAAACAGATGTTCCAACTCCGCGATGCCTTCTTTATCCTATAAAGCAACTTGTGCACGTTTCCGCTGCTCCCACTGTCTACGAAGCCCTCTGGCTGTGTACTTATAGACGCCCTCTTCTAAAACATCATTTAGAAAAGCTGTTATGATACCCAACCACCAGATATCGTAGTCATGGTATGTAGCCGTGGCAAGTAGGATCTGGATGGACTTAAGCATAGGCCCCAGAAAAGGTTTCATTATTAGCCACAACTGGTCTACGATGCAAACCTTTAACAAGTCTAGCTTTGAAAGTCTCAACCTTTCCATGTACACCAAGTAATCTTCTCAAGATATACTTGCTCCTGATGGGGATTTAACCCTTCAGATAAAGCAACCAAAGTCCATACTTTGTTGGTGTATAAGGATTCCATCTCAGATCGTTAAGCATCCAGCCATTCTTATAGAGTCCTACTCCTGATGGCCAGCTCGAAACTAGTTGGGTCATCATCTCATGATGCATTCCTCGCTCCCACTGTCATAGGGAAACAGAAGTATCTCTCAGGTGGGTGAGAAACCCTACTAGATCGGCGGAGAGCCTGAGGTTCGTTGGTATCTACTGAATTCTTTGGTTCTACCAAATCATCTGCTGTAGTTTGTATAGCTGGAACCTTTCCAGTTCTACATAACTGACCTGGCCTCGAGCTTGTCCGGATTTTGCTTTTAGACATAGGCTGGACAACCCCAAATCTTAACCAACTTAAGATATGGGCTCTTCCCTTTCCATGTCACATATGAAGTGGTAGGCAACTGATTTGATTCGAACCTTATTCAATAGGTATGCAACTTCTCAAGTGCACAACCCCTAAAAGGAAATAGGTAACTCAGTAGTACTCATCATAGAGCACACCATATCATATAGGGTGTGATTGCCCCGCCCCGATACACCATCGTGCTATGGTGTATACGGAGGAGTAATGCTGAGAGAGAATCTTATTCTCTTTTAGAATAGTCCAGGAATTCCGTGCTCAAGTATTCTCCTCCTTGATCTCATCATTGGCATAATACTTATACCCGTATTTGAGTTCTCTACTTCTAACTTATATTATGTGAATATCTCAAAAGGTTCGGACTTGTATTTCAACAGGAACATATGTCTGAATCTTAAGTGATCATCAGAGAATGTAATGAAGTACA
The DNA here is from genome assembly GCA_030015575.1 of Agapanthus africanus. Taxonomy (NCBI): domain Eukaryota; kingdom Viridiplantae; phylum Streptophyta; class Magnoliopsida; order Asparagales; family Amaryllidaceae; genus Agapanthus; species Agapanthus africanus. Next base: position 401,443,188 of record CM057349.1, on the reverse strand, counting down.
AAGAACCGGTCCTGGTATGTGTAGACAGGGGAGCTTTATACATCAACATGTATCATCCTAAGAGTTCACTAACTCTTTCTCTGTTTCCATTAAACAGAGTTATGGTCATCTTATCTCTGTGACATGACCAACAAGTTTCACAAGATGTAAATTCAAACTGATTTAAATATGCATCTAAAATGTAACTTAAGCTAGTCGGGTCGCATTGATATGACCTAGTCTACAATACCTCAAGAAAGATCCGTTCATTTTTGAACTCTTCCTCTTGTGTGTGTTCTGTATACTAAGAACTGTAGTCCGATTTAGAACATCAATGCTTTTAGACAATGTGTCTGAACCGATCAACTTTTGATATAGGAAATGTTCAAAACATTATCCATCAATACAAAATTTTATCATTTCTTTACTAATAAAGAGACTGATATGATTTTGTATATCAGGTTCGGTATCTAATAGCATTTGTTCAGAATCAATGTATTTGTAATACAGGGTGACAGTGACCAACAGACCTGGCTGCAACACTTGCACCGTTTTCTGTCTCATGAAACTTATCACCCGTTCTCAGTTTTCTACCATTCTGTAGCCCTATGTAACAGATTACATATCAGGGATCCTGATCCGGTATCAAATACCCAGGACGTAGAGGATACAGAGAAACAGTTCTTTGTAATGAACACACCCGAAGGAGATGCATCATATGCACTTTCTTCGTTTGGGCGGCATAGGAATTCTGGTATTCCCCTGTTTCCTGCTCTGTCTTATAACAATTATAAGTTGGAGCGGGACCAACGTTCCCCAGCTCAGTAAAGCAAGCGAGTTCGGTCAATATATCCGTATTATTATCTTGATTAAGGCGTGATATGGTCGCTACCAGGAGAGAGAGAAGAAAACACTCTGCGTATGCTCTTGCAAGAATAGATTGGTTATTATTTTATCTAATCAGGATGGCTCCCACTGTTTTTTATCAAATCTTTCTTCAAACCCCAAAAGGAAAGATTAGCCGGGATTAATTACACACTACAAGTTCGCCAATCTTTCAGCCAGGCCAGTGTCGGTACTTTGAGAGAGCCCCCCCGTGCTTTCGCACGAACCTAATTAATGTAAACCTCGTTTTCCCAGAGGCGTAACCTCGTTAACACCTTTCTAGACACCTACTTGATCGGCTAATTGTAATGTGTAAAACTCTCCTACGAGTAACTCTTACTCACAGCGGGTATCGGGATCCAACTATCTCATAGAAGGTATGCAATCTCATCGCAAATTTCAACACTTGAAATTCCCGATAATATTTTGCCCCTAGCATCCTATGACCTTGACGAAAGCCAACAAACCATAGGCTACTAGTCAAGTCCAACCCGTCATTTCTTGATTGAATTAAACCCACCCGCACGACCTTTGACGAAAGCCAACAAAGCCGCACGACTACCCTAATCCAATCGCATCATATGCAGCAGATAAGCAGCATATAGCTACCGCACACTACACCTTGACGAAAGCCAACAAATATAGCACAAATACTATATACAACTTATCTGAAATGACGGAAGGCTACGACAGGTTTTTCTGAAAACCTATTGCGTAATGAACTTGATATCGTTGTAGAATCAAATGATTTTAAAATGGAGTGTTTTTGAGGCTTTTCTAGTTTTGCTAAAGGGGTCACTCCCGGTGAAGGGATCGTCGGCCCTTTCCTCATCGAATAAGGAGCAGGATATAACATCTATACCGCTGTGAAAAGCAAAAACTATAGAAGCAATCAAAAGACAAACCGAGGGTTGTAGCATCTGCCAGTTATTGCTAAAGGAGTCACTCCCGGTGAAGGGATCTCGGTCCTTTCCTTATCGAATAAGGTGCAGGATGTTCTACAAGGAATACCGCGATGCAAAGCAAGAACTGTAGCTACCTGTTTTATTTTTGAAATTCGATTCCACAACATCTTTAGGTTTCTTTTCTTCCATTAATCATATTAACCTAAACATCACAGATAAATACGACGTACGCTTATGCCATCCGCATTCGCCTCGATGTCCCCTCGTGCACCGTTATGTTAGGTAACTAACGGCAGAGCGGGGCAGGGCTAGCGCGGGTGTAAAACATAAGTAACGTCTATATAATATATCATATATACTATATACAGTACCTATCAGAGAACATCAAATGATCACATCACAGATATCGCAGCAGAAGAAACATATGAAACATTGGATATACTAGGACGTCCGTGTTTTCAATACGAGCCAGTATAAAACACGGATTCCACGGTCACGATGAATAGCCAAACCCACACCCCTAGACCCCTACGAGAGCGGCAAGCAACCCTACCAATTCTAGGGTTAGGAGACCCGGACTCGACTCCTCGAGATGGTCTCCCACTGGACCCTAGAACCCGGTTACTTGTGCTCCCCTCCTTAGGTCTATCCTAGTGCGGAAAAGTAAATAATATACAAAAGGTGACATCTTCCGCAACCTGGAAGTGCCCCAATAAAAGAATATTACATACAAGTTTTTACATGAATGAAAATGAAAAACACTCATCTCACATAAAACCCCCCGGCTATTCAAAACGCGACGATCCAATATAACATATCCAGCTACACATAACATCACATGTCATCAACGTAAGTAAATATGCGCATCGCAATTGTCGTTGACATATAGCAACGAAACCGGTGATATCACATATTACACTTACGGTCGCAGAAAAGAAAGTGTAAAACTACAACAGTTGGAATCCACAACCTGCATAGACATCGCATGCCTAACCAATTGAATTCCTTAGACATCGCATGCTTAACAATTATAAACCCCGCATTTTAGTCTCATTATCGAAAACACTTTTCAATATCAAGTCGGGCAATTCAACAAGATTCCCGACATCCTGATCGAATGCTCGTCGCAAACTTTAGTAGGCGGCCGCACCCCCGACGACGTCGACGAAGTGCACCAAGGCAGAACACCGCTGCCGCGAGCACCCGAATGGATGCTTTCGGCGACGGGGTTCTCCTACAGTCACTTGGTCGGGGCTATGGGGTGAGATTGTCTATTAAGTTTACCCAGCGAGTATCCGCGTATGCTACGTGATTGCGACGGACTTTTGATCATATCAAAATTCCGTGGCAACCGATCAAGTGAGACTAAACTGCTATGTTTATAACATTCATTCAGTTATCTCATAACTATTTGTGGATTCCAAATATTGTATCACATTCCAGATAAACAGAAAATGTTAAACTTTCCGATCGAACAGTCAAACACCCAAGTTTTTCCAAAAAGCTCAACACATGAAATAAGTTTAAAAACATCCACTTTATGCCACAGTACCAACGGTCCAGCCGTAGAAGGGTCAAGCCAACGCCTCACATGTGGCACACCGTACTGCCCCAAACGCTAAGGTTCAAAGGGCAGTTCAAGACGGTCACATAATCGAGTTAAGGTTTGTTGTCTTCTAGAGGGACCATCGCGTTACTTGCACTACTTAGAACGTAATTAAACTACGGAAAAATCCAACAATTGGAAATTTCCCGGCAGGGAGAAAAAGTGGGTATTTATATCCGGTCGAACTTTTTAACATATTCTAAAATTACCCGGAAAAACACATAGATAAAATTAGACAATCCGATCGAATCTACGAACTCCCAATACAACCCAGAAAACTCAACTCTTGAGTAAAATTTAAAAATTCCCAGAAAATACAGCACTAACAGATAGGAATTACCGTGCAAAGAAAATGACAAGATGCTCCTAAATGGCCGCGGAACCGCCGCATATGCCAGGGTAGGGCTGCGGTTCCGCGGCACTTTAGTCGAGTTAGGTGTACGTGTTTCACAGTAACTCCTAGAAAACCTTGCTGTATTTTTTGGATATTTTTAATATGGAAAAATCCACCGTTTTCAAAAATGTACAGAGAAGGGTGAAATCTAGGGTTTCGGGGTTCGATCGGGTTTCTAACTTCGTCTACTCATCGCCTAAGGCTCTAGCTAGGCTTTGATACCACTGTAGGGTTCCTAAGCACACTAATGAGGTTCCACAAGGCATCAACCATGCCAAATTCTAATTTTTCCGGTGTCGAGAAACCCTAATGCGATCGTTAACTGGAGTTTAGGCGAAAACAAATGCGAATAAACAACTTTACTCTAAAGTGAATGAAAATACAACCTTTGTAGATCTGGTCCTCCACTTCCTTAGCTCCGTGATGATGTCCCTCCGCTGCGATCATCGGATCCCGGACTCTAGCGATGGTTTCGTCGAAGAAATGATCGGGCTAGGTCGTCGACTTCAATGCCGAAGATGATCTACGTCGAGGCAACTCAAGATCAAGCTCCAACTTCACCAAGTCATGAAACTTGTGAAGAAAACACCCTATACTACATGGCAAGTGGTAAAGGATGAAGAAATAGGAAGTGGGTTCACTTTGGATTTGGATTTCTCACTCTTTTTCTCATGGCACCATTGAAGGTAGCAAGTTTCATTCTTCTTGAAGAAGAAGAAGAAGAAAGAATATGATAAGAATAATGAATAATAGAAAATAAAGTGATTCTTCTCATTATGCAACCTTGGGTTAGTTTAACAAGTGTAGAGAATAAATTAGGGTTAGGTGAATGGTTAGGTTAAGCAAAAGAAACAAAATGGTTGAACTTTTCAAAGCTTCATGAAGCTTCAAAGAAAATCCAAAGTTAGCCACCATTTTATTTCTTGCTAAAAAGAATAAATAAATAAAATAAATAATCAAGAAAAGATAACAAAACCCTAACCATTCACTTAAACATGGTTTAAAGTAAACATACACCCAAGTTTGCATGTATCATCAAATATGATACAATATAGTGCACAAAACTATATCATATATATAATGTGCACAACAAGTGAGAAAATCCATCTTAAGTGAACCAATACTAGTTAATGCAAAGTAATATATCAAATATATTATTATACATTAAATCATTAAATCAACACTTGATTTAACGATCCGGTCATATCGCATATGACCGACTAATATCCAATGTATCGACTTATCGAATCAATCCTCGATTCGATAACTAGGTTATATCGCATACAACCAATTGATACATTCATCGTGAGAATAGAATACGGTATCACATACACGTATTATTCTCGGTCCCGCACATATCTCATATGCGCTCATATTTCGTTTCGCTTGAGCCAGGAAACCTCTGTGTAGGACTCTAAAGACTCGTCAATGCGCCGGCAGTAGGTGATGATCATATCAAACACCCACAAGCCGCAAGCGGTCTGCTAAACGTAACGGCCACCCGGGTATTGAGCGGTCAGAAGATTGACGAGCAAGCCTGCTCATACTCCTGTGAATCCAACCAGTAACACTTACCGTACAGTCCGGTCTGTTCGTCTGATATGTCGCATATCTCGCTTAGGGGTGGTAAACGTCAGACCCCAGCAGCTCGATAAGTCGTGTCGATATGAGGTCTATAACAGTTTGAGAAACTACTGGTAACACTTACCAGTAAATCTCAGCAATCTTGGCCAGGGATTTCCGGTTATAGTCAATCGAACACAGCGCAACATCAACTCCCTATACTGGGAGAGACGAATCCCTTCCTATCGTTCATTGCCTCCATGTGATTCGGGACTGTACCCAAAAACCACCGTTTTGCACGCCCTCTTGGACGTGGTAAGGTGGAAATCAAAGCACAATGGGAATCACACAAGACTCTATGACGATCTCGGGTCAACAGACTACTCTGTACCAGTGTCACCAGAGAACTGCCATCTGACATGAGGTATAATACCATCTGGGAGTTCTCGGCGAGTCCGTCCAGTGTACCCAGTCTCCACTGAGCACCCTTATATCATCTCTGATGTCAAACACCAATGGATATGGGATCATCCATCGCCCATCTGTATGGGTCGAGAAGGTACACGCTAGTCTACTCTGGTATATCGATACCCCGTCTCGATACACCCACGACTAGGGACTTTGAAGGATGTACTTATGGACTACCATGTCCCCACTAGTATGATCCGCATCATAGTCCAGGTAGTCAAGTACACATCCTAAGGACTTTACCAACATGTAATAGAGAGACAATCAGTGTACACGTTAGGGTAAAAGGCAACCAGATAGCATACTATCATGTCGAGCAAGAAAGTCCTCCCTATATATGTCCAAGCATCCACTACAATATACATCCTATGTATAGTAATGGCCTCTAGGGCATACATATAACTAACACCAGGGCTGCCTCGAATACGCGAAGCAGTGCCATTCATGCCAAATTCATGGAGACTTCATCCACCGGCATCCAAACCGCTACCCCCAACAGTGGCTAGCAGGTCGTTCGAAATGTGGGGAACCGACATAATTGGGCCCATCGAACCAGCGTCATCCAGAAGACATCGGTTCATATTGGCGACAACTGATTACTTCTCTAAGTGAGCAGAAGCTATACTGCTAAGAGAAGCGAAGACATAGAATATCCTTCATTTCTTCAAGGCACACGTCATTTATCGATTCGGCACTCCGCGACGAATTATCTCCGATAACGGGCCAGCCTACAGAAGTCACAGAATTAGCCGTTTCGCACAGCAGCATACCATTGACTGGAGATACTCTTCGGTCTATAATCCCCGAGCTAACGATCTAGCTGAGGCTTTCAACAAAACCTTGACAAAGATCATAAAGAATACGGTGTCCAAAAATAAAAAGGACTAGCACGAGAGATTGCATGAAGCTCTCTGGGCGCATCGAACTACGTTCAAAATGGCTACGAGTACAACGCCATATGCATTGGTATTTGGCATGGAAGCAGTACCCCCTTAGAGATAGAGCTACTCTCTCTACGGGTGGCGGTCCATTACAAGCTAATAGACGAAGAGAATACTCATCTTCGGCTTGAAGAGCTAGACACCCTCGATGAAACTCGTCTCATGGCGCAGCAAAACCTGGAAGCTTACAAAGCAAAGATGACGCGCTCATACGAAAGATTGACTAGGCCGAGAACATTCCGCCAAGGCGAACTCGTGCTAGTCGTAAAAAGACCTATGATCCCCAATCGTGCCAAATGGGGGAAACTCAAGCCAAACTATGAGGGCCCGTACATTATAGACAAAGTCTACTAAGGTAGGGCTTACTTGCTCATGGATATGCATGGCGAAAGTCCCTTCCGGCCAATAAACAGCCGATTCCTTAAGAAATACTATGCCTGACGAGTCACGGCCCAGGCCAATGATAGATGACGACGCCTATGTCCGCTTGCTATCTTCCCGAGCCCAAACTCTATAAGTAGTACCCGGCGAAACCTCGCCTCAAAATCCTAACGGACCGCAACGTCCTTAAACTAACGACGGACCGCAACGTCCTTAAACTAACGACGGACCGAGACGGACCGAAACGTCCCTAAACTAACAATGGACCGTAATGTCCTGAAATTAGTTACGAACCGAAACGTCTTTAAACTACTATGAACCGCAGCATCTTTAGGCTCACACGCAAAAAAAAAAAACCGGTAGCCTTAGCTAGAGCCACTGTCACATTGGGGTCAAATGCGCGCTTTCGCTTCAGTCTGATGTAATTAGACTAACCGTTGATGCTTACCTATCAATGGAAGGAAACCTCCAGCTTCTGTACCCTCTAGATCGAACTCAAATCCATTAATAATGATTGAACTCCTCTTTTCTAGTAGTGAACGAAGTGAACGTTCATCCTTGAGTTGTGTTGTCCCCTTGTTGTTGTTATTGGCTCGTTGTAGCGTTAACTAAACGGAATTAGTGCTTGATTCCTGCTTCGCGTAAAATGCAAGATTTTCACATCCCGAGCTTCAACAAACCTCGGAGATTCAATACTCACTTCACTACGGAACTCACAAGTCAAAGATTCACTAGAAAACGAACTCGTTGATCACCTGTCTCGCTCTCTTCACCAACTCAGGGCTATCAATCTAGAGGCCTAGCTGACTCCTTCCCTGCGCTAACCTTCTGAGATGATATGATTGGCTCGGGTTAGCATGACGATATATATATACCATGTTGTTAAAAGAAAAGAGGCAGATATTGTTTAAACCAGAATAAGCCTCCGAAAACCGCCCCTCTCAAATAAAGAGATAACTGGAAGAGAGAAGGAAAAAAAGCAAAGAAAGGATTTACGATAATAATGGGAGAAGAAGGTTGATTGCATCTTCAACTAGAAAAGGGAATCTAACCCAAGCGGTCTAACCCCCGGGGCACCAAAGCTAGACGCGGCAAGCGAGATAAAGAAAGCAGCTGGACTGCCTTGCCGCGGGAGAGTCTTTCTCCAATGATAGACTGTTTTTGGGCAAGACAAAAGACAGGAACTTGCCCTTTGACACCAAGCCAAGGGATAAGAGCAAATTGCTGGCTTGGTGAGAAATTCAGGGAATCCATGAGAGAAGGTTCGAGAACTTATAGACTCTATCGACGAACAAGAAAAAATGCACTTTCAAATGGTTTGAGCTTGGAAGCAACCAGTTATCTATCGATAGGCGAGAACAGACTGCTATTGGCTGCTTCGCCTATCTATTCTATTATGTATGGCCGGCTTGGAGACATCAGAGGAAGACCATCATCTCTATCCGGGTACGATCAACGCTTCATTCATTCGTTGAACCTTGGGGATAACCATTAGATTAGCATTGAGATCAGCACGGATGAAAACCCGAAAGGGCTCTGTGAGTAAAAATAGCAGGGCTACTAGTGAGCTTGTGAAAACCCGAAAGGGCGTAGACTCGTAAAAAAATTCATGCACACTTGCAAGGTCTTCTCGACCTTGTAAGGAGAAAATACCTGCATGGGATCCTTACGACTGATAAGGGAGCAACACACTTAGGGATCTCCACGATTCCTAAGGAGAAATTGTAAGTCTACGGTAGCGCCCCGGCCGTCAAACTGACGCAAAATGCGGAACAAAAACTTTTTAACTGGCGCTATCGCATACTATAACCCGGATCTGCCATTAACGCTAAACTAACAAACTACAAAGTGGGTAGAAAGGTTATACCGAACGATCCGAGTCCTTCGTTCTTTAACCATCATCCCACGCTCCGTTCCGGCTGCTCCGATCTCGCTTGATCTCCGGTCTCCTCGTCCAGGTGGCACCACGTCAACGGATCTTTAAACGGGCTCCCGCCTCTGACCCGAGGCAATTCGGTCATCAAGTTTGCCAAAAGAGATGACCAAGATTGATGTAGAGAATGAGTAGAACATTTTGTCTCTTTACATCCAAAACCATGGATGAACGGTTAATGAAGTTGCCTTTTGAATCGAATGAAATGAGAAATGAGCAATCTAATTTCCATGAACCCAAAACCATCATAATCTTTTTTCCAAAACAAGTAAGTGAGTGAGGAGGAGGGGAGGGGCCGGCCATATATGAGAAGGGGGTGAGGGTAGGAAAAGGGGAAGGTGACCATAACATTAAATGAATGAATGATTCATTTAACACCTTGCATAAAACATTAAATACAAATGATGAATCATTAACCTAGTCATCATCCATCATTAAATGCACTAATGACTCACTAGCCTAGTCACCATCTAGAAGCTTCCACACTCATGACTCACCCAAATGAAGAAAATATAAACCCGCATTAAACCGAATGTTTAAGACGAGTGATAGAAAACTGGAAACTGGCAACTTCCAAAAGCGATCCCGAAACGAATTTCAGGATAACCCCGTAACAGTATAAACATACCCGCATTTGTATTACGACCGAATACAAATGCGACTGAGACAAAGATATTATATCTACACAGTATAATACTCGGATCCGGCTTAAACCAAAGCCCACCGGTATTATCTGCCCGAAATATGACACGTGCGTAAACGCACGTGCATTTTCCGAACCCTGCCATAAAACCATACGGCCTCTACAACGTTTCGTTCAAACTTGGGAAACTATCTGTGGGGGACTCTAATGACTCCTCAGTACGCTGGCAGTGGGTTTAACCACGAACCGTCAGCGGCACAAGCTGTGCGTAACGGCTGTTTATGTACTGACCTCAAGGGAAGCCGATGAGCGAACTCATCCTGGAACCCTACTGAGCCTAACAGTGACAATATACATACAGTCCAGTCCGTTCGTCTATGAGTATCGCATATCGGCCTAGGAGGCAGGTAATGTCAGACCCCCAATAGCGGTATAAGTCGTGTTGGAGTGAAGCTCAGAACACCCTGAGATACTACTGGAGTACCTACCAGTAAATCTCCTACCTCGGCCGAGGATTTGTGTAATGGCTCTCCTAGACACAGCGTGATCTCACCCCTAATACCGGGAGAGACGAACCCCCTGCCAATTCGCTCACTTGCCCCTATGTGGCTCGGGACTGTACCCAAAAAATACCTGTTTGCATGACTCCTTTGAGCCGTGGTAGGGTAGAAATCAAAGCACAGTGGGAACTCACACGAGACAAATGACGACCTCAGGTCGATGAACTAACCTGTACACATGTGACCAGGGAACTGCTATCTCACGCTAGGTATAATACCAACTAGCAGGTTCCCGGCGAGTCCTGTCCGGTGTACTCATAACCCAATGAGTACCTGTATACATCTTAGGTGATCCAACTGACACCAGTGGCTTGTGAGACCGGCCACCGCCCCTCGTCGGGGTCTCGACTGTATACACTAGTCTACTCCGGAGAATCGATGCCTTGTCTCGAAACTCCCACGACTAGGGACCACTATTAAGGATGTGCTTATAGACTATCCAACTCTCACGTATATGATCGCCATCATACTGTTGGTAGTCAAGCAAGATCCTATGGGCTCTATCAACGTGTAACAGTGATCAGTCACCTGAACCTGTACAGGACTGATAAAGGCAAACCAGATATCATACTATCATCTCGAGTAAGACTGTCCTACCTGCATAGGTCCTCCTCAATCATTGCAATCACGTACCTGCGATCCAATAATTGACTTTGAGGGCACTATATCCAACAATCTCCTACTTGCACTTAAGGCTAATTATTGCGATGTCGCATACTCACAGCCCGTGTGATACCGAACATCCAACTCCTCTACTAATCAGTTTCACAAAACCCGTTTGTAAAACTATTGTGTTCGAGAAATAGCCTCATTGAGTGGATCCGCCCTGATGTTTCTTTCTATGTCTCTCTTAATCTCAAGTTCGCGGAGAAAGCTATCTCCCGAATTGAGTAATACCTGTCTTAGAATATGTTTGGATATCTGATAGGACCTAGTTCATAAATTAACTCCAAATCCAAACTTCTTAGACTGTATCGATAACCGAACCTAATCAGTATCCAGCACCATGCCTTCCACAGTATCCTCTTGGACCATCTGTCCATAATACTGTCCCCTTCGTCAGAGGGAAAACTATCACTTTGACAATCACTCTGTCATCCATGTCACCTTTGAAGTCTGGAATGATAACCGTCTCCAAAAAGGAGGCTGCCGTCATCAAATCCGTAGAACACGCACTTATGTTCTAAAACTGCTTCCTTATGTTTCTTCAGGATTGGATTAATATAAACTTATCACATCTAGTGCAAAAACAACATCTGGTGTGGTACTTGACATCTCATGATTGACTCAATTACCTAAGCAAGTGATCTGCCAATCATGCACATCCCTCTTCCCTTTAGTCTGTAAGACACCTTTAGAGAGGGTGACTCCATCACCTGCAGGTACACCACCATGCCAGGAGTCATCTATTCTAAATACCTTTAGAATACTGTCAAAGTACCCACATTGAGAAACTACCCAAATCTAGATCAAGTAACCAGAATGTCTGATATTATATCCATATCCTGTGTGAAGAAACAACTGTGTGATGACCACAGTACAACTGATCGTAGTATATGAATTTTACTTCCTACTCTGTGTATGTCATCCAAATACCAGGACATCACAGCCTACTACCTCCTTAACAGATCCATCCCCTATTCTGATGAAGTCAAACCCATGACTGTCACATCCAAAATAGATGATCTTATCTCCACTATATCTGCTCAAGTCTATAAATAGACATAAGCTACTTTCCCACTATGCTTCCGCTGCTCCCACTGACCACAACAACCCTCTGGCAGAATAATATATACGTGTACTTCTAAAGCCAGTTTAGAACGACGCTATACTTAACCTCCTGCCGGGTCTCATAGCTTGGAACAACAGTAGTGTCAAGTCGGGTAAACAAGAACCTTCCTGTCACCGTCCTTGAGGCTACCGGAGTACCTCTCGGGTGTCTGAGGTTACCCACCATATCTGCGGAGTGGCTATTGGAATGTCAAACCTGATTGAATCTTTAGGTCCTATTAAATTTTCCGTAATCGTTTGCGGTTCTGAAATCACTTCCAGTTCTACCATACTCCCACTACTGTTTTATGAAAAAATCCATTTTACTAAAACCGTGGCGAGTCAAGAACAATATCACTATTGATCTTCCAGATGGTAGAAAGTCAACCCTCAACATAGATTGGGCCAACCCACAAACTGCCATTACAGAAACGTGCCCTGAGTTATCCAGAGTCGGTTTTAAGCATAAGCCGGACAACTCCCCGTACCTTAACATCGTTAAGATATGAACCATTCTATATCCAATATAGAAACTTTGGCACTTATTTAATTGGAACCAGATTCAAATCATGCAGCTGTCTCCAGTGCATATCAACTTAATGGAGAGAGGCTAATCAAAACCATCAACCGAATACCAATCACAAGTATCTACATCTTCGATCTTTTTGAAGAATCCCGATACTTGCGACACCTGGTTCTCTTCTTTATTCTTATACCCACAACTTCTCAAAACTTAGACATTGTATTTCTACGAAACACTTGTCTAAAAATTAGAGAAGTCACAAGTAAATAGAACATAGTACGAGGACCAACCCCTTTGTCCTGATGGACACTGGACAACATACAATACTCTGTGTAAGTCCGCTGAGTTGAATAACTCAAAACCTGTGCATCGTAGGTTGAAAACTGTACCCAGATGATTTCCTCAAATATCACCAATTACAACGAATTCTGATATAATGAGGATGATCATCTAATTCCCAATAACTTACTCCCACTCATCATCTGTAAAACCATACAGATATGAGAATCATACCTGGTAAATACATACCCTGGAGTAAGTGTCTAATCGGGAAATCAGTTTTCTTTTAACAATGCACTGAAATATGAAAATGTTTCGTAGGGGTATCCTGGTATTCCTAGTAATGCCTTTTCCATAATCTAATTTATGACTTTAACCGTATATCTCTTTGCCATCTCTTCAAATCCCTTTATTTGTCTTTATTCATTACCTTCTGTACACCATCGTTAGGCTAAGTGGTTTTCTTCCTTCCCTACCGTTTGACACCAGCCTATGGTTTGGAAGAAGACTATCTAGTAAGCATAATAGGTGTACCCTCTTAAACCAAGGAGTACTTGCAACTTGAGAGAATGTGATGATAAAAGACAACTGAAATTCTATTTCTCCCGAACTGAGGAAAAAAGCAAAGGTGAAATAGGAGTGGCGATGAAGTACGCAGTTTGGTCGTGAATGATAGCAGTCGCAATTTACTTTGCCCTCTTTCTAATCCCTTTATTTTGTCTTTACATATTACCTTCTGCACACCCTACTTAGGCTAATTGGTTTTCTTCATTCCCTACCTTTCGGCACCTGCCTATGGTTTGGAATAAGACTATCCAATAAGCGTAATAGGTGTACTCTCCTAAACTAAGGAGCCCTCGCAACCTGAGAGAAGGTGATAATAAAAGACAACTGAATAAACCAATTCTATTTCTCCTGAACCTGGATCCATCCTCGAAGAAGTCCCTTCGAGTTCGTATATAACCATACGATGGATCTATCCAATAGAAGTGGATGTCCTTAGTAATACGGGGTGTTCTAAGAAATACAAAGGGTAAAAGAAGGAGTGGAAATGACTTATGCAACTCAGACAATCCAAAAGCCAGTATTTCAAGAAGGTTCGGTCAACTTGGTCACTGAGTCATAGTCTAGGGTCGGTCAAAGGTCGCTGCCAAAGAGAGAGAGAAAAGAAACACTCTGCGTGCACTCTAACCTAGATCAGAATGGTTATTACTTTATCTAATCAGGAAACCTCCCTCTGTACTGTCAAATTCTCCTCCAAACCTAAAAGAAGAATCAATCGGGATCACCCGAAGAGTAAACCAACTCATCAGTGGGAATCGGGATCCAACTCTCATCGCATGATAACGTGACGGAATCCACTAACGTTATCACACTCCAGAAGGTATGCGCATACCTGGCAAGTTTCAGTTTTAGAAACTCCCGATATGATTTTTGCCCCATGCTCTTATGACCTTGGCATTGGTCAAAATTTCATAAGTCACATGCCAAGTTCTACCCGTCACTATCTTGTCAATTTGAACCCACCCGCACATGCCCCTGACGTTGGTCAAATGGCAAAACGACTGTCCCAAACCAACTCATCTATCTATGCAACAAATGAATACCCAGCAGCTACCAAACACTATACCTTGGCGTTGGTCAAAATACATAGCTTGAATACTACCGAATACCCAAAAGAAATGACGGAGGGCTACGGCTGGTTTTTGGCGAAAAACCTTTAACGTAATGAACTTGATATCGCTGAAGGAACCTGATAGCTTTTTATAAAAATATAGTGGCGAAAACCTTTGCTAAAGAGGTCACTCCCGGTGAAGGGATGTCGGCTCTTTCCTCGTGGAATGGGGTGCAGGATATTCCAACTGAATACCGCGATGCAAAGCAACATGTAATCGACTATAGTGAAGTTATTACCCTGATGCAAACTTCTGCCCAAGGGGTCACTTCCGGTGAAGGGATCTCGGCCCTTGCCTCATCGAATGAGGTGCAGGATATTCCAACCGAATACCACTATGCAAAACAAAAGGAAACGTCTTTGTAATAACACTTTTTAAAACTGTTCCAAAAACTACCAAACATGTTTGTTTTCTTTTGCATTGATCAGAATCAACGCAGTCCCATCAATTAATCACACCAGAAAAGAACGAAAATAAAATGTACGTATATGCCATCCGCATTCGTCACTGGGTCCCATCATCACTCGTTAGGTTACTTAACTAACGACAGAGCGGGGACTGGACTAGCGCGGGTGTAAAACATATATAACATTTAATAGTATATATACCAATATACAATAATCGCTCCAGGCGTGATAATATGCAACATTACAGAAGAGTAATAAGCATCATAGAACAATACAGATAATCTGGGATCCCGGGTTTCACAGAGCCGCTACTGAAAACCGACGTTCCCCTGGTCGTATGGATATCCTGTGCAATAAAACCTAGACCCCTACGGGTGCGGCAAGTTACCCGCTAAAACCTGAAGCGAGGCAGCCCCCTTACATCATAGTGAATGGACCACCCTGCACTTCACGGAATCCAGTAACTTGGGCACTCCTCCTTGGGTCAACCTGTACCCCCTACGAGCGCGGCGAATAGTCTGCCAATTCTAGAGTGAGGCCCCTCTGCCTCACAAAGCCATGAGATGCGGACCTGTTGCCCTCCAGAACCCGGCTATCCGTGCACTCCATCGCGGGGTAAAACCTAGTACAGAAATGAAAAATATGTACAACGGGTACATCGACCTCAGCCCGGTCGTGCCCCAAAAGAATATTATACAAACAGGCAGTGACGGCAGTTCACATGTTGGACGCTCGCCCCGCAATATCAAATGTACAAATAAATTCAAACTGCACTACCACTGCACACTGCTATCCACCATGACAAATCCGCAACATCACAGCACAACACAGAATATCAACGCGAATGTCACGTTCGCAAATCCGTCTAAAAGGACTATAACAATTAGACGCAATTTACAGCTTAAATAACATTCCCGGTTGTTGGGGTAAAAATTTGCACCCCCGGTTGACCAAGTCAAAGTCAAGGTCAACCCCAAATCAGGTGGGCCCAAGCCCAGGTCAAGCGGGCCCATGCCCAAGTCGAGCCCGCGGCCAGCCTCCTCCATGCCAAAATATAGATCATGTAATAAGTAATTTTTTAATGTAATTTTTTATACATGAATGTATACAAAACGGGCAGAAAGCCAAATATTTGTAAGCCCATGGCTTATGTACAAAAATGAAATGGCACATGAGCCATGGGATAAGCAAAATGCCATTTTTGTGAAGCCCAAGGGGCTATATGCAAATATGTAAGCCTATAAAAGGCAACATGATCAATAAAAAAAAGGGGAATACTTTCATTCTCTCAAAAAAACCTAGAGTTTGTATTTCTTTCCCTTTTCTGAAGGTCTCAAACCTTCTTCCTTCTTCTGAATTAAATCAAGAGTTTTACTCTTCCTTTTAAAAAACAAAATAGTTTTTCACCACCAAACCCACAAAGGGGAACTGGGATCTGTCTTTAGATCCCAAAAAGGAGAGATTTTGAGATCTTACATCTCTTGATCTTCAAAATCCAGCTAACAGAGGAGGAAGAAGAAGAACCCCTTTCACTAAACCCAAAAAAAAAAAAACACACTCAGGAGTCCAACTCCTCTCTGATTTCTCTTCCGAGAATTTTTTTAAGGTTAAAAGCCTCTTTTTCTCGCCGGCGCTCAAGCGCAGATCGCCCGCGTGCCGACACGTGGCGCACTTGCGCTCAAGCGCTCAACGTCCGAGCGCAAAGCGCCCACGTGCCGACACGTGGCGCGCTTGTGCTAGAGCGTAAGTCGTCCCGGTGCCGACACGTGGCGCGCTTGCACTCAAGCGCGAGTCGCCCCGGTGCCAACACGTGGCGCGCTTGCGCTCAAGCGCGAGCGCTCGAGCGCAAGTCATCCCGGTGCCAACACGTGGCGCATTTGCACTCAAGCGCCCAGCGCTCAAGCGCAAGTTGCCCCCGTGCCGACACGTGGCGCACGTGCGCTCGAGCGTCAGGCGCTGAAGCGCAAAGCACCCACGTGCCGACACATGGCGCGCTTGCGCTTAAGCGCCCAGAACTCAAGCGCAGAGCGCCTACATGCCGACACGTGGCACTCTTGCGCCTGAGCGCACAGCACCTGGGCGCACAGCGCCCTGGGCGCTGCCCCCACGTATCCTTTGGATGCCTTTTCTTCCCTTTTTTTCCTTATATATATACATACATATATATATAAACACATATATATACATATATTCACATACACATACACCATGACACTGTCCCTGTTAGAAAAAAATTTCTAACGGGGCGCTGCCCCGCACCCCGCAAGGGGGCTGCTAGCCCCCTTGACCCCCAGCCCGCTATCCGGGTAGTGAGAACCCCGTAAAAATTCTGCGTGGCCCCCGATATATCCAAAGCCCCTTCAAAACACAACACTGCACATTGAGTTCGCATGACCAGTTTAACCCGTTAATCGGAGGTTCTCTCGCCTCAAAGACGAAGGGTAATTAACGTCAGTTTAGTCCGCGGCTGCCGGAGATTCGGATCCCCACAATCATTAAACCCCCGCCTACCCTAGGCAGGGGGATCTGTAGTACGCCTGACAAGCGCGCGCGTATTCCCATCTTAATGGGGTGACGAAAAATACCCTACAGATTCTGGCACGCCCGGTAGGACCATCTCTCCTCCCATATTTCGGGTTAAACGTTCATGCGAACTCAATCAATATACATATCTATATTCATACTAAAATAATGCTATTTCATGCAGATTTTCAAGCAATCACTTCTTAACAATATCTCCAAAGATGAACTCAGCTCTCAGCACGGCTCCCGTCTCCTACATGATGAAGATAGACTCCAGGACGGTCCTTCCGGCTAGTCTTGGGCGACAATGGGAGGAGCCGCTGCTACAGTTCGGCTCTATTATGTTCATACCAGTTGGCGCCATCCCAGCTCCTCAAGCTCCAGTAACAGACAAACCGGTCTCGAAAGGCAGGAGACCAAATGTGGTGATCTCGAGGGCGCCCCAACCCAAACGCAAGTCGGTATCTGAACGACTTTCCTTGGCCCCAGCTGGGGGCAAGGCCATCAACACCAATAAAGCTACAACGAGTCTTGACCAAGCTCCAGCGGTGCCCTCGACAACTGCTTAATTGGGTATCTTCTCCAGGCTCCCCATCACTCAGCCTATGGCGGCTTTCCAAAGGGCAGAAGCCTGTCAAGCGCTCAAGGCGGAGAAGCTGAGGCAGAAGCGGCTCAGATATAGGGCCAACAAAAGGGCTAGGGCTCTGGCCATGTTAAAATTTATGAATTTCCAAAGCCCGGACCGCTCCGCGAGACCAGCGGCCAGTGATGAAAGAATGGCTGGATATGAGGTCCACACTGTCTACATGGTAGGCACGCGCAGCAAGAGGAAGGACGGGGCCACCACATCTCAAATCCAATCTGGCTTGAATGTGGTCGCCGCTTCCCAAGAATAGCCGCCTCCGCTGGATGATGAAAACCCTCTCGATGAGGATGATAGGCAGAAAGACCCTTCGGTCCATGAGGAGTCGGGCTCGGAAAGTGAAGAGGAGCCAATCTTCCATCCCAAGATTGCAGAGCAGCAACTTCTCCAAGAGCTCCGAAAACAGCTCAGAAGCAAAGACAAGGAGATGGCCAAACTTTACTCCAAAATTGACGACTTGACGAACGTCGTCTTGCAGCTCACTGCCCGACTTGCCTCCCAGCCGCCCAATCAAGCGCAGGGCTCTGCTCGTGAACCGGGAAACGGTGTCCCAACGCAGCCAGCGCCTATTCCCTCAAATCCAAAAGTGGGCGAACCGAATGAAAATCAGTCGCATCCTATCTCGGGAAATGTCTTGGCTATCGATGACAGTAGCTGATCGCACGCCAAAAGCGTGTCGGATGTTCAAAGAATTAAAGTATAACCGCGATCAGGACGGTGTCGCTATGCAGCTAGCCGGTTGAGCACGGGTCGGTCCACAGGGAGATGGTGTTATCTTACCTTCTTGTCTTAGACGAGTCAATAAAGAATGAGTATGAGTTTGATTCTAACCTATGTGTTTATTTGCAAGTATAAAGTTGTTAAGAAAAGATACGAGATTATAAGCTAAAGAAATCCGTACTCGAAACCTTTGAGCCGAGTCTTGATCAATTGAAGCTAGAGCAATCGGCAACAACGTGGATTAGGGGATTTAAGCGCGGTATTCGTGGAATCCGGCTTATTTACCCTTGTCCTTCCGTTCTTGTCTCTTGCTTTCGCCTCCGGCCAAACCGAACGCAACCGGTCGCAGTTAGGAATCACCGTTACCTTGTTAGGGTAGGGTGCCTAACGGAGCGCTTGCGTATGGTTTGGGCGGAGTTCAATGGAAAATAACGGGAAAAGGAAAAGAGAAAAGAAAATCTTTAACTTATAATATCGTATTTCTTCTTAACAATAATAATTACATTCATTCACAAAAAGAACAAAAGAGAGCAAAAGAAAAGAACAAAGAAAAGAAAAGATTACAAGTAATTAAAGTGCATGGAATTAAATTGCAAGTAAGTAAAGCAAGAATGAAAAATGCAAGTAATAAATAAACAATAAAAAGAACAAGAAATAGAACTCAAGACAAGCATGTGATCAATAGCCAACCCTTAAACTTGCAAGCTCAATTAAGAGGTTGCAAGATCAAGGGAAGGGTAGAGAACGCATGTGAAATGAAGAACTAGTCCCGTGAGAAAATACGATCCTTGAGATTAATAACTAACCCTTAACCATTCAAGTTCAATGAAGAGGTTGAATGATCAAGAGAAAGCAAGAATCTCAAGGGGAAGAAGAAACACAAGAGAATGATACAAAAACCTCATCTTCATTAATCTCCCACTCAAAAAGCCCTCACTACAATTTTCATGGAAAAAGAATGAAGAAGAAGAAGAAAAAGAACTAAAACTACAAAAGAATGGAGAACAAAGAATGCCCCTTGGCTTTGCTCAAGTCTGTTGTATTTATAGGCAGGGAAATGAAACCCTAGAGGCAAATTCTGACACTATATGAAGTCCCCAAAATACCCACAAAAGACGACAAAGTGAGGACCCCACATGGCCGCCGATCCGCGGCCAAGACCCTCCCTTGGCCGCGGATCCGCGGCCCTATGATGGATTTGGGGCATGGTGTTTCTTGTACGGCCCTGATATGTAGTCCCCTGTTGTCTGGTATACCTATTTTCTGAAAATACTTTCACATTTCTTCCAGAATTTCTGTTGAGGAAAGGTGGACTTTTGTGGATGCTTTTGTCATGATTGCCTCGAGCTCCGCGTAGATTTCTTGGAACTTGTTGTTGCCATTGAGCCTTGTGCATGAAGGTGATATTGATTTGACATTTTGTCTTCCTAAACTGGTATCTGGCAACATACGGATGACGAGCGGAGACCGTGTTTTCTCAGTGGTTGGCAGGAACCCGGATTTTGTCGTGTTTTCCATGAATTTCACCGTTTTAGAACCGAGAACCTGTATCCTGCAAATATATAACAAACACGGATTAAAAGCACCTACCTATAAACAACCGAGCGTAAGAATGGGCGGTATAAAATGCAGTATTCTGTGATGAACAAATACCCCCAAACTTAACTTTTGCTCGTCCCGAGCAAAACCAATTATTCACAAAAAATAAAATCCTAACCGCACTTTCGCATGGAACGCGATTGCACTGAGCGCGTGCAACAAGCCGTTAAACCTCTAGGTGTCCCTAGTAGGAGGAGTGTTGTCTCCTGAGGGTTTTCAGCGGATTACACCCACAAAATCCCGTCAGGCTAGTGTCATAAGTTAACGTCGATTCTACTCCTACAGTTTAGTATTTACGTTAGAAACTCTATCATCCTAAGTTAGAAATATCGAACCCTTATTTTTCACACCTCCTATCTATTTACCCTTAGATTATATACGTTCCAAAAAAGTTTAGAAAGATGTCGGTTCTCCTGAGTTTTCCTTCTAAAGCGTAGCCTCAAATCAGGGATTTTTATCGACTTTACAGAAAACACAAGTCTTATTCTTCATTTCTATCTCTTATTCAAACATCGATTGTATACCCCTACATATGTGTATATTTGCACCCCTACGCTCAAGAATTCAATTCAAGCTATAATACCCTTGCCCTAATACCTAATACTACTTTTTTTCATTAAGGATGGACGGATTTGCTCACACACCTTTCATGCGACTATTAATGCTTCTTGAGGCACTAACGGCCGATTACTGAATGTGTGAGCTTAAAGCGTAAATAGCAGTTTCCAGGTCTTGATTTTATTCTATTTTTTCCTTTTTTTTTTCTTTTTCTTTTTCAAGACCGGATATATTTTTCAATATGCTCTTTTGGTGTTTAGCTTTAAATACCGTTTTTTCTTTCATACTAGGCTTTCAGGCAAGAGTATTTCAAGGTATCCTCTACTATCCCAAGTTTCAAGGTGCGTGTAAGTGCAGTTTGTAGGGTATATACTTTCTAAATTTTAACTCGAGAAAAGAAACTATTTTTCAGACTTATCCTTCAGTAAAACATCAATACTTTCCCTTCATCTTGACTTAACTCAAGAACTGAACTCAAGATTACCTATTTCTCAAAAAAAACTGTAAGGACGTATACTTACCAAAGTTAGACAGAATGAGGGTTATTTTTAGGGTTTTCAAATCCTAAGTCTAGAATTTAGTTATTTCTAACATATCAACTAAACTTTCAGAATAAAAATCTAAGTTACCCTATTAGCTAACTTGACGACAAAGTTTTTATATTTTTTGGAAAATTTTCGATTTTTATGGGTTTTTAAATATGGTATGCAAATGCAAAATATACAAATGAATGCGAAGGAAGAAAGCTTACCGAGCACACCCCCAAACTTAAACTTGACAGTGCCCTCACTGTCAGGCTATACTAAGAGGGTCAAAATTGCCGGCGCTCCCTAAAAACAAATTATATACAAAACAAAAAAGGAAAACAAAAAAAAATATATACAAAAAAGGTGTCCTCCCAAAACTTAAGTAAAACAGTGTTTCCACTGTTAAGCGTTGAAATTCAGGATTAGGGGAGAAAGAACAGTATCAATCTATACAAGGCCTTACACATGCCAAAAGTTAACACCAACCATTCAAAGATTTTATCTCTATAAAGCAGTGGCTGGTGGAAGAAGGTGAAGAGGTAAGAAATGGAGAATATGCGAGACCGCATGGAGATAGAAGCGGGATACGGTCTCGGTATATGAGAAGAAGAAGAATGGCGGAAGGGAAAAAGAAGTGGAGTACGAACATGAGGGTGCAAATGGAGTGAATAGATTAGCACAATTTGTGATGAGCGATGTGTAAAAAGCGATTGTGCTAATCTATTAACCCGTCGAGAAATGGGGTCAAATCCTTCAAGATTCGTGAGAAACCATGGGTACGCCGAACTTGGTAAACCAGACATACGAAATGAAAGTGAGACGGTTTCTTGCATGGTCAGAATGATGGAAAGGGTGGGGGGAAGTGATTGAGGAAGGTTATTGGTTAAAGGTTCAGGAGGGTGTACACAGTCAGTGGAAGGGATAGGATGAATTGGAAAATCCGACTCATCAATTAAAACTGTTTCATCCTCAGTACTATCCTCAATATTCTCCTTAAAATTTATCTCATCCATGCAATTTTCAACAAAATCAAGACGCATATGGGGTTCGGGAAAAACATTTAATGACTCGGGATGATGATTTGAAGAGAAGAACTCAGCCAAATCTATGGGTTCATCATCCAAATTATTCCCCGCGTCAATATCCTTAATCAAGTGAAAATCAATATTCTCAGACACCTCATCAAAAGCATGGATATCAATCAATTCAGGTTCTAGAGTGGAGGTGTAGAGGTCAAAAGATTTGGGTGTGGTTTCACTTGGCAAGGTCCCTTCACTATCTGGCAAATCAAATACTATAAAGTCGCACAACTCATTAAACATTCTATCTTCAACTGATAATTCATTTGGGACACTTGATAGACTTTCAACACAGGAGTTGTGGGATTCAATTTGGACCGGGTAGGCTTGATTCGGAAGGGGGTACAGCTCACTCTCTCCACTCAAATTCACAGCCTGTCCGACCGCCTCTTCATACATTGGAAAATTTGGAACTAGTTGAAAACTAGCTACCGGGTCACTAGGTTGTATGAGGGCAGCCATGGACGCATTCAAATCCATCATCTGTTGGCTTGACGCTACCCTAAAGTCTTCCAAGGACTGTTCTAGACTAGACATTGGTTGTGAAGGGGTTTCAGTACAAGATTCAAAGTTGTGTGGATACTGAAAATTCCCAAAAGGCTGTGTAGAAGCAATGTCTAGGGAAGGTGCAAAAGTTGGGTAGGACTGGTAGGAATTGAATGGTTTGACAGGGGTAGGATCAACAGTTGGATAAGAAGGTGAATGAAATTGTTGATCCCAAGAATTTGAAGTGGTGAAAGGAGTGAAAGATCGGCTACGGGATTGTTCAATACGTTCAGCGATGGACAAAGGACGACTTGCAAAAGGGGTATCAACATAAGAGGGTGGGGGAGGTTGAAAAGGTTGATACAAAGTGGATTGCGGAGGGCAAGTGTTCGTCCTAGACGCGTCTATCCGATCTCTCAATGAAATTTTGGGCATGGATGGATCGTTCGAAGTTCGGCCAAAGCAAGAACCGTAGGAAGTTATGTCTGGTTGTGGGTACCAAAGTTCGGCAAGAGTTTTGCGAGGTGGAGTCCCCATGATATGAAGAGAGAAAGAAAGAAAGGCAGAGAAAAGGAGGGGGAAAAGAATGTGATTTTTTTTTTGGATATTAACAAAAGAATGAAATATACACAAAAAAGAATATTGACAAAAACAATCACGACACAAAAATACCACACACCTAATCGTTCTAGGGTTCATCTAGGTCAACTAGACCTGCTCCAGAACTTGATTGTCGAAGTAAAACTGTGTCGAGAAACAGGCTCGAGATACACTGATCACGAGGCCAGGTAAGTGCAGAGATAAGGGGAGGTTTTCCAACGCTTTCGCGAAGTTCCTTAATTAAATAACCCTTTCTCTTTTGGCGGTTTCGCCGTTAACACTTTCCTAGACACCCCGTAAACAATATACCGTTAAGCAAGGTTCTAAACACAGTCAACTTCTCCTAGTGAGCGCGAAGTCCTTAAGGCTTAAAGTCTAATTTCTTTTAAATTTGGTGCGGGTAAACGTTATGCTCAAGTTCGTGATTTGTGGGCCACGGAAAAGATGATGAAATCCTTTACCGTATATTGTGGGGTTCGCTTGCCCTTAAGTCCGTATTAATGTATGCAATGCGCAATTCAATAAAAATTCTATAAAGAATCAAAAAATCGTTTTTTAGTTAAGCGCGGCACTGCAACAAATACGGGTTAGTCAATTTTTTTAGTGTTTGCTAGCGAACTTGCAAAGAATCCTGCAAAGAATAGTATATTGGAAGCGTCGGATTTGAGAAGAAGGTGTTAGTAAAGTACGTACCGTTAAGTTTTGGGTTAGGAAACCCCCGTTGAATCAAATCCGGTAAGCTTGGAAAGTTCGCTTGCGCGGGTCAAACTACCCGGATCTTTGGCACTGTACTTCGTAATCACCTTAACTTTGAACGTACACTTTGCTCCCACAATCGCAGTTTGCAAATACGCAAAAATCTGCACACTTGCCCACAAAAATGATCAAAAAAAAAACAAAAAGAATATTAACCCGAATAACAAGAAAGAAAATACGCTACCGTCTCCCCGGCAACGGCGCCATTTGATCGCACGCCAAAAGCGTGTCGGATGTTTAAAGAATTAAAGTATAACCGCGATCAGGACGGTGTCGCTATGCAGCTAGCCGGTTGAGCACGGGTCGGTCCACAGGGAGATGGTGTTATCTTACCTTCTTGTCTTAGACGAGTCAATAAAGAATGAGTATGAGTTTGATTCTAACCTATGTGTTTATTTGCAAGTATAAAGTTGTTAAGAAAAGATACGAGATTATAAGCTAAAGAAATCCGTACTCGAAACCTTTGAGCCGAGTCTTGACCAATTGAAGCTAGAGCAATCGGCAACAACGTGGATTAGGGGATTTAAGCGCGGTATTCGTGGAATCCGGCTAATTTACCCTTGTCCTTCCGTTCTTGTCTCTTGCTTTCGCCTCCGGCCAAACCGAACGCAACCGGTCGCGGTTAGGAATCACCGTTACCTTGTTAGGGTAGGGTGCCTAACGGAGCGCTTGCGTATGGTTTGGGCGGAGTTCAATGGAAAATAACGGGAAAAGGAAAAGAGAAAAGAAAATCTTTAACTTATAATATCGTATTTCTTCTTAACAATAATAATTACATTCATTCACAAAAAGAACAAAAGAGAGCAAAAGAAAAGAACAAAGAAAAGAAAAGATTACAAGTAATTAAAGTGCATGGAATTAAATTGCAAGTAAGTAAAGCAAGAATGAAAAATGCAAGTAATAAATAAACAATAAAAAGAACAAGAAATAGAACTCAAGACAAGCATGTGATCAATAACCAACCCTTAAACTTGCAAGCTCAATCAAGAGGTTGCAAGATCAAGGGAAGGGTAGAGAACGCATGTGAAATGAAGAACTAGTCCCGTGAGAAAATACGATCCTTGAGATTAATAACTAACCCTTAACCATTCAAGCTCAATGAAGAGGTTGAATGATCAAGAGAAAGCAAGAATCTCAAGGGGAAGAAGAAACACAAGAGAATGATACAAAAACCTCATCTTCATTAATCTCCCACTCAAAAAGCTCTCACTACAATTTTCATGGAAAAAGAATGAAGAAGAAGAAGAAAAAGAACTAAAACTATAAAAGAATGGAGAACAAAGAATGCCCCTTGGCTTTGCTCAAGTCTGCTGTATTTATAGGCAGGGAAATGAAACCCTAGAGGCAAATTCTGACACTATATGAAGTCCCCAAAATACCCACAAAAGACGACAAAGTGAGGACCCTACATGGCCGCTGATCCGCGGCCAAGACCCCCCCTTGGCCGCGGATCCGCGGCCCTATGATGGATTTGGGGCATGGTGTTTCTTGTACGGCCCTGATATGCAGTCCCCTGTTGTCTGGTATACCTATTTTCTGAAAATACTTTCACATTTCTTCCAGAATTTCTGTTGAGGAAAGGTGGACTTTTGTGGATGCTTTTGTCATGATTGCCTCGAGCTCCGCGTAGATTTCTTGGAACTTGTTGTTGCCATTGAGCCTTGTGCATGAAGGTGACATTGATTTGACATTTTGACTTCCTAAACTGGTATCTGGCAACATACGGATGACGAGCGGAGACCGTGTTTTCTCAGTGGTTGGCAGGAACCCGGATTTTGTCGTGTTTTCCATGAATTTCACCGTTTTAGAACCGAGAACCTGTATCCTGCAAATATGTAACAAACAAAGATTAAAAGCACCTACCTATAAACAACCGAGCGTAAGAATGGGCGGTATAAAATGCAGTATTCTGTGATGAACAGTAGCCCACTAACTCAAGATCAAATCATGGATTTGGTTGCCAGCAAAGTCAAAACACTGGTAGACAAAGCTGAAGCACAAAAAGATGTTAGCAGTAGCGGGAGACCATATCCCGCTCAATATGATCTGGTATAATTTCCTTGTGGCTATGTCATCCCCAAATTCGGAAGATTTGATGGGACTGGAAATGCGAATCAGCACATCGCCCATTTTAAAGCTTCATGCGGGAATACTGGGGGCAACGATGCGCTTCTCCTCCGCCAGTTCGTTAATAGCTTGACTGATGTTGCTTTCGACTGGTACACGAGCATACCGGATGGCTCCATTACTACTTTCGTCCAAATGGAATCTTTGTTTCGACAAAGGTTCATGAGCGTTAGCGATAAGATCACCATTGCCGAGCTCGTAAGGACCAAGCCCAAGAACAACGAAAGCAGCACGGATTTTATAACCCGATGGCGCAATCTCTCCGTTAAATGCGAACCGCCGATAGAGCAGGACCAATCTGTCAGTCTCCTCGTCGGAAATCTCAACAACTGGATGGTCCCGTTTCTATGCACCGCGGGTCTCAAAACATTCCAAGATCTGACCAGGAAAGTTCAGATGTTGGAACGCTTAAACCAGGAGTCCTCCTCTGACTCCCAAAATAACAATAGGTCCTGGAGAAACCGAAAGGACGATAATCGCAAAGGCGGAAATCCCGAAGATTCTGAGTCTTTCAACACTTCGGCTAACCGAAATAAGCAAGGGTCGAGCAAGCCTAATGCTTACCAGCTCCGGAAGCTAACGTTCGGAGAGGGAGGAGAATCTCCACTGAAAGAGAAGCTGGACAAGGTCTATTCTTTCAGAAGGGACAAAATCCGTAAAATATTCAAAGACGCCCTGAGGAACGGTCTACAACTGCCAGAGTCAAAAAGACCGCAAGAAGCGAATAGGACCAACGACCCAAATACTGCCCCTATCACAGAGTGATAGGTCATGCCATTGAGGACTGCTTCGTCTTCAAAGATTGGGTCGAAAAGCAATAAAAGGCAGGAGAAATAGAACTGTCTAAAGGCGTGTTAACAAACAGTCCAGCTGCGACCGCCAATTTCATACAAACGGAGACCGAAGTTCTTCGTGAAACTGATTCTCTCAGACATTTGCCTTTCTCTGAAAACAATCGACCACCACGCCATTAAACTGGGAACAGTCGACCTCTAAGTCGTTAAACTGGGAATGTAAAATATATATATGTGTGTAAATAAATAAAAAATATGTAAATAAAAGAAAAATAAAGAAAAGCCGAAATGATGGGGCAACTCGCAATAAAAATCGGCGAGTAAAATAAAGATAAAAATAAAGCTGAAATGATGGGGCAACCGTGAATAAAAGTCGAAATGATGGGGCAATCGCGACCTTCGCGATAAGAAAAGCTGAAATGATAGAGCAATTGCGGTAAAACAATAAAAAAAACAAAAAAAAGGTGAATGATGAGTCGCTCCTGGTACCATATTCCAGTGCAGCAATGCAGACGCCAACAAAAATTCAAATTTCCAAAACTCTCCCAGCCCTACGGTTAGTCCCCAAATTGACTACCGTATACAATCCACGGGCTTAAATAATTCTCATCATACCTATGCCCCACCGCAACCACCAGTTACGCGGCTGGTCTCCGCCTTTGGAATTATGCTCTATTGAGAAGACCCACTCATGTGTCCTCACGATACATGAGGAGAACAAACCTTTGTGGGATCCTTACGACTCATAAAGGAAAAACACACTTAGGAGTCATTACGACTCTTAAGGAGAAAATACACCTGCGGGATCCTTATGACTCGTAGGGAGAAAATGCTTTTATGGGACCCTCACGGCCCATAAAATTGAAAAGTCTTAGGTGATAGGGATCTAAACCTGTCTCCTAAGCCATCGCTCCCCAATCCCCAAGCGGCGAATGATGAGTCGCTCCTGGTATCATATTCCAGTGCAGCGACGCAGACGCCAACCAAATTCCAAATCCCATACCCCAACGGCGAATGATGAGTCGCTCCTGGTACCATATTCCAGTGCAGCGATGCAGACGCCAATCAAATTCCAAATCCCATACCCCAATGGCGAATGATGAGTCGCTCCTGGTACCATATTCCAGTGCAGCGATGCAGACGCCGACCAAATTCCAAATCCCATACCCAAACGGCGAATGATGAGTCGCTCCTGGTACCATATTCCAGTGCAGCGATGCAGACGCCAACAAAGTCCTAAAAATTTTTATGGCCCTACGGTCTGGATCATACATCCTGCAAAACTGTATACAATCCACGGGTGTAAAACAATCCCAATCTCTCCAAAAAAAATAATGAAATAAAAATAAAAAAAGGGTATGTCCACAAGCAAAATGGGCACGGATGAAAACCCGAAAGGGCTCCGTGAGTAAAAACAGCAGGATTGCCGGCGAGTTTGTGAAAACCCGAAAGGGCGCAAACTCGTGAAAAAGGGAATGAAATGCACTCACAAAGTCCTCTCGACTTTGTGAGGAGAAAATTCCCGCGTGAGATCCTTACGACTCACAAAGGAGCAATACACTTGGGAGTCCTCACGACTCCCAAGAAGAAAATACACTTACAGGATCCTTACGACCCGTAAGGAGAAAATGCTTTGTGAGACCCTTACGGCTCAAAAAATTGAAAAGTCTTAGGTGATAGGGATCTAAACCTGTCTCCTAATAAGCAAACGCAAATGATGATTCGCTCATGGTACCATATTCCAGTGTAGCGATGCTGATGCCAAACAAAAAAAACCAATCCCCAAATCCTCTCATGACAAATGATGATTCGCTCCTGGTACCATATTCCAGTGTAGCGATGCCGATGTCAACCCAAATCAAATCAAACCAACAACCTCTGCGGCGGAATCATGCTCCGTCCCAGAATTTACCCTGTGTCGAAATCATGCTTCGCCTTGGGATATCTGCCTTCCCTGCCGGAATTATGCTCCACCTCGGAATCAAATCAACCAACCAGCTCTACGTCGGAATCAAGCTTCGTCTCAGAATGTGCACCCCGTGTCGAAATGATGCTTCGTCTCGGTGTACCTTCCTTCCCTGTCGAAATTATGCTTCGTCTCGGAATCAAGTCAGCGAACAAGCTCTGCGCCGGAATCATGCTCCGTCTTAGAACGTACCCCGTGTCGAAATCATGCTTCGCCTCGGGATATCTACCTTCCCTGCTGGAATTATGCTCCACCTCGGAATCAAATCAACCAACCAGCTCTGCGTCGGAATCAAGCTTCGTCTCAGAATGTGCACCCCGTGTCGAAATGATGCTTCGCCTCGGTGTACCTTCCTTCCCTGTCGAAATTATGCTTCGTCTCGGAATCAAGTCAGCCAACAAGCTCTGCGCCGGAATCATGCTCCGTCTTAGAACATACCCCGTGTCAAAATCATGCTTCGCCTCGGGATATCTACCTTCCCTGCCGGAATTATGCTCCGCCTCGGAATCAAGTCAACCAACAAGCTCTGCGCCGGAATCATGCTCCGTCTCAGAATGTACCCCGTGTCGAAATCATGCTTCGCCTTGGAGTATTTGCCTTCTCTGTCGGAATTATGCTTCGCCTGGGAATTAACCTCCGCATCGAAATTATGCTTCGGTTAGAATGTCTGTCTCCCTTCGGAATGATGCTCCGATCTTTGGAATCATGCTCCGCCCTTCAGAATGATGCTCCGAACCCTGGAATTATGCTCCACCCTTCGGAATGATGCTCCGAACCTTGGAATCATGCTCCGCCCTTCGGAATGATGCTCCGAACCCTGGAATCATGCTCCACCCTTCGGAATGATGCTCCGATCCTTGGAATCATGCTTCGCCCTTCGGAATGATGCTTCGAATCATGGAATTATGCTCCACACTTCGGAATAATGCTCCGATCCTTGGAATCATGCTCCGCCCTTCGGAATGATGCTCCGAACCCTAGAATTATGCTCCGCCCTTCGGAATGATGCTCCGAACCCTGGAATTATGCTCCACCCTTCGGAATGACGCTCCGATCCCCGGGAATCATGCTCCCCGAGGGATACTCCGACCCTGGAATTATGCTCCGCAAATCGGAATTATGCTCCGATCCCCGGGAATTATGCTCCCCGAGGGATGCTCCGCCCCCGGAATGATGTTCCACCTCGAAGTCCAGCTTCAAGATCCATCAATTTCATGCACACAACTCAAATGTGCGGTGTGCATTTATTGATGGGGGGCACTTTGTTGGGGTAAAAATTTGCACCCCCGGTTGACCGAGTCAAAGTCAAGGTCAACCCTAAGCCAGGTGGGCCCAAGCCCAGGTCAAGCGGGCCCATGCCTAAGTCGAGCCCGTGGCCAGCCTTCTCCATGCCAAAATATAGATCATGTAATAAGTAATTTTTTTATGCAATTTTTATAAATGAATGTATACAAAACGGGCAGAAAGCCAAATTTTTGTAAGCCCATGGCTTATGTGCAAAAATGAAATGGCACATGAACCATGGGATAGGAAAAATGCCATTTTTGTGAAGTCCAAGGGGATATGTGCAAATATGTAAGCCTATAAAAGGCAGCATGATGAATAAAAAAAAGGGGGAATACTTTCATTCTCTCAAAAAACCTAGGGTTTGTATTTTTTTCTCTTTTCTGAAGGTCTCAAACCTTCTTCTTTCTTCTGAATTAAATCAAGAGTTTTACTCTTCCTTTTCAAAAACAAAATAGTTTTTCACCACCAAACCCACAAAGGGGAACTGGGATCTGTCTTTAGATCCCAAAAAGGAGAGATTTTGAGATCTCACATCTCTTGATCTTCAAGATCCAGCTAACAGAGGAGGAAGAAGAAGAACCCCTTTCACTAAACCCAAAAAAAAAACAAAAAAACAAAAAAAACAACATACTCAGGAGTCCAACTCCTCTCTGATTTCTCTTCCGAGAAATTTTTTTTAGGCTAAAAGCCTCTTTTTCTCGCCGGCGCTCAAGCGCAGAGCGCCTGCGTGCCGACACCTGGCGCGCTTGCGCTCAAGCACTCAACGTTCGAGCGCAAAGCGCCCACGTGCCGACACGTGGCGCACTTGCGCTCGAGCGCGAGCGCAAGTCGCCCCGGTGCCGACACGTGGCGCGCTTGCGCTCAAGCGCTCAACGTTCGAGCGCAGAGCGCCCGTGTGCCGACACGTGGCGCGCTTGCGTGCGAGCGCTCAAGCGCAAGTCGTCCCGGTGCCGACACGTGGCGCGCTTGCGCTCAAGGCCCAAGTCGCTCAGGCGCAATTCGTCCCCGTGCTGACACGTGGCGCACTTGCGCTCAAACGCCCAGCGCTCAAGCGCTAGTCGTCCCCGTGCCGACACGTGGCGCACGTGCGCTCGAGCGTCAGGCGCTGAAGCGCAAAGCACCCACGTGCCGACACGTGGTGCGCTTGCGCTCAAGCACCCAGCGCTCAAGCGTAGAGCGCCCACATGCCGACACGTGGCACTCTAGCGCCTGAGCGCACAGTACCTGGGCGCACAACGCCCAAGGTGCTGCCCCCACGCATCCTTTGGATGCCTTTTCTTCCCTTTTTTTCTTCTTATATATATACATACACACACACACACACACACACACACATATACATATGTGCACACACACATACACCACGACACTGTCCCTGTTAGAAAAAAAATTTCTAACGGGGCACTGCCCCGCACCCCGCAAGGGGGCTGCTAGCCCTCTTGACCCCCAGCCCGCTATCCGGGTAGCGGGACCCCCGTAAAAACTCTGTGTGGCCCTCGATATATCCAAAGCCCCTTCAAAACACAACACTGCACATTGAGTTCGCATGTCCAGTTTAATCTGTTAATCGGAGGTTTCCTCACCCCAAAGGCGAGGGGTAATTAACGGCAGTTTAGTCCGCGGCTGCCGGAGATTCGGATCCCCACAATCATTAAACCCCGGCCTACCCTAGGCAGGGGGAATCTGTAGTACGCCTGACAAGCGCGCGCGTATTCCCATCTCAATGGGGTGACGAAAAACACCCTACATCGGTCTGAGATATAATATAAGTACTGTAAACTAACAAGTTTAAAATTTTGATCGACAAAACTTCCCGAAGTGGGCCCCATGCACATCTGCTGTACAGTAACAAAATCTGGGCCCAAAAGAAATATTCCAGAAACCACAATTTACCATGAAGAACACACTGTAGAAATTTGGCTCACTGTTCCTACAAAGTGGCGGCGGATCCGCGGCCAAACGCTGGTTTGGGCCGCGGATCCACGGCAGCACTGTGGGATCACGTGACCAAATTTCACCAGTTTGCTTCAAAAAGCCTGCACAATTTTCTGTGATGCTCAAAATAATTTTTAGACCAGATTTAAAATCGACAGAAACTTTTGTACAGAAAATTGGAGTTTTCGAAATTCCGTTCGATCGATATTTTAAACGCGTTAGCACAAGTTAGTAAAGCTTAATGGCGTGGCTCTGATACAACTGTAAGTCTACGGTAGCGCCCCGGCCGTCAAACTGACGCCAAATGCGGAACAAAAACTTTTTAACTGGCGCTATCGCATACTATAACCCGGATCTGCCATTAACGCTAAATTAACAAACTACAAAGTGGGTAGAAAGGTTATACCGAACGATCCGAGTCCTTCGTTCTTTAACCATCATCCTACGCTCTGTTGCGGCTGCTTCGATCTCGCTCGATCTCCGGTCTCCTCGTCCAGGTGGCACCACGT
This sequence comes from Agapanthus africanus, assembly GCA_030015575.1. Classification (NCBI taxonomy): domain Eukaryota; kingdom Viridiplantae; phylum Streptophyta; class Magnoliopsida; order Asparagales; family Amaryllidaceae; genus Agapanthus; species Agapanthus africanus. Next base: position 401,410,166 of record CM057349.1, on the reverse strand, counting down.
CAACGGATCTTTAAACGGGCTCCCGCCTCTGACCCGAGGCAACTCGGTCATCAAGTTTGCTAAAAGAGATGACCAAGATTGATGTAGAGAATGAGTAGAACACTTTGTCTCGTTATATCCAAAACCATGGATGAACGGTTAATGAAGTTGCCTTTTGAATCGAATGAAATGAGAAATGAGCAATTTAATTTCCATGAGCCCAAAACCATCATAATCTTTTTTCCAAAACAAGTAAGTGAGTAAGGAGGAGGGGAGGGGCCGGCCATATATGAGGAGGGGGTGAGGGTAGGAAAAGGGGAAGGTGACCATAACATTAAATGAATGAATGATTCATTTAACACCTTGCATAAAACATTAAATGCAAATGATGAATCATTAACCTAGTCATCATCCATCATTAAATGCACTAATGACTCACTAGCCTAGTCACCATCTAGAAGCTTCCACACTCATGACTTACCCAAATGAAGAAAAGATAAATCCGCATTAAACCGAATGTTTAAGACGAGTGATAGAAAACTGGAAACTGGCAACTTCCAAAAGCGATCCCGAAATGAATTTCAGGATAACCCCGTAACAGTATAAACATACCCGCATTTGTATTACGACCGAATACAAATGCGACTGAGACAAAGATATTATATCTACACAGTATAATACTCGGATCCGGCTTAAACCAAAGCCCACCGGTATTATCTGCCCGAAATATGACACGTGCATAAACACACGTGCATTTTCCGAACCCTGCCATAAAACCATACGGCCTCTACAACGTTTCGTCCGAACTTGGAAAACTATCTGTGGGGGACTCTAATGACTCCTCAGTACGCTGGCAGTGGGTTTAACCACGAACCGTCAGCGGCACAAGCTGTGCATAACAGCTGTTTATGTACTGACCTCAAGGGAAGCCGATGAGCGAACTCATCCTGGAACCCTACTGAGCCTAACAGTGACAATATACATACAGTCCGGTCCGTTCGTCTATGAGTATCGCATATCGGCCTAGGGGGCTGGTAACGTCAGACCCCCAATAGCGGTATAAGTCGTGTTGGAGTGAAGCTCAGAACACCCTGAGATACTACTGGAGTACCTACCAGTAAATCTCCTACCTCGTCCGAGGATTTGTGTAATGGCTCTCCTAGACACAGCACGATCTCACCCCTAATACAGGGAGAGACGAATCCCCTGCCGATCCGCTCACTTGCCTCCATGTGGCTCGGCACTGTACCCAAAAAAATACCTGTTTGTACGACTCCTTTGAGCCGTGGTAGGGTAGAAATCAAAGCACAGTGGGAACTCACACGAGACAAATGACGACCTCAGGTCGATGAACTAACCTGTACACATGTCACCAGGGAACTGCTATCTGACGCTAGGTATAATACCAACTAGCAGGTTCCCAGCGAGTCCTGTCCGGTGTACTCATAACCCAATGAGCACCTGTATACATCTTAGGTAATCCAACTGACACCAGTGGCTTGTGAGACCGGCTACCGCTCCTCGTCGGGGTCTCGACTGTATATACTAGTCTACTTTGGAGAATCGATGCCCTGTCTCGAAACTCCCATGACTAGGGACCACTATTATGGATGTGCTTATAGACTACCTAACTCTCACGTATATGATCGCCATCATACTGTTGGTAGTCAAGCAAGATCCTAAGGGCTTTATCAACGTGTAACAGTGATCAGTCACCTGAACCTGTACACGACTGATAAAGGCAAAACAGATAGCATACTATCATCTCAAGTAAGACTGTCCTACCGGCATAGGTCCTCCTCAATCATTACAATCACGTACCTGCGATCCAATAATTGACTTTGAGGGCATTATATCCAACAGAAATTACACTTACGAGATGCTCACGACTCGTAAGGAGAATCCTCTTATGATACCCTCACGGCTCATAGGATTCAAAAGCCTTAAGCTACAGGGATCTGAACCTGTTCTTAAGCCATCACATTCCCTATATTGCCCTACAAACGGTTCAATATTGACCCTTGTATACAATCCACGGGCACAAATAAACGTCTCCTCCACCAAGTTCCACCAATGGCGCGAAATGTCCTCATGTGGTGAATGACACTTGTAAGTCCTCTCGACTTATAAGGAGAAAACGCTCTTATAAGATCCTTACAACTTATAAGAGAACACGTACTTAAGAATCCTCATGATTCCAAAGGAGAAAACACACCTACGAGATCCTCACGACTCATACGGAGAAACACCTTTATGAGACTCTTATGGCTTATGAAGTCAAAAGCCTTAGTCGACAGGATCCTAACCCTGTTTGCTAAGCCACCTTTGTTCGAATCGACAGAGGCAAATGATGATTCGCTCCTGGCAATGTCCCAGTGGTAGCGATACTGATGCCCAAATCGGTATCAAATTCCAAGTCCTTTCACGGCAAATGATGATTCGCTCATAGCAATATTCCAGTCGTAGCGATATTGATGCTAAGATTGGTACTAGAACCTAAGTTCCATACTCGCAGCAAAAAGTCAGTGAGACATAAATGCATATGAAATAGCCGAAATGATAGGGCAACTTGCAACAAAATCAGCAAGTAAAATATATGCATACAAAAATAGCCGAAATGATTAGGCAACTCGCAATAAAAAGCAGCGAGTAAAAAGAAAAATAACCGAATTGATTAGGCAACACGCAATAAAAAGCAGCGAGTAAAAAGAAAAATAGCCGAAATGATTGGGCACCACGAAAAATAGTCGAAATGATTAGGCAATCGCGACTTTCGCGATATAAAAAGCTGAAATGATAGAGCGTCGCGGAAGGAAATAAAAAATGAAAGAGTGAAACTTTTGCCCTGCAGGCGAGTCTATACTGACCCCTGTATACAATCCATGGGCATAAACGAACAGGGAACCACTTTTCCCAACAGACTCTATCAAAGGGAGAGTCAGATCTCAGCAGCAGCATTTGCATCCCAGAAGAGCAACACGGCGTTCCCTCCCGACACAGCAGAAAGCGGAACAAGTCAACCAATGACCTCCCCGTCGGAACAACGCTTCGTCTCGGAAACAAGTCAGCCAATGACCTCCCCGCTGGAACAACGCTCCGTTTTGGAAACAAGTCAGCCAATGACCTCCCCGCCGGATCAACGCTCCGTCTCGAAAACAAGTCAGCCAACGACCTCCCCGCCGGAACAACGCTCCGTCTCGGAAACAAGTCAGCCAAGGACCTCCCCGCCGGATCAATGCTCCGTCTCAGAAATAAGTCTGTTTCCCCCAATCAGAGCAAAGCTCTGTTTTGAATTTCAAAATTCAAAAATTGAAGCAACGCTTCAGATCCCTTGCGCTGCGCGCCACGTGTCAAAAGCAGACACGCCAGCGCCAGGAGCGCTGCGCCCTAGGCAACGCATCCCAATCAGAGCAAAACTCTGTTTCAAAATTCAAATTTTAAAATTAAAGCAAAACTTCAGATCCTTTGCGCTCTGCGCTGCGCGCCACGTGTCAAACATAGGCGCGCTAGCGCAGTTGCACTGCGCTCTGCGCTGCGCGCCACGTGTCAAACACAGGCGCACCAGCGCAGTTGCGCTGCGCGCCACGTGTCAAACGTAGGTGCGCTAGCGCCAAGTGCGCCAGCGCTGGAATTAAAAGAATTCCCCACCGTTAGATCAAAAGATCTAATAATAATAATAAATTATTAATTAACCAGAATTAAAATTCTGTTATGGAAAGATCTTTCCAATCTTGTTGAAAACAAGAAGATTGCCTTCTGTAAAACAGAAGCCCTAGGATCAAAGATCCAACTATAGGGAAATATCCCCAAATCAATCAGAGAAAAATCTCTTCAACTAATTTAACAAATCAATTGGCCCTATATAAAGGCCCTAAGACTTCAAGTCTCATAAATAAAAAAACCCTCTGCAAACTTTCAGAAAAAAAAACTCAAAGAGAAAGAAAGGCAAGCCTTTGAAGAAAGAAGATCATTTTTTTCATCTTTAAATATAAAGAATTATATTATTGAAGAACAGAGATGGAATCATCTCATTAAGAAAGAAGAACCATCTTCTAAAAAGATCAGAGATCTAAGAATAAGATCAAGGTCTTCAATAAAAAAGAAAAAGATTAAGCCCAGATATCGCATTTTTCGGGCAGGATCTAATTATAAAAGATTTAAAGAAGTACTTTACTTCATTAATAGATCTTTTGATCTATAAAGGCAGAGCCTTTTGATGAGAATAAGAACTTTGGTTCTTGGATCTTGAGGCAAGGCCTCTTTTGAAGAACCAAAAAAACTTGTTCTTTGATCTTAAATTGATCAAAATACGCTCTGTGCTATTGGACAGTGTTTTGCACTCTTGAATTGCGCCTTTGCGCTTATTGGACTGGCGCACAACGCCAAAACACGCCACGTGTCAACCACAGAACAGTTTGCGCTTTGCGCTTCTAAAAATAGCGCACTGCGCTCTTGGACTGGCGTACATCGCCAAGCACGCCACGTCACTCACTGGCACACCCATAAACTGGTGCAGCGCACTCATGAAGCGCAGTGCGCTAACAAGCCAGCGCTTAGAGCTAAGCAACACGTGTCACCCTCATGCGCGCTAGCGCAATGCGCTCTTTAATTGGCGCAAAGCGCCTGACGCGTCACGTGGCACACTGTCAGAACATACTTTGTTCTGATAAATGCTATGCATTCAATACAAGACAAAATGTCAGAGCCCAATGCTTAGCATTATTAAAAGGGCAGAGCCCAAATAAAGGCTCAATAGCCAGAACAATAAAATGTTCAACTCATATCAACTGAGCCCATATGCTCAAACAGACTTTAGTCCCAAATTGGATTATAGATCTCCCAACCAATATTGGTTCAAGGGTACATCTCTGAACTCCTCTGATATTTGTCGTTGTAATCCTTCAACGTCTTCAGAGAGGCGATGGGTCCCGACAGCCATACATTCCACGGACTATGATGGACCACTATGTCCTTAAACTGGTATTGGACCACCATGTCCCTAAACTGATAATCGACCGCAATGTCTCTAAACTAAACAATAGAGTCCAAATGCTCTGTTGTTGGATCTAAACGATCCCGTTAAGTTGATCTTAGTCTAAAAATTAGACAAACATATCCTTAACATACGTTTAAGTTGATCTTAGTCTCAAATAAGACTAACGTATCCTTAAACCCAAACCAAAACCCAAATCTAAGAAGATACGGATTTGGACTAATCCACGCCTTACGAGCGACAGCATAAATTAGTCTCCGTATACAATCCACGGGCAACCACAAACAAAACAAACACCCACGACACGAAGTGACCATCTAGAGAAGGAGAAAGTTGTTACTGCGATGTGGTAGCATAATTAACTGCAGGGGCTTGCGCCTGCAGGGAAGAGCGTCCCCACAATCAAAAACCCCTCAAACGAGGCGGAATCTGACGAAGTCTGCTACATCGGCCGCATCCATTTAAACCTCCGATACGTGGTGCCATAAATCAACTTGGCATCTTCGAAGAGGTGGACGAATAGCACCAAATAGCATCTGCCCCCAGATTCAGGCAAGACAGTTCGTTATCCCGGCTTTCGGTGGTAAACAGATTTTGGCACGCCCGGTGGGACCTTTTCCTCTTTCCACTCCACACTTCATGTGTCGTGTTCGCGAACGAATCGCAGTTTGATATGGTTGCATGTGGATTTGAGATACTTAGATTTGGTGCCTTGCTCCGTGCAGAAGACAGAAGATCAATGGCTTCAAACTGCACTAACTGCAACTGCAACTCTCGCTCCATCCCGTCCGGAGGAGTGAGTTACGGGCCCCAAGCGGCCTCCATCTTCGCTATGCCGGTGGAACATGTGACTCAGGTCACCACTGGTTTATTCTTTGGGACCATGCTCCCACCGATGAGCTTCAATGCCCCAATGTCGTCGCAGGAAGCTCCAAATAAGTCGGTCTTTGATCGGCTTACAAATACCACGGCCCCTTTCAACGGGTCGCCTAAGTCCAATGCCTCAGTTTTCAGCAGACTGGGCCAAAGCTCAAGTAGGCCAATGAAGAAGCCTGCGATACCTGAAGCAGCCATCCCGAAGCAGATAGCCATTCCTGCTCCTAAAGTCACGAAGGTTGTTTCCCCTGTTCGAAAGTCGGCCTTCGCAAGACTGACTATCCCCTCTCAACGGACGTCAGTCTTCGACCGGCTAGCGCCAATAACAACCTCTCCTCAAAACAGGGGGCATGACAAAGCCATCCCCATAGCCGAACCAACACCATTTGCACAACATGCTCGCCGTCGTCACTGGCGCCGAGTGCGGAAGGCTGGGGTCAGCTCCCCATCTGGACTAACTCCACCAGCCCCAACGGTGGAAGTCAATGCTGCTGTTCCAACAGGGAACAACTTTGAATTGCTGAACAAGGTGCGCAGGAACTCTCCTACCGCTGTACTAAAAAGATCTCCGCCACCGGTGAAGAATGTTATAGAAACAAAGCCGGAGTAGCCCCCTCAGCGTCTGTCCTCCAAAGTTTACAAAATCTGGCGACAAGTCCGAGAGTCAGTGATCGATCAAGACTACCTCCGTCGACAGAAGAAGCTGAAGGTTCAGCAGGAAGAAAACCGTCCTGGCAAGCTACAAAGGACGACGACTATTTGGGTGCCCACTGCAACTGCTCCCTCAACTTTGACCGCTCATAAGAGGAGAAGGCCGGAGAAAGCCCCCATGTCTATGACAAATGTCAAGGGCACTGAGCCTAAACGTCCCAAGTCTGGGGGCATGGTGGTGCATACCGTCTATATGGCATCTGGGAAAGAGGATAGCCGTGCTTCTACGGGTCACCGACCGCTCACCCGATCCGTGACAAGGGTTCAGGAACAACAACAGCAGAAGCTTCAGGAGATGATGACTGCAATGGCCGCACTCACCGGGCTAAAAGAAAGCCCAAAGGCATCCTCGGAGCAACGCCATGAGCAAGAAACCGATGCTGATTTCCTCCGCAGAGACCTCGAAAAGAAGGACAAAGAGGCAGCGGAGCAAGTTGCCAACATAAAATGAATGTCGCTTCTCTTCCAAGACATGGTCAGGATGATGTTGCAACCGGAACCTTCAGCCGAAGATCCTCCAGTAATAATTGAAGGCGATAGAGGAGAAGCGTCAAATCCTCTGCCGGCTCTGTCAGCAGCCAAGGAGTAAACCATCTCAAAAGCCACGCTCGATGATTATATAGCTCAACAAATACGGGCTCACCGAGCGAACGAAGCGGCTGGCCAAGTTTTCAAGACTGGACGACCCTATCCGGGCTGGTATGACCAAATAAGTTACCCGTTGGGATATACGATCCCCAAATTTCATGTATACAAAGAGGCGGGCAATCCCCACCAGCATGTTGCCCAGTTCAGGGCTTTATGTGGCAACACTGGATGTGATGATAAATTGCTACTTCGCCAATTCGTCGGCAGCTTGTCAGAAACGACATTCGAATGGTACTCCGAACTTCCCAACGACTCTGTCAAAACATTTGCAGAGATGGAGCTGGTGTTTACACAGAGATTTGCAAGCGCTAGTGAGCGCACCCCGATCACCGCATTGATCAACACCAGGGTAAAGTCAGGCGAAACGTGGGTACAATACGCGATACGGTGGCGAATTTATGGTCGAAATGCGAGCAGCGCATCGAAGAAGCTCCCGCGGTAGGCATGTTCGTGGGTACTCTCGACCCTCAGTCAACTATCTCCCAGTTCATGATGTTCTTCAAGCCAACTACTTTCCAGGTCTTGATTGACAAACTGGCCCAAATGGACCAGATGGGTCATAGACCATCTCCTCCAAAAATGGATCCTCGGAATGAAAAGGGGAAAGGAAAAGCAACTTTCGTCGCTAATACTCAACAACAGCCGAGCAACTTAAAACCGGTTGTCCGTCAAAACAATATGCGTCCATGCCCATCCCTTGAGGAAAGACTAGGACGTCCTTACTCGTTTCCTCAGGATAAAACGAGAAGACTGTTCGAGCTGGCAGTGCGCAACAGACTCATCAATCTGCCTAGTCCAAAACGTCCGTTGCAGCCAGGCGATCTCAACAATCCTAATTACTGCCCTTACCATCAAGCAGTAAGCCATCCAATCGAAGATTGCTTCATTTTCAAAAGCTGGATTGAGGACCAATACCAACAGGGCAAGTTCGTATTATCCGAAAACTGGAAGGTGAACCCACCACAATCTCATGCCCCTAAAAAAGTGGACATGCCGGGAGCATTGTGCTCTTTTATAGAAAAAGCTCCATGGGAGGTCGCTCTTTCAGCCAAGACGAAAAGAATGCTGAAGGATCTTCATTCATGCCCAGCCGTCAGGTGGAAAAGTCCGCCAGAGCCCGAGGTCATTAATGGGATGCTGAAACCATGCCCAACACCGAGAATTGATAGCAGTGGGCAAAACACCCAAGCACAGCCGTCAAAGTCTTCAAAGAAAAAGAAGAAGACCAAAAAGCTCACGCAGTTTGATGACAAACGCACAGACCTGCAAAAGCAGATTGACGCGCTGGAAGAATATAATCAGAAGGTGCGGACCCCAGTTACACTCCAAGAATTTCTCAACCACATTCTTGAGGACGGAGATGATGACAATGGAGAAGACTCGTCGGATGAACCCGAAGATCATATGGCAAGCTGCCATATGATCTCTCACTCATTAATAAATGGTGAAGAAGCTCCTGACGCAAAGAAATTGGGGGCAGATCCCGAGCCGGAACTTCTAGGTCCATCAGAAGAAAAAATTGACGCATTCCTGAATGAAGCCCGTCTAAAAAGCAAAGCTGATCGGGAGCGCGAGATGGCTATATTTGAAAAGACCAAACGCTGGCGACTGGACAAAAGGGTCGAAACACTCCCACCAGGTCAAAGTACATCCGCCGCAAATAAAAGCAGGATCAATACAAGGAAACGATTCGCCAAAGCCATATCGATGGGGATGAAGCCGCCCTCTTTCAGAAAAAATTCTCCTGGTGGTATATATCTTGATGAAGTGGATGTACATCCTAACTTCTGCTTGTATTATCAGAAGATCGCACACCCTACTGAAGACTGCAACTCCTTTAAGTGTTGGTGGCAAGGGTATGTCGCTCACAGGCAACACTTCAACAGGACAAAGCGTGAAGCTCGTAGACAGCGAAAAAATACGACAGATGAGCGTAAAAGAATTGCCGGCAATTGTCATAGGGTTGGTCCCGGGGGATCGCTAGTTCTCACCTTCGGGAGCAACTCCGACGAAGAAGTAGCCCTCGGCCCTCTCTTCAAGGATTCCATCTCTGAAACGAAAGAACTGAGGAGTTGCGAGAACATTCAGCCGTGCAATCGCACGCTACCCGGAAAGAATCTCGGACCCGCAAACAAGGGATCGGACAAAAAGGATAAGGGGAAAGGAAAAATGGCCTTCGTCGCTAATGCTCAACAACGATCGAGTGGCCTTAGACCAGTTGTTCGCTAAAGCAACAAGCGGCAACCCCTTTATGAGAAGTTGAAACGTCCTTACTCATTTCCCCGGGATGAAACAAGGAGACTGTTCGAACTAGCAGTGCGCAACAGGCTTATTACTCTACCGGAGCCGAAACACCCACTACATCTGAACGATGTCAACAATCCTAATTACTGCCCTTACCACCGAGTATTGGGCCATCCGATCGAAAACTGCTACGTTTTCAAAAACTGGGTTGAAGACCAATACCAACAGGGAAAGTTCACGCTGTCCGAAAACTGGAAGATGAACCCGCCGCAACCACATCTCCGAAAAAGATGGATATGCCGGGGGCATCATGTTCATTCATAGAGAAAGCCCCATGGACCGCTATGTCCTAAAACTGGATATTGACCGAAACGTCGTTAAACTACTACCAGCCCGCGGCATCCTCCGGCTGACATGGTAAAAAAAAAGACAAAAAAAGGTATGTCCATAAGCAAAATGGGCACGGATGAAAACCCAAAAGGGCTCCGTGAGTAAAAACAGCAGGGCTACTGGCGAGTTTTGTGAAAACCCAAAAGGGCGCAATCTCGTTAAAAGACACTTGCAAGGTCCTCTCGACCTTGTAAGGAGAAACCACCTGCGTGAGATTCTTACGACTCACAGGGGAGCAACACACTTAGGGATCCCCACGATCCCCAGGGAGAAATTACACTTGCGAGATCCTCACGACTCGTAAGGAGAACCCTCTTATGAGACTCTCATGGCTCATAAGATTTGAAAGTCTTAGGCTACAGGGATCTAAACCTGTTCTTAAGCAACCACCACAACCTCCAATTTTGCCCTACAAGCAGTTCCGTACTGACCCTTGTATACAATCCACGGGCGCGACTAAATATTTCCCTAACAAAGTCCCATCCGTGACAAGGGATATGTCTACACGGTGAACAAACACTTGTAAGTCCTCTCGACTTGCAAGGAGAAAACACTCTTGTAAGATCCTTTCGACTTATAAGAGAACACACACTTAGAAATCCTCACGATTCCTAAGGAGAAAAAGCACCTACGAGATCCTCACGACTCGTAGGGAGAAACACCTTTATGAGACCCTTACGGCTCATGAAGTCAAAAGCCTTAGTCGATAGGATCCTAACCCTGTTTGCCAAGCCACCCTTGTTCGACATCGACAGAGGCAAATGATGATTCGCTCCTGGCAATATCCTGGTTGTGGCGTTGCTGATGCCTAAATCGGTATCAAATTCTAAGTCCTTTAATGGCAAATGATGATTCGCTCCTGGCAATATTCCAGTCGCAGCGATGCTAATGCTAAGATTGGCATCAGATTCCAAGTTCCACACTCGCGATAAAAAAATCAGCGAGCCAAAAATGCATACAAAAACAGCCGAAATGATGGGGCAACTTGCAAACAAAATCAGCAAGTAAAAATGTATGCACGCAAATAGCCGAAATGATTGGGTAACTCGCAATAAAAAGCAGCGAGTAAAAATAAAAAATATAGCCAAACTGATTAGGCACCGTGAAAAATATCCGAAATGATTGGGCAATCGCGACCTTCGCGATATAAAAGCTGAAATGATAGAGCATCGAGGAAAGAAATAAAAAAATGAAATGAAAATTATGCCCTACATGTGATATCACATCGATCCCTGTATACAATCCGGGGGCGCAAACAAAGAAGGAATCACGCCTTCCCTCCTCAGGCTTCATCAGAAAGAGAGCCAAGTCTCGACGGTCATATCTGCATCCCAGAAGACCAACAACAACGCTCTTCCTTATGCCAACAAGGCATGGAAGCGACAAAACGAAACGGAATCATGGCAAATCCCCCTAGTTCCAAACCTCGACGGTTCACAGACGGCCTAGTGATCACCAACAGCGTTTCTCCTTGCTCCAACAGGATGCAGATGCGACGTCAACAAACGACCCCAGGGTCAAAACAACGGAGCCATGGCAGAGTCCCTAGTTCTAAGTCTCGACGGCCACATTTACAGCCTGGTGACCAACAATAGCGTTTCTTCTCACTACAACGGAATGCAGACGAGACGCCAACAAATGACCCTAGGGTCAAAACAACGGAGCCATGGCAGAGTCCCTATTTCTAAGTCTCGACGGCCACATTTACAGCCTGGAGACTAACAACAGCGTTTCTTCTCACTACAACGGAATGCAGACGAGACGTCAACAAACGACCCCAGGGTCAAAACAACGGAGCCATGGCAGAGTCCTTGGTTCTAAGTCTCGACAGCCACATTTATAGCCTGGAGACCAACAACAACGTTTCTTCTCACTACAACGGAATGCAGACGAGACGTCAATAAACAACCCTAGGGTCAAAACAACGGAGCCATGGCAGAGTCCCTAGTTCTAAGTCTCGACGGCCACATTTACAGCCTGGAGACCAACAACAGCGTTTCTTCTCACTACAACGGAATGCAGACGAGACATCAACAAACGACCCCAGAGTCAAAACAACGGAGCCATGGCAGAGTCCCTGGTTCTAGGTCTCGACGGCCACATTTACAGCCTGGAGACCAACAACAGCGTTTCTTCTCATTACAACGGAATACGGACGCAACGTCAACAAAAGAACTCACGTCAAAACAAAACGGAGTGATGACAAAATCCCAACTCCACCTCAGCATTCGTCTCGTTACAACAGATGCAATGTCAACAACGGCGTTCCTTCGCAATCCAGCAGGATGCGGACGCAATGTCAAAACAAAGCGGAGTGACGGCAAAATCCTAACTCCACCTCAGCATTTGCCTCGATACAGCAGACGCAACATCACCAAAAGGAGCCACGACAAAATTCCTAATTCCAAACCTTGACGGTTCACCAGCAACCTAGAGACAACTGCGACATTCGTCTCGATACAGCAGACGATTTGTCACTACATCGTCCTTCCTCCAACAGGATTCGGACACGCCAAAGCAAACGAAGCGAAGGCCAAATTCCTAGCTTTAGGGTCTTGATGGCAACTCATATAAAACTTGAAAGACCACCAGAGATCACCCCACACCAGCGCGGAGTGGTCACCATCCCAACGTTCGTCTCGATACAGCAGACGAGATGTCACCACAGCGTTCTTCCTCCAGCAGAATTCAGACGCGACAATCAAACAACGGAACCACGGCAAAATCCCTAGTTCTAAACCTCGACGGTTCACCAACAACCTAGAGACAACCGCGACATTCATCTCGATACAGCAGACGCAATGCCAGCAAACGAAGCGAAGGCCAAATTTCTAGCTTCAGGGTCTTGACGGCAACTCATATAAAACCTGAAAGACTATCGGAGATCATCCCACACCAGCGCGGAGTGGTTATGACTCATCGGGGCTCTCCAAAATGAGCCTAACCTCAAGTAAAAAGCAGCATGGCAAAATTCCTAACGCTTGCTCTTCCGACGGCCAAACTGCCTAGGAGGATTGCTTGAAGACGTCTTGTCCAGCCCCCGAAGGGATCATAGACACGACAATCGCAAGGCTACTCGAACAGCAAGATTGCCTACCGAGGAATACATCAGCCAACGCGACGGTACGGCAGACAAAACCCTAGTACCACAGACCCTAACGAACCTTTGTCGTAAAGAGCAGAGGTTAACTGTGACGTTAGGATATTCTTGCGAGAAATGCTCGATTCGTCTCGACTCGTGAGGAAAAGCCTTAGGCAGCGGGGATTAAAAAACCTGTTTCCTAAGCACTGGGGCCCTGCAAGTCGGTCCAAAATGGACTCTTGCATACTATTCATGAACCACACTCTCCAAAGTCGAATCTCGACGAGGAGGGAAATAACCACTTACGAGTTCTCTTAACTTGTAAGAAGGAAAATTCTCTTGTGAGATCCTTATGACTCTCAAGAGAAAACGCACTTAGAAATCCTCACGATTCCTAAAGAGAAAATACACCTACGAGATCCCCACGACTCGTAGAGAGAAATTTTTTGATGAGACCCTCACGGCTTATAAAGTTGAAAAGTATTAGGTGACAGATCCTAACCCTGTTTTCTAAGAATCGTTACCACCCTATGAAGAGTCCAAGGTTCTCACTCTATCATCTGCCGGCTATGTTTGCTAAGATGACATGCATATATCAAAAGAAAGAAGAAAGCAGAGAGATGACACAAGACATTGCGAAAGAAATGTATCTTTTATTCATGAATTCAATTGAATACAAGCTACATCATCTGAAAGGATAAAGAAAAATGAATATATTTTATTCAAAATTTACAAATGACGCAAAATGCAACTATTGGGAGGGAAGAGTCTTCAGTAGGCCAATCAATTGCTCATGCACTCCCCTCAGCCTCTTGTCACGGTCAGCTGCCACGGCCAACTCCGTTTCAACCTGAGCCTGTTGCTGCAAATAAGACGAAAATTGCTCATCAACGACCCGCCGAGCTGCTTCACGACTTTGCCCATCCTGCTTGAGGTCGAGCTTCTGCCTTAGCGTTAGCCTATCAGAAATGCATCGTAAAAGGCCCTCAAAGATGGTTTTCAACTGCACAGCATTGGCGTCAACCTGAGCATGCAGTCGAGCAGATTCGCTTGAAGTCTCTTCACATTCCTTTATGCTTTAAGGCCGCTTCTTATTCAAGATGACGGAAGTAAGGAGTGCTCTGCTCGACCCACGCAGCCCGTTTAGAGCTCACAGCCAGGACCTTGGGAGCAGGACGTCTGATCTCGAGCTCATACAAACAAGCCTCGATTTTCCTGCAGTGGCTAACCTATGACTCAACGACGCCCTCACTATGAAAGTTCATGAGCGTCGCCAGCATAGGATTAACCTCGGCGGCAAAATCCGCAGCGAATGTGGGAGTCTCCACGTCAAGCTCCTCGATGTAGTCGCTCAACATACGCAGACTATTCACAGCGCCTTTGGAAGATGCCCGTTGAGAGAAGGGCCCACTGGCATTATAACTTGAGATTCGAACGGAGTTGGAGTCGGTATCACCGCTGCAAAACAAATCACGGTCAAATGATGATTCAAGAAATAGAGAATGTTTATAAACAAAAAAGTTTACTATACCGGCTGAGGTAGATGGCAAGGCCGGGAGTATTGGTAGAACTATTCTCTCATTTCCTCCTTCAATCTGTAGTACTGCAATCAAGGCAAAGGAGGATCAGAAATGATTTCACTGTTGGTAAAAGAAAGAACGTTAACTGAAGGCTGTATTCACTAGCGCCACTAGACGAAGCAATCTCCAACGGGAAGGAGAAGTGGGGGTGCAGCACCTGGTACAGGTGGTCAAAAAGGACTCCTATAAAGATGCAGTAATGCAACGTCAGTACATAAATTATACAGCCTAGAGATAAGACTGATGGGTCACAAATCCATACCTTCCATCATCTGAGACGGTGCGAGAGAAGGTAGAGAGGTAGTCACCGTCAGGGTAGTAACTGACGGCGCTGCCTCGGGTAGCGCGACATCAGCACTAGCCGCACCTGCATTAGAAACAAGATAAACCCTGTCAGGAAAGATTGAAAAAGATTGCGAAATAAAAAGAAGGGCGGTGACCTAAAATCTACCTGATGAGTCGCCAGCCGGAACCATGACGAGGGCGTCACTTGATACAACAACGGCGTCCCCTTCCTCCATCGGGGTGGTCTCACCTCCTGTCACCTCATCCCCTGACTCCATAGGAGCCGTCGTCACGCTTGCGACGCCGGGAGACGATAAGGAACCGTAGGCAGGTAGAGCGATGATCGGAGCGGTGCCCGACTCTTGAGAAAGAGCGGCCATCTCGTGCCCGACGATCGTACCCGTTTCGCCTGCTACTACCTCAGGCTCAGTAGTCGCATCCGTCTCGTCCACCGTTGCCTTAGGCTTGTCCGTAGCAGCCGTTTCATCCACTACTGCCTTAGGCTCGGCCGTGGTAGCCGTCTCACCTGCCGCCGCCTCAGGCTCGGCAGTGGTAGATATCTCGGGCATAGCAGCCGTGACTGTCTCGCCAGCCACCATCTCGGGCCCGGCAATTACAGTTACATCGTCTACCGTCGCGTCGGGTTCAGCAGCTACCTCCTCCACCGCCCCCTCAGGCTCAACCGTCACCGCCACTCCTTCAGTAAGGTTCAGCTCTGCAAAGGTAAGATATATGAGAACTGGTGGTTTAAAACTTTGACAACGGAGCCTTAAAAATACATTACCTGGGATTGATTTACCGTTGGCTTCCCGAGCTGCACGTGCCACCCGTCTATGAGCAGTAGACAAGGTACCCGGGAACTCCTCTGAAAGAGTAGCAGCGGGAGTAACGGCGCTCGAACTTGCTCCCGCAGCCAAAGCAGCACTACGCTCCCTTGCAGCGCGCCTCAGGCGCTTCCTTTCCTCCCGAACCGTCACGACAGACCTTTTAGAAGCCTCCTTCAGTAAGGCATCGTCGTCCGCATTCAGGGTTACCTCCAGAGCCGTCAAGGCTTCCATCATCGGTTTTTTAAGTAGGGTCTCTTGCGGCAATCCCGAAGAGGCCGGGACTTCGGTAGCTGGCCCGGGGAGAATTCCCGTATCGGCTTGCGAGGTAGGTCTTGTGGTCCCTGCAATGAGATAAGGAAAGGGTTAGATTGGCTCTAAAAAGGAGAATGAAGACTCAATGAGCCGAGACGTACCAATGCCCAATAGAGCGCGATTCCTCTCTTCCCCCTCGAAAGTCCTGAGGGAAGCCGCCAGAACCTCCTCAGTAGTGAAGCCTGTTACAAAAAGAAGAATGTTAGTCAAGACATGAAAATAAAAATATAACGCAATGACAAAAGTATGACTAATATTTACTTGATTGCGTGAGGGCGTCTATTTTCGCTTGGTGCCTCGTGAGTCGCTCAGAAGCAGCAATAGCGGCCTCGAGATCAGTATCTGCTGGCTCTATGAAGAGACCCTCATTGGTTCCATACTCACTTAGGCCTTCGGTAAGAGGGGCCTGAGGCTCTAGGCCGAGTACGGCATCAACAGAGAGGACCGACTTCTTCTTCTTCTTCTGTGCGCGAGTTCCGGTCACGGCCAAAATCAGCTTACGCTTCGTAGGCACCTTAGGACGGCTGGTCCTGATATCCAAGCCCACGCTGGATTCAGGTGAAACCACGTTTACCGTCTCTACGGGAGCACGGGGCGCTGATGGCACGTACACAAGATCGAGGGGCAATCCATGCGTGGGGCTCAGCACACGTGGAGGCTTGACTCCAGCATCTCCTCTTAGTGGAGGAGGGACAGGGGTCCTTCGTTTTAGAGGGACGTTGCGATCGCTGGTGGGAGGCCCACTCTTGTGATCGAGAAGCAACCGCCTCTCTTTCCTGATGACAGCGCCCGTTGCGTATTGATACCAAGCCCTGTATACGTTGAGGGCCCTTGGAATGCAACTCGGCTCGCTAAAGAAGAAGTTGGAGCCCGTATTTAAGCGCATGAAATGATGTAGCGCACCCCGTATTCCCTCTCTGGTGGCAGCAGGTTCTTCCAAAAATGCTTCCAGTGGAACCCCCTGGTTATAGCTCAGCTGCTGGGCAAAATGATGGGAGTTGTATCTCATAAAAAGCGCCGCATCATTTTGCCTGAATACGAGGAAGCCCAGCCTGATGGAGTACAGGTGAAGAATCTCCCGGGCTTTCAATACGGAGGCCCCATTCTTAAAAGTGTCGCGCAGTGCCAGCACCTTCTTGGAGGTTTCCTGGCCGATCGTCAGGACTTTGTCCGTAAAAGATATACCGGCTCCGATTGTGCGTGGACGAAGAAGCAACCCCCTAGCCTCCCGCTGAGGCGGATTCACGATAGAAGCACCGATCAGCCGCATAACTCTCGGGAATCTGTACTTCTCGTAAAACAAGGGTATTTTATGAATACCAAATACCCCAAGCACGTGCATTTTCATCCACGAAGTAAAGTAGTGCATCGGGAAATTGGTGTCTTGCACCCCCGGTTCAGTTGCGTCCACCGGCATGCTAAGACCATGGTACAGGTGGGCCAACCAGGCAATCCCGATGGCCAATTGTATGCTAGCCACCATTTGATGTGCTGGGTAGAAGACGGACGGCCTCATATAGCGAGGGTGCATGGGGAGCGCAAACCAGCACAACCATAACCCTAGAAACCCGAGAAAGAAAGTCTCCTCGTCGATGCCCGGAGCAGCGATTTCCGACAAAGGGATGATTGCAGCATCGGAGAGGTAAAAACCTTTTTGATCGGCTTCCAGTACTGGTCGACTATCTAAGCCAAGGCTAAAGGGATCGTCGAGCTTGGCAAATTTTTCACTCCGTTGCGATAGAATCTCCAGTCGAAGAAAGCGGGCAATGAAGTCTGCGAAACTAACTCCCCGGCCTCCTGATTCCAAGAAAAGACTCTCATACATATTCAGCACCTTTATCAAACTCAGAAACTGGTGCTGAATAGCATTCTCCGGCGTTAGGTCCATCACCAACGGCTTGGTGGCAAAAACATATTCATCCGGAGGAAGCAGCTCCTCATAGTGCTCCCCCCTCACCGGCAGACCGGAAATCTCAGCAAATTCTTCTAGAGAGATTGAAACTTCCCTGTCCATTAGAAGAAAGGTATGGGTGGGGATGTTCCATTGCTCCACGAACGCCTTAATCCACCATGTCAGAGGAGCAGAATACTCGAACAACGAGGCATAAACTGCAGGGTATAGACCGATCTTCAGCAGGTGCGCCTTCTTCGCTGACAAAATGTACCTGGCCCATTGCAGATACCTTGCCGAGTGTTGAGGGGTCAACCCGATATTGTAGGGTTGTCCCCAAGGGCGCGACTCGCCCTGGCATATGCGCCGTCCCAAAATATCCAAGGCTGCCGGCAGCTGCATGGGTATGGCAGCAATCGAAGGTTGAAGAAGACCCTCCAAAATCCAATTAACGACTTCCACGGCATAGTTCACCGGGGGTATATCTGCGTACGATATCGAGAAGATCGGATCCAATGGCGTCGCACAAGAGAAGCTTCGGCGACCTTTGATTATTTGGTCATACCACCTACCCCACAGGTGAAGGTTTTTGTACTCCGGGTCATAATCCTTAATAAGAGCAAAAACCTCCCGGTCTACCGGTGCTTCAGGAAATCCTCCCTCTGAGCGGAAAAACGGGAACGAGAGATCAGAAGACATGTCACCTACAAGAAAGAAACGAAATTCAGTTATCAGTGTCATAATTTAATTTTGAAAATCCCGACACTCGGTACTTTAAAATATGTACCACGTTGCAATGCAGTGGAGAGGGGACCAAAGGGGGACCCACAAAATCCAGATGACAATGCATCAATTAATAAGACAACCTCATCATTGGATGCGACTGTCAATTAATGAGGAAATCCTTAAAGAATATTCTCATTGAATGAGAAATCCCTCGAGATAAGGAGAAAATCTCCCTTTCAGAGCAAAGCTCTATAACAGAGTGACACTTGTCAAACTCTGGTCATAAGGGAATATAATTCCTTAAAGAGCTTAGCTCTGTAATGATGATGGAAAATCCATCAAAGATTAATGAAAATTAATTCCTGAGAATTAAAATTCTGGGATCTTAAAGATCCATGAAAAAACTCTTAAGAGTTCTTCATCAAAAGATCAAAAGATCTATATATTGTCAAAAGAGCAGAGCTCTGACCCATGGGCTAAGAAACCCTAAGGAAAGATCTATTTAGATCTATGAGTTCATGAGAGCAAGGCTCTGTTTATGAAACCCTAAAGGGGTTTTCTTTAGATCAAAAGATCCATAAGAGCAAGGCTCTGCTAATGGGTAAGAACCCCAATTTATTAGAATTAATTTAATTTAATTTAATTTTTATCTAAATCTAGTAAAGTTCTAACTCTTGAAAGTTCTTGGAAAGAAGAGCAAGGCTCTGAGATAAAAAATTCTTGAGGAGAAGATGATAATCATCTGAGGACCAAGGGTCCTATTTATAGGCGATGAAACGCCTCCTCAACTTCTTAGTTGATCCAAAGACTCAGATGTTACCACCGCTGCACTCACGTGTGCGCCACTTGAGCGCAACGGTGGGGGGGGGATTTGTTTCCCCCAATCAGAGCAAAGCTCTGTTTTGAACTTCAAAATTCAAAAATTGAAGCAACGCTTCAGATCCCTTGCGCTGCGCGCCACGTGTCAAAAACAGACACGCCAGCGTCAGGAGCGCTGCGCCCTAGGCAGCGCACCCCAATCAGAGCAAAGCTCTGTTTCAAAATTCAAATTTTAAAATTGAAGCAACGCTTCAGATCCCTTGCGCTCTGCGCTGCGCGCCACGTGTCAAACACAGGCGCGCTAGCGCAGTTGCGCTGCGCTCTGCACTGCGCGCCACGTGTCAAACACAGGCGCGCTAGCGCAGTTGCGCTGCGCTCTGCGCTGCACGCCACGTGTCAAACGTAGGTGCGCTAGCGCCAAGTGCGCCAGCGCTGGAATTAAAAGAATTCCCCACCGTTAGATCAAAAGATCTAATAATAATAATAAATTATTAATTAATCAGAATTAAAATTCTGTTCTGAAAAGATTTTTCCAATCTTGTTGAAAACAAGAATATTTCCTTCTGTAAAACAGAAGCTCTAGGATCAAAGATCCAACGGTAGGGAAATATCCCCAAATCAATCAGAGAAAGATCTCTTCAACTAATTTAATAAATCAATTGGCCCTATATAAAGGCCCCAAGACTTCAAGTCTCATATAAAAAAAAACCTCTGCAAATTTTGAGAAAAAAAACTCAAAGAGAAAGAAAAGCAAGCCTTTGAAGAAAAGAAATGCAAGCCTTTGAAGAAAGAAGATCATTTTCTTCATCTTTAAAGCTAAAGAATTATATTCTTGAAGAACAGAGATGAAATCATCTCATTAAAAAAGAAGAACCATCTTCTAAAAAGATCAGAGATCTAAGAACAAGATCAAGGTCTTCAATAAAAAAAATATATAAAAAAAGATCTAATTATAAAATATTTAAAGAAGTACTTTACTTCATTAACAGATCTTTTGATCTATAAAGGCAGAGCCTTTTGATGAGAATAAGAACCTTGGTTCTTGGATCTTGAGGCAAGGCCTCTTTTGAAGAACAAAAAAACTTGTTCTTTGATCTTAAATTGATCAAAATGGGCTCTGTGCTATTGGACAGTGCTCTGCACTCTTGAATTGCGCCTTTACGCTTATTGGACTGGCGCACAGCGCTAAAACGCGCTACATGTCAACCACAGAACAATTTGCACTTCTAAAAATAGCGCACTGCGCTTTTGGACTGGCGCACAGCGCCAAGCGCGCCACATGTCACTCACTGGCGCACTCATAAACTGGCGCAGCGCACTCATGAAGTGCAGTGCTCTAACAAGCCAGCGCTTAGCGCTAAGCGACACGTGTCACCCTCATGCGCTCTAGCGCAATGCGCTCTTTAATTGACGCAAAGCGCCTGACGCGCCATGTGGCCACTGTCAGAACATCTTTGTTCTGATAAATGCTATGTATTCAATACAAGACAAAATGTCAGAGCCCAATACTTAGCATTATTAAAAGGGCAGAACCCAAATAAAGGCTCAATAGCCAGAACAATAAAATGTTTAACTCATATCAACTGAGCCCATATGCTCAAACAGACTTTAGTCCCAAATTGGACTATAGATCTCCCAACCAACATTGGTTCAAGGGTACATCTCTGAACTCCTCTGATATTTGTCGTTGTAATCCTTCAACGTCTTCAGAGAGGCGATGGGTCCCGACAGCCATACATTCCACGGACTATGATGGACCACAATGTCCTTAAACTGGTATTGGACCACAATGTCCCTAAACTGATAATCGACCGCAATGTCCCTAAACTAAACAATAGAGTCCAAATGCTCTGTTGTTGGATCTAAACGATCCCGTTAAGTTGATCTTAGTCTAAAAATTAGACTAACGTATCCTTAACAAACGTTTAAGTTGATCTTAGTCTCAAATAAGACTAACGTATCCTTAAACCCAAACCAAAACCCAAATCTAAGAAGATACGGATTTGGACTAATCCACGCCTTACGGGCGACAGCATAAATTAGTCTCCGTATACAATCCACGGGCAACCACAAGCAAAACAAACACCCACGACATGAAGTGACCATCTGGAGAAGGAGAAAGTTGTTACCGCGATGCGGTAGCGTAATTAACTGTAGGGGCTTGCGCTTACAGGGAAGAGCGTCCCCACAATAAAAAACCCCTCAAACGAGGGGGAATCTGACGAAGTCTGCTACATCGGCCGCATCCGTTTAAACCTCCGATACGTGGTTCCATAAATCAACTTGGCATCTTCGGAGAGGTGGACGGATAGCACCAAATGGCATCTGCCCCCAGATTCAGGCAAGATAGTCCGTCTTCCCGGCTTCCGACAGTAAACAAAGTCAACCAATGACCTCCCCGCCGGAACAACGCTCCGTTTCGGAAACAAGTCAATCAATGACCTCCCCGCCGGAACAACGCTCCGTCTCAGAAACAAGTCAACCAATGACCTCCCCACCGGATCAATGCTCCGTCTCGGAATCAAGTCAACTCATGAACCTCTCGATTCAAGGAAATCAGCGTCCTTAGCAATAACTTCTCGATTCGTTTCGACCCGTAAGGAAATCAGTTTCTTTGCAGGAATCCCTCGATTCATCTCGATCCCAAGGAAATCAGTGTCCTTAGCAAAACCTCTCGATTCAGGGAAATCAGCGTCCTTAGCGAGAACCTCTCGACTCGTTTCGACCCGCAAGGAAATCGGTGTCTTTGCAGGAATCCCTAGATTCGTCTCGACCCCAAGGAAATCAGTGTCCTTGGTAAAACCTCTCGATTTAGGGAAATCAACGTCCTTGGCGAGAACCCCTCGATCCGTTTCGACCCACAAGGAAATCAGTGTCTTTACAGGAATCTCTCGATTCATCTCGACCCCAGGGAAATCAGTGTCCTTGGCAAAACCTCTCGATTCAGGGAAATCAATTTCCTTGGCGAAAACCTCTCGATTCTTTTCGACCCGCAAGGAAATCAGTGTCTTTGCAGGAATCTCTCTATTCGTCTCGACCCCAGGAAAACCAGTGTCCTTGGTAAAACCTCTCGATTCAGGGAAACCAGCATCCTTGGCGAGAACCTCTCGATTCGTTTCGGCCCACAAGAAAATCAGTGTCTTTGCAGGAATCTCTTGATTCTTCTCGACCTGCTGGGAAATTAGTGTCCCTGCGCATAAAGAAAATTCTCTTGTGGGATCCTTACGATTCTCGAGAGAAAACGCACTTAGGAGTCCTCACGACCCCTATGGAGAAATTACACCTCCGAGATCCTCTCAACTCGTAGGGAGAAAAGTCTTTATGAGGCCCTCACGGCTCATAAAGTTGAAAAGTCTTAGGCAGCATACCTGAACCTATTTCCTAAACCATCGCTGCCCTACAAGAATATCAAGATAAACTACATACGGGCCACATTCACCAGAGTTACATGCAAACATGATATAAAAAATTGTATATGTCTTTTATTCATGAATTCAAAATGAATACAAGATACATGTCATAAAAAGAATCAAAATGGATACAAAATATTCTCTCATTCAGGAGTGAATACAAGAATAGGAGAATATACAAAAAAATCTTTTAAGCCGGCGGACGGTGCTATAAGTTCGTCAGTTCATCATTCTTCCGCTGGGCCTCGGCTTCAAGCTTTGTTATTGCCATGAGACGGGTCTCCGCCTGAGACTGTTGAGCTTGATACGAGGCGAGCCGACTCTCAAGCTCCTTTTTAGCAACTTTATAAGCTTCAACCATCTCGCGGGTAAAGATAACGGCTTTATCAATAGCTACCACCTCCATGATAGCTTCTTGAAGCACCCGCCAAAGTTCGTACGCACGAGTGGTCTTAGCAGTGAGTTGGGCTTGAAGTTCCCCCAAAGCATTTGAAGCTAGCTCCCTCTCCGAAAATTTCCGGTTGAGGCTCTTTTCGCAAGACTGAAGATTAGCGGTGCACCGCTCAATCCACCCCCGCAAGCTCACCTTGGCAGTTAAGAGCTCGGAAGGAAAGCCTATACACTCGAGATTATGTAAGCAAGCCTCCACTCTGCGATAATACTCAACCCAGACGCATACCAATGCTTCATCATGATAGGTGGTGAGAACGGACAAGGAAGCATTGGTTTCGATAGCAAATTCTTCGGCCGGGACAGAGGTACCAGCGCGAAGGTCTTCAATGAGAGCCGTCAGGGAGTAGATGCTTTGTCTCGCCATCCTTTCAGACGCATGCCAGGCATAGGGACCCGATGGCATGAAGATCCGAGGTTCCAACGGAGTTAGGGTTGGCAGAGATGTCAAGATTTGTGAACAGTCAGTGAGAGTCACAAACATGGAATAGGCAAAGCAATGCCAAAGATAAAACCTTATTTACCCACAGTCATGCAAGGGGGTTTGAGAGATCACCAGGCCCATCGAGGATCTCGACCTCGTCATTGGCTTCCAAAACTATGGAGTGTATATTAGCGTCATTATAAAGAATAATAATAAAATGAAAAGGGTCAAAGAACACTAACCTTGCCCGGAAGAAAGGACTATGCTTTGCGGGGGTATCGCCTATGGGGTAGCCATATCAAGCAAACGTTGGAAGGTTTTCCTGGAAGATAGATCCATGATGGAGGCCGCCAATTCCCGCAATTCTGAAGGAAAGAAGGGTTCAGATAACAGAGGGATCGTTAAAGTGAAATATAGAATATTACCTTCGATACTTCGCCCTCCTTGAACTGGAAGGATGGTAGCTTCGACAGGCTCCTCCATACCCTCGGGTACATCGCTGGGGATATGGGCCAGTGAGGCAGCTTCCAATTGAGGAACAATAGCCGCCATCAGGAACTCCAAGACCGGACTAACGGCTCCGACAACCTCTTCTACACCCTTCGGTGCGTCACGAGAGATGTCCATAGGAGCTGAGGCCGGTGAAGTCACCTCTGCTGGAAGAATAGACACTAGAGGAATAGATGTTACCACCGGAAGCTCCACAGCAAGAGCGGCAGCTTTAATAGTCTCCTCTACACCTGCCGGTGCATTATGGGAGATATTCATAGAATTTGCAGTTAAGGCCCGATCCGGAATCGAACTCGTTTCTATTGCGGAAGTCCCTGCAAAGTTTTCACAAAGATAAGAAGATATGAGAGCGATACAAACTACTTGCCAAAAGGAAAATAAGGAAAAGATGCATACTGATATGCCAGGATGCTTCTATTATAGCTTTTTCAAGCCGTCGTTCCTTCCTGAGGAGATGTGCTCTCCGAGCTTCGAAAGCAGATTCATGGCCACCAGTCTTCAGTGCCAGCTCATCTTCGGAAGTGGCTGAGATAGGCTTCTTGATGACTATCTCATCTTCCTGTCGCAGAGGACCCATATGTACTCTCCGTAGCGAAGGGGGATCTTCATAGAAGATAACCGGAGGGTAGGGCCTCTTCAGGATGTGCACATTCTCAGTCTCATCCTGTGAACGCCTTAAAACTTCAACCAATTGCGCGGCTTCTTCAGTAGACGGGCCAGGGTAAATGAGACCATCATCCTACTCTTGCATCGATATTGGCTCGTCTTGAACAATAGGCTCGGATTCTAGCAAAAGGTCAAGCAAGCCAGAAACTGTTTTCTTCCTCCTTTTTGAGCTAGAGCTAACGCTTGAAGAAGATCGCTTCCTGCCCCTCGCCGCTTTGGCTCGACGTTGGCCAACTTCGCCTCCAGTATCCTCTTTTGGCGGTACTACTGGTGATAACGTTGCCATTGATGACGCCGCAACTGATGAAACTACTGCTGGCGCCTTATCGGAAGCTTTTGCCTAGGCTCTAGTGCGCATTGGCATACCAACTGTGGGAGGAGTCGATTCCGCATCCGCCGCCTCAGAGATAAGTAAGGCACCGTTACCCCTCAATGGAGGGCGAGCCACCGTCCGCGGTCGCGGCGGAACGCCCGTGGCTTGGGTCGGGATGGGAGCTCTATATCCGAAGAGTATACGCTTCTCCTCGGCAATGATGGGACCAACTCGATGATGGTACCAACCCGTAAAAGACCCCACACACCTTGGAATATAGTTGGCCTCGGGGATCACGAAACGAAAGCCGGTGTTCAGCCGCATGAAGTGATGGATGATGTCACGAACAACTCCCAGAGACGAGCTGGGCTCCACCAAAAATGCCTCGAAGGGAACACCCTGGTTATAACCCAATTGCCAAGCAAAGCGGTGCGGATTATACCGCATGAAAAAAGTCGTATCATTTCGACGGTACACCAAATAACCCGGCCTAATCGAATACAAGTGCATAATTTCCTTAGGCTTTAAGGATGGTGCTCCCCCTTTCAGTAAATCGAATAGCTGTTGAACAGGTCCCGAAAGAGCAGAGAGGACTCGGTCGTTGAATACCATCCCACCTTCGTTAGCATATGGGTTAAGCAACACACGAAGGGCCCCTAAAAGAGTTGGATCAGGAGCAGAAGCATCCACCAACCTCATGAGCCGCGGGAACGTGTAAGCATCCTAGAAATCTGGCCTCTGATGTGCTGAAGGTGTAAGCATCATAGAAATCTGGCCTCTGATGTAAGTCTACGGTAGCGCCCCGGCCGTCTACAGACGCCAAATGTGGAACAAAAACTTTTTAACTGGCGCTATCGTACACTATAACCCGGATCTGCCATTATTGCTAAACTAACAAACTGTAAAGAGTGTAGAAAGGTTATACCGAACGATCCGAGTCCTTCGTTCTTTAACCATCATCCCACGCTCCGTTGCGGCTGCTCTGATCTCTTCGATCTCCGATCTGCTCGTCCAGGTGGCACCACGTCGACGATTCTTTAAACGGGCTCCTGCCTCTGACTCGAGGCAACTCAGTCGTCAAGTTTGCTAAAAGATACGACCAAGAATGATGTAGAGAATGAATAGATTGCTTTGTCTCACTTCGTCCAAAGCCGTGGACGATCGGTAAATGAAGTTGCCACTCGGATCGGGTGATGGAATGAAATAAGCTGTGAAATTCCATACACCCCAAAATCTATCATATCTTTTTAGCAAATGAAACATCAAGTTAGAGTGAGAGAGAGAGGGGGAAGGGGCCGGCCATATATAGGAAGGAGGAGGGTGAGTGTAGGAGAGGGAGGGTGACCACAAGAAAATATCATGTGTAAACACAAACAAATATCTCAAGTGTGAACACAAACAAATATCTCAAGTGTGAACACAAAGTGTGAACACACCAAAAGCAACCAATGAAAACACAACACCATTTAACCTAGTCACCTCATCTAGATGCTTCTAGAAACTTCCACACTCATCTCAAGAAAAGATAAATCCGTCTTTAACCGAATGTTAAAAGACGGCTGATAGAAAACTGGAAACTGGCAACTTCCAAAAGTGATCCCGAAACGAATTTCAAGATAATCCCGTAACTGTATAAATATACCCGCATTTGTATTACGACCGAATACAAATGCAACTGAGACAAAGATATTACATCTACTCAATATAATACTCGGATCCGGCTTAAACCAAAGCCGACCAGTATCATCTGCCCGAAAACTGACACGTGCGTAAACGCACGTGCATTTTTCGAACCCTGCCATAAAACCATACGGCCTCTACAACGTTTCGCCCGAACTTGGGAAACGTCTATGGGGGACTCTAATGACTCGTCAGTACCCTGGCAGTGGGTTAAACCACAAACCATCAGCGGCACTAGCAATGCGTAACGGATGCCCATGGACTGACCTCAAGGGAGGCCGATGAGCGAACTCATCCGGAAACCCTACTGAGCCTAACAGTGACAATGTATATACAGTCCGGTCCGTTCATCTATGAGTATTGTACATCTGCCTAGGGGGCTAGTAACGTCAGACCCTCAATAGCAGTATAAGTCGTGTCGGAGTGTAGCCCAATAACACCCTGAGATACTACTGGAGTACCTACCAGTAAATCTCCTGCCACGGCCGTGGGCTATGTGTAATGGCTCTCCTAGACACAACACGATCTCGCCCCCAATACCGGGAGAGACGAATCCCCTGCCGATCCGCTCACGTGCCTCCATATGGCTCGGGACTGTACCCAAAAACTACCTGTTTGCACGACTCCTTTGAGCCGGGGTAGGGTAGAAATCAAAGCACAGTGGGAACTCACACGAGACAAATGACGACCTCAGGTCGATGAACTAACCTGTACACATGTCACCAGGGAACTGCTATCTGACGATATGTATAATACCAACTAGCAGATTCCCGGCGAGTCCTGTCCGGTGTACTCATAACCCAATGAGCACCTGTATACATCTTAGGTGATCCAACTGACACCAGTGGCTTGTGAGACCGGCCACCGCCCCTCGTCGGGGTCTCGACTGTATACACTAGTCTACTCCGGAGTATCGATGCCCTGTCTTGAAACTCCCACGACTAGGGACCACAATTAAGGATATGCATATAAACTACCCAACTCTTACGTATATGATCGCCATCATACTGTTGGTAGTAAAGCAAGATCCTAAGGGCTCTATCAAAGTGTAACATGTAATCAGTCACCTGAACATGTACACGACTGATAAAGGCAAACCATATAGTATACTATCATCTCGAGTAAGACTGTTCTACCGGTATAGGTC
The DNA here is from genome assembly GCA_030015575.1 of Agapanthus africanus. Classification (NCBI taxonomy): domain Eukaryota; kingdom Viridiplantae; phylum Streptophyta; class Magnoliopsida; order Asparagales; family Amaryllidaceae; genus Agapanthus; species Agapanthus africanus. The sequence goes on along the minus strand of CM057349.1, from coordinate 401,382,203 downwards.
CTCCGCAATCATTGCAATCACGTACCTGCGATCCAATAATTGACTCTGAGGGCACTATCTCCAACATCTGATGCGCTGCGAACGCCCCCAATACATGCCCCCAATACATGTATCTCGATCCATGACGAAAAGTAGTGGAGGGAGAAACTCACAACATCTACACCCGGGGTCAAAGTATTGGCCGCAGCGCTCAGCCCATGGTATAAGTGCGATAGCCCCGCGATACCCACGGCTAGTCGTGTCCCTTCAGCCACGCGATTAGAAGGATAGATGACCGAAGCTCTCATGAAGCGAATGGAGAACCAGCTAAGCCAAAGGCTGATAAAACCGACAAAGAAGGTCTCTTCGTCCATGCCGGGAGCCGCAATCGAATCAAAGGACACGGCCGACAAGATCGGGATGTAAAACTGCGGTAAATCTTCTTCTTTGGCCGACAATTTATTTAGCCCAAACCCAAAAGGGTCGCTAATGTTTGCAAACTTTGGAACCGTCTTGGACAAAACGTCTTCGCAGATAAAGCAGGCAATGAAGCTCTCATAAGTGACGCCATGACTTTCCGACGCCGCGAACAGTTTCTCAAAAATAACCAAAACCTTGATTAAGCTAGGGTGCTTATGGCGGACGACGTTTTTAGTCATCAAGCCGTCAAGTGAAGTCGGCATCGTCTCAAACACATACTCATCGGGCGGCAGCAACTCTTCATAATACTATCCCTTGATTGGTAGTCCCGAAACCTCGCAAAACTCTTCCAATGAAATAGAGACCTCGCGATCCCCTAGCAAGAAGGTGTTGATGGGAAGATTCCACTGGTTCACAAAAGCCTTAACCCACCGAACATGAGGGGACTGATAATGAAAAAGGGACGCATACACCGCCTGATAGAGCCCGACCTTCTGCAATCGCGAACGATGGGCGGACAGAATATATCGAGCCCATGGAAGATAGCCCATTGGGTGGCGAGGGGTAAGCCCTATCTTATAAATTTGTCTCCAGGGTTGAGCTTCACCCTGACAAATGCGACGCCCCAAAATATCTATGGTGGGCAAAGGCTGGTTGGGTATCCTAGTTGTCGACGGCTCAAGCCGGCCTATAGGAGTCCAATCAGCCGCCTCCACCGCAAAAGCAGTCTGCGGACACTCCATCGGCAAAATTGGGCGAAGAGGCTCTGTTGACACTTCGCAAATAAAGATGCGGCGGCCGTGGATGATATGTCCATACCAAGTTGCCCACAAGCACAAACTGGTACAGTCCCTATCATGGGCCCTGATCATCACCATTACTTCTTCGTCCGATGGCGATTGTGGAAAAGCAACGTCTGAGCGAGTAAGAGGAAAGTAGCGAAGAGAAGCTATTGTTCCTGAAATAAAGGGAAGAAAAACTATTAATGCAAGCTATACGTATGTATGTGTGTGTGTGTGTGTGTGTATAAACAGCAGAAGAAAACGACAAGAAGTTTATTCCATGGGACCATTGATTGCAAAAAAATAATGGACCCCACAAAATCAGTATGACGGCTCGCCAATCACGAGGCAGGGTAATCATTATGAGAATAAAAAAATAGATTCTCAATAAATGCACATTGGAGTTTAAACGACTTGAGACATCCTCACAAAAGAACACCCATTACAAACTCTGTCAAAGGGGTAAAAATAAAAGAAAAAATCCCTTGAAAAGATTTTCAGGAACACAGGGGTATCAAATTCGCGAAGGGCCCTCCTGATCTTTCAGAGCTAAGCCCTTCGGTAAGGAATTAAATTCCTTTTATGCAATGGAATTAAATTCCAGAAACCCTATAAAGAGGAAATGAAAAATCAAATGCTATAAAGGTCAGAGGAGGAATGCCCAAAGCATGGAGAGTTATTACTCAAAAATCATATCTTTGCATCTCTAAGAGATGGGTTTTAGAGGAGAGCAAAGCTCTCATAATGGATTTAAAATCCAGAAGTTTTCTTTAAAGAAAAGGGTTTCTCTAAATGTTATGGATCTTTACCTAAAAGGGTTTCTTTTTCCAAAAGAGTTTAACTCTGGAATTGCAGGGGCAGAGAACTAAGGTCTGAAGAGAAGAATTAAATTCTCATAGAAAACAAAGAAGGAAGCAGATGAAAGAACAGTGTCTGCCTAAAGACCAAACCCTAGCATTTATAAGACATGACAAGGGCGGTTCACCTCCCCGTTCCCCTAGGCAATCCAACGGTTGTAAGATGACAGCGTTGCACTCACGTGCAGGCCACATGAGAACAATGCTGTGAGGGCATTTGTCCCCTTTGGAAAAATAAATAATAAATAAAAAAGAAATGGGAAAATTCCCCAAAGAGAGCATCGCGTGCCCGCACGTGATGCGCCTTAGAGCCAAAATTACAAGCATTACACTTAACAAATGGGACTGAAGTTGGGCCTCACGTGCCACACGTGAGCACCTATATACGAAGTATATATGTGCCTTTATAAAATAAATAGCAGACTAGAAGGCGCATCACGTGCCAACACGTGATGCTCTTCTCTGGGACTGCTGCATATAGGCAAACCAGCCTAGTGCAACTGGGTCACGTGCTACACGTGAGAATTCCTAATATCTTCTGACCCAATAGAATTAAATTCTATATAAAAGGAATCAGAACACTATTTTGAAATATTTTCCCCAATCTTTCTAAACAAGAAGGATTGTGCTCTGTAAATCAGAGCACCGTTGGATCAAAGATCCAATGGTGATTAAAAATCACCAAGATGAAGAATTAAATTCTGATTGAGGAAATACTACTCAAATCTTTCTAAACAAGAAAGATTGTGCTCTGTAAATCAGAGCACCGTTGGATCAATGATCCAATGGTGATTAAAAATCACCAAGATACAGAATAAACTTTGTATGGGAAAATATTTTCCCAATCTTTGTAAAGAACAAGAAAAAATGTCTTCAGTAAAACAGAAATCCTTGGATCAAAGATCCAACGGTGGATTGTTCCCGCCAAAATTTTGGCTCACAACCACCCTTATAAAAAAAATAATAATAAAATAAAAAATAAAGGAAAAACTCCACATGCAAAGAATGTAAATGTCTCAGCGCCGAGAGTTAAAACACTCTGTTGTAGTGCTCACGTGCAAAGCACGAGAGCTCTAGCGTTAGTAGCGCCAACGCTGAGAGTTAAAGACTCTATTGTAGCGCACCAAGTGCAAAAGCACATGTGCGCTAGCGTTGAGAGCGCTGCGCTATAAGTAGCGCACCACGTGCAAAGCACGTATGCGCTAGCGCTAAGTGTGCTGCAAAGCAGCGCACGGGTGCGCTAACGCTAAGTGCGCTGCACTCTAAGCAGCGCACCACGTGCAAAGCACGGGTGTGCTAGCGCTGGAACTAAAAGCTCCCTACCGTCAAATCAAAGATCCAATTAAAATCCTTCGATCTGATCGAGGAGGTGAATACTTGAGCAATGAATTCCTGGACTTCCTAAAAGAGAATGGGACTCTCTCTCAGCTGACTCCTCCATATACACCACAGCACAACGGTGTATCGAAACGGAGGAACCGCACCCCATTAGATATGGTGCGCTCTATGATGAGCACAGCTGAGTTACCTATTTCCTTCTGGGGGTTGTTCACACCATAATAAAAATATATACAAATGAATGCGAAGGAGGAAGATGTACCGAGCAGGGGTATGCGCTAGAAACAGCCATACATCTATTGAATATAGCTCCCACCAAATCTGTGCCTACCACTCCATATGAGATATGGAAAGGGAAGAGACCATGTCTTAACTATGTAAAGATATAGGGTTGTCCAGCCTATGTCAAACGACAAAATCCGGACAAACTCGAGGCACGGTCTGTTCTATGCAAGTTTATAGGATATCCCAAGAATTCACAAGGGTATATCTTCTACTACACTGAGGAACAAAGAGTGTTTGTTTCTCGGCATGCCACCTTTTTAGAAAAGGAATTTCTTGCAAAAGAGATTAGTGGTCATGATGTAGAACTGGAAGAGGTTCCAGCTACAAAAGCTGCAACAGAAGATTTGGTGGAACCAGAGAATTCGGTAGTTCCCGATGAACCCCAGCCACTCCGCCGATCTAGTAGGGCTCCTCACCCACCTGAGAGATACTACGGTTTTCTCATAGATGGTGGAAGCGAGGATTGCATCATGGTTGATGATGACCCAACTAGTTTCGAGCAGGCCATCACGAGTGGTGACTCAGTAAAATGGCTGGATGCAATGCGGTCCGAGATGGAATCCATATACACCAACAAAGTATGGACTTTGGAAGATGCTCCTGAAGGGGTAAAACCCATTGGGAGCAAGTGGATCTTCAAGAAAAAACTTGGTGTAGATGGGAAAGTGGAGACTTTCAAAGCTAGACTTGTTGCAAAGGGTTTTCGTCAAAGACCAAGTGTAGACTATGACGAAACTTTTTCTCCAGTGGCTATGCTTAAATCCATCCGGATCATGCTTGCCATCGCTGCTTATCATGACTACGAAATCTGGCAAATGGATGTTAAGACCGCATTTCTAAACGGTGATTTAGAAGAGTGCGTGTACATGACTCAGTCAGAGGGCTTCGTAGATAGTGGGAGCAGCGGGAAGGTGTGCAAGCTGCTTAAATCCATTTATGGATTAAAGCAAGTATCGCGGAGCTAGAACATCTGCTTTGACGTCGTTATCAAAGAGTTTGATTTCGTCAAAAATGTAGATGAACCTTGTATCTACAAGAAGGTAGCAGAGAGTAAGGTTGTTTTCCTCGTATTGTACGTGGACGACATACTCTTGATAGGAAATGACATTCCTATGCTGCAATCGGTCAAGCTCTTCTTATCAAAAAGATTCTCAATGAAAGATCTAGGTGATGGCTCCTGCATATTGGGAATCAGGATCTATAGAGATAGATCTAAAAGGATATTGGGATTGTCCCAGTCCAGGTACATTGACACCATACTAAAGAGGTTTAGTATGGAAGAGTCCAAACGTGGGTTTTTACCCACGATCTCAGGGCTCACTCTCTCTAAAGAGATGTCTCCCAAGACTGATTTGGAGAGAGCTCGCATGCAAGGGATACCCTATGCTTCGGCAGTAGGCTCTGTCATGTATGCGATGTTATGTACCAGACCCGATGTAGCATACTCACTAAGTGTAGTGAGTAGGTATCAAGCTGATCCTGGAGAGAGTCACTGAACAGCTGTGAAGAGCATTCTCAAGTACTTACGAAGGACTAAAGAGATGCTCTTGGTGTATGGTAACGGAGAACTCCAAGTGGAGTCCTTTACCGATTCGAGCTTCCAGAGTGATAAGGACGACTCTAAGTCGTAGTCGGGATTTGTCTTTACCTTTTACGGAGGGGCGATTAGCTGGAAGTGTTCCAAGCAGGAAACCGTGGCAGACTCGACGATGGAGGCTGAATACATCGCTGCCAATGATGCTGCCAAAGAGGTTGTCTGGATCAAGAAGTTCATTACTGAACTTGGAGTGGTTCCATCCATTGAGCATCCAATACCTTTGTATTGCGATAACAATGGAGCGGTGGCTTTGGCCAAGGAACCCAGGTCCCATCAGCGATCCAGGCATATTCTGAGGCGGTATCACCTGATCCGGGAGATAGTTGATCGCCGGGAGATCGAGGTCAGGAGGGTTGATATGAAGAACAACACAGCGGATCCACTCATGAAGGCCATTCCCCAGATACAGTTTGAGAGACTCTTCGGGATGCTCGGTATGCGATACTACAGCAGCTGGCCCTAGTGCAAGTGGGAGATTGTTAGTTGTATGTATGCCCTAGAGGCCAGTATTGTACAGATGATGTATATTATATTGGATGCTTGGACATATAGAGAGAGGACTTTCTTGCTCGATATGATAGTATGCTATTTGGTTGCTCTTTATCTTAACATGTATACTTGTCTCTTTATACTGTCTGATGGCTACATGTTGATAAAGCCCTTAGGATGTGTACTCGACTACCTCGACTATGATGCGGATCATACTAGTGGGGACATGGTAGTCCATAAGTACATCCTTCAAGGTCCCTAGTCGAGGGTGTATCGAGACAGGGCATCGATATACCAGAGTAGACTAGCGTATACGCTTCTCGACCCATGAGATGGGCAATGGATGATCCCATATCCATTGGTGTTTGACATCAGAGATGGTATGCGGGTGCTCAGTGGAGACCGGGTACACTGGACGGACTCGCCGAGAACTCCCAGATGGTATTATACCTTACGTCAGATGGCAGTTCTCTGGTGACACTCGTGCAGGTTAGTCTGTAGACCCGAGATCGTCATAGAGTCTTGTGTGATTCCCACTGTGCTTTGATTTCCACCTTACCACGTCCATGAGGGCATGCAAAACGGTGGTTTTTGGGTACAGTCCCGAGTCATATGGAGGCAATGAGCGATAGGAGGGGTTTCGTCTCTCCCAGTATTGGGGGTTGATGTTGTGCTGTGCTCGATTAGCCGTAACAGGCAAGTCCCTGGCCAGGGCTGATTAGAGATTTACCGGTAAGTGTTACCAGTAGTTTCTCAACCCGTTATGAGCCTCATTTCGGCACGACTTATCGGTTATTGGGGTCTGACGTTTACCACCCCTAGACTTGATATGTGACATATCAGATGAGGAGACCGGACTGTACGGGAAGTGTTGCCTGCTGGCTTTTACAGGAGTTGGAGCGGGCTTGCTTGCTGATCTTCTGATCGCTCAATACCCGGGTAGCCGTTACGTCCAGCTAGTACCGCTGACGGCTTGTGGGTGCGTGATGTGATCATCACCTACCGTCGACGTATTGATGAGTCTTTAGAGTCCTACACAGAGGTTTTACTGGCTCAGGCAAAACGAAATAGGAGCACGTATGTGATATGTGCGAGACCAAGAATAAATGCGTGTATGTGATACCGTATTCTATTCTCGCGACTATATGTATCGGTCGGTTATATATGATATGGCCGGGTTATCGAATCAAGTGTTGATTCGATAAGTCGATACAATGGATGTTAGCCGGTTATATGAGATGTGACCGGATTATTAAGTCAAGTGTTGATTTAATAATTAAGTGTATAATTGTATATTAGATATACTAGTTTACATTTACTAACACTTGTTCACTTTAGGGTTTTTCTCACTTGTACACTACTTTAACATATATATGATATATGTTTAAAATGTGTTATCATATTGTATCATGGTTGATGATACACAATCCATGGGTGTATGAGACTTACACTATGCTAATGTTTATTTTGGGTTTTTAATATTTAAAGTAATTGCAAAATCAAGTGGAGGATTTGAAAATACATGAAGCTTGTGGAAGCTTGTGGATGCATTGACTAATCCAACTTGATTTTGTTTTTACTATGGATTTTTATTAACCCAACCATAACCATTAGCCTAGGGTTAAGTCTCTACAAGGGTTAGTATATGATACTCACCCACCATGGTTACTCTTCTCACTTGATCATTATCCTCATTCCTTTCTTTTGTTCATCTTCTTCATTGAGCAAAAGAAATTGCTTGCTAGGGTTTTGAAAAAAGAGTGAAACTTTGTGAGAATTAAAAATCCAAAGAGAACCCACTTCCTATTTCTCCATCCTCATCAAGACTAGCACTCTTGTATAGGGTGTTTGCTTCACTAATTCTCAAATTAGTGAAGTAATAGCTTGAGTCCGAATTCCCTCGACGTATCTTCGGCCTCGGAGACTTCAAGCAAGGTCGCACCTTTCGCCTCGTGAAGCCATGCAAGGGTCCGGGAGATCCACGATCGCAGTGAAGGGACTTCAACAAGGAGCAAATGAAGTGAAGGACCGATCTACAAAGGTTGTATTTCATATCCCTTTAGAGTAAAGTTGTTTACTTGCTTATTGATTCGCCTAAACTCTAGTATACGATCTTGTTTAGTGTTATTCGGCACACAAAAATTTAATTTTGGCATGGTCGATGCCTTGTAGAGCCTTGTTAGTGTGCCTAGTAACCCTACACATGATCGGACGGATAATACTAGCGGGCTTCGGTTTAAGCCGGATCCTAGTATTGTACAGTGTAGATTTTGTCTCTTTGCATTTGTATTCGGTCCGGATACAAATGCGGGTATGTATATACAGTCGCAGGGTTTTCCTGTAATTTATTACGGGATCAGTTTTCTGAAGTTGCCAGTTTGCATTCCGTTTCGGTCAGTTTTCCTTTGTTCCTCCATGGCCGGATTTTTGTAAGGAGTAGGGCTAATTTGCAAGTTTGCAAATTAGCAATTGTGGAGGGGGTTTCTTGTTTATTGAGGCATTATGATGGGTATAGCATTATTAGATTCCTTTTGGATCAATTCTTTTGCATTAATGAGATGGGCTTTGTGAAAGGATGGGATGGGAAATTGATGTGATCTTTTTTTCTCATTATCATACACTTTTCCCACTTGCATTATTCTTGCATTTTTCCTCCACCATTTGGAGTTAGGGCCGGCCAATTCTTGGGGATGAGAGAGGTTCATTTTGTGAGTAGGAAAAATCATTCATCTCTCATTTTTCATGCTACACAAATACTAGTTCACTCCAAAGTTCATTTTCTCCTACACATCTTTAATGGCAACTTCACTACCCCATGAGACAAACCATCCTACACTTATCCTACAGCACCCTTGGGCACGTCGGCTCGCCAACTTCGTGCCCGAGTTGCCTCGGTCCAGAGGTGGGAGCCCGTAAAAGAACCCGGCGATGTGGTGCCCGTTCCGACGAGGAGATGAAGACCGGAGATTCCACGAGGAGATCGGGATGGAGGCCGAAGACCGAAGGACACGGATCGCTCGATATACCATTCTACCCTTTCTCTTGTTGCTAGGTATAGGTTAATGGTTACGATCCGGGTTTTTAGGATTCGGTAGTGCCGGTTTAAAGTTAAGAAAATTTTCGTTTCCGCATTTTGGCCTCGGATAGACGGCCGGGGCGCTACCGTAGTCCTACATGGTATCAGAGCCACGCCATTAACCTAGTCTAGCTTGCTCTAACATGTTTACAAGTTCGATCGAACGGATTTTCCAAAAACCGCGTTTCCATGTCGTACTTTCTGTCGAATTTTTCTGTGCTCTAAAAATTATTTGGTACATTGGAAAATTACATGCAGGGTTTTTTATGAATTCTGTGAAAATTTGGTACGCTGATGTTACTGTAGCGCGGCGGATCAATGGCCAAAACCACGTTTTGGCCGCGGATCCGCCGCCGTTTTGTGGCCAAACTGCACCAAATGTTTACAGTGGCTCTCTGACATGGAAATAGGGTTTCTAGTATATTCTTTTTAGGCCTAGATATTTTTCAGTGCTACAGTTGTGCTTGGGGCCCACTTCGAGAAATTTAGTAGATCGAAAATTTTAAACATGTTAGTTCACAGTATTTAAATTATATCTGCGACCGTGAATGTCATTTGATCGGTAAATCCTGTCTAACTGCTATAGCCCTTTTAGACGGATTTGCGAACGTGACATTCACGTTGATGTTCTGTGTTGTGCTGTGATGTTGCGGATTTGTCGTGGTGGATAGCCTGGATGCAATGTTAGTGCAGTTTGGTTATATATGTACATTTGATATTTCGGGGCGAGCGTCCGACATGTGGACTGCCATCACTGCCTGTTTGTATACTATTCTTTTGGGGCATGACGGGCTGAGGTCGATGTACCCGTTGTATGTATATTTTACTTTCTGTACTAGGATTACCCCTGGAGGGGTGCACGGATAGCCGGGTTCTAGAGGGCAACGGGCCCGCATCTCATGGCGTTTGAGACGGAGGGGGCTTCACTCTAGAATTGGCGGGCTATTCGCCGCACTCGTAGGGGGTACAGGTTGACCCAAGGAGGGGTGTCCAAGTTACCGGATTCCGTGAAGTGCTGGGTGGTCCATTCACGTTGTTGAAGGGGGCAGCCTCACTTCAGGTTTTGGCGGGTAACTTTCCGCGCCCGTAGGGGTCTAGGATTTCATTACACAGGCTATCCACACGACCAGGGGAACGTCGGGTTTTAGTAGCGGCTCTATGAAACCCGGGGATCCCAGATATCTGTATTGTTCTGTGATGCTTATTACATTTCTGTGATGTTGCATTTTATCACGCCTTGATCGAATATTATATATTGATATATATACTAGTAGATGTTGTATATGTTTTGCATCCGCGCTAGTCCAGTCCCCGCTCTGTCGTTAGTTAAGTAACCTAACGGGTGATGACGGGACCCAGTGACGAATGCGGATGGCATATACGTACATCATTATTTTCGTTCTTTTGTGGTGTGATCAATTGATGGGACTGCGTTGATTCGGATCAATGCAAGCTAAACAAACCTATTCTGATGTTGTTGGAACAATTTTCAAAAATAAAAGTTGTTATTGCCAGGACATTCTCTTTTGTTTTGCACAGTGGTATTCGGTTATGAATATTCAGCATCTCAGTCGATGAGGCAAGGGCCGAGATCCCTTCACCGGGAGTGACCCCTTAAACAGAAGTTTGCGTCAGGGCAATAACTTCACTATAGCCGATTACTTTTGCTTTGCATTGTGGTATTCAGTTGGAATATCCTGCACCTCATTCTACGGGGAAAGAGCCGAGATCCCTTCACCGGGAGTGACCTCTTTAGCAAAAGTTTTCGTCACTATATTTTTTATAAAAAGGCTATGCAGTTCTTTCAACAATATCAAGTTCATTACGTTAAAGGTTTTTCGCCAAAAACCAGCCGTATCCCTCCGTCATTTCTTACGGGTATTGTTTAGTATTCGTGCTGCGTTTGTTGACTCCGTCAAGACGTAGTATACGGTAGCTAAGTGGTGCTTGTTTGTTGCATAAATGGGATTGGTTAGGACAGTCGTGCGGCTTTGTTGACTCCGTCAAGGGCACGTACGGGTGGGTTTAATGCAATCCAAATAATGACAGGTTGAACTTGACTAGGACTCTTTGATTTGTTGAATCCGTCAAGGTCACTTGGGTCCTAGGGGTAAAAACACACATCGGGAGTTTCTAAAAAAACTGAAACTTGCCAGGCATGCGCAAACCTTCTGGAGTGTAGTGACGTGAGTGGATTCCGTCACGTTATCATGCGATGATAGTTGGATCCTGATTCCCACTGATGAGTTGGTTTACTCCTCGGGTGATCCCAACTAATTCTTCTTTCAGGTTTGGAGGAGAATTTGACGTTACAGTGGGAGGTTTCCTGATTAGATAAATTGATAACCATTCTGATCTAGGTTAGAGTGCACGCTGAGTGTTTCTTTTCTCTCTCTCTTTAGCAGCGACCATGACCCGACCCTTGACTATGACTCAGTGACCAAGATTAACCGAACCTTCTTAAACACTTGCTTTTGGATTGTCAGAGTTGCATACCTCATTGCCACTCCTACTTTTACCTTTTTTCTCCAGGACACCCCATATTACTACGAACGTCCACTTCCATTGGATAAAACGATCGTATGGTTATATACGAACTCAAAGGAATTTATTCGAGGATGGTTTCTGGTTCTGGAGAAAACGAATAGGACTATTCAGTTGTCTTTTCCTCTTACCTTCTCTCAGGTTTCGAGTGTTCCTTGGATTAGGACAGTACACCTATTACGCAAATTGGATAGTCTTCTTCCAAACCATAGGCAGGTGCCGAACGGTGGGGAATGAAGAAAACCAATTAGCCTAACGATGGTGTGCAGAAGGTATTATGTTAAGACAAATAAAAGGATTAGTAAGAGGGCAAAGTAAACTGCGACTGCTATTCACGACCAAACCAAGTATTTCTTCGCCAATCCTACGTCACCTTTGTATTTCTCCAGAACACTCCATATCACTACGAAGATCCACAATTTATTTGGATACTCCATCGTATGGTTATATACGAATTCGAAAGGAACTTGTTCCAGTTCGAGGATGGATTCTGGTTCGGGAGAAATAGGAATAAGGTTTATTCGGTTGTCTTTTATCTTCACCTTCTCTCGCATTGCGAGTGCTCCTAGGATTAGGACAGTACACCCATTATGCTTATTGGATAGTCTTCTTCCAATCCATAGGCTGGTGCCGAACGGTAGGGAAGGAAGAAAACCATTTAGACTAAAGGGGCGTGCAGAAGGTAATGACTAATGACATATGAAGGGATTTGGAGAGATGGCAAAGAAATATACGGTTGCAGTTGTGAATCTGGATAATGGAAGAGGCATTACTAGGAATACCCGGATACCCTTTCGAAACATTTACATGTTTCAGTTTCACTGTGTACTGTTAAAAGAAAACTGATTTTCCAATTAGTCCTTACTCCAGGGTATGTATTTATCAGGTATGATTCTCACAACTGTATGGTTTTACAGATGATGAGTGGGAGTAAGTTATTGGGAATTAGGTGATCATCCTCATTATATCGAAATTCGTTGTAATTGGTGATATTTGAGGAAATCACCTGGACTGTTTGCCGGACGACAAATATTTGGTTTTGAATATCCGCTGTTATGTACCAATTTCAAATTGATATATCTGTACGTTTATTTTTTATAAAGTGAGATATAACTTTTTGAAATTATGTCGGTGACATTTACCTATATCAGTGGATGGTTAAGTAAGGAGCATTAAACAGCGGTGTAATTCTTCTTAACCATAAATGCAGTTTTCAACCTACGACACACAGTGAATGAGTTAGTAGACTCAGGGGACTTATACAGAGTATTTTATGTTGTCCAGTGTCCATGAGTACAGAGGGGTTGGCTCTCGTACTATATTCTGTTAACTTGTGACTTCTCTAGTTCTTAGACATGTGTTTCATAGAAATGCAAGATCCAAGTTTTGAGAAATTATAGGTATAAGAATAAAGTAGAGAACCAGGTATTGCAAGTATCGGAATTCTTCAAGGTGATCGAGGATGTAGATACTTGTGTAAGGTATTCAGTTAATAGTAATGATTAAGAGAACTTGCTTCTCTTTCAGATTACTCACAATTGGAAGTACTCCTAAGTTGAGTAATGCTGTGTAGGGTTGCTAGGCACGCGCACAAGGGTCTACGAGGCATCAACCATGCCCGATTAAAATTTTAGCCGTGCCGAACAACCCGAAGCCGGATCTTTAAACTAGGGTTTAGGTGAAAACTAACATGTTAAACACTTTAACACTAAGTGAGAGGGATTACAACCTTTGTAGATCCGGTCCTTCACTTCAATAGCTCCGTGTAGATGTCCCCATTGCTGCGATCGTGAACTCCGGACTCTAGAAAAGCCTCACAAGAAGAACGAACGTGCTTGCTTCGATGACTTCGAGGTCGAAGATGATCTACGTCGGGGAGACACTAACTCAAGCTATTCCTTCACTAGGTCATGAACTTTGTGAAGAGAACACACTCTACTACATGGCAAGTGATAGAGGATGAAGAAGTAGGAAGTGGGCTCACTTTAGAATTGATTTTCTCAGACTTTTTCTCATGGCACCATTGGAGCTAGTAAGCTTTTCATGGAGCTTGATGAAGAAGAAGAAGAAGAAAGAATAATCTCATCATATGAAATATTATCCTCTTATTTAACCATGGGTGAGTTAAGCTATCATGCTTAACTCATGTAGAGAATTGACCAAGGGATTAGGTTAAAGGTTAGGTTAACTAAATATCCTAAATAATGACAAAAGAGTTGACTTTGTCAATGTTGTATACAAGCTTCTACAAGCTTGATAACATTGACTAAAGTCTCCTCTCTTTTGTTATTATAAGGAAATAAGTAAACCCTAATTTAACCTAAACTTGATATAAGTCTCATACACCCATCTTTGATGTATCATCAAGCATGATACAATCATGTACACTTGCACATATCACATATAAACAATGTGCACAAACTTGTGAGAAAATAAATCTTAAGTGAGCTAATACTAGTTAATGTAATGTAATATATCAAATATATAATTATACATTAAATTATTAAATCAACTATTGATTTAATAATCCGGCTGTAACCGACTAGTATCAAAAGTAACAACTTATCGAATCAACACTTGATCCGATAACCCGGCTATATCGCATACAACCGATCAATATCACAAATCGCGAGAATAGAATACGGTATCTTATATCGTATCAATCTCGGTCCCGCACATATCTCATATGCACTCCTACTCTGTTTCGCTTGAGCCAGGAAACCCCTGTGCAGGACTCTAAAGACTCGTCAATACGCCGGCAGTAGGTGATGATCATATCAAACACCCACAAGCCGCAAGCGGTCTGCTAAACGTAACGGCCACCCGGGTATTGAGCGATCAGAAGATCAACAAGCAAGCCTGCTAGTACTCCTACGAATCCAATCAGTAACACTCCCGTACAGTCCGGTCTCGTCGTCTGATATGTCGCATATCTTGCCTAGGGGTGGTAAACGTCAGACCCCAGTAGCTCGATAAGTCGTGTCGATATGAGGTCTATAACAGTTTGAGAAACTACTGATAACACTTAACAGTAAATCTCAGCAACCCTGGCCAGGGATTTCCGGTCATAGCTAATCGAACACAGCACAACATCAACTCCCTATACCGGGAGAGACGAATCCCCTCCTATCGCTCATTGCCTCTATGTGATTCGGGACTGTACCCAAAAACCACCGTTTTGCATGCCCTCTTGGACATGGTAAGGTGGAAATCAAAGCACGGTGGGAATCACACAAGACTCTATGACGATCTCGGGTCAACAGACTACTCTGTACCAGTGTCACCGGAGAACTGCCATCTGACGTGAGGTATAATACCATCTGGGAGTTCTCGGCGAGTCCGTCCAGTGTACCCAGTCTCCACTGAGCACCCATACACCATCCTTGATATCAAACACCGATGGATATGGGATCATCCATCGCCGATCACATGGGTCAAGATGCGTATACGCTAGTCTACTCTGGTGCATCGATGCCCTGTCTCGATACACCCACGACTAGGGACCTTGAAGGATGTAGTTATGGAATACCATGTCCCCACTACTATGATCCGCATCATAGTCCAGGTAGTCAAGTACACATCCTAAGGGCTTTACCAACATGTAACAGAGAGACAATCAGTATACACGTTAAGGTAAAGAGTAACCAGATAGCATACTATCATGTCGAGCAAGAAAGTCCTCCCTATATATGTCCAAGTATCCACTACAATATACATTGTATGTATTGTAATGGCCTCTAGGGCATACATATAACTAACAATCTCCCACTTGCACTAGGGCCATCTGTCGTGGTATCACATACCCAACAATTAGCTGTGGTTGAAGTATCTCATACTCAACCATCCCATAAAAGTCTCTACTGGGAAAAAGGCCTTTGTGAGTGGATCTGCGCTGTCGTCCTCTATGTCTACTCTCCTAACCTCGATCTCCCAGGAGATCAACCATCTCCTTGATCAGGTGATACTGCCTAAGAATTATATCTGGATTTTTGATGGGACGGGGGTTCCTTGGCATAAGCCACAACTCCATTGTCACACAATGGTAGGAACGAAGTTCATCTCATGAACTTATATATATCCAGACTGCCTCTTTGGTAGTATCTTTGGTAACGATGTATCTTGCCTTTAATTGTCTAGTATGTCACGGTATCTGGCTTGAAACACTTCCAACATACCGTCCCTCCATTGAGGGTAAAGACAATGCCTGGGACTGACATTCAGTTGTCCTTATCACTCTGGAACTTTTCTAGTGATTCTCCCCAGGATCGATTAATACCATCTCACTACAACTAGTGAGAATCCTAACATCCAATTAGATCTATCTCATAGATCCAAATCCCAGGATTTAGGAGATATCATTTTGATCCTTTATGGAGAATCTTTGTGATAAGCGGAGATTGACCGATCGTAGCATAGGAAACTCCTTCCCTATCAAGAGTATGTCATCCACATACTCTACGAGGATCACCACCATACTCCCTACCACCTTTTTGTATATACAAGGTTCATCTACCATTTTGATGAAGTCAAACTCTTTGACTACCACATCAAAACAGACGTTCCAATTCCGCGATGCCTGCTTTATCCTATAAAGCAACTTGTACACGTTTCCGCTGCTCCCACTGTCTACGAAGCCCTCTGGCTGTGTACTTATAGACGCTCTCTTCTAAAACATCATTTTAGAAAAGCTGTCATGACACCCAACCACCAGATATCGTAGTCATGGTATGTAGCCGTGCAAGTAGGATCTGGATGGACTTAAGCATAGGCCCCAGAAAAAGGTTTCATTATTAGCCACAATTGGTCTATGATGCAAACCTTTAACAAGTCTAGCTTTGAAAGTCTCAAATTTTCCATGTACACCAAGTAATCTTCTCAAGATATACTTGCTCCTGATGGGGATTTAACCCTTCAGATAAAGCAACCAAAGTCCATACTTTGTTGGTGTATAAGGATTCCATCTCAGATCGCTAAGCATCCAGCCATTCTTACAGAGTCCCACTCCTGATGGCAAGCTCGAAACTAGTTGGGTCATCATCTCATGATGCAATCCTCGCTCCCACTGTCATAGAGAAACCGAAGTAACTCTCAGGTGGGTGAAGAACCCTACTAGATCGGCTGAGAGGCTGAGGTTTGTTGGTTACTATTGAATCCTTTGGTTCTATCAAATCATCTGCTGTAGTTTGTATAGCTGGAACTCCTTCCAGTTCTACAGAACAGACCTTGCCTCGAGCTTGTCCAGATTTTTCTTTTAGACATAGGCTGGACAACCCCAAATCTTAACTGACTTAAGAGATGGGCTCTTCCCTTTCCATATCACATATGAAGTGGTAGGCATCTGATTTGATTGAAACCCTATTCAATAGGTATGCAGCTTCTCAAGTGCATAACTCCCAAAAAGAAAATAGGAAACTCAGTAGTACTCATCATAGAGCACACCATATCACATAGGGTGCTATTGCTCCGCCTCGATATACCATCGTGTATGGTGTATACGGAGGAGTAATGCCAAGAGAGAATCTCATTCTCTTTTAGAATAGTCCAGGAATTCCGTGCTCAAGTATTCTCCTCCTTGATCTCATCAAAGGACATAATACTTATACCCGTATTTTGGTTCTCTACTTCTAACTTATATTCTGTGAATATCTCAAAAGCTTCGGACTTATGTTTCAACAGTAACATATGTCTGAATCTTGAGAGATCATCAGAGAATGTAATGAAGTACAAAGAACCGGTCTTGGTATGTGTAGACTGGGGACTTTCATACATCAGCATGTATCAATCCCAAGAGTTTAATAACTCTTTCTCTGTTTCCAATAAACGGAGCTGTGGTCATCTTATCTCTGTGACATGACCGGCAAGTTTCACAAGATGTAAATTCAAACTAATTTAAATACGTATCTTTATGTAACTTTAGCTAGTCGGGTCGCATTGATATGACCTAGTTTACAATGCCTCAAGAAGGATTCGTTCATTTCTGAACTCTTCCTCTTGTGTGTGTTCTGTGTACTAAGAACTGTAGTTTGATTTAGAACGTCAATGCTTTTAGATAACGTGCATGAACCGATCAACTCTTGATATAGGAAATGTTCAAAACATTATCCAACAATACAAAATTATATCATTTCTTACTAATAAAGAGACTGATATGATGTTGTATATCAGGTTCGGTATCTAATAACATTCGTTCAGAATCAATGTATTCTGGTAATACAGGGTGATAGTGACCAACAGACTTGGCTGCAACACTTACACCGTTTTCTGCCTCATGAAACTTATCACCCGTTCTCAGTTCTCTACCTATCTGTAGCTCATGTAACAGATTTACATATGCGGGATCCTGATCCGGTATCACATACCCAGGACGTAAAGGATACTGAGAAACAGTTCTCTGTAATGAACACACCCGAAGATGATGCATCAGCATGCACTTTGTTCGTTTGGGCGGCACCGGAAATCTGGCATTCCCCAATTTCCTGCTCTGTCTTATAACAATTATAAGTTGGAGCGGGACCAACGTTCCCCAGCTCAGTATAACAAGCGGGTTCGGTCAATAAATCCGTATTATTATCTTGATTAAGGCGTGATATGGTCACTACCTGGAGAGAGAAGAAAACATTCAGTGTATGCTCTTGCAAGATTAGATTGGTTATTATTTTATCTAATCAGGATGGCTCCCACTGTTTTTTATCAAATCTTCCTTCAAACGCTAAAAGAAAAGACTAGCCAGGATTAATTACACGCTACAAGTTTGCCAATCTTTCAGCCAGGCCAGTGTCGGTACTTTGAGCGAGGTCCCCAGTGCTTTCGCACGAACCTAATTAAAGTAAACCTCGTTTTCCCAGAGGCGTAACCTCTTAACACCTTTCTAGACACCTACTTGATCGGCTAATTGTAATGTGTAAAACTCTCCCATGAGTAACTCTTACTCTCAGCGGGTATCGGGATCCAACTATCTCATAGAAGGTATGCAATCTCATTGCAAATTTCAACACTTGAAATTCCCGATAATATTTTGCCCCAAACGATCTATGACTTTGACAAGGTCAACAAACCATAGACCGTAAGTCAAGTTCAACCCGTCATTTTTTGATTGAATTAAACCCACCCGCACGACCCTTGACAAGGTCAACAAGGCCGTACGACTACCCTAATCTAATCTGCATCATATGCATAAGCAGATAAATACTGGTCAGCTACCGCACACTGCGCCTTGACAAGGTCAACAAACGCAGCACGAATACTAAGCAGGACTTATCTGAAATGACGGAGGGCTACGACAGGTTTTTTTGAAAACCCATTGCGTAATGAACTTGATATCGTTGTAGAATCAAATGATTTTAAAATGGAGTGTTTTTTAGGCTTTTCTAGTTTTGCTAAAGGGGTCACTCCCGGTGAAGGGATCGTCGGCCCTTTCCTCATCGAATAAAGTGCGGGATATTCCACAAATATCACTATGCAAAGCAAAACTCCAAAAGCAATCAAAAGACAAACTGAGGGGTGTAGCATCTGCCAGTCATTGCTAAAAGGGTCACTCCCGGTGAAGGGATCTCGGCCCTTTCCTTATCGAATAAGGTGCAGGATGTTCTACAATGAACACCGCGATGCAAAGCAAGAACTGTAGCTACCTGTTTTTGAAAATTCGATTCCACAACATCTTTAGGTTTCTTTTATTTCATTAATCGCATTAATGAAGTCCCATCATTTAAGTTACCTAAACATCACAGATAAATACGACGTACACTTATGCCATCCGCATTCGCCTCGATGTCCTCTCGTGCACCGTTAGGTTAGGTAACTAACGGCAGAGCGGGGCAGGGCTAGCGTGGATGTAAAACATAATTAATGTCTATATAATATATCATATATACTATGTACAGTATCTATCACAACATATCAAATGATCACATCACAGATATCACAGCAGAAGAAACATATGAAATAATGGATATACTAGGACGTCCGTGTTTTATTTTGAGCCTCTATAAAACACGGATTCCACGGTCGCGATGAATAGCCAAAGCCACATCCCTAGACCCCAACGAAAGCGACAAGCAACTCTGCCAATTCTATGGTTAGGAGACCCGGTCTCGACTCCTCCAGATGGTGTCCCACTGGACCCTAGAACCCGGTTACTTGTGCTCCCCGCCTTGGGTCTACCTAGTGCGGAAAAGTAAATAATATACAAATGGTGACATCAACCTCATCCTGGAAGTGCTCCAATAAAAGAATATTACATACATTGAATTTTACATGAATGAAAATAAAAACCCTCATCTCACATTAAAAAACCCCGGCTATTCAAAACGCGACGATTCAATATAACATATCCAGCAACACATAACATCACAAGTCATCAATGTAAGTAAATTTGCGCATCCCAATTGTCGTTGACATATAGCAACGAAACCGGCGATATCATATATTACACTTACGGTCGCAGAAAAGAAAGTGTAAAACTACAACAGTTGGAATCCGCAACCTCCTTAGATATCACATGCCTAACAATTATAAACCCCGCATTTTAGTCTCTATATCGAAAACACTTTTCAATATCAAGTCGGGAAATTCAACAAGATTCCCGATATTTTGATCGAATGCTCGTCGCAAACTTTAGTAAACGGCCGCACCCCCGGATGCCGTCGACGAAGTGCAGTAAGGCGGAACACCGCTGCCGCGAGCACCCGAACGGATGCTTTCGGCGACGAGGTTCTCCTACAGTCACTTGGTCGGGGTTTTGGGGCATGGCTGTCTATTAAGTTTACCCGGCGAGTATCCGCGTACGCTACGTGATTGCGACGGACTTTTGATCGCATCAAAATTCCGTGGCAACCGATCAATTGAGACTGAACTGCTAGATTTATAACATTCAAATTAGTTATCTCATAACTACTTGTGAATTCCAAATATTGTATCACATTCCAGATAAAAAGGCAATGTTAAACTTTCAGAGCGAATAATCAAACACCCAAGATTTCCCCAATATATCTCAACACTTGAAATCAGTTTAAAAACATCCATCACATGCCACAGTACCAATGGTCCAGCCGTAGAAGGGTCAAGCCAACGCCTCACATGTGGCACGCCGTACTGCCACAAACCCTAAGGTTTAGAGGCAGTTCAAGACGGTCACATAATCGAGTTAAGCTTTGTTGTCTTCTAGAGGGTCTACCGCGTTACTTGCATGACTTTACGAAAGTTTCAAACTCGAGAAAAAATCCAACTTTTGAAAATTTTCCGACGGGGGAAAAAGTGAGTTATTGATATCCGGTCGAACTTTTTAACAGTTTCTAAAATTATCCGGAAAGACTAAACAAAGTTAAATTATCCGATCGAATCAACGAGTCCCCAATATAACCCTAGAAAACTTAACACTTGAGTGGAATTAAAAAATTCCCAGAAAAAATTGCCAAGAAAGGACCTAAGAATAAATATATGAAATTCCAGGGAATAATTCGAAATTTTGGCCGCGGAACCGCCGCTAAACCCTTGGCTTGGTCGCGGTTCCGCGGTCAAATCAGCGAATTAAAAGTCTGTACTTCACAGTAATTCTTAGTTTTTCCTGCTTAATTTTATGAGAATTTTTAATTCATAAAAATCAACATTTTGAAAAAATATCCAGAGAAGGGGTTTTATCGGGGTTCTCGGGTTCTATCGGACTTTAAACTTCATCTAGACTTCGCCTAAAACTCTAGCTTGGCTCTGATACTACTGTAGGGTTGCTAGGCACGCGCACAAGTGTCTACAAGGCATCAACCATGTCCGATTAAAATTTTAGCCGTGCCGAACAACCCGAAGCCGGATCTTTAAATTAGGGTTTAAGCGAAAACTAACATGTTAAACACTTTAACACTAAGTGAGAGAGATTACAACCTTTGTAGATCCAGTCCATCACTTCAATAGCTCCGTGTAGATGTCCCCATCGCTGTGATCGTGAACTCCGGACTCTAGAAAAGCCTCACAAGAAGAACGAACGTGCTTGCTTCGATGACTTCGAGGCCGAAGATGATCTACGTCGGGGAGACACTAACTCAAGCTATTCCTTCACTAGGTCATGAACTTTGTGAAGAGAACACACTCTACTGCATGGCAAGTGGTAGAGGATGAAAAAGTAGGAAGTGGGCTCACTTTAGAATTGATTTTCTCACACTTTTTCTCATGGCACCATTGGAGCTAGTAAGCTTTTCATGGAGCTTGATGAAGAAGAAGAAGAAGAAAGAATAATCTCATCATATGAAATATTATCCTCTTATTTAACCATGGGTGAGTTAAGCTATCATGCTTAACTCATGTAGAGAATTGACCAAGGGATTAGGTTAAAGGTTAGGTTAACTAAATATCCTAAATAATGACAAAAGAGTTGACTTTGTCAATGTTGTATACAAGCTTCTACAAGCTTGATAACATTGACTAAAGTCTCCTCTCTTTTGTTATTATAAGGAAATAAGTAAACCTTAATTTAACCTAAACTTGATATAAGTCTCATACACCCATCTTTGATGTATCATCAAGCATGATACAATCATGTACACTTGCATATATCACATATAAACAATGTGCACAAACTTATGAGAAAATAAATCTTAAGTGAGCTAATACTAGTTAATGTAATGTAATATATCAAATATATAATTATACATTAAATTGTTAAATCAACTCTTGATTTAATAATCCGGCTGTAACCGACTAGTATCAAAAGTAACAACTTATCGAATCAACACTTGATCCGATAACCCGGCTATATCGCATACAACCGATCAATGTCACAAATCGCGAGAATAGAATACGGTATCTCATATCGTATCAATCTCGGTCCCGCACATATCTCAGATGCGCTCCTACTCCGTTTCGCTTGAGCCAGGAAACCCCTGTGTAGGACTCTAAAGACTCATCAATACGCCGGCAGTAGGTGATGATCATATCAAACACCCACAAGCCGTAAGCGGTCTGCTAAACGTAACGGCCACCCGGGTATTGAGCGATCAGAAGATCAACAAGCAAGCCTGCTAGTACTCCTGCGAATCTAATCAGTAACACTCCCGTACAGTCCGGTCTCGTCGTCTGATATGTCGCATATCTCGCCTAGGGGTGGTAAATGTCAGACCCCAGTAGCTCGATAAGTCGTGTCGATATGAGGTCTATAACAGTTTGGAAAACTACTGAAAACACTTACTAGTAAATCTCTGCAACCCTGGCAAGGGATTTCTGGTCATAGCCAATCGAACACAGCATAACATCAACTCCCTATACTGGGAGAGACGAATCCCCTCCTATCGCTCATTGCCTCCATGTGATTCGGGACTGTACCCAAAAACCACCATTTTGCATGCCCTCTTGGACGTGGTAAGGTGGAAATCAAAGTACAGTGGGAATCACACAAGACTCGATGACGATCTCGGGTCAACAGACTACTCTGTACCAGTGTCACCGGAGAACTGCTGTCTGACGTGAAGTATAATACCATCTGGGAGTTCTCGGCGAGTCCGTCCAGTGTACCCAGTCTCCACTGAGCACCCGTACACCATCCTTGATGTCAAACACCGATGGATATGGGATCATCCATCGCCCATCACATGGGTCAAGATGCGTATACGCTAGTCTACTCTGGTGCATCGATGCCCTGTCTCGATACACCCATGACTAGGGACCTTGAAGGATGTACTTATGGAATACCATGTCCCCACCAGTATAATCCGCATCATAGTCCAGGTAGTCAAGTACACATCCTAAGGGCTTTACCAACATGTAACAGAGAGACAATCGGTATACACGTTAAGGTAAAGAGTAGCCAGATAGCATACTATCATGTCGAGCAAGAAAGTCCTTCCTATATATGTCCAAGCATCCACTACAATATACATCGTATGTATTGTAATGGCCTCTAGGGCATACATATAACTAACATGCTGATCGGCCTCTCTCCATTTAGTTGACATGCACTGGAGACAGCAGCATGATTTGAATCTGGTTCCAATTAAATCAGTGCCTCCGTTTCTATATTGGATATAGAACAGTTCATATCTTGACATTGTTAAGGTACGAGGAGTTATCCAGCTTATGCTTAAAACCAGACTCTGGACAACTCAAGGCACGTTTCTGTAATGGCTGTTTGTGGGTTGACCCGGGTTATGACGAGGGTTGATTTTCTACCATCTGGAAGATCAATAGTGATATTGTTCTTGACTCGCCACAGTTTTAATAAAAATGGATTTTTTCAGAAAACAGTAGTGGGAGTATGGTAGAACTGAAAGTAATTCCAGAACCGCAAACGATTACTGAAAATTTGATAAGAACGTAAAGATTCAATCTGATTTGACATTCCGTTTGCCACTCCGCAGATATGGTGGGTAACCTCAAGCACCTGAGAGGTACTTCGGTAGCCTTAAGGACGGTGACAGGGAGGTTCTTGTTTACCCAGACTTGCCATTGCTGTTGTTCCAGACTGTAAGACCCGGCAGGAGGATGAGTATAGCGTCATTCTGAACTGGCTTTAGAAGTGCACGTGTATATGACTCTGCCAGAGGGTTGTCGTGGTCAGTGGGAGCAGCGGAAGCATAGTGGACAGGTGGCTTATGTCTATTTATAGACTTAAGCAGAAATAGCGGAGATAGATTATCTATTTCTGATATGATAGTCATAGGTTTGACTTCATCAGAATAGGGGATGGATCTATTAAGAAGGTAGTAGGGTGTGATGTCCTGGTATTAGGATGACATACACAGAGTAGGAAGTGAAATTCCTATACTACGATCGGTTATATTTTGGTTGTCACACAGTGGTTTCTCCAGATAGGATATTAATCCAGTCCTGGAGAAACGATCGGAAGCGGTTTTAGAACATAAGTGGATGTTCTTGGGATATGATAACGGCAGCCTCAATCGGGAGACAGTTATCATTCCAGGCTTCTAAGGTGACCTGCATGACAGAGCGACTGTCAGAGTTATAGTTTTCCCTCTGACGAGGGACAGTAGTTTGGACAGGTGGTCCAGGTGGATACTGAGGGTGGCATGGCGCAGGATACTGATTAAGTTCAGTTGACGATACAGTCTGAGAAGTTTAGATTTGGAGTTCATTTATGAATTAGGTCCCATCAGATATCCAGACATATTCTAAGATAGGTATTGCTCATTTCAGGAGATGGCTTTCTCCGCGAACTTGAGATAAAGAGAGACATAGAAAGAAACATTAGGGCGGATCCACTCACTGAGGCTATTCCTCGAACGCATTAGTTTCGCAAACAGGTTTTGTGAGACTGATTAGTAGAGGAGTTGGGTGTTCGGTATCACACAGGCTATGAGTATGCGACATCGCAATAATTAGCCTTGAGTGCAAGTGGGAGATTGTTGGATATAGTGCCCTCAGAGTCAATTATTGGATCACAGGCATGTGATTGCAATGATTGAGAGAGGACCTATACCGTTAGAACGGTCTTACTCAAGATGATAGTATGCTATCTAGTTTATCTTTATCATCGTGTACTATTTCAGGTGACCTTACAGGTCACTATTGCACGTTGATAGAGCCCTTAGGATTCTTGCTTGACGGCCAGCAGTATGATGGCGATCATATACGTGGGAGCTGGGGTCTATAAGTACATCCTTAAATGGTCCCTAGTCGTGGGAGTTTTCGAGACAGGGCATCGATTCTCCAGAGTAGACTAGTGTATACAGTCGAGACCCCGACGAGGGGCGGTGGCCGGTCTCACAAGCCACTGGTGTCAGTTGGTTCACCTAAGATGTATACAGGTGCTCATTGGGTTATGAGTACACCGGACAGGACTCACCGGGAACATGCTAGTTGGTCTTATACGTGACGTCAGATAGCAGTTCCCTGGTAACATGTGTACAGGTTAGTTCATCGACCTGAGATCGTCATTTGTCTCGTGTGAGTTCCCACTGTACTTTGATTACTACCCTACCACGGCTCAAAGGAGTCGTGCAAACAGGTTTTAGTTGGGTACAGTCCCGAGCCACATGGAGGCAGTGAGCGGATTTGCAGGGGTTCGTCTTTTCCGGTATTGGGGATGAGGTCGCGCTGTGTCTAGGAGAGCTATTACACAAAGCTCTCGGCCGAGGCAGGAGATTTACTGGTAGGTATTCCAGTAGTATCTCAGGGTGTTCTGGGCCACACTCCAACACGACTTTTACCGCTTTTGGGGGTCTGACTTTTACCAACCCCCTAGGCCCGCCATGCGATGCTCATAGACGACCGGACCGGACTGTACGGATATTGTCACTGACAGGCTCAGTAGGGTGTCAGGATGAGTTCGCTCATCGACATCCCTTTTGGTCAATACCTGGTAGCCCGTTACGTATGGCTAATACCTCTGACGTGCTAGTGGTTAAATCCACAACCAAAGTGTTGACGAGTCTTTAGAGTCCCCCACAGACCGTTTTCTCAAGTTTCGGGCGAAACGCTGTGGAGGCCGTATGGAGATATGGCAGGGTTCGATCATATACGTGCGGTATTGCACGGATCATGATCGGACGGATAATACTAGCGGGCTTTGGTTTAAGCCGGATCCTAGTATTGTACAGTGTAGATTTTATCTCTTTGCATTTGTATTCGGTCGGAATACAAATGCGGGTATGTATATACAGTCGCGGGGTTTTCCTGTAATTTATTACGGGATCGATTTTCTGAAGTTGCCAGTTTGCATTCCGTTTCGGCCAGTTTTCCTTTGTTCCTCCATGGCCGGATTTTTGTAAGGAGAGGGGCTAATTTGTAAGTTTGCAAATTAGCAATTGTGGAGGGGGTTTCTTGTATATTGAGGCATTATGATGGGTATAGCATTATTAGATTCCTTTTGGATCAATTCTTTTGCATTAATGAGATGGGCTTTGTGAAAGGATGGGATGGGAAATTGATGTGATCTTTTTTTCTCGTTATCATACACTTTTCCCACTTGCATTATTCTTGCATTTTTCCTCCACCATTTGGAGTTAGGGCCGGCCACTTCTTGGGGATGAGAGAGGTTCATTCTGTGAGTAGGAAAAATCATTCATCTCTCACTTTTCATGCTACACAAATACTAGTTCACTCCAAAGTTCATTTTCTCCTACACATCTTTAATGGCAACTTCACTACCCCATGAGACAAACCATCCTACACTTATCCTACAGCACCCTGGGGAACGTCGGCTCGCCAACTTCGTTTCCGAGTTGCCTCGGTCCAGAGGTGGGAGCCCGTAAAAGAACCCGGCGATATGGTGTCTGTTCCGACGAGGAGATGAAGACCGGAGATTCCGCGAGGAGATCGGGATGGAGGCCGAAGACCGAAGGACATGGATCGCTCGGTATAGCATTCTACCCTTTCTCTTGTTGCTAGGTATAGGTTAATGGTTACGATCCGGGTTTTTAGGATGCGGTGGTGCCGGTTTAAAGTTAAGAAAATTTTCGTTTCCGCATTTTGGCCTCGGATAGACGGCCGGGGCGCTACCGTAGTCCTACAAATCGCTGTAAAATAAATCACGGTCAGATTTCAAATTGAAAGAAAACACCTGATGGACGAGATCTACCGTACCGGCTGTTGAAGGTGGCAAAACAGGGAGCACCGGAGGCGTGGCTATTCTTTCGCTTTCTCCTCCGAGCCGTGATACTGTGGTCAATATAAGGAAGGCTTAGCAACAAGAAGTCTACTCATAAAAAGGAGAAACACTAGGTGAAGAATATACTGACCAATACCGGAAGGTGGAACGACTTCCGATTGAAAGGAAAAATGCGGGTTTAGCACCTGGTATAAGTGGTCGAAAAGTACTCCTGCAGAGTCGTGACAATATATAGTCAATGCAAAGAAAATTGTATCCACAGTAAAGCAACTAAGTGAGAAACCCTTACCTTCCAAAATTTGAGGAGGCACAGAAGAAAGCGAAGGAACCGTGACCGTCAAAGTGGCGGCCGGCTATAATTCTTCAGCCAGCACAGCTTCAGGGTTTACCGCGTCTATGCTCAAGACAAACGAAATATCATTAGGGGGCTTAACAGGATTAAAAACTCAAAATATAATAACCCAAGGAGCACCCGATAAGTCAGAGACCGAAACCATGCCGAAAGCATCACCAAGTGTAACGGCTTCCTCATTTTCCCTCGGGGGTGTAGATTCCGCACCCATAGCTTCATCCTCTGACTCGACAGGGGCCATCGTAATGCTTGCGACACCCGCCAATACCAAGGAGCCACAAGGAGAAATAGCAGCAGTCTGGACAATCCCAGATTCCTAAGAAAGAGTGGTCACTTTGGGCTCTGCAATCATCAGCGTTTCACCTTCCATGCCACCTCCAGGACTCTGCCGTGCTTAAAAGAAAATGCATGTCATGATTTGAGGACTAAGTTCTAATAAGGGAATGGGCGTCATGTTACCTTGAAGTAGCTGTTCATTTTCCTCCCGAGCTGCACGTGCAAACTGTCTATGGGCGGTAGACAGAGCGGAAGGAGCGTCCACCAGAGGGATGTTAGAAGATGGGACATCGCTCGAACGTACACCCATGGCTAAGACAATTTTGCGTTCCCTTGCGGTGCGCTTTCTATGCTTCCTATCGACTTGGACCGTGTGAACCGACCTCCTTAACAGTTCCAACAGGGGGACGTCGTCGTCCAAATCGAGTTCAGCCTCCGGATCTGCTATGGCATCAATCATCGGCTGCTTCAGCAACGCTTCCTGTGGTGGCCTTGGGAGGGCCGCGGCCGTGATCGGTGGCTCTGGAAGCTTTGCTGCATCACCGCTTGGGATTGGCACTACACTTGAAACAACTTGGGTTTTGGTAGTTCCTGCAAGAAGGTGAAGAAAAGGGTCAGATCATGAATAAATAGAGTAAAGGTGTAATGAAACGAATTATACCAAGGCCCAAAGAAGCGCGGAGCCTCTCTTCTTCCTCGAACGTCCTGGAGGAAGCCGCGAAAGCCTCTTCGGCAGACATACCTATTGAAGAAGAGAGCGTTAATAAAAGCATAATAAGGGAAGAAAGGATAGGTGCAGAAGAATGTAAATGAAGTATACCCGACTCCACAATAGAGACCGACGCTGCTTCCTCGCGGGCTAGTCGCTTGGAAGCTGCGATGGTAGCCTGAAGATCAGTATCGGTTGCAGGCGTGTTAAACAAACCCTCATTGGTGGCATATTCGCACAAGCCCTCACTATAGGGAGCATGGGGCTTCTAGCCGAATACCACATCAGCAGAGAATAGAGATTTCTTCTTCTTCTGCGAATGGACACCAACAGCTGGTGGTAAAAGCTTTCGCTTGACAGGAATCTTCGGACGGCGAGTCCCAATCTCCGAACCAATACCCGATTCCGGGGACGCCACGGCTACCGCAGTCGCAGGAACATCTGGACAAAGCTTATCGGGAAAAGCTCGTGGGATTATAGCTATAGTGATTTCTCTTAAAGAAGGGCGAATGGCTGCTTGTCGCTTCAAAGGGACCGCTGGATTACCGGCCGGGACGGCATCCTTATGGTCGAGTAGCAGCCGCCTCTCTTCCTGTTCATCACAAAAAACTGCATTTTAATACCACTCATTCATTATATGTTTTGTTATATATCGGTACTATTAACCAGTATCTTCTCAGTAAATACAGATTACTGGTATCTGTGACACAATACTGGAAACACACTCAAAATCATGAATATAACGTTTGTGAGCCGACACTGCAACCGGAACTGCAAACCGATCAATGACCAAAGAGTTCTTTTGCAAATAAATGTGTGCATACAATTTTGGTCCAACACAATGCAAGTATACACATGCTCTTTGGCACTAGGACCATGGTGGGGCTGCTTATGGCACATGGTGGGCACACATAGGGGACATGAATGATAAATGCAAAAAGTTGTGATGTGATATAAATCTACATTGTTCCCTCCAAATTCCTGAATGCAGACCATGTTCATATAGACAAATCAAACAACACCAGTGGTATTGTCGAGAGAACACGTCATCACAGAACCAATACGAGCCCCAAACCACTCAACAAAACCGGCGAGATTGATCAAAAAAACCCGGCCCCGCCGGTTTTTGCTTGCCCAATGCTCCCCATTTTTCTTCTAGCCCTCCCTTGCTGTCACATCATCTTATTTTTATTATTTGTTTAATCTTATTTTGGGCCTATAAATACAGATCAGTGAGAAAAGGTAGGCGGATACTTTTTGAGCCAAGACTTGATACACAACTCTTTTTCATTTTGTTTTAGTTCTTGTACATAGCTAGTTCAGCTTGAGTTCTTTGCCTTGTCTTGATCTTGCAACCTCTTCATTGAGCTTGCAAGTTTAAATTTTGGTTATTGAACTCAAGGTTTGTATCATCACTTGAAGATTAATAAATCTTTCATTTTGCTTTTTGGTTCTTAGTATTTCTATTGCTTTTACTTACTTACATTTTATTCCTCGCCATTTACTTATTTGCAATGTTGTTCTATTCTTTTCTTTTATCATTTCATTTGCTTTTTCTTTTTGTTATTTTGATGGTTTGTAAATAATGATATTGTTAGGAAAAAGAATGGTATTGTAAGTTAAGGTTTTCTTTTCTCATTTCCTGTGCCCGACATTTTCCTATTGAACTCTGCTCAAACCTTATGCAAGCGCTCCGTTAGGCACCCTACCCTACCAAGGTATCGCTGATTCCTAACTGTGACCGATTGCGTTCGGTTTAACCGGAGGAGAAAGTCAAGAGATAAGAACGTGCGGACAAGGGTCAATAACCCGGATTTCACTAATACCATGCTTAAGCACCCTAATCCACGTTGTTTCCGATTGCTCTAGCTTCAATGGTCAAGCTCGGCACAAAAGATTGAGTACGGACTTCCCTAATTTACACTAACCTATCTATTCCTAACAAACTTATACTTTGCATATATAAACACATAGGTTAGAAACGAACCTTTCCAAACCTTGCATTAACCCATCATAACAAGAACGCAAAACACATTGTCTCCATGCGGACGACCCGTACTCATCGCGGTTAGCTATATGCGACGCCGTCTTGATTGCGGTTAACTTTAGAACTTAAATACGACACGCCGAAAGCGTGCCAATCAAATGGCGCCGTTGCCGGGGAAACGGTAACGTTTTTATTCTTATTATTTTGGGTTAATCTCTGTACATCTTGTTTATATCTCTAACACCATTCTAAAAACAAACTAAAAATCGAAAAAATTTCATAACCAAAACAAAAATTGACCATTCTAACATTTTGTTCTCTGGAAATTGGACATGCTAACATTTTGGGACTAATTAAAAAAGTTAAACAATAACATTGAGACGCTAGTAGAACAATTAGATCACAGAAAAAATTTGGAGCCCTTATTCAACAAGTGGACCGGCGAGATCTTATAAAAATCCGGCGCCGCCGGTTAGTTCATCTCCTTCTGCTCCCAAATTTTTCTCTGTGCTCTAGTGTTCTATTATAATCCCAATTTTATGGTTTGATTTTTTTAATTATATATGTGCAGGAGTTTGGGCATTCATATCGCTTTTTCGCACTAAAAATCCATTTTTCCGACATTTCTAGATTTTGACAGATTTGCGAAGTGTACATTCAAAGTTAAGGTGATTGCGAAGTACAGTGCCAAAGATTCGGGTAGTTTGACCCGCGCAAGCGAACTTTTCAAGCTAACCGGATTCAATTCAATGAGGGTTTCTTAACCCGAAAACTTATCGGTACGTATTTCCTAACACATTCTTTCTCAAATCCGACGCATCCAATATACAATCTTTGCAAGTTCGCTGTCAAACACTAAAAGCTGTAGGGTTACTAGGCACTCTCACAAGAGTCTATAAGGCATCAACCATGCCCGATTTAAAATTTAGACGTGCCGAACAACCCTAACCAAGATCTTAGACTGAAGATTAGGCGAAACAAAGCATGTAAACAACTTTATATCTAAGAGTTAGGGGTTACAACCTTTGTAGTCCGTTCCTTCACTTCTAAAGCTCCGTGTTGAGGTCCCTACGCTGCGATCATCGAGTATCTAGACTCTAGAGAGGCTCCATAAAAGAAAGATGCAAGCTTACTTCCGATCTTCGATAACTAAGATAATCTACCTTGAAGAAACTCAAACCCAAGCTCTTGTTTTGATAATCAAGTATTAGCAAAGTAAACACCCTAATCTAAACGGTTATAATAGATGAGGATGATGAAGTAGGAATTTAGCTCTCATTTTTTTTCTATTTCTCACTCATTTTTATCACATCACAAAAAGCTAGAAAGCTTTTTCAAGCAAGAAGAAGGAAGAAGAAGAAGAAGCAATCTCTTTGTGATATAAAAACTCTAGTGTGGTTAGAAATGCAACCATGGGTTAAGAATGAAGTCTTAACCCATGTAGAGAGTTAACTATGGTGAAGGGTTGGGTTAGGTTAAGCAAATATCTACACAAAATATCCAAAGTCAAAGTCAAAGCTTCAAGAAGCTTCTTGAAAACATTATGCATGCTTAACCCTAATTCAAACCCTAACCACAATTAAACTCCACAAAACATGTTGCATTTATAACCTTAATATGTTACAATATTATATATCACATATACAATATTTATTGTAACAAAATAAAATAATACAATTAACATATATCACATATATATCAATGTATTACCTGAGTGAGAAAAAGAATCTATAAGTAAGCTTATATTAGTTAATGTAATTTAATATATCAAATATATAATTATACATTAAATTATCGAATCAACACTTGATCCGATAATCCGGCTATTTCACAAATAACCGACTAAAATAATCTGTATCAGTTCATCGAATCAACACTTGATCCGATGACCCGGCTATATCACATATACCCGGCCGATATCTCAAATCGCGAGAATCTAATACGGTATCACATACACGTATTTTTCTCGGTCCCGCACATATCACATATGTGCTCCTACTCCGTTTTGCCCAAGCCAGGAAACCTCTGTATAGGACTCTAAAGAATCGTCAATACGCCGGCAGTAGGTGATGATCATATCAAACACCCACAAGCTGCAAGCAGTCAGCTAAACGTAACAGCCATCCAGGTATTGAACGATCAGAAAATCAACAAGCAAGCCTGTACTTTCTCCCGTGAATCCAATCAGTAACACTCCCGTACAGTCCGGTCTCTTCGTCTGATATGTCGCATATCTCGCCTAGGGGTGGTAAACGTCAGACCCCAGTAGCTTGATAAGTCGTATGGATATGAGGTCTATAACAGTTCGAGAAACTACTGATAACACTTACCAGTAAATCTCAGCAACTCTTGCCATGGATTTCCAGTTATAGCCAATTGAACACAGTGCAACATACACTCCCTATACCGGGAGAGACGAATCCCCTCCTATCGCTCATTGCCTCCATGTGATTTGGGACTGTACCCAAAAACCACCTTTTTGCACGCCCTCTTGGACTTGGTATGATGGAAATCAAAGCACAGTGGGAATCACACAAGACTCTATAATGATCTCGGGTCTACAGACTAACCTGTACCAGTGTCACCAGAGAACTGCCATCTGACGTGAGGTATAATACCATCTGGGAGTTCTCGGCGAGTCCGTCCAGTGTACCCAGTCTCCACTGAGCACCCGTATACCTTCTTTGATGTCAAACATCAATGGATATGGGATCATCCATCACCCATCATATGGGTCAAGAAGCGCATACGCTAGTCTACTCTGGAGTATCGATGCCCTGTCTCGGTACTCCCACGACTAGGAACATTTGAAGGATGTACTTGGCGACTACACTGTCCCCACTTGTATGTTCCGCATCATAGTCCTGGTAGTCAAGTACTTATCCTAAGGGCTTTAGCAACATGTAACATAGAGACAATCAGAGTACATGTTAAGATAAAGGGTAACCAGATAGCATACTATCATATCGAGCAAGAAAGTCCTCCCTATATATGTCCAAGCATCCACTACAATATACATCATATGTACAGTGATAGCCTCTAGGGCATACATATAACTAAGGGATCTTGAAGGATGTACTTATGGAATACCATGTTCCCACTAGTATGATCCTCATCATAGTCCAGGTAGTCAAGTACACATCCTAAGGGCTTTACCAACATGTAACAGAGATACAATCAGAGTACATGTTAAGATAAAGTACAACCAGATAGCATACTATCATGTCGAGCAAGAAAGTCCTCCCTATATACGTCCCAGCATCCACTACAGTATACATCGTATGTACAATAATGGACTCTAGGGCGTACATATAACTAACAATCTCCCACTTGCACTAGGGCCATCTGTTGTGGTATCGCATACCCAACAATTCGCTGTGGTTGAAGTATCTCATACTCAACCATCCCATAAAAGTCTCTACTGGGAAAAAGGCCATTGTGAGTGGATCCGCGCTTTTTTTCTCTGTGTCTACTCTCCTAACCTCGATCTCCCTTGAGATCAACCATCTCCATGGTCAGGCGATATTGCCTAAGAATATGTCTGGATCTCTGATGGGATGGGGGTTCCTTGGCAAAAGCCAGAACTCCATTGTCATAAAATGGTAGGAACGAAGTTCATCTCATGAACATATATATCTCCAGGCTGGCTCTTTGGTAGCATCCTTGGTAACGATGTATCTTGCCTTTAATCATCTAGTAAGTCACGGTATCTAGCTTGGAACTCTTCCAACATACCGTCCCTCCACTGAGGGTAAAGACAATGCCTGCGACTGACATTCAGTCGTCCTTATCACTCTGGAATGTTTCCAGTGATTCTCTCCAGGATCGATTGATACCATCTCACTACAACTAGTGAGAATCCTAACATCCAATTAGATCTATCTCATAGATCCATAACTCAAGATTTAGGAGGTATCACCTTGATCCTATATGGAGAATCTTTGTGATAAGAGGAGATTGACCGAGTGTAGCATAGGAAACTCCTTCCCTATCAAGAGTATGTCATCCACGTACTCTACGAGGATCACCACCATACTCTCTACTACCTTTTTGTATATACAAGGTTCATCTACCATTTTGATGAAGTCAAACTCTTTGACTACCACATCAAAACAGACGTTCCAACTCCGCGATGCCTGATTTATCACATAAAATAACTTGCACACGTTTCCGCTGCTCCCACGGTCTACGAAGCCCACTGGCTGTGTACTTATAGATGCTCTCTTCTAAATCATCCTTTAGAAAAGCAGTCATGACACCCAACCACCAGATATCGTAGCCATGGTATGTAGCAGTGGCAAGTAGGATCTGGATGGACTTAAGCATAGCTTTGAAAGTCTCAACTTTTCCATGTACACCAAGTAATCTTCTCAAGATATACTTGCTCCTGATGGGGATTTAACCCTTTAGATAAAGCAACCAAAGTCCATATTTTGTTGGTGTATAAGGATTCCATCTCAGATCGCTAAGCATCCAGCCATTCTCACAGAGTCCCGCTCCTGATGGCCAGCTCGAAACTGTTGGGTCATCATCTCATGATGCAATCCTCGCTCCTACTGTCATAGAGAAAACCGAAGTATCTCTTAGATGGGTGAGGAACCCTACTAGATCGGCGGAGAGGCTAAGGTTCGTTGGAAACTATTGAATCCTTTGGTTCTACCAAATCATCAGCTGCAGTTTGTATAGCTGGAACTCTTTCCAGTTCTACCTCATGACTAATAATTTCTTCACAAGAAATTCCCTTTCACAAAGGTGGCATGCTGAGAAACAAAACATTTTTTGTTCTTCGGTTTGGTAGAAGATATTCCCTTGCGAATGCTTAGGATATCCAACAAACTTCCACAGAACTGACTTTGCCTAGAGCTTGTCCGGATTTTGCTTTTAGACATAGGCCGGACAACCCCAAATCTTAACTTACTTAAGATATGGGCTCTTCCCATTCGATATCATATATGAAGTGGTAGGTAACTGATTTGATTGGAACCCTATTCAATAGGTGTGCAACTTCTCAAGTGCATAACCCTAAAAGAAAATAAGCAACTCAGTAAAACTCATCATAGAGCACACCATATCACATAGGGTGTGATTGATCCACCCCGATACACCGAGGTGCTGTGGTGTATTCGGAGGAGTAATGCTGAGAGAGAATCTCATTCTCCTTTAGAATAGTCCAGGAATTCCGTGCTCAAGTATTCTCCTCCTTGATCACATCAAAGAACATAATACATATACTCGTTTTTGGTTCTCTACTTCTTACTTATATTCATTGAATTTCTCAAAAGTTCCAGACTTGTGTTTCAACAGGAACATATGTCCGAATCTTGAGTGATAATCAATAAATGTAATGAAGTACAAAGAACCGATCTTGGCATATGTAGACAGGGGACTTTCATACATCAGCATGTATCAATCCCAAGAGTTCATTAACTCTTTTTCTGTTTCAAATAAATAGAGCTGTGGTCATTTTATCTTTGTGACATAACTGGCAAGTTTTACAAGATGTAAATCCAAACTAATTTAAATATGCATCTTTATGTAACTTTAGCTAGTCGGGTCGCATTGATATGACCTAATCTACAATGCCTCAAGAAGGATTCGTTCATTTCTGAACTCCTCCTCTTGTGTGTGTTCTGTACGTTAAAAACTGTGGTTTGATTTAGAACGACTATGCTTTTAGATAACGTGCCTGAACCGATCAACTCTTGATATAGGAAATGTTCAAAACATTATCCAACAATACAAAGTTATATCCTTCTTTACTAATAAAGAGACTGATATGATGTTGTATATCAGGTTCGGTATCTAATAACATTCGTTCAGAATCAATGTATTCTGGTAATACATGGTGATAACTGCCAACAGTCTTGGCTGCAACACTTGCATCATTTCCAACTCTTAAAACTTATCACCCGTTCTCAGTTCTCTACCTTTCTGTAGCCTATGTAACAAATTACATTTGTGGGATCCTGATCCGGTATCTCATACCCAGGACGTAAAGGATATTGAGAAACAGTTCTGTGTAATGAACACACCCGAAGAAGATGCATCAACATGTACTTTCTTCGTTTGGGCGGCACGGGAATTCTGGTAATCCCCTATTTCCTGCTCTGTCTTATAACAATTATAAGTTGGAGCGGGACCAACGTTCCCTAGCGCAGTATAACAAGCAGGTTCAGTCAATACATCCGTATTATTATTTTGATTAAGGCATGACATAGTCGTAACCAGGAGAGAGAGAGAAGAAAACACTCAGCGTATGCTCTTGCAAGATTAGATTGGTTATCAATATATCTAATCAGGATGTCTCACACTGTTTTAGTCAAATTTTCCTTCAAACCCTAAAAGGAAAGACCAGCTGGGATTAATTACACCCTATAAGTTCGCCAATCTTTCAGTCAGGCCAGTGCCGGTACTTTGAGGGAGGTTCCCCGCACTTTCGCACGGACCTAATTAAAATAAACCTCGTTTTTCCAGGGGCATAACCCCGTTGACACCTTTCTAGAGACCTACTTGATCTGCTAATTGTAATGTGCAAAACTCTTCCAGGAGTAACTCTTACTCGCAGCGGGTATCGGGATCCAACTATCTCATAGAAGGTATGCAATCTCATTGCAAATTTCAACACTTGAAATTCCCAATAATATTTTACCCCTAGTGACTTATGACCTTAACTATGGTCAACAAATCATAAGCACTAGTCAAGTTCTAACCTTCATTTCTTGATTAAATAGATCCACCCACATGACCCTTAACTAAGGTCAATAAAGTCACATGATTGTCCTAACTAATCGCATCATATGCTATATAGGAAGTCATCACTTAGCTACCGTACACTGTGCCTTAACTAAGGTCAAAAAACACAGCACGAATACTAAGTACTCTACTTCCTAAAATGACGGAGGGTTACGACAGGTTTTTAAGAAAACCTTTTGCGCAATGAACTTGATATCGTTGTAGAATCGAGTGATTTTTAAAAAGGAATGTTTTTGAGGCCTTTTCTAGTTTTGCTAAAGAGGTCACTCCCGGTGAAGGGATCGTCGGCTCTTTCCTCATCGAATAAGGTGCAGGATATTTCACAAATATCACTATGCAAAGCAAAAACTATATAAGCAATCAAAAGACAAACCGTGTTTGTAGCATCTGCTAGTTTCGCTAAAGAGGTCACTCCCGATGAAGGGATCTCGGCTCTTTCCTTATCGAATAAGGTGCTGGATGTTCTACAAGGAACACCGCTATGCAAAGCAAGAACTAGAGCTACCTATTTTTGAGATAAGTTTCTACAACATCTTTAGGTTTCTTTTAGTTTCATTAATGTCATTAATGAAGTCCCATTTTATTATGCTTCACAAGCATCACATTTGAAACGAAATCAACAATATACAATATATATCTCATATATATAATATAAACATTTGTCTCACGCAGTAATATAATCTCATCACAGAACATTGCAGCAGAAGAACATATATGAAATATTGGATATACTAGGACGTCCGTGTTTTAATACGAGCCTGTATAAAACACGGATTCCACGGTCGCGATGAATAGCCAAACCCACATCCCTAGACCCCTACGAGAGTAGCAAGCAACACTGCCAATTCGAGGGTTACGAGACCTGGTCTTGACTCCTCGAGATAGTCTCCCACTGGACCCTAGAACCCAGTTACTTGTGCTCCCCGCCTTGGGTCTACCTAATGCGGAAAAGTAAATAATATACAATGGTGACATCATCCTCAGCCCGGAAGTGCCCCAATAAATGAATATTACATACAAATGAATTTTACATGAATGAAAAAGAAAAACTCTCATCTCACATAAAACCCCCGGCTATTCAAAACGCGACTATCCAATATAACATATCACAGCAAAACATAATATCTCATATCATCAATGTAAGCAAGTATGCGTATCCCGATTGTCGTTGATGTACAGCAACGAAACCGGCGATACACCACATACTACGCTTACGGTCGCAGAAAAGAAAGTGTAAAACTACAACAGTTGGAATCCGCAACCTCCTTAGATATCTCATGCCTAACCAAATGAATTCCTTAGACATCGCATGCCTAACAATTATAAACCTTGCATTTTGGTCTCGATCTCGAAAACACTTTTCAATATCAAGTCGAGCAATTCAACAAGATTCCCGACATCCTAATCGAATGCTCGTCGCAAAGTTTAGTAGACGGCCGCACCCCCGGATGCCGTCGACGAAGTGCACTAAGGCGGAACACCGCTGCCGCGTACACCCGAACGGATGCTTTTGGCGACGGGGTTCTCCTACAGTCACTCGGTCGGGGCTATGGGGCGTGGCTGTCTATTAAGTTTATCCGGCGAGTATCCACGTACGCTACTTGATTGCGACGGACTTTTGATCACATCAAAATCCCGTGGCAACCGATCAATTGAGACTAAACTGCTAGATTTATAACATTCAAATTATTTATCTCATAACTACTTGTGGATTCCAAATATTGTATCACATTCCAGATAAATAGACAATATTAAACTTTCCGATTGAATAATCAAACACCCAAGTTTTCCCAAATAATTCTCAACACTTGAAATTAGTTTAAAAGCATCCATCACATGCCACAGTACCAATGGTCCAGCCGTAGAAGGGTCAAACCAACGCCTCACATGTAGCAGCGCCGTACTGTCCCAAACCCTAAGGTTCAAAGATAGTTCAGACGGTTAAATAATCGAGTTACGGTTTGTGTTCTTCTAGAGGGTCCACCACGTTACTTGCACGATTTAGAACGTTCTTAAACTACGGAAAAATCCAACACTTGGAAATTTTCCGGCAGGGGAAAAAGTGAGTTATTGATATCCGTTCGAACTTTTTAACACGTTCTAAAATTACCCGGAAAAAAAAATAAACGAAGTTAAACTTTCCGATCGAATCAACGAGTTCCCAATACAACCCAGAAAACTCAACACTTGAGTGTAATTAAAAAATTCCTAGAAGCATCAGGAAGTGCCTACAGATGTTACTGTGCAAACAGTAAACCCTAATTCTCCTATACGGCCACGGAACCGCCGCGCAAGGCATGGTATTGCCGCGGTTCCGCGACGCTTTAGTGGGATTAGTGTCTCGTTTTGCACAGTAATTCCTAAAATACCCTGCTTAATTTTCTGAGTATTTTTAATACAGAAAAAATCAACATTTGAAAAAATTTCCAGAAACTAGGGTTTTACGGGTATTCGGAGTTCGATCGGATTTTAAACTTCGCCTAGACTTCGCCTAAAGCTCTAGCTTGGCTCTGATACCACTATAGGGTTACTAGGCACTCTCACAAGGGTCTATAAGGTATCAACCATGCCCGATTTAAAATTTAGACGTGCCGAACAACCCTAACCAAGATCTTAGACTGGAGATTAGGCGAAACAAAGCATGTAAACAACTTTAAATCTAAGAGTTAGGGATTACAACCTTTGTAGTCCATTCCTTCACTTCTAAAGCTCCGTGTTGAGGTCTCCGCTGCGATCATCGAGTATCTGGACTCTAGAGAGG
Source organism: Agapanthus africanus (assembly GCA_030015575.1). Taxonomy (NCBI): domain Eukaryota; kingdom Viridiplantae; phylum Streptophyta; class Magnoliopsida; order Asparagales; family Amaryllidaceae; genus Agapanthus; species Agapanthus africanus. The sequence goes on along the minus strand of CM057349.1, from coordinate 401,342,451 downwards.
CTCCACAAAAGAAAGATGCAAGCTTGCTTCCGATTTTCGATAACTAAGATGATCTACCTTGAAGAAACTCAAACCCAAGCTCTTGTTTTGATAATCAAGTATTAGCAAAGCAAACACCCTAATCTAAACGGCTAGAATAGATGAGGATGATGAAGTAGGAATTTAGCTCTCATTTGTTTTCTATTTCTCACTCATTTTTATCACATCACAAAAAGCTAGAAAGCTTTTTCAAGCAAGAAGAAGGAAGAAGAAGAAGCAATCTCTTTGTGATATAAAAACTCTAGTGTGGTTAGAAATGCAACCATGGGTTAAGAATGAAGTCTTAACCCATGTAGAGAGTTAACCACGGTGAAGGGTTGGGTTGGGTTAAATAAATATCTACACAAAATATCCAAAGTCAAAGTCAAAGCTTCAAGAAGCTTCTTGAAAACATCATGCATGCTTAACCCTAATTCAAATCCTAACCACAATTAAACTCCACAAAACATGTTGCATTTATAACCCTAATATGTTACAATATTATATATCACATATACAACATTTATTGTAACAAAATAAAATAATACAATTAACATATATCACATATATCAATGTATTACCTGAGTGAGAAAAAGAATCTATAAGTGAGCTTATATTAATTAATGTAATTTAATATATCAAATATATAATTATACATTAAATTATCGAATCAACACTTGATCCGATAATCCGGCTATTTCATAAATAACCGACTAATATAATCTGTATCAGTTCATCGAATCAACACTTGATCCGATGACCCGGTTATATCACATATACCCGGCCGATATCTCATATCGCGAGAATCTAATACGGTATCACATACACGTATTGTTCTCGGTCCCGCACATATCACATATGTGCTCCTACTCCGTTTTGCCCGAGCCAGGAAACCTCTGTGTAGGACTCTAAAGAATCGTCAATACGCCGGCAGTAGGTGATGATCATATCAAACACCCACAAGCTGCAAGCGGTCAGCTAAACGTAATAGCCACCCAGGTATTGAGCGATCAGAAGATCAACAAGCAAGCCTGTACTTTCTCCCTTGAATCCAATCAGTAACACTCCCGTACAGTCCGGTCTCTTCGTCTGATATGTCGCATATCTCGCCTAGGGGTGGTAAACGTCAGACCCCAGTAGCTTGATAAGTCGTGTCGATATGAGGTCTATAACAGTTCGAGAAACTACTGATAACACTTACCAGTAAATCTCAGCAACCCTGGCCAGGGATTTTCAGTTATAGCCAATCGAACACAGCGCAACATCAACTCCCTATACCGGGAGAGACGAATCCCCTCCTATCGCTCATTGCCTCCATGTGATTCGGGACTGTACCCAAAAGCCATCTTTTTGCACGCCCTCTTGGACGTGGTATGATGGAAATCAAAGCACAGTGGGAATCACACAAGACTCTATAACGATCTCGGGTCTACAGACTAACCTGTACCAGTGTCACCAGAGAACTGCCTTCTGACGTGAGGTATAATACCAACTGGGAGTTCTCGGCGGGTCCGTCCAGTGTACCCAGTCTCCACTGAGCACCCGTATAACTTCTTTGATGTCAAACACCAATGGATATGGGATCATCCATCACCCATCATATGGGTCAAGAAGCGCATACGCTAGTCTACTCTGGAGTATCGATGCCCTGTCTCAGTACTCCCACGACCAGGAACATTTGAATGATGTACTTAGCGACTACACTGTCCCCACCTGTATGATCCGCATCATAGTCCTGGTAGTCAAGTACTCATCCTAAGGGCTTTATCAACATGTAACATAGAGACAATCAGAGTACATGTTAAGATAAAGGGTAACCAGATAGCATACTATCATGTCGAGAAAGAAAGTCCCCCCTATATATGTCCAAGCATCCACTACAATATACATCATATGTACAGTAATGGCCTCTAGGGCATACATATAACTAACAAAAGCAACTAACCTGTATTTGTTGCAGTGTTGTGCATAAACATAAAAAACGGTTGTTTGATACTTTGAATAACTTTTTCGCTTTGCATCCATTAATACGGACTTAAGGGCTAGAGAAAGCCACAACATACGGTAAAGGATTTCATCACCTTTTCTGTGGCCCACAAATCACGAAATTTAGCATAACGTTTACCCGTACAAATTTTAAAAGGAACTAGACTTTAAGCCTTAAGGACTTCGCGCTCATTAGGAGAAGTTAATTGTGTTTAGAACACCATTTAACGGTATATCGTTCATGGGGTGTCTAGGAAAGTGTTCATGGTGAAACCGCCAAAAGATAAAAGGTAATCTAATTAAGGAACTTCACGAAAACGTTGGAAAACTTCTCCTAATCTTTGCACTTACCTGGCCTCGTGATCAGTATATCTTGAGCCCGTTTCTCGACACAGTTTTACTTCGACAATCAAGTTCTTGAGCAGGTCTAGTTGACCTAGGCGAAACCTAGACCGATTAGATGTGTTGTATTGTGTCGTGATTATTTTTTGTCTTTGTCTTTTTGTGTGTATATTTCATACTTTTGTTGATAACTAACATAAAAAAAGCCAAATTCTTTTTCCTCTCTTTTTATTCTCTTCATATCATGGGCACCCCACATAAACCAACTCTTGCCGAACTTTGGTACCCACAGCCAGATATTACTTCTTACGGTTCTTGTTTTGGCCAAACTTCGAACGATCCATCCATGCCCAAAATTTCATTGAAAGATCGAATAAACGCGTCTAGGACAAACAATTGGACTCCGCAATCCACCTTGTATCAACCGTTTCAACCTCCCCTACCTTCTTACGTTGATACCCCTTTTGAGAGTCATGTTGCAACTCCGAAACCCATGTCCATCGCTGACCGAATTGAATAATCTCGTAGCCGATCTTTCACTCCTTTCACCACTTCCAATTCTTTTGATCAATAATTCCAATCACCTCCTTATCATAACGTTGATCTTAATCCTGTCCAACCATTCGATTCCTACCAGTCCTACCCGACTTTTACACCTTCCCTAGACATTGCTTCTGAACAGCCATTTGGGAGTTTCACGTATCCAAACAATTTTGAATCTTTTAGTGAAACCCCTTCATAGCCCATGTCTAGTCTTGAACAGTCATTGGAAGAATTTTGGATAGCGTCATGCCAACAGGTGATGGATTTGAATATGTCTATGGCCTCCCTCATACAACCTAACGAACCGGTAGCTAGTTTCCAACTAGCACCAAATTTTCTAATGTATGATGAGGCGATAGGACATATTGAGAATTTGAGTAATGAAAGTGAGCAGTCCATCCTTCCAAATCAAACCTACCCGTTCCAAATTGAATTCCAGAACTCCGGTTTTGAAAATCTATCGAGTGTCCTAAACGATTCACCGATTGAAGATAGAACGTTTGACGAGTTGTGCGACTTTGTAGTGTTTGAATTAGCTGATTGTGAAGGGTCCCTTTCGAGTGAAACCTGATTGACACGAAATAGTGTGTTTGTAGTTAACCGCAATCAGAACAGTGTCGCGCGTAGCTAGACCGAGGTGAGTACGGGTCGTCCTCTGGAAAACGTGGAAGCTTTTACTTTTACTTTAGATGTGTTGAGAAAGAGAGGAGGGATAAAGAATTTTTATGGAATGGTTTCTAGATCTACGTTAAATAAGAATGTAAAATATAGATCTAGATTATTTTAAAGATGTAATTAATATAATAAGAAGGCTTGTAGGGTTCGTTAGGATTTAGTAGTTATGGACGATTAATTAAAAGTTACCCTTTTTATCCATTAATAGATTTAGAACTAGAATGACGGTGATGCGTGTAGATTAGGGTTTCTGGAGGGAAAAGGAATCCCACTCGTAACCCTTATCTCGACACGGAACTCCGTTCATATCTAGCCTTTACAATCATTAATCTAATCTCTAATCGTGGTCGGAACTAGCAAGGAATTGCTAGCGCGCCCGATTAGGATGTTAATGATTATTTTGATAAAGTTCCTAAACTTTATAGGACTTAAAAAGGGTTTAATTATTTTCATCGTCCATTAGCCTACCCTAATCCTACGAACCCTAACAAGCGGAGAATTACTCGCGCATGTTGAGAGAAGAAGATGAAAAGATAGAGAGGGAAAACATAATGTAAAATGCAAAAGAATTAAATAAAACAACTACCTTTATTAATCAACTTGAACAATCTACACTTTGATTCCTTAGAAAATGATTACAAAGACTAGTTTGCTTCTCGATCTCTTCCAAGGGGGTAGATGAACCGTTGATGATCAGCCTGGATGCGTGAGCGTCAGGGGCTTCGTGATCTCTTCGGCTTGATGATTTTTCTAAGAGGCCCTCGGTGCCCTTTTATAGTGCAAAGCCAGAATCTTTTAGATGAAAAGTTGGTAAAATATTTCAGTAATCAATCTCCCAAAATCTTGTATTCCAACTCATCAATAGTGCGGCGGATCCGCGGCCCAAGGGTGGGTTTGGCCGCGGATCCGCGGCCAATGATAGGGATCTTTTGATCATATTTCTCTGGCTCTCTGATGGTGACATTTGGCAATCCTAGGCATCTTTAGAATTCAGAAATCATCTCTCTGTTGCTTTCAGACTTGGTCTCCAAGTTTGCTTCTTAATTTGGCAAGTTTTCTTCAACAAATTGATTTGTTTGTTAAATTCTTCATAACAACTTGGAAATATTCTGCACAACAACTCAAATAAGATTTTAGTAGACCTAGTTCTACTAGGATTAGATCAATAATATTATTTGCATACATTTTCCTACCAAATGATAATTAAAATATATTAACACATGGAAAATAATGTTTTTACACATAAACCCTCATATGTATAATATATTATAATAAAGTCCTTTTTTAATATAAAAATGGTAGGAAAAATATACTACAAATGTGCAGTTTTATCGACTGAACAAATACCCCCAAACTTATCTTTGATCGTCCCGAGCAAACTAGTTTATTTAAGAGGAGAAAAAGAAAGGAGAAAACTAAGCACACTTTCGTTGGCAAACACGATTGCACTGAGCACGTGCAACAAGCCGTTAAACCTCTAGGTGTCCCTAGTAGGAGGAGTGTTGTCTCCTGAGGGTTTTCAGCGGATTACACCCACAAAATCCTATAATAAAAGAGAGATGGTGAAATTTACATATAAAGATAAGAACCATAAAAGAAAGACTTTGAAAATAAGAGTTTCCAATCATACTAGCTTTTCAGTTGTCATGAGCCCTATCTTAATAGTCATGAAAAAATGTTAGAAATCACATCATCCCTCAATAAAACATCGTCTTTATTCTTCATTCCTACCTTTCATCCAAACACTGATCATATAACCCCACGTGTGTGTAAAGAACATCCCTACACTCGGAGAATTCAATTCAAGCTATCATACTCTTGTCCATCTACCTTAGTACTTTTTAATTTGATGAATATTATGATTTGCTCACACATTTTCATGCGACCGTTAATACTTCTTGAGGTACTAACCGACCGATTACTCATGTGCTTGCTGATTCGGTGATAATATTTTCCTCGTCTTGCACCACCTAAGGCTTAGCAGTGACTCCCAGACCAGTTGGCCTTAGGGCACTAGGTGAAGAGGCACCCTCGCTATATTTTTTTATTGCTGCCTTGGCGATAACAAAACCAGTGTTCATTTTTTTCTTTTCACCATTTTTATATTTTCTTCATTTTTTTATTTTTTTCATTTCCTTCATACTTTGGCTTTTAGACAAGAGCATTTCAAGGTATCCTCTACTATCCCGAGTTTCAAGACGTGTGTAAGTGCAAATAGTAGGGTATCAACATTCAAATGTTTGGCTTCCAGAATGGAAACTATTTTTCAGACTTATTTTTATCCTCAGATTAGTGACTTCCTTCATCTTACTAACCCTTGGGACAACGGCTCATAACTACTTATTACTAGTTCGTTTAAGAAAACTTCTAATTTTCTTGGTTTTCTTAAACTATTCCTATCTTTTGGATGTAATTTTTCACTTTCTACTCTTTTGTTATAATTTTTTTTTTAAATTTTTTGAAAATGTTGTGCTTATACAAAATATGATGCAAATTGATGTGTAAATAAGCACAAACCTCCCCCAAACCTGTTTACAGCAGTGTCCTCACTGATGTCATCCGTTAAGCTCAAAAACCTGTAGACTTGGGAGGAAATTATTAATGGGGGAAAGAATATATGAAAGTGAAAATGCTCCCCCAAACTTATTTTTGGCTCACAAATTTGAGGACAAAGTTATGATCAAGAGCCAAAAATATACCCCCCCTCAAACATGAGTTAGACAATATGAAGCATTTTAAGAGGGGGTGAGTCATTTGGTCAAAGTAAGGCTTTACAAAGACCAAAAGTTAACACCAACCATTCAAAGATTTTATCAGTATATCGTATAGGTTGGTGGAAGAATGTGTTGTATCGACTCAAGAAAAAGTGGGGAAGGCATAAGAGGTGGTCTGGAAAGGGTTTGAAATTAGAGAAAAGAAAGAATGAGGATGAATGTGAATGATTAGAAAGAAGGAATGGTGACGGTTCAACCTCTAGAGGTGGAGATTGATCAATCACAAAATCCGTATTGTTTAAAAATTCAAGTTCGTCAGCAAAAAGTTCTTCAAAACTTTTATCAATAATGTGATTGAACATTTTGCTATCAAAGAGTTTTATGCCAGAATTTATTCTACTTGATTCATAAAAAATCACTGAGGTAGAGGACTCGAAAAACTCATCTACCTCTTTTTCAAAAATATCCAAATCAAGTTGAATTTCTGGTATTATTGAACGTGAATTAACAGATTGTGATTTATCAAAACTCACTGAAACTATAGGAACAGAAGAAGAACCGGAGAAAGTAGAAGGTGAAATGGGTAAACAAATTGGTATGTCGAGTGTTGCTAAACCAGATGTGGAAGATGGAGGTTGTATTTCGGTCTGATCTTCGGGTATACCATTATCATCAACTTCAAGACATATTTGGGGTTCGGGAAGAATTAAAGGCTCAAGATGATGACCATAAGGAAGTGAAAGGATTTGATGAATTGGTGGGCCAAAATCATCCAAAATTTCGGGTTCATCAATCAAAATATCCCCAACGTCAATCACCTCATTCAAGTGAAGGTTAAAATTCTCAAACTCCTCATCAAAAGTATGGTTTTCAATCAGTTTTGGTTCAAGAGTAGAGGTGTAGAGATCACAAGGGTTGGGTATGGTTTCACTTGAAAGGGACCCTTCACAGTTGGGTAAATCAAACACTACAAAGTCACACAACTTATCAGTCATTCTATTTGGTGTACTTGATGAATCTATGAAACTGGAGTTGTGGATTTCAGTTTGGAGGTACAGTTCTGTCTTTTTACCCAAATCCTTCATAATTTGGTTTGACATTTCCATAAATTTTTCTAATGTCTGCTCCAGACTAGTCTTGGGCTGATAAGGGGTTTCAGTATAAGATTGAAATTCCTGTGGATAATTAAAACTCCCAAATGACTGATTAGAAGAACTGTCTAGAGTAGGTGGAAAAGTCGGATTGGATTGATAGAAATAGAATGGTTGCGGAACTTGGGTAGGAGTAGGATCAATATTATGATAAGAAGAATATTGATATGGGTTGGTTGGTTGGCTATTTTCAACAGACATCTTATATGCCACAAACCGCATATCAAACTCTTCTCCGGACAGTTGATATTGGTCCGGGTTGAAACTTTGGCCTCTAGACCTAGCTATGTGCTCAGCAATGGACATTCGTCTAGGGGCTTCCTCACTCTGGGTATGAACTGAAACGGGTGTAGGATTAGGATATGGTTGATAAGACCTAGACTGAGATGGCCAACTGTTTCTTCCTGCTTGTTCTATATGATCTCTTAAGGACATGGAAGAGCCGGACGGTATACCGAAAGGATTTCGAAAACAAGAGATATCTGGTTGTGGACAGCAAAGCTCGGCAAGTGTTCTTCTGTTTAGGTCACCCATTATAAGAAGAGAAGAAGGGGGAAGGGGTAAAAAGGAGAGAAAGTAATTGGTTTGTTTTGAAAAATGACGGATTTAGACAAATCACAAAAAAATGCACAACCCTAGAACTATGGTTACCTAGGTCCAGTCTCTAGACCGCTCCTAGACTTCCAAAGGACAAGCCGCAGGATAAATCCTCTACCGCCTCCGTACTACCCTTGTAGCCAGGTAAGTGCCAGGTAAGTGGGAAGGAACCACGTCGTGGGCCTAATTAAAAACCACTAGCCTTTGTCACACTTGCCTAGGCACTACAAAAGTAATGCGGATAAACGATAGATTACCCACGACCTTCCTCTGTCCTTATTGAGCGCGACAGTCCTTAGAGTCTGGTCTAGATATTTTTTAAATTAATGAAGGGTTGATCTATATGCTTGGTTTGTGATTTGTGGGGCTTAGAAAGGGTGATGAAATCCCCACCTAATCTTGATTTGGTCTTTGCCCCTTAAAGATCCGTATTAAAATATGCAAAAACAAACCGAAAAACAAAACTTTGCAAAAAGATTTTTGAGCGGCGATATTTTGCAAAGAATCCTGCAGAAAATAGATTTTATTGGATTTTAGAGGAGAGAGAAGGGAGCTAGAATCTTACCAGAGAAGTGTGAACCCTAGATCTCCTGTTTCCTCAAGTCCGTGACTCCAGATTTCCTCGCAAAAATTCACACAATAATCGTTAAATATACAATTTGCAGTTTTGTTTTAATAATGATATGACTCGTCTAAGAATTCAACACAAATAGTAAAAATAAAAAATTACGCATGTTTCCCCGGCAACGGCGCCATTTGATTGGTACGAAAAATCGTGTGTTTGTAGTTAACCGCAATCAGAACGGTGTCGCGCGTAGCTAGACCGAGGTGAGTACGGGTCGTCCTCTGGGAAACGTGGAAGCTTTTACTTTTACTTTAGATGTGTTGAGAAAGAGAGGAGGGATAAAGAATTTTTATGGAATGGTTTCTAGATCTACGTTAAATAAGAATGTAAAATATAGATCTAGATTATTTTAAAGATGTAATTAATATAATAAGAAGGCTTGTAGGGTTCGTTAGGATTTAGTAGTTATGGACGATTAATTAAAAGTTACCCTTTTTATCCATTAATAGATTTAGAACTAGAACGACGGTGATGCGTGTAGATTAGGGTTTCTGGAGGGAAAAGGAATCCCACTCGTAACCCTTATCTCGACACGGAACTCCGTTCATATCTAGCCTTTACCAAAACAATCATTAATCTAATCTCTAATCATGGTCGGAACTAGCAAGGAATTGCTAGCGCGCCCGATTAGGATGTTAATGATTATTTTGATAAAGTTCCTAAACTTTATAGGACTTAAAAAGGGTTTAATTATTTTCATCGTCCATTAGCCTACCCTAATCCTACGAACTCTAACAAGCGGAGAATTACTCGCGCATGTTGAGAGAAGAAGATGAAAAGATAGAGAGGGAAAACATAATGTAAAATGCAAAAGAATTAAATAAAACAACTACCTTTATTAATCAACTTGAACAATCTACACTTTGATTCCTTAGAAAATGATTACAAAGACTAGTTTGCTTCTCGATCTCTTCCAAGGGGGTAGATGAACCGTTGATGATCAGCCTGGATGCGTGAGCGTCAGGGGCTTCGTGATCTCTTCGGCTTGATGATTTTTCTAAGAGGCCCTCGGTGCCCTTTTATAGTGCAAAGCCAGAATCTTTTAGTTGAAAAGTTGGTAAAATATTGCAGTAATCAATCTCCCAAAATCTTGTATTCCAACTCATCAATAGTGCGGCGGATCCGCGGCCCAAGGGTGGGTTTGGCCGCGGATCCGCGGCCAATGATAGGGATCTTTTGATCATATTTCTCTGGCTCTCTGATGGTGACATTTGGCAATCCTAGGCATCTTTAGAATTCAGAAATCATCTCTCTGTTGCTTCCAGACTTGGTCTCCAAGTTTGCTTCTTAATTTGGCAAGTTTTCTTCAACAAATTGATTTGTTTGTTAAATTCTTCATAACAACTTGGAAATATTCTGCACAACAACTCAAATAAGATTTTAGTAGACCTAATTCTACTAGGATTAGATCAATAATATTATTTGCATACATTTTCCTACCAAATGATAATTAAAATATATTAACACATGGAAAATAATGTTTTTACACATAAACCCTCATATGTATAATATATTATAATAAAGTCCTTTTTTAATATAAAAATGGTAGGAAAAATATACTACAAATGTGCAGTTTTATCGACTGAACAAAACCGCACCCAATCCTGTTGACTCTACACCTCTACTCTGGAACCAGAATTGATTGAAATCCATGCTTTTGAGGAGGTGTCTGAGAAGTTTGACTTTCACTTGATTGAGAATATTGACGCTGTGAATATTTTGGATGATGAACCCACAGAATTGGATGAGTTTTTCTCTCCAATTCATCATATCCTTTCACTTCCGTGTGGACATCATCTTGAGTCATTAACTATTTTTCCCGAACTTCATATGTGTCTAGATATTGATGATAAATGCATGGATGAGCGAATTTTTGAGGAGAATTTTAAGGATATTTTTGAGGATGAACCAGTTTTACTTGATGAGTCGGATTTTCCAATTCATTCTGTCCCTTTCACTGACTGTATACACCATCCTAAAACCCTTAACTGATACCGTTCCTCAGTCACTTCCCTCCATCCGTTTCATCGTTCCGACCTTGCAAGACATCGTATCACTTTCATTTCCTATGTCTGGTTTACCAAGTTCGGCCTACCCATGTTTTCTTATGAATCTTGAGAGGTTTGACCCCATTTCTCAATGGGTTGATAGATTGGTACAATCGCTTTTTACACATCTGTCATTACAAATTGTACTAATTTATTCACTCCATTTCCACCCTCAAATTGGTATTCCATTTCTTTCTCCCCTCCGCTATTCTTCTCCTCCACCGAGACCGTATCCCGCTTCCATCTCCATACGGTCTCGTGTATTCTCCATTTCTTTCCTCTCCGCATTCTTTCGCCGATCTGCACATTATCGCGATAAAATTTTTGAATGGTTGGTGCTAACTTTTGGCATGTGTAAGGCCTTGTATAGATTAATACTGTTCTCTCCTCCCTAACTCTGAACATTAACGCTTAAACAGTGGCAACACTGTTTCACTTAACTTTGGGGGGACCTCTTTGTGTATATATATTTTTGGTTTGCTTTTTCTTTTATGTATATAAAAAGAATAAAACAGGGGAGCGCCGATAATTTGACCCTCTTGGTGTAGCCTGACAGTGAGGGCACTGTCAAGTTTAATTTTGGGGGTGTGCTCGATAAACTTTCTTCCTTCACATTCATGTGTATATTTTGCATTTGAATACTTATTTAAAAAAAACCATAAAAATCGACAAAAATTACAAAAATATAAAAACTTTGTCGTCAAGTTAGCTAATAGGGTAACTTAGATTTTTATTCCGAAAGTTTAGTTGATACGTTAGAAATAACTAAATCCTAGGCTTAGAAATTGAAAAGCCTAAAAATAACCCTCATTCTGTTTAATCTTGGTAATTATACGTCCTTACAATTTTTTTCTAGAAGTAGGTAATCTTGAGTTCAGTTCTTGAGTTAAGTCAAGATAAAGGGAAAGTATTGAAAGTTTTACTGAAGGATAAGTCTGAAAAATAGTTTCTATTCTTGAGTCCAAATTTAGAAAGTATATACCCTACAAACTGTACATACACGCACCTTGAAATTTGGGATAGTAGAGAATACCTAGAAATACTCTTGCCTGAAAATCTAGTATGAAAGAAAAAACGGTATTTAAAGCTAACCACTAAAAGAGCATCATTGAAAAATATATCCGGTCTTGAAAAGAAAAAGAAAAAAAAGAAAAAAAGAAAAAAAAAAAAGTCAAGACCTGGAAACTTCTATTCACGCTTTAAGCTCACACATTCAGTAATCGGCTGGTTAGTGCCTCAAGAAGCATTAATAGTCACATAAAAGGTGTGTGAGCAAAACCGTCCATCATTAAGGAAAAGAAGTAATATTAGGTATTAGGGCAAGGGTACTATAGCTTGAATTGAATTTTTAAGTGTAAGGGTGAAATTTTAGACACATGTAGGGGTATACAATCGATGTTTGAAGAAAAGATAGGAATAAAGAATAAGACGTATGTTTTCCGGAAAGATGATAAAAATCCCTGATTTGAAACCGCACTTTAGAAGGAAAACTCCAGAGAAACAGAGATCTTTCTAAACTGTAAAAACGTATAGGATCTGAGGTTGAATAAATATGAGGCGTGAAACATAAGGGTTGAATATTTCCAACTTAGGATGATAGAATTTATAACCTAGATATTAAACTGTAAGGGTAAAATCGACGTTAACTTGTGAAACTAGATTGACGGGATTTTGTGGGTAGTATCCGCTGAAAACCCTCAGGAGACAACACTCCTCGTACTAGGGACACCTAGAGGTTTAACGGCTTGTTGCACGAGCCCAGTGCAATCGCGTTCCCTGTGAAAGTGAGGTTAGGATTTTTTATTTGCTCGGGACGAGCAAAAGATAAGTTTGGGGTATTTGTTCATCAAAGAAAACTACATTTTAATACCACTCATTCTTTATCTGTTTTGTTATATATCGGTACTATTAACCAGTGTCTGCTCAGTAAATACAGATTACAGGTATCCGTGACACAATACTGGAAACACACTCAAAATCACGGATATAACGTTTGTGAGCTGACACTGCAACCGGAACAGTAAACTGATCAATGACCAAAGAGTTCTTTTGCAAATAAATGTGTGCATACAATTTTGGTCCAACACAATGTAAGTGTACACATGCTCTTTGGCACTAGGACCATGGTGGGGCTGCCTATGGCACATGGTGGGCACACATAGGGAACATGAATGATAAATGCAAAATGTTGTGATGTGATAAAGATACATTGTTCCCTCCAAATCCCTGAATGCAGACCAGGTTCATATAGAAAAATCAAACAGCACCAGTGGAATTGTCGAGAGAACACATCATCACAGAATCAATACGAGCCCCAAACCACTCAACAAAACCGGCGAGATTGCGCAAAAACCCGGCCCCACCGGTTTTTGCTTGCCCGATGCTCCCCATTTTTCTTCTGGCCCTCCTTTGCTGTCACATCATCTTATTTTTATTGTTTGTTTAATCTTATTTTGGGCCTATAAATACAGATCAGTGAGCAAGGGTAGGGGGATACTTTTTGAGCCAAGACTTGATACACAACTCTTTTTCATTTTGTTTTAGTTCTTGTACATAGCTAGTTCATCTTGAGTTCTTTGCCTTCTCTTGATCTTGCAACCTCTTCATTGAGCTTACAAGTTTAAGTTTTGGTTATTGAACTCAAGATTTGTATCATCACTTGAAGATTAATAAAGCTTTCATTTTGCTTTTTGGTTCTTAGTATTTCTATTGCTTTTACTTACTTGCATTTTATTCCTCGGCATTTACTTATTTGAAATATTGTTCTATTCTTTTCTTTTATCATTTCATTTGCTCTTTATTTTTGTTGTTTTGATAGTTTGTAAATAATGAAGTTGTTAGGAAAAAGAATGGTATTGTAAGTTGAGCATTTTTTCCTCATTTCCTTTGCCCGATATTTTCCAATTGAACTCCGCCCAAACTGTAACAACCCTAAACTTTCTGTACATTTTTTTCAAAAATACAGAAAGGGGTACTTTTTCCTGAGGACAAGTTATAAGTTTGATTTGCTTTTGAAAAGCAAGAAAGAGCTTGTAGCTCATTGGTAAGACCTTACACTGCTGAACTAAAGCACCAGAGTTCAAATCCCATCAGCCACGTTATTATTTTAATTACTTTTCTTTTAATCTTTTAGAAGCCCAAGAGACTACACGTACATAACTCATAAAAACAAGGAGTCACACATAAAACAAACGGGTCCACGAGTTAAGACCAAGCACCAGGGGACATGTGGCCACCTAACTCGGCCTGACTCGGCCAACTCGGGCCGGTGACTCGGGTGAATCAGCTACCGCCGCCGGCCCGAGTCAGCCCGATCTCATGTTTTCTTCAACTCCCAGAGACCTTTGGTCTACCCCACTCCCCATGTACTACACATTTACAGAGCAAATTAAAGCCTAATTTAATCCATTTTTTAATACAATTTTTATCACACCCTTTCACTACCCTAAACCCTAGATTTTCCTATAAATACCACACCTAAAATCACCCCTCCTCACTCCCAAATCTCTGCCCAAACTCTCAAGAAAACTCCCAAAGACTTTTTGTATGCAAGTGGAGTTAGCAACGGGCGAAGCTCCAACAAACTTCCGACGGCAATCCGAGGAGTTTCCGGCGATGAAACGACGCACCGGTGTTTCCCCAAACTTCCTCTTCCTCTTCTCTTCACCCTAAACCCGTAAGTCCCCTTTCTCTCTCTTTCACTATTCTCAAATTCTTAATTCTTAAAACGTGTCGGAAGCGGAGTTATCCGGCTTCCGATTCTCTTTTCTTTCAAAATACAACATTTTCTTAATAACAAATCTACAAATTTTGATATATATTGTTTAATACTCATTAACTAAGACAACAGAATAAGTTTGACATTAAAATGACAATCGTAGCAAGTTTTATTCCACTTTTACAGTAAAATATCTTTATGTTTCATATCGACATGTTTATACCTTTTAACCATGCTAGCTTTAGAAAACACACGAGGTAATGACCTACCTCCTCACAACACTCATATATAACATAGCACGACGTAAGTTGGGAAAATACGACTTTACACATAACTACCTCTGACTTATAAAAACATTTTTTCTACAAGATGTGTATTTTTAACAAATCTTTGTAATGTGCCGCTACAACCCATTTCGGGAAACCCGTTCGAGATGGTGCGGATTATCGCACATCCTCGGGCTTAGTAGTGCGAGATACAGACTTCCGCAAGGAGCATACGGTCTCGAAAGATTTAAAATACAATTTTCTTTAGAAAATGTGATTTCTATTATAAATAAAACTTATATTTTTAATAAATAAATATATATGTAATTAATATCAAAATATCTATTTTTAGTATTTATAATATTCCACATTTCCAAAATTCAAGAAAAATATCTCATTTACAAGAAAATACCATACGATTCCAATATTACAAATAAATACCATATATTATGAAAAATAGGTTTTATTCACTAGAAATGTCACAATGATAAAATATACATCAATGAAAACTTTAAAGACGATAATAAAATACTTGAGGTGTATTTTGAAAATTATACAAAATTATTTTTACATAAAACCCTCTCAAGTTATACTAAATTACAATAAGAACCCTAGTAAATATAGGTTTAAGCGGGACCAGTCTCTTGAGCCTCAGGGAGATGGAGATATGGGTGTTTGCCTATTTAAGGTATGCAACTTAACAAACGATGTTATCAACACGGTAATCTTCTTTGAAAAAGACACAAATCCTGCCGTCCATGTGCTGTGGTTACCGATAGCACCAAAATCTAATTCAGGATTCAATTTCTTTTCAAATTGTCTGACTCAGAGTAAGTCTCAATATAATTAATCTGACTTGAATATGATTCAAGTACAAACTACAAATTCAATATGAATCCATGAATCCATATATCCAATCTATCCAATTTATATAACTTGACTGAACCGAACCATGGATATACATCCATCTACATGATTCTCCAGTTACATCCATTTACTGATATCATGGTTTCGGTAAGTCATCCATCTATACAATTCAATTTACAAGACAATACAAACAATACAAACAAGACATCACGGGGTTTATAAGGGGTAGATTGGTACGGAAGGTGTTAGAAGTGGCACGAGACAGCAACCATAAAGACACCTAACCTGAATTCAATCGCCGTTGTTCCGGGTATTATTGACGGAGCCTTATACTCTATATACCGTAGTCTCTGGTCAAGTGAGACTCCTCTCGTATACACTGGCCTCTTCTGTAACAAGCTACAAATAACAGCGTTAACACTGAATACAACATTATAACAAAATACTCTTTCTCTGTCTATTCTACTTCTCCCTCATCTTTGGGACTTACCGAGCGATTTGTTCGCTGAAGACATTCTCTCTCTTCTTCTTTGGAATATCGTCAGGTGATTCGGACCTTCAGGAGATCGAGCCCACTAGCGGGGACTTGGATCAGCTAGCTTTCGACCCGGAGCTCTAGTTACTTGTACATTTCATTTCAGTACTTTCCATTTCTGTTATGCCACTGTTTAGGCATTGTTTTCCATTCCATGTCTTTATTTTTCAGATCTATTGTACAAAATAATGTTAATAAATAAAGTTGATGTTCAATTATATCTATTGTAATTGTCTCTTGTGCATTTTACTTATATTGCTTAGATACGCTTAGCGTGTTTACTTCTGAGTAAATACGTAGCGGCCTCGTCGCGTCCTCTGCCCGCATACTGGGAAGCGGGGCATGACATGTTTTGTTGGTGGCCCATGCAGGTCAGAGCTGTATGGAACCCTACCATGCAGTTCATCACTGTATAGACAACCTAAGCAATATAACACAAGAACCAGCAACTGAAAACATTCTTTATAATTCAAATTCCTTGAATCTTCCAATTTCATATATTTTGAATCTGTCCTAACCCAAAATTCCCTCATATCTTTTACAATCTTACCAAAACCTTCGCATTCTTTCATTCTTCCACATATTTTTCAGACACTACCAATAGTTCTATCACCAAACTTTCCTTGAATCTGTTACACTTTCCTTTTACAAATTTCGAGGACGAATTTTTTTTAAGGAGGGTAGAATATAACAACCCTAAACTTTCTGTACAAATTTTTTCAAAAATACAGAAAGGGGTACTTTTGCCTGAGTACAATTTATAAGTTTGATTTGCTTTTGAACAGCAAGAAGAAGCTTGTAGCTCATTGGTAAGACCTTGCACTGCTGAACCAAAGCACCAGAGTTCAAATCCCATCAGCCACATTATTTTTTTAATTAGTTTTCTTTTAATCTTTTAGAAGCCCAAGAGTCTATACGTACATAACTCGTAAAAACCAAGATCCACACATAAAACAAACGGGTCCACGAGTCAAGACCAAGCACCAGGGGACACATGGCCACCTGACTCGGCCCGACTCGGCCAACTAGGGCCGGTGACTCGGGTGAATCAGCCACCGGCGGCGGCCCGAGTCAGCCCGATCCCATGTTTTCTTTAACTCCCAGAGACCTTTGGTCTACCCCACTCTCCCTGTACTATTTAATTTCCTTGCACATTTACAGAGCAAATTAAAACCCTATTTAATCCATTTTTTAATACAATTTTTATCACACCCTTTCACTACCCTAAACCCTAGATTTTCCTATAAATACTGTTGGATATAGTGCCCTCAAAGTCAATTATTGGATCGCAGGCACGTGATTGCAATGATTGAGGAGGACCTATACCGGTAGTACAGTCTTACTCGAGATGATAGTATGCTATCTAGTTTGCCTTTATCAGTCGTGTACAAGTTCAGGTGACTGATCACTGTTACACGTTGATAGAGCCCTTAGGATCTTGCTTGACTACCAACAGTATGATGGCGATCATATACGTGAGAGTTGGGTGGTCTATAAGCATATCCTTAATTGTAGTCCCCAGTTGTGGGAGTTTTGAGACAGGGCATCGATTCTCCGGAGTAGACTAGTGTATACAGTCGAGACCCCGACAAGAGGCGGTGGCTGGTCTCACAAGCCACTGGTGTCAGTTGGATCACCTAAGATGTATACAGGTGCTCATTGGGTTATGAGTACACCGGACAGGACTCGCCGGGAACCTGCTAGTTAGTATTATACCTATCGTCAGATAGCAGTTCCCTGGTGACATGTGTACAGGTTAGTTCATCGACCTGAGGTCGTCATTTGTCTCGTGTGAGTTCCCACTGTGCTTTGATTTCTACCCTACCACGGCTCAAAGGAGTCGTGCAAACAGGTCTTTTTTGGGTACAGTCCCGAGCCACATGGAGGCAAGTGAGCGGATCGGCAGGGGATTCGTCTCTCCCGGTATTGGGGGTGAGATCGCGCTGTGTCTAGGAGACCCATTACACAAATCCTCGGCCGAGATAGGAGATTTACTGGTAGGTACTCCAGTAGTATCTCAGGGTGTTCTGGGCTACACTCCGACATGACTTATACCGCTATTGAGAGTCTGACGTTACCAGCCCCTTAGGCCGATATGCGATACTCATAGACGAACGGACCGGACTGTATATACATTGTCACTGTTAGGCTCAATAGGGTTTCTGGATGAGTTCGCTCATCGGCTTCCCTTGAGGTCAGTGCATGGGCAGTCGTTACGCATAGCTAATGCCGCTGACGGCTTGTGGTTAAATCCACTGCCATGTTACCGACGAGTCATTAGAATCCCCCATAGATAGTTTCCCAAGTTCGGGCAAAACGTTGTAGAGCCCGTATGGTTTTATGGCAAGGTTCGGAAAATGCACGTGCGTTTACGCACATGTCATATTTCGGGAAGATAATACTGGTAGGCTTTGGTTTAAGCCGGATCCGAGTATTATACTTTGTAGATATAATATCTTTCTCTCAGTTGCATTTGTATTCGGTCGTAATACAAATGCGGGTATGTTTATACTGTTACGGGGTTATCCTGAAATTCGTTTCGGGATCGCTTTTGGAAGTTGCCAGTTTCCAGTTTCCAGTTTTCTATCACCCGTATTAAACATTCGGTTTAATGCGGATTTATCTTTTCTTCACTTGGGTGAGTCATGAGGTGAGTCGTGTTTCTAGAAGGTTCTAGAATGGTGACTAGGTTAGTGACTCATTATTGTTCATTTAATGATTTGCTAGGTGTATTAGTGAGTCACCTTTACCATTAATGCTTTTTGTTTTTGCTTTGATATTTCTTCAGGATAAGTATTGCTTATGGTCACCCCCTCTTTCCCTACACTCACCTCCCTCCTTCTATATATGTGGCCGGCCCCTCTTGGAGAAAGATCATGGTTGTTGTTTAAAAAAGATGATAGTTTTTGGTGTATGGAAATTTCATAACTCCTTTTATTCCATCATCCGATTTAAATGGCAACTTCATTAACCGTTCGTCCATGGCTTTGGACGAAGCGAGACAAAGTGTTCTACTCATTCTCTACATCAATCTTGGTCATCTCTTTTAGCAAACTTGATGACCGAGTTGCCTCAGGTCAGAGGCGGGAGCCCGTTTAAAGATCCGTTGACGTGGTGCCACCTGGACGAGGAGATCGGAGATCGACGAGACCGGAGCAGCCGCAACAAAGCGTGGGATGATGGTTAAAGAACGAAAGACTCGGATCGTTCGGTATAACATTTCTACCCATTTTGTACTTTGTTAGTTTAGCAATAATGCCAGATCCGAGTTATAGTATACGATAGTGCCAATTAAAAAGTTTTTATTCCACATTTGGCGTCTGTTAGATGGCCGGGACGCTACCGTAGACTTACAAATACCACACCTAAAATCACCCCTCCTCACTCCCAAATCCCTGCCCAAACTCTCAAGAAAACTCCCAAAGTCTTTTTGTGTGCAAGTGGAGTTAGCAACAGGCGAAGCTCCGACGAACTTCCGACGGCAATCCAAGCAGTTTCCGGCGACGAAACGACGCACCGGTGTTTCCCCAAACTTCCTTTTCCTCTTCTCTTGACCCTAAACCCGTAAGTCCTCCTTCTCTCTCTCTTTCACTATTCTTAAATTCTTAATTCTTTAAACGTGTCGGAAGCGGAGTTCCCGGCTTCCGATTCTCTTTTCTTTCAAAATACAATATTTTCTTAATAACAAACCTACAACTTTTGATATATATTGTTTAATACTCATTAACTAAGAGTATAGAACAAGTTTGACATTAAAATGATAATCGTAGCAAGTTTTATTCCACTTTTACAGTAAAATACCTTTATGTTTCACATCGACATGTTTATACCTTTTAACCATGCTAGTTTTAGAAAACTCACGAAGTAATGACCTACCTTCTCACAACACTCATATGTAACATAGCACGATGGAAGTGGGGAATATAGATTTGGGAAAATACGACTTTACACATTACCTCCGACTTATAAAAATATTTTTCTACAAGATGTGTATTTTTAACAAATCTTTGTAATGTGTCGCTACAACCCATTTCAGGGAACCCGTTCGGGATGGTGCGGATTATCGCACATTCTCGGGCTTAGTAGTGCGAGATGCAGACCTCCGCAAGGAGCATGCGGTCTCGAAAGATTTAAAATACAATTTTTTTTAGAAAATGTGATTTCTATTATAAATAAAACTTATATTTTTAATAAATAAATATATATGTAATTAATATCAAAATATCTATTTTTAGTATTTATAATATTCCATATTTCATAAATTAAAGAAAAACATCTCATTTACAAGAAAATACCATACAATTCCAATATTACAAATAAATACCATATATTATGAAAAATATGTTTTATTCACTAAAAATGTCACAATGATAAAATATACATCAATAAAAACTTTAAAGACGATAATAAAATACTTGAGGTGTAGTTTGAAAATTATACAAAATTATTTTTACATAAAACCCCCTCAAGTTATACTAAATTACAATAAGGACCCTGGTAAACATAGTTTTAAGCGGGACCGGTCTCTTGAGCCTCAGGAAGCCGGAGATATGGGTGCTTGCCTATTTAAGGTAGACTACTTAACAAACAGTGTTATCAACACGGTAATCGGCTTTGAAAAAGACACAAATCCTGCCGTCCATATACAGCGGTTACCGATAGCACCAAAACCTAATTCAGGATTCAATTTCTTTTCAAATTGTTTGACTCAGACTGAGTCTCAATATAATTAATCTGACTTGAATATGATTCAAGTACAAACTACAAATTCAACATAAATCCATGAATCCATATATTCAATCTATCCAATCTATACAACTTGACTGAACCGAACCATGAATATACATCTGTCTACATGATTCTCCAGTTACATCCATTTACTGATATCATGGTTTCGGCAAGTCATCCATCTATACAATTAAATTTACAAGACAATACAAATAAGACATCGCAGGGTTTATAAGGGATAGATTGGTACGGAATGTGTTAGAAGTGGCACGAGACAGCAACCATAAAGACACCTAACCTGAATTCAATCGCCGTTGTTCTGGGTATTATTGACGGAGCCTTGTACTTTATATACTATAGTCTCTGGTCTAGTGAGACTCCTCTCGTATACACTAGCCTCTTCTGTACTAAGCTACAAACAACAACTTTAACACTAAATACAACATTATAACAAAATACCCTCTCACTGTCTATTCTACTTCTCTCTCATCTTTGGGACTTATCGAGCGATTTGTTCGCTGATGACATTCTTTTTCTTCTTCTTTAGAATATCGTCAGGTGATTCGGACCTTCAGGAGATCGAGCCCACCAGCGGGGACTTGGATCAGCTAGCTTTCGACCCGGAGCTCTTGTTACTTGTACATTTCATTTCAGTACTTTCCATTTCTGTTATGCCACTGTTTAGGCATTGCTTTCCATTCCATGTATTTACTTTTCAGATGTATTGTACAAAAGAATATTAATAAATAAATTTGTTGTTCAAATATATCTATTGTCTTTGTCTCTTGTTCATTTTACTTATATTGCTTAGATACGCTTAGCGTGTTTACTTCTGAGTAAATACGTAGCGGCCTCATCGCGTTCTCTTCCCGTATACTAGGAAGCGGGGCATGACACAAACCTTACACAAGCGCTCCGTTAGGCACCCTATCCTACCAAGGTATCGATGATTCCTAACCGTGACCGGTTGCGTTCGGTTTGGCCGGAGGCGAAAGTCAAGAGACAGGAACGGACGGACAAGGGTCAATAAGCCGAATTTCACTAATACCATGCTCAAGCACCCTAATCCACGTTGTTGCCGATTGCTCTAGCTTCAATGGTCAAGCTCGGCATAAAAGATTGAGTACGGACTTTCCTAACTTACACTAACCTATCTATTCCTAACAAACTTATACTTTGCATATACAAATACATAGGTTAGAAACGAACCGTTCCGAACCTTGCATTAACTCGTCATAACAAGAACGCAAAACGCACCGTCTCCCTGCGGACGACCCGTACTCATCGCGGCTAGCTCCACGCGATGCCTTTTTGATTGCCGTTAACTTTAGAACTTAAATACGACACGCCTAAAGCATTCCAATCACTTCCCTAACAACAACACCAGCCGCATGCTTGTACCACGCCACATAAGCGTTCGAAGCTTTCGGCACATAGCTCGGTTCGCTGATGTAACAACTCCAATTTCAATGTACATAAAATTATTTAAAAGTTAATGTACAATTGGGGTATTTACAATTCCTGTGAATGCTATAAGAATTTGTTTTGCTTTAGAACAGCAAGAAAAAGCTTGTAGCTCATTGGTAAAGCCTTGCGCTGCTGAAACATAGCACCCGAGTTCAAATCCCATCATCCACATTATCTTTTTGTTTTATTTTCTTTTAATCGTTTTAAAATCCCAAAGGTCTACACATGCACAACACGTAAACTGAAGAGTTACAAATTATTTAAACATGTGCACTGAAGAATACCAAACAACCCCGACACGTGGCCTAAACCCTAGCCCCTTCCGCCGGTATTGACCCGGTGAAATGCCCAATAAGACCGGCACCGCCGGGATTTCCTGTTGGTAAAGCCCCTATTCTTTTCCCCTGCAACCCTTGGCCTACCCCCACTCCCTCTCACACTGCTTGTTTTCTCTGCATTCATACAGAGAGCAATAAAATGCTCTTTTAATCCAATTTTAATGCATATTTTAAATGCATTCTTTAACACACCAAACCTTAATTTCTCCTATAAATACCACACCTCATTTCATCCCTCCTCACTCACAATTCTCTGCCAAAACCCTCAAAAACTTTCAAGTCCTAATCGTGTGCAAGTGAAGTTAGCGATGGGCGAAGCTTCGACGAAACTCCGGCGACGATACAAGGAGTTTCCGGTGACGAAATGACACCCCGAAGTATTCCGCAATTCCCACTCCCTGTCCTCTTGACCCCAAGCCAGTAAGTCCCATCTCCCCCTCTCATCTTATATTCTAAAAACTTCAAATTATAAAACCCGACGGAAGCGGAGTTAATCCGATTTCCGATTCGGTTTTTCTTCAAAACTCAACTTTTCTTAATCCAGAACATACCATACTCTCGCATATTGTTTAACAAACATTAATAAATCTATTAAAACAAGTTTCACCGTAAAAGAATCATTTTTGTAACTTTTATCACACTTTTACAGAAAATACCATATATTTTAGTTTCGACATAATAACTTTATTCCTTACTATACCTTTAGATAACTCACGAGGTAATGACCTACCTCACCACAACACACATCTTCGACATAGCACGATGGAATTTAGGAAAATAGAATACGGAAAAATACGACTTTACAAATAAATACCCTAAACTTACAAAACCGTTTTCTTTAAAAAGTGTATTAATCATTTCCATGCAACTGCGCCTCTACAACCCATTTTTGGGGACCCCGTTCGGGATAGTGCGGATTATCTCACATCCTCGGGCCTAATAGAGCGAGATGCAGACCTCCGCAAGGAGCATTCGATCTCGATGGAATTTTTATACATTTTTCTTTAGAAAATGAGATTTCTACAAGAAAATAAATAAATTATTTTCATTAATTATATATATTTATTATCAAAATACATATTTTAATTATATAAATATTCCAAGTTTTCTAAATCAAAGGAATCGCTATTAGATGAGCCAGCCCCGCGATCCCGACCGCTACACGCGTCCCCGCGACAATGCGATGGGCCGGATAAAAGACAGACAACCTCATATAGCGGGTGTGCGTCGGAAGCGTAAACCAAGTCAACCACAGGCCAATGAACCCCAGAAAGAACGTCTCTTCATCAACGTCTGAGGCAGCAATCTCTGCAAAAGGGACGACCAGAGTGTCTGGAATGAAGAAATTCTTTAAATCCGCCTCCGTCATCGGCAGGTTATCCGAACCAAACCCGAACGTGTCGTCAAGTTTGGCAAATTTCGTATCTTGTTTCGACAAGACTTCTGGGCGAAGAAAGCGGGCAATGAAATATGCGAAGCCGACTCCGTGCCTTCCAGACTCCAATAACAAACTCTCATACATGTTCAACACCTTGATTAGGCTCGGGAACCGGTGTTGAACGGAATTCTCTAGAGTAGGTCCTATCACCACTGATTTGGTGGCAAAGATATACTCATCAGGGGGAAGTATCTCCTCGTAATGTTCCCCTCTGACGGGTAAGCCGGAAATCTCCGCAAACTCTTCCAAGGAAATCGAGACCTCCCGATCCGATAAAAGAAATATGTGTGTCGGGATGTTCCATTGTTCCAGAAAAGTCTTGACCCACCATACATGAGGTGCGGGATAGTGAAAATGGGACGCGTAAATTGCGGGATACAACCTAAGCTTCAACGGCAGCGACTTCTTGGCTGACAGGATATACCAAGCCCACTGTATGTAGCCGGCCGAATGATGTGGAGTCATCCTATCATATAAACTTGCCCCCAAGGGCGCGACTCGCCTTGGCATATGCGTCTCCCCAAAATGTCCAAGGCCATTGGTGGCTGTACGGGTATCGATACCATGGAAGGCAGGAGACGACCTTCTGAGGTCCAGTTGACCTCTTCTATGGCATAAGTCACTTAAAGTGGGTCAGCATAATGAATAGCTAGGATCGGCTCCGAAGGCGCTGCACAAGAAAAACTGAGCCAACCCCGGATAATCTGACTATATCATGACCTTCACAGGTGAAGAGATTTTTGCTCTGGGTCATGATCCTTAATAAGCGTAAAGACTTCCCGATCCATGGGCGTGTCGGCAAAAGCGCTCTCTAAACGTACGAAAAGAAAGGAGGAATTGAAAGACATAGTACCTGCACAAAAGGAGAAGGGTTAGCTATCGACACTATATTCAGGACTCTAACACTCTTTGGTATTTAAAAATTGTACTGCACCGCAGTTCAAAAGAAAGGGATAAGGGGAGCCCACAAAATTAAGGTAACGCCCCATCAATAATGAGGCGGTTACTCATTAAGAATAGAATCCAAAGGGATTCTCATTTAATGAGAAAACATCATTGGACCGAGGAGTTAAACTCCCTCGAGAACTGTGCTTTGCAAACAGATTTCAAATCTGTTAAGAAAATTAAGAAGGGAATAAAATTCTCTAAATATTTTCAGAGCCAAGCTCTGTAGAACAATGGGATAACATCCTAGAACCTTCAAAAGCAAAGCTAAATCCTAAGATTTTCAAGATCTGCAAGAAAAATCTTAGAACTCTAAGAGATCTTTATAAAAGAAGAACAAAGCTCTGATTAACGGGTTAAGAAACCCTAAAACATTTTTTAAGATCTACGATCTAATCATTACAAAAGAATAGCAATTCTCTGTTAACGGGTTAAAACCCTAAAGAGATTCCTTAAACATTAGGACATGGTCATGGTTCTTACCAAAACTTTGACAGAGTTTTGACTCTAAAGAGAGTTTCTTTGAACAGAGATCTGAGCTCTGAAAAGAGAATTAAATTCTCAGAGAAAGAAGAAGGTTAGGAAAGATGAAGAGCAGTCATCTCAAGGGCCAAAAGGCCTTACTTATAGGCATAGGAAGACAGTTCAACTTCCAAGAAGAACAAACGGTGGAAAAGGTGCCACCGCTGCACTCACGTGTGAGCCACATGAGCGCAACGGTAGGGGGCATTTGTTTCCCCCCAAAAAAGAGCAAAACACTGTTCAAAACTTAAGAGGCAGCGCCTCACGTGCCTTCTACGAGGGCACCGGCGCCAGAGTTAAAAACTCTTATATAAGCAGCACCCATGTGCAAAGCACACAAAAAAAATCTTAATCAGCGCCCACGTGCACAGCACGTGAGCACCAGCGCCTTGTAGAATTAAATTCTACTCTCTGTTAACCAGAGCCGTTGGATCAAAGATCCAACGGAGACGATAAATCATTAGGATGCAGAATTAAATTCTGGAAATATTCCTCAAATCTTTCTAAATAAGAAATATTTCACTCTGTAAAACAGAGTACCGTTGGATTAAAAATCCAATGGTGATTAAAGAATCACCAATCTACGGTATAAATTCTGAATGGATAAATATTTCCCTAATCTTGTTAAAAACAAGAAAATACTTTCTGTAAAACAGAAGTCCTTGGATCAAAGATCCAATGGAGGGTAAATCCCCAAAATCAATTCGGATCTCTTAATGAGAGATTTCTTCAAATAATCAACAGACTTGCCTCTACTATATAAAGGACCCAAGACTTCAAGTCTGAAAAGGAAGAACCCCCCCCCATAAGCTTCAGAAAGAACAGAGACTTAAACTCTCAAGGAAGAACTCTCTTCTTAAAAAATTAGGTAAATAAAAATAAATGAGTGCTTAGCACTCAGTGACTGGCGCTCAGCTCCTAGCACCCTGCATGCCTCTCACGTGGATGCTACAAAACAAAAGAGTGCTTAGCACTCAGTGACTGGCGCTCAGTGTCCAGCACCCCACGTGCCTCTCATGTGGGCGCTACAAAATAAATGAGTGCTTAGCACTCAGTGAGCAGCGCCGAGCGCCCAGCGCCTCACGTATCCCTCACTGGGCGCCACAGAATAAAAAGTGCTTGACACTCACCAGGCCGTGCCTAGCGCCTAGCGGCTCACGTGCTTCACACGTGGGAGCCATAAAGAGTGCTCAACACTCCATAAAGAGACAAAAAAGGGTAAAGTGTTTAACACTTATTGGGCAAATCCCTATGACTGAAAACCCCACATGGTTATATATGAGCATCAGAACTTACATAAGTACTCATCACTTTTTGCACCAAAAAAGGGGACTGAGCCCAAACAAGTGCTTAGCCCTTCTTTTCAAATAAAAAGAAAACTGAGTGGACCAAGCCCAAATTGGTTAGGTCCCTAACTCAGATCAACCGAGCCCATGGGTTCATTACTTCCCAAACTGAGCTTAGTCCTAAATACGACTATCGATCTTCCAACTGATGATATCCCAAAATGATATTCATCCCACATTCCCCTGAGGAAGTCTTAGACTCAAAATACGACTAATGATTTCTGGGTTTACCACTGATTCCTTTTTCCCTTAAATATAGGAATTGGTTCAAGGGTACATTTCTCTACACCTCTAATACATGTTGTAATTTCTCAACGTCTTCGAGAGGTGGCGGGTCCTGACAACCAACAGCTCTTTGGTGCACTTCCCAAACTGACGTGCACACCCCAAATCAAACCACCCCCCAAACTGGGTGCATCCCATATCATCGTTGCTCATCCCATCACGTAACAAATACACATGCGTGCAAGATGATCAACGGACCGAGACATTCTTAATCTACAACGGACCAAAATGTCCTTAAACTAAACGTTGCCTCCAAAATGGCAACAACGGACCATAACGCCCTTAAACTAAAACCTCACCTCAAAAATGGTGATCAACAGACCGAAATGTTCTCAAAGTACAACTTCGCCTCCAAAATGGTGATAAGGGACCGAAACGTCCTTAGACTAAAACAACAGAACCCAAATACTCTCTTGTTGGATCTGAAACAAAAAATGATCCTAACACCCTGTTAAGTAGATCTTAGTCTCAAATTGGACTAACGTATCCTTAACAAAAAAAACCAAACGAGCCTCCAACTTCTCGTATACATATAAGTCGATCTTGATCTCAAAACGGATCAACGATCCTTAAATCAACCAAAACCCAAATATAAAAATATACGGATTTGGACTAATTCTCTCCTTATGGGTGACGACATAAATTAGTCTCCGTATATAATCCATGGGCAACCAAAAATAAAAAAACACACACAACACGAAATGAACTTCCGGAGCAGGAGAAAGTGGTTATCGCGATGCGGTAACGTAATTAACTGCAAGGGCTTACGCCTGCAGGGAAGAGCGTCCCCACAATCAAAAACCCCTTATAAACGAGTGGGAATCTGATGAAGTCTGTTACAACGGCCGCATCTGTCCAAACTTCGAATATACGGTGTCATAAATCAACTTGGTATCTTCGGAGAGGTGGACGGACAAATCCAAATAGCATCTGCCCCCAAAATTCAGGCCAGACGTCCTAACGTCCTGGTCGTGTCTTTAGGCGGTGAACACCAACGCCTCACGCGCTTGGCACGTGGGCGCTGGGCGTTGATTGATCATCTCTTCATGAGTGTTTAGAAATGTTTCACAACCAAAGAAATTTATACCGTAATCAATTGACGGTGTCTATTGTAATTTCGTCAATGAGAACGGATCGTCCACTGAGAAAGTGTGATTTGTTCGAAATCTTTTTATTTGAGTTGAAAAGAAAAGGTAAAAGAAAATGATTCAATATTTGTGTGATTTTAGTTTCAAGAACATAAAGAAATAGATCTAAAATCAAGAATTAATAAAGATCAAGGAAATGTCCAAACTAATTGAATTATCAAGATTTGTAAAGTAGCTTGTAGTAATCGATCAAATTGATAGTGATGATGAATGCTAATGAGTACGAATTCTTATCTATTGAAGATTTGTTGCTGGATCGATGATGATCAACGAGGTTAGGGATCTATTGAAGAAACTAGGGTTTCTCCATCATCATCCCTTGTCCTTTCATTGATTATCATTCAAAGTCTAGCCTCTAGCAAATTAAATCACCGATCGTTGATCTCTAATTTGGAGTGAAAACATTCAAGAAAGCGATCTCGCTCAAATTAGGTCTTCGATGTATCAATTTCCTAAAGTTTACAAATCTCATAAGATTTAAGAATCATTCAAGAATTTAATCATCATCATCTACCTATTCTCTCGATTCCGCTACAAGCGGAGATTTCACTCAGACATCATGAAAAAGGAAAGAATCAAGAATCGGTAACTTTTTATAATGCAAGACTGTAAAGAAAAGCAAGATTTATAATTTTCACCTTTATTAATCGACGATTAGGTACAATTCACTCAACTCGAGCTTACAAGATTTTAGGAGGTAATTAGATCCGCCGAAATTAGCTTCGCATCGATCTTCTTGAGTCACGGATCGTCGTGGGTCTCTTACTCGGATGAAGGTCGGCGTTGCTTCAAAGGATCTTCATTTACTTGCTTGATTCGCTTCTTGATGGATCTTGATTTGGCGAATTAGATTTGGGCTAGGGTTTTGAGTTGCAAGTTGTGTCACTCAACTTGCGGGTGAATTGATGTGTAATGATCAAAAACCGAACAACAACTCAACCACCTTTGTAATGAAACCGGTGCACTTTTATAGTTTTCCCTTTAGCTTCCCCTAGAAGCTAGGTCTAGCTTCCCTTGGAAGCTTGGTTGTTATGAGGCTTGCATAGAAAGCTAGGTAGAAGTTTCTAGATTAAGGTAGTTAGCTAGCTTGCATGAGAAGCCTTTCTGTTGGAGAGAAACTTCTGGAGATTTGAAGTGTCTTGAAGAAGTTTGGCCGTTAAAAGAAGAGCCCTGTAAAAAGTTTCCACCACCGACGAGTTAACTCGGCCGCAGATCCGCGGCGGATTGGCCTAACTCGGCCACGGATCCGCGGCCATTTGAGGAGCTTTCTGCATTATTTTTCCAGGGTAATTCTGATGTTATCTTTAGGGTTTTCTTTTGATGCCTGGAATCTTACAATTTTTTCTAATTTACTGCCAGATCTCAAGTCTTGGATTTGATGCGTTTTATCAGCACTTTTGTGATTCCGGCTCTTTAACCTGGAGAATTTCCTGCACACAATCTCGAGACAAGTGTTGATATACAAAGATCATACGTGTAATAATAAACACACAATTTCCCTCATAATGCTGGTTAAAATGTATAACACATGTTATTTGATATTTCGCAGACGAATTGCTAATATGTGCTATATTTATACCAAACACCTTTAGATGATTAGAAAAAGTAGAGAAATTGATGTGTTAAAAATGCAATATTTTCGACTGATCAAATTCCCCCAAACTTAATTTTGGTCGTCTTGAGCAAACACCTTTTATTTTAAAGAAGGAGAAAATAAAGAAAAATAAAAACTAACTGGCACACTTTCGTAGGCAACACAATTGCACTGAGCACGTGCAACAAGCCTTTAAACCTCTAGGTGTCCCTAGTAGGAGAAGTGTTGTCTCCTGAGGGTTTTCAGCGGATTACACCCACAAAATCCCATAATAAAAGGAAGACCGTGAAAGTTACATATAAAGATAAGAATTATAAAAGAAAGACTTTGAAAATCAGAGTTTCCAACTATACTAGCTTTTCGGTTGTCATGAGCCCTATCTTAATAGTCATGAAAAAATATTAGAAATCGCATCATCTCTCAATAAAACATCATCTTTATTCTTCATTCCTACCTTTCTTCCAAACACCGATCATATACCCCTACGCGTGTGTAATAGACATCCCTACACTCGGAGAATTCAATTCAAGCTATCATACTCTTGTCCATCGACCTAGGTACTTTTTAATTGATGAATATTTAGATGGATTTGCTCACACATTTTTCATGCGACCGTTAATACTTCTTGAGGTACTAACCGACCGATTACTCATGTGCTTGCTGATTAGGTGTATTAGTATATTCCTCGTCTTGCAATACCTAAGGCTTAGCAGTGACTCCCAAACCAGTTGGTCTAAGGCACTAGGTGATGAAGCACCCTCGCTATATTTTTTTATTGCTGCCTTGGTGATAACAAAACCAGTGTTCATTTTTCTTCACCATTTTATATTTTTATTTTGCATTCATTATTTTCTTCATACTTTGGCTTTTAGACACGAGCATTTCATGGTATCCTCTACTATCCCGAGTTTCAAGACTTATGTAAGTGCGTATAGTAGGGTATCAACATTCAAATGTTTGGCTTCCAGAATAGGAACTATTTTTCAGACTTATTTTTATCCTCAGATTAGTGACTTCTTTCATCTTACTAACCCTTGGGAAAACGGCTCATAACTACTTATTACTAGTTTCGTTTAAGAAAACTTCTAACTTTCTTGGTTTTCTTAAATTTTTCCAATCTTTTTAGATGTAATTTTTCACTATCTAATCTTTTATTATAAAATTAAATATTAAATATTTTTTTAATGTTTTGTGCTTATGCAAAATATGATGCAAAGTGATGTGTAAATAAGCACAAACCTCCCCCAAACTTGTTTTCAACAGTGTCCTCACTGTTGTCTTCTGCTAGATCACAAAAACCTGTAAGCTTGGGAGGAAATTTATTAACGGGGGAAATAATGTATAAATGTGAAAATCTCCCCCAAACTTATTTATTGGCTCACCATTTTGAGTAAAAATTTTATTTTCAAGAGCCAATAGTATACCCCCTAAACTTGAGTTAAACAATGTTAATCTTTTAAAATCATAAGAGGGAGTCAAAATTATTGGTCAATGCCAAACTTTGCAAATACCTAAAGTCAACACCAACAATTCGAAGATTTTATCAGTGTAGTGCACCGGTTGGTGGAAGAACATATTGTAGAGAGCCAGGAAGAAGTGGGGAAAAGGTAAGTGGTGGGATAGAATGCGTTTGCGTCTCGTTTTGGAGAAACGACACAGTGATTGTGATGGATTACTCTCATTCTCATTATAGTCCAGAAGAAAGGGTGGAGGTTCAATTTCTTCGTTTTGGAGATGATTCATCTCAACACCCGTGTTTGCTAAAAATGCGAGCTCATCAGCGAAAATTTCCTCAAAGCTTTTATCGATTCCCCGAAGAATAATGTCATCAAACAGTGCGGGGTGATCTTCAGACTCCAAAAACGGTTCATAATCAGTGTTAGATGTTGACCCGGACAACTTGGTGGAAGAGTCCGTATGTGTATGATACATAGTTGGTCAAACAACAACATATGAAAAGAGTCAAGATCAGTACCATGAGGCTCGTCAAATTCGCTGCTGTCGACATCCATTAATTCGACAGAACAAACCTGAAAAGAAAGTTCGAAAGGTACACTTCCTAACTTGTAAATGTTAACCTCAATTGACATCTTCCCGAAGGATAGGGTCATAGAGCCGTTACGACAGTTGATTATAGCATTGGAAGTAGCCAAAGGGGGGTGACCAAGGATCACCGGAATTTGATTCCGTGGGTTCACTACAGGCTGTGTATCAAGAATAATAAAGTCCACAGGGAATACAAATTCCCCAATTTTTATTAACACATCCTCCAGCTCACCCCTAGGTTTGGTGATTGATCGGTCGGCCATCTGGAGAGTGCAGTGAGCTGGTTTCAACTCTCCGATCCCTAACTGCTCATAAACTGAGAAAGGAAGCAGGTTAACACTTGCGCCCAGGTCAAGTAGAGCACGGCTAATGTGTTTACCCCCAATAGAAATAGAAATTGTAGGACAGCCAAGGTCCTTACGTTTTCTAGGTAATTGTTGGGGAAAAACTGTGTCTACAGTACTCGACATGAACACCTTTTTTGGCACTTGAGTCTTCCTTTTCCTAGTGCACAAGTCCTTGAGAATTTTCGCATAAGACGGGACTTGTTGTATAGCTTCTAGGAGAGGGATATTAATGTTAACCTGTTTAAAAATTTCAGTGATCTTCTCCATTTGCGGACTTGGTCTGTTTCCCATTAACCGATTCGGATAAGGAGCTTTAGCAATAAGAACCGGGTCCAACATTGGAGAAGATCGTGTGGGTAGGAAAGATCCAAGAATAAGAGTGGGGATCGTCTTTGGTGGACTAGAAGAGGTGTGCTGAGGGTTCGAGCCTTGGGGAAAACAGAGAATAGGCTCGGAAGAAAATGGTGGGGTAGACGAACTAGGGTCAGAAGTAGAAGTAGAAGTGGAAGGAAAAGTCTCAGCCGGGGTATCATCGATTGATTCTTCATTATTATCAATCTCTTCACCAACATGGTTGCCAAGAACTCTTCCAAATCTCAACGTAGTAATAGCGTTCACATGATGTGAATAGCCAGGATTGGGTAAAAGTTAAGCTGGAAGTTTCCCTTTCTCTTTAGCACTCAATTCGGCATTTATACGGGCAATTTGTGCTTCCATCGATTTAATACTCTCACTTTAGGAGTCAGATTTTTTCTGGATTTTATCGACGGAAGACTTCATCTCAGCCGAAACTTGCATGATATTTGGCAGAAGCAAATTCATGGTTTGTTCGAGTGGAGAGAAGTTATCAGTACCGGTATGTTGCAAAGAATTGTTGTGCAGTGCAAAAGTGTTGACCGGATTTTGAAAATTTTGTGATTGATAGGGGTGCTGACTCAGTTGTAGTGGTTGCTGTTGTGGTGGAGGACCCCTTTGAAAATTGTTTTGGTTTGGAACCGTGTTTTGAGTTTGTAATTGGTTCCAGGCAAAGTTAGGGTGATTCCTCCAACCCTGATTATAAGTGGAAGAATACAGATCGTTTCTAGGTCTTTGTTGGAAAGCAGCATTGGTATGCTCTTGACCTTGAAACGAAGAATTTAAAGGACATTCTTCCGTAAGATGAGATGGATCAGAACAGTATCCACAGACAGTTTTGGAGAGTGACATCTGATTTAGAGAGGCTGCTAAAAATTTATGTTCCATAGCTTCGAGTTTCTTTTGCATTGCTTCCATTTCAGCTCTAACTCTTATGGAAACATCAGATTGGTAGTTACCACCGCTAGACGATGGTTGACTTATACTCTCCCACTGTAAAGATTTTTCAGCGAAATCTTCTAAAAATCTCCAGGCTTCACCATCATCTTTATTCATGAAGGTGCCTTGACACATGGATTCAAGAGTCTGTTTTGTTGTAGGATTAATGCCCTCGACATTGAACTAACAGATTCTTGAAACGTTCAAAACACTTCGAGAATGGTTCATTTGAAAGCTGGGTAAATTGATTTATTTCGCTACGGACTCGAGCTGTTTTATGATTAGGGTAGAATTTCTTTAGGAAAGCTATTACGAATTCTCCCCAGTTCGAAATAGAATGTGCGGCTGTGTTGTAAAGCCACTTCTCGGCTATATCGCACAAAGTGAATGGGAGAAGACGTAATCTCATAGTATCCACAGAAAGCTGTGAAGTACCTATCATAGCGCATACATTTTCAAATTTTGTATTCTTCAGACTCAAGACCATGATATTTTGGTAAAAGATTGATATATTGTGGTTTGATTTCAAAATTGTCCCCATTGGCTGGTGGAATGGTGAGACGGGTCGAAAGAGGACCTCGCATAGGGTAACATCTCTCTTAGAGAGAGATACGAGGAGGATTCTGCGCACCTGTGGACGGTGGCAAAGTAGTGTTAAAGAAGTTCGATGGAGAACCGTCCATCGAAGTGGATGTGGTAGTGGGTGAAGAAAAAAAAGATATAGAAATACCGACTTCGGAGTCGATAGGAGGAACGCGGACAAGACGGGCACTAGAATCCCGTGTCCAGCCGAGCATGCATTAAATGGTTTAGCACAAGTGGCAGCGTTGGTGATAATTAAGGAAAAGATGAGTTTGGTGTTTGGTTTGAAAAAATATGGATTTTTGAAAAATCACACAAACAATGCACAAGCAACCCTAAATCTAGTGGTCACCTAGGTCAAGGCTCTAGACCGCTCCTAGACTCCTGTACTTGGAGTTGTACTCCCAATTGACTTTTGGAGTTAAACTCCTAAAAGAAAGACAAAGGGGCTTAGCCCCTGCAGCAGAAGTTGTACTCCCAAAAAGAAAGATTTATTATTATTATTATTATTATTATTATTATTATTATTATTATTATTTGTGGAGTTAAACTCCTAAGAGATTTTCGGAGATGATGAAAAGGGGCCCCTTTCTTCTCCCTTGAGCCCTGGGTTTTCTCTTAAGCCTTGGATCTTTCCAAAGTGGTTTTTTTTTTTTGGAGATGGATCTCCTTCTTCCTCCTCTCTGTTGGCTAGATCTTGGAGAAAAGGGGGGAGACTTAAAAATCATCCCTTTTGGGGTTTTGATGGAAGATCCGAGTTCTCATTCAAGGGTTTTTTGGTGAAAAACTGTTTCTTTTTGGAAAAAGAAGAGTTAAACTCTTGATTTAATTCAAGATAGGGGAAGAAGGTTTAGAACCTTGAGGAAGGAGAAGGAGGCACATGAACCCTATATTTTGAAGGGAATGAATTCTCTGTCTTCATTTTATCATCATGTTGCCTTATATAGGCTTACAAATTTACACATAGTCCCTTGGGCTTTAAAAAATGACATTTTGCCCATCCCATGCCTCATGTGCTTATTTCTTTTTGCACATGAGCCATGGGCTTTACAAAAATTTGGCTTTTTACCCATTTATTTTACATTCATGCATGAAAATTATATCAAACTTATTTATTACATAATTTTCTTCATGGCATGGGGTAGGCCAGCCGCTTCATGTTCAGGCTTGAGTTGTGCATGGGCCCACTTGGCCTGGGCTTAGGCCCGTTTGGCTTGGGATTGACTTTGATTTTGACTTGGTCAACCGGGGTGTAAATTTTGGCCCCAACAAAGTGTCCCCCATCAATAAATGCACACCGCGTATATGGGTCGTGTGCATGAAATTGATGAATCTTCTTTCGCGTGGAGGTGACTTGATTTGGTTCCCGCTTTTGGGGAGGCCGGCACTGCTCTTTTTACGACATGGACGGTCGATGCTTGACGTGTCTCCGAGACGGAGTGTCGTTGGTTGACGTGTCCCCAAGACGGAGTGTCTGTTTTGGACGTTTTCCCGAGACGGAGTGTCTATATATGACGTTTCCCCGGCACAGAGTGTTCTTGGTCGACTTATCCCCGATGTGGAGTGTCTGTTTGACGTTTCCCCGGTATGGAGTGTCGCTGGTTTACGTGTCCCCGACATGGAGTGTCGCTGGTCTACTCATCCCCGAGGCGGAGTGTCTGTTCGACGTTTCCCCGGCATGGAGTGTCGCTGGTTGACGTGTCCCTAGCATAGAGTGTCGCTAGTCGATGTTTCCCCAGCACAGAGTGTCTGTGGTCGACATTTCCCCGCGATGGAGTGTCGCTGGTTGACTTATCCCTGAGGCGGAGTGTTTGTTTGGCGTTTTCCCTGCACAGAGTGTCACTGGTTGACGTGTCCCCGTCACGGAGTGTCGCTGGTCAACGTTTTCCCGGCACGGAGTGTCACTGGTCGACTTATCCCCGAGGCAGAGTGTCTGTTTGAAAGTGCCGCTGGTTGACGTTTCCCCGGCACGGAGTGTCACTGGTTGACGTGTCCCCGACATGGAGTGTTGCTGGTCGACGTTTCCCCGGCATGGAGTGTCACTATTTTTTTATGTAGAGGCCGTTGTCGGAATTGGTTGGCCTGATTTGTTTTGGAAGTTCCAATCTGTCCGGCAGAACTTTTGAGCTTGGAAGCGCTTCTGGATGGGACTTTAGTTTGATTTGTTCGATTCCTGCCTTATTTGGCGGGACCCTTGAATTCGAGGCATTGTAGCTTGGGATTTGGAATTTGTATTTTTGTTTAGCATCAGCATCGCTACACTTGAATGTGGTACTCAGAAAGAATCATCATTTCCCGTGAGAGAATTTAGGGATTTTGGTTTTGGTTTGGCATCAGCATCGCTACACTGGAATGTGGTACCAGGAGCGAATCATCATTTGCCATGAGAGGATTTCCATTGTTCTCAGTTTAACGACTTAGTGGTCATCTATTCCCAGTTTAACTACTTAGAAGTCATCTGTTCCCAGTTTAATGACTTAGGGGTCTATTGGATCGAAAGTTTGGAATTTTGGGGTTTGGGTCAGCATCAGCATTGCTAACACTGAAGCACAGGTGCTAGCAGCAATTCATCATTTGCCTTTTCCTATTGGGGAGTGATGGCTTAAGAGACAGGTTTAGATCCCTATCATCTAAGGCTTTTCAATTTTATGGGCCGTAAGGGTCCCATAAAAGCATTTTCTCCCTACGAGTCGAAAGGATCTCGTAGGTGTATTTTCTCCTTAGGAGTCGTGGGGACTCCCAAGTGTGTTTTTCCTTTGTGAGTCGTAAGGATCCCACGAAGGTGTTTTCTTACGAGTCATGAGGATCCCGTAAGTTTTGTTCTCCTCATGCATCGTGAGGACATATGAGTGGGTCTTCCCAAATGGAGCATAATTCCAAGGGCGGAGACCGGCCGCGTGACTGGTGATTGCTGTGGGGCATGGGTGTGATGAGAGTTATTTGAGCCCATGGATTGTATAAGGTAGTCAACTTGGGGACCAACTGTAGGGCTGGGAGAATTTTGGTTGGCATCTGCATCACTACACTGGAATATGGTACCAGGAGCGACTCATCATTCGCCGTTGGGACATCAAAGGATTTGAAATTTTGGTTGGCGTGTGCATCGTTGCTGATGGATCTCTGGATCTCCTTCAGATGTTATCTTCCGTTGATCTGCTGCGAGCGCTAATGGACGGCTGAGACTGAATTAGGGGTTGACTCCTGGATCGTGTGGATCTCAATGGGTTTTGTATGTCTGAGGTCAAGCTACCTGCAAAGAAGTCCTGGGGTGGTTGTGCCACCGAGGACCCTCTGACGATCAAGTTAGACAGGGTATTTGGCAGAGTAATGGCCTATTAGGGTAAAATTAGCTTACCTGACTCATCTGAGAGAGAGGTTTATATAGCGGCAGCCATGGGCAGGCGGGCGCAAGATTCACGCCGCCCGTTACGCCCCTGGTGTTACGCCCGCGTGATAGGCGGGATTCCCCATTAATGATGAGATTCTCATTAATAGGGGATCGTGATGGCGTGGAACCCAGGATCATAGGCGACGGATATCTCGCGTCTGGCGAGATTCGCGGAGCCGTGGCAGAGGCGCCTGTGATTGGTGTTGTGGGTCGGTCGGTGAGACCGAAGAAGCGCAGCTCGGCGGGAGGCTCGGGATCGAGCGGGAGGCCGAGGCAACTTCGTTCTGTGATAGCTCGGAGGCAAGCCAGGGGGTGGTCTGGAAGGCCACCGAAGGTCGGGACCATCCTCCGGCCCGGGGTGTGATCCTAACGTAATGTCCTTGATCCTTTCTTGTAAGCTCTGGGACACGTTATCTGCCACGTGTCATGTTCTGGGGAGTCACCGATATCGAGCATCATCATTAGCCCCCCACTCTCGTCTCGACCCGTTCCTGGGTCGGGTCGAGAGTGGTCTGACCAGTCACCCAGGGTGAGCTCTCACTCGAAGATATCGTCGGCGCGCATTCCCAGGAAAAGTGTAGTATTTTCTTGATGACGTCAGCGGATCAAGGGAGAGATCTCGCATTAAAGAAGAAGCGCCGGCTTGCGCGTACGTTTGTCGAAGCGACGGTCCATGTGTCTGGCGCTGGTTGACTGACGAGATGGGCCACAGGAATTCCCACGCCCGATAGGACGCGCCCAATGTGAGTGGGACAGGTGGAATGTTGTCGGCCGTTGGTCACGAAGCGTTGTTTTGGCGGGAGGCGATCGGAGCCGTAGGATGTGTACACCGGCAGCTATAAATAGAGGAGGGATCCCCATCAGGACACATACCTCTCTATAATTTCCTCGTCCCTGGTCATGTTAGCCCGGCGCTCTTCTCCCCAGGTCGGATTCCTTGCGTTTTCTTTCCCAAAGACACATCCCTTTGATCAGGTTAAATGTCTTCTTCCGAGGAGTCTGTAGAAATAGTCCGGGTAGAGTCTAGGGAGTCTTCTGAAGCTTCCTCTTCTACTTCTTCTTCCTCTTCCTCGTCAGAGTCGGAGTCCTCCCGGGACGTTAAGGTTAGTCATGCTTCCCAGAATCATGCGATGGGGGCGGTCCCCAGAGCACAGGTCACGGGTGTTCTTGGCGCGTCATCCACGCTGAGGCATGCGGATGAGCTCGCCACCATCCGAACTCATTTCCACATTCCTCCGGGCTATTCGCTT
Source organism: Agapanthus africanus (assembly GCA_030015575.1). Taxonomy (NCBI): domain Eukaryota; kingdom Viridiplantae; phylum Streptophyta; class Magnoliopsida; order Asparagales; family Amaryllidaceae; genus Agapanthus; species Agapanthus africanus. The sequence goes on along the minus strand of CM057349.1, from coordinate 401,303,649 downwards.
AGTCTGGCCGAGGAGGGGGAGAGGGCAGACCAGGTACAGGGCAAGGAGATTGAGTTGTACCTGGAAGCCTTTTGGGCTGGGATGCGCTTGCCCTTCTCCCCCAAGGTGAGTGCGGCGTTGAATTGTTTTGGGTTATCCCCGGGCCAGTTAGTGCCGAACTCTTGGAGGATTCTCCTTGGATTCCTGGTCCGGTTGAAATTGCGTCTGATCCCTTTCAGCCGAAGCCTTCTCGTTTCTTCTCTTTGCTACAAAAACCACCCTGGCGATCGCAGGAGCAAGCCGAGCTGAGTATACGTCTCTTTTAGAAAACAACGGGAGGACGCTGCCTGGTCGGGGTCGTCATAGCACCTTCTTCCATTCACGAATGGAAGAAGAAGTTTTTGTTTGTTGGGCCACCTGAGGGTGAGGATTGGCCTGTGCCCACCTAGTAGCATGGGGTCAGCTGTCCGCGGGTGAGTCGGTCGAATGATCCCGACGCGGTAGCGGTGTTGAAGTGGGAGCCCCTCCCTTGGGTTGATGTGCTGCTATCTGAGAGGGCCCTCGGTTGGGCCGGGCTTAGCCCCGCCCAGTTCGCGGGTAAGTTAGAAGCTTTCAGGCGACCTGTTAAGACTTGTGCATTCATTCATTTTTTCTGGCATTGCTGACTCCTTTGTACTTTCGTCTTATGCAGAACCCATGGACCTAAGAAAATTTCGGGCAACCCTGGTCGAAACAAAGAAGGGGAAGAAGGCCGGAGGCGCTGGCCCTTCTCGCCCGTCGTCGGCTCCGGCTCCACCGGCAACTGTCCCATCCAGGTGCGCAAGCGTGCCCCGGGCCCCAGAGTCCAGCCAAGCACCGAGCCAAAAACATGCTCGGGGGCAAGAGCCCCGGGCACTGAAGGTGGGAGGTGAAACCGGATCTCCTGTATCGCTCCTCAAGAGGTTTCATAGGACAACGCCCTGCTCCCCAGCTTCCCCGATCCTCATGAACGATGGGGAGCTTCGCTTCGCTTTCCGTCGCCGATGGTCTGCTCTCGGAGATGGAAAGGTCGGCCGGGGGCAGAATCCCTCGGGGGACCCTCCGGGCCTAAATGGCGGCCATAGCCCAAGAGGCTGTGCAGGTTAGTGTTCTCATCCCACTTGGTCCTTCATTCAGTATTTTTGTTCACGTGATTGGGTGCCCCCTTTCTTTTTTAACCCTCTTTGTTTTCTTCAGGTCCTCCAGCACGTCGCCCTCATCGTGAACATGGAGGATGAGGAAATTTCCCCAGCGATGCGGGCCGCGGGCGAGTTCTCCTCATGAGAGGAGAGCTCGAGGCTGGAGCTGAAGGCGGCGATGGAGAGGGTCGCTGCCCTTGAAGACCGGGTGGCAGCCGGGGATCGGGAGATCGCCAGGTGCCAAGAGGCCGCCCGAGCTGCCGAGGCCCGGTTGGAAGATTCCAAGGTGCTCGTCGCTACCCTGAAGAAGACGGCGAACACCCACCGGAGGGAGAATGAGGCGGCGAAGGAGGGGACGAGGCGTGCCGAGCTCCGGGCGTCGAAGGTGGTAGAGAGCTACAAGAAGTCGGACCAGTTCTATACTGACCTTGCAGGAGCCGCTGCCGTCGTTTGGCATGACACCCTCGACACCGTCAAGGCCCTGATGCCGGAGTTCCCTGGCGGCGAGCTCCAGGGTGAGTACCCTCTCGGAGATGACGCGCAGGGGAATGCCCCCGGAAGTGCTGTGGGGGGAGACACCCCTGGTGGGAGCGTTGGGGAGAAGTCGGTCCCCCCGGTTCCCGGCACCGAGGCTCCTACGATGGATACCGACCTTCAAGACGCAACCCCGGTTGTCGCAGTGGATGCGCAGCTCATCGAGGTTCTCCCCGACCCCGAAGCCTGAACTTCCTCCTTATTTCTTTTTGACACTAAAATTTTGTAAGCCTCCGGGCGTTTTTGTAAGGCTGGGGAGCCCATAATACCTCTGTAAAGACTTCCGACTTCTTATGACTAAAAAAGCTTTTTGCAGTGTTCGTGCGCATTTTCCCTTTGTTTGTAGTAAACATTTTTATTCACGCGGTACTGCTTTAAAGTTAGGTCGGTTTTTCGTCTAGCAATCGCACGTCGAGTTGAATTCGACCGTTTGCTATCTCCATGTCCCTGAAGTCGAGGTGGAGATCGCTTAATAAAGATGTGGGGGAAGTTGAGCAGTGAGGCTGCTTGGTGGCCTCTTGATGAGGGCTTGATCCTTGGCGTCGTGGGGTAAGAGATTACCAGCCAAGGATGGACCGAGCAGGGTAGCTGCTCGGTGGCCTCTTGATGAGGGCTTTGATCCTTGGCGTCGATGGGTAGTAAACTACCAGCCATGGATGGACCGAGCAGGGTAGCTGCTCGATGGCCTCTTGATGAGGGCTTTGATCCGTGGCGTCGGTGGGTAGTGAACTACCAGACATGGATGGACCGAGTAGGGTAGCTGCTCGGTGGCCTCTTGATGAGGGCTTTGATCCGTGGCGTCGGTGGGTAATGAACTACCAGCCATGGATGGACCTAGCAGGGTTGCTTCCCGGTTGCCTCTTGGTGAGGGCTTTGATCCTTCGCGCGGGAAGGCATGGAGAGGCCTGCTAAGGATGGACCAAGCAGGGTAGCTGCTCGGTGGCCTCTTGATGAGGGCTTTGATCCGTGGCGTCGGTGGATAGTGAACTACCAGCCATGGATGGACCGAGCAGGATTGCTGCCCGGTTGCCTCTTGGTGAGGGCTTTGATCCTTAGCACGGGAGGGCATGGAGAGGCCTGCTAACGATGGACCGAGCAGGGTTGCTTCTCGGTAGCCTCTTGGTGAGGGCTTTGATCCTTGGTGTCATGGGGTAAAAAATTACCAACCAAGGATGGACTGATCAGGGTTGCTACCCGGTTGCCTCTTGATGAGGGCTTTAATCCGTGGTGTCAGTGGGTAGTGAACTACCAGCCATGGATGGACCGAGTAGGGTTGCTGCCCAGTTTCCTCTTGATGAGGGCTTTGATCCGCGGCGTCGGTGGCTAGTGAACTACCAGCCATGGATGGACTGAGCAAGGTTGTTGCCCGGTTTCCTCTTGATGAGGGCTTTGATCCGTGGCGTCGGTGGGTAGTGAACTACCAGCCATGGATGGACCGAGCAGGGTAGCTGCTCGGTGGCCTCTTGATGAGAGATTTAATCCATGGCGTCGGTGGGTAGTGAACTACCAGCCAAGGATGGACCGAGCAGGGTAGCTGCTCAGTTTCCTCTTGATGAGGGCTTTGATCCTTGGCATCGTGGGTAGTGAACTACCAGCCAAGGATGGACCGAGCAGGGTAGTTGCTCAGTGGCCTTTTAATGAGGGCTTTGATCCTTGGCGTCATGGGTAGCGAACTACCAACAAAGGATGGACAGAGCAGGGCACCCGCTCGGTTTGTTGAGGTTCTATCCGACCTATCCTGGTGCGTGAACATCGGGAAGAGTAACCGTCGCGGGCGACACGTGCCATGAACGCATGGGGGGAGGTGGAGCGTTTAGAAGAGTCACGTCGTTCCGACTTCGAATCGTCGAAAAAGACGGGAGATCTGCCGCGTGGCGGTACAGTAATGGAAGAAACGTGCGACTGTTGGACTCTTGGGGGCACTATGAGGCTATCAAATGGAGGTTGTGTTGACCACTCCTTTCTTCAACTCCAAAACATAAGGATGGACACTTTTCCTTTCACCATCCCCGAGATCATAAATTTTGAGGATGTATACCTGTACGACCAGCTGTGCTCCGAGGAGACGGTGCAGGCGGTGATCCGACAGGTTGAGGATCACATCGGCCGCCTGCTCCCCCGGCGATCACCCCTTCTACAGCTGCTCATATACTCCATCTGGAGGGCATCGCTGCGCTGCACAACCCCTTGTCCGAACAACTGAAGGACGAGGCGGTTGGGAAGCTGAGGTCGCTATGTCATCTCGGCCTGATCTCGATGAGTCGGCGGGATCGCTCGGTGGCACTCGTCCTCGAGTGTTACCAATTGAGGCATCTCGCCGATGGGTGCCCACCCATGGAGCTTTATGGCCCGTCCATGTCCACAAGGGTTCACGGACAGCATCAGAGGCAGAGGTCCGAGGCGGCAAGGGCTCGGCCGGTGGAGATTTCCTCGGAGTACCACGAGGAATATTTCTTGCACCCTCTTCCCCTGCCCATGGAGCTTTATGGCCCGTCCATGTCCACAAGGGTTCACGGACAGCATCAGAGGCAGAGGTCCGAGGCGGCAAGGGCTCGGCCGGTGGAGATTTCCTCGGAGTACCACGAGGAATATTTCTTGCACCCTCTTCCCCTGCTGCTGTAATTTTTTTTCTTTTTTTCTTTTTATGTAATGTAAGGCTAAGGAGCCTACAATACCTTTTTGAATCAATAAAATTCTTCTTTTTGCAATGCTCTATCGTGTCCTTGTTGTTTAAATAAAAAGAACTTAGAAGAATTTATATCGCTTTGTTGAAGAACCCCAATAGTGGTCTGCTAAGGATGGACCGAGCAGGGTAGCTGCTCGGTGGGTCCGGAGGTCCGGTCTAACATTCCATTGTTCTTAAACATTGGGAGGAGCGACCGTCGCAGGCGGCACGTGCCAGGAATGCTTGGGGGAAGCTTAACATTTCGGGGAGCAATGCGGTATTGGAGTAACCTTGGTGGATCCCAGGATTCGTGCCCATGCGCGTGCGAATCTGGGTCCTTAAGGATTTTGTTTGAGGTTATAAATAAAGAAGGAGACTGCAACTTCTTCGGCATCGCCCTTTGAGATGACTGGGCGCATGTATTCGATCGAAGAGATCATCACCTTCGACGACGTCTCCGTGTATGACCAATCCCTGGCTGAGGATGGGTACTGGGGAGTGGTTCAGCGCCTCGAGGGTCACGTCGGCCGGCTTCTCCCTCGGTGGTCATCCCTGCTTCAGTTGCTGGTGTATGCAAATTGGAAGAGGTCCCTAGGGTTGGACAACCCCTTCTCCGAGGAGCTGCTGGACGAGGCGCTCGACAAGGTGCGCTCAATTTCCTGCTCGGCCTCATCTTGAAAGCCAGGCACTATTGATCCTTGGCCCTCATTCTGGAGTGCTTCAAAAAGAGGTACATCATGAGCCAAGGCGCAGAGGGCGGAGCGTCGGGTGTTTCCGTGGCGTCCCACGTTCGCGTGCAGCATCGGCGGGAGCGGGCTACAGAGGCTAGGGCCTGGCTAGCGGAAATCTACTCTGAGTATCACAAAGAGTATTTCCTCGATACCGTTCCCCCGCTGCTGTAAATTTTTCCTTTTTTCTTTTTATGTAAGGCTGAGGATCCCGTAATACCTCTCGAATAAATGGAATTCTCTGTTTTGCGATGCCCCATTGTTCCCTTTTTATTATTTAAATAGAAAGAACTTTAGAAAGGTTTTTACATCGCCCTTGTGAAAAAAGAAATATACATGCGTAGATATTCTTTTCAGAGGTACAGCTTGAGCTTCTCAGCATTATAAGGTCGTGGAAATTTGCGACCATCCGCATCTTGCAAGCGGTAGGCTCCGCCGGGCAGGACCTCGGAGACGAGGAAAGGTGATCATCACTGAAAACTGCATTTTAATACCGCTCATTCGTTATCTCTTTTGTCATATATCGGTACTATTAATCATTGTCTGCTCTGTAATTACAGTTTACAGGTATTCATGATAAAATACTGGAAACACATTCAAAATCATGGATATATCGTCTGTAGGTCGACACTGCAACCGGAACTGAAAACCGACCGATATCTCAAGAGTTCGTTTGCAATAAATTGATGTGTACACACTTTTTGTATAAATAGTCCAACACAAGGCATGTACACACAAAACTCTTGGGTATGGACCAAGTGGGGCTGCCATGGTATGATGAATTATGCAAGTGGGCATGTGTTGGTGTGATGTGCATTAATGAGCATTGAATGCATAAAGATATGATGTGATTTGAAGCATCTCATTTCCTTCCAATTCTCTGCATACAAACCAGGTGAAATAAGACCAAGTATACAGCATCAGAGGTTTATTGGAGTGCACACAAACCCACACACCCAATACGAGCACCTCTCCTCGGATTTGACCCAGCGACCATCCACTCAAATCCGGCGAGGCCGGCCCCACTTCCTCCTGTGGGCCCCATCTTTCTCCTGTGCCTTCCCTTCTGCCACTTAGGATTATTTTTATTATTTATTTATTCCTCTTTTGAGCCTATAAATACAGATCAGTGGGCAAGGGAAGGAGGCTACCTATGTATATACCACTTCTCATTTTCATAGTTCTTTTGCTTTTGGTTTAGCTTGAGGGTGAGTGTGCTTCATTTTGGTTTCTTCTTCTTCTTCCCTCTTGAAGCTCTCTTTGGAGAGCCTCATTAAGGAGGTTGAACAAGTTACCAAACAATGTATCTTGTTCTTAAGTGTTTATAATATATTGTTGCTTTCTCTCTTTTCTTGCTTTCTTTTTATTATGCTTAACTGATTCTTTATTTTGGTTGTGGTGTGGGTGAGGAAGTGAGATGAAAGGCTTTGCCTCCTCCACCTCTTGTTTATGTTTAATGTGCTTAAAATCCATTTGGTGTTAAGTTTGCTAAGTTAGGATATGGTATGTTGTGATAAAAAGCTTGACAAACTCTTTGTTTCATATACTATATACCTTCACAAACGCTTAGCAAACTCAACACCAATATCTTTTGCTCTCACTAATCTCTTTGTGTTTTCATTGTTGTGGTATATTTGCAAAACCTCGTGTTTAGTGTTGATACCCCAAGCGCGGACATACAAACGGTAAGTGACCAAAACGGACCGTTTCGTTCTTTGCGGCGAATGTCGGATTTTGACGGTTTGTGCTCCGCAACCGCGTTGACAAGTCGTGCTTCATGCCAGAATCAAGGTAAAGCCGGAAAACTCATAACCAAGGAAGTGTAGAGGTAAACGTCGTGATTCAAGCTTCTGAACCAAGCCACAACCATTCCTTCTTTACACTTGTTTTCTTGCTTTTCTTGATTTCATATTCTTTATAATTTTTTGTGACAACCAACCAATTCGTTAATTTGTTAACCTTAAACAACGATACGTAATACTCAATTCCCTGTGGATCGACCCGTGCTTGCCGGCTCACTACAACGCGCCGTGCACTTGCGGTTATAAATAGTAAAACGAGAACGATCTCGTGCGCGCATTCCGTTTTCCACCAAAACGCATCCATTTCCAAAACAATACGCGTTTGCGCGCGCGGGAGGATTCCCAACAAGTTTTTGGCGCCATTGCCGGGGAGTTGTAGTTATTAGATATTGTTATTTCTGGTTCTACTAACTAAACTAACTTCTAATTCAATTTTCTTTTTCAAAAACTAACAAAATATGATTTTGTGGGACTTCTTTCAATTGTTCTCTGTTGTTAAGACCTGCAATCACTCTGCAATTCAATTTAAAAATCCAGTAAAACCATTAGAACTCTAATATAGCCTAGAAACCCCACCAGAAAACTCTGCACCTAACCCTCTGAAAAATCCGACGACAATAAAGGGAATTCCGGCGTCGCGGCCTTTCAGTATGATTTTGGGTTTTTTCTCTTTTTGTGATCTCTAGTTCTGTGTTTTGGTTCTTTTGGTCTTGTTTGATTTTTATAATTGTGAGCGTGCAGGAATTGGGGCATTCGTATCGCTTTTGACACTAAATATCGTATTTTCCGACATTTTAGGTTTTTCGCGGAATTACGACCAGCGATCTTGCGGAGCGAGGTTCAATTGCAAATACAAGATATTGGGGAAGATTAGTGCCAAAGATCTGGGTAGTTTGACCCGCACAAGCGAACATTCAACGACTCGGATCACATTCAAAGAGTTTTCTTAAACCAAATCCATTTGGTACGTATTTTCTAACACCTCCTCTCGAATCCGACGCAATCCAATTCTCTATCTTTTGCAGGATTCTTTGCACAATTTTTCCGCCAATTGTAAAGAAAACTAACTGTATTTGTTGCAGCGCATAATACTTAACCGAAAAGGAATTATTTAAATTTCATGACTTCTTGAATTCTTTTATTGATTGTGCATTGCATTTTAATACGGAATTAAGGGCACAAAGACCAAAACAAGATACGGTAAAAGATTTCATCACCTTTTCTCCTGTAACGTTTTAGAAATCGTTTTGCGAATTTTTCCGTTTTAGGGCAAAATTGTCGGTATTTTCCGTTTTAACCCGATTTCGATCAAACGTCCGTATAAGCTTGCCGGTACCTTTTTTTAGCTAAAATAAAGCTTGTGCATGAACTTTAGGGGTATTTGGGAGGTTTTGGTTCAGATAGAATTTTTCCCAAATAAAATATTATTTTAAGCGGTATTTGGTGTACGTAAATCGGGAAATTTCTTTTCTTAATAATAAATTCTTTTTTTGTCACTAGAATATTTTGGAAACTTCTTTTTAAATATCTAGATATTTTTTGGAGTGCAAAAGGTTTTATTTTAAAAAGAAAAGAAAATGTGTAAAGATGGCAAAGTGCATTTATTAAGCATTTATTACTTTTTTTCCTAGCAATTTCTTCACAAAAATTCACAAAAATACCCCTCTCACCCCCTTGGCCGGCCCTTCCCTTCCCCTTGCTGCCCTCCATCACTCCCACTATTTTCAACTCATTTTGCATCAAATAAATCATGAAAAATCCAAATAAAATCACAAAAATTCAAATATAATCATTTTCCTTCATTTCCTTCACTATTTCTTCTTGGATCTTCAATAAAGCTTGGTTTTTGATGCTAAGATGTTGGATTAAGTTTCATTTTGTGTTCTTGGGGAGGTATAATTCTTACCTTAATCCTTTTATATTTGTTTTAATCTTATTCTAGCTAATTTAGTTAGCTAATTATGTGTTTACTTTAGTTTTTAAATTATGATTAATTCATTTATATTTCGTTTAAGAAATTCGTGTTAGGGTTAAATTTTGTTTAAGTATTTAGTGTTCATTTGAAGTGTTAATTTGTGTTTTGGAGAAGATTAACCTAGTAGAAAATGTTAATTTTTGCTAATGAACACTTTATTTAATTATGCAATTTTGCTTACTAGGTTTTTCCTAAAATTTATTTAGCAAGTGTTAAAAATATAGGAATGGTTTAGATAGTTTAGTTATGCTATTATAAGGTGTTTGTAATCGCTAGATATGCGTTAGCTTGAAACTAGTGCGAAATATTGCGATAGGTTGCTTACTAGATTTCGAGGTTTTTCCGACGTGGGTTCGATTGGTCGTTGCGAGGTTATATCTATTGTATTCCTCGTAATTTTTGTGTTGTGTTGCGCGATCAGGACGATCGGGGTCTAGACTTAGTGTTTTGTAGTTTAGCGACCCCAATTAGGGTTTTTGGCCTATGTCGTGCGCGATAGATGCGCTAAACGCCAGTGTAATTTTCTGGGCGTTTTCATCGCGTTTCGTTGTCTTTTCGTCATTGTAAGATTTTTGCTTATGTGATGTGTTTGTGAAATTTTAGGTTCGCAAGCGGGGATTTCAGACGCTACGACAGGGGAAAACAGGCGGTAGGCTTCACTTAGCCAGGAGCGTTGGTGAGTAGATTTAACATCTATAGGGGAATCGCTCGCATGGCGTTATGCGTCTGGGCTAGAGATGTTATTTATGTCGCATATTCTATGTCATATTTAGAATTGCGCATTTACCCTATTACTTAGATATTGTTGTGCTTGGACTAATATTCTTAGGACACTGCACATATTATTGACGATTTATGTTGCACGAGCACTGATTGTATGCTACACACACCGTCAATAATTGCCATGTCACGCACAACCCACTTATAGATATGATATTGTTTGGTTAGGGACATTGAGACATTGATTCATATTTCTTTACGCATATGACATATAGCATACCTGTATACCCGCATGCTTACACATATGCCTTGACATGCTTACCTGCTAGTTACCTGTATACCTATAGAGTATCGTACCATTAGCGATAGGTACATACACACTTTATGTCATAGCTACAGGTATACTTTGCACACATACTTCACTTATACCCAGGGGGTATACTACATCATTACTTATAGGTAGATACATATATCTTGTTATACCATTATGTTGCACATATATCTGGTTATAGCTACATGTTTACCTTTACTTGATATTATTTTAGAATTGGAGAGATTAGGAACCGCATGATATTATATTAACTTGTTATAGTTAATTGCTGCTTTTCCTTTATATGCTCGCATTTCAGATTTATGATGCGTATATTATATTCATGGATTTTCGCATTGAGATATGGATTTTTCATGATGTTTTCTGGATTTGGGGACCGTGGGAGTTCATGAAATTATGCATTATTTGAAAAACCCGGTTTTCCTTGATATGATATTTCAGCAGCCACCATGAGATTTATCAGTTCGGATATATATATATATACCCCATGCGAGGAATGGAGGGGTCCGTGTGCGGGTACATGGTGGGGCCCGGAGGTACCCCGGAGCAAGAATCTCGGTGAGGAGATGAGTTAGTGGGGGAACCATACTTTCCGGTGACATTACCAATGACTCAGCGGTTATCATGGGGATACCGACGGGAGTCATGTACGTATAGATACGTCGAGAGGCGAGCGTCAGAGCTAGGCACTCTAGCTTTCGAGATAGCATATGATACGTACCTATCAGGGTGCCAGTCGTGGTGACAGCACCTGATAGACCTGCATTTCTGTGTCGATGCTTGACACATTGGTTTCATGATATTTCGTTTTACTCCTTTGTATATATAACAGGGGTTTAGGCCGCTATTATATATGCCCTTACACCAATATTAATGGAATGGGACGCTAATATATGTGTATTGACATTAAATTATATACATCATCATATTTATTCATGCAAATATATTTAGGATGTTAGATTTTTACTTGATAATTTGATTTGGGATATAGGTGATTCATTTGATATTGGATACAGGATATTTATGAAATTGCTGATTTGTACATTCAGGATATATGAGATTTATTCGATATTGTACATTCAGGATTTGTGAGACTTATATGATATGAGAGCCAATTTGGGGGCTGATTTAAGGAATTGGGATTTGGATTTGTCTTGATGGATTGTGATCCTACCACGATGTCAGGATTCCGTGGAAATGACATATTTCATTCCATACTTTACATTTATTGCTTATGCACTGCTTCATGTATTATTAATACCTGTTAGAGTATCTTTCATGACTGTTGCATTTACATACCTTTATTTATATACATTGCTTCATGTATTAGTTGTACCTACTAGTGTACCTTTCATGATTATTGCATTCATATGACTTTTTATTGCTATTAATTGCACATGTTAGATTCGCGCTGTACATGCATACTCGCGATTACCTGCATATGTTATTTACTATTCACGAGTTGGCAACTCACCCCCGTTGTGCCACAGTGTTTGCAGGTGTTCCTCAGGATAGTCAGAGGGAGGCTATAATCACACATCTTATCATCTTTTGCTACGATACCGTATCAGCTCACAGTGTGCAGTTTGCTTAGGTGGGTTTTATGGTTATTCGTTGTATTGTATATTCGTTGTATCCCTGTACTCTCCATCTACTATTTTCATATTGACTTAGAGACTTGGTGAGAACGATTTTGTATATTATTTGTGACTTGTTATCTTTTATACAGTTTCCTTTCTACCGTCTTTTATTTCTTCGCTACGGCGTCGTATATTTGTTGTGGTGGTTGTTTTCCGCCTTTGGGCGGGTATTTGCTCCCGTTTGGGGATACTTTATTTTATATTTATGTTGTACCCATTTTTGGGGCTAGCTTTTACAAAGGAGGTGCTGCCAAAATTTTAAAGAAAATAAAGTTGGACTTTTAAAGAATTTGGGTTGTGATTTCAAAGACTTTTAAACAATGTTTCTTATCTTTTCTTGTCTTTTAACTGGTTTAGATTTCTGGGTTTTGGCTTTCTTTTACTGCATTACGCCTGTAGACGTTGCGTAGTATTAGGACCGTCACGTGCCAATTTCGGGTCGTGACATCTTCGTAGCCCACAAATCACAAAACTGGATCTTCGCATACCCCCAGTAATTTAAAATCAATTAGAATTCTGATTTTAAGGACTTCGCGCTCATTAGGAGAAGTTAACTATGTTTAGAACACCGCTTAACGGTATATCGTTCACGGGGTGTCTAGGCAAGCGATCAAGAGAAAGGGTTATTTAATTAAGGAACTTTGTGAAAACGTTGTAAAACCTCCCCTTCTCTCTTGCACTTACCTGGCTTCGTGATCCATATATCTTGAGCCTATTTCTCGACACAGTTTTACTTAGTCAATCAGGTTCTTGAGCAGGTCTAGTTGACTTAGAAAACTGTAGACTGCTAAGGGTGTGATATTCTTTTGTGATATTTGTGCATTCTTGTTAATATGGGTGATACACAATACAATTCATTTTTTCATGACTCTTATTCTTTTGTTTATACTCAGTCTCAATTGATTTGTTCAAATTGTCAAAATTCTTCCCACATTCATGATGATTGTCCTGTCCTAGGGGGTGACCAACCGTTCCAAATTCTTAACGGTCACTCACCTAACACTTCTGAACCCAGTCCCACTTCAAACATTAACCAATTGATTGCAAATTTAGAGAAAGAGGTCGACAGAATGACTGCTATAGCATCACCACCATCACAACCCCTCCAACCCGAAAACGTTGAACCATCTGTAGGGAATGATAGTGAGATGGATGCTAGGTTGACCGCTCTAGAAAAGGGTATTGAAGTGATGACTGCGGTCGAGAATCAAACAGTTTCTACGTTAGCCCTGTTCATACAGTAGTCTGAGCAATTATTTCTTGCTCAGGCCCAATCTTTGGCTAACATAGAGGAACAAGTGAAACATTTAGCTGAGAGTATTCTAGGGAGTGAGCACAGTCAATCAGAACCCGATAATGTTAATATTTGTCATCTAGGGAGTCACCCAAATGAGGTAAATGATCAATCAAACTTTGATGATTTCTTAGATGATGATACGATTGAATTGATTGAGTGCTACAAGGACACATAAGAAAACACTCTAAGTCAGTCCACCATTAGCCTTCAAGTATCCACCGAACCTTTTATCACTTTAGAGATTGATTTAACTGAAATAATACTTGATGAGGAAATTCTTGAACCGACTAATTTTTGCTTTCCAATTTTAGAGGAGGAACCTTGTGAATTTGTGGGGTATGGTTGGGATAAATTGTTAGAAAAGATCAATGATTAGCAACCCACAATTTTTGTATCACCTAGTGATATTGTTTCGGAAGAAACATTAGGATGGGAACCTACTTTTTTAGATCATATGAACCTACCCAGTTATGAATGTGATAGGGAAAAAATCTTTTTGGGAGTGAGTGTAAATAATGAGTGTAGGATAGTGAAAAATAATCGGGACGAAGACAGTTCTGATAAATATTCTTTTATACTGAGTTTTGAGGAAATTTTTGCTGATGAGATTGAAATTTTAGGTGGGTTGGAGTCAGAACCATTTTGGGATCATCCTTTGAATCTTCCTTTTGCCGAGCTTTTTGCGGATGAACTCCAGTTTTTGAACGAACTTGACTTCAGTACTTCACTTACGCTTATTAAACATACAATTCATTCAGAAAACAATTCTTTGACATCCTCAAAATTTCATCTTCATCTTCAGCGTCTTCTTATCCCCAATTTTACACGCCCATGCTTTTCACTAACAACTAACATATACATATTCTTTTTCTTTTTCTTTTTCTTCTTTTTATACACATTCTTTTACCAGCCCCTACATTATATAGACAAAATCTTTTTGTGGCTGGTATTAATTTCTGCACTAACCCAGTCTTTTAACATGTAAATGTTGTAATTAATCTTAGGCTTTTTTTTCCTTTTCTTTGAATAAAATTCTCACCCTGATGTCTAAGTCTAGCTACCGGACACGGGGGCAATGATGAGGACATCGTAAAACTCAGGTTTGGGGGTGAGCACTGTGTTTATCTGCATCATGTGTATATTATATATTCTGCATTGCATACATATTAAAAGAAAACCCATAAAAATTGAAAAAATTTACAAAAATATAAAAACTTTTTCGTCAAGTTAGCTAATAAGGTAACTTAGATTTTATTCCAAAAATTTAGTTGATATGTTAGAGGTAACTAAATCCTAGGCTTAGGAATTGAAAACCCTAAAAATAACCCTCATTCTTTTTAAACTTGGTAATTATACGTCCTTACAGTTTTTTTTGAGAAATAGGTAATCTTGAGTTCAGTTCTTTAGTTAAGTCAAGATGAAGGGAGAGTATTGAAGCTTTACTGAAAGATAAGTCTGAAAAATAGTTTATGTTCTTGAGTCCAAATTTAGAAGGTATATACCCTACAAATTGCACATACACACACCTTGAAACTTGGGATAGTAGAGAATACCGAGAAATACTCTTGCCTGAAAGTCTAGTATGAAAGAAAAATCGGTATTTAAAGCTAAACACCAAAAAAGAGCATCATTGAAAAATATATCCGGTCTTGAAAAGAAAAATAAAAATAAAAGAAAAAAATAATAAAGTCAAGACCTGGAGACTGCTATTTGCGCTTTAAGCTCATACATTCAGTAATCGGCTGTTAGTGCTTCAAGAAGCATTAATGATCGCATGAAAGGTGTGTAAGCAAAACTGTCCATCCATTAATGAAAATAATTAGTATTAGATATTAAGGCAAGGGTACTATAGCTTGAATTGAATTCTCAAGTGTAGGGATGCAAATTTACACACACGTAGGGGTATACAATCGATTTTTGGAGGAAAGATAGAAATGAAGAATAAGACTTATGTTTCTGTAAAGTTGATAAAAATTCCTGACTTGAGACCGCACTTTTAGAAGGAAAACTTAGGAGTTACCGACATCTTTCTAAACTGTAAATACGTATAGGATATAGGGATAAATAGATAGGAGGCGTTAAACATAAAGGTTGAATATTTCTTACTTAGGTGATAGAATTTCTGACAAGATACTAAACTGTAGGAGTAGAATCGACGTTAACTTATGAAACTAACTTGACTGGATTTTGTGGGTGTAATCCGCTGAAAACCTTCAGGAGACAACACTCCTCCTACTAGAGACACCTAGAGGTTTAACGGCTTGTTGCACATGCTCAGTGCAATCGCGTTCCCTGCGAAAGTGAGGCTAGGATTTTTTGCATTGCTCGGGACGAGCAATAGATAAGTTTGGGGGTATTTGATCATCACTGAATACTGCATTTTAATACCGCTCATTCGTTATCTCTTTTGTCATATATCGGTACTATTAATCATTATCTACTCTGTAATTACAGTTTACAGGTATTCGTGATAAAATACTGAAAACACATTCAAAATCACGGATATATCGTCTGTAGGTCAACACTGCAACCGGAACTGAAAACCGACCAATATCCCAAGAGTTCGTTTGCAATAAATTGATGTGTACACACATTTTGTATAAATGGTCCAACACAAGGCATGTACACACAAAACTCTTGGGTATGGACCAAGTGGGGCAGCCATGGCATGATGAATTATGCAAGTGGGCATGTGTTAGTGTGATGTGCATTAATAAGCATTGAATGCATAAAGATATGATGTGATTTGAAGCATCTCATTTCCCTCCAATTCTCTGCATACAAACCAGGTGAAATAAGACCAAGCAAACAGCATCATGGGCTTATTGGAGTGCACATAAACCCACACACCCAATACGAGCACCTCTCCTCGGATTTGACCCGGCGACCATCCACTCAAATCCAGCGAGGCCGGCCCCACATCCTCCTGTGGGCCCCATCTTTCTCCTGTGCCTTCCCTTCTGCCACTTAGGATTATTTTTATTATTTATTTATTCCTCTTTTGAGCCTATAAATACAGATCAGTGGGCAAGGGAAGGAGGCTACCTATGTATATACCACTTCTCATTTTCATAGTTCTTTTGCTTTTGGTTTAGCTTGAGGGTGAGTGTGCTTCATCTTGGTTTCTTCTTCTTCTTCTTCCCTCTTAAAGCTCTCTTTGGAGAGATTCATTAAGGAGGTTGAACAAGTTACCAAACAATGTATCTTGTTCTTAAGTGTTTATAATATATTGTTGCTTTCTCTCTTTTCTTGCTTTCTTTTTATTATGCTTAACTGATTCTTTATTTTGGTTGTGGTGTGGGTGAGGAAGTGAGATGAAAGGCTTAACCTCCTCCACCTCTTGTTTATGTTTAATGTGCTTAAAATCTATTTGGTGTTAAGTTTGCTAAGTTAGGATATGGTATGTTGTGATAAAAAGCTTGACAAACTCTTTGTTTCATATACTATATACCTTCACAAACGCTTAGCAAACTCAACACCAATATCTTTTGCTCTCACTAACCTCTTTGTGTTTTCATTATTGCGGTATGCTTGCAAAACCTCGTGTTTAGTGTTGATACCCCAAGCGCGGACATACAAACGGTAAGTGACCAAAACGGACTTGTTTCGTTCTTTACGGCGAATGTCGGACTTTGACGGTTTGTGCTCCGCAACCACGTTAACAAGTCGTGCTTCATGCCGGAATCAAGGTAAAGCCGGACAACTCATAACCAAGGGAGTGTAGAGGTAAACGTCGTGATTCAAGCTTCCGAACCAAGCCACAACCATTCCTTCTTTACACTTGTTTTCTTGCTTTTCTTGATTTCGTATTCTTTATAATTTTTTGTGACAACCAACCAATTCATTAATTTGTTAACTTTAAACAACGATACCTAATACTCAATTCCCTGCGGATCGACCTGTACTTGCCAGCTCACTACAACGCGCCGTGCACTTGCAGTTATAAATAGTAAAACGAGAACGATCTCGTGCGCGCATTCCGTTTTCCACCAAAACGCATCCATTTCCAAAACAATACGTGTTTACGCGCGCGGGGGGATTCCCAACAAAAGGACCGTCCCATTTTGGAGAAAACTTATGCAGCTTGCCTTGATCGACAAACTCGTTCCGCCTTAGGACTAAATCTCCGGTCTTGAAGAAGCGACGCTTGACTCGCGCATTATAGTAGCGGGCGGTTTGCTGTTGATAGGCGTCAACTCTGATCTGAGCCCGGTCTCGTTTCTCTAACAAGAAGTCCAGGATAGTTCGGAAGGCTGAGGTGTTCGCTTCGTCGTCGAAATGCTCGACCCGGTGACTGGGGAGCCCGATCTCCGCTGGGACCGTTGCCTCGGTACCGTAGCAGAGGCTGAAAGGGGTCTCCCTGGTGGGGGTTTTGTTCGACGTATGCAAGGCCCATAAGACCCGGGGTAATTCCTAGACCTAACTGCCTTAGCGCCCTTCTAGGCGTGTCCGAAGACCTCGGAGGATGTCCTGGTTAGCGACCTCGGCCTGCCCGTTGCATTAGGGATGCGTGACCGCGGCAAACTTCATGAGGATACGATATTCGCTGCAGAATTCCTTAACTCTTTCGTTTTCGAAATTTGTCCCATGGTCGGTGATGATACACCTCGGGATGGCGAACCGGAGTATCACGTTGCTCTGCAGGAACTTAATAGTCGTGGCGGCGTCCGGTTTCCTGATGGGAATGGCCTCGATCCACTTCGTGAAGCAGTCCACTGCGACGAGAACGTACTTATGCCCGCCCGAACCGGTAAGGAACTGGCCTATCATGTCCATTCCTCACTGGGCAAACGGCCATGGGGAGGTTAGGGCGATTAGCTCGGTAGCGGGAAGGCGATGTATGCTTCCATGGAGTTGGCAGCTCTTGCATCTCCTGACGAGCTTCTGGGCATCCTGATGAATTGTCGGCCAGTAGTACCCCTGGAGCAATGCCTTCTGGATTAAGGTGCGGGCCCCTGGGTGCGTGCCGCCGACCCCTTTGTGGGTCTCACGGAGGACGTAGTCAGCTTCGTGGGGGTCGACGCACCGGAGCAGAGGCTGAGTGAAGGACTTCTTGTAGAAGTTCCTATTGCTCCAGACGAAATAGCGAGCTTTGGCTCGAAGATGGCGGGCTTCTCCCCGATCTTTTGGGAGCATATCTTCCCTTAGGAATTCCACGAGGGGCTTTCTCCAATCTCGGTCTTCTTCCCGGGTCGTGTATACTTGAAGTAGTATCGCCGCCTCTTCCACGCTGGGTCGTGGCATGACCTTGAAGAGGATGTTCCTCTTGTTGTTGGATGTATAAGATGAGGCCAGCTTACTCAAGACGTCGGCTTGGGCGTTGAGCTATCTGGGGATCTACTCCACCTGGACTTCGTCGAAATCCCTTCACAATCTTCTCACCTCGGCCAGATACTTCACCATCAGAAGCTCCCGTGCCTCGAATCGGCCGGTCACTTGGCCTAGGACTAGGGCGGAGTCGCTGCGGATCCGGATCGTTTTCAGCCTCAGTCTGAAGGCTATGCGCAGTCCGGCCAGTAAGGCCTCGTATTCCGCTGCGTTATTTGAGGTCTTGAACCCGAGATTCAGAGAATACTCCATTTCTGCCTCGTTCGGGCCCCGAATGATGAGGTCGGCACTATAACCTTCCTCGGTCGAGGACCCGTCGACGTAAAGGATCCAATCAGGGGCAGAGTCGGGCTTCCCGTCGACTGAGGGTTGAGCTGTGGGGGCTGGCGTGGATTCCGGCTCTTTGCTGGGGATGGTGCACTCGACCATAAAATCGACCAGGGCTTGTGCCTTGATAGCCTACATCGGGCGGTATTTTATATCGAACTGGGACAACTCCCACCTCCATTTCTCCAAGCGGCCAGAGGACTCGGGGGAGGTGAGGATAGCCTTCAAAGGCCGCTCGGTAAGAACGAGGATGGTGTGCGCCTGAAAATAGTGTCGTAGTTTCCTTGAGGCCATGATGAGTGCTAAGACGATCTTCTCTATGGCTGGGTACCTTGTTTATGCGTCCTTGAAGACATGTCTCACATAGCATACTAGCTTCTGTACTCTCTCGACCTCTCAGACGAGCACCGAGCCTGCAGCTTGGTCGGATACCGCCAGATACAGTGATAGCTCGTCCCCTTCAACTGGTCGGGTAAGCAGCAGGGGAGTCGCAAGGTGCCTCTTTAATTGCTCAAAGGAGGTCTGGCACTCCTCCGACCACTCGAACCTTGGAATCTTCCTTAGAGCTTTGAAGAACGGGAGGCACTTCTCCCCAGACCTCGACATGAAACGACTCAGAGCAGCTACCCGCCCTGTCAGCCGCATGATTTTGACGTTAGTTTTGGGCGTGGCCATGTTAAGGATGGGGTTGATTTTCTCCGGGTTAGCTTCAATTCCACGGTGGGTGACCAAGAAACCGAGGAATTTTCCGCCGGTGGCCCCAAATGCGCACTTGGTGGGGTTCAGTTTCATCTTGTATTTTGCGGAGGACGTCGAAGGCCTCGCCCAGATCCTTAGCGTGTCCATCCGATGAGACCGATTTAACGAGCATGTCCTCGACGTAAACTTCCATGTTCCTGCCGATCTGCGGCTTGAACATGCGATTGACCAAGCGTTGATATGTAGCTCCATCATTTTTGAAGCTGAAAGGCATCACCTTGTAGCAGTATACCCCCCCGGTCCAATGTGAATGCGGTGAGATCCTCGTCTTCCGGATTCATACGGATCTGGTTGTATCCGGAGAAAGCATCCATGAAGCTAAGTAACTCATGGTCTTCCAAGCTATCAACGAGCCGATCTATCCGAGGGAGGGGATAGTTGTCTTTCGAGCAGGCCTTGTTGAGGTCGATGAATTCAACGCGCATGCACCACTTCCCGCTTAACTTTTTGACCATGACTACGTTCGCCAACCATTCTGAGTAAGGCACATTCCGAATGAAGTTGGCGGTGAGGAGCCTGTCTACTTCGTCCTCGATCGCCTTTTGCTTGATCGGGGTGAAGCTTCGTTTTTTCTGCCTGACGGGTCGGGCCATAGGGTTTACCCCGAGCTTGTGAGATATGATTTTGGGGTCGATCCCAGGCATGTCGGCAGGTGCCCAGACAAACACGTCAGAGTTGTTTCTGAGGAAGTGAACCAGGTCGTCTTGCTAAGTTCCTATCAAAAGCGACCCGATCTGAACAGTTCATTCGTCATCCCCTTCTACAAGGGGGACCTCTGTTAGTGGCTCCATCGGGGTCCCTCAGACCTCTTTTTGCTCGTCTCGAGTTTCCAGAGAACCCTTGATGTCACCCTCGCCCTCAACATCATAGTTTGGCCGCTCAGACGTAGATGTTGCGGTGAAGCAAACCTTTGCGGTCCGTTGGTCTCCGTAGGCCCGACCGATCCCGTCTTGTTCGAGCGGGAATTTCATCTCTAGGTGGTAGGTCGATATCTGAGCCCAGAGGGAGTTCAGTGTCGGGCGACTGAGGAGGACATTGTAGGCCAATGGGATTCTCGCGACGATAAACTCCACAGGCACAGTGCGCGTATGGCCAGCCTCCCCGATGTTAAATTGGAGAGTGATTACCCCTTCCGCCAGGATGGAGTGGTTAGTGAACCCTGACAGGACATGGATGGTCGGCCTTAGGTCCGACGGGGTGAGTCCCATACGAAGGAAGCAGTCGTAAAAGAGAATGTCTGCTGAGCTTCCCGAGTAGATCAGTATCCTTCGTACCTCGTAGCAGTAGACCCGAGCTGTGATCACCAGCGGGTCGTTGTGAGGCAGGGATATACTGTGGAGGTCCTTGTCGGTAAAAACGATCGGTTTGGTTGCTTTGGCCTTCTTCCTCGGGTGGCTGACACTCCCCTCGATCGGTGAGGGGTGCTGAGTCTCGTCGGTCTTCGCCGTACCCCCTGCTGATATGGACATGATCTGGCCGATTGTCAATTCGCCGGGAGGGGGCGTTGCTCCTGCTCACGGTCAGCTTGCCGCTTATCTCGCAAGTACGTTGCCAGGTGCCCGGAGCGGATTAGCTCCTCGATGTAGTCTCTGAGCTGTTTGCAGTTCTCAGTGGAGTGGCCCTGCGACCTGTGGAAGCCGCGGTAGGGGCCCCGGGTGCGCTTTGCCGCCCTGTTCGAGACTGGGGGGAGTTTGAAGAACCTCTCGCCCTTAGCCTCCTCCAGCAGTATCGTCTGGGAGACGTTGAGCGGGGTGTATTCCTGAAACTTCGGGAAGTAGGGCTTTGGCCGCTCAATCTTCTTTTTCTCCTCCCGGGCCCTTTTCTTCTGATCAGCTTGTTCTGTCCGGGGCATATTGGTGTTCACCTTGGATTCAAGCTGGATCTCATGCTCGGTCCAGGCCTTTATCTTTTCCATGGTCTTAGGTTGCGCTAATGCAAAGGAGCTTAACCACTCCTTATTCCTAAGACCTGACCTAAGTGCTGTAATGACCGTTTCGTCCCGGTGTTCTGGGACCTCAAGGAGGGCATTGTAGAAGAGGGTGAGTACCCTTTGAAGGATTCTCTGTCCCCGCTCTTTATGGTGAAGAGGTGGTCGACGGTCCGCTTCAGCCATCTGTTCCCGATGAAGTGGCCAAGGAATTGGGTGGCCAGCTCATCGAAGGTAGAGATTAAGCATGGCGCAAGTCCTCGAAACCAGTCTCGTCCGGAACGGATGAGAGTGGCGGGGAAAGCACGGTATTGAGCGACGTCGGAACAGTCCTGGAAACTCATCCCGGATGTGAACGCGTCCAAATGTTCCTTCGGGTCGGAATTCCCGTCGAAGAGTGAGACTTTTGGGGGCTTGTTCCGAGAGGAGAAGTGGACGGAGAGGATCTCCTTGGTGAAGGGCTTCGTGAGAGAGTCGGCGGTATATTTAGCCCCGTCGCTCGAATGACGACTTTCCCGATGCATGCCTTCAATCTTCTTTTCGAGGGCGTCGAGTCGGCCGTGGTATCTCGATGATTCGGCATATTCTGATTTTTGGCCTCTGCTGCCGAAAACCTCTTCCTGTCTACAGCCCTGGTTCCGTTCGATGAGGTTCCTCAGATCCCCTGGTGAGGTTGTCTTCGAGCTGCTGTGGCAAGTCCCGTGCACGTGCCCCCGTCGAGGGAGGGGGTGCCGGTCATGCCTAGGCATAGGCGAGCTGACCGATACCTCCTCGGGAGGGACAGGGGTGCGATGGGGCTTGGGGCAAGGCGCTCTGGCAAAAGACCTCGGTGTTGAGCTGTGCGGTGCCCACTGGGTCATTAAATACATCGGCCTGGGGGATCTGCGGCCGCCGGAGACAGCAAGGAAGTGTTCGGCCGTGCCAACGCTGGCAGAGTCTTCTCTCCCTCTGTAGGGGTCCCGGTCCTGAGGTGGGGGAGCGGCAACCTGGGGAGCTTGCTCGGCCGTTTGGACACGGATGAGTCCATCCACGACGGACGCGAGTCGATCTATCCGAACGGATAGGGCGTGAATGGCGTTCAGGGGAGGAAGGGATTCTCCCTCGTCCCCACTGCGGGGAGGACGACGGCTGGTGCTTGGATCGTCGCGGTGGTCGCTCTCCATGAAATCTAAATCAGAAGATGAACTTTCGTTGAGTGGAACTAGTTTTCCCACAGACGGCGCCAACTGATGGATCTCAGGATCTCCTTCAAATGTTATCTTCCGTTGATCTGCTGCGAGCGCTGATGGACGGCTGAGACTGAATTTGGGGGTTGACTCCTGGATCATGTGGATCTCAATGGGTTTTGTGTGGTTAAGGCCGAGCTACCTGCAAAGAAGTCTCGGGGTGGTTGTGCCACCGAGGACCCTCGGACGATCAAGTTAGACGGGGTATTTTGGCAGAGTAATGGCCTATTGGGGTAAAATTGGCTTACCTGAGTCGTCTGAGAGAGGGGTTTATATAGCGGAAGCCATGGGCAGGCGGGTGCGAGATTCACGCCGGCCATTACACCATTGGCGTCATGCCCGCGTGATAGGCGGTATTCCCCATTACTAACGAGATATGCTCGTTAATGGGGGATCGTGATGGCGTGGAATGCGGGATCATGGGCAGCGGATATCTCACGTCTGGCGAGATTCACAGAGCCGTAGCGGAGGCGCCTGTGATCGGTGCTGTGGGTCGGTCGGTGAGACCGAGGAAACGCAGCTCGGCGGGAGGCTTGGGATCGAGCGGGAGGCCGAGGCAACTTTGTTCTGTGATAGCTCGGAGGCGAGCCGGGGGGTGGTCTGGAAGGCCACCGAAGGTCCGGACCATCCTCGGGCCGGAGGCCGGGGGTGTGATCCCAACATAATGTCCTTGATCCTTTCTTGTAAGCTCTGGGACATGTCATCTGCTACGTGTCATGATCTGGGGAGTCACCGATTCGAGCATCATCAGCTGCACTGGAATATGGTACTAGGAGCGACTCATCATTCGCCATTTGGGGATTTTTTTTACTGCGATTGCTCCACCATTTCAGCTTTATCACGAAGGTCGCGATTGCCGTATCATTTCGGTTGTTTATTCGCGGTTGCCCCATCATTTCGGCTGTTTATTTTCATTTTCATTTTCATTTTGTTCGCTGATTTTTATTGCAAGTTGTCCCATCATTTTGGCTTTTTTTTAATTTTATTTATTTACACATTTTTTTACATCCCGGTTTAACGACTTAGAAGTTGAATGTTTCCATTTTAATGACGTGGTGGTCCTTACCATGCACTTATTCAAAAATCCTTGGACTTTGATCTCACGGCACTTCAATGCTCTCTTTGTCCTTTTGGAGAGACGTTCACGTGTGTTCCGTAGAAACTGCGATGAACTGAGTCATTTTCTGGAGCGGACAATTGAGCCATTTTCCCCCAGAGGGTTTTAGTCTTCGTTCGAACGGAGCGGACGATCGTAGCTTGGTTTTCTGCTAACGCGTCTTTGGCCAATGAGACAACTCCCTCATTGTATTGTTTTTCCACCCAATTCTTGAAAACAAAGCAGTCTTTAATGGTATGTCTCACCATTCTATGATACGGGCAGTACAAAGGATCATCAGTCATGTTTGCTTCATGTGATCTTTTTGGTTTAGGAAAACACAGACCGTTTCTCAGGGCGTCCTTGAATATTTTACGGACTCTGTCCCTTCTGAAAGAATAGACTTTATTCAATTTCTCTTCCAGGGGTAATTCTCCTCCCCTTCCCAACACTGGTTTTCAAGGCTGGTCGGCATTAGGCCTTCCTGCTCCTCGCCTGCTTTGGTTGGCAGATACATTAGAGGATTCAGTGTCCTTGGGAGGCCCATCTTTGCGGTTGTCATTCTCCGGATATTTGGACTTGTTGTTATATTGGTAATTTGGAAGAGATTCGGGGCCCGCATGTTCCAGCATCTGGACTCTTTTAAGTAAGTCCTGGAGAGTTTCAGGATCTGCTGATGAATTTCCCTTAATTCTGTCCTATGTCAACTGGTCGCAGACATACGTCAGGACTTTCCTGGAGGCTAGCCGCCTTCGACTTTCAAGAAAGTATTCCGCTCTTAGACTAAAGGGAATAGCTGTTGGCTGCTTTGGGACATCAATCCCTAATTCATGGACCAAATTTTGATTTTGTTGTAATTGCATTTGAAGTACTCGGGTTGCGAGATTTCTCACAACATTCACCAGATCGTCGACTTTAGAACGGGTCTTGGCTAACTCCCTATCACGGTCCTGAAATTGCTCTTGAAGCCATTAGAATAACGCTTGTTTTGTAGTTTTGGGGATGATGACTGGGCTATCCTCATCGCCTGAGCCTGATTCCCCAAGAACCATAGGTTCTTTTTTCTTAGCAGCTCGAGCAGGGCCCTCATTATTATCTGAACTGAGCCAATATTGGGCGGCGTCAACCATATCATCACCATGGCTGTGAAGCGTAGGAGGGTTCGTTTCTCCAAGTCCGACCATGTAGACCGTATGGATCGTGCATCTGTTTGTTACCCCCTCATCATCAACATTAATCGCTGGACGTTTGGATTGTTGTCGTGGTTTGCCCCTTTCAGGGAAGGGTGAACGATTGAGAGCGGTCGGTTCCCCAAATATCTCGGTCTCTGTTTGTATAAAATTGGCGGTAGCGACTCGATGGCTTGTCAACACGTCAGGGGACAATGATATTTCTCCCATCTTGTATTGTTTCTTGACCCAATCCTTGAAGATGCAACAGTCTTCAATAGTGTGTCCCAACACTCGGTGGTATGGGAAAAAGTTGGGATGATCAGTCATGTTCGCTTCACTTAGCCTTTTTGGTTCTTGTAGCCATAAGCCATTCTTCAGAGCATCTTTGAATATTTTGGGAACCTTGTCTCTTCTAAAATAGTAGATCTTATTTCTCCTTTCCTCCAAAGTTGGCTTTCGAGATTTGTTAATCTTTGTTCCGTCCGCTCTCTACTTATTTATAGAATCGGTGCTATTGGAACTTTCGCTTTTCCGGTCGTCGTCCATTCGATGTTTCAGTTTTTTTGTGAAATGGAGACCTTGAGTGGACTCGGGCATTGAGCGTTCCAATATTTGAATCTTCTTGGTCATCTCTTGGAATGTTTTGAGGCCTGAGATTGTCACGACCCAAATGTGGCACGTGACCGGCACTCAAATCATGTGACATCTAAATACGTCGACACGATTCAAGTAAGCCGAAACCCGGAATCTAAACCTTTTTTGAAAATTATTGGAGGTGAGTTTAAAATAGTCATCAGATGGAATCGGTTTAAATAACATTTAAATTTAACTAAGTATGTTGGGAAAGCATCTATGACGTTTTGAAATTTGACAACACCTCCTTTGTATTTTTGTATAACCCGATACAACATAATAATATAAATAGCATCCTAACGGGAGCTAGTTTCCACGCCCAAACAGTAGAGAAACCAAGAAAACAATATACGACGCACAATGGCGAAGAAAAGAAAAGCGAAACAAAAATCAACCATCTAAAAAGGTCGACTCCAATGAGTGCGACATCACAACACACAAACTCTAAGAATCGCTTCTAAGTCCACGATATACCATTTCTAAG
Organism: Agapanthus africanus; assembly: GCA_030015575.1. Taxonomy (NCBI): domain Eukaryota; kingdom Viridiplantae; phylum Streptophyta; class Magnoliopsida; order Asparagales; family Amaryllidaceae; genus Agapanthus; species Agapanthus africanus. The sequence continues at coordinate 401,277,869 of CM057349.1, read as the reverse complement.
TTGATGGAATTTTCACTAGATACAAGAACATATGAATAATCAAGAGTGAGTACGATACAATAGTAACCCACTTACCCATCAATCACCGAAAAGAATGTGTGCCCAAGCCGCTGATAATCCAAGAGGTAACACCTGCAAGAAACTGTGGCACAACGGGGATGAGTTGCCAACTCAGTGAATAAAAATACATCTAAAGGTAGAAATCGAAATGCACGACGATACCTAGGTCATAAGTATAGTACTATCATAATCTGTACAATATACTATATGATATGCATATGTATCATAATGCAATACTAACTATCATGCAATCCCTATTAGAATATATCCAATGCAAATAAGCTATATCTAGGTATAAGCCCAATATAACCGAAAATATATATATAAACCCCTTCTTTAAAATAGCCGTGGAATAGATATGTCCCGGCATAAAGCAGACGTGATAGTATGAAATAAAATAGATATCTTATTTAAGATATACGTCCTGCTATTTCAATGAATAGTGTTAAGAAGTTTACAATTTAAAAGATTTCAGTGTCATCTAAAACACGTCAAAATAATAAGGTTATAGCTCGATTTTGAAATCCTTTTTATGTATATGAATGCTCGTAAAAATATATACAGGTACTGTCCCCCAGATCAGTCCTGGTCGGCTACAATAACTGTAATCTAACTGTGTACCTCATGATAGCAATCATATCAATATATATGGATGTCCAGTATCGACACCCGAAATCAGAATCTCTCGTGTCCATCACCGACACGTAAATGCAGATATTGTCGACATTATCTCAACAGATGATCGCCACCCGATATCCCTGGTCACGGTCGGTATCCCCTGGATATCCACCGTGCCCAATCGAACCCCGGTCAGTATCCCCTGGATATCTGCCGTGCTCATCTCTATCTCCGGTATCGAGTATTCTCGTTAGACTCCCCGCCTATAATACGGCTATCCTGCCCCTCGATCTCGAACCGGGTACACTATGTATCCAACTGTATAGCCCCCCTCCACTCAGTCCGGATAATAACAAGTCCGAAACCGTATAGCCCCCCCCCCAATTGGTTCGGAATAAATACTCAGAAAACATAAAGCTCATGGTGGACGCCAACTCATCATATACAAAGATATCAAGTAAGGAATGAAAATACTTGCATAGATCATTCTGATGATATATATATCTACATATATAACAGTGTCCCATACCACCGATATATATCATCAGGAGTAAAATATCCAGAAAATCCATGAGAATCAAATACAACATCTATAGTACTGATATTTGTAATTTACAACAGGAAATAAAAAAAGACTGCTTAATTAAATCATATAGGCATAATGATATCAATTCTACTGTGTCATGGCACTACTAATGATGTGTAGTATAGCACACGCGTCTGTGCTCGTGCAGCATGGCAATCATTAGTATTTGTGCAAGTGTTTTAAAAGTGTAATAGTCTACTCATATCGACATTTACATATGCAATATATCATAACGGTCCTACAGTGACATGGCAGTACCAATGAGGTGTAGTGTAACATATATGTATGTGCTTGTGCGGCATAGTACTCATTGGTAATTGTGCAGTGTTCTATCAGAGTGTTCGTATTACGGAAATGTATACTATCGATAAATATAACGCGAACATATAAAGTAAATCTAAGCGTAACTAATAACTGTAATTACCTGCTATGAGCTATACTCTTATTTTTGAAAATGGAACGAAACCTTGGTTTTGAGATAAGGAAGCTGCTTTAGGTTAAAATAGATATTCGTTTTGGAAATTGGCACCGTATCCTTGTATTTTATCATTAAAAGAGAAACGAATCGTAGTTTTTAAAAGAATATAGCTCACACAAGTATTACATCCTCAAATGGAATATAATCTAACTCTACGAGTCTAGAGGAAAACTTGGCCGTTATTCGGCATATGAATCTCATCCTTACCAATATGCATAATTCCTCGTATAATGGCTCACATTATCACTATATCTCAAATTCTCTCTAGTACTGCATGATCCTTCGTACCAAGTTACCAAACCATCCGTAAACTATATGCAAATGAATATCATACTAGATGCAATTTAATTCAAATATCCATATCGTAATCAATTACCAAGACTATTATATATCATAATACTATTTATAAGGTTGCGGGGGTGCTATACACCATCCACCCGACTTTGTAAATCTACTCACCAACTTAATAAGGTTGCTGAAATCCACGCTGCTATATCCACCAACTCCGTCTCGGAAATCCTCAAAATCGTACTTATAACCGTATTTAAAACCGCATCGATGTAAATATCATATCAAACTCAAAACAACGAGATAGGCATCTATAGGTTAGAACCTACAGTATACCTAACCCAAAAACGACAATATATATCTGTTGTTAACGTATAAACGTTAACGGTTCAGCTGCAGTAAAAATACGAAAACTCCGTATCGTAAATATCTGAAATTTGGTAAAACCATTACTAAAATGTTCCCAGATTTTACTGTGTAATTATTGGGAAAAATCAAACAATACAGTAACTTACAAAATACCAATATAAGCCTACAGAACAAAATTCAACACCAAAATCCCTAGGGAGGCCGGCGAGCTCGGATAAATGATGGATGTCGCCGGTTCAAGTGTGGACTTTGGGGTTCGGGCTTTAAGTGAAGTCTCCTAGTGGTCTTATTATACTTTTGGTCTTACTAATTTTTCTAGTAATTATACCTAATGGTTCCAGATTCATTTACAGTAAGCTTAACATCAAAAAGTACACTGTTTCCTAAATTGCACACTAAAAACAGATATGGAGTTGTACTGAACTTGCAAAGATGAAAAGGAATTATACCTATGGAGATGATTCACAAAAGAACACCAGCTCAAGAATCCTATGATGGAATCATCTAAGGGTTGTAGTGTATTGAGTTTGATGAAGGGTACACTTGATGAAGGAAATCATTGCTCTCTTTCTTTTGGTATGAACACTTAGAAATTTTCTTGGTTTGGGGCTGAAGAAGTGTATTGCTCGGTTGAGATAAGAAGAAAGAATATGTGTAATTGGGGTGAGGATGTATGTAGAGAAAGCATGAGGTGGAGGTTGAGAGGTGGAGGTGGCATGGAGAAAAGAGGAGGTGTCACCATAAGGAAGCATGGTGCATTCATACAAGGAGGAGGTGTTAATTTTGAAGAAGGAGGTGGAAAGTTATGAAGGAAGAGGTGGAAAGAGTTGAGCGTGGTAAAGATGAGGTGTTTTGTGAAGGTTAGCATAGAATATCATATGCCATCCATGATTAAAAGAAATATAACAATAAAGAAAACTTTCATATTATAAATCCAAATCCATATGACATAAAAGATATGAAATGATAAATCTATCACTTAATTATCATTTGCTTAATGCCAAATTGTTCATCTCATAATTTTGCATTATTATATTCCTCATTCTTAATCATTTTACAAATAAATAGGTGCTTTTGATCCATGTCTGCTAAATAGTTGCAGGTTACAGGTTCTCGGAACAATACAGTGAAAATGGTGAAAAGATACTACAAAAGTAAGACTACGACCAACAAATAGAAGAATCTTTATCATGCCGCCTATAGTTCGAGGAACAAACGAAGATCAGCAAACAGTTTGATTGCACAAAATACAAAGACAGCACAAGATTCAAGACTTCAGCACGAAGCGAATGGTAAAAGTCCACAACATTCTGCACTGTGAAAATCTGGAAGAAACTAGAAGACATTCTGAAGAACCAAGTGAAGAAACCAGAAGGAAAAAGCAACAGAAAGCAACCCTAGAAAAATGAGCCAGCAAGCCTACTATATGGGGGCGGAACCGCGGCCAAACCATGCTTATGGCCGTGGATCCGCGGACGTGCATCGCACGTGTCGGTGCGTGTCGGTGCGTCGGTGCATTGACTCGGTTTTCTTAAAGGTATTTTTTTAATTCTAGATATGGATCAGATGTAAACCCTAGGGTTTCTATTATCTATAAATAGAAATCCTACAGCTCTTTTTGGAGTGTGCCTCTTTTTGGGTGCCTCTTTTGAGATGTCTCTATTTATTTCTCTAATCTAAAATTTTCATTCCTTGTAATTGTCAAAGAGTGCATCAAATAAAAAGTAAGTCTTTTTCTTTATCTTGCCTTAGTTTAATTTCTTTTCTGCCCTAGTTAATTAGATAGCAATTTCTGTCGTAGTTTAGTTAATTAGGCTATTGAATTAAAATCATAAAAATGAAATCTTTTATCAATTTCCTAATGAGTGAGTAGTTCCTCACTTGTTAGGGTTAGGTTTGGGAAAGGTTTGAGAGATGAAAATCTCTTACCCCTTTCTTGCTCGTTATACATTTTAAAATAGGACTCTATGCATACATACACACACCGCTCACTACGGCACCCTATCCCATGAGGTAGCGGTGATACCATAGTTGAAGACCGGTTGTGTATGATTTCCATGGAGGTTAGGGTAAGAGTTAAGAAAGGACGGACAGGGACAAAAGGGAAGAAACCTAGTTTCTTCCCGATCGTGCTAATCCCCTTTGTTAACTATTACCTTAACACCTAAATAGTTCTTAATTAGGGCATAGAAAGCGGTGAGACATATTGACTTTCCAAACTTAACATAAACCTAACCCTAGCAAGGTTTTAATTCTAATCAAACTCATTTCAGATTTTATTGAAAATCAAACCTACCGCCATTGGAATTAACTCGTTAGAACAACTAGAAAATACACAAAATCCCTGTGGACCGACCCGTACTCAACCGGCAAGCTACCAAGCGACACCGTTATTGATTGCGGTTAAATCTTTGATTCAAAAACGCACGTACGCAAACACATCCTACAATCAAATGGTACCGTTGCCGGGGAGACGGTAGTCTCTTTCTTTGTGTAATTTCGGGTTAAAAAAATTAAAAAATTTTAAAAATTGAAAAATTTTAAAACAAAAAAAAATAATAAATAAAATTAAAAAAATTCATCTTGTTCTTTTTGAGAGGTATTGTGTGAATTGTGCAGGAAAAGAAGACGGACAGATTCAGATCTGGAAAATCCCAGTGAACAAATCAAGAAACAGAGAATCTGAACAAACAGGGGAGAATCCAAACAACAAACAGAAAATTTTTGGAGATTTAAACCACCTAAACCGCCGCGGAACCGCGGCAGAATCGACTGTTTGACCGCGGAACCGCGGTCAAAGGGTGACGTCAGCAAGTCAAAATTTCTGTAAGTATCTCTTTTCTTCTTCTCTCCTACTCAGAGCTCCACTGAAAATTTTTCCTGTAGGGTTCTTTGCGCAATATCTTTCTCCCTCTCCAATAAATTGTTTTTGTGCAGGATTCTTTGCGCTGCAAAATAAATAAATAAAAATTTTGAAAGTGTTTTATATTTTTGGTGTGTTAATTGTTTTGCATATTTAAAATGGACTTTTCAGGGGCTATAACACCAATCAAGATTGGGTGGGGATTTCATTACCCTTCCTAGGACCCCAAAAATCACAAAAAGCATTTGCATCAACCTTCAAGTTAATAAAAAATATTAGACTCAGCCAATAAGGACTGTCGCGCTCAATAGGACAAAGGAAAAGTTGTAGGCATCGGTCATTTATCTAAACCAGACAAGTAGGAAAGGTAATTTTAAAAGGCCCGTCTCACGGTGATTCGTGAGCGGATCCCTCCATTCTTTACTTGTGCATACCTGGCCACAATTGGCGGTGAAGAGGCGATTTGAGGATCTCACAACTTTCCCTTTGGAACAGTTTGGAGCAGTCTAATTGACTTAGGAGAATCTAGCTCTAGGCTTGATTGTGCATGCTTATATTGTGACTGTTTGAAAGTGTGTAGTAGTCCGTACAAATTGTGCAAAAACTCTTTCTAAAAAAAACACTTTCAAAAATTTCAAAAACCCAAAAACAAACAATTTCTAAAAAAAATTTAAAAAATAAAAAAAATCAAAATAAAATCATTACATTCTTTTTCTTCTCCTTTCTTATATCATGGGTACCCCACCTCGCAAAACTCTTGCCGAACTTTAGTACTCTCAACCAGACATTAATTCCTACGCTCATCGTTTTGGTCGAATTACGGACAACCCCTCCATGCCCAAAATTTCTTTGAAAAATCGAATAAAAGCGTTTAGGAGAAAAGGTTGGACTCCGCAATCCACTTTGTATCAACCATTTCAACCTTCACCACTTTCTTACGTTGATATTACTTTTGAGAGTCCGGTGGTAACTCCAAAACCCATGTCTATTGCTGAACATATTAAACAATCTCGTAGCCGATCTTTCACTCCTTTCAACACTTCCCGTTCTTGGGATCAACAATTCCATTCACCTTTTTATCCAAATGTTGATCCTACTCCTGTCCAGCCATTCAATTCCTACCAGCCCTACCCGACTTTCGCACCTTCTCTAGACACTGCTTCTATACAGCCATTTGGGAGTTTCCAGAATCCAAACAATTTTGAATCTTTTACTGAAACCCTTTCACAACCCATGTCTAGTCTGGAACAGTCGTTGGAAACTTATATTGTAGCGACAAACCAACAGATGAAGGATTTGAATGCGTCCATTGCCTCTCTTATGCAACCTAGTGACCCGGTAGCTAGTTTCCAACTAACTCCAAATTTTCCAATGTATGATGAGGCGGTTGGACAGATTGAGAATTTGAGTGGAGAGAGTGAGCTGTGCACCTTTCCAAATCAAACCTACCTATCCCCAATTGAATCCCACAACTCCGGTTTTGAATGTCTATCAAGTGTCCCAAATGATTCACCAGTTGAAGATAAAACATGTAATGAGTTGTGTGACTTTATAGTTTTTGATTTACCTGATTGTGAAGAGCCCTTTTCAAGTGAAACCATCACCAATACTTTTGAACTCTATACCTCCACTCTAGAACCTGAATTGATTGATATCCATGCTTTTGATGAGCTGTCTGAAAAAATTAATTTTCACTTGATCGAGGATATTGACGCTGAGAATATTTTGGATGATGAACCCGCAGATTTGACTGAATTTCTCTTCAATTCATCATCCCGAGTCATTAAATGTTTCTCCCGAACTTCATATGCGTCTTGATTTTGATGATAATTGCATGGATGGGATAACTTTTGAGGAGAATTATGAGGATAGTATTGAGGATGAACCAGTTTTGTTTGATGAATCAGATTTTCCAATTCATCATGTCCCTTCCACTGACTGTGTACACCCTCCTGAACCTTTAACTGTTACCCTTCCTCAATCACTTCCCTCCATCCTTTTTCCGACCGCGTAAGAGACCGTATCCCTTTCATTTTCAATATCTGGTTTACCAAGTTCGACGTACCCATGTTTGCTCACGAATCTTGAAGGATTTGACCTCATTTCTCAGTGGGTTGATAGATTAGCACAATCGCTTTTTACACATCGGTCATTACAAAATGTGCTAATTTATACACTCCATCTCCACCCTCAAGTTCGTATTCAATTTCTTTCTCCCACTTTCTCAGGTTCCTCTTCTATTCTTCCTATAATTTCAGTGAGTGTTGATAAATCACAATCCGATAATTCAAGTTTGATCATTCCAGAAAGCCAACTTGATTTGGAAACTTTTGAAAATGAGGTAGATGAGTTTTTCGAGTCTCCTACCTCCATAATTTTTAACAAATCAAGTCTGATAAATTCTGGCGCAACACTTATTGACATTGAAACGTTCAATCGAACCTTCGATGAAAGTTTCGAAAAAAATTTCGCCGACGAACTTGCATTCCTAAATGACACGGATTTTGTGATTAATCAACCTCCACCTGAAGAAGTCGAACCACCACCATTTCTTTTTCCCTTCCGCCATTCTTCTCTTCCACCGAGACCGTATACTGTTTTTATCTCCACACAGTCTCGTGTGTTTCTCATTTCTTTTCTCTACACTCCATTCTTTCACCAACCACACCATTATAACGATAAAATTTTTGAATGGTTGGTGCTAACCTTTGGCTTGTGTAAGGCCTTGTATAGCTTGAAATTGTGTTTTTCTCCCCCTAACTCTAAATTTTAACGTTTAAACAGTGGAAACACTGTTTCACTTAAGTTTGGGGGGGCATTTTTGTGTGTATATATTTTGTGTTCTTTTTCTGTTAATAATTAATTAAAAAAAACATGGGAGTGCCGACAATTTTGACCCTCTTGGTGTAGCCTGACAGTGAGGACACTGTCGAGTTTAAGTTTGGGGGTGTGTTCGGTAAGCTTTCTTCCTTCGCATTCATGTGTATATTTTTGCATTTGCATACTTATTTTAAAAACCCATAAAAATTGAAAAATTATAAAAATTATAAAAATTGAAAAGTTCAATTTTGGCCATATTTACCTTAAGTTTGACAAGACGGTTAACTAGCTAGGAAAAACTAGATCTTAAACTTAGTAAATTAAATACCCTAAAAATAACCTTTCTTAAAATTTAACGGTATAAAATATATGTCTTTGTAGTTTACTTAGAAATAGGCAAATTTTGAGTTCACTTCTTGGGTTAAGTCAAAATAAAGGAAGAGTATTGAAATTTTTATTAAAGTGTAAGTCTGAAAAATAATTCCTAAGCTCAAGTCTAAATTCTGAAAATATATACCCTACAACTTACACAAACATGAACCTTGAAACTTAGAATAGTAGAGGATACCTTGAAATGCTCTTGTCTAAAATCCTTAGTATGAAGGAAAATAAAATTATAAGTGTGAATAAAGAGATATAAAAAAAGAACACTGGTTTTGTAATTACTTAAGGCTGCGTAAAATAAAAATATATAGAGAGAGGGTGCTTTATCACCTAGTGCCTTAGACCAACTGGTTTGAGAGTCACTGCTAAAGCCTTAGGTATTACAAGACGAGAAATTACGCCATAATGCGCAAATATATTTTGTAATCGTTCGTTAGTATCTCAAGAAGTATTAACGGTCGCATGAAGGATGTGTGATCAATTTCATCTAAAATTCACAAACTAAAGTACTTTAGACGATGGACAAGAGTATAAGAGCTTGAATTGAATTTCCAAGTGTAGGGGTGATATATACACACACGTAGGGGTATATGATTGGGGTTTAGATGAGAGATAGGAATCAAAAATAGGACTTATATCTTTAGTAGAGATGATAAAAATTCCTAAGTTAAGATGGAACCTTAGAAGGAAAACTCAAAAGATGCTAAAAGCTAAATAAATTTACAGAACATATACAATCTTAAGTTAAATGATAAGGAAGCGTGAAAAATATGGGTTGATAATTTCTGAGTTGAAGATAATAGAATTTCTTGCTAGAACACTGAGTTGAAGAATAAAAATCAATAGGCCAAATTGATCGGATTTTGTGGGTAGTATCCGCTGAAAACCCTCAGAAGACAACACTCCTCCTATTAGGGACATCTAGAGGTTTAACGGCTTCTTGCACGAGCTCAGTGCAATCGCGTTTCCCTACGAAAGTGAGGTTAAGCTTTTTCGAGAATAAACTAGTTTTGCTAGGGATGAGCAAAAGATAAGTTTGGGGGTATTTGTTCATCTCATAATTTTGCATTATTATATTCCCCATTCTTAATCATTTTACAAATAAATAGGTGCTTTTGATCCATGTCTGCTAAATAGTTGCAGGTTACAGGTTCTCGGAACAATACAGAGAAAATGGTGAAAAGACGCTACAAAAGTAAGACTACGACCAACAAATAGAAGAATCTTTATCATGCCGCCTACAGTTCGAGAAACAAACGAAGATCGGCAAACAGTTCGATTGCACAAAGTACAAAGGTAGCACAAGATTCAAGACTTCAGTACGAAATGAACGGTAAAAGTCCACAACATTCTGCACTGTAGAAATCTGGAAAAAACTAGAAGACATTCTGAAGAACCAAGTAAAAAAACCAGAAGGAAAAAGCAACATAAAGCAACCCTAGAAAAATGAGCCAGCAAGCCCACTATATGGCCGCGGAACCGCGGCCAAACCATGCTTATGGTCACGGAACCGCGGCCGTGCATCGCACGTGTCGGTGCGTGTCGGTGCGTCGGTGCATTGACTCGGTTTTCTTAAAGGTATTTTTGTAATTCTAGATATGGATCAGATGTAAACCCTAGGGTTTCTATTATCTATAAATAGGAATCCTACAGCTCTTTTTGGAGTGTGCCTCTTTTTGGGTGCCTCTTTTGAGATGCCTCTTTTTATTTCTCTAATCTAAAATTTTCATTCCTTGTAATTGTCAAAGAGTGCATCAAATAAAAAGTAAGTCTTTTTCTTTATCTTGCCTTAGTTTAATTTCATTTCTGCCCTAGTTAATTAGATAGCAATTTTATTTATCTGCCGTAGTTTAGTTAATTAGGTTATTGAATTAAAATCATAAAAATGAAATCTTTTATCAATTCCCTAATGAGTGAGTAGTTCCTCTCTTGTTAGGGTTAGGTTTGGGGAATGTTTGAGAGATGAAAATCTCTCACCCCTTTCTTGCCCGTTATACATTTTAAAATAGGACTCTATGCATACATACACACCGCTCACTACGGCACCCTATCCCATGAGGTAGCGGTGATACCATAGTTAAAGACCGGTTGTGTATAATTTCCATGGAGGTTAGGGTAAGAGTTAAGAAAGGACGGACAAGGACAAAAGGGAAGAAACCTAGTTTCTTCCCGATCGTGCTAATCCCCTTTGTTGACTATTACCTTAACACCTAAATAGTTCTTAATTAGGGCATAGAAAGCGGTGAGACATATTGACTTTCCTGTCACTTCCCGGTGTACGGCGAAGGGGACGCGACGAGGCCGCTACGTATATATTCAGAAGTATATACGCTAAGCGTATCTAAGCAATATAAAAATAAATACACAAGAGACAAGATATAATAAAAACAGCAACTTTTATTTATTAACATTTTTTTGTACAATACATGAAAAGGAAATACAACTGAAATAAAACGATGTCTAAACAATGGCATAACTGGAAATGAAAAGTACTGAATGGAAAATATACAATGAAACTATAGCTCGGTTCTTCAGCAAACTGCTCCAAGTCTTCTGCAGATGGCTCGATCTCTACCGGGTCCAAACCACCTAACGACATTCAAAGAAGAAAGAATAGAATGTCGTCAGCGAACAGGTCGCTCGGTAAGTCCCAAAAATAAGAGGAAAACGTATAATAGACAGAATAAGAAGGTAACTTTTAAAGTTGTATTATCTTGTAGTAATGTCGTCTTAACGCTGTTGTTTGTAGCTTGGTACAGAAGGATGCCAGTGTATACGAGAGGGGTCTCTATATGCTAGAGACCAGGGCAAACGGAATGTACAAGAAACCGTTAAGCCACGGTACAACAGCAATGGAATATAGGTTAAGTGTCTTAATCTTACCGTCGCATGCCACTTTTAACACCTTCCATACCGATCTACCCCTTAAACCCCGTAGTGTTTTATTTGTATTGTTTTGTACTGTAAATTGAATTGAGTGTATAATTGAAAGACTGACCGAAACCATGATATCAGTAAACGGATGTAACCGTAGAATCATGTAAGTAGAATAACTGGAGAACCATGTAAATGGAATGTATATCCATGGTTCGGTTCAGTCAAGTCGTATAGATTGATAATTGGATTCATAGATTCATGTTGAACATTGTAAATTGTAGATTGACTTGAATCATATTCAAGTCAGATTAATCAGACTTAAACCCGAGTCAGACAATTAGAAATGTAAATCAAAATCTTGATTATTTCTTAAACCTATAATTGCTAGGGTCCTTAGGGTAATTTATAAAACTTGAGGGGGTTTTATGTAAAAATACTTTTTATATATTTTTCAAAATACACCTCAATTATTCGTTATTCGTCTTTAGAGTTGTAATGAAGGTGGATTTTATATTGGGATATTTCTAGTGAAAATATCCTAGTTTCATAAATAAAGGCATTTATTTGTAATATTGATTTATGTGGAATTTATGGTATTTTAATGTAAAATTGATTCTTGTGATTTTTAGAAAAAGGTGGAATATTTATATCTTAACAAAATAGATATTTTAATGATAAATATACATATATTTATACAAAAATAATTTTAATAAATATTTTATATTCTAGAAATCTCATTTTCTTAAGATGTCGTATTTTAAATCTTTCGAGACCGAATGCTCCTTGCGGAGGTCTGAATCTCACACTACTAAGTCCGAGGATGTGCGATAAACCGTATCATCCCGAACGGGTTCCCCAAAGTGGGTTGTAGCGGCGCTTTGTAATGATTGTAAAATACTAAATCCTTTAGAAAACGGTCTTATGAAGTAAATAGTATTTATTTGTAAAGGTGTATATTTTCCGTATTGTATGTTCTAGATTCTCCTAAATCAACTAGTCTATTCCTAACTGGTCCAGACGACAAGTTGTGAGATGTGTCAAATCGCCTCTTCACCGCCAATTGTGGCCAGGTAAGTATAAGTGAGGAAAGGAGGGATCCGCTCACGAATCACAGTGAGATGGGCCTTTTAAAGTTACCTTTCTCACTTGCCTAGCCTAGACACCATAAAGTCAGGTTTAGATAAACGACCGATGTCCACAACTTATCGTATTTTCATAATAAGTGGTACTTCTTTAAAAATTGTATCAAAACTAAATCTTTTATCAATGGTTTTATTTAGTATAGGGTATTTTAATGAAAATGTTTGTTTCTCGTATTCTAAGTTTTCGATGGTATCGTGTTAGGTAGTATGTAGGTGTGTGAGGAGATAGGTCGTTACCTCATGATCTACTTTAAATGTATAACAAGTTTGATGGGGTTAAATGAAGGATTGAAACAATGTGGTATTTAAGTGAAAAATACGATAATTTGAAATAGCTATCATTTCATGTGATGAAACTTGTTCAAATGGTTTGATTAGTGTTTAATAGTCAACATGAGGAAGTTTAAGTATGATTGTATTAGTGAGAAGTGGAATTTATAGAAAACTGAATCAGAAATCGGATTTGTTCCGATTCCGTCGAGTTTTGTAATTTCGTATTTTGAGAATGGAAAAGAGAGATAGAAAAGGGACTTACGGGTTTTAGATTAAACAAGGGAGTGAGAGGGAACTAGAGAGATCACCGATGTATTGCTTCATCGCCGGTAGTTCCCAAAACGTTCGCCGGAAGTTCCGCCGGAATTCCGTCGGAGCTTCGCCTCAAGCTTGTTTTCAAAGTACACGATTCTTGGAAAAATTTTGAGAGAGTGGGCTCAGGATTTTGGGGTGAGAGGGTAGATGGTAGGGAATGTATTTATAGGGTAGGCTAGGGTTAGGGTAGATGAAAGTTTAAAATGAAAAATGTGATAAAATGTATAAAAAAAATATATTAAAAGTGGAGTAATTAGGGTTTTAAAATAGCTCTGGAAGTGGTCTGAGGCTGAAATTTTGCAGGTGCATAAGGAATATGAAAAGACGCAACTTTCATGTTGGGGCCGTCGCCGGAATCGGCCGACTCGGCTGTGACTCGGCCGTGACTCAGTCTGAGGACGGAGTCAGACCGAGTCAAGGTCGATTTGGCCGATTCCCGGCCGAGTCAGGCGGCCGGGACCCCCCCCCCCGACGGTTCATATAACTCCTGAAAATGTTACATCTTTGGGTGTAGTGGGGTTTTTGTAAGATATGCACGTGTAAACGCTTGGTATTCTAAAGGTTTTTAAAAAAATCAATATTAAAAATAATGTGGGGTATGGGATTTGAACTCTGGTGGCTTAGTTCAGCAGTGCAAGGTATTACTAATGAGCCACAAGCTCCTTCTTGTAATTATTGTGTGAAACAAATACTTAAAGTGGTAACAGCAATATTAAATACCCCAAGTATACTTCAAATTTAAATCAAATTTATGTACACTAAAAATAGAGTTGTTGCAGTCTACCCTCCTTACAAAAATTTCGTTCTCGAAATTTACAACTTTTATTTGAGGACTAGTTTACAAAGAGGTGAGAATATCTTGCACGCATTTCATCTTCCCTTTCCCAAGTGGATTCTCCTGGAGTGTCTTTCCTCCACATTACTCGGACCAAGTTAACTTCTTTGTTCCGAAGTGTCTTCACTTTCCTGTCCAGGATCTCCATAGGCTGTTGCTCACAAGATAAGTCGGGCTGTATAGTGAGCTCGGAATGATCAAGAACATAGCTGGGGTCACTCACATACTTTCTAAGTTGGGATATATGGAACACATTATGCACTCCTTCCAATGAGGGTGGAAGCGCTAAGCGGTATGCCACTTCACCGACTCGTTCGAGTATGTCGAACGGTCCAATGTATCTCGGACTTAATTTACCCCGTCTTCCAAATCGGATCACTCCGCGGTTCGGAGATATCTTCAAGAATACGTGATCTTCTGGATGGAACTCTAAGTGTCGTCTCTTCACATCAGCCCAGTGTTTCTGTCGATCTTGAGCTATGCGCATTCTTTCCCTGATAGTACGAACCACATCAACGGTCGCTACTATCATCTCTGGTCCAAGGAGTTCCCTATCCCCGATGTTGTCCCAACTTAATGATGATCGACACTTCCTTCCATACAATGCTGCAAAAGGTGCCATTCCTATGCTTGCTTGGTAGCTGTTATTGTACACGAACTCCACAAGATGCAGATGATCTTCTCATGATCCTTTGAAGTCTAGCATACACGCTCTGAGCATTTCCTCCAAGATCTGAATAGTTCGTTCTGACTGACTATCTGTTTGTGGATGATAAGCCGTGCTGAAGTTCAGACTTGTTCCCAAGCTTGCTTGCAGACTCTGCCAAAATTGCGATCGGAACCTGGTGTCACGATCGGAGACAATGCAGACCGGTACTCTATGAAGTCTCACAATTTCCTGTATGAGTTCATGGGTATCAGAGATAGTACATTATGAAGAGTTTAAATCTTAAATAGATTATTACCTCCATGTACTTCTATGCTAGTGTCTCGGTTGATTGGCCAACCCGAAATGGGATGAAGTGAGCCGACTTCATGAGTCGATCCACAATGACCCATATAGCATCGTTACCCTTTGTGCTACGAGGAAGAGCAGTCACAAAATCCATCGTGATGTGTTGCCACTTCCACTCTGGGATTGGTAACGGTTGAAGTAGTCCAGCTGTCCTGTGATGTTCAGCCTTTACTTGCTGACATACCAAGCATTTTGCGACACTTCTGGATACTTCACGCTTTATTCCATGCCACCAATAATTCTGACGTAGATCTTTGTAAATTTTGGTACCTCCAGGATGTACTGAGTAGGGAGAGTTGTGAGCTTCTTTCATTAACTCTTCCCATACAGGACATTTTGGTACACACAATCTGCTGCCGTATCTCAAAGATCTGTCTTCATGGATGATGAAGTCTGTTCTGAGTCCATTCCCCACTTGTTCTCTAATCTTTTGCAACTTATCATCACTTGCTTGAGCTGCTTTGATCTGATTGATAATGGTTGATTGAACTTGTAAATTCATCACACTTGAAGCGTTACCTGGCATGACTAGTTCAATCTCCATCTGATGCAAGTCTTGTTGAAACGTCCACTAAGCGGTGAGATTCATTGCTGAGCATCAGGTACTACGTTCACCTTCCCTGGGTGATATTGCAAGTTGATATCAAAATCCGCCATGAGTTCTAACCATCTTCTCTGCCGCATATTCAACTCCTTCTGAGTAAACACATACTTCAGACTTTTATGATCTGTGTAGATGTTCACTCGTTCACCAAGTAGATAATGGCGCCAAATCTTGAGAGCAAAGATAACGGCTGCCAACTCCAGATCATGTGTCTGATAATTGCGCTCGTGAGTCTTCAGTTGTCTTGAAGCATAAACCACAACCTTACCCTACTGATGTAGAACACATCTTAATCCCTTACCGGATGCATCACAACACTCTTCGAATCCTCCAGATTGATCCGGTATTACGAGAATAGGTGCTGATTTTAACCTTGACTTGAGTTCTACGAAAGCTTGTTCGCATGTTTCTGACCACACAAATTCTTCATCTTCACGTGTTAGCTTGGTCAGGGGTGTTGCTATCTTCGAAAATCCCTCAATGAACCTTCTGTAATATCTAGCTAAACCCATGAAACTTCGAATGTCCTTCACTGACTTTAGTGTAGGCCATTCGCTAACTGCTGAAACTTTTGCTGGATCTACAGAAATTCCTTCTCCTGATACGATATGTCCAAGAAAACCAACTTGCTTTAGCCAAAACTCGCACTTGTTGTACTTGGCATAGAGCTTATGTTGTCGAAGAGTTTCCAGGACAATTCGTAGGTGCTCTTCATGCTCTTTCCGATTCTTAGAATACACCAGAATGTTATCGATGAAGATGACAAAAAACCTGTCTAAGTACTCCCGGAAAACTTGATTCATTAGGTTCATGAATATTGCTGGTGCATTAGTCACTCCAAATGGCATCACTAGAAATTCGTAATTTCCATAGCGAGTTCTGAAAGCTGTTTTGTGAATATCAGCTTTCTTGACCTTCACTTGATGATAACCTGAACGAAGATCCAATTTAGAGAACACACAAGATCCACTTAGCTGATCGAATAAATCATCGATGCGTGGGAGTGGATACTTTTTCTTTATAGTGACTTCGTTCAAAGCTCTATAATCGATGCATATTCTGTATGAACCTTCCTTCTTCTTCACAAGTAGTACAGGTGCTCCCCAACTTGAAGTGCTGGGACGAATCCATCCTTTCGCCAATAATCCGTCCAACTGTGTTCGAACTTCCTTCAAACCTTCTGGACTTAATCTATAAGGTGCTTTGATCATCGGTTGTGCTCCTGGTACTAAATCAATACTGAATTCAAGAGCTCGATCGGGAGGCAAACCTGATATATCGTCAGGAAATACATCGTCGAACTCTCGAACTACCTCTGGTCTTGATTCTTCTTCCGCTTGAGCTGCTGCAACTACTGCTTCCCTTGGCTTCGCTTTGTAGGTACTTGGCTCCAGGGTACGGTCTCCGCTTTTGAAATAGAAGACCGGATGGTCTGGAATCTCGAATACTACCCTCCTTTGACGACAGTCGATGGTAGCATAAAAAGTTCCAAGCCAATCCATTCCTAGAACCACATCAAAGTTTGGTATGTCCAGTACTTTGAAATCAACATAAAACTCTCTGCTGCAGACGACGACTGGACCAAGCTGTATCCTATAGTTGCCTTTAGAACGCCATTTCCTGAACTGGCATTCCAGCTGGATACAAGCGGTGAGACTGGAATCGCATGGGTTCGGACGAACCGTTGCGACATAAAGCAATGCGATACTCCAGTATCAAACAGTGCTAGTGCAGGTTGTGAGGTGATTGGTAGTGTTTTTGTGTGCTTAGTTAATTACCGCAATCAAGACGGTTTCGCTTGTAGCTAGCCGGTTGAGTATAGGTCGTCCGCAGGGAGATGGGAATCTTTTTCTATGTGCTTTAACGAGTTAAGTCCAAATGTCCAGGTTTGTTTTGAGATTAACTATGTGCAAGAATGATATATAAAAAGAGCTTGTTAGGGTTAGGATTAGGTTAGTTTGAGTTAGGAGTCGCTCACTTCTTTCGTTGCCACTCTTAATATCGGTGTTACGGTAATCGGCAACAACGGGGATTAGCACGACTAGGAAGGAACTTGCGAGTATAAGCTAGGATTTCCAACGCTTAAGTTCTTCCTTTTGGTGCTTGTCCGTCCGTTCTTGGCTCTTAGCCTTAACCTCCGATTAATTCAACCACAACCGGTCTCACTAAGGAATCACCGCTATCATGTAGGATAGGGTGCCGTAGGGAGAGGATTGTGGTTCAATTAACGGGAGTCCGAATTAAGATATTGGGCAAGGAAAGAATGAGAGAGATTTCCTTCTCTCAAACTTTCCTTATTCTACCCTAACAAGTAAGAAAACTACTCACCCATTATAAGAAAAAGAAAATAACACAAAAAGAGGAAGATAGAAAGAAAGAGGTTAGGAGATTACAACTAACTATTTGAGACATCACCTTGGCAAGGCTCAAGCTTAAGCATCATTGTTGTAGTTAAAGATAAAGAAAAAGAGAACAAGAAAGAAACAAAACACAAATAACAACAACTAGATTAGCAAATGAAAAATACAAGCAATTATCATAAACAACATAACAAGACAAGCATGGTAACAAAGAGAACTGTTTTATTCATCCTTCACTCACAAAAGCTCACTACAAGGTTTTAATGGAGAAGAGATGAGAAAAGGAAGAAGAACAGCAACATATATCCTAAAATCTAAATACAAGAATAAGCACCCTTGGCTTTGGCAAGTTCTGGACTATTTATAGGCAGGGAACTGGAAACCTAGGGCAACAATCTGTCATAAAATAAAATTACCAAACTACCCCCAGAAGACTACACACTGTGGAGCCCGTACGGCCGCGGTTCCGCGGCCTAAGCATGCTTATGCCGCGGAACCGCGGCCCTTTAGTGGAGTTAGGTCTTGAAACTTGGTGGTTTTCCCCTGTTTATTCTTGTCTGCAGTGTGGTATATGTTTTTTCTCAAAAACTCTTCACAATTTTGCCAGAATTTCAGCAGAACAAAAGGTGATGTGATGTGGATCTTTTGCCATGATTTCCTTGAGCTCCGCGTAGATATGTTGGATCTTGTGTTGACATTGAGCTTTGTGCATGAAAATGACATCGATTTGCCATTTTGTCCCTTAAACTGGTGTGAGGCAACATACGGATAGAGAGCGGAGACCCGTGTTTTATCTGTGGTTGGCAGTAATCCGGATTTTGTCATGCTTTTCCATGAATTTCACTGTTTAGAGCTGAGAACCTGTATCCTGCAATTGACTAGCAAACACGGCTCAAGAGTACTTACCGATAAGCAATGTGATAAAAATTGGGTGGTATAAAAATGCAAAAATCTGATATGAACAAATACCCCCAAACTTATCATTTGCTCGTCCCAAGCAAAGCCAATTTATTCACAAAAAATTCCTAACCTCACTTTCGCAGGGAACGCGATTGCACTGAGCATGTGCCACAAGCCATTAAACCTCTAGGTGTCCCTAGTAGGAGGAGTGTTGTCTCCTGAGGGTTTTCAGCGGATACTACCTACAAAATCCGGTCAAGCTAGTTTTGCAAAATAACTATGATTCAAACCTAAAGTTTTGTTTCAGAAAATAACAATTCTATTATCCTAAGTCTAGACTATCGAACCTTTATTTTTCACACCTCGCTTCTTATTTAACTTAAGATTTTATATGTCTTTACGTGCAGTGCAAATAGTGTCGTTAAGTTCCAGAAGGATCGATTAAAGTCATCATGTCACACAATAAAGTCCAGATAAAAATTTTAAAAGGATCACATAAGTTTTATAAAGAGTTAAGTATTTTTCAAGTTCCGTTTTCCAGTAAGGTTTCAATTTCAGAATTTCTATCTTCCTTAACAGGAAACTAGGTCTTATCTTTCACTCCACCTTTTTCTTGTTTTCATTTCATACACACCTCTGTGAACGTGCAATAGTTTTTATCATAGAATAAAACCTTCATATCTCCGCTAGAAATATATTTTTTTATAAAAACCTGTCTTTTGTCAAGATTATTCTCACACAAAGAACCGTTAGGAATTTTAACTCGAAGAGAACACTTGCTTGACTTTGTTTTAATCTGGACTTTTTAGGCTTCTTAACGAGCTTCTGGCCAATGCTCCCAAACCAGTTGGCTTTAAGGCATTAGGTGTAGAAATAACCCAGCGGACTTAATTACTCAAGTTACCTAGGTCTAAAAACAAAAGACAATTTAGCGTGAAAATCATAATGATTCAATGCGAACGGAGATATAACCGGCAGTTCAGTTATTTTTTTGGATAAAAGACGTGTTTAGTGGGTTAGGTGTGTAATCATTCCAATCAAGTTTCAGATGGGTTATTTTTCAGACTTAGTTCCAATTAAGGCATCAATAACATTCCTTCATATTCACTTCACTTCACAAACTATTCTTGATATTACTTATTTCAGAACAAACCTATTTGATCCTCAGAAAATCATTTATCCATTTAAAAGTTTTTAGACATAATAGACTTGTCATCTAATTTCCAAAACTCAAGACACGTGTAGTGTGATGTAAAGACGTATATCAGCTATAGTTAACTTCAAAGGAGAGTTATCTTTCAGGTTTTCAAAATCTAAAAATAAGATTTAGTTATTCTTATCTTATCAAACAAAACCATCAAAATGTTGAATCTGAGTTCTTCCACTAGCTAACTTGACAAAAAAGTTTTTATGTTTTTAGAAATTTTCTGATTTTTATGGATTTTATGGATTTTAGTATGCAGATGCAAAATATACATATGAATGCGAAGGTTAGAAATGCGTACCGAGCGTACCCCCAAACTTAAACTGGACAGTGTCCTCACTGTCATTGCATGAAGAGATCATTGAAGGGTCAAAATTGTCGGTTAGATATACACATTTTTTTTTGTTTTTAAAAAAAAAAGAAAAAATGGAAAAGAATATCCACAAATATATACAAAATGGTATATACATACCCCCAAACTTATTTGGAACAGTGTCCACTGTTCTTGGCAGGATAACCAAAGTTTGGTGGTAGGCAAAGGAAGATTATGCAGGGTAAACCGACTCCTGTAAGACCAGGAGCTCCTCTGTTGGTTCGGCGCTAAGGTACGGTTTAAGTCGGTGTCCGTTTACTTTGAAAAATGAACCGTCCTTTGGATTCTCCAAATCCACAGCGCCATGCGGATACACATTCCGCACAAAGTATGGCCCTTTCCAGCGAGATCTGAGCTTACCTGAATGGAAATGCAGCCGGGTGTCGTAAAGCAGCACCTGTTGACCAGGTGTGAAAGTTTTGCGCAAAAGGTGTTTATCGTGAAACACCTTCGTTCGGTTCTTAACGACAACCGCATTTTCGTAAGCCTCATCCCGAAGCTCGCTCAATTCGTTCAACTGCAGCTTCCGATGGCTGCCCGCATCTTCGAGAGACAGATTCAGCTCTTTTATCGCCCAAAATGCGACAAGCTCTATTTCCACAGGGTGGTGGCAAGCCTTTCCGTACACAAGCCGATAGGGAGACATGCCAAGATCGGTCTTATAAGCAGTTTGAAATGCCCAAAGGGCATCAGTGAGTTTCAACGACCAATCTTTATGGTTCTTGGAAACCGTCTTCTCCAGTATCTGCTTGATTTGCCGATTTGAAACTTCGGCTTACCCACAGGTTTGGGGGTGGTAGGGCGTAGATAGCTTATGATTAATGGAATATTTCCGCATCAAGGCTTCGAAAGTCTTATTGCAGAAATGAGTTTCATTTTCGCTAATGATCGCTCGGGGGTGCCCAAACCGGGAGAAAATGTTTTCTTTAAGAAACCTAACGACAACCTTATTGTCGTTAGTCCGGCTGGGCACAGCCTCGACCCACGTAGAGACGTAATCAACAGCGAGAAGGATGTACAAATTCCTAAAAGAGCTGGGAAATGGCCCAATGAAATCTATCCCCCAAACGTCGAAAATCTCCACAACCAAGATTGGTTGGAGCGGTATCTCGTTCCTCCTGGATATCCGGCCCAAATATAGGCACCGGGAGCAAGTCTTGCAGTAGTCATGAGCGTCTTTGAAGAGTTATGGCCAGTAGAAACCACACTGCAAGCTCTTCTCAGCTGTCTTTCTGGGGCCAAAATGCCCGCCACATGCTTGATTGTAGCAAAATGACAGCACACTCTTGAATTCATCGTCAGGGACACACCGACGAATAATCTGGTCGGGACAGTACTTGAACAGATAGGGTTCGTCCCAGTAAAAGTGTTTTACTTGGGATAAGAATCGAAGTCTGTCCTGACTTGACCATTCAGTCGGTAGTAATCCTGTGGCCAAATAATTCACAATATCTGCGAACCAGGGTTCGCGAGATACTGTCAAGAGTTGTTCATCCGGGAAAACGTCGTTGATCGGAATTTGAAGCGACGGCGAAGAAGGAAGTCGTGAGAGATGGTCGGCGACTACGTTTTCACATCCTCTTTTGTCCTTGATGACAAGGTCAAACTCTTGAAGCAAGAGGATGTAACGTATTAGCCGGGATTTTGCATCTTTCTTCGCAAAAAGATGGCGCAGAGCAGAATGGTCTGTGTAGACAATGACTGGAGAGCCGATGAGGTAGGGCCTGAACTTTTCTAAAGCAAATACAACAGCTAAGAATTCCTTCTCAGTTGTTGTATAATTAAGTTGGGCGTCGTTCAGGGTTCGTCTAGCATAATAGATCACGTGCGGCATCTTGTTGATGTGTTGTCCAAGGACAGCACTAATGGCAAAGTCGGATGCATCGCACATAATCTCAAATGGGTGCGTCCAGTCAGGTGAAGAAAGAACGGGAGCAGAAGTGAGTGAGCTTTTTAATGACTCGAACGCAGTCACACAGCTCGAGTTGAAGTCGAATGGCGTATCCTTGGCCAGTAGAAGAGTCAAGGACCTAGCAATCTTGCTAAAGTCCTTGATGAACCGTCTATAGAAACCGGCATGGCCAAGGAAGGCTCGGATGTCTCTGACGCATCTGGGAGGAGGGAGATTGGAAATGACCTCAATCTTCGCTTTGTTAACCTCTATGCCATTTTCCGAAATGATATGTCCTAAGACAATACCTTCGCACACCATGAAGTGGCACTTCTCCCAATTCAAAGTGAGGTTCTTGTCCTTACATCGGGTAAGGACAGCGTCGAGATGCAGCAAACACTCATTAAAGGAATCACCAAAGATGGAGAAATCGTCCATGAAGATCTCCAGGAATTTTTCCACCATGTCTGAGAAGATTCCCATCATACACCGCTGGAAGGTAGCGGGCGCATTGCATAACCCAAAGGGCATGCAACGATATGCGAACGTGCTGAAAGGACAAGTGAATGTGGTCTTGTCCTGGTCTTTTTCGGTGATGGGAATCTGATTATAGCCGGAGTAGCCATCAAGAAAACAGTAGTACTCGTGTCCGGCCAATCGTTCAAGCATTTGGTCAATGAAAGGTAGCGGAAAGTGGTCCTTCCGCGTTGCGGCGTTGAATTTTCTGTAATCGATGCATACTCGCCACCCAGTTTGGGTGCGAGTAGGGATTAACTCGTTCGCCTTGTTAGTGATGACCGTTATGCCTTATTTCTTGGGGACAACGTGAATGGGGCTAACCCACTGGCTATCAGAGATAGGGTAAATGATACCACTATCCAGACACTTTACGATTTCCTTTTTCACAGCCTCCTTCATGACTGGGTTGAGTCGCCTTTGTGGATCCCTGGCTGGTTTGGCATCATCCATCAGATAAATGTGATGTTCAACGATCAGGGGACTAATCCCCTTGATGTCCGCCATAGACCAGCCAAAAGCTTGCCTATTGCTGTGCAAGACCGCAAGAAGGGCTTTCTCTTGCTCTGAAGCTAGAGAAGCCGAGATGATAACAGGGAGGGTCTCGTTCTCACCTAAGTAAGCGTACTTAAGGTGAGACGGCAAAGACTTGAGTTCGAGCATTGGAGGTGAAACGATTGAAGGCAAGATTGGTGAAAAGGTCTCGAACTCAAAAGATTCCAGCAAAGGTTCAAAACAAGCGTAAGCGACCGAGTTGGATGGTTCAGGTAACTCATCCGGAAATTTGAAGGATTCAAACTCGGGTAGTGAGTGGCTAAGATCGTTCGAGAAAGTGAAACACTCGTAGTCATTATCGGGCGCAGAAACAGCAGCAGGTTCGAAGAGGAACGCACTAGTGGAGTTAAGGTTATCGTAATCGAACAAAAACTCCTCGAATTCACACTCTTCTTGGGTGATCTCCTGGATTGAGCAAACGTCTAGTATATGAGCATTAGGTTCGGTGGGATGATTCCCCAACCTAAAAATGTTGAGTTCAATTGTCATGTTTCCAAAAGATAGGTTCATTGAACCATTTCGACAATTGATCACAGCATTTGAGGTTGCAAGGAATGGGCGACCGAGTATCACCGGAATTTGATTCCGGGGGTTAGCTACAGGCTGTGTGTCTAATACAATGAAGTCAACAGGGAATATGAAGTCCCCAACCTTGATTAACAAATCCTCTAGCTCACCCCTAGGATGGGTGATCGATCGGTCGGCCATTTGGAGAGTGCAGTGTGTGGGTTTCAGCTCTCCTACACCTAGTTGCTCATATACTGAGTACGGAAGCAGGTTAACACTGGCACCAAGATCTAATAGCGCGCGGTTGATGTTCTTATCCTCAATGGTAATAGAAATCTTAGGACAGCCAGGGTCCTTCCGTTTTTGAGGTAAAGATTGGGTAAGAGCATCACTCACAGCACTAGCCAAGAAAACTTTCTTGGGTACCTGAGATTTCCTCTTTTTCGTGCACAAGTCCTTTAAGATTTTCGTGTAGGACGGGACTTGTTGGACAGCATCTAAAAGGGGAATGTTAATGTTAACCTGCTTAAACAACTCCATAATCTTCTCCATTTATGGATTTTGTTTATTAGACCTCAACCGGTTTGGAAATGGGACGTTTTTAAAATTGGTTAAGTCTAATACTTGTGGAGGAGATTGTGGAGTTGGAACGAATCCCAGAGCTGTTGTTTTCGTGGAGTGAGAAGCGGGTCCGTTTAGAGCAAAAGAAGAAGAAGAAGAAGAAGAAGAAGAAGAATAATAAGAGCCTTTTGACGAATGGAGAATAGGCTCAGAAGACGAAAGAGAAGAAGAAGAAGAAGAAGAAGCGGCCAGGGTGTCATCGTTGATCCGTGTGCCAATATTGTTTTGCAGCATCCTTCCCGATCTCAATGTAGTCACGGCACTCACATTATGGTTCTGTTGTTTAAGAGCAACATGTACATTATGTGGGTGACCGGGATTTGGGAGTGGTTGAGATGGAAGCTTCCCCTTTTCTCGATCGATTAACACCGCATTCAGCTGTGCAATCTGGGCTTCGATGGTCTTGATGCTTTACCCGTGTGCAGCGGTGTGTTGCACCAAAGACTGAATAGACGACTGGATGTTAGCGGTGGATTGTGTCGATTGTTTAATGAACGCCTCCAGACTTCGTTCTAGCGAGGAAACCTTATCGTTGTTTGACGGAATAAAGTTGTTTTGCGGAAAAGAATTGTTGGGTGAAAAGTTGTTCGTCTGATTTTGAAAATGTTGGGGTTGGAAGGGCTGCTGAAACTGACGTTGAGTTTGTTGTTGTGCTTGTTGTTGTGGAAGAGGGGGCCTCTGGAAATTGTTGCCTTGGAATTGATGTTGATTCTGATTCCAGGCGAAATTGGGGTGGTTCCTCCAACCGGGATTGTAGGTGGAAGAGTATGGATCATTTCTCGGTCTTTGCTGAAATGCAGTATTAACCTGATCCTGTCCTTGAGATGGTGGATTGTAAGGACACTCTTCGATTAAGTGAGAAGGATCGGAACAACAAGCACAAATGGTACGAAGGGGAAGAACAGGGGCAGGAGCAGGAGATGAAAATTTGCTCTCTATCGCTTCGAGTTTTCTTGTTATTGCAGCCATTTCAGCTTTCATCGCAATAGAGACATCGAGTTGGTGAATTCCTACCCTAGACTGACCAGTAGAAGTGGAGGAAGAAGAAGAAGTTAGTCTGGTGCTCTCCCATTGAAGCGTTTGTTCCGCAAGGTCGTCGAAGAATTGCCATGCTTTCTCGTCAAATTTCGATAGGAAGTGGCCCAGACAAATGGTTTCCAACAACTGCTTGGTTGCTGGGTTCAGGCCCTCGTATAAGGTTTGGCAAAGTTGCCATTTCTCGATACCATGGTGAGGGCACTAAACAAGAAGGTCTTTATACCGGTCAAAGCACTTCCAGAAGGGTTCAGTAGGAAGCTGAGAGAATTGGTTGATTTCGTTACGGATCCTTGCGGTTTTATGGTTCGGATAGAATTTCTTGAGAAACGCTTTTACAAACTCGTCCCAACTAGTTATGGAGTGGGAAGTGATGCTATACAGCCATTTTTCAGCAAGATCGCACAAAGTGAACGGAATGACCCGTAGTCGTATAGCATCGTCCGACAGCTGGGTAGTTTTCATCATGGCACAAACATTTTAGAACTTGTTGATGAAGATATAGGCATCTTCAGATTCAAGCCCATGAAATTTCGGAAGCATGTTAATGAAGTGGGGCTTAATTTCAAAATTATCCCCATTGGCCGGTGGACGGGAAAGACAGGTGGGAAGTGTAGAACGGGTGGGATAGAAACGATCCTGGAGCGCGATTCGCTGTGGCGCTACAACAGGCGGTGGTGGTGGGTTATTCGCATCCATAGGAGGTCGAATCAATCCCGGTGGAGTTGTAGGGATGTTTGGATTAAATCCTGATATCGCGGAAGAAGAGATTGGTGATGGTGAAGGTGAGGATGTATGAACAGAATTCCGGTCAACGTCGGAGTTGGCCGGCAAAGGTAAGGGTGAATGAGGCGTGGACGGAGTTTCGACGTCTGAGTCGATCGCGTAGTCGATAGCGACTAACGTAACGCGGACTAGGCGGGCGCTAGTGTCCCGAATCCAAGCGGACATACACTAAACGAGTTTAGTATAGTCAAAGCGGAGAAGGTGAGGGTAAGAAAACGTCAATGGAGAAATACGATGGATGGTGGGTGAAAAAAATGGGATTTTGGCGACAAAGGGCAAGTTTTTTTTTTTAAAAAAAAGTTTTTAGTTTTTTTTTCAGTGTTTTTTTTAGAAAGGGTTTTACAGAAATATGTACGGACTTACGGCTTCAAACAATCACAAACAAGATATGCACAATCACGCCTAAATCTAGGGCCACCTAAGTCAGCTAGACAGCTCCTAACTGTTCCAAAGGGCTAGAAATAGGACCTCAAACCGCCTCTTCTCCGCCAATTGCGGCCAGGTAAGTGCCAGGTAAGTGGGAGGCTTCCCACTATGTAAGTAGTGGTCCTAATTAAGTAACCACTTACCTTGGACACACTTGCCTAGACACCGCAAAGTCAGGATAAGATAAACGGCCGATGCCTGTAACTAGTCCTCTGTCCTATTGAGCGCGAAGTCCTTAAGGCTGAGTCTAGTATTTTTTAATTAAACAATGGTCAATGCATATGCTTTTTGTGATTTCTGGGGTCCTGGGAACGGTGATGAAATCCCCACCTAATCTGGATTGGTTTCAAGCCCCTTAAAGTCCATATTAATATATGCAAAGCAGTAACAATCAACTGTAATCAATTTTTATTTTTTAGCGCAGCGCAAAGAATCCTGCACAAAAACAATTTATTGGAAGGGGGAAGAGAGTTTGCGCAAAGAATACTGCAGAAAACACAGTTCAGTGGAGTTCAGAGGAGTGGGGAGGAGAGCAGAAGGACTCACAGGGTTTTTAGGGTTTTGATGCCACCAAATGGCCGCGGTTCCGCGGCCAGAGGGCTCTTATGCCGCGGTTCCGCGACAGGAATGAAGAGTTGGACCCTAGGGTTTCTGGAGTGGTCTGGGTTGGGTGTCCTTCTCTTTTCTGGATTTCCTGAATCTTGATTTGCTCAATGTATCCGCTCCAGATTTTTACAGTAGACCGTCTTTTCCGTCTTGTTCACCCGCGGTGTAGCTGCAAAGATATGGGTCTAACTTCCCACGTCTTTGGCACTGAACTCGAACTTCGTTTTATCCTGCACACTTGCACAAAAACTAATCAAAAATAACAAGATGGCTTTTTACAATGTATATTTTTTTTGTTTTGTTTTTCGGTTAGATTTATATTCACAAATTAACCCAAAATTACACAAAGAAATAAACTACCGTCTCCCTGGCAATGGCACCATTTGATTGGTAGTGTTTTTGCATGCTTAGTTAATTACCGCAATCAAGACGGTTTCGCTTGTAGCTAGCCGGTTGAGTACGGGTCGTCTGCAGGGAGATGGGAATCTTTTTCTATGTGCTTTAACGAGTTAAGTCTAAATGTCCAGGTTTGTTTTGAGATTAACTATGTGCTAGAATGATATATAAAGAGAGCTTGTTAGGGTTAGGATTATGTTAGTTTGAGTTAGGAGTCGCTCACTTCTTTCGTTGCCACTCTTAATATCGGTGTTACGGAAATCGGCAACAACGGGGATTAGCACGACTAGGAAGTAACTTGCGAGTATAAGCTAGGCTTTCCAACGCTTAAGTTCTTCCTTTTAGTGCTTGTCCGTCCGTTCTTGGCTCTTAGCCTTAACCTCCGGTTAATTCAACCACAACCGGTCTCACTAAGGAATCACCGCTATCATGTAAGATAGGGTGCCGTAGGGAGAGGATTGTGGTTCAATTAACGGGAGTCCGAATTAAGATGTTGGGCAAGAAAAGAGTGAGAGAGATTTCCTTCTCTCAAACTTTCCTTATCCTACCCTAACAAGTAAGAAAACTACTCACCCATTATAAGAAAAAGAAAATAACACAAAAGAAGGAAGATAGAAAGAAAGAGGTTAGAAGATTACAACTAGCTATTTGAGACCTCACCTTGGCAAGGATCAAGCTTAAGTATCATTGTTGTAGTTAAAGATAAAGAAAAAGAGAACAAGAAAGAAACAAAACACAAATAACAACAACAAGATTAGCAAATGAAAAATACAAGCAATTATCATTAACAACATAAAAAGACTAGCATGGTAACAAAGAGAACTATTTTATTCATCATTCACTCACAAAAGCTCATTACAAGGTTTTAATGGAGAAGAGATGAGAAGAGGAAGAAGAACAACAACATATATCCTAAAATCTAAATACAAGAATAAGCACCCTTGGCTTTGGCAAGTTCTGGACTATTTATAGGCAGGGAACTGGAAACCTAGGGCAACAATCTGTCATAAAATAAAATTACCAAACTACCCCCAGAAGACTACCCACTGTGGAGCCCGTACGGCCGCGGTTCCGTGGCCTAAGCATGCTTGTGCCGAGGAACCGCGGCCCTTTAGTAGAGTTAGGTCTTGAAACTTGGTGGTTTTCCCCTGTTTATTGTTGTCTGCGATGTGGTATATGTTTTTTCTCAAAAACTCTTCAC
This sequence comes from Agapanthus africanus, assembly GCA_030015575.1. Lineage (NCBI taxonomy): Eukaryota > Viridiplantae > Streptophyta > Magnoliopsida > Asparagales > Amaryllidaceae > Agapanthus > Agapanthus africanus. The sequence goes on along the minus strand of CM057349.1, from coordinate 401,248,965 downwards.
AATTTTGCCAGAATTTCAGCAGAACAAAAGGTGATGTGATGTGGATCTTTTGCCATGATTTCCTTGAGCTCCGCGTAGATATGTTGGATCTTGTGTTGACGTTGAGCTTTGTGCATGAAAATGACATCGATTTGCCATTTTGTCCCTTAAACTGGTGTGCGGAAACATACGGATAGAGAGCGGAGACCCGTGTTTTATCTGTGGTTGGCAGTAATCCGGATTTTGTCGTGCTTTTCTATGAATTTCACTGTTTAGAGTTGAGAACCTGTATCCTGCAATTGACTAGCAAACACGGCTCAAGAGTACCTACCGATAAGCAATGTGATAAAAATTGGGCGGTATAAAAATGCAAAAATCTGATATGAACATGAGGCTACTAAGATTGTACCTAAGATATGTGGGATATGTTTTAGGTATAGGGAAAGTGTGTAGAGAAACAAGGTTAAAAGAAAAGTTTAAGAAGAAAAGTTTACCGGTGATGACTTGGCCAGTGGCCTCAGCTTCTTACACTGACATAGTGAAAGCCTGGCGCCTTGGTACATTCCTCCTGGCCTGAGGAGCATTCCTCGGAATGTTCCTTTGAGCTTGATGGAACTGACGAGGAGGTGGTGCAGCTTGTGGTCTTCTGGGTGGTGCAGATAGTGCAGGTCTTAGAGCAGGAGCTTGGATGGCTGGGCGCTGTAGGTAATTGTTTGCTGGCCTGGGTGCAGCAACTGGGATTTGCCTTTGGGGGCAAGTCCCAATATCATGAGTAGCTGAGCCGCAGACTAAGCAAAGACGGTTGGTTCACCGACAGTCTTTCATCATATGCCCGGCTCTCTTGCAGTAGGTACAAAAGGCTGGGCTGGGACGATGGTTTGGTATTCCGGGTCGCCTTGGCACAAAAAGTGGCCTGGACGAGGCTCCTCCTGCCATCTGGTTGGCAGGGCGCTTAACTCCTGCAGACTGAGGTCTGACCCTTGCTTTTATCACTGCCTCATAACTGCGGGCAGCTTCCAGAGCTTCTTCATGAGTCGGAAATTTCCCTGTGGCGAGTGCAGCCTGAATTTCTGTGTCCAAACCTTGTTGAAAGCGACGGGCTCTGATCTCGTCCGTCGGTATCAAGTGTGCCGCGAATCTACTTAAAGGATTGTGTTAGTTGTGTATTATGTGATATTTTAGAAATTTGAAATACTGTGACATATCTTACCGACTTAGCATGGTGAATTCAGCGTCATATTCATCCACTGACTTGTCCCACATCGAACCTTGTTGTGGATGAATGAACTGCTGCTCCATGGAAAACCTGGCAGTCACAGGGAACTACTTCACGTCGAACTTCTCGCGAAAAGTATTCCATTCAATAGGCTGTACAAGACGGCTTTCTTCCGCCTTGCACCGGTTGCGAGCATTGTCCGTGAGTTGCAGTTTCGCCACACGGACCCAAGCTATGTCTGGCACTTGTGCTGCCGCCAGATCATCCTCTATGCTTTGTGCCCATTCCTCAGCTTCAAGTGGGCTTCCCTTTCTGGAGAACTGCTTGGGATGTAAAGCCCTGAATTGATTTACCCCAGGTGCGTCAGTCTCGGGACAGTTCAGGAGTTGTTGCTGTCCCTCAAGAAGGCTGCGGATCGCCTCAAGTAGCACGGTTTGTTCGGTGGGTGGCGCAGGAACAACAGGAACGATTGGTAGTGGAGGTGGAGGTGTGTTGTTGACGTTGGTGCTGGTGTTGTTCGGGGAATCCATAACCTTGAAGAAAAATTTAGGTTACGACAGATTCAAGTACATGAAATGATAACATTCAAGGAATATGAAATTGTAAGATTAAAGGAACATGAATTGTAAAGAATATTTTAGTTGCCGGTTCTTGTGTTATATTGCTTAAGTTGTTCACGCAGAACAGAACTGCATGATAGAGTTTCATACAGCTCTAACCTGCATGGGCCACCAACAAAACCTGTCATGCCCCGCTTCCCGGTGTACGACGAAGGGGACACGACGAGGCCGCTATGTATATACTCAGAAATACATACGCTAAGCGTATCTAAGCAATATAAAAATAAATACATAAGAGACAAGATATAATAAAAACAGCAACTTTTATTTATTAACATTTTTTTGTACAATACATAAAAAGGAAATATAACTGAAATAAAACGATGCCTAAACAATGGCATAACAGGAAATGAAAAGTACTGAATGGAAAATGTACAATGAAACTAGAGCTCGGTTCTTCAGCAAACTGCTCCAAGTCTTCTGCAGATGGCTCGATCTCTGCCGGGTCCAAACCACCTGACGACATTCAAAGAAGAAAGATTAAAATGTCGTCAGTGAACAGGTCGCTCGGTAAGTCCCAAAGATAAGAGGAAAGTATAATAGACAGAATAAGAAGGTATCTTTTAAAGTTGTATTATCTTGTAATAATGTCGTGTTAACGCTGTTGTTTGTAGCTTGGTACAGAAAAATGCCAGTGTATACGAGAGGGGTCTCTATATGTTAGAGACCAGGGCAAACGGAATGTACAAGGAACCGTTAAGCCACGGTACAACAGCAACGGAATATAGGTTAGGTGTCTTAATCTTACCGCCTCGAGCCACTTTTAACACCTTCCGTACCAATCTACCCCTTAAACCCCGTAGTGTTTTATTTGTATTGTTTTGTACTGTAAATTGAATTGAGTGGATAATTGAAAGACTGACCGAAACCATGATATCAGTAAACGGATGTAACCGTAGAATCATGTAAGTGGACTAACTGGAGAACCATGTAAATGGAATGTATATCCATGGTTCGGTTCGGTCAAGTCGTATAGATTGATAATTGGATTCATGGATTCATATTGAATATTGTAGATTGTAGGTTGACTTGAATCATATTCAAGTCAGATTAATCAAACTCAAACCCGAGTCAGACAATTAGAAATGTAAATCGAAGTCTTGATTATTTCTTAAACCTATAATTGCTAGGGTCCTTAGGGTAATTTATAAAACTTGAAGGGGTTTTATGTAAAAAAATACTTTTTTATATACTTTTCAAAATACACCTCAAGTATTCGTTATTCGTCTTTAGAGTTGTAATGAAGCTGGATTTTATATTGGGATATTTCTAGTGAAAATATCCTAATTTCATAAATAAAGATATTTATTTGTAATATTGATTTATGTGGAATTTATGGTATTTTAATGTAAAATTGATTCTTATGATTTTTAGAAAAAAGTGGAATATTTATATCTTAACAAAATAGATATTTTAATGATAAATATACATATATTTATACAAAAATAATTTTAATAAATATTTTATATTCTAGAAATCTCATTTTCTTAAGATGTAGTATTTTAAATCTTTCGAGACCGAATGCTCCTTGCGGAGGTCTGAATCTCGCACTACTAAGCCCGAGGATGTGCGATAAACCGCACCATCCCGAACGGGTTCCCCAAAGTGGGTTGTAGCGGCGCTTTGCAAAGATTGTAAAATACTAAATTCTTTAGAAAACGGTTTTATGAAGTAAATGGTATTTATTTGTAAAGGTGTATATTTTCCGTATTGTATGTTCTAGATTCTCCTAAGTCAACCAGTCTATTCCTAACTGGTCCAGACGATAAGTTGTGAGATGCCTCAAATCGCCTCTTCACCGCCAATTATGGCCAGGAAAGGAGGGATCCGCTCACGAATCACCGTCAGACGGGCCTTTTAAAGTTACCTTTCTCACTTGCCTAGCCTAGACACCACAAAGTCAGGTTTAGATAAACGACCGATATCCACAACTTATCGTATTTTCATAATAAGTGGTACTTCTTTAAAATGTGTATTAAAACTAAATCTTTTATCAATGGTTTTATTTAGTATAGGGTATTTTAATGAAAATGTTTGTTTCTCGTATTCTAAGTTTTCGATGGTATCGTGTTAGGTTGTATGTAGGTGTGTGAGGAGATATGTCGTTATCTCGTGATCTACTTTAAATGTATAGCAAGTTTGATGGGGTTAAATGAAGGATTGAAACAATGTGGTATTTAAGTGAAAAATACGATAATTTGAAATAGTTATCATTTCATGTGATGCAACTTATTCAAATGGTTTGATTAGTGTTTAATAGTCAACATGAGAAAGTTTAAGTATGATTGTATTAGTGAGAAGTGGAATTTATAGAAAACCGAATCGGAAATCGAATTTGTTCCGATTCCATCGGGTTTTGTAATTTCGTATTTAGAGAATGGAAAAGAGAGATAGAAAAGGGACTTACGGGTTTTAGATTAAACAAGCGAGTGAGAGGGAACTAGAGGGATCGCCGATGTATTGCTTCGTCGCCGGTAGTTTCCAAAACGTTCGCCGAAAGTTCCGCTGGAATTTCGTCGGAGCTTCGCCTCGAGCTTGTTTTCAAAGTACACGATTCTTGGAAAAATTTTGAGAGAGTGGGCTCAAGATTTTGGGGTGAGAGGGTAGATGGTAGGGGGTGTATTTATAGGGTAGACTAGGGTTAGGGTAGATGAAAGGTTAAAACGAAAAATGTGATAAAATGTATAAAAAAATGTATTAAAAGTGGAGTAATTGGAGTTTTAAAAGAGCTCTGGAAGTGGTCTGAGACTGAAATTTTGCAGGTGCATAGGGAATATGAAAAGACGCAACTTTCATGTTGGGGCCGTCCCCGGAATCGGCCGACTCGGCCGTGACTTGGTCTGAGGACGGAGTCAGACCGAGTCAAGGCCGATTTGGCCGATTCCCGGCCGAGTCAGGCAGCCGGGATCCCTCCCGACGGTTCATCTAATTCCTAAAAATGTTACATCTTTGGATGTAGTGGGGTTTTTGTGAGATGTGCACGTGTAAACTCTTGGTATTCTAAAGGTTTTAAAAAAATTAATATTAAAAATAATGTAGGGTATGGAATTTGAACTCTGGTGGCTTGGTTCAGCAGTGCAAGGTATTACCAATGGGCCACAAGCTCCTTCTTGTAATTATTGTGTGAAACAAATACTTAAAGTGGTAACAGCAACATTAAATACCCCAAGTATATTTCAAATTTAAATCAAATTTATGTACACTAAAAATGGAGTTGTTACATTTCCAAACTTAACCTAAACCTAACCCTAGCAAGGTTTTAATCCTAATCAAACTCATTTTAGTTTTTATTGAAAATCAAACCTACCACCATTGGAATTAACTCGTTAGAACAACCAGAAAATACACAAAATCCCTGTGGACCGACCTGTACTCAACCGGCTAGCTACCAAGCGACACCGTTATTGATTGCGGTTAAATCTTTGATTCAAAAACGCACGTACGCAAACACATCCTACAATCATAAATACAATGTCACGTTAAAATAATTAAAATATCATTTTTATGACATCACACACCTTTATTCGCATTTTACCGAAATAACCACATTTTTACGGATATAATTCCGATACCAAAAGTTGTATGTGATATCACTTTGCAAACTTTATTTGAATTTATATTTAAAATTATAAATTAATATTTAAAAATTTTCCAAAATGTTACAGTCTCTCTCCCTTAAAGAAATTCGGTCTCCGAATTTAAATTAAACCCCCTTCTTAAAATATTTTTCTTAATCCAATCTGCTCAAATTCAAAACAATTTTCCGGGGTCCAAATTTAAAACATATAATCCGCTCGGTATAACGAAACTCCAAAGTCCCATATGAGCTAAACGCATCATAACGCAACCGTGTGCGTGAAAACTCAAAAAGATATTATTTCCCATAACTGTAACTCTAGCGGTTGCTATGAGAATTACTCCAGTTATGATGCAAAACACTAAATACGAAAACCGTTGTCTATATCAAATACATGATCAAGGCCATAGTCGTAGTGCAATATCGGTAGCACATGACTAAGAGAAAATATGTAAATCAAATTTATAACATATCTCATCAAGTGCAAAGCACGAAAACAAAACAGTGCTAAGTGCAATAGGCGTGCACGAAACGATATCCACTGCATCTACTGTGTATGGAACAAAAGTGTACAAAATAGTATCAAGTGCATCGGGGTGCACAAAATCAACATCAAGTGCATCAGAGTGCACAAAATCAAAAACCAAATATACCTAGGGTATATATATATAATATCTTAATCATGTGCATCTGATGTGCACGGAAATATCAGTGTAGTGCATCCGGTGTACACAACACTTCAATCGAGTGTAGTCACCTCGCACAAAAATCTCAACAAGTGCACCTGGTGTGCACAAAATATAAATCAAACTGAAATCACTGTACATGGAAATCCCATCAAGTGCACCTGGTGTGCACAAAACATAATATAACCCTCAAATTCTCAAAAATGCATATATTAAAATAACGAACGTTGAGTTGTCCCTTCTTTAATATTGGAAACAAAATATTTGGATCATAAAAATGCAATTCAAACTCAAATGATATCGAAGTATATTATCTTCAATGTCGAAAGGTGTTTATACCACCGAAATTGGCATAGCAAGGATTACTACTTGCCGTCTGCCCCATTCTAACGTTCTCTGTCTCTGAATTCTGGTTCTTCTTGCGGATCTCTTATACCATGGCTTCTTTATGAGATCGTCCGGTGAGGAGCAACGACATAATCAGTCCTCCTGCCGATACCTCTCACTACATCTCCTTGGCCGGTATTCCAGTCTCTCGCAGCACAACCTGCTGATGACGGAAATCTCTATCCTCTACTTTTGTGCTAACAACTGATACTGGGTCCAATCTTACTTATTATCAACTTCTAGAAAGAACCCCTTCAAGTCTCCTGCTGATCTCAACTATCCAGCCTGCTCGGAACTAGTACTCATTACTGAATCCACTTTCTCTGTAGTAACCACTGTCATTCCATTCTAATTTCCTCCTGAAAGTGTAGTCGTACGCGTCTCAGTATATGCATCAGATCTTCAATATCGACGGTGAAGAACAACTGTCCACTGAAACTTCGCACCAATCTCCTGTTCCATAAATTTCCAATATCAACCACTTAAAGAGCGTATCTCGATTATCCGGCGAGTTGCAAGTCATACTCGATTATGACCATGCCCGGAGCCTTACAAGATTTCCAAAAACACGAATCCGGCATCTCTGATACTCTGTAGAAGAATCTGGCTAAGTTCACCTTCGAAAACTAGTCCCAATTCGTCGGAGGAAAACTTACTGCAAGATCCCTTTATCAAGCGCCTTGCATCTGGTCTGAGCAAGACCCATCGGAAGAAGGTAACTAACTTCCTCGACTTCACATCAGAGTGCCACAATGGATTAAAAGTCCTAACCATCCCACATCTGAACGTCTACGACTCCTTCTGATCCATCTACACTTGTAAACATCGTCAACCTTTAACTTCATGAACTCTGGGAGCAACATCTCGATAATCTCAGCAATGATTGGTACCGCTGTCTGAACAGTATGCAACACCACGATCTTCGGAGAGGGGAAAACATCACGCTACAAGTCCGGCTGACCTCCATCAATGACTCTACCATCTGGTGCGGATCCCGGAAAAAACTCGCTTCAATATTAGGACTCGATCAATATCAATAAACAACGTGTCTCTATATCATCGGAATGTCATCCTGGTCAGTCCTTATCCCAGACAAGTCTGCTCTGACCGTTTCTTTAACTGCAGCCCTCTCAGCTCCCGTAAACATGGTGACCGGAACAATCAACATGCATTGACGAGGATAGATCAACAGAATGAATAGAAGGAAGATCTCAAGAAATAAATCCTAAGGTAACTTAGGGGAGTATCATATCGTAAATATGCTGCGGAACATATGTACGGTACGTCACTCTACTTAGTACCTACTCCATCAACCAAGGTCATCCTATATAACGAAAGTTCGGGTATAAGACCCCCAAAGTCAAGTCTAAGCCCTATAAGGTCAAGCCTAGATAACAAAATATATGCCCAGACTTCATATAGTCAAACCTAGACTCGAACAAAGGTTAAACCAAACGCTCTAATACCAACTTTGTCACGACCCAAATGTGGCACGTGACTGGCACTCAAATCATGTGACATCTAAAGACGTCGACATGATTCAAGTAAGCCGAAACCCGGAATCTAAACCTTTTTTGAAAATTATTGGAGGTGAGTTTAAAATAGTCATCAGATGGAATCAGTTTAAATAACATTTAAATTTAACTAAGTATGTTTGGAAAGCATCTATGATGTTTTGAAATTTGACAGCACCTCCTTTGCATTTTTGTATAACCCGATACAACATAATAATATAAATAGCATCCCAACGGAGCTAGCTTCTATGCCCAAACAGTGGAGCAACCAAGCAAACAATATACGACGCATAATGGCGAAGAAAAACGAAGAAAAACAAAAATCAACCATCTAAAAAGGTCGAGTCCAATGAGTGCGACATCACAACACACAAACTCTAAGTCTCGCTTCTAAGTCCACGATATACCATTTCTAAGTTGATAGAGTTTTCACTAGATACAAGAACATATGAATAATCAAGAGTGGGTATGATACAATAGTAACCCACTTACCCATCAAACACCAAAAAGAATGTGTGCCCAAGCCGCTGATAATCCAAGAGGTAACACCTGAAAGAAACTGTGGCACAACGGGGATGAGTTACCAACTCAGTGAATAAAAGTACATCTAAAGTTAGAAATCGAAATGCACGACGATACCTAGGTCATAAGTATAGTACTATCATAATCTGTACAATATACTATATGATATGCATATGTATCATAATGCAACACTAACTATCATGCAATCCCTATTAGAATATATCCAATGCAAATAACCTATATCTAGGTATAAGCCCAATGTAACCGAAAATATATATATAAACCCCTTCTTTAAAATAGCCGCGGAATAGATATGTTCCGGCATAAAGCAGACATGATAGTATGAAATAAAATAGATATCTTATTTAAGATATACGACCTGCTATTTTAATGGATAGTGTTAAGAGATTTACAATTTAAAAGATTTCAGTGTCATCTCAAACACGTTAAAATAATGAGGCTATAGCTCGATTTTGAAATCCTTTTTATGTATATGAATGCCCGTACAAATATATACAGGTACTGTCCCCCGGATCAGTCCTGGTCGGCTACAATAACTGTAATCTAACTGTGTACCTCATGATAGCAATCATATCAATATATATGGATGTCCAGCATAATACCCGAAATCAGAAATCTCTTGTGTCCATCACCGACACGTAAATGCAGATATCGTCGACACCATCTCAGCAGATGATCGCCACCCGATATCCCTGGCCCCGGTCGGTATCCCCTGGATATCCGTCGTGCCCAATCGAACCCCGGTCAGTATCCTCTGGATATCTGCCGTGCTCATCTCTATCTCCGGTATCGAGTATCCTCGTTAGGCTCCCCGCCAATAATGCGGCCATCCTTCCCCTCGGTCTCAAACCGGGTCCACCATGTATCCGACTGTATAGCCCCCCTCACTCAGTCCAGATAATAACAAGTCCGAAACCGTAAAGCCCCCCTCCCACTCGGTTCGGAATAAATACTCAGAAAACATAAAGCTCATGGCGGACGCCAACTCATCATATACAAAGATATCAAGTAAGGAATGAAAATACTTACATAGATCATTCTGATGATATATTATATATCTACATATATAACAGTGTCCCATACCACTAATATATATCATCAGGAGTAAAATATCCAGAAAATCCATGAGAATCAAATACAACATCTACAGTACTGATATTCGTAATTTACAACAGGAAATAAAGAAAGACTGTTTAATTAAATCATATAGACATAATGATATCAATTCTACTGTGTCGTGGCACTACTAATGATGTGTAGTGTAGCACACGGGTCTATGCTCGTGCAGCATGGCAATCATTAGTATTTGTGCAAGTGTTCTAAAAGTGTAATAGCCTACTCATATCGAAATTTACATATGCAATATATCACAACGGTCCTACAGTGACATGGCAGTACCAATGAGGTGTAGTGTAACATATATATGTATGTGCTTGTGCAGCATAGTACTTATTGGTAATTGTGCAGTGTTCTATCAGAGTGTTCGTATTACGGAAACGTATACTATCGATAAATATAACGCGAACATATAAAGTAAATCTAAGTGGAACTAATAACTGTAATTACCTGCTATGAGCTATACCCTTATCTTTGAAAATGGAACGAAACGTTAGTTTGAGATAAGGAAGCTGCCTTGGGTTAAAATAGATATTCGTTTTGGAAATTGGCACCGCATCCTTGTATTTTATCATTAAAAGAGAAACGAATCATAGTTTTTAAAAGAATATAGCTCACACAAGTAATATATCCTAAAACGGAATATAATCTAACTCTACGAGTTTAGAGAAAAACTTGGTCGTTATTCGGCATACGAATCCCATCCTTACCAATATGCATAATTCCTCATATAATGGCTCACATTATCACTATATCTCAAATCCTCTCTAGTACTGCATGATCCTTCGTACCAAGTTACCAAACCATCCGTAAACTATATGCAAATGAATATCATACTAGATGCAATTAAATTCAAATATCCATATCGTAATCAATTACCAAGACTATTATATATCATAATACTATTTATAAGGTTGCAGGGGTGCTATACGCCATCCACCCGACTTCCCCCGTAGATGTAAATCTACTCACCAACTTAATAAACTTGTTGAAATCGACGCTGGTATATCCACCAACTCCGTCTCGGAAATCCTCGAAATCGTACCTATAACTATATTTAAAACCACATCGATGTAAATATCATATCAAACACAAAACAACGAGATAGGCACCCATAGGTTAGAGTATACTTAACCCAAAAACGACAATATATATCTGTCGTTAACGTATAAACGTTAATAGTTCAGCTGCAGTAAAAATACGAAAACTCCGTATCGTAAATATTTGAAATTTAGTAAAACCATTACTAAAACTTTCTCAGATTTTACTGTGTAATTATTGGTAAAAATCAAACAATACAGTAACTTACAAAATACCAATATAAGCCTACAGAACAAAATTCAACACCAAAATCCCTAGTGGGGCCGGCGAGCTCGGATAAATGATGGATGTCGCCAGTTCAAGTATGGACTTTGGGGTTCGGGTTTTAAGTGAAGTCTCCTAGTGGTCTCATTATACTTTTGGTCTTGCTAGTTTTTCTAGTAATTATACCTAATGGTTCCAGATTCATTTACAGTAGGCTTAACATCACAAAGTACATTGTTTTCCTAAACTGCACACTAAAAACAGATATGGAGTTGTACTGCACTTGCAAAGATGAAAAGGAATTATACCTATGGAGATGATTCACAAAAGAACACCAGCTCAAGAATCCTATGATGGATTCATCTAAGGGTTGTAGTGTATTAAGTTTGATGAAGAGTACACCAGATGAAGGAAATCATTGCTCTCTTTCTTTTGGTATGAACACCTAGAAATTTTCTTGGTTTGGGGCTGAAGAAGTGTATTGCTCAGTTGAGATAAGAAGAAAGAATATGTGTAATTGGGGTGAGGATGTATGTAGAGAAAGCATGAGGTGGAGGTTGAGAGGTGGAGATGGCATGGAGGAAAGAGGAGGTGTCACCATAAGGAAGCATGGTGCATTCATGCAAAGAGAAGGTGTTAATTTTGAAGAAGGAGATGGAAAGTTATGAAGGAGGAGGTGGAAAGAGTTGAGCATGGTGAAGATGAGGTGTTTTGTGAAGGTTAGCATAGGATATCATATGCCATCCATGATTAAAAGAAATATAACAATAAAGAAAACTTTCATATTATAAATCCAAATCCATATGACATAAAAGATATGAAATGATAAATCTATCACTTAATTATCATTTGCTTAATGAAAAATACAATGTCACGTTAAAATAATTAAAATATCATTTTTATGACATCACACACCTTTATTCGCATTTTACCGAAATAACCACATTTTTACGGATATAATTCCGATACCAAAAGTCGTATGTGATATCACTTTGCAAACTTTATTTGAATTTATATTTAAAATTATAAATTAATATTTAAAAAATTTCCAAAATGTTGCAGAGGTGCACATGAAAGGTTTCATCCAGTTGTTCAGATTTTCTATAAGAAGACTGACGGATTGGTCTTGCGACAGAGAGATTGCGCCATCAAACTATAAAATCCATGTTGCTTTCGTTGTTCTTTGGCTCAGTCCTTACAAGGTCGGCAATGGTGATTTTATCGCTGACGCTCATGAACCTTTGCTTGAACATGGATTCTATTTGAGCGAACGTCATGATCGAGTCATCCGGTATGCTTGTATACCAATTGAAAGAAACATCGGTCAAGCTATTGACAAACTGGCGGAGAAGGAGTGCATCATTGCCCCAAATATTCGCGCTTGATACTTTAAATTGGGCAATGTGCCGGTTCGCATTTCCTGTCCTATCGAACCTTTCAAATTTGGGGACGACATAGCCAGTAGGAAACTCCATAAGATCGTACTGAGCATGATATGGTCCCCCGCTACTGCTGACATCTTTTTGCTCTCCGGCTTCGGCTACAAATGTTTTGATTTTATTGGCGACCAAATCCATGATTTGATCTTGCGTTAGCGAGTTTCTGTCATCGACAGTCAAGATATTTCCGGAGATAGGCTGTGACCGACTTTCATGCGGCTCACCCACCTTTGGATTTGAGAGAATAGACGTCGGCTGTCTTAGGACACCGTTCCCCGGTTCATGAGCAGAGCCCTGCGCTTGATTCGGCGGTTGAGAAGCGACTTGGGCTGTGAGCTGTAAGACGACGTTTGTCAAGTCGTCAATTTTTTAGTAGAGCTTGACCATCTTCTTGTCTTTGTTTCTGAGCTGCTTCTGGAGCTCTTGGAAAAGTTGCTGCTCTGCGGTCTTGGGACGAAAGATTGGCTCCTCTTCGCTTTCCGAGCCCGACTCCTCATGAACCGAGAGATCTCTCTGCTTATCAGCCTCACTGGAAGGGTTTTCATTACCTTTCAGAGGATGCCGGTCTTGGGAAGTGGCAGCCATAATCACACCAGATTGGATTTATGATGTGATGGCATCGTCCTTGATTTTGCTGCGCGCGTCCACCATGTAGACAGTGTGAACCACATATCCAGCCATCTTTTTATCTTTGGCGGCTGATTTTTCGGATCATCGTCGTGGCCCTTCCTCTTCTGAAAAGGACATGCGACTGAAGACGGTTGGTCTGACTGGGTCCTTGGGTGGTGCTGTCTATATCACAGCTTTCTTGACTCTTAGGGTCATGGCATTCTTTTGGAACAATTTCAGTGGTTCAAAAGAGTTAGCGAGCTTTACAGCCGATTCATCTGTTGTTGCAGGGTAATCCTGTTCTTGCAACTTCATGAAGCTTAGCCTAGCAGGAGCCCTAACCCTTTTGTTGGCTTTGTATCTAAGCCTTTTCTGTTTTAGCTTCTCGATTTAAGCGCTTGATGGGCATCCGTCATCCAGGAAGCCATCGTGAGTCGATTGACGGGGAGTTTAGAGAAGATACCCGATTGACCAGTTGTCAGGGGCATCGCTCGAGCTTGCCTGTGATGCCTTGTTACTTTGTTGGTGTTGATGGCCTTGCCCCAAGCTGGGACCAAGGAAAGTCGTTCAAACACCAACTTGCGTTTGGGTAGTGATGCCCTCGAGATCACCATATTTGGCCTCTTGCCTTTCGAGGCCGGTCTGTCTGTTACTGGAGCTTGAGGAGCTGGGATGGCGTTAGTTGGCACGAACAGAATAGAGCCAAATGGTAGCGGCGGTTCCTCCCACTGTCGCCCGAGACTGGCCGGGAGGATCATCCTGGCGTCCAACTTCATCGTGTAGGAGATGGGAGCTGTGTCGAGAGCTGAGCTTGTTCTTGGAGACATCGTTAAGGCTTGATCGCTTGAAATCCTGCATGAAAGAGCATTATTTTAGTATAAATATCGATATATATGTTGATTGAGTTCGCATGAACATTTAACCCGAAATATGGGAGGAGAGAAAAGTCCCACCGGGCGTGCCAGAGTCTGTAGGGTGTTTTTCATCATTCCAGTGAGATGGGAATACGTGTCGCTTGTCAGGCGTACTACAGATTCTCCCTACCTAGGGTAGGCAGGGGTTTATTGATTATGGGAATCAGAATCTCCGGCAGCCGCGGACTAAGCTACCATTAATTACCCCTCGCCTTTGAAACGAAGGAACCTCCGATTGACGGGTCAAACTGGTCATGCGAATTCAATGTGCAGTGTGTGTGTTGTGTTTTGAGGGGTCTTGGATATATCGGAGGCCTCGCAAAGTTTACGGGGGTCCCGCTGCCCGGATAGCGGGCTGGGGGTTAAGGGGGCTAGCAGCCCCCCTGCAAGATGTGGGGCAGCGTCCCGTTAGAAATTTTTTCTAACGGGGAAAATATTGTGGAGTGGGTATATATATAAAACAAAGTGAATAGTGTCCAAAGGACGCATGGACGACAGTGCCTCACGTGCCCAGCATGCAGGCGCGGGGCACCAGCGCATCACGCGCCCGGCATGTGTGCGATGGACGCCTGCGAAAAAAGGGGCGTAGCCCCTGTACTGGTAGTTGTACTCCCAATTGACTTTTGGAGTTAAACTCCTAAAAGAAGGACAAAGGAGTTTAGCCCCTGCAGCGGGAGTTGTACTCCCAAAAAGAAATATTTATTATTATTATTATTATTATTATTATTATTATTATTATTATTATTATTATATATATATATATATATATATATATATATATATATTGTGGAGATAAACTCCTAAAAGATTTTCGGAGATGATGAAAGGGAGCCCTTTTCTTCTCCTTTGAGTCCTGGGTTTTCTTTTGAACCTTGGATCTTTCCGAAGTGGGGTTTTTTTTGGAGATGGGTCTCCTTCTTCCTCCTCTCTGTTGGCTGGATTTTGGAGAAAATGGGAGACTTAAAAATCATCCCTTTTGGAGATTTGATAAAAAATCCGAGTTCTCATTCAAAGGTTTTATGGTGAAAAATTGTTTCTTTTTGGAAAAAGAAGAGTTAAGCTCTTAATTTAATTCAAGAAAGGGGAAGAAGGTTTAGAACCTTAAGAAAGGAGAAGGAGGCACAGGAACCCTAGATTTTGAAGAGAATGAATTCTCTGTCTTCATTTCATCATCATGTTGCCTTATATAGGCTTACAAATTTACACATAGCCTTTTGGCTTTACAAAATGGCATTTTGCACATCTCATGCCTCATGTACTTATTTTTTTTTGCACATGAGCCATGTACTTTATAAAAATTTGGTTTTTTGCTCATTTATTTTACATTCATGCATGAAAATTATATCAAACTTATTTATTACATAATTTTCTTCTTGGTATAGGGGAGGCCAGCCGCTTCATGTTCGGGCTTGACTTGGGCATGGGCCCACTTGGCGCTTAGGCCCGTTTGGTTTGGGTTTGATTTTGATTTTGACTTGGTCAACCGGAGTATAAATTTTGGCCCCAACACCTATCTCTTCATCTTCTTTCTCAATCATCTCTCTTGAGTTGTGAGGATTAAAAGAGAGCATTTAGTTTCATAAATTACACCATTCTAAGTATCTTGTCTTAGCAAGACTTGATATTTAGTTGTTTCGGACGAAACTATCGTTTGAATCGGTATTCTCGGATGGATCGTCTTTGACACGGAAAACCGGCTTTGAGAGCTCGTTCTATCAACCCAAGGAGCTTGAGGAGTCAATTTTCAAGACCCGAAGGACCGTCTACAAAGGTTGTAATTTCAACCGAGTAGTTAAAACTCTACTTAGGGTTTGTTTAGTGTAGTGTTTGGGTTTGTATCCTAGGGATTTAGTGTATTGTAAAGTTTTTGATTCCGCATAGCCGTAATTGACACGGTAAGAAGCACATATACACTTGTAGTTCTACTGAACGTGATAATACTTTGTGTGCATCTATAATATTTCACAGATTTCCACCACATACTAAGCAGATTGTTAACGATATTAACATGATACTCGAGAAAAACTCATTATGTTATCATCATTAATTTCACGGTTGTCCTAAACTATACACTACTCAACTTGCAGGTGTCATGCTAATTCCTTGTAACCATAGATTGGATCACTGGAATTTGGCATCTACATCCGGCATGCCAAATAATTATATAGATTCATTATGATATTTGGAACATAATTTAACTAGTTCACCATCTTCAAGTATTATGACTTTGTTACCATACCATAAGTGTTACATTCAAGGAAAGTTAAATTCATAGTGGTTTTAATTTGCATTCTTATGTAAAAGTTTTTCACTTCTATTATTAGGAACCAAGGTCCCATGACCTATGCACCAATAGAATTTTTTTTTGTTATGTTCTAATTAATAGTCTTTTATCTGAAGGTTTGATGTTCATATATGTTAGAAGATAAAATATATTTTCTCACCCCTCATCATAACTTTAGAATTTGATGCAATGGAAGGGACATTTCACAGGCTATCAGAATAGCCCAGATTCAATTCCCACCATATTAAATAAGATTTTATTTAAATTAAAAATACCGTTGTGCAACAGTTGTTTCGGCCCAAAGAGCCCTTCTACCAGCTGAAGTGTATCAGAAGATAAAATATGTTCTCTCGTTTCTGAGTTTTGACATTTCACCATAATAAGTCATGTCATATGCTTGCACTAGTGTGATAACAGTGCCTATGGCCAATATCAACTCATGCTAACTAGTCTTGCAATAAGATAAAGAGAAATGGTACCAAAATTTACTTTCTTTTGAGAGGAAAAAAATTCAAAAGAAGAATATCCCCTAATTATTTTTTGTAGAAAGAGAGAGGGGCTTTCCGGGCTTGCATCAAAGATAAAGAGAAATAGTACCAAAGTTTTCTTTTCTCTTTGCAACTAAAGAGTGGAATATGCCAATTTAGAGAGAGAGAGAGAGAGAGAGAGAGAGAGTTGTGATGCTAATGTATGTGGCAGGCAAGCATCACCCCCACTTGCTAGTATCCACAATCAACCAATATATATCTTGTTAGGATGCGCCTTTGTCCACTTGTTTGAGCTTTAAATATGTATGAGAAAAAGAAAAAAAGAGTTGATGCCAAGCTCAAGCTCAAGACTTGCATGATATCTTTTGTGTGGGACCCACCAATGGGGCGAGACAGCCAGAGTGTCGCACTTTTGGACAAAAGTTTTGCATATGAATTGTTTGGCTCCTCTCACCTCATTCATGCATCTTGGCTTTGACACATACCCTACCCTTGTAGGGGAGCAATAAACACTAGTGAAAACAAACATAAACGGTCATTTTCCTTTAAGCTTGTGAGGGGCTAAAGGTATCAAATATAGTACCAAAGAATATTTTTTGAAAGATATTTTTTAGGGTAAATTGTCAAAACCACCCCAATCAGTTTTTCCCGCTGACAAAAACCCCCTCGTCGTCTCGAAACGGTTGTCAAAAACCCTGAAAATTTTCCATACAGTATCTGTATGGTTGCTTGCTATATCTAAATAGGTTATAGATATCGCATGCAACTGCATAGATATCGTATAAAAACTAGATATAGCAGGCAATTACACAGATACCACATGCAGGGATTTTTTTGACAAACAAAAAACTTTCCCGGGGTTTTTCTGGCTTGGTTTTTTTTTTTTTTTGAAGGTTTACCCTATTTTTTTATTTCCTTGAGATGTTAAAATGTGTGTTCATTTAAATGGTTGAATATAAGATTATTAGAGAAGGAGAACATGCCATATATATCTTCATAAAAGCTTTTTTTAGGGAAATGGGGAGAAAAACTTTACATCAACAAAATATTCAGTAAAAGTACAATTATACTAGGATCATGTTTGATTAATCAGCCTATTTGTTAGGCTCATGCATTGTGACATGGGCTTATGGTTTCATGACAAATGCCAGACTATTTTTACACGTGGAAGGAAGGTTATGGTAGGAAAACACATCATTCACACTATGAGAGGTTTGATTGATACGGATCCGGAGTGGCTGCCATTAGAGCCATAATAGCATCCATATTATTAGATCCAACGGTTCAGATTCATCCAAAATTGCAATCAATGGTCGAGATTTGCGTAAAACAGGAGGATTTTGGTATTTATGTATCCTATGTGCTTTGCACGTAGTATGTATGGTCAAGAAGAGATAATAGCATGCTTGCTATTATCTCATAATAGTAGCCACTATTTTCCTGATTGATACCATTATGTTGAGTTCTTTTAGTTTATTGTGCGTAACATGGCACTAAGCACTTGTAATGGGGATCTCTTGCTAAGGACTACGTGGTTGTTGTCTCATTGTAGCTCTAATAGCATTCTTAGTTATGGGATCAAAACTTTGAATTTTGATACAAATGTAATGTTGAAATATAAAACATATTTCTCAACTCTGGTAATCATGATAGTGTTTTACTGCAGCAGAAGGAATTTTCAGTTGAAGACGGAGTTTAAGTTGCATAAAAAAACACGTTTATAAGATGAAGCATCTTAAAAAAAAATTGTGGAGCGTTCATATTTCTTCTTGTAAAAGACAAAACACTTAACTAAAAAGATTGATTTATATATTATCCTTCAGCGCTCACCGTATCTTCTTTACACGTCTAGTTTTAGTTTCATTACGAGTTGTATCAAAATTCAGTACCATTAGTTTAATTTCTGTAAAATAGCATGCGCTGCTAGTTTGATTACGCGATGAAATTTGTCCAACTACTTCACTTAAAACCTATGATCGATTGAATTCATTACATCTTTGATACCATCTTAAAATCTATGATAAACCACACAAAAAGGCTTTGTAGTGGAGTGGGAAGGGGAATATACTTCAACACTGCATTTGTATTAAAAATTTTCACTCCATCCTCTTGCATCTGAAAGAAGTTTTTGCAACACAACCCTCAACAAAAATAAACCAGCAACTAAATAAAACACTACCATAAAAAATATTGAAATTACATAACCTTACATCTATGAACATTTCATCAGGGGTGGCTTTAGAAAAACAAGTACAATCCATTAAGAAAGAAGGAAGAAAGTAGAAAAAGAACCACTCCAGAGGTCAATCTATGTTAAAACCCAGCTTGTCACATCAAAGCAGCATCTCCACAAAAGATAATTAACACAATAGGAAACAAAATCTCCACTAATATGAAAACCAAAACCATTCTTATCTATATTGTTTCAAGTATCTTAAAACAGGAAGCTCAACCTCTAAAAGACAAAGCCTGTGCCTGAAGAATTTGATTGTCCTCCAAAAGACGATCATACTCGAGGAGCAATTCTTCGGATTGTTTCTGAAGAGAGGCAACATGGGCTTCAGCATCGCGAGCTCGTTTCTCCTTCTCTTTGGATTCTGAACTTAGCTTCTTCAGCTTTTCATTTACGCTGGAAATTTCATCTTGGAGCTTCTTCATCTCGTTTAAGGATTTATCAAGCTTCTCTTTGGAATCGAGGTGCTCGTTTCGAAGCCTTTCTGCTTCTTCTCGTGTAGCGGAGGCGGTTTTCTTTATAGTTTTCATTTTGGTGAGGTAGTGGTGCAATCGATCAATCACAAGTGCCAGGAAGAGCGTGTAACCTGGACAGCAAAATATATATTTTAAAAAACTTAGATACAAATTCAAAGATGGAGATATATAAGTTAAACTGGTGTGATTCTTCAGAAAGCATAGAGCAGTCCTGGATCTAGATAAATTCCTATCTAGAGTTGGAAATGATAGCCAAATCAGTGATGGTGAACCCGGGAAAGAAGGATCCTAGGAGCAAAATTAAAGGAAGACATGCTCTACTATCAACAAAACCATTGAATATCATAATTCGGAGTTTCATTAGTATTTTAATGCATACATGGTGCATATGAAAGCATTTATTGCTTTAACAATGCCTATGGATCCCCACTACAGATTTCATTCAAAGTATAATTAAGTAAAAATACTCATGGGTGCCGCACTGAACCAGATCGCAAACTGATTTGACGCAATTGTTTTGGGTAATAGACTTACATATAAGATGATATTTTGATAGTATAGACAAAAGATTCAACACTAACCATTTAAATGGAATAGAGTAAAGAAACATAGTATTAATCGACTTCAACACTAACCATTCCACCTTACTTTCAGCTATTGTGGTGCGTGCAGTCAGCAGTCAGCATGGACATTTAGGACGCGACATAGTGCACAAAAAAATTTGTTTGTCCATTTTTACATAGTAATCATAGATATGCTAGATAATAATCATGAAATTGACACACAACTGCATGTCATTTCCTCCCTATGAAGCACCGATAGACATGGACACAGGCACAAACATGGACACGGGATATGATAAATTTGTAAAAAGGACACGGGAACACGGCTATATATATATATATATATATATATATATATATTATGAAAAGAAACACAAGAAAAATAATTCAAAGCTAAATTTTTCATTATAACGATAAGTTAACTTAAGCACAAACATACATATATAAAACTTAAAAGTAAAACACATAAGAATAAAATTACTATAATAAAAACAAACAAAATATTAACTCTTTTTAATTGAAGCTGAATTTCATAAACTCAATTTTATCATTTGCATCAATTTGAATCTTTACTTCTAGAGCTGGTCTGACATGAAAGATATTGAAAAATTGTTATATTCTTATATCCAAGATATCAAAGTGGTCCACACACATGCACAATCTTATTTTTCAACTCCTTATACTATGTAGAAGTGT
Organism: Agapanthus africanus; assembly: GCA_030015575.1. NCBI lineage: Eukaryota > Viridiplantae > Streptophyta > Magnoliopsida > Asparagales > Amaryllidaceae > Agapanthus > Agapanthus africanus. Next base: position 401,228,320 of record CM057349.1, on the reverse strand, counting down.
CGTACATGTTTAATTTGAGTGGATACGGTGCAAGCATGTCGGACACGGCGTCCAACGGAGTGTCCGAGTGTCTAATACATATCACACACGGTGAGTAAATAGAAATGTCCGCGCTTCCTAGTTTCCTCTACAGTATAAAACCAGTACATATATCTATCCCCATAAAACAAGATGAAAAGTGTTGATCCCTATATTTGTAACAACTACAATTCTTTGTACCTTTCTCGTTAATAAGATTTTTTATGTAAAAAAATAAGTAAAATAAAAAACTAAATAAACTTATTTGTTTATTTTAATTTGTTTGTTTTTTGTTTTGACTTTGTTAGGATTCAAAAATGTTAAGCTGATATTGGTTATTTCATATGATAAATATACTAAATGATATAAGTATAATAGTCATAATAATTTTAGTTAAATAATGAGATCTCACATCAATAAAATATTTAACAAATCAGATTTTTTAACTTTAAAAATAATTTTTTATATTATTATGTATGTATATCCTATTTGGTTTTGATATCACAACAAAACAGTTACGATTTAGATTTTTACTGTTATTATTTTTTGTTAAGAATAAACAAAAATAACTTTTCTACTTCTTTAATAAATAATCATCTCTTTCTTTCTGCTGTATATTAAAAATACCGTAACTTTGAGAAGAACGAACTCCTCCGCCTCCTCACCTCCAATCTATTTTCCTCAAAAGATAAGGGTTTCTTCGACAAAGAGTCCCGATCCATTGACTGTGGCCTCGAAAACAAGTTCGAGGCTAACTCTATCCGGTTGGTAGCTTGATTTAGAGATCAAGTTGTAAAGTAGTAAGCTCTCTTTTTATTTTTTCCATCGATCTTTATCGGTAAAGTTTAAATTTTTAATCTTTGTACTATATATACATTGTCATTTTGATCATTTTATACGAGCATATAACAGATTTGAGTATAATTGATTACTGATCATTGATAGTTTCGTCATGTTGGCCACAATCGTTGTTAGGTTGCGATTTGTATATCATTATGATTGCATATGGTTATCATGGGTTTAGTTATTGTATGGACATTTATTATTCACGGAGCCAATCAACACTTATCTACATATATGATTTGTTTATTAATATGGTTCATAATATAGTCATACAACCATAATACATAGGAAATTTCTGCCAAGGCATTACTTTATTTAGATTCATAATACGTATCAATATCATGTTATTCGCTATTAAATTTTAGATATTTTCTTTTGACACCTTATGTCATGGATGTCCATGTTATGTTTAATCACTTTTATTCTTATCTACTTTTTACACCCTATCTCACATATGACATGTCGATTCTTGTAGTTATTATTGTGTGATTTCTTATCGATACCCTATATCACGGGTATGTCTATATAATTATTATAAAACTTATTTAGGTTTCTAAACCTATAGTTAATATTTTATATTAAACGCATAAAATTTTAGGATACTTATATATTTTATCAATCAAACCTATAAAGATTTTATTTGATATTATGCTACATGAAATTATATATATGATAAAAAGATCATGCACAATATTCGATAAACATGCACGCCAATTGAAACATTTTACTTTGTGAACATAGAATTGACTTTAAAAATATTAACTTGACTTGTAATAATGCAAAATATTGAGAATAACAAATATAATCTACGTAGACCATCTCAATATCTTAGTTTGTGAATAGAATATAATTGTTTGCTACAGCTTTAAGTTTAGTTACTTAAATTTTTAGTTTTTACATATGTTTTAACACAACTTTACTTAGTGTATTTTGGTTATGATTTAAATTATACATGTTCTGTTAGATCCCAACAGTGTATTGACAATGTTCATTATCAACTAAGTACATATAGTATTTTTTATCATATGTTCTTTATTATCAAAGTTTTATATTTTTAATCACGCTACATTACACTATTTTTTAGAGTTCATTAATTACTTTATTCATATTATTGCTATTCCATGTCAGTGTACATCATTCTAGTTAAAAGGCTGCAACATTATTTACGTTTGTGTTTATTTCTGAGTTATAATAATACAACAGTAATTGTTAAACTTTATAAAATATTTAGTACTACTGTTGGGGTCAAAAATTACACCCCGGTTGATCAAGTCAAAATCAAAGTCAACCACAAGTAAACGGGCCCAAGCCCAGATCAAGTGGGCCCATGCCCATGTCGAGCCACGCGGCCAGCCTCCCCTATGCCAATATGAAAATTATGTAATAAATAATTTTGATGTAATTTTTATGAATAAAAGTAAGAAAAATGGGCATAAAACCAAATTTTTGTAAAGCCCATGGCTCATTGCAAAAGAAATGAGCACATAAGGCATGGGATGGGCAAAATGTCATTTTGTAAAGCCTAAACGGCTGTGTAAATTTGTAAGCCTATATAAGACAGTATGATAATGAAATGAAAAAGAATTGATACCCCTCAAAAATTAGGGTTTATGCCGCCTTCTCCTTCCTCAAAGTTACAAACCTTCTTCTCTTTTTTTTTGAATTAAATCAAGAGTTTGACTCTTCCTTTTCAAAAAATAAACAGTTTTTCATCATCAAACCCTTGAAGGGGAACTCGGATCTTCCATCAAATTCCCAAAATGGGAGATTTTAAGTCTCCCATTTTCTCCAAGACTCAGCCAACAGAGAGGATAAAGAAAGAGACATATCTCTAAAAATCCCACTTTAGGAAGATCCAAAGCTCAAAAGATGAGCCATGGCTCAAGGAAGAAGAAAAGGGTCTCCTTCCATCTTCTCCGAAAATTTCTTAGGAGTTTAACTCCAGACCAAAAAATATAATAATAATAAAATAAAATAATAATATAATAAATCTTTTTTTAAAGTCAATCGGGAAGTACAACTTCTTGTGCAGGGGCTAAGCCCCTTTTCTTCTTTTTTTGGGAGTTCAACTCCAAAAAGTCAATCGGGAGTACAACTCCCAGTAAGGGACTAAGCCCCTTTTTCCGCGGGCGCCCAGCGCCCACGTGCAGGGCACGTGAGGTGGGCGCCCAGCGCAGCGCCTGCGTGCTGGGCACGTGAGGCGCTGACGCCACGCGTCCTTTGGACGCTTTTCACCCTTTTTTTCTTACACACTCGACATGTTCCCCGCTAGAAAAAAATTCTAACGGGGTGTTGCATCGCACCCCGCAAGGGGGCTGCTAGCCCCCTTAACTCTCAGCCCGCTATCCGAGCCGCGAGACCCTCGTAAACTCTGCGAGGCCCCCGATATACCCAAAACCTCTCGAGACACATACATATGCACACTGCATATTGAGTACGCATGATCAGTTTGACCTGTCATTCGGAGGTTCTCTCGCTTCAAAGGCGAGGGTAATTAACGGCATCTTAGTCCGCGGCTGCCGTAGATTCGGATCCCCACAATCAATAAACCACGGCCTACCCTAGACATGGGGAATCTGTATACGCCCTACAAGCGACGTGTATTTCCATCTCAATGGGTGACAAAAAACACCGTACAGATTCTGGCACGTCCGGTAGGACCTTTTCTCACCTCCCATATTTCAGGTTAAACGTTCATGCGAACTCAATCAACATGCATATTGATATTTATACTAAAATAATGCTCTTTCATGCAGGATTTCAAGCGATCAAGCCAAAGCAATGTCTCCAAGAACAAGTTCAGCTCTCGACACAGCTCTTATCTCCTACACGATGAAGATGGACGCCAGGACGGTCCTCCCGGCCGGTCTCGGGCGACAGTGGGAGGAGCCGCTGCCACCATTTGACTCTATTTTGTTCGTGTCAGCTAATGTCGTCCCTGCTCTTCAAGCCCCGGTGATGGATAAACCAGCCTCAAAAGGAAAAATGCCGAATGTCATGGTCGCGAAGGTACCTCAGCCCAAGCATAAATCCGTTTCCGAACGACTTTCCATTGCTCCAGCTGGGGGCAAGGCCATCAACACCAACAAAGCAATAAGGCATCTTGGGCAAGCTCCAGCGGTGCCCCTGACAACTGCTCAATCGGGTATCTTCTCTAAGCTCCCCGTCAATCGACTCACGATGGCTTCCTGGATGACGGATGCCCGTCAAGCCCTCAAAATCTAGAAGCTAAGACAGAAAAGGCTCAGATACAGAGCCAACAAAAGGGTTAGGGCTCCTGTTAAGCTGAACTTCATGATGTTCCAAGAACAGGGTTACCCCGCAACAACAGCTAAATCGGCTGTAAACCTCGCTAACTCTTTTGAATCACTAAAATTAGTCCAGAAGAATGCCATGGCCGCAAGAATCAAGAAAGCTGCGAGCCCGACAGCGCCACCCAAGGACCCAGTCAGACCAACCGTCTTCAGTTGCATGTCCTTTCCAGAAGAGGAAGGGCCACTACGATAGTCCGAAAAATCAGCCGTCAAAGATAAAAGGATGGCTGGATATGTGGTCCATACTATCTACATGGCGGACACGCGCAGCAAGAGCAAGAACGGGGCCACCACATCTCAAATCCAATCGGATGTGAATGTGGCTGCCACTTTCCAAGACCAGCCTCCTCTGAAAGGTAATGAAGACCCTTCCAGTAAAGATGATAAACAGAGAGATCTCTCAGTTCATGAGTCAGGCTCGGAAAGCGAAAAGGAGTCGATCTTCCATCCCAAGATCGCAGAGCAGCAACTTCTCTAAGAGCTCCAAAAGCAGCTCAGAAACAAAGACAAAAAGATAGCCAAGCTTTACTCCAAAATTGACGACTTGACAAACGTCGTCTTACAGCTCACAACCCTAGTCACCTCTCAGCCACCCAATCAAGCGCAGGGCTCTGCTCATGAACCGGGAAACGGTGTCCCGGGACAACCGACGCCTATTCCCTCAAATCCAAAGGTGGACGAGCCGCATGACAGTCGGCTGCATCCTATCTCGGGAAATGTCTTGACTACCGATGACAGCAACCCGCTAACACAAGATCAAATTATGGATTTGGTCGCAAACAAAGTCAAAACATTGATAGCCGAAGCCGAAGCGCAAAAAGATATCAGCAGTAGTGGGAGACCATATCCTGCTCGGTATGATCTGGTATAGTTTCCTGACGGCTATGTCATCCCCAAATTCGGAAGATTTGATGGTACAGGAAATGCGAATCAGCACATCGCCCAATTTAAATTCTCATGCGGGAATATTGGGGGCAATGATACGCTTCTCCTTCGCCAGTTTGTTAATAGCTTAACCGATGTCCGCTTTCGACTGGTACGCGAGCATACCGGATGGCTCTGTCGCAACTTTCGTCTAAATAGAATCTCTGTTTCGGCAAAGGTTCATGAGTGTCAGCGATAAGATCACCATTGCCGACCTCGTAAGGACCAAGCCAAAGAACAACGAAAGCAGTACGGATTTTATAACCCGATGGCGCAATCTCTCCGTCAAATGTAAACCGCCGATAGAACATGACCAATTTGTCAGCCTCATCGAAAATCTCAACAATTGGATGGCCCCATTTCTATGCACCACGGGTCTCAAAGCATTCCAAGAGCTGACTGGGAAAGTTCAGATGTTGGAGCGCTCAAAGCAGGAGTCCCCTTCTGATTCCCAAAATAACAATAGGTTCTGGAGAAACCGAAAAGACAATAATTGTAAAGGCGGAAATTCGGACGATACTGAATCTTTTAACACCTCGGCTGACCGAAATAGGCGAAGGACGAGCAGGCCCAATGACAACCCCATTGTTGGGAGGGGAAGGAGAATCTCCTTTGAAAGAGAAGCTGGATAAGGTCTATTCCTTCAGAAGGGATAAAATCCGTAAAATATTCAAAGATACTCTAAGAAACGGTCTACAATTGCCAGAATAAAAAAGACCTCAAGAAGCATATTACCGACGATCCCAAATATTGCCCCTATCACAGAGTGATAGGTCATGCTATTGAAGACTGCTTTGTCTTTACAGATTGGGTCGAAAAGCAATACAAGGCAGGAGAAATAGAACTGTTTAAAGGCGTGTAAGCAAATAGTCAAGCTGCGACCGCCAATTTCATACAAACGGAGACCAAAGTCCTTCGGGTACCTGATTCTCTCAGACATATGTCTTTCCCTGAAAAAAGCGGATCAAGACAACAAGCTAAAAACCAAACGAGCAATATTGCCAATGAAGCGGTAGATGGGTACACAACTCATACGGTCTTCATGATGGAGCCCGGAAGAACAAGTCCTACGTCTTGTAGCCATGACGATGACGTGGTTGTTGCCATTCAACACCGGCTTGGTCTAGATGAAGGAAAGCCCGCTTATGCAATTAAGCCAAAGGAGTCCATGATTCCTGCAGAATCGAGCCCAGGCTCCAACAGATGACCACTACGTCGTTACACTGGAAACAGTCGACCACCACGTCGTTAAACTGGGAACAACCGACCACTAAGTCGTTAAACTGGGATGTAAAAAAATATGTAAATAAAAAAAGGGCCGAAATGATGGAGCAACTCGCAATAAAAATCAGCTGGTAAAATAAAAATGAAAATAAACAGCCGAAATAATGGAGCAATTGCAAATGAATAGCCGAAATGATAGGGCAATCGCGACCTTCGCGATAAGAAAAACTGAAATGATTGAGCAATCGCGGTAAAAAAAACCTCTAATGGCGAATGATGAGTCGCTCCTGGTACCATATTCCAATGCAGCGATGCAGACACCGACCAAAATCTAAATCCCCAAATGGCGAATGATGAGTCGTTCCTGGTACAATATTCCAGTGCAGCGATGCAGACGCCAACCAAAATTTCAAATCTCTGAATATCCCAACGGCGAATGATGCGTCGCTCATGGTACCATATTCCAATACAGCGATGCAGACACCAACAAAATCCCAAAATTCTCCCATCCCTACGGTTGGTCCCCGAACTGACTACCGTATACAATCCACGGACTCATATAATTCTCATCACCCCCATGCCCCACCACAATCACCAGTCACGCGGCCAGTCTCCGCCCTTGGAATCACAATCACCAGTCACGCGGCCAGTCTCCGCCCTTGGAATTATACTCCATTTGGGAAGACCCACTCATGTGTCCTCACGATACATGAGGAAAACAAACTTACGAGATCCTCTCGACTCGTAAGAAAAAACCTTCGTGGGATCCTTACGACCCACAAGGGAAAAACACACATGGGAGTCCCCACGACTCCCATGAAGAAAGTACATCTACGAGATCCTTTCGACTCGTAGGGAGAAAATGCTTTTATAGAACCCTTATGGCTCATAAAATTGAAAAGTCTTAGGTGATAGGGACCTAAACCTGTCACTTAAGTCATCGCTCCCCAACAGGCAAAAGTAAATGATGAATTGCTCCCGGCACCTGTGCTTCAGTGTTAGCAACGCTGATATCGACCCCAACCCCAAAATTCCAAAACTTTCGACCCAATAGACCCCCAAGTCTTTAAATTGGAAACAGATGAGCTCTAAGTCGTTAAACTGGGAACAGATGACCCCCAAGTCGTTAAACTGGGAACGAAGAAAATCCCCCCACGGCATATGATGAGTCGCTCCTGGTACCATATTCCAGTGTAGCGGTGCTGGTGCCAAACCAAAACCAAAATCCTCAAATCCTCTCATGGTAAATGATTCGCTCCTGGTACCATATTCCAGTGTAGCGATGCTGATGTCAACCCAAATCATATCAAGTCAGCAAGACAGCCAACGACCTCCCTGGTGAAATCAAGCCCCACCTCGGAAACAAGTCGAATCTCGACACCGCAGAAAACGGAGCAAGTCAACTTCAACCACTGACACCGCAGAAAGCGGAGTAAGTCAAATCCAATCCCTGACACCGCAAGCGGTGCAAGTCAAATCAAGTACCGACCGTCCAAGTCACAAAAAGGGCAGCACCGACCGTCCAAGTCACAAAAAGGGCAGTACCGACCGTCCAAGTCGCAAAAAGGGCAGCAATGACCTCCCCGATGGAATTATGCTTCGATTCGGAATCAAGTCAACCAATGACCTCCCCGTCGGAATTATGCTCCGAGACATGCTCTGTGGCGGAATCATGCTTCGTCTCACATAGTGTATCCCGTATCAAAATCATGCTTCGCCTCGGAGTACCTGCTTTCGCCGTCGGAATTATGCTTCGCTTGGGAATTGACCTCAGCGTCGGAATCATGCTTCGTCTCAGAATGTACCCCGTGTTGAAATCCTGCTTCGCCTCAGAGTATCTGCTTTCTCTGTCGGAATTATGCTTCGACTCGGAATCCACCTCTGCATCGGAGCTATACTTCGTTCAGAATGTCTGCCCTGTGCCGGAACTAAACTTCGTCTCAGGATACACATGTCCCGTATCAGAATTATGCTCTGATCCCTAAAATCATACTCCGCTCTTCGGAATTATGCTCTGATCCCTGGAATCATGCTCCCCTCTTCGGATGCGATCCTTGGAATCATGCTCCGCTCTTCGGATCCGCTCTTCGGAATGATGCTCCAATCCCGGAATTATGCTCTGATCCTCGGAATTATGCTCCGATCCCCAGAATAATGCCTCGTCCCCGGAATGATGTTCCGCCTCGGAGTCCAACTCCAAGATCCATCAATTTCATACACACAACTCATACGCGATGTGCATTTATTGATGGGGACACTTTGGGTCAAAAATTACATCTCGGTTGACCAAGTCAAAGTCAAAGTCAGGTCAAGTGGGCCCATGCCCAAGTCGAGCCCCGCGGCCAGCCTTCCCCATGCTAATATGAAAATTATGTAATAAATAATTTTGATGTAATTTTTATGAATAAATGTAAGAAAAATGGGCATAAAACCAAATTTTTGTAAAGCCCGCTCATGTGCAAAAGAAATGAGCACATGAGGTATGGGATGGACAAAATGCCATTTTGTAAAGCCTAAGGGGCTATGTGTAAATTTGTAAGCCTGTATAAGGCAACATGATAATGAAATAAAAAAGAATAATTGATTCCCCTTAAAAATTAGGGTTTGTGCCTCCTCTTTCCTTAAGGTTTTAAACATTCTTCTCTTTTTTTGAATTAAATCAAGATTGACTCTTCCTTTTCCAAAAATAAACAGTTTCTCACCATCAAACTCTTGAAGGGGAACTCGGATCTTCCATCAAATCCCCAAAAGGGGATATTTTAAGTCTCCCCCATTTTCTCCAAGATCCAGCCAACAGAGAGGAGAAAGAAAGATACCCATCTTTAAAAATCCTATTTTGGGAAAAGACAGGGCTCAAGGGAGAAGAAAAAGGTTCCCTTCCATCATCTCCGAAAATTTCTTAGGAGTTTAACTCCACACAATAATAATAATAATAATAAATCTTTTTTTAGGAATAACTCTAAAAGACAATTGGGAAGTACAACTTCCTGTGGAGGGGCTAAGCCCCTCTTTTTTTTCTTTAGGAGTTTAACTCCAAAAAGTCAATCAGGAGTACAACTCCCAGTACAGGGGCTAAGCTCTTTTTTTCCGCGGGCGCCGAGCGCCCGCGTGCCGGTCGCGTGTGGCGCCGGCGTCCAGCGCTCGCATGCTGGGCACGTGAGGCGCTGACACCCACGTATCCTTTGGACGCTATTCACCCTTTTTTTACACACTCCACAACACGTCCCCCGCTAGAAAAACATTTTTAACGGGACGCTGTCCCGCACCCCGCAAAGGAGCTGCTAGCCCCTTGACCCCAACCCCCTATCCGGATAGCGGGACCCCCGTAAACTCTGCGAAGCCCCTGATATACCCAAAACCCCTTAAGACACACGCATACGCACACTGCACATTGAGTTCGCATGATCAGTTGACCCGTCAATCAGAGATTCCCTCGCTTCAAAGACGAGGGGTAATTAACGGCAGTTTAGTCCACGGCTCTGGGAGATTCAGATCCTCACAATCAATAAACCCCGGCCTACCCTAAACAGGGGGAATCTGTATACACCCGACAAGCGACGTGTATTCCCATCTCAATAGGGTGACAAAACACCCTACAACCACATCTTGAACTTGACATGACTCCGCGAATACATGACTCCATGATTATATGAATCTGTGCACTCGTGAATCTGACATGCATCCACTGTAAATTCAAGCATTCATAAATTCATGCTAACATTTGCATTAGCTCCTTAAACTGAATAATTCACATGAGGATGAGAAGTTCGACAAATGAGAGTATTTACATGTAACGGAGATCATACATGATCGACGTAGTTCCGGGTATTACGGAACATTGTATTACTAACTCATGAATCTCTTGAATCCGTATTTTTGTTGTTCCGAGGGGAAACGAAATATCGTCGTTACGTGTAAAATCCTCATTAATCTAACTCATAACTTAAAACACGATAGCACAGCCTAGATAACAAATATTATGACATAACAAATATTATGACATTATCGCTTTATATTACCTGTTGTTTATATATGTTTGATTGTTTTTTTCCGTTCTTATATCATATTTAAATTATGTTAAAAATTTTATTATTTTGGGACTTGCCAAACTCTAGTTCGCTGATGGGCATTCCATCTTTCTGTTTGTGTTTATTTTCTTTTTTTCTTTCTTTGGGAAATGCCCGTCAGACGACGTTGAAACATGAGATTATCAAGTAGGGCCCAGCGAGCAAGATAGCAACTACTTCTCTGCTCAGGCCGATTATTAGTTTTCTTTCTTTCCTATACAGTACGTTGTTGGACCATCTTTGTTTGCCACTATCGTAGTTATTTGGGAATTTTATTCCAGTTATTTATTTCAACTTATAATAAGTTTTGTTGGACTTTATTCTATTATTTATTTAAAATTCTTGTCTTTATTCCACTTGCAATTACGCTTAGCGTATTCATGATGATAAGTGCTTCTCGTTGTGGATACGTGTGCGCCTTGATCGTTCTCAATTCTAGTCTTTTAGAAAGCGGGGCGTGACAATATTAGAACCCCTTGAGAAATGTGATGTTCGATCAATTTGATTGGTATTCATTATCCTTCAATTGGCCATACATGCTCTTAATCAACCCTTTGTATATGACAATGCACAAATCATCAAAAATTGAATGTATTCATAGTACATACACATAAGAGAAAATACTTTCAACTTGAAGGATAACCCCAAGCAATCTAATAAAATAAAAAAATTGAAGAAAAATATAAGGATAAGTAGAAGTATGGTGGTCAGTTGGGTTGGGGGGTTGGATCTGTAATGACCACTCATTTATTTAGGGGTTAGATCCGTATTGACCCCACCTATTTATAACCGATCCAAACCCAACGATTTTTTTATTCAGGCCTTAATCCCAAACCTGACTTAATTATATTTGGGCAACCAAAACCTAACCCGGCTAATATGATTATTAAACTGGTGGATCAAAAATCAAAGCTCATTATAAAAACTAATTTCAAGAATGTAAGACGTTGACTATAAGTTGAAATAGTTTAAGAGATTACTTTTGTTTTGTTTTTTCTATGAGACGGGTTTTGCTATTATTTTTAAGCTAAAATGCAGGTTACCGCCCTCAGGCTTACCCAAAAATCAGGAAACCGTCCTAAACTTGAAAACTTGCACTTTACCTTATTACCCTTATCGAAGTTAATTTTTATACCTGTGAAATTTTCTTATAAAATGCCCATCTAATAAATTTACTTGACTATCCTAATTTTAATTTTCTTCTTCAACCTTCTTAAAGCCATACTCTCTTGAATCCATGCTCAATCTATGGAAAAGAAGAGAGGAAGTCATTGGCGTACTGAATTGACATTTTATTTTAGGGAAGAAAGGAGGGTAAAAAGTTTGGAGAGAAATTTAAAGAAAAAGAAAGGATTTGGGGGAAGAGTTTGCAAGGAATTTTGAGAAAAATACATTAAAAAAACTTGCGGTGTTAAATTTGTGGGGTAAAATGCAGTTTTGTCAAGTTAAGGAGGGTTTCCTACATTTGCCTTTTTTTAATGTGAACAAACAAATTTAATAGTCATGATTTAATCGAGTCAAACTCCTTGATCCTAAACTATGCCCATATATTAATCGGTTAGGTGGGTTTACCCGTTTACAATCTATATGTTTATAGCCCGTACATGTTTATGCTTGACCGATACCGATTTATGTCAGGTTAGGTTTGCATTGGTAATTGGGTTTGGTTAAATTGACAACCCTAAATACAAAAGAGAAGAGAAAAGAAACCTTTATCCACATATTGTACCCAAGTCCATCCAAAAGGAAAAGAAATGGATCGAGAACCTACCTTTGTTTAAGTGGAGGTAAAGGGCAAAATCTACAAAACGATGGTGTCTAAGCTTAGGAATTTCTGCAAGTACCAGCATGTAAAATTAGGGGAATTCTTCGATGCTTTCTTTTATTAGTTTGATCCGCCGTATGGAATAAATCTCCACCATTAGATCAGTTTTGCAACTGGCTAAGGAAGTTCAGCCGGTCACCCATTACTTGGCTCACATGCCCTCCTGCCAAAACCCATCAAATCACATTACCATGTTCTAAACTTCAAATTTTAAGCTCACACCCCTCCATTCCACATACACCCCTCGCAAAAAGAAAAGATAATATTTTCATCAAGTTATCTTTCCCCAGGCTTCATCACAAGTAAATCCCCCCTTTTGACAAGCTTTTAAACTCTATATTAGGGATGTAAATGGATACAGATAATCCAAATGAAATCCATGTTCGTATCTGAAATGGCACAAAATATCCCAACTGCCTCCCGTTAATATTAATCGGTATCGACAATTCGCTTAAGCCTATAAAATGAATGATGGGCCTATGAAACCTAGATCCGGGTAGCAAATATTCATCCTGGACCAAGCATAGAATCCAAAATAACCGAATGGATCCTCCCCGATAGTATTACAATCGTAAGAAAAACCCTATATAAACCCCCTTTACTCGAAGCCCATAAAATGAATGACGGCCCATAAACCCAGATCCGGGTAGCAGATATTCATTCGGAACCAAGCACGAAATCCAAAATAACCGAACGGATCCTCCCCGGTTGTATTACAACCGTAAGAGAAACCCTATATAAACCCCTTACTTTAAGGCACTAATCTTTCCACCCTAAAAACCCTAGCATTATATCGAAAGACGGTTAACTTAGGCATCGGAGGACCACGGAGAAAATCTGCGGGCATTCTTTGTTTGGCAGGTTGACGATCCATACTTATAGCCTTGCCCCGACAATCCCATTACAAATTCATTGGTGCTTCGAAAGTACGTGACATTTTGTACCGCATCAGTATCCGATTTTTATCAAATACACATTGATTTTCATTTCCGATGACCATCCGTATTTATATCCGTCAACGATAATCGGATACGAGTATAGTACCACATTCCTTCTGTATTCATATTAATAGTCGACTTTTCATACTATATATGAATATAATTTTTACGTTATTCGTTTTGTATCAACATCCGATTATTTTCAAATACGGATAGAGGTTTCCATTATTCGTATCCGCAAACGACTACGGTTACACCTATAACCGATCTTTTTACATGTCTATTCCATACCCCTATTGATTTTCATGTATTGTTGAATGACTGATATTTTGGCTAAGGCGTTCCACTCCATCTCTATGCTTCATGTATCTGTAGGTCATCAAGGACCGTGGTATGATGGTAGAAGAGTTTACTCTAATATGTGGAAATGAATGCTACTTCACAAAGGGAATAACAGTTTTTTCCAATTGATACGCAACCGCTTAAAGACCCAATCTGTAATGAACCTTTATAGATAACATCCCTGCTTATTTAATTGAACTGTTTATATATCTTCTTATTTTTTTTATTAACACCCAGGTTACCAGGAGCATGGTGAATTGACCATGAATCTCCTTCTAAGATCAAATCATATTTTTGTTGGACTCTCTGCCACATATTCTCTTGTAGCTTCTTTCCATTTCTCTTGGCTTGACTGTTTTGCTTCCTGAATAATTTCACAAGTTTTTCTTCAGTGCTTCCTTTAGAAAACGCGTTGTCCATGAATACCGGTTCCACCAATAATATAGTGACACGTGTCGGTTATATTACATCAGTTTCACACTTCTTTCCTATTTTGAACTATATGATAAGAAATGACCCGTCTTTTTTAACAATTTTGTTAAAAGCACCCCTATTTTCTAAGTCCGGCATTCTTCATCTTTTTCTTCTTTTCTCATAAATCACATGCTTCATGATGGCAATATAAATTCAGTCCCTCTCAAATTGCATCCTTGATTGTGATTCAAAAACCTCCAAAACCTTTGTTTTTATTTTGGTTTAAAAGTGATTGAAGGTTTTTGAATCACAATCAAGAATGCAATTTGAGATGACTGAATTTGTATTGCCGTCATGAAGCATGTGATTTATGAAAAAAAGAAGAAAAAGATGAAGGATGGCTGACTTAGAAAATAGGGGTAGTTTTTAACAAAATTGTCAAAAAAGGCGGGTCATTTCTGGTCATATAGTTCAAAACGGGCGAGAGAAGTGTGAAACTGATGCTAATATAACCGACATGTGTCGCTATATTATTGGTGGAACCGGTATTCATGGACAACACGTTTTCCAAAAGAAAACCTGAGAAGTGCTGAAGAAAAACTCGTGAAATTATTCAGGAAGCAAAACAGTCAAGGCCAAGAGAAGAAATGGAAAGAAGCAACAGAAGAATATGTGGGAGAGAGGATCCAACAAAAATATGATTTGATTTCTGGAGATTCATGGTCAATACACCATGCTCCTGGTAACCTGGGTGTTAATAAAAAATAAGAAGATAAATAAACAGTTCAATTAAATAAGCAGGGATGTTATATATAAAGGTTCACTACAGATCAGGCCTTTAAGCGGTTGCGTATCAATTGGAAAAAAACCGTTATTCCCTCTGCGAAGTAGCATTCACTTCCACATATTAGAGCAAACTCTTCTACCATCATACCACGGTCCCTTGATGAACTACAGTTACATGAATCATTGAGCTGGAGTGAAATGCCTAAGCCAAAATATCAGTCATTCAAGAATACATGCAAATCAAAGGATTATGAGTTACAAATGATTGAGAAAAGAGGCATACAAGAAAGGTCACATCTTAAAGCAAAATACATGATTAATTCAGTTCAAATCAAAGATGATCGCACATAGGTAATAAAAATTCAGTAATATAGTATGGATATCAATAACATGAATCGTTCTAGTCTTTATCAAGGGGAGAAAACAGTAATGAGGCTCGTATTAAATTTATTGAGTTGATTCTCCTTTCAAAGTTTGTCTATTTCTTTCCCATGCCCTTACACTTCTTTAATCACCTTCCATCAATCTTAAAAAGCGTGCATTTCCTACAAATCTAGATTTTTAAGTACCTTCATATGCTTCTCATTTGTTCTAGGATAGGCATGGGCAAAGATGCACCTAGCACGCATCATGCGACTCAATGTTCTTAAAATCTGGTATAGGTACCGTATCGCCCCAAAGATTTTCATATTGGATATCAGATATTGTGATGTATCAAGACATATTTTCTAAAAATATTTTTATATCATAAATGCCATAAATGAAACTTAATACGAATAGTCGGCTTTTTTAAATGAGTTTTTTTTTTCTAAATAGCTCAGTGGTGGTAAAGTGGTCATATAAAGTGGCCGATTGCAGGTTTGAATCTTATTTGAGAAGTATTGATGTTAAACAAAAATAACCGTATATGGTTCCAATGAGAAGAAAAGTTTATATGGATACTAACTTTTTTCAGCAGTTTTAACTTTAACTTGTCATTTATTGGTTCATTACGGATTGGGCTGGGTCCATTACCAAACCTAAAAACCAATAGCCCAGATAAAATTAGAAAAATATCGTGATATTTGGACAGATATATCAAACCCGATATATCGGTCGATAATATATATATATAGGAGTGATCTATTGCAAACCGGTCCGTATTTTTTAAAAACGGCAACTCTTGATCCATGACATATTTGAACGATCTGAACCGTTCAAGTCGTTTACTCTACCATCATGTGTATGTGTATGAAAAATGAAAGGATTTAAAGACCTCTAACACATATATCAAATGGGTGCAAAATGAACATATTTCAATATAGCAATATAAACTTCATCTATTACATGGGTTAGAGATCTTCAAATCCTTTGATTTTTCATACACATGCACATGAGGGTAGGGTGATCAATTTAAACGGTTCCGATCGTTCAAATATGTCGTGGATCGAGAGTTCCTGTTTTTAAAAAACGCGGACCGGTTTGCTATGGAGGGCTCCTATATATATATATATATATATATATATATATATATATATATATATATATATATATATAACATTGATTGTGACTGCCGCATTCTGTACTTGAAATGTGCCACGTAAGGCTGACAACATTGATTCCAATTGCAAACCTTTCTCGACAAGAGCAGCAAAAAATGTTGATAAAGGGCTAGCATTTTTTACTTCATAATCACATGGTTCATGCACAAAAGACCCACATACCAGAGGGTTCATGTTGAGGTAAACGCCTCATGACTTGTGAGATCTATTGTAAGATTTTTTGACAATATGCTTTATTTCTATGGGTAATAATTTTATAATTTGTAAGTTTAAGAAACGGCAAGGATCTAGCCAATGTTATGATCAATATTATGATTAAGCAAACCGATAAATGATAACATAAAAGAGAGGAGTTTCTTCTTTAATTGTGTACCAGCATTGGCTAAAGAACTATACAATTCAATTCATGGTACGAGCATAGTTGTTAATATTTTATCATATACGGTACATATTTTATGATACGATATGAAAGATTTCTACTACATATCGGCCATCTGTATCACAAAATCTATCGTATCTTGCAATATACGATACATTTCATACGATATGATACGTTTTGATACGACATACGATATGAACGATACAATATTAAAGGCCCTATTTGTTATTGGATTAGGCCTAGATCTCCCAGGATTAAAGACCTTCAAAATATAAAATATCTCAACTCTAAATTCCTAACTAATCTGAGCCACAAAATGCATGACTTTTAGAAACTCTCATCTCGTACTCGTGTGTACTCACAAAACAGAAAAATGTTATAAGTTAGAACTAAGACTCGATGCCTTAGTTTATTTTAAGTAGAACTTGCAACTAGAAATAAGGCAGAAGAAATGAGAATAAAACGAAAGGCATATCATCTGAACTTTTTATCGGATAAAAAATTCAATGATGGACTATGGAGAAAAGACTTGCTTACCGAAAGCCGTTTCTTGGATGGATGTTCATGAATACTATGAAGCTGACGGAGGACCAAGCGGTATGATAAAAAGAAATTAGGTATAATTATATTATATTTACTAGTTAATTTTATTTTTTAAAAATTTAAATAGCATTTTAAAACTAATTTTTGATAGGATCTCGAAATTTTGAATGTTATTCACTTGCAAATAAAAAGAAAAGAAGATGGTGGAAGTGAAGGAAGACAAGTAATTCGTAAAATACAAAGCGAAGATGAGAACTTCCTCATCGACGATGAATCGATAGGAGACTATTGATTGATTAGTAGTTTTGTTTTATTATTTTTTGAAAGTTTTTAATTTATGATGTGTGAACTTAATTAGAAAATGTTACTACCCGTAAAACTTATGCCTATGTCATGTGGGTTACACCTTTCGACTATAATACTAATTTGCTTAATTATCTAATTAACTTATGAGTTATGATTGTTCAAATAACTTAAGTTGTTTTACGTATTTTTCTGTTTAAACTTTATATATATTGTGCCGGTTGCATGACTGGGGATATACTGCCTTTTATAATTCTTTTAATATACCGCTCCATATTACTAATTTAATCATATAATTGTAGAAAATATAGCTATATGCTTACTTGCTTAGTTATTAAACAGGTAATTATCATATCTTACGATATACGACACGACACAGAAACAAAAACGATATACGGTTCATATCATGGTTTGACAACTTTGGATATGAGCATTGGATATTGTTGACCGATTAGCTTGATAAAGTGAAGGAAAACAAGATGAAGACTGGGAAGCTAAAAGACCCGATATTTCTTTAGTCTAGAAGGGTTTAACAAGATGGGGTTGGTATGATTAACCAAGGTACTCAAAAAAAATTATGAATATATGAAAATGGCCTGATGAATTAAGGATAAGCACTTTAATACCTATTTATAAAAATAATGGGATACACAAAATTGTGCGAGCTATCAGGGAATTAAGTTTATGAACCATTAGAAAGAGTAACTGATCAAAGATTATAAGAAAAACGTCAAGACGTCTGAAAAACAATTTAAATTTAGCCAAGAAGTCGACTTTAGAAGCATTTATTAAAAAATAACGATGGTTAGGAGTAATATAGAAAGAAGATACAAGATTAGCATATGGTTTTCACTAATATAAGAAATGCTAGGGTTCCATAGGAAGACAACATGATGGAATTTGGAAAGTTACAAGGATTTCATATGTGTATTCATGTGACCGAAGATATGCATATCATGCAGTTATTAAAGTAAGGATTATTGAAGGTGACACAAAACCCATTCCTCATCACTATAAAGCTTACATCAGGGGCTAACATTACTCAAAACCTTATCGCATTAGTTATGAATTAGTAAAGTAGTCATTCAAGATTATATCCCTCGGTGTATAGTTTTGTTGATATTATTTTAGTTGATGAGTTTATATGAAGGGTAATTTGCAAAGTATAAAGTTACAAAGAAACTTTGAATCTAAATGATTTAGAATTAGGCAAAACATAACATATGAAATGTAAGTTTAGAAATATAGTGAGAAGAAATACAAGTATAATGAGTACTGATAGACAGAGAATAGAAGGTACCGTTTGGTTTGCAACACAATGGAAGAAAGAATGCATCAAACGTTTGCAGCATTTGTTGCAAGTAAGAAACCTCAGATCTATTGTTTGCTTGTTTTGCCTTTGGTTGAATTGGAAAAACAAGTGAAAATGTAACATTTGTGGCAAATTTGATTATATGGTTTATGATAAGCTTATCTAGCACTCATGTTTCTTAATTTCAAAAACTTATTTGGCAATTTAGCATGATGGATACGAATGTATAAATATGGATCTAAAAGCTAAAATTTCAAGAGAACAAAGGAACAGGAATTATCGCTGAAAGTGTAGGCAACCTCCTGGACTTGATATCATGCAATTAATGTTTAGTTTTACAGAGTGAAATGCAATATCTTAAAATGAACTGCCCGATAAAAAAGGTTGCAGGAAGGGAACCGGTGCTGCTTAAGAAGTTTTGCAAAACAGAAAATGGCATGCACTATCCTAAAGAAAAAGAATTGAGGTGTATCCAAAATTTCACGAAGATCGTGGTAAAACATTCGATCTATTGCTTGAGTCAACAAAATAACCAATCTGTAGATGAAATTTTCGAAAAAAACGAAGACCCAGTTGTATTTTCATTTGGGAGGGGGAGGGGGTATTAGTTATATAGTGCATGTGAATTGTAACAAGGGGATCACAAGAGGGGGGGTGTTATAACTCAAAAAGGAGACAAATATCATTTACAAAAATAACCCGGGACAAAATTCAGCATAAATGTTTTTGGTAGACCATTAACCATAGACCTCAAAGGTCAAAACATTGAAGTAATGTAATCCAGAAGATTTCTATAGGTTAATGAATAGAAAAAGATAAAATAAAAAGAGAATGGTCGTTGGCCAGTTGACAAGTAAAAAACATAAGCAACATAAAACAAATGGTAAATAAGTATGGATGAGACTGTAAGAGATGGTTCCACAAGTACATAACAGATGGAAAATAATAATTAGCAAGGGTAGGATAGCAACAAAGAACTCTGAGATAAACATAAAAAGACTCTTGGCTTTAATTTCACTTAAATTGTAGCAAATTCTTCACTCTTCAGCTCATATGATGCTGCTATGTGAAAAATATCATGGTAAATATTGAAATAGAGACAGGTTTATGAAAGTGAAAAAGACTTTAGAAAGACTTGCCCTAGCAAATATGCAAAATCCGAAAAGCATAAAAGTCTCCTTAAGATGATGATCTTTTAGGATTTGATGAGCGACCATCATGCAGTCAAAAGGAATTGACAAGCATTAGTCAAGTCTGTAAAGCCACAAATAAACTTTTTGAGGGATAAGTAATTTATGCCAAAGAAACAGAGATGAAAAGAAAAGGAAAGAAAAAGAAACCAATAGTCACCAAGTAGATGAAAAGGTACAGGCAAAGTGTTTTAGGCGATTTACACAAGTTGATGTAGTAAGAATATATTTATTGCAGAAAGTCGAAAAGGAAAAACGTCACCAGCATGATAAAATTAGATGGATAGATGGAGAAACAAGTCTATTTGCATGAGAAACCAGGAAGAAAATAAATGATAGCAATATAACATACTCAAGATTTTTGGATCATGATGATTTTACCAATCTCAATCTAATGCAAAGGTTATGTACAAAACAAGATATAGATTTCAAAGATACAGCTAACTGTAGACGTATTTCATCAAGATCAAGGATACCTACAAGAAGCTAGGGTTTTGATGACAAGCCACCATGAAAATAGTAAGAAATAATACACATGTGGAACAGAACAAAACCCAGACCTTTTCTCATCATGAACTTATCTAAAGTCTATAGTGATTAGCTTTCTAAATGCCTGATAATACCAAACGCAAAATGAGGCGATCCCAACTATGAACAGAGATTAATATAGGATTAAATCAATCTTACAACTAATAAACAAATAAAGGAGAACGTCTAGCTCTTTTACTATGTAAGTGCTGAAGAAATTGTTGAATTTGCAACTAAGCAGCGAGCAACACCAGGCTTCAATACTCAAGCACGTGAATGTTGGAAGAAAACTCAATCTATAATAGACATAAGCTGCTGGATGATAGTTCATGCACAAGCAAACTGCAATTATGGATAGATTTAACAACGCGTATCAAATATTTCATGTTAAGGCTATATCCGATTGAATTAAAACACAAAATTTCTTAGTCAATCTACTTTACCTTCAGAAGTGAAGAATCACTTGATATGAAACTCTGTGGAGTAGCTTATCATGTTATAAGGTGATACTTTGAACCAAGTAAGGGGTAGCTTATAATCATAAGTCATTAGTAAATAAAATCATGTTACCTTAAGTACTAACAACAATTAAATATTAGATTTAGTGTAGAACCACTTATGGAGCATTTTCTCATACAAAGACCGCCATATCCAACCCACATATATCATCCAAAGTATTTCTCCTTGTGAACCCTACTAAAAGTCAATAGTAATTTATTGTCAAAGTTATTGCCACCCAATTGACAAAATGCAAGTAGGCACATTAACTATTAACTTCAGTTTGTTTATAGGTTGGCATTAACTAAGACATGGCATTCAAAATTACCACATCTGCATTCTAAACAATTTCCATATTAAATTTCAAATCCAAAAACATAACATATATGATATATGACGTTATTAGAAAGTCAAGTCGCTCATAACAATTACAAAATTTCTAACTTAAGTAATCAATTATTGAGCATCTCCTGTCATGAAGACCACCATGTTTAATTTTTCAGCACTCTTCCTAATTACTTAATATTTATAAACTTGTGAACTTCCATCTAATTAGAACAATTATATTAACAAGTTAACACTAAAATTTCAAATTTCGCTATTTAAACGGATAATCAAGATAAATGATTTAACTGATTACCAATAAGAGAAGCCTCAAGTAGGTGAGTCCTCCACAATACTTGGTCCATGGGAGTCAAAGTCCCGAGCTTTGCCCCTCGATTCTGGATCTTGAAGATGCTCGTGATGCTCGACAAGAAAATCACAGACATGGTGCACGCCAAGGTCTTCACCGTCGCCGGCCCCTTTCCGTTCTTGAGCTGATCCAGCATTCTCATCGCCAGCCCTCTCAATGGCCCAATCTTCACCATTAGAAGCAATGCCACCGCCCCCTCGGCAAATAGAACTAGAAACAGCAACTGGATCATCTCTCTCTCCCTCACCTTCAAGTTTCAGCCAAAACCCTAAACCCCAATAACAAGTTACTCCATCTTTGATCAGGATTTGGAAATAGGGTTTTTCAAAAGATGGGATTTTGAGAGGAACCCACTTCTTGGATCTGCGAAAGGGACTTCAACAAGGTGAGATCAAATCCGAAACTCAATTGTTTTTTATTTGTTCGAAGTGGAATTTGAAGTAGAGATGGGTTTAAAAGGTACAACAAATTCGCACCGGAGAGAGAAAGAGAGATCACTTCGTGGATTTAGAGAGAGTGCGATCTTCGATTTAGAGAGAGAGGCCAGTTTGTTGACCCTGAACTGACATGGAAGTACCTCAAGGATTTGTTTTGATATAAACCAACCTTTTAAGTTATTTCGACATGAGTGGAGTCTTGCTTCAAGATTTCTCAACATGATCTCTTAGAAGCAATAAAAGAAGAAGAAAAATATTATTTTATTTATAACATTAATTAATTTTAAGTTTCTTTCATTCTCTCTCATCCTTTTGGAGATAAAAGTTAATATAAAATAATTGTATTTATTACTTCAATATGACTAATTTTATAACCAAAACAAACAAAAGAAGTGCAAGAAGTACTTTGGTTCATCTAAACGGGCCTTTGGGGGCAAAGAGAGAAGGCCCCACTTTCTTTTTCTTTTCTTTTAAGATACAAATACTATTCTTAAGACCAAACAAAGAAGACCTCATTTTTTTTTCAATGTGAGCTTGTCACTACCATTTTACACGGTGGGATGGTTTTTTTTATTCGGAGCCTTTCTAAGTGTAACATTTCAGAAAATAAAATATTATTTTTGGGAATTTTTATAATTAAATAATAAATATTATGAATATTTTGATAATGTGGTATAATTAAATACCGATAAATTGGGAAATATTTGGAAAATTATAGAAATTACTGAAATGAGGGTGTTTTAATTGATTTAAGCAAATTATGGATTTTTATAATTAATTATATACAATTTTAATGCTAATCGCGATTAAATATCGCTAATCTTGCATTAATCCGGTTTTGTGCACATGACATACACCATGTCACATTTACTAATACTTGTTACACTTCTACCATGGTTTCTTTTTTTCTTTTCATGCATGGTTTTAATTCAAAGGAAAAGAAAAGATAACAAAAGAAAAACTAAAAGAAAAGAAAAAGAAATGGAAAAAGGTGAGGCATGGGGGCATTTATTAAGCAGGGGGGCTTGACTTACACACTCTCTCTCCCCCTCACTCCCTCCTCACACCTGCAGTCCAGCAGCAGCCCTCTCCCCTTTCTCTTCTTCTTCTTCTCTCTTTTGCTAAGCCTCCATTTCCATTAACAATCCCTCAAAACACCACAAAATTTCACTTAAAACACTTCAAAACAATTCCTTTTTGGGTGCTTGAGGCAAGTTTCAGCTTAGGGAGGCAAGACCTGCAAGAGTGAACCATTCTCAAACCAACTTGAGGTATAAAGCCTAACCTAAACACTTAATTGCTGAAATTTTAGTTATTAAGCTTAATGTAGTGTTTAAGTAGTATATTAGTGCTAATTAGGTGGTTTAAGAGGAATTTAGGTTAAGATAGGGTTTTTATGGCTTGAGTAGCTTAATTAAGTGTTGTTAGTGTTAATTAATTCAAGTCTTTTCACAAATTTTCACTAAAATACCCTAATGTCGCTAATTAGTGTTTTAAAACGTTTTTAAAACAAGTTTTATGATACTGTGATTCTGCTATTACTTGGGTAGTTTTTAAATTAAGCAAACATATACATTAGACTATATATTGCGTTAGGAGCATGTTGTAAAAATCTGGACCCTTTCACCGGATTTGGACCGGCGACACCCCCTCGTAGCCGACCAAATTTTGGCCAAAATTGTTGAAACTTTGCAGGTAGATGTCTGTATGTATTATAAGAGATTTGGTCTTTTTTTATTTTCTTGTTTCTTCTCCAGATAAAATCTGGGACCAGTTTCCTATAATTATGGTATTGTGACACTGTTATGACTTGAACCTTGTTATCCAAATGTGTGTTTTGTGTTAAAATGGTGGCCTACAGGGAATCTGGAGTGACCCTAGACATTTATTAGAAAAACTAGCAAGACCATTAACCTAGATTCAACACTAGGAGACCACCCTGCAAGTATGAGACCCTAACTCCCTCTTTTAGCCGAGTTCGCAGGATTCTTGGCTTGTGTCGCCAGCCAAAGTGTGGGTTTTGGTGACAAGGTTTAGTCTGTAGTGTAGGGTGTTTTTCGACACCCTATTGAGATGGAAATACGCGCGTGCTTGTTAGGCGCATTACAGATTCCCCATGCCTAGGGTAGGCTGGGGTTTATTGATTGTGGGGATCCGAATCTCTGGCAGCCGCGGACTAAGCTATCGTTAATTACCCCTCGCCTTTGGAGCGAGAGAACCTCCGATTAACGGGTTAAAATGGTCATGCGAACTCAATGTGCAGTGTTGTGTTTTGAAGGGGTTTTGGATATATCGGGGGCCCCGCAGAGTTTTTACGGGGGTCCCGCTACCCGGATAGCGGGCTGGGGGTCAAGGGGGCTAGCAGCCCCTTGCGGGGTGCGGGGCAGCGCCCCGGCCCAAATTTTTTTGAGAGGGATAGTGTTGTAGAGTATGTGTGTGTGTGTGTATATATATATATATATATATATATATATAAAGGGAAAGGGCATCCAAAGAATGCGTGGGAAAAAGCACCAGCGCTTTGGATGCTAGCGCTTTGAGCGCTAGCACCCCACGTGCCAGGCACGTGGGCACTAGCGCCTCAAGTGTCAGCACGTGGGCGCTAGCGCTCTGAGCGCAAGGGCGCTGGCGCCCCACGTGTCAGCACGTGGACGCTCGGACGCTGGCGCTTTGAGCGCTGGCGCCCCACGTGTCAGCACGTGGGCGCTCGGGAGCTAGCGCTTTAAGCGTAAGGGCGCTCGGGCGGCAAAAGAGACCTGGTCCCTGCAATGGAAGTTGTACTCCCAGAAAGGAGCACTTATTATTTTGTGTGTGTGTGTGTGAGGAGTTAAACTCCTAGGATATTTTGAAGCTGATGAAGGGGCTTCTCCCCTTGAGCCCTAGTTCTTCCCCAAAGTGGGGTTTCTGGAGATGGGTCTCCTTCTTCTTCCTTTGTTGGCCGGATCTTGAAGATCAAGAAATATGAGATTTTAAAAATCTTTCCTTTCTGAGATCTGATGACAGATTTGAGTTCCCCTTTGTGGGTTTTATGGTGAAAAACTATTTAGTTTTGGAAAAGGAAGAGTAAAACTCTTGATTTAATTCAAAAGAAAGAAGAAGGTTTAGAAGCTTCAGAAAGGGGAAAGAGGCACAAACCCTAGATTTTGAGGGGAATGAAAAGTATATCCTTTATTCATCATCATGTTGCCTTTTATAGGCTTACACATTTATATATAGCCCCTTGGGCTTTACAAAATGGTATTTTGTCCATCCCATGGCTCATGTGCCATTTCTTTTTGCACATAAGCCATGGGCTTTACAAAAAATTTGGTTTTATGCCCATTTTGCATACATTCATGCATAAAAAATTACATAAAAACTATTTATTACATGATCTATATTTTGGCATGGAGGAGGGTCGGCCGCTTCATGTTCGGAGTAGACCCGGGCATGGGCCCACTTGGCTTGGGGTTGACTTTGACTTTGACTTGGTCAACCAGGGTGCAATTTTCGACTTTAACAAAGTGCCCCCGTCAATAAATGCACACCACATATGCGAGTCGTGTGCATGAAATTGATGGATCTTCTTTCGCGTGGAGGCGACTTGCTTTGGTTCCCACTTTTTGGGATGCACTGCCCTTTTTACGACATGGACGGTCAACGCTTGACGCGTCTCCGAGACGGAGTGTCTGTGATAGAAGTTTTCCTGGCCCAGAGCGATCTGGTTCCCGCTTTGTAGGAAGCCTGCACTGCCCTTTTTGCGACATGGACGGTCGACGCTCTGATCCGGAGCGATTTGGTTCTCGATTTGTGGGAAGCCTACACTGCCCTTTTTGCGATATGGACGGTCGACGCTTAACGCATCTTCGAGGCGGAGTGTCCGTGGTAGACGTTTCTCTGGCTAGGAGTGATCTGGTTCCTGCTTTGTAGGATGCTCGTGCTGCCCTTTTTACGACATGGACGGTCGACGCTATGATCCTGAGCGATTTGGTTCCCGATTTGTGGGAAACCTGCACTGCCCTTTTTGCGACATGGATGGTCGACGCTCTGATCCGGAGCGATTTGGTTCCCGCTTTGTAGGAAGCCTGCACTGCCCTTTTTGCGACATGGACGGTCAACGCTTGACACGTCTCCGAGGCGGAGTGTCCGTGGTAGACGTTTCCCTGGCTTGGAGTGATCTGGTTCCTGCTTTGTAGGAAGCCCGCGCTGCCCTTTTTACGACATGGACGGTCGACGTTCTGATCCGGAGTGATTTGGTTCCCGATTTGTTGGAAGCCTGCACTGCCCTTTTCACGACATGGACGGTCGACGCTCTGATCCGGAGCGATTTGATCCCCGATTTGTGGGAAGCCTGCACTGCCCTTTTTGCGACATGGACGGTCGACGCTTGACGCGTCTCCGAGACGGAGTGTCCGTGGTAGACGTTTCCCTGGCTCGGAGTGATCTGGTTCCTGCTTTGTAGGAAGCCTGCGCTGCCCTTTTTACGATATGGACGGTCAACGCTCTGATCCGGAGCGATTTGGTCCCCGCTTTGTAGGAAGCCTGCACTGCCCTTTTTGCGACATGGACGGTCGACGCTCGACGCGTCTCCGAGGCGGAGTGTCCATGATAGACGTTTCCCTGGCTCGGAGTGATCTGGTTCCTGCTTTGTAGGAAGCCCGCGCTGCCCTTTTTACGACATGGACAGTCGACGCTCTGATCCGGAGTGATTTGGTTCCCGCTTTGTAGGAAGCCTGCACTACCCTTTTTGCGACATGGACGGTCGACGCTCTGATCCGGAGCGATTTGGTCCCCAATTTGTGGGAAGCCTGCACTGCCCTTTTTGCGACATGGACGGTCAACGCTTGAAGCGTCTCCGAGGCGGAGTGATCTGGTTCCTACTTTGTAGAAAGCCTGCACTGCCCTTTTTGCGACATGGACGGTCGACGCTCTGATCCGGAGCGATTTGGTTCCTGATTTATGGGAAGCCCGCACTGCCCTTTTTAAGACATGGACGGTCGATGCTCTAGTCCGGAGCGATTTGGTTCCCGATTTGTGGGAAGCCCACACTGCCCTTTTTACGACATAGACGGTCGACGCTCTATTTGACTTGCTCTGCTTCCTGCAGTGTCAGGGGTGAACTTGACTTGCTCTGCTTCTTGCGGTGTCGAGATTGGATTCTGACTTGCTCCGCTTTCTGCGGTGTCGGAGTTGAAGTTGATTTGTTGATTGTGATTTGGGTTGACATCAGCATCGCTATACTGGAATATGATACCAGAAGCGACTCATCATTTTCCATGAGAGGACTTGGGAATTTTGGTTTTGGTCGGCATCTGCATTGCTGCACTAGAATAATGCCAGGAGCAACTCATCATCTGCCTCGGTAGGATTTGGGAATTGGTGGCTTAGGAGACAGGTTTAAATCCCTATCACCTAAGGCTTTTCAATTTTATGGGCCATAAGGGTCCCATAAAAGCATTTTTTCCCTACGAGTCGAAAGGATCCCGTAGGTGTATTTTCTCCTTAGAAGTCGTGGGGACTCCCAAGTGTGTTGCTCCTTTGTGAGTCGTAAGGATCTCACGCGGGAATTTTCTCCTCACAAAGTCGAGAGGACTTTGTGAGTGCATTTCATCTCTTTTTTATGAGTTCGCACCCTTTCGGGTTTTCATAAACTCGCCAGCAGTCCTGCTGTTTTTACTCACGGAGCCCTTTCGGGTTTTCATCCGTGCCCATTTTGCTTGTGGACATACCCTTTTCTTTTTGAATCTTCACCGCCGGTGGGACTTTGAATGTGATCTCACCGGTAGGACTTGGGAGAGATTGGGATTGTTTTACGCCCGTAAATTGTATACGGTTTTGCAGGATGTATGATCCAGACCGTAGGGCCGGAAAAATTTCGAGACTTTGTTGGCGTCTGCATCGCTGCACTGGAATATGGTACTAGGAGCGACTCATCATTCACTGTTGGGGTATGAGATTTGGAATTTGGTTGGCGTCTGCATCGCTGCACTGGCATATGGTACCAGGAACAACTCATCATTCCCCATTGGGGATTGGGGAGCGATGGCTTAGGAGACAGGTTTAGATCCCTATCACCTAAGTCTTTTCAATTTTATAGGCCGTAAGGGTCCCATAAAAGCATTTTCTCCCTATGAGTCGTAAGGATCCCGTAGGTGCATTTTCTGCTTAGGAGTCGTGAGGACCCCCAAGTGTGTTTTTCCTTTGTGAGTCGTAAGGATCTCACGAAGGTTTGTTCTCCTCATGTATCGTGAGGACACATGAGTGGGTCTTCCCGATGGATCATAATTTTAAGGGCGGAGACCGATTGCTAGACTGGTGATTGAGATGGGGCATGAGTATGCTGAGAATTATTTGAGCCCGTGAATTGTATATGGTAGTCAATTTGGGGACTGGCCGTAGGGATGGAGAATTTTGGGAAATTGAATTTTGGTTGGCGTCTGCATCGCTGCACTGGAATATGGTACCAAGAGCGACCCATCATTCGTCGTTTTTTTTATCACCGCGATTGCTCTATCATTTCAGCTTTTCTTATCACGAAGGTCGCGATTGCCCTATCATTTCGGTTATTTATTCGCGGTTGCCCCATCATTTCGGCTATTTATTTTCATCTTTATTTTTTACTCGCTGATTTTTATTGCGAGTTGCCCTATCATTTCGGCTTTTTATTATTTTTGTTTTATTTACACATTTTTACATTCCCAGTTTAACGACTTAGAGGTCGATTGTTCCCAGTTTAACGACATGGTGGTCGATTGTTCCCAGTTTAACGACGTGGTGGTCAGTGGTTTGCTTATCCCAGCTCCTCAAACTTTGATCTTGGCGAGGCTGTGTTGATGACCGTAGCTCTATGGCTTGTCGATACATCTGACGACTGTGAGACTTTCCCGAGTTTGTATTGGTTCTCCACCCAATCTTTAAAAACATAGCAGTCTTCAATGGTATAACTCACCATTCTATGATATGGGCAGTATATGGGATTGCCGATCATGTTCATCTCATGTGGCATCTTTGGAATAGGCAGTTGAAGACCGTTGTTCAAGGTGTCCATGAATATTTCGTGGACTTTGTCCCTCCTGAAGGAGTATACTTTCTTCTTTCTCTCCATTAGAGTAGGTGCCCTTACTGATGCTGGACCCTGAGGACGATCAGTCTTTGGTTCGCCTACTGTCCGCTTACCACGTTCAGTGTACGTATCGGAGGGACTGGAGGCTGATCGCGTCCGTTTTTCACAAAGGTGTCCCGCTCTCGGGCTGGAGGGAGCATCGGTCGGCTGCTTCCGGATATCAATTCCCAGCTCACGAACCAAAATTTGATTTTGCTGTAGTTGCAATCGGGCGACTTGGGTCGTGAGATCCGCCACGACATTTGCCAGCTTGTCGACTTTAGAATGGACCTTGGCCATCTTCTCATCCCTGTCCTGAAGTTGCCTTTGAAGCCATTGGAATAATGCTTGTTCTATAGTTCCGGGTATGAAAATGAGGTCATCCCTACCGCCTGAACTTGATTCGGCATGAACCACGGGTTCTTTTGGCTCAATGGCCTGAGCGAGCTCTTCATCATTTAGATCGAGCCGATGTTGGATGGCAGCAACCGCGTCATTGTCATGGTTATAAGGCGTGGGAGGACTTGTTCCTCTGAGCTCCATCATATAGACCGTATGGGTTGTGTACCCATCTATTGCTTCTTCATTGGCAATGTTGCTCGCTTGGCTCTTAGCTTGTTGTCTTGGTCCACTCTTTTTAGAGAAAGGCAGATGTCTGAGAGAATCGGGTCCCTGAAGGACTTCGGTCTCCGTTTGTATGAAATTGACGGTCGCAGCTTGATTGTTCGTTAACACGCCAGGAGACAATGATATTTCTCCCGCCTTGTATTGTTTCTCGACCCAATCTTTGAAGATGCAACAGTCTTCAATAGTGTGTCCCAGCACTCGGTGGTATGGGCAAAAGTTGGGATGATCAGTCCTGTTCGCTTCACTTAGTCTTTTTGGTTCTGGTAGCCGCAGGCCATTCTTCAGAGCATCTTTAAAAATTTTGTGGACCTTGTCCTTTCGGAATGAGCAGATCTTATTTCTTCTTTCCTCCAAAGTTGGCTCTTAAGATTTGTTAGTTTTTGCTCTGCCCGCTCTCTGCTTATTTAGAGAATCGGTGCTGTTAGAACTTCCTCCTTTTCGGTTGTCGTCCCTCCAAGGTTTCGGTATGTTTGTGAACTGAAGATCCTGAGCGGACTCAGGCTTTGAGCGTTCCAACGTTTGGACCTTTTTGGTCAGCTCTTGGAATGTTTTAAGACCTGCGGTGCACAGGAAAGGTTTCATCCAGTCCTTCATATTTTCTATAAGAAGACTGATGGATTGGTCTTGCTCCAACGGCGGCTCACATTTGACAGAGAGATTGCGCCATCGGACTATAAAATCCATGTTGCTTTCATTGTTCTTTGGCTCTGTCCTTACGAGGTCGGCAATGGTGATTTTATCGCTGACACTCATGAACCTTTGCTTGAACATGGATTCTATTTGAGCGAACGTCATGATCGAGTCATCTGGTATGCTTGCATACCAACCGAAAGCAACATCCGTCAAGCTATTAACAAACTGACGGAGAAGGAGCGCATCATTGCCCCTAGTATTTGCGCATGATACTTTAAAGTGGGCGATGTGCTGATTCGCATTTCCCGTCCCATCAAATCTTCCGAATTTAGGGATGACATAGCCGCTAGGAAATTCTACCAGATCATACTGAGCAGGATATGGTCTCCTACTGCTGCTGATATCTTTTTGCGCTTCGGTTTCGGCTACCAATGTTTTGACTTTGTTGGCAACCAAATCCATGATTTAATCTTGAGTTAGCGGGCTACTGTCATCGGTAGCTAAGATATTTCCTAAGATAGGATGCGACTGGCTTTCGTGCGGTCCGCCCACCTTTGAATTTGAGGGAATAGGCGTCGGCTGTCTCGGGACACCGTTTCCCGGTTCATGAGTAGAGCCCGTAAGCCGTAAAACGACATTTGTCAAGTCATCGATCTTTGAGTAGAGCTTGGCCATCTCCTTGTCTTTGCTTCTGAGCTGTTTTCGGAGCTCTTGGAGAAGTTGCTGCTCTGCGGTCTTAGGCTGGAAAGTTGGCTCATCTTCGCTTTCCGAGCCCGACTCCTCATGAACTGAGGGTTCTCTCTTCCTATCAGCCTCATCGAGAGGGTTTTCATCACCCAACGGAGGCGGCTGTTCTTGGGAAGCGGCAACCACATTCAAGCCAGATTGGATTTGAGATGTGGTGGCCCTGTCCTTGCTCTTACTGCGTGTGCCCACCATGTAGACAGTGTGGACCACATATCCAGCCATTTCCTCATCTTTGGCGGGGTGACCCTGTTCTTCGAACCTCATGAGGTTCAGCCTGGCAGGAGCTCTAGCCCTTTTGTTGGCTCTATATCTGAGCCTTTTTTGCCTTAGCTTCTCAATTTTAAGGGCTTGGCGGGCATCCATTTCCTGGGAAGCCACCGTGAGTCGATTAGCGGGGAGCTTAGAGAAGACACCCTATCGAGCAGTTGTCGAGGGCACCGCTGGAGCTTGCTCGAGACGCCTCATTGCTTTGTTCGTGTTGATGGCCTTGCCCCCAGCCGGGGTCAAGGAAAGTCACTCAAACACCGACTTGCGTTTGAGTTGGGGCGCCTTCGAGACCACTACATTTGGCCTCTTGCCTTTCGAGACCGGTTTGTCTGTCACCGGAACTTGAGGAGCTGGAATGGCGTTAGCTGGCATGAACAGAATAGAGCCGAACTGTAGCAGTGGCTCCTCCCACAGTCTCCCAAGACTGGCCGGGAGGACCGTCCTGGAGTCCATCTTCATCGTGTATGAGATGGGAGCTGAGTTCATCTTTGGAGACATTGTTGAGAAGTGATTGCTTGAAAACCTGCATGAAAGAGCATTATTTTAGTATAAATATAGATATGTATATTGATTGAGTTCGCATAAACGTTTAACCCGGAATATGGGAGGAGAGATTGGTCCCACCGGGCGTGCCAGAATCTGTAGGGTGTTTTTCGTCACCCCATTGAGATGGGAATACGCGCGCGCTTGTCAGGCGCATTACAGATTCCCCCTGCCTAGGGTAGGCTGGGGTTTATTGATTGTGACGATCCGAATCTCCGGCAGCCGTGAACTAAGCTGCCGTTAATTACCCCCTGCCTTTGGAGCGAGGGAACCTCTGATTAACGGGTTAAACTGGTCATGCGAACTCAATGTGCAGTGTTGTGTTTTGAAGGGGTTTTGGATATATCGGGGGCCCCGCAGAGTTTTTACGAGGGTCCCGCTACCCGGATAGCAGGCTGTGGGTCAAGGGGGCTGGCAGCTCCCTTGCGGGGTGCGGGACAGCGCCCCAACACAAATTTTTTTGAGAGGGTCAGTATTGTAGAGAGTGTGTGTATGTGTATACATATATATATAAAAAGAAAGGGAAAGGGCATCCAAAGGATGCGTGGAAAAAAGTGCCAGCGTTTTGGATGCTAGCGCTTTGGGCGTAAGAGTGCTAGAGCGCTAGCGCCCCACGTACCAGGCACGTGGGCGCTCGGGCGCTAGCGCCCCACGTGTCAGCATATGGGCGCTCGGGCGCTAGCGCTCTGGGCGCTAGCGCTCTGAGCGCAAGGGCGCTAGCGCTTTGAGCGCTAGCGCCCCACGTGTCAGCACGTGGGCGCTCGGGCGCTAGCGCTTTGAGCGTAAGGGCGCTAGCGCCTCACGTGCCAAGCACGTGGGGGCTCGGGCAGCAAAAGGGACTTGGTCCCTGCAATGGGAGTTGTACTCCCAGAAAGGAGCACTTATTATTTTGTGTGTGTGTGTGTGTATATATATATATGAGGAATTAAACTTCTAGGATATTTTGAAGCTGATGAACAGGCTTCTCCCCTTGAGCCATAGTTCTTCCCCAAACTAGGGTTTCTGGAGATGGGTCTCCTTCTTCTTCCTTTATTGGCCGGATCTTGAAGATCAAGAAATATGAGATTTTAAAAATCTCTCCTTTCTGAGATCTGATGGCAGATCTGAGTTCCCATTTGTGGGTTTTATGGTGAAAAACTATTTGGTTTTGGAAAAGAAAGAGTAAAACTATTGATTTAATTCAAAAGAAAGAAGAAGGTTTAGAACCTTCAGAAGGGGGAAAGAGGCACAAACCTTAGATTTTGAGGGGAATGAAAAGTATATCCTTTATTCTTCATCATGTTGCCTTATATAGGCTTACACATTTACATATAGCCCCTTGAGCTTTACAAAATGGCATTTTGTCCATCCCATGGCTCATGTGCCATTTCTTTTTGCACATAAGCCATGGGCTTTACAAAAAATTTGGCTTTATACCCATTTTGCATACATTCATGCATAAAAAATTACATAAAAATTATTTATTACATGATCTATATTTTGGCATGGAGGAGGGCCGGCCGCTTCATGTTCGGACTCGACCCGGGCATAGGCCCACTTGGTTTAGTGTTGACTTTGACTTTGACTTGGTCAACCGGGGTGCAATTTTCGACTTCAACATATAGCTCAGTTACTTCTTATACAACACCACAACATTGCTAGTTTAAATAATTTTTACCTGAACTAAAATCTGGAGCAAGATTTCTGAGTTGTTATTTTGTGTTTCAAGGTTTTTCATGACTTGATTTTGGTATTTGATTTCGGATTTAGTCGTTGAACGTTTGTACGTTAACGACAAGGGATTTATGATTGTTTTCGTATGCATAGGCAATAAGTTTTAACATATGTGTGATTCGTGCAACATTTTGGTTTTCGTGCATGATTTCCGTTTACGATGCTATATGTGTAAATATGTAGGTACCCCTATGTGGAATTCAGACGATGAAGAAGAGGATGGTGACATCGACTTCGGCGAGCGAGGATCAGGTGTGTAGATATATATCTACGGGGGAAGTCGGGTGGATGGCGTATAGCACCCCCGCAGTTTCGTAGCATAGAACGCGAATGCGTTATGATATATATACTTATGTGTTTTATGGTGTGCATACTTAGCAAGAGATGATTACGTGACTTTTGGGTTAGTTTAGCGTAGTTGTAGGAAAACGCTTACAGTGTAGTTTCTTAGTCGCGAAACCCTATAGTTAAGTTTTGCATACACGCACACACACATACTTGCATACTTTTTATTACTTGTGCGTATATGGGGATACGTATATATATATACACATAGGTATGGGAATATGTATACACACACACACACACACACACACACACACACATATACATATATATGGATGATGAGGATAGTATACGATATTTGGAGATGAGTCGACGAGATTGGGTATGGTGCCGCGAGATCGGTGATATGATTGGTTCGTATTTTGAGATACAACATGATATTATAGCGGGTCCTTAGGCGATGTGTTTTCATACACACGCATACATATATGTAGATGGTATCAGTATGTACTAGATTTTAGATCAGTACCCCCGTTCATATTATGATGATAAGGATACCAGATAAATGATGAGATGAATGGGATATTCGACCCGTACCTAGATTGGGATGCCGTACGATGGATTTACTGTACGAGCTATATACTGATGATAGATCCGCACTCTTGACTCGAGAATGTCATATTATATATTGTACCGTATGTGATACTACTGAGGCGGAATCACCGATTATTATATTTATATATGTCGACTCAGATTTAGGTGGTTTCCTTACCCTTTTGATTGGTTTGTTAGTTTAGTCATGTAGTTTATTTGTAGATGTTAGACTAAACTCGAGTTATACCTATTTCAAAACTAACGAATCGTGAGTATTTTTAAAGACAGGCCAAGCGATTCTACGGATATTTCAAAGGGCGTACCTTTTCTTAAAAACGCCGTAGCCCTTATTTTCTAAACTCCACAATTCGTGTTATTTCAAATGGCAAAACTGTATGACTCATATATATTAATGTAGATTCTTCACTGTTGCGTTTATTATTCATTTTCCGTATATTCTTGCTATTCACATCGCATTGCATGCTTAAATGTGTTTTAGTGTTATATTGAAACCAATGCTGTCAGGACACCAGCGCCATTACCGATGATGCGTATGCTCCACGTACACCCGCTTGCCGGCTCTCACACATAATCATCGATAATTACCATGTCACTACACACTAGGATTGCTGCATCATGATATGACTCCTTACACAATTTACTTGCTATAGTTACATATGCACTTTTATACGATGCTACATTGGACTTTGGAGAATTTGGGAACCGCAGGATATATTTTAAAACTGGATTCATTTAAAAGAGCGGTTTTCCCTTGATATGTACATATTACTATTCCAGGTTGCATGATATACGGATATGCTTACATTTCTGTTATATGTCGCATACATCATGCTTTACGATTATACGCATTGAGACATGTTGTTTTCACGAGATTTCTGAATTTGAGAACCGTGGTCATTTTAAAAGAAAGTATATACTGTTTTAAAAACCGGTTTCTCTTGATATGATATTTCGAGATGTCCACCATGAGTTTTCTCGGTTCTGAGATTTGTTTTCGAGACCCGATTCGAGGAGTGGAGGAACCGTCTGCGGGTACATGGTGGACCCGGTATGATTCCCCGGGACGAGAAATGTTTTTCGTGGAGTAGACGATGAGCCTGGCAGGGTGGCTAGTACCTACCGGTGATTGGTTGGACCTGGCGGCTATCCGGAGGATACCGACTGGAGTCGAGAGATGTTATGGGCCGATCCGGACTGACGGAGCCCGTGATCCGATACGGACTGACGGAGCCCGAGAGATATGAGGATTTACGTGCCGATGCTGAGCACGGGTTTCATGATGTTTCGAGTGTCGATGTTGGACACTCGGTTTCCATGATTTTGATGTGTCGCGAGGGACACACGTTGATTTATATCCTTATATTTTCATGCATATGTGTTGGATATAGTGCCCTCTAAGTCAATTATTGGATCGCAGGTACGTGATTGCAATGATTGAGGGAGGACCTATACCGATATGACTGTCTTACTCGAGATGATAGTATGCTATCTGGTTTGTCTTTATCATCGTATACATGCTTTAGTTCACTATTGCATGTTGATAGAGCCCATAGAATTCTTGCTTGACTGCCAGCAGTATGATGGCGATCATATACGTGGGAGCTGGGGTCTGTAAGCACATCCTTAAAGTGTCCCTAGTCGTAGGAGTTTCGAGACAGGGCATCGATACTCCAGAGTAGACTAGTGTATACAGTCGAGACCCCGACGAAGGGCGGTGGCCGGTCTCACAAGCCATTGGTGTCAGTTGGTTCACCTAAGATGTATACAGGTGCTCATTGGGTTATGAGTACACCGGACATGACTCGCCGGGAACATGCTAGTTGGTTATACATATCGTCAGATAGCAGTTCCCTGGTGACATGTGTACAGGTTAGTTTGTCGACCTGAGATCGTCATTTGTCTCGTGTGAGTTCCCACTATGCTTTGATTACTACCCTACCACGCTCAAAGGAGACGTGCAAACAGGTTTTAGTTGGGTACAGTCCCGAACCACACGGAGCCAGTGAGCGGATCGTCGGGGATTCGTCTCTCCCGGTATTGGGGTTGATGTCGCACAGTGCACGGGTGGCCATCACTAGAAATCCTTGGCCGAGATAGTGGAGAATTACTGATTTAGATCAGTAGTTTCTCAGGAGGTGATGGACTTCATACCGACACGAATTATCGCGTTATTAGGGGTCTGACTTTATCCACCCCCTAGACTCGATATGCGATACTCTTAGACGAACGGACCGGACTGTACGGATATTGTCACTGTCAGGCTCAGTAGGGTTTCTGGATGAGTTCGCTCGTCAGCTTCCCTTCCGATCAATACATAAGAAACCGTCACGTACAGTTTGTACCTCTGACGTGCTGGGGGTTATACCCAGTGCTAGTGTGTTGATGAGTCATTAGAGTCCCCCCACAGACAGTTTTCCAAGTTCAGGCGAAACGTTGTAGAGGCCGTATGGTTTTATGGCAGGGTTCGGAAAATGCACGTGCGTTTACGCACGTGTCATATTTCGGGCAGATAATACTGGTGGCTTTGGTTTAAGCCGGATCCGAGTATTATACTGTGTAGATATAATATCTTTGTCTCAGTTGCATTTGTATTTGGTCGTAATACAAATGCGGGTATGTTTATACTATTACGGGGTTATCCTGGAATTCGTTTCGGGATCGCTTTTGGAAGTTGCCAGTTTCCAGTTTTCTATCACCCGCTTTAACATTCGGTTAAATGCGGATTTATCTTTTCTTGAGGTGAGTCATGAGTGTGGAAGGTTCTAGAAGCTTCTAGATGGTGACCAGCCTTCATGACTCATTAGTGTATTAATGGTTTTTGATGACTAGGTTAATGACTCTTCATTTGCATTAAATGGTTGTTGCTAGGTGTATGATGAATCATTCATATCATTTAATGTTATGGTCACTCTCCCTTGCTCCTACCCTCACCCCCCATCATATATGGCCATCCCCTCCCCTCCTCCTCACTCTCTTACATGGTTGTTGATTGGAAAAAGATTAAGGTTTTTGGGTTCATGGAAATTAGATTGTTCATTTCTCATTTCATTCAATCCAAAAAGGCAACTTCATTAACCGTTCGTCTATGGCTTTGGACGAAGTGAGACAAAGTGTTCTACTCATTCTCTACATCAATCTTGGTCATCTCTTTTAGCAAACTTGATGACTGAGTTGCCTCGGGTTACAGGCGGGAGCCCATTTAAAGATCCGTTGACGTGGTGCCACCTGGACGAGGAGATCGGAGATCGACGAGACCGGAGCAGCCGCAACAAAGCGTGGGATGATGGTTAAAGAACGAAGAACTCGGATCGTTCGGTATAACATTTCTACCCATTTTGTAGTTTGTTAGTTTAGCAATAATGGCAGATCCGGGTTATAGCATACGATAGCGCCAATTAAAAAGTTTTTATTCCGTATTTGGCGTCTGTTAGACGGCCGAGGCGCTACCGTAGACTTACAGTGGTATCAGAGCCTCACCATTAAGCTTTACTAATTTGTGCTAACACGTTTAAAATATCGATCGAACGGATTTTCGAAAACTACAATTTTTCTGTACAAAGTTTCTGTTGATTTTAAATCTGGTCTAAAAATTATTTTGTATATCATAGAAAATTTTGCAGGCCGTTTGAAGCATACTGGTGAAATTTGGTCACGTGCTCCCACAGTACGGCCGCGGATCCGCCGCAAGATTGTGGGAACACTGAGCCAAATTTCTACAATGTGTTCCTCATGGTAAATTGTTGTTTCTGGAATATTTCTTTTGGGCCCATATTTGGTTACTGTACAGCAGAAGTTCGTGGGGCCCACTTCGGGAAATTTTGTCGATCGAAATTTTAAACTTGTTAGTATACAGTACTTACTTTATATCTCCGACCATGAATGTCATTCGAGCGGTAAACCGCGTCTATTTGCTATAGTTCTTTTAGATGGGTTTGCGATCGTGACATTCGCGTTGATGTTCTGTGTTGTGCTGTGATGTTGCGGATATGTCGTGGTGGATAGCAGTGTGCAATGGTAGTGCTGTTTGTATTTAATTGTACATTTGATATTGCGGGGCGAGCGTCCAACATGTGGACTGCCGTCACTGCCTGTTTGTATAATATTCTTTTGGGGCACGACCGGGCTGAGGTCAATGTACCCGTTGTATATATTTTCTTTTATGTACTAGGATTACCCCGCGACGGAGTTCACGGATAGTCGGGTTCTGGAGGGCAACGGGTCCGTATCTTATAGTTTTGAGAGGCAGAAGGGCCTCACTCTAGAATTGACAAACTATTCGCCGCACTCGTAGGGGGTATAAGTTGACCCAAGGAGAGGTGCTCAATTTACCGGATTCCGTGAAGTGCCGGGTGGTCCATTCACTATGCTGTAGGGGGCTGCCTCGCTTCAGGTTTTGGCGGGTAAATTGCCGCACCCGTAGGGGTCTAGGTTTCATTGCGCATGCTATCTACATGACCAGGGGAATGTCGGGTTTCAGTAGCGGCTCTGTGAAACCCGGGGATCCCAGATTATCTGTATTGTTCTGTAATGCTTATTACTTTTCTGTAATGTTGCATATTATCACGCCTGGGGCGATTACTGTATATTGGTATATATACTATTAGATATTGTATATGTTTTACACCCGCGTTAGTCCAGTCCCCGCTCTGTCGTTAGTTAAGTAACCTAACGGGTGATGACGGGACCCAGTGGCGAATGCGGATGGCATATACGTACATTTTATATTTCGTTCTTTTCTGGTGTGATTAAATGATGGCATTGCGTTGATTCTTATCAATGCAAGGATAAAACAAACCTATATTTGATATTGTTGGAACAATTTTAAAAAGTATTATTACAAAGACGTTTCCTTTTGTTTTGCATAGAGATATTCGGTTGGAATATCCTGCACCTCATTCGACGAGGCAAGGGCCGATATCCCTTCACCGGGAATGACCCCTTGGGCAAAAGTTTACGTCAGGGTAATAACTTTATTATAGTCGATTACAAGTTGCTTTGCATCGCGATATTCGGTTGGAATATCCTGCACCTCATTCAACGAGGCAAGGGCTGATATCCTTTCACCGGGAGAGACCCCTTGGGCAGAAGTTTGCGTCAGGGTAATAACTTCAATATAGTCAATTACAAGTTGCTTTGCATCGTGGTATTCAGTTAGAATATCCTGCACCTCATTCCACGGGGAAAGAGCCGAGATCCCTTCGCCGGGAGTGACCTCTTTAGCAAAGGTTTTCGCCACTATATCTTTATAAAAAGCTATCAGGTTCCTTCAACGAGATCAAGTTCATTACGTTAAAGGTTTTTCGCCAAAAACTAGCCGTAGCCCTCCGTCATTTCTTTTGGGTATTCAGTAATATTCAAGCTATGTATTTTGACCTAACGCCAAGGCATAGTGTTTGGTAGCTGCTGGGTATTTATTTGTTGCATAGATAGATGAGTTGGTTTGGGACAGTCGCTCTGCCATTTTGACCTAACGCCAAGGGCATGTGCGGATGGGTTCAAATTAACCTGGATAATGACGGGTAGAACTTGGCATGTGACTTATGACATTTTGACCTAACGCCAAGGTCATAAGAGCATGGGGCAAAAAATCACATCGGGAGTTTCTAAAGATACAGGAAATTTGTCAGGCATGCGCATACCTTCTGGAGTATGATAACTTGTATGGCTTCCATCAAGTTATCATGCGATGATAGTTGGATCCCGATTATCACTGATGAGTTGGTTTACTTTTCGGGTGATCCCGACTAATTCTTCTTTCAGGTTTAGAGGAGAATTTGAGATTACAGTGGGAGGTTTCCTGATTAGATAAAGTGATAACCATTCTGATCTAGGTTAGAGTGCACGCAGAGTGTTTTCTTTTCTCTCTCTCTCTTTGGCAGCGACCTTTGACCGACTCTAGACTATGACTCAGTGACCAAGTTGACCGAACCTTCTTAAAATACTGGCTTTTGGATTGTCTAAAGTTGCATAAGTCATTGCCGCTCCTTCTTTTACCCTTTGTATTTCTCAGAATACCCCGTATTACTACGGACATCCACTTCCATTGGATAGATCCATCGTATGAGTATATACGAACTCGGAGGGACTTCTTCGAGGATGGATCCAGATTCAGGAGAAATATAATTGGTTTATTCAGTTGTCTTTTATTATCACCTTCTCTCAAGTTGCGAGTATCCTTAGTTTAGGAGAGTACACCTATTACGCTTATTGGATAGTCTTCTTCCAAACCATAAGCAGGTGCCGAAAGGTAGGGAATGAAGAAAACCAATTAGCCTAAGTAGGGTGTACAGAAGGTAATAACTAAAGACAAAATAAAGGAATTAGAAAGAGGGCAAAGTAAATTGCGACCGTTATCATTCACGACCAAACCGCGTACTTCATCGCCACTCCTATTTCACCTTTGACTTTTTCCCCAGTTCGGGAGAAATAGAATAAGGTATTATTCAGTTGTCTTTTATCATCACCTTCTCTCAAGTTGCGAGTACTCCTTGTTTTAGGAGGGTACACCTATTATGCTTACTGGATAGTCTTCTTCCAAACCATAGGCTGGAGCCGAACGGTAGGGAAGGAAGAAAACCACTTTGCCTAACGATGGTGTACAGAAGGTAATGAATAAAGAAAAATAAAGGGATTTGGAGAGATGGCAAAGAAATATATGGCTATAGTCATGAATTGGATTATGGAAGAGGCATTACTACGAATACCAGGATACCCCTACGAAACATATTCATGTTTCAGTGCATTGTTAAAGGAAAACTGATTTCCCGATTAGATATTTACTCCAGGGTATGTATTTGGCAGGTATGATTCTCACATATGTATGGTTTTTACAGATGATGAGTGGGAGTAAGTTATTGGGAATTAGGTGATTATCCTCATTATATCGGAATTCGTTGTAATTGGTGATATTTGAGGAAATCGTCTGGGTACAGTTTTCAACCTACGACGCACAAGTTTATGAGTTATTCAACTCAGCGGACTTATACAGAGTATTGTATGTTGTCCAGTGTCCGTCAGGACAAAGGGGTAGGTCCTCGTACTATGTTCTATTTACTTGTGACTTCTCTAGTTTTTAGACAAGTGTTTCGTAGAAATATAATGTCTGAGTTTTGAGAAGTTATGAGTATAGGAATAAAGTAGAGAACCAGGTGTCGCAAGTATCGGAATTCTTCAAAGAGATTGAAGATGTAGATTCTTGTGATTGGTATTCAGATAATAGTAATGGTTTTGAGAAACTTATTTCTCTTTCAGGTTACTCATAATTGGATGCCTTCCTAAGTTGAGTAATGCTGATTATCCTCTCTCCATTAAGTTGATATGCACTGGAGACAGTTGCATGATTAGAATCTGGTTCCAATTAAATAAGTGCCAAGGTTTCTATATTGGATATAGAATGGTTCATATCTTAACGATGTTAAGATACGGGGAGTTGTCCGGCTTATGCTTAAAACCAAACTCTGGATAACTCAAGGCACGTTTCTGTAATGGAAGTTTGTGGGTTGACCCGGGCTATGTCGAGGGTTGATTTTCTACTATCTGGAAGATCAATAGTGATATTGTTCTTGACTCGCCACAGTTTTAGTAAGATGGATTTTTCAGAAAACAGTAGTGGGAGTATGGTAGAACTGGAAGTGATTCCAGAACCGCAAACGATTACGGAAAGTTTAATAGGACCTATATATTCAATTAGGTTTGACATTCCAATAGCCACTCCGCAGATATGGTGGGTAACCTCAGACATCCGAGAGGTACTCCGGTAGCCTCAAGGACGGTGACAGGGAGGTTCTTGTTTACCCAGACTTGACACTACTGTTGTTCCAGACTATGAGACCCGGCAGAAGAATAAGTATAGCGTCGTTCTAAACTGGCTTTAGAAGTGCACGTGTATATTATTCCGCCAGAGGGTTGTTGTGGTCAGTGGGAGCAGCGGAAGCATAGTGGGCAAGTAGCTTATGCCTATTTATAGACTTGAGCAAATATAGCGGAGATAAGATCATCTATTTTTGATGTGACAGTCATGGGTTTGATTTCATCAGAATAGGGGATGGATCTGTTGAGAAGGTAGTAGGGTGTGATATCCTGGTATTTGCATGACATACACAAAGTAGGAAGTAAAATTCCTATACTACGATCGGTTGTACTTTGGTCGTCACACAGTTGTTTCTCCACAAAGGATATGGATATAATATCAGACATTCTGGTTACTAGATCTATGGTTTTAGATCTAGAATTAGGTAGTTTCGCAATCTGGGTACTTTGACAGTATTCTAATGGTATTTTAGAATAGATGACTCCTGGCATGGTGGTGTACATGCAGATGATGGAGTCACCCTCTCTAAAGGTGTCTTACAGACTAAAGGAAAGAGAGATGTGCATGATTGGCAGATCACTTGCTTAGGCAATTGAGTCAATCA
This sequence comes from Agapanthus africanus, assembly GCA_030015575.1. Classification (NCBI taxonomy): domain Eukaryota; kingdom Viridiplantae; phylum Streptophyta; class Magnoliopsida; order Asparagales; family Amaryllidaceae; genus Agapanthus; species Agapanthus africanus. The sequence goes on along the minus strand of CM057349.1, from coordinate 401,185,275 downwards.
TGAGATATCAAGTACCACACCAGATGTTGTTTTTGCACTAGATGCGATAAGTTTATATTAATCCAATCCTGGAGAAACATTAGGAAGCGGTTTTAGAACATGAATGAATGTTTTACGGATTTGATGACGGCAGCCTCTTTCGGGAGACGGTTATCATTCCAGGCTTCAAAGGTGACATAGATGACAGAGTGATTGTCAGAGTTATAGTTTTCCCTCTGACGAGGGATAGTATTATGAACAGGTGGTCCAAGAGAATACTGTGTGAGGCATGGTGCGCGATACTGATTAGGTTCAGTTATCAATACAGTCTAAGAAGTTTGGATTTGGAGTTCATTTATGAATTAGGTCCCATCAGATATCCAGACATATTCTAAGACACCGATTACTCGATTCGGAAGATGGCTTTCTCCGCGAACTTGAGATTAAGAGAGACATAGAAAGAAACATCAGGGCGGATCCACTCACTGAGGCTATTTCTCGAACACAAGAGTTTTACAAACTAGCTTTGTGAAACTGATTAGTAGAGGAGTTGGGTGTTCGGTATCACACGGGCTGTGAGTATGCGACATCGCAATAATTAGCCTTAAGTGCAAGTGGGAGATTGTTGGATATAGTGCCCTCTACGTCAATTATTGGATCGTAGGTACGTGATTGCAATGATTAAGGGAGGACCTATACCGATATGACTGTCTTACTCGAGATGATAGTATGCTATATGGTTTGTCTTTATCATCGTATACATGCTTTAGTTCAATATTGCATGTTGATAGAGCCCATAGGATTCTTGCTTGACTGCCAGCAGTATGATGGCGATCATATACATGGGAGCTGGGGTCTGTAAGCACATCCTTAAAGTGTCCCTAGTCGTAGGAGTTTCGAGACAGGGCATCGATACTCCAGAGTAGACTAGTGTATACAGTCGAGACCCCGACGAGGGGCGGTGGCCGGTCTCACAAGCTATTGGTGTCAGTTGGTTCACCTAAGATGTATACAGGTGCTTATTGGGTTATGAGTACACCGGACAGGACTCGCCGGGAACATGCTAGTTGGTATTATACATATCGCCAGATAGCAGTTCCCTGGTGACATGTGTACAGGTTAGTTTGTCGACCTGAGATCGTCATTTGTCTCGTGTGAGTTCCCACTGTGCTTTGATTACTACCCTACCACGCTCAAAGGAGACGTGGAAACAGGTTTTAGTTGGGTACAGTCCCAAGCCACATGGAGGCAGTGAGCGGATCGTCGGGGATTCGTCTCTCCCGGTATTGGGGTTGATGTCGCACAGTGCACGGGTGGCCATCACTAGAAATCCTCAGCTGAGGTAGTGGCGAATTACTGATTTAGATCAGTAGTTTCTCAGGAGGTGATGGGCTTCATACTGACACGAATTATCGCGTTATTAGGGGTCTGATTTTATCCACCCCCTAAACTCGATATGCGATACTCTTAGATGAACGGACCGGACTGTACAGATATTGTCACTGTCAGGCTCAGTAGGATTTCAGGATGAGTTCGCTCGTTAGCTTCCCTTCCGATCAATACATAGGCAACCGTCACGTACAGTTTGTACCTCTGACGTGCTAGGGGTTATACCCAGTGCTAGTGTGTTGATGAGTCATTAGAGTCCCCCCACAGACAGTTTCCCAAGTTCGCGCGAAACGTTGTAGAGGCCGTATGGTTTTATGGCAGGATTCGGAAAATGCACGTGCGTTTACGCACGTGTCATATTTCGGGCAGATAATACTGGTGGCTTTGGTTTAAGCCGGATTCGAGTATTATACTGTATAGATATAATATCTTTGTCTCAGTTGCATTTGTATTCGGTCGTAATACAAATGCGGGTATGTTTATACTGTTACGGGGTTATCCTGGAATTCATTTTGGGATCGCTTTTGGAAGTTGCCAGTTTCCAGTTTTCTATCACCAGCTTTAACATTTGGTTAAATGCGGATTTATCTTTTCTTGAAGTGAGCCATGAGTGTGGAAGGTTCTAGAAGCTTCTAGATGGTGACCAGCCTTCATGACTCATTAGTGCATTAATGGTTTTTGATGACTAGGTTAATGACTCTTCATTTGCATTAAATGGTTGTTGATAGGTGTATGATGAATCATTCATATCATTTAATGTTATGGTCACTCTCCCTTGCTCCTACCCTCACCCCCCATCATATATGGCAGGCCCCTCCCGTCCTCCTCACCCTTTTACATGGTTGTTGATTGGAAAAAGATTAAGGTTTTTGGGTTCATGGAAATTAGATTGTTCATTTCTCATTTCATTCAATCCAAAAAGGCAACTTCATTAACCGTTCGTCCATGGCTTTGGACGAAGTGAGACAAAGTGTTAAACTCATTCTCTACATCAATCTTGGTCATCTCTTTTAGCAAACTTGATGACCGAGTTGCCTCGGGTCAGAGGCGGGAGCCCGTTTAAAGATCCGTTGACGTGGTGCCACCTGGACGAGAAGATCGGAGATCGACGAGACTGGAGCAGCCGCAACAAAGCGTGGGATGATGGTTAAAGAACGAAGGACTCGGATCGTTCGGTATAACATTTCTACCCACTTTGTAGTTTGTTAGTTTAGCAATAATGGCAGATCCGGGTTATAGTATACGATAGCGCCAGTTAAAAAGTTTTTATTCCGCATTTGGCGTCTGTTAGACGGCCGGGGCACTACCGTAGACTTACAATATACTTTTATGATATTTACGTGCATGATGTTGTTGTGTCATTGGTTGACCCGTGGACGAGATCCACATGCATACCGGCATTGATTACATGGTTGGATGACATCCACATACTTATAGACTTTATAATATAGTTGACACTGATTTCATGTTGATTTCATTGATGATACCTCACATTTATGATCTGTTGCTACCCGAGACACTGACACAAGCACTTGGTATTACACTTATGTATAGATGTTTACCCTTACCACCTTATCATGCTTCAGACTTTATCATATTGATGATATATATATTGTTACACCCGAGTTCATTTATACCAATTCCAGTTCTCGTATTTCTTTATTCGTGATATTCTTGATCTAACGTATTGTGGGAGCGAATGATATTTTACACTTTATATTGCATTCGACCCGACCCACTTTCTTGAACCTGTTTGATTCTTATTTATAAATTACCTTGACTTGTTGCATGGACACATGCATCTCATGTTTAGTACATACTAGTATTTTATCTAGTATCGCATCTTTTATCATATAACATTTTAGGTCATAGAAAATAATTTAAAATTGCATTTCATAACCTGCATGATACCCCTAACCCCGTGGTAGCATCCGCACATCTTGTTCTCGTCCCGTTCAGTGAAACGGACGTGTTTGGATGGCTACGCGCACGTACGTACATCCGTTCTTGGGGGTATGCATTTTTTTAACTGGGCATTCATTTTGAAATTTGGAAGTCGCATATATTTTTAATATTTTAAATCTGAATTTTTAGACCCGACCCGGGCGTGTTTTGGAGTAAGTTGGTAATTGCCAAAATCTCAAAATGGACTTATATTATATTCTTATATACCGTTAACAATTCATATATTTTTACTGTTAACACTCAGGTTCGATTTCTCTTTCTCTCTCTGACTCTCTCTCTCTGTTAATATAAACTATATATATTATAATATAAAAAAATCCTATCTTTCTCTCTCTCCACTGCCTATCTCTCTCTCCCCCTATAGATATATATATTTTAATTAAACCTAATAAAAGTTTTACACAACTCTCTCTCTCTCTTCCTCACCTCTCCCGTTCCCCACCTCCGCAAGAACCCTAACCCACGCACCTCACCTCGCCATCGCCGTCACTACCTTCTCCTTCGTCTCCACGCCCTCATCTTCATCACCTCCACCTCCTCCACTCTTCTCCACTTCCCTTTATCACCCGCCGACGCCTGCAACCCCGAGCACCATGACCCACAACTGCAGAAACCCCACATCACGTTACCCTTGTCGGAGACCCTCCGAACTCCTCAACCTCCTCGCCTTCATCCCCTCACCCTCATCTCCTTCATCACCTCTCTCTTCTCCCCCGACGACGCCCGCAACCTCACCACAGCAAACCCATGCCAAGCCCTAACCCACGCCTGCGCCTCACCTTGTCGTCGCCGTCGACCTCACCAACCTCGTCACCTTCCTCATCCCTCTCTCCCGACCTCCCAACACCATGATCAACCCCTCTGCACACCCGAATCCCCGACCTTTGCAAACCCCAACAACCCAAGAAAACCATCACCGCCGATCGCCGACAACCCCAGACACCACCGTCGTCACCCTCATCATCTCCTCACCTCCCTCTCTCCTTCCTCTCTCCTTCACCCATACGAGAACTCATCCCCAAGATCCTCATCAACCCTGCGCCCAACCACAGCCAGCACCCATCGCCGGAAAACCCACGACCTCGTCGTCACCCCCTCGCCTCCTCGTCTCTGACTCCAAGCCAGAGCACGAAACACCACAACCCCAGACCACACCCTCTTCTTTTCTTCTCTTCTCTTCTTTTCTTGAGTTCTCTATTTTCCGGTGATCGTCGGAGTCGTGCATGTCGTTGATGATCCGGGCGACCCAGAAGACGTTCCCAGCCAGCGTGGTTACTTTCTTGCTTTACCTGGTTCTGTTCTGTGCTCGCGTGGACACATCGCGACGTTTTCCCGACATCCGACGTGTCGCACGTACCGCTTTGAGATCCGATCAGGCAAGTGAAACTTGCTACATGCTATTCATAATACTTTATACTTATTTGAGTACATGTTAAACCTATAGATTTAATCCAGTGTCTCATGTTACATTTTAACATTCGATATCCATTTTATCATTTTAGATTCATAACTTGGAATATACCATGTTGCATTTTGATTTACTATACCTAGTACCCATATCCATATTTAAATCATATAATAATTATTTACATAGCCCATAGTACCCTTTTTAAATAGTTTATAACCGTTCAAACACCCGTTTGCATCCATATCGTTTAAGTTTACATATTACTGCATCCATAGATCAATTGAATGTATAACATTTGAATATTAACATTCCACATTTGATAAATTGTAGTTTAATTAGTATTGGAACTTTAACTTCAACCCTAATCATAATTGTGCATCTATATGCCTTAATCTGTACCTGATTGCATATCACATTACAATGTTCTATTTTATTGTTCCATTAGTACCCCATGCTTGTTTTGTATACCCATGCTTATTATAGTTTGTTTATGAGGACCCACATGACATTTTTGTGCACCCCTGACATGACTTGTTACACCTACTACTTAACACGATATGGTACCGTGCACCTCTTGACATGATATGATACCTATATACTATCTGACTTGACCTGATGTATCATGGCTTTACCTGTTACCTGATCTTGTGTCTAATGCCAACAAACCTGACATGTTGTCCTTACGGACAGTTCCTGTTGTCTATCCAGACAAACCTATACCTGCCTGATCCTGTGTTGGCATTAGCTCTAGATTATTTAAAACTTGACTTGAACACATATAACTTGGGGGTATGGTGAAATCAATGATGAAACCTGACTTGTAACACGACAGTTCTCTACCTTTTTTGATCAGTCTTACAGGCTAGGCCAGTCCCGGGGTGATGCTGCTGACATCACTCGTCATTACCTACTACCCTTTACTGCCTTGCGGCACGTCTCGGATTCAGCCCGAAAGTAATAGACCGTGATCCCGAGCACGCACGGGATACTATTGAGTTACATCGATGATTTATCAAATTGATTTCAAAGACTTGAGAGTAGATAACCCAATAGACCAGTCTAGATTACCCACTACACATTACTCTCACCGTCCTTACTATATTACTGTTATTCTTGTTTTACCGTTTATACTCATACTTGCATGTCTTGCTACCCCTGTTTATATTATTGCTTGATATTATGACGCACTGACGTCTGGGTTTTGCATGGCCCAGATTCTCTACCTTTGTCGCAGGCTGATCAGGAGTGCTGCCGTTGTTAGACCGAGCAGTGAGGATCCTGTTGGTATCCAGTTTTACTTTCCAGGTGTTTTATTTATTGGATCTTTTGCTTCCGCATATTATATTATTTCTTGACTCATTTATTCTGGCTCATGGACATGTACTAGATAGTTTAGTTTACTTTCCTGTTCTTGATATCTCTACAGCCGTAATGTGACTGTGGAGGGATTTTTCCTATCCACAGGTAGCATGGTTGGCTATGTCATATGCCTATCTTAGCGTACTCTGGGAAGCGGGGCATAACATGGTTTGTTTGGTATCAGAGCCATTGGATATAGGTTAATTGGGTTTGATTCTTTTGTAGTTGGGTATTGGACCCAATACACGAATCGGAATACTCGTGATTAGGAACATGTCCTGCCACCTTGTTATTGTGATTCTTGAATCATATCTTTCTCTTATCCTTTGCCTTGAAGATATGCAAACCACTTTGCATCTCGACTTGAAACCTTTTTGGTTCTCTATTGTTTCTCCCTGTTTCTTGATTCTGATACTAGAATTTGGGCGATTTGAGTGGAGTTATGTAATTGTACCCATGAACTGCAGCATGGTTACAATGCGGTACTCTATTTAAGTAACTTGGAGTCCTGGTCTTGATTCATTTCCTTGCTCCATGGTCGTTATATTACCTTGCTTCTCTCGGTTTCTTTGCTTTCCAGTTCATGTTTTATCGCAAGCTTGAATCCTGTTTACCGTGCTTGTCTTCTTCAGTGTTTGGTTTCAGGTGAAATCGTTTCAGGCATCCTACTTGTTCATGTCTTTCCCGCATTAGAATTATTCAATTCTGGTGCATCCCTTGGTTTGTTGTTGTCTTGGGAATGGATTTTCTCGGCACTGTCCATGCTCACATTGATTGTAGGACAAAGGAAGTGATTTTCCAGATTCCCGGACATCCAGAGTTTATCTTTGCTGGAGGAAGCAGTTCTGTCGGGCTAGTCGAGTTTAGGGCTAGGCCGACAAACAATGTTCTTTCGTTGATGGAAGTTGATAAGAAAGAAGCGCCGGCTATAGTTTGAGAATTCATGGACGTGTTCAAAGACATCTCGGGTTTATCGCCAAAACGAGATGTGGAGTTCGCGATTAATCTTGTTCCTGGTGCAGCGCCAATCTCAAAGGCGTATTATCCAATGGCACCAGTGGAGTTGAAAGAAGTCAAGAAGCAGATTGCTGAATTAATTGAGAAGGGTTGGATTCGCAGCAGTAACTCACCTTGGGGAACTCCAGTTCTTCTAGTAAAGAAGATGATGTCACAAGAAGGATGTGCATCGATTATCGAGAATTAAACCGGGTGACTATTAAGAACAAGTACCCGATCCCTCGCATTTGTGAATTATTTGAGCAGTTTAGTGGCGCGAGGGTATTCTCGAAGCTGGATTTGCGATCCGGATATCATCAGGTCCGAATTAAATCAGAGGATGATTGCAAGACGGCGTTCAGAACTCGGTATGGACATTACGAGTATTTAGTGATGCCCTTCGGAGTAACGAATGCACCAGCGATATTCATGGACTTGATGAACCGAATCTGTTCACCATTCTTGGACCAGTTTATAGTGGTATTCATTGATGATATTCTGGTCTACTCGAGGAGTATTGAAGAGCATGCGGAACATTTGAAGATCGTATTGCAGACATTGAGGCAAGAAAATTGTATGCAAAGATGAGCAAGTGCGAGTTTTGGCTTGAAGAAGTGAAGTTTTTGGGGCACGTCGTATCCGGAGATGGAATCGCCGTAGACTCCGAAAAGATTGCAGCAGTTCGAGATTGGCCGATTCCCAAGAACTTTGCTGAGATCAGAAGCTTTCTTGGACCTGCCACGTATTACAGAAGGTTCGTGGAGAATTCTGCTCGTTTGGCTGAGCCTCTGACCAAGCTTACGTGCAAGGAAGTACCATTTGTGTGGACGGATAGGTGTGCGTCAGCTTTTGAGGCGTTGAAATAGAGATTGATCACTGCTCCTATTCTGACCGTGCCAGACAGTTCCGGAGGATTGGTGATTCACAGCGACACATCTGGGAAAGGATTGGGATGTGTTTTGATGCAGCATGGGAAGGTTATAGCGTACGCATCGAGACAGTTGAAGACCCATGAGAAGAATTACCCAACTCATGATTTGGAGCTTGCAGCAGTGTTTTTCGCTTTGAAGATTTGGAGACACTACTTATTGGGCGAAAGGGTCGAAGCATTCACCGATCACAAAAGCCTAAAGTACGTGTTCACTCAGAAGGAGCTAATTATGAGACAGCGTAGATGATTGGAGCTGATGGCTGACTACGATCTTGATCTTTAGAACCATCCGGGGAAAGTTAATGTTGTGACCGGATATGCTTAGTCGGTTGCCAGCAATTTGGATGTTGACTGCACAGAAGGAGCTTATCGAAGGTTTTCGGAGATTCGAGTTGGAGATCGTGCTACTGCATTTTTCGGGACAGTTGATGCAGCTGCAAGTACAGTCGTCGTTGATCGATAATATTAAAGCAGCGCAGTTACAGGACCCAAGATTGCAGAAGCTTCGGGAACAAGTTGGAGCTGGACTTCGAACGGACTTGTTGATTCATGAAGATGGTTCGTTGCGTTATGGTAGCCGTTTGTGTATGCCAAAGGGAGACATTCGCGAAGAACTTATGAAGGAGGCGCACAGTTCAGCGTATTCCGTACATCCAGGAGGCACGAAGATGTACCGAGATATATGACAGCATTTCTGGTGGGAAGGCATGGAACGGGAGATTGCTCGATTTGTGGCAAAGTGCTTGGTGTGTCAGCAAGTTAAGGCTGAACATCAAAGGGTTACTGGTTTATTGCAACCACTTCCGATTCCTCAATGGAAGCGGGAACATATAACCATGGATTTCGTGACGACTTTACCACGGAGTCCAAAGGGCAATAATGCAGTTTGGGTGATTATTGATCGATTGACCAAGGCAGCTCATTTCATACCATTTCGAGTTGGTCAATCAACAGAAGCGTTAGCAGAACGGTACATGCAGAAGATTGTGAGATTGCATGGTGTACCTGTAAGTATCTTGTCCGACGGTGACACCCGATTCTTATCGCACTTCTGGAGGAGTTTATAGGAAAGTTTGGGGACGCGATTGAAGTTTAGCACAGCTTATCACCCTCAAACAGATGGCTAGTCGGAGAGAACGATCCAAATTCTTGAAAACATGTTGAGAGCTTGCATGTTAAACTTCAAGGGTTCATGAGAGGATCATCTACATTTGGTGGAGTTTTCTTACAATAACAGTTTCCAGGCGACTATTCAGATGGCTCCATTCGAAGCTTTATATGGTCGCAGGTGTCGTTCACCTGTTTGTTGGGACGATGTCGATGAACGAAGATTGTGGGGATCATATTTGGTCGTGCAAACAGTTGAGAAGGTTAACACTATCCCGAATCATGTGAAAGCAGCACAAGACCGACAAAAGTGTTGGGCAGATACATCGAGAAAACCTCTGGAATTCGTGGTTGGTGATTTAGTATTTTGAAGATATCACCAACTAGAAGAGTTATTCATTTCGGGAGTCGAGGCAAGCTCAGTTCTCGATTCGTTGGACCTTTTGAGATCTTGGAGCGTGTTGGAGAAGTGACGTATCGATTGACGTTACCGCAATTCTTGGCGAATGTTCATGACGTGTTTCATGTATCTCAACTCCGTAAGTATATTCGAGACGAAACACATGTGTTGGATCATTCGGAGCTGACTGTCCGAGAAGATTTGACTTTTAAGGAGCGACCGATATCAATTATGGATCGAAGAGAAAAAGTTCTTAAGAACGAGCTTATCCCTCTTGTACTTGTTTCTTGGGGTGATCGCTCACATGGAGAGTCAACTTGGGAACGAGAAGATGAAATCCGACAGAAGTTTCCATAGCTATTCTTGTAGTTTCTTGATTGTTTATCCTTTCTTGTTCTTGGAATTTCGATGACGAAATTCTTTTTGTAGTTGGGTATAATGTAACACCCGAGTTCATTTATACCAATTCCAGTACTCGTATTTCTTTATTCATGATATTCTTGATTTAACATATTGTGGGAGCGAATGGTATTTTACACTTTATATTGCATTCGACCCGACCCGCTGGCTTGAACCTGTTTGATTCTTATTTATAGATTACCTTGACTTGTTGCATGGACACGTGCATCTCATGTTTAGTACATACTGGTATTTTATCTAGTATCGCATCTTTTATCATATAACATTTTAGGTCACAGAAAATAATTTAAAATTGCATTTCATAACCTGCATGATACCCCTAACCCCGTGGTAGCATCCGCACATCTTATTCTCGTCCCGTTCAGTGAAACGGACGTGTTTGAATGGCTACGCGCACGTACGTGCATCCGTTCTTGGGGGTATGCATTTTTTTTAACTGGGCATTCATTTTGAAATTTGGAAGTCGCATATATTTTTAATATTTTAAATCTAAATTTTTAGACCCGACCCGGGCGTGTTTTGGAGTAAGTTGGTATTTGCCAAAATCTCAAAACGGACTTATATTATATTCTTATATACCGTTAACAATTCATATATTTTTACTGTTAACACTCAGATTCGATTTCCCTTTCTCTCTGACTCTCTCTCTGTTAATATAAACCAATATATATTATAATCTAAAAAAAATCCTATCTTTCTCTCTCTCCACTGCCTATCTCTCTCCCCCCTATAGATATATATTTTAATTAAACCTAATAAAAATTTTACACAACTCTCTCTCTCTCTTCCTCACCTCTCCCGTTCCCCACCTCCGCAAGAACCCTAACCCATGCACCTTACCTCGCCGTCGCCGTCACTACCTTCTCCCTCGTCTCCACGCCCTCGTCTTCATCACCTCCACCTCCTCCACTCTTCTCCACTTCCCTTTATCACCCGCCGACACCTGCAACCCCGAGCACCATGACCCACAACTGCAGAAACCCCACATCACGTTACCCTTGCCGGAGACCTTCCGACCTCCTCAACCTCATCGCCTTCATCCCCTCACCCTCATCTCCTTCATCACCTCTCTCTTCTCCCCCGACGACGCACGCAACCTCACCGCAGCAAACCCATGCCAAGCTCTAACCCACGCCTGTGCCTCACCTTGTCGTCGCCGTCGACCTCACCCAGCCTCGTCACCTTCCTCATCCTTCTCTCCCGACCACCCAACACCACGATCAACCCCTCTACACACCCGAATCCCCGACCTTTGCAAACCTCAACAACCCAAGAAAACCATCACCGCCGATCGCCGGAAACCCCAGACACCACCGTCGTCACCCTCATCATCTCCTCACCTCCCTCTCTTCTTCCTCTCTCCTTTACCCATACGAGAACCCATCCCCGAGATCCTCATCAACCCTGCACCCAACCACAGCCAGCACCCATCGCCAGCACCCATCGCCGGAAAACCCACGACCTCGTCGTCACCCCCTCGCCTCCTTGTCTCTGACTTCAAGCCAGAGCACCAAACACCACAACCCTAGACCACACCCTCTTCTTTTCTTCTCTTCTTTCTTTTCTTTTCTTGAGTTCTCTATTTTCCGGTGATCGTCGGAGTCGTGCATGTCGTCGACGATCCGGGTGACCCAGAAGACGTTCCCAGCCAGCGTGGTTACTTTCTTGCCTTACCTGGTTCTGTTATGTGCTCGTGTGGACACATCGCGACGTTTTCCCGACATCCGACGTGTCGCACGTACCGCTTTGAGATCCGATCAGGCAAGTGAAACTTGCTGCATGCTATTCATAATACTTTATACTTATTTGAGTACATGTTAAACCTATAGATTTAATCCAGTGTCTCATGTTACATTTTAACATTCGATGTCCATTTTATCATTTTAGATTCATAACTTGGAACATACCATGTTGCATTTTGATTTACTATACCTAGTACCCATATCCATATTTAAATCATATAATAATTATTTACATAGCCCATAGTACCCTTTTTAAATAGTTTATAACCATTCAAACACCCGTTTGCATCCATATCGTTTAAGTTTACATATTACTGCATCCATAGATCAATTGAATGTATAACATTTGAATATTAATATTCCACATTTGATAAATTGTAGTTTAATTAGTATTGGAACTTTAACTTCAACCCTAATCATAATTGTGCATCTATATGCCTTAATCTGTACCTGATTGTATATCACATTACAATGTTCCATTTTATTGTTCCATTAGTACCCCATGCTTGTTTTGTATACCCATGCTTATTATAGTTTGTTTATGAGCACCCACATGACATTTTTGTGCACCCCTGACATGATTTGTTACACCTACTACTTGACACGATATGGTACCGTGCACCTCTTGATATGATATGATACCTATATACTATCTGACTTGACCTGATGTATCATGGCTTTACCTGTTACCTGATCTTATATCAAATGCCAACAAACCTGACCTGTTGTCCTTACGGACAGTTCCTGTTGTCTATCCAGACAAGCCTATACCTGCCTGATCCTGCGTTGGCATTAGCTCTAGATTATTTAATACTTGACTTGAACACATATAACTTGGGGGTATGGTGAAATCAATGATGAAATCTGAGTTGTAACTCGACAGTTCTCTACCTTTTCTGATCAGTCTTACGGGCTAGGCCAGCCCCGGGGTGATGCTGCTGACATCACCCGTCATTACCTACTACCCTTTACTGTCTTGCGGCACGTCTCGGATTCAGCCCGAGAGTCATAGACCGTGATCCCGGGCACGCACGGGATACTATTGAGTTGCATCGATGATTCATCATATTGATTTCAAAGACTTGAGAGTAGATAACCCAATAGACCAGTCTAGATTACCCACTACACATTACTCTCACCGTCCTCACTATATTACTGTTATTCTTGTTTTACCGTTTATACTCATACTTGCATGTCTTGCTACCCCTGTTTATATTATTGCTTGATATTATGACGCACTGACGTCTGGGTTTTGCATGGCCCAGATTCTCTACCTTTGTCGCAGGCTGATCAGGAGTACTGCCGCTGTTAGACCGAGCAGTGAGGATCCTGTTAGTATCCAGTTTTACTTTTCAGGTATTTTATTTATTGGATCTTTTGCTTCCGCATATTATATTATTTCTTAACTCATTTATTCTGGTTTATGGACATGTACTAGATAGTTTAGTTTACTTTCCTGTTCTTGATATCTCTACAGCCGTAATGTGACTGTGGAGGGATTTTTCCTATCCACAGGTAGCATGGTTGGCTATGTCACGTGCCTATATTAGCGTACTCTGGAAAGCGGGGCGTGATATATATTATTGATCGTATTGAACTAGGATTGAGTCATACATACGATTTCTGCTCTGTGATGTTTTCTACTCACGAGTTGGCAACTCACCCCCGTTGTGCCACGGTTTCTTGCAGGTTTTGCCGTATAAGTTCGTTGCAGTTTTGCTGGTACACTGTCCCTTTTCGGGTAATTGCTTTGGTGGGTAGATTCACTTGTATCATGAACACCATTGTATATTTATATTCAGTTGTATCTAGTAAACTCCATTAACCAGAGTTGTATATTATTTCAGATTTAGAAAACCTGTTGTTATTCTTTCGACCTTAGAGTCGCGCGTTGTATTATTATGGGTTTTCTTGATGATTTTGAGTTTCCTTTTGAGTTTTGATCCTCGCCCTTCGGCATTGTATATTATATTGCTTGCGTGGTTGTGACCGCCAATTGGCGAAGAGCTAGCTCCCGCTTGGGGATGCCTTTATTCATATTACGCATGTTGTGCCCTTTTAGGCCAGTATTTACGAAGGAAACTCTGCCGAAATTTTCAGAAAAGACTTGAGATTTTAAAATGTAATACTTCGGCTTATGTCATAAAAATCACTTGTTTTGAACTAAGTTTTCTTCACTTCTTCTTTAAAATGGTTTAGATTTCTGAGATTTTTGGCTTACTTGAATTAGATAGGGTCCTATACACTTCATATAATTCAAGTGCCCGTCACGTTCCATTTCGGGTCGTGACAAACTTGGTATCAGAGCGCTAGGTTAACTTTGGTTCGAGTCTATGTTTGACTATGCGGAGCCTAGGGCGTTTGTATATATACGGAATCTAGGCTTGACCTTACAAAACTTAGACTTAGTCGAGGGGGTATTAGATCCGAACTTTCATCGCGTAGGTTGATCTTGGTTGATGGAGTAGGTGACTTAAGGAGAGTGACGTACCGTGTGTATGTTCCGCAGCATACTTACGATACGCTACTCTGCTTAAGGAGCCTTTGGATGTACATTTCCTTGCACAGCATTATATTCGTTCCTATAATATATCCTCATCGATATTGGTTTATGGTTTTGCTACCACGATTACACGGGTAGAGAGAGCCACGGCTAGAGTTGCGTCAGCACGAGCTCATCACGGACGAGGACTGACCAGGGCGTGATTCCAGGGACACACGATTGTATATATGTCTCATTTTATTGTGCTTTCGCGCCATGAGCGTTTGATGGATCGTTTTTACAAATTTCTCAGACATGCAGATCAGCACCAGAGGATTGGGCCACTGCTAGAGACCAGCCAGAATGTGATGACCGTCAATGCACCGGTTATACTTGATGATTGAGCCACTGTTTAGCGTGCGGACCAATGAGCCAGTTGCTGCTGCGAATAACGAGATATCGCCCCAAATGTCGAAGCTAATGCTGCACGAGTTATACTTAGAGATATAATAGAAGATCGCTAGTCACCCAAGGAGGAATGACTAGGACATGTGATTCGTTACCTACCCTGATGCGAGGTCATCAGATTGATTGATTCCAGCTAGAGACGATTTCACGCAGGTACGTTGAGAGTCGATAGAAGACGATCGAATGTCAGGAACCCATTTTCCAAGTTTAAAGTATTCGGAAAAACATGAAAGTAATTCCGTGGACCCTCTAGAAGAATGAAACCCTAACCGATATAATGACCATGAGAACGCTTTGAAACCTTAGGGTTTGCAGCAGTTCAGCGGTGCCATTAATGAGGCTTGGGTTTGCTCTTCTATGGCTGGTCCATAGGTACTCTGGCATATACTGGAATACTATTAAACAGTACTTAAGATGTTGAGCTCTTGGGGGATTATGGAACCTTGACGAATTGATCGAAAAGTTCGACGTCATTCGGATTTCATGTGATGGGATACATTGCTTGGAAGACTCCAGATACGAGTATAGCCATTAGAGCGCAGTCCATGCAGCCACGAAGAGACGAGTCCGAAGCAGTTGACATTAGAGAAAAGTGGAGTAAGAGGTTCGTACGAGATCTTGATGAGATGACGTTCTACTCCGCTGACATCAGAGATGTGATACGCATGCAGAGGCGTTGTACATGGATATATCTTCCAGAAGGAGTCATGATGAGTATGCAGCCGTTCTGGAACAAGAAATAGATTTAGTAAAGGATGATGACTTCCAGGCAGTTCGGCAGGAACAAGATTTGGGGGAGATTTCGACAGAACCTTTCTGGAATACAATACGAGAAGATTGGACCCAGGATCGGTCATATTACGCACACCCAGTAGGCCAAAGTTCGGCATTGTCGACGAGACACGTTATGAGTGACCTTGACAGTTTGGACCCTTAGTCGCCAAGGAGGCTCAGCCGTTTCGCTGGACCCTTAGTCGCCAAGGAGGCAGACAGGGCGCGAAGGTTCTTGCGCAGTTTGGATGTGGACATCCAGAGGCAGATTGTCTCCCTGGGTTTGACCACTTTCTCACAGGTTCTTACGGCAGCCAGAGAGCAACAGAGTTTATCAGGATCGAAAGGGAACCTTCACCAGACAGCAGTTGCAGCCAGAAAGCCTACATTTGTACCTAACCGAGATCATGGGCGCAGAGGTATTCCAGTGGACCGTCGAGGTGTAGCGCCAATGAAGAATCCTGTGATCGTTGATCGAAGGAAGAGCGTGACTTGTGATTACTGCCATATACCCGGGCACGTGCAGAAGGAGTGTCGAAGGAGACTGGGACTTTGCCTGGTTTGTGGAGCAGCCGATCACGCAGTTGGTGTTTGTCCGTCGAAGCTTCGCACGAGAGATGATATACGGAAGACTCCACAGAGACCGTTCCAGGGGCAGAAACAGCTGACACAAGGGCCCAACCAGGGTCGAGCTTTCACCTTGACAGCTGAGGAAGCCAAGGCATCAGGAGAAGTGGTTTCAGGTACTGTACTCGTTCGTGGTTTTCCCGCATTGGCATTATTTGATTCCGGAGCATCCCACTGTTTTATGTCGTCCAAATTTATAACTACACACTCGATCACCTGCACGACCCTGTCTATTTTCTGGGACATACACACTGGGAATGGGAAAATCATAACTAGTAAGGAATGTAGAGATTGTACAGTTGTTGTTTGCGGACGGGAGCTTTTTGCAGATTTCTTGGTGATTGATACGGGCAGTTATGAAGTAGTCTTGGGAATGGATTTTCTTGGCACTTTCCACGCACACATTGATTGTAGGGCAAGGAAAGTAATTTTCCAGATTCCCGGACACCCTGAGTTTACTTTCATCGGAGGAAGCAGTTCTGTCGGGCCAGTTGAGTTTAGGGCTAGGCCGACGAACAGTGTTCTTGCGGCTATGGTAGTGGATAGTGATGAAGAGCCGGCAGTTGTTCGCGACTTTATGGATGTGTTTGAAGATATTTCGGGCTTACCGCCGAAGCGAGATGTGGAGTTTGCGATTGACCTCATTCCTGGTGCAGCGCCAGTATCAAAATCTTATTATCCGATGGCACCGGTTGAATTGGAAGAAGTTAAGAAACAGGTGGGTGAATTACTCGAGAAGGGATGGATTCGAAGCAGCAACTCACCTTGGGGAGCTCCAGTTCTTTTAGTAAAGAAGAAGGATGGCACGAGAAGGATGTGCATTGATTATCGAGAATTGAACCGGGTGACTATTAAGAATAAGTACCCGATCCCTCGCATTGGAGAACTCTTTGAGCAGCTTAGTGGCGCGAGGGTATTCTCGAAACTGGACTTGCGATCAGGATATCATCAGGTCCGAGTGAAGGCAGAAGACATTTGCAAGACGGCGTTTCGAACTCGGTATGGACATTTCGAGTATCTAGTGATGCCCTTCGGAGTGACGAATGCGCCAGCAATATTCATGGATTTGATGAACAGGATCTTTTCACCGTTCTTGGACCAGTTTATTGTGGTATTCATTGACGATATTCTGGTGTACTCGAAGAGTCCGGAGGAGCATGCTGAGCACTTAAGGATCGCACTGCAAACGCTAAGACAAGAGAAATTATTCGCGAAGATGAGTAAGTGCGAATTCTGGCTGGAAGAAGTGAAGTTTCTGGGGCATGTCGTGTCGGGCGATGGAATCGCCGTTGATCCCGAGAAGATTGCAGCAGTTCGAGATTGGCCTATTCCGAAGAATGTTGCGGAGATAAGGAGTTTTCTTGGACTCGCCGGATACTACAGAAGATTTGTGGAGAACTTCGCTCGTTTAGCTGAGCCGTTAACCAAGCTTACGCGTAAGGAGGTACCGTTTGTTTGGACGGAGGGATGTGCATCGGCCTTCGAGACGTTGATGCAGAAGTTGATAACCGCCCCGATCCTGACCGTACCGGATAATTCAGGAGGACTGGTGATTCACAGCGACGCATCTGGAAAAGGATTGGGATGTGTTTTAATGCAGAACGGGAAAGTCGTCGCTTACGCATCGAGACAGCTGAAGACTCATGAGAAGAACTATCCGACTCACGACTTGGAGCTTGCAGCCGTGATCTTCGCCCTGAAGATTTGGAGACACTACCTTCTGGGCGAGAGAATTGAAGTCTTTACGGATCACAAGAGTTTGAAATATGTGTTCACTCAGAAGGAGTTGAACATGAGGCAACGCAGATGGTTGGAGCTGATGGCCGACTACGACCTTGATCTTAAGTACCATCCGGGAAAAGTTAACGTCGTGCCAGATGCGCTAAGTCGGTTACCAGCAATTCAGTTATTGACTGCACAGAGAGAGATCATTGAGGAGTTTCGGAGATTTGACTTGGAGGTTGTGCTACCGCGCGCTACAGGACAGTTGATGCAGTTGCAAGTACAATCGTCCTTAGTTGAGAAGATTAAAGCGGCGCAATCGCAGGATCCTAGACTGCAAAAGTTTCGAGAGCAGGTTGGAGCCGGACTACGAACCGATTTACTGATCCATGAAGATGGTTCGTTGAGATATGGTAGCCGTGTGTGTGTGCCAAAAGGAGATGTGCGTGAAGAGCTTATGAAGGAGGCACACAGTTCAGCTTACTCTGTACATCCAGGAGGGACGAAGATGTACCGAGATATTCGACAGCATTTCTGGTGGGAAGGTATGAAATGAGAAATTGCTCGCTTCGTGGCTAAGTGCTTGGTGTGTCAGCAAGTCAAGGCTGAACACCAAAGGGTTGCTGGTTTGTTGCAACCACTTCCGATTCCTCAATGGAAGTGGGAACATATAACCATGGATTTCGTGACGGCTTTACCGCGGAGTCCAAAGGGCAACAATGCTGTATGGGTGATTGTCGATCGGTTGACCAAGGCAGCTCACTTTATTCCTTTCCGGGTTGGTCAATCGACAGAGACTTTGGCAGATCGGTACATGCAGGAGATTGTCAGATTGCATGGAGTACCGGTAAGCATCGTGTCCGATCGGGACACTCGGTTCTTGTCGCACTTTTGGAGGAGTTTACAAGAAAGTTTGGGGACTCGATTGAAGTTTAGCACAGCTTATCATCCTCAGACTGATGGACAATCGGAGAGAACGATCCAGACCCTTGAAGATATGTTGAGGGCTTGCATGTTGGACTTCAAAGGTTCTTGGGAAGATCATCTACACCTGGTGGAGTTTTCATACAACAACAGCTTCCAAGCAACTATTCAGATGGCCCCGTTTGAAGCACTGTATGGTCGTAAGTGCCGTTCACCTGTTTGTTGGGATGATGTTGGTGAACGAAGGTTACTAGGACCAGATTTGGTGGTGCAGACAGTCGAGAAGGTGAATACAATCAGGAAGCATATGAAGGCAACTCAAGACAGACAGAAAAGTTGGGCCGACACGTCAAGAAGACCTCTGGAGTTCGCCGTGGGTGATTTGGTATTCCTGAAGATATCACCGACTAGAGGAGTGATTCGCTTTGGAAGTCGAGGAAAGCTTAGCCCCCGATTCGTTGGACCCTTCGAGATATTGGAGCGTGTTGGAGAGGTATCGTACCGGTTGGCGTTACCACAGTCTTTAGCAGGAGTTCACGATGTGTTTCATGTGTCTCAACTACGGAAGTATGTTCGTGATGAGACTCATGTCTTGGATCATTCGGAGTTGACCATTCGGGAGGACCTGACTTTTGAGGAGCGACCAGTTGAAATCAAGGATCGAAGAGAAAAGGTTCTTAAGAACAAGGTTATCCCTCTTGTGCTAGTTTCTTGGGGTAACCGATCGCATGGAGAATCCACTTGGGAGCGGGAAGACGAGATCCGGCAGAAATTCCCTCACCTTTTCCAGTAGTTAGCTATCTTGTATTCTTGGAATTTCGAGGACGAAATTCTTTTTGTAGTTGGGTATGATGTAACACCCGAGCCCAATAATACTATTCTTATGACTAGTTGAGGGTTGTATATTGCTCTTTCCAATTTTCCTGATTTTCTGGTGTTTATTGCTAAATTTTAACCGGTTAAGTCATTTTGGCACATAACAAATTTTAACCCCTAAAATGAAATTTAAGATATCCATGTTGGCCTACTCGTCGCCACTAGTCGCATGGTAGCGTCCGCGTGTCGAGATTCCGTTCCGTCTGGCTAAACGGGCCAGTTTGGGCGACTACGCGCGCGTGCAAGTGTCCGACTTGGGGGCATGCATTTTAATCACTAAACACCTATTTTCAAAATTTGGAACCCGCTTAAAATCCTATAATTTGAATTTGGAATATTTGGGCGCAACCCGGGCGCGATTTGGAAATGTTTCATTTCACGCCAAAAAGGGCCCGTTTCAATTTAATATCTAAAACTATAATAATACGAATGTATATATTCGTTCACAGTATCTTTCACAAATCCATTCAAAATCTTATTCCAAATAATTTCCTCACCTCCCTTCAGCCAATCACGAGCTCCCATTGAGCTCGTGGGCCCCGCCTCCTTTTCCCTATCTCTCTCTCTCTCTTCCCTTAATCTCTCACTTTCTCTCTCCAATCTCCCTCTCTCTCTTCATTTATATAAACCATGCAGCCCTGTTCATTCCTCACCATCACGAGAATCTCCCCAGCGCACCCACACGAAACCCTAACCCTAGCTTCCCGCGACCTCACCGCCGATCCCCCGCGACCTCGCCGTCGCCGCCCTCGCCACCACGAGACTCACCGCACCCACTCACCTCGTTTCCCCGACGATTCCCGCAACTGCACCCATCCCCGACGTCGCCTCCAACCCTGCAGAGCCGCCGTCGCCGCCGTCTCTCACCGCCGCCAACACCAAGATCCTTCTCCCCTCCTCCTCGTCGCGACCTCGTCATCACCTCCCTTCCTCTCCTCGCCGGACCACCAACCCGAGCCTTCACCCATCGCCTACCCCGCTGTTCACCGGAGAACGCGCCGGCGACCTCGCCGTCGTCACCAGGGCCACCTACTTCTCCCCCTCGATCACCAGAGCCGACCCCCCTCTCCTCCAGATCGCCGCAGCACCTTCTCCTGCACACCCGAGGTCTTTCAGCCTTGCAGCCGCCGCTGCCGTTGCTTCGCCGGCGTTCCAGCGCCGTCGAGCTCACCGGGGTCACCTGGTATACCTCTCTGTAAGTTTCCTCTTCCTTCCTTTGTGCAAATCATCCCCCTTGCTGGTCGTTATTCGCTTGTATCCTATTGTTTTGCTAACTTCGCTACTTTTGTCGTTGCCGGAATCCGACCGTGCCGTCTTGGCGAACCCGACGCTCCAGCGAAGTCCCCTGGTCCGTGTGATCTCGTTGATCCCTGTTGGGACTCGATCCGTGGCCCGTGCTTTCATATCGCGTTTTCTGCCGACAGCGCATCCGTGTTCCAGTTTGCAGACCGTCGAGGCAAGTATCTGAATACTTGCTTGAACATGCTAGCGTGCGAGATCTAGTCTTGCCACGCAATTGAACTCATACTATTTAATACCACAACTTAATGATGGCATTTGATATCGTATTATTGCTGTTATCTTTATAGTGGAATCGTTACAACAGTTCCTCGTAATTAATTAACCCACATCAATCCATGCTTTAACTAAATAAAACGACTGAATCATATCTGCTTAAACTGTTAAATCATTCATGAGACAATTACTATATTTAGTATAATTTCATGTAGTTTCCTTAATTTATAATTGTGGATATTGCTTTACCTTGTGGCTATTGCACCCTAAAGATGATTGAACCTGTTAATAAGAGAATACAAACATCACTGTGGTTATATGGAATATTGTGGTTAATTACTGTTTCCTGCTGTTGTTCATTATTGATTGTATACCTGTTGTGAGCACTTACCCGATTGCACGACATATTGGCCTGACCCTGCTACACCTGACATATACATACATACCGACTCTTCCTGTTGTATCATGACATTACTTGTTTCCTGATCTCGTGCCTAATGCCGACAAACCTAACCATTCCTGCTGTCGATCCAGACAGACCTACTTTTACTTGACTTTGCATTGGCATTAGTCCTTGACTACTGAATACCTGACTTGACATACATAGTTTGGGGGTATGGGGAAATCAAAGGTGAAACCGACTTGTAACTCAACAGTTCGATACTTGTTCTGATCAGTCTTACGGGCTTGGCCAGCTCCGGAGTGGTGATGCTGACACTACTCGTCCATCTTGCTACCTTTTACTGCTTAGCGGCACGTCTCGGATTCAGCCCCGAGGGTCATGACCGTGGTCCCGGGCACGCACGGGATACTATTGAGTTACATCGACGATTCATCAATTGGTTTCAAAGACTATAGAGTAGAAAACCTGATAGGACAGTTAGTCACCATTGCACATTTCCCTGCTTGTTATTTCTTATTACTGCGTTATTCATGTTCATACTTGCATTGCTTATTACCATGTTTATACTGTATACTTGATATCATGACGCGCTGACGTCTGGGTTTTGCATGGCCCAGATTCCGTCCCTTTGTCGACGACCGAGCAGGAGTACTTCAGCCAGCAGGCTGACCAGTGAGTCCTTAGGGTTTAGTTTATTTATTGCTTTTCATTTCCAGATGTGAGCCCGCATTATGGGACGTACTGTTTATTCATTGTATTGGATCATTAGCTTCCGCACTTATTGTTTATTGATTCTTGTTATTATGGATTTGGACATGTATTAGTTTAGTTTATTTTACTGTTCTTGATATCTCTACAACCGTAATGTGACTGTGGACGGATGCGTCCTACCCGCAGGTAGCATGGTTGGCTATGTCACGTGCCCAAGTTGCGTACTCTGGGAAGCGGGGCGTGACAACGATGATAAAGGTAAACCAGATAGCATACTATCATCTCGAGTAAGACTGTCTTACCGGGATAGGTCCTCCCTCAATCATTGCAATCACGTGCCTGTGATCCAATAATTGACTCTGAGGGCACTATCTCCAACAGTTTCTTAGTCGTGAAACCCTAAAGTTAAGTTTTGCATACACGCACACACAAATACTTGCATACTTTTTATTACTTGTGCGCATATGGGGATACGTGTATATATATATACATAGGTATGGGAATATGTATATATATATGGATGATGAGGATAGTATACGATATTTGGAGATGATTCGATGAGATTGAGTATGGTGCCGCGAGATCGGTGATATGATTGGTTCGTATTTTGAGATACGACATGATATTATAGCGGGTCCTTAGACGATGTGTTTTCATACACACGCATACATATATGTAGATGGTATCAGTATGTACTAGATTTTAGATCAGTACCCCCGTTCATATTATGATGATAAGGATACCAGATAAATATGAGATGAATGCGATATTCGACCCGTACCTAGATTGGGATGCCGTACGATGGATTTACTGTACGAGCTATATATTGATGATAGATCCGCACTCTTGACTCGAGAATGTCATATTATATATTGTACCGTATGTGATACTACTGAGGCGGAATCACCGACTATTATATTTATATATGTTGACTTAAATTTAGGTGGTTTACTTACCCTTTTGATTGGTCTGTTAGATTAGTCCTGTAGTTTATTTGTAGATGTTAGATTAAATTCGAGTTATACCTATTTCAAAACTAACGAATTGTGAGTATTTTTAAAGACAGGTCAAGAGATTTTACGGATATTTCAAAGGGCGTACCTTTTCTTAAAAATACCGTAGCCCTTATTTTCTAAACACCACGATTCGTGTTATTTTAAATGGCAAAACTGTATGACTCATATATATTAATGTAGATTCTTCACTGTTGAGTTTATTATTCATTTTCCCCATATTCTTGCTATTCGCATCGCATTGCATGCTTAAATGTGTTTTAGTGTTATATTGAAACCCATGCTGTCAGGACACCAGCACCATTACCGATGATGCGTATGCTCCACGTACACCTGCTTACCGACTCACGCACATCATCATCGATAATTACCATGTCACTACACAGTAGGATTGCTGTATCATGATATGACTCCTTGCACAATTTACCTGCTATAGTTACATATGCACCTTTATACGATGCTATATTGGACTTTGGAGAATTTGGGAACCGCATGATATATTTTAAAACTGGATTCATTTAAAAGAGCGGTTTTCCCTTGATATGTGCGTATTATTATTCTAGGTTGCATGATATACGGATATACTTACATTTCTGTTATATGTCGCATACGTCATGCTTTACGATTATACGTATTGAGATATGCTGTTTTCACGAGATTTCTGGATTTGAGAACCGTGGTCATTTTAAAAGAAAGTATATACTGTTTTAAAAATCCGGTTTCTCTTGATATGATATTTCGAGATGTCCACCATGAGTTTTCTCGGTTCTGAGATTTGTTTTCGAGACCCGATTCGAGGAGTGGAGGAACCGTCTGCGGGTACATGGTAGACCCGGTATGGTTCCCTGGGGCAAGAAATATTTTTCGTGGAGTAGACGATGAGCCTGGCAGGGTGGCTAGTACCTACCGGTGATTGGTTGGACCTGGCGGTTATCCAGAGAATTCCGACCGGAGTCGAGAGATATTATGGGCCGATCCGGACTGACGGAACCCGTGGGCCGATCTGGACTGACGGAGCCCGAGAGATATGAGGATTTACGTGCCGATGCTGGGCACTGGTTTCATGATGTTTCGAGTGTCGATACTGGACACTCAGGTTCCATGATTTTGATTTGTCGCGAGGGATGCACGTTTGTCATGCCCCGCTTCCCAAAATACGGAAACGAGGGATGACTAGGCCAACCATGCTCCTACGGTCAAGGAATCATCCCGCCGTAGTCACACTTCGGCTTCTAGCACTACATGGTAATCAGTAAATAAAGCACAGTATTAAAGGAATCACATCACTAATTTATTATATTAAAATTCCATTGTTTACAAATTACAGATAACAAGAACAATAACTAACCAAGTTCAATCTCACGATCACTTTTATGGAAAGCAGTAAATGAAGAAGGTACACCAAACTATATCTCCGTGAACTCAAAGGGTAGATCCGTCTCCTGTGCTGGTCCTCCCGCGGAATCTGAGCATGCATACTCAGGTCGTCAGAGCGACACAATAACAATATTATAATAATAAGATGAAACAGGTATATGAGGTAATACTGGTGTAGGAACAATGCAAGTAATCACTATGTCACTATATGATGCAGAATATGTTATGTGTCCATATCGGTCTCTAGGTCATGTTTGAAATCACATAGTGTAAGGAGGATCATGTTTAACAGGAGTCTCGTACATACCCGAGACAACGGCCCACATGCCCGGGACATAACCCTGTCAGCTGGATCGCTAGATCCTATCCTACACGTATCAGTATCACGGTTCGAATGATCATCCTCTAAACACGGTCCCGCTAAATACGATACTCTTTCCACTTTGATTTCCCCTTTTTCCCCAGGTTTACACTATTTATGATTTTGATCTAGTTGTGTACAAGTATACCAATGGCACGGTTTTATCACTGTTCACTGTATCAATCACTGTCACGAATATTCACTTTCCATTGGTGTACTCGTCACTCCTAAACCAACATCTATCACACACGATAATGCAATGTCCACACGCACTAACACTGAATATATGGCAAGGGTATGATATATGTATTGTATACTACTAATAAGCTCTATATGTTATGAATCAACATGCATGTCATTAACTAAAATAATTTGTATAAATTAGTATGTTAAGAATTCAGCAAAATGATACAAGTAAGATAATTAGAACACTCAGTCAGCAATTCATCAAAATTTGTTTCAGTTCAATCGGGATTCCGGATTTCAAGATATAGCTATTTCATTTTAAGTGCTAGCGGCTGGAAATTCAGTTTCAGAACTGAACGTCCGTTTCGCGACACGAATTGCACCCAGTTGGCCTCAGAATTTAGCGATGTTACAGTTAAATGAAATCTAGGGTTTTCAATGGAGTATTCAACGCAATAGACGGATCCTCAATCGCATTTGTACGTTGAAAGTTATACACAGTTTAACCCCAGTGTGTCATTTCAGAATCTGTTCTGGACAGTTATACGTTCTGCCCTTTTAAATACAGTTTAAAATAATAAACGGCGATGAATCGGAATGGAACCACCAGTTTTGTTTAACTAACAGAAATATCTTTAATCTACTGCAGGGTTCCATAACATACGACTTCAGAAAACACAGTGACGCAGGTCTTTGGACAGAACACAATAATCAGAAACGCTCTGGACTGCAGTCCAGAGTCGCATTCCGATCCAATTATCTTCACAGTTACAGAACAGAAATCATTAGAATTTTACATAAGGTTAAAGTTCGTCGAGTCGGATTCGATTTAAGCCCTCAAACATATCATTCCAGTATGTATATGATTTATGGTGATTTTGTTCGTTTTCAGGTACGAGAGAATTCTAGTTTTAACGGCATATATGGGGGTATCAATTTTTGTCACTAACAATCGTATTTTCCAGCGAGATTCATCTACAATATTTATCATCGAATGGGACAACAGAAAATATCAGTTTCCGTCAAAATAAACTATTATTTCCATTGGGATCTAGCATCGAACACTTAGGTCACAATACGTATCGGGAATCGGTAAATTCGTAAACTAGATTATTTAGGTTTGTACCACTATAATTTTAGCATGAAGCAAGTAAACACTTGCCTGGAAACGTTTCGGGGTCGCAAGGCAGCGACGGTGTCACGAACGCGCAATGTACGCCGCAAAACGAATTGCGCGAGCTTGGCTCGCGACACGGGTTTTACGTCGGAGTTTCCCGGAGTCGTCTTGTGCGCACTGGAAGTGTAAAGTAGGCTCTGTGGATCTCTTGAGTAGTGCTGAGATTAACGATGGTCGGCGGCGACGCTCCGGCGAAGTGCAACAGTGAAATGTTTGGAAATGGGTTTGGGTGATTTTTGAAGAGAGGGAAAGGTTGAGCAGTGGGGCTAGGGAATTATGGTGATGGTGACGATGCCGAGGTGGTGGAGGTCGACGACGTAGTTCAGGTGCAGTGGGGGCTCGTCGGCGTCAAGAGTGTAAGGTGGCGGTCGGCTCGGGTGCACCGGGTTGGTGTGCAGGGGAGTGGATGCAGGGAATCTTGAGTTGATGGGGGTGTGAATTCGTAGAGGGAGAAGGAGGGTGAATGAGTGGCTGTCGTCGTGGGTCGAGCGAAGTGGTGGGATGATCGCCGGCGGTGGAGGTGGCAATGGTTTCGAGGGAAAAATGGGTGTTCGGCGGTGGATAGAATTTGATATTTTAGAACGAGGGAGAAGAGATATGAGGGTGAGATAGGAAACGTCGGGGGTTGAAGTCGTGGGTGTAACGGCAGGAGCGGGGGCGTGAGCGTGGGCGCGAAACGCGGCGGAGGAGGGGATCGCGCGCTGTGAACAGTGGACTTTACCGTTAGAAAATTTTAAAGAAGATGAACAGTGAGGTAGCGGGTCGGGTCAGATGGAGGCGGGCCGAAGGGATTGGGCTAGTTTAGAAACAATTCCCTTTTTAAAAAAAAATAAAATCAGAAGTGGGCTGAGGAAGGAGATTGGGCCGGGGGATTTTATGTTTAACAAAGGATTTATTTAAAATTCGAGTGGGCTGGAAAAGTAACGGGCTGGGGGAAAATGAATTTAGGGATTTTATTTAAAAATTTGAGTGGGCTGGGTTGGTGTAAGAAATTAATTTGTTAGTTTAAATTTGATTTTTAGGTTGTTGGAAAAAAATATAAATACTGGAATTCAAGCTACCACCTTCTACAGAATAATTACGAGGAAAAGTAAATCTCTGGAATTTGGAAAATACAAGGAAAATTCTTATAGATAGAGAACGGGGATTTACAACGTTGATTTATATCCTCATACTTTCATACATATGTTTTTATGATATTTGCGCGCATGATGTTGTTGTGTCATTGGTTGACCCGTGGACGAGATCCACATGCATACCGACATTGATTATATGGTTGGATGACATCCACATACTTATAGACTTGATGATATAGTTGACACTAATTTCATGTTGATTTCATTGATGATACCTCACATTTATGATCTGTTGCTACGTGAGACACTGACACGAGCACTTGGTATTACATTTATGTATAGATATTTACCCTTGCCATCTTATCATGTTTCAGACTTTATCATATTGATGATATATATATTATTGATCGTATTGACCCAGAATTGAGTCATACATACGATTTCTGCTCTGTGATATTTTCTACTCACTAGTTGGCAACTCACCCCCGTTGTGCCATAGTTTCGTGCAGGTTTTGCCGTACAGGTTCGTTGCGGTTTTGCTGGTACACTGTCCCTTTTCGGGTGATTGCTTTGGTGGGTGGATTCACTTGTATCGTGAACACCATTGTATATTTATATTCAGTTGTATCTAGTAAACTCCATCAACCAGAGTTGTATATTATTTTAGACTTAGAAAACCAGTTGTTATTATTTCGACCTTAGAGTCGCGCGTTATATTATTATGGGTTTTCTTGATAATTTTGAGTTTCGTTTTAAGTTTTGATTCTCGTCCTTCTGCGTTGTATATTATATTGCTTGCGTGGTTGTGACCGCCAATTGGCGAAGAGTTAGCTCCTGTTTGGGGATGCGTTTATTCATATTACGCATGTTGTGCCCTTTTAGGCCAGTATTTACAAAGAAAACTCTGCCGAAATTTTCAGAAAAGACTTGAGATTTTAAATGTAATACTTCGGCTTATGTTATAAAAATCACTTGTTTTGAATTAAGTTTTCCTCACTTCTTCTTTAAAATGGTTTAGATTTCTGGGATTTTTGGCTTACTTGAATTAGATGGGGTCCTATAGATTTCATATAATTCAAGTGCCAGTCACGTGTTATTTCGGATCGTGACACTAAGCCTTGGAGAGACCAAAACTATTATATAAGCCATCATGCATCCGGGTTGATAGATATTTGGTCCAACAATTAAATACAAAGATTAAGATATATTAATCCTCCGATTAATTAAGGCCGTTGTTCTAATCAAATAGATTTCACCAAATATTTATTCCATGAATGGTGAGCATTTTTTTATAGCATACTCTATGCTTACCCATTTTCATTGAGCTGCATGTAAGCATTAGAAAAAATCATGTATATTATTTCTGGAAAATATTGTTGCGCATGAAGAACTTTGTGTATAGGTTTACTTTGAGTTTATCGGATCATTTGTTCGGAAAAAGTGACTTAAGATCAGCAGAATAAATAATAAATATTGTTGCATTTAAATTTGAAACTTACAAAGACCTCATCTTAATTCCTTAATATAAAGAATTTTTTCTATTATATCATCTTAAATCTATGATATAAAGAATTTTTTTGTATATTGTTTTTTGTTTGAAAAATGCTTTCTATTATTTGTAAAAGAAGCTGTAAATATTGAAGGAGGATGCCTTAAACAAGAAAAGAAAAGAAGTATTTTATTTATTCTTATTTATACTTCTTAAAGCTATTTACTACTAGAGCTCGTTTAGGACATAAGAAGATTAAAAAAAAACAGGAGCTGATCCAGGAAATATCTTTTGAAAATACTACTAAATGTTTTTCGAACCCATAATATATTAATCTACTTATCTATTTTTATTTTACAATAATAATGCAATTCTAAAGGTTAAAACTCAAAGAAGCTTAATCTATGTTTTTAGAAATAAAATAATAATTTCATAAATAAGTGATGATGCTCAATATTGGCGACCCCTAGAATCAGGACGCGTGGCGGATGGCATGTCCCATAACTCGGAAGAAAGGGCCCACAGAGGCCGATCAGGCCTCCCCTGTACCCAACCTGCAATCACAAGCTAGCCCTCCTCGGGGCTCCCTGCAGATTGGCCTCCTCGGCCCCTCAGCTCGCCCTGAGCTGCCACAAGACTAAGTCTCCTTGGCTTTCTCCCTCGTCTTCGAGCCCCCAGCCGAGATCCTCTTCCTCGGTCCTCCGACCAGCTCCGCCGCTCACAGGTGTAACCGCCGCTCCGCGAATCTCGCCATGCGCGGATTCTCCGCTAGCAACATCCTACGTTCCACGCCTCGACGATCCTCATTAATGGGCGATCCGCTCTCTACGCGGGCGTGACGTCGGGAGCGTAACTGCCGACGAGATTCTCGCGCCTGCTGCTGCATGCCATCACCGCTATATAAACCCCCATCACAGAGGGGTCAGGTATGCCATATTTGACTCCACTTAGCCGTTTTGCTGCTCGGATCTAGTACTAACTTGATCGTCGGAGGGTCCTCGGTGGCGTCAAACCATCCCGGACTTCTTCGCAGGTACTTGGCGTCCAACTCCTCCATCACCAAATCTCATCAAAACCCATTGAGACCCACACACAACAGGGGATCCCCTCCAGAATCCGCCGAGAGAACGGCGGAAGACAACATCTGAAGGAGATCTGAAAAGGATCTCCATCAGTTGGCGCCGTCTGTGGGAACGCAAACTCCACAAAAACAAAGTTGGCCTTCCGATCTCTGTCCACATGGCAAGCGACCATCCTAAAGATTCGGGTACCAGTCGCCGCCTCCCCCTCACCGGAGGCACGGATGAAAACCCTCCGACGACTATCATCCACGCCCTCGCCA
This sequence comes from Agapanthus africanus, assembly GCA_030015575.1. Classification (NCBI taxonomy): domain Eukaryota; kingdom Viridiplantae; phylum Streptophyta; class Magnoliopsida; order Asparagales; family Amaryllidaceae; genus Agapanthus; species Agapanthus africanus. The sequence goes on along the minus strand of CM057349.1, from coordinate 401,155,059 downwards.
GCCAAATAGATCGGCTATAGTTCCTTGTGGAGGCGCTCATACGGGGGAAGGGGGTTCAGCTGGAGTCCGAGGTGAACGCGAATCTCCCCTGAGCAGAACGATCCGACCAGAAGAAAAGGGCTCGGGAGGAGAAGCTGGAGCGTCAGCAGCCCTATCACCCGAAGTTCCAGGAGTACACCCCGCTCAACGTCTCCCTCGCAGTGTTACTAGAGGAGGCCCAAGGCGAGGGGTTCTTCAAGTTCCCTCCAATCCCGCGTCAGGCCTCAAAGCGGACCCAGGGCCCTTACTGCGCCTTCCACCGGACGCTGGGCCACGCCACCGAGGATTGCAAGCAACTCCGGGATTACATCGAGGAGCTCATCCGATCGGGGCACATCGCCGCCTACTTAAGGGATAAACGGCAGGTCGACCGCGAGCAGGAGCAGCATCCTCCTCCCGCCAAGCTGACCATCGGCCAGATCATGCTTGCTTCCGCGGAGGACCAGTCCGGCACCCGGAGTGCCCCGTACCCGACGCCAAGCACGGAGACCAGCAAGCCTCCAGGAAGCTCGGGCCACGCTGATAGGGTCATCTATTAGCCTGTACTTTTCTTTCGAGGCAATATAAACTCTCCCTAAGGCCTATTGTCAATTTAATAAAGATCAGCAGAACATTGCGAAGAAAGTAGAAAAGTTCTTATTTATTCAAAGGGGGGTATTATGAGCTCCTCAGCCGTACATACAAAAAGAAAAAAAATTACTATTACAACAACGGGGGAAGGGGGTGCAGAGAGCACTGCTCGTGATACTTAGTGAAGATCTCCGCCAGCCGAGGCCTCGCGAGATCCAACCTTTCCCCTCGGTTCCCCCCGTGCCCGTTGATCCCGAGCCTAAACTCATAGTACTCGCGGACGAGCGCCTCCGAGCGAGCCAGCCGGTTCACGGAGATGAGGCCGAAGCGCCTCAAAGACTGCAGCTTGCCCACGGCCTCGTCGTAGAACTGCTCGGACAGGGGGTTGTAAAGCCCCAGCGATGCCCTCTAGATGGAGTACATCAGCGGCTGCAGCAGGGAAGAACGTCGGGGGAGCAACCGGCCGAAGTGGTCCTCGATGCTCCTGTACACCAACTGCACCGTGTCCTCGGTACGGTTCTGGTCATACAGGTACACATCTTCGAAATTGATGATGTCGGGGATGGTAAAGGGGAAGTCCTGCATTCTCAACTCTCTGTTTGCAAAGGAAGGAAGGTCTAGTACTCCTTCAGCCTTATATAGCCCGCTGCGCCCCTAGAGGAACTCAACGGTCACCCACTCTCGTCCAAGGAGTCGCCGCCACGCGACGATCATTAAGCCTCCTCCGACGGACCGAAGCGACGCGGCCCTGGAGCTTCACCTCCCTCCGCATTCAATGCGCATGCTAACCGTTCCTGTTCCCCAGGTGTATGTTCGAGCGAAATCTCTTGAATATTCGACCGAGCAGCTGCCCTACCCGGTTATCCTCAGCCGGCCTCCTCAGGCCCCCTAGCGCTAAAGGTCAAAGCCCTCACCAAGAGACAACCCAGCAGCCGCCCTACTCGGTTATCCCTGGCGGGTAGCTTCCCTACCGCAACGCCAGGGATCGGAAAGTCCTCCCAGAGGCAACTTAGCAACTGCCCTGCTCGGTCATCCCCGGCGGGTAACTCCCCTAACGCTAGGGATCAAAGCCCTCACCAAGAGGTAACTCAGCAGCTGCCCTGCTCAGTTATCCCTGGCGGGTAGCCTCCCTGCCGCAACGCCGAGGACCAAAGCCCTCACCAAGAGGCAACCTAGCAGCTCCCCTGCTCTGTCATCCCCGGCGGGTAGCTCCCCTACCTCAACACCAAGGATCAGAAATCCCTCCCAGAGGCAGTCGAGCCAGAGGATCCCTCGCTCGGCTATCCTTCAGGACAAAAGCCCTCGCCAAGAGGCACCGGGCAGTAACCCTGCCCGGCTAAGGGTCCTTGGTAGGCTTCTACAGCCCCTCCCGCGCCAAGGAACAAAGTCCTCCCAGAGGCAGTCGAGTCCTTGCTCGGCTATCCCCGGCTGGTAGCTTCCTACCACAACCGACATGGATCAAAGTCCTCGCCAAGAGGCACTGGACAGTAACCCTGCTCGGTCCCTATCCTGAAGGATCAAAAGCCCTCGCAAGAGGCAACCGGGCAGCTACCCTGCTCGGTCCAAATAAGACAGACAGCCCTCCGCCCACCACACGCAGACGGCCCGAGCTGCCAACCAGGGGCATCAGGTCTATCCAAGTCTTAAGCGATCTCCCCTCGAATTCAGGGCCATGGAGACACATGGAGACGCCTTCTCCTCAGCAGCGCTTGAATCAACTCAACGGACGTTCGCTAGGTAGATAGCCGACCTGATATGGAGGCCCAACAGCGCAAGAAGAAAAATTTTACAAGTATTCTTCATGAACAAAAGACAAAAGTGCAAATCAAGGAAACCAAAGAAAGAAAAAGTTTTATTACTAAAAGGCGGTCTTTACAGAGGGTATTTTTGGCTCCCCAGCCTAACAAAATGCCTGGAGGCTTACAATGTTCCAGACGTAGGAAAATAAAAAGAGGAGGAAGACGGGGGCTTTAGGCCTCGGGGCCAGGAGCGACCTCGGGGCCCTCGACATCCACCACGAGGCGAGCTAGGTCCTCGGCGACTTCCTCGTCATTAATCTTCTGCCCTTGCCCGCTGGTGTCCGCGAGGGGGTACTGGGCCCGGAGCTCTTCATCGGCAAACCCCGGCACTCGGGCTTTAACAGCGTCGAGGGCCTCGTGCCAGATGAGAGTCGTGGTGACGGCCAAGTCATCATAGAAGTCTTTCGACTTCTTGTAGCCCTCCACCGTCTTCGCCGCCAAGAGGTCGGCCAACTTGGCTGCCCTCAGGTCGGCCGACTTCGCCCACTCGGCCGCCGCCCCCAGCTCCTTCCGGAGGGTTTTCACTGTTTTCTTCAGATTGCCGGCCAGCACCTGAGCGTCCTCAAGCTTGGCCTCAGTGACCGCGGCAGCCTCGCGGTGCTGGGCAACCTCCCGCTTCCCGGCTTCCACCTCACCCTCAAAGGCGACGACCCTCGCCTTCATCGCCTCCAGCTCCCGCTTGGAGCTCTCTTCCAGCGAGGCGAGCTGGCCTGCAGCTTTCATCGGCGGGGCTACCACCTCGGCCTCCATGCGCAAGGTGAGGGCGACATGCTAAAGGACTTGAAAGGCAGAAGAGAGATCAGGAAGATGAGAGAGGCACTGAATCTCAAAGAATAATAATACTGAAAGACAAGCGCTTACCTGCACGGACTCCTGGGCGATGGACGCCAGCTGAGCCCTGAAGGCCCCCCCGGGGACTCTTCCCCCGGCCGATGCCTTTATCTCATGCAGCAGGCTATCCACGACGGATAGCCCAGAAGGCACGGCGAACTAGAGATCGCCTTCCTCCACCGTGATCGGCGAAGACGGTCCCTGGGTAGATCTCCTCTTGAGCGGCCTTGAGGGAGAGCCGGTCTCCTCTTCCGAGGCCGGGTCCTCCAGAATTCGAGCCCGCCTCCAACCCGACGTTCTGCTAGGCCTCGAGGCGAGATTCGCTTCCGAGCGCTCGCGGGGCACTACCGTCGGGGGAGAAGGAGCCGGGGCAGGCTGTGAACGGGAAGAGCCTGTGCCCCCAACCTTCACAGCCGGCCTCGGCCGGCGCATTGAAGCCCGGAGCGAGTCTATGTCCATGGGTCCTGCACAGAACCAAGTGTAGAGGGAGTCAACGATACGGGCAATATACGAACAAAAAAGGAAAACCTAAACTTACCGACGAACTCAACGGGGCTGAGCCCGGCCCAACTCAGAACCCTCTCAGACAACAGCACGTCGAAACGGGGGATGGGCTCCCACGACGCCACTCTCACCGCAATGGGGTCACTGGACTGGTTCCCAGGCAAGTGCTTCTCTCTCGACCACTCTGTAGGCACGGGCCAGTCCTTGCCCTCGGGAGGGGAAACAAAGAAGAAATTCTTCTTCCAGTAGCGAATGGAAGAAGGCAGGGCCACAACCCCTGTCCCGGCCGCACCCCTTGGTCGCTTTCTGAAAGAGAGATAAACCCACCTCGGGTCGCCCGCTCGACCACCGGGGTGATTTTTGAAGACGAGGGAAGAATCAAGGAGGGAAAGGCTGAAGGGGATCGCCTGTAACTTCAGGCGGACCAGGAACCCGAGGAGAATCCTCAGAATCCTCCATGAGTTTGGCACCAACTGACCGGGGGCTAACCCGAAGAAGTTCAACGCTTCAACGACCTCAGGAGAGAAGGGCAGACGCATTCCACCCCAAAATGCTTCCAAATACAGGGCAATCTCCCTGCCCCGTACTTCGTCTGCCCTCTCTCCCTCCTTGGCCAGGCGGAGCATATAGGTGAGGGGATGTGGAAGCGAGCCCGCGCGTTGGCAAGCTCGTCCTCATGCCTTATCCAACACAAGGTACTAGGGGCAGCATCTACCGCCTCCTCCCTGGGGGCTGCCCCCGCCACATGATCCCGGGAAGAGGGGCCAACCCCTGCCCCTCGAGAGGACTCAGGCTCACCTAAAGGGTTCCTAGTACCTACCCCAACGACATCTACCGACTCGACAAGAGAAAACATCTAACCTTGGGAAGAATGATCCTCGGGGAACGAAAGTGGAAGGAAGAAGACGAGCGCCGAGCAACCGAGACTTGGAACGGGAAATATGAAGGAGTAGGGGCTCCGGAACGGGCCCCACCCCTATTTTATCGCCACAAGCGACCTCATCCAACGGTGCCCTTCATGTCCCGCCAAGACGCCTCCTCGCATCTGACGGTCCCGATTGCTCCACTTATCGTCCACATACTGGACCACACCCTTTCAGGCGTCGTAGGTCTGCACACGTCGCTTCAGCCAATCGACGCTCGACACGTGGGCCGTCACTTTAAAGGCAAGATACACGAAACGGCGCACCCTCCTTAAATGCGGAGATCTCGCCATGATTCGCTGGCAGAAAAGACAGCTCGCGGCCCGGGGACGCGTCCCGACGAAAGCTTAGGAGGGAGCTCACCCCGGGCGGCCCGGCGGTCCACTCTTGACCCGACCCGCTGGCTGGTCGGGACAAGAGTGGGGGGGGGGGTAATGATAATGCTCAATATTGGCGACCCCTAGGATCAGGACACGTGGAGGATGGCATGTCCCATAACTCGGAAGAAAGGGCCCACAGAGGCTGATCAGGCCTCCCCTGTACCCGACCTGCAATCACAAGCTAGCCCTCCTCGGGGCTCTCTGCAGCTTGGCCTCCTCGGCCCCTCAGCTTGCCCTAAGCTGCCACAAGACTAAGTCTCCTCAGCCTTCTCGCTCGTCTCCGAGCCCCCCGGCCGAGGCCGTCTTCCTCGGTCCTCCGACCAGCTCCACCGCTCACAGGCGTAACCGCCGCTCCGTGACTTGCCATGCACGGATTCTCCACCAGCAACATCCCACGTTCCACGCCTCGACGATCCCCATTAATGGGCGATCCGCTCTTTACGCCGGCGTGACGTCGGGAGCGTAATCGCCGGCGACATTCTCGCGTCTGCTGCCGCGTGCCATCACTGCTATATAAACCCCCATCACAGAGGGGTCAAGTAAGCCATTTTTGACTCTACTTAGCCGTTACGCTGCTCGGATCTAGTACTAATTTGATCGTCGGAGGGTCCTCGGTGGCGTCAAACCACCCCGAGACTTCTTTGCAGGTACTTGGCGTCCAACTCCTCCAATCGCCAAATCTCCTTAAAACCCATTGAGACCCATACATAATAGGGGATCCCCTCCAGAATCCGCCGGAAGATCGACGGAAGACAACATCTGAAGAAGATCTGAAAAGGACCTCCATCAATAAGTGATTTAGTCAGGTCTAAATTATATGTTAACTTTACTTAATATAGTATTGTTAACAGTACATTATACATAGTATTATCTTTTAATTATTTAGTAGGGTCAAAATTATATGCCAACTCTAATTAATATAGTATTGTTAACAGTTCATTATCTATGGTTAAAAAAAAATAACGCATCCATCAAAGGAAAAATATCATAAGAGTCTTCAAGTGGTCATAAATTAATAAAAAGTTATACAACGATTAAATGCAAATATGGAACACCTAGGGATTTACTTTGAAATTTTCTTGTCGAATTACTTAATCCAAAATAATAATAAAACTAAAATGACGGTTACGGGGTTAGAAACCAAGACCTTCAGCCTCAAAATTTATATAACGCTACAGCTAGAAAATAATATATAATGCTACAACCTAGAAAATTTATATAATGCTACAGCTAATAAATAATATATAATGCTACGACCTCAAAATTTATATAATGCTTCAGCCACAAAATTATTATTCTCTATATATAATTAAATATCCACTTCAGATTTATAGCTGGTATAACATATAATAATAAATGGTGGCCATTCTTCAACATTGCGTTAAATCGTCACTAGAGGGTTGACTGTAAATTGTTGCTCGACCACCTTTTGTCGTGGAAACCTTTGTCGGATGAGCATAGGGATACTCCGTCTTGGAGGTGGGCCTCCAACAGAACTTTCTCTCTAGGTTCGTTGTACAAGATTTTCCACTACAGTGGACTTCGTGATTGTCCTCTGCGGAGGTTGTTGAAGATAAATGTACCGCACAAAGTCAAAATCTTTATCTGCTCATGTTGAGAAACTTTATCCTTGTTAGATATATATACCCTAGAATCTATTATTGTATATTATAATGGATACTTGGACATATGTATGTAAAGGACGGTCTTCCTCGATATGATAGTATACTATTTTGTTTATCTTTATCATTCATGTGTATAGTCTTATTTGTTATTATTATCGCTAATACACGTTGATAAAGCCTGTAGGATTTTTGCTTGACTACCAGGATTATGATAGGGATCATACTAGTGGGGCATGGGTAGTCTATAAGCACATCCTTTAATGTCTCTAGTCTTGGAAGTATCGAGACTGGGCATCGATATTCCAGAGTACACTAATGTATACGTTTCTTGACCCCGACTGGGACGATAATCCCACAGTCATTGGTGTTTGACACCAAAGATTGTATACAGGTGTTCATTAGAAAATGGGTACACCGGACGGACTTGCTGAGAACTCCTAAATGGTATTATACTTATCGTCAGATAGTAGTTCTCTGGTGACATGCGTACAGGATAGTCTGTAGGCCTGAGATCGTCATAGTGTCTTATGTGTTTCTCAATATGCTTTAATTATTACCCTACCACGGCTTTAAAGAGCCATGCAAACAGATTTTAGTTGGGTACAGCCCTGAAACACATGGAGGCAGTAAGCGACCTGAAAGGAATTTGTCTCTCCCGGAATATGGAGTGTTGGATATGTATGCCCTAGAGGCCTTCATTGTATAGGATGCCAGGGATATATATGTACATGACAATCTTGCTCTATATGATAGTATGCTATTTGGTTTGTCTTTATCTTAATATGTGGTGTGTTTTACTTAGTATTTCATATCTTTTATACATGTTGATAAAACCCGTAGAATCCTTACTTGACTATCAGCGTTGTGATGGCAATCATACTTGTGTGAGCTGGGTAGTCGATAAGCACATCCTCAAATGTCCCTAGTCGTGGGAGTATCGAGGCAGGGCATCGATACTCCAGAGTAGACTAGTGTATACATATCTAGACCCTGACGAGGGCGATGGATTGGTCCTGCAGCCATTGGTATGGTGCACCTAAGATTGTATACAGGTGCTCACTGGGGGTGAGTAGACTGGACGGACTCGCCGAGAACTGGTTAGATGGTATTATACCTATCATCAGATATCAGTTCTTAGGTGACATGAATACAGATAGTCTGTCGACCTGAGGTCATCATTTTTCTCGTGTGAGTTCTCACTGTTCTTTGATTACCACCCTACCACGGCTCTACTGAGACGTGCAAACAGGTTTTAGTTGAGTACAGTCCCGAGCCACATGGAGGCAATAAGTGATTGTTGAGGATTCGTCTCTCCCGGTATAGGAAGTCGATGTCGCGCTGTAATCGGTTGGCCAACACCATAAGTCCCTGGCCAGAGCGGATTGAGAATTATTGGTAGTTAGACCAGTAGATTCTCGGATGGTCTTTAGCCACATCGGCATGACTTGTCAGTGTCACGCCCCGCTTCCCAGTGTACGGAGAAGTAGACGTGACGGGCCGCGACATATTTACCCAGAAGTAAACACGTTAAACGTAAATAAGCAATATAAATAAAAGCACAAGAATGACAGGAGATGTAATATAAACAACAACTTTTATTAACATTCTTTTTTTACATTACAACTGATTTGAAAAGGAAATATAAATGATGAAAGCAATGCCTAAACAGTGGTATACAAATGAAAAGGAAATAAGCACAAGTAAAAACTAAAAGTCTGGCTCCTCTGTGAACTGATCCAAGTCCTCCTGAGAGTCGGGTCCTCCTGACGAACATTCCAAGGAAAGAAAGAAAGAGGAATGTCGTCAGCGAACTAGCGCTCGATAAGTCCCAAAAGAAAGATAGGAATAGTACAAGTAAAAGGAATAGAACTGGTAATTGGTCCAAGTATATGTTTGTTATGCTAACGTAGTTTTTGTAGTTTGATACAGAATGTATCAGTATATACGAGAGGAGTCCAACTATCCCGTGGACTATGGGAACAGGAAAGTACAAGGCCCTGTCAAAACCTACGGGACAACGGCACAGGATGTTCATGTAGGTGTCTTTTAGTGTCTGTCATCGTGCCACTTTTAACATATTCCGTACTAGTCTACCCCGTTAAACCCCGTAATGTATATTGTATAGATTTGTAGTTATCAGACTTGTCGAGACCATGGATACAAGTTATTTCGTGTAGTCTGGTTCAGGATGTAAACAAGTAGTCATGTAGTCAAATCAAGTCATAGCCATGGTTCGGTCAAGTCATGTTGCATGATTGATATTGTTTTGGTATTCATATTCAAGTTTAAGTATACATGTTTGTGAAGGGTTATCCTAGCGCCCCGGCCAACTTCCGTGGCCAAATGCGGAACAAAATTTTTCTTGTGAACAAAACTTGGCACTAGACTAAACCCTAAAACCGGATCTTACCATAAAACCTACTTAGCAAAAGAAGAAGTGCTATCTACTATGATAGAAACCTCACCAAACGAACCAAGTCTTTCGGTCTTCGTTCTTCATCCTTAGCTCCTTGTATCCACCTTGAACTTGCTTGAACTCCAAAACCGGCTCCATCGGTCCATCGGGATCGAGTTTGTTCTCCGGCCTTCTTTTGTCGCAGATGATCCACCCGGTGAATATGATCCATGGCTCTAGCTCCTTGCTATGTGCCAAAGGGAGCAACTAGAGAACTTGAGATGCTAGTCCAAGTAGTCTAGGATGTAGTTTGGATGTCTAAGTGTTCTATCTCTTTCTAGCCTCTTCACTTATATCTCAACACATGAGAAATGTAGTGAAGAGGAAGAAGATGAAGGTGGAGGAGAAAGCTAGAGGAGGGATGAGATGGGAGCTCAAGAGAAAAATGAATCAAGCATGAGAGAGAAAATAATACACAAAGGTTTTGTATGCTATTTTCTTTCATTAAACAATAGCAACCATGCTTCAATAGTAAACCCAAAATGAATTATAAATTCATTTGACTACTATTGAAGCATGGTCACCTCTTTTCCTCCCATACCCTTTACTTTACACCTCATTTCCAATTATCAAATAAAAGGAAAATACATAATGAGGTGGCCACCTTCTAGAAGGAAATCTGTAGTAAATACGGATTTCAGTCTACTGTACAAATATACCGGCAATCAGATAAAAATCCGAACGCCCAAAAGAGATAGAATAACGCGAAGAACGTAATACCAGAATATATATATCGAAATACATATACGTAAATTATTAAATCAATACCTGATTTAATAATCCGGCTTAAACCCGAACCGGCTAGTATTACAAACTGTCCGATCGAAAATCCGAGTACCAAATACATCAATCGATCGAACCCTGCACGTATCCAATACGGCTACTATATCGTTTTGCCTGGATCAGGGAAACCCTCTGTGTGGGACTCTAAAGACTCGACAGTACTCTGGCAGTGGGTTTAACCACAAGCACGTCAGCGGCACTAGCTGTACGTAATGGCTGCCTAGATACTTGTCGAAAAGGAAGGCCGACGAGCAAGCTTGTCCGAACTCCTACTGAGCGTATCCGTGACAATATCCATACAGTCCGGTCTTTTCGTCAAAGAGTATCGCATACCGGGTCTAGGGGTGGGTGAACATCAGACCCTAACAACCTGATAAGTCGTGCCGACGTGGCTCAGGACCAATCCGGGAAACTACTGATCAACCTATCAGCAAATCCCAAGTGCCTTGACCAAGGTCTTATGGTCCTGACCAATCGAATCACAGTGCGATATTGACTCTCTATACCGGGAGAGACGAATCCACGACAATCGCTCACTGCCTCCATGTGGCTCGGGACTGAACCCAACCAAAACCTGTTTGCACGACTCAGTAGAGCTGTGGTAGGGTAGTGATCAAAGTTCAGTGGGAACTCACACGAGACAAATGCCGATCTTGGGTCCAAAGACTAACCTGTACACATGTCACCTGAGAACTTCCATCTGACGATAGGTATAGTACCACATGGAAGTTCTCGGCGAGTCCGTCCAGTGCATCCACACCCAGTGAGCACCTGTATACGATCTTAAGTGCATCAGACCAATGGCTACGGGACCAACCATCCCCCGACGGGGCTAGAAACGTACACACCAGTCTACTCTGGAGTATCAATGCCCAGTCTCGATACTCACGCGACTAGGGACCATTTAAGAATGTGCTTATGGACTACCCTGTTCCCACGAGTATGATCGTCATCACAACGTAGGTAGTCAAGCAAGATCCTAGGGGCTTTATCAACATGTAATCGCAATATGTAATAACGAGTATGACATATGCCATGTTAAGATAAAGACAAACCACAATAGTATACTACCGTATCGAGTCTTTATCAATATGTGCAAACCAGATATAATAACAATAAATACACATATCCCTATAAAGATAAGTCAAATAATATACTATAATACTGAGCAAGATTGTTCTGTACATACATATCCCTAGTATCCATATGTATACATATACAATACTGGCCTCTAGGGTATATACATCCAACAATCTCCCACTTGCACTAAAGGCCAGTGATTGGTATACCGAATACCCAACGTCTGCTCTAAGGCCAGCTGCTGGCGTACCGCATACCCAACATCCCCAAAAGTCGCTCGAACTGTGCTTGAGGGAGGGCCTTTGTAAATGGATCCGCTGTGTTGTCTTTCGTATCTACTCTCCGGACCTCGATCTCCTGGAGATCTACGATCTCCCTGATCAGGTTATACCGCCTTAAGATGTGCCTGGATTTCTGATGGGACCGTGGTTCCTTCGCTAAAGCTATAGCCCCATTGTTATCACAATACACTGGTATAGGATCAACAATAGACGGAACCGCCTGAAGTTCAGCTATGAACTTCTTTATCCAGACCGCCTCTTTTGCGGCATCGCTCGAAGCAATGTATTCATCCTCAATCGTCGAGTCTGCGACGGTATCCTGTTTGGAACTCTTCCAACATACCGTCCCTCCGTTGAGGGTAAACACAAAACCCGAGACAGACTTGCTGTCATCCTTGTCACTCTGGAAGCTTGAGTCGGTAAAGGACTCGACCCTGAGGTCTCCATTACCGTAAATCAGGAACATCTCCTTAGTCCTTCTCAGGTACTTGAGAATATTCTTTACTGCTGTCCGTGGTCCTCACCTGGGGCTGACTGATACCGGCTCACCACGCTTAGCGCGTAAGCTACATCTGGTCTAGTACATAGCATCGCATACATTATAGATCCTATCACCGAAGCGTAGGGTATAGTGCTCATGCGAACCCTCTCCTCATCAGTCTTGGGAGACATCTTCTTGGAGAGGGTGATTCCGTGCAATGCGGGTATGTTCCCGCGCTTGGAATCTTCTGTACTAAATCTCTTTAGTACAGTCTCTATGTACCCGGACTGCGAAAGTCCCAGTAATCTCTTGGATCTATCTCTGTAGATCTTGATCCCCAGAATGTACGAGGTATCACCTAGGTCTTTCATAGAGAACCTTTGTGATAAGAATAGCTTGACCGACTGTAGCATAGGAATGTCATTTCCTATCAAAAGAATGTCGTCCACGTACAAGACTAGGAACACAACAGTTCGTCCTACAATCTTCTTATAAATACATAGCTCATCTTTGTAAGTCGATGTACAGCACCCCAGTACTTGTGGGGAGGCGGAATTTTCAAAAACGAACTTGTTTAGTGAACAAACATCGACTAACCGCTTGAATCGAAGCTAAACGATAACTAACTACAAACATAGAGTTTCTATGCTACTATGTTTTAGGGATTATACCTAATGAATCGTGTCCTTCGTCTTTGCGAATTCCACCTCCTCCTCGGCCTTCTCGAAGTAGTAGACGATCCACCCGAGAGCTTTACTCCAAGCTTAGCCTCTAAACTTGAGGCAACTAACCTTCTTTAAGTGCTAATCAAAGAAGCTAGGTGATGTAGAGTGAGGGTTATGGTTTAATTAGTCTAACTAATCCTTGTACTCAACACATGAGAGGGGAGGATTAGGGTTTGAAGAGGGAGAGCTTGAGGAGAGAGAAGGTGAAGATAATAGTGAAGTGAGAAGAATGAGTTATCATAATATATATCAAGCATTTCTTTTTATCAAGAAAAGAAAAGAAATCATTTTACAACCATGCTTGATAAATATCTTGTGGTGATTCATCTCCATGAGTCATTAAGCAATTATGAAGCATTAATGACATGGATGAATCATCCATATGACTCACTAATCTCATTCAATGTATATGCCACCTAAACCTCCTTAGTCACCATCTTCTAGAAGCTTCTCGCGCAATTACGAGAATGCCTCTCCTTTCCGCAAAAATATGGAAAAACTTTAGACTGTATAAATCCAATAACCGGATACCAGTAACTGGCTTAAACCAAAGCCGACTGGTAAAAACTGTCCGAAAGTCGTACGTGCGTAAACACACGTATGCGTCCGAACCCTTGTCGTAAAACCATACGACCTCTATATCGTTTCGCCTGGAGTACGGAAACTCTCTGTGTGGGACTCTAGAGACTCGACTACTACGCTGGCAGTGGGTTTAACCACAGACCGCAAGCGGCACTAGCTGTACGTAACGGTCCCCAGGTAGATGTCGATAAGAAGGCCGATGAGGAAACCCATCCGAACTCCTACTGAGTCTGATGTGACAATCTCCATACAGTCCGGTCCATTCGTCTTAGACTATCGCATATCGGGCCTAGAGGGGCGGCAAGCGTCAGTCCCCTAATTGCGGTATAAGTCGTGTCGGAGGGAAGCCCATTACACCCTGAGAAACTACTGGAACCTACCAGCAAATCTCGCTTGCCCTGGCCAGGGACTTTGCGTAATGGCTCTCTGACACAGCGCGATATCAACCCCCAATACCGGGAGAGACGAATCCTGTCTAACCGCCACTGCCTCCAAGTGCTCGGGACTGCACCCAACTGCTACCTGTTTGCACGACTCCTTTGAGCCGTGGTAGGGTAGCAATCTAAGAACAGTGGGACACACTCTAGGCGAAGTAGCAGTGTCAAGTCTGCGGACTATGCTGTACTCATGTCACCTGGGAACTGTTCACTGACGACTGGTATAAAACCAACCAACAGTTCCCTGTGAGTCCTGTCCGGTGTACCCGTAACCTAACGAGCACCTGCATACTATCTCCAGTACGACGTACTGACGGCTGTGGGACAGACCATCTCCCCAACTGGGATGAGAAGCGTACACACTAGTCTACTCCGGAGTATCGATGCCCTGTCTCGATAATCTAACGACTAGGGACCTGAATAAGGATGTGCTTGTAGACTACCCAGCCCCCACTAGTGTGACTGCCATCATAACGCCGGTAGTCAAGCAAGATCCTAAGAGCTCTATCAATACGTATACTCACATATTAAGATAGAAAAACCAAGTAGCATACTACCATGTTTAGCAAGACTGTTATATACATGTGAATATCCCAAGCTTCCATTAAGTAATATACAAACTAGTATGATACAGTAATGGCCTTCTAGGGCATAAACACTAACAATCTCCCACTTGCACTAGGGCCATGTACTGGCGTATCGCAGACCGATGATCTCGAGTAGCCTCTCGAACTGAATCTGAGGTAGGGCCTTCGTGAATGGATCAGCAATGTTCTCTTCAGAAGCAACTCTCCGAACCTCGATCTCCTGACGATCAATGATCTCCCTGATCAGGTGATACCGCCTTAAGATGTGTCTGGACTTCTGATGGGACCTTGGTTCCTTCGCTAAAGCTATAGCCCCGTTGTTTTCGCAATACAGAGGTATTGGATCAACAATGGTAGGAACCACCTGAAGTTTTGTTAGGAACTTCTTCATCCAGACTGCTTCTTTTGCGGCATCGCAAGCAGCTATATACTCCGCTTCCATCGTCGAGTCAGCAACGGTGTCCTGCTTGGAGCTCTTCCAGCACACCGCCCCTCCATTGAGGGTAAAGACATAACCCGACATGGACTTGGAATCGTCCTTATCACTCTGAAAGCCGGAATCAGCAAAGGCCTCCAACCTGAGGTCTTTTCCGCCGTAAACCAAGAACATCTCCTTAGTCCTTCTCAGGTACTTGAGAATGTTCTTTACTGCTATCCAGTGCTTCTCCCCTGGGTCTGACTGATACCGGCTTACCACGCTCAGTGCGTAAGCTACATCTGGTCTGGTACACAATATCGCATACATTATAGAGCCTACCGCAGAAGCGTAGGGTATAATAGACATGCGTTCCCTTTCCAAATCAGTCTTGGGAGACATCTCTTTGGAGAGAGTGATTCCGTGACAAGCCGGTAGATTACCGCGCTTAGAATCTTCCATACTGAATCTTTTCAGTACAGTGTCGATATACCTGGACTGCGAAAGTCCCAACATCCTCTTGGATCTATCACGATAGATCCGGATCCCCAGAATATAAGAGGCATCACCCAGGTCTTTCATGGAGAACCTGTGTGACAAGAATCCTTTGACAGATTGTAGCATAGGAATGTCATTTCCTATCAATAGAATGTCATCCACATACAAGACGAGGAATACGACACTTCTGGCTACAACTTTACTATATATACACGGTTCATCTGGATTTTTGATAAAGTCATATTCTTTGACTGTCTCATCAAAACAGATGTTCCAACTCCGCGATGCCTGCTTTAGTCCATAAATGGACTTAAGCAGCTTGCATACTTTCCCGCTGCTCCCACTCTGATTGAAACCTTCTGGCTGATCCATATAGACGCACTCTTCTAAATTTCCATTCAGAAAAGCCGTCTTTACGTCCATCTGCCAGATTTCATAATCATGGAAGGCAGCAATAGCAAAAAGGACCAGAATGGATTTGAGCATAGCCACTGGAGAAAAAGTTTCGTCATAGTCCAAACCAGGTCTTTGACGAAAACCCTTTGCAACAAGTCTAGCCTTATAGGTTTCCACCTGTCCATCTACACCAATCTTTTTCTTGAAGATCCATTTGCATCCTATGGGTTTTACCCCATCTGGAGCAAAGTCCAAAGTCCATACTTTGTTGGTGTACATGGACTCCATTTCGGTCCGCATTGCATCTAGCCATCGTACCGAGTCGCCGCTCTGGATGGCCTGCTGGAAGTCAGTAGGTTCATCATCATCTATGATGCAATCCTCTCTATCCCCATCTATAAGAAAACCGTAGTATCTCTCAGGCGGATGAGACGGCCTACTACTCCTGCGGAGGGGTGCGGGAATGTCCTGTTCTTCTTGAACTATCGGTTCTACCAAACTTTCAGTAGCAGTTTGTGGTTCTGGAATTTCTTCCAGTTCTATTTCGCTCCCACTTATTTCCTTTTCTAAAAACTGATATTCTAGAAAATGGGTATTACGAGAAACAAACACCTTTTGTTCCTCTGCGTAATAGAATAGATACCCCTTGGAGTTCTTTGGATATCCCACAAACTGACACTTTACTGATCGTGCTTCGAGCTTGTCCACATGCTGCTTTTTAACAAAAGCTGGACATCCCCATATTTTCAGATACTGAAGATAGGGTTTCTTCCCACTCCACATTTGATATGGCGTGGTAGGCACAGTCTTGGTAGGAACCATGTTCAAAAGATATGCCGCTGATTCTAGCGCATAACCCCAGAAAGATCGCGGTAACTCAGCATTACTCATAATGGATCGTACCATATCCAATAGGGTTCGATTCCGTCTCTCCGATACACCGTTATGCTGTGGAGTGTATGGAGGAGTAAGCTGAGAGAGAATTCCTTTCTCTTTTAAGTAACCTAGGAACTCGGCACTCAAGTATTCACCACCTCGATCAGATCTAAGTGTCTTGATACTTTTGCCGGTTTAGTTTTCTACTTCATTCTTATACTCTTAGAATTTCTCAAAAGCCTCGGATTTATGTTTCATCAGATAAATGAATCCGTATCTTGAGTAATCATCCGTGAAAATAATGAAATAGGAAAAACCACCTCTTGCATGTGTAGACAATGGACCACATACATCGCTGTGTATGAGTCCTAAGAGCTCGCTCGCTCTTACTCCTTGTCCAGTGAATGGAGTCTTTGTCATCTTTCCTTTGAGACAAGATTGACAAGTGTCATAAGTTTGATATTCGAATGAGTCTAAATATCCTTCTCTATGCAACTTAGTCAACCTTCTCTCATTGATATGACCCAGTCTATAATGCCATAAGAAAGCTTTATTTAAATCTAGAGACTTTCTTTTTAGTGTGTTCTGGACATTGAAAATTTGGAGTTGGTTTAAAACATATATACCGTTATTTAGAGTACCGGACCCAATCAAACCATGATTAAGGTGGATGTGAACAACATCTCTTACAAACGTGAAATCATAACCTTTATTTGATAACAAGGAAACTGATATGATATTACACGTTAAGCTTGGTACAAAATAACAGTTATGTAAAACCAAAATGTGTCCACTCGTCAATCCTAGATGATAATCCCCGACGGACGCAGCTCCCACGCTAGCTCCGTTAGCAACCTTTAGGGTCATATCACCTTCCTTTAGCACTCTACGGTTTCTCAGTGCCTGCAATGAATTGCAAATATGAGATCCTGATCCGGTATCCAATACCCAGGAAGTAGAGTTGATCGACAGACAATTCTCAATTACAAACACACCTGAGGTCGAAGCCACAGCTTGCTTCGGTTCCTGGTTCTTGGCGTTCCACGCCTTGCAATCCTTCTTCCAGTGCCCTTTCCTGTGACAATGGAAGCACTCATCCTGGCCCACTACCGGTACCGCAAACTTTTTCTTTCCCTTCCCTCCCACCTTAGTAACACCTCCTCTAGGTCTGGGGACGGCCTTCTTCTTCCTTCCTTTGGCCCTAGCCTTGGACCCGGAAGAAGATGCACCGCCAACAAACATAGCGGGTGTTTCCCTTGCCTTCTGCAAGGTGCCCTCTGCACTCCTTAACATGTTCAGGAGTTCCGGAAGTTCAACTTCTTTTCCTTGAAGGTTGAAGTTTAGGATAAACTGGGCGTAGGTGGGAGGAAGGGACTGGAGAATAAGGTCTGTATATAGCTCATTATCCAAAGTCGTCCCAAGGTCTGCGAGCTCTTCAATATAGCCGATCATATTTAGGACATGTTCTCCTACCGATGACCCGACAGCCAACCTCGCTCGAAACAAGTTCTTAGAGGTCTCGTATCTTGCTATACGAGATTGCTCTCCATAAAGTTCCTTTGTATGGAGAAATATGCCATCTAGGGTCATATCCTCGTGCCTCCTCTGATGTTCATTGTTCATTGAGGCAAGCACGATGCACTTGGCTTTCGCGCAATCTAAATCCCAGGTTTTGCGGATTTCCTTATCCGCATTGCTGGATTTAGGACTAGGGACAGCAGGTGCCGTAGCGGAGAGGATGTACCCCAATTTGTCATAGGTCAAAGCCATTTTGACATTCCGCAGCCAATCTTTATAGCTTGGCCCTGTCAGTATATTTTTCTTCAAAAGTAACTTAAGTCCAGTCATTTTCAGGGTCGCTGCAATTAGGAGAGAGAGAAGAAAACTCTTTAGCATGATGCTCTTGCAAGTTTAGAGTGGTTTTTAGTTTATCTAAACTGGATGGCTCCCACTGTTTCTCGAATCCTTCCTCAAACCAGAAAAGAAGAATTAGCCAGGACTATTCTCACCGTACAATACTTGCTTAACCGTTCAGCCAGGCCAGTGTCAATACTTCGAGGGAGGTTTTCCAACGCTTTCGCGAAGTTCCTTAAAAATAACCTCTTTTCTCTGGGGGCGTAACCCCGCTGACACTTTTCTGGACACCTACTTGGTTTATAGCATTGATCGTTAAGTGACGAATATCCTGATAAGTAGCATATACTCACAGTAGGATCGGGATCTAAATATCATCGTATGATAATGTTGAAGGAATCCTACCAACATTCATCAAACTCCAAATGGTATGCATCTCTTTGCAAATTTCAGTTTCTTTAGAAATTCCCGATATTTATTTTTGCCCCATGCTCTTATGACCTTGGCGTTGGTCAAAATATCATAAGTCACATGTCAAGTTCTACCCATCATTATCTTGTTAATTTGAACCCATTCGTACATATCCTTGACGTTGGCCAAAATGATCATACGACTGTCCCAAACTAACTCATCTATCTATGCAACAAATGAATACCCAGCAGCTACCAAACACTATGCCTTGGCGTTGGTCAAAATACATAGCTTGAATACTACTGAATACCCAGATGAAATGACGGAGGGTTACGAATGGTTTTGGCGAAACCGTGAACGTAGTGAACTTGATATAACCGAAGGAACCTGATAGCTTTTAAAAGGAGTGGTTAAGTCTCCGCATTTAAAAATATCTGTTTTAAAATTAACCGAGTGGTTTCTTTTAAATTGTTCCAACGATTTAAACTTTGGTTTGTTTTTCTTTGCATTATAGATAATTCGTCCCATCATTAACCTATCATTGCAGAAAACAACGAAAATACAACGTCCTCTTATGCCATCCGCATTCGCCACGGGGTCCCGTCATCACCCGTTAGGTTACTTAACTAAAGACAGAGCGGGGGCTGGGCTAGCGCGGGTGTAAAACATAAGTGACGTCTAAATAGCTATCATATATAGATATTGTACATTCGTCAGACGCAATAATAGGCATTCCAGATCACAGATGAACTTTATTGGATTTGCAAGCAATCCGTGTTTGTTTTGAGCCTGCAACAAAAGACGGATTACACAGTTGTGATGAATAGCCATTACCCCACCCAAGACCCCAACGGGTACGGCAAACTACCCGCCCGGCAGTTTGTGCACCCCACCTTGGGTCTGTCCTAGGAGCAAAAACAGTAAAATGAAATAATACAACGGTGGCTACAACCGCAACCTGGATGTGCCCCGCAAAATAATATTACAACAAATTACATTTACATCAAATGAATTAAATAATAACCAATCACATAACCCCGGCTAATCATCACAACAGTCCAACACAGTTCATATCCACAAACAGTAAAAACCATTACAGAAATGTGCAACCCCCTGCCAACCGACATACTAGCAGTTAGGGGAGGTTTACGAACACATTATACAAACACAGATATAATCCAATAAGCAAATACTGTATAATTTCGATCGATTAAACACATTTAATATTGCTCCAATACTTCTCTGTAAACTTGAAACCTGAGCAAAATTAAAAATACCAGAAAATCCCAAATATCACAGAGAACCATCACAAGAAAAATGGGTCCCTGAATCGTTAACTCGGCTGCGGAAGCACGGCGGGATCTGTGCTATCCGCCGCGGTTCCGCGGCGCCATAGGCGATTCAGGGGACCAAATTTTTTGTGTGTTCTACTACTGTCATTTTAAGCTTTCTGAACATCCCTGAAAAATTTTTGGACTTCATTTATAAATCGACAGAAACTTGATATTTTAGGGTTTTCCGGTTTCGTTTTTTCCGTTCGAAATTCATACAAATTTGCAAAAAAGTTATTTATTGTTTAGCGAGACTCTGATACCACTGTAAGTCGATGTCCAACACCCCAGTACTTGTGGGGAGGCGGAATTTTCAAAAACGAACTTGTTTAGTGAACAAACATCGACTAACCGCTTGAATCGAAGCTAAACGATAACTAACTACAAACATAGAGTTTCTATGCTACTATGTTTTAGGGATTATACCTAATGAATCGTGTCCTTCGTCTTTGCGAATTCCACCTCCTCCTCGGCCTTCTCGAAGTAGTAGACGATCCACCCGAGAGCTTTACTCCAAGCTTAGCCTCTAAACTTGAGGCAACTAACCTTCTTTAAGTGCTAATCAAAGAAGCTAGGTGATGTAGAGTGAGGGTTATGGTTTAATTAGTCTAACTAATCCTTGTACTCAACACATGAGAGGGGAGGATTAGGGTTTGAAGAGGGAGAGCTTGAGGAGAGAGAAGGTGAAGATAATAGTGAAGTGAGAAGAATGAGTTATCATAATATATATCAAGCATTTCTTTTTATCAAGAAAAGAAAAGAAATCATTTTACAACCATGCTTGATAAATATCTTGTGGTGATTCATCTCCATGAGTCATCAAGCAATTATGAAGTATTAATGACATGGATGAATCATCCATATGACTCACTAATCTCATTCAATGTATATGCCACCTAAACCTCCTTAGTCACCATCTTCTAGAAGCTTCTCGCGCAATTACGAGAACGCCCCTCCTTTCCGCAAAAATACGGAAAAACTTTAGACTGTATAAATCCAATAACCAGATACCAGTAACTGGCTTAAACCAAAGCCGACTGGTAAAAACTGTCCGAAAGTCGTACGTGCGTAAACACACGTATGCGTCCGAACCCTTGTCGTAAAACCATACGACCTCTATATCGTTTCGCCTGGAGTACGGAAACTCTCTGTGTGGGACTCTAGAGACTCGACTACTACGCTGGCAGTGAGTTTAACCACAGACCGCAAGCGGCACTAGCTGTACGTAACGGTCCCCAGTAGATGTCGATAAGAAGGCCGATGAGGAAACCCATCCGAACTCCTACTGAGTCTGATGTGACAATCTCCATACAGTCCGGTCCGTTCGTCTTAGACTATCGCATATTGGGCCTAGGGGGGCGGCAAGCGTCAGTCCCCTAATAGCGGTATAAGTCGTGTCGGAGGGAAGCCCATTACACCCTGAGAAACTACTGGAACCTACCAGCAAATCTCGCTTGCCCTGGCCAGGGACTTTGCGTAATGGCTCTCTGACACAGCGCGATATCAACCCCCAATACCGGGAGAGACGAATCCTGTCTAACCGCCACTGCCTCCAAGTGCTCGGGACTGCACCCAACTGCTACCTGTTTGCACGACTCCTTTGAGTCGTGGTAGGGTAGCAATCTAAGAACAGTGGGACACACTCGAGGCGAAGTAGCAGTGTCAAGTCTGCGGACTATGCTGTACTCATGTCACCTGGGAACTGTTCACTGACGACTGGTATAAAACCAACCAACAGTTCCCTGTGAGTCCTGTCCGGTGTACCCGTAACCTAACGAGCACCTGCATACTATCTCCAGTACGACGTACTGACGGCTGTGGGAAAGACCATCTCCCCAACTGGGATGAGAAGCGTACACACTAGTCTACTCCGGAGTATCGATGCCCTGTCTCGATAATCTAACGACTAGGGACCTGAATAAGGATGTGCTTGTAGACTACCCAGCCCCTACTAGTGTGACTGCCATCATAACGCCGGTAGTCAAGCAAGATCCTAAGAGCTCTATCAATACGTATACTCACATATTAAGATAGAAAAACCAAGTAGCATACTACCATGTTTAGCAAGACTGTTATATACATGTGAATATCCCAAGCTTCCATTAAGTAATATACAAACTAGTATGATACAGTAATGGCCTTCTAGGGCATAAACACTAACAATCTTCGTCCTTGATGAAGTCAAAGTACTTGACTGTTTCATCAAAACAGATGTTTCAGCTCCGCGATACTTGCTTCAATCCATAAATGGATTTGAGCAGCTTACACACCTTCCCGCTGCTCCCACTGTCTACAAAACCTTCTGGCTGATCCATATAAACGCACTCTTCTAAACTTCCGTTTAGAAAAGCCGTTTTTACGTCCATTTGCCAGATCTCATAGTCATGGAAGGCAGCAATAGCGAGCAGGATCCTAATGGATTTGAGCATAGCTACTGGAGAAAAGGTCTCGTCATAATCCACTCCTGGTCTTTGACGAAAACCTTTTGCAACGAGTCTAGCCTTATAGGTTTCCACCTGCCCATCTACACCAAGTTTTTTCTTGTAAATCCATTTGTATCCAACGGGTTTTACCGCAGGTGGAGCAATTTATAGGGTCCACACTTTATTGGTGTACATGGACTCCATTTCAGATTGCATAGCATCCAGCCACTTATCAGAGTCCCTACTGATAATGGCATGTCTGAAACTAGTAGGATCATCTTCTTCCAAGATGCAATCCTCTCGATCCCCATCTACTAGAAAACCGTAGTATCTCTCGGGCGGATGAGAAATCCTACTAGATCTACGGAGTGGCTGAGGTTCGTCGGATATAACTGAATCTTGCGGTTCCACCAAATCTTCAGTTATAGTTTGTGTTTCTGGAACTTCATCTAGTCCTACTGCGCTCCCACCGGTTTCTTTTGCAAGAAACTGCCATTCTAAAAATTTGGCATTTCGAGAAACAATGATCCTTTGTTCCTCTGCGTGGTAGAATAGATACCCATTAGAATTCTTTGGATATCCCACAAACTTACACAAAACTGACCGTGCCTCAAGTTTGTCCGGGTTCTGCTTTTTGATATAAGCAGGGCAACCCCAAATCTTAACACGTTTAAGATACAAACTCTTACCACTCCATATTTCATACGGAGTTTTAGGCACGGATTTGGATGGAACTTGATTCAAAAGATGTGCCGCTGTTTGAAGTGCATATCCCCAGAATGAAAGAGGCAACTCGGCATTACTTATCATAGAGCGAACCATATCCAATAGGGTACGATTCCTCCGCTCCGATACACCGTTGTGTTGTGGTGTGTAAGGAGGAGTAAGTTGAGAGAGAATTCCATTCTCTTTTAAGTAATCTAGGAATTCCGTGCTCAAATACTCCCATCCCCTGTCAGATCGGAGGATCTTAATACTTTTGCCAGTCTGGTTCTCTACTTCGTTTCTGAATTCTCTGAATTTCTCAAAAGTTTCAGATTTGTGTTTCATAAGATACACATATCCGAATCTAGAGAGATCGTCAGTGAATGTGATGAAATACGAGAACCCACCCCTTGCATGTATAGACATCGGACCACACACATCACTGTGTATGAGTCCCAAGAGCTCTGTTGCTCTTTCCCCGTGTCCGGTGAATGGAGATTTTGTCATCTTTCCTTTGAGACAAGATTGACAAGTTTCATAAGATGAAAATTCAAACGTATCTAAAAGTCCATCTTTATGCAACTTACTCAGCCTTTTCTCTCCGATATGACCAAGTCTACAATACCACAAGTAGGATTCGTTCGTATCTGAACTCTTCCTCTTGCGTGTGTTTTGTACATTGAGCACTGTATTCTGATTTAGAACATAGATACCATTACACAGTGTACCTTCTGCAACCAGTACCTTATCAAGGTAAATGTTCATGATATTTCTATCAAGAACAAAGTTATATCCATCTTTATCAAGTAAAGAAACTGATATAATGTTGCAAAGCATGGAAGGTACATAGTAGCAATTGTTCAAAATCATAGCATTGCCATTTGGCAATACTAGGTGATATTCACCGACGGCTGCAGCATTAACTTGTGCTCCGTTCCCTACTCTGTGGGACATATCACCAGGTCCAACTATCCTACTTTTTCTCAGTCCCTGCAATAAATTACAGGATATAAGATCCTGATCGAGGCAGGACTGACCGAAAAATAGTTCTCAACTACAAGAACACCTGAAGAAGACGTAACGGTATGCTTCTTCTTCGATGGGGTTATCATGGAATTTAAACTTTTCTCTTTCTCTTGCTCATACTTATGACAGTTGTCGTAAGTTAGAGCCGAACCGACGTTCCCCACCCCCGAATAAGAATTCGGATCGGTCAAGCGATACAATTTATTATCTTGATTAGGGCGTGAAATAGTTGCTACCTGGAGAGAGAGGGAAAACACTCAGCGTGCGCTCTTGCAAGATTAGATTGGTTTATTAAATTATCTAATCAGGATGGCTCTCACTGTTTCCTCAAATTCTTCTTCAAACCCTAAAAGAAAAACTAGTCATGATTAATCGCACGTCACAATACTTGCTTAACCTTTCAGCCAGGCTGGTGTTGGTACTACGAGAGAGATTTTCTAACGCTTTCGCGAAGTTCCTTAATTACATAACCTCTTTTCCCTGGAGGCGTAGCCCCGCTAACACCGTTCTAGACACCTACTTGGTTTATAGCATTGATTGTTAAGCGAAAAAATCTCCCAAGAGTAATCCTACTCATCAGTGGGATCGGGATCCAACTATCATTGTGTGATGCACTAGATAGAATCCACTCTAGTCACCACACTCCAGAAGGTATGCTAAATCTGCAAGTTTCCTGTATGTTTGAAACTCCCGATGTGGTTTTTGCCCCTAACGACTTGTGACCTTGACACAGTCAACATATCATAAGTAGCTAGCCAAGTTCAACCCGTCATTGTCCAAGATTGCATTAGACTCACCCGCATGACCCTTGACACAGTCAAAATGGTCATACAACTGTCCTAACCAATCGCATCATGTGCCGCAAACAAGTATTTCTCAGCTACCATACACTACGCCTTGACACAGTCAACATACGCAGCATGAATACCAAGTAACACTTATAAGAGATGACGGAGGGCTACGGCTGGGTTTTTGGCAAAAAACCCGTTAACGTAATGAACTTGATATCGTTGAAGGAACCTGAGTAGTTTTATAAATATATAGTGGCGAAAACCTTTGCTAAAGAGGTCACTCCCTGTGAAGGGATCTCGGCTCTTTCCTCGTCGAATGAGGTGCAGGATATTCCAAAATGAATACCATGATGCAAAGCAAAAATTAATCGACTATAGTGAAGTTATTACCCTGATGCAAACTTTTACTCAAGGGGTCACTCCTGGTGAAGGGATCTCGGCCCTTACCTCGTTGAATGAGGTGCAGGATATTCTAAACTGAATACCACTGTGCAAAGCAAAAGTGAACGTCTGTAATGACAGTTTTTAAAGCTTGGTTCCAATAACATCTTTTAGGTTTATTATCTTGCATTAATCAAAATCAATGCGGTCTCATTAATTTGTAACCTATCACACCAGAAAAGAACGAAAATAAAATGTACGTATATGCCACGGGGCGAATGCGGAGCCGCAAATAAAACCCGACGTTTCCGGCCGTGTGGATAGCCTATGCAATGAAAACCTGTACCCCCTACGAGTGCGGCGAATAGCCCTGCCAATTCTAGAATGAGCCCCTTCCGTCTCGACGCCATGAGAATGAAACCCCTCAGTCTTTACGCTATGAGATGCTGGCTTGTTGCCTTTTAGAATCCGGCTATTCGTGCACTCCACCGCAGGGTAATCCTAGTACTGAATAAGAAAATAATATATACAAACGGTGATATCGACCTCAACCCGGTCGTGCCCCAAAATAATATACAACCCGGCAAAGACGACAGTCCACATGTCGGACGCTCGTCCCGCAATAACAAATGTACAAATGAATTTAAACAGTACCAACAACATTGCAACACTTGCTATCCATCACGACTATCCAACCACAATCACAGAACAAGCACATAACATCAACGCGAATGTCACGTTCGCAAAACCCGTCTAAAGGAACATATAGCGATTAGACGAGTTTTACCGATCGAGTGCCATTCCCGGTCGCAGATAAAAGTGAATGTACTGAAAATAAAATATGTATTTTAAAATTACGATCGACTAAACTTTCCAAGTAGGCCCCAAGTATTTAAACCAACATTGTAACAAATCTGGGCCCAAATATAATTATTCCAGAAACCACAATTTCAAAAATAAGAGGCCCAGAAGAAATTTTGTTCACGTGGGCCCCAAAACGGCCGCGGAACCGCCGCCAATAGGGGGTTTTCGCGGCGGTTCAGCGGTAGTTTGGAGGGATCACATGACCAATTTTCTTCTGTCGTCTTAAAAAATCCTGCATGATTTTCTGAGACCATAAAATTGATTTTTCGAGCACTTTTAAAAATCGACAGAAACTACATGAATTGAAATGCGGTTTTTGAAATTTTTAGTCGATCGTTATTCTAAACATGTTTAAACAAGCTAGTATAGGTTTTATGGGATGGCTCTGATACCATGAAGGGTTACCCTAGCGCCCCGGCCAACTCCCGTGGCCAAATACGGAACAAAAATTTTCTTGCGAACAAAACTTGGCGCTAGACTAAATCCTAAAACCGGATCTTACTATAAAACTTACTTAGCAAAAGAAGAAGTGCTATCTACTATGATAGAAACCTCACCAAACGAACCAAGTCCTTCGGGCTTCGTTCTTCATCCTTAGCTCCTTGTATCCACCTTGAACTTGCTTGAAATCCAAAACCGGCTCCATCGGTCCATCGGGATCGAGCTTGTTTCCGGCCTTCTTTTGTCGCAGATGATCCACCCGGGGAATATGATCCATGGCTCTAACTCCTTACTATATGCCAAAGGGAGCAACTAGAGAACTTGGGATGCTAGTCCAAGTAGTCTAGGATGTAGTTTGGATGTCTAAGTGTTCTATCTCTTTCTAGCCTCTTCACTTGTATCTCAACACATGAGAAATGTAGTGAAGAGGAAGAAGATGAAGGTGGAGGAGAAAGCTAGCGGAGGGAGGAGATGAGAGCTCAAGAGAAAAATGAATCAAGCATGAGATAGAAAATAACACACAAAGGTTTTGTATGCTATTTTCTTTCATTAAACAATAGCAACCATGCTTCAATTGTAGACCCAAAATGAATTATAAATTCATTTGACTACTATTGAAGCATGGCACCTCTTTTCCTCCCATACCCTTTACTTTACACCTCATTTCCAATTATCAAATAAAAGGAAAATATATAATGAGGTTGCCACCTTCTAGAAGGAAATCTGTAGTAAATACGGATTTCAGTCTACTGTACAAATATACCGGCAATCAGATAAAAATCCGAAGCCCAAAAGAGATAGAATAACACGAAGAACGTAATACTAGAATATATATATCGAAATATATATACGTAAATTATTAAACCAATACCTGATTTAATAATCCGGCTCAAACCCGAGCCGGCTAGTATTACAAACTGTCCGATCGAAAATCCGAGTACCAAGTACATCAATCGATCGAACCCTGCACGTATCCAATTCAGCTACTACATCGTTTTGCCTGGATCAGGGAAACCCTCTGTGTGGGACTCTAAAGACTCGACAGTACTCTGGCAGTGGGTTTAACCACAAGCACGTCAGCGGCACTAGCTGTATCTAACGGCTGCCCAGGTACCTGTCGAAAAGGAAGGCCGACGGGCAAGCTCGTCCGAACTCCTACTGAGCGTATCCGTGACAATATCCATACAGTCCGGTCTCTTCGTCAAAGAATATCGCATACCGGGTCTAGGTGGTGGTGAACGTCGGACCCTAACAACCTGATAAGTCGTGCCGACGTGGCTCAGGACCAATCCGGGAAACTACTGATCAACCTATCAGTAAATCCCAAGTTCCTTGGCCAAGGTCTTATGGTCCTGACCAATCGAATCACAGTGCGATATTGACTCTCTATACCGAGAGAGACGAATCCCCGACAATCGCTCACTGCCTCCATGTGGCTCGGGACTGAACCCAACCAAAACTTGTTTGCATGACTTAGTAGAGCCGTGGTAGGGTAGTGATCAAAGTTCAGTGGGAACTCACACGAGACAAATGCCGATCTCGGGTCCAAAGACTAACCTGTACACATGTCACCTGAGAACTTCCATCTGACGATAGGTATAGTACCACATGGAAGTTCTCGGCGAGTCCGTACAGTGCACCCACACCCAGTGAGCACATGTATACGATCTTAAGTGCATCAGACCAATAGCTGCGGGACCAACCATCCCCAGACGGGGCTAGAAACGTACACACCAGTCTACTCTGGAGTATCAATGCCCAGTCTCGATACTCACGCGACTAGGGACCATTTAAGGATGTGCTTATGGACTACCCTGCTCCCATGAGTATGATCGCCATCACAACGCAGGTGGTCAAGCAAGATCCCAGGGGCTTTATCAACATGTAACCGCAATATGTAATAACGAGTATGACATATGCCATGTTAAGATAAAGACAAACCACAATAGTATACTACCGTATCGAGTCTTTATCAATATGTGCAAACCAGATATAATAACAATAAATACACATATCCCAAAAAAGATAAGTCAAATAATATACTATAAAACTGAGCAAGATTGTTCTGTACATATATATCCCTGGTATCCATATGTATTCATATACAATACTGGCCTCTAGGGCATATACATCCAACAGTTTAGTATATTAGATTCATGTTAGAAGTGGATTTATGTGTGAGTTGGATTCAAATTGAGACTTAGACTCAGACTTGAGTCAAACACTTTAAACAGATCTGGATCCTGAATTAGATTAGGGTGTTATCAGTAACTGCTGCACATGGACGGCAGGATTTATGTCTTTTTCCAAGACAATTATCATTGATAACTCCGTTTTAGTTTTCTACCTTAAATATGAAAGCACTCACTTTTTCCGACTCCCTGAGGCTCAAGAGAATTGATCCCGCTTAAACCTATATTTACTAAGGTCCTTAATGTAATTTTATATAACTCGAGAGGGTTTTATGAAAAATATTTTATTTACTTTCAAAATAAATCTTGAGTATTTATTTATATTATTTAGGGTTTCCATAATTTGTGAATTTTAAGAATGTGAAGTATTTTAGTGAATATTAACTTAACTTGAATAGCTCATGGTATTTTAGTGAAACTTGTCTTGTATTGATACTTGATGGTATTTTGGTGAAACTTGTCATTCTTTTAGAAAAAATGGAATTTTATTATAACTTGAAAATATGTGGTTTAATAATATTTATATAATTAAAAAAATTAGTTTTATTATTAAATAGAAAATCTCGTTTTTCTTAAAAATCGTATTAAAAAACTTTCGAGACCGAATGCTCCGTGAGAAGGTCTGCATCTCGCTCCACTAGCCCGAGAATGTATGATAATCCACACCATCCAATACCGGGTTCCCCAAAATGGGTTGTAGAGGTATAATCACAAAGAATTTTTGATAATACAATTCAAAGAAAACCGGGTTTTATAGTTCATGGTAGTTTAATGAAAAGTTATAATTGCCATAAAAATAGGTTCCAAAGAGAATCGTGCTATGTAAATATGTATGTTGTGAAAGGTATGTCATTACCCCGTGATGTTTTCTAAAGGTAAGATTAAGCCAAGTAATAAAATACAGTAAATACAAAGTTCATGGTATTTAAAAGTAAAACTCAATTTAAAGTTATCCAGCATAATGATTTAGGGTGAAAGTTGTTTCTAATTATTAGTTTCATGTTTAACAATTTAAGGTATAGAATATGAATGAGTAATACTTAATAAAAGATGTAGTTTCAAGGGTTTTAGAAACAAATATCGGTATAACTCTACTTACCGACATGTTTTATAAAAATAGACTTTTTTTAAGTATAAAGAGAAGAAGGGGGTGGGACTTACTAGCTAGAAGGAGGGAGAGGAGGTAGAAGAAAAGTGTGGTAGCTTTCGTGCATTGTGGGGTCGCCGGAACTTGTGTAGATCCTCGCCGGAAGTCGTTTTTGGGCTAACTCCACTTCAACTCCACTTGTACTTGGAAAATTTTGATATTTTTGACTAGAAATTTCAGAATGAGGAGGGGCTAGGGTATGGAGTTGTATTTATAGTGTGGAATTATGCTTTTGGAATTGAAAGATTGAATTAAAATGCATTAAAAATTGGATTAAAGGTGAAATTGAATTCTCTGCTAAATTGCAGAGAAAACAAACAGTGCAGGGGTAATGGAGTAGGCCAAAGGGTTTTGTGTGCAGAGCATGGGGACTTTTCCCCATAGTTAGACCGTCGGCGCCGGTCCCAAGCCTAATCTCGTCGGTCGATTTTGTGAGCTAGGTCGGTGGATTGATGCCACGTATCGATGCCGCTGTTAACTCTAATTTGCACATGTTTGATTTTCCGTCTTTTCATTTCTTATGTGTAGTGCACGTGTAAACTTTTGGGCTTTCAAAAAGTTTATTAGAAAAATTCAGAAAAATAATATGTGGCTAATGGGATTCGAACACAGGAGCTACGTCACAGTAGTGCAATGCTTTACTAATGAGCTACAAGTGCTTTCTTGCCGTTCTTAAACAAGTTTAATTTATAACTTGTACTCAGGCTAAGGAACTTCTTTCTGTACATTAACTTAAAAATTTCGTATAGTAAAATCAGAGTCGTTACAGTCAGATTATTAGGGGTCTGACGTTTACCATCCCCTAGACTCGGCATGCGATACCCTTAGATGAACAAACCGGACTGTACGGAAATTGTCACGGACATGCTCAGTAGGAGTTCGGACGAGTTTGCTTGTCGGCCTTCTTTTCGACAGATACCTGAGTAGCCGTTACGTACAGCTAGTGCCACTGACGAGCTTATGGTAAAATCCACTGCCAGCGTACTGTCGAGTCTTTAGAGTCCCACACAGAGGGTTTCTCTGGTTCAGGCGAAACGATGTAGAGGCCGTATGGTTTTACGTGCAGAGTTTCGATTATATACGTGTACTATATACACATATTTTTGATTTGACGGATAATACTGGCGGGCGTAGGATTAAATCGCATTCTAGTATTATAATATTGGATTATTTTCGTCTCTTAGTATTCGTGGTACGAATACAGGTATGTATATACGGTGAGGGGTATTCTTGTAATTTCACAAGAGTGCTTCTAGAAGAAGACACCTTATTTGTGATTAATCCATTTATTTTAAATGGATAATGAGGTGGAGGTATGAGGTGTTTTTTAAGCATGGTTGAAGCATGAATACATGAGATGACTCACTCATTTGGATAATTATTGAAGCATGTCACGTTATTTTATAATGTAAATGATATGCTTGATATTATCACAATAGCCATTCTTCATATCATTATTATCACAATACCCTCTCTCCTCCTTTGCTCTTTTCTTCTTCCCCAAACCCTAAACACTCTCATGAATTAAGAAACCTAGGGTTAATGAGATAAAATAATTCAATAAATATTTTTTACATCTCCTAAGCTACCTAGATTAGCGAAACTAGGTACTTTAGTTACCTCATTTTAGAGGTTAGAGCTTGAACCATTGACTCTCGGATGGATCTTCTTCGACACGAGGAGGCTGATTACCAAGCTCGATCCATACATACGAGGAGCTTAAGAAGAGGATAAGAAGACCCGAAGGACTTGGACACAAAGGTATAAATCACTTCATAGTAGATTAGAAACTTTGTTGGTATTGCTAGTTAGGGTTTCCGATACGATCCTGGGGTTTAGGTCGATGTTGATTGCTACAAAATTATTGTTTGCTAATTCCGCCTCCTCACAAACCTTGTGGGGTGTGCAACATTGATTTACATAGTATCAGAGCCTACTTAAACCTTAACTAGCTTGTTTAGACGATATTTAAAGTTACGAAACCAAAATAACTCCAAAACAATTAAAACCAAGTCCAAGTTTCTGTTGAATTTTACAGAGTCTCTAAATTTTTTAAAACAATTGCAGAGTGCTTTTCTTGAAGTAACTAGAACACCATAGAAAAACGAGATTAAAACTCCAAAGTTTGGCCGGCAGAAAGTCCATTTTTCCCGGCCTCGCCGGTTCACTGTTGGACTTTGATCTTGGGTTTTTTGTGGTGTTCTGTACTCTTGGATTTAGGATTTTAGGTATTGTTTGTTTTTTCCCAGATTTCATATTCTGTTATCTTTGTGTTGGGGTAATACGGAGTATTTCGAAGTCGCAATTTTAACATCGTTTATTCGTTTATGTTTGTATATGTGTTGCAAAACGTCTACTAATTGCTATATGTCGATTAGTGGGGGTTGCACATATCTAGTATCTTATTGATGATTTGTGGATATGAAGTATTGGATCATCGTAAATGAATAGCCAGGGATGTGAAAAGAGTGTTCTTTTCTTTTATTCATGTACATTTGTAAATTGATATAATATTATTTTGCGGGGTACATCCGGGTTGAGGTTGTAGCCACCGTTGTATTATTTTATTTACTTTTTCTTGCACCTAAGATAGACCCAAGGTGGGGTGTACAAATTATCGGGTTCTTGAAGTGCCGAGTGGCCTACTCATTTCATTGAGAGAGATTACTTCACTTCGGGAATTTGGCGGGTAGTTTGCAATACCTGTTGGGGTCTAGGGTGGGGTTTGGCTATTCATCACGACCGTGCAATCCGTTTTTTGTTCTAGGCTAAAACGAAACATGAAAATTCTAGTATATTCAATATGTTCATCTGTGTTTCTGTGATCTGGAATGTTTATTATTACGTGAGATGAATGGCTATATATATATATATATATATATATATATATGAGAATAATGGAGAAAAGATGCCATAGGAGGGAATTCCCTCCTATGGCGTCGGAAAAATACCCCCTCCACCAATTTTTCCGACGATCGTCCCCCATCATCTTCATCGTCATCGTCTAAGATGTGCGTACACCAAATTTCATGTGATTCCACAACTTTTTCACCGTTGATTTAGTGGGTTCAAAATTAACGGTTTACCGACAATAGAACTTTTTACATTGCTAAATCAACGGTGAAAAAGTTGTAGAATCACATGAAATTTGGTGTACGCACATCTTAGACGATGACGATGAAGATGATGGGGGCCGATCGTCGGAAAAATTGGTGGAGAGGGTATTTTTTCGACGCCATAGGAGGGAATTCCCTCCTATGGCCTCTTTCCTCCATTATTCTCTATATATATATATATATATATATTATATATAAAAAATGTTGCTGCACCCGCGTTAGTCCATCCCCCATTCTGCCGTTAGTTAAGTAACCCAACGATGCATGACGGGACCCCATGGCGAATGCGGATGGCGTAAGCGTACGTTCTATTTTCATTTCTTTCTGCAATGATAGGGTTTAATGATTGGACCACATTAATATTGATTAATGCAAAGAAAACAAATCTAAGTTAAATTGTTGGAACAATTTCAAAACCACTCGGTTTTCTTGAAAAACAACTTTTAAATGCGGAGCCTAAATCACTTCTTTTAAAAGCTATCATGGTTTCTTCGACTATATCAAGTTCATTACTTTCATTGTTTTCACCAAAACCAGCCGTAGCCCTCCGTCATTTCAGATAGGTATCTACTAGTATTCATGCTATGTATTTTGACCTTAGCCAAGACATAGTGTTTGGTAGCTAGAGGGTGCTTATCTGTAGCATAGATAGATGCATTAATCTAGGACAGACGTACAACCATTTTGGCCTTCATCAAGGGCTAGTATGAATGGGTCTAAATTAATCTGGATAATGACAGGTTGAACTTGACTTGCGACTTATGATGTTTTGACCTTCGTCAAGGTTGTAAGCACTCGGGGCAAAAATCACATCAGGAGTTTCAAATATAAAGGAAACTTGCTAGTGTTGCATACCTTCTGGAGTGTGGTGTTTTTGATAGGCTTCCTTCAAAATCATCACACAATGATAGTTGGGTCCTGATCCTACCGTGAGTATCCGCTACTTTTCGGGAGAATTTTTCACTTAACAATCAAATGCTATAAACCAAGTAAGTGCCACGAATGGTGTTAGCAGGGCTATGCCTCCAGGGAAAAGAAGTTATGAAATTAAGGAACTTAGCGAAAACGTAGGAAAACCTCCCTCGAAGTACCGACACTAGCCTGGCCGAAAGGTTAAGCAAGAATTGTGTCACGCCCCGCTTCTCAGAGTGCGCTAAGATCGGCACGTGACAGAGCCAACCATGTTACCTGTGACTAGGAAACATCCCTCCACAGTCACATTACGGCTGTCTATAAGATATCAAGAACAGTAAAAATAAATAATCTATCTAGTACATGTCTATCTGCCAGAATAAAGAGTCAAGAAATAATATGCGGAAGCAATAAATCCAATAACAATAACAATCTGGAAAATACGTCCCAAATACGGGCTCACATCAGGAAATAAAAATGCTGAAAGGAGACTAAACTAGAATACTAACAGGGTCCTCACTGCTCGGCCTGTCTGCTGAAATACTGCTGAACGGCCTGCGATAAAGATAGAGGATCTGGGCCATGCAAAACCCAGACGTCAGTGCGTCATAATATCAAACAATAACTACAATCAGGAGGTAACAAGATATGCAGGCATGGGTATGAACAGAAATAAGAGTGTATAACAGTGACGCGAATATGGAACAGTGAAGTGTATGTGCACATGTGACGTGCGGTGAGTAATCTGAACTAACTACCGGGTTAATTACTCTTAACTTTGTGAAATCAATTTAATGAATCGTCGATGTAACTCAATAGTATCCCGTGCATACCGGGACCACGGTCCAGACTCTCGGGGCTGAATCCGAGACGTGCCGCTAAGCACAAACAGGAAACATGTATAGACGAATGATGTCAGCAACATCATCCCGGGACTGGCCTACCCCCAAAACTGATCAGTATAAGCGTCGAACTGTTGAGTTACAAGTTAGATTTCATCATTGATTTCCCCTTACCCCCAAGTTATGTGTTTAAGTCAGGTATTGATAAATCTGGAGCTGATGCCAACACAAGATAAAGCAGGTACAGGTTTGTCTATACAGACAACAAGATATGTCCATCGGGACAACATGTCAGGATTGTCGGCATTAGAAACAGGATCAGGTATCGAGTCAAGCAGTGGTGCAATAGGCCATGTCAGGGGGTGCACAGTGTATCAAAAGGGTGCTCATAATAAAACTGTAGCAAGTACGGATGCACGATAAAAGCATGGATGCACAAATATTTATCAGGGGTTACATCATGACTATGTAGGATGCACATTATCAAGTATGGGGTGCTAATATAACAATAATATGAATTAATACGACATGGCATGCAACTAGATATAAAGAATTAATGGTATGGGTACACAATAAAACATGGATGCTCAATTATCTATCAGGGTTTACAAGATGCACAATTATCTAGCAGGGGTTACAACTACAACTCTAAGACTATGTAAAATGCACATTATCAAGCATGGGGGGACTAATGTAATAATAATATGAGTTAATGTAATATGGCATGCAACTAGATATGCAGAATTAATGGTATGGATACACAATAAAACATGGATGCATGAATAACTATCAGGGGTTGCAACTATAGCTCCATTACTATGTAGGTACATATCATCAAGTATGGGGTGTTAATATAGAAGTAATATGAAATAACGTGATATGGTATGCAACTAGATATATAATTAATGGAATGGATACACCAATATCGATCAGGGGTTACATTTACAGCTCCAAGACTAAATGGGATATATATTATTAAGTATGGGGTGTTACTATAACAATAACATGAATTAATATGATCTGTAGATGCAGCTACATGTATTTTAAATGATATGGATGCATACGGGTATCCGAAAAACAGTAAAATATTAGTATAGATGTATAATGCAATCAACATGTAATATTTGTAGTCATATGGATGCAAGATAAGTATTATAGCACGCAGCAAGATAAACTTGCCTGAACGGATCGCATGACGGGTGCGCACGGCACGTCCGACGTCGGGTATTTGTCGCAACGCACACGTGGCACGCGGGACGGGTCCAGGCAAGGCAAGAGGGTCTTCATGCAGGCAAGGGATGTTCACTGGATTTCTCGGATCGTTGGCAGCGGCACGGCTCCGGCGGTGATCACCGGAAAAATGTGAAATCAAGAAAAGAAAGAAGAAGAGAAAAGAAGAAGAAGAAGAAGAAGAAGAAGAGAAGGTTGCACTGGGGTCGGTCCTCTGGGGTCAGAGGAGACGATACTGGGGTGATGTCGGCAAGGGGTTTCTGGTGATGAAGGGTTTGTCGGTGAGGATCGGGTTCTTGGTCGTGGGGTTTCGAGTGTGCAGGGTAAAGCTAGGGTTTAGGCAGGGAAAGGAGGTGGTGAGGAAGAGATGAAGTGGTCGGGGGCGTGGAGATGACGATGAGGTGGTCGGAGCCCCGGCAACAAGGTTCATGGCAAGGCATTGGGTTTGGTTGAGGTCGGGTGTGCAGGGGGTTGCAGGCTCGGGAGAAGAAGGGTGGCTTCGGGAAATGAAGGGGAGAGGGAGAAGAAGTCGAGGTCGAGAAAGAGAGATGACGATGACGGTGAGGTTGGGGATAGAGGTCTGTGGTGTTGGCTCGGGTGATGGGTTCGTCGGAGTTCTTGGGTGAGGATGAGAGGAAAGGGTGGAGGCGGTGGAGGTTGTGAGGACGAGGGTGAGGAGATCGGGGTTGAGGGTGGAGGTGGTGACGGCAAGGTGCTGCTTGAGGCTAGGGTTAGGATTATGGGTTCCTCGTCGCGAGGAAGTTGCATGGGTTTTAAAAGAAGAAAGAATGAAGGAGGTGATGCTAAGGAGAGAAGGGAGGTGAGCGGATCCCTCATGAACAGAAATCGCGAGAGGAGAGAGAAGGGGGGGAGAGAGAGAGAGAGAGAGAGAGAGAGAGAAAGAGAAAGGGGGAGAGAGAGATAGAGAGAAAGAGAAAGGGGGAGAGAGAGTCTGTTATATTTAAAAAAAGATTTCTTTTAAAAAAATTAAAAAGATTATCTTGTTACGAAATTTTTATAATATACTGTTTAATAAAAATATTATATTGATAAAACATTTAATATTTGGCTAATACAAAAATAGTCCAAAACGCACCCGGGTCGGATCTAAAAATCCAGTTTTAAAATACGGAAAATATACGTGTCGACTAAAACCAAAATTGGATGTCCGAGTAACAAAATGCATACCCCCAAGAACGGATGCACGCACGTGCACGTTGCCATCCAAACAGGTCCGTTACACTGAACGGGACGAGAACAAGGTGCGTGGATTCTACGACGGGGCTAGGGGTATCATGCAGGCCATGCTAGATATTTTTAAAATATCTTATTTGATTATATTTGTATTATTAAAAAATTGCAGATGCCAGATAATGTCAGTATGCAGTATAAAATATGAAAGTGCACGGATCCACGTAACAAGCCGGAATAAATCATAAACAGGAATCAAGACGGGTTTCAAGCATGCGGGTCGGGTCGGATACAAATACAAATGTCAAATACACTATTCGCACCCAAAACACAATAAATCAAGAAAATACCATAAATAAAGAAATACTCAAAATAGAACTGGTATAAATGAACCAGGGTGTTACATTATACCCAACTACAAAAAGAATTTCATCCTCGAAATTCCAGGAATAAGAAAAGATGAACAAACAAGAATCTATAAGATTAGGTGTGGAAACTTCTGTCGAATCTCGTCTTCTCATTCCCAAGTCGACTCTCAGTGCGAGCGATTCCCCCCAAGCAACAAGTACGAGAGGGATAACCTTGTTCTTGAGGACCTTTTCTCTTCGATCAACAATCGACATAGGTCATTTCTCAAAGGTCAAATTCTTTCTTACAGTCAGCTCCGAATGATCCAGCATATGTGTTTCATCTCGAACATACTTACGGAGTTGAGATACATGAAACACGTCATGAACATTCACCAAAGATTGTGGTAACACCAATCGATAAGCCACTTCTCCAACACGCTCCATAATCTCGAAAGGCCCCATGAATCGAGGACTAAGCTTGTCTCGACTCCCAAAACGAATCACTCCTCTAGTCGGTGATATCTTCAAGAATACCAGATCACCAACAGCGAACTCTAGAGGTCTTCTTGATGTATCGGCCCAACTCTTTTATCGATCTTGTGCTGCCTTCATATGATTTCGGATAGTATTAACTTTCTCCACTGTTTGCACGATCAAATCCGATCCCAACAATCTTCGTTCTCCAACATCGTCTTAACAAATGGGTGAACGACACATGCGACCATACAATGCTTCGAATGGAGCCATCTGAATAGTCGCCTAAAAGCTGTTATTGTAAGAAAACTCCACCAAATATAGATGATCCTCCCACGAACCCTTGAAGTCCAACATGCAAGCTCTCAACATATCTTCAAGAGTTCAGCATGCTCTTCAAGGATCCTCAAGTAGACCAGAATATCATCAATGAACACCACTATAAACTGATCCAAGAACGGTGAAAAGTTTCGGTTCATCAAGTCCATAAATATCGCCGGTGCATTCGTGACTCCAAATGGCATCACTAAATACTCGTAATGTCCATTTCGAGTTCGGAATGCAGTCTTGCAAATATCCTCTGATTTAACTTAGACCTGATGATATCCGGATCGCAAATCCAGCTTTGAGAATACCCTCGCGTCACTGAGTTGCTCGAACAATTCGCCAATGCGAGGGATCAGTTACCTATTCTTAATAGTCACCCGGTTTAATTCTCGATAATCGATGCACATCCTCCTTGTACCATCTTTCTTCTTAACTAGAAGAATTGGAGCTCCCCAAGGTGAATTACTGCTTCGAATCCAACCCTTCTACTTGACTTCTTCCAACTCCACTGGTGCCATCGAATAGTACGCCTTTGAGATTGGCGCTGCACCAGGAACAAGACCGACCGCGAACTCCACATCTCGTTTTGGTGGTAAACCCGAGATGTTCTCGAACACGTCCATGAACTTTCGAACTACAGCTGTTGCTTCCTCCTTATCAACTTCCATCGACGAAAGAACATTTTTTGTCGGCCTAGACCTAAACTCGACTGGCCCGACAGAACTGCTTCCTCCAGCAAAAACAAATTCCGGATGTCCGGAAATCTGGAAAATCACTTTCTTTGCCCTACAATCAATGTGAGCGTGGAAAGTGCCGAGAAAGTCCATTCCCAAGACAACATCATAACTGCCGGTATCAATCACCAGGAAATCTGCAAATAACTCTTGTCCGCAAATAACAACAGAACAATCCTTACACTCACTACTAGATATGATCTTCCCGTTCCCAGTATGTATGTCCCAACAACTAGACAGGGTCGTGCAAGAAATCGAGTGTGTAGCAATAAACTTGGACGACATAAAACAATGGGATGCACCAGAATCGAATAATGCTAATGTGGGAAAATCATGAACAAGTAGGATACCTGAAACAGCTTCATTTGAAGCCTTGGCCTCTTCCGCCGTCAGAGCAAAGGCTTGAGCTTGATTAGATCCCTGAGTTAACTGCTTCTGCCCCTGAATCTGCCTCTACGGTGGCCTCTGAACATCATCCTTCAAACGAAACTTCGACGGACAAGTATTGATAGTATGATCCGCTGATCCGCAAATCAGACAAAGTCCAAGCCTCCTTCGACACTCTCTCTGCATGTGTCCGGGTAGATGGCAGTACCTACAAATCGTCCTTCCCTTTTTCTCGGGCACGACTGGCTTCTTCATTGGTACAATGCCATGCCTATCCATCAGCATACCTCTGCGTATAGGCGCTCGATTCGTCGTAAATGCCGGCTTCCATACCATAACTGCCTGCAGCTGTGTAAACCCCCGTTTCCTTCAATGAGAATCTTTCTATATTTTTCCCAAGTCCCCAAATGTTATCCTATTTTTTTCCCGTATCGTTATTTTGTGTGAAGGTTAGTGCGTAAGTTGTAGTAATTGTTTTTCTAAACCTATTAAAAATCAAAGCCCAAAATTTAAAACTATATATATATATATATATATATATATATATATATATATATTAACCCAAATCCCACAGCCCAAAACAAATTAATTTTTATTAAACCTTAACCCAGCCCAACACTTTTATTCCCAAATGATTTAATTTCTCCGGCTCAAGCACCCTTACCCTAGCAACCTAACCCGAGCCCGCTACCGCCTTACCCGACCCGCTTTTAAACTCCTTCTTCCCCACGTCCATATTTTTCCCGCTCGATTTCTTTCCCGTTGAACCCACGTTCCTCCTCGCGCCCACGTCGGCCGCGTCGTTGCCCCACGCCGCGCACCCCCTTGCGAGCCCTCAAAGCTCTCCCCACCTCAAACTCCTTTCTCCCTCTCACTCTCCAACTCACTCCTCTCTCTCTCTCGAAAACTCCAGAAAACCCACTTCCTCGAACTCCCTCACCCTGCTCCCCTCCTCGACGACGACGTACAACCCCTCAAACTTCCTCCCTCGCTCTCTTCTCTCCAGAACTCACCTCCTCACCGAGCCCCCTGCACCTACAGCTCGACCACCACCGAGCTCTCTCAACCCACGCCGAGCTCACTGCACACCACCACAACCACCCCTGCACCTCGACGCCGGCGAGCCCCCACTGCACCTGAACTACGTCGTCGACCTCTACCTCCTCAGAATCATCATCATCATCACTCCAAACCTGAGGCCCACTATCTCTCTCTCTCTCTCTCCAAAACCCACATCTCTACCCCCACTGTGCGCGTCGCCGGAGCGACACCGCCGACCATCGTCGATCCCAGCACATCCCCGGAGATTCACAGAGCATCCCCTCCGCTTCCAGCGAACACGAGCCATCTCCGGACAACTCCGACGGCGAAACCGAAACGCGAGCCGAGGCCGCGAACCCTAGCCGCGCCGTTCGTCGTGCATCCGTGCCGTTGCCGCTGCCGTGCATCGCCAAAATGTCTCCAGCCAAGTACCCTACTTGCTACATGCTAGTTTATTTCCGTTACAAACTGAAACCGTATTAATTCCATATTTGTGATTCATGAAAACTTAAATGACATAAGTGTTTGATGCAAGATCCAAATGAAAATTTTCATTTAATTTAATGGAACTTGATTGCATATTCTGGCCCATGTGGCAATGAGCACTGTGTAGAAATTTTACTGGAAAATACAATTGTTAATGGCTTAAACGAACACCCCCAATTACACCCGTAAAAACTGGGAATTCCCCGCACCTGAAATTCGTTAAAATCATAATTAATTGTGTACATATTGAAATGAGGCGTTAGAGGGCTCAAATCGAAGCCGACTCGACGACCTGTAACCCTATACAAGTTCTTATTTGTTTCTGTACTGAAATTATGACGAGAATTGGTTCGGAGAGCAGCTCTGGACTGCAGTCCAAAGCAACTCTGGTTATTGTTTTCTGTCCCGTAATATTTACTACCTTGTTTCCTGAGCTCATATGTTGCGGAACCCTACACCTTATTGAAGATGAATTTATTAGATAAATAACACAAGTGATTACACCCCATTTTATCGTCGTTTATTATTTAAACTGCAATTTAAAGATCAGGACGCATAGCAGTCCCAAACAGAAATAGAATTGATACACTGGTGTTGAACATCGCATAACTTCTGACATACAGATGCGATTGAGAATCCGTCTATTCCGTTGAAAACCTTACTGAAAACAATAATTTTCATTTAACTGTAGCATTGCTAAATTCTGATCCCAACTGGGTGAAAATCATGTTGTGAAACGGACGTTCAGTTCAGAAACTGAATTTCCTGCAGCGAGCACTTAAATTGAAACGGCTGTAACTTGAATAGCAGAAATCCGATTGTACTGAAACAAATTTTTCTGAACTTTTGATAGAGTGTACTTGTTACCGTATTTGTAATGTTTCATTGAATTCTGAACATATGAATTACTGCAATTTTTGTAAGCTTATGACGTGCATATTAGTCCATATCACACATGACTTGTTAACTGCATAAATGTACATACCTTACCCAACTGCCATATACATAGTGATAGTGCGCGTTATTATTCAGTGGATATTGCATTATCG
This sequence comes from Agapanthus africanus, assembly GCA_030015575.1. Lineage (NCBI taxonomy): Eukaryota > Viridiplantae > Streptophyta > Magnoliopsida > Asparagales > Amaryllidaceae > Agapanthus > Agapanthus africanus. Next base: position 401,113,087 of record CM057349.1, on the reverse strand, counting down.
TGCGTGAATGGTATTGGTTTAGGAGTGTCAAGTACGCCAATAGAAAAGTGAATGATTTCGTGACAGTGATTAATACAGTGAACAGTGACAAAACCGTGCTATTGGTATATTTGTACACGACTAAATCATAATCATCAATAGTGTAAACCTGGGAAAAAGGGAAAATCGAAGTGGAAAGAGTATTGTATTTAGCGGGACCATGTTTTAGAGGATGATCATTCGAACAGTGATTCTTATATATATTAGGTAGGATCTAGCGATCCGGCTGACAGAGTTATGTCCCGGGCGTGTGGGCCGTTGTCTCGGGTATGTACGAGACTCCTGTTAAACATGATCCTCCTTTCTACTATACGATTTCAAACATGACTTAGAGACCGATAGGGACACAGATCATACTTTGCATCATTTAGTGACATAGCGATTATCAGCATTTTACTTTCACTGTTATTATTGTATTTGCATGTTTCATGTCATTAATATAGAAATTGCTATTACGTCGCTCTGATGACCTGAGTATGCATGCTCAGACCTCGAAGAAGGACCAGCGCAGGAGTCAGATTTACCTTTCGAGCTGACGGAGATCTAGTCTGGAGTACCTTTTTCTTCGTTTCTGTTTTCCCTAGAGATCATGTATTCGAACTCTGTTAGTAGTTCTTTCCTGCTTAATTGTGAATTGTGAACAATGAAAATTCGATATAATAATTTAGTGATGTATTTCCTTTACTGCTGTGCTTTGTTTACTGATTACCATGTAATACTAGAAGCCGAAGTGTGACTACGGCGGGATTATTCCTTGACCGTAGGAGCATGACTGGCCTAGTCATCCCTTGTTTTCCGTATTTTGGGAAGCAGGGCGTGACAAGCTGCGCACTTTCTGTCTTCAATGATAAGCTCTGCTGCTCTCTGGCTGCTTTTAGAATTTACGAGAAAGTGGTCAAACCAAGAGATATAATGTGCCTCTGGATGTCCACGTCCAAACTGCGCATGAACCTTCGTGCCCTATCAGCATCGTTGGCAACCAAAGGTCCAGCGAATCTACTGAGCCGTGTCCACTCAGCCGCATGTGCATCCACGGATCTGCCATTCTGCTTCAAGCTGATGAACTTTTCTTCCATTTCTTTCCGTGCAGTCTGCGGAAAGAACTTCTCTAAGAAACTCTTCGAGAAAGTTGCCCAACCGATTGGCTTGGGCAAGCGGGTCTTTACCATGAGTCACCACTCGTGGGCATAGTCCACCAGTTGGATGCATACTATATCCACTCTCTTGTCCTCCAGAATCTGTGCCGCAATGAGCAGATTCTCCGTATCAACCAGCCGCTGCTCTGCTGGCAACAGCTCCTCTAAACCAGTGAAAATGGATGGACCAAGTCTCCTGAAATCCGCCACGGTACCCACACGCTCAACTGGTTTGGCCACAACATTGTTCACGGACTGCTGGATAGTTCGCAAACCTTCCTGAAAAGCTTCGGATTGCCGCTGGTTCTGCTTGGTTTGCCGCTTTTGGTTCTCCAGCATTCCACGGATTACTCCAAGCAAAGCGGCGTCATCGACACGCCTCTGGTACGATCGCATATTTCTATCCGCCATGTTCCTGAAACCAAGACACCGAAAAGGATTAGTATGATAAACAAGATTCAAAACTTGCGATGAATAATGACCGTAAATCAAGGATATGAATCAAGACTAGAACTCCAAGTTATTTAAATATAGTACCGCATTGTAACCATGCCGCGGTACATAGTTACAATTACATAACTCCACTCAAGTTGCCCAAATCCTAATATCAGAATCAAAGGAGAAGGGAGGGAGAAACAATAAGGAACCAAAAAGGATTTCAAGCAGAGATGCAAAGTTGTTTGCATAACGTCAAGACACAAGAGTCAAGAGGAAGATATGATTCAAGAATTACGATAACAATGTGGCAGGACATGTTCCTAATTACGGGTTTTCTGATTCGTGTATTGGATCCAATACCCAACTACAAAAGAATCAAACCCGATTAACCTAAAACCTATGTCTCTGATACCAAACAAACCCTGTCACGCCCCGCTTCCCAGAGTGCGCTAAGATCGGCACGTGACAGAGCCAACCATGCTACCTGTGGCTAGGAAACATCCCTCCACGGTCACATTACGACTGTCTATAAGATATCAAGAACAGTAAAAATAAATAATCTATCTAGTACACGTCCATATGCTAGAATAAAGAGTCAAGGAATAATATGCGGAAGCAATAAATCCAATAAAAATAACAATCTGGAAAGTACGTCCCAAATACGGGCTCACATCAGGAAATAAAAATGCTGAAAGGAGACTAAACTAGAATACTAACAGGGTCCTCACTGCTCAGCCTGTCTGCTGAAATACCCCTGAACGGCCTACGACAGATAGAGGATCTAGGCCATGCAAAACCCAGATGTCAGTGCGTCATAATATCAAAAAATAACTACAATCAGGAGGTAACAAGATATGCAGGCATGGGTATGAACAGAAATAAGAGTGTATAACAGTAACGCGAATATGGAACAGTGAAGTGTATGTGTACATGTGACGTGCGGTTAGTAATCTGAACTAACTACTGGGTTAATTACTCTCAAGTTTGTGAAATAAATTTAATGAATCGTCGATGTAACTCAATAGTATCCCGTGCATACTCGGGACCACGGTCCAGGCTCTCGGGGCTGAATCTGAGACGTGCCGCTAAGTACAAACAGGAAACATGTATAGACGAATGATGTCAGCAACATCTTCCCGGGACTGGCCTAGCCCCCAAAACTGATCAGTATAAGCGTCGAACTGTTGAGTTACAAGTCAGGTTTCATCATTGATTTCCCTTTACCCCCAAGTTATGTGTTCAAATCAGGTATTGATAAATCTGGAGCTGATGCCAACACAGGATCAAGCAGGTACAGGTTTGTCTATACAGACAACAGGATATGTCTATCGGGACAACATGTCAGGATTGTCGGCATTAGGAATAGGATCAGGTATCGAGTCAAGCAGTGGTGCAACAGGTCATGTCAGGGGGTGCACAGTGTATCAAAAGGGTGCTCATAATAAAACTGTAGCAAGTACGGATGCACGATAAAAGCATGGATGCACAAATATTTATCAGAGGTTACATCATGACTATGTAGAATGCACATTATCAAGTATGGGGTGCTAATATAATAATAATATGAATTAATACGACATGGCATGCAACTAGATATAAAGAATTAATGGTATGGGTACACAATAAAACATGGATGCTCAATTATCTATCAGAGTTCACAAGATGCACAATTATCTAGCAGGGGTTACAACTACAACTCTAAGACTATGTAGGATGCGCATTATCAAACATGGGGGGGATTAATGTAATAATAATATGAGTTAATGTAATATGGCATACAATTAGATATGCAGAATTAATGGTATGGATACACAATAAAACATGGATGAATGAATAACTATCAGGGGTTGCAACTATAGCTCCATTACTATGTAGGATGCACGTCATCAAGTATGTGGTGTTAATGCAGCAGCAATATGAAATAACATGATATGACATGCATCTAGATATATAATTACTTGAATGGATACACCAATATCGATCAGGGGTTACATTTACAGCTCCAAAACTAAGTGGGATACACATTATTAAGCATGGGGTGTTACTATAACAATAACATGAATTAATATGATCTGTAGATGCAGCTACATGTATTTTAAATGATATGGATGCATACGGGTATCTGAAAAACAGTAAAACATTAGTATGGATGTATAATGCAATCAACATTTAATATTTGTAGTCATATGGATGCAAGATAAGTATTATAGCATGTAGCAAGATAAACTTGCCTGAACGGATCGCACGACGGGTGCGCACGGCACGTCCGACATCGGGTATTTGTCGCAACTCACACGCGGCATGCAGGACAGGTCCAGGTAAGGCAAGAAGGTGCTCACACAGGCAAGAGATGTTCACTGGATTCCTCGGATCGTCTGCAGTGGCACGGCTCCGGCGGTGATCACTAGAAAAATCTGAAATCAAGAAAAGAAAGAAGAAGAGAAAAGAAGAAGAAGAAGAAGAGATGGTTGCACTGGGGTCGGTGCTCTGGGGTCAGAGGAGGCGGTATTAGGGTGATGTCGACAACGGGTCTCCGGCGATGAGGGGTTTGCCGACGAGGATCGGGTTCTTGGTCGTGGGGTTTCGAGTGTGTAGGGTAAAGCTAGGGTTCAGGCAGGGAAAGAAGGTGGTGAGGAAGAGATGAAGTGGTCGAGGGCGTAGAGAAGACGATGAGGTGGTCGGAGCCCCGGCAACAAGGTTCACGGCAAGGCAGTGGGTTTTGTTGAGGTCGGATGTGCAGGGGGTTGCAGGCTCGGGAGAAGAAGGGCGGCGTCGGGAAATGAAGGGGAGAGGGAGAAGAAGTCGAGGTCGGGAAAGAGAGATGATGATGACGGTGAGGTTGGGGATGGAGGTCTGTGGTGTTGGCTCGGGTGATGGGTTCGTCGGAGTTCTTGGGTGTGGATGAGAGGAAAGGATGGAGGCGGTGGAGGTTGTGAGGACGAGGGTGAGGAGATCGGAGTCGAGGGTGGAGGTGGTGACGGCAAGGTGCTGCGTGAGGCTAGGGCTTGTAAGTGCACGGCGGCGCCCCGGCCGACAACCCGACGGCCAAATGCGGAAGCGGTGAAAAACTTTAATTTTGCGGACTTTGCAAACCGGCACCACCGTGCACTAAACCCCGGATCGGGCCATTAAACTAGTCTAGCTAACAAGAAGAAAGGGAAGAGATATACCGAGTGATCCGAGTCCTCCGGTCTTCTCGTCGTCGTCCCGATCTCCCGCGGATCCTCCGGTCGTCGCCTCCTTGCCGGAAAGGCACCACATCGCCTGTATCTTTTACGGGCTCCCACCTCAATACCGAGGCAACTCGGGCGCGAAGTTGGCTAACCGACGCGCCCAAGATTTGCTGTAGAATATTGCAGAATCATTGTCTCTTTGGGGTTTAGGAGATTGCCATTTATGGAGGAATTTTGCACAAGGATTTTTCATGAATACTTTATGAAAAATAGAGCTTGCCATGGAATAAAATGAGCTCGGCCAAAAGCATTTGTGTTCTCTGGAAAAATGAAGCAAGCACTCACTTGAAGAATGAATGTCAAGCAAAACTCACTGATGAAACAATGTGTGAAGAGAGTATGAATTAATATCAAAGAAAAGAAAAAGACTTCACTGCACACACACACACAAAGAGGGGGGGCCCCACGAAAATCACCATGAAGGAAAAACACTCCAGCACACTCATTTCACAATGTAGCCTATTAATTAATTAATTAAACAACCTCCCTTTTAAAAACCCATCATACCAACAGTGGCCGGCCCCAAAACAATTTCCAACACAAAACATATCAAAAACCCATACCCATCCTTACTTTAATTAATGCAAGGGATGGAGCATGGCAATATGCAAAGAACCCCTCCACAAGATGTTATTTGCAAACTTGCAATTAACACCCTCCAACGAAAAGTCCGACCGGGAAGGAAAAAGAGAAAACCGGCCGGAACGAAAAGCAAACTGGCAACTTCAGAAAACTGGTCCCGTAATAAATTACAGGAAAACCCCGATACTGTGCATACACACCCGCATCTGTATTCCGTCCGGATACAAAATGCAAAAAGACAAAACTACACTATCAAATACTAAGATCCGGCTTAAGCCAAAGCCGGCTAGTAAAAACCGTCCGATCACGATCCGTGCAATACCGCACGTATCTGATCGAACCCTGCCATATCTCCATACGGCCTCTACAGCGTTTCGCCCGAAAACTTGAGTAACCGAAAGTGTAGTGGACTCTAAAGACTCGTCAATACTATGGCTGTGGATTTAACCACCAGCACGTCAGAGGTATAAGCCAATACGTGACGGGCCACCAGCTATTGACCAAAAGGGACGTCGATGAGCGAACTCATCCTGACACCCTACTGAGCCTGTCAGTGACAATATCCGTACAGTCCGGTCCGTTCGTCTATGAGCATCGCATGTCGGGCCTAGGGGGTTGGTAAAAGTCAGACCCCCAAAAGCGGTACAAGTCGTGTCGGAGTGTAGCCCAGAACACCCTGAGATACTACTGGAATACCTACCAGTAAATCTCCTGCCTTGGCCAAGGTCTTCGTGTAATGGCTCTCCTAGACACATCGCGACCTCACCCCCAATACCGGGAGAGACGAACCCCTGAAGATCCGCTCACTGCCTCCATGTGGCTCGGGACTGTACCCAACTAAAACCTGTTTGCACGACTCCTTTGAGCCGTGGTAGGGTAGTAATCAAAGTACAGTGGGAACTCACACGAGACAAATGACGATCCCCAGGTCGATGAACTAACCTGTACACATGTTACCTGGGAACTGCTATCTGACGTCAGGTATAAGACCAACTAGCATGTTCCCGGCGAGTTCTGTCCGGTGTACTCATAACCCAATGAGCACCTGTATACATCTTAGGTGAACCAACTGACACCAGTGGCCTGTGAGACCGGCCACCGCCCCTCGTCGGGGTCTCGACTGTATACACTAGTCTACTCTGGAGAATCGATGCCCTGTCTCGAAACTCCCACGACTAGGGACCTTTTAAGGATGTGCTTATAGACCCCAGCTCCCACTTATATGATCGCCCTCATACTGCTGGTGGTCAAGCAAGAATCCTAGGGGCTCTATCAACGTGCAATAGCGACCTGTCAGGTCACCTGAAGCAGTACACGATGATAAAGGTAAACCAGATAGCATACTATCATCTCGAGTAAGACTGTCGTACTGGGATAGGTCCTCCCTCAATCATTGCAATCACGTGCCTGTGATCCAATAATTGACTCTGAGGGCACTATCTCCAACAATCTCCCACTTGCACTCAAGGCTAATTATTGCGATGTCGCATACTCACAGCCCGTGTGATACCGAACACCCAACTCCTCTACTAGTCAGTCTCACAAAGCCTGTTTGCGAAACTCTTGTGTTCGAGGAATAGCCTCAGTGAGTGGATCCGCTCTGATGTTTCTTTCTATGTCTCTCTCCAAATCTCAAGTTCGCGGAGAATGCCATCTCCCGAAATGAGCAATACCTGTCTTAGAATGTCTGGATATCTGATGGGACCTAGCTCATAAATGAACTCCAAATCCAAACTTCTTAGACTGTATCGTCAACTGAACTTAATCAGTATCCTGCGCCATGCCTCCCTCAGTATTGCCTTGGATCACCTGTCCAAAATACTGTCCCTCGTCAGAAGGAAAACTATAACTCTGACAACCTCCTTGTCGTCCATGTCACCTTGGAAGCCTGGAGTGATAACCGTCTCCTAAAGGAGGCAGCCGTTATCATATCCCTAGAACATTCACTTATGTTCTAAAACTGCTTCCGACTGTTTCTCCAGGATTGGATCAATGTCAACTTATTGCATCTAGTGCAAGAACAACATCTGGTGTGGTACTTGACCTCTCATGATTGACTCAATTGCCTAAGCAAGTGATCTGCCAATCATGCGCATCCCTCTCTACTTTAGTCTATAAGACACCTTTAGAGAGGGTGACTCCATTACCTGCAGGTACATTACCATGCCAGGAGTCGTCCATTCTAAATACTCTTAGAATGCTGTCAAGGTACCCTGATTGAGAAAACACCCAAATCTAGATCTAAAACCATAGATCTAGTAACCAGTATGTCAGATATAATGTCCAAGTCCCATGTGGAGAAAACACTGTGTGACGACCAAAGTATAACCGATCGTAGTATAGGAATATCACTTCCTACTACCTTCTCAACAGATCCATCCCCTATTCTGATGACGTCAAACCTATGACTGTCACATCAGAAACAGATGATCTATCTCCGCTTTATCTGCTTTAGTCTATGAATAGACATAAGCCTGATGTCCACCAATGCTTCCGCTGCTCCCACTGACTACGACAATCCTCTGGCAGAGTCATATAGACGTGCACTTCTAAAGCTAGTTTAGAACGACGCTATACTCATCCTCCTGCCGGGTCTCGCAGCCTGGAACAACAACAATGGCAAGTGTGGGTAAACAAGAACTTCCCCGTCACCGTCCTTGAGGCTACCGGAGTACCTCTCGGGTGCCTGAAGTTACCCACCTTATCTGCGGAGTGGCCAATGGAATGTCAAATCAGATTGAATCTTTAGGTTCCTTATCAAATCTTCAGTAATCGTTTGCGGTTCTGGAATCACTTCCAGTTCTACCATACTCCCACTACTGTTTTTGAAAAAATCCATTTTTATTAAAACTGTGGCGAGTCAAGAACAATATCACTATTGATCTTTCTTATGGTAGAAAGTCAACCCTCGTCATAGCCTGGGTCAACCCACAAACAGCCATTACAGAAACGTGCCTTGAGTTATCCAGAGTCTGGTTTTAATCATAAGCCGGACAACTCCCCGTACCTTAACAATGTTAAGATGTGAACTGTACTACATCCAATATAGAACCAGAGGCACTGATTTAATTAAACCAGATTCAAATCATGCAGCTGTCTCCAGTGCATGTCAACTAAATGCAGAGAGGCCGATCAGCGTTACTCAACTTAGGAATGCTTCCAATTATGAGTAACCTGAAAGAGAATCAATTTCTCTTTCTCATTACTATCAACTGAATACCATACACAAGTATCTACATCTTCAATCACCTTGAAGAATCCCGATACTTGCTACACCTGGTTCTCTACTCTATTCAAATACCTATAACTCCTCAAAACTTAGACACTGTGTTTCTACGAAACACATGTCTAAGAACTAGAGAAGTTAAAAGTAAACAGAACATAGTATGAGGACCAACCCCTCTGTCCTAATGGACACTGGACAACATACAATACTCTGTATAAGTCCGCCGAGTCTAACAACTCTTTCACTGTGTGTCGTAGGTTGAAAACTGTACTTATGGTTAAGAAGAATTACACCGCTGTTTAATACTCCTTACCTAACCATCCACTGATATAGGTAAATGTCATCGACATAATATCAAAAGGTATATCTCACTCTATGAAAATAGACGTACAGATATATCAATTTGAAATTGGTGCACAACAGTGGATATTCAAAACCAAATATTTGCCGACCGGCAAACAGCCCAGGTGATCTCCTCAAATATCACCGATTACAACGAATCCCGATATAATGAGGATGATCACCCAATTCCCAATAACTTACTCCCACTCATCATCTGTAAAACCATACAGATGTGAGAATCAAACCTGGTAAATACATACCCTGGAGTAAGTGTCTAATCAGGAAATCAGTTTTCTTTTAACAGTACACAGTTGAACTGAACCATTAAAATGTTTCGATGGGGTATCCTGGTATTCATAGTAATGCCTCTACCATTATCCAGATTCACAACTATAACCGTATAATTCTTTGCCACCTCTCCAAATCCCTTTATATGTCTTTAGTCATTACCTTCTGCACACCCCTTAGGTCAAATGGTTTTCTTCCTTCCCTACCGTTCGGCACCAGCCTATGGTTTGGAAGAAGACTATCCAATAAGCATAATGGGTGTACTGTCCTAGTCCTAGGAGCACTCGCAATGCGAGAGAAGGTGAAGATAAAAGACAACCGAATAAACCTTTATTCCTCCTGGACCAGAATCCATCCCCGAACTGGAACAAGTTCCTTTCGAGTTCGTATATAACCATACGATGGAATATCCAATAAACTGTGGATCTTCGTAGTGATACGGAGTTTCCTGGAGAAATACAAAGGTGATTTAGGATTGGCGAAGAAATACTTGGTTTGGTCATGAATATCAGTCGCAATTTACTTTGCCCTCTTACTAATCCCTTGCTTTGTCTTAATCTTAATACCTTCTGCACACCATCGTTATGCTAATTGGTTTTCTTCATTCCCTACTGTTCGGCACCAGCCTAAAGTTTGGAAGAAGACTATCCAATTTGCGTAATAGGTGTACTATCTCCTAAACTAAGGAGTGCTCGCAACTTGAGAGAAGGCAAAAAGGAAAAGACAACTGAATAAACCTTATCCGTTTTCTCCAGAACCGGAAACCATCCTCGAATTCCTTCGAGTTCGTATCTCACCATACGATGGCTTTGTCCAATGGAAGTGGACGTTCGCAGTAATACGGGGTGTCCTGGAGAAAGGGGGTAAAAGTAGGAGTGGCAATGAGGTCTGCAACTCTGACAATCCAAAAGCCAGTGTTAAGAAGGTTCGGTCAACTTGGTCACTGAGTCATAGTCTTAGGGTCGGGTCAATGGTCGCTGCCAGAGAGAGAGAAAAGAAACACTCAGCGTGCACTCTAACCTAGATCAGAATGGTTACCAATTTATCTAATCTGGAAACCTCCCACTGTACCTCAAATTCTCCTCCAAACCTCAAAGAAGAATTAGTCGGGGTCACCCGAGGAGTAAACCAACTCATCAGTGGGAATCGGGATCCAACTATCATCGCATGATAACGTGACGGAATCCGCTCACGGAACCACACTCCAGAAGGTATGCGCATATCTGGCAAGTTTCAGTTCTTTTAAAACTCCCGATGTGATTTTTACCCCATGCTCTTATGACCTTGGCGTGAGGTCAAAATATCATAAGTCACATGTCAAGTTCTACCCATCATTGTCCAGGTTAATTTGAACCCACCCGTACATACTCTTGACGTAGGCCAAAATAGTAGTACGACTGTCCCAAACCAACGCATCTATCTATGCAACAGATAAATACCCGGCAACTACCAAACACTATGCCTTGGCGTGAGGTCAAAATACATAGCTTGAATACTACCGAATATTTAACTGAAATGATGGAGGGCTACGAATGGTTTCTGGCGAAAACCTTTAACGTAATGAACTTGATATCGTTGAAGGAACGGATAGCTTTTTAGAAAATATAGTGACGAAAATCTTTACTAAAGAGGTCACTCCCGGTGAAGGGATCTCGGCTCTTTCCCCGTAGAATGGGGTGCTGGATATTCATGACCGAATATCACTGTGCAAAGCAAAAGTAATCGGCTATAGTGAAGTTAATGCCCTGACGCAAACTTCTGTTCAAGGGGTCACTCCCGGTGAAGGGATCTCGGCCCTTGCCTCGTCGACTGAGGAGCAGGATATTCCAAATGAATACCACGATGCAAAACAAAAGTGAACGTCCTTGCAATAACAGCTTTTTGAAAAGTGTTCCAACAACATCAGATTAGGTTTGTTTAACTTGCATTGATCCGAATCAACGCAGTCCCATCAATTGATCACACCACAAAGAACGAAAATATACTGACGTACATATATGCCATCCGCATTCGCCACTGGGTCCCGTCATCACCCGTTAGGTTAGCTAACTAACGGCAGAGCGGGGACTGGACTAGCGCGGATGAAAAACATATACAACATCTACTAATATATATACCAATATATAGTATTTCGCTCAAGGCGTGATAAAATGCAACATCACAGAAATGTACAGCATCACAGAACAATACAGATATCTGAGATCCCCGGGTTTCACAGAGCCACTACTGAAACCCGACGTTCCCCTGGTCGTGTGGATAGCCTGTGCAATGAAAACCTATACCCCTACGGGCGCGGCAAGTCACCCACCAAAACCTGAAGCGAGACAGCCCCCTTCAGCGCCGTGAATGGACCACCCAGCACTTCATGGAATCCGGTAACTTGGGCACCCCTCCTGGGTCAAGCTGTACCCCCTACGAGTGCGTCGAATAGCCCGCCAATCCTGAGTGAAGCCCCTCTGTCCCAATGCCATGAGATGCGGGCTTGTTGCCTTCTAGAACCCGGCTATCCGTGCACCCCACCGCGGGGCAATCCTAGTACAGAAAGTAAAATATACATACAGCGGGTACATCGACCGCAATCAGGTCGTGCCCCAAAAGAATAATACAAACAGGTAGTGACGGCAGTCCACATGTCGGACGCTCGCCCCGCAATATCAAATGTACATAATACAACAAAACTGTACTAGCATTGCATCCAGGCTATCCCCCACGACCGATCCGCAACATCACAGCAAAAACACAGAACATCAACGTGAAAATCACGTTCGCAAATCCGTCTAACCGGGCTATAGCAGTTAGACCGGATTTACCGATCGAGTGACATTCACGGTCGCAGATATAATGTAAATACTGTGGAAAAATGTGTTTAAAATATCCGATCGAACAAAAAATTAACAAGTGGGCCCCCAAGCAATACTGTAGCACTCTCAGAAATTCTGGGCCCAAAATTAATATTCCAAAACCCCTAATTACAGCCCAGAAGCCCACTGGAGAATTACGAAGCAATGATCCCATCAACCTGCGGCGGAACCGCGGCAACAAGGAGGGTTTTGCCGCGGTTCCGCGCTCGTGATGAGGGTTCATTGTCTCGTATTTTCCCAGAGTTCTTAGAACTGCCTGCACATCATTCTGAGACCACCTGAAAAATTTTTAGAGCCCAAAAAATTTCAACAGAAACTGATGTGAAGGAAAAATACGGTTTTTGGAAATTTTGGTCGATCGGAAATGCAAACACATCAAACGAAGCTAGACTAAGTTAATGGCGAGTCTCTGATACCACTGTAAGTGCACGGCGGCGCCCCGGCCGACAACCCGACGGCCAAATGCGGAAGCGGTGAAAAACTTTAATTTTGCGGACTTAGCAAACCGGCACCACCGCGCACTAAACCCCGGATCGGGCCATTAAACTAGTCTAGCTAACAAGAAGAAAGGGAAGAGATATACCGAGTGATCCGAGTCCTCCGGTCTTCTCGTCGTCGTCCCGATCTCCCGCGGATCATCCGGTCGTCGCCTCCTTGCCGGAAGGGCACCACATCGCCTGTATCTTTTACAGGCTCCCACCTCAATACCGAGGCAACTCGGGCGCGAAGTTGGCTAACCGACGCGCCCAAGATTTGCTGTAGAATAATGCAGAATCGTTGTCTCTTTGGGGTTTAGGAGATTGCCATTTATGGAGGAATTTTGCACAAGGATTTTTCATGAATACTTTATGAAAAATGGAGCTTGCCATGGAATAAAATGAACTCGGCCAAAAGCATTTGTGTTCTCTGGAAAAATGAAGCAAGCACTCACTTGAAGAATGAATGTCAAGCAAAACTCACTGATGAAACAATGTGTGAAGAGAGTGTGAATTAATATCAAAGAAAAGAAAAAGACTTCACTGCACACACACACACAAAGAGGGGGGGCCCCACGAAAATCACCATGAAGGAAAAACACTCCAGCACACTCATTTCACAATGTAGCCTATTAATTAATTAATTAAACAACCTCCCTTTTAAAAACCCATCATACCAACAGTGGCCGGCCCCAAAACAATTTCCAACACAAAACATATCAAAAACCCATACCCATCCTTACTTTAATTAATGCAAGGGATGGAGCATGGCAATATGCAAAGAACCCCTCCACAAGATGTTATTTGCAAACTTGCAATTAACACCCTCCAACGAAAAGTCCGACCGGGAAGGAAAAAGAGAAAACCGGCCGGAACGAAAAGCAAACTGGCAACTCCAGAAAACTGGTCCCGTAATAAATTACAGGAAAACCCCGATACTGTGCATACACACCCGCATCTGTATTCCGTCCGGATACAAAATGCAAAAAGAAAAAACTACACTATCAAATACTAAGATCCGGCTTAAGCCAAAGCCGGCTAGTAAAAACCGTCCGATCACGATCCGTGGAATACCGCACGTATCTGATCGAACCCTGCCATATTTCCATACGGCCTCTACAGCGTTTCGCCCGAAAACTTGAGTAACCGAAAGTGTGGTGGACTCTAAAGACTCGTCAATACTATGGCTGTGGATTTAACCACCAGCACGTCAGAGGTATAAGCCAATACGTGACGGGCCACCAGCTATTGACCAAAAGGGACGTCGATGAGCGAACTCATCCTGACACCCTACTGAGCCTGTCAGTGACAATATCCGTACAGTCCGCTCCGTTCGTCTATGAGCATCGCATGTCGGGCCTAGGGGGTTGGTAAAAGTCAGACCCCCAAAAGCGGTACAAGTCGTGTCGGAGTGTAGCCCAGAACACCCTGAGATACTACTGGAATACCTACCAGTAAATCTCCTGCCTTGGCCAAGGTCTTCGTGTAATGGCTCTCCTAGACACAGCGCGACCTCACCCCCAATACCGGGAGAGACGAACCCCTGAAGATCCGCTCACTGCCTCCATGTGGCTCGGGACTGTACCCAACTAAAACCTGTTTGCACGACTCCTTTGAGCCGTGGTAGGGTAGTAATCAAAGTACAGTGGGAACTCACACGAGACAAATGACGATCCCCAGGTCGATGAACTAACCTGTACACATGTCACCTGGGAACTGCTATCTGACGTCAGGTATAAGACCAACTAGCATGTTCCCGGCGAGTCCTGTCCGGTGTACTCATAACCCAATGAGCACCTGTATACATCTTAGGTGAACCAACTGACACCAGTGGCCTGTGAGACCGGCCACCGCCCCTCGTCGGGGTCTCGACTGTATACACTAGTCTACTCTGGAGAATCGATGCCCTGTCTCGAAACTCCCACGACTAGGGACCTTTTAAGGATGTGCTTATAGACCCCAGCTCCCACTTATATGATCGTCCTCATACTGCTGGTGGTCAAGCAAGAATCCTAGGGGCTCTATCAACGTGCAATAGCGACCTGTCAGGTCACCTGAAGCAGTACACGATGATAAAGGTAAACCAGATAGCATACTATCATCTCGAGTAAGACTGTCGTACTGGGATAGGTCCTCCCTCAATCATTGCAATCACGTGCCTGTGATCCAATAATTGACTCTGAGGGCACTATCTCCAACAGGGCTAGGGTTGTGGGTTCCTCGTCACGAGGCAGTTGCATCGGTTTTAAAAGAAGAAAGAATGAAGGAGGTGACGCTAAGGAGAGAAGGGTGGCGAGCGGATCCCTCGTGAATAGAAATTGCGAGAGGAGAGAGAAGGGGGGAGAGAGAGAGAAAGAGAAAGGGAGAGAGAGAGTCTGTTATATTTTAAAAAAAATATTTCTTTTGAAAAAATTAAAAAGATTATCTGTTAGGAAATTTTTATAATATACTGTTTAATAAAAAATATTATATTGATAAAACATTTAATATTTGGCTAATACAAAAATAGTCCAAAACGCGCTCGGGTCGGGTCTAAAAATCCAGTTTTAAAATACGGAAAATATACGTGTCGACTAAAACCAAAATTGGATGTCCGGGCAACAAAATGCATACCCCCAAGAACGGATGCGCGCACGTGTACGTAGCCATCCAAACAGGTCCGTTACACTGAACGGGACGAAAACAAGGTGCACGGATACTACGACGGGGTTAGGGGTATCATGCAGGCCATGCTAGATATTTTTAAAATATCTTATTTGATTATATTTGTATTATTAAAAAAATACAGATGCCATATAATGCCAGTATGCAGTATAAAATATGAAAGTGCACGGATCCACATAACAAGCCGAAATAAATCATAAATAGGAATCAAGACGGGTTTCCAGCATGCAGGTCGGGTCGAATGCAAATACAAATGTCAAATACACTATTCGCGCCCAAAACTCAATAAATCAAGAAAATAGCATAAATAAAGAAATACTCAAAATAGAACTGGTATAAATGAACTAGGGTGTTACAAATTGTGAGGTGCGATTAATCCCGACTAATTCTTCTTTTAGGGTTTGAAGAAGAATTTGAGAAAACAGTGTGAGCCATCCTGTTTAAATAAACTAATAACCAATTTAAACTTGCAAGAGTATATGCTGAGTGTTTCTTTTCTCTCTCTCCTAATTGCAGCGACCATGGCGGGACTTAAGCTTATATTAGAAAAAAATAAACTGACTGGGCCAAACTATAAAGACTGGCTGAGAAACGTCCAAATGGCACTTACTTATGATAAGGTTGTATACGTCCTCACGGCTAAAGCCCCTCCTATTCCAGGTCCGACATCCTCGGTCGCGGACATTGAGATCCGTAAGACTTAGGATCTGGAATACACGAAAGCCAAGTGCCTCATGCTGGCCTCCATGAATAACGAACATCAGAGGCGGCATCAGAAGATGGACCTTGCTTCCATCTTCCTCCATACCTGTAACGACTCTGAATTTACTGTACGGAATTTTCCAGTTTAATGTACAGAAATGAGTTATACAGCATGCGATTGAGTTATAAGTTAATTTTGTTAAATAACAGCAAGAAACAACTTGTAGCTCACTGGTAAAGCCTTTGCATTGCTGTGACGTAGCCCCTGTGTTCGATCCCTATCAGACACATTATTTTTCTGATTTTTTCTTTTTAACTTTTTGAAAGACCAAAAGTTTACACGTATAATACACATAAAAATGAAAAGTCAGAAAAATCAAACATGTGCAAAAGGGTTTAAACACTAAATTGTACACGCGGCATCAATCCAGAGACCCTAAACCCTAGATCGACCGGCCAAATGCCCAATAAGGCCGGCACCGATGGTCGAGATTGCCCTAAATTGCCCCGGGCTTTACACACTTGACTCTTCCCCTACTCCTAACTCCTCTGCACTGTTTTATTTTTCTGCAATCAAACAAAGACCCTTCATTTCACCATTTATCACCTTTTTAATGCATTTTAATTCACATTTTTAATTCCAAAACGCTAATTCTCCATAATAAATACCACCCCACAGTTTGGCTCAACATTATTCTGAAAATTCTAGCCAAAACTCTCAAAATTTCTTAAGTACAAGTGGAGTAAAAGTGAAGTTAGCAAGCAATCAACTTCCGGCGAGAATCGAAGCAAATTCCGGCGATCCCGCGACACCATGAAGTTCCTCTCCTTCTTAAACCTTTCTTTGACCTAACTAACTTGTAAGTCCCTTCCAATCTTCCTTTCTCTTCTTTAAAATTTATTTTAAAACATATATCGGTAAGTGGAGTTAATACCGATATCGATTTTATAAACCCTAAAACTCCCCTTTTTCTTATAAATTGTTCATCCAAATTTTACACAATACTTATAATCTTAATTATAAATGTTTATAATAAATTTTAACCTAGAATTCCATGCAAAATAACTTTAACTTAAGTTTGTCATTAAAATACCATGAACTTTAATATTATCTTTTAGTATTGCTTAAACATACCTTAGGAAAACTTCACGGGGTAACGACATACCCCTCACATACACTCTTGTTCCATAGCACGATGCCTTTGTGTGAATTTTGGTTACGAAGAAAATATTGCATTAAAATACCACTCACTTTAAAAAACGGTTTTCTTTTAAAACAGTATTCTTAATTCCTTTGCGAATATGCATCTACAACCCTCTTTAGGGGACCCGCTATTGGATGGTGTGGATTATCGCACGTCCTTGAGCTAGTAGAGCGAGATGCAGACCTCCTCACGGAGCATTCGGTCTCGAAATGTGTTAAATACGGTTTTTAAGAAAAACACATTTTTCTTAAATAAAATTTAATTTTTAATAATTATATAAAATTACAAAATCCATATATTTTCAAAATATAATAAAATTACATTTTTTAAATGAAAGAATTATAAGTTTCACTAAAATACCATCAAGATACCAACAAAAGACAAGTTTTGGCAATAAAGTACCATGAACTTTTTAAGCTAAGCAATTATCACTAAAATATTTCAAATCCTTAAAATTCATATCCATGAAAACCCTAAATAATATAAATAAATTCTCGAGATTTATTGTCACGCCACGCTTCCCAGTATACGGGCAGAGGACGCGACGAGACCGCTACGTATTTACTCAGAAGTAAACACGCTAAGCGTATCTAAGCAATATAAAATAAAAGTACACAAGAGGTAAAATGTAAATGAACAACAACTTTATTTATTAACATTCTTTTTCCAATACAATGAAAGTAAATACATGGAATGAAAGCAATGCCTAAATAGTGGCAAAACAGAAATGAAAATACAGAAATGAAAATGGAATAAGTACAAGTGGTTACAGCTCTGGGTCTTCGGTGTACTGCTTAGGGGCCTGCTCCACCTGCTCCTGACTGGTCTCGTACTCCTCAGCGTCAGGTCCTCCTGACAACATTCTAAAGAAGAAGAGAAATAGGAATGTCGTCAGCGAACAATCGCACGGTAAGTCCCAAAGAATGAGAGAAGTAAAATAGACAGAAAAGAGAGTATATCTAGTATGATGTTTGATTGTTAGGTTAACGTAGTGTTTGTAACTTGGTACAGAAGATGCCAGTGTATACGAGAGGAGTCTCACTTTCCCCGGAGACTAAAGTATCAGGAGTATAAGGAACCGTTCAGCCACGGTACAACGGCAATTGAATTCAGATTAGATGTCTTTATGGTTGGTGTCTCGTGCCAGTTCTAACACTTTCCGTACCAATCTACCCCTTATAAACCCCGCGATGTCTTGATTGTATTGTTGCATTGTTTGTATTGTATATTGAATATATATGGATGACTTACCGAAACCATGATATCAGTAATGAAATGGATAAAATGGATGATCATGTAGATGGAATATATCCATGGTTCGGTTTAGTCAATGCAGATTGATATAAATTGAATAGACGGATTCATAGATCCATATTGTATTGAAATTTGATACTTGAATCATATTCAAATCAGATTGATTATATTGAGACTCAGTCCGAGTCAGGCAATTAGAAAAGAAATTGAATCCTGAATTATGTTTTGGAGCTATCGGTAACTGCTGCACATGGACGACAGGATTTGTGTCTTTTTCAAAGACAATTACCGTGTTGATAACACCATTTGTTAAGTTGTCTACTTTAAATAGGCAAACACACATATCTCCGGCTCCCCGAGGCTCAAGAGACTGGTCCCGCTTAAACCTATGTTTACTAGGGTCCTTATTGTAATTTAGTATAACTTGAGGGTGTTTTATGTAAAAAATAAATTTGTATAACTTTCAAAATACACCTCAAGTATTTTATTATTGTCTTTAGAGTTTTCATTGATATATATTTTATCAATGTGACATTTCTAGTGAATAAAACCTAATTTCATAATATATGATATTTATTTGTAATATTGGAATTATATGGTATTTTCTTGTAAATGGAATATTTTTCTTGAATTTTGGAAATGTGAAATATTATAACTATTAAAAATAGATATTTTGATATTAATTACATATATATTTATTTATTAAAAATATAAGTTTTATTTATATTAGAAATCACATTTTCTAAAGAAAATTGTATTTTAAATCTTTCGAGATCGTATGCTCTTTGCGGAGGTCTGCATCTCACTCTATTAGGCCCGAGGATGTGTGATAATCCGCACCATCCTTAACGATTTTCTCGAAATGGGTTGTAAAGACGCATTTGTAAATATTTGTTAAAATACACATCTTGTAGAAAAAGATTATTTTATAAGTCGGAGGTAGTTATGTGTAAAGTCGTATTTTTCCCAGATCTATATACCCAAATTCCATCGTGCTATATTAGATATGAGTGTTGTGAGGTAGTAGGTCATTATCTCATGAGCTATCTAATGTAATACGGTTTAAAAAGTTCAAGTATGTCGAAATGAAACATGAAGGTAAAAATGGGATAAAACTTGCTACGGTTATTATTTTGATACCAAACTTGTTCTATTATCTTCGTTAATGTTTAATGGTCATGACATAAGAGTTTTGTATTATTGTGTTTAAGAAAAATAGAAATTTTTAAGGAAAAACCGAATCGGAAGTTGGATTAACTCCGCTTCCGTCGGGTTTTAGTTTTAAATATATTTAGAATAGAGAAAAGAAGAAGAATTAGAGAGTTACAGGTTATTTGACTAGAAGAGAGAAGGAGGAAGAGGTAGGAGGCTCCGGTGGGTAGTTTCATCATCGGAATCTCCTCGGATCGTCGTCGGAAGTTTATCGGAGCTTCGCCATTTGCTAACTCCACTTGCACACAAAAAGTCTTGGGAATTTTCTTGAGAGTTTGGGCATGAATTTGTGAGTGAGGAGGGGTGATTTGAGGGTGGTATTTATAGGAAAAATTAGGGTTTTAGGGTAGTGAAAGGGTGTATTAAAAATTTGTATTAAAATGGATTAAATGTGTGTTTTAATTTGCTCTGTAAATGTGCAGGGAAATTAAATAATACAGGGGTTATGGGGGAAGTTCAAAGGTCGCAACAAGTAAAGAAAATTGGGGTTTCGGCTAAGTCGGACCGGCGACGCTGGCCGATTCGAGCGAGTCGCCGGCCCGAGTCGGGCCGCGTCTCCTTGCCACGTGTTCCCGACGCTTGGTCTTGACTTGTGGACCCATTTGTTTATTCTGTAACTTACCCTATTATGTGTAGTGCACGTGTAGACTCTTGGGCTTCTAAAAGATTAAATGAATTTAATTAAAAAAATGTGTGGTTGATAGGATTTGAACCCTGGTACTTTGGTTCAGCAGTGCAAGGTCTTACAAATGAGCTACAAGCTCCTTCTTGCTGTTCAAAAGCAAATCAAACTTATAACTTGTGCTCAGGCTCAAGTACCCCTTTCTGTATTTTTGAAAAAAATGTACAGAAAGTTTAGGGTTGTTACATTCTACCCTCCTTATAAAAATTTCGTCATCGAAATTTGTAAAAGGAAAGTGTAACGGATTCAAGGAAATTTTGGTGGTATACTTATTGGTAGTGTATGAAAAATGTGTGAAGGAATGAAAGAATGCGAAAGGTTTGAAAAGACTTGAGGAAATTACCAGGGTTACCTTGGTCTACGGCCTCTACTTCTTCGGCCGCTAAAAGGAAAGCCTGACGCTGTGGTTCATTTCTCCTAGCTGGGGGCACAATTCTCTGTCCTTGGGGCATGCTTCTCTGCCCTCGAGGCATGTCCCTCAGTGCCTGCTGGAATTGACGATTAGGCTGTGCGGGAGGTGGAGCTGGGAGTGCAAGGCGAGGTGCAGGAGCCTGGATAGCTGGCCGCTGCGGGTAGTTGGTGGGTGCGTGAGTTGAGTTGTGTCTATAAGGACATATTCCAATTCCGTGATTGGATGCGCCATAAACTAAGCGGCCTTTTGCGTGCCTACAGTCCTTCCACAAGTGTCCATCTTTCTTGCAGTAGAAACAAAAACCTGGACTTGACTGGTTAATTGTTTCTTTCTATCTCTTGGGTTTTGAAGGTTGTATAAGATAGGCTCCTCCTGCCATCTGGGTGGCAGAGCGCTTTATACCGGTTGATTCTGCTTCTGGTCGGTTCAATAATATAGCAGTCCGCTGCTGCAGTCCTTCCAGGAGGCTGCGGATTGCCTTAAGCAGAACCGTCTGCTCGTTGATCGGAGCAGCGACGGCAAGTGTGAGTGGTAGTGGTGGGGGAGTGTTGTTGACATTCGTGCCGGTGTTGTTTGAGGAATCCATAACCTTGAAAGAAAAATTTGGTTTAGAATAGATTCAAAATATATGAAATGATAAGATTCAAGAAATATGAATTATAAAGAATGTTTTCAGTTGCTGGTTCTTGTGTTATATTGCTTAGGTTGTCCACGCAGAATTGAACTGCATGGTAGGGTTCCATATAGCTTTGACCAGCATGGGTCACCAACAAAACCTGTCATGCCCCGCTTCCCAGTATATGGGCAGAGGACGCGACGAGGCCGTTACGTATTTACTCAGAAGTAAACATGCTAAGCGTATCTAAGCAATATAAAGTAAAAGCACACAAGAGACAAGATGTAAATGAACAACAATTTTATTTATTAACATTCTTTTTAAAATACAATAAAAAGTAAATACATGGAATGAAAGCAATGCCTAAACAGTGGCATAACAGAAATGAAATTACAGAAATGAAAATGGAATAAGTACAACTGGCTACAGCTCTGGGTCTTCGGTGTACTGCTCATGGGCCTGCTCCAACTGCTCCTGACTAGTCTCGTACTCCTCAGCATCGGGTCCTCTTGACAACATTCCAAAGAAGAAGAGAAATAGGATTGTCGCTCGCTCGGTAAGTCCCAAAGAACGAGAGAAGTAAAATAGACAGAAAAGAGAGTATATCTAGTATGATGTTTGATTGTTAGGTTAACGTAGTGTTTGTAGCTTGGTACAGAAAATGCCAGTGTATACGAGAGGAGTCTCACTTTTCCCGGAGACTAAAGTATCAGGAGTACAAGGAACCGTTCAGCCATGGTACAATGGCAATTGAATTCAGGTTAGGTGTCTTTATGATTGGTGTCTCGTGCCACTTCTAACACCTTCCGTACCAATCTACCCCTTATAAACCCCGCGATGTCTTGATTGTATTGTTGTATTGTATATTAAATATATATGGATGACTTACCGAAACCATGATATCAGTAATGGAACGGATATAATGGATGATCATGTAGATGGAATATATTCATGGTTCGGTTTAGTCAATGTAGATTGATATAGATTGAATAGACGGATTCATAGATTCATATTGTATTGAAGTTTGATACTTGAATCATATTCAAATCAGATTGATTATATTGAGACTCAGTCCGAGTCAGACAATTAGAAAAGAAATTGAATCCTGAATTATGTTTTGGAGCTATCGGTAACTGCTGCACATGGACGACAGGATTTGTGTCTTTTTCAAAGACAATTACCGTGTTGATAACACCATTTGTTAAGTTGTCTACTTTAAATAGGAAAGCACCTATATCTCCGGCTCCCCGAGGCTCAAGAGACTGGTCCCGCTTAAACCTATGTTTACTAGGGTCCTTATTGTAATTTAGTATAACTTGAGCGTGTTTTATGTAAAAAATAATTTTGTATAGCTTTCAAAATACACCTCAAGTATTTTATTATTGTCTTTAGAGTTTTCATTGATATATATTTTATCAATGTGACATTTCTAGTGAATAAAACCTAATTTCATAATATATGGTATTTATTTGTAATATTGGAATTATATGGTATTTTCTTGTAAATGGAATGTTTTTCTTGAATTTTGGAAATGTGGAATATTATAACTATTAAAAATAGGTATTTTGATATTAATTATATATATATATATTTATTAAAAATATAAGTTTTATTTATATTAGAAATCACATTTTCTAAAGAAAATTGTATTTTAAATCTTTCGAAATCGTATGCTCCTTGCGGAGGTCTCTCACTCTACTAGGCTCGAGAATGTGCGATAATCTGTACCATCCCGAACGGGTTTCCCGAAATGGGTTGTAGAGACGCATTTGCAAAGATTTGTTAAAATACACATCTTGTAGAAAAAGTTTTTTTTATAAGTCGGAGGTAGTTATGTGTAAAGTCGTATTTTTCCCAGATCTATATTCCCAAATTCCATCGTGCTATGTTAGATATGAGTGTTGTGAGGAGGTAGGTCATTATCTCGTGAGCTTTCTAAGTTAATACGGTTTAAAAAGTTCAAGTATGTCGAAATGAAACATGAAGGTATTTTAATGTAAAAATGGGATAAAACTTGCTACGGTTATTATTTGATGCCAAACTTATTCTATTGTCTTTTTTAATGTTTAATGGTCATGACATAATAATTTGGTATTATTGTGTTTAAGAAAAATAGAAATTTTTAAGCAAAAACCGAATCGGAAGTCGGATTAACTCCGCTTCCGTCGGCTTTTAGTTTTGAATATTTTTAGAATAGAGAAAAGAAGAAAAATTAGGGACTTATGGGTTATTTGACTAGAAGAGAGAAGGAGGAAGAGTTAGGAGGTGCCGGTGCGTCGTTTCGTTGTCGGAATCTCCTCGGATCGTCGTCGGAAGTTCGTCGGAGCTTCGCCCTTTGCTAACTCCACTTGCACACAAAAAGTCTTGGGAATTTTCTTGAGAGTTTGAGCATGAATTTGTGAGTGAGGAGGGGTGATTTGAGGGTGTTATTTATAGGAAAAATTAGGGTTTTAGGGTAGTGAAAGGGTACATTAAAAATTTGTATTAAAATGGATTAAATGTGTGTTTTAATTTGCTCTGTAAATGTGCAGGGAAATTAAATAATACAGGGGTTATGGGGGGAGTTCAAAGGTCGCAACAGGTAAAGAAAATTGGGGTTTCGGCTGTGTTGGACCGGTGCCACTGGCCGATTCGAGCGAGTCACCGGCTCGCGTTGGCCGAGTCGGGCCGCGTCTCCTTGCCACGTGGACCTGTTTGTTTATTCTGTAACTTACCCTATTACGTGTAGTGCATGTGTAGACTCTTGGGCTTCTAAAACATTTAAAGAATTTAATTAAAAAAATGTGTGGTTGATGAGATTTGAACCCTGGTGCTTTGGTTCAGCAGTGCAAGGTCTTACCAATGAGTTACAAGCTCCTTCTTGCTGTTTAAAAGCAAGTCAAACTTATAACTTATGCTCAGGCTTAGGTACCCCTTTCTGTATTTTTGAAAAAATTGTACAGAAAGTGTTGGGTTGTTACATTTATTTTGAAATTTTATTAAAAACATTTTTCATAAAACCCTCTCGAGTTATATAAAACAATATTTAAGGACTTTAGTAAATATAGGTTTAAGCGGGATCAATTCTTTTGAGCCCCAGAGAGCCGAAGAAAGTGAGTGCTTGCCTATTTAAGATAGAAAACTTAATGGAGTTATCAATGGTAATTGTCTTGGAAAAAAACACAAATCCTGCCGTCCATATGCAGCAGTTACCGATGACTCTCGAATCTAATTCAGGATCTAAATCAGTTACAAGTGTCTGACTCGGTCTGAGTCTAACTCAAACCTGAATCCAAAACTCAAATCAGAGTCCAATTCAACATGAATCCAAAATCTAACATGAATACTTGAACTTGAACTTGAATACTTGAATTCAAACATCAATACCAAATATGAATACTTGAATTGACTTGACCGAACCATGATTATAACTTGACATGAGTTCTTAAATACATGATTATATCCTGAACCTGTTACTTGAACAATTTGTATCCATGGTCTCGGCAAGACTTGTAAATGTAACTCTATACAATACATCACGCGGGGATAACGGGGTAGATTAGTACGGAATGTATTAACGTGGCACGAGATGGTCACTTAAAAGACACATACATGAACTCTCGTGCCGTTCTCCCGTAGGTTTTGATGGGGCCTTATACTACATGTTACCATAGTCCACGGGGTAAGATGGACTCCTCTCGTATATACAAATACCTTCTGTACTAAGTTATAAACAACTACGTTAGAATAACAAGCGTATACCTGTACAACTTACCAGTTTTATTTCACATTACTTATTCTATTCCATTCTTTCTTTTGGGACTTACCGAACGCTAGTTCGTTGACGACATTCCTGTCTATTTCTTTCTTTAGAATGTTCGTCAGGAGGACCGGTTACTGAAGAGATCGAGTCGAGCCAGGAGGACTTGGAGCAGCTCACCACTCAGCCGGACTACTAGCTCATCTTGTACTTATTTCATTTTGTATGCCACTGTTTAGGCACTGTTTATTTCATTGTATCTTTCCTTTTAAAAAACAGTTGTATGTAAAGATGAATGTAAATAAAGATTGCTGTTTATTTTATATCTCTTATCATTCTTGTGCATTATATATATATTGCTTAATTATGCTTAAAGTATTTATTTCTTAGTAAATATGTTGTGGCCCGCCACATCACTATTTCCGTACAGTGGGAAGCAGGACGTGACAATACCCAAGATTTATATGGAGAGCAATCTCGTATCGCAAGATACGAGACTTCGAAGAAACTGTTTCAAGCGAGCTTGGCTGTCGGATCATCTGTTGGGGACCATGTTCTGAAGATGATTACTCTCATTGAAGAGCTCGCGGACCTGAGAACTACGTTGGAGAATGAGTTATATACCGACTTAATTCTACAGTCCCTTCCCTCCACCTATGCCCAATTCATATTGAATTTCAATATGCAAAAGTTGGAGGTTTCACTTCCTGAGCTTCTCAACATATTGAGGGTGGTAGAGGGCACCTTGAAGAAATCCAACGAAACACCTGCTCTGTTTGTCGGGGAATCTTCTTCCACTAAATCCAAGGCCAAGGGGAAGATGAAGAAGGCCCCCACCAAACTGAGAGGAGGTGTGCAGAAGGTGTAGAGCAAGGGAAAGGAAAAGATCGGGGGATTAGCCATAAAAGAAGAGTGCTTATGCTGTCACAAGAAAGGACATTGGAAGAAGGACTGCCGGGCCCTAAAAGCCAAGAATCAGGACACGAAGCAAGTTGTGGTTTCGGCTTCAGGTGTGTTCGTGATTGAAAATCGCTTCTCTATTAACTCTACTCCTAGGTATTGGATACCGGATCAGGATCACACATCTGTAATTCTTTGTAGACGCTGAGAAGTCGTAGAGTTTTAAGAAAATGTGATATGACCCTCGGGATTGGCAACGGAACCAGTGTGGATGCTGTTGCAGTAGGAGAATATCACCATGGATTGACGAGTGGATATATTTTGTTGTTACATAACTGCTTTAGTGTACCCAGTATGATGTGTAATATTATATATGTATTTTTGTTATCTAATGAAGGATATAATTTTGCACTTGAAAGCAATGTCATAAATATTCACCTAAATCATGAAATGATTGGGTCGGATACACTGAATAACGGAATATACGTTCTCAATCAATATCAAGTTTTCAACATCCAAAACACGCTAAAAAGAAAAGCTCCAGAATCAAATCAAGCTTTCTTATGGCATTGTAGACTTGGTCATATTAATGAAACACGATTAACTAAGTTACATAAAGATGAATATTTAGATCCGTTTGAGTATCAATCATATGCAACTTGTCAATCATGTAACAGAGGAGAGATGACCAAAACTCCGTTCACTGGATACGGAGAAAGAACCACTGAGCTTCTGGGACTCATACACAGCGACGTGTGTGGGCCAATGTCTACACATGTAAGAAGTGGCTATTCTTATTTCATTACTTTTACCGATGATTTCTCAAGGTATGGACATATATTCTTAATGAAGTATAAATCCGAGGCCTTTCAGAAATTCCAAGAGTAGAAGAACGAAGCGGAAAAGAAAACCGGCAAAAGTATCAAGATGCTCTGATCTGATTGGGGTGGTGAATACTTAAGTGCCGAGTTCCTGAAATATCTAAAAGAGAATGGAATTCTCTCTCAGCTTACTCCTCCATACACACCACAACACAACGGTGTTTCAGGAAAACGGAATCGCACCCTGCTTGATATGGTGCGTTCCATGATGGATAATGCTGAGTTGCCGCCATCCTTCTGAGGTTATGCATTAGAATCTGCTGCATACCTATTGAATAAGGTTCCAACTAAGTCTGCGCCTACCATTCCATATGAAATGTGGAGTGGGAAGAAACCCTGTCTTAAGTATCTTAAGATATGGGGTTGTCCTGCTTTTGTCAAAAAGGTTCATTCGGACAAGCTCGATGCACGTTCAGTATTGTTTAAGTTTATGGGATACCCCAAGAACTCTAGGGGGTATTATTTCTATTATGCTGAGCAACAAAAGGTCTTTGTTTCTCATCATGCCCGCTATTTGGAAACTCAATTTCTTGAAAAAGAGATTAGTGGGAGCGCAATAGAGCTGGAAGAAATTTCAGAACCACAAACTATTATTGAAGACTTTAAAGAACCTAAGATTTCAATAGAACCGGACGTACCTACGCCACTCCGCAGATCTAGTAGGCAGTCTCATCCACCCGAGAGATACTACGGTTTTCTCATAGACAGGGATCGAGAGGATTGGCTGGATGCTATGAGATCCGAGATGGAATCCATGTACACCAATAAAGTATGGACTTTGGACGTTGCACCTCTTGAGGTAAAACCCGTTGGATGCAAATGGATCTTCAAAAAGAAGATTGGTGTAGATGGTCAGGTAGAAACCTACAAAGCTAGACTTGTTGCTAAAGGTTTTCGTCAAAGATCATGATTGGACTATGACGAAACTTTTTCACTAGTGGCTATGCTTAAATCCATTCGGATCCTACTTGCCATTGCTGCCTTCCATGACTATGACATCTGGCAGATGGATGTTAAAACCACTTTTCTAAATGGAAGTTTAGAAGAGTGTGTTTATATGGATCAACCAGAAGGTTTCATAGACAGTGGGAGCAGCGGAAAAGTGTGTAAGTTGCTTAAATCTATTTATGAATTAAAACAGGCATCGCGGAGTTAGAACATCTGCTTTGATGAGACGGTCAAGAAATTTGACTTTATCAAAAATGCAGATGAACCTTGTATTTATAAGAAAATTGTAGGGAGAACTAAAGTATTTCTCGTTTTATACGTAAATTACATTCTCCTGATAGGAAATGATATTCCTATGCTACAATCGGCCAAGTTGTTCTTGTCACAGAAGTTCTCTATGAAAGACCTGAGTAATGCCTCGTACATTCTGGGGATAAAAAACTATTGTGACAGATCTAAAAGAATGTTGGGACTTTCACAGTCAAGGTACATAGACATCGTACTAAAGAGCTTTAGTATGGAAAATTCTAAGTGTGGTAATTTACTTGCTTGTCACGGAATCACCCTCTCCAAAGAGATGTCTCCCAAGACTGATGAGGAGAGGGCTCGCATGAGCATTGTATCCTATGCTTAGGCGGTAGGGTCAATAATGTATGTAATGTTGTGTACCAGACTAGATGTAGCTTACGCACTCAGCGTCGTAAGCAGGTATCAGTCCAATCCAGGTGAGAAACATTGGATAGCAGTAAAGAACATTCTTAAGTACCTAAGAAGGACTAAAGAGATGTTCTTGGTGTACGGTAATGGGGACCTCTAGATCGAGGCTTTTACCGACTCTGGCTTCCAAAGTACAAGGATGACTCTAAATCCGTCTCGGGTTATGTGTTTACCATCAACGGAGAGGCGGTCTGTTGGAAGAGCTCCAAACAGGATACTGTAGCAGTCTCGACGATGGAGGCTGAGTACATCGCTGCTAACGATACCGCAAAAGAGGCAGTCTGGATGAGAAAGTTCGTTTCTGAACTTCAGGTGGTTCCATCCATTGCTGATCTAATACCTTTGTATTGCGATAACAATGGAGCCATGGCTTTGGCAAAAGAACCACGCTCCTATTAGAAATTCAGACATATCTTGAGGTGGTATCACCTGATCAGGAAGATCGTGGATCGCCGGGAGATCGAGGTGCGGAGAGTGGATACAAAGGATAACACGGCAGATCCATTCACCAAGGCCATCCCTCAAGTCCAGTTCGAAAGACTGTTCGAGATGTTGGTATGCGGTACGCTAGCAACTGGCTCTAGTGTAGACGTTAGGTTCTAAATACGCCAATTACGATCCTTAGTGCAAGTGGGTGATGTTGGATATGTATGCCCTAGAGGCCTTCATTGTATAGGATGCTAGAGATATATATGTACATGACAATCTTGCTCGATATGATAGTATGCTATTTGGTTTGTCTTTATCTTAAAATGTGATGTGTTTTAGTTAATATTTCATATCTTGTATACATGTTGATAAAGCCCGTAGGATCCTTACTTGACTACTAGCGTTGTGATGGCAATCATACTTGTTGGAGCTGGGTAGTCGATAAGAACATCCTTAAATATCTCTAGTCGTGGGAGTATCGAGACTGGGCATCGATACTTCAGAGTAGACTAGTGTATACATATCTAGATCCTGACGAGGGGCGATGGATTGGTCCCGCAGCCATTGGTATGGTGCACCTAAGATTATATACATGTGCTCACTGGAGATGAGTACACTGGACAGACTCGCTGAGAACTGGCTAGATGGTATTATACCTATCGTCAGATAGCAGTTCTCAGGTGACATGAGTACAGATAGTCTGTCGACCTGAGGTCGTCATTTGTCTCGTGTGAGTTCCCACTGTGCTTTAATTACTACCCTATCATGGCTCTACTGAGTCATGCAAAAAGGTTTTAGTTGGGTACAGTCCCGAGCCACATGGAGGTAGTGAGTGATTATTGGGGATTCGTCTCTCCCAGTATAGGGAGTCGATGTCGCGCTGTATTCGGTTGGCCAACACCATAAGTTTCTGGCCAGGGCAGATTGAGAATTACTGGTAGTTAGACCAGTAGATTCTCGGATGGTTTTGAGCCACTTCGGCATGACTTGTCAGGTTATTAGGGGTCTGACGTATTCCACCCTTAGACCCGGCATGCGATACTCTCAGAAGAACAGACCGGATTGTACGGAGATTGGCACGGACAGGCTCAGTAGGAGTTCGGACGAGTTCGCTCGTCGGCCTTCTTTTCGATAGATACCTGAGTAGCCATTACATACAGCTAGTGCCACTGACGAGCTTGTGGTTACACCTACTGCAAGCATACTATCGAGTCTTTAGAGTCTTACATAGAGGGTTTCCCTGATTCAGGCAAAACGATGTAGAGGCTGTATGGTTTTACGTGTAGGGTTTCGATCATATACGTGTACTAGATACACATATTTTTGATCGGACAGATAATACTAGCGGGCTTAGGATTAAGACGCATTCTAGTATTATAATATTGGATTATTTTCGTCTCTTGGTATTCGTGGTACGAATATGGGTATGTATATACGGGGAGGGGTATTCTTATAATTTCACAAGAGTGCTTCTAGAAGAAGACACCTCATTTGTGATTAATTCATTTATTTTAAATGGATAATGAGGAGGAGGTATGAGGTATTTTTTAAGCATGGTTGAAGCATGGCTATATGAGATGACTCACTCATTTGGATAATTATTGAAGCATGTCACATTATTTTATAGTGTAAATGATATGCTTGATATTATCACAATAGCCATTCTTCATATCATTATTATCACAACACTCTCTCTCTCTCCTCCTTTGCTATCTTCTTCTTTCTCAAACCCTAATCACTCTCAGGAGTTGAGAAATCTAGGATTAATGAGATAAAATAATCCAATAAATATTCTCTACATATCCTGGGTTACCTTGATTAGCAAACTAGATACTTTAGTTACATTATTCTAGAGGTTAAAAAATGAACCATAGACTCTCGGGTGGATCTTCTTCGACATGAGGAGGCCGATTATCAAGCTCGATCCGTACATACGAGGAGCTTAAGAAGACCGGAAGGACTTGGACACGAAGGTATAGATCACTTCATAGTAGATTAGAACCTTAGTTGGTATTGGTAGTTAGGGTTTCCGATACGATCCTGGGATTTAGGTCGATGTTGCTTGCAACAAAATTATTGTTTGCTAATTCCGCCTCCCCACCGTCACGCCCTGCTTCCCGGTATACGGACAATGGGACGTGGCGGGCCACGCGATGTATTTACTCAGAAATAAATACGCTAAGTGTAGCTAAGCAATATAATGAATATACACAAGAAATGATAAGAGATATAAATAAACAACAACTTTTATTGATTCAACATTTCTTTACAATACAACTGAAAATGTAAATACAAGATTGGAAAGCAATACCTAAACAATGGCATGAACTGAAAGAAAAGTGAGTACAAGTGAAGCCTAGTGGTCGTGCTGCTTAGTGGTCTGCTCCAAATGCTCCTGGCTGGTCTCGAACTCCTCAGAGTCGGATCCTCCTGACAACATTCCCAAGAAAGAAGAGAAATAGGAATGTCGTCAGCGAACAATCGCTTGGTAAGTTCAAAAGAGAGAGAGAAATAAAATAGACAGATAAGAGGATGTAACAGGTAAAAAGTTTGATTGTTATGCTAACGCAGTTGTTTGTAGCTTGGTACAGAATATGCCAGTGTATACGAGAGGAATCCAACTTACATCGTGGACTATGGTAACCCGTAGTATAAGGCTCCGTCGATAAAACCACGGAACAATGACAATGGATGTATAGTTACGTCTTTTAATGACCATCTCGTGCCACTTTTAACACATTCTGTGCCAGTTTACCCCTTTAAAACCCCGTAATGTATTATGTATTGATGTATATTGTTTTGTTTAATAGATATGCGACTTGACAAAACCATGATATCATGTAAATGGAATGGATATAAACGGATAGTCATGTAAATAGAGTATATCCATGGTTTGGTTCAGACGAGTCTTGTTCATGTTGATATATATTGAATTCTGATATAAATTGATTCATGTTGAATTGGAGTTATACTTGAATTGTATTCATGTATAGATCGATTGGTTTCAGATTAGACTGAGACTCTGCCTGAGTCAGACACTTAAACAGAATTGAAGTCCTGAATTAGTTTTGATGTTATCGGTAACTGCTGCACATGGACGACAGGATTTGTGTCTTTTTCCAAGACAATTACCGTATTGATAACACTGTTTTTAGTTGTCTATCTTAGATAGGCAAGCACCTATATTCTCTGGCTCCCTGAGGCTCAAGAGAACTGGTCCCGCTTAAATCTATATTTACTAGGGTCCTTATTGTAAATTAATATAACTTGAGGGGTTTTTATGAACAATAGTTTTGATATATTTTCAAAATAAATCTCAAGTATTTATTTATCGTCTTTAGGATTTTCATAATTGTAATTTTTATAAAATGAAATATCCTAGTGGATATAAATCTAAATTGAATAGTATATGGTATTTTCTTGTAATTTGACTTGTATTGAATGTGATGGTATGATCTTTTGGGATTCTTTTCTTTTGATGAGAAAACATGGAATATATTATATATTTAAAATAGATATTTTGATAATACTTATATATATATAATTATTAAAAATATAATTTATTTATTAATAGAAATCACGTTTTCTTAGAAATTGTAATAAAAAATTCCATCGAGATCGAATGCTCCATGAGGAGGTCTGCATCTCGCTTTACTAGTCCCGAGAACGTACGATAACCCGCACCATCCCTACCGGGTTCCCCAAAATGGGTTGTAGAGGCTTATTTGCAAGGAATAAATTAAAACAATTTAAGATTTTGATAGTTTAAGGTATTTTAATGTAAAATGTATTTTGTCCCACAAAAATTATTACAAAAACCATCGTGCTATATCAATATGAGTGTTGTGATGAGATAGGTCATTACCTCGTGAGTTTTCTAAAGGTAATATGAGAAAAAGATAAAGAAATATCGCATGTAAACTTGATGGTATTTTACTGTAAAACTGAAATAGAATTTGTTTGACATTAAATTTTGAATTGAAACTTGGTAAAATTGTTGTTTTATGGTTGCTAAACAATATCTGAAAAGATGGTAAATTTGTTGTTTAAGAAAAGTGAGTTTTTAAAGAAAAGAGAATCGGAAGTCGGAATAACTCCGCTTCCGACGAGTTTTGAGAAGAGAGGTCTTTTCATTAGAAAGAGAGGAGGGGACTTACTGATTGATTAGAAAAGGGAGAGATAGAGGGAACTTTAGAAGGTGTCGGGGAGTCATGGTGTCTCCGAATTCTTGCCGAAACGTCGCTGGAACTTTGACCTTGGCTAACTCCACTTGTACAACTTTTGGACTTAGAAATTTTTGAGAGTTTTGACAATGGATTTCTGAATGAGGAGGGCTAAAGTGTAGAGGGGTATTTATAGGATATAATTATGGTTTTGTGAGTGAAGAGAGAATTAAAAATTCATTAAAGTTTGGTTTTTAGGCTCATTTTAATTCTCTGGAATGTGCAGGGAAAACAAACAGACTAGGGTTAGTGGGGTAGGCCAAAAGGTGCTAGGGTGAAAAATTGGAGGCAATAGGGACGGGGGAAATAGGCGCCGGCCCTAGGCGAGATCTCGCCGGCCAATCTAGGGAATTGGGTGGTGGGATCTGTGCCACGTGTCAGGGTTTGTTTGAATAGTATATTGCACATGTTTGTTTTCAGTGTGATTTTTCATTTTACGTGTAGTGCACGTGTAAACTGTTGGGCTTCTAAAAGTTTAAAAGAAAAACAATAAAAATATTATGTGACTGATGGGATTCGAACACAAAGGCTACATCACAGCAGTGCAAGGCTTTACCAATGAGTTACAACTGCTTTCTTGCTGTTCAAAAGCAATTTAAATTTATAATTTGTGCTCAGGCTTAGGTGCTCCTTTCTGTATTTTGAAAAAAATTCTGTACAGAAAGTTCAGGGTTGTTACATCCACAAACCCTATGGGGTGTACGACCTCGACTTACATGGAGTTGATGTCGTGCTGTGCCTGATCGACTGTAACTAAAAGTCCATAGCTAGGACATATGAGATAAACTGATAAGCGTTATCAGTTGTATTTATGGTGGTTATAGGTCACTCATCGGCACGACTTATCGGGTTTTTGGGTATCTGACGAATTCCACCCTCCAGACTTGGTATACAACACTCTCAAATGAAAAGACCGAACTGTACGGAGATTGTCACTGATAGGCTCTATAGGATTTCGCACGAGCTTGCTTGTCGATCTTCCTTTCACTCAATACCTAAGTAGCCGTTACGTGCAACTAGTACCGTTGACGTGCTTGTGGTGTATGGATATGATCCT
Organism: Agapanthus africanus; assembly: GCA_030015575.1. Lineage (NCBI taxonomy): Eukaryota > Viridiplantae > Streptophyta > Magnoliopsida > Asparagales > Amaryllidaceae > Agapanthus > Agapanthus africanus. The sequence continues at coordinate 401,078,825 of CM057349.1, read as the reverse complement.
GACTTACTGCCAGCGTATTGACGAGTTTTAGAGTCCCACACAGAGTTTTCCAGTACAGGCGAAACGATGTAGGGCACTTGCAGAGATACGTGCATGGGTTCGATTAAACATGTGTATTAGATACACGTATTTTTATTTGAGCATTTTATGATATTAGCCGGTATATATATATATATCTCATTTTTACTTTAATATTCTTCTCTTTATATTTACAAATATTTATATATGATATAAATATTTATGACATGCATGGTTATACATACAACTTGTGTGTATAATATGCACACACAAATGAGATGATAATTATTTAGTTTCTTTAATATGTTAAAGAAAAGAAATGAGTCATGAGTTTGGAAAATTTTGGAAGCTTTTGGAAATTCCAAAACTTGACTTGCGTGATAAAAATGTAGACTAATTCATTCTTATCTAACTTGATCATCTCATTCTCATCTTATCTCTCTCTTTCTTGAGTTAGAAAAAATTGAGAAAGAAAAATAAAGAGAAGAAAAAGAGTGAGCCAACAAAAACTACAACTTCTTTGAACACTAGATCGGCAAAACTAATGTTATTAGTTTACTTCACATTCACATAGTGGTGAAGTAGGAGCCTGTATTGGGATTACTCAAGGTGGATCATCTTTGACAAGAGAGGCCTATTCTCAAGCTCGATCTTGGAGTCCAATGAGTGAAGATGAACGCGCTACAAAGGTTGTAATCCCAAACTTTGTAGTGTTAGCTTACTAGATTTTGTCAAGTTGTAATATTTTTTTATTTGTGCGGCAAAAGATTGGGTTATCGGGTGCCGGGGTTCACTTGATTTTCGAACGTTTGAAAATGAGAAATGTTGGTCCGGCGGGTTATGAATTCTAATGTCATGGTTCGAAGTGACTAAATTAAAGTGTTTGATTTAGTCGGTTCGAACATGGATACAATAATGAAATGCATTGGTAAACGTTGCTAATTGCTATATGTTCAATTAGTTGAGATTGCACATTAGATATTTGTGATGTTTTATTTCATACCTGAGATGACTATATATATATATATATATAAACGCTTTTATATATTTTGCATCCATGTTAGCCATGTCCCCGTATCGCCGTAAGTTAAGTAATCTTACGGTGAACATTCGGGGCCCCTATGATAAATGCGGATGGCATATATGTGCGTTCTTTTTACGTTATTTCTGGTGTGATAGGAAACTTAAATGGTGGGATTGCATTAATATTGATTAATGCAAAAAAAAAAATTAAAATGATGTTGTAGAAACAAATGTTAAAACCACACGGTTTTTGTAACGACCCCAAAATCTCTATACTTTCATATTATTTTTCGACTGTAATTTTTTGTTTTTGAGTATTTCGGTATAATATCTTTTCTATAAAAAAAAAAAATTATTTATCCTTCCATCTATTTTTCCTACCTTAATTATTTCCAAAACTCATTTATTTTTATAACCAAATATTAACCTTTTGAAAAATTAAACCCAAGACCGACAGCACAGTCCATTATATTTTATTTAAATATAACCCAAAGCCTACACCCATTTATTTTTATTAAACCCGTAACCCAAATCATTATCTATTTTTCATATTATCTTAAAGCCCTAAAAGCCGATTTCTATTAATTAATTGCTTAGCTATTTATTCTCTCATAAAAAAAAATCTTTTATTTTTATTTCAAATAAAACTCATTCCATATGAACTTAATTCCTTTTCATTTCTCTCTTTCTCAATTTTTCTATAGCCTAAATCCATTTAACCTGTAAAACTAAAACCAAACCAATCCATTTCTCTTTAATTTATTTTCTCTTTCTTTTCCTATTTCCTTCCAATGCCCAAAGACCAAACTCCATTTTCTTTTCTCTTTCTTACCATGCACCCTACAACCACTTCCCAAAAGTTTTTTTTTGGTTCAAGAATGATTAATGTTGGTTTTAACGAGGAATGGTCACTAAATTATTAATTAGGTTGTTTTATTTGTTTTAACCAAAACTTTTTCCCTCTCTCTTCCGCTCCTTCGTCTAACCGCAGACCCCTTTTCTTCCCACTCTTCATCAAGTCTCCATCTCTCTCATCAATTGTCATCACTTCTCTCTCTCTCTCTCTCTTGACATACACATATATATAGATTCATACACACATAAAATAACACTCTCTTTTCCACCAAATCCAACCGAGACCCATCCATGGCCGGCTACCCTCTCTTGGCTGGGCATCCGAACCCCGTTTCCTTTATCAACAACAACAGAAACAGCCGCAACAACAACAACGGAAACAGCCGCAACAACAACTTCGACAACACCATATTCTCCACCGACCTTCAACAAGTCCGTACGACGCGACCGAGTAAAGAACCGAGACTCCAAATCCAGGCCCAACTCCCCATGAGAACAACGGTTATTTACAAGCTTCCGGATCTTAATTTCGTCGACGTTTCAAATTTGCGTTCAGGGATGCTTGATGAAATGCCCCATTGAAATCCCTTCGTCTCTCACATTTTATTTGCACGTAAGTCCCTATTCCTTACCCCTTGTTGAATCTCATATCGTAACATGTAGCCACTTCTTATTTGTACCCTATGTCGTTTTGTTCACATTAAAATGATCTTATTAACCTCTACAGTAGCCATGCATAATTTGACAGAAATCTATTAAACTGAATAATTATTGCTTTCAAATAGCATACCAGATATATTATATCCATATGTCATTCAGAAGGTTTCCACATCATTAATATTAAAATATTAATAAGAATAACATGGCATTTCCCTTGTTATAGCCTCATCGGCATTTAGTTGGCTATGCACATGGCCGCCTTCGTGGGAGTAACCCTCCCGTTCATAGATTTTGTGTTAAGCATGTTTAAATCTAAACCTTTCTCTTTCCCTAGATTTTTAGTTATGTAATATTTAGTGTTTTAGTGTATGTTGCTGGTATTTGGAATTTCTATCCTTGCAAGAATGTTGGCATACATATGTATGCGATTTGACCCTAATTAACTGCTTTATTAAGTAAAATAAAATAATAAAGAACACTTATCATTAGGTACTAATGAAGCCTATTGTACTTTAATATACTCAACATTTAGCATCTGATATTAGAACTAATGTATGCCAAGCTATTGTTTAATTCTTTTTGCGACATTATAGATAACAAAGTTGTATTTAGCAATTTAAAATAAAGCTTTGACCATGATTTTTTGTAGTTCTTATTTTTATTAAAATACCTGACGGACGCTGTGATCTCCTTCAGATGTCGTCCTCCGTCGATCCTGTGATGGCGGTCTTTGACGGTTGAGATTTGGTTTGGGAGTTGTTGAGCGTGTGGATCTCATTGGGTTGGCGTTGACAACGAGCTATTTGAAAAGAAGTTCCGGGGTGGGTGACCACCGTAGGACCCTCCGACGATCAAGTTAGTGCCGAGAAATATGTGCAGAGTAACGGCGTATTGGAATGAATTCGAGTTACCTGAGTCGTCTGAGATAGGGGTTTATATAGTGGTTGAGTGGAGCAAGCAGGCGCGAGATCATCGCCGTCAGTTACGCCCCTGCGTTATCTTCGCATTAATGGCGGGATACACCCATTAATGGGGGGACGCGCTAGCGTGGGACGCGGAACGTGGGGAGGCGGATTCTCGCCCTGGCGGGATACACGGAGCCGTTGTGGGGGCGCTTGGGTTCCGCGCTCTCGGTTGATCGGGGAAGGCGAGAAAGCTCAGCCTGTCAAATTTCTCAGAGACGGGCAGTGAGGTCGAGGAAGCTCGGCCTGTCAGATTGCTCAAAGACGGGCAGTGAGGCCGAGGAAGCTCGGCCTGTCAGATGGCTCGGAGACGAACAAAAAGACCGAGGAAGCTCGGTCTGACAGATGGCTCGGAGACGAGCAAGGAGACCAAGGAAGCTCGGAGACGAGCTGTCGGTCATTTGCTAGGTGAAGGTGGAAAGCACTCATGGAGGTCTCCTGAATGGTCGGATACGTCCTAGGAGACGAGGCCCCGAGGAACGCCCCTAATGCAACTCATTTATTCCACCTACGTAGCTTTCGGGACACGTCATCCACCACGTGTCGTAATCTGAGGAAATACCACTTGTGAGCATCATCATTAGCCCCCCATTCTTAATCTGACCTATTTATGGGTCGGGTTGAGAGTAGCCTGCTCGGGTTTTCTTCGGCTCAGTTTGGCGCTGAGAATCAGAATGTGGATCGTCCAGGAACGACATGGTGTTCATACCATAATATTGCATTATTATATTCCCCATTCTTATTCTTTTTATAAATAAACAGGTGCTTTTGACGCATGTCTGCTACATGTTACAGGTTACAGGTTCTTGGACAGAAAACAGTGAAAAAGACAAAAGACGACACAAAAGAAGGACTTTTAACCAACAAATAGGATGATCTTAGTCAAGCCTAGACGAAGAACAGTTCACAATCAATAAGGCAACGCAAGGTCCAAAATATTAAGGCAAACGGTTAAAAAATCACTACAAGTTTTCACTAAAGATCTGGAACCAATGTAGAAGCCCAATTGATAAAAGAACCAAAGAACCAGAAGCCCAATAAGACCAAGAACAAAACCCTAAATTTTCAGCACCCAATCTTTCTAAAGGGCCGCGGAACCGCGGCCCAAGCCTACCATTGCCGCGGTTCAGCGGCCATATTGTGCCCGCACGTGGAGAACTTTTTACCAAAATGTTTAGCGGCGCTGAAAAGTTGACCTAGGGCTATTTTTGTAAATTTAGACATGCGGATCAAAATGTAACCTAGGGTTTCCATTTTCTATAAATAGAACTCTAAAGATTGTAATTTCTTATGCCTCCTTTTAATAATAAAATACAGATTTCTTTATGGAGAGCATCGGTGCCTCTTTTCAATTCATGAATTCAGATCTGACAACCTGCGTTGATGTTTGGAGAGAGTCATCTGTAAGTAGTTTTATTTAATTGCTCCAGTTTAGATTTTAATTCTTTGCCCTAGGTAAATTTAATTTCTTGCCGTAGATAATTGTTTAGAGTTAGCTTTGGGGAAGGCTTTTGAGAGATGGGATCTCTCATCCCTTTCTTACCCATTATATATTTTCAATAGGACTCTATGCATACACGCACACACCGTGCCCTACGGCACCCTATCCCTCGAGGTAGCGGTGATGCCGTAGTATAAAGGCCCGGTTGTGCGCGTTTTCCATGGAGGTTAGGGTAAGGATCTCTAAAGGAAGGATAAGAACCTAGAGGAATGAACACCTTTCCGAATGGATCTAATCCCTTTTATTGATAATTACCATAACTTCTCATAGATCTTCATTCGGGTATAGAAAGCGTTGAGATTTACTTGCATTTCCAAACCATCCCTAAACCTAACCCTAGCAAGACTAGATCTAGATAATCTTAGATAGATAGATTTAGATTTTAGATTTAATAATCAATCCGAACACCCTTCGGAATTAGCTCGTTAGCGCAATTAGGAAATTCACAACATCCCTGTGGACCGACCCGTACTCACCGGCTAGCTTCATGCGACGCCGTTCTTGATTGCGGTAATAGATAGTTTTTGACAGACAAATCAAATGGCGCCGTTGCCGGGGATGGCGTGAAACTTTCCTTTTTGCAATTTCGGGTTAATCTTAAATTAAAAAAATCATAAAAATATAAAAAATCCAAAAATTATAAAAATATATCAATTGTTATTTTTTTTGGAAAGGGTACTTTGTTGTGTGAATCTTGCAGGAACAATCGAGACGGATCTGGAAATTTCCAGAAAGCGAAACAGAAAACGGGATATCGGAATAGAAGAGATGTTAAACAACAGAGCAGTGGAATTTTTCTGGAGATTTGAACCCCCCAAAGTGCCGCGCTTCCGCGGCCGAAACCAGACTTAGACCGCGGAAACGCGGCCATCTTGCTGACTCAGAGCCGTTAAAAATTTTTGGGGACTTGAGCTGACTAGCCTGCCGCGAAAACGCGGCAGGAACGCGTTTATACCGCGAAAACGCGGCATCTTGGTGATTTTAGCTCCTTAAAATTGCACTGTAAGTCTTCTCTGTTCCTTCTCTGTAATTTTTGAAATATTTTTTTTTGAAAATTCCTGCAGAATTCCATGCGCTATAAAATATATTCCCTTCCATATAACAAATCTTGTGCAGGATTTTTGCGCCTAGTTTAAATTAGAAATAGATTGCAAGTAATCTTTTTTTTGTTGCATATCTTTTCTCGAATATCTTTTTGCAACAATTTTTTCCAAATAAAGAGAAAAAGAATTAAAAAAAAGAGGGAAAATTTTTATTAGAAAACTTGCAAAATTTTGCCGCAAATAAATCCTTGCACCACAAACTTTCTTTCTTTCACCCTTTCTTCTTACCACATGGGTACCCCACATAACAAATCACTTGCCGAACTTTGGTATCCCGAACCTAATTTGCGTCGTACGTCAATTTGTTCGGTCAATTTAAAGACGATCCTTCCTTGCCTAAAAAATCTTTGAAAGATCAAATAGAGATGTCTAGGAGAAACAGTTTGACTTTTCAACCCACTTTGTATCAACCGAGTCAACCTTTACCATCTCCATATGTTGATACCACTTTTTCAAGTCTTTCTGTCACTCCTAAGCCGATGTCCATTGCTGAGCATATTGCTCAATCTCGCAGCCGATCTTTACCCCTCTCCACTCATCTAGTTCTAGGAATCCACACGATTATTCACCTTGTTATCCATATGTTGACCCTACCCCTGTCCAATCACCCACTTCCTACCAGTCCTACCCGACCTTACCACCCTCACTAGACACTGTTTCCATACAGCCTGTTGGGAGTTTTGCATATCCACACGATTTCGAATCTTTTACCGAAACCCCCTTACCATCCAAGTCTAGTTTGGAAGAGTCGTTGGAGGCATATATCGTAGCAACAAACAAAAAGACTAGGAATGTAGAAACGTCCGTGGCCGCCCTTATGCAACCTAGTGAACCGGTAGCTAGTTTCCCGCTAGCTCAAAATTTTTCAATGTATAAGGAGGCGGTTGGACAGAGTGAGAATGTGAGAAGATTTCAAAATCAAACCTACCCTTACCCAATTGAAGCCCACAACTCCGGTTTTCCATCGATTGTCCTAACTGACTTACAAGTTGAAAATAAAAACGAGTTATGTAATTTTGTAGTGTTTGATTTGCCAAATTGTGAGGAACCCCTTTCGAGTGAAACCGCACCTAATCCTTTCGATATTTACACCTCCCATCTAGAACCTAAATCGATAGATATCCATGTTTTTGATGAGGTGTCTAAGAAAATTGATTTTCACTTGATTGAGGATATAGACGCCGGGAATATTTCGGATGATGAACTTGTCGATTTAATTGAGATTTTATGTTCAAATCATCATCCCGAGTTATTAAATGTTTCTCCCGAATCTCATATGCGTCTTGACTTTGATGATAATGGCATGGATGAGTTGAATCTTGAAGAGAATTATAAGGATAGTATTGAGGAGAGTTTTGAGGATTATATTGAGGTTGAACCATTTCTGTTTGATGTGTCTGATTTTCCAATTCATCCTCCTGAATCCTTGACTGTTGTATCACCCTCCCTCCTTTCCATCGTTCCGACCCCGCTTGAAAACTGTGAGCTTGAAAATTTTTCCTTTGAATCTGACACAGTTCTCACAGACGATAACACTTACGAGTGTTTCACTTTTTCGGACGATATTGATGACTCACCGCCCGAGTTTGAGTCCTTTACATTTTCAGATGAGTTAGTTGAACCATCAGACTCGGTTGCTTACAGTAGTTTCGAACCATTGATGGAATCTTTCAAGTTCGAGACAGTTTACTACGGTGAGAATGATACTATCCCTAATTCACTTCCTTTCGTCCTTCCTATTGTTCCGACCATACTCGTGACCGTTACGCTTTCATCTCCTATACCAAGTTCGGCGTACCCATGTTTTCTTGCGAATCTTGAGGGATTTGATCCCATTTCTCGACGGGTTGATAGGTTAGCGCAATCGCTTTTAACACATCGGTCATCACAAATTGCGCTAATTTATTCACTCGATTTACACCCTCAAGATCGCGCGACCCTTCTTTCTCCTTTCCGCCATTCTTCTCCCCCACCGAGACCATATTCTACCATTCTTCTTTCCACACGGACTTGCGTGTTTCTCATTTCTTTCTTCTACACCCCATTATTGCACCAACTATACCATTACCACGATAAGATTTTTGAATGGTTGGTGCTAACCTTTGGCTTGTGCAAGGCCAAGCTTAAGTTTGGGGGGAACCTTGTTGTATATATGTATATATATTTTGTTTTCTTTTTCTATAATAAAAATAAAAACAAAAAAAAATTCAAAACAATAAAAATAAAAAAAATTGTAAATAAATAAACAGGGGAGTGCCAACAAATACCCCCAAACTTAAACTTGACAGTGTTCTCACTGTTCATACCATAATATTGCATTTTTATATTCCCCATTCTTATTCTTTTTATAAATAAACAGGTGCTTTTGACGTATGTCTGCTACATGTTACAGGTTATAGGTTCTTGGACAGAAAACAGTGAAAAAGACAAAAGACGACACAAAAGAAGGACTTTTGACCAACAAATAGGATGATCTTAGTCAAGCCTAGACGAAGAACAGTTCATAATTAACAAGGCAACGCAAGGTCCAAAATGTTAAGGCAAACGGTTAAAAGATCACTACAAGTTTTCACTGAAGATCTGGAACCAATGTAGAAGCCCAATTGATAAAAGAACCAAAGAACCAGAAGCCCAATAAGACCAAGAACAAAACCCTAAATTTTCAGCACCCAATCTTTCTAAAGGGCCGCGGAACCGCGGCCCAAGCCTGCTATTGCCTCGGTTCCGCGGCCATATTGTGCCCGTACGCGGAGAACTTTTTACCAAAATGTTTAGCGGCGCTGAAAAGTTGACCTAGGGCTCTTTTTGTAAATTTAGACATGCGGATCAAAATGTAACCTAGGGTTTCTATTTCCTATAAATAGAACTCTAAAGATTGTAATTTCTTATGCCTCCTTTTAATAATAAAATACAGATTTCTTTATGGAGAGTATCGATGCCTCTTTTCAATTCATGAATTCAGATCTGACAACCTGTGTTGATGTTTGGAGAGAGCCATCTGTAAGTAGTTTTATTTAATTTCTCCAGTTTAGATTTTAATTCTTTGCCCTAAGTAGATTTAATTCCTTGCCGTAGATAATTGTTTAGAGTTAGCTTTAGGGAAGGCTTTTGAGAGATGAGATCTCTCATCCCTTTCTTACCCATTATATATTTTCAATAGGACTCCATGCATACATACACACACCGCGCCCTACGGCATCCTATCCCTCGAGGTAGCGGTGATACCGTAGTATAAAGGCCCGGTTGTGCGTGTTTTCCATGGAGGTTAGGGTAAGGATCTCTAAAGGAAGGATAAGAACCTAGAGGAAGGAACACCTTCCCGAATGGATCTAATCCCCTTTATTGATAATTACCATAACACACTCATAGATCTTCATTCGGGTATAGAAAGCGTTGAGATTTACTTACATTTCCAAACCATCCCTAAAGCTAATCCTAGCAAGACTAGATCTAGATAATCTTAGATAAATAGATTTAGATTTTAGATTGATAGATTTAGATTTTAGATTTAATAATCAATCCGAACACCCTTCGGAATTAGCTCGTTAGCGCAATTAGGAAATTCACAACATCCCTGTGGACCGACCCGTACTCACTGGCTAGCTTCATGCGACGCCGTTCTTGATTGCGGTAATAGATAGTTTTTGACAGACAAATCACATGGCGTTTGGCGGTTGCGTCATTTCGACCTTTGGGTCCACATGTCGTCTCGTCGTGTGCTTGAATTTTTGTGCGTATCTCCAATGGCGTCAGCGGATCAGTGAAATGATTGCGCTTTAAAGAAGGGGCGCCATTTCAGTCGATTCGCCAGTTGGGATATGGGCCACGTGTCCAACGTTGGTTGGCGGAAGCAACATACTGTCTCTGACTCCTGCAGTTGAAGTGACGTTCCCATTGGCCGATCGCTACGTGGAGCTTTCACTGCCGCTTGGGCGTGACATTTCGTTTTGGCGGGAATCAATCTGGGCCGTAGGATGTTCTCTTTTGGGGTGTATAAATAGGAGGGGACCATCCTAGGGCCAACGCTTTGCTCTAATTCTCTTTCATTGTTGAAGATTGCCCGGCGCTCCACTTCTTAGATCGGATCCTCTGTTGATTTTTCCTCGGCGAGTCCCTTCCTTTGAATCAGGTTAAATGTCTTCATCCGAGGAGTCTGTAGAGGTAGTAAGGGTAGAGTCAGACGATGATGCTCTAGTTGCTGGGGTCGAGTCCAGTAGGTCTTCCTCCTCTTCGGCTTCAGATAGCCAAGAGGGTTCCTCTTCTGCTACGTCTTCTGTGTCGGGTTCATCCTTTAGAGTCAGGGCCGCCTTTGTCACTCGCTGTCGGGCGGCGACAAGGGCTCCCAAGGTGCGCATTAGGAACACCAGCGATGCGCACTCTGTTTTGATGAGTATGGATGAGCTTTCCGAAATTCGGACTCGATTCTACATCCCCTCTAGCTACTCACTCCGTTTAGCTAGAGAGGGTGAGAGAGCGGACCAGGTGCGGGGAAAGGAGATTGCCCTGTATTTGGAAGCGTTCTGGGCGGACCAACCGAGGATTGTGGGGTGCTTCACTGCTTCAATATTGCCCCGGGAAAGCTAGCGCCGAACTCGTGGAGGATCCTCCTCGGGTTTATGGTCTGGTTGAAATTAGATCAGATCCCCTTCAGTTTGACCCTCCTTGTGTCTTTCCTTTGTTATAAAAATCACCCCGGCAGTAGCAAGGAAGAGCTGAGCTGGGTGTATTTTTTGTATAAAAAATGTAAGGGTTGGGCGGCCGGGTCGGGGGTAGCAGTCGTCCCTTCTTCCATCCACGAATAGAAAGAGAAGTTTGTATTCGTTGGGCCACCTAAGGGAAAGGATTGGCCTATGCCTACACAGTGGCATAGGGCCGACCGTCGAGGGCAAAGCAGTCGACTTCCCTCGAGACGGGGGTGGTGTCCCAGTGGGAACCGATCCAGCGGGCGGATGTTCTGCTATCCGAGCAGGCACTGAGCTGGGCTGGGCTCAGTCCTGCGCGTTTTCTGGGTAAGTTAGGGCCTTCGACGACCTGTTTAGACTTCGTTAACTTCCTTCGCCTTTTCAGTGTTGCTAACCCCTTTTTTCCTGTGTTCTTTTTTGCAGAGCCCATGAACCGATTGAAAATCCTAGCCGCCATGGCCCCCAAGACGCAAGGAAGGAAGGTCGGAGGCGCAAGCTCATCCCTGTAGGGTGTTTTTCGTTATCCCATTGAGATGGGAATACGCGCGCGCTTATCGGGCGTATTACAGATTCTTCCTGCCTAGGGTAGGCTAGGGTTTAATGATTGTGGGGATCCGAATCTCCGGCAGCCGCGGACTAAGCTGCCGTTAATTATCCATCGCCTTTGGAGCGAGAGAACCTCCGATTGACGGGTTAAACTGGTCATGCGGACTCAATGTTCAGTGTACGTATGTTTTGTTTTGGAAAGGGTTTTGGATATATCGGGGGCCCCGCAGAGTTTTTACGGGGTCCCGCTACCCGGATAGCGGGCTGGGAGTCAAGGGGGCTAGCAGCCCCTTTGCGGGGTGCGGGGCAGCGTCCCGGCCCAAAATTTTTTTGAGGGGGGGTAATGTTGTAAAGTATGTGTGTGTGTATATATGTATACATATGTATGTATATATATATATATATATATATGTATATATATATATATATAAAAAGGGGGGAAAAGGCATCCAAAGGATGCGTGGGGCCAGCGCCAGCGCTTTGAGCGCTAGCGCACCACGTGGGCGCTAGCGCTCTGAGCGCAAGAGCGCTAGTGCACCACGTGTTAGCACGTGGGCGCTCGGGTGCTAGCGCTTTAGGCGTTAGCGCTCTGAGCGCAAGAGCGCTAGCGCTTTGCGTGCTAGCGCACCACGTGTCAGCACGTGGGCGCTAGCGCTCAAAGCGCTAGTGCACCACGTGTCACCACGTGGGCGCTTGGGCGCTAGCGCTTTTGGCGCTAGCGCTCTGAGCGCAGGAGCGCTAGCGCACCACGTGTCAGCACGTGGGTGCTCGGGTGCTAGCGCTTTGGGCGCTAGCGCTCTGAGCACAAGAGCGCTAGCGCGCCACGTGTCAGCACATGGGCGCTCGAGCAGCAAAAGAGACTTGGTCCCTGCAATGGGAGTTGTACTCCCAGAAAGGAGCACTTATTATTCTCTGTGTGTGTGTGTGTGTGTGTGTGTGTGTGTGTGTGTGTGTGTGTGTGAGGAGTTAAACTCCTAAGATGTTTTGAAGCTGATGAAGGGCTTCTCCCCTTGAGCCCTAGTTCTTCCCCAAAGTGGGGTTTCTGAAGATGGGTCTCCTTCTTCTTTCTTTGTTGGCCGGATCTTGAAGATCAAGAAGTATGAGATTTTAAAAATCTCTCCTTTTTGAGATCTGATGGGAGATCTGAGTTCCCATTTGTGGGTTTTGTGGTGGAAAACTACTTAGTTTTGGAAAAGAAAGAGTAAAACTCTTGATTTAATTTAAAAGAAATGAGAAGGTTTAGAACCTTGGAGAAGGAGCAGGAGGCACAAAAAACCCTAGTTTTTGGGGGAATGAAAAAGTCTATCATTTATTCATCATCAAGTTGCCTTATATAGGCTTATATATTTACACATAGCCCCTTGGGCTTTACAAAATGGCATTTTGCCCATCCCATGGCTCATGTGCCATTTCTTTTTGCACATAAGCCATGGGCTTACAAAAAATTTGGCTTTATGCCCATTTTGTTTACATTCATGCATAAAAAATTACATAAAAAATTATTTATTACATGATTCCATTTTGGCATGGGGGAGGGCCATCCACTTCATGTTCGGACTCGACCTGGGCATGGGCCCGCTTGACCTGGGCTTAGGCCCACCTGGCTTGGGGTTGACCTTGACTTTGACTCGGTCAACCGGGGTGCAAATTTTGACCCCAACAAAGTGCTCCCCATCAATAAATGCACACCGCACATTTGAGTTGTGTGCATGAAATTGATGGATCTTGAAGTTGGACTTCGAGGTGGAACATCATTCCAGGGGCGGAGCATCTTCCCGGAGAGCATGATTCCCGGGGATCGGAGCATCATTCTGATTTGCGGAGCATAATTCCAGGGTCGGAGTATCCTTCGGGGAGCATGATTCCCGGGGATCGGAGCATCATCCCGATTTGCGGAGCATAATTCCAAGGTCGGAGCATCATTCCGAAGGGCGGAGTATGATTCCAGAGATCGGAGCATCATTCCGATGAGCGGAGCATGATTCCAGGGATTAGAGCATCATTCCGAAGGGAGGAGCATGATTCCAGGGATCGGAGCATCATTCCGATGAGCGGAGCATGATTCCATGGATCGGAGCATCATTCCGAAGGGCGGAGAATGATTCCAAAGATCGGAGCATCATTCCAATGAGCGGAGCATGATTCCATAGATCGGAGCATCATTCCGAAGGGCGGAGCATCATTCCGGAGATCGGAGCATCATTCCGATGAGCGGAGCATGATTCCAGGGATCGGAGCATCATTGCGAAGGGAGGAGCATGATTCCAGGGATCGGAGCATCATTCCGATGAGCGGAGCATGATTCCAGGGATCGGAGTATCATTCCGATGAGCGGAGCATGATTCCAGGGATCGGAGCATCATTCCGAAGGGCGGAGCATGATTCCAGAGATCGCAGCATCATTCCGATGAGCAGAGCATGATTCTAGGGATCGGAGCATCATTCCGAAGAGCGGGGCATCATTCCAGGGATCGGAGCATCATTCCGAAGGGCGGAGCATGATTCCAGGGATCGGAGCATCATTCCGATGAGCGGAGCATGATTCCAGGGATCGGAGCATCATTCCGAAGGGCGGAGCATGATTCCAGAGATCGGAGCATCATTCCGATGAGCGGAGCATGATTCCGATGATCGGAGCATCATTCCGAAGGGCGGAGCATGATTCCAGAGATCGAAGCATCATTCCGACGAGCGGAGCATGATTCCAGGGATCGGAGCATCATTCCGAAGGGAGGAGCATGATTCCAAGGATCAGAGCATCATTCCGATGAGCGGAGCATGATTCCAGGGATCGGAGCATCATTCCGAAGAGCGGAGCATCATTCCAAGGATCGGAGCATCATTCCGAAGGGCGGAGCATGATTCCAGAGATCGGAGCATCATTCCGAAGAGCGGAGCATGATTTCAGGGATCGGAGCATAATTCCGATGAGCATAACTTCGGGAATCGGAGCATAATTCCGAGGATCGGAGCATCATTCTGAAGAGCGGAGCTTAATTTCGACGAGGAGGTCGCTGATTGATTCCGAGCCGAAGCATAATTCTGACAGGGAAGGTAGATACACCGAGGCGAAGCTTGATTTCGACGCGGGGGACACTCTGAGACGAAGTATGATTCCGATGCAGAGCTGGTTAGTTGATTTGATTCCGAGGCGGAGTATAATTCCGGCAGGGAAGGTAGATATCCCGAGGCGAAGCATGATTTCGACACGGGGTAAATTCTAGGACGGAGCATGATTCCGCTACAGAGGTTGTTGGTTTGATTTGATTTGGGTTGACATCAGTATCGCTATACTGAAATATGGTACCAGGAGCGAATCATCGTCTGTCTTTGAGTGGATTTGAGGATTTGGTTTTGGTTTGGCATCTGCATTGCTGCACTGGAATAATGCTAGGAGCAACTCATCATTTGCCCCGGGAGGACTTGGGAACTGTTTTTTTTTGTTTGGCATCAGCATCGCTACACTGGAATATGGTACCAGGAGCGAATCATCATTTGCGTTTCCTTATTAGAAAACGATGGCTTAGGAGACAGGTTTTAGGTCCCTATCACCTAAGGCTTTTCAATTTTGTGAGCCGTAAGGGTCTCACAAACCATTTTCTCCCTACGGGTCGTAAGGATCCCGTAAGTGTATTTTCTCCTTAGGAGTCGTGGGGACTCTCAAGTGTATTGCTCCTTTGTGAGTCGTAAGGATCTCACGCGGGATTTTTCTCCTTACAAAGTCGAGAGAACTTTGCGAGTGCATTTCATCTCTTTTTCACGAGTTTGTGCCCTTTTGGGTTTTCACAAACTCGCCGGCAGTCCTGCTGTTTTTACTCACGG
Organism: Agapanthus africanus; assembly: GCA_030015575.1. NCBI lineage: Eukaryota > Viridiplantae > Streptophyta > Magnoliopsida > Asparagales > Amaryllidaceae > Agapanthus > Agapanthus africanus. The sequence goes on along the minus strand of CM057349.1, from coordinate 401,063,653 downwards.
AGCCCTTTCGGGTTTTCATCCGTGCCCATTTTGCTTGCGGACATACCTTCTTTTTTTTTCTCTCCCCCTTTTTTTTGAAGCTTCCCTGCCGGTGGGACTTTGAATGTGGTCTCGCCGTTAGGACTTGGGAGAGATTGGGATCGTTTTACTCCCGTGAATTGTATACGGTTTTGCAGGATGTATGATCCAGACCGTAGGGCCAGAAAAATTTCGAGATTTTGTTGGCGTCTGCATCGCTGCACTGGAATATGGTACCAGGAGCGACTCATCATTCGCCATTTGGGTATGGGATTTGGAATTTGGTTGGCGTCTGCATCGCTGCACTGGAATATGGTACCAGGAGCGACTCATTATTCACCACTTAGGGGTTGGGAAGCGATGGCTTAGGAGACAGGTGTAGATCCCTATCACCTAAGGCTTTTCAATTTTATGGGCTGTGAGGGTCCCATAAAAGCATTTTCTCCCTACGAGTCGTAAGGATCCCGCAGGTGTATTTTCTCCTTAGGAGTCGCGAGGACTCCTAAGTGTGTTTTTCCTTTATGAGTCATAAGGATCCCACAAAGGTTTGTTCTCCTCATGTATCGTGAGGACACATGAGTGGGTCTTCTCAATGGAGCATAATTCCAAAGGCGGAGACCAGCCGCATAACTGGTGATTGTGGTGGGGCATGGGTATGACGAGAATTATTTGAGCCCGTGGATTGTATACGGCAGTCAATTTGGGGACTGGCCGTAGGGATGGGAGAATTTTAGGAAATTGGATTTTGGTTGGCGTCTGCATCGCTGCACTGGAATATGGTACTAGGAGCGACTCATCATTCGCCGCTGTTTTTTTTACCGCGATTGCACTATCATTTCAGCTTTTCTTATCGCGAAGATCGCGATTTCCCTATCATTTCGGCTTTTATTCGCGGTTGCCCCATCATTTCGGCTTTATTTTCATCTTTATTTTACTCGCTGATTTTTATTGCGAGTTGCCCTATCATTGCGGCTTTTCTTTATTTTTCTTTTAATTACACGTTTTTTGTTTATTTACATATCTATATATATTTTTACATTCCCAGTTTAACGACTTAGAGGTCGATTGTTCCCAGTTTAATGACGTGGTGGTCGATTGTTTTCAGAGAAAGGCAGATGTCTGAGAGAATCAGTTTCACGAAGAACTTCGGTCTCCGTTTGTATGAAATTGGCGGTCGCAACTGGACTGTTTGTTAACACGCCTTTAGACAGTTCTATCTCTCCTGCCTTGTATTGCTTTTCGACCCAATCTTTGAAGATAAAGCTGTTCCCCTCCGAATCACGGAGACGCGATAAACGTCTTGCCTGAAATTCGGGGCAGATGCTAATTGGCGCTATCCGTCCACCTCTCCGAAGATGCCAAGTTGATTTATGGCACTATGTCTTGAAGGTTTAAATGGATGCGGCCGATGTACCAGACTTCGTCAGATTCCCCCTTGTCTGAGGGGTTTTTGATTGTGGGGACGCTCTTCCCTGCAGGCGCAAGCCCCTGCAGTTAATTACGCTACCGCATCGCGGTAACAAATTTCTCCTTCTCCATATGGTCACTTCGTGTCGTGGGTGTTTGTTTTGTTTGTGGTTGCCCATGGATTGTATACGGAGACTAATTTATGTTGTCGCCCGTAGGACGTGGATTAGTCCAAATCCGTATCTTCTTAGATTTGGGTTTAGGGGTTTGGTTTAAGGATACGTTAGCCTTGAGACTAAGATCAACTTAAACGTTTGTTAAGGATACGTTAGTCTAATTTCTAGACTAAGATCAACTTAACAGGATCGTTTAGATCCAACAAAAGAGCATTTAGACTCTATTGTTTAGTTTACGGACATTTCGGTCGATTACCAGTTTAAGGACATGGTGGTCCAATGTTAGTTTAAAGACATCCCGGTCAAGGTTAAGGACATCATAGTCCGTGAGTTTAAAGACCTCACAGTCAAGGTTAAGGACATCATAGTCCGTGAGTTTAAAGACCTCACAGTCAAGGTTAAGGACATCATTGTCCGTGGGTTTAAGGACTCCACAGTCCAATGTTAGTTTTAAGACATCACGGTCAAGGTTAAGGACATCATAGTCCATGAGTTTAAAGATTTCACAGTCAAGGTTAAGGACATCATAGTCCGTGGGTTTAAGGACTCCACAGTCCAATGTTAGTTTTAAGACATCACGATCAAGGTTAAGGACATCATAGTCCATGAGTTTAAAGACCCCACAGTCCAGTTTAAGGACATCATAGTCCGTGGAATGCATGGCTGTCGGGACACGTCACCTCTCTGAAGACGTTGAAGGATTACAACGACAAATATCAGATAAGTTCAGAGATATACCCTTGAACCAATGTTGGTTGGGAGATCTATAGTCCAATTTGGGACTAAAATCTGTTTGCAGGTTTATGAGCATATGGGCTCAGTTGATATGAGTTGAACATTTTATTGTTCTGGCTATTGAGCCTTCATCTGGGCTTGGCCCTTTTGATAATGCATAGCATTTATCATAACAAAGTATGTTCTGATAGTGCACCACGTGGCGCGTCAGGCGCTTTGCGCCAAGGAAAGAGCGCATTGCGCTTCTGTTGGATAGCGCACACGAGGAGGACACGTGTCGCGCTTAGCGCTAGTTTATTGGCGCATTACGCTTTTAGTGTATGAGCGCGTTGCGCTAGTATGTTGGCGCACCAGTGAGTGACACGTGGTGCGCTTGGCGCTGAGCGCCAGCCCATGAGCATAGTTCTCTGTTTTTAGAAGCGCAAAGCGCAGATTGTGTCTCTGGTTGATACGTTGCAGGTTTTGGAGCTGAGCGCCGGTCCAAGGAGCGCAAGGGCGCAGTTCATGAGTGCAAGGCACTTTTTAATAGCGCAAAGCGCTTTTGATCAATTTTAAGATCAAAGAACAAATTTATGTTCTTCAAAGGAGGCTTTGCCTCAAGATCAAAGAACAAAAGTTCTTGCATTTTATAAAAGACTCTGCCTTTATAGATCAAAAGATCTGTGAATGAAGTAAAATACTTCTTTTAGTCTTTTTATGATTAGATCCTTTTGATCTTTTCTTTTAAATCAAAAGACCTTGGTCTTTTTATAGATCTAAGATCTTTTTAGAAGATGGTTTTTCTTTTTTATGAGATGGATTCATCTCTGTTATTCAAGAACATAGTTCTTTACCTTTAAGATGAAGAAAAATCTTCTTTTTCTTAAGAGTTTGCTATTTTTGCAGAGGGTTTTCTCTCTCTTTTTCTGTACGTGTCTCTCTATCTTTTAGACTTGAAGTCTAGGCTCCTTTATATAGGGCCAAATGATTTGTTGAATTGGTTAGAGAGTTCTTTCTCTGATTGATTTGGGGATGTTTTCCCACCATTGGATCTTTGATCCTAAGGCTTCTGTTTTACAGAAGATAATCTTCTTGTTTTTAACAAGATTGGAAAGATCTTTCTATAACAGAATTTTAGTTCTGATTAATTAATAATTTATTATTAATAGATCTTTTGATCTGACGGTGGGGAGTTTTTAATCCCAGTGCTCGCGCACCTTACGCTTGACACGTGGCGCGCAGCGCAATTGTGCTAGCGCTCCCGTGTTTGACACGTGGCGCGCAGCGCAGAGCGCAGCGCAACTGTGCTAGCGCGCCCGTGTTTGACACGCTGCGCGCTACGCAGCGCAGAGCGCTGTGCACCCGTGTTTGACACATGGCACGCAACGCAGAGCGCAACGCAACTGCGCTAGCGCACCCGTGTTTGACACGTGGCGCACAGCACAGAGCGCTAGATCTGAAGCGTTGTTTCAATTTAAATTTCAGAGCGCAACGCAACTGCGCTAGCGCACCCGTGTTTGACACGTGGCGCACAGCACAGAGCGCTAGATCTGAAGCGTTGCTTTAATTTAAATTTTGAATTTTTAAAACAGAGCTTTGCTCTGATTGGTGACGCGCTGCCTAGGACGCAGCGCTCCTGGCGCTGGTGTGTCTGCTTTTGACACGTGGCGCGCAGCGCGCAGAATCTCAAGCGTTGCTTCAATTTTTGAATTTTGAAATTCAAAACAGAGCTTTGCTCTGATTGGGGGAAACAAATGCCCCCCCACCGTTGCGCTCACGTGGCACATACGTGAGTGCAGCGGTGGCAACATCTGAGCCCTTGGATCAACTTTTTGGAAGTTGAAATGGCTCTGAATGCCTATAAATAGGACATTTGGTCCCTTAGATGATTCCCATCTTCTTTCTTGAGAATTTTCTCTTATTCAGAGCATTGCTCTTCAATTTAAGAACTTTTCAAGAGTAAAACTTTGTCAAAACTTAGGTAAAGTTTAAAAAACTTTTAATAAACTAGGGTTTTACCCATTAACAGAGTTTTGCTCTTCATAAATCTTTGATGTAAAGAGAACCCTTTTAGGGTTTCATTAATAGAGCTTTGCCCTCTAAAAGGTTTTTATTTATGATTTCTTAATTCATTAATGGAGTTTTGCTCCTTTCAAATCATATAGAAGAACTCTTAAGAGTTTGTTCATGGATCTTGAAGATCAAAAAATGAAATTTTATTTTTGATGGGTTATATCATCTTCTTAGAGCAAGGCTCTCAGCGTTCTCGGGGAATTTCTTTAAATTCCCCTCATAACTGATTTTGATAGGTGTCACTCCCGTCCGCAGAGCATTGCTCTCGAGGAGTTTAACTCCCTGTGTCTGGTTTTTCCTCATCGCTAATTTTCTAATGATGTTTCTTTCAGGCACTATGGCTGTTCATTTATACAGTCTGAACGAGTTCATTACTTATGAGGATATCCGCGTATAGGGCCGTCACCAAAACCAAGAGTTTACAGATGCCTAATGTGCAGAGATTATGGGTCGTCTGTACGCACGCGTAAGTTGGTTGCTTCCTCGCCGTTCTGCTCTCTTGAAAGTCGTACTGGGAGCAATTCGAAGAGAACTTCCCGGGTTTCACGAGGCCATGCCGCTTAATGCGCTGGATGATGCCGAAGACAATGTGCATTCAGTGTACTTGTCGGGGCTGATCTCGAAGAAACGACGAGATAGCCTCATTGATATTCTGCATCAAATTTTTCAACAGACGACAATAATTGCTTCGTATCAAAGGGCGGGGGGCATTGCCGAAGATCTTGACACGCGTGAGTGCGAGAGGATGCACACGAGAATGGTCAGAAAGCCCAGAAAGACTCTAGACAGCCTTACTTTCGAATTACTCAATCCATGCCCTGGATCTGAGGTTTTGCCATTGTAATCATCTTGATGATGTTTTCGTTTATTGCTTTCATAATTGTAAGAGGCCCTTTTTTTTGAAGTATGAATGGCAAATTTCTCATTTCAGCATGTGTTATTTTGTGTACTAAATCTTTTGCACATGCATGAATGGGTATGCCTCGAACGCTTAATTAAATACAAATCAGATGTTCTTTCTGTCGCTTCCTTCTCCTTGCTGTGTTGTTGCCGTGTGATTTCAGCAAGTGCGGCCTGTAGATAGTATATAGCCGTCAATCTTGGATTTTTTTTTGTACAATGGTGATGGCTTAGGAAACAGGGTTAGGATCTGTCACCTAAGACTTTTCAATTTTATGAGCCGTGAGGGTCTCATAAAGACTTTCTCCCTACGAGTCGAGAGGATCCCCTAGGTGTATTTTCTCCTTAGGAATCGTGAGGATTTCTAAGTGCGTTTTCCCTTATAAGTCGTAAGGATCTTATAAGAGAATTTTCCCTTTTACGAGTCGAGAGGACCCGTAAGCGGTTGTTTCCCTCATTGTCGATGTTCGACTTCGGAGAGTATGGCCTGCAGATAGTCTATCTTGACCTCCTTATAGGGCACCGATGTTTTAGGAAACAGGGTTAGGATCTGCCACCTAAGACTTTTCAAATTTATAAGCTGTGAGGGTCTCATAAAGACTTTTCTCCCTACGAGTTGAGAGGATCTCGTAGGTATATTTTCTCCTTAGGGGTCGTGAGGACTCGTAAGTGCGTTTTCTTTTGAGAGTCATAAGGATCTCACTAGAGAATTTTCCCTCTTATAAGTCGAGAGGACTCGTAAGTGGTTGCTTCCTTCCTTGTCGAGATTCGACTTTGGAGAGTGTGGTCCGTGAATAGTATGGAAGAGTCCATTTTGGACCGACTTGCAGGGCCCCAGTGCTTAGGAAACAGGTTTTTTAATCCCCGCTGCCTAAGGCTTTTCCTCACGAATCGAGACGAATCGAGCATTTCTCGCAAGAATATCCTAACGTCATAGTTAACCTCTGCTCTTTACGACAGAGGTCCGTTAGGATCTGTGGTACTAGGGTTTTGTCCGTCGTACCGTCGCGTTGGCTGATGTATTCCTCGATAGGCAACCTTGCTGTTCGAGTAGCCTTGTGACTGTCATGTCTTTGATCCCTTCGGGGGCTGGAAAAGACGTCTTCAAGCAATCCTCCTAGGCAGTTTGACTGTCGGAAGAGCAAGCGTTAGGAATTTTGCCATGCCGCTTTTTACTTGAGATTAGGCTCATTTTGGAGAGCCCTGATGAGTCATAACCACTCCGCGCTGGTGTGGGATGATCTCCGATAGTCTTTCAGGTTTTATATGAGTTGCCGTCAAGACCCTGAAGCTAGGAATTTGGCCTTTGCTTCGTTTGCTGGTATTGCACCTGCTGTATCGAGACGAATGTCGCGGTTGTCTCTAGGTTGCTGGTGAACCGTCGAGGTTTGGAACTAGGGATTTTGCCATGGCTCCGTTGTTTGATTGTCGTGTCTGAATCCTGCTGGAGGAAGAACGCTGTAGTGACATCTCGTCTGTTGTATCGAGAAGAACGTCGAGGTGGTGATCGCTCCGTGCGGGTATGAGATAATCTTCGATGGTCTTTCCGGTTTTATATGAGTTTCCATCAAGACCTGAAGCTAGGAATTTGGCCTTCGCTTCGTTTGCTGGCATTGCGTCTGCTGTATCAAGACGAATGTCGCGGTTGTCTCTAGGTTGCTGGTGAACCGTTGAGGTTTGGAACTATGGATTTTGTCGTGGCTCCGTTGTTTGATTGTCGCGTCTGAATCCTGCTGGAGGAAGAATGCTGTAATGACCTATCGTCTGTTGTGTCGAGACGAACGTCGAGGTGGTGATCACTCCATGCTGGTGTGAGATGATCTCCGATGGTCTTTCCGGTTTTATATGAGTTGCCGTCAAGACCCTGAAGCTAGGAATTTGGCCTTTGGTTCGTTTGCTTTGGCGTGTCCGAATCCTGTTGGAGGAAGAACGATGTGGTGACATCTCGATTGCTGTATCGAGATGAACGTCGAGGTGGTGACCACTCCGCGCTGGTGTGGGATGATCTCCGATTGTCTTTCAGGTTTTATATGAGTTGCCGTCAACACCCTGAAGCTAGGAATTTGGCCTTTACTTCGTTTGTTTTGTCATGTCCGAATCCTGTTGGAGGAAGGACGTTGTAGCGACATTTCATCTGCTGTATCGAGACGAACGTCGCGGTGAAGTTGGGATTTTGCCATCACTCCGCTTTGTTTCGACCATGGGGTCTTTTGTTGACGTTGCATCTGCATCCTGCTGGACTACGAAGGAACGCCGTTGTTGACACTGCGTCTGGTGTAACGAAACGAATGCTGAGGTGGAGTTGGGATTTTGCCGTCACTCCGCTTTGTTTCGACCATGAGGTCTTTCGTTAACGTTGCATCTGCATCCTGCTGGACTACGAAGGAATACCGTTGTTGACATTGCGTCTGGTGTAACGAGACGAATGCTGCGGTCGAGCTGGGATTTTGCCTTCACTCCGCTTTGTTTCGACCATGAGGTCTTTCGTTGACGTTGCATCTGCCTCCTGCTGGACTGCGAAGGAACGCCGTTGTTGACATTGCGTCTGGTGTAACGAGATGAATGCTGAGGTGGAGTTGGGATTTTGCCATCACTCCGCTTTGTTTTGACGTGAGGTCTTTTGTTGACGTTGTGTCTGCATCCTGCTGGACTGCAAAGGAACGCCATTGCTGATTTTATTTAGCCTGCAGATATTGCCGTTAAGATTTGGAATTGGGGACTATGCCGTAGCTCCGTTTCGTTGTGTCGCTTCCGTGCCTTGCTGGCATAAGGAGGAACGCTGTTGTTGGTCTTCTAGGATATAGATGTGACCGTCGAGACTTGGCTCTCTTTCTGATGGAGCCTGGGGAGGGAAGGTGTGCTTCCTTCTTTGTTTGTGCCCCTAGATTGTATACAGGGATTGATGTGATATCACCTGTAGGGCATAAATTTCATTTCATTTTTTTTATTTCTTTCCGCGATGCTCTATCATTTCAGCTTTTATATCGCGAATGTCGCGATTGCCCAATCATTTCGGTTATTTTTCGCGGTGCCCAATCATTTCGGCTAATTATTTCATTTTTACTCGCTGTTTTTTATTGCGAGTTGCCCAATCATTTCGGCTATTTGGCATGCATACATTTTTACTTGCTGATTTTGTTTACAAGTTGCCCCATCATTTCGGCTGTTTCATACGCATGTGTGGCTCGCTAGCTTCTTATTGCAAGCTTGGGATTAGACACTGATTTTGGCATCAGCACCGCTACAACTGGAATATTTCCAGGACCGAATCATCATTTGCCTCTACCGATGTCAAACAAAGGTGGCTTAGCGAACAGGGTTAGGATCCTGTCGACTAAGGCTTTTGACTTCATGAGCCGTAAGGGTCTCATAAAGGTATTTCTCCCTACGAGTCATGAGGATCTCGTAGGTGCGTTTTCTCCTTAGGAATCGTGAGGACTCCTAAGTTTATGTTCTCTTATAAGTCGTAAGGATCTTACAAGAGTGTTTTCTCCTTATAAGTCAAGAGGACTCACGAGGGTTGTTCACTGTGAAAACATATCCCTAGTCGCGAATGGGACTTTGTTAGGGAGATGTTTATTCGCGCCCGTGGATTGTATACAAGGGTCAATATTGAGCCGCTTGTAGGGCAGTATTGAAGATTGTGGGGGTTGCTTAAGAACAGGCACAGATCCCTGTAGCTTGAGACTTTTGAATCTTATGAGCCGTGAGGGTCTCATAAGATGGTTCTCCTTACGAGTCGTGAGGATCTCGCAAGTGTAATTTCTCCCTAGGGATCGTGGGGATCCCTAAGTGTGTTGCTCCCTTGTGAGTCATAAGGATCTCACGCAGGTGGTTTCTCCTTACAGGGTCGAGAGGACCTTATAAGCGTCTTTTAACGAGATTGCGCCCTTTCGGGTTTTCATAAAACTCACCGGTAGCCTTGCTGTTTTTACTCATGGAGCCCTTTCGGGTTTTCATCCGTGCCCATTTCGCTTATGGACATACCCTTTTTTTTTTCCTTTTTTTATTCTAACGAGGTTGCGCCCTTTCGGGTTTCCACAAGACTCGTCGGTAGCCCTGCTGTTTTTACTTACGGAGCCCTTTCGGGTTTTCATCCGTGCCCATTTTGCTTATGGACATAACGTTTTTTTACCACGTCAGCTTGAGGATGCCGCGGGTTGGTATTAGTTTAACAACGTTTCGGTCATCAACCAGTTTTAGGACATAGTGGTCCGTGGGGCTTTCTCTATGAATGAACATGATGCCCCGGCATATCCATCTTTTTCGGAGCATGTGGTTGCGGCGGGTTCATCTTCCAGTTTTCAGACAGTGCGAACTTGCCCTGTTGGTATTGGTCTTCAACCCAGTTTTTGAAGACGTAGTAGTTTTCGATCGGATGGCCCAATACTCGGTGGTAAGGGCAGTAATTAGGATTGTTGACATCGTTCAGTTGTAGTGGGTGTTTCGGCTTCGGTAGAGTAATAAGCCTGTTGCGCACCGCTAGTTCGAACAGTCTCCTTGTTTCATCCCGGGAAAATGAGTAAGGACGTTTCAACTTCTCATAGAGGGGTTGCCGCTTGTTGTTTTGGCGAACAACCGGTCTAGGGCCACTCGATTGTTGTTGAGCGTTGGCGACGAAGGCCATTTTCCCCTTCCCCTTATCCTTTTTGTTCGATCCCTTGTTTGCGGGTCCGAGATTCTTTCCGGCTAGCGTGCGATTGCACGGCTGAATGTTCTCGCAACTTCTCAGTTCTTTCGTTTCAGAGATGGATTCCTTGAATAGAGGGCCGAGGGCTACTTCTTCGTCGGAGTCGCTCCCGAAGGTGAGAATTCACGATCCCCCGGGATCAACCCTATGGCAATTGCCGGCAATTCTTTTACGCTCATCTGTCACATTTTTCCACTGTCTACGAGCTTTACGCTTTGTCCTCTTGAAGTGTTGCCTGTGAGCGACATACCCTTGCCACCAACACTTAAAGGAGTTGCAGTCTTCAGTAGGGTGTGCGATCTTCTGATGATACAAGCAGAAGTTAGGATGTACGTCTGCTTCATCAAGATATATACCACCAGGAGAATTTTCTCTGAAAGAGGGCAGCTTCATCCCCATTGATATGGCTTTGGCGAATCGCTTCCTTGTCTTGATCCTGCTTTTATTTGCGGTGGATGTACTTTGATCTGGTGGGAGTGTTTCGACCCTTTTGTCTAGTCACCGGCGTTTGGTCTTTTCAAATATGGCCATCTCGCGCTCCCGATCAGCTTTGCTTTTAAGACGAGCTTCGTTCAGCAATGCGTCAATTGTTTCGTCTGATGGCCTTAGAAGTTCCGGCTCGGGATCTGCCCGCGGATTCTCTGCGTCAGGAGCTTCTTCACTGTCTATCGACGAGCAAGAGATCATATGGCAGCTTGCCACATAATCCTCAGGTTCATCTGACGAGTCTTTGTCATCATCTCCGTCCTCAAGGACATGGCTGAGGAATTCTCGGAGTGTGACTAGGGTCCGCGCCTTCTGATTATATTCTTCCAGTGCGTCAATATGTTTTCGCAGATCTGTGCGCTTGTCATCAAACTGCGTGTGCTTTTTGGTCTTCTTCTTTTTCTTTGAAGACTTTGACGGCTGTGCCTGGGTGTTTTTCCCACTGATATCAATTCTCGGTGTTGGGCGTGGTTTCAGCATCCCATCAATGACCTCGGGCTCTGGCAGACTTTTCTACCTGACGGCTGGGCATGTGTGAAGATTCTTCAGCATTCTTTTAGTTTTGGCTGAAAGGGCGACCTCCCACGGAGTTTCTTCTATAAAAGAGCACGATGCTCCCGGCGTGTCCACCTTTTTAGGAGCATGAGGTTGTGGCGGGTTCATCTTCCAGTTTTCGGACAATGCGAACTTGCCTTGTTGGTATTGGTCCTCAATTCAGCCTTTGAAAATGAAGCAATCTTCGATTGGATGGATTACTGCTTGATGGTAAGGGCAGTAATTAGGATTGTTGAGATCGCCTGGCTGCAACGGACGTTTTGGATCCGGCAAATTTATGAGCCTGTTGGGCACTGCCAGTTCAAACAGTCTTCTCGTTTTGTCTTGAGGAAACGAGTAAGGACGTCCTAGCCTTTCCTCGAGGGATGGGCGTGGACGCATATTTCTTTGGCGAACAACAGGTTTTAAGTTACTCGGCTATTGTTGAGTATTGGCGACGAAAGTTGCTTTTCCTTTCCCCTTTTCATTCCGAGGATTCGTCTTTGAAGGAGATGGTCTATGACCCATCTGATCCATTTGGGCCAACTTGTCAATCAAGGCCTGGAAAGTAGTTGGCTTAAAAAACATCATGAATTGCGAGATGGTCGCTTAAGGGTCAAGAGTGCCCATGAACATGTCCATTGCCGGCGCTTCTTCGATGCGCTGTTCGCATTTCGACTATAGGTTCCGCCACCGGATTGCATACTGCACCCACGTCTCTCCCGGCTTTACTCTGGCGTTGATCAATGCCGTGATCGGGGTGCGTCCGCTAGCGCTCGCAAAACACTGAGTGAATAACAACTCCATCTCTGCAAAAGTTTTGACAGAATCGTTGGGAAGCTCTGAATACCATTCGAAAGCTGTGTCCGACAAGTTGCCGACGAACTGGCGAAGTAGCAGTTTATCATCGCCTCTGGTGTTACCACAAAGAGCCCTGAACTAAGCGACATGCTGATGTGGATTCCCCGTCCCTTTATACACATGGAACTTAGGGATCGTATATCCCGGCGGGTAACTTATTTGGTTATACCAGCCCGGATAGGGTCGTCCAGTCTTGACAACTTGGCCAGCCGCTTCATTCGCCTGGTGAGCTCGTATTTGCTGAGCTATATAGTCATCCAGTGCGGCCTTGGAAATAGTTTCCTCTTTGGCTGCTTAAAGAGCCGGAGGAGGATTAGATGTCTCCCCTCTATCGTCTTCAATAATGATCGGAGGGTCTTCAGCTGGAGGACCCGCCTGTAACATCATCCCTACTATGTCTTGGAAGAGAAGCGCCATTTGTTTTATGTTGGCAGCTTGTTCTGCCGCTTCTCTGTCCTTCTTTTGAAGGACTCTGCGTAGAAAGTCAGCATCAGTTTCTTGTTCTTGACGCTGTTCTGATGATACCTCCGGGCTTTCTTTCGGCCCGGTAAGTGCGGCCATTGTAGTCAGCATCTCTTGAAGCTTCTGCTGTTGCTGTTCCTGAGCCTTTATTATTGATCGGGTGAGCGGTCGGTGGTCCGTCGAAGCGCGTCTATCCTCTTTCCCAGACACCATGTAAACAGTATGGACCGTTATGCCCCTAGACTTAGGGCGTTTGGTCTCGGCGTCTTTACGTTCTGCCGTATTCATAAGGGCTTTCCTTGGCCTCCTTCTCCTTTGAGCAGTTGATGTCGAGGGGGCCGTCGCAGCGGACACCCAGGCAGTCATCGTCTTTAGTGGCTAGCTAGGACGATTCTCTTCCTGCTGAACAATCAGTTTCTTTTGTCGGCGAGGATAGTCTTGATCGACCACCGACTCTCGGACTTGCCGCCAGATTTTGTAAACTTTGGAAGACAGCCGTTGAGGGGACTGCTTTAGCTTCATTTCTGTGACCGTCTCTACTGGTGGAGGAGATCTTTTTAGCACGGCGGTAGGAGAGTTCCTGCGCACCTTATTCAGCAGCTCAAAACTATTCCCGGTTGGAACAGCAGCATCGATCTCCACCGTTGGAGCCGGTAGAGTAAATCCAGACGGAGAGCTGCCCCCAGCCTTCCGTACTCGGCGCCAGTAACGACGACGAGCATGTCGCGCAGATGGTGTTGGTTCAGCTATGGGGATGGCTTTGTCATGCCCCCTGCTCTGGTCAGGCGCTGCTGGTACCAGCCTCTTGAAGACTGACGTTCGCCGAGAAGTAATGTCCAGTCTATCACATACAGACCTCTGGGCAGAGGTGACTTTGCCTGGAGCGGGAGCCGGAACAACCAGTCTTGTGAAGACCGACTCTTTGGCAGGAGAAGCCGCCTTGGGGATTTCAGGAGAAGGAATGGCTATCTGTTTTGGGATGACCTCTTCAGGAATTGCATGCTTCTTCATAGGCCCAAATGAGCTTTGGCCCAGCCTGTCAAAGACTGAGGCATTGGAACTAGATGACCAGTTGAGAGGGGCCGCAGTAGTTGTGAGCCGGTTAAAGACTGAGCTCTTTGGGGCTTCTTGCGATGGTACAGGGGTGTTGAAGCTCATCGGTGGGATCATGGTCCCGAAGAACAGCCCAGTGGTGGCCTGAGTTACCTGTTCCACTGGCATCTTGAAAAGGGAGGCCGCTTGAGGCCCGTAAGTCACTCCTCCGGCGAGGATGGAGTGGGAGTTGTTGCAATGAGTGCAGTTTGAAACCATTGATCTTCTGTTTTCTGCACGGAGCAAGACACCAAATCTAAGTACCTCGAATCCACAGGCAACCATAGCAAACCGCGATTCGTTCGCGAACACGACACACGAAGTGTGGAATGGAAAGAGGAAGAGGTTCCACCGGGCGTGCCAGAATCTGTTCCCCTCCGAATCACGGAGACGCGATAAACGTCTTGCCTGAAATTCGGGGCATATGCTAATTGGTGCTATCCGTACACCTCTTCGAAGATGCCAAGTTGATTTATGGCACAATGTATCGAAGGTTTAAACGGATGCGGCCGATGTAGCAGACTTCGTCAGATTCCCCCTCGTCTGAGGGGTTTTTGATTGTGGGGATGCTCTTTCCTGCAGGCGCAAGCCCCTGCAGTTAATTACGCTACTGCATCGCGGTAACAACTTTCTTCTTCTCCATATGGTCACTTCTTGTCGTGGGTGTTTGTTTTATTTGTGGTTGCCCGTGGATTGTATACGGAGACTAATTTATGTTGTCGCCCATAGGACGTGGATTAGTCCAAATCCGTATCTTCTTAGATTTGGGTTTGGGGGTTTGGTTTAAGGATACGTTAGCCTCATTTGAGACTAAGATCAACTTAAATGTTTGTTAAGGATACGTTAGTCTAATTTCTAGACTAAGATCAACTTAACAGGATCGTTTAGATCCAACAAAAGAGCATTTAGACTCTATTGTTTAGTTTACGGACATTTCGGTCGGTTATCAGTTTAAGGACATGGTGGTCCAATGTTAGTTTAAAGACATCCCGGTCAAGGTTAAGGACATCATAGTCCGTGAGTTTTAAAGACCTCACAGTCAAGGTTAAGGACATCATAGTCCGTGAGTTTAAAGACCTCACAGTCAAGGTTAAGGACATCATAGTCTGTGGATTAAAGGACTCCACAGTCCAATATTAGTTTTAAGACATCACGGTCAAGATTAAGGACATCATAGTCCATGAGTTTAAAGATCTCACAGTCAAGGTTAAGGACATCATAGTCCGTGGGTTTAAGGACTCCACAGTCCAATGTTAGTTTTAAGACATCACGGTCAAGGTTAAGGACATCATAGTCCATGAGTTTAAAGACCCCACAGTCCAGTTTAAGGACATCATAGTCCGTGGAATGTATGGCTGTCGGGACCCGTCACCTCTCTGAAGACGTTGAAGGATTACAACGACAAATATCAGAGGAGTTCAGAGATGTACCCTTGAACCAATGTTGGTTGGGAGATCTATAGTCTAATTTGGGGCTAAAGTCTGTCTGCAGGTTTATGAGCATATGGACTCAGTTGATATGAGTTGAACATTTTATTGTTCTGGCTATTGAGCTTACATCTGGGCTCGGCCCTTTTGATAATGCATAGCATTTATCAGAACAAAGTATGTTTTGACAGTGCGCCACATGGCGCATTAGGGGCTTTGCTCCAAGGAAAGTGTGCATTGCGCTTCTGTTGGATAGTGCACACGAGGAGGACACGTGTCGCGCTTAGCGCTGAGCGCTAGTTTATTGGCGCATTGCGCTTTTAGTGTATGAGCGCGTTGCGCTAGTCTGTTGGAGCACCAGTGAGTGACACGTGGCGCGCTTGGCACTGAGCGCCAGCCCATGAGCGCAGTGCTCTGTTTTTAGAAGCGCAAAGCGCAGATTGTGTCTCTGGTTGACACGTGGCAGGTTTTGGCGTTGAGCGCCGGTCCAAGGAGCGCAAGGGCGCAGTTCATGAGTGCAAGGCACTTTTTAATAGCGCAAAGTGCTTCTGGTCAATTTTAAGATCAAAAAACAAATTTATGTTCTTCAAAGGAGGCTTTGCCTCAAGATCAAAGAACAAAAGTTCTTGTTTTTTATAAAAGGCTCTGCCTTTATAGATCAAAAGATCTATGAATGAAGTAAAATACTTCTTTTAGTCTTTTTGTGATTAGATCTTTTTGATATTTTCTTTTAAATCAAAAGACCTTTGTCTTTTTTTATAGATCTAAGATCTTTTTAGAAAACGGTTCTTCTTTTTTATGAGATGGATTCATCTCTGTTATTCAAGAACATAGTTCTTTACCTTTAAGTTGAAGAAAAATCTTCTTTTTCTTAAGAGTTTGCTCTTTTTGTAGAGGGTTTTTTCTCTCTTTTTCTGTATGTGTCTCTCTATCTTTTAGACTTGAAGTCTAGGGTCCTTTATATAGGGCCAAATGATTTGTTAAATTGGTTAGAGAGATCTTTCTCTGATTGATTTGGGGATGTTTCCCCACCGTTGGATTTTTGATCCTAAGGTTTCTGTTTTACAGAAGATAATCTTCTTGTTTTTAACAAGATTGGAAAGATCTTTCCATAACAGAATTTTAGTTCTGATTAATTAATAATTATTATTTATAGATCTTTTGATCTGACGGTGGGGAGTTTTTAATCCCAATGCTAGCGCACCTTGCGCTAGCGCACCTGTGCTTGACACATGGCGCGCAGCGCAGAGCGCAGCGCAACTGTGCTAGCGCGTCCGTGTTTGACATGTGGCATGCAGCGCAGCGCAACTGCGCTAGCGCACCCGTGTTTGACACGTGGCGCATAGCGCAGAGCGCTGGATCTGAAGCGTTGATTCAATTTAAATTTTGAATTTTTAAAACAGAGCTTTGCTCTGATTGGTGACGCGCTGCCTAGGGCGCAGCGCTCCTGGCGTGTCTGCTTTTGACACAAGGCGCTCAGCGCGCAGAATTTGAAGCGTTGCTTCAATTTTTGAATTTTGAAATTCAAAACAGAGCTTTGCTCTGATTGGGGGAAACAAAAGCAGTCCTCAATGGCATGACCTATCACTCTGTGATAGGGGTACCATTTGGGGTCGTCGGTCCTATTCGCTTCCTGCGGTCTTTTTGACTCTAGCAGTTGTAGACCGTTCCTCAGGGCGTCTTTGAATATTTTACGGATTTTGTCCCTTCTGAAGGAATAAACCTTGTCCAGCTTTTCTTTCAGTGGAGATTCTCCTCCCTCTCCGAACGTTGGCTTCCGAAGCTGGTTGGCATTAGGCCCGCTCGACCCTTGCTTATTTCGGTTAGCCGAGGCATTGAAAGATTCAGTATCATCGGAATTTCCGCCTTTGCAATTTTCGTCCTTTCGGTTTCTCCAGGACCTATTGTTATTTTGGGAGTCAGAGGAGGACTCCTGCTTTGAGCGCTCCAGCATCTGAACTTTCCTGGTCAGCTCTTGGAATGTTTTGAGACCCGCGGTGCATAGAAACAGGGCCATCCAATTGTTGAGATTTCCGACGAGGGGACCGACAGATTGGTCTTGCTCTATCGGCGATTCGCATTTGACGGAGAGATTGCGCCATCGGGTTATAAAATCCGTGCTGCTTTCGTTGTTCTTGGGCTTGGTCCTTACGAGCTCGGCAATGGTGATCTTATTGCTGACACTCATGAACCTTTGTCGAAACAAAGATTCCATTTGGACGAAAGTAGTAACGGAGCCATCCGGTATGCTCGTGTACTAGTCGAAAGCAATATCGGTCAAGCTATTAACGAACTGGCAGAGGAGAAGCGCGTCATTGCCCCCAGTATTCCCGCATGAGGTTTTAAAGTGGGCGATGTGCTGATTCGCATTTCCTGTCCCATCGAATCTTCCGAATTTGGGGATGACATAGCCGCTAGGAAATTCTACCAGATCATACTGAGCAGGATATGGTCTTCCACTACCGCTGATATCTTTTTACGCTTCGGCTTCGGCCACCAATGTTTTGACTTTGCTGGCAACCAAATCCATAATTTGGTCTTCAGTTAGCGGGCTACTGTCATCGGCAGCCAAGACATTTCCCCAGATAGGATGCGACTGATTTTCATGCGGTGCGCCCACTTTTGGATTTGAGGGAATATGCGTCGGCTGTCTCGGGACACCGTTTTCCGGTTCATGAGCAGAGCCCCACGCTTGATTGGGCGGCTGAGAGGCAAGTTGGGCCGTAAGCCGTAAGACGAAATTTGTCAAGTCGTCGATCTTTGAGTAGAGCTTAGCCATCTCCTTGTCTTTGCTTCTGAGCTGTTTTCAGAGCTCTTGGAGAAGTTGCTGCTCTGCGGTCTTAGGATGGAAAGTTGGCTCATCTTCGCTTTCCGAGACCGACTCCTCATGAACTGAGGGCTCTCTCTCCCTATCAGCCTCACTGGGAGGATTTTCATCACCCTCTGGAGGATGCTGGTCTTGAGAAGTGACAGCTATATTCACACCAGATTGGATTTGAGATGTGGTGGCCCCATCCTTGCTTTTGCTGCGAAGGTTGTCGCTGAGACGAGTGCCTACCATGTAGACGGTGTGAATAACACATTCATCCATCCTTTCATCACTGGCAACTGGTCTCGTGGAGCGGTCCGGACTTTGGAAATTCATAAATTTTAACATGGCCGGGGCCCTAGCCCTTTTGTTGGCTCTGTATCTGAGCCGCTTCTGCCTCAGCTTCTCTGCCTTGACTGCTCGGCAGGCTTCTGCTCTCCGGGAAGCCGCCATAGACTAAGAGATGGGGAGCTTAGAGAAGATAACCAATTGAGCAGTTGTCAGGGGCATTGTCGGAGCTTGCTCGAGATGCCCTGTTGCTTTGTTGGTGTTGATGGCCTTGCCCCCAGCTGGGGCCAAGGAGAGCCGCTCAAACACCGACTTGCGTTTGAGTTGGGGCGCCTTCGAGACCACCACATTTGGCCTCTTGCCTTTCGAGATCGGTTTGTCTGTTACCGGGGCTTGAGGAGCTGGGATGGTGTTAATTGACACGAATAGAATAGAGCCGAATGGTAGCGGCGGCTCTTCCCATTGTCGCCCAAGACTGGCCGGGAGGACCGTCCTGGCGTCCATCTTCATCGTGTAGGAGATGGGAGCTGTGTTGAGAGCTGAGCTGATCCTTAGAGACATCTTTGCTGCGTCCGAAGATTGCAATTGGAGAACTTTAACCTGCACAAAAAAACATGATTTTAGTACAGGCAATTGATATGCATATTAATTGAGTTCGCATGAAAGCTTAACCCGAAATATGGGCGGAGAGATTGGTCCCATCAGGCGTGCCAGAATCTGTAGGGTGTTTTTCGTCACCCTATTGAGATGGGAATATGCGCGCGCTTATCAGGCATACTACAGATTCCCCCTGCCTAGGGTAGGCCGGGGTTTAATGATTGTGGGGATCCGAATCTCCGGCAGCCGCGGACTAAGCTGCCGTTAATTACCCCTCGCCTTTGGAGCGAGGGAACCTCTGATTGACGGGTTAAACTGATCATGCGAACTCAATGTGCAGTGTGCGTGTGTTTTGTTTTGGAAAGGGGTTTTGGATTTATCGGGGGCCCTACAGTGTTTTTATGGGGGTCCCGCTACCCGGATAGCGGGCTGGGGGTCAAGGGGGCTAGCAGCCCCCTTGCGGGGTATGGGACAGCGCCCCGGCCCAAAATTTTTTTGAGGGGGGGTAATGTTGTAGAGTATGTGTGTGTGTGTATATGTATACATATGTATGTATATATATAAATATAAAAAGGGGAAAAAGGCATCCAAAGGATGCGTGGGGCCAGCGCCAGCGCTTTGAGCGCTAGCGTACCACGTGTTAGCACATGGGCGCTCGGGCGCTAGTGCTTTGGGCGCTAGCGCTCTGAGCGCTAGCGCACCACGTGTCAGCACGTGGACGCTCGGGTGCTAGCGCTTTGGATGCTAGCGCTCTGAGCGCAAGAGCGCTAGCGCTTTGCGTGCTAGCGCACCACGTGTCAGCACGTGGGCGCTCGGGCACTAGCGCTTTGGGCGCTAGTGCTCTGAGCGCAAGAGTGCTAGCGCTTTAAGCGCTAGCGCACCACGTGTCACCACGTGGGCGCTAGCGCTTTGTGCGCTAGCGCTCTGAGCGCAGGAGCGCTAGCGCTTTGAGAGCTAGCGCACCACGTGTCAGCACGTGGGCGCTCGGACGCTAGCGCTTTGGGTGCTCGGACGCTAGCGCCCACTAGCGCTCTGAGCGCAAGAGCGCTAGCGCGCCACGTGTCAGCATGCAGGCGCTCGAGCAGCAAAATGGACTTGGTCCCTGCAATGGGAGTTGTACTCCCAGAAAGGAGCACTTATTATTCTGTTTTTATGTGTGTGTGTGTGTGTGTGTGTGTGTCTCTCTCTCTCTTTATATATATATATATGAGGAGTTAAACTCCTAGGATGTTTTGAAGCTGATTAAGGGCTTCTCCCCTTGAGCCCTAGTTCTTCCCCAAAGTGGGGTTTCTGAAGATGGGTCTCCTTCTTCTTTCTTTGTTGGCCGGATCTTGAAGATCAAGAAGTATGAGATTTTAAAAATCTCTCCTTTTTGAGATCTGATGGGAGATCTGAGTTCCCCTTTGTGGGTTTTGTGGTGGAAAACTACTTAGTTTTGGAAAAGAAAGAGTAAAACTCTTGATTTAATTCAAAAGAAATGAGAAGGTTTAGAACCTTGGAGAAGGAGCAGGAGGCACAAAAAACCCTAGTTTTTTAGGGAATGAAAAAGTCTATCCTTTATTCATCATCATGTCGCCTTATATAGGCTTACATATTTACACATAGCCCCTTGGGCTTTACAAAATAGCATTTTGCCCATCCCATGGCTCATGTGCCATTTCTTTTTGCACATAAGCCATGGGCTTACAAAAAATTTGGCTTTATGCCCATTTTGTTTACATCATGCATAAAAAATTACATAAAAAATTATTTATTACATGATTTCATTTTGGCATGGGGGAGGGCCGGCCGCTTCATGTTCGGACTCGACCTGGGTATGGGCTCGCTTGACCTGGGCTTGGGCCCACCTGGTTTGGGGTTGACCTTGACTTTGACTCGGTCAACCGGGGTGCAAATTTTGACCCCAACAGTCCCGACCCGGTCCGAGCTCGGCCCCGAGGCTAACTCCACCATCCAAGCCTTCCGCCTCTCCCCGATCCCCAGAAAAACGCCGCGGAGGGGGGAAGGGGTTCATAAGCACGCACGGGACCCGGTGCCCCGGACGAGAGAGGAAGCTGAGCCCACCGAAATCCCCCTCAAAAGGTTAAAGCGGACGGTCTCTCGGCCACCTTCTACCTGGATCCCAGTGCAGGAGGGCGACTTCTGCATTGAGGTGCCCTCGGGGCTTTCCATCGCCGACAGCTTGCTTTTGGACATGGAGCAGGCAGCCGGGGGCAAGATTCCTCGGGGGACCATTAAGGCCCGGGTGGCCGCCATAGCGCAGGAGGCGGTTCAGGTCTGTACTTGACTTTTCTTAAAATTTCTTAAGTCTTGATTTCTCGGTTTGAGCTTTCTAACCTGTTTGCTACTTTTCTCAGGTCCTTCACCACTGTGATCTCATCGTCGCCATGAACTCCGAGAAGGTAGCCCCGGCCATGAAAAAGGCGGGCGAATCCTCCTCGTGGGAGGAGGAACTTCGCCTCCAACTGCGGCAGGCGGAGGAGAAGGCAGCTTTCATCGACACTCGACTGGTCGCCGAGGGGCTGACGAACTCCGAACCGAAAGAGTCTCATCGGCTCCTGGATGAGTCCAACCAGGCTATCCAAGCCAAGTTGGAGGAGTTGAATGACCTCTACAACTTGATGAAGAAGTCGAGGGACGTCCTCAAGAGGGATTTCCGGATGGCTATGGACGCGGTGAAGCTCGCCGAGAGCCGGGCGGCAAAGGCCATGGAGGGATACAAGGCGTCCGACCAATTTTACGCCGATCTCGCCGAATCCACGGCTGTGGTGTGGTACAACGCCCCCGAGGCCGTCAAGGAGTCTATGCCGGGGTTTGATGACAGCGAGGTTCATGCCAAGTACCTCATGGCCGAGGAAGCGCCGCAAGGGGAAGTCGCCGAGGCGGTAGTTGGGGGTAAGGCTGTCGGTGGAAGCGCCGACCCCGAGGTCGCAGTCCCTGATGGCGGCCTCGAGTAGGGTGAGATCTCGGCCGAGCGGGCAGCCTGAGCTTTCCTCCCTTAAAGATTTTTCTTTTTTTCTTCTTAAAATTTTGTGAGCCTCCGGGCATTTTTGCAAGGTTGAGGAGCTCAGAATACCTTGTATTTATTTTTGATTATAAATAAACTACACCTTTTTCCTTTGCCAAAATGTCTGCTCACTGCGTAAGTACTTTAGCTCGTATACTTTTCATTATTTCAATCTTCATTGCGCAAGTATTTTTAGCTTGTAGGTTTCTTTATCTTGCGAGTGTTAGGCCGGTGTCCACCTTTTCTGCGAGTATTTTTAGCTCGTAGGTTTCTTTATCTTGCGAGTGTTAGTGCGGTAGCCAAGCGTAGGAAGGTCGGTATCCTCTCTTTCCCCGGAGTCGAGGTGACGATCGCGCATCGAGTATGAGTCGGTCGATGGCCAAGTGTAGGAAGGTCGGTATCCTCCCTTTTCCCGGAGTCGAGGAGGCGATTGCGCGTCGAGTATGAACCAATTGATGGGACGAGCAGGAACCTGCCCATCGGCTTTAGGAGGAGGGCTTTTAGATCCGCTTCTTTGTAGGGAAGGAATCTACCCGCTGCTGATGGACCGAGCAGGAAGCTACTCGGTGGCCTCGGGACGAGGGTTTTAGATCCCCAGCTTGGGCAGGAAGCTACCCGCTGCGGATGGACCGAGCAGGAAGCTACTCGGTGGCCTCGTGAGGATGGCTTTAGATCCACAGCGTTTGTTGGGAAGGAAGCTACCCGCTGAGAATGAGCCGAGCAGGAAGCTTCTTGGTGGCCTCGTAAGGAGGGTTTTAGATCCACAGCATTGATAGGCAGGAAACTGCCCGCTGAGGATGAGTCGAGCAGGAAGCTTCTTGGCCGCATCGTGGTGAGGGCTTTAGATCCATAGTGTTCATGGGACGGAAGGTACCCGTTGAGGATAAGCCGAATAGGAATCTGCCCGGCCGCTTCGTGGTGAGGGCTTTTAGATCCACAATGTTTGTTTGGCAGGAAGCTACCCGCTGAGGATGAGCCGAGCAGGAAGCTGCTCGGTGGCCTCGTGATGAGGGTTTTAGATCCACATCGTTTGTTGGGCAGGAAGCTACCCGCCGAGAATGAGCCGAGCAGGAATCTGCCCGGCCGCCTCGTGGTGAGGGCTTTGTTTCCCCCAATAAAAGAGAAAAGCTCCGTTCCAAAATTTTTAAAGAGGCAGCGCCTCACGTGCCTTCCATGAGGGCGCCAGCGCCAGAGTTAAAAACTCTTATATGGCGCCGTACGTGTTCCTCACGCGGGCACCAACGTGCAAAGCACATAAAGGAATTAAAACCCTAATTAGTGCCCGCGTGCACAACACTTGAGTGCCGGCGCCCAGGTAGAATTAAATTCTACTCTCTGTTAAACAGAGCCGTTGGATCAAAGATCCAACGGAAATGATAAATCATCAAAACTCAGAATTAAAATTCTGTTGAGAGAAAATATTTCTCAAATCTTTCTAAAACAAGATATCTTCGGTTGGATCATAGAATAAAATTCTATGCCTTCTGTAAAATAGAGGACCGTTAGATTAAAAATCCAATGGCGATAAAAAATCACTGTTTTGTAGAATAAATTCTGTGCAAGGGAAAATATTTCCCCAATCTTGTTCTGTAAAACAGAAACCCTTGGATCAAAGATCCAATGGTGGGTAAAAATCCCCAAATCAGTTAGGATCTTTTAATAAGAGATTTCTTCAAAAACTAATTAACAAACTCGTCTCTACTATATAAAGGACCCAAGACTTCAAGTCTAAAGAGGAAAAACCCTCCATAAGCTTTTAAAAAAAAGGGAGAAAGCTTAAAAAAGAATAGAGAATTTAATTCTCATGGAAGAAGAGCTTCCTTCTTAGAAATTTTAGGTAAATAAAAAAGATATATATAAAAAAGGTAAAAATATATACCTACTGGAGGTTTAGCCCTTCTCAAAGAGCTGTGTTCTTTCTCTAGATCTGAGATCCACAAGACTAGTCTCTCATATGATGAGAATTTAATCCTCATTGGGAAGTACTTGTTTCTTGAGAACCAAAAATTCATCTACAAAATAAAGATCGCATTGATTATTAAGCAAGAAAAGAACCCAGCGCCCCACGTGCCCCTCACGTTGGCGCCACAGAGGAGAGTGCTTAACACTCAATGAGCGGTGCCCTGCGCCCAGCGCCCCACGTGACTCTCATGTGGGCGCCACAGAATGGAAGGGTGCTTAGCATTCACTAGGCAGCACCTAGCGCCTCATGTGTTCTCACGTGAGCGCCATAAAGAGTGCCTAGTACTTCATACAAAGAGAAAAAGGGGTAAAGTGTTTAACATTTATAGGGCAATCCCTATGACTAAAAGCCCACACGATTATATGTGAGCGTCAGAACTTATATAAGTGCTCAGCCCTTTTTGTACAAAAAAGGAGACTGATTATACAGAGCCCAAACAAGTGCTTGGCACTTTTCAATAAAAAAAACCTGAATGGACCAAGCCCAAGTTGGCTAGGTCCCCTGAGGATAGAACCTCCCTGATTCAAACCAACCGAGCCTATGTGCTCATGATTTCCCAAATCGATCTTAGTCCCAAATACGACTAGTGATCTTCCAACTGATGATATCCAAAATGATACTCATCCCACTTCCTCTCGAGGAAATCTTAGTTTCAAACATGACTAACGACTCCTAGGATCACCATAACCCATTTTCCTCAAATACAGGATTTGGTTTAAGGGTACATCTCTCCACACCTCTGATATACGTCGTTGTAATTCTTCAACGTCTTCAGAGAGGTGGTGGGTCCCGACAACCAATAATTCTTCAGTGCATTCCCAAACCGTCCAAACCGACGTGCACACCTCAAATTAGACTGCATCCCATACTGGGTGCATTCCATATCACCCCTGTTCATTCCATCACGTAACAAATATACGTGCGCGCAAGATGAACACACCGGAGCACTACGTCCTTAAACTGCCAAGGGACCGAAATGTCCTTAAACTAATATTCATCTCCAAAATGGCGATAAGGGACCGAAATATTCTTAAACTAATATTCGCCTCCAAAATGGCGATAATGGACCGAAATGTCCCTAAACTAAGACAACAGAGCCCAAATGCTTTCTTGTTGGATCTGAAACAAAAATGATCCTAACACCCCGTTGAGTAGATTTTAGTCTCAAATTGGACTAACGTATCCTTAACAAAAAACCAACCGAGCCCCAACTGCTCACATACATTTAAGTCGATCTTAATCTCATACCAGATTAACGATCCTTAAATAAAACAAACCCAAATCTAAGATATACGGATTTGGACTAATCCACGTCCTACGGGCGACGACATAAATTAGTCTCCGTATACAATTCACGGGCAACCCAAACCAAAAATAAAACAAACACACACGACACGAAGTGAACTTCTGGAGTAGGAGAAAGTGGTTATCGCGATGCGGTAACGTAATTGTTCTCCTCCGAATAGAGATGCGCCAACGTAGGTTCGTCTTGCCTGAATTTGGGGGCAGATGCTAATTGGTGCTATCTATCCAGCTCTTCGAAGATGCCAAGTTGATTTATGATACCGTGTATCGAAGGTTTAGACGGATGCGGCTGATATAGAAGACTTCGTCAGATTCCCTTTCATTTGAGCGGTTTTTTTTGATTGTGAGGACGCTTTTCCCTGCAGGCGCAAGCCCCTGCAGTTAATTACGCTACCGCATTGCGGTAACCACTTTCTCCTTCTCTAGATGGTCACCTCGTGTCGTATGTGTTTGTTTTGTTTTTGGTTGCCCGTGGATTGTATACGGAGACTAATTTATGTTGTTGCCCATAGGGCGTGGATTAGTCCAAATCCGTATTTTCTTAGATTTGGGTTTGGGGTTGGATTTAAGGATACGTTAGTCTCATTTGAGACTAAGATCAACTTAAACGTATGTTAAGGATACGTTAGTCTAATTTCAGACTAAGATCAACTTAACGGGATCGTTTAGATCTAACAAAAGAGCATTTGGGCTCTATCATTTAGATTAGGGATATTGCGGTCCATTGTTAGTTTAAGAACATTACGGTCAGAGGTTAAGGACATCATAGTCCGTGGGCTTAAGGACCCCACAGTCCGAGGTTAAGGACATCATAGTCCATGGGTTTAAGGACCCCACAGTCCGAGGTTAAGGACATCATAGTCCATGGGTTTAAAAACCCCACAGTCCGAGGTTAAGGACATCATAGTCCATGGGTTTAAGGACCCCACTGTCCAGTTTAAAGACGTCATACTCTATGGAATGTATGGTTGTTGGGACCCGTCACCTCTCTGAAGACATTGCAGGATTACAACGACAAATATGAGAGGAGTGAAGAGATGTACCTTTGAACCAATTTTGGTTAGGAGATCTGTAGTCCAATTGGGACTAAGATCTGAGATTTATGAGCATATAGGCTCAGTTAATCTGAATGAGGGGTTTATGCCAACTTGGGTTCGGCCCACTCAGTTAAAATGTTAAACATTTGACAATGCTAAGCATTGATTTGGGTTCTGACAATATTTTTGTCTTTTATTGAATGCTGAGCATTCATCATAGCTCTGGGGCTTTATTTTAAAGAACAGTTTATGTTCTATAAGCGCAGGCGTGAGGAACACGTGGCGCGCTTGGTGCTAGCGCCAGTCAATGAGCGCAGTGTGCTATATTTGGAGCGCTGAGGCGCTGGCAGCGCTTTGCGCTAGATGTGGAGCGCTGAGGCGCTCCTGTTAAGTAGCACACACGTGAGGAGCACGTGGCGCTGAGCGCCAGATAATGAGCGTAGCGCGCTATATTTGGAGCGCTAAGGCTCTTCAAAATTAAGAGCGCTAAGGCTCTGCAGCGCTTTACGCCAGATGTGGAGCGCTGAGGCTCTTTTTGATCAGGAGCGATAAGGCTCAGCAGCGCTTTGCGCTAGATGTGGAGCGCTGAAGCTCTTTTTTGATTAAGAGCGCCAAGGCTCTGCAGCACTTTGCGCTAAATGTGGAGCGCTGAAGCTCTTTTTGATTAAGAGCGCCAAGGCTCTTCTGAGAATTAAATTCTCTTTTAATAAGAGACTTTGTCTCAAGGTTCTAAGAACAAAATTCTTAATTTATAGGAGATGTTTCAATCTATTGTTTTGATAAAAGGCTTTTCCTTTTATGGATCTATGATCAAAGAGAATTGAATCATTCTCCCCCCTTTTATAATGAAATGTTCATGATTTCTTTGTTCAAAGACCTTTGTCTTATAGATCTATGATCTCTGAGAAGAATTATGTTATTCTTCTTATTTTATGATGAGATTCTTTAATCTCTTTGTGAAAGACCTTGGTCTTGTAGATCTATGTTCTGTGAGAAAGAAGTGAATTCTTCTCTTTAATATGAGATGATTTCATCTCTCTGATTATTATTTTTTCTTTATCTTGAAGAAAATCTTCTTCTTCTATCGAGAGCTTGGCTCTTCTCTCTGCGATTTCTCAAAATGTATGGGGGGTTCCTCTCTATGCTTCTGTGTATTTGAGACTTGAAGTCTTGGGGCCTTTATATAGGGCGAGCTGATTTGTTCAATCAGTTTAGGAGATCTTTTCTCCAATTAATTTGGGGAGTTTCCCATCGTTGGATTTTTCATCCAAGGGATTCTGATTTACAGAAGGCAATCTTCTTGTTTTTAACAAGATTGGGAAATCTTTCCCCACATAGAATTTATTCTGTATTTTAGTGATTTTTAATCACCATTAGATTATTGATCCAACGGTGCTCTGATTTATAGAGCACAATCTTGTTGTTTGGAAAGATTTTGATGAATCTTTCCTTAACAGAATTTAATTCTGATTAATTGATGATTTATCATCTTTATTGGATCTCTGATCTGACGGCGAGGAGCTTTTAGTTCCAGCGTTAGCGCACCCGTGCTTTGCACGTGGTGCGCTGCTTAAAGTGCAGCGCACTTGGCGCTAGCGCTTACGTGCTTTGCACGTAGTGCTCTGCAGCGCACTTAGCGCTAGTGCTTACGTGCTTTGCACGTAGTGTGCTGCTTAGAGTGCAGCACTCTTAGCGCTAGCGCCCATGTGCTTTGCACGTGGGCGCTGCCTCATAGTCTGACTCTTCAGTGCTGGCGCTGCTATGAAGCGCTGCTTCATTTCAAAATTTGAATTTTTGAACAGTAGTTTGCTCTGATTGGGGGAAACAAATGCCCCCCGCACCGTTGCGCTTACGTGGCCCACATGTGAGTGCAGCGGTGGCAGTATCTGTGCCCTTGGATCAACTCAGAAGTTGAAACGGCTCTCAGCGCCTATAAAAAGGACTCTTGTCCCTTGAGATGATTTCTGTTCATCCTCTTTCTTGTTTTCTGAGAATCAATTTCTCCTTTAGAGCATAGATCTCTGTTTTAAGAACTTTCAAGAGTCAAAACTCTACCAAATTTTTGGTAAGATTTGAAATTTATCAATAGAGCTTTGCTCTCGCTCAGATCATAGATCTCAAAATATTTTTAGGGTTTTACCCATTAACAGAGTTTTGCTCTCCATAGATCTTAGATCTGATAAATGTTATTAGGGTTTTACTGCTCTTCATAGATCTTAGATCTGATAAACATTATTAGGGTTTTACCTATTAATGTTATTAGGGTTTTACCCATTAACAGAGCTTGGCTCTCTTGAATAATGGAGATTTGTTAATCTTTTATGAAGAACTCTTAAGAGTTTGTTCATGGATCTTGAAGTTCTCAGAATTTTAATTCATTAAAATTTTATTTCAATTTTTCTGATGGGTTTTTCCATCATTTTTACAGAGCAAGGCTCTTGGAATTCCCGGAGAATTTTTAATTCCCCTCATAATTGACTTTGATAAGTGTCATTCCTGTCTGTCGAGCATTGCTCTCGAGGAGTTTAACTCCTTGGCCCGAAGGACCTTTTTATTAAAGGCAAAATCCTTTTTAGGATTTCTTTCTTAATTGCACAGAACTAAATTCATTGGGTGATTTTAATTATCACTTATTTTCTCCTTGGGGATATCAAGAGTTGTTTAAATCCAGCATATGTTTCAACAAGCTTTTCTTAATCAGTTTGTCCACTAATTCTCACCGATTTTTCCTTTTCAGATGTTATGGACGCTCATATGTATGATCTTGATGAGATTATTTCTCATAGAGACATTCGCGCACTCGGCCGTTCCCAAAACCAAGAATTCATAAACGCCCAGTGTGCTGAAATTATGGGTCACTTTGATGCATACAATGGTCGACTGCTTCCTCGTCGTTCCTCTCTCTTGAAGGTTATTGCAGGCGCGATCTGGGGGGCACTTCCTCTATTCTATGCCGGCATGCCGCTTAAAGTATTGGACGACACTGAAGATAAGGTGCACTCGGTGTATCTGATGGGCTTAATCTTAAAGAAAAGGTGAGACAACCTTATTGATATACTGCATCAAGCTTTTCAACAAGCGGCGATACTCGCTGCCTATCGAAGGGTGGAGGGCATCAATGAGGATCCTGAAGCTTGTGATTGTGAGAGGATGCACACGAAGATGGTCCGAGAGGCCCAAAAATTTTTGGATGGCCTCACTTTTGAATTTCTCAATCCATGTCCCGGATTTGATGTCTTGCCTTTGTAAACATTTTAATGACATTTTTGTTTACCGCCTTCACCAATGTAAGAATTTTCTGAAGTATAAATGGCAAGCTTTTCTATTTCCATGTGTTTATCTTATGCATTAAACCTTTTCTCTCATGCACGAATCGGTGCACTTTGAATGCTTAACTGAATGCGGATCAAATGTTCTCCTAACTGTCGCTTTCTTTTCTTCGCTGTGTCGTTGCCGTGTGATTTTAGTACGTGTGGCCTGTAGATGATAGATATCATTCCATCTTGAACTCTTTGTAGGGTAGCGATGGCTTAGGAAACAGGTTCAGATCTGTTGCCTAAGGCTTTTCAACTTTATGAGCCGTGAGGGTCTCATAAAGACTTTTCTCCCTACAGGTCGAGAGGATCTCGTAGGTATATTTTCTCCTTAGGAATCGTGAGGATTCTTAAGTGTGTTTTCTCTTGGAAGTCGTAAGGATCTAACAAGAGAGTTTTCTTCCTTACGAGTCGAGAGGACCCATAAGTGATTGATGAGGTTGACATTATCCGCATTTTACGGAGTCAGGGGTTACTCTGGACATTTCCCACAGGGTCAGGATTGACTTTAGCCGTGTTCCACGGGACCAGAATCCGCTCTGGACGCTTCCCACGGGGTCAGGATTGACATTAGCCGTGTTCCACTAGACCAGGATCCGCTCTAGACGCTTCCCATGGGGTCAGGATTGACATTAGCCGTGTTCCACAGGACCAGGATCCGCTCTGGACGGTTCCCACGGGGTCAAGATTGACATTAGCCGTGTTCCATAGGACCAGGATTTACTCTGGACACTTCCCACGGGGTCAGGATTGACATTAGCCGTGTTCCACAGGACCAGGATCTGCTTTGGACGCTTCCCACGGGGTCAGGATTGACATTAGCCGTGTTTCACAAGACCAGGATTTGCTCTAGATGCTTCCCACAGGGTCAGGATTGACATTAGCCGTGTTCCACAGGACCAGAATCCGTTCTGGACGCTTCCCACGGGGTCAGGATTGATATTAGCCGTATTCCATAGGACCAGGATTTGCTCTGGACGTTTCCCACGGGGTCAGGATTGACTTTAGCCGTGTTCCACAGGACCAGAATCCTCTCTGGACGCTCCCCACGGGGTCAGGATTGACATTAGCCGTGTTCCACTAGACCAGGATCGCTCTGGACGCTTCCCACGGGGTCAAGATTGACATTAGCCGTGTTCCACGGGACCAGGAGGGGTTGACTTTATCCGCATTTCACGGAGTCGGGGGTTGACTCTCGGTTATCTATGCACCGCTGAGTCATGGAACTGGGAATTGCCTCAATTCTGATTTGCTGATGTTGCGTCTGTTGTAATGAGACGAATGTTGAGATGATCTCCTGGCTATCTGTGAACCGTCGAAACTTGGCTGTCTTTCGGATGGAGCCTGGGGGAAGGGTATGTTTCCCTCTTTGTTTGTTCCCCTGAATTGTATACAGGGATCGATGTGATCTCACATGTAGGGCAAAAAGTTTCATTTTATATATTTTTCTTTCCGCGATGCTCTATCATTTCAGCTTTTATATCGTGAAAGTCGCGATTGCCCAATCATTTCGGCTATTTTTCGCGGTGACCAATCATTTCGGCTATTTGTTTTATTTACTCGCTGCTTTTTATTGCGAGTTGCCCAACCATTTCGGATATTTTGTATGCATACATTTTACTTGCTGATTTTGTTTGCAAGTTGCCCTATCATTTCGGCTATTTCGTATGCATTTGTGGCTCGCTGGATTTTTGCTGCGAGTTTGGGACTGGACACCGATTTCGGCATCTGCATCTCTACAACCGAGATATTGCCAGGAGCGAATCATTATTTGCCTATGTCGATGTCGAACAAAGGTGGCTTAGCAAACAGTGTTAAGATCCTGTCGACTAAGGCTTTTGACTTCATGAGCCGTAAGGGTCTCATAAAGGTATTTCTCCCTACGAGTCGTGAGGATCTCGTAGGTACGTTTTCTCCTTAGGAATCATGAGGGTTCCTAAGTGTATGACTTCTCGTAAGTCGTAAGGATCTTACAAGAGTGTTTTCTACTTATAAGTCGAGAGGACGTACAAGGGTTGTTCACCGTGTAAACATATCCCTAGTCGCGGGTAGGACTTTGTTAGGGAACTGTTTATTCGCGTCCGTAGATTGTATACAAGGGTCGATATCGAAACGCTTGTAGGGCAACATTGGAGATTGTGATGACTTAAGAACATGTTCAGATCCCTGTAACTTAAGGCTTTTGAATCCTATGAGTCGTGAGGGTCTCAAAGGGGAATTCTCCTTACGAGTCGTGAGGATCTCGTAAGTGTAATTTCTCTTTAGGAATCGTGGGGATTCCTAAGTGTGTTTCTCCTTTATGAGTCGTAAGGATCTCACGCAGGTGGTTTCTCCTTACAGGGTCGAGAGGACCTTGCAAGTGTCTTTTAACGAGATTGCGCCCTTTCGGGTTTTCACAAAACACGCCTGTAGTACTGCTGTTTTTACTCATGGAGCCCTTTCGGGTTTTCATTCTTGCCCATTTTGCTTATGGACATACCGTTTTTTTATGTCAGCCTTGGGATGCTGCGATCCGTACTAGTTTATCGACGCTTTGGTCAGTAGCCAGTTTTAGGACATAGTGGTCCATCGTTAGTTTAAGGACGTTTCGGTCCATTAGTAGTTTAAGGGCGTTTCGGTCCGCAGCCAGTTTTAGGACATAACGGCCCATCGTTAGTTTAAG
The DNA here is from genome assembly GCA_030015575.1 of Agapanthus africanus. Lineage (NCBI taxonomy): Eukaryota > Viridiplantae > Streptophyta > Magnoliopsida > Asparagales > Amaryllidaceae > Agapanthus > Agapanthus africanus. The sequence continues at coordinate 401,031,831 of CM057349.1, read as the reverse complement.
GACGTTTCGGTCCGTTTGCCGGCTACTACTTATAGTGTTTAGGCTTAGGAAGATAGCGAGCGGATATAGGCGTCGTCATCTATCGTTGGCCTAGGCCGTGACTCGTCAGGCATAGTATTTTTTCAGGAAGCGACCGTTTATTGGCCTGAAAGGTCTTTCACCATGCATGTCCATGAGTAGATAGACTCCACCCTGGTAAACTTTGTCTATGATGTACGGGCTTTCATAGTTTGGCTCGAATTTCCCCCGTTTGGCACGATTGGGGATCATAGGTCTCTTGACCACCAGCATGAGTTCGCCTTGGCGAAATGTTCTCGTCCTAGTCAATTTTTCGTATGAGCGCGTCATCTTTACTTTGTACGCTTCCAAGTTTTGTTGCGCCATGAGCCAGATTTCGTCGAGGGCGTCGAGCTCCTCAAGCCGAAGGTGAGCATTTTCTTCGTCGGTTAGCTCATAGTGAACCGCTACTCTTAGAGAGGGTAACTCTATTTCGAGGGGGAGTACCGCTTCTGTGCCGAATACCAATACATACGGCGTTGTGTTCGTGGCTGTTTTGAACGTAGTTCGATACGCCCAGAGAACTTCATACAGTCTCTCGTGCCAGTCCCTCTTATTTCGAGACACCGTTTTTTTCACGATCTTTGTCAAGGTCTTGTTAAAAGCCTCAGCTAGACCGTTAGCTCGGGGATTATAGACCGATGAATATCTCTTTTCTATGTTATGGTGTTGTTCAAAGCGGCTAATTTTGTGGCTTTTGTAGGCTGGCCCGTTATCGGAGATAATCCGTCGCGGAGTGCCGAACCGATAAATGACGCGTGTCTTGAAGAAATAGAGAATATTCTCCGTCTTCACTTCCCTTAGCGGTACTGCTTCTGCCCACTTGGAGAAGTAATCAGTTGTTGCCAGTATGAACCGATGTCCTCTGGACGATACTAGTTCGATGGGGCTGATTATGTCAGTTCCCTTCATTTCGAATGGCCAGCTAGCCACCGTTGGATGTAGCGGGTTTGGATGCTGATGGATAAAGTCCCCATGAATTTGGCACGAGTGGCACTGCTTCGCGTATTCTAAGCAGTCTTGGATCATCATGGGCCAATAGTAGCCCATCCTTTTGATCTTCAGTTTCATCTTCGGCTCGGCTTGGTGAGAACCGCAGAGTCCGTCGTGAGTTTCCTGGATGACTCTCCTTGCCTCTTCAGATCCCAGGCATCTTAGCCACAGGGAGTTGAACGATCTCTTATACAGAGTATCATTGATAAAGGCAAAAGAAAGAGCTCATTTCATGAGCTGATGTCTCGAGGATGCCTCTTCAGGTGTTCGACGGGATTTGAAGTAGTCTATAAAGACTTCTCTCTAATCCTCAGCCTTTTCCTGGTCTTTTATTTGCAGGGCTGTCTCTTTGGTCGCTTCTTTATCTTCAGACGACTCCGGAGATATTTTTGCCGGTGCAAGAACCCGACGGCTTTGCACAACGATCCTCACATCATCGAGGTTCTCGTCGGCCAGTTCTTTAGCGAGTTTGGCCAATACATCCGCTTTGCTATTTTTCGCACGCGGTATGCATTCCAAGGCATAGGCAGGGATTTGAATCAGCAGTTGCTGCACTCTCTCGCCGTACTTCACCAACTCTGGCTTGCACGTCTGATAGTCGCCGTTTACTTGGCTAACGACCAGTTGGGAGTCTCCGTATATGAGGAGGTTTTCGATTCCCATGTCGACAACGATCTCAAGACCTGCTATCAAAGTTTTGTATTCGGCTTCGTTGTTTGTCCTTGGCTCTGTTAAGAAGAAGGAAAAGCCCCTCCTTGTGGAGTCACAAAAATGAGGCCTACCCCTGATTTGACTATGGGGGTGCTTTGCTTTCGCTTTTTCATGGAAGATGCTCCGTCGAAATAGAGTTCCCATCGGGTATCATTCTCTCCTTTCTCCCCATCGATCGTGTCAAACGCGTGCTCGTCGGGAAATTCGCAGTTCAAAGGAGAATCAGCATGTATCAGATGTTCAGCGAGGAAGTCGGCGATGGCCTGGCCTTTCACTGTCTTGAGGGGACGATAAGTTATCGAGAACTCCATCAAGAGCAGGGCCCATTTAGCGAGCCGTCCTGTTAATATAGCCTTTGACATCAAATATTTGAGAGGATCCACCTTTGATATGAGATGGACCTCATGTGCCAATACATAGTGTCTGAGCTTCGTTATCGCGAAGATCAACGCTAGACAGTGTTTTTCGATGGGGGAGTAATTGCTTTTTGCCCCCAGTAGAACCCGACTCAAGTAGTAGAGGGCTCTCTCTTTCCCTTGGTCACACAGCGCGCCTAAAGAAGCTTTGAGGGCGGTTGTATATAGAATGAGAGGCTTTCCCTTGACCGGAGCGGTCAACACCGATGGATTGTGTAGGTATTGCTTGATTTCATCCAGCGCGCTTTGACATTTGCAATCCTAGATGAAAGGGGTTTCCTTCTTCATCAGGTGACTGTAGGGGCGACACTTGCCAGAGAGGTTAGCTATGAACTGCCGGATATATGCGAGCTTTTCTTGGAGAGACAGTAGCTGCTTGAGTGTTCTTGGTGGAGGCATTTCCATAATCGTCTTGATCTTTGATGGGTCTATTTCGATGCCTCGGTGTCGGACAATGAATCCCAGGAACTTGCCTGAGGAAACTCCAAATGCGCATTTGAGAGGGTTCATCTTCAAGTTGTATTTCCGAACGCGCTGAAATACGATCTTCAGATGTTCTAAATGTTCCTCGTATGATTTGCTTTTCACCACAAGGTCGTCAATATAACATTCGACAATTTCATATATGAGGTCATCGAAAATCTTCATCATGGCCCTCTGATAGGTGGCACTGGCGTTCTTTAGACTGAAAGGCATCACCTTGTAGCAGAATATGCCCAAAGGGGTCCGGAAAGCGGTATGCTTCTGGTCCTCGGGATGCATCTTTATCTGATTGTATTCTGATGAGCCGTCCATGAAGGAGAAAACTTCGTGAGTGGATGTATTATCTATCATCATCTCGGTGACCGGTACTGGAAAGTTGTCCTTCGGGCAAGCTTTGTTGAGATTCCGAAAGTCCACGCATATGCGCACCGTCCCATTTTTCTTCATCACTAGGACAATGTTGGCACTCCAATCAGGGTATTGAACCTCCTGGATAAAGCCAGAGTTGATTAGCTTCTTGACTTCGGCGTTGATGCTCATCTCAAGCTCAAGCCGCATTCTTCTCGGTGCTTGTTTGATCGGCTTGACGTCCGGAGATATCGCCAATTTGTGGACGGCTATTTCTGGATCCAATCTGGGCATTTCGGAATAGTTCCACGCAAAACAGTCTTTATACTGTATGAGCACGTCTTTTAGCGTAGCCACCCTTTCTTCAGACAAAAGTTCACTGGCGAATGTCGGCCGCGGGTCACTTGCCGTTCCCAAGTTAATTTTCTTGAGGTTATCTGCAGTAGTATGTATCCTATCTTCCAGCTCTTTTGGCGCCGGTGGAAACTCTGAGATCACCTCGTCATCATCATTTTCGAAGCACCAGGAGAGGTCATCCATATTCTCGGGTTCTTCTTCTGACAGTGTTATCATGTGACAGGTACGAGATCGCTTCCAAGACCGATGTTGGTCTGGTTCTACTCCCGCCGCATACGTGGCTTTCGGTTCATGCTTCTGTGGTGGGGTTACCTTCCAACTGCTGGATAGAGCGAACCTGCCTTGCTGATACTAGTTTTCTATCCAGTCTTTGAATGTAAAGCAGTCTTCGAGGGGATGTCCTATTTCCCGGTGATAGGAGCAATAGTCTGGGTGAGAGACCTCGACTGCTTGCTCAGGGTGCTTGGACTCCGGGAGGGTAATCATCTGATGTTTTATGACAAGATCAAGTATCTTCCTTGTCTTGTCTTGGGAAAAAGAATACGCTCGACCCATCTTCTTTATAAGAGACGAATCTTGCTTGATCGATTCTCGATCGCGTGGCTTTTTGGTCCCGCTTTGTCGCTGTCGAACGCTTTTTCCATTCTTGGGTTTATTTCTGCCTCTACGTCGGGTCTTTTGTATGACTGGCTGGCGACGAAGGGCATCGTCACTTTCTGCAGCCTGCTGAAGGAAGCGCTGCGTTCTGGCTTTCTCGTAGATGGCCATTTCGCGATTATGGTCGTCTCGAACCTTTTGACCTGCTTCCCTTATAAGCTTGTCCATTTGTTCTTCGAACGACGGGCTTGGCATTTTCACGACGGGAGCTTGTTTTGATTCAGGGTCAGCATCTTCCCATAGAGCATCTCCTTCTTCATCGAAGTCATGTATGACATAGCAGCCATAGAATTGTTCCCGTTTCTTGAATCGGACATATCCAAGCCCGATCGTTTCCATTCTCCCATTGGGCAACTTTCGTTGAGTTCCGGGGACGTTCCAGATCCTGTTATAGAACTGGGCTTGTCGAGCAGTCTGTTTGAAGGGTACTCCTTGGCGCCTCAACAGTCTTATTAATCCATCTGTATAGTATCTGAGCAAACGGATGGGCTGGAGCCTGTCAAGTGTAGAATTCGCACATGCCAAATTTCTTTCTCCACTTTGGTTTCTCCGGATCGGTAGAATAGGATCGCCTTTTCACCCTTTCGCCTAGGGGAGACATAGAATGTCTGCAGTTCTTGCACACTATAAGTTTCAAGTGTATCGAGCTCTTTGTAATGCTCTTGCGGAACCAGGGCAACTTGCAAACTTTGATCTTCATCAGCGAGGGCTTATATCGATGGCCGAGCAGAGAATACAGTATTGACCTCATTTTCCGAGTCGCTGCCGAAGACCAGAATAGGGGTGGACGGTCCCGGCTTGTTGCATTGGGGTGGCCCTGAATAAACTATTTCTTCTTCCTCCTCGGTATCACTCCCGAAGACCGGAATAGTGGTGATAGCTTTGTTCTTGTCCTCCGGTTTGCGGCATCTTTCCGTGTCTTCGAAATCTGGCAGGAAGTACTTGGCATCCTCATATTTGCTGATTTCGTTCACGGAGAATGGGTTTAGTTCTCCTATCACAGTGTACTCGAGACCATCTTTGAAGTACTTCATACACTGATGTTGTGTAGAAGGGATAATGTTGTACTCGTGTAACCAAGGCCGGCTGAGCAAAGTGTTACAGCAGTTCTTAGCGTCAATGACGTGAAACTTGATGTCCGTGATGAGCAGCCCAAAGCGTAGTGTCAATATTACAGACCCGAGTGTCTGTGATGACTGGGAGTCAACCCGGAGATGGTGATTTTATCACGAGCGAGGTGTTGAACGCTCATACAGATTTCCTTCAACACTCTTACGTTGAGGAGGTTGACGGAGGACCCATTGTCAACCAGGATCTTCCATATCTTAATGCCATGGCAAATCCGGAGACATAAAGGGGACGGTTATGTTCGCACGTCCCGAGGAGGAGATCTTCATCGCCGAAGGTGATATCGGCTGTGTGCACTTCTTCCAGCTCGTCCTTCATCTTTTCTTCGGCGAAGAAAGCTTGGAATTGTTCGGGCTCTTGTAGTGCCTTGATCAAAGAATCTCTCGCCTCTTTGGATAGCAGAAGGGCGTCGAAAATGCTTAGCTGTGAGGGTATCTTCCTCAGGTGTGGCAGAACGTTGTAATCCACCTTACTTTTCTTGGGCGGATCCTTGGCTGTCAGCTCTTCGACGGCTTGGTCATCGAGGGTGATATCCTTAGGGACCTTTTCTTTTCTCTTATCTTTTTTGTTCGACCCCTTATTTACGGGTCCGAGATTCTTTTCAGGTAATGTGCGATTGCGCAGCTGAATGTTCTCGCAGCTCGTCGGTTCTTCCTCTTTTCCTTATGTGGATTCTTTGAAGAGAGGGCCGAGAGTCATTTCTTCGTCAGAGTCACTCCTAAAGGTGAGAACTTGTGATCCTTCGTAGTCAACCATATGACAGTTACCGGCAGTTCTTTTAAGCTCATCTGTCGCGCTTTTCCGCTGTCGACGAGCTTCACGCTTCATCCTCTTGAAGTGTTGCCTGCGAGCGACATACCCTTGCTACCAATTTTTAAAGGCGTTGCACTCTTCAGTAGGGTGCACAATCCTTCGATGATATAAACAGTAATCGGGATGCACATATTCTTCATTAAGGTGTATCTCCTCAAAAATGTTTCTTTCGGAGGGCGGCAACTTCATTCCCATCGATATGGCTTTGGCGAACCTTTTCTTTATTCTAAACCTGCTTTTATTTGCGGCGGATGTACTTTGATCTGGTGGGAGTGCTTCAACCCTTTCATCCAGTCACCGGCGTTTGGCCTTTTCAAATATGGCCATCTCGTGCTCTCGATCAGCTTTGCTTTTCAGAAGAGCTTCGTTCAGGAATGCGTCAATCATTTCGTCTGATGGTCCTAGAAGTTCCGGCTCAGGATCAGCCCCCAGTTTCTCTGCGTCCAGAGCTTCTTCACCGTTTATTAACGAGTGAAAGATCACATGGCAGCTTGCCACATATTCCTCAGGTTCATCCGACGAGTCTTCTCCATTGTCATCATCTCCGTCGTCAAGGACGTGGCTGAGAAATCCTTGGAGTGTGACTGGAGTCCGTGCTTTTTGATTATATTCTTTCAGCGCGTCGATATGTTTTTGCAGGTCCGTGCGCTTGTCATTAGGCTTCACGGGCTTTTTGGTTTTCTTTTTCTTCTTTGAAGATTTAGACGGCTGGGTATGGGCGCTTTGACTATCCCCACCAATTTTTGGAGTCGGGCGCGGCTTCAGCATTCCCTCGATGATCTCGGGTTTTAGCTGATTTTTCCATCTGATCGCCGGGCATGTTTGGAGATCCTTCAGCATTCGTTTTGTTTTGGCTGAAAGAGCGACCTCGCATGGAGCTTCTTCGACAAAAGATCATGATGCCCCCGGTGTGTCCCCCCTTTTAAGAGTGTGTGGTTGAGGAGGGCTTACTTTCCAATTCTCGGACAATGCGAATTTTCCCTGTTGGTATTGGTCTTCAATCCATCCTTTGAAGATGAAGCAATTCGATTGGATGGCCCATCGCTTGGTGATAGGGGAAGTAATTGGGATTATTAGTTTCACCGGGTTGTAATTGGCGTTTTGGATTCGGCAAATTGAAAAGCCTGTTGCGCACCGCTAGTTCAAACAATCTCCTCATTTTATCCTGGGAAAATGAATAAGGACGCTTCATTCTCTCACTAAAGAATCCGTTTCTCGTCTTGGAGATCAGTTAGCTTCGGGCCACTGGGCTGCTGTTGAGCATTGGCGACGAAGGTCGCTTTCCCTTTGCCCTTTTCATTTGGAGATTCCAGCTTTGAAGATGACGGTCTATGACCCATCTGGTCCATTTGGGCCAGTTTGTCAATCAAGGCCTGGAAAGTGGTCGGCTTGAAGAACATCATGAATTATGAAATGGTCGCTTGAGGGTCAAGAGCACCCATGAACATGCCTACCGCAGGCGCTTCTTCGATGCGCTGCTCGCATTTTGACCATAGATTCCGCCACCGTATTGCATACTGAACCCATGCCTCTCCAGGCTTCACCCTGGCATTGATCAATGCCGAGATTGGGGTGCGTTTGCTAGCACTGGCGAAACGCCGGGTGAATAGCAACTCCATCTCTGCGAATGTCTTGACAGAGTCATTTGGGAGTTCGGAATACCACTCGAATGCTGTCTCTGACAAGCTGCCAACGAATTAGAGAAGCAGTAGTTTATCATCACCTCTAGTGTTACCGCACAGAGCTCTAAATTGAGCGACGTGCTGACGCGGATTTCCTGTCCCCTTATATACGTGGAATTTGGGGATCGTGTATCCCGGCGGGTACTTTATTTGGTCGTACCAACCCGGATAGGGTCGTCCCGTTTTAACAATTTGGCCGGCCGCTTCATTCGCCTGGTGAACTCGTATCTGCTGAGCGATGTAAACATCCAGGGCAGCTTTGGAGATCTTCTCCTCCTTGGCTGTTGACAGAGCTGGCAGAGGATTTGATGTCTCTCCTCTATCATCTTCAATTATTACTGCAGGTTCTTCGGCTGGAGGGTTCGGCTGGATCATCATGCCCACCATATCTTGGAATAGAAGGGCCATTTGTTTTATATTGGTCGCTTGTTCCGCGGCCTCCTTGTTCTTCTTCTCAAGCATTCTCCGAAGGAATTCGGCATCAGTTTCCTTCTCACGGCGCTGCTCCGAGGATGTCTCTGAGATTGCTTTCGGTCCCGTAAGTGCGGCCATAGCTGTTAGCATTTCTTGGAGCTTTTGTTGTTGTTGCTCCTGAGCCCTAGTCACTGATCGCGTAAGCGGTCGATGACCTGTAGAGATACGGCTATCCTCTTTTCCGGATACCATATAGATGGTGTATACCACCATGCCCCCAGACTTGGGGCATTTAGATTCAATGTTCTTGCGATTCGCCGCAGACAACGGAATTTTCTCCAGCTTTCTCCTCTTGTGAGCGGTCGAAGTTGAGGGGGCCGTTGCAGTGGGCACCCAAACAACTGTCGCTTTCTTTGGTTTGACAGGGTAATCCTCTTCTTGTCGAACCTTCTTCTTTTTTTGTCGGCGGAGATAGATTTGTTCTATCACGGAGCCCTGGACCTGTCGCCAAATTTTGTAAATTTTAGAGGACAGCCGCTGAGGGGGCTGTTCCAGCTTTTCCTCTGTGATCTTTTTAACGGGCGGAGGAGACTTTTTTGGCACGGCAGTTGGCGAATTCCTGCACACCCTGTTAAGTAATTCAAAGCTGTTCCCGGTTGGAACAGCAGCATCGATTTCCACTGTTGGATCCGGCGGAGTCAGTCCAGAAGGAGAGTTGCCCCCAGCCTTCCTTACTCGGCGCCAGTGGCGACGTCGAGCGTGTCGAGCCGTTGGGATTGTCTCCGCTGTAGGGGTGACTTCGTCATGCCCCATGTGTTGGTCAGAAGTTGTCGTTGTCAGCCTATTGAAGACTGATGTTCGCTGAGTAGGGATAACCAACCTATCGAAGGCAGACTTCCGAGCAGGGGAAGCAGCCTTGACGATTTCTCCTGGAACAGGAGCTGAAACAGTCAGTCTTGTGAAGACCGACCCTTTGGCAGGAGAATCCACCTTGACAATTTCATGAGCAGGAATGGCTATTCGCTTAGGGATAACCCTTTCTGGTATCGCGGGTTTCTTCATGGGCCCAAATGAGCTTTGGCCCAGTCTGTCAAAGACTGAGGCGTTGGAGCTGGAGGACCCGTTGAGAGGGGCCGCAGTAGTTGTGAGCCGATTAAAGACCGAGCTCTTCGGAGCTTCTTGCAATGATACATGGGCGTTGAAGTTCATCGGTAGGAGCATGGTCCCGAAGAATAGCCCAGTGGTGGCCTGAGTTACCTGATCCACTGGCATTGAGAAAAGGGAGGCCGCTAGGGGCCCGTTGGTTACATCTCCAGATGAGGCGGAATGGGAGTTGCAGTTGTAGCTGGAGCAGTTAGAGGCCATTGATATTATTCTTTCTGCACGGAGAAGGACCAAATCTTAGTACCTCAAATCCCAAGGGCAATCATATTAAACCACGATTCGTTCGCGAACACGACACACGAAGTGTAGAGTGAAAAGAGGAAAATGTCCCACCGGGCGTGCCAGAATCTGTTCTCCTCCGAATACAGAGACGCGACCTCGTAGGTTCGTCTTGCCTGAATTTGGGGGCAGATGCTAATTGGTGCTATCCGTCCACCTCTCCAAAGATGCCAAGTTGATTTATGACACCGTGTATCGAAGGTTTAGACGGATGCGGTCGATATAGCAGACTTCGTCAGATTCCCCCTCATTTGAGGGGTTTTTTCCATTATGGGGGCGCTTTTCCCCTGCAGGCGCAAGCCCCTGCAGTTAATTACGCTACCGCATCGCGGTGACCACTTTCTCCTTCTCCAGATGGTCACCTCATGTCGTGTGTGTTTGTTTTGTTTTTGGTTGCCCGTGGATTGTATACGGAGACTAATTTATGTTGTCGCCCGTAGGGCGTGGATTTGTCCAAATACGTATTTTCTTAGATTTGGGTTTGGGGTCAGGTTTAAGAATACGTTAGTCTCATTTGAGACTAAGATCAACTTAAACGTATGTTAATGATACGTTAGTCTAATTTCAGACTAAGATCAACTTAACGGGATCGTTTAGATCTAACAAAAGAGCATTTGGGCTCTATCATTTAGTTTAGGGACATTGTGGTCTATTATTAGTTTAAGGACATTACGGTCCAAGGTTAAGGACATCATAGTCCGTGGGCTTAAGGACCCCACAGTCCAAGATTAAGGACATCATAGTCCATAGGTTTAAGGACCCCACAGTCCGAGGTTAAGGATATCATAGCCCATGGGTTTAAAGACCCCACAGTTCGAGGTTAAGGACATCACAGTCCATGGGTTTAAGGACCCCACAGTCCAATTTAAAGACGTCATAGTCTATGGAATGTATGGTTGTTGGGACCCGTCACCTCTCTGAAGACATTGCAGGATTACAACGACAAATATGAGAGGAGTGAAGAGATGTACCCTTGAACCAATTTTGGTTAGGAGATCTGTAGTCCAATTGGGACTAAGATCTGAGATTTATGAGCATATAGGCTCAGTTAATCTGAATGAGGGGTTTATGGCCAACTTGGGCTCGGCCCACTCAGTTAAAATGTTAAACATTTGACAATGCTGAGCATTGATTTGGGTTCTGACAATATTTTTGTCTTTTATTGAATGCTGAGCATTCATCATAGCTCTGGGGCTTTATTTTAAAGAACAGTTTATGTTCTATAAGCGCAGGCGTGAGGAACACGTGGCGTGCTTGGTGCTAGCGCCAGTCAATGAGCACAGTGTGCTATATTTGGAGCGCTGAGGCGCTGGCAGCGCTTTGCGCTAGATGTGGAGCCCTGAGGCGCTCCTGTTAAGTAGCACACACGTGAGGAGCACGTGGCGCTGAGCGCCAGATAATGAGCGTAGCGCGCTATATTTGGAGCGCTAAGGCTCTTCAAAATTAAGAGCGCTAAGGCTCTGCAGCGCTTTGCGACAGATGTGGAGCGCTGAAGCTCTTTTTGATCAGGAGCGCTAAGGCTCAGCAGCGCTTTGCGTTAGATGTGGAGCGCTGAAGCTCTTTTTTGATTAAGAGCGCCAAGGCTCTGCAGCGCTTTGCGCTAGATGTGGAGCGCTGAAGCTCTTTTTGATTAAGAGCGCCAAGGCTCTTCTGAGAATTAAATTCTCTTTTAATAAGAGACTTTGTCTCAAGGTTCTAAGAACAAAATTCTTAATTTATAGGAGATGTTTCAATCTATTATTTTGATAAAAGGCTTTGCCTTTTATGGATCTATGATCAAAGAGAATTGAATCATTCTCCCCCCTTTTATAATGAAATGTTCATGATTTCTTTGTTCAAAGACCTTTGTCTTATAGATCTATGATCTCTGAGAAGAATTATGTTATTCTTCTTATTTTATGATGAGATCCTTTAATCTCTTTGTGAAAGACCTTGGTCTTGTAGATCTATGTTCTGTGAGAAAGAAGTGAATTCTTCTCTTTAATATGAGATGATTTCATCTCTCTGATTATTATTTTTTCTTTATCTTGAAGAAAATCTTCTTCTTCTATCGAGAGCTTGGCTCTTCTCTCTGCGATTTCTCAAAATGTATGGGGGTTCCTCTCTATGCTTCTGTGTATTTGAGACTTGAAGTCTTAGGGCCTTTATATACGGCGAGCTGATTTGTTCAATCAGTTTAGGAGATCTTTTCTCTAATTAATTTGGGGAGTTTCCCATCGTTGGATTTTTCATCCAAGGGCTTCTGATTTACAGAAGGCAATCTTCTTGTTTTTAACAAGATTGGGAAATCTTTCCCCACATAGAATTTATTCTGTATTTTAGTGATTTTTAATCACCATTAGATTATTGATCCAACGGTGCTCTGATTTATAGAGCACAATCTTGTTGTTTGGAAAGATTTTGATGAATCTTTCCTTAACAGAATTTAATTCTGATTAATTGATGATTTATCATCTTTATTGGATCTCTGATCTGACGGTGAGGAGCTTTTAGTTCCAGCGCTAGCACACCCATGCTTTGCACGTGGTGCGCTGCTTAAAATGTGGTGCACTTAGCGCTAGCACTTACGTGCTTTGCACGTAGTGCGCTGTAGCGCACTTGGCGCTAGCGCTTACGTACTTTGCACGTAGTGCGCTGCTTAGAGTGCAGTGCTCTTAGCGCTAGCGCCCATGTGCTTTGCATGTGGGCGCTGCCTCAGAGTCTTTGACCCTTTCAGTGCTGGCGCTGCTATGAAGCACTGCTTCATTTCAAAATTTGAATTTTTGAACAGAGCTTTGCTCTGATTGGGAGAAACAGTAATTAACTGCTGGGGCTTACGCCTGTAGGGAAGAGCGTCCCCACAATAAAAAACCCCTCGCAAATGAAGGGGAATTTGACGAAATCTGCTACAACGGCCGCATCCGTCCAAACCTCCGATATATGGTGCCATAAATCAACTTGGCATCTTTGGAGAGGTGGAAGGATAAATCCAAATAGTATATGCCCCCAAAATTCAGGTCAGACGTCCTAATGTCCCGGTCACGTCTTTCGGCGGTGAACAGGCTTTTAGATCCACAACGTTGTTTGGGCAGGAAGCTACCCGCTACGGATTGACCGAGTAGGAAGCTACTCGGTGGTCTCGTGAGGAGGGCTTTAGATCCACAGTGTTGATGGGCAGGAAGATACCCGCTGAGGATGAGCCGAGCAGGAATATACCCGGCTGTCTCGTGGTGAAGGCATTTAGATCCACAACGTTTGTTGGGCAGAAAGCTACCCGCTGAGGATGAGCCGAGCAGGGAGCTGCTCGGTGGCCTCGTGATGAGGTCTTTAGATCCATTGCGTTTGTTGGGCAGGAAGCTACCCGCTGAGGATGAGCCGAGCAGGAATCTGCCCGGCCGCCCTATGGTGAGGGCTTTTTGATCCACAGCGTTTGTTGGGAAGAAAGCTACCCGCTATAGATGAACCGAGCAGGAAGATACTCGGTGGTCTCGTGAGGAAGTCTTTAGATCCACAGCGTTGATGGGAAGGAAGCTACCCGCTGAGGATGAGCCGAGCAGGAATCTTCCCGGCCACCTCATGGTGAGGGCTTTAGATCCACAGCGTTGATGGGCAGGAAGCTACCCGCTGAGGATGAGCCGAGCAGGAATTTTCTCGGCTGCCTTATGGCGAGGGCTTTTAGATCCACAGCGTTTGTTAGGCAGGAAGCTACCTGCTGCGGATGGACCGAGTAGGAAGCTACTCGGTGGCCCTGCAATAAGTTATAACATGGAAACAGAGAGAAGCAGTTCAGATTGCAGGGAAGCAATAATTTTTATGATTAAAGAAAATACAGATTCAATGATTTAATTTAAACTCTCCTGTATCAAACGAACGGATTCAGCGGGTGTCCGCGTTGCTCGGACTTGGGTCAGTTGGTGACGACCATGATCTGCCCTATTGTCAGCTCATCGGCTGTAATTTTGCCGGCTTGCCCCCTATCTGCTTGACGTTTTTCTCGCAGGTATTTCGCGAAGTGACCGGAGCGGATCAGCTCTTCGATGTAATTGCGCACCTGTTTACAATCCTCAGTTGGATGTCTTTGCGTCCGGTGATAGGCACAATACGGGCCTCGTGGCCGTTTGCCCGTGCATTGGGTAGCCGACTGATTGATCGTTTCCGTGTCGTGTTTAGAATGTTTCACAACCAAAGAAATTTATACCGTAATCAATTGACGGTGTCTATTGTAGTTTCGTCAATGAGAACGGATCGTCCACTGAGAAAGTGGGATTTGCTCGATCTTGTTTTAGTTGAGTTGAAAAAGTAAAAGAAAATTGATTCAAGATTTATGAAATTTAGTTCAAGAATCATCGAAAACTAGATCTAAAATCAAGAATTAATAAAGTTCAAGAAGATATCCAAATCGAATGAATTATCAAGATTTGTAAAGAGCCGTGTAGGAATCGATCCAATTGATAGTGATGATGGAGAATTATGATTACAAATTCTTATCTATTGATGATTTGTTGCTAGATCGATGACGATCAACGAGGTTTAGGAATCTCTTGAAGAAACTAGGGTTTCTCCATCATCATCCCTTGTCCTTTCATTGATTATCATTCAAATTCAATCATCGATCGTTGATCTCTAATTTAGAGCAAAAACATTCAAGAAAGCATCTTGCTCGAAACTAGGTTGTCGATGATTCAATTTTCTAAAGTTTACAAAACTCATAAGACTTAAGAATCGTTCAAAAATTTAGTCATCATCATCTACCTATTTTCTTGATTCCTCCACAAGCGGAGTTTTCACTCAAATATCATGAAAAAGAAAACAATCAAGAATTGAGAACTCTTCATAATACTCAAATGTAATGAAAAGCAAGATCAAGAGTTTTCATCTTTTATAAATCGACGTTTCGTTACAATTCACTCAAAGATTACAAGATTTTGAGGAGAGAACTAGATCGTCAATTTTAGCTTCGCATCGGTCTTCTTGAGTCGCGGATCGTCATGGATTACTTGCTCGGATGAAGATCGGCGTTGCTTCAAAAAGGCTCGTTGAATGCTTGCTTGAGTCGGTACTCGATGAATCTTGATTTGGATCAAATTGTTTCACTCAACTTGTGTAGAATTGATTTGGATCTCACTAGAATTTTACCACTCAAATGATGAACGACCTTTTTAATGAAGCCTTGGGTCCCTTTATATAGTCTTCTCCTTTAGCTTCCCCTAGAAGCTTGGATTAGCTTCCTTTAGAAACTAAGCTAGGTTTAGCTACCTTGTAAGCTTGGTAGTTATGAAGGAAGCTTCTAGATTAAGGTAGTTAGCTAACTTTCTTGAGAAGCTTGGTTGTTATGAAGCTTGCACAAGATGCTTGGCTGTTAGAAGAGAAGCTTCTGGAGAATTCGAGGAACTTTAAAGCGTCCTGAAGAATGTTTTCCATTTAAAGAGAAGCCCGAAAAAGTGTCTGCCACTGATGATTCAACGCGGCCGCGGATCTGCGGCGGATCGGCTAATTCGGCCGTGGATCCGCGGCCGTTTAGTGCGCTTGGTGCATTATTTTTCCATGGTAATTCTTATGTTGGCTTTATGGCACTTTTCTGATGTCTGGAATATTTTTATACTTTCTTGTTCACTGCCAGATTTTAAGTCTTGGACTTGGCGTATTTTATTTACACTTTTATCAATTCCGGCTCTTTTACCTGGAGAATTTCCTGCACACAATCTCGAGAGAAGTGTTGTGATATACAAAGATCATGTGTGCAATAATAAACACACAATTTCCCTCAAAATGCCGGTTATAATGTATAACACATGTTATTTGGTATTTTATAGATAAATTGCTAATATGTGCTATATTTATACCAAACACTTTTAGATGATTGCAAAGAGTAGGGAAATTGATGTGTTAAAAATGCAATATTTTCGACTGATCAAATTCCCCCAAACTTAATTTTGGTCGTCTCGAGCAAACTTGTTTTATTAGAAAGAGAAGGAGAAAATAAAGAAAAAGAAAAACTAACTTACACACTTTCGTAGGTAACACGATTGCACTGAGCATGTGCAACAAGCCTTTAAACCTCTAGGCGTCCCTAGTAGGAGGAGTGTTGTCTCCTGAGGGTTTTCAGTGGATTGCACCCATAAAATCCAATAATAAAAGGAAGACCGTGAAAGTTACATGTAAAGCTAAGAATTATAAAAGAAAGACTTTGAAAATTAGAATTTCCAACTACACTAGCTTTTCGGTTGTCATGAGCCCTATCTTAATAGTCATGAAAAAATGTTAGAAATCGCATCACCCCTCAATAAAACATCGTCTTTATTCTTCATTCCTACCTTTCCTCCAAACATCGATCATATCACCCTACGTGTGTGTAAAAGACATCCCTACACTCGGAGAATTCAATTCAAGCTATCATACTATTATCCACCACCTCAGTACTTTTTAATCAATGAATATTTAGATGAGATTGCTCACACATTTTTCATGCGACCGTTAATACTTCTTGAGGTCTAACCGACTGATTACTCATGTGCTTGCTTATTAGGCGTATTAGTATTTTCCCCGTCTTGCACCACCTAAGGCTTAGCAGTGACTCCCAAACCAGTTGGTCTAAGGCACTAGGTGATGAAGCACCCTCGCTATATTTTTTTATTGCTGTCTTGGTGATAACAAAATCAGTGTTCATTTTTCTTCACCATTTTATATTTTATTTATAATTTCCTTCATATTTTGACTTTTAGACAAGAGCATTTCAAGGTATCTTCTACTATCCCGAATTTCAAGACGTGTGTAAGTGCGAATAGTAGGGTATCGACATTTAAATGTTTGGCTTCCAGAATAGAAACTATTTTTCAGAGTTATTTTTATCCGCAGATTAGTGACTTCCTTCATATTACTAACCCTTGGGACAACGGCTCATAACTACTTATTACTAATTTTGTTTAAGAAAACTTCTAATTTTCTTGGTTTTCTTAAATTTTTCCGATCTTTTGAATGCAATTTTTCACTATCTAATATTTTATTACAAAATTAAATATTAAATATTTTTATCTTTTGAAATTTTTTTTTTAAATTTTTATATGTTTTAAATGTTTTGTGCTTATGCAAAGTGATATGCAAATGATGCGTAAATAAGCACAAACCTCCCCCAAACTTGTTTTCAACAGTGTCCTCACTGTTTCCATCCGCTAAACGTTATCATAAAAACCTGTAAGCTTGGGAGGAAATTTATTAATGAGGGCAATAAATATGATCGTGAAAATCTCCCCAAACTTATTCACTCATGTACAAATTTTTTTATTGTTTTATTTATTATATTTTTTTATTTTTTTATTTTTATAAAATGTATGTACAAGTTGACTCACCTCCATTTTAAAGATGCGACAAAATTATCAAGTCATGGAGGTGAGGTGGAGGAAAATCAGTCATTATAAAGCGGCTCCTGTAAAAATAAGAGCTCCTCCGAGGGGTCAGTAGGAAAATACGGTTTTAATCTATGTCCATTTACTTTGAAAATTGTACCGTTTTCAACATTTTCAACCTCAACTACCCCGTGCGGGTATACATACCGCACAATAAAAGGTCATTTCCACCAAGATTTTAGCTTACCCACATGAAGATGGAGTCGTGAATCATAAAGAAGGACTTGTTGACCAGGTGTAAAAGTTTTTCTCAAAATGTTTTTATCGTGAAATACCTTAGTCCGATTCTTTACAATTACAACATTATCATAAGCTTCATCGCGGAGTTCGCTTAGCTCGTTTAATTGCAGTTTCCGAAAGTTGCAGGCTTAATTTAAATCAAAGTTAAGTTCTCTAATGACCCACATTTCTTTGTGCTCAATCTCGACCGAAAGGTGACAAGCCTTCCCAAACACTAGTCTGTAAGGAGACATACTTAGATCGGTTTTATATGCAGTTCGGAACGCCCAAAGAGCATCCGTCAATTTGGTTGACCAATCTTTTCGATTTTTAGCAACAGTTTTCTCCAAAATTTGTTTAATTTGTCTGTTTGAAATCTCAGCCTGCCCGCTCATTTGGGGATGATAGGGTGTGGAAAGTTTGTGGTTGCTTGCTTATTTCCGCATCAAAGTCTCGAAAGACCGATTGCAGTAATGTGTCCCGTTATGGCTAATGATAGCGCGTGGGTGTCCAAATCGCGAAACGATGTTTTCTTTTAAGAACTTAATGACAAACTTTTGTCATTAGTGCGACAAGGAATAGCATAAACCCTCTTCGAGACGTAATCAACCGCAAGCAATATGTATAGATTCCCAAAGGAGTTGGGAAAAGGACTCATAAAGTCAATACCCCAAACGTCAAAAATTCAACCACTAAGATGGGTTGCTGTGGCATCTCATTTCTTCGAGAAATCCTACCCGTGTGTTGACACTGTGCACAGGTTTTGCAATGATCAAATGCATCTTTGAACAAAGTCGGCCAATAAAAACCGCATTGCAAAACCTTTTCCGCCGTCTTTCGAGGACCGAAATGACCCCACACGCCTGATCATGACAAAAAAATAGAACACTCTTGAATTCATCATTGGGAACACACTTGCGAATGATCTGGTCAGGACAATACTTAAACAGATAGGGTTCATCCCAGTTAAAGTGTTTTACTTGGAATAGAAATCGATATTTATCTTGTTTTGACCATTCGCGGGGGATAAGTCCCGTAACAAGATAATTCACAATATCCCTGAACCAAGGTTCGTCGGATACACTCAAGAGTTGTTCGTCTGGAAAAGAATCATTGATCGGCAGGGTCACAGGTGAAGAAGAGATGCGTGAAAGATGGTTGGCTACAACGTTTTCATATCTTTTCTTATTTTTAATAACAAGATCAAATTCTTGTAATAGAAGGATCCAACGTATTAGCCTATCTTTAGCATCCTTCTTCGCCAAAAGATATTTCAAGGCGGAGTGGTCAGTGTACATAACAATTGGTGAGCCAATCAAGTAAGGCCTGAATTTTTTTAATGCAAATGCAACCACCAAAAATTCTTTTTCGGTAGTTGTATAGTTAATTTGAGCATCGTTCAGGGTCTTACTTGCATAATAGATTACATGTGGCATCTTTTCAATGTGTTGTCCTAAGACTGCACCAACTGCAAAATCTAATGCATCACACATAAGCTCAAAAGGGTGGTTCCAATCTGGAGATGATAGAACGGGGGCTGTAGTGAGAGAGTGTTTAAGTGAGTCAAATGCCGCCTCACAATCCGAGTCAAAGTGAAAGGTTGCGTTCTTGGCCAAGAGAAGAGTTAAGGGTCTAGCAATTTTTCTAAAATCCTTAATGAATCTCTTGTAAAAGCCTGCATGGCCAAGAAAAGATCGTATATCCTTGACGCATTTGGGATGAGGAAGGTTTTGAATGACATCTATTTTGTCTTTATCAACCTCAATGCCTTTTCGTGAAATAACATGTCCAAGCACAATTCCCTCTTGGACCATGAAATGGCATTTTTCCCAATTCAAGATTAAGTTCTTCTCTTTACAACAAGTAAGAAGTGCGTCAAGATGAGATAGGCAGTCAGCAAAACAATCTCCGAATATTGAGAAATCGTTCATGAAAATCTCCAAAAAATTCTCGACCATGTCTGAGAATATCCCCATCATACACCGCTGAAATGTAGCGGGAGCATTGCATAACCCAAAAGGCATGCGTCTATAAGAAAAAGTACCAAAAGGATAAGTAAATGTGGTTTTTTCTTGATCCATTTGGTTGTAGCCAGAGTATCCGTCCATGAAGCAGTAGTATTCACGTCCAGCTAAGCGTTCTAGCATTTGGTCAATGAAAGGAAGAGGAAAGTAGTCTTTCCTCGTTGCGGCATTGATTTTTCTATAATCAATACATACACGCCACCCAGTTTGAGCGCGTGTCTGGATTAACTCATTTGCCTCATTTGTAATGAATGTGATGCCAGATTTCTTAGGGACGACATGAATTGGACTTACCCATTGGCTATCGGAGATTGGGTAAATGATACCATTGTCAAGGCATTTAACGATTTTTTTCTTCACCGTATCCTTCATGACGGGGTTTAACCGTCTCTGTGGTTCTCGGGTTGGCTTGGCTTCATCCATCAGATGTATATGATGTTCTACAATCAAGGGACTAATCCCTTTGATGTCAGCCATAGTCCAACCAAACGCCTACTTATTAGATCTCACTACTGTCAAAAGCGCATTCTCTTGCTCTGAGGCCAGAGAGGCGGATATGATAATAGGTAAAGACCCATTCTCACCTAAATATGCATATTTAAGATGAGAAGGTAAAAGTTTGAGATCTAATACTGGAGGAGAAATTATAGAAGGTGGGATCATCGAATGATATTCAGAGTCAAGGAGAAGCTCGTAGCCTGCAAAAGATACAGACTCGGAAGGTGATGAGTCAAGAGTGTCAGATTCAAGCGTTGAAAGAGTGTCCTCACTAAGATGTGCAAGATCAAACATTGATGTGCTAGTGTCTTCGAGATCTTCAAAGCAAAGTTCATCAACTTCGCAACTTTCGGGAGCAATCTCGTGGACAGAACAGACATCAAGTATGTGAGTAGAGAGTTCAGATGGCTGACTTCCAATTTTATAGATGTTTAGTTCAATTGTCATTTTCCAAAAGATAGGTTCATTGAACCGTTTCGACAGTTAATGACAGCATTGGAAGTGGCAAGGAATGGTCGACCTAAAATCACCGGAATTTGGTTTCGTGAGTTTGATACAGGTTGTGTATCGAGAACAATAAAGTCCATAGGGAATACAAATTCCCCGACTTTTATCAACACATCCTCCAGTTCATCCTTAGGTTTGGTGATTGAACGGTCTGCCATTTGGAGCGTGCAATGAGCTGGTTTCAACTCTCCAATCCCTAACTGCTCATAGACAGAATATGGAAGCAGGTTAACATTTGCGCCCAGGTCAAGTAAAGCACGGTTGATGTTTTTACCCCTAATAGAAATCGAGATTGTAGGACATCCTGGGTCCTTACGTTTCTTTGGTAACTGTGGGGTAAAAGCAGTGCTAACATTATTAGTCATGAAAACCTTTTTGGGCACTTGCGTCTTCCTCTTCCTAGTGCACAAATCTTTGAGAATTTTCGCATAAGCGGGAACTTGTTGGATAGCATCTAGGAGAGGGATATTGATGTTAACTTATTTGAACATTTCCATAATCTTCTCCATATGTGGACTGGATTTGTTACCCCTTAACCGATTCGGATAAGGAGCTTTAGCAATAAGAGCTGGGTCCATCATTGGAGAAGGTGATGTGTGTGGAAGTGATCCCAGAATAGAAGTGGGGATTGTCTTTAGTGAACTAGAAGAGGTTTGCTGAGGTGTCGAGCATTGAGGGAAATGAAGAATAGGCTCGCAAGAAGGTGGTGGGGTAGAAGAACAAGGATCAGAAGTAGAAGTGTGTGCGTAAGGAAAAGTCTCAACCGGGGTATTATTGATAAATTTTTCATTATCACTCTTCCCCAACGTGATTATTCAGCACTCTTCCTGATCTGAACGTTGTGATGGAATTCACATTGTAGTGTTGTGAATGCCCAGGATTCGGTAAGGCTTGAGACGGAAGTTTCCCTTTCTCTCTTGCACTCATTTTGTCTTTTAATTAAGCAATTTGAGCTTCCATCGATTTTAAACTCTCAGCTTGGAGGTCAGAGTTTTTCTGGAATTTATCGAGAGAAGACCTAAATTCAGCCGACATTTGTTTCATGTACATTTCAAAAGTTCGTTCGAGTGAAGAGGAAATATCAGTACCGGTCAACTGCAAAGGATTATACGGTGCAGGTGTGTTGACAGGGTTTTGAAAGTTTTGTGATTGGTAGGGGTGCTGAGTCAGTTGAAATGGCTGCTGTTGTGGTGGAGGATCCCTTTGAAAATTATTTTGATTTAGAACCGTGTTTTGAGTTTGTTGTTGGTTCCAAGCAAAGTTAGGGTGATTCTTCCAACCCTGATTATAAGTGGATGAATATGGATCGTTTCTAGGTCTCTGTTGGAAAGCAGCATTGGTATACTCTTGACCTTGAAACGGAGAATTCAATGAACATTCTTCCGTAAGATGAGATGGATCAGAACAGCATCCACAGACTGTTTTGGGGAGTGTCATCTGATTTAGGGAGGCTGCTAAAAATTTATGTTCCATAGTTTCGAGTTTCTTTTGCATTGCTGCCATTTCAGCTCTAACTCCTATGGAAACATCAATTTGGTGAATGCCACCTCTAGACGATGACTGGTTTACGCTCTCCCACTGTAAAGATTTTTCAGCGAAATCTTCTAAGAATCTCCAGGCTTCACCATCATCTTTAGTCATGAAAGTGCCTTGATACATGAATTCATTTGTTGTAGGATTAATGCCCTCATATATGATTCTGCACAGATCCCATCTAGGAATTCTGTGATGTGGACATTGAACTAACAGATCCTTGAAGCGTTTAAAACACTTCGAGAATGGTTCATTTGGAAGCTGGGTAAATTGATTTATTTCGCTACGGACTCGAGCTGTTTTATGATTAGGGTAGAATTTCTTTAGGAAAGCTGCGACGAATTCATCCCAGTTTGAAATAGAATGTGCGGCTGTGTTATAAAGCCACTTCTCAGCTATATCGCACAAAGTAAATGGGAGAAGACGTAAACGCATAGCATCTACATAAAGCTGTGAAGTACCCATCATAGAGCATACATTTTCAAATTTGGTAATAAAGACGTATGTGTCTTAAGACTCGAGACCATGATATTTGGGTAGAAGATTGATGTATTGTGGCTTGATTTCAAAGTTGTCCCCATTGGCTGGTGGAATGGTAAGACAGGTCGAAAGAGGACCTCGCATAGGGTAACATCTCTCTTGGAGAGAGATGCGGGGTGGATTCTGCGCACCTGCGGACGGTGGCAGAGTAGTGTTAAAGAAGTTCGATAGAGAACCGTCCATCGAAGTGGGTGTGGTGGAGGGTAAAGAAAAAGTAGACGTAGAATTACCGACTTCGGAGTCGATAGGAGGAACGCGGACAAGACGGGCACTAGAATCCCGTGTCCAGCCGAGCATGCACTAAATGGTTTAGCACAAGTGGCAACATTGTGATAATTAAGGAAAAAATGAGTTTGGTGTTTGGTTTTGAAAAAGAAAATACGGATTTTTTTTGAAAAATTCAAATCACATAAAATGCATAAGCAAACCTAAATCTAGTGGTCACCTAGGTCAAGTCTCTAGACCGCTCCTAGACTTCCAGAAGACAAGTCGCAAGATAGATCCTCTACTTCCTCTTTGCCTCTCTTGTGGCCAGGTAAGTGCCAGGTAAGTGGGAGGTTCTCCATTACGTAAGTAGTGGGCCTAAATAAGTAATCATTTGCCTTAGACATACTTGCCTTAGACACCATAAAAGAAACACAGATAAGCAATAGATTACCCACGACCTCCTTCTGTCCTAAGTGAGCGCGACGGTCCTTAGAGTCATGTCTAGATATTTTTTAGTTAATGAGGGTAATGCGGATGCAATTTTGTGATTTTTTTTGGGGCTTAGGAAGGGTAATGAACTCCCCACCTAATCTGAATTTGGTCTTTGCCCCTTAATTTCCATATTAAAAATGTAAACAACCAAGATCAAACACGCAACAATTTTTCTTTTTGCGGCGCTGCGAATTTTTGCGAAGAATCCTGCAGAAATTGGTTAATGGACAGAGCAGGGAGGAGATAAGAAAGTACAGAATATACCAGAGAAGTTTGAAGCAGTGAAGCTCCTAAAGAACCGTGGAACCGCCGCGAGAAGCACTCTATGGCCGCGGAAGCACGGTGGTATGATGAGATCCCTGCACACAATTTCGTGCAGATGCTCCTGTTCACTCATTGAACTTTCTGGAATGTCCTAAAAATTTTTCCTCTTGCTCCACACATTCCAGATCTCCTTGCAACAAATCACAACCAATCGTTAAACGCTTGTTATGAATTTTGATCTAAAAATTCCGATGGAATAATAAATTTTTCAACTCAAATTACAAAAAACAAACAAATTAGTACACGATCCCCGGAAACGGCGCCATTTGATTGATCATTTCCGTGTCGTGTTTAGAATGTTTCACAACCAAATAAATTTATACCGCAATCAATTGATGGTGTCTATTGTAGTTTTGTCAATGAGAACGGATCGTCCACTGAGAAAGTGTGATTTGCTCGATCTTGTTTTAGTTGAGTTGAAAAAGTAAAAGAAAATTGATTCAAGATTTATGAAATTTAGTTTCAAGAATCATCGGAAACTAGATCTAAAATCAAGAATTAATAAAGTTCAAGAAGATATCCAAATCGAATGAATTATCAAGATTTGTAAAGAGACTTGTAGGAATCGATCCAATTGATAGTGATGATGAAGAATTACGATTACAAATTCTTATCTATTGATGATTTGTTGCTAGATCGATGACGATCAACGAGGTTTAGGGATCTCTTGAAGAAACTAGGGTTTCTCCATCATCATCCCTTGTCCTTTCGTTGATTATCATTCAAATTCTAAGCTCTAGGAAATTCAATCATCGATCGTTGATCTCTAATTTAGAGCGAAAACATTCAAGAAAGTATCTTGCTCGAAACTAGGTTGTCGATAATTTAATTTCCTAAAGTTTACAAAACTCATAAGACTTAAGAATCGTTCAACAATTTAGTCATCATCATCTACCTATTTTCTCGATTCCTCCACAAGCGGAGTTTTCACTCGAACATCATGAAAAAGAAAACAATCAAGAATGGAGAACTCTTCATAATGCTCAAATGTAAAGAAAAGCAAGATCAAGAGTTTTCACCTTTTATAAATCGACGTTTCGTTACAATTCACTCAAAGATTACAAGATTTTGAGGAGAGAACTAGATCGTCGAATTTAGTTTCGCATCGGTCTTCTTGAGTCGCGGATCGTCATGGATCACTTGCTCGGATGAAGATCGGCGTTTCTTCAAAAAGGCTCGTTGAATGCTTGCTTGAGTCGGTGCTCGATGAATCTTGATTTGGATTAAATTGTGTCACTCAACTTGTGTTGAATTGATTTGGATCTCACTAGAATTTTACCACTCAAATGATGAATAACCTTTTTAATGAAGCCTTGGATCCCTTTATATAGTCTTCTCCTTTAGCTTCCCCTAGAAGCTTGGATTAGCTTCCTTTAGAAGCTAAGCTAGGTTTAGCTTCCCTTGTAAGCATGGTAGTTATGAAGGAAGCTTCTAGATTACGGTAGTTAGCTAGCTTGCTTGAGAAGCTTGGTTGTTATAAAGCTTGCACAAGAAGCTTGGCTGTTAGAAGAGAAGCTTCTGGAGAATTCGAGGAACTTTAAAGCGTCCTGAAGAATGTTTTCCATTTAAAGAGAAGCTCGAAAAAGTGTCTGCCACTGATGATTCAACGCGGCCGCGGATCCGCGGCTAATCGGCCAATTCGGCCGCGGACCCGCGGTCGTTTAGTGCGCTTGGTGCATTATTTTTCCATGGTAATTCTTATGTTGGCTTTATGGCACTTTTCTGATGTCTGGAATATTTTTATACTTTCTTGTTCACTGCCAGATTTCAAGTCTTGGACTTGGCGTATTTTATCTACACTTTTATCAATTCCGGCTCTTTTACCTGGAGAATTTCCTGCACACAATCTCGAGACAAGTGTTGCGATATACAAAGATCATGCGTGTAATAATAAACACACAATTTCCCTCAAAATGCCGGTTATAATGTATAACACATGTTATTTGGTATTTTGCAGACAAATTGCTAATATGTGCTATATTTATACCAAACACCTTTAGATGATTGCAAAGAGTAGGGAAATTGATGTGTTAAAAATGCAATAGTTTCGACCGATCACTGGCGGGAGCCTGAAGAACCTCTCGCCCTTAGCTTCCTCCAACTGCTCGGCTTGGGAAATGTTCAGAGGGGTGTACTCCTGGAATCTTGGGGAATAAATTCTCGGATGATCGTCTTTCCTTTTCTTTTCCCTGTCCGTCTTCTTTCGGTCTTCTTGGTCGGCTTGGGACAGGTTTGAGTTTACTTCTGACTCGAGCTGAATTTCTCGCTCGGTCCAGGCTTTCACTTCGGCCATGGTCTCAGGTTGCGCCAATACAAAAGCGGAGCCACTCTTTGTGCCTGAGACCTGACCTCAGCGCGGTGATGACCGTTTCGTCGCGGTGCTCGGGTACCTCCAGGAAGGCATTGCAGAAGCGGGTGACATACCATTTGAAGGATTCATTGTCTCCGCTCTTGACAGTGAATAAGTAGTCGATTATCTTCTTTTGTCGTCGGTTACCGACGAAATGACTGAGGAATTCGGTAGCCAGCTCATCAAAGGTAGAGATAGAGTGCGGTGTAAACCCCCGGAACCAGTCCCGGCCAGCTCGGATCAAGGTGGCGGGAAAAGCTCGGCATTGAGCTGCGTTTGAGTTATCTTGGAAGCTCATGCCCACCGTAAATGCTTCCAAGTGGTCCTTCGGGTCGGACTTCCTGTCGAATAGGACCACTTTGGGCGGCTTGTTCCTGGACAAGACATGCTCGGCCAGCAGCTCTTCTGTAAAGGGCTTTGTCAGTGAGTCGGCGGAGTACCTGGCCCCTTCGCCGGACGCATGGCCATCCCGTCGTATGCTTTCGATTTTCTTTTCGAGGGTCTCAAGTTGGTGGTGGTACCCCGAGAATTCTGCAC
Source organism: Agapanthus africanus (assembly GCA_030015575.1). Classification (NCBI taxonomy): domain Eukaryota; kingdom Viridiplantae; phylum Streptophyta; class Magnoliopsida; order Asparagales; family Amaryllidaceae; genus Agapanthus; species Agapanthus africanus. Next base: position 401,005,716 of record CM057349.1, on the reverse strand, counting down.
AGTCGGAGTAGTGGCTACCCCCGCTCCGGGTCTGCGCGATGGTGCGGCTCCGATTTCGCTCAATTAAATTTCTCAAATCCTCGGGCGAGGCCCTTCTCAAGTAGTCCCGACGTTCGCTGTTCGCGCGGCCCCGTGTGAGATTGGGGGCGTTGCTCATGCCTGGAAGCAGGCGAACTGACCGACACCTCCTTAGGGAGGAGAGTACGCGGCAGGCATCGGAGCGACGGCCCAGTCTTCCCTGGGATCGGGGCAAAGAGTTTTCCGGCGCCCAGCAGATCATGGAATCAATCGTCACATGTAGGCCATGGTGGTCGAAGTCGGCACGCCTGCGCTCGGTGACGCTGAGAGGGGTGTGAGTAAGATCAAAGGCTTGAGCGTGCCCATCCGTCCTTCTGCGGACGTCGTTGTCCCGGGAAGGAGGAACTGCGGTCTGGTGGGTAGGGCCCACCGCTTGAATATGGACGAGGGCATCCACCAGTGATGTGAGCCTGTCTATCTGAGCGGATAAGGCGTTGATCACGTTAGGAGGGGGAGACGAGTCGCTCCCGCCTCCGTTTTGGTGGCTCATATTCGGATCATCGCGGTTGTCACTCGCCATCGGGTCGAGGGCGGAAGATCAACTTTCGGGGTGGAGAAGCTTCTGAAGCGGTTCCCACAGATGACGCCAACTGATGGAGGCTGTGATCTCCTTCAGATGTTGTCCTCCGTCGATCCTGTGATGGTGGTCTTTGACGGTTGAGATTTAGTTTGGGAGTTGAGCGTGTGGATCCCAATGGGTTGGCGTTAACACTGAGCTATCTGCAAAAGAAGTCTCGGGGTGGGTGACCACCATAGGACCCTCTGACGATCAAGTTAGTGCTGAGGAATAGGTGCAGAGTAACGGTGTATTGGAATGAATTCGAGTTACCTGAGTCGTCTGAGAAAGGGGTTTATATAGTGGTCATGTGGAGCGAGCAGGCACGAGATCATCGCCGTCAGTTACACCCCTGCGTTACTCTGTACGCCCGGTGGGACCTTTTCTTCTTTCCACTCCACACTTTGTGTGTCGTATTTCATGAAAAAAAATCGCGGTTTGCTATGGTTGCCCTTGGATTCGAGGTACTAAGATTTGGTGTCTTGCTCCTGTGCAGAAGAAGGAGGAAAAAGGTCAATGGCTTCTAGCTGCACAAACTGCAACAGCAACTCCCGCTCCGCCCCAACTAGAAGAGTGACATACGGGCCCAATGCGGCCTCCATCCTTCCAATGTCGGTGAGGCAGGTAACTTAAGACACCACTGGATTGTTCTTCGGGACCATGCTCCCGCCAGCGAGTTTCAGCGCCCCAGTGCCACCATAGGAAGCTCCAAAGAAGTTGGTCTTCGATTGACTTGCAACCACCACGACCCCTTTTAACGGATTTTCCAAGTCTTCCACCTCAGTCTTCAACAAGCTGAGTCGAAGCTCAAGTAAGCCCGCAAAGAGGCTCGCGACACCTGAAGGGGCTATCCCAAAACGGATATTCGTTCCAACTCCTCTGGCAGGTGAAGTCGTCAAAGGTGCTTTGCCTACTAAATGACCGGTCTTTGAGAAATTGGCCGTTCCAACTCCTGCTGTGGGTGAAGTCATCAAAAGTGCTTCTCCTACCAGAAAATTGGCCTTCGAAAGATTGTCCGTTCCCTCTCAATGGACGTCAGTCTTCGACAGGCTGGCACCAGCAGTAGCCCCTCATCAAAGCCGAGGGCATAACGGAGCCGCTTCCACAACTGAGGTGGTCCCGTCTGCAAGACACGCTCAACATCGCCACTAGCGCCGGGTGAGAAGAGCTTGGGGCAACCACCCCTCTGGACTCACTCCACCAGCTTCAATGGTGGAAGTTGATGCTGCTGTTCCAACTGGGAACAACTTTGAACCACTTAGGAGGGTGCGAAAGAGCTCCCCAACCGTGGTGTTGAAGAAATCTTCCCCACCTGCTGAAAACACGACGCAGGTAAAGCCGGAGCAGCCCCCTTAGCGGCTCTCTTTTCAAATCCACAGGGTCTGGCGGAAAGTCTAAGATTCTGTGATCAACAAAGTCTACTCTCGTCGACTGAAGAAAATGAAGGCTCAGCAAGAGGAGGACCATCCCTTCGCCATACAGAGGACGTATTCAACATCGGTCCCTGTTACAATGGCTCCTTCAACTTCGACCTTCCACAAAAGGGCGAGACCGGAGAATCTCCCACCGCCGGCAGTAAATTCCAAAGGTGATAGACCCAAACACTCCAAGTCTGGGGGCATGACCATACACACGGTTTACATGGCTTCCGGGAAAGAGGGAAGTCGTGCTTCCGTGGGTTATCGGTTGCAAACTCGGTTGTTGAAAAAACCTCAGGAGCAACAACAGAAGCTCCAGGAGATGCTGAAAAAAATGGCAACACTCACTGGACAGAAAGAAAGTTCGGAATCAGCAAGTGAACAGCACCAAGAGCAGGAAACCGATACAGAGTTCCTGCGAAGGGTGCTAGAAAGAAAAGACAAGGAGGCCGCAGAACAAGCTGCTAATATAAAGCAGATGGCGCTTCTGTTCCAGGACATGGTTGGAATGATGATTCATCCAGAACCTCCAGCCGAAAATCCACCGATAATCATCGAGGATGACAAATAGGAAATATCAAACCCTCTTCCGGCTTTATCAGTGGCCAGGGAAGAAATGATCTCCAAAGCTGCCCTTAACGATTATATAGCTCAACAAATACGAGCTCATCAAGCCAACGAAGCAGCTGGCTAAGTCGTCAGAACCGGGGGACTGTACCCAGGCTGTTGTTAGTAATATGTATGCCCTAGAGGCCATTACTGTACATACGATGTATATTGTAGTGGATGCTTGGACATATAAAGTGAGGACTTTCTTTCTCGACATGATAGTATGCTATCTGGTTGCTTTTTATCTTAACATGTACACTTATTGTCTCTCTATTACATGTTGATAAAGCCCTTAGGATGAGAACTTGACTACCAGGATTATGATGCAGATCATACTAGTGGGGCAGAGGTAGTCGTAAGTACATCCTTCAATAGTTCCTAGTTGTGGAAGTATCGAGACGGGGCATCGATATTCCAGAGTAGGCTAGCGTCTACGCTTCTCGACCCATATGATGGGCGATGGGCAATCCTATATCTATTGGTGTTTGACATCAGAGATGGTATACGGGTGCTCAGTGGAGACCGGGTACACTGGACGGACTAGCCGAGAACTCCTAGATGGTATTATACCTATCGTCAGATAGCAGTTCTCTGGTGACACTGATACAGGTTAGTCCGTCGACCCGAGATCGTCATAGAGTCTTGTGTGATTCCCACTGTACTTTGATTTCCACCTTATCACGTTCAAGAGATCGTGCAAAACGGTGGTTTTTGGGTACAGTCCCGAGTCACATGGAGGTAATGAGCGATAGGAGGGGATTCGTCTCTCCCGGTATTGGGGGTTGATGTTACGCTATGCTCGATTGGCCATAACAGGAAATCCCTGGCCAGGGTTGCTGAGATCTACTGGTAAGTGTTATCAGTAGTTTCTCAAACCGTTATGGACCTCACATCGGCATGACTTATCAGGCTATTGGGGTCTGACGTTATACCACCCCCAGGCTGCGATATGCGACATATCTGACGAAGAGACCGGACTGTATGATAGTGTTACTTGATCGGATTCGCTGGAGTATGAGCATGCTTGCTTGTTGATTTTCTGATCGCTCAATACCCAGGTGACCGTTACGTTTAGCAGACCGCTTGCAGCTTGTAGGTGACTGATATGATCACCACGTACTTCCGGCGTATTGACGAGTCTTTAGAGTCCTACACAGAGGTTTCCTGGCTCAAGCGAAACGAAGTAGGAGCACATATGTGATATGTGTGGGACCGAGATTAATGCGTGTATGTGATACCGCATTCTGTTCTCGCGATATGTGATATCGGTCGGTTATATGTGATATAGCCGGGCTGTCGAATCAAGTGTTGATTCGATAAGTTGATACATATGATATTAGTCGGTTGTATGTGATATAGCCGGATTATTAAATCAAGTGTTAATTTAATAATTTAATATATAATTATATATTAGATATATTATCTTACATTAACTAATATTAGCTCACTTAAGATTTCTTTTTCTCACTTATGTACACTTAGTATATATGTGATATATATTAATGTATATCTTATGCGTTATGCTTGATGCCACATGCTACATGGGTGTATGAGACTTACACCATACTTATAATAATGATAATGTTTTATTTATTTAACAAAAATCAAATTAGTTGGAATTTAGTCACATGGTTGAAGCTTGTAGAAGCTTGTGGAATCATTGACTAAATCCACTAATTTTGTTTTACTTTTAGATATTTATTAACCTAACCATTATTATTAGCCATGGCTTATTCTCTACATGAGTTAGTGTATGATACTAACACACCCATGGTTGCTATTCTTACCTCATGAGTTTCATTCTCTTCTCTCTTCATCAAGAGCTTAGCTCTCTAGGTTTATGAGAGATGAAGAAAAATAGTGAGAAAATTATTTCTAAAGTGAGCAAAATTCTTACTTCATCAACCTCTTCTCTACTAGCCATTTAGATTGGGTTTTTCTTCACAAGTTCATCACTTAGTGAAGAGATAGCTTGAGTTAGTGACTCCTCGACGTAGATCATCTTCGTCCTCGAAGACTTCAAGCAAGCTTGTTCATTTCACATTGTGGAGCCTCACTAGAGTCTGGGAGATCACTACTTGGAGCGAAGGGACTACTGCACGGAGCTATTGAAGTGAAAGACCGGTCTACAAAGGTTGTATTCCTCGTTCACTTAAATGTAAAGATGTTTACATGTTTGTTCGTTTAATTCTCTAGTTTATATTCTAGCGTTAGGGTTCTTTAGCGCGCCAATTTTATAAAATGGTATGGTCGATGCCTCCCGAAACCTAGCGGCCGCCTAGGGAACCCTGCAGTGGTATCAAAGCCATGCTAGAGAATTAAACGATGTTGTAGTGTTACGAAACTGAAACAACTCTGAAACACTCGAAATATAAACCCAGTTTCTGTCAAAATTTTCAGAGAGTCTAAATTTTTTAAGCAGTTGCAGAATGTTGCATGCGATGTAACATGAACACCATAGAAATTTGAGCCCTCTTTGCCGAAAAATGGCTGGCCACATGTCAAGAATTTCCGGCCTTGCCGATTTTGGATGCATGTTTTGGCTTCAAATTTCTATCGTGTTCCAGTCTTTGGGTTTTGATATTTCTGGTGTTGCTTGTTTTTGCTAAATTTGCATGTGATGTTATCTTTGTGCAAAGGCAATTCGGAGTGCTTCGTAGTCGTAATTCTAACATCTATTAGGGAATTTAGATGATGTTAAAAAGTTTGAACGGATATCAATAACCCAATTTTTCCCTCGCTGAAAATTTTCCAAGAGTTGGATTTTTCAAGTTCAAAATCTTCAAAGAATCGTGCAGGTGTTTTCTATGGACCCTCTAGAAGAATGAAACCCTAACTCAATTCTGTGACCGTCGGAACCGCTATCAAATCCTAGGGTTTAAGGTAGTTCCGTGGCGCCATAGGTGAGGAAAGGGTTGACCCTTCTACGGTTGGTCCATAGGTGCTATGGCATGTTCTGGGTATTTTTTGAACTCCGCTCAAGTGTTGAGCTCTTTGAGAAATTTTGGGTGTTTGTTTATTCGATCGAAAAGTTTAACATCATCTAGCTATCTGTGATTGTGATACAATATTTGGAATCCAAATATTTAGTTTTGTGAAAACTAATTTGAATTTTATAAATCTAGCAGTTTAGTCTCATTTGATCGGTTGCCACGGAATTTTGATGTGGATCAAAAGTCCGTCGCAATCACGTAGCGTACGCGGATACTCGCCGGGTAATCTTACTAGATAGCCACGCCTCATAGCCCCGACCAAGTGACTGTAGCAGAACCCCGTCGCCAAAAGCATCCGTTTGGGTGCTCACGGCCACGGTGTTCTGCCTAAGTGCACTTCGTCAACGGCATCGGGGGTGCGGACGTCTACTAAAGTTTCCGACAAGCATTCGATCAGGATGTCGGGAATCTTGTTGAATTACCCGACTGGTTATTGGAAAGTGTTTTCAATATCGAGACTAAAATGCAGGGTTTATAATTGTTAGGTATGTGATGTATAAGGAATTCATTTGGTTAGGCATGAAATCCAAAGTATAATGATACATTGGGTTTATGATGTCTAAGGTGGTTGCGGATTCCAATTGCTGTAGTTTTTCACTTTCTTTTCTGCGACTGTAAGTGTAATATGTAGTGTATCGCCGGTTTCGTTGCTATATATCCACGATAATTGGGATACACATATTTACTTACGTTGATGACATGTGATGTTATGTGTTGCTGGGATATGTTATATTGGAACGTCGTGTTTTGAATAGCCGGGTTTTTTTTTTATGTGAGATGAGAGTTTTTCATTTTCATTCATGTAAAAGCTTGTATGTAATATTCTTTTATTGGGGCACTTTCGGGTTGAGGATGATGTCACCATTGATGTATATTATTTACTTTTCCGCATTAGGATAGACCCAAGGAGGAGAGAACAAGTAACCGGATTCTAGGGTCCAGTTGGAGACCATCTTAAGGAGTTGAGACCGGGTCTTCTAACTCTAGAATTGGTAGGGTTGCTTGCCGCTCTCATAGGAGTCTAGGGATGTGGGTTTGGCTATTCATCACGACCGTGGAATCCGCGTTTTTTACTGGCTTAATTAAAACACGGAATTGCTAGTATATCCAATATTTCATATATGTTCTTCTTCTGCTGATATTCTGTGATGAGTTCACTTGATATTCTGAGACGAATGCTTATATTATATATATGATATATAATTAATATTGATGCTTTCGTTTCTTCTGTGGTGCTTAGGAAGCATAATTGATATGACTTCATTAATGAGATTAATGAAAGAAAAGAAACCTAAAGATGTTGCAGAATCTTGTTTTAAAAATTGGTATCTCTAGTTCTTACTTTGCATAGCGGTATTCCTTATAGAATATCCAGCACCTTATTCGATAAGGAAAGAGCCGAGATCCCTTCACCGGGAGTGACCTCTTTAGCGAAACTGGCAGATGCTACAACCTACTCGGTTTAGTCTTTTGATTGCTTATATAGTTTTTGCTTTGCATAGTGGTATTCGAGAAATATCCCGCACCTCATTCGATGAGGAAAGAGCCAAGATCCCTTCACCGGGAGTGACCTCTTTAGCAAAACTAGTAAAAGCCTAAAAAACACTCATTTTCAAAATCACTCGATTCCGCAACGATATCAAGTTCATTACGCAAAAGGTTTTCTTAAAAACCTATCGTAGCCCTCCGTCATTTCAGATAAGTACCACTTAGTATTCGTGCTACGTTTGTTGACTATGTTAAGGCGTAGTGTACGGTAGATGATTAGTGCTTATCTGCTTAAGCATATGATGCGATTGGATTAGGGTAGTCGTACGACTTTGTTGACTATGTTAAGGGTCATGCGGGTGGGTTTAATTCAATCAGGAAATTCCCGATAATATTTTACCCCTAGCAACTTATGACCTTAACAAGGTCAACAAATCATAAGCGCTAGCCAAGTTGTTGAAATTTGCAATGAGATTGCATACTTTCTATGAGATAGTTGGATCCCGATACCCACTACGAGTAAGAGTTACTCCTGAGAGAGTTTTACACATTACAATTAGCCGATCAAGTAGATGTCTAGAAAGGTGTTAACGGGGTTACACCCTTGGGAAAATGAGGTTTATTTTAATTAGGTCCGTGCGAAAACACGGGGAACCTCCTTCAAAGTACCGACACTGGCCTGGCCGAAAGATTGGCAAACTTGTAGGGTGTAATTAATCCCGGCTAGTCTTACCTTTTAGGGTTTGAAGAAAGATTTGATAAAAACAGTGGGATCCATCCTGATTAGATAAAATAATAATCAATCTGATCTTGAAAGAGCGCACGCAGAGTGTTTTCTTTTCTATCTCTCCTGGTAGCGACCATGTCACGCCTTAATCAAGATAATAATATGGATGTTTTGACCGAACCTCCTTATTAAACTGAGCTGGGGAACGCTGGTTCCGTTCTTTCTTATAATTGTTATAAGTCTGAGCAGGAAATAGGGGAATACCAGGATTCCCATGCCACCCAATCGAAGAAAGTGCATGTTGATGCATTTTCTTCAGGTGTGTTCATTACCGAGAACTGTTTCTCAGTATCCTCTATGTCCTGGGTATTTGATATCGGATCAGGATTCCGCATATGTAATATGTTACATGGGCTACAGATAGGTAGAAAACTGGGAATAAGTGATATGTCTCTAAGTGTAGAGAATGGTGCAAGTGTTGCAGCCAAATTAGTTGGTAAATATCACCTTGTATTAATACATTGATTCTGAACGAATGTTATTACATACCGAACCTGATATACAACATTACATCGGTTTCTTTAATAAGTTAAAGAAGGATACAATTTTGTATTGATGGATAATGTTGTGAACATTTTCTTTGATCAAGAGTTGATTGGATCAGGCACGTTATGAAATAGCATATACGTTCTAAATCAAACCACAGTTCAAAGTATGTAGAACACACACAAGAGGAGTAGTTCAGAAATGAACGAATCCTTCTCGTAGCATTGTAGACAAGCTCATATCAATGTGACACGAATACCTAAGTTACATAAGGATGAATATTTGAATTTGTTCGAATTTTCATCTTATTATACTTGCCAGTCTTGTCTCAAAGGTAAAATGACCAATATTCCGTTTATTAGAAATAGAGAAAGAGTTGTTGAACTCTTGGGACAGATACATGATGATGTATACGGTCCTATGTCTACACATGCCAGGCATAGTTCTTTGTACTTCATTACATTCATCAACGATCTCTTAAGATTCTGACATGTGTTCCTATTGAAACACGAGTCTGAAACTTTTGAGAAATTCAAGGAATATAAGCTTGAAGTGAAGAACCAGACAGGTAGAAGTATTAAGTCCTTCGATGTGATCAGAGAAGGGAATATGTAACACCTTAGGTTGTGTTTAAGGGTTAATTATATTTTAATATATGGTTTATAATAAAAAGTTTACCAAATTGATTTTCAAATATTTTATCCTATTTAATGAATATTTTATTAGAAATTATTGAGCCTTGCACACACATGTGCATGCAAACTAGGGTTAAAAATGTAGTTGAACCATGATTAGCAACCATGGTGGATCAACCATTTTCCTTAAGCTAATTTAAAATTCTTATTAAGTGTTTTAGGGTTAATTGTTTTTTTTTTTTGGGTTTGAATTGTTTTGGCTTTGACTTGGTGAGAGAAAGAGAGAGAGTGCATGATGGGCATGATGGCCTTGCCATGCTTCATTTAATGAGGTGAGAGAGAGGGGGGTTGACTCTCTTATTCCCTCATTTCTTTTTCAAAAACACTCATTTCTCACAACTCTCTCTCACTCTCACACACACACAGCCACAACAACAAAGCAGTAGCAACAACTCAGCCCCAGCAGTAGTAGCAACACCAACAACAATAACACAACAACACCAGCTCCAGCATCAGCAGCAGCACTAGCTTCAGCAGCAAGCAGGCAACAGCAGCAGCAACGCAAGCAACAACAGCAACAGAAGCAGTAGCAGCAGTAGACAACAGCAACAACAGCAGCTCAGCAGTAGTAGCAGTTGCAACAACCCCTCTTATTCTTCTCCTTCTTCGTGCACGTAGGGTCTAGTGGAGGTATAATCTTTGAACTCAACTCATTTCCTTGCTTTCATGTGTTGTTTTAGCTTCGGTTAGTGGTTATTGTGGTTATTAGTATTTAAATTGAGTTTTAGTGCTAGATTGGTGTTTTATGAGATGATTAAGCTAAGTTATGGTTGTTATAGCTTAATCAACCCTATTAGGTGTTATTTATTCTGTTTTAGCCAAGTAGTGTCATTAGAATTAGCTAGATAGCCATATGTCGCAAAACTTGAAACTTTAAAATACGGGTTTTGACACATATCATAGGATATTGGGATCTGCTATATTTCTGATCCTTTCCTAGCTTAGCAAACAACTTCAGATTAGGGTGCAGGGTTTTTGGAGTGTTGTGTATGGACCCGAGCCTATCCTACCGGAGGATGACCGGCGGCCTCCTCTTGGCGGTCCGGCGACGCCGACCCCCCTCTGCCCTTTTTGGTCTAGTGTCGTTCAGTGTGGTGTCTGTGTGTTTTTTGATGTATTTGGTATTGTTTGGTTTTTGGGTTCTTGCCTTGGACAAAATCTGGGTTGTTTAGCCAAGTTATTGTTTTTTGTGGACTTTGATGTTAACCTTGGTGGTTTGGTTAGAAAACAGGGTGTTCAGGGTGTTTGTGGTTAGACTAGCCCTTTTGTATGCTGTTAGTATCGCAGGATTCCCCTAAATTCATCTAGTTCCACAAAATACCCCATTGTTGCACACTTGATGTTTAAACTAAACCCTTAATGATATATTAGATCTGCTGTTATTAGGGTAACCTTTTTAGTAATCAAACATATACACTAGGTTGTGAATGATGTTAGGATCCTAGGGTAGAGACCTGGGCACACTCCACCGGAATTGGGCTGGTACCACCCCCTTGCCGCCGGCCATGTTGTGGAGGAATGCTTTGAATTTTTGCTAGATAGGTGTCTGTAGGTATTGTGATGTATTTGGTCCTGTTTGATTTACTTGTTTTTGCTCTAGATTAAATCTGGGACCGTTTACCTATTTCTAGCGTAGCGGGACTTGCGCGACTCTTACGATACGTATTGAGTTGGTTTGCTGTGTGTCGCAGCGTGTCGCTGTGTGCCACCGCGTGTCGCGTTGGGTTTTGGCGTAGGCACACACGTTACGTATACACGCGCGTTTAGTTCGCGATGCGAGTTTCTCGTTTGATTGCGATATCGCGTATTTGCAAGATATTTGCTTATATATGGATTCATTGTGTAAATTCCAGATTCGCAGGCGGGTACGTCAGACGCCGCAAGGAAAGGGAAGCAGGTGGTCGGCTATACTTAGCACGTGACCAGGTGAGTAGATTTAACATCTACGGGGAAATCGCCCGTATGGCGTTCAGCGTTAGGGCATTATAGGATATTTTAGATTGCTTGTGTTCGTATATATTTATATATATACTATAGTAGCATACCATCTCTTATTGCATATAGAATTGGTAATATAGAACACTGCACTATCACTAACGGTTCAAGCTGCACGGGCACTATTTTTATGTTACACTCACACCGTTAGTGACTGCCATGACACTCACATTATAGGACTGCTACGAATTTTATATTGTCATGACTTGCCGCATATTGATGCATATATTTATATTCATATCTTGATATATTTACTCTTGTGCACATATACATCCTATACCCATATTAGTGCACATGTATATTGCTACACTCACATTGCGTATATGTATCCATTCGCACATCCATACCTATACACATACATATGTTACATACATGGATGAGATTGACATGATTTAAAAACTAAGGGTCCGCATGGGATATTTTCAAAACTGAATCTTTTAAAAGGGTGGTCTTCCCTTTCTTTTACTCTTAGTGTCATACGACACATTGCATGGATTTACGCATTGAGTTTGGATTTATGTGATTTCTGGATTTGGGAACCGGAGTACTATTTTAAGAAAACACGCACTGTTTAAAAACCCGGTTTCCCTTGATATGATATTTCAGTGCATCCACCATGCGTTTTCTCGGTTCTGAGACGTGTGACTTGTGAACCCGAATCGAGGAGCTGGACGAGGACGATTGGGGGTACATGGTGGACCCGGTATGGTACCCCGGGGCGAGAACGGATCGCTGTAATGTAGACGGTGAGCGTGGCGGAGGGACTACTGCCTACCGGTGATTGGTTAGACCTGGCGGTTATCCGGAGGATACTGACCAGTGATGAGAGATGGATACGGGACGATCCGTACTGCCGGGGCCGAGGGCCGATTCCGCAGACGGAGCCCGATACTTGAGGATTTGCGTGTCGATGCTAGACACGATGATTCATGATATTTAGGGTGCCATTGCTGGGCATCCATGATTCTATGAGATTTGCATGATTTGGGTATATGGATGGACACCGATTATTTTCCACGTTGATATTCCGTGTAGATATTAATTATTCCTATGTTCAACATTCAGTATTTTACATCTCATCCTGTATTTTTTGTACCTGATAGAGGATATTTGCTATGCACGATTATTGCATATCTTGCTCATCATATAGATGTTATTAGATTGCATTTGTTATGCACGATTATTGCATACCTTGCTAACCCTATATAGATGTCATTAGACTGCATATGCTATGCACGATTATTGCATACCCTGCTCACCCTACATAGATGCCATTAGATTGCATATGCCATGCACGATTATTGCATACCCTGCTCACCCTATATAGATGTCATTAGATTGCATATGCTATGCACGATTATTGCATATCCTGCTTATTATGTAGAGATGTTGTTAGATCGTACTTGATGCATGAGTATTGCTCATATAGTTCATCATATAGATATTATCTGTTGGCATAGGTTAGAGTATCGCAGCATGTGTATACTCGCGATTACCTTTATATGCTATCTACTACTCACGAGTTGGAAACTCACCCCCGTTGTACCACAGTGTTTGCAGGTTGCCCCTCGGAGTAGTCACGGCAGGCTGCTTTCTTGCATCTTTTGACCCAGATACCCCTACAGTTAGCGTACTAGCTCTTTTGCTGATAGGTGGGTTTTGTGCGGTATCTGTTTATTTTTCAGTTATGTACATTGTTGTATCTAGTACTCTCCATCTACCACTTATGTATTGGCTTAGAGACCAGTTGTGAGGACGATATATATTATTTTGTACTCTGGTGTCGAGCTCGCTGTGAGCCGACTTTACTTATGCAGTTCTTATCTTGTGTGATGTTTTTCCACTTATTGCCCTTTTCTTCGCTACGGTGTCGTATATTGTTATCGTGGTGATTGCCTATTTAAAGTTTTCTTAGCAAATGTTTCTACTAAATGTTTAAACACTCTATACTTTTACTGGTTTGATTTCTGGGTTTCGGCTTACTTAGTCGCGTTACGCCTGTAGACGTTACGTGGTTAAGTGCCGGTCACGGGCCAAACTTTGGGTCGTGACAAAGTTGGTATCAGAGCGTAGGTTTTACCTTCGGAGTGTAGGATGACCCTGGTATGATGGAGTAGGTAGCTGTAGCTGTAGCAGAGTAGCGTAGCGTGCGTATGTTCCGTGGCATACTCACGACACGGTACTCCGCCTAAGCGACCTTAGGACTTATTGATTAAATTCCTTCATGATTGTATACATCTTTGTGATTCGATTTCCATATCCTCATCGAATCCTACTTTCTTTTCAGCCATTATGCCGCCAAGGACTACGAGGGCGCAGAGAGCAGCCGCGAGAGCCGAGATTCGAGTTGACTCGTCCGAGACGAGGACTGATCCGGGTAGTACCCCTATTGTACCAGAGCAGACTGTTCCTCCTTCGACAGACCAGATGATGGGATCCGGTATGCAGGAGATGCGCCAGATGATGGGATCCGGTATTCAGGAGATGCGCCAGATGATGGAATCCAGTATGCAGGAGATGCGCCAGATGATGGAATCCAGTATGCAGGAGATTCGCCAGATGATAGGATTGCTAGTTGAGATGCTACGAGCGCAGTGACAGGAGATTGTCACCCCTGTTACCCAGTTGTCCTTTACGATCAATATGCAGCATTCCGTCACCTACATAGCACCAGTAGATGCAGCCCCAGTTTACGAGACACGTCTTCCAGAGACTTTGAGGGTTCCGGAACAGTGGAGTAATCATACTGGTGTACCAACCCAGAGCAGAGGCTTAGGACAAGGACAGTCGTTCTGAACTCATCCCCAGGAGGGTCAGTAGTCAGCGCGTGGATGTTTTTGATGTGGAAGCCTTCAACACTTCGTCAGACATTGTTCCTTAGCACGACGTCAGGGTTATATTCTGAGACGTCATGGATGCGGAGGGTTCGCTCAGAGGGGTCAGTCTAGTAGAGGAGGAGTTCGGTCTGTTGCGGGTAGAGGGCAGACACAAGAGTTTGCTTCTACTCATCGGGACGCGAGGGTGTCCAATGCAGAGTTTTCAGGTATCCTTAATTCGTATGTTCTTTTGATGTATTTGTTTGTTTTTCACGCTTGTGCCGTGGTTGGGACGAGAGTCGTGTTAGGTAGATCAGCCGTTTGTGGAGTTAACTTCTGTTAGCGATTCTTTTGTTGCGCGACACGTAATTCGATCGTGTGCCAATCGGATAGGAGATAGAGATTCGTCCATCGTTTTGATCCTTCTCGAGATGTTGGATTTGGCGTTCTCCTGGGCATGGACTGGTTAGCTTCGTGCTAGGCGTTTGTGGACTATCATGAGGAAACAGCCAGGTTTTGTTTTCCCCGGCGAGTCAGTTCTTGTTGTGCAGGTGGATAGTTGTGTCGCCTCTCACAGCTTGAATTTAGCCTTTTTCGCTAGTCGGCTTTTGAGGAGATGTCATGGATTCTTGGCGTTCATTCGTGATACCATAGCCACAGTTGGTTTGTTGGACCGGTTTCCTTTCGTGCGAGAGTTTTCCGACGTTGTTCCAGATGATCCGGCGAAGCTTAAGGTGCTTAAGGCTCTGCTGCAGAGTTGTTTGTTTGGGGGAGTTTCGTGCGTCTGAGTGTTTTGCATTAGGAAGCTCCTATTTCTGTTCGTCAAGGAGAAAGACGACAGATTGAGGTTGTGTATTGATGGATCGTCAGTTGAACCGGCTTACGGTGCGGATATGTATCCTTTATCTCGCATTGACGATTTCTTCGATCAGCTCCAGAGTGCGAGACATTTTCTAAGTTTGTTTGGGATCAGGTCATCATTGTTGCGGGTTCGGAATGATGACATTCCGAAGACTTCCTTATGCGTACTATGGGCTTTGTGTGTATTGGTGTGTCATTGGATTCACCAATGACCTAGCAGCATTCGTAGATGTGATGAACCGGATTTCTTCAGGCCGTTCCTCGACCAGTTATTCTTGTGTTATTTACGATATTCTGGTCTATTTAATGTGTCTTGATGGACAGGAGTAGCACTTGAAGATTTGTTTTGTAGATACTGGGAGAGCCTCAGCGGTTTGCTAGATTCTCGGAGCGTTCCTTCAGGCTTGTTTATGTTGAATCCTAGGTCTTGTAGTTACGGGAGATAGTTTTGTATGGTTCCGAGGAAGATCGTGGCCATACAGCTTAGGCCCAGACCTGTGAGCAGGACGGAGGTCCGTAGATTTTTGGGCTTAGCAGGTTTTTACCGCCGTTTCGTGCAGGATTGCTAGTGTAGTGCTGCACCGTTGACTGAATTGGCCTGAATGGAGGTTTCTTTTCTTTGGACTGAGGCATGTGTAAGGAGTTTCGGCAGTTGAAGATTCGGTTAATAAATGCATCGGTTCTTTCTTTTCTTTTTGGTTCAGTCGACTTTGTGGTTTAACTGTGATGTTTCGTGAGCATGGCTCGAATGTGTACTGAGGTGATACTATGGAGTTATCGCTTTTGCTTCCCTACATTTGGAGGAAGTACAAGAAGGATATACTACTCATAATCTGGAGGTGGCCGCGGTGGTTTTGCGTTGGAGATTAGGAGACACTACTTGTTCGAGAGTCGTGTCAGATTTTCACGGACCACCAGAGCTTAATGTACATCTTCCTGCAGCGGATTTTGATTGTTGTGATAGTTCTCTGCAGATTTATAGTTCTTGTGCGATCGTTGAGTGCAGCTTAAGTTCGTCCCTACTGAGGGGACAGCTTGCACATGTCTGCACTCGACCACTTTTCTTTAATCTCTTTCGCGAGGCACTGCTCGCCGATGCTCGTTCGTCAGAGATACTTGAGCCTATTCGGCCGGGTAATGATTCAGAGTCCTTGATTTATGACAACGGTGTGCTAAGTCTAGGGACGCGTTTGTGTACCTGATATTATTGGGTAAAGACGTGAAATCCTAGAGCAGGCACATCGGTCAACTCTCTGTACTCACTCAAGTTCCACCAATATTTAACGTGACTTGTGAGATAGTTACGGGTGGGCAGAGATGTAAAGAGAAGTCTCGGGTTTCGTTTCAAGGTGTCTTTCTTGTTGTGTGCTTGGGTTGAGCAACTGAGACCGGCTGGAGAGTTGCAACCTTTAACCGTTCCGAGGAGGGAATGGGAGCAGGTCTCCATAATTTCGTTATGGTGTCTACCCAGGTTTAGTCAGGGTGTGACTCCATTCGGATGCTTGTCGTCCGGTTATACTCAGTTGGCTCAGTTGTTCATTGTTAAGTTGTGCGTATGTATTAATTGTTTTTGGCAGTTGGGATTGTCACTTGCCATCGTTAGGATACTTCTTTGATAGCAGTTATCAGGGAGCATTCCAATTGGCAACCTTTAGATTTAGGGGTTAGGTCGTGTCGATCACCAGTCTGTATTTCTGACTCTGCGTTGTAGGATTTTTGGATCCCAGCTAGTCTAAAGACTTCGGAGATGATCCAGTTGTTTTAGGTCAGGATAAGAATTGCTATTTCGGACAGAGGTCATATGCCGACCGAGATGGTCGCAGATTCGAGTTCGCAGTGGCAGATCATGTATTCCTACGGATTCTTCCGATAAATGACGTGTTGTGTCTTGGGAAGCTTATCCCCGGATTGTAGGTCTTTTTAAGATTCTTAAAGCAAGTTAGTTTCGTTGCCTTTAATTTGGCACTTTCGCCCAGATTATTGAGTATTCACCCCGTATTCCATGTATCGATGCCTTGCAATTACCTTCATGACCTTTCTCACATGATTCAGCACCAGACCATTTAGCTCGAGCACGATCTTTCACCGAGCAGCCAGTCGTGATATTGGACCGGCAGGTGAAGAAACTTCGATCGAAGGTCTTGCCATCATTGAAGGTGCTTTGGCACAGCCCAAATAGTGAAGAGATCACTTGGGAGGCCGAGGGCGAGATGCGGAAGAAATTCCCTAATTTCTTTGAAGGTATGCGCAGCTTTATATTTTTAAATTCGGGGACGAATTTCTTTAAGGGGGGAAAATTGTAACACCTTAGGTTGTGTTTAGGGGTTAATTATATTTTAATATATAGTTTATAATAAAAAGTTTACCAAATTAATTTTCAAATATTTTATCCTATTTAATGAATATTTTATTAGAAATTATTGAGCCTTGCACACACATGTGCATGCAAACTAGGGTTAAAAATGGGGTTGAACCATGATTAGCAACCATGGTGGATCAACCATTTTCCTTAAGCTAATTTAAAATTCTTATTAAGTGTGGGGTTAATTGTTTTTTTTTTTGGGTTTGAATTGTTTTGGCTTTGACTTGGTGAGAGAGAGAGAGAGAGAGAGTGCATGATGGGCATGATGGCCTTGTCATGCTTCATTTAATGAGGTGAGAGAGAGGGGGGTTGACTCTCTTATTCCCTCATTTCATTTTCAAAAACACTCATTTCTCACAATTCTCTCTCACTCACACACACACACAGCCACAACAACAAAGCAGCAGCAACAACTCAGCCCCAGCAGCAGTAGCAACACCAACAACAATAACACAATAACAACACCAGCTCCAGCATCAGCAGCAGCACCAGCTTCAGCAACAAGCAGGCAACAGCAGCACCAAAGCAAGCAACAATAGCAACAGAAGCAGTAGCAGTAGTAGCCAACAGCAGCAACAGCAGCTCAGCAGTTGCAGCAGTTGCAACAGCAGCTCAGCAGTAGCAGCAGTTGCAACAACCCCTCTTATTCTTCTCCTTCTTCGTGCACGTAGGGTCTAGTGGGGGTATAATCTTTGAACTCAACTCCTTTCCTTACTTGCATGTGTTGTTTTAGCTTCGGTTAGTGGTTATTGTGGTTATTAGTATTTAAATTGAGTTTTAGTGCTAGATTGGTGTTTTATGAGATGATTAAGCTAAGTTATGGTTGTTATAGCTTAATCAACCCTATTAAGTGTTATTTATTCTGTTTTAGCCTAGTAGTGTCACTAGAATTAGCTAGATAGCCTTATGTCGCAAAACTTGAAACTTTAAAATACGGGTTTTGACACATATCATAGGATATTAGGATCTGCTACATTTCTGATCCTTTCCTAGCTTAGCAAATAACTTCAGATTAGGGTGCAGGGTTTTTGGAGTGTTGTGTATGGACCTGAGCCCATCCCACCGGAGGATGACCGGCAGCCTCCTCTTGCTGGTCCGGCGACGCCGCCCCCCCTCTGCCCTTTTTGGTCTAGTGTCGTTCAGTGTGGTGTCTGTGTGTGTTTTGCTGTGTTTGGTATTTTTGGTTTTTGGGTTCTTGCCTTGGACAAAATCTGGGTTGTTTAGCCAAGTTATTGTGTTTTGTGGACTTTGATGTTAACCTTGGTGGTTTGGTTGGAAATCAGGGTGTTCAGGGTGTTTGTGGTTAGACTAGCCCTTTTGTATGCTGTTAGTATCGCAGGATTCCTCTAAATTCACCTAGTTCCACAAAATACCCCATTGTTGCACACTTGATGTTTAAACTAAACCTTTAATGATATATGAGATCTGCTGTTATTAGGGTAACCTTTTTAGTAATCAAACATTTACACTAGGTTGTGAATGATGTTAGGATCCTAGGGTAGGGACTTGGGCACACTCCACCGGAATTGGGCCAGTACCACCCCCCTTGCCGCTGGCTATGTTGTGGAGGAATGCTTTGAATTTTGGCTAGATAGGTGTCTGTAGGTATTGTGATGTATTTGGTCCTGTTTGATTTACTTGTTTTTTCTCCAGATTAAATCTGGGACCGTTTACCTATTTTTAGCGTAGCGGGACTTGCGCGACACGTACGATACGTGTTGAGTTGGTTTGCTGTGTGTCGCAGTGTGTCGCTGTGTGCCACCGCGTGTCGCGTTGGGTTTTGGCGTAGGCACACACGTTACGTATACACGCGCGTTTAGTTCACGACGCGAGTTTCTCGTTTGATTGCGATATCGCGTATTTGCAAGATATTTGCTTATATATGGATTCATTGTGTAAATTCCAGGTTCGCAGGCGGGTATGTCAGACGCCACAAGGTAAGGGAAGCAAGTGGTCTGCTATACTTAGCACGTGACTAGGTGAGCAGATTTAACATCTACGGGGAAATCGCCCGTATAGCTTTAAGCGTCAGGGCATTATAGGATATTTTAGATTGCTTGTGTTCGTATATATTTATATATATGCTATAGTAGCATACCATCTCTTATTGCATATAGTATTGGTAATATAGAACACTGCACTATCACTAACGGTTCAAGCTGCACGGGCACTATTTTTATGTTACACTCACACCGTTAGTGACTGCCATGACACTCACATTATAGGACTGCTACGAATTTTATATCGTCATGACTTGCCGCATATTGATGCATATATTTATATCCATATCTTGATATATTTACTCTTGTGCACATATACATCCTATACCCATATTAGTGCACATGTATATTGCTACACTCACATTGCATATATGTATTCATTCGCACATCCATACCTATACACATACATATGTTACATACATGGATGACATTGACATGATTTAAAAACTAAGGGACCGCATGGGATATTTTCAAAACTGGATCTTTTAAAAGCGCGGTCTTCCCTTTCTTTTACTCTTAGTGTCATACGACACATTGCATGGATTTATGCATTGAGTTTGGATTTATGTGATTTCTGGATTTGGGAACCGGAGTACTATTTTAAGAAAATACGCACTGTTTAAAAACCCGGTTTCCCTTGATATGATATTTCAGTGCGTACACCATGCGTTTTCTCGACTCTTAGACGTGTGACTTGTGAACCCGAATCGAGGAGCTGGATGAGGCCGATTACGGGTACATGGTGGACCCGGTATGGTACCCCGGGGCGAGAACGGATCGCTGTGCAGTAGACGGTGAGCCTGGTGGAGGGACTACTACCTACCGGTGATTGGTTGGACCTGGCAGTTATCCGGAGGATACTGACCAGTGATGAGAGATGGATACAGGACGATCTGTATTGCCGGGGCCGAGGGCCGATTCCGCAGACGGAGCCCGATACTTGAGGATTTGCGTGTCGATACTAGACACGATGATTCATGATATTTAGGGTGTCGTTGCTAGGCACCCATGATTCTATGAGATTTACATGATTTGGGTATATAGATGGACACCGATTATTTTCCACGTTGATATTCCGTACAGATATTAATTATTTCCATGCTCAGCATTCAATATTTTACATTTCATCCTGTATCTGTTGTACTTGATAGAGTACATTTGCTATGGACGATTATTGCATATCTTGTTCATCATATAGATGTTATTAGATTGCATTTGTTATGCACAATTATTGCATACCCTGCTCACCCTATATAGATGTCATTAGACTGCATATGCTATGCACGATTATTGCATACCCTGCTCACCCTACATAGATGTCATTAGATTGCATATGCTATGCACGATTATTGCATACCCTGCTCATCCTATATAGACATTAGATTGTTTATGCTATGCACGATTATTGCATACCCTGCTTATTATATAGAGATGTTGTTAGATCGTACTTGATGCATGAGTACTGGTCATATAGTTCATCATATAGATGTTATCTGTTGGCATAGGTTAGAGTATCGCAACACGTGCATACTCGTGATTACCTTTATATGTTATCTACTACTCACGAGTTGGCAACTCATCCCCGTTGTGCCACAGTGTTTGCAGGTTGCTCCTCGGAGTAGTCGCGATAGGCTGCTTTCTTGCATCTTTTGACCCAGATACCCCTATAGTTAGCGTACTAGCTCTTTTGCTGATAGGTGGGTTTTGTGCGGTATCTGTTTATTTTTCAGTTATGTATATTGTTGTATCTAGTACTCTCCATCTACCACTTATGTATTGGCTTAGAGACCAGTTGTGAGGACGATGTATATTATTTTGTACTCTGGTGTCGAGCTCGCTGTGAGCCGACTTTACTTATACAGTTCTTATCTTGTGTGATGTTTTTCCACTTATTGCCCTTTTCTTCGCTACGGCGTCGTATATTGTTATCGTGGTGATTGTCTATTTAAAGTATTCTTAGCAAATGTTTCTACTAAATGTTTAAACACTCTATACTTTTATTGGTTTGATTTCTGGGTTTCGGGTTACTTAGTCGTGTTACGCCTGTAGACGTACGTGGTTAAGTGCCGGTCACGGGCCAAACTTTGGGTCGTGACAAAGTTGGTATCAGAGCGTAGGTTTTACCTTCGGAGTGTAGGATGACCCTGGTATGATGGAGTAGGTAGCTGCAGCAGAGTGGCGTAGCGTGCGTATGTTCCGCGGTATACTCACGACACGGTACTCCGCCTAAGCGATCTTAGGACTTATTGATTGAAATTCCTTCATGATTGTATACATCCTTGTGATTCGATTTCCATATCCTCATCGAATCCTACTTTCTTTTCAGCCATTATGCCGCCAAGGACTACGAGGGCGCAGAGAGCAGCCGCGAGAGCCGAGATTTGAGTTGACTCGTCCGAGACGAGGACTGATCCGGGTAGTACCCTTGTTGTACCAGAGCAGACTGTTCCTCCTTCGACAGACCAGATGATGGGATCCGGTATGCAGGAGATGTGCCAGATGATGGGATTCGGTATGCAGGAGATGCGCCAGATGATGGAATCCAGTATGCAGGAGATTCTCCAGATGATAGGATTGCTAGTTGAGACGCTTTGAGCGCAGCGACAGGAGGTTGTCACCCCTGTTACCCAGTTGTCCCTTGCGATCAACATGCAGCATTCCGTCACCTATATTGCACCAGTAGATGCAGCCCCAGTTTATGAGACACGTCTTCTTGAGTCTTTGAGGGTTTCAGAACAGTGGAGGAATCATACTGGTGTACCAACCCAGAGCAGAGGCTTAGGACGAGGACAGTCATTCAGAACTCATCCCCAGGAAGGTTAGCAGTCAGCGCGTGGATGTTTTCGATGCTGAAGCCTTCAACACTTCATCAGACATTGTTCCTTAGCACGACGTCAGGGTTATATTCTGAGACGTCATGGACGCGGAGGGTTCACTCATAGGGGTCAGTCTAGCAGAGGAAGAGTTCGGTCTATTGTGGGTAGAGGGCAGATACGAGAGTTTGCTTCTACTCATCGGGACGCAAGGGCGTCCAATGCAGAGTTTTCAGGTATCCTTAATTCGTATGTTCTTTTGATGTATTTGTTTGTTTTTCACGCTTGTGCCGTGGTTGGGTCGAGAGTCGTGTTAGGTAGATCAGCCGTTTGTGGTGTTAACTTCTGTTAGCGATTCTTTTGTTGCGCGACACGTAATTCGGTCGTGTGCCAATCGGATAGGAGATAGAGATTCGTCCGTCGTTTTGATCCTTCTCGAGATGTTGGATTTGGCGTTCTCCTGGGCACGGACTGGTTAGCTACGTGCTAGGCGTTTGTGGACTATCATGAGGAAACAGCCAGGTTTTGTTTTCCCCGGCGAGTCAGTTCTTGTTGTGCAGGTGGATAGTTGTGCTGCCTCTCACAGCTTGAATTCAGCCTTTTTCGCTAGTCGGCTTTTGAGGAGATGTCGTGGATTCTTGGCGTTCATTCGTGATACCATAGCCACAGTTGGTTTGTTGGACCGGTTTCCTTTCGTGCGAGAGTTTTCCGACGTTGTTCCAGATGAGCCGGCGAAGCTTAAGGAGCTTAAGGATCTGCTGCAGAGTTGTTTGTTGGGGGGAGTTTCGTGCGTCTGAGTGTTTTGCATTAGGAAGCTCCTATTTCTTTTCGTCAAGGAGAAAGACGACAGATTGAGGTTGTGTATTGATGGATCGTCAGTTTAACCGGCTCACGGTGCGGATAGGTATCCTTTATCTCGCATTGACGATTTCTTCGATCAGCTCCAGAGTGCGAGACATTTTCTAAGTTTGTTTGGGATCAGGTCATCATTGTTGCGGGTTCGGAGTGATGACATTCCGAAGACTGCCTTATGCGTGCTATGGGCTTTGTGTGTATTGGTGTGTTATTAGATTCACCAATGCCCTAGCAGCGTTCGTAGATGTGATGAACCGGATTTCTTCAGGCCGTTCCTCGACTAGTTATTGTTATGTTATTTACGACATTCTGTTCTATTTAATGTGTCTTGAGGGACAGGAGTAACACTTGAGGATTTGTTTTGCAGATACTGGGAGAGCCACAGCGGTTTGCTATATTCTCGGAGCGTTCCTTCAGGCTTGTTTGTATTGACTCCTAGGTTTTGTAGTTACGGGAGACAGTTTTGTATGGTTCCGAGGAAGATCGTGGCCGTACAGCTTAGGCCCAGACCTGTGAGCAGGACGGAAGTCCGCAGATTTTTGGGCTTAGCAGGTTTTTACCGCCGTTTCGTGCAGGATTGCTAGTGTAGTGGTGCACCGTTGACTGAATTGGCCTGAATGGAGGTTTCTTTTCTTTGGACTGAGGCATGTGTACGGAGTTTCGGCTGTTGAAGATTCGGTTAATAACTGCATCAGTTCTTTCTTTTCCTTTTGGTTCGGACGACTTTGTGGTTTAACTGTGATGTTTCGTGAGTAGGGCTCGAATGCGTACTGAGGTGACACTATGGAGTTATCGCTTTTGCTTCCTTACATTTGGGGGAAGTCCGAGAAGGATATCCCACTCATGATCTGGAGTTGGCCGCGGTGGTTTTGCGTTGGAGATTTAGAAACACTACTTGTTCGAGAGCCGTGTCAGATTTTCATGGACCACAAGAGCTTAATGTATATCTTCCTGCAGTGGATTTTGATTGTTGTGATAGTCCTTTGCAGATTTACAGTTCTTATGCGATCGTTGAGTACTGCTTAAGTTCGTCCCTATTGAGGGGACAGCTTGCTCATATCCGCGCTCGACCATTTTTCTTTAATCGCTTTCGCAAGACACTGCCCGCCGACGCTCTTTCGTCAGAGATACTTGAGCCTATTCGGCCGGGTAATGATTCGGAGTCCTTGATTTTTGACAACGGTGTGCTAAGTCTAGGGACGCGTTTGTGTACCTGATATTATTGGGTAGAGACGTGAAATCCTAGAGCAGGCACATCGGTCAACTCTCTGTACTCATTCAAGTTCCACCAACATTTAACGTGACTTGTGAGATAGTTACGGGTGGGCAGGGATGTAAAGAGAAGTCTCGGGTTTCATTTCAAGGTGTCTGTCTTGTTGTGTGCTTGGGTTGAGCAACTGAGACCGGCTGGAGAGTTGCAACCTTTAACCGTTCCGAGGAGGGAATGGGAGCAGGTCTCCATAAATTTCGTTATGGTGTCTACCCAGGTTTAGTCAGGGTGTGACTCCATTCGGATGCTTGTCGTCCGGTTATACTCAGTTGGCTCAGTTGTTCTTTGTTAAGTTGTGTGTATGTATTAATTGTTTTTGGCAGTTGGGATTGTCACTTGCCATCATTAGGATACTTCTTTGATAGCAGTTATCAGGGAGCGTTCCAATTGGCAACCTTTAGGTTTAGGGGTTAGGTCGTGTCGATCACCGGTCTGTATTTCTGACTCTGCGTTATAGTATTTTTAGACCCCAGCTAGTCTAAAGACTTCGGAGATGATCCAGTTGTTTTAGGTCAGGATGAGAATTTGTTGCGCCACGGCAGCGCCCCGGCCGTCTTACTCGAGGCCAAATTGCGGAATCAAAAATTTTCCATACTCGGAAACCGGCGCTACCGCGGACAATGAAAACCCGGATCGATAACCATTAACCAACGCTAGCTAACAAGAGATAGGGAAAAGAAGTATACCAAGAGATCCGAGTCCTCCGGTCTTCTCATCATCGCCCCGATCTCCCGCGGAAAGTGTAGTCTCCATATCGTCGCCTCCTCGCCGGAAAGGGCACCACATCGCCTTCGTCTTTTACGGGCTCCCGCCTCAATACCGAGGCAACTCGAGCATGAAGCCGGCAACTCGACATGCTCAAGATATGTTGTAGAATGTAGTATAGAAGATGCTTTGACTCAATGGGGTTAAGTTGCCATGATGGAGGAATCAAGACTAGAAAAATGGTGCTTGCATTTTTCTAGCATGGAAATGAGATCAAGAAGAATGAAACTCTCAAGAAGGAAAACTCTCTTCTTCTTCTTCTCTCTTTCTTTTTCTTCTCATGAAAAACTTATCATCTTCAAGTGAGAATGAGAATGGTGGAGGAAGGATAATATGATAGCAAGAGGGAGGTGAGTGTAGGAGCAAGGAAGTGGTGACCACATCAAGAGACAAAAACATACAACCATGCTTAAACACTATGCACTCCATAACCTTTCACTTCTCTCAATTCAAAAGCATGGAGGAAAAGAAAAAGAAAGCTATCATAATCAATACAATTGCAAGAAACCCCCTCCACAAAAGTAATTTGCAAAACTGCAAATAACCCCCTCCATCGAAAAAGTCCGGCCGGGAAAGAACAAAGGAAAACCGGCCGGAACGGAATGCAAACTGGCAACTCCAGAAAACTGGTCCCGTAATAAATTACAGGAAAACCCCGACACTGTGCATACACACCTGCATCTGTATTCCGACCGGATACAAATGCAATGAGACAAAATCTACACTGTACTAAACTAGTACCGGCTTAAACCAAAGCCGGCTAGTAAAATCCGTTCGATCCTGATCCGTGCAATACCGCACGTATCTGATCGAACCCTGCCATATAACTATACGGCCACTAGTATAAAACTGTCCGATCCTGATCCGTGCAATACCGCACGTATCTGATCGGACCCTGCCATATCTCCATACGGCCTCTACAGCGTTTCGCCCGAAAGCTGAGTAACTGAAAGTGTGGTGGACTCTAAAGACTCGTCAATACTATGGTTGTAGATTTAACCACTAGCACGTCAGAGGTATAAGCCAATACGTGACGGGCCACCAGCTATTGACCAAAATGGACGTCGATGAGGAAGCTCACCCCGACACCCAACTGAGCCTGTCAGTGACAATATCCGTACAGTCCGGTCCGTTCGTCTATGAGTATCGCATGGCGGGCCTAGGGGTTGGTGAAAGTCAGACCCCCAAAAGCGGTACAAGTCGTGTCGGAGCGTAGCCCAGAACGCCCTGAGATACTACTGGAATACCTACCAGTAAATCTCCTGCCTCGGCCGAGGGCTTTGCGTAATGGCTCTCCTAGACACAGCGCGACCTCACCCCCAATACCGGGAGAGACGAACCCCTGCAGATCCGCTCACTGCCTCCATGTGGCTCGGGACTGTACCCAACTAAAACCTGTTTGCACGACTCCTTTGAGCCGTGGTAGGGTAGTAATCAAAGCACAGTGGGAACTCACACGAGACAAATGACGATCTTAGGTCGATGAACTAACCTGTACACATGTCACCAGGGAACTGCTATCTGACATCTGGTACAAGACCAACTAGCAGGTTCCCGGCGAGTCCTGTCCGGTGTACTCATAACCCAATGAGCACCTGTATACATCTTAGGTGAACCAACTGACACCAGTGGCTTGTGAGACCGGCCACCGCCCCTCGTCGGGGTCTCGACTGTATACACTAGTCTACTGATGGAGTATCGATGCCCAGTCTCGAAACTCCCACGACTAGGGGCCATTTAAGGATGTGCTTGTAGACTACCAGCTCCCACGTATATGATCGCCATCATACTGCTGGCAGTGAAGCAAGAATCCTAGGGGCTCTATCAACGTGTAATAGCGACATGTCAGGTCACCTAAAGCAGTACACGATGATAAAGATAAACCAGATAGCATACTATCATCTCGAGTAAGACTGTCCTACCGGGATAGGTCCTCCCTCAATCATTGCAATCACGTGCCTGTGATCCAATAATTGACTCTGAGGGCACTATCTCCAACAATCTCCCACTTGCACTCAAGGCTAATTATTGCGATGTCGCATACTCACAGCCCGTGTGATACCGAACACCCAACTCCTCTACTAGTCAGTCTCACAAAACTCGTTTGTGAAACTATTGCGTTCGAGGAATAGCCTCAGTGAGTGGATCCGCTGTGATGTTTCTTTCTATGTCTCTCTATATCTCAAGTTCGCGGAGAAAGCCATCTCCCGAAATGAGCAATACCTGTCTTGGAATGTCTGGATGTCTGATGGGACCTAGTTCATAAATGAACTCCAAATCCAAACTTCTTAGACTGTATCGTCAACTGAACTTAATCAGTATCCTGCGCCATGCCTCCCTCAGTATTGCCCTGGACCACCTGTCCAAAATACTGCCCCTCGTCAGAGGGAGAACTATAACTCTGACAACCTCCTTGTCATCCATGTCACCTTGGAAGCCTGGAGTGATAACCGTCTCCTAAAGGAGACAGCCGTTATCATATCCCTAGAACATTCACTTATGTTCTAAAAACTGCTTCCGACTGTTTTTCCAGGATTGGATTAATATCAACTTATTGCACTTATTGCAAGAACAACATCTGGTGTGGTACTTGACATCTCATGATTGACTCAATTGCCTAAGCAAGTGATCTGTCAATCATGCGTATCCCTCTCCTCTTTAGTCTATAAGACACCTTTAGAGAGGGTGACTCCATTACCTGCAGGTACACTACCATGCCAGGAGTCGTCCATTCTAAATACTCTTAGAATGCTGTCAAGGTACCCTGATTGGGAAACCACCCAAATCTAGATCTAAAACCATAGATCTAGTAACCAATATGTCTGATATAATATCCAAGTCCCATGTGGAGAAAACACTGTGTGACGACCAAAGTATAACCGATCGCAGTATAGGAATATCACTTCCTACTACCTTCTCAACAGATCCACCCTTTATTCTGATGACGTCAAACCTATGACTGTCACATCAGAAATGGATGATCTATCTCCGCTACATCTGCTTTAGTCTATAAATAGACATAAGCCTGATGTCCACCAATGCTTCCGCTGCTCCCACTGACTACGACAGCCCTCTGGCAGAGTCATATAGACGTGCACTTCTAAAGCTAGTTTAGAACGACGCTATACTCATCCTCCCACCGGGTCTCGCAGCCTGGAACAACAGCAATGGCAAGTGTGGGTAAACAAGAACTTCCCTGTCACCGTCCTTGAGGCTACCGAAGTACCTCTCGGGTGCCTGAAGTTACCCACCGTATCTGCGGAGTGGCCAATGGAATGTCAAATCAGATTGAATCTTTAGGTTCCTTATCAAATCTTCAGTAATCGTTTGCGGTTCTGGAATCGCTTCCAGTTCTACCATACTCCCACTGCTGTTTTTGAAAAATCCATTTTTAATAAAACTGTGGCGAGTCTAGAACAATATTTCTATTGATCTGCCAGATGGTAGAAAGTCAACCCTCGTCATAGCCTGGGTCAACCCACAAACAGCCATTACAGAAACGTGCCTTGAGTTGTCCAGTGTCTGGTTTTAAGCATAAGCCGGACAACTCCCCGTACCTTAACAATGTTAAGATATGAACTGTTCTATATCCAATATAGAACCAGAGGCACTGATTTAATTGAACCAGATTCAAATCATGCAGCTGTCTCCAGTGCATGTCAACTAAATGGAAGGAGGCCGATCAGCGTTACTCAACTTAGGAATGCTTCCAATTATGAGTAACCTGAAAGAAAAGCAATTTCTCTTTATCATTACTATCAACTGAACACCATACACAAGTATCTACATCTTCGATCACTTTGAAGAATCCCGATACTTGCTACACCTGGTTCTCTACTCTATTCAAATACCTATAACTCCTCAAAACTTAAACCCCGTGTTTCCACGAAACAGCTGTCTAAAATCTAGAGAAGTCATAAGTAAACCGAATATAGTACGAGGACCAACCCCTCTGTCCTGATGGACACTGGACAACATACAATACTCTGTATAAGTCCGCTGAGTCTAACAACTCTTTCACTGTGTGTCGTAGGTTGAAAACTGTACTTATGGTTAAGAAGAATTACACCGCTGTTTAATGCTCCTTACCTAACCATCCACTGATATAGGTAAATGTCATCGACATAATATCAAAAAGTATATCTCACTCTATAAAAATAGACGTGCAGATATATCAATTTGAAATTGGTGCACAACAGCGGATATTCATAACCAAATATTTGCCGACCGGCAAACAACCCAGGTGACTTCCTCAAATATCACCGATTACAACGAATCCCGATATAATGAGGACGATCACCCAATTCCCAATAACTTACTCCCACTCATCATCTGTAAAACCATACAGATATGAGAATCATACCTGGTAAATACATACCCTGGAGTAAGTGTCTAATCGGGAAATCAGTTTTCTTTTAACATTACACAGTGAAACTGAAACATTGAAATGTTTCGTTGGGGTATCCTGGTATTCCTAGTAATGCCTCTTCCATTATCCAGATTCACAAGTGTCACCGTATATTTCTTTGCCATCTGTCCAAATCCCTTTATATGTCTTTAGTCATTACCGTCTGCACACCCCTTTAGGCCAATTGGTTTTCTTCCTTCCCTACCGTTTGGCACCAGCCTATGGTTTGGAAGAAGACTATCCAATAAGCATAAAGGGTGTACTGTCCTAATCCTAGGAGCACTCGCAATGCGAGAGAAGGTGAAGATAAAAGACACCTGAATGTACTTTATTCCTATTTCTCCTGAACCAGAATCCATCCCCGAACTGGAACTAGTTCCTTTCGAGTTCGTATATAACCATACGATGGAATATCCAATAAAATGGGATCTTCGTAGTGATACGGAGTGTCCTGGAGAAATACAAAGGTGATTTAGGATTGGCGAAGAAATACTTGGTTTGGTCGTGAATATCAGTCGCAATTTACTTTGCCCTCTTACTAATCCCTTGCTTTGTCTGAACTTAATACCTTCTGCACACCGTTTTAGGCTAACTGGTTTTCTTCATTCCCTACCGGTCGGCACCAGCCTATGGTTTGGAAGAAGACTATCCAATTTGCGTAATAGGTGTACTACTCCTAAACCAAGGAGTACTCGCAACCTGAGAGAAGGTGAAAAGAAAAGACAACTGAATAATCCTATCCGTTTTCTCCAGAACCAGAAACCATCCCCGAAGTCCTTCGAGTTCGTATCTAACCATACGATGGTTTTGTCCAATGGAAGTGGACGTTCGCAGTAATACGGGGTGTCCTGGAGAAAAGGGTAAAAGTAGGAGTGGCAATGAGGTCTGCAACTCTGACAATCCAAAAGCCTGTGTTAAGAAGGTTCGGTCAACTTGGTCACTGAGTCATAGTCCAGGGTCGGGTCAATGGTCGCTGCCAAAGAGAGAGAGAAAAGAAACACTCAGCGTGCACTCTAACCTAGATCAGAATGGTTATCACTTTGTCTAATCTGGAAACCTCCCACTGTACCTCAAATTCTCCTCCAAACCTGAAAGAAGAATTAGTCGGGATCACCCGAGGAGTAAACCAACTCATCAGTGGAAATCGGGATCCAACTATCATCGCATGATAACTTGACGGAATCCACTCAAGTCACCACACTCCAGAAGGTATGCGCATGCTTGGCAAGTTTCAGTTCTTTTGAAACTCCCGATGCGATTTTTACCCCTAGGACCCAAGTGACCTTGACGAATAATCAACAAATCAAAAGGTCCTAGTCAAGTTCAACCCGTCATTATCTTGATTGCGTTAAACCCACCCGCACGACCCTTGACGAATAATCAACAAAGTCGTACGACTGTCCTAACCAATCCACATATCCATGCGACAGAAAGCATTACAGAGCTACCGCACACTACGCCTCGGCGAATAGCAACGACAAACGTAGCGCGAATACTAAGCAATACTAATCCGAAATGACGGAGGGCTATGAATGGTTTCTGGCGAAAACCTTTAACGTAATGAACTTGATATCGTTGAAGGAACTGGATAACTTTTTAGAAAATATAGTGACGAAAACCTTTACTAAAGAGGTCACTCCCGGTGAAGGGATCTCGGCTCTTTCCCCGTAGAATGAGGTGCAGGATATTCCAACTGAATACCACGATGCAAAGCAAAAGTAATCGGCTATAGTGAAGTTAATGCCCTGACGCAAACTTCTGTCCAAGGGATCACTCCCGGTGAAGGGATCTCGGCCCTTGCCTCGTCGACTGAGGAGCAGGATATTCCAAATGAATACCACGATGCAAAACAAAAGTGAACGTCCTTGCAATAACAGCTTTTTGAAAAATGTTCCAACAACATCAGATTAGGTTTGTTTATCTTGCATTGATCCGAATCAATGCAGTCCCATCAATTGATCACACCACAAAGAACGAAAATATACTGACGTACGTATATGCCATCCGCATTCGCCACTGGGTCCCGTCATCACCCGTTAGGTTAGCTAACTAACGGCAGAGCGGGGACTGGACTAGCGCGGATGTAAAACATATACAACATCTACTAATATATATACCAATATATAGTATTTCGCTCAAGGCGTGAATAAAAGGCAACATCACAGAAATGTACAGCATCACAGAACAATACAGATATCTGGAAGCCCCGGGTTTCACAGAGCCGCTGCTGAAACCCGACGTTCCCTTGGTCGTGTGGATAGCCTGTGCAATGAAATCCTAGACCCCTACGGGCGCGGCAAGTCACCCGCCAAAACCTGAAGCGAAGCAGCCCCCTTCAGCACCGTGAATGGACCACCCAGCACTTCACGGAATCCGGTAACTTGGGCACCCCTCCTGGGTCAACCTGTACCCCCTACGAGTGCGGCGAATAGCCCGCCAATCCTGGACTGAAGCCCCCTCCGTCTCAATGCCCTGAGATGCGGGCCCGTTGCCCTCCAGAACCCGGCTATCCGTGCACCCCACCGCGGGGCAAACCTAGTACAGAATGTAAAATATACATACACCGGGTACATCGACCGCAACCAGGTCGTGCCCCAAAAGAATAATACAAACAGGCAGTGACGGCAGTCCACATGTCGGACGCTCGCCCCGCAATATCAAATGTACATAATACAACAAAACTGCACTAGCATTGCATCCAGGCTATCCCCCACGACCGATCCGCAACAACACAGCATAAACATAGAACATCAACGTGACAGTCACGTTCGCAAATCCGTCTAACCGGGCTATAGCAGTCAGACCGGATTTACCGATCGAGTGACATTCACGGTCGCAGATATAATGTAAATACTGTGAAATAATGTGTTTAAAAATTTCCGATTGACCAAAAATTAACAAGTGGGCCCCCAATCAAAACTGTAGCACTCACAGAGAAACTGGGCCCAAATTTAATATCCCAAAAGTCACAAAATCAAGTACAAGACAGTCTGAAAAAAAATGGTACAGTGAACAAATGAAATGGCGGCGGAAGCGCGGCCAAAGCACTGCTTTGGCAGCTCTTCCGCGGTGAAATAAATGACTCAGGCTACCAATTTTTTCCAGATTGCTTATATTTCCCTGCACATCATTCTGCAACCACCTGAAAAATTTTTAGACTCCAAAAAATTTCGACAGAAACTGATGTGCATTAAAAATACGGTTTTTGGAAATTTCGGTCGATCGGAAACGCAAACACATCAAACGAAGCTAGGTAAGGTTAATGGCGTGGCTCTGATACCATGTTGCGCCACGGCAGCGCCCCGGCCGTCTTACTCGAGGCCAAATTACGGAATCAAAAATTTTCCATACTCGGAAACCGGCGCTACCGCGGACAATGAAAACCCGGATCGATAACCATTAACCAACGCTAGCTAACAAGAGATAGGGAAAAGAAGTATACCAAGAGATCCGAGTCCTCCGGTCTTCTCATCATCGCCCCGATCTCCCGCGGAAAGTGTAGTCTCCATATCGTCGCCTCCTCGCCGGAAAGGGCACCACATCGCCTTCGTCTTTTACGGGCTCCCGCCTCAATACCGAGGCAACTCGAGCATGAAGCCGGCAACTCGACATGCTCAAGATATGCTGTAGAATGTAGTATAGAAGATGCTTTGACTCAATGGGGTTAAGTTGCCATGATGGAGGAATCAAGACTAGAAAAATGGTGCTTGCATTTTTCTAGCATGGAAATGAGATCAAGAAGAATGAAACTCTCAAGAAGGAAAACTCTCTTCTTCTTCTTCTCTCTTTCTTTTTCTTCTCATGAAAAACTTATCATCTTCAAGTGAGAATGAGAATGGTGGAGGAAGGATAATATGATAGCAAGAGGGAGGTGAGTGTAGGAGCAAGGAAGTGGTGACCACATCAAGAGACAAAAACATACAACCATGCTTAAACACTATGCACTTCATAACCTTTCACTTCTCTCAATTCAAAAGCATGGAGGAAAAGAAAAAGAAAGCTATCATAATCAATACAATTGCAAGAAACCCCCTCCACAAAAGTAATTTGCAAAACTGCAAATAACCCCCTCCATCGGAAAAGTCCGGCCGGGAAAGAACAAAGGAAAACCGGCCGGAACGGAATGCAAACTGGCAACTCCAGAAAACTGGTCCCGTAATAAATTACAGGAAAACCCCGACACTGTGCATACACACCTGCATCTGTATTCCGACCGGATACAAATGCAATGAGACAAAATCTACACTGTACTAAACTAGTACCGGCTTAAACCAAAGCCGGCTAGTAAAATCCGTTCGATCCTGATCCGTGCAATACCGCACGTATCTGATCGAACCCTGCCATATAACTATACGGCCACTAGTACAAAACTGTCCGATCCTGATCCGTGCAATACCGCACGTATCTGATCGGACCCTGCCATATCTCCATACGGCCTCTACAGCGTTTCGCCCGAAAGCTGAGTAACTGAAAGTGTGGTGGACTCTAAAGACTCGTCAATACTATGGTTGTGGATTTAACCACTAGCACGTCAGAGGTATAAGCCAATACGTGACGGGCCACCAGCTATTGACCAAAATGGACGTCGATGAGGAAGCTCACCCCGACACCCAACTGAGCCTGTCAGTGACAATATCCGTACAGTCCGGTCCGTTCGTCTATGAGTATCGCATGGCGGGCCTAGGGGGTTGGTGAAAGTCAGACCCCCAAAAGCGGTACAAGTCGTGTCGGAGCGTAGCCCAGAACGCCCTGAGATACTACTGGAATACCTACCAGTAAATCTCCTGCCTCGGCCGAGGGCTTTGCGTAATGGCTCTCCTAGACACAGCGCGACCTCACCCCCAATACCGGGAGAGACGAACCCCTGCAGATCCGCTCACTGCCTCCATGTGGCTCGGGACTGTACCCAACTAAAACCTGTTTGCACGACTCCTTTGAGCCGTGGTAGGGTAGTAATCAAAGCACAGTGGGAACTCACACGAGACAAATGACGATCTCAGGTCGATGAACTAACCTGTACACATGTTACCAGGGAACTGCTATCTGACATCTGGTACAAGACCAACTAGCAAGTTCCCGGCGAGTCCTGTCCGGTGTACTCATAACCCAATGAGCACCTGTATACATCTTAGGTGAACCAACTGACACCAGTGGCTTGTGAGACCGGCCACCGCCCCTCGTCGGGGTCTCGACTGTATACACTAGTCTACTGATGGAGTATCGATGCCCAGTCTCGAAACTCCCACGACTAGGGGCCATTTAAGGATGTGCTTGTAGACTACCAGCTCCCACGTATATGATCGCCATCATACTGCTGGCAGTGAAGCAAGAATCCTAGGGGCTCTATCAACGTGTAATAGCGACATGTCAGGTCACCTAAAGCAGTACACGATGATAAAGATAAACCAGATAGCATACTATCATCTCGAGTAAGACTGTCCTACCGGGATAGGTCCTCCCTCAATCATTGCAATCACGTGCCTGTGATCCAATAATTGACTCTGAGGGCACTATCTCCAACAGAATTGCCATTTCGGACAGAGGTCATATGCCGACCGAGATGGTCGCAGATTCGAGTTCGCAGTGGCAGATCATGTATTCCTACGGATTCTTCCGATAAATGACGTGTTGTGTCTTGGGAAGCTTATCCCCGGATTGTAAGTCTTTTTAAGATCCTTAAAGCAAGTTAGTTTCGTTGCCTTTAATTTGGCACTTTCGCCCAGATTATTGAGTATTCACCCCGTATTCCATGTGTCGATGCCTTGCAATTATCTTCATTACCTTTCTCACATGATTCAGCACCAGACCATTTAGCTCGAGCGCGATCTTTCACCGAGCAGCCAGTCGTGATATTGGACCGGCAGATGAAGAAACTTCGATCGAAGGTCTTGCCATCATTGAAGGTGCTTTGACGCAGCCCAAATGGTGAAGAGATCACTTGGGAGGCCGCGGGCGAGATGCGGAAGAAATTCCCTCATCTCTTTGAAGGTATGCGCAGCTTTATATTTTTAAATTCGGGGACGAATTTCTTTAAGGGGGAAATATTGTAACACCTTAGGTAGTGTTTAGGGGTTAATTATATTTTAATATATGGTTTATAATAAAAAGTTTACCAAATTGATTTTCAAATATTTTATCTTATTTAATGAATATTTTATTAGAAATTATTGAGCCTTGCACACACATGTGCATGCAAACTAGGGTTAAAAATAGGGTTGAACCATGATTAGCAACCATGGTGGATCAACCATTTTCCTTAAGCTAATTTAAAATTCTTATTAATTGTTTTGGGGTTAATTGTTTTTTTTTGGTACGAATTGTTTTGGCTTTGACTTGGTGAGAGAGAGGGTGCATGATGGGCATGATGGCCTTGCCATGCTTAATTTAATGAGGTGAGAGAGAGGAGGGTTGACTCTCTTATTCCTTCATTTCTTTTTCAAAAACACTCATTTCTCACAACTCTCTCTCACTCTCACACACACAGCCACAACAACAAAGCAGCAGCAACAACTCAGCCCCAGCAGCAGTAGCAACACCAACAACAATAACACAACAACAACACCAGCTCCAGCATCAGCTGCAGCACCAGCTTCAGCAGCAAGCAGGCAACAACAGCAGCAACGCAAGCAACAACTGCAACAGAAGCAGTAGCAACAGTAGCCAACAGTAACAACAGCAGCTCAGCAGTAGCAGCAGTTGTAACACCCCCTCTTATTCTTCTCCTTCTTCGTGCACGTAGGGTCTAGTGGGGGTATAATCTTTGAACTCAACTCCTTTCTTCGCTTGCATGTGTTGTTTTAGCTTCGGTTAGTGGTTATTGTGGTTATTAGTATTTAAATTGAGTTTTAGTGCTAGATTGGTGTTTTATGAGATGATTAAGCTAAGTTATGGTTGTTATAGCTTAATCAACCCTATTAGGTGTTATTTATTCTGTTTTAGCCTAGTAGTGTCACTAGAATTAGCTAGATAGCCTTATGTCGCAAAACTTGAAACTTTAAAATACGGGTTTTGACACATATCATAGGATATTAGGATCTGCTACATTTCTGAACCTTTCCTAGCTTAGCAAACAACTTCAGATTAGGGTGCAGGGTTTTTGGAGTGTTGTGTATGGACCCGAGCCCATCCCACCGGAGGATGACCGGGCCTCCTCTTGCTGGTCCAGCGACGCCGGCCCCTACCCTTTTTGGTCTAGTGTCGTTCAGTGTGGTGTCTGTGTGTGTTTTGCTGTGTTTGGTATTGTTTGGTTTTTGAGTTCTATCCTTGGACAAAATATGGGTTGTTTAGCCAAGTTATTGTGTTTTGTGGACTTTGATGTTAACCTTGGTGGTTTGGTTGGAAAACAGGGTGTTCAGGGTGTTTGTGGTTAGACTAGCCCTTTTGTATGCTGTTTGTATCGCAGGATTCCTCTAAATTCACCTAGTTCCACAAAATACCCCATTGTTGCACACTTGATGTTTAAACTAAACCCTTAATGATATATGAGATCTGCTGTTATTAGGATAACCTTTTTAGTAATCAAACATATACACTAGGTTGAGAATAATGTTAGGATCCTAGGGTAGAGACATGGGCACACTCTACCGGAATTAGGCAGGTACCACCCCCTTGCCGCCGGCCATGTTGTGGAGGAATGCTTTGAATTTTGGCTAGATAGGTGTCTGTAGGTATTGTGATGTATTTGGTCCTGTTTGATTTACTTGTTTTTGCTCCAGATTAAATCTGGGACCGTTTACCTATTTTTAGCGTAGCGGGACTTGCGCGACACGTACGATACATGTCGAGTTGGTTTGCTGTGTGTCGCAGCGTGTCGCTTTGTGCCACCGCATGTCGCGTTGGGTTTTGGCGTAGGCACACACGTTACGTATACACGCGCGTTTAGTTCGCGACGCGAGTTTCTCATTTGATTGCGATATCGCGTATTTGCAAGATATTTGCTTATATATGGATTCATTGTGTAAATTCCAGGTTCGTAAGCGGGTACGTCAGACGCCACAAGGAAAGGGAAGCAGGTGGTCGGCTATACTTAGCACGCGACCAGGTGAGTAGATTTAACATCTACGGGGAAATCTCCCGTATGGCGTTAAGCGTCTGGGCATTATAGGATATTTTAGATTGCATGTGTTCGTATATATTTATATATATACTATAGTTGCATACCATCTCCTATTGCATATAGAATTGGTAATATAGAACACTGCACTATCACTAACGGTTCAAGCTGCACGGGTACTTTTTTTATGTTACACTCACACCGTTAGTGATGCCATGACACTCACATTATAGGACTGCTACGAATTTTATATCGTCATGACTTGCCGCATATTAATGCATATATTTATATTCATTTCTTGATATATTTACTCTTGTGCACATATACATCCTATACCCATATTAGTGCACATGTATATTGCTAAACTCACAATGCGTATATGTATCCATTCGCACATCCATACCTATACACATACATATGTTACATACATAGATGACATTGACATGATTTAAAAACTAAGGGACCGCATGGGATATTTTCAAAACTGGATCTTTTAAAAGTGCGGTCTTCCCTTTCTTTTACTCTTAGTGTCATACGACACATTGCATGGATTTACGCATTGAGTTTGGATTTATGTGATTTCTGGATTTGGGAACCAGAGTACTATTTTAAGAAAATACGCACCGTTTAAAAACCCGGTTTCCCTTGATATGATATTTCAGTGCGTACACCATGTGTTTTCTCGGTTCTGAGACGTGTGACTTGTGAACCCGAATCGAGGAGATGGACGAGGCCGATTGAGGGTATATGGTGGATCCGGTATGGTACCCCGGGGCGAAAACGGATTGCTGTGCAGTAGAAGGTGAGCCTGGCGGAGGGACTACTACCTACCGGTGATTGGTTGGACCTGGTGGTTATCCGGAGGATACTGACCAGTGATGAGAGATGGATACGGGACGATCTGTACTGTCGGGGCCGAGAGCCGATTCCGCAGACGGAGCCCGATACTTGAGAATTTGCGTGTCGATGCTAGACACGATGATTCATGATATTTAGGGTGTCGTTGCTGGGCACCCATGATTCTATGAGATTTACATGATTTGGGTATATGGATGGACACCGATTATTTTCCACATTGATATTCCGTGTAGATATTAATTATTCCCATGCTCAGCATTCAGTATTTTACATCTCATCCTGTATCTGTTGTACCTGATAGAGTACATTTGCTTTGCACGATTATTGCATATCTTGCTCATCATATAGATGTTATTAGATTGCATTTGTTATGCACGATTATTGCATACCCTGCTCACCCTATATAGATGTCATTAGACTGCATATGCTATGCACGATTATTGCATACCCTGCTCACCCTACATAGATGTCATTAGATTGCATATGCTATGTACAATTATTGCATACCCTGCTCATCCTATATAGATGTCATTAGAGTGCATATGCTATGCACGATTATTGCATACCCTGCTTATTATGTAAAAATGTTGTTAGATCGTACTTGATGCATGAGTACTGCTCATATAGTTCATCATATAGATGTTATCTGTTGGCATAGGTTAGAGTATCACAGCATGTGCATACTCGCGATTACCTTTATATGTTATCTACTACTCACGAGTTGGCAACTCACCCCCGTTGTGCCACAGTGTTTGCAGGTTGCTCCTCGGAGTAGTCGCGGCAGGCTGCTTTCTTGCATCTTTTGACCCAGATACCCCTGTAGTTAGCGTACTAGCTCTTTTGCTGATAGGTGGGTTTTGTGCGGTATCTGTTTATTTTTCAGTTATGTATATTGTTGTATCTAGTACTCTCCATCTACCACTTTTGTATTGGCTTAGAGACCAGTTGTGAGGACGATGTATATTATTTTGTACTCTGGTGTCGAGCTCGCTATGCGCCGAGTTTACTTATACAGTTCTTATCTTGTGACATGTTTTTCCACTTATTGCCCTTTTCTTCGCTACGGCGTCGTATATTGTTATCGTAGTGATTGTCTATTTAAAGTTTTCTTAGCAAATGTTTCTACTAAATGCTTAAACACTCTATACTTTTACTGGTTTGATTTCTGGGTTTCGGGTTACTTAGTCGCTTTACGCCTGTAGACGTTACGTGGTTAAGTGCCGTCACGGGCCAAACTTTACTTGCGCATGGAGTTCCTTGAGTTTCTAAAACAGAGAATGGGATTCTATCTCAGCTTACTCCTTCGATACACCATAGCACAACGGTGTATCGGGGCAGAAGTATCGCGCCCTATGAGATATGGTGCGCTCTATGATGAGTACTGCTGAGTTGCCTGTTTCCTTTTGGAGTTATGCACTTGAGAAGCTGCATACCTATTGAATGGGGTTCTAACCAAATCATTGCCTACTACTCCATATGAGATATGGTATGGGAAGAGACCATCTATTAAACGAGTTAAGATATTGGGTTGTCCGGCCTATCTTGAAAAGCAAAATCCGGATAAACTCGAGGTAAGGTCGGTTTTGTATGTTTGTTAGATATCCCAAACATTTGCGAGGGAATATCTTCTACCACACTGAAGAACAAAAGTTGTTTTGTTTCCCAGCATGCCACCTTTTTAGAAAAGGAATTTCTTATGAAGAAATTAGTGGTCATGAGGTAGAACTGGAAGTAGTCCCAGCTAGACAAACTAACAGCTGATGATTTAGTGGAACCAAAGGATTCAATAGTCTCCAACGAACCTCAGCCTCTCCGCGAATCTGGTAGGGTTCCTTATCCACCTAAGAGATACTACGGTTTCCTCGGTGACAGTGGGAGCGAGGATTGCATCATGGTAGATGATGACCCAACCAGGTTCAGGCAGGCCATCACGAGTGGGGACTCTGTGAAATGGCTGGATGCTGTGTGATCAAAGATGGAATCCATGTACACCAATAATGTATGACTTTGCATGTTATAACCTGAAGGGGTAAAACCCATTGGGAGCAAATGGATCTTGAGAAGATTCTTGGTGTAGATGGAAAAGTTGAGACTTTCAAAGCTAGACTTGTAGTAAAAGGCTATCGTCAATAACCAGGTGTGGTTTATGATGAAACCTTTTCTCCAGTGGCTATGTTTAAGTCTATCAGGACTAAAGCATGCATCGCGGAGTTGGAACATCTGTTTTGATGTGGTAGTCAAAGAGTTTGACTTCATCAAAAAGATAGATGAACCTTGTATATACAAGAAGGTCGTGGAGAGTAAGGTTGTCTTCCACGTATTGTACATAGATGACATACTCTTGGTAGGAAATGGTTTCCTATGCTACACTCGGTCAAGCTCCTCTTATCATGAGGATTCTCCAAAGAAGATCTGGATGATACCTACTACATCTTGTGGATTATAATCTATGGTGATAGATCTAAGTGGATGTTGGGAGTGTCCCAAATCTAGGTACATTAACACCATACTAAAGGGGTTTAGTATGGAGGATTCTAAATGTGGTGGTTCACCCACTAACTCATGAATCACTCTCTCTAAAAAGATGTCTTCCAAGACTGATTTGGAGAGAGCTCGCATCCAAGAGATATTCTATGCTTCGGCACTAGGCTCTATCATGTATGCGATATTATGTACCAGACCAGATGTAGCTAACTCACTAGGTGTAGTGATCAGGAATCAATCGGATCTTGGGAGAATCACTGGACAGCTATGTAGGACATTCTTAAGTACTTGAGAAGCACTAAAAAGATGTTCTTGGGGTTTTGGTAACGGTGAACTCCAGTGAGAGTCCTTTACCAATTCGAGCTTCCAGAATGATAAGGTCGACTGAAAGTCAGTCACATACTTTGTCTTTACCCTCAGTGGAGGGACGGTATGTTGGAAGGGTTCTAAGCTAGATACCGTGACAAACTAGACGATAAATGCTAAATACATTGCTACCAACGATGCTACCAAAGTGAATGTCTGGATAATTCTTGTTCATGAGATGAATATGGTTCCTACCATTGAGCGTCCAATAACTGTTATTGTGACAACAATGGAGTTGTGGTTTTGTCCTTGGAACACCGGTCCCATCAGCAATCCAAACATATTCTAAGGACAATATCATCTGATCAGGGAGATGGTTGATCTCCAAGGGATCGAGATCAGGAAAGATGACGCGAAGGATAACACAGCGGATCCACTCACAAAGGCCTTTACCTAGAGAGACTTCTATTGGACGTTGAGTATGGGATACTACAAAAAATGGCCTTAGTGCAAGTGGGAGATTGTTAGTAATATGTATGCCCTAGAGGCCATTACTGTACATACGATGTATATTGTAGTGGATGCTTGGACATATATAGGGAGGACTTTCTTGCTCGACATGATAGTATACTATCTGGTTGCTCTTTATCTTAATATGTACACTTATTGTCTCTCTATTACATGTTGATAATACCCTTAGGATGAGTACTTGACTACCAGAATTATGATGCAGATCATACTAGTGGGGAAGAGGTAGTCGGTAAGTACATCCTTCAATAGTTCCTAGTCATGGGAGTATCGAGACGGGGCATCGATATTCCAGAGTAGACTAGAGTATACGCTTCTCGACCCATATGATGGGCGATGGATGATTCCATATCCATTGGTGTTTGACATCAGAGATGGTATACGGGTGCTCAGTGGAGACTGGGTACACTGGACAGACTCGCCAAGAACTCCTAGATGGTATTATACCTATCGTCAGATAGAAGTTCTCTGGTTACACTGGTACATGTTAGTCTGTCGACCCGAGATGGTCATAGAGTCTTGTGTGATTCCCATTGTTCTTTGATTTCCACCTTACTACGTTCAACAGATCATGCAAAACGGTGGTTTTTTGGTACAGTCCCGAGTTACATGGAGGCAATGAGCGATAACAGGGGATTCGTCTTTCCCGGCATTGGGGGTTGATGTTGCGCTATGCTTGATTGGCCATAACAGGAAATCCCTGGTCATGGTTGCTGAGATCTACTAGTAAGTGTTATCAGTAGTTTCTCGAACCGTTATGGACCTCAAATCGGTATGACTTATCAGGCTATTGGGGTCTGACGTTGTACCACCCCCAGGCTACGATATGCGACATATCTGACGAATAGACCGGACTGTATGATAGTGTTACTTGATCGGATTCGCAGGAGTATGAGCAGGCTTGCTTGTTGATCTTCTGATCGCTCAATACCCGGGTGGCCGTTACGTTTAGCAGACCACTTGTGGCTTGTGGGTGACTGATATGATCACCACCTACTGCCGGCGTATTGACGAGTCTTTAAGTCTTACACAGAGGTTTCCTGGCTTAAGGGAAATGAAGTAGGAACACATATGTGATATGTGCTGGACCGAGATTAATGCGCGTATGTGATACCGTATTCTATTCTCACGATATGTGATATCGGTCGGTTATATGTGATATAGCCGGGTTGTCGAATCAAGTGTTGATTCGATAAGTTGATACATATGATATTAGTCGGTTGTATGTGATATAGCCGGATTATTAAATCAAGTGTTAATTTAATAATTTAATGTATAATTATATATTTGATATATTATCTTACATTAACTAATATTAGCTCACTTAAGATTTCTTTTTCTCACTTATGTACACTTAGTATATATGTGATATATATTAATGTATATCTTATGTGTCATGCTTGATGCCACATGTTACATGGGTGTATGAGACTCACACCATGCTTATAATAATGATAAAGTTTTATTTATTTAAGGTAAATCAAATTAGTTGGAATTTAGTCACATGGTTGAAGCTTGTAGAAGCTCATGGAACCGTTAACCAAGGCCACTAATTTTGTTTTACTTGTAGATATTTATTAACCTAACCATTATTGTTAGCCATGGTTTATTCTCTACATGAGTTAGTGTATGACACTAACTCACCCATGGTTGCTATTCTCAGCTCATGAGTTTCATTCTCTTCTCTCTTCATCTTCTTCTTCATCAAGAGCTTAGCTCTCTAGGTTTATGGGAGATGAAGAAAAATAGTGAGAAAATTATTTCTAAAGTGAGCAAAATTTCTACTTCATCAAGCTCTTCTCTACTAGCCATTTAGATTGGGTTGTTTCTTCACAAGTTCATCACTCAGTGAAGAGATAGCTTGAGTTAGTGTCTCCTCGACTTAGATCATCTTCGGCCTCGAAGACTTCAAACAAGCTTGTTCATTTCACCTTGTGGAGCTTCACTAGAGTCCGGGAGATCACTACTTGGAGCGAAGGGACTACTATATGGAGCTATTGAAGTGAAGGACCGGTCTACAAAGGCTGTATTTCTCGTTCACTTAGATGTAAAGATGTTTCCATGTTTGTTCGTATAATTCTCTAGTTTAGATTCTAGCGTTAGGGTTCTTTAGCGCGCTAATTTTTATAAAATGGCATGGTCGATGCCTCCCGAAACCCAGCGGTCGCCTAGGGAACCCTGCAGCTGGTACGATCAAATCAAGTACCCACCGGGATATACGATCCCCAAGTTCCATGTGTACAAAGGGATAAGCAATCCTCATCAGCACATTGCTCAGTTCAGAGCTTTGTGCGGCAATACGGGAGGCGGCGACAAATTGCTGCTTCGCCAGTTTGTTGGCAGCTTGTCAGAAATAGCATTCGAATGGTACTCGGAGCTCCCAAATGATTCCGTCAAAACATTCACAGAAATGGAATTACTGTTCACACATCGGTTTGCAAATGCAAGCGAGCGCACCCCGATCACGGCATTAATCAATGCCAGGGTGAAGCCGGGAGAGACCTGGGATCAATACGTGATCCGCTGGCGGAACCTATGGTCAAAATGAACAGCGCATCGAAGAATCTTCTACAGTGGGCATGTTCAACGGGACCCTTGATCCTCAAGCGACCGTGTCCCAGTTCATGACGTTCTTCAAGCCGACCACCTTCTAGGCTCTGATCGACAAGTTGGCCCAAATGGACCAGATGGGCCACGGGCCTTCCTCTTCAAAAATGGCCCCTCGAAATGCCAAGGGTAAAGGGAAAGCGGCCTTCGTTGCCAACAATCAACAACCGAGTGACCTGAAACCGGTTACACGCCAAAACAACGTGCGCTCGCACCAATCCATCGAAGAGAAGTTGTCACGCCCCGCTTACCAAAATACGGAATACGAGGGGTTGACAAGGCCAGCCATGCTCCTACAGTCGAGGTAATATCTCTCCGTAGTCACACTTCGGCTTCTAGCTTTACGTGGTAATCAGTAAACAATGCACAGGTAATGAGAAATGCAGTAACTGAAACAAAACAAATACAAATAACTAACCTGATGGAGATCAAAAGAGTATAGCTTTGGATAGCTGATCAAGATGTCGGCGATGTACGTCTGGTCCTGGTCCAAACTAGACCCACTTCTCACTCTGAGCATGCATACTCAGGTCGTCAGAGCGACGCGATAGCAATATATATATAGG
The DNA here is from genome assembly GCA_030015575.1 of Agapanthus africanus. NCBI lineage: Eukaryota > Viridiplantae > Streptophyta > Magnoliopsida > Asparagales > Amaryllidaceae > Agapanthus > Agapanthus africanus. The sequence continues at coordinate 400,961,059 of CM057349.1, read as the reverse complement.
TGCAAGTGGTAACTCGTACAGTAATAATGAATATATAACAGCAAATCAAGGTAGTAACGATAAGAACATGAAGTAGCCAATGCGGGTGTCTAAAAGAGCAGGTGAACCGTAAAGCAGTAAAATAGTATGTCTGGTGTATCGATTCAGTAAGCAATGCATGTCAATGTCACTATCCCTATCAGTCTCTAAGTCTCACTGTACAGGTCACTAAGCCTATCGTCAGTCCAAGTGTGAGGGTCAACCACTCATGAGTATCCCCCACCCAAGGGTAGGACCTAAGGGTAAGGGAACACCGGCCCGAAAAACGCCCGGTAATAATCAGTGATATCCCTATATATATCTCCATATATCTCCATATGTGCCGGCATGGGACTCCCGAGATTCTGTTGAACTCACACTCGAACTACCCCACACCCCGTAGTCTACATCAAACGCCAACCATAAACTCAAATACCGGTCGATCCATGACAAGTCTGCGCGAGAACTGGAGACAGGATCTCCAACAAGCATGTCCCGACCGATACCCAAGATAGATGGACAGTGTTTGGTGTCTTACCTGTGACACCCATACAAATTCTTCCATAATTGTCCCATACCAATTATAGTTACACTTATACACGTCCCACAGACGTCGACAATGCAATAAATCAATAGGGTTCACTGATTGTGTACAAGTACGCGTTACTTTCACTTATCCATTCATGCTCAACCACTAACGTACTTATCACAATCACCACTAATACCTAACACTGGGTAATGCACATGATCACTAGGTTACCAATGCAATAACATATATGTAATGTGACGAGAATACGATAATTCAGGCATGATTAAGATGTCATCACTCGGTATCTTACCACTTGCATAATTCTTCATAAATCATACGTGCACAATTTAGCGAAACAATGAACAGGGGATGAGTAGTATGTTTGATTACCTATCCAGAAAATTTGGTTTCACGTCAATCGGGTGTCAGGATCACTAGATATGGCCAATTCATTTTAAGCATTCACTGCTGGAAATCCGGTTTCAGAATCGGAAGTCCGTTTCGTAACGCATTTCAATCCTAGTTGGGATCAGAATTTGGCATTACTACAGTTGAATGAAATTTAGGGTTTTCAATAAGATTTCTAAATCACCAGACGGATTCTCAATCGTATCTCTATGTCAGAAGTTATACACTGTTCAACACTAGGGTATCAGTTCTGGTTCTGCTTGGGACTGCTATACGTCCCGTTCCTTTAAATTGCAGTTCAAATAGTAAACGACGATAAAAAGGGGTGAAATCACTTGAGTTATTTATCTAACAGATTGATCTTCAATAAAAAGTAGGGTTCCACAACATACAAGTTCAGTCAGCAAGCTAGTAAACATTACGAGACAGAAAACAACAACCAGAGCTGTTCTGGACTGCAGTCCAGAGCCGCTCTCCGAACCAATTCTCGTCATAATTTCAGTACAGAAACAATTAAGAAATTGCATAGGATTACAGGTCGTCGAGTCGGACTCGATTTGAGCTCTCGAACGCCTCATTTCAATATGTACACAATTAATTGTGATTTTAACAGATTTCAGGTGCGGGAAATTCCCAGTTTTTACGGGTGTAATTGGGGGTGTTCGTCTAAGCCATTAACGATTGTATTTTCCAGTAAAATTTCTACATGAGGTTCACTGCCAGACGGGCCAAAATATGCAATCGAGTTCTATCAATTTAAATGAAGGTTTTCATTTGGATCTTGCATCAAACACTTATGTCATTTAAGTTTTCATGAATTGCAAATATGGAATTAATACGGTTTTGATTTGTAACAGAATTAATCTAGCATGTAGCAAGTAGGGTACTTTCCTGGAGACATTTTGGTGATGCACGGCAGCGGCAATGGCACGAACGTGTGACGAACGGTGCGGTTTGGATTCACGGCCTCGGCTCGTGTTTCGGGTTCGTCATCGGAGTTGTCCGGGGCTGGCTCGTGTTCGCTGGAAGCGGAGGGGGATGCTCTGTGGATCTCCGGGGATGTGCTGGGGTCGACGATGGTCGGCGGTGATGCTCCGACGATGGGCAGCAGTGAGGTTCGAGTGATGGTTTGGTATGGGTTGGTGAGTTTGGAGAGAGAGCGAGAGGTAGTTGGGCTTGGGCTAGGAGGTAAGGCGATGATGTTGAGGATGCAGGGGTGTTGACGAGATGGTTTAGGGCAGTGGAGACTTGCCGGCGTCGAGTGCAAGGGAGTGGCCGAGAGGATGTGCAGGGAAGCTTGGTGGCGGCTGAAGGTGCAGGGGCTCGGTGAGGGTGTGAGTTCTGGAGAGAAGAGAGCGAGGGAGGATGAATGAGGGGGGTTGCAGTCGTCGTCGTCGGCGGTGGGGGTTGAGTGAGGTGCAGCAGGAGTTTTCTGTAGAGAGAGAGATTTGAGAGCGAGAGTGATGAGGGGGAGAGGAGAAAGGGGAGACGAGGAGTTTGAGGGGGAGCGCGGACGTGGTCGGGATCGCGGGGACGTGGGGCGCGATCGAGGGCGACGAGGGCGTGAGGGGGAACGTGGGTGCAACGGGAAGGAAAGTAAGTGGGAAATTTTGCGTGGGTGAGGAAGAAGGAAAGGGAGTGGGGCGGGTCGGGTATTGTTCGGGGATGCGGGCATAGGCTTGTAGGGTTATGGAGTTGGGCTGGGCCGGAGGGAATTGAGTTTTGCTTAATTTATTTAGTTGTTTTTATTTTATTTTCGCTGGGCCGGGAAAAGAGGTTTGGGCTGGGGATTTTCAAAATGGGATACTATATTTTAAAAGAAAATTGGTTTTTGGCTTTTAGATTAATTCACTTAAGGAAAGAAAAGGTTGGGCGGGGTTTTAAAATAAAAGAATTTGGAAAAATATAAATTAGATAGGGTTTCGGTTTAGGCTTGGGAAAAACAATGAAGGAGAAAATGGAAGTGCGGTTAGAGTTTATATACACTTAGTTAAATAAATTCTGGTGAAGAGGAAGTGGGAGTGGACTGAGTTTTTTGGATAAAAATAAAAGGGAGAAAATAAAAGGGTTTAGATAAATTAGGGCTAGGTTAAAACAAAGTAGTTATAAATATAAATGTTTAAATTTTGTAAGTAGCCTTATATAAAAATACGGGTATTGGTGGTCAAAAGAACTGGGTATTACATCATACCACCCTTACAAAAATTTCGTCCTCGAAATTTAAAACAAGCGATAAGCTATAAAAAGTAACATGCGAAAAGCTATGACCTCAAACACTCACATAAAGTGGTTTTCTTAAAACAGTTAAAAAAGAAAGATCGAAAGTCTAAGTAAGTATAAGGCAGAAATCAACTATAAGGGAAAATTATATGTACAAGGGAATAAAATAGGAATAACGAACAATAACACCCGAGGCATGCTAGATAAAATCGAGATCTTAAATATATGCATACATACGTACTTCAAAATAGTGCAGTTAAAATAATAGTATCAGGCACAGCCATTTATAATAGCAAACGATAAGCACAATACCCGGGAAAATAAAGTAACAACAATAAAATAGTGAAGGATTTGTGGATAGGTTAAAATATTTTAGGATAATGTATTGATCAAATAATTTTAAAATAACTTAGGAAACCCACATAGTGAAAATAAGAAATATGGAACAAAATATGCGCGATATATGGTTGCGCTATTGAAAATATAAAGGATAGTAACCATTTAACATGGGTAAAACGGAAGTAGTCAATAACATGCATTTTTTTGATAAATACAAAATAGTGAGAACTAAGTTTTCGAATAACGATGTCCCTAAATATAGTTAGGGTAATAGGAGATAGCACAAAGATGTATTGAGCTAGCCAGGGTAGGGATTACGATGGAATTTCGCTCACGCGAAAGGTCGGAGTGTGACACTTTAAACTGAAGGTCGAAGAAGCCGGGGTCGGGTCAGCCCAAGATGTAAGGGTGAGCAGCAAAGAACCACAGGAGGGGAAGGGATGTATGGGAAGGAAAACAGTCGATACATCATGTGAATCAAAAATCCGAAGGGTTAGCGAACTCGAAAATTTCACTATCAATTCCTCCTCCAGAAGGATCTCAAACGAGGCACCAACGAAGGATAAAGGGTGGCCCATTCAAAAGATCGGAGTGCGGTACTTTTTAATCTAAGCGAGGGTCAAAACAGCACAAGGTGCAGGGTGGACAGTCAGGGATCTCGGGAGGAAAAATAAATGTATAGGGGAAACAGTCAAGCATCATGTGAACCCAAAAGATCAAAAGATTAGCGAACTCAGCAAATTTATTTCATTTCAGAAAAGTCCAAACAGGGCATCCACGACGAATAAAAGATAGCCCTAACTATACACCGATTTGTTTGGTCAGAGGGGACGAAAGCTCAATCACGTCAGTCGCGGTTGTGGAGGTTCAGCAGGTTACGGTAGGCTCGCGTGCTCAGATAGGGGCGTCCATTACCATATCGCCTCGCAGGGATCGCAACTGGAAGTTCCTCTGTCATGGGGTCTTCTTCTTCTGGCCCTTCTTCCTCGGCTGGAGCTTCTTCTTCGAGATCTGATTCTACGTGATCTTCTTCTGCTGGATCCTCTTCTATAGGATTTTCTTCCACTGGATTCTCCCTAAGGTTTTCCTCTCCAGGATTTTCTTCTATGGGGTCCTCCTCGGAATCTTCCCCTATTGGGTCTTCTTCGAGGTCCTCTTCTTCGTCATCAGAGTCGCTGACTATGTCGACTTCTAGGGCTGCGAATCCCTCACCCTCGGAATCGCTGTTTCCGAAAACAACCTGTGTGCCGTTGATCTCGTCATCTGATCTTACCAGCATGTAGTCCGAGGAAACGCACGACCGTGCGTCCTCATCTAGAGGCGGCGCTTCTCCAAAGTGGGCCATGACTTGAAAAGAGAGAATCATGATTAGACAGTGGGACATATTAAGAAGATAACCAAAGATACGGTAGCACAGGGAGGATATGCTGTAGGCAAGGAATGAAAAATTAAAATTTAAAAATGTTGATGCCATGGATAGTATAAAGTGAGAAGTAAGAGAACGATACATACATCACAACTCAGAGTTTTATTGCATTCAGCTAAAAGTTCAACGGATACAAGATTTCAAACGAAAAGGAATATTTACAAAGGAGTGACAACATTTTTTTTTGAAAGCAGAAAACGCGATAACTCTTCTTGGATTTCTGGACTGCTGCATTCCTGTCTCGCGAGTTGAATCCTGCGCGGGGGCCGCACTATCCTTGAAGCTCGAACTACGAAATAACCATCACATAGCAAGAGTGGGGAGTGTGGACGACCTCCTCCTTGTAGCTCCTTCCTTTTAGGGCAACCATTGACAAAGTGTTCGCTGGATCCGCAAATCAGGCATCTCCCTTTGGCGCGGCGACAATCCCTCTGAAGGTGTCTTGGCTTCTTGTAGTACCCACAACATTGGGTCTTCTGCTGCTTCTGTCACGGAGGAACAAGTGGGCGCTTCATCTTCACCTCATTTCCTCGTCTAACAGGGATCCCTTTACGATTGGAGGTTTCCGCTGGTGCCTGAGTCATCTGCCTTCTTAGTCCTTCAGCTAACAAGTCGTTTGTTCGCTCCTGGGCTTTCTTCAGACTTTGCAGTGCATTCAGGATCTCTACGGTCTAATTCTGGGGAGTGGAGATAGAGGAAGGGTCGTTGGAAGATATGGTCCTGAAACAACCATTTTAGGATGGCATAAGATACAGGAAAAAAATCAGAACAAGATATAAAATTGACAATGAAACAAGAATATCGAGTGAGATGAAACTCATTCAAACGGAAAACAAATGTAGAACTCCAAGTTACCCAATAGAGTATAGTATTGTAGCTATGCTGCAGTTCATAATTACAACCACGTAACTCTACTAAGTCACCCAAAACTCTAACGGATGGAGTCGAAAAATGTCATGACGAATAATAAAGATTCAAGTCAAAAATAACAGTTCACAATCTGGGCCGAAAGAGCGACTCAAATTGTCAAGCTCTACTCGGAAACTGCAATCCCAATCATAGCAAAACCTGGCTCTGATACCAACAAAACCATGTCACGCCCCGCTTCCCAAAATACGGAATACGAGGGGTTGACAAGGCCAGCCATGCTCCTACAGTCGAGGTAATATCTCTCCGTAGTCACACTTCGGCTTCTAGCTTTACGTGGTAATCAGTAAACAATGCACATGTAATGAGAAATGTAGTAACTGAAACAAAACAAAGACAAATAACTAACCTGATGGAGATCAAAAGAGTATAGGTCTGGACAGCTGATCAAGATGTCCGCGATGTACGTCTGGTCTTGGTCCAAGCTAGACGCACTTCTCACTCTGAGCATGCATACTCAGGTCGTCAGAGCGACGCGATAGCAATATATATATAGGTGCAAGTGGTAACTCGTATAGTAATAATAAATATATAACAGTAAATCAAGGTAGTAACGATAAGAATATGAAGTAGCCAATACGGGTGTCTAAAAGAGCAGGTGAACTGTAAAGCAGTAAAATAGCATGTCTGGTGTATTGATTCAGTAAGCAATGCATGTCAATGTCACTATCCCTATCAGTCTCTAAGTCTCACTGTACAGGTCACTAAGCCTATCGTCAGTCCAAGTGTGAGGGTCAACCACTCATGAGTATCCCCCACCCAAGGGTAGGACCCAAGGGCAAGGGAACACGGGCCCGAAAAACGCACGGTAATAATCAGTGATATCCCTATATATATCTCCATATATCTCCATATGTGCCGGCTTGGGACTCCCGAGATTCTGTTGAACTCACACTCGAACTACCCCACACCCCGTAGTCTATATCAAACGCTAACCATAAACTCAAATACCGGTCGACCCATGACAAGTCTACGCGAGAACTGGAGACAGGATCTCCATCAAGCATGTCCCAACCGATACCCAAGATAAATGGACAGTGTTTGGTGTCTTACCTGTGACACCCATACAAATTCTTCCATAATTGTCCCATACCAATTATAGTCACACTTATACACGTCTCACAGATGTCGACAATGCAATAAATCAATAAGGTTCACTGATTGTGTACAAGTACGGTCACTTTCACTTATCCATTCATGCTCAACCACTAACGTACTTGTCACAATCACCACTAATACCTAACACTGGGTAATGCACATGATCACTAGGTTACCAATGCAATAACATATATGTAATGTGATGAGAATACGATAATTCAGGCATGATTAAGATGTCATCACTCGGTGTCTTACCACTTGCATAATTCTTCATAAATCATACGTGCACAATTTAGCGAAACAATGAACAGGGGATGAGTAGTATGTTTGATTAACTATCCAGAAAATTTGGTTTCATGTCAACCGGGTGTCAGGATCACTAGATATGGCCAATTCATTTTAAGCGTTCACTGCTGGAAATCCGGTTTCAGAATCGGAAGTTCGTTTCGTAACGCATTTCAATCCCAGTTGGGATCAGAATTTGGCGTCTCTATAGTTGAATGAAATTTAGGATTTTTAATAAGGTTTCCAAATCATGAGACGGATTCTCAATCACGTCTCTACGTCAGAGGTTATGCACTGTTCAACACTAGGGTATCAGTTCTGGTTCTGCTTGGGACTGCTATACGTCCCGTTCCTTTAAATTGCAGTTCAAATAGTAAACGACGATAAAAAGGGGTGAAATCACTTGCGTTATTTATCTAACAGATTGATCTTCAATAAAAAGTAGGGTTCTGCAACATACAAGTTCAGGCAGCAAGCTAGTAAACATTACGAGACAGAAAACAACAACCAGAACTTCTCTGGACTGCTGTCCAGAGCCACTCTCCGAACCGATTCTCGTCATAATTTCAGTACAGAAACAATTAAGAACTTGCATAGGGTTACAGGTTGTCGAGTCGGACTCGATTTGATCTCTCGAACGCCTCATTTCAATATGTACACAATTAATTGTGATTTTAACAGATTTCAGGTGCGGGAAATTCCTAGTTTTTACGGGTGTAATTGGGGGTGTTCGTCTAAGCCATTAACGATTGTATTTTCCAGTAAAATTTCTACACGAGGTTCATTGCCAGACGGGCCAAAATAAGCAATCGTGTTCCGTCAATTTAAATGAAGGTTTTCATTTGGATCTTGCATCAATCACTTATGTCATTTAAGTTCTCATGAATCACAAATATGGAATTAATACGGTTTTGATTTGTAACGGAATTAATCTAGCATGTAGCAAGTAGGGTACTTGCCTCGAGACGTTTTGGCGATGCACGGCAGTGACAACGGCACGAACGCGCAACGAACGGCGCGATTTGGATTCACGGCCTCGGCTCGCGTTTCGGGTTTGTCGTCGGAGTTGTTCGGTGGTGGCTCGTGTTCGCTGGAAGCGGAGGGGGATGCTCTGTGGATCTCTGGTGATGTGCTGGGGTCGACGATGGCCGGCGGTGACGCTCCGACGATGGGCAGCAGTGAGGTTCGAGTGATGGTTTGGTGTGGGTTGGTGGTTTTGGAGAGAGAGCGAGAGGTAGTGGGGCTTAGGCTAGGAGGTAAGGCGATGATGTTGAGGTTGCAGGGGTGTCGACGAGGTGGTTCAGGGCAGTGGAGGCTCGCCGGCGTCGAGTGCAAGGGAGTGGCCGAGAGGATGTGCAGGGAAGCTTGGTGGCGGCTGAAGGTGCAGGGGCTCGGTGAGGGGGTGAGTTCTGGAGAGAAGAGAGCGAGGGAGGAGGAATGGGGGGGTTGCAGTCGTCGTCGTCGACAGTGGGGGTTGAGTGAGGTGCAGTGGGAGTTTTCTGTAGAGAGAGAGATTTGAGAGCGAGAGTGATGAGGGGGAGATGAGAAAGGGGAGATGAGGAGTTTGAGGGGGAGCGCAGACGTGGTCGGGATCGCGGGGACGTGGGGCGTGATCGAGGGCGACGAGGGCACGAGGGGGAACGTGGGTGCAACGGGAAGGAAAGCGAGCGGGAAATTTTGTGTGGGTGAGGAAGAAGGAAATGGAGTGGGGCGGGTCGGGTATGGTTGGGGGTTGCGGGCGTGGGCTTGTGGGGTTATGGAGTTGGGCTGGGCCGGAGGGAATTGAGTTTTGCTTAATTTAATTAGTTGTTTTTATTTTATTTTTGCTGGGCCGGGAAAAGAGGTTTGGGCCGGGGATTTTCAAAATGGGATACTATATTTTAAAAGAAAATTGGTTTTAGGCTTTTAGATTAATTCACTTGGGGAAAGAAAAGGTTGGGCTGGGTTTTAAAATAAAAGAATTTGGAAAAATTTAAATTAGATATGGTTTCGGTTTAGGCTAGGGAAAAACAATGAAGGAGAAAATGGAAGTGCGGTTAGGGTTTATATACACTTAGTTAAATAAATTCTGGTGAAGGGGAAGGGGGAGTGGACTGAGTTTTTTGGGTAAAAATAAAAGGGAGAAAATAAAAGGGTTTAGATAAATTAGGGCTAGGTTAAAACAAAGTAGTTATAAATATAAATGTTTAAATTTTGTAAGTAGCCTTATATAAAAATACGGGTATTGGTGCGTAAAAGAACTGGGTATTACAGAAGTTAAGACATGCTTACTCATTTCCCCGTGATAAAACGAGGAGATTGTTCGAATTGGCAGTGCGCAACAAACTCCTCACTCTGCCGGACCCAAAACGTCCATTGCAACCTGGCAACATCAACAACCCCAACTACTGCTCCTATGACAGAATGGATCGAGGACTTGTATCAATGGGGGAAATTTGTGCTTTCTGAGAACTGGAGGGTGAGCCCGACACAGAAGCACACTCCTAAAAAGGTGGATACGCCGGGGCATCATGCTCGCTCGTGGAAGAAGTTCCATGAGAAGTCATCCTTTCAGCTAAAACTAAAAGAATGCTGAAGGATCTCTAGGCATGTCCAGAGATCAGGTGGAAGAGCCCGCTGGAGCCCGAGATCATTGAAGGGATGCTAAAACCGCGTCCCGTACGAAAAATTGTCGACAAAGGGCAAAATCCCAAAGTCGAGCCTTCAAAGTCTTCAAAGAAAAAGAAGAAGACCAAGAAACCTGTACAACCTGCCGAGAATGACGACAAATGCACAGACTTACAAAGGTACATTGACGCGCTGGAGGAGTACAACCAGAAGGCACGGACGACTGGTCACCCTCGAAGAGTTCCTCAAGCATATTTTTGAGAACGAATATCATGACAATGATGAAGAAGACAACCCATCAGAAACCGAAGACTATGTAGCAAGTTGCCACATGGCCTCCCATTAGTCGTTAAATGGCGAAGAAGCTCCCTCGGCATCAGAAAGCAAAGCAGAAGAACTGAGGGCAGGATCGGCGCCAAAAGCCCTAGAGCTGCCAGAAGACCCAATTGACAGGCTGCTAAACGAAGCTTTTCAAAAGAGTAAAGCTGACCGAGAACATGAAACATCCATATACGAAAAAGCTAGGCGTCGGCGTTAGGATGAAGAAGCTGCGGTAAGGATGAGTCGTACAGTACTCCAACCAAACCGAAGCACACCTGCCATAAATAAGAGCATGATCAAGGCCGAGAAGCGGTTCGCTAAAGCCCTGTCTGTGGGAATGAAGCTGCCACCTCTCGTGGAAAACACTCCCGATGTCATATCCCTCGACGAAGCAGATATACATCCAAACTACTGCCTATATCATCGGAAGGCCACCCACCCTACCGGAGAATGCAGTGCTTTCAAAAAGTGGTGGCAAGGATATGTTGCCCATCAACAACACTTTAAGAGGATGAAACAAGAAGCTCATCGACAGCAAAGAGGTTCGACAAGTGAGCGTGAGAAAACGACTGGCAACTGTCATATGGTTGATGCTAGTCGGGAAAGCGATAAACCCCAAGTTCTTACCTTCGGAAGAGATTCCGAAGAAGAAATGACACTCGGCCCTCTTTTCAAGAAATCCACCTCCGAAAAAGAAGAAGAGGAAAAGAACTGCGAGAACATTCAGTTGTGTAATCGCACGCTGCCTGAGAAGAATCTCAGATCTGCAAACATAGGTTCGAGCAAAAGAGACAAAGGGAAAGAAAAGGTCCCTGAGGAATCACCCTTGATGATGGAGTCGTTAAAGAGCTCGCAGCCAAGGACCTACCTAGGAAAAACAAGGTGGATTACAATGTCCTAGCACATCTGAGGAAAATTCCTTCACAACTAAGCATACTGGACGCTCTCCTCTTGTCCAAAGAGGCACGGGATTCTTTGATCAAGGCATTGCAAGATCCTGATCAATTCCAAGCTTTCTTAGCTGAAGAAAGGATGAAGGATGAACTGGCAGAGGCTTAAACAGCTGACATCATATTCAGCGATGAGGATCTCCTCCTCGGAACGTGCGAGCATAACCGCCCGTTATACATCACTGGGTACTGCCACGATATCAAGATAGGCAAAATCCTTGTCGACAATGGGTCTTCTGTTAACCTCCTCAATGTGAAGGTGCTGAAGGAGATTTTCATGAACGTTCAGCACCTAGCCCGAGATAAAATTACCATCTTTGGTTTCGATTCACAGTCATCATGGACGCTCGGGTCCGTAATACTGACATTATGCTTCGGGATGCTCGTCACTAATATCAAATTTCATGTCATTGACGCCAAGACTTGCTCAACACTTAGCTCGACAGGCCTTGGTTACACGAGTACAACATCATCCCTTCTACACAACACCAGTGTATGAAGTATTTCAAAGACGGCCTCGAGTACACTGTTACGGGGGAGCTAAATCCATTCTCCGTAAACGAAGTCTGAAAATATGAAGATGCAAAGTACTTCCTATTAGACTTCAAAGATACAGAAAGATGTCATATGCCGGAGGATAAACGGAAGTCCGTTGTCACCATCCCGATCTTTGGGAGTGACACCGAGGAAGATGAGGAAATAGTCTACTCGGGGCAACCTCAATGCAACAGGCCCAGACCATCTACTTTTATTTTGATCTTTGGCAGTGACTCGAAGGACGAGGCCAACGCCGAGTTCTCCACTCGCCTGGCAGCACAAACTATTACTGGAGCTGATCAGAGTTTACAAATCGCCATGGTTCTACCACGGCATTATAAAGAACTTGATGTGCTTGATATATACAGCATACAAGAGCTGCAGAATTTTTACGTCCCTTCCAGGCAAAGAGGTGAAAAGACGGTCCTCTTCTATCAATCTATGGAGACCAAAGTGGAGAAAGAAGTCTGGCATCATGCCGAGCTTGCGCTTGACAGGCTTCAACCGATCCGTCTACCCAGATATTACACAAAAGGATTGAAAAGTCTATTAAGATGCCAAGGCGTACCCTTCAAACAAACCGCTCGACAAACTCAGTGCTACAACAAGATTTAGAACATTCCTGGGACTCAGCGAAAGATGCCTGACAGGAAGATAGAGACGACTGGGCTTGGATACGTTCGGTCCATGAAATGGGAGCGATTCCATGGCTGTCGCGTTATAAATAACTCCGGTGAAGAAGAGAATGCTTTTCCAGATAGCGCTGACATTGAAAGGGCGCAAAATCCCGCTATAAGAACGTCAAGTCTGTCGTTCGAAGAGTAAGTTGACAAGCTAATAAGGGAAGCCGGTCAAAAGGTTTGGGATAATCACAGCCACGAAATAGCTATTTACGAAAAGTCCAGGACTCAGCATCTCATTCAGCAGTTTGCGGAAAAGGAAAATTACGATGCCCTTCACCCTCAGCCCGCTGTACGTTCTCGCGACAAGGCAAAAGCCCGACACAGAGGCAAAAATATGGTGGAGAATGAGAATGACGTTCAAAAATAGCGAAGCGGATCAAAGAAGCCACGTGATCGAGTAAAAGTCAGCTGGAATCCGTCTTTTATGAAGAAGATAGGTCGGAAATATTCTTTCCTCCAAGACAAGACAAGGAAAATATTCAACCTTGTCATGAAGCATCAAATGATGACGCTCCCGGAGCCTCGGTACCCCGAACAGGTAAATGTCCATCACCCGGATTATTGCTCCTATCATCGAGCAATATGACATCCTCTTGAAGATTGCTTCACCTTTAAAGACCGGGTCGAAGACCAATATCAACAGGGCAGGTTTGCTTTATTCGATAGCTGGAGGGTGACCCCACTGCAAAAGCATGAGCCAAAGAGAACTTATATCGTGAAGGCGGGACCAGCTCAACACTAAAAATGGAAGTGAACTCGTACTTGCCACAAGATAACACTCTCAAAGGAAGGAGGGCATGAGAATATGGATGACTTCTTCAAGTGCTTCGCAAATGAGGACGAGGAGGAGGTGATCTCGGAGTTTCCACCGGCACCAAATGAGCTGAAAGTTGGGATACACACTATGGCGGACAACCTGAAAAAAATCGACTTGGGGACGAAAAACGAGCCGAAGCCCACGTTTGTCAGTGAGCTGTTATCTAAAAAATAGGTGGCCACACTAAAGGATGTGCTCATGCAATATAAAGACTGCTTCGCATGGAACTATTTCGAGATACCGGGACTAGATTCAGAAATAGCGGTGCATAAACTTGCTATATCGCCGGACGTCAAGCCAGTAAAACAGGCGCCAAGAAGAATGCGGCTCGAACTCGAGATGAGTATCAACACTGAAGTTAAGAAAATAATTGACTCCGGCTTCATGCAGGAAGTTCAATACCCTGACTGGATCGCTAACATCATTCCGGTGATGAAGAAAAATGGGACAGTGCGCATCTGTGTGGACTTTCGGGACCTCAACAAAGCTTGTCCGAAAGATGACTTCCCAGTACCTGTTACCGAGTTGATGATCGACAGTACGTCTACTCATGAAGTCTTCTCTTTCATGGATGGATCTTCAGGATACAACCAAATAAAAATGCATCCTGAAGACCGAAAGCATATTACCTTCCGGACTCCATTGGGTATATTCTGCTATAAGGTGATGCCCTTCGATCTGAAGAACGCAGGCGTTACCTACTTGAGGGCCATGACGAAGATCTTCGATGGCCTTATACATGAGATTGTCGAATGCTATATTGATGACCTGATGGTGAAAAGCAAATCGTACGAGGAGCACTGGGAACATCTGAATATAGTGTTCCAACGTATTCGGAAGTATAATCTGAAGATGAATCCTCTCAAATGCGCGTTTGGAGTCTCCTCATGCAAATTCCTAGGATTCATCATATGGCACCGGGGTATCGAAATTGACCCTTCAAAGATTAAGTCGATTATGGAAATGCCTTCGCAAAGAACTCTCAAACAAATTCGATCTCTCCAGGGAAAGCTTGTGTATATCCAGCGGTTCATAGCCAACCTCTCCGGTAAATGCCACCCTTACAGCCATCTAATGAAGAAGGGGATCCCGTTCATTTGGGATCATAAATGCCAAAGTGCACTGGACGAAATCAAGTAATACCTGCAGAATCCGCCAGTACTGACTACTCCGGTTAAAGGAAAGCCTTTCATCCTGTACACAACAGCCCTTGAAGGTTCTTTAGGCGTGCTATGGGCACAAGAGAATAACCAGGGAAAGGAGAGAGCTCTGTACTATTTGAGTAGAGTTTTTCTTAGGGAAGAAAACAACTACTCCCCTATCGAAAAGCATTGTATGGCACTGATCTTCGCAATAACGAAGCTCATACACTACGCTTTAGCACATGGGGTCCATCTTATATCGAAGGTGGATCCCCTTAAATATTTTATGTCAAGGGCCATTCTAACAGGAAGGCTCGCCAAATGGGCCCTCCTTTTGATGGAATTCTCGATAACGTATCGACCCCTCAAAGCGGTGAAAGGCCAAGCCATCGCCGACTTTCTCGCCGAGCATCCGATACCCGCCGACTCCTCCTTAAATTATGAACTGCCAGACGAACACGCGTTTGACATAATAGAAGGGGAGAAAGAAGAAAATAATGTCCAGTGGGAACTCTACTTCGATGGAGCATCTTCCATGAAGAAGCGGAAGCATAACACTCTTATAATCAAAGCCGGGGTGGGCTACATCTTCGTGACTCCGCAAGGAGGGATAATGCGTTTCTCCCTTTCCTTAACGGAGCCAAGAACAAACAACAAGGCTAAATATGAAGCTTTGATAGCGGGCCTTGAGATCGCTGTCGATATGGGAATCAAAAACCTCCTCATATATGGAGACTCCCAGTTAGTCGTTAGCCAAGTAAATGGTGACTATCAGCCGTGCAAACCAGAGTCGATAAAATATGGCAGGAGAGTGCAGCAATTGCTGACAAAAATTTCTTCCTACATCCTGGAAAGCATACCGCGTGCGGAAAATAGCAAGGCGGATGCATTGGCCAAGCTGGCTAAGGAATTGGCTGACGAAGACCTCGATGACGTAAAGATTATCATGCAAAGCCACAGGGTTCTCGCGCCAGCAAAGATATCTTCGGAGGATTTAACAGAGTCATCTGAAGAAAAGGAAATGACCAAATAAGTAGTCTTCCAAATAAAAGACGAAGAAAAGATCAAGGATTGGAGGGAAGTATTCATAGACCACTTCAAATCCCATCGAACGTCCGGAAATGCGTCGTCAAGACATCAGCTCATAAAACGGGCTCTATCTTTTGCTTTCGTCAATGATACTCTATATAGGAGATCGTTTGACGGTTTATGGTTAAGGTGTTTAGGGTTAGAAGAAGCAAAAAGTATCGTTCAAGAAACTCATGACGGACTCTGCGGTTCTCATTAGGCCGGGCCAAAGATGAAGCTGAAGATCAAAAGGATGGGCTATTATTGGCCCACAATGATTCAGGACTGCCTCGAATATGCGAAGCAGTGTCACTCGTGCCAAATTCACGGGGACTTCATCCACCAACACCCGAATCCACTACACCCAACAGTAGCTAGCTAGCCGTTCGAAATGTGGGGAACCGACATAATTGACCCTATCGAACCAGCATCATCCAAAGGACAACGGTTCATACTAGTAACGACCGATTACTTTTCTAAGTGGGCAGAAGTAATACCACTAAGGGAAGTGAAGAAGGAGAATATTCTCCATTTCTTCAAGACACATGTCATCTACCGGTTCGGTACTCCGCGACGGATAATCTCAGATAATGGAGCAGCCTACAGGAGCCATAAAATCAGCCTCTTTGCAGAACAACATAAAATAGACTGGAGATACTCCTCCGTCTATAATCCCCGAGCTAATGGTCTACCTGAAGCTTTCAAAAAGACCCTGACCAAGATTATAAAGAAAACGGTGTCCAGAAGCAAAAACGACTGGCATAAAAGGCTGCACGAAGATCTCTGGGTGTACCAGACAACATTCAAAACAACCACGAATACGACCCCATACGGATTGGTATTCGGCACGGAAGAAGTCCTTCCTTTGGAAATAGAACTCCCTTCTCTCCGAGTAGAGGTTCAATATGAGCTAACAGATGACGAAAACGCTCATCTCCGGCTCGAGGACTCGACGCCCTCGACGAAACCCGCTTTATAGCGCGGAAAAATATGGAGGCTTATAAGGCAAGGATGACACGGTCATATGAAAAACTGACTAGGCCGAAAACATTCCGCCAAGGCGAACTCGTGCTAGTCGTCAAAAGACCTATGATCCCCAATCGTGCAAAATGGGAGAAATTCGAGCCGAACTATGAGGGCCCGTACATCATAGACAAGGTCTACCAGGGTGGAGCCTACTTGCCCATGGATATGCATGGCGAAAGACCCTTCCGGCCAATAAATGTCCGATTCCTAAAAAAATACTATGCCTAACGGGTTACGATTCAGATCAATGATAGATGATGACGCCTGTGTCCGCTCGCTATCTTCCTGATTCAAAACCCTGAAAGTTGTATCCAGAGGATCCGTTGCCTCGAAAATGGTAACAATGGGCCACTACGTTCTTAAACTAGCAATAGACCGAGATGTCCCTAAACTAACAATGGACCGAGATGTCCCTAAACTAACAATGGACCGGAATGTCCTTAAACTAGTGTGCCGCCTCAAACATGACGCATCACTCCCAAATACGACGATATCCACCCTAGAGATGTGTGTTGCAATCGAAGTCTCAACAGCAGAAGTTGCAACTCAAGTCCCTCTGGCTATACAGCTACTCCAGTGATGAAGTCACCCCTAAGTCCCATCGGCAAACAGATGGGTTTAAAAAACGGTATGTCGACAAGCAGAATGGGCATGGATAGAAACCCGAAAGGTCGCCGTGAGTAAAAACAGCAGGGCTACCGGCGAGTTTGTGAAAATCCGGAAGGGCACAATCTTGTTAAAAGAAAGAAGGTATGTCCTCAAACAAAATGGGCACGGATGAAAACCCGAAAGGGTGCCGTGAGTAAAAACAGCAGGGCTACTGGGGAGTTTGTGAAAACTCGTAAGGGCACAATCTCGTAAAATTTTTACTTACGAGATCCTCTCGACTCGTAAGGAAAAATCCCCCTATGAGACCCTCATGGCTCATAGGATTCAAAGCCTTAAGCTACAGGGACCTGGACCTGTTCTTAAGCCGTCGTATTCCTCAAGTTGCCCTACAGGTGATCCAATATTAGCCATGTTGGGGTCAAAAATTACATCCCGGTTGACCAAGTCAAAGTCAAAGTCAACCCCAAGCCCAGACCAAGTGGGCTCATACCCGAGTTGAGCCCCACGGCCGCCCCCCATGTCAAAATGAAAATTATGTAATAAACAATTTTGATGTAATTTTCATACATGAATGTAATAAAAATAGGCATAAAGCCAAATTTTTGTAAAGCCCATGGCTAATGGGCAAAAGAAATGAGCACATGAGGCATGGGATGGGCAAAATGCCATTTTTTAAAGCCCAAAAGGTTATATGTAAATTTGTAAGCCTATAAAAGGCAACATGATGATGAAATGAAGAACAATAATTCATTCTCTCAAATTCTAGGATTTGTGCCTCCTTCCCCTTCCTCAAGGTTTTAAAACCTTATCCCCTTTTTTTGAATTAAATCAAGAGTTTAACTCTTCATTTTCCAAAAGTAAATAGTTTTTCACCATAAAACCCTTGAAAGGGAGCTCGGATCTGCCATCAAATCCCTAAAAGGGGAAATTTTAAGTCTCACCTCCCTTTTTCCCCCCAACATCCAGCCAATGGAGAGGAAGAAGGATACCCATCTCCAAAAATCCCATTCCAGGAGGATCTAAGACTCAAAAGAAGATCCAAAGATTTCTAAGAGTTTAACTCCATTCAAGATCTGTTGGAGTTTAACTCCATAAATCAACCCCCTTTTTAGGAGTTTAACTCCAAATCTATACATAATCCCTGTTAGGAGTTCAACTCCAAAGCCCCCTTAGGAGTTCAACTCCTAACCCAAGGGCTAAACCCCTTTTCCCGCTGGTGTTTCCGGCGGTCGCGTGCCGCGCACCTGCGGGCGTCCAGCGGTCGCGTGCAGGGTACGTGACCCGCGGGCGCTAAGCGCCTACGTGCGCCTCACGCGACCCGCAGACGCTCAGCGCCCTGTGGTCGCGTGCAGCTCACGTGACTCGCCGGCGCTCAGCGGTCGCGTGCTGCGCACGTGACCCGCTGGCGTCCAGAGGTCGCGTGCTGCGCATGTGACCCGCTCATTTTTCGTGCACTCCACTCCAGAAAAATGTCCCCCGTTAGGAAATTTTTTCTAACGGGACGCTGCCTCGCATCCCGCAAGAGGGCTGCTAGCCCTTTTGACCCCCTGCCCACTATCCGGGTAGCAGGACTCCCGTAAAACTTTGCGGGGTCCCCGATATATCCAAAACCCCTTTCAAAATATACGTACACTGCATATTGAGTTTGCATGACCAGTTTGACCCGTCAATCAGAGGTTCTCTTTCTCCAAACGCGAAGGGTAATTAACGACAGTTTAGTCCGCGGTTGCCGGAGATTCAGATCCCCATAATCAATAAACCCCCGCCTACCCTATGCAGGGGGAATCTGTAGTACTCCTGACAAGCGCGCACGTATTCCCATCTCAATGGGGTGACGAAAGACATCCTACATGCTCTTGTATACAATCCACGGGCACAAAAAAACGATGTCCCCACCAAGTTCCACCAATGACAAGGAATGTCCTCATATGGTGACGACACTTGTAAGTCCTCTCGACTTATAAGGAGAAAACAATCTTGTAAGATCCTTACAACTTATAAGAGAACACACTTAGGAATCCCCACGATTCCTAAGGAGAAAATACGCCTACGAGATCCTCACGACTCGTAGGGAGAAGTAACTTTATGAGACCCTTACGTCTCATAAAGTCGAAAAGTCTTAGTCGACAGGATCCTAACCCTGTGTATTAAGCCACCTTTGTTCAAATCAGTACAGGAAAATGATGATTCGCTCCTGAAAATATCCTAGTTGCGACGATGCTGATGCCTAAATCGGTGTCAAACACCAAGTCCTTTCAAGGCAAATGATGATTCTCTCATGGCAATATCCCAGTTGTAGCGATGCTGATGCCTAAATCGGTGTCAAACACCAAGTCCTTTCAAGGCAAATGATGATTCGCTCCAGGAAATATCCCAGTTGCAGCAAAGCTGATGCCTAAATTGGTGTCAAACACCAAGTCCTTTCAAGGCAAATGATGATTCGCTCCTGGCAATATCCTAGTTGCAGCGATACTGATGCCTAAACAGGTGTCAAACACCAAGTCCTTTCACAGCAAATGATGATTCGCTCCTGGCAATATTCCAGTCGCAGCGATGCTGATGCCAAGATTGGTATCAGATCTTAAGTTCCATATTCGCAATAAAATTTAGCGAACAAAAAATGCATATAAAAATAGCCGAAATGATGGAGCAACACGCAAAGAAAATCAGTGAGCAAAAAATATATGCATATGAAATAGTCGAAATGTTTGGGCAACTCACAATAAAAAACGAGTAAAAATATAAAATAGCCGAAATGATCGGGCACCGCGATAATAGCCGAAATGATTGGGCCATCGCGACTTTCGCGATATGAAAAGCAGAAAAGATAGAGTATCGTGGAAATAAAAAAATAAAATAAAATAGAATTTCCTCTGCCCTGCAGGTGAGTCTACACCGATTCCTGTATACAATCCATGGGCACAAATAAAAAAGGGAACCATATTTTCCCACCAGGCGCCGTCAAAGGGAGATCCAAGTCTCGACGGCAACAACCACAGTCTAGAGATCAGTTCGGCGTTCCTTCTCACTCCAGCAGGATGCAGACTCAATGTCAACAAAGACCCCAGGGTCAAAATAAAATGGAGCCATGGCAAATTCCTAGCTCCAAGTCTTGGCGGTTCACATACGACCTATAGACTACCCCGACATTCTTCTCATTACAGCAGACGCAATGTTAACAAAGGCTCCAAATAGCTGAACCAAAAAGGAGTGACGACAAAATCCCAGCTCCAGCTCAACATTCTTCTCGTTACAGCAGACACAATGTCAACAAAGGCTCCAAATAGCCAAACCAAAACGGAGTAGCGACAAAATCCCAGCTCCGACTCGACATTCTTCTCGTTACAGTAGACGCAATGTCAACAAAGGCTCCAAATAGACAAATCAAATTGAAGCAATGGTATATTCCCAGCTTCAGGGTCTCGACGGAAAGTCATATACAGCCTAAGAGACTATCGGAGATCATCTCACACCAGTGCGGAGTGGTTATGACTCATCGGGGCTCCAAACCGAGCCTAACCTCAAGTAAAAAACGACATGGCAAATTCCTAACGCTTGCTCTTCCGACGGTCATATAGCCTAAGGAGATTACATGAAGACGTCTTGTCCAGCCCTCTAAGGGATCAGAGACACGATAGTCGCGGGGCCACTCGAACAGCAATGTAAAGACTGCATATCGGGGAATGCATCAGCCAACACGACGGTACCATGGACTAAAAACCTAGTACCACAAAACCTAACGGACCTTTGTCGCAAAGAGCAGGGGTTATCTATAACGTTAGGACAAGTTTGCCTATAAGACCAAGGGAGGTAAACTAAACAAACTCCGAAATGAGTCCATAAACTTGAGACTCCGGAGTGAGTGAATAAACTACAAACTCCGAAATGAGTCCATAAACTAGAGACTTCGGAATAAGTGAATAAACTACAAACTCCGAAATGAGTACATAAACTAGAAAATCCGAAATGAGTGAATAAACTACAAGCTCCGAGATGAGTACATAAACTACTTCACATCAAGTCAAGAAATAGAAAGGTGCAACCCATGGACCTCAGGGCTCAGAATTACATAAGTGAGATTTGAGTTAATGGTAGATGACGACGTTTGTGTCTGCTCGCTATCTTCTCAGATCGAAATTCTAAAAAGTTGCAACACCTTGAGACCAACGCATGCTATGCAAGGCAGTAGGAAGAACACTTGATTCACACCCGTTTAAACGCTCATTTACAACTACATACGTACTTGAATGGAAATAGTGTTCAGAGCATGCTGATTTATATATGCGTGAGAAGGATTAGTGCATGACACGAGCACGACAGTGGCGTTTGCACTTAGCAAAAAATTTTAAAGGTAAAGTATAAAGCTCATGTGCAGATGCAAAACACACAAACGAATATGCGATGAAGATGAAACATTCAACAGTCAACGATAAAAGAAATGCATTAAAATAAACATCCTACTCTACTGGGAAAAGATCACCAAATATGGGATACGAGATACAGGGGTTAACAAACAATAAACAAAATTCTCCAACTCCCTCTCTGCCTTCTCCACCATGTCGAAGAGGCGATCTTCGCGAGGATTCACTCCCCAGCGGTCAGCGCCGTGCTCATCAGCGAAGGCAAATATGATGGCCCTCTGAGCCTGTATTTGGCTCAGCAACTGAACCGAACGATCCCTCAAAGGCTGGGTAATCAAATACGCCTCGTGGAAGCACTCGATCTTGTCATCCACCGCGTCGAGAATTGCCGGAGTCATCTCCTCCGGATGAGAGGGAATGTCAGTAAGCACAGATAGGAAGATCATCCGGAGCCAAATGGATCCTATAGGAAGAGGAGAACCCCTACGAGTCAGGAGCTCATACATCACCATGTCGCTTTGGTCGTTGGTAAAAGGGGATCTGCTAACCGTGCAGCGAAACGAGGAATAATTTCCTCGACAGGTACCTCCTATGGTTGCCGACGAGCATGGGGACGATTGCAAGCCATGACTTTTGGTTTGTTTCTTAAAAAAGAAAAAGAAAAATGGTTACCTTGAGTCCTGTTAAAAGAAATAGGTTTCTCTTTGAGAAGGAGGAGGAAGACATAGCTTCAGATTATAAAGAGAAGTATTCAAGTCTAGGCACAGGAAATTATGTGCATGGTGGAACTATTTCCAAGGCGAGGAAAAAGAGTATGGGAAAAGAAGAAAGTTGACTCATAGAAATCATAGCAAGAAGGTAAAACGATTCTAGCGCTTCACGTGCATGTCACGTGAGCGCCGGCGCCTTAGAATCAGTGATAGCGCTCCATGCGCGTACCATGCGGGCACCGGCGCCAATCTTTAGAACCTATAACAGCGCCTCACGCGCATAGCACGTGAGCGCCGAAACCAGTTTTTTTTATATATGAGTAACTACTACTTCACGTGAGGCACATATGAGCAGTGGTATAAAAGAAGGGAAAGTTTTGTCATTCATACTTAGGAAAATTTATACATTGGTATAATAATAAAACAAAAACATCATCAAAATGTTTACAACGGCAAGACACTAAATTCCGGACATGGGTTTAGGAATTCAGAAGCAAGTCCGAGTAAAATGCTTCTAGCTTCTCTGACCATTTTCTTATGCATTTTCTCACGAATGGAAGTGTCAGAATTCCCGCTGATATCGTCCGTCCTCTGGTAGGCAGATATTATCGCCATTTGTTGGAAGACGCGATGCAGAACATCAATGAGATCATCCCACCGCCTCTTTGAAACCGAGCCCATCAGATATACTGAATGCACCTTATCTTCGGCATCATCAAGTGCTTCAAGCGGCATAGTCTCGTCAAGTCTAAGAAGTGCTTCCCAAATCGCCTTCATGATAATTTTCAAAAGAGCGGAACGACAGGGGAGTAGTCAACCGTTGTAATCATCAAAACGACGCATCACTTCAGCGCATTGGGCGTCCGTAAACTCCTGGTCTTGACGGCGGCCTTGGACGCGAATGTCTTCATAAGAGATAATCTCGTCAAGATCATACAGATAAGAAGCTATAGTATCTGGAAAGAAAATTCAGTAAAAGGTTAGCAATAAAAATATCAAGATTCTTAGAATCTAAAATAAAAATAGTGGTAACACCCCATCAACGATGGGGCAACCACTCATTAAAAATAAAATCCAAAAGGATTCTCACTTAATGAGAAAACATCATTAAACTCTGGAGTTAAACTCCCTCGAGAACTGTGTTCTGCAAATAGATTTCAAATCTATCAAGAAAATTAGGAAGGGAATAAAATTCCCAAAAGAATTTCTTTAAAAGAAATTCTTCAGAGTCAATCTCTGTAGAACAATGGGATAACATCCTAAAACTCCGCTAAAGAAAGGGAATTAAATTCCAAATAACCGTAAAAAAAAAAGTTTCTAACAGGGTAAAACCCTAAAAGATCTTTAAGATCTACAATCTACTCAAGTAAATTTTTTTATCTCTAAGAGATCATTGCAAAAGAAGAGCAAAACTCTGTTAATGGGTTAAAAAACCCTAAAACATGAAGAAATTCCTTCGAGAGTTTCCTCAGACATTAAGACATGGTCATGATTCTTACCAAACTTTGACAGAGTTTTGACTCTAAAAGAGTTTCTTTGAACATAGATCTGAGCTCTAAAAGGAAAATTAAATTCTCAAGAAAAGAGAAAGGCTAGAGAAGATGAACAACAGCCATCTCAAGGGCCAAAGGCCCTATTTATAAGACTTTAAGAGAGGGTTCAACTCCCCAGGAGATCGAACGGTGGAAAAAGGTGCCACCGCTACACTCACGTGTGAGCCACATGAGCGCAATGGTGGGGGGCATTTGTTTCTCCCAATAAAAGAGCAAAGCTCAGATCCAAAATTTTTAAAAAGGTAGCACCTCACGTGCCTTCCAAGAGGGCACCAGCGCCTGCACGTGCTCTTCACGCGGGCGCCAACATGCAAAGCACATAAAGGAATTAAAACTAATTAGCGCCCGCGTGCACAACACGTGACAGACGACGCCCAGGTAGAATTAAATTCTACTCTCTATTATATAGAGCCGTTGGATCAAAGATCCAACGGAGATGATAAATCATCAAGACTCAGAATTAAAATTCTGTTGAGAGGAAATATTCCTCAAATCTTTCTAAAAAAAGAAAGATACCTTCGGTCGGATCATAGAATAAAATTCTATGCCTTCTGTAAAACAGAGGACCGTTAGATTAAAAATCCAACGGCGCTTAAAAATCACCGTTTTGCAGAATAAATTCTGTGCAAGGGAAAATATTTCCCCAATTTTTTTTCTGTAAAACGGAAACCCTTGGATCAAAGATCCAATGGTGGGTAAAAATACCTAAATCAGTTAGGATCTCTTAATGAGAGATTTCTTCAAAAACTAATTAACAAACTCACCTCTACTACAAAAAGGACCTAAGACTTCAAGTCTAAAGAGGAAGAACCCCCTATAAGCTTTAAAAAAAAGGAGAAAGCTTAAAAAAGAACAGAGAATTAAATTCTTGAGGAAGAAGAGCTTCCTTGTTGGAAATTTTAGGTAAATAAAAAAGATATATATAAAAAGGTAAAAATATATACCTACTGGAAGGTTTAGCCCTTTTCAAAGAACTGAGTTCTTTCTCTAGATCTGAGATCTACAAGACAAGTCTCTCATATGATGAGAATTTAATCCTCATTGGGAAGAACTTGTTTCTTGAGAATCAAAGATTCATCTACAAAATAAAGATCACATTGATCATTAAGTGAGAAAAGAACCCAGCGACTAGCGCCCCACGTGCCCCTCACATGGACGCCATAGAGGAGAGTGCTT
Organism: Agapanthus africanus; assembly: GCA_030015575.1. Taxonomy (NCBI): domain Eukaryota; kingdom Viridiplantae; phylum Streptophyta; class Magnoliopsida; order Asparagales; family Amaryllidaceae; genus Agapanthus; species Agapanthus africanus. The sequence goes on along the minus strand of CM057349.1, from coordinate 400,936,249 downwards.
ACCACTTAATGAGCGGCGCCCTGCGCCCAGCGCCCCACGTAACCCTCATGTGGGCACCACAGAATGGAAGAGTGCTTAGCATTCACTAGGCCGTGCTTAGCGCCTAGTGCCTCACGTGGGCACCATAAAGAGTGCCTAGCACTCCATACAAAGACAAAAGGGGTAAAGTGTTTAACACTTATTGGGCAATCCCCATGAATAAAGGGCCACATGATTATATGTGAGCGTCAGAACAAATATAAGTGCTCAGCTCTTTTTGTACAAAAAGGGGACTGATTATACAGAGCCCAAAAAAGTGCTTGGCACTTTTCAATAAAAAAAAACTGAATGGACCAAGCCCAAGTTGGCTAGGTCCCCTGAGGATAGAACCTCCTTGATTCAGACCAACCGAGCCTATATGCTCATGATTTCCCAAACAGATCTTAGTCCCAAATACGACTATTGATCTTCCAACTGATGATATCCAAAACGATACCCATCCCACATCCTCCCGAGGAAATCTTAGTCTCAAACATGACTAACGACTCATAGGGTCACCATAACCCGTTTCCCTCAAATATGGGATTTGGTTTAAGGGTACATCCCTCCACACTTCTGATATACGTCGTTATAATTCTTCAACTTCTTCAGAGAGATGATGGGTCCCGACAACCAACAATTTTTTAGTGCATTCCCAAACCGTCCAAACCAACATGCACACCTCAAATCAGACCGCATCCCATACTGGGTGCATTCCATATCACCCCTGTTCATTCCGTCACGTAACAAATACGTACGCGCGCAAGATGAACACATTGGACCACTACGTCCTTAAACTGGGAAGGGACCGAAATGTCCTTAAACCAATATACGCCTCCAAAATGGCGATAAGGGACCGAAATGTCCTTAAACTAATATTCGCCTCCAAAATGGTGATAATGGACCGAAATGTCCCTAAACTAAGACAACAGAGCCCAAATGCTCTCTTGTTGGATCTGAAACAAAAATGATCCTAACACTCTGTTGAGTAGATCTTAGTCTCAAAATTTGACTATCGTATCTTTACCAAAACATCAACCGAGTCCCAACTGCTCACATACATTTAAGTCGATTTTAATCTCAAACCAGATTAACGATCCTTAAATAAAACAAACCCAAATCTAAGATATACGGATTTGGACTAATCCATGCCCTACGGGCGTCGACATAAATTAGTCTCCGTATATAGTCCATAGGCAACCCAAACTAAAAATAAACAAACACACAGACACGAAGTGAACTTCTGGAGCAGGAGAAAGTGGTTATCGCGATGTGGTAACGTAATTAACTGTAGGGGCTTGCGCCTGCAAGGAAGAGCGTCCCCACAATAAAAAACCCTCGGAAACGAGGGGGAATCTGACGAAGTCTGCTACAATAGCCTCATCCGTCCAAACCTCCGATATATGGTGCCATAAATCAACTTGGTATCTTCCGAGAGGTGGAAAGATAAATCCAAATACCATATGGCCCTAAAATTCAGGCCAGACGTCCTAACGTTAGGTCGTGTCTTTCTGCGGTGAACATGCTTTTAGATCCACAGCGTTTGTTGGGCAGGAAGCTACCCGCTGCGGATGGACCGAACAAGAAGCTGCTCGGTGGCCTCATGAGGAGGGCTTCAGATCCACAGCGTTGATGGGCAGGAAGATACCCGCTGAGGATGAGCTGAGCAGGAATATGCCCGGCCGTCTCGTGGTGAGGGCTTTTAGATCCACAACGTTTGTTGGGCAGGAAGCTACCCGCTGAGGATGAGCTGAGCAGGAAGCTGCTCGGTGGCCTCATGATGAGGGCTTTAGATCCATAGCGTTTGTTGGGTAGGAAGCTACCCGCTGCGGATGAGCCGAGCAGGAATCTGCCCGGCCCTCTCGTGGTGAGGGCTTTTAGATCCACAGCATTTGTTGGGCAGGAAGCTACCCACTGTAGATGGACCGAGCAGGAAGCTACTCGGCGGTCTCATGAGGAGGGCTTTAGATCCACATCGTTGATGGGCAGGAAGCTACCCGCTGAGGATGAGCTGAGCAGGAGTCTGCCCGGCTGCCTCGTGGTGAGGGCTTTAGATCTACAGTGTTGATGGACAGGAAGTTACCCGCTGAGGATGAGCTCAGCAGGAATATGCCCGGCCTCCTCGTGGTGAGGGCTTTTAGATCCACAGCGTTTGTTGGGCAGAAATCTACCCGCTGCGGATGGACCGAGCAGGAAGCTACTCGGTGGCCCTGCAATAAGTTATAGCATGGAAACAGAGAGAAGTAGTTCATAATGCAGGGAAGCAAGAATTTTTATGATTAAAGAAAATACAGATTCAATGATTTAATTTAAACTCTCATGTATCAAACGAACGGATTCGGCGGGTGTCCTCATTGCTCGGACTTGGGTCATTTGGTGACGACCATGATCTGCCATATTGTTAGCTCTTCGGCTGTAATTTGGCCGACTTGCCCCCTATCTGCTTGACGTTTGTCTCGCAGGTATTTCGCCAAGTGACCGGAGTGGATCAGCTCTTCGATGTAATCGTGCAGCTGTTTACAATCCTCAGTCGGATGTCCTTGCAATCGGTGATAGGCACAATACGGGCCTCGTGGCCGTTTGCCCGTGGTTCGGGTATCTGGCGGGAGCCTGAAGAACCTCTTGCCCTTAGCTTCCTCCAACGGCTCGGCCTGGGAAATGTTCAGAGGGGTGTACTCCTGGAACCTCGGGGAATAAATTCTCGGATGATCGTCTTTCCTTTTCTCTTCCCTGTCCCTCTTCTTCCGGTATTATTGGTCGGCTCGGGACAGGTTTGAGTTTACTTCTGACTTGAGCTGAATTTCTCGCTCGGTCCAGGCTTTCACTTTGGCCATGGTCTTAGGTTGTGTCTGTTCCCGCAAAAAAAATTTCGCAAAAGAGCCCAAGGTATCAAATGGCAGCGATACGTTTAAGAAAATGTGAATCAGTATTCTCCGGGCCGCATTTTGATGAACTCCCTAATGAGAAACAACTAAATTCTAATGGTACCAAAAGTGTCTCGAAAAAGCCTTCGATTTGATATATTATGGGCCTCATAATTCATCCGGGATCAAAAGTTATAAGGCATCACGTGACCGGGCAACACGTGCCCACACGTGACCGGGCATCACGTGCCCACACGTGACCGGGCATAACGTGCAGATACGTGACCATTTACAGACAAAGCCTGTAGGCACTGAATAAAATAAATAATTGGAAATAATTAATCAGTGGGGTCACGTGCCAACACGTGATGGGCATTTAAACCCAATGAAAAGAATTAAAGGTATAATAAAATAACAAGGAAAAACCCCAATGGGGCATCACGTGCCAACACGTGACCAAGGGTCACGTGCTGACACGTGATAATTCCTGAGTTTTTTAAAACAATAGAATTAAATTCTGATCAAATGCTTAATCAGGGGGTCACGTGCCAACACGTGATGGGTTCCTAAAGATCTATGAATTAATAGAATTAAATTCTAATTAAGAGGGAATCAAAAACCCTAACTGGAAAAATATTTCTCTAAATCATTCCAAACAAAAAAGATGGTGCTCTGTAAAATGGAGCACCGTTAGATTAAAAATCCAATGGTGATTAAAAATCACCAATTTATGGAAAGATTTTATACAAGGAAAGATTTCTCTAAAATTTGCCAGGAATAACAGATAAAAGATCTTTTGGATTAAAAATTCAATGGTGAATAAAATACACTGAGTGATCTAAAAGATCATGTTGGTTACAAAAAACAACCAAAATCTTTCAATGAAAGATTGACTAAACAAATTAATTCTTTTCTTTCTCCTATAAATAGGAGCCAAGAAGAGAAGAGAGGAGATCTATTTTTTTGGGAAATATACAACAACAGAGAGTAAAAAGAGAGGAGAATTTAATTCTCAAGAGAGAAAAAGAAGATCTCTTCAGAAAAAGAAAACCCTGGGTAAGAAAGGGAAAGAGATCTAAGCTCCATAAAACAAAAAGAGAATTTAATTCTCAATTTAAGAGTTTAACTCTTCTGAATAAGAACTTAGTTCTTCCTTTGGTTGAAGATCTATATAAGCAGATTTCCCCACAAGTTGACAATTTAATTCTCATCGGGGAGATTCTGCCATGCAGATCCAAAACTTAGAGGGAGAATTGAGTTTTGAGAATTTAATTCTCCCAAATTCATAGGAATTTAATTCCTCCAAATGAAACTAGGGTTTAACCCTATATGAGAATTTAATTCTCCCAAATTCATAGGAATTTAATTCCTCCAAATGAAACTAGGGTTTAACCGTATATAAGAATTTAATTCTTCCAAATACACAGGAATTTAATTCCTCTAAGCAGAACTAGGGTGCAACCCTATAAAAGAATTTAATTCTTAAAAACAAGAGACTTAAAGCTCTCCATGCACATAAAGATCAAAGTATCCAACGTGATCACGTGGTAACACGTGACCCTCATCCTCAATGAGTAAAAAAAAGAAGGAACAAGACTAGATCACGTGTCCCGACGTGACCCTTAAATAGATCCCTCAAAATGAGAAAGAAAGTGCATGAAGGCAATGCCTCACGTGCTCACACGCGACTCTCAAAACAGAATGGAATAAATCCACATCCTCACGTGTCCCCACGTGACCCTTAATAAACACTTTAATAATCAATGCATGGGTACCCATCACGTGCCCACACGTGATGGTCTGAAGACCAAAAGTGTTTAACATTTATCTGAATATTCTGAGAACAAAATAAAGGAAGACTGGCCCCATCTTCATATGCCTCACGTGACCCCACGTCACAAATTCAATTTTATTGTTTAACACTACTTTAACCGCCTCGTCCTTAGTGTTTAATACTATTTTCAGCACATCACGTGGGAGCACGTGATCGCCAAATATCCTCTAGTGTTTAACATTATGTTAAAAACCAAGCTTAGCCTAAATTGGCTAAGTTTTCCAGAAGCAAATTCCTCCTTCAACTGAACCTCAAAATTGGTCAGTTCATATGATATGCAAAGTCAAGCCCAGAGCTATAATGGATGGTTAGTGCTCAGCCAAAGACAAAATGTTGTCAGAGCCCCCCAAACCCCTGTTTTGCATTCCTAAATAATGGGAGGGCTAAACCCAGACAAATGTTTAACAGTCCAACAAGGGGCCAACATTTCGAATCTAATTGGACTTAGCCCAAGTTGGTCATAAGTCCTCAATTCAGATTTAACTGAGCCAATGTGCTTATAATCTAATTAATTGATCTTAGTTCCAAATTGGACTACAGATTTCCCAATCAATTTTGGTTAAAGGGTATATCTCTTCACTCCTCTAATATTTGTCGTTGTTGTTAGTTGTATGTATGCCCTAGAGGCCAGTATTGTACAGATGATGTATATTATATTGGATGCTTGGACATATATAGAGATGACTTTCTTGCTCGATATGATAATATGCTATCTGGTTGCTCTTTATCTTAACATGTATACTAGTCTCTTTAAACTGTCTTATAGTTACATGTTGGTAAAGCCCTTAGGATGTGTACTTGACTACCTGGACTATGATACAGATCATACTAGTAGGGACATGGTAGTCCATAAGTACATCCTTCAAGGTCCCTAGCCGTGGGTGTATCGAGACGGGGCATCGATATACCAGAGTAGACTAGCGTATACGCCTCTCGACCCATGAGATGGGCGATGGATGATCCCATATCCATTGGTGTTTGACATCAGAGATGGTATACGGGTGCTCAGTGGAGACTGGGTACACTGGGCGGACTCGCCGAGAACTCCGAGATGGTATTATACCTCACGTCAGATGGCAGTTCTCAGGTGAAACTTGTGCAGGTTAGTCTGTAGACCCGAGATCGTCATAGAGTCTTGTGTGATTCCCACTGTGCTTTGATCTCCACCTTACCACGTCCATGAGGGCGTGCAAAACGGTGGTCTTTGGGTACAGTCCCGAGTCACATGGAGGCAATGAGCGATAGGAGGGGTTTCTTCTCTCCCGGTATTGGGGGTTGATGTTGCGCAGTACTCGATTGGCTGTAACAGGGAAGTCCCTGGCCAGGGCTGATCAGAGATTTGCTGGTAGGTGTTACCAGTAGTTTCTCGACCCGTTATGAGCCTCACATCAGCATGACTTATCGGTTATTGGGGTCTGACGTTTACCACCCCTAGACTTGATATGCGACGTATCAGACGAACAGACCGGACTGTACGGTAAGTGTTACTGGTTGGATTCACAAGAGTGTGAGCGGGCTAGCTCGTCGATCTTCTGATCGCTCAATACCCGGATGGCCGTTACGTTTAGCAGACCGCTTGCGGCTTGTGGGTGCTTGATATGATCATCATCTGCTACCGGCGTATTGACGAGTCTTTAGAGTCCTACACAGAGGTTTCCTGGCTCAAGCGAAACGAAATAGGAGCGCATATGAGATATGTGCAGGACCGAGAATAATGCGTGTATGTGATACCGCATTTCATTCTCGCAATATATGTTTCGATTGGTTATATTCGATATGACCTAGTTATCGAATCATTGATTCGATAAATCGATACATTGGATTCTAGTCGGTTATGTGCGACATGACCGGATCATTGAATCAAATGTTGATTTAATGATTTAATGTATAATTATATTTTTGATATATTGCATTGCATTAACTAGTATTGGTTCACTTTATATGGATTTTCTCACTTGATGTGCAAGAAGTATATGTGATATACTTTTGTGCACATATTTGTATCATGTTTGATGATACTTGATCATTTTGTTAAGTGTAAAGAATTAAAACCATGGTTAAGTGTTGATTAGGGTTTTGCATATTCATTTATTTATTTATTTGAAAAGGATTATGATGAGAATGGTGGCTTTCTTTATTTTAAGTTGAAGCTTCATGAAGCTTTGACTTTTGTAACCATTCTTGTCTTCATGCTTAACCCTAACTCATCCAAGTAACCATGGTCTATTCTCTACACTTAACTCTAGTTAGCTTATGATAAGTATTGAATTATTATTCATTTTAACTCAACACTTATCATATTCTTTCTTCTTCTTCATCTTCATCTTCAAGAAAGAAAGCTTGATGCCATCAATGGCAACTTGAGCTAAAGTGAGAGAAATCCAATTCTAAAGTGAACCCACCTCCTATTTCTTCACCCTCTACCTCTTGCCAAGTTGTTTTGGGTGTTTTCTTCACATGTTTCACAACTTGGTGAAGTTGGAGCTTGAACTTGTGCAACCTCGACGTAGATCATCTTCGGCACGAAGCCGACGACCTATTCCGCTCATTTCTCCGATGAAGCCGACGCGAGAGTCCGAGATTCGAGATGGACAGCGAGGGGACCACTACGTGGAGCTAAGGAAGTGGAGAACCGGATCTATAAAGGTTGTAGTCTCTCTCCTTTAGTTAAAGTGTTAACTAGTTTCGTATTTCGCCTAAACATCTAGTCTACGATCCGTATTAGGGTTTCTCGGCACCCATAAAATTTTAAATTGGAATGGTTGATGCCTTGTGAGACCTCTATAGTGTGCCTAGGAACCCTACAGTGATATCAGAGCTACTAGGCATTGGATGTCGACCTATGGGGGGTTCTCACTGTGTGACAGTGTGGCGAAGCATAGGCTCTTACCCCCAGGGTGTCCCGAGACCGGAAGGTGTTCCGGCGGGTTGTAGTCCTCGCGAGGGGGCATGCTTAAAAAGTAGCTGCTGAGGGACCCGTGGGTGCCACGGTGACCCCATTGGATGGGGTGGCTGCCTGACCTACAGTGGTATCAGAGCCTAGCTAGAGCCTTAGGCGAAGTCTAGACCGAGTTTGAAGTCCGAACGAACCCGAAACCCTAAAACCCATGAGCTCTCTGGACTTTTTCTAAAATCTGGGATTTTTCCATATTAAAAATGCTTAAAAAATTCAGCAAAGAATTCTAAGAATTACGATGTAATTTGTTTCCAATGAACAATACACTGTGCGGCGGAACCGCGGCAGAAGCATGGCTTCTGCGGCGGTTCCGCGGCTCTATGGTGACGTCAGCCCTAATTTTTTGCACAGTAATTCCTGATAAATTATGCTGAGTTTTCTGGGAATTTTTAAATTGACTCAAGGGTTGAGTGCTCTGGGGTTGTATTGGGAATCGACGATTCGATCGGATTATCAAACCTTGTCTAAGTGTTTTTCCGGATAACTTTAGAATATGTTAAAAAGTTGGATACGGATATAAATACCCAAGTTTTTCCCTGCCGGAAAAATTCCAAGTGTTGGATTTTTCTGTGGTTTAAAGACGTTCTGAGTAGTGCAAGTAACGCGATGGTCCCTCTAGAAGACAACAAACCTTAACTCGATTATGTGACCGTCTTGAACTACCCTTTGAACCTTCGGGTTTGGGGCAGTACGGCGTGCCACATGTGAGGCGTTGGCTTAACCCTTCTATGGCTGGACCGTTGGTACTGACGCATGAAGTGAATGTCTTTGAACTTATTTCATGTGTTGATCGGTGTCGGGAAAACTTGGGTGTTCGAATGTTCGATCGGAAAGTTTGATATATTCTATTTATCCGGAATTGGATACAATAATTGGAATTCACAAACAGTTATGAGATAACTGGATGAATGTTATAAATCTAGCGGTTTAGTTTCACTTGATATCGAAAAGAGTTTTCGATAATGGGACTAAAATGCGGGGTTTATAACTGTTAGGCATGTGATGTCTAAGTATTTCATTTGATTAGGCATGTGATGTCTAAAGAGGTTGCAGATTCCAACTGTTGTAGTTTTACACTTTCTTTTCTGTGACCGTAAGTGTAATATGTGATATCGCTGGTTTCGTTGCTATATGTCAACGACAATTGGGATGTGCATATTTACTTACGTTGATGACATGTGATGTTATGTGTTGCTGGATATGTCATATTGGATTGTCGTGTTCGAATAGCCGGGGGTTTTTATGTGAGATGAGTGTTTTTCATTTTCATTCATGTAAAAACTTGTATGTAATATTCTTTTATTTAGGGCACTTCCAGGTTGCGGAAGTTGTCACCCTTTGTATATTATTTACTTTTCCGCATTAGGATAGACCTAAGGAGGGGAGCACAAGTAACCGGGTTCTAGGGTTCAGTGGGAGACCATCTCGAGGAGTCGAGTCCGGGTCTCCTAACCCTAGAATTGGTAGGGTTGCTTGCCGCTCTCGTAGGGGTCTAGGGGTGTGGGATTGGCTATTCATCACGACCGTGGAATCCGTGTTCTATACTGGCTCGTATTGAAAACACGGACGTCCTAGTATATCCAATGTTTCATATGTTTCTTCTGCTGCGATATCTGTGATGTGATCATGTGATGTTCTGTGATAGATACTATATATAGTATATATGATATATTATATAGACGTTACTTATGTTTTGCACCCGCACTAGCCCTGCCCTGCTCTGTCGTTAGTTACCTAACCTAACGGTGCACGAGGGGACATCGAGGCGAATGCGGATGGCATAAGTGTACGTCGTATTTATCTGTGATGTTTAGGTATTTAAATGATGGGAATTCATTAATGTGATTAATGAAAGAAAAGAAACCTAAGATGTTGTAGAATCAAATTTTAAACAAAACAGGTAGCTACAGTTCTTGCTTTGCATAGCGGTATATATGATATACCCTGCACCTTATTCGATGAGGAAAGGACCGAGATCCCTTCACCGGGAGTGACTCCTTTAGCAATAACTGGCAGATGCTACACACTCGGTTTGACTTTTGATTGCTTCTATAGTTTCTGCTTTGCACAGTGATATATATGATATATCCCGCACCTCATTCGACGAGGAAAGGGCCGACGATCCCTTCACCGGGAGTGACCCCTTTAGCAAAACTAGAAAAACCTCAAAATCACTCCATTTTAAAACTTCATTTGATTCTACAACGATATCAAGTTCATTACGCAATAGGTTTTCAGAAAAACCTGTCGTAGCCCTCCGTCATTTCAGATAAGAACTGTTTAGTATTCGTGCTGCGTTTGTTGGCCTTTGTCAAGACGTAGTGTGCGGTAGCTGAATAGTGATTATCTGCTTATGCATATGATGCAGATTGTTTCAGGGTAGTCGTGCGACCTTGTTGGCCTTTGTCAAGGGCCGTGCGGGTGGGTTTGATTCAATCATGAAATGACGGGTTGAACTTGACTAGCATGCTATGATTTGTTGGCCTTTGTCAAGGTCATAGGACGCTAGGGGCAAAACATTATCGGGAATTTCAAGTGTTGAAATTTGCAATGAGATTGCATACTTTCTATGAGATAGTTGGATCCCGATACCCACTGCGAGTAAGAGTTACTCCTGGGAGAGTTTTACATATTACAATTAGCCGATCAAGTAGGTGTCTAGAAAGGTGTTAACGAGGTTACGCCTCTGGGAAAATGAGGTTTACATTAATTAGGTTCGTGCGAAAGCACGGGGGACCTCCCTCAAAGTACCGACACTGGCCTGGCTGAAAGATTGGCGAACTTGTAGTGTGTAATTAATCCCGGCTAGTCTTTCCTTTTAGGGTTTGAAGGAAGATTTGATAAAAAGCAGTGGGAGCCATCCTGATTAGATAAGATAATAACCAATCTGATCTTGCACGAGCTTACGCTAAAGTGTTTTCTTCTCTCTCTCTCCAGGTAGCGACTATTTCATGCCCTAATAAAGATAATAATATGGATGTATTGACCGAACCCGCATGTTATACTGTGCTGGGGAACATTGGTTCCGTTCTTTCCTATAAAAGTTATAGGACTGAACAGGATATAGGGGAATACCAGGATTCCCATGCCACCCGATTGAAGAAAGTACATGATGATGCATTTTCTTCGGGTGTGTTCGTTACAGAGAACTGTTTCTCCATTTGCCCTACGTCCTGGGTATTAGATACCGGCTCAGGATCCCATATATGTAATCAGTTACATGGGCTTAGAAAAGGTAGAGAACTTGGAGAAGGTGATAAAGACATTAGAGTTGGAAATGGTGCAATTATTGCAGCTAAGACTGTCGGGGAATATCACCTTGTATTACCAACTGGTAATACATTGGTTCTGAACGAATGCTATTACATGCCGAACCTGATATGCAACATTATATCGGTTTCTTTATTAAGTAAAGAGGGATATAATTTTGTATTACAGGATAATGTTATGAACATTTTCCATAACCAAAAGTTGGTTGGATCAGGCACGTTGTGCAATGGCATTTATGTTCTAAATCAATCAACAGTTCTGAACATAACAAACACACACAAGAGGAAGAGTTTTGAACTGAACGAATCCTTCTTGTGGCATTGTAGACTGGGTCACATCAATGCGACACGACTAGCTAAGTTGCATAAAGATGGATATTTAAATCCGTTTGAATTTTCATCCTATGACACTTGCCAGTCATGTCTCAAAGGCAAGATGACCAAAACTCCGTTTACGGGACACGGAGAAAGAGTTACCGAACTCTTGGGACTGATACATAGTGATGTATGCGGTCCCATGTCTACACATGCCAGGGATGGTTCTTCATACTTCATTACATTCACTGACGATCTCTCTAGGTTCGGGTATGTGTTCCTGATGAAACATAAATCAGAAGCTTTTGAGAAATTTAGGGAATATAAACAAGAAGTTGAGAACCAAACCGGAAAAAGTATTAAAATCCTACGATCTGATCGAGGAGGAGAATACTTAAGCAATGAATTCCTGGACTTCCTAAACGAGAATGGGATTCTCTCTCAGCTTGCTCCTCCTTATACACCACAGCACAACGGTGTATCGGAGCGGAGAAATCGCACCCTATTAGATATGGTGCGCTCTATGATGAGTACAGCTGAGTTACCTATTTCCTTCTGGGGTTATGCACTGGAGACAGCAGCATACCTATTGAATCAAGTTCCATCTAAATCTGTACCTACCACACCATATGAGATATGGAGTGGGAAGAGACCATGTCTTAAACGAGTTAAGATATGGGGTTGCCCGGCCTATGTCAAAAGGCAAAATCCGGACAAGCTCGAGGCACGGTCAGTTCTATGTAAGTTTGTGGGATATCCCAAACATTCACATGGATATCTTTTCTACCATACAGAGGAACAAAAAGTGTTTGTTTCTCGACATGCCACCTTTTTAGAAAAGGAATTTCTTGCAAAAGAAATTAGTGGGGATATGGTAGAACTGGAAGAAATTCCGGCTACACAAACTCAAACTGAAGATTTAGTGGAACCAGAGGATTCAGTAGTACCCGACGAACCCCAGCCTCTCCGCCGATCTAGTAGGGTTCCTCGCCAACCTGAGAGATACTACGGTTTTCTCATGGACGGTGGGAGCGAGGATTGCATCATGGAGGATGATGACCCAACTAGCTTCGAGCAGGCCATCACGAGTGGGGACTCAGTGAAATGGCTGGATGCTATGCGGTCCGAGATGGAATCCATGTACACCAACAAAGTATGGACTTTGGAAGTTGCTCCTGAAGGGGTAAAACCCATTGGGAGCAAATGGATCTTCAAGAAAAAACTTGGTGTAGATGGGAAAGTGGAGACTTTCAAAGCTAGACTTGTAGCAAAGGGTTTTCGTCAAAGATCAGGTGTGGACTATGATGAGACCTTTTCTCCAGTGGCTATGCTTAAATCCATCCGGATCATGCTTGCCATCGCTGCATATCATGATTACGAAATCTGGCAAATGGATGTTAAGATCGCCTTTCTAAATGGTGATTTAGAAGAGTGCGTGTACATGACTCAACCAGAGGGCTTCGTAGATAGTGGGAGCAGCGGGAAGGTGTGCAAGCTGTTTAAATCCATTTATGGATTAAAGCAAGCATCGCGGAGTTGGAACATCTGCTTTGACGTCGTTATCAAAGAGTTTGATTTCGTCAAAAATCCAGATGAACCTTGTATCTACAAGAAGGTGGCAGAGAGTAAGGTTGTATTCCTCGTATTGTACGTGGACGACATACTCTTGATAGGAAATGATATTCCTATGCTGCAATCGGTCAAGCTCTTCTTATCACAAAGATTCTCAATGAAAGATCTTGGTGATGCCTCCTGCATATTGGGAATCAGGATCTATAGAGATAGATCCAAACGGATATTGGGATTGTCTCAATCCAGGTACATTGACACCATACTAAAAAGGTTTAGTATGGAAGAATCCAAGCGTGGGAACTTGCCCACGATCTCTGGAGTCACTCTCTCCAAAGAGATGTCTCCCAAGACTGATTTGGAGAGAGCTCGCATGCAAGGGATACCCTATGCTTCGGCTGTAGGCTCTATCATGTATGCGATGCTATGTACCAGACCCGATGTAGCATACTCACTAAGTGTAGTGAGCAGGTATCAAGCTGATCCTGGAGAGAGTCACTGGACAGCTGTGAAGAGTATTCTCAAGTACTTGCGAAGGACTAAAGAGATGCTCTTGGTGTATGGTAACGGAGAACTCCAAGTGGAGTCCTTTACCGATTCGAGCTTCCAGAGTGATAAGGACGACTCTAAGTCGCAGTCGGGATTTGTCTTTACCCTTTACGGAGGGGCGGTTAGCTGGAAGAGTTCCAAGCAGGAAACCGTGGCAGACTCGACGATGGAGGCTGAATACATCGCTGCCAACGATGCTGCTAAAGAGGCTGTCTGGATCAAGAAGTTCATTGCTGAACTTGGAGTGGTTCCATCCATTGAGCATCCAATACCTTTGTATTGCGATAACAATGGAGCGGTGGCTTTGGCCAAGGAACCCAGGTCCCATCAGCGATCCAGGCATATTCTGAGGCAGTATCACCTGATCCGGGAGATAGTTGATCGCCGGGAGATCGAGGTCAGGAGGGTTGACACGAAGAACAACACGGCGGATCCACTCACGAAGGCCATTCCCCAGATACAGTTTGAGAGACTCTTCGGGATGCTCGGTATGCGATACTACAGCAGCTGGCCCTAGTGCAAGTGGGAGATTGTTAGTTGTATATATGCCCTAGAGGCCAGTATTGTACAGATGATGTATATTATATTGGATGCTTGGACATATATAGAGATGACTTTCTTGCTCGATATGATAGTATGCTATCTGGTTGCTCTTTATCTTAACATGTATACTAGTCTCTTTAAACTGTCTTATAGTTACATGTTGGTAAAGCCCTTAGGATGTGTACTTGACTACCTGGACTATGATACAGATCATACTAGTGGGGACATGGTAGTCCATAAGTACATCCTTCAAGGTCCCTAGTCGTGGGTGTATCGAGACGGGGCATCGATATACCAGAGTAGACTAGCGTATACGCCTCTCAACCCATGAGATGGGCGATGGATGATCCCATATCCATTGGTGTTTGACATCAGAGATGGTATACGGGTGCTCAGTGGAGACTGGGTACACTGGACGGACTCGCCGAGAACTCCCAGATGGTATTATACCTCACGTCAGATGGCAGTTCTCAGGTGACACTTGTGCAGGTTAGTCTGTAGACCCGAGATCGTCATAGAGTCTTGTGTGATTCCCACTGTGCTTTGATCTCCACCTTACCACGTCCATGAGGGCGTGCAAAACGGTGGTCTTTAGGTACAGTCCCGAGTCACATGGAGGCAATGAGCGATAGGAGGGGTTTCGTCTCTCCCGGTATTGGGGGTTGATGTTGCGCAGTGCTCGATTGGCCGTTACAAGGAAGTCCCTGGCCAGGGCTGATCAGAGATTTGCTGGTAGGTGTTACCAGTAGTTTCTCGACCCGTTATGAGCCTCACATCGGCACGACTTATCATTTATTGGGGTCTGACGTTTACCACCCCTAGACTTGATATACGACGTATCAGACGAACAGACCGGACTGTACGGTAAGTGTTACTGGTTGGATTCACAGGAGTGTGAGCGGGCTAGCTCGTCGATCTTCTGATCGCTCAATACCCGGATGGCCGTTTCGTTTAGCAGACCGCTTGCGGCTTGTGGGTGCTTGATATGATCATCATCTGCTACCGGCGTATTGACGAGTCTTTAGAGTCCTACACAGAGGTTTCCTGGCTCAAGCGAAACGAAATAGGAGCGTATATGAGATATGTGCAGGACCGAGAATAATACGTGTATGTAATACCGCATTTCATTCTCGCAATATATGTTTCGATTGGTTATATTCGATATGACCTAGTTATCGAATCATTGATTCGATAAATCGATACATTGGATTCTAGTCGGTTATGTGCGACATGACCGGATCATTGAATCAAATGTTGATTTAATGATTTAATGTATAATTATATATTTGATATATTGCATTGCATTAACTAGTATTGGTTCACTTTATATGGATTTTCTCACTTGATGTGCAAGAAGTATATGTGATATACTTTTGTGCACATATTTGTATCATGTTTGATGATACTTGATCATTTTGTTAAGTGTAAAGAATTAAAACCATGGTTAAGTGTTGATTAGGATTTTGCATATTCATTCATTTATTTATTTATTTATTTGAAAAGGATTATGATGAGAATGGTGGCTTTCTTTATTTTAAGTTGAAGCTTCATGAAGCTTTGACTTTTGTAACCATTCTTGTCTTCATGCTTAACCCTAACTCATCCAAGTAACCATGGTCTATTCTCTACACTTAACTCTAGTTAGCTTATGATAAGTATTGAATTATTATTCATTTTAACTCAACACTTATCATATTCTTTCTTCTTCTTCATTTTCATTTTCAAGAAAGAAAGCTTGATGCCATCAATGGCAACTTGAGCTAAAGTGAGAGAAATCCAATTCTAAAGTGAACCCACCTCCTATTTCTTCACCCTTTAGCTCTTGCCAAGTTGTTTTGGGTGTTTTCTTCACAAGTTTCACAACTTGGTGAAGTTGGAGCTTGAACTTGTGCAACCTCGACGTAGATCATCTTCGGCACGAAGCCAACGACCTATTCCGCTCATTTCTCCGATGAAGCCGACGCGAGAGTCCGAGATTCGAGATGGACAGCGAGGGGACCACTACGTGGAGCTAAGGAAGTGGAGAACCGGATCTACAAAGGTTGTAGTCTCTCTCCTTTAGTTAAAGTGTTAACTAGTTTCGTATTTCGCCTAAACATCTAGTCTACGATCCGTATTAGGGTTTCTCGGCACCCATAAAATTTTAATTTGGCATGGTTGATGCCTTGTGAGACCTCTATATTGTGCCTAGGAACCCTACAGTTGTAATCCTTCAACGTCTTCAGAGAGGTGACGGGTCCCGATAACCAATCATTCCGTGGACTGGGGGGTCCCTTTAAACCCACGGACTATGATGGCCTTAACCTCGAACTGTGGGGTCCCTTTAAACCCATGGACTATGATATCCTTAACCTCAGACTGTGGGGTCCTTAAGCCCATGGACTATGATGTCCTTAACCTTGGACCACCATGTCCTTAAACTGGCAATTGACCGCAAAGTCCCTAAACTAGAACAATAGAGCCCAAATACTCTTTTGTTGGATCTAAATGATACCGTTAAGTATATTTTATTCTAAACTTAGACTAACGTATCCTTAACAAATGGTTAAGTTGACCTTAGTTTAAAATTAGACTAACGTGTCCTTAACAAACTGTTAAGTTGATCTTAGTCTAAAATTAGACTAACGTATCCTTAACAAACGTTTAAATTGATCTTAGTCTCAAATGAGACCGACATATCCTTAAACCCAACCCCCAAACCCAAATCTAAGAAAATACGGATTTGGACTAATCCATGCCCTACGGCCGTGTCACGACCCGAAAGAGCACGTGACTGGCCCTTGAATCCTATGAAGTCTATAGGACTCCATCTGATCCAAGTAAGCCAAAAGCCCAGAAATCTAAAACCATTTAAGGAGTAAATAAAGGAAAAACTAGTTTTAAGAGGTAAAGAAAACATGTTTTGAAAATCAAGTTTTTAAATAACTAAGCCGAATATGCATTTTTAAAATGTGTAATCTTTCCTGAAAATTTCGGCACAGTTTCCTTTGTAAAAACTAGCCCCGAACGGGGTACAACAAGAATAACATAAATATGAAATGATAAAAGGCATCCCCAAGCGGGAGCTAGCTCTTCGTCAATCGACGGTCATAACCATGCAAGCAATATAATATACAACGCCAAAGGGCGAGGATCAAAACCCAAAAAGAAACTTAAAACAGCCAGAAAACCGTAATAGTACAAGCGCGACTCTAAGGTCGAAATAATACAACACTGTTTTCTAAGTCTGAAACAATATACAAGTTTTGGTTGATGGAATTTATAGATACAATGAATAAATAATGTACAATGGCGGTTCTGATACAAAGAACCCACCTACCAAAGCAAGTCACCCGTAATGAAGCAGTGTGCCAGAAATGCCGCTATGGAATCTGTACGGCAAAAACCTGCAAGAACTGTGGCACAACGGGTGTGAGTTGCCAACTCGTGAATAGAAAATATCTACAAGCAGAGATCGAATGCATGACCCATCCTAGGTCAATACGATCAGATATAAATAAACCTCAATATGAATAAGTCTGAAGCATGCTAAACTGGCAATGTAATCTCTATACATAAGTGTAGTGCCAAGTGCTCGTGCTAGTGCCTCAGGTAATAGCATAACATAATGTGAGGTATGATCAATGAAATCAATCTGCATGTACGTGAATCCCATCCACTCGTCACCCAATGACAATAAGCATTATGCATGTAAATGTCATAAAGCATATGCATGGAAAATATGAGGATGTAACCAAAAGCATGGAACCTGAGTGCCTAGCATCGACACTCGAAAACATCATGAAAACTTGTGCCTAGCATCGGCACGTAAATCCTCATATGCCGGGCATCTGTCAGTCCGGGTCAGCCCACAATCTCATATATCGGGCATCCGTCAGTCCGGGTCAGCCCCCTCTCTCAATATATCGGGAATCCGTCAGTCCGGGTCATCCCTCTCTCAATATATCGGGCATCCGTCAGTCCGGTTCAGCCCTCTCTCAATATATCGGGAATCCGTCAGTCCGGGCCATCCCTCTCTCAATATATCGGGCATCCGTCAGTCCGGGTCAGCCCTCTCTCAATATATCGGGAATCCGTCAGTCCGGGTCATCCCTCTCTCAATACCAGAAATATCATAGAAACAACATATCTCAATACGCAAATCAGAAAGCATGATGCATGTGACATATAAATGAAATGCATGTAACAATATATCCTGCAGCATAGAATAATAGTATATCAATAAACACAAGCAATGCAATGCAAATAGCATGAATATGCGGAATCGAATAATCAACGCAATAGTAAAGAATCTACCTCAATATCTATATCATGCAGCCTTGCCTTTTGAAATAAGACGAATCAGGGTTTTTGGTAAAATAAGGGCTACGATGTTTTAAGAAAAGATGTGTCGTTTGAAAATTCCGTAGAATCCCCTTTTTGCCTATCTTTAAAATATGCCCGATTCGTTAGTTTTGAAATAGGTATGACTCGGGTCAGTCTGATGTCTACTAAGTAATCTAAACAGGAGGGGTATGAAACCAACTACATATGAGTCGATATACATATATATATATATATATATATATATATATATATATATACAATAGTCGGTGATCACGCCTCAATAGTATCACGTACGATACGGTATATCATATAACATCCTCGAGCCATGAGTGCGGATCTATCATCAATATAAAGCTCGTACGGTAAATCATCGTACGGCATCCCAATAGTTGGGTACGGGTCAATATCACATTCATCTCACCACATATCAGGTATCACTACCATCATATCACAAAATCCAGGGTACAGATCTAAGTCTAGTACAATCAATACCATTTATATAAGTATGAATGCGGGGTAAAACACATGCCCAAAAGCCCGCTAAAGTATCCAGTCGTATCTCCCATACGAATCCTGTCATATCGCCGATCTCACGGCCTCAAATCGAATCACATTGACTCAACCCACATTCCAAGCTCTATCCATAATCCAGTACATGTACACATAGTCCCATACCCATGTGAACATATACAACATGTATTCCCATATACTCATACGAAAGAATGTATGTATGCAAGTGTGTGCATGTGTGTGTGTATGGGTGCAGGCCCTACTCTAGGGTTTCGCACTTACACTAAACCAATCCATATCATCATCAATAATCTCAAAGAACATATAGTAATTATATGTGTGTATACGTATTCGTATACATCACCACGGACTGCGGGGGTGCTATACGCCATCCACCCGACTTCTTCCCGTAGATATAAATCTACTCACCTGGTCTTCGCTTTCTGAAATCGATGACGCCATGCTCCTTTGCCTCGGAATCCTGGTGAGGGTACCTAGAATAATAAACAGTCGCAATACGTATTAACATCGAGGCAGAAAACCGATACAGCGCACAGTGTGCTCATAGGTTGGAACCTCTGGCCTAAACGTGCAAATAAATCAAATAATCCCTGTTGTCGATGTACGAACACCCGACAACCAAATACAAATCCAAATATCAAGAAAGTGCATAAAAAATACGGAAAACATCGCCTAAAACACCAAAATGCTGCCAGATTTTCCCCAGATGACCATAAGCCAAAACTACATATAGGAGGGGTCTAATCTAGTGCTAAATGAGCCCTGGAACAAAAATGGAACCATTCCCCTCTACTCTGGATGCAAATTGCGGCCAGAATGATTAATCTGCGGCCACGGTTTTGAGTTAGGGGCTCGGGTCTTGGTGGTAGCTTCCTAGGTGCCTGCACGACTCACTGTCAGCTCAATTTTATTTTAGCGGTCCCAGGGTGATAGCAGATTCCAAAAACCTTCACAGATTTCACAATATCTCCGATATCGGTTTTCTAAATCCGTATTCCGAGTTTCAAATCTCATGTTTGGGTCTCAATTCCATCACAAGGGTATTTGTGCAGCCTCCACTAAGCTCAATTTCACACTACACTCACAATTTCCTCAAACCCTAACTAGGTTTCCTTCAAGTCCACAACACCACCCGATATCGATTCAATTTTAACATAGGGTTACAAGTAATGCAAAAACTAATCTAATGATCCAGAAATTATCTCATTTGGCAACTCAAGAATTTTCTTGAGTTGCCCCTAGGGCCCAAAATCCATGCTTTCTTGGTCCATCGTGTAGGTCTCGAGCTTGTGCATCTTTTTAGTGAAATGAAGATAGGGTTTTGAGTTTGTTTTTATGATGATTTGAGGAGGTGAAGAGGAAGGGAATGAGGAGCTAGGGCAGCAGTAGCAACCATGAAGAGGGAGAGAGGAAATGGTGGTGGAAAAATGAGAAGGAGCCAAGTCAAAGAAGTCCTCACCTACTCTCTCTCTCTCTCACCATACCTATTATCTTTTCTTTTTCTTATTTTCTTTTCTTCACTAAATCCCTTCTCACTTGAATAGTAAACCCAAAAGAAAAGCCATGGTAGAAAATGCAACACAAGTGTAAAAATGATACGTGCATATTTTGCACAAAAAGCCAAAAATCCGATTAGCGATTTTTAATCGCGATTAGCGCTAAATTAGCATATAATTGATCACAAACACTTAAAATGGCATAATTCCAATAAATACCCCAATTTATAATTTTCCATAATTTTCCATAATTTTTCTCCATTTATTTGTATTTAATTATGCCAGAATATTAAAATATTCGATAAAATAATATTAAATTATAAAAATTCCCAAAAATAATATTTTATTATTTTGAAATGTTACAATCTAATCCCCTTAAAGAAATTCGGTCCCCGAATTTAAACTTAAACCTCCAAATACTAAAACATTTCGATACAAATCCAAGTCGTCGGGGCTCCGAAATCATCAATACATAAAACATCATAGCGCCATGCATGCGCATGAGTACTGAGAAGATAAATCAAAAGCAAAACTCCGTCAAGCATCCCGCAATTATCGGAGTCATGGTAAAGACACAAATGTCAAATCCAACACAAAACCAATAGGATATAAGTCAGAACTATACATGTGAATAACTGATGTAAATGCATGCCAAATCTTTTTGTCGTTGTGCGATGCGCATAACACAGCACAGTGGCGGACGTCTTTCATAAGAAAATAACTATATACGTATACGTATATCCTTTGTTTAATAGGTACGTTCCGCCGTTTGAAAGCAATTTAGAAGGGTTTCCTTGTTTTTAAAACGTTTCGTGTCATATTGGACACGTAAATATATATATATCGAGACTATAGTTCGCTCCTTGGAAATCCCTTCAAACTATCAATGCCTGCAAAATATATCCAGGTACTGTCCTCTGACTAGTCCTGCTCAGTATGAAAACAAATATCCAATATCATAAAAGTGTATTGCTCCAAAAGAAATAAATCCCAAGAATGCACATAACACTATCCTGTGCGTCTGGTGCGCACGGAATCAAAATCCATATATGTGCCAAACAGGTGCACAAAATAACATCTAGGTGCAACGGGTGTGCACGAAGCATCTGTCATAGGCAACGTGTGTGCCTGACAGCCAGAAATCCGGTGCATCTGACATGCACGAAGAATATCGATTTAGTGCATCCGGTGTGCACTAAAATCGTATCTCAAAACATGCGCCCAACATGCGCGAAAATCTAAATCGGTGCATCCATCATGCAAGAATGAAATCTAAACCCCGCGCACTCAACATGCACGGAATCACAAAATCCAATAGCAATCGTCGAACATGTGTAAGTCCAGTCGAAAGCACGGAGTGCAAGAATCATAAATATCAGGGTCAAGTCGACTATATATAATGTGGCTCAATCAAAATCAAGTGTACCGCAATGGAAAATCTCATAACCGTGTGCATCAGCGTGCACAAATCAAATCAAAACACTAAAAGTACATGAAAACTATGCTGAAAGCGTAAATCAAATCACCGGCATAAAATAGGCATGAAATCACAATCAATACCTCAAGAATAATAACTCTGCACAAAATCAAATATCATGGAACTCAGTCATCAAGACTAGATCATGCAGATAGATCGTCCAAAATACCGAATCCAAAGCGACGGATACGTGATAGTCAAATCACAAAATCACAATCAATCGGCTTATCGGCCCTGTCAGGTGTGCTAACGGGGATGATTCCGTTCTGGCACTTCTCTGGTCATCTTTCGGTCAATCCTCACGACCGCTCGTAAAGCAGCACATCTCTGGCGTCGACCTCTGGTCCTCTGAATGCACATCACACATCTATTCCTGGTGCAAATCTTATTGCAGCAGTGTACTGGAAGGAATCCTGCTCAAGGTATCTTCTGATCTTGCCTATGCCGATCTGTATGGAGGCTGGTACTCTTGCATAGTCTTTTCTCGTTCAATGGACATCTGTGTCCTCAGCACAGCATTCCCTCGGAAATTGGTCGCATCCCAACGCCTCTGTAAGCATATCATGCCTCTGGTCTCGACGGGAAGTAATGACAACTCATTAGCGTCTCGCACGAACCTCTTGTCCCGCTTGTCTGTATCATCGCCCATTTCGACGTCGCGTCTCTATCTGCGCACTGCAATGCCCTCGGCTACGGTCCATCCGAAGTCCCTCACACGGACCCGAAATCACGAACTCGGTATCTTCATCACTCAGTAGAAGACATCTAGCCGAACACGTACTCAGCGTGCATATCGCATCTCTGATATCGGCGGAGTGGAACGTCATCTCGTCGAAGTCTCATATGAACTCTTTACTCCACTCTGCTTCAATATCGACTGATTCGGACTCATCTCATCATGGCTACACAGACTGCGCTCCAACGGCTACGCTCGTATCTGGAGTCTCCCAAGCAGTGTCCCATCACAAGATATCCGAATGATGTCGAATCGCCCGATCGACTCGTCAGAACCTCATAATCCCCCAAGAGCTCAACATCTCGGGTACAGTTTAATAGTATCGAGTACATACCACAGCATCGGTGGTCCAGCCATAGAAGGGCAAACCCAAGCCTTACTAATGGCGCCGCGGAACTGCCGCAAACCCTAAGGTTCAAAGGCTTTCACACGGTCATTATGTCGAGTTAGGGTTTCATTCTTCTAGAGGGTCTATAGAATCGCTTGCATGTCTTTCCAAATACTTTAAACTTGGAAAATGGGTTCCTGACATTCGATCGTCTCAATCGACTCTCAACGAATCTGCATGAAGTCGCCTCTAGCTGGAATCAATCTATCTGATGACCTTGCATCGGGGTAAGCGAACGAACCAAATGTCCTAGTCATTAATCCTCGGTGACTAGCGACTCACTATCATATCTCTAAGAATATGCTCATGCTGCGGTAGCTCCAATCATCTGGGCGATATCTCATCATTCGCAGCAACAACTGGCTCATTCGTCGGTACGCTAAGCAACGCCTCAACCATCATGAATAAGCGATATATCAACGGTCATCACATCCTGGCCGGCCAGCACATTCGGAAATCTCGTAAAAGCGACCAATCCAACGCCCATGTCGCGAAGACACAATAAGACGACTCCTCAAAATGCAATCGTATGTCTCGGGAATCACGCCCTGGTCAGTCCTCGTCCACGATGAGCTCATGCTGACGCAACTCGAGCCGTAGCTCACTCTGCCCGTGCAATCATGGCAGCAAAATCATAACCAGTATCGATGAGGATAGATCATAGGAAGGAATATAATACAGTGCAAGGAAATGTACAACCTAAGGTTTCTTAAGAGGAGTGGCGTGTCGTAAGTATGCCGCGGAACATACCCACGGTACGTCACTCTACTTTAGTCACCTATTCCATCAACCAAGGGTCATCCTACGCGACGAAAGTTCGGATCTAATACCCCCTCGACTAGGTCTAAGTTCCATAAGGTCAAGCCTAAGTTCCGTATATAGATAAACGCCCTAGGCTCCATATAGTCAAACTCAGACTTGAACCAAGGTTAACCTAGCGCTCTGATACCAACTTTGTCACGACCCGAAAGAGCACGTGACTGGCCCTTGAATCCTATGAAGTCTATAGGACTCCATCTGATCCAAGTAAGCCAAAAGCCCAGAAATCTAAAACCATTTAAGGAGTAAATAAAGGAAAAACTAGTTTTAAGAGGTAAAGAAAACATGTTTTGAAAATCAAGTTTTTAAATAACTAAGCCGAATATGCATTTTTAAAATGTGTAATCTTTCCTGAAAATTTCGGCAGAGTTTCCTTTGTAAAAACTGGCCCCGAATGGGGTACAACAAGAATAACATAAATATGAAATGATAAAAGGCATCCCCAAGCGGGAGCTAGCTCTTCGTCAATCGACGGTCACAACCACGCAAGCAATATAATATACAACGCCAAAGGGCGAGGATCAAAACCCAAAAAGAAACTTAAAACAGCCAGAAAACCGTAATAGTACAAGCGCGACTCTAAGGTCGAAATAATACAACACTGTTTTCTAAGTATGAAACAATATACAAGTTTTGGTTGATGGAATTTATAGATACAATGAATAAATAATGTACAATGGCGGTTCTGATACAAAGAACCCACCTACCAAAGCAAGTCACTCGTAAGGAAACAGTGTGCCAGAAATGCCGCTATGGAATCTGTACGGCAAAAACCTGCAAGAACTGTGGCACAACGGGGGTGAGTTGCCAACTCGTGAATAGAAAATATCTACAAGCAGAGATCGAATGCATGACCCATCCTAGGTCAATACGATCAGATATAAATAAACCTCAATATAAATAAGTCTGAAGCATGCTAAACTGGCAATGTAATCTCTATACATAAGTGTAGTGCCAAGTGCTCGTGCCAGCGCCTCAGGTAATAGCATAACATAATGTGAGGTATGATCAATGAAATCAATCTGCATGTACGTGAATCCCATCCACTCGTCACCCAATGACAATAAGTATTATGGATGTAAATGTCATAAAGCATATGCATGGAAAATATGAGGATGTAACCAAAAGCATGGAACCTGAGTGCCTAGCATCGACACTCGAAAACATCATGAAAACCCGTGCCTAGCATCGGCACGTAAATCCTCATATGCCGGGCATCTGTCAGTCCGGGTCAGCCCACAATCTCATATATCGGGCATCCGTCAGTCCGGGTCAGCCCCCTCTCTCAATATATCGGGAATCCGTCAGTCCGGGTCATCCCTCTCTCAATATATCGGGCATCCGTCAGTCCGATTCAGCCCTCTCTCAATATATCGGGAATCCGTCAGTCCGGGCCATCCCTCTCTCAATATATCGGGCATCCGTCAGTCCGGGTCAGCCCTCTCTCAATATATCGGGAATTCGTCAGTCCGGGTCATCCCTCTCTCAATACCAGAAATATCATAGAAACAACATATCTCAATACGCAAATCAGAAAGTATGATGCATGTGACATATAAATGAAATGCATGTAACAATATATCATGCGGCATAGAATAATAGCATATCAATAAACACAAGCAATGCAATGCAAATAGCATGAATATGCGGAATCGAATAATCAACGCAATAGTAAAGAATCTACCTCAATATCTATATCATGCAGCCTTGCCTTTTGAAATAAGACGAATCAGGGTTTTTGGTAAAATAAGGGCTACGATGTTTTAAGAAAAGATGTGTCGTTTGAAAATTCCGTAGAATCCCCTTTTTGCCTATCTTTAAAATATGCCCGATTCGTTATTTTTGAAATAGGTATGACTCGGGTCAGTCTGATGTCTACTAAGTAATCTAAACAGGAGGGGTATGAAACCAACTATATCTGAGTCGATATACATATATATATAGATACAATAGTCGGTGATCACGCCTCAATAGTATCACGTACGATACGGTATATCATATAACATCCTCGAGCCATGAGTGCAGATCTATCATCAATATAAAGCTCGTACGGTAAATCATCGTACGGCATCCCAATAGTTGGGTACGGGTCAATATCACATTCATCTCACCACATATCAGGTATCACTACTATCATATCACAAAATCCAGGGTACAGATCTAAGTCTAGTACAATCAATACCATTTATATAAGTATGAATGCGGGGTAAAACACATGCTTAAAAGCCCGCTAAAGTATCCAGTCGTATCTCCCATACGAATCCTGTCATATCGCCGATCTCACGGCCTCAAATCGAATCACATCGAATCAACCCACATTCCAAGCTCTATCCATAATCCAGTACATGTACACATAGTCCCATACCCATGTGAACACATACAACATGTATTCCCATATACTCATACGAAAGAATGTATGTATGCAAGTGTGTACATGTGTGTGTGTATGGGTGCAACCCCTACTCTAGGGTTTCGCACTTACACTAAACCAATCTATATTATCATCAATAATCTCAAAGAACATATAGTAATTATATGTGTGTATACGTAATCGTATACATCACCACGGACTGCGGGGGTGTTATACGCCATCCACCCGACTTCTCCCCGTAGATATAAATCTACTCACCTGGTCTTCGCTTTATGAAATCGATGACGCCATGCTCCTTTGCCTCGGAATCCTGGTAAGGGTACCTAGAATAATAAACAGTCACAATACGTATTAACATCGAGACAGAAAACCGATACAGCGCACAGTGTGCTCATAGGTTGGAACCTATGGCCTAAACGTGCAAATCAATCAAATAATCCCTGTTGTCGATGTACGAACACCCGACAACCAAATACAAATCCAAATATCAAGAAAGTGCATAAAAAATACGGAAAACATCGCCTAAAACACCAAAGTGCTCCCAGATTTTCCCCAGATGACCATAAGCCAAAACTACATATAGGAGGGGTCTAATCTAGTGCTAAATGAGCCCTGGAACAAAAATGGAACCATTCCCCTCTACTCTGGCCGCAAATTGCGGCCAGAATGATTAAATCTGCGGCCACGGTTTTGAGTTAGGGGCTCGGGTCTTGGTGGTAGCTTCCTAGGTGCCTGCACGACTCACTGTCAGCTCAATTTTATTTTAGGGGTCCCAGGGTGATAGCAGATTCCAAAAACCTTCACAGATTTCACAATATCTCCGATATCGGTTTTCTAAATCCGTATTCCGGGTTTCAAATCTCATGTTTGGGTCTCAATTCCATCACAAGGGTATTTGTGCAGCCTCCACTAAGCTCAATTTCACACTACACTCACAATTTCCTTAAACCCTAACTAGGTTTCCTTCAAGTCCACAACACCACCCGATATCGATTCAATTTTAACATAGGGTTACAAGTAATGCAAAAACTAATCTAATGATCCAGAAATTATCTCATTTGGCAACTCAAGAATTTTCTTGAGTTGCCCCTAGGGGCCAAAATCCATGCTTTCTTGGTCCATCGTGTAGGTCTCGAGCTTGTGCATCTTTTTAGTGAAATGAAGATAGGGTTTTGAGTTTGTTTTTGTGATGATTTGAGGAGGTGAAGAGGGAGGGAATGAGGAGCTAGGGCAGCAGCAGCAACCATGAAGAGGGAGAGAGGAAATGGTGGTGGAAAAATGAGAAGGAGCCAAGTCAAAGAAGTCCTCACCTACTCTCTCTCTCTCTCACCATACCTATTATCTTTTCTTTTTCTTATTTTCTTTTCTTCACTAAATCCCTTCTCACTTGAATAGTAAACCCAAAAGAAAAGCCATGGTAGAAAATGCAACACAAGTGTAAAAATGATACGTGCATGTTTTGCACAAAAAGCCAAAAATCCGATTAGCGATTTTTAATCGCGATTAGCGCTAAATTAGCATATAATTGATCACAAACACTTAAAAATGGCATAATTCCAATAAATACCCCAATTTAGAATTTTCCATAATTTTCCATAATTTTTCTCCATTTATTTGTATTTAATTATGCCAGAATATTAAAATATTCGATAAAATAATATTAAATTATAAAAATTCCCAAAAATAATATTTTATTATTTTGAAATGTTACAGGGCGACAACATAAATTAGTCTCCGTATACAATCCACTGGCAACCAAAAAACAAAACAAACAAACACGACGCGAAGTGATCATCTGGAGAAGGAGAAAGTTGTTACCACGACGCGGTAGCGTAATTAACTGTAGGGGCTTGCGCCTGCAGGGAAGAGCATCCCCACAATCTAAAACCCCTCAAATGAGGGGGAATCTGACGAAGTCTGCTACATCGGCCGCATCCGTTCAAACCTTCGATACACGATGTCATAAATCAACTTGGCATCTTCGGAGAGGTGGACGGATAGCACCAATTAGCATCTGCCCCGAAATTCAGGCAAGACGGACATGCGCGGTCGCGTCTCCGTGTTTCGGTGAGGAACAGATTCTGGCACGCCCGGTGGGACCTTTTCCTCTTTCCACTCCACACTTCGTATGTCGTGTTCGCGAACGAATCGCGGTTTGCTATGGTTGCCTGTGGATTCGAGGTACTAAGATTTGGTGTCTTGCTCCATGCAGAAAACAGAAGATCAATGGCTTCAAACTGCACTAACTGCAACTGCAACTCTCTCTCTGTCTCGTCCGGAGGAGTGACTTACGGGCCCCAAGCGGCCTCCATCTTCGCTATGCCGGTGGAATAGGTGACTCAGGCCACCACTGGGCTATTCTTCAGGACCATGATCCCCCCAATGAGCTTCAACGCCCCATTACCGTCGTAAGAAGCTCCGAAGAAGTCGGTCTTTGATCGGCTTACAACTACCGCGACCCCTCTCAACGGGTCGTCCAAATCCAGTGCCTCAGTTTTCAACAGACTGGGCCAAAGCTCAAGTGGGCCCGTGAAAAAGCCCGCAATACCTGAAGTGGTTATCCCGAAGTGGATAGCCATTCCTGCTCTTTAAGTCATCAAGGCAGCTTCTCCTGCTAAAGGGTCGGTCTTCACAAGACTGGCCGTTTCAGCTACTACTCCACGCGAAGTCACAAAGGCTGCTTTCCCTGTTCGAAAGTTGGCCTTCACAAGACTGACTATCCCCTCTCAACGGACGTCAGTCTTCGACCGGCTAGCGCCAATAACAGCCTCTCCTCAAAGCAAGGGGCATGAGGAAGCTCATCCAACAGCGGAGGTAATCCCGGCCGCACGACATGCTCGACGTCGCCACTGGTGCCGAGTGAGAAAACCTGGGGGCAATTTCCCTTCTGGATTGACTCCGCCGGCTCCAATGGTAGAAGTTGATGTTGCTGTTCCAACTGGTAACAGCTTTGAATTACTTAACAGGGTACGCAAGAATTCGCCAACTGCTGTGCTGAAAAGATCTCCTCTACCAATGGAAAATGCTACAAAGAAAAAGCTGGAGCGACCCCCTCAGCGGCTGTCCTCTAAAATTTATAAAGTTTGGCGACAGTTCCAGGACTCTGTGGTAGATCAAAACTATCCCCGCCGACAGAAAAAGATGAAGGTTCGGCAAGAAGAGGATCACCATGTCAAACCACAGAAAGCGACGGCTACTTGGGTGCCCACTGCAACGGCCCCCTCGACTTCGACCGCCCACAAGAGGAGAAGGCCGGAGAAAATCCCTGAGTCTGCAACGAATCGCAAGACCATTGAACCCAAACGCCCTGAGTCTGGGGGCATGGTGGTACATACTATCTATATGGCATCCAGAAAAGAGGATAGTCGTATCTCCACAGGTCATCGATTGCTTACACTATCAGTGACCAAGGATCAGGAGAAACAACAACAAAAGCTTCAAGAAATGCTAACAGCTATGGCCACACTTACGGGACCGAAAGCAAGCCCGGAGACATCCTCGGAGCAACGCCGTGAGCAGGAAACTGATGCTAAATTTCATCAGAGAATGCTTGAGAAGAAGGACAAAGAGGCCGCGGAACAAGTGGCCAATATAAAACAAATGGCCCTTCTGTTCCAACATATGGTGGGCATGATGATCCAGCCGGACCCTCCAGCCGAAGACCCTCCAGTAATAATTGAAGATGATAGAGGAGAGACATCAAATCCTCTGCCGGCTCTGTCAGCAACCAAGGAGGAGACAATCTCCAAAGCTGTCCTGGATGATTACATCGCCCGGCGGATACGAGTTCACCAGGCGAATGAAGCGGCTGGACAAATTGTTAAAACTGGACGACCTATCCGGGTTGGTATGACCAAATTGTTAAAACTGGACGATCCCCAAATTCCACGTATATAAGGGGACTGGAAATCCGCATCAGCATGTTGCTCAATTTAGGGCTCTGTGCGGCAACACCGGAGGTGACTATAAGCTACCGCTTCGCCAATTCGTTGGCAGTTCGGCGGAGAAGGCCT
This sequence comes from Agapanthus africanus, assembly GCA_030015575.1. Classification (NCBI taxonomy): domain Eukaryota; kingdom Viridiplantae; phylum Streptophyta; class Magnoliopsida; order Asparagales; family Amaryllidaceae; genus Agapanthus; species Agapanthus africanus. The sequence continues at coordinate 400,906,175 of CM057349.1, read as the reverse complement.
TCGAATGGTATTCGGAGCTTTCAAATGACTCCGTCAAAACATTCACGGAGATGGAGCTGTTATTCACCCAGCGTTTCGCAAGCACCAGCGAATGCACCCTAATCACGGCGTTGATCAATGCCAGGGTGAAACCAGGCGAAACATGGGTTCAGTATGCTATACGGTAGCGGAACCTATGGTCGAAATGCGAACAACGCATAGAAGAGGCTCCTGCAGTAAGCATGTTTGTGGGAACTCTCGATCCGCAGGCGACCATATCCCAATTCATGATGTTCTTCAAGCTGACCACCTTCCAGGCCTTGATTGACAAGCCAGCCCAAATGGACCAGATGGACCATAGGCATTCCTCTTCAAAGACGGAGCCTTGGAATGAAAAGGGTAAAGGGAAAGCAACTTTCGTCGCCAACGCTCAACAACAACCAAGTGGCCTGAGAGTGGTTGTTCGCCAAAGCAACAAGCGTCAATCCCTTGATGAGAAGTTGAGACGTCCTTACTCGTTTCCCCGAGATAAAACAAGGAGATTGTTCGAACTAGCAGTGAGCAACGGGCTCATCACTCTACCGGAGTCGAGACACCCAATGCGACCGAATGACGTCAACGATCCCAATTACTGCCCCTACCATTGAGTATTGGGCCATCCACTCGAAAATTGCTACGTCTTCAAAAATTAGGTTGAAGACCAATACCAGCAAGGCAAATTCGCATTGTCTGAAAATTGGAAGGTGAACCCGCCACAACCACATGCTCCGAAAAAGATGGACATGCCGGGGGCATCGTGCTCGTTCATAGAGGAAGCTTCATGGGAGGTTGTTATTTCGGCAAAAACTAAGAAAATGCTGAAAGATCTTCAAATATACCTGGCGATCAGGTGGAAAAGCCCGCTAGAGTCGGAGATCATCGACGGGATGCTGAAAACACGCCCAACATCGGGAATTAATAGCAATGGGCAAAACACCCAAGCACAGCCATCACAGTCTTCGAAGAAAAAGAAGAAGATCAAAAAGCCCATGCAGTCTAACGATAAGCGCACGGATCTGCAAAAGTATATTGACGCGCTGGAAGAATACAACCTGAGGGCGCGAACCCCAGTCACGCTTCAAGAGTTCCTCAATCACATCCATGAGAATGAAGATAACGACAATGATGAGGGAGACGACTTGTCAGAAGAATCCGAAGATTATGTGGCAAGTTGCCATATGATTGCTCATTTGTCGCTAAGTAACAAAGCAGCTCACTCGATGTTAGGAGATAACGTAGAGGAGCTGGGGGCAGGAGTAGTGCCGAAACCCTTGGATTATGTGACAAGGTCTATCAAGGAGAAACCTACTTGTTCATAAAGCATCCGGCAAAACTTCGCCTCAAAGCTATAGCGGACCGAAACATCATTAAACTAACGATGGACTGCAATGTTCTAAAACTTGCAATTGACCGAAACGTCTATAAACTACTACGGACCACAGCATCCTAAGGCTGACGCAAAAAAAAACGGTATGTCCATAAGCAAGATGGGCACGGATGAAAACCCGAAAGGGCTCCGTGAGTAAAAACAACAGGACTACCGACGATGTTTGTGAAAACCCGAAAGGGCACAGACTCGGAAGAAAAAAACTGTACGTCCACAAGCAAGATGAGCACGGATAAAAACCCGAAAGGGCTCCGTGAGTAAAAACAGCAGGACTACCGGCGAGTTTGTGAAAACCCGAAAGGGCGCAATCTCGTTAAAAGACACTTGCAAGGTCCTCTCGACCCTGTAAGGAGAAACTACCCACGTGAGATCCTTACGACTCACAAGGGGGCAACACACTTAGGAATCCTCACGAATCCTAAGGAGAAAACACACTTACGAGATCCTCACGACTCGTAAGGAGAATTCCCCTTTGAGAGCCTCACAGCTCATAGGATTCAAAAGCCTTAAGCTACAGGGATTTGAACCTGTTCTTAAGCCATCACACTTCCCAGATTGCCCTACAAGCGGTTCAATCTTGACCCTTGTATACAATCCACCGGAACGAATGAACATTTCCCTAACAGAGTCCCACCAGTGACTAAGGATATGCTCACACGGTGAACAAACACTTGTAGGTCCTCTCGACTTGCAAGGAGGAAACACTCTTGTAAGATCCTTATGACTTATAAGAGAACACACACTTAGGGATCCTCACGATTCCTAAGGAGAAAACACACCGACGAGATCCTCACGACTCGTAGGGAGAAACATCTTTATGAGACCCTTACGGCTCATGAAGTCAAAAGCCTTAGTCGACGGGATCCTTACCCTGTTTGCTAAGCCACCTTTGTTCGACATCGACAGAGGCAAATGATGATTCGCTCCTAGCAATGTCCCAGTGGTAGCGATGCTGATGCCTACATCGGTATCAAATCCCAAGTCCTTTCATGGAAAATGATGATTCGCTCCTGACAATGTTCCAGTTGTAGTGATGCTGATGCTAAGATTGGCATCAGGTTCCAAGTTCTACACTCGCGATAAAGATTTAGCGAGCCAAAAATACATATGAAATAGCCGAAATGATGGAGCAACTTGCAACGAAATCAGCAAGTAAAAATATATACATACAAAATAGCCGAAATGGTTGGGCAACTTGCAATAAAAAAAGCGAGTAAAAAGAAAAAATAGCCGAAATGATTGGGCACCGCGAAAAATAGCCGAAATGATTGGGCAATCGCGACTTTCGCGATATAAAAAGTTGAAATAATAAAGCATCGCGGAAAGAAATAAAAAAAATGAAAGAATGAAACTTTTTGCCCTACAGGTGAGATCACATCGATCCCTGTATACAATCCAAGGGCACAAACAAAGAAGGGAACCATATCGTCCCACCAGGATTCGTCGAAGTGGAGCCAAATCTCGACGGTTCATAGACAACCTAAAGACAATCTCGACATTCATCGCAATATTGCAGACACAATGTCAACAAACGAAGCGAAGGAAGATCCCTAGCTTCAGGGTCTCGACGTCAATATCGACAACTTAGAGATCAACACCGGCATTCTTCCTCCCTCCAATCGGATGTAGACACAACATCAACAAACGGAGCCACGTCAAAGTCCCCTAGTTCCAAATCTTGACGGTTCACAGACAGCCTAGAGACTACCCCGGAACCATAGCAAAGTCCCCCAGTTCCAAATCTTGACGGTTCACAGACAGCATAGAGGTCACCAACGGCGTTTCTCCTTACTCCGGCAGGATGCAAATGCGATGTCGACAAACGACCCTAGGGTCAAAACAACGGAACCATGGCAAAGTCCCCTAGTTCCAAATCTCGACGGTTCACAGACAGCCTAGAGATCACCAACGGCGTTTCTCCTCACTCCAACCAGATGCAAACGTGACGTCAACAACCGACCTCAGAGTCGCAACGAAACGGAGCCATGGCAAATTCCCTAATTCCAAATCTCAATGGCCACATTTACAGCCTGGAGACCAACAACGGTGTGCCTCCTCATTCCAGCAGGACACAGATGTTACACCATCAATCGGAACCACGGCAAAGTCCTAGTTCCAAGACTCTACGGTCCACAAACAACTTAGAGTCAACCAATGAATTCCCCGCCGGATCAACGCTCCGTCTCGGAAACAAGTCAACCGTCCTCCAGGGAAATCAGTGTCATTGGCCAAACCTCGATTCAGGGAAATCAACGCCCTTGGCAAGAACCTCGATTCGCGTCGACCCGCAAGGAAATCAGTGTCTTTGCAGGAATCTCTCGATTCGTTTCGACCTCCAGGGAAATCAATGTCCTTGGCAAAACCTCGATTCAAGGAAATCAGCGTCCTTGATGAGAGCATCTTGATTCGCGTTGATCCGCAGAGAAATCAGCGTCTTTGCAGGAATACCTCGATTCGTCTCAACCCCAGGGAAATCAGTATCCTTGGCAACCTCCTCGATTCAGGAAAATCAGCGTCCTTGACGAGAGCATCTCGATCCGCGTCGACCCGCAGAGAAATCAGCATCTTTGCAGGAATATCTCGATTCGTCTCAACTCTAAGGAAATCAGTGTCCTTGGCAACCTTCTCGATTCAGGGAAATCAGCATCCTTGACGAGAGCACCTCAATTCGCGTCGACCCGCAGAGAAATCAGTATCTTTGCAGGAATACCTCAACTTGTCTCAACCCTAAGGAAATCAGTGTCCTTGGCAACCTCCTTGATTCAGGGAAATCAGCGTCCTTGACGAGAGCATCTCGATTCGCGTCGACCCATAGAGAAATCAACGTCTTTGCAGGAATACGTCGATTCGTTTCAACCCCAAGGAAATCAGTGTCCTAAGCAACCTCCTCGATTCAGGGAAATCAGCGTCCTCGATGAGAGCACCTCGATTCGCGTTGACCCGCAGAGAAATCAGTGTCTTTGCAGGAATACCTCGATTCGTCTCAACCCCAGGGAAATCAGTGTCCTTGGCAACCTCCTCGATTCAGGGAAATCAGCGTCCTTGACGAGAGCATCTCGATTCGCGTCGACCCACAGAGAAATCAGTATCTTTGCAGGAATACATCGATTCGTCTCAACTTCGAGGAAATCAGCGTCTTTGGATAAAACCTCGATTCAGGGAAATCAGCGTCCTTGACGAAAGCATCTCGATTTGTGTCGACCCGCAGAGAAATCAACGTCTTTGCAGGAATACCTTGATTCGTTTCAAATCCGAGGAAATCAGTGTCCTTGGCAAAAACCTCGATTCAGGAAAATCAGCGTCATTGACGAGAGCACCTCGATTCGCGTCGGCCCGCAGAGAAATCAGTGTCTTTACAGGAATACCTCGATTCGTTTCAACTCCAGGGAAATCAGTGTCCTTGGCAAAACCTCGATTCAGGGAAATCAGCGTCCTTGGCGAGAGCATCTCGATTCGCGTCGACCCGTAAGGAAATCAGTATCTTTGCAGGAATACCTCGATTCGTCTCAACTCCGAGGAAATCAGTGTCCTTGACAAATACCTCGATTCAGGGAAATCAGCGTCCTTAACAAGAACATCTCGATTCGCGCCGACCCGCAGAGAAATTAGTGTCTCTGCAGGAATATACAACGTCAGCAAAGCGGAGCCGCGGCAAAGTTCCCAGTTCCATGACTCGGTGGTGCACAGACAACCCAATGTCAACCCTCGACCTCCCTGTTGAAGCAATGCTTTGACTCGGGAGTAGGTTAACTTATCAATCACTTACGAGTCTTCTCGACTTGTAAGGAAGAAAATTCTCCTGTGAGATCCTTACGACTCTCAAGAGAAAACACACTTAGGAATCCTCACGATTCCTAAGGAGAAAATACAACTACGAGATCCTCTCGACTCGTAGGGAGAAAAAATCTTTATGAGACCCTTACGGCTCATAAAGTTGAAAAGTCTTAGGCAGCAGATCTGAACCTGTTTCCTAAGCTATCGCTTCTTATCTCGATTCAGGGAAATCAGCGTCCTTGGCGAGAACCTCTCGATTCGTTTCGACCGGCAAGGAAATCAGTGTTTTTGTGAGAATCTCTCGATTCGTCTCAACTTGTGGGGAAATTAGTGTCCCTACGCATAAAGAAAATTCCCTTGTGGGATCCTTACGATTCTCAAGAGAAAACGCACTTAGGAGTTCTCACGACTCCTAAGGAGAAAAGACACCTACGAGATCCTCATGACTCGTAGGGAGAAAAGTCTTTGTGAGACCCCTACGGCTCATAAAGTTGGAAAGTCTTAGGCAACAAATCCTAACCCTGTTTCCTAAGCCATCACTACCTTATAAAGAGTTCAAGATGAACTGTTATCTACCGTCTATGTGCCACACTTGCCAAAGCTACATGCCACTGAAATGGAGAAGTTACTAATGAGCATATAAACTACTTTACGCCAGAGTAAAACATAAAGAAATAGAAGGGTGCGGCTCAGGGAACTGAGGGTTTGGAACTATATCCCTTAAGAGTCGAGATTTGAGTCAATGATAAATGACGACGCTTGTGTCCGCTCGTTATCTTCTCAGATCAAGATCCTGAAAATTATATACCAACCCAAAATTGGTCATACGCTATGAATTACTCTGCACTACTTCACCCACGTATATACTTACGTGGGCAAAGTAGTGGGGGGCATTTGTTCCCGCAAAATTTTTTTTCCGCAAAAGAGCCTAAGATATCAAATGACAGCGATACGTTTAAGAAAATGCGAACCAGTATTTTCCGGGCAGCATTTTGACAAACTCCCGAATGAGAAACAGCTAAATTTTGATGGTATCAAAAGTGTCTCGAAAAAGCCTTCGATTTGATATATTATGGGCCTCATAATTCATCCGGGATCAAAAATTATGAGAAATCACGTGCTCACACATGACCGGGCAACACGTGCCCACAAGTGATCGGGCATCACGTGCCCGCACGTGACCGGGCATCACGTGCAGACACGTGACCATTTACAGGCAAAGCCTGTACGCACTGAATAAAATAAATAATTGGAAATAATTAATCAGTGGTGTCATATGCCAACACGTGATGGGCCTTTAAACCCACTGAAAAGAATTAAAGATATAATAAAATAACAAGGAAAACCCCCAATGGGGCATCACGTGCCAACACGTGACCAAGGGTCACGTGCTGACACGTGACCAAGGGTCACGTGCTGACACGTGATAATTCCTGAGTTCTTTACAACAACAGAATTAAATTCTGGTCAAATGCTTAATCAGGGGGTCACGTGCCAACACGTGATGGGTTCCTAAAGGTCTATGAATTAATAGAATTAAATCCTAATTAAGAGGGAATCAAAAACCCTAACTGGAAAAATATTTCTCTAAATCTTTCCAAACAAAAAAGATGGTGCTCTGTAAAATGGAGCACCGTTGGATTAAAAATCCAATGGTGATTAAAAATCACCAATTTATGGAAAGATTTTATACAAGGAAAGATTTCCCTGAAATTTTCTAGGAATAACAGATAAAAGATCTTTTGGATTAAAAATTCAATGGTGAATAAAATTCACTGAGTGATCTAAAAGATCATGTTGGTTACAAAAAACAACCAAAATCTTTCAATGAAAGATTGACTAAACAAATTGATTCTTTTCTTTCTCCTATAAATAGGAGCCAAGAAGAGAAGATAGGGGATCTATTTTTTTGGGAAATATACAGCAATAGAGAGAAAAAAGAGAGGAGAATTTAATTCTCAAGAGAGAAAAAGAAGATCTCTTCAGAAAAAGAAAACCCTAGGTGAGAAAGGGAAAGAGATCTAAGCTCCGTAAAACAAAAAGAGAATTTAATTCTCAATTTAAGAGTTTAACTCTTCTAAATAAGAACTTAGTTCTTCTTTTGGTTGAAAATCTGCAGAAGCATATCTCCCCAGAATTTAATTCTCATCGGGGAGATTCTGCCATGCAGATCCAAAACTTAGAGGGAGAATTGAGTTTTGAGAATTTAATTCTCCCAAATTCATAGGAATTTAATTCCTCCAAATGAAACTAGGGTTTAACCCTATATGAGAATTTAATTTTCCCAAATTCATAGGAATTTAATTCCCCCAAATGAAACTAGGGTTTAACCGTGTATAAGAATTTAATTCTTCCAAATACACAGGAATTTAATTCCTCTAAGCAGAACTAGGGTGTAACCCTATAAAAGAATTTAATTCTTAAAAACAAGAGACTTAAAGCTCTCCATGCACATAAAGATCAAAGTATCCAACGTGATCACGTGGTAACACGTGACCCTCATCCTCAATGAGTAAAAAAAAGAAGGAACAAGACTAGGTCACGTGTCCCGACGTGACCCTTAAACAGATCCCTCAAAATGAGAAAGAAAAAGCATGAAGGAAATGCCTCACGTGCTCACACGTGACTCTCAAAACAAAATGGAACAAATCAAAGAGCAGAATCAATTTTGGGTGTCCCCACATGACCCCTAATAAACACTTTAATAATCAATGCATGGGTACCCATCACGTGCCCACACGTGATGGTCTGAAGACCAAAAGTGTTTAACATTTATCTGAATATTTTGAGAACAAAATAAAGGAAGACTGCCCCATTTTTAGATGCCTCACGTGACCCCACGCGACCAATTCAATTTTAGTGTTTAACACTACTTTAACCGCCTCGTCCTTAGTGTTTAACACTATTTTCAGCACATCACGTGGGAGCACGTGATCGCCAAATATCCTCTAGTGTTTAACACTATGTTAAAAACCAAGCTTAGCCAAAATTGGCTAAGTTTTCCAGAGGCAAATCCCTCCTTCAACTGAACCTCAAAATTGGTCAGTTCATATGATATGCAAAGTCAAGCCCAGAGCTATAATGGATGGTTAGTGCTCAGACAAAGACAAAATGTTGTCAGAGACCCCCAAACCCCTGTTTTGCATTCCTAAATAATGGGAGGGCTAAACCCAGACAAATGTTTAACAGTCCAACAAGGGGCCAACATTTCGAATCTAATTGGACTTAGCCCAAGTTGGTCATAAGTCCTCAATTCAGATTTAACTGAGCCAATGTGCTTATAATCTAATTAATTGATCTTAGTTCCAAATTGGACTACAGATTTCCCAATCAATTTTGGTTAAAGGGTACATCTCTTCACTCCTCTGATATTTTTCGTTGTAATCCTTCAACGTCTTCAGAGAGATGACGGGTCCCTATAACCAATCATTCCATGGACTGTGGGGTCCCTTTAAACCCACGGACTATGATGGCCTTAACCTCGGACTGTGGGGTCCCTTTAAACCCATGGACTATGATATCCTTAACCTCGGACTGTGGGGTCCTTAAGCCCATGGATTATGATGTCCTTAACCTTGAACCACCATGTCCTTAAACTGGCAATTGACCGCAAAGTCCCTAAACTAGAACAATAGAGCCCAAATGCTCTTTTGTTGGATCTAAATGATCCCGTTAAGTAGATCTTATTCTAAACTTAGACTAACGTATCCTTAATAAATGAGTTGACCTTAGTTTAAAATTAGACTAACGTGTCCTTAACAAACTGTTAAGTTGATCTTAGTCTAAAATTAGACTAACGTATCCTTAACAAACGTTTAAGTTGATCTTAGTCTCAAATGAGACTGACGTATCCTTAAACCCAACCCCAAACCCAAATTTAAGAAAATACGGATTTGGACTAATACATGCCCTACGGGCGACAACATAAATTAGTCTCCGTATACAATCCACGGGCAACCAAAAAACAAAACAAACAAACATGACGCGAAGTGATCATCTGGAGAAGGAGAAAGTTGTTATCGCGACGTGCTAGCGTAATTAACTGCAGGGGCTTGCGCCTGCAGGGAAGAGCGTCTCCACAATCAAAAACCCCTCAAATGAGGGGGAATCTGACGAAGTCTGCTACATTGGCCGCATCTGTTCAAACCTTCGATACACGATTTCATAAATCAACTTGGCATCTTTGGAGAGGTGGACGGACAGCACCAATTAGCATCTGCCCCGATATTCAGGCAAGACGGACATGCGCAGTTGCCTCTCCGTGTTTCGGCGGGGAACAATGTCAATGCAAAAGAGCGGAGCCACTCTTTGTTCCTGAGACCCGACCTCAGCACGGTGATGACCGTTTCATCACGGTGCTCGGGTACCTCCAGGAGGGCATTACAGAAGCGGATGACATACCCTTTGAAGGATTCCTTGCCTCCGCTCTTGACAGTGAATAAGTAGTCGACTGTCTTCTTTTATCGTCGGTTACCGACGAAATGACTGAGGAATTCAGTAGCCAGCTCATCAAAGATAGAGATAGAGTGCGGTGTAAGCCCTCGGAACCAGTCCCGGCCAGCTCGGATCAAGGTGGCGGGCAAAGCTCGGCATTAAGCCGCGTCTGAGTTATCTTAGGATCTCATGCCCCCTGTAAATCCATCCAAGTGGTCCTTCGGGTCAGACTTCCCGTCGAAGAGGACCACTTTGGGTGGCTTGTTCCTGGACGAGATATGCTCGGCCTGCAGCTCTTCTGTAAAGGGCTTTGTCAGTGAGTCGGCAGAGTACCTGGCCCCTTCGCCGGACGCATGGCCATCCCGTCGTATGCTTTCGATTTTCTTTTCAAGGGTCTCAAGTCGGTGTTGGTACCCCAAGGATTCTGCATAGTCGGAGTGGTGGCTACCCCCGCTCCGGGTCTGCGCAATGGTGCGGCTCCGATTCCGCTCTATTAAATTTCTCAAATCCTTGGGTGAGGCCCTTCTCGAGTAGTCCCAATGTTCGCCGTTCGTACGATCCCAGCGAGAGTGGGGGCTTTGCTCATGCCTAGAAGTAGGCGAACTGACCGACACCTCCTTAGGGGGAGAGAGCGCGGGACGGGCATCGGAGTGACGACCAGTCTTCCCTAGGATCGGGGCATAGAGTTGTCCGGTGCCCAGCAGGTCATAGAATCAATCGTCGCATGCGGTCCACAGTGGCCGGAGTCGGTACGCCTGCGCTCGGTGACGCTGAGAGGAGCGTGAGTGAGATCGAGGGCTTGAGCATGCCCATCCATCCTTCTGCGGACGTCGTTGTCCCGGGAAGGGGGAACTGCGGTCTGGTAGGTAGGGCCCGCTGCTTGAACGTGGATGGGGGCATCCACCAGCGATGTGAGCCTGTCTATCCGTGCGGATAAGGTGTTGATCACGTTCGGAGGAGGAAATGAGCCGCTCCCGCCTCCGTTGTGGCGGCTCGTATTCAGATCATCGCGGTTGTCGCTTGCCATCGGGTCGAGGGCGGAAGATCAACTTTCGGGATGGAGAAACTTCTGAAGTGGCTCCCACAGACGGCGCCAACTAATAGAGGCTGTGATCTCCTTCAAATGTTGTCTTCCGTCGATCCTGTGATGGCGGTCTTTGACGATTGAGGTTTAGTTTGGGAGTTGTTGAGCGTGTGGATCTCAATGGGTTGGCGTTGATGCCAAGCTATCTGCAAAAGAAGTCCCGGGGTGGGTGACTACTGTAGGACCCTTCGACGATCAAGTTTGTGCCGAGGAATAGGTGCAAAATAATGGCGTATTGGAATGAATTTGAGTTACCTGAGTTATTTGAGAGAGGGGTTTATATAGTGTTCGTGTGGAGCAAGAATGCACGAGATCATCGCCGTCAGTTACGCCCCTGCATTAATGGAGGGATACGCCCATTAATGGGGGGACGCGCTAGCATGGGATGCGGAACATGGGGAGGCGGATATCTCGTCCTGGCGGGATACGCGGACCCGTTGCGGGGGCACTTTAGTTTCGCGCTCTCGATTTATCGGGGAAGCCGAGGAAGCTCGGCCTGTCAGACTGCTCGAAGACGGGCTCGGCCTATCAGACTGCTCGAAGACGGGCAGTGAGGCTAAGGAAGTTCGGCCTGTCTGATGGCTCGGAGATGTGCAAGAAGACTAAGGAAGCTCGGTCTGACAGAGGGCTCGGAGACAAGCAAGGAGACCAAAGAAGCTTGGAGACGAGCTATCGTCCGTTTGCTAGGTGAAAGTGGAAAGCACTCAGGGAGGTCTCCTGAATGGTCGTATACGTCCTAAGAGACGAGGCCCCGAGGAACGCCCTAATGCAACTCATTTATTCTACCTCCGTAGCCTTCGGGACATGTTATCCGCCACGTGTCGTAATCTGAGGAAATACCACTTGTGAGCATCATCATTACCCTTGAGTTTTAAAATGGAATTATCTGTTTACTTATCCTTTGCAATTACGTCTCTACAACCATCGTAAGGAGACTCGTTTGTGGATAATGCGGATTATCGCACGTCTTTGGGATAGTAGAGCGAGATGCAGAACTCCTCACGGAGAATTCGGTCTCGAAAGGTAATAAAAATACGATTTTTAAAGAATACGACTTTTTAACAAATTAAAGCATTTGAAAATTTTCATAAATCCTAAATCCATATTTTTCTACGAAAACTAATTTTGAAAAAAAATATTATTAAAATGAAATATTAAAATTACACAAAAAACACCACCAGGTTTCCAAAAATATAGTTTTCATAAAAATAGCATAAATTTTTTAAAACTAGATTCATCACTAAAATAGCACTAAAACTAAACACCTTTTCATAAAAAAAACTCTTAGTATTATAAATCACCCTCGAGCTTTATTTTTAAACAATATTAAAACATTTTTCATAAAACCCTCTCGAGAAATACAAACAATGTAAATACAATGTAAACAACTAGAATAAATCATTAATGACCCTACATTAATATAGGTTTAAGCGGTATCATTTCTCTTGAACCTCAAAGAGCCAGAGAAAGTTAGTGCTTACCTATTCAGGTTAGACAACACTGCAAATTAACGGAGTTATCAATGGCAACCGTTTTGAAAAAAGACACAAATCCTACCGTCCATGTAGAACGGTTGTCCGATTATTTCCGAACTTAAAAATTTCAAAAGTTAAATCAATTCATAAGATATTGACTATGACTTGAATACAAACTCGAATCGAATCCAAACTTGAACGCTTGATCTTGAACTTGAACGCTTGATCTTGAACTTGAACGCTTGAACTTGAATATCCCAAACATGAATTTGAACACTTAACTTGACTTGACCGAACCATGAATATAATTTGACATGAATATCTGAATATATGATTACATCTTGAACCTGAACTGGTATATTTTTATATTCATGGATTCGTCTAAAACCTGCAAACTTGAACTATACACTACAATACACGGGGATAAGGGGTAGATTGGTGCAGAACGTATATCGTGGCACGAGAGGTCACTTTAAAAGACACCTACATGAATTCATATGTCGTTTTCCCATGGGTTATAACGGGGTCTTGTACTACATGCTACCATAGTTCACAGGGTAAGTTGGACTCCTCTCGTATACATGAATACTTTCTTTATCAAACTACAAATAATCACTTTAGAATAGCTATCTTATACATGTAAATGATCATTCTTAGATACTCTCATATACAACCTTATCTGTTCATATTCACTTGGTTTCTATTCACTTTATACACCTTTCAATCAATTTTGTTTACTTTTTTTGGGGACTTATCGAGCGCTAGTTTGCTAATGACATTCCTCTCTGTTTCTTTTTCTTGGAATTTTCATCAGGGGGACCGGACTCTGAGGAGATAGAGCCGAGCCAGGAGGACTTGGACCAATTCTCTACCCAGCCTGACTTCTAGCTCCTATCCGCATTTACTTTCTGTATGCTAATGTTTAGGCATTTTTTAAATCATTGTATTTTTTTTTATTTCCGACAGATGTATTTAAAATTTGAATGTAAATAAAGTTGTTGTTTAATTTTATTACTCATGTTATTCATGTATATTATTGTATTGCTTACTTACGCTTAATGTATTTATTAAGAGAAACACCCATCTTATAATAAATACGTTGCGGGCTTATCACGTTACCATTTTCATCTACTGGGAAGTGGGGAATGATAGTTTTCTTAAAAAAACACTCGTTTTAAAAGCAGAGTTTAAGCCACTCCTTTTCAAATTACTACGTTTCTATGAAGATATAAAGTTCATTATGATAATGGTTTTCATTAAAACCAGGCACAACCCTCCGTCATTTCAGATGAGTACCGCTTAATATTCGTGTTGTGTTTGTTGGCATCCGTCAAGGCATAGTGTACGGTAGCTGATTGATGCCTATCTGCTGTATAGAGATGCGATAGGTAGGGACAGTCGCACAACTTTGTTGGCATCCGTCAAAGGTTTGTACGGGTAGATTCGAATCATTCACGAAATGACGGGTAGAACTTGACTAGCAGCTTATGATTTGTTAGCATCCGTTAAAGTCATAGGTCGTTAGGGGTAAAACCATAACGGGAGTTTCAAGTGTTGAAACTTGCAATGGATTGCATACCTTCTATGTGATGGTTGGATCCCGATTCCCACTGTGAATAAGAGTTACTACCGAGAAAGTTTTTCACTTTACAATTAGCTAATCCAGTAGGTGTCTAGAAATATGTTAATGGGGTTATGCCTCTGCGGAAATGGAGTTTACTTTAATTAGGTCTGTGCGAAGGCACGTGAAACTTCCCTTAGAGTACCAACACTGGCCTGGTTGACCGGTTAGTGAACTTGTATAGTGTAATTAATCCCGGCTAATTTTTCTTTTAGGGTTTGAAAGGGAATTTGATGAAACAATAGGAGTCATCCTGATTAGATAAATTAATAAACATAATCTTGCAAGAGCGCACGCTCAGTATTTCTTTTTTCTCTCTCCAGCTAGCGATCATGTCACGCTTTAATCAAGATAATAATATGTATAACTTGACCGATCCTGTTTATAATGCTGGGCCGGGTAACGTTATTTCCGCCCTTACTTGTGATAATTGTCATGAGTATGGGCATGAAATAGAGGGACGCAAGAATTTCCACGAAACCCTGATGAAGAAGAAACATTTTGATGCCTCATCTTCTGGTGTGTTAGTTATTGAGAATTGTTTCTCAGTATACTCTACGTCCCGGGTATTGGATATCAGATCAGGATCCTATATCTGTAGTCTGTTACAGGGGTTAATGAAAAGTAGTGTATTGGGAAAGGGTGATATGTCTCTCAGAATAGGAAATAGAGCAATTGTTGCTGCTGAAACCGTTGGCGAATATCACCTGGTGTTGCCGAATGGCAATACATTGATCTGAACAACTGTTACTATGTACCGTCTATGTTTTGCAATATCATATCCGTTTCTTTATTAGATAAAGATGCTTTATTAGATAAAGATGGATATAACCTTGCTTTAGAGAAAATTGTTATGAACATTTCTTGAATCAAGTGTTGATTGGGTTTGGTACATTATTTAATGGTTTATATGTTCTAAATCAAAATACAATTTTCAATATACAAAACACACACAAGAGAAAGAGTTCAGAAATAAATGAATTCTTCTTGTGGCATTGTAGATTTGGTCATATCATTGAGAACAGACTAATTAGGTTATATAAAGATGGATATTTGAATCCATTCGAATAGACATCTTATGAAACTTGTTAGTCTTATCTCAAAGGAAAGATGACCAAAACTCCGTTTACGGGACATGGAGAAAGAGCTACGGAACTTTTGGGACTGATACATAGTGATATATGTGGTCCGATATCTACACATACAACAGGTGGGTACTCTTATTTCAGTACATTCATTAACGATCTCTTTAGGTTCAGATATGTATTCCTGTTGAAACACAAATCTGAAGGTTTTGAGAAATTCAAAGAATATAAGAACGAAGTAGTGAACCAAAAGTGTAAAAGTATCAAAATTCTTCGATCTGATCGACGAGGGAAATATTTGAGCACGGAATTCCTTGACTTTTTAAAAGAGAATGAGATTCTCTCAGCTTACTCCTCTGTATACACCACAGCACAACGATGTATCGGAGCGAAAGAATCGCACCATATTGGATATGGTGCACTCGATGATGAATTGTGCTGAGTTACTTCTTTAATTTTGGGGATATGCGCTAGTGTTAGCAACATATCTATTGAATATGATTCCAACCAAATCCGTGCCTACCACTCCATATGAAATATAGGAAGGGAAGAGACCATACTTTAATTTTATTAAGATATGAGATTGTCCTGCTTATGTAAAGAAGCAGAATCTGGATAAGCTCGAGGCACGGTTAGTTTTTTGTAAGTTTATGGGATATCCTAAATATTCAATAGGATATTTGTTCTACCACACCGAGGAACAGAAGGTGTTTGTTGATTGTCATGCCAATTTTTTTTAGAAAGAGAATTTCTTATAAAAGAAATTAGTGGGAACACAGTAGAGCTGGAAGAGCTTTCAGCAACACAAACTACAACGGAAGATTTGGTGGAACTAGATAATTCAGTAGTTCCTGACGAACCTCAGCCACTCCGTAGAGCTAGTAGGGTTTTTATCCATCCGAAAGATACTACGTTTTTTTCATAGACGATGATAGAGAAGATTGCATCATAGAAGATGATGACCCTATTAGTTTCGAGCAGGCCATCATAAGTAGAGACTCTGTGAAATGGCTGGATGCTTTGCGATCTGAGATGAAATCTATGTACACCAACAAAATATGGACTTTGGATTTTATTCCTGAAAGGGTAAAACCCATAGGGAGCAAGTGGATTTTCAAAAAAAAGATTGGAGTAGATGGAAAGATTGAGACCTTCAAAGCTAGACTGGTAGCAAAAGGTTTTCGTCAAAGACCAGGTGTAGATTATGACGAAACTTTTTTCGGTGGTTATGCTTAAGTCCATCAGGATCCTACTTGCCATTGCTGCTTTCCATGACTGCGAGATCTGGCAAATAGATATCGAAACCATCTTTCTAAATGGTGATTTAGAAGAGAACGTATACATAACACAGTCAGATGGATTCGTAGATAGTGGGAGCAGCGGAAAAGTGTACAAGCTGCTTAAATCTATTTATGGATTAAAATAGACATCGCAGAGTTGGAACATCTGTTTTGATATTGCAGTCAAAGAGTTTGACTTCATCAAAAATATAGATGAACCTTGCGTGTATAAGAAGGTTGTAGAGAGTGCTGTCGCATTTCTCGTATTGTATGTGGATGCCATTCTCCTGATAGAAAATAATGTTCCTATGCTACAATCGGTCAAACTTTTCTTGTCACAAAAGTTCTCCATGAAAGAACTGGATGATGCTTCCTACATTTTGGGAATTAGAATCTATAGACATAGATCTAAATGGATTGTCCCAATTCAGGTACATAGACACCATAATAAAGAGCTTTAATATGGAAAATTCTAAGCGTGGTAACTTACTTGCTGGTCAAGGAATCACCCTCTCTAAAAAGATTTCTCCAAACACTGATGAAGCGAGGGCTTGCATGAATGATATACCCTACGCTTCGGCTGTAGGATCTATCATGTATGCGATATTATGTACCAGACCAGATATAACTCACGCACTTAATATGGTATGTAGGTATCAATCGGACCCAGGGGAGAAGTATTGGATAGCTGTGAAGAACATTCTTAAGTACCTGCGAAGGACTAAAGAATTGTTCTTGGTGTATGTTTCCCCTAATAAAAGAGCAAAGCTCTGTTCAAAATTAATGAGGCAGTGCCTTGTTAGTTATATGTATGCCCTAGAGGCCATTACTATACATATGATGTATATTGTAGTGGATGCTGGGACATATATAGGGAGGACTTTCTTGCTCGACATGATAGTATGCTATCTAGTTGATCTTTACCTTAACGTGTATACTGATTGTCTCTCTGTTACATGTTGGTAAAGCCCTTAGGATGTGTACTTGACTACCTGGACTATGATGCAGATCATACTAGTGGGGACATGGTAGTCCATAAGTACATCCTTCAAGGTCCCTAGTCGTGGGATATCGAGATGGGGCATCGATATACCAGAGTAGACTAGCGTATACCTTCTCGACCCATATAGATGGGCGATGGATGATCCCATATCCATTGGTGTTTGACATCAGAGATGATATACAGGTGCTCAGTGGAGACTGGGTACACTGGACAGACTCGCCGAGAACTCCCAGATGGTATTATACCTTATGTCAGATGGCAGTTCTCTGGTGACACTGGTACAGAGTAGTCTGTTGACCCGAGATCGTCATAGAGTCTTGTATGGTTCCCACTGTGCTTTGATTTCCATCTTACCACGTCCAAGAGGGCATGCAAAATGGTGGTTTTTAGGTACAGTCTCGAGTCACATGGAGTCAATGAGCGATAGGAGGGGATTCGTCTCTCCCGGTATAGGGGGTTGATGTTGCGCTGTGTTCGATTGGCTATAACAGGAAATCCCTGGCCAGGGTTGCTGAGATTTACTGGTAAGTGTTACCAGTAGTTTCTCGAATTGTTATAGACCTCATATCGACACGACTTATCGAGCTATTGGGGTCTGACGTCTACCACCCCTAGGCGAGATATGCTATATATCAGACGATCAGACCGGACTGTACGGTAAGTGTTACTGGTTGGATTCACAGGAGTGTGAGCGGGCTTGCTCGTCGATCTTCTGATCGCTCAATACCCAGATGGCCGTTACGTTTAGCAGACCGCTTGCGGCTTGTGGATGTTTGATATGATCATCATCCGCTGCCGGCGTATTGACGAGTCTTTAGAGTCCTACACAGAGGTTTCCTGGCTCAAGCGAAACGAAATAGGAGCGCGTATGAGATATGTGCGGGACCGAGAATAATACGTGTATGTGATACCTCATTCCATTCTCGCGAAGAATGTGTCGATTAGTTGTATGCGATATAACCTAGTTATCGAATCAAGAATTGATTCGATAAATCGATACATTGAATACTAGTCGGTTATATGTGATATGACCGGATCATTGAATCAAGTGTTGATTTAATGATTTAATGTATAATTATATATTTGATATATTACTTTGCATTAACTAGTATTGGTTCGCTTTAAATGGATATTCTCACTCGGATGTTCACATTGTATATGTGATATATTTTTGTGCACTTGATTGTATCATGTTTGATGATACATGTTTGCTAGGGTTTTTGTGTAAAGATCAAACCATGGTTACATGTTAATGGTTAGGGTTATGTTTTATTCACTTATTTATTTATCTATTGATTTTTGGAAAATGAAAGGCATAAAAAGAAAATGGTGGCTTGTTTTGTATTCTAGTTGAAGCTTCATGAAGCTTTGACCTAAGTGACCATTTTTGTCTCATGCTTAACCCTAACCATTCCAACTAACCTTGGTTTAATCTCTACACTTGACCATGGTTTAAATTATGATAAGTTTTGATTTTCTATTTTTTTTTTTAATTAACTTATCATAAGAATTATCATCTTCCTCTTCTTCTTCTTCTTGAAGAAAACCTTTCTTCATCAATGGTGATTGATGAAAATGAGTGAGAAATCCAATTCTAAAGTCTACCCACTTTCTATTTCTTCATCCTCTACCTCTTGCCAAGTAGTAGAGTGTGTTTCCTTCACAAGTTTTCTAGACTTGGTGAAGTTGGAGCTTGATCTAGCGATGCCTCGACGTAGATCATCTTCGGCACGTCGTCGATGACCTAGCCCGCTCTTTCTCCGATAAATCCGACGCTAGAGCCCGGGATTTGATTTGGACAGCGGAGAGGACCTCATCACGGAGCCGTGGAGGTGGAGGACCGGATCTAC
The DNA here is from genome assembly GCA_030015575.1 of Agapanthus africanus. Taxonomy (NCBI): domain Eukaryota; kingdom Viridiplantae; phylum Streptophyta; class Magnoliopsida; order Asparagales; family Amaryllidaceae; genus Agapanthus; species Agapanthus africanus. The sequence continues at coordinate 400,887,164 of CM057349.1, read as the reverse complement.
AAAGGTTGTATTTCCGTATTCTTATAGTTAAGTGTTAACTAGTTTGCTTTGTCGCCTAAACATCTAGCCAACGATCCGTATTAGGGTTTCTCGGCACCGTTAAAATCTGAAATTGGCATGGTTGATGCCTTGTGAGACCTCTTGAGAGTGCCTAGGAACCCTATAGTGGTATCAGAGCCTAGCTAGAGCCTTAGGCGAAGTCTAGACGACGTTTGAAATCCGAACGAACCCGAAACCCATTTTCCAAAATGCTCTCTGTCCAATTTTTAAAAATCTGGATGTTTCAATATTAAAAATATGCAGAAAATTAAGCAGGATTTTTTATGAATTACTGTGAAAAACGGAGACCTAACTCCGTCATAACGCCGCGGAACCGCGGCCTGTGCCCACGTGGCGCGGCGGTTCCGCGGCCATATTGTTGACTCATTTACTCCTTTTTGCACAGTAATGTTTATAATTAATTCCTGTGTTTTCTGGGTAATTTTAATATATACTATGCAGTTGAGTTTTCTGGGGTTGTTTTGGGGATTCGAATGTTCGATCGGATTATCAAATTTTGTCTGTGTGGCTTTCCGGATAAATTTTAGAATATGTTAAAAAGTTCGACCGGATATAAATACCCAATTTTTCCCCTGTCGGGAAATTTCCAAGTATTGGATTTTTCCGTAGTTTGACGACGTTCTAAGTAGTGCAAGTAACGCGATGGACCCTCTAGAAGACAATAAACCTTAACTCGATTATGTGACCGTCTTGAACTGCCCTTTGAACCTCAGGGTTTGGGGCAGTACGGCGTGCCACATGTGAGGCGTTGGCTTGACCCTTCTACGGCTGGACTGTTGGTACTGAGGCACGAACTGAATGTTTTTAGACTTATTTCAAGAGTTGATCTGTTTTGGGAAAACTTGGGTGTTTGACTGTTCGATCGGAAAGTTTAACATTTTCTATTTATCCGGAATGTGATACAATAATTGGAATTCACAAGTAGTTATGTGATAACTGAATGAATGTTATAAACATAGCAGTTTAGTCTCACTTGATGGGTTGCCACGGAATTTTAATGCGATCAAAAGTCCGTTGCAATCACGTAGCGTACACGGATACTCGTCGGGTAAACTTAATAGACAGCCTCACTCCATAACCCCGACCAAGTGACTCTAGGAGAACCCCGTCGCCGAAAGCATCCGTTCGGGTGCTCCCGGTAGCGGTGTTCCGCCTTGGTGCACTTCGTCGACGGTATCGGGGGTGCGGCCGCCTACTGAAGTTTGCGACGAGCATTCGATCAGGATGTCGGGAATCTTGTTGAATTGCCCGACTTGATATTGAAAAGAGTTTTCGATTTTGAGACTAAAATGCGGAGTTTATAATTGTTAGGCATGCGATGTCTAAGAAATTCATTTGGTCAGGCGTGCGATGTCTGAGGTGGTTGCGGATTCCAACTGTTATAGTTTTACACTTTCTTTTCTGTGACCGTAAGTGTAATATGTGATATCGCCGGTTTCGTTGCTATATGTCAACGACAATTGGGATGCGCATATTTACTTACGTTGATGACATGTGATGTTATGTGTTGCTGGATATGTTATATTGGATCGTCGTGTTTGAATAGCCGGGGGTTTTTATGTGAGATGAGTGTTTTTCATTTTCATTCATGTAAAAACTTGTATATAATATTCTTTTATTGGGGCACTTCCAGGTTGCGGAAGATGTCACCATTTGTATATTATTTACTTTTCCGCACTAGGATAGACCCAAGGAGGAGGGCACAAGTAACCGGGTTCTGGAGTCCAGTGGGAGACCAACTCGAGGAGTCGAGTCCGGGTCTCCTAACTCTAGAATTGGTAGGGTTGCTTTCCGCTCTCGTAGGGGTCTAGGGGTGTGGGTTTGGCTATTCATCGCGACCGTGGAATCCGTGTTTTATACTGGCTCGTATTAAAAAACACGGACGTCCTAGTATATCCAATATTTCATATGATTCTTCTGCTGCGATATCTGTGATGTGATCATGTGATGTTCTGTGATAGATACTGTATATAGTATATATGATATATTATATAGGCGTTGCTTATGTTTTACACCCGCGCTAGCCCTGCCCCGCTCTGCCATTAGTTACCTAACCTAACGGTGCACGAGGGGACATCGAGGCGAATGCGGATGGCATAAGTGTACATCGTATTTATCTGTGATGTTTAGGTACTTAAATGATGGGACTTCATTAATGTGATTAATGAAATAATAGAAACCTAAGATGTTGTAGAATCGAATTTCAAAATAAAACAGGTAGCTACAGTTCTTGCTTTGCATAGCGGTATATGTGATAAATCCTGCACCTTATTCGATGAGGAAAGGACCGAGATCCCTTCACCGGGAGTGACTCCTTTAGCAATAACTGGCAGATGCTACACATTCGGTTTGTCTTTTGATTGCTTTTAAGAGTTTTTGCTTTGCACAGTGATATATATGATATATCCCGCACCTCATTCGACGAGGAAAGAACCGACGATCCCTTCACCGGGAATGACTCCTTTAGCAAAACTAGAAAAGCCTAAAAAACACTCCATTTTAAAAATCATTTGATTCTACAACGATATCAAGTTCATTACGCAATAGGTTTTCAGAAAAACCTGTCGTAGCCCTCCGTCATTTCAGATAAGTACTAGTTAGTATTCGTGCTGCGGTTGTTTGGCATGCGTCAAGGCGTAGTGTACGGTAGCTAACTAGTGCTTATCTGCTAGCATATGATGCGATTGGATTAGGGTATTCGTACGGCGTTGTTTGGCATGCGTCAAGGGTCGTGCGGGTGGGTTTAATTCAATCAAGAAATGTACGGGTTGAACTTGACTAGCGGACTATGGGTTGTTTGGCATGCGTCAAGGTCATAGCACGCTAGGGGCAAAATATTATCGGGAATTTCAAGTGTTGAAATTTGCAATAAGATTGCATACCTTCTATGAAATAGTTGGATCCCGATACCCGCTGCGAGTAAGAGTTACTCCTGGGAGAGTTTTACACGTTATAATTAGCCGATCAAGTAGGTGTCTAGAAAGGTGTCAACGGGGTTACGCCTCTGGGAAAACGAGGTTTACATTAATTAGGTTCGTGCGAAAGCACGGGGGACCTCTCTCAAAGTACCGACACTGGCCTGGCTGAAAGATTGGCGAACTTGTAGTGTGTAATTAATCCCGGCTAGTCTTTCCTTTTAGGGTTTGAAGGAAGATTTGATAAAAAGCAGTGGGAGCCATCCTGATTAGATAAAATAATAACCAATCTATTCTTGCAAGAGCGCACTCTGAGTATTTTCTTCTCTCTCTCTCTCCAGGTAGCGACCATATCATGCCTTAATCAAGATAATAATACGGAATATTGACTGAACCCGCTTGTTATACTGAGCTGGGGAACGTTGGTTCCGCTCCAACTTATAATTGTTATAAGACAGAGCAGGAAATTGGGGATTACCAGAATTCCCGTGCCGCCCAAACGAAGAGAGTGCATGATGATGCATCATCTTCGGGTGTGTTCATTACAGAGAACTGTTTCTCAGTATCCTTTACGTCCTGGGTATGTGATACCAGATCAGGATCCCAGATATGTAATCTGTTACATAGGGCTACAGAAAGGTAGAGGACTGAGAACGGGTGATAAGTTTCATGAGGCAGAAAACGGGGCAAGTGTTGCAGCCAAGTCTGTTGGTCACTGTCACCCTGTATTACCAATACATTGATTCTGAACAAATGTTATTAGATACCGAACCTGATATACAAAATAATATCTGTCTCTTTATTAGTAAAGAAACGATAAAATTTTGTATTGTCGGATAATGTTTTGAACATTTCCTATATCAAAAGTTGATCGGTTCAGGCACGTTATCTAAAAGCATTGATGTTCTAAATCAAACTACAGTTCTTAGTATACGGAACACACACAAGAGGAAGAGTTCAGAAATGAACGAATCCTTCTTGAGGTATTGTAGACTAGGTCATATCAATGCGACCCGACTAGCTGAAGTTACATTTAGATGCATATTTAAATCTGTTTGAATTTACATCTTATGAAACTTGCCAGTCATGTCACAAAGATACGATGACCATAGCTCTGTTTACTGGAAACAGAGAAAGAGTTAGTGAACTCTTGGGATGATACATGTTGATGTATGTAGGTCCCCTGTCTACACATGCCAGGACCGGTTCTTAATACTTCATTACGTTCTCTGATAATCTCTCAAGATTTAGACATATGTTCCTGTTGAAACACAAGTCTGAACCTTTTGAGATATTCACAGAATATAAGTTAGAAGTAGAGAACCAATACGGGTATAAGTATTATGTCCTTTGATGAGATCAAGGAGGAGAATACTTGAGCACGGAATTCCTGGATTATTTTAAAGGAGAATGAGATTCTCTCTCAGTATTACTCCTCCGTATACACCATAGCACGATGGTATATCGGGACAGAGCAATCACACCCTATATGATAAGGTGTGCTCTATGAAGAGTACTACTGAGTTACCTTTTCCTTTTGGGAGTTATGCACTTGAGAAGTTGCATACCTATTGAATAAGGGTTCGAATCAAATCAGTGCCTACCACTTCATATGTGATATGGAAAGGGAAGAGCCCATTTCTTAAGTTAGTTAAGATTTGGGGTTGTCCGGCCTATGTCTAAAAGCGAAATCCGGACAAGCTCGAGGCAAGGTCTGTTATGTACAACTGGAAAGGTTCCAGCTATACAAACAGCAGCTGATGATTTGGTAGAACCGAAGGATTCAGTAGTAACCAACGAACCTCAGCCTCTCCGCCGATCTAGTAGGATTCCTCACCCACCTGAGAGATACTTCTGTTTCTCTATGACAGTGGGAGCGAGGATTGCATCATGAGATGATGACCCAACTATTTTCGAGCTGGCCATCAGGAGTGGGACTCTGTAAGAATGGCTGGATGCTTAGTGATCTGAGATGGAATCCTTATACACCGACAAAGTATGGACTTTGGTTGCTATATCTGAAGGGTTAAATCCCCATCAGGAGCAAGTAAATCTTGAGAAGATTACTTGGTGTACTTGGAAAAGTTGAGACTTTCAAAGCTAGACTTGTTAAAGTTTTTCATCATAGACCAGGCGTGGATTATGATGAAACCTTTTCAAGTGGCTATGCTTAAGTCCATCCAGATCCTACTTGCCACGGCTACATACCATGACTACGATATCTGGCGTTTGGGTGCCATGACTGCTTTTCTAAATGATGTTTTAGAAGAGAACGTCTATAAGTACACAGCCAGAGGGCTTCGTAGACAGTGGGAGCAGTGGAAACGTGTACAAGATGCTTTATAGGATAAAGCAGGTATCGCGGAGTTGGAACGTCTGTTTTGATGAAGTAGTCAAAGAGTTTGACATCATCAAAATGGTAGATGAACCTTGTATAAACAAAAAGGTAGTAGGGAGTATGGTGACGATCCTCGTAGAGTACGTGGATAACATACTCTTGATAGGGAAGGAGTTTCCTATGCTACGCTCGATCAATCTCCGCTTATCATAATGATTCTCCATATAAGATCAAAATGATACCTCCTAAATCCTAGGTTTTGGATCTATGAGATAGATCTAAATGGATGTTAGGATTCTCACTAGTTGTAGTGAGAAAGTATCAATCGACCCTGGGGAGAATCACTGGAAGTGTTCCAGGGTGATAAAGACGACTGAATGTCAGTCACAGGCATTGTCTTTACCCTAAGCAGAGGGACGGTATGTTGGAAGAGTTCCAAGCTAGATACCGTGACATACTAGACGATAAAGGCATGATACATCGCTACTTAAGATGCTACCAAAGAGGCTGTTTGGGTGTATATTGGTTCATGAAATGAACTATGTTCCTCCCATTGTGTGACAATGGAGTTGTGGCTTATGCCAAGGAACGTCCGTCCCATCAGTGATCCAGACATATTCTAAGGCAGTGTCACCTGATCATGGAGATGGTTGATCTCCAGGGAGATCGAGGTTAGGAGAGTAGACTCAGAGGACAACACAGCGGATCCACTCACAAAGCCCTGTTCCCAGAGAGAGACTTTTATGGGATGGTTGAGTATGAGATACTGCAACCACTGCTATCAGATGGCCCTAGTGCAAGTGGGAGATTGTTAGTTATATGTATGCCCTAGAAGCCATTACTATACATAGGATGTATATTGTAGTGGATGCTGGGACATATATAGGGAGGACTTTCTTGCTCGACATGATAGTATGCTATCTGGTTGATCTTTACCTTAACGTGTATACTGATTGTCTCTCTGTTACATGTTGGTAAAGCCCTTAGGATGTGTACTTGACTACCTGGACTATGATGCGGATCATACTAGTGGGGACATGGTAGTCCATAAGTACATCCTTCAAGGTCCCTAGTCGTGGGTGTATCGAGATGGGGCATCGATATACCAGAGTAGACTAGCGTATACCTTCTCGACCCATGTAGATGGGCGATGGATGATCCCATATCCATTGGTGTTTGACATCAGAGATGATATACGGGTGCTCAGTGGAGACTGGGTACACTGGACGGACTCGCCGAGAACTCCCAGATGGTATTATACCTTACGTCAGATGGCAGTTCTCTGGTGACACTGGTACAGAGTAGTCTGTTGACCCGAGATCGTCATAGAGTCTTGTGTGGTTCCCACTGTGCTTTGATTTCCATCTTACCACGTCCAAGAGGGCGTGCAAAACGGTGGTTTTTGGGTACATTCCCGAGTCACATGGAGGCAATGAGCGATAGGAGGGGATTCGTCTCTCCCGGTATAGGGGGTTGATGTTGCGCTGTGTTCGATTGGCTATAACAGGAAATCCCTGGCTAGGGTTGCTGAGATTTACTGGTAAGTGTTACCAGTAGTTTCCCGAATTGTTATAGACCTCATATCGACACGACTTATCGAGCTATTGGGGTCTGACGTCTACCACCCCTAGGCGAGATATGCGACATATCAGACGATCATACCGGACTGTACGGTAAGTGTTACTGGTTGGATTCACAGAAGTGTGAGCGGGCTTGCTCGTCGATCTTCTGATCGCTCAATACCCGGGTGGCCGTTACGTTTAGCAGACCGCTTGCGGCTTGTGTATGTTTAATATGATCATCATCCGCTGCCGGCGTATTGACGAGTCTTTAGAGTCCTACACAGAGGTTTCCTGGCTTAAGCGAAACGAAATAGGAGCGCGTATGAGATATGTGCGGGACCGAGAATAATACGTGTATGTGATACCGCATTCCATTCTCGCGAAGAATGTGTCGATTAGTTGTATGCGATATAACCTAGTTATCGAATCAAGGATTGATTCGATAAATCGATACATTGAATACTAGTCGGTTATATGCGATATGACCGGATCATTGAATCAAGTGTTGATTTAATGATTTAATGTATAATTATATATTTGATATATTACTTTGCATTAACTAGTATTGGTTCACTTTAAATGGATATTCTCACTCGGATGTTCACATTGTATATGTGATATATTTTTGTGCACTTGATTGTATCATGTTTGATGATACATGTTTGCTAGGGTTTTTGTGTAAAGATCTATCCATAGTTACATGTTAATGGTTAGGGTTATGTTTTATTCACTTATTATTTATCTATTGATTTTTGGAAAATGAAAGGCATGAAAAGAAAATGGTGGCTTGTTTTGTATTCTAGTTGAAGCTTCATGAAGCTTTGACCTAAGTGACCATTTTTGTCTCATGCTTAACCCTAACCATTCCAACTAACCTTGGTTTAATCTCTACACTTGACCATGGTTTACATTATGATAAGTTTTGATTTTCTAATTTTTTTTTAATTAACTTATCATAAGAATTATCATCTTCCTCTTCTTCTTCTTCTTGAAGAAAACCTTTCTTCATCAATGGTGATTGATGAAAATGAGTGAGAAATCCAATTCTAAAGTCTACCCACTTCCTATTTCTTCATCCTCTACCTCTTGCCAAGTAGTAGAGTGTGTTTCCTTCACAAGTTTTCTAGACTTGGTGACATTGGAGCTTGATCTAGCGATGCCTCGACGTAGATCATCTTCGGCACGTCGTCGATGACCTAGCCCGCTCTTTCTCCGATAAATCCGACGCTAGAGCCCGGGATTTGATTTGGACAGCGGAGAGGACCTCATCATGGAGCCGTGGAGGTGGAGGACCGGATCTACAAAGGTTGTATTTCCGTATTCTTATAGTTAAGTGTTAACTAGTTTGCTTTGTTACCTAAACATCTAGCCAACGATCCGTATTAGGGTTTCTCGGCACCGTTAAAATTTGAAATTGGCATGGTTGATGCCTTGTGAGACCTCTTGAGAGTGCCTAGGAACCCTACATGCCTCACGTGCTCCTCACGCGGGCGCCAGTGTGTAAAGCACAAAAGAATCTATTAGATTAAATAAGAGTTAAAACTCTCATATAGCGCCGCACATGCTCCTCACGCGGGCGCCAGTGTGCAAAGCACAAAAAGAATTTATAAGAGTTAAAACTCTCAAGTGGCGCCTCACGTGCATAACACGTGAGCGCCGGCGCCTAGGTAGAATTAAATTCTACTCTCTATTAAATAGAGCCGTTGGATCAAAGATCCAACGGAGATGATAAATCATAAAAAATACAGAATTAAATTCTGTCAGGAGAAAACTTTCCCTAAATTGGATCATAGAATAAAATTCTATTTTTGGGATATATTCCCTCAATCTTTCTAAACAAGAAAGATTGCCCTCTGTAAAGCAGAGAACTCTTGGATTAAAAATCCAATGGTGATTAAAATCACCATTTCATAGAATAAAACTCTACATATGGAAAATATTTCCCCAATCTTGTTAGAAACAAGAAAATATGTTCTATAAAAAAGAAACCCTTAGTTCAAAGATCCAATGGTGGGTAAAATTCTCTAAATCAATTGGGATCTCTTAATGAGAGATTTCTTCAAACCTAATTAACAAACTTGCCTCCACTATATAAAGGACCGAAAACTTCAAGTCTGAGAGAGAGGAACCCCACATAGGGTTCTAAAAACAAAAACAGAAAGTTTTCAAAAAGGAATAGAGAATTAAATTCTCAAGGAAGAAGATCTCTCTCCTTAAAAACTCTAGGTAAAGAAAAAGAACAGAGATAAAAACATCCCATTTACATATCTAAGGGTCTAACCCTCCTCGAAGAACTTAGTTCTTTCTCTGGATCTGAGATTCACAAGGCAAGTTGAGAATTTAATTCTCATCAGGAGGAACTTGTTCTTGAGAATCAAAGATTCATAAAGGAACTAGGAATTGAATTCCTCAAAACAAAGCATATTAGAGAAACCTAGTTCTCGTAAAAGAACTTGGTTATTAAAAATGAAAGCTTGATCGTAGATCTGCAAAACAAAGATTCTATCAATCATTAATGGGCAAAAATGCTATTAGCAGTGCCCATCACGTGGACGCCACAAAGAGGAGTGCTTAGCACTTACTAGGCAGCGCCTAGCGCCGCACGTGTTCCTCACGTGGGTGCCACAGAAGAGAAGAGTGCTTAGCACTCACTAGGTAGCGTCCAGCACCGCACGTGTTCCTCACGTGGGCGCCACAAAAGGGAAGAGTGCTTAGCACTCACTAGGCAGCATCTATCGCCCAACGCCGCACGTGTTCCCCACGTATGCGCCGCAAAAGAGAAGAAAAGAATGCTTAGCACTCTATAAACAACCCAAAATGGTTGAGTGTTCAACATTCATTGGGCAACGCCTAGCGCCTCACGTGTTCCCCACGTGGATGCCATAAAGAGTGACCAGCACTCCATATAAAGATAAAATGAGTAAAGTGTTCAACACTTATTGGGTAATCCCCATAATTGAAAGCTCCATAGGATCATATGTGGGCGTCAGAACTCATATAAGTGATCAACACTTTTTGCATAAAAAAGGACTGATTAAACAGAACCCAAACAAGTGCTTAGCACTTTTTTTTCAAAATAAAAAAGAGAGGGGAGACTAAGCAGACTAAAGCCCAAATTGGCTAAGTTGCTAAAATCTTGCAACTGAGTCCAAATGCTCTATTGCTGGGTTTTAAATAAGGAAGATCCTGAAATGTTGTTAAGTAGATCTTAGTTTCAAATTGGACTAATGTATCCTTAACAAAAATTCTTAAGGCCACCATAACCCCTCTTCCTCAAACACGGGATTTGGTTCAAGGGTACGTCTCTTCACACCTCTGATATATGTCGTTGTAATTCTTCAACGTCTTCAGAGAGGTGGCGGGTCCCGACGACTAACAACTACTTTCATCCCATATTGATGCACTTCTAAATTGACATGCACACTTCAAATAGGATCATGCCCCAAATTGGGTGATTGAATGATTATCGGTGTGTAGGTAGAAAATGTATAGAAATCACAACCAAAGAAATTTGTTAACCACAATCAATAACAGTGTCGATGTAGCGCGTTAATGAATACGGATCGTCCACTGAGAAAGTGTGATTTGATCGTAATTGATTTAGATGAATTGAAAATTAAAAAGAAAAGAAAAGAAAATTTGATTCAAGATTTATAAAAGTGAATTTCAAGAATTATCAAAATCTAGATCTAATATCAAGAATACTAAAAATCAAGAATCAAGAATTGATGATATCCAATTCGAATTAGTAATCAAGATTTGTAATGAGGCTCGTAGGAATCGATCGAATCGATAGTGAATGACGAGGACTTGTGATTACGTTTTCTTATCCATTGATGATTTGTTGCTAGATCGATGACGATCAACGAGGTTTAAGGATCTATTGAAGGAACTAGGGTTTCTTCATCTCATCCTTTGTCCTTTCGATGATTATCATTCAAATGCCAGCCTCTAGTAAATTGAATTATCGATCGTTGATCTCTAATTAAGAGCGAAAACATTCAAGAAAGCATCTCGCTCGAAACTAGATTGTCGATGATTCGATCTACAAGAGTTTACAAAACTCATAGGAATTAAGAATCGTTTTAAGATTGTAATCATCATCATCTATCTATTCTCTTGATTCCTCAACGAGCGGAGTTTTCACTCAAACATCATGACAAAGAAATCAATCAAGAATCGAGTACTCATCATAATGCTCAAATGTAAAGATAAGCAAGATAAAGAAATTTCATCTTTTATTATTCAACAATTTCGTTACAATTCGCTCAAGAACTACAAGAATTGAGGAAAGAACTCGATCGTCGAATTAGTTTCGCATCGTCTCCATGAGTCGCGCATCATTTTGGATCACTTGCTCGGTTGAAGATCGGCGTCGCTTCTAAAAGGTTGATGGCTTCTTGCTTGATTTGTACTCGGAGATATTGAATTTGGCTTTTTGGAAATGGATTAGGGTTTGGATGCACAAGTTGTGTCACTCAACTTGTGTTTGGAAATTGTTGAACAACCCTTGAGAAGCCTTGGGTCCCCTTTTATTGCCCTCTCCTTTAGCTTCCCCTAAAAGCTTGATTAGGATTAGCTTCCTTTAGAAGCTAGGTTTAGTTTAGCTTCTCTTGCAAGCTTGGTGGTTGAGTAGAAGCTTCTAGAGTTAGTTAGTTAGTTAGCTAGCTAGCTTTTTTGAGAAGCTTGGAGGTGTTTAGCTTGTATAAGAAGTTTGGTTGATGGGACGGAAGCTTCTGGAGATCTCTGGAATTTAAAGTGGCTTAAAGAAGTTTGCCAATTGAATGGAGAAACCTGACATGATGAACTGCTGACGTCATGATCTCGTGGCCGCGGATCCGCCGCCAATAGGGCTTTACGGCCGCGGATCCAGGTCCCTTTGATGGCATCTGTGCATGCAATTTCCTGGGTGCATTAGTGCTGATCCACGGGGCCTTATTTTATATCTGGAATATTTTTATACTCTTTTGTTCACTGCCAGATCACAAGTCTTGGACTTGGCGTATTTTTATCAGCACTTTTAACAGTTGCGGCTCTTTTCCTGGAATTTCCTGCATACATTCTCAAGACAAGTGTTGCGCTATACAAAAGATCATGCGTGTAATGATAAACACTCAATTTCCCTCAAAAATGCCGGTTATAATATATTACACAAGTTATTTGGTATTTTACAGATATTTTGCTAATATGTGCTATATTCATACCGAACACCTTTAGATGATTGCAAATAGCAGGGGAATTGATGTGTTAAAAATGCAATATTTTTGACTGATCAAATTCCCCCAAACTTATTTTTGGTCGTCTCGAGCAAACTTGTTTTATTAAAAAGAGAAGGAGAAAATAATGAAAAAGAAAAACTAACTAGCACACTTTCGTAGGCAACACGATTGCACTGAGCACGTGCAACAGGCCTTTAAACCTCTAGGTGTCCCTAGTAGGAGGAGTGTTGTCTCCTGAGCGCTTTCAGTGGATTGCACCCACAAAATCCAATAATAAAAGGAAGACCGTGAAAGTTACATATAAAGATAAGAATTGTAAAAGAAAGACTTTGAAAATTAGAGTTTCCAACTACACTAGCTTTTCGGTTGTCATGAGCCCTATCTTAATAGTCATGAAAAAAATGTTAGAAATCACATCATCCCTCAATAAAACATCGTCTTTATTCTTCATTCCTATCTTTCTTCCAAACATCGATCATATAACCCTACGTGTGTGTAAAAAACATCCCTACACCCGGAGAATTCAATTCAAGCTATCATACTCTTGTCCATCTGCCTCAGTACTTTTTAATTTGATGAATATTTAGATGGATTTGCTCACACATTTTTCATGCGACCGTTAATACTTCTTGAGGTACTAACCGACCGATTACTCATGTGCTTGCTTATTAGGTGTATTTTCCTTATCTTGCACCAACTAAGGTTTAGTAGTGACTCCCAGACCACTTGGTCTAAGGCACTAGCTGATGAAGCACCCTCGCTATATTTTTTTATTGCTGCCTTGGCGATAATAAAACCAGTGTTCATTTTTCTTCACCATTTTTCATTTTATTTATTATTTTATTTCCTTCATACTTTTGGCTCTTAGACAAGAGCATTTCAAGATATCCTCTACTATCCCGAGCTTCAAGACTTGTGTAAGTGCGTATAGTAGGGTATCAACGTTCAAATATTTGGCTTTCAGAATAGGAATTATTTTTCAGACTTATTTTTATTCTCAGATTAATGACTTCTTTTATCTTACTAACCCTTGGGACAACGACTCATAACTACTTATTACTAGTTCGTTTAAGAAAACTTCTAATTTTCTTGGTTTTCTTAAATTTTTCCAATCTTTTGGATGTACTTTTTCACTATCTAATCTTTTATTATCTTATTTATGTAAAAAATTAAATATTAAATATTTTTATCTTTTGAAAATTTTAAATTTTTATAGGTTTTAAATGTTTTGTGCTTATGCAAAGTATGATGCAAATGATACGTAAATAAGCACAAACCAGATCATTCTTCGTGTATATATAAAATGTTTCACAACCAAAGAAATTTATACCGCAATCAATTAACGGTGTCGATGTAGCGTGTTAATGAATACGGATCGTCCACTGAGATGTGTGTTTTGCTCGCTGTTGTTTTAGATGAGTCGAAATGAAAAGATAAGAGAAAAATTGCAAGAAAATTGATTCAAGAATTTTGAAATTTAGTTTCAAGAAAAGTAAAGAACTAGATCTAAAGATCAAGAATCAATAAAGTTCTAGAAGATGTCCAAATCTAATGAACTATCAAGATTTGTAATGAAGCTCGTAGGAATCGATCCAATCGATAGTGATGATGAATACTTATGATTACGTATTCTAATCCATTGATGATTTGTTGCTAGATCGATAACGATCAACGAGGATTAGAGATATATTGAAGAAACTAGGGTTTCTCTTTCTATCCTTTGTCCTTTCGTTGATTAGCATTCAAATTCTAACCTCTAGGAAATTCAATCATCGATCGTTGATCTCTAATTAAGAGCGAAAGCATTCAATAAAGCATCTCGCTCAAAACTAGGCTGTCAATGATTCAATTTCCTAAAATTTACAAAACTCATAAGACTTAAGAATCGTTCAAGAATTTAATCATCATCATCTATTGATTTTCTCGATTCCTCCACGAGCGGAGTTTTCATTCAAACAACATAACAAAGAAATCAATCAAGAATTGAGAACTCATCATAATGCTCAAATGTAAAGATAAGCAAGATAAAGAAATTTCACCTTTTATTATTCAATAATTTCGTTACAATTTCTCAAGACTACAAGAATTGAGGAGGGAACTTGATCGTCGAATTAGCTTCGCATCGTCTTCGTGAGTCGCGGATCGTCTTGGATTACTTGCTCGTTGAAGATTGGCATCGCTTCTAAAAGGTTGATAGCTTCTTGCTTGATTTGTACTCGGAGATCTTGAATTTGGCTTTTTGGAAATGGATTAGGGTTTGGATGCACAAGTTGTGTCACTCAACTTGTGTTTGGAAATTGTTGAACAACCCTTGAGAAAAAGCCTTGGGTCCCCTTTTATAGCCCTCTCCTTTAGCTTCCCCTAGAAGCTTGATTAAGATTAGTTTCCTTTAGAAGCTAGGTTTAGTTTAACTTCTCTTGCAAGCTTGGTAGTTGAGTAGAAGCTTCTAGAGTCAGTTAGTTAGCTAGCTTATTTGAGAAGCTTGGAGGTGTTTAGCTTATACAAGAAGCTTGGTTGTTGGGACGGAAGCTTCTGGAGATCTCTGGAATTTAAAGTGGCTTGAAGAAGTTTGCCAATTGAATGGAGAAACTTGACATGATGAACTGCTGACGTCATGATTTCGTGGCCGTGGATCCGCTGCCAATAGGGCCCTACGGCCGCAGATCCACGGCCCTTAGATGGCATCTGTGCTTGCAATTTCCTGGGTGCATTAGTGCTGATCCATGGGGCCTTATTTTATATCTGGAATATTTTTATACTCTTTTTTTCACTGCCAGATCACAAGTCTTGGACTTAGCATATTTTTATCAGCACTTTTAACAGTTTCGGCTCTTTTCCTGGAATTTCCAGCACACATTCTCAAAACAAGTGTTGCGCTATATAAAAGATCATGCGTGTAATGATAAACACTCAATTTCCCTCAAAAATGCCGGTTATAATATATAACACAAGTTATTTGGTATTTTATAGATGTTTTGCTAATATGTGCTATATTCATACCGAACACCTTTAGATGATTGCAAATAGCAGGGAAATTGATGTGTTAAAAATGCAATATTTTCGACTGATCAAATTCCCCCAAACTTATTTTTGGTCGTCTCGAGCAAACTTGTTTTATTAAAAAGAGAAGGAGAAAATAAAGAAAAAGAAAAACTAACTAGCATACCTTCGTAGGCAACACGATTGCACTGAGCATGTGCAACAAGCCTTTAAATCTCTAGGTGCCACTAGTAGGAGGAGTGTTGTCACCTGAGGGTTTTCAGTGGACCCACAAAATCCAATAATAAAAGGAAGACCGTGAAAGTTACATATAAAGATAAGAATTATAAAAGAAAGACTTTGAAAATTAGAGTTTCCAACTACACTAGCTTTTCGGTTGTCCTGAGCCCTATCTTAATAGTCATGAAAAAAATGTTAGAAATCACATCATCCCTAAATAAAACATCGTCTTTATTCTTCATTCCTATCTTTCTTCCAAACATCGATCATATAACCCTACGTGTGTGTAAAAGACATCCCTACACCTGGAGAATTCAATTCAAGCTATCGTACTCTTGTCCATCTGCCTCAGTACTTTTTAATTTGATGAATATTTAGATGGATTTGCTCACACATTTTTCATGCGACCGTTAATACTTCTTGAGGTATTAACCGAACGATTACTCATGTGCTTACTTATTAGGTGTATTTTCCTCTTCTTGCACCACTTAAGGCTTAGCAGTGACTCCCAGACCAGTTGGTCTAAGGCACTAGGTGATGAAGCACCCTCGCTATATTTTTTTTATTGCTGCCTTGGCGATAACAAAACCAGTGTTCATTTTTCTTCACCATTTTTCATTTTATTTATTATTTTATTTCCTTCATACTTTTGGCTTTTAGACAAGAGCATTTCAAGGTATCCTCTTCTATCCCGAGCTTCAAGACGTGTGTAAGTGCGTATAGTAGAGTATCAACGTTCAAATGTTTGGCTTCCAGAATAGGAACTATTTTTCAGATTTTTTTTATCTTCAGATTAGTGACTTCTTTCATCTTACTAACCCTTGGGACAACGGCTCATAACTACTTATTACTAGTTCGTTTAAGAAAACTTCTAATTTTCTTGGTTTTCTTAAATTTTTTCAATCTTTTGGATGTACTTTTCACTATCTAATCTTTTATTATCTTATTTATGTACAAAATTAAATATTAAATATTTTTATCTTTTGAAAATTTTAAATTTTTATAGGTTTTAAATGTTTTGTGCTTATGCAAAGTATGATGCAAATGATGCGTAAATAAGCACAAACCTCCCCCAAACTTATTTTCAAAAGTGTCCTCACTGTTGCCATCCGCTAGATCACAAAAAATTGTAAGCTTGGGAAGAAATTTATTAATGGGGGCAATAAATATGATCGTGAAAATCCTTCCCCAAACTTATTCTTTTCACTCATCTCCATTCTAAAGATGATACAGTAATTTACAGGACATGGAGGTGAGACGGAGGAATTTTAATCAAGATAAAATGGCTCCTGTAAGAACAGGAGCTCCTCCGTGGGGTCAGTGGAAAAATATGGCTTCAATCTATGTCCATTTACTCTGAAAAATGTACCGTTTTTAACATTTTCAACCTCAACTACCCCGTGCGGGTATACAGACCGTACAACAAAAGGTCCTCTCCACCGAGATCGTTGCTTACCCGCGTGAAGATGTAATCGTGAATCATAAATAAGGACTTGTTGACCAGGTGTAAAAGTTTTTCTCAAAATGTTTTTATCCTGAAATACCTTAGTCCGGTTCTTTATAATTACAGCATTATCATAAGCTTCATCGGGGAGTTCGATTAGCTTATTTAATTGCAGCTTCCGAAAGTTGCAGGCTTGATTTAAGTCAAAGTTGATTTCTCTAATGGCCCACATTGCTTTATGCTCAATCTCGACCGGCAGGTGACAAGCCTTCCCAAACACTAACCTATAAGGAGACATACCTAGATCGGTTTTATATGCAGTTCGGAACGTCCAAAGAGCATCTGTCAATTTGGTTGACCAATCTTTTCGATTTTTGGAAACAGTTTTCTCCAGAATTTGTTTGATTTGTCTATTGGAAACCTCAGCCTGCCCGCTCGTTTGGGGATGATAGGGTGTGGAAAGTTTGTGGTTGATTGCATACTTCCGCATCAAAGTCTCGAAAGATCGATTGCAGAAATACGTCCCGTTATCGCTAATGATAGCGCGTGGGTGTCCAAATCGCGAAAAGATATTTTATTTTAAGAACTTAATGACAATCTTTTTGTCATTAGTGCGACAAGGAATAGCTTCAACCCACTTTGAGACGTAATCAACTGCAAGTAATATGTACAGATTCCCAAAGGAGTTGGGAAAAGGACCCATAAAGTTAATGCCCCAAACGTCGAAAATTTCAACCACTAAGATGGGTTGCTGTGGTATCTTATTTCTCCGGAAAATCCTACCCGTGTGTTGACACTGTGTACAGGTTTTTCAATGATCAAATGCATCTTTGAACAAAGTCGGCCAATAGAAACCGCATTGTAAAACCTTCTCCGCCGTCTTTCTAGGACCGAAGTGACCCCCACATGCCTGATCATGACAAAAGGATAGAACACTCTTGAATTCATCATTAGGGACACACCTGCGAATGATCTGGTCAGGACAATACTTAAACAGATAGGGTTCATCCCAGTAAAAGTGTTTTACTTGGAATAGAAATCGATATTTGTCCTGTTTTGACCATCGCGGGGAATAAGTCCTGTAGCAAGATAATTCACAATATCCCTGAACCAAGGTTCATCGGATACGTTCAAGAGTTGTTCGTCCGGAAAAAAATCATTGATCGGCAGGGTCACAGGTGAAGAAGAGATGCGCGAAAGATGGTCGGCTACAACATTTTCACATCCTTTCTTATCTTTAATAACAAGATCAAATTCTCGTAATAGAAGGATCCAACGTATTAGCCTACCTTTAGCATCTTTCTTCGCTAAAAGATGTTTCAAGGCAGAGTGGTCAGTGTACACAACAATAGGTGAGCCAATCAAGTAAGGCCTGCATTTTTCTAATGCAAATACAACTGCCAAAAGTTCCTTTTCGGTAGTTGTATAATTAATTTGAGTATCGTTCAGGGTCTTGCTTGCATAATAGATCACGTGTGGCATCTTTTCAATGTGCTGTCCTAAGACTGCACCAACTGCAAGATCTGATGCATCACACATAAGCTCAAAAGGGTAGTTCCAGTCTGGAGATGATAAAACGGGGGCTGTAGTGAGAGAGTATTTGAGTGAGTCGAATGCTGCCTCACAATCCGAGTCAAAATGAAAGGTTGTATCCTTGGCCAAGAGAAGAGTTAAAGGTCTAGCAATTTTGCTAAAATCTTTAATGAATCTCCAGTAAAAGCCTGCATGGCGAAGAAAAGATCGGATATGCTTGACGCATTTGGGATGAGGAAGGTTTTGAATGACATCTATTTTAGCTTTGTCAACCTCAATGCCTTTTCGTGAAATAACGTGTCCAAGCACAATTCCCACTTGGACCATGAAATGGCATTTTTCCCAATTCAAAGTTAAGTTCTTCTCTTTACAACGAGTAAGAACAGCGTCAAGATTAGATAGGCAGTCAGAAAAAGAATCTCCGAAAATCGAGAAATCGTCCATGAAAATCTCCAAAAAATTCTCGACCATGTCCGAGAATATCCCCATCATACACCGCTGAAATATAGCGGGAGCATTGCATAACCCAAAGGGCATGCGTTTATAAGCAAAGGTACCAAAAAGACAAGTAAATGTTGTTTTATCTTGATCCTTTTTGGCAATAGGAACCTGATTATAGTCAGAGTATCCATCCATGAAGCAGTAATAGTCAAGTCCGGCTAAGCGTTCCAGCATCTGGTCAATGAAAGGTAGAGGAAAGTGGTCTTTCCTCGTTGCGGCATTGAGTTTTCTGTAATCAATATATACACGCCATCCAGTTTGAGCGCGTGTCTGTATTAACTCATTAGCCTCATTGGTAATGACTGTGATGCCAGATTTCTTTGGGACGACATGAATTGGACTTACTCATTGGCTATCGGAGATTGGGTAAATGATACCATTGTCAAGGCATTTGACGATTTCTTTCTTCACCACATCCTTCATGACGGGATTCAACCGTCTCTGTGGTTCTCGGGTTGGCTTGGCTTCATCCATCAGATGTATATGATGTTCAACAATTAAGGGACTAATCCCTTTGATGTCAGCCATAGTCCAACCAAACGCCTGCCTATTAGATCTCAATACCGTCAAAAGCGCATTCTCTTGCTCTGATGCTAGAGAAGAGGATATGATCACAGGTAATGACTCATTCTCACCTAAATATGCATATTTAAGATGAGAAGGTAAAAGTTTGAGATCTAATGCTGGCGGAGAAATAATAGAAGGTGGGATCATCGAATGATTTTCGGAGTCACAAAGAAGCTCGTAGCCTGCAAAAGATGCAGACTCGGAAGGTGATGAGTCAAGAGTGTCGGACTCAAGCGTGGAAAGAGTGTCCTCACTAAGATGTGCAAGATCAAAAATTGATGTGGTAGTGTCGTCGAGATCTTCAAAGCAAAATTCATCAACTTCACAACTTTTGGGAGCAATCTCGTGGACAGAACAAACATCAAGTATGTGAGCAGAGGGTTCAGATGGCTGACTTCCAATTTTATAGATGTTCAGTTCAATTGTCATTTTTCCAAAAGATAGGTCCATTGAACCATTTCGACAGTTAATGACAGCATTGGAAATGGCAAGAGATGGTCGACCCAGAATCACCAGGATTTGGTTCCGTGGGTTTGCTACAGGTTGTGTATCGAGAACAATAAAGTCCACAGGGAATACAAATTCCCCGAATTTTATCAACACATCCTCCAGTTCACCCCTAGGTTTGGTGATTGAACGGTCTGCCATTTGGAGAGTGCAATGAGCTGGTTTCAACTCTCCAATCCCTAACTGCTCATAGACAGAGTATGGAAGCAGGTTAACACTTGCGCTAAGGTCAAGAAGAGCACGGTTGATGTTTTTACCCCCAATGGAAATCGATATCGTAGGACATCCTGGGTCCTTACGTTTCTTTGGTAGCTGTGGGGTAAAAGCAGTGCTAACATTATTAGTCATGAAGATCTTTTTGGGCACTTGAGTCTTCCTCTTCCTAGTGCACAAGTCTTTAAGAATTTCCGCATAAGTAGGGACTTGTTGAATAGCATCTAGGAGAGGGATGTTGATGTTAACCTGTTTGAATATTTCCATAATCTTCTCCATATGTGGACTCGATTTGTTACCGCTTAACCGATTCGGATAAGGAGCTTTAGCAATAAGAGCTGGGTCCATCATATGAGAAGGAGGTGTGTGTGGACATGATCCCAGAATAGGAGTGGAGATCGTCTTTGGTGGACTAGAAGAAGTTTGCTGAGGTGTCAAGCCTTGTGGGAAACGAAGAATATGCTCGCAATAAGGTGGAGGGTAGAAGAACAAGGATCAGAAGTAGAAGTGTGTGGAAGGAAAGGTTGCAGCCGGGGTATTATTGATAGATTTTTCAGTATCATCAATTTCTTCTCCAACATGATTGTTCAACACTCTTCCTGATCTCAACGTTGTGATGGCATTCACATTGTAATGCCCAGGATTCGGTAAGGGTTGAGACGGAAGATTCCCTTTCTCTCTCGCACTCATTTTGGCTTTTAATCTTGCAATTTTTGCTTCCATCGATTTTATACTCTCCGCTTGGGAGGTGGAGTTTTTCTTTATATCATCGACGGAAGTTTTTATTTCAGCCGAAACTTGCATGAAATTTGACAAAAGCAAATTCATGGTTTGTGCGAATGAAGATAATTCATCAGAACCGGTCAACTGCAAAGGATTAGACGGTGCAGGTGTGTTGACCTGGTTTTGAAAATTTTGTGATTGGTAGGGGTGCTGAGTCAGTTGAAGTGGTTGCTGTTGTGGTGGAGGAGCCCTTTGAAAATTGTTGTGGTTTGGAACCGTGTTTTGATTGTGTTGTTGGTTCCAAGCAAAGTTAGGGTGATTCCTCCAACCCTGATTATACGTGGAAGAATACGGATCGTTTCTAGGTCTTTGTTGGAAAGCAAAATTAGTATGCTCTTGACCTTGAAATGGAAAATTCAATGGACATTCTTCCGTAAGATGAGATGGATCAGAACAGCATCCACATACAGTTTTGGGGAGCGACATCTAATTTAGGGAGGCTGCTAAAAATTTATGTTCCATAGCTTCGAGCTTCTTTTGCATTGCTGCCATTTCAGCTCTACTCCTATGGAAACATAAATTTGGTGAATGCCACCCCTAGACGATGACTGGTTTACACTCTCCCACTGTAAAGATTTTTCAGCGAAATCTTCTAAGAATTTCCAAGCTTCACTATCATCTTTGGTCATAAAAGTGCCTTGACACATGGATTCAAGGTTCTGTTTTCTGGTAGGATTAATGCCCTCATATATGATTCTACACAAATCCCATCTGGGAATTCTGTAATGTGGATATTGAACTAATACATCCTTGAAGCGTTCAAAACACTTCGAGAATGGTTCATTTAGAAGCTGGGTAAATTAATTTATTTCGCTACGGACTCGAGATGTTTTATGATTGGGGTAGAATTTCTTAAGGAATGCTGCGATGAATTCTTTCCAATTTGAAATGGAATGTGCGGTTGTGTTATAAAGCCACTTCTCGGCTATATCGCACAGAGTAAATGGGAGAAGACGTAGACGCATAGCATCCACAGAAAGCTGTGAAGTACCCATCATTGCGCATACATTTTCAAATTTGGTAATAAAGATATATGCGTCTTCAGACTCGAGACTGTGATATTTTGGTAGAAGATTGATGTATTGGGGTTTTATTTCAAAATTTTCACCGTTGGCTGATGGAATGGTGAGACAGGTCGAAAGAGGACCTCGCATAGGATAACATCTCTCTTGGAGAGAGATGCGGCGTGGATTCTGCGCACCTGCGGACGGTGGCAGAGTAGTCGTAAAGAAGTTCGATGGAGAATTGTCCATCGAAGTGGGTGTGGTGGTGGGTAAAGAAAAAGTATACGTAGAAATACCGACTTCGGAGTCGATAGGGGTAACGCGGAAAAGACGGGCACTAGAATCCCGTGTCCTGCCGAGCATGCACTAAAGGGTTTAGCACAAGTGGCAGTGTTAAGATAATTAAGGAAAATGATAAGTTGGTGTTTGTTTTGAAAAACATACGGATTTTTGAAAAAATGCAAATCACAAAAAATGTACAAGCAACCCTAAGTCTAATGGTCACCTAGGTCAAGTTTCTAAACCGCTCCTAACTGCCAGAAGACAAATCGCAGGATCAATCCTCTACTGCCTTTTTGTCCCTCCTGTGGCCAGGTAAGTGCCAGGTAAGTGGGAGGTTCTCCACTACGTAAGTAGTGGGCCTAATTAAGTAACCGCTTGCCTTAGACACCACAAAAGAAACGCGGATAAGCAATAGATTACCCGCGACCTCCTTCTGTCTTAAGTGAGCGCGACGGTCCTTAGAGTCATGTCTAGATAATTTTTAGTTAATGAGGGTAATGCGGATGCAGTTTTGTGATTTTTTGGGGCTTAGGAAGGGTAATGAACTCCCCACCTAATCTGAATTTGGTCTTTGCCTCTTAATTTCTGTATTAAAAATGCAAACAACCAAGATCAACATACACAATTTTTATTTTTGCGGCGCTGCGAATTTTTGCAAAGAATCCTGCAGAAATTGGTTAATGGAGCAGATCAAGGAGGATATAAGAAAGTCAGAAAGTCACCAAGCGAATTTGGTAGAGCGAAACCCTAGTCCCGCCGCGGAACCGCCGCGGTATGCTCCTATTGGCCGCGGAAACGCGGTCTGATGATGAGAACGCTGCACAAAAACTTTTCCAGAGACTCCTGTTCACTTACTGAACTCCCTGGAATATTCAGAAATTTTCTTCTCTCGCTCCATAGATTCCAGATTTTCTTACAATGAATCGTTTAGTATTTGTGCGAATTTTGATCTAAAAATTCTGATGGAATAAATTTTTCAACTCAAATTTCAAAATACGAACAAATTAGCACACTATCCCCTGCAATGGCGCCATTTGATTGAATGATTCTCGGTGTGTAGATAGAAAATGTATAGAAATCACAACCAAAGAAATTTGTTAACCGCAATCAATAACAGTGTCGATGTAGCGCGTTAATGAATACGGATCGTCCACTGAGAAAGTGTGATTTGATCGTAATTGATTTAGATGAATTAAAAATTAAAGAGAAAAGAAAAGACAATTTGATTCAAGATTTATAAAAGTGAATTTCAAGAATTATCAAAATCTAGATCTAATATCAAGAATACTAAAAATCAAGAATCAAGAATTGATGATATCCAATTCGAATTAGTAATCAAGATTTGTAATGAGGCTCGTAGGAATCGATCGAATCGATAGTGAATGACGAGGACTTGTGATTACGTTTTCTTATCCATTGATGATTTGTTGCTAGATCGATAACGATCAACGAGGTTTAAGGATCTATTGAAGGAACTAGGGTTTTTTCATCTCATCCTTTGTCCTTTCGATGATTATCATTCAAATGCCAGCCTCTAGTAAATTGAATTATCGATCGTTGATCTCTAATTAAGAGCGTAAACATTCAAGAAAGTATCTCGCTCGAAACTAGATTGTCGATGATTCAATCTACAAGAGTTTACAAAACTCATAGGAATTAAGAATCGTTTCAAGATTATAATCATCATCATCTATCTATGCTCTCGATTCTTCCAAGAGCGGAGTTTTCACTCAAACATCATGACAAAGAAATCAATCAAGAATCGAGAACTCATCATAATGCTCAAATGTAAAGATAAATAAGATAAAGAAATTTCACCTTTTATTATTCAACAATTCTGTTACAATTCGATCAAGAACTACAAGAATTGGGGAAAAAACTCGATCGTCGAATTAGCTTCGCATCATCTCCGTGAGTCGCGGATCGTCTTGGATCACTTGCTCGGTTGAAAATCGGCGTCGCTTCTAAAAGGTTGATGGCCTCTTGCTTGATTTGTACTCGGAGATCTTGAATTTGGCTTTTTGGAAATGGATTAGGGTTTGGATGCACAAGTTGTGTCACTCAACTTGTGTTTGGAAATTGTTGAACAACCCTTGAGAAGAAGCCTTGGGTCCCCTTTTATAGCCCTCTCCTTTAGCTTCCCCTAGAAGCTTGATTAGGATTAGCTTCCTTTAGAAGCTAGGTTTAGTTTAGCTTCTCTTACAAGCTTGGTAGTTGAGTAGAAGCTTCTAGAGTTAGTTAGCTAGCTAGCTTATTTGAGAAGCTTGGAAGTGTTTAGCTTGTACAAGAAGCTTGGTTGTTGGGACGGAAGCTTCTGGAGATCTCTGGAATTTAAAGTGGCTTGAAGAAGTTTGCCAATTGAATGGAGAAACCTGACATGATGAACTGCTGACGTCATGATCTCGTGGCCGCGTATCCGCCGCCAATAGGGGCCTACGGCCGCGTATCCACGGCCCTTTGATGGCATCTGTTCATGCAATTTCCTGGGTGCATTTGTGCTGATCCATGCGGCCTTATTTTATATCTAGAATATTTTTATACTCTTTTGTTCACTGCCAGATCACAAGTCTTGGACTTGGCATATTTTTATAAGCACTTTGAACAGTTTCGGCTCTTTTCCTGGAATTTCCTGCATACATTCTCAAGACAAGTGTTGCGCTATACAAAAGATCATGCGTGTAATGATTAACACTCAATTTCCCTCAAAAATACCGGTTATAATATATAACACAAGTTATTTGGTATTTTACAGATGTTTTGCTAATATGTGTTATATTCATACCGAACACCTTTAGATGATTGCAAATAGCAGGGAAATTGATGTGTTAAAAATGCAATATTTTCGACTGATCATTAGGTACATTCCATATCAACATCGTTCACTTTGTCACATAACAAATACACGTGCGCGCAAGTTGAATATTAGACCGAAACGTCCTTAAACTAATATTCGCCTCCAAAATGGCGATAATAGACCAAAATGTCCTTAAACTAATATTCGCCTCCAAAATGACGATAATGGATCGAAACGTCCTTAAACTAATATTCGTCTCCAAAATGGCGATAATGGACCGAAATGTCGCTAAACTAAAACTTCGCCTCAAACATGGCGATAATGGACCGTGATGTTCTTAAACTAAAATAATCGAGCCCAAATGCTCATATGTTTAAGTCGATCTCAAACCAGATTAACAGTCCTTAAATCAACCCAAACCCAAATCTAAAAATATACGGATTTGGAATCATCCATGCCCTACGGGCGATGACATAAATTAGTCTCCGTATACAATCCACGGACAACCCAAAATAAAAACAAACATACACACGACACGAATTAAACCTTTGGAGCAGGAGAAAGTGGTTATCGCGATGCGGTAACGTAATTAACTGCAGGGGCTTGCGCCTACAGGGAATAGCGTTCCCACAATCAAAACCCTCTAGCAAACGAGGGGGAATCTGATAAAGTCTGCTACAACGGTCGCGTCCGTCCAAACCTCCGATATACGGTGCTATAAATCAACTTGGTATTTTCTGAGAGGTGGACGGATAAATCCAAATAGCATCTTCCCCCAAACTCAGGCAAGACGATCTATCCCGGTTCGTCTCTGTTTCCGGCGGTGAACAGATTCTGGCACGCCCGGTATGACCTTTTCCTCTTTCTACACCACACTTTGTGTGTCGCATTTTGCGAACAAAATCGCGGTTCACTATGGTTGTCCTTGGATTCGAGGTACTAAGATTTGGTGTCTTGTTCTTGTGCAGAAGAAGAAAAAATCAATGGCTTTCAACTGCACAACTTGCAACAGCAACTCCCGCTCCGTCCCAACTGGAGGAGTGACTTATGGGCCCAACGTGGCCTCCATTTTTTCAATGCCGGTGGGGCAAGTAACAGAAGCCACTACTGGATTGTTCTTCGGGACCATGCTCCCACTAATGAGAGTCGGTGCCTCAACGCCACAACTCGATGTTCCCAAGAAGTCCGTCTTCGACCGACTGACGACCGCAACGGCTCCTTTCAATGAGCCATCCAAAAAGAGGGTCTCAGTCTTTAATAGGCTGAGCCAAAGCTCAAGAGGGCCCACAAAGAAGCCCGTGATTCCCGAAGGGGCTACCCCAAAAAGGATAGCCCTCCTAATTCCTGCTGCAAATGAAGCCGTCAAAAGTGCTCCACCAGTCAGGCGATCGGTCTTTGAAAGGCTGACCGTCTCCAATCAAATCTTCCTAAGGACGTCGGTCATTAACAGGCTGGCAAATGCTGGAGCTTCTCAACAAAACCAGGGGCAAGCTGCAACCGCTTCCAAAACCGAGGCCGACCCTTCAGCAAGGCACGCTCGACGTCGCCACTGGCGCCGAGTAAGAAAAGCTGGGGGCAACTCCCCCTCTGGACTTACCCCATCAGCTCCAATGGTGGAAGTCGATGCTGCTGTTCTAACTGGGAATAGCTTTGAACCGCTGAAGAGGGTGCACAAAAACTCCCCCACAACGGTAGTGAAGAAATCACCTCCTCCTATTGAGGTCCCTGTACAGGAAAAGCATGAGCGACCCCATCAGCGGCTCTCCTCGCAAATTCACAGAGTCTGGCGAAAAGTCCAGGACTCTATGATCGACGAAAACTACTCCCGCCGACCGAAGAAATCGAAAGCTCGGCAAAAGAAAGACCATCCCTCCGTCATACAGCGAGGGACTTCTTCCACATGGGTGCTTGTTACAAAGGCTCCTTCAACTTCGACCTCCTACTAAAGGGTGAGGATGGAGAACCTCCTACCGCTGGCGGCAAATTCCAAAGGCGATGAACCCAAACTCCCCAGATCTGGGGGCATGATCGTGCACATGGTTTACATGGCTTCCAGAAAAGAAGAAAGCTGTGCTTCCGTAGGTCATCGACCGCAAACTCGGTCGTTGACAAAAGCTCAGGAGCAACAACAAAATTTCTAGGAAATGTTGATCAAAATGTCAGTATTTACCGGGCAGAAAGAAAGTCCGGAATCAGCAAGCAAACAACGCCATGAGCAGGAGACCGATATAGAGTTTCTGCGAAGGGTGCTTGAAAGGAAGGATAAGGAGGCCGCGGAACAAGCTGCTAACATAAAGCAGATGGCGCTTCTGTTCCAGGACATGGTTGGAATGATGATCCAGCATGAACCTCCAGCTGAAAATCCACCGATAATCGTTGAGGACGACAGAGGGGAAACATCAAACTCTCTGCCGGCTTTATCAACAGCTATGGAGGAAACAATCTCCAAGGCCGCTCTTGATGATTATATAGCTCAACAAATACGAGCTTATCAAGCGAATGAAGCGGCTGGCCAAATCGTCAGAACTGGACGACCGTATCCTGGCTGGTATGATCAAATCAAGTGCCCTCCAGGATATATGATCTCCAAGTTCCATGTGTACAAGGGGACAGGAAATCTACACCAGCATGTAGCGCAGTTCAGAGCTTTGTGCGGCAATACTGGAGGCGACGACAAATTGTTGCTTCACCAGTTCATTGGCAGCCTGTCAGAGGCGTCATTTGAATGGTACTCGGAGCTCCCAAATGACTCCGTCAAAACGTTCACAGAGATGGAACTGCTATTCACACAGCGGTTCGCCAGCGCACCCTGATAACGGCATTAATCATTGCCAGGGTGAAGTCGGGAGAAACCTGTGTCCAATACACGATCCGGTGGCGGAACCTATGGTCAAAATACGAACAACGCATCGAAGAATCTCCCACCGTAGGCATGTTCATCGGGACCCTTGATCCTCAAACGAATGTGTCCCAGTTCATGACATTCTTCAAGCCGACCACCTTCCAGGCACTGATCGATAAATTGGCCCAAATGGACCAGATGGGCCACGAGCCTACCTCCTCAAAAATAGACCCTCGAAATGCCAAGGGTAAAGGGAAAGCGGCCTTCGTTTCCAATACTCAACAGCAACCGAGTGACCCGAAACCGGTTGCTCGCCAAAACAACATGCGTCCACGCCTATCCGTGGAAGAAAGGCTAGGACGCGCTTACTCGTTTCCCTATGACAAGACGTGGCGACTGTTCGAGCTGGCAGTGCACAACAAACTCATCACATTGCCAGACCCACGACGTCCACCGCAACCCGGTGATGTCAACAACCCAAACTACTGCTCCTATCATAGAATGGTGAGCCACCCAATTAAGGATTGCTATATGTTCAAGAACTGGGTCGAGAATCAGTATCAACAGGGGAAGTTTGCGCTTTTTGGGAACTGGAGAGTAAACCCGCCACAGAAGCACGCTCCCAAAAAGGTGGATATGCCGGGGACATCATGCTCACTCATAGAAGAAGCTCCATAAGAAGTCGTTCTTTCAGTTAAAACCAAAAGAATGCTGAAAGATCTCCAGGCATGCCCGGCAGTCAGATGGAGAAGCCCACTTGAACCGGAAATTATCAAAGGGATGTTGAAACCACGTCCCATACCAAAAACTGTCGACAAATGGCAAAATCCCAAGTCGAGCGTTCAAAGTCTTCGAAGAAAAAGAAGAAGACCAAGAAGCCTGTGCAACCTGCCAAGTATGATGACAAACGCACAGATCTACAAAGGTACATTGACGAGCTGGAGGAGTACAACCAGAAGGTGCGGACACCGATCACCCTCGAAGAGTTCCTCAAGCATATTCTTGAGAACGAAGAGAGTGACAACGATGAGGAAAATGACTCATCAGAAACTGAAGACTGTGTAGAAAGTTGCCACAGGGTTTCCCATTCATCATTAAATGACGAAGAAGTCCGCTCAGCGTCAGAAAACAACGCAGAGGAACTGGGGGCTGGATCGGCACCAAAATCCCCGGAACTGTCGGAAGACCCAATCGATAGGCTATTAAACGAAGCCTTTCGAAAAAGCAAAGCTGACCGAGAACGTGAAACAGCCATATACAAAAAGGCTAAGCGTCAGCGTCAGGATGAACAAGCTGCGGCAAGGAGGAGTCATAAAGTACTCTGACTAGACCAAAGCACACCTGCGGCGAACAAGAGCAGAATCAAGATAGAGAAGCGGTTCTCCAAAGCCCTGTCAGTGGGAATAAAGCTGCCACCTCTCAAAGGAAACACGCCCGGGGTCATAAGCCTCAACGAAAAGGACTCATATCCGAACTACTGCCTATATCATCAGAGGGTTACTCATCCTACTGAAGAATGCAGTGCCTTCAAGAAGTGGTGGCAAGGATATGTCGCCCATCAACAACACTTCAAGGGGATGAAGCGTAAAACTCGTCGACAGTGAAAACATGCGACGAATGCACGTGAGAAAATGACTGGCAATTGTCATATGGTTGATACCAGTTCGGAAAAGGCAAAACTCCAAGTTCTTACCTTCGGGAGCGATTCTGAGGAAGAAACAACCCTCAGCCCTCTCTTCAAGGATTCCACCTCCGAAAAAGAAGAGGAGGAGAAGAACTGTGAAAACATTTAGCTGCGTAGCCGCATGCTGCCTCAAAAGAATCTTGGACCTACAAACAAAGGTTCGAGCAAAAGAGACAAAGGGAAAAAGAAAATCCTTGAGGAAATTGCCCTCGATGATCGAGTTGTCAAAGAGCTCGCAACCAAGGACCCGCCTAAGAAAAATAAGGTGGATTACAATGTCTTAGCACATCTGAGAAAAATGGCCTCACACTTGAGCATACTGGATGCTCTCCTCCTGTCCAAAGAGGCACGAGATTCCCTGATCAAGGCATTGCAAAAGCCTGATCAATTTCAAGCTTTCTTAGCTGAAGAAAAGATGAAGAAAGAGCTGGCAGAGGTTCATATAGCTGACATCACATTCAGTGATGAGGATCTCCTCCTCGGAACGTGCGAGCACAACCGTCCTCTATACGTCATTGGGTATTGCCACGACATCAAGATAAGCAAAATCCTTGTCGACAATGGATCGTCCGTCAACCTTCTCAACGTAAAAGTGCTGAAGGAGATCTACATGAATGTTCAGCACTTAGCCCGAGACAAAATTACCATCTTCGGGTTCGACTCATAGTCGTCACGGATGCTGGGGTCCGTAATACTGACATTATGCTTCGGATTGCTCGTCACTGACATCAAATTTCACGTCATTGACGCCAAGACTTGCTATAACACTTTGCTCGGCAGGCCCTGGCTGCATGAGTACAATGTCATCCCTTCTATATAACATCAATATATGAAGTATTTCAAAGACGGTTTGGAATACACCGTCATAGGGGAGCTGAATCCATTCTCCGTAAACGAGGTCCGGAAATATGAAGATGCAAAGTACTTCCTGCCAGACTTCGAAGATACGGAGTGGTGTCATAAGCCAGAGGATAAACAGAAGTTCGTCGTCACTATCCCGATCTTTGGGTGTGACTCCGAGAAAGATGAAGAAATAGTCTACTCGGGGCAATCCCTAAAAGAAAACAACAGGCCCGGACCATCGACCCTTATTCTGGTCTTTGGCAACGACTCTAAGGACGAGGCCGACGCAGTATTCTCCATCCGCCCATCAGTGCAAACCCTCGATGAAGCAAATCAGAGCATGCAAATCACAATAGTTCCGCCTCGGCATTACAAGGAACTTGATTCGCTCGATACATATAGCGTACAAGAACTACAGACTTTCTACGTGCCTCCCAGGCAAAGAGGTGAAAAGCCAATTCTCTTTTACCAATCTACGGAGACCCGAGTAGAGAAAAAAGTCTGGCACAGTGCTGATTTTACACTTGATAGGCTTCAACCAATCCGTCTACTAAGATACTACATGGATGGATTGAAAAGACTATTAAGATGCCAAGGTGTACCCATTGAACAAACTGTTCGACAAGCCCACTTCTACAAAAAGATTTGGGATATCCCTGGGACCCAGCGAAAGATGCCCAACGAGAAGATGGAAACAACCGAGCTCGGATACATTTGGTGTAAGAAACGAGAATGATTCTACAGCTGTTGCGCTATAAATAGCTCTGGTGAAGAAGAGAATGCTCTTCCAAATAGCTGTGACATTGAAACAGAACGAGATCCCTCTCTAAGAATGTTAAGCCTATCGTTCGAAGAACAAGTTGACAAACTAATAAAAGAAGCCTGTCAAAAGATTCGGGATAGCCACAGTCGCGAAATGTCTATTTATGAAAAGGCCAAAACGCAACGCCTCAACCAGAAATCCGCGGAGAAAGAAGACTACAATGCTCTCCATCGCCAGCTTGATGTATGTCCTCGCAAAAAGGAAAAATCCCGAAATAGAGGCAAAAACAAGACAAAGAGCACAAACAATGTTCGCAAACAACAAGGTAGATCTAAGAAGCCGCGCTATCAAGAAGAACATGGTTGGAACCCATCCTTTATCAAAAAGATGGGTCGGGAATACTCTTTCCCTCAAGACAAGATAAGGAAAATATTCAACCTTATCATGAGGCATCAAATGATAACGCTCCTGAAGTCTCGGCACTACGCGATGGATAATCTCAGATAATGGACCAGCCTACAGGAGCCATAAAATCAGCCGCTTTGCAGAACAGGATAAAATAGATTGGAGATATTCTTCAGTCTATAATTCTCGTGCCAACGGACTAGCTGAGGCTTTCAATAAGACCTTAACGAAGATTATAAAGAAAACAGTGTCCAGAAACAAGAAAGACTGGCACAAAAGGTTGTATGAAGCTCTCTGGGCATACCGAATAACGTTCAAAACAGCGATGAATACAACACCATACACGTTGGTATTCGGCACGAAAGCAGTGCTTCCCCTGGAAGTGGAACTCCCTTCTCTACGAGTTGCGGTTCGATATGAGCTGACAGATGAAGAAAATGCTCATATTCAGCTCGAGGAGCTCGATGCCCTTGACAAAACTCGCCTTATAACACAGCAAAACCTGGAGGCTTATAAGGCAAGGATGACACGGTCATACGAAAAACTGACTAGGCCGAGAACATTCCGCCAAGGCGAACTCATGCTAATCGTTAAAAGACTTATGATCCCCAATCGTGCAAAACGGGGGAAGTTCGAGCCAAACTATGAAGGCCCGTACATCATAGACAAATTCTACCAAGGTGGAGCCTACCTGCTCATGGATATGCATGGCGAAAGACCATTCCGACCAATAAACGGCCGATTCCTCAAGAAATACTATGCCTAACGGGTTATGACCTTGGTCAATGATAGATGACGACGCTTGTGTCCGCTCGCTATCTTCCTGAGTCAGAATCCTAAATGTAGTATCCAAAAGATCCGTCGCCCCGAAAATGGCGATAATGGACTGAGACGTCCCTAAACTAATACTCGTTTCCGAATGAAGGACAGAGATGTCTTTAAACTAAAACTTTGCCTTAAATGGCGACAAAGGACCGAGATGTCTTTAAACTAAAACTTCGCCTCAAATGGCGATAATGGACCGAAAAGTCCCTAAACTAGAAATTCCGCCTCAAATACGGTGATAAAAGACCGCGATGTCCTTAAACTAAAACTTCGCCTCAAACGGTAACAATGGACCGAAATGTCCATAAACTAAAATTTCGCCTTAAACACGGCACATCGTCCCAAATACGGCGATATCCACCCTTGAGATCTATTTTGCAATCGAAGCCTCAACGACGAAGGTTGCAACTCAAGTCTTATCGGCTGCACAGCTACTCCAGCGGTGAAGTCACCCCCACGTTCTACCGGCAAACAGATGGGTCATGTAAAAAAAAGGGTACATTTACAAGCAAAATGGGCAAGGATGAAAACCTGAAAGGGCGCCGTGAGTAAAAATAGCAGGACTGCCGGCGAGCTTATGAAAACCCGAAAGGGTGCAATCTCGGTAAAAAAAAACGGTTGTTTACCGCCGAAAACCGGGAAGACAAATGTCTTGCCTGAATTTCGGGGCAGATACTATTTGGGTTTATCCGCCCAGCTCTCCGAAGATGCCAAGTTGATTTATGTCACCGCGTATCGGAGGTTTGGATGGATGCGACCGTTGTAGCAGACTTCGTCAGATTCCTCCTCATCTGAAAGGGGTTTTTGATTGTGGGGACGCTCTTCCTTACAGGCGCAAGCCCCTGTAGTTAATTACGTTACCGCGTAGCGATAACCACTTTCTTCTGCTCCAGATGTTCACTTCGTGTCGTGTGTGTTTGTTTTATTTTTGGTTGTCCGTGGATTGTATACAGAGACTAATTTATGTTGTCGCCCGTAGGTAGTGGATTAGTCCAAATTCGTATATTCTTAAATTTGGGTTTGGATTGATTTAAGGATCGTTAATCTCGTTTGAGATTAAGATCAACTTAAATGTTTGTTAAGGATATGTTAATCCGATGTTGGACTAAGATCTACTTAACGGGGGGTTTAAGATCATTTTTAATCCAACAAAAGAGCATTTGGGCTCTATCGTTTTAGTTTAAGGACGTTGCGGTCCACAGCTAGTTTAAGGACATTGCGGTCTACAGATGTGCTCATGGGTTATGGAGTGCACCAAAGAGCTGTTGGTTGTCGGGACCCTCCACCTTTCTGAAGACGTTGAAGAATTATAACGACATGTATCAGAGGTATGTAGAGAGATACCCTTGAATCGAATTCCAGATAGCAGGGAGAGATCATGGTGGAATGAATATCATTTTAAATACCAACTGGCAGGAGATCATTAGTCATCTTTGGAACTAAGATCGATTTAGGAAGACCTGAGCATAGGAGGGCTCGGTTGATTGGTGATAAAAAGGGTTTTGGTCTCGGGAGACTTGGCTAATTTGGGCTAAGGATAGCCTCTTATAGTGTTAAACACTAATATCTACTTGGCGCTCACGCTTCTACATGAGGCTCTAAAGCAGTGTTAAACACTGAAATTTGGAGCGCTCACGTGTGGCACGTGAGGCGCCTGAGAATTGGGCACTGCTTCTTTGAGTTTATTCTCTTGTTTTCTTATAAGTACTAAGCACTATTAGTGGTCACGTGGGATCACGTGAGGCGCCCCAAAAATTGGAACTGTCTTTGATTTATTCCCTCTTTCTTTTATAAGTGCTGAGCACTATTAGGGGGTCACGTGAGGCGCCCCAAAAATGGGAATTGTCTTTGCTTTATTCCCCTTTTCTTTTATAAGTGCTGAGCACTATTAGGGGGTCACGTGAGGCGCCCAAAAAATAAGAACTGTCTTTGATTTATTTCCTTTTTCTTTTATAAATGCTGAGCACTATTAGGGGGTCACGTGAGATCATGTGAGGCGCCCCAAAAATGGGAACTGTCTTTGATTTATTCCCTTTTTCTTTTATAAGTGCCGAGCACTATTAGGGGTCACGTGGGATCACGTGACTCGATCTCAGTTGTTTTTTTGTTCATCAGGGGTGGTCACGTGGTAACACGTGATCTGTCGTTATAGCGTTGAACCCTAATATGCATGGAGATCTTGATCTGAGTTTTGAGAATTTTAGGTCCCTTATTTTGATAAGAACTAAATTCTTTTATAGGGTTAAACCCTAGTTTTATCAGAGGAATTAAATTCCTATATCTTTTTGTAAGAATTAAATTCTTTGAACTTAGTTCTTTCCCCTAAGTTTTGAATCTGCATGGCAGAATCTCCCCGATGAGAATTAAATTCTCAACTTGTGGGGAGATCTGCTTCTGCAGGCCTTAATCAGAGGAAGAACTAAGTTCTTTTTAGAAGAGTTAAACTCTTGGAATGACGAAGAAGAGATAAAATAATCTATATGTCTTTCTTCTCACCTAGGGTTTTTTTTCTAAAAGAGAGATTTTCTTTTTTGTTTCTCAAATCTTATGGGGGGTCTCTTCTGTGTCTGTGCAAGACTTGAAGTCTTGGGTCCTTTATATAGTAGAAGCAAGTTTGTTGATTTAGTTAAAGAAATCTCTTATTGAGAGATCTTAATTGATTTGGGGATTTTATCCACCGTTGGATCTTTGATCCAAACACTTCTGTTTTACAGAAAATATTTTTCTTGTTTTTAATAAGATTGGGGAAATATTTTCTCATACAGAGTTTATTCTGTGGCTTGGTGATTTTTTAATCACCATTAGATCTTTTAATCCAACGATACTCTGTTTTACAGAGAGTAATCTTTCTTGTTTAGAAAGATTCAAGGAAATATTTTCCAAGTAGGGTTTTGATCCCTTTATTTAGAATTTAATTCTATCGGCTCAGAAGGCGTTTAAGACCACTCACGTGTAGCACGTGACCCCACAGAGTTAAACTCATTTGCTTATGTGCAACAGCCCAAAAAAGGCATTACGTGTTGACACGTGAGCTTCTCTAGCCTGTTATTTGTTTTAAAAAGTCACCTATATACTTTGTATATAGGTGCGTACGTGCTTGCATGTGAGGCTCAATTTTAGCCTTAATTGTTAAGCGCAATGCTTATGAATTTTCTTCATAGACGCATCACATGTGGGCACATGATGCTCCATTAGGGGAATTTTTCCATCGCTTTTTCTCTCTTTTCTTTTTTCTTCTTCTTTTTTTAAGAGAACAAATGCCCCCATAATGTTGTTCTCATGTGGTCTGCACGTGAGTGCAACGCTGTCACCCTTATAGCCGTTGGATCTGCCTAGGGGAACGTGGAGATGAACAGCCCTTGTCACGTCTTATAAATGCAAGAGGTCCTGTCTTTGGGAAGCCTCTGTTCCTTCATCTTCTTCCTTCCTTGTCTTCTTTGAGAATTTAATTCTCTTCTTCAGAGCTTAGTTCTCTGCCCATTGAAATTTCAGAGTTAAACTCTGTCAGAAAAAAGAAACCTTTTTTAGGTAAAGATCTTGAACAACAAAGAAACCCTTTTCTTAAAATTTTTTCCTCAATTTTAAATCAACCATATGAGCTTTGCTCTCTTCTGAAACCCATCTCTTAGAGATCCAAAGACGTAATCTTTGAGTAGTAAATCTCAATGTGTTAGGCATTCTTCCTTTGATCTTTAAGGATTCATGGCATTGTAATTTATTTTTCGTTTTCTCATCATGGGGGTTTCTGGAATTTAATTCCACCGCATAAAAGGAATTTAATTCATCATCAAAGAGCTTAGCTCTGAAAGATCAAGAGGGCCCTTCGGGAATTTCATTCCCCTTTTAATAAAGTTGGCTGATGTGTATTCTGTTTGTAGAGCACAGCCCTCGAGAAAGTTTAACTCCTTAGCCCAATGAAGTTTCTCATTAAAAGAGAATCCCTTTAGGATTCCCTCCTTAATGGGTGACTGCCCCATCAATGATGGAACGTCACCACTGTCTTTATTTTAGACTTTAAGAATCTTGATATTTAATTGCTAGTCTTTTGCTGAATTTTCTTTCCAGACACTATGGTTTTTTATCTGTATGATCTTGACGAGATTATCTCCTATGAAGACATTCGCGTCTAAGGTCGCTGCCAAGGCCAGGAGTTTGCGAGTGCCCAATGTGCTGAGGTGATGCGTCGCTTCGATGAATACAATGGTCGACTACTCCCCGATCGTTCCGCTCTTTTGAAAATTATCGTGGGGGCGATTTGGGAAGCACTTCCTGAATTTAACGAGGCCATGCCGCTTAAGGCACTTGATGATGCTGAAGACAAGGTGCACTCAGTATATCTGATAGGTCTGATCTCGAAGTGGCGGCGAGATGATCTTGTCGATATTTTGCATCAGGTCTTCCAATAGACAACGATAATCTCTGCCTACCAGAGGACGGACGATATCAGCGGGAATCCCGATGCTTGCATTCGTGAGAAAATGCATAAGAAAATGGTCAGAGAAGCCAGAAGCATTTTACTCGGACTCACTTCTGACTTTCTAAATCCATGTCCGGTATTCAGTGTCTTGCCATTGTAAACATTTTAATGATATTTTGTTTGTTGTTATCACCGATGTAATTTTTTTTTAAGTATGAATGGCAAAACCTCCCTTTCTTTTATACCACTGCCCAGAGGTGCCTCATGTGAAGTAGTAGTTACTCATATATATATATATATATATATATATATATATAATGCCGGGGTCCCCGTGTTATACATGCGAGGCATGTGAGGCGCTGTCTCGTTACCGAATGTGTCTTTTCACCTTCTTTTTCTACTTTTCTTGAGTCAAGCTTCTCTTTCCCAATGCCTTCTTTCAACAGAGCTTGAAAATAGTCTATCATGCACAACTTTTTCTGCGCCTAGGATCAATTGTCTCCCTTCATAATCTGAAGCCATGGTTTTTTTTACTCCTAAATGAGAGTATCTTGTATTCATTTTGATTCTTTTATGAAATGTACTTTATATTCACCTGAATTCATGAATAAAAGACATTTTATTTCATATTGGCGTGTAACTCTGGCGAACATAGCCCATAGATAGTCCATCTTGACTTCCTTGCAGGGCGGTGATGGCTTAGGAAACAAGTTCAGATCTGCCGCCTAAGACTTTTCAATTCTATGAGCCGTGAGGGTCTCATAAAGACTTTTCTCCCTACGAGTCGAGAGGATCTCGTGGGTGTATTTTCTCCTTAGGAGTCGTGAGGACTCCTAAGTGCATTTTCTCTTGAGAGTCGTAAGGATCTTACAAAAGAATTTTCCCCCTTTATAAGTCGAGAGGACTCGTAGGTGGTTTTTTCCCTCCTTGTCGATATTCGACTTTAGAGAGTGTGACCCGTGAATAGTATACAATAGTCTATCTTGGACTTAATTGCAAGGCCCCAGTGCTTAGGGAACATGTTGATATCCCTATTGCCTAAGGCTTTTTCCCTACGAGTCGAGACGAGTCGAGAAGTTCTTGCAGAAACATTATTTTCCCTACTAGTCGAGACAAATCGAGAAGTTCTCGCAAGAATGTCCTAACGTCATAGTTAACCTCTGCTAATAGAAGTCCGTTAGGGTCTGTGGTGCTAGGTTTTTGTCCTTCGTACCATCGCGTTGGCCAATGTATTCCTCGATATGCAATCTTGCTATTCGAGTAGCCCCGCAGCTATCGTGTCTCTAATCCCTTCGGGGGATGGATAAGACGTCTTCAAGTAATCTTCCAGGTGATATTACCGTCGAAAGAGAAAGCGTTAAGGATATTCCATGCCGCTTTTTACTTGAGGTTGGGCTCAGTTTGGGAGCCCCGATGAGTCATGACCACTCCGCGCTGGTGTAGGATGATCTCCGATAGTCTTTCAGGTCTCATTTGAGTTGCCGTCAAGACCCTCAAGCTAGAGATCTTCCTTTACTTCGTTTGTTGACATTGTGTCTGCAATATTGCGATGAATGTCGAGGCTATATCTAGGTTGTCAGTGAACCGTCGAGTCTTGGAACTGGGGACTTTGCCATGGCTCCATTGTTTTGACCCTGGGGTCAGTTGTTGACGTTGCTCTGCATCCTGCTGGAGTATGAAGAAACGCCGTTGTTGATCTCTAGACTGTAGATGTTGCCGTCGAGACCCTGAAACTAGGGGATCTTCCTTTGCTTCATTTGTTGACATTGTGTCTACTATATTGCGACGAATGTCAAGATTGTTTCTAGGTTGCCAGTGAACCATCGAGGCTTGGAACTAGGGACTTTGCCATGGCTCCGTTGTATTGACCCTGTGGTCGGTTGTTGATGTTGCGTATGCATCCTGTTGGAGCGGAGAAGAAACGCCGTTGTTGATCTCTAGGCTATAGATGTTGCCGTCGAGACCCTGAAGCTAGGGGATCTTCCTTTGCTTCGTTTGTTGACATTATGTCTGCTATATTGCGATGAATGTCGAGATTGTCTCTAGGTTTCCAGTGAACCGTCGAGGCTTGGGACTAAGGATTTTGCCATGGCTCCGTTGTTTTGATCATGGGGTCGGTTGTTGACATTGCGTCTGCATCCTGTTGGAGTGGAGAAGAAACGCCGTTGTTGATATCTAGGCTGTAGATGTTGCCCTCGAGATTTGACTCTCTTTCTGATGAAGCCTAGTGGGAAAATGTGGTTCCCCTTTTTAGTTTGTGCCCATAGATTGTATACAGGGGTCGATATAGACTCACCTGCAGGGCATAAGTTTCATTCATTTTTTTTTATTTCTTCCCACGATGCTCTATCATTTCAGCTTTTTATATCGCGAAAGTCGCGATTGCCCAATCATTTCGGCTTTTTTATTGCGGTGCCCAATCATTTCGCCTATTCTTTTCTTTTTACTCGCTGCTTTTTATTGCGATTTGCCCAAACATTTCGGCTGTTTTTGTATGCATATATTTTGCTCGCTGGTTTTTATTGCGAGTTGCCCCATCATTTCGGCTATTTTATATGCATTTTTTGCTCGCTGATTTTGTTGCGAGTGGAGATCTGATATCAATCTTAGCATCAGCGTCGCTGCGACTGGAATATTGCCAAGAGCGAATCATCATTTGTCGTGAAAGGACTTGGAATTCGATACCGATTTAGGCATCAGCATCGCTACAACTGGGATATTGCCAGGAGCGAATCATCATTCGCCTTTGTCGATTTGAACAAAGGTGGCTTAGCAAACAGAGTTAGTATGCCGTTGACTAAGGCTTTTTGACTTTACGAGCCGTAAGGGTCTCATAAAGGTATTTCTCTCTACGAATCGTGAGGATCTCATAGATGTATTTTCTCCTTAGGAATCGTGGGGATCCCCAAGTGTGTGTTCTCTTATAAGTCGTAAGGATCTTACAAGAGTGTTTTCTCCTTACAAGTCGAGAGGACTTATAAGTGTCGTTCACCACACTGGTGGGACTTGGTGATAGAACGTTTGTTTGTACCCGTGGATTGTATACAAGTGTCAATATTGAACCACTTGTAGGGCAATTTGGGGAATGTGATAGCTTAAAAATAGGTTCAGATCCCTGTAGCTTAAGACTTTTGAATCCTACGAGCCATGAGGGTTTTATAAGGGGAATTTTTCTTACGAGTCGTGAGGATCTTGTAAGTGTAATTTCTACTTAGGAATAGTGGGGATCCCTAACTGTGTTGCTCCATTTTGTGAGTCGTAAGGATCTCATGCAGGTATTTTCTCTTTACA
This sequence comes from Agapanthus africanus, assembly GCA_030015575.1. Taxonomy (NCBI): domain Eukaryota; kingdom Viridiplantae; phylum Streptophyta; class Magnoliopsida; order Asparagales; family Amaryllidaceae; genus Agapanthus; species Agapanthus africanus. Next base: position 400,847,153 of record CM057349.1, on the reverse strand, counting down.
AGGTCGAAAGGACTTTGCAAGCGCGGATGAATTTTTTTTCTTTTTTCTTTTCTACGAGTTTGCGCCCTTTCGGGTTTTCATAAACTCGCCAGTAGTCCTGCTGTTTTTACTCACGGAGCCCTTTCAGGTTTTCATCCATGCCCATTTCGCTTGTGGACGTACCTTTTTTTTAACGAGATTGCGCCTTTTCAGGTTTTCACAAGCTCGCCGGTAGTCCGTTGTTTTTACTCACGGAGCCCTTTTAGGTTTTTCATCCGTGCCCATTTTGCTTGTGGATGTACCTTTTTTTGAACGATGAAACCCTCGAAAATAGTTTCGCCGCATGTGACCCATCTATTTGCCGGTGGGATTTGAGTTGCAGTCCTCACCGCTGGGACTCGTGGACTTGAATTCCATTGTCGCCGTGTTTGAGGCGACGTACTTAGTTTAAAGACATTACGGTCCATTGTTAGTTTAGGGACATCTCGGTCCATAGCTAGTTTAAGGACGTTGCGGTCCGTGTAGTTTAAGGACGTCTCGGTCCATGGTTAGTTTAAGGACATCTCGGTCCGTTGTTAGTTAAGGGACATTTCGGTCCATTGTTAGTTTTGAGGCAAAGTTTTGCCGGATACTACTTACAGAGTGCTGACTCAGGAAGATAGCGAGCGGACATGAGCTTCATCATCTATCGTTAACCTGAGTTATGACTCGTCGCGGATAGTATTTCTTAAGGAATCGGCCGTTTATTGGCCGGAAGGGTCTTTTGCCATGCATATCCATGAGCAAATAGGCCCCACCTTGGTAGACCTTGTCTATGATGTACGGGCCCTCGTAGTTCGGCTCAAATTTCCCCCGCTTTGTACGGTTGGGGATCATAGGTCTTTTTACGACTAGCACGAGTTCGCCTTGGCGGAATGTTTTCGGCCTAGCCAGTCTTTTGTATGAGCGCGTCATCCTTGCTTTGTAAGCTTCCAGGTTTTGCTGTGCCATGAGACGAGTTTCATCCAGGGCATCGAGCTTCTCAAGCCGAAGATGGGTATTCTCTTCGTCTGTCAACTCATAACGAACTGCCACTCGTAGAGAGGGTAGTTCTATCTCCAAGGGAAGCACCGCTTCCGTGCCGAATACCAACACGACTGGTGTTGTATTCGTGGCCGTCTTGAATATCGTTTGGTACACCCAAAGAGCTTCGTGCGGTCTTTCGGTGTCGGACACGGTTTCAGCATCCCTTCAACGATCTTGGTCTCCAGCGGGGTTTTCCACATGATCGCCGGACATGCTTGAAGATCCTTCAGCATTCTCTTGGTTTTAGCTGAAAGAACAACTTCCTGCGGAGCTTCTTCCACAAACGACCATGATGCCCCCGGTGTATCTACCTTTTAAGGAGCGTGCGTCTGTGGCGGGTTCACCCTCCAGTTCTTGGACAATGCGAATTTCCCTTGGCGGTACAGGTCCTCGAGCCAGTTCTTGAAGATGTAGCAATTCTCAATAGGGTGGCTCACCATTCTGTGATAGGAGCAGTAGTTGGGATTGTTGACGTCACCGGGCTGCAGTGGACGTCTCGGATCCAGCAGTGTGATGAGTTTATTGCGCATTGCCAGGTCGAACAGTCTCCTCGTCTTATCTCGGGGAAACGAGTAAGGATGTCTCCACTTCTCTTCGAGGGATCGTGTTTGGTTGCTTTGGCGAGCAACCGGTTTCGGATCACTCGGTTGTTGTTGAGTATTGGCAACAAAGGTCGCTTTCCCTTTGCCTTTTTCATTCCGGAGATCCGTTTTTGAAGAGAACGGCCGATGGCCCATCTGGTCCATTTAAGCCAGCTTGTTAATCAAGGCCTGGAAGGTGGTCGGCTTGAAGAACATCATAAATTGGGATATAGTTACCTGAGGATCAAGGGTCCCCACGAACATGCCTACGGCGGGAGCTTCTTCTATGCGTTGTTCGCATTTCGACCATAGGTTCCGCCACCGAATTACGTATTGAACCCAGGTCTCTCCTGGCTTCACCCTGGCATTGATTAATGTCGTGATCGGTGTGCGCTCGCTTGCGCTTGCGAACCGTTGCGTGAACAGTAGTTCCATCTTCGTGAATGTCTTGACATAGTCATTTAGGAGTTCGGAATACCATTTAAATGTCGTTTCCGATAAGCTGCCAACAAACTGACGAAGTAGCAGTTTGTCATCGCCTCCAGTATTACCGCACAAAGCTCTAATTGAGCGACGTGCTGATGCGGATTGCATGTTCCCTTGTACACATGGAATTTGGGGATCGGATATCCCGGCGGGTACTTGATTTGATCATACCAGCCTGGATAAGGTCGTCCAGTTCTGACTACTTGGCCGGCTGCTTCGCTCGCTTGATGAGCTCGTATTTGTTGAGCTATGTAGTCATCAAGGGCAGCTTTGAAGATCGTCTCCTCCCTGGCTGCTGATAAAGCCGGAGGAGGGTTTGATGTCTTCCCTCTATCGTCTTCAATGATTATCGATGGATCTTCAGCTGGAAGGTCCGGCTGGATCATCATCCCGACCATGTCTTGGAACATGAGCGCCATCTGCTTCATGTTAGCGGCTTGTTCTGTGGCCTCCTTATCCTTCCTTTCCATCACCCATCGCAGGAACTCCGTATCGGTCTCCTGATCTTGGCCCTGTTCAGATGATGATTCCGGGCTTTCTTTTTGCCCAGTGAGTGCGGCCATCTTTGTCAGCATCTCCTGGATCTTTTGTTGTTGCTCCTGAGCTTTTGTCACGGACCGTGTAAGTGGTCGGTGACCAGTGGAAGTGCGGTTTTCCTTTTTCCCGGAAGCCATGTACACCGTGTGTACTACCATGCCCCCAAACTTGGGGCGTTTGAGTCCACTGCCTTTGAGATTTGCTGCAGGTGGTGGTTGATTCTCTGGCCTTCTCTTTCTGTGGGAGGCTGAAGTTGAGAGGGCCGTTGCAGCAAGCACCCATGCAGACGATACCTTCCGTGGTGTGACGGCGGGATGGTCCTCCTCCTGCCGAGCCTTCATTTTCCTCAGTCGGCGGGAGTAGTCTTTATCAATCACAGATTCTTGGACCTTCCGCTAAACTCTGTGGATCTTGGAGGACAGCCGTTGAAGAGGCTGTTCCGGCTTCGCCTGCGTTATGTTCTCAACAGGCGGAGGAGACTTCTTTAACACTGCGGTTAGAAAGTTCTTGCGCACTTTTCTCAGCGGTTCAAAGCTATTCCCAGTTGGAATAGCAGCGTTAATTTCCACATCGGAGCAGGTGGGGTAAGTCCAGAGGGGGAACTGCCCCCAGCTTTTCTCACTCGGCGCCAGTGGCGACGTCGAGCATGCTTTACAGATGGGACTAGCTCAGTTACGGGAGTGGCTTCATCATGCTCCCTGCTTTGGTGAAAGGCTACAGCTGGTGTCAGCCTGCTGAAGATTGACGTCCATTGAGAGGGAACGTCTAACCTGTCGAAGACTGACTTTCGAGTAAGGGAAGCACTTTTAACGACCTCACCCGCAGCAGGAGTTGGGAGGACTATCCTTTTTGGGATAGCCTTCTCAGGTATCGCGAGCCTCTTTACGGGCCTACTTGAGCTTAGGCTCAGCCAGTCGAAGACTGAGGCACTGGAATTGGACGACCAGTTGAGAGGGGCCGCGGTAGTTGCAAGCCAATTGAAGACCGACTTCTTTGGAGCGTCCTGTGATGGCACTGAAGCATTGAAGCTCATTGGAAGGAGCATGGTCCCGAAGAACAGTCCAGTGGTGGCCTGAGTCACTTGTTCCACTGGCATTGCAAAGATGGAGGCCGCTTGGGGCCCATAAGTCACTCCTCCAGTCGGGGCAGAGCGAGAGTTGCTGTTGTAGTGCATGTAAGACCCGGCCCTTTTTATACGCCTAAAATCCGTATTTTCTTTTTTAAACCAAATTTGGTTACTTAATTATTTTAATAAAACCCACTCCCTATATTTAGCCCCATTTAATTTCCTATTAATCCTAGCCCAGCCCATCACCTTTTATTAGTTACTCCTAAAATTTTCCCCCAGCAGCCAAATCTCTCGGCCTTTTCCATTTTTCCCTCTAATTTATTCTTGCGGCCCAACATTAATTTTTCCCCAGTCCATTCATTTTTCTCCATAAAGCTTAAACCTATTTTATTCCTTGGCCCAGCCGTTCCATTTCTTTTCTATTAAACTAAAACCCCGGCCCGTTCTCTTCTTAAAATCCTTTAATTATATTCTTTGGCCCGACCCACATCCCTTACCATTTTCATTTATTTCCTCGGCCCGCTCCATTTCTTTCCCAATTAATTCCCTTATTTACTTGGCCCGGCCCAATTTCCCAACTCCTTCACTGTACATCTTCTTCCATTTAAATTTCCCAATGGCTACATCCCCGCGTGCGCGCGCGACCCGCCTCCTCCGTCGTCGCCCACTCCCTCGTCGCGAGCCGTTACCCCACGTCGTGCGACGTTACCACTCGCGATCCCCTCAATGTTCTCCCCGTCTCCAACTCCTTCTCAGATCTCTCTCTCGCAAACCCAATCTCCACCCACCGCCTCCAAGTTGCAGCCACTCCCCTCGACGACGACGTCGAACCTCCTCCTCCTTCATCGCCTCACCCGAACCTCCTCCTCAAACCTTCACCTTCACATCCTCCAACCACCGCAGAACCCTTCCCTGCACAACGCACCCCTGCCCAACGAACTCAGCCACCGAGCTTCCCCGCCGCCGGCACCCACGACGTCGGCAAGCGCTCCACTACATCTCATCGTCATCCCTCTCACCATCCTCCTTTTCACACTCTCGAGCTCCTGCACCCCATATCCCTCGACGACGACGGCATCCCACTCTCGAGCCACACCCACACCCCTCCGCCGACCATCTCGTCGGGCCCTCGTCACCGACCCCATCTCCTCAGTCACACTCTCTCTCTCTCTCGACCTACACACTCTCTCCCTCTCTCTATGTCTTTCACTCCCTCACTCCCTGCCTACTCTCTCTCTCTCGTTTCTCTCTCTCTCTCTTTCACTCTTTCCCTCTAACTCTCTTTCTCTCTGTAACTCTCAGTCTCTCTCTCTCTCTAACCCTCTCTCTCTCCCCCTCTGTCTCTCTCTATAACCCTCTCTCTCTGTCTGCCTTTGACTCTCTCTCTCTCTCTATTTCCCTTTCTCACTCTGCCTCTCTCTCTCAATCCCTCTATCTCTCTCATTCTCTGTCTCTCTCTCTCTCTAACACCGCTCTGTGAACCATTACACTCACCGTCAAGACCCCAGCAACCGAGCCTTGATGCCATGCTCGAGCTTCAAGCCTAGTCCAAGATCGAGCCGAGGCCAACACTTGTCGTCGCGTCGGGCCATCACAATAGACCGCGTCGCTGCCGTGCATCCCCGAGACGCTCCCAGGCAAGTTTTCTACTTGCTTACATGCTATTTATCTAAGTTACGATCTTTAATTACTTGGATTATAAAGTTACAAGTTTAAAACTATTACGTGCCGTATCTGTTCGATGCTTGTTCCCTTAGGAAATCATTATCAAATTTGACGGAACTGGATAAATTACATTGGCTCTCATAGAGATGTTTAATGTGTGCAAATTTCATTAGAAAATGCGACTGTTAAAGATTAAAACGACCACCCCCAAGTTTGACCGTAAAACTGTAATTCTGTTGCACCTGAAAACCGTTAAATTCACCATAAATCATATACATATTAGAATGGTGCGTTCGAGGGCTCAAATCGAAGCCAACTCGACGAACTTTAACCCTATGCTAATTTCCAGACATTCCTGTATTTAAACTGTGATGATTTTCGGATCGGAGTGCGACTCTGGACTGCAGTCCAGAGCGACTCCAGTCGTGCTTGCTATTCAGTAATGGATACCATTGGATTTCCTTAACTCGTTGGTTGCGGAACTCTGCTTCTTATTGTAGGTAACTCTGTTAGCTATACAACACGATTGGTCTCATTCTTTTTCGTTACCGTTTGATATTTAAACTGTAATTTAGAACATCGGGACACATAACAGTCCCAGCAGATTCAGAATTGACATGTTAATATTAAACAGAGTATAACTCCTAACGTACAGACGCGATTGAAGATCCTTTTGTTGCGTTGAAAACTTTACTGAAAACCCTAGAATTCATCCAACTGTACCATCGCTAAATTCCGATCCCAACTGGGATCAAAATGCGTTGCGAAACAGACTTCTGATTCTGAAATTGGATTTCCAGCCGCGAGCGCTTAAAATGAAATAGTTATAACTAAAGATCCTGGAACCCGATTGGCTTGAAACAAAATTCTAAGGATAGATAACTGAACATACTAATTACTACCTGTTCATTGTTTCGCTAAATCATATACGTACGTTTCATGATAAATCGTGCAAGTGATAAACTGTTGTTTTTATGACACATTAGTTGTGCTTCTTATACCGTTCATGCATCACATCATATCCATATCATTGCTCTGATAACCTAGTGACATCGTGCATTTACCCAGTATTAGATTTTAGTGGTGATTGTGTCAAGTACGTCAGTGTTCGTGTATTCGTGATTAAGTGAAAGTGATACGTATTTGTACACAATCAGTGACCCTATTATTCTTTTGCATTGTCGACGTCTGTAGGATGCGTATACGTGTGACTATAAGTGGTATGGGACACTTATGGAAGCGCTTGCACGGGTGTCACAGATAAGGCATCCGACACTGCCATCTATCTTAGGTATTAGTCGGGACGTGCTTGATGGAGGTCCTGCCTCCAGTTCTCGTGCAGACTTGTCACGGATCGATTAGTATTTAGGGTGATGGTTAGCGTTTGACGTAGACCACGGGGTGTGGGGTAGTTTAAGTGTGAGTTCAACAGAATCTCGGGAGTCCCGTGCCGGCTTATATATTTAGGAAGTTATATGGAGATTTACAGGGTACGTGATATATACACCATGATATTCTTGTTACATGTTGGGCCCATGGTCCCTTGCCCATGGGTTCTACCCTTGGGTGGAAGACACTCACGAGTGGTTGACTCTCACACTTGGACTGACGATAGGCTTAGCGAGCTGTACAGTGAGACTTAGAGACTGATAGGGATACTGACATTTCTTTTCCTTACATACTGTGTGGCATACATGACATATCGTTATACTGATTTACTGTTCCGCTGCGTTGATTTCTACACATTCATATACATGCTGTCATTGATTTACTGTGATCCACATCCATTACTACTGCTAGAACTGTTACTTGATTTTCTACATATTATATTGCTATTGTGTCGCTCTGACGACCTGAGTATGCATGCTCAGTGTGAGGAGAAGATTTAGCCTGGACCAGAACTAGGCGTGCATCACAGACTTCTTGACCTGCCATTCCGAGTTACTTTCATTTGTTCCACTTCAGGTCAGTCTTTACATTGTTTCTTTCAGTTACTGCATTTCTCATTACCTGCGCATCATTTATTGTTTACCATGAAAAACTAGAAGCCGAAGTGTGACTACGGCAGGACTTTTCCTTGACCGTAGGAGCATGGCTGGCCTTGTCTACCCCTCGTATTCCGTATTTTGGGAAGCGGGGCGTGACATGGTTTAGTTGGTATCAGAGCCAAGTTTTGCATCGATTGGGATTGCAGTTTTCCGTGTACAGTTTGGCAATCTAAGACATCCTTCGGTCTAGGTTGTAAACTGTCATTCTTGATTCATATTCACATCGTGCGTTCTGATATCCATTCACTATGTTTTCGGATGACTTGACAAGGGTACGTGGTGACAATTGCACTACCGTACTCTATTCAAGTGACTTAAAGTGATACAATTGATTTCACCACTTGTGATGATATTCATCATCTCTGATATTCTTGAATCCTTGTTCTATCCATATCATATTTTGATTCATTTAGCGTGTGACTTATATCATTCTCAAATTTGTTGTCCCAGGATCATGTCTTCCAACAACTCTTCATCTGTTTCCGCTCCCCAGAATCGGACCGTTGAGATTCTGAGTGCACTGAGAGGTCTAAAGGAAGCCCAGGAGCGAACAAACGACTTGTTGGCTGAAGGACTGAGAAGACAGGTGAATCAGGCACCAGCGGGAGTCTCCTATCATAAAGGGATCCCTATTGGACGAGGAAAGAAGAAGAAGATGAAGCGTCAACAGAAGCATCAGAAGAACCCTTGCTATGGATATTGTAAGAGACCAGGACATCTTCAGAAAGATTGTCGCCGTGCCCAAGGGAAATATCTGATATGCGGGTCCAACAAACATCTCATCAACAGTTGCCCAGAAAGGAAAGAACTAAAAGGAGGAAACTCGTCCACACTACCCACTTCTGCCAAGTAAGGATTATCACGTAATTCGAACTTCGACGATAAGGCGGACCTAACGCAGGATTCAACTCACGCGACGAGAATGCAACGTTATGGTAGCCGAAGAAGGATTTTTCATGTTATCTACTTTCAGTAATAAAGTTGTCATCTTTTTATGAATATTTCTTTCCATTTGAAATCTTGTATCCGCTGAACTTTTGATTGAATGCAATAAAAATTTGAATCGTAATATATGTGTCATTCTCTTGCTTTCTCTTTATCTAATTCTATTCATTATCACAGTATTTTAATCCTGATCTTTCAATTCCTGCAACCGCATATTTTCCTATACCTCGTACCCTGAGCTATTTCCTTGATGTGTCCCATTGCATAATCATAACTCTTTCTTTTCAGGCCATGGCCCACCCCGGAGCAGCGCCGCATTTAGACGAGGATGCACAATCATGCGTCTCCTTAGACCACACGTTGATGAGTTCTGACGATGAGGACAACGGTCCCCAGGTCAACTTCGGAAACAACGATTCAGAGGACGAAGGAGTAGCCGCCCCAGAGTTTAACATGATAGGCGATCCCAACGAAGAGGAAGAGGATCCTGAAGAGAACCCGATAGAGGAAGACCCCGATGAAGACCCGATAGAAGAAAATCCAGTTGAGGAAAATCCCGTGGAAGAAAATCCAGAAGAAGATAATCACATGGAATCGGACCTCGATGAAGAAGCTCCATCCGAGGAAGAAGGACCAGGAGATCAAGACCCTGCTGTGGAAGAACTTCCAGTGGCATTGCCTGCGAGGCGATATGGCAATAGACGCCCCTACCTGAGTGCGTGAGCCTACCGCAACCTACTGAATCTCCACAACCGCGACTGACGGAATTTCTTTTGATGTTGTCTTTCTGGCCAAATAAAATGTATATAGTTTAGGGCCACTTATCGTCCTTGAGAATGTCTTGTTTCAAATTTTCTTGAATAAAGTAAATCTTCTGGATTCGTAAACATTTTGATTATTGGTTCGTTTGATACTTGTTTATTGCCCCTATCCATTTATCCTTCTGCTGAGATCTCTGACTGTCCACCCCTACTTGTTGTAAAGTTTTTTTTTACCCTCGTTTCAATTGGAAAGTACCGCACTCGGATCCTTGGAATGAGCCACCATTCATCCTTTGTCTGTACCCTGTTTGAGATCCTTCTGGGAGGAGAATAGTTCCTGTGAAACTTCCGAATTCATTAACTCTTCAATTTTTGATTCGGGTGTTGTACCAACTGTTGTTTCCCCCACACTTTTCCTTTTGTATTCTTCTGTTGCTCATCCTTACTTCCTGTGCTGACCCGATCCCAATCTCCTTGATCTTCAGCCTAAAGCCGACACACTTCAACCTTCTGATTGAGCCACACTTCCTTATAATCATTACCCTATCTAGCCCTATACCTATTTGTGTTTTTCCTATTACCCTAATTATATTTAGGGACACTGTTATTCAAAAATTTAGTTTTCAGTACTTTAAATTTATCAAAGAGTACGTGTTATTGACTACCCCGTTTTATGTATTTTAAGTACATTATTATTATTCTCATTTTCAGTAGCGCAACCCCTATACGCGCATATTTTGTTCCATGTCTCCTATTTTCACTATACAAGTTTCCTAAATTATTTTAAACCTATTTTATCGATACTTTACCTAAAATGTTCTAACCTACCGATAAATTTCACTGCTTTATTCTCGTTATTTTATTTTCGGGTTTTGTGCCTATGTTTACTATTATCAATGTTTGTGCCTTATCCTATTTATTTCTGACGTATTACTTTTGATATACTTATACGTGTACGTGTTTGAGTTTCGATCTTATCGAGTACGCCTCGAATAATACTGCTCGTATTATTGTTATTTATATTTCCGTATATATATATGTAGTTACCTTTAAAGTTGTTCCTGTTTTATACCTATTTAAAGCCATATTTTTGTATGTTAATCTTACGTATTTTATACTTTCAAATTTCTTCGTCCACGTATTTTTAGTAAATCCTTATGTGTTAGTTTGCAAAATAATGGCTTTCGCCTAAGGTTGTATTACTTACAGTTTATTTTAAATTTCGAGGACGAAATTTTTGTAAGGGTGGTATGATGTAAGACCCGGACCTTTTTATATGCCTAAAATCCGTATTTTCTTTTTTAAACCAAATTTGGTTACTTAATTATTTTAATAAAACCCACTCCCTATATTTAGCCCCATTTAATTTCCTATTAATCCTAGCCCAGCCCATCACCTTTTATTAGTTACTCCTAAAATTTTCCCCCAGCAGCCAAATCTCTCGGCCTTTTCCATTTTTCCCTCTAATTTATTCTTGCGGCCCAACATTAATTTTTCCCCAGTCCATTCATTTTTCTCCATAAAGCTTAAACCTATTTTATTCCTTGGCCCAGCCGTTCCATTTCTTTTCTATTAAACTAAAACCCCGGCACGTTCTCTTCTTAAAATCCTTTAATTATATTCTTTGGCCCGACCCACATCCCTTACCATTTTCATTTATTTCCTCGGCCCGCTCCATTTCTTTCCCAATTAATTCCCTTATTTACTTGGCCCGGCCCAATTTCCCAACTCCTTTACTGTACATCTTCTTCCATTTAAATTTCCCAACGGCTACATCCCCGCGTGCGCGCGCGACCCGCCTCCTCCGCCGTCGCCCACGCCCTCGTCGCGAGCCGTTACCCCACGTCGTGCGACGTTACCACTCGCGATCCCCTCAATGTTCTCCCCGTCTCCAACTCCTTCTCAGATCTCTCTCTCGCAAACCCAATCTCCACCCACCGCCTCCAAGTTGCAGCCACTCCCCTCGACGACGACGTCGAACCTCCTCCTCCTTCATCGCCTCACCCGAACCTCCTCCTCAAACCTTCACCTTCACATCCTCCAACCACCGCAGAACCCTCCCCTGCACAACGAACCCCTGCCCAACGAACTCAGCCACCGAGCTTCCCCGCCGCCGGCACCCACGACGTCGGCAAGCGCTCCACTACATCTCGTCGTCATCCCTCTCACCATCCTCCTTCTCACACTCTCGAGCTCCTGCACCCCATATCCCTCGACGACGACGGCATCCCACTCTCGAGCTACACCCACACCCCTCCGCCGACCATCTCGTCGGGCCCTCGTCACCGACCCCATCTCCTCAGTCACACTCTCTCTCTCTCTCGACCTACACACTCTCTCCCTCTCTCTATGTCTTTCACTCCCTCACTCCCTGCCTACTCTCTCTCTCTCGTTTCTCTCTCTCTCACTCTTTCACTCTTTCCCTCTAACTCTCTTTCTCTCTGTAACTCTCAGTCTCTCTCTCTCTCTAACCCTCTCTCTCTCCCCCTCTGTCTCTCTCCATAACCCTCTCTCTCTGTCTGCCTTTCACTCTCTCTCTCTCTATTTCCCTTTCTCACTCTGCCTCTCTCTCTCAATCCCTCTATCTCTCTCATTCTCTATCTCTCTCTCTCTCTCTCTAACACCGCTCTGTGAACCATTACACTCACCGTCAAGACCCCAGCAACCGAGCCTTGATGCCATGCTCGAGCTTCAAGCCTAGTCCAAGATCGAGCCGAAGCCAACACTTGTCGTGATCGCGTCGGGCCATCACAATAGACCGCGTCGCTTCCGTGCATCCCCGAGACGCTCCCAGGCAAGTTTTCTACTTGCTTACATGCTATTTATCTAAGTTACGATCTTTAATTACTTGGATTATAAAGTTACAAGTTTAAAACTATTACGTGCCGTATCTGTTCGATGCTTGTTCCCTTAGGAAACCATTATCAAATTTGACGGAACTGGATAAATTACATTAGCTCTCGTAGAGATGTTTAATGTGTGCAAATTTCATTAGAAAATGCGACTGTTAAAGATTAAAACGACCACCCCCAAGTTTGACCGTAAAACTGTAATTCTGTTGCACCTGAAAACCGTTAAATTCACCATAAATCATATACATATTAGAATGGTGCGATTGAGGGCTCAAATCGAAGCCAACTCGACGACATTTAACCTTATGCTAATTTCTAGACATTCCTGTATTTAAACTGTGATGATATTCGGATCGGAGTGCGACTCTGGACTGCAGTCCAGAGCGACTCCAGTCGTGCTTGCTGTTCAGTAATGGATACCATAGGATTTCCTTAACTCGTAGGTTGCGGAACTCTGCTGCTTATTGTAGGTAACTCTGTTAGCTTACAACACGATTGGTCTCATTCTGTTTCGTTACCGTTTGATATTTAAACTGTAATTTAGAACATCGGGACACATAACAGTCCCAGCAGATTCAGAATTGACATGTTAATATTAAACAGAGTATAACTCCTAACGTACAGACGCGATTGAAGATCCTTTTGTTGCGTTGAAAACTTTACTGAAAACCCTAGAATTCATCCAACTGTAGTGTCGCTAAATTCCGATCCCAACTGGGATCAAAATGCGTTGCGAAACAGACTTCTGATTCTGAAATTGGATTTTCAGCCGCGAGCGCTTAAAATGAAATAGTTATAACTAAAGATCCTGGAACCCGATTGGCTTGAAACAAAATTCTAAGGATAGATAACTGAACATACTAATTACTACATGTTCATTGTTTCGCTAAATCATATACGTACATTTCATGATAAATCGTGCAAGTGATAGACTGTTGTTTTTATGACACATTAATTGTGCTTCTTATACCGTTCATGCATCACATCATATCCATATCATTGCTCTGATAACCTAGTGACATCGTGCATTTACCCAGTATTAGATTTTAGTGGTGATTGTGGCAAGTACGTCAGTGTTCGTATATTCGTGATTAAGTGAAAGTGATACGTACTTGTACACAATCAGTGACCCTATTATTCTTTTGCATTGTCGACGTCTGTGGGATGCGTGTACGTATGACTATAAGTGGTATGGGACACTTATGGAAGCGCTTGCACGGGTGTCACAGATAAGGCATCCGACACTGCCATCTATCTTAGGTATTAGTCGGGACGTGCTTGATGGAGGTCCTGCCTCCAGTTCTCGCGCAGACTTGTCACGGATCGATTAGTATTTAGGGTGATGGTTAGCGTTTGATGTAGACCACGGGGTGTGGGGTAGTTTAAGTGTGAGTTCAACAGAATCTCGGGAGTCCCATGCCGGCTTATATATTTAGGGAGTTATATGGAGATTTACAGGGTACGTGATATATACACCGTGATATTCTTGTTACATGTTGGGCCCGTGGTCCCTTGCCCTTGGGTTCTACCCTTGGGTGGAGGACACTCACGAGTGGTTGACTCTCACACTTGGACTGACGATAGGCTTAGCGACCTGTACAGTGAGACTTAGAGACTGATAGGGATACTGACATTTCTTTTCCTTACATACTGTGTGGCATACATGACATATCGTTATACTGATTTACTGTTCCGCTGCGTTGATTTCTACACATTCATATACATGCTGTCATTGATTTACTGTGATCCACATCCATTACTACTGCTAGAACTGTTACTTGATTTTCTACATATTATATTGCTATTGTGTCGCTCTGACGACCTGAGTATGCATGCTCAGTGTGAGGAGAAGATTTAGCCTGGACCAGAACTAGGCGTGCATCACAGACTTCTTGACCTGCCATTCCGAGTTACTTTCATTTGTTCCACTTCAGGTCAGTCTTTACATTGTTTCTTTCAGTTACTGCATTTCTCATTACCTGCGCATCATTTACTGTTTACTATGAAAAACTAGAAGCCGAAGTGTGACTACGGCAGGACTTTTCCTTGACCGTAGGAGCATGGCTGGCCTTGTCTACCCCTCGTATTCTGTATTTTGGGAAGCGGGGCATGACAGTGCAGCTGGAGGCTATCGATGTTATCTCATTTTCTGCATAGGAGCAAGACACCAAATCTTAGTACCTCGAATCTATAGGCAACCATAGCAAACCGCAATTCATTCGCGAACACGACACACGAAGTGTGGAGTGGAAAGAGGAAAAGGTTCCACCGGGCGTGCCTGAATCTGTTTACCGCCGAAAACCGGGAAAATAAACGTCTTGCCTGAATTTGGGGGCAGATGCTATTTGGGTTTATCCATCCACCTCTCCGAAGATGCCAAGTTGATTTATGTCACAGTGTATCGGAAGTTTGGACGGGTGCGGCCGTTGTAGCAGACTTTGTCAAATTCCCCCGCATCTGAGAGGGGTTTTTGATTGTGGGGATGCTCTTCCCTGCAGGCGCAAGCCCCTACAGTTAATTACGTTACCACGTAGCGATAACCACTTTCTCCTGCTCCAGATGTTCACTTTGTGTCGTGTGTTATTTGTATTTTTGGTTGCCCGTGGATTGTATACGGAGACTAATTTATGTTGTCGCCCATAGGGCGTGGATTAGTCCAAATTCATATATTCTTAGATTTAGGTTTGGGTTGATTTAAGGATCGTTAATCTCGTTTGAGATTAAGATCAACTTAAATGTTTGTTAAGGATACGTTAGTCTGATCTTGGACTAAGATCCACTTAACGAGGGGTTTATGATCATTTTTAATTCAACAAAAGAGCATTTAGGCTCTATCGTTTAGTTTAAGGACGTTGCGGTTCACAGCTAGTTTAAGGATATTGCGGTCCACAGATATGCTCATGGGTTTGGAAGTGCACCAAAGAGCTGTTCGTTGTTGGGACCCTCCACCTCTTTGAAGACGTTGAAGAATTACAACGACATGTATCAGAGGTATGGAAAGATATACCCTAGAACCGAATTCCAGATAGCAGGGAGAGATCATGGTGGAATGAACATCATTTTAAATACCAACTATCAGGAGATCATTAGTCATCTTTGGAACTAAGATCGATTTGGGGAGACCTGAGCATAGGAGGGCTCGGTTGATTGGTAATCAAAAGGGTTTTGGCCTCGAGAGACTTGGCTAATTTGGGCTAAGGTTGGCCTCTCATAGTGTTAAACACTAATATCTGCTTGGCGCTCATGTGCTCTCACGTGAGGCCCTAAAGCAGTGTTAAACACTGAAATTTGGAGCGCTCACGTGTGGCACGTGAGGCGCCTGAGAAATGGGAACTGCTACTTTGAGTTTATTCTCTTGTTCTCTTATAAGTGCTAAGCACTATTGGGGGTCACGTGGGATCACGTGAGGCCTCCCAAAAATGGGAACTGTCTTTGATTTATTCTCTCTTTCTTTTATAAGTGCTAAGCACTATTAGGGGGTCATGTGAGGTGCCCCAAAAATGGGAACTGTTTTTTATTTATTCCCCTTTTTCTTTTATAAGTGCTGACGACTATTAGGGGGTCACATGAGGCGCCCTAAAAATGGGAACCGTATTTGATTTATTTTCTTTTTCTTTTATAAGTGCTGAGCACTATTAGGGGGTCACATGAGGCGCCCCAAAAATGGGAACCGTATTTGATTTATTTTCTTTTTCTTTTATAAACGCTGAGCACTATTAGGGGGTCACGTAGGATCATATGAGGTGTCCCAAAAATGGGAACTGTCTTTGATTTATTCCCTTTTTCTTTTATAAGTGTTAAGCACTATTAGGGGGTCACGTGGGATCACGTGACTCGATCTCAGTCGTTCTTTTGTTCATCAGGGGTGGTCATGTGGTAACACATGATCTGTCATTATAGCGTTGAACGCTAATATGCATAGAGATCTTGATCTGAGTTTTGAGAATTTCAGGTCCCTTATTTTGATAAGAACTAAATTCTTTTATACGCTAGTATTATCAGAGGAATTAAATTCCTATATCTTTTTGTAAGAATTAAATTCTTTGAACTTAGTTCTTTCCCCTAAGTTTTGAATTTGCATGACAGAATCTCCCCGATGAGAATTAAATTCTCAACTTGTGGGGAGATCTGCTTCTGCAGATCTCAACCAGAGGAAGAACTAAGTTCTTTTTAGAAGAGTTAAACTCTTGGAATGACGAAGAAAAGATAAAATAATCTCTATGTCTTTCTTCTTACCTAGGGTTTCTTTTCTAAAAGAGAGATCTTCTTTTTTTTGTTTCTCAAATCTTATGGGGGGTCTCTTCTGTGTCTGTGCAAGACTTGAATCTTAGGTCTTTTATATAATAGAAGCAAGTTTGTTGATTTAGTTAAAGAAATTTCTCATTGAGAGATCTTAATTGATTTGGGGATTTTATCTACCGTTGGATCTTTGATCCAAAGACTTCTGTTCTACAGAAATAATTTTCTTATTTTTAACAAGATTGGGGAAATATTTTCCCATACAGAGCTTATTCTGTGGCTTGGTGATTTTTTAATCACTATTGGATTTTTTAATCCAACGGTGCTCTGTTTTATAGAGAGTAATCTTTCTTGTTTAGAAAGATTCAAGGAAATATTTTTCAAGTAGGGTTTTGATCCCTTTATTTAGAATTTAATTCTATCGGCTCAGAAGGCGTTTAAGACCACTTATGTGTAGCACGTGACCTCACAGAGTTAAACTCATTTGCTTATGTGCAATAGCCCAAAAAAGGCATCATGTGCTTACACGTGAGCTTCTCTGGCCTATTATTTGTTTTAAAAATGAGCCTATATACTTTGTATATAGGTGCTCACGTGCTTGCACGTGAGGCTCAATTTCAGCCTTAATTGTTAAGCGCAATACCTATGAATTTTCTTCATATACGCATCACGTGTGGGCACGTGATACTCCATTAGGGGAATTTTTCTATCGCTTTTTCTCTCTTTTCTTCTTTTTTTATAAGGGAACAACGGTATGTCTACAAGCAAAATGGGCACGGATGAAAATCTGAAAGGGCGCCGTGACTAAAAACAGCAGGACTGCCGGCGAGTTTGTGAAAACCCGAAAGGGCGCTAACTCATGAAAAAACGGTATGTCTACAAGCAAAATGAGCACGGATGAAAACCCGAAAGGGCGCCGTGAGTAAAAACAGTAGTACTGCCAGTGAGTTTGTGAAAACTCGAAAGGGCGCGAACTCTTAAAATAAAAATTCATATGCACTTGCAAAGTCCTCTTGACCTTTTGAGGAGAAAATACCCACGTGAGATCATTACGACTCACAGAGGAGTAACACACTTACGAATCCTCATGATTCCTAAGGAGAAATTACACTTGCAAGATCCTCACGACTCGTGAGGAGAATTCCCCATGAGACCCTCATGGCTTGCGGGATTCAAAAGTCTTAAGCTACAGGCACCTAAATCTGTTCTTAAGCCATCATATTCCCCAACTTGCCCTACAGGCGGTCCAATATTGACCCTTGTATACAATCCACGGGCACAAATAAACATTTCCCCATCAAGTTACACCAATGGCGAGAAATGTCCCCATATGGTGAACGACACTTGTAAGTCCTCTCGACTTATGAGAGGAAAACACTCTTGGATGATCCTTACAACTTACGAGAGAAAATATCACTAGGGAATCCCCACGATTTCTAAGGAGAAAATACACCTACGAGATCCTCACGACTAATAGGGAGAAATACCTTTATGAGACCCTTACGGCTCATAAAGTCAAAAAGCTTTAGTCGACAGGATCCTAACCCTGTTTGCTAAGCCGTCTTTGTTCAAATCGACAAAGGGAAATGATGATTCGCTCCTGGCAATATCCCAGTGGCAGCGATGCTAATGCCTAAACAGGAGTCAAACCCCAAGTCCTTTCACGGCAAATGATGATTCGCTCCTGACAGTATTCCAGTCGTAGCGATGCTGATGCCAAGGTTGGTATCAGATTCCAAACTCGCAATAAAAAAAAAAGCAGCGAGTAGCCAAAAAAATGCATATGAAATAGCCGAAATGATGGGGCAACTCGCAATTAAAATCAGCGAGCAAAAAATATGCATATAAAAACAGCCGAAATGATTGGGTAACTCGCAATAAAAAATAGCGAGTAAAAATATTTAAAAAATAACAATAGCCGAAATGATTAGGCACCGCAGATAAAAAACCGAAATGATTGTTCAATCGTGACTTTCATGATATGAAAAGCTGAAAAGATAGAGCATCGAGGAAAGAAACAAAAAAAATGATGAAAATGAAAACAAACTTTTTCTGTCCTGCAGGTAGGTCCACACCGATCCCCGTAAACAATTCATGGGCACAAATGAAAAAAGGGAACCATGTTTTCCCACCAGGTTCCGTCAAAGGGAGAGCCAGATCTTGACGGCAACATCTACAGCCTAGATATCAGCCTGACATCCTTCTTAGTGCAGACGTGACGTCAACAAAGACCCAAGGGTCAAATAAAAAATGGAACCATGGAAAAATCCTAGCTCCAAGTCTTGATGGTTCATATACAACCTAAAGACAATCCCGGCGTTCCTTCTCATTCCGACAGGATGCAGACACGACGTCAATAAAGACTCAAGGGTCAAATCAAAAAAGAAGCCATAGAAAATTCCTAGCTCCAAGTCTTGATGGTTCATATACAATCTAGAGACAATCCCGGCATTCCTTCTCATTCCGACAGGATGCAGACACGACGTCAATAAAGACTCAAGGGTAAAATAAAAAATGGAGCCATGGCAAAATCCTAGCTCCAAGTCTTGACAGTTCATATACAACTTAGAGACTATCCCAGCGTACCTTCTCATTCCATCAGAGTGCAGACGTGACGTCAACAAAGCTCCAACGAGCCAAATCAAACTGGAGCAAAGGTATATTCCTAGCTCCGGACTTCAACTGCAATACATACAGCATAAAGGTCCTACAGATGTCTACCATACTTCAGCAAAGAAACGGTATGGCATCATCAAAACAAAAAATTGGGTCTCAACGGCAACTCATATAAAGCCTCAGAGACTATCGGAGATCATCCCACACCAGCGCGGAGTGGCTATGACTCATCGGGGCTCCAAATTGAGCCTAACCTCAAGTAAAAAGCGATATGGAAAATTCCTAACGCTTGCACTTCCAACGGTCATATAGCCTAAGGAGATTACTTGAAGACGTCTTGTCCAGCCCTCGAAGGGATCAGAGACAAGACAGTCGCGGGGCTACTCGAACAACGGCTTAAAGGCCGCATATTGAGAAATACATCAGCCAACGCGACGGTACCACGGACCAAAACCCTAGTACCACAAAACCTAACGGACCTCTGTCGTAAAGAATGGCGGTTTTCTATATATAACGTTAAGACAAGTTTGCCTGTAAACCAAAGGGAGGTAAACTAAATAAACTCCGAAATGAGTACATAAACTAGAGACTCCGAAATGAGTGAATAAACTACAAACTCCGAAACGAGTATATAAACTAGAGACTCCGAAACGAGTGAATAAACTACAAACTCTTAAACGAGTGAATAAACTAGAAACTCCAAAACGAGTGAATAAACTACAGACTCCGAAACGAGTGAATAAACTACAAACTCCGAAATGAGTACATAAACTAGAGATTCCGAAATAAGTGAATAAACTACAAACTCCGAAATGAGTTCATAAACTAGAAACTCCAAAACGAGTAAATAAACTAATGGGTGCCAGATCAAGACATCAAGAAAAAGAAAGGTGCAACCCATGGGCCTCAGGGCTTAGAGCTACATCTGATTAGTGCATTTGATTCACACCCGTTTAAGCGCTTATTTACAATCACATACGTACTTGAATGGAAATAGCATTCAAAGCATCCCGATTTATACATGCGTGAGAAGATTCAGTGCATGACACGAGCACAACAGTGTCGTTTTACACTTAGCAAAAATTCCTAAGGATAAAGCAAAAAGCACATGTGCAGATGCAAGATGCACATACGAATATGCGATGAAGATGAAACATTCAACAGCCAAAAGAAATACATTTAAATAAACATCCTACTCTACAGGGAAGAGATCACCAAATATGGGATCGGAGATACAGGGGTTAACAAAACAATAAACAAAATTCTCCAACTTCTTCTATGCCTTCTCCACCATGTCGAAGCGGCGATCTTCGCGAGGAGTCGTTCTCCATTGGTCAGTGTCGTGCTCATCAGCAAAGGCAGACATGATGGCCCGCTGAGCCCGTATCTGGCTTAGAAATTGAACCGAACGATCCCTCAGAGGCCGGGTAATCAAATGTGCCTCATGGAAGCACTCGATCTTTTCCTCTGCCGCGTCGAGAATCACCGGAGTCATCTCCGCCGGATGAAGGGGGATGTCAGCAAGCACGGATAGGAAAATCATCTGGAGCCAAATGGAGCCTATAGGAAGAGGAGAGCCCCTACGAACCAGGAGCTCGTACATCACCATGTCGCATTGGTCATCGGTGATAAGGGGATCTGCTAACCGCGCAGCAAAACGAGGAATGATCTCCTCGATAGGTACTTCCCATGGTTGCCGACGAGCGTGAGGACGATTGCAAGATATAACTCTTGGTTTATTTCTTAAAAAAAGGGGGTTACCCTAAGGTCTGAATGGTTCTCTCTTTGTGAAGAAGGAAGAAGACACAGCTTCATATTATAAAGAGAAGCATTCAAGTCTAGGCATAGAAAATTATGTGCATGGTGGAACTATTTCCAAGGCCTGGAAAAAAGGCATGGGAAAAGAAAAGAGTTGACTCATAAGAATCAGAGCAAGAAGGTGAAAGGATTCCAGCGCTTCACGTGCGTATCACGTGAGCGCTGGCGTTTTAGAATCAGTGATAGCGCATCACGCTCATACCATACGGGCGTCGGTGCCAATCCATAGAACCCATGGCAGCGCCACACGCGCATAACATGTGGACGCCGACACTAATATTTTTATATGTATATATGAGTAACTACTACTTCACGTGAGGCATATATAAGCAGTGGTATAAAAGAAGGGGAAGTTTGGTCATTCATACTTTAGAAAATTTATGCATGGGTGATTAAAAAAACATCATCATCAAAATGTTTACAATGATAAGACACTAAATACCGGACATGGATTTAGGAATTTAGAAGCAAGTCCGAGTAAAGTGCTTCTGGCTTCTTTGACCATTTTCTTATGCATTTTCTTAAGAATACAAGCGTCGAGATCCCCGCTGATATCGTCGATCCTCTGGTAGGAAGATATTATCGCCGTCCGTTGGAAGACGCGATGCAAAATATTAACAAGATCATCTCTTCGCTTCTTTGAGATTAGGCCCATCAGATATACTGAATGCAACTTATCTTTGTAAGTCGATGAGCAACACCCCACGAGTTGCGGGGAGGCGGAAATATGAAAAACGATCTTGTTTATTAAGCGAACATCGACTAACCGAAGATCTTTGCTAAACGATAATTAATAAAAGGCATAGAGTTCTAAGCTACTATGTTAAAAGATTATACCAAATGATTCTAGTCCTTCGTCTTTACGATCTCTATGGCCTCCTTGGATCTCCACGTTCTCTTCGGCTTCCTTTCCATGATAGACGATCCACCCGAGAACCCTAATCCAAGCTATAACCTCTAAACTTGAGGTTACTTAGTTTCCCTAGTTGCTAATAAAGGAACTAAGATGATGTAGAGATTGGTTATGGAGTGTTTAGTCTTTCCTAATCCTTGTTCTCAACTCATGAGCGGTAGGATTAGGGTTTAGTGAAGGAGAGAGAGCTTGAGGAGAGAGAAGGTGGAGATGATAATGAGAATAAAAAGCTTCTCACTTGAATATATGATACATAATGAATTATCAAATAATATCAATTAAATGATTATTCACCATGCTTCATTTATTCAAGAAGAGTGATTCATCATGTGAGTCATTAGATCATTAATGATGCATTAATGATGCATTTAATGATATGATGATTCATATGAATGAGTCACTAAAGCAATTAATGAAAAAGCCACCTCAACCCCTCATGTCACATCCTTCTAGAAGCTTCTCGGAAATTACGAGAACGCCCCTCGCATCCGTGAAAACATGGAAAAACTTTAGACTGTATAAATCCAATAACCAGATACTAGAATCTGGCTTAAACCAAAGCCGGCTAGTAAAAACTGTCCGAATGTCGTACGTGCGTTTAAACACGTATGCGTCCGAACCTTTGTCGTAAAACAATACGACATCTATATCTTTTCGCCTGGGTTTGGGAAATCTCTGTGTGGGACTCTAAAGACTCGACTACTACGCTGGCTGTGGGTTTAACCACAGACCGCAAGCGGCACTAGCTGTACGTAACGGTCCCCAGGTAGTTGTCGATAAGAAAGCCGATGAGGTAACCCATCCGAAATCCTACTGAGTCTGTCCGTGACAATATCCGCGCAGTCTAGTCTGTTCGTCTAAGAGTATCGCATGTATGGTCTAGGGAGGTGGTGAACGTCAGACCCCTAATAACCGTACAAGTCGTGTCGGTGTGGCTCAAAACCATCCGAGAATCTACTGATCAGTCCATCAGTAATTCTCAATCAGCCCTGGCCAGGGACTTATGGTAATGACCAACCGATCACCATGCGATATCATCTCCCTATACCGGGAGAGACGAATCCCTAACAGTCACTCACTGCCTCTACATGGCTCGGGACTGTGCCCAACTAAAACCTGTTTGCACGACTCCATTAAGCCGTGGTAGGGTAATAATCAAAGCACAGTGGGAACTCACACGAGACAAATGATGACTTTAAGTCAACGGACTATCTGCACACATGTCACCTGAGAACTTATCTGACGTTAGGTATAATACCATCCAGTCAGTTCTCAGCGAGTCCTGTCTGGTGTACTCACATCCAGTGAGCATCTGTATACAATCTTAGGTGCACTCCACCAATGGCTGCGGGACCAATCCATCGCCCCTCCTTAGGGTCTAGATATGTATACACTAGTCTACTCCGGAGTATCGATGCCCAATCTCGATACTCCTGCGACCAGGGACATCTAAGGCTATGCCTATTGACTATCTAGCTCCCACTAGTATGACTGCCATCATAACGCCGGTAGTCAGACAAACACCCTATGGGCTTTATCAATATATATATATATATATATATATATATATATAAACACCAAGTAAAATATATCATACGTTAAGATAAAGACAAACCAAATAGCGTACTATCATATCAAGCAAGACTGTCATGTACATACATATCCCAAGTATCCTATACAATGTAGGCATCTAGGGCATATATATCCAACAATCTCCCACTTGCACTAAGGCCTATAATTGGTGCAATGAGTACCTACTGTCTCTACCAGATCCAGTTGCTGGCGTACCACATGCCCAACATCTCAAACAGCCTCTCGAACTGCACTTGAGGGATGGCCTTGGTGAATGGATCTACCGTGTTGTCTTTTGTGTCCACTCTCCATATCTCGATCTCCCGACGATCCACGATCTCCCTGATCAGGTGAAATCGCCTTAAGATATGCCTGGATTTCTGATGTGACCTTGGTTCCTTCGCTAAAGCTACAGCGCCATTGTTATCGCAATACAAAGGTATTGGATTGGCAATGGACGGGACCACCTAAAGTTCAGAAATGAACTTCCTCATCCAGACAGCCTCTTTTGTGGCTTCACTAGCAGGTATATACTCGGCCTCCATAGTTGAGTCTGCGACGGTATCCTGTTTGGAACTCTTCCAACATACCACCCCTCCATTGAGGGTAAACACAAAACCCGAAATGGATTTAGAATCATCTTTGTCACTTTGGAAGCCAGAGTCGGTAAAAGCCTCTACCTGGAGGTCCCCATTACCGTAAATCAAGAACATCTCCTTAGTCCTTCTCAGGTACCTGAGAATATTCTTTACTGCTATCCAATGTTTCTCACCTGGGTCAGACTGATACCTGCTTACCACACTAAGTGCGGAAGCTACATCCGGTCTGGTACATAACATCGCATACATTATTGATCCTACCGCCGAAGCGTAGGGTATAATGCTCATGCGAGCGCTCTCTTCATCAGTCTTTGGAGACATCTCTTTGGAGAGGGTGATTCTATGACAAGCGGGCATATTGCCGCGCTTGGAATCTTCCATACCAAATCTCTTTAGTATAGTATCTATATACCTGGACTGTGAAAGTCCCAACATTCTATTAGATCTATCACGATAGATCTTAATGCCCAGAATGTATGATGCATCTCCCAAGTCTTTCATAGAGAATTTCTGTGACAAGAAGAGCTTTACTGATTGTAGCATAGGGATATCATTCCCTATTAGTAGTATATCGTCGACGTACAAAACGAGGAAGACTACTGCTCTTTCTACAATCTTCCTATAAATACATGGTTCATCTACATTTTTGATAAAGTCAAACTCTTTGACTGTCTCATCAAAGCAGATGTTCCAACTTCGCGATGCTTGCTTTAATCCATAAATGGATTTAAGCAACTTGCAGACTCTTCCGCTACTCCCACTGTCTAAGAAACCTTCTGGTTGATCCATGTAAACACTCTCTTCTAAATGTCCATTTAGAAAAGCTGTTTTTACGTCCATCTGCCAGATTTCATAGTCATGGAAGGCAACAATCGCAAGCAGGATCCGAATGGATTTAAGCATAGCTACAGGTGAAAAGGTTTCATCATAGTCCAGTCCTGGTCTTTGACGAAAACCTTTTGCTACGAGTCTAGCTTTGTAGGTTTCCACTTGTCCAAATGCACCAATCTTCTTTTTAAAGATCCATTTGCATCCAACTGGTTTTACTCTAGGAGGATCAACTTCTAAAGTCTATACTTTATTGGTGTACATGGATTCCATTTCGGATCTCATAGTATCCAGCCATTTCATCGAGTCACTACTCGTTATAGCCTGCTGAAAACTAGTAGGCTCATCATCATCGATGATGCAATCTTCTCGATCCCCATCTAGAAGAAAACCATAGTATCTTTCAGGAGGATGAGAAAGCCTATTAGATCTGCGGAGTGGCATCGGTTCTTCATGTTCTATTGAAATCTGAGGTTCTACTAAGTCCTCGGTAGCAGTTTGAGGTTCTGGAATTTCTTCCAACTCTGCCGTGCTCCCACTAATTTCTTTTGCAAGAAATTCGCTTTCTAAGAAGACAATGTGACGAGCGACAAACACCTTTTTTTCTTCAGTGTGGTAGACCATATACCCCCTTGAATGCTTGGGGTATCCTACAAACTTGCATAAAACCGATCGTGCCTCGAGCTTGTCTGGTTTATGCTTTTTAACATATACCGGACATCCCCATATCTTGATATACTTGAGATATGGTCTCTTTCCGCTCCACATTTCATATGGAGTTGTAGGCAAAAACTTAGTCAGAACTCTATTTAATAGGTATGCTGCTGATTCTAGAGCAAATCCCCAGAAGGAAAGTGGCAACTCAGCACTACTCATCATTGAACGCACCATGTCTAACAGAGTGCGATTCCTCCTTTCTGATACACCATTATGCTGAGGTGTATAAGGTGGAGTAAGCTGAGAGAGAATTCTATTCTCTTTTAAGCATTCAAGGAAACTGGTACTTAAGTATTCTCCACCTCGATCAGATCGAAGTGTCTTGATGCTTTTACCAGTTTGTTTCTCTACTTCATTTTTATACTCCTTAAACTTCTCAAAAGCCTCGAATTTATGCTTCATTAAGAACACATGTCCATACCTAGAGAAGTCATCAGTAAAAGTGATGAAGTAGGAGTGACCACTTCGTGCATGCGTAGACATCGGACCACATACATCACTGTGTACAAGTCCCAAGAGTTCAGTGGCTCTTTCTCCGTGTCCGGTGAACGGAGATTTGGTCATTTTTCCTTTGATACATGATTGACAAGTTGCATATGATGAATATTCAAACGGATCTAAATATCCATCTTTATGTAACTTAGTCAACCTTGTTTCATTTATATGACCAAGTCTACAATGCCATAGGAAGGCTTGATTCGAATCTGGAGCCTTTCTTTTACGCGTGTTTTGAATATTGAAAATTTGAGGTTGATTAAGTATGTATATGCCGTTTTCCAGTGTGCCATACCCAATCAGTTCTTGATTTAGGTGAATGTTCATAACATTTCTTTCAAGCGCAAAACTATATCCTTCATTCGATAACAAAGATACTGATATAATATTACACAACATACTGGGAATACAAAAACAGCTGTACAACACCAAAATGTGCCCACTAGTCAACCCTAGGTGATATTCCCCTATTGCAATTGCATCTACATGCATTCCATTGCCCATCCGGAGAGTCAAATCACATGTCCCTAGCACTCTACTATTTCTCAGATCCTGCAATGAATTACAGATATGAGAACCAGAACCGGTATCAAGTACCCATGATGTAGAGTTAACTGAAAGACAATTTTCGATTACAAACACACCTGAAGTAGAAGCAACTGCTTGCTTCATGTCCTTGGCTTTGAAGGCCTGACAATCCTTCTTCCAGTGCCCTTGCTTGTGACAATAGAAGCACTCGTTCTGTTCTGTCTTCACCCTTCCTGCCTTGTTCGTTCCCTGCACCTTCTTGACCCCACCTTTCGGTTTGGTGGCTTTCATCTTCTTCTTCCCTTTAGCTTTCGCTTTAGATTTAGAAGAAGATGATTGGCCAACATACAGAACGGGGGTCTTCTCCTTTTTCAAGGAGGTCTCTATTACCCTCAACATATTGAGGAGCTTTGGAAGATCAGCTTCTATTTCGTGCATGTTGAAGTTCAGCACGAACTGAGAGAAGGTGTGGGGAAGGGACTGCAAAATCAAGTCGATATACAAATCGTTCTCTAGCACGCATCCCAGGTTTTTGAATTCCTCAATGAGGATGATCATTTTGAGGACGTGCTCTCCTACAGGCGATCCTGGAGCTAACCTCATCTGGAAGAGTTTCCTTGAGGTTTCGTACCTCACGATACGGGAGTGCTCCCCATACAATTCTTTGACATGGAGAAAGATGGATACTATATCCATACTCTCGTGCTGTTTCTGGAGTTCATTGTTCATGGACGCCAGCACGATACACTTAGCTCGCTCACAATCTAGATCCCAGGTTTTGCGGACTTCCCTGTCCACAACTGAGGAATCTGGTCCTGGGATAAGGGGAGGAACAGCAGTGGTAACATATGCTATTTTGTCATAAGTCAGTGCAATATTGACGTTCCTTAGCCAGTCTTTATAGTTCTGCCCGGTCAGTATATTTTTTTCAAGTAATAGTTTTAGTCCAGTCATGATAGCTGCCAGAGAGAGAGAAAAGAAAACACTCAGCATATGCTCTTGCAAGTTTAGATTGGTTTATTAATTTATCTAAACAGGATGGCTCCCACTGTTTCCTCAAATCCTTCTTCAAAACCTAAAAGAAGAACTAGTCAGGATTTAATCACACGTCACAATACTTGCTTAACCTTTCAGCCAGGCTGGTGTTGGTACTTCGAGGGAGGTTTTCTAACGCTTTCGCGAAGTTCCTTAATTAAATAACCTCTTTTCCCTGGAGGCGTAGCCCCTCTAACACTTTTCTAGTCACCTACTTGGTTTATAGCATTGATTGTTAAGTGAGAAAAATTCCCGAGAGTAATCCTACTCATCAGTGGGATCGGGATCCAACTATCATTGCATGATGCCCTAGATGGAAGCCACTCTAGTCACCACACTCCAGAAGGTATGCTAAATCTGCAAGTTTCCTTTATGTTTGAAACTCCGATGTGATTTTTACCCCAAGCTCTTATAGACCTTGACGTAGGCCAACAAGTCATAAGACGCAAGTTAAGTTCTACCCGTCGTTGTCCTGATCAATTTAAGTACATCGTACAAGCCCTTGACGTAGGCCAACAAGGTGTACGTCTGTATTAAACTAATGCATCTATCTATGCAACAAATAGGCACACACTGCTACCATACACTATGCCTTGACGTAGGCCAACAAGCATAGCATGAATACGATGTGCTGTCTATCTGAAACGACGGAGGGTTACGGCTGGTTTTTGGCAAAAAATCGTTAACGTAATGAACTTGATATGCTCGAAGGAACAGGGATAGCTTTTATTTAAAAGGAGTGGTTTAAGCTCCGCATTTAAAATTTGCTTTTTTAAGAAAACCAAGTGGTTTTTAGAAATTGTTCCAACGATTCAGTTTAGGTTTTATTTTCTTTGCATTAATAATAATGCGTCCCATCAATTAACCTATCATTACAGATAACAACGAAAATACAACGCCCTCTTATGCCATCCGCATTCGCTACTGGGTCCCGTCATCACCCGTTAGGTTACTTAACTAACGACAGAGCGGGGGCTGGGCTAGCGCGGGTGTAAAACATAAGTGACGTCTAAATAGCTATCATATATAGATATTGTACATTCTTCAGACGCAATAATAGGCATTCCAGATCACAGATAAACAATATTGGATTTGCAAGCAATCCGCATTTCTTTTGAGCCTGCAACGAAATACGGATTACACAGTTGTGATGAATAGCCATTTACCCCACCCCAGACCCCTACGGGTACGGCAAACTACCCGCCAAGTACCAGAAGTGAAGCGGTCTACCTCAACACTTCAAAATACCCGGTAGTTTGTGTACCCCACCTTGGGTCTATCTTAGGAGCAAAAACAGTAAAAAGAATAATACAACGGTGGCTACAACCGCAACCTGGATGTGCCCCGCAAAATAATATTACAACTTATTACAATTATATCGAATGAATTAATACAATAACCCATCACAAAACCCGGCTAATCATCACAACATTCCAATACAGTTTATATACACAAACAGTTATATATAACATCACAGATATGTGCAACCCCTTGCCAACCGGCATACTAGCAGTTAGGGGAGGTTTACGAACACATAATACAATTCACAGATATAATCAAACAAGCAAACACCGTATAATTTCGATCGATTAAACACATTAAATTTTGCTCCAATACTTCTCTGCAAATCTGAAACCTGAGCAAAAATAAAATCATACCAGAAAATCCCAAATATCACAAAGAAGGCACAGAAGAAAACTGGGCTGAATTGGCCCCAACTCGGCGGCGGAACCGTGGCGGATCGGTGGGATCGGCAGCGGTTCCGCGGCGCTTTGGCCGATTCAGGATCCCATTTTTCTTGTGTGTTCTTATATTTTCATGCTGGTCATTCTGGAGGTCCCTGAAAAAATTTTGGACTTCATTTTAAAATCGACAGAAACTTCATGATATCGGGGTTTTTTCCGGTTTGTTTTCCGTTCGAAATTCATACGACTTTGCAAGTGAGTTAATTATTGTTTAGTGAGGCTCTGATACCACTGTAAGTCGATGAGTAACACCCCACGAGTTGCGGGGAGGCGGAAATATGAAAAACGATCTTGTTTATTAAGCGAACATCGACTAACCGAAGATCTTTGCTAAACGATAATTAACAAAAGGCATAGAGTTCTAAGCTACTATGTTAAAAGATTATACCAAATGATTCTAGTCCTTCGTCTTTACGATCTCTATGGCCTCCTTGGATCTCCACGTTCTCCTCGGCTTCCTTTCCGTGATAGACAATCCACCCGAGAACCTTAATCCAAGCTATAACCTCTAAACTTGAGGTTACTTAGTTTCTCTAGTTGCTAATAAAGGAACTAAGATGATGTAGAGATTGGTTATGGAGTGTTTAGTCTTTTCTAATCCTTGTTCTCAACTCATGAGTAGTAGGATTAGGGTTTGGTGAATGAGAGAGAGCTTGAAGAGAGAGAAGGTGGAGATGATAATGAGAATAAAAAGCTTCTCACTTGAATATATGATACATAATGAATTATCAAATAATATCAATTAAATGATTAATCACCATGCTTCATTTATTCAAGAAGAGTGATTCATCATGTGAGTCATTAGATCATTAATGATGCATTAATGATGCATTTAATGATATGATGATTCATATGAATGAGTCACTAAAGCAATTAATGAAAAAGCCACCTCAACCCCTCAAGTAACATCTTTCTAGAAGCTTCTTGGAAATTACGAGAACGCCCCTCGCATCCGTGAAAACACGGAAAAACTTTAGACTGTATAAATCCAATAACCCGATACTAGAATCTGGCTTAAACCAAAACCGGCTAGTAAAAACTGTCCGAATGTCGTACGTGCGTTTAAACATGTATGCGTCCGAACCTTTGTCATAAAACCATACGACCTCTATATCTTTTCGCCTGGATTTGGGAAATCTCTGTGTGGGACTCTAAAGACTCGACTACTACGCTGGCAGTTGGTTTAACCACAGACCGCAAGCGGCACTAGCTGTACGTAATGGTCCCTAGGTAGTTGTCGATAAGAAAGCCGATGAGGTAACCCATCCGAAATCCTACTGAGCCTGTCCGTGACAATATCCGCACAGTCTGGTCTGTTCTTCTAAGTGTATCGCATGTATGGTCTAGGGAGGTGGTGGACGTCAGACCCCTAATAATCGTACAAGTCGTGTCGGTGTGGCTCAAAACCATCCGAGAATCTACTGATCAGTCCATCAGTAATTCTCAATCAGCCCTGGCCAGGTACTTATGGTAATGACCAACCGATCACCGTGCGATATCAACTCCCTATACCGGGAGAGACGAATCCCTAACAGTCACTCACTGCCTCCACATGGCTCGGGACTGTGCCCAACTAAAACCTGTTTGCACGACTCCTTTGAGCCGTGGTAGGGTAATAATCAAAGCACGGTGGGAACTCACACGAGACAAATGATGACTTTAAGTCAACGGACTATCTGCACACATGTCACCTAAGAACTGCTATCTGACGTTAGGTATAATACCATCCAGTCAGTTCTCGGCGAGTCCTGTCCGGTGTACTCACATCCAGTGAGCATCTGTATACAATCTTAGGTGCACTCCACCAATGGCTGCGGGACCAATCCATTGCCCCTCCTAAGGGTCTTGATATGTATACATTAGTCTACTCCGGAGTATCGATGCCCAATCTCGATACTCCTGCGACCAGGGACATCTAAGGGTGTGCCTATTGACTATCCAGCTCCCACTAGTATGACTGCCATCACAACGCCGGTAGTCAGACAAACACCCTATGGGATTTATCAACACACACACACACACACACACACACACACACACACACACATATATATATATATATAAACACCAAGTAAAATATATCATACGTTAAGATAAAAACAAACCAAATAGCGTACTATCATATCAAGTAAGACTGTCATGTACATACATATCCTAAGTATCCTATACAATGTAGGCCTCTAGGGCATATATATCCAACAGTCTTCAGTATCATCAAGTGCCTCGAGCGGCATAGTCTCGTCAAGTTCAGAAAGTGCTTCCCAAATTGACCCCACGATGATTTTCAAAAGAGCAGAACGGCGGGGAAGCAATCAACCGTTGTAATCGTCAAAGCGACGCATCACCTCAGCGCATTGGGCATCGGTAAATTCCTGGTCTTGACAACGGCCTTGAACGCGAATGTCCTCATAAAAGATAATCTCGTCAAGATCATACAGATAAGAAGCCATAGTATCTAAAAAGAAAAATCAACATAAAGTTAGCAATCAAAATATCAAGATTCTTACAATCTAAAAGAAAAAACAGTAGTTCTAATGCCCCATCAATAAGGATTCTCATTTACTGAGAAAATCTCATTGAACTATGGAGTTAAACTCCCTTGAGAAACGGGCTCTATAGTCAAATCTGCAGAGAGAAGAAAAAGGGAATCCAAAAGAAGAAATCTTTTTAGAGCTAAGCTCTGAAGAACAACCCACAAAAATACACCGGAACTAAACTCCAAGGAACTCTTAAACATCAGAGTAATAGGGTAAAATCCTGGATCTTTTGAGATTAATGGTTTATCAAGATTATCTCGAGGAAAGAGCAAAACTCTGTTAATGGGTTGAAAGAAATCCAAGACAAAAGAGTCTCCCTCAAGGGAAAAATGGTCAGAATCCTTACCAAGATTCTTGAAACAGAATAAAACTCTAAGAGGAGTTTCTTTGAACAGAGATCTGAGCACTGAAAAGAGAATTAAATGCTTAGGGAAGGAAGAACACTCATGAAGATGAACAACAATCATCTCAAGGGCCAAAGGCCCTATTTATAAAACATAAGAAGACGGTTCAACTTCCCAGAAGATCAAACGGTGGAAAAAGTGTCACCGCTGCACTCACGTGTGAGCCACATAAGCGTAACGGTGGGGGCATTTATTTCCCCTAATAAAAGAGTAAAGCTCTGTTCAAAATTAATGAGGCAGCGCCTCACGTGCTCCTCACGTGGGCGCCAGTGTGCAAAGCACAAAAGAATCTATTAGATTAAATAAGAGTTAAAACTCTTATATAGCACCGCACGTGCTCTTCACGTGGGCGCCTGTGTGCAAACCACAAAAAGAATTTATAAGAGTTAAAACTCTCAAGTGGCGCCTCAAGTGCACAACACGTGAGCGCTGGCGTCCAGGTAGAATTAAATTCTACTCTCTGTTAAATAGAGCCGTTGGATCAAAAATCCAACGGAGATGATAAATCATAAAAAATGCAGAATTAAATTCTGTCGGGAGAAAATATTCCCTAAATTGGATCATAGAATAAAATTCTATTTTTGGGATATATTCCCTCAATCTTTCTAAACAAGAAAGATTGCCCTCTGTAAAACAGAGAACTCTTAGATTAAAAATCCAATGCTGATTAAAAATCACCATTTCACAGAATAAAATTCTGCATATGAAAAATATTTCCCCAATCTTGTTAGAAACAAGAAAATATGTTCTGTAAAACAGAAATGCTTGGATCAAAGATCCAATGGTGGGTAAAATTCCCCAAATCAATTGGGATCTCTTAATGAGAGATTTCTTCAAAGCTAATTAACAAACTTGCCTCTACTATATAAAGGACCGAAGACTTCAAGTCTGAGATAGAGGAACCCCCATAGGATTCTAAAAACAAAAACAGAAAGCTTCAAAAAGGAATAGAGAATTAAATTCTCAAGAAAGAAGATCTCTCTCCTTAAAAACTCTAGGTAAAGAAAAAATACAGAGATAAAAACATCTCATTTACATATCTAAGGGTCTAACCCTTCTCGAAGAACTTAGTTTTTTCTCTGGATCTGAGATCCACAAGACAAGTTTCCCACAAGTTGAGAATTTAATTCTCATTGGGAGGAACTTGTTCTTGAGAATCAAAGATTCAGAAAGGAATTAGGAATTGAATTTCTTAAAACAAAGCATATAAGAGAAACCTAGTTTTCGTAAAAGAACTTGGTTCTTAAAAATGAAATCTTGATCCTAGATCTGCAAAATAAAGATCCTATCGATCATTAATGGGAAAAAAATGCTATCAGCAGCGCCCAGCGCGGCACGTGTTCCACGTGGGCGCCACAGAGAGGAGTGCTTAGCACTCACTAGGCAGCGCCCAACACCGCACGTGTTCCTCAGGTGAGCGCCACAGAAGGGAAGAGTACTTAGCACTCACTAGGTAGCGCCCAGCGCTACACGTGCTCCCCACGTGTGCGCTGCAAAAGAGAAAAAAAGAGTGCTTAGCACTCCATAAATAGCCCAAAACGGCTGAGTGTTCAACACTCATTGGGCAGTGCCCAGCGCCTCACGTGTTTCCCACGTGGACGCCATAAAGAGTGCCTAGCTCCATATAAAGACAAAAGGAGTAAAGTGTTCAACACTTGTTGGGCAATCCCCATGATTGAAAGCTCCACAGCATCATATGTAGGCGTCAGAACTCATATAAGTGCTCAGCACTTTTTTGCATAAAAAAGGACTGATTAAACAGAGCCTAAACAAGTGCTTAGCACTTTATTTTCAAAAAAAAAAAGAGAGGAGACTAAGCAGACTAAAGCCAAAATTGGCTAAGTTGCTAAAGTCTTGCAACTGAGTCCAAATGCTCTGTTGCTGGGTCTTAAATAAGGAACATTCTAAAATGTTGTTAAGTGGATCTTAGTCTCAAATTGGACTAACGTATCCTTAACAAAAATTCTTAAGGCCACCATAACCCCTCTCCCTCAGACACGGGATTTGGTTCAAGGGTACATCTCTTTACACCTTTGATATATGTCGTCGTAATTTTTCAACATCTTCAGAGAGGTGGCGGGTCCCGATGACCAACAACTCCTTTCATCCCATATTGATGCACTTCCAAATTGGCGTGCATACCTCAAATCGGATTGTGCCCCAAATTGGGCATATTCTATATCAATATTGTTCACTTCGTCGCGTAACAAATACATGTGCGCGCAAGTTGAATGTTGGATCGAAACGTCCTTAAACTAATATTCACCCCCAAAATGGCGATAATAGACCGAAACGTCCTTAAACTAATATTCGCCTCCAAAATGGCGATAATGGACCGAAATGTCCCTAAACTAAAACTTCACCTTAAACATGGCGATAATGGACCGCGATATCCTTAAACTAAAATAATTGAGCCCAAATTCTCATATATTTAAGTCGATCTTAATCTCAAACCAGATTAACGGTCCTTAAATCAACCCAAATCTAAATCTAAAAATATGCGGATTTGGGCTAATCCACGCCTTACGGGTAACGACATAAATTAGTCTCTATATATAATTCATGGGCAACCCAAAATAAAAACAAACATATACACGATACGAAGCGAACCTCCGGAGCAGGAGAAAGTGATTATCGCGATGCGGTAACGTAATTAACTGCAGGGGCTTGCGCCTGCAGGGAAGAGCGTCTCCACAATCAAAAAGCTCTTGCAAACGAGGGGGAATCTGATAAAGTCTGGTACAAAGGTCGCGTCCGTCCAAACCTCCGATATACGGTGCCATAAATCAACTTGGAATTTTCGGAGAGGTCGACGGATAAATCCAAATAGTATCTGCCCCCAAATTCAGGCAAGACAATCTATCCCGGTTCGTCTCTGTTTTCGGCGGTGAACAGTGTATGGTAATGACGATATCCAAATGGAGACCTTTACCGATTCAAGCTTCTAAAGTGACATAGATGACAGCAAGTCTTTCTCGGGTTATGTGTTTACCCTCAATGAGGGGACGGTCTGTTGGAAGAGTTCTAAGGACACCGTAGTAGACTTGATGATGGAGGATGAATATATTGCTGCCAATGATGCTGTTAAAGAGGCTGTCTGGATGAAAAAGTTCATTACCGAGCTTGGAGTTATTCCAATGATTGTTGATCAAATACCCTTGTATTGTGATAACAATGGGGCTATGAAGATAGCCAAGGAATCCCGGTCTCATCAGCGGTCCAGACATATTCTGAAACGGTATCACTTGATCCAGAAGATAGTTGATTGCCACAAGATCGAGATTCGGAGAGTAGACACGATGAAAAACACAGCGGATCCACACACCAAGGCCTTCCTCAGATACAGTTCGAGCGACTTTTTGAGATGTTGGGTATGCGATACTGCAACAACTGACATTAGTATAAGTGAGAGATTATTAGATATGTATGCTCTATAGACCATTATTGTATATTATTGTGGATGCTTGGACATATGTATGTAAAGGACAATCTTGCTCGATATGATAGTATGCTATTTGGTTTGTTTTTTTCATTCATGTGTATAGTTTTTCTTATTGTTAGTATCGCTAATACATATTGATAAAGCCCATAAGATCATTACTTGACTGCTAGGATTATGATAGGGATCATACTAGTGGGGCCGGTAGTCTATAAGCACAACCTTTATTGTCCTTAGTCGTAGGAGTATCGAGACTGGACATCGATATTTCAGACTAGACTGGTATATACATTTCTTGACCCCGAATGGGGCGACGGTTGATCCCACAGCCATTGGTATTTGACCCCAAAGATTGTATACAAGTACTCGTTAAAGAATGGGTACACCGTACGGACTTTCTGAGAACTCCTAGATAGTATTATATCTATTGTCAGATGGAAGTTCTCTGGTGACATGAGTACATGGTAGTCTGTAGACCTGAGATCGTCATAGTGTCTTGTGTGTTTCCTACTGTGCTTTAATTATTACCCTACCATGGTTTTAAAGAGCCGTACAAATAGGTTTTAGTTGGGTACAGTCCCAAAATATATGGAGGCAGTAAGCGATCAGAAGGGATTTGTCTCTCCCGGTTTAAGGAGTTGATGTCGCGCTGCACCTGGTTGACTGTAACCAAAAGTCCCTGGTCATGGCGGATGAGGTAAACTGATAAGTATTATCATTTGTATCTATGGTGGTTATAGGTCACTGATCGGCACGACTTATTGGGTTTTTTGGGTTCTGACGGATTCCACCCTCCAGACTCGGTATGCGACACTCTCAGATAAAGAGACTAAACTGTACAAAAATTATCACTAATAGGCTCTATATGATTTCGCACGAGCTTGCTTGTTGTTCTTCTTTTCGCTCAATACCTGGATAGCCGTTTCGTGCAGCTAATACCGTTGACGTATTTGTGGGCTATGGATATGATCCTGACCGACTGCCAGCATATTGACGAGTTTTTAAAGTCCCACATAGTGTTTTCCCAGCACGGACGAAACGATATAGGACACGTACAGGGATACGTGCAGGAGTTCGATTAAACACATGCACGTATTTCATTTCGAGCATTTTATGAAATTAGTCTGTATATATATTGATATAACCGGATTATTAAATTAAGTGTTGATATATATATATATATATATATTCTTCTCTTTATATTGACAAATATTTATATATGATATAAATATTTGTGACATGTATGGTTATACATACAACTGTGTTTAGTCTGCACACACAAATGAGATGATAATTATTTAGTTTCTTTAATATGTTAAAAAGAAAAAAGAAATGAGTCATGAGTCTGGAAAAACGTGGAAGCTTTTGGAAATTCCAAGTCTTGACTTAGTGATAAGAATGAAGACTAATTCGTTCTTATCTAACATAGATCATCTCATTCTCTTCTTTAGAAAAAATTGAGAAAGAAAAATAAAGAGAAGAAAAAGAGTGAGCAAACAAAAACTACATATTCTTTTAACACTAGATTAGAAAACTAGATTTATTAGTTTACTTCACATTCATATATTGATGAGGTAGGAGCTTATGTTGGGTTACTTAAGATGGATTATCTTTGACGAGGGAGACATATTCTCAAGCTCCATCTTGGAGTCTAAAAGTGATTCCGGAGTCCAAGAAGTGAAGGTGAACGCGCTACAAAGGTTGTAATCCCAAAATTTGTAGTGTTAGCTTACTAGATTTTGTCAAGTTGTAATATTTATTCAAGATTCTATAGTTATCAACGCTAGGTTCTCTTGAATTTGTAAATTATCGATTCCGCATGCGTTAATCGCTAGGTTCTCTTGAATTTGTAAATTATCGATTCCGCATGCGTTAATTTGTAATATTTATTCAAGATTCTATAGTTATCAACGCTAGGTTCTCTTGAATTTGTAAATTATCGATTCCGCATGCGTTAATCGCTAGGTTCTCTTGAATTTGTAAATTATCGATTCCGCATGCGTTAATTTGTGGGCACTTCCCCTTTTGGGGTTTCCGGGGTTCGAACCACGCACTCTCCACAAGAGGGGAAATGCCCATACCAACTGAGCTATTGCTCGTTGGTTGATCGTCATTTCCTTAACTGTGATTTTGCATCACAAATCTAGAATAGGCATTCCACACGTCCCCCCACTGTCCAAGAATTTTGGGATTCTTAGAGCTCTAGGAATTTTACACGTGACAACCGACCTACTTGGGATATCTTAGTGCGATTTGTTAGAATATTCGAAACGAAAGAAAACAATAGAATTTTCAAATGAAGATTTAGATCTATAGCCGGATGGTTTGTTACATTGAGACTGCAATTGTATTTTGGACAGGTGCTGTAGCTGCTAGGGTAAGAAAGAGGGCCAGACTTGTACCACTGATAGAGACAGAGCCGGCCACTTGGTCACTATGCCTATGGGCTGGTCTGATCACGTGCATGACACTTAGTTTTTGGCCGGCGTTGGTGGGTGTGTTCCTTGGGAAGGAATTTGTGATTTGTTTTATTGAGGGTTTGGCTTGTATATGTTTGTTGGTGATCTTGCAGTTCTTTTTGTGTTCTTGTACCTTGCTTGGAATTGATTAAATTTTCTTTAATAGAAATTGCGGGCCTTTGTGGCTTTCGTTTCTAATCAGAAAAACATATAATAAAAAGAAAAAGATACTTGGAGCCTTA
This sequence comes from Agapanthus africanus, assembly GCA_030015575.1. NCBI lineage: Eukaryota > Viridiplantae > Streptophyta > Magnoliopsida > Asparagales > Amaryllidaceae > Agapanthus > Agapanthus africanus. Next base: position 400,808,979 of record CM057349.1, on the reverse strand, counting down.
TGGGGCCAGGCCCCCTCTCTGTTTTAACATTTCATTAGGTTTTCACCAATTCCAGAAAAAAGAAAAGCTAATATTGGTTACAATCAAGCATTTGGATATTATATATGAGTATATGATCTAGCTTTATTCCATAGGCATATTAATTATCAAGATTATCTAGCTCAAGTGGAAGCGTTTCTTTACTACTAATCAAGAGGTTGATGGTTGAAGTCTCACTGCCTATACAATTAACCTTTCATTTTTTTATTTAAACTGAATACTAAATCGATCACTAATGTATTTTTTTATATAAAGAAGAAAAGCATAATCTCTATTGGAAATTGAGAAGGAAGCGGAATAAATTTTTTTGTTTTACAAGAATCTCATTCCATATATGCATTATATTCGAACACAAAACCCATAATATTGTGTATGTTGTGATCTGAGATATTAAGACTTTAAAAATGTTTATGTAATGGACATGTCTATTAAAGAAATAATATTCCCGTCTACTTATATCTGGAGATGTAGCCCTTTCAATTTCAGTTTCAGTTTCAATTTGAAGAATAAAACAAGAAAAATAATTTAGTTGGAACCGTTGGAAGAAAAAGAAGCTACCATTCCACTATCTAAAAAAAATTGTTACAAGTTTTGGTTAGGATTTAGGATCAAAATCTGCAGTTAATAATTTATAAAAGGCTAAATTTCGAACTTTCAAAATGATGGATTGATATCATGAACTTTCAAAAATATCCCAAAAAAACCCAAAATTACCAAAATACCCCGCATATAATGAAAAAGACTATTTGCAAAAAAAGAAGGGGTATTTTTGTAATTTTCATAGGTTTTTTTGTAAAATTATTTTTGAAAGTTCATGATATCAATTCATAATTTTGAAAGTTCATGATATTATTTGGGAAAAATAGTTGTAGTTCATAATAGAGAGTTGTAGTTTGTTGGGTTTCCAGAGCAATGGGTTTTAGATATGGTTTGAGGAGAGAGAAAAAAATATGAAAGAGAGAAAAAGATCATGGATAGATGAAGAAGAAGAAGAAGAAGAAGAAGTTAGCAGCTTGAGAAATTTCATGAGATCTCACGGAGTAGCATTCGCCGGGAGGATTTTTCTCAAGTTAGGCCCACGGTTTTTGTGATGTGTGGTGGGGATTCTATCTAAGTAAATAAAACCAACGGCTCAGATTTAAAAATAGCACTAATACCATTTTCCAACATAGCAGCAACCCCGATCCTAGACATACAATAAGAAAAAGGTTTTTTTTTATTAGAATATCTCACTCCTAAAACTTTTATATTTTCATATTTCACCGTCAAAATTTGAAATTTCATATTTTAACCCCCAATTATTGATATTTCCATATTTCCCCCCGACAAATTTGTATTTCCATACTTCACCCCCAAAATCTTATAGTTTGTTTCATAAACGCCCCCTTTTTATAAAGTGGAGGGTAATTTTGCCTTTTACACGGGGCGATTTTTAAACAATTAAATGATTTTACGGGTGAAAGCGAAATACAGAGGACGAAATATGAAAATATGTAAGGATGTAATCGAATACGGATGATCCGAATGTAATCCATATTTATATATGATTTTTTAAAAATAGGATGCTGATTTTCATTTCCGATGAGTATTTGTATCCGCCAACAATAACCGGATACGGATATAGTAACACATATGTTCATTCCATATTCGTATCCGATTTAATATCTAACTTCTTATACTATGTATGAATATAATTTTTACAATATTCGTTATATATCCGTATTTGAATTTCTTCAAAAAGAGATAGTGGTTTTCATTATCCATATCCGGATTCACATCCGTCAATGACTACTGGATGTCTATTTCGGATCCATATCTGATCCATTTACATCCCTAAAAATATCAAAGATTCAGGGTTGAGATACGGAAATATCAACTTTTCGGGGAGGCATAGGGAAATATCAAACTTTTGGGTGCGATATTTTAGAAAACAAGAAAAAGACAGATGAAAAACCCTAAAATCAAGCAAAAAAGTGTTTGCCATCAGCATGTTAGAAGCCTCTAGTTTATTGCCTCGAAAAGGCAACAAAAAAAGGATCCAAAGCACACAGCCTCCCAATTAATAGAAGCAGTGCCCAAATAAACTAGCATAATAATCTATGCAACTTACTCCTCGTCAATTCTGAATCTATATGGCTTGAACATATTTGACACATACTTCCAAAAGAAAAGGTAAAAAATTGTATTTCCAGGACAAAAAATATGGATTTATTTGGGTTTATCAATGCTCACGAAGCCCTAAAAGCTTACTGAGATTCTAGGTTCAAGAAGGAAGATAGGGACCTCATGGAGCACTGCATTCTCAGATGCCATACGGTATCCTAAAATGAGAAAACCAACCTTCAAAATTTGACTAATATTTTTCATATCAATCCAGTAGATTCCGCGTAGGATATGGATGACACCTAAACAAAGGATAGTCGATATTCAAATCAAATTCAAGCTGAAGCAGCTGTCATGCCAGAACACAACCAATTGCAGCCTGCCATTTTAGCTTCGACTTGTTCATGTCAGGGTGCCTCGTTTGCACATCTAGATGCATCTGTGGGATTGTAGAAAGTATGGATTGAATCTGTGCCATTTGGACATCGTCATAGAGTGGTGCGATACCAATAGATGAAGGTTTGCGTTAGGGTAATCATTGCAACGCTAAATATGTATACTCCCACGGTGAGGAATGAGAGCTTAAAACCAAGATGTAGCTCATTTTAGAGTTGGGGTTGTCTCCCTTTATCATGGAGAGATCAGGCAAGAAAGATTAGAGATGAGAGAGATATTTGATCCTTTGTATGTTTATCTTCTTCTCAGTAAAATTCAATTCGAGATGTTTCCTATTGGACATAGGCCGAGGTTGGACGATGTAAAAAAATCTGGTTGCTAGGTTTGCCCCTCTATTTTACGAATTTATTGTTTTTCTTTTTTAATCAAATATCAGAAGACCGTCATCTAAGGAGTGATGAATACATGGACGGCCTTGAAGAAGACGTATGCATGCCTATGCCGGAAACACATGCATTGATATCCTAAAAATCTAATTTTTATTTAAATTAAATGCTTACTTTTACTTCTCTCGATATGATCATATCGATAAAAATCTTTTATGTAACCTCTTGTGGAAGAAACAACCCCAAAGGACCGATAGGCATTCAAATTTTAAGAGGAAATTTTCATAATTAAAATTCATAATCTCATGGCAAATCATTGCATCCTTTATATAGGGTTGTGGTACGATATCTCAAGCCTAAATATTAGATGTGGGACTAAAAATCCACATATTAATAATACAACAATTATATTATTAATTAATAATATTCCTTTTATGGTTGTGTTTAAATCTTCCACCAAAAAGCTTATAGGCGGCACCAATTGGGTCTCATATCAAGAGCCAACTATCAATTAAATTAATTCCCAATTAATAAATTAATAGTTTTAGTTTAACAGTCAAACACCTACCTTACCAACTGTTCATAAAAATTGTATCATAATGTGAGATGACAATAAATGTCAACTTACATGCAATCCCTTCTGACATCAAGTTACTTATCCTTAAACCATTAAATGCGCAGGACACATATTCACTTAATTGCTCAAGACTAAAGTTTCATTCTCCATGAACACAAATTCATTTCGAAAATAAATATTATAATAATAATATCATATTTAAAAACATTTTTAAGACACATGTCGACATGATTTTTACGTTTTCATGGGAATGAACAGTAAACTTATTCCCATCAACATGAGAATCTCCGATTCTATCTGAACATCCATTGTTCTCTTAAATTTATTGAAGCGGCCTAATATTTCAGGTTTTGTATTCATGTCAGACCACAAGAAGTACCATCATATCAAACCTTACTCAAATAACCAATTAAAGATAATAATGTCATCAAGTCAAAGAGATTATGTAACTGTTTAAATTCTCTATCTCATAGGTGACATGTCTTAGAGACTTTAAACGCGGTCTTGTACTATATGTATCCAAATAAGTGCTCATGACATACACCTGGAGAATCTCCATTCTCGATGACTGAGACACATCACCACATCTAATATGTAGATGTCATGCATGATAGCCTGTTATAAATCTAGCTATCCTATGCTAATTATAGGCTAAGTACTCATTTGAGAAATTAATAGATTAGGCCATATCTCTACGCAAGTGACATATCATAGTGCATGATTTAACAATATGATTTCTAAAGATATTATAACTGTTATAAACTTATATGACTCAGTTAATAAATTATTATTAGTGCAACTATAAAATCATATTAATATTCAATAAATATTACAAGAATTGTATTAGATATGTAAGAGCACATGTAACTACTCTAGTAATCTCCCATCCGCCCTCACATCTTATCAGATACAATAATAAATTTTATTTTATTTTTATCCTGTCAAAAACCATTTAAGATGATATAAAAGCAAATCATTTGCTTATGTTGTTTTGTGTAGCTATCTTTATATCACTATATAAACATATCCCAAAATAGACTTTCTACATTTAGGATATAATATAGAATTTCATCTAATGAAATCATACAAAGTTTATTAACAAACTTATTTGTCCAAATTTTCTTCTTGTTATTTTCACTTCCGCTACGCATTCTGCTTCATTGTGGAAACCTTATAACATTTTATTTTCTACGTTTATAATTAATTGTACCACTAATTTATTCTACATATTTCAAAATGGACTTTTTATTTTCAAAATCGGATTGGAAATCTAAATCACGGTATTCTTTAATACTCAGAAATATCAGTATCATAACTAAACAATAGTTTTAGTTAAATGCCTAAATATGACTTTGTTCATCACGTTTATTTGCATTTAATATCGCCCATTATATATCTTATTGTGAATAATCAAGTGTTATTAACTCTCTGTCTGCTAATAAGTTCATGCAACATGTTTCTGAGTGTGTGAATCACAATCAATGCAAACATGCACAATCTCTGCATTTTCAGGCTCAAATAGGCAACAGACGAAGAAAATGATCAAAACACGTGCCACAATCACTTAAATCTATCACGTGCGACACACGAACTTCTAGAAATTTGAAAAAGAAGATCTCTAATTTGTCTTGGCCAGAAAAGAAAGTTAATTGTGTAGCCTAGGTGTTGAAAAAGAGAATGAACATGTGTGGAATTGAAAATGGTGCAAAAGAATCCAAATTGAGCCGCATTTGTTGAACAAAATACCTTAGAGCACACCAGAGAGATTTATGAAGTTTGGACCATATATTGTACATTCTACTGAGCTAAGAATACAACACAAGAAGAATGAAGACCAAACTCCATCAAAGGACCGTCGGGGATGGCAGTTAGACAGTTTGGGACGATAGTTGAGAAGCCAAATAGGCCCCACTTTGATCGACCATCTCCTTGTGTTTTTCACATGACAATTGACCAGTCCAAGTCTTTTAAATTTTCTTATAAATACAGCAGATTGCAGAGGAGTGAGGGGAGTTGGTTTTGGGTTTGAAAAGTGAGGTTTGCTTCTTCTTCTTCCTCTTTAAAGCTCTCATTGGAAAGCTTGTAAAGAGAAGGTTAGAGTTGTAACCCATCATGTAACCATATCCCTCTTTAAATTAATTTTTGTATCATGTATTTGTTTTTTCATTCATACCTGTAGTTGTTTTAGTTTAACTTGCAACTTCACAAGCAAACACGAATCTCTCAATTCCGGACATCTCAACCTTTCTAAATCTCGTTTGAGGCTAGCATGTTGATTTGAATCCGGGCATGAGAATAAGTCATGATTGACTGAGATGAGAGTTAGTAATAAAGTAAAGAAATGGAAAGATAAGAGAACCCATGTGACGATCTTGCATGGAAGGCCTAGCCTCCTATAATCGCAAGTTTTTAACCAAGGATGTGGATTTATGCATGAAAGGCTTGTCTATACTTGCAATCCGTTTATCTCCTAATCCACATCTCTCTACGTAGTTACTAGAACAATTCTGAATTTAGTTAGTTATTAGCTTCGGTGTGTTTTGACGGATTATGCTCTACTACCCTAATCGGTATGTTTTTGATATTCCGTGCTCACAAACACCAAGTTAGCAGCTAGCTAGGGGCTTAAACTTGCTAATACGGATTGACAAACCGTATTTGGTAAGAATTGGATTGAATTAGAAGTGTAGGGATTATAACCATTTGTTAATATCCGATTCTCATTACTAGCAAGTCTTTATTCATTTTATTCTTTAAAACTTATACATCACAAAACAAACTCCAAAACCATTAAAACCATTCTTTAATAGCCCATCTAAAGTATCGTTGTTAAACTACCATTTCCATAAGGACGACTCATACTTATCGTTTGCTTATCGTAAGTGTTGAATGCGGTATTTAGTACTACATGATTCCGTGATTCCGCATATATAAACTTTCTCATTTCACATACACAGAAAACCTCTCAATAGACTTTCACTTGATTCCAACATTTCTCTTTAGGGTTGAATTACAATCTACTTATATGGTCCGATGCATATGCACTATCATATCTCGTACATAGAACCTTCTTAGGATCCTATCCATGTAAGTAAATTTCATCAATCTTATGAATCTCTACTCTATTTTTATTTAAAATATGAGATCCAAATATAGAATATTTGACTAAGATCTTTCATAAAGAACTTATCTAAAAATTATATATAACTTAAAGGTTGTCATTGTCTGATGGAGATCCTTTTCGGGTCTCCGTCAGATGTTGTCTTCCGTTGATCTCCCAGTGGACTTGGATGGTTATCTTCTATTGCGTGTGGGTCTCAATGGGTTTTGGAGGAAGGGGTGGTATGAGGAGTTTGGTGCCGAGTACCTGCAAAGAAGTCCCGGGGTGGTTTGGTACCACCAAGGACCCTCCGACGATCAAGTTAGTGATGAGATCCGAGCAGAGTAACGGCTTAAAAGAGTGAAGAATGGCTTACTTGACCCCTCTGTGATGGGGGTTTTTATAGCGGCGGTAGCACGCAGCAGCAGGCGCGAGGATCTCGCCGGCAGTTACGCTCCCGACGTCACGCCCGCGTAAAGAGCGGATCACCCATAAATGGGGATCGTGATGGCGTGGAACATGGGATGTTGCCAGCGGAGAATCTGCGCATGGCGAGGTTTGCAGAGCGGCTGTTACGCCTGAGTGGTGGAGTTAGTCGGTCGGAGGGACCGAGGAAGATAGCCTCAGTTGGGGAGCTCGGAGACGAGCAAGAGGGCCGAGGAGTCTTGGTCCGATGGCAGCTCGAGGCGAGCTGAGAGGCCGAGGAGGCCAGTTTCAAGGGGGCTATGAGGAGAGCCAGCTAGAGCTTGCGGGTCGGGTACCCGGATGACCTAGTCGGCCCCTGTGGGCCCTTTTTTGGTTCTGGGACACGTCATCTGCCACGTGCCTTGATCTTGATGGGTCGTCAATACGGAGCATCATCATTAGCCCCCCACTCTTGTCCCGACCAGCTGGAAGGTCGGGTCAAGAGTGGACTGCCGGGCCGCCCGGGGTGAGCTCCCTCCTAAGATTTCGTTGGGACGCGTCCCCGGGCTGTCAAGCCTTTTCTGAGAAGGAGGCATCTCCGTGGCCCCAAAGTCGAGGAGGGATCATTTAGACTTGGATAGACCTGATGTCTCTTGTTGAGGCTTTGGATCCGGTGCATGTGACGGGCTCAGTGGCCTCATTACGAGGGCTACAAACCCGCAGCATCTGTTGAGCAGGAGGATGCCTATTGGGGATGACCGAGTGGGGAAGCTGCTCGGTTGATCTTGGCGAGGGCCTTGATCCCTGGCGTTGTGGTAGGGAAGCTACCGGCTGGGGATAGCCGAGCAGGGAAGCCGCTTGGCTGCCTTTAAGGAGGACTTTGATCCTTAGCGTTGGAGGGGCTGCAGGAGGCCTGCTAGGGATAACCGGGTAGTGAAGCTGCGCGGTTGCCCCTTGGCGAGGGTTTTGATCTCTGACGTCGTAGGTAGGCAACCGCCAGCCTGGGATGATCGAGCGGGGTAGCCACTCAGGTGCCTCTTGCGAGGGCTTTGATCCCTGGCGTTGCGGGTAGGGAAGCTACCGGCCAGGGATAGCCGAGCATGGAAGCCGCTCGGCTGCCTCTAAGGGGGATCTTGATCCTTGTCTTTGCTGGGTAGGAAGCTACCCGCCGGGATGCGCCGAGTAGAAAGGGGCTTAGCGGCCTCGCGATGAGGGCTTCAGATTCTCAGCGTCTGATGGGTAGAAGGACGCCTACTGGGGATGCGCTGAGCAGGAAGGAACTCGGGGGCCTCATGATGAGGGCTTCAGACCATCAGCGTCTGATGGGCAAGAGGATGCCCGCTGGGGGTGCGCCGAGCAGGAAGGAACTCGGAGGCCTCACGATGAGGGCTTGAGATCCTCAGCATCTGATGGGCAGGAGGATGCCCTCTGGGGATGCGCTGAGCAGGAAGGAACTCGGCGGTCTCGCGATGAGGGCTTCAGACTATCAGCGTCTGATGGGCAAGAGGATGCCCGCTGGGATGCGCCGAGCAGGAAGGAACTCGGCGGCTTCACGATGAGGGCTTGAGATCCTCAGCATCTGATGGGCAGAAGGATGCCCGCTGGGGTTGCGCCGAGCAGGAAGGAACTCGGCGGCCTCGCGATGAGGGCTTCAGACCATCAGCGTCTGATGGGCAGGAGGATGCCCGCTGGGGATGCGCCGAGCAGGAAGGAACTCGGCGGCCTCACGATGAGGGCTTGAGATCCTCAGCATCTGATGGGCAGGAGGATGCCCACTGGGGATGTGCCGAGCAGGAAGGAACTCGGCGGCCTCACGATGAGGGCTTGAGATCCTCAGCATCTGATAGGCAGGAGGATGCCCGCTGGGGATGTGCCGAGCAGGAAGGAACTCGGCAGCTTCGCGATGAGGGCTTCAGACCATCAGCGTCTGATGGGCAGGAGGATGCTCGCTGGGGATGCGCCGAGCAGGAAGGAACTCGGCAGCCTCGCGATGAGGGCTTTGATCCTTGAAGCTGGAAGGGCCGTAAGAGGCTTGCGAAGGATGGCCGAGCAGGGTAGCCGTTCGGTACCTCTCGGCGAGGGCATTGATCCTTGACGCTGGAGGGGCCCTAAGAGGCCTGGGAAGGATGGCTGAGCAGGGTAGCTGCTCGGTACCTCTCGGCGAGGGCATTGATCCTTGACGCTGGAGGGGCCCTGAGAGGCCTGCGAAGGATGGCCGAGCAGGGTAACTTCTTGGTGCCTCTTGGCGAGGGTTTTATGATCCCTAGCGTTGAGGTAGGGAAGCTACCCTCCAGGGATAGCCGAGCGAGGGATCCTCGGGCTCGACTGCCTCTGGGAGGACTTTCTGATCCCTGGCGTTGTGGTAGGGAAGCTACTCGCCAGGGATAGCCGAGCGAGGGATCCTCGAGCTCGACTGTCTCTGGGAGGACTTTTGATCCTTCAGGACGGGGACCGAGCAGGGTTACTGTTCAGTGCCTCTTGGCGAGGACTTTGATCCCTGTCGGTTGTGGTAGAAAGCTACCAGCCGGGGATAGCCAAGCAACGACTCGACTGCCTCTGGGAGGACTTTGGTCCTTAGCGCAGGAAGAGCTATGAGGCTGTAAGAAGCCTACCAAGGACCCTTAGCCAGGCAGGGTTACTGCCCAGTGCCTCTTGGCGAGGGCTTTTTGTCCTGAAGGATAGCCGAGCGAGGGATCCTCGGGCTCGACTGTCTCTGGTAGGGCTTTCTGATCCCTGGCGTTGCGGTAGGGAAGCTACCCGCCAGGGATAGCCGAGCGAGAGATCCTCGGGCTCGACTACCTCTGGGAGGACTTTCTGATCCTTGGTGTTGCGGTAGGGAAGCTACCCGCCAGGGATAGCTGAGCGAGAGATCCTCGGGCTCGACTGCCTCCGGGAGGACTTTTTGATCCCCGGCGTTGCGGTAGGGAAGCTACCCACCAGGGATAGCCGAGCGAGGGATCCTCGGGCTCGACTGCCTCTGGGAGGATTTTCTGATCCCTGGTGTTGCGGTAGGGAAGCTACCTGCCGGGGATAGCCGAGCAGGGTAGCTGCTGGGCTGCCTCTGGGAGGACTTTCTGATCCCTGGCGTTGCGGTAGAGAAGCTACCCGCCAGGGATAGCCGAGCAAGGGATCCTCAGGCTCGACTGTCTCCGGGAGGACTTTCTGATCCCTGGCATTGCGGTAGGGAAGCTACCCGCCAGGGATAGCCGAGCAGGGTAGCTGCTGGGCTGCCTCTTAGTGAGGGCTTAGATCCTTGGGCGAGGTGGCCCTCGAGCCGCCGTGGCGAGCCCCCTCTGTGCGACCCCGTCAAGGGAGGGGTGTCGGTCTATTCGGCCGGCAAGGGCATTGATGACGGTCGCCGGAGGAGGTTCACCCGCGCCTCCGGTGAGGGGGAGGCGGCGGCTGGTATCTGGATCTTCAGGGTGATCGCTTGCCATGGAGATGGAGATCGAAAGGCCAACGTTATTTTTTATGGAGTTTCTGTTCCCACAGACGGCGCTAACTGATGGAGGTCCTTTTCGGGTCTCCGTCAGATGTTGTCTTCCGTTGATCTCCCGGTGGACTTGGATGGTTATCTTCTATTGTGTGTGGGTCTCAATGGGTTTTGGAGGAAGGGGTAGTATGAGGAGTTTGGTGCCGAGTACCTGCAAAGAAGTCCCGGGGTGGTTTGGTACCACCAAGGACCCTCCGACGATCAAGTTAGTGATGAGATCCAAGCAGAGTAACGGCTTAAAAGAGTGAAGAATGGCTTACTTGACCCCTCTGTGATGGGGTTTTTTATAGCGGCGGCAGCACGCAGCAGCAGGCGCGAGGATCTCGCCGGCAGTTACGCTCCCGACGTCACGCCCGCGTAAAGAGCGGATCACCCATAAATGGGGATCGTAATGGAGTGGAACGTGGGATGTTGCTAGCGGAGAATCTGCGCATGGCGGGCTTTGCGGAGCGGCGGTTACTCCTGAGTGGTGGAGTTGGTCGGTCGGAGGGACCGAAGAAGATAGCCTCAGCTGGGGAGCTCGGAGACGAGCAAGAGGGCCAAGGAGTCTTGGTCCGGTGGCAGCTAGGGGCAAGCTGAGAGGCCGAGGAGGCCGGTTTCAAGGGCGCTATGAGGAGAGCCAGCTAGAGCTTGCGGGTCGGGTATCCGGATGACCTGGTCGGCCCCTGTGGGCCCTTTTTTTGGTTCTGGGACACGTCATCTGCCACGTGCCTTGATCTTGATGGGTCGTCAATATGGAGCATCATCATTGTCCTACATCATTCTAAATGAGTAGTTTATCAGGAACATTATAGAATCATTTTGTTGCTTATATGCATACAAAGCTTTTTAGGATTTTGGATGAAATCAAATTTCTTAATCATTTTCATCAAAATGAATACTCAAATTCCTATAAGTTTGTTTAAGTTGACATATTGAACTATTCAATTCAGTTCAAGTTTTCTTAAATTTACATACAAAAACCATTCGGTTATATCCTCATTTAAGTTATCATTAAAGAAAACAACTTTCTCACCCATTTTCCATATTCCATAGTTGGAATATATTGCTATGGCTAATAGGATTTTAATAGACTTTCTTATTACAATAGGAGATAAAGTTTTCTCATAATTGATAACCACTAAGTAGTTTATAAATATCTATACATTTTGATGAGCTTCGAATCTAGAATAGATATCCACTTGCGTCCAATAGATTTTACTCCATCAGATGGATCTACCAAGGTCCAAATTGTCATAACCCGGAAACGACACTTGACCGGCACTTGAATCACGTGAAATCAATAGGACCCCACCGTAACCCAAGTAAGCCGAAAACCAGGAATCTAAACCTTTTTAAGTAAATAGTGAAGGTGAAGTGTTGGAAAATGGTTATCAATGAAATCAAGTCCCTTTTAAAGTATAAGTACCATTTGTTTGAAAACACAAGTGGGGTTTAGACTAAGATTTGAAAACATTTTTGTCATTTAAAATTTTGGCGGCACATCTTTTGTAAATTTTGATAAAAACCGATACATGCAAATAAACATAATATCAGCGTCCCCAATCGGGAGCTATCTCATCGCCCAATCGACAGAATCACAACCACGCAGTAATCTACGATGCCCAAGACGAATATCAACACACAAAAAAGTAAAAGAAATATTAAAAGCATCATCAACTCACTATATCCAAACTCGACATATAAAAGAATAACATACAAGTCTCATCTCTGAGTCCACAAAAATATACAAGTTTTGTCAATGGAGTTTTTAACTAGATCACAAAAGAATATACATATACAAGTGGCGGTTATGATCTGGAATGTAACCTACCTACCAAAGCAATCACCCGAAGAAGAAGAAGTATGCTAGCAAGCCGCTACTGATCCGAACGGCCGGTCCTGCAAGAAACTATAGTACAACAAGGATGAGTTTCCAACTGATGAGTAGAAGATATTATCAGGTAGAAATCGAATGCATAACGATCTACCCAGGTTATACTGTAATAATACTATCATACTATGTGATAACGAATGTGAACGTGTATATACATAAATATCACGTCAGTATCAATAAGTGCATCATATCGGATCGCGTATAATACACATGATCCCCATGCTCAATCAATATGTGGAAATATGTCATCTATACCACACACGCACACATCATCCAATGAGTATCCATCATCGACACTCGAAATGCTCATAAAAACAACCGAGGGTCCAGTATCGACACTCAAAATCCTCATAAATCTCGTATCTAGCATCGGCACTCGAAATCCTCATATCTCAGGCGCCGTCTTTCGGGTCGGCCCTTATATCCATCTGCAACATATAACTCCGGTTAGTATTCTCCGGATATCCACCGAGTTTCCATACTATCACTGGTGGGTCTCATCCTCGCTAAGCTCACCCACCTTTCTATACGGGCTTTTTGCCCCTAGGTACCGTATTGGGTCCACCATGTATCCGCAATCGGTTTCTTCCCCTATCTCGATTCAGATAATACTCATATCATCAAAACACAGAAAACTCATGGTGGACGCCAAATCATCATATCAAGAGAAAAACGCATTTAAAATATTCATACGATTTATAAAATCATATCCGCGATTTCTTAAATCTTATAGAAACAGGAATCCCATGAAAACACTATCGTGTAAAAACATGGCAATAATGGAACAAATAAAAGTATAGAACAATGGTGTAATACATGCAGATATGTAATGAACAGTGATCTAAGGTACTGGCAGGAATATAGTATGATGCGAAATAACATGGCAAGTTCTATATGTGTACGTGGCATGACAATTACCGATGAGGTGTGGGTGTAGCATGCGAGTATATGTAAGTGCAACATAAAATTATCGGTAATGGTGCAAGCGTCCAGCAAACGAAGTCAAGTAGAGCTAAATGTATAAACGTAATATATATCATAAGTAATCGAAGCGCGAGCGTATACAGAATAAGGAAATCGTAATGTGAACAAGCGTTAAAATATCTAACTATATATGAGCCATACAGTTATAGTTTAAAATAACACGAAACGCTGTTTTGGAAATAAGGGGTTAGGATATTTTTGAAATCGATATCGTTTGAAAATTCGTAGCGCACTGCTGAAGTTATCATTTAAAAGCATGTAATGAATCGTTAGTTTTCAAAATAAGTATGATTCTAAATATCGCATAAATTCCTGATTTGGGATTTATTAAGACTCCTCGAGTCGAAAGAATATCGGCCGCATTCAGCACTCTATCCTCGTTACATTGTGTACGGAACCTCTATCGCACGATGTCATCCAATCAATATAGTACGGATCTATAGTAGCGTATGCCTACCCATATCATATCATATGAAATACGAACATCTAGTCGCATAGAGCACACAACAATAATCACACACACATATATATATAGCCTAATGGCTGTGGAATAAAGACTTAGTGTAACGACCCCAATATTACTATACCTTTGTGTTTTCTTTCTTTAGTAAAATATTGTATTTATTTATTTTTAGTATTTTTCCGTATATTTTGTTTTCTATTAAATATATTATTTTATTATTTCATCTATTTTTCCCTAACCCATATTTTTAAACTAAATCTTAACCTATTCAAAATTAAATGCAAGAGCTGACCCATCCCATAACCCAAATCCAATATCATTTTCATTTTCTTTTATAAAACCATGAGCCCAAAAGCCCACTTTCTTTTCAAGCAACAGCATATAATTAATTCTAATTAAATATGTACATGAACAACCTTGTAGCACATTGGTTAAGTCTTTATATTGTTATTCCATAAGTCACATGTTCAAATCTCCATTCTTACAATTATTTTTTTTATCAATTTTTATTCTTCTCATAACCTACAAATGAGACATTTCATTTCATCTTCTTTTTAACTCTCAAAATAATTAGAATGGTTATGAGCCATAATTTATTAGAATTATGGTGGCCATAAACTTTTTTATATCTCACTTCTCTTTCTTTTTATTATCACACATTTCTATTATTTCACATATTCCTCTTCATCTAGATTCCCCGAAGAAGAACATGAAAAAATTCTCAAGAAAGTCTCGCTAGAAACGCGAGACTATCGGCGGATAGACAAGTCCGGTGACAATACCGGCTTGTGTATGTAAGTCTCTTCTCTCTCTCTCCCTCCCTCTATCTCTTTCTCTCTATCTTTCTCTTATCATATTGCCATAAAAAACTTCCCTCATCATATTATAGTCCCTAAATAATTAATTAAATGGATACATATATAAATAATGAACACACACAAACATACACACTTATATAGTTTGTAAAGTCTTATTCATTACTCTCAATCCATATGTTAAGATTTCATAGTAACCAATTAGGATTGCATCGTTTGTTGTTGTATTTTAAATTACTTTATTCAAATTTTTTAAAAGAAAATGAAGTTACGAATAAATACCATGGTTTCCTCATTCTCACATATGACATATCAATATCTTTACTTTTAAAATAACTTTAGAAATTAATTTTTACTTCTGAAAATTTCAAGAAATTTATATTGGATAGAATATATTTTTGTGTACACGCTGTAAACATTTTAGATCGAATCACTTAATGGTTTAGGAATTACATCATTTTTATTCACTGTTCGTAAAACAGAAAACTGCAGTTATCAGTCAATTTCTAGGACACATAACTTGATATACCGTTGTCCAAATTGAGCAATCTCAGGTGTTTTGGATATCTACATTGAATAATCTAGATTTTCTTAGTTTTAAGTTTTTACTTAAAATTGACGTAAAATATACAAAACTGCGTTACAATATTAAGTGACGGATCTGGACAGAATCTGTCCTGATTCGCATACTGTTTTTAAATAGGACATAACTCGAACTCCCGATATCCGTTCGTGACAAACTTTAGATGTGTAGATGGATAATTGATAGAACTATAATTTTATGTATATTATATTACTTAGAAACGCATGTAACAACTCGATATAGACTTTGTAATATAATATATAGTTACTGTACAGAAATCAGAATTTCTGTTTTAAACGTTGATATTAAAACGATCATAACTAGAGCTTCAGAAATCTAATACACGCGAATCTTAGTGTTTTGGATAAGTACATCGAAATGCCTACAATTTTCTAATAATTTTTGTAACCTGAAACCCGATAGAAATTAACTCATGCCGCGTTTTAAAAATGTGTGACGATGCTGAACAAATTCTGATCTGTTTTGCGCGACGATACGAAAACGGGTATATCTCATAAACCGGTAGTCGTATTTAGACGATACTAGAACTCATGCGTGCACAACACTTAGATCTATTTTTCTGTTTATATTCCGAAATTAATTGACTTGATACAACAATTATTTACAATATTGTTTTGGACGTTACTTGTATACTTATCTCATATCATGTTCTATAATTGCTTATTTATTTTTATTTATATGACTTATGATTAAATCATTATATATTAGAATTGACTTGATCTTGACACGACTCAATCATGAATACTTGAACCCAGTATGTACACTTGAACCAACTTGACTCGAACCATGAATATAATTGGCATGATTTGCACTTGACATGACTACATAAACTCAATCTTGAAAACTTGATATCATAAATCACATTTTGTATTCATGAATTCGATCAAGACTCATAACATTAATCATAAACTAATAAACACGGCGTGTTGGAGTAGTTTGAGTATGAATCCAACGGAATCTCATGAGTTCTATTAATACAAATCATATTGCTGTGGTACCGGGCTGAAACGGTATAAATCATGTTCCTGTGGTACCGGGATGAAACGGTATAAATCACGAATTTACGAATGAGGGCCCGTGTTTCCAAGCCCCTGGATGATAGCTTGTTGGGTTTGGAATACTTCAACAATTGAAGTCCCGCTATTTTGGGGCCGTGATTCCTTGTCCCTGGACGATAGCTTTGGGTTCGAGAATACTCTTGAGATTGGTTGATATTCACACTTGAACTCACGTTAGTTACTTTTATCCTTTTGGAGACCTTTTAGGACACTTACATTCACTTCATATTAACTATACCTACACTTCACAGCCATGTTATACTTTTTTACCATACTGATATAGTTGACATACATATTATCATGCATACTACTATACTTGTTTATATGTTCATGATTTATATCCATGCTATACCATATATCACATTACACCTAGCATTTCATTTATATACATCACACCATCCTTTTGGGGACTTACCGAGCATTAGTTCGCTGACGGGCATTCCATCCACTTCTTTCTATTCTTAGAATGTTTGTCAGGTGACATTGAGACAAAGAAGATATAAGTGGTCAAAAAGGAGTACAACCAGTTCGCATCACAAACAGACGTATAGTTTCATTCAGCTTTTCATTTCATTTCACCTTATTTATGTATGCCTCATTGTTAAGGCTTATCATGTTAAATATCTTGTATTCAGATATTTTGTCTACTATGAATCATGAATATAATAAATCAGAGTTGGATTTCATTTTTTTGTTTGTTCTTGTTACTTTATGTTGCTTATAGATGCTTAGCGTATTTATTTCGAGAAACGGCCTTCTCATAATAAATACGTTGCGGGCTTGCTACGTTATTGTTTTCATCTACTGGGAAGCGGGGCGTGACACTAAGTATATAACTATATACTAAGTATACAAATATATGCATGTGGTGTTCTAGCATGACCCTATAGGCTAGGTATACGGTTCTAATATATAGCATTCTAAGTACTACGGTTGCGGGGATGCTATACACCATCCACCTGACTTCTCCCATAGATATACATCTACTCACCGATACATGCCTCGCTTTAGTCGAAGCCGACGAACGCCTTGCCCTTTTTCGTCGTCTCAGAAGTCCCCGCGATTGTACCTACAATCGAAATCATAATGAAATTACATAAAAACCCATATCAAAATCGAAACGACGAGCGAAGCACACATAAGTTAGAATCTATGGTCAACGCGTGCCAAAAATACAAAATACCCCTGGCGTCGACTTACGAACGTCGAACGACCAAGTCATAATAAACAAATCCAAAAACTAAGTTAAAAAACTGTAAGACATCGTCAAAAAGCTAAGTAAACAACTCCAGATTTTTACTCAGGGAATCTGGAATAATTTAGCATATAATAAGGGCTTATATATCAAGTGTGTGAGCTGCAGACCCAACCCCAAACCCTAACTCTACTTCATGGCCGCAATTTATGGCCAAACGGGATTTATCTGAGGCTAGAATGTAGGTTTAGGGGCTCGGGCTTCTACGGTGGCTTTCTACCGGTCCTAGCATCTGTAACACCCTAGCATGATCGCACGATGTAAATTAGTATTTTTTAGACTTGTTTTATTTATCATTTAGGTTGCGATTGATTTGAATAATAGAAGTGGTTATCCAAATAATCTAGATTATATTTATTAGTATTTATCAGTAAACTAAATCCATGAGAATCCAGTATAACAGATATATATATAATATCTAAATCATCATATATCTTCTGGCAGCCACACGTTAGGGATAATTTATATATATATTAATCGTCATCATGTTGTTAAGCATCTCACATTTTGTTTTGACTTTTATCTATTATGCTTAAATCTCAAATATCTAGATACCAAATATTTATTAGATCTAAATATATTTAAATACTTTTTAAATATTAAATAAAGAGTATAAGATATTTAAATTATATTTTATTGCATTATAGTTAAATAGGTTACGTATATATATTATTTGTCCAATATATATTTACAGTGAGATTTTGGTGGAGAATATATTACATACACTAAACTATATATATACAACTTATATTTACTTTTTTTTAAAAAAGAAAAAGAAAAGGAATATAAACTCTCTCTCTCTCTCTCTCTCTCTCTCTTTTTCTCTGTTCTCTCTCCCCAGCTCGCGTTTCCCCCCTCTCTTGCTCACCTTCACCTTCACCTTCCTCCTCTCGTCGCCACCATCTCCGCCTTCTAATCCAAGCTAAGAAAACTCGTTAAAGGATTGTTTGTGCCTATGAAATGTAGCCAAAAGAAGAAGGAGCTTCTCGAGGTTCAGCCAAAAGGCATTCAACCAAGTAACTCTTCTTAACCCATCACCAATCTCGTCGTCGAGCACCCATCGCCCTCGTCGACCTCCTCTGCCAATTTGAGAAACCCCAGCGTCACCATCTTCTTCTATCCGAGATCTCACCGGAAACTCCAACTCCCGAGATGCCAACTCCACCATTGCCGCACCCTTGACCTAACCACTGCGCCTCCTCCAAATCGTCGCCAACAACCGTTGCCATCACCGCCTCATCTTCTTTCTTCTCAAATCGAAGCATCCCTCCATCGTCTCCATCTTCATCGACTCCATCATCGCAACTATAACACCGAGCCAAGCTAACAGAGCCTAGATTCCCTAACCGAACCATCAAGTTTCCGTCTTGCTTCGTTCTACGCCTTCGGGTATCCATCGTCGTGTTCTATCTGTATCAAGGCAAGTTACGACTTGCTACATGCTATATTTTATTTATCTAGTTATCGTAGAATTAATCAGTATTATTATAGAATCCGTATATCGTTAAATATAACAAGTTTCTAATTTGCAGTTTATAACATTATTTAAATTACATTTACAATCTAAAGTTATTATCAATATACAGTTTTATAAAGATAATCCGTATTTCATTATTTAGTTAACACTAGCACGTGTATAATTACAGTTTACAAAGTCATGCTAAATTACATCTATAACTAGAATCTATACAAACTATTCTAGTTGATTAATCGAAGAGTAGGAATTAATACAATTAATTTATAATACTGGATTATCGTAAAAGTTATTATAAGTACGGTTAGACATATATATATTCATAGTGGACACATCAATTTAGTTACATGCGGTATCACAGCTAGATAACCGTGACAATTATAATCTTGTTATTTATTATGATTTGTTGTGCGATTAGATACTTCACCTGAACACTTCACCGGTTTAGTACACAATACCTGACATGCTTACGACTTGCTATCTTGCTACTGCTATTGCTATATTGTTTATACCTGTTACCTGTAATATTTACCGATGCCAACAATCTTGACCTATTGTCCTGATAGACGCGACATGTTGTCTAGATAGACATAATCTGTACCTTCCTGTTCCTGTGTTGGTATTAGATAGATATTATATTCATACTTGAGTTGGAAAACGAAACCTGGGGAAATGGGGAAATCAAAAGTGTAACTAAAGTGTAACTTAAAAGGATATTGCTTGATCCGTAGTTCCGGGGGGTAACGGAATAGAATCATTCGTGATTCTTATTAATTGATCCGTGGTTCCGGGGGGTAACGGAACATAATCTTTCGTGATTATTATTACTTGATCCGTGGTTCGGGGGGGGGTAACGGAATAGAATCATTCTTGATTCATACATCTTGATCCGTGGTCCCGGGGGCTAACGGGATATATACTTTTAAGTTGCATGGAATAGTATATTTATTAGTTTCAAATACCTGTAGGATAGTTAACCTAGAAACACAGACCTTAGGATACGCCTGACCTGTTTGACATACCTACACCTTACTGTTATAGCACTTGTGATGTTTTTGTTTATACACATACCTCACTCTTGCACGTGATATTTTATATAGCATACTGTTCAGTTTACTACTATTATGATATTTAAGACGCTCTGATGTCTGGGTTTTGTATGGCCCGCATACTTGACTTAGCACGTGAGTAATTCAACAGGACTACCTGTAACACCCTAGTTCATTTATACCAGTTTTATTTCAAGTATTTCTTTATTTATGGTATTTTTCTGATTTATTGTGTTTTGGGTGCGAATAGCGTTCTTGACATCTGTATTTGCATCCGACCCGACCCGCTTACAGGAAACCGTCTTGATTCCTGTTTAATGGTTTATCCTGGCTTGTTATGTGGATCCGTGCACTTTCATTTTTATTTATACATTGCATACTGACATTATAACTAGCATCCGCATTTTTCAATATAACATATAAAGTCTAATAAAATATTTTAAAAATATCTAGCATGGCCTGCATGATACCCCTGACCCTGTGGTAGCATCCGCGCATCTTGTTCTTGTCCCGTTCAGTGAAACAGACTCGTTTGGATGGCTACGTGCACGTGCGTGCATCCGTTCTTGGGGGTATGCATTTTCGTTACCTGGATATCCTATTTTGGTTTTGGTTAGTACGTATATTATCCGTATTTTCAAACCATAATTTTTGACCCGACCCGGGCATGTTTTGGAATATTTTTGTATTAACCAGAAAACTTAAATTTAACTAATATAATATTCTATATATAGTAAACTGTTTTATATACGATTATAACTATAAAATATATTTTAATATTTTAAAATCAAATCCTAACTAATCAATCCTACTGCAGCTCTCTCTCTCCTCTTTAACATTTTCTCTCTCCCTTTTTCCTATATATTCGTATATTTCTTTTTATTAAACCCCTTCCCTTTAATCCCAGCACACGTTCTCTCTCTCCCTCACCTCATTTCATTTTTCCCGCCTCTGCCCCTCTCGTTACAAACCCATCGCCCCTACCTCGCCTCGCCATCGCCACCACCGCCGAACCTTGACCTCGTCCACTCCTCGCCCATCATCCTCGACCTCGCCTCCTCTCCGCCACTACAACCACCACCTCCACTTGCAACCCCTCACCGAACCCCGCCTGCAAACCCATCGACCTCGCCTGTATGAACCCGCCGTCTTTTTCCTGCTCGAACCCATCACGAAACCCTCGCCTCCATCCTCGTCCATCTCCTCACCTCTTCTCATCGCCCTCGTCCCCTCTCTCCAACCCCGACAAACCCGACCTAAGAAACCCAACTCCTCGTCGCCAGCTGTCACGCCCCGCTTCCCAGTGTACGGCGAAGGGGACGCGACGAGGCCCGCTACATATATACTTAGAAGTACATACGCTAAGCGTAACTAAGCAATATAAAGTAAATCACAAGAGACGAATGATATAGAAATAACAACAACTTTTATTAATAACATTCTTTGTACAGTGCATGAACAGAAAATACAATTGAAATGAAAAGCGATGCCTAAACAGTGGCATAACAGAAAATGAAAATACTGGAAAGAACAAGGTACAATATCTAGAGCTCGGGATCTTCGTGGAACTGCTCCAAATCTTCACCGGTGGGTTCGATCTCAACTTGGTCCAACGCACCTGACGACATTCAAAGAAGAAAGAATAGAATGTCGTCAGCGAACAGGTCGCTCGGTAAGTCCCAAATATAAGGAAGAAATAGACAGAGAGTAAGAGAGAGAGAGAGAGAGTAGCTTTTAATGTTGTATTGTATTGTCATATTATATTAGTATGGTGTTAACGCTGTTGTTGTAGTTTGGTACAGAAGGATGCCAGTGTATACGAGAGGGGTCTCAGTATGCTAGAGACCAGGGAAAATGGAAGTACAAGGCTCCGTTATACAACCCGGAACAACGGCAATTGGATTCAGGTTAGGTATCTTAATCTTACCTTCTCGTGCCACCTTTAACACCTTCCGTACCAATCTACCCCTTTAACCCCGCGATGTCTTGTTTGTATTGTTATCTTGTAAAATTGTATTGATTGCATGATTGATTGACTGACCGACCGAAACCATGATATCAGAAAACCGTTATAACCATAGAGTCATGTAAATAGAATACTGGGAAACATGTAAAAGGAATATATCTATGGTTCGGTTCAGTCAAGTTGTATAGATTATTAACTGGATTCTGGGATTCATGTATTCATATTGAGTTGGAATATAAAAGAATATAAATTGACTTGAATCATATTCAAGTCAGAAATAGTCAGACTCAAACCCGAGTCAGACTAAAAGAAAGATAATTTGAAGTTCTATATTTGTTAGGGGCCTTATTGTAAATTATAAAACTTGAGGGGGATTTATGTAAAAAGTACTATTGTATAGTTTTCAAAATACACCTCAAGTATTTAATATTCGTCTTTATAGTTATAATGAGTGTGAATTTTATTTGTGTTATTCTAGTGAATATATCCTAATAAAAGTATTAATTGATTTATTTGAAACTCATGGTATTTTAATGTAACTTTTAATCTTGTAATTTTTTTTTAGAAAAATATGGAAACTTTAAATTATAATAAAATAGGTGTCTAAATGATAATTAAATATATTTTAATACAAGAATAATTTTAAATAAATATTTTATTTTCCAAAATCACATTATTCTTAAATGCCGTATTTTAAACCTTTCGAGACCGAATGCTCCTTGCGGAGGTCTGAATCTCGCACTACTATCCCGCGGGTGCACGATGAACCATACTATCCCTAACGGGTTCCCCAAAGGTGGGTTGTAGCGGCGCTTTGCATAGGTTTAATAGATACTATTCATTTAGAAAAAACGGTTTTATAAATATAAGGTATTTATTCGTAAAAGGGTATAGATTTCCGTATTTTAGTTTTTAGGGTTTCCTAAGCCAACTAGCCTATTTCTAAGGGTCTAAACGACAAGTCATTAGAAGCCTCAAATCGCCTCTTCACCGTCAATTGCGGCCAGGTAAGTGCCAGGTAAGTGGGAAGGAACCACAGTCGTGGGCCTAATTAAAAACCACCAGCCTTAGACACACTTGCCTAGACACCACAAGACAGTTTAGATAAATGATCGATGTCCATGACATATCGTGCTTTTATTTTAAAAGATTTTATTTAGAATTGTGTACAACTTTAAGTTTTTAGAAAAGGTTTATAAAGAATATGGTATTTTAGTGAAAAGTCCTGTATTTTCGTATTCTATATTTTGACATATATCAATTAGGGTTATATTTGAGTGCGTGTAGAGGTAGGTCATTACCTTGTGACTTATTTTAAGTTTTGATGAAGTTTAGAGGTTAAACATGATATATTAAACTTGAAGGTATTAAAGCGTAAGAATACGGTATTTGAAAACGTTATCATTTCATGTGTGAAAATTCATTCAAATTGATTTCTTCAAGTTTATTTATCAAGGTAAACATATTTAGGAGTGAGGGAATTGACTAGAACAAGAAAAATAAACTTTATGGTATTTTTATGAAAAGAATACGGTTTTGCAAAGAAGCTATCATTTCATGTGAGAAACTTTGTTTAAATTGGTTTATGGGTGATTAATAGTCAACATGAATATAGATAGGTATTATGTATCAGGTGACAAGTGGAAATTTGCAGAAAAACCGAATCGGAAATCGTTTTGTTCCGATTTCTGTCGGGTTCCAAAAAGTCGTATTTTTATATTAAAGAAAAGAGAGATAGAAGAGATGGGACTTACAAGTTTGGAAAAGCTAGGGAGGCTAAGAAAGTGGTGGTTGTCCGTGCGTCGAAAACGTCGCGAAGGTTCTAGTACGATTGCCGGAATTCGTCGTCGGTTTCGGCAGCGCTTCGCTTCTCGCTCTTTTTCTAACGTACCGAGTTCTCTTGAGAATTTGGGAGAGTGGACTTAGAGTTGTAGGGTAAAATGGTAGAGGGTAGGGGTGTTTATATAGGGCTAGACTAGGGTTAGGGTTTTAATTAAAAAAAATATAAAAATCATTAAAAATCATTAAACCTAGGAGTAAAAGGGATTTATTGGCCAAATTAAAACCGATCCAGGTATAATAAGTGTGCAAGAGGGTTGACCAAGTCAAGAGCCAACTTTTCTCAGTTGATGACTCGGCCGTCCGGCCAAGTCCGGCTGGCGGCGCCGGACCGAGTCTGCCGATTCGCCGGCCGGCGGCGCCGAGTCGGGCCGAGTCAGGCTTCCAGTGGCAGGGGATTTTCTGGGGGTATAATTTGGTATATTTACTTTTTGTTGTCCAGTACATATTTTGGGAGTTATGGCCTTTTTACCGTTGACTTCCAAAAAAAATTAAAACAAAATAAATGCAAAAATAATATGGGGCAAGGGATTTGAACTCCGGTGGCTTGGTTCAGCAGTGCAAGGTATTACCAATGAGCTACAAGCTCCTTCTTGTAATTATTGTGGTTTTTAATTACTTAAACTGATAGCAGCAAGAATAAATACTCCTAGTATACATTAAATTTAAAGTAATTTCTTGTACACTAAAAATGGAGTTATTTCATTCTTGTAGCTTGTAATTAAAAACAAAAATAATTACCTAAATCTTGTGCTCAGGCTAAAATACCCCTTTGTGGATTTTAAAAATATTTTGAAAAAAAAATTTGTATAGGAAAAAGTGTATAAGAAAATTAGGGTTGTTACATTCTACCCTCCTTATAAAAATTTCGTCCTCGAAATTTGTAAAAGGAAAGTGTAACAGTGCAAAAAAAGTTTGGCGAATAAAAGTGATACGATGGTGAAAAAAAAGGCTTACCGGTGTTACCTTGACCTACAGTCTCGGCTTCTACGGCTTCTAATGTGAAGGTCTGCCGCCGTGGTATATTCCTTCTAGCTGGAGGCACATTCCGCCTTTGAGGCCTGTTTCTCTGCCCTCTAGACATGGCCCTCATTGCCTGTT
This sequence comes from Agapanthus africanus, assembly GCA_030015575.1. Lineage (NCBI taxonomy): Eukaryota > Viridiplantae > Streptophyta > Magnoliopsida > Asparagales > Amaryllidaceae > Agapanthus > Agapanthus africanus. Next base: position 400,783,996 of record CM057349.1, on the reverse strand, counting down.
GGAATTGGCGAGTAGGCTGTACAGGTGGTGGAGCAGGTAGTGCAGGACGAGTTGCAGGAGCCTGGATGATCGGCCGCTGCGGGTGGTTGATGTGTGTGTGAGATGAGTTGCTATTGTAAGGACAGTTACCAATTCCGTGGTTGGATGCGCCACAAATTAGACACAGGCCTTTTGCGCGCCTACAGTCCTTCCACAAATGTCCGTTTCTATGGCAGTAATGGCAAATTTCTTCAGTCCTCCTGGGTTCAAACAATGGCCTGGAAGAGGCTCCACCTGCCATCTGGTTGGCAGGGCGCTTGACTCCTGCAGACTGAGGTCTGCCCCTCTCTTTTATTACTGCCTCATAACTACGGGCAGCTTCTTGGGCTTCCTCATAAGTCAAAAACTTTCCTGTGGTTAGAGCAGCCTTAATCTCTGTGTCCAAGCCTTGTTGAAAGCGACGGGCTCTGATCTCGTCCGTTGGTATCAAGTGTGCCGCGAATCGGCTCAACATAGTGAACTCAGTATCGTATTCATCTACCGATTTGTCCCACATTGATCCTTGCTGTAGATGAATAAATTGCTGCTCCATAGCAAACCTGGCAGTCACAGGAAAATATTTCGCGTCGAACTTCTCGCGAAATGTCTTCCATTCAATCGGCTGTACCAGACGGGTTTCTTCCGCCTTCCACCAATTGCGAGCATTATCCGTGAGTTGTAGTTTTGCTATACGGACCCAAGCGTTGTCTGGCACTTGAGCTGCTGCCAGATCGTCTTCGATACTTTGTGCCCATTCTTCCGCTTCAAGAGGGCTTCCTTTACCAGAAAACTGCTTTCAGTGCAAAGCCCTGAATTGCTTTACTCCCGGTGTATCGGTCTCCGGGTGGTTCAAAAGTTGTTGCTGTCCCTCGAGAAGGCTGCGGATCGCCTCAAATAGCATCGTTTGCTCAATGGGTGGTGCAGGAATAGCGGGTGTAAGAGGTAGTGCTGAAGGGGTGTTGTTGACGTTGGTGCTGGTGTTGTTCGGGGAATCCATAACCCTGAAGAAGAATTTGGGTTAGGACAGATTCAAACACATGATAAGATTCAAGGAATAGAAGTTTGCAAGATTTAAGGAACATGAATTGTAAAGAATGTTTTAGTTGCTGGTTCTTGTGTTATATTGCTTAGGTTGTTCACACAGACCAGAACTGCATGACAGGGATTCATACAGCTCTGACCTGCATGGGCCACCAACAAAACCTGTCACGCCCCGCTTCCCAGTGTACGGCGAAGGGGACGCGACGATGCCCGCTATGTATATACTTAGAAGTACATACGCTAAGTGTAACTAAGCAATATAAAGTAAATCACAAGAGACGAATGATATAGAAATAACAACAACTTTTATTAATAACATTCTTTGTACAATGCATGAAAAGAAAATACAACTGAAATGAAAAGCGATGCCTAAACAGTGGCATAACAGAAAATGAAAATACTGGAAAGAACAAGGTACAATATCTAGAGCTCGGGATTTTCGTGGAACTGCTCCAAATCTTCACCGGCGGGCTCGATCTCAGCTTGGTCCAACGCACCTGACGACATTCAAAGAAGAAAGAATAGAATGTCGTCAGCGAACAGGTCGCTCGGTAAGTCCCAAATATAAGGAAGAAATAGACAGAGAGTAAGAGAGAGAGAGAGAGAGAGTAGCTTTTAATATTTTATTGTATTGTCATATTATATTAGTATGGTGTTAACGCTGTTGTTGTAGTTTGGTACAGAAGGATGCCAGTGTATACGAGAGGGGTCTCAGTATGCTAGAGATCAGGGCAAATGGAAGTACAAGGCTCCGTTATACAACCCGGAACAACGGCAATTGGATTCAGGTTAGGTATCTTAATCTTACCTTCTCGTGCCACCTTTAACACCTTCCGTACCAATCTACCCCTTTAACCCCGCGATGTCTTGTTTGTATTGTTAGCTTGTAAAATTATATCGATTGCATGATTGACTGACTGACTGACCGAAACCATGATATCAGAAAACAGTTATAACCGTAGAGTCATGTAAATGGAATACTGGGAAACATGTAAATGGAATACTGGGAAACATGTAAAAGGAATATATCTATGGTTCGGTTCAGTCAAGTTGTATAGATTATTAACTGGATTCTGGGATTCATGTATTCATATTGAGTTGGAATATAAAAGAATATAGATTGACTTGAATCATATTCAAGTCAGAAATAGTCAGACTCAAACCCGAGTCAGACTAAAAGAAAGATAATTTGAAGTTCTATATTTGTTAAGAGCCTTATTGTAAATTATAAAACTTGAGGGGGTTTTATGTAAAAAGTACTATTGTATAGTTTTCAAAATACACCTCAAGTATTTAATATTCGTCTTTATAGTTATAATGAATGTGAATTTTATTTGTGTTATTCTAGTGAATATATCCTAATAAAAGTATTAATTGATTTATTTGAAACTCATGGTATTTTAATGTAACTTTTAATCTTGTAATTTTTTTTAGAAAAATGTGGAAACTTTAAATTATAATAAAATAGGTGTCTAAATGATAATTAAATATATTTTAATACAAGAATAATTTTAAATAAATATTTTATTTTCCAAAATCACATTATTCTTAAATGCCGTATTTTAAACCTTTCGAGACCGAATGCTCCTTGCGGAGGTCTGAATCTCGCACTACTAGCCCGTGGGTGCACGATGAACCGTACTATCCCTAAAGGGTTCCCCAAAGATGGGTTGTAGCGGCGCTTTGCTTAGGTTTAATAGATACTATTCATTTAGAAAAAACGGTTTTATAAATATAAGGTATTTATTCGTAAAAGGGTATAGATTTCCGTATTTTAGTTTCTAGGGTTTCCTAAGCCAACTAGCCTATTTCTAAGGGTCTAAACGACAAGTCATTAGAAGCCTCAAATCGCCTCTTCACCGTCAATTGCGGCCAGATAAGTGCCAGGTAAGTGGGAAGGAACCACAGTCGTGGGCCCACCAGCCTTAGACACACTTGCCTAGACACCACAAGACAGTTTAGATAAACGATCGATGTCCATAACATATCGTGCTTTTATTTTAAATGATTTTATTTAGAATTGTGTACAACTTTAAGTTTTTAGAAAAGGTTTATAAAGAATATGGTATTTTAGTGAAAAGTCCTGTATTTTCGTATTCTATGTTTTGACATATATCAATTAGGGTTATATTTGAGTGCGTGTAGAGGTAGGTCATTACCTTGTGACTTATTTTAAGTTTTGATGAAGTTTAGAGGTTAAACATGATATGTTAAACTTGAAGGTATTAAAGCGCAAGAATACGGTATTTGAAAACGTTATCATTTCATGTGTGAAAATTCATTCAAATTGATTTCTTCAAGTTTATTTATCAAGGTAAACATATTTAGGAGTGAGGGAATTGACTAGAACAAGAAAAATAAACTTTATGGTATTTTTATGAAAAGAATACGGTTTTGCAAAGAAACTATCATTTCATGTGAGAAACTTTGTTTAAATTGGTTTATGGGTGATTAATAGTCAATATGAATATAGGTAGGTATTATGTATCAGGTAACAAGTGGAAATTTGCAGAAAAACCGAATCGGAAATCGTTTTGTTCCGATTTCCATCGGGTTCTAAAAAGTCATATTTTTATATTAAAGAAAAGAGAGATAGAAGAGATGGGACTTACAAGTTTGGAAAAGCTAGGGAGGCTAAGAAAGTGGTGGTTGTCGGTGCGTCGAAAACGTCGCGAAGGTTCTAGTACGATTGCTGAAATTCGTCGTCGGTTTCGGCAGCGCTTCGCTTCTCGCTCTTTTTCTAACGTACCGAGTTCTCTTAAGAATTTGGGAGAGTGGATTTAGAGTTGTAGGGTAAAATGGTAGAGGGTAGGGGTGTTTATATAGGGCTAGGCTAGGGTTAGGGTTTTAATTAAAAAAAATATATAAAAATCATTAAAAATCATTAAACCTAGGAGTAAAAGGGATTTATTGGCCAATTTAAAACCGATCCCGGTATAATAAGTGTGCAAGAGGGTTGACCAAGTCAAGAGCCAACTTTTCTCAGTTGGTGACTCGGCCGTCCGGCCAAGTCCGGCCGGCGGCGCCGGACCGAGTCTGCCGATTCGCCGGCCGGCGGCACCGAGTCGGGCCGAGTCAGGCTTCTAGTGGCCGGGGATTTTCTGGGGGTAAAATTTGGTATATTTACTTTTTGTTGTCCAGTACATATTTTGGAGTTATGGCCTTTTTACCGTTGACTTCCAAAAAAAATTAAAATAAAATAAATACAAAAATAATGTGGGGCATGGGATTTAAACTCCGGTAGCTTGGTTCAGCAGTGCAAGGTATTACCAATGAGCTACAAGCTCCTTCTTGTAATTATTGTGGTTTTTAATTACTTAAACTGATAGCAGCAAGAATAAATACTCCTAATATACATTAAATTTAAAGTAATTTCTTGTACACTAAAAATGGAGTTATTTCATTCTTATAGCTTGTAATTAAAAAAAAAATGATTACCTAAATCTTGTGCTCAGGCTAAAATACCCCTTTGTGGATTTTAAAAATATTTTGAAAAAAAAAATTTGTATAGGAAAAAGTGTATAAGAAAATTAGGGTTGTTATACCAGCCTCGCTGGCACCCTCGTCGGCCTCACCTTCGGCTTCTCCTCCCTCCGTTCATCTCCTCTCCTCTCTGACAACACCCACCAAGCTCCCTGCAAACCCAACCCGATCCAACCCTGCACACCCATATACCCACTGCGGCCACCCCCTCTGTTGCCGTCATCCCTCATCGCCGACCACTTTGTCAGCCTCCCCGCGTCACCATCCTCATCTCTCCTCTTTCCTCTCTTCACTGCAGAAACTTGACACCAGGAATCCAATCACCTCGACTTCAAGAACCCTAACACCTCGCTGCCCTTTGCCGAGCACCCTCGTAACACCTTGCCGGAGCTCCGGCTCATCGCCGTTGTCGCTCCCTTGCCACCTCCCCTGACCACAGTGCACAAACCCCAGTGAGCAACCCCTTCTTTCTCCTCTTCCTCTTCTTCTTTTCCTTTCTTTCTCTTTATTCTTTCTTGAATCTTGTAATTTCAGAGACCGCCGGAGCCGTGACCGTCGTTGCCGTTCCAGACGACCCAGTATACGTACCTTACCTGCGTGATCACTCTCTTGTGTTGCTTGGACCCGTCCCGCATGCCGTGCGTGCGTTGCGGCGTTTTACCGACGTCGGACGTGCCGTACATATCCGTTTCGTGATCCGTTGAGGCAAGTTAATCTTGCTACATGCTATAATACCATAATCTATATCTATTTGAAACATAATACTTCAAAATGGTTAATTTTGCAATCCACATTATTGTTTTCAGTTTTATCGATTTATTCGATGTCCGTTTACATTCATATAATACATTTCAGATCTAGGACATGCAATTCAATCTTAATACATGCTACATTACTTTATATACATCTATTTTAACAAATATAATACTTGGATTTCAAATCGTGCATCCCAAGTTCTTGTTTTATAGTTTTACGATGTCCATATAGATCCATTCATATCATTTTAGATCTAGGGCATGAAAACCTGTATTGTTACTTATTATACTATAATATATTGCATCCAGTTTAGTATAACAGTTCATATTATTTAAAATGTACTTTCCGTAATTACCAGTTTATCATTTACGGGTATACGATATCCGTTTTCATTTATATCATATAGAATGCATATAGCTGCATCTACAGATCTCATTAATAACCTAATATTGTTGTTGTAACACCTCATGTTTAATAAAGTGTATCCTAATTAGTATTAGAACTATAAATGAAAGCTTAATCGATAATTGTGCATCCATTGATTTTATACCTACCATGTTACATTATTTCATTGTATTGTTATATTTGTTTTCGTGCATTCATACTTACTCCAGTTGATTATGATTACCCATTTGTTACCTGTGCACTACCTGACTTGACCTGATACCCTATTTGACATGACTTGATATATGTGCACTACCTGACATGACCTGATATATTACTACTTGACTTATTACCTGATCTTGTTACTAATGCTAACAATCTTGACCTATTGTCCCTACGGACACATCCTGTGTCTATTTAGACAAATCTGTACCTACTTGATCCTGTGTTGGCATTAGCTCCCGATTTATCAATACCTGACTTGCACACATAATCTTGGGGGTATGGGGAAATCAAGATTGTAACTGAACGTAACTCAAAGGGCTATTACATTCTGTACCGTGGTCCCATGGGGGTATGAACGGGACATAGACTCACAGTCTATTATATATTGTACCATGGTCCCGTGGGGAATGAACGGGGCATACACCGATGGGTTACGATGAGGATTACATTAATTGATTTCGAATAATTTTAGAGTTGATAACCCTATAGCGCAGTTTAGACTACTCACTGCACTTCACCTGTTTATATCCTGTTCACTGATCTATACTCATGTTACTGTTTACTTGTTACTGATGACTTATTACTGTTCATGCTTCATGCCTGCATATTTCATTACATCTTGCTTGCTTAGAATTATTGATATTATGACGTACTGACGTCTGGGTTTTGCATGGCCCAGATCCCTTATCTTTATCGCAGGCTGTTCAGGAGTATTTTGATCAACAGGCTGAGCAGTGAGGAACTGTTATTAGTTTAGTTTAGCTTTCCTTTCAGTATTTTATTTCTGATGTGAGCCCGTATTATGGGACATACATTCCATATCATTATTGTATTTGGATTTATTGCTTCCGCATATTATTTCTTGACTCGTTTATTCTGGCATATGGACATGTACTAGATAGTTTATTTTACTTTCCTGTTCTTGATATCTTATAGACAGCCGTAATGTGACTGTGGAGGGATGTTTCCTATCCACAGGTAGCATGGTTGGCTATGTCACGTGCCGATCTTAGCGCACTCTGGGAAGCGGGGCGTGACACTGCCGATCAGTGAGGACCATTTTGCCGATATAGCTCTTATTGATGGTTAGTTATTCTTTGGATCGTTATTGCTTCCGCTACTATTTCTTGTTATCGTTTGTGGTTATTGGACAAGTTTAGAGATATATACTTACATTATTGTTCTTGATTACTGATTGACAGCCGTAATGTGATTATGGGAGATTAATTCCTTACCGTAGGTATCATGGTTGGCTTTGTCACGTTCCAAATTTACATATTTTGGAAGTGGGGCGTGGCAAGGTTTTGTTGGTATCAGAGCATAGGTTTTAGGCTAGCTGGGCTTGATTCTTTTGTAGTTGGGTATGGTACCCAATGCATTGTCCTTAAGACCTCGAATTTTAGGAACATGTCCTGCCACATTATTCTCTTATCATTCAAATTCTTGAATCTTATCTTTCCCGTAACTCTTTCATCTTGACGATATGAAACCGACATTGCATCTCAGCTTGGAATCCTTTTGGTTCCTTATTCTCTCGATTCTGATTGGAGGATTTAGGCGACTTAGATGGAGTTATGTGGTTGTAACTATGTACCGAGGCATGGTTACAATGCGGTACTCTATTTTGGTAAGCTGGAGTCCTATTTCGATTCATTTTCTTGACTTATGTTCGTTATGCTACTTTGTTTTCTCTCGGTTTCATTGCTTACGAGTTTATGTCTTATCACGAACTTGAATCCAACAACCGCGTGATATCTTTCCCCTTGTCCCGTAGTGACTAATCCGTCTGCATTTCGAAGAAAAAGGAGAAACATAAGAGAGCATATGATGATTGCAGCAGTTCGAGATTGACCCCAGTGGGAGCTGGTACAGACCACTTCAAGGCCGATCAAGTGTAAGATGTTACATTAAAGAAGTTCTGACAGACTCGCCTCTATTAATCAAAGCAACGCAGCGGAAGTATGGTGGGCTGATAATCCACAAGTTTTAGAACAGACTTGTAAATTCATGATGAGGGGAACTGTTGTGTGTATACTCAAAGGTGAAGTTCGTGAACAAGTTGCAGATGAAGTGATGATAGTGGTTCGGGACTTCATCGATGTGTTCAAGAATATCTTGGGTTTACCGCCAAAATAAGATGTGGAGTTCACAATCGATTTTATTCCTGAAGCAGCGCAAATTTTGAAGTTTTTTATCCGACGGCACTGGTAGAACTGGAAGGAGTGAAAAGACAAGTTTCCGAATTATTAAAGAAGGGCTGGATTCGCAGCAGTGGTTCATCTTAGGGAGGTCCCGTTCTGTTAGTCAAGAAGAATGTTGGCTTGCAGAGAATGTGCGTCGATTATCGAGAGTTAAATCGGGTGACCATCAAGAATAGTACCTAATTCCTTGTATAGGAGAAATATTCAATCAACTTAGTGGCGCGAGAGTATTCTTAAAGTTGGATTTGCGATCAGATTGTCACCAAGTTCGGGTGAAGAACACTTGAGGATTGCACTGCAGATTTTGAGACAAGAGAAGCTATATGCTAAGATGAGCAAGTGCGAGCTTAGGCTTGATGAAGTGAAGTTCTTGGGTCATATTTGTTTGCACCGGTTTAAGTTTCATTTACGGATATGTGTGTACTTGAACAAGTAATAGCGTTGAAAGCAGGCTCATTCATATACGCGTGTGGAGGGTTAGTGCATGACACGAGCTATCACGCCCCACTTCCCGGTGTACGGAGGCGGAGATATGGCAGGCACATGACGTATTTACTAAGAAATAAATACGTCAAGCGTAAATAAGCAATATATGTAAAATGCACAAGAAATGACAAGAGATATAAAATGAACAGCAACTTTTATTTACATTTATCTTTACAATATAACTGATTTGAAAAGGAAAATTACAATGATATAAAGCAATACCTAAACAGTGGCATGTGAAATGAAAAGTAAGTACAAGAAAAGCTAGAAGTCTTGCTGCTCGGTGAACTGGTCCACGTCCTCCTGGCTAGGCTCGATCTCGAGAGATTCCGGTCCTCCTGACGAACATTCCAAAGAAAGAAAAGACAGAAATGCTATCAGCGAACTAGCGCTCGGTAAGTCCTAAAAGAGAGGAAGAAATACAACAAGTGATGTGGAAATAACTGTTAAGTTATACATGTATAAGATTATTATTCTGACGTAGTTGTTTGTAGCTTGATACAGAAGGTATCAGTGTATACGAGAGGAGTCCAACTTGCTCCATGGACTATGGTAACAGGTAATACAAGGCCCTGTCAAAACCTATGGGACAACGACACGAGAGTTCATGCAGGTGTCTTTTAGTGATCATCTCATGCCATTTCTAATACATTCCGTACCAATCTACCCCGTTAACCCCGTGTAATGTTTTGTATAGATTATAATTATCAGACTTGCCGAGACCATAGATACAAGTTGTTCAAATAGTCAGGTTCAGGATGTAGGCTTGTATTCATGTCAAGTTACAGCCATGGTTCGGTCAAGTCAAGTCATGTTTGCATGTTGATATAGTTGTTGAATTTTGGTAGTCAGGTTCAGGTTCAAGTGTTCATATTTGATATAGAATTCATGTTCGATTAGACTCCGATTGAATTCAGATTTGAGTTAGACTTAGATTGAGTCCGACACTTATAAACTGATTTGGATCCTGAATTAGGTTCGAGAGTCATCGGTAACTGCTGCATATGGACGGCAGGATTTGTGTCTTTTTCCAATAAAATTACCAGTGATAACTCCGTTATGTTGTCTACCTTAAATAGGCAAGCACTCACTTTCTCCGGCTCCATGGGGCTCAAGAGAATTGATCCCTCTTAAACCTATATTTACTAAAGTCCTTAAATATTGTTTTATATGACTCAAGGGTTTTTTTTTTATGAAAAGTAGTTTAATATAATTTCAAAATAAACCTCGAGAATTTATTTATCATATTTAGGGTTTTATAGATGTGAATTTTAAGGATTTGTGATATTTAGCGATGTTTACATATCTTGAAAAGTTCACGGTATTTTAGTGCAAAACTTGTCTTTTGGATAACTTGACAGTATTTTGGTGAAACTTGTCCTTTTTTATTTTTAGAAAAAAATATAATGTTAATATATCTTGAAGATATGTGGTTTGATAATATTTATATAATTATTAAAAATAAATTTTATTAAAGTAGAAAAATGTGTTTTTCTTTAAAACCGTATTAAAAACCTTTCGAGACCGAATGCTCCATGAAGAGATCTGCATCTCGCTTTACTAGCCCAAGGATGTGTGATTATCCGCACCATCCAATAGCGGGTCCCCTAAAAAGGGTTGTTGAGGCTTATTTGCAAAGGAATTTTAAAATACAATTTTAAAAGAAAACCGTTTTATAGTACATGGTATTTTGATGAAATATTGTAAACGTAACCAAAAATATGCTCAAAGGGAATCGTGCTATGGAAACATGTGTGTATGTGAGGGGTAGGTCATTACCCCGTGAAGTTTTCTAAAGGTATGTTTAAGTAAAGGAATATAAGATGACATATATAAAGTTAATGGTATTTTAATGTAAAAGTTAAATTAAAGTTACGTTTTATGATATTTTTGAGTGAAAGTTGGTTCTAGTCATTATTTTTATGATTATAAACATAGGGTAAGAATATGGATGCCAAATATGTAAGAAAAAGTGGATTTTATATATAATAGAAGAAAATGTCGGTATTAACTCCACTTCCGACATAGGTTTTGAAAAGAACTTTTAGAGAAGGAGATTGAGTATTGGAAGGGACTTACGAGTGAATTAGTTTAAGGAGAGGTAGAAGGAGATAGATTGGTAGTCGTGGCGTCGCAGGGTTGCCGGAAAAGCTTCGATTCCTCGCCGGAACTTCATCGTTGGCTGACTCTTCTTCTACTCCACTTGTACTTGAGAAAATTTGAGAGTTTTAGCTAGAATTTTCAGAATGAGGAAGGGCTATGGTATGGGGTAGTATTTATAGTGTGGAATTAGGGTTTTGGGATTAAAAGAGTGAATTAAAATGCATTAAAATATAATAAATTGGGGAATTGAGGGGTCTCTGTTTGATTGCAGAGCAATCAAACAGTGCAGAGGTGATGGGGGTAGGGGAAAAGACTCGTGTGAAAAACACGGGCACTTTTGCATACGGGGGGACCGTCGACGCCGGCTCTTTAGAGCATCTCGCCGGTCGAATAGTGAGGGAAGGCCGGTAGATTTTGGAGACGTGTTCCTCTCTGTATTAATACCCTTTTGCACATGTTTATTTCTTCAGACTTTTCATTTATATGTGCATTGCACATGTAAACTTTTGGGCTTCCAAAAAGTTTAAAAGAAAAATCAGAAAAATAATGTGTCTGATGGGTTCGAACACAGGGGCTACGTCACAGCAGTGCAAGGTTTTACCAGTGAGCTACAAGTTGCTTTTTGCTGTTCTTAAAGAAAAATTAACTTATAAATTGTACCCAGGCTTGTAAACTCCTTTCTGAACATTAACTTGAAAAATTTTCGTACAGTAAATTCAGAGTCGTTACATTCTACCCTCCTTATAAAAATTTTGTCCTCGAAATTTAAAATTATATAAGGATTAATTTACAAATAAGTGAGGGTATCTTACACGCATGTCATCTTTTCGTTCCTACATTAATTCTCCTGGTGAATCTTTTCTCCACATTACTCGGACCAAGTTTATTTCCTTGTTCCGTAGTGTCTTCACTTTTCGATCCAGGATTTCAACGGGTTGTTGCTCACAAGTTAGATCCGTCTGTACAGTGAGTTCGGAGTGATCAAGAATGTGGCTGGAGTTGCTCACATATCTTCGTAGCTGGGACATGTGGAACACGTTGTGCACTCCTTCCAATGAGGGTGGTAGTGCTAAACGGTATGCCACTTCTCCGACTCGTTCGAGTATATTGAATGGTCCTATGTATCTGGGACTGAGCTTACCCCTCTTGCCAAAATGGATCACTCCTTGATTTGGAGAGATCTTCAGAAAAACATGATCTCCAGGTTGAAACTTGAGACGTCGATGCTTTGCATCGGCCCAATCTTTTGTCGGTCTTAGGTTATGCGCATTCTTTCCCTGATCCTGCGAACTACGTTTATAGTTTCCACGATCATCTCTAGTCCAAGGAGTTCACGATCTCCGATGTCGTCCCAACTTAGTGGTGAACGACACTTCCTTTCGTAGAGTGCTGCAAATGGTGCTATTCCAATGCTCGCCTGATAGCTGTTGTTGTATGCAAACTCCACAAGGTGTAGGTGATTTTTCCATGACCCTCCGAAGTCTAACATACAAGCTCTTAGCATGTCTTCTAGAATCTGAAATGTTTGCTCGGACTGTCCATCCGTTTGTGGATGGTAAGACGTGCTGAAGTTTAGACTCGTTCCCAGGCTAGCTTGCAGACTCTGCCAAAATTATGATCGAAATCTGGTATCACGATCGGAGACGATGCAAACCGATACTCCATGTAATCTCACAATCTCCTCCATATACTTCTTTGCTAACGTCTCAGTAGATTGGCCAACTCGAAAAGGAATAAAGTGAGCCGACTTGGTGATTCGGTCTACAATAACCCATACTACGTTGTTACCTTTCGTGCTGCGAGGAAGAGCAGTCACGAAGTCCATGGTAATATGCTGCCATTTCCATTCTGGGATCGGTAACGACTGATGTAGACCATCATTTCTGTGATGTTCAGCCTTTACTTGCTGACACACCAAACACTTGGCTACGCTTCTGGCTACTTCGCATTTCATTCTATGCCACCAGTAATGTTGCCGTAGATCCTTATACATTTTGGTACCACCGGGATGTACCGAGTATGGAGAGTTGTGAGCTTCTTTCATCAACTCTTCTCGAACAGGACCTTGTAGTACACACAATCTACTTCTATATCTCAAGGATCCATCTTCATGGATGATGAAGTTAGTTCGAAGTCCACTTTCTACTTGTTCTCTGATCTTTTGTAACTTGGCATCATTTGCTTGAGCTGTCTTGATCTGATTTACAATAGTGGACTGGACTTGTAAGTTCATCATATACGAAGTGTTACCTGGCATAACTACTTCAATCTCCAATCCATGCAATTCTTGCTGAAGTTTCCACTGAGCGGTGAGATTCATTGCTAATGGCTAGAGGCTAAGTGCATCAGGAACTACATTCACCTTCCGAGAATGATACTGTAGGTTGATGTCGAAGTCTACCATGAGTTCTAGCCATCTTCTCTGTCGCATATTTAGTTCCTTCTGAGTAAATACATACTTCAGACTCTTGTGGTCAGTGTATATATCCACTTGTTCTCCAAGAAGATAATGGCGCCAAATCTTAAGTGCAAAGATAACAGCTGTTAACTCCAGATCATGTGTTGGATAGTTGCGCTCATGAACTTTCAGCTGTTTTGATGCAAAAACTACAACTTTTCTATGCTAGTGTAGAACACATCCTTATCCGTTACTGGACGCATCGCAATGCACCATAAATCCTCCAGATTGATCCGGTATTACGAGAATAGGAGCAGATGTTAGTCTTGATTTGAGTTCTACAAAAGCTTGTTCACATGTTTCTGACCACACGAATGCTTCATCTTTACATGTGAGCTTGGTCAGGGGTGCTGCAATCTTCGAAAAACCTTCAATGAATCGTCGGTAGTATCCTGCTAATCCCAAGAAACTTCGAATATCTTTCACCGTCTTAGCTGTCGATCATTCGCTGACAGCTAACACCTTAGCTGGATCTACTGAGATTCCTTCGGTTTAGTACCGTATCTCCCTGGCTCCAAAGTTTTATCTTCACTCTTGAAGTAGAAGACTGGGTGATCTGGTATCTCGAATACTACCTGTTTACCCCAATCAGAGCAAAGCTCTGTTCAAATTCCGAGGCGGGAGATGAAGCAACGCTTCATCTTCCCCCAATCAGAAACAAAACTTTGCTTTGAAAATTTAAACTTTAATAAATGAAGCAACGCTTCGGATCCTTTGCACTGCGCGCGACGCGCCATGTGTCTGGCGCAGATGCATTAGCGCAGCGTCCAAGAAGGCGCGTCCAATTAGAGCAAAGCTCTGTTAAAGGAAGCGCCGCGCTGCGCTCTGCGCTGTGCGACGCATGTCAGCGCAGATGCGCGAGCGCAGTTGCGCTGCGCTGTGCGCTGCGCGACACGTGTCAGCGCAGATGCACCGTTTCATAAAAAAAAGGGGGCTAAGTGCCAAAGGCAATTTATCTTTGCAAAATTACATGCACTTAATAATAACAAATTAAAATCATACGATGCACAAGCACAACAGAGAACCAAAATAAAAGAACCCTTAACAGACAAAGAAGTACTTGATTAAAAAAAAATACTTATTCATTATTATTGTTATTACATTTAAAAAAGATCACCGAATACGGGATCAGAGAGACAAGGGTTCACGAAAAGAAAAAGAAGATTATTCAGCTCCCTCTCCGTCTTCTCCATCACGTCGAAGCGGCGATCCTCCCGAGGGGTAGCCAACCAACGGTCGACGCCGCACTCCTGGAAAAAAGTGGCGATGACAACCCGACGAGCCCGTATCTGGCTCAGCAAGTGGAAGGAGAAGTCCCTCAGGGCTTTGGTGATCAAGTGCGCTTCGAGAAAGCACTCAATCTTATCCTCGGCGGCATCCAGCATCGCCGAGGACATCTCTGCTGGAGGAGGGGGAATGTCGGCGAGCACCAAGGCAAGGATCATCCGAAGCCAAATGGAATTCGGAGGGAGAGGATACCCCACACGAGTCAAAAGCTCGTGCATTGCGGCATCGCATTGCTCGTCCGAGAGAGAAGGGTCCACCAGGCGCGCAGCAAAACGGGGAACGATGTCCCGAATCGGCACCTCCCATGGTTGTCGGCGGGCATGAGGGCGGTTGCAAGCTATGATCGAAGAAGTTCTCTGAAAATGAGAGAAGAAAAGGCTCAGCCTCGAGTTATATATAGACCCAAGCACAGAAGATTCTGTGCACAATGAAATCATTTCCAAGGCCCGGGAAATCAGAATTTTGGAAATACAAGTTTGACTTAAAAAAAAAGAGATGAAAAGATATCTCAGGTGAAGCGACGCTTCCGATTTGCCCAAAATCTAAGTTTTAATAAATGAAGCAACGCTTCAAATGCTCTGCGCTGAGCGCCACGTGTCTGGCGCAGACGCATCAGCGCAGCGCCTAAGACAGTGCATCCAATCAGAGCAAAGCTCTATTTTAAGCAAAATTAAAGGAAGCAACGCTTCAGTTGGGCAAGCACTGCGCTGCGCGACACGTGTCAGCGCAGATGCGCTAGCGCAGTTACGCTGCGCTGTGCATTGCGCGACACGTGTCAGCACAGATGCGCTAGCGCAGTTGCGCTGCGCTGTGCGCTACGTGACATGTGTCATGCGCTGGGGCATTTGCGCCAAACAGAATCGATATTTTAAAGAAATCTTTCTGTTCTTATTAAAACAAGAAGATTTTCTTCTGTAAAACAGAAGCCCTTGGATCCAAGATCCAACGGTGGGGAAAATTCCCCAAATCACTCAGAAAAAGATCTCTTTAACAAATTTAACTAATTTATGGGCACTATAAAAAGGACCCCAGACCTCAATTCAAAGGCATCAAGATCTTTCTAAAAAAAAAAGAAGATAAGAGAACTCTCGAGAACTCCTCAAGAACAAGAGAAGGTAAAAAACTTTTGAAAGAAGAGAAAATTCTTTTATGAACAGATCAGTGATCTAAAAACAAGATCATTGATCTTTAAACATAACTAAAAAAAAGGGAATAAATAATAAAATAAAAATAGTGCTTTTTCATGAACCTTTGGTTCTTTAAGATAAGAAAAAACTTATCTTTTTCTTTGATCTAAATTAGATCAACAAATCTAACAGTGGTTTGCACTTCTATTCATTGAATCTAAAAGATTCCTAAATTATAGTGCCTTGCACTTGCAACACTGCACTGTTGCGCTCTTGGATTGGCGCAAGCCACCAGAGAGCGCCACGTGTCAGCGTCTGAACCATTTGCGCTATACGCTTTTGAATAGAGCTTTGCTCTCTGAAATTGGCGCAACTCACTGGAGCACACCACGTGTCAGCAGCGCAAGCGTAGCGCACTAGCGCAGCGCACTGCGCTGCATGACACGTGTCATCACCATGAGCACTTGCGCTCTCTGATTGGCGCAAAGCGCCTGATAAATGCAATGCATTTCCTAAAAAGGCCAGGCCCAAATCAAAAAGACTAAGCAGGCCAAAATAAATTGCAAAGCAATAAAAGGGTAGAGCCCAAATGAAATTGATGCTCTGCATCATTTATAAAGGGCAGAGCCCAAAACAAATTGATGCTCTGCATCCTTTCTGGGCAAAGTCCAAATAAGAATAAAAAGAAATGCAACGCAAAAGCAAATAAAATGTTGAACACTTTCAACTGGACTAAGCCCAATTTTGGCCGTAAGTCCTTAAATTAAATTGACTGAGCAAGATTGCTCTCTTAAATCAATTTATATCCGGTTCGAAGGTGCATCTCCGAACCCCTCTGACGACTGTCGTTGTAATCCTTCAACGACGTCAGAGAGGTGACGGGTCCCAATGACCACACATCGATATGGACTGCGGGGTACTTAAACTCGTGGACCGAAACGCCCTTAAACTAATATTGGACCGAAACGTCCTTAAACTAATATTGGACCGAAACGTCCTTAAACTAATGTCGGACCACCACGTCTCTAAACTGGAACATGGACCACTACGTCCCTAAAACTGGAACAATAGAGCCTCCAAATGCTCTTTTGCCGGATCTAAATGATCCCGTTTAAGTTGATCTTAGCCCCAAACACGGCTAACGTATCCTTAAACATTCAAATGGACTGTAAAAATCCAAATTGACTTTGGTTCAAGGGTACTCTCTGAACTCCTCTGACATCTGCCGTTGTAATCCTTCAACGACGTTAGAGAGGTGACGAGTCCCGATGGCCAGATATTAAATGGATTATCACGTTAAGTTGATCCTAGTCTCAAACAGGACTATCGTATCCTTAACGAACGTTTAAGTTGATCTTAGCCGCAACGCGACTAATGCATCCTTAAACTAAAAATACCAAACCCAAATCTAAGTAAATACGGATTTGGACTAGTCCACGTCCTACGGGCGACGGCATTACTCAGTCTCCGTATACAATCCACGGGCAACCACAAACAAAACAAACATACACGACACGAAGTGAAATTCTGGAGAAGGAGAAAGTTGTTACCGCGATGCGGTAGCGTAATTAACTACAGGGGCTTGCTCCTGTAGGGAAGAGCGTCCCCACAATCAAAAACCCCTCAAGCGAGGGGGAATCTGATAAAGTCTGCTACATCGGCCGCATCCGTCTAAACCTCCGATACACGGTGCCATAAATCAACTTGGCATCTTCGGAGAGGTGGACGGATAAGACCAAATAGCATCTGCCCCGAACCTCAGCGTCAGGACCTCGCGGTCCTGTGCGCCGCCTTTTGGAGGGGAACACTACCCTCCTTTAACGGCAATCAATCATAGCATAGAAAACTCCCAGCCAGTCCATTCCCATCAAAATTTAGGATGTTCAGTATTTTGAAATTCGCGTAGAATTCTCGTATGCAAACTTCAACGGGACACTGATCAAATCCCATAGTTGCTTTCAATACTCCATTCCCGGAACTGACATTCTATCTTGAAATGAGTGGCTTCACGGGAATTGCGTGCATTCTCACGAATCGTTGTGACATGAAGCAGTTAGATGCTCCAGTGTCGAACAGTGCAAGTGCAGGAAGAGTGGCTACTAGTATAGTACCTAAGTTGTGTGAGGTTAGTTTTGATACAGGAAAAAGATAGGCTGATATACAAAGATTGACAAGGTGTGAAAGAATTGGGATTACCAGTGATGACTTGACCAGTGGTTTCGACTTCTCCAACTGGCATCGTGAATATCTGGCCTCTTGGCACTTTTCTTTGTGCCTGTTGGTACATTTTGGACTGACTAAGTAAAGGTGGTCCGTGCGGAGGCGGTGCAATTAAAGCTAAGAGAGTAGTAGGAGCTTGTATAGTCAGTCTTAGTACGGGGTTTGCGTCTGCACTGTACTTTGAGCATGCTCTTAGAGTGTGTTTAGGCGATTCACAAATCATACAAAGACCGTTAGCTCGTCTGCAGTTCTTTACCACATATCCGAGCTTCTTACAATAATTGCAAGTCCTTGGTGGCAGTGTCCTTTCCTTCTTCTTGATATAACCATGAGCTACCCTTAAGGCTGTCTCAGTGCGAACTAGTCCTTGGTGAAGGAGAGCAACCTGCTCCTGCTATCCCTCAACTAGACTCCTGGTTGCTTTAAGGAACGCCATTGGTCTTATCAGTAGGTCCGCAACGATAAGTGGTGGTGGTAGCGTAGGTGGTGTAGTGTTGTCATTGACGTTCGTGCTGGTGTAGTTGGAAGAATGCATGACCTTGATAGACAAGGAAAAGTTAGAATAGATTCAAGGAATTTGAATTGTAAAGAATGTATAGTTGCTGATTCTTATAATTCTTGTGATATATTGCCTAATAATTCATGAAGAACCGACCTGCATGGGCCACCAATAAAACATGTCACGCCCCACTTCCGGGTGTACGGAGGCGGAGACGTGGCAGGCACGCGGCGTATTTACTAAGAAATAAATACTTCAAGCGTAAATAAGAAATATATGTAAAATGCACAAAAAATGACAAGAGATATAAAATGAAAAGCAACTTTTATTTACATTCATCTTTACAATACAACTGATTTGAAAAGGAAAAGTACAATGATATAAAGCAATACCTAGTTGTTGTCAAGTTATAGCCATGGTTCGGTCAAGTCAAGTCATGTTTGCATGTTGATATAGTTGTTGAATCCTGGTATCCAGGTTCAGGTTCAAGTGTTCATGTTTGATATAGAATTCATGTTCGATTAGACTCCGATTGAATTCAGATTTGAGTTAGACTCAGACTGAGTCAGACACTTATAAACTGATTTGGATCCTGAATTAGGTTCGGGAGTCATCGGTAACTGCTGCACATGGACGACAGGATTTATGTCTTTTTTCAAGACAATTACCATTGATAACTCCGTTACATTGTCTACCTTAAATAGGCAAGCACTCACTTTCTTCGGCTCCCTGGGGCTCAAGAGAATTGATCCCTCTTAAACCTATATTTACTAAAGTCCTTAAATATTGTTTTATATAACTCGAGGGGTTTTTATGAAAAGTAGTTTAATATAATTTCAAAATAAACCTCGAGAATTTATTTATCATATCTAGGGTTTCATAGATGTGAATTTTAAGGATTTGTGATATTTTAGTGAAGTTTACATATCTTGGAAAGTTCATGGTATTTTAGTGTAAAACTTGTCTTTTGGATAACTTGAGAGTATTTTGGTGAAACTTGTCTTATTTTTTTATTTTTAGAGAAAAAATAATGTTATTATATCTTGAAGATATGTGGTTTGACAATATTTATATAATTATTAAAAATAAATTTTATTAAAGTAGAAAAAATGCGTTTTTCTTTAAAACCGTATTAAAAACCTTTTGAGACCGAATGCTCCATGAAGATGTCTGCATCTCGCTCTACTAGCCCAAGGATGTGCGATAATCCGCACCATCCAATAGCGGATCCCCTAAAAAGGGTTCTTGAGGCTTATTTGCAAAGAAATTTTAAAATACAATTTTAAAAGAAAACCATTTTTATAGTACATGGTATTTTGATGAAATATTGTAAACGTAACCAAAAATATGCTCAAAGGGAATCGTGCTATAGAAACATATGTGTATGTGAGGGGTATGTCATTACCCCATGAAGTTTTCTAAATGTATGTTTAAGTAAAGGAATATAAGATGACATATATAAAGTTAATGGTATTTTAATGTAAAAGTTAAATTAAAGTTACGTTTTATAATATTTTTGAGTGAAAGTTGTATATAGTCATTAGTTTTATGATTATAAACATAGGGTAAGAATATGGATGCCAAATATGTAAGAAAAAATGGATTTTATATAGAATAGAAGAAAATGTCGGTATTAACTCCACTTCCGACATAGGTTTTGAAAAGAACTTTTAGAGAAGGAGATTGAGTATTGGAAGGCACTTACGAGTGAATTAGTTTAAGGAGAGGTAGAAGGAGATAGATTGGTAGTCGTGGTGTCGCGGGATTGCGGGAAAAGCTTCGATTTCTCCCTGGAACTTGATCGTTGGCCAACTCCTCTTCTACTCCACTTGTACTTGAGAAAATTTGAGAGTTTTGGCTAGAATTTTTAGAATGAGGAAGGGCTAGGGTATGGGGTATTATTTATAGTGTGGAATTAGGGTTTTGGGATTAAAAGAGTGAATTAAAATGCATTAAAATATGATAAATTAGGGAATTGAGGGGTCTCTGTTTGATTGCAGAGCAATCAAACAGTGCAGGGGTGATGGGGGTAGGGGAAAATACTCGTGTGCAAAACACGGGCACTTTTGCCTACGGGGGGACCGTCGGCACCGGCTCTTTAAAGCATCTCACCGGTTGACTTGTGAGGGAAGGCCGGTAGATTTTGGACACGTGTTCCTATCTGTATTAATACCCTTTTGCACATGTCTATTTCGTCAGACTTTTCATTGATATGTGCATTGCACATGCAAACTTTTGGGCTTCCAAAAAATTTAAAAGAAAAATCAGAAAAATAATGTGTCTGATGGGATTCGAACACAGGGCCTACGTCACAGCAGTGCAAGGTTTTACCAATGAGCTACAAGTTGCTTCTTGCTGTTCTTAAACAAAAATTAACTTATAAATTGTACTCAGGCTTGTAAACTCCTTTCTGTACATTAACTTGAAAAATTTTCGTACAGTAAATCAGAGTCGTTACACGAGCACATCAGTGACGTTTGCACTTAGCAAAAATCCTTATGGGTAAAGTGCACGTTCGCACATGTAGGTTGCACGTATATTTAAACAATACAATCAAAGGAAGAACATGTATTAGAAATGAAACACTTGGTGGTCAACAATAAAAGGAATGCATTTAAATAAACATTTATTCTACAGGAAATAGATCACTAAACACGGGATCGAAAGTATAAGAATTTACAAAACTATGAATAAAGTTTTCTAAATTCCTCTCAGCCTTCTCTACCATGTCGAAACGGCGATCTTCATGAGGAGTCGCTCCCCTTCGGTCAGCGCCGTGCCCACTGGCGAAGGAAGACATGATGGCCCGCTGAGCCCGTATCTGACTTAGCAGCTGAACCCTCAGAGGCTGGGTAATCAAAAGTGCCTTATGAAAGCACTCAATCTTGTCCTCCGCTGCGTCATGCATTGTCGGAGTCATCTTTGCTGGATAAGGAGGAATGTCATCGAGCACGGATATGAAGATCATCCGGAGCTAAATGGAGCCGATGGGGTGAGGAGATTGTCACACCCGTTTCCCAGTAGACGAAAACGGTGACGTGGCAAGCCCACAACATATTTATCCAGAGAAGGTCATTCCCTAAATAAATATACTAAGCGTATTGAAACAATAATACAAGAATAAATAGAGACTGTAAAACTTTTCAACAAATATCTTTATTTACATTCAACTTCCAATATTTACAAATACATGAGTTTATGTTGGAAAGTAAACACGATAAGGAAAATGTCTAAACAAGTGGCATACATAAACTGAAGAAAAATGAAGCTGAGCTAGCCCTGAGCAGCTATTTGGTTGTATTCCTCCTTTGTGCCTTCAACTTCCTCCGTCTCGACCTTATTTGACGAACATTTCAAGAGAAGAAAAGTGGATGGAATGCCCGATAGCGAACTAGCACTCGGTAAGTCCCAAAGATAGGTAAGAGTACAGAAAATGACAAGTGTAGAATATATATAACAAGTAAGAGTATATGATCATGGGTAAATATATGTACTATAGGTCTCTATATGGTCACTATGTTAACGTTAAGTTCCAAGTGTGAAGTCAACACAGCCGTAGAAGTATTCACGAGCTTAAGAGTGGGGCCCCAGGAGCAAGAAAACACGGGTCGATTTCATGTGTTAGTATCGGGGCTTTAGGCCATGGATGAGTCAACCCAACTGATATTTGAGTAAAATAAAAAAAGAGATTAATACGGGACTTCTGAAGCTCCGTTGGATTCACACAAGAAACTATCCCAAGTACCCCGAGTATAATATATTATAACTGGTTAATATACTTAATTGGTTTGATTGATTGATTAACATGTCTTGATCGAAACCATAGATTACAAAAGGTGTAAAATGTATTCAAGTGAGTCGAATAATATGCGAGTCATAACAATTGCAATCTTAGTTTGAGTCAAGCAGGTTCGAGTAGTTTGGGTTCGAGTACATATTCGATTTTAGATTCGAGTTAGGTTAGAGTTCGAGTTTGTGTTCGAGTTCGAGTTCAAGTTTAGATTCGAGTTTGGATTCGAGTTCATGTCTTTTTCATAGGAATTGCTATAAATTGTTAGAAATCTTATGTTCGGGAGAAATCGGCAACTGCTGCATATGGACAGCAGGATTTGTGCCTTTATCTAAGACAATTGCTATTGACAACTCCGTTAAGTTGTCTAACCTGAATAGACAAGCACTCACTTTCTCTGGCTCCCTAAGGCTGAAGAGAATTGATCCCGCTTAAACCTATATTAATCTAGAGTACTTAGTATTGTTTGCATATCTCGAGGGGTTTTTATGAAAAATACTTTAATATAATTTAAAAATAAACTTCGAGGGTGATTTATAATATTTAGGGTTTTCATGAACACGTATTTTAATTGTTGTGGTGTTTTGGTGATAAAACCTAGCTTTTTGAAGTTTATGGTATTTTTATGAAAACCAGCTCTTTTGGAAACTTGGTGGTATTTTATTAAAAATTCTAATCTTTCATTTTAAAAATATAGTTTCTTAATATATCTTTATTGAAAATACGAACTCATATTTTTATATAATTTCCAAAATTTAATATTTATTTAGAAAATTCGAATTTCTTAAAAACCGTATTTTTATTTCCTTTCGAGACCGAATACTCTGTGAGAAGTTCTGCATCTCTCTCTACTAATCCAAGAATGTGCGATAATCCGCACCATCCATTAACGGATCCCCTAACGAGAGTTGTAGAGACGTAATTGCCAAGGATTTCAAAATATCAATCAAAAGAAACCCATTTTGTAAAGGTGTTGTATTTTAATAAAAAGGTTATCCTTTAAATTAGCTATATGTTTAGAATATTATGCTATGTAACCATAGTGTGCGTGTGGGGTAGGACGTTATCCCATGAAGTTTTCCTAAAGGTATCTTTTTAACAATTATTGAAATGAGGGTTATACTAAACTATATAGTACTTTAATGAAAAAGTTCATTATATATTTGTTTCACATGAAATTTTGGTTAAACTAAAAACTAAATGATGGGAAATAAGATTAAGATTAATATAGGATGGTAGTTTGATCTAGGTTGCTTATCAAGTGGAATACAAAAATTAAAAAGAAGATTACATCGGAGATAATTCCACTTTTATCGATTTGTTTTGAGGTGGAAAAGGATAGAGATGAATGGACTTACATGTTTAGGTGGTTAGCAAGATAAAAAGGAAGCTTTCGGGTGTCGTGGCGTTGTTGGAAATACTCCAGTTGTCGAGTTTGGCTTGCTACTCTACTTGGTACTTAGAGAGTTTTAGAGAATATTTGCAAGAATTTTCAGAATGGGGAAGAGCTAGGGCATGGCATGTATTTATAGTGAAGAATTAGGGTTTGAGAATTAAAAATGTGAATTAAAATAATTTGAATGGTGTTAAATGATGAATTGAAGAGTCTCTGTTTGATTGCAGGAAAATAAAACAGTGCAGGGGAGTTAAGGGGAGTTGAAAGGACAAGTGTGCAAAGCACGGGGGGATTTGGCTTCATCATGACCGTCGGCGCCGACCATTTGATGAGTTTGGGCGGTCGGATTTGGTTAGGTTGTCTCGAGATTCGTGCCATGTGTCAAGTTGGGTGTGTACACCTCATTACACCTGTTTGATTTTTCTGAAACCTTTTGTTTCTCCGGGTATTGCACGTGCAACTCTTGGGCTTTCGAAAAAGTAAAAAGAAAAATCTAAAAAATAATTGTGTCTGATGAGAATCGAACACACAGGCTGTGTCACAGTAGTGCAGAGGCTTTACCAGTGAGCCACAAGTTGCTTCTTGTTTTTATTTAAGAAAAATAACTTTTAGCTCTTATAAAGGCTATAATACCCTTTTCTGTATAAAAACAAGAAATTTCTGTACAGGAATTTCAGAGTCGTTACAGAGATCCTCTACGAGTCAGGAGCTCGTGCATCATCGTATCGCATTGGTCATCTGTGAGAGCGGGATTCACCAAGCATGCAGCAAAACGAGGAACAATTTCCTCGATAGGCATCTCTCATGGCTGTTGATGAGCATGTGGACGATTGCAAGCCATGACTCTTCTCTGTTAAAATGATTCTCTGAAAGTGAGAGAGAAGAGGAAAACTGCTTCAGATTATAAAAATAGGCATTTAAGTCTCGGCACAGAAAATGTTGTGCATGGTGGAACTATTTCTAAGCTCTGACAAAAGAAGGCATTGGAAAAAAAAGTTTAACTCAGGAAAAGCACAGAAAGAAGGTGAGAAGAAACCTTCATCAATGAGGCAGCGCCTCACGTGCTCCACACGTGAGCGCCAGAGCTGGCTCCCTATAGGATTAAATCCTACAGCGGCGCCTCACATGAAGTTCACGTGAGAGCCGACGTGCAAAACACGAGGTGCCTGTTATATAAGAAATAATTTTTAAGTGGCGCCCACGTGCACAACACGTGACTGCCGGCGCCCAAATTAAAAGCAGGTAGAATTAATTCTATATGGGGGATATTTCTCTAAAATCTGGGATATTCTCTGTTAAACAGAGCCGTTGGATCAAAGATTCAATGATGATGATAAATTATCAAATAATAGAATTAAATTCTATTAAGAGAAAATATCTCCTTAATCTTTCTAAGTGAGAAAGATATTCTCAGTTGGACAAAAATCCAATAATAGAATTGAATTCTGTTTTGGGAATATATTTCCCCAATCTTTCTAAACAAAGAAAGATTGCTCTCTATTTTCCTTAGATTAATAATCCAACGGTGATTAAAAATCACCGCTTGATAGAATTAAATTCTGTGTATGGGCAAATTTTCCCAATCTTGTTAAAAACAAGAAAACATAATTTATGAAACAAAAATCACTAGATCAAAGATCCAACGGTGGATAAAATTCCCCGAGTAAATTTTGAGACCAATTAAATTAATTGGTATCTCTCAAATGAGAGATTTTCTCAAACTAATTAACAATTCGCCTCTACTATATAAAGACCCGAGACTTCAAGTCTCAGGGAACTGGGGAGACACAGAGATATAGAGGATTGACTCTATAAATTTCTCCACAAAAAGAAAATAGATAATTTAATTCTCAAAAGAAGAAGAAGATCTCCCTCCTTTCAAATTCTAGGTAAAGAAAAACACAGAGATCAAAACATCTCCTTTACCTATGTAAGGGTTTAGCTCTTCTCAAAGAACTTAGTTCTTTCTCTGGATCTAAGATCCACAAGATAAGTCTCCCACAAGTTGAGAATTTAATTCTCATCGGGAAGATCTTGTTCTTGAGAATCAAAAATTCAGGGGAGAACATGGAGAAGATGGAGTCTATAATACTCCAGAAACTTAGTTCCTTCAAATCAAGAACTTAGTTCTCAAATAAACTCAATCCCAGATTCTCAAAATAAAGATCTTGGTGATCATTAATGGTCAAAATGCCATTAACAAAGATTCAATCTCTAAAAAGAAAAAGAACCCAGCACCTCACATGAGAAGCACGTGAGCACTCAAGGCTAAGTTACATAGCGCCTCACGTGAAAAACACTTAAGCACCCAAAAGATACCTCCCTAATAGAAGGCTAGCGCCTCACGTGCTTCCTACGTGGGTGCCCAAAGCAGCGCCCAAATCAGAAGGCCAATGCCTCACGTGAAATACACGTGAGCGCTGAGTAAAGTGCTTAGCACTTTATATGCAGCCAAAATGGCTGAGTGCTTAGCACTGATTGGGCAGCGTCTAGCGCCTCACGTGAAACACACGTGAGCACCTAACAAAAATGAGACAACTCCGCATGTGCTCCTTACGAAGACGCCATACAAAAATGCTTAGCACTATATATTTTGTCAAAATGACTAAAGTGCTTAGCACTTATTGGGCAGTGCCCATGTCTGAGCGCCACGTGAGACACATATGAGCACCACAGCTCCAAATAAGTGCTTAGCACTTCTGTATAAATGGAAAAAGGGGCTAGGCAAACAGAACCCAAATAAGTGCTTAGCACTTTTGAATTAAAAAAAGACCGAGCAGACCAAGCCCAAATTGGCTAAGTCCCTCTGGAGTCAATTGCAACGGAGCCTAAGTGCTTTGTTGTTTGATCTCAACAAAAATTTGATGATCCTTATAAACATTTCTAAGTTGATCTTAGTCTCAAATAAGACTAACGTATCCTTAGTAAAAAATAAATTAAGCCCAAATGCTCATATATTTATGTTGATCTTAATCTCAAACTAGATTAACGGTCCTTAAACAAAACAAAATATTTTTGAACTAAGGGAACATACAACCTAAGTTCAAAACCCAGATCTAAAATTTTTGGATTTGGACTAATCCGTGCTTTACGGGCGACGACATAAATTAGTTTCCGTATACAATCCACGGGCAACCCAAAATAAAAAAAATAATACACGACACGAAGTGAACTTCTGGAGCAGGAGAAACTTATTATCGTAACGCGGTAACGTAATTAATTACAGGGGCTTGCGCCTGGATGGAAAAGTCCCCACAATAAAAAACCTCTTATAAATGAGGGGGAATCTGATAAAGTCTGCTACAACGGACGCATCTATCCAAATCTCCGATATACGGTGCCATAAATCAAGTTGGTATCTTCGGAGAGGTAGGTGGATAAGTCCAAATAGTATCTGCCCTAAATTCAGGCCAGACGTCCCAACATCTCGGTCCGGTCATTCGGCGGTGAACAGATTCTGGCACGCCCGGTGGGATCTTTTTCTCTTTCCACTCCACACTTTGGATTCGAGGTATTGAAACTTGGTGTCTTGCTCTTGTGCTAGAAAATCAATTGCTTCTTAATGCACTGCATGCAACAGCATCTTCCGCTCCACCCCAACTGGAGGAGTTACCTATAGGCCCAACACGGCCTTTATTTTCTCAATGTCGGTAGGGCAGGTCACCCAAGCCACTACCAGACTGTTCTTTGGGACCATGCTCTCACCTGTGAGTTTTGGCACCTCAGCGCCGCAAGAAGAAACTTCTAGAAGGTCGGTCTTCGATCGACTGGCAACTACAACGACCCCTCACAACGGGTCGTCCAAATCTTGCGTCTCAGTCTTCAATAGGCTAAGAAAGAATTCAAATGGGCCCGTAAAGAAACTCGTGATACCAGAAGGAGCTATCCCAAAACGGCGAGCTCTCCCTACTCCTACTGCAGGTGAAGCCGTCAAAGGTACTTCCCCCATCAGGCGATCAGTCTTCGAAAGATTGGTCGGCCCTTCTCAAACTTTAACAAGGACGTCGGTTTTCAACAGGCTGGCGCCGATTGAAGCTCCTTAGTAAAATCAGGGGCATGATAAAGTCGCTTTCAATACTAAGGCGGTCCCTTCAACAAGACACGCTCGATGTCGCCACTGGCGCTGAGTGAGAGAAGCCGGGGGCAACTCCCCCTCTGGACATACCCCGTCGGCTCTAATGGTGGAGGTCGACACTGTTGTTCTAACTAGAAATAGTTTTGCGCCGCTTAGGCGGGTGCATAAAAATTCCCCAACGGTGGTGCTAAAGAAATCTCCCCCACATGCAAAAGTTACAGTGCAGGCATAACCAGAGCGGCCTTATTAGCAGCTCTCCTCGCAAATTCATAGGGTCTGGCGAAAAGTCCAAGACTCCGTGAATGACCAAAATTATTCTCGTCGACCAAAGAAATCGAAGGTTCGGAAAGAAAAGGACCAATCCTCTGCCATACAATGGGAGACTTCTCTTAAACAGGTGCCTGTTACAACGAATCCTTCAACTCTAATCTCTCATAAAAGAACGAGGCTGGAAAAAACTCTACCTTCCGCGGAAAATTCCAAAGGCGATGGATCTAAACGCCCCAAACCTGGGGGTATTATCGTCTATACGGTTTATATGACCAATGGGCAATAAGGGAGACCAATGGGCAAGAAGGGAGCCGTGGTTCGGTGAATCACCGACCGCAAACTCGATCGCTGACAAAGTCTCAGGAGCAACAACAAAAGCTCCAAGAGATGCTGAATAAAATAACAACACTTATCGGACAGAAAGAAAGTCCGGATAAAGCGGCCGAACATCGACAAGAGCAAGAGACTGATATAGAGTTTCTGCGAAGGGTGCTGGAGAGAAAAGACAAAGAACTTGCTGATCAAGCTGCCAATATGAAGTGGATGGCTCTCTTGTTGCAGGACATGGTTGGAATGATGATCCAATCAGAACCCCCGGCCGAAGATCCTCCAATAATCATCGAGGATGACAGGGAGGAAACATCAAACCCTCATCCGGCCTTGTCATCAGCTAAGGAGGAAACAATGTCTAAGACAACCCTTGATGATTACATTGCTCAACAAATAAGGGATCATCAAGCTAATGAAACCACCGGCCAAATTGTCAGAACCGGACGAACGTATCCAGGCTGGTATGATCAAATCAAATACCCGCCGGGATATACGATCCCTAAGTTCCATGTATATAAACGAATAGGCAAACCTCACCAGCATGTCGGGCAATTCAGAGCTCTGTGCAGCAACACTGGAGGCAACGATAAACTGTTACTTCGCTAGTTCATTGGCAGCCTGTCAGCAACAGCCTTCGAATGGTACTCGGAGCTCTCGAATGGTACTCGGAGCTCTCAAATGACTCCGTGAAAACATTCGCAGAGAAGGAACTTGTAACAACTCCAATTTTAATGTACAGAAAATTCATTTAAAAGTTAATGAACAAATGGAGTATTTGCAATCCTGTGTACACTATAAGTATTTGAATTGCTTTTGAACAGCAAGAAATAACTTGTAGCTCATTGGTAAAGCCTTGCACTGCTGTGACGTAGCCCCTGTGATCGAATCCTCCCAGCCATATTATTTTTTATTGATTTTTCTTTTAAACTTTTAGAAGCCTAACAGTTTGTACGTGCACTATACGTAAAACGAAAATTCACAGATTAAACAAGCATGTGCATTAGGCTAGTTGAAGCGACGGGGACGCGTGGCCAAAATCTCACCATCACTCACCGGATTTGGACCGGCGAGATGAAGGCTAGAACCGGCACCGCCGGGCCCCTCGTAGGTAATACCCATTTTTTCTTGTTGCCCTAACCCTTTGGCCTCCCTCCTTAACCCCTGTACTGTTTGTTTTTATTAAAAATAAACAGAGAATTAAAAAGTGGCATTAAACCAAAATTTTAATGCAATTTAATTCTCAAATTCATCACCCTAAACCCTAATTTTCCTTATAAATACCACACCACATTTCACCCATCCTCATTCAGAATTTCATTACAAAAACTCTCTAAAATTTCCAAGTCCTAAGTTGTGCAAGTGTAGTTAGCAAGATGAGAAGTTCCGGCGAAGTTTCGGGAAGAATCCGGTGACGAAACGACTCCCCAACGGTTCCAAAAGCTTCTTCCATCTCCCCTCTTTATATATAGCCTGTAAGTCCCCTCTCCCATTTTCTTTCGCTATTCTAAAACTTCTCCTTTTCAAAACTCGTCGGAAGCGGAGTTATTCCGACTTCCGACTCTCTTTTCTATCAAAATATAATTTCTCTTAAACAATAAATTACCATATCTTCTTATAATGTTTAATAAATATAATTAAACACATTAGAACAAGTTTCATCTCAAAATAATTCATGTTGCAATTTTTATTTTACTTTTATAGTAAAATACCATCATGTTATATACAACTTATAATTGTTCAATTTAACCGTATTAATTTTAGAAAACTCACGAGGTAATGACCTATCTCATAACAACACACATCTTTGATATAACACGATGAATTTTGGGACTCTAGTTTATGGGAAAATACGATTTTACGAATAAATACCCTGAACATTCAAAAAACCGTATTCTTTAAAAAATGTGTTAATTAAATTCCTTGCAATTGCGCATCTACAACCCATTTTGGAGAACCCCGATCGGGATGGTGCAGGTTATCGCACATCCTCGGGCCTAGTAGAGCGAGATGCAGACCTCCGCAAGGAGCATTCGATCTCGATAGAATTTTTAATGCAATTTTTAAGAAAATGAGATTTCTACAAAATAAATAAAATTTATTTTTATATATAAATATATATATGAATATTATCAAAAGATCTATTTTAAATATATTATACAAATATTCCATGTTTTCTAAATCAAAGGAATCGCTATTTCGTACAACTACCTTTACAACTCAATACTATTCCAAGTTTACACTAAAATACCATATACAATGAAAACCAGGTTCTACTCACTAGAAAATTTCACTTTTATAAAATATACATCTATAAAAACCCTAAAGACAATAATTAAATTCTTAAGATGTATTTTGAAAATATATCAAACTATTTTTACATAAACCCCCCTCAAGTTATGTTAATTTACAATAAGGAGAATGTGTGTGCTTGCCTATCTAAGGTAGATGTTCCCCTCCGAAAGACGGCGCGACGTGAAAACGTCTTGCCTGAGATTCGGGGCATATGCTATTTGGTTTTATCCGTCTACCTCTCCGAAGATGCCAAGTTGATTTATGGCACCGTGTACGAAGGTTTAGACGGATGCAGCCGATGTAGCAGATTTCGTCAGATTCCCCCTCATTTGAGGGGTTTTTGATTATGGGGACGCTCTTCCCTGCAGGTGCAAGCCCCTGCAGTTAATTACGCTACCTTGTCGCGGTAACAACTTTCTCCTTCTCCAGAATTTCACTTCGTGTCGCGTGTGTGTTTGCTTTGTTTGTGGTTGCCCGTGGATTGTATACGGAGACTAATTTATGTCGTCGCCCGTAGGACGTGGATTAGTCCAAATCTGTATTTTCTTAGATTTGGGTTTGGGGTTTTGGTTTGAGAATACGTTAGCCGTATTTGAGGCTAAGACCAACTCAAACGTTTGTTAAGGATACGTTAGTCCAGTTTGAGACTAAAATCAACTTAACGGGATCGTTTAGATCTGACAAGAGAGCGTTTGGGCTCTATTGTTCCAGTATAGGGACGTAGTGGTCCATTGCATGTATGGCCGTTGGGACCCGTCACCTCTCTGACGACGTTGAAGGATTACAACGACAGACGTCAAAGGGGTTCAGAGATGTACCCTTGAACCAAAGTTGATTGAGGGATCTATAGTCCAATTTGGGACTAAGGTCTGTTTGAAGGTTTAAGGATACGTTAGCCATGTTTGAGGCTAAGATCAACTTAAACAGGATCGTTTAGATCCGACAAAAAAGCATTTGAGGGCTCTATTGTTCCAGTTTAGGGACGTAGTGGTCCATTGCCAGTTTAGGGACATGGTGGTCCATCGCCAGTTTAGGGACATGGTGGTCCATCGTTCCCGTTTTGGGGACGGATATTAGTTTAAGGATGCATTAGTCTATGAGTTTAAGGACCCCACAGTCCATATTGATGTGTTTAAGAACGCATTAGTCCATGAGTTTAAGGACGCATTAGTCCATGAGTTTAAGGACCCCACAGTCCGTATTGTTGGTTTAAGGACGCATTAGTCCATGAGTTTAAGGACCCTACAGTCCGTGAGTTTAAGGACGGTTAAGTCCGTATATCGGTTTAAGGACGCTTAAGTCCATGAGTTTAAGGACCCCACAGTCCGTATGGATGTGTGGTTGTCGGGACCCGTCACCTCTCTGACGACGTTGAAGGATTACAACGACAGATGTCAGAGAAGTTCGGAGATGTACCCTTGAACCGGATGTAAATTGATTTAAGAGAGCATTTGTGCTCAGTCAATTTAATTTGAGGACTTACGGCCAGGCTTGGGCTAAGTCCAGTTGAAGATGTTCAACATTTTCATTTATCTTTGGCCTATTAGGCCTATGCTAGGGCTTTGCCTTTGCAATGCATTTTATTTTGGCCTATAAGGCCTATTTGATTTGGGCTCTGTCCCTTTATTTTTATGATGCAGAGCATTTGTTTTGGTCTGACAGACCTTTGTTTGGGCTCTGCCCCTTTTTAAAATAATGCATGGCATTTTATTAGGCCTGTTAGGCCTTTTTTATTTGGGCTTGACCCTTCTTTTCAATAATGCAGTGCATTAGTTATCTGACAGTGGCCATGTGGCCTGTCAGGCGCTTTGCACCAATTAATGAGCGCAAGCGCATGTGGAGGTGACACGTGTCACGCTCTGGTGAGCGTAAGCACAGTCAGCACAGTGCGCTGCGCCAGCGCGCTGCGCTGTTGCGCTGCTGACACGTGGTGCGCTCTGGTGAGTTGCGCTAATTTAAGAG
This sequence comes from Agapanthus africanus, assembly GCA_030015575.1. Taxonomy (NCBI): domain Eukaryota; kingdom Viridiplantae; phylum Streptophyta; class Magnoliopsida; order Asparagales; family Amaryllidaceae; genus Agapanthus; species Agapanthus africanus. The sequence continues at coordinate 400,751,593 of CM057349.1, read as the reverse complement.
AGCAATGCTCTATTTTAAAAGCGTATAGCGCAAGTGGTTCTGGAGCTGACACGTGGCGCTCTCTGGTGGTTTGCGCCAACCCAAGAGCGCAACATTGCAGATTTACAAGTGCAAGGCACTATTTTAATATCTTGATCCAATTTTGGATTCAAGAAAAGAATCTTTTAAGATTCCAGAACCAGTGGTTCATCAAAAGGCGATGCCTTTATTATTATTATATTTTTTATTGAAAATCTTTGATCTTTTTCTTAGATCAATGATCTTTTCAGAAGAAATTCTTCTTTTTTATTCAAAGGGTTTTACTTTTTTCTCTTTTTGAGTTCTTCTCAAAATTCTTAGAAGAGTTCTCTGAATTCTCTCTCTATTTTCTTTCTTTATTTCTGTGTGTTTTAGATTTGGGGTCTAGGGGCCTTTATATAATGCCAATTAGTTTGTTAAATTAGTTAAAGAGATCTTTCTCTGAGTGATTTAGGGATTTTTCCCCACCGTCGGATCTTTGATCCAAGGACTTCTGTTTTACAGAAGACAATCTTCTTGTTTTAACAAGAACAAAAAGATCTTACTTGAATTTCAATTCTGTTTGGCGCAAACACACCCGCGCTTGACACGTGTCGTGCAACGCAACTGCGCTGACACGTGTCGCGCAGTGCAGAGCGCAGCGCAACTGAAGCGTTGCTTCCTTTAATTTTGTTTTAAATAGAGCCTTGCTCGATTGGGTACACTGCCTTGGACGCAGCGCTGACGTATCAGCTTTTGACACGTGGCGCGTTGCGCGCAACGCAAGAAATTTGAAGCGTTGCTTCAATTTTTGAATTTTTGAAATTCAAACAGAGCTTTGCTCTGATTGGGGGAAACAAATTCCCCCCCCACCGTTGCGCTCACGTGGCGCACATGTGAGTGCAGCGGTGGCAAGATCCTAGCCGTTGGATCAACTGAGGAGTTGAAGGGGCGCAAGCGCCTATAAATAGGACCCTTGATCCTCAGTAAATAGTTACCATCTTCAAGATTTTTAATTCTCAGAGCCCTGCTCTTGCTTTTAAGAACTTCAGAGCCTTGCTCTTGTTTTTCTCAAGAACTCCAGAGTTCAAACTTTAGAACATCTTAGGTAAAATTTAAATTAAATTAAATTAATTTTAATTAACAGAGCCTTGCTCTCATAGATCTTTGATCTAAAGAAAACCCCTTTGGGGTTTCACCAACAGAGCTTTGCTCTCAAGAATCTATAGATCTAAAGAGATCTTATTTCATGGGTTTTAACCCATGAACAGAGTTTTGCTCATGGACCAAATGTAGATCATTTTGATCTAAAAATGAAGAACTCTTAAGAGTTTTCATGGATCTTTAAGATCCAAAAATTTTTAATTTTTTTTTAATTTTTAAGAATTAACATCCCTTTGATGGATTTTTCCATCATTATCACAGAGCTAAGCTCTTTTAATTTTTAAGGAATTTTATTCCTTTCAGACCAGAGTTTGACAAGTGTCACTCTGTGACAGAGCTTTGCTCTGAAAGAGGAGATTTTCTCCTTGTCTCTAGGGATTTCTAGTTAATAAGAATATTCTTTTGGGGATCTCCTCATGAATTGACAGTCTCGTCCAATGATGGAGCTGTCTTATTAACTGATGCACTGTCATCCAGATTTTGTGGGTCCCCCTTTGGTCCTCTACCCACTGCATTGCAGTGTGGTACCACTTTTAAAGTTCCAAGCGTCAGAAATTAAAATTATAACACTGGCGGTTCACTTTTGTCCCTCCGCAGGAAACATGTCTGCTGATTTGTCTTTCCCGTTTGTTCGCTCAGAGGAAGGATTTCCCCAAGCACCAGTGGACCGAGAGGTGCGCGCTCTCATCAAGGATCATGACCCCGAGCACAAGAACCTTCACTTGTGGGGTAGGTGGTATATCGACATCATCAGGGGTCGCCGAAGCTTCGGTTCCGCTACGCCGTCTGAGCCCATCTCGTCGATCCCCTATGCGGATGAACCCCCGGTGAAGTATGCCGTGGAGGTCAAGAACTGGAATTCGGAGGATCTTCTTCATCCTGCGATTGGTGCCATTCCCGTGCAGCCGCCGCCGGCCATAGACATTTTGGGGAGGCGAATATGTCAGGGTGAAGCACGCCCTTGGGGACAGGCTTATAACATTGGATTGACCCCGCGACCACCCGCCGGATATTTGCAGTGGGCTAGGTACATCCTATCGGCGAAGAGAACTCATCTGATGAAGATTGGTTTGTACTCGGCAATCTACGTATCGCTTTTTGAGTACCCTTCTCCTCCCATGTGGTGGATTAAGGTTTTCATCGAACAATGGAATATCCCCACCCACACCTTCTTTATGACGGATAGGGAAGTCTCCATCTCCCTGGAAGAGTTCGCTGAGATCTCGGGTCTGCCGATGAGGGGGGAGCATTACGAGGAGCTGCTTCCTCCTGACGAATACGTCTACGCCACCAAGCCGCTGGTGTTTGACTTGACGCCGGAGAATGCCATTCAGCACCAGTTTCCGGGCTTGGTGAAGGTGCTGAACATATACGAAGGGCTTTATCTGGAATCGGGAGTCCGGGGAGTTAGTTTCGCATATTTTATCGCCCGCTTTCTTCGACCAGAGTTTCTATCGGAATGGAGCGAGAAGTTCGCCAAATTCGATGACCCTTTCGGCTTCGGATTGGATTGTCGACCAATATCGGAAGACGATCAAAAGGATTTTTATCTCCACGGCGCCGCCATCATGCCCTTTTCAGAAATCGCCGTCCCGGGCATGGGTGAGGAGACCTTCTTTTGGGGGTTCCTGGGATTGTGGTTGTGCAGCTTCGCGCTCCCCATGCACCCGCGCCACATGCGACCGTCCGTTTTCTACCCAGCGCATCGGATGGTGGCTGGCCTGCAGTTGACAATAGGAATCGCCGGGTTGGCTCACTTATACAATGGACTTAGCGTGGCGGCGGACGCTAATGAACCCGGGGAGCAGCCTGCTAATTTTTCGATGCACTACTTCACCTCTTGGATGGAAATGCATGTGCACGGGGTGTTCGGCGTCCATAAGATCCCTTCGTTTTTTGAGAGGTGCAGACTCCCAAGAGTCATGCGGCTGATCGGCGCCTTGATCATGGTTGCGCCTCCGCGGGAGGCTAGGGGGTTGCTCCTCCGTCCACACCTGGTCGGAGCGAGGATTTCTTTTATGGATAAAGTCATAACTATCAGCTCAGAAACCTCTAAGTTGGTGGTGGCGCTGCGTGACGACTTCAAGGACGGGGCCTCCGTACTGAAAGCCCGGGAGATTCTTCACCTCTACTCCATTCGGCCGGGCTACCTGGTGTTCAGGCAGAAGGAGACGGCGCTTTTCATGAGGTATAACCCCCACCGGTTCGCCCAACAATCAAGCTATCACCAGGGGATCCCGCTGGAGGCGTTTTTGGAAGAGCCCGTGGCCAGCAGGGAGGGGATACGGAGCGCGATGCACCATTTCATGCGACTGAACACGGGCTCCTACTTCTTCATCAGCGAGCTAAGCTGCGTTCCCAAGGTCCTCAACGTGTACGTGGCTTGGTACGCGCACGCAATGGGTCCAATTATCCACTTGGAGAAGCGCATGCTGGTTGACCGCAAGGGTGCGCCTTCCGGCGGCGACCGTAAGGCTCGCCTGAAGCCAAGGACCCCGGTCGTTCCTCCGCTGAAAGATGCCGGAGCTGGGCCACCACGCGTGCTGAGCCCTCCGCGTGGATTGCCGCTCTGTGATACTGTGGATGCGCCACCAGCGCCCCTTGCTCCAGTGGAGACGGTAAATGTGGTTTCGCCGGAGTCCGGCGTGGGCACGGATATTGGGACCCGCCGCCCTAAGTTGCCTGCAAAGCACAAGTCGATCTCGGGTGCACCCAGGGCTGGCGGGCAGAAGAGGAAGAAGAAGTCGCTCCTCTCTCTCGTTGCTATCCTCAGTTTAGAGCCTCAGGCCCCTCTTACCGAAGGCATAAGCGAGTATGGCAGCAATAAGGGCTTCTCGGTAGATCCAGCAGACACCGATCTGGCGGCCGCCATTGCGGCTTCTGAGCGATCAGCCACACTCGAAGCGTGGTTGGCTAAATTAGCTCAAGCAGGTAATCATTAGTTGCACTCTTCGTCATTTCCTCGCATTTTATCATTATCTTTGACTAATGCTTTTCCCCTTTTTAACAGGTGTCACTACTGAAGAAGCTATCGCTGCCTCTCTAAAAACCTTCCAGGAGGAGGAAAAGAAGCGCGCTTTATTGGGCGTTGGTACGTCTTGCCTTATTAAGTTTTTGTCCTATTTTCTGATGGCCAACCTAACCTTCTTCCTTCGTCTCTTTGCAGGGGTTGCGCCAGCTGATGCGGGGACTCTCCCCGGGCCAGCTACTGAAGTCCCGGTCTCTTCGGGGCTGCCGCGAGAGTCTCAACTCGAAAAGTCGGTGAGGGATGCCTTGAAGGATTTGGAGGCATCTCTATTCACGGACGATGACGCCTCGATGAAGGAAGCTTCGAAGAGGTCCGTCTTGACGGCTCGGGAGGAGAGAAAGCGGTTGAGGTGCGAGGCGAAGGCACGCAGAGCTGCTTTGGCCGTAGGAGCGGGCCCAAGCACCGTTCCTCGTGCTGATACTCCCTCGGAAGAGCCCCCGGTTGCTTTGTTTACCGCTCACAGATGGGCGGTGCGTGCAGCTCGTGAGGCTAACGACCAGTCCACCTCAGGTAACGTGTCTTTCAAGATTTTGATGTAAGAATTGTAAACCTGTCGGTTCTTATATATCTTTTCCTGCAGGGCCAAGTCCAACCGAAGGGGAGGCGGAAACCGTCGAACCTAAGGGGACAGAGGAAGAGGCACCGGCTGAACCCGAGCCGACGGTGGGCGACGTCGCCGGGGTTGCTGGACCTGAGCTGGGGGCTGAGGAAACTGCACCAGAGAAGGTCGTTGATGCCGAGCCCGAGGTAGCGGCAAATGAGACGATTGCTACAACCGAGCCTGGGGCAATGACGGACGGAGCACCTGAGACCGGCGACCCCATGGCGACGGCGGACGAGACAGCAGCGACTGCCGAGCCCGAGAGAGTAGCGGGTGAGACGGGCATGACTCCCGGGGACAAGCCAGCCGCTCTTCCTCAAGAGTCTGGCAATGCTCCAATCATTGCTCTCCCCGTCTATGGACCTTCGCCGTCTCCTGGCCGTGCGAGCACGACGACAGCCCCCGTAGAGTCGGGTGATGAGGCCACGGGGGGTGGACTCATGTCGATGGAGGAGGAAGACGCCTCCGTTTCGGCTGGCAGCTCATCAGGTAAATTTCGAGTTACTGTCCTTTTTTCTTTATCTTGCAATCCTTCCCGTCAGGTTTATCTTTGTTTTTAACACAGGTGCGGCCAGTGCTGACGCTCCATTGCTCGAGGGAGCGCCGTTAGCTACTGCCTTGGCGATGGCCACCTCTCAGCCTTCTCTCGTACCATCACAGATGCTGGAAGGTATGGATTCGTGACCCATCAGTTTCATCTTTCGGCCGCATGATCTATGTACTAATGTTGTACTATTGCGTCTTTGCAGGAGTGCTTTTTGATCACCTCTACCAGGTGTTGCACCCGCACTTCTCCTTCCCATCTGAACTCGCTTCTTCCTCCAGTGGCGTTGGTGAGTATAGTTTCCAATTGATGCCTTCTTTTTTTAGTAATGGAATTATTTCTGACTCTCCCTCGTCCTGATTGCAGTGCTACAAATCGAAGGAGGAGACGAAAGATCGGTCGCGCCACCGGCCCTCCTGGCTTTGCCGCCTGCTGCAGCTGGTATAGTAAACTATCCCATCGATGACTTTTTCATATTTCTTGAACCGTCATCTGATCATATTTTGTTCTTTCAGTTGTCGTTCCGATTCCGGCGCCCTTTGAGTCTCGCGTCATAATGCCGGCAGGCCCCTTCCTGATACGTCCGTTTTCAAAGGGTGCCGTAATGAGTTTGGGCATGCTGAGCGGATACGTCGAAGAGCTTGACGCGGACGCTCCCCCATCTGCTGCAGATTTCGCTGCGGAGGTTAACCCGATGTTGGCGGCGCTTGTAAATTTTCACGATGAAGGCGTCGTCGAGCTTTGGGTTAATCACTGCAGCGAAATCGAGGTCCGCCTGCATCAATCAGAGTTTATGCGCCCTGCTCCCTAAACCTTAGCCGCAAGCAAACAACGAGCAGCATGGATCGAACAAAGCGCTTCTTACTTCCGCCACTTGGAACAAGAAGCGGCTTTAAGGTTGAGGGAATGCCAAGAGACGGTTCATCTGCGTGCTGAGGTTGAGGCGAACGCTGCCCAGGTGAAGGCTATCTTCGAGGGCTTTCTGGAATGTATCTCTATTGGGCTAACACTGAAGTGGAAGCTCGATGCCGCCGAGCGTGATGCCCAAGGCCGCGAAGCAGCTTAGCAAGCAGTTGGGGAGCAGCTTTCATCCTTCTTGCAGCAGCGGGCTCAAGTGGAAGCAGAACTGGCGGTGACAGCCGATCAAGAGAAGGCATGGAAAGAAGTGCGCGAGCAATTGATAGAGCTATTTAAGACGCTTCCTTCCCAGTAGTTGCCTTTGTATCAGTTATACACTTGTAATAATTTTTTTTTTTTTGAATAAAATGTACACATTCTTTATTCTTTTATACGATTCGCCTTGTACTTAATTGAATTCATGAATAAAGATGTACACATTTCCTTTTGCAATGTCTTGTGTCATCTATGCTCCTTCTTCTTTCTTTTATTATCAGTACGTTGCCTTAATAAACCTGGTTGACAGATAATAGAGCAAGCATCTTGGTTTCTTCAAGAGACAGCGATGGCTTAGGCCGCAGGTTCAGATTTGCTGCCTAAAACTTTTCAACTCTATGAGCTGCGAGGGTCTCATAGAGACTTTTCACCCTACGGATCGAGAGGATCTCGTAGGTGTATTTTCTCCTTAGGAATCGTGAGGACTCCTAAGTGTGTTTTCTCTTACAAATCGTAAGGATCTTATATGAGAATTTTCCTTTTTACGAGTCGAGAGGACTCGTAAGCGGTTGTTTCCCTCCTTGTCGAGATTCGACTTTGGAGAGTGAGACCCGTGAATAGTATGCAAGAGATCATTTTAGACCGACTTGCAGGATCCCAGTGCTTAGGAAACAAGTTTTTTTTAATCCCTGCTGCCTAAGGCTTTATCTTGCAAGTCGAGACGAATCGGGAAGTCCTCGCGAAGACACTAATTTCCTCACGAGTCGAGACGAATCGAGCAGCTCTCGTCAAGGACACTAATTTCCCTGAGTTGAATTATTTTGTCGAGGACGCTGGTTTCCTCGAGGTTGAAACGAATCGAAGTGCTCCCGCAAAGACACTGGTTTCTCTGCGGGTCGACGCGGATCAGGAAGCTCTCATCAAGGATGCTAGTTTCTCTGAGTTGAGGAGGTTGCCAAGGACACTGATTTCCCTGGAGTTGAAACGAATCGAAGTATTCCTGCAAAGACACTGATTTCTCTGCGGGTCGACGCGAATCAAGATGTTCTCGTCAAGGACACCAGTTTCCTTGAGTCGAAGTATTTTGCCGAAGACACTGGTTTCCTTGGGGTTGAAACGAATTGGGGTATTCCTGCAAAGATGCTAGTTTCTCTGTGGGCCGACACGAATCAAGAAGCTCTCATCAAGGACGCTAGTTTCCCTGAATTTAGGTATTTTCCAAGGAAACTGATTTCCCTGGGGTTTGAAACGAATCGAGGTGTTCCTGCAAAGACACTGGTTTCTCTGCGGGTCGACATGAATCAAGACGTTCTCATCAAGGACACTGGTTTCCCTAAGTTGAAGTATTTTGCCGAGGACACTGGTTTCCTCGAAGTTGAAACGAATCGGAGTATTCCTGCGGAGACACTGGTTTCTCTGCGGGTTGACGCGAATCAAGAAGCTCTCATCAAGGACACTAGTTTCCCTGAATTGAGGTATTTGCCAAGGACACTGATTTCCCTGGGGTTTGAAACGAATCGAGGTGTTCCTGCAAAGACACTGGTTTCTTTGCGGGTCGACGCGAATCAAGACGTTCTCGTCAAGGACACTGGTTTCCCTGAGTTGAAGTATTTTTCTGAGGACACTGGTTTCCTCGAAGTTGAAACGAATCAGAGTATTCCTATGGAGACACTGGTTTCTTTGCGGGCCGACGCGAATCAAGAAGCTCTCATCAAGGACGCTAGTTTCCCTGAATTGAGGTATTTGCCAAGGACACTGATTTCCCTGGGGTTTGAAACGAATCGAGGTGTTCCTGCAAAGACACTGGTTTCTCTGCGGGTCGACGCGAATCAAGACATTCTCGTCAAGGACACTGGTTTCCCTGAGTCGAAGTATTTTTCCGAGGACACTGGTTTCCTCGAAGTTGAAATGAATCAGAGTATTCCTGCGGAGACACTGGTTTCTCTGCGGGCCGATGCGAATCAAGAAGCTCTCATCAAGGACGCTAGTTTCCCAGAATTGAGATATTTGCCAAGGACACTGATTTCTTTAGGGTTGAAACGAATCGATGTATTCCTGCAAAGACGCTAATTTCTCTACGGGTCGACGCGAATCAAGATGTTCTCGTCAAGGACACTGGTTTCCCTGAGTTGAAGTATTTTGCTGAGGACACTGGTTTCCTCGAAGTTGAAACGAATCGGAGTATTCTTGCGGAGACACTGGTTTCTCTGCGGGCCGACGCGAATCAAGAAGCTCTCATCAAGGCCACTAGTTTCCCTGAATTGAGGTATCTGCCAAGGACACTGATTTCCCTGGGGTTGAAATGAATCGATGTATTCCTGCAAAGACGCTAGTTTCTCTACGGGTCGACGCGAATTGAGGTGGTCTCGCCAAGGACACTGGTTTCCCTGAATCGAGGATGCTACCAAGGACACTGGTTTCCCTGTGGTTGAGATGATCTCTGGTGGTCTCTCAGGTTTTATATGAGTTACCGTCAACACCGTGAAGTTAGAAATTTGATCTTTGCTTTGTTTGCTGGCACTGCGTCTGTTGTATCGAGACGAATGCCACGGTTATCTCTAGGCTGTTGGTGAGCCGTCGAGATTTGGCTTCGCTTCCTGGCGGAGCCTGTTGGGAAGGTATGGTTCCCTCTTTGTTTATGCCCTTGGATTGTATACAGGGATCGATGTGATCTCACCTGTAGGGCGAAAGTTTCATCATCATTTTATATTGTTGTTTTATTTCCGCGATGCTCTATCATTTCAGCTTTTATATCGCGAAGGTCACGATTGCCCAATCATTTCGGCTATTTTTCGCGGTGCCCAATCATTTCGGCTGTTTATTTTATTTTTACTCGCTGCTTTTTATTGCGAGTTGTCCAATCATTTCGGCCATTTTGTATGCATGCGTTTTTACTTGCTGCTTTTTATTGCAAGTTGCCCCATCATTTCAGCTATTTCGTATGCATGCGCGGCTTGCTGGCTTTTTGCCATAAGCATGGAATTAGACACCGATTTCGGCATCAGCACCGCTACAACTGGGATATTACCAGGAGCGAATCATCATTTGCCTCTGTCGATGTCGAACAAAGGTGGCTTAGCGAACAAGGTTAGGGTCCTGTCGACTAAGGCTTTTGACTTCATGAGCCGTAAAGGTCTCATGAAGGTATTTTTCCCTACAAGTCGTGAGGATCTTGTAGGTACGTTTTCTCCTTAGGATTCGTGAGGATTCCTAAGTGCGTGTTCCTCTGTAAGTCGTAAGGATCCTACAAGAGGGTTTTCTTCTTGTAAATCGAGAGGACTTACAAGGGTTGTTCATCATGCGAACATATCCCTAGTCACGGGTGGGACTTCGTTAGGGAAATGTTTATTCGCGCCCGTGGATTGTATACAAGGGTCAGTACTGAGCCACTTGTAGGGCAATATCGAAGGTTGTGGGGGTTGCTTAAGCACAGGTTTAGGTCTCTGTAACTTAAGACTTTCAAATCTTATGAGCCATGAGGGTCCCATAAGAGAGTTCTCCTTACGAGTCGTGAGGATCTCGCAAGTGTATTTTCTCCTTAGGAATCGTGAGGATACCTAAGTGTGTTGCTCCCTTGTGAGTCGTAAGGATCTCACGCGGGTGGTTTCTCCTTACAAAGTCGAGAGGATCCTGTAAGTGTCCTTTAACGAGATTGCGCCCTTTCGGGTTTTCACAAACACTCGCCGGTAGTCCTGCTGTTTTTACTCATGGAGCCCTTTCGGGATTTCATCCGTGCCCATTTTGCTTATGGACATACCGTTTTCTTTTATTCATTTTATTATTATTTTTTTAGCGAGGTCGCGCCCTTTCGGGTTTTCATGAACACTCGTCGGTAGCCCTGCTGTTTTTACTCACGGAGCCCTTTCGGGTTTTCATCCGTGCCCATTTTTGCTTATGGACATACCGTTTATTATTATTTTTTTATTCCCCCTTTTTTTTAATCGGCTTTGTGATGTTTCAATCCACCGTAGTTTATCGACATCTCGGTCAACAGCCAGTTTTAGGACGTAATGGTCCGTCATTAGTTTAAGGACGTTTCGGTCCGTCATTAGTTGAAGGACGTTTCGGTCCGTTGTTGAAGAAGGCCGGCTACTACTTATAGAGTTTGGGCTTAGGAGGATAGCGAGCGGACATAGTCGTCGTCGTCTATCATTGACCTAGGCTGTGGCTCATTAGGCGTAGTATTTCTTTAGGAAGCGACTGTTTATTGGCCTGAAAGGCCTTTCACCGTGCATATCCATGAGTAGATAGGCTCCACCCTGGTAGACCTTGTCTATGATGTACGGGCCATCATAGTTCGGCTCGAATTTTCCCCACTTGGCGTGATTGTGGATCATAGGCCTTTTGACCACTAGCCCGAGTTCGCCTTGGCGGAATGTTCTCGGCCTAGTCAATCTTTCATATGAGCGCGTCATCTTTGCTTTATAAGCTTCCAGATTTTGTTGCGCTATGAGTCGTGTTTCATCAAGGGCATCAAGCTCCTCAAGCCGAAGGTGAGCATTTTCTTCGTCCGTCAGCTCGTAGTGGACTGCCACTCGTAGAGAAGGTAGCTCTATCTCGAGGGGGAGTAACGCTTCTGTACCGAATACCAACGCGTACGGCGTTGTGTTCGTGGCCGTCTTGAACGTAGTTCGATACGCCCAGAGAGCTTCTTGCAGTCTGTCGTGCCAGTCCTTCTTATTTCGGGACACCGTATTCTTCACGATCTTCGTCAAGGTCTTGTTGAAAGCCTCCGCTAGACCGTTAGCTCGCGGATTATAAACTGAGGAATATCTCCAGTCTATGTTATGTTGTTGTGCGAAGCGGCTGATCTTATGGTTTCTGTAGGCTAGCCCGTTATCGGAGATGATCCGTCGCGGAGCCCAAACCGGTAAATGACGTGCATCTTGAAGAAATGGAGGATATTCTCCGTCTTCACTTCCCTCAACGGTACTGCTTCTGCCCATTTGGAGAAGTAGTCAGTCGTTGCCAGGATGAAACGATGTCCTCTAGACGATGCTGGTTCGATGGGGCCGACTATGTCAGTTCCCCACATTTCGAACGGCCAGCTAGCCACCATTGGATGTAGCGGATTTGGATGCTGGTGGATGAAGTCCCCATGGATTTGGCATGAGTGGCATTGCTTCGCATACTCGAGGCAGTCCTGAATCATTGTAGGTCAGTAGTAGCCCATCCGTTTTATCTTCAGCTTCATTTTCGGGCCTGCTTGGTGAGAACCGCAGAGTCCGTCATGAACTTCCTGAATGACTCTTTTTGCTTCGTCAGGTCCTAGACATCTCAACCACAGAGAATCAAACGACCTCTCGTACAGAGTATCATTGACGAAGGCGAAAGACAGAGCTCGTTTTATGAGCTGATGTCTTGAGGACGCATCTTCAGGTGTTCGACGGTATTTGAAGTAGTCTATAAAGACTTCTCTCCAATCCTCAGCCTTTTCCCGGTCTTTTATTTGCAGGGCTGTCTGCTCGGTCGCTCCATTTTCTTCGGATGATTCCGGAGATATTTCTGCTGGGGCAAGCACCCGACGGCTTTGTACCACGATTCTGACGTCATCGAGGTTCTCGTCAGCTAGTTCTTTAGCGAGCTTGGCTAATGCGTCCACTTTGCTGTTTTCCGCACGCGGTATGTTTTCCAAAGTGTAGGAGGGAATTAGGGTCAACAGTTGTTGCACCTTTTCTCCGTACTTCACCAACACTGGTTTGCACGTTTGGTAGTCGCCGTTTACTTGACTAATGACCAGTTGAGAATCTCCGTATATAAGGAGGTTTTCAATTCCCATGTCGATGGCGATCTCAAGGCCTGCTATCAAAGGTTCGTATTCAGCTTCATTATTCGTCCTCGGCTCTGTTAAGGAGAAAGCAAAGCGCATTATCCCTCCTTGTGGAGTTACGAAGATGAGGCCTACCCCCGATTTGATTGTAGGGGTACTTTGTTTGCGCTTCTTCATGGAAGATGCTCCATCGAAATAAAGCTCCCATCGAGTATCACCACCATCGATCGCGTTAAACGCATGTTCGTCTGGCAGTTCGCAATTCAGAGGAGAATCGGCAGGTATCGGATGCTCAGCGAGGAAGTCGGCGATGGCCTGGCCTTTCACTGCCTTGAGAGGTTGATAGGTTATCGAGAACTCCATCAAGAGCAGGGCCCATTTAGCGAGCCGACCTGTCAATATGGTCTTCGACATTAAATATTTAAGGGGGTCCACCTTCGAAATGAGATAGACTTCATGCGCCAATGCGTAGTGCCTGAGCTTTGTTATCGCAAAGATCAACGCCAGGCAGTGTTTTTCAATGTGGGAATAGCTGCTTTCTGCCCCCAGCAGAACTCGACTTAAGTAATAGAGAGCTCTTTCTTTCCCTTGGTCGTTCTCTTGTGCCCACAATGCACCTAAGGAACCTTCAAGGGCGGTTGTATAATGAATGAGGGGTTTTCCCTTGACTGGAGCAGCCAGCACTGGCGGATTTTGGAGGTACTGCTTGATTTCGTCCAGCGCGTCTTGGCATTTATGATCCCAGACGAATGGAGTTCCCTTCTTCATCAGGTGGCTGTAAGGACGGCACTTGCCTGAAAGATTCGCTATAAATCGCCGGATATACGCGAGCTTCCCTTGGAGAGACCGCAACTGTTTGAGAGTTCTTGGCGGAGCATTTCCATGACCGCCTTGATCTTTGATGGATCTATTTCGATACCGCGGTGCCGGACGATGAATCCTAGGAATTTGCCTGAGGAAACTCTGAATGCGCACTTAAGAAGGTTCATCTTCAAGTTGTATTGTCGAAGGCGTTGAAATACGGTCTTTATATGCTCGAGATGTTCCTCGTATGATTTGCTCTTAACCACGAGGTCGTCAATATAGTATTCGACGATTTTATGTATGAGGTCATCAAAGATCTTTGTCATGGCCCTTTGATAGGTGGCGCCGGCGTTCTTTAGACCGAAGGGCATCACTTTGTAGCAGAATATACCCAAAGGGGTCTGGAAAGCAGTGTGCTTCTGGTCTTCGGGATGCATCTTTATCTGATTATATCCTGATGAGCCGTCCATGAAGGAGAAAACCTCGTGAGAGGATGTATTGTCTATCATCAGCTCGGTGACTGGCACTGGGAAATCGTCTTTTGGGCAAGCTTTATTGAGATCCCGGAAATCCACGCATATGTGCACTGCCCCATTTTTCTTCATCACCGGGACGATGTTGGCGATCCAGTCAGGATACTGCACCTCCTGGATGAAGCTAGAGTCGATTAACTTCTTGACCTCGGCGTTGATGCTCATCTCAAGCTCGAGCCGCATTCTTCTCGGCGCCTGTTTGACTGGCTTGATGTCCAGGGATATCGCCAATTTATGCACAGCAATTTCTGGATCTAGTCCTGGCATTTCAGAATAGTTCTATGCGAAGCAATCTCTATGCTGCATAAGCACGTCTTTTAACGTAGCCACCATTTCTTCAGATAGCAGCTCGCTGACGAATGTCGGTTGCGCGTAATTCGCCGTCCCCAACTCAATTTTCTTGAGGTTATCTACAGTGGTGTGTATTCCATCTTCCAGCTCTTTCGGTGCTGGTGGAAATTCTGAGATCACCTCATCGTTGCTGCTTTCGAAGCACCAGGGAAGGTCATCCATATTTTCGGGCTCTTCTTTTGATATTGTTATCATGTGACAAGTACGAGCTCGCTTCGAAGACCGATGTGAATCTGGTTCAGCTTTCGTGGCTTTAGGTTCGTGCTTTTGTGGAGGCGTTACCCTCCAGCTGTCAGACAGAGCAAACTTGCCTAGCTGATACTGATCTTCAACCTAATTCTTGAAGGTGAATCAGTCTTTGAGAGGGTGCCCTATTACTCGGTGATAGGAGCAATAGTTTGGGTGTGAGTCTTCGCCTGCTTGTTCGGGGTGCTTGGACTACGGCAGTGTAAGCATCTGGTATTTTATAGCTCGGTCAAGTTTCTTCTTCGTCTTGTCCCGAGGAAAAGAGTACGCTCGACTCATCTTCTTCATAAGGGACAGATCTGGACCGTCCGATTCCCGACTGCGTGGCTTCTTAGTCACGCTTTGTTGCTGTCGAGCGCCTTTTTCGCTTTTCGACTTGTTTCTGCCTTTGCGTCGAGTCTTTTTTATAACAGGTTGACAGGGAGCGGCATTTTTATCTTTCACAGCCTGTTGGAGGAGACGTTGCATTTTGGCTTTCTCATAGATGGCCATTTCGCGGTTGTGGTCGTCTCGGACTTTTTGACCAGCTTCCCTTATAAGCCTGTTCATTTGTTCTTCGAACGACGGACTGGGCACTTTTGCATCAGGAATTTTTACTGGTTCAAGATTAGCGTCCTCCCATTGAGCATCCGCTTCTTCATTGAAGTCATGTACGACGTAACAGTCGTGGAGTAGCTCTCGTTTCTTGGATCGAATGTATCCAAGCCTGATTGTTTCCATCTTCCCACTAGGCAATTAATGCTGAGTCCCTGGAACGTTCCAGACCCTGTCATAGAATTTGGATTTTCGAGCGGTCTGTTTGAAGGACATCCCCTGGCGCTTCAATAGCCTTTTCAAGCCTTCTGTATAATACCTAGGCAGACGAATGTGCTGGAGCCTGTCAAGCGTAGGATTCGCACCGTGCCAGACTTCTTTCTCCACTTTGGTTTCTTCAGAGCGGTAGAATAGAATTGCCTTTTCTCCTTCTCGCCTGGGAAGGATATAGAACGTCCGCAGCTCCTCTACGCTGTAGGTATCGAGCGCATCCAGTTCTTTATGGTGTTTAAGTGGAACCATGGTGACTTGCAGACTTTGCTCTTCGTCAACGGATGTTTTGTATTGAAGGCCGAGCAGAGAATATAGCATGGACCTCATCTTCTGAGTCACTACCAAAGATCAACATAGGAGCGGATGGTCCGGGCTTGTTGTATTGGGGCGGACCTGAATAAACTATCTCCTCTTCCTCCTCGGTATCACTCCCGAAGATAGGGATGGTGGCGTTAGCTTTGTTCTACGGCTTGTAACACCTCTCCGTGTCTTTGAAATCCGGTAAGAAGTATTTCGCATCTTCGTATTTGCGGACTTCATTCACGGAGAATGGGTTCAGCTCTCCCGTTACGGTATACTCGAGACCATCCTTAAAATATTTCATACACTGATGCTGTGTAGAAGGGATGATGTTGTACTCGTGTAACCATGGTCGACTAAGCAAAGCATTATAGCATGTCTTGGCGTCTACAACGTGGAATTTAATGTCCGTGACGAGCAGCCCAAAGCGTAACGTCCGTATCACAGACCCGAGAGTCCATGATGATTGAGAGTCGAACCTGGAGATGGTGATCTTGTCCCGAGCGAGGTGCTGGATGCTCATGCAGATTTTTTTCAACACCCGTACATTGAGGAGATTGACGGAAGACCCATTGTCAACCAAGATTTTGCCTATCTTTATATCATGGCAATACCCTGAGACATAGAGGGGACGATTGTGTTCGCACGTCTCAAGGAGGAGGTCTTCATCACCGAAAGTGACGTCGACTGTGTGCACTTCTTCCAGCTCGTCCTTCATCTTCTTTTCAGCGAGAAAAGCTTGGAATTGCTCGGGCTCTTGTAGTGCCTTGATTAATGAATCCCTTGCCTCTTTTGATAGTAAAAGGGCGTCAAGAATGCTGAGCTGCGAAGGTAGCTTCCTCAAATGTGCCAGAACGTTGTAGTCCACCTTATTTCTCTTTAGCGGATCCTTGGTGGTTAGCTCCTCTATGACTTAGTCATCTAAGGCGATATCCTCAAAGACCTTTTCTTTCCCCTTATCTTTTTTATTTGAGGGTCCAAGATTCTTGTTCATATCAGATTTTTGCATTTTTATACCGCCCATTTTTTATCACATTGCTTATCGGTAGGTACTCTTGAGCCGTGTTTGCTAGTTAATTGCAGGATACAGGTTCTCAGCTCTAAACAATGAAATTCATGAAAAAGCGCGAAAAATTCTGGATTACTGCCAACCACAGATAAAATACGGGTCTCCGCTCTCTATCCGTATGTTGCTGCACACCAGTTTAAGGGACAAAATGGCAAATTGATGGTCATTTTCATGCACAAAGCACAATGTCAACACAAGATCCAACATGTCTATGCGGAGCTCAAGAAAAATCATGGCAAAAGATCCATATCAAATCACCTTTTGATCTGCTGAAAATCTGGAAGAAATGTGAAGAGCTTATGAGAAACAAAGCATGCCACAATGAAGAGTACATCCAAACAGGGAAACCCAAAAAATTTGATGAGCTAACTGCCATAATTGGCCGCGGATCCTCGGCCTACATAGCGACTCGGCCGCGGATCCGCGGCCGAGTTGACTCGGCAGAGGGTTATCTTTTGGGGGCAGTTTTGTAATATCATATGGGGGCAGAATGTTGCCCTAGAGTTTCAGTTTCCTGCCTATAAATATCCCAGAACAATGCCAAGCCATGGGTGCTTAATTCTTGTGTTAGATTTTAGGATATACTTTGTTGTTCTTCTTCCTCTTTTCATCTTTTCTCCATTAAAACCTTGTAGTGAGCTTTTATGAGTGAAAGTGTTGAATAAAAGAGTTCTTGTCTTTATGATGCTTGTCTTGTTATTTTGTTAATTATCATTGCTTGTAATTTATATTTGCTAATCTAGTTGTTGTTATTTGTTGTTTGTTTCTTTCTTCTTCCATTTTACTTTATCCTTAACAACAATGATGCTTAAGCTTGATCCTTGCCAAAGTGAGGTCTCAAATAGCTAGTTGTAAACTTCTAACCTCTTTCTTTCTCTCTTCCTCTTTTTATTGTATTTTCTTTTTCTTTGTTATGGGTGAGTAGTTTCTCACTTGTTAGGGTAAGATAAGGAAAGTTTGAGAGAAGGAAATCTCTCTCACTCTTTTCTTGCCCAACATCTTAATTCGGACTCCCGGTAATTGAACCACAACCCGCTCCCTACGGCACCCTATCCTACATGATAGTGGTGATTCCTTAGTGAGACCGGTTGTGGTTGAATTAACCGGAGGTTAAGGCTAAGAGCCAAGAACGGACGGACAAGGACCAAAAGGAAGGAACTAAGCGTTGGAAAGCCTAGCTTATACTCGCAAGTTCCTTCCTAGTCGTGCTAATCCCCGTTGTTTCCGATTACCGTAACACCGATATTAAGAGTGGCAGCGAAAGAAGTGAGCGACTCCTAACTCAAACTAACCTAATCCTAACCCTAACAAGCTCTCTTTATATACATTTTAGCACATAGTTAATCTCAAACAAACCTGGACATTTGGACTTAACTCGTTAAAGCACATAGAAAAAGATTCCCATCTCCCTGCGGACGACCCGTACTCAACCGGCTAGCTACAGGCGAAATCGTCTTGATTGCGGTAATTAACTAAGCACGCAAAAACTCCAACAACCAAATGACGCCGTTGCCGGGGAGACGGTAGTTTATTTCTTTGTGTAATTTCGGGTTAATTTGTGAATATAAATCTAACCGAAAAACAAAACAAAAAAAAATATATTGTAAAAATCATCTTGTTATTTTTAATTAGTTTTTGTGCTAGTGTGCAGGATAAAAAGAAGGTCGAGTTCAGTGCCAAAGACGTGGGAAGTTAGACCCATATCTCGTGGCTACACCGCGTTTGATCAAGACGAGACCAACAGTTTACTGTAAAATTCTGGAGCAGATCCAGTGAGCAAATCAAGATTCAAGAGCTCCAGACAAGAAGAGGACACCCAAGACAGCACATGCAAGAAAACTGAAGCTCCAAAGCCACCATAAAGCCGCAGATCCGTGGCCTAAGGGCTTGTTTGGCCGCGGAACCGCGGCCAGTTGCTGACATCAGCAACCAAAATCCCTCTGGTTGGTTCCCTGTGAGTCTTTCTACTCTCTTCCCCACTCCTCTGAACTCCACTGAACTGTGTTTTCTGCAGCATTCTTTACGCAAACTCTCTTCCCCCTTCCAATAAATTGTTTTTGTGCAGGATTCTTTGCGCCGTGCTAAAAAATAAAAATTGATTGCAGTTGCTTGTTACTACTTTGCATATTTTAATCAGACTTTAAGGGGCTTGAAACCAATCCAGATTGGGTGGGGATTTCATCACCCTTCCCAGGACCCCAGAAATCACAAAAAGCATATGCATTGACCATTATTTAATTAAAAAATTCTAGACTCAGCCCTAAGGACGTCGTGCTCAATAGGACAGAGGACTGGTTGTAGGCATCGGCCGTTTATCCTATCCTGACTTTGCGGTGTCTAGGCAAGTGTGTCTAAGGAAAGTGGTTACTTAATTAGGACCACTACTTACGTAGTGGGGAGCCTCCCACTTATCTGCCACTTACCTGGCCGCAATTGGCGGAGAAGAGGCGGTTTGAGGTCCTATTTCTAGCCCTTTGGAACAGTTAGGAGCTGTCTAGCTGACCTAGGTGACCCTAGATCTAGGTGTGATTGTGCATATTTTGTCTGTGATTGTTTGAAGCCGTAAGTCCGTACATATTTCTGTAAAGCTCTTTCTTAAAAAAAAAAAAGAAAAAAACACAAAACAAAAACTTTTATAAAAACTTTCCCTTTGTCGCCAGAATCCATTTTTTCACCCACCTCCCATCGTATTTCTCCATTGACGTTTTCTTACCCTCACCTTCTCCGCTTTGACTACACTAAACTCGTTTAGTGTATGACCGGTTGGACTCAGGACACCAGCGCCCGTCTAGTCCGTGTTACGTTAGTCGCTACCGACTACGCGATCGACTCAGACGTCGAAACTCCTTCCAAGCCCCTTTCAGCCTTACCTTTGCCGGCCAACTCCGACGTTGACCGGAATTCTGTTCATACATCCTCATCTTCACCATCACCAACCTCTTCTTCCGCGATGTCAGGATTTAATCCAAACATCCCTTTGACTCCCCTGGGATTGATTCCACCTCCTATGGATGTGAATAACCCACAACCGCCGCCTGTTGTAGCGCCACAGCGAATCGCGCTCCAGGATTGTTTCTATCCCACCCGCTCTGCACTTCCCACCTGTCTTTCCCTTCCACCGGCCAATGGGGATAATTTTGAAATTAAGCCCCACTTCATTAACATGCTTTCGAAATTTCATGGGCTTGAATCTGAAGATGCCTATATCTTCATCAACAAGTTCCAGAATGTTTGTGCCATGATGAAAACGACCTAGCTGTCAGACGATGCTATACGGCTACGGGTCATTCCGTTCACTTTATGCGATCTTGCTGAAAAGTGGCTATATAGCACCGCTTCCCACTCCATAACCAGTTGGGATGAGTTTGTGAAAGAGTTTCTCAAGAAATTCTATCCGAATCATAAAACCGCGAGGATCCGTAACGAAATCAACCAATTTTCCCAGCTTCCTACTGAACCTTTTTGGAAGTACTTTGACCGGTATAAAGACCTTCTTATTCAGTACCCTCACCACGGTATTGAGAAATGACAACTTTGCCAAACCTTATACGAGGGTCTGAACCCAGCAACCAAGCAGTTGTTGGAAACCATTTGTCAAGGTCACTTCCTATCCAAATCTGACGAGGAAGCATGGCAATTCTTCGACGACCTTGCGGAACAAACGCTTCAATGGGAGAGCACCAGACCAAGTACTTCTTCTTCTTCCTCTACTTCTACTGGTCAGTCTAGGGTAGGCATTCACCAACTTGATGCCTCTATTGCAATGAAAGCCGAAATGGCTGTAATAACGAGAAAACTTGAAGCGATAGAGAGCAAATTTTCATCTCCTGCTCCTGCCCCTGTTCTTCCCCTTCGTACCATTTGTGCTTGTTGTTCCGATCCATCTCACTTAACCGAAGAGTGTCCTTACAATCCACCATCTCAAGGACATGATCAGGTTAATGCTGCATTTTAGCAAAGACCAAGAAACGATCCATACTCTTCCACCTACAATCCTGGTCGGAGGAACCACCCCAACTTCGCCTGGAATCAGAACCAGCATCAATTCCAAGGCAACAATTTCCAGAGGCCCCCTCCTCCGCAACAACAAGCTCAGCAACAAACTCAACATCAATTAAGCAGCCCTTCCAACCCCAACCTTTTCAAAATCAAACGAACAATTTTGCACCCAACAATTCTTTTCCCCAAAACAACTTTGTTCCGTCAAACAACGATAAGGTTTCCTCGCTCGAAAGAAGTCTGGAGGCGTTTGTAAAGCAATCAACTCAGTCCACCGCCAACATCCAGTCTTCCATTCAGTCCTTGGTACAACACACTGCCGCTCACGGGCAAAGCATCAAAACCATCGAAGCCTAGATAGCACAACTGAATGCGGCTTTAAGCGAGCGAGAGAAGGGGAAGCTTCCGTCCCAGCCACTTCCAAATCCCGGTCACCCACATAATGTACATGTTGCTCTTGAACAACAGAACCATAATGTGAGTGCCGTGACTATATTGAGATCTGGAAGGATGCTGCAAAACAACATTGGCACACGGATTGACGATGACACCCCGGCCGCTTCTCCTTCTTCTTCTTCTTCTTTGTCTTCTGAGCCTATTCTCCATTCTTCAAAAGGCTCTTCCTCTTCTTCTGATCTAAACAGACCCACTTCTTACTCCACGAAAACTCCAGCTCTGGGATCCGTTCCAACTCTACAATCTCCTCCACAAGCATTGGACTCAACCAATTTTAAAAACGTTCCATTTCCAAACCGGTTAAGGTCCAATAAACAAAATCCACAAATGGAGAAAATTCTGGAGTTATTTAAGCAGGTTAATATCAACATTCCCCTTTTAGATGCTGTCCAACAAGTCTCTTCCTACGCTAAAATCTTAAAGGACTTGTGCACAAAAAAGAGGAAATCTTAGGTACCCAAGAAAGTTTTCTTGGCTAGTGCTGTGAGTGATGCTCTTACCCAATCTTTACCTCAAAAACGGAAGGACCCTGGCTGTCCTACGATTTCTATTACCATTGGGGATAAGAACATCAACCGCGCACTTTTAGATCTTGGTGCCAGTGTTAACCTGCTTCCGTACTCAGTATATGAGCAACTAGGTGTAGGAGAGCTGAAACCCACACACTGTACTCTCCAAATGGCCAACCGATCAATCACCCATCCTAGGGGTGAGGTAGAGGATGTGTTAATCAAGGTTGGGGACTTCATATTCCCCGTTGACTTCATTGTTTTAGACACACAGCCTGTAGCTAACCCCCGGAATCAAATTCCGGTGATACTCGGTCGCCCATTCCTTGCAACCTCAAATGCTGTGATCAATTGTCGAAATGGTTCGATGAACCCATCTTTTGGAAATATGACAATTGAACTCAATATTTTTAGGTTGGGGAATCAGCCCTCCGAACCTAATGCTTATATACTAGACGTTTGCTCAATCCAGGAGATCACCCCGGAGGAGTGTGAATTCGAGGAGTTTTTGTTCAATCACGACAACCTTAACGCCACTAGTGCGTTCCTCTTTGAACCTGCTGCTGCTTCTGCGTCCGACAATGACTACGAGTGTTTCACTTTCTCGAACGATCTTAGCCAGTCACCATCCGAGTTTGAATCCTTCGAATTTCCGGATGAGTTACCTGAACCATCTAACTCGGTCGCTTACACTCATTTTGAACCTTTGCTTGAATCCTTTGAGTTCGGGACCTTTTCACCAATCTTGCCTTCAATCGTTTCACCTCCAACGCTCGAACTCAAGCCTTTGCCGTCTCACCTTAAGTACGCTTACGTGGGTGAGAGCGAGACCCTCCCTGTTATCATCTCGGCTTCTCTCGCTCCAGAGCAAGAGAAAGCCCTTCTTACGGTCTTTCACAGCAATAGGCAAGCTTTTGGCTGGTCAATGGCAGACATCAAGGGGATTAGTCCCCTGATCGTTGAACATCACATTCATCTGATGGACGATGCCAAACCAGCCAGGGATCCATAAAGGCGACTCAACCCTGTCATGAAGGAGGCTGTAAAAAAGGAGATCGTAAAGTGTCTAGATAGTGGTATCATTTACCTATCTCTGATAGCCAGTGGGTTAGCCCCATTCACGTTGTCCCCAAGAAATCAGGCATAACTGTCATAACCAACGAGGCGAATGAGTTAATCCCTACTCGCACCAGGCTGGGTGGCGAGTATGCATCGATTACAGAAAACTCAACGCCGCAACACGGAAGGACCACTTTTCGCTACCTTTCATTGACCGGATGCTTGAACGATTGGCCGGACATGAGTACTACTGCTTTCTTGATGGCTACTCTGGCTATAATCAGATTCCCATTGCCGAAAAAGACCAGGACAAGACCACATTCACTTGTCCTTTCGGCACGTTTGCATATCGTCGCATGCCCTTTGGGTTATTCAATGCGCCCGCTACCTTCCAGCGGTGTATGATGGGAATCTTCTCAGACATGGCGGAAAAATTCTTGGAGATCTTCATGGACGATTTCTCCATTTTTGGCGATTCCTTTGATGAGTGTTTGCTGCATCTCGACGCTGTCCTTACCCGGTATAAGGACAAGAACCTCACTTTGAACTGGGAGAAGTGCCACTTCATGGTGCGCGAAGGTATTATCTTAGGATATATCATCTCGCGAAATGGCATTGAGGTAGATAAAGCAAAGATTGAAGTCATTTCTAATCTCCCTCCTCCCAGATGCATCTGACTTTGCCATCGGTGCTGTCCTTGGACAACACATCAACAAGATGCCGCACGTAATCTATTATGCTAGCCGAACCCTGAACGACGCCCAACTGAATTATACAACAACTGAGAAGGAATTCTTGGCTGTTGTATTTGCTTTAGAAAAGTTCAGGCCCTACTTCATCGGCTCTCCAGTCATCGTCTACACGGACCATTCTGCTCTGCGCCATCTTTTTGCGAAGAAAGATGCAATATCTCGGCTGATACGTTAGATCCTCTTGTTTCAAGAGTTTGACCTTGTCATCAAGGACAAAAGAGGATGTGAAAACGTAGTCGCCGACCATCTCTTACGACTTCCTTCTTCGCCGTTGCTTCAAATTCCGATCAACGACGTTTTTCCGGATGAATAGCTCTTGACAGTATCTTGCGAATCCTGGTTCGCAGATATTGTGAATTATTTAGCCACAGGATTACTACCGACTGAATAGTCAAGTCAGGACAGACTTCGATTCTTATCCCAAGTAAAACACTTTTACTAGGACGAACCCTATCTGTTCAAGTACTGTCCTGACCAGATTATTCGTCGGTGTGTCCCTGACGATGAATTCAAGAGTGTGCTGTCGTTTTGCCACGATCAAGCATGTGGCGGGCATTTTGGCCCCAGAAAGACAGCCGAGAAGATCTTGCAGTGTGGTTTCTACTGGCAACAACTCTTCAAAGACGCTCATGACTACTGCAAGACTTGCTCCCGGTGCCAACACTTGGGCCGGATATCCAGGGGAAACGAGATGCCGCTCCAACCAATCTTGGTTGTGGAGATTTTCGATGTTTGGGGTATTGATTTCATGGGGCTGTTTCCCAGCTTTTTTGGGAACTTATACATCCTTCTCGCTGTTGATTATGTCTCTAAGTGGGTCGAGGCTGTACCCAGCAGGACGAACGACAACAAGGTTGTCGTTAGATTTCTTAAAGAAAATATTTTCTCCCGGTTTGGGCACCCCTGAGCAATCATTAGCGCAATGGAACTCATTTCTGCAATAAGACTTTCGAGGCCTTGATGCAGAAATATTCCATTAATCATAAGCTATCTACGCCCTACCACCTCTAAACCTGTGGGCAAGCCGAAGTTTCAAATCGGCAAATCAAGAAGATACTGGAGAAGACGGTTTCCGAGAGCCGTAAGGATTGGTCGTTAAAACTCACTGATGCCCTTTGGGCATTTTGAACTGCTTATAAGACCGATCTTGGCATGTCTCCCTATCGGCTTATTTACGGAAAGGCTTGCCACCTTCCTGTGGAAATAGAGCATCGCGCATTTTGGGCGATAAAGGAGCCGAATCTATCTCTCAAAGATGCGGGCAGCCATCGGAAGCTGTAGTTGAACGAATTGAGCGAGCTTCGGGATGAGGCTTACGAAAACGCGGTTGTCGTTAAGAACCGAACGAAAGTGTTTCACGATAAACAACTTTTGTGCAAAACATTCACACCTGGTCAACAGGCACTGCTTTACGACACCCGGCTACATTTCCATCCAGGTAAGCTCAGATCTCGCTGGAAAAGGCCATATTTTGTGCGGAATGTGTATCCGCATGGCGCTGTGGATTTGGAGAATCCAAAGGACAGTTCATTTTTCAAAGTAAACGGACACAGACTAAAACCGTACCTTAGCGCCGAACCAACAGAGGAGCTCCTGGTCTTACACGAGCCGGTTTACTCCGCATAATCTTCCTCGGCCTACCCCAAACTTCGGTTATCCAGTCAAAACAGTGAACACTATTTCAAATAAGTTTGGGGGTATATATATACCATTTTGTATATATATGTGGATATTCTTGTCCGGTGCATATCCATTTTTAATATTTTCTTTTCTATAAAAACAAAAAAAATATAAAAAAAATTATAAAAAATGTGTGTATATCTAACCGACAATTTTGACCCTTCAATGATTTCTTCATGCAATGACAGTGAGGACACTGTCCAGTTTAAGTTTACGGGTACGCTCGGTACGCATTTCTAACCTTCGCATTCATATGTATATTTTGTATCTGCATACTAAAATCCATAAAATCCATAAAAATCTGAAAATTTTCTAAAAACATAAAAACTTTTTCGTCAAGTTAGCTAGTGGGAGAACTCAGATTCAACATTTCAACGGTTTTGTTTGATAAGATAAGAATAACTAAATCTTATTTTTAGATTTTGAAAACCTGAAAGATAACTCTCCTTTGAAGTTAACTATAGCTGATATACGTCTTTACATCACACTACACGTGTCGTGAGTTTTGAAAATTAGATGACAAGTCTATTATGTCTAAAAAACTTTTAAATGGATAAATTATTTTCTGAGGATCAAATAGGTTTGTTCTGAAATAAGTAATATCGAGAATAATTTATGAAGTGAAGCGAATATGAAGGAATGTTATTGATGCCTTAATTGGAACTAATTCTGAAAAATAATCCATCTGGAACTTGATTGGAATGATTACACACCAAACCCACTAAACACGTCTTTTATCCAAAAAAATAATTGAACTACCGGTTATATCTCCGTTCGCATTGAATCATCATGATTTTCACGCTAAATTGTCTTTTGTTTTTGGGCCTAGGTAACTTGAGTAATTAAGTCCGCTGAGGTGTCTTTACACCTAATGCTCTAAAGCCAACTGGTTTGGGTGCATTGGCCCAAAGCTCGTTAAGAAGTCTAGAAAGTCCAGATTAAAACAAAGTCAAGCAAGTGTTCTCTCCGAGTTAAAATTCCTAACGGTTCTTTGTGTGAGAATAATCTTGACAAAAGACAGGTTTTTATAAAAAAAAATATTTCTAGCGGAGATATGAAGGTTTTATCCTATGATAAAGACTATTGCACGTTCACAGAGGTGTGTATGAAATGAAAACAAGAAAAAGGTGGAGTGAAAAATAAGACCTAGTTTCCTTTTAAGGAAGATAGAAATTCTGAAATTGAAACCTTACTGGAAAACGAAACTTGAAAATACTTAACTCTTTATAAAACTTATATGATCCTTTTAAAAATTTTATCTGGGCTTTATTTTGTGACATGATGACTTTAATCGTGTTGGATATAGTGCCCTCAGAGTCAATTATTGGATCACAGGCACGTGATTGCAATGATTGAGGGAGGAGCTATGCCGGTAGGACAGTCTTATTCGAGATGATAGTATGCTATCTGGTTTATCTTTATCATCGTGTACTGCTTTAGGTGACCTTACAGGTCGCTATTACACGTTGATAGATCCCCTAGGATTCTTGCTTGACCGCCAGCAGTATGAGGGCGATCATATACGTGGGAGCTGGGGTCTATAAGCACATCCTTAAAAGGTCCCTAGTCGTGGGAGTTTCGAGACAGGGCATCGATACTCCAGAGTAGACTAGTGTATACAGTCGAGACCCCGACGAGGGGCAGTGGCCGGTCTCACAAGCCACTGGTGTCAGTTGGTTCACCTAAGATGTATACAGGTGCTCATTGGGTTATGAGTACACCGGACAGGACTCGCGGGGAATATGCTAGTTGGGATTATACCAGACGTCAGATAGCAGTTCCCTGGTGACATATGTACAGGTTAGTTCATCGACCTGAGATCTTCATTTGTCTCGTGTGAGTTCCCACTGTGCTTTGATTACTACCCTACCATGCTCAAAGGAGACGTGCAAACAGGGTTTAGTTGGGTACAGTCCCGAGCCACATGGAGGCAGTGAGCGGATCTGCAGGGGTTCGTCTCTCCCTGTATTAGGGGTGAGGTCGCGCTATGTCTAGGAGAGCCAGTACATGAAAGTCCTTGGCCAAGGCAGGAGATTTACTGGTAGGTATTCCAGTAGTATCTCAGGGTATTCTGGGCTACACTCCGACACGACTTGTACTTCTTTTGGGGGTCTGACTTTTACCAACCCCCTAGGCCCGCCATGCGATGCTCATAGACGAACGGACCGGACTGTACGGATATTGTCACTGACAGGCTCAGTAGGGTGTCAGGATGAGTTCGCTCATCGACGTCCCTTTTGGTCAATACCTGGTAGCCCGTTACGTATTGGCTAATACCTTTGACGTGCTAGTGGTTAAATCCACAACCAAAGTATTGACGAGTCTTTAGAGTCCACCACACACAGTTACTCAAGTTTCAGGAGAAATGCTGTAGAGGCCGTATGGAGATATGGCAGGGTTCGATCTTATACGTGCGGTATTGCACGGATCAAGATCGGACGGATAATACTAGCGGGCTTTGGTTTAAGCCGGATCCTAGTATTGTACAGTGTAGATTTTGTCTCTTTGCATTTGTATTCAGTGGGAATACAAATGCGGGCATGTATATGCAGTCTCGGGGTTTTCCTGTGATTTATTACGGGATCGGTTTTCTGAAGTTGCCAGTTTGTATTCCGTTCCGGCCTGTTTTCCTTTGTTTCTTCACGGCCGGATTTTTCCGATGGAGGGGGTTATTTGCAAGTGTGCAAATTATCTTTTGTGGAGGTGTTATTTGTAATTTGTGGCTTCATGATTGATTTAGCATGATGAGATTCTTTTTCCATCCATTCTTTTGCATTAATGAGATATGATATGGATTAGAAATGATGTGAGGCTTGCTTTTGGGTGTGGTCACCATTTTCCTTCCCTACTCTCACATCCCTTCATGTATTATTCCTTTTCTCTCCACCATTCTATTATAGAGAGGCCAGCCACTTTGGGAGAGAGGGGGGGTTCATTTTTGATGAGGGAAATTTGTTCATCTCATTTTCTTGCTACACAAATTTTAGCTCCACTTGAAAGTTCATTCCATTCTATTCCTCCATCACCATGGCAACTACATAAACCCTAAATGAGACAATGGATTCTACACTTCACTACTTCAACCTTGGACGCGTCGGCTAGCCAACTTCGCGCCCGAGTTGTAAGTCCATGCTACCTCTCCCGGTACTTTCGGGCATGCGGAATTTGACGAAAAACGATTTTCTTAGAGGTGGTAACATGGACTCAAAATCGGATCTTTGTTAAACATCTAACTAACAACCTAACTAGGAGTTGTTAACTACTCGGTTAGGGGGTTATACCTTTCTTTCTTGAACTCCTTCGTCTTCAAGCCTCGATGGTTGTCCGGATCGGCTTCACTCCGTCATCTCCTTGCGCCGAAGATAGATCCACCTGAAAGCTTCTACCTTTGGCTCCTTCTTCGAACTTTGAAGAAACTAGTTCACTCGGTTTGCTAAACCTTGTGAACTAGAGTGAGTAGAGAAGAGTTTGTATGGGATTTTATCTATGGTTCTTGGTTCTCAACTCATGAGACAAGTGAACCATAGAGTCAAGAGAGGGAGAGCAAGAGGAGGAGATGAGAGCTCAAGAACAAGAGAGAGAGTGAGCATGAAAGAATGAGAGAAGACTTTTCTCATTTGGCTCTCATAATCCAAAACAATCATAACACCTCATATCAATCATGTATTATGTGATGGTTTAAGCAACCATAGCCATATCATTTCATGCACTCATTTTGCACAAAAGAACAAGCAAGCAAAAGTCTTTGCCATGAAATGATAGCTATAGTTATCATGATGGTCAACTAGTCAAGCCTAGTCAACCGGTCAACAAAGTCAACAAGTCAACAAAAGTCAACAAGTCAACAAAGTCAATCCCTCAACAACCATGTCACTATAATACTTAATTAATATAATTGTTAATCATATATCATATTCTCATTAGGGTTGAGCAAAAAGTCAATAGTCAACTGTCAACGGTCAACAACCCTAATGAGAATCCTCTACCTCTGTCTCTCCGTCAACTGTGCATACACACCCGCATCCGCGTTCCGAGGAACACGAATGCAAACTGGATAAAACCAATCCCAAAACGTACACTAGGATCTGGCTTAAACCAAAGCCCGCTAGTGTAAACTGTCCGGACACTGTACGTGCACAAGTGCATGGATGTGACCGAACCTTGTCGCAAAACCATGCGACCTGTCGCAAAACCATGCGACCTCTACTCTTTTGCCTAAAGGCGAATAGCTTTCTGTGTGGGACTCTAAAGACTCGACACTACGCTGGCAGTGGGTTTAACCACAGACCGCAAGCGGCACTAGCTGTGCGTAACGGTCCCCAGGTAGATGCCGACAAGAAGACTGACGAGGCGAAACCCATCTGAACTCCTACTGAGCCTGAATGTGACATTCTCCGTACAGTCCGGTCTGTTCTTCTGATACATCGCATGGAGGGCCTAGGGGGCGGTAAACGTCAGTCCCCCAATAGCGGTACAAGTCGTGTCGGAGTGAAGCCCAAAACACCCTGAGATAACACTGGAAGCCTACCAGTATATCTCGTTTGCCCTGGCCAGGGACTACTCGTGTAATGGCTCTCCTAGACACAGCGCGATGTCAACCCCCAATACCGGGAGAGACGAATCCTGTCTAACCGTCACTGCCTCCAAGTGCTTCGGGACTGCACCCAACTACCACCTGTTTGCACGACTCCTTTGAGCCGTGGTAAGGTAGTAATCAAAGTACAGTGGGAACACACTTGAGGCGAAGTGACAGTGTCAAGTCAGCGGACTAAGCTGTACTCATGTCACCTGGGAACTGATAACTGACGATAGGCATAATACCAACTAGTCAGTTCCCGACGAGTCCTGTCCAGTGTACTCGTAACCCAACGAGCACCCGCATACTATCTCAAGTACGACGTATCGACGGCTGTGGGACAGACCGTCGACCACACTGGGATGAGAAGCGCATGCGCTAGTCTACTCCGGAGTATCGATGCCCTGTCTCGATAGTCCTGCGACCAAGGACCTGCATAAGGATGTGCTTATAGATTACCCAGCCCCACTAGTGTGACTGCCATCACAACGCTGGTAATCAAGCAAAGATCCTAAGGGCTCCACTAATGTGTATAGGCGATATACTAAAATAAACACATGTACACATTGAAGTAGAAACAAACCAAGTAGCATACTACTATTTTGAGCAAGATTGTATATACAAGGTGAATATCCTAAGCTTCCATTAAGTATGTTAGTTATATGTATGCCCTAGAGGCCATTACTGTACATTGGATGTATATTGTAGTGGATGCTGGGACATATATAGGGAGGACTTTCTTGCTCGACATGATAGTATGCTATCTGGTTGACCTTTACCTTAACGTGTACACTGATTGTCTCTCTGTTACATGTTGGTAAAGCCCTTAGGATGTGTACTTGACTACCTGGACTGTGATGCGGATCATACTAGTGGGGACATGGTAGTCCATAAGTACATCCTTCAAAGTCCCTAGTTGTGGGTGTATCGAGATGGGGCATCGATATACCAGAGTAGACTAGCGTGTACCTTCTCGACCCATACAGATGGGCGATGGATGATCCTATATCCATTGGTGTTTGACATCGGAGATGATATACGGGTGCTCAGTAGAGACTGGGTACACTGGACGGACTCGCCGAGAACTCCCAGATGGTATTATACCTGACGTCAGATGGCAGTTCTCTGGTGACACTGGTACAGAGTAGTCTGTTGACCTGAGATCGTCATAGAGTCTTGTATGGTTCCCACTGTGCTTTGATTTCCATCTTACCACGTCCAAGAGGGTGTGCAAAACGGTGGTTTTTGGGTACAGTCCCGAATCACATGGAGGCAATGAGCGATAGGAGGGGATTCGTCTCTCCCGGTATAGGGGGTTGATGTTGCGCAGTGTTCGATTGGCTATAACAGGAAATCCCTGGCCAGGGTTGCTGAGATTTACTGGTAAGTGTTACCAGTAGTTTCTCGAATGTTATAGACCTCATATCGACACGACTTATCGAGCTATTGGGGTCTGACGTTTACCACCCCTAGGCGAGATATGCGACATATCAGACGACGAGACCGGACTGTACGGTAGTGTTACTGGTTGGATTCACAGGAGTATGAGCAGGCTTGCTCGTCGATCTTCTGATCGCTCAATACCCGGGTGGCCGTTACGTTTAGCAGACCGCTTGCGGCTTGTGGGTGCTTGATATGATCATCACCTGCTGCCGGCGTATTGACGAGTCTTTAGAGTCCTACACAGAGGTTTCCTGGCTCAAGCGAAACGAAATAGGAGCGCATATGAGATATGTGTGGGACCGAGAATAATGCGTGTATGTGATACCGTATTCCATTCTCGCGATGAATGTATCGAAAGGTTGTATGCGGTATAACCTAGTTATCAAATCAAGGGTTGGTTCGATAAGCCGATACATAGAATACTAGTCGGTTATATGCGATATGACCGGATCGTTAAATCAAGTGTTGATTTAATGATTTAATGCATAATTATATATTTGATATATTACTTTGCATTAAGTAGTATTGGTTCACTTTAAGATGGATTTTCTCACTCGGATGTGCGCATTGCATATGCGATATGATTTTGTGCACTTGCTTGTATCATGTTTGATGATGCATGCCTTTTGGTTAAGTGTAAAGAATTAAACCTTGGTTAATGAAATGGTTAGGGTTTACTTTTTCCTTATTCATTTTATTCATTTATTTATTCTTTTGGAAAAAGAAAAGCAAATGAGAAAATGGTGGCATGTTTTGTTTTGTTCATGAAGCTTCATGAAGACTTTGACCAAGTGACCATTTTGTCTCATGCTTAACCCTAACCATTCCTTTTAACCATGATTAACTCTCTACACTTGAGCATGGTACATTATATGATAAGTATTGATTTTCTTTTCAAAATTAATTAACTTATCATAATATTATCTTCTTCTTCTTCATCTTCTTAAAAGAAGAAACCTTGACTTGATCAATGGTGTTTGATGAAAGTGAGTGAGAAATCCAATTCTAAAGTGAACCCACTTCCTATTTCTTCATCCTCTACCTCTTGCCAAGTAGTAGAGTGTGTTTCCTTCACAAGTTTTGAAGACTTGGTGAAGTTGGAGCTTGATCTAGCGATGCCTCGACGTAGATCATCTTCGGCACGAAGCCGACGACCTTGCCCGCTCTTTCTCTGATGAAGCCGACGCTAGAGCCCGGATTTGATTTGGACAGCGGAGATGACTTCATCATAGAGCCGTGGAGGTGGAGGACCGGATCTACAAAGGTTGTATTTCCGTATTCTTTTAGTTAAGTGTTAACTAGATTTCTTTTTCGCCTAGATTTCTAGCCGAAGATCCGTAGTCGGGTTTCTCGGCACCTAGATTTTTGAAATTGGCATGTTCGATTCCTTGTGAGACCTCATTAGGGTGCCTAGGAACCCTACAGTGGTATCAGAGCCTAGCTAGAGCCTTAGGCGAAGTCTAGACGGAATTTGAAGTCCGAACGAACCGAAACCCCAAAATTTTCATGCTCTCTGGACATTTTCTAAAATCGTGGTTTTTTCCAAATTAAAAATATGCAGAAAACCCAGCAGGAAATTGTAAGAATTACTGTGCAAATACGACATTGTTTGGATTTTAAACAGGCGCGGAACCGCGGCACGAGCATGCCTCGTGCGGCGGTTCCGCCGCCAGTAGATGACGTCAGCCATACCTATTTTCACATTAATTCCTATTTAACTGTGCTGAGTTCTCTAGGTATTTTTTAAATTTTATTCAAGAGTTTAATTTTCTGGGATTGTTTTGGGGATTCGGTGTTTCAATCGGAGTATCAAATTTTGTCTGTGTGGCTTTCCGGATAAATTTTAGAATATGTTAAAAAGTTCGACCGGATATAAATACCCAATTTTTCCCCTGTCGGGAAATTTCCAATTGTTGGATTTTTCCATAGTCTAAAGACGTTCTAAGTAGTGCAAGTAACTCGATGGACCCTCTAGAAGACAACAAACCTTAACTCGATTATATGACCGTCTTGAACTGCCCTTTGAACCTTCGGGTTTGGAGCAGTATGGCGTGCCACATGTGAGGCGTTGGCTTGACCCTTCTACGGCTGGACCGTTGGTACTGAGGCACGAACTGAATGTTGTTAGACTTATTTCATGTGTTGAGCTGTATCGGGAAAACTTGGGTGTTCGATTGTTCGATCGAAAAGTTTAACATTTTCTGTTTATCTGGAATGGGATACAATAATTGGAATTCACAAAAGTTATGTGATAACTGAATGAATGTTATAAACATAGCAGTTTAGTCTCACTTGATCGGTTGCCACGGAATTTTGATGTGATCAAAAGTCCGTCGCAATCACGTAGCGTACGCGGATACTCGCCGGGTAAACTTAATAGACAGCCTCACTCCATAGCCCCGACCAAGTGACTGTAGGAGAACCCCGTCGCCGAAAGCATCCGTTCGGGTGCTCGCGGTGGCGGTGTTCCGCCTTGGTGCACTTCGTCGACGGCGTCGGGGGTGCGGCCGCCTACTGAAGTTTGCGACGAGCATTCGATCAGGATGTCGGGAATCTTGTTGAATTGCCCGACTTGATATTGAAAAGAGTTTTCAATTTTGAGACTAAAATGCGGGGTTTATAATTGTTAGGCATGCGATGTCTAAGTAATTCATTTGGTCAGGCATGCGATATCTGAGGTGGTTGCGGATTCCAACTGTTGTAGTTTTACACTTTCTTTTCTGTGACCGTAAGTGTAATATGTGATATCTCCGGTTTCGATGCTATATGTCAACGACAATTGGGATGCGCATATTTACTTACGTGGATGACATGTGATGTTATGTGTTACTGGATATGTTATATTGGATCGTCGTGTTTGAATAGCCGGGGGGTTTTTATGTGAGATAAGTGTTTTTCCATTTTCATTCATGTAAAAACTTGTATGTAATATTCTTTTATTTGGGGCGCTTCCAGGTTGCGGAAGTTGTCACCTTTTGTATATTATTTACTTT
Organism: Agapanthus africanus; assembly: GCA_030015575.1. Lineage (NCBI taxonomy): Eukaryota > Viridiplantae > Streptophyta > Magnoliopsida > Asparagales > Amaryllidaceae > Agapanthus > Agapanthus africanus. Next base: position 400,717,799 of record CM057349.1, on the reverse strand, counting down.
TCCGCACTAGGATAGACCCAAGGAGGAGGGCACAAGTAACCGGGTTCTGGAGTCCAGTGGGAGACCAACTCGAGGAGTCGAGTCCGGGTCTCCTAACTCTAGAATTGGTAGGGATGCTTGCCGCTCTCGTAGGGGTCTAGGGGTGTGGGTTTGGCTATTCATCGCGACCGTGGAATCCGTGTTTTATACTGGCTCGTATTGAAAACACGGACGTCCTAGTATATCCAATATTTCATATGATTCTTCTGCTGCGATATCTGTGATGTGATCATGCGATATTCTGTGACAGATATTATATATAGTATATATGATATATTATATAGGCGTTACTTATGTTTTACACCCGCGCTAGCCCTGCCCCGCTCTGCCGTTAGTTACCTAACCTAACGGTGCACGAGGGGACATCGAGGCGAATGCGGATGGCATAAGTGTACGTCGTATTTATCTGTGATGTTTAGGTACTTAAATGATGGGACTTCATTAATGAGATTAATGAAATAAAAGAAACCTAAGATGTTGTAGAATCGAATTTCAAAATAAAACAGGTAGCTACAGTTCTTGCTTTGCACAGCGGTATATATGATATATCCTGCACCTTATTCGATGAGGAAAGGACCGAGATCCCTTCACCGGGAGTGACTCCTTTAGCAATAACTGGCAGATGCTACACACTCGGTTTGTCTTTTGATTGCTTTTAAGAGTTTTTGCTTTGCACAGTGATATATATGATATATCCCGCACCTCATTCGACGAGGAAAGGACCAACGATCCCTTCACCGGGAGTGACTCCTTTAGCAAAACTAGAAAAGCCTCAAAAACACTCCATTTCAAAATTCATTCGATCCTACAACGATATCAAGTTCATTACGCAATAGGTTTTCAGAAAAACCTGTCGTAGCCCTCCGTCTTTTCAGATAAGTCCTATTTAGTATTCGTGCTGCGTTTGTTGGCCTTTGTCAAGGCGCAGTGTGCGGTAGCTAACTGGTGCTTATCTGCTTATGCATATGATGCAGATTGAGTTAGGGTAATCGTGCGACCTTGTTGGCCTTTGTCAAGGGCCGTGCAGGTGGGTTTAATTCAATCAGGAAATGACGGGTTGAACTTGACTAGCATCCTATGGTTTGTTGGCCTTTGTCAAGGTCATAGGAGGTTAGGGGCAAAATATTATCGGGAATTTCAAGTGTTGAAATTTGCAATGAGATTGCATACCTTCTATGAGATAGTTGGATCCCGATACCCACTGCGAGTAAGAGTTACTCCTGGGAGAGTTTTATACATTACAATTAGCCGATCAAGTAGGTATCTAGAAAGGTGTCAACGGGGTTACGCCTCTGGGAAAACGAGGTTTACATTAATTAGGTTCGTGCGAAAGCACGGGGGACCTCCCTCAAAGTACCGATACTGGCCTGGCTGAAAGATTGGCGAACTTGTAGTGTGTAATTAATCCCGGCTAGTCTTTCCTTTTAGGGTTTGAAGGAAGATTTGATAAAAAGCAGTGGGAGCCATCCTGATTAGATAAAATAATAACCAATCTATTCTTGAAAGAGCGCACGCTGAGTGTTTTCTTCTCTCTCTCTCCAGGTAGCGACCATATCACGCCTTAATCAAGATAATAATACGGATTATTGACCGAACCCGCTTGTTATACTGAGCTGGGGAATGTTGATCCCGCTCCAGCTTATAATTGTTATAAGACAGAGCAGGAAATTGGGGAATACCAGATTTCCCGTGCCGCCCAAACGAAGAGAGTGCATGCTGATGCATCATCTTCGGGTGTGTTCATTACAGAGAACTGTTTCTCAGTATCCTCTACGTCCTGGGTATGTGATACCAGATCAGGATTCCAGATATGTAATATGTTACATAGGGCTACAGAAAGGTAAAGAACTGAGAACGGGTGATAAGTTTCATGAGGCAGAAAACGGGGCAAGAGTTGCAGCCAAGTCTGTTGGTCACTGTCACCCTGTATTACCAATACATTGATTCTGAACGAATGTTATTAGATACCGAACCTGATATACAAAATCATATCACTCTCTTTATTAGTAAAGAAATGATAAAATTTTGTATTGTTGGATAATGTTTTGAACATTTCCTATATCAAAAGTTGATCGATTCAGGCACGTTATCTAAAAGCATTGAAGTTCTAAATCAAACTGCAGTTCTTAGTATACGGAACACACACAAGAGGAAGAGTTCAGAATTGAACGATTCCTTCTTGAGGCATTGTAGACTAGGTCATATCAATGCGACCCGACTAGCTGAAGTTACATGTAGATGCATATTTAAATCAGTTTGAATTTACATCTTGTGAAACTCGCCAGTCATGTCACAAAGATAAGATGACCATAGCTCCGTTTACTGGAAACAGAGAAAGAGTTAGTGAACTCTTGGGATGATACATGTTGATGTATGTAGGTCCCCTGTCTACACATGCCAAGACCGGTTCTTTTACTTCATTACATTCTCTGATAATCTCTCAAGATTCAGATATACGTTCCTGTTGAAACACAAGTCCGAACCTTTTGAGATATTCACAGAATATAAGTTAGAAGTAGAGAACCAAAATACGGGTATAAGTATTATGTCCTTTGATGTGATCAAGGAGGAGAATACTTGAGCACGGAAATCCTGGACTATTCTAAAGGAGAATGAGATTCTCTCTCAGCATTACTCCTCCGATTACACCATGGCACGATGGTATATCGGGGTGGAGCAATCACACCCTATATGATTTGGTGTGCTCTATGATGAGTATTACTGAGTTACCTATTTCCTTTTAGGGGTTATGCACTTGAGAAGCTGCATACCTATTGAATAGGTTCGAATCAAATCAGTTGCCTACCACTCCATATGAGATATGGAAAGGGAAGAGCCCATGTCTTAAGCTAGTTAAGATTTGGGGTTGTCCGGCCTATGTCTAAAAGCAAAATCCGGACAAGCTCGAGGAAAGGTCTGTTATGTAGAACTGGAAGTGTTCCAGCTATACAAACTACAGCAGATGATTTGGTACAACCAGAGGATTCAGTAGAAACCAACGAACCTCAGCCTCTCCGCCGATCTAGTAGGGTTCCTCACCCGCCTGAGAGATACTTCGGTTTCTCTATGACAGTGGGAGCGAGGAATGCATCATGAGATGATGACCCAACTAGTTTCGAGCTGGCCATCAAGAGTGAGACTCTGTAAGAATGGCTGGATGTTTATCGATCTGAGATGGAATCCTTATACACCAACAAAGTATGGACTTTGGTTGCTATATCTGAAGGGTTAAATCCCCATCAGGAGCAGGTATATCTTGAGAAGATTACTTGGTGTACATGGAAAAGTTGAGACTTTCAAAGCTAGACTTGTTAAAAGTTTGCATCATTGACCAGGTGTGGATAATGATGAAACCTTTTCAAGTAGCTATGCTTAAGTCCATCCAGATCCTACTTGTTACGGCTACATACCATGACTGCGATATCTGGTGATTGGGTGTCTTGACTGCTTTTCTAAATGATGATTTAGAAGAGAGCGTCTATAAGTACACAGCCAGAGGGCTTCGTAGACAGTGGGAGCAGCGGAAACGTGTGCAAGATGCTTTATAGGATTAAAGCAGGCATCGCGGAGTTGGAACATCTGTTTTGATGGATTAGTCAAAGAGTTTGACATCATCAAAATGGTAGATGAACCTTGTATAAACAAAAAGGTAGTAGGGAGTATGGTGGTGATCCTCGTAGAGTACGTGGATGACATACTCTTGATAGGGAAAGAGTTTCCTATGCTACGCTCGGTCAATCTCCGTTTATCACAATGATTCTCCATATAGGATCATAATGATACCTACTAACTCCTGGATTTTGGATCTATGAGATAGATCTAAATGGATGTTAGGATTCTCACTTGTCGAAGTGAGATGGTATCACATGATCCTGGGGAGAATCACTGGAAGGGTTCCAGGGTGATAAGGACGACTGAATGTCAGTCACAGGCATTGTCTTTACCCTCAGTGGAGGGACGGTATGTTGGAAGAGTTCCAAGCTAGATACCGTGACATACTAGACGATAAAGGCAGCATACATCGCTACTTAAGATGCTGCCAAAAAGGCTGTTTGGATGTATATTGGTTCATGAGATGAACTATGTTCCTCCCATTGTGTGACAATGGAGTTGTGGCTTATGCCAAGGAACGCATGTCCCATCAGTGATCCAAACATATTCTAAGGCAGTATCACCTGATCATGGAGATGGTTGATCTCCAGGGTGATCGAGGTTAGGAGAGTAGACTCAGAGGACAACACGGCGGATCCACTCACGAAGGCCTATTCCCAGAGAGAGACTTTTATGGGATGGTTGAGTATGAGATACTACAACCACTGCTACAGATGGCCCTAGTGCAAGTGGGAGATTGTTAGTTATATGTATGCCCTAGAGGCCATTACTGTACATTGGATGTATATTGTAGTGGATGCTGGGACATATATAGGGAGGACTTTCTTGCTCGACATGATAGTATGCTATCTGGTTGACCTTTACCTTAACGTGTACACTGATTGTCTCTCTGTTACATGTTGGTAAAGCCCTTAGGATGTGTACTTGACTACCTGGACTGTGATGCGGATCATACTAGTGGGGACATGGTAGTCCATAAGTACATCCTTCAAAGTCCCTAGTCGTGGGTGTATCGAGATGGGGCATCGATATACCAGAGTAGACTAGCGTGTACCTTCTCGACCCATACAGATGGGCGATGGATGATCCCATATCCATTGGTGTTTGACATCGGAGATGATATACGGGTGCTCAGTAGAGACTGGGTACACTGGACGGACTCGCCGAGAACTCCCAGATGGTATTATACCTGACGTCAGATGGCAGTTCTCTGGTGACACTGGTACAGAGTAGTCTGTTGACCCGAGATCGTCATAGAGTCTTGTGTGGTTCCCACCGTGCTTTGATTTCCATCTTACCACGTCCAAGAGGGCATGCAAAATGGTGGTTTTTGGGTACAGTCCCGAATCACATGGAGGCAATGAGCGATAGGAGGGGATTCGTCTCTCCCGGTATAGGGGGTTGATGTTGCGCAGTGTTCGATTGGCTATAACAGGAAATCCCTGGCCAGGGTTGCTGAGATTTACTGGTAAGTGTTACCAGTAGTTTCTCGAATGTTATAGACCTCATATCGACACGACTTATCGAGCTATTGGGGTCTGATGTTTACCACCCCTAGGCGAGATATGTAACATATCAGACGACGAGACCGGACTGTACGGTAGTGTTACTGGTTGGATTCACAGGAGTATGAGCGGGCTTGCTCGTCGATCTTCTGATCGCTCAATACCCGGGTGGCCGTTACGTTTAGCAGACCGCTTGCGGCTTGTGGGTGCTTGATATGATCATCACCTGCTGCCGGCGTATTGACGAGTCTTTAGAGTCCTACACAGAGGTTTCCTGGCTCAAGCGAAACGAAATAGGAGCGCATATGAGATATGTGCGGGACCGAGAATAATACGTGTATGTGATACCGTATTCCATTCTCGCAATGAATGTATCGAAAGGTTGTATGCGGTATAACCTAGTTATCAAATCAAGGGTTGGTTCGATAAGCCGATACATAGAATACTAGTCGGTTATATGCGATATGACCGGATCGTTAAATCAAGTGTTGATTTAATGATTTAATGCATAATTATATATTTGATATATTACTTTGCATTAACTAGTATTGGTTCACTTTAAGATGGATTTTCTCACTCGGATGTGCGCATTGCATATGCGATATGATTTTGTGCACTTGCTTGTATCATGTTTGATGATGCATGCCTTTTGGTTAAGTGTAAAGAATTAAACCTTGGTTAATGAAATGGTTAGGGTTTACTTTTTCCTTATTCATTTTATTCATTTATTTATTCTTTTGGAAAAAGAAAAGCAAATGAGAAAATGGTGGCATGTTTTGTTTTGTTCATGAAGCTTCATGAAGACTTTGACCAAGTGACCATTTTGTCTCATGCTTAACCCTAACCATTCCTTTTAACCATGATTAACTCTCTACACTTGAGCATGGTACATTATATGATAAGTATTGATTTTCTTTTCAAAATTAATTAACTTATCATAATATTATCTTCTTCTTCTTCATCTTCTTAAAAGAAGAAACCTTGACTTGATCAATGGTGTTTGATGAAAGTGAGTGAGAAATCCAATTCTAAAGTGAACCCACTTCCTATTTCTTCATCCTCTACCTCTTGCCAAGTAGTAGAGTGTGTTTCCTTCACAAGTTTTCAAGACTTGGTGAAGTTGGAGCTTGATCTAGCGATGCCTCGACGTAGATCATCTTCGGCACGAAGCCGACGACCTTGCCCGCTCTTTCTCCGATGAAGCCGACGCTAGAGCCCGGATTTGATTTGGACAGCGGAGATGACTTCATCACGGAGCCGTGGAGGTGGAGGACCGGATCTACAAAGGTTGTATTTCCGTATTCTTTTAGTTAAGTGTTAACTAGATTTCTTTTTCGACTAGATTTCTAGCCGACGATCCGTAGTCGGGTTTCTCGGCACCTAGATTTTTGAAATTGGCATGTTCTATGCCTTGTGAGACCTCATTAGGGTGCCTAGGAACCCTACAAAGTAATATACAAACTAGTATGATACAGTAATGGCCTCTAGGGCATATACACTAACAATCTCCCACTTGCACTAAGGCCATGTACTGGCGTATCGAAGACCTATCATCTCGATCAGCCGCTCGAATTGAGTCTGGGGCAAGGCCTTGGTGAATGGATCTACAGTGTTATCTTCTGAAGCGACTCTCCGAACCTCTATCTCCTGGCGATCCACGATCTCCCTGATCAGGTGATACCGTCTCAAGATGTGTCTGGATCTCTGATGGGACCTGGGTTCCTTCGCTAAAGCTATAGCCTCGTTGTTGTCGCAATACAGAGGTATTGGATCAACAATGGACGGAACCACCTGAAGCTCTTTCAAGAACTTCCTCATCCAGACAGCTTCTTTTGCGGCATCAGATGCAGCGATGTATTCCGCTTCCATCGTCGAGTCTGCAACGGTTTCCTGTTTGGAACTCTTCCAACACACCGCCCCTCTATTGAGGGTAAAGACAAAACCCGACATGGACTTGGAATCATCCTTGTCACTCTGGAAGCTGGAGTCAGCAAAGGCCTCGATCTGGAGGTCTTTTCCGCCATACAACAAGAACATCTCCTTAGTCCTTCTCAGGTACTTGAGAATGTTCTTTACCGCTATCCAGTGTTTCTCCCCAGGGTTTGACTGATACCGGCTTACCACACTCAGTGCATAAGCAACATCCGGTCTGGTACACAACATCGCATACATTATAGAGCCTACCGCAGAAGCGTAGGGTATAATAGACATGCGATCCCTCTCCAAATCAGTCTTGGGAGACATCTCTTTAGAGAGGGTGATCCCGTGACAAGCCGGTAGGTTACCATGCTTGGAATCTTCCATACTGAATCTTTTCAGTATGGTGTCGATGTACCTGGACTGTGAAAGTCCTAATATCCTCTTGGATCTATCACGATGGATCCGGATCCCCAGGATGTATGAGGCATCACCCAGGTCTTTCATGGAGAACCTATGTGACAAGAACCCCTTGACAGATTGTAGCATAGGAATGTCATTTCCTATTAAGAGAATGTCATCCACGTACAAAACGAGGAATACTACAGTTCTCGCTACAAATCTACTATAGATGCATGGTTCATCTGGATTTTTGATAAAGCCAAATTCCTTGACCGTCTCATCAAAACAGATGTTCCAACTCCACGATGCCTGCTTTAGTCCATAGATGGACTTAAGCAACTTGCACACCTTTCCGCTGCTTCCACTCTGAATGAAACCCTCTGGTTGGTCCATATAGACACACTCTTCTAAATTTCCATTTAGAAAAGCGGTCTTTACGTCCATTTGCCAGATCTCATAATCGTGGAAGGCAGCAATGGCAAGAAGTATCCGAATGGATTTCAGCATAGCCACTGGAGAAAAGGTTTCGTCATAGTCCAAGCCAGGCCTTTGACGGAAACCCTTTGCAACAAGTCTAGCTTTATAGGTCTCAACCTGTCCATCTACACCAATCTTCCTTTTGAAGATCCACTTGCATCCTATGGGTTTTACCCCGTCTGGAGCAATGTCCAACGTCCATACTTTGTTGGTGTACATGGACTCCATTTCGGTCCGCATTGCATCCAGCCATTTTACTGAGTCAACGCTCTGAACGGCCTGCTGGAAGCTGGTAGGCTCATCATAATCTATGATGCAATCCTCTCTATCCCCGTCTATGAGAAAACCGTAGTATCTCTCGGGCGGATGAGACTGCCTACTACTCCTGCGGAGCGGCGTGGGAATGTCTTGTTCTTTTGAACCCTCTGGTTCCACTAAGCTTTCAGTAATAGTTCGTGGTTCTGGAATTTCTTCCAGTTCTACTGTGCTCCCACTTATCTGGGTTTCCAGAAACTCAGTTTCCAAGAAGCAGGCATGACGAGAAACAAGAACTTTTTGTTCCACTTCGCAGTAGAAGAAATATCCCTTGGAGTCTTTGGATATCCCATGAACTTACACTGTACTGAGTGTGCCTCGAGCTTGTCCGCATGCTGCTTTTTAACAAAAGCTGGACATCCCCATGTCTTAATATGCTTAAGATAGGGTTTCTTCCCACACCACATCTCATATGGTGTAGTAGGCACAGTCTTAGTGGGAACTCGATTCAAAAGGTATGCAGCTGATTCTAGCGCATACCCCCAGAATGATCGCGGTAACTCAGCGTTACTCATCATGGACCGTACCATATCCAATAGGGTCCGGTTCCGTCTCTCCGATACACCGTTATGTTGCGGAGTGTATGGAGGAGTAAGCTGAGAGAGAATTCCGTTCTCTTTTAAATAGTCTAGGAACTCGGCACTTAAGTATTCTCCACCTCGATCCGATCTTAGAATCTTGATACTTTTGCCGGTTTGGTTTTCTACTTCATTCTTACATTCCTGGAATTTTCCAAAGGCTTCGGACTTATGTTTCATTAAGAAGACATAACCGTACCATGAAAAGTCATCCGTAAAAGTAATGAAGTAAGAATAACCGCTTCGCGTATGTGTAGACATTGGACCGCACACGTCGCTGTGTACGAGTCCCAAGAGCTCGCTCGCCCTTACTCCGTGTCCAGTAAACAGAGTCTTTGTCATCTTTCCGTTGAGACAGGATTGACAAGTGGCATACGATTGATATTCGAACGGATTCAAATATCCTTCTGTATGTAACTTCGTCAACCTTCTCTCATTGATGTGACCCAGTCTACAATGCCACAAGAAAGTCTGATTTATTTCCGGAGACTTTCTTTTGTGTGTATTGTAGGGTGTTTTTCGTCACCCCATTGAGATGGGAATACGCGCACGCTTGTCAGGCGTACTACAGATTCCCCCTGCCTAGGGTAGGCCGGGGTTTAATGATTGTGGGGATCCGAATCTCCGGCAGCCGCGGACTAAGCTGCCGTTAATTACCCCTCGCCTTTGGGGCGAGGGAACCTCCGATTAACGGGTTAAAATGGCCATGCGAACTCAATGTGCAGTGTACGTGTGTTGTGTTTTGAAAGGGGGGTTTTGGATATATCGGGAGCCACGCAGAGTTTTTACGGGGGTCCCGCTACCCGGATAGCGGGCTGGGGGTCAAGGGGGCTAGCAGCCCCCTTGCGGGGTGCGGGGCAGCGCCCCGGCCCGAAAATTTTTTGGAGGGGGAGAATGTTGCGGAGTATGTGTATGTGTACATTTGTATACAAATGTATATATATATTTATGTACACAAAAAGAGTGGGAAAAGGCATCCAAGGGATGCGCAGGTGAGCAAGCGCGCGCGCCACGTGTCGGCACGCGGGCGACTTGCGCACTTGCGCAGTTGCGCAAGCGCGCGCGCCACGTGTCGGCACGCGGGCGACTTGCGCACTTGCGCAGTTGCGCAAGCGCGCGCCACGTGTCGGCACGCGGGCGACTTGCGCACTTGCGCAAGCGCGCGCCACGTGTCGGCACGCGGGCGACTTGCGCACTTGCGCAGTTGCGCAAGCGCGCGCGCCACGTGTCGGCACGCGGGCGCCTTGCGCACACAACAGGCTCTTAGCCTAAAAAGATTTCTCTGAAGAGAAATCAAAGAGGAGTTAGACTCCTGAGTGTGTTTTTGTTTTGTTTTTTTTTGTTTTCTGTTGGGTTAATGGAAGGGTTCTTCTTCTTCCTCCTGTTGCTTGCTGGGTCTTGAAGATCAAGAGATGTAAAATCTCAAAATCTCTCCTTTTTAAGATCTGATGGCAGATCCAAGTTCCCCTTTGTGGGTTTTGTGGTGGAAAACTATTTAGTTTTGAAAAAGGAAGAGTAAAACTCTTGATTTAATTCAAGAGAAAGAAGAAGGTTTTGGAACCTTGAAGAAGGAAGAAAGAGCTCAGCTCTAATTTTTTTTTTTGTGGAGAGAATGAAAGGTCTTTTTTTATTCATCATCATTTTGCCTTTTATAGGCTTACATATTTGCATATAGCCCCTTGGGCTTTACAAAATGGCATTTTGCCATCCCATGGCTCATGTGCCATTTCATTTTTTTGCACATAAGCCATGGGCTTACAAAATATTGGTTTTATGCCCATTTTGCATACATTCCTGTATAAAAAAATTCATAAAAATTATTTATTACATGATTTATATTTTAGCATGGAGGAGGCTGGCCGCGGGCTCGGCTTGGGCATGGGCCCGCTTGACCTGGGCTTGGGCCCACCTGACTTGGGGTTGACCTTGACTTTGACTCGGTCAACGGGGGTGTAAATTTTTACCCCAACAAAGTGCCCCCCATCAATAAATGCACATAGCATATGTGGGTTGTGTGCATGAAATTGATGGATCTTCTTTCACGTGGAGGCGACTTGCTTTGGTTCCCAATTTTTGGGATGCACTGCCATTTTTACGACATGGACGGTCGACGCTGCCCTTTTAGCGACGTGGACGGTCGGCGCTGCCCTTTTAGCGACGTGGACGGTCGGTGCTGCCCTTTTTGCGACGTGGACGGTCGGTTCTGCCCTTTTTGCGACGTGGACGGTCGGTGCTGCCCTTTTAGCGACGTGGACGGTCGGTGCTGCCCTTTTAGCGACGTGGACGGTCGATGCTGCCCTTTTAGCGATTTTTGCGACGTGGACGGTCGTTACTGCCCTTTTTGCGACGTGGACGGTCGGTACTGCCCTTTTAGCGACGTGGACGGTCGATGCTGCCCTTTTTGCGACTTGGACGGTCGATGCTGCCATTTTAGCGACGTGGACGGTCGGTGCTGCCCTTTTAGCGACGTGGACGGTCGGTGCTGCCCTTTTAGCGACGTGGACGGTCAGTTCTGCCATTTTTGCGATGTGGACGGTCGATGCTGCCCTTTTAGCGACATGGACGGTCGGTGCTGCCATTTTTGCGACGTGGACGGTCGTTACTGCCCTTTTAGCGACGTGGACGGTCGGTACTGCCCTTTTAGCGACGTGGACGGTCGATGCTGCCCTTTTTGCGACTTGGACGGTCGATGCTGCCATTTTAGCGACGTGGACGGTCGGTGCTGCCCTTTTAGCGACGTGGACGGTCGATGCTTGATTTGACTTGCTCTGCTTCTTGCAGTGTCAGGGGTACACTTGACTTGCTCCGCTTCTTGCGGTGTCGAGATTGGATTCTGACTCGCCCCGCTTTCCGCGGTGTCGGAGTGAAAGTTGACTTGTTGATTTTGATTTGGGTTGACATTAGCATCGCTATACTGGAATATGGTACCAGGAGCGAATCATCATCTGTCATTGAGAGGATTTTGGGAGAAATTGGGATTGTTTTACGCCCGTGGATTGTATACGGTTTTGCAGGATGTATGATCCAGACCGTAGGGCCGGAAAAATTTTGGGACTTTGTCGGCGTCTGCATCGCTGCACTGGAATATGGTACCAGGAGCGACTCATCATTCACCGTTGGGGTATGGGATTTGGAATTTGGTTGGCGTCTGCATCGCTGCACTGGAATATGGTACCAGGAGCGACTCATCATTCGCCATTTAGGGATTGGGGAGCGATGGCTTAGGAGACAGGTTTAGATCCCTATCGCCTAAGGCTTTTCAATTTTATGGGCCGTGAGGGTCCCATAAAAGCATTTCCTCCCTACGAGTCGTAAGGATCCCGCAGGTGTATTTTCTCCTTAAGAGTCGTGAGGACTCCTAAGTGTGTTTTTCCTTTATGAGTCGTAAGGATCCCACAAAGGTTTGTTCTCCTCATGTATCGTGAGGACACATGAGTGGGTCTTCTTAATGGAGCATAATTCCAAAGGCGGAGACCAGCCGCGTAACTGGGGATTACGGTGGGGCATGAGTATGATGAGAATTATTTGAGCCCGTGGATTGTATACGGTAGTCAATTTGGGGACTGGCCGTAGGGCTGGAGAATTTTGAGAAATTGGATTTTGGTTGGCGTCTGCATCGCTACACTGGAATATGGTACCAGGAGCGACTCATCATTCGCCGTTTGGGGACTTGGAATTTGGATCTTGTTTGGCATCAGTATTGCTGCACTGGAATAATGCCAGGAGCAACTCATCATTTGCCTCGGGAGGACTTGGGATTTGGGTTTTTGGTCGGCATCAGCATTGCTGCACTGGAATAATGCCAGGAGCAACTCATCATTTGCCTCGGGAGGACTTGGGATTTGGGTTTTTGGTCGGCATCAGCACCGCTAACACTGAAGCGAAAATGCCAGGAGCGGATCATCATTTGCCGTTGCCCGTTGGGGAACGATGGCTTAGGAGATAGGTTTGGGTCCCTACCACCTAAGGCTTTTCAATTTTATGGGCCGTGAGGGTCCCATAAAGCATTTTCTCCCTACGAGTCGTAAGGATCCCGCAGGTGTATTTTCTCCTTAGGAATCGTGAGGATTCCTAAGTGTGTTGCTCCTTTGTGAGTCGTAAGGATCTCACGCAGGGGTTTTCTCCTCACAAGGTCGAGAGGGCTTTGCGAGTGTATTTCATCTCTTTTCACAAGTTTGCGCCCTTTCGGGTTTTCGCAGACTCGCCGGTAGTCCTGCTGTTTTTACTCACGGAACCCTTTCGGGTTTTCATCCGTGCCCGTTTTGCTTGTGGACATACCGTTTATTTTTATTTTTTTATTTCTTTTATTTTTCATTTATTTATTTATTTATTTATTTTTTTTTTTTTACCGCTGGTGGGACTTTTAAAAGTAGTCTCACCGGCAGGATTTGGGAGAGATAGGGGTCATTTACGCCCGTGGATTGTATACGGTTTTGCAGGATGTATGATCCAGACCGTAGGGCTGATGTGCTCAATTCGCCTGCGACTTGGAGCATTCATGTGTAGTATTTCTTGAGATATCGTCCATTGATGGGTGGCATGGGCCTCTCTCCCTCGGCACTTATTAGTTGGTAGGATCCTCCGTCGAACACTTTCTCGATGACGTATGGTCCTTCCCAGTTCGGCTCGAATTTTCCCTTGGCATGTCGATTGGGGACGATCGGTCTTTTGAGGACCAGCACCAATTCACCTTTCTTGAAAGCGCGGAGACGGGTTATCTTGTCATAGGCCCGTGACATTTGGGCTCGGTACAGCTCCAGATTTTGCTGCACCGCGAGCCTCTTTTCTTCGAGGGCATCGAGTTCTTCAAGTCGAAGGAGCACGTTTTCCTCTTCTGTCAACTCATGCTGAACGGCCATTCTTAAGCTTGGAACTTCGACTTCGAGGGGGAGGACCGCCTCCACTCCGAAGAGCAATGAGTATGGAGTGGACTGAGTTGGAGTACGGTGCGTGGTACGATATGCCCACAATGCCTCGTGAAGCTTGAGATTCCAGTCTCTCTTGTTGGCTGAAGCATTTTTCCTCAGGAGCTTGCATAGAGTCTTATTGAAGGCTTCGGCTAGCCCATTGGCTCTTGGATTATAGATGGAGGAATACCTCCAGTCTATCTTGTGCTGAGTAGCGAATCTTGAGACATTGAAGCTCTTGAAAGAAGGCCCGTTGTCAGAAATGATTCTTCTTGGTGTACCGAAGCGGTATAGAATATTATGCTGGAAGAATGTCAGAATATCCTTTGTCTTGACTTCTTTTAGCGGGACAGCTTCAGCCCACCTGGAGAAGTAGTCTGTCGCGGCCAGTATGAACCGGTGGCCTTTAGATGACGGAGGATCAATTGGGCCAACAATGTCGGTGCCCCAAACTTCGAAGGGCCACGACGCCACTGTAGGATGCAATGGGTTGGGATGCTTGTGAATAAAATCACCGTGAATTTGGCAGATATAACATTTCTTTGCATGCTCTCCGCAATCCCGTATCATGGTGGGCCAGTAATACCCAAGCCGTTTAATTTGAAGTCGCATCTTGGGGCCAGATTGGTGAGCACCGCAAACTCCCGAGTGGACATCTTTCATGACCTTTTGGGCTTCGGCCGACGACAGGCACCTGAGCCAGAGTTGGTCATATGACCTGCGGTATAATGTGTCATTTACAAACGCGTATCGGAGGGCTCTTTTCTTCAGCTGAATCCTTGCAGATTTTTCTTCGGGCAGCTTGTCGTATCGGAGGTACTCTATGAAGGGTTCTCTCCAATCGGGCTCGTCTTGGATGATCGAAGCTTCTTCCGCAGGACTGCTCTTCTGTTCCGCGCTTTCCTCTTCTCGTAGAGAGACTGGGGGTAGAATTTGCCGGCTCCTGACTGTGATCAGAATTTCGTCCATTTCAGGATCAGCCAGTTCCTTGGCCAAGCGAGCGAGTACATCAGCCTTTCCGTTCAACGCTCTAGGGACTCTCGTTAGTTCAATATGAGTGAACCGTTTCATGAGTTCCACCACTCGACCTCTGTACCGAGCTAACTCGGGTTTGTATATCTTATAGTCGCCGCTTACTTGGTTGACGACGAGCTGGGAGTCACCGTAAACTCGTAGCCGACGGATTTCCATTTCTATGGCGAGCTCCAAACCAGCTATCAGAGCTTCGTACTCAGCTTCATTGTTTGTCCGAGGCTCGGTGAGAGCAAAAGAACGCCGTAGGGTTCCCATTGATGGTGTGATGAACACCAATCCTATCCCTGCTTTTATCTCCGGGACGCTTGATTTACTGGAGGTTCTTAACGATGAGGCCCCATCGAAGTAGAGCTCCCAACATGGCTCGTCATTCTCGAGATGCAGCACTTGTTCGTCGGGTAACTCACAATTTAGTGGCGACCCTTCTGGTATGGGATGAGCAGCGAGAAAGTCTGCAAGAGCTTGCCCTTTTACTGCTTTCTGAGGAGTGTAAACTATGTCGAACTCAAGTAGCATGACAGCCCATCTTGCCATTCTGCCGGCCAGGCTTGCTTTGGTCATCAAGTGTTTGAGCGGGTCGACCTTGGAGATCAGCATAACCCGATGAGCAAGCAGATAGTGCCTCAGCTTCTTCACAGCAAATATCAGAGCCAGGCATTGCTTCTCGATTGGGGAATAGTTGTGTTCCGCCCCGACTAGAGTTCGACTGAGGTAGTAGAGGGCACTTTCTTTTCCCTCCTCGTTATTCTGGGCAAGGAGCGCACCGAGTGACTCGTCCAGCGCGGCAGTGTAGAGAATCAGCGGTTTATTTGGGATGGGAGCGGCCAGCACTGGAGGGTGCAATAAGTATTGTTTGATGCTTTCGAACGCTGCTTGACATTCGGCATCCCAGATAAAAGGAGCTCCTTTCTTCATGAGCTTTGAGAAGGGCCTACATTTCCCCGATAAATTTGAGATAAACCTCCTTATATAAGCGAGCTTGCCTTGAAAAGATCTTAGCTGCGTCAGACTCTTCGGAGGGGGCATCTCCATGATGGCCTTTATCTTTGATGGGTCAACTTCGATCCCTCGATGTCGAACTATGAAGCCCAGGAATTTTCCCGATGACACGCCAAAAGCGCACTTCAGAGGATTCATCTTCAGATCGTATTCCCTCAGTCTGGTGAGAACGGTCCTAAGATCTTGGATGTGGTCGGTCTTGGCCTTAGTTTTGATGACCAAGTCATCAACGTAACATTCGACGACTTTATGGATTAGGTCATCAAAGATATTAGTCATTGCCCTTTGATATGTAGCACCTGCGTTCTTCAGTCCGAACGGCATCACCTTGTAGCAATATATTCCGATCGGAGTTCGAAATGCTGTGTGCTTCTCATCCTCAGGCGACATCTTGATCTGATTATATCCAGACGAGCCATCCATAAAAGTGAACAGCTCATAATTTGAGGTGTCATCGACCATCATTTCCATGACCGGTAGCGGAAAGTCGTCTTTAGGACATGCCTTGTTGAGATCCCTGAAATCGACACAAACTCGGATCTGCCCATTTTTCTTCTTCACTGGGACTATGCATGCGATCCAGTCCGCGTATTTCTCTTCCCTGATGAAGCCGGCATCGATGAGCTTCTTAGTTTCCTCGATGACCTTTTCTTCTAGTTCCCTTCTCATTCTTCGAGGAGCTTGTTTGACTGGCTTAGCATCAAGAGATATAGCCAATTTATGTACGGCCACTTCAGGGGAAAGGCCAGGCATTTCTTTGTATGTCCACGCGAAGCAGTCGACGAACTCATGCAGCAGGGCAATTATCTGCGCTTTCATTTCCTCTGACAAGAGCGAGCTGATGTAGGTCGGCCTTGGATTATCGGGCGTTCCTAAGTCAATCTCGGTTAGCTCGTCAAAGGTTGCTTGTCCGCCATCTTCGAGCTCTTGAGGAGCTTCTTCTGGCTCGGCTATCTCGTCATCATCATTTGATCTTTCGCTGGCCTCACCAACATGGATCATGTAGCACGCTTTGGAATCAGGTTGAATGTAACCTATGCCCCGTCTATCTGGAATTCGTCCATCGATGAGTGCTCGGACCTGGGGAGGATACCATAGCCCTTCGTAAAACTTTGCTTCGGACTCCGTTTGATATAACCGGCATCCGCACTTCTTAAAGTATTCCCGCATCTCGGGCGCATAGTATCTGGGATTGAGAACGGCTCTTATGCCTCTCTCATAGGGAAGGCACGCGACAGAAAGATCGTCCGGGTGCACAACGGGGTTTGACCCATAAAACAGGATGCCCTTCTGTCCACTTTTCCTCCCGGGAACGTAGAAAGTTTTCAGCTGGTCCACGGTGGAGATTGATAATGCATCGAGCTCTTTGCACATTTGCTCTGGTACCCTTGTGACGGCCAGGGACCCTTCTGCAACTTCAAAGGTCTCTCGTAGTTTCGCTTGTTGCATAGGGGTCCAATCTGCATTGCTGTTGCACGGCAGGTCCTCTTCCTCCGACTCTTCAGTGTCGCTACCAAGATGAGGGCGGACTTTGCTGCTAGATGGGCCTTCAGTAACAGATTCGTCCGTATCGCTGCCGAGATGAGGGCGAGTTTTACGGAAGGACGGGCTTCCAGCGTCGGACTCGTCAGTGTCGCTACCGAAATGTGGGCGCACTTGGGCGTTTTTACTTTTGAAAGTGACAACCGGCGCAGATTTGCTTTTGGGTCTTGGGGCCGGTCTATCCTCAGTCAGTTGTGGCTTAGCATTTTGGTGGTTCATAAAGTACCGGGAATCTTCATAGCGGACTTCATGCACACCGAACGGCTGGATGTCTCCGTCAATGCGTCTTTCTTCGCCATTTTTAGTATACTTCATGCATTGATGGAGAGTTGACGGAATGATGCCGTAATCGTGGAGCCACGGCCGCCCCAAGAGAATCTTATAAGATGTGTCGGCATCGATCACATATATCTTAGCTTCAGTTTGCAAATCCCCAAATTTAATTGGCAGAGCTATGGACCCCAGAACTTGCTGGCAATTTTGGTTGAAGCCTTGAATGACAATCCTTTCCCTTGACAGGTGTCGGACGTCCATCGACAAACTCTTCAGCGTCCGCAAGTTCATGATGTTCACTGAGGACCCCGGATCAATCAATATGCGATTAATTCGATCTCCGTCGCTGTACCCGGTCACGTAAAGCGGCCGATTATGCTCAGCCGTTCCCAGTAGCAAGTCTTCATCCTTAAATGTGACTGCGGCGGCATGCAAAGCGTGCTGGGCTTCTTTCATATTAATTTCCGCAAAGTGGGCCTGATACCGCTCGGGGTTTTGTAGAGCGTGGATGAGAACATCTCTAAGCTCTTTAGATAGGACCAAGGCGTCATAGATGCTCAGGAGAGACGGAAGCTTCCGGAGATGCGCCAAGACATTATAGTCCACCGAGGAAGGACTTGTGTTTTCATCGGCTGGTTCTCTGCCATCTTCTTCATTAGCGACTTGTTTTTCCTTCCCTTTTGGGGCGTTGCCTTGATTTTGTGGTAAAGCCCTGCCGCTTCTGAGCTGAATTTGATTGGCCTTTGTGGTGAGCTCCTCGTCCTCTTCGGGAAAACAGAGATCGTCTTCGGAGTCGCTGCCAAGATGGATGGCGTAGCAGGTCACTACTGGGATCTCTTTATTGGAGTCTTCTTCTAACTCCCCCAGAATTTCGGCCGCTTGTACAGGGAAGAACTCCTTCAATTGAATCAATGTTCTTTCCTTTTGCTCATATTCTTCGAGGGAATCGATATACTTTTGAATGGTCGATCTCCCTGCAGACTCTTTTTTGCGCCGAGCTGCACTTTTCTTCTTCTTGAGCTTCTCGGATTTTGAGCCTGATGGAGCCGCATAGGCAGCGGGACTGGTAGGCTTCTTCTGTCCTTCCCATTCCATCCTGGGCTCTTTCTGAAGTAGCTTTAGCATCTTCTTCGTCTTATTAGATATGTGCGTACTCCACGGAGGCCGCGATGAGTCAGTTTCGTTTGTCAGGGCAGCGGGTTCGGCTGTCTGCTCCCAGAAGGCTTCAGCTTCCGTCTGTATAAAGTTGGCGGTTGCGACTTGATTGTTCACCAACACGCTTTTGGACAGCTCGATCTCTCCAGCCTTGTACTGCTTCTCGACCCAGTCCTTGAAGATATAGCAATCCTCGATCGCATGGCTCACTACTCGGTGGTACGGGCAATACAGGGGATTGTCGGTCATTTTTGCTTCTTGGGGTCTTTTCGACTCCGGCAGTTGTAGGCCATTGTTCAAGGCATCTTTAAATATCTTGCGGACCTTGTCCCTTCTGAAAGAGTAAACCTTGTTCTTTTTCTCCTCTAGGGAAGGCCCATCTCCTCCCAGCAATGGCTTTCGAGACCGGTTGGTTTTGGATTCGCCCGCCCTTCGCTTTTCTTCATTGTCGGAGGCATTGAAAACATTGGTACTGCTGGAACTCCCGCTTCTACGGTTGTCGTCCCGCTTGCTTTTCCAGGTTTTGTCTCTCTGAGAGTCTGGCGGGGACTCTTGCTTTGAGCGTTCCAGCATTTGGACTTTCTTAGTTAGCTCCTGAAACGTCTTGAGGCCCGCTGTACACAAGAAGGGGACCATCCAATTGCTGAGGTTCCCAATGAGAAGGCTGACGGACTGGTCCTGCTCCAGCGGCGGTTCGCACTTGACCGTGAGATTACGCCATCGGGCGATAAAGTCAGTGTTGCTTTCATTCTTCCCCGGCTTGGTCCTCACAAGGTCGGCAATGGAGATTTTATCACTGACGCTCATGAATCTTTGCCGGAACAGAGACTCCATTTGGGCAAAGGTAATAACGGACCCGTCTGGTATGCTCGCGTACCAGTCGAAGGCGACGCCGGTCAGGCTATTGACAAACTGACGAAGAAGGAGCGCGTCGTTGCCCCCAGTATTTCCGCACGATGCTTTGAAGTGGGCGACGTGCTGATTTGCATTCCCCGTTCCATCAAATCTTCCGAACTTAGGAATAACATAGCCGCTTGGGAACTCAATCAGATCGTACTGCGCGGGATATGGCCGCCCGCTACTGCCGATTTCTTTCTGAGCTTCAGCTTCGGCCACCAATGTTTTAACCTTGCTGGTGACCAAATCCATTATCCGATCCTGTGTTAGCGGGATAGTATTATCTGGGGCCAAGGCATCCCCAGAAGCGGAGTGTGGACGGCTCTCATGTGGCTCGACCAGTCTTGGACCCGAAGGAACAGGCATTGGCTGCCTCGGATTGTCATCACCCGGCTGATTAGTAGCGGCTTGTGCTTGATTGGGAGGAGCTCGAGCAATTTGAGCCGTAAGCTGCATCACCACGTTCGTTAAGTCGTCAATCTTCGAATAGAGCTTGGCCATCTCTTTATCTTTGCTCCTGAGCTGTTTTCGAAGCTCTTGAAGCAGCTCTTGCTCCGCAGTCCTGGGGCGGAAAGTCGGCTCTTCCTCGCTGTCCGAGCTTGACTCTGTGTGGACCGAGGGGTCTTTCTGCCTATCATCCTCATCGAGAGGGTTTTCTTCATCCAGCGGGGGCGGCTGTTCTTGAGCGGCGGCGACCACATTCAGGCTAGATTGGGCTTGGGATGTGGTGGCCCCATCCTTGCTTTTGCTGCGAAGGTTGTCGCTGGGGCGTCCGCCCGCCATATAGACCGTATGGATGATATACCCGGCCGTCTTTCTATCATTGGAAGCTGATTTCACGGATCGCTGTCTTGACCCCCTTGCTTCGGTAGCTGGTAGTCGATTGAAGGCGGCTGGCCTAACCAGGTTCTTGAATGGTGCTAGCGCTTCTTTTCTGGGTCTGCCCCGCTGCTTTCGTGCGGCACAGAGTGCTTGATAGACTCTTGAAGAGACAGTGTCATACTTTTTCTGTTGGGGCCGGGACACGTCTCTTTGTGGCACTGTTCGGACCGCTGTCTTCTTGATTCTGGCGGTCATGGCATTTTTCTGAACCCACTTCAGAGGCTCGAAGGAATTGCTGATTCTTACGTCCGACTCAGCCGTCGTCGCGGGGCAACCCTGCACTTGGAACTTCACACGATTCCATTTGGCCGAAGCCTTGGCCCTCTTGTTGGCTCGATACCTGAGCCGCTTCTGCCTTAGCTTTTCTGTTCTAAGCACCTGGCAGACTTCAGCTCTTTGGGAAGACGCCGCAGACCAGTTGATGGAGGGCCTTGGAGATACAATCGATTGTGCACTTGTTGGAGTCATCGCCTGAGCTCGTCCGCAGCATTTGATGTTGCCTTTCGCACCGGAAGCCTTGCCCCCAGCTGGAGCGCCAGGGAGTCGTTCAGATAGCGTCTTGAGTTTCGGTTGTGGTGCCTTGGCGATCACGACATTCGGCCTCTTTCCCCTTGAGACCGGCTTGGCCACCTGTTCCGCCGGGATCTCCGCCAGATGAGCGCTTCCGGCAGGGTAAATGATGACGGAGCCAAACTGGCGGGGCGGTTCCTCCCACTGTCGACTGAGGCTTGCGGGGAGAACCACACGAGCGTTGATCTTGACCACGTACAGAATCGGGGTCACGTTGGAAGCTGAATTCGTCTGGGGAGACATTGTCGTCGAAGGTTGATTGCTTGAAAATCTGCATGAAAAAGCATTATTTTTAGTATAAATACAGGTATGTATATTGATTGAGTTCGCATGAACGTTCAACCCGAAATATGGGAGGAGAGATTGGTCCCACCGGGCGTGCCAGAATCTGTAGGGTGTTTTTCGTCACCCCATTGAGATGGGAATACGCGCACGCTTGTCAGGCGTACTACAGATTCCCCCTGCCTAGGGTAGGCCGGGGTTTAATGATTGTGGGGATCCGAATCTCCGGCAGCCGCGGACTAAGCTGCCGTTAATTACCCCTCGCCTTTGGGGCGAGGGAACCTCCGATTAACGGGTTAAAATGGCCATGCGAACTCAATGTGCAGTGTACGTGTGTTGTGTTTTGAAAGGGGGGTTTTGGATATATCGGGAGCCACGCAGAGTTTTTACGGGGGTCCCGCTACCCGGATAGCGGGCTGGGGGTCAAGGGGGCTAGCAGCCCCCTTGCGGGGTGCGGGGCAGCGCCCCGGCCCGAAAATTTTTTGGAGGGGGAGAATGTTGCGGAGTATGTGTATGTGTACATTTGTATACAAATGTATATATATATTTATGTACACAAAAAGAGTGGGAAAAGGCATCCAAGGGATGCGCAGGTGAGCAAGCGCGCGCGCCACGTGTCGGCACGCGGGCGACTTGCGCACTTGCGCAGTTGCGCAAGCGCGCGCGCCACGTGTCGGCACGCGGGCGACTTGCGCACTTGCGCAGTTGCGCAAGCGCGCGCGCCACGTGTCGGCACGCGGGCGACTTGCGCACTTGCGCAGTTGCGCAAGCGCGCGCCACGTGTCGGCACGCGGGCGACTTGCGCAGTTGCGCAAGCGCGCGCCACGTGTCGGCACGCGGGCGACTTGCGCACTTGCGCAGTTGCGCAAGCGCGCGCGCCACGTGTCGGCACGCGGGCGCCTTGCGCACACAACAGGCTCTTAGCCTAAAAAGATTTCTCTGAAGAGAAATCAAAGAGGAGTTAGACTCCTGAGTGTGTTTTTGTTTTGTTTTCTGTTGGGTTAATGGAAGGGTTCTTCTTCTTCCTCCTGTTGCTTGCTGGGTCTTGAAGATCAAGAGATGTAAAATCTCAAAATCTCTCCTTTTTAAGATCTGATGGCAGATCCAAGTTCCCCTTTGTGGGTTTTGTGGTGGAAAACTATTTAGTTTTGAAAAAGGAAGAGTAAAACTCTTGATTTAATTCAAGAGAAAGAAGAAGGTTTTGGAACCTTGAAGAAGGAAGAAAGAGCTCAGCTCTAATTTTTTTTTTTGTGGAGAGAATGAAAGGTCTTTTTTTATTCATCATCATTTTGCCTTTTATAGGCTTACATATTTGCATATAGCCCCTTGGGCTTTACAAAATGGCATTTTGCCATCCCATGGCTCATGTGCCATTTCATTTTTTTGCACATAAGCCATGGGCTTACAAAATATTGGTTTTATGCCCATTTTGCATACATTCCTGTATAAAAAAATTCATAAAAATTATTTATTACATGATTTATATTTTAGCATGGAGGAGGCTGGCCGCGGGCTCGGCTTGGGCATGGGCCCGCTTGACCTGGGCTTGGGCCCACCTGACTTGGGGTTGACCTTGACTTTGACTCGGTCAACGGGGGTGTAAATTTTTACCCCAACATGTATTCTGGACATTGAAAATCTGTGGTTGGTTTAATACGTATATACCATTGCTCAATGTACCTGACCCAATCAGAACTTGATTAAGGTGAATGTTTACAACATTACTTACAAACGCAAATTCATAACCTTCTTTAGAAACTAAAGATACAGAAATGATATTACAAGTTGCGTTGGGTACAAAAAAGCAATTACGCAAAACCAAAACATGTCCATCTGACATTACCAGGTGATAGTCCCCCATGGCCTTAGCATCCATGCTAGCTCCGTTTGCAACTTTGAGGGTCATGTCACCTGCTTTCAAAACCCTACGGTTTCTCAACGCCTGCAAAGAATTACAGATATGAGATCCTGATCCGGTATCCAATACCCAGGAAGTAGAGTTTATTGAAAGACAGTTTCCAATAACGTACACACCTGAAGCTGAAGCTGCAACCTGCTTCAATTCCTGTGTTTTGGCCTTCCAGGCCCTGCAATCATTCTTCCAGTGTCCTTTCTTATGACAATAGAAGCATTCTTCCTTATCCACAAGCTTCCCCGCTTTCTTTGTTGCTTTAGCTTTTCCCTTCGTATCCACTTTACTAACACCGCCTCTTGGTTTGGCGGGGGCTTTCTTCTTCTTTCCCTTGGCTTTCGCCTTGGACCTAGAAGAAGATGATCCTCCTACAAACAAAGTGGATGTTTCCCTACCTTTCTGTAGGGTGCCCTCTGCGCTCCTCAGCATGTTGAGGAGCTCTGAAAGTTCAACTTCTTTTTCTTGTAAGTTGAAGTTCAGTATAAACTGGGCGTAAGTGGAAGGAAGGGACTGGAGAACTAAGTCTGTATAGAGCTCACTCTCCAATGTGGTCCCTAGGTCCGCGAGCTCCTCAATGTAGCCGATCATTTAAGCACGTGTTCTGCTACTGATGATCCGACGGCCATCCTTGCCGAAAACAACTTTTTCGACGCTTCGTATCTTGCGATACGAGATTGCTCTCCATACAGTTCTTTTGTATGAAGAAATATGGATTCCAAGTCCATATTCTCGTGCCTCCTCTGATGTTCATTGTCCATAGAGGCAAGTACGAGGCACTTGGCCTTCGCGCTATCAATCTCCCAAGTCTTACGGATTTCCTTATCCGCGACGCTGGAAGTGGGACCAGGGACGGGGGGAGATTTGGTGGTAAGAAGATACCCCAGCTTGTCGTAAGTGATTGCCATCTTGACATTCCTGAGCCAATCTTTGTAGTTTGGCCCTGTCAGTATGTTTTTATCTAGGAGTAACTTAAGTCCAGTCATGTCGATTGGTCGCTGCAATTAGGAGAGAGAAGAAACACTCAGCATGATGCTCTTGCAAGTTTAGAATGGTTTTTAGTTTGTCTAAACAGGATGGCTCCCACTGTTTCTCGAATCCCTCCTCAAACTAAGAAGGAAGAATTAGTCAGGATCAATCTCACCGTACAATACTTGCTTAACCGTTCAGCTAGGCCAGTGTTGGTACTTCGAGGGAGGTTTTCCAACGCTTTCGCGAAGTTCCTTAATTAAATAACCTCTTTTCCCTGGGGGCATAGCCCCGCTAACACCTTTCTAGGCACCTACTAGGTTTATAGCATTGATCGTTTAGTGAGAAATTTCCCGAGGAGTAGCATATACTCACAGTAGGATCGGGATCCAAATATCATCGCGTGACGAAACTGAAGGAATCCTACCAGAATCATCACACTCTAAATGGTATGCAACACTAGCAAGTTTCAGTTCTTTTGAAACTCCCGATGTGGATTTTTGCCCCATGCTCTTATGACCTTGACTTTGGCCAACAAATCATAAGTCACATGTCAAGTTCTACCCGTCGTTCTCCAGGTTAATTTGAATCCATCCACACCTACCCTTGACTTTGGCCAACAAGGCAGTACGACTATTCCAAACTAACGCATCTATCTATGCTGCACATGAATACCCAATAGCTACCAATCACTATGCCTTGACTTTGGCCAACAAACATAGCTTGAATACTATTGACCATCCATGTGAAACGACGGAGGGCTACGAATGGTTTTGGCGAAACCGTGAACGTAGTGAACTTGATATAATCGATGGAACGAGATAGCTTTTAAAAGGAGTGGCTCAAGCTCCGCATTTAAAAGTTAGTTTTGAAAATAACCGAGTGGTTTTTCGAAAGTGTTCCAACGACTTTTACTTGGTTTATTTTTCTTGCATTAGTTCTTTTAATGCGTGATATTCTTGCATTAGTTCTTTTAATGCGTCCCATCATTTAATCCTACCATTGCAGAAAACAACCAAAATATGACGTACGCTTATGCCATTCGCATTCGCCACGGGGCCCCATCATTACCCGTTAGGTTACTTAACTAACGACAGAGCGGGGGCTGGGCTAGCGCGGCTGTAAAACATAAGCAACGCCTAAATAATATTATATATAGATATACTGCAATGATAGCCATTTCAGATCACAGATGAACACATTGGATATACTAGGAATCTGCAATTCGTACGAGCCTGTAACGAAAAGCAGATTACACGGTCACGGTGAATAGCCAAAACCCCACCGAAGACCCCTACGGGTGCGGCAAACTACCCGCCAAGTACCCGAAGCGAAGCAACCTCCCTCAACTCCGTGAGTAGGCCACTCGGCACTTCGGCATACCCGGTAGTTTGTGCACCCCTTCGATGGGTCTATCCTAGGAGCAAAAACAGTAAAAAGAAATTATACAATGACGGCTACAACCCCGACCCGGTTGTGCGGCCATACAAATAATTATTACATCAATTTACAAATTTACATGAATTGAAAGAAAAGAAAACTCTCGTCTCACAACCCCCGGCTATTCACCCGCGACAATCCAATGAATTCATATACACATTCCAATAATATTACAGATCACAGATTTGTATAACCCCCACTAATGGACATATAGCGATTAGCAGACGTTCAATACAAATATCACATCACAGAAAAACCCGTCAGCTTAAGTCTTTTAGAAGTTCGATCAAAAATACGGATTTTCAGGACCCCAAAAATAAAATTTTCGTTCTGGAAAATCTTGGCAGAAAATATATATTCCAAAAATCCCAAAATACCCCTACAAGCATACTGTAGCAAAGCAAACACAGAGAGGAGCCAAGAAGGCCGCGTTTCCGCGGCAATAGCAAGCTATTGCCGCGTTTCTGCGGCGCAATGATGAGATCATGTGACCATTTTTCTACAGTATACTTAGAAAACCCTGAGTCGATTTTTGGTGTATCCCAAAAAATTTTTCCAGCACTTTTAAAATCGACAGAAAGTTTAAAAACGGGGTTCGTTTTGCGACTTTTTTTCTTTGATCGATTTTCTAGCTACTTTGCTAACATGTTAGATAGAGTTTAACTAGGCTCTGATACCACTGTAAGTCCATGCTACCTCTCCCGGTAATTTCGGGCATGCGGAATTTGACGAAAAACGATTTTCTTAGAGGTGGTAACATGGACTCAAAACCGGATCTTTGTTAAACATCTAACTAACAACCTAACTAGGAGTTGTTAACTACTCGGTTAGGGGGTTATACCTTTCTTTCTTAAACTCCTTCGTCTTCAAGCCTCGATGGTTGTCCGGATCGGCTTCACTCCGTCGTCTCCTTGCGCCGAAGATAGATCCACCTGAAAGCTTCTACCTTTGGCTCCTTCTTCGAACTTTGAAGAAACTAGTTCACTCGGTTTGCTAAACCTTGTGAACTAGAGTGAGTAGAGAAGAGTTTGTATGGGATTTTATCTATGGTTCTTGGTTCTCAACTCATGAGATAAGTGAACCATAGAGTCAAGAGAGGGAGAGCAAGAGGAGGAGATGAGAGCTCAAGAACAAGAAAGAGAGTGAGCATGAAAGAATGAGAGAAGACTTTTCTCATTTGGCTCTCATAATCCAAAACAATCATAACACCTCATATCAATCAAGTATTATGTGATGGTTTAAGCAACCATAGCCATATCATTTCATGCACTCATTTTGCACAAAAGAGCAAGCAAGCAAAAGTCTTTGCCATGAAATGATAGCTATAGTTATCATGATGGTCAACTAGTCAAGCCTAGTTAACCGGTCAACAAAGTCAACAAGTCAACAAAAGTCAACAAGTCAACAAAGTCAATCCCTTAACAACCATGTCACCATAATACTTAATTAATATAATTGTTAATCATATATCATATTCTCATTAGGGTTGAGCAAAAAGTCAATAGTCAACTGTCAACGGTCAACAACCTTAATGAGAATCCTCTACCTCTGTCTCTCCGTCAACTGTGCATACACACCCGCATCTGCGTTCCGAGGAACACGAATGCAAACTGGATAAAACCAATCCCAAAACGTACATAAGGATCTGGCTTAAACCAAAGCCCGCTAGTGTAAACTGTCCGGACACTGTACGTGCACAAGTGCACGGATGTGACCGAACCCTGTCGC
This sequence comes from Agapanthus africanus, assembly GCA_030015575.1. Lineage (NCBI taxonomy): Eukaryota > Viridiplantae > Streptophyta > Magnoliopsida > Asparagales > Amaryllidaceae > Agapanthus > Agapanthus africanus. Next base: position 400,690,366 of record CM057349.1, on the reverse strand, counting down.
AAAACCATGCGACCTCTACTCTTTTGCCTAAAGGCGAATAGCTTTCTGTGTGGGACTCTAAAGACTCGACACTACGCTGGCAGTGGGTTTAACCACAGACCGCAAGCGGCACTAGCTGTGCGTAACGGTCCCCAGGTAGATGCCGACAAGAAGACTGACGAGGCGAAACCCATCTGAACTCCTACTGAGCCTGAATGTGACATTCTCCGTACAGTCCGGTCTGTTCGTCTGATACATCGCATGGCGGGCCTAGGGGGCGGTAAACATCAGTCCCCCAATAGCGGTACAAATCGTGTCGGAGTGAAGCCCAAAACACCCTGAGATAACACTGGAAGCCTACCAGTATATCTCGTTTGCCCTGGCCAGGGACTACTCGTGTAATGGCTCTCCTAGACACAGCGCGATGTCAACCCCCAATACCGGGAGAGACGAATCCTGTCTAACCGTCACTGCCTCCAAGTGCTTCGGGACTGCACCCAACTACCACCTGTTTGCACGACTCCTTTCAGCCGTGGTAGGGTAGTAATCAAAGTACAGTGGGAACACACTCGAGGCAAAGTGACAGTGTCAAGTCAGCGGACTAAGCTGTACTCATGTCACCTGGGAACTGTTAACTGACGATAGGCATAATACCAACTAGTCAGTTCCCGACGAGTCCTGTCCAGTGTACTCGTAACCCAACGAGCACCCGCATACTATCTCAAGTACGACGTACCGACGGCTGTGGGACAGACCGTCTCCCACACTGGGATGAGAAGCGCATGCGCTAGTCTACTCCGGAGTATCGATGCCCTGTCTCGATAGTCCTGCGACCAGGGACCTGCATAAGGATGTGCTTATAGATTACCCAGCCCCACTAGTGTGACTGCCATCACAACGCTGGTAATCAAGCAAAGATCCTAAGGGCTCCACTTGTAGGGTTCCTAGGCACACACTAGAGGTCTCACAAGGCATCAACCATGCCAATTTCAAAAAATCTAGGTGCCGAGAAACCCTAATACGGATCGTTGGCTAAAGTTTAGACGAAAACAAAAGCTAGTTAATAATTTAACTAATGGGTAATCGGAAATACAACCTTTGTAGATCTGGTGCTCCACCTCCATAGCTCCGCAACGAAGTCCCTTTGCTGTCCAAATGAGTTCCCGGGCTCTAGCGTCGGCTTCGTCGAAGAATAAGCGAGCTAGGTCGTCGATGTCCATGCCGGAGATGATCTACGTCGAGGCATCGCTAGATCAAGCTCCACCTTCACCAAGCCATGAAAACTTGTGAAGGAAACACACTCTACTACTTGGCAAGAGGTAGAGGATGAAGATATAGGAAGTGGGTAGACTTTAGAATTGGATTTCTCACTCATTTGCATCAATCACCATTGATGGAGGAAGGTATCTTCATGAAGAAGAAGAAGAGAAAGAAGATGATAAATATTATGATAAGTTCAAATGAATGGAAAAGAAAATTCAATCTTATCATAACACTTACCATAGTTAAGTGTAGAGAGTTAACCAAAGTTAGTGAGTGGTTAGGGTTTGGCATAAAAAAAAAATGGTGGACTTTTCAAAAGTTCAAGAAACTTCAACAAAAGAAATAAATAAAGCCACCATTTTCCTTTTGCCAAAAATAAATAAAACAATAAATAAATCATTTAAAACCCTTAACCATTAACTAACTATGGATTAAACATACATTTAACCAAGTATTGCATGTATCATCAAACATGATACAAGCAAGTGCACAAAATCATATCGCATATGCAATGCGCACACCCGAGCGAGAAAATCCATTTAAAGTGAACCGATACTAGTTAATGAAAAGTAATATATCAAATATATAATTATACATTAAATCATTAAATCAACACTTGATTTAACGATCCGGTCATATCGCATATAACCGACTAGTATCCTATGTATCGGCTTATCGAATCAACCTTTGGTTCGATAACTAGGTCATATCACATATAACCAATCGATACATCCATCGCGAGAATAGAATACGGTATCAGATACACGCATTATTCTCGATCCCGCACATATCTCATATGCGCTCCTATTTCGTTTCGCTTGAGCCAGGAAACCTCTGTGTAGGACTCTAAAGACTCGTCAATACGCCGGCAGCAGATGATGATCATATCAAACACCCACAAGCCGCAAGCGGTCTGCTAAACTTAACGGCCACCCAGGTATTGAGCGATCAGAAGATCGACGAGCAAGCCCGCTCATACTCCTGTGAATCCAACCAGTAACACTACCGTACAGTCCGATCTGATCGTCTGATATGTCGCATGTCTCGTCTAGGGGTGGTAAACGTCAGACCCCAATAGCTCGATAAGTCGTGTCGATATGAGGTCTATAACAATTCGAGAAACTACTGGTAACACTTACCAGTAAATCTCAGCAACCCTGGCCAGGGATTTCCTGTTATAGCCAATCGAACACAGTGCAACATCAACCCCCTATACCGGGAGAGACGAATCCCCTCCTATCGCTCATTGCCTCCATGTGACTCGGGACTGTACCCAAAAACCACCGTTTTGCACGCCCTCTTGGACGTGGTAAGATGGAAATCAAAGCACAGTGGGAACCACACGAGAATCTATGACGATCTCGGGTCAACAGACTACTCTGTACCAGTGTCACCAGAGAACTGCCATCTGACGTGAGGTATAATACCATCTGGGAGTTCTCGGCGAGTCCGTCCAGTGTACCCGGTCTCCACTGAGCACCCGTATATCATCTCTGATGTCAAACACCAATGGATATGGGATCGTCCATCGCCCATCTATATGGGTCGAGAAGGTATACGCTAGTCTACTCTGGTATATCGATGCCCCGTCTCGATACACCCACGACTAGGGACTTTGAAGGATGTACTTATAGACTATCTGTCCCCACTAGTATGATCTGCATCATAGTCTATGTAGTCAAGTATACATCCTAAGGGCTTTACCAACATGTAACAGAGAGACAATCAGTATACACGTTAAGGTACAGATAGCATACTATCATGTCGAGCAAGAAAGTCCTCCCTATATATGTCCCAGCATCCACTACAATATACATCCTATGTATAGTAATGGCCTCTAGAGCATACATATAACTAACAATCTCCCACTTGCACTAGGGCCATCTGTAGCAGTGGTTGTAGTATCTCATACTCAACCATCCCATAAAAATCTCTCTCTGGGAACAGGCCTTTGTGAGTGGATCCGCTGTGTTGTCCTCTGAGTCTACTCTCCCAACCTCGATCTCCCTGGAGATCAACTATCTCCATGATCAGGTGATACTGCCTTAGAATATGTCTGGATCACTGATGGGACCTGCGTTCCTTGGCATAAGCCACAACTCCATTGTCACACAATGGGAGGAACATAGTTCATCTCATGAACCAATATACACCCAAACAGCCTCTTTGGTAGCATCTTTAGTAGCGATGTATCCTGCCTTTATCTTCTAGTATGCCACGGTATCTAGCTTGGAACTCTTCCAACATACCGTCCCTCCACTGAGGGTAAAGACAATGCCTGTGACTGACATTCAGTCGTCTTTATCACCCTGGAACCCTTCCAGTGATTCTCCACAGGATCGGTTGATACCGTCTCACTACAACTAGTGAGAGTCCTAACATCCAATTAGATCTATCTCATAGATCCAAAAACCCAGGATTTAGGAGGTATCACTTTGATCCTATATGGAGAATCATTGTGATAAGCGGAGATTGATCGAGCGTAGCATAGGAAACTCCTTCCCTATCAAGAGTATGTCATCCACGTACTCTACGAGGATCGTCACCATACTCCCTACCACCTTTTTGTTTATACAAGGTTCATCTACCATTTTGATGATGTCAAACTCTTTGACTAATCCATCAAAACAGATGTTCCAACTCCGCGATGCCTGCTTTATCCTATAAAGTATCTTGCACACGTTTCCGCTGCTCCCACTGTCTACGAAGCCCTCTGGCTGTGTACTTTTAGACGCTCTCTTCTAAAACATCATTTAGAAAAGCAGTCATGACACCCAACTACCAGATATCGTAGTCATGGTATGTAGCCGTGGTAAGTAGGGTCTGGATGGACTTAAGCATAGATACTTGAAAAGGTTTTATCATTATCCACAGCTGGTCAATGATGCAAACTTTTAATAAGTCTAGCTTTGAAAGTCTCAACTTTTCCATCTACACCAAGTAATCTTCTCAAGATATACTTGCTCCTGATGGGGATTTAACCCTTCAGATATAGCAACCAAAGTCCATACTTTGTTGGTGTATAAGGATTCCATCTCAGATTGATAAACATCCAGCCATTCTTACAGAGTCTTCACTCTCGATGGCCTGCTCGAAACTAGTTGGGTCATCATCTCATGATGCAATCCTCGATCCCACTGTCATCGAGAAACCGAAGTATCTCTCAGTTGGGTGAGGAACCCTACTAGATCGGCGGAGAGGCTGAGGTTCGTTGGAATCTACTGAATCCTTTGGTTCTACCAAATCATCTGCTGTTGTTTGTATAGCTGGAACCTTTCCAGTTGTACATAACAGATCTTGCCTCGAGCTTGTCCGGATTTTGCTTTTCAGACATAGGCTGGACAACCCCAAATCTCAACTAACTTGAGAGATTGGCTCTTCCCTTATCATATCAAATATGAAGTGGTAGGCAACTGATTTGATTCGAACCCTATTCAATAGGTATGCAGCTTCTCAAGCGCATAACTCCTAAAAAGGAAATAGGTAACTCAGTAGTACTCATCATAGAGCACACCTTATCATATAGGGTGTGATTGCTCCACCCCGATATACCATCGTGCAATGGTGTATACGGAGGAGTAATGCTGAGAGAGAATCTCATTCTCCTTTAGAATAGTCCAGGATTTCCGTGCTCAAGTATTCTCCACCTTGATCTCATCAAAGGACATAATACTTTTACCCGTATTCTGGTTCTCTACTTCTAACTTATATTCTATGAATATCGTAAAAGGTTCAGACTTGTGTTTCAACAGGAACATAGGTCTGAATCTCGAAAGATCATCAGAGAATGTAATGAAGTATAAAGAACCGATCTTGGCATGTGTAGACAGGGGAGCTTACATACATCAACATGTATCATCCCAAGAGTTCACTAACTCTTTCTCTGTTTCCAGTAAACGGAGCTATGGTCATCTTATCTCTGTGACATGACTGGCAAGTTTCACAAGATGTAAATTCAAACTGATTTAAACATGCATCTTCATGTAACTTCATCTAGTCGGGTCGCATTGATATGACCTAGTCTACAATGCCTCAAGAAGGATTCGTTCATTTCTGAACTATTCCTCTTGTGTGTGTTCCGTATACTAAGAACTGTAGTTAGATTTAGAACATGAATGCTTTTAGATAACGTGCCTGAACTGATCAACTTTTGATATAGGAAATGTTCAAAACATTATCCAACAATACAAAATTTTATCGTTTCTTTACTAACAAAGAGACAGATATGATTTTGTATATCAGGTTCGGTATCTAATAACATTCGTTCAGAATCAATGTATTTGTAATACAGGGTGACAGTGACCAACAGACTTGGCTGCAACACTTGCCCCATTTTCTGCCTCATGAAACTTATCACCCGTTCTCAGTTTTCTACCTTTCTGTAGCCCTATGTAACTGATTACATATGTGGGATCCTGATCCGGTATCACATACCCAGGACGTAAAGGATACTGAGAAACAGTTCTGTATAATGAACACACCCGAAGATGATGCATCAGCATGCACTTTCTTCGTTTGGGCGGCACGGGAAATCTGGTATTCCCCAATTTCCTGCTCTGTCTTATAACAATTATAAGTTGGAGCGGGACCAACGTTCCCCAGCTCAGTATAACAAGCGGGTTCGGTCAATAATCCGTATTATTATCTTGATTAAGGCGTGATATGGTCGCTACCTGGAGAGAGAGAGAAGAAAACACTCAGCGTGCACTCTTTCAAGAATAGATTGGTTATTATTTTATCTAATCAGGATGGCTCCCACTGCTTTTTATCAAATCTTCCTTCAAACCCTAAAAGGAAAGACTAGCCGGGATTAATTACACACTACAAGTTCGCCAATCTTTCAGCCAGGTCAGTGTCGGTACTTTGAGGGAGGTCCCTCGTGCTTTCGCACGAACCTAATTAATGTAAACCTCGTTTTCCCAGAGGCGTAACACCGTTGACACCTTTCTAGACACCTACTTGATCGGCTAATTGTAATGTATAAAACTCTCCCTGGAGTAACTCTTACTCGCAGCGGGTATCGGGATCCAACTATCTCATAGAAGGTATGCAATCTCATTGCAAATTTCAACACTTGAAATTCCCGATAATATTTTGCCCCTAATCTCCTATGACCTTGACAAAGGCCAACAAACCATAGGATGCTAGTCAAGTTCAACCCGTCATTTCCTGATTGAATTAAACCCACCCGCACGGCCCTTGACAAAGGCCAACAAGGTCGAACGACTACCCTAACTCAATCTGCATCATATGCATAAGCAGATAAGCACCAGTTAGCTACCGCACACTGCGCCTTGACGAAAGCCAACAAATGCAGCACGAATACTATATACAACTTATCTGAAATGACGGAGGGCTACGACAGGTTTTTCTGAAAACCTATTGCGTAATGAACTTGATATCGTTGTAGAATCAAATGAATTTAGAAATGGAGTGTTTTTTAGGCTTTTCTAGTTTTGCTAAAGGAGTCACTCCCGGTGAAGGGATCGTCGGTCCTTTCCTCATCGAATGAGGTGCGGGATATATCATATATATCGCTGTGCAAAGGAAAAACTCTTAAAAGCAATCAAAAGACAAACCGAGTGTGTAGCATCTGCCAGTTATTGCTAAAGGAGTCACTCCCGGTGAAGGGATCTCGGTCCTTTCCTTATCGAATAAGGTGCAGGATATATCGCATATACCGCTGTGCAAAGCAAGAACTGTAGCTACCTGTTTTATTTTGAAATTCGATTCTACAACATCTTAGGTTTCTTTTATTTCATTAATCACATTAATGAAGTCCCATCATTTAAATACCTAAACATCACAGATAAATACGACGTACACTTATGCCATCCGCATTCGCCTCGATGTCCCCTCGTGCACCGTTAGGTTAGGTAACTAACGGCAGAGCGGGGCAGGGCTAGTGTGGGTGTAAAACATAAGTAACGCCTATATAATATATCATATATACTATATACTGTATCTATCACAGAACATCACATGATCACATCACGACAAAAGGGCCGCGGTTCCGCCGCACGAGCCATGCTCGTGCCGCGGAAGCGCGGCGCTTTAATGGAATTAGGGCATCAAAATTTACAGTAACTCTTAGATATTCCTGCTGATATTTCTACATATTTTTAATACTGAAAAATCCCTATTTTTAGAAAAAGTCCAGAGAGCAATTTTTTGGGTCGGGTTTCGGTTCGATCGGGTTTCAAATTCCGTCTAGACTTCGCCTAAGGCTCTAGCTAGGCTCTGATACCACTGTAGGGTTCCTAGGCACACACTAGAGGTCTCACAAGGCATCAACCATGCCAATTTCAAAAAATCTAGGTGCCGAGAAACCCTAATACGGATCGTTGGCTAAAGTTTAGGCAAAAACAAAAGCTAGTTAACAATTTAACTAATGGGTAATCGGAAATACAACCTTTGTAGATCCGGTGCTCTACCTCCATAGCTCCGCAACGAAGTCCCTTTGCTGTCCAAATGAGTTCCCGGGCTCTAGCGTCGGCTTCGTCGAAGAATAAGCGAGCTAGGTCGTCGATGTCCATGCCGAAGATGATCTACGTCGAGGCATCGCTAGATCAAGCTCCACCTTCACCAAGCCATGAAAACTTGTGAAGGAAACACACTCTACTACTTGGCAAGAGGTAGAGGATGAAGAAATAGGAAGTGGGTAGACTTTAGAATTGGATTTCTCACTCATTTGCATCAATCACCATTGATGGAGGAAGGTATCTTCATGAAGAAGAAGAAGAGAAAGAAGATGATAAATATTATGATAAGTTCAAATGAATGGAAAAGAAAATTCAATCTTATCATAACACTTACCATAGTTAAGTGTAGAGAGTTAACCAAAGTTAGTGAGTGGTTAGGGTTTGGCATAAAACAAAAATGGTGGACTTTTCAAAAGTTCAAGAAACTTCAACAAAAGAAATAAATAAAGCCACCATTTTCCGTTTGCCAAAAATAAATAAAACAATAAATAAATCATTTAAAACCCTTAACCATTAACTAACTATGGTTTAAACATACATTTAACCAAGTATTGCATGTATCATTAAACATGATACAAGCAAGTGCACAAAATCATATCGCATATGCAATGCGCACACCCGAGCGAGAAAATCCATTTAAAGTGAACCGATACTAGTTAATGAAAAGTAATATATCAAATATATAATTATACATTAAATCATTAAATCAACACTTGATTTAACGATCCGGTCATATCGCATATAACCGACTAGTATCCTATGTATCGGCTTATCGAATCAACTTTTGGTTCGATAACTAGGTCATATCACATATAACCAATTGATACATCCATCGCGAGAATAGAATACGGTTCAGATACACGCATTATTCTCGGTCCCACACATATCTCATATGCGCTCCTATTTCGTTTCGCTTGAGCCAGGAAACCTCTGTGTAGGACTCTAAAGACTCGTCAATACGCCGGCAGCAGATGATGATCATATCAAACACCCACAAGCAGCAAGCGGTCTGCTAAACGTAAGGGCCACCCGGGTATTGAGCGATCAGAAGATCGACGAGCAAGCCCGCTCACACTCCTGTGAATCCAACCAGTAACACTAACGTACAGTCCGGTCTGATCGTCTGATATGTCGCATATCTCGCCTAGGGGTGGTAAACGTCAGACCCCAATAGCTCGATAAGTCGTGTCGATATGAGGTCTATAACAATTCGAGAAACTACTGGTAACACTTACCAGTAAATCTCAGCAACCCTGGCCAGGGATTTCCTGTTATAGCCAATCGAACACAGCGCAACATCAACCCCCTATACCGGGAGAGACGAATCCCCTCCTATCGCTCATTGCCTCCATGTGACTCGGGACTGTACCCAAAAACCACCGTTTTGCACGCCCTCTTGGACGTGGTAAGATGGAAATCAAAGCACAGTGGGAACCACACGAGACTCTATGACGATCTCGGGTCAACAGACTACTCTGTACCAGTGTCACCAGAGAACTGCCATCTGACGTGAGGTATAATACCATCTGGGAGTTCTCGGCGAGTCCGTCCAGTGTACCCAGTCTCCACTGAGCACCCGTATATCATCTCTGATGTCAAACACCAATGGATATGGGATTATCCATTGCCCATCTATATGGGTCGAGAAGGTATACGCTAGTCTACTCTGGTATATCGATGCCCCGTCTCGATACACCCACGACTAGGGACTTTGAAGGATGTACTTATAGACTATCTGTCCCTACTAGTATGATCTGCATCATAGTCCAGGTAGTCAAGTATACATCCTAAGGGCTTTACCAACATGTAACAGAGAGACAATCAGTATACACGTTAAGGTAAAGAGCAACCAGATAGTATACTATCATGTCGAGCAAGAAAGTCCTCCCTATATATGTCCCAGCATCCACTACAATATACATCCTATGTATAGTAATGGCCTCTAGGGCATACATATAACTAACACCACTAATGTGTATAGGCGATATACTAAAATAAACACATGTACACATTGAAGTAGAAACAAACCAAGTAGCATACTACTATTTTGAGCAAGATTGTATATACAAGGTGAATATCCCAAGCTTCCATTAAGTAATATACAAACTAGTATGATACAGTAATGGCCTCTACGGCATATACACTAACACGAGTTGCCTCGGTCCAGAGGTGGGAGCCCGTAAAAGAACCCGGCGATGTGGTGCCCTTTTCGACGAGGAGGCGACGACCGGAGATTCCGCGAGGAGATCGGAGTGGAGACGAAGACCGAAGGAAACAGATCGCTTGGTATAGCTTCTCTACTCTTATTCTAGTTTGCTAGAGTTAGGTTAATGGTCGGATCCAGGGATTTTTATGCACGGTGGTGCCGGTTTTCTAGTTTAAAAAGTTTTTCGTTTCCGCATTCCGGCGTCGGATTGACGGCCGGGGCGCTGCTGTGCACTTACATTGGTATCAGAGCCACGCCATTAACCTTGTCTAGCTTGCTTTAGCGTGTTTAAAGACTCGATTGAACAAAAATCCTAAAAACCGTATTTTCTAGTGCATCAGGTTTCTGTCGAAATTTTTTGGGCTTTAAAAATTTTTCAGGTCATTGCAGAAGCACCATCAGAGAATTCTAAGCATTCTGGGAAAATTCGATGCAATGATTCCTCAGTACGAATGCGGAAACACGGCCAAACCCCTGGTTTGGCCGCGGTTCCGCGGTGGGAAAGTGTTATCTTTGCACCAAATTTTCATAGTAAGCTTCTGGTTAGGGAATGGGAGTTTTGGGATATTCTTTTTGGGCCCAGATTTTCTGTGAGTGCTACAGTAGTGCTTGGGGCCCACTTCGATAAATTTGATCGATCGAGAATTTTAAACATGTTAGTTCATAGTAATTACATTATATCTGCGACCGTGAATGTCATTTGATCGGTAAATCCTGTATATCTGCTATAGCCCTTTTAGACGGATTTGCGAACGTGACATTCACGTTGATGTTCTGTGTTGTGCTGTGATGTTGCGGATTGGTCGTGGGGGATAGCCTGGATGCAATATTAGTACAATTTTGTTTTATATGTACATTTGATATTGCAGGGCGAGCGTCCGACATGTGGACTGCCGTCACTGCCTGTTTGTATATTATTCTTTTGGGGCACGACTTGGTCGAGGTCGATGTACCCGTTGTATGTATATTTTACTTTCTGTACTAGGATTACCCTAAGGTGGGGTGTACGGATAGCCGGATTCTAGAGGGCAAAGAGCCCGCATCTAATGGCGTTGAGACGGATGGGGCTTCATTCTAGAATTGGCGGGCTATTCGTCGCACTCATAGGGGGTACAGGTTGACCCAGGAGGGGTGTCCAAGTTACCGGATTCCGTGAAGTGCTGGGTGGTCCATTCACGTTGCTGAAGGGGGCTGCCTCGCTTCAGGTTTTGGCGGGTAACTTGCCGCGCCCGTAGGGGTCTAGGATTTCATTGCACAGGCTATCCACACGACCAGGGGAACGTCGGGTTTCAGTAGTGGCTCTGTGAAACCTGGGGATCCCAGATATCTGTATTGTTCTGTGATGCTGTACATTTCTGTGATGTTGCATTTATCACGCCTTGAGTGAATATTATATATTGATATATATACTAGTAGATGTTGTATATGTTTTGCATCCGCGCTAGTCCAGTCCCCGCTATGTCGTTAGTTAAGCAACCTAACGGGTGATGACGAGACCCAGTGGCGAATGCGGATGGCATATACGTACATCATTATTTTCATTCTTTTCTGGTGTGATCAATTGATGGGACTGCATTGATTCGGATCAATGAAAGCTAAACAAACCTATTTTGATGTTGTTGGAACATTTTTCAAAAAGCTGTTATTGCAAGGGCGTTCTCTTTTGTTTTGCACAGTGGTATTCGGTTATGAATATCCAGCTCTTCAGTCGACGAGGCAAGGGCCGAGATCCCTTCACCGGGAGTGACCCCTTGGACAGAAGTTTGCGTCAGAGCAATAACTTCACTATAGTCGTTTACTTTTGCTTTGCATCGTGGTATTCAGTTGGAATATCCTGCACCTCATTCTACGAGGAAAGAGCCGAGATCCCTTCACCGGGAGTGACCTCTTTAGCAAAGGTTTTCGTCACTATATTTTTCTAAAAAGCTATCCGGTTCCTTCAACGATATCAAGTACATTACGTTAAAGGTTTTCGCTAGAAACCATTCGTAGCCCTCCGTCGTTTCAGACAGGTAGCACGTAGTTTATGCTATGTTTGTTGGCCTTCGTCAAGGCATAGTGTATGGTAGCTGCTTGTTGCCTTTCTGCAGCATAGATAGATGCGTTGGTTTGGGACAGTCGTATAGCCTTGTTGGCCTTCGTCAAGGGCTTGTACGGGTGGGTTCAAATCAACCTGGAGAATGACGGGTAGAACTTGACATGTGACTTATGATTTGTTGGCCTTCGTCAAGGTCATAAGAGCATGGGGCAAAAAAATCACATCGGGAGTTTCTAAAGAAACTGAAACTTGCCAGATATGCGCATACCTTCTGGAGTGTGATAACGTGAGTGGATTCCGTCACGTTATCATGTGATGATAGTTGGATCCCGATTCCCACTGATGAGTTGGTTTACTCCTCGGGTGATCCCGACTAATTCTTCTTTCAGGTTTGGGGAAGAATTTGACGTTACAGAGGGAGGTTTCCTGATTAGATAAAGTGATAACCATTCTGATCTAGGTTAGAGTGCACGCTGAGTGTTTCTTTTCTCTCTCTCTTTGGCAGCGACCATGACCCGACCCTAGACTATGACTCAGTGACCAAAATTAACCGAACCTTCTTAAACACTGGCTTTTGGATTGTCAGAGTTGCAAACCTCATTGCCACTCCTACTTTTACCCTTTTCTCCAGGACACCCCTACGAACGTCCACTTCCATTGGACAAAACCATCGTATGCTTATACACGAACTCGAAAGAATTTATTCGAGGATGGTTTCCGGTTCTGGAGGAAACGAATAGGACTATTCAATTGTCTTTTCCTTTTACCTTCTCTCAGGTTGCGAGTACTTCTTGGTTTAGGAGATAGTACACCTATTACGCAAATTGGATAGTCTTCTTCCAAACCATAGGCAGGTGCCGACCGGTAGGGAATGAAGAAAACCAATTAGCCTAACGATGGTGTACAGAAGGTATTATATAAAGACATATCAAGCGATTAGTAAGAGAGCAAAGTAAATTGCGACTGCTATTCACGACTAAACCAAGTATTTCTTCGCCAATCCTAAATCACCTTTGTATTTCTCCAGGACACTCCGTATCACTACGAAGATCCACAGTTTATTGGATACTCCATCGTATGGTTATATACGAACTCGAAAGGAACTTGTTCCAGTTCGGGGATGGATTCTGGTTCAGGAGAAATAGGAATAAGTTTATTCGGTTGTCTTTTATCTTCACCTTCTCTCGCATTGCGAGTGCTCCTAGGATTAGGACAGTACACCCATTATGCTTATTGGATAGTCTTCTTCCAAAGCATAGGCTGGTGCCGAACGGTAGGGAAGGAAGAAAACCATTTGGCCTAAAGGGGTGTGCAGAAGGTAACGACTAAAGACATATAAAGGGATTTAGAAAGGTGGCAAAGAATTATACGGTTACAGTTATGAATCTGGATAATGGAAGAAGCATTACTAGGAATGCCGGGATACCCTTCGAAACATTTTAATGTTTCAGTTTCACTGTGTACTGTTAAAAGAAAACTGATTTCCTAATTAGACACTTACTCCAGGGTATGTATTTACCAGGTTTGATTCTCACATCTGTATGGTTTTACAGATGATGGGTGGGATTGAGTTATTGGGAATTAGGTGATCATCCTCATTATATCGGGATTCGTTGTAATTGGTGATATTTGAGAAAGTCACCTGGGTTGTTTGCCGGACGGCAAATATTTGGTTTTGAATGTCCATTGTTGTGCACCAATTTCAAATTGATATATCTGTACGTCTATTTTTATAGAGTGAGATATACCTTTTGAAATTATGTCTATGACATTTACCTATATCAGTGGATGATTAGGTAAGGAGCATTAAACAGCGGTGTAATTCTTCTTAACCATAAGTACAGTTTTCAACCTACGACACACAGGGAATGAGTTATTAGACTCAAGGGACTTATACAGAGTATTGTATATTGTCCAGCGTCCATGAGGACAGAGGGGTTGGTCCTCGTACTATATTCGGTTTACTTATGACTTCTCTAGTTTTTGGACAAGTGTTTCGTAGAAACACAGGGTCCAAGTTTTGAGAAGTTGTAGGTATAAGAGTAAAGTAGAGAACCAAGTATTGCAAGTATCGGGATTCTTCAAGGTGATCGAAGATGTAAACACTTGTGAATGGTATTCAGTTGATAGTAATGATTAAGAGAACATACTTCTCTTTCAGGTTACTCATAATTGGAAGCACTCCTAAGTTGAGTAACGCTGATCGGCCTCTCTCCATTTAGTTGACATGCACTGGGGACAGCTGCATGATTTGAATCTGGTTCAATTAAATCTGTGCCTCTGGTTCTATATTGGATATAGAACAGTTCATATCTTAACGATGTTAAGGTACGGGGAGTTGTCCGGCTTATGCTTTAAACGGGACTCTGGATGACTCAAGGAACGTTTCTATAATGGCTGTTTGTGGGTTGACCCAGGCTATGATGGGGGTTGAATTTCTACCATCTGGAAGATCAATAGTGATATTTTTCTTGACTCGCCACAGTTTTAATTCAGAAAACAGTAGTGGGAGTATGGTAGAACTGGAAGTGATTCCAGAACCGCAAACGATTACTGAAGATTTGATAAGAACCTAAAGATTCAATCTGGTTTGACATTCCATTGGCCACTCCGCAGATATGGTGGGTAATCTCAGGCACTCGAGAGGTACTTCGGTATGCTCAAGGACGATGGTAGAGAGGTTCTAGTTTACCCAGACTTGCCATTGTTGTTGTTCCAGACTGTGAGACCCGGCAGGAGGATGAGTATAGAGTCGTTTTGAACTAGCTTTAGAAGTGTACGTTTATATGACTCTGCCAGAGGGTTGTCATAGTCAGTGGGAGCAGCGGAAGCATAGTCGACAAGTGGCTTATGTCTATTTATAGACTAAAGTAGATACAGCGGAGATAGATCATCTATTTCTGATGTGACAGTCATAGGTTTGACTTCATCAGAATAGGGGATGGATCTGTTAAGAAGGTAGTAGAGTGTGATGTCCTGGTATTTGGATGACATACACAGAGTAGGAAGTGATATTTCTATACTACGATCGGTTATACTTTGGTTGTCACACAATGGTTTCTCCACATGGGACTTGGATATAATATCAAGACATTCTGGTTACTAGATCTATAGATCTAGATTTGGGTGGTTTCCCAATCTGGGTACTTAGACAGCATTCTAAGAGTATTTAGAATGGATGACTCCTGGCATGGTAGTGTACCTGCAGGTGATGGAGTCACCCTCTCTAAAGGTGTCTTACAGACTAAAGGGGAGAGAGATGTGCATGATTGGCAGATCACTTGCTTATGCAATTGAGTCAATCATGAGATGTCAAGTACCACACTAGATGTTGTTTTTGCAATAGATGCAATAAGATGATATTGATCCAATCCTGGAGAAACAGTCGGAAGCAGTTTTAGAACATAAGTGGATGTTCTAGAGATATGATAACGACAGCCTCCTTTAGGAGACGGTTATCATTCCAGGCTTCCAAGGTGACCTGGATGACAGAGTGACTGTCAGAGTTATAGTTTTCCCTCTGACGAGGGGCAGTAGTTTGGACAGGTAGTCCAGGCGGATACTGAGGGAGGTATGGCGCAGGATACTGATTAAGTTCAGTTGACGATACAGTCTAAGAAGTTTGGATTTGGAGTTCATTTATGAGCTAGGTCCCATCAGACATCCAAACATATTCTAAGACAGGTATTGCTCATTTCGGGAGATGGGTTTCTCCGCGAACTTGAGATAAAGAGAGACATAGAAAAAAACATCACAGCGAATCCACTTACTGAGGCTATTCCTCGAACGCAATAGTTTCGCAAACGAGCTTTGTGAGACTGACTAGTAGAGGAGTTGGGTTTTCGGTATCACACGGGCTGTGAGTATGCGACATCGCAATAATTAGCCTTGAGTGCAAGTGGGAGATTGTTGGATATAGTGCCCTCAGAGTCAATTATTGGATCACAGGCACGTGATTGCAATGATTGAGGGATGACCTATGCCGATAGGACAGTCTTACTCGAGATGATAGTATGCTATCTGGTTTATCTTTATCATCGTGTACTGCTTTAGGTGACCTTACAGGTCGCTATTACACGTTGATAGAGCCCCTAGGATTCTTTCTTGACTGCCAGCAGTATGAGGGCGATCATATACGTGGGAGCTGGGGTCTATAAGCACATCCTTAAAAGGTCCCTAGTCGTGGGAGTTTCGAGACAGGGCATCGATACTCCAGAGTAGACTAGTGTATACAGTCGAGACCCCAACAAGGGGAAGTGGCCGGTCTCAGAAGCCACTGGTGTCAGTTGGTTCACCTAAGATGTATACAGGTGCTCATTGGGTTATGAGTACACCGGACAGGACTCGCCGGGAACATGCTAGTTGGGATTATACCAGACGTCAGATAGCAGTTCCCTGGTGACATGTGTACAGGTTAGTTCATCGACCTGAGATCGTCATTTGTCTCGTGTGAGTTCCCACTGTGCTTTGATTACTACCCTACCACGCTCAAAGGAGACGTGCAAACAGGTTTTAGTTGGGTACAGTCCCAAGCCATATGGAGGCAGTGAGCGGATCTGCAGGTGTTCGTCTCTCCCGGTATTGGGGGTGAGGTCGCGCTATGTCTAGGAGAGCCAGTACATGAAAGTCCTTGGCCAAGGCAGGAGATTTACTGGTAGGTATTCCAGTAGTATCTCAGGGTGTTCTGGGCTACAATCCGACATGACTTGTACCGCTTTTGGGGGTCTGACTTTTACCAACCCCCTAGGCCCGCCATGCGATGCTCATAGACGAACGGACCGGACTGTATGGATATTGTCACTGACAGGCTCAGTAGGGTGTCAGGATGAGTTCGCTCATCGACGTCCCTTTTGGTCAATACCTGGTAGCCCGTTACGTATTGGCTAATACCTCTGACGTGCTAGTGGTTAAATCCACAACCAAAGTATTGATGAGTCTTTAGAGTCCACCACACACAGTTACTCAAGTTTCGGGCGAAACGCTGTAGAGGCCTTATGGAGATATGGCAGGGTTCGATCTTATACGTGCGGTATTGCATGGATCAAGATCGGACGGATAATACTAGCGGGCTTTGGTTTAAGCCGGATCCTAGTATTGTACAGTGTAGATTTTGTCTCATTGCATTTGTATTCAGTGGGAATACAAATGCGGGCATGTATATGCAGTCGCAGGGTTTTCCTGTGATTTATTACGGGATCGGTTTTCTGAAGTTGCCAGTTTGTATTCCGTTCTGTCCTATTTTCCTTTGTTCCTTCATGGCCGGATTTTTCCGATGGAGGGGGTTATTTGCAAGTGTGCAAATTATCTTTTGTGGAGGTGTTATTTGTAATTTGTGGGTTCATAATTGATTTAGCATGATGAGATTCCTTTTCCATCCATTCTTTTGCATTAATGAGATAGGATATGGATTAGAAATGATGTGAGGCTTGCTTTTGGGTGTGGTCGCCATTTTCCTTCCCTACTCTCACCTCCCTTCATGTATTATTCCTTTTCTCTCCACCATTCTATTATAGAGGGGCCGGCCACTTTAGGAGAGAGGGGGGAGGGAGTTCATTTTTTATGAGGGAAATTTGTTCATCTCATTTTCTTGCTACACAAATTCTAGCTCCACTTGAAAGTTCATTCCATTCTATTCCTCTATCACCATGGCAACTTCATAAACCCCAAATGAGACAATGGATTCTACACTTCATCTACTTCAACCTTGGACGCGTCGGCTAGCCAACTTCGTGCCCGAGTTGCCTCGGTCCAGAGGTGGGAGCCCGTAAAAGAACCCGGCGATGTGGTGCCCGTTTCGACGAGGAGGCGATGACCGGAGATTCCGCGAGGAGATCGGAGTGGAGTCGAAGACCGAAGGACACGGATCGCTTGGTATAGTTTCTCTACTCTTATTCTAGTTTGCTAGAGTTAGGTTAATGGCCCGATCAGGGGATTTTTGTGCACGGTGGTGCCGGTTTTCTAGTTTGAGAAGTTTTTCGTTTCCGCATTCCTGCGTCGGATTGACGGCCGGGGCGCCGCCGTGCACTTACAAATCGATCCTTCTGGAACTTAACGACACTATTTGCACTGCACGTAAAGACATATAAAATCTTAAGTTAAATAAGAAGCGAGGTGTGAAAAATAAAAGTTCGATAATCTAGACTTAGGATAATAGAATTGGCTTTGCTCGGGACTAGGGACACCTAGAGGTTTAACGGCTTGTTGCACATGCTCAGTGCAATCGCGTTCCCTGTGAAAGTGAGGTTAGGAATTTTTGTGAATAAATTGGTTTTGCTCGGGACGAGCAAATGATAAGTTTGGGAGTATTTGTTCATATCAGATTTTTGCATTTTTATACCACCCATTTTTTATCACATTGCCTATCGGTAGGTACTCTTGAGCCGTATTTGCTAGTTAATTTCAGGATACAGGTTCTCAGCTCTAAACAGTGAAATTCATGAAAAAGCGTGACAAATTCTGGATTACTGCCAACCACAGATAAAATACGGGTCTCCGCTCTCTATCCGTATGTTGCCGCACACCAGTTTAAGGGACAAAATGGCAAATCGATGATCATTTTCATGCACAAAGCACAATGTCAACACAAGATCCAACATGTCTACGCGGAGCTCAAGAAAAATCATGGCAAAAGATCCACATTAAATCACCTTTTGATCTGCTGAAAATCTGGAAGAAATGTGAAGAGCTTATGAGAAACAAAGCATGCCACAATGAAGAGTATAGCCAAACAGGGAAACCCAAAAAATTTGATGAGCTAACTCCCATAATTGGCCGCGGATCCACGGCCGAGTTGACTCGGCAGAGGGTTATCTTTTGGGGGCAGTTTTATAATATCATATGGGGGCAGAATGTTGCCCTAGAGTTTCAGTTTCCTGCCTATAAATATCCCAGAACAATGCCAATCCATGGGTGCTTAATTCTTGTATTAGATTTTAGGATATACTTTGTTGTTCTT
Source organism: Agapanthus africanus (assembly GCA_030015575.1). Lineage (NCBI taxonomy): Eukaryota > Viridiplantae > Streptophyta > Magnoliopsida > Asparagales > Amaryllidaceae > Agapanthus > Agapanthus africanus. Next base: position 400,671,443 of record CM057349.1, on the reverse strand, counting down.
CTTTCTCTTTTCATCTTTTCTCCATTAAAACCTTGTAGTGAGCTTTTATGAGTGAAAGTGATGAATAAAAGAGTTCTTGTCTTTATGATGCTTGTCTTGTTATTTTGTTAATTATCATTGCTTGTAATTTTTATTTGCTAATCTAGTTGTTGTTATTTATTGTTTGTTTCTTTCTTCTTCCATTTTATTTTATCCTTAACAACAATGATGCTTAAGCTTGATCCTTGCCAAAGTGAGGTCTCAAATAGCGAGTTGTAAACTTCTAACCTCTTTCTTTCTATCTTCCTCCTTTTGTTGTATTTTCTTTTTCTTTGTTATGGGTGAGTAGTTTCTCACTTGTTGGGGTAGGATAAGGAAAGTTTGAGAGAAGGAAATCTCTCTCACTCTTTTCTTGCTCAACATCTTAATTCGGACTCCTGCTAATTGAACCATAATCTGCTCCCTACGGCACCCTATCCTACATGATAGCGGTGATTCCTTAGTGAGACCGGTTGTGGTTGAATTAACCGGAGGTTAAGGCTAAGAGCCAAGAACGGACTGACAAGGACCAAAAGGAAGGAACTAAGTGTTGGAAAGCCTAGCTTATACTTGCAAGTTCCTTCCTAGTCGTGCTAATCCCGGTTGTCGCTGATTACCGTAACACCGATATTAAGAGTGGAAACGAAAGAAGTGAGCGACTCCTAACTCAAACTAACCTAATCCTAACCCTAACAAGCTCTCTTTATATACATTTTGGCACATAGTTAATCTCAAACCAATCTGGACATTTGGACTTAACTCGTTAAAGCATATAGAAAAAGATTCCCATCTCCCTACGGACGACCCATACTCAACCGGCTAGCTACAGGCGAAACCGTCTTGATTGCGGTAATTAACTAAGCACGCAAAAACTCCAACAACTAATTCTTTTCGGGTAGTGTACGATTACGCAGCCGAATATTTTCGCAGGCCTGCGGCTCTTCCTCTTTTCCCGAGGTAGACTCTTTAAAGAGAGGGCTAAGATCCATTTCCTCGTCAGAGTCGCTCCCGAATGTGAGCATTTGCGCTCCCCCAGCGTTAACCATGCGACAATCGCCGGTAGTTCTTTTAAGCTCCTCGGCCGTACTTTTCTGCTCCCGACGAGTTTTGCGATTCTCCCGCTTAAAATGCTGCCGGTGAAAAACATACCCTTGCCACCATCTACTGAAAGCTTTACACTCTTCGGTGGGGTGCGAAATCTTTCGGTGATATAAGCAGTAGGAAGGGTGCATTTCTGCTTGGCCGGCAATGTCTCCTTCAGAGGGTGGTAGCTTCATCCCCATTGACATGGCTTTAGCAAACCTTTTCCTCGTCTTGAATTTGGTTTTGTCTGCAACGGATGTCTTTTGATCCGGCGGACGTGTTTCAACCCTTTTGTCTAGTCGCTGACGTTTAGCTTTTTCAAATATGACCGTCTCGCGTTCCCGATCAGCTTTACTTTTCAACAGAGCTTCTTTGAGGAATGCATCAATTATTTCGTCTGATGGCCTCAGAAGTTCCGGCTCAGGCTCTGCTCCTAGTTTCTCAGTGCAAGGAGTTTTCTCATCGTCCGTAAACGAGTAAGAGATCATATGACAACTCGCCACGTATTCTTCGGATTCATCCGACGAGCTCTCTCCCTCATCTTCCTCTTGAAAGACGTGGCTGAGGAACTCCTGGAGAGTGATCCGTGCCTTTTGATTATACTCTTCCAGCGCGTCAATTTGTTTCTGTAAGTCCGTGCGCTTGTCACCAGGTTTCACGGGCCTTTTGGATCTTTTCTTCTTCTTCTTTGAAGATTTAGACGGCTGGGTACAAGTGTTTGGGCCACCGCCATCGATCTTTAGAGTTGGGAGCAGCTTTAGCATCCCTTCGATGATCTCAGGTTCCAATGAGTTCTTCGACCTGACTGCCGGGCACCGCTGGAGATCATTCAGCATCCTCTTTGTTTTGGTTGATAGCACAACCTCCCACGGAGCTTCTTCAACAAGGGAGCACGTTGCCCCCGGCGTATTCACCTTTTTAGGGGTATGAGGTTGCGGCGGGCTCACCTTCCATCTTTCGGACAACACAAACTTGCCCTGTTGGTATTGGTCTTCAATCCAATTCTTGAAGACGTAGCAATCTTCTATTGGATGACCCAGCACTCGGTGGTAGGGGAAGTAATTAGGATCATTGACGTCGTTTGGCCGTGACGGGCGTCTTGGATCCGGCAGATTGATAAGTCTGTTGCGCAATACCAGTTCGAACAGTCTTCTCGTTTTATCTTGAGGAAATGAGTAAGGACGTCCTAGCCTCTCCTCGAGGGGCACGTGTGGACGCATATTGTTCTGACGGACAACCGGCTTCAAGTTGCTCGGTTGTTGTTGAGCATTGGCGACGACAGTCGCTTTTCCCTTCCCCCTCTCATTTCGAGAATCCGGCTTTGGAAGGGACGGTCTATGGCCCATCTTATCCATTTAAGCTAATTTGTCGATCAAGGCCTGGAAGGTGGTCGGCTTGAAGAACATCATGAATTGGGATATGGTCGCCTGCGGATCGAGGGTTCCCACAAACATCCCTACTGTAGGAGCCTCTTCTATGCGTTGTTCGCATTTTGACCATAGGTTCATCCACCGTATCGCATACTAAACCCATGTTTCACCTGGCTTCACCCTGGCATTAATCAATGCTGTTATCGGGGTACACTCGCTGGCGCTTGCGAAACGTTGGGTAAACAAAAACTCCATTTCAGCAAATGTCTTAATAGAGTCGTTTGGAAGCTCGGAGTACCACTCGAATGCTGTCTCCGATAAGCTACCGACGAACTGGCGAAGCAACAATTTATCATCACTGCCGGTATTGCCACAAAGAGCCCTGAACTGGGCCACATGTTGATGGGGGTTTCCAGTCCCCTTATAGACATGGAATTTCGGTATTGTATAGCCCGGCGGGTACTTGATCTGATCATACCAGCTCGGATATGGTCGCCCCGTCTTGACAACCTGGCCGGCTGCCTCAGTTTCCTGGTGAACCCTTATCTGTTGAGCTATATATTCATCTAGGGCAGCTTTAGAAATTGTCTCCTCCTTGGCTGCTGACAGAGCTGGTAGAGGATTCGATGTCTCTCCTCTATCATTTTCAAGGACGATCGGAGGATCTTCAGCAGGAGGATCTCACTGGATCATCATACCCACCATGTCCTAGAACAGAAGGGCCATTCGTTTTATTTTGGCTGCTTGTTCCGCAGCCTCTTTGTCCTTCTTCTCCAATATTCTCCGAAGGAACTCAGCGTTGGTTTCTTGCTCCTGTCGCTGATCCGAGGACGCTTCGGGGCTTTCTTTTGGCCCAGTAAGTGCGGCCATCGTGTTCATCATTTCTTGGAGCTTCTGCTGCTGCTCCCGAGCTTTAGTCACTGACCGTGTAAGCGGTCTATGACCTGTAGATGTACGGCTGTCCTCTTTCCAGGACGCCATGTAAACTGTATGGACCACAATGCCCCCGGACTTAGAGCGTTTGGGCTCACTGCCTTTGACGTTTGCCGCAGACGTGAGGGCCTTCTCCATCCTTCTTCTCTTGTGGGCCGTCGAAGTTGAGGGGGCCGTTGCAGTGGCACCCTGGCGGTTGTCGTCCTTTGCTGTTTGACAGGACGGTTCTTTTCTTCCTGCACTTTCGCCCTTTTCTGCCGGCGAGAGTGATCTTGGTCGATTACTGAGTCCTGAACCCACCGCCAGACCTTGTAAATTCTGGAGGACAGCCGTTGAGGGGGCTGCTCCGGCTTTGTTTCTGTAACACTCTCCGCAGGTGGAGGAGATCTTTTCAGTGTGGCAGTCGGAGAGTTCTTGCGTACCCTCCTTAGCGGTTCAAAGCTGTTCCCAGTTGGAACAGCAGCATTAATTTCCACCATTGGAGCCGGTGGAGTTAGCCCAGAAGGGAAGTTACCCCTGGCCTTCCTTACTCGGCGCCAGTGGCGACGTCGAGCGTGTCGAGCTGTTAGGGCTGGTTCGGCGATGGGGATGGTTTTGTCTTGCCCCATGTCTAGATGAGGCGCCGCTGGTGCCAGCCTCTTGAAAACTGATGTCTTTTGAGTGGCGGTGTCTAATCTGTCAAAGACAGACCCACGAGCAGGAACGGGAGCCGGAATAGTCAGTCTTGAAAAGACCGAATCTTTAGCAGGAGAAGCCGTTTTGACGACTTCAGGAATAGAGATGGCTGTCTTTTTGCGATGGCCATGTTAAGGGTCATGGGCTTCTTGGCAGGCCCCTTAGAGTTCAGGTTCATCCTGGTAAAGACCGAGGCTGCCGGCTTGACATTGGACGACCCGTTGAGAGGGGCCGTGGTAGAAGTGAGCCGATCGAAGACCGACTTCTTTTGCTCTTCCGGTGCGGGCACAGGAATGGTGAAGCTTGCCGGCGGGAGCATGGTCCCGAAAAACAGACCGGTGGTGGCCGAGTCACTTGTTCCACCGGCATGGCAAGGATGGAGGCCACTTGAGGCCCATAGGCTACACCTCCAGGTGAGGCGGAGCGTTGGTTGCACTTGCATTTGGAGCAGCTCGAGCAGTTGGATGCCATTGATGCTTGATTTCTGCGTCAGGCAAAAGACCAAATCATAGTAACTTGAAACCCAAAGGCAACCATTAACAAACCGCGATTCGTTCGTGAAAGACGACACACGAAGTGTGGAGTGGAAAGAGAAAAAGGTTCCACCGGGCGTGCCAGAATCTGTTCCCCTCCGAAAGACGGCGCGACGTGAAGACGTCTTGCCTGAGATTCGGGGCAAATGCTATTTGGTTTTATCCGTCTACCTCTCCGAAGATGCCAAGTTGATTTATGGCACCGTGAATCGAAGGTTTAGACGGATGCGGCCGATGTAGCAGACTTCGTCAGATTCCCCCTCATTTGAGGGATTTTTGATTGAGGGGACGCTCTTCCCTGCAGGAGAAAGCCCCTGCAGTTAATTACGCTACCACGTCGCGGTAACAACTTTTTCCTTCTCCAAAATTTCACTTCGTGTCGCGTGTGTGTTTGCTTTGTTTGTGGTTGCCCGTGGATTGTATACGGAGACTAATTTATGTCGTCTCCCGTAGGACGTGGATTAGTCCAAATCCGTATTTTCATAGATTTGGGTTTGGGGTTTTGGTTTGAGGATACGTTAGCCGTATTTGAGGCTAAGATCAACTCAAACGTTTGTTAAGGATACGTTAGTCCAGTTTGAGACTAAGATCAACTTAACAGGATCGTTTAGATCCGACAAGAGAGCATTTGGGCTCTATTGTTCCAGTTTAGGGACGTAGTGGTCCATTGCATGTATGGCCGTCGGGACCCGTCACCTCTCTGACGACGTTGAAGGATTACAACGACAAACGTCAGAAGGGTTCAGAGATGTACCCTTGAACCAAAGTTGATTGAGGGATCTATAGTCCAATTTAGGACTAAGGTCCGTTTGAAGGTTTAAGGATACGTTAGCCATGTTTGAGGGTAAGATCAACTTAAACGGGATCGTTTAGATCCGACAAAAGAGCATTTGGGGACCCTATTGTTCCAGTTTAGGGACGAAGTGGTCCATCGCCAGTTTAGAGACATGGTGGTCCATTACCAGTTTAGGGACATGGTGGTCCATCGCCAGTTTAGGGACATGGTGGTCCATCGTTCCCATTTTGGGGACATATATTAGTTTAAGGACGCATTAGTCCATGAGTTTAAGGACCCCACAGTCCATATTGATGTGTTTAAGGACGCATTAGTCCATGAGTTTAAGGACGCATTAGTCTATGAGTTTAAGGACCCCACAGTCCGTATTGTTGGTTTAAGGACGCATTAGTCCATGAGTTTAAGGACCCCACAGTCCGTGAGTTTAAGGACGCTTAAGTCCGTATATCGGTTTAAGGACGCTTAAGTCCATTAGTTTAAGGACCCCACAGTCCGTATCGATGTGTGGTTGTCGGGACCCGTCACCTCTCTGATGACGTTGAAGGATTACAACGACAGATGTCAGAGGAGTTCAGAGATGTACCCTTGAACCGGATGTAAATTGATTTAATAGAGCATTTGTGCTCAGTCAATTTTATTTGAGGACTTATGGCCAGGCTTGGGCTAAGTCCAGTTGAAGATGTTCAACATTTTCATTTATCTTTGGCCTATGCTAGGGCTTTGCCCCTGCACTGCATTTTATTTTGGCCTATAAGGCCTATTTGCTTTGGGCTCTGTCCCTTTATTTTTATGATGCAGAGCATCTGTTTTGGTCTGAAAGACCTTATTTGGGCTCTGCCCCTTTTTAAAATAATGCATGGCATTTTATTAGGCCTGTTAGGCCTTTTTTAATTGGGCTTGGCCCTTCTTTTCAATAATGCAGTGCATTAGTTATCTGAAAGTGGCCATGTGGCCTGTCAGGCGCTTTGTGCCAATTAATGAGCGCAAGCGCATGTGGAGGTGACACGTGTCACGCTCTGGTGAGCGCAAGCGCAGTGCGCTACGCCAGTGCGCTGCGCTGTTGCGCTGCTGACACGTGGCGCGCTCTGATAAGTTGCGCCAATTTAAGAGAGCAATACTCTATTTTAAAAGCGCATAGCGCAAGTTGTTCTGGAGCTGACATGTGGCGCTCTCTGGTAGCTTGCGCCAACCCAAGAGAGCAACAGTGCAGATTTACAAGTGCAAGGCACTATTTTAATATCTTGATCCAATTTTGGATTCAAGAAAAGAATCTTTTAAGATTCCAGAACCAGTGGTTCATCAAAAGGCGATGCCTTTATTATTATTATATTTTTTATTGAAGATCTTTGATCTTGTTCTTAGATCAATGATCTTTTCAGAAGAAATTCTTTTTTTTTATTCAAAGGGTTTTACCTTTTTCTCTTTTTGAGTTCTTCTCAAAATTCTTTAGAGGAGTTCTCTGAATTCTCTCTCTATTTTCTTTCTGTGTTTCTGTGTGTTTTAGACTTGGGGTCTAGGGGCCTTTATATAGTGCCAATTAGTTTGTTAAATTAGTTAAAGAGATCTTTCTCTGAGTGATTTAGGGATTTTTCCCCACCGTTGGATTTTTGATCCAAGGGCTTCTGTTTTACAGAAGACAATCTTCTTGTTTTAACAAGAACAGAAAGATCTTACTTGAATTTCAATTCTGTTTAGCGCAAACGCACCTGCGCCTGCGCAGCGCAGAGCGCAGCGCAACTGCGCTGACACGTGTCGCGCAGCATAGAGCGCAGCGCAACTGAAGCGTTGCTTCCTTTAATTTTGTTTTAAATAGAGCCTTGCTCTGATTGGGTGCGCTGCTTTGGGCGCTGCGCTGACGTATCAGTTTTTAACACGTGGCGCGTGCGCGCAGCGCAAAGAATTTGAAGCGTTGCTTCAATTTTTGAATTTTTGAAATTCAAACAGAGCTTTGCTCTGATTGGGGGAAACAGTAGACAATCTAACAACGGTGTTATCAATCGGTAATTGTCTTGGAAAAAGACACAAATCCAGCCGTCCATGTGCAGCAGTTACCGATAACATCAAAATTAAGTCAGGACTTCAATTTTGCTTAAAAGTCTGACTCAGTTCGAGTCATGGTCAAATCTGAAATCAATCTAACTTGAATTTGATTCAAGTATAACTCCATTTTTAATATGAATCCATGAATGCCAGAATACAATCTATAACAACACGGACAAGACCGAACCGAACTATGGATATACTCTGATTACATGACTATCCATTTATATCCATTCCGTTTACTAATATCATGGTTTCGGCAAGTCTTCAATTTACTACAAGACAATACAAGACAATACAATACAATCAGTACAAACAATACAATCAATACAATAAACATTACGGGGTTTATAAAGGGGTAGACTGTACGGAGCATGTTAAAGATGGCACGAGGTGGTCACTAAAATACGTAATTACATACATGCCGTTGTTCCCTGGTATCATCGATGGAGCCTTGTACTACGGGTTACCAATGTCCACGGTGTAAGTTGGACTTCTCTTGTATACACTGGCATATTCTGTACCAAGCTACAAACAACCGCGTTAACATTATAATCAAACACTACTAGTTATGCTCTCTTTCTGTCTATTCTATCTATATCTATCTTTGGGACTTACCGAGCGATTGTTCGCTGACGACATTCCTATTTCTCTTCTTCTTTGGAATGTTGTCAGGAGGACCCGACTCTGAGGAGTTCAAGACCAGTTAGGAGCACTTGGAGCGGTTTACAGAAGACCCTGAGCATTGACTTTACTTGTACATACCTTTCATTCAGTTCATGTCATTGTTTAGGCATTGCATTCCATCCTTGTATTTACATTTCCAGTTGTACTTGTAAAATAATGTTTAATAAATAAAGTTGCTGTTCATTATATTCATGTCACTTGTGTGCATTTTACTTTATATTGCTTAGATACGCTTAGCGTGTTTACTTCGGAGTAAATACGTCGCGTGGCCCGTCACGTCCCCTCCCCATACACCGGGAAGCAGGGCGTGATAGGTTTTGTTGGCGGCTCATGCAGGTCAGTGCAGCATGGAACCCTACCATGCAAGTCAGTTTTGTATGGAACCCTACCATGCAGGTCAGTTCTGCATGGACATGCAGGTCAATTCTGCATGAAGTCTTAAGCAATATAACACAAGAATCAGCAACTAAAAACATTCTTTACAATTCATATTTCTTGAATCTTACAATTTCATATACTTTGAATCTATCCTAACCTTATTTTCTTTCACGGTTATGGATTCTCCAAACAACACTAGCACCAATTTCAACAACACACCATCACTATCACCAAATTGTTTTGAATCTGTTACACTTTCCTTCTACAAATTTCAAGAAAGAAATTTTTTGTAAGGAGGGTAAAATGTAACAACTCGAATTTTAATGTACAAAAAGTTCATTTAAAAGTTACTGTACAAATGGAGTATTTGCAATCATGTGTACACTATATGTATTTGAATTGCTTTTGAACAACAAGAAATAACTTGTAGCTCATTGGTAAAGCCTTGCATTGCTGTGACGTAGCCCATGTGATCAAATCCCCCCAGCCACATTATTTTTTTGTTGATTTTTCTTTAAATCTTTTAGAAGCCCAACAGTTTGCATGTGCATTACACGTAAAACAAAAAGTCACAAATTAAACAAATATATGCATTAGGCTAGTTGAAGCGACGGGGACACGTGGCCAAAATCTCACCATCACTCACCGAATATGGACCGGCGAGATGAAGGCTAGAACCGACACCGCCGAGCCCCCTGTAGGTAATACCCATTTTTTCTTATTGCCCTAACCCTTTGGCCTCCCCCCTTATGTTGGCTATAGTGCCCTCAAGGCAATTATCATAGTCGCGGACTTATAATTATGATGATTGAGGCAAGACCTATACCGATAAAACAGTCTTACTCAAGATGATAGTATGCTATCTGGTTTGTCTTTATCAACATGTTGATAGAGCCCATGGGATTTTTGCTTGACTGCCAGCATTATGATGGCGATCATATATGTGGGAGCTAGGGTCTATAAGCACATCCTTAAATGTCCTTAGTCGTAGGAGTATCGAGACCGGGCATCGATACTCTAGTTGAGACTAGTGTATACTGATCGAGACCCCGACGAGGGGCGGTGGCCAGGTCTCACAAGCCATTGGTGTTAGTTTGTTCACCTAAGATAGTATACAGGTGCTCATTGGGTTATGAGTACACTGGACGAACTCGCCGGGGACCTGCTAGTTGGTATTATACCTATTGTCAGATAGCAGTTCCCAGGTGACATGTGTACAGGTTAGTCTGTCGACCTGAGATCGCCATTTGTCTCGTGTGAGTTCCCACTGTGCTTTGATTACTACCCTACCACGGCTCAAAGGAGTCGTGCAAATAGGTTTTAGTTGGGTACAGTCCCGAGCCACATGGAGGCAGTGATCAGATCGTCGGGGATTCGTCTCTCCCGGTATTGGGGGTTGATGTCGCATTATGTATGGGTGGCCATCACCAGAAATCCATGTCCATGGTGAATGAGAATTACCGATCCAGGATCGATAGTTTCTCAGGTGGTGATGGTTTACATGCCGACACTAAATATTGCATTGTTAGGGGTCTGACTTTATCCACCCCCAAGACTCGATATGCGATACTCTTAGACGAACAGACCGGACTGTACGGATATTGTCACTGTCAGGCTCAGTAGGGGTTCAGAATGAGTTTGCTCGTCGTCCTCCCATTTGCTCAATACCTGGGTAGCCGTTACGTACAGCTAGTGCCGCTAACGTGCTTATGGTTAAACCCACTGCCAGCGTATTGACGAGTCTTTAGAGTTCCACACAGAGGGTTTTCACGGTTCAGGCGATATGGTGTACATGGCGTATATTGGTACATACAGGTGTTCGATTAAATATGTGCATGCTGCACAGACTTTAATCGGACGGTTGATAATACTAGCGGCTTAGGATTTAGCCGGATTATTAAATCAGGTTTTGATTTAATAATTTACATATGTATTTATATATATGTATTCTAGTATTATTATTCGCTATTTATTTTCTCTCTTGGCTATTCGTATTTTTGTACGAATAAGCGTATATGTATTTCGATACATGTACCGGGAGGTATTCCGTATTTTATACGGAATAACTTCTAGATGGTGCCACCTCATTATTGATTTTCTTTATTGAAAATCTTTTGGAAATGAGGTGGAGGGTGACATGGCATGAACATGGTCAAAGCATGGGTTTTGTATATGTTGTGTGGCATGGTGCAAGGTATGGTGGCATTTGTTTAATGTTAATTGGATATGATTTTTGGTGAGAAAGAGAGGAGGGGGGCCGGCCACTTTTTGGTGGTATGGGGTTAATTTCATTTTGGTGATTACATGAAACATTAGACATTTCATTAGCTCTCTCTCTCTCTCTCTCTCACTCTCTCATGCTTCAAAAGACTTAGCCAAATTTCCTTTGTTCATGCCATAGTTTCCTTACTCCATTCTTCTTCTATGGTTGCTCCCTTGAGGACAAGAAAAGAGAGAAAAATTATAGTGACACTACTACACCTCGACTCTCCATCGTTAGCAACTTTTGAGCGTCGATTGCCTCGTTCGTCGAGATGGAGCTTGCGCCGTTTCCCTCGGGTGGATCATCGGAGATGGAGGAAGACCGGCAACCAAGCATCATCAAAGAATCACTAGGAGCTTGGAATGAAGACCGAAGGACACGGATCCACTCGGTATAACAATTCTAACTCTTAGTTAGTTTGCTAGTTTAGGGTTTAAGATCGATCCGGGATTCGGGTAGCGGTAGCGCCAGTTTCAGAAGTTTTTTGTTCCGCATTTTGGCCGCGTTTCGATGGCCGGGGCGCTGCCGCAACCCAACATGGTATCAGAGCCACCCTTTAAACCCCTTACTAGCTTGTTTAAACGTGCTTAAAAGACCGATCGACAGAATTTACCGAAATCACGATTCCATATTTATAGTTTCTGCCGATTTTCAAAAGTGGTCAAAAAATATTTTCCAGAGGCTTAAAAATCCGTGCAGGCTTTTTTATGGGTACACAAAAATTTTGGGCTCATGATTTCTCTAAAGCACCGCGGAACCGCCACACTTATGCCCTATTGGCGGCGGTTCCGCGGCTATTTAGTTGCAACGGGCGTCCAAATTTTTTCTGTGGCCCCCTGACTTGGAATTGTGATTTTTGTGATATTCTGTTTTGGCCCAGTTTTCTGTGCAGTGTTGTTATTGCTATTGGGGCCAATTTGGTAATTTAGTCGATCGATATTTTAAGTGGGCGTTTAACAGTACATACATTTCTATCTGCGACCGTGAATGTCATTTGATCGGTAAACCTGTCTAACTGCTATATGTTCCTTTAGACGGGTTTGCGAACGTGACATTCACGTTGATGTTCTGTATTGTGCTGTGATGTTGGTTGGATCGTCGTGGTGGATAGCCAGTGGTGCAATGATAGTATAGTTTTAATTTCATTTGTATATTTGTTATTGCGGGACGAGCGTCCGACATGTGGACTGCCGTCACTGCCAGTTTGTATATTATTCTTTTGGGGCACGACCGGGATGAGGTCGATGTCACCCTTTATATTATTTTATTTTCTGTACTAGGATTACCCCGCGGTGGAGTGCACGAATAGCCGGATTCTAGAGGGCAATTGGTCCGCATCACATGGCGTTGGGACGGAGGGGACCTTACTCTAGAATTGGCGGGCTATTCGCCGCACTCGTAGGGGGTATAGGTTGACCCAGGAGGAGTGCTCAAGTTACCGGATTCCGTGAAGTGCCGGGTGGCCCATTCACTTTGCTGAAAGGGGCTGCCCCACTTCTGGTTTTAGCGGGTAGGTTGCCGCGCTCGTAGGGGTCTAGGTTTTCATTGCACAGGCTATCCACACGACATGGAACGTCGGGTCTCATTTGCGGCTCAAATGAAACCCGGGGCTCCAGATTATCCACCATTCTGTGTTGTTTCTGTGATGTTTCTGTGATGTTGCTTTATATCATGCCTGGGACGATTGTTATATATTTATATATATACTAGTAGATATTGTATATGTTTTGCACCTGCGCTAGCCCAGTCCCCGCTCTGTTGTTAGTTAAGTAACCTAATGGGTGATGACGGGACCCAGTGGCGAATGCGGATGGCATATACGTACATTTTATTTTCGTTCTTTTCTGGTGTGATTAATTGATGGGACTGCATTGATTTTTATCAATACAAGGATAAAACAAACCTATATTTGATGTTGTTGGAACCAAGTTTTTAAAAAACTAATATTACAGACGTTCTCTTTTGCTTTGCATCGTGGTATTCTGTTTGGAATATCCTGCACCTTATTCGATGAGGCAGGGCCGAGATCCCTTCATCGGGAGTGACCCCTTGAGTAAAAGTTTGCGTCAACGTAATAACTTCACTATAGTCGTTTCCTTTTGCTTTGCATCGTGGTATTCAGTTTGTAATATCCTGCACCCCATTCGACGGAAAAAAGCCGAGATCCCTTCACTGGGAGTGACCTCTTTAGCAAAAGTTTTCGCCACTATATATTTATAAAACCACTTGGATTCCTTCAACGATATCAAGTTCATTATGTTAAAGGTTTTTCGCCAAAAACTAGCAGTAGCCCTCCGTCATTTATTACAAGTACTTAGTATTCGTGCTGCGTTTGTTGACTGTGTCAAGGCATAGTGTGCGGTAGCTAAGTTGTGCTTATTTGTGGCATATTAATGCGATTGATTAGGACAGTCGTGCGGCCTTGTTGACTGTGTCAAGGGCTCATACGGGTGGGTTTAATGCAATCCTGGATAATGACGGGTTGAACTTGACTAGGACTCTTTAATTTGTTGACTGTGTCAAGGTCACTTGGGTCCTAGGGGTAAAACACATATCGCGAGTTTCAAACATACATGAAACTTGCCAGGCTTGCGCATACCTTCTGGAGTGTGGTGACTTGAGTGGCTTCCATCAAGTTATCATGCGATGATAGTTAGATCCCGATTCCCATTGATGAGTAGGATTACTCCTCGGGTAATTCCGACTAATTCTCCTTTTGGGTTTGGAGGAGAATTTGAGGATACAGTGGGAGCCATCCAGATTAAATAAAATGATTAACCATTCTTATCTAGGTTAGAGTGCACGCTGAGTGTTTCTTCTCTCTCTCTCTCTGGCTGCCACTATGACCCGACCTTTGACTAAAACTCATGAAATCAAGTTGACCGAACCTTCTTAAAACACATTGACTTTTGGAATGTCACGGTGTCGCATACATCATTGCCACTTCTATATCACTTTTGCATTTCTCCAGAACACCTCGTATCACTACGAACATCCACTTCCATTTGATAAATCCATCATATGGTTATATACGAACTCGAAGGAACTTTTTCGAGGATGGATTCTGGTTCTGGAGAGATTGAATAGGATTATTCGGTTGTCTTTTCCCTTTACCTTCTCTCAGGTTGTGAGGGCTCCTAGGATTAGGAGAGGGTACATCTATTGAGCTTATTGGATAGTCTTCTTCCAAACCATAGGCCGGTGCCGAACGGTAGGGAAGGAAGAAAACCAACAAGCTTAACTGTGGTGTACAGAAGGTAATAAGTAAAGACATATAAGGGGATTAGAATAATGGCAAAGGAAATTGCGACCACCATCATTCACGACAAAAACCGTGTATACCCCTGCCACTCCTACATCCACTTTGCTTTTCTCTAGGACACTCCGTATCACTACGGATATCCACTTCCATTGGATAAATCCATCGTATGGTTATATACAAACTCGAAGGAACTTTTTCGAGGATGGATTCTGGTTCTGGAGAGATTGGATATGATTATTCAGATGTCTTTTCCCATTACCTTCTCTCAGGTTGCGAGGGCTCCTAGGATTAGGAGAGTACACCTATTACGCTTATTGGATAGTCTTCTTCCAAACCTTAGGCTGGTGCCGAAGGGTAGGGAAAGAAGAAAACCAATTAGCTTAAAGAAGGTGTACAAAAGGTAATAAGTAAAGACATAATAAATGGATTGCAGTAAGGGCAGGTATAGTATATGGTTACTGTCGTGAATCAGGATAGTGGAAGAGGCGTTACTAGGAATATCAGTAAACCCCTTCAGAACATTTTCATGTTTCAGTTTGACTGTGCGATGTTAATTGAAAACTGTTTTCCCAATTGGAATCTAACTCCAGGGTATGTATTTACCATATCAGTTTCTCACATCTGTATCTTATTACAGACGGTGAGTGGGAGTAAGATATTGGGAATTGGGTGATTAGATCCTCATTATATCGGAATTCGTTGTAATTGGTGATTTTTGAGGAAATCATCTGGATTTTGCCGGATAGCAAATATATGGATTTGAATATCCGTTGTTATGCACCAATTTCAAACTGATATATCTGTACGTTTATTTTTATAAAATGAGATATAACTTTTTGATATTATGTCTGTGACATTTACCTATATCAGTTGGAGATTAGGTAAGGTGCATTCAACAGCGGTGTAATTCTTTTTAACCATAGTACAGTTTTTCAACCTACGACGCACAGGGTTTGAGTTATTGAACTCAGGGGACTTGTACAAAGTATTGTATGTTGTCCAGTGTCCCTTAGGACAATGAGGTTGGTACTCGTACTATATTCTTTTTACTTGTGACTTCTCCAGTTCTGGACAAGTATTTAGTAGAAATGCAAAGTCCAGATATTGAGAAGTCATAAGTATAAGAATAAAGTAGAGAACCATTTGTTGGAAGTATCAGGATTCTTCGAGGAAGTTGATGATGTAGATACTTGTGTTTGGTATTCCGTTGATAGTAATGGTTTTGAGAACTTGCTTCTCTTTCAGGTTACTCATATATGGATGCACTCCTAGATGAGTAATACTGAATGGCCTCTTTCCATTTGGTTGATATGCGCTGGAGACAGCTGCATGATTTTAAATCCGGTTCCAATTAAATTAGTGCTTTTGTTTCTATATTAGATATATATAGAATCAATTTATATCTTAACGATGTTAAGGTATAGGGAGTTGTTCGGCTGATGCTTAAAACCAGAATCCGGATAAACTCAAGGCACGTTTCAGTAATGGCTGTTTGTGGATTATTCCGGGCTTTGACGAGGGTTAACTTTCTACCATCAGGAAGATCAATATTTATATTGTTCTTGACTCGCCACAGTTTTAGTAAAATGGACTTTTTCAGAAAAACAAAAGTGGGAGTATGGTAGAACTGGAAGTGATTCCAGAACCACAAACGATCACTGAAGATTTAATAGAACCTAAGGATTCAATTGTTTTTGACGTTCCATTAGCCACTCCGCAAGATTTGGTGGGTAACCTCAGGCACCCGAGAGGTACTTCGGTCTTCTCAGTGATGGTGACAGGGAGGTTCTTGTTTACCCAGACTTACCATTGCTGCTGTTCTAGACTATAAGACCCGGCAGAAGGATGAGTATAGCTTCGTTCTAAACTAGCTTTGGAAATGCACGTGTATATGACTCTGCCAGAGGGTTGTTGTAATCAGTGGGAGCAGCGGAAGCATAATGGGCAAGTAGCTTATGTCTATTTATAGGCTAAAGAAGGTATAGCGGAAATAGATCATCTAATTTTGATATGACAGTCATAGGCTTTGACCTCATCAGAATAGGAGATGGATCTGGTAAGAAGGTAGTAGGGAGTGATGTCCAGGTATTGGGATGACATGCACTCAATAGGAAGAGATATTCCTATACTACGATCGAATATACTATGTTTGTCACAAAGTTGTTTCTCCACATAGGATATGGATATAATATCAGCATTTCTGGTTACTAGATCTATGATTTTAGTTCTATGATTTTAGATCTAGATTTAGGAAGTATCCCAATCTGGGTACCTTGACATTATTCTAAAGGGATTTTAGAATGGACGACTCCTGGCATGCTGGTGTACCTACAGGTGATGGAGTCACCCTCTCTAAAGGTGTCTTACAGACTAAAGGGGAGAGGGATCCGCATGATTAACATATCACTTGCTGTAACGTTTTGAAAATCGTTTCGGTGAAATTTCGAAAAACGGTAAAATAAGGGGGTTTTCTGTAAAAAGTCAAAATGCAAATATCTTATTATAAAAATTAAATATACATATTCTAGCTATGTAATTGCTAGTATTTGGTGTTTATTGAGCCGCTGGTGAAATTTCAAATTTTCTGAAAAAAAATTATTTTATTATTATTTTAAGCCGTCACTAATACATTTAATTAGGGAAAATTACAAATTGGAATGAGTTGAAACAAATTTTGTGCATCATAAAACTTTAAATAAAATTTTATCATGTGGTTTTTGAAACGAAATCGTTTGTCAAAACGGTTTAGAAATTATTGAAGAAAAAAGGCTTTTTTTTAGTGTAAATGGATGTTTGGGGTATAGTATTTATCATTTTCCATCATCCCACACCCATACCCACACTCACACACCCCCATTTTTCCTCCCCCTTGGCTGATTTCAGCAACCCCCCTCTCTTGTCCCCACTTGTTTTGCAAAAGAAAAGGAAAGAAAAGAAAAGAGTAGAAAATGATAGAAAATGGTGGACTTTGACTTTTTCCACTTTCTCCACCTCACTCTCTCTCCTCCCTCACCCATTCCCCACCCCATGCTGGCCGAAACCTGATCATTTCCAGCAGCCCTCCCCTCTCATTCCTCATCTCATCTCTTCTAAAAAAAAATTCACAAAAATTTCATGAAAAATCAACAAAAACTCAAAACCGAAATCCAACTCCTACCCATTATTTATTTGCCTATCTAGCATGGATTTTGGGAGCAAGAGAGCAATTTGGGAGGCTATGGGTGCTTGTGGGATCTTCAAATTGATTGGGTATAAATTCTAACCCCTTGTTTAATTGTTGTTAAATAGTTTAAATCAAACATAATTAGTTAATGTTATGGGTTTAATTGAATAATTGGAAAATCTAGTAAGGGTTTGTGATTTGCAATTAGGGTTCTTATCATGTAATCATGGTTGCAAAGTGTAGATTATCATCTTAAGGAAATGAAAACTTAATCTTTTTGATAATATGTAAATTTCTAGATGTAAAATGTCCAATTTAAGCTTTTTTTTATATCTAAACTAGGTTTTTAGAAATTATTGAAAATGTGAAATTTAAAATCTAATTAGGTTTTTCATGACTTCATTAACTTTATTAAGTGTAGTTTAATGCTTTAGATCATGCAAATCTAAGCTAGATTGTAGTTTGTGCATTTTTGCTAGGAAATTGTTAAAATTTAGGTATTTTGTAAACTAGAATATTAGGGTTTTTGGAATTTAATGAGATTAAATTCCGGGAATTGTTTTTATGACTTATTTAAGATATTTAGTGAATATTGTGGCCGCTAGAATGGTTTAAACGTCGAGTTTTGTACTAAAACGGGAAATTTTGCTTGCTAGTTTTTCGGAAAAACGGCTTTTAAAGTGAATTTGGGGTTTTTGTGAGTTTTAACCTATTTTATATTAAAATTAGTATTCGTGAATGTGCAAATGAGGGTATTTGGGTTTTTCTCGATGGTCTGGCGTTTGTACGCCGATGTCGAGGGTTTCTGGGTTGATTCGTGGAAGCAACCATAGGTTTAGACCTATGTGGGTTTCGTATGTCGTTTTGGTCATGAGTCGGATTATAATGCGATACGGTGCGTTATGATATGTAGGTACCCATATGGACTTCGAGACGACAAGCAAGCGCGTGGCGACGTCGGCACCGGCGAGCGAGGACCAGGTGAGTAGATTTATATCTACAGGGAGAAGTCGGGTGGATGGCGTATAGCACCCCCGCAGTTCGTGGTGATGTATACGAATACGTATACACACATATATATATTTTTTATATATTGTTTGAGTATATTGATGATAATATGAATATTTGGTGTTCTTGGATATTTAGTGTCGCGAAACCGTAGAGTAGTGGTCGCACCACACATGCACACACCAACCCATACTTGCATACCTTCTTCTTTCATTTGTGCTTATACGGGAATATATATAGTTATGTGTTCACATAGGTATGGGGCTATGTGTTCACATACGGATTTGAGGATGATACTTGGGTTTGAGATGAGTCGATGAGATTTATATTGAGGTTGTGAATTCGGTGATATGGTAGGATTCGTATTTGAGATACGACATGACGTTGTAGCGGGTCCTTGACGTAGTGTTTCACAAACGTCCATGCACACATAGGCGGTATCAGTATTGTACTAGACGTAGATCAGTACCCCAATCATGATATTCGATAAAGAGGATACCAGGTGAATAGTATGATGAATGTGATATTAACCCGTACCCAGATTTGGGGATGCCGTACGACGGATTTACGTACGAGCTATATTTTGATGATTGATCCGCACTTTTGACTTGGGATGTCTGATTATAGATATGGTATCGGATATGATATTATTTAGGCGGGATCACCGACTAATATATATACAGGTATGTATATGTATCGACTCAGATGTTAGGCGGTTTCCTTACCTGTAGTCCAGCTTATTAGCTTAGCCCTTTAGTTTAGTTTAGTTTAGTTTAGTTGTTAGATTAGATTCGATTCTTACCTATTTCAAAAACTAACGAATCGTGGGTAATTTAAAAGACAGCCCAAGGGATCCTACGGATATTTCAAAAGACGTATCTTTTCATAAAAAAAAAAACACCGTAGCCCCTAATTTTCAAATCCCCATGATTCGTGTTATTTCAAAAGGCACCATTTGTAGGACTTATATTAGATTAATGCAGATCAGTTATAGTTGCGTCTAGTATTCAGCTCCCGCTCATTTTGGTTGCTCGCTCCGCATCGCATATTTACATTGTTATTTCATATTGCATTGTTGACATTATGCTGTTAGGACACCAGCACCATTACCGATGATGCGTATGTACCACATACACTTACTTGCCGGCTCACACACATTTTCATCGGTAATTACCATGTCACGTACACCTTAGAAAATATTATTGCTTAACTTAGCTTGATAGCCAGTAGTTTGACATAATATTAGTGTACATACCTTATATGCCAGCTTAGATATTGTAGTTATTACTTGTCGCTTCATGCATACTGTTATTCAGTCTCATGCTTATATTCATGGTTTTACATGCTATTGATGATTCAGATTTCCATGATATTTTCTGGATTTGGAGGAAAACCGCAAAACATATATAAACTGCTTTCTCTCTTTTTAAATAAAAATGCGGTTTTCCCATGATGTATGAGTCGTCCACCATGAGTTTGCTGATGGATTTCGAGACCCGATTCGAGGAGTTGGATGAACCGTTTCGGGTACATGGTGGACCCGGTAAGGTACCCCGGGGCAAGAAGCTCGTGGTGATGACGATGAGCCTGGCAGGGGGAGACTACCTACCGGTGATTTTACCTGACGCGTCGGATATCCGGAGGATACCGTCGTGGTCTTGAGATGGATGATAGGGGTCGGTCTGGACTGACGGCGCCCTAGATATTGAGATTGAGACATTGAGATTTCGAGATATTGAGGTACTGAGATTTGATGATACAGACCAGTCCGGATAGCCGGAGCCTGAGTTTTGAGACATTGAGATTTATGTTTTGCGTCGATGCTAGACACTGTTGATGCTGATTTCATTTATGATACCTCATTTTAAAAATACAAAGGAAATCTCACTAATTTATGAAAACAGTTTCTTCATTTACCTGTATTCTGTTTTCATGCATTCATACCTCATTCATATGATACATTGCTACCTGAGGCACTGACACGGCACATGGATTTACACTTGGGTTAGATATTTGCCCTAACCATTGTTATGGGTTGCTGGTTATTTATTTGAGGATATATTATGATCATTGACCTAGGATTGCGTTATTTATGCGATTTCTTTTTGTAGGTGTTTTTCTATTCACGAGTTGGCAACTCACCCCCGTTGTGCCCCAGTTTCTTGCAGGTTTGCCGTACAGGTTTCCTTACGGCTTGCGGGCATAGTTTCCTTCGGGTGATTTGCTAGTAGGTGGGTTTACTTGTATCGTACTCCCATTATGTAACTTGTATACTATTACTCTGTTGTATCTAGAAATTCCATCAACCAAACATGTATTTATTTTTGAGATAGAGACCATTGATGTTATTCTTTCGACCTTAGAGTCGCGCGTTTTTATTTCTGTGGTTTTCTTGTGGTTTTGAGTTTTTGATCCTCGCCGTTGGCGTTGTATATTATATTGCTTGTGTGGTTGTGACCGTCGATTGACGAAGAGCTAGCTCCCGCTTGGGGATGCCTTTTTATTGATTTCGTATACTATTCATGTTGTATCCCGTTTGGGAGCCAGTATTTACAAAGGAGACTCTGCCGAAATTTTCGGGAAATATTGATGTTTTTTTAAAAACCGCATAATTCGGCTTATGCTATTAAAACTACTTGTTTAAATTGGTTTTTCTTCACTCTACTACTTTTCTTGGTTTGCATTTCTGGGTTTTCGGCTTACTTAGATTACGTACGCCTCGAGACGTTCGTAGTTTAAGTACCGGTCATATTCCGTACTTTCGGGACGTGACACTTGCTTAGGCAATTGAGTTAATCATGTAATGTCAAGTACCACACTAGATGTTGTTTTTGCACTAGATGCAATAAGCAGATATATTAATCCAATCCTGGAGAAACGTCGGGAAGCAGTTTATGAACATAAATGGATGTTCTAGGGAAATGATTACGGCAGCCTCCATAGGAGACGGTTATCATTTCAGGTTTCCAAGGTGACCTGGATGATAGAGTGACTGTCAGAGTTATAGTTTTCTCTCTTTTGAGGGACGGTATATTGGACAGGTGGTCCAAGCGAATACTGAGGAAAGGCATGGCGCATGATATTGATTGAGTTCAGTGGATGATACAGTCTAAGAAGTTTGTTGGATTTGGAGTTCATTTGTGAGCTGGGTTCCATCAGATATCCGGACAAAATTCCAAGACAGGTATTGCTCATTTCGGGAGATAGTTTTCTCCACGAAGTTGAGATATAGAGAGATACAGAAAGAAACATTGGAACGGATCCACTCGATGAGGCTATTTCTCGAACGCAATCATTTTCGCCAACGGGTTTTGCGAAACTGATTAGTAGAGAAGTTGGGTGTTCAGTATCACACGGGCTGTGAGTATGCGACATCGCAATAATTGGCCTTAAGTGCAAGTAGGAGATTGTTGGCTATAGTACCCTCAAGGCAATTATCATAGTCGCGGACTTGTGATTATGATGATTGAGGCAGGACCTATACCGATAAAACAGTCTTACTCAAGATGATAGTATGCTATCTGGTTTGTATTTATCATCATGTTGATAGAGCTCATAGGATTTTTGCTTGACTGCCAGCATTATGATGGCGATCATAATGTGGGAGCTGGAGTTTATAAGCACATCCTTAAATGTCCCTAGTCATAGGAGTATCGAGACCGGGCATCGATACTCCAGTGTAAACTAGTGTATACTGATCGAGACCCCGACGAGGGGCGGTGGCCAGGTCTCACAAGCCATTGGTGTTAGTTTGTTCACCTAAGATAGTATACAGATGCTCAATGGGTTATGAGTACACTGGACGGACTCGCCGGGAACCTGCTAGTTGGTATTATACCTATTGTCAGATAGCAGTTCCCAGGTGACATGTGTACAGGTTAGTCTGTCGACCTGAGATCGTCATTTGTCTCGTGTGAGTTCCCACTGTGCTTTGATTACTACCCTACCACGGCTCAAAGGAGTTGTGCAAACAGGTTTTAGTTGGGTACAGTCCCGAGCCACATGAAGGTAGTGATCGGATCGTCGGGGATTCGTCTCTCCCGGTATTGGGGGTTAATGTCGCATTGTGTACGGGTGGCCATCACCAGAAATCCATGGCCATGGTGAACGAGAATTACCGATCCAGGATCGATAGTTTCTCAGGTGGTGATGGGTTACATACCGACACTAAATATCGCGTTGTTAGCGGTCTGACTTTATCCACCCCCTAGACTCGATATGCGATACTCTTAGATGAACAGATCGGACTGTACGGATATTGTCACTGTCAGGCTCAGTAGGGGTTTAGGATGAGTTTGCTCATCGGCCTCCCTTTCGCTCAATACCTGGGTAGCTGTTACGTACAGCTAGTGCCGCTGACGTGCTTGTGGTTAAACCCAATGCCAGCGTATTGACGAGTCTTTAGAGTCTCACACAGAGGGTTTTCACGGTTCAGGCGATATGGTGTACATGGCGTATGTTGGTACATACAGGTGTCCAATTAAATATGTGCATGCTGCGCAGACTTTAATCGGACGGTTGATAATACTAGCGGCTTAGGATTAAGCCGGATTATTAAATCAGGTTTTGATTTAATAATTTACATATGTATTTATATATATGTATTCTAGTATTATTGTTCGCTATTTATTTTCTCTCTTGGCTATTCGTATTTTTGTATGAATAAGCGTATATGTATTTCGATACATGTACCGGGAAGTATTTCGTATTTTATACGGAATAGCTTCTAAATGGTGCCACCTCATTATTGATTTTCTTTATTGAAAATCTTTTGGAAATGAGGTGGAGGGGTGACATGGCATGAACATGGTCAAAGCATGGGTTTTGTATATGTTGTGTGGCATGGTGCTGTTAGTTATATGTATGCCCTAGAGGCCATTACTGTACATTGGATGTATATTGTAGTGGATGCTGGGACATATATAGGGAGGACTTTCTTGCTCGACATGATAGTATGCTATCTGGTTGCTCTTTACCTTAACGTGGACACTGATTGTCTCTCTGTTACATGTTGGTAAAGCCCTTAGGATGTGTACTTGACTACCTGGACTGTGATGCGGATCATACTAGTGGGGACATGGTAGTCCATAAGTACATCCTTCAAAGTCCCTAGTCGTGGGTGTATCGAGATGGGGCATCGATATACCAGAGTAGACTAGCGTGTACCTTCTTGACCCATACAGATGGGCGATGGATGATCCCATATCCATCGGTGTTTGACATCAGAGATGATATACGGGTGCTCAGTGGAGACTGGGTACACTGGAAGGACTCGCCGATAACTCCCAGTTGGTATTATACCTTACGTCAGATGGCAGTTCTCTGGTGACACTGGTACAGAGTAGTCTGTTGACCCGAGATCGTCATAGAGTCTTGTATGGTTCCCACTGTGCTTTGATTTCCATCTTACCACGTCCAAGAGGGCGTGCAAAACGGTGGTTTTTGGGTACAGTCCCGAGTCACATGGAGGCAATGAACGATAGGAGGGGATTCGTCTCTCCCGGTATAGGGAGTTGATGTTGCGCTGTGTTCGATTGGCTATAACAGGAAATCCCTGGCCAGGATTGCTGAGATTTGCTGGTAAGTGTTACCAGTAGTTTCTCGATCAGTTATAGACCTCATATCGACACGACTTATCGAGCTATTGGGGTCTGACGTTTACCACCCCTAGGCGAGATATGCGACATATCAGGCGATCAGACCGGACTGTACGGTAGTGTTACTGGTTGGATTCACAGGAGTGTGAGCGGGCTTGCTCGTCGATCTTCTGATCGCTCAATACCCGGGTGGCCGTTACGTTTAGCAGACCGCTTGCGGCTTGTGGGTGCTTGATATGATCATCATCCGCTACCGGCGTATTGACGAGTCTTTAGAGTCCTACACAGAGGTTTCCTGGCTCAAGCGAAACGAAATAGGAGCGCATATGAGATATATGCGGGACCGAGAATAATGCGTGTATGTGATACCTTATTTCATTCTCGCGATGAATGTGTCGAATGGTTGTATGCGATATAACCTAGTTATCGAATCAAGGATTGATTCGATAAGCCGATACATTGGATACTAGCCGGTTATATGAGACATGACCGGATCATTGAATCAAGTGTTGATTTAATGATTTAATGTATAATTATATATTTGATATATTACTTTGCATTAACTAGTATTGGTTCACTTTAAATGGATTTTCTCACTCGGATGTGCGCATTGCATATGCGATATGATTTTGTGCACTTGATTGTATCATGTTTGATGATACATGCTTTTTGGTTAAGTGTAAAGTATTAAACTATGGTTAAGTGGATGATTAGGGTTTTTACTTATTCATTTATTTATTTCATTTATTCTTTTTTGGAAAATAAAATGCAAAGAGAAAAATGGTGGAATTCTTTTGTTCATTCATGAAGCTTCATGAATACTTTGACTTAGTCACCATTTTTGTCTTCATACCTAACCTAACCATTCACTTAACTTGAGTTTAGTCTCTACACATAACCATGGTTGGATTATGATAAGTTTGGATTTTCTTTTCTATTTTAAATTAACTTATCATAATTAGCTTCTTCTTCTTCTTCTTTTCTTCAAGTGAAGAAAGAAAGCTCCATCAATGGTGATTGATGGAAATGAGTGAGAAATCCAATTCTAAAGTCTACCCACTTCCTATTTCTTCATCCTCTACCTCTTGCCAAGTAGTAGAGTGTGTTCTCTTCACAAGTTTCATGACTTGGTGAAGTGGGAGCTTGATCTTGCGATGCCTCGACGTAGATCATCTTCGGCACGTCGTCGATGACCTGGCCCGTCCATTCTCCGATGAAGCCGACGCTAGAGCCCGGATTTTGATTTGGACAGCGGAGATGACTTCATCACGGAGCCGTGGAGGTGGAGAACCGGATCTACAAAGGTTGTATTTTCGTTTCCTTATAGTTAAGTGTTAACTAGTTACTCTTTTCGCCTAGACATCTAGCCAACGATCCGTACACTAGGGTTTCTCGGCACCATAATTTTTGAAATTGGCATGGTTGATGCCTTGTGAGACCTCTTGTGAGTGCCTAGGAACCCTACAGGTGCAAGGTATGGTGGCATTTGTTTAATGTTAATTGGATATGATTTTTTGATGAGAAAGAGAGAAGTGGAGGGGCACTTTTTGGTGGTATAGGGTTCATTTCATTTTGGTGATTACATGAAACATTAGACATTTCATTAGCTCTCACTCTCTCACTCTCTCATGCTTCAAAAGACTTAGCCAAATTTCCTTTGTTCATGCCATAGTTCCCTCACTCCATTCTTCTTCTATGGTTGCTCCCTTGAGCACAAGAAAAGCGAGAAAAATTATAGTGACACTACTACACCTCGACTCTCCATCGTTAGCAACTTTGGAGCGTCTGTTGCCTCGTTCGTCGAGCTGGAGCTTGCGCCGTTTCCCTCGGGTGGATCATCGGAGATGGAGGAAGACTGGCAACCAAGCATCATCAAAAAATCACTAGGAGCTTGGAATGAAGACCGAAGCACACGGATCCACTCGGTATAACAATTCTAACTCTTAGTTAGTTTGCTACTTCAGGGTTTAAGGTCGATCCGGGATTCGGGTAGCGGTAGCGCCAGTTTCAGAAATTTTTTGTTCCGCATTTTGGCCGTGTTTCGATGGCCGGGGCGCTGCCGCAACCCAACACCTTAACCCCTGTGCTGTTTGTTTTTATTAAAAATAAACAGAGAAATAAAATGTGGAATTAAACCAAATTTTTAATGCATTTTAATTCTCAAATTCATCACCCTAAACCTTAATTTTTCTTATAAATACCACACTACATTCACCCCTACTCATTCAGAATTCCAATATAAAAACTCTCTAAATTTCCAAGTCCTAAGTTGTGCAAGTGTAGTTCGCGAGAGGCGAAGTTTCGGGAAGAATCCGGCGACGAAACGACGCTCCGACGGTTTCAAAAGCTTCTTCCATCTCCCCTCTTTCTATATAGCCTGTAAGTCCTCTCTCCCCTTCTCTTTTGCTATCCTAAAACTTCTCCTTTTCAAAACTCGTCGGAATCGGAGTTATTCCGACTTCCGACTCTCTTTTCTTTCAAAACACAATTTATCTTAAAAAATAAATTACCATATGTTTTTATAATGTTTAATAAACATAAATAAATACATTAGAACAAGTTTCATCTCAAAATAATTCATGTTGCAATTTTTATTTCACTTTTACAGTAAAATACCATCTTGTTACATACAAATTATAATTGTTCAATTTAACCGTATTACCTTTAGAAAACTCAAGAGGTAATGACCTACTTCATCACAATACACATCTTTTACACAGCACGATGAATTTTGGGACTCTAGTTTATGGGAAAATACGACTTTATGGATAAATACCTTGAACACACAAAAAACCGTTTTCTTTAAAAAGTGTGTTAATTAAATTCCTTGCAATTGCGCTTCTACAACCCATTTTAGGAAACACCGATCGGGATGGTGTGGGTTATCGCACATCCTCGGCTCTAGTAGAGCGAGATGCAGACCACTGCAAAGAGCATTCGATCTCAATGGAATTTTTAATGCAATTTTTAAGAAAATGAGATTTCTACAAAATAAATAAAATTTATTTTTATATATAAATATATTTAATAATATTATCAAAAGATCTATTATAAATATATTATACAAATATTCCATGTTTTCTAAACCAAAGGAATCGCCATTTCATGAAACTACCTTTACAATTCAATACTATTCCAAGTTTACTCTAAAATACCATTTACAATGTAAACTAGGTTTTACTCACTAGAAAATTTCACTTTTATAAAATATACATCTATGAAAATCCTAAAGACGATAATTAAATACTTGAGATGTATTTTGAAAATATATCAAACTATTTTTACATAAAAACCCTTCAAGTTATGTTAATTTACAATAAGGACCCTAGTAAACATAGGTTTAAGCGGGACCGGTTCTCTTGAGCCTCAGGGAGCCGAAGAATATGGGTGCTTGCCTATCTAAGATAGACAATCTAACAATGGTGTTATCAATACGGTAATTGTCTTGGAAAAAGACACAAATTCTGCCGTCCATGTGCAGCAGTTACCGATAACATCAAAATTAAATCAGGACTTCAATTTTGTTTAAAATTCTGACTCAGTTCGAGTCATGGTCAAATCTGAAATCAACCTAACTTGAATTTGATTCAAGTGTAACTCCATTTTCAATATGAATCCATGAATGCCAGAATACAATCTATAACAACATGAACATGACTGAACCGAATCATGGATATACTCTGATTACATGACTATCCATTTATATCCATTCCGTTTACTGATATCATGGTTTCGGCAAGTTTTCCATTTACTACAAGACAATACAAGAAAATACAATACAATCAGTACAAACAATACAATCAATACAATAAACATTACGGGGTTTATAAAGGGGTAGACTGGTACGGAACATGTTAACGGTGGCACGAGATGGTCACTAAAAGACAAAATTACATCCATGCCGTTGTTCCGTGGTATTATCGACAGTGCCTTGTACTACGGGTTACCAAAGTCCACGGTGTAAGTTGGACTTCTCTCGTATACACTGGCATATTCTATACCAAGCTACAAACAACTGCGTTAACATTATAATCAAACCCTACTAGTTATACTCTCTTTCTATCTATTCTATCTATATCTATCTTTAGGAATTACCGAGCGATTGTTTGCTGACGACATTCTTATTTCTCTTCTTCTTTGGAATGTTGTCAGGAGGACCTGACTCTGAGAAGTTCAAGACCAGCCAGGAGCACTAGGAGCAGTTCACAGAAGACCCTGAGCATTGACTTTACTTGTACATACCTTTCATTCAGTTCATGCCATTATTTAGGCATTGCATTCCATCCTTGTATTTACATTTCCGGTTGTACCTGTAAAAGAATGTTTAATAAATAAAGTTGTTGTTCATTATATTCATGTCTCTTGTGTACATCTTACTTTATATTGCTTAGATACGCTTAGCATGTTTACTTCAGAGTAAATACGTCGCGTGACCCGTCGCGTTCCCTCCCCGTACACCGGGAAGCGGGGCTTGACAGAAATGTTGTTCACACAGCGTTTCGCCAGCGCGAGCGAACGTACTCCAATCATGGCGTTAATCAATGCCAGGGTAAAGCCGAGAGAAACATGGGTCCAATACGCAATCCGGTGGCGGAACTGTTGGGTTACCTTGACGCGCGAGCCTTCAAACAAGGCGGTTTGCGGAACAAAATTTTTATAGGGTTTCAATAAGGTGCAAAGATAACCCAAAGACCCGGATCTTTCCATAAAACTAACTAGCTATACTAGGAGAGCTATCTACTATGATGAATGATTCTTACCAGACGAACCAAGTCCTTCGATCTTCGTTCTTCATCCTTAGCTCCTAGTAGCCACCTTGAACTTGCTTGATCTTCTTTTGTTACTCCGTCGGTTCTCCGGGATCGAGCTTGTTCTCCGGTCTTCCTTGGTCCATGATGATCCACCCGAGGGGTTTGATCCATGGCTCTAGCTCCTTGCTAAGTGTCAAAAGGAGAAACTAGAAAACTTGGGATGCTAGTCCAAGTGATCTAGGATGTAGTTTGAATATCTAAGTGTAAAGCTATCTCTTTCTTGCCTCTTCACTTGATTCTCAACACATGAGAAGGTAGTAAAGAGGAAGAAGATGAAGGTGGAGGAAGCTAGAGAGGAAGGAGGAGATGGAGAGAAAAAATAGAGCTCAAGAATAATGAAGCAACCATGGAGAGAGAAAATGAATACAATGGTTTTGCATATCATTTTCTAGAATAAAAAATCCACAACCATACTTCAATAGTAAGTACAAATGAATTATAAATTCATTTGTTAACTATTGAAGCATGGTCTACTCCATTCCTCCCATACCTCGCACTTTACACCTCATTTCCATTTATCAAATAAATGGATAATACATAATGAGGTGGCCACCTTCTAGAAGGAAATCTGTAATAAATACGGATTTCGGTCTACTGTATATACATACCTGCATTCGGATAAAAATACGAATGCCCAATGAGATAGAATAACACGAAGAACGTAATACTAGAATATATATATATATCGAAATACATATATGTAAATTATTAAATCAATACCTGATTTAATAATCCGGCTCAAACCCGAGCCGGCTAGTATTAGCAACTGTCCGATCGAAAGTCCGAGTACAAAGTATATCGATCGATTGAACCATGCACGTATCCAATACGGCTACTACATCATTTCGCCTGAATCAGGGAAACCCTCTGTATGGGACTCTAAAGACTCGACAGTACGCCGGCAGTGAGTTACTGGATAAATCCATAACCACAAGCACGTCAGCGGCACTAGCTGTACGTAACGGCTACCAGGGTACCTATCGAAAGGAAGGCCGATGAGTAAACTCACCCGGATCCCTGCTGAGCCTATCCATGACAATATCCATGCATTCCGGTCTCTTCGTCAAAGAGTATCGCATACCAGGTCTAGGGGTGGTGAACGTCAGACCCTAATAACCTGATAAGTCGTGTTGATGCGGCTCATGACCAATCCGGGAAACTACTGATCAGCCTATCAGTAAATCCCAACTGCCTTGGCCAAGGTCTTATGGTCCTGACCAATCGAATCACAGTGCGATATCAACTCCTTATACCGGGAGAGACGAATCCCGGACAATCGCTCACTGCCTCCATGTGGCTCGGGACTGCACCCAACCAAAACCTGTTTGTACGACTCAGCAGAGCCGTGGTAAGGTAGTGATCAAAGCACAGTGGGAACTCACACGAGACAAATTCCGATCTCAGGTCTAAAGACCAACCTTTACTAATGTCACCTGAGAATTTCCACCTGACGATAGGTATAGTACCATCTGGAAGTTCTCGACGAGTCCGTCCTGTGTACTCACCTACAGTGAGAACCTGTATACAATCTTAGGTCTGAAGACCAATGGTTGTGGGACCAAACCATCGCTCCTCGTCTGGGTCTAGAAACGTATACACCAGTCTACTCCAGAATATCGATGCCCAGTCTTGATACTTCCACGACTAGAGACTATTTAAAGATGTGTGCACCGACTACCCAGCTCCCACAAGTATGATCGCTATCACAACGCAGGTAGTCTAGCAACGATCCTACGGGCTCTATCAACATGTCTAAAAGATATGTAATATCAAGTAAAACATACACATGTTAAGATAAAGTCAAACCAAATAGCATACTATCATATCGAGCAAGACTGTCCTGTACATGTATATGTCCAAGCATCCATATATATACATATACAATAATGGCCTTTAGGGCATACATATCCAATAATCTCCCACTAGCACTAAGGCCATATATTGGCGTACTGTGTATCCAACGTCTGCTCTAGGGCCAGCTGTTGGCATACCGCATACCCAACATCTTAAAAAGTCTCTCGAACTGCGCTTGAGGAAGGGCCTTGGTGAATGGATCCGCAGTGTTGTCTTTTGTATCCACTCTCCGGACCTCGATCTCCTGGTGATCTACGATCTCCCTGATCAGGTGATACCGCCTTAAGATGTGCCTGGATTTCTGATGGGACCGTGGTTCCTTCGCTAAAGCTATAGCCCCATTGTTATCGCAATACACAGGTATTGGGTCAATAATGGACGGAACTACCAGAAGTTCATTAATGAACTTCTTCATCCAGACAGCCTCTTTTGCGGCATCGCTTGCAGCAATGTATTCAGCCTCCATCGTCGAGTCTGCAACGATATCATGTTTGGAGCTCTTCCAACACACCGCCCCTCCATTGAGGGTAAATACAAAACCCGAGACAAACTTGCTGTCATCCTTGTCACTCTGGAAGCTTGAATCGGTAAAGGACTCGACCTTGAGGTCTCTATTACCGTAAACCAAGAACATCTCCTTAGTCCTTCTCAGGTATTTGAGAATGTTCTTTACTGCTGTCCAGTGGTCCTCACTTGGGTTCGACTGATATCGGCTCACCATGCTTAGTGCATAAGCTACATCTGTCCTTATACATAGCATCGCATACATTATAGATCCTACTGCCGAAGCGTAGGGTATAGTGCTCATGCGAACTCTCTCCTCGTCAGTCTTGGGAGACATCTCCTTGGAGAGGGTGATTCCGTGCAATGCGGGTATGTTACCGCGCTTGGAATCTTCCATACTAAATCTCTTTAGTACGATCTCTATGTACCTGGACTGCGAAAGTCCCAATAATCTCTTAGATCTATTTCTGTAGATCTTGATCCCCAGAATGTACAAGACATCACCTAGGTCTTTCATGGAGAACCTTTGTGATAAGAATAGCTTGACCGATTGTAGCATAGGAATGTCATTTCCTATCAAAAGAATGTCGTCCACGTACAAGACTAGGAATACGACAGTTCATCCTACAATCTTCTTATAAATACAAGGTTCATCCTCGTTCTTGATGAAGTCAAATTCCTTGACTGTTTCATCAAAACAGATGTTCCAGCTCCGCGATGCCTGCTTTAATCCATAAATGGATTTAAGAAACTTGCACACCTTCCCGCTGCACCCACTGTCTACGAAGCCTTCCGGCTGATCTATATAAACGCACTCTTCTAAACTTCCGTTTAGAAAAGCCGTTTTTACGTCCATCTGCCAGATCTCATAGTCATGGAAGGCAACAATGGCAAGCAAGATCCGAATGGATTTGAGCATAGCCACTGGAGAAAAGGTTTCATCATAGTCCACACCTGGTCTTTGACGAAAACCTTTTGCAACGAGTCTAGCCTTATAGGTTTCTACCTGCCCATCTACACCAAGTTTTCTTTTTTAGATCCATTTGCATCCAACCGGTTTTACCCCAGGTGGAGCAATATCCAAGGTCCACACTTTATTGGTGTACACGAACTCCATTTCGGATCGCATAGCATCCAGCCACTTATCAGAGTCCTTACTGATAATGGCCTGCCTGAAACTGGTAGGGTCATCTTCTGCTAAGATGCAATCCTCTCGATCCCCGTCTATGAGAAAACCGTAGTATCTCTCGGACGGATGAGAAATCTTACCAGATCTGCGGAGTGGCTGAGGTTCGTCTGGGATTACTGAATCTAGTGGTTCCACCAAATCTTCAGTTACATTTTGTGGTTCAGAAGTTTCTGCCAGTTCTACCGTACTCCCACTAGCTTCTTTTGCAAGAAACTCCCTTTCTAAAAAGGTAGCGTGGCGAGATACAAACACCTTCTGTTCCTCGGTATGGTAGAAGAGATATCCATAACCATTCTTTGGATATCCCACAAATTTATATAGAACTGACCATGCCTCCATTTTGTCCGAATTATGCTTTTTAACGTAAACCGGACAACCCCATATCTTAAATTTCTTATGATATAGTTTCTTACCATTCCATATCTCAAATGGTGTTTTAGGCACGGACTTGGATGAAACATGATTCAACAGATGTGTCGCTGTTTGAAGCGCATGACCCCAGAATGAAAGAGGCAACTCAGCATTACTCATCATGGAGCGAACCATGTCCAATAGGGTACGATTCATCCTCTCCGATACATCGTTGTGCTGTGGTGTATACGGAGGAGTAAGCTGAGAGAGAATTCCATTCTTTTTTAGGTATTCTAGGAATTCCGTGTTTAAGTACTCCCCTCCTCTATCAGATCGGAGGATCTTAATACTTTTTCCAGTCTGGTTCTCTACTTCATTTCTGAATTCTTTGAATTTCTCAAAAATTTCAGATTTGTATTTCATTAGATACACATATCCGAACCTAGAGAGATCGTCAGTGAATGTGATGAAGTACGAGAGCCCACCCCTTGCATGTATAGACATCGGACCATATACATCACTGTGTATGAGTCCCAAGAGCTCTACCGCTCTTTCTCCATGTCCAGTGAATGGAGATTTGGTCATCTTTCCTTTGAGACAAGATTGACAAGTTTCATAAGATGAAAATTCAAACGTATCCAAAAGTCCATCTTTATGCAACTTACTCAGTCTTTTCTCTCTGATATGATCAAGTCTACTGTGCCATAAGTAGGATTCGTTCACATATGAACTCTTCCACTTGTGTATGTTTTGTACATTGAGAATTGTATTTTGATTTAGAACATAAATACCATTACACAGTGTACCTTCTGCAACCTTTACCTTATCAAGGTAAATGTTCATGATATTTCTATCAAGAACAAAGTTATATCCATCTTTATCAAGTAAAGAAACTGATATGATATTGCAAACCATGAAAGGTACATAGTAGCAATTGTTCAAAATCATAGTGTTACCATTTGGCAACACTAGGTGATATTCACCGACGGCTGCAGCATTAACTTATGCTCCATTCCCTACCCTGAGGGACATATCACCAAGTCCAACTATCCTACTTTTTCTCAGTCCCTGTAATAAATTACAGATATGACATCCTGATCCGGTATCTAGTACCTAGGAGGTAGGACTGACCGAAAAGCAGTTCTCAACTACAAGAACACCTGAAGGAGATGCAATAATATGCTTCTTCTTCGATGAGGTCATCAAGGAATTCATGCTTTCCTCTTTCCCTTGCTCATACTCATGACCGCTGTCATAGTTTAGAGCTGAACCGACGTTCCGGAGCCCCAAATAAAAATTCGGATCGGTCAAGCGATGCATTTTATTATCTTGATTAGGGCGTAAAATGGTTGCTACCTGGAGAGAGAGAGAAAAGGAACACTCAGCGTGCGCTCTTGCAAGATTAGATTGGTTATTAGTTTATCTAATCAGTATGGCTCCCACCGTTTCCTCAAAATTCTCCTTCAAACCTTAAAAGGAAAACTAGTCAGGATTAATCACACGTCACAATACTTGCTTAACCTTTCAGCCAGGCTAGTATCGGTACTTCGAAGGAGGTTTTCCAACGCTTTCGTGAAGTTTCTTAATTACATAATCTCTTTTCCCTGGAGGCATAGCCCCGCTAACACTGTTCTAGACACCTACTTGGTTTATATCATTGATTGTTAAGTGAAATAATCTCCCGAGAGTAATCCTACTCATCAGTGGGATCGGGACCCAACTATCATTGTGTGATGCACTAGATGGAATCCACTCTAGCCATTACACTCCAGAAGGTATGCTAAATCTATAAGTTTCCTGTATATTTGAAACTCCCGATGTGGTTTTTGTCCCTAACAACCTATGATCTTGACAAGGTCAACAAATCATAAATTGCTAGTCAAGTTCAGCCTGTCATTATCTTGATTACCCTAGACCCACCCGCATAAGCCCTTGACAAGGTCAACAAGGCTATGTGACTGTCCTAATTAATCGCATCATGTGCTACAAACTAACACCACCCAGCTACCGTTCATTACGGCTTGACAAGGTCAACAAACGCAGCACGAATACTGAGTACTACTCGTAGGAAATGACAGAGGGCTACGGCTGGGTTTTTGGTGAAAAACCCGTTAACGCAATGAACTTGATATCGTTGAAGGAACCTGAGTAGTTTTGAAAATACATATTGTGACGAAAACTTTTGCTAAAGAGGTCACTCCCTATGAAGGGATCTCGGCTCTTTCCTCGTCGAATGAGCTGCAGGATATTCCAAAATGAAAACCATGATGCAAAGCAAAAATAATCAACTATAGCGAAGTTATTACGTTGACGCAAACTTTTACTCAAGGGGTCACTCCCGATGAAGGGATCTCGGCCCTTTGCCTCGTCGAATGAGGTGCTGGATATTCAAAATCGAATACCACTGTGCAAAGCAAAAGAGAACATCTGTAATGTCAGTTTTTCGAAATCTGTTCCAACAACATCTTTTAGGTTTATTTTCTTGCATTAATTAAAATCAATGCGGTCCCATCAAATTAACATATCACACCAGAAAAGAACGAAAATAAAATGTACGTATATGTCATCCGCATTCACCACGGGGCCCCGTCATCACCCGTTAGGTTACTTAACTAATGACAGAGTGGGGGCTGGACTAGCACGGGTGCAAAACATATACAACATCTATTAGGTTTATATATATAAGTATATACAACATTCGTCCCAGGCATGATAATAAACAACATCACAGAATCTCAACCAACAATACAGAAAGGTGGATAATTTTGGAGCCCCGGGTTTCATTTGAGCCGCAAATAAAACCTGACGTTCCCGGTCGTGTGGGTAGCCTGTGCAATGAAAACCTATACCCCCTACGAGTGCGGCGAATAGCCCGCCAATTATAGAATGAAGCCCCCTCCGTCTAAACGCCATGAGATACGGGCTTGTTGCCTTCTAGAACCCGGCTATTTGTGCACTCCACTGCTGGGTAATCCTAATGCAGAAAAAGAAAATAGTATGTACAAATGGTGACATCGGCCTCAACCTGGTCGTGCCCCAAAATAATATACAATACTGCAAAGACGGCAGTCCACATGTCGGACCCTCGCCCCGCAATAACAAATATACAAATGAATATAAAATGTACTAAAACATTGTACAACCGGCTATCCACCACGAAAATCCAACCATAATCACAGCACAAGCTCAAAACATCAACGCGAATGTCACGTTCGCAAACCTGTCTAAAAGAACATATAGCAATTATACGGGTTTACTGATCAAATGACATTAACGGTCGCAGATGCTAAATTAAGTACTGATAACAAAATACGTATTTTAAAATTACGATCGACTTAACTTTTTAAGTGGGCCCCAAGTATTAAACCAATACTGAAACAAATCTGAGCCCTAAAAAATAATTATTCCACAAACCACAATTCCATGAAAAAGATTCCCAGAAGAAAATTGGACCCCAGAATCCCTAGTACCGCTGCGTAACCGCGGCAAAACGGTGCTTTGTGCGGCGGTTTTGCGGTGGTTCTGAGAAATCATGTGATCAAATTTCTTATGGGTTCTTAAAAAAGCCTGCTCGATTTTTTAATATACAGAAAATGAATTTTAGGCCACTTCTAAAAATCAACAGAAACTATATGAATGGAAATGTGGTTTTTTGAAATTTTCGGTCGATCATTATTCTAAACACGTAGGAACAAGCTAGTGTAGTTTTTATGGGGTGGCTCTGATACCATGTTGGGTTACCTTGACGCCTGAGACTTCAAACAAGGCGGTTAGCGGAACAAATTTTTTTCTAGGGTTTCAAAAAGGCGCAAAGATAACCCAAAGACCCGGATCTTTCCATAAAACTAACTAGTTATACTAGAAGTGCTATCTACTATGATGAAGGATTCTTACCAAACGAACCAAGTCCTTCGGTCTTCGTTCTTCATCCTTAGCTCCTAGTAGCCACCTTGAACTTCCTTGATCTTCTTTTGTTGCTCCGTCGGTTCTCCGGGATCGAGCTTGTTCTCCGGTCTTCCTTAGTCCTTGATGATC
The DNA here is from genome assembly GCA_030015575.1 of Agapanthus africanus. Classification (NCBI taxonomy): domain Eukaryota; kingdom Viridiplantae; phylum Streptophyta; class Magnoliopsida; order Asparagales; family Amaryllidaceae; genus Agapanthus; species Agapanthus africanus. Next base: position 400,634,893 of record CM057349.1, on the reverse strand, counting down.
CACCTGAGGGGTTTGATCCATGGCTCTAGCTCTTTGCTAAGTGTCAAAAGGAGAAACTAGAAAACTTGGGATGCTAGTCCAAGTGATCTAGGATGTAGTTTGAGTATTTAAGTGTAAAGCTATCTCTTTCTTGCCTATTCACTTGATTCTCAACACATGAGAAAAGAGGAAGAAGATGAAGGTGGAGGAAGCTAGAGAGGAAGGAGGAGATGGAGAGAAAAAATGGAGCTCAAGAATAATGAAGCAACCATGGAGAGAAAAAGTAAATACAATGGTTTTGCATATCATTTTCTAGAATAAAAAATCCACAACCATACTTTAATAGTAACTATAAATGAATTATAAATTCATTTGTTAACTATTGAAGCATGGTCTACTCCATTCCTCCCATACCTCACACTTTACACCTCATTTCCATTTATCAAATAAATGGAAAATACATAATGAGGTGGCTACCTTCTAGAAGGAAATCTGTAATAAATACGGATTTCAGTCTACTGTATATACATACCTGCAATCGGATAAAAATACGAATGCCCAAAGATATAAAATAACACGAAGAACGTAATACTAGAATATATATATCGAAATACATATATGTAAGTTATTAAATCAATACCTGATTTAATAATCCGGCTCAAACCCGAGCCGGCTAGTATTAGCAACTGTCCGATCGAAAGTCCGAGTACAAAGTACATCAATCGATCGAACCCTGCACGTATCCAATACGACTACTACATCATTTCGCCTGAATCAGGGAAACCCTCTGTGTGGGACTCTAAAGACGCGACAGTACGCCGGCAGTGAGTTACTGGATAAATCCATAACCACAAGCACATCAGCGGCACTAGCTGTACGTAACGGCTACCCGGGTACCTGTCGAAAGGAAGGCCGATGAGCAAACTCATCTGGATTCCTGTTGAGCCTATCCGTGATAATATTCGTACAGTCCGGTCTTTTCGTCAAAGAGTATCGCATACCGGTAGGGGGTGGTGAACGTCAGACCCTAATAACCCGATAAGTCGTGCTGATGCGGCTCAGGACCAATCCGGGAAACTACTGATCAGCCTATCAGTAAATCCCAACTGCCTTGGCCAAGTTCTTATGGTCCTGACCAATCGAATCACAATGCGATATCGACTCCCTATACCGGGAGAGACCCGACAATCGCTCACTGCCTCCATGTGGTTCGGGACTGCACCCAACCAAAACCTATTTGCACGACTCAGCAGAGCCGTGGTAGGGTAGTGATCAAAGCACATTGGGAACTCACACGAGACAAATGCTGATCTCAGGTCTAAAGACTAACCTTTACTAATGTCACCTGAGAATTTCCACCTGACGATAGGTATAATACCATCTGGAAGTTCTCGGCGAGTCCGTCCGGTGTACTCACCCCTAGTGAGCACCTGTATACGATCTTAGGTCTGAAGACCAAGGGTTGCGGGACCAAACCATCGCCCTTCGTCGGGGTCTACAAACGTATACACTAGTCTGTAGGTTTCCTATCGACGGCAGCAAGCTTTCGGGAGGCATCGTCCATGCCATTTTCAAAAATTTGCCGTTTCAAAGAACTCTAAACTAGAATCGTTAACTAGAATATTATACAGAAACTAAAAGTAAACCATTTACCACTAAGTGAAATAGAAATACAACCTTTATAGATTGGTCCTTCACTTCAATAGCTCTTTGTTGTAGTCCCTTTGCTGCGATCGTGGTTCTCCCGGACTCTTGCGTGGCTTCACGAGGCGAAAAAGCGATCTTGCTTAAAGTCTTCGAGGCCGAAGATGATCTAGGTCGAGGGGATGCCAACTCAAGCTACTACTTCACTAACTAAAGATTAGTGAAGCAAACACCCTATACTAAAGTGCTAATCTAGTAGAGGATGGAGAAATAGGAAGTGGGCTAACTTTAGAATTATTTTTCTCACAATACTTTCTCACTTTTTCAAACCCTAGTTTGCTTTTTCTTTAGGAAGAAGAAGATAAAGAAAGAAGAAGAGAATGAATGATCTAGTGAGTGAGGGAACCATAGTGAGTGAGTATCATATACTAACTCATATAGAGACATAACCATGGCTAATTGTGATGGTTAGGTTACTAAATATCTTAAGTAAAACAAAACTAATGGACTTAGTCAAAGCATCCACAAGCTTCCACTAGCTTCATGCAATAATCTAATATTCCACTAATTTTGTTTTCACTTTAAATATTAAAACCCAATATCACAAATAGTATGGTGTAAGTCGCATATATCCATGTATATTGTATCAACAACCTTGATACAAAAAAAACACAATTTAATATATATCATATATATATATATTAAGTGTGTACATGTGAGAAAAAAATGCTTATGTGAGCAAATGTTAGTTAATGTAAATTAGTATATCAAATATACAATTATACACTAAATTATTAAATCAACACTTGATTTAATAATCCGGCTATATCACATATAACCGATTAACATCCAATGTATCGACTTATCGAATCAACACTTGATTCGACAATCTGGCTATATCACATATAACCGACCGATATAAAAGTCGCGAGAATAGAATACGGTATCACATACACGCATTATTCTCGGTCCCGCACATATCATATATGTGCTCCTATTTTGTTTTTCCTGAGCCAGTAAAACCTCTATGTAGGACTTTAAAGACTCATCAATACGCCGGCAGTAGGTGATGATCACATCAAGCACCCACAAGCCGTCAGCGGTACTAGCTGGACGTAACGGCTACTCGGGTATTGAGCGATCAGAAGATTAGCAAGCAAGCCCGCTCCAACTCCTGCAAAAGCCTGACGGTAACACTTGCCGTACAGTCTGGTCTCCTCGTCTGATATATCGCATATCAAGTCTAGGGGTGGTAAACGTCAGACCCCAATAACCGATAAGTCATGCCGATGTGAGGCTCATAACAGGTCGAGAAACTACTGGTAACACTTACCAGTAAATCTCTAAATCAGCCCTAGCCAGGGACTTCCCTGTTATGGCCAATCGTGCACAACGCAATATCAACCCCCAATACCGGGAGAGACGAAACCCCTCCTATCGCTCATTGCCTCCATGTGACTCGAGACTGTACCCAAAAACCACCGTTTTTCACGCCCTCTTGGACGTGGTAAGGTGGAAATCAAAGCACAGTGGGAATCACACAAGACTATATGACGATCTTGGGTCTACAGACTAACCTGTACAAGTGTCACCAGAGAACTGCCATCTGACGTGAGGTATAATACCATCTGGGTGTTCTCGGCAAGTCCGTCCAGTGTACCCAGTCTCCACTAAGCACCCGTATACTATCTCTGATGTCAAACACCAATGGATATGGGATCATCCATCGCCCATCTCATAGGTCGAGAAGCGTATACGCTAGTCTACTCTGGTATATCGATGCCCTGTCTCGATATACCTACGACTAGGGACATTAAAGGATGTACTTATGGACTACCATGGCCCCATAAGTATGATCTGCATCATAGTCCTGATAGTCAAGTACACATCCTAAGGGCTTTACCAACATGTAACCATAAGACAGTATCAAGAGACAAGTATACATGTTAAGATAAAGAGCAACCAGATAGCATACTATCATATCGAGAAAGAAAGTCCTCTCTCTATATGTCCAAGCATCCAATATTATATACATTATATGTACAATACTGGCCTTTAGGGCAAACATACAACTAAGAATTTCCCACTTGCACTAGGGCCAGCTCCTATAGTATTGCATACCGAGCATCCCGAAGAGTCTCTCGAACTGTATCTAGGGAATGTCCTTCGTGAGTGGATCCGCTGTGTTATTCTTCGTGTCAACCCTCCTGACCTCAATCTCTCAGCGATCAACTATCTCCCGGATCAGGTGATACCGCCTCAGAATATGCCTGGATCGCTGATGGGACCTGGGTTCCTTGGCCAAAGCCACCGCTCCATTGTTATCACAATACAAAGGTATTGGATCCTTAATGGATGGAACCACTCCAAGTTCAGTTACGAACTTCTTGATCCAGACAGCCTCTTTGGCAGCATCGTTGGCAGCGATGTATTCAGCCTCCGTCGTCGAGTCTGCCACGGTTTCCTGCTTGGAACTCTTCCAGCATATCGCCCCTCCGTAGAGGTTAAAGATGTTGCGCCACGGCAGCGCCCCGGCCTCGTACTCGAGGCCAAAATGCGGAATCAAAAATTTTTCCCTAACTCGGAAACCGGCGCTACCGCGGACAATTACCCGGATCGTAAACCATTAACCTAATGCTAGCTAACTAGAGATGGGGTGAGAGATATACCAAGCGATCCGTGTCCTTCGGTCTTCGTCTCCACTCCGATCTCCCGCGGAATCTCCGTCACCTCCTCGCTCGTCGGAAAGGGCACCACGTAGCCGGAATCTTTTACGGGCTCCCGCCTCTTGACCGAGGCAACTCGGGCGCGAAGTTGGCTAGCCGACGCGTCCAAGACATGCTATAGAATAGTGTAGCGAACTTGTCTCTTGGGGTTATGAGGTTGCCTTGATGTGGAGGAATGGAGAAGAGAAGGAGAGAAAGAAATGAGCTTTGAAGCTAATTTTTTGCAACCATACAATGAGATGAGAAATGCCACACCCAAAAATAAAATCCCTCTCTCTTTTTTTTCTCAATGGCCGGCCCCTCTCACTCACAAAAATAGATTGGAGAGAGAAAAAAGGAAAAAGAATGAATAAAACATTTATCAAAATGGTCACTCTCATTTCACCTTTACAAACCATCAAATGAAAAGCAAGTGATAGACTAGAAAGGCATCTCATGATGAAACAAGTCTCATCATAATGCAAACTTGCAAGAAAACCCTCCACTAAATGTTAATTGCGAACTTGCAATTAACACCCTCCACCAAGAAAGTCCGACCGAGAAGGAATGAAGGAAAACCGGACGGAACGGAATGCAAACTGGCAACCCCAGAAAACCGATCCCATAATAAATTACAGGAAAACCCCGCTACTGCAAATACATGCCCGCATTTGTATTCCCACTGAACACAAATGCAAAGAGACAAAACTACACTATCAAATACTAGAATCCGGCTTAAGCCAAAGCCGGCTAGTAAAAACTGTCCGATCACGATCCGTGCAATACCGCACGTATCTGATCGAACCCTGCCATATCTCCATACGGCCTCTACAGCGTTTCGCCCGAAAGCTTGAGTAACTGTAAGTGTGGTGGACTCTAAAGACTCGTCAATACTATGGCTGTGGATTAAACCACTAGCACGTCAGAGGTATAAGCCAATACGTGACGGGCTACCAGGTATTGACCAAATGGGACGTCGATGAGGAAGCTCACCCCGACACCCAACTGAGCCTGTCAGTGACAATATCCGTACAGTCCGGTCCGTTCGTCTATGAGTATCGCATGGCGGGCCTAGGGGGTTGGTAAAAGTCAGACCCCCAAAAGCGGTACAAGTCGTGTCGGAGCGTAGCCCAGAACACCCTGAGATACTACTGGAATACCTACCAGTAAATCTCCTGCCTCGGCCGAGGGCTTTGTGTAATGGCTCTCCTAGACACAGCGCGACCTCACCCCCAATACCGGGAGAGACGAACCCCTGCAGATCCGCTCACTGCCTCCATGTGGCTCGGGACTGTACCCAACTAAAACCTGTTTGCACGACTCCTTTGAGCCGTGGTAGGGTAGTAATCAAAGCACAGTGGGAACTCACACGAGACAAATGACGATCTCAGGTTGATGAACTAACCTGTACACATGTCACCAGGGAACTGCTATCTGACATCTGGTATAAGACCAACTAGCAGGTTCCCGGCGAGTCCTGTCCGGTGTACTCATAACCCAATGAGCACCTGTATACATCTTAGGTGAACCAACTGACACCAGTGGCTTGTGAGACCGGCCACCGCCCCTCGTCGGGGTCTCGACTGTATACACTAGTCTACTAACGGAGTATCGATGCCCTGTCTCGAAACTCCTACGACTAGGGACCTTTTAAGGATGTGCTTATAGACCACCAGCTCCCACGTATATGATCGCCATCATACTGCTGGCAGTCAAGCAAGAATCCTAGGGGCTCTATCAACGTGTAATAGCGACATGTCAGGTCACCTAAAGCAGTACACGATGATAAAGATAAACCAGATAGCATACTATCATCTCGAGTAAGACTGTCCTACCGGGATAGGTCCTCCCTCAATCATTGCAATCACGTGCCTGTGATCCAATAATTGACTCTGAGGGCACTAACTCCAACAATCTCCCACTTGCACTCAAGGCTAATTATTGCGATGTCGCATACTCACAGCCCGTGTGATACCGAACACCCAACTCCTCTACTAGTCAGTCTCACAAAGCTCGTTTGTGAAACTATTGCGTTCGAGGAATAGCCTCAGTGAGTGGATCCGCTGTGATGTATCTTTCTATGTCTCTCTATATCTCAAGTTCGCGGAGAAAGCCATCTCCCGAAATGAGCAATACCTGTCTTAGAATGTCTGGATGTGTGATGGGACCTAGCTCATAAATGAACTCCAAATCCAAACTTCTTAGACTATATCATCAACTGAACTTAATCAGTATCCTGCGCCATGCCTCCCTCAGTATTGCCTTGGACCATCTGTCCAAAATACAGTCCCTCATCAGAGGGAGAACTATAACTCTGACAACCTTCTTGTCGTCCATGTCACCTTGGAAGCCTGGAGTGATAACCGTCTCCTAAAGGAGGCAGCCGTTATCATATCCCTAGACCATTCACTTATGTTCTAAAACTGCTTCCGACTGTTTTTCCAGGATTGGATTAATATCAACTTATTGCACCTACTGCAAGAACAACATCTGGTGTGGTACTTGACATCTCATGATTGACTCAATTGTCTAAGCAAGTGATCCGTCAATCATGCGTATCCCTCTCCCCTTTAGTCTGTAAGACACCTTTAGAGAGGGTGACTCCATTACCTGCAGGTATACTACCGTGCCAGGAGTCGTCCATTCTAAATACTCATAGAATGCTGTCAAGTTACCCTGATTGGGAAACCACCCAAGTCTAGATCTAAAACCATAGGTCTAGTAGCCAGTATGTCTGATATAATATCCAAGTCCCTTGTGGAGAAACCACTGTGTGACGACCAAAGTATAACCGATCGTAGTATAGGAATATCACTTCCCACTACCTTCTCAACAGATCCATCCCCTATTCTGATGACGTCAAACCTATGACTGTCACATCAGAAATAGATGATCTATCTCCGCTACATCTGCTTTAGTCTATAAATAGACATAAGCCTGATGTCCACCAATGCTTCCGCTGCTCCCACTGACTACGACAACCTTCTGGTGGGGTCATATAGACGCGCACTTCTAAAGATAGTTTAGAACGACGCTATACTCATCCTCTCACCGGGTCTCGCAGCCTGGAACAACAGCAATGGCAAGTGTGGGTAAACAAGAACTTCCCTGTCACCGTCCTTGAGGCTACCGGAGTACCTCTCGGGTGCCTGAAGTTACCCACCTTATCTGCGGAGTGGCCAATGGAATGTCAAATCAGATTGAATCTTTAGGTTCCTTATTAAATCTTCATTAATCGTTTGCGGTTCTGGAATCACTTCCAGTTCTACCATACTCCCACTGCTGTTTTTGAAAAAATCCATTTTTAATAAAACTGTGGCGAGTCTAGAACAATATTTCTATTGATCTGCCAGATGGTAGAAAGTCAACCCTCGTCATAGCCTGGGTCAACCCACAAACAGCCATTACAGAAACGTGCCTTGAGTTATCCGGAGTCTGGTTTTAAGCATAAGCCGGACAACTCCCCGTACCTTAACATCGTTAAGATATGAACTGTTCTATATCCAATATAGAACCAGAGGCACTGATTTAATTGAACCAGATTCAAATCATGCAGCTGTCTCCAGTGCATGTCAACTAAATGGAAGGAGGCCGATCAGCGTTACTCAACTTAGGAATGCTTCCAATTATGAGTAACCTGAAAGAGAAGCAATTTCTCTTAATCATTACTATCAACTGAATACCATACACAAGTATCTACATCTTCGATCATTTTGAAGAATCCCGATACTTGCTATACCTGGTTCTCTACTCTATTCAAATACCTATAACTCCTCAAAACTTAGACCCTGTGTTTCATCGAAACATGTGTCTAAGAACTAGAGAAGTTAAAAGTAAACAGAATATAGTATGAGGACCAACCCCTCTGTCCTAATGGACACTGGACAACATACAATACTCTGTATAAGTCCGCTGAGTCTAACAACTCTTTCACTGTGTGTCGTAGGTTGAAAACTGTACTTATGGTTAAGAAGAATTACACCGCTGTTTAATGCTCCTTACCTAACCATCCACTGATATAGGTAAATGTCGTAGACATAATATCAAAAGGTATATCTCACTCTATGAAAATAGACGTACAGATATATCAATTTGAAATTGGTGCATAACCATGGATATTCAAAACCAAATATTTGCCGACCGGCAAACAACCCAGGTGACTTCCTCAAATATCACCGATTACAACGAATCCCGATATAATGAGGATGATCACCCAATTCCCAATAACTTACTCCCACTCAGCATCTGTAAAACCATACAGATGTGAGAATCCAACCTGGTAAATACATACCCTGGAGCAAGTGTCTAACTGGGAAATCAGTTTTCCATTAACAGTACACAGTGAAACTGAAACATTGAAATGTTTCGTTGGGGTATCGTGGTATTCCTAGTAATGCCTCTTCCATTATCCAGATTCACAACTGTAACCGTATAATTCTTTGCCACCTCTCCAAATCCCTTTATATGTCTTTAGTCAATACCGTCTGCACACCCCTTTAGGCCAAATGGTTTTCTTCCTTCCCTACCGTTCGGCACCAGCCTATGGTTTGGAAGAAGACTATCCAAAAAGCATAAAGGGTGTACTGTCCTAATCCTAGGAGCACTCGCAACGCGAGAGAAGGTGAAGATAAAAGACACCTGAATGTACTTTATTCCTATTTCTCCTGAACTAGGATCCATCCCCGAACTGGAACTAGTTCCTTTCGAGTTCGTATATAACCATACGATGGAGTATCCAATAAACTGTGGATCTTCGTAGTGATACGGAGTGTCCTGGAGAAATACAAAGGTGATTTAGGATTGGCGAAGAAATACTTGGTTTGGTCGTGAATAGCAGTCGCAATTTACTTTGCCCTCCCACTAATCCCTTGCTTTGTCTTAATCTTAATACCTTCTGCACACCATCGTTATGCTAATTGGTTTTCTTCATTCCCCACCGTTCGGCACCAGCCTAAGGTTTGGAAGAAGATTATCCAATTTGCGTAATTGGTGTACTACTCCTAAGCCAAGGAGCACACGCAACCTGTGAGAAGGTGAAAAGAAAAGACAACTGAATAGTCCTATTCGTTTTCTCCAGAACCAGAAATCATCCTCGAAGTCCTTCGAGTTCGTATCTAACCATACGATGGTTTTGTCCAATGGAAGTGGACGTTCGTAGTAATACGGGGTGTCCTGGAGAAAAGGGTAAAAGTAGGAGTGGCAATGAGGTCTGCAACTCTGACAATCCAAAAGCCAGTGTTAAGAAGGTTCGGTCAACTTGGTCACTGAGTCATAGTCTTAGGGTCGGGTCAATGGTCGCTGCCAGAGAGAGAGAAAAGAAACACTCAGCGTGCACTCTAACCTAGATCAGAATGGTTACCAATTTATCTAATCAGGAAACCTCCCACTGTACCTCAAATTCTCCTCCAAACCTGAAAGAAGAATTAGTCGGGGTCACCCGAGGAGTAAACTAACTCATCAGTGGGAATCGGGATCCAACTATCATCGCATGATAACGTGACGGAATCCACTCACGTCACCACACTCCAGAAGGTATGCGCATGCCTGGCAAGTTTCAGTTCTTTTGAAACTCCCGATGTGATTTTTACCCCTAGGACTCAAGTGACCTTGACGGAGTCAACAAATCAAAGAGTCCTAGTCAAGTTCAACCCGTCATTATCTGGATTGCATTAAACCCACCCGTACGTGCCCTTGACGGAGTCAACAAGGCCGCACGACTGTCCTAACCAATCCCATTTATGCAACAAACAAGCACCACTTAGCTACCGTACACTACGCCTTGACGGAGTCAACAAACGCAGCACGAATACTAAATAATACCCATAAGAAATGACGGAGGGCTACGAATGGTTTTTGGCGAAAAACCTTTAACGTAATGAACTTGATATCGTTGAAGGAACTGCATAGCCTTTTATAAAATATAGTGACGAAAACCTTTACTAAAGAGGTCACTCCCGGTGAAGGGATCTCGGCTCTTTCCCCGTAGAATGAGGTGCAGGATATTCCAACTGAATACCACGATGCAAAGCAAAAGTAATCGGCTATAGTGAAGTTAATGCCCTGACGCAAACTTCTGTCCAAGGGGTCACTCCCGGTGAAGGAATCTCGGCCCTTGCCTCGTCGACTGAGGAGCAGGATATTCCAGATGAATACCACGATGCAAAACAAAAGTGAACGTCCTTGCAATAACAGCTTTTTTTGAAAAATATTCCAACAACATCAGAATAGGTTTGTTTAAACTTGCATTGATCCGAATCAATGCAGTCCCATCAATTGATCACACCACAAAGAACGAAAATATACTGACGTACGTATATGCCATCCGCATTCGCCACTGGGTCCCGTCATCACCCGTTAGGTTAGCTAACTAACGGCAGAGCGGGGACTGGACTAGCGCGGATGTAAAACATATACAACGTCTACTAATATATATACCAATATATAGTATTTCGCTCAAGGCGTGAATAAAATGCAACATCACAGAAATGTACAGCATCACAGAACAATACAGATATCTGGAAACCCCGGGTTTCACAGAGCCGCTGCTGAAACCCGTCGTTCCCCTGGTCGTGTGGATAGCCTGTGCAATGAAATCCTAGACCCCTACGGGCGCGGCAAGTCACCCGCCAAAACCTGAAGCGAGGCAGCCCCTTTCAGCTCCGTGAATGGACCACCCAGCACTCCACGGAATCCGGCAACTTGGGCACCCCTCCTGGGTCAACCTGTACCCCCTACGAGTGCGGCGAATAGCCCGCCAATCCCAGAGTGAAGCCCCCTCCGTCTCAATGCCATGAGATGCGGGCTTGTTGCCCTCCAGAACCCGGCTATCCGTGCACCCCTCCTGGGGTAATACTAGTACAGAATGTAAAATATACATACACCGGGTACATCGACCGCAACCAGGTCGTGCCCCAAAAGAATAATACAAACAGGCAGTGACGGCAGTCCACATGTCGGACGCTCGCCCCGCAACAACAAATGTACATAATACAACAAAACTGTACTGAATTGCAACCAGGCTATCCCCCACGACCGATCCGCAACAACACAGCATAAACATAGAACATCAACGTGAAAGTCACGTTCGCAAATCCGTCCAACCGGGCTATAGCAGTTAGACCGGATTTACCGATCGAGTGACATTCACGGTCGCAGATATAATGTAAATACTGTGAAATAATGTGTTTAAAAATATCCGATCGATCAAACAATTAACAAGTGGGCCCCAATCAAAACTGTAGCACTCACAGAAAACCTGGGCCCAATTTTAATATCCCAAAACCCATATTTTAATCCCACAAGCCCACTGAAAAAAAATGATGAAGTGATCTCCTGTTCCCGCGGCGGAAGCGCGGCAAATGAGTGGATTACACCGCCCTTCCGCGGTCTAAAAAAAAAGGATCACTGTATCAAATTTTTTCAGTAGTCTTAGATCTCCCTGCACATAATTCTGAGACCACCTGAAAAATTTTTAGACTCCAAAAAATTTCGACAGAAACTGATGTGCTAGAAAAATACGGTTTTTGGAATTTTGGTCGATCGGAACTGAAAAACACATTAGAACAAGCTAGGCTAAGTTAATGGCATGGCTCTGATACCATGTTGCGCCACGGCAGCGCCCCGGCCTCGTACTCGAGGCCAAAATGCGGAATCAAAAATTTTTCCCTAACTCGGAAACCGGCGCTACCGCGGACAATTACCCGGATCGTAAACCATTAACCTAATGCTAGCTAACTAGAGATGGGGTGAGAGATATACCAAGCGATCCGTGTCCTTCGGTCTTCGTCTCCACTCCGATCTCCCGCGGAATCTCCGTCACCTCCTCGCTCGTCGGAAAGGGCTCCACGTAGCCGGAATCTTTTACGGGCTCCCGCCTCTTGACCGAGGCAACTCGGGCGCGAAGTTGGCTAGCCGACGCGTCCAAGACATGCTATAGAATAGTGTAGCGAACTTGTCTCTTGGGGTTATGAGGTTGCCTTGATGTGGAGGAATGGAGAAGAGAAGGAGAGAAAGAAATGAGCTTTGAAGCTAATTTTTTGCAACCATACAATGAGATGAGAAATGCCACACCCAAAAATAAAATCCCTCTCTCTTTTTTTTCTCAATGGCCGGCCCCTCTCACTCACAAAAATAGATTGGAGAGAGAAAAAAGGAAAAAGAATGAATAAAACATTTATCAAAATGGTCACTCTCATTTCACCTGTACAAACCATCAAATGAAAAGCAAGTGATAGACTAGAAAGGCATCTCATGATGAAACAAGTCTCATCATAATGCAAACTTGCAAGAAAACCCTCCACTAAATGTTAATTGCGAACTTGCAATTAACACCCTCCACCAAGAAAGTCCGACCGAGAAGGAATGAAGGAAAACCGGACGGAACGGAATGCAAACTGGCAACCCCAGAAAACCGATCCCATAATAAATTACAGGAAAACCCCGCTACTGCAAATACATGCCCGCATTTGTATTCCCACTGAACACAAATGCAAAGAGACAAAACTACACTATCAAATACTAGAATCCGGCTTAAGCCAAAGCCGGCTAGTAAAAACTGTCCGATCACGATCCGTGCAATACCGCACGTATCTGATCGAACCCTGCCATATCTCCATACGGCCTCTACAGCGTTTCGCCCGAAAGCTTGAGTAACTGTAAGTGTGGTGGACTCTAAAGACTCGTCAATACTATGGCTGTGGATTAAACCACTAGCACGTCAGAGGTATAAGCCAATACGTGACGGGCTACCAGGTATTGACCAAATGGGACGTCGATGAGGAAGCTCACCCCGACACCCAACTGAGCCTGTCAGTGACAATATCCGTACAGTCCGGTCCGTTCGTCTATGAGTATCGCATGGCGGGCCTAGGGGGTTGGTAAAAGTCAGACCCCCAAAAGCGGTACAAGTCGTGTCGGAGCGTAGCCCAGAACACCCTGAGATACTACTGGAATACCTACCAGTAAATCTCCTGCCTCGGCCGAGGGCTTTGTGTAATGGCTCTCCTAGACACAGCGCGACCTCACCCCCAATACCGGGAGAGACGAACCCCTGCAGATCCGCTCACTGCCTCCATGTGGCTCGGGACTGTACCCAACTAAAACCTGTTTGCACGACTCCTTTGAGCCGTGGTAGGGTAGTAATCAAAGCACAGTGGGAACTCACACGAGACAAATGACGATCTCAGGTCGATGAACTAACCTGTACACATGTCACCAGGGAACTGCTATCTGACATCTGGTATAAGACCAACTAGCAGGTTCCCGGCGAGTCCTGTCCGGTGTACTCATAACCCAATGAGCACCTGTATACATCTTAGGTGAACCAACTGACACCAGTGGCTTGTGAGACCGGCCACCGCCCCTCGTCGGGGTCTCGACTGTATACACTAGTCTACTAACGGAGTATCGATGCCCTGTCTCGAAACTCCTACGACTAGGGACCTTTTAAGGATGTGCTTATAGACCACCAGCTCCCACGTATATGATCGCCATCATACTGCTGGCAGTCAAGCAAGAATCCTAGGGGCTCTATCAACGTGTAATAGCGACATGTCAGGTCACCTAAAGCAGTACACGATGATAAAGATAAACCAGATAGCATACTATCATCTCGAGTAAGACTGTCCTACCGGGATAGGTCCTCCCTCAATCATTGCAATCACGTGCCTGTGATCCAATAATTGACTCTGAGGGCACTAACTCCAACAAAAGACAAATCCCGAGTGCGACTTAGAGTCGTCCTTATCACTCTGGAAGCTCGAATCGGTAAAGGACTCCACTTGGAGTTCTCCGTTACCATACACCAAGAGCATCTCTTTAGTCCTTCGTAAGTACTTGAGAATGCTCTTTACAGCTGTCCAGTGACTCTCTCCAGGATCTGCTTGATACCTACTCACTACACTTAGTGAGTGAGCTACATCGGGTCTGGTACATAGCATCGCGTACATGATAGAGCCTACTACCGAAGCATAGGGTATCTCTTGCATGCGAGCTCTCTCCAAATCAGTCTTAGGAGACATCTCTTTGGAGAGAGTGAGCCCAGAGATCGTGGGTAAAAACCCACGCTTGGATTCTTCCATACTAAACCTCTTTAGTATGGTGTAAATGTATCTGGATTGGGACAATCCCAGTATCCGTTTAGATCTATCTTTATAGATCTTAATCCCCAAGATATAGGAGGCATCCCCTAGATATTTCATTGAGAATCGTTGTGATAAGAAGAGCTTGACCGATTGCACCATAGGAATGTCATTTCCTATCAAGAGTGTGTCGTCCATGTAAAATACGAAGAAGACAACCTTACTCTCTGCTACCTTCTTGTATATACAAGGTTCATCTACGTTTTTGACGAAATCAAACTCTTTGATAACGACGTCAAAACAGATGTTCCAACTCCGCGATGCTTGCTTTAACCCGTAGATGGATTTACGCAGTTTGCACACCTTTCCGCTGCTCCCACTGTCTACGAAGCCCTCTGGCTGAGTCATGTACACGCACTCTTACAAATCATCATTTAGAAAGGCGGTCTTAAAATCCATTTGCCAGATTTCGTAGTCATGATATGCAGTGATGGCAAGCATGATCCGGATGGATTTAAGCATAGCCACTGGAGAAAAGGTTTCGTCATAATCGACACCTGGTTGTTGACGAAAACCCTTTTCAACAAGTCTAGCTTTGAAAGTCTCCACTTTCCCATCTACACCATGTTTTTTCTTGAAGATCCACTTGCTCCCAATGGGTTTTACCCCTTCAGGAGCAACTTCTAAAGTCCATACTTTGTTGGTGTACATGGATTCCATCTCGGACCGCATTCCATCCAGCCACTTCACTGAGTCTCCACTCGTGATGGCTTGCTCGAAGCTAGTTGGGTCATCATCCTCCATGATGCAATCCTCGCTTCCACCATCAACGAGAAAACTGTAGTATCTCTCAGGTGGATGAGGAACCCTACTAGATCGGTGGAGAGGCTGAGGTTCGTTGGGAAGTACCAAATCCTCTGGTTCCACTAAATCTTCAGTCTCAGTTTGTGTATTTGGAACCTCTTCCAGTTCTACCACTTTGCCACTAATTTCTTTTATAAGAAATTCCTTTTTTAAAAAGGTGGAATGTTGAGCAACAAACACCTTTTGTTCCTCATTGTGGTAGAAAAAATATTCATATAAGTTCTTTGGATATCCCACAAACTTGCAAAGAACTGACCGTGCCTCGAGTTTTTCCGGATTTTGTCTTTTGACATAGGCCGGACAACCCCATATCTTAACTCGTTTAAGATATGGTCTCTTCCCACTCCGTATCTCATATGGTGTGGTAGGTACATATTTAGATGGAACTTGATTCAATAGGTATGCTGCTGTCTCCAGTGCATAACCCCAAAAGGAAATAGGCAACTCAACTGTGCTCATCATAGAGCGCACCATATCTAATAGGGTGCGATTCCTCCGCTCCGATACACCGTTGTGCTGTGGTTTATACGAAGGAGTAAGCTGAGAGAGAATCCCATTCTCTTTTAGGAAGTCCAGGAACTCCGTGCTCAAGTATTCACCTCCTCGATCAGATCGAAGGATTTTAATACTTTTACCCATTTGGTTTTCGACTTCGGATTTATATTCTCTGAATTTCTCAAAAAATTCAGACTTGTGTTTCATCAGGAACACATGTCCGTATCTTGAGAGATCGTCAGTGAATGTAATGAAGTACGAGGAACCATTCCTGGCATGTGTAGACATGGGACCACATACATCACTATGTATCAGTCCCAAGAGTTCCGTAACTCTTTCTCTGTATCCTGTAAACGAAGTTTTGGTCATCTTGCTTTTGAGACATGACTTGCAAGTGTCATAAGATGAAAATTTGAACGGATTCAAATATCCATCCTTATGCAACTTAGCTAGCCGTGTCGCATTGATATGACCTAGTCTACAATGCCACAAGAAGGATTCGTTCATTTCTGAACTCTTCCTCTTGTGTGTGTTTTATATATTCAGAACTGTAGTTTTATCTAGAATGTATATGCCATTATTTAACGAGCCTGATCCAATCAACTTTTGATTCAGGAAGATATTCATAACATTATCCTGTACTGCAAAATTATATCCCTCTTTACTTAATAAAGAAACTGATATAAGATTGCATATCAAGGCCGGAATGTAATTGCATTCATTCAGAATCAATGTGTTGCCACTTGGTAATACAAGGTGATATTCACCAATTGCTTTGGCTGCAACATTTGCCCCATTCCCTACTCTTACGGAATGATCGCCCAATCCCAGTTCTCTACCTTTCCATAGCCCATGTAACATATTACATATGTGAGATCCTGATCCGGTATCTAATACCCAGGACGTAGAGTGAACTGAGAAACTGTTCTCAATAACTAACACACCCGAAGAAGACACATCAATATGTTTCTTCTTCGTTTGGGCGGCGTGGGAATCTGGATATTCCCCTATTCCCTGTTCAGTCTTATAACAATTATAAGAAAGAACGGAACCAACGTTCCCCAGCACAGTATAACATGCGGGTTCGGTCAATACATCCATATTATTATCTTTTTTAAGACGTGACATGGTCGCTACCTGGAGAGAGAGAGAAGAAAACAATTTAGCGTATGCTCTTGCAAGATCAGATTGGTTATTATATTATCTAATCAGGATGGCTCCCACTGTTTTTATCAAATATTCCTTCAAACCCTAAAAGGAAATACTAGCCGGGATTAATTACACCCAACAATTTCGCCAATCTTTCAGCCAGGCCAGTGTCGGTACTTTGAGGGAGGTTCCCCGTGCTTTTGCACGGACCTAATTAAAATAAACCTTGTTTTCCCAGAGGCATAACCCTGTTGATACCTTTCTAGACACCTACTTGATCGGCTAATTGTCCTATGTAAAACTCTCCCAGGAGTAACTCTTGCTCGTAGTGGGTATTGGGATCCAACTATCACATAAAAAGTATGCAATCTCATTGCAAATTTCAACACTTGAAATTCCCGATAATATTTTGCCCCAAACGATCTATGACCTTGACAAGGTCAACAAACCACAAACCGCAAGTCAAGTGTAACATTTCAAAATAATAAAATATTATTTTGGGCATTTTTTATAATTTAATATTATTTTAATGAATATTTTAATATTTCGGTATAATTAAATACAAAAAAAATTTGGAAAAAATTATGGAAAATTCTAAAATGGGGTATTTATTGGAATTATGCCATTTTAAAGTTTTTGTGATCATTTATATGCTAATTTAGTGCTAATCGCGATTAAAAATCGCTAATCGGTTTTTTAGCAATTTTGTGCAAAACATGCACCTATCTTTTTCTCTACACTTGTGCATTTTTACCATGGCATTTCTTTTGGGTTTACTATTCAAGTGAGAAGGGATTTAGTGTAGAAAAGAAAATAAGAAAAAGAAAAGAAAATAGGTATGGTGAGAGAGAGGGTAGGTGAGGGTGTTGACCTAGCCATTTCCTCTCATTTTCTCCAACTCATTTCCTCTCTCCCTCTCCTTCATTGCTGCTGCTGCTGTTGCTCCTCATTCTCCCCCTCTTCAAAGTCCCAAATCATCTCTAAAACTACACCAAAACCCTATCTCCATTTCATTAAAAGTGTACACAAGCTCAAGATCTACACATTGGACCAAGAAAGCAAGGATTTTGGCCACTAGGGGCAACTCAAGAAAATTCTTGAGTTGCCAAAGGAGGTAATTTCTGCACCCTAGAGTAGTATTTCAATTTTCTTATGCATCCATACTAGTTTCATGTCGATATGTGTAGTTTTGATGGATCTTGGGAATTTCTAGTTAGGGTTAGGTTTTGAGTTGAGTTGTAAAGTGAAATTGAGACTTGATGTGACCTTAAAATCCTGGTGTGATGTTTTATTGGACCTTAACCTGAAGCTTTAACCCAGAATACGGATTTATGAAACCGATATCGGAAAAATTGTGAAATATGTTACTGTTTTTGGGAATCTGCTATCACCCGAGACATCCTAAAATAAAATTGATTGGACAGTGAGATGTGCAGGCACCCTAGAACCACCACACAAAACCCTAGCCCCCACCTCCTATTCCAGACTGCCAGTTTATTCCTTCTGGCCGCAAATTGCGGCCAAAGCAGGAGGGAATCGTCTCGTTTTTGTTATGTAGCCTTCTACCCTGTAAACTTGACCCCTGGCATGTGCAATTTTGTCTGATTCCATTTAGGGTAAAATCTGGGTTGATTTTCATGAGTTAGCGCATGATGTACGACTTGTTTTAGCATGGATTTTAATGTTTGGTGATTCGTTTCTGTCGGGTGGCGTTTGGACGTCAACGACAAGTGGCTATTGGTTGTGTTTGCATGCGAGACTATAGGTCTTTACCTATGCGAGTAGTGTGTGCTGTTTTGGTTTTCCGATGTGATTTTCATGTGATTTAGCGTTTGTGATATCCTTGTAGGTACCCCACGTGATGTTGAGGCAATGAAGATAAAGATGGCGACATCGGCACACATAAAGCAAGGTGAGTAGATTATATCTACGGGGGAAGTCGGGTGGATGGCGTATTACCCCCGCAGTCCGATATTAGAATAGTACATATATACTAGTTTGATAGCTTATTGTGTGTCGTGAACATGTGAGTTTATGTGTACTATGGTTTAGATTAGGGTTAGAAGTGAACTAGTGAATTTGCTAGTCGCGAACCCTAGAATAAGTTTACACCCACACACGCACACACATACTTATTGATATACTTATACCGTGATGATGAGGGTTGTGGAGGATATTTGGAGATGAGTCGATGGTATTGGCATGGTGCCGTGAGATCGGCGATATGATGTGATTCGTATTTGGGATACGATACGAGGTTTTAGCGGGCCTTGGGCGTGTGCTTTACACACACGCTTATATTGGTTTAGGTGGTATCGATTGTACTAGACTTAGATCAGTACCTAGATTTGGGATGCCGTACGACGGATTTACATACGAGCTATATATATATATTGATGATAGATCCGCACTCATGACTCGAGGATATGATACCATATGTGATACCATCGAGGCGGGATCACCGACTATTATATATATATCGACTCAGATGTAGGTAGTTTCATACCCCTCCTGTTTAGCTTCTTAGTTGGGTCTGTAGAGTACTTAGTAGACATTAGACTAGACCCGAGTCATACCTATTTCAAAACCAACGAATCGGGGATATTTTAAAGATTGGCAAAAGGATTCTACGGATATTTTCAAAACGAAGCATCTTTTCTTAAAACACCATAGCCCTTATTTTACCAAAAACCCCGATTCATCTTATTTCAAATGGCAAAGCTGCATGATATATTTATTGAGGTAGATTCTTCACTGTTGCGTTGATTATTCAATTCCGCATATTCATGCTATTTGCATTGCATTGCTTGTGTTTATTGATATATTACAATCATGCTGCTAGGACACCAGCACCATTATCGATGATGCATATGTTCCACGTACACTGCTCGCCGGCTCACACACTTCATCATCGATAATTGCCATGTCACTACACTGTAGTACTGTTGCATTCAGGATATGACCCTTGCATGACATACTGATATGCTTACATTTCTTTTACATGTCGCATACATGATGCTTTCTGATTATATGCATTGAGATATGTTGTTTCCATGATATTTCTGGTTTTGGGAACCGTGGGTGTTCCAAAAGAGAATATGTAATTGTTTTAAAAACCTGGTTACCTTTGATATGATATTTCAGTGCGTCCACCATGTGTTTTCTCGGTGCTGAGAGCGACATGTGAAACCCGATTCGAGGAGGCGGATGAGGACGATTGCGGGTACATGGTGGACCCGGTATGGTTCCCCGGGGCAAGAAATGTTTTTCGTGGAGTAGACGATGAGCCTGGCAGGGTGGCAAGTACCTACCGGTGATTGGTTGGACCTGGCGGTTATCCGAAGGATACTGACCAGAGTCGATAGATAGATATGGGCGTACTGCTGGGGCCGAGGGCCGATTCCGCAGACGGAGCCCCGGACTGACGGAGCCCGATATATGAGGATTTACATGCCGATGTTGGGCACAGCTTTCATGATGTTTTTGAGTGTCGATGCTGGACACTTCGGTTCCATGATTTTTACGTGTCGCAAGGGACACAGATGGTTTATATCCTCATATTTCCATGCATATGCTTTATGATATTTACATGCATGATGGTTATTGTCATTGGGTGACGAGTGGACGGGATCCACATACATATAGATTTGATTACATTGATCATACCTCATATTTATGATATGCTATTACCTGAGACACTGGCACGAGCACTTGGCACTACACTTATGTAGAGAGGTTATATTGCCAGTTTAGCATGCTGCAGACTTATTCATATTGAGGTTATATATATCTGATCGTATTGACCTAGGATGGGTCATACATTCGATCTCTGCTTGTAGATATTTTCTATTCATGAGTTGGCAACTCACCCCCGTTGTGCCACAGTTCTTGCAGGTTTTTGCCGTATAGATTCCATAGCGGCTTTTCTGGTACACTGCTTCTATCTGGGTGACTTGCTTTGGTAGGTGGATTCTTTTGTATCAGGACCACCATTGTTGGTGTATTATTCATTGTATCTAGAAATTCCATCAACCAAAACTTGTATATTATTTCAGACTTAGAAAATCAGTTATGTATTATTTCGACCTTAGAATCGCATGTTGTAGTATTACGGTTTTCATGCTGTTTTAAGTTCTTCCTGAGTTTGATCCTTGCCCTTCGGCGTTGTATATTATATTTCTTGCATGGTTGTGACCGTCGATTGACGAAGAGCTAGCTCCCGCTTGGGGATGCCTTTTGTCACTGCATGTATATTATTCTTGTTGTACCCCGTTCGGGGCCAGTTTTTACAAAAGAAACTCTGCCGAAATTTCCAGAAAAGACTACACATTTTAAACAAATGCATATTTGGCTTAGTTATTTAAAAGCTTGATTTCAAAACATGTTTCTTTACTTGTTAAAAACCAGTTTTCTTTATTTACTCCTTAAAATGGTTTTAGATTTCTGGGCTTTTGGCTTACTTGGATTAAATGGAGTCCTATAGACTTCCTATGGTTCAAGGGCCAGTTACGTGCTCTTTCGGGTCGTGACAAAGTTGGTATCAAAGTGCTAGGTTAACCTTGGTTCAAGTCTAAATTTGACTATACGGAGCCTAGGGCGTTTATATATATACGGAACTTAGACTTGACCTTACGGAACTTAGACTTAGTCGAGGGGGTATTATACCCGAACTTTCGTCGCGTAGGATGACCTTGGTTGATGAGGTAGGTAGCTTGAGTAGAGTGACGTACCGTACGTATGTTCCGCGGCATACTTACGACATGTCACTCCGCTTAAGAAACCTTAGGATGTACATTTCCTTGCACAGTATTATATTCATTCCTATGATCTATCCTCATCGATGCTGGTTATGATTTTGCTTCCACGATTACATGGGTAGAGTGAGCTACGGCTTGAGTTGCATCAGCATGAGCTCGTCGTGGACGAGGACTGACCAGGGCGTGATTCCAGAGACATACGATTGCATATAGAGGCTTCGTTTTATTGTGTTTTCGCGCCATGAGCGTTTGACTGATCGCTTTTGCGAGATTTCCCGGACGTGCCGATCGATACCAAAGGATTGAGCCACTGATAGAGGCCAGCCAGGATGTGATGACCATTGATGTATCGCTTATTCATGATGATTGAGGCGCTATTCAGCGTACGGACGGATGAGCCAGTCGCTGCTGCAAATAACGAGATATCGCCCAGATGATTAGAGCTACCGCAACAGGAGTATATACTTAGATATATGATGGTGAGTCGCTAGTCACCCGAGGGTGAATGACTAGGACATGTGGTTCGTTCGCTTACCCCGATGCGAGGTCATCCGATAGATTGATTCCAGCTAGAGACGACTTCACGCAGGTACGTTGAGAGTCGATAGAGACGATCGAATGTCAGGAAGCCATTTTCCAAGTTTAAAGTATTCGGAAAGACATGCAAGCGAATCTATGGACCCTCTAGAAGAATGAAACCCTAACTCGACATAATGACCGTGTGAAAGTCTTTGAACCTTAGGGTTTGCGGAAGTTCCGCGGTGCCATTAGTGAGGCTTGGATTTTCCCTTCTACGGCTGGACCACCGATGCTGTGGTATGTACTCGATACTATTGAACTGTACCCAAGATGTTGAGCTCTTGGGGGATTATGAGGTTCTGACGAGTCGATCGGATGGTTCGACATTTTTTGGATAACATGTGACGGGACACTATGCTTGGGAGACTCCAGATACGAGTATAGCCGTTGGAGCACAGTCCATGCAGCCACAATGAGACGAGTTCGAATCAGTCGACATTGGAACAAGTGGAGTAAAGAGTTCGCACGAGATTTCGACGAGGGGACGTTCCACTCCGCTGACATCAGAGATGCGATACGCACGCTGAGGACGTGTTCGGCTAGATATCTTCTACTGAGTGATAAAGATACCAAGTTCATGATTTCAAGTCCGTGTGAGAGACTTCGGATGGACTATAGCCGAGAACATTACAGTGCGCAGATAGAGACGTGACGTCGAAGTGGACGACGATACAGATAAGCGGGATAAGAGGTACGTGCGAGGCGCTGTTGAGCTATTGTTACTCCCCGTTAAGATTAAAGGTCGAATATATCTACAGAGGCGTTGGGATGCGACCGGCTTCCGAGTAAATGCTGTGCTGAGGACGCAGATATCCAGAGAGCGAGAAAAGATTATGCCAGAGTACCAGCCTCCGTACATTTCGGCTTAGGCGAGATTGGAAGAGACCTTGAGCAGGATTCCTTCCAGGACACTACTGCTTTACGAGTGGTCACAAGGAAAGACCGAGAGATGACCAGAAGTGCCAGAACGGAATCGTTTCCGTTAGCACACCTGACATGGCCGATGAGCCGATGGATTGCGAGATTGGAAATCCACAGAGAAAATAAGGACCTTGTGACAGAGGACGCCAGACCGTGAGCAAGAGGTAAGTAGATATCTTGCGCCGCTAGCATTGGATGTACCGACACCTTCTCGCCTTTGAAGGAGGATTACCGACGACGGTATTTATGATTTGTGATTTTGTGATTCGATTATCACGTATCCGTCATTTTGGATTTCGGTATTTTGGGCGATCCATTCGCATGAGTAGGTCCTGATGGCTGAGTTCCATGATTTCTGTTTTCGTGCACCATGGTTGCACCAACTGGGTATTCATATTTTGTGCATAGTTATTACGCTTGAGGTATTGATAGTGATTTCATACCTATTTCAGGCCGGTGATTTGATTTACGCTTCCAGCATAGTTTTCATGCACTTTAGTGTTTTGATTTGGTGTTGTACATATGTTACGCATTTGAGTTATTGCTTGGTATTTGTGCATGGGATGCACTAGTTCTATACTTCGTGCGTTTGTCGCACCAGTTTTATGTTTCTTGCATTTATCGCACCAGATTTATATTTCGTGCCTTTGTTGCACCGGATTTATATTTGTGCACTACGGTTGCACCTGACTTCGATTTGATGTCATTCGATATGTCGATTTTGGATTCTGATATGGATGTTGATTTCTTGCACTCCGTGCATTTGATTTGGACTTGTGCATGTTGGACGCTTGCTATTGGATTTCGTGATTTCGTGCATGTTGAGTGCGCGGGATTTAGCTTTTGTTCGTGCATGATGGATGCACCGATTTGGACTTTCGCGCATGTTGGGCCCATGTTTTGAAATACGATTTTCGTGCACACCAGATGCACTAAATCGGGATTCTTCGTGCATGTCAGATGCACCCGATTTTGCTGTCAGGCACACACGTTGCCTATGACAGATGCTTCATGCACACTCGTTGCACCTAGATGTTGTTTCTGTGCACATGTATGGCACATATGGATTTTGATTTCCGTACGGACCAGATGCATAGGGTATTCTTATATACATTTTGGGATCGATTCTTATAGAGCAGTACGTTTTATGATATTAGCTGTGTTTTAGTACTGAGCAGGACTAAGATGTACTCATGTCACCTGGGAACTGATAAATGATGATAGGTATAATACCAACCAATATTTCCCAGCGAGTCCTGTCCAGTATACTCGTAACCTAACGAGCACCTGCATACTATCTCTAGTATGACGTACTGACGGCTGTGGGACAGACCATCTCCCTTCCTGGGATGAGAAGCGTATACACTAGTCTACTCTGGAGTATCGATGCCTGTCTCTATAATCCTACGACTAGGGACCTGTATAAGGATGTGCTTGTAGACTACCCAACCCTCACTAGTGTGACTGCCATCACAACGTTGGTAGTCAAGCAAAGATCCTAAGGGCTCTATCAATATGTATTAGCGATATGTTAAAAGAAACACATACTCATATTAAGATAGATACAAACCAAGTAGCATACTACCATATTGAGCACGAATGTCAATCCGTGTATATATCCCAAGCTTCCAAAATGTAATATACAAACTAGTACTATACAATAATGGCCTTTAGGGCATATCACACTAACAATCTCCCACTTGCACTAAGGCCATGTGCTGGCATATCGCAGACTTATCATCTCGAATAGCCTCTCGAACTGCGTCTGAGGAATGGCCTTTGTGAATAGATCTGCAGTGTTATCTTCTGTAGTAACCCTCCGAACCTCGATCTCCCGGCGATCCACGATATCCCTGATCAGGTGATACCGCCTCAAGATGTGTCTAGACTTCTGATGGGACATGGGTTCCTTTGCTAAAGCTATAGCCCCGTTGTTGTCATAATATAGAGTTATTAGATCAACAATGGACGGAACCACCTGAAATTCCGTCAAGAACTTCCTCATCCAGACTGCTTCTTTTGTGGCATCGGAAGCTGCGATATACTCTGCTTCCATTGTCGAGTCAGCAACGGTTTCCTGTTTGGAACTCTTCCAACAGACCGCCCCTCCATTAAGGGTAAAGACATAACCCGACATGGATTTGGAGTCATCCTTGTCACTCTGGAAGCTGGAGTCAGCAAAGGCCTCGATCTGGAGGTCTTTTCCGCCGTAAACCAAAAACATATCCTTAGTCCTTCTCAGGTACTTCAG
Source organism: Agapanthus africanus (assembly GCA_030015575.1). Lineage (NCBI taxonomy): Eukaryota > Viridiplantae > Streptophyta > Magnoliopsida > Asparagales > Amaryllidaceae > Agapanthus > Agapanthus africanus. The sequence continues at coordinate 400,609,470 of CM057349.1, read as the reverse complement.
AATATTCTTTACCGCTATCCAGTGCTTCTCCCCAGTGTTTGACTGATACCGGCTTACCACACTCAGTGCATAAGCTACATCTGGTCTGGTACACAACATTGCATACATTATAGAGCCTACCGCAGAAGCGTAGGGTATAATAAACATGCGATCCATTTCCAAATCAGTCTTGGGAGACATCTCTTTGGAGAGGGTGATCCCGTGACAAGCCGGTAAATTACCGCGCTTTGAATCTTCCATACCGAATCTTTTCAGTATGGTGTCGATGTACCTAGACTGCGAAAGTCCCAACATCTTCTTAGATCTATCACGATAGATCTGGATCCCCAGAATGTAAGAGGCATCATCCAGGTCTTTTATGGAGAATCTGTGTGACAAGAACCCTTTGACAGATTGTAGCATAGGAATATCATTTCCTATCAAGAGAATGTCATCTACGTATAAAACGAGGAATACGACAGTTCGCGCTACAATCTTACTATAAATGCATGGTTCATCTGGATTTTTGATAAAGCTAAATTCTTTGACTGTCTCATCAAAACAGATGTTCCAACTCCGCGATGCCTGCTTCAGTCCATAAAGGGACTTCAGCAACTTGCATACTTTTCCGCTGCTCCCACTCTGAATGAATCCCTCTGGCTGGTCCATATAGACACACTCCTTTAAATTTCCATTTAGAAAAGCGGTCTTTACGTCCATCTGCCAAATTTCATAATCATGGAAGGCGGCAATGGCAAGAAGGATCAGAATGGATTTGAGCATAGCCACTGGAGAAAAAGTTTCGTCATAATCTAAACCAGGTCTTTGATGAAAACCCTTTGCAACAAGTCTAGCCTTATAGGTTTCAACCTGTCCATCTACACCAATCTTCCTTCTGAAGATCCATTTGCAGCCTACGGGTTTTACCCCTTCTGGAGAAAAGTCCAAAGTCTATACTTTGTTGGTGTACATGGACTCCATCTCGGTTCGCATTGCATCTAGTCATTTTACTGAGTCAGTGCTCTGAATGACCTGCTGGAAGTTAGTCGGCCTATCATTATCAATGATGTAATCCTCTCTATCCCCGTCTATGAGAAAACCGTAGTATCTCTCAGGTTGATGAGAAAGCCTACTACTCCTGCGGAGCGGTGCGAGAATGTCCTGTTCTTTTGAAACTTCTTGTTCTACCAAGCTTTCAGTGATAGCTTGTGTTTCTGGAATTTCTTCCAGTTCTATTGTTCTTCCACTTGTTTCTTTTTCTAAGAACTGATGTTCCAGAAAGTGGGCATGACGAGAAACAAAAACTTTTTGTTCCTCTGCGTAATAGAAAAGATACCCCCTGGAGTTCTTTGGGTATCCCACAAACTTACACAGTACTGAGCGTGCCTCGAGTTTGTCCGCATGCTGCTTTTTGAAAAAAGCTGGACATCCCCATATCTTCAGATATTGAAGATACGGTTTCTTCCCACTCCATATCTGATTGGTGTGGTAGGCACAATCTTGGTAGGAACCTTGTTTAAAAGATATGCAGCTTATTCTAGTGCATAACCCCAGAATGATTGCGGTAACTCAGCGTTACTCATCATGGAACGTACCATATCCAATAGGGTTCGGTTCCGTCTCTCCGATACACCGTTGTGTTGTGGAGTGTATAGAGGAGTAAGCTGAGAAAGAGTTCCATTCTTTTTTAGGTAATCCAGGAACTCGGCACTTAAGTATTCACCACCTCGATCAGATCTCAGTGCCTTGATACTTTTGCTGGTTTGTTTTTCTGCTTCATTCTTATATTCCTGGAATTTCTTAAAGGCTTCGGATTTATTCTTCATTAAGAAGACATGTCCATACCTAGAGAAATCATCCGTAAAATTAATGAAATAGGAAAAACCACTTCTTGAATTTGTAGACATTGGACCACACACGTCGCTGTGTATGATTCCCAAGAGCTCGCTCGCTCATACTCCATGTCCAGGGAACGGAGTCTTTGTCATCTTTCCTTTGAGACATGATTGACAAGTTGCATAAGAATGATATTCGAAAGGATCCAAATATCCTTCTGTATGTAACTTAGTTAACCTTGTCTCATTGATGTGACCCAGTCTACAATGCCATAAGAAAGCATGATTTAATTCTGGAGACTTTCTTTTGTGTGTATTTTGGATATTGAAAATCTGCGGTTGGTTTAATACGTATATACCATTGCTTAATATACCCGATCCAATCAAAACATGATTAAGGTGAATATTTACAACATTGCTTACAAATGCAAAATCATAACTTTCTTTAGACATTAAAGATACAGATATGATATTACAAGTCAAACTGGGTACAAAATAACAGCGGCGCAAAACCAAAACATGTCTATCTGTCAATCCTAAGTGATAGTCCCCCACGGACTCAGTTTCCATGCTTGCTCCGTTTGCAACTCTGAGGGTTATATCGCCTGCCTTCAAAACCCTACGGCTTCTCAGTGCCTGCAAAGAATTACAGATATGAAATCCTGATGCGGTAACCAATACCCAGGAAGTAGAGTTGATTGACAGACAGTTTTCAATAACATACACACCTGAAGTCGAAACCACAACTTGCTTCGGGTCCTGGTTCTTGGCCTTCCAAGCCCTGCAAACTTTCTTCCAGTGTCTTTTCTTGTGACAATAAAAGCATTCTTTTTTTCCCATAATCTGTCCCTTTACCTTTGCTTTTCCCTTAGCTTCCACCTTACTAACACCGCCCCTTGGTTTGGTGGGGGCCTTCTTTTTCTTTCTCTTGGCTTTCGCCTTGGACCTAGAAGAGGAAGTTCCTCCAGCAATCAAAGGGGGTGTTTCCCTGACTTTCTTCAGGGTGCCCTCTGCACTCCTCAACATGTTGAGGAGTTCCGGAAGTTCAACTTCTTTTCTTTGCATGTAGAAATTCAGGATAAACTGGGCGTAGGTGGAAGGAAGGGACTGGAGAATCAAGTCAGTGTATAGCTCATTCTCTAACGTGGTCCCGAGGTCCGCGAGCTCCTCAACGTAGCCAATCATCTTCAGGACGTGTTCCCCTACAGATTATCCGACGGCCAACCTCGCTTGAAACAGTTTCTTCAAGTTCTCGTATCTTGCGATACGGGATTGCTCTCCATATAGTTCTTTAGTATGGAGAAATATGGATTCAAGATCCATATCCTCGTGCCTCCTCTGATGTTCGTTGTCCATAGAGGCAAGCACGAGGCACTTGGCCTTCACGCTGTCAATCTCCCAGGTCTTACGGATTTCCTTATCCGCGACACTGGATTCTGGACCTGGGACGGCGGGTGCCTTAGTGGTAAGGAGATACCACAACTTGTCATAAGTGATTGCCATTTTGACATTCCTGAACCAATCTTTGTAGTTTGGCCCTGTCAGTATATTTTTATCTAAAAGTAACTTAAGGCCCGTCATGTTGTATGGTTGCTGCAATTAGGAGAGAGAGAAGAAACACTTTAGCATGATACTCTTGCAAGTTTAGAGTGGTTTTTAGTTTATCTTAACAGGATGGCTCCCACTGTTTCTCGAATCCTTCCTCAAACCATAAAAGAAGAATTAGTCAAGTTTAATCTCACCGTACAAGACTTGCTTAACCGTTCAGCCTGGCCGGTGTTGGTACTTCGAGGGAGGTTATACGACGCTTTAACAAAGTTCCTTAATTAAATAACCTCTTTTCCCTATGGGCGTAGCCCCGCGAACACCTTTCTAGACACCTACTTAGTTTATAGCATTGATCGTTAAGTGAGAAAATTTCCCGAGGAGTAGCATATACTCACAGTAGGATCGGGATCCAAATATCATTGTGTGATAAAGTTGAAGGTATCCTACCAAAATTATCACACTCCAAAAGGTATGCAACACTAGAAAGTTTCAGTTTCTTTAGAAACTCTCGATGTGGATTTTTGCCCCATGCTCTTATGACCTTGACGAAGGCCAACATATCATAAGTCACATGTCAAGTTCTACCCATCATTATCCAGGTTAATTTGAACCCACCCGTACATACTCTTGACGAATGCCAAAATAGCAGTACGACTGTTCCAAACCAACGCATCTATCTATGCAACAGATAAATATTCGGCAGCTACCAATCACTATGCCTTGGCGAAGGTCAAAATACATAGCTTGAATACTACTGAATATTTAACTGAAATGACGGAGGGCTACGAATGGTTTTGGCGAAACCGTGAAAGTAGTGAACTTGATATAATCGAAGGAACCTGATAGCTTTTTTAAATGGAGTGGTTTACGCTCCACATTTAAAAAGTTTTGCTGTTTTGAAAAAACCGAGTGGTTTTGAAATTGTTCCAACGATTCAACTTTGGTTTGTTTTCTTTGCATTAATATAATGCGTCCCATCAATTAATCCTACTATTGCAGAAAACAATGAAAATATGATGTACGCTTATGCCATCCGCATTCGCCACTGGGCCTCGTCATCACCCGTTAGGTTACTTAACTAACGACAGAGCGGGGGCTGGACTAGCGCGGATGCAAAACATAAGCAACGCCTACTAGATATCATATATAGATATAAACATTCGTCTGATGCAATTATAGCCATTCCAGAACACAGATGAACACGTTGGATATACTAGGAATCCGCTCTTCGTTTGAGCCTGCAACGAAAGATGGATTACACGGTTGTGATGAATAGCCAAACCCCACCCTAGACCCCTACGGGTGCGGCAAACTACCCGTCAAATACCCGAATTGAAGCAACCTCCCTCAACAAAGTGAGTAGGCCACTCGGCACTTCAAAATACCTGGTAGTTTGTGCACCCCACCTTGGGTCTATCCTAGGAGCAAAAACAGTAAAAGAAATAATATACAATTGCGGCTACAACCTCATCCCGGATGTGCGGCCATGAAATAATATTACATCAATTTACAAATATTACATTGAATGAAAGATAAATAAACACTCATCTCACATCCCCGGCTATTCATCCACAACAATCCAACAAGTTCATATACACAATCCAACATCACAGATCACAGATATGTACAACTCCCACTAATCGACGTATAGCGATTAGTAGACGTTCAGTACATATATAACATTACAGATATAATCCAATTAGCTAAAGTTTATAGAATTTCGATCAATATTCCAATTTGAAACTACCCCAAATACAACACTGTACTCAAAAGAATCTGGGCAGAAACAAAGTATCTGAAAAATCACAAAACATCAAGCTGGACAATCTGCAGGAAAAACGAGTTGACTCCGAGTTGACTCGGCCGCGGATCCGCGGCGAAACCCACGGTTTTGCCGTGCTTCCACGACAGTCTGACCGAGTCACGAGCTCGTTTTTCTTGGGTGTCCCTAAAAAAGCCTGCATGTATTTTTCAGGTCTCTGAAAATATTTTTAGACCTGTTTTTAAAATCGGCAGAAAACACAAAATTTTGACGTGTTTTGCGATTTTTTTCGGGATTGAAGTTCTAAATACTTTGCTAACATGTTAGTTGTTGTTTAGCTAGGCTCTGATACCACTGTAAGTCTATGTTACCCATCCCGGTACTTTCGGGGAGGTGAAAGAGGTAAAAATCGAATTTTTATTTGAAGGAAACATAGACTAACCATGAAGGATCTTTGCCAAACAAAAACTAACAAACAAACCAAGAGTTTTAACTACTAGGTTAGATGGTTATACCTAATTCTTGAACTCTTTCTCTTCTTGTTGTGGTCCTCCTAGTTGCTAGTGTTGGAGATAGTGCCCTCAGAGTCAATTATTGGATCACAGGCACGTGATTGCAATGATTGAGGGAGGACCTATCCCGGTAGGACAGTCTTACTCGAGATGATAGTATGCTATCTGGTTTATCTTTATCATCGTGTACTGCTTTAGGTGACCTGACATGTCGCTATTACACGTTGATAGAGCCCATAGGATTCTCGCTTGACGGCCAGCAGTATGATGGCGATCATATACGTGGGAGCTGGTAGTCTATAAGCACATCCTTAAAAGGTCCCTAGTCGTAGGAGTTTCGAGACAGGGCATCGATACTCCATTAGTAGACTAGTGTATACAGTCGAGACCCCGACGAGGGGCGGTGGCCGGTCTCACAAGCCACTGGTGTCAGTTGGTTCACCTAAGATGTATACAGATGCTCATTGGGTTATGAGTACACCGGACAGGACTCGCCGGGAACCTGCTAGTTGGTCTTATACCAGACGTCAGATAGCAGTTCCCAGGTGACATGTGTACAGGTTAGTTCATCGACCTGAGATCGTCATTTGTCTCGTGTGAGTTCCCACTGTGCTTTGATTACTACCCTACCACGGCTCAAAGGAGTCGTGCAAACAGGTTTTAGTTGGGTACAGTCCCGAGCCACATGGAGGCAGTGAGCGGATCTGCAGGGGTTCGTCTCTCCCGGTATTGGGGGTGAGGTCGCGCTGTGTCTAGGAGAGCCATTACGCAAAGCCCTCGGCCGAGGCAGGAGATTTACTGGTAGGTATTCCAGTAGTATCTCAGGGCGTTCTGGGCTACGCTCCGACACGACTTGTACCGCTTTTGGGGGTTTGACTTTTACCAACCCCCTAGGCCCGCCATGCGATACTCATAGACGAACGGACCGGACTGTACGGATATTGTCACTGACAGGCTCAGTAGGGTGTCAGGATGAGTTCGCTCATCGATGTCCCTTTTAGTCAATAGCTGGTGGCCCGTTACGTATTGGCTTATACCTCTGACGTGCTAGTGGTTAAATCCACAGCCATTGTATTGACGAGTCTTTAGAGTCCACCACACTTTCAGTTACTCAGCTTTCGGGCGAAACGCTGTAGAGGCCGTATGGAGATATGGCAGGATCCGATCAGATACGTGCGGTATTGCACGGATCAGGATCGGACGGTTTTGTACTAGTAACCGTATAGGTAAATATGGCAGAGTTCGATCAGATACGTGCGGTATTGCACGGATCAGGATCGAACGCATTTTACTAGCCGGTTTTGGTTTAAGCCGGTACTAGTTCAGTACAGTGTAGATTTGTCTCATTGCATTTGTATCCGGTCGGAATACAGATGCGGGTGTGTATGCACAGTGTCGGGGTTTTCCTGTAATTTATTATGGGACCAGTTTTCTGGAGTTGCCAGTTTGCATTCCGTTCCGGCCGGTTTTCCTTTGTTCTTTCCCGGCCGGACTTTTCCGATGGAGGGGGTAATTTGCAGTTTTGCAAATTACTTTTGTGGAGGGGTTTTATTGCAAATAGATTGATTATGATAGCTTTCTTTTCTTTTGCTCCATGATGCTTTTAATGAGATTTGAGTGGGCATGGGTTTGATGTGAGTTGAAGCATGCTTGTATGTTTCTTTGTCTAGGATGTGGTCACCTCTTCTCCTCTCCTACACTCACCTCCCTCATATGATACATATTGTTAATCCCTCCACCATTTTCCACATGAGGATGGCCGGCCAAACATTTGTGGAGAGAGAGAGGTTTTCATTTTTGAGTTTGGCTATTTTGATCATCTTATTTTCATGCAAGGAAAAATGAAAGCACCATATTTTCCTTGTCCTCATTCCTCCATCCAAAGGCAACAAACCCCAAAGTGAGACTATGATTCTACACTACACTTCCTACAGCATATCTTGAGCATGTCGAGTTGCCGGCTTCATGCTCGAGTTGCCTCGGTATTGAGGCGGGAGCCCGTAAAAGACGAAGGCGATGTGGTGCCCTTTCCGGCGAGGAGGCGACGATGTGGAGCCAAGACTTTCCGCGGGAGATCGGGATGATGAAGAGAAGACGGAGGACTCGGATCACTCGGTATACTTCTCACCCTATCTCTAGTTTGCTAGCATTAGGTTAATGGTAAACGATCCGGGTAATTGTCCGCGGTAGCGCCGGTTTCCGAGTAAGGAAAATTTTTGATTCCGCAATTTGGCCTCGAGTACGCGGCCGGGGCGCTGCCGTGGCGCAACATGGTATCAGAGCCTCGCCATTAACTTAGTCTAGCTTGGTTTAATGTGTTTGCAATTCGGATCGATCAAAAATCCCAAAACCCGCATTTCCTTCAGCATCAGTTTCTGTTGAAATTTTTCAGTCTCTAAAAATTTTTCAGGTTGCAGAAAACTTATGTAAATGAAATTCTAAGACATCTGACAAAATACGACCCAGTGATTCAAGAATTCAAGCGCGGAACCGCGGCCGTACCCCCACTTGGGCCGCGGTTCCGCCGCAAGTTTGTGTCTGCACCGAGTCCAATTTTTTCAGTAGTCTTGTGGGCTTTTTTAAGGGGTTTTGGGATATTAAATTTGGGCCCATTTTTCTGTGAGTGCTACAGTTTTCTTTTGGGGCCCGCTTGTTAATTATTTGATCGATCGGATATTTTAAACACATTATTTCACAGTATTTACATTATATCTGCGACCGTGAATGTCACTCGATCGGTAAATCCGGTCTGACTGCTATAGCCCGGTTAGACGGATTTGCGAACGTGATTTTCACGTTGATGTTCTATGTTTATGCTGTGATGTTGCGGATCGGTCGTGGGGGATAGCCTGGATGCAATGCTAGTACAGTTTTGTTGTATTATGTACATTTGATTTTGCGGGGCGAGCGTCCGACATGTGGACTGCCGTCACTGCCTGATTGTATTATTCTTTTGGGGCACGACCTGGTTGCGGTCGATGTACCCGGTGTATGTATATTTTACTTTCTGTACTAGGTTGCCCCGCGGTGGGGTGCACGGATAGCCGGGTTCTGGAGGGCAACGGGCCCGCATCTCAGGGCATTGAGACGGAGGGGGCTTCAGTCCAGGATTGGCGGGCTATTCGCCGCACTCGTAGGGGGTACAGGTTGACCCAGGAGGGGTGCCCAAGTTACCGGATTCCGTGAAGTGCTGGGTGGTCCATTCACGGTACTGAAGGGGGCTTCCTCGCTTCAGGTTTTGGCGGGTGACTTGCCACGCCCGTAGGGGTCTAGGATTTCATTGCACAGGCTATCCACACGACCAGGGGAACGTCGGGTTTCAGCAGCGGCTCTGTGAAACCCGGGGCTGCCAGATATCTGTATTGTTCTGTGATGCTGTACATTTCTGTGATGTTGCATTTTATTCACGCCTTGAGCGAAATACTATATATTGGTATATATATTAGTAGATGTTGTATATGTTTTTCATCCGCGCTAGTCCAGTCCCCGCTCTGCCGTTAGTTAGCTAACCTAACGGGTGATGACGGGACCCAGTGGCGAATGCGGATGGCATATACGTACGTCAGTATATTTTCGTTCTTTGTGGTGTGATCAATTGATGGGACTGCATTGATTCGGATCAATGCAAGATAAACAAACCTAATCTGATGTTGTTGGAACATTTTTCAAAAAGCTGTTATTGCAAGGACGTTCACTTTTGTTTTGCATCGTGGTATTCATTTGGAATATCCTGCTCCTCAGTCGACGAGGCAAGGGCCGAGATCCCTTCACCGGGAGTGACCCCTTGGACAGAAGTTTGCGTCAGGGCATTAACTTCACTATAGCCGATTACTTTTGCTTTGCATCGTGGTATTCAGTTGGAATATCCTGCACCTCATTCTACGGGGAAAGAGCCGAGATCCCTTCACCGGGAGTGACCTCTTTAGTAAAGGTTTTCGTCACTATATTTTCTAAAAGGCCATGCAGTTCCTTCAGCGATATCAAGTTCATTACGTTAAAGGTTTTTCGCCAAAAACCAGCCGTAGCCCTCCGTCATTTCTTACAAGTATTACTTAGTATTCGTGCTGCGTTTGTTGACTGTGTCAAGACGTAGTGTGCGGTAGCTAAGTAGTGTTTGTTTGCAGCATATTAATGGGATTGGTTAGGACAGTCGTGCGGCCTTGTTGACTGTGTCAAGGGCTCGTACGGGTGGGTTTAATGCAATCCAGGATAATGACGGGTTGAACTTGACTAGGACTCTTTGATTTGTTGACTGTGTCAAGGTCACTTGGGTCCTAGGGGTAAAAATCACATCGGGAGTTTCAAAAGAAATGAAACTTGCCAGGCATGCGCATACCTTCTGGAGTGTGGTGGCTTGAGTGGATTCCGTCAAGTTATCATGCGATGATAGTTGGATCCCGATTCCCACTGATGAGTTGGTTTACTCCTCGGGTGACCCCGACTAATTCTTCTTTCAGGTTTGGAGGAGAATTTGAGGTACAGTGGGAGGTTTCCAGATTAGATAAAGTGGTAACCATTCTGATCTAGGTTAGAGTGCACGCTGAGTGTTTCTTTTCTCTCTCTCTCTGGCAGCGACCATTGACCCGACCCTAGACTATGACTCAGTGACCAAGTTGACCGAACCTTCTTAACACAGGCTTTTGGATTGTCAGAGTTGCAGACCTCATTGCCACTCCTACTTTTACCCTTTTCTCCAGGACACCCCGTATTACTACGAACGTCCACTTCCATTGGACAAAACCATCGTATGGTTAGATACGAACTCGAAGGACTTCGAGGATGGTTTCTGGTTCTGGAGAAAACGAATAGGATTATTCAGTTGTCTTTTCTTTTCACCTTCTCTCATTGCGAGTACTCCTTGGTTTAGAAGATAGTACACCTATTACGCAAATTGGATAGTCTTCTTCCAAACCTTAGGCTGGTGCCGAACGGTGGGGAATGAAGAAAACCAGTTAGCCTAAACGGTGTACAGAAGGTATTAAGTTAAGACAAAGCAAGGGATTAGTAAGAGGGCAAAGTAAGTTGCGACTGCTATTCACGACCAAACCAAGTATTTCTCCGCCAATCCTAAATCACCTTTGTATTTCTCCAGGACACTCCGTATCACTATGAAGATCCCATTTTATTGGATAATCCATCGTATGGTTATATACGAACTCGAAAGGAACTTGTTCCAGTTCGGGGATGGATTCTGGTTCACGAGAAATAGGAATAAAGTACATTCAGTTGTCTTTTATCTTCACCTTCTCTCGCATTGCGAGTGTTCCTAGGATTAGGACAGTACACCCTTTATGCTTTTTGGATAGTCTTCTTCCAAACCATAGGCTGGTGCTGAACGGTAGGGAAGGAAGAAAACCATTTGGCTTAAAGGGGTGTACAGAAGGTAATGACTAAAGACATATAAAGGGATTTGGAGAGGTGGCAAAGAATTATACGGTTACAGTTGTGAATCTGGATAATGGAAGAGGCATTAGTAGGAATACCAGGATACCCCACCGAAACATTTCAATGTTTCAGTTTTACTGTGTAATGTTAAAAGAAAACTGATTTCCCGATTAGACACTTACTCCAGGGTATGTATTTACCAGGTATGATTCTCACACCTGTATGGTTTTACAGATGATGAGTAGGAGTAAGTTATTGGGAATTGGGTGATCATCCTCATTATATCGGGATTCGTTGTAATCGGTGATATTTGAGGAAGTCACCTGGGTTGTTTGCCGGTCGGCAAATATTTGGTTTTGAATATCCGCTGTTGTGCACCAATTTCAAATCGATATATCTGTACGTCTATTTTCATAGAGTGAGATGTACCTTTTGATATTATGTCGATGACATTTACCTATATCAGTGGATGGTTAGGTAAGGAGCATTAAACAGCGGTGTAATTCTTCTTAACCATAAGTACAGTTTTCAACCTACGACACACAGTGAAAGAGTTGTTAGACTCAGCGGACTTATACAGAGTATTGTATGTTGTCCAGTGTCCATTAGGACAGAGGGGTTGGTCCTCATACTATATTCTGTTTACTTTTAACTTCTCTAGTTCTTAGACATGTGCTTCGTGGAAACACAGGGTCTAAGTTTTGAGGAGTTATAGGTATTTGAATAGAGTAGAGAACCAGGTGTAGCAAGTATCGGGATTCTTCAAAGTGATCGAAGATGTAGATACTTGTGTATGGTATTCAGTTGATAGTAATGATAAAGAGAAATTGCTTCTCTTTCAGGTTACTCATAATTGGAAGCATTCCTAAGTTGAGTAACGCTGATCGGCCTCCTTCCATTTAGTTGACATGCACTGGAGACAGCTGCATGTTTTGAATCTGGTTTAATTAAATCAGTGCCTCTGGTTCTATATTGGATATAGAACAGTTCATATCTTAACGATGTTAAGGTACGGGGAGTTGTCCGGCTTATGCTTAAAACCAGACTCCGGATAACTCAAGGCACGTTTCTGTAATGGCTGTTTGTGGGTTGACCCAGGCTATGACGAGGGTTGACTTTCTACCATCTGGCAGATCAATAGAAATATTTTTCTAGACTCGCCACAGTTTTATTAAAAATGGATTTTTTCAAAAACAGCAGTGGGAGTATGGTAGAACTGGAAGTGATTCCAGAACCGCAAACGATTACTGGAGATTTGATAAGGAACCTAAAGATTCAATCTGATTTGACATTCCATTGGCCACTCCGCAGATACGGTGGGTAACTTCAGGCACCCGAGAGGTACTCCGGTAGCCTCAAGGATGGTGACAGGGAAGTTCTTGTTTACCCACACTTGCCATTGTTGTTGTTCCAGGCTGCGAGACCCGGCAGGAGGATGAGTATAGCGTCGTTCTAAACTAGCTTTAGAAGTGCACGTCTATATGACTCTGGCAGAGGGTTGTCGTAGTCAGCGGGAGCAGCGGAAGCATTGGTGGACTTCATGCTTATGTCTATTTATAGACTAAAGCAGATATAGCGGAGTTAGATCATCTGTTTCTGATGTGACAGTCATGGGTTTGACGTCATCAGAATAGGGGATGGATCTGTTGAGAAGGTAGTAGGAAGTGATATTCCTATACTACGATCGGTTATACTTTGGTCGTCACACAGTGTTTTCTCCACATGGGACTTGGATATTATATCAGACATACTGGTTACTAGACCTATGGTTTTAGATCTGGATTTGGGTGGTTTCCCAATCAGGGTACCTTGACAGCATTCTATGAGTATTTAGAATGGACGACTCCTGGCATGGTAGTGTACCTGCAGGTAATGGAGTCACCCTCTCTAAAGGTGTCTTACAGACTAAAGGGGAGAGGGATACGCATGGTTGACAGATCACTTGCTTAGGCAATTGAGTCAATCATGAGATGTCAAGTTCCACACCAGATGTTGTTCTTGCAGTAGGTGCAATAAGTTGATATTAATCCAGTCCTGGAAAAACAGTCGGAAGCAGTTTTAGAACATAAGTGAATGTTCTAGGGATATGATAACGGCTGCCTTCTTTAGGAGACGGTTATCACTCCAGGCTTCCAAGGTGACATGGACGACAAGGAGGTCGTCAGAGTTATAGTTCTCCCTCTGACGAGGGACAGTATTTTGGACAGGTGGTCCAAGGCAATACTGAGGGAGGCATGGCGCAGGATACTGATTAGTTTCAGTTGTTGATACAGTCTAAGAAGTTTGGATTTGGAGTTCATTTATGAGCTAGGTCCCATCAGACATCCAGACATTCTAAGACAGGTATTGCTCATTTCGGGAGATGGCTTTCTCCGCGAACTTGAGATATAGAGAGACATAGAAAGAAACTTCACAGTGGATCCACTCGCTGAGGCTATTCCTCGAACGCAATAGTTTCACAAAAGAGCTTTGTGAGACTGACTGGTAGAGGAGTTGGGTGTTCGGTATCACACGGGCTGTGAGTATGCGACATCGCAATAATTAGCCTTGAGTGCAAGTGGGAGATTGTTGGAGATAGTGCCCTCAGAGTCAATTATTGGATCACAGGCACGTGATTGCAATGATTAAGGGAGGACCTATCCCGGTAGGACAGTCTTACTCGAGATGATAGTATGCTATCTGGTTTATCTTTATCATCGTGTACTGCTTTAGGTGACCTGACATGTCGCTATTACACGTTGATAGAGCCCATAGGATTCTCGCTTGACGGCCAGCAGTATGATGGCGATCATATAAGTGGGAGCTGGTAGTCTATAAGCACATCCTTAAAAGGTCCCTAGTCGTAGGAGTTTCGAGACAGGGCATCGATACTCCATTAGTAGACTAGTGTATACAGTCGAGACCCCGACGAGGGGCGGTGGCCGGTCTCACAAGCCACTGGTGTCAGTTGGTTCACCTAAGATGTATACAGGTGCTCATTGGGTTATGAGACACCGGACAGGACTCGCCGGGAACCTGCTAGTTGGTCTTATACCAGACGTCAGATAGCAGTTCCCAGGTGACATGTGTACAGGTTAGTTCATCGACCTGAGATCATCATTTTTCTCGTGTGAGTTCCCACTGTGCTTTGATTACTACCCTACCACGGCTCAAAGGAGTCGTGCAAACAGGTTTTAGTTGGGTACAGTCCCGAGCCACATGGAGGCAGTGAGCGGATCTGCAGGGGTTCGTCTCTCCCGGTATTGGGGGTGAGGTCGCGCTGTGTCTAGGAGAGCCATTACGCAAAGCCCTCGGCCGAGGCAGGAGATTTACTGGTAGGTATTCCAGTAGTATCTCAGGGCGTTCTGGGCTACGCTCCGACACGACTTGTACCGCTTTTGAGGGTCTGACTTTTACCAACCCCCTAGGCCCGCCATGCGATACTCATAGACGAACGGACCGGACTGTACGGATATTGTCACTGACAGGCTCAGTAGGGTGTCAGGATGAGTTCGCTCATCGACGTCCCTTTTAGTCAATAGCTGGTGGCCCGTTACGTATTGGCTTATACCTCTGACGTGCTAGTGGTTAAATCCACAGCCATTGTATTGACGAGTCTTTAGAGTCCACCACACTTTCAGTTACTCAGCTTTCGGGCGAAACGCTGTAGAGGCCGTATGGAGATATGGCAGGATCCGATCAGATACGTGCGGTATTGCACGGATCAGGATCGGACGGTTTTGTACTAGTAGCCGTATAGGTAAATATGGCAGAGTTCGATCAGATACGTGCGGTATTGCACGGATCAGGATCGAACGCATTTTACTAGCCGGTTTTGGTTTAAGCCGGTACTAGTTCAGTACAGTGTAGATTTGTCTCATTGCATTTGTATCCGGTCGGAATACAGATGCGGGTGTGTATGCACAGTGTCGGGGTTTTCCTGTAATTTATTACGGGACCAGTTTTCTGGAGTTGCCAGTTTGCATTCCGTTCCGGCCGGTTTTCCTTTGTTCTTTCCCGGCCGGACTTTTCCGATGGAGGGGGTAATTTGCAGTTTTGCAAATTACTTTTGTGGAGGGGTTTTATTGCAAATAGATTGATTATGATAGCTTTCTTTTCTTTTGCTCCATGATGCTTTTAATGAGATTTGAGTGGGCATGGGTTTGATGTGAGTTGAAGCATGCTTGTATGTTTCTTTGTCTAGGATGTGGTCACCTCTTCTCCTCTCCTACACTCACCTCCCTCATATGATACATATTGTTAATCCCTCCACCATTTTCCACATGAGGATGGCCGGCCAAACATTTGTGGAGAGAGAGAGGTTTTCATTTTTGAGTTTGGCTATTTTGATCATCTTATTTTCATGCAAGGAAAAATGAAAGTACCATATTTTCCTTGTCCTCATTCCTCCATCCAAAGGCAACAAACCCCAAAGTGAGACTATGATTCTACACTACACTTCCTACAGCATATCTTGAGCATGTCGAGTTGCCGGCTTCATGCTCGAGTTGCCTCGGTATTGAGGCGGGAGCCCGTAAAAGACGAAGGCGATGTGGTGCCCTTTCCGGCGAGGAGGCGACGATGTGGAGCCAAGACTTTCCGCGGGAGATCGGGATGATGAAGAGAAGACGGAGGACTCGGATCACTCGGTATACTTCTCACCCTATCTCTAGTTTGCTAGCATTAGGTTAATGGTAAACGATCCGGGTAATTGTCCGCGGTAGCGCCGGTTTCCGAGTAAGGAAAATTTTTGATTCCGCAATTTGGCCTCGAGTACGCGGCCGGGGCGCTGCCGTGGCGCAACAGCTAGCTCCTTGGAGTGGTATAGATGGCTCCTCCTCGTTGTCTTCTCTAGGTCAAAGAACGATCCACCCGAAGGCCTCTACCTTGAGCTTCTACCTCAACAATGAAGTAACTAGAGTGCTTGGCTTGCTACACTAAGAACCTTAGAGTGAGTAGAGAGGTATTTTGGTGGTTTGGTCTCAATTCCCTTGGATCTCAACACATGAGAGGTTAGGGTTTGAGAGAGAGGATGAAGGAGAGAGAGCTAGGAGAGAGAATGTATCATCATAGAATGAGAAGAGATAGCTCTCATATTAGCATATAAGAATAATAATTTTAATTAACAAAAATTGTGATGGTTGGTTTGATTTGACCATTATCATGTCACTATTAATGCTAAGCACATGCTTAACAAAACAAGAAGAAAAATATCTAAGTCAACTTTGGTCAACTAGTCAAATGGTCAATCCAAATAACCATAACACAATTATCACTAATTAAAACTATTAATCAAATTTCATCATCTCATTAAGGTCTTAATCAAGTCAATGGTCAAAACCCTAATGAGGTGTCTCCTTCATCGGCTCTGTCAATTGTATATACATACCCGCTTCCGCGTTCCGAAGAACACGAATGCAATGAGACTGAACCATACCAAAATCAAATAGTAGGATCTGGCTTAAACCAAAGCCCACCAGTATCAACTGCCCGAACACCAAACGTGCACAAATACGCATATGTGAACGAACCCCGTCGTAATACAATACGACATCTACTCCGTTTCGCCCAAAGGTGAACAACCCTCTGTGTGGGACTCTAAAGACTCGACACTACGCTGGCAGTGGGTTTAACCACAGGCCGCAAGCAGTACTAGCTGTAGGTAACGGTCCCCAGGTAGATGCCGATAAGAAGACCGATGAGGTGAACCCATCCGAACTCCTACCGAGCCTGAATGTGATAATCTCCGTACAGTCTGGTCTGTTCGTCTAAGAGTATCGCATGTCGGGCCTAGGGGCGGTAAACTTCAGACCCCTAATAGCGGTATAAGTCATGTCGGGGTGTAGCCCAGAACACCCTGAGAAACTACTGGAAATACTACCAGTAAATCTCGCTTGCCCTGGCCAGGGACTTTGTGTAATGGCTCTCCTAGACATAGTGCGATATCAACCCCCAATACCGGGAGAGACGAATCCTGTCTAACCGTCACTACCTCCAAGTGCTTTAGGACTGCACCCAACTACTACCTGTTTGCATGATTCAATAGAGCCGTGGTAGGGTAGTAATCTAAGAACAGTGGGAACACACTTGAGGCGAAGTGACAGTATCAAGTCAACGGACTAAGATGTACTCATGTCATCTGGGAACTGATAACCGACGATAGGTATAATACCAACCAACAGTTCCTGGCAAGTCCTGTCCAGTGTACTCGTAACCTAACGAGCACCTGCATACTATCTCTGGTACGACGTATTGACAGCTGTGGGACAGACCATCTCCCCTCCTGGGATGAGAAGCGTATACACTAGCCTACTCTGGAGTATCGATGCCCTGTCTCGATAATCCTATGACTAGGGACCTGTATAAAGATGTTCTTATAGACTACCCAGCCCCCACTAGTGTGATTGCCATCACAACGCTGGTAGTCAAACAAAGATTTTAAGGGCTCTATCAATATGTATTAGCGATATGTTACAAGAAACACATACTCATATTAAGATAGATACAAACCAAGTAGCATACTACCATATTGAGTGAGAATGTTAATCCGTATATATATCCCAAGCTTCCAAAATGTAATATACAAACTAGTACTATACAATAATGGCCACTAGGGCATATCACACTAACAATCTCCCACTTGCACTAAGGCCATGTGCTGGCATATCGCAGACCTATCATCTCGAATAGCCTCTCGAACTGCGTCTGAGAAATGGCCTTTGTATCTGCAGTGTTATCTTCTGTAGCAACCCTCCGAACCTCGATCTCCCGGCGATCCACGATCTCCCTGATCAGGTGATACCGCCTCAAGATGTGTCTAGACTTCTGATGGAACCTGGGTTCCTTTGTTAAAGCTATAGCCCCGTTGTTGTCATAATATAAAGGTATTGGATCAACAATGGACGGAACCACCTGAAGTTCCGTCAAGAACTTCCTCATCCAGACTGCTTCTTTTGCGGCATCAGGAGCTGCGATACACTCTGCTTCCATTGTCGAGTCAGCAACGGTTTCCTGTTTAGAACTCTTTCAACAGACCGCCCCTCCATTGAGGGTAGAGACATAACCCGACATGGATTTGGAGTCATCCTTGTCACTCTGGAAGATGGAGTCAGCAAAGGCCTCGATCTGGAGGTCTTTTCCACCGTAAGCCAAAAACATATCCTTAGTCCTTCTCAGGTACTTCAGAATGTTCTTTACCGCTATCCAGTGCTTCTCCCCAGGGTTTGACTGATACCGGCTTACCACACTCAGTGCATAAGCTACATCTGGTCTGGTACACAACATTGCATACATTATAGAGCCTACCGCAGAAGCGTAGGGTATAATAAACATGCGATCCCTTTCCAAATTAGTCTTGGGAGACATCTCTTTGGAGAGGGCGATCCCGTGACAAGCCGGTAAATTACCGCGCTTTGAATCTTCCATACTGAATCTTTTCAGTATGGTGTCGATGTACCTGGACTGCGAAAGTCCCAACATTCTCTTAGATCTATCACGATAGATCTGGATCCCCAGAATGTAAGAGGCATCACCCAGGTCTTTCATGGAGAATCTGTGTGACAAGAACCCTTTGACAGATTGTAGCATAGGAATATCATTTCCTATCAAGAGAATGTCATCTACGTATAAAACGAGGAATACGACAGTTCGCGCTATAATCTTACTATAAATGCATGGTTCATCTGGATTTTTGATAAAGCCAAATTCTTTGACTGCCTCATCAAAACAGATGTTCCAACTCCGCGATGCCTGCTTTAGTCCATAAATGGACTTCAGCAAATTGCACACTTTTCCGCTGCTCCCACTCTGAATGAATCCCTTTGGCTGGTCCATATAGACACACTCCATTAAATTTCTATTTAGAAAAGCGGTCTTTACGTCCATCTGCCAAATTTCATAATCATGGAAGGCGGCAATGGCAAGAAGGATCAGAATGGATTTGAGCATAGCCACTGGAGAAAAAGTTTCGTCATAATCCAAACCAGGTCTTTGACGAAAACCCTTTGCAACAAGTTTAGCCTTATAGGTTTCAACTTGTCCATCTGCACCAATCTTCCTTCTGAAGATCCATTTGCAGCCTACGGGTTTTACCCCTTCTGGAGCAAAGTCCAAAGTCCATACTTTGTTGGTGTACATAGACTCCATCTCGGTTCGCATTGCATCTAGCAATTTTACTGAGTCAGTGCTCTGAATGGCCTGCTGGAAGTTAGTCAGCTCATCATTATCAATGATGCGATCCTCTCTATCCCCGTCTATGAGAAAACCGTAGTATCTCTCAGGTGGATGAGAAAGCCTACTACTCCTGCGGAGCGGTGCGGGAATGTCCTGTTCTTTTGAAACTTCTTGTTCTACCAAGCTTTCAGTAATAGCTTTTGTTTCTGGAATTTCTTCCAGTTCTATTATGCTCCCACTTGTTTCTTTTTCTAAGAACTGATGTTCCAGAAAGTGGGCATGACGAGAAACAAAAACTTTTTGTTCCTCTGCGTGATAGAAAAGATACCCCCTGGAGTTCTTTGGGTATCCCACAAACTTACACAGTACTGAGCGTGCCTCGAGTTTGTCCGCATGCTGCTTTTTGACAAAAGCTGGACATCTCCATATCTTCAGATATTGAAGATAGGGTTTCTTCCCACTCCATATCTGATTGGTGTGGTAGGCACAGTCTTGGTAGGAACCTTGTTTAAAAGATATGCAGCTTATTCTAGTGTAAAGCCCCAGAATGATCGCGGTAACTCAGCGTTACTCATCATGGAACGTACCGTATCCAATAGGGTTCGGTTCCGTCTCTCCGATACACCGTTGTGTTGTGGAGTGTATGGAAGAGTAAGCTGAGAGAGAATTCCATTCTTTTTTAGGTAATCCAGGAACTCGGCACTTAAGTATTCACCATCTCGATCAGATCTCAGTGCATTGATACTTTTGCCGGTTTGTTTTTCTATTTCATTCTTATATTCCTGGAATTTCTCAAAAGCTTCGGATTTATGCTTCATTAAGAAGACATGTCCATACCTAGAGAAATCATCCGTAAAAATAATGAAATAGGAAAAACCACTTCTTGCATGTGTAGACATTGAACCACACACGTCGCTGTGTATGAGTCCCAAGAGCGAGCTCGCTCTTACTCCGTGTCCAGTGAATGGAGTCTTTGTCATCTTTCCTTTGAGACATGATTGACAAGTTGCATAAGAATGATATTCGAACGGATCCAAATATCCTTCTTTATTTAACTTAGTTAACCTTGTCTCATTGATGCGACCCAGTCTACAATGCCATAAGAAAGCATGATTTAATTCTGGAGACTTTCTTTTGTGTGTATTCTGGATATTGAAAATCTGTGGTTGGTTTAATACGTATATACCATTGCTTAATGTACCCGACCCAATCAAAACATGATTAAGGTGAATGTTTACAATATTGCTTACAAATGCAAAATCATAACCTTCTTTAGACATTAAAGTTACAGATATGATATTACAAGTCGAACTGGGTACAAAATAATAGTTGCGCAAAACTAAAACATGTTCATCTGTCAATCCTAACTGATAGTCCCCCACAGACTCAACATCCATGCTTGCTCTGTTTGCAACTCTGAGGGTCATATCACCTGCCTTCAAAACCCTACGGCTTCTCATTGCCTGCAAAGAATTACGATATGAGATCCTGATGCGGTATCCAATACCCAGGAAGTAGAGTTGATTGACATACAGTTTTCAATAACTTACACACCTGAAGTCGAAGCCACAACTTGTTTCGGGTACTGGTCCTTGGCCTTCCAAGCCCTGCAATCTTTCTTCCAGTGTCCTTTCTTGTGAGAATAAAAGCATTCTTCCTTTCTCACAATCTATCCCGCTACCTTTGCTTTTCCCTTAGCTTCCACCTTACTAACACCGCCCCTTAGTTTGGTGGGGCCCTTCTTTTTCTTTCTTTTGGCTTTCGTGTTGGACCTAGAAGGGGAAGTTCCCCCAACAATCAAAGCGGGTGTTTCCCTAGCTTTCTGCAGGGTGCCCTCTGCACTGCTCAACATGTTGAGAAATTCTGGAAGTTCAACTTCTTTTCTTTGCATGTTGAAATTCAGGATAAACTGGGCGTAGGTGGAAGGAAGGGGCTGGAGAATCAAGTCAGTGTATAGCCCATTCTCTAACGTGGTCCCGAGGTCCGTGAGCTCCTCAATGTAGCCAATCATCTTCAGGACGTGTTTCCCTACAGATGATCCGACGACCAACCTCGCTTGAAACAGTTTCTTCGAGGTCTAGTATCTTGCGATACGGGATTGCTCTCCATATAGTTCTTCAGTATGGAGAAATATGGATTCAAGATCCATATCCTCGTGCCTCCTCTGATGTTCATTGTCTATAGAGGCAAGCACGAGGCACTTGGCCTTTGTGCTGTCAATCATCCAGGTCTTACGGATTTCCTTATCCGCGATACTGGATTCTGGACCTCGGACGGCGGGTGCCTTAGTGGTAAGGAGATAGCACAACTTGTCATAAGTGATTGCCATTTTGACATTCCTGAACCAATCTTTGTAGTTTGGCCCTGTCAGTATATTTTTTATCTAAAAGTAACTTAAGGCCCGTCATGTTGTATGGTTGCTGCAATTAGGAGAGAGAGAAGAAACACTTTAGCATGATGCACTTGCAAGTTTAGAGTGATTTTTAGTTTATCTAAACAGGATGGCTCCCACTGTTTCTCGAATCCTTCCTCAAACCATAAAAGAAGAATTAGTCAAGATTAATCTCACCGTAGAATACTTACCTAACCGTTCAGCCAGGCCGGTGTCGGTACTTCGAGGGAGGTTTTACGACGCTTTCGCGAAGTTCCTAAATTAAATAACCTCTTTTCCCTGTGGGCGTAGCCCCGCGAACACCTTTCTAGACACCTACTTGGTTTATAGCATTGATCGTTAAGTGAGAAAATTTCCCGAGGAGTAGCATATACTCACAGTAGGATCAGGATCCAAATATCATTGTGTGATAAAGTTGAAGGTATCCTACCAAAATTATCACACTCCAAATGGTATGCAACACTAGCAAGTTTCAGTTTCTTTAGAAACTCTCGATGTGGATTTTTGCCCTATGCTCTTATGACCTTGACGAAGGTCAACATATCATAAGTCACATGTCAAGTTCTACCCATCATTATCCAGGTTAATTTGAACCCACCCGTACATACCCTTAACGAAGGCCAAAACAGCAGTACGACTGTTCCAAACCAACGCATCTATCTATGCAACAGATAAATATTCGGTAGCTACCAATCATTATGCCTTAGCGAAGATCAAAATACATAGCTTGAATACTACTGAATATTTAACTGAAATGACGGAGGGCTACGAATGGTTTTGGCGAAACCGTGAACGTAGTGAACTTGATATAATCGAAGGAACCTGATAGCTTTTTTAAAAGGAGTGGTTTAAGCTCCGCATTTAAAAAGTTTTGCTGTTTTGAAAAAACCGAGTGGTTTTGAAATTGTTCCAACGATTCAACTTTGGTTTGTTTTCTTTGTATTAATACAATGCGTCCCATCAATTAATCCTACTATTGCAGAAAACAACGAAAATATGACGTACACTTATACCATCCGCATTCGTCACTGGGCCCCGTCATCACCCGTTAGGTTACTTAACTAACGACAGAGTGGGGGCTGGACTAGCGCGGATGCAAAACATAAGCAGCGCCTACTAGATATCATATATAGATATAAACATTCGTCAGATGCAATGATAGCCATTCCATAACACAGATTAACACATTGGATATACTAGGAATCCGCGCTTTGTTTGAGCCTGCAACGAAAGACGGATTACACGGTCGTGATGAATAGCCAAACCTCACCATAGACCCCTACGGGTGCGGCAAACTACCCATCAAATACCCGAAGTGAAGCAACCTCCCTCAACAAAGTGAGTAGGCCACTCGGCACTTCAAAATACCTGGTAGTTTGTGCACCCCACTTTGGTCTATCCTAGGAGCAAAAACAGTAAAAGAAATAATATACAATTGCGGCTACAACCTCATCCCGGATGTGCGGCCATGAAATAATATTACATCAATTTACAAATATTACATTGAATGAAAGATAAATAAACACTCATCTCACATCCCCGGCTATTCATCCACGACAATCCAACAAGTTCATATACACAATCCAACATTACGGATCACATATATGTACAACCCGCACTAATCGACGCATAGAGATTAGTAGACGTTTAGTACATATATAACATTACAGATATAATCCAATTAGCTAAAGTTTATAGAATTTCGATCAATATTCCAATTTGAAACTACCCCAAATACAACACTGTACTCAAAAGAATCTGGGCAGAAACAAAGTATCTGAAAAATCACAAAACTTCAAGCTGGACAATCTGCAGGAAAAACGAGTTGACTCCGAGTCGACTCGGCCGCGGATCCGCGGCGAAACCCATGGTTTCGCCGCGCTTCCGCGGCAGTCTGACCGAGTCACGAGCTCGTTTTTCTTGGATGTCCCTAAAAAAGCCTGCACGTATTTTTCAGGTCTCTGAAAATATTTTTAGACTTGTTTTAAAATCGGCAGAAAACACAAAATTTTGAGGTGTTTTGCGATTTTTTTCAGTATCGAAGTTCTAAAGACTTTTCTAACATGTTAGTTGTTATTTAACTAGGCTCTGATACCACTGTAAGTCTATGTTACCTACCCCGGTACTTTCGGGGAGGCGGAAGAGGTAAAAATCAAATTTTTATTTGAAGGAAACATAGACTAACCATGAAGGATCTTTGCCAAACAAAAACTAACAAACAAACCAAGAGTTTTAACTACTAGGTTAGATGGTTATACCTAGTTCTTGAACTCCTTCTCTTCTTGTTGTGGTCCTCCTAGTTGCTAGCTCCTTGGAGTGGTGTAGATGGCTCCTCCTTTTTGTCTTCTCTAGGTCAAAGAACGATCCACCCGAAGGCCTCTACCTTGAGCTTCTACCTCAACAATGAAGTAACTAGAGTGCTTGGCTTGCTACACTAAGAACCCTAGAGTGAGTAGAGAGGTATTTTGGTGGTTTGGTCTCAATTCCCTTGGATCTCAACACATGAGAGGTTAGGGTTTGAGAGAGAGGATGAAGGAGAGAGAGCTAGGAGAGAGAATGTATCATCATAGAATGAGAAGAGATAGCTCTCATATTAGCATATAAGAATAATAATTTTAGTTAACAAATATTGTGATGGTTGGTTTGATTTGACCATTATCATGTCACCATTAATGCTAAGCACATGCTTAACAAAACAAGAAGAAAAATATCTAAGTCAACATTGGTCAACTGTCAAATGGTCAATCCAAATAACCATAACACAATTATCACTAATTAAAACTATTAATCAAATTTCATCGTCTCATTAAGGTCTTAATCAAGTCAATGGTCAAAACCCTAATGAGGTGTCTCCTTCATCTGTCTTTGTCAACTGTATATACATACCCGCTTCCGCGTTTCAAAGAACACGAATGCAATGAGACTGAACCATACCAAAATCAAATACTAGGATCTGGTTTAAACCAAAGCCTACTAGTATCAACTGCCCGAACACCAAACGCGCACAAGTACGCATATGTGAACAAACCCCATCGTAATACCATGCAACATCTACTCCGCTTCGCTCAAAGGTGAACAACCCTCTGTGTGGGACTCTAAAGACTCGACACTACGCTGGCAGTGGGTTTAACCACAGGCCGCAAGCGGTACTAGCTGTACGTAACGGTCCCCAGGTAGATGCCAATAAGAAGACCGGTGAGGTGAACCCATCCGAACTCCTACTGAGCCTGATTGTGACAATCTCCGTACAGTCCGGTCTGTTCATCTAAGGGTATCGCATGTCGGGCCTAGGGGCGGTAAACGTCAGACCCCTAATAGAGGTACAAGTCGTGTCGGAGAGTATCCCAGAACACCCTGAGAAACTACTGGAAACACTACCAGTAAATCTCGCTTGCCCTGGCCAGGGACTTTGTGTAATGGCTCTCCTAGACACAGTGCGATATCAACCCCCAATATCGGGAGAGACGAATCTTGTCTAACCGTCACTGCCTCCAAGTGCTTCGGGACTGCACCTAACTACTACCTGTTTGCACGACTCAATAGAGCCGTGGTAGGGTAGTAATCTAAGAACAGTGGGAACACACTCGAAGCGAAGTGACAGTGTCAAGTCAACGGACTAAGCTGTACTCATGTCACCTGGGAACTGATAATTGACGATAGGTATAATACCAAACAACAGTTCCCAGTGAGTCCTGTCCAGTGTACTCGTAACCTAACGAGCACCTGCATACTATCTCTGTTGGATATATATATGCCCTAGAGGCCATTATGTGATAGTGGATGTATTTATACTTGTATATATATTCAGTGTAGATTCTTGCTCGACATGATAGTATGCTATCTGGTTCTTCTTTATCTGACATGTTGATTTGATCATGCTTTTATTCATTCATACATACTGATAAAGCCCTGAGGATATCGGTTTGACTACTGTGATTATGATGGAGATAATACTAGTGGGACATCTGTAGTTTATAAGCATATCCTGGAATGTCCCTAGTCGTAGGTATATCGAGATGGGGCATTGATATACCAGAGTAGACTAGCGTATATGATACTGGACCCATACGATGGGCGATGAATGTTCCCACATTCATCGATGTTTGACATCGAGATCATATACGGGTGCTCAGTGGTGACTGGGTACACTGGACGGACTCACTGAGAACTCCTATATGGAATTATATCTATCGTCGGATATCAGTTCTCAAGTGACACTGGTACAGGTTAGTCTGTAGACCCGAGATCGTCATAGAGTCTTGTGTGCTCTCCCACTGTACTTTGATTACCACCCTACCACGGCTCTACTGAGTCGTGCAAACAGGTGGCCGTTGGGTACAGTCCCGAGACACACGAAGGCGATGAGCGATAGGAGGGGTTTCGTCTCTCCCGGTATTGGGAGTTGATGCTGTGCTGTGCTCGACTGGTTATATCAGTAAGTCCCTGGCCAGGGCTACTGAGATTTACTGATAAGTGTTATTAGTAGTTTCTCGATCTGTTATAGACCATTCACCGGCACGACTTATTGAGTTATTGGGGTCGACGTTACCATCCCTAGACTCGATATGCAGCATATCTGATGAAGAGACCGGACTGTACGGTAGTGTTGCCGGTTGGCTCGACGGGAGTTGTAGCAGGTTCGCTTGTTTTCTTCTGATCGCTCAATACCCGGGTGACCGTTACGTTTAGCTGACCGCTTGCGGCTTGGGGGTGCTTGATATGATCATCACCCACTGCCGGCGTATTGACGAGTCTCAGAGTCGCACAAAGGAGTTACCTAGTCCAGGCGAAACGTTGTGGTGCGCGTATGCGATATGCGCATGGACCCAGTTAAAATGCGCGTATGAGATACCGTATATTAATTGGGCGGCTTGCTTTTGGTCGGGTCGTATGTGATATGACCGGATTGATAAATCAAGTGTTGATTTATCATTTAACCATTAGCTTCTCACTAGAAATCCTATCTTGTTTCTTTTGGATGTATGCATGCATGTATGCATTCATTCTTGTTCATGCACATATGGATGTGCATGCACACATGCATACATACATCATTCTATCATGGTTGTTTATACATAGAAAATGGTGGCAATATAAGACTCACACCATGGTTTATATTATGGATTATTATTTCTATTTATGCTAAAACAAAAGAAAAGAGATAAGATTAATTCATGGATTAGTTTCTACACTCTTCTTTTGACCTAACCATGTTCACCTACCTTTTGACCATGATTTAATCTTTCTCTTGTGTTTTAACTAAAGGAAAATATAAATATCCATAAAAGATAACCATGGTTTGAGATGAAGAGGGAAAAATATATATACTTGTATTTTTCATTTTCTCATTAGAGTTTATCTTCTCTTCTTCTTAAAAAAGCCATCATCTTCTTCAACCTTGATCTCTTGCTCTCTAGATCTTTCAAGTGAGAAAAATACTCAAAAAGATAGGATTTTGAAGTGATAAAGAGAATCACAACACCATTCTACACAAGTCTAGCCCACTTGTTTAGAGTGTTAGCTTCATTTCATCCTCTTGATAAAGTGAAGTTGCAAGCTTGGACAAAGGAGCTTCGGGTGGATCGTCGTGGACGTTAGAAGACTTCAAGCTAATCGTTTTCCAACTCTCAAGTGGCCAAGGAGTCTAAAAAGGGGAGCTACAAAGGTTGTACTCTCAAAACCCTAGCCTTTGTTACATGTATTATTATGAAACCCTAATTTTTCTAGGATAGATCCTTTGTATGCTTACTTAGCACCATAAAAATTTGATCTTTTTGACATGTGATGCTTCCAAACCTCTCATAGGGTGCTAGGTAAACCCAACATTGGTATCAGAGCCGACCTAGAACATTAGTCGATACTTTAGCGAAGTAAAAACTCCGATCGAACCGAAATACGGAATTACGGGACACTCTCTGGACATTTTTTAAAATCTGTTATTTTTCAGAATTAAAAATACTTAAAAAATACAGCAGGTAAATATAAGACCAACAGTAAAATTCGAAGCCATGAACAGTACACATGACCGCGGAACCGCGGCCCAAGCTTGCTTAGGCCGCGGCTCCGCGGCCATACAGATGGTCCATTACCTAATTTTTGTACAGTGTTTTTCCCTACCTGCTTGTATATATTTTGAGTATGTTTAATCTGAATCTACTGTTGAATGTTCTGGGGGTGGTTTTGAGTTCAATGATTCGATTGGAATTTTAACTTCTTGTCCTTCCGGATAACTAGAAAGTATTGAATTGTTCGAACGGGTGTCGTTTGCTCACTTTTCATGGGGTTTAAATCTTTTGGAGATACGTGCAAGTTCTGTGGTTGATCCTCTAGAAGACAACAAACCTTAACTCGATTATGTGACCGTCTTGAACTGCCCTTTGAAACCTAGGGTTTGGGGCAGTACGGCGTGCCACATGTGAGGCGTTGGCTTGACCCTTCTACGGCTGGACCGCTACTACTGTGACACACTCCGGATTTTTTGAACTCCGCTCAAGTGTTGAGCTTCAGGGAATTTTGGGTATTTGATCATTCGGTCGAAAACTTTATTACTGTCTATTTATCTGGAATGTGATACAATATGTGGAATTCATATAGTTTAGGCATGAAATACGAAGTATGTGATATTTCACATTTATGATATCTAAAGAGAATGTGGATTCCAAATATTGTAGTTTTACACTTTCTTTTCGGTGACCGTAAGTGTAGTATGTTCGATATCGCCGGTTTCGTTGCTATACATCAACGACAATCGGGGTACGCATACTTACTTACGTTGATGATATATGATATTATGTGTTGCTGAGATATGATGTGCAGGATTGGCGCGATCGAATAGCCGGGGTTTTTTTTTATGTGAGATGAGAGTTTTATATTTTCATTCATGTAAATTCAAATGTAATGTAATATTCTTTTATTTGGGGCACTTCCGGGTTGAGGTTGATGTCACCAGTGTTGTATATTATTTACTTTTCCGCATTAGGATAGACCCAAGGAGGGGAGCATAAGTGACCGGGTTCTGGGGTTCAGTGGGAGGCCATCTCGAGGAGTCGAGACCGGGTCTCCTAAACTCCAGGATTGGTAGGGTCGCTTGCCGCTCTCGTAGGGGTCTAGGGATGTAGGCTTGGCTATTCATCGCGACCGTGGAATCCGTATTTTCTATTGTTGGCTAAATACTAAATACGGACGTCCTAGTATATCCCACATTATATATATGTTTCTGCTGCCTGTGTTCTGAGATATCTGAGACGAATGATATATTATATATGAGATATATAGTAGACGTTGCTTATGTTTTGCACCCGCGCTAGTCCCGTCCCGGTATGCCGTTAGTTAAGTAACCTAACAGTGCATAACGGAACATTGTGGCGAATGCGGATGGCATAAGCGTACGTGTTATTTTGGTTTCTTTTCTGTGATTGGCTTAAGGACTTAAATGATGGGATTACATTAATATGATTAATGTAAAGAAAATAAACCTAAAAAGATGTTGTAGAATCGGATTTGAAAACCACTTGGCTCTTTATGAAAAAGCTATATTTCAAAACTACAGAGCACAAGCCACTCCTTTTGAAAACCATTTGATTCTACGACGATATCAAGTTCAAAGCGTTAAAGATTTTCTTAAAAATCATCCGCAACCCTCCGTCATTTTAGGAAGTAGAGTACTTAGTATTCGTGCTACGTTTGTTGACTTTAGTTAAGGCGTAGTGTACGGTAGCTAAGTGATGTCTTCCTACACTGCATATGATGCAGATTAATTAGGACATTCATGCGACTTTGTTGACCATAGTTAAGGATCATATGGGTGGGTCTAATTGATCAAGAAATGACGGGTTGAACTTGACTGGTACTTATGATTTGTTGACCATAGTTAAGGTCATAAGTACTAGGGGTAAAAATCACATCGGGAATTTCAAGTGTTGAGATTTGCAATGAGATTGCATACCTTCCATGTGATGGTTGGATCCCGATCCCACTGTGGGCAATAGTTGCCCCTAGGAGAGTTTTGCAGTTTGCAATTAGCTAACTCATTAGGTGTCTAGAAAGGTGTTAACGGGGCTACGCCTATGGGAAAACGAGATTTACTTTAATTAGGTCCGTGCGAAAGCACGGGGAACCTCCCTCAAGTACCGACACTGGCCTGGCTGAACGGTTAGCGAAGTTGTAGACTGTAATTAATCCTGGCTAGTTTTCTTTTTAAGGTTTGAAAGAAAAACTCGATTAAAGCAGTGGGAAACATCGATTAGACAAGATAATAACCAATCTGATCTATGCAAGAGCTTTCGCTGAGTGTATTCTTTTCTCTCTCTTAATGGAAGATACCAATGACTGGACTCAAGCTTCTACTAGATAAAAACAAATTAAATGAGACCAATTATAAAGACTGGTTGAAGAATCTGAAAATAGCCTTGACTTATGATAAAGTATCATATGTCCTCACGGCTTCAGCCCCGCCCACCCCAGGTCCAAAATCCTCAGTTGCGGACATTGAAGTCCGCAAGACATGGGATGCTGACTGTGCCACGGCCAAATGCCTCGCGCTTGCATCGATGGACAATACACATCAAAAGCAGCACGAGAATATGGACATTCAAACCATATTCCTCCATACAAAGGAGTTGTTTGGAGAGCAATCCCGCGTATTACGATACGAAGTATCAAAGAAATTGTTTCAGATGCGAATGGCCCCTGGCACACCGGTAGGAGACCATGTTCTGAAGATGATAGCTCTTATAGAAGAGCTTGAGGACCTTGGATGGACAATGGACAATGAACAATATACGGATATTATTCTGCAGTCCCTCCCCTCCACCTTTGCTCAATTCATAGTTAACTTCAACATGCACGGCATGGAGAAGGAACTACCTGAACTCCTTAATATGTTAAGGAGTGCAGAGAGCACTATGAAATCATTGAAAACTCCTGTTATGACTATTGGGCAATCTTCTTCTTCTGGCCCAAAGGCTAAGGCCAAAGGAAAGAAAAAGAAGAAGCCCACCAATCCTAAGGGTGGAGTTAAAAAGGTGAAGGGAAAGGAAAAGTCCAAAGCTGGAGACTCGGGGAAAGGTGAATGTTTTCATTGCCACAAGACAGGACATTGGAAGCGCAACTGTACGGAGTACTTGAACCTCAAGAAGAACCATGGGGATGCTTCCGCTTCAGGTGTGTTTGTGACAGAAAACTGTTTTTCAATAAACTCTGCTTCCTGGGTATTAGATACCGGTTCAGGTTCTCACATTTGCAATTCTATGCAGGAGCTGAGAAATAGCAAAGTTTTGAAGATAGGTGACCATACTCTCCGCGTTGGAAATGGTTCCAATGTACATACAGTCGCAGTGGGAGAGTATCACTTGGGGTTGCCATCTGGGTGTATATTGGTTTTGAACCCATGTTATTTTATACCAAGTATGCTATGTAATATAATATCTGTTTCTTTGTTAGACAATGAAGGATATAATTTTGTATTGCAGAACAATGTTATGAACATTTACCTAAATCAAATGTTGGTTGGGTATGGTACACTTAATAACGGGATATACGTCCTAAATCAACACACAGTTTTCAGTATACAACACACTAAGAAAAGAAAACTTTCAGAAATAAATGAAGCTTTTCTTTGGCACTGTAGACTTGGTCATATTAACGAAACAAGACTAAACAAGTTACACAAAGATGGATATTTAAACCCTTTTGAATATAAATCTTATGCGACTTGCCAGTCTTGTATCAAGGGTAAAATGACAAAAACTCTGTTTACCGGACACGGAGAAAGAGCTACCCAGCTCCTAGGACTCATACATAGTGATGTATGTGGTCCAATGTCTACACAGGCTAGAGGCGGTTTTTCATACTTCATTACGTTCACTGACGATTTCTCAAGATTCGGTCATGTATTTTTATTAAATCACAAGTCCGAAGCTTTCGAGAAATTCATTGAATATAAACAAGAAGTAGAAAAACAAACCGGCTTGAGTATTAAGATGCTTCGATTAGATCGAGGTGGGGACTACCTTAGTACAAAATTTGCAAACTTCCTAAAAGAGAATGGGATTCTCTCTCAGCTCACTCCTCCTTACACACCACAGCACAACGGTATGTCTGAACGACGGAATAGGACCCTATTAGATATGGTCCGATCCATGATGAGTGATGCTGAGTTACCCGTCTCATTTTGGGGGCATGCATTGGAGACTGCAGCATTTCTCCTGAACAGAGTTCCAACCAAAACCGTGTCTACCACGCCATATAATATATGGTATGGGAAGAGACCATCTCTTAAGAGAATTAAGATTTGGGGTTGCCCGGCCTATGTTAAAAAGCAGAATCCGGACAAACTCGAGACACGGTCGGTCATGTGTAACTTTGTGGGATATCCAAAGAACTCATATGGATATCTATTCTACCTCAAGGAGGAACAAAAGATATTTGTTTCTCAGCATGCCACATTCTTGGAAAAAGAGTTTTTCACAGATAAAGATGATGGCAAGGTGGTGGATCTAGAAGAGGTTCTAGAGACACAAACTACAAATGACGATTTGGTTGAACCGGCTGTTGCAATAGAAACTGAGGAACCTCGGCCACTCCGTAGGTCTGGTAGGACTTCTCGCCCACCGGAGAGGTACTACGGTTTCTTCATTGATGGTGACGGAGAAGACTGCATCATGGATGATGATGATCCTACCAGTTTTCAGCAAGCTATCACGAGTGGAGACTTTGTGAAGAGGCTGGATGCCATGAGATCGGAAATGGAGTCTATGTACACCAACAAAGTATGGACTTTGGACGTTGTACCCCCTGGAGTAAAACCTGTGGGGTGCAAATGGATCTTTAAAAGAAAGATTGGTGTAGATGGGCAGGTAGAGACCTATAAGGCGAGACTTGTGGCGAAGGGTTTTCGTCAAAGACCAGGTTTGGACTATGACGTAACTTTTTCGCCCGTAGCCATGCTTAAATCCATTCGGATCCTACTTGCTATTGTTGCTCACTACGACTAGGAAATTTGGCAGATGGACGTTAAAACAGCATTTCTAAATGGAGATTTAGAAGAATGCGTTTATATGGATCAGCCAGAGGGCTTCATTGACAGTAGGAGCAGCGGGAAAGCATGTAGATTGCTTAAATCCATATATGGGTTAAAGCAGGCATCACGGAGTTGGAACATCTGTTTCGATGATGTTATCAAAGAGTTTGATTTCATCAAAAATCCAGATGAACCTTGTGTTTATAAGAAGGCTGTAGGAAAAGCTGTCACATTCCTCGTATTGTACGTGGATGACATTCTTCTGATAGGAAATGATATTCCTATGCTACAGTCGGTCAAATCTTTCTTATCACTAAGGTTCTCCATGAAGGACCTGGGTGATGCCATATACATCCTGGGCATAAGGATCTATAGGGATAGATCCAAAAATTTATTGGGATTGTCCCAAACCAGGTACATCAACACCATCCTAAAAATGTTTAGTATGGAAGACTCCAAGCGGGGTGCCTTACCCGCTTGCCATGGGGTCACTCTCTCCAAGGAATCTTGCCCAAAGACCGATGAAGAGAGAGCTCGCATGAGCATTATACCCTATGCTTCGGCAGTAGGATCTATAATGTATGCGATGCTATGTACACGCCCAGATGTAGCTTATGCACTTAGTGTTGTAAGAAGGTATCAATCCAACCCAGGGGAGAATCACTGGACAGCTGTGAAGAACATTCTTAAGTACTTACGAAGGACTAAAGAATTGTTCTTGGTGTATGGTAATAGAGATCTCCAAATGGAGGCCTTTACCGATTCGAGCTTCCAGAGCGATAAGGACGACAGCAAATCTATCTCTGGGTTTGTATTTACCCTCAATGGAGGGACGATAAGTTGGAAGAGTTCCAAATAGGATACCGTTGCAGACTCTACGATGGAAGCTGAGTACATTGCTGCAAATGATGCCGCCAAGGAAGCCGTCTGGATGAAGAAGTTCGTCTCGGAGCTAGGAGTAGTTCCAACCATTATTGATCCAATACCATTGTATTGTGATAATAATGGGGCTATGGCGTTAGCCAAGGAGCTCAGGTCCCATCAGCGGTCCAGACACATCCTGAGGCGCTTTCATTTGATCCGGGAGATAGTAGATCGTCGCGAGATCGAGATTAAGAGAGTAGATACAAAGAATAACGCCGTGGATCCATTCACCAAGGCCCTCCCTCAGCCGCAGCATGAGCGACTTTTTGAGATATTGGGTATGAGATACGCCAATAACTGGCCTTAGTGCAAGTGGGAGATTGTTGGATATATGTATGCCCTAGAGGCCATTATGTGATAGTGGATGTATTTATACATGTATACATATTCAGTGTACATTCTTGCTCAACATGATAGTATGCTATCTAGTTCTTCTTTATCTGACATGTTGATTTGATCATGCTTTTATTCATTCATACATACTGATAAAGCCCTGAGGATATCGGCTTGACTACTGTGATTATAATGGAGATCATACTAGTGGGACATCTGTAGTTTATAAGCATATCCTGGAATGTCCCTAGTCGTAGGTATATCGAGATGGGGCATTGATATACCAGAGTAGACTAGCGTATATGATACTAGACCCATACGATGGGCGATGAATGTTCCCACATTCATCGATGTTTGACATCGAGATCATATACGGGTGCTCAGTGGTGACTGGGTACACTGGACGGACTCACTGAGAACTCCTATATGGAATTATATCTATCGTCGGATATCAGTTCTCAGGTGACACTGGTACAGGTTAGTCTGTAGACCCGAGTGTAGGGTTCCTAGGCACTCTCAAGTGGTCTCACAAGGCATCAACCATGCCAATTTCAAAAATTATGGGTGCCGAGAAACCCTAATACGGATCGTTGACTAGAAGTTTAGGCGAAAAGATAATCTAGTTAACTACTTAACTAAAAGTTAGATGCTACAACCTTTGTAGATCCGGTTCTCCACTTCCTTAGCTCCACATGGGTGTCCTCTCGCTATCCATCATGAATCCCGAACTCAATCGTCGGCTTCATCGGAGAAACGGGCGAGCTAGGTCGTTGGCTTCGTGTCAAAGACGATCTACGTCGAGGCATCACAAGTTCAAGCTCCGACTTCACAAAGTTGTGAAACTTGTGAAGAAAACACCCAAAACAACTTGGCAAGAGGTAGAGGGTGAAGAAATAGGAGGTGGGTTCACTTTAGAATTGGATTTCTCTCACTAGAACTCAAGTTGCCATTGATGGCATCAAGGTTTCTATCTTGAAGAAGAAGGAGAAGATGAAGCTAGTTTTATGATAAGTTATTTAAAATGAAAAGAAAAATTCATACTTATCATAATCTAACTAGGGTTAAGTGTAGAGAATAAACCATGGTCATTTGGAGAGTTAGGGTTAAGCATGAGGACAAGAATGGTTGCAAAAGTCAAGGCTTCATGAAGCTTCAACTAATGACAAAAGAAAGCCACCATTCTCTTTAAATCATTTCCAAATAAATAAATGAACAAATAAATAAATAAATAAATGAATATGTAAAACCCTAATTATCAAATTAACCATGGTTTAATTCTACACATTTAACCAAATGATCAAGTATCATCAAACATGATACAAAAATGTGCACAAAAGCATATCACATATACAATGTGCATCAAGTGAGAAAAATCCGTTTAAAGTGAACCAATACTAGTTAATGTAAAGTAATATATCAAATATATAATTATACATTAAATCATTAAATCAACACTTGATTCAATGATCCGGTCATGTCGCACATGACCGACTAGTATTCAATGTATCGGCTTATCGAATCGATCTTCGATTCGATAACTAGGTTATATCACATACAACCAATCGAAACATTAATCACGAGAATCAAATACGGTATCACATACACGCATTATTCTCGGTCCCGCACATATCTCATATGCGCTCATATTTCGTTTCGCTTGAGCCAGGAAACCTCTGTGTAGGACTCTAAAGACTCGTCAATACGCCGGTAGCAGATGATGATCATATCAAGCACCCACAAGCCGCAAGCGGTCTGCTAAACATAACGGCCACTCGGGTATTGAGCAATCAGAAGATCGACGAGCTAGCCCGGTCACACTCCTGCGAATCCGACCAGTAACACTTACCGTACAGTCCGGTCACTTCGTCTGATATGTCGCATATCAAGTCTAGGGGTGGTAAACGTCAGACCCCAATAACCCGATAAGTCATGCCGATGTGAGGTCTATAACAGTTCGAGAAACTACTGGTAACACTTACCAGTAAATCTCAGCAACCCTGGCCAGGGATTTCCGGTTATAGCCAATCGAACACAGCGCAACATCAACTCCCTATACCGGGAGAGACGAATCCCCTCCTATCGCTCATTGCCTCCATGTGATTCGGGACTGTACCTAAAAGCCACCATTTTGCACGCCCTCTTGGACGTGGTAAGGTGGAAATCAAAGCACAGTGGGAACCACACAAGACTCTATGACGATCTCGGGTCAACAGACTACTCTGTACCAGTGTCACCAGAGAACTGCCATCTGACGTAAGGTATAATACCATCTGGGAGTTCTCGGCGAGTCCGTCCAGTGTACCCAGTCTCTACTGAGCACCCGTATATCATCTCTGATGTCAAACACCGATGGATATAGGATCATCCATCGCCCATCTGTATGGGTCGAGAAGGTATACGCTAGTCTACTCTGGTATATCGATGCCCCATCTCGATACACCCACGACTAGGGACTTTGAAGGATGTACTTATGGACTACCATGTCCCCACTAGTATGATCCGCATCATAGTCCAGGTAGTAAAGTACACATCCTAAGGGCTTTACCAACATGTAACAGAGAGACAATCAGTGTACACGTTAAGGTAAAGAGCAACCAGATAGCATACTATCATGTCGAGCAAGAAAGTCCTCCCTATATATGTCCAAGCATCCACTACAATATACATCCTATGTATAGTATTGGCCTCTAGGACATACATATAACTAACAATCTCCCACTTGCACTAGGGCCATCTGATAGCAGTGGTTGTAGTATCTCATACTCAACCATCCCATAAAAGTCTCTCTCTGGGAAAAGGCCTTTGTGAGTGGATCCGCCGTGTTGTTCTCTGAGTCTACTCTCCTAACCTCGATCACCCTGGAGATCAACCATCTCCATGATCAGGTGACACTGCCTTAGAAAATGTCTGGATAGCTGATGGGACCGGCGTTCCTTGGCATAAGCCACAACTCCATTGTGACACAATGGGAGGAACAAAGTTCATCTCATGAACTAATATACACCCAGACTGCCTCTTTGGTAGCATCTTAAGTAGCAATGTATCCAGCCTTTATCGTCTAGTATGCCACGGTATCTAGCTTGGAACTCTTCCAACATACCGTCCCTTTTACTGAGGGTAAAGACAATGCCTGTGACTGACTCTCAGTCGTCTTTATCAACCTGGAACCATTCCAGTGATTCTCCCCAGGATCAATTGATACTGTCTCACTACAACTAGTGAGAATCCTAACATCTATTTAGATCTATCTCATAGATCCAAAACCCAAGATTTAGGAGGTATCACTTTGATCCTATATAGAGAATCATTGTGATAGGCGGAGATTGACCGAGCGTAGCATAGGAAACTCCTTCCCTATCAAGAGTATGTTATCCACATACTCTATGAGGATCACCACCATACTCCCTACTACCTTTTTGTTTATACAAGGTTCATCTACCATTTTGATGATGTCAAACTCTTTGACTAATCCATCAAAACAGATGTTCCAACTCCGCGATGCCTGCTTTATCCTATAAAGCATCTTGCACACGTTTCCGCTGCTCCCACTGTCTACGAAGCCCTCTGGCTGTGTACTTATAGACGCTCTCTTCTAAAACATCATTTAAAAAAGCAGTCATAGCACCCAACCGCCAGATATCGTAGTCATGGTATGTAGCCATGGCAAGTAGGATCTGGATGGACTTAAGCATAGCCACTTGAAATGGTTTCATCATAATCCACGCCTGGTCGATGACGAAAACCTTTAACAAGTCTAGTCCGCATTTCTGCTATCGACTTCGAAGTCGGTGCTTCTTCATCTTAATTTTTGCTTCCACCTACATCGACCGAGATGGACGATTCTCCATCAGATTATAATACCACCCTGCCACCACCCGTCGGTGCGTAGAATCCACCGCGTATCTCTCTCCAAGAAAGATGTTACCCCATGCGCGGACCCCTTCCTACCTTTCTATCTATTCCACCAGCCAATAGGGATAATTTTGAAATTAAACCCCACTTCATCAAACTGTTGCCCAAATTTCACGAGCCTGAATCCGAAGACGCATACGTTTTTATAAACAAATTCGAAAACGTATGCGCAATGATGGGTACGTCACAACTGTCTGTGGATGCTGTGCGCTTACGTCTTCTCCCTTTTACTTTGTGCGATCTAGCAGAAAAATGGCTTTATAACACTGCCTCACATTCTACTGCCAAATGGGATGAATTCGTTGTAGTATTCCTTAAGAAATTTTATCCCAATCATAAGACCGCCCGCGTTCGAAGCGGGATTAACCAGTTTACCCAATTTCCTAATGAACCATTTTGGAAATGTTTTGAACGGTTCAAGGATCTTCTTTTACAATGCCCTCATCACGGAATCAATAGATGGGACCTTTGTTGCATTATATATGAGGGTGTTGATCTAGCAACAAAACAGATGCTTGAAACCATGTGTCAATGTCATTTCCTATCTAAAGATGATGGTGAAGCTTGGCAATTTCTGGAAAATCTCGCAGAACAAACCCTACAGTGGGAAAGCGTTAGACCTGCATCGTCTAGGGGAGGTATCCATCAGCTCGATATTTCCATCGCAGTGCAAACCGAAATGGCCGCGATACAAAAGAAACTCGATGCTATAGAAAACAATGTCTCTTCAGCCCCCCTAAACCAATTTACGTTCCCCAAAACCGTGTGTGGTTGATGTTCCAACCCATCACATCTAACGAAAGAATGCCTTTTGAATCCACCATTTCAAGGTCAAGAACAAATTAATGCTATTTTTCAGCAACGACCTCGAAACGATCCTTATTCTTCCACATCTAATCAAGGATAGAGGAATCATCCTGATTTTTCTTGGAACCAAAACCAAAACCAAAATCAAAACCAGTTCCAAAGCAATTATCAAAGATCTCCTCCACAGCAACAACAACCACACCCACAGAGTCAGCACCCCTTTCATTCGCAACCTTTTCAAAATCCGGCCAACAATTCTACACCTTATAATAATTCTTTCCAAACGGCCGATAACGAATACTCATCAGCACTCGAACGAAGCGTGGATATGTTTATTAAACATTCCATGCAATCGACAGATGAAATAAAGTCTTCTATCCAATCATTAACACAGACCACCACCTCCCATGGTGAAAGTATAAAATCGATAGAGGCACAACTTGCACAAATAAATGCTGCGATGAGTGCGAAAGAAAAAGGAAAACTTCCATCTCAACCTATACCTAATCCTGGCTACTCACAAAGTTATAATGTGAGTGCTGTTACCACATTGAGATCATGAAGAGTGTTGGATAACAAAGTGGGTGAACACGTTGATGACGTTGATGATATTAATGATACCCCGGCTTCTACTTCTTCTCCTATTTCGTCTAGTCTACCACCTTCTTTCGAGCCTATTCTCCGTTTTCCCCAAGGCTCGAACACTCAGCCCACTTCCCCGAGCTAACCTAAAACAATCCCAACTCCAATTCTGGGATCCATTCCATCCCCACAATCCTTTTCAATGTTGGACCCAACCCTTATGATAAAGCACCTTATCCAAACAGGTTAAGGGGCAACAGACCAAGTTCACAAATGGAGAAGATTGTTAAATTTTTTAAGCAAGTTAATATAAACATTCCTCTCCTAGATACTATTCAACAAGTTCCTTCTTATGCAAAAATTATAAAGGACTTGTGCACTAGGAAGAGAAAAACTCAAGTGCCTAAAAAAGTTTTCTTAGCGAGTAATGTAGGCACTGCTTTTACCCAACAATTACCCAAGAAATGAAAGAATCCCGGAAGTCCTACCATATCTATTTCGATTGGGGATAAAGATATCAATCGTGCTATACTCGATTTAGGCGCTAGTGTTAACTTGCTTTCGTATTCTGTGTATGAGCAATTAGGGATCGGAGAGTTAAAACCGGCGTACTGCACTCTTCAGATGGCCGATTGATCTATCACCCAACCTAGGGGTGAGCTAGAGGATGTGTTAATCAAAGTCGGGGAATTTATATTCCTTGTGGACTTTATCGTTATGGATACATAGCCTGTATCGAACCCACGAAACCAAATTCCGGTGATTTTAGGTCGACCTTTTCTTGCGACTTCCAACGCAATAATCAATTATCGAAACGGTTCTATGACCCTATCCTTCGGGAAGATATCAATTGAGCTTAACATTTACAAGTTGGGAAGTGAACCCTCTGAACGCTATGCTCATGTATTATCTGTCGAAGTGATAAATTTCGACAGCACTGAATTTGAACAGCTTCACGATTTTGATCTTGACTCCGTTAGTACGTTGTTGTTTGACCCTGCTATTTGTTATTCATATACGGACACTTCTATCGAGCTGTCCGGGTCAACATCTAACGCTGACTATGAACCTTTTATGGAGTCCGAGTATCATCTCATTTTTTCCGATGAGATTATTATTCGGGATATCGATGAAAGGTTTGAAGAAATTTTCGCTGAAGAACTCGCATTCTTAGAAAACATAGGTGTTGTGATGAATCAACCTCAACACAAAGAAGTTAAACCACCACCCCTTCTTCTTATCAATACCAAGAATGCGAGTAATCCATCATCACTGTTTTGTCTCTATAAACCGAGACGTAAACACGTTCTATTCCACCCCTTATCCCCTTCCCATTTCTTCACGTCGACAAGTGACGTGTTCTTCTACAATTGTTCATATCATAATATTGCATTTTATATTCTCTATTCTTGCGCGTTTTATAAATAAACATGTGCTTTTTGACGCATGTCTGCTGCATATTACAGGATAGAGGTTCTTGGACAGAAAACAGTGAAAACGATGAAAAGACGATGCAAAAGAAGGACTTTTGACCAACAAGTAGAAGGATC
Organism: Agapanthus africanus; assembly: GCA_030015575.1. Lineage (NCBI taxonomy): Eukaryota > Viridiplantae > Streptophyta > Magnoliopsida > Asparagales > Amaryllidaceae > Agapanthus > Agapanthus africanus. Next base: position 400,568,778 of record CM057349.1, on the reverse strand, counting down.
CTAGTAAAGCCTAGACGAAGAACAATTCACAACTGTACAAGGCGACGCATGGTCCGAAATGTCAAAGGAAACAGTTAAAAGACCACTACAAGTTTCACTGAAAGATCTGGAGAAAACCCAGAAGCCAAATAAAGAAAAGAACTATAGAAATAGAAAGCCCAAAGCATCAAGAATAAGCCCACAAAATTTGATCAGACAACCTCACCAAAGGGCCGCGGAACCGCGGCCCTACCCCCACATATGCCGCGGTTCCGCGGCCTCCTGATGCATGTGTCGGTGCAGGAAAATGGTGGCGGTGCGTCGGTGCGTAGGTTGGGATTTTTCGTGGGTATATTTGTAATAGCACATGCGCGAGAATTTGTAACCCTAGTTTTCCTATTTCCTTATAAATATGTAATCAAAATATTGTAATAAGGATGCTCTTTTCAATAAATAAAATTCAGATTCTTTGGAAGATTAAGAGCATCATTTCTTGTAAGTTCTTTTTAATTTTCTGCCTTAGTTTATTAATTTCTTGCCCTAGATTAATTCATTCTTTGCCCTAGCTTTCTAATTTAATTCTTGCTTTAGATAAATCATTCCTTTGCCCTAGTAATCTAGTATAAAATCTTTTAAACTGTAGTAGGTAAGTAATCTTAAAATGGTGTTTTTAATAGATCCCCTAATGAGCGAGTAATTCCTCGCTTGTTAGGGTTAGGAATAAGGGAGGGATTGAGAGATGAATATCTCTCATCTCTTTCAAGCCCAATAATTTGTAATAACTAGAACTTCATGCACGCATGCACGATCCACTCCCTACGGCACCCTACCTACGAGGTAACGGTGAAACTGTAGTATAAAGACCGGACATGCATGACTCCATGAAGGTTAGAGCAATTAATAGGAAAGGACGGACAAGGATCTAAAGGAAGAAACTTTGTTTCTTCCCAATCATCCTAATCCCCTTTACTAATAATTGTTATAACTTCTAAAAAGATTTAATTGAGGGCATTGAAAGAGGTGTGGATATTAATCTTATCAAACTCACCTTAGACCTAATCCTAGCAAGTTTCTTGATCATCGTACAACTTAGTTTTTAGATTCAATTAAAAGACCAAACAACCATTGGAATTAGCTCGTAAGAACACTTAGGAAAATTACACATCCCTGTGGACCGACCCGTATTCACCGGCTAGCTGCAAAGCAACGCCGTTTCTGATTGCGGTAAAATATTTTTGATCGTTAAAATCCTACACTAAATCAAATGGCGCCGTTGACGGGGATGGCGTAAAATTTCCTTTTTGTAATTTCGGGTTGATATAAATTTTAAAAATCATAAAAATCTGAAAATATAATAAGTACAAAATTTTTTTATTAATCTTTATCTGTTTGAAGGGTTTATCTTTTGAATTTTGCAGGAACAACAAAGAATCTCGAATCTGGAAATTTACAGAGGGCAAAACAGAAATTGATATATCAGAACAGAGGAGGATTGGAACAAAGAAGCGGCCGAATTTTTCTGAGAAGACGATCGTTCCACCCAACCGCGGAACCGCGGCTCAGGAGCGCCCCAAACCGCTGTTCCACGGCTGACACGTGTCATCTTTGCGCGAAATCTCCTCGGTTTGTTTTATTGTCTCCTCCTCTGCCAACCTAAATATATCTTTTGCAAAATTTTCTGCAGGATTTCTTTGCGCTAAAAATTCTTTTTCCCTCCTTCTCAATAACAGATTTTCTGCAGGTTTCTTTGCGCCGCGCAAAAAATAATTGATTGCAAGTGAATTTAATGTTTTGCATATTTTAATCGGACTTTAAGGGGCTATTGACCAAACTTAGATTGGGTGGGGATTTCATTACCCTTCCCAGGACCCCAGAAATCACTTTAAAGCATTTGCATTGACCACTCTTAAATTAAAAAAATATTAGACTCGGCCCTAAGGACGTCGCGCTCACTAGGACAGAGGACTAGTATAGGCATCAACCGTTTATCCTAACCTGACTTTGCGGTGTCTAGGCAAGTGTGTCAAAGGCTAGTGGTTTTTAATTAGGCTTACTACTGTGGTTCCTTCCCACTTACCTGGCACTTACCTGGCCGCAATTGGCGGTGAAGAGGCGGTTTGAGGTCCTATATTTAGCCCTTTGGAACAGTTAGGAGCTGTCTAGCTGACCTAGGTGACCCTAGATCTAGGCCTGATTGTGCATGTGTGGTTGATTGCATTTGTGTCATAAGTCTCTTTTCAAAAATCTTTTGCAAAACTTTCACATACATAAAAAAAAAAATTTCAAAACTTACAACTTGTCGCTAAAAAAATCTTGCAACTCACTCACACCACTTCCTCTCATTGACGTTATCTTACCCCCACATTCTGTCTTTCATTTTTTTGACTACACTACCCCTTTAGTGTATGTCACTTTGGACTAGGGACACTAACGCCCGATTAGTCCGTGTTTCGTTGGTACCGACCGACGAACCTTTCGACACCGAAGTCGAAATTCCGTCCACTTTCTTACCTCCACCTTCAAATTCTCCTTCCGAAGGCATGTCGGGATACAATCCTAACGACACCTTATCGACGGGAATGATTCCACCTCCGTTAGGTGCGAATAACTCGAATTACCCGCCTGTTGAAGCGCCCACACGAGTTGCGCTCCAGAATCTCTTCTACCCTGTCCGCACTTCTTTACCTACCTGTCTTTCTCCCCCACCGGCAAATGGGGACAATTTTGAAATAAAACCCCACTTCATCAATATGCTGCCAAAATTTCACGGTTTGGAATCCGAAGATGCGTATATTTTTATCAATAAATTCCAAAACATTTGCTCTATGATGAAAACGACCCAATTAAGTGATAACGCTATAAGGCTAAGGGTCATTCCTTTCACCTTATGTGACTTAGCCGAGAAGTGGCTATATAGCATAGCATCACATTCAATTAGAAATTGGGATGAGTTTGTGAAAGCTTTTCTTAAAAAGTTCTATCCTTACCACAAAACTGCTAGAATCCGTAATGAAATTATACAATTTTCACAGCTTCCTTCCGAACCATTTTGGAAGTGTTTTGAGAGATTCAAAGACCTACTCGTTCAATGCCCTCATCATGGGATCGAAAGTTGGCAACTTTACCAAACATTATACGAGGGATTGAACTTGGCAACGAGGCAGTTGCTAGAAACCATCTGTCAAGGTCACTTTCTCTCCAAATCTAGTGAGGAAGCGTGGCAGTTTCTTGAAGACCTTAGTGAACAAACAATTCAGTGGGAGAGCACCAAGACCACATCATCTTCTTCTAGTGGTCAATCTAGGGCAGGCATACATCAAGTAGAGATGTCGATCGCTATGAAGGCCGAGATGGCCGCTCTTACGAAAAAGCTAGAAGCGATTGAGACCAAAATCTCATCGTCTTCTCCTGCCCCTGCTATGCCTCCACGAACTGTGTGTGCTTGTTGTTCGGCTCCATCACACTTAACCGAAGAGTGTCCTTACAATGCATCTACTCAAGGACATGATCAAGTCAATGCTGCCTTTCAGCAACGACAAAGAAACGATCCATACTCTTCTACATATAATTCGGGTTGGAGGAGTCACCCAAATTTCGCTTGAAACCAAAATCAACAATTCCAAGGAAATAACAATTTTCAAGGGCCTCCTCCACAACAACAAGCACCTCCACAAACTCAATTTCAACAGCAACCTTTTCAACAGCAACCTTACCCTAATCAAGTGAATAATTTTGTGCCTAACACTTCTTACCCGCCAAACAATTTTGTTCAACCTAATAATGACAAGGTTAGCTCGCTCGAAAGAAGTCTAGAAGCGTTCCTAAAGCAATCTACACAATCTACAGCAAGATTAGAGACTTCTATTCAATCTTTGGTGCAAAACAGCGCCTCACACGATCAAAGCATCAAATTTATTGAGGCACAAATGGCATAACTCAATGCAGCATTGAGCGAGCGAGAAAAAGGAAAGCTCCCATCTCAACCACTACCCAATCCCGGTCACGCACATGCTGCAAATCAACAGTAGAATCATAACGTAAATGCTGTGACCACGTTGAGATCGGGAAAAGTGTTGCAAAACAATGTGGGTATTCATAATGACACCCCTGCCGGTGGCCCTTCTTCATCTTCTTCACCTTCTTCTTCTACTTCTTCTTCGTTAGTGCCTATTCTCCATCCTTCACACGGCTTTATTTCTTCTAGCTCGAACGGACCCACTTCTCACAACACGAACACATCTACACGGGGTTCCGTTCCAACTCAACAATCTGATCCGCAAAAATTGGACTCAACAACCTTTCAAAATGTTCCTTTTCCAAATCGGTTGAGATCTAATAAACCAACTCTACAGATGGAGAAGATTGTAGAGTTGTTCAATCAAGTTAGCATAAACATCCCTCTTTTGGATGCGATCCAACAAGTTCCTTCATATGCAAAAATCTTAAAGGACTTATGCACCAAAAAGAGGAAGTCACAAGTACCAAAAAAAGTTTTTGTGGCTAGTGCTGTTAGCGATGCTCTTGTCCAATTTTTACCCCAAAAGCACAAGGACCCCGGTTTTCCTACTATTTCGATAACAATTGGGGATAAGAACATCAATAGAGCACTTTTAGATCTAGTGTTAACCTGCTTCCCTACTCCGTGTATGAGCAATTAGGGGTTGGAGAGTTGAAACTAACTCGTTGTACTCTCCAAATGGCTGATCGATCAATCACCCATCCTAGGGGTGAGCTAGAGGATGTGTTGATCAAAGTTGGGGATTTCATATTCCCCGTTGATTTTATTGTTATGGACACACAACCTGTTGCTAACCCACGGAACCAAATTCCGGTGATTCTCAGTCGACCATTTTTGGCCACTTCCAATGCCGTAATAAACTATCGCAATGGCTCCATGACTCTATCCTTCGGGAAGACGTCTAGTGAGTTCAATATTTACAGGTTAGGAAGTCTGCCCCCCGTGCCTAAAACTAGTACACGAGAAGTTTGCTCTATTCACGAAATCACGCAGGATGACTGCGTGTTTGAAAGATTTTTGTTTGATGAGAACAGCTTTGACGCCACTAGTGCGTCCCTCCTTGAGCCTACCACAGTTGACACAACCGATATTGATTATGAAAGTTTCACTTTTTCGGATGATGACAACTCACAGCCCGAATATGAGTCTTTTGAATTTTTGGATGAGTTAGTTGAACCATCCGAATCGGTTGTTTGCAGTGATTTCGAACCTGTGTTGGAGTCCTTTGAGTTCGAGGGAGATTCCGCAATGATTCTTTCGCCTCCGAAACTCGAACTTATGTCCTTGCCGTCTCACCTTAAATATACTTACATAGGTGAGAATGAGACCTTTCCCATTATAATATCAGCCTCTCTAGCCTTCGAGCAAGAGAATGCTATTTTAAAGGTCTTACAAGATAGGCGGCAAGTTTTCGGTTGGACTATGGCGGACATCGAGGAGATTAGTTCCCTCATAATTGAATATCATATGCAAATGATGGATGATGCCAAGTCAATAAAGGATCCACAGAAACATTTTGGGGATATTGTGGTGAGTCAACCTCCTCCTTTAGAAGTTGAACCACCCCCATTTCTTTTAATAAACTATGAGAATGCCAATATTCCACTGATTGCTGATCATTCTCATTTTGATTCATCACCACATCATATCTATTCACTTCCATACTTTCCCTGCCATCACTCCTATCTTCCCCAATTCTTTTTGGATCGGCACAACATGTTCTTCCACCAACCGACACTCTTTACAGATAAATTTTTCGACTGGTTAGTGTTGATGTTTGGTCTATGCAAAGTCTGGCAGTAATGTCTAACATTGTTTCACTGAAGTTTGGGGGGGCCTTTCTGTATATATTTTTGTTTTTCTTTTAACAATAAAATATAAAAAATTATAAATAAATAAACAGGGGAGTGCCGACATTTTGACCGTCTTGGTACAGCATGACAGTGAGGTCACTGTCCAGTTTAAGTTTGGGGGTATGCTCGGTACGTCTTCTTCCTTCACATTCATATGTATAGTTTTGCATTTACATATTTATTTGAAGACTCATAAAAAAATTGAAAAATTTCAAAAAAATTAGAAAAATTATTATATTCAATTTTGGCCATATTTAACTTGAGTTTGACAAATAGGTTAACTGGCTACGAACAACTAGATCTTAGACTGAGTAAGTTGAAAACCCTAAAAATAACTTTCTTTAAAGATTAACGGTAGAAAGTATATGTCTTTGTAGTTTATTTAGAACTAAGCAAATTTTGAGTTCACTTTTTGGGCTAAGTTGAAATAAAGGAAAAATATTGATATTCTTATTAGAGTATAAATTTGAAAAATAATTCCTAGCTTAAGTCTAGATTCTGAAAATGTATACCCTACAAATTGCACAATCACGCACCTTGAAACTTGGAATAGTAAAAGAGACCTTGAAATGCTCTTGTCTAAAGTCCTTAGTACGAAGAAAATAAATAAAAAATGTGTGAATAAAGAAAAAAAATGAACACTGGTCTTTGTGATTAATTAAGGCTGCAAAAATAGAAAAAATATTAAGCGAGGGTGCTTCATCACCTAGTGCCTTAGACCAACTGGTTTGGGAGTCACTGCTAAAAGCCTTGGGTGTTGCAAGACTAGGAATTACGCTTTAAAGTGCAAACATATCTTGTAATCGGTTGTTGGTACCTCAAGAAGTATTAACAGTCGCATGAAGGATGTGTAAGCAAAGATTCATTTAAATATTCACCAATTAATAAGTGCTTTGGACAACGGACAAGGGTATGATTGCTTGATTTGAATTTCTAAGTGTAGGGGTGATTTATACACACACGTGGGGATATATGATTAGAGTTGAGATAAGAGAAAGGAATGAAGAATAGAACTTGTATTTTCAGTAGAGTTGATAGAAAAATTCCTAAGTGGAGATGGAATCTTAGAAGGAAAACTTGGGAAATGCTGAAAGCTAAGTAAGTCTATAGGAAATATATATTCTTAAGTTAAATGATGAGAAAGTGTAAAGAATATGGGTGGATAATTTACGAGTCAATGATAATAGAACCTAATTGGAGAAGAAAAGTCAATGGGCCGAGTTGATAGGATTTTGTGGATAGTATCCGCTGAAAACCCTCAGGAGACAACACTCCTCCTACTAGGGACACCTAGAGGTTTAACGGCTTGTTGCACGTGCTCAGTGCAATCGCGTTTCCCTGCGAAAGTGCGGTTAGGTTTCATCGAGAATAAAATAATAAGTTTGCTCGAGGACGAGCAAAAGATAAGTTTGGGGGTATTTGTTCATATCAAAATATTGCATTTTATATTCCAGATTCTTACGCGTTTTATAAATAAATAGGTGCTTTTTGACGCATGTCTGCTGCATATTACAGGATAAAGGTTCTTGGACAGAAAACAGTGAAAACGATGAAAAGACGATGCAAAAGAAGGACTTTTGACCAACAAGTAGAAGGATCCTAGTCAAGCCTAGACGAAGAACAATTCACAATTGTACAAGGCAACGCATGGTCCGAAATGTCAAAAGAAACAGTTAAAAGACCACTACAAGTTTCACTGAAAGATCTGGAGAAAACCCAGAAGCCAAATGAAGAAAAGAACTATAGAAATAGAAAGCCCGAAGCATCAAGAATAAGCCTACAAAATTTGATCAGACAACCTCACCAAAGGGCCGTGGAACCGCGCCCTACCCCCACATATGCCAGGCCTCCTGATGCACGTGTCGGTGCAGGAAAATGGTGGCAGTGCGTCGGTGCGTAGGTTGGGATTTTTCGTGGGTATATCTGTAATAGCACATGCGCGAGAATTTGTAACCCTAGTTTTCCTATTTCCTTATAAATATGTAATCAAAATATTGTAATAAGGATGCCTCTTTCCAATAAATAAAATTCAGATTCTTTGGAAGATTAAGAGCATCATTTCTTGTAAGTTCTTTTTAATTTTCTGCCTTAGTTTATTAATTTCTTGCCCTAGATTAATTCATTCTTTGTCCTAACTTTCTAATTTAATTCTTGCTTTAGATAAATCATTCCTTTGCCCTAGTAATCTAGTGTAAAATCTTTTAAACTGCAGTAGGTAAGTAATCTTAAAATGGTGTTTTTAATAGATCCCCTAATGAGCGAGTAATTTCCTCGCTTGTTAGGGTTAGGAATAAGGGAGGGATTGAGAGATGAATATCTCTCATCTCTTTCAAGCCCAATAATTTGTAATAACTAGAACTTCATGCACGCATGCATGATCCGCTCCCTACGGCAGCCTACCCACAAGGTAACGGTGAAACCGTAGTATAAAGCACCGGACATGCATGACTTCCATGAAGGTTAGAGCAATTAGTAGGAAAGGACGGACAAGGATCTAAAGGAAGAAATTTCGTTTCTTCCCAATCATCCTAATCCCCTTTACTAATAATTGTTATAACTTCTAGAAATATTTAATTGAGGGCATTGAAAGAGGTGTGAATATTAATCTTATCAAACTCACCTTAGACCTAATCCTAGCTAGTTTCTTGATCATCGTACAACTTAGTTTTTAGATTCAATTAAAAGACCAAACAACCATTGGAATTAGCTCGTAAGAACACTTAGGAAAATTACACATCCCTGTGGACCGACCCGTATTCACCAGCTATCTGCAAAGCGACGCCGTTTCTGATTGCGGTAAAATATTTTTGATCGTTAAAATCCTACACTAAATCAACCAACCAGTGTGTTACATCGATAAAATATTTGAATGGTTGGTGTTGACTTTTGTTCTTTATAAAGGTTTGCATAGACCAATAACTTTAATCCCCCTCATAATTTTAAATGCTTAATATGATTTTACTCAAGTTTGGGGGGGATATATTTTGTCTTTTGAAAGAAAATTTTTACAAAATTATGAGCCAAAAATAAGTTTAGGGGAGAATTTCACTTTCATCATTTCTTGTCCCCGTTACTTTTCTTCCAAGTCTACAGTTTTTTTTAAGCTTGACAGATGATATTAGCGAGGACATTGCTGCAAACAGGTTTGAGAGAGGTTTATGCTTATTCATGCATTATTTTGCATCATACTATATATAAGCAAAAAAAAATTTGATAATGAAAGTTTGAAAGTGAAAATTTACATATGAAAGATAGGAATAGTTTGAGAAAAGCAAGAAAGTTAGATGTTTTCTTAAACGAAACTACAAATAAGTAGTTATGAGCCGTTGTCCCAAGAGTTAGTAAGATGAAGGAAATTACTAATCTGAGAATAAAAATAAGTCTGAAAAATAGTCCATATTCTTAAGTCCAAACATTTGAACGTTGATACCCTACTATACGCACTTACACACATCTTGAAACTTAGGATAGTAGAGGATACCTTGAAATGCTCTTGTCTAAAATCCTTAGTATGAAGGAAAATAAAATAAAATATAAGTGGTAAAGAAAAAAATGAACACTGGTTTTGTAATTGTTTAAGGCAGCATAAAAAAATATAGCGAGGGTGTTTTATCACCTAGTGTCTTAGACCAACTGGTTTGTGAGCCACTGCTAAGCCTTAGGTGTTGCAAGACGAGAAATTAATATTTTGTATTCGGTTAGTTGGTACCTCAAGAAGTATTAACGGTCACATGAAGAATGTGTAAGCAATTCCATCTAAAATATTCACCAACTAAAAAGTACTAAGGATGATGGACAAGAGCATGATAGCTTGAATTGAATTCTCTAAGTGTAGGGATATCTTTTACACACACGTAGGGGTATATGATAAATGTTTGGAGGAAAGATAGGGAGGAAAACTAAAGATAATGTTTTATTGAAGAATGATGTGATTTCTAACATCTTTTCATGACCATTAAGATAGGGCTCATGACAACCGAAAAACTGGTGTAGTTGGAAACTCTTATTTTTAAGTTCTTTCTTTTATAGTTTTTATCTTTGTATGTAACTTTCTCTATCTTTCTTTTATTATAGGATTTTTTGGGTGTAATCCGCTGAAAACCCTCAGGAGACAACACTCCTCCTACTAGGGACACCTAGAGGTTTAACGGCTTGTTGCACGTGCTCGGTGCAATCGTGTTGCCTACGAAACTGTGCAACTTAGGTTTTTTCTTTTTCTTTCTCCCTCTCTTGAATAAATAAGTTTCTCGGGACGATCAAAATAAAGTTTGGGGGTATTTGTTCAGTAGAAAATATCGCAATTTTGATATGATATTTTCCTTTTTTTCTTAAATATCTAAAGGCGTTTATTATAAATATGACACATATGAGGGTTTATTTGTAAAAATACTACTTTCATATGTTTATATATTATAATTAACATTATGAAGGAAAATATATGTATATAATATTTATATAATATTTTGATAATTTAAATATGTATATCATATCAAATATTTTTAATCAATATTCTTAAAATATAATATCATATCAAATTGGTTAGGATAATATCTCAAAAATACCAAATATTACTAAAATTATTCTTTGAGATATGGTGCAAGCTTTGATCCTACTTATGGAGTCTTGACTCAGGAAGCACCGACTTCGAGGTGAAGTTTTACCGGATACTACTTATGGAGACTTGACTCAGGAAGACAGCGAGAGACACGAACGTCGTCGTCTATCATTAACCTGAGTTGTGACTTGTCAGGCATAGTATTTCTTAAGGAACCGACAGTTTACTGGCTGGAAGGGTCTTTCGCCATGCATATCCATGAGCAAGTAGGCCCCACCTTAGTAGACCTTGTCTATGATGTACGGACCCTCATAGTTCGGCTCGAATTTCCCCCGGTTGGGGATCATAGGTATTTTTACGACTAGCACGAGTTCGCCTTGGCGGAATGTTCTCGGCCTGGTTAGTCTTTCGTATGAGCGCGTCATCATTGCTTTGTAAGCTTCCAGGTTTTACTATGCCATGAGACGAGTTTCATCGAGGGCATCGAGCTCCTCAAGCCGAAGATGGGCATTTTCTTCATCTGTCAGCTCGTATCGAACTGCTACTCGTAGAGAGGGTAGCCCTATCTCCAAGGGAAGTACCGCTTCTGTGCTGAATACCAATGCGAATGGCGTTGTATTTGTGGCCATTTTGAACGTGGTTCGATACAACCATATAGCTTCATGCGGTCTCTCGTTCCAGTCCCTTTTATTTCTGGACACCGTTTTCTTTATGATCTTCATTAAGATCTTGTTGAAAGCCTCAGCTAGACCATTAGTTCGGGGACTATAGACTGAAGAGTATCTCCAATCTAGATTATGCTGCTGTGCGAAGCGTCTGATCTTATGGCTCCTGTAGGCTGGCCCATTATCCGAGATGATTCGTCGAGGAGTGCCGAACCGGTAGATGACATGTGTCATGAAGAAATGGAGGATGTTCTCTGTCTTCACATCCCTTAGTGGCACTGCCTCTGCCCACTTAGAGAAGTAATCGGTTGTTGCCAATATGAACCGATGTCCCTTGGACGATACTAGCTCGATGGGCCCGATTATATCGGTTCCCCACATTTCGAACGGCCAGCTAGTCAATGTTGGGTGTAGCGGATTTGGATCCTAGTAGATGAAGTCCCCGTGAATTTGGCATGAGTGACACTGCTTCGCATATTCGAGGCAGTCCTGAATCATCGTGGGCCAATAGTAACCCATTCTCTTGATCTTCAACATCATCTTTTGTCCGGCTTGATGAGAACCGCAGAGTCCGACGTGAGTTTCTTGGACAACCCTGCTTGCTTCCTCCGGTCCCAAGCATCTTAGCCACAAACTATCGAACGATCTCTTATATAGAGTATCATTGATGAAGGCAAATGATAGAGCTCGTTTCATGAGCTGATGTCTTGATGACGCGTCTTCAGGTGTTCGATAGGATTTGAAGTAGTCTATGAAGACTTATCTCCAATCCTTAGCATTTTCTTCGTCTTCTATTTGGCAAGCTGCTTGTTTGGTCGCTTCCTTCCTTTCAGACGATTCTGGAGATATTTCTGCTGGCGCGAGAATCCGGCGGCTTTGCATAATGATCCTATGTCATCAAGGTTTTCGTCGGCCGGTTCTTTAGCGAGTTTGGCTAATGCATCCGCCTTGCCATTTTCTGCGCGCGGAATGCTTTCCAGAATGTAAGAGGGGATTTGTGTCAGCAATTGCTGCACTCTCTCTCCATATTTTTCCAACTCTGGTTTGCATGTCTGATAGTCGCTATTTACTTGGCTAACGACTAGCTAGGAATCTCCATATATGAGGAGGTTTTTGATTCCCATGTCGACAGCAATCACAAGATCTGATATCAAAGCTTTGTACTCAGCCTCGTTGTTTGTTCTCGGCTCTGTTAATGAAAGGGCGAAAGACATTATCCCTCATTGGGGAGTCACGAAGATAAGGCCCATCCCGGCTTTGATTATGGGGGTGTTGTGCTTTCGCTTCTTCATGGAAGATGCCCCATCAAAGTAAAGTTCCTATCGAGAGTCATTTTCTTCGTCCTTTGTGTCGAACGCATGTGTTCCCCGCCGAAAGACGCGACCGGGATGTTGGGACGTCGGGGCCTGAATTTCGAGGGCAGATGCTAATTGGTGCTATCCGTCCACCTCTCCGAAAATGCCAAGTTGATTTATGACACCATGTATCGAAGGTTTAAACGGATGCGGCCGATATAGCTTTCGTCAGATTCCCCCTCGTTGAGGGGTTTTTGATTGTGGGGTTGCTCTTCCCTGCAAGCGCAAGCCTCCGCAGTTAATTACGCTACCGCATCGCGGTAACCACTTTCTCCTTCTCCAGATGGTCACTTCGTGTCGTGTGTGTTTGTTTTGTTTTTGGTTGCTCGTGGATTGTATATGGAGACTAATTTATGTTGTCGCCCGTAGGGCGTGGATTAGTCCAAATCCGTATCTTCTTAGATTTGGGTTTAGGGTTGGGTTTAAGGATATGTTAGCCTCATTTGAGACTAAGATCAACTTAAACGTTTGTTAAGGATACGTTAGTCTAATTTTAGACTAAGATCAACTTAACAGGATCATTTAAATTCAACAAAAGAGCATTTGGGCTCTATTGTTTTAGTTTAGGGACTTTGCGGTCCATTACAAGTTTAAGGACATGGTGGTCCAACGTTAGTTTAGGGACATTACGGTCCGATGTTAGTTTAAAGACATTATGGTCCATGGTTAAGGACATCATAGTCCGTGGGTTTAAAGGGACCCCACAGTCCGAGGTTAAGGACATCATAGTCCGTGGGTTTAAAGGGACCCTACAGTCCTTGGTTAAGGACATCATAGTCCATGAAATGTATGGTTGTCGGGACCCGTCGCCTCTCTGAAGACGTTGAAAGATTACAATGACATATATCAGAGGGGTTCAGAGATGTACCCTTGAACCAATTTTGGTTGGTAGATCTGTAGTCCAATTTGGAACTAAGATCTGTTAAAAGATTTATAAGCATATGAGCTCAATTAATCTGAGTTGAGGACTTATGGCCAATCTTGGGCTACGTCCAATCAAGTTAAAATGTATAACATTTATTTTGGGCTGTTGAGCATTTATTTGGGCTTGGCCCTTTTAACAATGCTGAGCATTGATTTGGATTCTAATAGTATTTCTGTCTTTTACTGAATGCTGAGCATTCATCATAGCTCTGGGGCTTATTAAAGAACAGTTTATGTTCTATCAGCGCACACGTGATGAGCACATGGTGCGCTTGGCTCTTTGCGCCAGTCAAAGAGCGCAGTGCGCTTCTGCCGAGTAGCGCATACGTGAGGGACACGTGGCGCGCTTGGCGCTAGCGCCAGTTAATGAGCGCATTGCGCTAGTTTATGAGCGCATTGCGCTATTAGTTCAGTGGCGCACATGTGAGTGACACGTTGTGCGCTTGGCGCTGAGCGCCAGTTCATGAGCGCAGTGCGCTAGTTCAAGAGCGCAAAGCGCTAACTGTTGAGTGGCGCACTCGTGAGTGACACGTGGTGCGCTCGGCGCTGAGCGCCAGTCTAAGAGCGCAGAAGCGCATTTGATCAATTTTATGATCCAAGAAATAAATTTATGTTCTTTTATAAGAGACTTTGTCTAATGATTCTAAGAACAAAAGTTCTTACTTTATAGGAGATGCTTCAATCTCTTGTATTGATGAAAGGCTTTGCCTTTATGGATCTGTGATCCTAAGAGAATTGGCTTATTCTCTCCCCCTTTATGAGATGTTCATAATCTCTGAAAGACAATTTGTCTTATAGATCTATGATATGTGAGAAGAATTATGTTCTTCTTTTTGTTTTATGATGAGATCTTTTGATCTCTTTGTAAAAGACCTTGGTCTTTTTAGATCTATGATCTGTAAAGAAGTGAGTTCTTCTTCTTTTTTAATTACGAGATGATTTCATCCCTCTGTTCATCATCATTTTTTTACCTTGAAGATCTTCTTTCTCTGAGAGCTTGGCTCTTCTTTTTGAGATCTCTCAAAGCTTATGGGGGGTTCCTCTCTATGGTTCTCTCTCTCTCAGACTTGAAGTCTTGAGGCCTTTATATAGGGCGAGCTGATCAGTTCAATCTGTTAGGGAGATCTTTTCTCCAATTGATTTGGGGAGCTTCCCATCGTTGGATCTTTGATCCAAGGGCCTCTGATTTACAGAAGGTAATCTTCCTGTTTTTAACATGATTGGGAAATCTTCTAAACATAATTTATTTTGTGTTTTGGTGATTTTTAATCACCATTGGATCATTGATCCAACGGTGCTCTGATTTACAGAGCACAATCTTGTTGTTTGGAAAGATTTTGAGGAATCTTTCCTTAACAGAATTTAATTAATGATTTATCATTATTATTGGATCTTTGATCTGACAGTGGGGAGCTTTTAGTTCCGGTGGTAGCACACCCGTGCTTTGCACGTGGTGCACTGCTTAGAGTGCATCGCACTTTGCGCTAGCGCACCCCTGCTTTGCTCGTGGTGCGCTGCTTAGAGCGCAATGCACTTAGCGCTAGCGTACACGTGCTTTGCACGTGGTGCGCCGCTTAGGGCGCGGCGCATTTGGCGCTGCTTCTGAAGCGTTGCTTCATTTCAAAATTTGAATTTTAAATAGAGCTTTGCTCTGATTAGGGGAAACAAATGTCTCCCCACCGTGGCGCTCACGTGGCCTACATGTGAGTGCAGCGGTGGTAACATCTGCACCCTTGGATCAACTCAGAAGTTGAAATGGCATCTTAGTGCCTATAAATAGGGCCTTTGGCCCTCTGAGATGGCCATTGTTCATCTTCTTTTCTGAGAATTATTTCTCCTTCAGAGCATTGCTCTCTTCCTTAAGAAATCTCTTAAGAATCAAAACTCTGTCAGATCTTTTCTTTTTGGTAAGATTCGAATTCGTTATCAGAGCTTTGCTCTATTTGGATCATGGATCCGAAAAAGAAAGCCTTTTTAGGGTTCCTTTCGACCCATTGATGAAGAATTCTTGGAATTCACTTTACAGATCTTAAAGATCTCGAAGTTTTTACTTCTGCAGAAAGCTTTGCTTTCAGGGTTCCTTGATGGATCATTTCATCTTTTTTACAGAGCATTGCTCTTTAGCATTTTCGGGGGATTTTATTCCCCTATTAATTATGGCAGTTGTCATTTCTGCTGAAGAGCATTACTCTCAAGGGAGATTTACTCTTTGGCCTAAGGGGCTTAAATGGGAGACTTTTGAGGGTTTTCTTCCTTAATCGCACAAATTTAAATGTATTTGTCGCTTGTCAGAACTTGTCTTCCTGAGAACATGTTTAAATCCTAATGTCTTATTTTCCTCATTACTAATCTTTCAATGATGTTTCTTTTCAGGCACTATGGCTGTTCATTTATATAGTCTGAACGAATTTATCTCTTATGAGGATATTCATGTACAGGGCCGTTGCCAGAACCAAGAGATTACAGATGTCCAATGTGCGGAGATTATGGCTCGTCTGTATGCACACAACGGTCGACTGCTTCCTCGTCGCTCCGCTCTCTTGAAAATTATAGTGGGAGCAATCTGTGGAGCACTTCCTCTATTCTATGCCAGCATGCCGCTTAAGGCTTTGGACGACGCCGAAGATAAGGTGCACTCGGTGTATTTGATGGGATTAATCTCAAAGAAAAGGCGAGACAACCTTGTTGATATCCGGCATCAAGTTTTTCAACAGGCGGCGATACTTGCTGCCTATCGAAGGGTGGAGGACATCAGTGGGGATCCTGACGCTTGTGATCATGAAAGGATGCACACGAAGATGGTCCGAGAGGCCCGAAAATTTTTGGATGGCCTTACTTTTCAATTTCTCAATCCATGTCCTGGATTTGATGTTTTTCCTTTGTAAACATTTTAATGGTGTTTTTGTTTACTATTTTCATCAATGTAGGCATTTTCTGGAGTATGAATAGAAAGCCTTTTCATTTCCATGTGTCTATTTTCTACATCAAACTTTTTCGCACATGCATGAATGGGTATATCTTGAACGCTTAACTGAACGCGAACCAAATGTTCTCCTTACTGTCGCTTTCTTCTTTTTTCTTTGTTGCCGGCATGTTACCTTAGTAAGCGTAGCCTGTAGTTGATAGAGAACATTCCATCTTGAACACTTCGAGAGGTAGTGATGGCTTAGGAAGCAGGTTCAGATCTGCTGCCTAAGGCTTTTCAACTTTATGAGCCGTGAGGGTCTCATAAAGACTTTTCTCCCTACGGATCGAAAGGATCTCGTAGGTGTATTTTCTCCTTAGGAATCATGAGGATTTCTAAGTTTGTTTTCTCTTGGGAGTCATAAGGATCTCACAAGAGATTTTTCTTCCTTACGAGTCGAGAGGACCCGTAAGTGATTGTTGAGATTGATATTATCCGCATTTCACGGAGTCGGGGGTTGCTCTGGGCGTTTCGCACGGGGTCAGGATTGACTTTAGCCTTGTTCCACGGGACCAGGATTTGCTCTGGATGCTTCCCACGGGGTCAGGATTGACATTGACCGTGTTCCACAAGGACCAGGATCCGCTCTGGATGCTTCCCATGAGGTCAGGAATGACATTAGCCGTGTTCCACTAGACTAGGATTTGCTCTGGATGTTTCACACGGGGTTAGGATTGACATTAGCCGTGCTCCACTAGGACCAGGTTCCGCTCTGGACGCTTCCCACGGGGTCAGGATTGACATTAGCCGTGTTCCGCAAGGACCAGGTTCCGCTCTGGATGCTTTCCACGGGGTCAGGATTGACATTAGCCGTGTTCCGCAAGGACCAGGATCCGCTCTGGACGCTTCCCACGGGGTCAGGATTTACATTAGCCGTGTTCCACTAGACCAGGATTTGCTCTGGATGTTTCACACGGGGTCAGGATTGACATTAGCCGTGCTCCACTAGGACCAGGTTCCGCTCTGGACGCTTCCCACGGGGTCAGGATTGACATTAGCAGTGTTCCACTAGACCAAAATTTGCCCTGGATGTTTCACACGGGGTCAGGATTAACATTAGCCGTGCTCCACTAGGACCAGGTTCCGCTCAAGACGCTTCCCACGGGGTCAGGATTGACATTAGCCGTGTTCCACTAGACCAGGATTTGCTCTGGACGCTTCCCATGGGGTCAGGATTGACATTAGCCGTGTTCCGTAAGGACCAGGATCCGCTCTGGATGCTTCCCACGGGGTCGGGATTGACATTATCCGTGTTCCACTAGATAAGGATTTGCTCTGGATGTTTCACACGGGGTCAGGTTGACATCAGCCGTGCTCCACTAGGACCAGGTTCCGTTCTGGACGCTTCCCACGGGGTCAAGATTGACATTAGTCGTGTTCCAGTAGACCAGGATTTGCTCTGGACGCTTCCCACGGGGTCAAGATTAACATTAGCCGTGTTCCGCAAGGACCAGGATCTGCTCTGGACGCTTCCCACGGGGTCAAGATTGACATTAGCCGTGTTCGGCAAAGACCAGGATCCGCTCTGGACGCTTCCCATGGGGTCAGGATTGACATTAGCAGTGTTCGACGAGACCAGGATTTGCTCTGGACTCTTCCCACGGGTCAGTATTGACATTAGCCGTGTTCCGCAAGGACCAGGATCCGCTCTGGACGCTTCTCACGGGGTCAGGATTGACATCAGCCGTGTTCCACTAGACCAGATTTGCTCTGGACGCTTCCCACGGGGTCAGTATTGACATTAGCCGTGTTCCGTAAGGACCAGGATCCGCTCTGGACGCTTCCCACGGGGTCAGGATTGACATTAGCCGTGTTCCACGAGACTAGGATTCGCTTTGGACGCTTCCCACGGGGTCAGTATTGACATTAACCGTATTCCGCAAGGACCAGGATCCGCTCTGGACGCTTCCCACGGGGTCAGGATTAACATTATCTGTGTTCCACAAGACCAGGATTTGCGCTGGACGCTTCCCACGGGGTCAGTATAGACATTAGCCGTGTTCCGCAAGGATCAGGATATGCTCTGGACGCTTCCCACGGGGTCAGGATTGACATTAGCCGTGTTCCGTAAGGACCAGGATCCACTCTGGACGCTTCCCACGGGGTCAGGATTGACATTAGCCGTGTTCTACGAGACCAGGATTTGCTCTGGACGCTTCCCATGGGGTCAGGATTGACATTAGCTGTGTTCCGCAATGACCAGGATCTGCTCTGGACGCTTCCCATGGGGTCAGGATTGACATTAGCCGTGTTCCACGAGACCAGGATTTGCTCTGGACGCTTCCCACGGGGTCAGGATTGACATTAGCTGTGTTCTGCAAGGACCAGGTTCCACTCTGGACGCTTCCCACGGGGTCAGGATTGACACTAGCCGTGTTTTGTAAGGACCAGGTTCCGCTCTGGACGCTTTCCACGGGGTCAGGATTGACATTAGCTGTGCTCCACTAGACCAGGATTGGTTGACTTTATCCGCATTTCACGGAGTTAGGAGTTGACTTTATCCGCATTTCACGGAGTCGGGGGTTGACTCTTGGTTGTCTGTGCACCGCTGAGTCATGGAACTGGGAATTGCCGCGGTTCCGCTTTGCTGATGTTGCGCCTGTTGCAATGAGACGAATGTCGAGGTGGTCTCTAGGTTGTCTGCGAACCGTCGAGATTCGGAGTAGGGACTTTGCCATGGCTCCAACGTTGATTGTAGCGTCTGAATGTTGCTGAAATGAGAAAGAACGCTGTTGTGGGTCTCCAGACTGTAGATGAACTGTCGAGACTTGGCTCACCTTCTGATGGAGCCTGGTGGGAAGGTATGGTTCCCTCTTGTTTGTGCCCCTAAATTGTATACAGGGATCGATGTGATCTCACCTGTAGGGCAAAAAGTTTCATTTTATAAATATTTTTGTCTTTCCGCGATGCTCTATCATTTCAGCTTTTTATATCGCGAAAGTCGCGATTGCACCATCATTTCCGCTATTTTTCGCGGTGCCTAATCATTTTGGCTATTTGTTTTATTTACTCGCTGATTTTTATTGCGAGTTGCCCAATTATTTCGGCTATTTGTATGCATACATTTTTACTTACTGATTTTATTGCAAGTTGCCCCATCATTTCGGCTATTTCATATGCATTTGTGGCTCGCTGGCTTTTCGCTGCGAGTTTGGGATTTGATACCGGCATCGCTACAACTGGGATATTGCCAGGAGCGAATCATCATTTGCTTCCGTCGATATCGAACAAAGGTGGCTTAGTGAATAGGGTTAGGATCCTGTCGACTAAGGCTTTTGACTTTATGAGCCGTAAGGGTCTCATAAAGGTATTTCTCCCTATGAGTCGTGAGGATCTCGTAGGTGCATTTTCTTCTTAAGAATCGTGAGGATTCCCAAGTGTATGGTTTCTCGTAAGTCGTAAGGATCTTACAAGAGTGTTTTCTCCTTATAGGTCGAGAGGACTTACAAGGGTCGTTCACCGTGTGAGCATATCCCTAGTCGCTGGTGGGACTCTGTTAGGGAAATGTTTATTCGTGCCCGTGGATTGTATACAAGGGTCAGCATTGAACCGCTTGTAGGGCAAAATCGGAGATTGTGATGGCTTAAGAACAGGTTCAGATCCCTGTAGCTTAAGGCTTTTGAACTCTATGAGCCGTGAGGGTCTCAAAGGGGAATTCCCCTTACGAGTCGTTAGGATCTCGTAAGTGTAATTTCTCCTTAGGAATCGTAGGGATCCCTAAGTGTGTTGCTCCCTTGTGAGTCGTAAGGATCTCACGCAGGTATTTTCTCCTCACAAGGTCGAGAGGACCCTGCAAGTATCTCTTAACGAGATTGCGCCCTTTCGGGTTTTCACAAAACTCACAGGCAGCCCTGCTATTTTTACTCACGGAGCCATTTCGGGTTTTCATCCATGCCCATCTTGCTTATGGACATACCGTTTTCGTTTTTTTTACTTTTTTTTATTCTTTATTTTTTTATCCTTGGGATACTGCGATCCGTAGTAGTTTATCGACGTCTCGGTCAATAGCCAGTTTTAGGACATAGTGGCCCATCGTTAGTTTAAGGACGTTTCGGTCCGAAAACCGGCTACTACTTATAGAGTTTGGGCTTAGGAAGATAGCGAGCGGACATTGGCATCGTCATCTATCGTAAACCTAGGCCGTGACTCGTCGGGCATAGTATTTTTTTAGGAAGCGGCCGTTTATTGTCCTGAAGGGTCTTTCACCATGTATATCCATGAGTAGATAGGCTCCACCTTGGTAGACCTTGTCTAAGATGTACGAGCCTTCATAGTTCGGCTCGAATTTCCCTCGTTTGGCATGATTAGGGATCATAGGTCTTTTGACCACTAGCATGAGTTCGCCTTGGCGGAATGTCCTCGGCCTAGTCAGTTTCTCATATGATCGCGCCATCTTTGCTTTATAAGCCTCCAGATTTTGTTGCGCCATGAGACGCGTTTCATCAAGGGCGTCGAGCTCCTCAAGCCGAAGGTGAGCATTTTCTTCGTCTATTAGCTCGTAGTGAACGGCCACTCGTAGAAAGGGTAGCTCTATCTCGGGGGGGTACCGCTTCTGTGCCGAATACCAATGCATACGGCGTTGTGTTCGTGGCCATTTTGAACGTAGTTCAATACGCCCAGAGTGCTTCATGCAGTCTCTCGTGCCAGTCCTTCTTATTTTTGGACACTGTCTTTTTCACGATCTTCGTCAAGGTCTTGTTAAAAGCCTCAGCTAGACCGTTAGCTTGGGGACTGTAGACCGAAGAGTATCTCTAGTCTATGTTATGCTGTTGTGCAAAGCGGCTGATCTTGTGGCTTCTGTAAGCTGGCCCGTTATCAGAGATAATCCGTCGCGGAATGCTGAACCGATAAATGACATGTGTCTTGAAGAAATGGAGGATATTCTCCGTCTTCACTTCTCTTAGCGGTATGGTTTCTGCCCACTTAGAAAAGTAATCGGTCGTTGCCAATATGAACCGGTGTCCCCTAGACGATGCTGGCTCAATGAGTCCAATATGTCACTTCCCCACATTTCGAATGGCCAGCTAGCCACCGTTGGATGTAGCGGATTTGGATGCTGATGGATGAAGTCCCCGTGAATCTGGCACGAGTGGCACAGCTTCGCGTATTCGAGGCAATCTTGGATCATTGTGGGCCAATAGTAGCCCATCTTTTTGATCTTCAGTTTCATCTTTGGCCTAGCTTGATGAGACCCGCAGAGTCCGTCGTGAGTTTCTTGGACGACTCTCCTTGCCTCTTCAGGTCCCAGGCATCTTATCCATAGAGAATCAAATGATCTCTTATATAAAGTGTCATTGACGAAGGCAAAAGACGGAGCTCGTTTCATGAGCTAATGTCTTGAGGATGCATCTTCAGGCGTTCGACGGGATTTGAAGTAATCTATAAAGACTTCTCTCTAATCCTTAGCCTCTTCATGATCTTTTAATTGTAGGGCCGTTTTCTCGGTCGCTTCCTTTTCTTCGGACGACTCCGGAGATATTTCTTCCGGTGCCAGAACCCGACGGCTTTGCACAACGATCCTCACATCATCGAGGTCTTCGTCGGCCAACTCTTTAGTGAGCTTGGCTAATGCATCCGATTTGCTATTTTTCGCACGCGGTATGCTTTCCAGCATGTAGGAAGGAATTTGAGTCAGCAGTTGCTGCACTCTCTCACCGTACTTCACCAACTCTGGCTTGCACGTTTGATAGTCGCCGTTTACTTAGCTAACGACCAGCTGGGAGTCTCCGTATATGAGGAGGTTTTCGATTCCCATGTCGACAGCGATCTCAAGACCTGCTGTCAAAGCTTCATATTCAGCTTCATTGTTCGTCATCGTCTCTGTCAAGGAAAAGGGAAAGCGCATTATCCCTCCTTGTGGGGTCACGAAGATGAGGCCTACCCCTGATTTGATTATGGGGGTGCTTTATTTGCGCTTCTTCATGGAAGATGCTCCATCGAAGTAGAGTTCCTACCGGGTATCATTCTCTCTTCTCTCCCCGTCGATCATGTCAAACGCGTGCTCGTCGGGAAATTCGCAGTTCAAAGGAGAATCGGCAGGTATCTGATGTTCGGCAAGAAAATCGGCGATGTCCTGGCCTTTCACTGCCATGAGGGGTCGGTATGTCACCGAGAACTCCATCAAGAGTAGGGCCCATTTAGCGAGCCGTCCCATCAATATAGCATTTGACATCAAATATTTGAGAGGATACACCTTTGATATGAGATGGACTTCATGTGCCAATGCATAGTGTCTGAGCTTCGTTATCGCGAAAATTAACGCCAAGCAGTGTTTTTCGATGGGGGTGTAATTGCTTTCTGCCCCCAGTAGAACTCGACTCAAGTAGTAGAGGGTTTTCTCCTTCCCTTGGTCATTTTCCTGTGCTCATAGTGTGCCTAAAGAACCTTTAAGGGCAGTTGTGTACAGGATGAGAAGCTTTCCCTTGACCGAAGCGGTTAGTACTGGCGGATTCTGCAAGTATTGCTTGATCCCGTCCAGTGCGCTTTGGCATTTACAATCCCAGACGAAAGGGGTCCCTTTCTTTATTAGGTGACTGTAAGGACGACACTTGTCGGAGAGATTGGCTATGAATCGCCGGGTATACGCGAGCTTCCCTTGGAGAGACCACAGTTGCTTGAGCGTCCTTGGCAGAGGCATTTCCATGATCGCTTTGATCTTCGACGGGTCTATCTCGATGCCTTGATGTCGGACAATGAATCCTAAGAATTTGCCCGAGGAAACTCCGAACGCGCATTTAAGAGGGTTCATCTTCAAGTTGTATTTCCGAAGGCTCCGAAACACGATCTTCAGATGCTTTAGATGTTCCTCGTATGATTTGCTTTTAACCACGAGGTCGTCGATATAACATTCGACGATTTCATGTATGAGGTCATCGAAAATCTTCATCATGGCCCTCTGATAGGTGGCACCGGCGTTTTTTAGACCGAAGGGCATCACCTTGTAACAGAATATGCCCAAAGGGGTCCGGAAAGCGGTATGCTTCTGGTCCTCGGGATGCATCTTTATCTGATTGTATCCTGATGAGCCGTCCATGAAGGAGAAAACTTCGTGAGTTAACGTATTATCTATCATCAGCTCGGTGACCGGTACTGGAAAGTCGTCCTTCGGGCAAGCTTTGTTGAGGTTCCGAAAGTCCACGCAGATGCGCACCGTCCCATTTTTCTTCATCACTGGGACGATATTGGCGATCCAGTCAGGATACTGAACTTCTTGGATGTAGCCGGAGTCGATTAGCTTCTTGACCTCGGTGTTGATACTCATCTCAAGCTTGAGCCACATTCTTCTCGGCGCTTGTCTGACTGGCTTGATGTCTGGAGATATCGCCAATTTATGGACGGCTATTTCTGGATCTAATCCGGGCATCTCGGAATAGTTCGATGCGAAGCAGTCTTTATACTGCATGAGCACGTCTTTTAGCATAGCCACCCTTTCTTCAGACAACAGCTCACTGACGAACGTCGGCCGTGTGTCACTTGCTGTCCCCAAGTCGATTTTCTTGAAGTTGTCTGCAGTAGTATGTATACTATCTTCCAGCTCTTTTTGTGCCGGTGGAAACTCTGAGATCACCTCGTCATCATCGTTTTCGAAGCACCAGGGGAGACATCCATATTCTCGGGTTCTTCTTCTGACAGCGTTATCACGTGACAGGTACGAGATCACTTCTAAAACCGATGTTGGTCTGGTTCTACTTTCGCTGCATACGTGGCTTTCGGTTCATTCTTCTGTGGTGGGGTTACCTTCCAACTGCTGGATAGAGCGAACCTGCCTTGCTGATACTGTTCTTCTACCCAGTCTTTGAATGTGAAGCAATCTTCGAGAGGATGCCCTATCGCTTGGTGATAGGAGCAATAGTCCGGATGATGAACCTCACCTGCTTGCTCGGAGTGCTTGGACTCCAGGAGGGTAATCATCTGATGTTTTATGACAAGATCGGGTATCTTTCTTGTCTTGTCTTGGGAAAAAGAATACGCTCAACCCATCTTCTTTATAAGAGACGAATCCTGGTTGCTCGATTCTCGATCGCGTGGCTTCTTGGACCCGCTTTGTTTCTGTCGAACGCTTTTTCCGTTCTTAGGTTTATTTCTGCCTCTGCATCGGGTCTTTTGTATGACGGGCTGGCGACGAAGGGCATCGTCACTTTCTGTAGCCTGCTGAAGGAGGCGCTGCGTTCTGGCTTTCTCGTAGATGGCCATTTCGCGATTATGATCGTCTCGAACCTTTTGACCCGCTTCCCTTATAAGCTTGTCCATCTGTTCTTCGAACGACGGACTCGGCACTTTCATGGCGAGACCTTGTTCTGCTTCAGGGATAGCCTCTTCCCACAGAGCATCTCCTTCTTCGTCAAAGTCATGTATGACGCAGCAGCCGCGGAATCTCTCCCGTTTCTTGGATTGAACATATCCAAGCCCGATCGTTTCCATTCTCCCATTAGGCAACTTTCGCTGAGTTCCAGGGACGTTCCAGATCCTGTTGTAGAACTGAGCTTGTCGAGCAATTTGTTTGAAGGGTACACCTTGACGCTTCAACAACTTTTTTAATCCTTCTGTGTAGTATCTGGGCAGACGGATGGGCTGGAGCTTATCATGTGCAGGATCGGCGCCGTTCCAGATTTCTTTCTCCACTTTGGTTTATACGGATCGATAAAAGAGGATCGCCTTATCATCTTCTTGCCTGGAAGGGACGTAGAATGTTTGCAGCTCTTGCACACTGTAGGTATCAAGTGCGTTGAGCTCTTTGTAGTGCTGCCACGGAACCATAGCGATTTGCAAACTCCGATCATCGTCAGCGAAGGCTTGTATTGATGGCCGAATAGAAAATATAGCATTGACTTCATCTTCCAAGTCGCTGCCGAAGGCCGGAATAGGGGTGGACGGTCCCGGCTTGTTGCATTGGGGCGGCCCTGAATAAACTATCTCTTCTTCCTCCTTGGTATCACACCCAAATAACGGAATAGTAGTGATAGCTTTTTTGCTTGTCCTCTGGTTTGCGACATCTTTCTATGTC
Source organism: Agapanthus africanus (assembly GCA_030015575.1). Lineage (NCBI taxonomy): Eukaryota > Viridiplantae > Streptophyta > Magnoliopsida > Asparagales > Amaryllidaceae > Agapanthus > Agapanthus africanus. Next base: position 400,543,460 of record CM057349.1, on the reverse strand, counting down.
TTCGAAATCTGGGGGGAAGTACTTGGCATCCTCATATTTGCGGACTTCATTCCCGGAGAATGGGTTTAGTTCCCCCGTCACAGTGTACTCGAGACCATCTTTGAAGTACTTCATACACTGATGTTGTGTAGAAGGGATGATATTGTAATCGTGTAGCCAAGGCCTGCCGAGCAAAGCGTTATAGTAGGTCTTAGCGTCAATGACGTGAAACTTGATGTCCGTGACTAGTAGCCTAAAGCGCAGCGTCAGTATCACAGACCCGAGCGTCCATGATGACTGGGAGTCAAACCCGGAGATAGTGATCTTATCCCGGCGAGCTGTTGAACGCTTATGCAGATTTCCTTCAACATTCTTACATTGAGGAGATTGACGGAGGACCCATTGTCAACCAGGATTTTGCCTATCTTGATATCATGACAGTATCCGGAGACATAAAGGGGACGGTTATGCTCACATGTCCCGAAGAGGAGATCTTCATCGCCGAAAGTGATACCGGCCGTGTGCACTTCTTCCAGCTCGTCCTTCATCTTTTCTTCGGTGAGGAAAGCTTGGAACTGTGCGGGCTCTTGTAATGCCTTGATCAGAGAATCTCTTGCTTCTTTTGATAACAAGAGGGCATCGAGAATGCTTAGTTGCGAAGGTAGCTTCCTCAAGTGTGCCAGAACGTTGTAATCCACCTTACTTTTCTTTGGCGGGTCCTTGGCTGTCAGCTCTTTGACGACTTGATCATTTAGGGCGATATCTTCAGGGAATTTTTCTTTCCCCTTATCTTTTCTATTCGACCCACTGTTCGCGGTCCCGAGATTCTTTTCAGGCAACGTACGATTGCGCAGTTGAATGTTCTCACAGGTCTTCATTTCCTCAATTTCTGATGTGGGTTCTTTGAAGAGAGGGCCAAGGGCTATTTCTTCATCAGAATCTCTCCCAAAGGTGAGAACTTGCGATCCCCCAGCGTCGACCATGTGACAGTTTCCAGTAGTTCTTTTGCGCTCCTCGGTCGTATTTCTTTGTTCCCTGGGAGTTTTGCGTTTCATCCGCTGAATGTGTTGTCGGTGGGCAATATATCCCTGCCACCAGTTTTTAAAGGCCATGCACTCTTCGGTAGGGTATGTAATCCTCTGATGGTATAAGCAAAAATTAGGATGTATATCCGTTTCATCAGGGGTGTTTCCTTCAGAGGGTGGCAGCTTCATTCCCATCGATATGGCTTTGGCGAACCTTTTCCTCGTCTTGAATCTGCTTTTATTTGCGGCGGATGTACTCTGACCTGGTGGGAGTGTTTCGACCCTTTCGTCCAGTCACCGGCGTTTGGCCTTTTCAAATATGGCCATCTCGCGCTCTCGATCCGCTTTGCTTTTAAGAAGGGCTTCGTTCAGGAATGCATCAATTATTTCGTCTGATGGTCCTAGAAGTTCCGGCTCAGGATTTGCCCCCAGTTTCTCTGCGTATGGAGCTTCTTCATCTTTTATCGACGAATGAGAGATCACGTGGCAGCTTGCCACATAATCCTCAGATTCATCTGACGAGTCTTCTTCATTGTCATCATCTCCATCCTCAAGGACGTGGCTTAGAAATTCTTGAAGTGTGACCGGGGTTTGCGCCTTCTGGTTATATTCTTCCAGCACGTCGATATGTTTTTGTAGGTCTGTGCGCTTGTCACAAGGCTTCACGGGCTTTCTGGTCTTCTTCTTCTTATTCGAAGACTTTGACGGCTGGGTGTGAGCACTTTGAGTATCACCGCTAATCTTTGGAGTTGGGCACGGCTTCAGCATTCCCTTGATAACTTCGGGTTCCAGTGGATTTTTCCACCTGATCGTCGGGCATGTTTGGAGATCCTTCAGCATTCTTTTCGTCTTGGATGAAAGAACGACCTCCCATGCAGCTTCTTCGACAAAGGAGCATGATGCCCCCGGTGTGTCTCCCTTTTTAGGTGCGTACGGCTGAGGCGGGCTTACTTTCCAATTCTCGGACAGTGCGAACTTGCCCTGTTAATATTGGTCTTCAATCCAGCCTTTAAAGACGAAGCAATCTTCAATTGGATGGCCTGTCGTTTGGTGATAGGGGCAATAATTAGGATTACTAGCCTCACCGGGTTGCAATGGGCGTTTTGGATTTGGCAAATTAATGAGCCTGTTGCGCACCGCTAGCTCGAACAATCTCCTCGTTTTGTCCAGGGGAAACGAATAAGGGCGCTTTATTTTCTCATTATAGAATCACCGTCTCTCATCTATGCGATCAGTTAATTTTGGACCACTGGGCCACTGTTGAGCATTGGCGACGAAGGTTGCTTTCCCTTTCCCTTTTTCATTCCACGGCTCCGGCTTCGAAGAGGAAGGCATGTGGCTCATCTGGTCCATTTGGGCCAGCTTATCAATCAAGGACTGGAAAGTGGTCGGCTTGAAAAACATCATAAATTGGGAGATGCTCGCTTGAGGGTCAAGAGTGCCCATGAACATGTCCACCGCAGGCGCTTCTTTGATGCGCTGCTCGCACTTCGACCATAAATTCCGCCACCGTATTGCATACTGAACCCATGTCTCTCCTGGCTTCACCCTGGCATTGATTAGTGCCGTGATTGGGGTACGTTCACTAGCGCTCGCGAAACGTTGGGTGAATAGCAATTCCATCTCCGCAAATGTCTTGACAGAGTCGTTCGGGAGTTCAGAGTACCATTCGAACGCTGTCTCCGACAAGCTGCCTACGAACTGGTGAAGTAGCAGTTTATCGTCACCTCCAGTGTTGCCACATAGAGCCCTGAACTGGGAGACATGCTGGTGGGGATAGCCCGTCCCTTTATATACATGGAATTTAAGGATCGTATATCCCGGCGGGTACCTTATTTGGTCATACCAGCCCGGATAAGGTCGTCCAGTCTTAATGATTTGCCCGGCCGTTTCGCTCGCCTGATGAGCTCGTATTTGCTAAGCAATGTAATTATCCAGAGCGACCTTAGAGATGGTCTCCTCCTTGGCTGCTGAAAGAGCCGGAGGAGGGTTCGATGTCACCCCTCTGTTGTCTTCAATGATAATCGGGGGGTCTTCAGCTGGAGGTTCTGGCTGTAACATTATCCCAGCCATGTCTTGGAACAAAAGAGCCATTCGTTTTATATTGGCCGCCTGTTCCGCAGCTTCTTTTTCTTTCCTCTCGAGCATTCTTCGGAGGAATTCAGTATCAGTTTCTTGTTCCTGACGCTGCTCTGAGGTCTCTGGATTTTCTTTCGGCCCAGTAAGTGCGGCCATTGCAGTCAGCATCTCTTGAAGTTTCTGTTGTTGTTGCTGCTCCTGAGCCTTTGTTATCGATCGGGTAAGCGGTCGATGACCCGTAGAGGCACGGCTTTCCTATTTTCCGGAAGCCATATAAACGGTATGTGTTATCATGCCCCCAGACTTGGGGCGTTTAGATTCAGCGTCCTTACGGTTCGCCACGGTCACAGGGGCTTTCTCTGGCCTCCTTCTCTTATGAGCGGTTGAAATTGAGGGAGCCGTTGCAGCGGGCATCCAGACAGACGACATCTTCTGTGGTATCACGGGATGGTCCTTTTTCTTGCCGAGCTTTAATCTTTTTTGATCGGCGGGAATAGTCTTGGTCAATCACCGATTCTTGAACTTGTCGCCAGACTTTGTAAATTTTGGATGACAGCCGCTGAGGGGGCTGCTCCGGCTTCTTTTCTGTAGCATTCTCCAAAGGTGGAGGAGACCTTTTCAGCATGGCAGTTGGTGAATTCCTGCGGACCCTCCTAAGCGGTTCGAAGCTGTTCCCAGTCGGAACAACAGCGTCGATTTCCACCATAGGAGCTGGCGGAGTCAGTCCAGAAGGGGAGCTGCCCCCAGCCTTCCTTACTCGGCGCCAGTGATGACGGCGAGCATGTCGTGTGGATGGGATCGTCTCAGCTGTAGGGGTTACTTCATCATGCCCCCTGTTTTGGCGAAAGGTTGTCGCCGGCGTCAGCCTCTTAAAGACCGACGTCCGTTGAGAAGCAATGTCTGTCAAAGATAGACCTCCGGGAAGGGGAAGCAGCTTTGAGGACTTCGTCTGGAGCGGGAGCCGGAATGGCCATCCTTGTGAAGACTGACTTCTTGGCAGAAGATGCCTCTCTGATGATTTCATCCGCTTGAGCTGGGATGGCTATCCGCTTTGGGATGGCTGCTTCAGGTATCGTGGGCTTGTTGGCGTTCTGGCCCAGTCTGTTGAAAACTGAGGCATTGGATTTGGGCGACCCATTGAGAGGGGCCACGGCAGTGGCAAGCTGATCAAAGACCGACTTCCTTGGGGCTTCTTGCGACAGCAACGGGGCATTGAAGCTCATTGGTGGGATCATGGTCCCAAAGAACAGCCCAATGGTGGCCTGAGTTACTTGTTCCACTGGCATCTTGAATAGGGAGGCCGCTTGGGGCCCGTAGGTTACACCTCCGGATGAGGCGGAACGGGAGCTGCAGTTGCAGCTGGAGCAGTTAGAGGCCATTGATGTTCTTTCTTCTGCACGGGAGCAAAACCAAATCTTAGTCACTTGAACCCAAGGGCAACCATATCAAACCGCGATTCGTTCGCAAACACGACGCATGAAGTGTGGAGAGGAAAGAGAAAAAGGTCCTACCGGGCGTGCCAGAATCTGTTCCCTGCCGGAAGACGCGACCGGGACGTTGGGACATCGGGGCCTGAATTCCGAGGGCAGATGCTAATTGGTGCTATCCGTCCACCTGTCCGAAAATGCCAAGTTGATTTATGACACCATGTATTGAAGGTTTAAACGGATGCGGCCGATATAGCAGACTTCGTCAGATTCCTACTCGTTGAGGGGTTTTTGATTGTGGGACACTCTTCCCTGCAGGCGCAAGCCCCTGTAGTTAAATACGCTACCGCATCGCGGTAACCACTTTCTCTTTCTCCAGATGGTCACTTCGTGTCGTATGTGTTTGTTTTGTTTATGGTTTCCCATGGATTGTATATGGAGACTAATTTATGTTGTCGCCTGTAGGGCGTGGATTAGTCCAAATCCGTATCTTTTTAGATTTGGGTTTGGGTTTGGGTTTAAGGATACGTTAGTCTCATTTGAGACTAACATCAACTTAAATGTTTGTTAAGGATACGTTAGTCTAATTTTAGACTAAGATCAACTTAACAAGATCATTTAAATCCAACAAAAGAGCATTTGGGCTCTATTGTTTTAGTTTAGGGACTTTGCGGTCCATTTCAAGTTTAAGAACAAAGTGGTCCAACGTTAGTTTAGGGACATTACGGTCCGATGTTAGTTTAGGGACATTACGGTCCAAGGTTAAGGATATTATAGTCTGTGGGTTTAAAGGGACCCCACAGTCCGAGGTTAAGGACATCATAGTCCGTGGGTTTAAAGGGACCCCACAGTCCTAGGTTAAGGACATCATAGTCCATGAAATGTATGGTTGTCGGGACCCGTCGCCTCTCTGAAGACATTGAAGGATTAGAACGACATATATCAGAGGGGTTCAGAGATATACCCTTGAACCAATTTTGGTTGGTAGATCTGTAGTCCAATTTGGAAGTAAGATCTGTTAAAAGATTTATGAGCATATGAGCTCAATTAATCTGAGTTGAGGACTTATGGCCAATCTTGGGCTATGTCCAATCAAGTTAAAATATATAACATTTATTTTGGGCTGTTGAGCATTTATTTGGGCTTGGCCCTTTTAACAATGCTGAGCATTGATTTGGATTCTGACAGTATTTCTGTCTTTTACTGAATGCTGAGTATTCATCATAGCTCTGGGGCTCATTAAAGAACAATTTATGTTCTATCAGCGCACACGTGAGAAGCACGTAGTGCGCTTAGCGCTTTGCGCCAGTCAATGATCGCAGTGCGCTTTTGCCGAGTAGCGCATACGTGAGGGACACGTGGCACGCTTGGCACTAGCGCCAGTTAATGAGCGCATTGCGCTAGTTTATGAGCGTATTGCTCTATTAGTTCAGTGGCGCACACATGAGTGACACGTGGTGTGCTTGGTGCTGAGTGCCAGTCCATGAGCGCAGTGCGCTAGTTCAAGAGCGCAAAACGCTAACTGTTGAGTGGCACACACATGAGTGACACGTGGTAAGCTCGGCGCTGAGCGCCAGTCCAAGAGCGCAGAAGCGCATTTGATCAATTTTATGATCCAAGAAATAAATTTATGTTCTTTTATAAGAGACTTTGTCTCAAGATTCTAAGAACAAAAGTTCTTACTTTATAGAGGATGCTTCAATCTCTTGTATTGATGAAAAGCTTTGCCTTTATGGATCTGTGATCCTAAGAGAATTGACTTATTCTCTCCCCCTTTATGAGATGTTCATAATCTCTGAAAGACAATTTTTCTTATAGATCTATGATCTGTGAGAAGAATTATGTTCTTCCTTTTGTTTTATGATGAGATCTTTTGATCTCTTTGTAAAAGATCTTGGTCTTTGTAGATCTATGATCTGTAAAGAAGTGAGTTCTTCTTCTTCTTTTTTAATTATGAGATGATTTGATCCCTCTGTTCATCATCATTTTTTACCTTGAAGAAGATCTTCTTTCTCTGAAAGCTTGGCTCTTCTTTCTGAGGTCTCTCAAAGCTTCTCTCTCTCAGACTTTGAAGTCTTGAAGCCTTTATATAGGGCGAGCTGATCAGTTCAATCAGTTAGGGAGATCTTTTCTCCAATTGATTTGGAGAGTTTCCCATCGTTGGATCTTTGATCCAAGGGCCTCTGATTTACAGAAGGTAATCTTCCTGTTTTTAACAAGATAGGGAAATCTTCTAAACATAATTTATTCTGTGTTTTTGGTGATTTTTAATCACCATTGGATCATTGATCCAACGGTGCTCTGATTTACAGAGCACAATCTTGATGTTTGGAAAGATTTTGAGGAATCTTTCCTTAACAGAATTTAATTTTGATTAATTAATGATTTATCATTATTATTGGATCTTTGATCTGACGGTAAGGAGCTTTTAGTTCCAGTGCTAGTGCACCCGTGCTTTGCATGCGGTGCGCTGCTTAGAGTGCAGCGCACTTAGCGCTAGCGCACCACTGCTTTGCTCGTGGTGCGCTGCTTAGAGCACAGCGCACTTAGCGCTAGCGCACCCGTGCTTCGCACATGGTACGCTGCTTAGAGCGCAGCGCACTTAGCGCTAGTGCACACATGCTTTGCACGTGGTGCGCCGCTTAGGGCGCAGCGCAATTGGCTCTGCTTCTGAAGCGTTGCTTCATTTCAAAATTTGAATTTTAAACAGAGCTTTGCTCTAATTGGGGGAAAGAGCGTGTTCGTCCGGTAATTCGCAATTTAAGGGAGAGTCGGCTGGTATTGGATGTTCAGCGAGGAAGTCGGCGATGGCCTGGCCCTTCACTGCCCTGAGGGGTCGATAGATTATCGAGAACTCCATCAAGAGGATGGCCCATTTGGAAAGCCTTCCTGTTAGTATGGCTCTTGACATCAATTATTTGAGAGGATCCACCTTTGATATGAGATGGACCTCATATGCCATGGCATAATGTCGAAGCTTCGTTATCGCGAAGATCAGTGCCAGGCAATGCTTTTCAATGGGGGTGTAGTTATTTTCTTCCCTCAGGAGAACTCGACTCAAATAGTAGAGAGCTCTCTCCTTCCCCTGGTCGTTCTTCTGTGCCCATAGCGTGTCTAAAGAACCTTCAAGGGCTGTTGTGTACAGGATAAGGGGCTTTCCCTCGACTGGAGCGGCCAGTACCGGTAGGTATTGCTTGATTTTATCCAGTGCGCTTTGGCATTTACGATCCTTAATGAACGGGGTCCCCTTCTTCATTAGATGGCTGTAGGGGCGGCATTTTCCGGAGAAGTTGGCTATGAACCGTCGGATATACGCGAGCTTTCCTTGGAGAGACCGCTATTGTTTGAAAGTTCTTAGCGTGGGCATTTCCATAATCGCTTTGATCTTTGATGGGTCTATTTTGATGCCTCGGTGTCGTACGATGAATCCTAGGAATTTTCCTGAAGAGACTCCAAACGCGAATTTCAGAGGGTTCATCTTCAGGTTATATTTCCGAAAACGCTGGAACACTATTTTCAAATGCTTCCAGTGCTCCTTGTACGATTTGCTTTTCACCACGAGATCGTCGATATAACATTCGACAATCTCATGTATGAGGTCATTGAAGATTTTCGTCATAGCCCTTTGATAGATAGCGCCTGCATTCTTCAAACCGAAGGGCATCACCTTATAGCAGAATATGCCTAGCGGAGTTCGGAAGGCGGTGTGCTTTTGGTCTTCAGGATGCATTTTTATTTGATTGTAGCCTGAAGATCCATCCATGAAGGAGAAGACCTCATGAGTGGACGTGTTATCGATCATCAGCTCGGTACTGAGAAGTCATCTTTCGGACAAGCCTTGTTGAGGTCCCGAAAGTCCACGCAGATGCGCACCGTCCTATTTTTCTTCATCACTGGGACAATGTTGGCGATCCATTCAGGATATTGAACTTCTTGGATGAATCCGGAGTCGATTAGTTTCTTGACTTCGGCATTGATGCTCATATCGAGTTCGAGCCGCATTCTTCTTGGCGTCTGTTTGATTGGTTTGACGTTCGGTGATATCGCCAATTTATGCACAACTATTTCTGGATCTAGTCTCGGCATCTCAGAATAGTTCCACGCGAAGCAGTCTTTATGCTGCATAAGCACGTCCTTTAGCGTGGCCACCTGCTTTTCAGATAGAAGCTCACTGACGAACGTTGGCCTTGGCTCATTTTCCGTCCCCAAGTCGATTTTTCTCAGGTTGTCCGCTGTGGTGTGTATCCCATCTTCCAGCTCTTTTGGCGTCGATGGAAATTTCAAAACCACCTCGTCCTCATCCTCATTTGCGAAGCACCGGGAGAGGTCATCCATATTCTCGTGCTTTCCTTCTTTTGATAGTGTCACGTAGCATGTACGAGCTCGTTTCCAAGCTCGATGCTGATCTAGACTTTCCCTAGCAATATAGGTTGCTTTTAGCTCATGCTTTCGTAGTGGGGCTACCCTCCAACTATTGGATAAAGCAAACCTATCTTGCTGATACTGGTCTTCGACCCAGTCTTTGATGTTGAAGCTATCTTCAAGAGGATGTCTTACTGCTCGGTAGTAGGAGCAATAAACCAGATGATGGACCTCGTTTATTTGCTCGGGGTGCCGAGACTTCGGGAGCGTCATCATTTGATGCTTGATGACAAGGTCCAATATTTTCTTTGTCTTGTCTCGGGGGAAAGAGTATTCCCGACCCATTTTCTTCATAAAGGTCGGATTCCAGCTGACTCTTTCTCGATTGCGTGGCTTCTTGGATTCGCTTTGCTGTTCTAGAACATCATTTTCGTTCTCCACAATGTTTTTGCCTCTGTGTCAGACTTTTCCATTGCCACAAGAGCGCACAGCGGGCTGAGGGTGAAGGGCATCGTAGTCTTTTCTTTCCGCAGACTGCTGAGTGAGACGCTGCGTCCTGACTTTTTCGTAAATGGCCATTTCGCGGCTGTGGTCATCCCGAACCTTTTGACCGGCTTCTCTCATTAGCTTTTCAATTTTTTCTTCGAATGACAGACTTGGCATTCTTACGGTGGGATCTCGCTCTGGTTCAGTATCAGCGCTATCTGGTAAAGCATTCCCTTCTCCATCGGAGTTATTTATGACACGGCAGCCATGGAATCGCTTCCGTTTCTTGGAACGAACGTATCCAATCCCTGTCGTCTCCATACTCCACTTGGACATCTCTCGCTGAGTCCCGGGGACGTCCCAAATCTTGTTGTAGAACTGGGCTTGTCGAGCGGTTTGTTTGAAGGTTACGCCTTGGCATCTTAAGAGCCTTTTCAATCTCTCTACGTAATATCTGGGCAGACGGATTGGTTGAAGCCTGTCAAGCGTAAAATCGGCACCATGCCAGACTTCTTTTTCCAGTTTAGTCTCCATAGATTGGTAGAAGAGGATCGCCTTTTCACCTCTTCGCCTAGGAGGGACATAGAAGGTCTGCAGCTCTTGTACGCTGTATGTATTAATCGCTTCCAGTTCTTTATAATGCCGTGGCGGAACCATGGTGATTTGAAAACTCTGATCGACTCTAGCAATGGTTTGTGCTGATGGGCGAGTGGAGAACACGACATTGACCTCGTCTTTAGAGTCACTGCCAAAGACCAAAATAGGAGTAGATGGTCCTGGCCTGTTGCCTTGGGGTTGCCCCGAGTAGACTATCTCTTCATCCTCCTCGGTATCGCTCCCAAAGATTGGGATGGTAGCGATGGCTTTTTATTTATTCTCCGGCTCATGACATCTTTCCGTGTCTTTGAAGTCCGGTAGGAAGTACTTTGCGTCTTCATATTTTCGGACTTCATTCATGGAGAATGGATTTAGCTCCCCCGTGACAGTGTACTCGAGGCCATCTTTGAAATACTTCATATACTGATGTTGTGTAGAAGGGGTAGCGTTGTACTCGTGCAACCAAGGCCGGCCAAGCAGGGCATTGTAGCAATTCTTGGCGTCAATGACATGAAATTTGATGTCAGTGACGATCTGCCCGAAGCGTAATGTCAGTATTACAGACCCGAGCGTCCGTGATGACTGCGAGTCAAACCCGGAGATGGTAATCTTATCCCGCGCCAGGTGCTGAACGTTCATGCATATCTCTTTCAACACCTTCACATTGAGAAGGTTGACGGAGAACCCGTTGTCAACCAGGATCTTCCCTATCTTGATATCATGGCTGTACCCGGTGACATATAGAGGATGGTTTTGTTCGCACATTCCTAGGAGGAGATCTTCATCGCCGAATGTAATGTCAGCTGTATGATCTTCTGCCAGCTTGTCCTTCATCTTTTCTTCTATAAGGAAAGCTTGGAACTGGTTAGGCTCTTATAATGCTTTGATCAGAGAATCTCGTGCCTCTTTGGACAGGAGGAGAGCATCCGGTAGGCTCAGTCGTGAGGGTATCTTCCTCAGATGTGCCAGGACATTGTAATCCACCTTGTTTTTCTTAGGCGGATCCTTGGCTGCGCGGTCTTTGATGACTCTATCATCGAGGGCAATTTCCTCAGGGACTTTTTCCTTCCCCTTGTCACTTTTGCTTGAACCTTTGTTTGTAGGCCCGAGGTTCTTTTCAGGCAACGTACGTTTACGCAGCTGAATGTTCTCGCAGTTCTTCTCCGCTTCTTCTTTTCCGAAGGTGGGTTCTTTGAAGAGAGGGCCGAGGGTTATTTCTTCCTCAGAGGCGCTCCCGAATGTAAGAACTTGAGATTTCCCTTTTGTTGAACTTGTATCAATCATATGACAGTTGCCAGCCGTTCCTTCACGCTCGTCTGTCGCGCTTCTTTGTTGTCAACGGGTTTTTCACTTCATCCGCTTGAACTGTTGCCGGTGAGCAACGTATCCTTGCAACCATTTCTTAAAGGCATTGCACTCTTTAGTGGGGTGTGTGACCCTCCGATGGTATAAGCAGTAGTTCGGATGTACATCCGCTTCGAGGCACGTACTTCCGGGAGTGTTTTCCATGAGAGGAGGCAGCTTCATTCCCATTGACAGGGCTTTGGCGAACTGCTTCTCTGGTTTGGTCTTTCCTTTGCTTGTATCATGTATTCTTTGTCTTGGGTAGAGTACTTTATAACTCATCCTTACCGCAACTTCTTCAGCCCAACGCCGACGCTTGGCCTTTTCGTATATGGCCGTTTCGCGCTCTCGGTCAGCTCTGCTCTTTAGAAGGGTTTCGTTTAGCAGCCAGTCAATTAGGCCTTCTGACGGTTCCAGGGATTCTGGCGCCGGTCCTGTCCCCAGTTCTTCTGCGTTGCTTTTCGACGCCGAGGGAGTTTCTTCATCATTTACCGATGAATGAGTGTGGAAACTTGCTATATAATCCTCGGGTCTTTCTGACGAGTCATTTCCCTTATCATCGTACTATCTCTGTTATCAAGGATATAGCTGAGAAACTCATCGAGGGTGACTGGGGTCCATGCCTTCTGGTTGTATTCCTTCAGCATGTCGATATATTTTTGCAGGTCCGTGCGCTCATCGTCATACTGCGTGGGCTTCTTGGTCTTCTTCTTTGCCTTCGAAGACTTCGGAGGCTTGGCCTGGAGGTCTTGCCCATCGTTACCTGCAGTTTTCGGTATGGGACGTGGCTCCATCATCCCTTCAATGATCTCGGGCTACAACGGGCTTTTCAATTTGATCGCCGGACATGCTTGAAGATCCTTCAATATTCTTTTAGTTTTAGCTGGAAGGACCACTTCCCAAAGAGCTTCTTCCACAAACGAGCATGATGCCCCCGGCGTGTCTACCTTTTTAGGAGTGTGCCTCTGTGGCGGATTCACTCTCCAGTTCTCTGACAGCCCGAATTTCCCTTGATGGTACTGGTCCTCGACCCAATTTTTAAAGACGTAGCAATCCTCAATTGGGTGGCCCACTAGTCTGTAGTAGGAGCAGTAGTTGGGACTGTTGACGTCATTGGGCTGCAGTGGATGTCTCGGATCCGGCAGTGTGATGAGTTTGTTGCGCATTGCCAGTTCGAACAATCTCCTCGTTTTATCACGGGGGAACGAGTAAGCACGTCCTAGCTTCTCTTCCAGGGATTGGCGCGAGCGCGCGTTGTTTTGGCGAGCAACTAGTTTCGGGTCACTCGGTTATTGTTGAGTGTTGGCAACGAAGGCCGCTTTATCTTTACCCTTTGCATTCCTAGGGTCCATTTTTGAAGATGGGGCACATGGCCCATCTGGTCCATTTGGGCCAGCTTTTCGATCAAAACCTGGAAGGTGGTCAGCTTAAAGAACGTCATGAACTGGGACATAGTTGCCTGAGGATCAAGGGTCCCTATGAACATGCCCACAGTAGGAGCTTCTTCTATGCGTTGTTCGCATTTCGACCACAGGTTCCGCCACTGAATTGCGTATTGAACCCAGGTCTCCCCTGGCTTCACCCTGGCATTGATTAATGCCATGATCGGGGTGCGCTCGCTTGCACTTGCAAACCACTGTGTGAATAGTAATTCCATCTCCGTAAATATTTTGACAGAGTCATTTGGGAGTTCGGAGTACTATTCAAATGTCATTTCCAACAAGCTGCCAACAAACTGGCGAAGCAGCAGTTTGTCGTCGCCTCCAGTATTACTGCACAAAGCTCTGAATTGAGCAACGTGCTGGTGTGGATTGCCCGTCCCCTTATACACATGGAATTTAGGGATCGTATATCCTGGCGGGTACTTGATTTGATCGTACCAGCTTGGATAAGGTCGCCCAGTTCTGACGACTTGGCCAGCCGCTTCACTCGCTTGATGAACTCGTATTTGTTGAGCTATGTAGTCATCAAGGGCAGCCTTGGAGATCATTTCTTCCTTGGCTACTGAGAAAGCCGGTGGAGGGTTTAACGTTTCCTCTCTGTCGTCTTCAATGATTATCGGAGGGTCTTCGTCTGGAGGTTCCGGCTGGACCATCATCCCAACCATGTCTTGGAACAGAAGCACCATCTGCTTTATATTAGCAGCCTATTCCGCAGCCTCCATCTCCTTATTTTTGAGCACCCTTCGCAAAAATTCTGTATCAGTCTCCTGTTCCTAGCGTTGTTCAGACTTCTATCCCGGGCTTTCTTTTTGCCCAGTGAGTGCTGCCATTTTCGTCAGCATCACTTGAAGCTTTTGTTGCTTCTCCTGAGCTTTCGTCAACGACCGAGTTTGTGTTCGATGACCCATGGAAGTACGGATTTCCTCTTTCCCGGAAGCCATGTACACCGTGTGCATGATCATGCCCCCAGGCTTGTGGCGTTTGAATCTATCACCCTTAGGATTTGCCGACGGCGGTAGGAGATTCTCCGGCCTTATCTTTTTATGAGAAGTCGAAGTCGAAGGAGCTATATTAACAGGCGCCTGAGAAGTCCCTCGCTGCATGCTAGATGGATGATTGTCCTCTTGTCGAACCTTCATTTTCTCCGGTCGACGAGAGTAGTTCTTGTTGATCACAGAATCCTGGACTTTCCGCCTGAATCTGTGTATTCAGGAAGACAGCCGCTGAGGGGGCTGCTCCAGCTTTGCCTGTACCATGTTTTCAACATGTGGGGGCAATTTCTTCAGCACCACGGTCGGAGAGTTCTTTCGCACCCTCCCTAGCGGTTCAAAGTTGTTCCCAGTTGGAACAACAGCGTCAACTTCCATCATTGGGGCTGGTCGAGTAAGTCCAGAGGGAGAGATACCCCCAGCTTTCCTCACTCGACGCTAGTGGCGACGTTGAGCATTCCTTGCAGATGGGATTTCCTCAGTTATGAGAGTGGCTTCCTCATGCCCCCCTCTTTGGTGAAGGGCTACTGCTGGTGTCAGCCTGTCGAAGACTGACGTCCGTTGAGAGGGGACGGTCAATCTTTCGAAGGTCGACTTTCTGGTAGGGGAAGCTTTTTTGATGACTTCACCCGTAGCAGGAATTAGGACAACCAATCTTGCGAAGACCAATCCTTTAGTAGGAGAAGCCCCTTTGACGACTTCTCCTGCCAGAGCTGGAATGGCTATCCATTTCGGGACAACCCCTTCAGGTATTGCGAGCCTCTTTGCAGGCCCACTAGAGCTCTGGCTCAGTCTATTGAAGACTAAGGTGGAATACTTGGACGACGCGTTGAGAGGGGCCGTGGTGGCTGCAAGTCGATCGAAGACCGACTTCTTTGGAGTTTCCTGTGATGGCACTGGGGCACTGAAGCTTGCTGGCGGGATCATGGTCCTAAAGAACAGTCCAGCGGTAGCTTGAGTCACCTGCTCCACTGGTATTGCAAAGATGGAAGCCGCATTTGGCCCGTAATTCACTCCTCCAGTCAGGGCGGAGCGGGAATTGCTGTTGCAGTTGGTGCAGCTGGAAGCCATTGATGCTCATTTCTTCTTTCTGCACAGGAGCAAGACACCAAATCTTAGTACCTCGGATCCAAGGGCAACCATAGTAAACCGCGATTTGTTTGCGAACACAACACATAAAGTGTGGAGTGGAAAGAGGAAAGGTCCCACCGGGCGTGCCAGAATCTGTTTACCGCCAAAAACGGAGACGAAACTGCGATGGATCGTCTTGCCTGAATTTGGGGGCAGATGCTATTTGGATTTATCCGTCCACCTCTCCGAAAATGCTAAGTTGATTTATGGCACCATGTATCGGAGGTTTGGACAGATGCGGCCGTTGTAGCAGACTTCGTCATATTCCCCCTCGTTGTGAAGGGTTTTTGATTATGGGGACGCTCTTCCCTGCAGGCGCAAGCCCCTGCAATTAATTATGTTACTGCGTAGCGATAACCATTTTCTCCTGCTCCGGAAGTTCACTTCGTGTCGTGTGTGTTTGTTTTATTTTTGGTTGCCCATAGATTGTATACGGAGACTAATTTATATTGTCGCCCGTAGGGCGTGGATTAGTCCAAATCCGTATATTCTTAGATTTGGGTTTGGTTTGATTTAAAGATCGTTAATCTCGTTTGAGATTAAGATCAACTTTAATGTTTGTTGAGGATACGTTGGTCCAATTAGAGACTAAGATCTACTCAACAGGATTTTGGGATCATTCAGAGCCAACAAAAGAGCATTTGGGCTCTATTGCTTTAGTTTAAAGACGTTTCAGTCCGTTGTTAGTTTAAGGACGTTTCGGTCCGCATATCACCATTTTTGAGGTGAGATTTTAGTTTAAGGACGTTACGGTCCGTTGTCGCCATTTTAGGAAGTGCACCCAAAAGCAGTTGGTTGTCGGGACCCGGCACTTCTCTAAAGACGTTGAGGAGTTACAACGACATGTATCAAAGGTGTAGAGAGATGTACCCTTGAACCAATTCCATGTTTGAGGGAAAATGAATTAATGATCGAGCACAGAAATCATTAGTCGTATTTTGAGACTAAAATTTCTTCATTAGTTTGGGAAGTCATGAGCATAGAGGCTCGGTCTATTTGGGAGATCGAAGATATTTTAATCTCAAAAAGACTTAGCCAACTTGAGGCTGGAGTTGATTTCCCATAGTGTTAAGCACTAGTATATGTTCAGCACTCACGTGTTCCAACGTGAGGTTCTAAAGCAGTGTTAAACACTAGATTCTGGGGGCGCTCATGTGTGGAACGTGAGACACCTCAAAGCTGGCGCTGTACATTAGGTTCAAGTCTCCATTTATATATAAGTGTTAAACACTTAATTCTTGTGGCACTCACGTGTGAGTACGTGAGGTGTCCCAAAGTTGGGTATTGCCTTTTTAGGTTTTATTTCCCTCTTCTTTTATAAGTGCTAAGCACTCGGCTCACGTGTGAGCACGTGAGGCGCCCGAAATGGGAACTGTTCTATGGATTTTATTTCTCTTTCCTTTAAAAGTGCTAAGCACTTGGACCCTGTGGTGCTCACGTGCGAACACGTGAGGCGCCTTTCAAAACGCGAGCGCTGTTTTTGGGTCTATTCCCTTTTTTTATATAAGTGCTAAGCACTTGATTGGGGGTCGCGTGGAAAACACGTGACTGCCTTAGGAGTACTTCTTGTTCTTTTTAAATGCTCGCGTGTGAAACACGTGATTCGGTCTCAGCCATTCTTTTTTGTTCATCAGAGGCGCTCACGTGGGGAAACACGTGAGGTTTCGTTATAGTGTTGAACACTAATGAATCACCAGTCTTTCCTTTTATGTGCATGAAGATCTTGATCTCATATTAACGATACTGGGATCTAAGTTTAGAGAATTCCAAGTCTCTTGTCTTATAATAATTAAATTCTTTACAGGGTTAAACCCTAGTTTTATCAAAGGAATTAAATTCTTATATACTTGTGTAAGAATTAAATTCTTTGAACTTAGTTCTTTCACCTAAGTTTTGAATCTACATAACAGAATCTCCCCGATGAGAATTAAATTCTCAACTTGTGGAGAGATCTGCTTCTGCAGAACTCAACTAGAGAAAGAACTAAGTTCTTGTATGAAGAGTTAAACCCTTAAAGAGGCGAAGAAGGGATAAGATAATCTCTGTATTTTCTTCTTACCTAGTTTTTTTTGTTTAAGAAGGGGATCTTCTTCTTTTAGAGAACTGAATTCTTTTCTTCTCTTTTTTCTCGCTTTTTTTTGTATGCTCTCTTCTGTTCTTTTTTTTTTTAACTTGAAGTCTTGGGTTCTTTATATAGTGGAGAGAAGTTTGTTAATTAGTTTTAGGAAATCTCTCATTGAGAGACTTCAATTGATTTGGGGGTTTTACCAGCTATTGGATCTTTGATCTAAGGGTTTCTGTCCTACAGAACATATTTTCTTGTTTCTTAAACAAGATTAGGAAAATATTTTCCCGTACAGAATTTATTCTGTAGATTGGTGATTTTTAATCACCGTTGGATTTTTAATCCAAGGGTGCTTGGTTTAACGGAGCACAAATTTTCTTTGTTTTAAAGAGAGATGAAAAATATTTTCCAACTCATGGGATCTTTGATCTGCCAACTTTTCGTTTAAAAGAAAATATCATTTCCCATTTAAAAGTTCAATAGAATTTAATTCTATCATCATTGGACCTTTGATCCATCGGTTCCTTATTGAGTAGAATTTAATTCTACGTAGGGAAGTGCCCTCACGTGTTTAATACGTGAAGCTTATTAGCCTGGCCATTGTTTCAATTGCAGTGCCTATATGCGTTGCATATAGGCACTCAGGTGTTAAACACGTGGGGCTGCTTTAGCCTCACAATTGTTTTAATTGCTGTGCATACATGCGTTGCATATAGGCACTCACATGTTAAACACGTGGGGCTATTTTAGCCTAGCAATTATTTTAATTGTTGTGCCTATATGCGTTGTATATAGGCACTCACGTGTTAAACACGTAGGGCTGTTTTAGCCTAGCAATTGTTTTAATTGTCGTGTCTATTTGCTTTGCATATATGCACTCATGTGTTAAACACGTGGGGCTGTTTTAACCTAGCAATTGTTTTAATTGTAGTCTATATACATTGCATAAAAGCACTCACGTGTTAAACACGTGGGGTTGTTTTAGCCTAGCAATTATTTTAATTGTTGTGCCTATATGCGTTGCATATAGGTACTCACGTGTTAAACATGTGAGACTGTTTTAGTGAGGAACTTTCCTTCATCCCTTTCTTATAAGGGAACATGCGATCTCTCCAAGGAAAGCTCGCATATATCCGGCGATTCTTAACCAACCTTTCCGGAAAATACCGTCCTTATAGTCATTTGATGAAGAAGGGGACCCCGTTCGTCTGGGATCAAAAATGCTAAAATGCAATAGACGAAATCAAGCAATACCTGCAAAATCCGCCGATATTGACCGCTCCGGTTAAGGGAAAACCCCTTATTCTATATACAACAGCCCTTAAGGGTTCTTTGGGTGCGCTATAGGCATAAGAGAATGATCAGGGAAAGGATAGAGCTTTATACTATTTAAGTCAAGTTCTTCTGGGGGCAGAAAACAACTATTTCGCCATTAAAAAGCATTGCCTGGCACCGATCTTTGCAATAACAAAGCTCAGACATTACGCCTTGGCACACGAGGTCCATCTCATATCGAAAGTGGATCCTCTAAAATATTTAATGTCAAGGGCCATACTGACAGGAAGCTTTGCCAAATGGGCCTTCATATTGATAGAATTCTCGATAACCTATCGACCCCTCAAAGCAGTGAAAGGTCAGGCCATTGCCGATTTTCTTGCAGAGCACCCGATACCGGACGACTCTCCCTTAAATTGCGAGTTGCCAGACGAACATGCGCTTGACGCAATCGAAGAAAAAAATGATTCCTAATGGGATCTCTACTTCGATGGAGCATCTTTATGAAGAGGCGAAAGCAAAATGCCCGCATAATCAAAGCTGGGGTGGGCCTTATCTTCGTGACCCCGCAAAGAGGTATATTGCGTTATGCCCTCTTCTTAATAGTGCCAAAGACTAATAATGAAGCTGAATATGAATCTTTGATAGCAGGTCTCGAGATCGCTATCGACATGGGGACCAAAGACCTCCTCATATATGGAGACTCACAACTGATTGTTAGCCAAGTAAATGGTGATTATCAGACATGCAAGCTAGAGCTGGTAAAGTATGGAGAAAGAGTGCAGCAACTGCTGACACAAATCTCTTATTATACCCTGGAAAGCATACCATGTACGGAAAACAGCAAGGTGGATGCATTGGCCAAATTGGCTAAGGAATTGGTCAATGAAGATCTCAATGACGTGATGATCATTGTTCAAAGCCTCAGGGTTCTTGCGCCAACAGATATATATTCGGGAGACCTAGTAGATCCATCTGAAGGAAAAGAAACAACCGAACAAGTAGCCTTTCAAATAGAGGACGAAGGAAAGGTCATCAACTGGAGGAAAGTCTTCATTGACTACTTCAAGTCCCAACGAACACCCGAAAATACGTCGTCTAGACATCAGCTCATGAAACGAGCTTTATCTTTCACTTTCATCAATGATACTCTATATAAGCGATCGTTCGACTATCTATGGCTAAGATGCCTGGGGCCGGAGGAAGCAAAGAAAGTCGTCAAAGAAATACACAACGGACTCTGCGGTTCTCATTAAGTTGGGCCAAAGATGAAACTAAAAATAAAAAAGAATGGGTTACTATTAACCCACGATGATCTAGGATTTCCTCGAATATGTGAAGCAGTGTCACCCGTGCCAAATTCACGGGGACTTCATCCATCAACATCCGAATCCGCTATACCCAACAGTGGCTAGCTGGCTGTTCAAGATGTGGTGAATGGATATAATCGGCCCTATCGAACCAGCGTCCTCCAAAGGACATCGGTTTATACTAGCAACAACTGACTACTTCTCTAAATGGTCAGAAACAGTACCACTAAAGGGGTTTTAAGACGGAGAATATCCTCCACTTCTTCAAGACCCATGTCATCTATCGGTTTGGCACCCCACGACGGATAATCTCGGACAATGGGCCAGCTTATAGAAGTCATAAAATAATCCGCTTCGCACAGCAGCATAAAATAGATTGGAGATACTCTTCAATCTATAATTCTCGGGCTAACGGTCTAGCTGAAGATTTCAACAAGACCTTGATAAAGATTATAAAAAATACAGTGTCCAGAAACAAAAAAGACTGGCACGAAAGGCTGCATAATGCTCTCTGGGCGTACCAAACAACGTTCAAGATGGTCACGAATACAACACCATATGCATTGGTGTTCGGTACGAGCTGACAGATGAAGAAAATGCTCATCTTAGGTTTGAGGAGCTCGACGCCCTCGACAAAACTCGCCTCATAGCACAACAAAATCTAAAGGTTTATAAAGCAAGGATGACACGGTCATATGAAAAACTGACCAGGCCCAGAACATTCCGCCAAGGTGAACTCGTGCTAGTCGTCAAAAGACCAATGATCTCTAATCGTGAAAAACGGGGGAAGTTAGAGCCGAACTATGAAGGCCCGTATATCATAAACAAAGTCTACCAAGGTGGAGCTTACTTGCTCATGGATATGTATGGCGAAAGACCCTTCCGGCCAATAAGCAGCCGATTCCTCAAAAAGTACTACACCTAAACGAGCCATGATTTGGGTCAATGATAAATGACGACGCTTGTGTCCGCTCGCTATCTTCCTGGGTCAAAACTCTGAAAGCAGTACCTCGTCCCAAAAACGGGAATGTTAGACCAAAACGTCCTTAAACTAACACTGGACTGAAACGTCCCTAAACTAATATTCGTCCCAAAAACGGGAATTTTGGACCGAAACGTGGTTACACTAACACTTGACCGAAACTTCCTTAAACTAACAATGGACCGAAATGTCCTCAAACTAATAATCGTCCTAAAAACGGGAATGTTGGACCGAAACATCCTTAAACTAACTCTGGACTGAAACGTCCTTAAACTAACAATGGACCGAAACGTTTTTAAACTAATATTCGTCCCAAAAACAGAAATGTTGGACCGAAACGTCCTTAAACTAACAATAGACCGAAACTTCCTTAAACTAATATTCATCTCAAAAACGGGAATGTTAGACCGAAATGTTCTTAAACTATTGCTGGACTGAAACATCCTTAAACTAACAATGGACCGAAACGTCCTTAAACTAATATTCGTCCTAAAAACAGGAATGTTGGACCGAAACGTTTTTAAATTAGCACTGGACCGAAACGTCCTTAAACTAATATTCGTCCCAAAAACGGGAATGTTGGATCGAAACGACCTTAAACTAACACTGGACTGAAACGTTCTTAAACTAATATTCGTCCCAAAAATGGGAATGTTGGACCGAAACGTCCTTAAACTAATACTGTGTCCTTAAACTAAGAGTGGACTGAAACGTCCTTAAACTAATATTCGTCCCAAAAACGGGAATGTTGGACCGAAACATCCTTAAACTAATGCTGGACTGAAACGTCCTTAAATTAATAATACACCGAAACGTCCTTAAACTAATATTCATCCCAAA
The DNA here is from genome assembly GCA_030015575.1 of Agapanthus africanus. Taxonomy (NCBI): domain Eukaryota; kingdom Viridiplantae; phylum Streptophyta; class Magnoliopsida; order Asparagales; family Amaryllidaceae; genus Agapanthus; species Agapanthus africanus. The sequence goes on along the minus strand of CM057349.1, from coordinate 400,522,127 downwards.
AATGGGAATGTTGCACCGAAACGTTCTTAAACTAATACTGGACCGAAACGTACTTAAACTAACATTCGTCCCCAAAACGGGAATGTTGGACCGCAACGTCCTTAAACTAGAATTTCGCCCCAAAATATGTCAATAAAGGACCGTCATGTCCTTAAATTCATACGTTTAGCCCTACAGTAAATCCATATATCAATTACCGTATACAATCCATGAGCATAAACAATTTATAACTCTCCCGGGTCCCACATGATGTAGTCCTTTGAAGAAGACCGGGGCCTACAGCTAATGGTGCATTACCTTGCGGGCTGCCTAAATAAAGGGGTATGTCCACAGACGAAATGGACATGGATGAAAATCCGAAAGGGCGCCGTGAGTAAAAACAGCAGGACTACCGGTGAGCTTGTGAAAACTCGAAAGAGCACAATCTCGTGAATAAAAAAATGCACCTGCAGGATCTCTTCGACTATGCGAGGAGAAAATACCTGCGTGAAATCCTTATGACTCACAAAAGAGAAACACACTTAGGAGTCCCCACTATTCCTAAGGAGAAATTACACTTGCGAGATCCTTACGACTCGCAAGTAGAATTCCCCTTATGAGACCCTCACGGCTCATAGGATTCAGAAGCCTTAAGTTACAGGGATCTAAACCCGTTCTTAAGCCATAAAAACCCTACAAAACCCTTTTGCACTACAGGCGGTCCAATATCGACTCTTGTATACAATCCACGGGCATAAATAAATATTCCCCTACCAAGTTCCACCAATGACGAGAAATATCCCTATGTGGTGAACGACACTTATAAGTCCTCTCGACTTATAAGAAGAAAACACTCTTGTAAGATCCTTACAACTTACAAGGGAGAGCATTCCTTAGGAATCCCCACGATTCCTGAGGAGAAAACATACATATGAGATCCTCATGACTCGTAGGGAGAAATACCATTATAAGACCCTTATGACTCATAAATTCAAAAGCCTTAGTCAACAGGATCCTAACCCTGTTTTCTAAGCCATCTTTGTTCAAATCAAAAAAGGCAAATGATGATTCTTTCCTGGTAATATTCCAGTAGTAGCGATACTGATGCCAAGCTTGGTATAAGATTAAAACAAATATAGCCGAAATGATTGGGCACCGTGAAAAATAACAGAAATGATTGGGTAATCGCGATTTTTGTGATATAAAAAGCTGAAATGATAGAGTATCGCGGAAAAATAAAAAAAATAATAATGAAAATGGAACTTTTCTGCCCTGTAAGTATGTCCATACCGACTCTTGTATACGATCCATGGGCATAAATAAGGGAAACCATATTTTTCCATCACGCTTAGTCAAAAGGGGCTCTGAGTCTTGAGGTTCATATACAACCTAGATACTATCTCGACGTCCTTTCTCAATGCAGACTCGATGTCCTTTCTCAATGCAGACTCGACGTCATCAAAGACCTAAGGGTCAAATCACAAAGGAGTGATGGAAAAATCCCAACTCCAGCTCGATGTACTTCTCATGCCAACTGGATGCAGACACGACGTCAACAAAGACCCAATGGTCAAATAAAAAATAGAGTAATGGAAAAATCCTAGCTCCAAGTCTTGACGGTTCATATACAACCTAGAGAATATCTTGGCGTTCCTTCTCATTTCAGCAGGATGTAGACGCGGCTATCAAATGAAATTAGAGTAATGGCACATCCCTAGCTCCAGATCTCGATTGCAATATATATAGCATAGAGATCACACAGATGTTTCCCGACTTCAGCAAAGAATCGGCACGACATTGTCAAAAAAAAATGAAGTGACGACATATTCCTACTTTCGGGTCTTGACAGCAACTCATATAAAGCCTAAAAGACCATTAGAGATTATCCCACCCTAGAAAGGTGTGGTTATGACTCATCGGAGCTCCAAATTAAGCCTAACCTCAAATAAAGAGCGTCATGGAAAATTTCTAATGCTTGCTCTTCCGACGGTAATATGACCTAAGGAGATTACTTGAAGACATCTTGTCCAGTCCCTGAAAGGATCAGAGACACGACAGTCACGGAGCTACTCGAACAGTAGCTTAAAGACTGTATATCGGGAAATACATCAGCCAACACGATGGTACCACGGATAAAAACCCTAGTACCACAAACCTAACAGACCCCTGTCGTAAAGAATAGGGGTTATCTACATACAACGTTAGGACAAGTTTGCCTGTAAACCCAAGAAAGGTAAACTAAAAACACTCCGAAATGAGAACATAAACTAGATACTCCGAAATGAGTGAATAAACTATAAACTCTGAAATGAGTATATAAACTAGAAAATCCGAAATGAGTGAATAAACTACAAACTCCGAAATGAGTACATAAACTACAAACCCCGGAATGAGTGAATAAACTACAAACTCCGAAATGAGTAAATAAACTAGAGACTCCGAAATAAGTACATAAACTACTTTGTGTCTGATCAAGACATTAAGAAATAGAAGGGTGCAACACTTGTATCCCGCTCGCTATCTTCTCAAATCGAAATTCTAAAAGTTATGTACGATATGCCAACCTGAAACTGGTCGTATGCTATGTACTACTCTACACTACTTCACTCACTTATATACCTCCGTGAGCAAAGTAGTAGGGGGCATTTGTTTGCACCGGTTTAAGTTTCACTTACAAATATGTGTGTACTTGAACGAGTAATAACATTGAAAGAAGGCTCATTCATATACACGTGTGGAGGGTTAGTGCATGACACGAGCACATCTGGGACGTTTGCACTTAGCAAAAATCCCTATGGGTGAAGTGTACGTGCGCACATGTAGGTTGCGCGTATATTTAAACAATACAAACAAAGGAAGAACATGTGTTAGAAATAAAGCACTCGGTGGTCAACGATAAAAGTAATGTATTTAAATAAACATTTATTCTACAGGAAATAGATCACCCAACACGGGATCAAAAGTATAAGGGTTTACAAAACTATGAATAAAGTTTTCTAAAGCCCTCTCAACCTTCTCCACCATATTGAAACGGCAGTCTTCATGAGGAGTCGCTCCCCATCGGTCAGCGCGGTGCCTATTGGCGAAGGCAGACATGATAGCCCGCTAAGCCCGTATCTGACTTGACAGCTGAACAGAGCGATCCCTCAGAGGCTGGGTAATCAAAAGTGCCTCATGAAAGCACTCAATTTTGTGCTCCGCTGCGTCGAGCATCGCCAGAGTCATCGTTGCTGGATGAGGAGGAATGTCATCGAGCACGGACATGAAGATCATCCGGAGCTAAATGGAGCCGATGGGGAGAGGAGATCCTCTACGAGTCAGGAGCTTGTGCATCACCATGTCGCATTGGTCATTTGTGAGAGCAGGATTCATCAAGCGTGCAGCAAAACGAGGAACAATTTCCTCGATAGGCATCTCCCATGGCTGCCGATGAGCATGTGGACGATTGCAAGCCATGAATCTTCTGTTAAAGTGAGAGAGAAGAGGAGCACTGCTTCAGATTATAAGGGGAGTCATTTAAGTCTTGGCACAGAAAATGTTATGCATGGTGGAACTATTTCCAAGCTCTGACAAAAGAAGGCATTGGAAAAGAAAGCTTGACTCAGGAAAAGCAGAGAAAGAGGGTGAGAAGAAACTTGCATCAATGACGCAGCGCTACATGTGCTCCACACGTGAGCGCCAACGCTGGCTCCCTGTAGGATTAAATCCTACAGCGGCGCCTCATGTGAACTTTACATGAGCGCCGGCGTGCAAAGCACGTGGTGCCTGTTATAATAATTAAATTCTTAAGCGGCACCCACGTGCATAACATGTGAGCGCCGGCGCCCAAATTAAAAGCAGGTAGAATTAAATTCTACATGGGGATATTTCCCTAAAATCTAGGATATTCTCTGTTAAACAGAGCCGTTGGATCAAACATCCAATGGTGATGATAAATCATAAAATAATAGAATTAAATTCTATTAGGAGAAAATATCTCCCTAATCTTTCTAAGTGAGAAAGATATTCTCAGTTGGATCAAAGATCCAATAATAGAATTGTATTCTATTTTGGAAATATATTTCCCCAATCTTTTTAAATAAAGAAAGATTACTATCTGTAAAACAGAGAGCTCTTGAATTAAAAATCCAATGGTGATTAAAAATCACCGCTTGACAGAATTAAATTCTGTGTATGGGAAAATATTTCCCCAGTTTTGTTAAAAACAAGAAAACATATTCTGTGAAACAAAAATCACTGAATCAAAGATCCAAGGGTGGATAAAATTCCCCGAGCAAATTTTGAGACCAATTAAATTAATTGGTATCTCTCAAATGAGAGATTTTCTCAAACTAATTAACAATTCGCCTCTACTATATAAATGACCCAAGACTTCAAGTCTCAGGGGACAGGGGAGAAACAGAGATATAGAAGATTAACCCCAAAAGTTTCTCCCCAAAAAGAAAACAGAGAATTTAATTCTTAAAAGAAGAAGAAGTTATCTCTCCTTTCAAACTCTAGGTAAAGAAAAACACAGAGATCAAAACATCTCCTTTACCTATGTAAGAGTTTAACCCTTCTCAAAAAGCTTAGTCCTTTCTATAGATCTAAGATCCATAAGACAAGTCTTCCACAAGTTGAGAATTTAATTCTCTTTGGGAAGATCTTGTTCTTGAGAATCAAAGTTTCAGGGGAGAACAATAGAAAAGATTGAGTCTATAATACACCAGGAACTTAGTTCCTTAAATAAAAAATTTATTTCTCCAATAAACTCTATCCAAGATTCTCCAAATAAAGATCTTGGTGATCATTAATAGTCAAAATGTTATTAACAGAGATTCAATCTCTAAAAAGAAAAAGAACCCAGTGCCTCACGTGAAAAGCACGTAAGCACTCAAGGCTATGTTACATAGCGCCTCACGTGAGAAACACGTGAGCACCAAAAATATACCTCCCCAACAGAAGGCTAGCGCCTCACGTGCTTCCCACATGGACGTCCAAAGCAGCACCCAAAGCAGAAGGCCAGCGTCTCACGTGAAATACACGTGAGAGCTGAATAAATTAGTTAGCACTTCATATGCAGCCAAAACGGCTGAGTGCTTAGCACTGATTGGGAAGCGCCCAGTGCATCACATGAAACACACGTGAGCGCTCAACGAAAATGAGACAGCGCCGCGCGTGCTCCTTACATGGACGACATACAAAAGTGGTTAGCACTATATATTTAGTCAAAATGACTAAAGTGCTTAGCACTTATTGGGCAGCGCCCATGTCTGGGTGCCTCACGTGAGACATATATGAGCGCCAGAGCTCCAAATAAGTACTTAGCACTTCTGCATAAAAGGAAGAAAGGGATGAGAAAACAGAACCCAAATAAATGCTTAGCACTTTTGAATAAAAAGAAGACAAAGCAGACCAAGCCTAAATTGGCTAAGTCCCTCTGGAGTCAATTGAAACTGAGCTCAAGTGCTCTGTTGTTGGATCTCAACAAAAATTTAATGATCCCTAAAAACGTTGCTAAGTTGATCTTAGTCTCAAATAAGACTAACATATCCTTAGTAAAAAATAAATTGAGCCCAAATGCTCATATATATAAGTTGATCTTAATCTTAAACTAGATTAACGGTCTTTAAAAAAAACAAAATATTTTTGAACTAAGGGAACATACAACCTAAGTTCAAAACCCAAATCTAAAATTTACGGATTTGGACTAATCCGCGCCCTATGGGCGACGACATAAATTGGTCTCCGTATACAATCCACGGGCAATCCAAAATAAAAAAAATAACACACGACACGAAATGAACTTTCGGAACAGGAGAAAGTTGTTATCGCAATGCAGTAACGTAATTAACTGTAGGGGGTTGCGCCTGCAGAGAAGAGCGTTCCCACAATCAAAAACCCCTCACAAATGAGGGAGAATCTGATAAAGTCTGCTACAACGGTCGTATCTATCCAAACCTCCGATATACGGTGCCATAAGTCAACTTGGTATCTTCGGAGAGGTGGGTGGATAAGTCCAAATAGCATCTGCCTCCAAATTCAGGCCAGATGTCATAACATCTTAGTCTGGTCTTTCGGGGGTGAACAATATTGTTTCCGGAGATGGAATCATAGTTGACTTGGAAAATAATGCAGCTGTTCACGATTAGTTGACTCTAAAGACCGTAGTGAAGATTAGAAGTTTTCTTGGGCTTGCAGGTTATTAGAGAAGTTTTTTGGAGTACTTCGCTTGGATAGCAGAGCCATTAACTAAGATAACGCAAAAGGAGGTACTATTTGTTTAGTCTGAGAAGTGTACGCAAGCTTTTGAGGCGTTGAAGAAAAAGATTGACAACCGCTTCTATTTGAATTATGCCAGATTGTTCCGGAGGTTTAGTTATTCATAGCGACGTATCAGGAAAAGGTTTGAGATGCGTACTGATGCAGCATGGAAAAGTGGTAACTTATATGTCAAGACAGTTGAAGACTCATGAAAAGAACTACCCAACCCATAACTTGGAGCTAGCGGCAGTTATATTTACGCTGAAGATTTGGATACATTACCTATTAGGAGAGAAGGTCGAGATATTTACTGATCTTAAGAGCCTAAGGTATGCGTTCACTCAGAAGGTGCTTAACATAAGGCAATAAAGATGGTTAGAGCTGATGGCTGACCACGATCTTGATCTGAAGTACCATCGGTAAAAGGTAAAGGCGGTGCCGGATGCATTGAGTCAGATGCCAGCAATAAGAATGTTGCTTTTGCCGAAGGAGATTATAGCTGATTTTCAGAGATTCGAGTTGGAGCTCGTATTGCCAGTTTCCTTAGGACAGTTGATGCAGTTGCAAGTACAGTCATTGTTGATTGATAGCATTCAGGCAGCACTGTTGTACGATCCTAAGTTTCAGAAATTTCGAGGACAAGCAGAAGCAGGACTTTGAACGGATTTATCAATTCATGAAGATTGTTCTTTAAGGCATGGAAGTCGTTTGTGTGTGCCTAAATGAGAAGTTCGTAAAGAAGTCATGAAGGAGGCTTATAGTTCCGCATATTCGGTAAATCCAGGAGGTACGAAGTTGTATAGAGATTTGCGACAGCACTTTTGCTGGGAAGGCATGAAAAAAGAGATTGCTCGTTATGTGTCAAGATGCTTGGTGTGTCAGTAAGTCAAGACTGAACATCAAAGGGTAGCTGGTTTATTGCAACCACTTCCGGTTTCTCAATAGAAGTGAGAACATATTACTAAGGATTTCGTGACAGCTTTACCACGGAATCCAAAAGGCAATAACACAGTTTGGGTGGTTGTCGATTGACTGACCAAGGCAGCTCATTTCATACCATTTCGAGTTGGTCAGTCGACGAAGGCTTTGGCAGAGAGGTATATGCAGGAGATTATGAAATTGCATGGAGTACCAGGGAGTATTGTTTCTGATTGTAACACCCGGTTCCTATCACATTTTTGGAGGAGTTTACAAGAAAGTTTGGGAACCTGATTGAAATTTAGTACGGTCTATCATCCTCAGACAGATGGAAAGTCCGAGAGAATGATCCAAACTATTGAAGATATGTTGAGAGCTTGTATGTTTGACTTCAAGGGTTTGTAGGAGGATCGTTTGCATTTAGTGGAGTTTTCATACAATAACAGTTTTCAAACAACTATAAAGATGGCTCCATTCGAAGCGTTGTACGGTCGTAAGTGTCGCTCACCAGTATGTTAGGATGACATTGGAAAAACAAGATTGTTGGGACCGGAACTGATTGTGCAAACTATGGAGAAGGTTAACTTAATTCGTGATCATATGAAGGTGGCACAAGATCAACAGAAAAGTTGGGCTAATACTGGAAGAAGACCTTTAAAGTTTGCGTTTGGTGATCTTGTGTTCTTGAAGATATCACCGACTAGGGGAGTAATCCGATTTGGTAGTCGAGACAAGGTTAGTCCTCGATTCGTTGGGCCTTTCGATATCATTGAGCGTATTGGAGAAGTAGCTTATCGATTGGTTTTACCACCATCCTTAGCGGGTGTTCATAACGTGTTTCATATATCTCAACTCCGCAAGTATGTTTGAGATGAGACGCACGTCCTAGATCACTCGGAGTTGATGTCACGCCCCGCTTCCCAGAGTGCGCTAAGATCGGCACGTGACAGAGCCAACCATGCTATCTGTGGCTAGGAAACATCCCTCCACAGTCACATTACGGCTGTCTATAAGATATCAAAAACAATAAAATGAAAAATAAACTATCTAGTACATGTCCATATGCCAGAACAAACGAGTCAAGAAATAATATGCGGAAGCAATAAATCCATTAAACAATAACAATCTGGAAATTACGTCCCAAATATGGGCTCACATCAGGAAAAAAAAAACACAAAAATAAAACTAACTAACTAGCTACTAACAGGATCCTCACTACTCGGCCTGTTGGCTGAAATACTCCTGAACGGCCTGCTACAAAGATAGAGAATCTGGGCCATGCAAAACCCAGACGTCAATGCGTCATAATGTCAAATAATAAAATGTAATCAGGAGGTAACAAGATATGCAGGCTTGAGTATGAACAGTAATAAGTGTATAACAGTAACATAAATATGGAACAATGAAGTGTATCGGTGTATGTGAAGTGCAGTGAGTAATCTAAACTGTGCTACCGGGTTATCTATTCTAAAGTCTTCAAAATCAATTAATGTAATTCTCATCGTAACCCATCGGTCTATGTCCCGTTCATTCCCCCCGGGACCATGGTAAAAAGATATAATAGACTGTCAGTCTATGTCCCGTTCATTCCCTACGGGACCATGGTAACATGATGCAATAGCCCTTTGAGTTACGTTCAGTTACATTCTTGATTTCCCCTTACCCCCAAGGTTATATGTTCGAGTCGGGTATTGATAAACTGGAGCTAATGCCAACACAGGATCAAGCAGGTACAGGTTTGTCTATGTAGACAATAAGAAACATCCGTGGGGACAGCATGTCAGGATTGTCGGCATTAGTAACAGGATCAGGTAACAAGTCAAGTAGTAATATATCAGGTCATGTCAGGTTGTGCACATATATCAAGTGGGTGCCCAACAGTAAAATGTAGCAAGTATCGAATCACGGTAAAGGTACGGATGTACGGTGAAAGCATGGATGCACAAACATCTATCAGGGGTTACATCATGACTATGTAGGATGCACATTATCAAGCATGGGGTACTAATGTAACAATAATATGAATTAATGTGACATGGCACGTAACTAGATATGTAGAATTAATGGTATGGATACACAATAAAGTATAGATGCACAATTATCTATCAGGGGTTACAACTACAGCTCCATAACTAAATAGGATGCACATTATTAAGCATGGGGAGTTAATATAACAGTAATATGAGTTAATGTGATCTGTGGATGCAACTACATATATAATAAATGGTATGGATGCATACGGGTATCCGAAAACATTAAAACTTTAATATGGATGTATAATGCAATCAACATGTAATATTTGTATTCATATGGATGCAAGATAAGTATTATAGCATGTAGCAAGATGAATTTGCATCCGACTAGATATGTAAATAACGGTATGGATGCATACGGGTATCGAAAAACTGTAAAATTGTAATATGGATGCATAATGAAATAAACATGTAATATTTTTATTAATTTAAATAAAAATATATAGACATAGCATGTAGTAAGATAAACATGCTTGATCGGATCTCACGACGGGGTGCGCACGCTGCGTCCGACGTCGGGTGAACGTCGCAACGCACACACGGCACACGGGACAGGTCCAGGCAAAGCAAGAAAGTAACCACGCTGGCTGGGGACGTCCACTGGGTCGGCCTGATTGGCGGCGGCGAGCACGGCTCTGGCGATGGCCGGAAAACAGATCAAGAAAACAAAAGAGAAGGAAAGAAGAAGGAGAAGAAAGAAGAGAAGAAAAGAGTGGGGATTTGGTTGTTGTGGTGCTCTGGCTTCATAGAGAAGGCGAGGCAAGATGTAACTGTCACGACCCGAAAGAGCACGTGACTGGCCCTTGAACCATATGAAGTCTATAGGACCCCATCTGATCCAAGTAAGCCAAAAGCCCATAAATCTAAAACCATTTAAAGAGTAAATAAGGAAAACTGGTTTTGAGAAGTAAAGAAATCATGTTTCAAAAATCAAAGTTTTTAAATAACTAAGCCAAATATGTATTTTTAAATTGTATAACCTTTCCTGAAAATTTCGGCAGAGTTTCCTTTTGTAAAAACTGGCCCCGAACGGGGTACAACAAGAATAATATATATGAAATTATAAAAAGGCATCCCCAAGCGGGAGCTAGCTCTTCGTCAATCGACGGTCACAACCATGCAAGCAATAATAATATACAACGCCAAAGGGCGAGGATCAAAACCCAAAAAGAAACTCAAACAGCCAGAAAACCGTAATACTACAAGCGCGACTCTAAGGTCGAAATAATACAACACTGTTTTCTAAGTCTGAAACAATATACAAGTTTTGGTTGATGGAATTCTAGATACAATGAAAAATACATGTACAATGGCGGTTCTGATACAAAAGAACCCACCTACCTAAGCAAGTCACCCATGAGGAAGCAGTGTGCTAGAAATGCCGCTATTGAATCTGTACGGCAAAACCTACAAGAACTGTGGCACAACGGGGGTGAGTTGCCAACTCGTGAATAGAAAATATCTACAAGCAGAGATCGAATGTATGACCCATCCTAGGTCAATACGATCAGATATAAGTAAACCGCAATATGAATAAGTCTGAAGCATGCTAAACCGGCAATGTAATCTCTATGCATGAGTGTAGTGTCAAGTGCTCGTGCCAGTGCCTCAGGTAATAGCATATCATAAATGTGAGGTATGATCAATGTAATCAAATCTGCATGTACGTGGATCCCGTCCACTCGTCACCCAATGACAATAACCATCATGCATGTAAATATCATAAAGCATGTGCATGGGAATAATATGAGGATATAAACCATCCGTGTCCCTCGCGACACGTCAAAATCATAGAACCGGAGTGCCCAGCATCGACACTCGAAAACATCATGAAAACTGTGCCCAGCATCGGCACGTAAATCCTCATATATCGGGCTCCGTCAGTCCGGATCGGCCCACGGGCTCTGTCTGCGGTATCGTCCCTCGGCCCCGGCAGTACGCCCATATTCATCTATCGACTCTGGTCAGTATCCTCCGGATAACCGCCAGGTCCAACCAATCACCGGTAGGTACTCGCCACCTTGCCATGCTCATCGTCTACTCCACGAAAAACATTTCTTGCCCCGGGGAACCATAACGGGTCCACCATGTACCCGCAATCGGCTTCATCCGCCTCCTCGAATCGGGTTTCACATGTCACTCTCAGCACCGAGAAAACACATGGTGGACGTACTAAAATATCATATCAAGGGTAACCAGGTTTTAAAACAATTACATATTCTCCTTTTGAAACACCCACGGTTCCTAAAAACCAGAAATATCATGGAAACAACATATCTCAATGCGTATAATCCGAAAGCATGATGTATGCGACATGTAAAGAAATGTAAGCAACATACACTGAATGCAACAGTACTACCGTGTAGTGACATGGCAATTATCGATGATGAAGTGTGTGAGCCGGCAAACAAGTGTACGTGGAACATACGCATCATCGATAATGGTGCCGGTGTCCTAACAGCATGACTGAAATATATCAACAATACAAGCGATGCAATGCAAGTAGCATGAATATGCGGAATCGAATAATCAACGCAATAGTAAAGAACCTGCCTCAATAAATATATCATGCAACCTTGCCTTTTTAAATAAGACGAGTCAGGGCTTTTGGTAAAATAAGGGCTACAGTGTTTTAAGAAAAGATGCGTCGTTTAAAAATATCCGTATAAACCCTTTTGTCTATCTTTAAAATATCCCCGATTCGTTAGTTTTGAAATAGGTATGACTCGGGTCTAGTCTAACGCCTACTATGCGAACTACGAACCCAACAATCAAGTCAATCGGGAGGGGTATGGAAACCACCTAAATCTGAGCCGATATACATATATATATAGTCGGTGATCTCGCCTCAATAGTATCACGTACGATACAGTATATCATATAACATCCTCAAGTCATGAGTACGGATCTAACATCAATATAAAGCTCGTACGGTAAATCGTCGTACAGCATCCCAATAGCTGGGTACGGGTCAATATCACATTCATCTCATCACATATCCAGTATCACTACCATCATATTACATCTCAAATACTAACTCTGTCATATCGCCGAATCTCACGGCCTCAATCAAACCTTATCGACTCATCTCAAATCCCACGTATCATCCTCAATCCCGTATATGAACACATAGTCCTATATCCATGTGTAGATATACACACCTCTATATGCGCACAGATAAATGAAAGAATATATGCAAGTATATGTGTACGTGTATGTGTGGGGGCAACCACTACTCTAGGGTTTCGCACTATACTAAACCAATACATCCTTATCACCAATAATACCATTATTACCATCAATAATCCTAAACAACACATAATAAATATATGTGTGTATACGTATTCGTATACATCACCACGGACTGCGGGGGTGCTATACGCCATCCACCCGACTTCTCCCCGTAGATATAAATCAACTCACCTTGCTTCTCATGTGTCGGTGCCGATGTCGCCATCTTCATCTTCTTTGCCTCAACATCACGTAGGGTACCTACAAGTATATCACAACGCTAAAGCACATGAAAATCACATCGGAAACCAAAATAGCACACGCTACTCGCATAGATAAAAACATATCGTCTCGCATGTAAACACGCTCAATATCCACTTGTCGTTGACGTCCAAACGCCACCCGACAGAAACGAATCATCAAATACCAAAATCCATGCTAAAACAAGTCGCAAATCATACGCCAACTCAAGCAAATCAACCCAGATTTTACCCTAACTGGAATTTGTCAAAACTAGACATACCCAAGGTCAAGACCAGAGGAAATAGGGCCATGCACAAAAATCGAGGCAATTCCCTCCTGCTCTGGCCGCAATTTGCGGCCAGAAGGAATAAATTGGTGGCCTGGAATTGGAGTTGGGGGCTAGGGTTTGGTGTGGTGGTTCTATGGTGCCTGCACATCTCACTGTCAACTCAGTTTTATTTTTGGGGTCTCGGGGTGATAGCAGATTCCTAAATACGATCACAGATTCGCAGTTTTTTTTCTCCGACATCGTCTCATAAATCCGTATTCTGGTTTCAATTTCAGGTTTGGGTCTAAAATAACATCACACCAGGGTTTCTAAGGTCACTACAAGTCTCAATTTCACTTTGATTTCAGGTCTAACCCTAAACCCTAACATGAATTCTCCAAAGTCCACAAAACGACACAATATCGATATGAAACTAGTATTGATGCAATAAGAATTGAATTACTAAACTAGGGATGCAGAAATTACCTTCTTTGGCAACTCAAGAAAATTCTTGAGTTGCTCAAAGTCCTCCAAATCCAATCTTGCTAGGTTCAATGTGTAGCTAGTGAGCTTGGGAGCAAGTTTTGTGAAGTGGGAATGGGGTTTTGGGGTTGATTTCATTGTGGATCTAGGATTTTTGTGAAGAGGGAGAGAGAGAGATGGCAGCAGCAGCAGCAACAAGGGGAGGGAGAGGAGAGAGAATGAGAAGGGGAAAATGATGGGTAATGGTTCATAAAGGGAGGGTTGACTTGGTCTCTCTCTCTCATCATCATGCTACTTTTTCCCTTTTCTTTTCTTTTCTTTTCTCTTTCTTCTCACTCCAATAGTGAACCCAAATGAACAACCATGGCAATAGAAATGTAACACAAGTGTAACAAGTGTGGAAAATGATATGTGCACATTTTTGCACAAAAATGCTAAAAATCCAATTAGCGATTTTTAATCGCGATTAGCACTAAATTAGCATATAACTAATCTTAAAAACTTAAAAATGTCATAATTCCATAAAATACCCTATTTTAGAATTTTCCAAAAATTTTCCCCATTTAATTGTATTTAATTATACCAGAATATTAAAATATTCATTAAAATAATATTAAATTATAAAATTTCCCAAAAATCATATTTTATTAATTTGAAAACGTTACAGTAACTCAGACGATAGGATTTTTTCGGCAAGGCTTACGGCGAGGCGGTGGGGGTTGTGGTGTGCAGGGGATCACAGGTTGTAGGGAAAGAAGAGGAGCTCGGGGTTAAGTATTAGGGTTTGCAGGGAAGGTGAGGATGAGGTCGAGGAGAAGGTGGTAGCGAGGGTGTGGAGGCGACGACGGGGTCGAAGATCCGGTGACGAGGGTTCAGACAAGGGCTTGCAGTGGCCGGATTCATAGGGTGCAGAGGTTCGCTCGGGTCGGGGTTCTCTCTGTTGGGACTGCAAGGGAGCAGAGAGAGGTCGAGGAGAGGAAGTCGACGGCGAGGGCGTCGGTGAGGTCGGGTTGTGCAGTCGGGCGAAGGTGGGTGCATGGGTATGTCGGGTTAGGTTTGCAGGGTTGGAGGAAGAAGTGGAGTGGTGGTGATGATAAAGGTGGAGACGATGATAAGAGGGCGAGGGCGAGGTCGACGGCGAAGGCAAGGGGTTGCAACGACGAGGCTGGGACGAGCGTGGGTTTCCACGCGGTCGTAGGTTGACGTGGAGGTGACGGAGGTGGTGGTTGGAGTCGGGGAGAGAGGTAAGGAGGTCAGGGAGATGGGGATGCTGACGAGCGTGGAGGCGGCGAGGCGAAGGGCACGGGCTTGGATTCGCGACGAGTACAGGCCATGCAAGATATTTTTAAAATATTTTATTTGATTTTAAATATTATGTTAAAGAAATGCATATGCCAGATATAATGCCAGTATGCAGTATATAAAAAAAATGAAAGTGCACGGATTCATATAACAAACCAGGATAAAAGATAAACAGGAATCAAGACGGTTTCCAGCAAGCGGGTCGGGTCGGATGCAAATACAAATGTCAAATACGCTATTCGCACCCAAAACACAATAAATCAGGAAAATACCATAAATAAAGAAATACTCGAAATAGAACTGGTATAAATGAACTAAGGTGTTACAGTTGACAGTGAGAGAGGATTTGACTTATGAAAAGAAACCGATGGCTATTGTGGTTCGACGAGAAACGATTCTCAAGAATAAGGTGATCCCTCTAGTGCTTATTTCAAGGGGAAATTGTTTGCATGGAGATACTTGGGAATGTGAAGATGAAATTCGACAAAAATTTCCACACCTCTTTCCTTAGATCCGTGTCGTCATTGTTCTTGTCTTTTCATGTTTCGTAAATTTCGAGGACGAAATTCTTTTGTAGTTGGGTATATATAATATAACACCCTAGCACAATCGTACGATATAAATTAGTATTTTTTATACTTGTTTTATTTATCATTTGGGTTGCGATTGATTTGAATAGTGGCAGCGGTTATCCGACCCGACCCGTATGTGTGAAACTCATTATGGTGCTAAATTATATTTTATTAATATTTATCAGTAAACTAAATCCATAAGAATCGCGCGCGCGCACACACATATATATAATATCTAAATCATCATATATTTTCTGGTAGACACACATTAGAGATAATTTATATATATATTAACCGTCATCATGTTGTTAAGAATCTCATATTTTATTTTGACTTTTATCTATTACGCTTAAATCTCAAATAATCTAGATACCAAATATTTATTAGATCTAAATCTATTTAAATCCTTTTTAAATCTTAAATAAAGGGTATAATATATTTAAATTATATTCTATTGCATTATGGTTAAATAGATTATGTATATGTATTATTTGTCCAATATATATTTACAGTGAGATTTTGGTGGAGACGGATAGAAGATTGATATTATCTTTTATACTATTAATTTTATGTTAAACTATAATATATTACATACATTAAACTATATATATACAACTTATATTGACTTTTTAAAAAAAGAAAAAGAAAAAGGGATATAAACTCTCTCTCTCTGTTCTCTCTCTCCCCGCCCCTACTTCTCCCTCTCTCTCCCGCTCACCTTCACCTTCCTCCTCTTGTCTCCACCATCTCCGCCTCCTAACCCAAGCTAACTCCTCCAAACCCATCACCAACCTCATCGCCGAGCACCCATCGCCCTCGTCGACCTCTTTTACCAATTCGAGAAACCCCAGCGCCACCATATTCTTCTACTCTAGACCTCACCGAAAACTCCAACTCCCGAGATGCCAACTCCACCGTCGCCGCACCCTTGACCCAACCGCTGCGCCTCCTCCAAATCATCGCCAACAACCGCTGCCATCACCGCCTCATCTTCTTTCTTCTCAAACCGAGGCATCCCTCCATCGTCTCCATCTTCATTGACTCCATCATCGCAGCTTTAACATCGAGCCAAGCTAACAGAACCTAGATTCCCTAACCGAGCCTTCAAGTTTCCGTCTTGCTTCGTTCTACGTCTTCGGGTATCCGTTGTCGTGTTCTATCTGTATCAAGGCAAGTTACGACTTGCTACATGTTATGTTTTATTTATCTAGTTATCACAGAAGTAATCAGTATTATTATAGAATCTGTATATCGTTAAATATAACAAGTTTCTAATTTGCAGTTTATAACATTATTTAAATTATATTTACAATATGAAGTTATTATCAATATACAGTTTTATAAAGATAATCAGTATTTCATTATTTAGTTAACACTACCACGTGTATAATTAAAGTTTACAAAGTCATGCAAAATTATATCTATAACTAGAATCTATACAAACTATTCTAGTTGATTAATCAAAGAGTAGGAATTAATACGGTTAATTTATAATACTGGATAATCGTGAAAGTTATTATAAGTACGGTTATATATATATATATATATATATATATATATATAGTGGACACATCAATTTAGTTACATGCGGTATCACAGCTAGATAACTGTGACAACTATAATCCTGTTATTTATTATGATTTGTTGAGCGATTAAATATTTCACCTGAATACTTCACCTGTTTAGTACACAATACCTGGCATGCTTGTGACCTGCTATCTTGCTACTGATATTGCTATATTGTTTATATCTGTTACTTGTAATCTTTACCGATGCCAGCAATCCTGACTTGTTGTCCTGATGGGCGCGACATGTTGTCTAGATAGACATAACTTGTACCTGCATGTTCCTGTGTTGGCATTAGGTAGATATTATATTCATACCAGATTTGGAAAACGAAACCTAGGAAAATCAAAAGTGTAACTGAAGTGTAACTTCAAAGAATATTATTTGATCCGTGGTTCCAGGGGGTAACGTAACAGAATCATTCGTGATTCTTATTACTTGATCCGTGGTTCCGGAGAGTAACGGAACAAAACCATTCTTGATTCATACATCTTGATCCGTAGTCCCGGGAGGTAACAGGATATATACTTTTGAGTTACATAGGGGAGTACATTTATTGGTTTCAAATACCTGTAGGATAATTAACCTAAGAACACATACCTTAGGATACACCTGACCTGTTTGACATACCTACACCCTACTGTTATAACACTTGTGATACTTTTGTTTATACACATACCTCACTCTTGCACGTGATATTTTATATAGCATATTGTTCAGTTTACTACTATTATGATATTTATGACGCTCTGACGTCTGGGTTTTGCATGGACTGGATACTTAACTTAGCACGCGAGTAATTCGACATGATTACCGATCAGTGAGGACCATTTTGCCGATATAGCTTTTATTGATGGTTAATTATTTTTTGGATCTTTATTGGTTCCGCTACTATTTTCTGTTATCGTTTGTGGCTATTGGACATATTTAGAGATAAATACTTACATTATTGTTCTTGATTACTGATTGACAGCCATAATGTGATTATGGGAGGACAATTCCTTACCATAGGTAGCATGATTGGTTTTGTCACGTTCCAAATTTATGTATTTTGGGAAGCGGGGCATGACAACATCTCCAGGTAATCTCTATTTATTTTTCAAAGATTCCAAGTTGTTCCAGACTCAAATTGAACTTCAAAACCTCAAAGAAAACCATGTCTTAAAACTTTAAAACTCTTTAGATCATGAATCTTGCATCCAATTACTCTTAACTATGGCAAAATAGCTTGTGAACACTAAAACACTACTTTCTATACCACTTCATCTCACATTCACATAAAAACCCCACTTTGAAATCTCAAAAGTGTGAAAACATGAACTTTAGCTCCAAAACTAGTTTGTCATGGCAAGTATTGTAAAAACTTATTTAAAAGTTGGATTTTTACTTGTTTAATGGGGATTAAGGAAAGTTTCAAGCTTGCAAATGGTCTCAAGTTGAAGACCTGACCATTTCAATATGTGTAGGATGAGAAATTGAACATTTTTAGTGAAGACTTCATGGTGTGAGGGAATTTGTATTTGTGTAAGTGGGTTTGGAGTTGGAGGTGGACGAGATGGAGAAGGAGAAGAAGAAAAGGAAGAAGAAGAAGATAAAGATATGAAGAAAACGAATGGTGTGTCAAACCATAACCATTTTCTCTCTCTCTCTCTCTCTCTCTCTCTCTCTCACATTCCTAATATTATAATCACCATACCTCCATGTCTCCCTTTCTCTCACTCATTTCAAAAAAAGGAAATGAAAAAAGCCATTACACACAAATGAAAAAAAGTTAACATATCATTAACATGCCATGGCAACTAAAACTTTTGGTTAAGGTTTTAAGCATATCTTTTATACTTAAGGTACTTAACTAATTATATATGTGTGCATTAATTAAATAAAACAAAACCAATTTAATTAAATGTCCTCTAGTTGCATTAAAACTAAATATATCATTAATTTTAAAAACCCAAATGAAAAAAAGAATAAAAAGAAAGCTAATATACACCCACTTGTTAACATGTCATGCACACTAAGAAAAATAATTAGGAAAACAAAGTATTAGTTTTTGCATGCTACTCGTATGGATATAATTACATGCTAATCTATGAAAAGTCCACATAAACGAATGTTTTCATAATTATAAATTCATTTTAATTCCAATTACTTTCCAAAAATGAAGGTATATGCAATTATACCAATCTATGAAAACACATATCCATACTCGGTATAATATCCGTAAAACTCATTATAACCATATTTAAATTATAAATAATATTTAAAATTTTCTAAATGTTACAGTCCAAACATTGTTATGATATATGAAGTATATTTCCACTTTATGACATTAATCTACTTACTAGATCTCATGTAAAACAAAGATCTTTCGTAAGTTTACATTGAATTATTGTTCTTCTCGATATTACTCATCAAATAAGATATTATCGAGACATCCGTACTTTACAGTAAATAAATAATCTTATTTAATCTCCTTACTGCAATTAATGCATCAACAACAATCTGTAGTGATAGATCGGTATTTCGACTATTATATGAACCTTCCACAGTATTCATTGAATCTCTTAATTAAATTAAGATTTTCTCTTACTGGAACAAACGGCTCTTCTGCCGTGGGAAACAACCCTTCATTAAAAGTCACACATCCTTGAACAACAAATTAGCCTTCCATACATAAAACATTTTTAATAACAGTGCTTCTACGAAACTAGAATAATAAATACAATAGCTAGTGCATGTATAGGGTAGCCTACATTTAGGTATCTATCTATTCCAAATTCCAATTTTTCCAATACATGTTTTCAACTTAAATTGAAGAACTCTAAATTTTCAAATGTCATACATTTGGTCTTCTTACTTTCCATATCTTATATAGAGTAGAAAATAAATTTTGCAGGAATTATTTTAAAGTCTTATGAGCAAGTATAAAAATCATTAATGATCAAATTATCAATTAAACCATATCGAATAAGGTTTTGATTTCTTTTTGAAAACGTCGTTTTATTGTAGGATACACAGTGGTGTCGAGCCTTTAACAATCTAATATCCTTTTATAAATCTCTTAAACTCATCTAACAAAAACTATCCATTATGATCAAATCAAATAGACTCGATACATTTATCAAGTATCTATAACACAGGATGGTTTGAAATGGGTTCAAAGCCCAAAGCCCAAAAGCCAAGAAGTTTAATTTTGTCTTTATTCTTTTTAAACATTTTAAAGTATTTATATTCGTGCCACATTAGATAATTATAATCTCATAAATATGAGCACAATATATGAATATCCTCTCTTGTTTTAACAATTAAAAATCAACATACATCTTTATGCATGAAAGAGTATTTTATGCTTAAGCATGCTTTTTATGTAAAACAATTTGGTTATCTTGTCACAAAGACAATGTCTATAAGTTGGTAATTTTTTTACAATAGAAATTATAAATTATCATATTTTATCAATCTATTGATTTTATCAATATTCGCATAACCAAATCTAATGAGCCAAAAATGGTTGTCAGATCACTTTAATATATATGATGTTCAAAACGTTTATCATATTTAATCATATTGCATAAGAATCAAAGACAATAAAAATTGTTCTTAATCTTTTATTAAGTAATGATAAATTACCAAACTTAATAGGACTTTTACTTCTAGAGCAAACATTACCGCAAAATTTTAAAATAGAAATAAAATTTCTTATTATTATGGAAACAGAAAGACAATCTTTAACTTCCACTATATGTCCTTTATTCAAATACAAATAGTTAGTTTCTTTGTTACTGTTGAAACTACAGCTACACTTATATTGTTATTGTGATATCATAATCAAAAGTTTTTTTTGTATTTTCTTGTACTGCCTGCAAGAAACTCCCAACATAGATGATAAATCTAATTTATAATTAAGACAAAATAGGAACAATTCACAATATAGTCTATATTATAAAATGACATGTTAACTTTCTAAAGATTGTCCCTTTTTTTCTATAAAAGGGAAAACAACTAAATTGTTCCTCCTTCGATGCCTCATTTTTATATGATATAAATAACATTCATCTTCACAAAGCGATCCGTTTTAGAAACTCATTTTCTTTAAACAATATTCATCTTAAGATATTTTTTCTTTTCGCTAGACTATCTAGTATTATCACCAATCATCGTTATGGCCTTGTCTTAATTCATAAAGTTTATAATCATTTTCAATAAATTGATAAAAACGGTCAAGATAAGATTATGATCAGAATACTAATTGTAACGACTCTGAATTTACTATACGGAATTTTCCGGTTTAATGTACAGATATGAGTTATACAGCCTGAGATTGAGTTATAAGTAAATTTTGTTAAATAACAGCAAGAAACAACTTGTAGCTTACTGGTAAAGCCTTGCACGGCTGTGACGTAGCCCCTGTGTTCGATCCTCATCAGACGCATTATTTTTTCTGATTTCTTTTTAACTTTTTGGAAGCCCAAAATGATACACGTGCAATACACAGAAAAATGAAAAGTCAGAAAAAATCAAACATGTGGAAAATGGATTAAACATTGAGTTGTACACGTGGCACGAATCCATAGGCACGAAGCTCTAGATTGGCCGGCGGAAAGCCTATAATGGCCGGTACCGACGGTTCAACCATGGCCAATGAGCCCCGGGCTTTGCATACTAACATCTTCCCCTACCCCTAACACCCCTGCACTGCAATCAAGCAGGGACATTTCATTTCACCATTAAACAAAATTTTAATGCTTTTTAATCCAAATTTTTAATTCCAAAACCTTAATTCTCCTCTATAAATACCACTCACCCTTTGGCTCAATATCAATCTGAAATTTCTAGCCATAAGTCTCAAAAATTCTCTAAGTACAAATGGAGTAAAGAGGAGTTAGCAAGCGGTCAACTTCCGGCGAAGAATCGAAGCGATTCCGGCGTTTCCGTGATGCCACGACGACAACCCTCTCTTCTTATACCTTTTCTTAACCTAACTAAGTAGTAAGTTTCTTCCAATCTTCATTTCTCTTCTGTAAAAATTCATTTTAAAACGTATATCGGTAAGTGGAGTTAATACCGATATCTATTTTCTAAACCCTAAAAACTCTCTTTTTTCTTACATATTATTCATCCAAATTCTTACACAATACTTGTAATCTTAATTATGAATGTTTAGAATAAATTTGAACCAATAATATCATGTAAAATAACTTTAATTTAAGTTTTTCATTTAAATACCATAAACTTTAAATATCATCTTTTATTGTTTTGTTAAAACATAATTTTAGGAAAAATTCACGGGGTAACAATCCACCCCTCACATACACTCTTGTTCCATAGCACGATGCATTTTTTGTGAATTTTGGTTACAAAGACAATATTATATTAAAATACCACTCATTTTAAAAACGGTTTTCTTTTCAAAAACAGTATTTTAAATTCCTTTGCGATTATACCACTACAACCCTCTTTAGGTGACCTGCTATTGGATGGTGCGGATTATCGCACATTCTTGGACTAGTAAAACGAGATGCAGATCTCCTCATGGAGCATTCAGTCTCGAAAGGTTTTAAATACGATTTTAAGCATTTTCTAATTAAATAAAATTTAATTTTTAATAATTATATAATATTACAAATCTATATATTTTCAAAATATAATAAACTTACTTTTTAAAAATAATGAAAGAATTATATGTTTCACTAAAATACCATCAAGATACCAACAAAAAACAAGTCTTATAATAAAATACCATGAACTTTCCAAACTAAGCTATTATCACTAAAATATCTCAAATCCTTAAAATTCATATCCATGAAAACCCTAAATAATATAAATAAATTCTTGAGATTTATTTTTAACTATATTATAATATTTTTCATAAAACCCCTTCGATTTGTATAAAACAATATTTAAGAATTTTAGTAAATATAGGTTTAAGCGGGATCAATTCTCTTGAGCCCCAGGGAGCCGGAGAAAGTGGGCGCTTGCCTATTTAAGGTAGACAACATAAAGAAGTTATCAATGGTAATTGTCTTGGAAAAAAATACAAATCCTGTCGTCCATGTGCAACAGTTACCGATAACTCCCGAACCTAATTCAAGATCTAAATCAGTTTTCAAGTGTCTGACTCAGTCAGATTTTAATTCAAACATGAATCCAAAGTCTAACATGAATACTTGAACATGAACCAGAATATCTGAATTCAAACATCAATATCAAACCCGAATACTTGACATGACCGAACCATGGTTATAACTTGACACGATTTCTTGAATACATGATTACATCCTGAACCTGACTACTTGAACAACTTGTATCCATGGTTTTAGCAAGTATACTCTATACAAAATATTACGCGGGGATAACGGGGTAGATTGGTATGGAACGTATTAACACGGCACGAAATGGTCACTTAAAAGACACTTACATGAACTCTGGTGCCGTTGTCCCGTAGGTTTTGATGGGGCCTTGTATTACATGTTACCATTGTCCACGGGGTAAGATGGACTCCTCTCGTATACACAAATACCTTCTGTACCAAGATACAAACAAGCTACAAACAACTACATTAGAATAACAAGTATATACATGTACAACTTACCAGTTTCATTTCACATTACATGTTCAATTCCATTCTTTCTTTAGGGACTTACCAAGCATTAGTTCGCTGACAACATTCCTATCTATTTCTTTCTTTGGAATGTTCGTCAGGAGGACCGGACTCTCAGGAGATCGAGCCTAGCCAGGAGGAAGTGGACCGGCTCATTGCACAGCCGGACTGTTAGCTCTTCTTGTACTTACTTTCAATTTGTATGCCACTGTTTAGGCATTGCTTTATATCATTATATCTTTCCTTTTCAAAACAGTTGTATGTAAAGATGAATGTTAATAAAAATTGATGTTTTTATTTTATATCACTTGTTATTCTTGTGCATTTTATATATATTGCTTAATTACGCTTAACATATTTATTTCTTAGTAAATATGTTACAGCCCGCCACGTCACTGATTCCGTACACTGGGAAGCGGGGTGTGACACTAATATTCACCTTGAACTGATTAAATAAATAAAATAATTACAAAAATTGACATCTATTTCGGGTTCATAATCAATTTTCAACTAATAAAACTTTTTAGTACTCTAACTTGATCATCTCATGATCATTGGTTTAAAATTAATCACCTTAAGCTATCTTGGTGTACATAAAACTTCTCTTTACAATTTAACGAGTTACAATTATTTTCTTGTACATGGTTTTCAGGGATTTCCTTGCTAGTTCTTTTGAGCTCATTTGCGTCTCTACGCTAGCATCTAAGGAATCTACGATATAACATTTAACAAGTTAAATTATATCATATCATTTTTTATAACCGATAACTTTCTTATGGTTGTTACAGGATTGTGCTCAATAGATTTATCATCTTAAACAATATTAGCCGATTTTCAACAGTGTATCGACAATACACAATCCTTATTTCAAATCTACATAATTTTGGTACATGCACATCAAATGGCTTAGCAAAATAACTAAATTGATTCATACTAAAATATAAATATAAACAATATCAAAATATCTCAATTCTCATTTTATAGTTGTACAACATTACTTGAGTTTTAATTTAAGTAATGGTGTCACTAGTAATGCTTCTCTCATCCATCTATTAATGACTACGAAACCTAAATTTATTTATACTCTTCCAGATTGTAACAAATATAAACAAATAAGATAGAATACAACATATCCAATTATTCAATAATAATTTTGCTTTTCTAATTTGGCCTTTGATGTATAGTATTGCTCTACTATTGTAGTGCGATTACAATTATATCAACCAAGTGTACAACCACCGATTCGACTCTTTATACAAAACATGTTGCGCTTCCTATTGTAGTCAGGTGGTCCCATTAAATATAATAGATCTAGAATTTTTATGCGAGATATCAATAAGAAAATCACCTTAACAAATCCTATCTTGTTCGGCTTCAGATAAGTTAAAATATTTGTCTCAAATATATCCCTACAGTGGAAGGCCTTTAGATTTAAATTTCAAAAATTTTCATCTCTCTACACTTGTATACAACTATTGTTTAATAAATGGAGATAACAAATTCAATTATTATTTATATTAATGAAAACAAATTTTTCATCACATGTCATTCCTTTAATTCTAAAATTATCTTAGAACTATTTCTAAACTCAAGAATAGTTTTCATAATTAAAGTAATGACAATTGCACTACTACGAATATGGTTTAGCTCTACGGTTGGAACCGTAGGGGCAACCAACTGTCCCTACAGTGTCCACCGTAAGGACAAAATTATGATCCGTAGAGCCAGATAAATGCCCCAACAATTATAAATTTGCCCTTACGGCAAAACCCGTAGGAGCCATTGCCC
Organism: Agapanthus africanus; assembly: GCA_030015575.1. Lineage (NCBI taxonomy): Eukaryota > Viridiplantae > Streptophyta > Magnoliopsida > Asparagales > Amaryllidaceae > Agapanthus > Agapanthus africanus. Next base: position 400,496,900 of record CM057349.1, on the reverse strand, counting down.
CTACGATTTCCAACGTAGGGGCAATTATTTATTTTTATTTTTAAAAAAAATAATAATATCTTGTCTCTACGGTGTGCACTGTAGGGGAAAATTATTGCCCCTACGTGTCTTACTGTAGGGGCACCATTTTATATATTTTTAAAAACAAATATTTTAATATGGGGTGAACTTGTTCCCTTCTGTTTTTTGTCCACCCTTTACACAATAATATATCACACACTATATTATATATCTAAATTCAAAAATATATATCAATAACATCCGACATATAATATAAAACAAAATATAGAAACGTAAAATCACAAAATAAACAAACACAATACAAAATCACTCTAAAATCATGATCATAATCATCATATACAACCGATATCCAAAATATACAACATGTCGCAAATATAATATAGACATCCCACAAAAATCTCAAAAATATACAACCTTAGATAGGCCTGCTGGGACTAAGTCCCAGGCCTCTCTCGTAGCCACCGTGATGTCCTTCATATACGGCGTCTAGGATAGGAGTCAGCATGGCCAGATTGGTCTCTCCGCGTGTATATCTATAATATATCGTTCACCATGAATATGCGTGTATATCTATAATATATTGTTCAAAATGAATATGCATGAAATTTATAACATATAAATATACCTCAGGTATAGCAAAGTCTACATGGAAAGAGTCATCTGGACTCTGTCCAGATGGGGGTGCAACACCACCGCTTTGCTGTAGATATTGCTCCCTACACAGCTCCCCGGGCATAATCGCTCCACCCCTTCCTCTGGAGTTGCCTCTGGCGCTGCCCCTGTCCCTGGCTGGTATTAACATCGCCATAACCCTTGATTGAATTACAATCATTACATATGAATGCAATACATGTATGTAAGAGAAATAATAACAAAAATACATGTATAGATCATAGAAAATATAAACTCATAATATAATATTAATAATTACCTTTTTCATTTTATAGGCGCATTAGATGTAGTAAGAATAACTACTTGGATTTGGTCATCAATATCATTCCTGACCCATGTAACTTCAAGCTCATCCAATGATAACCCTTCCACGAAGATAGACGGTTGGAGCACTCTAAGTCTTCTCTCTTCTTCTTCCTCATCATTGTCATCCATATGATCCTCGAATTCTGGTACATCATAAATATCTCTGGACTTCCATCGGCATACAACACTCCATCCCGGATGCTTCTAGCATTTTGAGTTGTATACTTGAAATGCTTGTTGCGGAAATATAAATGGATCATCCTCAAAGAAAAATCGACGTGTGTTTACATTAGCCAATCCATATTCATTTTTCCAAGTCCCGAGTTTGTCTCCCCGCCTTCCAGTTCCTGTTCTTGTATCATATCAATTACACTGAAATATATAAAATGGTTCTGCTCATCTGGCATATTGGATACCAAGTATGCAATCTAAGTACCCATAATAGACTACACGACGGTTGTTAGTACCGAACGATATCATTTTATTTTTAACAACCTTCGTATAGTTTTATGTCATGACGAATTCTGAACGTATGTTAATCGATAGACGGAGTCTATGAAGCGTAATTTAGTTTGATAACTTATCTAAATTTCAATTTATTATTTCACTTAGGTGTAGAGTTGTTAGTGTGTATGTGCTTCATGTATGTGTGTGTTGTGTGTGCGTGTTATGTTTGTGTGTGTTATGTGGTGTGTGTAGGTAAAAGACGTTTTTGAATATTTCGACATCAACTCCTCTATATTTATAAAATTTCCCAAATTGGAATACAATGAGATACGTGGCATGAAGACCGCTAGCATGACATCAAGGCCGGTAACTTAGCATGAATGTCAGAAATATAAACAACATTCACAACAATAACTAAATTATTCTCAAATACCCTTACATATTGTTTTTTCACTAAAATACCCTAACCACGAACCCTAACCCTAACAAGAATTACCCAAATATGATATATAAGCTTAACACGTTTATAAACTTTAAGAGTAATTAACTCTAACAAGAATTACCCAAATATTGAAGAATTGAAGAATCCACCTACACCTAAGGCTTCACCCCTTTACAAACTTCAACCTTCGGAAACATATATGTTAAATTAAACAAAGTAAATCATCATCTTAATCATTTCCATCCCTTTACAAACATCAATCGTACCACGTACCTCCCAATCTCAAGATCTTCATCATATTTGAAAAATTAAACTAATTAACTCATCATCTTAATCATCAACAAATTAAACTTAACATTCAAAATCAACTAATTTAAAAGCCTTAGAATAATTTCTAATAATTTATTCATACAAAAAATCACTCACTGTGGAGCTCTGCGAGGGCTCGACGGTGTGGAAATCAAACAGCGTGGTGGAGGAGGAGGTCGGCGTTGTGGTGGAAGATCGATGGGCCCATCACTGAAGGAGAGGGACCGACACTAGAAGAGGAGGAGGCTCGTCACTGGATTGACGGCAAGAGGGATTGGCACTAGAGGAAGCGGAGGGGGACTCGGGGCTCGGCACTGGAAGAGGAGGGGGCTTGACGCTGGGCTCGATGGCGAGGGGGATCGACACTGGAGGAGAAGGGGGAGGCTCAGCGCTGGGGATTGACGGCGAGGGGGCTCGGCATTGGAATAGAGGGATCAATGCTGGAGCTCCTCGAGATCGATGGTCAGTGAGAGGAAACCTGGGCGTTGGTCAGCGAGAGAGATTGATGTTCGGGTTCGAGATGTGTTGAGAGGTAGTGGTGGTCGAGTTGAGAGGAGCTCGGGTCAGGGTTGGGGAAGAAAATTTTGTTTTATTTTTATAAAAAAAACCCGACATTGCCCCTATGGTTTCCACAGTAGGGGTTTCTCTTCTGGCACCGTAGGAACAACTTAAATTTGCCATAAAAGTTCATTTTTCCTGTAGAAGTACCCCTACGGTTTGCACCGTAGGGGCAAACAGTACCCCTATAATGGCACCTGTAGAGGAAACCTAATGTAGCCTCTACGATTTTTCTGAACTGTAGGGGCAAGCCATCTTTGTATCAGTGTAGACAGATTATACCATATAATCTATCTATAACAATTTATAGTTATATGAAAATTTTCCATAAATCATATAATTTTTCAAACAATAAATTTCATACCCTATTTGCAATATCGAATAATACAAGATATTAAACCAATTCTATAATCAGTTTAAGTCTTTAATATAAAATATTTCTATATAAACTAATTTTATATCATACGAAATGACTAAATTATAATTTATGTAATTTATAGGAACTTATAATTAACTTTCCATAGATTTAGTCATCTTTGAGAGCCTGAAACGAATTAAATAATTTTTCAGGGACATGGAAATAATTTTCCAGATCCCCTCACATCCAAAGAGTACGTGATGTGAATATTTGGTTAATTGGTCATGTCGGTTTCAATTAACCTGACCTATAGGGGTCTTGATATCTAACCTTTTTTAATTTAAAAAAAATGATTTCTAAAATCAACCTTTAAATCTAAATCGATTTCTAAAAATCAAAACCCTTTTGATCTATTATATAGATTACAATTGTTTACCCCCGAAAACAGAGACGAACCGGAATTGAACGTCTTGCCTTAATTTGAGGGTAGATGCTATTTAGACTTATCCATCCACCTCTCCGAAAATACCAAGTTGATTTACGGCACCATATATCGGAGGTTAGAACAGATGCAACCGTTGTAGCGTGACTTCATCAGATTTCCCCTCATTTGTGAGGGGTTTTTGATTGTGGGGATGCTCTATCCTGTAGGTGCAAGCCCCAGCAGTTAATTACGTTACCGCATTGCGATAACAACTTTCTCCTGCTCCGGAAGTTCACTTCGTGTCGTGTCGTGTTTGTTTTATTTTGGGTTTGGAACAAGAATTTTGCTTAACGGGGTCCATGTTGTTTGCTTGATTTGCTAACGGAAATGAACTTAGGACCCAGATCTCACATTTGTGAGGTCCATCGGTTCATAGGATATTTAGGTTTGATCTAACGATCATTAGCCATTTTTGAGACTAAGATCGATTTATGAGCAGTGAGCATATGGGCTCAACTGATCATTAGATCATGTATGAATAGCCCATGGATAATATACGGTAGTCATTATAGAGACGGTCCGCATGGCAAAATATATTAGTTTAAGGACGTCGCGGTCCAACATTCCCATTTTGGGGACGAATTTTAGTTTAAGGACATTTCAGTCCATTATCGCCATGTTTTGGGTGAATATTAGTTTAAGGACATTTCGGTCCAACATTCCCATTTTGGGGACGAATATTAGTTTAACGAAATTTCGATCCAACATTCCCATTTTGAGGCCGAAAATTAGTTTAAGAACATTTCGGTCCATTATTGCCGTGTTTGGGGTGAATATTAGTTTAAGAACATTTCGGTCCAACATTCCCATTTTGAGGACGAATATTAGTTTAACAAAATTTCAGTCCATTATCCATCTTGCGCACACGTGTTTTTGTTACGTAGCGGAGTGAACGATGGTGACATGGAATGCGCCCAATTTAGGGTGCGATCCGATTTGAGGTGTGCACGTCAGTTTGGAAGTGCATCAATGTAGGGTGTATAATTCCTTGTCTTGATGAAATTTTATATCAAGTTGAGACGAGAAAAGAGTTGTTGGTTGTCGGGACCCGCCACCTCTCTGAAGACGTTGAAGAATTACAACGACATATATCAGAGGTGTGAAGAGATGTACCCTTAAACCAAATCCGGTATTTGAGGGAAAAGATGGTGATGGACCTAAAAATCGTTAGTCATATTTGAGACTAAGATTAATTTAGGAGATATGGGATGAATATCATTTTGGATATCATCGATGAGAAATCATTAGTCATGTTTGAGACTAAGATCGGTTTGGATATCATAAATATATGCTTAGCCAATTTTGGCTAAGATTGGGTTTCTGTAACACCCAGCAGTGCTAAGCACTCAGTTATACAACACTCACGTGTGTTTCACGTGAGGCGCTGAAATAGTGCTAAGCACTAGTTTTTTATGGCGCCCACGTATGTTTCACGTGAGGCTCTGCTAAGCACTAGCTTTTTGTGGCGTCCACGTGTGTTTCACGGGAGGCGCTACACTAGTGCTAAGCATTAACTTTTTGAAGCGCTCACGTGCGTTTTAGTGAGGCGTTATGTAACTTGGCCTTGAGCGCTCACGTGCTTTTCACATGAGGCACTGAGTTCTTTTAGAGATTTAATTTCTGTTGATATTTTTAGAGAACTTAAATCATTGTTATTGGTATTTTGACCATTAACGATCACCAAGATCACTATTTTGATGATCTTGGATCGGGTTCTTTAAGAACTAAGTTCTTGATTTGAAGGAACTAAGTTCCTGGAGTATTATGGACTCCATGTTCTTCATGTTCAACCTTGTTCTTCCCTGAATCTTTGATTCTCAAGAACAAGATCTTTCCGATGAGAATTAAATTCTTAACTTGTGGAGACTTGTCTTGTGGATCTCAGATCCAGAGAAAAAACTAAGTTCTTTGAGAAGGGTTAAACCCTTAGATATGGTATGGTATGTTAGGTAAAGGAGATATTTCGATCTCTTCTTTTGTCACACCCTGCTTCCCAGAGTATGCTAACTACGGCACATGACAGAGCTAACTATGCTACCTGTGGTTAGGAAATTTCCTTCCACGACCACATTACGGCTGCCTATAGGATATCAAGAATAGTAAAAATATAAAACTATCTAATACATGTCAATCTGCCAGAATAAAAGAGTCAAGAAATATATAAGCAGAAACGATGAATCCAATAAACAATAACATGAATATAACAAGTAAACACAGATATGAAACAGTGAGGTGTATATGTCTATGTGAAGTGCGGTGAGTAATCTAAACTGTGCTATTGGGTTATCTACTCTAAAGTTTGTGAAATCAATTTAATGGAATCGTCGATGTAACTCAATAGTATCTCGTGCATGCCCGGGACCACGGTCCAGATTCTCGGGCTGAAATCTGAGACGTGCCGCTAGACAGTAAATAGGTAACAGGTACAGATGAATGATGTCAGCAGCGGCATCCCGGGGCTGGCCTAGCCCATAAAACTGATCAGTATAAGTATCGAACTGTCGAGTTACAAGTCAGTTTTCATCATTGATTTCCCCTTACCCCAAGGTTATGTGTTCAAGTCAGGTATTGGTAATATGGAACTAATGCCAACACAGGATCAAGCAGGTACTGGTTTTGTCTATGTAGACAACATGTTACGTCTGTCAGGACAACAAGTCAGAATTGTCGGCATTAGTAACAAGATCACATCAGGGCATGTCAGGCAGTGGATATGTATCAAACGGATGCCCAAAGTAAAACTGTAACGAGTATCGAAACACGGTAAATGCACGGATGCACAAGTATCTATCTGTGATAGCATTTTATAAGTCCATGACTATGTATGATGCACACTAGCAAGTATGGTGTACTAATATAGCAGTAACATGAAATAAGATTCCGGCATGCAACTAGATATGCAATAAACAATACGGATATGAACGAATATCGAAAAACAGTAAACTGTAACATCGGATGCACAATTCAGCATACATTTATTATTTTTATTCATATGGATATAAATATATAGACATAGCATATAGCAAGATAAACTTGCCTGATCGGATCTCATGACGGGGTACGTACGCCGCGTTCGACGTTGGGTAAATGTCGCGATGCACACACGCGTGTACAGAACAGAACAAAGCTATACAAGAACGTGACCAAGCTGGATGAGGACGACGACTGGGTCACCCGAATCGTCGGCGACGTGCACGGGGTTCGACGATCATCGGAAAACACGAATCAAGAAAAGAAAAGAAAAGAAAAGAAGAAGAAGAAAGGAGAGGGGACCGGGGTGGCTCTGGCTTTGGCTCTGGGTCAGAGGAGGCGAGGGGAGGTGACGACGAGTCATGGGTCTCCGACATGAGGGAGCCGGCGATGGGAGGCCTGGGTTGCGGGTTCTAGGGCTCTTGGTGTCGGGTTGGGGGGAGAGGGAGAGGGAGAGGGAGTATGAAAGTCTACCCTAGCATCACCATGAGATTTAAACGGGTATCAAGCATGCAATTTTAAAAATTTCTATATGCTAAGCTAGACTAACTAAGGATAAAACTAGAATATTAGGGTTTACATGATATCTAAAGAACTTTACACTAAGAGAAGGAGGCAACAACCTTTGTAGACCATGTCCTTCTCTTCTCAAGCTCCGAGTTATAGTACCTACGACTCCTCGTAGCTCCACTTGAAGGTTGAACGAACTTGCTTCAATGACCTTCGTGCCGAAGAGATCCACCCGAGGTTCCTTTAATCCAAGCTACCACTTCACTAAACTCTCTTTAGTGAAGGAAACACAATTCACCTAAGTGCTAATCAAGTGTAGGATGGTGAAGTAGGGATTCTAAGCTCACTAGGATTTATCTCAAAACCCTATGATTCACACCACATGTGAGGGTTAGGGTTTTGTAGAAGAGGAAGAAGAAGATGGAAAAATGGAGAGAGCTCAAAATGGCTAAGTGTTGAATGGCTCAAGTGAAGAATGGCATAACAAATACCTCACTCATTGAAGCATGGAATAAAAACCAATAAATAAATTGAACCATGCTTCAATAGTGCAAATAAATGAATAAAATAAATGATAATGCCATGCTTACCCATTCCACAAATATCTCCCCATTTTTCCACCTCATTTTCTATTTTCCAAAAATAGAAAATCCATGAATGCTTCATAACACACACACACATACATATATCATATATATATATATTAATATATATATTAAGAAAATAATTAGTGAGCTGTAATATTAGTTAAAATATAATCATATCAATTATAAATATATATCATATTATTAAATCAACACTTGATTTAATAATCCGGTTATATCACATATAACCGACTAATATTATTTATCTATATAACACATCATCAAACCAACACTTGATTCAATAATCCGATTATATCACATATAACCTAACTGATATCCAATAACCGCCAGATTAGAATACGATATCACATATTCGTATTTAATCAGGCCCCCGCACATATCAACATATGTGCCCTACTTCGTTTCTCTTGAATTAGGAAACTTCTGTGTGGGACTCTAAAAACTCGTCAATACGCCAGCAGTAGGTAATAATCACATCAGTTACTGTTTATCATAGAAAACTGCATTTCAATACCACTCATTCATTATCTGTTTTGTTATATATCGGTACTATTAATCAGTGTCTGCTCAGTAAATACAGATTACAGGTATCCGTGACACAATACTGGAAACACACTCAAAATCACGGATATAACGTGTGAGTTGAAATTGCAACCTGAACTACAAACTGATCGATATCCAAAGAGTTATGTTGCCACAAATAAATGTGTACACAATTTTGGCCCAACACAATACAAGTGTGCACACAACCCTTTGATGCTTGGACCTAGGTGGGGGCTGCCCAAAGCACAAGTGAGTGTGATGTGTAATAAATGCTATAAGATATGATGTGATTTGAAGCATCAAGTTCCCTCCAAAACTACTGAGTATAACCCAAGTTGAAATGAAGAAATCAAACAACGCCAGTAGACATATGGAGTGCATATGAGATCATCACACTAAAACGAGGCCAAACCACCAAAAGAAAACCGGCGATAATCACAAAAAACCGGCCGCACCGGTTTTTGATTGTCCATTCGTCCCCATTTTTTTTCTGGTAGTTTCTTTAGGTCACATCTTCTTATTTTTATTGTTTGTTTATTCTGATATGAGGCCTACAAATACCAGATCAATGGGTAAGGGGAGAGGATGCTTTTTTCTAATTTTGCTTTAGAACACTTGTAATTTGTAACTTGCTTTTCCTTTGAACTTTTGAGCTCTTGCCCCTTTGTCTTGACCTTGCAACTTCATCATTAAACTTGCAGGCTTAAGATTTAGGGTCTTGACTTCAAGATTAGTTGTATCTTGTTTGAAATTCAATAAAGTTCTCATTTTATTACATATGTCTTGCTTTCTACATACTTTTAACTTGTGAAATCATTGCTTTACTTTGATCTTGTAACCTCTTAAGTGAGCTTGCAACCTTAAAGTTTGGTATTTTGATTTCACATTGGTACGGGATTAAAGAACAAGTGAAGATATTTGCACATTGAATTTACCGATTCTTAACTTTCTAACTTTAACTTTGCTTTACTTGCTATTTTTAATGTTGCCTTACTCTTTTCTTTTTTTTTTATTTTGGTATCGTAATTATGTGTGAGTAATCTATTTACTTGTTAAGGGTAGAATATGGTTAGTTTGTGTTAGGAGATGTTTTTGCTAAAACCTTAACTTTGCAATTGAAACTCCGAGCAAACCACTCGCAATTCTGCTCCGTTAGGCATCCTATCCTACCACGATAGCAGTGAATCCTAATCATGACCGGATTGCAAGTGGTTTGCCAAAGGCTAAGGTCAAGAGACATCAACGGAAGGACAAGGGAAAAGGAATACGGATTTAGCTCAAAATTGAAAATATCGTATTTCAAGTTTCCTAATCCACGTTGTTGCCTATTACCTTAGTGTCAATATCAAAATGAAGTCTCTAAGGAACCGGCAAACATCATTCTCACGCAAGCTAACCTAAAACTACCCTTAACAAGTCTTTTTATTGAACATACCCTAGTTACGATACTTAGCATAAACAACAACTCAAAACCCGGTATTAACACGTTAAAACAAGCTCGAAAAATTACCATCTCCCTGCAGAAGACCCGTACTCATCGCGGCTCGCTACTCGCGACACCGTCTTTGATTGCGGTAATTTCAAAATTCTTTCTAAATACGACACGGTGAAAGCGTATCAATCAAATGGTGCCGTTGTCGGGGAGACGGTAACGCTTTTACAGTTGTAGTCTCGGGTTAATTTGTGAATATTTTGTACAAAAACTAAGTTTCTAACACATTCAACAGATAAAACACAATCTTTTCAATCTAACACGAGAACTAAAACAAAATAATGTTCTCTTGATTTGTGTTCTGCTAACACACTGTGATTTAAAATAAAAATCAAAGTATAAAAATGGAATACTATTGTTCCACAGATGAAACACACAAAATATGAGCACCAAATTTGCAAATTTGGCCGGCGAAAGCTTGTTAATTCCCGATCTCGCCGGTTTTCTGGTGATGTTTTGATAATTGAGTTTTTATGTTGCCTCCAGTTTTCTGATAGTATCCCATTTTTATTGTTTGATTTTCTTAATTATTTGTGTTCAGAACTTTGGCTATCTATATCGCTTTCTAGCTCAAATATCCGTATTTTTTCCGACATTTGCAGATTTGACGGATTGACGAGCAGCGATCGTGAGGAGCAAGGAGGCGTTTTCAAGTATAAGGAGATTGAACACTTAGTGCCAAAGACCCGGGTAGTTTAACCCGTGCAAGCATACCATTCAAACACTCGGAGGCAATATCGACATGATTTTCTTAAACTCAACTCTTTTGGTATGTATTTTTCTAAACTTCCTCTTCTCAAATCCAACGCTCCACTATTCCTATCTTTGCAGGATTCTTTGCAACATCGCTGCAATAGCCAAAGTAAAAACTAACCGTATTTGTTGCAATGCCACATGTTTCCCCTAATCAGAGCAAAGCTCTGTTCAAATTCCAAGGCGGGAAATGAAGCAACACTTTTGTTTCCCCCAATCAGAGCAAAGCTCTGCTTTGAAATCAAAGTTCAAAAGTTGAAGCAACGCTTCAGATTCCGTGCGCTGCGCGCAACGCGCCACGTGTCAAAAATAGACACGCCAGCGCTGCGCCCAAGACAGCGCACCCAATCAGAGCAAGGCTCTGTTTTAAAATAAAAATAAAGGAAGCAACGCTTCAGATGACTTGCGCTCTGCGCTGCACGACACATGTCAGCGCAGTTGCGCTAGCGCAGTTGTGCGTAGTTGCGCGCAGTTGCGCGAGCGCAGTTGCGCGAGTGCAGTTGCGTTGCGCTCTGTGCTGCACGACATGCGTCAGCGCAGTTGCGCTGCGCGACACGTGTCAAGCGCAGGTGCACTTGCGCCAGCACTTAAATAATAAATTAATTAATCAGAATTAAAATTCTAGAAAGATCTTTTCAATCTTGTTAAAAACAAGAAGATTATCCTCTGTAAAACAGAGGCCTTAGGATCAAAGATCCAACTGTGGGGAAATATCCCCAAATCAATCAGAGAAAGATCTCCGTAACAAACTCAACAAACCAATTGGCTCTATATAAAGGCCCCTAGACTCCAAGTCTAAAAGATACAGAGATAGAGATACAGAATTCCTCTAAAAAATGAAAAAACTTTGAGAAGAAACTCGAAGAGAATCAAAGGTAAACCTCTGATAAAAAGAAGAATTTCTTCTGAAAAAGATAAAGATCTAAGAACAAGATCAAGATCTTTAATAAAAATAATAAAAAAGAAGTAATCTACTTCATGATTAGATCTTTTGATCTATATAAAGGCATTGCCTTTTGATAAGAATCAGAACCATTGGTTCTCGAAATCTTTGGAACAAGAAAAACTTGTTTTCTTTGATCTAAATTTGATCAAAATGCGCTCTGCACTATGGTACAGTGCCTTGCACTTCTGAAATGAGCCTCTACGCTCTTGGGGTAGCGCAAGTCATCAGAACACGCCACGTGTCAACCCCAGAATAATCTGCGCCTTGCGCTTTAAAAAATGAGCATTGCGCTCTTGGATTGGCGCAAGTCATCAGAGCGCGCCACGTGTTAGCAACGCACTAGCGCAGCGCACCGGCGTAGCGCACTGCGCTAACAGACTTGCGCTCACCAGAGCGTGACACGTGTCACCCCCACATCAGTTTGCGCCTTGCGCTCCTCAATTGGCGCAGATCGCCTGACAGGCCACGTGGCTCACTGTCAGACCATTAAATGCTCTGCAGAGCCCAATTAAAAGGTCTAACAGATCAATTTAGATGCTGTGCATCATTCAAAAAAGAGGCAGAGCCCAAATAAAGGTCTAATAGACCAAACTAAATGCTCTGCATTATTAAAAGGGGACAGAGCCCAATCAAAAGGCCTAACAGGCCTACTCTTAATGCTGTGCATTATTTAAAAAGGGCAGAGCCCAAGCAAAGGCCTAACAGGCCAATGATAAATGAAATGTTACACATTTTCAAATGGACTTAACCCAATTTTGGCCATAAGTCCTCAAATTAAATTGAACCGAGCACAACTGCTCTCCCAAATCAATTTACACCCGGTTCAAGGGTATATCTCTGAACTCCTCTGATATTTGTCGTTGTAACCCTTCAACGTCGTCAGAGAGGTGATGGGTCCCGACAACCACACATTGCTACGGACTGTGTGGTCCTTAAACTTATGGACCACCATGTCCCTAAACTGGAAATCAATATTCGTCCCCAAAATGGGAATGTTGGACCACCATGTCCCTAAACTGGAAATCAATATTCGTCCCCAAAAAAGGAATGTTGGACCACCATGTCCCTAAACTGGAAATCAATATTCGTCCCCAAAATGGGAATGTTGGACCTCCATGTCCCTAAACTGGTAATGGACCACTATGGCCCTAAAATGGAACAATAGAGCCCCCAAATGCTCTTTTATCGGATCTAAACGATCATGTTAAGTTGATCTTAGTCTCAAATTAGACTAACGTATCCTTAACAAACATTTAAGTTGATCTTAGCCTCAAATATGGCTAACGCATTCTTAAACCAAAACCCCAAAACCAAATCTAAGAAAATACGGATTTGGACTAATCCACGTCCTACGGGCGACGGCATAAATTAGTCTCCGTATACAATCCACGGGCAACCACAAAAAAAACAAACACCCACGACACGAAGTGACCATCTGGAGAAGGAGAAAGTTGTTACCGCGATGCGGTAGCGTAATTAACTACAGGGGCTTGCGCCTGTAGGGAAGAGCGTCCCCACAATCAAAAACCCCTCGAACGAGGGGGAATCTGACGAAGTCTGCTACATCGGCCGCATCCGTCTAAACCTCCGATACACGGTGCCATAAATCAACTTGGCATCTTCGGAGAGGTGGACGGATAAAACCAAATAGCATCTGTCCCGAATTTCAGGCAAGACGTCTCTCGTCGTGCCGTCTTTCGGAGAGGAACAGATTCTGGCACGCCCGGTGGGACCTTTTCCTCTTTCCACTCCACACTTCGTGTGTCGTGTTTGCGAGCAAATCGCGGTTTGCTGTGGTTGCCTATGGATTCGAGGTACTTAGATTTGGTGTCTTTCTCCGTGCAGAAAACAGAAGATCGATGGCTTCGAACTGCACTACCTGCAACTGCAACTCTCACTCCGTCCTTGCTGGAGGAGTGACTTACGGGCCCCAAGCGGCCTCCCTTTTCAAGATGCCAGTGGAGCAGGTAACTCAAGCCACCACTGGACTATTCTTCGGGACCATGCTCCCACCGATGAGCTTCAATGCCCCAATGACGTTGCAAGAAGCCCCAAAGAAGTCGGTCGTTGATCGACTTACCACTGCCGCGGCCCCTCTCAACGGGTCGACCAACTTCAATACCTCAGGTTTCAACAGACTGGGCCAGAACGTTTACAAGCCCGCGATACCCGAAGTTGCCATCCCAAAGCGGATAGCCATCCCGGCTCAAACGGACGAAATCATTGGAAAGGCTTCTCCTTCCAAGAAGTCAATTTTTACAAGGATAGCCATTCCATTTTCTGCTCCAGGCGAGGTCCTCAAAGCTGCTTCCCCTGCCCAGAGGTCTGTCTTTGACAGATTAGACATTGCTTCTCAACGGGTGTCAGTCTTCGACGGGCCAGCACCAATAACAGTCTCTCCTCAAAGCAGGGGGCATGATGAAGTCACCCTTATAGCTGAAACAACTCCATTCGCACGACATGCTCGCCGTCGTCACTGGCGCCAGATAAGGAAGGCTGGGGGCAACTCCCCCTCTGAGATAACTCTGCCAACTCCGATAGTGGAAATCAATGTTGCTGTTCCGACCGGGAATAGCTTCGAACCGCTTAGGAGGGTTCGCAAGAACTCTCCGACTGCCGTGCTAAAAAGATCTCCTCCACCCGTGGAGAATGATATAGAGAAGAAGCCGGAGCAACCTCCTCAGCGGCTGTCCTCCAAAATTTATAACGTCCGGCGACAGGTCCAGGAATCGGCGATTAACCAGGACTACTCTCGCCGGCCAAAGAAGCTCAAGGCTCATCAAGAAAAGAGCCATCTCGTGGTACCACAGAAAACGTCAGCCGTCTGGGTGCCCACTACAACGGCTCCCTCAACGTCAATCACTCAAGAGAAAAGGAGGCCACAAAAAGCCCATGTGAACATGGCGAACCGTAAAAGCGCTGAGCATAAACGCCCCAAGTCTGGTGGCATAGTGGTGCATACTGTTTATATGGCATCCGGGAAAGAGGATAGCCGCGCTTCGATGGGTCACCGACCGCTCACCCGATCCGTGACAAAAGCCCAGGAGCAGCAACAGAAGTTTCAGGAAATGCTGACGCAAATGGCCGCACTCACCGAGCCAAAAATAAAGCCCGGAGGCATCATCAGAGCAGCGTCACGAACAAGAAACCGATGCTGACTTCTTACGCAGAGTCCTCGAAAAGAAGGACAAAGAAGCCGTAGAGCAAGCGGCTAAGATAAAACAAATGGCGCTTCTCTTCCAAGACATGGTAGGGATGATGTTACAGCCTGATCCTCCAGCCGAAGACCCTCCGATCGTTATTGAAGACGATAGAGGGGAGACGTCAAATCCTCCTCCGGCTCTTTCAGCAGCCAAAGAGGAAACTATCTCTAAGGCCGCTCTGAATGATTATATAGCTCAGCAGATACGAGTTCATTAGGCGAATGAAACGGCTGGGCAAATTGTTAGAACCGGACGACCTTACTCAGGCTGGTATGACAAAATAAGTTACCCGCCGGGATTTACGATCCCTAAATTCCATGTGTACAAGGGGACAGGAAATCCACATCAGCATGTCGCTCAATTCAGGGCCTTATACGACAACACTGGAGGCGTTGACAAATTGTAGCTTCGCCAATTCGTCGGCAGCTTAGCGGAAACGGCCTTTGAATGGTATTCAGAGCTACCTAACGACTCTGTCAAAACATTTGCGGAGATGGAGCTACTGTTTACACAAAGATTTGCAAGCGCCAGCGAGCGCACCCCGATCATCGCATTGATCAACGACAGGGTAAGGCCAAGCGAAACGTGGGCTCAATACGCAACACGATGGCGGAATCTATGGTCGAAATACGAACAGTGGATCGAAGAAGCGCCGGCAGTAGGCATGTTCGTAGGCACTCTTGATCCAGAAGCGACCATCTCGCAATTCATGATGTTCTTCAAGCCAACCACGTTCCAGGATTTAATTGATAAGCTAGCCCAGATAGATTAAATGGGCCACAGACCGTCTCCTCCGAAGCCGGAACCACGAAACGACAAGGGTAAAGGGAAGGCGACCTTCGTTGCGAACACCCAACAGCAGCCTAGTGCCCTAAAGCTAGAGGATCAGTTGGAAGAGAGACGACGCTATTACAATGAGAAAATGAAGCGTCCTTATTCATTCCCGCGGGACAAAATGAAGAAGTTATTCGAGCTGGCGATACACAACAGGCTTATCAACCTACCGAATCCAAGGCGACCACCGCAACCCAATGAAGTGAATAATCCCAATTACTGCCCTTACCACCAAACGGTAAGTCACTCGATCTAGAATTGCTTCGTCTTTAAGGGATGGATCGAGGATCAGTACCTACAAGGCAAGTTTGCGCTATCTGAAAAGTGGAAAGTAAACCCACCACAGCCGTACACTATAAAGAAGACGGGCACGCCGGGGGCAACTTGTTCTTCTGTTGAAGAAGCTCCATGGGAGGTCGTGCTTTCCGCTAAAACCAAAAAGACGCTGAATGATCTCCAGACATGCCCGGCGATCAGATGGAAGAACCCGTTGGAACCTGAGATCATCAAAGGGATGCTGAAGCCGCGCCCAACTCCAAAGATTTGTGATAGCCAAAATGCTCACACTCAGCCGTCAAAATCTTCGACAAAGAAGATGAATTCCAAAAAGGCCGTGAAGCCTGGTGACAAGCGCACGAGCATGCAAAAACAGATTGACGCGCTGGAGGAATATAATCAGAAGGCGCGGACTCCAATCATGCTCCAAGAATTCCTTGGCCATGTCCTTGAAGACGGAGATGATGGAGGAGAATCGTCGGACGAATCTGAGGATTACGTAGCAAGTTGCTGTGTGATCTCTCACTCGTCGATAGACAGTGAAGAAACTCCTGACGCAGGGAAACCAGGGGCAAATCCTGAGCCTGAACTTTTAGAACCATCAGACGAAATGATTGATGCATTCCTAAACAAGGTCCGTCAGAAAAGCAAAGCTAATCGAGAGCGTGAACTGGCCATATTTGAAAAGGCCAAACGCCGGCGACTGGAAAAAAGGGTCGAAATACTCCCACTAGATCAAAGTACATCCGCCGCAAATAAAAGCAGGATCAAGACAAGGAATCAATTCGCTCGGGCCCTGGCAATAGGAATGAAGTTGCCCTCTCTCAAAGGAAATTCCCCTGTCAATATACGTCTTGATGAAGTGGACGTACATCCTAACTTCTTTCTATACTATCAGAGGATTGCACGCCCCACCGAGGAGTGCATAGCCTTTAAAAACTGGTGGCAGGGATACGTTGCCCATCGACGATACGTTCAACGAGTGAAGCGCAAGGCTCATTGGGAAAAGAAAAGCACGACAGATGAGCGTAAAAGAGCTGCCGGCAATTGTCACATAGCCGACACCAAGGGATCGCAAGTTATCACCTTTGGAAGTGACTCTGACGAAGAAATCGCCCTCAGCCTTCTCTTCAAGGAATCCACCTCCGGCACAAAACATGCTAAGATTTATGACAAAATATAGCTGCGTAATCGTGTGTTGACTTATGACCGAAACGTCGTTAAGCTACTACCAACCCGCGACATCCCCAGGCTGACGTGGTGTAAAAAAAAAGAAAAAAAAATAATAAACAAAAACAGTATGTCCATAAGCAAAATGGGCACGGATGAAAACCCGAAAGGGCTCTGTGAGTAAAAACAGCAGGGCTACCGGCAAGTGCTTGTGAAAAACCGGAAGGGAGCGACCTCGTTATATAAAAAAAATAAAAAAAAGAGAAAAGAGTGAAAAAAACGGTATGTCCATAAGCAAAGTGGGCACGGATGAAAACCCGAAAGGGCTCCATGAGTAAAAACAGCAGGGCTACCGGCGAGTGTTTGTGAAAACCCGAAAGGGCGCGGCCTCGTGAAAGGACACTTACAGGGTCCTCTCGACCTTGGAAGGAGAAACCACCCGCGTAAGATCCTTACGACACATAAGGGAGCAACACACTTAGGGATCCTCACGATTCCTAAGAAGAAATTACACTTGCGAGATCCTCACGACTCGTAAGGAGAACTCTCTTATGGGACCCTCACGGCTCATAAGATTTGAAAGTCTTAAGTTACAGAGACCTGAACCTGTTCTTAAGCAACCCTCACAACCTCCGATATTGCCCTACAAGTGGCTCAATACTGACCCTTGTATACAATCCACAGGCGCGAATAAACATTTCCCTAACCAAGTCCCATCCGTGACTGGGGATATGTTCGCATGGTGAACAACCCTTGTAAGTCCTCTCGACTTATAAGGAGAAAACCCTTTTGTAAGATCCTTACGACTTACAGGGGAACATACACTTAGGAATCCTCACGATTCCTAAGGAGAAAACACACCTACGAGATCCTCACGACTTGTAGGGAGAAATACCTTCATGAGACCCTTACGGCTCATGAAGTCAAAAGCCTTAGTCGAAAGGATCCTAACCCTATTTACTAAACCACCTTTGTTCGACATCGACAGAGGCAAATGATGATTCGCTCCTAGCAATATCCCAGTAGTAGCGGTGCTGATGCCGAAATCGGTGTCTAATTCCAGGTTTACGGCGAAAAGACAGCAAGCCACACATGCATACGAAATAGCTGAAATGATGGGGCAACTTGCAACCAAATCAGCAAGTAAAAAGAAAATGTATGCATGCAAAATAGCCGAAATGATTGGGCAACTCGCAATAAAAAGCAGCGAATGAAAATAAAATAAATAGCCGAAATGATTGGGCACCGCGAAAAATAGCCGAAATGATTGGGCAATCGCGATTTTCGCGATATAAAAGGCTGAAATGATAGAGCATCGCGGAAAGAAGAAAAAAATGATAAAAGAATGAAACTTTTTGCCCTACAGGTGAGATCATATCGATCCCTGTATACAATCCAGGGGCACAAACAAAAGGGGACCATACCTTCCCAACAGGCTCCACCAGAAAGCGAAGCCAAATCTCGACGGTTCATAGACAACCTAGAGACAACCTCGACATTTGTCGCAATATTGCAGACACAGTGCCAACAAACGAAGCAAAGGACAAAGTTCTAGCTTCAGGGTCTTAACGGCAAGTCATATAAAGCCTGAAAGACAATGGGAGATCGTCTCGCACCAGCGAGGAGTGGTCACCACCTCGACGTTCGTCTCGATACAGCAGACGCAACGCCAAAACAAAACGAAGCGAAGGCCAAATTCCTAGCTTCAGGGTCTTACGGCAAGTCATATAAAGCCTTAAAGACAATCGGAGATCATCACGCACCAGCGCGGAGTGAGCTCCACCTCAGCATTCGTCTCGACACAGCAGACGCAACATCACCGAAAGGAGCCACGGCAAAATCCCTAGTTCCAAACATCGACGGTTCACCAGCAACCCAAAGACAACCGCGACGTTCGTCTCGATACAACAGACGCAATGCCAGCAAACGAAGCAAAGGCTAAATTCCTAGCTTCAGGGTCTTAACGGCAAGTCATATAAAGCCTGAAAGACTATCGGAGATCATCCCACACCAGCGCGGAGTGGTTATGACTCATCGGGGCTCTCTAAAATGAGCCTAACCTCAAGTAAAAAGCAGCATGGCAAAATTCCTAACGCTTGCTCTTCTGACAGTCAAACTGCCTAGGAGGATTGTTTGAAGACGTCTTATCCAGCCCCCGAAGGGATCAGAGACACGACAAACGCAAGGCTACTCAAACAGCAAGATTGCCTATCGAGGAATACATCAGCCAATGCGACGGTACAACGGACAAAACCCTAGTACCACAGTCCCTAACGGACCTCTGTCGTAAAGAGCAGAGGTTAACTATGACGTTAGGATATTCTTACGAGAAATGCTCGATTCGTCTCGACTCGTGAGGAAATTAGTGTCTTTACGAGAACTACTCGATATGTTTCGACTCATAAGGAAAAGCCTTAGGCAGCGGGGATTAAAAAAAACTGTTTCCTAAGCACTGGGACCCTGCAAGTCGGTCCAAAATGGACCCTTGCATACTATTCACGGGTCACACTCTCTGAAGTCGAATCTCGACAAGGAGGGAAACAACCACTTACGAGTCCTCTCGACTTGTAAGAGGGAAAATTCTCTAGTGAGATCCTTTCAACTCTCAAAAGAAAATGCACTTAGGAATCCTCACGATTCCTAAGGAGAAAATACACCTACGAGATCCTCTCGATCCGTAGGGAGAAAAATCTTTATGAGACCCTCACGGCTCATGAAGTTGGAAAGTCTTAGGCAGCAGATCTGAACCTGCCTCCTAAGCCATCACTACTCCTCGAAGTATTCAAGACGGAATGTTCTATATCACCTACAGGCTATGCTTACTTAAGGAATATGCCAAAGCAGAAAATAAAAGGAAAGAGGCAAAATATTTGTCATTCATACTCGTAAATTTTTTTACATCAATAAAGACAATAAACAAAAGCAGCATTATCGAGATGATTACAATAGCAAAACCTCAAATCCAGGACATGGATTGAGGAACTCAAAAGTGACCTTGTCCAGAACTTTCCAAGCCTGGCGAACCATCCTAGTGTGCTTCCTCTCACGAGCACGGGCGTCGGGATCCCCACTGATGTCCTCCACCCTCCGATAGGCAGCAAGAATGGCGGACTGTTGAAAGGCCTGGTGCAGGAGATCGAAAAGATTGTCTCTCCATCTCTTCGAAATTAGGTTCATCAGGTACACCGAGTGCACCTTATCTTCAGCGGCATCCAATGCCCCAAGTGGCACACCAGTACAGAACAAGGGAAGCGCTTCCCAGATTGCTCCCACGATAAGCTTCAAGAGAGGGGAGCGTCGAGGAAGCAGTTGACCGTTATATGCGTCGAAGCGACTCATAATTTCGGCACACTCGGTGTTGGTAAGTTCTTGGTTCTGAGAACGGCCGAGTCGGCGAATGTCTCCATAAGAGAAGATCTCATCAAGGTCATACATGTGGGCGTCCATTGCTCCTGTAAAAAAGGATCAACGAAAATTAGCAGACAGACTGATTAACCAAGACGATACAATTCATCAAAAAATAAAAATGTCATCTTTAACCTCCAAGAGCCATGGAAAACTCTTAAGAGTTCTGCTATATGATTTAAAAGGAGCAAAGCTCCATTAATGAATCAGGAAATTATAAATAAAATCCTTTCAGAGAATAAAAGCTCTATTATTAGAACCCTAAAATGGTTCTCTTTAGATCAAAGATCTATAAAGACCAAAGCTCTGTTAATGGGTAAAACCCTAGTTTATTAAAAGTTTTCTTAAACTTTACCTAAGTTTTGACAGAGTTTAACTCTTGAAAAGTTCTTAAAAACAAGAGCAAGTCTCTGAACAAAAATTCTTATGAAGAGATGAAAATCATCTAAGGGACCAAAGGTCCTATTTATAGGCATTTGAGAGCCGTTTCAACTTCTAAAAGTCGGCGCAACGGTTGGAATTCTGCCACTACTGCGCTCACGTCTGGGGCCACATAAGCGCAACGGTGGGGGGGTATTTGTTTCCCCCAATCAGAGCAAAGCTCTGTTCAAATTCCAAGGCGGGAAATGCAGCAACGCTTCTGTTTCTCCCAATCAGAGTAAAGCTCTGCTTTGAAATTAAAGTTCAAAAGTTGAAGCAACGCTTCAGATTCCGTACGCTGCGCGCAACGCGCCACGTGTCAAAAACAGACACGCCAGCGCTGCGCCCAAGACAGCGCACCCAATCAGAGCAAGGCTCTATTTTAAAATAAAAATAAAGGAAGCAACGCTTCAGATGACTTGCGCTCTACGCTGCGCGACACGTGTCAGCGCAGTTGCGCTGCGCTCTGCGCTGCGTATCACGCGTCAGCGCAGTTGCGCTGCACTCTGCGCTGCGCGACATGCGTCAGCACAGTTGCGCGAGCGCAGTTGCGCTGCGCTCTGCGCTGCGCGACACGTGTCAAGCGCAGGTGCACTTGCGCCGGCACTTAAATAATAAATTAATTAATCAGAATTAAAATTCTAGAAAAATCTTTCCAATCTTGTTAAAAACAAGAACATTATCCTCTGTAAAACAGAGGCCTTAGGATCAAAGATCCAACGGTGGGGAAATATCCCCAAATCAATCAGAGAAAGATCTCCGTAACAAACTCAACAAACCAATTGGCTCTATATAAAGGCCCCTAGACTCCAAGTCTAAAAGATACAGAGATGGAGATACAGAATTCCTCTAAAAAAAGGAAAAACTTTGAGAAGAAACTCGAAGAGAATCAAAGGTAAACCTCTGATAAAAAGATGAATTTCTTCTGAAAAAGATCAAAGATCTAAGAACAAGATCAAGATCTTCAATAAAAATAATAAAAAAGAAGTAATCTACTTCATGATTAGATCTTTTGATCTATATAAAGGCATTGCCTTTTGATAAGAATCAGAACCATTGGTTCTTGAAATCATTGGAACAAGAAAAACTTGTTTTCTTTGATCTAAATTTGATCAAAATGCGCTCTGCGCTATGGAACAGTGCCTTGCACTTCTGAAATGAGCCTCTGCGCTCTTGGGGTGGCGCAAGTCATCAGAACACGCTACGTGTCAACCCCAGAATAATCTGCGCCTTGCGCTTTAAAAAATGAGCATTGCGCTCCTGGATTGGCTCAAGTCATCAGAGCGCGCCACGTGTCAGCAGCGCACCGGCGCAGCGCACCGCGCTAACAGACTTGCGCTCACCAGAGCGTGACACGTGTCACCTCCACATCAGTTTGCGCATTGCGCTCCTCAATTGGCGCAGATCGCCTAACAGGCTACGTGGCGCACTGTTAGACTATTAAATGCTCTGCAGAGCCCAATTAAAAGGTCTAACAGATCAATTTAGATGCTGTGCATCATTCAAAAAGGGGGTAGAGCCCAAATAAAGGTCTAATGGACCAAACTAAATGCTCTGCATTATTAAAAGGGGACATAGCCCAATCAAAAGGCCTAACAGGCCTACTCTTAATGCTGTACATTATTTAAAAAGGGCAGAGCCCAAGCAAAGGCCTAACAGGCCAAAGATAAATGAAATGTTACACATTTTCTAATGGACTTAACCCAATTCTGGCCATAAGTCCTCAAATTAAATTGAACCGAGCACAACTTCTCTCCCAAATCATTTTACACCCGGTTCAAGGGTACATCTCTGAACTCCTCTGATATTTGTCGTTGTAATCCTTCAACGTCGTCAGAGAGGTGACGGGTCCCGACAACCACACATTGCTATGGACTGTAGGGTCCTTAAACTCATGGACTACCATGTCCCTAAACTGGAAATCAATATTCGCCACCAAAATGGGAATGTTGGACCACCATGTCCCTAAACTGTTAATCAATATTCGTCCCCAAAATGGGAATGTTGGACCACCATGTCCCTAAACTGGTAATGGACCACTATGTCCCTAAACTGGAACAATAGAGCCCCCAAATGCTCTTTTGTTGGATCTAAACGATCCTGTTAAGTTGATCTTAGTCTCAAATTAGACTAACGTATCCTTAACAAACGTTTAAGTTGATCTTAGCCTCAAATATGGCTAACGTATCCTTCAACCAAAACCCCAAAACCAAATCTAAGAAAATACGGATTTGGACTAATCCACGTCCTACGGGCGACGACATAAATTAGTCTCCGTATACAATCCACGGGCAACCACAAAAAAAACAAACACCCACGACACGAAGTGACCATCTGGAGAAGGAGAAAGTTGTTACCGCGATGCGGTAGCGTAATTAACTGCAGGGGCTTGCGCCTGCAGGGAAGAGCGCCCCCACAATCAAAAACCCCTCGAACGAGAGGGAATCTGACGAAGTCTGCTACATCGGCCGCATCCGTCTAAACCTCCGATACACAGTGCCATAAATCAACTTGGCATCTTCGGAGAGGTGGACGGATAAAACCAAATAGCATCTGCCCCGAATTTCAGGCAAGACGTCTCTCGTCGCGCCGTCTTTCGGAGAGGAACACCACATTTAAAGTAAAAGAAAAATTGATTGATTGTTTGATAACAAAACTTTTTTGATTTGCGCATTGCATCATTAATACGGACTTAAGGGGCTATAACACCAATTCAGATTGGGTAGGGATTTCATCACCCTTTCTAAGACCCCGGAAATCACTAATTGCATAATTGTCACCTCAAGCTTAATAAAAAATATCTAGACTCAGCCAACTAAGGACTTGTCACGCTCGATAGGACAAAGGAAGATTGTGGGCATTCGGTCGTTTATCTAAACATGACTTTTGTGGTGCCTAGGCTAGACAAGTGAGGAGGTAACTTTAAAAGGTCCGTCTCACGGTGATTCGTGAGCGGAACCATCCTTACCTCACTTGTGCTTACCTGGCCATAACTGGTTGTGAAGAGGCGATTTGAGGGTTATCTCACAATTTGTCACTTTGGAATGGTTAGGAGCAGGTCTAGTGGACTTAGAGAACCCTAGTCTAGGTATTAATTATGCATTTGTGACTGTGCATTTGTGATTGTGTTTGTTGAACTGTCGTTTCATTTTCCCATTCTTACGAAACAAACACAAATTCTCCATTTTTACTACCTTCACCCAATTTTTCTCCACTTTCGCTTTCTTACCCTCACATTCTACGTTTTGACTACACTAAACTCGTTTAGTGTATGTCTGCTTAGACTAGGGACCCTAGTGTCCGTTTAGTCCGCGTTTCGTTAGTCGCTACGGACTACGCAATCGACACCGTAGTCGAAACTCCTTCCACGCCTCTTTCACCTTTACCCTTGCCGATCAACTCCGACGTTGACTGTGATTCTGTCTATACTTCTTCACCTTCACTTTCACCAGACTCTTCTTCCGGGATGTCGAGATTTCCTCCTAACATCACTTTACCTCCCCGGGAATTATTCCACCTCCATTTGGTGAGAATAACCCGCGACCACCTCTTGTTGAAGCATTACAACGAATTGCGCTCCAAGATCGATTCTATCCTACCCGCGCCGCACTCCCTACCCGTCTTTCACTTCTACCGGCCAATGGGGATAATTTTGAAATTAAGCCCCACTTCATCAACATGTTGCCCAAATTTCACGGGCTTGAATCCGAAGATGCCTACATCTTCATCAATAAATTCCAGAACGTTTATGCGATGATGAAGACGACCCAACTATCTGACGATACTATACGGCTACGAGTTATTCCTTTCACTTTGTGCGACCTTGCTGAAAAGTGGCTGTATAGCACTGCATCTCATTTGATAACCAGTTGGGATGAGTTTGTGAAAGCGTTTTAAAAGAAATTCTACTCAAATCATAAGACCGCACGGATTCGAAACGAAATTAACCAATTCACCCAGCTTCCTACCGAACCTTTCTGGAAGTGCTTTGACCGGTACAAGGACCTCTTTGTTCAGTGTACTCATCACGGTATAGAGAAATGACAACTTTGCCAAACTTTATATGAGGGTCTGAATCCAGCAACTAAGCAGTTGCTGGAAACCATTTGTCAAGGCCATTTCCTATCCAAATCTGACGAGGAGGCTTGGCAATTCTTTGACGATCTTATGGAGCAAACGCTGCAGTGGGAGAGCACCCGACCGAACACCCCAACTTCTTCTTCTTCTTCTTCAGGTCTCTCTAGGGTAGGAGTTCATCAACTCAACATCTCAATTGCAATGAAGGCCAAGATGGCTGCAATCACGCGGAAACTGGAAGCAATTGAGAGCAAATTCTCATCCCCTTCTCTTACCCCTACTCTTCCCCCTCGTACCATTTGCACTTGTTGTTCGGATCCATCTCATTTGACTGAAGAGTGTCCTTACAATCCACCATCTCAAGGACAAGATCAGGTTAATGCTGCATTTTAGCAAAGACCAAGAAACGATCTATACTCTTCTACATACAATCCCGGTTGGAGGAACCATCCCAATTTCTCCTGGAATCAGAACCAGCATCAGTTCCAAGGCCACAACAACAACTTCCAGAGGCCTCCTCTTCCTCAACAACAACCTCAACAACAATTTCAGCAGCCTTTCCAACCCCAACCTTTTCAGAATCCGACGAACAACTTTGCACCCTGCAACAATTCTTTTCCTCAAAACAACTTTGTTCCGTCAAATAACGAAAAGGTTTTCTCGCTAGAACGGAGTCTAGAGGCTTTTGTAAATCAATCGACTCAATCCACTGCCAACATCCAGTCGTCTATTCAGTCTCTGGTACAGCACACCGCTGCACACGGGCAAAGCATCAAGACCATCGAAGCCCATATTGCATAGCTGAACGCGGCTTTAAGCGAGTGAGAGAAGGGAAGGCTTCCATCTCAACCACTCCTAAATCCTGGTCACCCATATATTGTACATGTTGCTCTTGAACAACAGAACTATAATGTGAGTGCCGTGACTACATTGAGATCTGGAAGAATGCTGAACAACAACGTCGGCACCCGAATTGATGACAATGACACCCCGGATGTTTCTTCTGATCCTTCTTCTTCTTCTTCTGAGCCTATTCTCCATTCTTCAAAAGGCTCCGCTCCGAACGGATCCACATCTCACTCCACTCAAACTCCAGCTTTCGGTTCCGTTCCAACTCCACAATCTCCTCCACAAGAATTGGATTCAACCAATTTCAAAAATGTTCCATTTCCAAACTGGTTGAGGTCCAATAAACAAAATCCACAAACGGAGAAGATGCTGGAGTTGTTCAAACAGGTTAACATCAACATTCCCCTCTTAAATGCAATTCAGCAAGTCCCGTCTTACGCAAAAATCTTGAAGGACTTGTGCACTAAGAAGAGGAAATCTCAGGTACCAAACAAAGTTTTCTTGGCTAGTAACGTGAGTGATGCTCTTACCCAAGCTTTACCACAAAAACGGAAGGACCCTAGCTGTCCTACGATTTTAATAACCATTGGGGATAAGAACATCAACCGCGCTCTTTTGGATCTTGGTGCTAATGTTAACCTGCTTCCTTATTCTGTATATGAATAACTAGGTGTAGGAGAACTGAAACCTATACATTATAATCTTCAAATGGCCGACTGATCAATCGCCCATCCTAGGGGTGAGCTAAAGGATGTGTTAATAAAGGTTGGGGACTTCATATTCCCCGTTGACTTCATTGTTTTAGATACACAACCTGTAGCTAACCCCCGGAATCAAATTCCGGTGATACTCGGTCGCCCATTCCTTGCAACCTCAAATGCTGTGATCAATTGTCAAAATGGTTCAATGAACCTATACTTTGGCAACATGACAATTGAACTCAACATTTTTAGGTTAGGGAATCAGCCATCCAAACCAAGTGCTTATATACTAGACATTTGTTGCATTCAGGAGATCGCCCCCGAGGATTGTGAATTTGAGATTCTTGTTTGATCATAGTAATCTTGACGCCACTAGTGCGTTCCTCATTGAACCTGCTCCCGCTCCCGACAACAATAACGAGTGCTTCATGTTTTTGAACGATCTTGGCTTGTCGCCGCCCAAGTTTTAATCTTTTGAGTTTTTGGATGCGTTAGTTGAACCATCCGACTCGGTCGCATACACTCACTTTGAGCCCCTGTTGGAATCTTTTGAGTTTGAGACATTTTCTCCAATCTCGCCTTCAGTCATTTCACCTCCTATGCTCGAACTCAAGCCTCTGCTATCTCACCTCAAGTATGCTTACTTAGGTGAAAACGAGACCCTTCCAATCATCATCTCGGCTTCTCTAGCTCTGGAGCAAGAGAAAGCCCTTCTCACGGTCTTGCAATCCAATCGGCAAGCTTTTGGCTGGACGATGGCGGACATCAAGAGGATTAGTCCCCTGATCGTTGAACATCACATTCACCTGATGGATGATGCCAAACCAGCAAAGGGTCTACAGAGGCGGTTAAATCGAGTCATGAAGGAGGCTGTGAAATGGAAATCGTCAAATGTCTGGATAGTGGTATCATTTACCCTATTTCAGACAACCAATGGGTCAGTCCTATACACGTCATCCCTAAAAATTCGGGCATTACGTTCATCACAAACGAAGCGAATGAGTTGATCCCTACTCACACCCAGACCGGGTGGCGAGTATGCATTGATTATCGAAAACTTAACGCCGCAACGCGGAAGGATCACTTTCCGCTGTCATTCATTGACCAAATGCTCGAAAGATTAGCTGGACATGAGTATTACTGTTTTCTGAACGGTTACTTATGCTACAACCAGATTCCAATCGTCGAGAAAGACCATGACAAAACCACTTTCACTTGTCCTTTCAGCACGTTCGCATATCGCCGCATGCCCTTTGGGCTATGTAATGCTCCCGCTACCTTTCAGTGGTGTATGATGGGAACTTTCTCTAATATGGTTGAGAAATTTTTGGAGATATTCATGGATGATTTCTCCATCTTTGGCGATTCTTTCGACAAGTGTCTGCAACATCTTGACGATGTCCTTACCCGATGTAAGAATAAAAATCTCACTTTAAACTGGGGAAAATGCCACTTCATGGTGCACGAAGGTATTGTTCTAGAACATATCATTTCGCAGAATGGCATTGAGGTTGAAAAAGAAAAGATTGATGTCATTTCCGACCTCCCTCCTCCCAAATGCGTCAGAGATATTCGATCCTTCCTTGGCCATGCCGGTTTCTACAGACGGGTTATCAAGGACTTTAGCAAGATTGCTAGACCCTTGATTCTTCTTCTGGCTAAGGATACCACGTTCAACTTCAACTCAAGCTGTTTGACTGCTTTCGAATCACTGAGAATCTCTCTCACCACTGCTTCCGTTCTTTTTTCACCCGACTGGACGCATCCTTTCGAGATTATGTGCGATGCATCCGACTTTGCTATCGGTGCGGTCTTAGGACAGCACATCGATAAGATGCCACACGTAATCTACTACACGAGCTAGACCCTGAATGACGCCCAAATGAATTACACAACAACCGAGAAAGAGTTCTTGGCTGTTGTGTTTGCTTTAGAGAAATTCAGGCCCTATCTGATCGGCTCCCCAGTTGTTGTCTGCACCGATCATTCAGCTCTGCGACATCTTTTTACGAAATAGGATGCAAAATCTCGGTTAATACGTTGGATCCTATTACTTCAAGAATTTGACCTTGTCATTAAGGACAAAAGAGGATGTGAAAATGTAGTAGCCGATCATATTTCATGACTTCCTTCTTCGCCGACGCTCCCTCTCCCAATCAACGATACTTTCCCTGATGAACAACTCTTAACGATATCTTGTGAACCCTGGTTCACAGATATTGTGAACTACCTGGCGACTGGACTCATACCTGACGATTGGTCGAGTCAGGACAGACTTAGATTTTTATCCCGAGTAAAACACTTTTACTGGGACGAGCCCTACCTGTTCAAGTACTGTCCAAACCAAATCATCCGCCGCTGTGTTCCGGAAAATGAATTCAATAGTGTGTTGTCTTTTCGCCACGATCAAGCATGTGGCGGGCACTTTGGCCTAAGAAAGACAGCTGAGAAAGTCTTGCAATGTGGCTTTTACTAGCCAAAACTTTTCAAAGATGCACATGAATACTGCAAGACTTGCTCCCGGTGCCAACATTTGGGCCGGATTTCCAGACGAAATGAGATGCCGCTCCAACCAATCTTGGTTGTTGAGATGTTCGATGTTTGGGGAATTGATTTCATGGGCCCGTTTCCTAACTTTTTTGGGAACCTGTACATTCTCTTGGCGGTTGATTATGTCTCTAAATGGGTCAAGGCAGTACCGAGCCGGACTAATGACAACAAGGTTGTCATTAAATTCCTTAATGAAAACATCTTTTCCCGGTTCGGGCATCCTCGCGCTATCATTAGCGACAATGGGATGCATTTCTGCAATAGATCTTTCAAGGCCTTAATGCGGAAATACTCAATCAATCATAAGCTATCCACACCCTACCACCTCCAAACATGTAGGCAAGCCAAAGTTTCGAATCGGCAGATCAAGCAGATTCTGGAGAAAACGGTTTCCAAGAACCGTAAAGATTGATCTTTGAAATTAACCGATGCCCTTTGGGCATTTCGAACTGCGTACAAGATTGATCTTGGAATATCTCCCTATAGGCTTGTGTATGGAAAGGCTTGCCACCTCCCTGTGAAAATCGAACATCGTGCTATTTGGGTGATCAAAGAGATGAATCTCAATCTTGAAGATGCGGGTAGCAATCGGAAGCTGCAACTAAACGAACTAAACGAGCTTCGGGATGAGGCTTACGACAACGCGGTTGTTATAAAAAACCGAACGAACATGTTTCATGATAAACACCTTACGCGCAAAACCTTCACGCCAGGACAACAGGTACTTTTTTATGACACCCGACTCCATTTCCATCCCGGTAAACTTCAATCTCGCTGGAAGGGAACTTTTCTTGTGAGGTGTGTATACCCGCACGGCACAGTGGATTTGGAGAATCCAAATGACGGTTCATTTTTCAATGTAAACGGACACAGACTGAAATCGTTCCTTAGTGTAGAACCATCAGAGGAGCTCCTGATCTTGCAGGAGCCGGTTTACCCTGCATAATCTTCCTCTGTTTACCACTAAACTTCGGTTATCCAGCCATAAACAGTGGAGACACTGTTTCAAATATGTTTGGGGGTATGTATATACTATTCTTGGTATATATATGTGGATATTCTTATCCTGTGCATATCCATTTTCTTTTTGACGAGCTATCTTGTCTTGTGATGCTCTCATTGTAAAAACAAAAACAAAAAAAAGAAAAAGAAAAAAAAGAGAGAAAACCAATGATTTTGACCCTTCAACACTTTTGCCCTCTTAATGTACAATGACAGTGAAGGCACTATCCAGTTCAAGTTTGGGGATGCGCTCGGTATGCATTTCTAACTTTCGCATTCATGTGTATATTTTGTATTTGCTTACTTTTTTAAAAACCCATAAAAATAAAAAAATAAAAAATATAAAAACTTTGTCGTCAAGTTAGCTAGTGGGAGAACTTAGATTCGATATTTCGACGGTTTTGTTTGATAAGATAGGAACAACTAAATCCTATTTTTAGATTTTGAAAACCTGAAAGATAACCCTCCTTTAAATTTAACTGTAGCTATTATACTTCTTTACATCACACTACACGTGTCGTGAGTTTTGAAAATTAGATGACAAGTCTAATATGTCTGAAAACTTTTAAATTGATAAAATATTTTTTGAGAATCAAATAGGTTTGTTCTGAAATAAGTACTATCAAGAATAGTTTCGAAAGTAAAGTGGATATGAAAGGATATTATAGATGCCTTAATAGGAACTAATTCTGAAGAATAACCCATCTAGAACTTGATTGGAGTAATTACACACCTGATCTACTAAACACGTCTTTTATCCTAAAAATAATTGAACAACTGGTTATATCCCCGTTCGCATTAAATCGTTATGAATTTCACGCCAAAAATGGTTTTTTTTTGTTTTAGGGCCCAGGTAACTTGAGCAATTAAGTTCGCCGGGGTGTCTCTACACCTAATGCTCTAAAACCAATTGGTTTGGGAGCATTGGCCCAAAGCTCGCTAAGAAACCTAGAAAGTCCAAATTAAAACAAAATCAAGTAAGTGTTCTCTCCGAGTTAAAATTCCTAATGGTTATTTGTGTGAGAATAATGATGACAAAAGACAAGTTTTTATAAAACTATTTTTAACGGAGATATGAAGGTTTTATCCTATGATGAAGACTATTGCACGTTCACGAAGGTGTGTATGAAATAAAAACAAGTAAAAGGTGGAGTGAAAAATAAGACCTAGTTTCCTATTAAGGAAGATAGAAATTCTGAATTTGAAACCTAACTGGAAAACGAAACTTGAGAAGTACTTAACTCTTTATAAAACTTGTGTGATCCTTTTTAAGTTTTTTATCTAGGCTTTATTTTGTGACATGATGACTTTAATCGATCCTTTTGAAACTTAACAACACTATTTGCACCGCACGTAAAGACATATAGGATCTTAAGTTAAATAATAAGCGAGGTGTGAAAAATAAAGGTTCGATATTTCTAACTTAGGATAATAAAATTGCTAGCTTTGAAACAAAACCTTAGGGTTAGAATCATAGCTATTTCGCAAAACTAGCTTGACGGGATTTTATGGGTGAAATCCGCTGAAAACCCTCAGGAGACAACACTCCTCCTATTAGGGACACCTAGAGGTTTAACGGCTTATTGCACGAGCTCAGTGCAACCGCGTTCCCTGCGAAAATGAGGTCACGATTTTTGTTTTGCTCGGGACGAGCAAAAGATAAGTTTGGGGGTATTTGTTTATCACCAGAAACTGCATTTCAATACCACTCATTCATTATCTGTTTTGTTATATATCGGTACTATTAACCAGTGTCTGCTCAGTAAATACATATTACAGGTATCCATTACACAATACTGAAAACACACTCAAAATCATGGATATAACGTATGAGTCGACATTGCAACCTGAACTACAAACCGATCGATATCTAAAGAGTTCCGTTGCAACAAATAAATGTGTACACAATTTTGGCCCAACACAATACAAGTATGCACACAACTCTTTGATGCTTGGACCTAGGTGGGGGCTGCCCAAAGCACAAGTGAGTGTGATGTGTAATAAATGCTACAAGATATGATATGATTTGAAGCATCAAGTTCCCTCCAAAACTACTGAGTATAACCCAAGCTAAAATGAAGAAATCAAACAATGCCACTAGACTTATGGAGTGCACATGAGATCATCACACCAAAATGAGGCCAAACCACCACAAGAAAACTGACGACAATCATAAAAAAACTGGCCCCACCGGTTTTTGCTTGTCCATTCGTCCTCATTTTTCTTCTGGTTGTTCCTTTAGGCCACATCAACTTATTTTTATTGTTTGTTTATTCTGTTATGAGGCCTATAAATACCAGTTCAATGGGCAAGGGGAGAGGATACTTTTTTCTAATTTTGCTTTAGAACACTTGTAATTTGTAACTTGCTTTTCCTTTGAACTCTTGAGCTCTTGCCCTTTTGTCTTGATCTTGCAACTTCATCATTGAACTTGCAAACTTAAGATTTAGGTTCTTGACTTCAAGATTAGTTGTATCTTGTTTGAAATTCAATAAAGTTCTCATTTCATTACATATGTCTTGCTTTCTACATACTTTTAACTTGTGAAATCATTGCTTTATTTTGATCTTGCAACCTCTTAAGTGAGCTTGCAACCTTAAAGTTTGGTATTTTGATTTCACATTGGTACGGGATTAAAGAACAAGTGAAGATATTTGCATATTGAATTTACCGGTTCTTAACTTTCTAACTTTAACTTTTCTTTTCTTGCTATTTTTTATGTTGCCTTACTCTTTTCTTTTTTTTTTATTTTTGTATCGTAAATATGTGTGAGTAATCTATTTACTTGTTAAGGGTAGAATATGGTTAGTTTGTGTTAGGAGATGTTTTTGCTAAAACCTTAACTTTGCAATTGAAACTCCGAGCAAACCACTCGCAATTACGCTCCGTTAGGTATCCTATCCTACCACGATAGCGGTGAATCCTAACCGTGACCGGATTGCAAGTGGTTTGCCGAAGGCTAAGGTCAATAGACATCAACGGAAGGACGAGGGACAAGGAATACGGATTTAGCTCAAAATCGCAAATACCGTATTTCAAGTTCCCTAATCCACGTTGTTGCCTATTACCTTGGTGTCAATATCAAAATTGGGTCTCTAAGGAACCGGCAAATATCATCATCATGCTAGCTAACCTAAAACTACTCTTAACAAGTCTTTTTATTGAACTTATCCTAGTTACGACACTTAGCATAAACAAAAACTCAAAACACGGTATTAACTCGTTAAAACAAGCTTGAAAACTTACTATCTCCCTGGGACGACAACTCATCGCGGCTCGTTACACGCGACACCTTCTTTGATTGTGGTAATTTCAAAATTCTTTCTAAATACGACACGGTAAAAGCGTATCAATCAGTTACCCACAAGCAGTCAGCGGTACTAGCTGGACGTAACGGCTACCCAGGTATTGAGCGATTACAAGATCAACAATCAAGCTTATCCAAACTCCCATGAAGCCTATAAGTAACACTTACTGTACAGTCCGGTCTATTCTTCTTATATGTCGCATATCAAGTCTAGGGATGGAATCGTCAGACCCCAGTAACTTGATAAGTCATGACGAAGTATGGCTCATAACGGTTCGAGAAATTACTGATAACACTTACCAGTAAATCTCATCAGCAGCCCTGGCCAGGGACTTCCTATTATAGCCAATCGAGCATAGTGCAACATCAACTCTCAATACCGAAAGAGAAGAAACCCCTCCTATCGCTCACTACCTCCATGTGACTCGGGACTGTACCCAAAATCCATCTATTTACACGACTCCTTTGAGCCATGGTAGGGAGGAAATCAAAGCACGGTGGGAGCCACACAAGACACTATGACGATCTCGGGTCTATAGACTAACCTGTACCAGTGTCACTGGAGAACTGCTATCTGACGATAGGTATATTACCATCTAGTAGCTCTCGGCGAGTCTTGTTCGGTGTACCCATTCTCTAATGAGCACCTATGTACAATCTTTGATGTCAAACACCAATGGTTATGGGATCAACTATCGCCCCTTACAGAGTCAAGAAACGTACACACTAGTCTACTCTGGAATATCGATGCCCTGTCTTAATACTTTCTCGACTAGAAACTGTTAAAGGATGTGCTTGTGGACTACACAAGTCCCAGTAGTATGGTCTGCATCATAGTCTTGGTAGTCAAGAAAACATTCTAAGGGCTTTATCAACATGTATCAGAGAGACAGTATAATAATACAAGTGTACATGTTAAGATAAAGAGCAACCAGATAGCATACTATCATGTCGAGCAAGAAAGTCCTCTATATATATGTTCAAGCATCCACTATATCATACAATAATGGCCTCTAGGGCATACATATTCCTAACAATCTCCCACTTGCTCTTAGTCCAGTTGTTGTGGTATCTCATACCCAACATCCTAAAAAGTCTCTCAAACTATGTCTGGTGGAGGGCCTTCGTGAGTGGATCTGCTATGTTGTCCTTCGTGTCAACTCTTCTGATCTCGATCTCCCGTCGATCTACTATCTCCCGGATCAGGTAATGCTACCTAAGAATATGTCTGGATCTCTGATGGGACCGGATGTCACGACCCAAATTTAGGCGCGTGACCGGCACTTAAACCACGTGACGTCAACAGACGTAACGCAATTTAAGTAAGCCAAAACACAGAAATCTAAACTATCAAAAGAAGTAAGTGACAAAAACATTGTTGAAAACATTTGAAAATCTCAAGTAAAAGTCTTTAAACTTAAATTTATTTTCTTAAAAATTTCGACAGCACCTCCTTTGTAAAAACTAGCGCCGAAATGGGTACAAACATAGAATATAAATAAAGCATCCCTAAACGGGAACAAATCACACCCAAAGGCGGAAACAACCACCACAAGCACATATACGACGCTGTAGCGAAGAAATAGACAATATAAATGAAAAACAGCATAAAGAGGTAAAACTACATAATAAAGGCCGGCTCACACGAGCACGACACCCAGATCACAAAATATACAATATCGTCCTCACAACTCGTCTCTAAGTCAATACATGAAAGTGGTAGATGGAGAGTAATAGATACAATGAGATAAACAATGAACATGAACGGATAATCGCAAACCCACCTACAGCAAAAAGGCTCACAGCCAACCGTAGCGGTATCCGCTGAAAAAGATACAATAAGAAGCTCTGCCATGACTACTCTGAGGGTCAAGGCTGCAAAACACTGTGGCACAACGGGGGTGAGTTGCCAACTCGTGAATAGTAAGTAACGTCATACAGATAATCACAGGTATGCACGTATAGTGATAATCTATCATATGCAATCTGATAGCATAAATATGGTAATATGGATATGCAACAATCATGATCAAGGTACTCCATCAGGTACTACAAATACATGAAGCAATGCATATCAAATAACTACTGAGTGTGGGATAAAACATATTATCATCGATGAATCATCATTGTGGAAAAAACGGTGTCCATCAACAACACCCCAAATCCTAATACCTTAGGCACCGTCACTCTGATCGGCCCTCATATCCTGTAAATTTCATGGAACCTGAGTTCCCAACATCGGCACTCGAAAACATTATGAAAACTCGTGTCCAACATCGACACGTAAATCCACATAACTCGAGCTCCGTTAGTCCGGATCGGCCCACAGGCTCCGTCAGTCCGGATCGGCCTATATCCATCTCACGACTCTGGTCGGTATCCTCTGGATAACCGCCAGGTCCAACCAATCACCGATAGGTAGTAGTCCCTCTACCAGACTCATCGTCTACTGCACAACATCCCTTTCTTGCCCTGGGATACCATACCGGGTCCACCATGAACCCGCAAATGGATCATCCACCTCCTCGAATCGAGTTTCTAACACTAGTCTCAGAACCGATAAAACTCATGGTGGACGCATCGAAATATCATATCAAGAGAAACCGGGTTTTCAAAATAATGCATACTTTCTTGAAATATCACCACGGTTCTCAAATCGATAAATCACATGAAATCCATATCTCAATGCGTAAATCCATGAAATATGGTGTATGAAACATAGAACAGTAATATGCACATATCAAGAGAAAACCGCTCTTTTAAATGAATCCAGTTTTTAAATATATCATGCGGTTCCTAATTTCTCCAAAGTCAAATGTAACATCATATAAAGGTGTACATGTAGCTATGTATGCACGATGCATTTTATATGCGCAATAGAACAAGAATCAACGTCTCAATGTCAATAACGGATACAATACCACATGTGTGTAAAGGTTGTGTGTGTCATGGCAATTACCGACGGTGTGGGTGTAGCATACAATTTAGTGCTCGTGCGACATGAACCGTCAGTAATGGTGCAGTGTCCACTAGGTAGTAAGTCAAGGCATAACAAGTAATGGTATGCAATGATGCTCATGCACAATCAACATATATGCATATAAACATGCGGCTATAATATCATATCTAGCCCTGACGCTTAACGCCATACGGGTGATTTCCCCGTAGATGTTAAATCTACTCACCGATGATCTCGAGCTAGGTAAATCCAACCACCTGCTTTCCCCTCTTCGTAGGTCTGAAGTCCCCGCACTCGCCCCTAATATCACACAAAACATAGCAAGTGCAACTTAGAAATCGACCAATAATACGTATAAACTACGTTTAGACCGACGCACCGACTCCAACAAACTCTCAAGTGTTCGCATAGCGGCTAACGTGTGTAGCGACGTTCTAATTCAACCCTAAGTGCAGCAAGCTACACCAGGAACGCGAACCGTGTCGGATATCGTAACGCGCGTCGTCGAAACACTAAAATTAACTAAGTGGTCCCAGATTTTACCTACTGTCAATATATAAAAATCTAGCAGTACCAAACACCTAGGATAGCACACAGACAGCTGCCAACAAAAGCACAACCCCCTAGTCCCTAGGAAAACCGAGCTCGCCGGAAAAAGTCCCTATCTTGCCGGGTGAACAGTACAGGGTGGGGTCAGGGTTTTAGGTGAACACTCAGGGCCTCTAGTACAACACTACTACATTGCTAGATTTTACAGTAAAAATTCGTGGTCGTAGCAGATTACAGAGACTCTAAAATGACACTAAAAATATGACATGTGCACAAAACTACATCTTTAGTGTTCTAAACAACATCTACTAAGCAACACAACAATATAAGGACCTAATTAATAGTTAGAGGTCATTACCTATCCACACTTGCTCAAAAACCCTAGCTTTCTATGCTCCAAGTGATCTTAGTGGCTTAATCTTGACTTGTGAAGGGTTTTAGTGAGGTTTAGTGGTGATTTGGTTTGGTTTAGTGAGGATTTGAGTTAGGGTTTCAGTTTGAGGGGATGAGGATGATGAGATGAAGAAAATAATGAGAATGGGAGAATGACAAGAGAAATGAGGAGTGTGAGGTGAGGATGAGAGAATGAGGGGATGAGAGTAGCCATGCCCCTTCTCTCTCTTCATTAAATGCAAGCCATGCTTGCCCCATGATGCATGTCAACCCTCTCTCCTTCTCTCAAGTCAACCCAAATTTAACCCTTTTATTTTAAAACTAACTAATTTAGATAATTTCATATAACAAAATGAAATGAGGTTTAAGGTGCCATGGCTACTGAAGCATGGTTAACCATAATTAACCCTAAGTTAACATGCACAAGTGTGTGCAAGCCTGAAATAAATAATAATAAAATAGTAATTAATTTTTATAAAATATGTGAAAACTATTTAAGTAAACTTTTTACTAAAAATCCGCATTAACGCTTAATTAACACTAATTGCATTCTAAGGTGTTACACCGGGGTTCCTTAGCCAAAGTCACTGCTCCATTGTTATCACAATACATAGGTATTGGATGCTCAATGGATGGAACACACCAAGTTCAGCAATGAACTTCTTCATCCAGATAGTCTCTTTGGCAGCATCATTGGCAGCGATATATTCAGCCTCCATCGTCGAGTCTGTTACAGTATCTTGCTTGGAACTCTTCCAACCTACCGTCCCTCCATTGAGGGTGAAGACAAAACCCGAGACCGACTTACTGTTGTCCTTATCACTCTAGAAGCTCGAATCGGTAAAGGACTCCACCTGGACTTCACCGTTACCATACACCAAGAATATTTCTTTAGTCCTTCTTAAGTACTTAAGAATATTCTTCATAGCTGTCCAGTGTTTCTCCCCATGATCTGATTGATACCTGCTCACTACACCTAGTGAGTAAGCTACATCTAGTCTGGTACATAACATCACATACATGATAGACCCGACTGCCGAAGCATAGGATATCCCTTGCATGCGAGCCCTCTCCAAATCAGTCTTGGGAGACATCTCTTTGGAGAGTGATTCCTGAGCAAGCGGGTAAATTACCACGCTTAGAATTTTCCATACTAAACCTCTTTAGTATGGTGTCTATGTACCTGGATTGGGACAATCCCAACATCCACTTAGATCTATCTCTATAGATCTTTATCCCCGGGATGTAGGAGGCATCACCTAGATCTTTCATGGAGAAATTTTGTGATAAGAAGAGCTTGACCGAGTGTAACATAGGAACATCGTTTCCTATCAAGAGTATGCCATCTACATACAATACGAGGAAAACAACCTTACTCTTTACTACCTTCATATATATATACATGGTTCATCTACATTTTTGATGAAGTCAAACTCTTTGATAGCTTCATCAAAACAGATGTTCCAGTCTGCGATGCCTGCTTTAATCCGTAGATGGATTTAAGCAGCCTGCACACCTTTCCGTTGCGCCCACTGTCTACGAAGCCCTCTGGCTGTGTCATGTACACGCTCTCTTCTAAATCACCATTTAGAAAAATGGTCTTGACGTCCATCTGCCAGATTTCGTAGTCATGGTATGCAGCAATGGCAAGTAGGATCCTGATGGACTTAAGCATAGCGACAGGAGAAAAGGATTCATCATAATCGACACGTGGTCGTTGACGAAAACATTTAGCTATAAGTCTAGCTTTGAATGTCTTAACTTTTCCATCTACACCAAGTTTCTTCTTAAAGATCGACTTGCTCCCGATGGGTTTTACCCCTTCGGGAGCAACTTCCAGAGCCCCTACTTGTAATGGCCTGCTCGAAACTAGTTGGGTCAACATCTTCCATGATGCAATCCTCGCTTCCACCGTCTATGAGAAAACCGTAGTATCTCTCAGGTGTGTGAGGAACCCTACTAGATCTGCGGAGTGGCTGGGATTCGTTGGGTAGTATTGGATCCTCCGGTTCTATCAAATCGTCAGTTGTAGTTTGTACGGCTGGAACTTCTTCCAGTTCTACCTCATTACCACTAATTTCTTTTACAAGAAATTCATTTTCTAAAAAGGTGGCATATTGAGAAACAAACACCTTTTGTTCCTCAGTGTGGTATAAGATATATCCATAAAAATCCTTTGGATATCCCACGAACTTACACAAAACGGACCTTGCCTCGAGCTTGTCCGGATTTTTCTTCTTAACATAGGCCGGACAACACATATCTTAACTCGTTTAAGAGATGGTCTCTTCCCATTCCATATCTCATATGGAGTGGTAGGCACGGATTTGGTCGGAACCCTATTCAATAGGTATGCAGCTGTCTCAAGTGCATAACCCCAAAAGGAAATAGGTAACTCAGCAATACTCATCATAGAGCGCACCATATCTAATAGGGTGCGATTTCTCCACTCCAAAACTCTATTGTGTTGTGGTGTATATGGAGGAGTAAGCTGAGAGAGAATCTCATTCTCTTTTAAGTAGTTTCTGAATTCCGTACTCAAGTATTCTCCTCCCCGATCAGATCATAGGATTTTAATACTTTTACCCGTCTGGTTTTCTACTTCGTACTTATATTCCTTGAATTTCTCAAAAGCTTCAGATTTGTGTTTCAACATGAACACATGTTCGAATCTTGAGAGATCATCGGTGAATGTAATAAAGTACGAGGAACCATTCCTGGCATGTGTAGACATAAGATCGCATACATCACTATGTATTAGTCCCAAGAGTTCAGTAGCTCTTTCTCCGAGTCCAGTAAATGGAGTTTTGGTCATTTTACCTTTGAGACATGACTGGCAAGTTTCATAAGATGTAAATTCAAACGGATTTAAATATCCATCTTTATGCAACTTAGCTAGTCTTGTCGTATTGATATGACCTAGTCTACAATGCCACAAGAAGGATTCGTTCATTTCTGAACTTTTCCTCTTGTGTGTGTTCTGTATGTTTAGAACTGTCGTTTGATTTAGAACATATATACCATTACATAACGTACAAAACCCAATCAATACTTGATTTAGGAAAATGTTCATAATATTATCCACCAATACAAAGTTATATCCTTCTTTATGCAACAAAGAAACTGATATAATATTACACATCATATTTGGTACGTAGTAACAGTCATTCAGAATCATTATATTACCATTTGGTAATACTGGGTGATATTCGCCAACTGCTTTGGCTGCAACAATTGCTCCATTCGCTACTTTTAGAGACATATCATCCTTTTCCAGTTTTCTACCTCTCTTTAGCCCATGTAACAAATTACATACATGGGATCCTGATCCGGTATCCAATACCCAGAACGTAGAGCAAACAGAGAAACAGTTCTCGGTTACAAACACACCCGAAGACGATGCATCAACATGCTTATTCTTCGTTCGGGTTGCGTGAGAATCCTGATATTCACCTATTCCTTGCTCAGACTTATGACAATCATAAGAAAAAGTGGAACAAACGTTCCCCAGCTCAGTATAAAAAGCGGGTTCGGTCAATACATCCATATTATTATCTTGATTAAGGCGTGTCATTAGTCGCTGCCTGGAGAGAGAGAAGGAAACGCTTTAGCGTGCGCTCTTTGCAAGATTAGATTGGCTATTATCTTATATAATCAGGATGGCTCCCACTGTTTTTATCAAATCTTCCTTCAAACCATAAAAGGTAAGATTAGCCGGGATTAATTACACCCTACAAGTTCGCCAATCGGTCAGCCAGGCAGGTATTGGTACTCCGAGGGTGTCTCCTCATGCTTTCGCATGGAACTAATTAAATAACCTCGTTTCCGCAGAGGCATAACCACGTTAACACATTTTTTAGATACATGCTAGATCATCTAATTGTAAAGTGGAAAACTCTCCTAGGAGTAACTCTTACTCGTAGTGGGTATTGGGATCCAACTATCTCATAGAAGATATGCAATCTCATTGCAAATTTCAACACTTGAAATACCCAATATCTGTTTTTACCCCTAGCAACTTATGACCTTAACTATGGTCAACAAATCATAAGCGCTAGCCAAGTTCAACCCGTCATTTCATGATTGAATTACACCCACCCGTACGACCCTTAACAAGGTCAACAAAGCCGTATGACTACCCCAATCCAATCGCATCACATGCGACAGATAAGCACTAATCAGCTACTGCACACTACGTCTTGACGGAGGCCAACAAACGTAGCACGAATACTAAATAGCACTTATCTAAAATGACGAAGGGCTACGACTGGTTTTGAAGAAAACCTTTAACATAATGAACTTGATATCGTTGTAGAATCTAGTGATTTTGAAAAAGAGTGGTTTAAGCTCCGCTTTTAAAATCAAGAATGAAAAGAATGATGTCAGAATGATGAGATCCGAGACGTGCCGCTAGGCAGTAAACGGATAACAGGTACAGATGAATGATGTCAGCAGCAGCATCCTGGGACTAGCCTAGCCCGTAATACTGATCAGTATAAGTATCGAACTGTCGAGTTACAGGTCAGGTTTCATCATCGATTTCCCCTTACTCCAAGGTTATGTGTTCAAATCAAGTATTAGTAATATGGAACTAATGCCAACACAGAATCAAGCAGGTACAGGTTTGGTCTATATAGACAACAAATTACGTCTGTCAGAACAATAAGTCAGGATTGTCGGTATTAGTAACACGATCAGGTAACAAGTCAAGTAGTGTATCAGGGCATGTCAGGTAGTGTATATGTATCAAACGGAAGCCCAAAGTAAAACTGTAACAAGTATCGAAACACGGTAAATGCACGGATGCACAAGTATCTATCTGTGATAACATTTTATAAGTCCATGACTACGTATACGAACGGATATCGAAAAACATTAAACTGTAATATCGGATGCACAATTCAACATAAATGTATTATTTTTATTCATATGGATATAAATATATAGACATAGCATGTAGCAAGATAAACTTGCCTGATCGGATCTCACGACGGGGTACGTACGCCGCGTTCGACGTCAGGTAAACGTCACGATGCACACACGCGCGTACAGCACCGAACCAAGATATACAAGAATGTGACCATGCTGGATGAGGACGATGACTGGGTCGCCCGGATTGTCGGCGACGTGCACGGCTCCGACGATCACCGGAAAACACGAATCAAGAAAAGAAAAGAAGAAGAAGAAGAAAGGAGAGGGGACTGGGGTTGCTCAGGTTTTGGCTCTGGGTCAGAGGAGGCGAGGGGAGGTGACGACGAGTCATGGGTCTCCGACGTAAGGTTGCCGACGATGGGAGGCCTGGGTTGCGGGTTTTAGGGTTCTTGGTGTCGGGTTGGAGAGAGGGGAAAGGAAGAGGGAGTGGAGGAAGAGGAGAGGATGATGAGAAGAGGGTGGTGACAAGGGCGGTAGCGAGGAGGTCGGCGGTGAGGGTGCCGGGTTAAA
Organism: Agapanthus africanus; assembly: GCA_030015575.1. Classification (NCBI taxonomy): domain Eukaryota; kingdom Viridiplantae; phylum Streptophyta; class Magnoliopsida; order Asparagales; family Amaryllidaceae; genus Agapanthus; species Agapanthus africanus. Next base: position 400,454,347 of record CM057349.1, on the reverse strand, counting down.
GTTGCAGGGATTTGCTCGGGTCGGGGTTTGTAGGGTGCTCGGGAGAAGAGAGAGAGGTGAGTGGAGGTGGTGGTTGCAAGGACGGAGGTGAGGAGGTCGACGGCGACGAGGTCGGGGATCGTAGGTGATGGGAGCTATGGGTGCTAGGGTCATCGTGTATGGGTGAAGGTGACGGTGGTGGTGTCGGGAGGAGAGAGGGAGGTGAGGAGATGGAGGGGATGACGTCGGGGTGATGGGGATGCAGGCGAGGGTATCGGCGAGGTGTCGGGGAGTTGGGTTCTCGGGGTGAGGTATCGGAGAAGAAGAAAGTATAAAGAAGAGAGAGAGAGAGAGCTGTTGATTAAGATTAGGTTTAAAAATATATTTAATATATAAGATATATATATATATAGATATATATATATATATATAGAGAGAGAGAGAGAGACCGAAAGAGTGTGAGGAAGAGAGAGAGTGTGTGTGTGTAGAATCTGTGAGGATTTTAAAATATATTCAGTTATAAAAATATTTAATATATATAACAGTTATAAAGAATATTATATTATATATTTGAGTTTTATAGCTAATACAAAAATACTCTGAACCATACCCGGGTTGTGTCTAAAATTATAGTTTTAAAATACGGATAATATATGTATCAACCAAAACCATAATACGATATCCGGCTAAAGAAAATGCATACCCCCAAGAATAGATAGACGTAAAATGCACATAGCGATCCAAACGAGTCCGTTTCACTAAACGGGACAAGAACACGATGTCAGGATGCAATCATATGGTATGGGGTATGATGCAGGCCATGTTAGGTTTTTAAAATATATTATTTGACTATAATTGTATTATTTAAAATATATGCAGATGCCAGATGCATGATACAGGTATAAAGAACATATGTGTGTGCACGGATCCTCAGCACTAGCAAGGATAAGACATAATCAAGAATCAAGACGGTTTCAAGCATGCGGGTCAGGTCGGATACTAACCATAGATACCAAAACACTATCCGCACCCAAAATAAACAATAAATCAAGAAATAACCATAAGATAAAGAAAAATACTCAAATAGAGCATGGTTTAAATGAACTAGGGTGTTACATCTTTTTTTTTACCAAGGATTTTTAGGATGGAAATCTTCTTTTTTGAGAGAATTAAATTCTTTGTTTTTTGAGAGACTTCTGTGTTTTTACAAAACCTTATGGGGGTCTCCTCTCCTTTTTTTTGCTTGTGCTTAATCTCTTTGCACCTATTTATAAGAGAATAGAAAAATCAATTTGTTGAGAAAATCTCTCATTGAGAGATCATGATTGATTTCATGATCAATCAAAATGATCCTTTAGATCAATCGGTGAATTTTATTCACCATTGGATTTTTAATCCAAAGGCTCTCTGTTTAACAGAGAAGATTTCTTGTTTGTTTAATAAGATTAGGAAATATTTTCCTAAGATAGAATTTTATTCTATCATATGAATATCTTGTTAGCTTAACAAGATTAGAATTTTATTCTATCATATGGATATCTTGTTAGTTTAACAAGATTAGGAATATATTTTCATAATATAGAATTTAATTCAATCATATGGATATCTTGTTAGTTTAACAAGATTAGAATTTAATTCCAACATAGAATTTAATTCTATCACATAGAATTTTATTCTATCATTTGAATATATTGTTAGTTTAACAAGATTAGAATTTTATTCTATCATATGAATATCTTGTTAGTTTAAAAAGATTATGAATATATTTTCCTAACATAGAATTTAATTATGTTATATGAATATCTTGTTAGTTTAATAAGATTAGGAAAATATTTTCCTAAAATAGAATTTTATTCTATCAGATGATCGATGGGTGATTTTGTAATCAACGTTGGATTTTTGATCTAAGGGCCATCTGTTTAATAGAGAAGATCTTTCCAGTTTAAGGAAGATCGGGGAAATATTTCCCACATAAAATTTAATTCTATCAAATGGTTTAATTGGTGATATTTTATCACAATTGGATTTTAAATCCAAGATTCTCTATTAGAGAAATATCTTTCCATATTAGAGAGATCAGGGAAAATATTTCCCAAATAGAATTTAATTCTACCAGATGATTTAATTGGTGATATTTTATCACCATTGGATTTTAAATCCAAGATTCTCTGTTAGAAAAAAATCTTTCCATATTAGACAAATCAGGGAAAATATTCCCAAATGAAATTTAATTCTATTACATAGAATTTAATTCTATTAGATGGTAGGATTTTAAATTGGGGCGCTTACATGCTTTGCATATGAGTGCTGCCAAAGAATACGCTAAGAGAAATCACGTGTTTAACACGTGATCTATAATGTGGGTTTTAGCTTGTTCATTTTCAGCACTCATATGCTTTGCATATGAGGTCTCACGTGTTTAACACGTGAGACCTGTTTAGCCTTTATTTATTTATGTTCAGCGCTCATATGCTTTGTATATGAGTGCTCACGTGTTTAACACGTGGGGCCAGTTTGGCCTTTTTGTTATTTACTTTCAGCGCTTATAAGCTTAACACGTGAGGCCAGTCTGACCCTTAGTTATTTGTGTTCAGCGCTCATATGCTTTGCATATGAGCACTCATGTGTTTAACACGTGATGCTGGTTTATCCTTTAGGTTTATTTTATTCAGCGCTCATATGCTTTGCATATGAGCGCCCACGTGTTTAACACGTGAGGCCGGTTTAGCCCTTAGTTATTTATTTTCAGCGCTTATATGCTTTGCATATAAGCGTCCACGTGTTTAACACGTGATGCCAAACTATGAGGATTCTTTTCCTCTTTCTTATCTCCCTTTTTATAAAGGAACAAGTAGCTCATAGCCAAAAAATTGGTGGGAACAAATGCCCCCCTCTACTTTGCCCACGTAAGTTTGCACGTGGGTGAAGTAGTGCAAGGTTATGCTTGGCCATAGAATTGATGGCTTAGGAGACAAGTTTACGGCTCTTGTAGCCTAAGACTTTTTTCATCTTCAAGAGCCATAAGGGTCTCAAGAATGTTTTTCTCCCTATGAGTCTTGAGGATCTCATAGGTATGTATTCTCCCTAGAAATTGTAAGGATTTCTAAGTGTTCATCTCCTTCGTGAGTCGTAAGGATCTCACTCGGGTATTTTTTCCTTACGAGTCGTGAGGTCCCGTAAGTACTTTCTTCATTTCATTGGCGAATATGGCCTATGGATAGTATGCAAGAGTCAGTTTGGACCTCCTTGTAGAATAGCGATGGCTTAGCAAACAGGTTTAGATCTGTCGCCTAAGACTTTTTAACTTTATGAGCCGTGAGGGTCTCATAAAGACTTTTCCCAACGAGTCGAGAGGATCTCGTAGGTGTATTTTCTCCTTAGGAGTCGTGAGAACTCCTAAGTGTGTTTTCTCTTGAGAGTCGTAAGGATTTCACAAGAGAATTTTCTCCTTACGAGTCGAGAGGACTCGCAAGTGGTTTTTCCTCCTCATCGGTATGCGACTTTGGAGAATGTGGCCCATGGATAGTGTACAAGAGTCAATTTGGACCTACTTGTAAGGAAACGATGGCTTAGGAAACAGGTTTAGATCTGTCGCCTAAGACTTTTCAATTTTATGAGCCGTGAGGGTCTTATAAAGACTTTTCTCCCTACGAGTCGAGAGGATCTCGTAGGTGTATTTTCTCCTTAGGAGTCGTGAGGACTGCTAAGTGTGTTTTCTCTAGAAAGTCGTAAGGATCTCACAAGAGAATTTTCTCCTTACGAGTCGAGAGGACTCGCAAGTGGTTTTTCCTCCTCATCGGTATGCGACTTTGGAGAATGTGGCCCATAGATAGTATACAAGAGTCAGTTTCGACCTACTTGTAAGGCAGCGATGGCTTAGCAAACAGGTTTAGATCTGTCGCCTAAGACTTTTCAATTTTATGAGCCGTAAGGGTCTCATAAAGACTTTTCTTCCTACAAGTCGAGAGGATCTCGTGGGTGTATTTTCTCCTTAGGAGTCGTGAGGACTCCTAAGTGTGTTTTCTCTTTAGAGTTGTAACGATCTCAGAAGAGAATTTTCTCCTTACGAGTCGAAAGGACTCACAAGTGGTTTTTCCTTCTTATCGGTATGCAACTTTGGAGAATGTGGCCCATGGATAGTATACAAGAGTCAGTTTGGACCTACTTGTAGGGCCACAGTACTTAGGAAACAGGTTGATATCCCCGTCGCCTAAGGCTTTTCACCTTCATGAGCCGTGAGGGTTTCATAAAGATGTTTTTCCCTACGAGTCGAAATAAGTCGAGAGGATCTCGCAGGTGCATCCTAACATGAAATATAGATAACCCCTATTCTTTATGACAGGGGTCCATTAGGCTTGTGGTACTAGGGTTTTAGTCCGTGGCACTGTTGCATTGACTGGTGTATTCCTCGATATGTAGTCTTTAAGCTGCTATTCGAGTAGCCCCGCGACTGTCGTGTCTATGATCCCTTCGGGGACTGGACAAGACGTCTTCAAGTAATCTCCTTAGGTTATATTACCGTCGGAAGAGCAAACGTTAGGAATTTGTCATGACGCTTTTTACTTGAGGTTAGGCTCAATTTGAAGCCCCGGTGAGTCATAACCCCACACACTTGTGTGGGATGATCTCCGATAGTCTTTTAGGCTTTATATGAGTTGTCGTCGAGACCCGAAGCTGGGAATATGACGTCACTTCATTTTTGTTTTGACGATGTCGTGTCGTTTCTTTGCTGAAGTAGGGTAGATATCTGTAGGACCTCTATACTGTTTATATTTCTATTAAAGTCCGGAGTTCGGAAAATGCCATCGCCCCACGACTGTCGTATCTCTTATCCCTTCGGAGAATGAACAAGACATCTTCAAGTAATCTTCTTAGGTTATATTACCGTTAGAAGAGCAAGCATTAGGAATTTGCTATGACGCTTTTTACTTGAGGTTAGGCTCAATTTGGAGCCCCGATGAGTCATAACCGCACCCTTCTGGGGTGGGATAATCTCCAATGGTCGTTTGGGTTTTATATGTGTTGCCGTCAAGACCCGAAGCTAGGAATATGCCATCACTTCATTTTTTTGGTTTGACGATGTCACGCCGATTCTTTGCTAAAGTAGGGTAGACATCTGTAGGACCTCTATGTTGTATGTATTGCAATTGAAGTACGGAGCTTTGAATATGCCATCGCTCCCATTTCACTTGATAGTTGCGTCCGCATCCTGCTGAAATCAGGGAGGACGTCAAGATAGTCTCTGGGTTGTATATGAACTGTCAAGACTTGGAGCTAGGATTTTGCCGTGACTCTATTTTTGCTTTGACCCTTGGGTCTTTTGTCGACGTTGCATCTGCATCCTGCTGGCATGATAAGCACGTCGAGTTGGAGTTAGGATTTTTCCGTCACTCCTTTTTTATTTTGCTCCTTGGAGCCTTTGTTAACGTTTCATGTGCACCGAGAAGGAACGTCGAGCTGGAGCTGGGATTTTACCATCACTCCTTTTTTGTTTGACCTTTGGGTCTTTGATGACGTTGCGTCTACATCCTGCTGGCATGAGAAGCACGTCGAGCTGGAGTTAGGATTTTGCCATCACACATTTTTGATTTGGCTCCTTAGAGCCTTTGTTGACGTCGCATCTGCACCCTGCTGGCATGAGAAGCACGTCGAGCTAAAGTTAGGATTTTGTCATCACTCCTTTTTTTGTTCAACCCTTGGGTCTTTGTTGATGTTCACCGCCAGAAGCCGGGAAGACTGGACGTCTTGCCTGAATCAGGGGGCAGATGCTAATTGGTGCTATCCGTCCACCTCTCCGAAGATGCCAAGTTGATTTATGGCACCATGTATCGAAAGTTTAAACGGATGCGGCCGATGTAGCAGACTTCGTCAGATTCCCCCTCGTTTAAGGGGTTTTTGAATGTGGGGACACTCTTCCCTGCAGGCGCAAGCCCCTGCAGTTAATTACGCTACCGCATCGCGGTAACAACTTTCTCCTTCTCCATATGGTCACTTCGTGTCGCGGGTGTTTGTTTTGTGTTCGGTTGCCCGTGGATTGTATACGGAGACTAAGTTATGTTGTCTCCCGTAGAACGTGGATTAGTCCAAATCCGTATCTTTCTTAGATTTCGGTTTGGGGGGTTGTGTTTAAGGATACATTAGCCTTATTTGAGGCTAAGATCAACTTAAACGTTCGTTAAGGACACGTTAGTCTAATTTTAGACTAAGATCGACTTAACGGGATCGTTTAAATCCAACAAGAGAGCAGTTGGGCTCTATTGTTTAGTTTAATGACATTGCGGTCGATGATTAGTTTAAGGACATTACGATCCATTGTTAGTTTTAAGACATCGCGGTCAAGGTTAAGGACATCATAGTCCGTAAGTTTAAGGACCTCACAGTCCGGTGTTAGTTTTAAGACATCACGGTCGAGGTTAAGGACGTCATAGTCTGGTATTAGTTTTAAGACATCACGGTCGAGGTTAAGGACGTCATAGTCCATGAGTTTAAGGACCCCATAGTCCGGTTTAGTTTTAAGACATTACGGTCGAGGTTAAGGACGTCATAGTCCATGAGTTTAAGGACCCCATAGTCCGGTATTAGTTTTAAGACATTACGGTCGAGGTTAAGGACGTCATAGTCCATGAGTTTAAGGACCCCATAGTCTGGTAGTAATATGTGGTTATCGGGACCCGTCACCTCTTTAACGACGTTGAAGGATTACAACGACAGATATCAGAGGAGTAAAAAGATATACCCTCGAACCGGGTGTAAATTGATTGGAAGAGCAGTTGTGCTCAGTTCAATTTATATTGAGGACTTATGGCCAGAATTGGGCTAGGTCCAGTTAAAAATGTTTAACATTTTATTCATGTTCTGCCTATTAGGCCTTTATTTGGACTCTGCCCTTTTAATAATGCATAGCATTGGGCTCTGTCATTGGATGTAATTAAATGCATAGTATTTTTTAGTGGTCTGATAGTGCACCACGTGGCTTGTCAGGCGTTTTGCGCCAATCAAAGAGCGCAATGCGCTAGCGCATGCGAAGGAGACACATGTCCCGCTCTGCATTAAGCGCAAATCTGTTAGCGCACTGCGCTTTCTGAGTGCGCTGCGCCAGTGCGCTGCGCCAGTGAATGACACGTGGCGCGCTCTGGCGCAGTGCGCTATTTTTAGTAGCACAAAGCGCAAACCGTTCTGTGGTTGACACGTAGCGCGTTCTGGCGCAGTGCGCTAGTCCAATAACCGCAAAGGCGCATTTCAAGAGTGCAAGGCACTGTCCAATAGCGCAGAGCGCATTTTGATCAAATTCAGATCAAAGAACAAGTTTTTTATTCTGTTCTTCAAAAGAGGCATTGCCTCAAGATCCAAGAACCAAGGTTCTTATTCTCATCAAAAGGTTGTGCCTTTATAGATCAAAAGATCTATGAATGAAGTAAATTACTTCTTTTTAATCTTTTATAATTAGATCTTTTTGATCTTTTTCTTTTTTATTGAAGATCTTGATCTTGTTCTTAGATCTTTGATCTTTTTAGAAGAGGATTCTTCTTTTGTGAGATGTTTTCATCTCTGTTCTTCAAGAATTAAATTCTTACCTTTAAAGATGAAGAAAATGATCTTCTTTCTTCAAAGGCTTGCCTTTCTTTCTCTTTGAGTTTTTTCTCAAAATTTGCGGAGGGTTCTCTCTATGTGAGACTTGAAGTCTTGGGCCTTTATATAGAGCCAATTGATTTGTTAAGTTAGTTACAGAGATCTTTCTCTGATTGATCTGGGGATATTTCTCCACCGTTGGATCTTTGATCCTAAGGCCTCTGTTTTACAGAAGATAATCTTCTTATTTTGATAAGATTGGAAAGATCTTTCTAGAACAGAATTTTTATTCTGATTAATTATTAATTTATTATTTAAATTCCAATGTTGGCGCAATTGGTGCTAGCGCATCTGCGTTTGACATGTGGCGCGCAGCGCAGAGCGCAGCATAATTGCGCTAGCGCACCTGTGTTTGACACGTGGCGCGCAGCGCAGAGCGCAAGAGATCTGAAGCGTTGCTTCATTTTAAAATTTGAATTTTTAAACAGAGCTTTGCTCTGATTGGGGTGCGCTACCTTGGGCGTAGCGCTTCTGGCGCTGGCGTGTCTGCTTTTGACACGTGGCGCGCAGCGCAAGGAATCTGAAGCGTTGCTTCAATTTTTGAATTTTGAAATTCAAACAGAGTTTTGCTCTGATTAGGGGAAAAAAATGCCCCCCCACCGTTGCGCTCACGTGGCGCACACGTGAGTGCAGCGGTGGCAACATCTGAGCCCTTGGATCAACTCAGAACTTGAGGAGGCGCTTCAGTGCCTATAAATAGGACCCTTGGTCCTCAGATGATTATCATCTTCAAGAATTTTTATCTCAGAGGCTTGCTCTCATTTCCAAAAACTTTAAGGGTTAAAGCTCTAGAAAATTTTAGGTAAAAATTAAATTAAATTAAATTAATTTTAATTAACAGAGCCTTACTCTCATAGATCTTTTGATCTAAAGAAAACCCCTTTCGGGTTTCATAAACAGAGCCTTGCTCTCAAGAACCCATAGATCTAAATAGATCTTTCCTTAGGGTTTCTTAGCCCATGGGTCAGAGCTCTGCTCTTTTGACAATGTATAGATCTTTTGATCTTTTGATGAAGAACTCTTAAGGGTTTTTTCATGGATCTTTAAGATCCCAGAACTTTAATTCTTAGGAATTATTTTTCATTAACTTTTGATGGATTTTCCATCATCATTACAGAGCTAGGCTCTTTAAGGAATTTTATTCCCTCGTGACCAGAGTTTGACAAGTGTCACTCTGTTACAAAGCTTTGCTCTGAAAGGGAGATTTTCTCCTTGTCTCGAGAGATTTCTCATTTAATAAGAATATTCTTTGAGGATTTCCTCATTAATTGACAGTCTTATCCAATGATGAGGTTGTCTTATTAATTGATGCATTGTCATCTGGATTTTGTGGGTCCCCCTTTGGTCCCCCTCTCCACTGCATTGCAGCGTGGTATAAATTTTAAAGTACCGAGCGTCGGGATTTTAATATTAAATTATAATACTGATAATCGAATTTCACTTTTTCTTGCAGGCAACATGTCTTCTGATCTCTCGTTCCCGTTTTTCCATTCAGAGGGAGGATTCCCTGAGGCACCGGTAGACCGGGAGGTTCTTGCTCTCATTAAGGACTACGACCCGGAGTACAAGAACCTTCACCTGTAGGGTAGGTGGTACAACGAAATTATCAAAGGTCGCCGAAGCTTCTCTTGTGCGACGCTGTCAGAGCTGATCTCATCGATTTCATATGCAGATGTACCCCCGGTGAACTATGCCGTGGAGGTCGTAAATTGGAATTCGGAGGGTCTTCTTCAACCTTCGATTGCTGCCATACCCATACAGCTGCCGGCAGCCGTGGATATTTTGGGATGGCGCATATGCCAGAGCGAGTCGCGCCCTTGGGGACAACCCTATGTAACGTTTTAAAAATAATTAAATAAATAATTAAATGAATAAAATTGTTTAAGTGAATTTTATGATTTTCGGTAAAGTAAAATGTATTTTTCGTAAAACTAAACCGTGATTGTTTTTCATTATAATTTCAAAAATACCTATTTTAATTATGTAATTACTAGTAAATGGTGTTCATTTAGCCACTTATAAATTTTTAGTTTAATTAAATATTTTTCCTAAATTAAATATTTTAAATATTAACATAAGCTTTATTTTTCACTAAATTAGTGTAAATTGCAAATTTGAATGGTTTTAATTTGTAAAAATGAACCATGGCATATTAGAATTTAGTGTGTATCATGCAAAATTTATTTGCAAATTTTTCCAAAATTCTAGAGTTTTCTTGGTTGTTTTTAGTAAAGAAATAAAAGAAAGTTAAATAAATCATGAAAAGACATAATGAAGTGATAATTTGGGGGAAACTTCTACACTTTTCTTCACTCTTTTCTCTTTTTCCCTCTCTCTCCTACCATGGCCGGCCACACCCCCTTGGCACCCCCCTCATTTTCCTCTCTTGTTTTTGTTCAAAAATCCATCAAATTACATCAAAAATTCAACAAAAAATGCACAAAATCCTATTTATTTCCTACCCTTTATTCTTTACTCTTCTTTACATGGATTTTGGAGATGGATAGCATGCATTTTGGAGGATCATTTTCATGTTTGGATTTCATATTTTGAAGGTATAAATTTCCTTCTTTTATTTTATTTCTATTAGATGTTTCTTTTAAAGCATAATTAGATTTATTAAATTAACTCTATTTGCAAATTTTAAAATTCAAGTTAGGGTTTGTAAATTCAAGTTGTGGTTTTTATTGATTAAATAAGGTTATAATAGCTAGTTTAACATTTTTTTGAGTGGAAAAATCTTGCATGGTTGTTGTGTAATAATTGGTTTATTCAAATTGTTTTAATTATGCTATTTAGCTAACTAGTTTTTTTATAAAATGTATATGTGGGTAATATAAAATTCTAATTAAGGTTGCTATCATTAGATTGTAGTTTTAGTGAGAATATTAGCATGTTAATGGAAAGAAAAACTTAGTTTGATCACTAGTTTCTTTTGATAATTGGAAAATACTAATAAAATGCTATTTTTTGTTATCTAGATTTTAGAAATTCCTAAATAAATGAGATTAAAAATATAAATTATGGTTTTATTATATCATTATCATCATGAATTGTAGTTTATCCATGTAAAATCATGTTTAGGGGTGGAATTGTGGTATTTTGCTTGTAACATGTTGAAAATTGCTAAAGATTGCAAACTAGAAATTTCAAATTAATACAAATTTATGTAATAAAAATATAGTAATGGGTTGTATAGTCTAGTTATACTATTTAATGAATTTTATGACCATTGGTTTCATTTAAATGTCAAGTTTTGAAGAAAAACGGTAAATTGGTATTTTCGGGTTTTACGAAATCGGGCGATTTGATGGATTTTAGTGTTTCGATGAATTAAATCATGTTTTATAATATAAGTAATGAGTTTTAAAACTATGAGTTATTTGTTCATGTTATCTCGATCCATCGGAGTTTGTACGCCGATACCGAGCGATATTTGATTCTTTTGCGTGGACGGGACATAGGTTTTAACCTATGCTTGTTCCTTGCGTCGTTTTGACTTTTGTATGTGATTCAGTTTACGATACTATTTATATGTTTGCGTTTAGGTACCCTTCACGTGGACTGCGGGCGATGAAGAGGAGGATGGCGACACCGTCTTCGGCAGACATGGACCAGGTGAGTAGATGTATATCTACGGGGGGAAGTCGGGTGGATGGCGTTTAGCACCCCCGCAACGTAGAATAGGAATAGTACTTATTGTCATTAGAAAACCAGATGTGACCCTAGATTCTTAATGAGTAGGACCCTAGTAATGACCTAGGCTGGACTAGACTGATTTAGGAAGACCATACCAGAGGATGAATACCTTGGAAGAGGTTCGTAGGTTTCAGGTAGAAACACACACACGCACACACTGAAACTCGACATGGTGTATACGGGTATGTGTATATATATATAGGACTAGGTATACGTATATATATATACAACACGTATGTGGGATACATTGATGTGATATGATACAAGGGAATGAAACAGTATAACTGGGCTTGATGCCTTGATTCTTGACTATACAGTCGTATTAAAGTGTTAGCGAATCATTAGAGAATAAGATAACGAACATGTATACATAAATTATAATGGGTGGTGATGATATTGAGGTACATAGGACTCTAAAATAGTACCCGGACTGTAACTTGTGACTGATCATAATATGATATATGTATGACTTGATTACGACATCATATAGGTGTGACCTGATGTCGATATCATATAGGTGTGACTTGATGACGATACGATATCAGTATGACTTAATCACAATATGATACATATGACATGATATTTCTGAGGATAAACTAATGATGTATATTTATGATGGCAATGATATATGATTGATGTATGCGATTACAATATAGCACCTTGATCTTGACACTTGTTGATGATAATATTATACGAATAATGAGACACGTAGGTGACACTTGACCCGTACCCCGATATTGGGATGACGTACGATGGATTTTACCGTACGAGGCATAGATGTGATGATTGATCCGCCCTCTTGATTTGAGGAAGTCGTACTATGTACGTGACGCTATTAAGGCAGGATCGCCGACTATTAGAGATATGGACTCAGGCTTTAGGTGTACTTCTATCGACCAGTTCTTAGGTTTAGTTTTCCTTAGGGGGGTTAGATGGACACTAGGTTAGGTTCGAGTCATATAGTGGTAGTGGTATTTGTATATCAAAAGAGTGGATAACACACATCCGTCTTTACTTTCACACTGTAATCAGCATAAAACTCTGCCTATAAGGACACCAGCACCATTACCGATGACGCGCATATTCCACGCACACTTATTTGCCGGCTCACACACATCATCATCGGTAATTGCTATGTCACGTACACTTTAGATCATATTATCTTTTATTGATAGAATCAGCAAACAGCTAGATCGATATAATATTGTGATTACTCTCTGGTGTTAGTATAGACATGGCATTTATTACTTAGACATTCATGCATTCATATTTTCATGTTATCATGCAGTATTATGGGGCATATGCCGACACTTATCATATACTTACTCATGATTTTGAGATTTGGATTTCTATGAGATTACTGGATTTTTGGGGAAAACCGCAAGAATATATAAAAACTTCTCTCTCTCTTCCTCTCTTTTTAAAACATAAGATGCGGTTTTCTCGTGATGTATGTGTCGTCCACCATGAGATTTCATGTTTTCTGTTGGATTTCGAGACCCGATTCGAGGAGTGGATGAACCGTCTCGGGTACATGGTGGGCCCGGTATGGTACCCCGGGGCAAGAAGATCGAATTGTAGACGATGAGCCTGGCAGGGGAAGGCTACCTACCGGTGATGTCTGGCGCGGCGGATATCTGGAGGATACCGACCGTTGTCGTGAGATTTGATGATATGGGCCGATCCGGACTGACGGAGCCCGAGGTATTGAGACTATGAGACTTGAGATTTACATGTTTGTGTCGATGCTTGACACGGATTTCCATGGATTTCATTGTTGAGATTCCAGATTCCTATACACATTTTACTATGATAACAGTTAAAGATTTCTTATACAGATATATCTGGATTTCAGGATTTGTTACTTTACATTCATGGTGCATGCATACCCATTCATATGACATAGTACTATATGAGGCACTGACACGAGCACGGACTATTTGCATTTACACATAGTATTACCCGGCTATTACTAGATGATTGGGACATAGTAGTGTATTATTATGACCTAGGATAGCGCCGTGCATTCGATTTCTTTTCGTAGATGTCTTCTACTCACAAGTTGGCAACTCACCCCCGTTGTGCCAAATTTTATTACAGGTTCGATGTACAGGTTTCCCTGGCAGTTGCTGGCACATCTTTTCATTCAGAGTGATTTGCACGGTAGGTTGGTTCACTTGTATCTGAACCACCATTGTACTTTTATTCTTTCATTTGTATCTAGTAAGCTCCATCAACCATACTTGTATTACTTGATAAGTTTATTGGACCAGTTATTTATTTCGACCTTAGAGTCGCGCATGTATTATTCTGCTTTGGTGGATTGTTTTCTTTTGAGTTTTAAGCCTCGCCCTTTGGCGTTGTATATTATTGTGCTTGTTGTGGTTGTTTCCGCCTGTTGGCATTGAGTTAGCTCCCGTTTGGGGATGCTTTTTATTGTTTATGTATATTATACTTGTTGTACCCGTTTGGGGCCAGTTTTTACAGAGGAGACTCCGCCGAAATTTTTGGGAAAATTTGCTGATGCTTTTAAACTTGTTTTTCTTCATGTTTTCTTTTACTTCTTCTTCTTTTATATGGTTTAGATTTCTGGGCTTCGGCTTACTTAGGTTACGTTGCGCCTCTAGACGTTTCATATTCTAAGTGCCGGTCACGTTCCGTACTTTCGGGTCATGACACCCTACAATATCGGGTTGACCCCTCGACACTCGGCAGGGTATTTGCAGTGGGCCAGGTATATTTTGTCAGCGAAGAAGACGCACCTGCTGAAGATCGGTCTATACCCCACAGTTTACGCCTCGCTGTTCGAGTACTCTGCTCCTCCGACATGGTGGATTAAGGCGTTCGTGGAGCAATGGAACATTCCCATCCATACCTTTCTTCTAATGGACAGGGAAGTTTCCATCCCTCTAGAAGAATTTGCTGAGATTTCCGGTCTGCCGGTGAGGGGAGAGCACTATGAAGAGCTGCTTCCTCCTGACGAATATGTTTTTGCCACCAAGCCGTTAGTGATGGACCTAACGCCGGAGAATGCTATTCAGCACCAGTTTCCGAGTCTGGTAAAGGTGCTGAATATGTATGAAAGTATTTACTTGGAATCGAGAGGCCGGGGAGTTAGTTTTGCAGACTTCATCGTCCGCTTTTTTCGACCGGAGCTTCTATCGCAACGGGGCGAAAAATTCGCCAAACTTGATAACCCCTTCGGCCTTGGCTTAGATCATCGACCAGCACTGGAAGCCAATCAAAAAGGTTTTTATCTCCCCGATGCCGCAATCATCCCTTTGTCGGAAATCGCTGCTCCGGGCATCGACGAGGAGACTTTCTTTCTCGGGTTTCTGGAGCTATGGTTATGCTGGTTCGCGCTCCCCATGCACCCTCGCTACATGAGGCCGTCCATCTTCTACCCAGCACATCGAATGGTGGCTGGCATACAATTGTCCATTGGAATTGCCGGGTTGGCCTACCTGTACCATGCTCTCAGCGTGGCGGCGGACGCGACTGAATGGGGGGTGCAACCCGCTAATTTCCTGATGCACTACTTTACTTCATGGATTGAAATGCACGTGCTCGGGGTATTTGGTATTCATAAAAGACCCTCGTTTTACGAGAAGTGCAGATTCCCGAGAGTTATGCGGCTGATCGGAGCTTCTATCGTGAATCCGCCTCCGCGGGAGGCTAGGGGGTTACTTCTTCGTCCGCGCACGGTCGGAGCGGGTATTTCTTTTATGGACAAGGTCCTGACAATCGGCCCGGAGACCTCTAAGGCGGTGTTGGCGTTGCGCGATAATTTCAAAGACGGGGCCTCCGTATTGAAAGCCCGGGAGATTCTACATCTGTACTCCATTAGGCCGGGCTTCCTCATGTTCAGGCAGAACGATGCGACGCTTTTTATGAGGTACAACCCCCATCATTTTGCCTAAAAACTAAGTTATAATCAGGGGGTCCCACTGGAGGCGTTTTTGGAAGAGCCTGTGGCCACCAGAGAGGGGATACGGAGTGCACTACATCACTTTATACGGCTAAATACGGGCTCTCACTTCTTCATTAGCGAGCCGAGTTGCATTCCAAGGGCCCTCAACGTATACGGGGCTTGGTATCAATACGCGATGGACGCTGTTATCCGGGAAGAGAAGCAACTGCTGCTTGATCACAAAGGTGCGCCACCCACTAGCGATCACAACGTTCCCCTAAAGCAAAGGACCCCTGTCCCTCCTCCACTAAGAGGAGATGCTGGAGATGAGCCTCCACGTGTGCTAAACCCCACGCGTGGATTACCCCTCGGTCTTGTGGATATGCCATCAGCGCCCCGTACTCCCGTGGAGATGGTGAACGTGGTTTCACCTGAATCCGGCATGGGCTCGGATATCGGGACCCGTCGTCCCAAGGTTCCTACGAAGCGTAAGCTGATTTTGGGTGTGACCGGAGTTCGCGCGCAGAAGAGGAAGAAGAAGTCGATCCTCTCTGCTGACATTGCATTTGGTCAGGAACCTCATGCTCCTTACAGCGAGGGCTTGAGTGAGTATGGAACCAACGAGGGCTTATTTATGCCGCCAGACGACACTGATCTGACGGCCGCCATCGCAGCTTCTAAGCGATTGGCAAGGCGCGACGCGTGGTTGGATAAACTCGCGCAATCAGGTAATCACTATTTTATTTTTCATCATTGCATCGTACCTCTATCATTGTTTTTGACTAATGCTTTTCCTTCTTTAACAGGCATTTCTACCAAAGAAGCCATCGCTGCTTCTCTCAAAACTTTCGAGGAGGAGGAACGACTCAGAGCATCCTTAGGCCTTAGTACATTTCGGTTTACTATGTCTCTCCTTCCATTTCTTATGAGTAATCTGACCTTCTCTTTGTCTTATCGCAGGGACCACAAGACTTACCTCGCAAACCGATGCGGGAATTCTCCCCGGGCCAGCTACCGAAGTCCCGGCCTCTTCGAGATTGCCGCAAAAGGCACTGCTTAAAATGCCGATGATGGAAGCCTTGACGGATCTGGAGGCAACCCTGAATGCGGACGACGACGCCTTGCTGAAGGAGGCTTCCAAAAGGTCTGTTGCGACGGCCCGGGAGGAAAGGAAACGCCTGAGGTGCGCAGCGAGGGAGCGTAGCGCTGCTTTGGCTGCGGGAGCAGGCTCAAGCGTCGTTACTCCCGCCGCTACTCTTTCAGAGGAGCTCCCGAACGCTTTGTCTACTGTTCATAGATGGGGGCTTAGGAGGCCAACGGTAAATCCGCCTCAGGTAATGTGTTTTTGAGGATTTGTTTTCAAAGTTTTAAACTATCAGTTCTTATATATCTTGTCCTGCAGGGCCGAGTCTTATTGGAGGAGCGGCGGCGAACGTCGAGCCTGAGGGGACGGTAGAGGAGGTAGCCGCTGAACCCGAGGCGACGGTAGGTGATGTAACCGTAATTGCCAGGCCCGAGATAATGGCTGACAAGACAGTCACAACTGCTATACCCGAGATGGCTACCAATGTTGAGCCCAAGGTGACGGCGGGTGAGACGGATGCTACGACCGAGCCTGAGGCAGCAGTGGATGAAGCGGCTGCGACCACTGAGCCCGAGGTAGTAGCGGGTGAGACGGCTGCTATGGCCGCTGAGCAAGAGATGGCCACTCTTTCTCAAGAGTCGGGCACCACTCCGATCATCTCTCTTCATGCTTACGGTTCCTTGTCGTCTCCCGGCGTCGCGAGCGTAACGACGGCTCCTGTAGAGTCGGGCGATGAGGCAACGGGAGGTGAGACCATCCCAATGGAGGAGGGAGACGCTGCATCAAGTGACGCCCTCATTAGGGCTCCGGGTGGCGATTCTTCAGGTAAATCTTGGGTCACTGCCCTTCTTTATTTATTCTGCAATCTTTCCGAATAAATTTTATCTTGTTTCTAATGCAGGTGCGGCTAGTGCTGATGCCGCGTTACCCGAGGGAGCACCGTCAATTGCCGCTCTGACGGTGACTACTTCTCTTCCTTCCCTCGCACTATCGCAATTGCTGGAAGGTATAGATTTGCAACCCATCAGTCTTATCTTTAAGCTGCAAAATTTATGTACTGACGTTGTGCTATTGTGTCTTTGCAGGAGTCTTTTTTGACCACCTGTACCAGGTGCTGCATCCCCACTTCTCCTTCCCGTCGGAGATGGCTTCATCCAGTGGCGTTGGTGAATATAGCTTTCAATTAATGCTCTTTCTTTCACCGATAATGAAATTATTTCTGATTCTTTTTTTCCCTGACTGCAGTGCTACAGATTGAAGGAGGAGATGAGAGATCAGTTGCGCCACCGGTCCTCCCGGATTTGCCACCTGCTGCAGCTGGTATAGTAAATTCCATTGTTCATGAATCTCTTATATTTCTAGATCCGTCATCTGATTGTGATTTGTTTTGCAGCTGTCGCTTTGACTCCGGTCTCTTTTGAGTCTCGCATTATGATGCCGGCAAGCCCCTTCTCCAGACGTCCATCCTCAAAGGGCGCCGTGACAAGTCTGCGTATGCTGAGCGAATGCGTCGAGGAGCTTGACGCGGAGGCTCCTACATCTGCTGTAGATTTTGCTGCCGAGGTCAAGCCGATGCTGGCGACGCTTGTAAATTTCCATAATGAAAGCGTTGTCGAGTCTTGGGTTGATCGCATCAGGAAGATCGAGGCCTGTCTATGTCAGCTTGAACTCATGCGTCTTGCCCCTGAGACTCAGGCTTTGAACTCCCAGCGGGCCGCTTGGGTTGAGCAGAGTGTTCCGTTCCTTCGCCATTTCGAACGAGAGTCAACTCTTAAGCGAAAAGAACGTGAGGCGAATGCTGCTGAATCTGCCCAACTGCGCGCTGAGGTTGCAGCTAATGCTGCCCAACTGAACGCCATTTTTGAAAGCCTTCAACGGTGTATCTCTGACGGGCTGGTGTTGAGGAAGAAGCTTGATCTCAATGAGCAGATCGCGCAGAGTCAGGAGGCTTCCCAGCAAGAAGCTGATCAGAAACTCTCATCTTGTTTGCAGCAACGGGCCCAAATTGAAGCAGAGCTGGCTGTGGCGGCTGATCATGAGAAGGCACTGAAAGAAGTGCGAGGGCAGCTCACGGACTTGTTGAAAACGCATCCTTCTCAATGAAAATTTTGTATCATTTGTAATTGTGAATAAAATGTATGTGTTTCTTTTATTCTTTAATACGATGTATTTTGTACTCAATCAAATTCATGAATAAAAGATACACATTCTTCATAATGTCTTGTATCATTTCTCTTCTTTCTTTTATTCTTTAACAAGTGCGGTCTGTAGATAGCGTATAGCTGTCAGTCTTAGGCTCTTTGTAGAGTGGTGATGGCTTAGAAAACAGGATTAAGGTCTGCCGCCTAAGACTTTTCAACTTTATGAGCCGTGAGGGTCTCATAAAGAATTTTCTCCCTATGGGTCGAGAGGATCCCGTAGGTGTAATTTTCTTCTTAAGAATCGTGAGGATTCCTAAGTGTGTTTTCTCTTGAGAGTCGTAAGGATCTCACAAGAGAATTTACTCCCTTATGGGTCGTGAGGACCCGCAAGTGATGGGTGAAGTTGCCCTTATCCGCATTTCACGGAGTCAGGGGTTGCTCTGGATGCTTCCCACGGTTTCACTGCCGTGTTTGGCGAGGACCAGGCTCCGCTCTGGATGTTTTCCAGGATACCGTAGTTTAAAGACATTATGGTCGATGTTAAGGATATCATAGTCCGTGGATTTAAGGACTCCACAGTCCAATGCTAGTTTTAAGACATCACAGTTGAGGTCAAGGACATCATAGTCCATGAGTTTAAGGACCTCACAGTCCAATGTTAGTTTTAAGACATCACGGTCGAGGTTAAGGACATCATAGTCCATGAGTTTAAGGACCTCACAGTCCAATGTTAGTTTTAAGACATCACGGTCGAGGTTAAGGACATCATAGTTCGTGAGTTTAAGGACCTCACAGTCCGCGAAATGTGTGGTTATTGGGACCTGTCACCTCTTTGAAGACGTTGAGGAATTACAACGACAAATATCAAAGGAGTGAAGAGATGTACCCTTGAACCAAGGTAAAATCAGTTTAAAATCATTTTGGTTGATTGTTAGTTTTAAGACATCACGGTCAAGGTTAAGGACATCATAGTCCGTGAGTTTAAGGACCTCACAGTCCAATGTTTGCTCTAGATGCTTCCCACGGGTTCACTGCCGTGTTTGGCGAGGACCAGGCTCCGCTCTGGATACTTCACACGAGTTCACTGCCGTGCTCTGCGAGGACCAGGATCCGCTCTGGACATTTTCCACGGGGTCAGAAGAGACGTTATCCGTGTTCCACGTGACCAGGAATTTTGCTCTAGACACTTCCTATGGGTTCACTGCCGTGTTTGGCGAGGACTAGGCTCCGCTCTGGATGCTTCACACGGGTTCACTGCCGTGCTCTGCGAGGACCAGGATCCGCTCTGGACGTTTCCCACGGGGTTAGAAGTGACGTTATCCGTGTTCCACGTAACTAGGAATTTTGCTCTAGATGCTTCCCACGGGTTCACTGCCGTGTTTGGTGAGGACTAGGCTCCGCTCTAGATGCTTCACACGGGTTCACTACCCTGCTCTGCGAGGACCAGGATCCGCTCTGGACGTTTTCCACGGGGTCAGAAGTGACGTTGTAACAACCAAGTCCAATTCTACTAATTTCAGTTATCGTATGTATGGTGTGTGGTATTTATTTCATTTGTCTTGCTTGACTGTGGCTAGCTATAAATTTACCCTGACAATTCAAATTCTGCATATAACAATTTAAGTCATCTAAAATTAAATTAAAAATACTTGGCATGGCCTGCTTGACACCCTAACCCTGTGGTAGCGTCCTTGCATCGTGTTCTCGTCCCGTTCAGTGAAACGGACGTGTTTGGACGGCTACGCGCACATACGTGCGTCCGTTCTTGGGGGTATGCTTTTTAATTATAAAATCCTTCATTTTGATTTTTGGAACCCGCCAATAATTTTCATTTTTCGAATTCAAATTTGTGGACCCAATTCGGGCGCAATTCTGAAATATTTTTTATTTTCACCAAATCCTATTTTCTAATATTTTAAACCAGCGAAAGTAAAACCGGAAAATATTTTCCCATTTTTTTAAAAAATCCTTTTCAAAGTTTTCCCCTAACCAATTAACCCATAAATCTTTCTCAAATTTTCTCCCCTAACCCCGTAGCCAATCACAATCCTCCATTTTCTCCCCTGGCCCCACACGTCGCTCTCCCTCTCTCCTTTCTCCTTCTCTCTCTCTCTCTCTCTCTTCCTCTCTCACCGCTAGTGTCCAACTTCATCTCTCCTGTTCTTTCTCTCTCCTCTCTTTTCTCTCTATCTCTCTCCTCTCGCGACGAGTCTCTCTCCTCTCGTGAGGATCCCGTCACCCCCACGAGATATCCTTACCTCCCTCTATCTTCTTCTCCCTCTGCAATATTTGAACCCATGCACGAGGACCTCTAGACGAAACCCTAACTCTTTTTCCCCGCCCCTCGGCCTCGTCAACATCCCTCTTACTGTAGGGTTCTTAGGCACCCTAATGAGGTCTCACAAGGCATCAACCATGCCAATTTCAAAATTTACGGTGCCGAGAAACCCTAAACTACGGATCGTTGGCTAGAAGTCTAAGCGAAAAACAAACTAGTTAACACTTAACTACAAGAATACGGAAATACAACCTTTGTAGATCCGGTCCTCCACCTCCACAGCTCCTTGATGAAGTCATCTCCGCTGTCCAAATCAAAATCCGGGCTCTAGCGTCGGCTTCATCGGAGAAAGGGCGGGCAAGGTCGTCGACTTCGTGCCGAAGATGATCTACGTCGAGGCATCGCTAGATCAAGCTCCAACTTCACCAAGTGTTGAAACTTGTGAAGAAAACACACTCAACTACTTGGCAAGAGGTAGAGGATGAAGAAATAGGAAGTGGGTAGACTTTAGATTTAGATTTCTCACTCTTTTTCATCACTTGCCATTGATGGAGGCAAGCTTTCTTCACTTGAAGAAATGAAGAACAAGAAGAAGCTAATTATGATAAGTTATTTAATAATAGAAAAAGAATTATACTTATCATAACTTAAACCAAGGTTAGATGTAGAGAGTTAACTCAAGTTAGATGAATGGTTAGGGTTTTAATAAGAAGACAAAAAGGTTACAAAAGTCAAAGTTGCATGAAGCTACAAGAAGCTTCATGTAAGAAAGCAACCCTTTTATTTTCTTTTCACTTTTTCTTTTAATCCAAATTAAAAGATAATTACATGAATAAATGAATAAAAACCTTAACCATTTATTTAACCAAGGTATTAACTCTTTACACAAACCCTAGCTATCATATATCATCATACATAATACAAGCATGTGCACAAAACTATATCGAATATACAATGTGCACATCCGAGCGAGAAAATCCATTTAAAGTGAACCGATACTAGTTAATGCAAAGTAATATATCAAATATATAATTATACATTAAATCATTAAATCAACACTTGATTTAACGATCCGGTCATATCGCATATAACCGACTAGTATCCTATGTTTCGGCTTATCGAATCAACCTTTGATTCGATAACTAGGGTATATCGCATATAACCTAATCGATACATTCATCACGAGAATGGAATACGGTATCACATACACGCATTATTCTCGGTCCCGCACATATCTCATATGCGCTCCTATTTCGTTTCTCTTGAGCCAGGAAACCTCTGTATAGGACTCTAAAGACTCGTCAATACGCCGGTAGCAGGTGATGATCATATCAAACACCCACAAGCCGCAAGCGGTCTGCTAAACGTAACGGCCACCCAGGTATTGAGCGATCAGAAGATCGACGAGCAAGCCCGCTCACACTCCTGTGAATCCAACCAGTAACACTACCGTACAGTCCGGTCTGATCGTCTGATATGTCGCATATCTCACCTAGGGGTGGTACACGTCAGACCCCAATAGCTTAATAAGTCGTGTCGATATGAGGTCTATAACAGTTCGAGAAACTACTGGTAACACTTACCAGTAAATCTCAGCAACCCTCGCCAGGGATTTCCGGTTATAGCCAATCGAACACAGCGCAACATCAACTCCCTATACCGGGAGAGACGAATCCCCTCCTATCGCTCATTGCCTCCATGTGACTCGGGACTGTACCCAAAAACCACCGTTTTGCACGCCCTCTTGGACGTGGTAAGATGGAAATCAAAGCACAGTGGGAATCACACAAGACTCTATGACGATCTCGGGTCAACAGACTACTCTGTACCAGTGTCACCAGAGAACTGCCATCTGATGTGAGGTATAATACCATCTGGGAGTTCTCGGCGAGTCCGTCCAGTGTACCCAGTCTCTATTGAGCACCCGTATATCATCTCTGATGTCAAACACCGATGGATATGGGATCATCCATCGCCCATCTGTATGGGTCGAGAAGGTATACGCTAGTCTACACTGGTATATCGATGCCCCATCTCGATACACCCACGACTAGGGACTTTGAAGGATGTACTTACGGACTACCATGTCCCCACTAGTATGATCCGCATCATAGTCCAGGTAGTCAAGTACACATCCTAAGGGCTTTACCAACATGTAATAGAGAGACAATCAGTATACACGTTAAGGTAAAGAGCAACCAGATAGCATACTATCATGTCGAGCAAGAAAGTCCTCCCTATATATGTGCCAGCATCCACTACAATATATATCCTATGTATAGTAATAGCCTCTAGGGCATACATATAACTAACAATCTCCCACTTGCACTAGGGCCATCTGTAGCAGTGGTTGCAGTATCTCATACTCAACCATCCCATAAAAGTCTCTCTCTGGGAACAGGCCTTTGTGAGTGGATCCGCTGTGTTGTCCTCTGAGTCTACTCTCCTAACCTCGATCTCCCTGGAGATCAACCATCTCCATGATCAGGTGACACTGCCTTAGAATATGTCTGGATCACTGATGGGACGGACGTTCCTTGGCATAAGCCACAACTCCATTGTCACACAATGGGAGGAACACAGTTCATCTCAGGAACCAATATACACCCAAACAGCCTCTTTGGTAGCATCTTAAGTAGCGATGTATCCAACCTTTATCGTCTAGTATGCCACGGTATCTAGCTTGGAACTCTTCCAACATACTGTCCCTTTACTGAGGGTAAAGACAATGCCTGCGACTGACATTCAGTCGTCTTTATCACCCTGGAACCCTTCCAGTGATTCTCCCCAGGGTCGATTGATACCATCTCACTACTATTAGTGAGATTCCTAACATCCAATTAGATCTATCTCATAGATCCAAAATCCAGGATTTAGTAGGTATCACTTTGATCCTATATGGAAAATCATTGTGATAAGTGGAGATTGATCGAGCGTAGCATAGGAAACTTCTTCCCTATCAAGAGTATGTCATCCACGTACTCTACGAGGATCCCCACCATACTCCCTACTACCTTTTTGTTTATACAAGGTTCATCTCATTTTGATGATGTCAAACTCTTTGACTAACACATCAAAACAGACGTTCCAACTCCGCGATGCCTGCTTTATCAGATAAAACATCTTGCACACGTTTCCGCTGCTCCCACTGTTTACGAAGCCCTCTGGCTGTGTACTTACAGACGCACTCTTCTAAATCATCATTTAGAAAAGCAGTCATGGCACCCAACCGCCAGATATCGTAGTCATGGTATGTAGCCTGGCAAGTAGGATCCGGATGGACTAAAGCATGGCTACTTGAAAAGGTTTCATCATTATCCACGCCTGGTCAATGACGAAAACCTTTAACAAGTCTAGATTTGAAAGTCTCAACTTTTCCATGTACACCAAGTAATCTTCTCAAGATATACCTGCTCCTGATGGGGATTTAACCCTTCAGATATAGCAACCAAAGTCCATACTTTGTTGGTGTATAAAGATTCCATCTCAGATCACTAAGCATCCAGCCATTCTTGTAGAGTCTTACCCCCAATGGCCAGCTCGAAACTAGTTGGGTCATCATCTCATGATGCAATCCTCGCTCCCACTGTCATAGAGAAACAGAAGTATCTCTCAGGTGGGTGAGGAACCCTACTAGATCGGCGGAGAGGCTGAGGTTCGTTGGTTACTACTGAATCCTTCGGTTCTACCAAATCATCAGCTGCTGTTTGTATAGCTGGAACCTTTCCAGTTCTACATTACAGACTTTGCCTCGAGCTTGTCCGGATTTTGCTTTTAGACATAGGCCGGTCAACCCCAAATCTTAACTAACTTAAGATATGGGCTCTTCCCTTTCCATATCATATATGAAGTGGTAGGCAACTGATTTGATTCGAACCCTATTCAATAGGTATGCAGCTTCATAAGTGCATAACTCCCAAAAGGAAATAGGTAACTCAGAAGTACTCATCATAGAGCACACCTTATCATATAGGGTGTGATTGCACTGCCCCGATATACCATCGTGCTATGGTGTATACAGAGGAGTAATTCTGAGAGAGAATCTCATTCTCCTTTAGAATAGTCCAGGATTTCCGTGCTCAAGTATTCTCCTCCTTGATCTCATCATAGGACATAATACTTATACCCGTATTGGTTCTCTACTTCTAACTTATATTCTGTGAATATCTCAAAAGGTTCAGACTTGTGTTTCAACAGGAACATATGTCTGAATCTTGAGAGATTATCAGAGAACGTAATGAAGTATAAAGAACCAGTCCTGGCATGTGTAGACAGGGGACCTACATACATCAGCATGTATCATCCCAAGAGTTCATTAACTCTTTCTCTGTTTCCAGTAAACGGAGCTATGGTCATCTTATCTCTGTGACATGACTGGCGAGTTTCACAAGATGTAAATTCAAACTGATTTAAATATGCATCTAAATGTAACTCTAGCTAGTCGGGTCACATTGATCTGACCTAGTCTACAATGCCGCAAGAAGGATTCGTTCATTTCTGAACTCTTCCTCTTGTGTGTGTTCCATATACTAAGAACTGTAGTTTGATTTAGAACATCAATGCTTTTAGATAACGTGCCTGAACCGATCAACTTTTGATATAGGAAATGTTCAAAACATTATCCAACAATACAAAATTTTATCATTTCTTTACTAATAAAGAGACTGATATAATTTTGTATATCAGGTTCGGTATCTAATAACATTCGTTCAGAATCAATGTATTTGGAATACAGGGTGACAGTGACCAACAAACTTGGCTGCAACACTTGCCCCGTTTTCTGCCTCATGAAACTTATCACCCGTTCTCAGTTCTCTACCTTTCTGTAGCCCTATGTAACATATTACATATCTGGGATCCTGATCTGGTATCACATACCCAGGACGTAAAGGATACTGAAAAACAAATCTCTGTAATGAACACACCCGAAGATGATGCATCAGCATGCACTCTCTTCGTTTGGGCGGCACGGGAATTCTGGTAATCCCCTATTTCCTGCTCTGTCTTATAACAATTATAAGTTGGAGCGGGACCAACGTTCCCCTGCTCAGTATAACAAGCGGGTTCGGTCAAATATCCGTATTATTATCTTGATTAAGGCGTGATATGGTCGCTACCTAGAGAGAGAGAGAAGAAAACACTCAGCGTGCGCTCTTGCAAGAATAGATTGGTTATTATTTTATCTAATCAGGATGGCTCCCACTGCTTTTTATCAAATCTTCCTTCAAACCCTAAAAGGAAAGACTAGCCGGGATTAATTACACACTACAAGTTCGCCAATCTTTCAGCCAGGCCAGTGTCGGTACTTTGAGGGAGGTGCCCCGTGCTTTCGCACGGACCTAATTAATGTAAACCTCGTTTTCCCAGAGGCGTAACCTCGTTGACACCTTTCTAGACACCTACTTGATCGGCTAATTGTAATGCGTAAAACTCTCCCAGGAGTAACTCTTACTCGCAGCGGGTATCGGGATCCAACTATCTCATAGAAGGTATGCAATCTCATTGCAAATCTCAACACTTGAAATTCCCGATAATATTTTGCCCCTAACCTCCTATGACCTTGACAAAGGCCAACAAACCATAGGATGCTAGTCAAGTTCAACCCGTCATTTCCTGATTGAATTAAACCCACCCGCACGGCCCTTGACAAAGGCCAACAAGGTCGCACGACTACCCTAACTCAATCTGCATCATATGCATAAGCAGATAAGCACCAGTTAGCTACCGCACACTGCGCCTT
Organism: Agapanthus africanus; assembly: GCA_030015575.1. Classification (NCBI taxonomy): domain Eukaryota; kingdom Viridiplantae; phylum Streptophyta; class Magnoliopsida; order Asparagales; family Amaryllidaceae; genus Agapanthus; species Agapanthus africanus. The sequence goes on along the minus strand of CM057349.1, from coordinate 400,427,887 downwards.
GACAAAGGCCAACAAACGCAGCACGAATACTAACTACTACTTATCTGAAATGACGGAGGGCTACGACAGGTTTTTATGAAAACCTATTGCGTAATGAACTTGATATCGTTGTAGGATCGAATGAATTTTGAAAATGGAGTGCTTTTGAAGCTTTTCTAGTTTTGCTAATGGAGTCACTCCCGGTGAAGGGATCGTCGGTCCTTTCCTCGTCGAATGAGGTGAGGGATATATCATATATATCACTGTGCAAAGCAAAAACACTTAAAAGCAATCAAAAGACAAACCGAGTGTGTAGCATCTGCCAGTTATTGCTAAAGGAGTCACTCCCAGTGAAGGGATCTCGGTCCTTTCCTCATCGAATAAGGTGCAGGATATATCGTATATACCGCTGTGCAAAGCAAGAACTGTAGCTACCTGTTTTATTTTGAAATTCGATTCTACAACATCTTAGGTTTCTTTTATTTCATTAATCACATTAATGAAGTCCCATCATTTAAGTACCAAAACATCACAGATAAATACGACGTACACTTATGCCATCCGCATTCGCCTCGATGTCCCCTCATGCACCGTTAGGTTAGGTAACTAACGGCAGAGCGGGGCAGGGCTAGCACGGGTGTAAAACATAAGTAACGTCTATATAATATATCATATATACTATATACTGTATCTATCACAGAACATCACATGATCACATCACAGATATCGCAGCAGAAGAAACATATGAAATATTGGATATACTAGGACGTCCGTGTTTTCAATATGAGCCAGTATAAAACACGGATTCGACGGTCGCGATGAATAGCCAAACCCACACCCCTAGACCCCTACGAGAGCGGCAAGCAACCCTACCAATTCTAGAGTTAGGAGACCCGGACTCGACTCCTCGAGTTGGTCTCCCACTGGACTCCAGAACCCGGTTACTTGTGCCCTCCTCCTTGGGTCTATCCTAGTGCGGAAAAGTAAATAATATACAAACGGTGACATCTTCCGCAACCTGGAAGTGCCCCAATAAAAGAATATTACATACAAGTTTTTACATGAATGAAAATGAAAAACACTTATCTCACATAAAAACCCCCGGCTATTCAAACACGACGATCCAATATAACATATCCAGCAACACATAACATCACATGTCATCAACGTAAGTAAATATGCGCATCCCAATTGTCGTTGACATATAGCAACGAAACCGGCGATATCACATATTACACTTACGGTCACAGAAAAGAAAGTGTAAAACTACAACAGTTGGAATCCGCAACCATCTCAGACATCGCATGCCTGACCAAATGAATTACTTAGACATCACATGCCTAACAATTATAAACCCCGCATTTCAGTCTCATTATCGAAAACACTTTTCAATATCGAGTCGGGCAATTCAACAAGATTCCCGACAGTCTGATCGAATACTCGTCGTAAACTTTAGTAGGCGGCCGCACCCCCGATACCGTCGACGAAGTACACCAAGGCGGAACACCGCTGCCGCGAGCACCCGAACGGATGCTTTCGGTGACGGGGTTCTCCTACAGTCACTTGGTCGGGGCTATGGAGTGAGGCTGTCTATTAAGTTTACCCGGCGAGTATCCGCGTACGCTACGTGATTGCGACGGACTTTTGATCACATCAAAATTCCGTGGCAACCGATCAAGTGAGACTAAACTGCTATGTTTATAACATTCATTCAGTTATCTCATAACTACTTGTGAATTCCAATTATTGTATCCCATTCCAGATAAACAGAAAATGTTAAACTTTTCGATCGAACAGTCAAACACCCAAGTTTTCCCGATACAGTTCAACACATGAAATCAGTCTAACAACATTCCGTTCGTGCCTCAGTACCAACGGTCCAGCCGTAGAAGGGTCAAGCCAACGCCTCACATGTGGCACGCCGTACTGCCCCAAACCCGAAGGTTCAAAGGGCAGTTCAAGACGGTCACATAATCGAGTTAAGGTTTGTTGTCTTCTAGAGGGTCCATCGCGTTACTTGCACTACTTAGAACGTCGTTAAACTACGGAAAAACCCAACACTTGGAAATTTCCCGACAGGGGAAAAATTGGGTATTTATATCCGGTCGAACTTTTTAACATATTCTAAAATTTATCCGGAAAGCCACACAGACAAAATTTGATAATCCGATCGAACATTCGAATCCCAATAGTACCCCAGAATACTCTTCTGTAGAGTCACAAAAAAAAATATCCCAGAAAATATAGCATTAAATTATATGAGTTACTGTGCAGAAATCATCATACAAGGGAACAGTAAGGCCGCGGAACCGCCGCAGCATGCATAGCACGTGCCGCGGTTCCGCGGTGGAAAAGTCGACTTAGGCCCTCGTATTTCATAGTAATTTAAATAACACCCTGCTTGATTTTCTGCATATTTTTAATTGAGAAAATTCCCATTTTTTAGAAAAAGTCCAGAGAGCTATTTTGGGGTTAGGTTTTCGGTTCGTCCGGCTTTCAAACTCCGTGTAGACTTCACCTAAGGCTCTAGCTTGGCTCTGATACCACTGTAGGGTTCCTAGGCACCCTAATGAGGTCTCACAAGGCATCAACCATGCCAATTTCAAAATTTACGGTGCCGAGAAACCCTAAACTACGGATCGTTGGCTAGAAGTCAAAGCGAAAAACAAACTAGTTAACACTTAACTACAAGAATAAGGAAATACAACCTTTGTAGATCCGGTCCTCTACCTCCACAGCTCCGTGATGAAGTCATCTCCGCTGTCCAAATCAAATTCCGGGCTCTAGCGTCGGCTTCATCGGAGAATGGGCGGGCAAGGTCGTCGGCTTCGTGCCGAAGATGATCTACGTCGAGGCATCGCTAGATCAAGCTCCAACTTCACCAAGTGATGAAACTTGTGAAGAAAACACACTCTACTACTTGGCAAGAGGTAGAGGATGAAGAAATAGGAAGTGGGTAGACTTTAGATTTGGATTTCTCACTCTTTTTCATCACTTGCCATTGATGGAGGCAAGCTTTCTTCACTTGAAGAAATGAAGAACAAGAAGAAGCTAATTATGATAAGTTATTTAATAATAGAAAAAGAATTATACTTATCATAACTTAAACCAAGGTTAGATGTAGAGAGTTAACTCAAGTTAGATGAATGGTTAGGGTTTTAATAAGAAGACAAAAAGGTTACAAAAGTCAAAGTTGCATGAAGCTACAAGAAGCTTCATGTAAGAAAGCAACCCTTTTATTTTCTTTTCACTTTTTCTTTTAATCCAAATTAAAAGATAATTGCATGAATAAATGAATAAAAACCTTAACCATTTATTTAACCAAGGTATTAACTCTTTACACAAACATTAGCTATCATATATCATCATACATGATACAAGCATGTGCACAAAACTATATCGAATATACAATGTGCACATCCGAGCGAGAAAATCCATTTAAAGTGAACCGATATTAGTTAATGCAAATTAATATATCAAATATATAATTATACATTAAATCATTAAATCAACACTTGATTTAACAATCCGGTCATATCGCATATAACCAACTAGTATCCTATGTATCGGCTTATCGAATCAACCTTTGATTCGATAACTAGGGTATATCGCATATAACCTAATCGATACATTCATCGCGAGAATGGAATACGGTATCACATACATGCATTATTCTCGGTCCCGCACATATCTCATATGCGCTCCTATTTCGTTTCGCTTGAGCCAGGAAACCTCTGTGTAGGACTCTAAAGACTCGTCAATACGCCAGTAGCAGGTGATGATCATATCAAACACCCACAAGCCGCAAGCGGTCTGCTAAACGTAACGGCCACCCGGGTATTGAGTGATCAGAAGATTGACGAGCAAGTCCGCTCACACTCCTGTGAATCCAACCAGTAACACTACCGTACAGTCCGGTCTGATCGTCTGATATGTCGCATATCTCGCCTAGGGGTGGTAAACGTCAGACCCCAATAACTCAATAAGTCGTGTCGATATGAGGTCTATAACAGTTCGAGAAACTACTGGTAACACTTACCAGTAAATCTCAGCAACCCTGGTCAGGGATTTCAGGTTATAGCCAATCGAACACAGCGCAACATCAACTCCCTATACCGGGAGAGACGAATCCCCTCCTATCGCTCATTGCCTCCATGTGACTCGGGACTGTACCCAAAAACCACCGTTTTGCATGCCCTCTTGGACGTGGTAAGATGGAAATCAAAGCACAGTGGGAACCACACAAGACTCTATGACGATCTCGGGTCAACAGACTACTCTGTACCAGTGTCACCAGAGAACTGCCATCTGATGTGAGGTATAATACCATCTGGGAGTTCTCGGCGAGTCCGTCCAGTGTACCCAGTCTCTACTGAGCACCCGTATATCATCTCTGATGTCAAACACCGATGGATATGGGATCATCCATCGCCCATCTGTATGGGTCGAGAAGGTATACGCTAGTCTACACTGGTATATCGATGCCCCATCTCGATACACCCACGACTAGGGACTTTGAAGGATGTACTTACGGACTACCATGTCCCCACTAGTATGATCCGCATCATAGTCCAGGTAGTCAAGTACACATCCTAAGGGCTTTACCAACATGTAATAGAGAGACAATCAGTATACACGTTAAGGTAAAGAGCAACCAGATAGCATACTATCATGTCGAGCAAGAAAGTCCTCCCTATATATGTGCCAGCATCCACTACAATATACATCCTATGTATAGTAATGGCCTCTAGGGCATACATATAACTAACACTTACCTCCTCGTCGCCCATCTCCTCCTCCTCTCCATCTTAGTCTTCTTCTTTCCTCTTCCCCGATCACTTGCACTCACGCCGAGCACCCTCTGCACCCCTGCACTTTTTGCATCGCCGGAACTGTGCCATCGGCGACTCGTCCCCGGGTCCCTGGCGTCGTGCACAACTCCGGTAAGCGCTCCTTCTCCCTTTCATTCTTCTCTTCTTCTTCCCATGTTGTTTTTCTTCTTCTGTTAAAATATTTTTTAGCTGTTCCTTAGAATAGCCTCTGGTGATCGTCGGAGTTCCGTCGACCTCACCACGGTCGGTCTCACCACCACCACAGCACTCCTATGCATACCCAGTATGCCAATGTACTCTCATTCCTCATCCATTCTGTTCTTGCTTACCTTTCTTTCTTGTTAAAATTGTTGCTTTTCTTGTTCTCACTGTTTCTTTCTTGCCGGAATCCGGTGAGCCGGCAACGATTCCGACGACCCAGCGAGTGAGCCTGACTCGTGTGATCCCATCGTGTGCTATTTGGATTCATTCCGTGAACCGTGTGCGCGTCGTGATTTTTCCCGCCGACGCGTAACGTTCCGTTTTCCGTTCCGCAACCCGTCGAGGCAAGTGAAACTTGCTACATGCTATTAAAATTAATATATGCTATTTGAATTATTATATCCCCATGTGAGTGCACAGTAAACCTGTAGTTTACATTTAATACCATGAGTTCCATTTAAAGTCCCGTTATATCATTTTAAATTCATAACTCGAACATATCAGGTTGCATCTAGTTCTAGTATACATAGTAGTCTTATTCATATTTAAATCTTTTAACATTTATATGCGTAGCCCATAGTACCCCTTTATACCGTATACCTGTCGGACGACTGTTTGCGTATTTGTAACCTGATTAAAGCCCATCGCATCTTTAGATTACTAGAACATCTTAACCTGATTCTAATATCCATATTGTTTTATTGTAGTATGTAATGTGCAACTATCCCTAACACAAAATGATAACTGTGCATCGATATCATGTAATATATACTTAACTGCTTATCATCTTACCTGATCTAGTTTAATTGCTCTGATAGTACTCATGCTTGTTCATTTATAACCTTGTTTATGTTAGCCATGATTATGCTAGCTGTTTATGAGTACCCACATGTTATCTTTTACACCCTGGCCTGACTTGCTACATATATATCGATTGACCCGACATGGTACCGTACACTACTTGACTTGACCTGTTGTACCATAGATTGACCCGTTACCTGATCTTGTGTCTAATGCCAACAAACCTGACATGTAGTCCTCACGGACCGTTCCTGTTGTCTATCTAAACAAACCTGCTCTTAGCTGATCCTGTATTGGTATTAGTTCTTGATTACTGAATACCTGACTCGAACACTTATAGCTTGGGGTATGGGGAAATCAATGATGAAACCTGACTTGTAACACAACAGTTCGATACCTATTCTGATCAGTCTTACGGGCTAGGCCAGCCCCGGAGTGATGTTGCTGACATCACTCGTCTGTACCTGCTACCTTTTACCGCCTAGCGGCACGTCTTGGTTTCAGCCCGAGAGTCTGTAGACCGTGGTCCCGGGCATGCACGGGATACTATTGAGTTACATCGATAATTCATCAAATTGATTTTAAAGACTTTAGAGTAGAAAACCCAATAGAACAGTTTAGTTTACTCACTGCACACTACCCTGCATTGCTTGATTTATATTACTATTACATCTGCTTTTCATTCATGTTTATATTGCATTGCCTGTTACTCTGTTCATATTTTATCACTTGATAACATGACGCGCTGACGTCTGGGTTTTGCATTGCCCAGATTCCGTACCTTTGCTGCAGTCCGAGCAGGAGTACCTCAGCCAGCAGGCTGAGCTGTGAGGTGTAAACAGTAGTTAGTTCTTTTATTTTTTCTGCATTTTATTCCTGATGTGAGCCCGTATTATGGGACATACATTCCTATTATTTTGTATTGGATCTTTTGCTTCCGCACTTTTATTATTCTTGACTCATATTATCTTGGCTTATGGACATGTATTAGACTATTACATTTTGTTCTTGATATCTCTAGAACCGTAATGTGACTGTGGATGGATACTTCCTACCCACAGGTAGCATGGTTGGCTATGTCACGTGCCCAATTCAGTGTACTCTGGGAAGTGGGGCGTGACATGGTTCTTTTGGTATCAGAGCCAGGTTAGTCGGGTTGATTCTTTTGTAGTTGGGTATTGTACCCAATACACGAATCAGAATACCCGTGTTTAGGAAACATGTCTTGCCACCTTGCCGTTTTACCGTTCTTGAATCAAGTTCTTCCTGATTATATCTTTTACGATGTGCAAACTTCCTTTGCATATCGACTCAAAAACCTGATTCCTTGTGATCTCTAGGACTTAGGCGATTTGGGTGGAGTTATGTAATTGTAGCTATGATACCGCGACATAGTTACAATGCGGTACTCTATTTAAGTAACTTGGAGTTCTAGCCTTGATCTATATTTTGGATCTGTTATCATGCTAATCTTGGGTGTTTTGATTTCAGGAATATGGCAGACAAGAATATGAAGACGTACCAAAGGCGTGTTGACGAAGCCGCTATGCTTAGAGTGATACAGGGAATGCTGGAGAATCAAAAGAGGCAGACCGAGCTGATCCAGCAGCAGGCTGAATCGTTTCAGGAAGGTTTGCGGACCGTTCAGCAGTCCGTGAACAATGTTGGAGCTAGGCCAGTTGATCGTATCGGGACCGTAGCAGATTTCAGGCGTTTGGGTCCGTCTGTATTTACTGGTTTAGAGGAGCCGTTGCCAGCGGAGCAGTGGCTGGTTGATACGGAGAACTTACTTATTGCGGCGCAGATCCCAGAAGATAAAAGGGTGGATGTGGTGCGCATTCAGTTAGTGGACTACGCCCGTGAATGGTGGCTTGTGGAGGAGACCCGCTTGCCCAAGCCGATCATGTGGGCGGATTTTTCGAGGAGTTTCATGGAGAAGTTCTTCCTGCGGACTGCACAGGAGGAAATGGAAGAGAAGTTCATCGGTCTGAAGCAAAATGGAGCACCCGTAGATGTGCATGCAGCAGAATGGACACGGCTTAGTAGATTCGCTGGACCTTTAGTTGCCAACGATGCAGACAGGGCAAGGAGGTTTATGCGCAGCTTGGATGTAGACATCCAGAGGCAGATTGTCTCCCTGGGTTTGACCACTTTCTCACTGGTACTTACGGCAGCTCGAGAACAGTAGAGCCTATCGGGGAAGATTGGGAGTTCACAGCAGACAGCAGTTGCGGTAAGGAAGCCGACATTTGTACCAAACCAGTCTCATGGTCGCAGAGGTATTCCAGTGGACCGTCGTGGCGTAACACCGATGAAGAAGCCTATTGTCGTTGATCGAAGAGGGAGCGTGATTTGTGATTACTGCCATTTACCTGGACACGTGCAAAGGGAGTGTCGAAGGAGGCAGGGACTCTGTTTAGTTTGTGGAGCGGCAGATCACACTGTCAACGCTTGTCCGTCGAAGCTTCGTATGAGGGATGATATTCAGAAGCCTCCGCAGAAACCATTTCAGGGACAGAAACAGCTGACTCAACGACCTAATCAGGCTCGAGCTTTTACCTTGACGGCTGAGGAAGCTAAGGCGTCAGGAGAGGTTGTTTCAGGTATTCTACTCGTTCATGGTTTTCCCGCATTAGCGTTATTTGATTCGGGTGCATCCCATTGTTATATGTCATCCAAGTTTATAGCTACACACTCGATTACCTGCACGACCCTGTCTAGTTTCTGGGACATACACACTGGGAATGGGAAAATCATATCTAGTAGAGAATGTAAAGATTGTACAATTGTTGTTTGCGGACGGGAGCTTTTTGCAGATTTCTTGGTGATTGATACGGGCAGCTACGAAGTCGTCTTGGGAATGGATTTTCTTGGCACTTTCCACGTTCACATTGATTGTAGGGCAAAGAAAGTAATTTTCCAGATTCCCGGACTTCCTGAGTTTATCTTTATTGGAGGGAGTAGTTCTGTCGGGCCAGTCAAGTTTAGGGCTAGGCCGACAACTAATATTCTTGCAGCATTGGAGGTTGATAAAAGTGAAGAGCCAGCTGTTGTTTGCGATTTTATGGACGTGTTTGAAGATATATCAGGATTACCGCCGAAAGCGAGACGTAGAGTTCGCAGTTGACCTTATTCCTGGTGCAGCGCCAGTATCTAAAGCCTATTATCCAATGGCACCAGTGGAGTTGGAAGAAGTCAAGAAACAGGTTGCTGAATTGCTTGAAAAGGGTTGGATTCGAAGCAGTAACTCGCCTTGGGGAGCTGCAGTTCTTCTAGTTAAGAAGAAAGATGGCACGAGAAGAATGTGCATCGACTATCGAGAATTATACCGGGTGACTATTAAGAACAAGTATCCGATCCCTCGCATTGGCGAACTTTTTGAGCAGCTTAGTGGCGCGAGAGTATTCTCAAAGCTGGATTTGCGATCCGGATATCATCAGGTCCGAGTGAAAGCAGAAGATATTTGCAAGACGGCGTTCCGAACTCGGTATGGACATTACGAGTACTTAGTGATGCCTTTCGGAGTAACGAATGCACCGGCGGTATTCATGGACTTGATGAACCGAATCTTTTCACCATTCTTGGACCAGTTTATTGTGGCGTTCATTGACGATATTCTGGTTTACTCGAAGAGTTTTGAAGAGCATGCAGAACATTTGAAGATCGCACTGCAGACGTTGAGACAGGAGAAGTTATATGCGAAGATGAGCAAGTGCGAGTCTTGGCTGGAGGAAGTAAAGTTTTTGGGGCATGTTATATCTGGCGATGGAATCGCCGTCAATCCCGAAAAGATTTCCGCAGTTCGAGATTGGCCAATTCCGAAGAATGTTGCGGAGATAAGAAGTTTTCTTGGACTCGCCGGGTATTACAGAAGATTCGTGGAGAATTTTGCTCCTATGGCAGAGCCGTTGACCAAGCTTACGCGTAAGGAGATACCTTTTGTGTGGACGGATAGTTGTGCGTCAGCTTTTGAGACGTTGAAGCAGAGATTGATAACCGCTCCTATTCTGACTGTGCCAAACAGTTCCGGAGGATTGGTGATTCACAGCGACGCATCTTGGAAATGATAGGGATGCGTTTTGATGCAGCATGGGAAGGTTGTAACGTATGCATCAAGACAGTTGAAGACCTATGAGAAGAATTACCCAACTCATGACTTGGAGCTTACGGCTGTGATTTTTGCTCTGAAGATTTGGAGACACTCCCTTTTGGGCGAAAGGGTCGAAGTTTTCACAGATCATACGAGTTTGAAGTATGTGTTCACGCAGAAGGAGCTTAATATGAGGCAACGCAGATGGTTGGAGCTGATGGCTGACTACGATCTTGATCTTAAGTACCATCCGGGGAAAGTTAATGTCGTGCCGGATGCGCTCAGTCAGTTACCAGCAATTCAGATGTTGACTGCACAGAAGGATCTCATTGAAGACTTTCGAAGATTTGATTTGGAGGTTGTGCTACCGCATTTTTCGGGACAGTTGATGCAGCTGCAGGTACATTCGTCCCTGATCGAGAATATTAAAGCAGCGCAATCGCAGGACCCTAGATTGCAAAAGTTTCGAGAACAGGTCGAAGCCGGACTACGAACAGATTTATTGATCCACAAAGATGGTTCGTTGAGGTATGGTAGCCGTTTGTGTGTGCCAAAGAGAAATATTCATGAAGAACTTATGAAGGAGGCATACAGTTCAGCGTATTCCATACATCCGGGAAGCACGAAGATGTACCGAGATATACGACAACATTTCTGGTGGGAAGGCATGAAGCGGGAGATCGGTCGCTTTGTGGCAAGGTGCTTGGTGTGTCAGCAAGTTAAGGTTGAACATCAAAGGGTTACTGGTTTGTTGCAACCACGTCCGATTCCTCAGTGAAAGTGGGAACATATAAGAATGGATTTCCTAACAGCTTTACCGCGAAGTCCAAAAGGCAACAATGCAGTATGGGTGATTGTTGATCGTTTGACCAAAGCAGCTCATTTCATTCCTTTTCAGGTTGGTCAATCAACAGAGACCTTGGCGGAGCGGTACATACAAGAGATTGTAAGATTGCATGGAGTACCGGTAAGCATCGTGTCCGATCGTGACACTCGGTTCTTATCACACTTCTGGAGGAGTTTACAGGAAAGTTTGGGGACTCGATTGAAGTTTAGAACAGCTTATCATCCTCAAACTGATGGTCAGTCGGAGAGGACGATCCAAACTCTTGAAGATATGTTGAGAGCGTACATGTTGGACTTCAAGGGTTCTTGGGAGGATCATCTACATTTGGTGGAGTTTTCTTACAACAACAGTTTCCAGGCGACTATTCAGATGGCTCCATTTGAAGCTTTGTATGGTCGCAAGTGTCGTTCACCTGTTTGTTGGGACGACGTCGGTGAACGAAGATTGTTGGGACCAGATTTGTTTGTGCAGACAGTTGAAAAAGTTAACACTATCAGAAATCATATGAAAGCAGCATAAGAAAGACAGAAGAGTTGGGAAGATACGTCGAGGAGACCTCTAGAGTTCTCCGTGGGGAATTTGGTATTCTTGAAGATATCACCAACTAGAGGGGTGATTCTTTTTGGAAGTCGAGAAAAGTTCAGTCCTCGATTTGTTGGACCCTTTGAGATCTTGGAACGTGTTGGCGAAGTAGCGTATCGTTTGGCGTTACCGTAGTCCTTGGCGAATGTGCACGACGTGTTTCACGTATCTCAACTCCATAGGTATGTTCGAGATGAAACACATGTGTTGGATCATTCGGAGCTGACGGTACGAGAAGACTTGACTTTTGAGGAGCGACCGGTTGAAATTGTGGATCGAAGGGAAAAGGTTCTTAAGAATAAGGTTATCCCTCTTGTACTTGTTTCTTGGGGTAATCGCTCTCATGGAGAGTCCACCTGGGAACGAGAAGATGAAATCCGGCAGAAGTTTCCTCATATTTTCTTGTAGTTGTTTGTCGTCTATCTTTTGTATTCTTGGAATTTCGAGGACGAAATTCTTTTTGTAGTTGGGTATAATGTAACAACCGAGTCCAATTCTACTAATTTCAGTTATTGTATGTATGGTGTGTGGTATTTATTTCATTTGTCTTGCTTGACTGTGGCTAGCTATAAATTTACCCCGACAATTCAAATTTTGCATATAACAATTTAAGTCATCTAAAATTAAATTAAAAATACTTGGCATGGCGTGCTCGACACCCTAACCTTGTGGTAGCGTCCTTGCATCGTGTTCTCGTCCCATTCAGTGAAACGGACGTGTTTGGACGGCTACGCGCACATACGTGCGTCCGTTCTTGGGGGTATGCTTTTTAATTATAAAATCCTTCATTTTGATTTTTGAAACCCGCCAATAATTTTCATTTTTCGAATTCAAATTTGTGGACCCGTCCCGGGCGCAATTCTGAAATATTTTGTATTTTCACCAAATCCTATTTTCTAATATTTTAAACCAGCGAAAGTAAAACCAAAAAATATTTTCCCATTTTTTAAAAAAAATCCTTTTCAAAGTTTTCCCCTAACCAATTAAACATATAAATCTTTCTCAAATTTTCTCCCCTAACCCCGTAGCCAATCACAATCCTCCATTTTCTCCTCTGGCCCTACACGTCGCTTTCCCTCTCTCCTTTCTCCTTCTCTTTCTCTCTCTCTCTTCCTCTCTCACCGCTAGCGTCGAACTTCATCTCTCCTCTTCTTTCTCTCTCCTCTCTTTTCTCTCTATCTCTCTCCTCTCGCGACGAGTCTCTCTCCTCTCGCGAGGATCCCATCACCCTCACGAGATATACTCACCTCCCTCTATCTTCTTCTCCCTCTGCAATATTTGAACCCATGCACGAGGACCTCTAGACGAAACCCTAACTCTTTTTCCCCGCCCCTCGGCCTCGTCAACATCCCTCTCACCTCCTCGTCGCCCATCTCCTCCTCCTCTCCGTCTTAGTCTTCTTCTTTCCTCTTCCCCGATCACCTGCACTAACGCCGAGCACCCCTTACACCCCTGTACTTTTTGCATCGCCAGAACTATGCCATCGGCGACTCGTCCGCGGGTCCTTGGCGTCGTGCATAACTCCGGTAAGCGCTCCTTCTCCCTCTCATTCTTCTCTTCTTCTTCCCATGTTGTTTTTCTTCTTCTGTTAAAAGTTTTTTTTGGCTGTTCCTTAGAATAGGCTCTGGTGATCGTCGGAGTTCCGTCGACCTCACCACGTCGGTCTCGCCGCCACCACAGCACTCCTCTGCATACCCAATATGCCATTGTACTCTCATTCCTCATCCATTCTGTTCTTGCTTGCCTTTCTTTCTTGTTAAAATTATTGCTTTTCTTGTTCTCACTATTTTTGTCTTGCCGGAATCCGGTGGGCCGGCAATGATCCCGACGACCCAGCGAGTGAACCTGACTCGTGTGATCCCATCGTGTGCTATTTGGATTCATTCCGTGAACCGTGTGCGCATCGCGATTTTTCCCGCCGACGCGTAACGTTCCGTTTTCCGTTCCGCAACCCGTCGAGGCAAGTGAAACTTGCTACATGCTATTAAAATTAATATATGCTATTTGAATTATTATATCCCCATGTGAGTGCACAGTAAACCTGTAGTTTACATTTAATACCATGAGTTCTATTTAAAGTCCCGTTATATCATTTTAAATTCATAACTCGAACATATCAGGTTGCATCTAGTTCTAGTATACATAGTAGTCTTGTTCATATTTAAATCTTTTAACATTTATATGCGTAGCCCATAGTACCCCTTTATACCGTATACCTGTCGGACAACTGTTTGCGTATTTATAACCTGATTTAAAGCCCATCGCATCTTTAGATTACTAGAACATCTTAACCTGATTCTAATATCCATATTGTTATACTGTAATATGTAATGTGCAACTATCCCTAACACAAAATGATAACTGTGCATCGATATCATGTAATATGTACTTAACTGCTTATCATCTTACCTGATCTAGTTTAATTGCTCTGATAGTACTCATGCTTGTTCATTTATAACCTTATTTATGTTAGCCATGATTATGCTAGCTGTTTATGAGTACCCATATGTTATCTTTTACACCCTGGCCTGACTTGCTACACATATATCGATTGACCCGACATGGTACCGTACACTACTTAACTTGACCTGTTGTACCATAGATTGACCCGTTACCTGATCTTGTTGTTAGTTACATGTATGCCCTAGAGGCCATTACTGTACATACGATGTATATTGTAATGGATGTTTGGACATATATAGGGAGGACTTTCTTGCTCGACATGATAGTATGCTATCTGGTTGTATTTTATCTTAACATGTACTCTGATTGTCTCTATGTTACATGTTGACAAAGCCCTTAGGATATGTACTCGACTACTAGGATGATGATGAGATCATACTAGTGGGGCCACGGTAGTCGGTGAGTACATCCTATAACAGTTCCTAGTCGAGGGTGTATCGAGACAGGGCATCGATACACCAGAGTAGACTAGCGTATACGCATCTTGACCTATATGATGGGCGATGGATGATCCTATATCCATCGGTGTTTGACATCAAGGATGGTGTACGGGTGCTCAGTAGAGACTGGGTACACTGGACGGACTCGCCGAGAACTCCCAGATGGTATTATACCTCACGTCAGATGGCAGTTCTCCGGTGACTCTGGTACAGAGTAGTCTGTTGACCCGAGATCGTCATAGAGTCTTGTGTGATTCCCAATGTGCTTTGATTTCCATCATACCACGTCCAAGAGGGCGTGCAAAAAGGTGGCTTTTGGGTACAGTCCCGAATCATATGGAGGCAATGAGCGATAGGAGGGGATTCGTCTCTCCTGGTATAGGGAGTTGATGTTGTGCAGTGTTCGATTGGCTATGACTAGAAATCCTTAGCCAGGGTTGCTGAGATTTACTGGTAAGTGTTATCAGTAGTTTCTCGAACTGTTATAGACCTCATATCGACACGACTTATCAAGCTACTGAGGTCTGACGTTTACCACCCCTAGGCGAGATATGCGACATATCAGACGACGAGACCGGACTGTACGGGAGTTTTACTGATTGGATTCACAGGAGAATGTACAGGCTTGCTTGTTGATCTTCTGAGCGCTCAATACCTAGGTGGCTGTTACGTTTAGCTGACCGCTTGCAGCTTGTGGGTGTTTGATATGATCGTCACCTACTGCCGGCGTATTGACGATTCTTTAGAGTCCTACACAGAGGTTTCTTGACTCAGGCAAAACGGAGTAGGAGCACATATGTGATATGTGCGGGACCGAGGATAATGCGGTATGTGATACCGTATTCTATTCTCGCGATATTTGATATCAGCCGGGTCATCGGATCAAGTGTTGATTCGATGAATCGGTACGGATAAATATTAGTCGGTTATATGCGATATAGCCGGATTGTCGGATCAAGTGTTGATTCAATATTTTAATGTATAATAATATATATGATATATTAAATTACATTAACTAATATTAGCTCACTAAAAGATTCTTTTTCTCACTCGGGTAATACATTGATATATATGCGATATATGTCAATTGTATTATTTTATTTTGTTACGATAAATATTATATATATGATATATAATATTGTAACATGATATGATAACTAATGCAACATGTTTTGTGGAATTTAAACATGATTAGGGTTTGGATTAGGGTTAAGACTTCTAGTAGATTCTAGAAGGTTTTCTTTTTTGTTTTGGAAAAGATATTTTCAAGTGACTCATTCTTAACCTAACCCAAACCCTAGCCTTGGTTAATTCTCTACAAAGGTTTATTCAACCATGGTTGCATTATTCATCATATTTATCTTTCATTATTCATCACAAAAGGTTTCTAATGATATTATTCATATTCTTCTTTTTCTTCCTCCTTTGCAAAGCTTTCTTGCTTTGATATTTGTGATGAAAATGAGTGAGAATAAGAAAACGAATGAGAGCAAAAATCCTACATTATCATCCTCATCTACCCTTGCCCTTTAGATGAGGGTGTTCACTTCATTTAGTGAGTGTTAGCTTGTGTTAATGAAACTTCAAGGTAGATCATCTATGTTATCGAAGATCGGAAGCAAGACTGCATCTTTCTCTTCGTGGATCCTCTCGAGAGTCCGGAACACGATGATCGCAGCGAAGAGACCTCAACACGGAGCTTAAGAAGTGAAGGACTGGATCTACAAAGGTTGTAATCCCTCTCACTTAGTGTTAAAGAGTTTAACATGCTTGTTTTCGCATAAACTCTAGTTTAAAGATCCAGCTTTGGGTTGTTCGGCACGGCTAAATTTTTAATCGGGCATGGTTGATGCCTCGTAGACCCTTGTAGCAGTGCCTAGCATCCCTACACTTGTGTCTAATGCCAACAAACCTGACATGTAGTCCTAACGGACCGTTCCTGTTGTCTATCCAGACAAACCTGCTCTTACCTGATCCTGTGTTGGCATTAGTTCTTGATTACTGAATACCTGACTCGAACACTTATAGCTTGGGGGTATGGGGAAATCAATGATGAAACCTGACTTGTAACTCAACAGTTCGATACCTGTTCTGATCAGTCTTACGGGCTAGGCCAGCCCCGGAGTGATGATGCTGACATCACTCGTCTGTACCTGCTACCTTTTACTGCCTAGCGGCATGTCTCGGTTTCAGCCCGAGAGTCTGTAGACCATGGTCCCGGGCATGCACGAGATACTATTGAGTTACATCGATGATTCATCAAATTGATTTCAAAGACTTTAGAGTAGAAAACCCAATAGAACAGTTTAGTTTACTCACTGCATACTACCCTGCACTGCCTGATTTATATTACTGTTACACCTGCTTTTTATTCATGTTTATATTGCATTGCCTGGTACTCTGTTCATATTTTATCACTTGATGACATGACGCGCTGACGTCTGGGTTTTTCATGGCCCAGATTCCGTATCTTTGCTGCAGTCCGAGCAGGAGTACCTCAGCCAGCAGGCTGAGCTGTGAGGTGTCAACAGTAGTTAGTTCTTTTATTTTTTCTGCATTTTATTCCTGATGTGAGCCCGTATTATGGGACATACATTCCAGTTATTTTGTATTGGATCTTTTGCTTCCGCACTTTTATTATTCTTGACTCATGTTATCTTGGATTATGGACATGTATTAGATTATTACATTTTGTTCTTGATATCTCTACAACCGTAATGTGACTGTGGATGGATACTTCCTACCCACAGGTAGCATGGTTGGCTATGTCACGTGCCCAATTTAGCGTACTCTGGGAAGCGGGGCGTGACAGACGTTATCCGTGTTCCACGTAACAAAGAATTTTGCTCTAGATGCTTCCCACGGGTTCACTGCCGTGTTCGGCGAGGACTAGGCTCCACTCTGGATGCTTCACACGGGTTCACTGCCGTGCTCTGCGAGGACCAGGATCCGCTCTGGACGTTTTCCATAGAGTCAGAAGTGACGTTATCCGTGTTCCACGTAATCAGGATTTTTGCTCTAGATGCTTCCCACGGGTTCACTACCGTGTTCGGCGAGGACTAGGCTCCGCTCTGGATGCTTCACACGGGTTCACTGCCGTGCTCTGCGAGGACCAGGATCCACTCTGGACATTTTCCACGGGGTCAGAAGTGACGTTATCCGTGTTCCACGTAACCAGGAATTTTGCTCTAGATGCTTCCAACGGGTTCACTGCCGTGTTCGGCGAGGACTAGGCTCCGCTCTGGATGCTTCACACGGGTTCACTGCCGTGCTCTGCGAGGACCAGGATCCACTCTGGACGTTTTCCATGGGGTCAGAAGTGACATAATCCGTGTTCCACGTAGCCAGGAATTTAGCTTTATCCGTATTTCCCGGAGTCGGGGTTTGACTCTTGGTTATCTGTGCACCGCCGAGTCATGGAACTGGGGGTTGCCACTGTTCCGCTTTGTCTGATGTTGTGTCTGTTGTGATGAAATGAATGTTGACATGATCTCCAGGCTGTCTGTGAACCGTTGAGATTTGACTTCTTTTTCTGATGAAACCTGGGAGGAAAGAAGTGATTCCTTCTTTGTTTGCGCCCCTGGATTGTATACAGGGATTGACATGATATTACATGTAGGGCATAAATTTCAATTTTTTTATTTCATTCCGCGATGCTCTATCATTTCATCTTTTATATCGCGAAGGTTGCAATTGCCCAATCATTTCGGCTTTTTTCGCAGTGCCCAATCATTTCAGCTATATTTTTTTTACTCGCTGCTTTTTATTGCGAGTTGCCCAATCATTTCGGCTATTTTGCATGCATACATTTTTAGTTGCTAATTTTGTTTGCAAGTTGCCCCATCATTTCGGCTATTTCGTATGCATATGTTGTAAGTCCACGTTGCCCACCCTGGTACTTGCGGGGAGGCGGAAAACGGAATAAAAATCGAATTTTTATGAGCTTAGGCAACATGGACTAGACTATGAAGGATCTTTGCTAAACAAAAACAAGCTAAAGCTAACTAGAAACTAGCTAAGTGCTAGAAAGGTTATACCTTGGGCTTTATGTCCTTCTCTCCTTGCTCCTTGGAGTGGTGGAAGGAGGTCACCTTAGTCGTCTTCTCACGTCGAAGAAAGATCCACCCGAAAGCCTCGACCTTTGGCTTCAACTCCAAGCTAGAAGTAACCAGGGTGCAAGAAGTGCTAATCCTTGAACCCTAGATGAGAGTAGAGATTATCAAGAGAGGGTTTTTCTCAAGCTCAAGTGTTTCTCAACACATGAGAGGGGAGAGCTTGAGGGAGAGGAAGAACAAGAGAGAGAATGTGAATAATAGAATGAGAGAATAATATGAAGCATTCTCTCATATATGTGAATTATTGTAATTAGATAATTTAGTGAGATAATTGTCATGGCTTAATCAAGACATGACCATTATCATTTCATTTTTAATGCAAATTGCAAGGATCAAAGAGCATCTTCCAAATGAAATGATGATGGTCAAAGTGTCAACCAAGGTCAACAAGTCAAGAAGGTCAAATGGTCAACAACCATAACCATGCACAATTATTAAACTAATATCAATTAACAATAATACACACATAAGCATTAGGGTTAATAAAATGACAATAGTCATTAACCCTAATCAAAGTCCTCTCCCTCTATCTCAAGCAACTGTGCATACGCACCCGTATTCGTGATCCGAGGAACACGAATACAATGAGAAAAACCAATCCCAAATCATATACTAGGATCCGGCTTAAACCAAAGCCCGCTAGTATAAGCTGTCCGGACAGCAAACGTGCACAAGTGCACGGATGTGAACGAACCCTGTCGCAAAACCATGCGACCTCTACTCATTTTGCCTAAAGGCGAATAGCTCTCTGTGTGGGACTCTAAAGACTCGACACTACGCTGGCAGTGGGTTTAACCATAGACCGCAAGCGGCACTAGCTGTACGTAACGGTCCCCAGGTAGATGTCGATAAGAAGACTGACGAGGTGAACCCCATCTGAACTCCTACTGAGCCTGTATGTGACAATCTCCGTACAGTCCGGTCTGTTCGTCTGATACATCGCATGGCGGGCCTAGGGGGCGGTGAACGTCAGTCCCCTAATAGCGGTACAAGTCGTGTCGGAGTGTAGCCCAGAACACCCTGAGATAACACTGGAAACCTACCAGTATATCTCGCTTGCCCTGGCCAGGGACTACTCGTGTAATGGCTCTCCTGGACACAGCGCGATGTCAACCCCCAATACCGGGAGAGACGAATCCTATCTAACCGTCACTGCCTCCAAGTGCTTCGGGACTGCACCCAAAAACTACCTGTTTGCACGACTCCTTTGAGCCGTGGTAGGGTAGTAATCAAAGTACAGTGGGAACACACTCGAGGCGAAGTGACAGTGTCAAGTCAGCGGACTAATCTGTACTCATGTCACCTGGGAACTGATAACTGACGATAGGTATAATACCAACCAACAGTTCCCGACGAGTCCTGTCCAGTGTACTCGTAACCTAACGAGCACCCGCATACTATCTCAAGTACGACGTACTGACGGCTGTGGGACAGACCGTCTCCCACACTGGGATGAGAAGCGCATACGCTAGTCTACTCCGGAGTATCGATGCCCTGTCTCGATAGTCCAACGACTAAGGACCTGTATAAGGATGTGCTTATAGATCACCCAGCTCCCACGAGTGTGAACGCCATCACAACGTTGGTAATCAAGCAAAGATCCTAAGGGCTCTACTAATATGTATATCAGCAATATGCTAAAAGAAACACATGCACATATTAAAGCAGAGACAAACCAAGTAGCATACTACCATTTCGAGCAAGATTGTACATACAACTGTGACTATCCCAAGCTTCCATTAAGTAATATACAAACTAGTATGATACAGTAATGGCCTCTAGGGCATATACACTAACAATCTCCCACTTGCACTAAGGCCATGTACTGGCGTATCGAAGACCTATCATCTCGATCAGCCGCTCGAACTGAGTCTGGGGCAAGTCCTTGGTGAATGGATCTGCTGTGTTATCTTCTGAAGCAACCCTTCGAACCTCGATCTCCTGGCGATCCACGATCTCCCTGATCAGGTGATACCGCTTCAAGATGTGTCTGGATTTCTGATGGGACCTGGGTTCCTTCGCTAAAGCTATAGCCCCGTTGTTGTCGCAATACAGAGGTATTGGGTCAACAATGGATGGAACCACCTGAAGTTCTCTCAAGAACTTCCTCATCCAGACAGCTTCTTTTACGGCATCAGATGCAGCGATGTATTCCGCTTCCATAGTTGAGTCAGCAACGGTTTCCTGTTTGGAGCTCTTCCAACACACCGCCCCTCCATTGAGGGTAAAGACAAAACCCGACATGGACTTGGAATCATCTTTGTCACTCTGGAAGCTGGAGTCAGCAAAGGCCTCAATCTGGAGGTCTTTTCCGCCATACACCAAGAACATCTCCTTAGTCCTTCTCAGGTACTTGAGAATGTTCTTTACTGCTATCCAATGTTTCTCCCCAGGGTTTGACTGATACCTGCTCACCACACTCAGTGCATAAGCCACATCCGGTCTGGTACACAACATCACATACATTATAGAACCTACCACAGAAGCGTAGGGTATAATAGACATGCGATCCCTCTCCGAATCAGTCTTGGGAGACATCTCTTTGGAGAGGGTGATCCCGTGACAAGCCGATAAATTACCGCGCTTGGAATCTTCCATACTGAATCTCTTCAGTATAGTGTCGATGTACCTGGACTGCGAAAGTCCTAATATCCTCTTGGATCTGTCACGGTAGATCCGGATACCCAGAATGTATGAGGCATCACCCAGGTCTTTCATGGAGAACCTGTATGACAAGAACCCCTTGACAGATTGTAGCATAGGAATGTCATTTCCTATTAAGAGAATGTCATCCGCGTATAAAACGAGGAATATTACAGTTCTCGCTACAAATCTACAATAGATGCATGGTTCATCTGGATTTTTGATAAAGCCAAATTCCTTGACCGTCTCATCAAAACAGATGTTCCAACTCCGCGATACCTGCTTCAGTCCATAAATGGACTTAAGCAACTTGCACAGCTTTCCACTGCTCCCACTCTGAATGAAACCCTCTGGCTGATCCATATAGACACACTCCTCTAAATGTCCATTTAGAAAAGTTGTCTTTACGTCCATCTGCCAAATCTCATAATCGTGGAAGGCAGCAATGGCAAGAAGGATCCGAATGGATTTCAGCATAGCTACTGGAGAAAAGGTTTCGTCATAGTCCAAACCAGGTCGTTGACGAAAACCCTTTGCTACCAGTCTAGCTTTATAGGTCTCAACCTGTCCATCTACACCAATCTTCCTTTTGAAGATCCACTTGCATCCTACGGGTTTTACCCCATCTGGAGCAATGTCCAACGTCCATACTTTGTTGGTGTACATGGACTCCATTTCGGTCCGCATTGCATCCAGCCATTTTACCGAGTCGACGCTCTGAATGGCTTGCTAGAAGCTGGTAGGCTCATCAAAGTCTATGATGCAATCCTCTCTATCCCCGTCAATGAGAAAACCGTAGTATCTCTCGGGCGGATGAGACTGCCTACTACTCCTGCGGAGTGGCGTGGGAATGTCCTGATCTTTCGAACCCTCTGATTCTACTAAGCTTTCAGTAATAGCTTGCGGTTCTGGAATTTCTTCCAGTTCTATTGCGCTCCCACTTAATTCTTTTTCTATGAACTGGTGTTCTAGAAAGTGGGCATGGTGAGAAACAAATACCTTTTGTTCCTCTTCGTAATAGAAGAAATATCCCTTGGAGTTCTTTGGATATCCCACAAACTTGCACTGTACTGAGCGTGCCTCGAGCTTATCCGCATGCTGCTTTTTTACAAAAGCTGGACATCCCCATGTCTTAATGTGATTAAGATAGGGTCTCTTCCCACACCACATCTGATATGGTGTAGTAGGCACAGTCTTAGTTGGAACTCGGTTCAAAAGGTATGCAGCTGATTCTAGCGCATATCCCCAAAACAATCGCGGCAACTCAGCGTTACTCATCATGGACCGTACCATATCCAATAGGGTTCGGTTCCGTCTCTCCGATACACCGTTATGTTGCGGAGTGTATGGAGGAGTAAACTGAGAGAGAATTCCATTCTCTTTTAAGTAACCCAGGAACTCAGCACTCAAGTATTCACCACCTCGATCAGATCTTAGTGCCTTGATACTTTTGCCTGTTTGTTTTTCTACTTCATTCTTATATTTCTGAAATTTTTCAAAAGCCTCGGATTTATGTTTCATTAAGAAGACATAACCGTACCTTGAAAAGTCATCCGTAAAAGTAATGAAGTAAGAATAACTGCTTCGTGCATGTGTAGACATTGGACCGCACACGTCGCTGTGTACGAGTCCCAAGAGCTCGCTCGCTCTTACTCCGTGTCCAGTGAACGGAGTCTTTGTCATCTTTCCCTTGAGACAGGATTGACAAGTTGCATACGATTGATATTCGAACGGATCCAAATATCCTTCTGCATGTAACTTAGTCAACCTTCTCTCATTGATGTGACCCAGTCTACAATGCCATAAGAAAGTTTTATTGATTTCTGGAGACTTTCTTTTGTGTGTATTCTGGACATTGAAAATCTGTGGTTGGTTAAATACGTATATACCGTTGTTCAATGTACCTGACCCAATCAAAACTTGACTAAGGTGAATGTTTACTACATTACTTACAAATGCAAATTCATAACCTTCTTTAGATAATAAAGTTACAGAAATGATATTACAGGTTGCATTTGGTACATAATAACAACTACGCAAAACCAAAAAGTGTCCATCCGACAATCCCAGGTGATAGTCCCCCACGGCCTCAGCATCCATGCTAGCACCGTTTGCAACTCTGAGGGTCATGTCACCTGCCTTCAAAACTCTACGCTTTCTCAACGCCTGCAAAGAATTACAGATATGAGATCCTGATCCGGTATCCAATACCCAGGATGTAGAGTTTATTGATAGACAGTTTTCAATAACATACACACCTGAAGCTGAAGCCGCAACTCGCTTCAAATCCTGTGTTCTGGCCTTCCAAGCCTTGCAATCCTGTTTCCAGTGACCACTTTTATGACAATAGAAGTATTCTTCCTTCCCCACCAGCTTTCCCGCTATCTTTGTTGCTATTCCTTTTCCCTTCGGATCCACTTTACTGACACCGCCTCTTGGTTTGGCGGGGGCTTTCTTCTTCTTACCCTTGGCTTTCGCCCTGGATCTAGAAGAGGAAGATCCTCCTACAAACAAAGTGGATGTCTCCCTACCCTTCTGTAGGGTGCCCTCAGCACTCCTCAACATGTTCAGAAGCTCGGAAAGTTCAACCTCCTTTCCTTGCATGTTGAAGTTAAGAATAAACTGGGCGTAAGTGGAAGGAAGGGACTGGAGAATCAAATCAGTATAGAGTTCATTCTCCAACGTGGTCCCAAGGTCCGCAAGCTCCTCAATGTAGCCAATCATCTTAAGCACGTGTTCCACTACCGATGATCCGACGGCCAACCTTGCCGAAAACAACTTCTTCGATACTTCGTATCTTGCGATACGAGACTGCTCTCCATACAGTTCTTTTGTATGAAGAAATATGGACTCTAGGTCCATATTCTCATGCCTCCTCTGATGTTCGTTGTCCATCGAGGCTAGTACGAGGCATCTGGCCTTCGCGCAATCTATTTCCCAGGTCTTGTAGATTTCCCTATCTACGACACTGGTTTTGGGACCTGGGACAGGGGGAGCTTTGGTGGTAAGGACATACCCCAACTTGTCGTAAGTGATTGCCATCTTGACATTCCTGAGCCAATCTTTGTAGTTTGGCCCTGTCAATATGTTTTTATCTAGTAATAACTTAAGTCCGATCATGTTGAATGGTCGCTGCAATTAGGAGAGAGAAAAAAAACACTTTAGCATGATGCTCTTGCAAGTTTAGAGTGGTTTTTAGTTTGTCTAAACTGGATGGCTCCCACTGTCTCTCGAATCCCTTCTCAAACCGTAAAGAAAGGATTAGTCAGGATCAATCTCACCGTACAATACTTGCTTAACCGTTCAGCCAGGCCAGTGTCGGTACTTCGAGGGAGGTTTTCCAACGCTTTCGCGAAGTTCCTTAATTAAGTAACCTCTTTTCCCTGTAGGCGTAGCCCCGCTAACACCTTTCTAGACACCTACTAAGTTTATAGCATTGATCGTTAAGTAAGAGTTTTCCTGAGGAGTAGCATATACTCACAGTAGGATCGGGATCCAAATATCATCGCATGATAAAATCGAAGGAATCCTACCAGAATTATCACACTCCAAATGGTATGCAGCGCTAGCAAGTTTCAGTACTTATGAAACTCCCGATGTGGATTTTTGCCCCATGCTCTTATGACCTTGACTTTGGCCAAAATATCATAAGTCACATGTCAAGTTCTACCCGTCATTCTCCTGGTTAATTTGGACCCACCCGTACCTACCCTTGACTTTGGCCAAAATGGCAGCACGATTGTCCTAAACCATCGCATCTATCTATGCTGCACATGAATACCCAATAGCTACCAATCACTATGCCTTGACTTTGGCCAAAATACATAGCTTGAATACTTTTTGACCATTCATGTGGAATGACGGAGGGCTACGAATGGTTTTGGCGAAACCGTGAACGTAGTGAACTTGATATAATCGATGGAACGGGATAGCTTTTAAAAGGAGTGGTTCATGCTCCGCGTTTAAAAGTTTAGTTTTGAAAAGAACCGAGTGGTTTTCAAAGTGTTCCAATCGACTTTTACTTGGTTTATTTTCTTGCATTAGTTCTTTTAATGCGTCCCATCATTTAATCCTACCATTGCAGAAAACAACCAAAATATGACGTACGCTTATGTCATTCGCATTCGCCACGGGGGCCCATCATCACCCGTTAGGTTACTTAACTAACGACAGAGCGGGGGCTGGGCTAGCGCGGCTGTAAAACATAAGCAACGCCTAAATAGTTATCATATATAAATATATAGCAATGATAGATATTACAGATCACAGATGAATACATTGGATATACTAGGAATCCGCAATCCGTTCGAGCCTGCAACGAAAAGCGGATTACACGGTCGCGGTGAATAGCCAAAACCCCACCCAAGACCCCTACGGGTGCGGCAAACTACTCGCCAAGTACCCGAAGCTAAGCAACCTCCCTCACCACCGTGAGTAGGCCACTCGGCACTTCGAAACACCCGGTAGTTTGTGCACCCCTTCCATGGGTCTATCCTAGGAGCAAAAACAGTAAAAAGAATTATACAATGACGGCTACAACCCCGACCCGGTTGCGCGGCCAAACAAATAATATTATTACATCAATTTACATATTACAATGAATGAAAGAAAAAGCAACACTCATCTCACATCCACCCCGGCTATTCATCCGCGACAATCCAACCCATTCATATACACATACCATCATCAATCACAGATCACAGATATGTATAACCCCGACTAATATACATATAGCGATTAGCCGACGTTCAATACATATAAACATCACAGATATAACCTTTTAGTCAAAGTGTATTGAAGTTCGATAAAAAATACGGATTTATAGGCCCCCAAAAACAAATTTCTATTCTGGAAAACCTGGGCACATATAAACCATCTTAAAAATCCCAAAACCCTACCAGATGAACACTGCACCAAACCCGGTCACGAGAAGAGCTTAAACGGCGGCGGTTCCGCGGCAAATGTATGCATATTGTCGCGGAACCGCGGCGGTTTGAAGGATTCAGGCGAACGTTTTTGGTGGGTGTCTTCACAAAACCCTGAGCCGATTTTTGGAGTAAAACTTTTTATTTTTAGAGCACAAAAAATTTCAACAGAAAGTTAGGGTTTTGATATTTAGGTTTTTACGATTTTTTCGATCGAACTTCCATACACTTTACTACCTAGCTAGTTTATGTTTAGTTAGGCTCTGATACCACTGTAAGTCCACGTTGCCCACCCCGGTACTTGCGGAGAGGCGGAAAACGGAATAAAAATCGAATTTTTATGAGCTTAGGCAACATGGACTAGACTATGAAGGATCTTTGCTAAACAACAACAAGCTAAAGCTAACTAGAAACTAGCTAAGTGCTAGAAAGGTTATACCTTGGGCTTTATGTCCTTCTCTCCTTGCTCCTTGGAGTGGTGGAAGGAGGTCACCTTAGTCGTCTTCTCACGTCGAAGAAAGATCCACCCGAAAGCCTCGACCTTTGGCTTCAACTCCAAGCTAGAAGTAAACAGGGTGCAAGAAGTGCTAATCCTTGAACCCTAGATGAGAGTAGAGATTATAAAGAGAGGGTTTTTCTCAAGCTCAAGTGTTTCTCAACACATGAGAGGGGAGAGCTTGAGGGAGAGGAAGAACAAGAGAGAGAATGTGAATAATAGAATGAGAGAATAATATGAAGCATTCTCTCATATATGTGAATTATTGTAATTAGATAATTTAGTGAGATAATTGTCATGGCTTAATCAAGACATGACCATTATCATTTCATTTTTAATGCAAATTGCAAGGATCAAAGAGCATCTTCCAAATGAAATGATGATGGTCAAAGTGTCAACCAAGGTCAACAAGTCAAGAAGGTCAAATGGTCAACAACCATAACCATGCACAATTATTAAACTAATATCAATTAACAATAATACACACATAAGCATTAGGGTTAATAAAATGACAATAGTCATTAACCCTAATCAAAGTCCTCTCCCTCTGTCTCAAGCAACTGTGCATACGCACCCGTATTCGTGATCCGAGGAACACGAATACAATGAGAAAAACCAATCCCAAATCATATACTAGGATCCGGCTTAAACCAAAGCCCGCTAGTATAAGCTGTCCGGACAGCAAACGTGCACAAGTGCGCGGATGTGAACGAACCCTGTCGCAAAACCATGCGACCTCTACTCATTTTGCCTAAAGGCGAATAGCTCTCTGTGTGGGACTCTAAAGACTCGACACTACGCTGGCAGTGGGTTTAACCACAGACTGCAAGCGGCACTAGCTGTACGTAACGGTCCCCAGGTAGATGTCGATAAGAAGACTGACGAGGTAAACCCCATCTGAACTCCTACTGAGCCTGTATGTGACAATCTCCGTACAGTCCGGTCTGTTCGTCTGATACATCGCATGGCGGGCCTAGGGGGCGGTGAACGTCAGTCCCCTAATAGCGGTACAAGTCGTGTCGGAGTGTAGCCCAGAACACCCTGAGATAACACTGGAAACCTACCAGTATATCTCGCTTGCCCTGGCCAGGGACTACTCGTGTAATAGCTCTCCTGGACACAGCGCGATATCAACCCCCAATACCGGGAGAGACGAATCCTATCTAACCGTCACTGCCTCCAAGTGCTTCGGGACTGCACCCAAAAACTACCTGTTTGCACGACTCCTTTGAGCCGTGGTAGGGTAGTAATCAAAGTACAGTGGGAACACACTCGAGGCGAAGTGATAGTGTCAAGTCAGCGGACTAAGCTGTACTCATGTCACCTGGGAACTGATAACTGACGATAGGTATAATATCAACCAACAGTTCCCGACGAGTCCTGTCCAGTGTACTCGTAACCTAACGAGCACCCGCATACTATCTCAAGTACGACGTACTGACGGCTGTGGGAAAGACCGTCTCCCACACTGGGATGAGAAGCGCATACGCTAGTCTACTCCGGAGTATCGATGCCCTGTCTTGATAGTCCAACGACTAGGGACCTGTATAAGGATGTGCTTATAGATCACCCAGCTCCCACGAGTGTGAGCGCCATCACAACGCTGGTAATCAAGCAAAGATCCTAAGGGCTCTAGTAATATGTCTATCAGCAATATGCTAAAAGAAACACATGCACATATTAAAGCAGAGACAAACCAAGTAGCATACTACCATTTCGAGCAAGATTTTATATACAACTGTGAATATCCCAAGCTTCCATTAAGTAATATACAAACTAGTATGATACAGTAATGGCCTCTAGGGCATATACACTAACATATGTGGCGTGCTGGCTATTTGCTGCAAGCTTGGGATTAGACACCGATTTCGGCATCAGCATCGCTACAACTGGGATATGGCCAGGAGCGAATCATCATTTGCCTCTTTCGATATCGAACAAAGGTGGCTTAGCGAACAGGGTTAGGATCCTGTCAACTAAGGCTTTTGACTTCATGAGCCGTAAGGGTCTCACAAAGGTATTTCTCCCTGCGAGTCGTGAGGACCTCGTAGGTGTGTTTTCTCCTTAGGAATCGTGAGGACTCCTAAGTGTATGTTCTCTTATAAGTCGTAAGGATCTTACAAGAGAGTTTTCCCTTTATAAGTCGAGAGGACTCATAAGGGTTGTTCACCGTGCGAACATATCCCTAGTCACGGATGGGACTTAGTTAGGGAAATGTTTATTCGTGCCCGTGGATTGTATACAAGGGTCAGCATTGAGCCGCTTGTAGGGCAGTATTGGAGGTTGTGGGGCTGCTTAAGAACAGGTTCAGGTCCCTGTATCTTAAGACTTTCAAATCTTATGAGCCGTGAGGGTCCCATAAGAGGATTCTCCTTATGAGTCGTGAGGATCTCGAAAGTGTAGTTTCTCCTTAGGAATCGTGGGGATCCCTAAGTGTGTTTCTCCCTTGTGAGTCGTAAGGATCTCACGCGGGTGATTTCTCCTCACAAGGTCGAAAGGACCCTATAAGTGTCTTTTAACGAGATTGCGCCCTTTCGGGTTTTCACAAGCACTCACCGGTAGCTCTGCTATTTTTACTCACGGAGCCCTTTCGGGTTTTCATCCGTACCCGTTTTAACTTATGGACATACCGTTTTATTTTTTTTTAATTCTTTTTTATATATATAACGAGGTTGCGCCCTTTCGGGTTTTCACAAACACTCGCCGGTAGCCTTGCTGTTTTTACTCACGGAGCCCTTTCGGGTTTTCATCCGTGCCCATTTTGCTTATGGACATACCGTTTTCTCTTTTTTTTATTCTCATTTTTTTGTACCATCTTTGGGATGCTACAATCCACCGTAGTTTCTCGACATCTCAGTCAACAGCAAGTTTTAGGACATAGTGGTCCGTTGTTAGTTTAAGCACGTTTCGGTCCGTTGTTAGTTTAAGGATGTTTCGGTCCGTTGTTGAAGAAGGCCTGTCACTACTTATAGAGTTTAGGCTTAGGAAGATAGCGAGCGGACATAGTCGTCGTCATCTATTATTGACCTGGGCTGTGACTCGTTAGGCGTAGTATTTCTTCAGGAAGCGGCCGTTTATCGGTCTGAAAGGTCTTTCGCCATGCATGTCCATGAGTAGATAGGCTCCACCCTGGTAGACCTTGTCTATGATGTACGAGCCTTCATAGTTCGATTCGAATTTTTCCCGCTTGGCGCAATTGGGGATCATAGGTCTTTTGACCACTAGCACGAGTTCACCTTGGCGGAATGTCCTCGGCCTGGTCAATCTTTCGTAGGAGCGCGTCATCTTTGCTTTATAAGCTTCAAGATTTTTTTGCGCTATGAGCCGGGTTTCATCGAGGGCATCGAGCTCCTCGAGCAGAAGGTGAGCATTCTCTTCGTCCGTCAGCTCGTGATGGACTGCCACTCGTAGAGAAGGTTATTCTATCTCGAGAGGGAGTACCGCTTCTGACACCAATGCGTATGACGTTTTGTTCATGGCTGTTTTGAACATAGTCCGGTACGCCCAGAGAGCTTCTTGCAGTCTTTCGTGCCAGTCCATCTTATTTCGAGACACCGTCTTCTTCACGATCTTCGTTAAGGTCTTGTTGAAACCCTCAGCTAGACCGTTAGCTCGGGGGTTATAAACTAAGGAGTATCTCCAGTCTATGTTATGTTGTTGTGCGAAGCGGCTGATCTTGTGGCTTCTGTAGGCTGGCCCGTTATTGGAGATGATCCGTCGCGGAGTTCCAAACCGATAAATAACGTGCGTCTTGAAGAAATGGAGGACATTCTCCATCTTCACTTCCCTCAGTGGTACTGCTTCTGCCCATTTGAAGAAGTAATCAGTTGTCGCCAAAATGAATCGATGTCCTCTGGACGATGCTGGCTCGATGGGGCCGATTATGTCAGTTCCCCACATTTCGAACGGCCAGCTAGCCACCGTTGGATGTAGTGGGTTTGGATGCTGGTGGATGAAGTCCCCATGGATCTGGCATGAATGGAATTGCTTCTCATATTCGAGGCAGTCCTGAATCATCGTGGGCCGGTAGTAGCCCATCCGTTTAATCTTCAACTTCATCTTCGAGCCTGCTTGGTGAGAACCACAGAGTCCGTTGTGAACTTCTTGGACGACTCTTTTTGCTTCTTCAGGTCCCAGGCATCTCAACCACAGAGAATCAAATGACCTCTTGTACAGAGTGTCATTGACGAAGGCGAAAGACAGAGCTCGTCTCATAAGTTGATGTCTTGAGGATGCATTTTCAGGCATTCGACGGGATTTGAAGTAGTCTATAAAGACTTCTTTCCAATCCTCGGCCTTTTCTTGGTCTTTTACTTGTAGAGCCACTTGCTTGGTCGCTCCCTTTTCTTCGGACGACTCCAGAGATATCTCTGCCGGTGCGAGGACCCGACGGCTTTGCACAAAGATCCTTACATCATCGAGGTTCTCGTCGGCCAGTTCTTTAGCGAGCTTAGCTAATGCATCTGCTTTGCTATTTTCTGCACGCGGTATGGTTTCCAAGATGTAGGAAGGTATTTGGGTCAGGAGTTGCTGTACCCTCTCGCCGTACTTTACCAGTTCTGGTTTGCACGTTTGATAGTCGCCATTTATTTGACTGACGACCAGTTAGGAGTCTCCGTATATGAGGAGGTTTTCAATTCCCATGTCGATGGCGATCTCGAGGCCTGCTATCAAAGCTTCGTATTCAGCTTCATTGTTCATCCTCGGCTCTGTCAAGGAGAAGGCGAAGCGCATTATCCCTCTTGTGGGGTCACGAAGATAAGGCCTACCCCTGATTTGATTATAGGGGTGTTCTGTTTTCTCTTCTTCATGGAGGACGCTCCATCGAAATAAAGTTCCCACCGGGTACCACTTTCGTCGATCGTGTCAAACGCATGTTCGTCTGGCAGTTCACAATTCAAGGGAGAATCGGCCAGTATCGGATATTCAGCGAGGAAGTCAGCAATGGCCTGGCCTTTCACTGCCTTAAGAGGCTGATAGGTTATTGAGAACTCCATCAAGAGCAGGGTCCATTTAGCGAGTCGCCCCGTCATTATGGCCTTTGACATCAAATATTTGAGAGGGTCCAGCTTCGATATGAGATGGACTTCATGCGCCAATGCATAGTGTCGGAGTTTCGTTATCGCGAAGATCAATGCCAGGCAGTGTTTTTCGATGGGAGAATAATTGCTTTCTGCCCCTAGGAGAACTCGACTCAAGTAATAGAGAGCTCTTTCTTTCCTTTGGTCGTTCTCTTGTGCCAATAATGCGCCTAAGGAACCTTCGAGGGCGGTTGTATACAGAATGAGAGGCTTTCCCTTGACCGGAGCAGCCAGCACTGGCGGGTTCTACAGATACTGCTTGATTTCGTCCAGTGCGCCTTGGCATTTGTGATCCCAGACGAACAGGGTCCCTTTCTTTATCAAGTGACTGTATGGGCGGCACTTGCCAGAGAGATTGGCTATAAACCGCCGAATATACGCGAGCTTCCCTTAGAGAGACCACAATTGATTGAGAGTCCTTGGCGGAGGCATTTCCATGATCGCCTTGATCTTTGACGGATCTATCTCGATACCTCGGTGTCGGACGATGAATCCTAGGAATTTACCTGAGGACACCCCGAACGCGCATTTGAGAGGGTTCATCTTTAGGTTGTATTGCCGAAGGCGTTGAAATACAATCTTCAGATGCTCAAGATGTTCCTCGTATGATTTACTTTTAACCACGAGGTCATCGATATAGCATTCGACGATTTCTTGTTTGAGGTCATCGAAGATCTTCATCATGACCCTCTGATAGGTGACCCCGGCATTCTTTAGACCGAAAGGCATTACCTTATAGCAGAATATACCCAGAGGGGTCCGAAACGCGTGTGCTTCTGGTCTTCAGGATGCATCTTTACCAGATTATATCCTGATGAGCCTTCCATGAAAGAGAACACTTCGTGAGTGGACATGTTGTCTATCATCAGCTCGGTGACCGGTACCGGGAAATCATCCTTCGAGCAGGCTTTATTGAGATCCCGAAAGTCTACACAGTTGCGCACTGTCCCATTTTTCTTCATTACCGGGATGATGTTGGCGATCCAATCAGGATACTGAACCTCTTGGATGATGCCAGAGTCGATTAGCCTCTTGACCTCGGCGTTGATGCTCATCTCAAGCTCGAGCCGCATTCTTTTCGGTGCTTTTTTGATTGGCTTAACGTCCGGGGATATCGCCAATTTGTGGACAGCAATCTCTGGATCTAATCCTGGCATTTCGGAATAGTTCCATGCGAAGCAATCTCTATGCTGCATAAGCACGTCTTTTAGCCCAGCCACCCTTTCTTCAGATAGCAGCTCACTGACGAATGTCGGTCGCGGGTCACTTGCCGTCCCCAAATCAATTTTCTTGAGGTTATCTGCAGTAGTGTGTATTCTATCTTCCAGCTCTTTCAACGCCGGTGGAAATTCTAAGATTACCTCATCATCATTGTTTTCGAAGCACCAGGGGAGGTCATCCATATTCTCAGGTTCTTCTTTTGATATCGTTATCATATGACAAGTACGAGCTCGCTTCCAAGACCGATGTGGATCTGGGTCTACTCTCGTAGATTTTGGTTCATGGTTCTGCGGCGGAGTTATCCTCTAACTGTCGGATAGAGCGAACTTGCCGAGCTAATATTGATCTTCGACCCAGTTCTTGAAGGTGAAGCAATCTTCGAGATGGTGTCCTATTGCTCGATGATAAGAGCAATAGTCTGGATGAGAGACCTCGTTAGCTTGCTCGGGGTGCTTGGACTCCGAGAGTGTAAGCATTTGATGTCTTATAGCAAGATCAAGTATCTTCTTTGTCTTGCCTTGAGTAAAAGAGTATGCTCGACTCATCTTCTTTATAAGGGACAAATCCGGACCGCTCGATTCCCGCTCGCGTGACTTCTTGGTCCCGCTTTGTCGTTGCTGAATGCCTTTTCCGCTTTTTGACTTGTTTCTGCCTCTGCGTCAGGCCTTTTTTACAACAGGTTAACAGGGAGGGGCATTTTCATTTTTCACAGCCTGTTGGAGAAGGCGTTGCGTCCTGGCTTTCTCGTAGATGGCCATTTCGCGGTTATGGTCGTCTCGAACTTTTTGACCAGCTTCCTTTATAAGCTTAGCCATTTGTTCTTCGAACGACGGACTAAGCATTTTTATGTCTGGGACTTTTTCTGGTTCAGGATTAGCACTCTTCCATTGAGCATCTCCTTCTTCATCAAAGTCATGTACGACGTAGCAGTCGCGGAGTAGCTCTCGTTTCTTAGACCGAACGTATCCAAGCCCGATTGCTTCCATTCTCCCGTTAGGCAACTTGCGCTGAGTTCCGGGAACGTTCCAGATTCTGTCATAGAACTTAGCTTTTCGAGTGGTCTGTTTGAAGGGTATCCCTTGGCGCTTCAACAGCCTTTTCAAGCCTTCTGTATAATATCTAGGTAGACGGATGGGCTGGAGCCTGTCAAGTGTAGAATCCACGCCGTGCTAGATTTCTTTTTCCACTTTAGTTTCCCCGGAGCGGTAGAATAGGATCGCCTTTTCGCCTTCTCGTCTGGGAGGGACATAGAACGTCTGCAGCTCTTCCACACCGTAGGTATCAAGCGCGTCTAGTTCTTTATGATGTTTGGGCGGAACCATGGCAACTTGCAAACTTTTCTCTTCATCAGCGAATGTTTGCATTGAAGGCCGAGCGGAGAATATAGCATTAACCTCGTCTTCTGAGTCGCTGCCGAAGATTAACATAGGAGCGGACGGTCCTGGCTTATTGTACTGGGGTGGGCCTGACTAAACCATCTCTTCTTCTTCCTCAGTATCACTCCCGAAGTCGGGAATGGTGGTGATAGCTTTGTTCTCCAGTTTATGACATCTTTCTGTGTCCTCAAAATCTGGTAAGAAATATTTTGCATCTTTGTAGTTTCGGACTTCGTTCACGGAGAATGGGTTCAACTCTCCCGTCACAGTGTACTCGAGGCCATCTTTAAAATACTTCATACACTGGTGTTGTGTAGAAGGGATAATGTTGTACTCGTGTAACCAAGGCCGACCGAGTAAAGCGTTGTAGCATGTCTTGGCGTCAATGACATGAAATTTAATATCCGTGACAAGTAGCCCGAATCGTAATGTCAATATCACAGACCTGAGAGTCTGCGATGACTGGGAATCAAAACCAGAGATGGTGATTTTGTCATGAGCGAGGTGTTGGACGCTCATGCAGATTTCCTTTAACACCCGCACGTTAAGGAGATTAACGGAAGACCCATTGTCGACCAGGATTTTGCCTATCTTTATATCGTGGAAGTACCCCGAGACATAAAGGGGATGGTTGTGCTCGCACGTCCCAAGGAAGAGGTCTTCGTTGCCGAAGGTGATATCGGCTGTGTGTACTTCCTCCAGCTCGTCATTCATCTTTTCTTTGGCGAGAAAAGCTTGGAATTGCTCTAGCTCTTGTAGCGCCTTGATCAAGGAATCTCTTGCTTCTTTTGATAGTAAAAGGGTGTCGAGAATGCTGAGCTGCGAGGGTAACTTCCTCAAGTGCGCCAGAATGTTGTAGTCCACCTTACTCTTCTTTGGCGGGTCCTTGGTGGTCAGCTCTTTCATGACTTGGTCATCCAGGGCGATATCCTCAGAGACCTTTTCCTTTCCCTTGTCTTTCCTATTCATGGGTCCGAGATTCTTTTCTGGAAACGTACGGTTGCGCAGCTGGATATTTTCACAGGCCTTCGGTTCTTCCTCTTTCCCCAGGATGGGTTCCTTAAAGAGAGGGCCAAGAGCCATTTCTTCATCAGAGTCGCTCCCGAAGGTGAGAACCTGCGATCCCCCAGTGTTGACAATGCGACAGTTACCGGTAGTTCTTTCATGTTCCTCGGTCGCACTTCTTTGTTCCCGATGAGTTTTGTGTTTCATCCGCTTAAAATGTTGCCGGTGAGCAATATAACCCTGCCACCATCTTTTAAAAGCGTCGCACTCTTCGGTAGGGTGCGAAATCTTTCGATGATATAAGCAGTAGCTAGGATGTGTTTCTGTTTCACCAGGGGTGTTTCCTTCAGAGGGTGGTAGCTTCATCCCCATTGATATGGCTTTAGCAAACCTTTTCCTCGTCTTGAACTTGTTTTTATCCACGACGGATGTTTCTTGATTCGGCGGGAGTGTTTCGACTCTCTCATTTAGTCGCCGGCGTTTGGCTCTTTCAAATATAGTCGTCCCGCGCTCCCGATCAGCTTTACTTTTCAAGAGAGCTTCGTTGAGGAATGCGTCGATCATTTCATCTGACGGCCCCAGAAGTTCCGGTTCAGGCTCTGCCCCCGGCTTCTCTGTGCAAGAAGCCCGTTCATCGTCTGTGAAACTTGCCGCGTACTCCTCATATCCATCCGACGAGTCTTCTCCATCATCTTCGTCCTTAAGGACGTGGCTGAGGAACTCTTGGAGCATGATTGGAGTCCGCACCTTCTGGTTATACTCTTCCAGCACGTCAATCTGTTTCTACAGGTTCGTGCGCTTGTCGCCAGGCTTCACGGGCTTTTTGGATCTCTTCTTCTTCTTTGAAGATTTTAACGGCTGGGTGTGAGTGCTTGGGCCATCACCACCAATCTTTGGAGTTGGGCGCGGCTTCAGCATCCCTTCGATGATCTGGGGTTCTAGCGGGTTCTTCTATCTGATCGTCAGGCATTTCTGAAGATCATTCAGCATCCTTTTGGCTTTGGATGAAAGCACGACTTCCCATGGAGCTTTTTCAACAAAAGAACACGTTGCCCCCGGTGTGTCCGTCTTCTTAGGAGTGTGCGGTTGTGGTGGGTTTACTTTCCACTTCTCAGACAACGCAAACTTGCCTTGTAGGTACTGATCCTCGATCCATCCCTTAAAGACGAAGCAATCCTCGATCGGATGGCTTACCGTTTGGTGGTAAGGGCAATAATTGTGATTGTTCACTTCGCTGGGCTGCGGTGGTCGTCTTGGATTTGGCAAATTGATAAGCATGTTGCGCATAGCCAGCTCGAACAGCCTCTTCTTTTTGTCCCGTGGGAATGAGTATGGACGCTTCATTTTCTCATTGTAATAGTGTCGTCTCTCCTCGAGTTGATCCGCTAGCTTTGGAGCACTGGGCTGCTGTTGGGTATTCGCAACGAAGGTTGCCTTCCCTTTACCCTTGTCATTCCGCGGTTCCGATTTCGGGGGAGACGGTCTGTGACCCATTTGATCCATCTGGGCTAGCTTATCGATTAAACCCTAGAACGTGGTTGGTTTGAAGAACATCATGAACTGTGAAATAGTTGCATGAGGGTCCAGGGTGCCCACGAACATGCCCACCGCTAGTGCTTCTTCGATGCGCTATTCGCACTTTGACCACAGATTTCTCCATCGAATTGCGTATTGAACCCAAGTTTCGCCCGGCTTCACCCTTGCATTAATCAACGCCGTTATTGGGGTGCGTTCGCTGGCGCTCGCGAATCGCTGGGTGAATAGAAACTCCATTTCTACGAAAGTTTTGACGAAGTCGTTTGGATGCTTGGAGTACCACTCAAACGCCGTCTCCGATAAGCTACCGACGAATTGGCGAAGCAAGAGCTTATCATCGCCGCCGGTGTTGCCATAACGAGCCCTGAACTGGACGACATGTTGATGGGGATTGCCTGTCCCTTTGTAGACATGGAATTTCGGGATTGTGTAGCCCGGCGGGTACTTTATCTGATCATACCAGCTCGGATATGGTCGCCCCGTTTTGACGACCTGGCCAGCCGCTTCATTTGCCTGGTGAACTCATATTTGTTGAGCAATATAATCATCCAGGGCGTCCTTAGAGATTGTTTCCTCTTTGGCTGTTGAAAGAGCCGGAGGTGGATTTGACGTTTCTCCTCTGTCGTCTTCGAGGATAATCGGAGGATCCGAGGCTGGAGGATCCGGCTGTATCATCATCCCGACCATGTCTTAGAACAGAAGAGCCATCTGCTTTATATTAGCCGCTTGTTCCTCAGCCTCCTTGTCCTTCTTTTCAAGCATTCTACGAAGGAATTCAGCATCGGTCTCATGTTCGCGACGTTGTTCCGATGACGCCTCCAGGCTTTCTTTTGGCCCGGTGAGTGCGGCCATCGCAGTCAACATCTCCTGGAGCTTCTGCTGCTGCTTTTCCTGGGCCCTTGTGATGGATCGAGTGAGTGGTCGGTGGCCCGTAGAAGCGCGGCTATCCTCCTTCCCGGATGCCATGTAAACGGTATGGACCGTTATGCCCCCAGACTTAGGGCTTTTGGGAACAGTGCCTTTAACATTTGTTGCAGGCATGGGGGTCTTCTCCTGCTTTCTCTTCTTATGAGCGGTCGAAGTTGAAGGGGCCATCGCGGTGGGCATCCAAATAGCTTTTCGTGGCTTGGCAGGACGGCTTTCTTCCTGTTGGACCTTCAGTTTCTTCTATTGGCGGGGGTAGTCTTGATCAATCACTGAGTTCCGGACCTGCCGCCAAACTTTGTAGATCTTGGAGGACAGCCGCTGCGGGGACCGTTCTGCCTTTGCTTCCGCAACCTTCTCCAGTGGAGGAGGAGACCTTTTCAGTACAGCGGTAGGAGAATTCCTACGCACCTTATTCAACAGCTCAAAGCTGTTCCCGGTTGGAACAGCAGCATTAATTTCCGCCGTCAGGGCTGGTGGAGTTAGCCCAGAAGGGGAGTTGCCTCCTGAGTTCCTCACTCGGTACCAGTGGCGACGTCGACCATGTCGCGCTGATGGAATTGGCTCGGTGACGGGGATGGCCTTATCTTGCCCCTGTTCAGGTGAGGGGCTGTTGCTGGTGTCAGCCTGTTGAAAACTAATGTCCTTTGAGTAGCAGGAGTGGGAGTGGGAGTTGGGACAGTCAGTCTTGTAAAGACCGACCCCTTGGCAGGAGAAGTCGCCTTGAAGACTTCAGGAGCAGGGTTGGTTACTCTCTTCGGAATCACCTTCTTTGGGATTGCAAGCTTCACTGTGGGCCCACAGGAATTTTGGCCCAGTCTGGAGAAGACCGAGGCACTGGTGTTGGACAACCCGTTGAGAGGGGCCGCAGTAGTTGTAAGTCGATCGAAGACCGACTTCTTGGGTGCTTCTGGTACGGGCACGGGAGCAGTGAAGCTCGTTGGCGGGAGCATGGTCCCGAAAAACAGCCCTGTGGTGGCTTGAGTAATCTGCTCCACGGGCATCGTGAACAAAGAGGCCGCTTGGGGCCCATAGGTTATGCCCCTAGTTGAGGCAGGACGCGAGCTGCAGCTGCAGTTGGAGCACTTCGAGCAGGTGAATAACATTGCTGTTTTGCTTTCTGCGCCAAGCAAGAGACCAAATCTTAGTAACTTGAAACCCAAGGGCAACCATTAACAAATCGCGATTCGTTCGCGAATATGACACATGAAGTGTGGAGTGGAAAGAGGAAGACTGGATGTCTTGCCTGAATCAGGAGGCAGATGCTAATTTGTGCTATCCGTCCACCTCTCCGAAGATGCCAAGTTGATTTATGGAACCATGTATCGAAAGTTTAAACAGATGCGGCCGATGTAGCAGACTTCATCAGATTCCCCCTCGTTTGAGGGGTTTTTTTATTGTGGGGACGTTCTTCCCTGCAGGCGCAAGCCCCTGCAGTTAATTACGCTACTGCATCGCAGTAACAACTTTCTCCTTCTCCATATGGCCACTTCGTGTCGCGGGTGTTTGTTTTGTGTTCGGTTGCCCGTGGATTGTATACGGAGAGTAAGTTATGTTGTCGCCCGTAGGACGTGGATTAGTTCAAATCCGTATCTTTCTTAGATTTGGGTTTGGGGGGGTTGTGTTTAAGGATACGTTAGCCTTATTTGAGGCTAAGATCAACTTAAACGTTCGTTAAGGACACGTTAGTCTAATTTTAGACTAAGATCGACTTAACGGGATCGTTTAGAACCGACAAGAGAGCAGTTGGGCTCTATTGTTTAGTTTAATGACATTGCGGTCGATGATTAGTTTAAGGACATTACGGTCTATTGTTAATTTTAAGACATCGCAGTCAAGGTTAAGGACATCATAGTCCGTGAGTTTAAGGACCTCACAGTCCGGTGTTAGTTTTAAGACATCACGGTCGAGGTTAAGGACGTCATAGTCCGGTATTAGTTTTAAGACATCACAGTCGAGGTTAAGGACGTCATAGTCTATGAGTTTAAGGACTCCATAGTCCGGTATTAGTTTTAAGACATTACGGTCGAGGTTAAGGACATCATAGTCCATGAGTTTAAGGACCCCATAGTCCGGTATTAGTTTTAAGACATTACGGTCGAGGTTAAGGACGTCATAGTCCATGAGTTTAAAGACCCCATAGTCTGGTAGTAATATGTGGTTATCGGGACCCGTCACCTCTCTGATGATGTTGAAGGATTACAACGACAGATATCAGAGGAGTAAAGAGATGTACCCTCGAGCCGGGTGTAAATTGATTGGAAGAGCAGTTGTGCTCAGTTCAATTTATATTGAGGACTTATGGCCAGAATTGGGCTAAGTCCAGTTAAAAATGTTTAACATTTTATTCATGTTCTGCCTATTAGGCCTTTATTTGGACTCTGCCCTTTTAATAATGCATAGCATTAGGCTCTGTCATTGGATGTAATTAAATGCATAGAATTTTTTAGTGGTCTGATAGTGCACCACGTGGCTTGTCAGGCGCTTTGCGCCAATCAAAGAGCGCAATGCGCTAGCGCATGCGAAGGTGACACGTGTCACGCTCTGCGCTAAGCGCAAGTCTATTAGCGCACTGCGCTTCCTGAGTGTGCTGCACCAGTGAATGACACGTGGCGTGCTCTGGCGCAGTGCGCCAGTCCAGGAGCGCAGTGCGCTATATTTAGTAGCGCAAAGCGCAAACCGTTCTGTGGTTGACACGTGGCGCGTTCTGGCGCAGTGCGCTAGTCCAATAAGCGCAAAGGCGCATTTTAAGAGTGCAAGGCACTGTCCAATAGCGCAGAGCGCATTTTGATCAAATTCAGATCAAAGAACAAGTTTTTTATTCTGTTCTTCAAAAGAGGCATTGCCTCAAGATCCAAGAACCAAGGTTCTTATTCTCATCAAAAGGCTGTGCCTTTATAGATTAAAAAATATATGAATGAAGTAAATTACTTCTTTTTAATCTTTTATAATTAGATCTTTTTGATCTTTTTCTTTTTTATTGAAGATCTTGATCTTGTTCTTAGATCTTTGATCTTTTTAGAAGAGGATTCTTCTTTTGTGAGATGTTTTCATCTCTTTTCTTCAAGAATTAAATTCTTTACCTTTAAAGATGAAGAAAATGATCTTCTTTTTTCAAAGACTTGCCTTTCTTTCTCTTTGAGTTTTTTCTCAAAGTTTGCAGAGGTTTCTCTCTATGTGAGACTTGAAGTCTTGGGGCCTTTATATAGGGCCAATTGATTTGTTAAGTTAGTTACAGAGATCTTTCTCTGATTGATCTGGGGATATTTCCCCACCGTTGGATCTAAGGCCTCTGTTTTATAGGAAATAATTTTCTTATTTTAATAAGATTGGAAAGATCTTTATAGAACAGAATTTTAATTCTGATTAATTAATAATTTATTATTTAAATTCCAGTGCTGGCGCAATTGGCGCTAGCGCACCTGCGTTTGACACGTGGCGCGCAGCACAGAGCGCAGCGCAACTGCGCTAGCGCACCTGTGTTTGACATGTGGCGCGCAGCGCAGAGCGCAGCGCAGAGCGCAGTGCACCACTGTTTGACATGTGGCGCGCAGCGCAGAGCGCAAGGGATTTGAAACGTTGCTTCATTTTAAAATTTGAATTTTGAAACAGAGCTTTGCTCTGATTGGGATGCGCTGCCTTGGGCGCAGCGCTCCTGGCGCTGGCGTGTCTGCTTTTGACACATGGCGCGCAGCGCAAGGAATCTGAAGCGTTGCTTCAATTTTTGAATTTTGAAATTCAAACAGAGCTTTGCTCTGATTGGGGGAAATAGTTGACGTTGCGTTTGCACTGAGAAGGAACGTCGAGCTGGAGCTAGGAATATGCCATTGCTTTTTTTTTGTTCGGCCCTTGGGTCTTTGTTGACGTCGCGTCTGCACTGAGAAGGAACGTCAGGCAGATCTCTAAGCTATAGATGTTGCCATCAAGATCTGGAGTTAAGGATATGCCATTGCTCTACTTTATTTTAGTTATGTCATATTGATTCTTTGCTGAAGTGGGTAGACATTCAAATGACCTTTATACTGTATATATCGTCATCGAGGTCCGGAGCTAGGAATATGCCATTGCTCCAATTTCATTTGACAGTTACGCCCGCATCCTGCTGGAATGAGGAGAACATCGAGCTAGAGCTAGGATTTTTACCATCACTCTACTTTTGTTTGTTGACGTTGCATCTGCATCGAGAAGGAACGTCGAGTTGGAGCTGGGATTTTGCCATTACTCCTTTTTGATTTGGCTCCTTGGAGCTTTGCTGACGTCACGTCTGCACCTAGTTGGAATGAGAATAGCGTCGAGCTAATTTTTAGGCTGTAAATGTTTCCATCAAGATCTGGTTCTCCTTTTGACGAAGCCTGGTGGGAAAATATGTCTATTTTCCTTTATTTGTGCCCATTGATCGTATACAATAGTCAATATGGACATACTTACATGGAAGAGGAAATTTTATTTTATTTTATTTTTTATTACCGCGATGATCTACCTTTTCAGCTTTTCATATTGCGAAAGTCACGATTGCCCAATCATTTCGGCTATTTTTATATTTTTACTCGCTGCTTTGTATTGCGAGTAGCCTAAACATTTCGGCTATTTCATATGCATTTTTTTCTACTCGCTGCTGTTTTTATTGCGAGTTTGGAATCCGATACCAATCTTAGCATCAGCATCGCTACGACTAGAATATTGCCAGGAGCGAATTATCATTTGTCGTGAAAGGACTTGAAGTTTGACACCTGTCTAGGCATCAACATCGCTGAGACTGGGATATTGCCAGGAGCAAATCATCATTTTCCTTGAGAGAACTTGAAATTTGATACCTTTTTAGGCATCAGCATCGCTACGAATGGAATATTGTCAGGAGAGACTCATCATTTGCCTTTGTTGATTTGAACAAAGGTGGATTAGCAAACAGGGTCAGGATCCTGTCGACTAAGACTTTTTGATTTTATGAGCCGTAAGGGTCTCATAAAGGTATTTCTCCCTACGAGTCGTGAGGATCTCGTAGGTGTATTTTCTCCTTAGGAATCATGGGGATTCCTAAGTGTGTTGCTTCTTGCAAGTCGTAAGGATCTTTCAAGAGTGTTTTCTCCTTATAAGTCGAGAGGACTTACAAGTGTCGTTCACCATATGGGTACATTTCTTGCTATTGGTGGAACTTGGTGGGAGAATATTTATTATTCCCATAGATTGTATACAAAGGTCAATATTGGACCGTCTGTAGGGCAACTTGGGGGATATGACGGCTTAAGAACAGGTTCAGATCCCTATAGCTTAAGGCTTTTGAATCTTATGAGCCGTGAGGGTCTCATAAGGGGAATTCTCCCTACGAGTTGTGAGGATCCCATAAGTGTAATCTCTCCTTAAGAATCGTAGGGATTCCTAAGTGTGTTTCTCCTCTGTGAGTCGTAAGGATCCCACGCAGGTATTTTCTCCTCACAAATTTGAGAAGATTTTTTTAAGTGCACATGAATTTACGAGTTTGCGTCCTATTCGGGTTTTCACAAACTCGCTGGCAGTACTGCTGTTTTTACTCACGGCGCCCTTTTAGGTTTTCATCCGTTCCCATTTCACTTGTGGACATACCGTTTTTTTTTTTGAAATTCTCGAAAGAAGTTTCGTTTTAGGTGACCTATCTGTTTGCCGGTGGGATTTGGGGGTGGCTTCATCACTGGAGTAGCTGTGTAGCCAGTGGGACTTGAATTGCAACCTTCACCGTTAGGACTTTGATTGCAATATAGATCTCATGGGAGTGGATCGCCGTATTTGTGACGATGCGCTAGTTTAGAGACGTTCTGGTTTGTTGTTAGTTTAAGGACTTCTTAGTCCGAAGTCTCCATATTTGAGGCGGGGTTCTATTTAGGGACATCCCGGTCCGTTGTTAGTTTAGGAACATCTCGGTCCGATGTCTCCATATTTGAGGTGAGGTTCTAGTTTAGGGACATTCCGGTCCGATGTTAGTTTAGGGACTTTTCGGTCTGATGTCTCCATATTTGAGGCAAGGTTCTAGTTTAAGGACATCTCGATCCGTTGTTAGTTTAGGGACTTCTCGGTCCGATGTCGCGATATTTGAGGTGAGGTTCTAGTTTAAGGACATCTCGATCCGTTGTTAGTGTAGGGACTTCTCGGTCCGATGTCGCTCTATTTGAGGTGAGGTTCTAGTTTAGGGACATCTCGGTCCGTTGTTAGTATAGGGACTTCTCGGTCCGATATCGCCATATTTGAGGAGAGGTTCTAGTTTAGGGACATCTCGGTCTGATGTCGCCATATTTGAGGCGAAGTTCTAATTTAGGGACATCTCGGTCCGCTGTTAGTTTACGGACTTCTCGTCTGTTGTTAGTTTAGGGACTTCTCGGTCTAATATCACCATATTTGAGGCGATGGAGCATTTTGTATACTATTCTCAGAGTTCTGACTCAGGAAGATAGCAAGTGTACACAAGCGTCATCATCTATCATAGATCTAAGTCGTGACTCGTTAAGCGTGGTATTTTTTGAGGAATCGGCCGTTTATTGGCCAGAAGGGTCTTTCGCCATGCATATCCATGAGTAGGTAAGCTCCACCTTGGTAGACTTTGTCTATGATGTACGGGCCTTCATAGTTTGGCACGAATTTCCCTCGATTTGTACGATTAGGGATCATTGGTCTTTTAACGTCTAGCACGAGTTCGCCTTGGTAGAACATTCTCGGCCTGGTCAGCTTTTCGTATGACCGTGTCATCCTTGCCTTATAAACCTCCAGGTTTTGCAATGCTATAAGACAGCTTCATCAAGGGCATCAAGTTCCTCAAGCCGAAGATGAGCATTTCTTTATCCGTCAGCTCGTATCGAACTACTACTCATAGAGAAAGAAGTTTTATTTCTAGGGGAAGCACTGCTTCTGTGCCGAATACTAACACGTATGGTGTTGTTTGGTGGCTGTTTTGAACGTTGTTCAGAGAGCTTCGTGCAACCTTTCATGCCAGTCTTTTTTGTTTCTAGACACTATTTTCTTTATAATCTTTGTCAAGGTCTTGTTGAAAGCTTCAGCTAGACCGTTGGCACGAAGATTATAGACTGAAGAGTATCTCCAGTCTATTTTGTTAGTTATGTATATGCCCTAGAGGCCATTGTTGTACATATGATGTAGATTATAATGGATGCTTGGATATATATAGAGAGGACTTTCTTGCTCGTCATGATAGTATGCTATTTGGTTTCACTTTAACTTAACATGTTGACTTGTATTTGTTTACTGTCTTACTCTCACATATTGATAAAGCCCTTAGGATCTGTACTCGACTACTGGGATTATGATGAGATCATACCAGTGGGGCCACGATAGTCGATGAGTATATCCTATAACTGTTCCTAGTCGAGGGTATATCGAGACAGGGCATCGATACACCAGAGTAGACTAGCGTATACGCATCTTGACCCATATGATGGGCGATGGATGATCCCATAT
Organism: Agapanthus africanus; assembly: GCA_030015575.1. Lineage (NCBI taxonomy): Eukaryota > Viridiplantae > Streptophyta > Magnoliopsida > Asparagales > Amaryllidaceae > Agapanthus > Agapanthus africanus. The sequence continues at coordinate 400,382,890 of CM057349.1, read as the reverse complement.
CCATCGGTGTTTGACATCAAGGATGGTGTACGGGTGCTCAGTGGAGACTGGGTACACTGGACGGACTCGCCGAGAACTCCCAGATGGTGATATACCACACGTCAGATGGCAGTTCTCCGGTGACACTGGTACAGGGTAGTCTGTAGACCCGAGATCGTCATAGAATCTTGTGTGATTCCCACTGTGCTTTGATTTCCACCTTACCACGTATAAGAGGGCGTGCAAAACGGTGGCTTTTTGGTGCAGTCCCGAATCACATGGAGGCAATGAGCGATAGGAGGGGATTCGTCTCTCCCGGTATAGGGAGTAGTTGTTGTGCTCTGTTCGATTGGCTATAACTAGAAGTCCCTGGTCAGGGCTGATATAGAGATTTACTGGTAAGTGTTACCAGTAGTTTCTCGACCAGTTATGAGCCTCACATCGACACGACTTATCGGTTAATGGGGTCTGACGTATACCACCCCTAGACTACATATACAACATATCAGACGAAGAGACTGGACTGTACAGGAGTGTTACTGATTGGATTTGCAGGAGAATGGAAAGGCTAGCTTGTTGATCTTTTGATCGCTCAATACCTGGGTTGCTGTTACGTTTAGCTGACCGCTTGCAGCTTGTGGGTGTTTGATATGATCATCACCTGCTACCGGTGTATTGACGATTCTTTAGAGTCCTACACAGAGGTTTCTTGACTCAGGCAAAACGGAGTAGGGGCACATATGTGATATGTGCACGACCGAGGTGTAAGTGCACGGCGGCGCCACGGCCGTCAATCCGAGGCCAAAATGCGGAAACGCTAATTTACTTTAACTTTTGAACCGGCACCACCGCGCACAAAAATCCCGGATCGGGCCATTAATCTAACCCTAGCTAACTAAAGAACGGGTAGAGAGATATACCGAGCGATCCGTGTCCTTCGGTCTTCTCGTCGTCGTCCCGATCTCCTCGCGGAATCTCCGGTCTCCACCACGTCGTCGGAAAGGCACCACATCCTGGCTTCTTTTATGGGCTCCCACCTCTGGACCGAGACAACTCGGGCACGAAGTTGGCGAGTCGACGTGACCAAGAATTGCTGTAGAATGTAGTGTAGTGCTATGTCTCATTGGGGTTACTAGAAGTTGCCTTTTGAGTAGAGGAATGAGATATGCTTTGGAGATGAGCTAAGGGGTTTTTAACAAGCCAAAGAGATGAAAAACCCCACACTAAAAATTTGGGACAGCCCCCATGAATGTGGCCGGCCTCTCATGAGCCCATGGGAGAGAATGGAGAGTCTCCTAATGAAACAGAGTGAGCTCCAACATAATGCAAGAGAGAGAAAAGGTGATCATGAAAAAAAATCATCACCAATCAAAACCAACACTCCACCAACCTCATCATAACCCATCACCATCACAAAAGTCAAGCAATGACGAGAAGAAGAAGTCAAATGGTGGTAGAATTATCATGATACAATAATATGCAAAGACCACCCTCCAAAATGCCAACTTGCATAAATGCAAATAAGCCGTCCTCCACCAATCTTCAGCCAATGAAAGATACAAAGAAAATGGCCGAAACGGAAAGCAGACTGGCAACTTCAGAAAACTGATCCCGTAATAAATTATAGGAAAACCCCGCTACTGTATATACATACCCGCATTTGTATTCGAAATACAAATGCAATGAGACAAAATCTACACTGTACAATACTAGGATCCGGTTTAAACCAAAGCCCGCTAGTATTATCCGTCCGATCATGATCCATGCAATACCTCACATATCTGATCGAACCCTGCCATATCTCCATACGGGCTCTACAGCGTTTCGCCCGAAACTTGAGAAAACGGTCTGTGGGGGACTCTAAAGACTCGTCAACACTTTGGTTGTGGATTTAACCACTAGCACGTCAGAGGTATTAGCCTATATATAACGGGCTACCAGGTATTGACCAAAAGGGACGTCGATGAGCGAACTCATCCTGACACCCTACTGAGCCTGTCAGTGACAATATCCGTACAGTCCGGTCCGTTCGTCTATGAGCATCGCATGGCGGGCCTAGGGGGTTGGTAAAAGTCAGACCCCCAAAAGCGGTACAAGTCGTGTCGGAGTGTAACCCAGAACACCCTGAGATACTACTGGAATACCTACCAGTAAATCTCCTGCCTCGGCCAAGGACTTCGTGTAATGGCTCTCCTAGACACAGCGCAACCTCACCCCCAATACAGGGAGAGAAGAACCCCTGCAGATCCGCTCACTGCCTCCATGTGGCTCGGGACTGTACCCAACTAAAACCTGTTTGCATGTCTCCTATGGCGTGGTAGGGTAGTAATCAAAGTACTGTGGAAACTCACACGAGACAAATGACGATCTCAGGTCGATGAACTAATCTGTACACATGTCACCAGGGAACTGCTATCTGACGTCTGGTATAATCCCAACTAGCAGGTTCCCGGCGAGTCCTGTCCGGTGTACTCATAACCCAATGAGCACCTGTATACATCTTAGGTGAACCAACTGACACCAGTGGCTTGTGAGACCGGCCACCGCCCCTCGTCGGGGTCTCGACTGTATACACTAGTCTACTCTGGAGTATCGATGCCCTATCTCGAAACTCCCACAACTAGGGACCTTTCAAGGATGTGCTTATAGACTACCAGCTCTCACGTATATGATCGCCCTCATACTGCTGGCAGTCAAGCAAGAATCCTAGGGGCTCTATCAACGTGTAATAGTGATCTGTAAGGTCACCTAAAGCAGTACACGATGATAAAGGTAAACCAGATAGCATACTGTCATCTTGAGTAAGACTGTCCTACCGGGATAGGTCCTCCCTCAATCATTGCAATCACATGCCTCTGATCCAATAATTGACTCTGAGGGCACTATCTCTAACAATCTCCTACTTGCACTCAAGGCTAATTATTGCGATGTCGCATACTCACAGCCCGTGTGATACCGAACACCCAACTCCTCTACTAGTCAGTCTCACAAAGCCCATTTGCGAAACTATTGCGTTCGAGGAATAGCCTCAGTGAGTGGATCCGCCTTTATGTTTCCTTCTATGTCTCACTATATCTCATGTTCGCGGAGAAAGCCATCTCCCGAAATGAGCAATACCTGTCTTAGAATGTGTCTGGATGTCTGATGGGACCTAGCTCATAAATGAACTCCAAATCCAAACTTCTTAGACTGTATTGTCAACTGAACTTAATCAGTATCCTGCGTCATACCTCCCTCAGTATCCCCTTGGACCACCTGTCCAAAATACTGCCCCTCGCCAGAAGGAAAACTATAACTCTGACAACCTCTCTGTCATCCAGGTCACCTTGGAAGCATGGAATGATAACCGTCTCCCGAATGAGGCTGTCGTTATCATATCCCTAAAACATCCACTTATGTTCTAAAACTGCTTCCGACTGTTTCTCTAGGATTGGATCAATATCAACTTATTGCATCTATTGCAAAAACAACATCTGGTGTGGTACTTGACATCTCATGATTGACTCAATTGCCTAAGCAAGTGGTCTACCGATGATGCACATCCCTCTCCCCTTTAGTCTATAAGACAACTTTAGAGAGGGGTGACTCCATTACCTGCAGGTATACTACCGTGCCAGGGGTCGTCCATTCTAAATACTCTTAGAATGCTGTCTAAGTACCCAGATTGGGAAACTATCCAAATCTAGATCTAAAAGCTATAGATCCAGTAACCAGAATGTCTTGATATTATATCCAAGTCCCATGTAGAGAAACGACTGTGTAACAACCAAAGTATAACCGATTGTAGTATAGGAATATCACTTCCTACTCTGTGTATGTCATCCAAATACCAAGACATCATACGCTACTACCTTCTTAACAGATCCATCCCCTATTCTGATGAAGTCAAACCTATAACTGTCACATCAGAAATAGATGATCTATCTCCGCTATATCTGCTTTAGTCTATAAATAGACATAAGCCACTTGTCCACCAATGCTTCCGCTGCTCCCACTGACTACGACAACCCTCTGGCAGAGTCATATAGACGACACTTCTAAAGCCAGTTTAGAACGACGCTATACTCATCCTCCTGCCGGGTCTCACAGTCTCGAACAACAGCAATGGCAAGTCTGGGTAAACAAGAACCTCCCTGTCACCGTCCTTGAGGCTACCAGAGTACCTCTCGGGTGCCTGAGGTTACCCACCTTATCTGCGGAGTGGCCAATGGAATGTCAAACCAGATTGAATCTTTAGGTTCTTATCAAATTTTCAGTAATCGTTTGCGGTTCTGGAATCACTTCCAGTTCTACCATACTCCCACTACTGTTTTCTGAAGAAATACATTTTTATTAAAACTGTGGTGAGTCAAGAACAATATCACTATTGATCTTCCAGATGGTAGAAAGTCAACCCTCCTCATAGCCTGGGTCAACCCACAAACAGCCATTATAGAAACGTGCCTTGAGTTATCCAGAGTCTGGTTTTAAGCATAAGCCGGACAACTTCCCGTACCTTAACAATGTCAAGATATGAACTGTTCTATATCCAATATAGAAACAGAGGCACTGATTTAATTGAACCAGATTCAAATCATGCAGCTGTCTCCAGTGCATGTCAATTAAATGGAAAGAGGCCGATCAGCGTTACTCAGCTTAGGAATGCTTCCAATTATGAGTAACCTGAAAGAGAAGAAAGTTCTCTTAATCATTACTATCAACTGAATACCACACACAAGTATCTACATCTTCGATCACCTTGAAGAATCCCGATACTTGCAACACCTGGTTCACTACTCTATTCTTATACCTATAACTTCTCAAAAGTCGGACCTTGTGTTTCTACGAAACACATGTTTAAGAACCAGAGAAGTCACAAGTAAACAGAATCTAGTACGAGTACCAACCCCTCTGTCCTAATGGACACTGGACAACATACAATACTCTATATAAGTCCCTTGAGTCTGATAACTCAATCCCTGTGTGTCGTAGGCTGAAAACTGTACCTATGGTCAAGAAGAATTACACCGCTATTTAATGCTCCTTACCTAACCATCCACTGATATAGGTAAATGTCATAGACATAATTTCAAAAGGTATATCTCACTCTATGAAAATAGACGTACAGATATATCAATTTGAAATTGGTGCATAACAGCGGATATTCAAAACCAAATATTTGTCGCCCGGCAAACAACCCAGGTGACTTCCTCTAATATCACCGATTATAACGAATCCCGATATAATGAGGATGATCACCCAATTCCCAATAACTTACTCCCACTCATCATCTGCAAAACCATACAGATGTGAGAATCATACCTGGTAAATACATACCCTGGAGTAAGTATCTAATCGGGAAATCAGTTTTCCTTTAACAGTACACAGTGAAACTGAAACATTGAAATGTTTTGATGGGGTATCCCGGTATTCCTAGTAATGTCTCTTCCATTATCTAGATTCACAACTGTAACCGTATAATTCTTTGCCACCTCTCCAAATCCCTTTATATGTCTTTAGTCGTTACCTTCTGCACACCCCTTTAAGCCAAATGGTTTTCTTCCTTCCCTACCGTTCGGCACCAGCCTATGGTTTGGAAGAAGACTATCCAATAAGCATAATGGGTGTACTGTCCTAATCCTAGGAGCGCTCGCAATGCGAGAGAAGGTGAAGATAAAAGACAACCGAATAAACCTTATTCCTATTTCTCCTGAACCAGAATCCATCCCCAAACTGGAACAAGTTCCTTTCGAGTTTGTATATAACCATACGATGGAGTATCCAATAAACTGTGGATCTTCGTAGTGATACGGAGTGTTCTGGAGAAATACAAAGGTGATTTAGGATTGACGAATAAATACTTGGTTTGGTCATGAATAGCAGTCGCAATTTACTTTGCCCTCTTACTAATCCCTTGATATGTCTTTACTTAATACCTTCTGTACACCATCGTTATGCTAATTGGTTTTCTTCGTTCCCCAACGTTCGGCACCAGCCTAAGGTTTGGAAGAAGACTATCCAATTTGCATAATAGGTGTACTATCTCCTAATCCTAGGAGTACTCGCAACCTGAGAGAAGGTAAAAGGAAAAGACAACTGAATAGTCATATTCGTTTCCTCCAGAACCGGAAACCATCCTCGAATAAATTCCTTCGAGTTCGTATATAACCATAAGATGGTTTTGTCCAATGGAAGTGGACGTTCGTAGTAATACGGGGTGTCCTGGAGAAAAGGGTTAAAGTAGGAGTGGCAATGAGGTATGCAATTCTGACAATCCGAAAGCTACTGTTTAAGAAGGTTCGGTTAATCTTGGTCACTGAGTCATAGTCTAGGGTCGGGTCATGGTCGCTACCAGAGAGAGAGAGAGAGAAAAGAAACACTCAGCTTGCTCTCTAACCTAGATCAGAATGGTTACCAATTTATCTAATCAGGAAACGTCCCACCGTACCGTCAAATTCTCCTCTAAACCTAAAAGAAGAATTAGTCGGGATCACCCGAGGAGTAAACCAACTCATCAGTGGGAATCGGGATCCGACTATCATCGCATGATAACGTGACAGAATCCACTCATGTTATCACACTCCAGAAGTTATGCGCATATCTGGCAAGTTTCAGTTTCTTTAGAAACTCCCGATGTGATTTTTGCCCCATGCTCTTATGACCTTGACGAAGGCCAACATATCATAAGTCACATGTAAAGTTCTACCCGTCATTATCCAGGTTAATTTGAACCCACCCGTACATACCCTTAACGAAGGCCAAAATAGTAGTACGACTGTCCCAAACCAACGCACCTATCTATGCTGCAGAAAAGTAATAAATAGCTACCATACACTATGCCTTGACGAAGGCCAACATATATAGCTTGAATACTAAGTGCTACCTTCCTGAAATGACGGAGGGCTACGAATGGTTTCTGGCGAAAAACCTTTAACGTAATGAACTTGATATCGTTGAAGGAACTGGATAGCTTTTATAAAAATATAGTGGCGAAAACCTTTGCTAAAGAGGTCACTCCCGGTGAAGGGATCTCGGCTCTTTCCCCGTAGAATGAGGTGCAGGATATTCCAACTGAATACCACGATGCAAAGCAAAAGTAAATGACTATAGTGAAGTTATTACCCTGACGCAAACTTCTGTCCAAGGGGTCACTCCCGGTGAAGGGATCTCGGCCCTTGCCTCATCGACTGAGGAGCTGGATATTCATAACCGAATACCACTATGCAAAACAAAAGAGAACGCCCTTGCAATAACAGCTTTTTGAAAAATTGTTCCAACAACATCAGAATAGGTTTGTTTTAGCTTGCATTGATCCGAATCATTGCAGTCCCATCAATTGATTACACCACAAAGAACGAAAATAATGATGTGCGTATATGTCATCCGCATTCGCCACTGGGTCCCGTCATTACCCGTTAGGTTAGTTAACTAACAACAGAGCGGAGACTGGACTAGCGCGGATGCAAAACATATACAACATCTACTAGTATATATATCAATATATAATATTTCGCTCATGGCGTGATAAAATGCAACATCACAGAAATGTAATAAGCATCACAGAACAATACAGATATCTGGGATCCCCGGGTTTCACAGAGCCGCTACTGAAACCCGACGTTCCCCTGGACGTGTGGATAGCCTGTGCAATGAAATTCTAGACCCCTATGGGCGCGTCAAGTTACCCGCCAAAACCTGAAGCGAGGCAGCCCCCTTCAGCAACGTGAATGGACCACCCAGCACTTCAAGGAATCCGGTAACTTAGGCACCCCTCCTGGGTCAACCTGTACCCCCTATGAGTGCGGCGAATAGCCCGCCAATTCTAGGGTAAAGCCCCCTCCATCTCAATGCCATGAGATGCGGGCTCGTTGCCCTCTAGAACCCGGCTATCCGTGCACCCCTCCTTGGGGTAATCCTAGTACAGAAAGTAAAATATACATACAACGGGTACATCGACCTCACCCCGGTCGTGCCCCAAAAGAATAATATACAAATGGGCAGTGACGGCAGTCCACATGTTGGACGCTCGCCCCGCAATATCAAATGTACATAATACAATCAAAACTGTACTAACATTGCATCCAGGCTATCCCCCACGACCAATCCGCAACATCACAGCACAACACAGAACATCAACGTGAATGTCACGTTCGCAAATCCGTCTAAAAGGGCTATAGCAGTTAGACAGGATTTACCGATCAAGTGACATTCACGGTCGCAGATATAATGTAAATACTGTGAACTAATGTGTTTAAAATTTTCGATCGATCAAATATACCCAAGTGGGCTCCAAGCACTATTGTAGCACTCACAGAAAATCTGGGCCCAAAAAGAATGTTCCAAAAACCCTATTTTCAAGTCAGAAACTCTCTGTGAAAATTTGGTCCAATGAACAGTCAATCCTGTGGCGGAACCGCGGCCAATGCGTGGGTTTGGCCGCGGTTCCGCGGTGATATGGTGACGTCACGCGACCAATTTTTCTCAGACTGCTTAGAATTCCCTGCACATGTTTCTGCAATGTACTGAAAAAATTTTGGAGCTAAAAAAATTTCAACAGAAACCGATGCAAATGAAAATACGGTTTTTGGAAAATCCGATCGATCAAACTTGTAAACACGTTAGACCAAGCTAGACTAGGTTAATGGTGTGGCTCTGATACCAGTGTAAGTGCACGGCGGCGCCCCGGCCGTCAATCCGAGGCCAAAATGCGAAAACGCTAATTTACTTTAACTTTTGAACCGGCACCACCGCGCACAAAAATCCCGGATCGGGCCATTAATCTAATCCCAGCTAACTAAAGAATGGGTAGAGAGATATACCGAGCGATCTGTGTCCTTCGGTCTTCTCGTCATCGTCCCGATCTCCCCGCGGAATCTCCGGTCTCCACCACGTCGCCGGAAGGGCACCACATCGCCGGCTTCTTTTACAGGCTCCCACCTCTGGACCGAGACAACTCGGGCACGAAGTTGGCGAGTCGACGTGCCCAAGAATTGCTGTAGAATGTAGTGTAGTGCTATGTCTCATTGGGGTTACTAGAAGTTTCCTTTTGAGTGGAGGAATGAGATGTGCTTTGGAGATGAGCTAAGGGGTTTTTAGCAAGCCAAAAAGATGAAAAACCCCACACTAAAAATTTGGGACAGCCCCCATGAATGTGTCCGGCCTCTCATGAGCCCATGGGAGAGAATGGAGAGTCTCCTAATGAAAAAGAGTGAGCTCCAACATAATGCAAGAGAGAGAAAAGGTGATCATGAAAAGAAATCATCACCAATCAAAACCAACACTCCACACCTCATCATAACCCATTACTATCACAAAAGTCAAGCAATGATGAGAAGAAGAAGTCAAATGGTGGTAGAATTATCATGATACAATAATATGCAAAGACCACCGTCCAAAATGCTTATTTGCACAAATGCAAATAAGCCCTCCTCCACCAATTTTCAGCCAATGAAAGATACAAAGAAAATGGCCGAAATGGAAAGCAGACTGGTAACTTCAGAAAACTGATCCCATAATAAATTACAGGAAAACCCCGCTACTGTATATACATATCCGCATTTGTATTTCGACCGAAATACAAATGCAATGAGACAAAATCTACACTGTACAATACTAGGATCCGGCTTAAACCAAAGCCCGCTAGTATTATCCGTCCGATCATGATCCGTGCAATACCGCACGTATCTGATCGAACCCTGCCATATCTCCATACGGCCTCTACAGCGTTTCGCCTGAAACTTGAGAAAACGGTCTGTGGGGGACTCTAAAGACTCGTCAATACTTTGGTTGTGGATTTAACCACTAGCACGTCAGAGGTATCAGCCATACGTGACGGGCCACCAGCTATTGACCAAAAGGGACGTCGATGAGCGAACTCATCCTGACACCCTACTGAGCCTGTCAGTGACAATATCCGTACATTCCGGTCCGTTCGTCTATGTGCATCACATGGCGGGCCTAGAGGGTTGGTAAAAGTCAGACCCCCAAAAACGGTACAAGTCGTGTCGGAGTGTAGCCCAGAACACCCTGAGATACTACTGGAATACCTACCAGTAAATCTCCTGCCTTGGCCAAGGACTTTGTATAATGGCTCTCCTAGACACAGCGTGACCTCACCCCCAATACCGGGAAAGACGAACCCTGCAGATCCGCTCACTGCCTCCATGTGGCTCGGGACTGTACCCAACTAAAACCTGTTTGCAAGTCTCCTTTGAGCGTGGTAGGGTAGTAATCAAAGTACAGTGGGAACTCACACGAGAAAAATGACGATCTCAGGTCGATGAACTAACATGTACACATGTCACCAGGGAACTGCTATCTAACGTCTGGTATAATCCCAAATAGAAGGTTCCCGGCGAGTCCTGTCCGGTGTATTCATAACCCAATGAGCACCTGTATACATCTTAGGTGAACCAACTGACACCAGTGACTTGTGAGACCGGCCACCGCCCCTCGTCGGGGTCTCGACTGTATACACTATTATACTCTGGAGTATCGATGCCCTATCTCGAAACTCCCACGACTTGAGACCTTTTAAGGATGTGCTTATAGACTACCAGCTCTCACGTATATGATCGCCTTCATACTGCTGGCAGTCAAGCAAGAATCCTAGAGGCTCTATCAACATGTAATAGCGACCTGTAAGGTCACCTAAAGCAGTACACGATGATAAAGGTAAACCAGATAGCATACTATCATCTTGAATAAGACTGTCCTACCGGGATCGGTCCTCCCTCAATCATTGCAATCACATGCCTGTGATCCAATAATTGACTCTGAGGGCACTATCTCCAACACGAGGATAATGCGATATGAGATACCGTATTATATTCTCGCGATATTTAGATATGAGCCGGGTCATCGGATCAAGTGTTGATTCGATGAATCGGTACATGATATATTAGTCGGTTATGTTCGATATAGCCGGATTTTCGGATCAAGTGTTGATTCGATAATTTAATGTATAATAATATATATGATATATTGCATACATTATCTAATATTGGCTCACTTTATTATTTCATTTTCTCACCAGATAATACATTGATATATATGCGATATATATTAATTGTATTATTTTCTATTGTTACAAATATATAATATATATGTGATATATATTATTGTAACATGATATGATTACTAATGCAACTTGTTTAGTGGAGATTAAACAAGATTAGGGTTTGATTTGGGTTAGTTCTTTCTTGCACCTTCTAGAATGATTTCTTTTGTCATGAGTTAGATATTATGGTTGATATTTTCTAATGACTCATTGTTTTAACTCAACCTAAACCCTAGCCCTAGTTATTTCTCTACATGAGTTATCCTTGTCATTCTTGACCATGGTTGCATTATTATTCATATATCATTTCATTATTCATCGAAAAAGGTTTTAATTGATTTATCATCTTCTTCAACCTTGAGCTTTGAGAAAGCTTACTAGGTTTTCATTTTGTGAGAATTTGAGATAAAAAGAAAGCATAAATACTACTCCATCATCCTCATCTAATCTAGCCAATTAGATTAGCGTGTTCACCTCATTAGAGTGAGAGAGCTTGAGTTATAGATACTTCGACGTAGATCATCGGAGAAAAGGAACACTACAAGCTAGCATGGATCATTCGAGTCGGAGAGCCTCTCTTGAGTCCGGGAGATCGTGGATCGCGGCGAAAGGACTTCTACTCGGAGCTTATGAAGCGAAGGAGTAGACTACAAAGGTTGTAATCCCTCACTTTTAGTTGTAAAGATGTTTACTTGCATGTTAAACCCTAATAATCTAGCAAAGATCCCGGTTTTGGGTCATTCGGTACGTCTAAATTTTTATTCGGGTATGGTTGATACCTTATAGACCTTCATAAGAGTGCCTAGGAACCCTACAGTGGTATCAGAGCCTAGCCAGAGCATTAGACAACGTGTATACGAAGTTAAAACTCCGATCGAACCCCGAAACGTCGATTTGACCCCCTCTGGACATTTTTTTAAAATGTGATTTTTTCTGTATTAAAAATACCTAAAAATCCAGCAGGGAATTATAAGCTTCACTATGAAAAACGAGGAGGTAAACCGTACGGACCACCGCGGAACCGCGGCGGTACCTTGCTTGTGCCGCGGATCCGCGGCCGTACAGTAGGGTTTGACTTTTCTTTTGGCACAGTAATGACCGTAGCTGCTAGTTCATATTTCTGGGTATTTTTAATCTGACTCAAGTGTTGAGTGTTCTGGGGATTATTTTGTATTCGTTGATTCAATCGGAAAATTTAATTTCGTTATGTTTTCGGGATATTTAGAAACTGTTAAAATGTTCGAACGAATATCATTAACTCTTTTTTTCCCGGCACGAAAAACATTCAAGTGTTGAATTTTTCTTGGGTTTAAATCTTTCGGAAAAACATGCAAGTAATGCGGTGGCCCCTCTAGAAGAACACAAAGCTTAACTCGATTAGGTGACCATCTGAACCGCTTCTAAACCTTAGGGTTTGGGGCAGTACGACGTGCCACATGTGAGGCGTTGGCTTGACCCTTCTACGGCTGGACCATCGGTACTGTGCCATATTCTGGAATTATTTGAACTCCGCTCAAGTGTTGAGCTATTTAGGAAATCTTGGGTATTTGATTATCCGATCAGAAAGTTTAATACTGTCTATTTATCTGGAATGTGATACAATATGTGGAATTCATATAGTTAGGCATGAAATGCGAAGTATGTGATATTTCGGATTTATGATGTCTAAAATGATTGTGGATTCCAAATGTTGTAGTTTTACAATTTCTTTTCTGTGACCGTAAGTGTAGTATGTAGTTGTATTGCCGGTTTTTGTTGCTATACATCAAGGACGATCGGTGTATGCATACTTACTTACGTTGATGAAATGTGATATTATGTGCTGCTGTGATATGTTATATTGGATCGTCGTGTTCTGAATAGCCAGGGGTTTTATGTGAGATGAGCGTTTTTATTTTCATTCATGTAAAATTCATTTGTATGTAATATTCTTTTATTGGGGCACTTCCGGGATGAGGTTGATATCACCAGTGTATATTATTTATTTTTCCGCATTAGGTAGACCCAAGGAGGGGAGCACAAGTAACCGGGTTCTAGGGTCCAGTGGGAGGCCATTGATTGTTTTGAAAAAGTGTTTGTAGAATAACCGCAATCAGAACGGTGTCGTGCGTAGCTAGACCGAGGTGAGTACGGGTCGTCCTCTGGGAAACGTGGAACCTTTTACTCTTACTTTAGACGTGTTGAAAAAGAGAGGAGAGATAATGAATATTGTAGAATGGTTGTAGGATCTAGATCTACGTTAAACACGGATGCAAAATATAGATCTAGATTAACTATGGATGTAAGTTTATATAAGAAGAGGGCTTGTAGGGTTCATTAGGATTTAGTAGTTATGGATGATTAATTAAAAATTACTCTTTCTATCCTTAATAGATTTAAAACTAGAACGACAGTGATGCATGTAGATTAGGCTTTCTGGAGAGAAAAGGAATCACACTCTTAACCCCTATCCCGACACGGAACTCCGTTCATATCTAGCTTTTACCAAAATAATCATTAATCTAATCTCTAATCGCGGTCGAGACTAACAATGAATTGGTAATGCGCCCGATTAGGATGTTATTGATTCTTTTGATAAAGTTTATAAACTTTATAGGACGTAAAAAGAGTTTTAAGGATCTTCATCATCCATTAACCTACCCTAATCCTACGAACCCTAACAAGCGGAGAATTACTCGCGCATATTGGGAGAAAAAGATATGGAGAGAGAATTCATAATGAAACTACAAAGAAATAGAATAAGAAAAAGAACTACCTTTATTAATCAACAAAACTCATTACACTTTGTTTCCTTAGAAAATGATTACAAATACTAGTTTGCTTCTCGATCTCTTCTAAGGAGGTAGATGAACCGTTGATGATCAGCCTGGATGCATGAGCCGTCTTGGACTTTGTGATCTCGTCGACTTGATGATTTATCCAAGAGGCTCTCGGTCCTTATTTATACTCCAAAAGCCAGAAACTTAGCTTCCTAATTTGGAAGCAAGTAGTTATGATCCTAACAACAAAATTACAGCTCTCAACTCCTCTGGCCCGCGGCGGATCCGCGGCCAACAGGAGGGTTTGGCCGCGGATCTACGTTCTTGTTGTGGATTTGTAGGCTCAATCTTCTACGGCTTCCTCTTGATGACAAGTGTTGATCTTTGAAACCTCTGGAAATTGGAAATCTTTTCTTTGTTTCTGCCAGAATTGATTTCTTAGTTTCCTTTCTTAATTAGGCAGTGTTGGAGATAGTGCCCTCAGAGTCAATTATTGGATCACAGGCACGTGATTGCAATGATTGAGGAAAGACCTATACCGGTAGGACAGTCCTACTCAAGATGATAGTATGCTATCTGGTTTATCTTTATCATCGTGTACTGCTTTATTACAGGTCACTATTGCGCGTTGGTAGAGCCCTTAGGATTCTTGCTTGACGGCCAGCAGTATGATGGTGATCATATACGTGGGAGCTGGGGTCTATAAGCACATTCTTAAAAGGTCCCTAGTCATGGGAGTTTTCGAGACAGGGCATCGATACTCCAGAGTAGACTAGTGTATACAGTCGAGACCCCGACGAGGGGCGGTGGCCGGTCTCACAAGCCACTGGTGTCAGTTGGTTCACCTAAGATGTATACAGGTGCTTATTGGGTTATGAGTACACTGGACAGGACTCGCCGGGAACATGCTAGTTGGTCTTATACCTGACGTCAGATAGCATATCCCTGGTGACATGTGTACAGGTTAGTTCATCGACCTGAGATCGTCATTTGTCTCGTGTGAGTTCCCACTGTACTTTGATTACTACCCTACCACGGCTCAAAGGAGTCGTGTAAACAGGTTTTAGTTAGGTACAGTCCCGAGCCACATGGAGGCAGTGAGCGGATCTGCAGGGGTTCGTCTCTCCCGGTATTGGGGGTGAAGTCGCGCTGTGTCTAGAAGAGCCATTACATGAAGTCCTTGGCCAAGGGAGGAGATTTACTGGTAGGTATTCCAGTATTATCTCAGGGTGTTTTGGGATACACTCCAACACGACTTGTACCGCTTTTGGGGGTCTGACTTTTACCAACCCCCTAGGCCCGCCATGCGATGCTCATAGACGAACGGACCGGACTGTACGGATATTGTCACTGACAGGCTCAGTAGGGTGTCACGATGAGTTCGCTTATCGACCTCCCTTTTGGTCAATACCTGGTAGCCCGTTACGTATGGCTAATACCTCTGACGTGCTAGTGGTTAAATTCACAGCCAAAGTATTGACGAGTCTTTAGAGTCCCCCACAGACAGTTTCTCAAGTTTCGGGCGAAACGCTGTAGAGGCCGTATGGAGATATGGCAGAGTTCGATCATATACGTGCAGTATTGCACGGATCATGATCGGACGGATAATACTAGCGGGCTTTGGTTTAAGCCGGATCCTACTATTGTACAGTGTAGATTTTGTCTCTTTGCATTTGTATTCAGTGGGAATACAAATGCGGGTATGTATATACAGTCGCGGGGTTTTCCTGTAATTTATTACGGGATCAGTTTTTTTAAGTTGCCAGTTTGCATTCCGTTTCGGCCAGTTTTCGTTTGTTCCTTCACGGCCGGATTTTTGTGATGGGAGGGGCTAATTTGCATATTTGCAAATTAGCATTGTGGAGGGGGTTTCTTGTAAATGGATGATTATGATGGTTCAAGCATCTTTTCTTTTTTCCCTCATCATATCCTTTGCATTTATGGTGATTAGTTTTGAAAGGATGGGATTAGAAATAGAAGTGACATTATTATCATCACATTTGTTATGATCACCTCTTGCTTTTACTACACTCACCTCCCTTCATTGCTTTTGCTCTCTCCTCTTCATTCTTATGATGAGGCCGGCCACATTCTTGTGGGAATGGGAGAGATTCATTTTTGGTGTGAGAAATATTTTGGCATCTCATTTTCATTCATGCTAAAAAGAGAGTCCCACTTCAAAGTTCATTTCCACTTTCACTTCCTCATGGCAACTTCAACCCCAATAAAGACAAATGGATTCTACACTTTGCCTACAGCATCCTTGGGTACGTCGACTTGCCAACTTCGTGCTCAAGTTGCCTCGGTCCAGAGGTGGGAGCCCGTAAAAGAACCCGGCGATGTGATGCCCGTTCCGACGAGGAGATGAAGACCGGAGATTCCGCGATGAGATAGGGATGGAGGCCGAAGACCGAAGGACGCGGATCGCTCGGTATAGCTTTCTACCCATTCTCTAGTTTGCTAGCATTAAGTTAATGGCCCGATCCGGGTTTTTAGTACGCGGTAGCGCCGGTTTTAAAGTTTAAAGAAAATTTTCGTTTCCGCATTTTGGCCTCGGAATGACGGCCGGGACGCTGCCGTGCACTTACATTGGTATCAGAGCTACGCCATTAACCTAGTCTAGCTTGCTCTAGCGTGTTTAAAGCTTCGATCGAACAAATATCCCAAAACCGCGATTTCAAGTGCATCAGTTTTCTGTCGATTTTTTTTTTGGCTCGAAAAATTATTTGGAGCATTGCAGAAATACGTGCAGGCAATTCTAAGAGTTCAGCAAAAATTTGGTGGCTTGACTTTACTGTTCCACCGCGGAACCGCGGCCAAACCCATGCATTAGCCGTGGTTCCGCGGTCATAGTGACTCCTTGTAGCACCAAATTTTTACAGAAGGTCTTGGACTTGGAAATGGGGGTTTTGGTATATTCTGTTTGGGCCCAGATTTTCTTTGAGTGCTACAGTTGTGCTTGGGGCCCACTTCGGGAATTTTGGTCCATCGAAAATTTTAAACATGTTAGTTCACGGTATTTACATTATATCTGCGACCGTGAATGTCATTTGATCGGTAAATCCTGTCTAACTGTTATAGCCCTTTTAGATGGATTTGCGAACGTGACATTCACGTTGATGTTCTGTGTTATGCTGTGATGTTGCGGATTTGTCATGGTGGATAACCTGGATACAATGGTAGTACAGTTTGGTTGTATATGTACATTTAATATTGCAGGGTGAGCGTCCGACATGTGGACTGCCGTCACTGCCTATTTGTATATTATTCTTTTGGGGCACGACCGGGCTGAGGTCGATGTACCCGTTGTATGTATATTTTACTTTCTGTACTAGGATTACCCCGCGGAGGGGTGCACGGATAGCCGGGTTCTAGAGGGCAACGGGCCCGCGTCTCATGGCTTTGAGACGGAGGGGGCTTTACTCTAGAATTGGCAGGCTATTCGCTGCACTCGTAGGGGGTATAGGTTGACCCAATGAGGGGTGCACAAGTTACCGAATTCCGTGAAGTGCTGGGTGGTCCATTCACTTTGTTGAAGGGGGCTGCCTCGCTTTAGGTTTTGGCGGGTAACTTGCCGCGCCCGTAGGGGTCTAGGATTTCATTGCACAAGCTATCAACACGACCATGAGAACGTCGGGTTTCAGTAGTGGCTCTATGAAACCCGGGGATCCCAGATATCTGTATTGTTCTGTGATACTTATTACATTTCTGTGATGTTGCATTTTATCACACCTTGAGCGATTATTATATATTGATATATATACTAGTAGATGTTGTATATGTTTTGCATCCGCGCTAGTCCAGTCCCCACTCTGTCGTTAGTTAAGTAACCTAACGGGTGATGACGGGACCCAGTGGCGAATGCGGATGGCATATACGTACATCATTATTTTCGTTCTTTATTGGTGTGATCAATTGATAGGACTGCATTGATTCGGATCAATGCAAGCTAAACAAACCTATTCTGATGTTGTTGGAATATTTTTCAAAAAGCTGTTATTGCAAGGGCATTCTCTTTTGTTTTGCACAGTGGTATTAGGTTATGAATATCCAGCACCTCAGTCGACGAGGCAAGGACCGAGATCCCTTCACCGGGAGTGACCCCTTGGACAGAGGTTTGCGTCAGGGAAATAACTTCACTATAGTCGATTACTTTTGCTATGCATCGTGGTATTCAGTTGGAATATCCTGCACCTCATTCTACGGGGAAAGAGCCGAGATCCCTTCATCGGGAGTGACCTCTTTACTAAAGGTTTTCGCCACTATATTTTTATAAAAGCTATCCGGTTCCTTCAACGATATCAAGTTCATTACGTTAAAGGTTTTTCGCCAAAAACCACTCGTAGCCCTCCGTCATTTCAGTTAAATGTTCAGTAGTATTCAAGCTATGTATTTTGACCTACGCCAAGGCATAGTGATTGGTAGCTACCGGATATTTATCTGTTGCATAGATAGATGCGTTAGTTTGGGACAGTCGTACTACTTTTTGGCCTACGTCAAGGGTATGTACGGGTGGGTTCAAATTAACCTGGATAATGACGGGTAGAACTTGACATGTTACTTATGATATTTTGGCCTACGTCAAGGTCATAAGAGCTTGGGTAAAAATCACATCGGGAGTTTCTAAAGAAACTGAAACTTTCCAGATATGCACATACCTTCTGGAGTGTGATAACGTGAGTGGATTCCATCACGTTATCATGCGATGATAGTTGGATCCCGATTCCCACTGATGAGTTGGTTTACTCCTCTGGTGATCCCGACTAATTCTTCTTTCAGTTTTGGAGGAGAATTTGAGGTTACAGTGGGAGGTTTCCTGATTGGATAAAGTGATAACCATTCTAATCTAGATTAGAGTGCATGCTGAGTGTTTCTATTCTCTCTCTCTTTGGCAGCGACCATGACCCGACCCTAGACTATGACTCAGTGACCAAAATTAACCGAACCTTCTTAAACACTGGCTTTTGGATTTTCTGAGTTGCATACCTCATTGCCACTCCTACTTTTACCATTTTTCTTCAGGATACCCCGTATTACTACGAACGTCCACTTCCATTGGACAAAACCATCGTATGGTTATATACGAACTCGAAGGAATTTATTCGAGGATGGTTTCCGGTTCTGGAGAAAACGAGTAGGACTATTCAGTTATCTTTTCCTTTTACCTTCTCTCAGGTTGCGAGTGCTCCTTGGATTAGGACAGTACACCTATTACGCAAATTGGATAGTCTTCTTCCAAACCATAGGCAGGTGCCGAACGGTAGGGAATGAAGAAAACCAATTAGCCTAAACGGTGTACAGAAGGTATTAAATAAAGACAAATAAAGGGATTAGTAAGAGGGCAAAGTAAATTGCGACTGCTATTCACGACCAAACCAAGTATTTCTTCGTCAATCCTACATCACCTTTGTATTTCTCCAGAACACTCCATATCACTACGAAGATCCACAGTTTATTGGATACTCCATCGTATGGTTATATACTAACTCGAAAGGAACTTGTTCCAGTTCGGTGATGGATTCTGGTTCAGGAGAAATAGGAATAAGGTTTATTCGGTTGTCTTTTATCTTCATCTTCTCTCGCATTGCGAGTGCTCCTAGGATTAGGACAGTTCACCCATTATGCTTATTGGATAGTCTTCTTCCAAACCATAGGCTGGTGCCGAACGGTAGGGAAGGAAGAAAACCATTTGGCCTAAAGCGGTGTGCAGAAAGTAACGACTAAAGACATATAAAGAGATTTGGAGAGATGGCAAAGAATTATACAGTTACAGTTGTGAATCTGATAATGGAAGAGGCATTACTAGGAATACCCGGATACCCCTACGAAACATTTCAATATTTCAGTTTCACTGTGTACTGTTAATAGAAAACTGATTTCCTAGTTAGACACTTGCTCCAGGGTATGCATTTACCAGGTATAATTCTCACATCTGTATGGTTTTACAGATGATGAGTGGGAGTAAGTTATTGAGAATTAGGTGATCATCCTCACTATATCGGAATTCGTTGTAATTGGTGATATTTGAGGAAATCACCTGGGTTGTTTACCGGACGGTAAATATTTGGTTTTGAATATCCGTCGTTACGCACCAATTTTAAATTGATATATCTGTACGTCTATTTTTATAGAGTGAGATATAACTTTTTGAAATTATGTCGGTGACATTTACCTATATCAGTGGATGGTTAGGTAAGGAGTATTAAACAGCGGTGTAATTCTTCTTAACCATAAGTACAGTTTTCAACCTACGACACACAGGGAATGAGTTATTAGACTCAAGGGACTTATACAGAGTATTGTATATTGTCCAGCGTCCATGAGGATAGAGGGGTTGGTTCTCGTACTATATTCGGTTTACTTATGACTTCTCTAGTTTTTAGACAGGTGTTTCGTAGAAACACAGGGTCCAAGTTTTGAGAAGTTATAGGTATGTGGATAAAGTAGAGAACCAGGTGTTGCAAGTATCGGGATTCTTCAAGGTGATCAAAGATGTAGATACTTGTGTATGGTATTCAGTTGATAGTAATGATTAAGAGAACTTGCTTCTCTTTCAGGTTACTCATAATTGGAAGCACTCCTAAGTTGAGTAATGTTGATCGGCATCTCTCCATTTAGTTGACATGCACTGGAGACAGCTGCATGATTTGAATCTGGTTCAATTAAATCAGTGCCTCTGTTTCTGTATTGGATATAGAACAGTTCATATCTTAACGATGTTAAGGTATTGGATTTAGTAAAATGGATTTTTTCAAAAAACAGAAGTGGGAGTATGGAAGAACTGGAAGTGATTCCAAAACCGCAGACGATTACTGAAAATTTGATAAGAACCTAAAGATTCAATCTGGTTTGACATTCCATTGGCCACTCCGCAGATATGGTGGGTAACCTCAAGCACCCGAGAGGTACTCCGGTAGCCTCAAGGACGGTGACAGGGAGGTTCTTGTTTACCCAGACTTGCCATTGCTGTTGTTCCAGCCTGTGAGACCCGGCAGGAGGATGACTATAGCGTCGTTCTAAACTAGATTTAGAAGTGTACGTCTATATGACTCTGCCAGAGGGTTGTCGTAGTCAGTGGGAGCAGCGGAAGCATAGTGGACAAGTGGCTTATGTCTATTCACAAGACTTAAGCAGATATAGCAGAGATAGATCATCTATTTCTGATGTGACAGTCATAGGTTTAACTTTATCAGAATAGGGGATGGATCTGTTAAGAAGGTAGTAGGGTGTGATGTCCTGGTATTTGGATGACATACACAGAGTAGGAAGTGAGTTCCTATACTACGATCGGTTATACTTTGGTTGTCATACGGTGGTTTCTCCACATGGGACTTGGATATGATATCAAGACATTCTAGTTACTGGATCTATGGTTTTAGATCGAGATTTGGGTAGTTTCCCAATCTGGGTACTTAGACAGCATTCTAAAGGTATTTAGAATGGACGACTCCTGGCACGGTAGTGTACCTGCAGGTGATGGAGTCACCCTCTCTAAAGGTGTCTTACAGACTAAAGGGGAGAGGGATGTGCATGATTGGAAGATCACTTGCTTAGGCAATTGAGTCAATCATGAGATGTCAAGTACCATACCAGATGTTGTTCTTGCAGTAGATGCGATAAGTTGATATTGATCCAATCCTGGAGAAACAAACGGAAGCAGTTTTAGAACATAAGTGGATGTTCTAGGGATATGATAACGACAGCCTCATTCGGGAGACGGTTATCATTCCAGGTTTCCAAGGTGACCTGGATGACAGAGTGATTGTCAGAGTTATAGTTTTTCCTCTGATGAGGGGCAGTATTTTGGACAGGTGGGCCAAGCGGATACTGAGGGAGGCATGGCGCAGGATACTGATTGGTTTCAGTTGACGATACAGTCTAAGAAGTCTGGATTTGGAGTTCATTTATGAGCTAGGTCCCATCAGATATCCAGACATATTCTAAGACAGGTAATGCTCATTTCGGGAGATAGCTTTCTCCGCGAACTTGAGATAAAGAGAGACTTAGAAAGAAACATCAGAACGGATCCACTCACTGAGGCTATTCCTCGAACGCATTAGTTTCGCAAACGGGTTTTGTGAGACTGATTAGTAGAGGAGTTAGGTGTTCGGTACCTAAGGGGCTGTGAGTAAGCGACATCGCAATAATTAGCCTTGAGTGCAAGTGGGAGATTGTTGGAGATAGTGCCCTCAGAGTCAATTATTGGATCACAGGCACGTGACTGCAATGATTGAGAGAGGACCTATACCGGTAGGACAGTCTTATTCAAGATGATAGTATGCTATCTGGTTTATCTTTATCATCGTGTACTGCTTTAGGTGACCTTACAGGTCACTATTGTGCGTTGGTAGAGCCCTTAGGATTCTTGCTTGACGGCCAGCAGTATGATGGCGATCATATACGTGGGAGCTGGGGTCTATAAGCACATCCTTAAAAGGTCCCTAGTCGTGGGAGTTTTCGAGACAGGGCATCGATACTCTAGAGTAGACTAGTGTATACAGTCGAGACCCCGATGAGGGGCTGTGGCCGGTATCACAAGCCACTGGTGTCAGTTGGTTCACCTAAGATGTATACAGGTACTCATTGGGTTATGAGTACACTGGACAGGACTCGCCGGGAACATGCTAGTTGGTTTTATACCTAACGTCAGATAGCAGTTCCCTGGTGACATGTGTACAGGTTAGTTCATCGACCTTAGATCGTCATTTGTCTCAAGTGAGTTCCCACTGTACTTTGATTACTACCCTACCACGGCTCAAAGGAGCCGTGCAAACGGGTTTTAGTTGGGTACAGTCCCGAGCCATATGGAGGCAGTGAGCGGATCTGCAAGGGTTCGTCTCTCCCGGTATTGGGGGTGAGGTCGCGCTGTTTCTAGGAGTGCCATTACACGAAGTCCTTGGCCAAGGGAGGAGATTTACTTGTAGGTATTCCAGTATTATCTCAGGGTGTTCTGGGATACACTCCGACACGACTTGTACCGTTTTGGGGGGTCTGACTTTTACCAACCCTCTAGGCCCGCCATGCGATACTCATAAACGAACGGACCGGACTGTACGGATATTGTCACTGACAGGCTCAGTAGGGTGTCAGGATGAGTTCGCTCATCGACCTCCCTTTTGGTCAATACCTGGTAGCCTGTTACGTATGGCTAATACCTCTGACGTGCTAGTGGTTAAATCCACAGCCAAAGTATTGACGAGTCTTTAGAGTCCCCCATAGACAGTTTTCAAGTTTCGGGCGAAACGCAGTAGAGGCCGTATGGAGATATGGCAGGGTTCGATCATATACGTGCGGTATTGCACGGATCATGATCGGACGGATAATACTAGCGGGCTTTGGTTTAAGCCAGATCCTAGTATTGTACAGTGTAGATTTTGTCTCTTTGCATTTGTATTCAGTGGGAATACAAATGCGGGTATGTATATACAGTCGCGGGGTTTTCCTGTAATTTATTACGGGATCAGTTTTTTGAAGTTGCCAGTTTGCATTCTGTTTCGGCCAGTTTTCCTTTGTTCCTTCACTGCCGGATTTTTGTGATGGGAGGGGCTAATTTGCATATTTGCAAATTAGCATTGTGGAGGGGGTTTCTTGTAAATGGATGATTATGATGGTTCAAGCATCTTTTCTTTTTCCCTCATCATATCCTTTGCATTTATGGTGATTAGTTTTGAAAGGATGGGATTAGAAATAGAAGTGACATTATTATCATCACATTTGTTATGACCACCACTTACTTTTACTACACTCACCTCCCTTCATTGCTTTTGCTCTCTCCTCTTCATTCTTATGATGAGGCCGGCCACATTCTTGTGGGGATGGGAGAGATTCATATTTGGTGTGAGAAATATTTTGGCGTCTCATTTTCATTCATGCTAAAAAGAGAGTCCCACTTCAAAGTTCATTTCCACCTTCACTTCCTCATGGCAACTTCAACCCCAATAGAGACAAATGGATTCTACACTTTGCCTACAGCATCCTTGGGTACGTCGACTCGCCAACTTCGTGCTCGAGTTGCCTCGGTCCAGAGGTAGGAGCCCGTAAAAGAACCCGGCGATGTGGTGCCCGTTCCGACTAAGAGATGAAGACCGGAGATTCCGCGAGGAGATCGGGATGGAGGCCGAAGACCGAAGGACACGGATCGCTTGGTATAGCTTTCTACCCATTCTCTAGTTTGCTAGCATTAGGTTAATTGCCCGATCTGGGTTTTTAGTACGCGGTAGCGCCGGTTTTAAAGTTTAAAGAAAAGTTTCGTTTCCACATTTTGGCCTCGGAATGACGGCCGGGGCGCTGCCGTGCACTTACAGGCAGGTTTGCTCTTAACAACTTTGATTCCCTTGATTTTTAGCCCTGAAAAATTCTGCACAATCTCAACAAATAATATTAGTAGTGTTTTGTTTTATTGAGATATTAATTTCACCATTAAGACTTGGTCAATGGTATCTTTGCATACATTTTCCTACCAAATGTTAATTATAATATATTAACACATGAAAAATAGTATTTTTATAGATAAACCTTCATATGTATCATATATTATAATAAACACCTTTTCTAGTATAGAAATAGTAGGAAAAATGTAATAACAAATGTGCAGTTTTATCAACTGAACAAATACCCCCAAACTTATCTTTGATCGTCCCGAGCAAACTAGTTTATTCAAGAGAAGGAGAAAAAGAAAGGAGAAAACTAAGCACACTTTCGTAGGCAAACACGATTGCACTGAGCATGTGCAACAAACCGTTAAACCTCTAGGTGTCCCTAGTAGGAGGAGTGTTGTCTCCTGAGGGTTTTCAGCGGATTACACCCACAAAATCCTATAATAAAAGAAAGATGATGAAATTTACATATAAAGATAAGAACCATAAAAGAAATACTTTGAAAATTTAGAGTTTCCAACTACACTACCTTTTCAGTTGTCATGAGCCATATCTTAATAGTCATGAAAAGATGTTAGAAATCACATCATCCCTCAATAAAATATCGTCTTTATTCTTCATTCCTACCTTTAATCCAAACATCGATCATATAACCTTTCATGTATGTAATGGACATCCCTACACTCGGAGAATTTAATTCAAGCTATCATACTCTTGTCCATCTACCTCAGTACTTTTTAATTTGATGAATATTTATGGATTTTCTCACACATTTTCATGCGACTGTTAATACTTCTTGAGGTACTAACCGACCGATTACTTATGTACTTGCTGATTAGGTGAGAGTATTTTCCTCGTCTTGCACCACCTAAGGCTTAGTAGTGACTCCCAAACCAGTTGGTCTAAGGCACTAGGTGATGAAGCACGCTTGCTATATTTTTTTTTATTGCTGCCTTGGCGATAACAAAACAAGTGTTCATTTTTTTTCTTTTCACCATTTTTATATTTTCTTCATTTTTTTATTTCCTTCATACTTCGGCTTTAGACAAGAGCATTTCAAGGTATCCTCTACTATCCCGAGTTTCAAGACGTGTGTAAGTGAATATAGTAGGGTATCAACATTCAAATGTTTGGCTTCCAGAATAGAAACTATTTTTCAGACTTATTTTTATCCTCAGATTAGTGACTTCCTTCATCTTACTAACCCTTGGGACAACAGCTCATAACTACTTATTACCAGTTCGTTTAAGAAAATTTCTAAATTTCTTGGTTTTCTTAAACTATTCCTATCTTTTGGATTTAATTTTTCACTTTCTACTCTTTTGTTATAAAAGAAAATTTTTAAATTTTTTTTTTGAAAATGTTGTGCTTATGCAAAATATGATGCTAATTGATGTGTAAATAAGCACAAACCTCCGCCAAACCTGTTTACAGCAGTGTCCTCACTAATGTCAACCGTTAAGCTCAAAAAACCTGTAGACTTGGGAGAAAAAAGGGGACAAGAAATAATGCATGTGAAGTCCTCCCCCAAACTTATTTTTGGCTCACAATCTTATAAAAATTCTTTTTCTTTCAAGAGCTAAAATATACCCCCCCCAAACTTGAGTTAAACAATGTTAATCTTTTAAAATCACACGAGGGGTCAAGGTTATTGGTCAATGCCAAGCTTTGCAAAGACCGAAGGTCAACACCAACCATTCAAAAATTTTATCGATGAAGTACCAAGGTTGGTAGAAGAACATGTCACCTTCCGATGTGAAGAAGTGGAGAGGTGATAAGAGGTGTAATGGAAAAGGATTGCGTCTCAATTTGGAGAGACGACACAGTGATTGTAATGATAGATTACTCGCATTATCATGATTGTCCAGAAGAAGGGGTGGAGGTTCAATTTCTTTATCTTTGAGTTGATTTATCTCAACACCCGTATCTTTTAGAAATGCGAGTTCATCAGCGAAAATTTCCTCAAAGCTTTCATCGATACCCCGAAGAATAATGTCATCAGGAAAAACAGGGTAATCGTCAGACTCTATAAAAAGTTCCTCATCAGCGTTAGATGTTGACCCAGACAACTCGGTGGAAGAGTCCGTGTATGTATAATACATGGTTGGGTCAAACAACAACATATGAAAAGAGTCAGTATCATGAGGTTGATCAAATTCGCTGCTGTCGACATCCATTAATTCAACAGAACACACATGAGCATATGGTTCGGAGGGTTCACTTCCCAACTTGTAAATATTAAGCTCAATTGACTTCTTTCCAAAGGATAGGGTCATAGAGCCGTTTCTACAATTGATTACTGCGTTGGAAGTTGCTAGGAAGGGTCGACCGAGTATCACCGGAATTTGATTGCGTGGGTTTGCCACAGGCTGTGTATCTAAAACAATAAAGTCCAAAGGGAATATAAATTCCCCGACTTTGATTAACACATCCTCTAGCTCACCCCTAGGTTGGGTGATAGATCGATCGGCCATCTGAAGAGTGCAATGCGCCGGTTTTAACTCTCCGATCCCTAATTGCTCATAAACAGAATACGGAAGAAAGTTAACACTAGCACCTAAATCGAGTAGAGCACGATTGATATTTTTACCCCCAATACAAATAGAAATTGTAGGACTTCCGGGGTCCTTTCGTTTCTTGGGTAGTTGCTGTGTAAAAGCAGTGCTCACATTACTCGTAAGAAAAACATTTTTAGGTACTTGAACTTTTCTCTTCCTAGTACACAAGTCCTTTAGGATTTTCGCATATGATCTAGGAGAGGAATGTTTATGTCAACTTGCTTAAAAATTTCCACAATCTTCTCCATTTGTAGACTTGGTATATTGCCCCTTAACCTGTTTGGATAAGGTGCTTTATCAATAAGGGTTTGGTCCAACATTGGAGAGGATTGTGGGGATGGAGTGGATCCCAGAATTGGAGTGGGGATCGTTTTAGGTAGATTCGACGAAATGGGCGAAGGGTTTGAGCCTTGGGGAAAACGGAGAATAGGCTCGGATGAAGGAGGGAGACTAGACGAATTAGGGGAAGAAGAAAAAGCTGGGGTATCATTGGTGTCACTAACATCATCACATTGCTTACCCACTCGGTTATTCAGCACTTTTCCCGATCTCAATGTAGTAACGACATTCACATTATGATTTTGTGAATAGCCAGAATTCTGTAGGGGTTGAGATGGGAGTTTCCCTTTCTCTCCCGCACTCATTGCGGCGTTCAACTATGCAAGTTGGTTTTCTATTGATTTAATACTCTCGCTGTGGGAGGCGGAGTCTTTCGTTAGGGTATCAATAGAAGACTTCATATCAGCCGACATTTGCATGGAATGTTTCATAAACAAATCCAAAGTTTGTGCGAGTGAAGAGTTATCAGTACCGGCCAATTGTGGTGCAGAAGAGTTGGCCGGATTATGAAAATTTTATGACTGAAAGGGGTGCTGATTTTGTGGTTATGGTTGCTGTGGAGGAGATCTTTGATAATTGCTTTGTTGGTTTTGGTTCCAAGCAAAGTTAGGATGATTCCTCCATCCTTGATTGTACGTGGAAGAATAAGGATCGTTTCTAGGTCGCTGCTGAAGAGCAGCATTAGTCTGCTCGTGATCTTGAAACGATGCATTCACAGGACATTCTTCCGTTTAAGTGTGAAGGATCTGAACAGCAACCACAGACGGTCTTGGGAAGCGTTACCTGATTTAGGGAGACTGATGAGAATTTGTTCTCAATAGCATCGAGTTTCTTCTGCATCGCTGCCATTTCGGCTTTTACTGCGATGGAAACATCGAGCTGATGAATACCTCCACTAGATGAAGGTGGTCTTACACTTTCCCACTGCAAAGTGTTTTCAGCGAGATCTTCCATATATTTCCAAGCTTCGCCATCATCTTTGGACATGAAATTGCATTGACACATTGTTTCAAGCATCTGCTTTGTCGCTGGATTGATGCCCTCATATATAATTTGGCATAAATCCCATCTATTGATTCCATGATGAGGACATTGGACAAGCAGATCTTTGAAACATTCAAAGCACTTCCAAAATGGTTCATTGGGAAGCTGGGTAAACTGGTTGATCTCGCTCCTAACATGGGCGGTCTTATGGTTTGGGTAAAACTTCTTAAGAAATGCTATTACGAATTCATCCCAGTTAGTGATAGAGTGTGCGGCAGTATTATAAAGTCATTTTTCTGCCAAGTCGCACAGAGTGAATGGGAGAAGACGCAAGCGCATAGCATCCACAGTCAGTTGTGAAGTACCTATCATTGCGCATACGTTTTCGAATTTGGTGATGAAAACGTACGCGTCTTCCAACTCAAGCCCGTGAAATTTGGGCAGCAGATTGATGTAGTGGGATTTAATTTCGAAATTATCCTCGTTAGCTAGTGGAATAGATAGACAAGTAGGAAGAGGACCACGGATAGGATAGCATCTCTCTTGGAGAGAGATGCGGGGTGGATTCTGCTCACCTACGGGCGGTGGCAGCGTAGTGTTATAATTTGATGCAGCGCCGTCCATCTCGGTTGATGTGGTGTGTGGTGGGGAAAAAGAAGATGAAGAAGTACCGACTTCGGCGTCGATAGCAGGAACACGGACAAGACGGGCACAAGAATCCCGTGTCCAGACAAGCATGCACTAAGTGGGTTTAGCGCAAGTGGCAGCGTGTGTGTGATTTAAAATTGGTCTGTTTTAAAAAAAGTGGGACTTAGACAAATCACACAATAATGCACAAACAACCCTAGAACTAAGGTTACCTAGGTCAGTCCCTAGACCGCTCCTAGACTTCCAAAGGACAAGCCGTAGGATCAATCCTGTACCGCCTCTTTACTACTCTTGTAGCCAGGTAAGTGGGAGGTTGTCCACTACGCAAGTAATAGTCCTAATTAAGTAACCACTTACCTTAGACACACTTGCCTAGACACCACAAAAGTAATGCGGATAAGCGATAGATTACCCACGACCTTCCTCTGTCCTTAATGAGCGTGACAGTCCTTAGAGTCTGGTCTAGATATTTTTTAAATTAATGTAGGGTTGATGCAGATGCTCGGTTTGTGATTTGTGGGGCTTAGGAAGGGTGATGAAATCCCCGCCTAATCTGGATTTGGTCTTTGCCCCTTAAAGTCCGTATTAAAATATGCAAAACAAAACCAATCACAAAACTTTGCAAAAAGATTTTTGAGTGACGATATTTTGCAAAGAATCCTGCAGAAAAGAGATTTTATTGGATTTGAGAGGAGAGAGAAAGAGGTTAGAATCTTACCAGAGAATTTTGAAACCCTAGCTCCTCAGTTGTGACGCGTTTCCGCCGCCACAAGGGTCTTCTCGCCGCGGATCCGCCGCGTTGCAGAGGGTTCAGGTGATGATTTTAGCTACGTGGCCTTCTGTTCTCCTCTGGATCTCAATGAATGTCTCTTTCTCCTGTTTCCTCAAGTCTATGACACCAGATCTCCTTGCAAAAATTTCACACACTTCGTTAAATATATGATTTGCAGTTTTGTTTTAATTATAATATAGATCGAATAAGAATTCAACACAAATAGTAAGACTAAAAAATTACGCACGTATCTCCGGCAACGGCACCATTTGATTGTTTTGAAAAAGTGTTTGTAGAATAACCGCAATCAGAACGGTGTCGCGCGTAGCTAGACCGAGGTGAGTACAGATCGTCCTCTGGGAAACGTGGAACCTTTTACTCTTACTTTAGACGTGTTGAAAAAGAGAGGAGGGATAATGAATATTGTAGAATGGTTGTATGATCTAGATCTACGTTAAACACGGATGCAAAATATAGATCTAGATTAACTACGGATGTAAGTATATATAAGAAGAGGGCTTGTAGGGTTCATTAGGATTTAGTAGTTATGGATGATTAATTAAAGATTACTCTTTCTATCCTTTAATAGATTTAAAACTAGAACGACAGTGATGCATGTAGATTAGGGTTTCTGGAGAGAAAAAAGGAATCCCACTCTTAACCCCTATCTCGACACGGAACTCCGTTCATATCTAGCCTTTACCAAAACAATCATTAATCTAATCTCTAATCGCGGTCGAGACTAACAATGAATTGGTAGCGCGCCCGATTAGGATGTTAATGATTCTTTTGATAAAGTTTATAAACTTTATAGGACGTAAAAAGAGTTTTAAGGATCTTCATCATCCATTAATCTACCCTAATCCTACGAACCCTAACAAGCGGAGAATTACTGGCGCATGTTGGTATAAGTCCGCGGCGGCGCCCCGGCCGTCGATCCGACGCCGGAAACGCGGAAACAAAAACTTTGCAAACTAGCAAACCGGCACCACCGCGTACTTTTCACCCGGATCGGGCCATTAACCTAGCTACTAGCAAAATAAAAGATGAGTAGAGAAGTATACCAAGCAATCCGTATCCTTCGGTCTTCGTCTCCACTCCGATCTCCTCGCGGATTCTCCGGTCGTCGCCTCCTCGTCGAAACGGGCACCACATAGCCGGGTTCTTTTATGGGCTCCCACCTCTGGACTGAGGCAACTCGGGCACGAAGTTGGCTAGCCGACGCGTCCAAGGTTTGCTGTAGGCAAGTGTAGAATCGTGTCTCTTTTGGGGTTATGAGGTTGCCATGATGTGGTGGAGGTGAAGAAAGCAACTAAGGAAAATGTGGTTAGGAATTTAGGTAGCAAGCATAATGAGATGAGCATTTTATCCACCAAAATAAAATCCCCTCACTTCTCCCTCTTGAAGTGGCCGGCCCCCTTAGGAAAATGGTGGAGTGTCCAAAAACAAATAATGCAAGGAAGGATTAATAGAAGGGAAAATGGTCACACCAAAATCAAGTATCAATCCTTTCACAAAACCGCCTCAATCTCTTTCTCATTTGATGCAAGACAAATGATGCAAAAGGAATATAATGATGATAGTCATATCATGAAGCCACAAAGTGCAAGAAAACCCCTCCACAAATGTTATTTGCAAATGTGCAAATAACCCCCTCCATCGAAAGTCCGGTCGTGAAGGAATAAAAGAAAACCGGCCGGAACGGAATGCAAACTGGCAACTTCAGAAAACTGATCCTGTAATAAATTACAGGAAAACCCCGCTACTGTAAATACATGCCCGCATTTGTATTCCCACTGAACACAAATACAAAGAGACAAAATCTACACTATCTAATACTAGGATCCGGCTTAAACCAAAGCCGGCTAGTAAAAAACCGTCCGATCACGATCCGTGCAATACCGCACGTATCTGATCGAACCCTGCCAAATCTCCATACGGCCTCTACAGCGTTTCGCCCGAAACCTGAGTAACTGTGTGTGGTGGACTCTAAAGACTCGTCAATACTATGGCTGTGGATTTAACCACTAGCACGTCAGAGGTATCAGCCATACGTGACGGGCCACCAGCTATTGACCAAAAGGGACGTCGATGAGCGAACTCATCCTGACACCCTACTAAGCCTGTCAGTGACAATATCCGTACAGTCCGGTCCGTTCGTCTATGAGCATCGCATGGCGGGCCTAGGGGTTGGTAAAAGTCAGACCCCCAATAGCGGTACAAGTCGTGTCGGAGTGTAGCCCAGAACACCCTGAGATACTACTGGAATACCTACCAGTAAATCACCTGCCTTGGCCAAGGACTTTTCATGTACTGGCTCTCCTAGACACAGCGCAACCTCACCCCCAATACCGGGAGAGACGAACCCCTGAAGATCCGCTCACTGCCTCCATGTGGCTCGGGACTGTACCCAACTAAAACCTGTTTGCACGACTCCTTTGAGCCGTGGTAGGGTAGTAATCAAAACACAGTGGGAACTCACACGAGACAAATGACGATCTCAGGTCGATGAACTAACCTGTA
Organism: Agapanthus africanus; assembly: GCA_030015575.1. Lineage (NCBI taxonomy): Eukaryota > Viridiplantae > Streptophyta > Magnoliopsida > Asparagales > Amaryllidaceae > Agapanthus > Agapanthus africanus. The sequence goes on along the minus strand of CM057349.1, from coordinate 400,350,914 downwards.
CACATGTCACCAGGGAACTGCTATCTGACGTCAGGTATAATACCAACTAGCAGGTTCCCGGCGAGTCCTGTCCGGTGTACTCATAACCCAATGAGCACCTGTATACATCTTAAGTGAACCAACTGACACCAGTGGCTTATGAGACCGGCCACCTCCCCTCGTCGGGGTCTCGACTGTATACACTAGTCTACTCTGGAGAATCGTGCCCTGTCTCGAAACTCCCACGACTAGGGACCTTTTAAGGATGTGCTTATAGACTCCAGCTCCCACGTATATGATCGCCCTCATACTGCTGGTAGTCAAGCAAGAATCCTAGGGGCTCTATCAACGTATAATAGCGACTCGTAAGGTCACCTAAAGCAGTACACGATGATAAAGATAAACCAGATAGCATACTATCATCTCGAGTAAGACTGTCCTGCCGGCATAGGTCCTCCTCAATCATTGCAATCACGTGCCTGTGATCCAATAATTGACTCTGAGGGCACTATATCCAACAATTTCCTACTTGCACTCAAGGCTAATTATTGTGATGTCGCATACTCACAGCCCGTATGATACCGAACACCCAACTTTTCTACTAGTCAGTCTCACAAAGCTCATTTGCGAAACTATTGCGTTCGAGGAATAGCCTCAGTGAGTGGATCCGCTGTGATGTTTCTTTCTATGTCTCTCTATATCCCATGTTCGCGGAGAAAACCATCTCCCGAATTGAGCAATACCTGTCTTAGAATGTCTGGATTTCTGATAAGACCTAGCTCATAAATGAACTCCAAATCCAAACTTCTTAGACTGTATCGTCAACTGAACTTAATCAGTATTCTGCGCCATGCCTTCCCTTAGTATCCGCCTGGACCACCTGTCCAAAGTACTGCCCCTCGTCAGAGGGAAAACTATAACTCTGACGACCACCCTGTCGTCGATGTCACCTTGGAAGCCTGGAATGATAACCGTCTCCTAAAGGAGGCTGTCGTTATCATATCCCTAGAACATCCACTTATGCTCTAAAACTGCTTCCGACTGTTTCTCCAGGATTGGATTAATATCAACTTATTGCATCTACTGCAAGAACAACATCTGGTGTGGTACTTGACATCTCATGATCAACTCAATTGCCTAAGCAAGTGATCTGCCAATCATGTGCATCCCTCTCCCCTTTAGTCTGTAAGACACCTTTAGAGAGGGTGACTCCATCACCTGTAGGTATACTACCATGCCAGGAGTCGTCCATTCTAAATACTCATAGAATGCTGTCTAAGTACCCTGATTGGGAAACTATCCAAATCTAGATCTAAAACCATAGATCTATTAACCAGAATGTATGATATAATATCCAAGTCCTATGTGGAGAAAACACTGTGTGAAAACCAAAGTATAACCGACCGTAGTATAGGAATATCACTTCCTACTCTGTGTATGTCATCCAAATACCAGGATATCACACCCTACTACCTTCTTAACAGATCCATCCCCTATTCTGATGAAGTCAAACCTATGACTGTCACATCAGAAATAGATGATCTATCTCCGCTATATCTGCTTTAGTCTATAAATAGACATAAGCCACCTGTCCACCAATGCTTCCGCTGCTCCCACTGACTACGACAACCCTCTGGCAGAGTCATATACATGTACACTTCTAAAGCAAGTTTAGAACGACGCTATACTCATCCTCCTGTCGGGTCTCACAGTCTGGAACAACAGCAATGGCAAGTCTGGGTAAACAAGAACCTCCATGCCGCCGTCCCTGAGCATACCGAAGTACCTCTCGGGTGCCTGAGATTACCCACCATATCTGTGGAGTGGCCAATGGAATGTCAAACCAGATTGAATCTTTAGGTTCTTATCAAATCTTCAGTAATCGTTTGCAGTTCTGGAATCACTTCCAGTTCTACCATACTCCCACTACTGTTTTCTGAAAAAAATCCATTTTTATTAAAACTGTGGCGAGTCAAGAACAATATCACTATTGATCTTTCAGATGGTAGAAAATCAACCCTCGTCATAGCCCGGGTCAACCCACAAACAGCCATTACAGAAACATGCCTTGAGTTATCCAGAGTCTGGTTTTAAGCATAAGCCGGACAACTCCCCGTATCTTAACAATGTCAAGATATGAACTGTTCTATATCTAATATAGAAACAGAGGCACTGATTTAATTGAACCAGATTCAAATCATGCAGCTGTCTCCAGTACATGTCAACTAAATGGAAGGAGGCCGATCAGCGTTACTTAACTTAGGAATACTTCCAATTATGAGTAACCTGAAAGAGAAGCAGTTCTCTTAATCATTACTATCAACTGAATACCATACACAAGTATCTACATCTTCGATCACCTTGAAGAATCCCGATACTTGCAATTCTTGGTTCTCTGCTTTACTCTTATACCTATAACTTCTCAAAACTTTGACCTTGTGTTTCTACGAAACACCTGTCTAAGACTACAGAAGTCATAAGTAAACTGAATATGGTACGAGGACCAATCCCTCTGTCCTGATGGACACTGGACAATATACAATACTCTGTACAAGTCCCTTGAGTCAAATGACTCATTCACTGTGTGTCGTAGGTTGAAAACTGTACTTATGGTTAAGAAGAATTACACCGTTGTTCAATGCTCCTTACCTAACCATCCACTGATATAGGTAAATGTCATAGACATAATTTCAAAAAGGTATATCTCACTCTATAAAAATAGACGTACAGATATATCAATTTGAAATTGGTGCATAACAACGGATATTCAAAACCAAATATTTGCCGTCCGGTAAACAACCCAGGTGACTTCCTCAAATATCACCAATTACAACGAATCCCGATATAATGAGGATGATCACCTAATTCCCAATAACTTACTCCCACTCATCATCTGTAAAACCATACAGACTTGAGAATCAAACCTGGTAAATACATACCCTGGAGCAAGTGTCTAATTGGGAAATCAGTTTTCTTTTAACAGTACACAGTGAAACTGAAACATTAAAATGTTTCGATGGGGTATCCTGGTATTCCTAGTAATGCCTCTTCCATTATCCAGATTCGCAACTATAACCGTATAATTCTTTGCCACCTCTCCAAATCCCTTTATATGTCCTTAGTCATTACCTTCTGCATACCCCTTTAGGCCAAATGGTTTTCTTCCTTCCCTACCGTTCGGCACCAGCCTATGGTTTGGAAGAAGACTATCCAATAAGCATAATGGGTGTACTGTCCTAGTCCTAGGAGCACTCGCAATGCGAGAGAAGGTGAAGATAAAAGACAACCGAATAAACCTTATTCCTATTTCTCCTGAACCAGGATCCATCCCCGAACTGGAACAAGTTCCTTTCGAGTTCGTATATAACCATACGATGGATTATCTAATAAACTTAGGATCTTCGTAGTGATACGGAGTGTCCTGGAGAAATACAAAGGTGATTTAGGATTGGCGAAGAAAAAATACTTGGTTTGGTCGTGAATAGCAGTCGCAATTTACTTTGCCCTCTTAGTAATCCCTTTCTTTGTCTTTACTTAATACCTTCTGTACACCGTTTAGGCTAATTGGTTTTCTTCATTCCCTACCGGTTGGTACCTGCCAATGGTTTGGAAGAAGACTGTCCAATTTTCGTAATAGGTGTACTATCTCCTAAACCAAGGAGTACTCGCAACCTGAGAGAAGGTAAAAGGAAAAGACAACTGAATAGTCCTGTTCGTTTTCTCCAGAACCAGAAACCATCCTCGAATTCCTTCGAATTCGTATATAACCATACGATGGTTTTGTCCAATGGAAGTGGACGTTCGTAGTAATACGGGGTGTCCTGGAGAAAAGGGTAAAAGTAGGAGTGGCAATAAGGTTTGCAACTCTGACAATCCAAAAACCAGTGTTAAGAAGGTTTGGTCAACTTGGTCACTGAGTCATAGTCTAGGGTCGGGTCAATGGTCGCTGCTAAAGAGAGAGAGAAAATAAACACTCAGCGTGCACTCTAACCTAGATCAGAATGGTTATCACTTTATCTAATCTGGAAACCTCCCACTGTAACGTCAAATTCTTCCCCAAACCTGAAAGAAGAATTAGCCGGGATCACCCGAGGAGTAAACCAACTCATCAGTGGGAATCGGGATCCAACTATCATCGCATGATAACGTGACGGAATCCGCTCACGTTATCACACTCCAGAAGGTATGCGCATATCTGGTAAGTTTCAGTTCTTTTGAAACTCTCGATGTGGATTTTTGCCCCATGCTCTTATGACCTTGACTTTGGCCAACATATCATAAGTCACATGTCAAGTTCTACCCATCATTGTCCAGGTTAATTTGAACCCACCCGTACATACCCTTGACTTTGGCCAAAATAGTAGTACGACTGTCCCAAACCAACGCATCTATCTATGCTGCATATGAATACCCAACAGCTACCAAACACTATGCCTTGACTTTGGCCAACATACACAGCTTGAATACTATTGACTATCCATATGAAATGACGGAGGGCTACGAATGGTTTCTGGCGAAAACCTTTAACGTAATAAACTTGATATCGTTGAAGGAACTGATAGCTTTATAAAAATATAGTAACGAAAACCTTTGCTAAAGAGGTCACTCCCGGTGAAGGGATCTCGGCTCTTTCCCCGTAGAATGAGGTGCAGGATATTCCAACTGAATACCACGATGCAAAGAAAAAGCAATCGGCTATAATGAAGTTACTACCCTGACGCAAACTTTTGTCCAAGGGGTCACTCCCGGTGAAGAGATCTCGGCCCTTGCCTCATCGACTGAGGAGCAGGATATTCCAACTGAATACCACTGTGCAAAACAAAAGTGAACGTCCTTGCAATAACAGCTTTTTGAAAAAAGTGTTCCAACAACATCAGAATAGGTTTGTTTAACTTGCATTGATCCGAATCAATGCAGTCCCATCAATTGATTACACCACAAAGAACGAAAATAATGACGTACGTATATGCCATCCGCATTCACCACTGGGTCCCATCATCACTCGTTAGGTTAGCTAACTAACGACAGAGCGGGGACTGGACTAGCGCGGATGCAAAACATATACAACATCTACTAGTATATATATAATATATAATTTTTGCTCAAGGCGTGATAAAATGCAACATCACAGAAATGTAACCAGCATCACAGAACAATACAGATATCTGGGATCTCCGGGTTTCACAGAGCCGCTACTGAAACCCGACGTTCCCCTGGTCGTGTGGATAGCCTGTGCAATGAAAACCTAGACCCCTACGGGCGCGGCAAGTTACCCGCCAAAACCTGAAGCGAGGCAGCCCCCTTCAGCAACGTGAATGGACCACCCAACACTTCACGGAATCCGGTAACTTGGGCACCCCTCCTGGGTCAACCTGTACCCCCTACGAGTGCGGCGAATAGCCCGCCAATTCTAGATTAAAGCCCCCTCCGTCTCAATGCCATGAGATGCGGGCCCGTTGCCCTCTAGAACTCGGCTATCCGTGCACCCCTCCGCGGGGTAATCCTAGTACAGAAAGTAAAATATACATACAACGGGTACATCGACCGCAACCTGATCGTGCCCTAAAAGAATAATACAAACAGGCAGTGACGGCAGTCCACAGGTCGGACGCTCGCCCCGCAATATCAAATGTACATATAAAACAAAACTGTACTAATATTGCAACCAGGCTATCCCCCACGACCAATCCGCAACATCACAGCACAACACAGAACATCAACGTGAATGTCACGTTCGCAAATCCGTCTAACCGAGCTATAGCAGTTAGACAGGATTTACCGATCAAGTGACATTCACGGTCGCAGATATGATGTAGATACTGTGAACTAGCATGTTTAAAATATCCGATCGAACAAATTTACCGAAGTGGGCCCTAAGCAGTACTGTAGCACTTACAGAAAATCTGGGCCCAAAAAGAATATTCCAAAAACCCTATTTTCTACACAGGAGCTCTCTGTAAAAATTTGGTGCGCTGAACAGTTAAAAGCGCGGCGGAACCGAGGCCCAAGCATGGGTTTCGCCGCGGTTCCGCGGTGGTATGGTGAGATCTCGTGACCAAATTTTCACAGAGTGCTTAGAATTCCCTGCATATCATTCTGAAACAACCTGAAAAATTTTTGGAGCCAAAAAAATTTCGACAGAAACCCAATGCACAAGAAAATACGGTTTTGTGGGTTTTGTTGTTCGATCGAGTTCTAAACACGTTAGAGCAAGCTAGGCTAAGTTAATGGCGTGGCTCTGATACCAATGTAAGTCCGCGGCGACGCCCCGGCCGTCGATCCGACGCCGGAAACGCGGAAACAAAAACTTTGCAAACTAGCGAACCGGCACCACCGCGTACTTTTCACCCAGATCGGGCCATTAACCTAGCTACTAGCAAACTAAAAGATGAGTAGAGAAGTATACCAAGCGATCCGTGTCCTTCGGTCTTCGTCTCCAGTCCGATCTCCTCGCGGATTCTCCGGTCGTCGCCTCCTCGTCGAAACGGGCACCACATAGCCGGGTTCTTTTACGGGCTCCCACCTCTGGAGCGAGGCATTTCGGGCACGAAGTTGGCTAGCCGACGCGTCCAAGGTTTGCTATAGGCAAGTGTAGAATCGTGTCTCTTTTGGGGTTATGAGGTTGCCATGATGTGGTGGAGGTGAAGAAAGAAACTAAGGAAAATGTGGTTAGGAATTTAGGTAGCAAGCATAATGAGATGAGCATTTTATCCACCAAAATAAAATCCCCTCACTTCTCCCTCTTGAAGTGGCCGGCCCCCTTAGGAAAATGGTGGAGTGTCCAAAAACAAATAATGCAAGGAAGGATTAATAGAAGAGAAAATGGTCACACCAAAATCAAGTATCAATCCTTTCACAAAACCGCCTCAATCTCTTTCTCATTTGATGCAAGACAAATGATGCAAAAGGAATATAATGATGATAATCATATCATGAAGCCACAAAGTGCAAGAAAACCCCTCCACAAATGTTATTTGCAAATGTGCAAATAACCCCCTCCATCGAAAGTCCGGTCGTGAAGGAATAAAAGAAAACCGGCCGGAACGGAATGCAAAATGGCAACTTCAGAAAACTGATCCCGTAATAAATTACAGGAAAACCCCGCTACTGCAAATACATGCCCGCATTTGTATTCCCACTGAACACAAATGCAAAGAGACAAAATCTACACTATCTAATACTAGGATCCGGCTTAAACCAAAGCCGGCTAGTAAAAAACCGTCCGATCACGATCCGTGCAATACCGCACGTATCTGATCGAACCCTGCCATATCTCCATACGGCCTCTACAGTGTTTCGCCCGAAACCTGAGTAACTGTGTGTGGTGGACTCTAAAGACTCGTCAATACTATGGCTGTGGATTTAACCACTAGCACGTCAGAGGTATCAGCCATACGTGACGGGCCACCAGCTATTGACCAAAAGGGACGTCGATGAGCGAACTCATCCTGACACCCTACTGAGCCTGTCAGTGAAAATATCCGTACAGTCCGGTCCGTTCGTCTATGAGCATCGCATGGCGGGCCTAGGGGGTTGGTAAAAGTCAGACCCCCAATAGCGGTACAAGTCGTGTCGGAGTGTAGCCCAGAACACCCTGAGATACTACTGGAATACCTACCAGTAAATCTCCTGCCTTGGCCAAGGACTTTTCATGTACTGGCTCTCCTAGACACAGCGCGACCTCACCCCCAATACCGGGAGAGACGAACCCCTGAAGATCCGCTCACTGCCTCCATGTGGCTCGGGACTGTACCCAACTAAAACCTGTTTGCACGACTCCTTTGAGCCGTGGTAGGGTAGTAATCAAAACACAGTGGGAACTCACACGAGACAAATGACGATCTCAGGTCAATGAACTAACCTGTACACATGTCACCAGGGAACTGCTATCTGACGTCAGGTATAATACCAACTAGCAGGTTCCCGGCGAGTCCTATCCGGTGTACTCATAACCCAATGAGCACCTGTATACATCTTAGGTGAACCAACTGACACCAGTAGCTTGTGAGACCGACCACCGCCCCTCGTCGGGGTCTCGACTGTATACACTAGTCTACTCTGGAGAATCGATGACCTGTCTCGAAACTCCCACGACTAGGGACCTTTTAAGGATGTGCTTATAGACTCCAGCTCCCACGTATATGATCGCCCTCATACTGCTGGTAGTCAAGCAAGAATCCTAGGGGCTCTATCAACGTGTAATAGCGACTCGTAAGGTCACCTAAAGCAGTACACGATGATAAAGATAAACCAGATAGAATACTATCATCTCGAGTAAGACTGTCCTGCCGGCATAGGTCCTCCTCAATCATTGCAATCACGTGCCTGTGATCCAATAATTGACTCTGAGGGCACTATATCCAACAGTTGGGAGAAAAAGAGATGGAGAGAGAATTCATAATGAAACTACAAAGAAATAGAATAAGAAAAAGAACTACCTTTATTAATCAACAAAACTCATTACACTTTGTTTCCTTAGAAAATGATTACAAATACTAGTTTGCTTCTCGATCTCTTCTAAGGAGGTAGATGAACCATTGATGATCATCCTGGATGCGTGAGCCGTCTTAGACTTCGTGATCTCGTCGACTTGATAATTTTTCCAAGAGGCTCTCGGTCCTTATTTATACTCCAAAATCCAGATACTTAGCTTCATAATTTGGAAGCAAGTAGTTATGATCCTAACAAAAAAATTACAGCTCTCAACTACTCTGGCCCGCGGCAGATCCACGGCCAACAGGGGGGTTTGGCCGTGGATCCGCGGCCTTGTTGTGGATTCGTGGGCTCAATCTTCTAAGGCTTCCTCTTGATGACAAGTGTTGATCTTTGGAACCTCTGGAAATTGGAAATCTTTTCTTTGTTTCTGCCAGAATTGATTTCTTAATTTGCTTTCTTAATTAGGCAGGTTTGCTCTTAACAACTTTGATTCCCTTGATTTTTAGCCCTGAAAAATTCTGCACAATCTCAACAAATAATATTAGTAGTATTTTGTTTTATTGAGATATTAATTTCACCATTAAGACTTGGTCAATGGTATCTTTGCATACATTTTGCTACCAAATGTTAATTATATTATATCAACACATGAAAAATAGTATTTTTACAGATAAACCTTCATATGTATCATATATTATAATAAACACCTTTTCTAGTATAGAAATAGTAAGAAAAATATAATAACAAATGTGCAGTTTTATCAACTGAACAGCCATCTCGAGGAGTCGAGATCGGGTCTCTTAACCCTAGAATTGGCAGTGTTACTTGCCGCTCTCGTAGGAGTCTAGGCATGTGGGTTTGGCTATTCATCACGGTCGTGGAATCCGTGTTTTATACAGGCTCGTATTAAAAACACGGACATCCTAATATATCCAATATTTCAGATATGTTCTTCTGCTGCAATGTTCTGTGATGAGATCATATTACTGCCTGAGACGAATGCTTATACTATATATATATATGCTGATATATAAATATTACTGCTTTCGTTTCTTCTGTGATACTTAGGAAGCATAAGCTGATGGGATATATTAATGAGATTAATAAAAAGAAAAGAAACCTAAAAGATGTTGTAGAATCAAAACTTTATAAAAAAAAGGGTAGCTACAGTTTTGCTTTGCATAGCGGTATATATGATATACCTTGCACCTTATTCGATGAGAAAAGAGACGAGATCCCTTCACCGGGAGTGACCTCTTTAGCGAAACTGGCAGATGCTACAAACTCGCGATTTAGTTTTTGACAGCTTATGTAGTTCTTACTTTGCACAGCGGTATATATGATATATCCGGCACCTTATTCGATGGCGAAAGAGCCGAGATCCCTTCACCGGGAGTGACCTCATTAGCGAAACTAGAAAAGCCTCAAAAACACTCCTTTTTTAAAATCACTAGATTCTACGACGATATCAAGTTCATTACGCTCATGGTTTTCTTAAAAACCTGCATAGCCTTCCGTCATTTCAGATAAAGACTATTTAGTATTCGTGCCGCGTTAGTTGACCTCTGTCAAGGCGTAGTGTGCGGTAGCTGATTAGTAATTATCTGTATAGCATGTGATGTGATTGGATTAGGGTGGTCGTACGACCTTGTTGACCTTTGTCAAGGGTCGTGCGAGTAGGTTTGATTCAATCAAGAAATGACAGTTTGAACTTGACTAGTGCACTATGGTTTGTTGACCTTTGTCAAGGTCATAGCACACTAGGGGCAAAAGCATTATCGGGAATTTCAAGTGTTGAAATTTGCAATGAGATTGCATACCTTCTATGAGATAGATGGATCCTGATACCCACTGCGAGTAAAAGTTACTCCTAGAAGAATTTTACACAGGACAATTAGCCGATCAAGTAGGTGTCTAGAAAGGTGTTAACGGGGTTAAGCTTCTGGGAAGACGAGGTTTATTTTAATTAGGTCCGTGCGAAAGCACGGGGAACCTCCCTCAAGTACCAATACTGATCTGGCTGAAAGATTGACGAAATTGTAGGGTGTGATTAATCCCGGCTAATCTTACCTTTTAGGGTTTGATGGAAGATTTGATAAAAACAGTGGGAGACATCCTGATTAGATAAGATAATAACCAATCTTATCTTGCAAGAGCATACGCTAAAGTGTTTTCCTTCTCTCTCTCTCCAGGTAGCGACCATGTCAAGACTTAATCAAGATAAAAATATGGATGTATTGACTGAACCCGCTTATTATACTGAGCAGGGGATCGTTGGTCCCGTTCTTTCTTATAAGAGTTATAAGACTGAGCAAGAAACAGGAGAAAAACTGGATTCTCACACCGCCCAAACGAAGAACGAGCATGCTGATGCATTTTCTTCGGGTGTGTTAGTTATTGAGAACTGTTTCTCAGTTCACCCTACGTCCTGGGTATTAGATACCGGATCGGGATCCCACATATGTAAATTATTACGTGGGCTACGCAAAGGTAGAGAACTGGAAAAAGGTGATCATTCCGTACAAGTAGGGAATGGTGCAAGTATTGCAGCCAAAGCAGTTGGCGAATATCACCTTGTATTACCAAGTAGTAATACACTGATTCTGAATGAATACTATTATATACCGAACATGATGTGCAACATTATATCAGTTTCTTTATTGAGTAAAGAAGGATATAATTTTGTAGTACAGGATAATGTTATGAACATATTCCTGAATCAAAAGTTGATTGGATCAGGCTCGTTGCATAATGGCATATTCATTCTCAATCAAAATACAGTTCTTAATATACAAAACACATACAAGAGGAAGAGTTCAGAAATGAACGAATCCTTCTTGTGGCATTGTAGACTTGGTCATATCAATGTGACATAGCTAGCTAAGTTACATAAGGATGGATATTTGAATCCGTTCGAATTATCATCTTATGATACTTGCCATTCATGTCTCAAAGGAAAAATGACCAAAACTCCGTTTAGTGGACACGGAGAAAGAGTTAAGGAACTCTTAGGGCTGATACATAGTGATGTATATGGTCCCATCTCTACATATGCCAGGAACAGTTCTTCCTACTTCATTACGTTCACTGACGATCTCTCAAGATACAGACATGGGTTCCTGATAAAACACAAGTCTGAAGCTTTTGAGAAATTCAGGGAATATAAGCACGAAGTAGAGAACCAAACAGGCAAAAGTATTAAGATCCTTCGATTTGATCGAGGAGGAGAATACTTGAGCAATGAGTTTCTGGACTATCTAAAAGAGAATGGGATTCTCTCTCAGCTTACTCCTCCATATACACCACAGCACAACGGTGTATCGGAGCGGAGGAATCACACCATATTAGATATAGTGCGCTCTATGATGAGCACTGCTGAGTTGCCTATTTCCTTTTGGGGTTATGCGCTTGAAGCAGCAGCATACCTACTGAATCAGGTTCCATCAAAATCTGTACCTACCACACCATATGAGATATGGAGTGGGAAGAGACCATGTCTTAAACAAGTTAAGATATGGGGTTGTCCGGCCTATGTCAAAAGGCAAAATCCGGACAAACTCGAGGCACGAACAATTCTTTGTAAGTTTATAGGATATCCTAAACATTCAAATGGATATCTATTCTACCACAGTGAACAACAAAAGGTGTTTGTTGCTCAGCATGCCACCTTTTTAGAAAAGGAATTTCTTGTAAAAGAAATTAGTGGCGAAGCGGTAGAGCTGGAAGAGGTTCCAGCACCACAAACTACAACTGATGATTTAGTGAAACCATAGGATTCGGTAGTACCCGACGAACCCCAGCCTCTCCGCCGATCTAGCAGGGTTTCTCATCCACCTGAGAGATACTACGGTTTTCTCATTGATGGTGGGAGCGAGGATTGCATCATGGAAGATGATGACCCGACTAGTTTCGAGCAGGCCATCACGAGTGATGACTCTGTGAAATGGCTTAATGCTATGCGATCTGAGATGGAATCCATGTACACCAACAAAGTGTCGACTTTGGAAGTTGCTCCTGAGGGGTAAAACCCATTGGGAGCAAGTGGATCTTTAAAAAGAAAATTGGTGTAGATGGAAAAGTTGAGACTTTCAAAGCTAGACTTGTTGCAGAGGGTTTTCGTCAACGACCAGGTGTGGATTATGACGAAACCTTTTCTCCAGTGGCTATGCTTAAGTCCATCCGGATCTTACTTGCCATTGCTGCATACCATGACTACGAAATCTGGCAAATGGATGTTAAGACCGCCTTTCTAAACGGTGATTTAGAAGAGTGCGTGTACATGACTCAGCCAGAGGGCTTCGTAGATAGTGGGAGCAGCGGAAAGGTGTGCAAACTGCTTAAATCCATTTATGGGTTAAAGCAAGCATCGCGGAGTTGGAACATCTGTTTTAATGTTGTAGTCAAAGAGTTTGACTTCATCAAAAATATAGATGAACTTTGTATCTATAAGAAGGTTGCAGAGAGTAAGGTTGTATTCCTCGTATTGTACGTGGATGACATACTCTTGATAGGAAATGATGTTCCTATGCTGCAATCAGTCAAGCTCTTCTTATCATAAAGATTCTCAATGAAAGATCTAGGTGATGCCTCCTGCATATTGGGAATCATGATCTATAGAGATAGATCTAAACAGATACCGGGATTGTCCCAATCCAGGTACATTGACACCATACTAAAGAAGTTTAGTATAGAAGAATCCAAGCGTAGGAACCAACCCACAATCTCTGGACTCACTCTCTCCAAAGAGATGTCTCCCAAGACTGATTTGGAGAGAGCTCGCATGCAAGGGATACCCTATGCTTCGGCAGTATGCTCTATCATGTATGTGATGCTATGTATGAGACCCGATGTAGCATACTCACTAAGTGTAGTGAGTCGGTATCAAGCAGATCCTGGAGAGAGTCACTGGACAGCTGTGAAGAACATTCTCAAGTACTTGCGAAAGACTAAGGAGATGTTCTTGGTGTATGGTAATGGAGAACTTCAGGTGGAGTCCTTTACCGATTCCAGCTTCCAAAGTGATAAGGACGACTCTAAGTTACACTCGGGATTTGTCTTTACCCTCAATGGAGGGGCGGTATGTTGGAAGAGTTCCAAACAGGATACCGTTGCAGACTCGACGATGGAGGCTGAATACATCGCAGCCAACGATGCTGCCAAAGAGGCTGTCTGGATAAAGAAGTTCATTAGTGAACTTGGTGTGGTTCCATCCATTGAACATCCAATACCTCTGTATTGCGATAACAATGGAGCTGTGGTTTTGGCCAAGGAACCCAGGTCCCATCAAAAGTCCAGACATATTCTGAGGCGGTATCACCTGATCAGAGAGATAGTTGATCGCCGGGAGATCGAGGTCAGCAGAATAGATACGAAGGACAACACTATGGATCCACTCACGAAGGCCATTCCCCAGATACAGTTTGAGAGATTATTCGGGATGCTAGGTATGAGATACTACAGCAGCTGGCCTTAGTGCAAGTGGGAGATTGTTAGTTATGTATATGCCCCAGAGGCCATTGTTGTACGTATGATGTAGATTATAATGGATGCTTGGATATATACAGAGAGGACTTTCTTGCTCGTCATGATAGTATGCTATTTGGTTTCACTTTATCTTAACATGTTGACTTGTATTTGTTTACTGTCTTACTCTCACATGTTGATAAAGCCCTTAGGATCTGTACTCGACTACTGGGATTATGATGAGATCATACTAGTGGGGCCACGATAGTCGATGAGTACATCCTATAACTGTTCCTAGTCGAGGGTATATCGAGACAGGGCATCGATACACCAGAGTAGACTAGCGTATACGCATCTTGACCCATATGATGGGCGATGGATGATCCTATATCCATCGGTGTTTGACATCAAGGATGGTGTACGGGTGCTCAGTGGAGACTGGGTATACTGGACGGACTCACCGAGAACTCCCAGATGGTGATATACCACACGTCAGATGGCAGTTCTCCGGTGACACTGGTACGGGGTAGTCTGTAGACCCGAGATCGTCATAGAGTCTTGTGTGATTCCCACTGTGCTTTGATTTCCACCTTACCACGTCCAAGAGGGCGTGCAAAACGGTGGCTTTTGGGTGCAGTCCCGAATCACATGGAGGCAATGAGAGATAGGAGGGGATTCGTCTCTCCCGGTATAGGGAGTTGATGTTGTGCTGTGTTCGATTGGCTATAACTGGAAGTCCCTGGCCAGGGCTGATATAGAGATTTACTGGTAAGTGTTACCAGTAGTTTCTCGACCCGTTATGAGCCTCACATCGACACGACTTATCGGTTACTGGGGTCTGACGTATACCACCCCTAGACTAGATATGCAACATATCAGACGAAGAGACCGGACTGTACGGAAGTGTTACTGATTGGATTCGCAGGAGAATGGATAGGCTAGCTTGTTGATCTTCTGATCGCTCAATACCTGGGTGGCTATTACGTTTAGCTGACCGTTTGCAGCTTGTGGGTGTTTGATATGATCATCACCTGCTACCGGCGTATTGACGATTCTTTAGAGTCCTACACAGAGGTTTCTTGACTCAGGCAAAACAGAGTAGGGGTACATATGTGATATGTGCACGACCGAGGATAATGCGATATGAGATACCGTATTATATTCTCACGATATTTAGATATGAGCGGGGTCATCGGATCAAGTGTTGATTCGATGAATCGGTACATGATATATTAGTCGGTTATATTCGATATAGCCGGATTGTCGGATCAAGTGTTGATTTGATAATTTAATGTATAATAATATATATGATATATTGCATTACATTATCTAATTTGGCTCGCTTTATTATTTCATTTTCTCACCAGATAATACATTGATATATATGCGATATATGTTAATTGTATTATTTTCTATTGTTACAAATATATAATATATATGTGATATATATTATTGTAACATGATATGATTACTAATGCAACTTGTTTAGTGGAGATTAAACAAGGTTAGGGTTTGATTTGGGTTAGTTCTTTCTTGCACATTCTAGAAGGATTTCTTTTAGCATGAGTTAGATATTATGGTTGATATTTTCTAATGACGCATTGTTTTAACTCAACCCAAACCCTAGCCCTAGTTATTTCTCTACATGAGTTATCCTTGTCATCCTTGACCATGGTTGCATTATTATTCATATATCATTTCATTATTCATCGAAAAAGGTTTTAATTGATTTATCATCTTCTTCTTCAACCTTGAGCTTTGAGAAAGCTTACTAGGTTTTCATTTTGTGATGATTTCATGTGACAATTCGAGATAAAAAGAAAGCATAAATACTTCTCCATCATCCTTATCTAATCTAGCCAATTAGATTAGGGTGTTCACCTCATTAGAGTGAGAGAGCTTGAGTTATAGAAACTTCGACGTAGATCATCGGAGAAAAGGAACACTACAAGCTAGCATGGATCGTTCGAGTCGTGGAGCCTCTCTTGAGTCCGGGAGATCGTAGATCGCGGCGAAGGGACTTCTACTCGGAGCTTATGAAGCGAAGGAGCGGACTACAAAGGTTGTAATCCCTTACTTTTAGTTGTAAAGATGTTTATTTGCATGTTAAACCCTAATAATCTAGAAAAGATCCCGGCTTTGGGTCGTTCGGCACGTCTAAATTTTTATTCGGGCATGGTTGATGCCTTATAGACCTTCATAAGAGTTCCTAGGAACCCTACATATTTTATGTTATTGAGCGAAGCGGCTGATTTTATGACTTCTATAAGCTGGCCCATTATCCGAGATAATTCATCGCGGAGTGCCGAACTGATAGGTGACATGTCTCCGGAAGAAATGGAGGATATTCTCTGTCTTCAACTCCCTTAGTGGTACTGCTTCTGCCTACTTTGAGAAGTAGTCGGTCATCGCCAGTATAAACCGATGTTCTTTGGATGATGCTGGTTTAATGGGGCCAATTATATCGGTTTCCCACATTTCGAATGGCCAGCTAGCTACTATTGGATGTAGAGGATTCGGATGTTGGTGGATGAAGTCCCCATGAATTTGGCACGAGTGACACTGCTTTGCATATTCGATGCAATCCTGAATCATCATAGGCCAATATTAACCCATTCTTTTTATCTTTAGCTTCATCTTTGGCCCAGTGTGTTGAGAACTGCATAGTCCGTCGTGAGTTTCTTGAACGACTTTCTTTGCTTCATCTGGCCCCAGGCATCTTAGCCATAAACAGTCGAAATATCTCTTACAGAGAGTATCATTGACGAAGGGGAAGGACAGAGCTCGTTTCATGAGCTGATGTCTAGACGATGCTTTTTTGGGCATTCGTCGGGATTTGAAGTAGTCTATGAAGACTTCCCTCCAATCCTTGACCTTTTCTTCGTCCTCTATTTGAAGGGCTACTTGTTCGGTCGCTTCTTTTCCTTCAGATAGCACTGTTAAGTCTTCCGAAAATATATCTGTTGGCGCGAGAACCCGGCGGCTTTGCACGATGATACTTAGGCCATCGAGATCTTCATCGGCCAGTTCCTTAGCCAATTTGGCTAATGCATCCGCCTTGCTGTTTTCTGCACGCGGTATACTCTCAAGGATGTAGGAAGGGATTTGTGTCAGCAGTTGCTGCACTCTTTCGCCATACTTTATCAGCTCTGGCTTGCATGTTTGATAGTCGCCGTTTACTTGGCTAACGATCAGCTGGGAGTCTCCATACATTAGGAGGTCTTTGATCCACATGTCGATAGCGATCTCGAGATATGCTATCAAAACTTCATATTCAGCTTCATTGTTTGTCCTTGGCTCCGTTAGGGAAAGGGCGAAACGCATTATCCTTTCTTGTGGAGTCACGAAGATAAGGCCCACCCCGGTTTTGATTATGGGGGTGTTTGCTTTCTCCGCTTCATGGAAGATGCTCCATCAAAGTAGAGTTCCCATTAGGAATCATTTTCTTCCTTCTCTCCTTTGATTGTATCGAACGCATGTTTATCAGGCAACTCATAATTTAAGGGGGAGTCGGCTGGTATCGGATGCTCCGCAAGAAAGTCGGCAATGACCTGGCCTTTCACTGCTTTGAGGAGTCGATACGTTATCGAGAACTCCATCAGGAGGAGGGCTCATTTAGCAAGCCTTCCTGTTAATATGGCCCTTGACATTAGATATTTGAGAGGATCCACCTTTGATATGAGATGGACCTCATGTGCCAAAGCGTAATGTCTGAGCTTCGTTATTGCGAAGATCACTGCCAGGAAGTGCTTTTCGATGGGGGAATAGTTGTTTTCTGCCCCAGGAGAACACGGCTCAAATAGTATAGAGCTCTCTCCTTTCCCTGATCGTTCTCTTGTGCCCATAGCGCGCCTAGAGAACCTTCAAGGGCCGTCGTATATAGGATAAGGGGTTTTCCCTTAACCGGAGCGATCAATACCGGCGGATTTTGCAAGTATTGTTTGATTTCGTCTAGTGCATTTTGGTACTTTTGATCCCAGACGAACGGGGTCCCCTTCTCCATTAGATGACTGTAGGGACGGCATTTTCCGGAGAGGTTGGCTATGAACCGCCAGATATATGCGAGCTTTTATTGAAGAGATCGCAATTGTTTGAGGGTTCTTGGCGTGGGCATTTATATAATCGCCTTGATCTTTGAAGGGTCGATTTCAATACCCCGGTGACGTATAATGAATCCCAGGAATTTTCCTGAGGAGACTCCAAACGCGCATTTCAGAGGATTCATCTTCAGATTATATTTCCGAAGTCGTCAGAACACTATTTTTAGATGTTCCCAATACTCCTCGTGAGATTTTCTCTTTACCACGAGGTCGTCGATGTAGCATTCGACAATCTCGTGTATGAGGTCACTGAAGATCTTTGTCATGGCCCTTTAGTAGGTAGTGCCAGCGTTCTTTAAACCGAAAGGCATCACCTTATAGAAAAATATGCCCAACGGGGTTCGGAAGGCGGTTTGTTTTTGGTCTTCAGGATGCATTTTAATTTGATTGTATCGTGAAGATCCATCCATGAAGGAGAAGACCTCATGGGTAGCAGTGTTATCGATCATCGGCTCGGTAACAGGTACTGGGAAGTCATCCTTCGGGCAAGCTTTGTTAGGATTCCGAAAGTTTACGTAGATGTGCACTATCCCAATCTTCTTCATCACTGGAACGATGTTAGCGATCCAGTCGGGATATTGAACTTCTTGGATGAAGCCGGAGTCAATTAGTTTCTTGACTTCAGTATTGATACTCATCTCAAGTTCGAGCCGCATTCTTCTTGGCGCCTGTTTGACGGGCTTTATGTCTGGTGATATGGCCAGTTTATGTACCGCCACTTTTGGATCTAGACCTGGCATCTGGGAATAGTTCCATGCGAAGAAGTCTTTATATTGCATGAGCACGTCTTTTAACGTGGCTATCTGTTTTCAGATAGCAGTTCACTGACGAACATTGGCCTCGGATCATTTTCCGTTTCTAAGTCAATTTTCCTTAGGTTGTCCGACGTAATGTGTATCCTATCTTCCAGCTCTTTTGGTGCCGGTGGAAACTCGGAGATCACCTCATCCTCATCTTCATTTGCGAAGCACATATAGAGGTCATCCATAGTCTCATGCCCTCTCTCGTTTGAAAGTGTTATCATATGGCAGGTATGAGTTCGCATCCATTCTTGACGTTGAGCTGATCCTATCTTACGGTATAGGTCCTATTTGGCTCATACTTTTTTGGCGGGGTTACCCTACAGCTGTGGGATAAAGCGAACCTGCCTTGCTGATACTGGTCTTCTATCCAGTCTTTGAAGGTGAAGCAGTCTTCAAGGGGATGACCTATTACTCGGTGATAGGAGCAATAATCTGGATGATGGACCTCGTTTATTTGTTCACGGTGCCGAGACTCCGGAAGCGTCATCATTTGGTGCTTCAAGACAAGGTTGAATATTTTTCTTGTCTTGTCTTGTCTTGAGAGAACGAGTATTCCCGACCCATCTTCTTTATAAAGGACGGGTTCTGATCGACCTTTTTTCGATTGCACGGCTTATTGGATCCGCTTTGTTGTTTTTGAACGTTATTTGCGTTCTTTGCCCGGTTTTTGCCTCTATTTCGGGATTTTCCCCTTTTGCGGGGACATACAGTGGGCCGGGGATGAAGAGCATTATAGTTTTCTTTCTCTATAGATTGCTGACTGAGGCGCTGGGTCCTGGCCTTTTCATAAATGGTCATTTCGCGGCTGTGATCGTCTCGGCTCTTTTGACAAGCTTCCTTTATTAGTTTGTCTATTTGTTCTTCTAGCGACGGACTTAACGTTCTTAGGGCTGGATTTTGCTCTGTTTCAAGTCACGGCCATTTGGAAAAACGTTTTCCTCCTCGCTGGAGCTATTTATGACGCGGCAGCTGTAACACTGCTCCCGTTTCATGGACCGAACGTATCCAAGCTCGGTTGTCTCCATCTTTCCGTTGGGCATCTTTCACTGAGTCCTGGGAATATTCTAAATCTTTTTGTAGAATTGGGCTTGTCAAACAGTTTGTTTGAAGGGTACACCTTGGTGTCTTAACAGTCTTTTCAATCCCTCCGCATAGTATTTCGGCAGACGGATTGGTCGAAGCCTGTCGAGTGCAAAATCGACACCATACCAGATTTCTTTTTCTACTTTGGTCTCCATCGATTAGAAGAAGAAGATCGCCTTTTCAACTCTTCGCCTGGGAGGTATGTAGAAAGTCTATAGTTCTTGTACGCTCTATGTATCGAGCGCATCAAGTTCCTTGTAATGCCGAGACGGAGCCATTGTGATTTGCAGATTCTGATCTGCTCCGACGAGGGTTGCCAAAGACTGCGTTGGCCTCATCCTCAGAGTGGCTGCCAAAGACCAGAACAGGGGTTGATGGTCCGGGCCTGTTGTTTTCTTTCTAGGGTTGCTCCGAGTAGACTATTTTTTCATCTTCCTCTGAATCGCTCCCAAAAATTGGGATAGTGGTGACGAACATCTGTTTATCCTCCGGCTTATGATACCTTTCTGTATTTTTGAAGTCTGGTAGGAAGTACTTTGTGTCTTCATATTTCTGGACCTCGTTTACGGGGAATGGATTTAGCTCCCCTGTGACGGTGTATTCCAAACCATCTTTGAAATACTTCATACACTGATGTTGTGTAGAAGGGATGACGTTGTACTCATGTAACCATGGCCTGCCGAGCAAAGCGTTATGGCAAGTCTTGGCGTCAATGACATGAAATTTGATGCCAGTGAAGAGCAACCCGAAGCGAAGCATCAGTATTATGGACCCAAGCTTCCATGATGACTGTGAGTCGAACCCGGAGATGGTAATTTTTTCTCGGGCCAGGTGCTGAACGTTCATGCAAATCTCTTTCAGCACTCTCACATTGAGAAGGTTGATGGAGGATTGTTCATATCAGAATATTGCATTATTATATTCCCCATTCTTAATCATATTGCAAATAAATAGGTGCTTTTGATCCATGTCTGCTAAATAGTTGCAGGTTACAGGTTCTCAGAACAATACAGTGAAAATGGTAAAAAAATGCTACAAAAGTGAGACTACGACCAACAAATAGAAGAATCTTTATAATGCCGACAGTTTGAGGAACGAACGAAGATCAGCAACAGTTCAATACACAGAGTACAAGGGCAGCACAAGATTCAAGAAGTAAACGGTAAAAGTCCACAAATTCTGCACTGTTGGAAATCTGGAAGAAAGTGGAAAAGATTCTGAGGAACCAAGTGAAGAAAACAGATGGAAAAAGCAACTTGAAGCTACACAGAAGAAATCAGACCAAGACCCCACCATATGGCCACGGATCCGCGGCCAAACATGGCTTATGGCCGCGGTTCCGCGGCCGTGCTAAGCACGTCTCGGTGGATCTTGTCGGTGCGTTGACCAGGTTTCTCAGGGTAGTCTTGTAATTCTAAATATGGATCCGATGTAAACCCTAGGGTTTCTCCTATCTATAAATAGGAAACCCTAAAGCCTAATTTTAGTGTGCCTCTTTTGGGTGCCTCTTTGGAGATGCCTCTTTTTATTTTTCTAGATAAAATTTTAATTCCATTGTAATCGTCAAGAGGTCATCAATAAAGGTATTTTTACCTTGCATTCTTTTATCTTAATTTAATTCCTGAAATTTTTATCTGTCTTTTATTATTTGCAACTTAGATAGTTTTTAAAAGAAAATTATAAAAATGAATCGCATCGTAATTTCCCTAATGAGTGAGTAATTCCTCACTTGTTATGGTTAGGAGAGGGAAGGTTTGAGAGAAGGAAATCTCTCTCCCTCCTTTTCTTACCCCCATAATTTTTAATTAGGACTTTATTTAAATTAACCACACACCGCTCACTACGGCACCCTATCCCACGAGATAGCGGTGATTCCCTAGTTAAGACCAGTTATGGTTGATTTACATAGAGGTTAAGGCAAAGAGTTAAGAAAGAACGGACAAGGACCAAAAGGAAGAAACTAAGTTTCTTCCTCGTCGTGCTAATCCCCTTTGTTGACTATTACCCTAACACCTAAATTCCTAACTAGGGCATTAAAAGCAGCGAGAAGAATCCATATTTTGAACTGACCTAACCCTAACCCTAGTAAACCTTTTTATCATCTTAGATCGTAAAACAAAACCCGACTTGATCGGACTAACTCGTTAGAACACATAGAATAGGAATCCATCTCCCTGTGGACCGACCCGTACTCAACCGGCTAGCTACCAAGTGACACCGTTATTGATTGCGGTTAATTCTTTGATTTCAAAACGCACACGCAAAAATTTATACCAATCAAATGGTGACGTTGCTGGAGAGACGGTAGTCTCTTTCTTTGTGTAATTTCGGGTTAATAAAAAAATTAAAAATTTAAAAATTTAAAAAAAATAAACAAAAATAAAAATCATCTTGTTCTTTTTAAGGGTTTTGTGTGAATTGTGCAGGAAAAGAAGACGGACAGATTCAGATCTGGAGAAAGCTCGGTTAACAAATCAATAAACTGAAGATCTGAACAGACAGAGGAGAATCATAACAACAAACAGAAAATTTTTGGGGATCTGAACCAACTTACTCGCCGCGGAACCGCGGCACTAACAAGCAATTAGCGGCGGAACCGCGGCGGTTTGCTGACGTCAGCGCTTCAAAAAGTCTCTGTAAGTATTTTTATCTCCTCTATAACCCCCTGAACTCCACTAAAAAAATTTCCTGCAGGGTTCTTTGCGCAAAATTCTTCTCCCTCTTCAATAAATTGTTTTTGTGCAGGATTCTTTATGCCGCCAAATATAAAAAAAATTTGCAAGTGTTTTAGATTTTGTGTATTAATTGCTTTGCATATTTAAAACGGACTTTTAAGGGGCTATAACAACAATCCAGATTGAGTGGGGAATTCATTACCCTTCCTAGGACCCCAAAAATCACAAAAAGCATGTGCATCAACCATTGAGCTAATTAAAAAATATTTAGACTCGGCCAATAAGGACTGTCGCGCTCATTAGGACAAAGGAAAGTTGTGGGCAATCGGTCGTTTTTCTAAACCTGACTTTGTGGTGCCTAGGCTAGACAAGTGGGAAAGGTAATTTTAAAAGGCCCGTCTTACGGTAATTCGTGAGCGGATCCCTCCTTTCTTTACTTGTGCTTACCAGGTCACAATTGGCGGTGAAGAGGCGATTCGAGGGATATCTCACAACTTGCCCTTTGGACCAGTTAAGAGCAGTCTAGTTGACTTAGGAGACCCTAGCTCTAGGGTTGATTGTGCATGTTTAAACTGTGGTTGTTTGAAATTGTGTCATAAATCCGTACAAATTTTTGCAAAAACTCTTTCTAAAAAAAAACACTTTCAAAAAATTTCAAAACTCCACAAAACAAACAATTTTTAAAAAAAAATAAAAATAAAAATAAAAAAATAATAATTAAAAAAAATCCACATTCATTTTCTTCTCATTACATCATGGGTACCCCACGTCGCAAAACTCTTGCCGAACTTCGGTACCCTCAACCAGACATAGCTTCCTACGCTAATTGTTTTGGTCGAATTACGGACGACCCTTCATGCCCAAAATTTCTTTGAAAGATCGAATAGACGCATCTAGGAGAAACAGTTGAACTCCGCAATCCACTCTGTATCAACTGTTTCAACCTTCACCACCTTCTCACGTTGATACCCCTTTTTCGAGTCATGTTGTAACCCGAAACCCATGTCTATTGCTGAACATATTGAACAATCTCGTAACTGATCTTTCACTCCTTTCACTACTACGAATTCTTTGGATCAACAATTCCATTCACCTTCTTATCCAAATGTTGATCCTACTCCTGTCCAACCATTCAATTCCTACCAGTCCTACCCAACTTTCGCACCTTCCCAAGACATTGCTTCTACACAGCCATTTGGGAGTTTCCAGTATCTAAACAACTTTGAATGTTTTTCTGAAACCCCTTCACAACCCATGTCTAGTCTGGAACAGTCATTGGAAGATTATATGGTAGCATCAAGACAACAGATAATGGAGTTGAATGCATCTATGGCCGCCCTTACACAACCTATTGACCAGGTAGCTAGTTTCCAACTAGCTCCAAATTTTCCAATGTATGATGAGGCGGTTGAACAGACTGAGAATTTGAGTGGTGAGAGTGAGCTGTACACACTTCCAAATCAAACCTACCTATCTCAAATTAAATCCCACAACTCCGGTTTTGAATGTCTATCAAGTGTCCCAAATGATTCACCTGTTGAAAATAGAACGTCTAATGAGTTGTGCAACTTTATAGTGTTTGATTTACCTGATTGTGAAGGGTCCCTTTCGAGTGAAACCATCACCAATCCTTTTAACCTCTACACCTCCACTCTAGAACCTGAATTGATTGATATCAATGCTTTTGATGAGATGTCTGAGAAATTTAATTTTCACTTGATCGAGGATATTGACACTGTGAATATTTTGGATGATGAACCCATAGATTTGGATGAGTTTCTCTCTCCAAGTCATCATCCCGAGACATTAAATGTTTCTCCCGAACTTCATATGCATCTTGATTTTGATGAGAATTGCATGGATAAGCTAAATATTGAGGAGAGTATTGAGTAAATTATTGAGGATGAAGCAGTTTTACTTGAGGAGTCAGATTTTCCAATTCATTATATCCCTTTCATTGACTGCGCACACCCTCCAGAATGTTTAACCGATACCCTTCCTCAATCAGTTCCTTCCATCCTCATTCCGATTGCGCAAGAAAACGTTACACTTTCATTTTCAATGTCTGCTTTACCAAATTCGACGTACCCATATTTTCTCACGAATCTTGAGGTATTTGACCTCATTTCTCAGTGGGTTGATAGATTAGCACAATCGCTTTTTACACATCGGTCATTACAAATTGTGCTAATTTATACACTCCATCTCCACCCTCAAGTTCGTATTCAACTTCTTTCTCCTACTTTCTCAGGTTCTTCTTCTATTCTTCCGATAATTTCAGTGAGTGTTGATGAATCACAATCCGATAATTTAAGTTTGATCATTCCACAAAGCCAACTTGATTTGGATACTTTTGAAAATGAGATAGATGAGTTTTTCGAGTCTCCTACCTCCATAATTTTTGACAAATAAAGTATGATAAATTCTGGCACAAAACTTACTGACAGCAAAATGTTTAATTACATCGATGAGAGTTTTGAAAAACTTTTTGCTGACGAAATTGCATTCCTAAACGATACGGATTTTGTGATTAATCGACCTCCACCTGAAGAAGTCGAACCACTACCATTTCTTTTTCCCTTCCGCCATTCTTCTCCTCCACCGAGACCATATACTGCTTCTATCTCCACACGGTCTCGTGTGTTTCTCATTTCTTTTCTCTTCACTCCATTCTTTCACCAACCACACCATTATAACGATAAAATTTTTGAATGGTTGGTGCTAATCTTTGGCCTGTGTAAAGCCTTGGATAGCTTGATACTATGTTTTTCTCCTCCCTAACTCTGAACTTTAATGCTTCAACAGTGGAAACATTGTTTCACTTAAGTTTGGGGGGGGACATTTTTGTGTATATATTTTTTTTTTCTTTTTCTGTTAATAATAATAAAAAAACAAAAAAACATAAAATAACAGGGGAGCGCCGACAATTTTGACCCTCTTGGTGTAGCCTGACAGTGAGGGCACTGTCAAGTTTAAGTTTGGGGGTATGCTCGGTAAGGTTTCTTCCTTCGCATTCATATGTATATTTTTGCATTTGCATACTTATTTTAAAATCCATAAAAATTATAAAAAAAATTTATAAAAATTGAAAAGTTCAATTTTGGCCATATTTGACTTAAGTTCAACATGACGGTTGACTAGTTAGGAAAAACTAGATCCTAAACTCAGTAAATTAAAAACCCTAAAAATAACCTTTCTTAAAATTTAACGGTAGAAAATATATGTCCTTGTAGTTTATTTAGAAATAGGCAAATTTGAGTTCAGTTCTT
This sequence comes from Agapanthus africanus, assembly GCA_030015575.1. NCBI lineage: Eukaryota > Viridiplantae > Streptophyta > Magnoliopsida > Asparagales > Amaryllidaceae > Agapanthus > Agapanthus africanus. The sequence goes on along the minus strand of CM057349.1, from coordinate 400,325,106 downwards.
GGGCTAAGTCAAAATAAGGGAAGAGTATTGAATTTTTAGTTGAAGTGTAAGTTTGAAAAATAATTCCGAACCTTAAGTCTAAATTCTGAAAATATATACCCTACAACTTGCACAAACATGCACCTTGAAACTTGGACTAGTAGAGGATACCTTGAAATGCTCTTGTCTAAAATCCTTAGTATGAAGAAAAATAAAATTATAAGTGTGAATAGAGAGATATAAAAAAAATGAACACTGGTTTTGTAATTACTTAAGGCTGTGTAAAATAAAAAAATATATATAGCGAGAGTGCTTATCACCTAGTGCCTTAGACCAACTGGTTTGTGAGTCACTGCTAAAGCCTTAGGTATTACAAGACGAGGAATTATGCTTAAGCGCAAACACATTTTGTAATCAGTCGTTAGTACCTCAAGAAGTATTAACGGTCACATGAAGGATGGGTGAGCAATTTGAAATTGAGAAAATGAGAAATGCCGCTATCTAAAAATTCACCAATTAAAAGTACTTTGGACAATGGACAAAAGTATGATAGCTTGAATTGAATTTCCAAGTGTAGGGGTGATACATACACACACGTAGGGGTATATGATTGGGTTTGGATGAGAGATAGGAATGAAAAATAGGACTTTTATCTTTAGAAGAAATAATAAAAATTCCCAAGTTGAGATGGAAACCTTAGAAGGAAAATTCAAAAGATGCTAAAATCTAAGTGAATTTGTAGAACATATACGATCTTAAGTTAAATGATAAGTGAGCGTGAAAAATACGGGTTGATGATTTCTAAAGTTAAAGATAATAGAATTTCTTGCTAAAATACCAAATTGAAGAATGAAAGTCAACAGGCCAAATTGATCGGATTTTATGGGTAGTATCCGCTGAAAACCCTCAGGAGACAACACTCCTCCTACTAGGGACACCTAGAGATTTAACGGCTTGTAGCACGAGCTCAGTACAATCGCGATTCCCTGCGAAAGTGAGGTTAGGTTTTTTTCGAGAAAAATTAGTTTTGCTCGGGACAAGCAAAAGATAAGTTTGAGGGTATTTGTTCATATCAGAATATTGTATTATTATATTCCTCATTCTTAATCATATTGCAACTAAATAGGTGCTTTTGATTCATGTCTGCTAAATAGTTGCAGGTTACAGGTTCTCGGAACAATACAGTGAAAATGGTAAAAAAACGTTACAAAAGTGAGACTACGACCAACAAATAGAAGAATCTTTATGATGCCTACAGTTTGAGGAACAAACGAAGATCAGCAACAGTTCAATACACAGACTACAAGGGCAGCACAAGATTCAAGAAGCAAACGGTAAAAGTCCACAAATTCTGCACTGTTGGAAATCTGGAAGAAAGTGGAAAAGATTCTGAGGAACCAAGTGAAGAAAACAGATGGAAAAAGCAACTTGAAGCTACACAGAAGAAATCAGACCAAGACCCACCATATGGCCGCGGATCCGCGGCCAAACATGGCTTATGGCCGCGGTTCCGCGGCCGTGCTAAGCACGTGTCGGTGCATCTTGTCGGTGCGTTGACCAGGTTTCTCAGGGTAGTCTTGTAATTCTAAATATGGATCCGATGTAAACCCTAGGGTTTCTCGTATCTATAAATAGGAAACCCTAAAGCCTAATTTTAGTGTGCCTCTTTTGGGTGCCTCTTTGGAGATGCATCTTTTTATTTTTCTAGATAAAATTTTAATTCCATTGTAATCGTCAAGAGGTCATCAATAAAGGTATTTTTACCTTGCATTCTTTTATCTTAATTTAATTCCTGAAATTTTTATCTGTCTTTTATTATTTGCAACTTAGATAGTTTTTAAAAGAAAATTATAAAAATGAATCGCATCGTAATTTCCTAATAAGTGAGTAATTCCTCACTTGTTAGGGTTAGGAGAGGGAAGGTTTGAGAGAAGGAAATCTCTCTCCCTCTTTTTCTTACCCCCATAATTTTTAATTAGGACTTTATTTAAATTAACCACACACCGCTCACTACGGCATCCTATCCCACGAGATAGCGGTGATTCCCTAGTTAAGACCGGTTATGGTTGATTTACATAGAGGTTAGGGATAAGAGTTAAGAAAGGATGGACAAGGACCAAAAGGAAGAAACTAAGTTTCTTCCTAGTCGTGCTAATCCCTTTTGTTGACTATTACCCTAACACCTAAAATCCTAACTAGGGCATTAAAAGCAGCGAGAAGAATCCATATTTTGAACTGACCTAACCCTAATCCTAGCAAGCCTTTTTATCATCTTAGATCGTAAAACAAAACCCGACTTGATCGGATTAACTCGTTAGAACACATAGAATAGGAATCCATCTCCCTGTGGATCGACCCGTACTCAATCGGCTAGCTACCAAGCGACACCGTTATTGATTGCGGTTAATTCTTTGATTTCAAAACGTACAAGCACAAAATTTATACCAATCAAAGATCCGTTGTCGACAAGGATTTTCCCTATTTTGATGTCGTGGCAGTACCCAGTGATGTATAACGGGCGGTTATGTTCGCGCGTACCGAGGAGGAGATCTTCATCACTGAATGTAATGTCGGATGTGTGAACTTCTGCCAGCTCGTCCTTCATTTCTCTTCCACGAGAAAAACTTGGAACTGATCGGGCTCTTATAATGCCTTGATCCGAAACTCTCGTGTCTCTTTGGACAAGAGAAGAGCATCCAATATGCTCAGCTGTGAGGGTATTTTCTTCAGATGTGATAGGATATTGTAATCCACCTTATTTTTCCTAGGCGGATCCCTTGCTACATGCTTTTTGACAACTCCATCGTCGAAGGCAATTTCCTTAGAGATTTTCTCTTTCCCTTTGTTTTTTTTGCTCAAACCTTTGTTTGTAGGTCCGAGGTTTTTCTCAGGAAGCGTGCGGTTACACAGCTGAATATTCTCACAGTTCTTCTCCTCCACTTCTTTTTCAGAGGTGGAGTTTTTGAAGAGATGCCTGAGGGGTATTTTGTTCTCATAATCGCTCCTGAAAGTAAGAACTTGGGGGTTTTCCCCTTTTGAACTGGTATCAACCGTAAGATAGTTGCCGGTCGTTTTTTCACGCGTATCTGTCGCACTTTTTTGTCGTAGACGAGCTTCATGCTTCATCCTCTTGAAGTGTTTTTGATGGGCAACGTATCTTTGCCACTTCTTGAAGGTACTGCACTCTTCGGTGGGGTGAGTAACCTTCCGATGATATAGGAAGTAGTTTGGATGTGAATTCTCTCCGTCAAGGCATATGACTCCAGGAGTATTTCCTATCAGAAGTGGCAGCTTCATTCCTATTGACAGGGCTTTGGCAACAAGCTTCTCTACCTTGATCCTTCTATCATATGAATATCTTGTTAGTTTAAAAAGATTAGAATTTTAATTATTCTATTATATGAATATCTTGTTAGTTTAACAAGATTAGGAATATTTTCCTAACATAAAATTTATTTCTGTTATATGAATATCTTGTTAGTTTAACAAGATTAGGAAAATATTTTCCTAAGATAGAATTTTATTCTATCAGATGATCGATGGGTGATTTTGTAATCAACGTTGGATTTTTGATCCAAGGGTTCTCTGTTTAGCAGAGAAGATCTTTCTAGTTTGAGGAAGATCGGGAAATATTTCTTGGTGATATTTTATCACAATTGGATTTTAAATCCAAGATTCTCTGTTAGAGAAAGATCTTTCCATATTAGAGAGATCAAGGAAAATATTTCCCAAATAGAATTTAATTCTATCATATAGTTTAATTGGTAATATTTTATCATCATTGGATTTTAAATCCAAGATTCTCTGTTAGAGAAAGATCTTTCGATATTAGAAAGATCAGGGAAAATATTTCCTAAATAGAATTTAATTCTATTACATAGAATTTAATTCTATTAGATTGTAGTATTTTAAATTTGGACACTCATATGCTTTGCGTGTAACTGCTGCTAAAGAATACGACAAGAGAACTCACGTGTTTAACACGTGACCTCTAGTGTGGGTTTTAGCTTGTTCATTTTTAGCACTCATATGCTTTGCATATTAGCGCTCACGTGTTTAACACATGAGACTTGTTTAGCCTTTGGTTATTTATGTTCAGCGCTCATATGTTTTGCATATGAGCGCTCACGTGTTTAACACGTCCGGTCAGTTTAGCCTTTTTGTTATTTACTTTCAACGCTTATATACTTTGCATATAAGCGCTTACGTTCTTAACACGTGAGGTCGTCTGACTCTTAGTTATTTATGTTCAGCGTTTATATGTTTTGCATATGAGCGCTCATGTGTTTAACACGTGATGCTAGTTTAGCCTTTAGGTTTATTTTACTCAGCGCTCATATGCTACGCATATGAGCGTCCACGCGTTTAACACGTGAGCCAAGTTTAGCCCTTAGTTATTTGTTTTCAACGCTTATATGATTTGCATATAAGCGCGCACGTGTTTAACACGTGATGCCAAACTATGATGATTCTTTTCCTCTTTCTTATCTCCCTTTTTATAAGGGAACAAGTAGCTCATAGCTAAAAAATTTGGCGGGAACAACTACATCATATAGATTTCTAAAGAATCACAATCATTAAATCTATTAAATATAATATAATCTTTAAATCTATCAAATAGATTTCAATATCAAATATATTCCGATATATTATTTACAAAAAATAATTTAGATCTATCTAATCTAATTAAATAAATAGATCTTATCAAATAAAAGTAAACTTTTTTTAAAATAAATTAAATTGATTTCAAAATTCAAATCTTTGCATTAAATTGATTTCAAAAATCAAAATAGATTTATCAAAATCTTAATTTCTCAAATAGATCTCATATCAGATAATTAATTTAGATCTTTTCTAATTTATTTAATCTAATTAAATAAATAGATCTTATCTAATAAAAGTAAAACATTTTCATACTATGAACGATTCATCAAAAAATGTTTTCTAGAATTAGTATTTTATTTATCATATAAAATTTAAGAACCCTGATCTAATTAAAAATTTGAAATCTAGTCAATTATGAACACTCCATAATTAGGGTTTTTATCATATATTAAATGCTAAATTTCAACTTGCTACTATGAACAATAGACATTTTCCCCAAATGATACCATAAACTTTTAAAATGATGGATTGATACCATGAACATTCAAAAGTATCAGAAACCTCCTGACGGCTTTAACGAAAAATTATAAAATTGCCAAAATACCCATCATTTTTATGCAAATATAGACATTTTTAAATATATGATATGGGTATTTTAGTAATTTTATAATTTCTGTTAACGCCGTTAAGGGGGTTTTCTGATACCTTTGAAAGTTCATGGTATCAATCCATTATTTTGAAAGTTCAAGGTATCATTTGGGGAAAGTGTCTATAGTTCATGGTAGTAAGTTGAAATTTAACTTATATTAAAATTGAAGAACCTTAATCTAATTAAATTATATTTAATTAATTGCGATCTAATCTATTTATAAACAATTCATAAAATTAGGGTATCACAAAAATTATGGTTTAATCAATTAACATTAGAAAACCCCAATCTAAAGAGCACCGTAGCTCTGATACCAATTGAAAGAAACGTATGCATGCCTATAGCAGAAACACATGCGTCGATTTCCTGAAAATATAATTTTTATTTAAATTAAATGTGTGCTTTTACTTCATCTTGTTCTCATCGATGAAAAATCTGATCATATTGACAAAAATCTTTTAGGTAGCCACCACAATTGCAAAGGCCTTCAACTAAAGTCCACCAACCTTTGTGGAAGAAACACCCCCAATGAACTAATAGGCATTCAAATTTTAAAAGGAAATTTTCATAATTAAAATTCTTAATCTCATGGCAAATTATTACCCCTTTATATAAGGTTGCAGTACGATATCTCAAACCCAAATATCCGATGTGGGATTAAAAACCCACTTATTAATAATACAAAAATTATATTATTAATTAATAATATTCCTCTTATGGTTGTATTTAAATCTTCCACCGAAAGGCTTATAAGTGGGACCAATTGAGTCTCATATCAAGAGCCAAGTATCAATTAAATTAATCTGTAATTAATAAATTAAATGTTTTAGTTTAACATTTAAACACCTATCTTATCGACTGTTTATAAAAGCTTTACCATAATGTGAGATGACAATAAATGTCAACTTACATGCAATCCCTTCCGACATCAAGTTACTTATTCTTAAGTCATTAAATGAGCAGGACATATATTCACTTAATTGCATTGCACAAGCCTAAAGTTTTATTCCCCATGAACACAAATTCATTTCGAAAATAAATATTATTATAATAATATCTTATTGAAAAACATTTTTCAAAACACATGTTAACAAGATTTTCTTGCCTTCATGGAAATGAACAATAAACGTATTCACATCAACATGAAAATGTCGGATTCTATCTAAACATCCATTGTCCTCCTAAATATATTGAAGCAGCCCAATATTTCAGGTTTGTTATTCATATCTAATAAAAAGAAGTGTCATCATATCAAAACTTACTCAAATAATAGATCGAAGACAACAACGTCATCAACTCAAATAGATTATGTAACTATCTAAATTCTCTATCTCATAGGTGACACGTCATTAAGAATTCAAACACGATTATGTACTATATGTATCCAAATATGTGCTCATGAATACACATGAAGAATCTCCATTCTCGGTGACTGAGACACATCACCACATATAATATGTGACTATCATGTATGATACCCTGTTATAAATCTAGCTATGCCATGCTGGTTATAGGCTAAGTACTCATTTGAGAAATCAGTAGATTAAACCAAGTCTCCATGTAAGTGACACATCACAGTGCATGATCTAACAATATGATTTCTAAGGATATTATAACTATTATAAACTTATATGACCTAATGATGCGTGAAATAAAGTGAATAAAATATTGCTGCAAGTGCGCGGTGGTTGTAGTACGCGTTACGGGTCGATCCAAATGGATAACTTGTAATTTCTAATTTTCCAAAACTATTCAATCAAGTTACAAAAAGGTTTTATACCTTAATACTAAAATTTAAATTTAAACCTTTTAAAATAAAGAAAAGCATACCTAGGGTTTACGAGTTCACTAGATCTAACATATGTTATCAATTTAATTAATCTATCTCTCATATTTTCCTTTACTCTTTCTAATAATTACGATCTTTTAATAAGCATAAATTATATGACCTTCATCTTAACCTATCAAACCTAAGAAAGCATAGATTAAAAGATTCTCAACATAGCCTATCAAACTAAATAGATCGTCAGCATTAAAAAGATGTAATTTTTATCAATCAAATAAATCTATTGTTTTTTCCCAACTTTACTATCCCTAAGAATAAACTATATACTATGTGACATAACCTATCAAAGTGATCTAAGCATAGGATATATGCAAACGCTACATAATCTATCAAAGAGATCTTAAAATTAAAATTAACTTAGAACTATCTAATCATCAATCAAGCAAAATAGAAATTTAGATTTATCAAATATCAAACATATGAAAAGATCAAGCTACATCGTTCGATAGGTATTAAGAAATTTACCTAAGCATAATTAAAAAGCAAGCAAAGCAAATAACAGAAGACATGATAAAATAAAATTCAAAGATAAACAACTTACTAATAAATTATGCTCCACACCAATGATCCAAAATAAAAACCTAAAACTAAGGTTTCTTAGAGAGGATAAAAGTGCAAGAGGGTTTCTGCCCTCTGGAAATACGATATATAGACCAACATCAAAATCAAATAAATCACAACCACTGGATCCTTGTTGCCAAAAATCGTCATGAACGGCCAAGATAATTAAACAGAATAAGTGAAAATCCACCACTTTCCGCCGAATTCTTTGAAGAACCGGGGCCCATCTTTTTGTGACATCTTCGACTCCTCTCCGTGCCTTTTATTAAATGATTATTTCTTCAATTTATTGACTCTAACGAACTTACACATGATTGAAGTGATTAATTTCTTAGTTTAGACAAGTCCCTTGGTTGGCTTGACTGTATCTCTTTATAAATACGAATTTAAACACCCAATCAGACCTAATTTGATTTGTTTCTTACACGTAGACCTGTAATATGCACTTATACTCAACACACGTGTTTAGTAGCACTTTTAATTAAAATAAATAACAAAAAATAGGGATATAATATTGAAATAAATACAATAAATTATGTTTATCAAATACCCCCATACCTATCTCCTGCCAGTCCTCGAGCAAAACGAAGAAAAGAAAACCTAAAAAGAAAAAGAAAAACTAACTAAAACCTAGCTCACTTTCACAAGCAATCATGATTGCACTTAGCATGTGCAATAAGCCGTTAAAGCTCTAGGTATCCATAGTAGGAGTGTTGTCTTCTGAGGGGTTTTAGCGAATTACACCCACAAAATTCATAAAGAGAAGATTCAAAATAAGAAAATGAAGATAGGAAAGAGCTCCAAAAGTATCTCGAAAGTTTGTAAAGTTCTAAGGTTTCATGAGTTTTCATCCTAAAGTTTCATGAGTATCTCGAAAGTTTAGTCTCTAATTCAGAAATTCTATCCTCCCTCAATATAACTTAATTCTAGTCCCCAGTCCTATATTTCCTTCAAATGTCGCTCATATACCCCTACGTGTGTGTAAAATATCCCTAGACTTGAGAATTCAATTCAAGCTATATTATCAATACCTCATATCCTCGTATTATATATATATATATATATATATATATATATATATATATATATATATATATATATATATGCACACACATCTTTCAATGCGATGGTTAATTCTTCATGAAGTACCAACCAAACTATTACTCATTGTGTGAGTTGAATTATGCCAATCTTGCAACTATCTCGGACCTCCAGCAATGACTCTCAAACCAGATGGTCTAAGGAACTAGGTGATGAAGCACCCTTAAGACTGAAGTTTTACTCACAATAAGTAATCACAAAACCAAAATTATTATATTTATATTTTTAAATTTTATTTAATTATTATATATATATATATATATATACACACACACACACACTTAGATATTGAGGTAAAGACATTTCTAGGTATACTTCACTATCTCAAGTTTTAAGATTCGTGTCCGTGCAATTTGTAGGGTGTATATTCACTAAATTTGGTTTCAAGATAAGGAGTTATTTTTCATATTTAATTCTATTCTCAGATTCAATAGTTTTCCTTCATATTAACTTCACCTAAGAACTAGACTCAAGATTACTCATTTCCAAACAAACTAACTTAATCTCACAAAAATTCTTCCTTTATCTTTTCTTTTCTTTTTCTATAAATTCTCTCTCTTTTTTTCTTTTTCTTTTTTTTAAATGCAAGATAAAATAAACTGAAATAAACTAAAAATGAAAAGAAAACACACCTGGATGAGATTCCCCCAAACCTGATTCTGTCAAAACCTATAAATCTACATAACACATTATTGCTCCTTTGAAATTAAAAGTTTGAAACAAATAGGGAAATATCAAACATATATACAATTTTTTTATTTTTTAAATGCAAAAGATAAATAAACTAAGAAAAGCAATTTACAAAATATATACAACTATACACCTCCATACTTATTTCCAACGCTGTCCTCAGCGTTGTCCTCTCCTTTTACTTGGTCATTCCGTCTGTAATCGGCTCAAAGAAGAAGACGCTCCTTTATCTCATTGATGTCCCTTCATATGCATCTCACTTCCTTAAAAAATTTCTTCATTCCCCTCAATATTTTCTTTCCAAAGGATGGTGTATCAACAGGTAGCGGTGCATTGAAAAATTCTGAATGTCCCACAAACTTTTCCGATGATGAAGATGGCTCTATTGGAACATGCTAGGGTTCAGCATAAGGGGTCCAGCATTTGTATAAGGATCCGCGATACCCGGTTGTAAGTCGTTCAAGTCGCACAGGAAATGATTCATGGTCATGCATATAAATTTCAAAAACATTCTCTCCTACTCATAATCTACAATTCTATGTTATCAATGCGGTAAGAAGAAAAGATTGATGATGTCTAGTAAGAAATCATCTACACATGCAACACCCACGATCTCTAGTCATAAGTGTGTGCACGATGCTAAGGGGTTCTCTATGAAAACTTATATTGCGTGTAGTCCCTAAAACATTTTGATTTAATAATCTACACACTGCATACATGTTCTTATAAACAGTTGGTGCTTTAATTCCCCCGCCGCGTGCTATTTTACAAATATCACCCATAAACGGCACATACTCTACCATTGAAAACGGATTAGGTAACCCGGCAGCTATGGGAATGGAAATGACGGCCGATATAGTTTCTAAATTATGTGAAATCATTTCATCTCTTCACAACACATCCATGTATCCATTCTCCATATGAATATTGTTTTCATGAATTTCTTTATAGAATTCTTGCACTAATGGGAGTATTATTACTAGATATTGATTGCAAATCAAATACCCCTATTGTTTAGCTTGTATTTCGTCGTAAAAATAAGTTCGGCATAAATTATCACGAAATACATCTTCAAAATTGGTTTCGAAATGAAATCTAGCAATCAGTGCAGATCTATGAAGAAATAATAGAAAGTACAGAGAAAGGTTGAAGAGAAGCTCGCTGCCTCCAAAAGTTGGAGAGATCAGACAAGATAGATCGACAAAAAGTGGTAGGTTTCCACTCTTTTAGCCGAAATCTGGAGAGCTCTCCTTTTTTTCTTTGTTGTGGTGGCTCAAAATGAAAAATGGAGTTGGTTTTTGGGATGGGATCGGCTGAATGAGAGTGAGGGTTCTATTTATAGTGAGGAGAATAGGGTTTTGGGGATGTAAAGACAAGTTTACCCTTAAAATAAAAATAAAATTACTGAAAAATCTATATTACATATGTTACAAAGATATTAGTGCTAGATTGAATCCAGTGTACTATGGCTGATAGAGAACCATGAGCACACGCTCCGAATCGTCCGTGTAATTTTTTAAAAATAAATTTAAATAATTTTTTTTCTTTTTGTCCAATTCAATATCAAATAATTTTCATCATTTAATAAAAGAACACATTTAAAGAGGGGTAAACATAAATTATTAAAAATGAGAATCTGATACTGAAGATTCCTCAAGAACCTCACATTTCAATTTATAGGCAAATGCATGTCCCTAAATCTCATCAGAATTATATCAATGTAATAAACAAATATAAACGGACAAAAAAAATCATGATTATTGAAGTGATTTTCCATAAGATACTCGTGAAGAAGTTTTAACTGTGTACATGATGACCTCTTAATATATATGATAGATGGAGAGTGTAATTCAATGATTGAAGGCTCAAGATGTTGATCATCTATGATATGTGACATGTGAGAAATGTGGCGATCTAACTCTTCTAAAAGTATAAGTTCTTCTTTAAAAAATTCTCAAAAGTGTCGTTCACTAAATCACAAGTTTCCAAATTAAAGGAAAATGGTTGAGAATTGAAGTGATCTATTGTATCCAAAAATATAAGTGAATCATAATCGGACCGGACTTGATCAAACGTCAGAATCAACCATTCAAAAATTACATTATTATAACAATTTAACTGGTTATATTTATCGATATTTGCAATGAATATTAACCCCTTAAAAAAAATTTTTGAGTGTATGTACAAATGGTTATATCCAAAACAAATGTGATAAACAGAAATTGAAAGTTGTGGATGATATGGTGCAGAAATATGAAGATGAAGATTTGATTTTTCAGTTCTTTTCCCTGCTAAAACATTTTGATGTCGACTTATAAAATCAAATTCCGATGAATTCCATAGAAAATAAGGAATAAGGATATAAGGAAATTCAATCAGATTTTGGAACAATGAAGAGTTGTCAATAAGAGAAGAATTGTGCAGTGACTCATTAGAAGGTATATTAATAAATGGTGGAATCACATGACCTTCTTTAATAATGAATTCAAGATGAGGTTTTGATTGCGAAGGTAGAGAAGTTGAATAATCTAATTCATTTAAAAGATTGTATTCCAATTTAAAAAGTTCCTCTAAATAATAATGCTCAAACTCGTTTTGTAAACTTGGATACATGGTTTGATGTAATTCTTCTAAAAGTATAGATTCTTCTTTAAAAAATTCTCTCAAATCAAAGTCAAATATTGTATCCTTCAACTCTTCTAGAAGAACAAATTTTTCATTATAAATTTATTTAAACGAATCATCAAAAGGTAATGTTTCTTGTGTCGACTCGTCATCAATTTCATTGCCTTGTATGATCAATAGTTCAAACCTAGGTTCCCATGGAATATTTGAAACTTGAGAATCAAATTCATCTAACTCATTTATAAATTTTAGTTCCTTTAAAGAATACTCGTCAAAATCAAATGTTTCTTCCTTCGACTTATCATTAAAACCATTGATGTTAGGAATATGGTTAAATGAGTCGGTACATTGGCTTCCTATATTGGCAATATTGTGATCAAGAATTTTAGGCTATAACCTTGGTGGTTCCTCAATACGTTGCTCCTCAAGATTAATTTTCTCCCCCTTAGACACTTCTTCGAAATTCTTTTGATTATTTGTTTCACTCTATTTATCCATAGGACAAAACTCAAATTGATATTTAGACTCAGAAGAATGTGTTTAAAAATGTGGCTCGATCGAATCGTTAGGTCTGTCAACGTGTGTATCAACTTCCAAACCGGACCTTAAAATTGTCAGGGAATTAGCAAAATCAATTGGGTCATCTTGAAATATATTAGTTTGACTTGAACTAGCCCTTTGATCCATAGGGTTTTGACTAGGTTGATTAGAAAAATTCCCCTCTTCCTTTTACTAAGTTGTGCAATTAACTGATCCATTGAATTTGTAACCTAGCAAAACCTTGAGCGTTTTGTGCTTGAGTTTGATTAAAATTTTCCAAATTTTTCTCTAAATTGATCTTTCCCTCATTCACATTAGTTGTGTTGGGATCGACTTGAATGGAAATCTGAACAAAAGTTTCTAACCTATCTTCTGACGTGGAAAACTGCTTATCAGTCTCATCACAAAAACTGGGTAGGATGAAAGTAGGGTTCAATTGATTAAGTTGTCCAGTTGGTTGCATGAGATTGGTCAGGTTTGAAGTACTTTGATTGGTTACCCTAACATCCTCTTCCAATGTTAGTTCTAAACTGGACTACCGTTTATTACTCTTTTCAATAAAATCTAGTGGATTGTATATTGGATTTGGTTGATTAAGATGAGTATATGAGCATTGTTTTGGTACGATTGAGGTTGATTGTTGTAGCTAAGGTTAGGAACATCTTGGTTCCAAAAAAAATTGGGATAATTTGGATTGTAAGTTAGACAAAAATTATCATTCCTAGGTAAATAATATGTTGCATTTTCTTAATTATAACCTAGGGGACTAGTGAAATCAGGAGGCATATTATTGTAATGAGGGTTAATATCATAATAATTGCCGTTATTATATGAAAAATTAATATTGGAGGGAGGATTATTCCAATAAAAATTCATATTTTTTTATAAACTATATATATATATATATATATATATATATATATATTAAGCAGAAAAATAAAATAACATTAGCTAATCTAACACTTTGCCAACAACCAAGCAATAAATATTTAGTTTAATCTGGCTTGGCTGTATGCAAAGAAACCCTGCAGAAAAAGGTAGAATTATAGGAGATCCGAGAAGGAATGAAGAAGAGAGACTTACATGAAAAAAAATCTGGGACCAAAATACCTAAATATTTCAGCTAAAAAGGTCAGATTCCCACCGTTTCCGTCGAATTTTCTTCCCTGTTCCACGCCAAATTTTTTCTACTGCTTCCTCCTTGCTTGATTTTATGTTTTCTGCAGTCTAAACTCAACTAAAAAATTAAATTTTTTTATTATAAATAACTCGAAGAATAATTATGAAAACTAAAAATTAAACACCGTTATCCTGGCAAAGGCGTCAAAAACTTGATGCATGAAATAAAATGCATAAAATAATACTGCAAGCGCACGGTAGTTGTAGTACGTGTTACGGGCCGATCCACATGAATAACTTGTAATTTCTAATTTTCCAAAAATATTCAATCAAGTTACGAGAAGGTTATATAACTTATACTAAAATTTAAATTTAAACTTTTTAAAATAAAGAAAAACATAGTTCACTAGATCAAACATATGTTATCAATTTAATTAATCTATCACTCAACTTTTTCCTTATTCTTTCTAATAATTACAATCTTTTAATAAGCATAAATTATATAAACTTCATCTTAACCTATCAAACTTAAGAAAGTACAGATTAAAAGATTCTCAACATAACCTATCAAACTAAATAGAACGTCAATATTAAAAAGATGTAATTTTTATCAATCAAATAAATCTATTGTTTTTACAAAATTTACTATCCCTAGGAATAAACTATATGCTATGCAACATTACCTATCAAAGTGATCTAATCATAGGATATATGCAAACGCTACATAATCTATCAAAGAGATCTTAAAATAAAAATTAACTTAGAACTATCTAATCATCAATCAAGCAAAATAGAAATTTAGATTAATCAAACATCAAACATATGAAAAGATCAAGCTACATCGTTCTCTAGGTATTAAGAAATTTACCAAAGCATAATTAAAAGTAAACAAAGCAAATAACAAAAGACACGATAAAATAAAATTCAAAAATAAATAACTTACTAATAAATTTTGCTCCACACAAATGATCCAAAATAAAAACCTAAAATTAGGGTTTCTTAGAGAGGATAAAAGTGCGAGAGGGTTTCTTCCCTCTGGAAATACGATATAAATAGACTAATATCAAAATCAAATAAATCATAGCTACTGGATCATTGTCGCCAAAAATCATCATGAACGGCCGAGATAATTCGGCGGAATAAGTGGAAATCCACCACTTTCCGCCGAATCCTTTGAAGATCTGGGGCCCAACTTTTTGTTACATCTTCGACTCCTCTCCGTGGCTTTTATTAAATGATTATTTTTTCAATTTATTGACCCTAGCGCTCTTGCACATGATTGAAGTGATTAATTTCCATGTTTAGACCGGTCCCTTGGTTGGCTTGACTGCATCTCTTTATAAATACAAATTTAAATATCCAATCAGACCTGATTTGATCTGTTTCTTACACGTAGACCTGTAAACTGTACTTACACTCAACACACGTGTTTAGTAGCACTTTTAATTAAAATAAATAACAAAAAGAAGGGATATAATATTGAAATAAATGCAATAAATTATGTTTATCACTTAGTTAATAAATTACTATTAGTGTAACTATAAAATTATATTAATATTCAACAAATATTACAAGAATTGTATTAGATGTATAAGGGCATATATAACTACTCTAGCATTAGGTTGGAAGTCGAGGTTTAGCTAACGAAAGAGGAAAGGAAAACATGGAGGAAATGATAAAGTTTTTAAGAATTTAGAGAAATTTGTGGGCAGACGTTAAAGAGATTTTAAGGTTAGGTATTTCAAAAAACGGGAATTTGGAGATTTAGATATGTAGGTCAAAACATTTCGAAATTTGATGATTAAAATTTTCAGGGTTTAATGGTTTCGGGATATTGAGATTTGGGAGTTAGAAAATTAGGAATTTAAAAAGGGAAAAGAAACTTGCAAATTTAGGTATAGGAATTTTGAGAGGATGGGTTTAGGAAAATTCTTTTAGACATTTGGAGTTGAGGATTAACAATTCAAAAGTTTTGAAAGAATGGTTTTAAAAAATTAGTGAGGAAGACGAAAGAAAGAGGAGAAGATAAGGGTAAAATGGGCAGAGTATGATTATTTTAGATGATGTCACTGTTAATATTAACATTTGTGTTTCAATAGTTTAGGATATATTTTTACAATCGGGGATGGAAGTTCATGGTATTGTTCTTTAATTAAATTAGTCCAGCATACTTATTGCAAAAACCAGGAAAGTTCAAGAGTATATTTATGTAATTTACCCTTAAAATAATGTTAAAATGTTAAATAATCATGATTATTGACAATATGGATAACTTAATGCTTTAAAAATAATAAATTCACTCTTTTATTTCGCTTTCTAGGTTTTATCTCTACTATTATAGTGCTAAAAGTAATGGGGTCCTAAATTGAAAATCTAATTTCAACCACAGCCTTACAAATGGCTATACAATTTTCTCCTTTTTTCTGTTGGGTTCCTAGTGCTCGCACCGATAAACACGCGGCTAAAACAGAAGCGAAAACAAAAATTTTAATGCAGGCAATAGCAACTACAACCCTAGAAATCGTCCAAACACTAAACTAGCAAAAAAAATAAGAGAGCTAGCTACTAGGTTATGAACATACAACTTTTGTAGCATGTCCACCCATTCGTGAGAGACCCCTTCTAAGTTCTTAGGCCGACGGGAACGAACTTGAGAGTCGATCGCCCTCATCGAAGATGATCCACGCGAGAGAACCCGATCCAAGCTCTAGCCTCACTCAAAGGAACATCAGTGAAGCAACTAACAATCTAAACTTGCTAAGTAAAAAGAGTTAGAGATGTATGATTTTATCATTTTCTTTTTCTTTCTCATTTCCTTCCTCAAGAGAGCTCAACTCAAGTGGAAGAAGAAAGAGGAGGTGAGGAGAGAGAATGGAGAGATGAGAATGAACCAAGTCCACAAAAAATCAAGCATGCTAGAATAGTTTTAGCAAACCAATTTCTAAATAAAAATTGGATGACCATTCCTCTCACCATACTCTCATTACACCTCACCCCTCCACCTCATTTCATATTTTCCAGAAAGAATAAATGAGGTGTCCTCCTTCTATAAGTATTTTGTATAGATACAAAATATAACTTCCGGTATATGTATCGTATACATATACGCGTATTTGTATAAAAATACGAATAGCCAAGAGAGTGAATAGAAAGTGAACATAATACTATAATATACATATATATATATATATATATATATATATATATATATGTATGTATGTATATATGTATATATATATATGTATATTATTAAATCGGTACTATAATATATATTAAAATCCACGCGATTAAACATAAGCCGGATAGTATTATTAAACGTCCTATTAAAGTCAGTGTATCCAGTACACATATTTTATCGGACTCCTGCACGTATCAACATACGGCCTCTATATCATTTCGTCTGAACCGGGAAAACCCTCTGTGTGGGACTCTAAAGACCTGACAATACGCTTGTAGTGAGTTACTTGATAAAACCCATAACCACAAGAACGTCAGTGGCACTAGCTATACGTAATGACTACCCAGGTATGTGTTGAAAAAGGAGGTCGACAATCAAGTCCGCCCGTACCCTACTGAGTGTAAAAGTGATAATTTTCGTACAATCCGGTCTCTTTGTCTAAGAGTGTCGCATACTAGGTCAAGGGGTGGAAGCCGTTAAACCCCTAATAACCTGATAAATCGTGCTGATGTCAAGCTCATGACTAACCGAGAAACACTGATCTCCTATCAGAAAATCTCATCCTCCCTGGTCAGGAACTTATGGTGATAGCCAACCAAACACATCGCGACATCAACTCCTTATACCGGGAGAGACGAGTCCTTTCCAATCACTCACTGCCTCCATGTCGCTTAAAACTGTACCCAAATAAAATTGTTTGCTTGACTCTTTAAATACATGGTTGGATTGTAATCAAAGTACAGTGGGAACTCACACGAGACAAATGGCGATCTCCGGTCTATAGACTACTCTGTACTCATATCACCAGAGAACTGCTATATGACGATTTGTGTTCCTGCCAAATTTTTTTGGCTAAGAGTTATTTGTTCCCTTATAAAAAATGAGAGAGAAGAAAGAGGAAAAGAATTCCACAGTTTGGCATCACATGTTAAACACGTGAGCGCTTATATGCAAAACATATAAGCGCTGAAAGCAAATAACAAAAAATCAAAGAGGCCTCACGTGTTAAACACGTGAGCGCTCATATGCAAAGCATATGAGCACTAAATAAAACAGCCTGAAGAGTCACGTGTTAAACACGTGAGAACATCATCCTATATAGAATTAAATTCTATTAAGGGGAAAATATCTCCCTAATTTTTTTAAATAAAAAAGTTCTCCTCTGTTAAATAGAGAATTGTTGGATCAAGTATCCAATAATATAATTAAATTCTAATATGGGAAAATATTTCTCTAATTTATCCAAATGAGAAAGATAAATTCTGAACCTTTAGATTAAAAAATCCAATAGTGACTAAAAATTACCGTTTTATAGAATTAAATTCTATCTATGGAAAAATATTTTCCTAATCTTGTTAAAAAAATATATTTTTTCTGTAAAACAGAAATTCACTGGATCAAAAATCCTACGGTGGATAAAATCCCCAGAACAATTTTTTAAGCCAATTAAATCAATTGGTATCTCTCAATGGAGAGATTTTCTTAAAACTGATTAACAATTTGGCTCTCCTATATAAAGGATCCGAGACTTCAAGTCTCAGATCGAAGATCGACCCCCCAAGCTTTTGCGAAAAAAAAAGACAGAAGCCATAAAACTGAGAATTCAATTTTCCTCTCAAAGAAGAAGATTCTCGCTCTTTCAAACCCTAGGTAAAGAAAAAGCCGAGATAAAATGCATCTCCATTGCCTAACATAAAAAAACAAGGGTTTAACCCTTCATAAAAAAGAACTTAGTTATCCTTCTGATCTTAGATTTGCAAAGCAAATCTCCCTACAAGTTGAGAATTTAATTCTCATCGGAGAGATTCTGTTCTTCAAACTCAAAATCTAGGGGAAAGAACTAGATTAAAAGAAAAGGAGAGAAAAGAACGTATGTTCTAGGAATTTAATTCCTTTGCAAACAAGGTTGAACCTTACATGAAAGAACTTAGTTCTTATAACAGAAACAGAAGAACTTAGTTCTCCAATAAAAATGATCCCAGATCTTCAAAACATAGATCTTGGTGATCATTAATGGTCAAAATGCCATTGACAGAGATTAAATCTTTAAAAAGAAAAGGTCTTGGCGACTTATGTAAAACACACGTGAGCGGCCAAAAGATTCCCTTAATTGGAACTCGGCGCATCGCGTGCTTCCCATATGAGTGCCCAAAACAAAAGACTCGGCATCTCACGTGCTTCCCACGTGAGCACCCAATAAAAAGAGCTCAGCGCCTCACGTGAGCGCCTAGAGGTGAAAACTTAATACCTCACGTGAAACACACGTGAACATTGTATAAGAGTGCTGAGCACTATCTATATATGTGATCAAAATGGCTAAGTGCTTAGTACGGATTGGGTAGCTCCCATGTCTTAGCGCATCACGTGCTTCCCACGTGAGCTCCAGAGCTACAAATAAAATAACACAAGACATGAAGTGAACTACTGGAGCAGGAGAAATTGGTTATCGTAACGCGATAACGTAATTAACTGCAGGGGCTTGCGCCTGCAGGGAAAAGCGTCCCCACAATCAAAAACCCTTCACAAATGAGGGGGAATCTGATACAGTCTGCTACATCGGTCGCATCTGTCCAAACCTTCGATATACGGTGCCATAAATCAACTTAGTATCTTCGGAGAGGTGGATGGATATGTCCAAATAGCATCTGCCCAAAAATTTAGGTTAAGCGTCCTCCATGTCTCAGTCCAGTTTTCAGCGGTAAACAAATTCTGGCACGCCCGGTAGGACCTTTTGCTATTTCCACTCCACACTTTGTGTGTCGTGTTTCGCGAACAAAATCGTGGTTCTCTATGGTTGTCGTTGGATTCGAGATACTAAAACTTGGTGTCCACTCCTGTGCAGAAAATCAATGGCTTCTTACTGCACTGCTTGCAACCACAACTCCCTCTCCATCCCAGCTGGAGGAGTGACATATGAGCCAAACGCGGCCTCCATTTTCTCAATTTCGGTGGGGCAGGTCACACAAGCCACTACCGGACTGTTCTTCGGGACCAAGCTCCCGCCTATAAACTTTGGCGCCTCAACGCCGCAAGAAGAAGCTCTTAGAAAGTCGGTCTTTGATTGGCTGACAACCATGGCAGCTCTTATCAGCAAGCCGTCCAAATCTGACGCTTCAGTCTTCAAAAGGCTAAACAAGAAGTCTAGCGGGCCCATAAAGAAGCTTGTGATACCTGAGAGAGTTACCCAAAAACGGCTAGCTCTCTCTACTCCTATTGCGGGTGATGCCGATAAAAGTGCTTCCCCTCCAAGATGGTCAGTCTTCGAAAGATTGGCCAACCCCGTTCTAACTCCAACAAGGACGTCGGTCTTCAACAGGCTGATACTATCTAAAGCTCCTCAGCAACGCAGGAGGTATGAGGAAGACACCTCCAAAACTGAGGCAAGTCCCATTCCACGACATGCTCGACGTCACCACTGGCGCCGAGTGAGAGAAGCTGCGGACAACTCCCCCTCTGGGCTCACCCCACCAGCTCCTATGGTGGATATCAACGCTGATGTTCCAACCTGGAACTGCTTTGACCCGCTCAGGATGGTGCGCAAGAACTCCCCGATGGCGGTACTGAAAAAATCACCTCTGCCGGCAGAATCCCCGCCAACAGAAGCCCCAATACAGAAACAGACGGAACAGCCTCATCAATGGCTTTCCTCACAGATCTATAGAGTCTGGAGAAAGGTCCAAGATTATGTGCTTGACGACAATTACTCTTGTCGACCCGAGAAATTTAAGGGCCGATAAGAAAAAGACCGCTCCTCCGCCATACAACGGGGGACCCTTCCTGGACAGACGGCTATCAAAATGGCTCCTTCAGCTCCGACCACCCATAAAAGAACAAGGCCGGAGAAAAATCCACCGCCCGTGGCAAATTCCAAAGGCAATAGATCTAAATGCCCCAAGTCTGGGGGCATTACCGTACATACGGTCTATATGACCAACGGGAAAGAAGAGAGCCGTACATCGATAAGTTACCGACCGCAAACTCGATCGCTGACAAAGGCTTAGGAGCAACAAAAAAAGCTCTAAAAAATGCTGAATAAAATGTCGGCACTCACTGGACAAAAAGAAAGTCCGGACAAAGAGGCTGAACAGCGCCAAGAGTAAGAGACTAATACATAGTTCTTACGACGAGTGCTGGAAAGAAAAGATAAGGAAGCTGCAAAGTAAGCTGCTAACATTAAGCAGATGGCTCTCCTATTCTAAGACATGGTGGGAATGATGATCTAACCAGAACCACCTGTTGAAAATCCTCCGGTGATTAACGAGGATGACAGAGGGGAAACATCAAACCCTCTTCCGTGCTTATTAGCGGCCAAATAAAAAACCATCTCTAAGACGGCTCTGGATGACTACATCACTCAGCAAATAAGAGCTCACCAGGCAAATGAAGCCGCCGGACAACTCGTCAAAACCGGGCGACCATATCCGGCCTGGTATGACCAAATCAAGTACCTGCCGGGATATACAATCCCCAAGTTCCATGTCTACAAAGGAACGGGCAATTCTCACCAGTATGTCGCATAATTCATAGCACTATACGGCAATACTGGAGACGACGATAAACTGTTGTTTCGCCAATTTGTTGGAAGCTTGTCAGAGACAGCCTTTTAATGGTACTCGGAGCTCCCAAATGACTTTGTGAAAACCTTCTAAGAAATGGAACTATTGTTCATGCAATGGTTCTCCAGCGCGAGCAAACGCACTCCGATCACGGCATTAATCAATGCCAGGGTAAAAACGGGAGAAACTTGGGTCCAATACCCGATTCGGTGGCGAAACCTGTAGTCTAAATGTGAACAGCGTATTGAAGAGTCTCCTGCCGTGGGCATGTTCATCGGGACCCTCGATCCTCAATCAACTGTGTCCTAGTTTATGACATTCTTCAAACCTGCCACCTTCCAGGTGCTGATAGACAAGTTACCCCAAATAGATCAGATGGGCCATAGGCCTTCCTCCTCAAATAAAAGCCCTCGAAATAATAAGGGTAAAGGGAAAGCGGTCTTCTTTACCAATACGTAACAACAAACGAGTGGCCCAAAACTGGCAGCTCGCCAAAACAACGCGCACCCACGCCCGTCCTTGGAAGAAAGGCCAGGATGTGCTTACTCGTTTCCCCGCGACAAGATGAGGAGACTGTTTGAACTGACGATGTGTAATAATCTCATCATATTGCTAGACCCGCAGCGTCCGGCACAACCCGGCGACGTCAACAACCCCAATTACTGCTCCTATCACAGAATAGTGAGCCACCCAATTAAAGATTGCTATATCTTCAAAAATTAGGTTGAAAACCAGTACCAGCAGGAAAAGTTCACGTTGTCTGATAACTAGGGGAAAAGCCCCCAAGTCAAGCCGTCAAAGTCTTTTAAGAACAAGAAGAAGACGAAGAAACCCGTACAGCCTGCCGAGTATGACGATAAGCGCACAGAGCTTTAGAAATATATAGACGCGCTGGAAGAATATAATCAGAAGGCGTGAACACCAGTCACGCTCAAAAAATTCCTCAAGCATATTCTTGAGGACGGGGACAGTGACAATGATGAAGGAAATGACTCATTAGAATAAGCGGAAGACTATGTAGCTGTTAGTTATATGTATACCCTAGAGGCCATTACTGTACATAGGATGTACATTGTAGTGGATACTGGGACATATATAGGGAGGACTTTCTTGCTCGACATGATAGTATGCTATTTGGTTACTCTTTACCTTAACGTGTACACTGATTGTCTTTCTGTTACATGTTGGTAAAGCCCTTAGGATGTGTACTTGGCTACCTGGACTATGATGCGGATCATACTAGTGGGGACATGGTAGTCTATAAGTTCATCCTTCAAGGTCCCTAGTCGTGGGTATATCGAGACGGGGCATCGATATACCAGAGTAGACTAGCGTATACCTTCTCGACCCATACAGATGGGCGATGGATGATCCCATATCCATTGGTGTTTGACATCAGAGATGATATACGGGTGCTCAGTGGAGACTGGGTATACTGGACGGACTCGCCGAGAACTCCCAGATGGTATTATACCTTACGTCAAATGGCAGTTCTCTGGTGACACTGGTACAGGTTAGTCTGTAGACCCGAGATCGTCATAGAGTCTTGTGTGATTCCCACTGTGCTTTGATTTCCACCTTACCACGTCCAAGAGGGCGTGCAAAACGGTGGTTTTTGGGTACAGTCCCGAATCACATGGAGGGAATGAGCGATAGGAGTGGATTCGTCTCTCCCGGTATAGGGAGTTGATGTTGCGCTGTGTTCGATTGGATATGATCGGAAATCCCTGGCAAGGGTTGCTGAGATTTACTGGTAAGTGTTACCAGTAGTTTCTCGAACTGTTATAGACCTCATATCGGCACGACTTATCGAGCTACTGGGGTCTGACGTTTACCACCCCTAGGCGAGATATACGACATATCAGACGATCAGACCGGACTGTACGGTAAGTGTTACTGGTTGGATTCACAGGAGTGTGAGTGGGCTTGCTCGTCGATCTTCTGATCGCTCAATACCCGGGTGGTCGTTACGTTTAGCAGACCGCTTGCGGCTTGTGGGTGTTTGATATGATCATCACCTGCTGCCGGCGTATTGACAAGTCTTTAGAGTCCTACACAGAGGTTTCCTGGCTCAAGCGAAACGAAATAGGAGTGCATATGAGATATGTGCGGGACAGAGAATAATACCAGTATGTGATACTGAATTCTATTCTCGCGATTTGTATCATCGGTCGGTTATATGTGATATAGCCGGGTTACCGAATCAAGTGTTGATTCGATACATTGATACACTAGATACTAGTCGGTTATATGCGACATGACCGGATCATTAAATCAAGTGTTGATTTAATGATTTAATGTATAATTATATATTTTGATATATTACTTTACATTAACTAGTATTGGTTCACTTAAGATGATTTTCTCACTTGATGTGCACATTGTATATGTGATACATTTTTGTGCACTTGATTGTATCATGTTTGATGATACATGCAAACTTGGGTGTATGTTTGACTTAAACCATGTTTAGTAAATGTTTAGGGTTTCTTTTGACTTATTTATTTATTCATTTATTTTTGGCAAAAAAAAGATGGTGGCTTTCTTTGTTGTTATGCTTGAAGCTTCATGAAGCTTTTCTAGCATCCTTGAAAAGTCTACCATTTTTGTTTTGTCCTTAACCCTAACCCTTTAACTAAACCCTAATTTATTCTCTACATGAGTAAACTTCACCTATGGTTGCATGATGATAAGTATTCACTTGAATTATTATTTGGAAAATAATTGATTTTTCATTCTCTTCTTCTTCTTCATGAAGAAAAAGAAAACCATTCTTGAAAATTCTTAAGTGATGAAATCAAGTGAGAAATCCAAATCCAAAGTGAACCCACTTCCTATTTCTTCATCCTCTACCACTTGCCATGTTGTATAGGGTATTTTCTTCACAAGTTTCATGACTTGGTGAAGTTGGAGCTTGATCTTGAGTTACCTCGACGTAGATCATCTTCGGCATCGAAGTCGACGACCTAGCCCGATCATTTCTTCGACGAAACTATCGCTAGAGTCCGGGATCCGATGATCGCAGCGGAGGGACATCATCACGCAGCTAAGGAAGTGGAGGACCGGATCTACAAAGGTTGTAGTCTTTTTCACTTTGTAGTTAAGTCGTTAACTAGTTGTAGTTTCGCCTTAAACTCTAGTCAACGATCGCATTAGGGTTTCTCGGCACCGGAAATTTTTGAATTTGGCATGGTTGATACCTTGTGGAACCTTCTTAGAGTGCCTAGGAACCCTACAGTAGTATCAGAGCCTAGCTAGAGCCTTAGGCGATGCGTAGACGATGTTAGAAGTCCGATCGAAACACGAAACCCTAATCCGACCCATTCTCTGTACAATTTTTGAAAACTGGGATTTTTCCAAATTAAAAATATGCAGAAAAATCAGCAGGGATTTATAAGAAATACTGTGCAAAATGAGAGGCTAACTCCATCAAACCGCCGCGGAACCGCGGCACGAGCATGGCTCGTGCGGCGGTTCCGCGGCCGTACAGAAGTATCCTTCATTGCAATTTGCACAGTAATTCCTATATTGTTGTGCTGTATTTTCTGGGAATTTTTAACTTCTACTCAAGAGTTGAGTTTTCTGGGTTGTATTGGGAGTTCGTAGATTCGATCGGATTGTCTAATTTTGTCTGTGTTTTTCCGGGTAATTTTAGAATATGTTAAAAAGTTCGACCGGATATAAATACCCAATTTTTTCCCTGCCGGAAAATTTCCAAGTGTTGGATTTTTCGGTGGTTTAAAGACGTTCTAAGTAGTGCAAGTAACGCGATGGACCCTCTAGAAGACAACAAACCTTAACTCGATTATGTGACCGTCTTGAACTGCCGTTTGAACCTTTAGGTTTGGGGCAGTACGGCGTGCCACATGTGAGGCGTTGGCTTGACCCTTCTACGGCTGGACCGTCGCTACTGTGGCATGAAGTGAATGTTCTTAAACCTATTTCATATGTTGAGCTGTTTCGGGAAAACTTGGGTGTTTGATTGTTCGATCGGAAAGTTTAACATTTTCTATTTTATCTGGAATGTGATACAATATTTGGAATCCACATGTAGTTATGAGATAACTGATTTGAATGTTATAAACATATCAGTTTAGTCTCACTTGATCGGTTGCCACGGAATTTTGATGTGATCAAAAGTCCGTCGCAATCACGTAGCGTACACGGATACTCGCCGGGTAAACTTAATAGACAGCTACACCCCATACCCCCGACCAAGTGACTGTAGGAGAACCCCGTCGCCGAAAGCATCCGTTCGGGTGCTCGCGGCAACGGTGTTCCGCCTTGGTGCACTTCGTCGACGGTATCAGTGGTGCGGCAGTCTACTGAAGTTTGCAATGAGCATTCGATCAGGATGTCGGGAATCTTGTTGAATTGCCCGACTTAGTATTGAAAAGTGTTTTCGATTTTGAGACTAAAATGCGGAGTTTATAATTGTTAGGCATGTGATGTCTAAGGAATTCATTTGATTAGGCATGCGATGTCTAAAGAAGTTGCGGATTCCAACTGCTGTAGTTTTACACTTTCTTTTCTGTGACCGTAAGTGTAATATGTGATATCGCCGGTTTCGTTGCTATATGTCAACGACAATTGGGATGCGCATATTTACTTACGTTGATGACATGTGATGTTATGTGTTGCTGGATATGTTATATTGGATCCTCGTGTTTGAATAGCCGGGGTTTTTTTATTTAAGATGAGTGTTTTTCATTTTCATTCATGTAAAACCTTGTATGTAATATTCTTTTATTGGGGCACTTGCAGGTTGCGGAAGTTGTCACCATTTGTATATTATTTACTTTTCCGCACTAGGATAGACCCAAGGAGGAGGGCACAAGTAACCGGGTTCTGGAGTCCAGTGGGAGACCAACTCGAGGAGTCGAGTCCGGGTCTCCTAACTCTAGAATTGGTGGGGTTGCTTGCCGCTTTCGTAGGGGTCTAGGGGTGTGGGTTTGGCTATTCATCGCGACTGTGGAATCCGTGTTTTATACTGGCTCGTATTGAAAACACGGACGTCCTAGTATATCCAATGTTTCATATGTTTCTTCTGCTGCGATATCTGTGATATGATCATGTGATGTTCTGTGATAAATACTGTATATAGTATATATGATATATTATGTAGATGTTACTTATGTTTTACACCCGCGCTAGCCCTGCCCCGCTCTATCGTTAGTTACCTAACCTAACGGTGCACAAGGGGACATCGAGGCGAATGCGGATGGCATAAGTGTACACCGTATTTATCTGTAATGTTTAGGTGCTTAAATGATGGGACTTCATTAATGAGATTAATGAAATAAAAGAAACCTAAGATGTTGTGGAATCGAATTTTCTAAAACAGGTAGCTACAGTTCTTGCTTTGCATCGCGGTGTTCCTTGTAGAACATCCTGCACCTTATTCGATAAGGAAAGGACCGAGATCCCTTCACCGGGAGTGACTCCTTTAGCAATAACTGGCAGATGCTACACCCCTCGGTTTGTCTTTTGATTGCTCCTATAGTTCTTGCTTTGCACAGTGATGTATATGATATATCCTGCACCTCATTCGACGAGGAAAGGGCCGACGATCCCTTCACCGGGAGTGACCCCTTTAGCAAAACTAGAAAAGCCTCAAAAACACTACATTTTAAAATCATTTGATTCTACAACAATATAAAGTTCATTACGCAAAGGGTTTTCATAAAAACCTGACGCAGCCCTCCGTCATTTCAGATAACTAATAGTTAGTATTCGTGCTGCGTTTGTTGACTCAGTCAAGGCGTAGTGTGCGATAGCTGATTAGTGCTTATCTGCAAAGCATATGATGCGATTGGATTAGGGTAGTCGTGCGACCTTGTTGACTCAGTCAAGGGTCGTGCGGGTGGGTTTAATTCAATCGGGAAATGACGGGTTGAACTTTACTTGCGGTTTATGGTTTGTTGACTCAATCAAGGTCATAGATCGCTTGGGGCAAAATATTATCGGGAATTTCAAGTGTTGAAATTTGCAATGAGATTGCATACCTTCTATGAGATAGTTGGATCCTGATACTCACTGTGAGTAATTGTTACTCCTGGAAGAGTTTTACACATTACAATTAGCCGATCAAGTAGGTGTCTAGAAAGGTGTCAACGAGGTTACGCCTCTGGGAAAACGAGGTTTACATTAATTAGGTTCATGCGAAAGCACGGGGGACCTCCCCCAAAGTACCGACACTGGCCTGGCTGAAAGATTGGCTAACTTATAGCGTGTAATTAATCCCGGCTAGTCTTTCCTTTTAGAGTTTGAAGGAAGATTTGATAAAAACAGTGGGAGCCATCCTGATTAGATAAAATAATAACCAATCTGATCTTGCAAGAGCGCACGCAGAGTATTTTCTTCTCTCTCTCTCCAGGTAGCGACCATATCACGCCTTAATCAAGATAATAATACGGATACATTGACCGAACCCGCTTGTTATACTGTGCTGGGGAACGTTGGTCCCGCTCCAACTTATAAATGTTATAAGATAGAGCAGGAATTAGGGGATTACCAGAATTCCCGTGCCGCCCAAACGAAGAAAGTGCATATGATGCATCTCCTTCGGGTGTGTTCATTACAAAGAACTGTTTCTCTGTATCCTCTACGTCCTGGGTATATGATACCGGATCAAGATCCCAGATATGTAATCTGTTACATAAGGCTACAAAAGGTAAAGAACTGAGAATGGGTGATAAGTTTCATGAGGCAGAAAATGGTGCAAGTGTTGCAGCCAAGTCTGTTGGTCTCTGTCACCCTGTATGACCAGTACATTGATTCTGAACGAATGTTATTAGATACCGAACCTGATATACAAAATCATATCAGTCTCTTTATTAGTAAAGAAATGATAAAATTTTGTATTGTTGGATAATGTTTTGAACATTTCCTATATCAAAAGTTGATCGATTCAGGCACGTTATCTAAAAGCATTGATGTTCTAAATCAAACTACAGTTCTTAGTATACGGAACACACACAAGAGGAAGAGTTCAGAAATGAAAAAATCCTTCTTGAGTCATTGTAGACTAGGTCATATCAATGCGACCCGACTAGCTGAAGTTACATTAAGATGCATATTTAAATTAGTTTGAATTTACATCTTGTGAAACTTGCCAGTCATGTCATAGAGATAAGATGACCATAGCTCTGTTTATTGGAAACAGAGAAAGAGTTAGTGAACTCTTGGGATTGATACATACTGATGTATGAAGGTCCCCTGTCTACACATGCCAAGACCGGTTCTTTGTACTTCATTACATTCTCTGATAATCTCTCAAGATTCAGACATATGTTCCTGTTGAAACACACGTCCGAACCTTTTGAGATATTCATAGAATATAATTTAGAAGTAGAAAACCAAAAACGGGTATAAATATTATATCCTTTGATGTGATCAAGGAGGAGAATACTTGAGCGCGGGATTCCTGGACTATTCTAAGAATGAGATTCTCTCTCAGCATTACTCTTCCGTATACACCATAGCACGATGGTATATCGGGGCGGAGCAATCACACCCTATATGATAAGGTGTGCTCTATGATGAGTACTACTGAGTTTCCTATTTCCTTTTAGGGAGTTATGCACTTATGAAGTTGCATACCTATTGAACAGGGTTCCGATCAAATCAGATGCCTACCATTTCATATGAGATATAGAAAGAGAAGAGCCCATCTCTTAAGTCAGTTAAGATTGGGGTTGTTTGGCCTATGTCTAAAAAGCAAAATCCGGACAAGCTCGAGGCAAAGTCAACTCTGTAGAAGTTTGTTGGATATCCCAAGCATTCGCAAGGGAATATCTTCTACCTAACCGAGGAACAAAAATGTTTTGTTACTCAACATGCCACCTTTGTGAAAGGGAATTTCTTATGAAGAAATTATTGGTAATGAGGTAGAACTGGAAACAGTTCCAGCTATACAAACTGCAGCTGCTGATTTGGTAGAACCAAAGGATTCAATAGCAACCAACGAATCTCAGCCTCTCCGCCGATCTAGTAGGGTTCCTCACCTACCTGAGAGATACTTCGGTTACAGTGGGAGCGAGGATTGCATCATGAGATGATGACCCAACTAGTTTCGGGCTGGCCATCAGGAGTAGGACTCTGTAAGAATGGCTGGATGCTTATCGATCTGAGATGGAATCCTTATACACCAACAAAGTATGGACTTTAATTGCTTTATCTGAAAGGTTAAATCCCCATCAGGAGCAAGTATATCTTGAGAAGATTACTTGGTGTACATGGAAAAGTTGAGACTTTCAAAGCTAGACTTGTTAAAAGTTTGCATCATTGACCAGGTATGGATTATGATGAAACCTTTTCTAAGTAGCTATGCTTAAGTCCATCCAGATCCTACTTGCCATGGCTACATACCATGACTACGATATCTGGCGGTTGGGTGCCATGACTGCTTTTCTAAGTGATGTTTTAGAAGAATGCGTCTATAAGTACACAGCCAGAGGGCCTCGTAGACAGTGGGAGCAGCGGAAACGTGTGCAAGATGTTTTATGTGATAAAGCAGGCATCGCGGAGTTGGAACGTCTGTTTTGATATGTTAGTCAAAGAGTTTGACATCATCAAAATGGTAGATGAATCTTGTATATACAAAAAGGTAGTAGGGAGTATGGTGGTGATCCTCGTAGAGTACGTAGATGACATACTCTTGATAAGAAAGGAGTTTCCTATGCTACGCTCGGTCAATCTCCGCTTATCACAAGGATTCTCCAAATAGGATCAAAGCGATACCTCCTAGATCCTGGGTTTTGGATCTATGAGATAGATCTAAATAGATGTTAGGATTCTCACTAGCTGTAGTAAGATGGTATCAATGGATCCTGGGGAGAATCACTGGAAATGTTCCAGGGTGATAAGGACGACTGAATGTCAGTCGCAGGCATTGTCTTTACCCTCAGTGGAGGGACGGTATGTTGGAAGAGTTCCAAGCTAGATACCGTGGCAAACTAGACGATAAAGGCTGGTGACATCGCTATTAAAGATACTACCAAAGAGGCAGTTTGGGTGTATATTGGTTCATGAGATGAACTAAGTTCCTCCCATTGTATGATAATGGAGTTGTGGCTTATGCCAAGGAACGTCCGTCCCATCAGTGATCCAGACATATTCTAAGGCAGTATCACCTGATCATGGAGATAGTTGATCTTCAGGGTGATCGAGGTAAGGAGAGTAGACTCAGAGGACAACACGGCGGATCCACTCACAAAGGCCTTTTCCCAGAGAGAGACTTTTATGGGATGGTTGAGTATGAGATACTACAACCACTGCTACAGATGGCCCTAGTGTAAGTGGGAGATTGTTAGTTATATGTATGCCCTAGAGGCCATTACTGTACATAGGATTTACATTGTAGTGGATGCTGGGACATATATAGGGAGGACTTTCTTGCTCGATATGATAGTATGCTATCTGGTTACTCTTTACCTTAACATGTACACTGATTGTGTAAGTCCACAGTAGCGCCCCAGCCGTCTAACAGACGCCAAATGCGGAACAAAAACTTTTAACGAAACTGGCGCTATCGTGTACCGTAACCCGGATCTGCCATTAAAGCTAAACTAACAAACTACAAAGGGGTAGAAACGTTATACCGAATGATCCGAGTCCTTTGGTCTTTAACCATCATCCCACACTTTGTTGCGGCTGCTCCGATCTTCTCGATCTCCAATCTTGTCGTCTGGGTGGCACCACGTCGACGGATCTTTAAACGGGCTCCCGCCTCTGAACCGAGGCAACTCGATCGTCAAGTTTGCTAAAAGAGACGACCAAGATGAAGTAGAGAATGAGTAGAACACTTTGTCTCGTTACGTCCATAGTCACGGACGAACGGTTATGGAAATTGCTTTTTGGATCGGGTGAAATGAGAAAGAGGCTATCTATTTTTCGTGAACCCGAATCTATCATAATCTTTTTCTAGTGAACAACAACCATGATCCAAGAGAGGGGGGAAGGACGGCCATTTATAGGAGAGGAGGGAGGTGAGTGTAGGAGCTAGGAGGTGACAATAAGCAAAATATCAAGTGTGAACACAAAGTGTGAACACAATTAATAAAATGATGAATCATTAACCTAGTCATCATGCATTAATGGAATCATTAAATGCAACCATGACTCACTAAACACCTCACCACTTCTAGAACCATCTAGAAGCTTCCACACTCATCTCAAGAAAAGATAAATCCGTAATTGACAGAATGTCAAAATACGGCTGATAGAAAACTGGAAACTGGCAACTTCCAAAAGTGATCCTGAAACGAATTTCAGGATAACCCCGTAATGGTATAAACATACCCGCATTTGTATTAATACCGAATACAAATGCATCTGAGACAAAGATATTATATTTACACAGTATAATACTCGGATCCGGCTTAAACCAAAGCCGACCAGTATTATCTGCCCGAAAAACGGCACGTGCGAAAACGCACTTGCATTTTCCGAACCTTGCCATAAACCCATACGGCCTCTACAACGTTTCGTCCGAACTTGGGAAAGTGTCTGTGGGGGACTCTAATGACTCATTAACACACTGGCACTGGGTATAATCACTAGCACGTCAGAGGTACAAGCTGTACGTAACAGTTTGCCTATGTATTGATTGGAAGGGAAGCTGATGAGCGAACTCATCCATAAACCCTACTGAGCCTAACAGTGACAATATACATACAGTCTGGTCCGTTCGTCTATGAGTATCGCATATCTGGCCTAGGGGGCTAGTAACGTCAGACCCCCAATGGCGGTATAAGTCGTGTCAGAGAGTAGCCCAGAACACCCTGAGATACTACTGGAGTACCTACCAGTAAATCTCCTGCCTCGGCCGAGGGCTTTATGTAATGGCTCTCCTAGACACAGCGCGATCTCACCCCCAATACCGGGAGAGACGCATCCCCTGCCGATCCGCTCACTTGCCTCTAATGTGGCTCGGGACTGTACCCAACTAAAACCTGTTTGCACAACTCTTTTGAGCGTGGTAGGGTAGTAATCTAAGCACAGTGGGAACTCACATAAGACAAACGGCGATCTCAGGTCGATGAACTAACCTGTACACATGTCACCAGGGAATTTCTATCTGACGATATGTATAATACCAACTAGCAGATTCCCGGCGAGTCCTGTCCGGTGTACTCATAACCCAATGAGCACCTGTATACATCTTAGGTGATCAAACTGACACCAGTGGCTTGTGAGACCGGCCACTGCCCCTCGTCGGGGTCTCGACTGTATACACTAGTCTACTCTGGAGTATCGATGCCCTGTCTCGAAACTCCTATGACTAGGGACACTTTAAGGATGTGCTTTACAGACCCCAGCTCCCACGTATATGATCACCATCATACTGTTGGTAGTCAAGCAAGAATCCTATAGGCTCTATCATCATGCAATAGTGAACTAAAGCATGTATACGATGATAAAGACAAACCAGATAGCATACTATCATCTTGAGCAAGACTGTCATATCGGTATAGGTCCTACCTCAATCATTGCAATCACGTACCTGTGATCCAATAAATGACTTTGAGGGCACTATCTCCAACAATCTCCCACTTGCACTCAAGGCTAATTATTGCGATGTCGCATACTCACAGCCCGTGTGATACCGAACACCCAACTCCTCTACTAATCAGTTCACAAAACTAGTTTGAAAAACTCTTGTGTTCGAGAAATAGCCTCAGTTAGTGGATCCGCCTTGATGTTTCTTTCTATATCTCTCTAAATCTCAAATTCGCGGAGAAAGCCATCTCCCGAATCGAGTAATACCTGTCTTAGAATATGTCTGAATGTTTGACGGGACCTAGTTCATAAATGAACTCCAAATTCAAACTTCTTAGACTGTATCGATAACTGAACCTAATCAGTTTCTAGCACTATGCCTCCCACAGTATCCTCTTGGACCACCTGTCCATAATACTGTCCCTCGTCACAGGGAAAACTACAACTCTGACAATCACTCTGTCATCCATGTCACTTTTGAAGCCTGGAATGATAATCGTCTCCCGAAGGAGGCTGCCGTCATCAATTCCGTAGAACATGCACTTATGTTCTAAAACTGCTTCCTTATGTTTCTTCAGGATTGGATTAATATAAACTTATCGCATTAAGTGCAAAAACTACATCTGGTGTGGTACTTGACATCTCATGATTGACTCAATTGCCTAAGCAAGTGATCTGCCAATCATGCACATCCCTCTCTCCTTTAGTCTCTAAGACACCTTTAGAGAGGGTGACTCCATCACCTGTAGGTACACCACCATGCTAGGAGTCATCTATTCTAAATACCATTAGAATGCTGTCAAAGTACCCAAATTGGGAAACTACCCAAATCTAGATCTAAGAACCATAGATCTAGTTACCAGAATGTCTGATATTATATCCATGTCCTTTGTGAAGAAACAACTGAGTAACAACCACAGTACAACCGATCGTAGTATAGGAATTTTACTTCCTACTATGTGTATGTCATCCAAATACCAGGACATCACACCCTACTACCTTCTTAACAGATCCATCCCCTATTCTGATGAAGTCAACCCCATGACTGTCACATCAAAATTAGATGATCTTATCTCTGCTATATCTGCTTAAGTTTATAAATAGACATAAGCTACTTGCCCACTATGCTTCCGTTGCTCCCACTGACTACGACAACCCTCTGGCAGAATAATATATATACGTCCACTTCTAAAACTAGTTTAGAACGACGCTATACATATCCTCCTGCCGGGTCTCATAGTCTGGAACAACCGTAGTGTCAAGTCTGGGTAAACAAGAACCTCACTGTCACCGTCCTTGAGGCTACCGGAGTACCTCTCGGGTGCCTGAGGTTACCCACCATATCTGCGGAGTGGGTAATGGAATGTCAAACCTGATTGAATATATAGGTCCTATTAAATTTTTCGTAATCGTTTGCGGTTCTGGAATCACTTCCAGTTCTACCATACACCCACTACTGTTTTCTGAAAAATTCCATTTTAATAAAACCGTGGCGAGTCAAGAACAATATCACTATTGATCTTCCAGATGGTAGAAATGTCAACCTTTGTCAAAGCCAGGGTCAACCCACAAACGGCCATTACAGAAACGTGCCTTGAGTTATCCAGTGTCTGTTTTTAAGCATAAGCTGGACAACTCCCCTTAACTTAACATCGTTAAGATATGAACCATTCTATATACAATATAGAAATGGAGGCATTAATTTAATCGGAACCAGATTCAAATCATGCAGCTGTCTCCAGTGCATATCAACTTAATGGAGAGAGGCTAATTAGCATTACTCAACTTAGGAATCCATCCAATTATGAGTAACCTGAAAGAGAAACAAGTTTCTCAAAACCATTACTATTATCTGAATACCAATCATAAGTATCTACATCTTCGATCTCTTCGAAGAATCCCGATACTTGTGATACCTGGTTCTCTACTTTATTCTTATACCCACAACTTCCCAAAACCTAGACATTGTATTTCTACGAAACACTCGTCTAAAAACTAAAGAAGTCACAAGTAAACAGAACATAGTACGAAGACCTACCCCTTTGTCCTGACGGACACTGGACAACATACAATACTCTGTATAAGTCCGCTGAGTTTATTAACTCAAAAACCTGTGCATCGTAGGTTGAAAACTGTACCCAGGCGATTTCCTCAAATATCACCAATTACAATGAATTCCGATATAATGAGGATGATCTCCTAATTCCCAATAACTTACTCCCACTCATTATCTGTAAAACTGTACAGATATGAGAATGAAACCTGGTAAATACATACCCTGGAGTAAGTATGTAATCGGGAAATCAGTTTACAATTAACAATGCACAGTGAAACTGAAACATGAAAATGTTTCGTAGGGGTATTCTGGTATTCTTAGTAATGCCTCTTCCATAATCCAATTCATGACTGTAACCGTATATTTCTTTGCCATCTCTCCAAATCCCTTTATTTGTCTTTAGTCGTTACCTTCTGTACACCATCGTTAGGCTAAATGGTTTTCTTCCTTCCCTACCGTTCGGCACCAGCCTATGATTTGGAAGAAGACTATCCAGTAAACATAATAGGTGTACCCTCCTAATCCTAGGAGTACTCGCAACTTGAGAGAAGGTGATGATAAAAGACAATCTGAATAATACCTTATTCTATTTCTCCCGAACTTGGAAAAAGCAAAGGTGAAATAGGAGTAGCGATGAAGTACGCGGTTTGGTCGTGAATGATAACAGTCGCAATTTACTTTGCCTTCTTTCTAATCCCTTCATTTTGTCTTTTACATATTACCTTCTGTACACCCTAGTTAGGCTAATTGGTTTTCTTCATTCCCTACCTTTGGGCACCAGCCTATGGTTTGGAATAAGACTATCCAATAAGCGTAGTAGGTGTACTCTCCTAAACTAAGGAGCCCTCGCAACCTGAGAGAAGGTGATAATAAACGACAACTGAATAAACCAATTCTATTTCTCCTGAACCTGGATCCATCCTCGAAGAAGTCCCTTCGAGTTCGTATATAACCATACGATGGATCTATCCAATGGAAGTGGACATCCGTAGTAATACGGGGTGTTCTGAGAAATACAAAGGGTAAAAGAAGGAGCGGCAATGACTTATGCAACTTAGACAATCCAAAAGCCAGTATTTTAAGAAGGTTCGGTCAACTTTGGTCACTAAGTCATAGTCTAGGGTCGGTCAAAGGTCGCTGCCAAAGAGAGAGAGAAAAG
This sequence comes from Agapanthus africanus, assembly GCA_030015575.1. NCBI lineage: Eukaryota > Viridiplantae > Streptophyta > Magnoliopsida > Asparagales > Amaryllidaceae > Agapanthus > Agapanthus africanus. The sequence goes on along the minus strand of CM057349.1, from coordinate 400,288,940 downwards.
AAACACTCTTTGTGCACTCTAACCCAGATTAGAATGGTTATCACTTTATTTTATCTAATCAGGAAACCTCCCACTGTAATCTCAAATTCTCCTCCAAACCTGAAAGAAGAATTAGTTGGGATCACCCGAAGAGTAAACCAACTCATCAGTGAGAATCGGGATCCAACTATCATCGCATGATAACTTGATGGAAGCCACTCAAGTTATCACACTCCAGAAGGTATGCGCATGCCTGGCAAGTTTGCTGTATGTTTGAAACTCCCGATATAGAATTTTTGCCTCATGCTCTTATGACCTTGACGAAGGCCAACAAATCATAAGTCACACGTCAAGTTCTACCCTTCATTGTCCAGGTTAATTTGAACCCACCCGTACAAGCCCTTGACGAAGGCCAACAAGGCTATACGACTGTCCCAAACCAACACATCTATCTATGCAACAAATGAATACCCAGCAACTGCCAAACACTATGCCTTGATGAAGGCCAACAAACATAGCTTGAATACTACTGACCATCCATAAGAAATGACGGAGGGCTACGGCTGGTTTTTGGCGAAAAACCTTTAACGTAATGAACTTGATCTCGTTGAAGGAACCTGATAGCTTTTTATAAAAATATAGCGACGAAAACCTTTTGCTAAAGAGGTCACTCCCGGTAAAGGGATCTCGGCTCTTTCCTCGTGGAATGAGGTGCAGGATATTCCAACTGAATACCGCGAGGTAAAGCAACTTGTAATCGACTATAATAAAGTTACTACCCTAACGTAAACTTCTGCCCAAGGGGTCACTCCCGGTGAAGGGATCTCGGCCCTTGCCTCGTGAAATGAGGTGCAGGATATTCTAACTGAATATCTCTATGCAAAACAAAAGGAAACATCTTTGTAAATAACACCTTTTAAAATTTGTTCCAACAACATCAAATATAGGTTTGTTTTATCCTTGCATTGATGAGAATCAATGCAGTCCCATCAATCAATCACACCAGAAAAGAACGAAAATAAAATGTACGTATATGCCATCCGCATTCGCCACTGGGTCCCGTCATCACCCGTTAGGTTACTTAACTAACGACAGAGCGGGGACTGGACTAGCGCGGGTGTAAAACATATACAACATCTAATAGTATATATACCAATATACAATAATCGCTCCAGGCGTGATAATATGCAACATTACAGAAAAGTAATAAGCATCACAGAACAATACAGATAATCAGGGAACCCCGATTTCACAGAGCCGCTGCTGAAACCTAAAGTTCCCCTGGTCGTGTGGATAGCCTGTGCAATGAAACCTAGACCCTTATGGGTGCGGCAAGTTACCCGCCAAAACCTGAAGCGAGGTAGTCCCCACAGCATAGTGAATGGAACACCCGGCACTTCACGGAATCCGGTAAATTGAGCATCCCTCCTTGGGTCAACCTGTACCCCCAACGAGTGCGACGAATAGTCTGTCAATTCTAGAGTAAGGTCCCTTTGCCTCTCAAAGCCATGAGATACGGACCTGTTGCCCTCCAGAACCCGGCTATCCGTGCACTCCCTCGTGGGATAAACTTAGTACAGAAATGAAAAATATGTACAACGGGTACATCGACCTCGACCCGGTCGTGCCCCAAAAGAATATTATACAAACAGGCAGTGACGGCAGTCCACATGTTGGACGCTCATCCCTCAATATGGAATGTATAAATAAATCCAAACTGCACTATCATTGCACCCTGCTATCCACCACGACATATCCGCAACATTACAGCACAACACAGAACATCAACGCGAATGTCACGTTCGCAAACCCGTCTATAAGAACTATAGCAATCAGACGCGGTTTACCGATCAAATGACATTCCCGGTCGGAGATATAATGTAAATACTGCATACTAACAAATTTAAAATTTCGATCGACTAAATTTCCCGAAGTAGGCCCCACGTACATCTGCTGTACAGTAACAAAATTTGGGCCAAAAAGATATATACCAAAAACCCCAATTTCCACTCAAGAAGGCACTGTACAAATTTGGGGCCATGATCTCACAGAATGGCCGCGGATGCGCGGTCAAACCATAGGTTTGACCGCGATTCAGCGGCGGTTTTGTTGAATCACGTGCCCAAATTTGTACGGTAAGCTTAGAAAACCCTGCTGAATATTCTGTGATATGTAAAATAATTTTAGGACACTGTTTAAAATCGACAGAAAGTCAGATCATGGAATTTTGCGGTTTTTGAAAATCCGTTCGATCGATATTTTAAACGTGTTAGCACAAGTTAGTATAGCTTAATGGTGAGGCACTGATACCATTGTAAGTCCACGGTACCGCCCCGGCCGTCTAACAGACGCCAAATGCAGAACAAAAACTTTTAACGAAACTGGCGCTATCGTGTACCGTAACCCGGATCTGCCATTAAAGCTAAACTAACAAACTACAAAGGGGTAGAAACGTTATACAGAATGATCCGAGTCCTTCGGTCTTTAACCATCATCCCACGCTTTGTTGCAGCTGCTCCGATCTCCTCGATCTCCAATCTTGTCGTCTGGGTGGCACCACATCGACGGATCTTTAAACGGGCTCCCGCCTCTGAACCGAGGCAACTCGATCGTCAAGTTTGCTAAAAGAGATGACCAAGATGAAGTAGAGAATGAGTAGAACACTTTGTCTCGTTACGTCCAGGGTCACGGACGAACGGTTATAGAAGTTGCCTTTTGGATCGGGTGAAATGAGAAAGAGGCTATCTATTTTTCGTGAACCCGAATCTATCATAATCTTTTTCTAGTGAACATCAACCATGATCCAAGAGAGGGGGAAGGCCGGCCATTTATAGGAGAGGAGGGAGGTGAGTGTAGGAGCTAGGAGGTGACAATAAGCAAAATATCAAGTGTGAACACAAAGTGTGAACACAATTAATAAAATGATGAATCATTAACCTAGTCATCATGCATTAATGGAATCATTAAATGCAACCATGACTCACTAAACACCTCACCACTTCTAGAACCATCTAGAAGCTTCCACACTCATCTCAAGAAAAGATAAATCCGTATTTGACAGAATGTCAAAATACGGCTGATAGAAAACTGGAAACTGGCAACTTCCAAAAGTGATCCTGAAACGAATTTCAGGATAATCCCGTAATGGTATAAACATACCCGCATTTGTATTACGACCGAATACAAATGCATCTGAGACAAAGATATTATATCTACACAGTATAATACTCGGATCCGGCTTAAACCAAAGCCGACCAGTATTATCTGCCCGAAAAACGGCACGTGTGAAAACGCACGTGCATTTTCCAAACCTTGCCATAAACTCATACGGCCTCTACAACGTTTCGTCCGTACTTGGGAAAGTGTATGTGGGGGACTCTAATGACTCATCAACACACTGGCACTGGGTATAACCACCAGCACGTCAGAGGTACAAGCTGAACGTAACGGTTTTCCTATGTATTGATTGGAAGGGAAGCTGACGAGCGAACTCATCCATAAACCCTACTGAGCCTAACAGTGACAATATATATACAGTCCGGTCCGTTCATCTATGAGTATCGTATATCTGGCCTAGGGGGCTAGTAACGTCAGACCCCCAATGGCGGTATAAGTCGTGTCAGAGAGTAGCCCAGAACACCCTGAGATACTACTGGAGTACCTACCAGTAAATCTCCTGCCTCGGCCGAGGGCTTTATGTAATGGCTCTCCTAAACACAGCGCGATCTCACCCCCAATACCGGGAGAGACGAATCCCCTGCCGATCCGCTCACTTGCCTCCAATGTGGCTCGAGACTGTACCCAACTAAAACCTGTTTGCAAAACTCTTTTGAGCGTGGTAGGGTAGTAATCTAAGCACATTGGGAACTCACATGAGACAAACGACGATCTCAGGTCGATGAACTAACCTGTACACATGTCACCAGGGAATTGCTATCTGACGATATGTATAATACCAACTAGCAGATTCCCGGCGAGTCCTGTCCGGTGTACTCATAACCCAATGAGCATCTGTATACATCTTAGGTGATCAAACTGACACCAGTGGCTTGTGAGACCGGCCACTGCCCCTCGTCGGGGTCTCGACTGTATACACTAGTCTACTCTGGAGTATCGATGCCCTGTCTCGAAACTCCTATGACTAGGGACACTTTAAGGATGTGCTTTACAGACCCCAGCTCCCACGTATATGATCGCCATCATACTGCTGGTAGTCAAGCAAGAATCCTATGGGCTCTATCATCATGAAATAGTGAACTAAAGCATGTATACGATGATAAAGACAAACCAGATAGCATACTATCATCTTGAGCAAGACTGTCATATCGGTATAGGTCCTGCCTCAATCATTGCAATCACGTACCTGTGATCCAATAATTGACTTTGAGGGCACTATCTCCAACAAATTGTCTCTCTGTTACATGTTGGTAAAGCCCTTAGGATGTGTACTTGACTACCTGGACTATGATGCGGATCATACTAGTGGGGACATGGTAGTCTATAAGTTCATCCTTCAAGGTCCCTAGTCGTGGGTATATCGAGACGGGGCATCGATATACCAGAGTAGACTAGCGTATACCTTCTCGACCCATACAGATGGGTGATGGATGATCCCATATCCCTTGGTGTTTGACATCAGAGATGATATACGGGTGCTCAGTGGAGACTGGGTATACTGGACGGACTCGCCGAGAACTCCCAGATGGTATTATACCTTACGTCAGATGGCTGTTCTCTGGTGACACTGGTACAGGTTAGTCTGTAGACCCGAGATCGTCATAGAGTCTTGTGTAATTCCTACTGTGCTTTGATTTCCACCTTACCACGTCCAAGAGGGCGTGCAAAACGATGGTTTTTGGGTACAGTCCCGAATCACATGGAGGCAATGAGCGATAGGAGGGGATTCGTCTCTCCTGGTATAGGGAGTTGATGTTGTGCTGTGTTCGATTGGCTATGACCGGAAATCCCTGGCCAGGGTTGCTGAGATTTACTGGTAAGTGTTACCAGTAGTTTCTCGAACTGTTATAGACCTCATATCGACACGACTTATCGAGCTACTGGGGTGTGACGTTTACCAACCCTAGGCGAGATATGCGACATATCAGACAATCAGACCGGACTGTACGGTAAGTGTTACTGGTTGGATTCACAGGAGTGTGAGCGAGCTTGCTCGTCGATCTTCTGATCGCTCAATACCCGGGTGGCCGTTACGTTTAGCAGACCGCTTGGGGCTTGTGGGTGTTTGATATGATCATCACCTGCTGCCGGCGTATTGACGAGTCTTTAGAGTCCTACACAGAGGTTTCCTGGCTCAAGCGAAATGAAATAGGAGCGCATATGAGATATGTGCGGGACCGAGAATAATACCAGTATGTGATACTGAATTCTATTCTCGCGGTTTGTATCATCGGTCGGTTATATGTGATATAGCCGGGTTACCGAATCAAGTGTTGATTCGATACATTGATACACTAGATACTAGTCGGTTATATGAGACATGACCGGATCATTAAATCAAGTGTTGATTTAATGATTTAATGTATAATTATATATTTTGATATATTACTTTACATTAACTAGTATTGGTTCACTTAAGATGATTTTCTCACTTGATGTGCACATTGTATATGTGATATATTTTTGTGCACTTGATTGTATCATGTTTGATGATACATGCAAACTTGGGTGTATGTTTGACTTAAACCATGTTTAGTAAATGGTTAGGGTTTCTTTTGACTTATTTATTTATTCATTTATTTTTGGCAAAAAAAAAGATGGTGGCTTTCTTTGTTGTTATGCTTGAAGCTTCATGAAGCTTTTCTAGCATCCTTGAAAAGTATACCATTTTTGTTTTGTCCTTAACCCTAACCCTTTAACTAAACCCTAGTTTATTCTCTACATGAGTAAACTTCACCCATGGTTGCATGATGATAAGTATTCCCTTGAATTATTATTTGGAAAATAATTGATTTTTCGTTCTCTTCTTCTTCTTCATGAAGAAAAAGAAAACCATTCTTGAAAATTCTTAAGTGATGAAATCAAGTGAGAAATCCAAATCCAAAGTGAACCCACTTCCTATTTCTTCATCCTCTACCACTTGCCATGTTGTATAGGGTATTTTCTTCACAAGTTTCATGACTTGGTGAAGTTGGAGCTTGATCTTGAGTTGCCTCGACGTAGATCATCTTCGGCATCGAAGTCGACGACCTAGCCCGATCATTTCTTCGACGAAACTATCGCTAGAGTCCGGGATCCGATGATCGCAGCGGAGGGACATCATCACGCAGCTAAGGAAGTGGAGGACCGGATCTACAAAGGTTGTAGTCTCTTTCACTTTGTAGTTAAGTTGTTAACTAATTGTAGTTTCGCCTTAAACTCTAGTCAACGATCGCATTAGGGTTTCTCGGCACCGGAAATTTTTGAATTTGGTATGGTTGATGCCTTGTGGAACCTCCTGTTGCGCCACGGCCGCGCCCCGGCCGTCTATCCGAGGCCAAAATGCGGAATCAAAATTTTCTTAATTTTCAAACTGGCGCTACCGCGGACAAAATACCCGGATCGAAACCATTAACCTATACTAGCAAACAAGAGATGGGGTGAGAGATGTACCGAGTGATCCGAGTCCTCCGGTCTTCTCGTCATCGTCCCGATCTCCCGCGGAAACTCCGGTCGTCGCATCCTTGCCAGAAGGGCACCACATCGTCTGTATCTTTTACGGGCTCCCACCTCAATACCGAGGCAACTCGGGCGCGAAGTTGGCTAGCCGACACGCCCAAGATTTGCTGTAGAATGTGTAGTGCTTTGTCTCTTTGGGGTTATGTTGCCTTGATGGAGGAATGAGGTTAAGGAAAAAATGGTGCTTTCATTTTTCCCAAAACTAGAAGAATGAGATGATGAAATATGTGCTACAACAAAAAAAGGAAATTTCTCTCATTTTTAACCATAGTGGCCGGCCATTCTCTTATGTGGAAATGGTGGAGAGCAAAAATAAATTATGAAGGGAGGTGAGTGTAGGAAAAGAGAAAGGTGACCATATCCAAAGCAAAACCTCACATAAACACCTTAATCAACCCATACCCATTCAAATCACAATTAATGCACCATCATGGATGAAAGATGCTAAACATATCATAATGAATACATTTGCAAGAAGCCCCCTTCCACAAATGTTATTTGCACAATTGCAAATAACCCCCTCCATCGGAAAAGTCCGGCCGGGAAAGAACAAAGGAAAACCGGCCGGAACGGAATGCAAACTGGCAACTCCAGAAAACTGGTCCCGTAATAAATTACAGGAAAACCCCGATACTGTGCATACACACCCGCATCTGTATTCCGTCCGGATACAAATGCAAAGAGACAAAATCTACATTGTACTAAACTAGGATCCGGCTTAAACCAAAGCAGGCTAGTAATGTTCGTCCGATCCTGATCCGTGCAATACCGCACGTATCAGATCGAACCCTGCCATATAACTATATGGCCACTAGTACAAAACTGTCCGATCCTGATCCGTGCAATACCGCACGTATCTGATCGGACCCTGCCATATCTCCATACGGCCTCTATAGCGTTTCGCCCGAAAGCTTGAGTAACTGAAAGTGTGGTGGACTCTAAAGACTCGTCAATACTATGGCTGTGGATTTAACCACTAGCACGTCAGAGGTATTAGCCAATACGTGACGGGCCACCAGCTATTGACCAAAAGGGACGTCGATGAGCGAACTCATCCTGACACCCTACTGAGCCTGTCAGTGACAATATCCGTACAGTCCGGTCCGTTCGTCTATGAGTATATCATGTCGGGCCTAGGGGGTTGGTAAAAATCAGACCCCCAAAAGCGGTACAAGTCGTGTCGGAGTGTAGCCCAGAACGCCCTGAGATACTACTGGAATACCTACCAGTAAATCTCCTGCCTCGGCCGAGGGCTTTGCGTAATGGCTCTCCTAGACACAGCGCGACCTCACCCCCAATACCGGGAGAGACGAACCCCTAAAGATCCGCTCACTGCCTCCATGTGGCTCGGGACTGCACCCAACTAAAACCTGTTTGCACGACTCCTTTGAGCCGTGGTAGGGTAGTAATCAAAGTACAGTGGGAACTCACACGAGAAAAATGACGATCTCAAGTCGATGAACTAACCTGTACACATGTCACCAGGGAACTGCTATCTGACGTCAGGTATAAGACCAACTAGCATGTTCCCGGCGAGTCCTGTCCGGTGTACTCATAACCCAATGAGCACCTGTATACATCTTAGGTGTACCAACTGACACCAGTGGCTTGTGAGACCGGCCACCACCCCTCGTCGGGGTCTCGACTGTATACACTAGTCTACTCTGGAGAATCGATGCCCTGTCTCGAAACTCCCACGACTAGGGACCTTTTAAGGATGTGCTTATAGACTCCAGCTCTCACTTATATGATCGCCCTCATACTGCTGGCAGTCAAGCAAGAATCCTAGGGGCTCTATCAACGTGCAATAGCGACCTTTCAGGTCACCTAAAGCAGTACACGATGATAAAGGTAAACCAGATAGCATACTATCATCTCGAGTAAGACTGTTCTACCGGGATAGGTCCTCCCTCAATCATTGCAATCACGTGCCTGTGATCCAATAATTGACTCTGAGGGCACTATCTCCAACAATCTCCCACTTGCACTCAAGGCTAATTATTGCGATGTCGCATACTCACAGCCCGTGTGATACCGAACACCCAACTCCTCTACTAGTCAGTCGCACAAAGCCTGTTTGCGAAACTATTGCGTTCGAGGAAAAGCCTCAGTGAGTGGATCCGCCTAGATGTTTCTTTCTATGTCTCTCTATATCTCAAGTTCGCGGAGAAAACCATCTCCCGAAATGAGCAATACCTGTCTTAGAATGTCTGGATGTCTGATGGGACCTAGCTCATAAATGAACTCCAAATCCAAACTTCTTAGACTATATCGTCAACTGAACTTAATCAGTATCCTGCGCCATGCCTCCCTCAGTATTGCCTTGGATCACCTGTCCAAAATACTGCCCCTCGTCAGAGGGAAAACTATAACTCTGACAACCTCCTTGTCGTCCATGTCACCTTGGAAGCCTGGAGTGATAACCGTCTCCTAAAGGAGGCAGCCGTTATCATATCCCTAGAACATTCACTTATGTTCTAAAACTGCTTCCGACTGTTTCTCCAGGATTGGATCAATATCAACTTATTGCATCTAGTGCAAGAACAACATCTGGTGTGGTACTTGACATCCCATGATTGACTCAATTTCCTAAGCAAGTGATCTGCCAATCATGCACATCCCTCTCTACTTTAGTCTATAAGACACCTTTAGAGAGGGTGACTCCATTACCTGCAGGTACACTACCATGCCAGGAGTCGTCCATTCTAAATACTCTTAGAATGCTGTCAAAGTACCCTGATTGGGAAACCACCCAAATCTAGATCTAAAACCATAGGTCTAGTAACCAGTATGTCTGATATAATGTCCAAGTCTCATGTGGAGAAAACACCGTGTGACACCAAAGTATAACCGATCGTAGTATAGGAATATCACTTCCTACTACCTTCTCAACAGATCCATCCCCTATTCTGATGACGTCAAACCCATGACTGTCACATCAGAAACAGATGATCTAACTCCGCTATATCTGCTTTAGTCTATAAATAGACATAAACCTGAAGTCCACCAATGCTTCCGCTGCTCCCACTGACTACGACAACCCTCTGCCAGAGTCATATAGACGTGCACTTCTAAAGCTAGTTTAGAACGACGCTATACTCATCCTCCTGCCAGGTCTCGCAGCCTGGAACAACAACAATGGCAAGTGTGGGTAAACAAGAACCTCCCTGCCACCGTCCTTGAGCATACCGAAGTACCTTTCGAGTGCCTGAGTTTACCCACCATATCTGCGGAGTGGCTAATGGAATGTCAAATTAGATTGAATCTTTAGGTTCCTTATTAAATCTTCAGTAATCGTTTGCGGTTCTGGAATCACTTCCAGTTCTACCATACTCCCACTACTGTTTTTGAAAAAAAAACATTTTTATTAAAACTGTGGCGAGTCAAGAACAATATCACTATTGATCTTTCTTATGGTAGAAAGTCAACCCTCGTCATAGCCTGGGTCAACCCACAAACAGCCATTACAGAAACGTGCCTTGAGTTATCCAGAGTCTGGTTTTAATCATAAGCCGGACAACTCCCCGTACCTTAACAATGTTAAGATATGAACTGTACTATATCCAATATAGAACCAGAGGCACTGATTTAATTGAACCAGATTCAAATCATGCAGCTGTCTCCAGTGCATGTCAACTAAATGGAGAGAGGGTGATCAGCGTTACTCAACTTAGGAATGCTTCCAATTATGAGTAACCTGAAAGAGAAGCAATTTCTCTTTATCATTACTATCAACTGAATACCATACACAAGTATCTACATCTTCGATCACCTTGAAAAATCCCGATACTTGCTACACCTGTTTCTCTACTCTATTCAAATACCTATAACTCCTCAAAACTTAGACCCTGTGTTTCTACGAAACATATGTCTAAGAACTAGAGAAGTTAAAAGTAAACAGAATATAGTATGAGGACCAACCCTTCTGTCCCAATGGACACTGGACAACATACAATACTCTGTATAAGTCCGCTGAGTCTAACAACTCTTTCACTGTGCGTCGTAGGTTGAAAACTGTACTTATGGTTAAGAATAATTACACCGCTGTTTGATGCTCCTTACCTAACCATCCACTGATATAGGTAAATGTCATCGACATAATATCAAAAGGTATATCTCACTCTATGAAAATAGACGTACAGATATATCAATTTGAAATTGGTGTACAACAGCGGATATTCAAAATCAAATATTTGCCGACCGGCAAACAACCCAGGTGGCTTCCTCAAATATCACCAATTGCAACGAATCCTGATATAATGAGGATGGTCACCTAATTCCCAATAACTTACTCCCACTCATCATCTGTAAAACCATACAGATGTGAGAATCATACCTGGTAAATACATACCCTGGAGTAAGTATCTAATCGGGAAATCAGTTTTCTTTTAACATTACACAGTGAAACTGAAACATTGAAATGTTTCGGTGGGGTATTCCGGTATTCTTAGTAATGCCTCTTCCAGATTCATGACTGTAAACGTATAGTTCTTTGCCACCTCTCCAAATCCCTTTATATGTCTTTAGTCATTACCTTCTGCACACCCCTTAGGCCAAATGGTTTTCTTCCTTCCCTACCGTTCGGCACCAGCCTATGGTTTGGAAGAAGACTATCCAATAAGCATAATGGGTGTACTGTCCTAATCCTAGGAGCACTCGCAATGCGAGAGAAGGTGAAAAATAAAAGACAACCGAATAAACCTTATTCCTATTTCTCCTGGACCAGAATCCATCCCCGAACTGGAACAAGTTCCTTTCGAGTTCGTATATAACCATACGATGGAGTATCCAAAAACTTGGGATCTTCATAGTGATACGGAGTGTCCTGAAGAAATACAAAGGTGATTTAGGATTGGCGAAGAAATACTCGGTTTGGTCGTGAATAGCAGTCGCAATTTACTTTGCCCTCTTACTAATCCCTTTCTTTGTCTTAACTTAATACCTTCTGCACACCATCGTTATGCTAATTGGTTTTCTTCATTCCCCACCGTTCGGCACCAGCCTAAGGTTTGGAAGAAGACTATCCAATTTGCATAATAGGTGTACTATCTCCCAAACCAAGGAGTACTCGCAATGAGAGAAGGTGAAAAGAAAAGACAACTGAATAATCCTATTCGTTTTCTCCAGAACCAGAAACCATCCTCGAAGTCCTTCGAGTTCGTATATAACCATACGATGGTTTTGTCCAATGGAAGTGGACGTTCGTAGTAATACGGGGTGTCCTGGAGAAAAAGGTAAAAGTAGGAGTGGCAATGAGGTTTGCAACTCTGACAATCCAAAAGCCAGTGTTAAGAAGGTTCGGTCAACTTGGTCACTGAGTCATAGTCTAGGGTCGGGTCAATGGTCGCTGCCAGAGAGAGAGAAAAGAAACACTCAGCGTGCACTCTAACCTAGATCAGAATGGTTACCAATTTATCTAATCAGGAAACCTCCCACTGTACCTCAAATTCTCCTCCAAACCTGAAAGAAGAATTAGTCGGGGTCACCCGAGGAGTAAACTAACTCATCAGTGGGAATCGGGATCCAACTATCATCGCATGATAACTTGACGGAATCCACTCAAGTCACCACACTCCAGAAGGTATGCGCATATCTGGCAAGTTTCAGTTCTTTTGAAACTCCCGATGTAGGTTTTTACCCCTAGGACCCAAGTGACCTTGACACAGTCAACAAATCAAAGAGTCCTAGTCAAGTTCAACCCGTCATTATTCTGGATTGCATTAAACCCACCCGTACGAGCCCTTGACACAGTCAACAAGGCCGCACGACTGTCCTAACCAATCCCATTAATATGCAACAAACAAACACTACTTAGCTACCGCACACTACGCCTTGACACAGTCAACAAACGCAGCACGAATACTAAGTAATACTTGTAAGAAATGACGGAGGGCTACGGCTGGTTTTTGGCGAAAAACCTTTAGCGTAATGAACTTGATATCGTTGAAGGAACTGCATAGCCTTTTATAAAAATATAGTGACGAAAACCTTTGCTAAAGAGGTCACTCCCGATGAAGGGATCTCGGCTCTTTCCCCGTAGAATGAGGTGCAGGATATTCCAACTGAATACCACGATGCAAAGCAAAAGTAATCGGCTATAGTGAAGTTAATGCCCTGACGCAAACTTCTGTCCAAGGGGTCACTCCCGGTGAAGGGATCTCGGCCCTTGCCTCGTCGACTGAGGAGCAGGATATTCCAAATGAATACCACGATGCAAAACAAAAGTGAACGTCCTTGCAATAACAGCTTTTTGAAAATTGTTCCAACAACATCAGAATAGGTTTGTTTTAACTTGCATTGATCCGAATCAACGCAGTCCCATCAATTGATCACACCACAAAGAACGAAAATATACTGACGTACGTATATGCCATCCGCATTCGCCACTGGGTCCCGTCATCACCCGTTAGGTTAGCTAACTAACGGCAGAGCGGGGACTGGACTAGCGCGGATGAAAAACATATACAACATCTACTAATATATATACCAATATATTATATTTTGCTCAAGGCGTGAATAAAATGCAACATCACAGAAATGTACAGCATCACAGAACAATACAGATATCTGGGATCCCCGGGTTTCACAGAGCCACTACTGAAACCCGACGTTCCCCTGATCGTGTGGATAGCCTGTGCAATGAAATCCTAGACCCCTACGGGCGCGGCAAGTCACCCGCCAAAACCTGAAGCGAGGCAGCCCCTTTCAGCACCGTGAATGGACCACCCAGCACTTCACGGAATCCGGTAACTTGGGCACCCCTCCTGGGTCAACCTGTACCCCCTACGAGTGCGGCGAATAGCCCGCCAATCCTAGAGTAAAGCCCCCTCCGTCTCAATGCCATGAGATGCGGGCTTGTTGCCCTCTTGAACCCGGCTATCCGTGCACCCCTCCGCGGGGCAATCCTAGTACAGAAAGTAAAATATACATACAACGGGTACATCGACCGCAACCAGGTCGTGCCCCAAAAGAATAATACAAACAGGCAGTGACGGCAGTCCACATGTCGGACGCTCGCCCCGCAACATCAAATGTACATATAAAACAAAACAGTACTAGCATTGCATCCAGGCTATCCCCCACGACCGATCCGCAACAACACAGCATAAACACAGAACATCAACGTGAAAATCACGTTCGCAAATCCGTCTAACTGGGCTATAGCAGTTAGACAGGATTTACCGATCAAGTGATATTCACGGTCGCAGATATAATGTAAATACTGTGAAATAATGTGTTTAAAATATCCGATCGATCAAAAATTAACAAGTGGGCCCCAAAGCAATACTGTAGCACTCACAGAAAATCTGGGCCCAATATTAATATTCCAAAACCCCTAAAATCAGCCCAGAAGCCCACTGGAGAAATTGGACACAGTGAGGACACCAATGTGCGGCGGAACCGCGGCCCAAGGGGGGTTTGGCCGCGGTTCCGCGCTTCTCTGATCGACTCACTGCGTCGAATTTTTACAGCAGTCTTAGAACTCCCTGCACATCATCTGAGACAACCTGAAAAATTTTTAGAGCCAGAAAAAATTCGACAGAAAACTGATGTGAGTGAAAATGCAGATTTTGGAATTTTGGTCGATCGGAAATGCAAAACACATCAAACGAAGCTAGACGAAGTTAATGGCGAGGCTCTGATACCATGTTGCGCCACGGCCGCGCCCCGGCCGTCTATCCGAGGCCAAAATACGGAATCAAAATTTTCTTAATTTTCAAACTGGCGCTACCGCGGACAAAATACCCGGATCGAAACCATTAACCTATACTAGCAAACAAGAGATGGGGTGAGAGATGTACCGAGTAATCCGAGTCCTCCGGTCTTCTCGTCATCGTCCCGATCTCCCGCGGAAACTCCGGTCGTCGCATCCTTGCCGGAAGAGCACCACATCGTCTGTATCTTTTACGGGCTCCCACCTCAATACCGAGGTAACTCGGGCGCGAAGTTGGCTAGCCGACGCGCCCAAGATTTGCTGTAGAATGTGTAGTGCTTTGTCTCTTTGGGGTTATGTTGCCTTGATGGAGGAATGAGGTTAAGGAAAAAATGGTGCTTTCATTTTTCCCAAAACTAGAAGAATGAGATGATGAAATATGTGCTACATCAAAAAAAGGAAATTTCTCTCATTTTTAACCATAATGGCCGGCCATTCTCTTATGTGGAAATGGTGGAGAGCAAAAACAAATTATGAAGGGAGGTGAGTGTAGGAAAAGAGAAAGGTGACCATATCCAAAGCAAAACTTCACATCAACACCTTAATCAACCCATACCCATTCAAATCACAATTAATGCACCATCATGGATGAAAGATGCTAAACATATCATAATGAATACATTTGCAAGAAGCCCCCTTCCACAAATGTTATTTGCACAATTGCAAATAACCCCCTCCATCGGAAAAGTCCGGCCAGGAAAGAACAAAGGAAAACCGGCCGGAACGGAATGCAAACTGGCAACTCCAGAAAACTGGTCCCGTAATAAATTACAGGAAAACCCCGATACTGTGCATACACACCCGCATCTTTATTCCGTCCGGATACAAATGCAAAGAGACAAAATCTACACTGTACTAAACTAGGATCCGGCTTAAACCAAAGCCGGCTAGTAATGTTCGTCCGATCCTGATCCGTGCAATACCGCACGTATCAGATCGAACCCTGCCATATAACTATATGGCCACTAGTACAAAACTGTCCGATCCTGATCCGTGCAATACCGCACGTATCTGATCGGACCCTTCCATATCTCCATACGGCCTCTATAGCGTTTCGCCCGAAAGCTTGAGTAACTGAAAGTGTGGTGGACTCTAAAGACTCGTCAATACTATGGCTGTGGATTTAACCACTAGCACGTCAGAGGTATTAGCCAATACATGACAGGCCACCAGCTATTGACCAAAAGGGACGTCGATGAGCGAACTCATCCTGACACCCTACTGAGCCTGTCAGTGACAATATCCGTACAGTCCGGTCCGTTCGTCTATGAGTATCGCATGTCGGGCCTAGGGGTTGGTAAAAATCAGACCCCCAAAAGCGGTACAAGTCGTGTCGGAGTGTAGCCCAAAACGCCCTGAGATACTACTGGAATACCTACCAGTAAATCTCCTGCCTCGGCCGAGGGCTTTGCGTAATAGCTCTCCTAGACACAGCGCGACCTCACCCCCAATACCGGGAGAGACGAACCCCTGAAGATCCGCTCACTGCCTCCATGTGGCTCGGGACTGCACCCAACTAAAATCTGTTTGCACGACTCCTTTGAGCCGTGGTAGGGTAGTAATCAAAGTACAGTGGGAACTCACACAAGACAAATGACGATCTCAGGTCGATGAACTAACCTGTACACATGTCACCAGGGAACTGCTATCTGACGTCAGGTATAAGACCAACTAGCATGTTCCCGGCGAGTCCTGTCCGGTGTACTCATAACCCAATGAGCACCTGTATACATCTTAGGTGTACCAACTGACACCAGTGGCTTGTGAGACCGGCCACCGCCCCTCGTCGGGGTCTCGACTGTATACACTAGTCTACTCTGGAGAATCGATGCCCTGTCTCGAAACTCCCACGACTAGGGACCTTTTAAAGATGTGCTTATAGACTCCAGCTCTCACTTATATGATCGCCCTCATACTGCTGGCAGTCAAGCAAGAATCCTAGGGGCTCTATCAACGTGCAATAGCAACCTTTCAGGTCACCTAAAGCAGTACACGATGATAAAGGTAAACCAGATAGCATCCTATCATCTCGAGTAAGACTGTTCTACCGGGATAGGTCCTCCCTCAATCATTGCAATCACGTGCCTGTGATCCAATAATTGACTCTGGGGGCACTATCTCCAACACCTCCTTAGAGTGCCTAGGAACCCTACAGTAGCAAGTTGCCACATGGTCTCCCATTCGTCGATATATGACGAAGAAGCTCCTTCAGTGTCAGAAAACAACGTAGAGAAACTGGAGTCAGAATCAGCGCTAAATTCCCCGAAACTGCCAGAAAATGACCCGATTCAGAGACTTTTAAACGAAGCCTTTCAATAAAGAAAAGACGACCGAGAACGCGAAACAACCATTTATGAAAAGGCTAAGCGTCAGCATCTGAATAAAGAAACTACGGTGAGAACGAGTCATAAAGCGCTCCGACCAAACCAAAGCACACCTGCAACAAATAAGAGCATGATCAAAACTGAGAAGCGGTTCCCCAAAGCCCTATCACTAGGAATGAAGCTACCACCTCTCACAAGGTACACTCCTGGAGTCACATGCTTCGACGGGGAAGAATCACATCCAAAATATTGCCTCTATCATCGAAGGGTCGCTCAACCCATTAAGGAGTGCAACACCTTCAAAAAGTGGTGGTAAGTATATGTTGCCCATCAAAAACACTTTAAGAAGGAGAAGCGCGAAGCTCACTCTCGTCAACATCAAAGTGGTGAGACAAACATGCATGAAGAAACGGTTGGCAACTGTCACGTAGTTGGTACCAGTTCAGAAGGGAAAAACCTTAAGTTCTCACCTTCGGGAGTGATTCCGAGGATGAAACGCCCCTCAACCCTCTCTTCGAAGGCTCCACCTCGGAAAAAGAAGAGGAGGAGAAGAAATATGAAAACATTCATCTGCGTAACCGTACGCTATCTGAGAAGAACCTTGGACATGCAAACAAAGGTTCAAACAAAAAAAAGGGAAAGGGAAAATGCCCGAGGGAATCGCCCTCAATGAAGAGGCAGTCAAAGAGCTCACCGGACCCGCCTAAGAAAAACAAGGTGGATTACAACGTCCTAGCACATTTGAGGAAAATACCCTCTCAGCTAAGCATATTGGATGCTCTCCTCCTATCCAAAGAGGTACAAGATTCCTTGATCAAGGCATTGCAAGAGCCCGATTAGTTCTAAGCTTTCCTCACAGAAGAGAAAATGAAAGATAAACTGGCAGAGGTCCATATAGCTGATATTATATTCAGCGATGAAGATCTACTCCTCGATACGTGCGAACATAATCGCCCGTTATACGTCACCGGGTACTGCCACGACATCAAGATAGGGAAAATCCTTGTCGACAACGGAACCCCCGTTAACCTTCTCAATGTGAGAGTGCTTAAGGAAATTTGCATGAATGTTCATCACCTTGCCCGAGATAAAACTACCATCTCCAGGATCGACTCATAGTCATCACGAACACTTGGATCTGTAATACTGACGCTACGCTTCGGGCTGCTCATCAATGACATCAAATTTCATGTCGTTGAGGCCAAGACTTGCTATAACGCTTTGCTCGGTAGGCCTTGGTTACACGAGTACAACATCATCCTTTCTACACAACATCAGTGTAGGAAGTATTTCAAGGATGGCTCGAAGTACACCGTCACGGGAGAGCTAAATCCATTCTCCGTAAACGAAGTCCGAAAATACGAAGACACAAAGTACTTCCTACCAGACTTCGAGGATAATGAAAAGTGCCACAGGCTGGAGAGTAAACAAAAATCCGTTGCCACTATCCCAATCTTTAGGAGCGATACCGATTAAGATGAAGAAATACTCTACTCGGGGCAACCCAAAAAGAAAATAATAAGCTCAGACCATCTACTCCTATTTTGGTATTTGGCAGCGACTCCGAGGACGAGGCCAATGCAGTGTTCTCCATCCGCCTGTCAATACAGATTCTTGCCGAAGCGGATCAGAGTCTACAAATCATGATGGCCCTGCCTCGACACTATAAGAAACTTGATGCGCTCGATACATACAGCGTATAAGAACTGCAAACTTTCTACGTACCTTCTAGGAGAAGAGGTGAAAAGGCGATTCTCTTCTATAAATCTACGGAGACCAAAGTAGAAAAATAAATTTGGCACGGTGTCGATTTTGCACTCGACAGGCTTCAACCCATCAGTCTACCAAGATATTACGCTGAAAGATTGAAAAAGCAGTTAAGATACCAAAGCGTACCCCTCGAACAAACTTCTTAACAAGCCCAATTCTACAAAAAATACTTTGGGATATTCCCGGGACTCAACGAAAGAAGCCCAACGGGAAGATGGAGACAACTGGGCTGGGATACGTTCAGTCCAAGAAACGGGAGCAAATCTACAGTTGCCACATTATAAACAGCTCGAGTGAAGAGAAAAACGCTCTTCCAAGCAGCCATAATGTCGAATCGGAGCGAGATCCCGCTTTGAAAACGTTAAGTCCGTCGCTTGAAGAACAAATTGACAAGTTGATCAAAGAAGCTTATCAAGCGAGCCGGGACAACCACAGCCGCAAAATAGCCATTTATAAAAAGGCCAAGACGCAGCGTCTCAGCCAGCAATCTGCGGCGGAACTAGACCATAACGCTTTTCATCCCCAGCCCGCTATGTGTTCTCGCGAAAGGAACAACTCCCGAAATAGAGGTAAAACAGGGCAAAGAACGCAAGCAACGTTCGAAGACAACAAAGCGGGTCCAAGATGCCGTTCAATCGAGAAAAGCTTGATTGGAGCCCGTCCTTTATAAAGAAGATGAGTCAGGAATACTCTATCCCCCAAGACAAGAAAGGGAAAATATTCAACCTTGTCATGAAGCACTAAATGATCACGCTTCCGGAGTCTCGGCACCCCGAACAAGTAAACGAGGTCGATCATCCGAATTATTGCTCCTATCATCAAGCAATAGGTCACCCTCTTGAAGACTGGTTCACGTTTAAAGATTGGGTGGAAGACCAGTATCGACAAGGCATGTTCGCTTTATCCGATAGCTGGAAGATAAGCCCGCCGCAAAAGCACAAGCCAAAAAGGACCTACACTGTCAGGTTAGGACCAGCTCAACCGTAAAGAGGGAAGCATACTCATACCTGCTATATGATAACACTCTCAAAAGAGGAGGGGCACGAGAGAATGGGTGGCCTCTTCGAGTGCTCGCAAATGAAGACGAAGACGAGATAATCTCAGAGTTTCCACCAGCACCAAAAGAGCTGGAAGATGGGATACACACCACTACAGACAACCTAAGAAAAATTGACTTAGGGACAGAAAATGATCTGAGGCCGACGTTTGTCAGTGAGCTGCTATCTGGAAAACAAGTGGCAACACTGAAAGACATGCTTATGCAATACAAAGACCGTTTCGCATGGAACTACTCCGAGATGCCGGGTCTAGATCCAGAAGTAGCGGTACATAAATTGGCCATATCGCCTGACGTAAAGCCAGTCAAACAGGCGCCAAGAAGGATACGACTCGAACTTAAGATGAGTATCAACGCTGAAATCAAGAAACTAATCAACTCCGGCTTCATCCAAAAGGTTCAATATCCTGACTGGATCGCTAATATCATTCCGGTGATGAAGAAAAATGGGATAGTTCACATCTGTGTGGACTTTCGGAACCTCAACAAAGCATGCCCAAAAGATGACTTCACAGTACCCGTTACCGAACTGATGATCGATAACATGTCCACTTACGAATTCTTCTCATTCATGGATGGATCCTCATGATACAATCAAATAAAAATGGATCCTAAAGACCAAAAGCATACTGCCGTCCGGGCCCCGTTGGTCATATTCTGCTATAAGGTGATGCCCTTCGGTTTGAAGAACGCTGGCGCTACCTACCAGAGGGCTATGACAAAGATCTTCGATGACCTCATACACGAGATTATCGAATGCTACATCGACGGCCTTGTGGTGAAGAGCAAATATCATGAGGAACATTGTGAACATCTAAAAATAGTGTTCCAATGCCTTTGAAAGTAGGACAGTTATTGCTCCAGAAGAAATGAAACAAAAGATACGGTAGAACTAGGACAGTTATTGTATGAGGTCTACCCAATGCTAGATGCAGAGGCGCATAATAGATCGATATGAACATCATGAGCTGCCCCGTAATAAACCCAGTTGTTGCTAATACCTCCTTCTCGGTTCCTTCTTCCATAACCCGAGCTTGGAGAAGGAAGAGATAAGAAGGCCCTATGGAGAATGTGGTCAGAAATCCATAATAGATTCCGACCACAACGACCGAATTTATTATCTTCATGCATAAGTGCACGTTTGGAGTTTCCTCAGGCAAATTCCTAGGATTCATCATACGTCACCGAGGTATTGAAATCGATCTCTCAAAGATCAAGGCGATTATGGAAATGCCCATGCCAAGAACCCTTAAACAATTGCGATCTCTCTAAGGAAAGCTCGTGTATATCCGGCGGTTCATAGCCAACCTATCCGGAAAATGACGTCCCTACAGTCATCTGATGAAGAAGGGGACCCCATTCGTCTGGGATAAGAAGTGCCAAAACGCACTACACGAAATCAAGCAATACCTACAAAATCCGCCGGTATTGGTCACTCCGGTTAAGGGAAAACCCCTTATCCTATATACAACAGCCCTTGAGGGTTCTCTAGGCGCATTGTGGGTACAAGAGAACGATCAAGGAAAGGAGAGAGCTCTGTACTATTTAAGTCGAGTCCTCCTGGGGGGTAGAAAACAACTATTCTCCCATCGAAAAGCATTGTCTGACGCTGATCTTCGTAATAACAAAGCTCAAACATTACGGTTTGGCACATGAGGTACACCTCATATCGAAGGTAGATCCTCTCAAATATCTAATGTCACAGGCCATACTGACAGGAAGGCTTTCTAAATGGGCCCTCCTCCTAAAGGAGTTCTTGGTAACGTATCGACCCCCTTAAAGCAGTGAAAGGACAGGCCATCGCCGACTTTCTCACAGAGCATTCGATACCGGCCAACTCACCCTTAAATTGTGAGTTGTCGGATGAGCACACATTCGATGCAGTTGAAAAAGAGAAAGAAGAAGACAAGCCTCACTAGGAGATTTACTTCGATGGAACATCCTCCATAAAGCGGCGAAAGCAAAACACCCCCATAATCAAAGTTGGGGTAGGCCTTATCTTCGTGACCCCACAAGGAAGGATTTGCGCTACGCATTCTCCTTAACGGAGCCGAGGACTAACAACGAAGCTGAATACAAAGCTTTTGATAGCAGGTCTTGGATCTCTATCGACATGGGAATCAAGACCTCCCCATATATGGAGACTCCCAGCTGATCGTTAGCCATGTAAATGGTGACTATCAGGCATGCAAGCCAGAGCTGATAAAGTATGAAGAAAGAGTGCAACAACTGCTGACACAAATCCTTTACCATATCTTAGAAAGCATACCGCGAGCGGAAAAAAGCAAAGCGGACGCGTTAGCCAAATTGGCTAAAGAATTGGCCGATGAGGACCTCGATGATGTAAGGATCATTGTGCAAAGCCTCAGGGTTCTCACACCAACAGATATATCTTTGGAAGAACTGATAGAGCCACCCGAAAGAAAAGAAACGACCGAACAAGTAGCCCTATAAATAGTGGACGAAGAAAAGGTCAAGGACTGGAGGGAAGTCTTCATAGACTACTTCAAGTCCCAACGAACACTTGAAAATGCGTCGTCTAGACATCAGCTCATGAAACGAGCATTGTCTTTCGCCTTCGTCAATGATACCCTATATAAGAGATCATTCGACCTCCTATGGCTAAGGTGCCTAGGGTAGAAGGAAGGAAAGAAATTCGTCCAAGAAATACACGATGGACTTTGCAGCTCCAATCAGGCGGGTCCGAAGATAAAGCTGAAGATGAAAAGAATGGGTTACTATTGGCCCACGATAATTCAGGACTGTCTCAAATATGCGAAGCAGTGTCACTCGTACTAAATTCATAGGGAATTCATACACCAACACCCAAATCCACTGCACCCGACAGTGGCCAGCTGGCCGTTCAAAATGTAGGGAACCGATATAATTGGCCTCATCGAACCGGCGTCATCTAAAAGACATCGGTTTATATTGGCAACGACTAATTACTTCTCTAACTAGGCAGAAGCAGTACCACTAAGGGCGGTGAAGATGGAGAATATCCTCCACATCTTCAAAATTCATGTCATCTATCGGTTCGGCACTCCGCAACGCATTATCTCGGATAATGGACCAGCTTACAGAACACATAAAATCAGCCGCTTCACACAACAGCATAAAATAGATTGGAGATACTCTTCAGGCTATAATCCTCGGACCAACGGTCTAGCCGAACCCTTCAACAAGAATTTGACTAAGATTATTAAAAAAACTGTGTCCAGAAACAAAAAAGACTGGCACGAAAGGCTGCATGAAGCTTTTTGGGTGTACCGAACAACGTTCAAGACGTCCACGAATACAACACTATACGTACTGGTGTTCGGCACGGAAGCAGTACTCCCATTGAAAATAGAACTCCCCTCTCTACGAGTATCTGTTCAATACAAGTTGACAGATGAAGAAAATGCTCATCTCAGGCTTGAGGAGCTCGACGCCCTTGACGAAATCCGCCTTATAGCACAGCAAAACTTAGAGGCTTATAAGGCAAGGATGACTGATTGGTGTAAAGTTCGATTGTGTGTATCAAATCAAATACTCAAATGATTCCCGATAACGGTTTCATTTGATTGTAATGATTTCTTGTTTGCGTAAATCGAAATAAGCGAATGAATTTCAATGTGTAGGTAATATTGAATAAAATTCACAATCAAAGAATTATATTTGACCGCAATCAATTACGGTGTCGATTGTAGATCGTAAGCGAGTGCGGATCGTCCACAGGGATTGTGCGATTCGTTTCAATGTTCGATTTGTTTGAATTGAAAAGTTAATTGCGAAGAAAAGAAAGCATGATTCAAGATTTATCAATTGTTTCAAGTGTCACTATTCTATTCAAGAATCAAGAAAAAGTTAAACAATCAAGAATCGGGTTTCAATGATATTTCCAACCAAAATGTCAAGAATCTAAATGAGGCTCGTAGGAATCGATCGAATCTATAGATGTGATGTAATTTCAAGATTTCGTGTTCTTGTCCTTCGAAGGATTGATACTAGATCGATGCTGATCGATGAGAGTTAGGGCTTTCTTGATGAAACTAGGGTTTCATCGTTTTACCCTTGTTCTTTCATCGATATCATTCACATTCTAGCCTCTAACAATTTCAAGAAACGATCGTAACTCCCCAATCTCGAGCGATATCAATCAAGAAAGCATCGCAACGAATTGGGTCGTCGATTCTTGAACTTGCTAGGGTTTACAAAACTCGTAGGATTCAAGAATCGATTTGAGATATATTACATCATCATTCTATTGATCGTCTCGACTCCCCGACGAGCGGAGTATTACTCAAACATCATCACACAGAAAGTATTCAAGAATTGAAAAGATATCATGATGCGAGAATTTAAAGAAAACAAGATAAAAGAATATCACCTTTTATTTATATCAACAATTTGATTACAGTCGCTCAAGAACTACAAGATGAAGAACTAGATTGTTGAATTGGCGCCGCTCGGCTCCGTGAGTCGCGGATTAGCTTGGACCACTTGCTCTGTTGAAGATCGGCTCGGCTCATAAAAGGTTGCAAGGCTTCTTGCTTGATGGGTACTCGGGATCTTGGCTTTTGATTGGAATTAGGGTTAGGGTTTCACACAAGCCCTCTCACTAGACTTGTGGAAGAAGAAGATGAAGAAAGAGAGTGAATGGATCAATCAATTTTAATGAATGAATTCCTCCAATTTGGGATCCTTTTACAAGTGAGCCTAGGGTCTTATTTATAGATCTCCCAAATCCTAGGTCTAGATTTGAAATTACAATTCCCTCCAAAAGTTTGTTGAGGAGTTTCTAGAAAGAGTTTGTTAGGCTTAGCTTAGGGTTTAAGCTAGGGTTTAGGGAGAAGTTTCTAGAATACAAGGCTAGTTTAGTGTTGGTCCCAAAGCTTGCTGTTCTGGCAGAAGTCTCTGGAGTCTTCTGGAATTTAAAGTATATGAGCTGAATGTGGGACCTGAGTGAAGCATTGTGCACCAAAGATTTAGGGCTGACGTGGCAAGACGGCTGCGGAACCGTGGCGCAAGCAGGCTCCGGCCGCGGTTCCGCGGCCATGTTGGCTCCTTGGGCTTTGGTCTTTTTGCAGTGGTCTTAGGCTAATATTTGGAACTTTATCTGATATGTTGATTTGTATTTGTCCCTTTGTATTGATATCAGAATTGAAATCATTGAGTTGGCGTAATGTTTGATCGGTACCATGTACATTTTGGCCTTTCTTCTGGATTTTCCTGCACAGATCTCAAAACAAGTGTTGCGCAAATGTAGGGATGATGCGATGCCATGAAATGTGGTCAATTTCCTTTATAGTGTCGGTTTCAGAGTCTAATACATGCAATCTGATATTTTGCGACAGTTTTGCTAATATGTAAAATATGAATATCGAACACTTCTATATGAATGCAAATGATAAGGAAATTGCCGGCTAAAATATGCAATATTTTCGACTAATCAATGACCCGGTCATATGAAAGATTAACCAGGCCGAGAGTATTCCACCAAGACGAACTCGTGCTGGTTGTCAAAAGACCAATTATCCCCAATCGTGCAAAACAGGGGAAGTTCGAGACGAACTATGAAAGCCCGTACATCATAGACAAATTCTACCAAGATGAATCCAACTTGCTCATGGATGTGCATGGCGAAAGGCCGTTCCGGCCAATAAACGACCGATTTCTCAAAAAGTACTAAGCTTGAAGAGTCATGACTTAGGTCAATGATAGATGACGACGCTTGTGTCCGCTCGCTATCTTCCTGAGTCAGAACTCTGAAAGTGGTACTAAAAGAAAAAACTTCGTCGCCCCGAACCCAGTGATAATGGACCGAGACGTCCCTAAACTAGCGCGTTCCCCCAAACACGGGGATGCTGGACCGAAACGTCTTTAAACTAATAATGGACTGAAATGTCATTAAAATAATATCCTCTCCAAACACGGCGATAATAGACCGATACGTCCTTAAACTAGCGCGTTCCCCCAAACACGGGGATGCTGGACTGAAACGTCTTTAAACTAATAATGGACCGAAATGTCCTTAAACTAATATCTGCCCCAAACATGGAAATAATGGACCGAGAAGTTCTTAAACTAATAATAGACCAAAAAGTCCTCAAACTAAAAACTCGTCCCAAAATACGGCGATAATAGACCGAAAAGTCCTTAAACTAAAACTCGCCCCAAAATACGGCGATAATGGACTGTCATGTCCTTAAACTAATACCTTTAGCCCTACGGTGGATCTCCATATTGATTACCGTATACAATCCATGGGCATAAACGATTCATAACTCTCCCAGGTCCCACATGATGCAGTCCTTCAAAAAAATCGGGGCTTAAAGCTAATGGTGTGTTACCTTACAGGGCGCCAAAAAAATGGTATGTCCACAAGCGAAATGGGCACGGATGAAAATCCGAAAGAGCGCCGTGGGTAAAAACAGCAGGGCTACCGGCGAGCTTGTGAAAACCCGAGAGGGCACGAACTCCTTAAAAATGCACTTACAAAGTCCTCACGACTTTGGAAGAAGAAAAACACGTGCGTAAGATCCTTACGATTCGCAAAGCAGCAACACTATTAGAAATCCACTCGATTTCTGACGAGAAAATTCACTTACGTGGTCCTCACGACTCGTAAGGAGAATATACCCCCTATAAGACCCTCATGGCTTATAGAATTCAAAAGCCTTAAGTTACAGAGATCTGAACCTGTTCTTAAGCCACCAAAACCCTACAAAAATTTGCTTCCCTATAAGTAATCCAATATCGACTCCTTGTAAACAATCCATGGGTATAAATAAATATATTCCCCACCAAGTTCTACCAATTGCGAGAAATATCCCTATATGGTGAACGACACTTGTCAGTCCTCCCGACTTACCAAGAGAAAATACTCTTGATAGATCCTTATGACTTACAAAAGAAAACACATTTAGAAATCCCTGCGATTCCTAAAGAGAAAATACACCTATGAGATCCTCACGACAGGGAGAAATACCTTTATGGGACCCTTATAGCTCATAAAGCTAAAGAGCCTTAGTCGACAGGATCCTAACCCTGTTTGCTAAGCCACCTTTGTTCAAATCAACAAAGGAAAATGATGATCCGCTCCTGGCAATATCCCCGTTGTAGCGATACTGATGCCTAAACAGATGTCAAATTTCAAGTCCTCTCACGGCATATGATGATTCGCTCCTGGTAACATTCCAGTTGTAGCGATACTGATGCCAAGGTCCGTATTAGATTCCAAATTCTCAACTAGCAATAAAAAGCAACGTGTAAAAAATAGATGAAATGATTGGGCACCACAAATAAAATAACCGAAATGATTGGGCAATTGCGACTTTGGCGATATGAAAAACTGAAATGATAGAGTATCGCGGAAATAAATAAATAAAAGAAAATAAGAGAAAATAAAATATTTTCTGCCCTGCAAGCAGGTCCATACTGACACTTGTATACAATCCATGGGCTTAAATGAAATAAAGGGAACCATATCTTCCCACCAGGCTCCGTCAAAGGGAGAGTCAAGTCTGGACGGTACATCTACAACCTAAAGACTATTCCAACGTTCTTTATCGGTGCAAACGCTACGTCAACAAGAACCCAAGGGTCAAATAAAAGCAGAGTAATGGCAAAATCCTAGCTCCAGCTCGACGTTCTCCTCATTCCGGCAGGATACAGACGTGACGTCAACAAGGACCCAAAGGTCAAATAAAAGTGGAGTAATGGCATATTCCTAGCTCCAGATTGTGACAGCGACATCTATAGCCTAGAGATTGACTCGACGTCCTTCTCATTCTAGTAAGGTGCAGACGCGACATCAACAACGACCCAAGGTTCAAATAAAAGTGGATTGACGTCATATTCCTAGTTTCGGGTCTTGACGACAATACATACAAAGTCTAAAGACCATTGGAGATCATCCCACCCCAGAAGGGTGCGGTTATGATCCATTGGGGCTTCAAATTAAGCCTAACCTCAAGTAAAAAGAGCCATGGCAAATACCCAACGCTTGTTTTTCCGACGGTAATATGGATATTCTAACCTAAGAAGATTACTTAAAGACGTCTTGTCCAGCCTCAAAAAGGATCAGAGACACGACAGTCGCGGAGCTACTCGGGTAGCAACCTACGAGAGTACATATCGAGAAACACATCAGCCGACGCGACGGAACGATGGACTTAAAGCTAATACCACAAACCTAATGGACCTCTATAAAAATGGGGTTATCTATATTTCACGTTAGGATACACCCGCAAGATCCTCTCGACTCATCTCGACTCGTAGGAAAAAACATTTTTATGAAACCCTCATGGCTCATGAAGGTGAAAAGCCTTAGGTGATGGGGATATCAACCTATTTCCTAAGCACTGTGGCCCTACAAGTAAGTCCAAACTAACTCTTGTAAACTATCCACGGGCCACATTCTCCAAAATTGCATGCCAATAAGGAGGAGAAACCACTTACGAGTGCTCTAGACTCGTAAGGGAAAAATTCCCTTGTAAGATCCTTATGACTCTCAAGAGAAAACGCACTTAGGAGTCCTCACGACTTCTAAGGAGAAAATACACCTATGAGATTCTCACGACTCGTAGGGAGAAACATCTTTGTGAGACTCTCACGGCTCATAAAGTTGAAAAGTCTTAGGCGACATATCTAAACCTGTTTCCTAAGCCATCGATGCCCTACAAGGAGGTCAATACAGACTCGTGTATACTATCCACAAGCCATATTCTCCAAAATTACATGCCAATGAAATAAAGAAGCTACTTACGGATCCTCACGATTTGTAAGGAAAAAACACCCAAATGAGATCCTTACGACTCACGGAGGAGATGAACACTTAGGAATCCTCACGATTTCTAAGGAGAATATGCACCTATGAGATCCTCAAGACTAATAGAAAGAAAAATCTTCTTGAGACCCTCAGGGTTTATAAAGATGAAAAAAGCCTTAGGCTATAAGGATCTTAAACTTGTTTGCTAAGCCAGTATTTCTATGGCCATGCATAACTTTGCACTACTTCACCCATGTACATACTTACGTGGGCAAAATAGTGGGGGGCATTTGTTCCCGTCAATTTTTTTTGGCTAAGAGCTATTTGTTCACTTATAAAAAAGAGAGAGAGAAAGGAAAAGAATTCCCACAATTTGGCATCATGTGTTAAACACGTGAGCGCTTATATGCAAAGTATATAAGCGCTGAAAGCAAATAACAAAAAGGCCAAACATGCTTCACGTGTTAAACACATGAGCGCTCATATGCAAAACATATGAGCATTGAACATATATAACCAGAGGTCAAACTAGCCTCACGTGTTAAACACGTGAGCGCTCATATGCCAAGCATATGAGCACTAAATAAAACAGGCTGAAACTTACACTGGGGTCACGTGTTAAACACATGAGAGTACCTTCCTATATAGAATTAAATTCTATTAAGGGGAAAATATCTCCCTAATCTTTTTTAAATAAAAAAGATCTTCTCTATTAAACAAAGAGTTGTTGGATCAAAAATCCAATAATAGAATTAAATTCTAATATGGAAAAATATTTCCCTAATCTTCCCAAATGAGAAAGATAAATTCTGAACCCTTAGATTAAAAAATCCAATGGTGATTAAAAATCACCATTTTATAGAATTAAATTCTATCTATGGGAAAATATTTCCCTAATCCTGTTAAAAACAAGAATATAATTCTGTAAAATAGAAATTCACTGGATCAAAGATACAACGGTGGATAATATCCCCCGAACAAGTTTTGAGGCCAATTAAATCAATTGGCAAGTCTTAAAGGAGAGATTTTCACAAAACTGAATAACAATTTGCCTCTCCTATATAAAGGATCCGATACTTCAAGTCTTAGATCGAAGATCAACCCCCCAATCTTCTACAAAAAAAAGACAGAAGCCATAAAACTGAGAACTCAATTCTCCTTTCAAACAAGAAGATTCTCGCTCTTTCAAACCCTAGGTAAAGAAAAAGTAGAGATAAAATGTATCTACTTTGCCTAGCATAAAAAAATAAGGGTTTAACCCTTCAAAAAAAAGAACTTAGTTCTTCCTCTGATCTGAGATTTGCAAAGCAAATCTCCCCATAAGTTGAGAATTTAATTCTCATCGGGGAGATTCTATTCTTCAAACTCAAAATCTAGGAGAAAGAACTAGATTAAAAGAAAAAGAGAGAAAAGAACGTATGTTCTAGAAATTTAATTCCATTGCAAACAGGGTTTGGCCCTATATGAAGAACTTAGTTCTTATAAAAGAAACATAAAAACTTAGTTCTTCAATAAAAAAAGATCCCAGGTCTTCAAAACATAGATCTTGGAGATCATTAATGGTCAAAAATGCTATTAACAGAGATTAAATCTCTAAAAAGAAAAGGACTTGGCGTCTCACGTGAACCACACGTGAGCGCCCAAAAGATTCCCTTAATTAGAACTTGGCACATCGCGTACTTCCCACGTGAGCGTCTAAAACAAAAGACTCGGTGTCTCACGTGCTTCCCATGTAAGCGTCCAACAAAAGGAGCTCAGCGCCTCACGTGCTTCCCACGTGAACGCCCAACAAAAAGAGCTCAGCGCCTCACGTGCATCCCATGTGAGTGCCTAGAGGTAAAGACTCAATGTCTCACGTGAAACACATATGAGCGCTGTATAAGAGCGCTGAGCACTATCTATATATGTGGTCAAAATAGCTATGTGCTTAGCACTGATTGGGCAGCGCCCATGTCTTAGCGCATCACGTGCATCCTACGTGAGCGCCAGAGCTATAAATAAGTGCTTAGCACTTTTGAATAAAGGGAGAAAGCCTAAGACCGAGCAAATAGAGCCACAAACAAGTGGTTAGCACTTCTGAATAAAAGAAAGAAGACTGAACAGACCATGCCCATATTGAAGACTGAGCAGACCAAGCCCAAATTGGCTAAGTCTCTGAAGTTTTCTTACAGCCGAGCCCAAATACTCTGTTGTTGGATCTAAGCTAAAATTTAATGATCCTTAAAATATATCTAAGTTGATCTTAGTCTTAAATAGGACTAACATATCCTTAGTTAAAATAAATTGAGCCCAAATGCTTATATATTTAAGTTGATCTTAATCTACAAACAGATTAACGGATCTTAAATAAAATAAAATATTCTTTGAACTAAAGGAACATACTACCTAAGTTCAAACCCAATTCTAAAATATACGGATTTTGACTAATCCGCGCCCTACGGGCGGCGACATAAACTAGTTTGGGCAACCTTAACAACTAAAATAACACACGACACGAAATGAACTACTGGAGCAGGAGAAAGTGGTTATCGTAACGCGATAACGTAATTAACTACAGGGGCTTGCGCCTATAAGGAAAAACGTCCCCACAATCAAAAACCCCTCACAAATGAGGGGGAATCTGATAAAGTTTGCTACATCGGTCACATCTGTCCAAACCTCCGATATACGGTGCCATAAATCAACTTGGTATCTTCGGAGAGGTGGATGAATATGTCCAAATAGTATCTGCCCCCAAATTCAGGCTAGGCATCCTCCGCGTCTCAGTCCGGTCTTCGGCGGTAAACAACAGGTATAATACCATCTGGGAGTTCTCGGTGAGTCCGTTTGGTGTACTCATTCTCTAATGAGCACCTTTCTGTGTACTCATTCTCTAATGAGCACATGTATACAATCTTTGGTATCAAACACCAATGGCTGTGAGACCGGTCGTCTCCCTCCGTCTGGGTTAAGAAACATATACACTAGTCTCTATTTTTTATTGTTAACAAAAAGGCGGGCTCAAGGTCCGCCCTACTCTGAAATATCGATGCCCCATCTCGATACTCCCATGACTTGGAACATTTAAGGATGTGCTTATAGACTACCCAGCACCTATAAGTATGATTGCCATCATAATGCTGGTAGCCAAGAAAGAATCTGCAGGCTTTATCATTATGTATTAGCGACACGTAATAGCAAGTAAAACGTATACACATAAATGATAAAGACAAACCAGATACATATTATCATCTTGAGCAAGACTATTCTACCTGTACAGGTCCTCCTTCAATTACCATAATTGCCTTCCTGCAATCACAATAATTGTTTTGAGGGTACTATATCCAACAATTTCTCACTTGCACTTAAAACTAATTATTGCGGAACCGCATACCCACAAGTCTCATGTGCTATCGAATACCAAACTTCTCTACTAACAGTTTTGCAAAGCATATTTGCAAAACAACCCTGTTCGAGAAACAGCCTTAGAGAGTGGATCCATTATAATGTTTCTAATTTTATCTCTCTCTATATCTCAATTTCGTGGAGATCTACTATCTCCTGAATTGTGTGATACATGTCTTAGAATTTTTCTGGATAGATGATGTGACCAAGTTCATAAATGAACAATTTTATTCAACAATTTCTTAGGCTGTATCCCTTGCTGACTCATAATCAGCATCCAGCGTCATATTTATCTCAGTATCCCGCTTGGAACCCTGTCCAACATACTGCATCTCATAAGAGGGCCAACTTATAACTCTTGACAGATACTCTGTCATCCATGTCACTTACGAAGCTAGAATCTGCTTCCTGTCGGAGGCTACCATTTCCATACACCAAGAATATCCTCAAATATTCTTCACTGCTTCCCTTTGTTTCTCCATAATTGGATTAATATCTGCTTACTACAGCAAAAGCAAAAGTAACATTTGATTTGGTACATGATATCGCATGATTGACCCCACTTTCGAAACATGTCGAATGTCATTCATGCGAGTCCCTCTCCTCATCAGTCCTGAAGACATTTATTTAGAGAGGATGACTCCATCACATGCGGGTACACTACCATACTATGATTCTTCCATTCTAAACACCTTTAGAATAGTGTCCAAGTATCCGGATTGGGACACTTCCTAAATTTAGATCTATCGATATAGATCTAGTCATCAGAATGCTTGATACATTATCCATATCCTATGTGGAGAAATATCTGTGATAACCATAGTTTGACCGATTGTAGTATAAGAATATGTAACAACCCTAAACTTTCTGTACAATTTTTTCAAAAAATACAGAAAGATGTACTTTTTCCTGAGCACAAGTTATAAGTTTGATTTGCTTTTTAATAGCAAGAAAGAGCTTATAGCTCATTGGTAAGACCTTGCACTGCTGAACCAAAGAACCGGAGTTCAAATCCCATCAGCCACATTATCTTTTTAATTTGTTTTCTTTTAATCTTTTTAGAAGCCCAAGAGTCTACACGTGCTTAACCCGTAAACCCAAAGGTCACACTGAAAACAAACGAGTCCAGGAGGTAGACCAAATGGCAAGGGACACATGGCGGGGGAAAATCGGCCCGACTCGGCCGACAAAGCGGCCCGACTCGGCCGACAAAGCGGCCCGACTCGGCCGACAAAGCAGCTGACTCGGCCGACAAAGCCGGCCGAACTCGACCAGAACCGATTCTTCCCTTCTTGAAATCTGTGACTCTTGGCCTCCTTATAACCCCTGTATGGTTTCAATCCCCTGCACATTAACAGAGCCTTTTTAAAACCCCATTAATATATTTTTAATACAAATTTTTAATACAATTTTCAATACATCTTTTCATCTACCCTAACCCTAAAATTATCCTATAAATACCCACACACTTTTCTACCTCCTCACTCCAAATCTCTATCCAAAACTCTCAAGAAAATTCTAAGTTCAATAGTGTGCAAATGGAGTTAGCGAAGGGCGAAGCTCCGACGAACATCCGACGACAGCCCTAGGAGCTCCCGGCGACGAAACGACGCACCGGCACCTCCTACCACTTCCTCTTCCTCTTCTCTAATCTACAATCTAGTAAGTCCCTTCTCTATCTTCTCTTTTCTACTCTAAAAACTTGTATTTCTAAAACCCGACGGAATCGGAGTTAATCCGACTTCCGATTCGGTTTTCATTAAAAGTTCCAATTTTCTTAAATACAACAATACCAAACTTGCACGTCATGACCATTAAACATTAATTAAACATATTGACAAGTTTCATATCAAAAGAATTCCTATTTTACTTTTTATCGCAATTTTACAGAAAAATACCATATAATTTAGTTTTGACATAAATCATTATAATTTCTTGCTATACCTTTAGATAGTTCATGAGGTAATGACCTACCTGTAGGGTATTTTTCGTCACCCTATTGAGATGGAAATACGCGCGTGCTTGTCAGGCGCATTAAAGATTCCGCCTACCTAGGGTAAGCGGGGTTTATTGATTGTAGGGATCCGAATCTCCGGCAGCCGCGGACAAAACTGCCATTAATTACCCCTCGCCTTTGAAGCGAGAGAACCTCCGATTAACGGGTCAAAACAGGTCATTCGAACTCAATGTGCGGTGTACATGTGTTGTGTTTTGAAAGGGCGTTTTGGATATATCGGGGGCCCGCAGAGTTTTTACGGGGGTCCCGCTACCCGGATAGCGAGCTGGGGGTCAAGGGGGCTAGCAGCCCCCTTGCAGGAAGCGGGGCAGCTCCCCGTTAGAAATTTTTTCTAACGGGGGAGGTATATTTAGTATGGAGTATGTGTGTGTATGTGTGTATATGTATATATACATGTGTGTGTGTGTGTGTATATATATATATATAAGGGAAAAGGGCATCCAAAGGATGTGTGGGAGAAAGCGCTTGGGCGCTAGCGCCTCACGTGCCAGGCACGTAGGCGCTCAGGCGCTAGCGCGTTGAGCGCCAGGGCGCTAGCGCCTCACGTGCCAGGCACGTGGGCGCTCGAGCGCTAGCGCTTTGAGCGCTCGGGCGCTCGGGCACCCACGTGCCAGGCACGTGGGCTGTCACGCCCCGCTTTCCAGTTTACGGCGAAGGGGACGCGACGAGGTCCGCTACGTATATACTCAGAAGTATAGACGCTAAGCGTATCTAAGTAATATAAAAGTAAATCACAAGAGACAAGAGATATAGAAATAACAGCAACTTTATTAATAACATTCTTTTGTACAATGCATGAAAAGTAAATACAACTGGAATGAAAAGCGATGCCTAAACAATGGCATAACAGGAAATGAAAATACTGAATAGAACAAGGTACAATGTCTAGAGCTCGGGGTCTTCGTGAAACTGATCCAAGTCTTCACCGGTGGGCTCGATCTCTGCTGGGTCCAAAACACCTGACGACATTCAAAGAAGAAAGAAATAGAATGTCGTCAGCGAACAAGTCGCTCGGTAAGTCACAAAGATAAGGAGGAATTAGAAAGACAGAATAAGAGATATCTTCTAAAGTTGTATACTATTTGTTGTAATGTTGTATTAACGCTGTTGTTTGTAGCTTGGTATAGAAGAATGCCAGTGTATACGAGAGGGGTCTCTATATGCTAGAGACCAGGGCAAACGGAAAATAGAGTACAAGGCTCCGTTATACAACCCGGAACAACGGCAATTGGATTCATGTTAGATGTCTTAATCTTACCGCCTCGTGCCACCTTTAACACCTTCCGTACCAATCTACCCCTTAAACCCCGTAGTGTTTTGATTGTATTGTAGTATTGTATTGTATAAGTTAGATGACTGACCAAAACCATGATATCAGTAAACAGATTGTAACTGCATAATCAAGTAAATGGAATAACGGGATAATGGATGTATATCCATGGTTTGATTCAGTCAAGTTGTACAGAGTGTTAACTGGATTCTGGGATTCATGTGTTCATATTGAGTTGGAATATTAGAGAATTTAGATTGACTTGAATCATATTCAAGTCAGAAATAGTCAGACTCAAACCCGAGTCAGACTAAAAGAAATACAAGTCGAAGTTCTATAATTGTTAGGGTCCATATTGTAATTTATAAAACTTGAGAGGGTTTTATGTAAAAATACTTTTATATAGTTTTCAAGATAACCTCAAGTATTTATTATTCGTCTTTATAGTTATAATGAGTGTGATTTTATTTTGTCTTATTTCTAGTAAAAATATCCTAACTACATAAATAAAGGTATTAATTTGTAATATTGATTTAATTGAAATTCATGGTATTTTAATGTAACTTTTAATCTTGTAATTTTTAGAAAAAGGTGGAAACTTTATCTTATAATAAAATAGGTGTTTAAATGATAAATACACATATGTTTATACAAGAATAATTTTAATAAATATTTTATTTTCCAAAAATCTCATGTTTCTTAAATATCGTATTTTAAACCTTTCGAGACCGAATGCTCCTTGCGGAGGTCTGAATCTCGCACTACTAAGCCCAAGGGTGCACGATAAACCGTACTATCCCTAACAAGTTCCCCAAAGGTAGGTTGTAGTGGCGCTTTTGCAAAGATTTAATAAATACTAATCATTTAGAAAACGGTTTTATAAAGATAAGGTATTTATTTATAAAAGGTGTAAATTTCCGTATTTTAGATTCTAGGGTTTCCAAAGCCAACTAGCCTATTTCTAAATGGTCTAAACGACAAGTCATTAAAAGCCTCAAATCGCCTCTTCACCGCCAATTGCGGCCAGGTAAGTGCCAGCTGAGTGGGAGGCTCTCCACTACAAGTAGTGGACCTAATTAAGTAACCACTCGTCTTAGACACACTTGTCTAGACACCACAAAGTCAGGTTTAGATAAACGATCGATATCCCAACTTATCGTATTTCCTATTAAAAGATATTGTTTTAAAATTGTATATAACTTAGAACTTTTAGAAAAGGTTATAAAGAAAATGGTATTTTAATGTAAAATCTTGTTTTATCGTATTCTAAGTTTTCAAGGTAGCGTGTTATGATTTCATATGAGTGTGTGAGGAGGTAGGTCATTACCTCGTGATCTATTTTAAGGTATAATAAAGTTTAGGGGTTAAATGTGATAAACTAAACATGGTGGTATTTAAGTGAAAGAATACGGTATATTGCAAAAGCTGTCATTTCATGTGTGAAAACTTGTTCAAATTGATTTTTAAGTGATTAGTAGTCAACATGAAGATGTTTAAGCGTTATGGAATTAGTGATAAGTGAGATTTGATAGAAAACCGAATCGGAGATCGGTTTGTTCCGATTTCCGTCGGGTTTATAAATTCGTATTTTAATGAAAGAAAAGAAGGATAAAAAGGGGGACTTACGGGTTTGGACAACGTCAGAGAGTAAGAGAGAGGTAGAGGGTTTGCCGGTGCGTCGAATCGTCGTTGAGAGGTCCTAGCACGATCGTCGGAATTTCGCCGTCGATTCCGTCAGCGCTTCGCTTTTCGCTCGTTTTCTCACGTACCAAGTTCTCTTGAAATTTTTAGAGAGTGGACTTAGGAATGTAGGATGAGAGGGTAGAGGGTATGGGGGTTTATATAGGGTTAGGCTAGGGTTAGGGTTTTTAATAAAAAATATACAAAATCATTAAAAATTCATTAAACATAGGAGTAAAAGGGATTTATTGGGCAATTTAAAACCGATCCAGGTATAATAAGTGTGCAGGAGGGTTGACCAAGTCAGGGAGCATCTTTTCTCTGTTGGTGACTCGGCCGTCCGGCCAAGTCCGGCCGGCGGCGCCGGACCGAGTCGGTCGATTCGCCGGCCGGCGGCGCCGAGTCGGGCCGAGTCAGGCTTCCAGTGGCCGGGAAAACTTTGGGGGTACAATTTAGTATATTTACTTTTTATTGTCCAGTACATATTTTGGGAGTTATGGCCTTTTGACTGTTGACTTCCAAAAGAAATTAAAACAAAATAAATACAAAAACAATGTGGGGCATGGGATTTGAACTCTGGTGGCTTGGTTCAGTAGTGCAAGGTATTACCAATGAGCTACAAGCTCCTTCTTGTAATTATTGTGGGAAAATAACTACTTAAAGTGGTAACAACAGCATTAAATACCCCAAGTATTACTTTAATTTTAAAACAATTTTATGTATACTAAAAATGGAGTTATTTAAAAACAAAATAAACACACACACACACACACACACACACACACACACACACACACACACATATATTGTGCTCAGGTTAAAATACTCCTTTATGGATTTTTTTTAAAAATTTAAAAAAATTTGTATAGAAAAATGTATAGGAAAATTAGGGTTGTTACATGGGCGCTCGGGCGCTAGCGCCTTGAGCACAAGGGCACTAAGGAGGCAAAAGGGACTTGGTCCCTGCAATGGGAGTTGTACTCCCAGAAAGGAACACTTATTATTTATATATATATATATATATATATATATATATATAATATATGAGGAGTTAAACTCCTACGATATTTTGCGGATGATGTAGGGGCTTCTCCCCTTGAGCTCTGGATCTTCCCCAAAGTGGGGTTTCTGGAGATGGGTCTCCTTCTTCTTCCTGTCGTTTGGCCGGATCTTGAAGAAAGGGGGTGAGATTTAAAAATCTCCCCTTTTCGAGATCTAATGGAAGATCCGAGCTCCCCTTTGTTGGTTTTGTGGCGAAAAACTATTTAGTTTTGGAAAAGGAAGAGTAAAACTCTTGATTTAATTCAAAAGAAAGAAGAAAGTTTTAGAACCTTGAGGAAGGAGAAAGAGGCACAGGCCCTAATTTTTTAGAATGAAAAAAGTGTATATGTTATTCATCATCATGTTGCCTTATATAGGCTTACATATTTACATATAGCCCCTTAGGCTTTACAAAATAGTATTTTGCCCATCCTATGGCTCATGTGCCATTTCTTTTTGCACATAAGCCATGGGCTTTACAAAAATTTGGCTTTATGCCCATTCATGCATAAAAAAAATTACATAAAAATTATTTATTACATGATTTTTATGTTAGCATAGGGGAGGCCGGCCGCTTCATGTTCGGGCTCGACTCGGACATGGGCCCATTTGGCTTGGGGTTGACTTTGACTTTGACTTGGTCAACCGGGATGCAATTTTCGACTTCAACAAAGTGCCCCCCATCAATAAATGCACACCACATATGTGAGTCGTGTGCATGAAATTGATGGATCTTCTTTCTCGTGGAGGCGGCTTGCTTTGGTTCCCATTTTTTGGGATGCACTGCCCTTTTTACGACATGGACGGTCGACGCTTGACGCGTCTCCGAGACGGAGTGTCCGTGGTAGACGTCTCTCTGGCCCAGAGTGATTTGGTTCCCGATTTGTGGGAATCCCGCGCTGCCCTTTTTACGAAATGGACGGTCGATGCTTAACGTGTCTCCAAGACGGAGTGTCCGTGGTAGACGTTTCTCTGGCCCGGAGCGATCTGGTTCCTGCTTTGTAGGAAGCCTGCACTGCCCTTTTTGCGACATGGACGGTCGACGCTCTGATCCGGAGTGATTTGGTTACCGATTTGTGGGAGGCCTGCACTGCTCTTTTTGCGACATGGACGGTCGACGCTCTGATCCGAAGCGATTTGGTTCCCGATTTGTGGGTAGCCTGCACTGCCCTTTTCACAACATGGACGGTCGACACTTGACGCGTCTCCGAAACGGAGTGTTCGTGGTAGACTTTTCCCTGGCCCGGAGTGATCTGGTCCCCACTTTGTAGGAAGCCTGCACTTCCCTTTTTGCGACATGGACGGTCGACTCTCTGATCCGAAGCGATTTGGTTCCCGATTTGTGGGAGGCCTGCACTGCCCTTTTTTGCGACATGGACGGTTGACGCTCTGATCCGGAGCGATTTGGTTCCCGATTTGTGGGAAGCCTGCACTGCCCTTTTTGCGACATGGACGGTCAACGGTCTGATCCGGAGCGATTTGGTTCCCGATTTGTGGGAAGCCTGCACTGCCCTTTTTACGACATGGACGGTCGAC
Source organism: Agapanthus africanus (assembly GCA_030015575.1). Taxonomy (NCBI): domain Eukaryota; kingdom Viridiplantae; phylum Streptophyta; class Magnoliopsida; order Asparagales; family Amaryllidaceae; genus Agapanthus; species Agapanthus africanus. Next base: position 400,249,738 of record CM057349.1, on the reverse strand, counting down.
GCTTGACGCGTCTCCGAGACGGAGTGTCCGTGGTAGACTTTTCCCTGGCCCGGAGTGATCTGGTTCCCGCTTTGTAGGAAGCCTGCACTGCCTTTTTTGTAACATGGACGGTCGACGCTCTGATCCGGAGTGATTTGGTTCCCGATTTGTAGGAGGCCTGCACTGCCCTTTTTGTGATATGGATGGTCGACGCTCTGATCCAGAGCGATTTGGTTCTCGATTTGTGGGAAGTCTGCACTGCCCTTTTTACGACATGGATGGTCGATGATTGACACGTCTCCAAGACGAAGTGTCCGTGGTAGACTTTTTCCTGGCCCGGAGTGATATGGTTCCCACTTTGTAGGAAGCCTGCACTGCCATTTTTGCGACATAGACGGTCGACGCTCTGATTCGGAGCGATTTGGTTCCCGATTTGTGGGAGGCCTGCACTGCCCTTTTTGCGACATGAACGGTCGACACTCTAATCCGGAGTGATTTGGTTCCCGATTTGTGGGAAGCCTGCACTGCCCTTTTTGCAACATGGACGGTCGACGCTCTGATCCCGAGCGATTTGGTTCCCGATTTGTTGGAAGCCTGCACTGCCCTTTTTACGACATGGACAGTCGACGCTTGACGCGTCTCCGAGACGGAGTGTCCGTGGTAGACTTTTCCCTGGCCCGGAGTGATCTGGTTCCTGCTTTGCAGGAAGCCTGCACTGCCCTTTTTGAGACATGGACGGTCGACGCTCTGATCCGGAGCGACTTGGTTCCCGTTTTATAGGAAGCCTGCACTGCCCTTTTTGCGACATGGACGGTCGACGCTCTGATCCGGAGCGATTTGGTTCCCGATTTTTGGGAAGCCTGCACTGCCCTTTTTACGACATGGACGGTCGACGCTTGACGCGTCTCCGAGACGGAGTGTCCGTGGTAGACTTTTTCCTGGCCCGAAGTGATCTGGTTCCCGCTTTGTAGGAAGCATGCACTGCCCTTTTTGCGACATGGATGGTCGACGCTCTGATCCGGAGCGATTTGGTTCCCGATTTGTGGGAGGCCTGCATTGCCCTTTTTGCGACATGGACGGTCGACGCTCTGATCCGGAGCGATTTGGTTCCCGATTTGTGGGAAGCCTGCACTACCCATTTTGCGATATGGACGGTCGACGCTTTAATCCGGAGCGATTTGGTTCCCGATTTGTGGGAAGCCTGCACTGCCCTTTTTGCGACATGGACGGTCGACGCTCTGATCCAGACTGATTTGGTTCCCGATTTGTGGGAAGCCAGCACTACCCTTTTTACGACATAGACAGTCGACACTCTATTTGACTTGCTCTGCTTCTTGCAGTGTCAGGGGTGATCTTGACTTGCTCCGCTTCTTACGGTGTCGAGATTGGATTCTGACTTGCTCCGCTTTCTGCGGTGTCGGAGTTGAAGTTGACTTGTCGATTGTGATTTGGGTTGTCATCAGCATCGCTACACTGGAATATGGTACCAAGTGCGAATCATCATTTGTCTTTGAGAGGATTTGGGGATTGGTTTTTTTTTGTTTGGCATCTGCATTACTGCACTGGAATAATGCCAGGAGCAACTCATCATTTGCCCCGAGAGGATTTGGGAATTGATGGCTTAGGCGGCAGGTTTAGATCCCTATCACCTAAGGCTTTTTTCAATTTTATGGGCCGTAAGGGTCCCATAAAAGAATTTTCTCCATACGAGTCGAAAGGATCTCGTAGGTGTATTTTCTTCTTAGGAGTCGTGGGGACTCCTAAGTGTGTTGCTCTTTTGTGAGTCGTAAGGATCTCACGCGGGAATTTTCTCCTCATAAAGTCGAGAGGATTTTGCGAGCGCATTTCATCTCTTTTTTACGAGCTTGTGCCCTTTCGGGTTTTCACAAACTCGCCGGCAGTCCCGTTGTTTTTACTCACGGAACCCTTTCGGGCTTTCATCCGTGCCCGTTTTGCTTGTGGACATACCATTTTTTTTATTTTATTTTATTTTTTTTTGTGGGACTTTGAATGTGGTCTCACCGGTAGGACTTAGGAGAGATTGGGTTTGTTTTACGCCCGTGGATTATATACGGTTTTGCAGGATGTATGATCCAGACCGTAGGGCCAGAAAAATTTCGGGACTTTGTTGGCGTCTGCATCGCTGCACTGGAATATGGTACCAGGAGCGACTCATCATTCGCCGTTGGGGTATGGGATTTGGGATTTGGTTGGCATCTGCATCGCTGCACTGGAATATGGTACCAGGAGCGACTCATCATTTGCCGTTGGGGTATGGGATTTGGAATTTGGTTGGCGTCTACATCGCTGCACTGGAATATGGTACTAGGAGTGACTCATCATTCGCCACTTGGGGATTTGGATTTTAGCCGGCGTCTGCATCGCTGCACTGGAATATGGTACCAGGAGCGACTCAGCATTCGCCATTGCCTATTGGGAAGCGATGGCTTAGGAGACAGGTTTAGATCCCTATCACCTAAGGCTTTTCAATTTTATGGGCCGTAAGGGTCCTATAAAAGCATTTTCTCCCTACGAGTCATAAGGATCTCGTAGGTGTACTTTCTCCTTAGGAGTCGTGGGGACTCCCAAGTGTGTTTTTCCTTCGTGAGTCGTAAGAATCCCACGAAGGTGTTTTCTTACGAGTCGTGAGGATCCCGTAAGGTTTGTTCTCCTCATGCATCGTGAGGACACATGAGTGGGTCTTCCCAATGGAGCATAATTCCGAGGGTGGAGACCAGCCGCGTAACTGGTGATTTGTAGAATTCGTAGGCACTCTCAAGAGGTCTCATAAGGCATCAACCATGCCATTTTCAAATTTTACGGGTGCCGAGAAACACTAATACGGATCGTTAACTAGAAATTTAGGCGAAAAACTAAACTAGTTAACAACTTAACTAAAGGAGAGAGGCTACAACCTTTGTAGATCCAGTTCTCCACTTCCTTAGCTCCACGTAGGCGTCCTCTCGCTGTCCATCTCGAATCCTAGACTCAATCGTCGGCTTCATCGGAAAAACGAGCGGGCAAGGTCGTCGGCTTCGTGCCGAAGATGATCTACGTCGAGGTTTCACAAGTTCAAGCTCCGACTACACCAAGTTGTGAAACTTATGAAGAAAACACCCAAAACCACTTTGCAAGAGGTAGAGGATGAAGAAATAGGAGGTGGGTTCACTTTAGAATTGGATTTCTCTCACTTTTGCTCAAGTTGCCATTGATGGCATCAAGTTTTCATTCTTGAAGATGAAGAAGAAGATGAAGCTAGAATTATGATAAGTCTTGAGTTAAAATGAATAATAAATGAATACTTATCATAAACTAACTAGGGTAGAGTGTAGAGAATAGACCATGGTTACTTGGATGGGTTAGGGTTAAGCATGAAGACAAGAATGGTTAAGAAGTCAATGCTTCATGAAGCTTCAACTAGAAACAAACATAGCCACCATTCTTATCTAAATCTTTTCCAAATAAATAAACAAATAAATAAATGAAAAAGCAAAACCCTAATCATCTCTTAACCATGGTTTAATTCTTTACACTTAACCAAATGATCAAGTATCATCAAATATGATACAAATATGTGCACAAAAGTATATCACATATACTTCTTGCACATCAAGTGAGAAAATCCATTTAAAGTGAACCAATACTAGTTAATGCAAAGTAATATATCAAATATATAATTATACATTAAATCATTAAATCAACACTTGATTTAACGATCCGGTCATATCGCATATAACCGACTAGTATTCTATGTATCGGCTTATCGAATCAATCCTTGATTCGATATCTAGGTTATATCGAATATAACCAATCGATACATCCATCGCGAGAATGGAATACGGCATCACATACACGCATCATTCTCGGTCCTGCACATATCTCATATGCACTCCTATTTTGTTTCGCTTGAGCCAGGAAACCTCTGTGTAGGACTCTAAAGACTCGTCAATACGCCGGTAGCAGATGATGATCATATCAATCACCCACAAGCCACAAGCGGTCTGCTAAACGTAACGGACATCCGGGTATTGAGCGATCAGAAGATCGACGAGCTAGCCCGCTCACACTCCTGTGAATCCAACCAGTAACACTTACCGTACAGTCCGGTCTGTTCGTCTGATATGTCGCATATCAAGTCTAGGGGTGGTATACGTCAGACCCCAATAACCGATAAGTCGTGCCGATGTGAGGCTCATAACGGGTCAAGAAACTACTGGTAACACTTACCACAAATCTCTGATCAGCCTTGGCCAGGGACTTCCCTGTTACGGCCAATCGAGCACAGCGCAACATCAACCCCCAATACCGGGAGAGACGAAACCCCTCCTATCGCTCATTGCCTCCATGTGACTCGGGACTGCACCCAAAGACCACCATTTTGCATGCCCTCATGGACGTGGTAAGGTGGAGATCAAAGCACAGTGGGAATCACACAAGACTCTATGACGATCTCGGGTCTACAGACTAACCTGCACAAGTGTCACCAGAGAACTGCCAACTGACGTGAGGTATAATACCATCTGGGAGTTCTCGGCGAGTCCGTCCAGTGTACCCAGTCTCCACTGAGCACCCTATACCATCTCTGATATCAAACACCAATGGATGTGGGATCATCCATCGCCCATCTCATGGATCGAGAAGCGTATACGCTAGTCTACTCTGGTATATCGATGCCCTGTCTCGATATACCCATGACTAGGGACCTTGAAGGATGTACTTATGGACTACCATATCCCCACTAGTATGATCTGTATCACAGTCCAGGTAGTCAAGTACACATCCTAAGGGCTTTACCAACATGTAACCATAAGACAGTTTAAAGAGACAAGTGTAGATGTTAAGATAAAGAGCAACCAGATAGCATACTATCATATCGAGCAAGAAAGTCATCTCTATATATGTCCAAACATCCAATATAATATACATCATCTGTACAATACTGGCCTCTAGGGCATACATACAACTAACAATCTCCCACTTGCACTAGGGCCAGCTGCTGTAGTATCGCATACCAAGCATCCCGAAGAGTCTCTCAAACTGTATCTGGGGAATGGCCTTCGTGAGTGGATCCGCCGTGTTGTTCTTCGTGTCAACCCTCCTGACCTCGATCTCCCGGCGATCAACTATCTCCCGGATCAGGTGATACCGCCTCAGAATATGCCTGGATCACTGATGGGACCTGGGTTCCTTGGCCAAAGCCACCGCTCCATTGTTATCACAATACAAAGGTATTGGATGCTCAATGGATGGAACCACTCCAAGTTCAGTAATGAACTTCTTGATCCAGACAGCCTCTTTGGCAGCATCGTTGGCAGCGATGTATTCAGCCTCCATCGTCGAGTCTGCCACGGTTTCCTGCTTGGAACTCTTCCAGCTAACCGCCCTTCCGTAAAGGGTAAAGACAAATCCCGACTGCGACTTAGAGTCGTCCTTATCACTCTGGAAGCTCGAATCGGTAAAGGACTCCACTTGGAGTTCTCCATTACCATCCACCAAGAGCATTTCTTTAGTCCTTCGTAAGTACTTGAGAATGCTCTTCACAGCTGTCCAGTGACTCTCTCCAGGATCAGCTTGATACCTGCTCACTATACTTAGTGAGTATGCAACATCGGATCTGGTACATAGCATCGCATACATGATAGAGCCTACAGCTGAAGCAGAGGGTATCCCATGCATGCGAGCTCTCTCCAAATCAGTCTTGGGAGACATCTCTTTGGAGAGAGGGACTCCAGAGATCGTGGGCAAGTTCCCACGCTTGGATTCTTCCATACTAAACCTCTTTAGTATGGTGTCAATGTACCTGGATTGGGACAATCCCAATATCCGTTTGGATCTATCTCTATAGATCCTAATTCCCAATATGCAGGAGGCATCACCAAGATCTTTCATTGAGAATCTTTATGATAAGAAGAGCTTGACCGATTGCAGCATAGGAATATCATTTCCTATCAAGAGTATGTCGTCCACGTACAATACGAGGAAGACAACTTTACTCTCTGCCACCTTCTTGTAGATACAAGGTTCATCTGGGTTTTTGACGAAATCAAACTCTTTGATAACGACGTCAAAGCAGATGTTCCAACTCCGCGATGCTTTCTTTAATCCATAAATGGATTTAAGCAGCTTGCACACCTTCCCGCTGCTCCCACTGTCTACGAAGCCCTCTGGCTGAGTTATGTACACGCACTCTTCTAAATCACCATTTAGAAAGGCGGTCTTAACATCCATTTGCCAGATTTCGTAATCATGATATGCAGCGATAGCAAGCATGATCCGGATGGATTTAAGCATAGCCACTGGAGAAAAGGTTTCGTCATAGTCTACACCTGGTCTTTGACGAAAACCCTTTGCTACAAGTCTAGCTTTGAAAGTCTCCACTTTCCCATCTACACCAAGTTTTTTCTTGAAGATCCACTTGCTCCCGATGGATTTTACCCCTTCAGGAGCAACATCCAAAGTCCATACTTTGTTGGTGTACATGGATTCCATCTCGGACCGCATAGCATCCAACCATTTCACTGAGTCCCTACTCGTGATGGCCTGCTCGAAACTAGTTGGGTCATCATCCTCCATGATGCAATCTTCGCTTCCACCGTCAATGAGAAAACCGTAGTATCTCTCAGGTGGACGAGAAACCCTGCTAGATCGGCGGAGAGGCTGGGGTTCGTCGGGTACTACTGAATCTTGTGGTTCTACTAAATCTTCAGTTATAGTTTGTGTTGCTGGAACCTCTTCCAGTTCTACCTCAATGCCACTAATCTGTTTCATAAGAAAACCTTTTTCTAAGAAAGTGGCATGCCGAGAAACAAACACTTTTTGTTCCTCGAGGTGGTAGAAGATATACCCTTGTGAATTCTTGGGATATCCTACAAACTTACATAAGACTGATCTTGCCTCGAGTTTGTCCGGATTTTGTCTTTTGACATAGGCTGGACAACCCCATATCTTAACATACTTAAGAGATGGTCTCTTCCCTTTCCATATCTCATATGGAGTGGTAGGCACTGATTTGGTAGGAACCATATTCAATAGGTGTATGGCTGTCTCAAGCGCATACCCCCAAAAGGAAATAGGTAACTCAGCTGTACTCATCATTGAACGCACCATATCTAATAGGGTGCGATTCCTTCGTTCCGATACACCGTTGTGCTGTGGTGTATAAGGTAGAGTAAGCTGAGAGAGAATCCCATTCTCTTTTAGATAATCTTGGAACTCATTGATCAAGTATTCTCCTTCTCGATCAGATCGAAGGATCTTAATACTTTTGCCCGTTTGGTTCTCTACTTCTTGCTTATATTCTCTGAATTTCTCAAAAGCTTCAGACTTGTGTTTCAATAGGAACACATGCCCGTATCTAGAGAGATCGTCGGTGAATGTAATGAAGTACAAAGAACCATCCCTGGCATGTGTAGACATGGGACCGCATACATCACTATGTATCAGTCCCAAGAGTTCGGTAACTCTTTCTCCGTGTCCCGTAAACGGAGTTTTGGTCATCTTGCCTTTGAGACATGACTGGCAAGTGTCATAAAATGAAAATTTAAACGGATTTAAATATCCATCCTTATGCAACTTAGCTAGTCGTGTCGCATTGATGTGACCCAGTCTACAATGCCACAAGAAGGATTCGTTCATTTCTGAACTTTTCCTCTTGTGTGTGTTTTGTATATTAAGGACTGTATTTTGATTTAGAATGAATATGCCATTATGTAATGAGCCTGATGCAATCAACTTTTGATCTAGGAATATGTTCATAACATTATCCTGTACTACAAAATTATATCCTTCTTTACTCAATAAAGAAACTGATATAATGTTGCACATCATGTTCGGTATATAATAGCATTCATTTAGAATCAGTGTATCACCACTTGGTAATACTAGGTGATATTCGCCAACTGCTTTGGCTGCAACATTTGCCCCATTCCCTACTTGAACGGAATGATCACCTTTTCCCAGTTCTCTACCTTTCCGTAGCCCATGTAACATCTTACATATGTGGGATCCCGATCCGGTATCTAATACCCAGGACGTAGGGTGAACTCAGAAACAGTTCTCAATGACAAACACACCCGAAGATGATGCATCAACATGCATGTTCTCCTTTTGGGCGGTGTGAGAATCCAGATATTCTCCTGTTTCCTGTTCATTCTTATAACACTTATAAGATAGAACGGGTTCAACGTTCCCCTGCACAGTAAAACATGCGGGTTCGGTCAATACATCCATATTATTATCTTGATTAAGGCATGAACTGGTCGCTACCTGGAGAGAGAGAGAAGAAAACACTTTAGCGTATGCTCGTGCAAGATCAGATTGGTTATTATCTTATCTAATCAGGATGGCTCCCACTGGTTTTTATCAAATCTTCCTTCAAACCCTAAAAGGAAAGACTAGCCGGGATTAATTACACACTACAAGTTCGCCAATCTTTCAGCCAGGCCAGTGTCGGTACTTTGAGGGAGGTCCCCCGTGCTTTCGCACGAACCTAATTAATGTAAACCTCATTTTCCCAGAGGCGTAACCCCGTTGACACCTTTCTAGACACCTACTTGATCAGCTAATTGCAATGTGTAAAACTCTCCCAGGAGTAACTCTTACTCGCAGTGGGTATCGGGATCCAACTATCTCATAGAAGGTATGCAATCTCATTGCAAATTTCAACACTTGAAATTCCCAATAATATTTTACCCCTAGTGTTCTATGACCTTGACGAATGCCAAACAACCCATAGTCCACTAGTCAAGTTCAACCCGTACATTTCTTGATTGAATTAAACCCACCCGCACGACCCTTGACGAATGCCAAACAACGCCGTACGAATACCTTAATCCAATCTGCATCATATGCATAAGCAGATAAATACTAGTTAGCTACCGTACACTACGCCTTGATGAATGCCAAACTACCGTAGCACGAATACTAAGTAGTACTTATCTGAAATGACGGAGGGCTACGCAGGTTTTCAGAAAACCTATTGCGTAATGAACTTGATATCGTTGTAGGATCAAATGAAGTTTTAAAAATGGAGTGATTTTGAGGCTTTTCTAGTTTTGCTAAAGGGGTCACTCCCGGTGAAGGGATCGTCGGCCCTTTCCTCGTCGAATGAGGTGCGGGATATATCATATATATCACTGTGCAAAGCAGAAACTATAGAAGCAATCAAAAGTCAAACCGAGTGTGTAGCATCTGCCAGTTATTGCTAAAGGAGTCACTCCCGGTGAAGGGATCTCGGTCCTTTCCTCATCGAATAAGGTGCAGGGTATATCATATATACCGCTATGCAAAGCAAGAACTGTAGCTACCTGTTTTGTTTAAAATTTGATTCTACAACATCTTAGGTTTCTTTTCTTTCATTAATCACATTAATGAAGTCCTATCATTTAAATACCTAAACATCACAGATAGATATGACGTACACTTATGCCATCCGCATTCGCCTCGATGTCCCCTCGTGCACCGTTAGGTTAGGTAACTAACGACAGAGCAGGGCAGGGCTAGTGCGGGTGCAAAACATAAGTAACGTCTATATAATATATCATTTATACTATATAAAGTATCTATCACAGAACATCACATGATCACATCACAGATAACGCAACAGAAGAAACATATGAAACATTGGATATACTAGGACGTCCGTGTTTTGAATACGAGCCAGTATAAAACACGGATTCCACGGTCGTGATGAATAGCCAATCCCACACCCCTAGACCCCTACGAGAGCGGCAAGCAACCCTACCAATTCTAGGGTTAGGAGACCCGGACTCGACTCCTCGAGTTGGTCTCCCACTGGACCCCAGAACCCGGTTACTTGTGCTCCCCTCCTTGGGTCTATCCTAATGCGGAAAAGTAAATAATATACAAAAGGTGACATCTTCCGCAACCTGGAAGTGCCCCAATCAAAGAATATTACATACAAGTTTTTACATGAATGAAAATGAAAAACACTCATCTCACATAAAAAACCCCGGCTATTCAAACACGGCAATCCAATATAACATATCCAGCAACATATAACATCATATGTCATCAACGTAAGTAAACATGCGTATCCCAATTGTCGTTGACATATAGCAACGAAACCGGCGATATCACATATTACACTTACGGTCACAGAAAAGAAAGTGTAAAACTACAACAGTTGGAATCCGCAACCCTTTTAGACATCACATTCCTAATCAAATGAAATACTTAGACATCACATGCCTAACAATTATAAACCCCGCATTTTAGTCCCATTATCGAAAACTCTTTTCAATATCAAATGAGACTAAACCGCTAGATTTATAGCATTCATTCAGTTATCTCATAACTGTTTGTGAATTCCAATTATTGTATCCCATTCCGGATAAATAGAATATATTAAACTTTCCGATCGAACATTCGAACACCCAAGTTTTCCCGAAACCGTCCAACACATGAAATAGGTTCAAAGACATTCATTTCATGCCTCAGTACCAACGGTCCAGCCGTAGAAGGGTCAAGCCAACGCCTCACATGTGGCACGCCGTACTGCCCCAAACCCGAAGGTTCAAAGGGCAGTTCAAGACGGTCACATAATCGAGTTAAGGTTTGTTGTCTTCTAGAAGGACCATCGCGTTACTTGCACTACTCAGAACGTCCTTAAACCACACAAAAATCCAACACTTGGATATTTTCCGGCAGGGGAAAAGTTGGGTATTTATATCCGGTCAGACTTTTTAACATATTCAAAAAATTATCCGGAAAGCACTAAGACAAAGTTCGATAATCCGATCGAAATACCGAGTCCCTAATACAACCCAGAATACTCAACTCTTGAATAAATATTAAAAATTCCCAGAGAACTCAGCACTGAATAAAAGAAGTTACTGTGCAAAATTGGGTGGGTGACGTCATCATACGGCCGCGGAACAGCCGCAGAAGCCAGGCTTCTGCCGCGGTTCCGCCGCACTTTGGAGGAATTGGGTGATCGTGTTTCACAGTAATTCTTAGAAAGTCCTGCTGAATTTTCTGCATATTTTTAATTTGGAAAAAACCCAGTTTTTAAAAAATGTACAGAGAGCAACTTTGATATTAGGGTTTCGGTTCGATCGGACTTCAAACTCCGTCTGGACTTCGCCTAAGGCTCTAGCTAGGCTCTGATACCACTGTAGGATTCCTAGGCACTCTCAAGAGGTCTCACAAGGCATCAACCATGCCATTTTCAAATATTACGGGTGCCGAGAAACCCTAATACGGATCGTTAACTAGAAATTTAGGCGAAAAACTAAACTAGTTAACAACTTAACTAAAGGAGAGAGGCTACAACCTTTGTAGATCCGGTTCTCCACTTTCTTAGCTCCACGTAGGCGTCCTCTCGCTGTCCATCTCGAATCCTAGACTCAATCGTCGGCTTCATCGGAAAAACAAGCGGGCAAGGTCGTCGGCTTCGTGCCGAAGATGATCTACGTCGAGGTTTCACAAGTTCAAGCTCCGACTGCACCAAGTTGTGAAACTTGTGAAGAAAACACCCAAAACCATTTTGCAAGAGGTAGAGGATGAAGAAATAGGAGGTGGGTTCACTTTAGAATTGGATTTCTCTCACTTTTGCTCAAGTTGCCATTGATGGCATCAATTTTTCATTCTTGAAGATGAAGAAGAAGATGAAGCTAGAATTATGATAAGTCTTGAGTTAAAATGAATAATAAATGAATACTTATCATAAACTAACTAGGGTAGAGTGTAGAGAATAGACCATGGTTACTTGGATGGGTTAGGGTTAAGCATGAAGACAAGAATGGTTAAGAAGTCAATGTTTCATGAAGCTTCAACTAGAAACAAACATAGCCACCATTCTTATCTAAATCTTTTCCAAATAAATAAACAAATAAATAAATGAAAAAGCAAAACCCTAATCATCTCTTAACCATGGTTTAATTCTTTACACTTAACCAAATGATCAAGTATCATCAAACATGATACAAATATGTGCACAAAAGTATATCACATATACTTCTTGCACATCAAGTGAGAAAATCCATTTAAAGTGAACCAATACTAGTTAATGCAAAGTAATATATCAAATATATAATTATACATTAAATCATTAAATCAACACTTGATTTAACGATCCGGTCATATCGCATATAACCGACTAGTATTCTATGTATCGGCTTATCGAATCAATCCTTGATTCGATATCTAGGTTATATCGAATATAACCAATCGATACATCCATCACGAGAATGGAATACGGTATCACATACACGCATCATTCTCGGTCCTGGACATATCTCATATGCACTCCTATTTTGTTTCGCTTGAGCCAGGAAACCTCTGTGTAGGGCTCTAAAGACTCGTCAATACGCCGATAGCAGATGATGATCATATCAATCACCCACAAGCCACAAGCGGTCTGCTAAACGTAACGGCCATCCGGGTATTGAGCGATCAGAAGATCGACGAGCTAGCCCGCTCACACTCCTGTGAATCCAACCAGTAACACTTACCGTACAGTCCGGTCTGTTCGTCTGATATGTCGCATATCAAGTCTAGGGGTGGTATACGTCAGACCCCAATAACCGATAAGTCGTGCCGATGTGAGGCTCATAACGGGTCGAGAAACTACTGGTAACACTTACCAGCAATCTCTGATCAGCCCTGGCCAGGGACTTCCCTGTTACGGCCAATCGAGCACAGCGCAACATCAACCCCCAATACCGGGAGAGACGAAACCCCTCCTATCGCTCATTGCCTCCATGTGACTCGGGACTGCACCCAAAGACCACCGTTTTGCACGCCCTCATGGACGTGGTAAGGTGGAAATCAAAGTACAGTGGGAATCATACAAGACTCTATGACGATCTCGGGTCTACAGACTAACCTGCACAAGTGTCACCTGAGAACTGCCATCTGACGTGAGGTATAATACCATCTGTGAGTTCTCGGCGAGTCCGTCCAGTGTACCCAGTCTCCACTGAGCACCCGTATACCATCTCTGATGTCAAACACCAATGGATGTGGGATCATCCATCGCCTATCTCATGGGTCGAGAAGCGTATACGCTAGTCTACTCTGGTATATCGATGCCCCGTCTCGATATACCCACGACTAGGGACCTTGAAGGATGTACTTATGGACTACCATATCCACACTAGTGTGATCTGCATCACAGTCTAGGTAGTCAAGTACACATCCTAAGGGCTTTACCAACATGTAACCATAAGACAGTTTAAAGAGACAAGTGTACATGTTAAGATAAAGAGCAACCAGATAGCATACTATCATATCGAGCAAGAAAGTCATCTCTATATATGTCCAAGCATCCAATATAATATACATCATCTGTACAATACTGGCCTCTAGGGCATACATACAACTAACATGATTGCAGTGGGGCATGGGTATGATGAGAATTATTTGAGCCCATGGATTGTATACGGTAGTCAATTTGGGGACTGACCGTAGGGCTGGAAGAATTTTGGGAAATTGGAGTTTGATTGGCGTCTGCATCGCTGCACTGGAATATGGTACCAGGAGCGACTCATCATTCGCCGTGTTTTTTTTTTTTTTTGCATTTTTTTTGTTTTACCGCGGTTGCTCTATCATTTCAGCTTTTCTTATTGCGAAGGTCGTGATTGCCCTATCATTTCGGTTATTTATTCGCGGATGCCCTATCATTTCGGTTTTATTTTTTTATCTTTATTTTACTCGCTGATTTTTATTGCGAGTCGCCCCATCATTTCGGCTTTTCTTTTTTTTTCTTTTTATTTACACATTTTTTTACATTTTTTTTTATTTACATATTTTTTTTATATTCCCAGTTTAACGACTTAGAGGTCTACTTTCCCAGTTTAATGACGTGGTGGTCGATTGTTTCCAGTTTAAAGACTTAGAGGTCAAATTTACTTATCCCAACTCATTGAACTTTGATCTTGGCGGAGCTGTGTTGATGACCGTAGCTCTGTGGCTTGCCGATACATCCGAGGACTGTGAGGTTTTTCCAAGCTTGTATTGGTCCTCTGCCCAATCTTTGAAAACACAGCAGTCTTCAATGGTATGACTCACTACCCTATGGTATGGACAATATACGGGATTGCCGGTCATATTCATTTCATGTGGCCTCTTCGGAATAGGCAGTTGCAGACTGTTGTTCAAGGCTTCATCGAATATATTGCGGACATCATCCCTCCTAAAGGATTAACCTTCTTCATTCTCTCCATTAGAGCAGGTGCCCTTACTGATGCTGGTCCTTGAGGGCGATCGGTCTTTGATTCGCCCTTTTCAGATAATGGCACATGTCTGGGAGGATTAGGTTCCCGAAGGGCTTCGGTCTCCATTTGTATGAAATCGGCGGTCGTAGCTTGACTGTTTGCTAACACGTCTTTAGACAGTTCTATCTCTCCCGTCTTGTATTGTCTTTCGACCCAATCTTTAAAGACGAAGCAGTCCTCAATGGCATGACTTACCACTCTGTGATAGGGGCAATATTTTGGGTCGTCGGTCATATTCGGTTCTTGCGGTCTCTTTGATTCTGGAAGTTGTAGACCGTTTCTTAGGTCGTCCTTGAATATCTTGTGAACTTTGTCCCTTTTGAAAGAATAAACCTTATCCAGTTTCTCTTTCAGAGGCGACTCCCTTTCGGTGTACAAATCGGAGGGACTGGAGGCTAATCACGGCCGTTTTTCGCGAAGGCGCTCCGCTTTTAGGCTGAAAGGGGTATCAGTTGGCTGCCTCCGGGTATCAATCCCTGGCTCATGAAGCAAAATTTGATTCTGCTGTAATTGCAATCGGGCGATTTAGGTCGTGAGATCTACCGCGACGTTTGCCAATTCGTCAACCTTGGACTCTACCCTATCTAACTTCTCATCCCTGTCCTGAAGCTGCCTCTGAAGCCATCGGAATAATGTTTGTTCTGTAGTTCCAATTATGACAACCGGGTCATCCTTATCGCCTAAGCTCAATTCCGCAGGAACCCCGGGCTCTTTTGGCTTATCGGCATGAGCGAGCTCTTCATCATTTAGACCGAGTCGACGTTGGGTAGCGTCCACCACATCATCACCATGGCTGTGAGGCATAGGGGGGTCCGTTTCTTCATGTCCGACCATGTAGACAGTGTGGACCACATATCCAGGCATCCCTTAATCTTTGGCGGGATAATCCCGTTCTTGGAGCCTCATGAAGCTCAGCCTAGAGTGAGCCCTAGCCCTTTTGTTGGCTCTGTATCTGAGCCTTTTCTGCCTTAGCTTCTCGATTTTGAGGGCTTGGCGGACATCCGTTTTCTGGGAAGCCACCGTAAGTCGATTGATAGGGAGCTTAAAGAAGATACCCGATCGAGCAGTTGTCGAGGGTACCGCGGGAGCTTGCCCAAGATGCCCCGTTGCTTTATTGACGTTGATGGCCTTGCCCCCAGCCGGGGCAAAGGAGAGTCGTCCGGAAACGGACTTGTGCTTGGGCTGAGGTGCCCTCGCGACCATGACATTCGGCCTTTTCCCTTTTGAGACCGGTTTGTCTGTCACCGGGGCTTGAGGAGATGGGATGGCGTCAGCTGACACGAATAGAATAGAGCCGAATGGTAGCGGCGGCTCCTCCCACTGTTGCCCAAGACTGGCCGGAAGGACTGTCCTGGCGTCCATCTTCATCGTGTAGAAGATGGGAGCTGAGTTCATCTTCGGAGACATTGTTAAAAGGTGATTGCTTGAAAATATGCATGAAAGATCATTATTTTAGTATAAATATAGATATGTATATTGATTGAGTTCGCATGAACGTTTAACCCGAAATATGGGAGGAGAGATAGGTTCTACCGGGCGTGCCAGAATCTGTAGGGTGTTTTTTGTCACCCCATTGAAATGGGAATACGTGCACGCTTGTCAGGCGCATTACAGATTCCCCATACCTAGGGTAAGCGGGGTTTATTGATTGTGGGGATCCGAATCTCCGGCAGCCGCGGACTAAGCTGCCGTTAATTACCCCTCGCCTTTGGAGCGAGAGAACCTCCGATTAACGGGTCAAAACAGGTCATGCGAACTCAATGTGCGGTGTACGTGTGTTGTGTTTTGAAAGGGGGTTTTGGATATATCGGGGGGCCCGCAGAGTTTTTACGGAGGTCCCGCTACCGGGATAGCGGGCTGGGAGTCAAGGGGGCTAGCAGCCCCCTTGCGGGATGCGGGGCAGCGCCCCGTTAGAAATTTTTTCTAACGGGAGAGGTATATTTAGTGTGGAGTATGTGTGTGTATGTGTGTATATGTATATATACATGTCTATATATATATGTAGATAGATATAAGGGAAAAGGGCATCCAAAGGATGCATGGGAGAAAGCGCTCGGGCGCTAGCGTCTTACGTGCCAGGCACGTGGGCGCTCGGACGCTAGCGCTTTGGACGCTAGCGCTTTGGGCGTTGGCGCCTCACGTGCCAGGCACATGGGCGCCTCACGTGCCAGGCAGATGGGCGCAAGAGCGCTAGCGCTTTGAGCGCTAGGGCTTTGAGCGCTAGTGCCCTACGTGCCAGGCACGTGGGCGCTCGGGCGCTAACGCTTTGAGCGCAAGGGTGCTAAGGAGGCAAAAGGGACTTGGTCCCTGCAATGGGAGTTGTACTCCCATAAAGGAACACTTATTATTTATATATATATATATATATATATATATATATATATGAGGAGTTAGACTCCTAGGATATTTTGAGGCTGATGAAGGGGCTTCTCCCCTTGAGCCCTGGATCTTCCCCAAAGTGGGGTTTCTGGAAATGGAACTCCTTCTTCTTCCTGTCGTTTGGCCGGATCTTGGAGAAAGGGGGTGAGATTTAAAAATCTCCCCTTTTCGAGATCTAATGGAAGATCCGAGCTCCCCTTTGTTGGTTTTGTGGCAAAAAACTATTTAGTTTTGGAAAAGGAAGAGTAAAACTCTTGATTTAATTCAAAAGAAAGAAGAAGGTTTTAGAACCTTGAGGAAGGAGAAAGAGGCACAGGCCCTAATTTTTGAGAATGAAAAAAAGTGTATATGTTATTCATCATCATGTTGTCTTATATAGACTTACATATATACATATAGCCCCTTGGACTTTACAAAATGGCATTTTTCCCATCCCATGGCTCATGTGCCATTTCTTTTTTCACATAAGTCATGGGCTTTACAAAAATTTGGCTTTATACCCATTCATGCATAAAAAAATTACATAAAAATTATTTATTACATGATTTTTATGTTAGCATGGGGAGGCCGGCCGCTTCATGTTCGGGCTCGACTCGGGTATGGGCCCACTTGGCTTGGGGTTGACTTTGACTTGGTCAACTGGGGTGCAATTTTCGACTTCAACACTACCTCCTCACAACATTCATATTATCATAGCACGATGCCTTTCGGGAATATAGAATACGGGAAAATGCAATTTTACATATAAATACCTTTTACTATTAAAACTTTTTTCTAAAAGATTGTATTTTTAACAAATCTTTGCAATGTGCCGCTACAACCCATTTGGGGAACCCGTTCGGGATGGTGCGGATTATCGCACATCCTCGGGCTTAGTAGTGCGAGATGCAGACCTCCGCAAAGAGCATTCGGTCTCGAAAGATTTAAAAATACAATTTTCATAGAAAATGTGATTTCTATTATAAATAAAATTTATATTTTTAATATATAAATATATATGTAATTAATATCAAAATATCTATTTTTAGTATTTATAATATTCCACATTTCCAAAATTCAAGAAAAATATCTCATTTACAAGAAAATACCATACAATTCCAATATTATAAATAAATACCATATATTATGAAAAATAGGTTCTATTCACTAGAAATATCACAATGAAAAAATATACATCAATAAAAACTCTAAAGATGATAATAAAATACTTGAGGTGTATTTTGAAAATTATACAAAAATTTTCTTACATAAAACCCTCTCAAGTTATACTAAATTACAATAAGGATCCTAGTAAACATAGGTTTAAGCGGGACCAGTCTCTTGAGCCTCAGGGAGCCGGAGATATGGGTGCTTGTCTATTTAAGGTGGACAACTTAACAAACGGTGTTATCAACACGGTAATCGTTTTTGAAAAAGACACAAATCCTGTCGTCCATGTGCAGCGGTTACCGATAACACCAAAACCTAATTCATGATTCAATTTCTTTTCTAATTGTCTGACTCAGACTGAGTGTCATTATAAATAATCTGACTTGAATATGATTCAAGTACAAACTACAATTCAATATGAATCCATGAATCCATATAATCAATCTGTTCGATCTATTCAATCTGTATTGATTGAACCGAACCATTGATATACATCCATCTACATGATTCTCCAGTTACATCCATTTACTGATATCATGGTTTCGGCAAGTCATCCATCTATACAATCTATAATACAAGACAATACAATACAAACAATACAATCAAGATATCGCGGGGTTTAAGGGGAAGATAGGTACGGAAGGTGTTAAAGGTGGCATGAGGTGGTCACTTAAGACGTAATTACATCCACGCCGTTGTTCCGTGGTATTATCGACGGAGCCTTGTACTCTTGATTCTGTCCACCTTAGTCTCTGGTCTACTGAGACTCCTCTCGTATACACTGTCCTCTTCTGTACCAAGCTATAAACAACAGTGTTAACACTAAATACAACATTATAACAATATAATATAACTTTAAAAGTTACACACACACTCTCTCTCTCTCTGTCTATTCTACTTCTCCCTTATTTTTGGGACTTACCGAGTGATTGTTCGCTGACGACATTCCTTCTCTTTCTTCTTTGGAATGTTGTCAGGTGATTCGGACCTTCAGGAGATTGAGCCCACCAGCGAGGACTTGGATCAGCTAGCCTACGACCCAGAGCTCTAGATACTTGTACATTTCATTTCAGTACTTTCCATTTCTGTTATACCACTGTTTAGGCGTTACTTTTCATTCCATGTATTTACTTTTCAGATGTATTGTAAAAAGAATGTTAATAAATAAAGTTGTTGTTCAATTATATCTATTGCCTCTGTCTCTTGTGCATTTTTAACTATATTGCTTAGATACGCTTAGCGTGTTTATTTCAGAGTAAATACGTAGCGGCTAGTCGCGTCCTCTTCCCATACACCGGGAAGCGGGGCGTGACAGAATATTACTTCCTATCAGGAGTATATTATAGATTATATGATAGTATGCCCCACTTATTTCTTACCAGGTTCATCTATTATTTTGATGAAGTCAAACACTCTGACTGTCACATCAAAAAAGATGATCCATCTCTGCTATGACTGCTTTAGTCTATAAATAGACATAAGCAACTTGCATACCTTCCGCTTCTCCCACTGACTACGATAACATTCTGGCAGAGTCATACACTTGCGCTTCTAAATTTCTATTTAGAAAGACGTTATAGCATCCACCTGCCAGATCTCAAAGTCATGAATAGCAGCGGTGGTAAGTTATATCCATATGGATTTCAGCACTGACACTGAAGTAAAGGTTTCATCAAAATCCACAATGGGAATTTGATGAAAAACCTTTCACTAAAAATCTAGCTTGATTAAGTTACAACCTTTCCATCTGCACTAATCTCGAAAAATTTACTTGTTTCTAATGGGTTTTCCCCTTTCAGGAGTATCCAGCAAAGTCCATACTTTGTTGGAGTGCGTGGAGTCCAACTTGGATATAATGCATCTAGCCATCAATCGAAAGTCACTACTTCCTATAGCATGCTGATAACTAGTATAGCCATCATCACTATAATACTGACCTCCCTATCACCGTCTACAAGAAAACCACAGTATCTCTCAGGTGGCTGAGGTCACCTGCTAAATCTACGGAGTGACTAAGATTTGTCGGGTCCAATTGAATCCTTAGGTTCTACTATATTTTCAGTAATCGTTTGTTGTTATGAAATCATTTTCAGTTCTACCATACTTCCACTAATTTCTTTTGCCAAAAGATTCCTTTTATAAAAAGACGGCAAGTCAAAAACAAATCAACTTTTGATCTTGAAAATGGTAGACGTTAAACCCTTGCTAAAGTTTGGGATAACCCACAAACTGCTCGTTACTGAAACGTGGCTTGAGTATATCCAGATTCTGCTATCAACACGAACCAGATTACACCATATCTTATCAACCTTAAGATATGTTTCCATTCTACATCCATATAGAATCTCAGACACTAATTTAGATGAAACCATATTCAATTGGTATGCAGCTATTACCAGTGCACTTCTTAAAATGGAAAAATGCCATACATCATTACTCGTCATGGAGCGCACCCACGGATGGGTAATCTAAGAGAGAATTAAATTCTTAATTATATAACTATGGAATATCTAGCAAAAGTATCCACATCTTCTATCACTTTGAAGAATCTTGATACTTCCAACGTTTGGTTCTCTACTTTATTCTTATATCTTATGAACTTCTTAAAATTTTTGTACTTTACATTTCAATCAGAACGCGTGTCTAAAACCAGAGAACTCATAGGTAAAACGGAATAAAGTCAGAGTACTAAGCCCGTGTCCTGAAGGAATCAGACAGCATACCTCACTTTGTATAAGTCCTATGAGTTCACTAACTTAAACTCCGTGTATTGTAAGTTGAGAACTGTATTTTGGTTAAGAATATATATACCGTTATTCAATGCACCTTACCCAATAATCAACTGATAAAGGTAAATGTTTAGAACATATTTTCAAAAAATTATATCCCATTTTATAAAATAAAGAGAAAGATATATCAGTTTTAAAAATTGGTGCATAATAACAGTTATTCAAAAACCAAATATTTGTCGTTAGGCAAAACCAGGTGATTTTTCCCAAAAACACCAATTGCTACGAATTCTGACATTGAGGATCAAATCACTCTTTCTCAATACTCTGCTCCTTCTTAGCATTTGTAACACCCTACAAATGTAGGATTCTAATCCGGTATCCATATACTCAGGAGTCAGAATTAATTGAGAAACATTTTTCAATTACAACCGTATACGAAAATTGAAACATTAAAATGTTTCAAGGGGGTAGCCGTGTATTCCAAGTATTGCCTCTTCCACTGTCCAGGTTCATGACAGTATTGTAATTTCCTTTGCCCTTACTTCGGTCTTTTTATATGTCTCTACATCTTACCTTCTGTACACCATACTTAGGCTAGTTGATTTTCTTCATTCCCTACCTGTCAGCACCAACCTAAGGTTTGGAAGAAGACATCCAACAAACGTAACTGGTGTACTCTCCTAATACAAGGAGCTCTCAACTTAAGAGAAGGTAAAGGGAAGAGACAACAGAATTATATAATTCAATTTCCCCTGAATTGGTGGCTATCATCAGACTGAAAAAAATTTATAGTTCGTATGTAATTGTACGAGATGGTCTTTCCAAGCAATATAGATCTCTGTATCTTTTACATAGCGTTTTGGAGAAAGCAAAAGGGAAAGTAGGAGCAGTAGGGACATATGCGAATTTGTCGTGAATCATGACATTTAAAAGTCAAGGTTTGTAAAAAGGTTCGGTTAACATAATTTACGAGTTTTCAGTTTAAGATTTGTAACACCCTAGTACGGTTATACAATATTAACTGGTATTTTAAGTCTTGCTTTATAATTCTTTTATTTTATCTTTTGGGTTGCGAATGATTCGAATAGTAGTAGTCGTTATCCGACCCAACCCGCAAGTTTAGAACCCGATATGGTGCAAGATTGTATATGAGATTTACCACTAAAGTTATGTTCCCCTCCGAAAGACGACGCGACAGAATGTCTTGCCTGAGATTCGGGGCAGATGCTAATAGGTGCTATCCGTCCACCTCTCCGAAGATGCCAAGTTGATTTATGGCACCGTGTATCGAAGGTTTAAACGGATGCGTCCGATGTAGCAGACTTCGTCAGATTCCCCCTCTCTCGAGGGATTTTTGATTGTGGGGACGCTCTTCCCTGCAGGCGCAAGCCCCTGCAGTTAATTACGCTACCACACCGCGGTAAGAACTTTCTCCTTCTCCAGCTGGTCACTTCGTGTCGTGGGTGTTTGTTTTATTTGTGGTTGCCCATGGATTGTATACGGAGACTAATTTATGTTGTCGCCCGTAGGACGTGGATTAGTCCAAATCCGTATTTTCTTAGATTTGGGTTTGGGATTTTATATTTAAGGATACGTTAGCCTTATTTGAGGCTAAGATCAGCATAAACGTTCGTTAAGGATACGTTAGTCTAATTTGAGACTAAGATCAACTTAACGGGATCGTTTAGATCCAACAAGAGAGCATTTGGACACTATTGTTTAGTTTAGGGACATTTCGGTCGATTGCCAGTTTAAGGACATGGTGGTCCAACATTCTCATTTTGGGGACGAATATTAGTTTAAGGACATTTCGGTCCAACATTCCCATTTTGGGGACGAATATTAGTTTAAGGACATTTCGGTCCAACATTCCCATTTTGGGGACGGATATTAGTTTAAGGATATTTCGGTCCATGAGTTTAAGGACCCCACAGTCCGTAGCAATGTATGGTTGTCGGGACCCGTCACTTCTCTAACGACGTTGAAGGATTACAACGACACATATCATAGGAGTTCAGAGATGTACCCTTGAACCGGGTGTAAATTGATTTGGGAGAGCAGTTGTGCTCGGTTCAATTTAATTTGAGGACTTATGGCCAGAATTGGGTTAAGTCCAGTTAGAAAAATGTCTAACATTTTATTTATATTAGGCCTGTTAGGCCTTTGCTCAGGCTCTATCCTTTTAAATAATGCATAGCATTGGGCTTTTTAATTAAATGCGCAACATTTAGATTATGCATGTTAGGCCTTTTAATCGGGCTCTGCCCTTTTTTTAATAATGCATAGCATTTGTCTTGGTCTGTTAGACCTTTTAATTGGGCTCTGCTCCTTTTTAATAATGCAGAGCATTTAATGGTCTGACAGTGCGCCACGTGTCCTGTCAGGCGCTCTGCGCCAATTAAAGAGCGCAAGGCTCCAGCGCATGTGGGGGTGACACGTGTCACGCTCTGCTGAGCGCAAGTCTGTTAGCGCAGTGCGCTGCGCCAGTGCGCTGCTGACACGTAGCGCGCTCTGGTTCAGTACACCAACCCAAGAGCGCGATGCTGTGTTTTTAGGAGCGCAAGGCGCAGATTGACACGTGGCTCTCTGGTGACTTGCGCCAGTCCAAGGAGCACAACAGCGCAAATTAAGAGTGCAGGGCACTGTTCAATAGCGCAGAACGCATCTTGATCAAATTTAGATTAAAGAAAAGAATCTTTTTAGTTCTAAAGAGGTTCTACCTCAAGTTTTCAAGAACCAATGGTTCATCAAAAGGTTGTGCCTTTATATAAATCAAAAGATCTAATAATGAAGTACATTATTTCTTTTATCTTTTATGATTGGATCTTTTTTGATCTTTTTCTTTTTATTGAAGATCTTGATCTTGTTCTTAGATCTTTAATCTTTTTAGAAGAAATTCTTCTTTTTTGTGAGGTATTTTATCTCTGTTTTTCGAGAATCAAATTCTTTATCTTCAAAGATGAAGAAGATGATCTTCTTTCTTCAAAGGTTTACCTTTTGTTCTCTTTGAGTTTTTCTCCAAAGTTTTTAGAGGATGTCTCTGTATATCTGAGACTTGGAGTCTAGGGGCCTTTATATAGGGCCAATTGGTTTGTTGAGTTAGTTACAGAGATCTTTCTCTGATTGATCTGGGGATATTTCCCCACCGTTGGATCTTTGATCTTAAGGCCTCTGTTTTACAAAAGACAATCTTCTTATTTTAATAAGACTGGAAAGATCTTTCTAGAATTTTAATTTTGATTAATTAAATAATTTATTATTTACATTTTAGGGCTGGCGCAGTTGGTGCAAGCGCACCTGCGCTTGACACGTGTCGCGCAGCGCAGAGCGCAGCGCAACTGCGCTACCGCACCTGCGCTGACACGTGTCGCACAGCGCAGAGCGCAACGCAACTGCACTGACACGTGTCGCGCAGCGCACCTACGCTAGCGCACCTGCGCTGACACGTGTCGCGCAGCGCAGAACGCAAGTTATCTGAAGCTTTGCTTCCTTTATTTTAAAATTTAAATTTTAAAATAGAGTTTTGCTCTGATTGGGGTGCGCTGCCTTGGGCGCAGCGCCCCTTGCGCTGGCATGTCTGCCTTTGGCACGTGGCGCTCTGCGCGCAGCGCACGGGATCTGAAGCGTTGCTTCACCTGTTTTAACATTTGAATTTCAAAGCAGAGTTTTGCTCTGATTGGGGGAAACAAAAGCGTTGCTTCGTTTCCCGCCTTGGAACTTGAACAGAGCTCTGCTCTGATTGGGGGAAACAAATACCCCCCCGCCGTTGCGCTTACGTGGCCCCAAATGTGAGCGCAGCGGTGGCAGAACCTCAACCGTTGGGAAGTTGAAATGGCTCTCAATGCCTATAAATAGGACCTTTGGTCCCTTAGATGATTTTCATATCTTTTCTTAAGAATTTTTATTCAGAACCTTGCTCTTTCGTTCAAGAACTTTTAAGGGTTAGAACTCTAGAAAATTTTTAGGTAAAAATTAAATTAGATTAGTTTTAAGAGCCTTGCTCTTAATAGATCCCTGATCTAAAGAAAACCCATTTAGGGTTTCACTTAGCAGAGCTTTGCTTTATAGGTCTAAAGGGATCTAAAGAGAACTAAAGAGAACCCCATTAGAGTTCCATTAATAGAGCTCTGCTCTCTAAAAGATTTTTCTTGTAGTTTCCTAATTCATCAGTGTGTCTGCTAATTTTGTTAATTTTTTTTACAGGAGTAATGGACGCCCACATATACGACCTTGATGAAATCATCTCTTATGGAGACATCTACCGATTCGGCCGTTCTCAAAATCGAGAATTTACAAACGCCGAGTGTGCCGAAATTATGAGTCGCTTCGACGCATATAACGGTCAACTGCTTCCTCGACGTTCCCCTCTCCTGAAGCTTATTGAGGGAGCAATTTGGGAAGCGCTTCCTCTATTCTTTACCGGCGTACCGCTTAGGGTATCGGACGCCACCGAGGATAAGGTGCACTCGGTGTACCTGATGAACCTAATCTCGAAGAGACGGCGATACAATCTTGTCAATCTCTTGCACCAGGCCTTTCAACAGTCCGCCATTCTTGCTACCTATCGGAGGGTGGAGGACATCAGTGGGGATCCCGATGCCCGTGCTCGCGAAAGGAAGCACACTAGGATGGTTCGCCAGGCTTGGAAAGTCTTGGACAAGGTCACTTTCTAGTTCCTCAATCCATGTCCAGGATTTGAGGTTTTGCCGTTGTAATCATTTGGATAATGTCTTTGTTTATTTCTTTATAATTCTAAGAACCTTTTGCAATATGAATGGAAAATTTCTCATTTCGGATTTTCTTATTCCAAGTACTAAATCTTTTGCACACGCATGAATGGGTATGTTTCGAACGCTTAATTAAATGCAGATCAGCTATTCTCCTTGTTGCTCTCTTCTCTTTGCTGTGTTGTTTGATTTTAGCAAGTGCGATCCGTAGATAGTATATAACTGTCAATCTTACGCTTTTTGCAGAGTGGCGAGGGCTTAAAAAACAAGGTTAGGATCTATCCCCTAAGACTTTTCAACTTTATGAGCCGTGAGGGTCTCATAAAGTATTTTCTCCCTACGGGTCGAGAGGATCCCGTAAGTGTATTTTCCCCTTAGGAATCGTAAGGATTCCTAAGTGCGTTTTCCCTTATAAGTCGTAAGGATCTTACAAGAGGATTTTCCCTCTTATGAGTCGAGAGGACCCGTAAGTGGTTGTTTCCCTCCTTGTCGAGATTTGACTTTGGAGAGTGTGGCCTGTGAATAGTATGCAAGAGTCCATTTCGGACCAACTTGCAGGGCCCCAGTGCTTAGAAAACAGGTTTTT
Organism: Agapanthus africanus; assembly: GCA_030015575.1. Classification (NCBI taxonomy): domain Eukaryota; kingdom Viridiplantae; phylum Streptophyta; class Magnoliopsida; order Asparagales; family Amaryllidaceae; genus Agapanthus; species Agapanthus africanus. The sequence continues at coordinate 400,223,949 of CM057349.1, read as the reverse complement.
TAATCCCCGCCGCCTAAGGCTTTTTCCTCACGAGTCGAGATGAATCGAGCATTTCTCGCAAGAATATCCTAACGTCACAGTTAACCTCTGCTCTTTACGACAAAGGTCCGTTAGGGTCTGTGGTACTAGGGTTTTCTCCGTTGTACCGTCGCGTTGGCTGATGTATCCCTCGATAGGCAGTCTTGCTGTTCGAGTAGCCTTACGACTGTCGTGTCTCTAATCCCTTCGGGGCCGGACAAGACGTCTTCAAGCAATCTTCCTAAGCAATTTGACCGTTGGAAGAGCAAGCGTTAGGAATTTGCCATGCCGCTTTTTACTTGAGGTTAGGCTCATTTTGGAGAGCCCCAATGAGTCATAACCACTCCACGCTGGTGTGGGATGATCTCCGATGGTCTTTCAGGTTTTATATGAGTTACCGTCAAGACCCTGAAGCGAGGAATTTGGCCTTTGCTTCATTTGCTAGCATTGCGTCTGCTGTATCGAGACGAATGTCGCGGTTGTCTTTAGGTTGCTGGTGAACCGTCGAGGTTTGGAACTAGGGATTTTGCCGTGGCTCCGTTGTTTGATTGTCGCGTCTGAATCCTGCTGGAGGAAGAATGCTGTGGTGACATCTCGTTTGCTGTATTGAGACGAACGTCGAGGTGGTGACCACTCCGCGCTGATGTAGGATGATCTCCGATAATCTTTCAGGTTTTATATGAGTTACCGTTAAGACCCTGAAGCTAGGAACTTGGCCTTCGCTTCATTTGTTGGCATTGCGTCTGCTGTATCGAGACAAATGTCGTGGTGTTGTCTCTAGGTTGCTGGTGAACCGTCGAGGTTTGGAACTAGGGATTTTGCCGTGGCTCCGTTGTTTGATTGTCGCGTCTGAATCCTGCTGGAGGAAGAACGTTGTGGTGACATCTTGTCTGCTGTATCGAGACGAACGTCGAGGTGGTGACTACTCTGTGCTGATGTGGGATGATATCCGATAATCTTTCAGGTTTTATATGAGTTACCGTCAAGACCCTGAAGCTAGGAACTTGGCCTTCGCTTCGTTTGTTGGCATTGTGTCTGTTGTAACGAGACGAATGTCGAGGTGGTGACCACTCCGCACTGGTGTGGGAAGATCTCCGATTGTCTTTCAGGTTTTATATGAGTTACCATCAAGACCCTAAAGCTAGGAATTTGGCCTTTGCTTCGTTTGCTTTGGCGTGTTCGGATCCTTTTGGAGGAAGGACGCTGTGGTGACATCTCGTCTGCTGTATCAAGACGAACGTCGAGGTGGTGACCACTCCGTGTGGGATGATCTTCGGTAGTCTTTCAGGTTTTATATGAGTTACCGTCAAGACTTTGAAGCTAGGAATTTGGCCATCGCTTCGTTTGCTTTGGCGTGGCCGAATCCTGTTGGCGGAAGGACGCCGTGGTGACATCTCGTATGCTGTATCGATATGAACGTCGAGGTGGTGACCACTCCGCGCTGGTGTGAGATGATCTCTGATAGTCTTTCAGGTTTTATTTGAGTTACCGTCAAGACTTTGAAGCTAGGAATTTGGCCTTCGCTTCGTTTGCTTTGGCGTGGCCGAATCCTGTTGGCGGAAGGACGCTGCAGTGACATCTCGTCTGCTGTATCGAGACGAACGTCGAGGTGGTGACCACTCCATGCTGGTGCGAGATGATCTCTGATTGTCTTTCAAGTTTTATATGAGTTGCCATCAAGACTTAGCTCCATTTTCTGATGGATCATGGGGAGGGAAGATGTGTTTCCTTCTGTGTTTGTGCCCCTGGATTGTATACAGGGATTGCTATGATATCGCCTGTAGGGTATAGATTTTATTTATTATATTTTTTTATTTTATTTCTTTCCACGATACTCTATCATTTCAACTTTTATATCACGAAGGTCGCGATTGCCCAATCATTTCAGCTGTTTTTCGCGGTGTCCGATCATTTCGGCTATTTATTTTATTTTTACTCGCTGATTTTTATTGCGAGTTGCCCAATCATTTCGGCTATTTTGCATGCATACATTTTTACTTGCTGATTTTGTTGCGAGTTGCCCCATCATTTTGGCTATTTCATATGCATGTGTGGCTTGCTGTCTTTTCACCACAAGCTTGGGATTAGACACCGATTTCGGCATCAGTACCGCTATGACTGGGATATTGCCAGGAGCGAATCATCATTTTCCTCTGTCGATGTCGAACGAAGGTGGCTTAGTAAACAGGGTTAGGATTCTGTCGACTAAGGCTTTTGACTTCATGAGCCGTAAGGGTCTCACAAAGGTATTTCTCCCTGCGAGTCGTGAGGATCTCGTAGGTGTGTTTTCTCCTTATAAATCGTTAGAATTCCTAAGTGTATATTCCCCTGTAATTCGTAAGGATATTACCAAAGGGTTTTCTCCTTATAAGTCGAGAGGACTTACAAGGGTCGTTCACCATGTGGACATATCCCTAGTCACGGGTAGGACTTGGTTAGGGAAATGTTTATTTGCGCCCGTGGATTGTATACAAGGGTCAATATTGAGCCACTTGTAGGGCATTATCGAAGGTTGTGGGGGTTGCTTAAGAACAGGTTTAGGTCTCTGTAACTTAAGACTTTCAAATCTTATGAGCCGTGAGGGTCCCATAAGAGAGTTTTCCTTACGAGTCGTGAGGATCTCGCAAGTGTAATTTCTCCTTAGGAATCGTGGGGATCCCTAAGTGTGTTGCTCCCTTGTGAGTCGTAAGGATCTCACGCGGGTGGTTTCTCCTTACAAGGTCGAGAGGACCCTGTAAGTGTCCTTTAACGAGGTTGCGCCCTTTCGGGTTTTCACAAACACTCACCGGTAGCCCTGCTGTTTTTACTCACGGAGCCCTTTCGGGTTTTCATCCGTGCCCACTTTGCTTATGGACATATCGTTTTCTTTCTTCTTATTTTTTATATTATTTTTTTTATCAGCTTTGGGATGCTGCGATCCGTCGCAGCTTCTTGACATCTCGGTCAACAGCTAGTTTTAGGACATAGTGGTCCGTTGTTAGTTTAAAGATGTTTCGGTCCGTGTTAGTTTAGGGACGTTTTCGGTCTGCCGTTGCCGTATTTGAGGCGGATTTTTTAGTTTACGGACTTTTCGGTCCATGAGGCCTTCCCTATGAATGAGCATGATGCCTCCAGCATGTCCATCTTTCTCAGAGCATGTGGTCATGGCAGGCTCACCTTCCAGTTTTCGGACAGCGCGAACTTGCCCTGTTTGTGTTGGTCTTCAATCCAGTTTTTGAAGACGTAGCAGTTTTCGATCGGATGGCCCAATACTTGGTGGTAAGGGCAGTAATTAGGATTGTTGACATCATTCAGTTGTAGCTGACATTTCAGCTCCGGTAAAGTAATAAGCCCGTCGCGCACTGCCAGTTCGAACAGCGTCCTTGTTTCATCCTGGGGAAATGAGTAAGGACATTTTAACTTTTCAAAGAGGGGTTGCCGCCTGTTTCTTTGGCGAACAACCGGTCTAGGGTCACTTGCTTGTTGTTGAGCGTTAGCGACGAAGGCCGTTTTTTCCTTCCCTTTATCCTTTTTGTTCGATTCCTTGTTTGCGGGCCCGGGATTCTTTCCCGGTAGCATACGATTGCACGGCTGAATGTTCTCGCAACTTCTCAATTCTTTCATTTCAGAGATGGATTCCTTGAAGAGAGCGCCGAGGGCTACTTTTTCGTCGGAGTCGGTCCCGAAGATGAGAGCTCGCGGTTCCTCGGGATCAACCCTATGACAATTATCGGCAATTCTTATACGCTCATCTGTCGCACTTTTCTGGTGTTTACGAGCTTCATATTTTGTCCTGTTGAAGTGTCGCCTGTGTGCGACATACCCTTGCCACCAACACTTAAAGGAGTTGCAATCTTCAGTAGGATGCGTGATCTTCTGATGATATAAGCAGAAGTTAGGATGTACGTCCGCTTCATCAAGATGTATCCTACTAGGAGAATTTTCTCTGAAAGAGGGCAGCCTCATCCCCATTGATATGGCTTTGGCGAATCGTTTCCTTGTCTTGATCCTGCTTTCATTTGCGGCAGATGTACTTTGATCCGGTGGGAGTGTTTCGACCAATTTGTCTAGCCGCCGGCGTTTTGCCTTTTCAAATATGGCCATCTCACGCTCCCGATCAGCTTTACTTCTCAGGAGAGCTTCGTTTAGGAATGCGTTGATCATTTCATTTGACGGCCCCAGAAGTTCCGATTCAGGCCCTGCCCCCGTCTCTCGGTGCAAGGAGCTTCTTTATCGTTTATCGACGAGTGAGAGACCACATGGCAGCTTGCCACATAATCCTCAAGTTCATCCGACGAGTCTTTATCATCATCCTCGTCCTCAAGGACGTAGCTGAGGAATTCTCGGAGTATGACTGGGGTCCGCGCCTTCTGATTATATTCTTCCAGTGCGTCAATATGTTTTTGCAGATCCGTGTGCTTGTCCTCAAACTTCACAGGCTTTTGGGTCTTCTCTTTCTTCTTCGAAGATTTTGACGGCTGGGTGCGAGCGCTTTGACCATCACCACCGGATTTTGTAATTGGGTGCGTTTTCAGCATTCCCTCGACGACCTCGGGTTCTACTGAATTTTTCCACCTGATCGCCGGATACGTTTGGAGATCATTTAGTATCTTTTTGGTTTTGGCCGAGAGGGCCACCTCCCACGGGGCCTCTTCTACGAAAGAGCATGATGCCCCCGGTGTATCCGTCATCCTGGGAGTGTGTAGCCGAGGCGGGTTCACCTTCCTTTCTCATTTCGAGAGTCTGGCTTTGGAGGATACGGTTTATGTCCCATCTGATCCATTTGGGCCAACTTGTCAATCAAGTCCTGGAACGTGGTTGGTTTAAAGAACATCATGAACTGTGAAATAGTTGCATGAGGATCTAGGGTGCCCACGAACATGCCCACTGCTGGCACTTCTTCGATGCGTTGTTCGCATTTTGACCACAAGTTCCACCATCGGATTGCATATTGAACCAAAGTTTCGCCCGGCTTTACTCTTGCATTGATCAAAGCTGTTATTGGAGTACGCTCGCTGGCGCTTGCGAAACGCTGGGTAAACAACAACTCCATTTCAGCGAAAGTTTTGACGGAGTCGTTCGGAAGCTCGGAGTACCATTCAAACGCCGTCTCCGATAAGCTGCCGACGAATTGACGAAGCAGGAGCTTATCATCGCGCCGGTGTTGCCACAAAGAGCCCTGAATTGGGCAACATGTTGATGGGGATTTCTTGTCCCCTTGTAGACATGGAATTTTGGGATCGTGTAACCCGGCGGGTACTTTATCTGATCATACTAGCTCGGATATGGTCGCCCCATTTTAACGACTTGACCAGCCGCTTCATTTGCCTGGTGGACTCGTATTTTTTGAGCAATGTAGACATCCAGGGCAGCTTTGGAAATTGTCTCCTCCTTGGCTGTTGAAAGAGCCGGCGGTGGATTTGACGTTTCTCCTCTGTCATCTTCAAGGATAATCGGAGGATCTTCGGCTGGGGGATCCGGCTGGATCATCATCCCGACCATGTCTTGAAATAGGAGAGCCATCTGCTTTATATTAGCCGCTTACTCTGCAGCCTCCTTGTCCTTCTTTTCAAGCATTCTACGAAGGAACTCAGTATCAGTTTCGTGTTCGCGACGCTGCTCCGATGACGTCTCCGGGCTTTCTTTTGGCCCGGTGAGCGCGGCCATCGCAGTCAACATCTCCTAGAGCTTCTGCTGCTGCTCCTGGGCTTTTTTCACGGATCGGGTGAGCGGTCGGTGACCCATCGAAGCGCGGCTATCCTCTTTCCCGGATGCCATATAAACAGTATGCACCGCTATGCCCCCAGACTTAGGGCGTTTGGGTTCAGTGTTTCTGGCTTTTGTCACCGGCACAGGGATCTACTTCGACCTCCTTTTCTTTTGAGTGATTGACGTTGAGGGAGCCGTTGCAGTGGGCACCCAGCCAGCTGTTGCTTTTTCTGGCTTGACAGAGTACTCCTTCTCCTGCGGAACCTTCATCTTTTTCTGTCGTCGGAGATAGTCTTGATCCATTACGGAGTCTTGGACTTGACGCCAGACCTTGTAAATTTTAGAGGACAGCTATTGAGGGGGCTGTTCCAGCTTCACCTTTGGGGTATTATCCATAGGTAGAGGAGATCTTTTTAATACGGCAGTTGGCGAGTTTTTGCGCCCCCTTCTTAGCGGTTCAAAACTATTCCCAGTTGGAACAGCAGCATTAATTCCACCATCGGAGCTGGCGGAGTTATCCCAGAGGGGGAGTTGCTCCCAGCTTTCCTTACCCGGCACCAGTGACGACGGCGAGCATGTCGCGCGATCGGAGTTGGTTTAGCCATAGGGGTGACCTCCTTATAACACCCGAGCCCGATAATACTATTTATATTACTAGTTGAGGGTTATATATTGCTCATTCCAATTATCCTGTTTATCTGGTGCTTATTGCTAAATTTTAATCGGTTAAATCATTTTGGCACATAACAAATTTTAACACCGAAAATGAAATTAAAAATGTCCATGTTGGCCTACTCGTCGCCACTAGTCGCGTGGTAGCGTCCGCGTGTCGAGATTCCGTCCCGTTCGGCTAAACGGGCAAGTTTGGACGACTATGCGCGCGTGCAAGTGTCCGACTTGGGGGCATGCATTTTAATCATTAAACACCTCTTTTCGAAATTTGGAACTCGCTTAAAATCCTATAATTTGAATTTGGAACATTTGGGCGCAACCCGGACGCGATTTGGAAATGTTTCATTTCGCGCCAAAATACCCATTTAAATTTAATACTATAAACTATAATATATTTCTGTTTCTATTTCTTTAACATATCAATCCTGTTCTATCTTTAAAAAATTCATCACGAGATTTACCTCAGCCAATCGCGAGCCCATATTTTCCCCTCGTGGGCCCCGCATCCCATCTCTCTCTCTCTCCGCCTCTCTCTATCTCTCTCTCAAATCTCCTTCTCTCTCTATCTCTAATAATCCTCTCTATCTCTCTCTCTCTCTAACCAATCTCTCTCTCTCTCTTCCTATATATATATTTCCTTTACACAGCCGCCCCCTCCACCATGAGAAACATCTCGCAACCCTAACCCTAGCCCCTCGTACTCGCGCCGCCGACCTCCCCACGACCTCGCCGTCGCCGTCAGCACCTCCTCAACCTAGCCGCACCCTCCTACCTCCTTCCTCCGCCTCTTTCCACGCCTGCACCCAACCCCGACGCCACCTCCTACACCGCAGATCTCGCCGTCGACGCCGCCTCCAGTCACCGACGATGCCTGCGACTCCCTCTCTTCCTCCTCATCCCGACCTCGTCGTCGCTTTCCTCCTCCCCTCGCCGGACCACCACCAGACCCGAGCCGACCCTAGCACCAATCCCGGGTCGCCGGAAACCGTGCCGTCGACCCTCGTCAACGTCACCCGCGCCACCTCCGACCACCTCCTTTCCCCCTCGATCACCAGAGCCGACCACCACCCTCCTCTACTCGTCGCACCACCCTCTCCAGCGAACCCAGAGGCTGTTCAGGCCTTCGCAGCCGCCGTCGCTGCCTCGCCGGCGTTCCAGCGCCGTCGAGCCCGCCGGGGTTACCCCTGGTGTCTCCCTGTAAGCTTTCCTTGTCCTTCCTTCTGTGCGAAACCCCTCGCTGGTCGATTGCTCATGTGTATCGCGTTTGCTAACCTTGTTACTTTTGACTTTTGCCGGAATCCGACCGTGCCGTCTTTTGGACCCGATGCTCCAGCGAAGTATTCTGATCCGTATAGTTCCGTTGTTCGCTGTTGGGACTCGATCCGTGGCCCAGGCAACCATCTCGCGTTTTCTGCCGACATCGCATCCGTGCTTTCCGGTTTGCGAAACCGTCGAGGCAAGTATCCGAATACTTGCTTTAACATGCTAGTACACAAGATCAAGTCTTGCTACAAACTTAATCATCATATTATAACCACACAGCTATTAGTAACATCGATATCTTTTATTACTTAGAATTGATGGTCACAATTATCCGTAACATTAAATCAATATAGTAGTTGCTTGTAATTAACCGGTCTTCTATTAATTCACACTTTAACCAACTGAACCAAGTAGATCGTCCTCACTTCATTTGTTAAATCACCCATGAGACAATTATTATGTTTTAGTTTAAATTCATGTAGCTTCATTACGTATGTTGTTGATATTGTTTCACTTTGTGACTATTGCACCCCAAGGGTGCTTGAACCTGTTAATAAGAGAATACAAAGCATCACTGTGTTTACATGGAATAATACTGTTATTTGCCATTCCTGCTGCTGTTCCTTATTAGTTACTATACCTGTTATCAGCATACATTTGATTGCATTACATATTGACCGATATTGATACACCTGACACATGTACTGATACACCGGACATGACGCCCTATACATATCGACTCAACCTGTTATAACGTGACCTGACCTGTTACCTGATTTCATGCCTAATGCCGACAAACCTGACCATTCCTGCTGTCTATCCAGACAGACCTATTTTCACCTGATCTTGTGTTGGCATTAGTCCTTGACTACTGAATACCTGACCTGACATACATAACTTGGGGGTATGGGGAAATCAAAGGTGAAACCGACTTGTAACTCAACAGTTCGATACTTGTTCTGATCAGTCTTACGGGCTTGGCCAGTCCGGGAGTGATGATGCTGACATCACTCATCCATCCTACTACCTACTTTACTGCCTAGCGGCAGGTCTCGGATTCAGCCCTGAGAACCTTGACCGTGGTCCCGGGCACGCACGGGATACTATTGAGTTACATCGACGATTCATCAATTGATTTCAAAGACTATAGAGTAGAAACCTGATAGGACAGTTTAGTCACCATTGCACATTACCCTGCTCTGTTATTTCTTAGTACTGCTTTATTCATGTTCATACTTGCATTGCTTATTACCATGTTTATATTATATACTTGATGTCATGACGCGCTGACGTCTGGGTTTTGCATGGCCCAGATTCCGTACCACTGTCGACGACCGAGCAGGAGTACTTCAGCCAGCAGGCTGAACTGTGAGTTCCTTAGGGTTTAGTTTATTTATTTTCATTCCATTTCCAGATGTGAGCCCGCATTATGGGACGTACTGTTTATTTATTGTATTGGATCATTTGCTTCCGCACTCATTGTTTATTGATTCTTGTTATTATGGATTTGGACATGTATTAGATTAGTTTATTATCTTGTTCTTGATATCCTTACAACCGTAATGTGACTGTGGATGGATACTTCCTACCCACAGGTAGCATGGTTGGCTATGTCACGTGCCCAATCTTACGTACTCTAGGAAGCGGGGCGTGACATGGTTCTTTTGGTATCAGAGCCATGGGTTAGTTGGGTTGATTCTTTGTAGTTGGGTATTGTACCCGATACACGAATCAGAATACCCATGTTTAGGAAACATGTCCTGCCACCTTGACCGTTTTACCATTCTTGAATCACATTCTTCCGGATTATATCTTTTACGACGTGCAAACTTACTTTGCATATCGACTCGGAAACCCGATTTCTTGTTATCCCTAGGACTTGGGCGACTTGGATGGAGTTAAGTAATTGCGGCTATGATACCGCGGTATAGCTACAATGCGGTACTCTATTTAAGTATCTTAGAGTTCTAGCCTTGATTTATATATTGAATCTATCATCATGCTAATGTCGTTGTTTTGATTTCAGGACCATGGCAGATAAGAATTTCAAGACGTATCAGAGGCGTGTGGATGAAGCCGCCATGTTAGGAGTGATACGTGGGATGTTGGAAAATCAGAAGAGGCAAACTGAGCTGATCCAGCAGCAAGCAGATTCATTTCAGGAGGGTTTGCAGGCTATTCAGCAGTCTGTAAACACCGCTGTAGCGAAGCCAGTTGACCGAGTAGGGACCGTGGCAGATTTCAGACGATTGGGTCCTACTACTTTCACTGGTCTGGAGGAGCCGTTACCAGCCGAGCAGTGGCTAGTAGACACGGAGAATTTACTGATTGCGGCACAGATCCCAGACGACAAGAGAGTTGATGTGGTGCGCATTCAGCTGGTGGATTACGCCCGAGAGTGGTGGCTTGTGGAGGAGACCCGCTTGCCCAAGCCAATCAGTTGGGCGGATTTCTCTAAAAGCTTCTTGGAAAAGTTCTTCCCGCGGACTGCACGGGAGGAAATGGAGGAGAAGTTTATTGGGCTGAGACAAAATGGAGCAGCTGTGGATGTACATGCAGCGGAATGGACGAGACTCAGCCGCTTCGCTGGACCCTTAGTCGCCAAGGAGGCAGACAGGGCGCGAAGGTTCTTGCGCAGTTTGGATGTGGACATCCAGAGGCAGATTGTCTCCCTGGGTTTGACCACTTTCTCGCAGGTTCTTACGGCAGCCAGAGAGCAGCAGAGTTTATCAGGATCGAAAGGGAACCTTCACCAGACAGCAGTTGCAGCCAGGAAGCCTGCATTTGTACCTAACCGAGATCATGGGCGCAGAGGTATTCCAGTGGACCGTCGAGGCGTAGCCCCCATGAAGAAACCTGTGATCGTTGACCGAAGGAAGAGCGTGACCTGTGCCTACTGCCACTTACCTGGGCACGTGCATAAGGATTGTAGAAGAAGACTGGGACTTTGTCTGGTTTGTGGGGCAGCCGATCACGCAGTTGGTGCTTGTCCGTCGAAGCTTCGCACGAGAGATGATATACAGAAGCCTCCGCAGAGACCGTTCCAAGGGCAGAAACAGCTGACTCAAGGACCAAACCAGGCTCGAGCTTTCACGTTGACAGCTGAGGAAGCCAAGGCATCAGTAGAAGTGGTTTCAGGTACTTTGCTCGTTCATGGTTTTCCTGCATTGGCATTATTTGATTCCGGAGCATCCCACTGTTTTATGTCATCCAAATTTATAACTACACACTCGATTACCTGTACGACCCTGTCTAGTTTCTGGGACATACACACTGGGAATGGGAAGATCATAGCTAGTAAGGAATGTAGAGATTGTTCAGTTGTTGTTTGCGGACGGGAGCTTTTTGCAGATTTCTTGGTGATAGATACGGGCAGTTATGAAGTAGTCTTGGGAATGGATTTTCTTGGCACTTTCCACGCCCACATTGATTGTAGGGCAAGGAAAGTAATTTTCCAGATTCCCGGACACCCTGAGTTTACTTTCATTGGAGGAAGCAGCTCTGTCGGACCAGTCGAGTTTAGGGCTAGGCCGACAAACAGTGTTCTTGCGACAATGGAAGCGGATAGTAATGAAGAGCCGGCAGTTGTTCGCGACTTCATGGATGTATTTGCAGATATTTCGGGCTTACCTCCAAAGCGAGATGTGGAGTTTGCGATTGACCTTATTCCTGGTGCAGCGCCAGTATCAAAATCTTATTATCCGATGGCACCGGTTGAATTGGAGGAAGTTAAGAAACAAGTTGGTGAATTACTCGAGAAAGGTTGGATTCGAAGCAGCAACTCACCTTGGGGAGCTCCAGTTCTTTTAGTAAAGAAGAAGGATGGCACGAGAAGGATGTGCATTGGCCTTCGAGACGTTGAAGCAGAAGTTGATAACCGCCCCTATCCTAACCGTACCGGATAATTCAGGAGGACTGGTGATTCACAGCGACGCGTCTGGAAAAGGATTGGGATGCGTGTTGATGCAGAATGGGAAAATCGTCGCTTACGCATCGAGACAACTGAAGACTCATGAGAAGAATTATCCGACTCATGACTTAGAGCTTGCAGCCGTGATCTTCGCCCTGAAGATTTGGAGACACTACCTTTTGGGTGAGAGAGTTGAAGTCTTTACAGATCACAAGAGTTTAAAGTATGTGTTCACTCAGAAGGAGTTGAACATGAGGCAGCGCAGATGGTTGGAGCTGATGGCCGACTACGACCTTGATCTTAAGTACCATCCGGGAAAGGTTAATGTCGTGCCAGATGCGCTAAGTCGGTTACCAGCAATTCAGGTATTGACCGCACAAAGGGAGATCATTGCGGATTTTCAGAGATTTGACTTGGAGGTTGTGCTACCACATGCTACGGGACAGTTGATGCAGTTGCAAGTACAGTCGTCCTTAGTTGAGAAGATTAAAGTGGCACAATCGCAGGATCCTAGACTGCAAAAGTTTCGAGAGCAGGTTGGAGCCGGACTACTAACCGATTTACTGATCCATGAAGACGGTTCGTTGAGATATGGTAGCCGTGTGTGTGTGCCAAAAGGAGATGTGCGTGAAGAGCTTCTGAGGGAGGCACACAGTTCAGCTTACTCTGTATATCCAGGAGGGACAAAGATGTACCGAGATATTCGACAGCATTTCTGGTGGGAAGGTATGAAACGGGAAATTGCTCGCTTCGTGGCTAAGTGCTTGGTGTGTCAGCAAGTCAAGGCTGAACACCAAAGGGTTGCTGGTTTGTTGCAACCACTTCCGATTCCTCAGTGGAAGTGGGAACATATAACCATGGATTTCGTGACGGCTTTACCGCGGAGTCCAAAGGGCAACAATGCCGTATGGGTGATTGTCGATCGTTTGACCAAGGCAGCTCACTTTATTCCTTTTCGGGTTGGTCAATCGACAGAGACTTTGGCAGAGCGGTACATGCAGGAGATTGTCAGATTGCATGGAGTGCCGGTTAGCATCGTGTCCGATCGGGACACTCGGTTCCTGTCGCACTTTTGGAGGAGTTTACAAGAAAGTTTGGGGACTCGATTGAAGTTTAGCACAGCTTATCATCCTCAGACTGATGGACAATCGAAGAGGACGATCCAGACCCTTGAAGATATGTTGAGGGCTTGCATGTTGGACTTCAAAGGTTCTTGGGAGGATCATCTACACCTGGTGGAGTTTTTGTACAACAATAGTTTCCAAGCGACTATTCAGATGGCTCCGTTTGAAGCATTGTATGGTCGTAAGTGCCTTTCACCGGTTTGTTGGGATGATGTTGGTGAACGAAGGTTACTAGGACCAGATTTGGTGGTACAGACAGTCGAGAAGGTGAATACAATCAGGAAGCATATGAAGGCAGCTCAAGACAGACAGAAAAATTGGGCCGACACGTCAAGAAGACCTCTAGAGTTCGCCGTGGGTGATTTGGTATTCTTGAAGATATCACCGACTAGAGGGGTGATTCGCTTTGGAAGTCGGGGAAAGCTTAGTCCTCGATTCGTTGGACCCTTCGAGATATTGGAGCGTGTTGGAGAGGTAGCGTACCGTTTGGCGTTACCACAGTCTTTGGCAGGAGTGCACGATGTGTTTCATGTGTCTCAACTACGGAGGTATGTTCGTGATGAGACTCATGTCTTGGATCATTCGGAGTTGACCGTACGGGAGGACCTAACTTTCGAGGAGCGACCAGTTGAAATCAAGGATCGAAGAGAAAAGGTTCTTAAGAACAAGGTTATCCCTCTTGTGCTAGTTTCTTGGGGTAATCGATCGCATGGAGAATCCACTTGGGAGCGAGAAGACGAGATCCGGCAGAAATTCCCTCACCTTTTCCAGTAGTTAGCTATCTTGTATTCTTGGAATTTCGAGGACGAAATTCTTTTGTAGTTGGGTATGATGTAACACCCGAGCCCGATAATACTATTTATATTACTAGTTGAGGGTTATATATTGCTCATTCCAATTATCCTGTTTATCTGGTGCTTATTGCTAAATTTTAACCGGTTAAATCATTTTGGCACATAACAAATTTTAACACCGAAAATGAAATTAAAAATGTCCATGTTGGCCTACTCGTCGCCACTAGTCGCGTGGTAGCGTCCGCGTGTCGAGATTCCGTCCCGTTCGGCTAAACGGGCAAGTTTAGACGACTACGCGCGCGTGCAAGTATACGACTTGGGGGCATGCATTTTAATCATTAAACACCTCTTTTCGAAATTTGGAACTCGCTTAAAATCCTATAATTTGAATTTGGAACATTTGGGCGCAACCCGGGCGCGATTTGGAAATGTTTCATTTCGCGCCAAAATACCCATTTAAATTTAATAATATAAACTATAATATATTTCTGTTTCTATTTCTTTAACATATCAATCCTGTTCAATCTTTAAAAAATTCATCACGAGATTTACCTCAGCCAATCGTGAGCCCATATTTTCCCCTCGTGGGCCCCGCATCCCATCTCTCTCTCTCTCCGCCTCTCTCTATCTCTCTCTCAAATCTCCTTCTCTCTCTATCTCTAATAATCCTCTCTATCTCTCTCTCTCTAACCAATCTCTCTCTCTCTCTTCCTATATATATATTTCCTTTACGCAGCCGCCTCCTCCACCACGAGAAACATCTCGCAGCCCTAACCCTAGCCCCTCGTACTCGCGCCGCCGACCTCCCCGCGACCTCGCCGTCGCCGTCAGCACCTCCCCAACCTAGCTGCACCCTCCTACCTCCTTCCTCCGCCTCTTTCCGCGCCTGCACCCAACCCCGACGCCACCTCCTACACCGCAGATCTCGCCGTCGACGCCGCCTCCAGTCACCGACGACGCCTGCGACTCCCTCTCTTCCTCCTCGTCCCGACCTCGTCGTCGCTTTCCTCCTCCCCTCGCCGGACCACCACCAGACCCGAGCCGACCCTAGCACCAATCCCGGGTCGCCGGAAACCATGCCGTCGACCCTCGTCGACGTCACCCGCGCCACCTCCGACCACCTACTTTCCCCCTCGATCACCAGAGCCGACCACCACCCTCCTCTACTCGTCGCACCACCCTCTCCAGCGAACCCAGAGGCTGTTCAGGCCTTCGCAGCCGCCGTCGCTGCCTCGCCGTCGTTCCAGCGCCGTCGAGCCCGCCGGGGTTACCCCTGGTGTCTCCCTGTAAGCTTTCCTTGTCCTTCCTTTTGTGCGAAACCCCTCGCTGGTCGATTGCTCATGTGTATCGCGTTTGCTAACCTTGTTACTTTTGACTTTTGCCGGAATCCGACCGTGCCGTCTTTTGGACCCGATGCTCCAGCGAAGTATTCTGGTCCGTATAGTTCCGTTGTTCGCTGTTGGGACTCGATCCGTGGCCCAGGCAACCATCTCGCGTTTTCTGCCGACATCGCATCCGTGCTTTCCGGTTTGCGAAACCGTCGAGGCAAGTATCCGAATACTTGCTTTAACATGCTAGTACACAAGATCAAGTCTTGCTTCAAACTTAATCATCATATTATAACCACACAGCTATTAGTAACATCGATATCTTTTATAACTTAGAATTGATGGTCACAATTATCCGTAACATTAAATCAATATAGTAGTTGCTTGTAATTAACCGGTCTGCTATTAATTCACACTTTAACCAACTGAACCAAGTAGATCGTCCTCACTTCATTTGTTAAATCACCCATGAGACAATTATTATGTTTTAGTTTAAATTTATGTAGCTTCATTACGTATGTTGTTGATATTGTTTCACTTTGTGACTATTGCACCCCAAGGGTGCTTGAACCTGTTAATAAGAGAATACAAAGCATCACTGTATTTACATGGAATAATATTGTTATTTGCCGTTCCTGCTGCTGTTCCTTATTAGTTACTATACCTGTTATCAGCATACATTTGATTGCATTACATATTGACCGATCTTGATACACCTGACACATGTACTGATACACCGGACATGACGCCCTATACATATCGACTCAACCTGTTATAACGTGACCTGACCTGTTACCTGATTTCATGCCTAATGCCGACAAACCTGACCATTCCTGCTGTCTATCCAGACAGACCTATTTTCACCTGATCTTGTGTTGGCATTAGTCCTTGACTACTGAATACCTGACCTGACATACATAACTTGGGGGTATGGGGAAATCAAAGGTGAAACCGACTTGTAACTCAACAGTTCGATACTTGTTCTGATCAGTCTTACGGGCTTGGCCAGTCCGGGAGTGATGATGCTGACATCACTCATCCATCCTACTACCTACTTTACTGCCTAGCGGCAGGTCTCGGATTCAGCCCTGAGAACCTTGACCGTGGTCCCGGGCACGCACGGGATACTATTGAGTTACATTGACGATTCATCAATTGATTTCAAAGACTATAGAGTAGAAACCTGATAGGACAGTTTAGTCACCATTGCACATTACCCTGCTCTGTTATTTCTTAGTACTGCTTTATTCATGTTCATACTTGCATTGCTTATTACCATGTTTATATTATATACTTGATGTCATGACGCGCTGACGTCTGGGTTTTGCATGGCCCAGATTCCGTACCACTGTCGACGACCGAGCAGGAGTACTTCAGCCAGCAAGCTGAACTGTGAGTTCCTTAGGGTTTAGTTTATTTATTTTCATTCCATTTCCAGATGTGAGCCCGCATTATGGGACGTACTGTTTATTTATTGTATTGGATCATTTGCTTCCGCACTCATTGTTTATTGATTCTTGTTATTATGGATTTGGACATGTATTAGATTAGTTTATTATCTTGTTCTTGATATCCTTACAACCGTAATGTGACTGTGGATGGATACTTCCTACCCACAGGTAGCATGGTTGGCTATGTCACGTGCCCAATCTTGCGTACTCTGGGAAGCGGGGCGTGACACTCCTCATGCCCCCTGTGTTAGTCAGAATTCGCTGTTATCAGCCTTTTAAAGACCGACGTCCGTTGAATGGGGACGGCCCATCTATCAAAAGCAGACTTCCGAGTAGGGGAAGCAATCTTGGTGATTTCGCCTGGAACGGGAGTAGAAATAGTCAGTCTTGTGAAGACCGACCCTTTGGCAGGAGAAACCGCTTTGACGATTTTGGGAGCAGGGATGGCTATCCGCTTCGGGATAACACCTTTTGGTATTGCAGGCTTCTTCATGGGCCTATTGGAGCTCTGGCCTAGTCTGTTAAAAACTGAGGCAGTGGAGTTAGGCGACCCATTGAGAGGGGCTGCAGTAGTAGCAAGCTGATCGAATACCGACTTCTTGGGAGCTTCTCGTGATGGTACAGGGGCGTTGAAGCTCATGGGTGGGAGTATGGTTCCGAAGAATAGTCCAGTGGCGGCTTGAGTTACCTGCTCCACTGGCATCTTGAACAGGGAGGCTGCTTGGGGCCCGTAAGTCACTCCTCCAGCAAGGACGGAGTGAGAGTTGCAGTTGCAGGTAGTGCAGTTTGAAGCCATTGATCTTCTGTTTTCCGCACGGAGCAAGACACCAAATCTAAGTTCCTCGAATCCACGAGCAACCACAGAAAACCGTGATCCGTTCGCGAACACGACACACGAAATGTGGAGTGGAAAGAGGAAGAGGTCCCACCGGGCGTGCCAGAATCTGTTCCCCTCTGAAAGACGGCGCGACAGAACGTCTTTCCTGAGATTCGAGGCAGATGCTAATAGGTGATATCCGTCTACCTCTCCGAAGATGCCAAGTTGATTTATGGCACCGTGTATCGAAGGTTTTAACGGATGCGTCCGATATAGCAGACTTCATCAGATTCCCCCTCTCTCGAGGGGTTTTTGATTGTGGGGACGCTCGTCCCTGCAGGCATAAGCCCCTACAGTTAATTACGCCACAGTACCGCGGTAACAACTTTCTCCTTCTCCAGCTGGTCATTTCGTGTCGTGGGTGTTTGTTTGTTTGTGGTTGCCCATGGATTGTATACAGAGATTAATTTATGTTGTCGCCCGTAGGACGTGGATTAGTCCAAATCCGTATTTTCTTAGATTTGGGTTTGGGATTTTATATTTAAGGATACGTTAGCCTTATTTGAGGCTAATATCAGCTTAAACGTTCGTTAAGGATATGTTAGTCTAATTTGAGACTAAGATCAACTTAACGGGATCGTTTAGATCCAACAAGAGAGCATTTGGACTCTATTGTTTAGTTTAGGGACATTTCGGTCGATTGCCAGTTTAAGGACATGGTGGTCCTAACATTCCCATTTTGGGACGAATATTAGTTTAAGGACATTTCGGTCCAACATTCTCATTTTGGGGACGAATATTAGTGTAAGGACATTTCGGTCCAACATTCCCATTTTTGGGACGAATATTAGTTTAAGGACATTTCGGTCCAAGAGTTTAAGGACCCCACAGTCCGTAGCAATGTATGGTTGTCGGGACCCGTCACTTCTCTGACGACATTGAAGGATTACAACGACACATATTAGAGGAGTTCAGAGATGTACCCTTGAACCGGGTGTAAATTGATTTGGGAGAGCAGTTGTGCTCGGTTCAATTTAATTTGAGGACTTATGGCCAGAATTGGGTTAAGTCTAGTTAGAAAAATGTCTAATATTTTATTTATATTAGGCCTGTTAGGCCTTTGCTTGGACTCTACCCTTTTAAACAATGCATAGCATTGGGCTTTTTAATTAAATGCACAGCATTTAGATTAGGCCTGTTAGGCCTTTTAATTGGGCTCTGCCTTTTTTTTAATAATGCATAGCATTTTTCTTGGTCTGTTAGACCTTTTAATTGGGCTCTGTCCCTTTTTAATAATGCAGAGCATTTAATGGTCTGACAGTGCGCCACGTGGCCTATCAGGCACTCTGCGCCAATTAAAGAGTGCAAGGCGCCAGCGCATGTGGGGGGTGACACGTGTCATGCTCTGCTGAGCACAAGTCTGTTAGCGCAGTGCGCTGCGCCAGTGCGCTGCGCTAGTGCGCTGCTGACACGTGGCGCGCTCTGGTTCAGTGAAATAACCCAAGAACTGGACCTTACTAAGGCAGTCCTGGGTCCAACTAAAACGAAACTATTAGAGAGCTCGCCGCCGCAATGCTCTGTTTTTAGGAGCGCAAGGCGCAGATTGACACGTGGCGCTCTCTTGGTGACTTGCGCCAGTCCAAGGAGCGCAACAGCGCAAATTAAGAGTGCAGGGCACTGTTCAATAGCGCAGAGTGTATCTTGATCAAATTTAGATCAAAGAAAGAATCTTTGTAGTTTTAAAGAGGTTCTACCTCAAGTTTTCAAGAACCAATGGTTCATCAAAAGGCTGTGCCTTTATATAGATCAAAAGATCTAATAATGAAGTAAATTACTTCTTTTATCTTTTATGATTGGATCTTTTTCGATCTTTTTCTTTTTATTGAAGATCTTGATCTTGTTCTTAGATCTTTGATCTTTTTAGAAGAATTCTTCTTTTTTGTAAGGTATTTTATCTCTGTTTTCGAGAATCAAATTCTTTATTTTCAAAGATGAAGAAGATGATCTTCTTTTTTCAAAGGTTTGCCTTTTTTTTCTCTTTGAGTTTTTCTCCAAAGTTTTTAGAGGATGTCTCTGTATATCGGAGATTTGGAGTCTAAGGGCCTTTATATAGGGCTAATTGGTTTGTTGAGTTAGTTACAGAGATCTTTCTTTAATTGATCTGGGGATATTCCCCACCGTTGGATCTTTGATCCTAAGGCCTCTGTTTTACAGAAGACAATCTTCTTATTTTAATAAGACTGGAAAGATATTTCTAGAATTTTAATTCTGATTAATTAAATAATTTATTATTTACATTTTAGTGCCGGCGCAGTTGGTGCAAGCGCACCTGCGCTTGACACGTGTCGTGCAGCGCAGAGCGCAGAGCACCGCGCTAGCGCACCTGCGCTGATACGTGTCGCGCAGCGCAGCGCACCTACGCTACCGCACCTGCGCTGACACGTGTCGCGCAGCGCAGAGCGCAAGTTATCTGAAGCGTTGCTTCCTTTATTTTAAAATTTAAATTTTAAAACAGAGTTTTGCTCTGATTAGGGTGCGCTGCCTTGGGCGCAGCGCCCCTTGTGCTGGCGTGTCTAATTTTGACATGTGGCGCTCTACGCGCAGCGCAGAGATCTGAAGCATTACTTCACCTGTTTTAACATTTGAATTTCAAAGCAGAGCTTTGCTCTAATTAGGGGAAACAGAAGCGTTGCTTCGTTTCCCGCCTTGGAACTTGAACAGAGCTCTGCTCTGATTGGGGGAAACAGTGTATCCACATGAATTTAGTATAACATATGCATCATATATTTAATAATCTTTATATATGTTATTTAAATCTTACTTGGGGCATAATTATTTAACATTAGATATCGTATTGTGCCCAAATCTTTATGTATGTATTTTATTCTCAAAACTATATTTTTTTTATTAGATTTGGGTAATATTTGGAGTGATTTGATATTATCTAGTTACCCTAATATTATAATGTGTGTGTGTATGTGTGTGTGTGTGTGTGTATTATATACTTATAAATTATTTCATATAACTCTCTCTCTTCTCGTTCTCAATCACACCTCGAGCCCTAACCCATGCAAACCGCCGCCGCATCCCATCATCATCATCATCCTCGTCTCTTCCTTCTGTCATCACCTTCCTCTTCTCCTCTAACACTGACCCTAACCAACCGTCGCTTGCACCTGGCCCTCCTCAACTCACCGTCACCATCCTCATTATCTACCATCACCTTCCACGTTCTCGTCGCCACCATCTCTGCCTGCTAACCAAGCCATCGCCGCCTCGATCTTCTTCTTCTTCAACCAAAATCCCGAGCTCCTCGTCTTCCATCGCCGGCGAGCAAGTCCCACAACCGTGAACCCCTCTCACCGAACCCTTTCCACCATCGTTGCCGATCACCGAATAGCCATAACCACCACCTTCGTCTCCTCTAAACCCCCTCAACCTAGATCACTTCACCATTCCTCCTCCGAACTCCAGCCTGAACTCGACTCTATCACAGCAACCGCCACCTCCACCTGCTCCACTCGCCTTCGATAACAAACCCAGAGTTCATCTCCTTCGACCACTTCCTCGTAACCCCGACACCCTCTCGATGAAACCCACCGTGGTTGAAGCCCTATCCTTCGCCATGAATATCGACGTGTCCACACCACCATGTCATCACCAGACCACCACCATGCCACCACCATACCTAGACCAGACCACCACCAGACCATACACCATACCCAGATCAGACACCACCAGACCATGCATTGTACCCAGACCATGCTATGACCTTGTCATCACCGTATCCAGACCATGTCACACCATGTGCCCTGCTCCAGTTCCATGACATGCTCACTTCGAGCTCAGCTCATGCCACTTATGTGCCACCATCTGTAACGACTTTGTTTTAATGTACAAAATTTTAAGTTGATGTACAGAATAGAGTATTTGTAAGCCTAAGCACAAGTTATAAATTTAATTTGTTTTTGAACGGCATGATATAGCTTGTAGCTCATTGGTAAAGCCTTGCATTGCTGTGACATAGCCCCTGTGTTCGAATCCCATTAGCCACATATTATTATTAATGATTTTTCTTTTAACTTCTTGGAAGCCTAAAGTTTACACGTGCAATACACGTAAAAATGAAAAGTCACTGAAAACAAACACGTGGAAAATATTATATGAACAGATAAAGACAAGTGGCACCAATCCAAACCCTAACCCACCCCAATCGACAGGCGAGATGAACAAAAGGGTCGGCGGCACCGGTTTCCCCCATCCGGAATGCTTCAAAATTTGAAACCCTAGTCCTTGGCCTCCCCCTAACCCCTGTACTGCTTGTTTTCTCTGCAATTATCCAGAGAATTAAAATTCAGCATTAATCCAAATTTTAATGCATTTTTAATTTCATTCTTCAATTCTCGAAACCCTAATTTCACCTATAAATACAACATCACACCCTAGCCCTCTCCATTCAGAAATCCATTGTCCAAATTTCTCAGATTTTTCCAAGTTAAAGAAGTGTACAAGTGGAATTAGCCCAAGGTCAAGTTCCAGCGACGATTCAAGAAGATTCCGGCGACCCCGCGACTCCACAAAGCTCTCAATCCTTCCTATACCTCCCCTCTCTCATTCCAACTTGTAATTCCCCTCTACTCTCTTCTTTTCACCTCTCAAAACTTTTCTTTTCAATGATGTCGGTAAGTGGAGTTATACCGACATTCATTTATAAAACTTCTTAAACTAACCATTTTTCTTAAGAACTATTTATCAAAATCATTATACTTTACTTGTTAAACATTAAACAATAATTAGAAACAAGTTTCAATTCAAAACTCCATATAAAACCACTTTTATTGCACTTTTACGTTTAAATACCACAAACTTTACATACGACGTCTTTTATCATATTTGTTTGTACTACCTTTAGGAAAATCTCACGAGGTAATGACCTATCTCTCACAACACGCATCATGACATAGCACGATTTCCTTTTAACAATAATTTTGGGACAAATACGGCTTCTTGCATTTAAAATTCCATAAACTATTAAAAATCGTATTCTTTAAATTTGTATTATCTACATTCCTTGCAATTAAGCCTCTACAACCCATTTTGGAGAACCGAATCGGGATGGTGTGGGTTATCGCAAATCTTCGGGACTAGTAGACCGAGATGCAGACCTCCTCACGGAGCATCCGATCTCGATGGAATTTTTAATGCAATTTTTAAGAATAACGTGATTTTCTATTAATAAATAAAATTTATTTTTAATAATTATATATAAATATTATCAAATCATCTATTTTAAATATATAATAAATTCTACGTTTTTCCAAACAAAAGAAAAGAATCACAAGTTTCATGAAAATACTATCAAGAATCCATACAAGTCAAATTTACACAATAATACCATATATTATTCAAGCTAGGTATTTATTTACTAGAATACCTCACTTTTAAAAAATTACATCCATGAAAACCCTAAATACGATAAATAAATACTTGAGGTTTATTTTGAAAGTATACTAAAACTATTTTTCATAAAACCCCCTCAAGTTATATTAATTTACATTGAGGACCCTAGTAATATAGGTTTAAGCGGGACCAATTCTCTTGAACCTCAGGGAGCCGGAGAAAGTGGGTGCTTGCCTATTTAAGATAGAAAACTAAAATGGGGTTATCAATGGTAATTGGCTTGGAAAAGTCACAAATCCTGTCGTCCATGTGCAGCAGTTACCGATAACTCCAAAACCTAATTCAGGAATCCAAATCTGTTTTAAGTATTTGACTCAGTCAGAGTCTCAGTCTAATCTGAATACAATTCCAACCTACATACAATTCAAATATAACTCCAGTACAACATAAATCCATATATACCGGATATGAATATCAGAATACTATCCAATATCAACAAGACTTGATTTGACCGAACCATGGATATATATTGACTTGACTACATGACTATTCGTTTACATCCTTATCCATTTACATGAACAATCTATACCATGGTCTCGGCAAGTCTTATATCTACAAATCATTAAAATCAATACAAAATACATTACGGGTTTTTTAAAGGGGTAGACTGGTACGGAATGTGTTAAAAGTAGCACGATGATGGTCCCTTTAATACACCTAAAATGAACATCCATTGTCATTGTCCCGTGGGTTTTGACGGGGCCTTGTACTCCATATATCTTAGTCTACGGAGCAAGTTGGACTCCTCTTGTATACACTGGCACATTCTGTACCAAGGTACAAACAACTACGTTAGCATAACAAACATACATTATACAGTTATATTCTCTTTAATTGTCCATTCTATTTCCTCTCTCTTTTTTGGGACTTACCGAGCATTGTTCACCGACGACATTCATTTTCTCTTCTTTCTTTGGAATGTTGTCAGGAGGACCCGACTCTCTGGAGATCAAGCCCTGCCAAGAAGATTTAGAGCAGTTCATTGAGGACCCAGAGCTCTAGTTCACTTGTATATACTTGTACTTTCAGTTCATGCCATTGTTTAGGATTGCTTTCCAGTATTGTATTAACTTTCCAGTGTATTGTAAAGAATGTTTAATCAATAAAAAATTGTTTTTGATTTATATCTTTTGTCATTTCTTGTGTACATTTATTATATTACTTATTTACGCTTAGCGTGTTTACTTCTGAGTAAATACGTAGCGGGCATCATCACGTCTCCTTACCCGTACTCTAGGAAGCGGGGCGTGACAGGTTTTGTTAGTGGCCCATACAGGTCAATTTTGCGTGGAAACCTAAATAACCATGCAGGGTCAATTCTGCATGAAAACCTAAGCAATATATCACAAGAATTATAAGAATCGGCAACTAAACATTCTTTACATTTCATATTCCTTGAATCTATCATAACCCTATTTTTCTTTCAAGGTTATGGATTCCACGAACAACATGAGCACCAACGTGAACGGCAACACCACACTACCACCTTTTCCATTTACACCTACCGTAGAAGCTCCTATTAACAAGCAGACAGTATTGCTCGAGGCGATCAAGAGCCTCTTAGAGGGACAGCAGCAGCAAACTGCTATCCTAATGAACCGCCCAGAAGCTGAGGCGCCTGGAGTGAAATAATTCCAGGCACTGCACCCTATACAATTCTCTGGGAAAGAGAACCTTTTGGAAGTAGAGGAATGGGCTCAGTCGATCGAAGATGAACTGGCAGTAGCATAAGTGCCAGAGATCGCTTGGGTAAGGGTTACAAAGCTGCAACTAACTGACAATACCAGGGTATGGTGGAAGGCGGAAGAAAGTCGTCTTGCCCAGCCGATCGAATGGAGGATTTTTCGCGAGATGTTCGACAAGAAATATTTTCCCGAGACTGCCCGTTTTGATATGGAGCAGCAATTCATCTACTTGCAACAAGGCTCTATGTAGAGCAAATGTGTGGATGAGTATGATGCTGAGTTCACCATGTTGAGCAGGTAAGATATGTCTTAAATATTCGAATTTCTAATATCACATACTAAACAGCTAACACAAGACCGTAACAGGTTTGCGGCCCATCTCATATCGACTGCTGAGATCAGGGCTAGACGATTTCAGCAAGGGTTGGACCAGGAGATCCAAGCTGCATTAGCTATAGGGGATTTCCCAACCCATGATCTGGCTTTGAAGGCTGCCCGAAGATATGAGGCAGTGGTGAAGAAGAAGGGCAGATCTCAATCTGCCGGTATGAAGCGCTCTATTACTCAAATAGCAGGAGGAGCCTCTTCCAGACCACCGATTATACCCAAGAGACCGGGAGTGCCTTTTAACCGGCCCAGTCCAGATTTTTGCTTCTATTGCAAAAGAAATGGATACCTGGCAAAGGATTGCAGGCGTGCAAATCGCCTATGCTTAGTCTGTAGCTCATCCACACATGATATTGAATCTTGTCCTCATAGATTCAATCCAAACCCTGCATCCAGATCAGCAATCACCTATCCATAGCGGCCTCAGGCTCTCCAGCACCCGCTCCTCGACTTGCTCTCCCAGCTCCACCTCCTTGTGGACCTACCGCACCTCCTCCTTATCAGTTCCGTCATGCACAAAGGAACCTACCTCAAGGACAGAGGAACGGATAGAGGAATGCTCCCCCAGCAATGAGGCAATGTACCTAGACGACAGGCTTTTACAATGACTGTGGAAGAAGCTGAAGCCACTGGCCAAGTCATCACCGGTAACTCCCTTTCTTTTCAAACTTTCTTTCAATCTTTATACATATCAAAGTATCTTTTCGTATATCTAAACATATTCCACACAACTTAGATACAATCTTAGTAGCCTCCTTACCTGCACTAGCACTCTTCGATACTGGAGTATCTCATTGCTTTATGTCGCAACGGTTCGTCCGAACTCATGCGATTCCAGTCAAACCGCTCGTATCCAGCTGGAATGTCAGTTCAGGGAACGGCGTTCTAAAGGCAACTTTGGGATACGACCTGTGTCTAGTGGTCGTCTGCAGCAGAGAATTTTATGCATACTTCAAGGTGCTGGACATACCGAACTTCAATATAGTCTTGGGTATGGATTGGCTAGGAACTTTCTACGCTACCATCGACTGCCGTCAAAGGAGGGTAGTGTTCGAGATTCCAGACCATCCGGTCTTTTATTTCAAGAGTTAAGACAGTACACTGGAGCCTAGCACATACAAAGCTAAGCCAAGGATGGCCGTGGTTGCAACACTACAAGCAGAGGAAGAATCGAAGCCAGAGGTAGTTCGAGAGTTCGACGATGTATTTCCTGAAGACATATCAGGTTTACCTCCTGATCGAGCTCTTGAATTCTGTATTGACTTAGTACCTGGTGCACAACCGGTAATCAAAGCACCGTATCTCTTAAGTTCAGAAGGTTTGAAGGAGATCCGTACCCAATTGGACGAACTTCTGCAGAAAGGATAGATTCGTCCCAGTACTTCAAGTTGGGGATCTCCAGTTTTGCTTGTGAAGAAGAAGGAAGGTTCATACAGAATGTGCATTGACTACCGAGCTCTAAATGAAGTTACGATAAAGAACAAGTATCCACTACCGTGAAACGACGATCTGTTCAATCAGCTAAGTGGGCCTTGCGTTTTCTCAGAGTTAGATCTTCGTTCGGGTTATCATCAGGTGAATGTCAAAGAGTCTGAAATTCCGAAGACGGCATTCAGGACTCTCTATGGTATTTATGAGTTTTTCGTGATGCCATTTAGAGTGACCAATACACCAACCATATTCATGAATCTGATGAACCAAGTTTTCTGAGAGTACTTAGACAGGTTCGTTGTCATATTCATCGATGACATCCTGGTGTATTCTAAGAGTCGGAAAGAATACGGTGAACATTTGAGGATTGTCCTGGAGACTTTGCGACAACATCAACTCTATGCCAAGTACAGGAAGTGCGAGTTTTGGCTAAATCAAGTCGGATTTCTCGGGCATATCGTTTCAGGTAAAGGAATCTCTATGGATCCAGCTAAAGTATCAACAGTAAGCGAATGGCCGACACCAAAAACAGTGAAGGACATTCGAAGTTTCTTGGGATTAGCAGGATACTACCGAAGATTCATAGAAGGATTTTCGAAGATTGCAATACCCCTGACCAAGCTCACATGTAAAGATGAAGTATTCGTGTAGTCAGAAGCATGCGAACAGGCTTTTGTAGAACTCAAGTCATGATTGACATCAGCGTCTATTCTCATAATACCGGACCAGTCTGGAGGTTTTGTTGTGCATTGCAATACATCCGATAAGGGTTAGGATGTGTTCTACACCAGCATGGAAAAGTTGTAGCTTATATATCAAGACAGTTGAAGATTCATGAGCACAATTATCCAACGCATGACTTAGAGTTGGCAGCTGTTATATTTGCACTGAAGATTTGGCATCATTATCTTCTTGGAGAACGGGTAGATATATACACATACCACAAAAGTCTGAAGTATGTGTTTACTCAGAAAGAGCTGAATATGCGGCAGAGAAGATGGCTAGAACTTATGGCAAATTTCGACATCAACCTACAATATCATCTAGGGAAGGTGAATGTAGTTCCTGATGCACTTAGTCGCCAGCCACTATCAATGAATCTCACCGCACAGTGGAAACTACAGCAAGATTTGCACAAGATGGAGATTGAAGTGGTTATGCCAGGTAATACTTCAGAGTTGATGAATTTACAAGTTCAATGTACTATTATCAATCAGATCAAAGCAGCTCAAGCAAGAGATACCAAGTTACAAAAGATCAGAGAACAAATAGAAAGTGGACTTAGAACGAACTTCATCATCCATAAAGATGGATCTTTGAGATACGGAAGCAGATTGTGTGTACCACAAGGTTCTGTTCGGGAAGAGTTGATGAAAGAAGCTCACAGCTCTCCATACTCAGTACACCATGATGGTACAAATATGTATAAAGATCTATGGCAACATTACTGGTGGCATGGAATGAAGCGTGAGGTAGCCAGAAGCGTAGCCAAATGCTTGGTGTATCAGCAAGTAAAAGCTTAACATCATAGGACTGCTAGTTTACTTCAACCGTTACCTATCCTAGAATGGAAGTGGCAACGCATCACCATGGACTTCGTGACTGCACTTCCTCGCAGCACGAAAGGTAACGATGCGGTATGGGTTATTGTGGATCGACTCATAAAGTCGGCTCACTTCATCCCATTTCGAGTTGGCCAATCTACCGAGACACTAGTAAAGAAGTACATGGAAGTAAGTCTGAATCTAAGTAAAATTTAACTCTTCATAGTGTACTATTTCTGATACCCATGAACTCATGCAGGAGATCATGAGATTACATGGAGTACCAGTTTGCATTGTCTCTGATCGTGACACCAGATTTCGATTGCAATTTTGGCAGAGTCTGCAAGCTAGCTTGGGAACAAGTCTGAACTTCAGCACAGCTTATCATCCACAAACAGATGGTCAGTCTGAGCGAACGATTCAGATCCTTGAAGATATGCTAAGAGCGTGTATGTTAGACTTCGGAGGAATGTGGGAAGATCATTTACATCTTGTGGAGTTTTCATACAACAACAGCTACCAAGCGAGTATTGGAATGGCACCGTTCGCAGCTCTCTATGGAAGGAAGTGTCGTTCACCATTAAGTTGGGACGACATCAGAGATAGCGAACTCCTTGGACCAGAGATGATCATAGCAACTGTGGATGTAATTCGCACGATCAAGGAAAGAATGCACATAGCCCAAGACAGACAGAATCACTGGGCTGATGCAAAACGCCGACACTTGGAGTTCCAACCGGGAGATCATGTGTTCTTAAAGATCTCTCCAAACCGTGGAATGATTCGCTTTGGAAAGAGGGGTAAGCTCAGTCCAAGACTTATTAGACCGTTCGACATACTCGAACGAGTCGGAGAAGTGGCAGATCGTTTGGCACTTCCACCCTCATTGGAAGGAGTGCACAATGTGTTCCACATATCCTAGCTCTGAAGGTATGTGAGTGACCCCAGTCACATTCTTGATCACTCCGAGCTTACTGTACAGGCAGACTTATCTTGTGAGCAGCAACCCGTTGAAATTCTGGACAGAAAGATAAAGTCACTTAGGAACAAGGAAGTAAACTTGGTCCGAGTGATGTGGAGACTCATCAGAGAATCAACATGGAAAGAAAAGACGACATGCGTACAAGATACCCTTTCTTATTTGTAATTAGTCCTTAAGTTGAATTGGTAAATTTTGAATTTAAGGAGGGTAAATGTAACGACTCTGTTTTAATGTACAAAATTTTAAGTATTGTATATACAGTAAATTATTTGTAAGCCGGAGCACAAGTTAAAAATTTAATATGTTTCTTTTAACAGCAAGAAATTAGCTTGTAGAAATAGCTTGTAGCTCATTGGTAAAGCCTTGCACCGCTGTGACATAACCCCTGTGTTCGAATCCCATCAACCATATATTATTTTTAATGATTTTTCTTTTAAACATTTTGGAAGCCCAAAAGTTTGCACGTGCAATACACGTAAAAATAAAAAGTCACTGAAAACAAACATGTGGAAAATATTATATGAACAAATAGAGACACGTGGCACCAATCCAAATCCCAACACACCCCAATCGACCGGCGAGATGATCAAAAGGGTTGGCGGTGACGATTTCCTCCGTCGGGAATGCTCCAAAATTTTGAAACCCTGGTCCTTTGGCATCCCTCCTTAACCCCAGTACTGTTTTTTTTCTCTGCAATTATTCATAGAATTAAAATTCAGCATTAATCCAAATTTTAATGCATTTTTAATTCCATTCTTCAATCCTCAAAATTCCTGTTTACTTACTTTTATCCATGTGGGGAGGAAAGAAACGTTCCCTAATTTTTCCTATAAATACAACATCAAACCCTAGCCTTCTCCATTCTGAAATCC
This sequence comes from Agapanthus africanus, assembly GCA_030015575.1. NCBI lineage: Eukaryota > Viridiplantae > Streptophyta > Magnoliopsida > Asparagales > Amaryllidaceae > Agapanthus > Agapanthus africanus. The sequence goes on along the minus strand of CM057349.1, from coordinate 400,194,523 downwards.
ATTTTTCAAATTTCTCAAATTTTTCCAAGTTAAAGAAGTGTACAAATGGAGTTAGCCCAAGGTCAAGTTCCGGCGACAATTCAAGAAGATTCCGGCGACCCCGTGACTCCACGAAACTCATAAATCCTTCATATACCTTCTCTCTCTCATTCCAACTTGTAGGTCCCCTCTACTCTCTACTTTTCACCTCTCAAAACTTTTTCTTTTCAATGATGTTGGTAAGTGGAGTTATACCGATATTCATTTATAAAACTTCTTAAACTAACCATTTTTCTTAAGAACTATTTATCTAAATCATTGTACTTTACTTGTTAAACATTAAACAATAATTAGAAACAAGTTTCAATTCAAAACATCATATAAAACCACTTTTATTGTATTTTTACGTTTAAATACCGCAAACTTTACATACGACATCTTTTATCATATTTGGTTGTACTACCTTTAGGAAAATCTCATGAGATAATGACTTATCTCTCACAACATGCATCATGACATGGCACGATTTCCTTTTAATAATAATTTTGGGACAAATACGACTTTTTACATTAAAATACCATAAACTATTAAAAACTATATTCTTTAAATTTGTATTATTTACATTCTTTGCAATTAAGCCTCTACAACCCATTTTGGAAAACCCGATCGGGATGGTGCGGGTTATCGCATATTCTCGGGACTAGTAGAGCAAGATGCAGACCTCCTCACGGAGCATTCGATCTCGATGGAATTTTTAATGCAATTTTTAAGAATAACGTGATTTTCTATTAATAAATAAATTTTATTTTTAATAATTATATATAAATATTATCAAATCATCTATTTTAAATATATAATAAATCCCACATTTTTCCAAACAAAAAAAAAGGAATCACAAGTTTCATGAAAATACTATCAAGAATCCATACAAGTCAAATTTACACAATAATACCATATATTATTCAAGCTAGGTATTTATTCACTAGAATACCTCACTTTTAAAAAGTTACATCAATGAAAACCCTAAATACGATAAATAAATACTTGAGGTTTATTTTGAAAGTATACTAAAATTATTTTTCATAAAACCCCCTCAAGTTATATTAATTTACATTAAAGACCCTAGTAAATATAGATTTAAGCGGGACCAATTCTCTTGAGCCTCAGGGAGCCGGAGAAAGTGGTTTCTTGCCTATTTAAGGTAGAAAACTAAAACGGGGTTATCAATGGTAATTGGCTTGGAAAAAATCATAAATCCTGCCGTCCATGTGCAGCAGTTACCGATAACTCCAAAACCTAATTCAGGAATCCAAATCTGTTTTAAGTGTCTGACTCAATCAGAGTTTCGGTCTAATCTAAATACAATTCTAAACTACATACAATTCAAATATAACTCCAATACAACATGAATCCATATATACCGGATATGAATATCAGAATACTATCCAATATCAACAAGACTTGATTTGACCGAATCATGGATATATATTGACTTGACTACATGAATATCTGTTTACATCCTTATCCGTTTACATGAACAATCTATACCATGGTCTCGGCAAGTCTTAGATCTACAAATCATTAAAATCAATACAAAATACATTACGGGGTTTTTAAAGGGGTAGACTGGTATGGAATGTGTTAAAATTAACACAATGATGGTCACTATAATACACCTAACCTGAACATCCATTTCCGTTGTCCCATGGGTTTTGACGGGGACTTGTACTCCATATACCTTAGTCTACGGAGCAAGTTGGACTACTCTCGTATACACTGGCACATTCTGTACCAAGGTAAAAACAACTACGTTAGCATAACAAACATACATTATACCGTTATATTCTCTTTAATTGTCCATTCTATTTCCTCTCTCTCTTTTGGGACTTACAGAGTTATTGTTCGCTGACGACATTCCTTTTCTCCTCTTTCTTTGGAATGTTGTCAGGATGACCCGACTCTCTGGAAATCGAGCCAAGCCAGGACGATTTAGAGCAGTTCATTGAGGACCTAGAGCTCTAGTTCACTTGTATATACTTTTACTTTCAGTTCATGCCATTGTTTAGGCATTACTTTCCAGTATTGTATTTGCTTTCTGTTGGGGTCGAAAATCGCACCCCGATTGACCAAGTCAAAATCAAGGTCAACCCCAAGCCATGTGGGCCCAAGCCCGGATCAAGTGGGCCCATGCCCAGGTCAAGTTCGAACATGAAGCGGCCGGCCCTCCTCTATGCCCAAAATGAAATCATGTAATAAATAATTTTTATGTAATTTTTTATGCATGAATGGGCATAGAGCCAAATTTTTGTAAAACTCATGGCTTATATGCAAAAAGAAATGGCACATGAGCCATGGGATGGGCAAAATACCATTTTTGTAAAGCCCAAGGGGCTATATGTAAAGTGTATAGCCTATAAAGGCCAAGATAATGAAAATATCTCAACAACTTTTTTTCTCTCTTAAAAAGAATCCAGATCTGTGATCTTCTCCTTCCTCAAGGTTCTAAAACCTTCTTCACTTTATGAATTAAATCAAGAGTTTTACTCTTTCTTTTCCAAAACAAAATAGTTTTCCACCACAAAACCCACAAAGGGGAGCTTAGATCGCCCACCAGATCTCAAAAAGAAGAGATTTTGAAAATCTCACATCTCTTGATCTTCAAGATCCTGCCAACAGAGGAGGAAGAAGGAGGCCCATCTCCGAAAACCCCATTTTTAGGAAGACCCTGGGCTACAAAGAAGAACCCCTTTCATCAACTCCAAAACATCTTAAGAGTTTAACTCCACTCTAAATCCTCTTTTGGGATGTTAAATCCCATTTTTGGGGCTAAAAGCCCATTTTCCTCGCCGGCGCCCAAGCGCCCGGCGCTCACGTGCCGGGCATGTGGTGTGCTTGCGCCCGAGCGCCCTGCGCTCAAGCACCCAGCGCCCACGTGCCGGGCACGTGGTGTGCTTCCGCTCGAGCGCCCAGCGCCCACGTACCGGACACGTGGTGCGCTAGCGCTCGAGCGCCCAGCGCTCGCGTGCTAGGCACGTAATGCACTGGCCCCACGCGTCCTTTGGGTGCTTTTTCCCCCCTTTTATATATATGTATACACACACACACATACTCCACGATACTGTCCCTGTTAGAAAAAAATTTCTAACGGGGCGCTGCCCCGCACCCAGCAAGGGGCCTGCTAGCCCCATTGACCCCCAGCCCGCTATCCAGGTAGCGGGACCCACATAAAAACTCTGCGGGGCCCCCGATACATCCAAAACCCCTTCAAAACACGACACTGTCCATCGAGTTCGCATGACCAGTTTAACCCGTCAATCGGAGGTTCCCTCGCTCCAAAGGCGGGGGGTAATTAACGGCAGCTTAGTCCACGGCTGCCGGAGATTCGGATCCCCACAATCAATAAACCCCAGCCTACCCTAGGCAAAGGGAATCTGTAATGCGCCTGACAAGCGTGCGCGTATTCCCATCTCAATAGGGTGACGAAAAACACCCTACAGGTTCTGGCACGCCCGGTGGGACCTATCTCTCCTCCCATATTTCGGGTTAAACGTTCATACGAACTCAATCAATATACATGCCTATATTTATACTAAAATAATGCTCTTTCATGCAGGTTTTCAAGCAATCACTTTTCAACAATGTCTCCAAGGACAATCTCAGCTCTCGACACAACTCCCATCTCCTACACGATGAAGATGGACGCCAGGACGGTCCTTTCGGCCAGTCTCGGACGATAATGGGAAGAGCCACCGCTACCATTTGGCTCTATTCTGTTCGTGTCAGCTAACGCCATCCCAGCTCCTCAAGCCCCGGTGACAGACAAACCGGTCTCGAAAGGCAAGAGGCCAAATGTGGTGGTCTCGAATGTGCCCCAACTAAAATGCAAGTCGGTGTTTGAACGACTCTCCTTGGCCCCAGCTGGGGGCAAGGCCATCAACACCAACAAAGCAACAAGGCCTCTCGTGCAAGCTCCGGCGGTGCCTCTGACAACTGCTCAATTGGGTTTCTTCTCTAAGCTCCCCATCACTCGGCCTATGGCGGCTTCCCGAAGAGCAGAAGCCTGCCAAGCGCTCAAGGCAGAGAAGCTAAGGCAGAACCGGCTCAGATACAGAGCCAACAAAAGGGCTAGGGCTCTGGCCATATTAAAATTTATGAATTTCCAAAGCCCGGACCGCTCCGCGAAACCAGCTGCCAGTGATGAAAGAATGGCTGAACGTGTTATCCACACCGTCTACATGGTGGGCACGCGTCCCAGCGATAACCTTTGCAGCAAAAGCAAGGATGAGGCCACCGCATCTCAAATCCAATCTGGTGTGAATATGGCTGCCACATTCCAAGACCAGCATCCTCCAGAGGGTGATGAAAATCCTCCCAGTGAGGCTGATAAGCAGAGAGATCCCTCGGTTCATGAAGAGTCAGGCTCGGAAAGTGAAGATGAGCCAACTTTCCATCCTAAGACCGTAGAGCAGCAACTTCTCCAGGAGCTCCGAAAGCAGCTCAGAAACAAAGACAAGGAGATGGCCAAGCTCTACTCAAAAATTGACGACTTGACAAACGTCGTCTTACAGCTCACGGCCCAACTTGCCTCTCAGCCGCCCAATCAAGCGCATGGTTCTACTCATGGACCGGGAAACGGTGTCCCGAGACAGCCGAAGCCTATTCCTTCAAATCCAAAGGCGGGTGGACCGCATGAAGGCCAGTCGTATCCTATCTTGGAAAATGTCTTGGCGGCCGATGACAGCAACCTGCTAACTCAAGATCAGATCATGGATTTGGTTGCCAACAAAGTCAAAACATTGGTAGCCGAAGCCGGAGAGCAAAAAGATGCCAGTAGTAGCGGGAGACCATATCCTACTCGGTACGATCTTGTGGAGTTTCCTACTGGCTATGTCGTCCCCAAATTTGAAAGGTTTGATGGGACGGGAAATGCGAACCGGCACATTGCCCAATTTAAAGCATCATGCGCAAATACTGGGGGCAATGATGCGCTCCTTCTCCATCAGTTTGTTAATAGAATCCATGTTCAAGCAAAGGTTCATAAGTGTCAGCGATAAAATCACCATTGCCGACCTCGTAAGGACAGAGCCAAAGAACAACGAACGCAACATGGATTTTATAGTCCGATGGCGCAATCTCTCTGTCAAATGTGAACCGCCATTAGAGCAAGACCAATCCATCAGCCTTCTTATAGAAAATCTGAAGGACTGGATGAAACATTTCATGTGCACCGCAGGCCTTAAAACATTCCAAGGGCTGACCAAAAAGGTCCAAACGTTGGAACGCTCAAAGCCCGAGTCCGCTCAGGATCTTCAGTTCACGAACAGACCGAAACCTTAGAGGGACGACAACCGAAAAGGCGGAAGTTCTAACAGCACCGATTCTCTAAATAAGCAGAGAGCGGGCGGAGCAAAAACTAACAAATCTCGAGAGCCAACTTTGGAGGAAAGAAGAAACAAGGTCTACTCATTCCGAAGGGACAAGGTCCACAAAATTTTTAAAGATGCTCTGAAGAATGGCCTGCGGCTACCAGAACCAAAAAGGCTAGGTGAAGCGAACAAGACTGATCATCCCAAATTTTTCTCATACCACCAAGTGCTGGGACAAACTATTGAAGACTGTTGCATCTTCAAGGATTGGGTCGAGCAACAATACAAGGCGGGAGAAATATCATTGTCCCCTGGCGTGTTAACAAACAATCAAGCTGCGACCGCCAATTTCATACAAACGGAGACCGAAGTCCTTCGGGGACCTGATTCTCTCAGACATCTGCCTTTCTCTAAACAGAGCAGACCAAGACGACAAGCTAAGAGCCAGGCGAGCAACATTGCCAATGAAGAAGCAACAGACGGGTACACAACCCATACGGTCTATATGATGGAGCTCAGAGGAACAAATCCTCCTACGCCTTATAGTCATGACGATAACGTGGCTGTTGCCATCCGACACCGGCTCAATCCAAATGATGAAGAGCCCGCTCAGGCCATTGAGCTAAAGGAACCCGTGGTTCATGCTGAATCAAGTTCAGGCGGTAGGGATGACCCCGTTGTCATACCCGGAACTATAAAACAAGCACTATTCCAATGGCTTCAAAGGCAACTTCAGGACAGGAATGAGAAGATGACCAAGGTCCATTCTAAAGTCGACGAGCTGGCAAATGCCGTGGCGGATCTCACGACCCAAGTCGCCCGATTGCAATTACAGCAAAATAAAATTTTGGTTCGTGAGCTAGGGATTGATATCCGGAAGCAGCCGACCGATGCTCCCTCTAGCCCGAGAGCGGAACACCTTTGTGATAAACGGACACGATCAGCCTCCAGTCCCTCCGATACGTACACTGAACGTGGTAAGAGGACAGTAGGCGAACCAAAGACTGATCGTCCTCAGGGTACAGCATCAGTAAGGGCACCTACTCTAATGGAGAGAAAGAAGAAAGTATATTCCTTCAGGAGGGATAAAGTCCGCGAAATATTCGTGGACGCCTTGAACAATGGTCTTCAACTGCCTATTCAAAAGAGGCCACATGAGATGAATATGACCGGCAATCCCGTATACTGCCCATATCATACAATGGTGAGTCATACCATTGAAGATTGCTATGTTTTTAAAGATTGGGTGGAGAACCAATACAAACTCGGGAAAGCCTCACAGTCGTCAGATGTACCGACAAGCCACAGAGCTACGGTCATCAACACAGCCTCGCCAAGATCAAAGTTCGAGGAGCTGGGATAAGCAAAGTTGACCACCACGTCGTTAAACTGGGAATAAACGACCACCACGTCGTTAAAATGGAACAATCGACCTCTAAGTCGTTAAACTGGGGATGTAAAAAAATTTGTGTAAATAAAAAAAAGGAATGTGTAAATAAATAAATAAAAAGAAAAGCCGAAATGATGGGGCAACTTGCAATAAAAATCAGCGAGTAAAAAAACGGTGAATGATGAGTCGCTCCTGGTACCATATTCCAGTGCAGCGATGCAGACGCCAACCAAAATCCAATTTCCCAAAATTCTTCCAGCCCTACGGGTGGTCCCCCAAATTGACTACCGTATACAATCCACGGACTCAAATAATTCTCGTCATACCCATGCCCCACCGCAATCACCAGTTACGCGGCTGATCTCCGCCCTCGAAACTATGCTCCATTGGGAAGGCCCACTCATGTGTCCTCACGATACATGAGGAAAACAAACCTTCGTGGGATCCTTACGACCCACAAAGGAAAAACACACTTGGGGGTCCTCACGACTCCTAAGGAGAAAATGCACTTACGGGATCCTTATAACTCGTAGGAGAGAAAATGCTTTTATGGGACCCTTACGGCCCATAAAATTGAAAAGCCTTAGGTGATAGGGATCTAAACCTATCTCCTAAGCCATCGCTCCCCAATCCCCAAGTGGCGAATGATGAGTCACTCCTGGTACCATATTCCGGTGCAGCGATGCTGACGCCAACCAAATTCCAACTTCCATACCCCAACGGCGGATGATGAGTCGCTCCTGGTACCATATTCCAGTGCAGCGATGCAGACGCCAACAAAATCCCGAAATTTTTCCGGCCCTACGGTCTGGATCATACATCCTGCAAAACCGTATACAATCCATGGGCGTAAACGACCCCTATCTAAAAAAAGGGGTATGTCCACAAGCAAAACGGGCACGGATGAAACCCGAAAGAGCTCCGTGAGTAAAAACAGCAGGACAGCCGGCGAGTTTGTGAAAACCCGAAAGGGCGCAAACTCATGAAAAGAGATAAAATGCACTCGCAAAGTCCTCTCGACTTTGTGAGGAGAAAATTCCCGCGTGAGATCCTTACGACTCACAAAGGAGCAACACACTTAGGAGTCCCCACGACTCCTAAGGAGAAAAAAAAACACCTACGGATCCTTTCGACTCGTAGGGAGAAAATGCTTTTATGGGACCCTTACGGCCTATAAAATTGAAAAGCCTTAGGTGATAGGAATTTAAACCTGTCTCCTAAGCCACTAATTCCCAAATCCTTCTGGGGCAAATGATGAGTTGCTCCTGGCATTATCCCAGTGCAGCAATACAGATGCTAAACAAAAACCAATTCCCAAATCCTCCCGGGGCAAATGATGCATTGCTCCTGGCATTATTCCAGTGTAGCAATTGCCAAACAAAAACCAATTCCCAAATCCTCCCGGGGCAAATGATGAGTTGCTCCTGGCATTATTCCAGTGCAGCGATGCAGATGCCGACAGAAAACCAATTCCCAAATCCTTCATGACAGATGATGATTCGCTCCCGGTACCATATTCCAGTGTAACGATGCTGATGTCAACTCGAATCAAACAAATCAAACCAACCAATTCCAACATCGACCTCTGTGTCAAACAACGACACTCCGTGCCGGGGATACGTCAACCAGCTGACACTCCGCCTCGGGGAAACGTCGACCAGTGACACTCCGTCTCGGCGAAACGTCCAACACAGACACTCCATACCGGGGAAACGTCCAATAGCGACACTCCGTCTCGGGAAAACGCCCAACGCAGACACTCCGTGCCGGGGACACGTCAACCAACAGACACTCCGCCTCGGGAAACGTCGACCAGCGACACTCCGTGCTGGGGGCACGTCTACCAAATTACTCCGGGCTAGAGAAATGTCTATCACAGACACTCCATCTCGGAGGCGTCAAGCATCGACCGTCCATGTCGTAAAAAGGGCAGTGCATCCCAAAAAGTGGGAACCAAAGCAAGTCGCCTCCACACGAAAGAAAATCCATCAATTTCATGCACACGACCCACATATGTGGTGTGCGTTTATTGATGGGGGCACTTTGTTAAGGTCGAAAATCGCACCCCGATTGACCAAGTCAAAGTCAAGGTCAACCCCAAGCCAAGTAGGCCCAAGCCCGGATAAAGTGGGCCCATGCCCAGGTCAAGTCCGAACATGAAGCGGCCGGCCCTCCTCCATGCCCAAAATGAAATCATGTAATAAATATTTTTTATGTGATTTTTTATGCATGGGCATAGAACCAATTTTTTGTAAAACTCATGGCTTATGTGCAAAAAGAAATGGCACATGAGCCATGGGATGGGCAAAATGCCATTTTTGTAAAGCCCAAGGGGCTATATGTAAAGTGTATAGCCTATAAAGGCCAAGATAATGAAAATATCTCAACAACTTTTTCTCTCTCTCAAAAAGAATCCAGATCTGTGATCTTCTCCTTCCTCAAGGTTCTAAAACCTTCTTCACTTTTTGATTTAAATCAAGAGTTTTACTCTTCCTTTTCCAAAAAAAAATAGTTTTCCACCACAAAACCCACAAATAGGAGCTTAGATCTCCCACCAGATCTCAAAAGAAGAGATTTTGAAAATCTCGCATCTCTTGATTTTGAAAATCTCGCATCTCTTGATCTTCAAGATCCTGCCAATAGAGGAGGAAGAAGGAGACCCATCTCCGAAAACCCCATTTTTGGGAAGACCCAGGGCTCCAAAGAAAAACCCCTTTCATCAACTCCAAAACATCTTAGGAGTTTAACTCCACTCTAAATCCTCTTTTGGGATGTTAAATCCCATTTCTGGGGCTAAAAGCCCCTTTTCCTTGCCGGCGCCCAAGCGCCCGAGAGCCTAGTGCCCAAGCGCCCGGCGCCCACGTGCCGGGCACGTGGTGCGCTAGCGCTCGAGCGCTCAGCGCCCACATGCCGGGCACGTGATGTGCTAGTGCTCAAGCGCACAGCGCTCGCGTGCTAGGCACGTGGTTCGTGACGTGTCCCAGATGATGCTCAATATCGGTGATCTCCCAGATCATGACACGTGGTTGGTGACGTGTCCCAGAATATGCAAGAAAGGGCCTACAGTGGCCGACCAGGCCGCTCCCATGCCCGTCCTACAACAAAGCTGGCTCGCCTCCGAGCCCCCAGCACAATTGGCCTCCTCGACCTCACAGCTCATCCCCGGGCTACTGCAGAACCAAGATATCTCGGCTCTCCCGCTCGTCCGCAAGCTCTCCCGCCGAACTCATCTTCCTCGGTCTCGTCAACCGACCGACGGCACTGCTCACAGGCGCAACCGCCATCCCGCGAATCTCGCCATGCATAAGATGTCCACCGGCCACATCCCACGTTCCACGCCATCACGAACCCCATTAACGAGCATGTCTCGCCATTAATGGGAGATCCCGCTCATCACGCGGGCGTGACGTTGGGAGCGTAACGGCCGGCGTGATTCTCACTCCTGCTGCCACCGCTATATAAACCCCTCCTTCAGACGGTTCAAGTAAGCAATTTTTACTCCACTAAGCCGTTACTCTGCTCGGATCTCCTCTCTAACTTGATCGTCGGAGGGTCCTCGGTGGTACAACCACCCCGGGACTTCCTTGCAGGTAACTCGGCGACAACCAACCTCAAACCCATTGAGATCCACATGTTTCAGGAGCCTACCTCCAGATCAAATCTCAGCCATCCATCACCGCCATCAGCAGATCAACGGAAGGCAACATCTGAAGGAGATCTACGCCTCCATCAGCTGGCGCCGTCTGTGGAAAACTAGATTCCACAAAAACAAAAGTTCGTCTTCCAATCTCAACTAAATGGCGAGCGGTCATCACGACGATCTAAGCACTAGCCGCCACCTCCCCCACAACGGAGGCACGGATGAATCTCCTCCTCCGAACGCCATCAACGCCCTAGCTGGCCGGATAAACCGACTCGTGTCCGTCGTGGAGGCGCTTATCCGCGTCCAAACGGCAGAGCCAAATCCCCAGGTCGCTGTTCCTCCACCTCGGGAAGACTCTGCTCGCGTCGGCACCGCCAACCACCGCCTCGCTACCTCCCACAGCCGCAGATCTCCCGGGCCAATACGTTCTGAGACCCGATGGGCGCTCCACAGTTCCATGTCGAGGTCCATCGCCAGAGCACCTCGCCCCGAGATCCTTCGCGCACCTGTCCCTCCCAAGGAGATTTCGGTCAGCTCGCCTGTTACCAGGCATGACCGACACCCCCTCCCTCGACGGGGTCACGCAGACGGGACTCGCCACGGCGGCTCAAAAACCACCTAGACGGGGGATCTAAGGAACCTCATTGAGAGGAACCGGGGCCGCGGCCAGACGCAGGCCTCCAACAGCAGAGGCCAAGGATCAGAATGCGCCGAATCGTTGGAGTACCACGACCGACTCGATGCCCTCAAGAAGAAGATCGAGAGTATGCATCGGGAAGGTCACCGCTCGAGTGACGGGGCTAAATATGCCGCCGACTCGCTCACCAAACCGTTCACCGAGGAGCTGCTCGCCGTGCACGTCTCCTCTCGTAACAAGCCCTCGAAGGTCTCCCTCTTCGATGGAAAATCTGACCCGAAGGACTACTTGGATGCATTCACCGCAGGAATGAGCTTCCAAGACAACTCCGATGCCGCCCAGTGCCGAGCCTTCCCGACCACTCTCATCCGATCGGGATAAGACTGGTTCCGAGGACTCGAGCCGCGCTCGATCTCGACTTTCGACGAGCTGGCCACCCAATTCCTAGGCCACTTCGTCGGGAACAGGCGGCAAAAGTGCACAGTTGACCATCTCTTCACGATCAAGAGCGGGGACAAGGAGACGTTCAAAGCATACGTCACCCACTTTTACAACGCCCTTCTCGAGGTCCCAGGGCACCGGGACGAAACGGTCATCATGGCACTGAGGTCTGGTCTTAGGCACAAGGAATGGTTACACTCCTTTGCATTGGCGCAACCTAAGACCATGGCTGAGGTAAAGGCCTAGACAGAGCGCGAGGTTCAGCTCGAATCCGAGGTGAACGCAAATCTCCCCCGGGCAGAGCAAGACGACCAGAAGAAAAGGGCAAGAGAAGAGAGAAAGGGACCTGACCGGCAAAATCCCTATCTCCCGAAGTTTCAGGAGTATACCCCACTCAACGTCTCCCAGACAGTGCTACTGGAGGAGAACAAGGGCGAGGGGTTCTTCAAGTTTCCCCCAATCCCGCGCATGGCGTCAAAGCGAACCCGGGGCCCCTACTGTGGTTTTCATAGGTCGCTAGACCACTCCACGGAGAGCTGTAAGGAGCTCCGAGACTACATCGAAGAGCTCATCCGTTCGGGGCACCTCGCAGCATACCTGAGGGATAAGCGGCAAGCTGGCCGCGAGCAGGGGGACGACCCCACAACGCCAGGGATCTAAGCCCTCACTAAGAGGCAGCCGAGTGGCTACCCCGCTCGGCTATCCCTGGCCGGTAGCTTCCCTACCCCACAACGCCAGGGATCTAAGCCCTCAACAAGAGGCGGCCGAGCGGCTATACCGCTCGGCTATCCCTGGCCGGTAGCCTCCCTACCCACAACGTCAGGGATCTAAGCCCTCGAAAGAGGCAACCGGGCCCGCCCTTGCTCGGTTATCCCTGGCCGGTAGCTTCCCTACCCCACAACGCCAGGGATCTAAGCCCTCACTAAGAGGCAGCCGAGCAGCTTCACTGCTCGGCTATCCCTGGCCGGTAGCTTCTCTACCCCCACAACGCCAGGGATCTAAGCCCTCACTAAGAGGCAGCCAAGCAGCTTCACTTCTCGGCTATCCCTGGCTGGTAGCTACCCTACCCCACAACGCCAAGGATCTAAACCCTCGCCAAAAGGCACCGGGCAGCTACCCTTCTCGGCCATCCTTAAGGACAAAAAGCCCTCGCCAAGAGGCACCGGGCAGTAACCCTGCTCGGCCATCCTTAGTAGGCCACTTACGGCCCCTCCCGCGCTAAGGATGAAAAGCCCTTGAAAGAGGCAACCGTGCCCGCCCTTGCTCGGTTATCCCTGGCTAGTAGCTTCCTACCCCAACAAGCCAGGGATCTAAGCCCTCGCAAGAGGGAACCGGGCCCGACCTTGCTCGGTTATCCCTGGCTGGTAACTCCTTACCAAACCAGGGATTAAAGCCCTCACCAAGAGGCACCGGGCAGTAACCCTGCTCGGCCAATCCTTAAGGATTAAAAGCCCTCGCAAGAGGCAACCGGGCCCGACCTTGCCCGGCTATCCCTGGCTGGTAGCTCCCTACCCCAACAAATCAGAGATCAAAGCCCTCACCAAGATCCACCGAGCAGCTACCCTGCTCGGCCCCTTCCTTAGTAGGCCATTAACGGCCCCTCCCGCGCTAAGGATCAAAAGCCCTCGCAAGAGGCAACCGGGCCCGACCTTGTCTGGCTATCCCTGGCCGGTAGCTCCCTACCCCAACAAACCAGGGATCAAAGCCCTCGCCAAGAAGCACCGACCAGCTACCCTGCTCGGCCCCATCCTTAATAGGCCACTCACATCCCTTCAAAGCCAGGGATCAAAGCCCTCGTCTAGAGGCACCGGATAGCTACCCTGCTCGGTCCATCCTTAGCAGGCCTTGCACGGCCCATCCCGCTCTAAGGAACATGACCTTACCAAGAGGCATCCGGGCTATCTACGTCTGCACAATCTCTACCTCGAATTCGGGGCCATGCAGATACCGCCTCCCCGTCGGTCTTTCGAACTTGGAAAGTGAACAGATTCAACTCGACGCGTAGTTGCTAGACGAAGAAACGACACAACACAAAGGCAATACCGTGCAAATACAAGTGTTTACCGACAAAGAAAAATACGACCACAAACATTACTGCAAAAAGTCTTTATTCGCAAATCAAAGTCTTTACAAGGGTATTGTCGACTCCCCAGCCTTACAAAATGCCCGGAGGCCTACAGAATTCCTGATGCAACAAAAAAAGAGAAGAAACAAGAAGACAATGGATTTCAGGCCTCAGGGCCAGGCGCGACCTCAGGAAACTCGACGTCTATCACGACTCGGGAGGCGTCCGGGGGCTCATCACCCATCACATCGACCTCGGCGTCGCCCTCGCCGGGAATCACTTCCACGGCATCGCCATCGGGGTTGTCCCCCTGCTCGTCATCCTCACGGGGATATTCAACTCAGAGCTCTTCGTCAGAAAACTCCGGCATCCGAGCCTTGACGGCGTCGAGGGCCTCATGCCAGATAGCGGTAGTGGCCGAGGCTAGAACGGTGTAGAAATGTTCCGACTTCTGGAAGTTCTCCACCGCCTTCGCCGCTCTGAGGTTGACTCACCTCGCTGCCTCTACCGCCGCCCCCAACTCCTTCCGGAGGGTGCTTGTCGGCCTCTTCATGGTGCCGACGAGCAACTCGGAGTCCTGAAGCTTGGCCTCGGTGATCTGGGCGGCCTCACGGAACCTTGCAACCTCCTGCTTCCCGGCAGCCACCTCCTGCTCCGCGGCCGCCACCGCCTGCTTCCCGGCCTCCACCTCGCCATCAAGGGCAGCGATCCTCGCCATCGCCGCCTACAGCTCCCGCTTTAAGCTCTCCCCCTGCGAGCAGAGCTCGCCCACGGCTCGCATCGCCGGGGCTATTTCATCCTCCTCCATCCGGACGACGAGAGCGACGTGCTGGAGGACCTGTAGAGATCAGAGGAGGGTCAGAAAGAAAGAGGGGCGCCAAGTCTCGCGAACGGCGAGACGCTGAGTGAAAAATCGAGTGAGGTGCGAGCACTAACCTGCACGACCTCTTGGGCGATGGACGCCATCTGCGCCTTAAGAGTCCCCCTAGGGACCTTGCCTCCGGCCGACCTCTCTATGTCGGACAGCACGCTGTCAGTGACCGAGAGCCCCGAGGGCACCTCAAAGTGGAGCCCCCCCTCGTCCACCAAGATCGGGGAGGCCAGGGTCCGTGGGACTGAGCGAGGGAACCTCTTGAGGGCCGGCGGCGAAGGGCTGGTCTCTGCTTCTGAAGCCGGGGCCTCCTTCCCCCGAACCCGCTTTCGGGTCGGCGCCTTGCTGGACCCCAGGCCACAATCCGCGCTCGAGTGCTGGGGCAGGGTGGCTGCTGGGGGAGCCGGTATCGATGTCTGACGAGAAGAGCTGGCCCCTCCGGCCTTCGACCCCTTCTTCGGCTTGCGCATGGCCGCTCGGAGGAGGCTCAAGTCCATGGGCTCTGCACAAGGCAAGATATAATGGAGTTAGCAACATAAACAAAAATAAAATTAGACACAAGCCCAACAGAACTCCTACGAGCTCCTAACTTACCGACGAAGTGGGCAGGGCTGAGCCCGGTCCAGCTAAGGGCCCGCTCAGAAAGCAGCACGTCAGCCCAGGAAATAGGCTCCTACCCCGCCACCCTCACCGCGTCTAGGTCATTGGACAGATTTCCCGGTCAGCACCTATCCCTAGACTACTGGATGGGTACGGGCCAGTCCTCGCCCTCTGGCGGCCCGACGAAGAAAAACTTCTTCTTCCAATCATGGATGGAAGAATGCAAGACGACAACTCCTGACCCAGCTACGCTGCCCCGTTGCTTCCTAAAAGAGAGGTAAACCCACCTCGGCTCGCCCGCGCGAGTTCCGAGGTGACTTTTGTAGACGAGAGAGGAGGCAAGGATAGACAGACTAAAGGGGACATCTGCAGCTTCAGCCGGACCAGAAACCCTAGGAGAATCCTCCAGGAGTTCGGCACTAGCTGGCCCAGGGCTAGCCCAAAGTAATTTAGCGCAGCTATGACCTCGGGAGAGAAAGGCAAGCGCATTCCGGCCCAAAGGGTTTCCAGGTACAAGGCAATCTCTCTACCCCGCACCTGATCTGCCCTCTCTCTTTCCTCGGCCAATCGTAGCATGTAGCCGGAAGGAATATTGAAACGAACCCGAGCGGTGACAAGCTCATCCTCATATCTCACTGAGGACGACGCACCATGGATGTCCGCCGCCACCGCTCCGGGAACCGCCCCAGACGCGCAACCCCGGGGAGAGGATCTGACCCCAACTTCCCGAAGGGGCTCCAACCCAGGGGAAGAATCCCTGGTATCTACCCCTACGACATCTACAAACTCCTCAAAACATGACATATGACCTGATGGGAAGAAATCCTCAAGAAGAGAAAACGCAAATCCGACCTAAAAGAGGAGAGCGCCGAGCTACAAGTTCAAGAACGAGTGAGATATGAAGAGAGATGAGCCCTGAAGGGGACCCCACCTTTATTTATAGCCACCGACGTCCTCATGCAACAGCGACGGTCAGCTCCCGCCAAAAAAAACTCTTCGCATTCAACGGCCACGATCGCTCCACCTGCCGCACGCGCATTGACTGGATCCCATCAGACGCCAGAAGCCTGCGGCCCGTCACGTCAGCCAACCAACGCCCGACACGTGTGTCGTCGCTTCAGCGAAAGTACGCACGATTCGGCCCACCCTCTTTAATGCAAAAGATCTCGCCCTGATTCGCTGGCATCATCCAGAAAATACAACGGATTGCCTTGGGACACGCTCGACGATACCTTCGAAAAGGAGCTCACCTCGGGTGACCCGGCAGACCACTCTCGACCCGACCCATTGGATGGTCGAGACAAGAGTGGGGGGCTAATGATGATACTCAATATCGGTGATCTCCTAGATCATGACACGTGGCTGGTGACGTGTCCTAGAGTATGCAAGAAAGGGCCTACAGTGGCCGACCAGGCCGCTCCCATGCCCGTCCTGCAACAAAGCTGGCTCGCCTCCGAGCCCCCAGCACAATTGGCCTCCTCGGCCTCACGGCTCGTCCTCGGGCTACTGCAGAACCAAGATACCTCGGCTCTCCCGCTCGTCCGCAAGCACTCCCGCCGAGGTCATCTTCCTCGGTCTCATCGACCGACCAACGGCACCGCTCACAGGCGCAACCGCCATCCCGCGAATCTCGCCATGTGCGAGATATCCGCCGGCCACATCCCACGTTCCACGCCATCACGATCCCCATTAACGAGTCTGTCTCGCCATTAATGGGAGATCCCGCTCATCACGCGGGCGTGACGTCGGGAGCATAACGGCCGGCATAATTCTCGCGCCTGCCTCGCCTGCTGCCACCGCTATATAAAGCTCTCCTTCAGATGATTCAAGTAAGCAATTTTTACTCCACTAAGCCGTTACTCTGCTCGGATCTCCTCTCTAACTTGATCGTCGGAGGGTCCTCGGTGGTACAACCACCCTGGGACTTCCTTGCAGGTAACTCGGCGACAACCAACCTCAAACCTATTGAGATCCACACGCTTCAGGAGCCTGCCTTCAGATCAAATCTCAGCCATCCATCGCTGCCATCCGCAGATCAACGGAAGGCAATATCTGAAGGAGATCTACGCCTCCATCAGTCCCCTTAAATTTATTCCTTTATTTGTTTACACTTAAAAAGGTGGGAATTGAAATCTCAACCATCCATATGACGGTGGATAACATGCTTCTACTTTTTTATCAAATGAGGATTCTATTGGAACCGCCCTCATAAAGACCGGATGAGTATAAGAAGCTCTCAACTCACTAGTTGACAAATAACATTTAGTAAAAGGTAGAAAGAAGAGAGAGGAAGGAGGTAACCTTAGTCTTTTAACAAATAAAAACATTTCCCATATCCTACACGGAAATAAGAATGAGCAATTCCATTCAAAAAAAAACTTGGATTTTGAATTATCAAAAAGAGGATAGCAATTCTCATTTTACTTATGTCACTTTCCAAAACTTGTGACTCTCATTTCTTGAAAACAAACAATGAAATAACAATTCCATCACTTTTTTATTTGGACAATGTTTTAGCCGCCACTTCTCAATTTTTTTGGAAAAATGTTTAAGCTACCGGGCTTGAAATCTTACCATAATCCACCTAAGATACAAATATCATGAGTCCACCGTTTGGCACCAGTATCTGGGTGTTGTAGGTTCTACCAAGGATGGATTTTGGTAGAATATAAAGCTGGTTGGCACAACATTACTTTTTTTCTTTTGGGCCACTCTCGGCAGAGAAACATCCCCTCGATGCTAAAATTTCGTGAAACACGCAAATTCCAAAACTTCTGCCAACTCTACTTCCCTAAATTAGCTATAAAAGATTTGGTCCCTTCCCCCAGATAGAAAGCAACAAACAAAATTGAAAGACTTTTTTCCCTCCATAGCCATTAGCCTTCTTGCATGCTAATATCATCCATCCCATCACTAGAGTGAACTTTCCCATGTTCCAAACCCTAGAGCAGTGGCCCTTTCCTCTACTCAAATCTCAAAAACCTTACCAACGATTCCACATTGCTTTCTCCCACAACTCTTCAAAGCCCTAAAAAGGGACCCAAGGAAGCTCCCATGTAACTTCCCTGTTCCTACGTTACAATTATTTCCCACGTACCTTGCAACTTCTTTGCATTGGCACCTCTCTCATTACTACAAATATGGCCCATCACTTAGCCAACTTCTTTCACAAACTGTCTTCTTCTTCTTCTTCTTTGCATTAATTATGGAATCCAATATCAAACCATCCAAATGGTTCTTCAACAAGGCATTCAAGATAAGCCTCCACGGCCTCCGAAGATCCAAGTCCGGCACCCTCGGCACCCTGCCGCCCTCTCCTCATTCCAGCAGGTATATATATGTCAAAATTTTAGTGAAATGCTTATCTGGCTAGGGCTTTTTGAGCCTATCCATTTTTCTCATAATAATAAGAATAAGAATAAAAAGAATAAGAATAATTTTTTTTATCTGGTTAGGGCATTAGTGAAATGTTTTATCTGGCTTGGGAATTTTGACCCTATTCAAGTCACAATTTCAATAGATTTATGTTGAATTTGAGTTGTTGCGCATGCTAGAAAACTATAAGGTATCTTTATAGCATTTTGAAACCTTATGATGATTATGTGATTCACCCTGAAACCTTAGAGGGGTTTGGTGAAATTTAGCCATATAAAAATCACCCTTAACAAACTTCTGCTTAAATTGAATTTTGAAATACTTGCATATTGTCCGGCCTCCAGTAGAGGCGGCGTCATCTTTTCCAAAATAAAATTTTTGAAAATATAATCATTAATTTCCGACATTAACAGGGTGATCAAGTTCCGTGAAGCCTTCCGTCGGTTCGACACGGATGGGGACGGAATGATATCGACCGAAGAGCTCCGCTCCTTCTTCGTCTGGGCAGGCGACACCGTCTCACCAGAGGAAGTCGAAACGGTGATGCAGGACCACGACTCCGACGGGGACGGGCTCATGGACTACGGCGACTTCTTGAGGTTGATGGAGATGGAAAGGAAAGGAGGAGAGGAGGAGGAGGATCTCAAGAGAGCCTTTGAGATGTTTGAAGTGGAGAAAGGGAGTGGCTGCATCACTCCCATCGGACTGCAGCACGTGCTTCGGAAGCTTGGGGAGGTTAGGTCACATGAGGAGTGTGTGGCCATGATTAGGGCTTATGATCTTGATGGCAATGGTGTGCTTGATTACCAAGAGTTTCATAGGATGATGGCTTGATTAATTATTAATTAAGTAGTTTTTGGTAAAGTTTTTGACTCGACTTGATTTGTGTTTTGGTGTTATGTGGCAAATGGCCTTCTCTTAAACTTAATCAACTAAGGTGATGATCAAGTTGAAAAAAGTTGTTTTGATTACATATTGGACGGTAGTTAATTAAGCCTACGATAAATTACTTGATGTTGTTTTCTTTTTCTTGATATTTATGGTTTTGGTTGTGCGGGTACAATTTATCAACACATTAATTGCATACGGGAAAACAAAACGATTGTGTAAAATATAAAGATATAGCCCAAACGAATATAATAATGATCATTAAATAACTAGCATTAGTAATAGAAAACAAAGGATGGTTTCTGGTTTGATCATTCAAATTAGTAAAGCTAGTTAAAAACCATATTAAGTTTTTAATTTATAGTGCTTTAAGCAAACATATATAAAAAGTTTTCAATGCTCAAACTATAATTAAATATATATCCTTACTCTAAATATTAAGCAACACAATACGTACGAATATATAAATCCCTGTTTCAATATCCAATGATATGTCATTTCTGTTCTGGGGCTCCCACAATCACCAAAAGAAGCTTCCTCAACTCAGCAGAGCAAACTTCCTTATTACCCTTGGCCTGAAATAAATATAAAAACAAAAATTAGCTCATATTAATATTAGATGGTTAAGTATAAACATTTTATGCCTCGATCGAAAACACTGTCTGAGAGAAACCGGAAAATGTGACGGAGCTGATTACAGTAATTTCTAGCCCATTTCTTGCAATTATTTCCACCATTTCAGCGAACCCCCGCGTTTATTCTTGTAACCCATCTTGACATGAAATCTGTTTCGTCCGATCGGAGTCAGCTCCACCGTTCCCTAATACCCATTTTAAGAAAATCAATATTGTTACAAGTTCTTCTTTTATTATTATTTTTTATAATTGGGTAGTCATAAACTTTTGTAAAGAAATTACAGGGCATTGGGAAATATCTAAAGCAGACATACTTTGAGAGCTTGATGCACTCGCTTTCTTTTCTCCGTATTCATCGTGCATATTTGAAAGCTCGAGATTAAGGTCGTAAATTTGGCTCTGAAGCTTATTAATGTAATCGATTGCATCGATGAGAGTTGATTCCTTGCTCATCTAAAGTAAGAACCATATATAGTTGTAAATAGATAAAATAGTACTGATAGTTTGCGACAGGAAAAGATGTAACTGTACTCTGCGTATATTTCATTTATGACCTATACTTACCAAATTGCAAGTTATGACTACTAAAATTATCAGTGAATTATTCATTCTTGTGTGCTGCTGAAAATAATGTAGAATTTTTTATAATTTAGATTATAGCATCTTTAATTATATTAAGCAGGAGCAGTACCAAGGATTCATGTACATAAAAAAATGTAGAATTTTTTTAGCATATTTCCAAAATGGATAAGTCATTACAAAAGAGAAGATATATAAGAATAAGGATTGTGAAATAATTCTCATTCCCATATGCTTGGAAGAAAAGGAAATCCAAAGATCTAAATTCTACGTCGACTACCGCGGAAAAGTTTTTATTTGATATCTAGGAGGAACCAAAGATTCTCATTTAACCGAACGACTACTTAATATTTTTGATGTTTTGTTAGGTACTACCTCATAGGAAGCTCAAAGTTTTTTAAGACATATATAGTAAAATGCCACAATCTATGTATTGATATTAGAATATGTACCTAATTAGGTAACTATAATTGAAGTCAGATACCATCCATAACATCCTTATCATATATATGTTTTAGGGTAAATTTTATAAAGTACTATCGATTTTTGAGATAACACCATTAAACTTTAAAAATACCATGAACCCAGGGTATTTTTGTCAAAAATGCCCTATTCAGTTCATGTTGGAGCTATTCCGACCATGCACATACAATGTCGTTTTGGGGTTATTTTCAATCCACCGGTGCCTTAAACGGGTTAACAAAACTAATATTTTAATACAACATTACGAGGGGTTCATGCTATTATAAAGCTCAATGGTGCTATCTTAAACCCCTGAAAATTCGATGATGTTTTATAAAATTTCCCCTATATTTTATATCCCATGAACTTTGAACGCCTACTTGGTCTGCACGGGCTTCAACTATATATGTTACTATCGTGCTTGGTCATCTACAGTTGATACTCTTTGCTGCAAGAATTGACGAAATTTTGGAATTTGTCATTATTGTCTAAAAGAACATAAACTAACAAAGAAAATAAAATGAAGAACCATTTGAATTAATCATTGCATTCTGAATTCGGACTTGGTACAATGGCTGAAACTAATTAGCTTTGAAAAGCAAAACCAATCCATACTCATCCAGTAGTGATGATGCACAATATCGGTGATCTCCCAGATCATGGCACGTTGCAGATGACATGTCCCAAAGCATGCAAGAAAAGGCCTGCAGTGGCCGACCAGACCACACCTATGCCGAGCAACCGCTGGCTCACCTATGAGCCCCCTGCATAACTGGCCTCCTCACCCTCACAGCTCATCCCCGGGCTACAGCAGAACCAAGATACCTCGGCTCTCCCGCTCGTCCGCGAGCTCTCCCTCCGAGGTCATCTTCATCGGTCTTATCGACCGACCAACGGCACCGCTCACAGGCGCAACCGCCATCCCGCGAATCACGTCATGCACGAGAAATCCGCCGGCCGCATCCTACGTTACACGCCATCACGATCCCTCATTAACAAGCATGTCTCGCCATTAATAGGAGATCCCGCTCATCACACGGGCGTGACGTCGGGAGCGTAACGGCCGGCGTGATTCTCGCGCCCGCCCTGCCTGCTGCCACCGCTATATAAACCCCTTCTTCAGACGGTTCAAGTAAGCCATTCTTACTCTACTAAGTCGTTACTTTGCTCGGATTTCCTCTCTAACTTGATCGTCAGAGGGTCCTCGGTGGTAAAACCACCCCGGGACTTCCTTGCAGGTAGCTCGGCAACAACCAACCTCAAACCTATTGAGATCCGCACGCTTCAGGAGCCTGCCTCCAGATCCAATCTTAGCCACCCATCGCAGTCATTAGCAGATCAATGGAGGGCAACATCTGAAGGAGATCTACGCCTCCATCAGCCGGCGCCGTCTGTAGGAACCCTTTGATTCCAGAAAAACAAAAGTTCGCCTTCCGATCTCCACCTAATGGCGAGCGATCATCACGACGATCCAAGCACCAGTCGCCGCCTCCCCGTCAATGGAGGCAGGGATGAACCTCCTCCGCCGATTACCATCAACGCCATCGCCGGCCGCATAGACCGACTCGCGTCTGTTGTGGAGGCGCTGATCCGCGTCCAAACGGCGGGGCAAGATCACCAAGTCGCCGCACCCCCGCCTCGAGATCAGAACCCATACCGGGAGAGGGAAGACTCCATCCGTGCCGGCACTGCCAACCATCGCCTCGCTACCTCCCCTGGCCGCGGGTCTCCCGGGCTGACATATGCAATAACTCAGTGGGCGCCGCCTCGTTTGGCTCCGAGGTCTTACGCCAGAGATCTTCGTCCCGAGTCTTGTCGCACCCATGTCCCTCCCGAGGCGGTGGCGGTCAGCTCGCCTGTTCGCAGGCATGACCAGCACCCCTCCCTCGACGGGGTCGCACACGCGAGACTCTCCACGGCGGCTCAAATACAACCCCACCGGGGGGCGTAAGGAATCTCACCGAAAGGAACCGAGGCTCGCCAAAAATCACGGTCATGACGGCGGGGGGTACGTCGGGTACCTACGAGACTCGGCGCCCCACACCAGCTAAGGAGGCCGACAGTCGCCCGAGGAAGAAGGCCAGGGAGACCGAGCCAATCACTTTTGACGACGGGGACCTTCACGGCATATCCCTTCCCCACAATGATCCCCTGGTGATTACGGCTCGGGTCCATCAATACGAGGTGCACAGGATCCTGGTCGACTCGGAAAGCTCGGCAGACATTCTCTTCTACGACTGCTTTCTACATATGGGGCTCACCGCGGTAGACCTGAAGCCGACCTCCCATGTCCTTTCAGGATTCACCAACCACTCCATCCCGGCGGAAGGGGTAATCACTCTACAGTTCAACGTCGGGGAGGCAGGCCGCATGCGGACAGTGCCGGTGGAATTCATCGTAGCAAGAATTCCATCGACCTACAACATCCTCCTCGGCCGCCCCACGCTGAACTCCCTCCGGGCCCAGATGTCGACCTACCACCTGGCGATGAAGTTTCCTCTCGACCAGGGAAGGATAGGTCAGGTCTATGGAGACCAACAAACTGCAAGGGTTTGCTTCACCGCAACATCCTCGTCGGAGAAGCCGGTCGACGATGTCGAGAAAGAGGGTAACATCAGGGGTTCTCTGGACACCCGAGACGAGCAAAAAGAGGTCCGAAAGACCCCGGTGGAACCTCTGACAGAGGTCCCCCTCGTAGAAGGGGACGACGAAAAACTCGTCCAGATCGAGTCGCTTCTGGCAGGAACTCAGCGAGATGACCCGGTACATTTCCTCAGAAATAACTCCGATGTGTTTGCCTGGTCGCCTGCTGACATGCCTGGGATCGACCCCAAGGTTATATCTCACAAGCTCGGGGTAAATCCTACGGCCAAACCCGTCAGACAGAAAAAGCGAACCTTCGCCCCGATCAAACAGAAGGCTATCGAAGACGAGGTAGATCGGCTCCTCACCGTCAACTTCATTCGGAATGTGCCCTATTCAGAATGGCTAGCTAACGTCGTCCTGGTCAAAAACTCAAATGGGAAGTGGCACAAGTGCGTCGACTTCACCGACCTCAACAAGGCCTGTACCAAAGACAACTATCCCCTACCTCGGATAGATCAGCTCGTCGACAGCTCGGCAGGCCACGAGCTATTGAGCTTCATGGATGCCTTCTCCGGCTACAATCAGATCCGCATGAATCCAGCAGACGAAGATCTCACCGCATTCACAACGGACCGGGGGGTATACTGCTACAAGGTGATACCCTTTGGACTCAAGAACGCCGGGGCCACGTACCAACGGTTGGTCAACCGCATGTTCAAGCCACAAATCGGCAGGAACATGGAAGTTTACGTCGACGATATGCTCGTCAAATCAGTCCCATCGACCGAACATTCCACGGACCTGGGCGAGGCCTTCGAGGTACTCCACAAGTTGAAAATGAAACTGAATCCCGCCAAGTGCGCATTCGGGGTCACCGGGGGAAAATTCCTCGGTTTCATGGTCACCCACCGTGGGATCGAGGCTAACCCGGAAAAAATCGACGCTATCCTCAACATGGCCGCGCTCAAGACCAACGTCGAAATCATGCAACTGACAGGGCGGGTAGCCGCTCTGAGCCATTTCATAGCGAGATCTGGGGAAAAGTGCTTCCCATTCTTCAAAGCTCTGAAGAAAATCTTGAGGTTCGAATGGTCCGAGGAGTGCCAGATCGTCCTCGACCAACTAAAGAGACACCTTGCGACGCCGCCGCTGCTAACTCGACCAGTTGAAGGGGACGAGCTCTCACTATATCTGGCGGTATCCGGTCAAGCAATAGGCTCGGTGCTCGTACGAGAGGTCGACGGAGCGCAGAAGCCGGTGTACTACGTGAGTCACATCTTTAAAGACGCAGAGACGAGATACCCAGCCATAGAGAAGATTGTCTTGGCGCTCGTTGTGACCTCAAAGAAGCTACGGCACTACTTCAGGCGCACACTATCCCCATCCTCACCGAGCGCCCGCTGGGGGTTATCCTAGCTTCGCCTGAGTCCTTAGGCCGCTTAGAGAAATGGAGGTGGGAGCTGTCCCAGTTTAACATAAAATATCGCCCGAGGCAGGCCATCAAAGCATAAGCCCTACCCGATTTTATTGTCGAGTGCACTATCCCAGGCAAGGAACCGGAGTCCGTACCTCCCCTCGCGGCCCAACGACCAATCGGGGGGAGACCCGACTCGGTCCCTGAGTGGGTCATTTACGTCGACGGGTCCTCAACCGAGGAAGTCTATGGCGTCGGCCTCATCATTCGGGGCTCAAACGAGGCAGAAATGGAATATTCTCTAAAGCTTGAATTCAAGGCCTCAAATAACGCGGCAGAGTATGAGGCCCTGCTGGCCGGACTTCGCATGGCCTCCGGGCTGGGGCTGAGGACAATTCGAATCCGCAGTGACTCAGCCCTAGCCGTTGGCCAAGTGACCGGCCACTTCGAGGCTCAGGAACCACTAATGGTAAAATATCTGGCCGAGGTAAGAAAACTTCGGAAGAACTTCGACGAAGTCCAGATAGAGCAAATACCCAGGCAGCTCAATGCCTAAGCCGATGCCCTGAGCAAGCTGGCTACGTCCTACTCGGCCAATAACAAGCGCTCTATCCTCTTCGATACCTTGCAACAGCCCAGCGTGGAAGACGGGGCGACAATACTTCATGTGTATACAGCGCAGGAAGATGACCGGGACTGGAGGAGACCCCTCGTGGAATTCCTAAAGGATGGTACACTCCTAGAAGATCGGGAGCAGCCCGCCGTCTCCGGGCCAAGGCCCGTCACTTCGTCTGGAGCAATGGGAACCTTTACAAGAAATCCTTCACCCAGCCCTTGCTCCGGTGCGTCGACCCCCACGAAGCCGACTACGTCCTCCGTGAAATCCATGAAGGGGTCGCGGCGTGCACCAAGAGGCCCGAACCTTAATCCAGAAGGCATTGCTCCAGGGGTACTACTAGCCCACTATTCACGGAGACGCCCAGAAGCTCATCAGGAGATGCAAAAGTTGCCAGCTCCACGGAAGCATACCTCGCCTTCCGGAAACTGAGCTGACCGCTTTGACCTCCCCATGGTCATTCGCCCAGTGGGGATTAGACATGATAGGCCAGCTCCTGACCGGCACGGGAGGACACAAGTATATCTTCGTCGCAGTGGATTACTTCACGAAGTGGGTCGAGGCCGTCCTCATCAGGAAATCGGACACCGCCACGACCATAAAGTTCCTGCAGAAGTTCCTGCAGAATAACTTGATACTCCGATTCGGCATCCCGAGGTGTATCATCACCGACCACGGGACGAACTTCGAAAACAAGAAAGTGAAGGATTTCTGCAACGAATATCATATCCTCATGAAGTTTGCCGCGGTCGCACATCCCCAATGTAATGGGCAGGCCGAAGTTGCTAATCGCGATGTCCTCCGAGGTCTCCGAACCCGCCTAGAAGGACGCCAAGGCAGTAGGGTCAAGGAATTGCCCCGGGGCTTATGGGCCCTGCGCACGTCAAAGAAAACCCCTACCGGGGAAACTCCTTTCAGCCTCTGCTACGGGACCGAGGAAATGGTCCCAACGGAGATCGGGCCACCCAGCCACCGGGTCGAACACTTCGACGACGAAGCAAACACCACGGCACTACGGACCAACTTGGACATCTTGCTGGAGAAACGAGACCAGGCTCAAATCAATGCTTCCGCCTATTGTTGGGGTAAAAATTTACACCCCCATTGACCGAATCAAAGTCAAGGTCAACCCCAAGCCAGGTGGGCCCAAGCCCAGGTCAAGCGGGCCCATGCCCAAGTCGAGCCCGCGGCCAGCCTCCTCCATGCTAAAATATAGATCATGTAATAAATATTTTTTTTGTAATTTTTTATACATGAATGTATGCAAAATGGGCATAAAGCCAATATTTTATAAGCCCATGGCTTATGTGCAAAAATGAAATGGCACATGAGCCCTGGGATGGCAAAATGCCATTTTGTGAAGCCCAAGGGGCTATGTGTAAAATGTATGGCCTATAAAGGCAAAAGATAATGAAAATATCTCATAACTTTTTCTCTCTCCAAAAAAAAGTTTCAGAGCTGAGCTCTTTCCTGCTTCTTCTCCAAGGTTCCAAAACCTTCTCATTTCTTTTGAATTAAATCAAGAGTTTTACTCTTTCTTTCCCAAAACTAAGTGGTTTTCCACCACAAAACCCACAAAGGGGAACTCAGATCTCCCATCAGATCTCAAAAAGGAGTGATTTTGAAAATCTCCTACTTCTTGATCTTCAAGATCCGGCCAAACAACAGGAGGAAGAAGAAGAACCCCCTTTATCAGCTTCAAAACATCATAGGAGTTTAACTCCATACATATATACATAATAAATATTTCATTTCTGAAGCACAGCTTCTGTTTCTTAGGCTAAAAGCCTCTTGTCCTCTCTAGCGCGCAGCGCAAGTGCGCAAAGCGCCCGCGTGCCGACACGTGGCGCGCGCGCTTGCGCAAGTGCGCAAAGCGCCCGCGTGCCGACACGTGGCGCGCGCTTGCGCACCTGCGTCGCAACGTGCTCTTGCGCAAAGCGCCCGCGTGCCGACACGTGGCGTGCGCGCGCTTGCGCACCTGCGCGCAGCGCTCTTGCGCAAAGCGCCCGCGTGCCGACACGTGGCGCGCGCGCTTGCGCACCTGCGCGCAGCGCTCGTGCGCAGCGCTCATTGCGCAAAGCGCCCACGTGCCGACACGTGGCGCGCTTGCGCCTGAGCGCACAGCACCTAAGCGCACAGCGCCCAAGGCGCTGCCCCGCACCCCGCAAGGGGGCTGCTAGCCCCCTTGACCCCCAGCCCGCTATCCGGGTAGCGGGACCCCCGTAAAAACTCTGCGTGGCTCCCGATATATCCAAAACCCCCTTTCAAAACAAAACACATGTACACTGCACATTGAGTTCGCATGACCAGTTTAACCCGTTAATCGGAGGTTCCCTCGCCCCAAAGGCGAGGGGTAATTAACGGCAGCTTAGTCCGCGGCTGCCGGAGATTCGGATCCCCACAATCATTAAACCCCGGCCTACCCTAGGCAGGGGGAATCTGTAGTACGCCTGACAAGCGCGCGCGTATTCCCATCTCAATGGGGTGACGAAAAACACCCTACAGATTCTGGCACGCCCGGTGGGACCAATCTCTCTTCCCATATTTCGGGTTAAGCGTTCATGCGAACTCAATCAATGTATATACCTGTATTCATACTAAAAATAATGCTTTTTCATGCAGATTTTCAAGCAATCATTTCTCAACGATGTCTCCAAAAATCTGCTCAGCTCTCAACACGGCTCCCGTCTCTTACACGATGAAGATAGACTCCAGGACGGTCCTCCCGGCCAGTCTTGCGCGACAATGGGAGGAGCCGCTGCTACCATTCGGCTCTATCATGTTCATGCCAGTTGGCGCCATCCCAGCTCCTCAAGCCCCGGTGGCAGACAAACCGGTCTCGAAAGGCAGGAGACCAAATGTGGTGATCTCAAGGGCGCCCCAACCCAAACGCAAGTCGGTGTCTGAACAAATTTCCTTGGCCCCAGCTGGGGGCAAGGCCATCAACACCAATAAAGCTACAACGCGTCCTGAGCAAGCTCCAGCGGTGCCCTTGACCACTGCTCGATCGGGTGTCTTCTCTAAGCTCCCCTATGATCAACTCACAATGGCTTCCCGGGTAGCAGATGCCCGCCAAGCCTTCAAAATTGAGAAGCTGAGGGAGAAAAGGCTCAGATATAGAGCCAACAAAAGGGCTAGGGCTACTGCCAGGCTAAACCTCATGAGGTTCGAAGAACAGGGTTACCCCGCCAAAGATGAGGGGATGGCTGAATGTGTTATCCACACTGTCTACGTGGTGGGCACGCGCAGCAAGAGCAAGGACGGGGCTACCACATCTCAAATCCAATCTGGCTTGAATGTGGTTGCCACTTCCCAAGAGCAGCCGCCTCCGCTGGATGATGAAAACCCTCTCGATGAGGCTGATAGGCAGAGAGAGCCCTCAATTCATGAGGAGTCAGGCTCGGAAAGCGAAGATGAGCCAACTTTCCGTCCTAAGACCGCAGAGCAGCAACTTCTCCAAGAGCTCCGAAAACAGCTCAGAAGCAAAGATAAGGAGATGGCCAAGCTCTACTCAAAGATCGACGACTTGACAAATGTCGTCTTACGGCTTACGGCCCAACTTGCCTCTCAGCCGCCCAATCAAGCACAGGGTTCAGCTCATGAACCGGGAAACGATGTCCCGAGACAGCCAACGCCCGTTCCCTCAAATCCAAAAGTGGGCAGACCGCATGAAAATCAGTCGCATCCTATCTCAGCAAATGTCTTGGCTACCGATGACAGTAGCCCGCTAACTCAAGATCAAATCATGGATTTGGTTGCCAGCAAAGTCAAAACATTGGTGGCCGAAGCCGAAGCGCAAAAAGATATCAGCAGTAGTGGGAGACCATATCCTGCTCAGTATGATCTGGTAGAATTTCCTAGCGGCTATGTCATCCCCAAATTCGGAAGATTCGATGGGACGGCAAATGCGAATCAACACATCGCCCACTTCAAAGCCTCTTGCGGGAATACTGGGGGCAATGATGCGCTTCTCCTCCGCCAGTTCGTTAATAGCTTGACCGATGTTGCTTTCGACTGGTACGCGAGCATACCGGATGGCTCCGTTACTACTTTCATCCAAATGGAATCTTTGTTTCGACAAAGGTTCATGAGCGTCAGCGATAAGATCACCATTGCCGAGCTCGTAAGAACCAAGCCCAAGAACAACGAAAGCAGCACGGATTTTATAACCCGATGGCGCAATCTCTCCGTCAAATGCGAACCGCCGATAGAGCAGGACTAATCTGTCAGTCTCCTCGTCGGAAATCTCAACAATTGGATGGCCCCGTTTCTATGCACCGCGGGTCTCAAAACATTCCAAGAGCTGACCAGAAAAGTCCAGATGCTGGAGCGCTCAAAACAGGAGTCCTCCTCGGATTCCCAAAACAACAATAGGTCCTGGAGAAACCGAAAGGACGATAATCGCAAAGGCGGAAACTCCGATGATTCTGAATCTTTCAACACTTCGGCTAACCGAAATAAGCAAGGGATGAGCGGGCCTAGCGCCAACCAGCCTCGGAAGCCAGTGTTCGGAGAGGGAGGAGAATCTCCACTGAAAGAGAAGCTGGATAAGGTCTATTCCTTCAGAAGGGACAAAATCCGTAAAATATTCAAAGACGCCTTGAAGAACGGTCTACAACTGCCAGAGTCAAAAAGACCGCAGGAAGCAAATAGGACCGACGACCCCAAATACTGCCCCTATCACAGAGTGATAGGTCATGCCATTGAAGACTGCTTCGTCTTCAAAGATTGGGTCGAAAAGCAATACAAGGCAGGAGAGATAGAACTGTCCAAAGGCGTGTTAACAAACAGTCAAGCTGCAACCGCCAATTTCATACAAACGGAGACCGAAGTTCTTCGTGAAATCGATTCTCTCAGGCATCTGCCTTTCTCTGAAAACAATCGACCACCACGTCATTAAACTGGGAACAATCGACCTCTAAGTCGTTAAACTGGGAATGTAAAAAAAAATGTAAATAAAAAAATGTGTGTAAATAAAAGAAAAATAAAGAAAAGCCGAAATGATGGGGCAACTCGCAATAAAAATCAGCGAGTAAAAATGAAAATGAAAATAAAGCCGAAATGATGGGGCAACCGCGAATAAATAGCCGAAATGATAGGACGATCGCGACCTTCGCGATAAGAAAAGCTGAAATGATAGAGCAATCGCGGTAAAACAAAAACAAAAAAAAACAACAAAACAAAGCAATGGTGAATGATGAGTCGCTCTTGGTACCATATTCCAGTGTAGCGATACTGACGCCAAAAAAAATTCAAATTTCCAAAATTCTCCCAGCCCTACGGCCAGTCCCCAAATTGACTACCGTATACAATCCACGGGCTCAAATAATTCTCAGTATACTCATGCCCCACCGCAACCACCAGTTACGCGGCTGGTCTTCGCCTTTGGAATTATGCTTCATTGGAAAGACCCACTCATGTGTCCTCACGATGTATGAGGAGAACAAACCTTCGTGAGATCCTTACGACTCACCAAGGAAAAACACACTTAGGAGTCCTCACGACTCCTAAGGAGAACATACACCTGCGGGATCCTTACGACTCGCAGGGAGAAAATGCTTTTATGGGACCCTCACGGCCCATAAAATTGAAAAGTCTTAGGTGATAGGGATCCAAACCTGTCTCCTAAGCCATCGCTCCCCAATCCCCAAGTGGCGAATGATGAGTCGCTCCTGGTACCATATTCCAGTGTAGCGATGCAGACGCCAACCAAATTCCAAATCTCATACAAACGGCGAATGATGAGTCGCTCCTGGTACCATATTCCAGTGCAGCGATGCAGACGCCAACAAAGTCCTGAAATGTTTCTGGCCCTACGGTCTGGATCATACATCCTGCAAAACCGTATACAATCCACGGGCGTAAAACAATCCCGATCTCTCCAAAAAAAAAGGAAAAGAAAAAAAAGAAGAACGGTATGTCCACAAGCAAAACGGGCACGGATGAAAACCCGAAAGGGCTCCGTGAGTAAAAACAGCAGGACTGCCGGCGAGTTTGTGAAAACCCGAAAAGGCGCAAACTCGTAAAAAAAAAAAAAAAAGAAATGAAATGCACTCACAAAGTCCTCTTGACTTTGTGAGGAGAAAATTCCCGCGTGAGATCTTTACGACTCACAAAGGAGCAATACACTTAGAAGTCCCCACGACTCCTAAGGAGAAAATACACCTACGAGATCCTTTCGACTCGTAGGGAGAAAATGCTTTTATGGGACCCTCACGGCCCATAAAATTGAAAAGCCTTAGGTGATAGGAATCTATACCTGTCTCCTAAGCCACCAATCCAAATCCTCTCGGGGCACATGATGAGTTGCTCCTGGCATTATTCCAGTGCAGCAATGCAGATGCCAACCAAAACCAATCCCAAAATCCTCTCATGACAAATGATGATTCGCTCTTGGTACCATATTCCAGTGTAGCGATACTGATGTCAACCCAAATCAAATCAACCAACAAGCTCTGCGTCGGAATCATGCTTCGTCTCAGAATGTGCACCCCATGTCGAAATGATGGTTCGCCTCGGTGTATCTGCCTTCCCTGTCAGAATTATGCTTCGGCTCGGAATCAACCAACGACCTCCCCGTCGGAATTATGCTCCGCCTCGGAATCAAATCAACCAACCAGCTCTGTGTCGGAATCAAGCTTCGTCTCAGAATGTGCACCCCGTGTCGAAATGATGCTTCGCCTCGGTGTACCTTCCTTCCCTGTCGAAATTATGCTTCGCCTTGGAATCAAGTCAACCGACAAGCTCTGCGCCGGAATCATGCTTCGCCTCAGAATGTACCCAATGTCGAAATCATGCTTCGCCTCGGAGTATTTATCTTCTCTGTCGGAATTATGCTTCGCCTGGGAATCAACCTCCGCATCGAAATTATGCTTCGGTTAGAATGTCTGTCACCCTTCGGAATGATGCTCCGAATCCTGGAATTATGCTCCGCTCATCGGAATGATGCTCCGATCCTTGGAATTATGCTCCGCAAATTGGAATGATGCTCCGCTCATCGGAATGATGCTCCGATCCTTGGAACCATGCTCCGCTCTTCGGAAAGATGCTCCGAACTCTGGAATCATGCTCCGCCCTTCGGAATGATGCTCCGAATCCTGGAATTATGCTCCGCTCATCAGAATGATGCTCCGATCCTTGGAATTATGCTCCGCAAATTGGAATGATGCTCCGCTCATCGGAATGATGCTCCGATCCTTGGAACCACGCTCCGCTCTTCGGAAAGATGCTCCGAACTCTGGAATCATGCTCCGCCCTTCGGAATGATGCTCCGAATCCTGGAATTATGCTCCGCTCATCGGAATGATGCTCCGATCCTTGGAATTATGCTCCGCTCATCGGAATGATGCTCCGAACCCGTGGAATCATGCTCCGCTCATCGGAATGATGCTCCGATCCTTGGAATTATGCTCCGCAAATTGGAATGATGCTCCGCTCATCGGAATGATGCTCCGATCCTTGGAATGATGCTCCGCTCATCGGAATGATGCTCCGATCCTTGGAATTATGCTCCGCCCTTCGGAAAGATGCTCCGAACTCTGGAATCATGCTCCGCCCTTCGGAATGATGCTCCGATCCTTGGAATCATGCTCCTCCCTTCGGAACGATGCTCCGAATCCTGGAATCATGCTCCGCTCTTCGGAAAGATGTTTCGAACTCTGGAATCATGCTCCGCCCATCGGAACGATGCTCCGATCTCTGGAATTATGCTCCGCCCATCGGAACGATGCTCCGATCTCTGGAATTATGCTCCGCTCATCGGAAAGATGCTCCGACCCTGGAATTATGCTCCGCGCTTCAGAATGATGCTCCGATCCTCGAGAATCATGCTCCCCGGGATGATGCTTCGCCTCCGGAATGATGTTCCACCTCGAAGTTTAGCTTCAAGATCCATCAATTTCATGCACACAACTCAAATGTGCGGTGTGCATTTATTGATGGGGGGCACTTTGTTGGGGTAAAAATTTACACCCCCGTTGACCGAGTCAAAGTCAAGGTCAACCCCAAGCCAGGTGGGCCCAAGCCCAGGTCAAGCGGGCCCATGCCCAAGTCGAGCCCGCGGCCAGCCTCCTCCATGCTAAAATATAGATCATGTAATAAATATTTTTTTTGTAATTTTTTATACATGAATGTATGCAAAATGGGCATAAAGCCAATATTTTGTAAGCCCATGGCTTATGTGCAAAAATGAAATGGCACATGAGCCCTGGGATGGCAAAATGCCATTTTGTGAAGCCCAAGGGGCTATGTGTAAAATGTATGGCCTATAAAGGCAAAAGATAATGAAAATATCTCATAACTTTTTCTCTCTCCAAAAAAAAGTTTCAGAGCTGAGCTCCTTCCTGCTTCTTCTCCAAGGTTCCAAAACCTTCTCATTTCTTTTGAATTAAATCAAGGGTTTTACTCTTTCTTTCCCAAAACTAAGTGGTTTTCCACCACAAAACCCACAAAGGGGAACTCAGATCTCCCATCAGATCTCAAAAAGGAGTGATTTTGAAAATCTCCTACTTCTTGATCTTCAAGATCCGGCCAAACAACAGGAGGAAGAAGAAGAACCCCCTTTATCAGCTTCAAAACATCATAGGAGTTTAACTCCATACATATATACATAATAAATATTTCATTTCTGAAGCACAGCTTCTGTTTCTTAGGCTAAAAGCCTCTTGTCCTCTCTAGCGCGCAGGGAAAGTGCGCAAAGCGCCCGCGTGCCGACACGTGGCGCGCGCGCTTGCGCAAGTGCGCAAAGCGCCCGCGTGCCGACACGTGGCGCGCGCTTGCGCACCTGCGCGCTTGCGCAAGTGCGCAAAGCGCCCGCGTGCCGACACGTGGCGCGCGCGCTTGCGCACCTACGCGCAACGTGCTCTTGCGCAAAGCGCCCGCGTGCCGACACGTGGCGCGCGCGCGCTTGCGCACCTACGCGCAACGTGCTCTTGCGCAAAGCGCCCGCGTGCCGACACGTGGCGCGCGCGCGCTTGCGCACCTGCGCGCAGCGCTCTTGCGCAAAGCGCCCGCGTGCCGACACGTGGCGCGCGCGCTTGCGCACCTGCGCGCAGCGCTCGTGCGCAGCGCTCATTACGCAAAGCACCCACGTGCCGACACGTGGCGCGCTTGCGCCTGAGCGCACAGCGCCTGAGCGCACAGCGCCTAAGGTGCTGCCCCACGCATCCTTTGGATGCCTTTTCCCTTTTTTATATATATATATAACATATGCATACACATGTACAGATACATACGCTCTACAATACTGTCCTCCTCAAAATTTTTTGGGCCGGGGCGCTGCCCCGCACCCCGCAAGGGGGCTGCTAGCCCCCTTGACCCCCAGCCCGCTATC
Organism: Agapanthus africanus; assembly: GCA_030015575.1. Taxonomy (NCBI): domain Eukaryota; kingdom Viridiplantae; phylum Streptophyta; class Magnoliopsida; order Asparagales; family Amaryllidaceae; genus Agapanthus; species Agapanthus africanus. The sequence continues at coordinate 400,159,645 of CM057349.1, read as the reverse complement.
CGGGTAGCGGGACCCCCGTAAAAACTCTGCGTGGCTCCCGATATATCCAAAACCCTCTTTCAAAACAAAACACATGTACACTGCACATTGAGTTCGCATGACCAGTTTAACCCGTTAATCGGAGGTTCCCTCGCCCCAAAGGCGAGGGGTAATTAACGGCAGCTTAGTCCGCGGCTGCCGGAGATTCGGATCCCCACAATCATTAAACCCCGGCCTACCCTAGGCAGGGGGAATCTGTAGTACGCCTGACAAGCGCGCGCGTATTCCCATCTCAATGGGGTGACGAAAAACACCCTACACCTATCAGCAGCAAACCGCCCGATACTACAACGCGCAAGTCAAACGACGCTCCTTCAAGGCCGGAGATCTAGTCCTATGGCGGAACGAGTTCGTCGATCAAGGAAGACTGCACAAGTTTTCCCCAAAGTGGGACGGCCCTTTCCTCGTCTCCGAGATACTTCCCGGCGGAGCTTACCGCTTGTTGGGGTCAAAATTTGCACCCCAGTTGACCGGGTCAAAGTCAAGATCAACCACAATCTAGGTGGGCCCAAGCCCTGATCAAGTGGGATCATGCCCGAGTCGAGCCCAAACATGAAGCGGCCGGCCTCCCCCAAGCTGAAATAAAAAATCATGTAATAAATAATTTTTATGTAATTTTTAATGCATGAATGAGCATAAACCCAAATTTTTGTAAAGCCCATGGCTTATGTGCAAAAAGAAATGGCACATGAGCCATGGGATGGCCAAAATGCCATTTTGTAAAACTCTGCGGGGCCCTCGATATATCCAAAACCCCTTCAAAACACGACACTGCACGTTGAGTTCGCATGACCAGTTTAACCCGTCAATCGGAGGTTCCCTCGATTCAAAGGCGAGGGGTAATTAACGGCAGCTTAGTCCGCGGCTGCCGGAGATTCGGATCCCCACAATCAATAAATCCCAGCCTACTCTAGGTAGGGGGAATCTGTAATGCGCCTGACAAGCGCGCGTATATTCCCATCTCAATGGGGTGACGAAAAACACCCTACAGATTCTAGCACGCCCGGTGGGACCTATCTCTCCTCCCATATTTCGGGTTAAACTTTTATGCGAACTCAATCAATATACATATCGATTGCCTGTACTGAAATCATGTTTCTATTTGCAGGGGTTAACAATTTTCAGTTGCCATCTTCAAACGCAAGTCGGTATTTGAACGACTTTCCTCGGCCCCAGCTGGGGGCAAGGCCATTAACACCGACAAAGTAATAAGGCATCTCGGGCAAGCTCCAGCGGTGTCCCTGACAACTGCTCAATCGGATATCTTCTCTAATCTCCCCGTCAAAGGACCGCCACGTCGTTAAACTGGGAACACCAATCGACCACCACGTTATTAAACTGGGAACAGCTGACCACCATGTCATTAAACTGGGAATAATCGACCTCTAAGTCGTTAAACTGGGAATGTAAAAAAAATGTGTAAATGAAAAAAATGTGTAAATAAAAAGAAAGAAAAAAGAAAAAAGCCGAAATGATGGGGCAACTCGCAATAAAAATTAGCGAGTAAAATAAAGATGAAAAATAAAGCCGAAATTATAGGGCAACCGCGAATAAATAGAAGAAATGATAGGGCAATCGCGACCTTCGCGATAAGAAAAGCTGAAATGATAGAGCAATCGCGGTAAAACAAAGAAAATACAAAAACAAAAAAAAAACACAAAAAAAACGGCGAATGATGAGTCGCTCCTGGTACCATATTCCAGTGCAGCGATGCAGACACCAACCAAAATCCAATTTCCCAAAATTCTTCCAGCCCTACGGCCAGTCCCCAAATTGACTACCGTATACAATCCACGGGCTCAAATAATTCTCATCATACCTATATCCTATCACAATCACCAGTTATGCAGCCCGTCTCCGCCTTTGGATCTATGCTCCATTAAGAAGACCCACTCATGTGTCCTCACGATACATGAGGAGAACAAACCCTTGTGGGATCCTTACGACTCACAAAGGAAAAATACACTTAGGAGTCCTCACGACTCCTAAGGAGAAAATACACCTGCGGGATCCTTACGACTCGTGGGGAGAAAATGCTTTTATGGGACCCTCACGGCCCATAAAATTGAAAAACCTTAGGTGCTAGGGATCTAAACCTGTCTCCTAAGCCATCACTTCCTAATAGGCAATGGCAAATGATGAGTCGCTCCTTGTACCATATTCCAGTGCAGCGATGAAAACGCTGGCCAAAATCCAAATCCCCAAGTGGCGAATGATGAGTCGCTCCTGGTACCATATTCCAGCGCAGGATCATACGCCAACCAAATTCCAAATCCCAAAACAGCAAATGATGAGTCGCTCCTGATACCATATCCCAGTGCAGCGATGCAGACGCCAACAAAGTCTCGAAATTTTTCCGGCCCTACGGTCTGGATCATACATCCTGCAAAACTGTATACAATCCACGGGCGTAAAACAACCCCAATCTCTCTCAAGTCCTACCTGTGAGACCACATTCAAAGTCCCACCGGGCGTGCCAGAATCTGTAGGGTGTTTTTCGTCACCCCATTGAGATGGGAATACGTGCGCGCTTGTCAGGCGCATTACAGATTCCCCCTGCCTAGGATAGGCTGGGGTTTATTGATTGTGGGGATCCGAATCTCCGGCAGCCGCGGACTAAGCTGCCGTTAATTACCCCTCGTCTTTGAAGCGAGGGAACCTCTGATTGATGGGTTAAACTGGTCATGCGAACACAACGTGGAGTGTTGTGTTTTGAAGGGGTTTTGGATATATCGGGGGCCCCGCAGAGTTTTACAAAATGGCATTTTGGCCATCCCATGGCTCATGTGCCATTTCTTTTTGCACATAAGCCATGGGGTTTACAAAAATTTGGCTTTATGCCCATTCATGCATTAAAAATTACATAAAAATTATTTATTACATGATTTTTTATTTCAGCATGGGGGAGGCCGGCCGCTTCATGTTCGGGCTCGACTCGGACATGAGCCTACTTGATCTGGGCTTGGGCCCACCTGGATTGTGGTTGACCTTGACTTTGACCCGGTCAACTGGGGTGCAAATTTTGACCGGGTCATCACTTACAAGACGCAGACGGGCGCAAGTTTCCACGGCCTTACAACGCTGAGAAGCTCAGGCTGTACAAGTAAAATGAATACCTACGAGTGTGTACCTCTCCTCTCACAAAGGCAATGTAAATTTTTCTAAAAAGTCCTTTCATCCAAATAACGATGAGGGAATGCTAGAACATTGCAAAAGAAGTGTCTTATTCATCCCAAAGGTAATATGGGCTCCTCAGCCTTACAAAAAGAAGGATCAAAAGCCCTCGCATGAGGCAGCTGGGCCCGACTTAGCCCGGCTATCCCTTGCCGGTAGCTGCCCTACCCCACAACGCCAGGGATCTAAGCCCTCACCAAGAGGCAGCCGAGTATCTACCCTGCTCGGCTATCCCTGGCCGGTAGCTCGCCTACCCCACAATGCCAGGGATCTAAGCCCTCACAAAGAGGCGACCGAGCAGCTTCACTGCTTGGTTCATCCTTGGCAGGCCTCCCACGGTCCCTCCAGCGCTAGGGACCTAAGCCCTCATGAAGAGGCAGCCCAGCAGCTACCCTCCTAGGCTATCCCTGGCTGGTGGCTATCCCTAGCCCACAACGCCGGGGATCAAAGCCTTCACCAAGAGGCACCGGACAGCAACCCTGCCCGGCCATCCTTAAGGACAAAAAGCCCTCGCCAAGAGGCACCGGGCAGCAACCCTGCTCGGCCATCCTTAGTAGGCCACTTACGGCCCCTCCCGCACTAAGGATGAAAAGTCCTCGAAAGAGGCAACCGGGCCCGCCCTTGCTCAGTTATCCCTGGCTGGTAGCTCCCTACCCCAACAAACCAGGGATTTAAGCCCTCGCCAAAAGGCAATCGGGCCCGCCCTTGCTCGGTTATCCCTGGCTGGTAGCTCCTTACTAAACCAGGGATCAAAGCCCTCGCCAAGAGGCACCGGGCAATAACCCTGCTCGGCCCGTCCTTAAGGATCAAAGCCCTCGCCAAGAGGCACCGAGCAGCTACACTGCTCGGCCCCATCCTTAGTAGGCCACTCACGGCCCCTCCCGCGCTAAGGATCAAAGCCTTCGCCAAGAGGCACCGAGCAGCTACCCCGCTTAGCCCCATCTTTAGTAGGCCACTCACGGCCCCTCCTACGCTAAGGATCAAAGCCCTCGCCAAGAGGTACCGAGCAGCTACCCTGCTTGGTCCCGTCCTTAGTAGGCCGCTCACGGCCCCTCCCGAGCTAAGGATCAAAAGCCTTTGAAAGAGGCAACCGGGCCCACCCTTGCTCGGTTATTCCTGGCTGGTGGCTCCCTACCACGACACACCAGAGATGAAAGCCCTCGCCAAGAGGCACCGAGCAGCTACCCTGCTTGGTCGATCACCAGCATGCCTCTCCAAGCTTCCCAAGCTAAAGAACATGACCTCACCATGAGGCATCCGGTTCTACGTCTCAGCAATCTCTACCTCGACTTCGGGGCCATGGAGATACCGTCTTCGCACCGATCTTTGCACATTCGGCAAGCGAATAGATTCAACTCGATGTATGATCACTAGACAGAGAACCGGCATAAAACGAAGGCAGTACTGCGCAAATACGAGTGTTTACCGACAAAGGAAAATACGACCATAAACACTACTGCAAGAAGTCTTTATTCACAAAATCAAAGCCTTTACAAGGGTGTTGTGGGCTCCCCAGCCTTATCAAATTACCCGAAGGCTTACAAAAAGAGAGGAGGAAAAGCAAAAAAAAAAAAAGCAGGGCATAAGCCCAGCCTATAGGTCGCCTCCCTCATCACCATCGGCCGGAGGCATGACCACTGAAAATGGGACCCGAGCACGGAGCTCACCATCGGCAAGCTCCGGACACTGCTCCTTGACAGCATCAAGAGCTTTGTTCCAGGCAATGGCGGAAGCCTCGCTAAGGTCGACGTAAAACTGGTCCGACCCTTTGTAATCAATCACCGCCTTTCTAGCTCGGATCTCGGCAACCTCTGCCGTCTGAAGCACCGCCTCGGTGTCCAACCTGATGGCATCCCTCGCCCTCTTCATGGCTGCGAAGCGATCGGCCAATTCCACCAACTTCGCCTCGATGACTTGGTGGAACTCACTCAGGCGGTGATAGGACTCCCGGCATTTTGAAACGGCGAGCTCCGCGGCGGCCTACCGGGCTTCGAGGACGGCCATCCTCTCCCTCTCCAGACGCAACTCAAGTCGCAAATCCTCAGCCTCCGAAGAAGACTCTTCTGCTGACCTCGCAACATGAATAGCCCCATCGGCCTCCATGCGAGCAACGAGGGCGCAGTGCTGAAGGACCTGGCGAAAAACGGCAGAGAAACTTAGGGACGCCCGAACTAAGGAGACGGCGCTCGAAATGACACATAAGGGAACACGTACCTGAACCGCCTCCTGGGCAATGGCCGCCATTTGGGCCCTCAGGGTCCCCCGCGACATCTGGCCCCCGACCGACTCCTCCATACCAGCAAGGAGGCTGGCAGCAACGGAAAGCCCCGACGGGACCACAAAATGGGCGCTCCCCTCCTGCGCGGGAATCCCCTCCGGAATCTCCATCGGCGGCGCGCGAGAGACCGTCCTCTTCCTCTTAAGAGGAACCCCATCTTCGTCATCTCCTGCATCCCTCGTCTGGGGCTCGGGAACCCGTTGACGCCTTTGGCCGCCGCCGGAACAATCGTCAGGGGCTTGAGACGGGGCAGATGACCCCGCCATCGGAGGCAAATCTGGTGCGGGCCTCAGGTCAGCTGGAGGCACGGCCGCATCGCCGACCCCCCTCCTGGACTGAGCGCCGAAGTCACCGAGAGTCGCAAATCGAATCATTGGTCCTGCCAAAAGGAGAGCGCCGAGCTTACAAGTTCAAGAACGAGGGAGATATGAAGAGAGATGGGCCCTAAAGAGGACCCCACCTCTATTTATAGCCACCGGCGTCCTCATCCAAAGGCTACGGTCGGCTCCCGCCAAAAACAACTCTTCGCATTCAACGGCCACGATCGCTCCACCTGCTGCACATACATTGGCCGAATCCCATCAGACGTCAGAAGTCTGTGGCCCGTCACATCAGCCAACCAACGTCCGACACGTGGGCTGTCGCTTCAACAAAAGTACGCACGATCCGGCGCACCCTCTTTAATGCAAAAGATCTCGCCCTGATTCGCTGGCATCATCCAGAAAATACAATGGATTACCCTGGGACACGCCTGACAATACCTTTGAAGAAGAGCTCACCACGGGTGACCCGGCAGACCACTCTCGACCCGACCCATCAACTGGTCGGGACAAGAGTGGGGGGCTAATGATGATGCTCAATATCGGTGATCTCCCAGATCATGGCACGTGGCAGATAACGTGTCCCAGAGCATGCAAGAAAGGGCCTACAGTGGCCGACCATACCACACCTATGCTCGTCCTACCGAGCAAACGCTGGCTCACCTACGAGCCCCCTGCATAACCGGCCTCCTCGGCCTCACAGCTCGCCTCCGGGCTACAGCAGAACCAAGATACCTCCGGGCTACAGCAGAACCAAGATACAGCAGAACCGTAATATTGTATTATTATATTCCCCATTCTTATTCTTTTTACAAATAAACAGGTGCTTTTGACGCATGTCTGCTACATATTACAGGTTACAGGTTCTTGGATCTAAAACAGTGAAAAAGACAAAAGACGACACAAAAAAGGGACTTTGACCAACAAACAGAAGACTCTTGATCAAGCCTATATCAAAGATAAAATTCACAAAGTACAAGGCAATGCAAGGTCCAAGATTATAAAGCAAACGGTTAAAAGTCCGCCGCAATTATTCACTGGAGATCTGGAAGAAACATAGAAGCCATTTTAATAAAAGAATCAAATAATAAGGAAGCCCAAAGATTCAAGGCCCAATACTTCCCTTTAAAGAAACAGAGACATAAAATTTTACCAAAGCTCTACTTTGACTAGGTCTTCCTAAGGATATTTTGGTAAATGTAGACATGCGAATCAATTGTAACCTAGGGTTTCTATCTCCTATAAATAGAAGCCCAAATCATTGTATTCTTTTCATGCCTCCATATGCCTCTTTTTATGAATAAAATTTAGAATTCTTTTGGAGAGCATCGATGCCTCTTTTCATATCATCTATTCAGATCTGACAACCCTGTGTAAATGTTTGGAGAGAGCCATCTGTAAAGTAAGTAGATTTATTTAATTGCCCTAGTTTAGATTTCAATTCTTGCCCTAGGTAATTTTCATTCCCTACCCTAGATAAATGTTTTTAAATTCCCTAATGAGTGAGTAGTCTTCTCGCTTGTTAGGGTTAGATCTTGGGAAGGTTTGAGAGATGAAGATCTCCCATCCTCTTTCTTGCCCATCATATATTTTCATAGGACTCTATGCATACATGCACATACCGCTCCCTACGGCACCCTATCCCACGAGGTAGCGGTGATACCGTAGTATAAAGGCCCGGTTGTGATGGTTTTCCATGGAGGTTAGGGTAAGGATTGATAAGGGAAGGATAAGAATCTAGAGGAAGAAAACATCTTTCCAAATGATTCTAATCCCCTTTATTAATAATTACCATAACTCTTAATTAGATCTTCATATGGGTATAGAAAGCGGTGAGATTTATAGACTTTCCAAACTTAACCTAGACCTAACCCTAGCAAGACTTAGATATAGATTAATTTAGTTTTTAGATTTAATAATCAATCCGAACACCCTTCGGAATTAACTCGTAAGCGCGACTAGGAAATTCATAACATCCCTGTGGACCGACCCGTATTCACCGGCTAGCTACATGCGACACCGTTCTTGATTGTGGTTACTAGATAGTTTTTGAGACAAATCAAATGGGGTAAGTGGGAAGGAACCACACTGTGGGCCTAATTAAAAAAAAATCTTCCAAAAAAAAAAATTGCCGGCGGCCCCATTCTGGCCGCGGAACCGCCGCGGGACACCCCTTCTGGCCGCGGAACCGCCGCGGCCTGGTCGATTCAGGGCGGAAAAAAAAAGGCAGAAGCGCAGTTAAAAAAAAACTGTAAGTATTCTGATCTTCTCCTCTGCAAATCTCTGATATCTCTTCTGAAAAATCTCCTGCAGGATTTCTTTGCGCTTAAAAATCTTCCCCTTCCAAATAATAAATCTTATGCAGGACTCGTTGCGCTATGCTTAAAATAATAATTGATTGCAAGTAATATTTTTTGTTTTGCATATCTTTTATCGAAAATCTTTTTACAAAATTTCCAAATAAAGAGTAAGCGGAAAAAGGAAAATTTTAATTAGAAAATTTGCAAACTTTGAAATTCATAGAAAAAAAAGATTTGATTGAAAGTGATTTACTGTTTTGCATATCTTTAATCGGACTTGAAGGGGCTTTTGACTAATTCAGATTGGGTGGGGATTTCATCACCCTTCCCAGGACCCCAGAAATCACATAAAGCATTTGAATTGACCAATCTTTAATTAAAAAATACTAGACTCGGCCCTAAGGACTTCGAGCTCAATAGGACCGAGGACTAATTATAGGCATCGACCGTTTATCCTAACCTGACTTTGCGGTGTCTAGGCAAGTGTGTCTAAGGCAGGTGGTTACTTAATTAGGACCGCTACTTGTAGCGGGGAGCCTCCCACTTACCTGGCACTTACCTGGCCGCAATTGGCGGTGAAGAGGCGGTTTGAGGTCCTATTTCTAGCCCTTTGGAACAGTTAGGAGTTGTCTAGCTGACCTAGGTGACCCTAGATCTAGGCCTGATTGTGCATTTTTTGTTGATCAAAAGTGTGTCTTAGCTTTTTTCTCGAAAAATTTTTTGCAAACAGTTCTAAATAAAGAGAAAAAGGAAAAAGGAAAAAGGAAATTTAAAAAAAAAAAGACTTGCAACTTTTGTCGCTGAGAAATCCTTGCACCACCTACCTTCTTCATCTTCTCTTTCTTCTATCATGGATACCCCACATCATAAATCTCTTGCCGAACTTTGGTATCCCGAACCTAATTTTGCGTCGTTCGTTAATGTGTTCAGTCAATTTAAAGACGATCCCTCCGTTCCAAAAATTTCGTTGAAAGATCAAATAGAAGCGTTTAGGAGAAACAGTTTTACTTTACAACCCACTTTGTATCAACCAAGTCAACTTTTACCACCTTCATATGTTGATACCACTTTTTCGAGCCCAGATGTAACTCCTAAACCTATGTCCATTGCTAAGCATATTGCTCAATCTCGTAACTGATCTTTCACCCCTCTCCACACATCTAGTTCTAGGGATCAACAAGTCCATTCACCTTTTTATCCACATGTTGACCCTACTCCTGTCCAACCATCCAATTCCTACCAGTCCTACCCGACTTTCCCACCTTCACTAGACCCTGTTTCTACACAACCTTTTGGGAGTTTCACGTATCCAAACTGTTAGGTTTACCTAGCACCCTTTGTAGAGTTTAGAAGCATCACATGTCACAAAATTCAAAATTTTATGGTGCTAAGCAAGCATACAAAGGATCGATCCGAGAAAATTAGGGTTTCTAAATATTAAAGGCAACAAAGACTAGGGTCTCGAGAGTACAACCTTTGTACCTCCCTTCGCTAGACTCTTTGGCCTTTTGAGTGTTGGAGGAAAATCCTCTTGAAGTCTTTTAGTGTCCACGACGATCCACCCGAAGCTCCTTCGTCCAAGCTATCGACTTCACTTTCCAAGAGAAGAAAAGAAGATAACACTCTAAACAAGTGGGCTAGACTTGTGTAGAATGATGTTGTGGTTCTAATTCTCACTTCAAAAACCTTTCTTGATGTGTGTTTTGCTCACTATAAAAAACTAGAGAGCAAAGGAAGAAGGAGGAAGAAGATGATGGCTTTTCTTTTTGAAGAAGAGAAAAGATTAACCCTTGAAAAGAAATGAAAATATATCTATATATATTTATTTCTTCTCATCTCAAACCATGGTTAAATGTTTGAGATATTATTTAATTAGAGTTTAAAATATAGAAGGAAAGTTTAATCCATGGTTAAGGGTAGGTGAGGATGTTTAGGTTAAAGAAGAATGTAGAAACTAGTCATGAATTATCCTTTCCTTTTCCATTTTGTTTTAAACACAAATTAAATAATAATCCATATATTTAACCAAGGTGTGAGTCTTATATTGCCACCATTTTCCATGCGTAATCAACCATGAAGGATGATGTATGTATGTATGTATGCATGCACATCCATATGTGCATGAAACTAAAAGAAAGAAAGCATAGATGCATGCATACATCCATCATGTACAAGAAAGGATTTCAAGTGAGAAAACTAATGGTTAAATGATAAATCAACACTTGATTTATCAATCCGGCCATATCACATATGACCCCACCAAAAGCAAGCCGCCCGATCAATATATGGTATCCTATATGCGCATTTTAATCGGGTCCATGCGCATATTGCATACGCGCACCACAACATTTCGCCTGGACTAGGTAACTCCTTTGTGGGACTCTAAGACTCGTCAATACGCCGGCAGTGGGTGATGATCATATCAAGCACCCCCAAGCCGCAAGCGGTCAGCTAAACGTAACGGCCACCCAGGTATTGAGCGATCAGAAGAAAACAAGCGAACCTGCTACAACTCCCGTCGAGCCAACCGGCAACACTACCGTACAGTCCGGTCTTTTCGTCAGATATGCTGCATATCGAGCCTAGGAATGGTCACGTCGACCCCAATAACTCAATAAGTCGTGCCGGTGAATGGTCTATAACAGATCGAGAAACTACTGATAACACTTATCAGCAAATCTCAGCAGCCCTGGCCAGGGACTTACTGATATAACCAGTCGGGCACAGCACAGCATCAACTCCCAATACCGGGAGAGACGAAACCCCTCCTATCGCTCATCGCCTTCGTGTGTCTCGGGACTGTACCCAACGGCCACCTGTTTGCACGACTCAGTAGAGCCGTGGTAGGATGGCAATCAAAGTACAGTGGGAGAACACACAAGACTCTATGACGATCTCGGGTCTACAGACTAACCCGTACCAGTGTCACCTGAGAACTGCTATCCGACGATAGATAAAATTCCATATAGGAGTTCTCGGTGGGTCCGTCCAGTGTACCCAGTCACCACTGAGCACCCGTATATGATCTTGATGTCAAACATCGATGAATGTGGGAACATTCATCGCCCATCGTATGGGTCTAGTATCATATACGCTAGTCTACTCTGGTATATCAATGCCCCGTCTCGATATACCTACGACTAGGGACTTTCCAGGATATGCTTATAGACTACAGATGTCCCACTAGTATGATCTCCATCATAATCAGAGTAGTCAAGCCGATATCCTCAGGGCTTTATCAGCATGTATGAATGAATAAAAGCATGATCAAATCAACATGTCAGATAAAGAAGAACCAGATAGCATACTATCATGTCGAGCAAGAATGCATACTGAATATATATATACATGTATAGATACATCCACTATCATATAATGGCCTCTAGGGCATACATATATCCAACAATCTCCCACTTGCACTAAGGCCAGTTATTGGCGTATCTCATACCCAACATCTCAAAAAGTCGCTCATGCTGCGGCTGAGGGAGGGCCTTGGTGAATGGATCCGCGGCATTATTCTTTGTGTCTACTCTCCTAATCTCGATCTCGCGGCGATCTACAATCTCGCGGATCAAATGAAAACGCCTCAGGATGTGTCTGGACCGCTGATAGGATCTGGGTTCCTTGGCTAACGCCATAGCCCCATTATTATCACAATACAAAGGTATTGGATCAATAATGGTTGGAACTACTCCTAGCTCCGAGACGAACTTCTTCATCCAGACGGCTTCCTTGGCGGCATCATTCGCAGCAATGTACTCAGCTTCCATCGTTGAGTCTGCAACGGTATCTTGTTTGGAACTCTTCCAACTTGCCGCCCATCCATTGAGGGTAAATACAAACCCAGAGATAGATTTGCTGTCGTTCTTATCGCTCTGGAAGCTCGAATCGGTAAAGGCCTCCATTTGGAGATCTCCATTACCATACACCAAGAACAATTCTTTAGTCCTTTGTAAGTACTTAAGAATGTTCTTCACAGCTGTCCAGTGATTCTCCCCTGGGTTTGATTGATACCTGCTTACAACACTAAGTGCATAAGCTACATCTGGGCGTGTACATAACATCGCATACATTATAGATCCTACTGCCGAAGCATAGGGTATAACACTCATGCGAGTTCTCTCTTCATCGGTCTTTGGGCAAGAATCCTTGGAGAGAGTGACCCCATGGCAAGCGGGTAAGGCACCCCGCTTGGAGTCTTCCATACTAAACCTTTTTAGGATAGTGTTAATGTACCTGGTTTGGGACAATCCCAATAACCTTTTGGATCTATCCCTATAGATCCTTATGCCCAGGATGTATGTGGCATCACCCAGGTCCTTCATGGAGAACCTCAGTGATAAGAAAGATTTGACCGACTGTAGCATAGGAATATCATTTCCTATTAGAAGAATGTCGTCCACGTACAATACGAGGAATGTGACAGCTCTCCCTACAGCCTTTTTATAAACACAAGGTTCATCTGGATTTTTGATGAAATCAAACTCTTTGATGACATCATCGAAACAGATGTTCCAACTCCGTGATGCCTGCTTTAAACCATATATGGATTTAAGCAGTTTACATGCTTTCCCGCTGCTCCCACTGTCAATGAAGCCCTCTGGCTGATCCATATAAACGCATTCTTCTAAATTTCCATTTAGAAATGCGGTTTTAACGTCCATCTGCCAGATTTCATAGTCGTAGTGAGCAGCAATAGCAAGTAGGATCCGAATGGATTTAAGCATGGCCACAGGAGAAAAAGTCTCGTCATAGTCCAAACCTGGTCTTTAACGAAAACCCTTCGCCACAAGTCTTGCCTTATAGGTCTCCACCTGCCCATCTACACCAATCTTTCTTTTAAAGATCCATTTGCACCCCACAGATTTTACCCCAGAGGGTACAACGTCCAAAGTCCATACTTTGTTGGTGTACATAGACTCCATTTCGGATCTCATGGCATCCGGCCACTTCACAGAGTCTCCACTTGTGATAGCTTGCTGAAAACTGGTAGGATCATCATCATCCATGATGCAGTCTTCTCTGTCACCATCAATGAGGAAACCGTAGTACCTCTCCGGTGGGCGAGAAGTCCTTCCAGACCTACGGAGTGGCCGAGGTTCCTCATTTTCTATTGCAACAGCCGGTTCAACCAAATCGTCATTTGTAGTTTGTGTCTCTAGAACCTCTTCTAGATCCACCACCTTGCCATCATCTTTATCTGTGAAAAACTCTTTTTCCAAGAATGTGGCATGTTGAAAAACAAACACATTTTGTTCCTCTTTATGGTAGAATAGATATCCATAAGAATTCTTTGGATACCCCACAAAATTACACATGACTGACCGTGTCTCGAGTTTGTCCGGATTCTGCTTTTTAACATAGACTGGGTAACCCCAAATCTTAATTCTCTTAAGAGATGGTCTCTTCCCATGCCATATCTCATATGGCGTGGTAGATACGGCTTTTGTTGGAACCCTGTTTAGTAGAAATGCTGCAGTCTCCAATGCATGCCCCCAAAACGAGACGGGTAACTCAGCGTCACTCATCATGGACCGGACCATATCTAATAGGGTCTTATTCCGTCGTTCTGACATACCGTTGTGCTGTGGTGTGTAGGGAGGAGTGAGCTGAGAGAGAATCCCATTCTCTTTTAGGAAGTTTGCAAATTCTGTACTGAGATACTCACCACCTCGATCTGATCGAAGCATCTTGATACTCAAGCCGGTTTGTTTTTCTACTTCTTATTTATATTCAATGAATTTCTCGAAAGCTTCGGACTTGTGCTTTAATAAAAATACATGACCGAATCTGGAGAAATCGTCAGTGAACGTAATGAAGTATGAAAAACCGCCTCTAGCCTGTGTAGACATTGGCCCACATACATCACTATGTATGAGGCCTAGGAGCTCAGTAGCTCTTTCTCCGTGTCCGGTAAACGGAGTTTTGGTCATTTTACCCTTGATACAAGACTGGCAAGTCGCATAAGATTTATATTCAAAAGAGTTTAAATATCCATCTTTGTGTAACTTGTTTAGTCTTGTTTCGTTAATATGACCAAGTCTACAGTGCCAAAGAAAAGCTTCATTTAATTCTGAAAGTTTTCTTTTATTAGTGCATTGTATACTGAAAACTGTGTGTTGATTTAGGACGTATATCCCGTTATCAAGTGTACCATACCCAACCAACATTTGATTCAGGTGAATGTTCATAACATTGTTCTGCAATATAAAGTTATATCCTTCATTGTCTAACAAAGAAACTGATATTATATTACATAGCATACTTGGTACAAAATAACATGGATTCAAAACCAAAATACATCCAGATGGCAACCCCAAGTGATACTCTCCCACTGCGACTGTATGTACATTGGAACCATTTCCAACGCGGAGAGTATGGTCACCTGTCTTCAAAACTTTTCTATTTCTCAGCCCCTGCATAGAATTGCAAATGTGAGAACCTGAACTGGTATCCAATACCCAGGAAGCAGAGTTTATTGAAAAACAGTTTTCTGTCATAAACGCACCTGAAGCAGAAGCATCACCATGCTTCTTCTTGAGATTTAAGTACTCTGTGCAGTTGCGCTTCCAATGTCCTGTCTTGTGGCAATGAAAACATTCGCCTTTCCCCGAGTCTCCAGCTTTGGACTTTTCCTTTCCCTTCACCTTTTTAACTCCACCCTTAGGATTGGTGGGCTTCTACTTTTTCTTTCCCTTGGCCTTAGCTTTCGGGCGAGAAGAGGAAGACTATCCAACAGTCATAACGGGAGTTTTTGCTGATTTCATAGTGCTCTCTGCACTCCTTAACATATTAAGGAGTTTAGGAAGTTCCTTCTCCATGCCATGCATGTTGAAGTTCACTATGAATTGAGCAAAGGTGGAGGGGAGGGACTGCAGAATAATATCTATATATTGTTCATTGTCCATCGTCCATCCAAGGTCCTCAAGCTCTTCTATAAGAGCTATCATCTTCAGAACATGGTCTCCTACTGGTGTGCCAGGGGCCATTCGCATCTGAAACAATTTCTTTGATGCTTCGTATCGTAATACGCGGGATTGCTCTCCATACAACTCTTTTGTATGGAGCAATATACCGTGAATGTCCATATCCTCGTGCTGCTTTTGATGTGTGTTATCCATCGATGCAAGCGCGAGGCATTTGGCCGTGGCACAGTCAGTGTCCCATGTCTTGCGGACTTCAATGTCCTCAACTGAGGATTTTGGACTTGGGACGGGCGGGGCTGAAGCCGTGAGGACATATGATACTTTATCATAAGTCAAGGAAATTTTTAGATTTCTCAGCCAGTCTTTATAATTGGTCCCATTCAATTTGTTTTTATCTAGTAGAAGCTTGAGTCCAGTCATGGGTATCTGCCATTAAGAGAGAGAAAAGAATACACCCAGCGAAAGCTCTTGCATAGATCAGATTGGTTATTATCTTGTCTAATCGATGTTTCCCACTGCTTTTATCGAGTTTTTCTTTCAAACCTTAAAAAGAAAAACTAGCCAGGATTAATTACAGTCTACAACTTCGCTAACCGTTCAGCCAGGCCAGTGTCGGTACTTGAGGGAGGTTCCCCGTGCTTTCGCACGGACCTAATTAAAGTAAACCTCGTTTTCCCAGAGGCGGAGCCCCGTTAACACCTTTCTAGACACCTAATGAGTTAGCTAATTGTAAACTGTAAAACTCTCCTACGAGCAACTATTGCCCACAGTGGGATCGGGATCCAACCATCACATGGAAGGTATGCAATCTCATTGCAAATTTCAACTATTGAAATTCCCGATGTGGTTTTTACCCCTAGCACTCGTGACCTTGGCTAAGGTCAACAAATCACGAGTACTAGTCAAGCTCAACCCGTCATTTCTTGATTAATTAGACCCGTTCACATGACCCTTGGCTAAGGTCAACAAAGTCATATGCTCGTCCTAATTAATCTGCATCATATGCATTTGTAGGAAGACATCACTTAGCTACCGTACACTACGCCTTGGCTAAGGTCAACAAACGTAGCACGAATACTAAGTACTCTACTTCCTAAAATGACGGAGGGTTGCGGATAATTTTTAAGAAAATCTTTAACGCTTTGAACTTGATATCGTTGTAGAATCAAATGGTTTTCAAAAGGAGTGGCTTAAGCTCCGCAGTTTTGAAATATAGCTTTTTCATAAATAGCCGAGTGGTTTTCAAATCCGATTCTACAACATCTTTTTAGGTTTATTTTCTTTACATTAATCACATTAATGTAATCCCATCATTTAAGTCCTTAAGCCAATCACAGAAAAGAAACGAAAATAACACGTACGCTTATGCCATCCGCATTCGCCGCAATGTTCCGTTATGCACCGTTAGGTTACTTAACTAACGGCATACTGGGACGGGACTAGCGCGGGTGTAAAACATAAGCAACGTCTACTATATATCACATATATAATATATCATTCGTCTCAGATATCACAGAACACAGGTAGCAGAAACATATATATAATGTGGGATATACTAGGACGTCCGTATTTAGTATTTAGCCAACAATAGAAAATACGGATTCCACAGTCGCGATGAATAGCCAAGCCTACACCCCTAGACCCCTACGAGAGCGGCAAGCGACCCTACCAATCCTGGAGTTTAGGAGACCCGGTCTCGACTCCTCGAGATGGCCTCCCACTGAACCCCAGAACCCGGTCACTTGTGCTCCCCTCCTTGGGTCTATCCTAATGCGGAAAGGTAAATAATATACAACACTGGTGACACAACCTCAACCCGGAAGTGCCCCAAATAAAAGAATATTACATTACATTTGAATTTACATGAATGAAAATATAAAACTCTCATTTCACATAAAACCCCCTGGCTATTCAATCGCGACAATCCTGCACATCATATCTCAGCAACACATAATATCTCATATCATCAACGTAAGTATGCGTACCCCGATTGTCGTTGATGTATAGCAACGAAAACGGTGATATCGAACATACTACACTTACGGTCACAGAAAAGAAAATGTAAAACTACAATATTTGGAATCCACATTCTCTTTAGACATCATAAATGCGAAATATCACATACTTCGTATTTCATGCCTAAACTATATGAATTCCACATATTGTGTCACATTCCAGATAAATAGACAGTATTAAAGTTTTTGAACGAATAATCAAACACCCAAGATCCCCTAAAGTTCAACACTTGAGCGGAGTTCAAAAAACCCGGAGTGTGACACAGTAGTAGCGGTCCAGCCGTAGAAGGGTCAAGCCAACGCCTCACATGTGGCACGCCGTACTGCCCCAAACCCTAAGGTTCAAAGGGCAGTTCAAGACGGTCACATAATCGAGTTAAGGTTTGTTGTCTTCTAGAGGGTCCACCACAAAACTTGCACGTATCTCCAAAATATTTAAACCCCGTGAATAGTGAGCAAATGATACTCGTTCGAACACTTCAATACTTTCTAATTTACCCGGAATAGAAACGAAACGAAAATTCCGATCGAATCGTCGAGTCCAAAACCATCTCCAAAATTTACAGTACTTGATTCAGATTAAACATACCTAAAACAATATACAAGCAGTTGTAGGAATTACTGTGCAAAAAGGAAGCCATGAAGCCTCTGTACGGCCGCGGAGCCACGGCCTAAGCAAGTATTTGCCGCGGTTCCGCGGCGGTTTGTACGGATCATGGGTTCGTTTTTCACAGTATTTCTTATATTTTCCTGCTGTATTTTTTAAGTATTTTTAATTCTGAAAAATGTCAGATTTTAAAAAATGTCCAGAGAAGGTCTCGAAACGTCGTATTTTGGTTCGATCGGAGTTTTTACTTCGTAAAAGTGTCGCCTAATGTTCTAGGTCGGCTCTGATACCAATGTTAGGTTTACCTAGCACCCTATGTAGAGTTTGGAAGCATCACATGTCACAAAGTTCAAATTTTTATGGTGCTAAGCAAGCATACAAAGGATCGATCCTAGAAAATTAGGGTTTCTAAATATTAAAGGCAACAAAGACTAGGGTTTCGAGAGTACAACCTTTGTAGCTCCCTTCGCTAGACTCTTTGGCCTCTTGAGTGTTGGAGGAAGGTCCTCTTGAAGTCTTTTAGTGTCCACGACGATCCACCCGAAGCTCCTTCGTCCAAGCTATCGACTTCACTTTCCAAGAGAAGAAAAGAAGATAACACTCTAAACAAGTGGGCTAGACTTGTATAGAATGATGTTGTGGTTCTAATTCTCATTTCAAAAACCTTTCTTGATGTGTGTTTTGCTCACTATAAAAAACTAAAGAGCAAAGGAAGGAGGAAGAAGATGATGGCTTTTCTTTTTGAAGAAGAGAAAAGATTAACCCTTGAAAAGAAATGAAAATATATCTATATATATTTATTTCTTCTCATCTCAAACCATGGTTAAATGTTTGAGATATTATTTAATTAGAGTTTAAAATATAGAAGGAAAGTTTAATCCATGGTTAAGGGTAGGTGAGGATGGTTAGGTTAAAGAAGGATGTAGAAACTAGTCATGAATTAACCTTTCCTTTTCCATTTTGTTTTAAACACAAATTAAATAATAATCCATATATTTAACCAAGGTGTGAGTCTTATATTGCCACCATTTTCCATGTGTAATCAACCATGAAGGATGATGTATGTATGTATGTATATATGCACATCCATATGTGCATGAAACTAAAAGAAAGAAAGCATAGATGCATGCATACATCCATCATGTACAAGAAAGGATTTCAAGTAAGAAAACTAATGGTTAAATGATAAATCAACACTTGATTTATCAATCCGGCAATATCACATATGACCCCACCAAAAGCAAGCCGCTCGATCAATATACGGTATCCTATACGTGCATTTTAATCGGGTCCATGCGCATATTGCATATGCGCACCACAACGTTTCGCCTGGACTAGGTAACTCCTTTGTGGGACTCTAAGACTCGTCAATACACTGGCAGTGGGTGATGATCATATCAAGCACCCCCAAGCCGCAAGCGGTCAGCTAAACGTAACGGCCACCCGGGTATTGAGCGATCAGAAGAAAACAAGCGAACCTGCTACAACTCCCGTCGAGCCAACCGGCAACACTACCGTACAGTCCGGTCTCTTCGTCAGATATGCTGCATATCGAGCCTAGGGATGGTCACGTCGACCCCAATAACTCAATAAGTCGTGCCGGTGAATGGTCTATAACAGATCGAGAAACTACTGATAACACTTATCAGCAAATCTCAGCAGCCCTGGCCAGGGACTTACTGATATAACCAGTCGGGCACAGCACAGCATCAACTCCCAATACCGGGAGAGACGAAACCCCTCCTATCGCTCATCGCCTTCGTGTGTCTCGGGACTGTACCCAACGGCCACCTGTTTGCACGGCTCAGTAGAGCCGTGGTAAGGTGGCAATCAAAGTACAGTGGGAGAACACCCAAGACTCTATGACGATCTCGGGTCTACAGACTAACATGTACCAGTGTCACCTGAGAACTGCTATCTGATGATAGATATAATTCCATATAGGAGTTCTCGGTGAGTCCGTCTAGTGTACCCAGTCACCACTGAGCACCCTTATATGATCTTGATGTCAAACATCGATGAATGTGGGAACATTCATCGCCCATCGTATGGGTCTAGTATCATATACGCTAGTCTACTCTGGTATATCAATGCCCCGTCTCGATATACCTACGACTAGGGACTTTCCAGGATATGCTTATAGACTACAGATGTCCCACTAGTATGATCTCCATCATAATCAGAGTAGTCAAGCCGATATCCTCAGGGCTTTATCAACATGTATGAATGAATAAAAGCATGATCAAATCAACATGTCAGATAAAGAAGAACCAGATAGCATACTATCATGTCGAGCAAGAATGCATACTGAATATATATATACATGTATAGATGCATCCACTATCATATAATGGCCTCTAGGGCATACATATATCCAACACAAACAATTTCGAATCTTTTACCGAAACCCCTTCACCACCCATGTCTAGTTTGGAACAGTCGTTGCAAGCTTATATTTTAGCAACAAACAAAATGGTTAGGAATGTGGAAGCGTCCGTTGCCGCCCTTATGCAACTTAGTGAACCGGTAGCTAGTTTCCAACTAGCTTCAAATTTTCCAATGTATGAGGAGGCAGTTGGACAGAGTGAGAATTTGAGAGGATTTCCAAATCAAACCTACCCATACCCAATTCCAGCCCACAACTCCGGTTTTCCATCGATTGTCCAGAATAGTTCACCAGTTGAAAATAAAAATAAGTTGTGTGATTTTGTAGTGCTTGATTTGCCAAATTGTGAAGAACCCCTTTCGAGTGAAACCACACCTAACCCTTTCGATCTTTACACCTCCCATCTAGAACCTAAATCGATAAATATCCATGCTTTTGATGAGGTGTCTAAGAAAATTGATTTTCACTTGATTGAGGACATAGACGTCGGGAATATTTCGGATGATGAACCTGTCGATTTGATTGAAATTTTATGTCCAATTCATCATCTCGAGTCATTAAATATTTCTCCCGAACTTCACATGCGTCTTGATTTTGATGATAATGGCATGGATGAGTTGAATTTTGAGGAGAATTATAAGGATAGTATTGAGGAGAGTTTTGAGGATAATATTGAGGTTGAATCATTTTTGTTTGATGTTTCTGATTTTCCAATTCATCCTCCTGAACCTTTAACAGTGATATCACCCTCCCTCCTATCCATCGTTCCGACCACGCTTGAAGACTGTGAGCTTGAAAAATTTTCTTTTGAATCTGACACTGTTCTCACAGATGATAACACTTACGAGTGTTTCACTTTTTCGGACGATATTGATGACTCACCGCCCGAGTTTGAGTCCTTTACATTTTCAGATGAGTTAGTTGAACCATCAGACTCGGTTGCTTACAGTAGTTTCAAACCATTAATGGAATCTTTTAAGTTCGAGACAGTTTACTACGGTGAGAATGATACTATCCCTAATTCACTCCCTTTCGTCCTTCCCATTGTTCCGACCGTACATGAGACCGTTACGCTTTCATCTCCAATACCAAGTTCGGCGTACCCATGTTTTCTTGCGAATCTTGAGGGATTTGACCCCATTTCTCGACGGGTTGATAGGTTAGCGCAATCGCTTTTAACACATCGGTCATCACAAATTGCGCTAATTTATTCACTCGCTTTACACCCTCAAGATCGTACTCCACTTCTTTCTTCTTTCCGCCATTCTTCTCCCCCACCAAGACCATATTCTCTTCTTCTCATTCAGTCTCGTGTGTTTCTCATTTCTTTCCTTTACACCCCATTCTTTCACCAACCCTACCATTACCGTGATAAGATCTTTGAATGGTTGGTGCTAACCTTTGGCTTGTGTAAGGCCAAGCTTAAGTTTAGGGGGAACCTTGTTGTATATATGTATATATATTTTTGTTTTCTTTTTCTATAAAAAAATATTTAAAAAATTCAACACATTAAAAAAATATAAATAAATTATAAATAAATAAACCGGGGAATACCGGCATTTTGACCCTCTTGGTTTAGCATGACAGTGAGGACACTGTCAAGTTCAAGTTTGGGGGTATGCTCGGTACGTCTTCTTCCTTCGCATTCATATGTACATTTTTGCATTTGCATAATTATTTTAAAACCCATAAAAATTGAAAAAATTTCAAAAATTATA
The DNA here is from genome assembly GCA_030015575.1 of Agapanthus africanus. NCBI lineage: Eukaryota > Viridiplantae > Streptophyta > Magnoliopsida > Asparagales > Amaryllidaceae > Agapanthus > Agapanthus africanus. The sequence continues at coordinate 400,137,882 of CM057349.1, read as the reverse complement.
AAAATTAATGTATTCAATTTTGGCCTAATTAACTTGAGTTTGACAAAAGGTTAACTAGCTAGGAACAACTAGATTTTTGACTTAGTAAATTAAAAACCCTAAAAATAACCTTCCTTAAAGTTTAACGGTAGAAAGTATATGCTTTTGTAGTTTATTTAGAAATAGGCAAATTTTGGGTTCACTTCTTGGGCTAAGTCGAAACAAAGGAAAAGTATTGATGTTCTTATTAGAGTATAAGTTTGAAAAATAGTTCCTACCTTAAGTCTAGATTCTGAAAATGTATACCCTACAATTTGCACTATCACGCATCTTGAAACTTGGAATAGTAGAAGAGACCTTGAAATGCTTTTGTCTAAAGTCCTTAGTACAATGAAAATAAAAGAAAAAAAGTGAATAAAGAAAAAAAAATGAACACTGGTTTTTGTGATTACTTAAGGCTGTAAATATAGAAAAATATTTAGCGAGGGCGCTTCATCACCTAATGCCTTAGACCAACTGGTTTGGGAGTCACTGCTAAAGCCTTGGGTGTTACAAGACTAGGAAGTACGCTTTAAAGTGCAAACGCATTTTGTAATCGGTCGTTGGTACCTCAAGAAGTATTAACAGTCGCATGAAGGATGTGTAAGCAAAAATTCAATTAAAAATTCACCAATTAATAATTGCTTTGGACAACGGACAAGGGTATGATTGCTTGATTTGAATTTCTAAGTGTAGGGGTGATTTTTACACACATTTGGGGATATGTAATTGGAGTTTAGATGAGAGAAAGGGGTGAAGAATAGAACTTGTATCTTTAGTAGAGTTGATAGAAATTCCTAAATGGAGATGGAACCCTAGAAGGAAAACTTAAGAAATGCCGAAAGCTAAGTAGGTCTGCAGGATATATATAATCTTAAGTTAAATGATGAGGAAGTGTGAAGAATATGGGTGGATAATTTATGAGTCGACGATAATAGAATTCCTTGTTAGAAAACCTAATTGGAGAATTAAAGTCGAAAAGCCAAATTAATAGGATTTTGTGGGTAGTATCCGCTGAAAACCCTCAGGAGACAACACTCCTCCTACTAGGAACACCTAGAGGTTTAACGGCTTGTTGCACGTGCTCAGTGCAATCGTGTTTCCCTGCGAAAGTGCGGTTAGGTTTTTTGTAGAGAATAAAAATAAGTTTGCTCGAGGACGAGCAAAAGATAAGTTTGGGGGTATTTGTTCACACCGTAATATTGTATTATTATATTCCCCATTCTTATTCTTTTTACAAATAAACAGGTGCTTTTGACGCATGTCTGCTACATATTACAGGTTACAGGTTCTTGGATCTAAAACAATGAAAAAGACAAAAGACGACACAAAAAAGGGACTTTGACCAACAAACAGAAGACTCTTGATCAAGCCTACATCAAAGATAAAATTCACAAAGTATAAGGCAATGCAAGGTCCAAGATTATAAAGCAAACGGTTAAAAGTCCACCGCAATTATTCACTGGAGATCTCGAAGAAACATAAAAGCCATTTTAATAAAAGAACCAAATAATAAGGAAGCCCAAAGATTCAAGGCCCAATACTTCCCTTTAAAGAAACAGAGACATAAAATTTTACCAAAGCTTGAAGTCTACTTTGACTAGGTCTTCCTAAGGATATTTTGGTAAATGTAGACATGCGAATCAATTGTAACCTAGGGTTTCTATCTCCTATAAATAGAAACCCAAATCATTGTATTCTTTTCATGCCTCCCTATGCCTCTTTTTATAAATAAAATTTAGAATTCTTTTGGAGAGTATCGATGCCTCTTTTCATATCATCTATTCAGATCTGACAACCCTGTATAAATGTTTGGAGAGAGCCATCTGTAAAGTAAGTAGATTTATTTAATTGCCGTAGTTTAGATTTCAATTCTTACCCCAGGTAATTTTCATTCCCTACCCTAGATAAATGTTTTTAAATTCCCTAATGAGTGAGTAGTCTCCTCGCTTGTTAGGGTTAGATCTTGGGAAGGTTTGAGAGACGAAGATCCCTCATCCCCTTTCTTGCCCATCATATATTTTCATAGGGCTCTATGCATACATGCACATACCGCTCCCTACGGCACCCTATCCCACGAGGTAGCGGTGATACCGTGGTATAAAGGCCCGGTTGTGATGGTTTTCCATAGAGGTTAGGGTAAGGATTGATAAGGGAAGGACAAGAATATAGAGGAAGAAAACATCTTTCCAAATGATTCTAATCCCCTTTATTAATAATTACCATAACTTCTAATTAGATCTTCATATGGGTATAGAAAGCGGTGAGATTTATAGACTTTCCAAACTTAACCTAGACCTAACCCTAGCAAGACTTAGATATAGATTAATTTAGTTTTTAGATTTAATAATCAATCCGAACACCATTCGGAATTAACTCGTAAGCGCGACTAGGAAATTCACAACATCCCTGTGGACCGACCCGTATTCACCGGCTAGCTACATGCGACGCCGTTCTTGATTGCGGTTACTAGATAGTTTTTGAGACAAATCAATCCGCACGCTTCAGGAGCCTGCCTCCAGATCCAATCTCAGCCACCCATCACAGCCATTAGCAGATCAACGGAGGGCAACATTTGAAGGAGATCTACGCCTCCATCAAGTAGTGATAACCCATGACATATTAATTAGAATATGAAATGGTTCTCATTTATATAATTTAAGTCAAAGTAATAACCCAATCTATTATCTAAATATGAGAAATGGATAAGAAAAAAAATGAACACCGCATTTATTGTAAGTGAAGCAAACACAAAGAAATATGCAAAAAAGGAGGTTGCAAAGATGTCCAAATTAAACGTGTATGTATAAAAATGCCATTAAAACACACATCTTAAGAATTAAAACACACATTTAATTCTTCTTTTTCATTTTTATTTATGCTCTTAGGAATACCAATAGCTAAAACTACATCCATTAAAATGCAATCTCATTCATTTATTGATTATTAAAAGTATTCAAATGCAACTTAAAACGTAAAACCTTTCGGCATCCAATGCTACTATTTAAGTTAAGGATTCTCCATCAACAAACAGCTACACCATCATATTTGAATGAGTATTTCACAAAAGAGTTTTGGTTCAAGTCGAAGAACAAAGAAGACACCGTATGGAAATTAGGGAAGTAATTATGTTCTTATGTAATGTTTTGCTACTTTTTGAATACACTTACTTTTATATGTTGCGTCCTTCATATATCAAGAGATCATAGCGTTTGTATCGACTTTGAATAGGTATAGAATCTTATATCGTTGTCTTAATTCACCAAGTTATCTCTTCGAGTCCGATAAATCTGAAACTCGTACCACATATAATGTTGAATCGAATGTCAAAGAAAAAATTCAAACTTTTACTTGTTTCGTAAAGAAGAAGATTAAGTTAACATATGTGGCAAGAGATGCAATTACATTTCATCTTTAAAAAATATTCAAGATGAAGAGATGAAGAAACATTATAAAAGGTATTGTAAACAAAGAAGGATTCCCATCCTCATCCCTTCTCTCTAATATTTTCATGTTTTCATCTTTATGTTTTTTTATGTGTGTACGAAATGTAACTGTATGAAAGATGTATATATTTTCATATATATGCTTAAGATCTTCATGCATGGCATCATATTTTGTCACGCCCCGCTTCCCGGTGTACAGATAAGGAGACGTGATGAGACACGCGACGTATTTACTCAGAAATAAACACGTTAAGTGTAAATAAGCAATATAATATAAATGTACACAAGAAAGACATGAGATGTAAATGAACAACAACTTTTTATTTATTAAATATTCTTTATAATACAACTGAAAAGTAAATACAATGTGGAAAGCAATGCATAAACAATGGTATGAACTGAAGGTAAAGTATATACAAGTGACTAGAGCTCGGGGTCTTCAATGAACTGCTCCAAGTTTTTCTGGCTGGGCTCGATCTCCAGAGAGTCAGGTCCTCCTGACAACATTCCAAAGAAAGAATAGAAAAGGAATGTCGTCAGCGAGCAATCGCTCGGTAAGTCCCAAAGAGATAAAGAAATAGAATAGACAGATAAGAGAATATAACTGGTATATGTCTGTTTGTTATGTTAACGTAGTTGTTTGTAGCTTGGTACAGAATGTGTCAGTGTATACGAGAGCAGTCCAACTTGCTCCGTGGACTAAGGTATAAGGAGTACAAGGCCCCGTCAAAACCCATGGGACAACGGCAACGGATGTTCAGGTTAGGTGAATTAAAGTGACCATCATCGTGCCACTTTTAACACATTCCATACCAGTTTACCCCTTTAAAAACCCCGTAAATGAATATTGTATTGTTTGTAAGGATTTGTTGTATAAGACTTGCCGAAACAATAATATCAGTTGTTCATGTAAACGAATAAGGATATAAACGGATAGTCATGTAATCAAATCGATATATATCCATGGTTCGGTCCAGTCGAGTCATGTTGATATTTGATAGTATTCTGGTATTCATTTTCAAGTTCCAGTATATATGGATTCATGATGTATTGGAGTTATATTTGAATTGTATGTACATTGGAATTGTATTCAGATTAGACTGAGACTCTGTCTGAGTCAGACACTTAACAGAATTTGATTCCTAGATTAGGTTTTGGAGTTATCGGTAACTGCTGCACATGAATGGCAGGATTTGTGACTTTTTCCAAACCAATTACAGTATTGATAACCCCGGTTTAGTTTCCTACCTTAAATAGGCAAGCACCCACTTTCTCCGGCTCCCTGAGACTCAAGAGAATTGGTCCCGTTTAAACCAATATTTACTATGGTCCTTATTGTAAATTAATAAACTTGAGGGGTTTTTATGAAAAATAGTTTTGATATAATTTCAAAATAAACATCAAGTATTTATTAGTCGTATTTAGTGTTTTCATGGATGTAATTTTTAAAAGTGAAGTATTCTAATGATTATAAACCTAGATTGAATAGTATATAGTATTTTAGTGTAAATTGGAATTGTATGAATTTGTGATAGTATATTCATGAAATTTGTGATTCCTTTGTTCAGAAAACATGGAATTTATTATATATATTTAAAATAGATATTTTGATAATATATATATATTTAATTATTAAAAATAGAATTTATTTATTAAATAGAAAATCACATTATTCTTAAAAATTGTACAAAAAATTCCATCGAGATCGGATACTCCGTGAGAAGGTCTGCATCTCGCTCTACTAGTACCGAGGATGTGCGATAACCCGCACCATCCAAATTGGGTTCCCCAAAATGGGTTGTAGAGGCTTAATTGCAAGGAATTTAATTAAAAGAATGTTACAGAATACGGTTTTATTAGTTTAAGGTATTTTATTGTAAAATTGTATTTATCACACAAAATACTGCTCCAAAAGCTATCGTGTTATGTCATGATGAGTGTTGTAATGAGATAGGTCATTACTTCGTGAGTTTTCTAAAGGTAATATGAGCAAATATGATGAAAGATGTTGAATAGAAAGTTTGTGGTATTTAACCGTAAAACTGAAATAAAAGTTGCATAGCATGGTATTTTAAATTGAAACTTGTTCTCGATATTGGTTTATGGTTGCTAAATAAGATGTAACAATATGGGTGTTTGGTTATTAAGAGAAGTTATGTTTTTAACAAAAATTAAAATCGGAAATCGGAATAACTCCACTTCCAACGAGTTTTGAAAAGAGATCTTTTTGGAATAGGAAGAGAGGAGAGGGGACTTACTGGATGAAAAGATAGAGGAGAGGTATGGGAACAAGATGGAAGTTTCGTGGAGTCGCGGTGTCGCCGGATTTGTCCCGAGTCGTCGCCGGAAGATGACCTTAGGCTAACTTCACTTGTACAACTAATTTGACTTGGAAAAATTTGAGAGTTTTGATAATAGATTTCAGAATGGAGAGTGTCACGCCCAGCTTCCCAGTGTACGGAAAGGGGACGTGGCGGGTCACGCGATATATTTACTCAGAAGCAAACACGCTAAGTGTAAATAAGCAATAAAGTACACAAGAGAAATGACAAGACATGTAATTGAACAGCAACTTTTATTTATTAAACATTTCTTTATAATACAACTGAAAAGTAAATACAATGAGGAAAGCAATGCCTAAACAATAGCATGAACTGAAAGGAAAGTCTATACAAGTGTCTAAAGCTCTTAGGCTTTTTCGAACTGCTCCAAGTCTTCGATGCTGGGCTCGACCTCCAGAGAGTCAGATCCTCCTGACAACATTCCAAAGAAAAAGAGAGAAGGAATGTCATCAGCGAACAATCGCTCGGTAAGTCCTAAAGAGAGATAGAAATAGACTGAACGGGTAAGAGATTATAACCGGTATAAAGTTGATAGTTATGTTAACGCAGTTGTTTGTAACTTGGTACAGAATATGCCAGTGTATACGAGAGGAGTCCAACTATTCCGTGAACTAAGGTATACGGAGCACAAGGAACCGTTAAGCCACGGAACAATAGCAACGGATATTTAGGTTAGGTATACTAAAGTGACCGTCCCGTGCTACTTCTAACACATTCCGTACCAATCTACCCCTTTAAAAGCCCGTAATCTATTTTGTATTGATGTGTATTGTTTTGTTTAATAGATGTAAGACTTGCCGAAACCATGATATCAGTAGTTCATGTAAACGGAATGAATAGTCAATATTCATGGTTCGGTTCAGTCGAGTCATGTTGAAATTGATTGAATTCTGGTATAAATGAATTCATGTTGAATTGGAGTTGTACTTGAATTGTATTCAATGATGAATTAATTTCATATTAGATTGAGACCATGTCTGAATCAGACACTTAAACAGAATTGAAGTCCTGAATTAGTTTTGGAGTTATCGGTAACTGCTGTACATGGACGGCAGGATTTGTGACTTTTTCCAAGTCAATTACCGTATTGATAACCCCGTTTTTCCAAGTCAATTACCGTATTGATAACCCCGTAATATATAAAAATTAGAATTTATTTATTAATAGAAATCACGGTAATACAAATTCCATCGAGATCGTATGCTCCATGAGGAGGTCTGCATCTCGCCCTACTAGTCCGATGGATGTGCAATAACCCGCACCAACCAAGTCGAATTCCCCAAAATGGGTTGTAAGGATTTAATCGTATGGAATTTAAATAAGACAATTTAAAAAATACGGTTTTGTAATAGTTTATGGCATTTTACTGTAAACTTGTAATTATCCCACAAACTAATGTTCCAAAAGCCATTGTGCTATGTCAAGAATGAGTGTTGTGATGAGGTAGATCATTACCTCGTGATTTTTCTAAAGGTAATACAAAGGAATATAATGAAATATGTAGAATGTAAATTTTGTGATATTTAATCGTAAAAATGTGATAAAAGTTGCATAACATGTTATTTTGAGATGAAACTTGTTCTAAAGTATTTGGTTATGATTGTTAAACAATATATGAAGAATTGGTAGGTTTGTTATTAAGAAAGTGTGTGTTTTTAAAGAAAAGAGAATCGGAAGTCGGAAAAACTCCACTTCCGACGAGTTTTGAAATGAGAGCGTTTTAGATTAGAATGAGAGGAGGGAAGAGGGGGCTTACTGATTTGGAGAAGAGAAGAGAGGTAGAGGAAACTTTCGAAGGCGTCGTGGAGTCGCGTCGTCGCCGGATTTGTCCCGAAATGTCACCGGAACATTGACCTTGGCTAACTCCACTTGCACAACTTCTTGGACTTGGAAAATTTAGAGAGTTTTGGCAAAAGAATTCTGAATGAGGAGGGTAATGGTGTAGGGCGGTATTTATAGGAGAAATTAGGATTTAAGATAATGAAATGAGAATTAAAAATGCATTAAAAGTTGGTTTTAACGCTCATTTTAATTCTCTGGAAATGTGCAGGGAAATCAAAAAGAATAGGAGTAGTGGGGGGAGGCCAAGGGGTGTAGGGGAAAATTTTGGAGGCAAAACCTACGGGGAGGCCCGGCGGCACCGGCCCCTGGCAAGATCTCGCTGGCCAATGGTGAGGGGTGGGGCTTGGATCTTGGCCACGTGTCAGGGTCTGTTTGAATAGTATTTTTCATATGTTTGATTTTTGAGACATTTCATTTTTACGTGTTTTGTACGTGTAAACTTTTGGGCTTCCAAAAAGTTTAAAAGAAAAATCAGCAAAAAATATTATGTGGCCGAGGGGATTCGAACATAGGGACTGCGTCGCAGCAGTGCAAGACTTTACCAATGAGCTACAAGTTGTTTCTTGCTGTTCAAAAGCAAATCAAATTATAACTTGTGCTCATGACTTACAAATACTCCATTTGTACATTAACTTAAAAAAAATTCTGTACATTAAAACAGAGTCGTTACATTCTACCCTCCTTACAAAAATTCCGTTCTCGAAATTTACAATTATTTAAGGACTAATTTACAAATAAGTGAAGGTATCTTGCACGTATGTCATCTTCTCTTTCCCACTTTGATTCTCCTGATGTGTCTTTTCTCCACATCACTCGAACCAAGTTTACTTCCTTGTTCCGAGGTGACTTCACCTTTCTGTCCAAGATTTCAACGGGTTGTTGCTCACATGATAAATCCGTCTGTACAGTGAGCTCGTAGTGATCAAGAATATGGCTGGGGTCGCTCACATATCTTCTGAGTTGGGATATATGGAACACATTGTGCACTCCTTTCAATAAGGGTGGAAGTGCCAAACGATATGCCACTTCTCCAACTCGTTCGAGTATGTCGAACGGTCCAATATATCTCAGACTTAACTTACCCCTTCTTCCAAAACAAATCTTCAAAAATACATGATCTTCCGGTTGGAACTCCAAGTGACGGCGCTTTGCATCAGCCCAGTGCTTCTGTCGATCTTGGGCTATGCGCATTCTTTCCCTGATAGTGCGAACTACAGGCACAGTTGCTGCTATCATCTCAGGTCTAAAGAGTTCTCTATCTCCGATATCGTCCCAACTTAATGGTGAACGACACTTCTTTCCATAGAGCGTTGTAAAGGGTGACATTCAAATACTTACTTGGTAGCTGTTGTTGAATGAAAACTCCACAAGATGTAGGTGATCTTCCCACGATCCTCCGAAATCTAACATACACGCTCTTAGCATATCTTCAAGTATCTGAATCATTCGCTCAGACTGTCCATCTGTTTGTAGATGGTAAGCTGTGCTAAAGTTCAGACTTGTTCTCAAACTAGCTTGGAGACTCTGCCGAAATTGCAATCGGAATTTGGTGTCACGATCGGAGACAATGCAAACCGGTACTCCATGTAATCTCATGATCTCCTTCATGAGTTCATGGGTATCAGAGATAGTACATATCGAAGAGTTAAATCTTACTTAGATTCAAACTTACCTCCATGTACTTCTTTGCTAATATCTCGGTAGATTGGCCAACTCGAAAGGGGATAAAGTGAGCCGACTTTGTGAGTCGATCCACAATAACCCATACCGCATCGTTACCTTTCGTGCTGAGAGGAAGAGCAGTCACAAAGTCCATGGTGATGTGTTTCCACTTCCATTCTAGAATAGGTAACGGTTGAAGTAAACCAGCAGTCCTGTGATTTTCAGATTTCACTTGCTGATACACCAAATATTTAGCGGCGCTTCTGGCTACTTCACGCTTCATTCCATACCACCAGTAATATTACCGCGGATCTTTATACATCTTTGTACCACTAGGGTGTACTGAATAGGGAGAACTATGAGCTTCTTTCATTAATTCTTCCCGAACAGAACCTTGTGGTACACACAATCTACACCGTATCTCAAAGATCTGTCTTCATGGATAATGAAGTCTGTTCTAAGTCCACTTTCTACTTATTCTCTGATGTTTTGCAACTTAGCATCACTTGCTTGAGCTGCTTTGATCTGATTGACAATAGTAGATTGAACTTGTAAGTTAATCAAACTCGAAGCGTTACCTGGAATGACCACTTCTATCTCCATCTGATGCAAATCTTATTGTAGCTTCCACTGTAAGATTCATTGATAGTGGTTGGCGACTAAGTGCATCAGGTACTACATTCACCTTCCCTAGATGATATTGTAGGTTGATGTCGAAGTCCGCCATAAGTTCTAACCATCTTCTGTAACGACCGTGTTTTCTAGTAAAATATCTTTTACTTAATTTTCTAGAATCAAGTGGTTATTTACGTATTTCGTTGATAAAAGAATATTTTTAAAGTGATGTTAGTAATATTCAAAGCATTGAAAAATAATTAAAGGAAATTCCACAAAAAAAATCTATTTATATTTTTCTAGGCCTAAAATGTCTTAATAAAATTTTATAATACCTTAAAATAATTTACGTATTTTTACTATCGATTAAAATAATTATTTCGTAATTAAAATATTTCCAAGAAGAAAATAGATAATTATAATAACTAACAAATATCATATATATAGAAATATTACTTAGTTTTAGCCCAAAATAATTTTTATTCTAAAGATAACAATAAAATATATTTTCTGAAATTTTTTTATAATCTTCCCGTATTTTAACCATTTTTAACAATTTTTTTAAAACCAAATTCAATTTTTAAAATAAACAGCCGAGTATTTTTATTTTTAAAATATATATATATATATATATATATATATATATATATATAAATAATATTAAATCCCTTTAACCTGGACCGTTGGATGCAAAGATCCAACGGCCCAGAGCCTACAGGCTGCGCCCACGTGGTGGGGACCACGCGAAAACGCTTGATCCCCACAACGCAGACGCGCGACAGCATGGCGACGTGATCTCGGTCTTTGGATCTTGATCCAACGGCTGAGGTGAAGAGGTGGCGGCGGCAATCATTCGGGAATCATCAGCTGATGATTCTGCAATCATTTCGGCGCGGATTTTTGAGGATTTAACGGATTTCTTGGATTTTATGGTTGGTGAAAAAACCTACAAATAGAGACCTTCAAACATTGATTTCTCACACCTCAGAACTCCAAAAATTCTGAAATAAATACTCACGCCTTCGTATCGACGACGCCGACGCTGTGGTTCCACCCAAGCATCAAGGAAAAATCCGAGCGCAGAGCTATTGAGGAATTGGTACGAGCCTACGTTTCGACTCATCTACATCCAACTCTAACCAAAGGTAGGATCCGCCTCTCTCCACTCCTCTGTCGCCTTCCTTGTTTCAATGATCTTAATTTCAACTTTTAATTATCAACCTCATATTAAAATGATGTTAAAATATTTCCGCACGCCTATTTTGGTACCCCTTAACGATAAGAATTGGACCCCATGTTTAAAATGGCTTCTTTAATCACTCCTATATGCAAAAATATTGCACCCTCATACTATATGGAATGTGATATGCTTAATATTATAACCCACGAGGTATTAATTCATCCCTTACATACCCACACTTACCCATATTACCAATATGATCTCGAAATAGGTTACTTCCACAAAATACCCCCGTTTTATTAAAATGTCGTATTTGTTTAAAATATCCATATGAAATAAGATAATTGGAATAAATGTTTTAGATACGATATATATATATATATTACTTACACTTCACCCACCAACTACTTTAGTTTTGTTAAATCCCTTTACTTTTTTGAAAGGGGGAAATACTAAATCTAACTAACGGCATATGGTTTTTCCAACTTAGCCCCTTTCACTCATAAGGATATTTTTATATTAATTCTTCTTAGAATGTTAACTAAAGTTTAATGAGTTACCCTAATAGGGAAATGTTTTACCTGAATCACCCCGTGATTGATAGGCAATCGTCCCTGAAAAGGACACAAATCCTGCCGTCCATATACAGCGGTTGCCAACATGAACGTATTTTCTAAAACGTTCCCTCAAACTTAAAACACTATAATTTCATAAAATTATTATTTACAATAAAATACCTCAATCCATCCTAAAAAGAGATAATTAAACAATTTAGTTTACCTTACTCTTTCTCTTGGAATGTAATAAAGTTTGGTTAATGGAAATAAATGTCTTTCGCTTTTATTGTTTTATTTTGGTACACACCCTGCATACTATAGATATTCTTACGCTTAACGTAACTGTATTGAATAGACCACCTTCAATACAGTTAGGTTGCGGACCGTGCCACGTCACTCTTCACCTTCTTTTGGGAAGTGGGGCGTGACAGGTTTTAGTAGTGGCCCATGCAGGTCAAGTCTTGTGTACTAAAACGAAACTGTTAACTGACTTATTATACTTGTGAATCCCATTCACTTGTATCAATTTCATAAAGTTTTCCTATTCCTCGTCCTTTCCTTGACATTCTGTATCCTGACCATGACCATCCTTCTCAGGTCATGGCAAATCTTCCGGATGAGGACAACATGTCAGACATCACCTTTGAAGCTACGCTTGGATATTCGGACGATGAAATAATAAGTCCCCAAATAAAAATCCTCAAGGACGAAGATGGAAAAGGAGAACCCCCAGTAGAAAAGGAAAATCTCATTGAGGAAGAGGAATCCGAGGAGGAGGAAGAACCTGAAAAGGACGTCCCTGCTGAAGTGGAAGATCCCGTTGAGGAAGAGGAAAATCCCATTGAAGTAGAGGAATCTGAGGAGGAGGAAGAGCCCGGGGAGGAGGCCCCCGTTGAGGAGGAAATTCCGGTAGAAGAGGAAGAACCAAGAGACTACGGGCCGCACATGTGGTTTATTGGGAAAACACTCTATATTCGGGGACATGCTTATCGATGTGTTCGCCGTACCCCTCCGCAACTCTATCGTCGGGATGTACCAGGCTCTCCCTTCTTTTACAGTTTTGCAAGAAAAGTCAACAAACGTCGAGCCAATAACGCGCAGTTCCCGCCCTATAATTGATGGACGATTAGCACCTGTTTAGTTCTTAGTTCCTTAGTGAACCGAATAAGCTATGTATAGAAGTAGGACCCTATTTAATAATTCCTTGTATTCCCGTTAGCATTATTAATAAAATCCTGATTTCAACAATTATACTCTTGTGTCTCTCGTTTTTATTATTCCTTACTAGTTCTCCACTGGCATAAATTGTTACTTCTCCTGCAAGTTACTATCCTATGTCCTTCGCCGCCTGGTTATACCCTAACCTCTTCTGATTCAGATCTCCATGGCTGGACGACACCATCACTGCAACCGAAGAGGAAATGGAGTCAATGAAGCCACTGCCCAACAAGCAGCGATGCTACAAATGATGCAAGGACTATTGGAGCAACAGCAGTAGCAGACTGCTGCCCTTCATCAAGAGCTGCGCGAAAGTAGGCAGCAACAAGCAAAAATTTTAAAACAGGCACTAGCCCAAGTTCCTCAAGGCTCGGCGGGAGTGAAACGGTTCAGATCACTCCACCCTAAGAATTTTTCAGGGAAGGAAACTTCTTTAGAAGCTGAGGAATGGCTCAAGGGAACAGTCAACGATCTCGGTGCCGCCCAAATTCTGAAGGACGCGTGGGTGAACATTGCCAAACTACAACTCACGGATAATGCCTGAATATGGTGGGAGGCCAAGGAAAGTAGACTGAAAGAGCCCTTCGACTGGGAAACATTCAAACAACGATTCGATACTGAATACTTCCCCATCGTAGCACACCTAAAAATGGAAAAAGAGTTTATACAGTTCCAACAAGGGAGCATGTGGGATAAGTTGGTGGACGAGTACGCTTCGGAGTTCGCAAGATTAAGTTGGTTCGCGCATCACCTGGTGGCAACCCCGGAACTATATGCTAAAAGATTCCGATAGGGGTTGGATCTGAAGTCGCGGTCCTCCATGTCTTCTGCTACCTTATCAACTTATGATGAAATCTTAGAGGCAGCAAGGAACTTCGAAGACCTTCAGAGACGCATAAGGAAGGATGACCGGCTGTCTGGCATTAAGCGATCAGCCAATCAAATTCTTGGAAGATCATCTTCCAGATTCAACGGGAGGCAACAACCTAAGAAACCAGCAGGACCAGCTACTTTCAGGAAACCAGCAATCATATGCAACCATTGCGGTAGAGCCGGACACTACATGAGGGACTGTCGCATTTTGAACAAACTCTGCATAGTCTGTGGGTCTCCGGATCATGCCATAGGGGATTGTCCACAGAGAAGGCGACCACTACTCCCTGACAACAAACCAGCCAATCTTGGAGCGCCTCAACAGGGAGCCCGGCCACCTCCCGCTAATAAGCCAATCGGGCATGGACCGTCAGCTAGAGGACCACCCCTGCCCCATAAGAAGCGAGTATTCCAGCAAGCTCAACGCAATGGCACGAAGCGTCAGGCCTTTACTATGACCGCAGAAGAGGCTGAAACAACGGGGGAAGTTATTACAGGTATCGCTGTTTTGACTGTCATGCTTCCAATTTCACCCTCATCGTGCATGCATACCTTGGTAAGCTCATCACTAATTTTTCCATATATAACATAAGTATCCTACTAGTAGCCTCCATACCTGCACACACACTTTTTGACTCTGGTGCGTCGCACTGCTTCATGGCATAAAAGTTTGTGACCGCCAGCTCCATTCCAGTAACACCTCTCATCACTGAGTGGAATGTCAACACGGAAAACGGTGTGATCAAGTCCACTACGGGATACGATCTGTGCCCCGCGGTAATCTGTGGACGAGGTTTCTATGCCAACTTTATGGTGATAGATATGCCAAATTTTTATGTGGTCTTGGGTATGGACTGGTTGAGTACTTTTTATGCTACCATCGACTGTCATCAAAGGAGGGTAGTGTTTGAGATCCCTGACCACCCATTGTTCATATTCGAGAGTGGAAGTAAGTCCTTAGACCCAGCAACTTACCGAGCTCTACCGAGAAAGGAAGAGATGTTGTACACCGTACAACGGGAGGAGAGTATGTCGATGGTTGTATGAGATTTTGAAGACGTATTTGCAGACGTGTTGGGTTTACAACCGGATCGGGCGATCGAGTTCACCATAGACTTGATGCCAGGGACTCAACCTATGTTGAAGACACCGTACCGAATGGGGCCAGCAGAATTGAAGGAACTTCGGACGCAAGTTAAGGAGCACCTCAATAAGGGATTTATTCGACTAAGCTTGTCACTTTGGGGTACCCCGGTTCTTTTGGTACCTAAGAAAGATGGGAATAAGCGGATGTGCATCGACTACCGGGAATTAAATAAAGTAACAATTAAGAATAAGTATCCCTTGCCGCGGATAGATGATCTGTTCGATCAGCTGGAGGGATCTCGAGTGTTCTCCAAGTTGGATTTGCGAACAGGCTATCATCAACTCAAGGTGAAAGCGTCTGACATACCCAAGACGGCTTTCAGGACTAGGTATGGACATTATGAATTCCTAATGATGCCCTTTGGAGTAACCAATGCACCCGCGATCTTTATGAATTTGATGAATCAAGTGTTTTACGAACACTTAGACAAGTTTGTCGTTATCTTCATCGATGGTATTCTGGTGTATTCGAAGAATCAGGAAGAACACGCGGAACACTTACGTACGGTGCTCAAAACCTTGCGACAACACCAACTTTATACAAAGCTCAGCAAATGCGAGTTTTGTTTAGAACAGGTAGCGTTCCTGGGACATGTGGTGTCAGGTGAAGGGATTTCAGTGGATCCGGCCAAGATTGTCGCAGTTCAGACATGGCCGATACCAAGAACTGTTACCGAGATCTGGAGCTTCTTAGGACTTGCCGGATATTACCGTCTTTTCATCAAGAACTTCTCCAAGATTGCGGAGCCACTGACTACCTTGACCCGGAAAGATGTGCCGAATGTATGGTCCGAGGGGTGAGAGGAAGCATTCGCAGAGTTGAAGACTCGTTTAACCTCTGCATCCAGTCTTACGATTCCCGACAAGACTGGAGGGTTCGACATACATTGTGACGCCTCGGGAAAAGGCTTGGGGTGCATTTTGCACCGACATGGTAGGGTAGTGGCTTATGCGTCAAGATAATTAAAGGTGCATGAATGAAACTATCCAACACACGATTTAGAGCCTGCCGCTGTTGTCTTCGCACTCAAGATTTGGAGGCACTATTTATTTGGTGAGAAGGTAGATATTTACACCGATCATAAGAGCTTGAAGTATATCTTCACCCAGAAGGAGCTCAATATGAGGCAGAGGAGATGGCTAGAATTAATGGCAGATTTCGACGTAAATTTACAGTATCATCCGGGGAAGGTGAATGTAGTCCCGGACGCCTTGAGTCGCCAACCAATGATTTCGAGTCTGACAACTCATTGAACGAATCGTCAAGATCTCAATAAACTAGAGACCGAGATGATAATGCCCGGAATGCTTACATCCTTCATGAATCTTCAAATTCACTCCACATTAGTTGAACAGATCAAGACAGCTCAAATGGAGGACCCTAGGTTGCGAAGGATCAGATAACAAGTGGACGCGAATCTGCGGGCGGACTTAATCATCCACGAAGATGGTTCTTTGAGATATGGGAGTAGAGTCTGTGTGCTTAAGGGGGAGATGAGAGAGGAATTATTAAAAGAAACACATAGTTCTCCATACTCTGTTCGTCCGGGAGAAACAAAGATGTACAAGGACCTCAGACAAAACTATTGGTGGCATGGGATGAAGCGGGAGATAGCCAAGAGTGTGTCCAAATATTTTGTTTGCCAAAAAGTAAAGGCCGAACACCACAGGACGGCAGGTCTATTACAACCCTTACCGATACCCGAATGGAAATGGCAAAACATTACAATAGATTTTGTGACCACACTCTCTCATAACTGTTGGGGTCAAAATTCGCACCCCAGTTGACCGGGTCAAAGTCAAGGTCAACCCTAAGTAAACGGGCCCAAGCCCAAGCAAGTGGGCCCATGCCCAAGTCGAGCCCCGCGGCCGGCCTTCCCCATGCCAAAATAAAAATCATGTAATAAATAATTTTGATGTAATTTTTTATGCATGAATGTAAGCAAAATGGGCATAAAGCCAAATTTTTGTAAAGTCCATGGTTTTTGTGCAAAAAGAAATAGCACATGAGGCATGAGATGGGCAAAATGCCATTTTGTAAAGCCCAAGGGGCTATGTGTAAATGTGTAAGCCTATATAAGGCAACATGATGATGAATAAAATATACACTCTTCATTCTTTCAAACTCTAGGGTTTGCGCCTCCACTCTCTCCTTCCAAGTTCTTCCTCTTTCTTTTCATTTTCCGGTTAAATCAAGTGCTTAGCTCTTCTTTTTTAAAAAACTAAATAAAGTTCTACCATAAACCCGTCTCCCAAGACTCCATCAAGAGAAGAAAAATGGTCTCTTTTTTTATCATCCAAGATCTAGATCTTGGAGTTTCAAGAGAACCCATTTTGGGTTTCTTTTCAAAAGAGAAAAGAGAAAATCTTTTGGAGTTTAACTCCACAAATAAAATTATTTTAGAGTTTAACTCCACTACAGAAATTCTTTTGAAGTTTAACTCCACAGTAAAAATCTTTTTTGGGGGGAGTTTAACTCCACATTAAATCTTTTTAGGAGTTTAACTCCATATAAAATTCTTTCGGAGTTTAACACCACATTTAAAATTCTTTCAGAGTTCAACCCCACAATAAAAATTCTTTCGGAGTTTAACACCACATTTAAAATTCTTTCGGAGTTCAACCCCACAATAAAAATTCTTTCGGAGTTCAACTCCATTTAAATTCTTTTGGATTTTAACTCCACAAACAAAAATTCTTTTGGAGTTTAACTCCACAATAAAAATCTTTTTTTGGAGTTGAACTCCATTTAAAACTCTTTTTGGAGTTTAACTCCATAAAAAAAATTCTTTTGGAGTTCAGCTCCATGTTAGAAAAAAAAATTTGGAGCCCTTTTTGCCCCATCATATGCTGGCACGTGAGCGGGAGGGCTCCCATTTAATGGGAGCCCTTTTGGCCCCGCTCACATGCTAGCATGTGAGGGGTCATATGCTAGCATTTGATGGCCGCCCTCACATGCTAGGGGTCACATGCTAAGCATGTGATGACCATGTAAGGGGTCACATGCTAAGCATGTGATGGCCCTCCTCACATGCTAGCATGTGGGGGGTCACATGCTAAGCATTTGATGGCCCCCTTCACATGCTATGCTAGCATATGAGAGGTCACATGCTAAGCATGTGATAGCCCCCCTCACATGCATGTGAGGGGAGGCTCCCATTAAATGGGAGCCCAGGCTTCCCCCCTCTTTTTTCTTTCTTTCTTCTTCGTTCTTCCTTCTTTTCTTTATTTTAATCTTTTTTTATTTAAAAACAAATAAAAATAAATTATAAATAATATTTTAAAATTAAAAAAATTAAAAATTAAAATAAAAAAAAGTTTTCTCTAAATATTTATTTACTTATTTATTTTTGTTTTTTTTATATATAGAAATATATATATATATATATATATATATATATCTTTTTTTAACAAATGAAATAAAGCAAAAAAAAACACACACACCAACGCATCGCATTGAGTTCGCATGTCCAGTTTGACCCGTCAATCGGAGCTTCTCTCGCTCCAAAGTCGAAGGGTAATTAACGGCAGCTTAGTCCGCGACTACCGGAGATTCGGATCCCCATAATCAATAAACCCCAGCCTACCCTAGACAGGGGGAATCTGTACTATACCTGACCAACGCGCACGTATTCACGTCTCAATGGGGTGACGAAAAACGCCTTACAGATTCTGGCACGCCCGGTGAACCTATCTCTCCTCCCATATTTTGGGTTAAACGTTCATGCAAACTCAATCAATATACATATCGATTACCTGTACTGAAATCATGCTTTTTTGTGCAGGGGTTAACAATTTTCAATTGCCATCTTCGCACGTAAGTCGGTATTTGAACGACTTTCCTTTGCCCCAGCTGGGGGCAAGGCCATCGACACCAACAAAGTAATAAGGCATCTCGGGCAAGCTCCAGCGGTGCCCTTGACAACTGCTCAATCGGGTATCTTCTCTAAGCTCCCCGTCAGTTGACCACCATGTCATTAAACGGGGAATAATTGACCTCTAAGTCGTTAAACCGGAGATGTAAAAATGTGTAAATAAAAAAAATAAAAATAAAAAAATAAAAAAGATAAAATAAATAAATAAATAAAAAGCTGAAATGATGGAGCAACTCGCAATAAAAATCAGCGAATAAAATAAAGATGAAAATAAAACCAAAATGATGGGACAACCGCGAATAAATAGCCGAATTGATAGGGCAATCGCGACCTTCGCGATAAGAAAAGCTGAAATGATAGAGCAATCGCGGTAAAAGAAAAAAAGAAAAAAAACTCCAAATGGAGAATAATGAGTCGCTCCTGGTACTATATTTCAGTGCAGCGATGCAGACGCCAACCAAATTCCAAACCTCCAACGGCGAATGATGATTCGCTTCTGGCACCATATTCCAGTACAGCGATGCAGACGCCAACCAAAATTCAATTTCCTAAAATTCTCCCAGCCCTATGGTTGGTCCCCAAGTTGACTGCCATATACAATTCACGGGCTCAAATAATTCTCATCACGTTCATGCCCCACCACAACCACCAGTTATGCGGCTGGTCTCCGCCCTTGGAATTATGCTCCATTTGGGGAAGATCCACTCATGTGTCCTCACGATGCATGAGGAGAACAAAACTTGCGAGATCCTTACGACTCGTAAGAAAAACGCCTTCGTGGGATCCTTACGACTCACAAAGGAAAAACACACTTAGGGTCCTCACGACTCCTAAGGAGAAAATGCACCTACGGGATCCTTACGATTCGTTGGGAGAAAATGCTTTTATGGGACCCTTACGACCCATGAAATTGAAAAGCCTTAGGTGATAGGGATCTAAACCTGTCTCCTAAGCCATCGCTTCCCAACAGGGAAAGGCAAATGATGAATTGCTCCTAACACATGTGCTTCAGTGTTAGCAACGCTGATGCCGACCCCTACCCCAAAATTCCAAGCTTCCGATCCATAAACCCCTAAGTCTTTAAACTGGGAACAGATGACCTCTAAGTCGTTAAACTGGGAACAGATGACCCCTAAATCGTTAAACTGGAAACGAGGGAGATCCCCTCACGACGAATGATGAGTCGCTCCTGGTACCATATTCTAGTGCAGCGATGCAGACGCCAACAAAGTCCCGAAATTCTTCCGGCCCTACGGTCTGGATCATACATCCTGCAAAACCGTATACAATCCACGGGCGTAAAACGATCCCAATCTCTCCTAAGTCCTACCGGCGAGACCACATTGAAAGTCCCACCAGCGATGAAGATTCCAAAAAGAAAAAGGAAAAAAAGGGTATGTCCACACGCAAAATGGACAAGGATGAAAACCCGAAATAGCTCCGTGAGTAAAAACAGCAGGACTGCCGGCGAGTTTGTGAAAACCCGAAAGGGCGCAACTCGTGAAAAAGAGATGAAATGCACTCGCAAAGTCCTCTCGACTTTGTGAGGAGAAAATTCCTGCGTGAGATCCTTACGACTCACAAAGGAAAAACACACTTAAGAGTCCCCACGACTTCTAAGGAGAAAATACACCTACGAGATCCTTTCGACTCATAGAGAGAAAATGCTTTTATGAGACCCTTACGGCTCATAAAATTGAAAATTCTTAGGTGATAGGGACCTAAACCTGTCTTCTAAGCCATCGCTCCCCAACGGGCAATGGCAAATGATGATTCGCTTCTGGTACCATATTCCAATGTAACGATGCTGATGTCAACCTAAATCAAATCAAACCAACAACCTCTGCATCGGAATCTTGCTTCGTCTCAGAGTGTACCCCGCGTCGAAATCAAGCTTCGCCTCGGTGTATCGGCCTTCCCTGTCAGAATTATGTTTCGGCTCGGAATCAACCAGCGACCTCCTCGTCAGAATTAAGCTCCGCATCGGAATCAAATCAACCAGCAAGCTCTGCGTCGGAATCGTGCTTCATCTCAGAGTGTACCCCGTGTCGAAATCATATTTCGCCTCGGTATATCTGCCTTCCCTGTCGGAATTATGTTTCTCCTGGGAATCAACCTCTGCATCGAAATTATACTTCGGTCAGAATGTCTGCTCCTCGTCGGAATTATGCTCCGACCCTTTGGAATCATGCTCCACTCATCGGAATTATGCTCCGATCCCTGGAATCATGCTCCGCTCTTCAGAATGATGCTCCAATCCCCGAAATTATGCTTCTCCTGGGAATCAACCTCTGTATCGAAATTATGCTTCGGTCAGAATGGCTGCTGCTCGTCGGAATTATGCTTCGGTCAGAATATCTGCTGCTTGTCGGAATTATGCTCCGACCCTTTGGAATCATGCTCCGCTCATCGGAATTATGCTCCAATCCCTGGAATCATGCTCCGCTCTTCGGAATGATACTCCGATCCTCGGAATTATGCTCCGATCCCCGAAATTATGCTTCTCCTGTGAATCAACCTCTGCATCGAAATTATGCTTCGGTCAGAATGTCTGCTGCTCGTCGGAATTATGCTCCGACCCTTTGGAATCATACTCCGCTCATCAGAATTATGCTCCGATCCCTAGAATCATGCTCCGCTCTTCGGAATGATGCTCCGATCCCCGGAATTATGCTCTCCTCGGAATCAACCTCTGCATCGAAATTATGCTCCGGTCAGAATGTCTGCTGCTCGTCATGCCTCTACTCTTCGGAATTATGCTCCGATTCTCGGAATTATGCTCTGACTCTTCGAGGGATACTCCGACCCTGAAATTATGCTCCGCAAATCGGAATGATGCTCCGATCCATGGGAATCATGCTCCCCGAAGGATGCTTCGCCCCCGAAATGATGTTCCACCTCGAAGTCCAGCTTCAAGATCCATCAATTTCATGCACACAACTCAGATGCACGGTGTGCATTTATTGATGGGGGGCACTTTGTTGGGGTCAAAATTTCGCACCCCAGTTAACCGGGTCAAAGTCAAGGTCAACCCCAAGTAAACGGGCCCAAGCCCAAGTAAGTAGGCCCATGCCCAAGTCGAGCATCGCGGCCGGCCTTCCCTATGCCAAAATAAAAATTATGTAATAAATAATTTTGATGTAATTTTTTATGCATGAATATAAGCAAAATGGGTATAAAGCAAAATTTATGTAAAGCCCATGGCTTATGTGCAAAAAGAAATAGCACATGAAGCATTGGATGGGCAAAATGCCATTTTGTAAAGCCCAAGGGGTTATGTGTAAATGTGTAAGCCTATATAAGGCAACATGATGATGAATAAAATATACACTCTTCATTCTCTCAAACTCTAGGGTTTGTGCCTCCACTCTCTCCTTCCAAGTTCTTCCTCTTTCTTTTCATTTTCCAATTAAATCAAGAGTTTAGCTCTTTTTTTTTTAAACTAAATAAAGTTCTACCATAAACCCGCCTCCCAAGATTTCATCAAAAGAAGAAAAATGATCTCTTTTTTTATCATCCAAGATCTAGATCTTAGAGTTTCAAGAGAACCCATTTTGGGTTTCTTCTCAAAAGAGAAAGAAGAAAATCTTTTGGAGTTTAACTGCACAAATAAAATTATTTTGGAGTTTAACTCCACTACAGAAATTCTTTTGGAGTTTAACTCCACAGTAAAAATCTTTTTTGGGGGAGTTTAACTCCACATTAAATTTTTTTAGGAGTTTAACTCCATATAAAATTCTTTCGGAGTTCAACTCCACAATAAAAATTCTTTCGGAGTTTAACTCCATTTAAATTCTTTTGGAGTTTAACTCCACAAACAAAAATTCTTTTGGAGTTTAACTCTACAATAAAAATCTTTTTTGGAGTAGAACTCCATTTAAAACTCTTTTTGGAGTTTAACTCCACAAAAAAAATTCTTTTGGAGTTCAGCTCCATGTTAGAAAAAAAAAATTTGGAGCCCTTTTTGCCCCATCATATGCTGGCACGTGAGGGGGAGGGCTCCCATTAAATAGGAGCCCTTTTGGCCCCCATCACATGCTAGCATGTGATGGCCCCCTCACATGCTAGCATGTGAGGGGTCACATAATAAGCATGTGATGGCCCCCCTAGCATGTGAGGGGAGGCTCTCATTAAATGGGAGCCCAGGATTCCCCCCCTCCCTTTTTCTTTCTTTCTTCTTCGTTCTTCCTTCTTTTCATTATTTTAATCTTTTTTTATTTAAAAATAAATAAATATTAAATAATATTTTAAAATTAAAAAAATAATAAATTAAAAAAAAGTTTTCTCTAAATATTTATTTACATATTTATTTTTGTTTTTTTATATATAGAAAATATATATATATATATATATATATATTTAACAAATGGAATAAAGCAAAAAACACACACACATCAGCGCATCGTATTGAGTTCGCATATCCAGTTTGACCCGTCAATCGGAGGTTCTCTCGCTCCAAAGCCGAGGGGTAATTAACGACAGCTTAGTCCGCGGCTGCCGGAGATTCGGATCCCCACAATCAATAAACCCCAGCCTACCCTAAACAGGGGGAATCTGTACAATACCTGACCAGCGCACGCGTATTCCCATCTCAATGGGGTGACGAAAAACACCCTACAACAGCTCCAAGAGAAACGATGCAGTATGGGTTATAGTGGACCGACTCACCACGTCAGCACATTTCATTCCTTTTCAAGTTGGTCAATCAACCGAAAGCCTTGCAAAAAGGTATATGGAGGAGATTGTCAGATTGCGTGGAGTGCCAATTTGCATTGTGTCCGACCGAGATATGCGTTTCAGATCTCAGTTTTGGCAAAGCCTACAAGAGAGTTTTTCATATCAGATTTTTGCATTTTTATACCGCCCATTCTTGATCACAATGCATAAAGGTAGGTACTTTTGATCCGTGTTTGCTGAATAATTGCAGGTTACAGGTTCTCAGCTCTTTACAGTGAAATTCATGAAAAGTCGCAACAAATGTGGGACTACGACCAACTAAGCATGAATACTGATCTCCGCTAACCATCTGTATGATGCCGCCTACCAGTTCAAGGGACAAAATGGCAAATCGTTGGTCACTTCAATGCACAAAGCATAAGGGCAGCACAAAATCCAAGACTTCAAACGCGGAGCTCAAGGCAAAAGTCCACATCATTTTGCACTACTGAAAATCTGGAAGAAAACTGAAAAGATTCTGAGAAACCAAGTGTACAAAATATAAGAGAACAGCAACATGGAGAAGCCCTGAAAAGATGATCCCCCAAATCCACCAAATGGCCGCGGAACCGCGGCCAAATAGGCACTTCTGCCGCGGTTCCGCGGCCGCGTCTGAACAGTGTCGGTGGCAGTTGAAGCAGCGTTGACTCGGCTCTCTTGGGGTAGTTTTGTAATCTCGTGTTTAGCTCAGAATGTATACCTAGGGTTTCACTCTCCTGCCTATAAATAGCAGAGCTTAAAGCCAAATAATGTGTGCCTTTCTTTATTTAGATTTTAGAATTAAATTATGTTCTTCTTTATCTTTCTTTATTCAAAATTGTAGTGAGTTTATGAGCGTTGATTAATAAAAAAATTAAAAAAAAAGAGTTCCTTTTTATCTTGCATGTTTATCTTTGCAATTTTTATTTGCTAATTTAGTCGTATTATTTTATCGTTGTTTTTCTTTTGTTTCCTCTTCTTCTATTTTCTTTATCCTTAACAACGATGATGCTTGAGTAAGATCCTTACCAAAGTGAGGTCTCAAATAGCTAGTTGTAATTTCTTATTAACCTCATTTCTTTCTACCTTCCTTTTTGTTTTTATCTTTTTAATGGGTGAGTAATTTCTCACTTGTTAGGGCAGGAGAAGGAAAGTTTGAGAGAAGGAAATCTCTCTCACTCTTTTCTTTACCCAACACTTTAATTCGGACTCCCTTTAATTGAACCACAATCCGCTCACTACGGCACCTTATCCTACATGATAGTCAGACCGGTTGTGGTTGAATTAACCGGAGGTTAGGGCTAAGAGCCAAGAACGGACGGACAAGGACCACATGGAAGAAACTAAGCATAGAAAACCTAGCTTATACTTGCAAGTTCCTTCCTAGTTGTGCTAATCTCCGTTGTTGCCGATTACCTTAACACCGATATTAAAAAAGGTATTGAAAGAAGTGAGAAATTTCTAACTCAAACTAACCCAATCCTAACCCTTGCAAGTTCCTTATCATCCTTTATCTCATTAGTAGATCTTAAAACAAAACTCAAAATATTTGAATTTAACCCGTTAAAACATAAAGAAAAAGATTCCATCTCTCTGTGGATCGACCGTACTCAACCGGCTAGCTACCAAGCGAAACCGTCTTGATTGTGGTAATTAAAAATTTAAACACGCAGAAAAATCGTACCAATCAAATGGCGCCATTACCGGAGAGACGGTAGTTTATTTCTTTGTGTAATTTCGGGTTAATTAAAAAATTATAAATTATAAAAATTGAAAAATTTTAAAACAAAACAAAAAATCATCTTGTTATTTTTGATTAGTTTTTATGCAAGTGTGCAGGATAGGAAGAAGGTCTAGTTCAATTCTGGAGCAAACTCAGTGAACAAATCAAGATTCAGGGGCTCTAAACAGGAAGAGGAGAACCAACACAGCACAGGATAAAATTTTGAAGCAGTCAACTTTCTGAACAGCCGTGGAACCGCGGCAGAATCGCCTGTTTGACCGCGGAACCGCGGTCAACTGCTGATGTTAGCAACAAATTTTCTCTGTGAGTATTCCACTTATCTCCTTCCCTCCTCTGAACTCCACTGAACTATATTTTTCTGCAGAATTCTTTGCGCAAATTCTCTTCCCCTCTCCAATAAACTGATTTTGTGCAGGATTCTTTGCGCCGCAGCCAAAATAAAATTTTTGCAAGTGTTTTAGATTTTTGGTTGTTACTGCTTTGCATAAATAATACGGAATTTAAGGGGCTATAACACCAATTCAGATTGGGTAGCGATTTAATCGCCCTTCCTAAGACCCCAAAAATCACTAAAAGCATACGCATCACCCTTTAGCTTAATTAAAAAATATCTAGACTCAGTCAACTAAGGGCTGTCATGCTCAATAAAACAGAGGAAGGTTGTGGGCATTCAATCGTTTATCTAAACTTGACTTTGTGGTGCCTAGGCTAGACAAGTGAGAAAGATAATTATAAAAGGCCCGTCTCACGGTGATTCGTGAGCGGAACCCTCCTTTCATCATTTGTGCTTCCTGGCCACAATTGGCAGTGAAGAGACGATTTGAGAATTATCTCACAACTTGTCACTTTGGAACAGTTAGGAGCAGTCTAGTGGACTTAGAAGACCATAGCTCTAGGTATGATTGTGCATATTTAAACTGTGATTGTTTGAAGTTGTGCCGTAAGTCTGTACATATTTTTGCAAAACTCTTTCTCAAAAAAAAACTTTTATAAAAACTTGCCCTTTGTCACTAGAATCCCATTTCACCCACTTTTCATCCGCATTTCTCCATTGACGTTACCTTACCCTCACATTCTACGCTTTGACTATACTAAACTCGTTTAGTGTATGTCCGGTTGGACTCGGGACACTAGTGCCCGCCTAGTCAGTGTTTCGTTAGTCGCTACCGACTACGCGATCGACTCCAAAATCGAAACTCCCTCCACACCTCTTTCACCCTTACCTTTGCCGGCCAACTCCGACGTTGACCGGAATTCTGTTCATACATCCTCACCTTCACCTTCACCATCATCACCACCAAATTCTTCTTCTGAGATGTCAGGATTTCCTCCTAACATCACTTTACCTCCCCCGGGACTGATTCCACCACATCTGGGTGCGAATAACCCGCAACCACCTCCTGTTGAAGCGCCACAGCGAATCGCACTCCAGGATCGTTTCTATCCCACCCGCTCTGCACTTCCTACCTGTCTTTCACTTCCGCCGGCAAATGGGGATAATTTCGAAACTAAGCCCCACTTCATCAACATGTTGCCTAAATTTCACGGGGCTGGAATCCGAAGATGCCTACATCTTCATCAACATGTTCCAGAACGTCTGTGCAATGATGAAGACAACCCAATTGTCCGACGACGCTATACAGCTATGAGTCATTCCTTTCACTCTGTGTGACCTAGCTGAGAAGTGGCTGTATAGTACCGCATCGCATTCCATAAACAGTTGGGAAGAGTTTGTTAAAGCGTTTCATAAAAAATTCTACCCAAATCACAAGACCGCGAGAATACGAAATGAAATTAACCAATTTTCCTAGCTTCCTGCCGAACCTTTTTGGAAGTGCTTTAACCGATATAAAGACCTTCTTGTTCAGTGCTCTCATCACGGTATTGAGAGATGGCAACTTTGCCAGACCTTATATGAGGGCCTGAACCCAGCAACTAAGCAGTTGCTGGAGACCATTTGTCAAGGCCACTTCCTATCCAAATCTGACAAGGAAGCTTGGCAATTTTTTGACGATCTCGCGGAGCGAACGTTTCAGTGGGAAAGCACCAGACCGAACACTTCATCTATTTCATCTTCTTCTTCCGGTCCCTCTAGGGCATGCGTTCATCAACTTGATCTCTCAATTGCAATGAAGGCCGAAATGGCAGCGATCACACGAAAACTAGAAGAAATTGAGAGCAAATTCTCATCTCCTTCTCCTGCCCCTGCTCTTCCCCCTCGTACCATCTACGCTTGTTGTTCAAACCCATCACATTTGACCGAAGAGTGTCCTTACAACTCACATGCTCAAGGACAGGATCAGGTCAATGCTGCATTTCAGCAAAGACAAAGAAATGATCCATACTCTTCCACTTACAATCCTGGTTGGAGGAACCACCCTAATTTCGCCTGGAATCAGAACCAGCAACAATTCCAAGGTCATAACAACTTCCAAAGGCCTCCTCCTCCTCAACAACAAGCTCAGCCTCAAACTCAACATCAATATCAGCAGCCCTACCAACCCCAACCTTTTCAAAATCCACCGAACAATTTTGCACCCAATAATTCTTTTCCTCAAAACAATTTTGTTCCGTCGAATAACGATAAGGTTTCCTCGCTAGAACAAAGTCTGGAGGCGTTTGTAAAGCAATCGACTCAATCCAATGCCAACATCCAGTCTTCCATTCAGTCTTTGGTGCAACACACTGCTACACACGGGCAAAGCATCAAAACCATCGAAGCCCAGATTGCACAACTGAATGCGGCTTTAAGCGAGGGGGAGAAAGGGAAACTTCTATCTCAACCACTCCCAAATCCTGGTCACCCACATAATGCACATGTTGCTCTTGAACAACAAAACCATAATGTGAGTGCCGTGACTACGTTGAGATCCGGAAGGATGCTGTACAACAACGTTGGCACGGATGATGACACCCCGGCTGTTTCCGCTTCTTCTTCTTCTCCTTCTTCGTCTTCTGAGCCTGTTCTCCATTCTTCAAAAGGATTTTCTTCTTCTGCTACTCCGAACGGATCCACATCTCACTCTACAAAAACTCCAGTTCTGGGATCCGTTCCAACTCCACAATCTCCTCTACAAGCATTGGACTCAACCAATTTTCAAAATGTTCCATTTTCAAACCGGTTGAGGTCTAATAAACAAAATCCACAAATGGAGAAGATTGTGGAGTTGTTTAAACAGGTTAACATTAACATTCCCCTCTTGGATACAATCCAATAAGTCCCTTCCTACGCAAAAATCTTGAAGGACTTGTGCACTAAGAAGAGGAAATCTCAGGTACTCAAGAAGATTTTCTTAACTAGTGCCGTGAGTGATGCTCTTATCCAAGCTTTACCTCAAAAACGAAAGGACCCTGGTTGTCCTACTATTTCAATAACTATTGGGGATAAGAACATCAACCGCGCACTTTTGGATCTTGGTGCCAGTGTTAACCTGCTTCCGTATTCGGTATATGAGCAATTAGGTGTAGGAGAGCTGAAACCCACACACTGTACTCTCCAAATGGACGACCGATATATCACCCATCCTAGGGGTGAGCTAAAGGATGTGTTAATAAAGGTAGGGGACTTCATATTTCCCGTTGATTTCATTGTTTTAGACACACAACCTGTAGCTAACCCCCGGAATCAAATTCCGGTGATACTCAGTCGACCATTCCTTGCGACCTCGAATGCTGTGATCAATTGTCGAAATGGTTCGATGAACCTATCTTTTGAAAACATGACAATTGAACTCAACATTTTTAGGTTGGGGATCAGCCCTCCGAACCTAATGCTCATATACTAGACGTTTGTTCGATCCAGGAGATCGTCCATGAGGACTGTGAGTTCGAGAAATTTCTGTTCGATCACAACAATCTTGACGCCACTAGTTCGTTCCTCCTTAAATCTGATACTGCTCCCGACAGTGATTATGAGTGTTTTACTTTCTCGAACGATCTTGACTTGTCGCCACCCGAGCTTGAATCCTTTGAATTTTCGGATGCGTTAGCTGAACCATCCGACTCGGTCGCGTACACTCGTTTCAAGCCTCTGTTAGAATCCTTTGAGTTCGAGACATTTTCGCCGATTTTGCCTTTAATCGTTTCACCTCCGAAGCTCGAACTCAAGCTGTTGCCGTCTTACCTCAAGTATGCTTACTTAGGTGAGAACGAGACTCTCTCTATCATCATCTCGGCTTCTCTAGCTCAACAGCAAGAGAAAGCCCTTCTGACGGTCTTGCAGAGCAATCTGCAAGCTTTTGGCTGGACTATGGCGGACATCAAGGGGATTAGTCCCTTGATCGTTGAACATCACATTCATATGATGGATAATGCCAAACCAGCCAGGGATCTACAGAGGCGACTCAATCCAGTCATGAAGGAGGCTGTGAAAAAAGAGATCGTCAAATGTTTTGATAGTGGTATCATTTACCCTATCTCTGATAGCCAGTGGGTCAGTCTGATACATGTTGTCCCCAAAAAGACGGGCATAACGGTCATCACCAATCAGGCGAACGAGTTGATCCCTACTCGCACCCAAACTGGGTGGCGAGTGTGCATAGATTATAGAAAACTCAACGCCGCAACACGGAAAGACCACTTTCCTCTACCTTTTATTGACCAAATGCTTGAACGATTGGCTGGACATGAGTACTACTGCTTTCTGGATGGCTACTCCGGCTATAACCAGATTCCCATCGCCGAAAAAGACCAAGACAAAACCACGTTCACCTGTTCTTTCGGCACGTTTACATATCGCCGCATGCCCTTTGGGTTATACAATGCACCCGCTACCTTCCAGCGGTGTATGATGGGAATTTTCTCAGACATGGTGGAAAAATTCTTGGAGATATTCATGGATGATTTCTCCATTTTCGGCGATTCCTTTGAAGAGTGTTTACAGCATCTCGACGCTGTCCTTACCCGGTGTAAGGATAAAAACCTCACTTTGAACTGGGAGAAGTGCCACTTCATGGTGCGCAAAGGTATTGTCTTAGGACATATCATCTCGCAAAATGGAATTGATGTGGATAAAGCTAAGATTGAGGTCATTTCCAATCTTCCTCCTCCCAGATACGTCCGAGACATCAGAGCTTTTCTTGGCCACGCCAGTTTCTATAGACAGTTTATCAAGGATTTTAGCAAAATTGCTAGACCCTTGACTCTTCTGTTGGCCAAGGACACCACATTCGATTTCAACTCGAGCTGTGTGACTGCATTTGAATAACTTAAAAGCTCACTCACTTCTGCTCCCGTACTTTCTTCTTCTGACTGGACGTATCCATTTGAGATTATGTGCGATGCATCTGACTTTACTATTGGTGCGGTCCTAGGACAGCACATTGATAAAAAGCCGTACGTAATCTATTATGCCAGCCGAACCCTGAACAATGCCCAGCTAAATTACATAACAACCGAGAAGGAATTCTTGGCTGTTGTGTTTGCATTAGAAAAATTCAGGCCTTACTTAATCGGCTCTCCAGTCATTGTCTACACAGACCATTCTGCTCTACGCCATCATTTTGCAAAGAAGGACGCAAAATCTCGGCTGATACGTTGGATTCTCTTACTCCAAGAGTTTGACCTTGTCATCAAAGACAAAAGAGGATGTGAAAACATAGTGGCCGACCATCTCTCACGACTTCTTTCTTCGCCGACGCTTTCACTTCCAATAAACGACGTTTTTCCGGATGAACAGCTCTTGACAGTATCATGCGAACCCTGGTTCGCAGATATTGTGAATTATTTGGTAACAGGATTACTACCAAACGAGTGGTCAAGTCAGGACAGACTTCAATTCTTATCCCAAGTAAAACACTCTTACTGGGACGAACCCTATCTGTACAAATACTGTCCCGACCAGATTATTCGTCGGTGTGTGCCTGATAATGAATTCAAGAGTGTGCTGTCATTTTGCCACAATCAAGCGTGTGGCGGGCATTTTGGCCCAAGAAAGACAGCCGAGAAGATCTTGCAGTGTGGCTTCTACTGGCTACAACTCTTCAAAGACACTAATGATTACTGCAAGACGTGCTCCCGGTGCCAACACTTGGGCCGGATATCCAGGAGAAACGAGATGCCGCTCCAACCAATCTTGGTTGTCGAGATTTTCGATGTTTGGGGGATTGATTTCATAGGACCGTTTCCCAGCTCTTTTGGGAACCTGTATATTCTTCTAGCTGTAGATTATGTCTCTAAATGGGTCGAGGCCATGCCCAGCCGGACTAACGACAACAAAGTTGTCATTAGATTCCTTAAGGAAAACATCTTTTCCCGGTTTGGACATCCCCGCGTGATCATTAGTGACAATAGAACACACTTCTGTAATAGGACTTTCAAGGCCTTGATGCGGAAATACTCCATTGATCATAAGCTATCCACGCCCTACCACCCCCAAACATGTGGGCAAGCCGAAATGTCTAATCGGCAAATCAAACAGATTTTGGAGAAAACGGTTTCCAAGAACCGTAAGGATTAGTCTTTAAAACTCACTGATGCCCTTTGGGCATTTCGAACTGCTTATAAGACTGATCTTGGTATGTCTTCTTATAGGCTTGTTTACGGAAAGGCTTGCCACCTTCCAGTGGAAATCGAGCATCGCGCATTTTGGGCGATCAAAGAGCTGAATCTATCTCTTGATAATGCGGGCAGCCATCGGAAGCTGCAGATCAACGAACTAAACGAGCTTCGGGATGAAGCTTACGAAAACGCGGTTGTCGTTAAGAATCGAACGAAGGTGTTTCACGATAAACACCTTAAGCGCAAAACTTTCACACCTGGTCAACAGTTACTTCTTTACGACACTCGGTTACATTTCCATCCCGGGAAGCTCAGATCTCGATAGAAAGGACCATTCTTTGTGCGGACTGTATATCCGCACGGCGCGGTGGATTTGGAAAATCCAGAGGACGGTTCACTATTCAAAGTGAACGGACACAAGTTAAAACCGTTCCTCACCGCTGACCCTTCGGAGGAGCTCCTGATGTTGCAGGAGCCGATTTACACAAACTGATCTTCCTCCGCTTACCACTAAACTTCGGTTATCCAGCCATTAACAGTGGAAACACTGTTTCAAATAAGTTTGGGAGTATGTACCACTTGTAATTATATAAAAATAAAAAATTAAATTTTTTTTCTTTTTTCAAATTTTCGGGGGGTATTTTTGTAAATATTCAGTTCTATTAAATAAAGAAATAATGATACAATTTTTTATTTACAAAATAGATTCCTCTTTTTACGGGGTCTTTTGTACAAATAACCAAAAACCCTATAAAAACACCCCGACCCCTCTTCTGCATTTACAGAACCTTAAATTTCACCCTCTGAAAAACCCTAACCGCCGCCCAAGGCCCCTTCTGACCGCGCAACCGCCGCCCCTTGGTGTCGTCGCCCTCTGAAATTTTCAAAGGAGGTTTGCTTTTCTCTTATCCTCTCTGTAAAATTTTTATCTTTCTGCAAATTAATTCCATGGCCCCTACACTTCAGTTTGAAAGGGATTTCTCCCAGTTGTTTGCACATAATGTTTATGGTAGTTATTTCGGCGACGAGATCCGAAAGCGTGGATGGAACTTTCTATTATTTAACCATCCGAATGCATTCGCGCTTCCGGATCTTGTTGCACGTTTCTATGAATGTATGGAGGGGGGTTGTCTGACACAACACGGGTACATTAGATTACTGTGGGGGGATCAAGAAATTTTAATCGATAGGGACTTCATTCACGAAGTCACCTTAATACCACGACTCCCCATTCACGATCAACCCCTCCGATTTGAGGACTACCTACCCTTAATGGGAAATGATTGTTCCAGGGAGCCCCGAAAGGGCATTCAGGCTCGCACGCTTTTTTCGAATGTTTTAACTGTATGTCGTTGGGCACAAAACAATATTTTTGGAAGTTCGCACAATACAACATTTTTTACACCATCCCTACACATAGTGCACACATTGATGACTCGAAACCCTAGCTATGACATGTGCATTGTGTTGCTTCACTCGATTGGCGCCGGTAAACGGGCGGCCAATTATCCATGCCCAATGTTGGTGACACAACTGTGTCGCCATTTCCTTCCTGTTGAGGAATTTGAATTTTACATGCATGATAGGATTCCTATTAGACCTCTTCTTGAGGGTGTCTCCACGTCCTACACACGACTACATGATCTATGGTCGCGCACCGAGCCGGCCGAGGACGTGATGGCCAAGACCCCTAGCTCGAGCTCTACAGCGAGCGATGAAGAGCTTACCCCTGCTGTGCAATCGCTCTTAATTCGACGAACCCATAGGGGGTAGAAAGAGTGATAGGGATACTGACTAACTTTGATCAGCGAATAACCAGCCTGGAACAAGGAATATCCACCCTCCTAGCAAGAGAGGAACGTTCACGATCACGATCAAGGGGACGAGGGACCGATAGAGGTGAGACTGGGACTAGTGAGGCCGCGTCTAGTAGACACCGCAGGGAGCACTGAGGACACTGCTATCAGTAAGTTTGGGGGTGAGGATTGATTGTAAATAGTTATCTTTGCATTGCATCTGTATATTTTTATTTTTTGTACATATTTATTTTTCTTTGCATATTTAATTCCGTATCTTATTTTTCTGCATTGCATCTTTATAAAAAAATTATTAAAAAAAATTATAAAATTTTTTTTAAAAATTAAAAAAATATTGAAAATATCAATATTGGCCATATTTGACTCAAGTTCAACATAACGGTTGACTAGTTAGGAAAAACTAGATCCTAAACTTAGTAAATTAAAAACCCTAAAAATAACATTTCTTAAAGTTTAACTGTAGAAAATATACGTCCTAGCAGTTTATTTAGAAATAAGCAAATTTTGAGTTCAGTTCTTGGGCTAAGTCGAAATAAGGGAAGAGTATTGAAAGCTTTATTTGAAGTATAAGTCTGAAAAATAATTCTGAACCTTAAGTTCAAATTCTGAAAATATATACCCTACTATACGCACTTACACACATCTTGAAACTTGGGATAGTAGAGGATACCTTGAAATGCTCTTGTATAAAATCCTTAGTATGAAGGAAAATAAAATAAAAGTATAAGTGGTGAATAAAGAGATTAAAAAAAAATGAACACTGGTTTTGTAATTGCTTAAGGCAGCATAAATAAAAAAATATAGCGAGGGTGCTTTATCAGCTAATGCCTTAGACCAACTAGTTTGGGAGTCACTGCTAAGCCTTAGGTGTTGCAAGACGAGGAATTGCGCCTAAATGCGCAAGCACATTTTGTAATCGGTCGTTTAGTACCTCAAAAAGTATTAACGGTCGCATGAAGGATGTGTGAGCAATTTCATCTAGAATTCACCAATTAAAAAGTATTTTGGAAGATAAATAAGAGTATGATAGCTTGAATTGAATTTCCAGGTGTAGAGATGATAATTACACACACATAGGGGTATATGATTGGAGTTTGGAGGAGAGATAAGAATAAAAGATAGGGCTTATATCTTCAGTAGAGATGATAAAAATTCCTGAGTTAAGATTGCACCTTAGAAGGAAAACTCAGGAGATGCTGAAAGCTTTTTAAAATGGCAAAACGTATATGATCTTAAGTTAAATGAAAAGGAAGTGTGAAAAATACGGGTTGATGATTTCTAAGTTGATGATGATAGATTTTTCTTGCTAGAATACTGAATTGAAGAATTAAAGTCAACGGCCAAATTGATCGGATTTTGTGGGTAGTATCCGCTGAAAACCCTCACGAGACAACACTCCTCCTACTAGGGACACCTAGAGGTTTAACGGCTTGTTGCACGAGCTCAGTGCAATCGCGTTCCCTGAGAAAGTGAGGTTAGGACTTTTTGAAAATAAAATTGGCTTTACTCGAGACGAGCAAAAGATAAGTTTGGGGGTATTTATTCATATCAGATTTTTGTATTTTTATACCGTCCATTCTTGATCACAATGCATATAGGTAGGTACTTTTAATCCTTGTTTGCTGAATAATTGCAGGTTACAGGTTCTCAGCTCTTTACAATGAAATTCATGAAAAGTCGCAACAAATGCGGGACTACGACCAACTAAGCATGAATACTGATCTCCGCTAACCATCCGTATGATGACGCCTACCAGTTCAAGGGACAAAATGGTAAATCGTTGGTCACTTCAATGCACAAAGCACAAGGGCAGCACAAGATCCAAGACTTCAAACGTGAAGCTCAAGGCAAAAGTCCACATCGTTTTGCACTGCTGAAAATCTGGAAGAAAACTGAAGAGATTCTGAGAAACCAAGTGCACAAAACATAAGGGAACAACAACATGGAGAAGCCCTGAAAAGATGATCCCCAAAATCCACCAAATGGCCGCGGAACAGCGGCCAAATAGGCAATTCTGCCGCGGTTCCGCTGCCGCGTCTGAACAGTGTCGGTGGCAGTTGAAGCAGCGTTGACTCGGCTCTCTTGGAGTAATTTTGTAATCTCATGTTTAGCTCAGAATGTATACCTAGGGTTTCATTCTCCTGCTTATAAATAGCAGAGCTTAAAGCCAAATAGTGTGTGCCTTTCTTTATTTAGATTTTAAAATTAAATTCTGTTCTTCTTTATCTTTCTTTATTCAAAATTGTAGTGAGTTTATGAGCGTTGATTAATAAAAAAAATAAAAAGAGAGAGTTCATTTTTATCTTGCATGTTTATCTTTGCAATTTTTATTTCCTAATTTAGTCGTATTATTTTATCGTTGTTTTTCTGCTGTTTTCTCTTCTTCTATTTTCTTTATCCTTAACAACGATGATACTTGAGTAAGATCCTTGCCAAGGTGAGCTCTCAAATAGCTAGTTGTAATTTCTTCTTAACCTCATTTCTTTCTACCTTCCTTTTTGTTTTTATCTTTTTAATGGGTGAGTAATTTCTCACTTGTTAGGGTAGGAGAAGGAAGTTTAAGAGAAGGAAATCTCTCTCACTCTTTTCTTTGCCCAACACTTTAATTCAGACTCCCTTTAATTGAACCACAATCCGCTCATTACGGCACCCTATCCTACATGATAGCGGTGATTCCCTAGTCAGACCGGTTGTGGTTGAATTAACCGGAGGTTAGGGCTAAGAGCCAAGAACGGACGAATAAGGACCAAAAGTAAGAAACTAAGCATGGAAAGCCTAGCTTATACTTGCAAGTTCCTTCTTAGTCGTGTTAATCCCCGTTGTTGCCGATTACCTTAACACGGATATTAAAAAGGGCATTGAAAGAAGTGAGAAATTCCTAACTCAAACTAACCTAATCTTAACCCTTGCAAGTTCCTTATCATCATTTATCTCATTAGTAGATTTTAAAACAAAACTCAAAATATTTAGATTTAACTCGTTAAAACATAAAGAAAAAGATTCCATCTCCCTGTGGATCGACTCGTACTCAACCGGCTAGCTACCAAGCGAAACCGTCTTGATTGTGGTAATTAAAAATTTAAACACGCAGAAAAATCGTACCAATCAAGAGTCTGGGCACGAATCTGAGTTTCAGTACTGCCTACCATCCTCAGACTGTTGGCCAATCAGAAAGGATTATTCAAATTCTCGAAGACATGCTTCGGGCCTGTATGTTGGATTTTAAAGGATCTTGGGAAAATCACCTACACTTGGTAGAGTTTGCTTACAACAATAGCTACCAGTCTAGTATCGGCATGGCGTCCTTCGCCGCTTTGTATGGACGAAAGTGTAGATCACCGTTAAGTTGGGAGGATGTTGGGGATCGAGAACTTTTGGGCCCCGAGATGATTGTCGAAACAGTGGAGGTGATAAGAACAATCAGGGAACAATTACGTATAGCACAAGATCGGTAGAAGCATTAAGCTGATACGAAGAGAAGGTTGCTAGAGTTCCAACCGGGAGAACACATGTTTCTGAAGATTTCTCCTAACCGGGGAGTGATACATTTTGGGAGACGCGGAAAACTCAGCCCACGGTTCATAGGTCCCTTCGATATCCTCGAACGAGTTAGAGAGGTTGCGTATCGCCTAGCCTTGCCCCCTTCTCTGGAAAGCGTACACAACGTTTTCCATATCTCGCAGTTGAGGAGATATGTCAGCGACCCCGGTCACATTTTAGATCATTCTAAAATCACCGTAGGGACTGATCTAACCTATGAACAGCAGCCGGTGGAGATCTTAGACCGGAAAGAAAAGACCTTGAGAGACAAGACGATCAAATTGGTTAGGGTCATGTGGAGGAAGGACTCTCCCAGCGAGTCCACATAGGAAAGAGAAGACGAGATGAGAGAATGATATTCTTACCTATTTGAATTTTCCACTATGTAAAAAAAAATCTTTCCATTTGACCTACCTTATGAAATTTCGGAGACGAAATTATTCTAAGGAGGGTAGATTGTAACGACCGTGTTTTCTAATAAAATATCTTTTACTTAATTTTCTAGAATCAAGTGGTTATTTACGTAATTCGTTGATAGAAGAATATTTTTAAAGTGATGTTGGTAATATTCAAAGCATTGAAAAATAATTAAAGGAAATTCCAAAAAAAAATCTATTTATATTTTTCTAGACTTAAAATGTCTTAATAAAATTTTATAATGCCTTAAAATAATTTACGTATTTTTACTATCGATTAAAATAATTATTTCGTAATTAAAATATTTCCAAGAAGAAAATAGATAATTATAATAACTAAAAAATATCATATATATGGAAATATTACTTAGTTTTAGCCCAAAATTATTTTTATACTAAAGATAACAATAAAATATATTTTCTGAAATTTTTTCATAATTTTCCCGTATTTTTAACCATTTTTAACAATTTTTTTAAACCAAATTCAATTTTTAAAATAAACAGCCGAGTATTTTTATTTTCATATATATATATATATATATATATATATATATATATATATATATATATATATAATATTAAATCCTCTTAACCTGGACCGTTGGATGCAAAGATCCAACGGCCCCGAGCCTGCCGACGGCGCCCACGTGGTGGGGACCACGCGAAAACGGGTGATCCCCATAACGCAGACGAGCGGCAGCATGGCGATGTGATGTCGGCCGTTGGATCTTGATCCAACGGCTGAGGTGAAGAGGCGGCGGCGGAAATCATTCAGGAATCATCAGCTGATGATTCTGCAATCATTTCGGCGCGGATTTTTGAGGATTTTAATGGATTTCTAGGATTTTATGGTTGGTGAAAAAAAACCCTATAAATAGAGACCTTCAAACATTGATTTCTCACACCTCAGAACTCCAAAAATTCTGAAAAAAATACCCACGCCTTTGTATCGACGACGCCGACGCTGTGATTCCACCCAAGCATCAAGGAAAAATCCGAGCATGAAGCTATTGAGGATTTGGTACTGTTCTCCGCCGAAAGACGCGACCGGGACGTTAGGACGTCCTGCCTGAACTTTGGGGGCAGATGCTATTTGGTGCTATCCTTCCACCTCTTCGAAGATGCCAAGTTAATTTATAGCACCGTATATCGGAGGTTTAAACGGATGCTGCCGTTGTAGCAGACTTCGTCAGATTCCCCCTCGTTGAGGGGTTTTTGATTGTGGGGACGCTCTTCCCTACAGGCGCAAGCCCCTACAGTTAATTATGCTACCGCATCGCGGTAACCACTTTCTCCTTCTCCGGATGGTCATTTCGTGTCATGTGTGTTTGTTTGTTTTTGGTTGCCCGTGAATTGTATACGGAGACTAATTTATGTTGTCGCCCGTAGGGCGGGAATTAGTCCAAATCCGTATTTTCTTAGATTTGGGTTTTGGGTTGGGTTAAGGATCGTTAATCTCATTTAAGACTAAGATCAACTTAAACGTTTGTTGAGGATACATTAGTCTAATTTTAGACTAAGATCTACTTAACAGGACCATTTAGATCCAACAAAAGAGCATTTGGACTCTATTGTCTTAGTTTAGGGACATTGCGGTCCAGTTCAAAGACTGTGGGGTGTTTTTCGTCACCCCATTGAGATAGGAATACGTGCGCGATTGTCAGGCGTACTACAGATTCTCCCTGCCTAGGGTAGGCCGGGGTTTAATGATTATGGGGATCCGAATCTTCGGCAGCCGCGAACTAAGCTGCCGTTAATTACCCCTCGCTTTTAGAGCGAGTGAACCTCCGATTGACGGGTTAAACTGGTCATGCGAGCTCAATGTGCAGTGTACGTGTGTTGTGTTTTGAAAGGGGGTTTTGGATATATCGAGAGCCACGCAGAGTTTTTACGGGGGTCCCGCTACCCGGATAGCGGGCTGGGGGTCAAGGGGGCTAGCAGCCCCCTTGCGGGGTGCGGGACAGCGCCCCGTTAGAAATTTTTTTCTAACAAGGGCAGTGTCGTGGAGTATGTGTATGTGTACATATGTATGCATGTGTGTGTGTATATATACATATATATATATATATATAAAAAGGAAGGGGAAAAGACATCCAAAGGATGCGTGGGGGCCAACACCTCGAGCGTTGTGCGCTTAGACGCAAGCGCGCCACGTGTCGGCACGTGGGCGCTTTGCGCTCGGGCGCAGTGCGCCGGAGAGCAAGCGCGCCACGTGTCGGCATGTGGGCGCTTTGCGCTCGGGCGCAGAGCGCCGGAGCGCAAACGCGCCACGTGTCGGCACGAGGGCGCTTTGCGCTCGGGCGCAGTGTGCTTGAGCGCAAGCGCGCCACGTGTCGGCACGTGGGTGCTTTTCGCTCGAGCGCGGGCGCTTTGCGCTCGAGCGC
This sequence comes from Agapanthus africanus, assembly GCA_030015575.1. Taxonomy (NCBI): domain Eukaryota; kingdom Viridiplantae; phylum Streptophyta; class Magnoliopsida; order Asparagales; family Amaryllidaceae; genus Agapanthus; species Agapanthus africanus. The sequence continues at coordinate 400,098,014 of CM057349.1, read as the reverse complement.
TAGCGCGCCACGCGTCGGCTCGTGGGCGCTTTGCGCTCGAGCGCTAGCGCGCCACGTGTCGGCACGTGGGCGCTCGGCGCTTGCGCGCTTGGGAGCCGACGAGGAAAAGAGGCTTTTAGTCCCAGAAACAGAAGCTATGTTTCAGAAAGGAAATATTTGTTGTTATATATATATATATATATGGAGTTAAAATTCCTCAAAATGTTTTGTTTGAGGAAATGGGTTCTTCTTCTTCCTCCTCTGTTGGCTGGCTCAAGAGATGTGAGATCTAAAAATCTCTTCTTTTTGAAATCTAATGACAGATCCAAGCTCCCCTTGGTGGGTTTTGTGATGAAAAAACTATTTAGTTTTGGAAAAAGAAGAGTAAAACTCTTAATTTAATTCAAAAAGAAAGAAGAAGGTTTGAAACCTTCAGAAAGGGGAAAGAGATACAAACTCTAGGTTTTTGAGAGAATGAAAAAGTGTTGCTCTATTCATCATCATGTTGCCTTATATAAGCTTAAATATTTACATATAGCCCCTCGGGCTTTGCAAAATGGTATTTTGCCTATCCCATGGCTCATATACCATTTCATTTTGCACATAAGTCATGGGCTTACAAAAATTTGGCTTTATGCCCATTTTGCATACATTCTTGCACAAAAATTACATAAAAATTATTTGTTACATGATTTTTGTTGTTTGCATGGGGGAGGCCGGCCGCTGTATCGACTTGGATATGGGCCCGCTTGACCTGGGCTTGGGCCCACCTGGCTTGGGGTTGACTTTGATTTTGACTTGGTCAACCAGGGTGTAAATTTTTACCCCAACAAATTGCCCCCATCAATAAATGCACACAGCATATGTGGGTCGTGTGCATGAAATTGATGGATCTTCTTTTGCATGGAGGCGACTTACTTTGGTTCCCACTTTTTGGAATGCACTGCCTTTTTTACGACATGGACGGTCCGTTCTGCTCTTTTTTGCGACTTGGACGGTCGGTGCTTGACGCGTCTCCGAGACGGAGTGTCCGTGGTAGACGTTTCTCTGACCCGGAATGTCTGTGTTGGACGTATCCCCGATGCAGAGTGCCGTTTGTGGACGTGTCCCCGATGCAGAGTGTCGGGTTGACTTTTCCCCGGCGGGGAGTGTCGCTGATCGAATTTTCCCCGGCGCGGAGTGTCGGGTTGACTTTTCCCCGGCGCGGAGTGTCGCTGATCGACTTTTCCCCGGCGCGGAGTGTCGGGTCGACTTTTCCCCGGCGTGGAGTGTCGCTTTTCCCCGGCGCGGAGTGTCGCTGGTCGACTTTTCCCCGGCACGGAGTGTCACTGATCGACTTTTCCCCGGCACGGAGTGTTGGGTTGACTTTTCCCCGGCGCGGAGTGTCGCTGATCGACTTTTCCCCGGCGCGGAGTGTCGGGTTGACTTTTTCCCGGCACGGAGTGTCGCTGATCGACTTTTCCCCGACGCGGAGTGTCGCTGATCGACTTTTACCCAGCGCGGAGTGTCGGGTTGACTTTTCCCCGGCAAGGAGTGTCGCTGATTGACTTTTCCCTGGCGCGGAGTGTCGGGTTGACTTTTCCCCGGCGCGGAGTGTCGCTGATCGAATTTTTCCCGGTGCGGAGTGTCGGGTTGACTTTTTCCCTGCACGGAGTGTCGCTGATCGACTTTTCCCCGGCGCGGAGTGTCGCTGGTTGACTTTTCCCCGGCACGGAGTGTCGCTGATCGACTTTTCCCCGGCGCGGAGTGACGGTTGTTGACGCAGAGGTCGATGTTGGAATTGGTTGGTTTGATTTGTTTGATTTGAGTCGACATCGGCATCGCTACACTGGAATATGGTACGAGGAGCGAATCATCATCTGTCTTTGAGAGAATTTTGGGATTGGTATTTTAGTCGGCATCTACATTACTGCACTGGAATAATGCCAGGAGCAACTCATCATTTGCACCGAGAGGATTTGGGAATTGGGGTTTTTGTTTGGCATCTGTATTGCTGCACTGGAATAATGCCAGGAGCAACTCATCATTTGCCTCGGGAGGATTTGGGAATTGGTGGCTTAGGAGATAGGTTTAGATCCCTGTCGCCTAAGGCTTCTCAATTTTATTGGTCGTAAGGGTCCCATAAAAGCATTTTCTCCCTACGAGTCGAAAGGATCTCGTAGGTGTATTTTCTCCTTAGGAGTCGTGGGGACTCCCAAGTGTGTTGCTCCTTTGTGAGTCGTAAGGATCTCATGCGGGGATTTTCTCCTCACAAAGTTGAGAGGACTTTGTGAGTGTATTTCATCTCTTTTTCACGAGTTTGCGCCCTTTCGAGTTTTCACAAACTCGCCGGCAGTCCTGCTGTTTTTGCTCACGGAGCCCTTTCGGGTTTTCATCCGTGCCCATTTTGCTTGTGGACATACCATTTTATTTATTTTATTTTTATTATTTATTATTTTTTTTTCATTTTTTTTGGACTTTGAATGCGGTCTCACCAGTAGGACTTGGGAGAGATTGGGATCGTTTTACGCCCATGGATTGTATACGGTTTTGCAGGATGTATGATCCAGACCGTAGGGCCATAAAAATTTCGGGACTTTGTCGGCGTCTGCATCGCTGCACTGGAATATGGTACCGGGAGCGACTCATCATTCGCCGTTGGGGTATGGGATTTGGAATTTAGTTGGCGTCTGCATCGCTGCACTGGGATATGGTACCAGGAGCGACTCATCATTCGCCACGTGGGAATTGGGGAGCGATGGCTTAGGAGACAGGTTTAGATCCCTATCACCTAAGACTTTTCAATTTCATGGGCCGTGAGGGTCCCATAAAAGCATTTTCTCCCTGCGAGTCATAAGGATCTCGCAGTTGTATTTTCTCCTTAGGAGTCGTGGGGACTCCTAAGTGTGTTTTTTTTCTTCTTCGTGAGTCGTAAGGATCCCATAAAGGTTTATTCTCCTCATGCGTCGTGAGGACACATGAGTGGATTTCCCTCGTTCCCATTTTAATGACTTAGAGGTCGACTGTTTCCAGTTTAACAACTTAGTGGTCATCCGTTTCCAGTTTAACGACGTGGTGGTCATCTGTTTCCAGTTTAACGACGTGGAGGAGAACTAAGCTCCTTTGAGAATTGAATTCTCCCACATGCGTTGCACGTGTTTGGCTCACGTACGTTGCACGTGGCGCGCATGTGGCGGGTGCACGTACATTGCACGTGGCGCACGTGGCGCTTGCGCATATGCGCATTATGGGGGGCAGCTATGGCCCTAACTTGGAGAACTAAGCTCCTTTGAGAATTGAATTCTCCCACGTGCGTTGCACGTGTTTGGCTCACGTGCGTTGCACGTGGTGCGCTTGTGGTGGGCGTACGTGCATTGCACGTGGCGCACATGGCGCTTTCGCATATGCGCATTATGGGGAGGCAGCTATGGCCCTAACTTGGAGCAAGCTCCTATGGAGAACTAAGCTCCTTTGAGAATTGAATTCTCTCACGTGCATTGCACGTGTTTGGCCCACGTGCGTTGCACGTGGCGTGCATGTGGCGGGCGCACGTGCATTGCATGTGGCGCACATGGCGCTTGCGCATATGCGCATTATGGGGGGAGCAAGCTCCTATGGAGAACTAATCTCCTTTGAGAATTGAATTCTCTCTACGTGGTGGGCACACGTGCGTTGCACGTGGTGCGCACGTAGCGGGCACACGTGCGTTGCACGTAGCGCTTGCGCATATGCGCATTATGGGGGAAGCAAGCTCCTATGGAGAACTAATCTCCTTTGAGAATTGAATTCTCTCTACGTGGTAGGCACACGTGAGTTGCACGTGGTGCGCACGTAGTGGGCGCACATGCGTTGCACGTAGCGCTTGCGCATATGCGCATTATGGGTGGAGCAAGCTCCTATGGAGAACTAATCTCCTTTAAGAATTGAATTCTCTACCTTTTCTAAATGGTATCCCTTCTTATTTATATAGGAGTGGTAGAGAAAGGATCTCTCTTTTTCCCGATGTGGGACTAAAAATGCATACCCCATGTAGTAGAGCATTACTTTAGATTACACGTGCGTAGCATATTTGCTCATAACTTTTGATCCCGGATGAATTATGAGGTCCATAATATATCAAATCAAAGGATTTTTCGAGATACTTTCGATACCATCAGAATTTAACAGTTACAGCCCGGAAAATACTGGTTCGCATTTTCTTCCTTAGATTACACGTGCATAGCACATTTGCTCATAACTTTTGATCCCAGATGAATTATGAGGCCCATAATATATCAAATCGAAGGTTTTTTCGAGACGCTTTCGATACCATTAGAATTTAGCTGTTTCTCTTTCAGAAGTTTGTCAAAACACAGCCCCGAAAATACTGGTTCACATTTTCTTAAGCATATCGCTGCCATTTGATACCTTGAGCTGTTTTGCGCAGAAATTTTTGGCGGGAACAAATGCCCCCCACTATTTTGCCACGTAGTATGTACATGGGTGAAGTAGTGCAGAGTTATGCATGGCGTATGACCTGTTTCGGGTTGGTATATAACTTTCAGAATCTTGATCTGAGAAGATAACGAGCGGACACAAGCGTCGTCATTTATCATTGACTCAAATCTCGACTCTTAAGGGATATAGTTCCAAACCCCCAGCCTCATGAGCCGCACCCTTCTATTTCTTTATGTCTTACTCTGACGTGAAGTAGTTTATATGCTCATGAGTAACTTCTCCATTTCAGTGGCATGTAGCTTTGGCAAGTGTGGCCCATAGATGGTAGATAACAGTTCATCTTGAACTCTTTATAGGGTAGCGATGGCTTAGGAAACAGGGTTAGGATCTGTTGCCGAAGACTTTCCAACTTTATAAGCCGTGAGGGTCTTATAAATATTTTTCTCCCTACGAGTCGAAAGGATCTCGTAGGTGTATTTTCTCCTTAGAAGTCGTGAGGATTCCTAAGTGCGTCTTCTCTTGAGAGTCGTAAGGATCTCACAAGAGAATTTTATTTTCATGCACATGGACACTGATTTCCCTGTGGGTTGAAATGAATCGAGATTTTCTCGTCAAGGACGCTAATTTCCTTGAATCGAGAGGTTTATCAAGGACACTGATTTCCTTGGGGTTGAGACGAATAGAGGTATTCCTACAAAGACACTAATTTTCTTGCAGGTCAACGCAAATCGAGAGGTTCTCGTCAAGGACACTGATTTCCCTGAATTGAGATAAGAAACGATGGCTTAGGAAACAGGTTCAGATCTGCCGCCTAGGACTTTTCAACTTTATAAGCCGTGAGGGTCTCATAAAGACTTTTCTCCCTACGAGTCGAGAGGATTCGTAAGTGGTTATTTCTTTCCTTGTCGATATTCGACTTGGGAGAGTGTGGCCAGTGAATAATGTACAAGAGTCGGTTTGGACCTGCTTGTAGGGCAGCGATGGCTTAGGAAACAGGGTTAGGATTTGCCGCCTAAGACTTTTCAACTTTATGAGCCGTGGGGGTCTCATAAAGACTTTTCTCCCTACGAGCCGTGAGGATCTCGTAGGTGTATTTTCTCCTTAAGAATCGTGATGACTCCTAAGTGCGTTTTCTCCTGAAAGTCGTAAGGATCTCACAAGAGAATTTTCCCCCTTACAAGTCGAGAGGACTCGTAAGTGGTTGTTTCCTTTCTAGTCGAGATTTGACTTTGGAGAGTGTGGCCAGTGAAAAGTATGCAATAGTCCGTCTTGGACCGACTTGCAGGGCCTCAGTGCTTAGGAAACAGGTCCTTATCCCTATTGTCTAAGGCTTTTCCTTACGAGTCAAGACGAATCGAGAAGTTCTCGCAAGGATTTCCTAACGTCACAGTTAACTCCTGCTAATAGAAGTCCGTTAGGGTCTGTAGTACTAGGGTTTTTTACCCGTCGCATCATCACGTTGGCCGATATATTCCCCGATATGCAATCTTGTTATTCGGGTAGCCCTGCGACTGTCGTGTCTCTGATCCCATCGGGAGTTGGACAAGACGTCTTCAAGTAATCTTCTAGGTGATATTACCGTTGAAAGAGAAAGCGTTAGGGATATTCCATGTCGCTTTTTACTTGAGGTTAGGCTCAGTTTGGGAGCCCCGATGAGTCGTGGCCACTCCGCGCTGGAGTGGGATGATCTCCGATAGTCTTTCAGTTCTCATTTCCGTCAAGACCCTGAAGCTAGGGATCTTCCTTTGCTTTGTTGGTTGACATTGTGCCTGCAATATTACGTCGAATGTCGAGGTTGTCTCTGGGTTGTCTGTGAACCGTCGAGATTTGGAACTAGGGGACTTTGCCGTGGCTCCATTTGTTGATGTCGCGTTTGCATCCTGCTGGAGGAAGAACGTTGTTGTTAATCTCTAGGCTGTAGATGTTGTCGTCGAGACTTGGAACTAGGGACTCTGTCATGGCTCCGTTTTGCTGACGTCGTATATTTCTGCAGAGACACTGATTTCTCTGTGGGTCAACGCGAATCGAGCTGCTCTCGTTAAGGACGTTGATTTCCCTGAATCGAGGTTTTTACCAAGGACACTAATTTCCTCGGAGTTGAGACGAATCGAGAGATTCCTGCAAAAACACTGATTTCCTTGCGGGTCGACGCGAATCGAGATGCTCTCGTCAAGGACGCTGATTTCCCTAAATCGAGGTTTTTTTGCCAAGGACACTGATTTCCTGGGAGTTGAGACGAATCGAGGTATTCCTGCAAAGATACTGATTTCCTTGTAGGTCGATGCGAATCGATATGCTCTCGTCAAGAACACTGATTTCCCTGAATCGAGGTTTTTCCCAAGGACACTGATTTTCTCGGAGTTGAGACGAATCGAGGTATTCCTTCCTTGCGGGTCGACGCGAATCGAGATGCTCTCGTCAAGGACGCTGATTTCCCTGAATCGAGATTTTTGCCAAGGACACTGATTTCCTCGGAGTTGAGACGAATCGAGAGATTCCTGCAAAGACTCCGATTTCCTTGCGGGTCTACGCGAATCGAGATGCTCTCGTCAAGGACGCTGATTTCCCTGAATCGAGGTTTTTGCCAAGGGCACTGATTTCTTCGGAGTTGAGACGAATCGAGGTATTCCTGCAAAGACACTGATTTCTCTGCGGGTCGACGCGAATCGAGATGTTCTTGTCAAGGACGCTGGTTTCCCTGAATCGAGGTTTTTGCCAAGGGCACTGATTTCCTCGGAGTTGAGACGAATCGAGGTATTCCTTCCTTGGGGGTCGATGTGAATCGAGATGCTCTCGTCAAGGATGCTGATTTCCCTGAATCGAGGTTTTTGCCAAGGACACTGATTTCCTCGGAGTTGAGACGAATCGAGAGATTCCTGCAAAGACACTGATTTCTCTGCGGGTCGACGCGAATCGAGATGTTCTCGTCAAGGACGCTGATTTCCCTGAATCGAAGTTTTTGCCAAGGACACTGATTTCCTCGGAGTTGAGACGAATCGAGGTATTCCTGCAAAGACACTGATTTCCTTGCGAGTCGACGCGAATCTAGATGCTCTCGTCAAGGACACTGATTTCCCTGAATCGAGGTTTTTGCCAAGGACACTGATTTCCCTGGGGTTGAGACGAATCGAGGTATTCCTGCAAAGACGCTGATTTCTCTGTGGGTCGATGCGAATCGAGATGCTCTCGTCAAGGACGTTAATTTTCCTGAATCCAGGTTTTTGCCAAGGACACTGATTTCCCTGGGGTTGAGACGAATCGAGGTATTCCTGCAAAGACGCTGATTTCTCTGCGGTTCGATGCGAATCGAGATGCTCTCGTCAAGGACGCTGATTTCCCTGAATCGAGGTTTTTGCCCAGGACACTGATTTCCTCGTGGTTGGTTGACTTGTTTCCGAGACGGAGCGTTGATCCGGCGGGGAGGTCATTGGTTGACTCTAGATTGTCTGTGGGCCATAGAGTCTTGGAACTAGGGACTTTGCCGTGGCTCTGCTTTGTTGACGTCACGTCCGAATCCTGCTGGAATAAGGAGGAACGCCATTGCTGTTCTTCTGGGATTCAGATGTTGCCGTCAAGATCTGACTCTCCCTTTGATAAGGTCTGGTGGGGAAATATGGTCCCCTTTTTTTGTTTATGCCCATGGATTGTATACAGGGGTTAGTATGGACTCACCTGTAGGGCAAAAGTTTCATTTTATATGTTTTATATTTTTTTGTTTTCTTTCCGCGATCCTCTATCATTTCAGCTTTTTGTATCGCGAAAGTCGCGATTGCCCAATCATTTCGGCTATTTTTCGTGGTGCCCAATCATTTCGGCTATTTTTTCTTTTTACTCGCTGTTTTTTATTGCGAGTTGCCCAACCATTTCGGCTATTTTGTATGCATATATTTTTACTTGCTGATTTTGTTGCAAGTTGTCCCATCATTTCGGCTATTTTGTATACATATGTTTTACTTGCTGATTTTGTTGTAAGTTGCCCCATCATTTCGGCTATTTCATATGCATTTTTGGCTCGCTGATTTTTATCGCGAGTATGGAACTTGGAATATAGTGCCAATCTCAGCATCAGCATCGCTACGACTGGAATATTACCAGGAGCGAATCATCATTTGCCATGAAAGGGCTTGGAATTTGATACCGATTTAGACATCAGCATCGCTACTACTGGGACATTGCCAGGAGCGAATCATCATTTACCTCTGTCGATGTCGAACAAAGGTGGCTTAGAAAACAGGGTTAGGATCTTGTTGACTAAGGCTTTTTGACCTTACGAGTCGTAAGGGTCTCATAAAGGTATTTCTCCCTGCGAGTCGTGAGGATCTCGTAGGTGTGTGTTCTCCTTAGAAGTCATGAGGACTTCTATGTGCGTGTTCTTTTGAGAGTCGTAAGGATCTCACAAGAGCATTTTCTCCTTGCAAGTCGAGAGGACCTACAAGTGTTGTTCACTAAATAGGGGAATTTCACACCATTGGTGGAATTGGGTGGAGGAGACGTTTATTTGTGCCCGTAGATTGTATATAAGGGTCAGTATTGAACCGCTTGTAGGGCAGTCTGGGAAATGTGATGGCTTAAGAACAGGTTCAGACCCCTATAGCTTAAGGCTTTTGAATCCTATGAGCCGTGAGGGTCTTATAGGGGAATTCTCCCTACGAGTCGTGAGGATCTCGTAAGTGTAACTTCTCCTCAGGAATCGTGGGGATCCCTAAGTTTGTTGCTCCTTTGTGAGTCGTAAGGATCTCACGTAGGTATTTTCTCCTTACAAGGTCATGAGGACCTTGCAAGTGTCTTTTAACGAGATTGCACCATTTCGGGTTTTCACAAACTCGCCGATAGCCCTGCTATTTTTACTTACGGAGCCCTTTCGGGTTTTCATCCGTGCCCATTTTGCTTATGGACGTACCCCCCCTTTTTTAACGAGATTGCGCCCTTCCAGGTTTTCACAAGCTTGCCTCAAGTCCTGATGTTTTTACTCACGGAGCCCTTTCGGGTTTTCATCCGTGCCTATTTTGCTTGTGGACATACCGTTTTTATTTAGCGGGGAATTCCACTAGATTATGGGACTTGTTTGTAAGCCCCTTAATATCCTTCTTGTCCTTTGAGAAGAAAAGCCATTCTACATAGATATTCTTCCGCCAGTGAGAAATATGCCCTCTGCATATATCCCGGGGGGAACGAGTACCCACGTCGTCGCTATTTTGGCGACAGGTTGTTTCAGAGCCGCTTATTTTGTTGAGCGTAGGCGACAAGCGCCATCTTGCCTCCGCTTTTCACTCGTCATCATCGGATGAGAAAGAGTCTTGACCCATTTGATCCAATCGAGCCATTTTATCCATGAGTTCTTGGAAAGTCGTCGGCTTGAAGAGGGCCATATACGAGGACGCCTTTGAATTTGGGTCAAGGGTGGCTATGAGCATTCCCATGTCTGCAACTTTATCGATGCGTTGTGGGTAACATATTGAACCCAAGTCTCATTCGGTTTAACCCTTTCGTTGACCAACGTCGTTACGGTAGTGCGTTTATTCACACTAGCGAATTTCTTGACAGAAGAGCATCTCCATCTCGTCAAAGGTATTCACGGAGTCATTCGGGAGTTCCGCATACCATTCGAAGGCAATGCCCGCCAGACAGCTGACGAACTGTCAGAGGAGAAGTATATCATTCTCTCCAGTGTTACCGCACATGGATTTAAATCGCGCGATGTGCTGGTGAGGGTTCCCGGTTCCTTTGTATATGTGGAGTCGGAAGTATGTATTCTGGCGGGTATTGTATTTGATCGTAGCACGCCGGATACGGTCGACCAGTCTTGATTGGCCTATTTGCGGTTTCACTGACGCAGTGAGCTTTGATTCGCTGAGCGATATATGTGTCCAGCTTTTCTTTTAGGAATCATTTCCTTCTCAACTGTTGATGAGGTTTGAAGAGGATTTGAAATGTCATCTTTATCTTTAAGACCGACTACCGGCAGTTCACCTGCCAGTAGTTCCGATTGAACCATCTTTCCAGCCATATTCTGAATCAGAAGGGCCATCTGGTTCATTTTAATGGACATTTCTACCGCTTCTTCATCTCTCTTTTTCAGAGCGCGCTTTAGGAAATCATTATCCGACTCCTCTATTCTTTCTTCGGGTGCGCCCTTAGGATTTTCCTTAGATGATAAATTAGAGTTTGCTGCCGCCTGAGCGAGCATCTTCTGCAGCTTTTCACGTTGCAGTTGAACTTTTGTCAGGGACCGAGTTTGAGGTCGGTGACTAGTAGAAGCTCGAACTTCATCTTTGGAATTTACCACGTAGACTATGTGAACTACCATGTCCCCGGGCTTGGGGTGTTTGGAGTTTTGGCTTTTGGAGTTTGCTTCGGACACTTGAGTTTTATTAAGCCTCTCTTTTTTTTTGTAAAAAGCCACTTTGGTTTTGAGAGGAACCGCTGTATCAGGATCCTTCTTGGAGTGAGTCCCCTTCACCTGCTTCCACACCTTATATATAGATGAGGAAAGTTGTCTCAGGGAGTGAACTTGATTTTGCTCTCGTGGGATCTCCATGGGCTGTGAAGACTTCTTCAGTATTGCGGTAGGAGAATTTTGTCTGACCCTTCACAACAGTTCGAAACTGTTCCCAGTTGGAACAACAACATTCACCACTGGGGTTGAAACAGGACCATACGGAGGACTGCCCCCAGCTCATTTTGTATGACGCTGATATCGACGTTGGCCGTTTCTTACGGCCGGAATTTGATTAGCTTCAGGATTTTGCTGAGCCTGCCCCCTGTTTCCTTTGAGAGCTTGAATATTCTGCCCCCTGCGTAGACCTTGGTCCTTGGCATGTGCCAGTTGTTTGAGGACTGATTCCGTCGGCAAAGCTGCTGCTTAGGGAACCAGCCTATAGAAGACAGACTTCCTCTGGGATTCCTCCATCGGTGTTGAGGCATCGAGGGTGGAAGGTGGGAGTATCGATCCAAAAAGAAGCCCGTTGATTTCTTGAAGAGCCGGATTGCAGAGATTTGAGCCTGCAAGTGGCCCATACTTGACTCCACCAGATATGATAGAGCCTGAGTTACTAAGGTGGGAGCAAACGCCATTCTTCATAGAGACGAAACGCCGGCTTCAGTATCCCCTCCCCTAAGGGCAACTACAAACATATATACCGTGATTATTTGATCACTGAAAAACACGACACACGAAGTGTGGAGTGGAAAGAGGAAAAGGTTCCATTGGGCGTGCTAAAATCTGTTCTCCGCCGAAAGACGCGACCGGGACGTTAGGACGTCCGGCCTGAATTTTGGGGGCAGATGCTATTTGGTGCTATCCATCCACCTCTCCGAAGATGCCAAGTTGATTTATGACACCGTATACGGAGGTTTAAACGGATACGGCCGTTGTAGCAGACTTCGTCAGATTCCCCCTCGTCTAGGGGTTTTTGATTGTAGGGACGCTCTTCCCTGCAGGCGCAAGCTCCTACAGTTAATTACGCTACCACATCGCGGTAACCGCTTTCTCCTTCTCCAGATGGTCACTTCGTGTCGTGTGTGTTTGTTTTGTTTTTGGTTGCCAGTGGATTTTATACGGAGACTAATTTATGTTGTCGCCCGTAGGACGGGGATTAGTCCAAATCCGTATTTTCTTAGATTTATGTTTTGGGTTGGGTTTAAGGATCGTTAATCTCATTTGAGACTAAGATCAACTTAAACGTTTGTTAAGGATACATTAGTCTAATTTTAGACTAAGATCTACTTAACAGGACCATTTAGATCCAACAAAAGAGCATTTGGACTATATTGTCTTAGTTTAGGGACATTGCAGTCCAGTTTAAAGACATCATAGTCTGTAAAGTTTAAAGACATCATAATCTATGAGTTTAAGGACCTCACAGTCCATGGTAGTTTAGAGACATCATAGTCTGTAAAGTTTAAGGGCATCATAGTTCATGAGTTTAAGGACCCCAAAGTCCGTAAAGTTTAAGGACATCATAGTCCATGAGTTTAAGGACCCACAGTCCGTCAAGTTTAAGGACATCATAGTCCAGTTTAAAGACGTCATGGTCTGTCTGGTTTTAGTTCAACCGTTTGGGGATGCACCAAAAGTTATCAGTCATTGGGACCCACCACCTCTCTGAAGACGTTGAAGGATTACAACGACATGTATCAGAGGTATGAAGAGATGTACCCTTGAACCAATATCCCAATTTGGGGAATGGGATGAACATCAGTTTAGATGTCATCGGTTAGGAGAACACTGGTCATCTTTGGGACTAGGATTAGTTTGGGGAGACCCTGAGCATGGGGGCTCGGTTGATTGGTGACAAAAAAGGTCTTAGCTTCGGAGAACTTGGCTAATTTAAGCTAAGGTTGATTTCCCTTAGTCACCCCATAGTGCTAAGCATTGAATCAGTGTTAAACACTGGACTTTGGAGGAGCTCACGTGTGAACATGTGAGGGGCCCCGAAGTGGGCATTGTTCCTTGAGTTTATTCCCTCATATATATATATATATATATATATATATATATATATATATATATATATATATATATATATATATATATAAAAATGCTGAGCACTTGGCTCACGTGTGAGCACGTGAGGCACCCGAGGTGAGAACTGTTCTCTGGATTTTATTCCTCTTTCATTTATAAGTGCTAAGCACTTGGTTCATCAAATAGTCACGTGCAGACACGTGAGGTGCCTTCAAAATGCGAGCTCTGTCTTTGGAATTTTCTCCCTCTTTTATACACAACTGTTTGGGGGTCACGTGGGAACACGTGAGGTGCCCCCAAAATGGGAGCTATCTTGGGTTTATTCTCTTTTTCCTTTTCTGAGTGCTAAGCACTATTGGGTCACGTGAGATCACGTGAGGCACTCTGAAGGATGAAAATTGCCTTTGTTTTATTCTCCTTTTCTTTTTCTGAGTGCTAAGCACTATCAAGGGATCACGTGAGGTCACGTGAGGCGCCCCCAAATTGAGATGTGTTTTAGATTTACTCCCATTTTTGAAAATCTTGTTCGGTGGTGCGCCAAGAGTTATTGGTTATTGGAACCCTCCACCTCTCTGAAGACGTTGAAGAATTACAACGACATGTATCAAAGGTATGAAGAGATGTACCCTTGAACCAATATCCCTATTTGGGGAATGGGATGAACATCAATTTAGATGTCATATGTTAGGAGAACACTAGTCATCTTTGGGACTAGGATCGGTTTCGGGGACCCTAAGCATGGGGGCTCGGTTGATTGCCCTCGGGAGATTTGATCTAAGTTTGGCTAATATTGGCCTCTCATAGTGTTAAACTAACTAATATATGATTGGCGCTCACGTGCTCCCACGTGAGGTCTTAAAGTAGTGTTAAACACTAGTGTATGATCAGCGCTCACGTGCTCCCACGTGAGGTGCTTGAAATAGTGTTAAACACTAAGAATTTGAGGCGCTCACGTGGGTTCACGTGAGGCGATCCAAAAATAGGGTTTATTCCCTTCTCTTTTATAAGTGCTGAGCACTTCTCAGGGGTCACGTGGGGTCATATGACTAGATCTCATTCTTTCCCTCTTTGTTCCTCAAAGATGCTCACTTGGGATCACGTGAGCTTTTATGTAGCATTTGAATGCTAATGAATCATCAGGCTGTTCTTCTACAGTTCTGAGGAATCAAGTTCTCCTTTGTTCTTTGTAGGGATTAAATTCTTTTTAAAGGGTTAAACCCTAGTTTCAGAGGAATTAAATTCCCATATGTTTTGTAAGAGTTAGATTCTTTTGGATTCAGTTCTTTCCCCTAGGTTTTGAATCTGCATGACAGAATCTTCCCGATGAGAATTAAATTCTCAACTTGTGGGGAGATCTGCTTCTGCAGATCTTAACCAGAGGAAGAACTAAGTTCTTTGAGAAGAGTTAAACTCTTGATTTGAGAATTAAATTCTCTTTTTGTGCGAGCTTTTGGGAGGGATTCCTCTTCTTTAAAGAATTAAATTCTCTTTCTATTTTTCTTCCCCTCTTCCTCTATCTCTCTCTTTTTGAACTTGAAGTTTATGGGGGGGTTCCTCCCTCTTTGGAAAGAGAGATCATTGGTCGTTGGGACCCACCACCTCTCCGACGACGCTGAAGGATTATATCGCCATATAGCGAAGGTGTGGAGGGATGTACCCTTTTAACCATGTCCCACTTATCAGGAGGAAGAATATGTTGAAGCTTAAACTCCTAACTACTGAAAAAGGCCTCTTTGCGTTCGCGCACGTGTTGGACGCACGTGTGTTGCACGTGGTGCGCACGTGCGTTGCGCATATGCACATTATGGAGGGGCAGCTAAGGCCCTAACTTGGAGAATTAAGCTCCTTTGAGAATTGAATTCTCCCACGTGCGTTGCACGTGTTTGGCTCACGTGCGTTGCACGTGGCGCGCATGTGGCGGGTGCACGTGCATTGCACGTGGAGCACATGGCGCTTGCGCATATACGCATTATAGGGGGGCAGCTATGGCCCTAACTTGAAGAACTAAGCTCCTTTGAGAATTGAATTCTTCCACGTGCGTTGCACGTGTTTGGCTCGCGTGCGTTGCACGTGGCGCGCTTATGGCGGGCGCACTTGCATTGCACGTGGCACACATGGCGCTTGCGCATATGCGCATTATGGGGGGGCAGCTATGGCCCTAACTTGGAGCAAGCTCCTATGGAGCACTAAGCTCCTTTGAGAATTGAATTCTCTCGTGTGTGTTACACATGTTTGGCTCACGTGCGTTGCACGTGGCGTGCATGTGGCGGGCGCACGTGCATTACATGTGGAGCATATGGCGCTTGCGCATATGCACATTATGGGGGAGCAAGCTCCTATGGAGAACTAATCTCCTTTGAGAATTGAATTCTCTCTACGTGGTGGGCACACGTGCGTTGCACGTGGTGCGCACATAGCGGGCACACGTGTGTTGCACGTAGCGCTTGCGCATATGCGCATTATGGGGGGAATAAGCTCCTATGGAGAACTAATCTCCTTTGAGAATTGAATTCTCTCTACGTGGCGCGCGCGTAGCGGGCGCACGTGCGTTGCACGTGGCGCTTGCACATATGCGCATTATGGGGGGAGTAAGCTCCTATGGAGAACTAATCTCCCTTGAGAATTGAATTCTCTACCTTTTCTAAGAGGTATCCCCTCTTATTTATATGGGAGTGGTAGGGAAGGGATCTCTCTTTTTCCCGATGTGAGACTAAAAATGCATAACCCGTGTAGTAGAGCATTACTTTTGATTACACGTGCGTAACACATTTGCTCATAACTTTGATCCCGGATGAATTATGACGCCCATAATATATCAAATCGAAGGATTTTTTGAGATACTTTCGATACCATCAGAATTTAGTTGTTTCTCATTCTGGAGTTTGTCAAAATACAGCCCGGAAAATACTGGTTCGCATTTTCTTCCTTACATTACACGTGCATAGCACATTTGCTCATAACTTTTGATCCCGGATGAATTATGAGACCCATAATATATCAAATCGAAGGTTTTTTCGAGACGCTTTCGATGCCATCAGAATTTAGCTGTTTCTATTTTGGGAGTTTGTCAAAATACAGTCTGGAAAATACTGGTTCACATTTTCTTAAGCGTATCGCTGCCATTTGATACCTTGGGCTCTTTTGCGCAGAAATTTTTGGCGGGAACAGGTACGAGCCTACGTTTCAACTCATCTATACCCAACTCTAACCAAAGGTAGGATCCGCCTCTCTCCACTGCTCTATCGCCTTCCGTCTTTCAATGATCTTAATTTCAACTTCTAATCATCAACCTCATATTAAAATGAAGTTAAAATGTTTCTGCATGCCTATTTTGGTACCCCTTAACGATAAGAATTGGACCCCGTGTTTAAAATGGCTTCTTTAATCACTCCTATATGTAAAAATATTGCACCCTCATACTACATGGAATGTGATATGCTTAATGTTATAACCCACGAGGTATCAATTCACCCCTTACATACCCACACTTACCCATATTACCAGTATGATCTCGAAATAAGTTACTTCCATAAAATACCCTCGTTTTATTAAAATGTCATATTTGTTTAAAATATCCATATGAGATAAGATAATTGGAATAAATGTTTTAGATACGATATATATATTTTACTTACACTTTTTCCACCAACTTCTTTAGTTTTGTTAAATCCATTTACCTTTTTGAAAGGGGGTAATACTAAATCTAACTAACGGCATATGGTTTTTCCAACTTAGCCTCTTTCACTCGAAAGGATATTTTTATATTAATTCTTCTTAGAATGTTAACTAAAATTTAATGAGTTACCCTAATAGGGGAATGTTTTACCTGAATCATCCCGTGATTGATAGGCAATCATCCCTGAAAAGGACACAAATCCTGCCGTTCATGTGCAATGGTTGCCAATACAAACGTATTTTCTAAAACGTTACCTCAAATTTAAAACACTATAATTTCATAAAATTATTATTTACAATAAAATACCTCAATCCATCCTAAAAAGAGATAATTTCATTTAAATACCTTGACTTTTACTAAAAGGCTATTTTCAACAAAGACCATAACCCTTATAAATGATATTTTCCAAAAGAATATCTAAAACTTTATTAAAAGATAATTTTCAAATGAATACCATAACCTTTTTATTAAAAGGATATTTTCTCAGTAAAATATTATGGGTTTTCAAAATGATAAATATTCCAAACATCATGGTTTTCTTATA
Organism: Agapanthus africanus; assembly: GCA_030015575.1. Taxonomy (NCBI): domain Eukaryota; kingdom Viridiplantae; phylum Streptophyta; class Magnoliopsida; order Asparagales; family Amaryllidaceae; genus Agapanthus; species Agapanthus africanus. The sequence continues at coordinate 400,080,932 of CM057349.1, read as the reverse complement.
AACAATAAATATAATTAAACACTATTATCCTTTATTAACTAAGTGTTTTATAAGATGATACGAAGTACATTACAAACTTTAAAAGATAACAAAATAAAATGAACGGTTGTAGAAGGCCATATTGAATGAGATCAACTTTTAAATACAAGTTCACGACATACATGACACATGCTACGGTTAGGGTTAGAATACGCGGACCTAGGTATGGAATACTTATATATGAGGATCCCTGCAGGCAGGGTGAACAGTCCAATTTGTGGACGACTACTAACCCGATATTCGGACGAATACTAACCCTACTTGGGATGAATGGTCCAATGTGTGGACAACTACTAACCCGATATTCGGGCAAATACTAACCCTATTTGAGGGCGAATGATCCAATATGTGGATGACATACAATGTGGAAATTCCATGCCTAGATGTATACGCACTAACTCTAATTCGTCAAAATCTTTACACTGAATAACGGGGATGGGTAGTTTGATTAGGTAAGGATATACGGAACTCGGATTCCCCTACTACTCGATCATGATCCCAGAAAGTGAAATGGTACATTTCACTTCCCCAGTTGTTGATCTGTGGCCATAACGAAATAATCGCGAGTATCCGGGCCCTTGTTTAACAAACTAATATGAACCTTTACCTTCACTTATACTACCTACCACATACCTTCATACAACATACAACATACTCATGTTCACGTATACCCCCTTTCAACACGTCTTAATTTTGTGCATTTCATACCTTTACACCCCTTTGCTTCATGTCGGCATGCATACATCATACTATTATATGCACATGTTCATTTCTATGCTCTTACTTCCTTATGAGGCAATCCTACCCGAGTATAACTCGCCGACGGACTTTCCTATTCCCCTTTTTGGAATGTCCGTTAGATGAGAATGAGTTTTATGATGAGGATCTAGGTGTGGAGCCGACTAACGAAGATTATGCAGAGTTGGCGTCGGAGGATTAACTAGTTTTCATTGTCGCCCACCTGTTTAGGGCTTTGCTTCTTTTTGATGTAATTAAACAATTTAGTTTACCTTACTCTTTCCCTTAGAATGTAATACAGTTTGGTTAATGGAAATAAATGCCTTTCGCTTTTATTGTTTTATTTTGGTACACACCCTGCGTACTATAGATATTCTTACTCTTAACGTAACTGTATTGAATAGACCACCTTCAATACAGTTAGATTGTGGACCGTGCCACGTCACTCTTCACCTTCTTTTGGGAAGTGGGGCGTGACAGGTTTTAGTGGTGGCCCATGCAGGTCAAGTCTTGTGTACTAAAACGAAACTGTTAACTAACTTATTATATTTATGAATCCAATCCACTTGTATCAATTTCATAAAATTTTCCTATTCCTCGTCCTTTCCTTGACATTATGTACCCTGACCATGACCATCCTTCTCAGGTAATGGCAAATCTTCTGGATGAGAACAACATGTCAGACATCACCTTTGAAGCTACGTTTGGATATTCGGACGACGAAGTAATAAGTCCCCAAATAAATATCCCCAAGGACGAAGATGGAAAAGGAGAACCCCCAGTAGAAGAGGAAAATCCCGTTGAGGAAGAGGAATTCGATGAGGAGGAAGAACCTGAAGTGGACGTCCCTGCTGAAGAGGAAGATCCTGTTGAGGAAAAGGAAGACCGTCTTCGATCGACTGAGCCTATTCTTCAGCTTCCAAGGGGCTCTCTTTCCCAGAAAATTGCTTCGGATGAAGTGCCCGAAATTGCTTCACTCCAGGTGCTTCCGCTTCTGGAAGGTTCATTAGTATGGCAGTCTGCTGCTGTTGTCCTTCCAGGAGGCTCTTAATTGCCTCGAGCGATACCGTCTGCTCGTTGATCGAAGATACAACGGTAGGCATAAGTAGAAGAGGTGGTGGTGTGTTGTTAACGTTTGTACTCGTGTTGTTGGGAGAATCCATAACCTTGAATGAAAAATAGGGTCAGGATAGATTCAAAGATTATGAAATATAAAGAATGTTTAGTTGCTTAGTCTTGTAATTCTTGTGTTATATTGCTTAGGTTTCCATGCAAAACTGACTTGCATGGTAGGGTTCCATGAAGCACTGACCTGCATGGGCCGCTAACAAAACCTGTAACGCCCCGCTTCCCGGTGTATGGAAAGGGGACGTGGCAGGTCACGCAACGTATTTACTCAGAAGCAAACACGCTAAGCATAAATAAGCAATAAAGTACACAAGAGAAATGACAAGACATGTAATTGAACAGCAACTTTTATTTATTAAACATTTTTTTACAATACAACTGAAAAGTAAATACAATGAGGAAAGTAATGCTTAAACAATGGCATGAACTGAAAGTAAAGTCTATACAAGTGTCTAAAGCTTTGAGGCTTCTTCGAACTGCTCCAAGTCTTCGATACTGGGCTCGACCTCCAGAGAGTCAGATCCTCCTGACAACATTCCAAAGAAAAAGAGAGAAGGAATGTCGTCAGCGAACAATCGCTCGGTGCGTCCCAAAGAGAGATAGAAATAGACTGAACATGTAAGAGATTATAACTGGTATAAAGTTGATAGTTATGTTAACGCGGTTGTTTATAGCTTGGTACAGAATATGCCAGTGTATACGAGAGGAGTCCAACTATTCCGTGGACTAGGGTATACGGAGCACAAGAAACCGTTAAGCCATGGAACAACGGCAACAGATATTCAGGTTAGGTGTATTAAAGTGACCGTCTCGTGCCATTTCTAACACATTCCGTACCAGTCTACATCTTTAAAACCCCGTAATGTATTTTTTATTGATGTGTATTGTTTTGTTTAATAGATGTAAGACTTACCGAAACCATGATATCAGTAGTTCATGTAAACGGAACGGATAGTCGTGTAATCAAAGTATATCCATGGTTCGGTTCGGTCGAGTCATGTTGATATTGATTGAATTCTGGTATAAATGGATTTATGTTGAATTGGAGTTGTACTTGAATTATATTCAAGGATGGATTGATTTCAGATTAGAGTAAGACCCTGTCTGAGTCAGACACTTAAACAAAATTGAAGTCTTGAATTAGTTTTGGAGTTATCGGTAAATGCTGCACATGGACGGCAGGATTTATGAATTTTCCAAGTCAATTACCGTATTGATAACCCCGTTTTTAGTTGTTTACCTTAAATAGGTAAGCACCCAAATTCTCCGGCTTCCCGAAGCTCAAGAGAACCGGTCCCGCTTAAACTTATATTTACTAGGGTCCTTATTGTAAATTAGTATAACTTGAGGGGGTTTTATGAAAAATAGTTTTGACATATTTTCAAAATAAAAAGTTTTTAATTATCATCTTCAGGGTTTTCATAGATGTAAATTTTTAAAGTGATGATTTATTCTAGTGGATATAAACCTAACTTGAATAGTATATGGTATTTTCATATAATTTGACTTGTATTGATGTGCTGGTATTTTCATGATCTTTTATGACCCTTTTTCTTTTGATTTAGAAAACATGGAATATAATATATTTAAATTAGATATTTTGATAATATATATATATATATTTATAAAATTTAGAATTTATTTATTAATAGAAATCACATTAATATAAATTCCATCGAGATCGTATGCTCCGTGAGGAGGTCTGCATCTCGCCCTAGTAGTCCGATGGATGTGCGATAACCCGCACCAACCAAGTCGGATTCCCCAAAATGGGTTGTAAGGATTTAATCGTATGGAATTTAAATAAGACAATTTAAAGAATACGGTTTTGTAATAGTTTATGGTATTTTATTGTAAACTTGTAATTATCCCACAAACTAATGTTCCAAAAGCCATCGTGCTATGTAAAGAATGAGTGTTGTGATGAGGTAGATCATTACCTCGTGAGTTTTCTAAAGGTAATACAAAAGAATATGATGAAATATGTAGAATGTAAAGTTTGTGATATTTAATCGTAAAATTATGATAAAAGTTGCATAACATGTTATTTTGAGATGAAACTTGTTCTAAAGTGTTTGGTTATGATTGCTAAACAATATATGAAGAATTGGTAGGTTTGTTATTAAGAAAGTGTGGGTTTTTAAAGAAAAGATAATCGGAAGTCGGAATAACTCCGCTTCCGATGAGTTTTGAAATGAGAGTGTTTTCGATTAGAATGAGAGGAGGGAAGAGGGGACTTACTGATTTAGAGAAGAGAGGGGGGTATAGAAAACTTTCGAAGGCGTCGTGGAGTCGCGTCGTCGCCAGATTTGTCCCGAAATGTCTCCTGAACTTTGACCTTGGCTAACTCCACTTGCACAACTTCTTGGACTTGGAAAATTTAAAAAGTTTTGGCAAAAGAATTCTGAATGAGGAGAGCTATGGTATAGAGTAGTATTTATAGAAGAAATTAGGATTTAGGATAATGAAATGAGAATTAAAAATGCATTAAAATTTGTTTTAAGGCTCATTTTAATTCTCTGGAAATGTCCACGGAAATCAAAAAGAATAGGAGTAGTCGGAGGAGGCGAAGGGGTGTAGGGAAAAATTTTGGAGGCAATACCTACGAGGAGGCCCGACGGCGCCGACCCCTGGCAAGATCTCGCCGGCCAATAGTGAGGGATGGGTGCTTAGATCTTGGCCACGTGTCAGGGTCTATTTGAATAGTATTTTTCACATGTTTGATTTCTGAGACTTTTTATTTTTACGTGTTTTGCACGTGTAAACTTTTGGGCTTCCAAAAAGTTTAAAAGAAAAGTCAGCAAAAAATATTATGTGGCCGAGGGAATTCGAACACAGGGGCTACGTCGCAATAGTGCAAGGCTTTACCAATGAGCTACAAGTTGTTTCTTGCTGTTCAAAAGCAAATCAAGTTTATAACTTGTGCTCAGGACTTACAAACACTCCATTTGTACATTAACTTTAAAAAAAATTCTGTACATTAAAACAGAGCCGTTACACTCTACCCTCCTTACAAAAATTTCGTCCTCGAAATTTACAATTATTTAAGGACTAATTTACAAATAAGTGAGGGTATCTTGCACGCATGTCATCTTCTCTTTCCCACGTTGAATCTCCTAGTGTGTCTTTTCTCCACATCACTCGAACCAAGTTTACATCCTTGTTCCGAAGTGACTTCACCTTTCTGTCCAGGATTTCAATGGGTTGTTGCTTACAAGATAAATCCGTCTGTACAGTGAGCTCGGAGTGATCAAGAATATGGCTGGAGTCGCTCACATATCTTCTGAGTTGGGATATATGGAACACATTGTGCACTCCTTTCAATGAGGGTGGAAGTGCCAAACGATATGTCACTTCTCCGACTCGTTCGAGTATGTCGAACGGTCCAATATATCTCAGACTTAACTTACCCCTTCTTCCAAAACGAATCACTCCACGATTTGGAGAAATCTTCAAAAAGACATGATCTTCCGGTTGGAACTCCAAGTGACGGCGCTTTGCATCAGCCCAGTGCTTCTGTCGATCTTGGGCTATGCGCATTCTTTTCCTGATAGTGCGAACTACATCCACAGTTACTACTATCATCTCAGGTCTAAGGAGTTCTTTATCTACGATGTCGTCCCAACTTAATGGTGATCGACACTTCCTTCCATAGAGCACTGTAAAGGGTGCCATTCTAATACTTACTTGGTAGCTGTTGTTGTATGAAAACTCTACAAGATGTAGGTGATCTTCCCACGATCCTCCAAAATCTAACATACACGCTCTTAGCATATCTTCAAGTATCTGAGTCGTTCGCTCAGACCGTCCATCTGTTTGTAGATGGTAAGCTGTGCTAAAGTTCAGACTTGTTCCCAGCTAGCTTGGAGACTCTGCCAAAATTGCGATCGGAATCTGGTGTCACGATCGGAGACAATGCAAACCGGTACTCCATGTAATCTCACGATCTCTTGCATGAGTTCATGGGTATCAGAGATAGTACATATTGAAGAGTTAAATCTTACTTAGATTCAAACTTACCTCCATGTACTTCTTTGCTAATGTCTCGGTAGATTGGCTAACTCGAAAGACGATAAAGTGAGCCGACTTTGTGAGTCGATCCACAATAACCCATACCGCGTCGTTACCTTTCGTGCTGCGAGGAAGAGCAGTCACAAAGTCCATGGTGATGTGTTGCCACTTCCATTCTGGAATAGGTAACGGTTGAAGTAAACCAGCAGTCCTGTGACGTTCAGCTTTCACTTGCTGACACACCAAATATTTAGCGACGCTTCTGGCTACTTCACGCTTCATTCCATGCCACCAGTAATGTTGCCGCGGATCTTTGTATATCTTTGTACCACCAGGGTGTACTGAATAGGGAGAGCTGTGAGCTTCTTTTATTAATTCTTCCCGAACAGAACCTTGTGGTACATACAATCTACTGCCATATCTCAAAGATCCGTCTTCATGGATGATGAAGTCTGTTCTAAGTCCACTTTCTACTTGTTCTCTGATCTTTTGCAACTTAGCATCACTTGCTTGAGCTGCTTTGATCTGATTGACAACAGTAGATTGAACTTGTAGAAGCGTTACCTGGCATGACCACTTCTATCTCCATCTGTAGCAAATCTTTTTGTAGCTTCCACTGTACGATGAGATTCATTGATAGTAGTTGGCGACTAAGTGCATCAGGTACTACATTCACCTTCCCTGGATGATATTGTAGGTTGATGTCGAAGTCCGCCATAAGTTCTAACCATCTTCTCTGCCGCATATTCAATTCTTTCTAAGTAAACACATACTTCAGACTCTTGTGATCCGTGTATATTCCACTCGTTCTCCAAGAAGATAATGGTGCCAAATCTTGAGAGCAAAGATGACGGCTGCCAACTCCAGATCATGCATCGGATAGTTGCGTTCATGAACCTTCAGCTGTCTTGATGCATAGGCTAAAAATTTACCGTGCTGATGTAGAACGCATCCTAATCCCTTACTAGATGCATCGCAATGCACTACGAAACCTCCAGATTGGTCCGGTATTACGAGAATGGGTGCTGATGTTAATCTTGACTTGAGTTCCACGAAAGCTTGTTCGCATGCTTCTGACCACACGAATTCTTCATCTTTACGTGTGAGCTTGGTCAGGGGTGTTGCAATATTCGAAAATCCTTCAATAAATCTTCGGTAGTATCCCGCTAATCCCAAGAAATTTCGAATGTCCTTCACTGTCTTTGGTGTCGGCCATTCGCTTACTGCCGCTACTTTAGCTAGGTCTACGGAGATTTCTTCATCTGAAACGATATGTCCGAGAAATCCGACTCGTTCTAGCCAAAACTCGTACTTACTGTACTTTGCATAGAGTTGATGCTAGCGCAAAGTCTCCAGGACAATTCATAAATGTTTAGCGTGCTCTTTCCGATTCTTTGAATATACCAGGATGTTGTCGATGAATATGACAACAAACCTGTCTAGGTACTCTCGGAAAACATAATTCATTAAGTTCATAAATATGGCTGGTGAATTGGTCACTCCAAATAGCATCACCAGAAACTCATAATGTCCATAGTGAGTCTTGAATGCCGTCTTCGGAATATCAAACTCTTTGACCTTCACCTGATGATAACCCGAACGAAGATCTAACTTTGAGAAAATGCTAGACCCACTTAGCTGATCGAACAGATTGTCGATTCGCGGTAGTGGATACTTGTTCTTTATCGTGACTTCGTTCAAAGCTCTATAATCAATGCACATTCTGTATGAACCTTCCTTCTTCTTCATAAACAAAACTGGAGATCCCCAACTTGAAGTACTGGGACGAATCCATCCTTTCTGCAGAAGTTCGTCCATCTGAGTACGGACCTCCTTCAAACCTTCAGGGCTTAACTGATACGTTGCTTTGATCACCGGTTGTGCTCCGGTACTAAATCAATTCCAAATTCAAGAGTTCGATCGGGAGGCAAACCTGATATGTCTTCAGGAAATACATTGTCGAACTCTCGAACTACCTCTGGCTTATCTTCTCCTGTCTGTAGAGTTGCAATCACTGCCTTCTTCAGGGAAAATTTACTCAGAAGCAAACACGCTAAGCATAAATAAGCAATAAAGTACACAAGAGAAATGACAAGACATGTAATTGAACAGCAACTTTTATTTATTAAACATTTCTTTACAATACAACTGAAAAGTAAGTACAATGAGGAAAGTAATGCCTAAACAATGGCATGAACTGAAAGTAAAGTCTATACAAGTGTCTAAAGTTCTGAGGCTTCTTCGAACTGCTCCAAGTCTTCGATGCTGGGCTCGAACTCCAGAGAGTCAGATCCTCCTGACAACATTCCAAAGAAAAAGAGAGAAGGAATGTCGTCGGCGAACAATCGCTCTTACGTCCCAAAGAGAGATAGAAATAGACTGAACAGGTAAGAGATTATAACTGGTATAAAGTTGATAGTTATGTTAACGCGGTTGTTTGTAGCTTGGTACAGAATATGCCAGTGTATACGAGAGGAGTCCAACTATTCTGTGGACTAAGGTATACGGAGCACAAGAAACCGTTAAGCCACGGAACAACGGCAACGGATATTCAGGTTAGGAGTATTAAAGTGACCGTCTCGTGCCACTTCTAACACATTCCGTACCAGTCTATCCCTTTAAAACCCCGTAATGTATTTTGTATTGGCGTGTATTATTTTGTTTAATAGATGTAAGACTTACCGAAACCATGATATCAGTAGTTCATGTAAACAGAACGGATAGTCATGTAATCAGAGTATATCCATGGTTCGGTTCGATCGAGTCATATTGATATTTATTGAATTCTGGTATAAATGGATTCATGTTGAATTGGAGTTGTACTTGAATTGTATTCAAGGATGGATTGTTTTCAGATTAGACTGAGACCCTGTCTAAATCAGACACTTAAACAGAATTGAAGTTCTGAATTAGTTTTGGCGCTATCGGTAACTGCTGCACATGGACGGCAGGATTTATGACTTTTTCCAAACCAATTACCGTATTGATAACCTCGTTTTTAGTTGTCTACCTTAAATAGACAAGCACCCAAATTCTCCTGCTCGCTAAGGCTCAAGAGAACCGGTCCCGCTTAAACCTATATTTACTAGGGTCCTTATTGTAAATTAGTATAACTTGAGCGGGTTTTATGAAAAATAGTTTTGATATATTTTCAAAATAAACCTCAAGCATTTAATTGTCGTTTTTAGGATTTTCATTGATGTAAATTTTAAAAGTGATGATTTATTTTAGTGGATATAAACCTAACTTGAATAGCATATGGTATTTTCATGTAATTTGACTTGTATTGGTGTGATGGTATTTTCATGATCTTTTATGACTCTTTTCTTTTGATTTAGAAAACTTGGAATATAATATATTTAAAGTAGATATTTTGATAATATATATATATATATATATATACTAGAATTTATTTATTAATAGAAATCACGTTTTTCTTAAAATTGTAATACAAATTCTATCGAGATCGTATGCTCCGTGAGGAGGTCTGCATCTCGCCCTACTAGTCCAATGGATGTGCGATAACCCGCACCAACCAAGTCGAATTCCCCAAAATGGGTTGTAAGGACTTAATCGTATGGAATTTAAAAAAGACAATTTTAACAATACGGTTCTGTAATAGTTTAGGGTATTTTATTGTAAACTTGTAATTATCCCACAAACTAATGTTCCAAAAGCCATCGTACTATGTCAAGAATGAGTGTTGTGATGAGGTAGGTCATTACCTTATGAGTTTTCTAAAGGTAATACAAAAGAATATGATGAAATATGTAGAATGTAAAGTTTGTGATATTTAATCGTAAAAATATGATAAAAGTTGCATAACATGTTATTTTGTGATGAAACCTGTTCTAAAGTGTTTGGTTATGATTGTTAAACAATATATGAAGAATTGGTAGGTTTGTTATTAAGAAAGTTTGGGTTTTTAAAGAAAAGAGAATCAGAAGTCGGAATAACTCCACTTCCGACGAGTTTTGAAATAAAAGTGTTTTAGATTAGAATGAGAGGAGGGAAGAGGGGACTTACTGATTTGGAGAAAAGAGGGGAAGTAAAGGAAACTTTTGAAGGCGTCGTGGAGTCGCATCATCGCCGGATTTGTCCCGAAATGTCGCCGGAACTTTGATCTTGGCTAACTCCACTTGCACAACTTCTTGGACTTGGAAAATTTATAGATTTTTGGCAAAAGAATTCTAAATGAGGAGGGCTATGGTGTAGGGTGGTATTTATAGGAGAAATTGGGGTTTAGGGTAATGAAATAAGAATTAAAAATGCATTAAAATTTGTTTTAAGGCTCATTTTAATGCTCTGGAAATGCACAGGGAAATCAAATAGAATAGGAGTAGTGGGGAGAGGCCAAGGGGTGTAGGGAAAAATTTTGGAGGCAATACCTACAGGGGGCCCGGCGGCGCCGGCCCCTGGCAAGATCTCGCCGGCCAATAATGAGGGGTGGGTGCTTGGATCTTGGCCACGTGTCAGGGTCTGTTTGAATAGTATTTTTCACATGTTTGATTTCTGAGACTTTTCATTTTTATGTGTTTTGAACGTGTAAACTTTTGGGCTTCCAAAAAGTTTAAAAGAAAAATCAGCAAAAAATATTATGTGGCTAAGGGGATTCGAACACAGGGGCTACGTCGCAGCAGTGTAAAACTTTACCAATGAGCTACAAGTTGTTTCTTGCTGTTCAAAAGCAAATCAAATTTATAACTTGTGCTAAGGACTTACAAATACTCCATTTGTACATTAACTTTAATTCTGTACATTAAAACAGAGTCGTTACAGAGAGGTCTAGAGTGTTGGGTGGTATTTATAAGATAAAATAAGGGTTTAGGGAATTAAAAAATGAGAATTAAAATGCATTAAATATTGGATTAATAGGTGATTTTAATCCTTTGTTAATTTGCAGGAAATTCAAACAGTACTGGGGTTAAGGGGGGAGGCCAAGAGACTGGGGTTCAAGAATTGGAGGCATTCCCGACGGTTTGGACCGGCGGTGCCGGCCCAATGCGCAATCTCGCCGGCCATTCTATAGGTGTGGGGCTCTGAATTCTTACCACGTGTCAGGGTCATTTCATATATCTCAGTGCATATGTTTATTTAATCTGACTTTTCATTTTTACGTGTTTTGCACGTGTAAACTTTTGGGCTTCCAAAAGTTTAAAAGAAAAATCATTAAAAATAATATGTGGCTAAGGGGATTCAAACACAGGGGCTACTTCACAGCAGTGCAAGACTTTACCAATGAGCTACAAGTTGTTTCTTGTTGTTCTTAAACAAATTAAATACTTATAGCATACTCAGATTTGCAAATACTCCATTTAGTACTTTAACTTTAAACAAATTTTTGTACATTAAAAACAAAGTCGTTATATTCTACCCTCCTTACAAAAATTTCGTCCTTAAAATTTACAATTATTTAAGGACTAATTTACAAATAAGTATGGGTATCTTGCACGCATGTCGTCTTCTCTTTCCCATGTTGATTCTCCTGGTGAATCTTTTCTCCACATCATCCGGACCAAGTTTACTTCCTTGTTCCGAAGTGATTTCACCTTTCTGTCAAGGATCTCAACAGGTTGTTGCTCACAAGATAAATCCGTCTGTACAGTGAGCTCGGAATGATCAAGGATGTGGCTGGGGTCGCTCACATATCTTCGGAGCTGGGATATGTGGAACACATTGTGCACTCCTTCCAATGAGGGTGGAAGTGCCAAGTGATATGCCACTTCTCTGACTCGTTCGAGTATGTCGAACGGTCCAATGTACCTCCGACTTAGCTTACCTCTCTTTCCAAAATGAATCACTCTACGGTTTTTAGAGATATTTAGAAAGACATGATATCCCAGTAGGAACTCCAAATGTCGGCGCTTTGCATCTGCCCAGTATTTCCGTCGGTTTTGGGCTATACACATTCGTTCTCTGATAGTGCAAACTACATCTACAGTCGCCACTATCATCTCAGGTCCAAGGAGTTCCCTATCTTCGATGTTGTCCCAACTTAATGGTGAATGACACTTCCTTTCATAGAGCACTGCAAAGGGTGCCATTTCAATACTCGCTTGGTAACTATTGTTGTATGAAAACTCCACAAGATGTAGGTGATCTTCCCACGATCCTCCGAAATCTAACATACAAGCTCTTAGCATATCTTTAAGAATCTGAATCGTTCGCTCGGACTTTCCATCTGTTTGTGGATGGTAAGTTGTGCTAAAATTCAGACTCGTTCCCAAGCTAGCTTGCAGACTCTGCCAAAATTGCGATCGGAATCTGGTGTCACTATCGGAGACAATGCAAACCGGGGTATCAAAAATAGTACACTATGAAGAGTTAAATCTTACTTAGATTCAGACTTACTTCCATGTACTTCTTTACTAGTGTCTCAGTAGATTGGCCAACTCGAAATGGGATGAAGTGAGCCGACTTTGTAAGTTGATCCACAATAACCCATACTGCATCGTTACCTTTCGTGCTGCGAGGAAGAGCAGTCACGAAATCCATGGTAATATGTTGCCACTTCCATTCTGAGATAGGTAACGGTTGAAGTAGACCGGCAGTCCTGTGATGTTAGCTTTTACTTGCTGACACACCAAGCATTTGGCTACGCTTTTGGCTACTTCATGCTTCATTCCATGCCACCAGTAATGTTGACGTAGATCTTTGTATATCTTTGTACCACTATGGTGTACTGAATATGGAGAGCTGTGAGCTTCTTTCATCAATTCTTCCCGAACAGAACCTTGTGGTACACACAATCTGCTTCCGTATCTCAAAGATCCGTCTTTGTAGATGATGAAGTCTGTTCTAAGTCCACTTTCTACTTGGTCTCTGATCTTTTGCAACTTGTCATCATTTTCTTGAGCTACTTTGATCTGATTGACAATAGTAGACTGAACTTGTAAGTTCATCAACTTTAAAGTATTACCTGGCATAACCACTTCAATCTCCATCTTGTGCAAATCTTGCTGAAGCTCTGTGAGGTGAGATTCATTGATAGTGGTTGACGACTAAGTGCATCATGAACTACATTCACCTCCCCTGGATGATATTGTAGGTTGATGTTGAAGTCTGCCATAAGTTCTAACCATCTTCTCTGCCGCATATTCAGTTCTTTCTGAGTAAACACATACTTCAGACTTTTGTGGTCTGTGTATATATCTACCCATTCTCCAAGAAGATAATGACGCCAAATCTTCAGTGTAAATATAACAGCTGTCAACTCTAAGTCATGCGTCGGATAGTTGCGCTCATGAACCTTCAGCTGCCTTGATGCATAAGCTACAACTTTACTGTGCTGATGTAGAACACATCCTAATCTCTTACCGGATGCATCGCAATGCATTACGAAACCTCCAGATTGGTCCGGTATGACAAGAATAGGTGCCGATGTCAATCTTGACTTGGGTTCTACAAAAGCCTGTTCGCATGCTTCTGACCACACGAATGCTTCATCTTTACGTGTGAGCTTGGTCAAGGGTGTTGCAATCTTCGAAAAGCCTTCAATAAATCTTCAATAGTATCCTACTAATCCCAAGAAACTTCGAATGTCCATCACTATCTTTCGTGTTGGCCATTCGCTTACTGCCGATACTTTAGCTGGATCCACAGAGATTCCTTCGCCTGAAACTATATGCCCAAGAAATCCGACTTGTTCTAGCCAAAACTCGCACTTACTATACTTGGCATAGAGTTGATGCCATCGCAAAGTCTCCAGGACAATCCTCAAATGTTCAGCGTGCTCTTTCCGATTCTTCGAATATACTAGGATGTCGTCGATGAATATGACAACGAACCTGTCTAGGTACTCTCGAAAAACTTGATTCATCAGGTTCATGATTATGACTAGTGCATTGATCACTCTAAATGGCATCACGAGAAACTCATAATGACCATAGCGAGTCCTGAATGCCGTCTTCGGAATATCAGACTCTTTGACCTTCAGCTGATGATAACCCAAACGAAGATCTAATTTTAAGAAAACGCAAGACCCACTTAGCTGATCGAACAGATCGTCGATGCGCGGTAGTGGATACTTGTTCTTTTTTGTGACTTCGTTCAAAACTCTATAATCAATGCACATTCTGTATGAACCTTCCTTCTTCTTCACAAGAAAAACTGGAGATCCCCAACTTGAAGTACTGGGACGAATCCATCCTTTGTGCAGAAGTTCGTCCAGCTGAATGTGGATCTCTTTCAAACCTTCTAGACTTACGCAATATGGTGATTTGATCACCGGTTGTGCACCAGGTACTAAGTCAATACTGAATTCAAGAGCTCGATCGGGAGGAAAACCTGATATATTTTCAGGAAATACATCTTCGAACTCTCGAACTACCTCTGGCTTCGATTATTCAGCTTGTGTTGTTGCAATCACTGCCTTCCTTGGCTTAGCCTTGTAGGTGCTAGGTTCCAGAGTACGGTCTCCACTTTTGAAATAAAAGACCGGATGGTCTGCAATCTCAAAACACTACCCTCCTTTGATGACAGTCGATGGTAGCGTAGAAAGTTCCTAGCCAATCCATACCCAAAACTACATCGAAGTTCGGTATGTCCAGTACCTTAAAGTCAGCATAAAATTCTCTGATGCGGACGACCACTGGACACAGGTCGTATCCCATTGTTGCCTTTAGAACGCCATTCCCTGAACTGACATTCCAGCTGGATACGAGCAGTTTAACTGGAATCGCATAAGTTCGGACGAACCGTTGCGACATAAAGCAATGAGATGCTCCAGTATCGAAAAGTGCTAGTGCAGGTAGTGAGGCTACTAAGATTGTACCAAAGTTATGTGGGATATGTTTAGGTATAGAAAAAGATATTTTGATATGTATAAAGATTGAAAGAAAGTTTGAAAGAAAGGAGTTACCAGTGATGACTTGGCCAGTGGCTCCAGCTTCTTCCACAGTCATTGTGAAAGCCTGTCGCCTAGGTACATTCCTCCTTGCTGGGGGAGCATTTCTCTGTCCATTCCTCTATCCTTGAGGTAGGTTCCTTTGTGCATGTTGGAACTGATGAGGAGGAGGTGCAGTAGGTCCACGAGGAGGTGGAGCTGGGAGAGCAAGACGAGAAGCAGGTGCCTGGATAGCTGATCGCTGCGGATAGGTGATTGCTGGTCTGGGTGCAGTATTCTGATTGAGTCTATGAGGACAAGACCCAATATCATGTGTGGATGAGCCTCAGACTATGCAGAGGCGATTAGTACGCCTAAAATCCTTCGCCAGGTGTCCATTCTTTTTGCAATAAAAGCATAAATCTGGACTGGGCCGGTTGAATGGTACTCCCGGTCTCCTGGGTACAAACGGTGACCTAGAAGAGTCTCTTCCTGCTATCTGAGTAGCAGGGCGCTTCACCCCGGAAGATTGAGGTATGCCCTTCTTCTTCACCACTGCTTCATATCTTCGGGGAGCCTTCAAAATTAGGTCATGGGTTGGAAAATCCCCTGTAGCTAAAGCAGCTTGGATCTCCTAGTCCAACCCTTGCTGAAATCGTCTGGCCCTGATCTCAGCAGTCAGTATGAGATGTGTCGAGAACCTATTACGGTCTTGTGTTAGCTGTGTAGTATGTGATAATAGAAATTCGAATATTTGAGACATTTCTTACCTGCTCAACATAGTGAACTCAGCATCATACTCATCCACAGATTTGATCCACATCGAACCTTGTTGCAAGTGGATGAATTGCTGCTCCATGTCGAATCGGGCAGTCTCGGGGAAATATTTCGCATCGAACATCTCGCGAAAAATCCTCCATTCGATTGGCTGGACAAGACGGCTTTCTTCCGCCTTCCACCATACTCGGGCATTATCGGTAAGTTGCAGCTTTACAACCCTTACCCGAGCAATGTCTGGCACTTGTGCTGCTGCCAAATCGTCTTCAATCGACTGAGCCCATTCTTTAGCTTCTAAGGGACTCTCTTTCCCAGAGAATTGCTTCGGATGCAGTGCCCGGAATTGCTTCACTCCAGGTGCCTCAGATTCTGGGCGATGCAATAAAATAGCAGTCTGTTGCTGCTGTCCTTCCAAGAGGCTCTTAATTGCCTCAAGCAATACCGTCTGCTCATTGATAGGAGCTTCTATGGTAGGTGTAAGTGGTAGAAGAGGTGGTGTGGTGATGCCATTGGCGTTCGTGCTCGCATTTTCGGGGAATCCATAACCTTGAAAGGAAAAAAATAGGGTTAGGATAGATTCAAAGAATAGGAAATGTAAAGAATGTTTTAGTTGTTGTTCTTGTGATATATTGCTTAGGTTTCCATGCAGAACTGACCCTGCATGGTATGATTTCATGCAGAACTGACCTGCATGGGCCGCCAACAAAACCTGTCACGTCCCGCTTCCTGGTGTACGGATAAGGAGACGCGACGAGGCACGTGACGTATTTACTCAGAAGTAAACACGTTAAGTGTAAATATGAAATATAATATAAATTTACACAAGAAAGATATGAGATGTAAATGAACAGCAACTTTTTATTTATTAAATATTCTTTACAATACAACTGAAAAGTAAATACAATGTGGAAAGCAATGCCTAAACAATGGCATGAACTGAAGGTAAAGTATATACAAGTGACTAGAGCTTGGGGTCCTCAATGAACTGCTCCAAGTCTTCCTGGCTGGGCTCGATCTAGAGAGAGTCGGGTCCTCCTGACAACATTCCAAAGAAAGAATAGAAAAGGAATGTCGTCAGCGAACAATCGCTCGGTAAGTCCCAAAGAGATAAAGAAATGGAATAGACAGATAAGAGAATATAACTGGTATATGTCTATTTGTTATATTAACGTAGTTGTTTGCGGTTTGGTACAGAATGTGTCAGTGTATACGAGAGAAGTCCAACTTGCTCCGTGGACTAAGGTATAAGAAGTACAAGGCCCCGTAAAAACCCATGGGACAACGGCAACGGATATTCAAGTTAGGTGTATTAAAGTGACCATCATCGTGCCACTTTTAACATATTCCGTACCAGTCTACCCCTTTAAAAACCCCGTAAATGAATATTGTGTTATTTGTAAGGATTTGGTGTATAAGACTTGCCGAAACCATGATATCGGTTGTTCATGTAAACGGATAAGGATATAAACAGATAGTCATGTAATCAAGTCGATGTATATCCATGGTTCGATCCAGTCGAGTCATGTTGATATTTGATAGTATTCTGATATTCATGTTCAAGTTCCAATATATATGGATTCATGATGTATTGGAGTTATATTTGAATTGTTTGTAGATTGGAATTGTATTCAGATTAGACTGAGACTCTGTCTGAGTTAGACACTTAACAGAATTTGATTCCTGAATTAGGTTTTGGAGTTATCGGTAACTGCTGCACATGGACGGCAGGATTTATGACTTTTTCTAAGCCAATTACCGTATTGATAATTCCGGTTTAGTTTTCTACCTTAAATAGGCAAGCACCCACTTTCTCCGGCTCCCTGAGGCTCAAGAAAATTGGTCCCGCTTAAACTTATATTTACTATGGTACTTATTGTAAATTAATAAACTTGAGGGGGTTTTATGAAAAATAGTTTTGATATAATTTCAAAATAAACCTCAAGTATTTATTAGTCGTATTTAGTGTTTTCATGGATATAATTTTTAAAAGTGAAGTATTCTAATGATTATAAACCTAGATTGAATAGTATATGGTATTTTAGTGTAAATTGGAATTGTATGGATTTGTGATAGTATATTCATGAAATTTATGATTCCTTTATTTAGAAAACATGGAATTTATTATATATATTTAAAATAGATATTTTGATAATATATATATATATATATAATTATTAAAAATCGAATTTATTTATTAAATAGAAAATCACATTATTCTTAAAAATTGTATAAAAATTCCATCGAGATCAGATGCTCCGTGAGGAGGTCTACATCTTGCTCTACTAGTACCGAGGATCTGCGATAACCCGCACCATCCAAATCGGGTTCCCCAAAATGGGTTGTAGAGGCTTAATTGGAAGAAATTTAATTAAAACAATCTTACAGAATACGGTTTTATTAGTTTAAGATATTTTAATGTAAAATTTTATTTATCCCACAAAATACTATTCTAAAAGCCATAGTGCTATATCATGATGAGTGTTGTGATAAGATAGGTCATTACCTCGTGAGTTTTCTAAAGGTAATATGAGCAAATATGATGAAAAATGTCGAATAGAAAGTTTATGGTATTTAACCGTAAAAGTGAAATAAAAGTTGCATAGCATTGTATTTTAAATTGAAACTTGTTCTCAATATTGGTTTATGGTTGCTAAACAAAATGTAACAATATGGGTGTTTGGTTATTAAGAGAAGTTGTGTTTTTAACAAAAATTAAAATCGGAAATCGGAATAACACCACTTCCGACGAGTTTTGAAAAGAGATCTTTTTGGAATAGAAAGAGAGGAGAGGGGACTTACTGGAAGAAAAAAGAGAGGAGAGGTATGGGAACAAGATGGAAGCTTCATGGAGTCGCGGTGTCGCCAGATTTGTCCCGAGTCGTCGCCAGAAGATGACCTTGGGCTTACTCCACTTATACTACTAATTTAACTTAGAAAAATTTAAGAGTTTTGATGATAGATTTCATAATAGAGAGGGTTAGAGTGTAGGGTGGTATTTATAGAATAAAATTAGGGTTTAGGGAATTAAAAAGCATTAAACATTGGATTAATGGGTGATTTTAATTCTCTGTTAATTTGTAGGAAATTCAAACAGTACTGAGGTTAAGGGGGGAGGCCAAGAGACCAGGGTTCAAGAATTGGAGGCATTCCCGACGGTTTGGACCGGCGGCGCCGGCCCAATACGCAATCTCGCAGGACATTCTAGGGGTGTGGGGCTTTGAATTCTTGCTACGTGTCAGGGTCGTGGGGTGTGGGGCTACGTCACAGCAGTGCAAGGCTTTACCAACGAGCTACAAGTTGTTTCTTGCTGTTCTTAAACAAATTAAATATTTATAGCATACTCAGGTTTGCAAATACTTCATTTAGCACTTTAACTTTAAACAAATTTTTTTATATTAAAAACAGAGTCGTTACATATTTAGGCCATGTTTGGATAGTTAGGATTAAAATTCGTATGATTTAATTTGAGATTAAAATATCCCGGAATGCACTTTCATTCCTTTTGGATGAAAATGTAGGGCATTTTCAACTTGAATGAGTGTTTGGATGGTTTGGAATAAAGATATTCATTTTTTTAATTTTTTTAATACCCATTGCTTCATCAATCCACCAAATCTTTCATTGGAATAAAAAAAATTGCCACTTTCTTCAAACTCATAGTCTATCATCTTTTCAAATCAACTCAAATATTTTTATCACTTCGACACACACACAAAAAAAAATCTTTCCACAGATTTTTTTTCTTCCAACCTTAATTATACCTTTCTTCTTCAATTTTTTCTTTGCAAATTTTCTAACTCGTTATTTTCTCTCAAAATTTACGTCCAATAATCCATAACCCATCATCCACTTTCTCATCATTTTTTCCAGTTTCCTGGTCTATATCCCTCCTTCTCAAAACACTTCTTTTGATTAGCAAAATATACTCAAAATTCAAAACCCATCAAACAAGATTAAGGTTCTTTATCAATATTTTTTTGATTCATACAATGTATCCCAAGTGAAAACGCATCTCAAACCCCGCCCTTCTAATCTATCCAAAGTCTCTTCAGTGGCTTATCATCAAATTACTCAAGCAATTTGGATCAAGGATTTTGAAGAAGAGGAAAAATTGAACAAGAAAGTGACCTTCACCACCGCCTGCTGCCACGTCGGAGCTCTGCCGCCATGCCAACCTCGACGTCTTGGATCTTCTTCAGCAGCTCTTTCACTGGTGGAGTCTCCATTTTTTTGTGGGATAGGGTTTGGGGATTTTTGCACTATTTCACTTCGTTTTTGTGAGCTTAATAGGAAGGTGGAGAGAGAGAGAGGAGAAAGAGAGAGGGAGAAACAACAGGAAGGAAAGAAGAGGGGGTTGTGCAAGAAAAAGTTCAGGAAAAAAATTTGACCCTAATCCATTTTTTTCTATTCAGTAGATAGGGCCAAATTATAGGGTTTTTTCTCTCTGGATCAAATAACAAAAAACTCATTTAAACAACCTCTTTTGCAGGATTGGGCCAATCCGGGGAAACTTGGATTTTTTTTCCTATGGTATATGTAGTATCCAAATAAACCCATAATGAGCCTCACATACTCCTGACTCTGACTTTTAAAAGAGAATAAATTTTATAAAAAAAAGTAATTTATTTTAGCTTTTTTGGACAGTTTGAATGGTTTAATGAAAATGTATAGCACCGTAAAAAGATTTTCTCTTAATAAATAGCAACAAAAAAATATATAAGAAATACAAGAAAAGATATTTGTTGCTATATTGATGTATTAAATTCGAGATGACAATAAACAAATCGAAGATTAATTTATAGTACTTCAATTCATTGTGATTACTAAAATACGGAAGTAAATATGAAGTACATTATTATGGTTAATTAAACAATAGATTTCCAAGTGCATGACACACTGTTTTTAGATTTTATTACTCTCATATTATAGATGATTTATATGTTTGAGAATGTGAAATTAAGCTAAACTTGATCCAACATCAAATTGTAATGATTTTTCACTCCTCCATATGCTTCACGTGCGTGGCACGTGCAAAAAACTAGTATGTATATATATAGGAGAGTGATCCTACATGGTCTGGTCTCATTTCTTATTTTGATGTCAACTTCTCAAACACACAATTTGT
Source organism: Agapanthus africanus (assembly GCA_030015575.1). Lineage (NCBI taxonomy): Eukaryota > Viridiplantae > Streptophyta > Magnoliopsida > Asparagales > Amaryllidaceae > Agapanthus > Agapanthus africanus. The sequence continues at coordinate 400,060,290 of CM057349.1, read as the reverse complement.
CGTGTTTTTCACCGATCTGCACCAACACTACTACAAATATGGGTTGCCCCTACGGATTTACCCGTAGGGGCAAACCACTGCCCTACGAATATAGCCGTAGGGACAAAAAAATACCTTGTAGGTACAAACGCCGTAGGTGCAAGTTGAAGCCCTGAACTTGCCCCTATGGACAAAAACTTGCCCCTATCGAGTTCTGTGTAGGTCCCGTTGCACCTACGGAGTAGGCCGTAGGGGCAAAAAAATTAATTTATTTACAGTTTTTTAAAATATATTACTTGTACCTACGGATGAATCCGTAGGGCCAAGTAATGGCCCCTACGGATACATACGTAGGTACATATCCGTAAGGGCAAAATATCAGAAATCCTGATATTTAGCCCCTACGGAGTTATCCGTAGGGGCCTCTGTTTGCCCCTACGGATATATCCGTAGGGGAAATCCCAACCCCCTGATACTGAGATCGGGGGGGAAAATGTCAGTTATTCTGATATTTTGCCCCTACGATGTAATCCGTAGGGGCAACATGTGTACCTACGGATTAATCCATAAATACATATTATCTGTTTTTTTTTAAAAAGGGGCTGCCTGATTTTTTCTCGCCCTGTGCACAATAATATATACATCAATCAAATATAAAATTAATCATCACACAACGTATATCGCAGTATTCATAATCACATCTCACACATATAATATACAAAAGAAACCAAAAAACTGAATATGATATAAATATAAACCAATATCAATATCGTCCAAAATGTTTCAAAATGTAGTACAATATGTATCATATAAATAAATACATGTTTCAAAAAATAAGAATCAAAAAGCTACCCTAGCTAAGTCCAGCTCACCTCTGATAAACGCTAGAATCTGGCGCGCTTGCTCCTCGGTCAATAAACCATGCAATTCGGCGCGTGTGGGAGTATGCGCGGGCTGTAGAGCTGGCGATGTGGTCTGTGCAGCCGCCGTCGAGGTAGTGGCTTGCGGAGCCGCGGCTGCGGGAGTCTGAGCAGGCGGTGGAGCTATAGGAGCTGTCTGCGGAACCGCAGCCGATGTAGTGGCTTGCGGAGCCGCAGCCGAAGGAGATGCCTGTGGAGGCTTGGCCGATGTACCCTGTCGCGTCTGGACCTAACATGTGTAATAAGCGTGTAAGAACTATGTATTATTCGAATTCGTATCATTATCAAGTTATTTCGAAACCCCATCTGGATATCTAGTTTGGAAAACCGTAGTTTATTTTAATTAGATATGTATGTATGATTAATCAAACCTAAGTCTACAACCAAATAAGCTCAAGCTACGTACTAATTATGGATATGTTGATATCTATAATATGACATGATATTTTACTATAAAGTAGTATACATACCAGCATCTCCTTCAACTCCTGAACGGTGGCCTTCAAGCTCTCCGGTTCCTGCTGCACACGTCGCTCACTGGAGACGGAAGAAGTAACCGCCGGGGTGGAGTCCACCCTCATATGGGCCCTGCTAGGGTCCAGTCCCCGGCCTCTCTCCCAACCTCCGTGGTGCCCTCCGTGTGCGGCGTCCAGGACTGGGATCAGCAGCCTTGGATCGCTCTGTCCGGTAAAATCGATCCCCGAGGCGTCGGCCTGCTCAACCACCCGCTCCTACACCCACATTAAGCGGTAAAGTATAAGTATAAAATTTAAATTTGAACCTTCCAAAACTAAAATTTTAAATATTGGTAGAATAAATATTAACACTTACGCAATACTCCTGGGTAGCGACGTTGGGATATCGAAGCTCGCCCGTGGCGGGATCTGTCGAGGTGCCGTGGAAGGCAAAATATGCGGACAGCACGCTCGGTGTACCACCTTGTGCCAGGGTCTGAGCTGTCTGCAATATTAGAAAATAACTCTTAATATTAGATATATTAGAAAATAACTCTTAATATTGCAGAATATCACAAAGGTCGGTCTATTGTAATTTACCGATAACTCCATAGCTCGAGTAATATTCCTCGAGCCACCTGTGTAAGTGGGGCGACCCCTTTTCGCTGACTTCCTGTTCTCTGTATTCTGAGCGGCCTGTTTCTGCACAACGCATTAACATTTAGTTTTCTAATTAAGGAACACAAAAAAATAAATTATATCCTAAATAATGAATTACATTTAAAATACATACCTGTTTGCGTTGAGAGTCGAAATATTCGCACAATAGAGTCTATGTCTCTACGTCGACTCTCGCAAACGCCAGAGTAGATAGGAGGGCCGCTCTCTCTGCCTCGAGGGTCGCCATCCACAGGGAGTAGCAGTCGGCCTTCAGCTCATTCCTGTTGTATCGGACCTTGGTCTGCATGTTCTTCATCAGGCCATTGTACAGAGCATGAAGGTCGAGCACCCTCCTAGGGTGATCAGGGTCGGGTACAGGCTGAAAATCGTAATCCGACTGAAAATACAAAAAAAACATTGTTATTAGATTGCAAGTGTTAATAAGAACATATATTGGATAAATCAAATGAAAATATATATTAATACGTACCCAAGCCTGATCAAAGAAGAGGGCGAATGAGCGCCGGTGCTGCTCGCCCCACTCAACGTGAAGTGGATAGTTCTTCACGAGCCGGCTCTCGTCCCCCATATACCGGCCGAACCTCTCGGCATGAGGACCGGTATAGCGATAGTCAAGGGTAAAAAGAGGAGGAATGCTGCCTCCCCCCTAGCTCTGTCAGGCCTCAGCCTATGGGACTGATTCGGGCCTCGAGTCCCCCTCTGGGGATGGAGAGGCCCTGTGTCTGCAAGAAATATCAAGACAATCAATATTAAGACAAAGTTGTATTAAGAAATCAAGGTTAAACGAAAATTGAAGTGTGATATATACATCCGGTGACTAAAGCACAAGCCTGGGCCCGGGCAGCAGCACGAGCGGGACGATAGTTCCTCCGGTGAGGAACAGCCGGGGTCTCGGATGCGGACGCATCCCCTCCAACTAGAAAATAAACATTGACGCTAAATTTCCATGAAGTTCATATTTATGCTATAGAGCATATGTAAAATGAATAAATATTTTATATTTATTCATACTAACCTGCAGACGATGCGGAGGGTATGGAAGTGGCAGGAGTGGCCCGTGCGTCAGATGTGGACGCACCACCTATAATTAGACAATTAAAAATAGATTATATAAGTAATTGCAAAAAGAATGTGTAGATCAATAATATAACGTTCTAAATCAATATGCATGCACTATAGGATATATAAACATACCCGCAAGTGCGGTGGTGTCACCACCTACAGCTAGACAATAATAAAAATTGCTAAGTAAGAGCAAAAGGAATGTGTGTATATTTATGATATAGCATTCTAAATCAATATGCATGCACTATATGATATATAAACATACCTGGAGCAGCGGGAGTGGCTTCTGTCCCAGATGTGGACGCATCACCAACAACTAGACAATCAAGCATTGACAATATAAGTAATTTTGACATAAACATGCATTAATATCTGTAATATTACATTCAAAATGGATATGCGTGCAGTATACCTAGAGGTGTGACAAAATCCACACGGAAGAAGGCATCCGAAGGGGTCTCCGATCTGGGTGCAAGGCCGGCCCTCTGAAGCTCCCTACGGAGCTCTCCGGGCGGCAGAACCGCTCTGCCTCTGCCTCTGCCGCGGCTGGAGCTCCTGCCGCCCCTCGCTGCTCCCGACATCGTCATCAAATCTAGATAAACGGTTCGTTGACGCATTAGACAATCATTAAAAGTATTGACTATATATGTATAGATCGTAAAATGTGAAGTAATAATATAACATTACTGATAACCTTTTTCGTTTCGTGAGCGCATTATACATATCTACTTGGATTTCATCGTCGATGTTATTTCTAACCCACGTAACTTCATGATCAGCCGAAGATAACCCGTCCTTCGAAACAGACGGTCGGAGCACTCTAAGCCTTCTCTCTTCTTCTTCCTCATCGCCGTCCTCGAATTCTGGGACATCGTAAACATCTCTGGGTTTCCATCGGCATACAACACTCCATCCCGGATGCTTCAAACACTGTGAGTAGTATACTTGGAACGCTTGGTTCGGAAAGATAAACGGATCTTCCTGACCGTAAAATCGAAGTGTGTTCACACTGGTCAATCCATATTCATTTTTCCAAGTCCCAAGATTGCTTCTCCACTCATCCGTATCGGTTCGTGTATCGTACCAAGTACACTGGAATATATAAAAGGGTTCTGATCGTCCGGGATAGTGGATGCCGAGTATACAATTTAAGTACCCATAATAAATCACACCGTCCGATCCTACCGTCGCAATCCCACTATTCTGAGTGGTTCTAGATGTTTCTATGTCCTTAACTTCGAATTTGTATCCAAGGACACCAAATCCTTTGTAATATGCAACCTCCATACTAGGAAATTGAGCTAAACATCTTGAATCGCTCTCAAATAATGCAGACAAGTTCGGATCGTGGATTTAACAAAACAAATTTTACGAAAAATACATAACGATACAAGTTTAGATTAAAATTGATAGCAATAAAATGTTATTCGAATAACTTACATGATCTGTGACCCAATCACAAAAATTATCCTGATGATATTTTTCCAATCGTTCTTCATTCCAATCAGGATGCCCCTCACGTACCTCGTTAAAATGAATTCTGTTTTCGATAAATAATAGTGACATTAATATTATATCATTTCATACACACACAAACACAGATATAACAATTAATCCAAAAAAAACTTACTCTCTAATTTGTTCAAGACATGCGCAATTAATGAAGATAAACCGGTATATCTTGTTGATAAATATAGTGTCTACCCACTTATACTCGGTTTTACCATATGGTCCGTCTTGAATTCTTCGAGGCCGATTAAGTCTTGTCTCAATGTTCTCGTCCAGATAGCGGGAACAAAATGTGGTTGCTTCATCAAGAAGATAAGCTTGCATGATAGAACCCTCTGGTCGATTTTTATTGCGTATATAATTTTTAAGAGTGTAGAGGTACCTAATGAAAATATGTTGAATAAATAAATACGGGCATACAGGACAACAATAAATTTATAAATTGCGCGAAACAAAAAATTACGCGTACCTCTCGACGGGAGACATCCATCGATATTGTACCGGTCCGGCTAACTTAGCCTCAGTTGCAAGATGAACCGTCAAGTGTATTATGATATCGAAGAATGACGGTGGGAAAATACGCTCAAACTTGCAAAGTATCAACGCAATAGAATTTTCTAGTTTATCCAGTGTCACAACCTCCAGTGTTTTAGCACACAACTCTCTGAAAAAACAACATAGGTCGTTGATTACTAGACCAACCGATTCGGGGAGAGAAGTCCTGAGGGCTAATGGAAGAAGGTGCTCCATGATAACATGGTGATCATGACTTTTCAGCCCATCGATCTTGCCCTTCACAATTTTTATTTTCTTGCTGAATGATCCTGAGAAACCTGTGGGAACTTTCAAATCATGCAACACCTGCAGGAATCTTTTCTTCTCCGGTTGTGACATATGATAAGCGGCATTGGGAAGTACAAACTTGCCCGGTTTACCCGCTACCGGTCTAGGGTGCAATTCACTTCTTATTCCCCACTCCTGTAGATCCATCCGAAGATTCAGGTTGTCTTTCGATTTCCCGTCTTTACAAAGAAGCAAGTTAAGTATGTGCTCTGATACTCCCTTCTCTATATGCATGACGTTCAGACAATGACGCACTAAATTTGTTGACCAGTACGGAAGCTCGAAGAAAATGCTTAACTTGTTCCAAAATGATGGTTTGACATGTTTCGTCGGATCCATCCCGAAGGTCACATTATTGTAACCATCCCATTTAGCAGTCATGTCCTCTCCGGACAATGGGGATGGAGGTCCAAGAAGCTCCTGATGACCATCAAAGTGAACCGTGTCTAACCTATAGGGGTGGTCTGGAGGCAGGAAATGTCGATGGCCGCAATAACAAACCTTCCTGCTAAAATTCAAGAATTTCGATGTTGTGTGTTCATGGCAATGAGGACATGCTTTGTGACCATGTACGAACCAACCTGATAGCATTCCATACGCAGGAAAGTCATTAATTGTCCATATTAAAGCCACACGCAGTATGAAGGTTGTATTTGTGTTTGCATCATATGTCTCTACACCATCAATGAACAAAGATTTCAACTCATCGATCAGAGGTCGGAGATAGACGTCGATATTGTTCCCCGGTGAGTTTGGTCCGTCGATAAGAATAGGCATCATAAAGTATGATTGGTCCAAAGCCAACCAAGGCGACAGATTATAAATTATCTTTACAACGGGCCATGTGCTGTGACTTCCAGCCGTATAGTTGAATGGGCAGAAGCCATCAGTAGCCAGTCCGAGCCGGACATTGCGAGGATCGCTACTGAATATTGCGTGCCTCCTATCGAAATCCTTTCATGCCGGTGAATCTCTTGGATGGCTCATTTTTCCATCTTCACTTGGAGGAGCACGGTGATGCCAAATCATTGCCTCGGCTGTTTTCTTGCACCTGAATAGCCTCTGTAGCCTCTGTGTTATGGGAAAGTATCGTGCTATCTTGACAGGTATATCAGGCTTCTTATCAGAATCTTTCGGTTTATACCTGGCCTCTCCGCATGTTGGACACTCTTTCAAATCTGAATTCTTTTTCCAGTACAACACGCAATTTTTAGGACATGCTTGAATCTTCTCGCAGTTTAGACCCAAATCAGACATCATCTTCTGGGCTCCATACCAGCTGTCGGGCACGTTATTTCCCGGGGGCATAGAATCTTTCAAGAACGAAAGAAGTATTGTGAATGACTTGTTGCTCCATCCATTTAGGCACTTAATCTGGAAAAGTTGGACGAACCATGAGAGGGTGGAATACTTCGCATTCTCATAAATTGGTTTTCTAGCATCATTCATGAAATTTTCATATTTATCCGCACGCGGTCCTTGACCGGAAGGAATGTCATTTTCGGTACGAATAGATTCACCTAGGACAGCCTCTACCATATCCTCCATTTCTTCTGATGGAAATAAATTACCGTCTTCTCTTTCTGCCGCATTACCGAATTCTTCTTCTTCTCCTGCCGCATTATCGTGTTCTCCTTCTTCTTCTGCCGCAGTACTGCATTCTTCTCCTTCCCGTGATATTTCCAAGTTGTATAAAGTCTAGTAAACCCATATTTTACAATATGAAGCTCTGGCAATTCTACCTTCTGCCAGTACTTATTGCCACGTCTATCGCACGGGCAGAGAATCTTCTCTATCGCGATCTTATTATGTGCGCGTGCAAATTCAATTAAAGCAGCAACTCCCGCGACAAATTTAGGTTGCATACGTTGTTGCTAATCCACATACATCCAGTCCTTAACTCTGACGTACTCATGGGCCATGTTAGACTGTATAACATATAAATTGTAGGTTATGGTGACTATATTGATAAATCTAAGAACGGGATAGTTACTGACAAAGGAGAAAATCCGTGTATATGAATTAGACTTAAGATCCTATAGAGAACGTATCTCCTTTTAATATTATTAAATGTTCTCATGTAGTGCGCACGTGCATTGCACGTGGTGCGCGCATGGCGGGCATACGTGCGTTGCGCGTAGCGCGCATGGCGCTTGCGCATATGCGCATTATGGGGAGGAGCAGGCTCCTAACTGGAGAACTAAGCTCCTATGGAAAACTAAGCTCCTTTTAATATTATTGAATATTCTCATGTGGTGCGCACGTGCATTGCACGTGATGCACGCATAGCGAGCACACGTGCGTTGCATGTAGCGCACATGGCGCTTGCGCGTATGCGCATTATGGGGAGGAGCATGCTCCTATCTTGGAAAACTAAGCTCCTGTGGAGAACGAATCTCCTTTTAATATTATTAAATATTCTCATGTGGTGCGCACGTGCATTGCACGTGGTGCGCGCATGGCGGGCACACGTGCGTTGCACGTAGCACACATAGCGCTTGCGCATATGCGCATTATGGGGAGGAGCTGTAGGGTTCCTAGGCACCCTAATGAGGTCTCACAAGGCATCAACCATGCCAATTTCAAATTTAAACGGTGCCGAGAAACCCTAGAACGGATCGTTGGCTAGATTTCTAGGCGAATAAGAAACTAGTTAACACTTAACTACAAGAATACGGAAATACAACATTTGTAGATCCGGTCCTCCACCTTCATAGCTCCATGATGAAGTCCTCTCCGCTGTCCTCATGCAATCCCGGGCTCTAGCGTCGGCTTCATCGGAGAAGAAGCGGGCTAGGTCATCGACGACGTGCCGAAGATGATCTACGTCGAGGCATCGCTAGATCAAGCTCCAACTTCACCAAGTCAAGAAAACTTGTGAAGGAAACACACTCTACTACTTGGCAAGAGGTAGAGGATGAAGAAATAGGAAGTGGGTTCACTTTAGAATTGGATTTCTCACACTTTTCATCAATCCACCATTGATGAAGTGAAGCTTTCTTCATTGAAGAAGATGAAGAAGAAGAAGAAAGTGTTATGATATATTAATTAGAATAATTGAAAAAGAATTATCCTTATCATAACATGAACCATGGTTTGATGTAGAGAGTTAACTCAAGTTAGATGAATGGTTAGGGTTTGAAGAAGAAGACAAAAAGGTTACATGAGTCAAAGTTGCATGAAGCTTCATGAAGCTTCATGTAAGAAAGCAACCTTTTTATTTTCTTTTCCCTTTTTCTTTTAATCCAAATTAAAAGATAAAAGAATAAATGAATAATAAATAAAACCCTAACCATTTACTTAACCAAGGTTTAACTCTTTACACAAAACCTAGTAATCTTGCATCATCAAACATGATACAATCAAGTGCACAAAAGTATATCACATATACAATGTGCACACCCGAGTGAGAATATCCATTTAAAGTGAACCGATACGAGTTAATGCAAAGTAATATATCAAATATATAATTATACATTAAATCATTAAATCAACACTTGATTTAACGATCCGGTCATATCACATATAACCGACTAGTATCCAATGTATCGGTTTATCGAATCAATCCTTGATTCGATAACTAGGGTATATCACATATAACCTAATCGATACATTCATCGCGAGAATGGAATACGGTATCACATACACGCATTATTCTCGGTCCCGCACATATCTCATATGCGCTCCTATTTCGTTTCACTTGAACCAGGAAACCTCTGTGTAGGACTCTAAAGACTCGTCAATACGCCGGCAGCAGATGATGATCATATCAAGCACCCACAAGCCGCAATCGTTCTGCTAAACGTAACGGCCACCCGGGTATTGAGCGATCAGAAGATCGATGAGCAAGCCCGCTCACACTCCTGTGAATCCAACCAGTAACACTACCGTACAGTCCGGTCTGATCGTCTGATATGTCGCATATCTCGCCTAGGGGTGGTAAACGTCAGACCCCAATAGCTCGATAAGTCGTGTCGATATGAGGTCTATAACAATTCGAGAAACTACTGGTAACACTTACCAGTAAATCTCAGCAACCCTGGCCAGGGATTTCCTGTTATAGCCAATCGAACACAGCACAACATCAACCTCCTATACCGGGAGAGACGAATCCCCTCCTATCGCTCATTGCCTCCATGTGACTCGGGACTGTACCCAAAAACCACCGTTTTGCACGCCCTCTTGGACATGGTAAGATGGAAATCAAAGCACAGTGGGAACCACACAAGACTCTATGACGATCTCGGGTCAACAGACTACTCTGTACCAGTGTCACCAGAGAACTGCCATCTGACGTAAGGTATAATACCATCTGGGAGTTCTCGGCGAGTCCATCCAGTGTACCCAGTCTCTACTGAGCACCCGTATATCATCTCCGATGTCAAACACCAATGTATATAGGATCATCCATCGCCCATCTGTATGGGTCGAGAAGGTATACGCTAGTCTACTCTGGTATATCGATGCCCCGTCTTGATACACCCACGACTAGGGACTTTGAAGGATGTACTTATGGACTACCCTGTCCCCACTAGTATGATCCGCATCATAGTCCAGGTAGTCAAGTATACATCCTAGGGGCTTTACCAACATGTAACAGAGAGACACCCAGTATACACGTTAAGGTAAAGTTCAACCAGATAGCATACTATCATGTCGAGCAAGAAAGTCCTCCCTATATATGTCCCAGCATCCACTACAATATACATCCAATGTACAGTAATGGCCTCTAGGGCATACATATAACTAACAATCTCCCACTTGCACTAGGGCCATCTGATAGCAGTGGTTGTAGTATCTCATACTCAACCATCCCATAAAAATCTCTCTCTGGGAACAGGCCTTTGTGAGTGGATCCGCCGTGTTGTCCTCTGAGTCTACTCTCCAAACCTCGATCACCCTGGAGATCAACCATCTCCATGATCAAGTGATACTGCCTTAGAATATGTCTGGATCACTGATGGGACCGGCGTTCCTTGGCATAAGCCACAACTCCATTGTCTCACAATGGTAGGAACGTAGTTCATCTCATGAACCAATATACACCCAAACAGCCTCTTTGGTAGCATCTTGAGTAGCGATGTATCCAGCCTTTATCGTCTAGTGTGTCACGGTATCTAGCTTGGAACTCTTCCAATATACCGTCCCTTTACTGAGGGTAAAGACAATGCCTGTGACTGACATTCAGTCGTCTTTATCACCCTGGAACCCTTCCAGTAATTCTCCCCAGGGTCGATTGATACCTTCTCACTACAACTAGTGAGAATCCTAACATCCATTTAGATCTATCTCATAGATCCAAAACCTAGGATTTAGTAGGTATCACTTTGATCCTATATGGAGAATCATTGTGATAAGCGGAGATTGATCGAGCGCAGCATAAGAAACTCCTTTCTTAAAGAGTATGTCATCCACGTACTCTACGAGGATCATCACCATACTCCCTACTACCCTTTTTGTTTATACAAGGTTCATCTACCATTTTGATGATGTCAAACTCTTTGACTAATCCATCAAAACAGATGTTCCAACTCCGCGATGCCTGCTTTATCCTATAAAGCATCTTGCACACGTTTCCGCTGCTCCCACTGTCTACGAAGCCCTCTGGCTGTGTACTTATAGATGCTCTCTTCCAAAACATTATTTAGAAAAGCCAGTCATGACACCCAACCACCAGATATCGTAGTCATGGTATGTAGCCGTGGTAAGTAGGATCTGGATGGACTTAAGCATAGTTCTCTTAGAAAAAGTTTCATCATGATCCACACCTGGTCAATGATGCAAACCTTTAACAAGTCTAGCTTTGAAAGTCTCAACTTTTCCATGTACACCAAGTAATCTTCTCAAGATATACTTGCTCCTGATGGGGATTTAACCCTTCAGATATAGCAACCAAAGTCCATACTTTGTTGGTGTATAAGGATTCCATCTCAGATCACTAAGCATCCAGCCATTCTTATAGAGTCCCACTCCTGATGGCCAGCTCGAAACTAGTTGGGTCATCATCTCATGATGCAATCCTCGCTCCCACTGTCATAGAGGAACCGAAGTATCTCTCAGGTGGGTGAGGAACCCTACTAGATCGGCAGAGAGGCTGAGGTTCGTTGGTTACTATTGAATCCTTTGGTTCTACCAAGTCATCTGCTGTATATTGTATAGCTGGAACATTTCCAGTTCTACATAACAGACCTTGCCTCGAGCTTGTCCGGATTTTGCTTTTAGACATAGGCCGGACAACCCCAAATCTTAACTAGCTTAAGACATGGGCTCTTCCCTTTCCATATCACATATGAAGCGGTAGGCAACTGATTTGATTTGAACCCTATTCAATAGGTATGCAACTTCTCAAGTGCATAATTCCCAATAAGGAAATAGGTAACTCAGTAGTACTCATCATAGAGCACACCTTATCATATAGGGTGTGATTGCTCCGCCCCGATATACCATCGTGCTATGGTGTATACGGAGGAGTAATGCTGAGAGAGAATCTCATTCTCCTTTAGAAAAGTCCAGGAATTCCGTGCTCAAGTATTCTCCTCCTTGATCTCATCAAAGGACATAATACTTATACGCGTGTTTTGGTTCTCTACTTCTAACTTATATTCTGTGAATATCTCAAAAGGTTCGGACTTGTGTTTCAACAGGAACATATGTCTGAATCTCGAAAGATCATCAGAGAATGTAATGAAGTACAAAGAACCAGTCTTGGCATGTGTAGACAGGGGACCTTACATACATCAACATGTATCATCCCAAGAGTTTAATAACTCTTTCTCTGTTTTCAGTAAACGGAGCTATGGTCATCTTATCTTTGTGACATGATTGGCGAGTTTCACAAGATGTAAATTCAAACTCATTTAAATATGCATCTTTATGTAACTTCAGCTAGTCGGGTCGCATTGATATGACCTAGTCTACAATACCTCAAGGAGGATTCGTTCATTTCTGAACTCTTCCTCTTGTGTGTGTTCCGTATATTAAAGAACTGTAGTTTGATTAAGAACATCAATGCTTTTAGATAACGTGCCTGAACCGATCAACTTTTGATATAGGAAATGTACAAAACAATATCCAACAATACAAAATTTTATCATTTCTTTACTAATAAAGAGAGTGATATGATTTTATATATCAGGTTCGGTATCTAATAACATTCGTTCAGAATCAATGTATTGGTAATACAGGGTGACAGTGACCAACAGACTTGGCTGCAACACTTGCCCCGTTTTCTGCCTCCTGAAACTTATCACCCGTTCTCAGTTCTTTACCTATCTGTAGCCCATGTAACATATTACATATGCGGGATCCTGATCTGGTATCACATACTGAGGACGTAAAGGATACTGAGAAACAGTTCTCTGTAATGAACACACCCGAAGATGATGCATCAGCATGCACTCTCATCGTTTGGGCGGCACGGGAATTCTGGTATTCCCCAATTTCCTGCTCTGTCTTATAACAATTATAAGTTGGAGCGGGACCAACGTTCCCCATCTCAGTATAACAAGCGGGTTCGGTCAATAATCCGTTTTATTATCTTGATTAAGGCATGACATGGTCGCTACCAGGAGAGAGAGAGAAGAAAACACTCAGCGTGCGCTCTTACAAGAATAGATTGGTTATTATTTTATCTAATCAGGATGGCTCCCACTGCTTTTTATCAAATCTTCCTTCAAACCCTAAAAGGAAAGACTAGCCGGGATTAATTACACACTACAAGTTCGCCAATCTTTCAGCCAGACCAGTGTCGGTACTTTGAGGGAGGTCCCCCGTGCTTTCGCACGAACCTAATTAATGTAAACCTCGTTTTCCCATAGGCGTAACCCCGTTGACACCTTTCTAAACACCTACTTGATCGGCTAATTGTAATGTATAAAACTCTCCCAGGAGTAACAATTACTCACAGCGGGTATCGGGATCCAACTATCTCATAGAAGGTATGCAATCTCATTGCAAATTTCAACACTTGAAATTCCCGATAATATTTTGCCCCTAGCGTCCTATGACCTTGACGGAGGCCAAACAACCCATAGTCCGCTAGTCAAGTTCAACCCATCATTTCCTGATTGAATTAAACCCACCCGCACGACCCTTGACGGAGGCCAAACAACGCCGTACGAATACCCTAATCCAATCGCATCATATGCTAGCAGATAAGCACTAGTTAGCTACCGTACACTACGCCTTGACGGAGGCCAAACAACCGCAGCACGAATACTAACTAGTACGTATCTGAAATGACGGAGGGCTACGACAGGTTTTTCTGAAAACCTATTGCGTAATGAACTTGATATCGTTGTAGAATCAAATAATTTTAAAATGGAGTGCTTTTGAGGCTTTTCTAGTTTTGCTAAAGGAGTCATTCCCGATGAAGGGATCGTCGGTCCTTTCCTCGTCGAATGAAGTGCGGGGTATATCATATATATCACTGTGCAAAGCAAAAACACTTAAAAGCAATCAAAAGAAAAACCGAGTGTGTAGCATCTGCCAGTTATTGCCAAAGGAGTCACTCCCGGTGAAGGGATCTCGGTCCTTTCCTCATCGAATAAGGTGCAGGATATATCACATATACCGCTGTGCAAAGCAAGAACTGTAGCTACCTGTTTTATTTTTGAAATTCAATTCTACAACATCTTTAGGTTTCTTTTATTTCATTAATCACATTAATGAAGTCCCATCATATAAATACCTAAACATCACAAATAAATACGACGTACACTTATGCCATCCGCATTCGCCTCGATGTCCCCTCGTGCACCGTTAGGTTAGGTAACTAACGGCAGAGCGGGGCAGGGCTAGCGCGGGTGTAAAACATAAGTAACGCCTATATAATATATCATATATACTATATACAGTACCTATCACAGAACATCACATGATCACATCACAGATATCGCAGCAGAAGAATCATATGAAATATTGGATATACTAGGACGTCCGTGTTTTCAATACAAGCCAGTATAAAACACGGATTCCACGGTCGTGATGAATAGCCAAACCCACACCCCCAGACCCCTACGAGAGCGGCAAGCAACCCTACCAATTTTAGAGTTAGGAGACCCGGACTCGACTCCTCGAGTTGGTCTCCCACTGGACTCCAGAACCCGGTTACTTGTGCTCCCCTCCTTAGGTCTATCCTAGTGCGGAAAAGTAAATAATATACAAAGGGTGACATCTTCCGCAACCTGGAAGTGCCCCAATTAAAGAATATTACATACAAGTTTTTACATGAATGAAAATGAAAAACACTCATCTCACATAAAAACCCCCGGCTATTCAAACACGACGATCCAATATAACATATTCAGCAACACATAACATCACATGTCATCAACGTAAGTAAATATGTCCATCCCAATTGTCGTTGACATATAGCAACGAAACCGGCGATATCACATATTACACTTACGGTCACAGAAAAGAAAATGTAAAACTACAACAGTTGGAATCCGCAACACCTCAGACATCGCATGCCTGACCAAATGAATTCTTAGACATCGCATGCCTAACAATTATAAACCCCGCATTTTAGTCTCATTATCGAAAACACTTTTCAATATCAAGTCGGGCAATTCAACAAGATTCCCGAAAAACTGATCGAATGCTCGTCGCAAACTTTAGTAGGCGGCCGCACCCCTGATACCGTCGACGATGTGCACCAAGGCGGAACACCGCTACCGCGAGCACCCGAACGGATGCTTTCGGCGACGGGGTTCTCCTACAGTCACTTGGTCGGGGCTATGGAGTGAGGCTGTCTATTAAGTTTACCCGGCGAGTATCCGCGTACACTACGTGGTTGCGACGGACTTTTGATCACATCAAAATTCCGTGGCAACCGATCAAGTGAGACTAAACTGCTATGTTTATAACATTCATTCAGTTATCTCATAACTCTTTGTGAATTCCAATTATTGTATCCCATTCCGGATAATTAGAAAATGTTAAACTTTTCGATCGAACAGTCAAACACCGAAGTTTTCCCGATACAGCTCAACACATGAAATAAGTCTAACAACATTCAGTTCGTGCCTCAGTACCAACGGTCCAGCCGTAGAAGGGTCAAGCCAACGCCTCACATGTGGCACGCCGTACTGCCCCAAACCCTAAGGTTCAAAGGGCAGTTCAAGACGGTCACATAATCGAGTTAAGGTTTGTTGTCTTCTAGAGGGTCCATCGCGTTACTTGCACTACTTAGAACGTCGTTAAACTACGGAAAAATCCAACACTTGGAAATTTCCCGACAGGGGAAAAATTGGGTATTTATATCCGGTCGAACTTTTTAACATATTCTAAAATTTATCCGGAAAGCCACACAGACAAAATTTGATACTCCGATCAAAACACCGAATCCCCAAAACAACTCCAGAAAATACAACTCTTGAATAAATTTTAAAAATACCCAGAGAACTCAGCACCTGAAATAATGAATTACTGTGCAAACAGTTAGGGCTGACGTCACAATTCTGCCGCGGAACCGCCGCATAAGCTAGGCTTATGCCGCGGTTCCGCCGCCGATTACACTGTTCATTCAAAACTTTTTGCGCCGTAATTCTTAGATTTCCCTGCTGAGTTTTCTGCATATTTTTAATTTGGAAAAATCCACGATTTTAGAAAAAGTACAGAGAGCAATTTTTGGGGTTGGGTTTCGGTTCGATCGGACTTCAAACTCCGTCTAGACTTCGCCTAAGGCTCTAGCTAGGCTCTGATACCACTGTAGGGTTCCTAGGCACCCTAATGAGGTCTCACAAGGCATCAACCATGCCAATTTCAAATTTAAACGGTGCCGAGAAACCCTAGAACGGATCGTTGGCTAGATTTCTAGACGAATAAGAAACTAGTTAAAACTTAACTACAAGAATACGGAAATACAATCTTTGTAGATCCGGTCCTCCACCTTCATAGCTCCATGATGAAGTCCTCTCCGCTGTCCTCATGCAATCCCGGGCTCTAGCGTCGGCTTCATCGGAGAAGAAGCGGGCTAGGTCATCGACGACGTGCCGAAGATGATCTACGTCGAGGCATCGCTAGATCAAGCTCCAACTTCACCAAGTCAAGAAAACTTGTGAAGGAAACACACTCTACTACTTGGAAAGAGGTAGAAGATGAAGAAATAGGAAGTGGGTTCACTTTAGAATTGGATTTCTCACACTTTTCATCAATCCACCATTGATGAAGTGAAGCTTTCTTCATTGAAGAAAATGAAGAAGAAGAAGAAAGTGTTATGATATATTAATTAGAATAATTGAAAAAGAATTATCCTTATCATAACATGAACCATGGTTTGATGTAGAGAGTTAACTCAAGTTAGATGAATGGTTAGGGTTTGAAGAAGAAGACAAAAAGGTTACATGAGTCAAAGTTGCATGAAGCTTCATGAAGCTTCATGTAAGAAAGCAACCTTTTTATTTTCTTTTCCCTTTTTCTTTTAATCCAAATTAAAAGATAAAAGAATAAATGAATAATAAATAAAACCCTAACCATTTACTTAACCAAGGTTTAACTCTTTACACAAAACCTAGTAATCTTGCATCATCAAACATGATACAATCAAGTGCACAAAAGTATATCACATATACAATGTGCACACCCGAGTGAGAATATCCATTTAAAGTGAACCGATATGAGTTAATGCAAAATAATATATCAAATATATAATTATACATTAAATCATTAAATCAACACTTGATTTAACGATCCGGTCATATCACATATAACCGACTAGTATCCAATGTATCGGTTTATCGAATCAATCCTTGATTCGATAACTAGGGTATATCGCATATAACCTAATCGATACATTCATCGCGAGAATGGAATACGGTATCACATACACGCATTATTCTCGGTCCCGCACATATCTCATATGCGCTCCTATTTCGTTTCGCTTGAACCAGGAAACCTCTGTGTAGGACTCTAAAGACTCGTCAATACGCCGGCAGCAGATGATGATCATATCAAGCACCCATAAGCCGCAATCGGTCTGCTAAACGTAACGGCCACCCGGGTATTGAGCGATCAGAAGATCGACGAGCAAGCCCGCTCACACTCCTGTGAATCCAACCAGTAACACTACCGTACAGTCCGGTCTGATCGTCTGATATGTCGCATATCTCGCCTAGGCATGGTAAACGTCAGACCCCAATAGCTCGATAAGTCATGTTGATATGAGGTCTATAACAATTCGAGAAACTACTGGTAACACTTACCAGTAAATCTCAGCAACCCTGGCCAGGGATTTCCTGTTATAGCCAACCGAACACAGCGCAACATCAACCCCCTATACCGGGAGAGACGAATCCCCTCCTATCGCTCATTGCCTCCATGTGACTCGGGACTGTACCCAAAATCCACCGTTTTGCACGCCCTCTTGGACGTGGTAAGATGGAAATCAAAGCACAGTGGGAACCACACAAGACTCTATGACGATCTCGGGTCAACAGACTACTCTGTACCAGTGTCACCAGAGAACTGCCATCTGACGTAAGGTATAATACCATCTGGGAGTTCTCGGCGAGTCCGTCCAGTGTACCCAGTCTCTACTGAGCACCCGTATATCATCTCCGATGTCAAACACCAATGGATATGGGATCATCCATCGCCCATCTGTATGGGTCGAGAAGGTATACGCTAGTCTACTCTGGTATATCGATGCCCCGTCTCGATACACCCACGACTAGGGACTTTGAAGGATGTACTTATGG
The DNA here is from genome assembly GCA_030015575.1 of Agapanthus africanus. Taxonomy (NCBI): domain Eukaryota; kingdom Viridiplantae; phylum Streptophyta; class Magnoliopsida; order Asparagales; family Amaryllidaceae; genus Agapanthus; species Agapanthus africanus. The sequence goes on along the minus strand of CM057349.1, from coordinate 400,042,137 downwards.
ACTACCCTGACCCCACTAGTATGATCCGCATCATAGTCCAGGTAGTCAAGTACACATCCTAGGGGCTTTACCAACATGTAACAGAGAGACACCCAGTATACACGTTAAGGTAAAGTTCAACCAGATAGCATACTATCATGTCGAGCAAGAAAGTCCTCCCTATATATGTCCCAGCATCCACTACAATATACATCCAATGTACAGTAATGGCCTCTAGGGCATACATATAACTAACAGGAGCATGCTCCTATCTTGGAGAACTAAGCTCCTATGGAGAACTAAGCTCCTTTGAGAATTGAGCATTAAAGAACTAAGATGTATTAGACTTGAGATTGAGATACATACCTGCAACATAGAAAAGAAATCAATAAACAAGATGAATATAATATAAATTTAAGTTGAAAGAATATATATCCTCTTTTCAAATGCAATTAAGTCTCGATGATGCTGAACATGTTACCAGAAAAACATCTTCTGCCAACCTTCATGTGTGAAGGGGTGTGTGGGAAAATTGGGTACACGGTGTCAGAAAAGTTTTCTCCTGCCATATGGCAATCAAAATTCAATTCTTCGTTATTTTTTTTATAACCACCGACACTGTTCAATTGACCTTCATGGAGTAGCACATACATATCGAACTTTCTTCTTTTCTATTTATCTAATGATATACGGATAGAAAATGTTCCGTATTGACAGCAAATCAACTTTGCAAGTATTTGATACATACGCAAAAAGGTATTGAAATATGATGTTTTTTTTTGTTTTATATTTGTCTTAGACCCTGTGTGTATGCATGCATGTGTGTGTGCATGTCTATGTAGAGAGGACAGTGCATATTTATGTATTAGGTCGTGCGTATGCGTGCATGTGTGGTGCATGTGTCCGTAGAGAGAATGAAAGTGCAAATTTATGTATTAGGCCCTGCGTGTATGGGCGCGTGTATGTGTGCATGTCAGTGAAGAGAGGACGACACCACACAGGCTCGCTTATGGTAGGTCCATGTTTTTCGATTCCTACGAACTTTTAGCATCTTAAGCAAGATCCATTGTTTTCATGCTATTTAATTCCCTCAAATATTGCAATGTTTTACTTGCGCATCAACTAGTCTCGAAGTCTACGGCTGAACTTCGAACCGTATAAGTTACTTAACGATATCTTGCCTATTTATTAACTAGTTTAAAATTCTACAACTGAAAAATAAAATTATAATTTTTTGAAAATATAACTAAGTTATTCTATCTCATGTAACACCTCAAATAAAATTCTACAACTGAAAATATACCTTAAGCAAGATCCATTGTTTTCAGCCCTAACCCTAACCCCAGCCCCAGCCGAACCCCAACCCTAACCTTAATCCTAACCCCAGCCGCAGCCCTAGCCGAACCTAACCCCAACCCTAACCCCAACCGCAACCCTAGCCGAACCTAACCCCAACCGCAACCCTAGCTGAACCCCAACCGCAACCCCAACCCCAACCCCTAAAATAATCAAAAATTACTTTAATTGAAGATTTAATTACTTACCTGTTCGGTGGAGGAGACAATCGACAATCGGCGACGAGGAATAACGGCGACGAGAACGGGAACGAGAGAGAGAGAGAACGGCGACGGGATCGGTGAGATCGGCGACGAGATTGGCGAGATCGGCGACGCGGCGACGAGAAAAGGGGATTTGGGAGAGGTTTCGCGGGCACGAGCGAGGAGAGAGGATAATCGGCGCGTAGGGAAATTATGTGCCTTTTCTATTAAATCCATATTTAGATGCACCTACGGATTTATCCGTAGGTCCTTTGTTTGCGGCTTCGTAGGGGCAAACACCAAATTAAGATTTAATATTTTTACTCTTGAACGTCATGGACCGTAGGGGCAACCTTCTGGCCCTACGGATTAATTCGTAGGGCCAACATAAATCTGCCCCTACGGATTTAAATATCCGTAGAGGCAACCCTATATTGTAGTAGTGCAATCATCATGATCTATGTATGCTAGATAAGTTATGTATCAAATTTTACGAGATTTGAGGATCTCTACCACATCCATCAAGCGATCTTCTTTTTCATGCATCGTAAAGCCATCTATTTTTTAGTATATTTGATGGATTAGTTAGAGCTTTCAAAATCTCTTAAAATTTAATACATAACATATCTAATACACGTAGATCACGATGACCGGTGTGGATTGATGAAAAACACGACGAATTGTGTGTTTGAGAAATGAACCCCAAACTAAAAAACGAGGTCAGACCTCATAGGATCACACACACACACATATAGTTCGACTAGGATCCTATCGTAAGGATATGGAAACAAACTTTTCACGCTTTTTCACCATTAGATTAATTTTGGGATGTGTGCTAACAATTATGAATAAAAACTTTCATTTATTACCAAACATAATATAATTGAGTGCACAAATCCCAAAATTAATCTAATGGTGAAAAGGTGGGAAGAATTTATTTCCAAATCCTTCCAATAGGATCCTAGTCGATATAACATAATTTGAATGCACAAATCCCAAAGTTATACACACACACACATGTTCGATTGGTCTTTTTATTTTCAATACGATTTAGGATTAGGGTTTGTTTGTATAAATGAATCTCTCATATGTATTATTTACAACCAATTGAGAGAGATCAATGTATGAGAGGGTGACGGTTATGGTTAGAGAGTTTTAAGAGAAAATTCTTAGGATTTTGCTCGTGTAATTGATTCGAAAATTATAGTGGAGATTTTGCAGATTTCGTTCTGCCGGGGACTAACCATACGGTAGGTGAATCCCGTTAACAAATCTCTTGTCTCTCTGTGTTTTGATTTCCTATTTTATTCTCGCATATTTATATTGTTCTTTCGTCGTTTAATTGTGTAATTGTGTTTTGCGTGATTTGGATGTTGATGTGAGCATTGTTCTATGTTTTGATCTCTCCCTGTAGATCCCCAACAATATGTATCCTCGGTAAACACCTTACCAACCGTCTTCAAGGCTTCTCTAAGAACGTTGAAGCACAAACCGTTGGCGTGTTCCATCGAACATATTACCCGCTTTGCTGGACTTTTCTTATAAGCCCTTGGATTATTCTTGGTCTTCTTAAATCTTTTTGAAAGACTCTGGTATGAAGATCCTGTCATAAACCTTGTAGAAAAACTTGCTACAAATGTGGAATGTCGCATTTGTACTTCTTTTTTGACTGACCAAGCATCAAATAATTGTTTGAATTTTTTTTTATTTGCGATAATTGTTGCATAAAAAATGTTGCATTTTCTTTTGTTGCAAATGACATCGCCATTCCCAATATTTATGCCCCCACCCAAAAAAAAATTTAAAAAAATTCTAGCCATTTAAATGGGATGAGATTATAATTCCAAAATCTTGTTCCACTCTCTGAAACCAAACGTCCAAAGCTACGGATATTGAACATAACTTTGGTTGGTCGAAACATTCGATATTGCACGACGGCATTTTTTTCCATCCAGCTAACCATTCAAATGCGTGCCCAAATTATATATGAACGACGAACCTGAATTGGTTTTTAATCGGTTTAAAGTCTTTATCGCCCCTATATATATCATATCGCCAAAGCTACAGCCAAAATTAAGAATATAAAATATTCCAACAATATATATTTTCATGCTACCAGCTAATTTCTCTTTTTATTGAAATTAAATTGCAATTGAACCTTTTCTTTATCATCAACAAAAGACTTGTGGCGAGCAATAGCCCGCTAGTGGGCAATAGGAGTTTGTGGAGAGACCCGGGATCGAATCCGGGATTTTCTATTTAATGCTTCAAAAATAGACACGCGGGACAAATTCTTCTATAGTCTTATAGACACATGTGGCACATCAAGACCTCAATAGAAAGGTTTGTGGGTTTATTATTCTAAATTGTGGCTCCAATTGTTCCCATGAAAAACAGTTGGATGTTAGTCATTACCTTAAATTCATAATCAAGACTTGTTCACTCCAGAAGAGGCCTGCAAAAAAAATTAAATTATCTTAGAAGAGCTGACTACTGTATATAACAAGTCAATAAATTAATTCATTATTCTCCACAGTGGGTACAAAGTATATAATAAGTCACTTCAAGACAACCTTAATTTGATATAAGTTATCAAAAATCATACTTGTTTTTTAACCATACCAAAAACTTTATAAATTACAACTTGCTATAAAAAAAAGTTTATAGTGATAATAGACATCTTTTTCACTAAATTTCCATGATGACCAGTTCTGGTAATGTTGCTGTGGGTGTTATTGAACTTGGATTCTAATATACGAATTGGACAATTGTCATTGTCGGATAATTTTTTGGTTTGGATTTGGACTCGCACTTATGTATTGGATTTGGATTTGAATTTGAACTCGAACTTATGTATTGGATTTGGATTTTAGATTTGGATTTGGACTCAGATTTTTTAGATTGGACTTATTTGAGTTCTTGCATAATTTGTATTATGACTTTTATTTTTACGGGGCTTTTTGTGACATAACAATTTTATTATTTAATTTTATAAATGTGTAAAATCTATCAAAATTATTTAATTATTATTTTTAATATTTTAATAGTACAATAATATAACAAATTATTAATAACAAACAATATATTCATTATTATTGATAAGTACATACTAACCAAAAATTTTAAAATGTGAAAATTGTATACTATCAAAGTTTAATCTAATCTTTTCTGATATTTGCTCTATGATTTTTTTATCAAAGCGAAAATAATGTTTTGCTTTCTCATTACTTTAAAAATCGAAAGAGAAAAAATAAAATCTTGTAAGTAATCAAAATAAAAATAATAAAGATTAATGCAAAATAAGAAATATAATCTTTTATAAAAGGAATCGTGACAAATAATTTAATAAATAAGTTCAACGCCAATTTTTAAGGTTTTATGAAAAAATATGAAATATAATCTAATTAATTAAAACATAAATAAAAATAAGATGTGATTTAGAAAAAGAAAATCTATTCTAGGATTTTATGAAAAAATTTCAATATATAATCTAACCAATCAAAATATAGATAAGAATGAGATAAGATAAAGAAAAAAAAAACATCCTTTTAGGTTCCCTGAAAAAGTAAAGAAAATATAATATAATCAATCAAAATATAAATAAAAACGAGACAAGATCAAGAAAAAAAGAAAAATAAGTTTTCTAGGGTTTGAAAGAGTAATGAAAATGGAGATGTCTCAAAATCCAAACACACAAAAAAGTCTCAACATTTTATTCTTGGACTTTTTTCTTCAAATTTTGTTGCTTTGAATATAGTTGGACTTGAAATTTGGACTTTGGGAGTCCAATCCAAATCCAAGTCCAATAAACCAATAACATAAAATTTTGAAATCCAAATCCGAGTTCAAAACCAACAACGTTAGACTATAAAATCCAAATTTGGGTCCAAAACCAATAACGTTATATTTTAAATCCAAGTTCAAAACCAATAACACCATAAAAAACAATTCAACTAAAAGTCCAAATCCAATCAAAGAATCGAAAACCAATAACCCTCCTTAGTTTAGTTTATAAAAATGTAATACCCGGTCTCCATTGAAATTGTTTCGTAATTTAATAAAACTTTTTCCCATATTTTCTTCTTTTATTTTTCCTATTAATCTAATATTTTTCCCTAACCATTTCTTCCTAAAACCTAACCCAAACCCCTCTTATTTTTCTAACCCTAACCACAACCCTAGCCCACGACCCAGTCCTCTACCCCATAACCCAAACCCGAGCCCTAACTACCTTTCTCTCTCCTCTCTCTCTTTTCTTTCCTTTCGCTCTTTTCCTGCCTTCTTCCTCGTCCTCGCCAGCGCGATCCGCGCTACCCACGACGAAGCTCACGCCCAACGAACCCCAAGACTCCCTTGCAACTGCTCCCTCTTCCTCGCAACTGACCCCGACTCTCGCGCTTACCTCCCTCTCACTCTTCCTCTCTCTCCCTCACACCTCACTAGCGCCACCCTCACCGTCATCGCGACCACCCTCTCTATCGATGAGCTTCCCAACACCACCATGAGCTCTCACCACTTCCACCACCTTCTCCTTTCTCCCAACAAATAAAACCCACCGGGCCCCCATCTCCTCCTCTGCACAACACCATCGCCGCGGCTACCCATCGCCGATGAACGCCTCGTCGCCTCCACCAACTCCTCCATCGACGACGAGCCGCGACCACCGCAACCCCTCGATCTCCAATTACTGTGACCACTTCGCTCCACCTCCAAGCACTTCGACCACGCCTCTGAACCGCCGACGATCTCCGCAACCCCGCTGCCACCATCGTCGACATCAAGCCCCCTGAATCCATCACCGCGGCCGCCACCAACTCCTCCGTCCTCCCTATCTGCAGCCACAACCGACCACTACCCTAATTCACCTCATTGCCAAAACCGCCACCATCTTCATCTTCTTTGTCCTCCTCACTCTGCGAACCAAACACCCCAAGCAACCCTAGCTCCTCACTGCCATCATCCTCGCCACATCCATCAACTCCATAACCCAGCCCTCAACCGCCGACTTCACGATCGCCATCGCCTTCGACCCCTCTCATCGGCGACTCTCCCTCGACCACACCTTCGCCTCCTCCTCAAAACCGGAGCCGAGCTCCTTCTCTTCCATGTCCGGCTCCACCCCTTGGCCGTGCACACTCGCTGACAACACCCTTTCGCTGCCCTCTCTCTTGGCCGGCCAACCCTCTCACCCTCGCTGCCCCGCTTCATCCCTCGCAACCAAACCCGCCACATGTTCGATGTTTTTCCCCAACCAAATCCTCGACTTCGACAGCCCATTTGACGCTGTTACGAGAAGAGAACCGTGGCTCTAAGACCGGGAACGAGCTCGTGCGAGCTCCACGAACGTTTCTCCACCACAGCCACTCCGATCCGACAACGTATCGACGATGCGCGCCAAATGTTTGGTGAATTGGCTCAACGAGCTTTCCGTCGTTTTCTCGCGTTCTCGTTGTGAGCCGTGCACCAGTGGAACCCCGAGGTAAGTGTCTATCGCTTGCTTGCCTAGGTCCGAGGGCTTGGCATAATTTAATCACTTGTTACTACATTTATTTGGTTCATATCACTTCTTTAACATGTGCATGTATTAACATGTATTAGCATTCACAGTACCCATATTAACATATATTAGTGTTCACATGCAGTGCATATATTAGTATAGGCTAGTATTCACAAAGCACATTTTAGAATATATTAGTATTCATGAGCATGGTATTCGCATGCAAGTTTAGAGTCATTTATAACATTCTTATTTCTGTCTAACATGTTTTTATAGTAGTGGTGTACATAAAGCGACTATATTAGGTAAATGTTAGTATATATTGATAATTTCAATATTACCAATAAGATGAGCATAATATTATTTAGTTATTTATGAATCTCGGTTGTGGTGTTTGGGGTCAGCAGTATTTAAGCATTATAGTTGGCACATGATTAATTTAGTAAATATTGGTGCATGCATATCTCCCTGACATCCGTTTGATTTTCTCCGACATCCTGACACCCGATTCTCCTTGAGCCCTGACAATTGAATTACCCTAGGGCGTGTCACTTGATTTACCATGAGCTTTGACTCTCTGTCACATTATTATTATAAGACCTTGACACTAAACCCGATTACATGGTAGATGCTGGGTGATTCGTGATATAACATGTTACAGAACAACTCTTATTACTCGTGATCTATACTGGATTATCATTGACATGGATTGATTATATTATTATGACTTTACATTATCATAAATTATAAACAGATTAGTCAGCATCTTGGATTATGATATTTTACCAGTTTGGACTTATTGTTTATTGGGGAACTGAAGGGTGGAAATACCTATGCACTCGGATGATATTCACGCTAAACAAATCTTCATCGTAGTCATGGGACACCTTTCGGGGATGTTCATGCTACTGCATTGATTCATATTATTGTTGTCGTCCCAGGCACGAGCACCCTGCTTCCAGCTAGTTATGGGATACCCCAAGTATACGAGTACGTCCATCAGTCAATTCCATCAATACACACCATGTCTGATCTGATTCGTCCCTTAGACTAATACCTGAATGACTTGACTTCCAGATTGATCTTTAAATTGACTCTGTCCTGACTCTATTATTGACAATTTGACATTTTGTTCACCTGCATTATTACTTCCTGCATGTTTACCCTTCTACATTCTTATTCATTTACAGCACGTGTTTTCACATTACCTTATATGCATGATTTTCCCATACTTTCGGTTTACCTATTTTCATATATTACTATGATTTATTGTTATTACGTGCATCGTACTCCTCTGCCTACTCCTTTTATATTGTTTTGCTCAATTCTACACGTGTGATTTATAGTGAATTTTGCAAGTTATATGACACTGGCTACTGTATTTCATTCGTATAATAAATGATTGCATTCTTATCATATCATGTAGCGGTTATACCCTCATTGAATAGTGGTCAAATACATTGATAGCCTGGTGACCGTGTTACATTACCAAGTGATAAATGTTAGTGATTGGATTGCGGCAAGTATGTTAGTGTAAAAGCGTGAATGAATAATAGAAGCGGTACGTACTTGTACATAATCAGCAGATCCAATTAGTTATTGCATCGTCGACGCCTATGGGACATATATAAGTGTAACTATAACTGGTTTGGGACGGGTATGAAAGCACTTATATTAGTGCCATAGGTAGGACATCGAGGACCGCCCACCTATCTTGGATATCGGTCGAAACATGCTTGATGGAGACCTTGTCTCCAATTCTCACGTAGACTTGTCATGGAGCGACTCGTATTTAGATTCATGGTCGGTGTTTGATGTATATCGCGGGGTATAGGGTAGTTTGAGTGTGGGTTCGATCAACAGAATCTCAGGAGTCCCATTGCCGACGTATTTCATGATTTTGTTATTTTGATACTGATCGTGTTACTGATTCTTACTGATCGTGATTCGGGCCCGTGTTTCCTTGTCCCTGGGGCTTACTCTTGGGTTGGGAATACTCCTGCGGTGGCTGATACTCACTCTCGGACTGACGATAAGTTTAGTGACTTGGACTTGGAGACTTAGAAACTGATAGGTTTAGTGATATGGATATTGCATTGATTACTAATTCGATACACATGCTTTATTGTTGACCCGTACCGGTTACTTTATGCTCATGTCATTATTCTATGTTTACTACTTCATGTTTATCATCATTGCACGTATTTTATGTGTGTGTGTGTGTGTGTATTGCTTTTGTATCGCTCTGGCGACCTGAGTATGCTTGCTCATAGTGAGAAGTAGACTTAGCTCGGATTAGGACCTGCCTTACCTCGAGGATATTGCGGACATCTAGATCAGCGACGTCGGCGCTATCATTTTCTTTGACTCTATCTGGCTGGTTTTATATCTGTTTTTATAAAATTAGTGAGGGCATTTCTCATTACTCGTGCTGTGATTACTGCTTGCCATGTACTACTAGAATCTAAAGTGTGACTACAGCGAAATATTTTCTTGACCGTAAGAATATGGCTGGCCTAGTCACCTTCCGTATTCCGTATTTTGGGAAGCGGGGCGTGACAAAAAAAGACCGGTATAGTGGTACTAAAAATAAGTATTTCTTAATATCATATTAGGCCAGCAACTGGTAATTTACAAGGGCTTGCCATATCAAGTACTAAACAATATAGTTTACAATAATAATGTCAGACCCATAAAACATAGGATATGAGCTACATTTTTACTACCATCCGTGTTAAACATTATTCGTATCTGACCTGCCTGTTTACAAGTATCACCAGGTCGATCTAATCCGCAGATCCATGGGTTTTAGCCGGTTCGTCACTAGGTCCACCCGGTCTGCAGTTATTGGACTTTTGCTGAGTCCTATAGAAAAAAGTCAACATTTTCATTGATGTTCCTAGTAATGACAATAAATATTTGATATTAAAAATATATTATGAAAACCACAAAGATTTTTTTAGAGTATGTATTTGAGGGTGGTTATTGTCTTTAATTAAGTTTACTAACAGTGAAAAGTATAGAAACGCAGCCTGCTGTGCAGTATACTTAGAGGTCACGGTGCCCATGCTTAACTGCGTATGGCCCACATTCTGGCTCATGAGTGTGTCGCGCAGACGATTTGCTTAGCCTTGCTATGTAGCTCCGCTTTCCTCTTATCTCTACTATTATAATGCAAAGAGGATTGGGTTGGTTGGGGTGGCATGTGCCATCTTTTTTGGAATTTAATAGTCAGGGAAATGAGAAAATTTCTTAATTCAAAAAACGTCTCTACGAGTCTCTTGCACGTCATTTGATGGGTTTTGAGATTCGTACAAATCTTTTTTGCGCACACTCTCTCGAAAAGATTTGCACGAATCGTAAAGCCCATCCAAGAGCCTGCAGGGGCCCTTGTAGAGAGATTTCCCACCACTACATCAACTTTTTTTAAAAGAAAATCTTAATGAATCAATAACTATAAAAGTATTTTTAAACAAAAATTATTTTAAAAAATATTAGCAAAAACTTCAACAGTTGAAACAAATTTGCTTCTCAAAATATCAAAAGATATCGAATACATTAATAATAAATTAAATTAATACATCATAGATATAGTTAAATTACAAAATTAACAAATCCTGTATTAATATATTCAAACATAAAAAAGCCTATACACACAATACACTTTCTATTAAATTGCAAAATATGTTTCATAATACTTGAAGTTACCCTTAGCTTTGATGTTTACTTTGTGTAGGGATGACCTGTTTATCGTCGATTGGTGGACACCGAATTTAATATCCGGTTAAATGTTGATGCGCAGCTCTGATTGTGATAGAAAGTCTGAAATATTAGCCATGGTCCCATCTCTCTCTCTCTCTCTCTCCACAAGTTGAAGGCGATGACAGAAAAGTCCAAGGGTCAAACATGGCCGCTCTCTCTCTCTCCTCTCGTATTCATTTGGATCACCTTCTTTGATATTTCTCACAAAGAAAAAGAAAATTTCAAATCCCATCTTTTCATAGTTCTTTCTCCTGCTTCTCACTACTAAAAGAGAAGAGGTGATCCAAGGGCCTTTTCCCCCTTCAAGGAGCTTTCTAAATGGAGGTGAGTGCCCCCTTTTATTGCTTTCTTTTCAATCAGTTGAGTTCTGATGCGGGTTTTTTGTTTGTTATTTTATTGATAATTGATCAATAATGCTGCTAATTTTGTGAAGTTGGGTCTTTTTCCAATTTAATCCTCATGCTGTTTATTTGAAGGTGATATTTTGATGTGGGTTTGTCTGTAATTTTCCATTTGGAGGTTTCCTGTTGCTGTGTATGATTGTGTTGAGCACATAATGCTGTGATTGTGGTGTGGGATTTTGAGATCTTGTGATTTGAAGGACTTGGGAAGTTGGGATAGGGATTTTTAGTTACTAAACTGGACATTGAGATTGATAAAGAACACAAAGAAATTTGAGAGGAAAATCATGTATTGAATGGAAAGCATTTAGGCCATTAAATAGCCATTTACATCAAAACAGAAAATACTACAAATAAGGGATCTTCCAACTAATGAAGACCTATTCTAAAGCAAAGAGTCCCAAATAAAATGGGATTTTATTTAACTAATTCCTAACAATTCCTCCCTTAATGGGATTTTATTTGACTAATTCCTAACAATTCCTCCCTTAAACTAAATTCTTGAATACTGAAAGAAATTAGTTTATGTTGTTTCTTGCACAAACTCCAAGCATTGCACGCAGCTTCACAAAGACATCATCCTTGAGTGGTTTTGTCATCACATCAGCAATCTGTTCCGAAGTATTGCAATGAATCAGTTCTATTACTCCTTCCCGTGCGAGCTCTCGAAGAAAATGAAAACGAACATCAATATGCTTGCTTCGTCCGTGCATAACTGGATTTCTTGAAAGCTTGATTGCAGAACTACTGTCACATTGAATAGCTATTGACTCTTGCTTTTCTTGATCAAGTGTCATTAGCACCCTCTTTAACCAAATAGCTTGACAGGAACATGATGCTGCTGCTATGAATTCTGCTTCCGTGGTTGACAAACTTACAATTGGTTGTTTCTTGGAACACCATGATACAGCTCCAGCTGCAAAAAGGAAGACATTTCCAGTTGTACTTTTTCTATCATCAAGATCACCTGCATAATCACTATCAGTATATGCCTTGAGTTTATCACTTCCTCCCTTCTTGTAGAAAATTCCAAACTCAGTTGTTCCTCGTAAATACCTTAACACCCTCTTTGCTAGTTGTAAATGGAGCTGAGTAGGTCTCTCCATATACCTGCTTAAAACACTAACAGCAAACATCATATCGGGACGAGTTGAAGTAAGATACATGAGACAGCCTACAATTTGCATGTAGTAAGTTTTATCCACCTTGGTCTCTTCTTCATCCTTGCAAAGCTTGAAACCAGGAACAATTGGATTTCGAACTGAATTGCTTTCGTTCATCCCAAAACGTTTCAACGTCTCTTCTGCATACTTCTTTTGACAAATAAAGATTCCACTAGATTTCTGCAAGACTTCAAGACCCAAAAAATACTTCATTTTTCCGAGATCCGTCATATCAAACTCAAGCTTCATCGAGTTCTTGAACTTAGTAAGCATCAACTCATCGTTCCCTGTAAAGAGAAGATCATCAATATATAAACTTACAATGAGCATGCTGCCCTCTTTGTTCCGCTTAATAAAAAGCGTATGCTCATAATCACATTTTTTAAAGCCTTCCTTCAGAAAATATGCTTCGATACGACTGTACCAAGCACGAGGAGCCTGTTTGAGCCCATAAAGAGCTTTCTTTAACCTGTACACTTTCTCTTCTTTCCCTTTTTGAATGTAACCACAGGGCTGCTCAACAAAAACATCTTCAATTAATTCTCCATGTAAGAAAGCAGACTTTACATCTAATTGATGTATAGCCCACCCTTTTTGTGCCGCCAAAGCAATCACCAAACGTACAGTCTCCATGCGAGCTATCGGAGCAAATACTTCTGTGTAATCAACACCATACCGCTGAGCATACCCCTTTACTACTAGCCTTGCTTTATACTTGTCAACTTCCCCCTTCTCATTAAGTTTAGTCTTATAAACCCACTTTACTCCAACTGTTTTAGCTCCTTTGGGTCGATCAATTAATTCCCATGTGCCATTTTTCTCAATTGCTTCAATCTCTGCATCCATGGCATTACGCCATCTTTCACTCTTCACAGCTTCTTCAAAATTAAGTGGATCTGCACCAGTGGTGTACAGCGCAAAGAATGCTGTGTAAAGCGCAGCTTCTTCATCGGACAAACCATCACCGGTTACATAATCTTTTAACCAAGCTGGTTGCTTCCTACTCCTCCCTTCGACATGACCTGGTGAAGCTTCTTGATTAGTGACAATCGACTCCTCAATCGACTCCTCCGGTTGTGCAGCGGCAACATCATCTTCTTCTACTGCATATTCTTCATTGACAGCCCTTTCATTATTTTCCCATTCTAGCTCGCACATAACAGCTGACTCATGCTTCTTGTCCCATTCCCATTCTTCATCCTCGGCAAAAACCACATCTCTGCTTATTACAATCCTTTGTGAGATAGGATCATAAAGCCTATATGCCTTTGACTCTTCGCTGATTCCGAGTAGAACACACCTCAAGCTTTTCTCATCTAGCTTGGATCTCAATTTATCAGGTACATGAGCATATGAGATACAACCAAAGATTCTGAAATGTTGGACTGTTGGCTTGATTCCGCTCCAGGCTTCTTCAGGTGTTTTGTCCTTCACAGCTAGTGTTGGACTGCGATTTAAAACATGCACAGCCCAATTTACTGCTTCTGGCCAGAAAGTTTTGGGTACTTTCTTTTCAGATAGCATACTACGGACAAGATTCATGATGGTTCGATTCTTCCGCTCTGCAACGCCGTTTTGTTGCGGTGTATATGCAGCTGTCAATTGTCTTTGCAATCCATGTGCATTGCAAAACTCGTTGAATTCTCGAGATGTAAATTCTCCACCACGATCCGTACGCAACCCTTTAAGAGATGTACCTGTTGCTTTCTCAACATGTATCTTGAAACTCTTAAAGACAGCAAAGGCCTCTGATTTTTCTGCCAAAAAATAAACCCATGTCTTGCGGCTGTAATCATCAATGAAAGTAATTAGATACCTTTTCTTGCTGTTTGAGGCTGGCTTAATTGGTCCGCAAATGTCAGCATGAACAAGCTGCAAAATTTGTGATGCTCTCCAGGAACTCTTCATTGGAAACGAGTCTCGATGTTGTTTCCCAACAAGACAATTTTTGCACAGCTTTGAGGGTGGCTTAAGCAATGGTAAACCTTCCACCATTTGTTTTTGTTGCAGTATTTGTAAGCCTTTGAAGCTTAAGTGCCCAAACCTGCAATGCCAGAGTTGCGCCACATCTTCTGTAACCGTGTTAAAGCAAGTGGGTGCTGCAGGCAAAGTGATGGCATGCAAGATAAACATTCGATTTTCAGACATATTTAATTTCATAATCAAACCTTTGTCAGGATGATATATTTTGCACTGCCCTTGTTGAAACAAAATGCTTAGACCCTTCTCTTGCAACTGTCCCAAGCTTAACAAGTTGTTCTTTAGTTCTGGAACATAAAAAACTCCTGAGATAATGCTGACAACTCCATTGATTTGAAGTCGAATGTTGCCTTTCCCATGAACCACCATGTTTGAATTATTTCCCAACTTCACTGAATCAGAGAATTGTTCATCAAACTCGGAAAAATATTCTCTTTTTCCACACATGTGATTACTGCACCCAGAGTCCAAAAACCACATGTCTGTTGTTTTTTGCTCCTTTTCTTCAACATAAGCCATCAACAGCATGTGTTCTTCACTCTCTACTTCACTTTCTGCAAAATTTGTAACTCTACTTTTACATTCCCATTGATAATGCCCAAGCCTGTGACAAGCATAACATTTCACCGTTGCCTTGTCAAAACTCTGTCTGCCTCTTCCACGGCCTCTACCTCCAGAGTTCCCACGTCCTCGTCCTCGTCCAGAATATTGGCTCCCATGTGTCACCTTCAGTGCATGTTCTTCCTGTACAGTATTACTCATGCGTTGCTCATGCACAAGTAAACTGCTTTGCAATTCGTCAATGGAAAGCACACTCGTATCCTTGGATTCTTCAATAGAACACACAACATAATTAAACTTTGGAATCATTGACCTCAGAATCTTTTCCACAACAGCAACTTCTTTCAAATCTTCACCATTTGCTTTCATCTTGTTAGTAATGACAAGAATACGAGCAAAGTACTCGTCCACAGGTTCTCCTTCTTTCATGTGAGCCATTTCAAACTCCTTTCGCAATGCCTGTAGGTGAGCACGCTTTACTCGTGTTGTTCCTTGATATTTCTGCTTCATAGAATCCCAGATACTCTTTGATGTGTCTTTGTTAACGATTGTTTCCAGAATAGTACGATCTAAAACCTGAAACAGATAGTTCTTAGCTTTGAGATCCTTCAATTTCTGCTCTTCATAGTTTTTCCTTTGCACCTCAGATGCACCTTCTGCTGCTGCAGAAACTCCATTCTCCACCACATCCCAGTATTCCTTTGATCGGAGAAAATTTTCCATAAGCATCCCCCAATGACTGTAGTGACCATCGAACCTCGGCACTGCTGGTTGAACAAAAGCATCTTCTGTAGTCATTGCCTCTGCTTAAATCCTTAGAAGACTGCTGCTTCTACAAAGCCTCTTGACCAGGCTCTGATACCAAATGATAAAGAACACAAAGAAATTTGAGAGGAAAATCATGTATTGAATGGAAAGCATTTAGGCCATTAAATAGCCATTTACATCAAAACAGAAAATACTACAAATAAGGGATCTTCCAACTAATGAAAACCTATTCTAAAGCAAAGAGTCCCAAATAAAATGGGATTTTATTTAACTAATTCCTAACAATTCCTCCCTTAATGGGATTTTATTTGACTAATTCCTAACAGAGATCGAAGTCGGCCAAAAGGATCAAAGGTTGGATATCTCTTCAAGTGGTTTTGGTCTTAGTTTGGAAAGGCTAATGATTTTATGGATGGAAAAGAGGGGAAATATGGGGAAATGGCCAATGCTTTTTTTTTTTGTAGAATCAGAATTATTCGGTTTCTCTTAGCTTTGCTAGTTTGTTCCCTGTTAGTGGGCTTACGAACTTTAGCAATTCCGATGCAAAACCACACTTAGGGGGTACATAGGTAAGCTCTCCGGAAGGAAGCACTCAACCACTTGCAGTAAAAGCCTAGATAGCCGCATACACGCATCGTAAAGCTTGGGCGGTTGAACTTCGATCTTTTTTATATACAACTTATGGTTGTATGAAATGGTCGTTTTCTACGTTAATACCAATCTATCAGCTTAGGCTCTTTTAAGTGTTTCAGTATTTGGAATTTAGGAGGTTACTTTGCATAGTTAATTAGATATAATGAATGGCGAAGGTGTTATATGTTTTTATCTAGGTATAGCTAGAATGAGTTTGCTATCGATATCAGTTCGAAGGAATATCAGCGCATGAAGGAAAATAATGGTTAAAATCCTCCTATTTAAAATGAGGCCTAAATCATTCACTGCTAGAGACATAATGAAAGAATAAAGGCTGATAGAATTCAACCTGTTTCCAACCTCAAGAGTCAATAGTAAGGCTTCACTATGCGGAGTATCTAGAGAGGCCTTACTATTTCATTTTTATTATTCCTCCTGGTATCGCTCTCTTTCATTCATAAACATGTTGGCATGTGGTTATCTAGGCCACTTACACAATCAGCTAGCACACGGCAGTTAGCGGTTGAGACCCTGCTTCAAGTATTTCTATTCTTATTCTGTCAGTGCTATACTGTCTGGTGATTGTAATGATACCATATTGCAATCTTGGTAGTATAAAATTCTTATATAATGTTTTGAAATGACAATTGTAGATGTTATGTGTTGAGTTTGTGTGTTTTATGGGTCTTTTTTTAAACCTTTTGATTTTGAAGGAGTTGATGGGTATTGTTGAGATGTGAGAGACTAAAATAGTCCCACGTTAGAAAAACTATGAGAGATGTGTGGGTATAAGATATAAGATGGAACAAACCTCAACAAGGCTTCTTATTGTTGGAATCCACTTATATCAAAAGCTCGTGTACACTCATAAATAAAATATAATTGCCCCCTCATTCTTGAAAAAATATATAAAAACACTAATATGGTATCAGAGCCAATGGCTCGATCCAAAACAACTCGACAATCCCTCTGAGAGAAGCATGCTACAAGCAAAAAAAAATGCCTCTGAGAGACCAAGCTCTACAAGTGTCGTGCATTCCACGTGACAACCACACCATGAAAAAATGATGGCTGCACGTGGGAGGAGTGTAGGGAAGAGTTCTCGAATTTAACAACAAATTAAAAAAGAAAAGAAATCTGATTGCATCATAAACACAAATAAATAAATACATGGTTCGATGAAATTGAGCACAGCCATGACGAGTACTTATGGTACTTTCGTGCGTCATCGTAGGAAAGGGGTAGGTGTTTTTGATCTTAGTAGTTTGGAGGGAGCAAGAGACATATACAGGGTAAATTGGAGGCAAAGATGAGGCTTTACTATTATGGGAAGGTGGAGTTATAAACACCCTCACTTTTAGGAAAAAGAGCGGTTGTGATACTCTTTCATAAAATGG
Source organism: Agapanthus africanus (assembly GCA_030015575.1). Taxonomy (NCBI): domain Eukaryota; kingdom Viridiplantae; phylum Streptophyta; class Magnoliopsida; order Asparagales; family Amaryllidaceae; genus Agapanthus; species Agapanthus africanus. Next base: position 400,024,458 of record CM057349.1, on the reverse strand, counting down.
AAGCTCACTCCTGCCCTTAGGAGGGAAACTACATACTTGTCGATCGAGAGTTAGGCGCCAACTCAATCTTCATGCATCCAAAGTGGGCCTTGAAAAACCAGGGTTTGCAAAGGGCATATCCTCTCTCTCTCTCTCTCTATATATATATATATATAGATACACACACACACACGAAGTACAAAAATTTGAGATCTCATAGATTTTTTATTTTTATGCTTAAACAAAAGCCTTTATTTTGGCGAGGATTTACAAGTCATTATAACTAGGTTAGAAGAGGAATTAGAATTTGATTTGTTGGGTTACGATAGCGCCCAGGCCATCTACCGTGGCCGATACGGAACAAAAATGACGTTTAAAAAACTTGACGCTAACGAACCCGTCTAGAATCGAACCATAAATCTATACTAGCATACTACAATGAGCTAAACTATAAGGTCGGAAATGTTATACCGAATGATCCGTGTTCTTCAGTCTTCTACCATCATCTTTAGCTCCTAGAGGTGTCCTGGATCGAGCTTGATTGCCGGTCTTCTTCCGTCGAAGATGATCCACCCGGGAGAAACGATGCAAGTTCCCGCTTTGCCTAACGAAGCAACTGATGCTCTATGGTCGCTAGCAATGGAGAGTGGAAATGTAGGAATATTTCACTATCTTTTTCTCTCATACATCATGCTCAAGTAAGCAATTAAAGAAAGAGAAGGTGAGGAAAACCATGGGCATGAGCAACTCAAGAAAAATGGCCCAGTGTCCAAGAGAGTGAATGAATGAATGAGCAGTGTGTAGAAAGAATGGCTACTCATTTTTCAACCATGCAAGAAAATATCTCACATTTTACAATAAACAATCAAGAGCCATACCTCTCTACATACCTCCAACCATGCTCATACCAGCTCACCCTCCACCTCATTTCCAAATGATTTTCTAAAAAGAAAATCATATAATGAGGTGTCCATCTTCTAGAAGATATTCCGTATAAATACGGAATACAACCCGGTATACGTATTGAAATACATAAACGCGTATTCGTATAAAAATACGAATAGCCAAGAGAGAAAATAAATAGTAAACAATAATACTAGAATACACATATAAATATATATATTATTAAATCAAAACTTGATTAATAATCCGGCTCAATCCTAAGCCGCTAGTATTATTAATCGTCCGATAAAAGTCTGTGTAGCATGTACACATATTTAATCGGATACATGTATATACCAACACACGTCATCTACATCATATCGCCTGAACCGTGAAAACCCTCTGTGTGGGACTCTAAAGACTCGTCAATACGCTGGCAGTGGGTTTAACCACAAGCACGTCAGCGACACTAGCTGTACGTAACGGCCACCCAGGTATTGAGCGAAAGGAAGACGAACAAGCAAACTCATCCGAACCCTTACTGAGCCTGTCAGTGACAATCTCCATACAGTCCGGTCTGTTCGTCTAAGAGTATCGCATATCGAGTTTAGAGGGGTGGATAAAGTCAGATCCCTAATAACGTGAGATTTCATATCGGTAAGAAGCCCATCACCCACTGAGAAACTACTGATCCATATCAGTAATTCTCGTTTACCTTGGCCAAGAATTTCTGGTGATGGCCACCCGTGCACAGTGCGACATCAAACCCTAATACCGAGAGAGACGAATCACCGACGATCCGCTCACTGCCTCCATGTGACTCGGGACTGTACCCAACTAAAACATGTTTGCACGACTCTTTTGAACCATGGTAGGGTAGTAATCAAAGCACAGTGGGAACTCACATAAGACAAATAACGATCTCAGGTCGACAGACTAACCTGTTCTCATGTCACCTGAGAACTGCTATATGACAATAGGTATAATATCATCTAGCATGTTCCCGAAAAGTCCGTCCAGTGTACTCATAACCCAATGAGCACCTGTATACTATCTTAGGTAACTAACTGACATCAATGACTTGTGAGACCGGCCACCGCCCCTCGTCGGGGTCTCGATAAGTATACACTAGTCTACTCCGGAGTATCGATGCCCAGTCACGATACTCCCTCGACTAGATTCATTTAAGGATGCGCTTATAGACCACTCAGCTCCCACGTATATGATCGCCATCATAATGCTGGTAGTCAAACAAGAATCCTATGGGCTCTATTAACATGTAATAATGATCTGTAATACTACATTATGCATGCACATGATGATAAAGGCAAACCATATAGCATACTATTATTTTGAGTAAAACTGTTCTACCTGTGTAGGTCCTTTCTCAATCATCACAATCGCGTGTCTGCGACTATAATAATTGACTTGAGTACACTATAGCCAACAATCTCCCACTTACACTTAAGGCTAATTATTGCGATGTCGTATACTCACAGCCCGTATGATACCGAACACCCAACTTCTCTACTAATCAGTCTCGCAAATCCCGTTTACGAAACTATTGCGTTCGAGAAATAGCCTCGTGAGTAGATCCGCTCCAATGTTTCTATCTTTATCTCTCTATATCTTAACTTCGCGGAGAAAGACTATCTTCCAAAATGAGCAATACCTGTCTTAGAATTTGTCTGGATATCTGATGGGACCCAGTTCATAAATGAACTCCAAATCCAACAAACTTCTTAGACTGTATCAACCACTGAATTTAATCAGTATCCTGCGCCATACCTTCCACAGTATCCGTTGGGACCACCTGTCCAACATACTGCCCCTCAAAAAAGGGAAAACTATAACTCTGACAGTCACTCTGTCGTCCAGGTCATCTTGGAAGCCTGAAATGATAACCGCCTCCTGAAGGAGGTTGCCGTTACCACATACCAAGAACATCCACTTATGTTCATAACTGCTTCCGATTGTTTTTCCAGGATTGGATTAATATATGTTTATTGCAGCCAGTGCAAAAATAATATCTGGTGCGGTACTTGACATCTCGTGATTGACTCAATTGCCTAACAAGTGATATGTCAATTATGCAAATCCCTCTCCTCATCAATCTGAAAGACATCTCTTTAAAGAGGGTGACTCCATCACCTGCGGGTACACCACCACGCCAGGAGTCGTCCATTCTAAACACTTTAGAATAGTGTCAAGTACCTGAATTAGGACACTTCCTAAATTTAGATCTAAAACCATAGATCTAGTCATCAGAATCCCTGATATTTTATCCAGATCCTTTGTGGAGAAATACCTTATGACAACCACAGTATAACCGATCGTAATATAGAAATATCACTTCCTATCAAGAGTATCTCATCCAAATACCAGGACATCACTCTTTACTACCTTCTTACCAGGTCCATCTGTTGTTCTGATGAAGTCAAACTCTATGACTGTTATATCAAAACTAGACGATCTATCTCCGCTATACTTTAGTCTGTAAATAGATATAAGTTACTTGCCCACCATGCTTCCGTTGCTCCCACTGACTACAACAACCCTCTGGCAAAGTCATATACACGTGCACTTCTAAAGCTAATTTAGAACGACGTAATACTCATTCTCCTGCCAGGTCTCATAGTCTAGAACAGCAGTAGTGTCAAATTTGGGTAATCAAAAACCTCCCTGTCATCGTCTTGGAGGAGATCGAAGTACCTCTTGGGTGCCTGAGGTTACCCACCAAATCTGCGGAGTGGCTAATGGACTGTCGAATCCAATTGAATCTTTAGTTCTATTAAATTTTCAGTAATCGTTTATGGTTCTGAAATAACTTCCACTTCTACCATACTCCCACTAATATTTTCTGAAAAGAATTCATTTTACTAAAACTGTGGCGAGTCAAGAACAATACAATTATTGATCTTTCAAATGGTAGAATGTTAACCCTCGTCAAAGCCCAGGATAACCCACAAACTGTCATTACTGAAACGTGCCTAGAGTTTATCCGGATTCTGGTTTTAAGCATAAGCCAGACAACTCCATATACCTTAACATCGTTAAGATATGAATCCATTCTATATCCAATATAGAAACAAAGACACTAATTTAATTGGAACCGGATTCAAAATACATGCAGCCGTTCCCAGTGCATATCAACTAAATGGAAGAAGGCCAATCATCATTACTCGTTAAGGAGCGTACTCATGGATGAGTAACCTAATAGAGAAGCAAGTTCTCAAAACTATTACTTACAACGGAATACCTAACACAAGTATCTACATTTTCGACCACCTTGAAGAATCCTGATACTTGCAACATATGATTCTCCACTTTATTCTTATACCTATGTCTTCTCAAAATCTGGACCTTATATTTCAACGAAATACTTGTCTAAAACTAGAGAAGTCATGAGTAAACAGAATATAGTACGAGCACCAACCCCTTTGTCTTAACGGACATCGGACAACATACAATACTTTGTATAAATCCACTGAGTTTAATAACTCAAATCTTGTGTGTCGTAGGTTGAAAACTGTGCTATGTTAAGAAGAATTACACCGATGTTGAATGCACCTTACTTAACCATCAACAGATACAGGTAAATGTCATAGACATAATTTCAAAAAGTTATATCTCACTTTATAAATAAACGTACAGATATATCAGTTTGAAATTGGTGTATAACGACAGATATTCAAAACCAAATATTTGTCGTCAGGAAAAAACCAGGAGATTTTCTCAAATATCACCAATTATAAAGAATTCTGATATATATTGAGGATCTAATCACCCAATTCCCAATATCTTACTCGCACTCAGCATCTGTAACGCCATACAGATGTGAGAATCAAGTCTTGGTAAATACATACGTTGGAGTTAGAATCTAATTGGGAAAACAGTTTTCAATTAACACCGCACAGTAAAACCGAAACATGAAAATGTTTCGAAGGGGTAGCCGGGTATTCCTTGTAATGCCTATTCCACTATCCAAATTCATGACAGTAACCATATATTTCCTTGCCCTCACTCCAATCCTTTCATATGTCTTTACGTCTTATCTTCTGTACACCACACTTAGGCTAATTGGTTTTCTTCCTTCCCTACCTTTCGGCACCTGCCTATGGTTTGGAAGAAAACTATCCAATAAGCGCAATAGGTGTAGTTTCCTAATACCAGTAGCCCTCGTAACCTGAGAGAAGGTAAAGATAAAAGTCGGCAGAATAATCCTATTCAATTCCTCCAGAACCAAAATCCATTCTCGAACTGAAACAAGTTTCTTCGAGTTCGTATGTAACTATATGATGGAATATCCAATCAATATGGATTTTCGTAGTGATACGGATTGTTCCGGAGAAATGCAAATGAGAAGTAGGAGTGGCAGGGGTATGCGCGGCTTCGTCGTGAATGATAGTAGTCGCAATTTCCTTTTCCCTCATTCTAATCCCTTTATATGTCTTTACTTATTACCTTCTGTACACCACACTTAGGCTAATTGGTTTTCTTCCTTCCCTACCTTTCGGCACCAGCCTATGGTTTGGAAGAAGACTATCCAATAAGCGCAATAGGTGTACTCTCCTAATACCAGGAACCCTTGCAACCTGAGAGAAAGTAAAGATAAAAGACAACTGAATAATCCTATTCAATTTCTCCAGAACCAGAAACCATCCTCGAACTGAAACAACTTTCTTCTAGTTCGTATGTAACTATACGATAATATACCCAATAAATATGGATCTTCGTAGTGATACAGAGTGTTCTGGAAAAATGCAAAGGGAAAATAGGAGCGGCAGGGATATATGCGACTTAATGACAATCCAAAAGCCAAAGCGTTTTAAGAAGATTCGGTTAACTTGGTTCATGAGTTTTAGTTTGAGGTCGGGTCATGGTCGCTGCCAAAGAGAAAAAACACTCAGCGTGCACTCTAACATAGATTAGATTGGTTAATCACTTTATCTAATCAGGATGACTCCCACTGTTTTCTCAAATTCTCCTTTAAACCTTAAAAGGAGAATTAGTCGGGATCATTTAAAATCACCCGAGAAGTTACACCTACTCATCAATGGGAATCGGAATCTAACTATCATCGCATGATAACTTGATGGAAGTCACTCAAGTCACCACACTCCAGAAGGTATGCGCATGCCTGGCAAGTTTCCTGTATGTTTGAAATTCCTGATGTAGTTTTTACCCCTAAGATCCAATTGACATTGACATTGCCAACATATCAAAGGGTCCTTATCAAGTTCAACCCATCATTATCTTGATTGCATTAAACCCACCCGTATGAGTCCTTGACAATGCCAACATGACCGTACGACTGTCTTAACCAATCACATCTAAAGCTACAAACAAATAATACTCAGCTACTGTACACTACGCCTTGACAATGCCAACATACGCAGCACGAATACTGAACACTACTAGGAAATGACGGAGGGCTACGGCTAGTTTTTGGCGAGAAACCTTCAATGTAATGAACTTGATATCGTTGAAGGAACCCGAGCGGTTTTACAAATATATAGTGGCGTAAACTTTTGCCAAAGAGGTCACTCCCTGTGAAGGGTCGGCTCTTTCCTTATCGAATGAGGTGCAGGATATTCCTAACTGAGTACCACGAGCAAAACAAAAGAATCGACTATAGTGAAGTTATTACACTGACTCAAACTTTTGCCCAAAAGGTCACTCCCTATGAAGGGATCTCGGCTTTTGCCTCGTCGAATGAAGTGCTGGATATTCAGAACCGAATACCACTGTGCAAAGCAAAACGAAACGTCTGTAATTACAGTTTTCAAAAATTGGTTCCAACAATATCATTTAGCTTTGTTTTTCCTTACATTAATCAAAATTAACGCAATCCCATCAATTAATCCATATCACACCAAAAAGAACGTGTACGTATATGCCATCCGCATTCGCCACAGGGCTCCGTCATACACTATTAGATTACTTCACTAACGGCAAAGCGGTGGCTGGACTAGCGTGGATGCAAAACATATACAACATCTACTAGTATATATAAATATATATATAACACTCGTTCCAGGCATAATATAAACAACATCACAGAACATCAACAAGCAACGCATAATAGTGGGATAATCTTGGAGCCTCGGGTTTCCTTTGAGCCGCAAATGAGACCCAACGTTTCCGGTCGTGTGGATAGCTTATGCAATAAAAACCTGGACCCCTACGAGCGCGGCAAGTTACCCGCCAATCCCAGAAGTGAAGCAACCCCAATCAACAAAGTGAATGAGCCACCCAGCACTTCACGGAATCCGGTAACTTGAGCACTCCACCGTGGGTCATCCTATACCCCTACGAGTGCGGCGAATAGCCCGTCAATTCTAGAGTAAGGCCCCCCTCCATCTCAACGCATAAGATGCGAGCCCGTTGCCCTTTAGAACCCGGCTACTCGAGCACTCCACCGCGGGGTAACTCTAGTACAGAAAAGAAAAGTATATATATAATGGCAGCATCGACCTCAACCCGGTCGTGCCCCAATAAAAGAATATACAGTCTGGCAGAGACGGCAGTCCACATGTCGGACGCTCGTCCTGCAATACTGAATATGCAAATGAATCTGAACTATATTACTACCATTGCACTATAGGCTATCCACCATGACAATCCAACCACAATATCAGCACAACACAGAATATCAACGTGAATATCATGTTCGCAAACCCGTCTAGTTGAACATATAGCAACAAGTCGGGTTGTACCGCTCAATGATATTCACGGTCGCAGATATTATCATATGTACTGATAAACACATACTTAAAATTTCGATCGACTAAACTTTTCCATACTGGCCCCAAATGCAATCCAACACTCAAAAAAATCTAGGCCAAAACCAAATATCCCAAAAATCATATTTCCAAGAATCAGAGTGTCAGAAAAAATTTGACGCCATATCAACACAAAACCGCCGCGGAACCGCTGCCAATAGGCAAGTTACGCGGTCAAATAATTGGCTTAGGTGCTTAAATTTCTTCTGGTGCCCTATAAATTCCTACACGTATTTTTAAGATACTCTGAATGATTTTTTGAACAATTTTCAAAATCGACAGCGGGCATGTGAACATGGAATTACGATTCGGAAAATTTGGTCGATCGATATTTTAACCTTGTGCAAACTAGCTAGTAATGGTTTATGAGGTGTCTCTGATATCATGTCGGGTTACGATAGCGTCTTGGCCATCTACCGTGGCCGATGCGGAACAAAAATGACATTTAAAAAACTTGGCGCTAACAAATCCGTCTAGATTCAAACCATAAACCTATACTAGCATACTACAATGAGCTAAACTACAAGGTCAGAAATGTTATATCGAATGATCCGTATCCTTCGGTCTTCTACCATCAATCTTAGCTCTTAGAGGTGTCCTGGATCAAGCTTGATTGTCAGTCTTCCTCCGTCGAAGATGATCCATCCGAGGGAAACGATACAAGCTCCAGCTTCGTCTAGCGAAGCAACCGACGCTCCATGGTCGCTAGCAATGGAGAGTGGAGATGTAGGAATATTTCACTATCTTTTTCTCTCATACATCATGCTCAAGTGAGCAATCAAAGAAGAAGAAATAGGAGGTGAGGAAAATCATGGACATGAGCAACTCAAGAAAAATGGCTAAGTGTCCAAGAAAGTGAGTGAATGAATGAATGAATGAATATGTTGAAAGAATGGCTACTCATTTTTCAACCATGCATGAAAATATCTCACACATTTTACAATAAACAATCAAGAGCCATACCTCTGTACATACCTCCAACCATGCTCATGCCAGCTCACCCTCCACCTCATTTTCAAGTGATTTTCTAAAAAGAAAATCATATAATGAGGTGTCCATCTTCTAAAAGATATTCCGTATAAATACAGAATACAACCCGGTATACATATCGAAATACATATACGCGTATTCGTATAAAAATACGAATAGCCAAGAGAGAAAATGAATAGTGAACGATAATACTAGAATACATATATAAATATATATTATTAAATCAAAACTTGATTTAATAATCCGGCTCAATCCTAAGCCGCTTGTATTATCAACTGTCCGATAAAAGTCTGTGTAGCCTGTACACATATTTTATCGGACACATGTATGTACCAACATCCGTCATCTACATCATATCGTCTGAACCGTGAAAACCCTCTGTGTGGGACTCTAAAGACTCGTCAATATGCTGGCAGTGGGTTTAACCACAAGCACGTCAGCGGCACTAGCTGTACGTAACGGCCATCCAGGTATTGAGCGAAAGGAAGGCGGACGAGCAAACTCATCCGAACACCTAATGAGCCTGTCAGTGACAATCTCCGTACAGTCCGGTCTGTTCGTCTAAGAGTGTCGCATATCGAGTTTAGGGGGTGGATAAAGTCAGACCCCTAATAACGCGATATTTCGTATCGGTATGAAGCCCATCACCCACTGGGAAACTACTGATCCAAATCAGTAATTTTCGTCTACCTTGGCTAAAGATTTCTGGTGATGGCCACCCGTGCACAGTACGACATCAACCCCAAATACCGGGAGAGACGAATCTTCGACGATCCGCTCACTGCCTTCATGTGGCTCGGGACTATACCTAACTAAAACCGTTTGCACGACTCCTTTGAGCCGTGGTAGGGTAGTAATTAAAGCACCGTGGGAACTCACACGAGACGAATGACGATCTCAAGTCGACAGACTAACCTGTACTCATGTCACCTGAGAACTGCTATCTGACAATAGGTATAATACTATCTAGCATTTTCCCGGCGGGTCTGTCCATTGTACTCATAACCTAATGAGCATCTATATACTATCTTAGGTGACTGACACCAATCGCTTGTGAGATCGGACACCGCCCCTCGTCGGGGTCTCGATAAGTATACACTAGTCTACTCCGAAGTATCGATACTCAGTCTCGATACTCTCTCGACTAGGGACATTTAAAGATGTGCTTATAGACCACCCAGCTCCCACGTATATGATCGCCATCATAATACTGGTAGTCAAGTAAGAATCCGATGGGCTCTATCAACATATAATAGTGATCTGTAATACCACATTATGCATGTACATGATGATAAAGGCAAACCAGATAGCATACTATCATTTTGAGTAAGACTGTTCTATCTGTATGGGTCCTCCCTCAATCATCACAATCACGTGCCTGCGACTATAATAATTGACTTGAGGGCACTATAGGCAACATGATTGTGGGTCTTTATTATCACATTAATGCTCATGTTACTGACACACAACCTTAGGGCATGCCAAACACAAAAAACGGCCAAACAAATTTTTCGAGATGGTTGAGATGTGAGATTTTCAATATTTATTTTGCAATAGTCACTAAACCTTTTGTCATGTTTTCGTCAAAATGAGACTGGACAGAGTTAATTGATACTAGATCTGCAGAGACGGGTTGGAAACCCAATTCAATAAACGGTATGTGAAGTTGTGAAGGTTTTGAATTACACATAAGCGAAATAAAAGAGATAGAAGTCAATGATTTTTGTGGAGATAAGAACTTCTCCAAATGACTTTTATTAATTCTCCTTTCAACTAGGTTGAAGCACTAAAACTTACAATCTTCGAAACCTTTAAAACCTTCATTTATAATGAGTCTACGAAACTTCTTTTATAGGCATAATATACTCTTAATCTATACAAGACTAAGTTACCATAATATAAAAGTTACTTATTTTCTAATTCACATGCTATCTGGTTTAGAGACTATCTATTCTTATTCCTTATAGAAGTAATTGTTTCAACTCAACTCCTAATTAATCTAGAAATAAATGCCATGATTTATTAAATTATGGTTTTAATACAACTCTAATCAAATTAGGAGTACTTGCAAAGATCCACCGAATCAATCAAAGAGCATGAACTTGATAATGATGCGGCAAACACGATCACGAAGCAATAACAAACGATATAGAGAAGCAATCAAATAAACAAAAGCAACATGAATAGAGCACAAACCAAAAGAGACAAGATTTACGTGTAAAACCCTTACGGGAAAAACCACGGACGAAAGAGAAGTTTTACTAATTGAACAGGGATTACAAACGAAGGATCAACTCTCACAAAATGCCTAACAAAGAACCCCGGCCTCCTCTCTTTGCTTCTGATTATAAAAAAGTTAACACAATTAAGGTTACAAACTAAAATATATATAGTAAAGGCAAATCAGAGTAGACATGTGATTTCCAAATATTCGGCCCAAAACGACGACAGACGTCTGAAGGACTTGGCAGACGTCTGCCCAAAAGCTTCAGCAGAACCCGAGAGCACACAGACGTCTAATGAAGATCATCGCGGACGTCTGCCCAAAACGCAGAGCGGAGCCAGACGTTTGAAGCTTGTGCTTCAAACGTTTGTCGACTCTCTGTTTGAGTGCATGATCTTCGATATTGGTCAGACGTCCGAAACTTGTCCCCTGTCTATAGCTTAAACTGAAGCTAAGAATACTCCGTTAATGCCGAAAACGAAATGGAAACATTTAGGAATCAAGAATAGGAGGCAAACATAACAAATAAATTACATTATTACAATTTACATTTAATGGTAATAAATGCTAAAGTCCAGCCAATGCTGATAAGTCAACATTTAAAAAGAATTTCTCTCTGTTTATTCCTCAATGTTTCTTCAATGGCAAGGGCCAAAGAAACCCCCCCAGTAAAACACTTTCTTTGGAAATCATATTTGTATTGACATACGAGGATGCCTTGCTTTCAACGTATGAAACTTTGATGCCCAAAACGCATTTAAACTTTCGTTAGCTTGAAAATTGCTTTTCAGGAACTCTAGAGGGCCCCTCTAAAATAATTGTTGAAATTATGAGATAAAATTTAAATTGCAAGTCATTATGGGTAGAATAAGAAAAAAGCCTTATTTAAATTATGGTTAAATTTTAAGTATAAATACCGAGATGTCCTATTAGATAAATGAAAGTCTTATTTAGATTAGACAAAGGATTCCTAATTTGATTATGAGAAGGGAATCTTTATCTAATTAGGAATAGGCTTGTTTTACTTTAAATATAGAGTTACTTTCATCGTAGAGGAATAGGTTAAAAAATGATAGATACAAGGTGTAATCTCTCAAATTACGAGCGTTGTTAGCCCTTCTCTTTAGATGAGATCAAGAGAGGGGAGATGATAGATTGAAGAAGATCGAGTGTTGTAAGGTGTATTCTTTTTCACGATAAGGGAATCCTCATAATTGCCCCATCCCCCATACGTCAGGTCGACTTTGGTCTAACCATGTTAAACATCGGCGTTCTCCCTTTTTCTTACTTAGTACTATTTTGTGTGCTTGAAAATCAAAGGTGGAATTTTTCCCAGCTGGTCGTATCAGAATTGGTACCTCAGGGGAAATCAACGGTTTTCCCAACAATAATTTCATGAACACAGACAAGAATGATAATAGATAAATGATTAATGAACTAAATGAATTATATTAGCTGCCACCTTTGATTGAGACTGGCATGATGTAAATAATACTTCAAAATACCACCATTTGCAGTAGGCTAGAGGCGGAAATATTATTGAGGATAGGTACCACTTAGTAGGAAAACTAAGCAAATTTTAATTCCATATAATTAATATATAGCACATTTAAAAAAAATCGTAACTAAAACTAAAGAACGGAAGTCTTGAGTGTTCTTTTAAACAAGACATTATCTTATTCCATAGAAGAATATAACCATAATCACTGTTGTTTGGAGCCATAACAGATTTTTGTGTGAATATAACCAGAGTCACAAAAAATGCTTTTAATTTAAATATTCAAGGATATAAGAATGTAACCATAGTCACACAAAAATGCTTTTAATTTATCATAGTATTTTGTGTTGCTATTTTACAATACAGTTAATAGGCTCTTAGCATTTCAAATATTGAAGAAAACAATGAGAAATATGCAAAAATGCATCATTTGTTTGAGAGTTAGGACATTATGAGTGCTAGATTTTCTAAGACCTTTGTGGTGTCAGAGTACCTATAAAAATTACTGATTCTTGCAACCCCAATTTCTTATGGCTGCATTAAGCATATTGACCATGATTCATGAGTTCTTGTGTTTCTTTGTGCTTAAAGTCGAGCATTTATAATATGAACGTCCTGTTTAAAGAGGCTTTCTCATCACAGTTAATCGCAAGATTTGATTATTAATGGCGAAATTCGGTTGATGTTCATGTGAGTTTATATCTCCTTTTACTTTAGGTTTTGATAATTTTTAAGACTTATTCTTTTATGTATACTATATTGTTTTTCTTCAAATCAATGCTATAGCGTTCTTGGGGTTGCTTGTGGTATGGATTTTTAGTATCTTGTTATGTGGAAAAAGTGGGGTGCAAACTTTAAATGGTCTTCTTATTTAGATATGGTCTGGAAGATTGTTTTGTGCCTTGGCTCATATTGGTGTTGAATGAAGTGTTTGATTATGAAATACAACTCTTGGACACAGTGAAATCACATGGATGGATATGATGGAAAGATTGACTCCCAACAACTTTAGCGGCTGTTACAAATCGTAGATTTGGGGAAAAAGTAAATAATATTATTGATTGATAAAAATACAATGTACAATATGCTTCTCTCTATATAGCCCACAAGATGAAAACCTAATACGTAATATGTGTATAATACACATAAACCCCAATACAAAAAGATAAATACTAAATAATATAAAAGATATGATAAAAGATATGCATATCTTAACAGCCCCTCAAACTCAACCGAGAGTTTAGATAAGAAATGAGAAAGTTGAGTACGTGTTTGAGGCTTCGTAAAAAGATCGACCAATTGATTATTGGAATGGATGTAATGAAGTGAAATCCGACGTCGGTCGTACTCTTTGGCGAACTGTGTGACAATCCACCTCAATATGTTTAGTACGTTCATGAAAAACTGGATTTTTAGTAATACGAATAGCATTCTTGTTGGCACAGTAAAGTGGAACGTGAGAAGGAATGACACCCATATCAGTAAGTAAACTACGAAATCATTTAAACTCTGCAGCGGTATCGGCCATTGCACGGTACTCAGCTCCAATATTGGAGCGAGAAACGGTATCTTGGCGCTTACCGCGTCAGGAAATCAAAGATGTAACCAATAAGACATAGAACCCAGTGGTAAATCGACGAGTATCAGGTTCGTCAGCCCATCCATCATCGGAGTATGCGCGTAAAGCAAGATCAGAATCGGAAGGAAACAACAGTGACTGGGTATGAGTGCCACGAAGGTATCTAAGAATCCGTATGAGAACTGCATAGTGAACTGATAAAGGAGTACTCATAAACTGACTGAGAACATGAACAACATGTGCAATGTCTGGCCTGGTAAGAGGTAAATAAGTGCACCAACCAACTCACGATACCGAGTGGGGTTCGGTAGGGTTGCTCCATCTGCTTGACGAAACTTCAGATGAAGCTCCATCGTTGTAGCTGTAAAAGTACTGGCAGTAATAGTAGAATCATCAAACGTGGCTCGTGCAAGAAGAACAGAAATGTACTTTTGCTGTGACAGAAGATAACCACGGGGAGAGTATGCAACTTCGATCCCCAAAAAATAGCGTAAATATCCAAGATCCTTCATCTCAAACTGCTGCTGAAAAAGTTTCTTTGGATATGTGATAGTTGTGTCATCACCAGTGATAATCATATCATCAACATAAATTAAAAGAACTCAGTTTTTGGAGGAAGAGCGATAGAAGAGTGCATAATCAGTAAGGCTTTTGGTGAATCATGCAGTCAGAAGAGTTTGACAAAATCGCTCAAACCAAGCGCGGGGTACCTGCTTAAGAGAGCACAACGCAGACGACATACATACCCAGGGGAAGCAAAGACACCAGGAGGCAGCTCCATATAAATCGTCTTCGAAAGATCATCGTTAAGAAAAGCATTCTTAACGTCCATCTGAAATATAGGCCAACGACGGGCTGCAACAATTCCAATGAGCGCGCGAATGTAAGTGATCTTGGCAACATGAGCAAAAGTCTCTTCTTAATCAATGCCATATTCCTGAGAAAACCTACGAGCCACAAGACGTGCCTTGTAACGTTCGACTGATCCATTTGATTTGGTTTTGACCTAGCATATCCACTTATAACTATTGAGCTTGACATCTGATGGTAAAGAAACAAGATCCCATGTGTGAGTATCATGGAAAGCCTCCAATTCTTCCTGCATAGCCTGCTGTCATTCTGGATATTTCATAGCCTCGGTATATGACTTGGGTTCCTGAATAGAATGAATAGCAGAAAGAAAAGATACAAACTAAGGAGAATAATCGTTAGTCATGCAAAAGCTATAACGGGCAGATGGTCGCCTTTCTCGCGGAGGATTCCAATAAGGTGGAGGGGAAATAGCATCCGGAGAAGACGGTACAGACATAGGTGAATACTCAATCGGTACTGTATCAGTGGAAGGAACAATAGAAGGCGTAGGAGTAGGAGTAGGCATAACAAAAGGTAGAGCGGGACTGTATGTAGGCACAATAGTTGGTGTAACTGATGACGAGGTAGAGAAATCAAGAAAGGACACATCTATCTCGGAATGAGCAAAATTCGGCACATCCTCGAAAAATGTGATGTTTCGGAAAAATGCGAAGCCATTTACTAATAGGATCGTGACATCTATATCCTTTATGAGCCGGATTGTACCTTATCATAAAACACTTGACTGAACAAAAAGAGTTTATCTCGTTCATAAGAAGGAAGAAGAACGAAACAAACACAGCCAAACGTGCATAAAATGGATGAGTCAAGGAGATTTATAGATTCTCGAGTATGGAGTGGCATCAGGAAATAAAGATGGAGTAATGTTGATGAGAAGTACAACAGTCAAGAAAGCCTCAGCCCAATAAGAGCGAGGAACAGATGCAGAGAGTAAGAGGGTTCGTATGGTGTCAAGGATATATCAATATTTTCTTTCTGCGATACCATTTTGTTCATGAGTATGTAAACATGATTGTTGGGGAAGCGTGCCATGAGATTTAAGGATAGCTTGCATTGATGATGAAACGTACTCATAAATATTGTCAGATCTGAAAATTTTAATTCGTTTTTAAAATTGGGTGTAAATCATGTTTGTAAATTCGGTATAAATGGATGAAATCTCAGATCTGACACGCATAAGATAAACCCAACAATAGAAAGAGTAGTCATCAATAAAACAGACATAATATCGATAACCAGACATGGATATCACAGGAGCAGGTCTCCAAATATCATAATAAATCAAGTAAAAGGTTCCAAAGAAATTTTATTATGTGACACAAATGGTAAGGAAGTTTGTTTGGCCAATCAACATCTAATACAATTATTTCAGACAGTAGCACGAAAAGACCCTAAGACTCCAGATTCAGATAAAGACTTAAGACGATAATGCGAAATATGACCTAGACGGCGATGTCACATATCAGAGATAATTGATCCAGCTATAGTCTTTCTCGAGATAGGTAAGTGAAGATATTCCAACTGATACAAGCCATTCCTCTACGACCCGTCCCAATCTTTTGACCAGTGCTTGAATTCTGCATAATATAAGAAGTGGATGAGAAGGTCAGAGTGCAAGCAAAACCAGCAATCTGACTAACAGATAGAAGATTTATTGATAGTTTTGGCACATGCAATACAGATGAAAGAGTAAGGTTGTCAGGAGAGTACAAACTAAGTATGATGTCACCACACTGAGTAACTGCAAGTGATGAGCCATTGGCAGTATGTATGTATGACATAGGAATGGGAAAACAGTTTGTAAGAAAAGATTTATCAAAAGTCATATGATGTGAGGCACCTGGATCAAATATCCAAGAAATAGAAATACCAGAGTTAGCAATTGAGACAGTACAATCAGAAAATGTAGATGATAATCTCTCGGAAGCTCCATTGATGCCAAGACTCCGTGCAACGATACCAACGATCTGTGTTATTTATGCTCTCTGCGCGGAGGAGAAAGCCCCTGATGAAGCTGTAGTAGAGCCTGCTGTAGATGCGGAAGTGGTGGATGAATATGGTCAACGATAGCAAGCATCTTCAACCAACTTCAACATAATTAGATCAATTGCTTAGCTGCATTCCTTTAAAGATCCCGTAATCATGACTAGCCTATCATTTAGACCGAAATAGTTATTATCCTGATGTCATACTTTGATCCAAGCACCTGACTTTCGAATAAATGACTTAATGGTAGATCCTCCTTTACCAAACCGTTCGGAACAACGAGCCTCACTAGGGATCTAGGATCAGCATCACTAATCTCCTCAGCCTCATCTTCTAACTTCTCAAGGATGAGTTCCACCGCCTTCATAATTTCATCAATTACACCAGAAATCACGACTATCCTATCCGATGTCCCCAGAAAAAATTCATTGTTTCGCGACAACTGAATACAAGCTCCGGACAGCGACTGCAACTCCGTAATGTTTACACCACCACTTCCAATTATAGACCCAGCAGCCAAATTTGACACAAGCAACTTCAAGTAAGTCGGCTTTTCCTTCGCATCAGCGGTTGAAGATCGAGGGCTCTCAGATCGATTTGGAGAAGAGACGACGAGGGTTTCCTCCTGTGATTCCATGGCGATCTACCTTTTTTTATCCAGAGATTTGGAGAGATGAGGCGAGCGACTTTGGAAAAGATCCGACAAGATCGATTTGGAGAAAAGAGACGAGGGGCTTGGCACTGGAGGAGGGGGCTTGGCACGGGGATCGATGGTGATCGAGGGTGAAGGGAGACTTAAGGAAGAGGCCTCGACGGCGAGGGCGGAAACGTCGAAGGCAAGTATTTGACAGCGAGGTCGAGGGAGCTTCTGATGGCAGAGTCAATCGGAATAAACCCAGGCTTATTGCCCAAAGGAAAGCTGCTGATGGTGGAGTTGCTGGAAAGGACACAAATCCAAAGCAAAGGCCATGGAAGACTTGGTTTAGGAGATGGTGGTTTTGTATTTAATTTGGAATGAAGGAACAATTGTTTATTTGGATATCAATGGTGATGATGGATTTGAGCTCGGTGCAGTCTGCGTCGAAGAAGAAAAAAATCCGGTGGATCAATCAATGGCAACGGCGGGAAAAATTTACCTACGCTCTGATACCATGTTACAAATCATAGATTTGGGAAAAGAGGAAAATAATATTATTGATTCATCAAAATACAATATACAATATGTCTTTCTATAGCTAGCTCACAAGATGAAACCCTAATACGTAATATACATATAATACACATAAACCCTAATACAAAAGGATAAATACTAAATAATATAAAAGATGTGCATATCTTAATAACGACAATTTGGTTGGATATAGTTGAATCCCTATGCGGTTCCAACTACATGAAAATCTAAAAGCTGGTATTGGGTTTCTAGCAGTTGTTGTTCCAACACTTGGTTGGAATAACAACTTTGAGTTAAGAAAGTGTAGTTGCAACTATACTCATATTGAGCGCTTTTTCAACTACAGAATTGGAACACACATATAAGGGAAAATATAGGTATTTCATCCAACTATGTTCAATCAAACACAATTTTTTTGCAAAACATGTAGTTAGAATTATATTTTAACCGAACGAATGAATGATGTTGCAACCCCTGTAGTTGGATCATCCAGTTTGCTTTCCAAAATTTTCTATGAATGTTGGTTTTTGGTTGGATAATCAATTTTTTATCAAGTTATTTGCTCTCTGAATAGCCGATGAGTGTGTTCCTTCTTAATCTTAGGGCATCTGTGCATCTCCATAATATCTTGTTTCTGCGTCTTTGTCTGAAGTTTATAACATGGACGGAAATGCCATTCTGTAGTTCAGAGGAAAACTCGTCACTTAATAGCCTTAAGCAACAAAAAAAGCACTCGTCCTTTAAAGAGTATTATATTAACTATGCGTTGAATGAGGAGGCCTATTAAGGCTGCTATAATTGATGTTTAATGACGAACACTAAATAGCTGTCTAGACATGATTTTTTGTTCTACTTTTGCTTTTATATCGTCTCGTGAAATTCTTGTCTGTAAAGAAAAAAGATGTATAATGTAGTTCAAAAGTAGGCACAGCAAAGTTTTTGTTGACGGCGTATGCGAAATCATGAAACTTATTAGGATAGACAAATCTGATTATGAGAAATTGGAGAGAAAAATAACAGGAGTGATTGCATTCATTATCATTGTTACTAGAAACTAAATTTTTCTGTCTTATTGGGCACATCAGATGGCTCAAGTCCAAGAAATCCCAAAGCCCACGGATGATCTTCATCAGACCGTTGACTCTCCCATGGCTCGTACAGCCTCCACCGACTCACCTCATCAGAGATCCAACGATCCCACAAGGAAAGCAAGCCGAACAAGTGGGGGGTATGACCGCAGCGTCGAGCAGTCTCCGCTTCATCGTAATCACGCAAAGGCTTCTGGGGTCGCCCCAAACACCCCGGGAAGAATCAAGACAAGGGCTAGTGCTCATGGAGATGAGTCGGTATAATACATAACTATTTTTTCTTATTATCCATTTCGCATGTTATAGACATGTTTATACTTTACCCATGTGTTTGACATTGAAATCAAATGGTCAGTGCTATTAAGAATAAGATATAGATTTAGATTTAATTAGATCGGTAAGATTTAGATTTGATTAATGGAGAGAGAATAATGGAGCTTCCTCTTATGGCAATAATATATATATATATATATAGAGAATAATGGAGGAAAGATGCCATAGAAGGGAATTTCCTCTTATGGCGTCAAAAAAATACGCCCTCCTTCGTGTTTTCTGACGATCGGAATCCATCATCTTCATCGTTATCATCTAAAATGTGGGTACGCCAAATTTCATGTGATCCTACAACTTTTTCACCGTTGAATTAGTGGGTTCAAAATTAACGGTTTACCGACAATAGAACATTTTACATTGCTAAATCAACGGTGAAAAAGTTGTAGAATCACATGAAATTTGGTATACCCACATCTTAGATGATAACGATGAAGATGATGGATTCCGATCGTCGGAAAACACGATGGAGGGCGTATTTTTTCGACGCCATAGGAGGAAATTCCCTCCTATGGCATCTTTCCTCCATTATTCTCATATATATATATATATATATATATATATATGAAGTAGAGGAGATTTTCTAGCTACCTCGTAATTTTCCCTAATTCTCTGATTACTTGGTATCAGAGTAACCCTAGCCATCACCCCACTGGCCCTCACGCCCTCGCCCCTCTTCCAACCACGCCCTTCGCCCCCTCTTCTTCTCTTATCCAATCTAGATCTAGTCTTCGCCATCACCGCATCTCCACCGACCCGGAGCCCATCACCGTTTCCCCATCTTCGCCGCCCCAGAGCCCATCACCGCCACCACATCGGTAGCCATCACCGTCACACCATCAGCAACCATCGCTGCCTCACCATGACTCCATAAGCAACCTTTTATAACAAATCTGTGAAGATTTGGAGGAGGTGATTCGGTAGAGTGATCATAAGATTTGGTGAAGAGATGGAGTTGAAGACATAAGATTTGGTGAAGAGATGGAGTTATCTGACAGAGATGGAGTTGTAGACTCTCTTTGGCCTTGAAAGAAAAAAAATTATTGGATTTGTGTTGGTGTTTCGGGATAATAAAAACAAATGTCGTTTTGCTGATTATTATGAAGTTGTTAGCACTCTTTGATCATGAGTGATAAAGAGAAAGTGTCTGAAGGATACACTAATGTTTCGTATTTTAATTTTATTACAAGAACCCGATTGAACACCGGCATCTATCCTCGATGGAAATATGCTGTAGAAATATTTGTTAAGGAGCGTAGGTTAATAAAGCATCTCATTGAACCGCCTCCTTCTGAAAACTGGGTATCACATGATGCCATGTTGCATCGCTTGATGACTAAGGCCATGGAGAAGAGACTGTGTTGCAAGTATTCAAATACTCAACCGCTTACCCTATTTGGAGTTATCTGACAAAGATATTTGAAGGGAAATTTAATGCTAACAAGGCTTTTGATGATTGGAGAGCTCTAAATAAACTTGAGCGAGATAACAAATCTCTCCTTTTATTATGGTGAAATCAAGAAGCATGAAGCAGAATTCCTTTCGATTTATCCTATAGGTAGTGAAGAGAAAGGAGGGAAGACATATCATGATCATATAATGGTGATGACATTTCTTGCTAGTCTTGGTCCTGAATTTGATAGTATACGTCCATAAATTTTAGGAGGATCAGAGGTTCCCTTTCTCGCGGATGCTTATAGGGCTGTTCTTCATGCCTATCCTTCTTCTGTCGTTGAAGGTACTATTGATCCGTTGCAAAAGACGGTGAAGAAAAATCTGTCCTTGTTTCTTCTTATGGTGGTAGAGAATAAGGTGGAGGTAGTACACGAGGACATGGTAGAGAAGGTCGAGGACCTTTTGGAGGAAGGGTGCGAGGAGGTGATCGTTTCTTTTCGTATTGTGGAATGACTGGCCACACTAAGGATACTTGCTATTCTCTTCATCCGGAGCTCCGATCTCAGTGGGCTGCTAGAGCAGCCACTTCTGACATGACACCAGCCACTTCTACTTCTCATGGTGCTTCTGGACTTTCTGATCAGAAGATATTGCAGCTTAAGTCTTTTCTTGCAGGATCTATTTTCTCGAGCTCCACTTTTGTTCCGTGTAAAGGTAATACATGTCTTCTAACCTATACACCTCTACCCGTACACCTCCATCCTTATGGATTATTGACTCAGGAGTATCAGATCATATGACTGGAATATCAGATGTTTTCTCCTCGTCTAAAATTTCATATACCGGTGATATTACACTTGTAGACGGTTCAAACTCTAAAGTAGAGAGCATTGGTCTTATTTCTTTTACCCCATCACTGTCTTTATCATCAGCATTATATGACCCTTCATTTCCTTTTAGTCCGATGGCTGTAAGTAAATTTGTTCATGCTTTGAATTGTTCAATGACATCTTCTCCTTTTGATTGTGTCATGCAGGATCTGAAGACGGAGGAGGTGGTTGGTTTAGGACGTGAACTTATAGGACTTTATTACTTTGATGGACAACTATCAAAAGTTGGTTGCTCAACAAATAGTGATCTACCGGTTAACCACTGTCGCTTAGGTCATCCTGGTCTGTCTACTTTACAGAAATTAGTTCTCTCCTTATCTAGTTCGTTATCGTTAGAGAGTGTCACTTATGAGATGGGAAAGCAAACTTGTGCTTCCTATCAGTCTAGAGTCAATCGTGCTGAAAAACTGTTTGATTTAGTGCATTTTGATGTTTGAGGGCCATGTCCCATTATGTCAAACCGTGGTTTTCGATATTTTATTATTTTTATTGATGATTACTCTTAAATGACATGGCTATATTTGTTGAAATCTAGAACTAAAGTCTTTGATACCTTTAAATCATTTGTTACTGAGGTGCAAAATCAATTTGGTATTAAGATCAAAACTCTGGGAAATGATAATACAAAGGCTTACTTTAATAAAAAGTTTACTCGGTTACTTGACAGCTTTGATATTATACATCAGTCCTCATGTCTCTATACATCTCAACCAAATGGTGTTTCTGAATGAAAAAATAAATATCCGTTGGAGGTCACACATTCTCTTTTGTTTTATATGAATATTTCTAAACGTTTTTGGGATGATGTCGTTCTCACCGCTTGCCATTTTATCAACCGTCTACCAAGTTCAGTTTTAGGGGGAGAAATTTCAATCTCTATTTTATTTCCCTCTAAACCTTTATTTCATCTTCCTCCACGTGTTTTTGGTTCTGCTTGTTTTGTCCACAATCATTAACCTGGCTTATCAAAGCTCGATCCCAAGTCCATTCAGTGTGTTTTCTTAGTATATCCAAAGAGTCAAAAGTGATACAAGTGTTATAGCAAATAACTCAATAGAGTCTTCGTCTCTGCTGATGTGACCTTTCATAAAAGTACCCCTTTCTTTGGTACTAATGCAATACTTCAGTCACTTAGAGAGGATTTTCCTATTAATGAAAATGGTGGTCTTGTTATTGAATCTTCTCTAGCCAATCTTTATGTCTCAGCGGCAACGAATACTTCTGAACTAGATGATCATTTAATTGAGCAACCAACTCAGGTGTAAGAAAACAAGGAAGATGGGCCTTCAGTCATTGAAGAACTTATATCCGATTCAGACTCGGATCCGATTCAGACTGATCTTGATCTTCCAATTGCCCTTCGCAAAAGTACCCGTACCACTAAGCCTCTTTATTCTCCATCATATTATATCATATATGCTAGACTTTCTTTCTTGTATAAAACATTTGTTGTTGCTGTTGATTCCTATGCTATTCTTTCTTCTACATCTGATGCTCTGGCTCATTCCGGATGGTGAAAAGCCATGGATGGAGGAAAGGAATGGAAGAAAAAATGTTGGTTTTACATTTGAATGATACGTGGAAGCTTATCCAGTTGCCTATTGGAAAGAGAGCAGTTGGTTGCAAATGAGTATATATCATAAAGCTTAATCCAGACGGCTCATTGGCTTGTTTGAAGGCCATACTTGTTGCCAAGAGCTATTCTCAGACTTATGGAGAAGATTATGATGAGAGCTTTTCTCCTATGGCAAAGATGTTGGTACGGTTATTCCTATCACTTATAGCCACATACAATTGGCCGCTACATCAGCTTGATGTGAATAATGTATTTCTTCACTGTGACTTGAAAGAGGAAGTATATATGGAGCAACCGTCTGGTTTTGTTGCTTATGGGGAGTTTGGTAAAGTATGCAAACTTCAGAGATCTTTATATGGTCTCAAACAGTCTCCGCGTGCTTGGTTTGGGAGACTAACTAATGTTGTTCAAGCATTCGGGTTATGCAGAAGCAACAATGATCATTCAGTTTTCTTCAGAAATCGAGGAGGCTGCAGGATTTTGATGGTTGTTTATGTTGATGATATTGTGATCATAAGCGACGATGCAAAAGGTATTATTGAGTTAAAAGCTTATTTTTAGAAGAAGTTCAGTACTAAAGACATAGGAGAGTTGAAATACTTCCTTGGCATTGAGGTGACCCGTTTTTCTCCTCAGGACAGTATCTTTGTAACTCGAAGGAAATATGTTCTTGATATGCTTAAGGAAGCAAAGATGTCACTGTAAGCCTATTGACTTGCCTATGGATCCTAATGTCAAGCTATATTCAGGGCAGGGGGATGCACTTTCCGATCTAGAACGATATCGTAGATTGGTTGGTAAGTTTAATTATTTGCCTCTAACAATACCGGACATCTTTTTTCCCGTTAGTATAGTTAGCCAGTTTATGGCGGATCCTAAAGATTTACATTGGAGTGCAGTGATGCATATCCTTCGCTATTTGAAAGCTACACCAGGGAAATGTATTATGTATAAGAACTTTGGATATTCTAAAGTTACAAAGTTTACAGATGCAGATTGGACTGGATCGCCAAGTGATCGAAAGATCAACCACATGTGTTTTGTGTGTTTGTTGGAGGCAATTTGGTCTCGTGGAAAAGCAAGAAATAGAATGTTGTCTCACGTTCAAGTGCTGAATCAGAATATAGAACTATGTCCAACACTACGAGTGAGCTAGTGTGGATAGTTTCTCTTCTTCGAGAACTTGGTTATCAATCTAAGGAGCCGGTAAAACTTTATTGTGACAACAAAGCTGCAATTTATATTGCCAACAATCTAGCTTTTCACGAACGAACAAAGCACATCGAAGTAGATTGCCATTTTATTCGAGAAAAGATTGGAGAAGGGATCATTGATACAGTTCACATGAAAACTGACTATCAATTAGCAGACGTATTCATTAAGCCTTTGGAAAGGAGTTGAGCGCAGTTTATTTGTACCAAGTTGGGCATGTGTGATATATATGTTTCAACTTGAAGGGGGTGTTAAGAATAAGATATAGATTTAAATTTAATTAGATTGGTAAGATTTAAATTTGATTAACTCTAGTTAGATTATTTGTATTTTATATTATTAGAAAAGCAATAATATATATGAGGTAACGGGGATTCTCTAGCTACCTCATAATTTTCCCTAATTCTCTGATTACACGATCATAGAAAAAAAAAGTTGTGTATAGATAACTATTAATGGGTAAACATCATGGAAATTGCATGAAAATCGGTGTACACATGTTTTAGGCCATGAAGATCAAGATGAACAGTGTTGATCATCCAAAAAATGATGGATGGTTAACTTTGTAAGACGGTACCTTGTTTCGAAGAATAAGGTGCCATCTTATAAATTTTAAACACTAACCTAAACTAATATAATGTTAATACTTGTTTTGTCAAATTGAAGCCTGATAGAGGCCCAGCGGTGCCAAAGTTTGGGGAGTGGGATGAGAACAACCCAGCATCGGCTGATGGTTTTACCGATATTTTTAACAAAGTGAGGGAGGAGAAGCAGACTGGGTCGGCAAAGGTTCCTCAGATTACAGATGATTCGATATATCTCAACAGTTACGGCCACGGCAGTAGTTACAAGTCATCTGTAAGTAGCCTTTCCATTGAAATTCACATTATGTCAACAAGTAGAGCAAATACATTACTCATTAATCTTCGATTTATTTCATTACTCGTTTTTTTTCGTGATCTAATTCTGGTGCAGAGCTGTTTCTGCTTCAACTGGTGCAAAAAATGAAGTTTGGGGAAAACAGTTATGTAGGTTGGCTTGTAAATATAGCCGAAGAAGGCTATTTATATGAGCTGCATCCTCTCTCCAAGTGCATTCTTTCTTGTGTCGTGGGGTGTGCGTGTGTGTGTGTGTGTTTTGTTGTAATAAACATGAGTGTAATTGCGTCGAGAAGAAAACTCGACTTTTCTATTTTTCCGCAACTACTACCGTCTCTTGTTAAGAACACGATCAGAAGCTAGATAAAAGATCAATTTCGGTGTTTTCTTATATCCATTTGCCTAAGAATTCATGCAAATCTTATTTTGGTTGGATTCGTCGGTCTCTTGAAGTGATTTGATAAGGTAAAAAGATCGCTGTTTGAATTTATAAAAAAAATTCCGAGAGTTTTAGTCTGGTGTCCAACTTACTGCACAGCTTGTTGTTATTATCAAGATAATTTGATGAGCAACATGTATTGATTGTTGTATTTGGATCTGCAAATTTGTCTTAAAGTTTTTGAGTTGGAAGTCCTTGGTCCGTACTTGGTAGTTAATCTACCCCCTCCGTCCCACTTTAATAGTCGTTTTGGCATTTCTCATACTTATTAAGGTGTTAAATTTTGACTGGTTCAATTTACTGCTATATCCCTAATTAAAGTAACCTCAATTACAAAATCCAAAATGCAACAAGTGACATGCATGGAATTTTAATGAAGGGTAAATTCGGTAATCAATTGATAAAGTAACCTCAATTATATAGAATGACTAGAATTGCGGGACAAAAAAATCTCAGCGACTGTTCAAACGGAACGGGAGGGAGGAGTTGTTTAGGAACCAGGAGGTTACAAATGTCAATCCAATACAACACTAGATTAAGAAGGTAGGGAGGGGGGTTACAAATGTCAATCCAATACAACACTAGATTAAGAAGATAGGGAGGGGGGTGGGGGGGGGGGGGGGGGGAACGGGGCTACATGCGGCGTAGGGAGGGTAATGGTCATGGATGAAAATGTCCCAAAGTCAAATGGGCGTTAATTATGTGTCAATGACATGACGCTTACATGGCAGACGGGTGTTAAGAGTAATCCATATATATGGTAAAAAAGATCAAGAGATTACGTGGCTTGCAGCGTCCTTGCGGGCCTCCCGCTACAGTGGCCTCGCCCATTCATGGATGAGGCCTAGGGTCTTTGCTACAAAATTGTCCTTGGGCCCCACGATACTGTTGCGGGGCCTGCAAGTACGGCCCCCTAAATGCCGCATATCAAACTTCAATAAAATTATACAACAAAGTGATTTTGACATAAACATAGGAGGTTGGGTGCTCGCTTGGCGGATAAGGTTTATGTAGAATCCTCATTTTAAATAAAATCGTAGAAGTAGCTTATCCACTGTCCGTGGTATGATACACGGACAGTTGAGATTTAACAAAAGAAAAATGATAACCTTAAAAACAGGAATTGGTTTTTCTTTTAAGCTCAAACGTCCGTGTATCACATCATGGGCAGTGGATAAGCTGCTTCGTCTATTTTGCTACAAACATCGATTCTACATGAACCTTATCCCTTGCTTGCGAGTGTGTGTGTGGGGGTTGGTGGTGGTGGGGGGGGGGGGGGGGGGGAGCTATGATGCTTATGGATTTATACTACTTCTTGTTTAGAAACTAATTTCCCCTATGACCTTCAAAGAAATTGTTGAAAATTTTGTACATCCAGACTCGTAGAGTTATGCAATGACACATGTTCAAAAGTTCAAATTAAAAAAATGAGTAATACTTTATCTACCCACTCGAAATCCTACCGCGATCTATTCAAAAGACAAAATGGTAAGACCAACAACACCTTGATGTTACAATCAATAAAGTGGGCTCATGTTGTCTGTCTCTTGGGTAGTTTTTAATAGATATTTACTTTTCTTACCATAATTTGTTAACCCAAAAGTTTACCAAAGAGACAAACACCATGGACCCAACTGTTTGACACTATTACCTAGGTGTTGTGGATCCCATCTTTTTGTTTCTTGAGTAGATAAATTGCGGATAGGAAACGTATTGCTCTTTTCAATTCAAGTGCGTAGTGTAAGTATTTTACTAAAAAAATCAAGTGTATTTTCACTAAATTATGGCATGGAAAAACCATGTCGACTATAAAGTTTATCAAAAATATTTTTTAAAAATAATTCTGAATAAAATGTTATAAAAAATTATATTTGATTTTTTCAAGAATGAAACGTTCGTAGATTTTTAATGCAAAATATCCGTTCCACTTCCCTATGATCGGAAACTCAAACGCTTCTTCACGTCACCGCCGGTGACGTCACCCCCGCTTCCCTCGCCGACAAAAAAACTCCTTCCGTGTAAATTCAAAATTACAATTAAAAATTCCCCTCTCTCCTCTCTCTCTCTCTCTCTCTCAAATATTTCCATTTTTATTTCTTTTCCTTAATCAAAAAAAAATCCCTAAATAGAAATCAAAATTCCCAATCTCTTTGATCTCTCAACCCTAACCCTTTTCCCCTTCTTCAGGTGCGTTCTTTTCAATCCCTAGGGTTTTTTACCCCCAATTCATTGATTTCATCTCTAGCTGAGTTCGTAATTCTGTTAAAAATACGATCTTTTTGTGTTAGGGTTTTGGTTTCTTGATAATGTGGGATTAGGGTTTACGAAATTGAAAAGGAATCTGAGTGGTTTGAGGATTGCAGGTCTCTTAGAGAGAGAAAGATTAGAGATGGTTTTGAATGTGGACCTCAATTTTCCTCCTGCCGATGGAGCTTCTTCTTCTAGCAATCCTCAAGCTCCTTCAGCTGAGTCTAGTAAGGGTTTATTCGGTTCCCCAATCGATGTCGAAGCGATCGATGATGACGACGAGGTCCAGCTGCTGTCTTCGTCGGAAGCATTCCCTCAAGTTTGTTTCTTTTGCTCTTTGGTTCTTGGTTTTCTTTTAATGCTAAACTTGTAATGTTTTGATAATACCTTTTTGTTTTAGTGAATTGCTGCAAGAAATGTTTCTTTGAAGTCGAAATAGTATTAGCTTTACGACATATTGAATCATTTTGGTTTTATGATTGTTGTATGGGACGCACCAGTCTAGGAGGCGGCGTCGACAGGCAATAGACCTCGAAGTAGCTGTGGAGATTCCTCCTGAGCAATCAGGTTTAGTTTATTATTTACTTACAAAATCGAATTCTGCCAGTATATGAATAGCTCAGTCTGATGTCCTGCGTGTTTTCTAAGAAGTTGTGCAATGCTATAATGTTTGTAACAGTCTATATTCTGTAAATGCGCGGTTGGAATGTTGTATTTGTGTGTGGATAACTTTCGTTTAAAATGGTTCCTGCATTATCATACATTTTGAAGTCATGCTAAGCCTATATTCTTATACATGTGCTTTCTCGGTTGGACGACTTTAGCAACATGTCGAATGAAGTTTCTTTAATTTATTTTGCCTCTTATTTTAAACTTAGTCCATAGACTAATTTCTCTTAGTAACTCATTTCTCAATCATAATAGATGTAGATATGGGTTTTCTCATTGCGGTGTTTTCGTTCTTGCTATTGGCATGATTCTAAATTTAGAGGTAGTAATTCTATGCAAACATGAGAGCACCCATCACCATTTAAAATAGACGGGATACAAATGCTGCTGAACAATGTTTCTCAGGCAGCAAGTTCAATTATATTTCAATACTTACAATTATGTGATAGATGGCATGTCAGTGTCACGAAACCATGAATAGTGATATTGATGTTGGTGTCACGTAATCTTAGGTACTTCAGATATCACTTATTTTCAATTGGGGTGCTTTCATCTATATATCAACTATTGACATTATTTATAGTTGCTGTTGTTTTGTAAATCGGATTTTGGAGCCCGCCTGTTATTTGAATAAAGATACCTTTTTCCCCAAATGGACAGGTTTGTTTTGTTTTCATTATTTGATTGCCACCATGTAGTATAAAGAAGCATGTAGTGAGGCCGGGGAACCTCTCTTTTCCATGAGCAGGTTGAGAACTCTTAATAATATAAATTTTCATCAATTCTGCTACAACCAACTAATAAGTTAAGTTCATTGAGTATCAGAGAGACAGAGAAGTCAAGGAAGAAAAACTCCCATGTCAGGCAGCTATTAAGTTTATCGGGAGTACCCTTCACATGTATAGTACTCCCAATAAGACACAACCTTAAAAGATTCTCTTTTATCATTCTATTGCTGTGCATTTATACTCCAAATTAAACCCTGCCAATTTGAGTTTGCACTTTTCATGGTGCATACAAAATCTTTCAAGACAAAAATTAAAGTAATCTTCACTTGAAAATTTAATCACTTCAAAGTCCTTTTGTTAGATAATATTATGATATCTTGAGGATGGTGTAGATGTAGGTTTAGGATGTATAATTAAAGTTTTGGGTTTTATTTGGTGGGATAAACCATGGTTAAAAGAGGCTAATAGCTGATAACTTAGTGGCACTATAGAATATAAAGGAAGGGAGCAGCAGAGGATATGAGAGCTTGAATTTAGGGTTCGCACATACATGATAAGAATCAGGAATAAGCCTCTCACTAAACCTTAATTTAGGTGTTCTGTACTCTATTCCTCCCTGTCTAATCTGTTATTGACAGTCATAGCCGCTTTATCTAGTTTATCTTCGAAATCAAAAGAAATGCCTTAACTCTAGATTTAAAACTGGAACTACTCTAATTTGGTATTAGAACACATCTAGCTTGATCTTTTCCTCTCTTCATATTTTAATTCTGTACAATGACCTTGGGATCCTTGGTTGTAAATTACATCAAATTGTTAAGTCCGCCAGACATCCAGAGCAGTTGATTGAAGTCTTGGGTACTAATGATGTTGAAGCATATTTGTAAAAAATATAAGCTGAATTAAGGTGTAAGATTAAGATAAGATATATCTGCGTGAAATTTAAGCAGGAAGTAAATTTTAGAGGCCAAACAGATATATTTTTCATCCAGGCTTTGCTCTAGCCTTAAAACTCTAGCTTCCGATTGACGTCTCGCATCAAATACACAACATATTAAAGAAATGAAATTTAAAATTTTTCTCGTTTAGATTAAGTTTCAATGATATTTTATGAATCTGTTTATTTTTTTCAATGCGATCCTCACAGGACTCAAACCTGTGACCTCCTACATTGGAGAGGAAGTTTCATGGCTGAAGCTATGCTCCTTTGCTTATTGTCTGTGTATACTAAAAACATGTTGTCTTTATCCCACAATGTTGCGTATAATTTCTTTACGTAGGTATTGCTTGATGCACTTTCTAAGCCTTGTTCTTTTACTACCATGCAGATTAAAAGAAATGAAATAGGGTTTAAGCCTTGTTATTAATATAAGAACAATAAGCTTGAAAGAGGGGTGAAACTATGAATAAGCTTTAAAAGGGGGCGTAAACTGTATTTTTGTCTGTTATTAGTCCTGATTATTCTGCTTGCCTTTTTTTGTTCTTGTATACATTTCTTCGTCCATCTGATAACATGCGAACCTTTGTGTATATAGGGGTCAGTTTAGAGGCTCCAGCGGCTATATTATTATCTCTCGGTAGTCACGGCAATCATGAAAACAGCTCAACAAGTAGGGCCAATCTTCATACTCAGCTGTATTTTGATTTGGAAGAGGATGGTAACACTGAGGTAAGGAGTTTATTTCTGCCCTGCTATCTTTATTTCTATTAGTTTACAACATTTTTATCTCAACACACGTGGGTCCGTGCACACCCACACATGATCTTAACATGTCTCTGGAGTTGTGCTTTCTCATGTAATGTGTTAAATGGAAGTCACTTTTAGGTTAGACCGAATTGTATTACTTGCTATCAAATCCAATTACCTTGGTCTAAGACTTTTGCATCTACTCATACACAAGGAAGATTGATGATCTAGGTTTGATTTTTTCAGTTAAAACTCCAATTTTCATTGTTTTTGCCAAAACTCCGAAATTAGCTAGGCTTAGGAAAACAAGCCCCGCGTCCGAATCATGATTTTGCAGGGTTTGTTAATCTTATATTCATTGTTGATCTTTTATCTACTTCTTAGGGTGGCATTGCATTTGTTCCTTATTAAGTGCTGGACTCAGGTCCTTCATTCACATAAGCAAACTTTCTAACGAACGACTAAGCATATAATAACCTCCTTATGGAACTCCATTTTCCCATATAAAAAAAACAAGTGTTTCTCCTTTAGCCATGATCATTGCCACTCTTAGTAAGGTTAGTTCGATATCTACTTGGAACATGGTTGTTGATGTTTAAATAGATTATTGATATCTGGTATGAAGTATTTAGTTATGTGCTTGGCATTTGGTATGAATGGATGAGCTTGTGTTCCATATTTAGACCCAAATAAGAAATAATTACTTTGAGATATATCATATATGTAGTCGCCCAGCTCTCTAAGGCCCTGAGTTCCTGATAATTTCATCATGGAGATGAGTTATTAAAATTTGAAATGAAGGTAAGCACTTGCCCCCAGGTAATTCCTTATTTACCTATAGCTGTTTTTTCACCAATAATAAACTTATTATTTAATTAAAAATAGTTATCATCTTTGAAGCAATGCAGGCAATCATAATTTTTTAAGTTTGAGACCCAGGGCCTATTTGGAAAAACTTGCTTCCAATAAAAAATTATGATACTGAAGTAGTTGTTGTTTGCTTCCAATAAAAAGTTATGAGTTTGAGATGTTCTTGTGTACTGAAGTAAGGATACATTTTTTACTTTTTACATGCTTGTAACATAGTTCTATACTTGTGCGATGGTTGAAGGGTACTTTGAATTTATTCTGTTCCGAGCCCCAAATCGTGATGCCCCTCTCACCACCGCCGCTGCCGCTGTCGCCGCCTCCAAAAGAACCAACCTTCAGCTGCCCTCTTTGCATGGACCCGATAACGAACCCATGCTCGACAGCCTGTGGCCATATTTTCTGCAAGAGTTGCATTGAGGCGTCGCTAAAGGCCTCTGTGAAAGCCAAAAAAGGAAAGATTTGCCCCTCGTGCCGAACTAAGCTTCCTGCTAAAAAGTGCTACCACCGTGTTTACCTCCCCAGCGCTGAGTGATCGAGGCAATGCAATAATCCCCCCTCCCCCCACACCCGGCCATAATATTGTCATGACTCGTGGAAATTGACTTTAGATAAATATTATAAAAAAAGGAATTACATGTGTTGGTTAGAGTCGGTTTTGGATGTTTTGGTTTTCGAATTGTTCATAATAGTAGAAGGAACAACCAAGCGTTGAAGCAAAAGCTAAATGCAATGCAATTAGTTTTTCCTTTACATTGATGTCTAAATTGTTTGTGGTTATACAGTTTTATAGTGAATTATGGAGCATCGAATTGAAATTTTAATGAAGAATCGTCATGTGTTGTTCGCATTGACTTTTGGATGCTTTTGAAGTACCTACATTCGTGAACATTATCGAACTTTTTTGTATTGGAAACCTCTATTGTTATTCACTTTAGATCCGTATAACGATCCCTATAATGATGCTGTATACTCTATCAAATGATAATAATAAAGTGTGAATGTAATTGAAACAAAAAGCACTGAAAATGTTTATATCAAGGACATTTAGAAAGTTTTTATGTGCTCTCTTTTCTGTGCACAGTAGAGTAGCTGTTTTTATCCACATGTGCTCTCTTTTCTGTGCCATATGTGCCACCTTGTGAGCATTGCAAGTTCTCGTGAATCATATCCAACCATATCTTCATACCTTGGAATGTTGCAGTGTACCATGAATACCACACTATCCACTCCATGAATCGTGCCAATTCTAGTAAATCGGCGAGGTTCAACTCCTGTTTACATCAATCATGTGACTGTCTATTGTTCAGAAACGAAAATTAGCGTTGGAACACACCCGGACAATTTTTAAAAAAAAAATGGTGTAAATACATGCACAATTTGGATTCTTACTTCGGTGCATCTAAATTTTGTGAAAGTTCAGCTCGATAGGCGTAAAATTGACAATGATCGATAATGATATATCCAATTAAACGTGTAGGTCAATTTTTAACAAAGTTGTTCAAATTCTCCCCCCCTCTCTCCCCCGTCTCTCTCCCAGCAAAACAAATTGCCTTTTGATCCAACAGTGGAAGATAAGGAGAGGCTTGGTACGTCTATAGCCTTAGGAAGAATCCAAAATTCACACGAAAAGATACCCATGTGTTCTGACACAAAATATTTCCAGGAATTTCGGATCCCCCAGCATCAAATTATCTCAATTCATGATAATCTTATTCCCACTCAAATAGATGTTTATTCTTATATTACCGCTTAACACATCTAGTGTTATGATTGTTATCGGTCAGCCTTCCGCTGTCCGGCCGCCCGCTGCTGCCAGTCGCTCATAACCCGTCTGTCGACCATTGCCGCCAGATGCCTCTTGCCAACGTCCAGTGCATGCTGTCAGTGTTGTCCCATCGTCGCCGGCGTTGCTCATCGACACCGTCTGCCACCCTCCGCAGACATCAACCGTTGCCGTCCTCCATCGCGGCGGCTCGATGCCCGCCACTGCCACTCGTCACACGCCATTGATCTCCCTCGTCGACCGTCACTGTAACCGTCCATTGCCCTGCTAGAGCCATCCTTTTCCCTCCACCATTGACCGCCAAGCAAGGTGTCACATGCTGCTGCTCACTCGTCGTCTTTGCCATCTGGCAATTGTCGTCCTCAGTCGCTGTTTAGCATCTTTTTTATCGTCCTCTCAACAATCACAACCCCCACTATTCGACACTGTTATGCACATATATTATATATTGACAACAATGATCAAAATGTACCAATCACCGGTAATGGAACATTCCCTCAAATCATGTGTGGATCACATTCTTAGAAATGTATGGACTACCGGTGACTTTCCACTAGGCCTGGCTAACGAGGCAAGTTTACTGCGACTCGCCTCTCTGCTGACATGGACGAATCGGCGAGTCCTCCTCTTCTGGACGAGTTGGGCGAGATGAGTAGGTTCTCAAAATTCTGGATGTTGCCTCGCTAGAGTTCGCCTCGCCTAACTCGTCCCTCGCCTCGTCAACTGGCGCGCTAACTCGTCCTGACTCGTCTCGTCTTGCCGACTCGCTCTAACTCGTCTCAACTCGTTCGTCAACTCGCCTCGAAACCCACCTCAACGGTCGGCAACGATTAGATTCTAAAAGAATCGCTTCGCCTCGCCTTGAAACTCACATCCAGCGGTCGATATTCGTCTTGCCTCGCCTCGCCTCGAAAACCCCATCCGACGGTTGGAATCGCTCGTTTCTAGACGAGTTGACTCGCGTCGCCTCGCCTCGTAACGTTTGAAATTTTTATTAAAAAAATTAAAAACCCTATAAATACAACCCGCCACCATTTCTTCTCATTTCAAATCTATTTCTCTCAAAAAAAAATCCATCTCTCACTCTCAATTCCCAACTTTCAAGTTTTGAAGAATTGAAGCTCCGACTTCGATTTTGCGACGCTCTGACCGTATTATTCTACTCTACTGCTCTTCTGCTCAATGGCTTCACTATACCGTTTTAGCTATTCTTGTTTATTATTTTCATTTTATTAGCTCTGTTCCTAGGATTAAATTGGCATCACCGGTGTTGTAATATTTAGTAATTAATTTTTTATTTAGTTAAAAAATTATATTGAGGGTTTATTTGATACGCATCACATCCAAGTTTTTAATCCTGAATTAGAAACACAAGTAGAAGGATCCACACCTACATCTAGAATAGCTAGAAAACATGCGTTTAGTAGTAATATTTGGGAACACTTTACAAATGAATGTAGGGAAGATGTTAGATACATGATATATAAATATTGTGGCACTGCATATAAACATAAGGAAGATACCGGCACTGGTACTTTACATAAACATGTAAAAAAACATTTAAACAGTACGGCCGGTTTCTCCTCCACACAATCACAAATTAATTTCTCCGGTGAAGGTCTTTTTCAATATAATTATGATTTAAATGTTGAAGAAATGACAAGATTTGTTATGGCAGATGAACTCGTTTTCGGACTTAGAGAAAACCAGCTTTCGAGCAGTACGTTCAAAGGGATTACAACTGGGATACAAAAAGGTTCTGAGGACTACGCTTAAAAGTCGTTGTTTTAGCCTCTATAACGAAGGTAAACATGTATTAATTGCTACTCTTGCTTCTTTAGATACTAGTATTTCTTTAACTTCTGATATTTGGACTGATAGAAGGGAACTTCCCTAGATTTGTGTTACTTCATATTGATAGATTCCGACTGGTATTTGCAAAAAAGAATTATTGTTTTTAAACAGTTTCAATTTCCGCATAATGCTTTTAATATATCTTTTGAAATTAGATCTGTTTTTTAAGAATATCATTGTGTAAATAAAAAAAATCTATTTCTTTCGATAATACTAGCAACAATAATTCTGTTGCTGCTGAACTTATTAGGTTGTGCATACCAATTTGCAATGGTCACTTTTTCATATTAGGTGTGCATGTCACATACTTAATCTTACTGTACATGACACATACCAAGTATGTTCAAATATTCAAACAATTAAAAATGCATGTATGTTTATTAAAAATTCTGGAAAAAGAAAATCTGAATATAAAGCTAGATGCCAAGCTACAGGATTTAGGCCGTCTCTTAGAAAAAATATTTCTGCTAAGTGGAATAGTACACATGACATACTTCGTACTGCATCAAAGACTAGCAGAATTATTAGTAGCATATAGAATGGGCCAATGCATGTAGAAAACCACTTAACAGATGATCATTGGGAGGTTGCAAAACTTTTCAAAGATTTTCTTATGAATTTTAAAATAACAACCGAACATTTTTCTGCTAGTTATAACCCCACTTCTCATATTATTTTTTCTGAATTATATAATATAGCTCAATATTTTTCTAATCATATTAGAAATGAGATACTTCAGCCCGTTATACTTGCTATGCTAGCTAAGATTTCTAAATATTACGTTGAAATTCCAATTGTTTACTGTTTGCGTTCGGTAATGGACCCTAGAATTAAATTAAAAGGTCTGTAGGCTCTTTTAAATGGGTTATATAGATGCATGCGGCATACTATAGATATTGATGCTTGTATTAATACCGTTAAAAGCACTTTAAATGAAGTGTTTGATTTATATGTGTTAGTTATGTATGTCCTAAAGACCATTATTGTATATTATAGTGGATGCTTGGACATATGTATATAGAGAACGGTCTTGCTCGATATGATAGGTAGCTATCTGATTTGTCTTTATCTTAACATGTGTATTTCTTCTAATTTGCTATTTCATTGATACATGTTGATAAAGCCCTTAGAATATTTGCTTGACTACCAGAATTGTGATAGAGATCACATTAGTGGGGCCTGATTAGTCTATAAGAACATCCTTAAGTGTTCCTACTCGAGAGAATATCAAGACAGGACATAGATATTTCAGAGTAGACTAGTGTATACGTTTCTTGACCCTGTATGGGGTGATGGTTAATCTCACAACCATTGGTGTTTGACACCAAAAATTGTATACAGGTGCTCATTGGAGACTAAGTGCACCGAACAGACTCGCCGAGAACTCCCAGATGGTACCATACCTATCGTTAGATAGCAGTTCTCTGGTGACACTGGTACTGGTTAGTCTATAGACTTGAGATTGTCATAGTGTCTTGTGTGGTTCTCACTATGCTTAGATTACTTCCCTACCATGTCTCGATTGAGTCGTGCAAATAGGTAGTGGTTGGGTACAGTCCCGAATCACATGGAGGTAGTGAGCGATAAGAGGGGTTTCGTCTCTCCCGGTATTGGGAGTTGATGTTGTGCTATGCACGATTGGTTATAACTGCAAGTCCCTGGTCAGGACTGATGAGATTTACTCATAAGTGTTATCGGTCGATTGGTTATAAGCCACACATCAGCATGACTTATCTGACGATACCACCCCCAGACCTGATATGCAATATATTAGACGAAGAGACCGAACTGTACGGTAAGTGTTGCTTTTAAGCTCTGTTGAATTTCGGACAAGCTAGCTTGTTGATATTCCTATTCGTTCTATACCTGGATAGTCATTACGTACAGTTAGTGCCACTGACATGCCTGTAGGTATTTGAAATGATCATTACCTACTGCCAGCGTATTGACAAGTATTTAAAGTCTCACACCGATATTTCCTAGCACAAGCAAAACGAAGTAGGGCATGTATAGCGATATGTGCGGGGGTTCGATTAAATACGGGTATATGATACCGTATTTTAATCTAGCGTTATTTAATATTAGCCAAATTATTAAATCAAGTGTTGATTTAATAATTATATATATATATATATATATATAACTAATATTATGCTCACTTTATTTTTCCTTCTCTTTATATATTATTTATATATGATATAAATAATATATATCATTTGTCGTGGTTGTATATACACATTAGATATATGTATAAGAATCACATAGGATTCAAAGATAAGGTTAAACATACTTGCTCATTTAAATAAATGAATTAATGAGTTATTTGTTAAAATGGTGTATAATATAAATGACTCATTATGATTTATTATTTAAATAAGTTATGATAATTTTGTTCTCATCTTAAGGATCCTTGGCCATTTTTATCTTCATCTTCTTCCTCTTGATTTATTTTTCATGCAAAAATAAAATAAAAGAAAAGAAAAATAAGTGAGCAAAAAACCTACTTCATCAATCTAAACTATATTAGCAAATTAGTTTAGTTTGTTTTCTTCACTACTAGATTGTTTAGTGAAGTGAGAGTTTGTGTTAGTGTTATCTCAAGATGGATCATTGTTGACCTAGGGGTTCATCAACCTATCTTGCTCAAGAATTCAGGTGGAGCTTTAGAAGACGTAGGACACGCTATAAAGGTTGTAGTTCCATCCGAGTAGTTAAAAAGCTCTCCTTTTTGTTGTCAAGTTTAATTTTTCAGTATTATGGTTTGTGGAATTTTTGCTCTCTAGGTTTTTTGAAAACCATTCTAGCTTACTTCTAAATTCAAATTAAAGTGTTAAAACTCCATCAATATGTTGCATGATCTTCTGCTGGTAGAAATACTAGCATACCGGCCGCAGCCAGTTCACGTGCTTCGACTCTGGCCTTTGCACTTATTCAACAGTCGAAAAAGGTGTACGAGGCCCCGTAGCCTTATCATCGTCATCTTTAAATGAATTAACAATATATTTACAGACCGAGTTAGACGTAGATTATACTATAGATGAGATTGATGTTTTAACATGGTGTGGAAAAGTCATGGACATTTGTATCCGGTACTTTCTACTATGGCTCGTGATTTAGTAACCATTACAGTGTCTACGGTAGCGTTTGAAAGTGCTTTTAGTACAAGTGATAGGATATTAAGCGAGAAAAGATACAGTTTGGTATACGACACCATGGAATGCGTGATTTGCTCGCAAGATTGGAAAGCAGCAGCTGTCAGGAAACAAAATGCAATTAATTTGGACTCGGATTATTTAACCTGAGGAGCTTACAGGATCGAACGAGACCAACACCGAAGGAGGAACCACAACCGGCGGTGGCGAGTAGTAAGTAGGAACTGTAATAGTAAAAAAAGAACTACGCCGACCTTATTCCTTTTCATTGAGCTCAATATTTGGGAGGGATACGTAGGCAGCCCGAATGGGTTCGATCTCTAATGTAAAAAAATAAATTGTATTATTTAATTGTAATTTAATTTATGTTAATAAAAAATTTAGTTCATTTTACATTTAGGGTAAATTGCAAAAATGTACCCATGAATTTTCACGTTTTTTGCAATTGATACCATGAACTAATTTTATAGCAGATTGCCACCATGAACTACCACCTCAAGTTGCAAATTATTACAATTTTATGCGATTTCATGGTATCAATAGCTAAAAAAATGAACTGCAAAAGAAAGTTTATGGTATCAATCGCTAATCATATATGAAAGTTTATGCTATCAATCGCAAAAAACGTGAAAGATCATGGGTACAGTTTTGCAATTTACCCTTTCATTTATTATTAATTTTAAGGATTTTTTTATATAAAAAAAAACCAGAGTTAGACGAGTCGACTTGCTCGCTGATAATAAAAACTTATTGATAAAATTATAATAACGTAAGTACACAACTCGTTTGTAGAAAGCGCGCAAGTACGGGTCGATTCCACAGGGAAGACTGATAGTTAATTATTTACTCAATCAAATTAAAAATAAAAATTTAGTTTTTATACTTAAAAATTAAAAAGATGATTTTTACCATTTTAAAATTAAAATAGCAAATAAGATTAATTAAATTTAATGATAAAAGGGCATACCTAGGTTGTTGAATTCTCTAGACTAGTTATAAAGCAAAATCTGCATAAATCATAATCTTAAAGTACATATGATCTAATTTGAAAGTATAGACTATATGGATTTTGATCCTATATAACCTATCAAGCTATCTAGTTCGTAAGTTTAAAAAAACACGATTTTTAATATTCTAATTCAAGTTAAACCTAAATATGATTTTACCCATCCTAAGTATAAGCTATGAGCACTGCTAAATAACCTATCAAAGATAGAAAAATCAATCTATATTCATGCTACATTTATCTTTTAAGTGCATTTTTTTAGAACAATAATTTATACGATTAACCTTTCTACTAGTCTAGGTTCATCGTACCCTAGGCATGTTAATATTTAGCTACTCATACTAAAATTAATGACACAAGAATTGCATAAATTAAAAAGAGGAAACATAATTAAAAATAAAAGCAAGTGAAAAAAAGAATAAATTTCAAAAAGTATAAAAATAAAAATACAAACTTAAGGATTTGATCTTCTACTCCACCATGCATGAAAAGAAAAAAATTATATTTCTTTCGGTGGCTAAAAACTAAACCTAAGATAGAAAATGGCTCTGTTATTTTCAGAGACCTTATATTTATAGAGTTACATCAAAAAATCCTAAATCTAAACAAATAAAAACCACACATTAAATTTCGACTGTAGATCTTGATTTTTAGCCGATAAA
The DNA here is from genome assembly GCA_030015575.1 of Agapanthus africanus. Classification (NCBI taxonomy): domain Eukaryota; kingdom Viridiplantae; phylum Streptophyta; class Magnoliopsida; order Asparagales; family Amaryllidaceae; genus Agapanthus; species Agapanthus africanus. The sequence continues at coordinate 399,984,025 of CM057349.1, read as the reverse complement.
TCGTGGTGGAATTTTATCTGTTTTCCTTCAATTTTTTATGAGATCTTCTGATTTGATTTGGATAGTTTTGATCACATAAAATCTAGAGTATCTTTATATCTCTCTGCAGTTATGTGGATGCTCAATTTTTAGTTATATGTATGCCCTAGAGGCCACTATTGTACAATGGATGTATATTATAGTGGATGCTTGGACATATATAGAGAGGACTTTCTTGCTCGACATGATAATATGCTATCTGGTTACTCTTTATCTTAACATGTATACTTGTCTCTTGATACTGTCTCATAGTTACATGTTGGTAAAGCCCTTAGGATGTATACTTGACTACCAGGATTATGATGCAGATCATACTAGTGGGACATGGGTAGTCCGTGAGTACATCCTTTAAATGTTCCTCGTCGTGGGTGTATCGAGACAGGGCATCGATATACCAGAGTAGACTAGCGTAAACGCTTCTCGACCCATGAGATGGGCGATGGATGATCCCATATCCATTGGTGTTTGACATCAGAGATGGTATACGGGTACTCATTGGAGACTGGGTATACTGGACGGACTCACCGAGAACTCCTAGATGGTATTATACCTGACGTCAGATAGCAGTTCTCTGGTGACACTGGTACATATTAGTCTGTAGACCCAAGATCGTCATAGAGTCTTGTGTGATTCCCACTGTGCTTTGATTTCCACCTTACAACGTTCAAAAGGACGTGCAAAACGATGGTTTTTGGGTATAGTCCTGAATCACATGGAGGCAATGAGCGATAGGAGGGGATTTCGTCTCTCCCAGTATTGGGGGTAGATGTCGTGCTGTGCTCGATTGGCTATAACTGGAAGTCCTTGGCCAGGGCTGATTTGGAGATGTACTGGTAAGTGTTATCAATAGTTTCTCGACCTGCCTCGTATCGGCATGACTTATCGAGTTATTGGGGTCTGACGTTTACCACCCCTAGACTGGATATGCGACATTTTATACGAAGATACCGGACTGTACGATAGTGTTACTGATTGGATTCGCAGGAGTATGAGCAAGCTTGCTTGTTGATCTTCTGATCGCTCAATACCTGGGTGGCCGTTACGTTTAGTTAACCGCTTGCAGCTTGTGAGTGTTTGATATGATCATCACCTACTGCCGGCGTATTGACAAGTCTTTAGAGTCCTACAAAGAGGTTTTCTGGCTCAAGCGAAATGAAGTAGGAGCACATATGTGATATGTGCGGGACCGAAAATAATACGAGTATGTGATGCCGTATTCTATTCTCGCGATTTATTTGCATCGATCGGTTATAAATGATATAGCCGGATTATCGAATCAAGTGTTGATTCGATAAGTTGATACATATAATATTAGTCGGTTATATGAGATATAGCCGGATTATTAAATCAAGTGTTGATTTGATAATTTAATGTATAATTGTATATTTGATATACTAGTTTACATTAACTAATATTGGCTTACTTAAATGTTTCTTTTCTCACTAGTGTGCATAAGTATAAATGAGATATATATTAATGTACATTTTTTGGTGTCATGCTTGATGATACACACTACATGGGTGTATGAGATTTACACCATACTTATGATAATTGTGAGTTGTAAATATTTAAAGTAAATCTAAATTAGTTGGAAATTAGTCACATGCATGAAGCTTGTAGAAGCTTGTGGATGCATTGACTTAGTCCACTAATTTTATTTTACTTAAGATATTTATTAACCTAACCATTATCACTTAACCATGGTTATGTCTCTACATGAGTTAAGATATGATACAAACTCACCCATAGTTTCCATTGACTCTCACAAGATTATCTCTCTTCATCTTCTTCTTCAAGCTCAAGAGCTCTCTAGCTTTTGTGCAAGTGAGAAATAATAGTGAGAAAAATAATTCTAAAGTGAGCAAAAATCCTACTTCATCATCCTCTACTAGATTAGTCATTTAGTTTAGGGTGTTAGCTTCATTAATCCTACATTAGTGAAGATGTAGCTTGGGTTGGTGTCTCCTCGACGTAGATCATTTTCGGCCTCGAAGACTTCGTACAAGCTCGTTCCTTTCTTCTTGTGAAGCCATACTAGAGTCCGGAAGACCACTACTTGGAGCGAAGGGACTACTACATTGAGCTATTGAAGTGAAGGACCGGTCTATAAAGGTTGTATTCCTAGTTCACTTAGTTGTAAAGTAGTTTACAACATATTTCGTATGATTCTCTAGTTAAACATTCTAGGTTAGAGTTCTTTAGCATGACAAAAAATTTAAAAATGGCATGGACCATGCCTTCCGAAACCTTGATGTAGTGCTTAGGAACCTTACAGTGGTATCAGATCCAAGCTAGAGCATTATACGTTGTCTAGACAAAGTTAGATGTCCAATCGAACCCCGAAAACCCAATTTTGGACCCCTCTCTGGAAATTTTTCAAAAAGTTGGATTTTTCATGTTAAAAATACTCTAAAAATAGTACAGGTAATTTCATGAACCCACCTGAAGAACGAGTCCCTAACTCGTCTAAGTGACCGCGGAACCGCGGCCAAAACATGGTTTTGGCGGTGGTTCCACGATGCCACTTGAGAGGCTTGAGACGGGCCTTCAGCTGCTGGTCCATGGGCACTGTGGTATGGTTCTGGGTATTTCTAACATCGCTCAAGTGTTGAGCTTTTTGGGATATTTTGGGTGTTTGTTGATTCGATCGGAAAGTTTAACACCGTCTAGCTATTTGTGGAATGTGATACAATATGTGGAACTCATATAGTTAGGTATGAAATCCGAAGTATGTGATATTTCGGGTTTATGATATCTAAGGTGATTGTAAATTCCAAATGTTGTAGTTTGACATTTTCTTTTCTGCGATCGTAAGTGTAATATGTGGTGTATCACCGGTTTCGTTGCTATATGTCAACAACAATTGGGATACGCATATTTACTTACGTTGATGACATGTGATGTTATGTGTTACTGTGATATGTTATATTGGATCGTCGCCTTTCGAATAGCCGGGGGTTTTATGTGAGACGAGAGTTTTTATTTTCATTCATGTAAAATTCATTGTATGTAATATTCTTTTATTGAGACACTTCCGGGTTGAGGATGATGTCACCGAAGTTGTATATTATTTACTTTTCCGCATTAGGATAGACCCAAGGTTGGGAGCACAAGTAACCGGGTTCTAGGGTCCAGTGGGAGGCCATCTCGAGGAGTCGAGACCGGGTCTCCTAACTCTAGAATTGGTAGGGTTTCTTGCCGCTCTTGTAGGTGTCTAGGGATGTGGGTTTGGCTATTCATCGCGACCGTGGAATCCGTGTTTTATACAGGCTCAAAATAAAACACGGACATCCTAGTATATCCAATATTTCATATGTTGATTTCTGCTGCGATATTCTGTGATGTGATCACTTTATATGTATGAGACGAATGCTTTATTATTATATATATGATATATAATAAGCGTTGCTTATGTTTTGCACCCGTGCTAGTCCCGCCCCGCTATGCCGTTAGTTAAGTAACTTAACGGTGCATAACGGGATACTGTGGTGAATGCGGATGGCATAAGAGTACGTTGTATTTTCGTTTCTTCTGTGATGCTTAGGAAGCATAAATGATGGGACTTCGTTAATGAGATTAATGAAAGAAAAGAAACCTAAAAGATATTGTGGAATCAAATTTTCAAAAGGGGTAGCTCTAGTTTTTGCTTTGCATAGCGGTATTCCTTGTAGAATATCCAGCACCTTATTCGATAACGAAAGAGCCGAGATCCCTTCACCGGGAGTGACCTCTTTAGCGAAACTAGCAGATGCTACAACTCACTCGGTTTTGTTTTTGATTGCTTCTATACTTCTTGCTTTACATGGTGATATTTGTGAAATATCCTGCACCTTATTCGATAAGGAAAAAGCCGAGATCTCTTCACCGGGAGTGGCCTCTTTAGCGAATCTAGTAAAAGCCTAAAAAACACTCCTTTTTCAAAAATTACTTGATTCTGCAATGATATCAAGTTCATTACGCTCATGGTTTTCTTAAAAACCTGCATAGCCCTCCGTCATTTTAGATAAGTATTAATTAGTATTCGTGCTATGGTAGTTTGGCCTCCGTCAAGGCGTAGTGTATGGTAGCTGATTAGTACTTATCTGTAGCATGAGATGCGATTGGATTAGGGTATTCGTACGGCGTAGTTTGGCCTCTGTCAAGGGTCGTGCGGGTAAGTCTAATTCAATCAAGAAATGAACGGGTTGAACTTGACCAGCGTCCTGATTGATAAAGTTTTTGCGTGCTTAGTTAATTACCGCAATCAAGACGGTTTCGCTTGTAGCTAGCCGGTTGAGTATGGGTCGTCCGCAGGAAGATGGGAATCTTTTTCTATGTGCTTTAACGAGTTAAGTCCAAATGTCCAGATTTGTTTGAGATTAACTATGTGCTAAAATGTTATATAAAGAGAGCTTGTTAGGGTTAGGATTAGGTTAGTTTGAGTTAGGAGCCGCTCACTTCATTCGTTGCCACTCTTAATATCGGTGTTACGGTAATCGGAAACAACGGGGATTAGCACGACTAGGAAGGAACTTGCGAGTATAAGCTAGGCTTTCCAACGCTTCAGTTCTTCCTTTTGGTGCTTGTCCATCCGTTCTTGGCTCTTAGCCTTAACCTCCGGTTAATTCAACCACAACCGGTCTCACTAAGGAATCACCGCTATCATGTAGGATAGGATGCCGTAGGGAGCGGATTGTGGTTCAATTAACGGGAGTCCGAATTAAGATGTTGGGCAAGGAAAGAGTGAGAGAGATTTCCTTCTCTCAAACTTTCCTTATCCTACCCTAACAAGTAAGAAAACTACTCACCCATTACAAGAAAAAGGAAAATAAAACAAAAGGAGGAAGATAGAAAGAAAGAGATTAGAAGATTACAACTAGCTATTTGAGACCTCATCTCGGCAGGGATCAAGCTTAAGCATCATTATTGTTAAGGATAAAGTAAAATGGAAGAAGAAAGAAACAAATAACAAATAACAATAACTAGATTAGCAAATGAAAAACACAAGCAATTATAATTAACAACATAACAAGACAAGCATGATAACAAAAAGAACTCTTTTATTCATCACTTCACTCATAAAAGCTCACTACAAGATTTTAATGGAGAAAAGATGATAAGAGGAAGAAGAACAACAAAGTATATCTAAAATTTTACACAAGAATTAAGCACCCTTGCTTTGGCAAGTTCTGGGCTATTTATAGGCAGGAAACTGAAACCTTAGGGCCACATTCTGACCCTTCATGAAAAGAACAAACTGCCCCTGAAATATTATCATCTGATGAGGCACCATGGCCGCGGATCCGCGGCCTAGACCCCATGTTGGCCGCGGATCCGCGGCCATCTAGGTGAGTTAGCATGTAGGATTTTGTGGGGATCCCTGGTTTTATGTACTCTTCAGTGTGGTATATGTTGTTTCTGAGAAGCTCTTTACAATTTTTCCAGAATTTCAGCTGATCAAAAGGTGATGTGTTGTGGATCTTTTGCCATGATTTTTCTTGAGCTCCGCGTAGATATCTTGGATTTTGTATTGCCATTGTGCTTTGTGCATGAAAATGACATCGATTTGCCATTTTGTCCCTTAAACTAGTGTGCGGCAACATACGGATAGAGAGCGGAGATCCGTGTTTTATCTGTGGTTGGCAGTAATCCGGAATTTGTCGTGCTTTTCCATGAATTTCAATGTTTAGAGCTGAGAACCTGTATCCTGCAATTAACTAGCAAACACGGCTCAAGAGTACCTACCGATAAGCAATGTGATAAAAATTGGGCGGTATAAAAATGCAAAAATCTGATATGAACACGCCCTATGGGTAGTTTGGTCTCCGTCAAGGTCATAGGACGCTAGGGGTAAAAACTATTATCGGGAATTTCAAGTGTTAAAATTTGCAATGGGATTGCATACCTTTTTTGAGATAGTTGGATCCCAATACCCACTGCGAGTAAGAGTTACTCCTGGGAGACTTTTACACATCACAATTAGCCGATCAAGTAGGTGTCTAGAAAGGTGTTGACGGGGTTACGCCCATGGGAAAACGAGATTTATTTTAATTAGGTCCGTGCGAAAGCACGGGGAACCTCCCTCAAAGTACCAACACTGGCCTGGCTGAAAGATTGACGAACTTGTAAGGTGTAATTAATCCCGGCTAGTCTTTCCTTTTAGGGTTTGAAGGAAGATTTGATAAAAACAGTGGGAGCCATCCTGATTAGATAAGATAATAACAATTCTAATCTTATAAGAGCATACGCTAAAGTGTTTTCTTCTCTCTCTCTCTCCAGATAGCGACCATGTCAGGCCTTAATCAAGATAATAATATGGACGTATTGACCGAACCCGCTTGTTATACTGAGCTGGGGAATGTTGGTTCCGTTCTTTCTTATAATTGTTATAAGATTGAGCAGGAAATAGGGGAATATCCGGATTCCCACGCCGTCCAAACGAAAAATAAGTATGTTGATGCATCTTCTTCGGGTGTGTTAGTCATCGAGAACTGTTTCTCAGTTCACTCTACGTCCTGGGTATTAGATACCGGATCGGGATTCCACATATGTAATATGTTACATGGGCTAAGGAAAGGTAGAGAACTGGGATTGGGGATCATTCCGTAAGAGTAGAGAATGGTGCAAATGTTGCAGCTAAAGCAGTTGGCGAATATCACCTTGTATTACCAAATGGTAATACATTGATTCTGAACGAATGCTATTACATACCGATCCTGATATGCAATCTTATATCAGTTTTTTTATTAAGTAAAGAAGGATATAATTTTGTGGTATAGGATAATGTTATGAATATCTTCCTGAATCAAAAGTTGATTGGATCAGGCTCGTTAAATAATGGCATACATGTTCTAGATCAAACCACAGTTCTTAATGTACAAAACACACACAAGAGGAAGAGTTCAGAAATGAACGAATCCTTCTTGTGGTATTGTAGACTAGGTCATATCAATGCGACACGACTAGCTAAGTTACATAAGGATGGATATTTGAATTCGTTCGAATTTTCATCTTATGACACTTGCCGGCCATGTCTCAAAGGCAAGATGACCAAAACTCCGTTTACAGGACACGGAGAAAGAGCCAGTGAGCTCTTGGGACTGATATATAGTGATGTATGTGGTCCTATGTCTACACATGCCAATGTTGGGGTAAAAATTTACACCCCGGTTGACCGAGTCAAAGTCAAGGTCAACCCCCAAGCTAGGTGGGCCCAAGCCCAGGTCAAGCGCGCCCATGCCCAAGTCGAGCTCGCGGCCAGCCTCTCTCATGCCAACAACAAAATCATGTCATAAATAATTTTTATGTAATTTTTTATGCATGAATGTAAACAAAATGGGTATAAAACCAATATTTTGTAAGCCAATGGCTTATGTGCAAAAATGAAATGGGACATGAGCCATGGGATGGCTAAAATGCCATTTTTGTAAAGCCCAAGGGGCTATATGCAAATATGTAAGCATATAAAAGGCAACATGATGATGAATAAAGCATACACTTTTCATTCCCTCAAAAAAACTAGGATTTGTGCCTCCACTCTCTCTTCTTCAAGTTCTTCCTCTTCCTTTTTATTTTCCAAATAAATCAAGAGCTTAGCTCTCTTTTTTTTTAAAAAAAAACTAAATAAAGTTTTACCATAAACCCATCTCCCAAAACTCCATCAAGAGAAGAAAAAGGGTCTCTCTTTTTATCATCCAAGATCTAGATCTTGGAGTTTCAAGAGAACCCATTTTGGGTTTCTTCTCAAAGGAGAAAGGAGAAAATCTTTTGGAGTTCAACTCCACCACCAGGAAAATTATTTTGGAGTTTAACTCCACTACAAAAATTCTTTTGGAATTTAACTCCACAGTAAAAATCTTTTAAAAAAAAAAAGTGGTGGTCACATGCTAAGCATGTGACGGGCGTCACATGTAAAGCATGTGACGGGGTCACATGCTAAGCATGTGACGGCCCCCTCACATGCTAAGCATATAACGGGTCACATACTAAACATGTGATGGCCTTCTCACATGCTGAGCATGTGACGGGTCACATGCTGAGCATGTGACTTCCCCTTAGCATATGAGGGGTCACATGCAAGCATGTGACCCCCCTCACATGAGGGGTCACATGCTAACATGTGACCCTCCATGTCACATGCTAGCATGTGACCTCCCTCATATAAGGGGTCACATGCTAACATGTGACCCCACTTTTTAAAAAAAATATATATACAAAATTCTCTTTTCTTCTTTTCTTCTTTCTTCCTCCTTTTTTTATTATTTAAAATAAAAATAAATAAATATTAAATAAATAAAAATAAATTATAAATAATATTTTTAAATTAAAAAAATATTAAAAAATTTAAAAAAAAATTCTCCAAATATTTATTTACTTATTTATTTTTGTTTTTATATATAGAAAATATATATATGTATATATCTCTTTTTACAAGCGGAACAAAACCAAAAAAAATACACACACACCAACACATTGCATATTGAGTTCGCATGACCAATTTAACCCGTCAATCGGAGGTTCCTTCGCTCCAAATGCGAGGGGTAATTAACGGCAGCTTAGTCCGCGGCTGCCGGAGATTCGGATCCCCACAATCAATAAACCCCGGCCTACCCTAGGCAGGGGGAATCTGTAATGCGTCTGACAAGCGCGCGCGTATTCCCATCTCAATGGGGTGACGAAAAACACCTTACAGATTCTGGCACGCCCGGTGGGACCATCTCTCCTCCCATATTTCGGGTTAAATGTTCATGCGAACTCAATCAATATACATATCGATTGCCTATACTGAAATAATGTTTCTATTTGCAGGTTAACAATTTCCAATTGCCATATTCGATGCAAGTCGGTATTTGAATGATTTTTCTTGGCCCCAGCTGGGAGCAAGGCCATCAACACTGACAAAGTAATAAGGCATCTCGGGCAAACTCCAGCGTGCCCCTTACAGCTACTCAATCAGGTATCTTCTCTGAGCTCCTCGTCACATGACCTCTAAGTCTTTAAACTGGAAACATATGACCTCTAAGTCTTTAAACTGGAAACAGTAGACCTCTAAGTCTCTAAACTGGAAACAGATGACCACCAAGTCGTTAAACTGGAAACAGATGACCTCCAAGTCGTTAAACTGGAAACAGATGACCGCCAAGTCGTTAAACTGGGCACAATAGACCTCTACGTCTTTAAACTGGAAACAGATGACCTCTAAGTCGTTAAACTGGAAACAGATGACCGCCAAGTCGTTAAACTGGGCACAATAGACCTCTACGTCTTTAAACTGGAAACAGATGACCTCTAAGTCGTTAAACTGAAAACAGTAGACCCCTAAGTCTTTAAACTGGAAACAGATGACCTCTAAGTCGTTAAACTGGAAACAGATGACCGCCAAGTCGTTAAACTGGAAACAGATGACCTCTACGTCGTTAAACTGGAAACAGATGACCTCTATGTCGTTAAACTGGAAACAGTAGACCTCTAAGTCTCTAAACTGGAAACAGATGACCTCTACGTCGTTAAACTGGAAATAGATGACCACCAAGTCGTTAAACTGGAAACAGAAGACCCCTAAGTCTTTAAACTAGAAACAGATGACCGCCAAGTCGTTAAACTGGAAACAGATGACCTCTACGTCGTTAAACTGGAAACAGATGACCTCTATGTCGTTAAAATGGAAACAGTAGACCTCTAAGTCTCTAAACTGGAAACAGATGACCTCTAAGTCTTTAAACTGGAAACAGATGACCTCCAAGTCGTTAAACTGGAAACAGATGACCTCTATGTCTTTAAACTGGAAACAGATGACCTCTAAGTCGTTAAATTGGAAACAGTAGACCTCTAAGTCGTTAAACTGGAAACAGATGATCTCTAAGTCGTTAAACTGGAAGCAGATGACATCTACGTCTTTAAACTGGAAACAGATGACCTCTAAGTCTTTAAACTGGAAACAGATGACCTCTAAGTCGTTAAACTGGAAACAGATGACCTCTACGTCTTTAAACTGGAAACAGATGACCTCTAAGTCTTTAAACTGGAAACAGATGACCTCCAAGTCGTTAAACTGGAAACAGATGACCTCTACGTCTTTAAACTGGAAACAGATGACCTCTAAGTCGTTAAACTGGAAACAGCAGACCTCTAAGTCGTTAAACTGGAAACAGATGACCTCTACGTCGTTAAACTGGAAACAGATGACCTCCAAGTCGTTAAACTGGAAGCAGATGACCTCTAAGTCTTTAAACTGGAAACAGATGACCTATAAGTCTTTAAACTGGAAACAGATGACCTCCACGTCGTTAAACTGGAAACAGATGACCTCCAAGTCGTTAAACTGGAAACAGATGACCTCCACATCGTTAAACTGGAAACAGATGACCTCCATGTCGTTAAACTGGAAACAGATGACCTCCAAGTCGTTAAACCGGAAACAGATGACCACCACGTCGTTAAACCGGAAACAGATGACCACCACGTCGTGAAACCGGAAACAGATGACCTCCAAGTCGTTAAACTGGAAACAGATGATCTCCAAGTCTTTAAACTGGAAACAGATGACCTCTACGTCTTTAAACTGGAAACAGATGACCTCCAAGTCGTTAAACTGGAAACAGATGACCTCCAAGTCGTTAAACTGGAAAAAGTAGACCTCCAAGTCGTTAAACTGGGAACAATCGACCTCTAAGCCTCTAAACTGGGAACAATCGACCGCTACGTCGTTAAACTGGGAACAATCGACCCACACATCATTAAACTGGGAACAATCGACGACCACGTCATTAAACTGGGAACAGTCGACCTCTAAGTCGTTAAACTGGGAATGTAAAAAAAAATGTAAATAAAAAATGTGTAAATAAAAGAAAAATAAAGAAAAGCCGAAATGATGGGGCAACTCGCAATAAAAATCAGCGAGTAAAATAAAGATGAAATAAAGCCGAAATGATGGGGCAACTCGCAATAAAAATCAGCAAGTAAAATAAAGATGAAATAAAGCCGAAATGATGGGGCAACCGCGAATAAAAGCCGAAATGGTAGGGCAATCGCGATCTTCGCGATAAGAAAAGCTGAAATGAAAGAGCAATCGCGGTAAAACAAAAAAAACAAAAAAAAAACAAAAAAAAGCGGCGGATGATGAGTCGCTCCTGGTACCATATTCCAGTGCAGCGATACAGACGCCAACAAAAATTCAAATTTCCAAAATTCTTCCAGCCCTACGGCCAGTCCCCAAATTGACTACCGTATACAATCCACGGGCTCAAATAATTCTCATCATACTCATATCCCACCGTAATCACCAGTTACGCGGCTGGTCTCCGCCTTTGGAATTATGCTCTATTAAGAAGACCCACTCATGTGTCCTTATGATGCATGAGGAGAACAAACCTTCGTGGGATCCTTATGACTCATGAAGGAAAAACACACTTGGGAGTTCTCACGACTCCTAAGGAGAAAATACACCTGCGAGATCCTTACGACTCGTAGGGAGAAAATGCTTTTATGGGACCCTCACGGCCCATAAAATTGAAAAGTCTTAGGTGATAGGGATCCAAACCTGTCTCCTAAGCCATCGCTCCCCAATCCCCAAGTGGAGAATGATGAGTCGCTCCTGGTACCATATTCCAGTGCAGCGATGCAGACGCCAACCAAATTCCAAATCCCAATCCCCAAGTGGCGAATGATGAGTCGCTCCTGGTACCATATTCCAGTGCAGCGATGCAGACGCCAACAATGTCCCAAAATTTTTCCGGCCCTACGGTCTGGATCATACATCCTACAAAACCGTATACAATCCACAGGAGTAAAACAATCCCGATCTCTCCAAAAAAAAAAGAAAAAAAGAAGAATGGTATGTCCACAAGCAAAATGGGCACGGATGAAAACCCGAAAGGGCTCCGTGAGTAAAAACAGCAGGACTGCCGGCGAGTTTGTGAAAACCCAAAAGGGCGCAAACTCGTAAAAGAAAAAAGGAGATGAAATGCACTCGCAAAGTCCTCTCGACTTTGTGAGGAGAAAATTCCCGCGTGAGATCCTTACGACCCACAAAGGAGCAACACACTTAGGAGTCCCCACGACTCCTAAGGAGAAAATACACCTACGAGATCCTTTCGACTCGTAGGGAAAAAATACTTTTATGGGACCCTTACGGCCCATAAAATTGAAAAGCCTTAGGTGACAGGGATCTAAACCTGTCTCCTAAGCCACCAATTCCCAAATCCTCCCGGGGCAAATGATTGCTCCTGGCGTTATTCCAGTGCAGCAATGCAGATGCCAAAACAAAACCAATTCCCAAATCCTCCCGGGGCACATGATGAGTTACTCCTGGCATTATTCCAGTGCAGCAATGCAGATGCCAAACCAAAAAACCAATTCCCAAATCCTCCCGGGGCAAATGATGAGTTGCTCCTGGCATCATTCCAGTGCAGCAATGCAGATGCCAAACCAAAACTGAAATCCTCAAATCCTCTCAAGGCAAATGATGAGTTGCTCCTGGCATTATTCCAGTGCAGCAATGCAGATGCCAAACAAAAACCCCAATTCCTAAATCCTCTCATGGCAGACGATGATTTGCTCCTGGTACCATATTCCAGTATAGCGATGCTGATGTCAACTCAAGTCAAACAAATCAAACCAACCAATTCCAACATCGACCTTTGCGTCAAACAGCGACATTCCGCCTCGGGGAAACGTCAAGCAGACACTCCATGCCAGGGGCACATCGACAGCAGACACTCCGCCTCGGAGAAACGTCGACCAGCGACACTCTGTGCCAGGGGCACATCTACCAAATCGCTTCGTAACAGAGCGTCGACCGTCTATGTCGCAAAAAAGGCAGTGCAGGCTCCCGCAAATTGGGAACCCAAATCGCTTCGTAACAGAGCGTCGACCGTCTATGTCGCAAAAAGGGCAGTGCAGGCTCCCGCAAATTGGGAACCCAAATCGCTCCGGATCAGAGCGTCGACCGTCTATGTCGCAAAAAGGGCAGTGCAGGCTCCCGCAAATTGGGAACCCAAATCGCTCCGTAACAGAGCGTCGACCGTCTATGTCGCAAAAAGGGCAGTGCAGGCTCCCGCAAATTGGGAACCCAAATCGCTCCGGATCAGAGCGTCGACCGTCTACGTCGCAAAAAGGGCAATGCAGGCTCCCGCAAATTGGGAACCCAAATCGCTCCGGATCAGAGCGTCAACCGTCTATGTCGCAAAAAGGGCAGTGCAGGCTCCCGCAAATTGGGAACCCAAATCGCTCCGGATCAAAGCGTCGACCGTCTATGTCGCAAAAAGGGCAGTGCAGGCTCCCGCAAATTGGGAACCTAAATCGCTCCGGATCAGAGCGTCGACCGTCTATGTCGTAAAAAGGGCAGTGCAGGCTCTTGCAAATTGGGAACCCAAATCGCTCCGGATCAGAGCGTCGACCGTCTATGTCGTAAAAAGGGCAGTGCAGGCTCTCGCAAATTGGGAACCCAAATCGCTCCGGAACAGAGCGTCGACCGTCTATATCGCAAAAAGGGCAGTGCAGGCTCCCGCAAATTGGGAACCCCAGATCGCTCCAGATCAGAATGTCGACCGTCTATGTCGCAAAAAGGGCAGTGCAGGCTCCCGCAAATTGGGAACCCAAATCGCTTCGTAACAGAGCGTCGACCGTCTATGTCGCAAAAAGGGCAGTGCAGGCTCCCGCAAATTGGGAACCCAAATCGCTTCATAACAGAGCGTCGACCGTCCATGTCGCAAAAAGGGCAGTGCAGGCTTCCTACAAAGTAGGAACCAGATCGCTCCGGGCAAGGGAAACGTCTACCACGAACACTCTGTTTCGCAGACGCGTCAAGCGTCGACCGTCCACGTCGTAAAAAGAGCAGTGCATCCCAAAAAGTGGGAACCAAAGCAAGTCGCCTCCACGTGAAAGAAGATCCATCAATTTCATGCATACGACCCACATGTGCGATGTGCATTTATTGATGGGGGGCAATTTGTTGGGGTAAAAATTTACACCCCGGTTGACCGAGTCAAAGTCAAGGTCAACCCTCAAGCTAGGTGGGCCCAAGCCCAGGTCAAGCGGGCCCATGCCCAAGTCGAGCTCGCGGCCAGCCTCTCTCATGCCAACAACAAAATCATGTCATAAATAATTTTTATGTAATTTTTTATGCATGAATGTAAACAAAATGGGCATAAAGCCAATATTTTGTAAGCCCATGGCTTATGTGCAAAAATAAAATGGCACATGAGCCATGGGATGGCTAAAATGCCATTTTTGTAAAGCCCAAGGGGCTATATGCAAATATGTAAGCCTATAAAAGGCAACATGATGATAAATAAAACATACACTTTTCATTCCCTAAAAAAAACTAGGGTTTGTGCCTCCACTCTCTCTTCTTCAAGTTCTTCCTCTTCTTTTTTATTTTCCAAATAAATCAAGAGCTTAGCTCTCTTTTTTTAAAAAAAAAAAAACTAAATAAAGTTTTACCATAAACACATCTCCCAAAACTCCATCAAGAGAAGAAAAATGGTCTCTTTTTTTATCATCCAAGATCTAGATCTTGGAGTTTCAAGAGAACCCATTTTGGGTTTCTTCTCAAAGGAGAAAGGAGAAAATCTTTTGGAGTTCAACTCCACCACCAGGAAAATTATTTTGGAGTTTAACTCCACTACAAAAATTCTTTTGAAGTTTAACTCCACAGTAAAAATCTTTTGGAGTTCAACTCTACAAATAAAATTCCTTTGGAGTTCAACACCACAAATAAAATTCTTTTGGAGTTTAACTCTACTACAGAAATTCTTTTGGAGTTTAAATCCACAAAAAAATACTTTTTTTGGGGAGTCTAACTCCACATTACATTTTTTTTAGCCATATAAAATTCTTTTGGAGTTGAACTCCATGTTCTCAAAAAAAAAAGTGGTGGTCACATGCACAGCATGTGACGGCCCCCTCACATGCTAAGCATGCGACGGGTCACATGCTAAACATGTGATGGCCTTCTCACATGCTGAGCATGCGACGGGTCACATGCCGAGCATGTGGCTTTCCCTGAGCATGTGAAGGGTCACATGCTAGCATGTGACCCCCCTCACATAAGGGGTCACATGGTAACATGTGACCCTCCATGTCACATGCTAGCATGTGACCCCCCTCATATAAGGGGTCACATGCTAACATGTGACCCCACTTTTAAAAAAATATATATATACAAAATTCTCTTTTATTCTTTTCTTCTTTCTTCCTCCTTTTTTTATTATTTAAAATAAAAATAAATAAATATTAAATAAATAAAAATAAATTATAAATAATATTTTTAAATTAAAAAATATTTAAAAATTTAAAAAATTTTAAAAAAATTTCTCCAAATATTTATTTACTTATTTATTTTTGTTTTTATATATAAAATATATTTATGTATATATCTCTTTTTACAAGTGGAACAAAAAAAAAATACACACACACCAACACACTGCATATTGAGTTCGCATGACCAGTTTAACCCGTCAATCGGAGGTTCCTTCGCTCCAAATGCGAGGGGTAATTAACGGCAGTTTAGTCCGCGGCTGCCGGAGATTCGGATCCCCACAATCAATAAACCCCGGCCTACCCTAGGCAGGAGGAATCTGTAATGCGCCTGACAAGCGCACGCGTATTTTCATCTCAATGGGGTGACGAAAAACACCCTGCAGCTAGGAATGGTTCTTTGTACTATATTACGTTCACCGACGATCTCTCAAGATACGGACATGTGTTCCTGATGAAACACAAGTCTGAAGGTTTTGAGAAATTCAAGAAATATAAATCCGAAGTCGAGAACCAAACGGGTAAAAGTATTAAAATCCTACGATCTGATCGAGGGGGTGAATATTTGAGCACGGAGTTCCTGGACTTTCTAAAAGAGAATGGGATTCTCTCTCAGCTTACTCCTCCGTATACACCACAGCAAAACGGTGTATCGGAACGGAGGAATCGCATCCTATTAGATATGGCGCGTTCTATGATGAGCACCGCTGAGTTAGCTATTTCTTTTTAGGGGTATGCGCTTGAGACAACAGCATATCTATTGATCGAGTTCCCACCAAATCAATGCCCACCACTCCATATGAGATATGGAATGGAAAGAGGCCATATCTTAATTTTATTCAGATATGGGGTTGTCCGGACTATGTGAAAACACAAAATCCGGACAAGCTCGAGGCAAGATCAGTTCTGTGTAAGTTTATAGGATATCCCAAACATTCGCGAGGGTATATCTTCTACCATTCCGAGGAACAAAAGGTGTTTGTTTCTCGATATGCCACCTTTTTAGAAAAGAGTTTTTTTATGAAAGAAATTAGTGGTAAGGAGGTAGAACCGGAAGAAGTTCCAGCTATACAAACTACGGCAGAAGATTTGGTGAAACCAGAGGATTCGGTAGTTTCCAACGAACGCCGGCCTCTCCGCCGATCTAGTAGGGTTCCTCATCCACCTGAGAGATACTACAGTTTTCTCGTTGATGGTGGGAGCGAGGATTGCATTATGGAAGATGATGACCCAACTAGTTTCGAGCAGGCCATCACGAGTGGGGACTCTGTGAAGTGGCTGGATGCAATGCGATCTGAGATGGAATCCATGTACATCAACAAAATATGGACTTTGGAAGTTGCTCCTGAAGGGGTAAAACCCATCGGGAGCAAATGGATCTTTAAGAAGAAACTTGGTGTAGATGGAAAAGTTGAGACTTTCAAAGCTAGACTTATTGCAAAAGGTTTTCATCAATGACCAGGTGTGTATTATGATGAAACCTTTTCTCCAGTGGCTATGCTTAAGTCCATCCGGATCCTTCTTGCCATTGCTGCATACCATGACTACGAAATCTGGCAAATGGATGTTAAGATCGCCTTTCTAAATGGTGATTTGGAAGAGTGCGTGTACATGACTCGGCCAGAGGGCTTCGTAGACAGTGGGAGCAGCGGAAAGGTGTGCAAACTGCTTAAATCCATCTACGGGTTAAAGCATACATCGCGGAGTTGGAACATCTGTTTTGATGTCGTTGTCAAAGAGTTTGACTTCGTCAAAAACGTAGATGAACCTTGTATATACAAGAAGGTAGCAGAGAGTAAGGTTGTCTTTCTTGTATTGTACGTGGATGACATACTCTTGATAGAAAATGATATTCCTATGCTGCAATCGGTCAAGCTCTTCTTATCACAAAAATTCTCAATGAAAGATCTAGGTGATGCCTCCTATATCTTGGGGATTAAGATCTATAGAGATAGATCTAAACGGATACTGGGATTGTCCCAATCCAGATACATTAATACCATACTAAAGAGCTTTAGTATGGAAGAAACCAAGCGTGAGAATTTACCCACGATCTCAGGACTCACTCTCTCCAAAGAGATGTCTCCCAAGACTGATTTGGAGAGAGCTCGCATGCAAGGGATACCCTATGCTTCGGCAGTAGGCTCTATCATGTACGCGATGCTATGTACCAGATCCGATGTAGCATACTCACTAAGTGTAGTGAGTAGGTACCAAGCAGATTCTGGAGAGAGTCACTGGACAGCTGTGAAAAACATTCTCAAGTACTTGAGAATGACTAAAGAGATGTTCTTGGTGTATGGTAACAGAGAACTCCAAGTGGAGTTCTTTACCGATTCGAGCTTCTAGAGTGATAAGGACGACTCTAAGTTGGTCTCGGGATTTGTCTTTACCCTCAATGGAGGGACGGTTTGCTGGAAGAGTTCCAAGCAAGAAACCATGGCAGACTCGATGATGGAGGCTGAATACATCGCTGCCAACGATGCTGCCAAGGGGTGTCTGGATGAAGAAGTTCATAACCGAACTTGAAGTGGTTCCATCCATTGATTATCCAATACCTTTGTATTGTGATAACAATGGAGCGGTGACTTTGGTCGAGGAACCCACGTCCCATCAGTGATCCAGACATATTCTAAGGCGGTATCACCTGATCCGGGAGATAGTTGATCGCCGGGAGATCGAGGTCAGGAGAGTTGACACGAAGAACAACACAGCGGATCCACTCACGAAGGCCATTCCCCAGATACAGTTCGAGAGACTCTTCGAGAAGTTGGGTATGCGATACTACAACGGCTGACCCTAGTGCAAGTGGGAGATTGTTAGTTATATGTATGCCCTAGAGGCCATTATTATATATATGATTTATATTATAGTGGATGCTTGGACATATATAGAGAGTACTTTCTTACTCGACATGATAGTATGCTATCTGGTTGCTCTTTATCTTAACATGTATACTTGTCTTTTGATACTGTCTCATAATTACATGTTGGTAAAGCCCTTAGGATGTATACTTGACTACCAGGATTATGATGCAGATCATACTAGTGGGACAAAGGTAGTCCGTGAATACATCCTTTAAATGTTTCTAGCCGTGGGTGTATCGAGACAGGGCATCGATATACCAGAGTAGACTAGCGTATACGCTTCTCGACTCATGAGATGGGCGATGGATGATCCCATATCCATTGGTGTTTGACATCATAGATGGTATACGGGTGCTCAGTGGAGCTGGGTACACTGGACGGACTCGCCGAGAACTCCTAGATGGTATTATACCTGACGTCAGATAGCAGTTCTATGGTGACACTGGTACAGGTTAGTCTGTAGACCCGAGATCGTCATAGAGTCTTGTGTGATTCCCACTGTGCTTTGATTTCTACCTTCCCACGTTCAAGAGGACGTGCAAAACGGTGGTTTTTAGATACAGTCCCAAGTCACATGGAGGCAATGAGCGATAGGAAGGGATTTCGTCTCTCCCGGTATTGGGGGTAAATGTCGTGCTGTGCTCGATTGGCTATAACTGGAAGTCCCTGGCCATGGCTGATTTGGAGATTTACTGGTAAGTGTTATCAATAGTTTCTCGACCTGCCTCGTATCGGCATGACTTATCGAGTTATTAGGGTCTGACGTTTATCACCCCTAGACTGGATATACGACATTTTAGACAAAAAGACCGGACTGTACGGTAGTGTTACTGATTGGATTCACACGAGTATGAGCAGACTTGCTTGTTGATCTTCTGATCGCTCAATACCCGGATGGCCGTTATGTTTAGTTGACCGCTTGCGGCTTGTGGGTGTTTGATATGATCATCACCTACTGCCGGCGTATTGACGAGTCTTTAGAGTCCTGCACAGAGATTTTCTGGCTCAAGCGAAACGAACTAGGGGCACATATGTGATATGTGCGGGACTGAGAATAATACAAGTATGCGATACCGTATTCTATTCTCGCGATTTATTTTTATCAGTCGGTTATATATGATATAGCCGGGTTATCGAATCAAGTATTGATTCGATAAGTTGATACATATAATATTAGTCGGTTATATAAGATATAGCCCGATTATTAAATCAAGTGTTGATTTGATAATTTAGTGTATAATTGTATATTTGATATACTAGTTTACATTAACTAATATTAGCTCACTTAAATGTTTCTTTTCTCACTAGTGTGCATAAGTATATAAAAGATATATATTAATGTACATTTTTTTGTGTCATGCTTGATGATACACACTACATGGGTGTATGAGACTTACGCCATGCTTATGATAATTGTGAGGTTTAAATATTTAAAGTAAATCTAAATTAGTTGGAAATTAGTCACATGCATGAAGCTTGTAGAAGCTTGTGGATGTATTGACTTAGTCCACTAATTTTATTTTACTTAAGATATTTATTAACTTAACCATTATCACTTAGCCATAGTTATGTCTCTACATGAGTTAGGATATGATACAAACTCACACATGGTTGCCATTGAATCTCACAAGTTTATCTCTCTTCATCTTCTTCTTTAAGCTCAAGAGCTCTCTAGCTTTTGTGCAAGTGAGAAATAATAATGAGAAAAATAATTCTAAAGTGAGTAAAAATCTTACTTCATCATCCTCTACTAGATTATCCATTTAGTTTAGGGTGTTAGCTTCACTAATCCCACATTAGTGAAGAGATATCTTGGGTTAGTGTCTTCTCAACGTAAATCATCTTCAGCCTCGAAAACTTCATGCAAGCTTGTTCCTTTTTTCTTGTGAAGCCATGCAAGAGTCCGGAAGATCACTACTTGGAGCGAAGGGACTACTACATGGAGCTATTGAAGTGAAGGACCGGTCTACAAAGGTTGTATTCCTAGTTCACTTAGTTGTAAAGTAGTTTACAACATATTTCGTATGATTCTCTAATTAAACATCCTGAGTTAGAGTTCTTTAGCATGACAAAAAATTTGAAAATAGCATGGACCATGCCTCCCAAAACCTTGCTGTCGTGCTTAGGAACCCTACATCAATTTGTTATCAAATTAGGCTGATATGATTATTGATCTTTATTTGATTTTGGTCTCTTAATTTGATTTTACTTCTTGATTTGGCTGTATTTAAATCTGCAAAATATCTTAAACAAATATTTAGTAGCATCAATTTATTTAAGAAAATATTTAAACCAATTAATTCATAAATATCCATTTATTATTATTGAAGATACATATAAAATATTTTAACAGATAACTCCATAAATGTTCTTAAATTATAATTAATGGCATTTATTAATTAACAAAAGTTAGGGAAAAAGATAGTAAAAAATAGGCATAAATGTGCCGATCACTCGCCTCGCCTCGTTATTCTCTTAGGCGAGACGGTGAGACGAGCAGGGTCACGTTCGGCTAATGTTGAACTCACCTCACTTCCTCTCGCCGGCTAAGTGAGGCAAGCTCAACTCAGTCTCGATTCACGAAGGGAGTTGAGCGTGGCTAATGAAGCGAGTCGGGAGATTCGCAAAGCCCCAGCTCACTTCATTAGCCACGCCTACTAAACATAATTCTTAATCTGAAGAATAAATAAAACTAAAACCGTCTTTCCCGGCAACGACGCCAATAACTTGTTGATAAAATTATAATATCGCAAGTGCACGGCTCGTTTGTAGCAAGTGCGCAAGTACCGGTCGATCTCACAGAAAAGACTGTTAGTTAATTATTTGCTCAATCAGATTAAAAATAAAAATATAGTTTTTATACTTAAAAATTAAAAAGATGATTTTTACCACTTTAAAATTAAAATAGCTAATAATATTAATTAAATTTAATGATAAAAGGGCATACTTAGGGTGTTGAATCCCCTAGACTGGTTATAAAGGAAATCTGCATAAATCATAATCTTAAACATCGTATTTTTACAATTTATGATCCAGTTTGAAAGTATAGACTATATGGACTTTGATCCTATATAACCTATCAAGCTATCTAATTCGTAAGTTTGTAAAAACACGATTTTAATATTCTAATTCAAGTTAAACCTAAATATGATCTTATCCATTCTAAGCATAGGCTATGAGCATTGCTAAATAACCTATCAAAGCTATAAAAATCAATCTATGTTCATACTGCATTTATCTTTTAAGTGCATCTTTTTAGAATAATGATTTATACGATTAATCTTTTACTAGTCTAGGTTCATCCTCCCCTAAGCATGTTAATATTTAGCTACTCATACTAAAATTAACGATACAAGAATTACATAAATTAAAAAGGAGGAAATATGATTAAAAATAAAAACAAGTAAAATAAAAATACGAAAGAATAAATTGCAAAAAGCATTAAAATAAAAATACAAACTTGAGGACTTGATCTTCTACTCCATCATGCACAAAAAGGAAAAAAATTACATTTCTTTTGGTGGCTAAAAACTTGTAAGTCCACGGTAGCGCCCCGGCCGTCTAACAGATGCCAAATGCGGAACAAAAACTTTTAAAACTGGCGCTATCGCGTACTATAACCCGGATCTGCCATTAAAGCTAAACTAACAAATTACAAAATGGGTAGAAATGTTATACCGAACGATCCGAGTCCTTCGGTCTTCAACCATCATCCCACGCTTTGTTGCGGCTGCTCCGATCTCCTCGATCTCCAGTCTTCTCGTCCAGGTGGCACCACGTCGACGGATCTTTAAACGGGCTCCCGCCTCTGAAGCGAGGCAACTCGATCATCAAGTTTGCTAAAAGAGATGACCAAGATTGATGTAGAGAATGAGTAGAACACTTTGTCTCGTTACGTCCAAGACTATGGACGAACGGTTAATGAAGTTGCCTTTTGGATCGATATGAAATGAGAGAATGGGTATGCTTAATTTCCATGAATCCAAAACTATCATTTTTCCAAAACAACAACCATCATCATTCACCAAGAATGGCCGACCACTTTAAAGGGGAGGGAGGTGAGTGTAAGAATCAAGAGAGTGACCATTAGCACTAATACAAATGAATGAGTCATAATGCACACCTTGCAAAACATTAATGAAAATGATGAATCATCTTAAGCTAGTCATCAAAGCATTTAATGCATACAATGAACCAAAACCAAGTCACCAAATCTAGAACCTTCTAGAACCACGACTCACCCTCATGACTCATCCAAGTGACGAAAAGATAAATCCGCATTTAACCGAATGTTAAATGCGGGTGATAGAAAACTGGAAACTGGCAACTTCCAAAAGCGATCCTGAAACGAATTTCATGATAACCCCGTAACAGTATAAACATACCTGCATTTGTATTGCGACCGAATACAAATGCAACTGAGACAAAGATATTATATCTACACAATATAATACTCGGATCCGGCTTAAACCAAAGCCCACCAGTATTATTTGCCCGAAATATGACATGTGTGTAAACGCACGTGCATTTTCCGAACCTTGCCATAAAACCATACGGCTTCTACAACGTTTCTTCCGAACTTGGGAAACTGTCTGTTGGGGACTCTAATGACTCATCAACACACTGGCACTGGGTATAACCTCTAGCACGTCAGAGGTACAAGCTGTACGTAACGGTTGCCTATGTATTGATTGGAAGGGAAGCTGACGAGCGAACTCATCCATAAACCCTACTGAGCCTGACAGTGACAATATCCGTACAGTCCGGTCCGTTCGTCTAAAGAGTATCACATATCGAGTCTAGGGGTGGATAAAGTCAGACCCCTAATAACGCGATAAATCGTGTCAGCATGAAGCCCATCACTACCTGAGAAACTACTGATCCAAATCAGTAATTCTCCACTACCTCGGCCGAGGATTTATAGTGATGGCCACTCGTGCACTGTGCGACATCAACCCCCAATACCGGGAGAGACGAATCCCCGACGATCCGCTCACTGCCTCCATGTGGCTCGGGACTGTACCCAAAAAATACCTGTTTGCACGTCTCCTTTGAGCGTGGTAGGGTAGAAATCAAAGCACAGTGGGAACTCACACGAGACAAATGACGATCTCAGGTCGACAAACTAACCTGTACACATGTCACCTGGGAACTGCTATCTGACGATATGTATAATACCAACTAGCATGTTCCCGGCGAGTCCTGTCCGGTGTACTCATAACCCAATGAGCACCTGTATACATCTTAGGTGAACCAACTGACACCAATGGCTTGTGAGACCGGCCACCGCCCCTCGTCGGGGTCTCGACTATATACACTAGTCTACTCTGGAGTATCGATACCCTATCTCGAAACTCCCACGACTAGGGACACTTTAAGGATGTGCTTACAGTCCTCAGCTCCCACGTATATGATCGCCATCATACTGCTGGTAGTCAAGCAAGAATCCTATGGGCTCTATCATCATGCAATAGTGAACTAAAGCATATATACGATGATAAAGACAAACCAGATAGCATACTATCATCTCGAATAAGACTTTCATATCGGTATAGGTCCTCCCTCAATCATTGCAATCACGTACCTGCGATCCAATAATTGACTTAGAGGGCACTATATCCAATAATCTCCCACTTGCACTTAAGGCTATTATTGCGATATCGCATACTCATAGCTTCAGTGAGTGGATCTGCCCTGATGTTTCTTTCTATGTCTCTCTTAATCTCAAGTTCGCGGAGAAAGCCATCTCCCGAATCGAGTAATACCTGTCTTAGAATATGTCTGGATCTCTGATGAGACCTAGTTCATAAATGAACTCCAAATCCAAACTTCTTAGACTGTAATGATCACTGAACCTAATCAGTATCCAGCACCATGCCTTCCACAGTATCCTCTTGGACCTCCTGTCCAAAATACTGTCCCTCGTCAGAGGGAAAACTATAACTCTGACAATCACTCTGTCATACATGTCACCTTTGAAGCCTGGAATGATAACCGTCTCCCGAAGGAGGCTGCCGTCATCAAATCCATAGAACATGCACTTATGTTCTAAAACTGCTTCTTTATGTTTCTTCAGTATTGGATTAATATAAACTTATTGCATCTAGTGTAAAAACAACATCTGGTGTGGTACTTGACATTTCACGATTGACTCAATTGCCTAAGCAAGTGATCTGCCAATCATGCATATCCCTCTCCCCTTTAGTCTGTAAGACACCTTTAGAGAGGGTGAATCCATCATCTGCAGGTACACCACCATGCCAGGAGTCATCTATTCTAAATACCTTTAGAATACTGTCAATGTACCTACATTGGGAAACTACCCAAATCAAGATCTAAAACCATAGATCTAAAACCAGAATGTCTGATATTATATCCATATCCTTTGTGAAGAAACAACTGTGTGACGACCACAGTACAACCGATCGTAGTATAGGAATTTCACTTCCTACTCTGTGTATGTCATCCAAATACCAGGACATCACACTTTACTACCTTCTTAACAGATCCATCCCCTATTATGATGAAGTCAAACCCATGACTGTCACATCAAAAATAGATGATCTATCTCCGCTATATCTGCTCAAGTCTATAAATAGACATAAGCTACTTGCCCACTATGCTTCCGCTGCTCCCACTGACCATAACAACCCTCTGGCAGAATAATATATACGTACACTTCTAAAGCTAGTTTAGAATGACGCTATACATAACCTCTTGCCGGGTCTCATAGCCTGGAACAACCGTAGTGTCAAGTCTGGGTAAACAAGAACCTCACTGTCACCATCCTTGAGGGTACCGGAGTACCTCTCAGGTGTCTGAGGTTACCCACCATATCTGCGGAGTAGCTAATGGAATGTCAAACCTGATTGAATATATAGGTCATATTAAATTTTTCGTAATCGTTTGCGGTTCTGGAATCACTTCCAGTTCTACCATACTCCCACTGCTGTTTTCTGAAAAAATCCATTTTACTAAAACTGTGGCGAGTCAAGAACAATATCACTATTGATCTTCCAGATGGTAGAAAATCAACTCTCGTCGAAACCAGGGTCAACCCACAAACTGCCATTACAGAAACGTGCCTTGAGTTAGTCAGTGTCTGGTTTTAAGCATAAGCTGGACAACTCCCCTTACCTTAACATCGTTAAGATATGAACCATTCTATATACAATATAGAAATAGAGACACTAATTTAATTGGAACCAGATTCAAATCATGCAGCTGTCTCCAGTGCATATCAACTTAATGGAGAAAGACTAATCAGTATTACTCAACTTAGGAATGTATCCAATTATGAGTAACCTGAAAGAGAAACAAGTTTCTCAAAACCATTACTATCATCTGAATACCAATCACAAGAATCTACATCTTCGATCTCTTTGAAGAATCCCGATACTTGTGACACTTGGTTCTCTACTTTATTCTTATACCCACAACTTCTCAAAACTTAGACATTGTATTTCTACGAAACACTTGTCTAAAAACCAGAGAAGTTACAAGTAAGCAGAATAGAGTACGATGACCAACCGCTTTGTCCTGATGGACTCTGGACAACATACAATAGTCTGTATAAGTCCGCTGAGTTGTATAACTCAAAACCTGTGTATCGTAGGTTGAAAACTGTACTAATGGTAAAGAACTACTCCGTTGTTCAATACTCCTTACCCAATCGCCAACTGATATAGGTAAATGTCATCAACATAATATCAAAAATTTATATCTCACTTTATAAAAATAAACGTACAGATATATCATTTTGAAATTGGTGCACAACAACGGATACTCAAAACCAAATACATGCCGTCCGGCAAAAACCCAGGCGATTTCCTCAAATATCACAAATTACTATGAATTCCGATATAATGAGGATGATCACCTTATTCCCAATAACCTACTCCCAGTCATCATCTGTAAAACCATACAGATATGAGAATAAAACCTGGTAAATACATACCCTGGAGTAAGTATCTAATCGGGAAATCAGTTTTCCTTTAACAATGCACTGAAACATGAAAATGTTTCGTAGGGGTATCCCGGTATTTCTTGTAATGCCTCTTCCATAATCCAATTCATGACTTTAACCGTATATCTCTTTGCCATCTCTCCAAATCCCTTTATTTGTTTTTAGTCGTTACCTTCTGTACACCATCGTTAGGCTAAATGGTTTTCTTCTTTTCCTACCGTTCGGCACCAGCCTATGGTTTGGAAGAAGACTATCCAGTAAGCATAATAGGTGTACCCTCCTAAATCAAGGAGTACTCGCAACTTGAGAGAAGGTGATGATAAAAGACAACTGAATAATACCTTATTCTATTTCTCCAGAACTGGGGAAAAAACAAAGGTGAAATAGGAGTGGCGATGAAGTACGCGGTTTGGTCGTGAATGATAACAGTCGCAATTTACTTTGCCCTCTTTCTAATCCCTTTATTTTTGTCTTTAGTTATTACCTTCTGTACACCATACTTAGGCTAATTGGTTTTCTTCATTCCCTACCTTTCGGCACCTGCCTATGGTTTGGAAGAAGACTATCCAATAAGCGTAATAGGTGTACTCTCCTAAACTAAGGAGCCCTCGCAACCTGAGAGAAGGTGATAATAAAAGACAACTGAATAAACCAATTCTATTTCTCCTGAACCTGGATCCATCCTCGAAGAAGTCCCTTCGAGTTCGTATATAACCATACGATGGATCTATCCAATGGAAGTGGATGTCCGTAGTAATACGGGGTGTTCTGAGAAATACAAAGGGTAAAAGAAGGAGCGGCAATGACTTATGCAACTATACACAATACAAAAACTAGTATTTTAAGAAGGTTCGGTCAACTTGGTCACTGAGTCATAGTCTAGGGTCGGTCAAAGGTCGCTGCCAAAGAGAAAGAGAGAGAAAAGAAACACTCTGCGTGCACTCTAACCTAGATCAGAATGGTTATCACTTTATCTAATCAGGAAACCTCCCACTGTAATCTCAAATTCTCCTCCAAACCTGAACGAAGAATTAGTCGGGATCACCCGAAGAGTAAACCAACTCATCAGTGAGAATCGGGATCCAACTATCATCGCATGATAACTTGATGGAAGCCACTCAAGTTATCACACTCCAGAAGGTATGCGCATGCCTGGCAAGTTTCCTGTATGTTTGAAACTCCCGTTATGATTTTTGCCCCATGCTCTTATGACCTTGGCGTTGGTCAAAATATTATAAGTCACGTGCCAAGTTCTACCCGTCACTATCCAGGTCAATTTGAACCCACCCGCACATGCCCTTGACGTTGGCCAAAATGGCAGAACGACTGTCCCAAACCAACTCATCTATCTATGCAACAGATGAATACCCAGCAGCTACCAAACACTATGCCTTGGCGTTGGTCAAAATACATAGCTTGAATACTACTGAATACCCAAAAGAAATGACAGAGGGCTACGGCTGGTTTTTGGTGAAAAACCTTTAACGTAATGAACTTGATCTCGTTGAAGGAACCTGATAGCTTTTTATAAAAATATAGTGACGAAAACCTTTTGCTAAAGAGGTCACTCCCGGTGAAGGGATCTCGGCTCTTTCCTCGTGGAATGAGGTGCAGGATATTCTAACTGAATACCGCGATGCAAAGCAACTTGTAATCGACTATAGTGAAGTTATTACCTTGACGCAAACTTCTTCCCGAGGGGTCATTCCCGGTGAAGGGATCTCGGCCCTTGCCTCGTCGAATGAGGTGCAGGATATTCCAACCGAATATCACTATGCAAAACAAAAGGAAACATCTTTGTAATAACACTTTTTAAAATTTTTTCCAACAACATCAAATATAGGTTTGTTTTACTTTGCATTGATAAGAATCAATGCAGTCCCATCAAAAAATCACACCAGAAAAGAACGAAAATATAATGTACGTATATGCCATCCGCATTCGTCACTGGGTCCCGTCATCACCCGTTAGGTTACTTAACTAACGACAGAGCGGGGCTGGACTAGCGCGGATGTAAAACATATAAAACATCTAATAGTATATATACCAATATACAATAATCGCTCCAGGCGTGATAATATGCAACATTACAGAAAAGTAATAAGCATCACAGAACAATACAGATAATCTGGGATCTCCGGGTTTCACAGAGCCGCTACTGAAACCCGACGTTCCCCTGGTCGTGTGGATAGCTGTGCAATGAAACCTAGACCCCTACGGGTGCGGCAAGTTACCCGCCAAAACCTGAAGCGAGGCAGCCCCTTACAGCAAAGTGAATGGACAACCCGGCACTTCACGGAATCCGGTAACTTGAGCACCCCTCCTTGGGTCAACCTGTACTCCCTACGAGTGCGGCGAATAGTCTGCCAATTCTAGAGTGAGGCCTCTCTGTCTCTCAAAACCATGAGATACTGACCCGTTGCCCTCCAAAACCCGGCTATCCGTGCACTCCGTCGCGGGGTAAACCTAGTACAGAAATAAAAATATGTATAGCGGGTACATCGACCTCTGCCCGGTCGTGCCCCAAAAGAATATTATACAAACAGGCAGTGACGGCAGTCCACATGTTGGACGCTCGCCCCGCAATATCAAATGTACAAATAAATCCAAACTGCACTACCATTGCACACTGCTATCCACCACGACAAATCCGCAACATCACAGCACAACACAGAATATCAACGCGAATGTCACGTTCGCAAACCCGTCTAAAAGAACTATAGCAATTAGACGCGGTTTACCGCTCGAATGACATTCCCGGTCGGAGATATAAAGTAAGTACTGTAAACTAACACGTTTAAATTTCGATCGACAAAATTTCCCAAAGTGGGCCCCACAAACATCTGCTGTACAGTAATAAAATATGGGCCCAAAAGAAACATTCCAGAAACCACAATTTACTGTGAAGAACCTACTGTAGAAAATTGGTGTTCCAATCCCACAAACTGGCGGCGGATCCGCGGCCAAATCTTGGCTTGGGCCGCGGATCCGCGGCAGTACTGTTGATTTGGGCCACCAAATTTCACCAGTATTCTTCAAAAAGCCTGCTGAATTTTCTGTAGTGCTCAAAATAATTTTAGGGCCTGATTAAAAATCGACAGAAAGTTTGGTACAAAAAATTGTAGTTTCGGAAATTCCGTTCGATCGATCGTTTAAACGCGTTAGCATAAGTTAGTAAAGCTTAATGGTGAGGCTCTGATACCATTGTAAGTCCACGGTAGCGTCCCGGCCGTCTAACAGACGCCAAATGCAGAACAAAAACTTTTACAACTGGCGCTATCGCGTACTATAACCCGGATCTGCCATTAAAGCTAAATTAACAAACTACAAAGTGGGTAGAAATGTTATACCGAACGATCCGAGTCCTTCGGGCTTCAACCATCATCCCACGCTTTGTTGCGGCTGCTCCGATCTCCTCGATCTCTAGTCTTCTCGTCCAGGAGGTACCACGTCGACGGATCTTTAAACGGGCTCCCGCCTCTGAAGCGAGGCAACTCGATCATCAAGTTTGCTAAAAGAGATGACCAAGATTGATGTAGAGAATGAGTAGAACACTTTGTCTTGTTACGTCCAAAACTATGGAAGAACGGTTAATAAAGTTGCCTTTTGGATCGATATGAAATGAGAGAATGAGTATGCTTAATTTCCATGAATCCAAAACTATCATTTTTCCAAAACAACAACCATCATCATTCACCAAGAATGGCCGGCCACTTTAAAGGGGAGGGAGGTGAGTGTAGGAATCAAGAGAGTGACCATTAGCACTAATACAAATGAATGAGTCATAATGCACAGCTTGCAAAACATTAATGCAAATGATGAATCATCTTAAGCTAGTCATCAAAGCATTTAATACATACAATGAACCAAAACCAAGTCACTAAATCTAGAACCTTCTAGAACCATGACTCACCCTCATGACTCACCCACGTGACGAAAAGATAAATCCGCATTTAACCGAATGTTAAATACGGGTGATAGAAAACTGGAAACTGGCAACTTCCAAAAGCGATCCTGAAAGGAATTTCAGGATAACCCCGTAACAGTATAAACATACCCGCATTTGTATTACGACCGAATACAAATGCAACTGAGACAAAGATATTATATCTACACAGTATAATACTCGGATCCGGCTTAAACCAAAACCCACCAGTATTATCTGCCCGAAATATGACACGTGCGTAAACGCACGTGCATTTTCCGAACCCTGCCATAAAACCATACGGCCTCTACAAGGTTTCGCCCGAACTTGGGAAACTGTTTGTGGGGGACTCTAATGACTCATCAACACACTGGCACTGGGTATAACCTCTAGCACGTCAGAGGTACAAGCTGTACGTAACGGTTGCCTATGTATTGATTGGAAGGGAAGCTGACGAGCGAACTCATCCCTAAACCCTACTGAGCCTGACAGTGACAATATCCGTACAGTCCGGTCCGTTCGTCTAAAAAGTATCGCATATCGAGTCTAGGGGGTGGATAAAGTCAGACCCCTAATAATGCGATAAATCGTGTCAGTATGAAGCCCATCACCACCTGAGAAACTACTGATCCAAATCAGTAATTCTCCACTACCTCGGCCGAGGATTTCTAGTGATGGCCACCCGTGCACTGTACGACATCAACCCCCAATACCGGGAGAGACTAATCCCCGATGATCCGCTCACTGCCTCCATGTGGCTTGGGACTGTACCCAAAAAATACCTGTTTGCACGTCTCCTTTGAGCGTGGTAGGGTAGAAATCAAAGCACAGTGGGAACTCACACGAGACAAATGAAGATCTCAGGTCGACAAACTAACCTGTACACATGTCACCTGGGAACTGCTATCTGACGGTATGTATAATACCAACTAGCATGTTCCCGGCGAGTCCTGTCCGGTGTACTCATAACCCAATGAGCACCTGTATACATCTTAGGTGAACCAACTGACACCAATGGCTTGTGAGACCGGCCACCGCCCCTCGTCGGAGTCTCGACTGTATACACTAGTCTACTCTGGAGTATCGATGCCCTGTCTCGAAACTCTCACGACTAGGGACACTTTAAGGATGTGCTTACAGACCCCAGCTCCCACGTATATGATCGCCATCATACTGCTGGTAGTCAAGCAAGAATCCTATAGGCTCTATCATCATGCAGTAGTGAACTAAAGCATGTATACGATGATAAAGACAAACCAGATAGCATACTATCTTCTCGAGTAAGACTTTCATATCGGTATAGGTCCTCCTTCAATCATTGCAATCACGTACCTGCGATCCAATAATTGACTTAGAGGGCACTATATCCAACAAAACTAAACCTAAGATAGAAGATGGCTCTGTTATTTTCAGAGATTTTATATTTATAGAGTTACATCAAAAAATCCTAAATCTAAACAAATTGAAACCACACATTAAATTTCGACTGCAGATCTTGATATTTGGCCGCTAAATCGTGGTGGAATTTTCTCTGTTTTCCTTCAATTTTTTTATGAGATTTTCTGGTTTAATTTGGATAGTTTTGATTACATAAAATCTCGAGCATTTTTCCGTCTCTCTGCAGTATTGTGAATCCTCAATATGTTATCAAATTAGGCTGATATAATTGTTGATCTTTATTTGATTTTGATCTCTTAATTTGATTTTACTTCTTGATTTGGCTGTATTTAAATCCGCAAAATATCTCAAACAAATATTTAGAGGCGTCTATTTATGTAGGAAAATATTTAAACCAATTAACTCTAATATCCATTTATTATTATTTAAGATACATATAAAAAAATTTAACAGACAACTCCATAAACGTTCTTAAATTATACTTAATGGCATTTATTAATTAACAAAAAATAGGGAAAAAGATAGTAAAAAATAGGCAATAAATGTGCCGATCAAATACCCCCACACCTATCTTTTGCTCATCCTCGAGTAAAACTATAAAAAATAAAAAATTTAGAAAGAAAAAAAAACTAGATAAATCCTAGCCCACTTTCGCAGGCATCGCGATTGCACTTAGCACGTACAAAAACCTGTTAAATCTCTAGGTACAAAAGGAGTGTTGTCTCCTAAAGGTTTTCAGTGAATTATACCCACAAAATTCGTAAAGAGAAGAAAAGAAAGACATGAAAATGAAAATTATTTTAAAAAACTCCAAAAGCATCTCGAAAGTTGGTAAAGTCGTAAGTTTTCTTGAGTTTTCATCTTAAAATTTAGTATCTAATCTAGGATTTCTATCATCTTTAATTGAATATCCAGTCCTATTTTTCACTCCACCTTTTCACTGATTTTCTTTTCTACACACCTTATGATCGTGCAATAGTTTTTTAGTTATAAAACTCCTATTCAAACCATCATATCTCCGTTTACCCTCCCCCCCCCCAGCTCAAACTTTACAGCTAACAACTTTTATTTATTTATTTATTCATACTTATTTCGAAACTAGTCCTTTATCAACTACTAATATTAGTAAACCAAGATTATTCTCTCAGAAAACCGTGAGGACTTTTATATCTGAAAGAACATTTGCTTGGCGGGGGTGTTAGAAAGAGACATATCCACACACATTTACCCTCCGACTAGCTCGTAAATTTTTTTATAAGTATACTTTTTAACCACCTTTCGGCGTGAGCATCGAATGCTTTCTGAGGCACGAATTCCCAGCTAGTTTGTGAAGAAAAAGCTTCTATTTATATTATATTTTTTTATTAGATGTATCATCTGAGATAGAAAATTCACGGAGATATTCAAGTCATCCTATTCATCCTATAACCAAAGACGTGTATGTGTAAATAAGGTGTGAACTCACTACGATTAAATTAAAGATGGGTTATTTTTCAGGCTTAATATCTATTAAAAACTTTAATACTTTCCCTTCATATTAACTTCACTTCAAAATTAGACTCAAATTATTTCCAAACAAACTAACTTAATCTCACGAAAATTCTTTCCTCATCTTTTCTCTTCTTTATCTCCTTTTCTCTCTTTTATTATTATTTTTATTCTTTTATTTAATAAAAGAAAAGCAAAATAATCTAAAATAAAATAAAGAAATCTAAAAATAACTTAAACCCCACCCTCCCACACACCTATGCTACACATTGTCCTCAATGTCATCCAGCTCTAATGTGTTAACCTTATTTTCTAAAAATGATGGGCCAAAAAACTATACCTGTGAAGTGTTCAAACTCATTAAGCTCCAAATCTTAAGTTTTAGTTTTCCCTGCACCTATAATGGGAGATATAGGAGGAGCTTTTGGGACCCAAACCTTCATAGTTTTATAAGGGTTAGACTTCGAGATTCATTTCAAATTTGGAAGTAGAGAAAATTTTTGTTTCAAATCACAAATATATGCAAAATGGCCATTTGCACCACAATAATCACAAGTGTGATTAGGTACATGCATGAGACTTGAACTATCAACATGCATATGACGTATATGATGAGCATACTTTTGAAGAGTTTGTTTTGTATAGAGACATGCATGTGAATGAATGTTTCATTTCGCATGAACAAACTTATAAGCATTCTTTTTATTAGAAGAGAGTTGAACTAATTTAGAAAAAGATTTTTGAGATTTTAAAAAATTCATAACATCTTTGCTATTTAAAAATTTCATTCCTTCACTGGATGGAGGAATAACCTTTATTTTTCCTTTTAAATATTTATCAAGAGAAACCGTCAAATCATGATTTTTCTTTTTAAGAGAAATATTTTCATTTGTTAAAATCTCTTGAGATTGAAAAGAGCATTTCAAGAATTCAAGTTCACTCTTAAAATTTGATCTTAAGCTTTTATGTTCATTTCTCAAGAAAGCACAAGACAAAACCAAGTTTTCGTTTTTATTTTTCAAAGTCTCAAAAATTTTCGACTGATTTTCAAACTTCAATAGCAACACATACTTCTCTTGTTCTCTTTTTTGTTTCAAAGCAGACAAAGTTTTGGAAAGACTCTCAAATTTTGAATGCAACTCATTTTTTTTTTATTTTTCAGCTTATCAATCGAAATATTATGAGAGCAAGAAAATGCATTAACCTTGGCTAACAATTCATCATTTATGAGTTTCAAAGATTCATTTCTAGAAATCAATTCTGTGTTTTCCAATTTTAAGGATGAGTTTTGTTTTTGAAGAAACTCATTTCTAAAAATCAATTCGTTCTTTTCAATTTCAAAATTTTCATTTAAAACAGTAACAGAATCTGACAAGTTGAGTTTTTCAATCAGATCGTTAATTATACCAATTAAAAACTCACACTTTGAAAACAAATTATTTTTCTCTTGTTCAAGAATGTTATTCCTAGATGCACGGGCATTGTATGAAAGTTGTTCATGAGTAAGATTATGATTATCAAAAGATGTCATGCTCACACTATTATGATCAAAAAAAAATCTCACATGACTTGGTAGAAGTTGATAGTATATCATTATTTGTAAAATATTGAAATACACCTATCGTTTCGACATGATTTTTTTTCTATGATGTGTTCTCCATAACTTTGTTCCAATGCACACTAAATATCATAAGCCGAATCGTAATACGAAACACTCATACTAATTTCACAATCTAAACCACTCCATAAAATATCTATAACTTCTTCGTTCAAGAAGACCAATCTTCGTTCAAGAAAACCAATCTTCGTTCATTCATATTCCATGTCGTTTTTTCTCCAATATTTCTAAGAAAAGCATGTTCATTTTCAATGATTTCCCCAAAATATTTATCAAGTGAGTCAAGAAATTCTTTTAATTTTATTTTCCAACCTAAAAAAGCATTCCCGTCAAAGTGCGGAGAACAAACAACAGCAACCATTTTTGTTTTAAAATATAAATCCTAACTAAGCACACCAAATAATCAAATCCTAATCAACTAGGATAAACCTAGACCTAAGTAGCTCCTAAGTTAACCGTTAGGCTAGCTAAACCCAAAATAGACAAACCAGTCAGCTAGGTAAGTGCCAGGTGAGTGAGAGATATCCGCTATACGAATCACCGAAATAGCGAGCCTAATTAAATAAACCACTTTTCTTAGTCACACTTGTCTAGACACCAACTGATTAGGCCGCTCGGAATATTAGTTATCCTAAAAGTAAACTTTTCCAAGTGAGCCATGTGAATCCTTAGGGTTTTAAGTAACCTAATCGATTTTAATTAGAGCCTTGAGTTCATGCAATATAGAAGATGATTTGTGGGCCAAGAAAGAGTGATTAAATCTCCACCTTATCTTTTAACTTTATAATTTTCCCTTAAAATATTTTAAATAT
Organism: Agapanthus africanus; assembly: GCA_030015575.1. Taxonomy (NCBI): domain Eukaryota; kingdom Viridiplantae; phylum Streptophyta; class Magnoliopsida; order Asparagales; family Amaryllidaceae; genus Agapanthus; species Agapanthus africanus. Next base: position 399,948,675 of record CM057349.1, on the reverse strand, counting down.
GAGTACAACAAATCAGATCCAATTAGAAAATATAAATATTTCTTTTAGCGGCGCAAAGAAATCCTGTAAGAAACAAAGAAAAGAAATATTAACATTGAGAGAGAAGATATGCAAGAATACTCACCAAATCTAAATTTTTTCAAAAATCTCCATTGTTCTTTACTGTTTCTTTGAAAATCTGAAATCTAAAAATATAAACTAAAGATAATTGTTAATCCGAAGAGAGAGAAAAACTAAAACCGTCTTCTCCGGCAACGGCGCCAAAAACTTGTTGATAAAATTATAATACCGCAAGTGCACGGCTCGTTTGTAGTAAGCGCGCAAGTACCGGTCAATTCTACAGGGAAGACTGTTAGTTAATTATTTGCTCAATCAAATTAAAAATAAAAATCTAGTTTTTATACTTAAGATTTAAAAAGATGATTTTTACCACTTTAAAATTAAAATAGCTAATAAGATTAATTAAATTTAATGATAAAAGGACATACTTAGGGTGTTGAATCCCCTAGACTGATTATAAAGAAAATCTGCATAAATTATAATCTTAAATTTCGTATTTTTACAACTTATGATCTAGTTTGAAAGTATAGACTATATGGACTTTGATCCTATATAACCTATCAAGCAATCTAGTTCGTAAGTTTATAAAAATACGATTTTTAATATTCAAATGCAAGCTAAATCTAAATATGATCTTACCAATCCTAAGTATACACTATGAGCATTGCTAAATAACCTATCAAAGCTAGAAAAATCAATCTATGTTCACGATACATTGATCTTTTAAGTGCATCTTTTTAGAATAATGATTTATACGATTAACTTTTCTACTAGTCTAGGTTCATCCTACCCTAAACATGTTAATATTTAGCTACTCATACTAAAATTAACGACACAAGAATTGCATAAATTAAGAGGAAATATGATTAAAAAAAATCAAGTAAAAAAAAAGAAAGAATAAATTGCAAAAGGTATTAAAATAAAGATACAATCTTGAGGACTAAATCTTCTACTCTACCATGTAAAAAAAGAAAAAAGTTACATTTCTTTTGGTGGCTAAAAACTAAACATAAGATAGAAGATGGGTTACATCAAAAAACCCTAAATCTAAACAAATAGAAACCACACATTAAATTTTGATGGCAGATCTTGATTTTTAGCCACTAAATCGCGGTGGAATTCTCTGTTTTCCTTCAATTTTTTTATGAGATCTTCTTGTTTGATTTGGGTAGTTTTGACCACATAAAATCTCGAGTATCTTTCCGTCTCTCTGCAGTTGTATGGATTCTCAATATGTTATCAAAGTAGGCTAATATGATTGCTGATATTTATTTGATTTTGGTCTCTTAATTTGATTTTGCTTCTTGATTTGGCTGTATTTAAATCTGCAAAATATCTTAACAAATATTTAGCAGCATCTATTTATTTAGGAAAATATTTAAACCAATTAACTCACAAATATCCATTTATTATTATTTAAGATACATATAAAATATTTTAACACATAACTCAATAAATGTTATTAAATTATAATTAATGGCGTTTATTAATTAACAAAAGATAGGGGAAAAGATAGTAAAAAATAGGTAATAAATGTGTCGATCACTCGCCTCGCCTCGCCTCGTCATTCTCTTAGGCGAGACGGTGAGACGAGCATGGTCACGTTCGGCTACCGTTGAACTCGCCTCACTTCGTCTCGCCAGCTAAGCGAGGCGAGCTCTACCCAGTCTCGATTCGCGAAGCGAGTCGGGTGTGGCTAATGAAGCGAGTCGAGTGTGGCTAATGAAGCGAGTCCGGCGATTCGCGAAGCCCCTACTCGCTTCATTAGCCACGCCTACTTTCAACCCATATGTGTACCAAACGCCACCCCCTTATAACCAAACTATCTATTATAATATTCAAAAACTACATTGAAGATAGGGGGAAAATCTATCCTAGAAGGGCTTGCATGGTGCAAGTCTCTCCAGAGTCCTTGAATGGGCTTTCCTTGTATGTGGAGAAAGTTCATCTAAGGGCTATGCAAACCCTTGCATAATAGATTTTTTCGAAGATAGGCTCCACTGCCTGCATGAAAATGAGAATTTAATAATTTGAGACAATAAATCCAACAAACTTAGGGAACCCCCATAAAGATTTTAGATCTGAGAGATCTACTAACATGGAATCTGTGGTTCATCAATTGAATGCATACAGAATGTGGAACCTCATTTGTACCCTAAGAAATAATGACTATGCTGAAGTTTTCAATTACTGGCATGGATACATGGTTGAGAGGTATAAACAAGTACAAGACAATTATAGTTCACCAAAATATTCATGCCATAATAGCACAGCTCATAACCTCCAACCCCTGGTTAAAAAAGGACATGACACTATCCGTCACAATAACACCCTCACAATTTATGGCAAATGTCTCCCTGATTCCTATTCGTTTTCTTGTCAGATCTCTTCAGGATCACTCAACTTATGCAACAAATGCCTCATATGCAACATGCGCACATGAATTCTATCCTTGCTTCAATTGCCTCATGAAATTTTTAACATGAGGAGGAATGCTACACCTTGAGGCAAAAAATAAAATAAAATCTACATTTAATTTATATTGGGAGAACCAAACAATGTATGATACTAAAACTCAAAAAGCATCCTCAACAATCAATTGGATCATACAGCCATCTGACAGATCTACAACCCTCCCAAGTTACATATATAAAAATTAAACAAAAAATTCCATAAAATTTCATGACAAAGCCAAACAAGAATGGTAAACACATACAAGGACAATAAACGCAAATAATGGCACGGGGACATAGACCCTTTCGATAAGACCTCACCGAGATGGTTTCTTCCTCCACTCGGTGCGACCTCGATTGAGTTCGAGCCCATTGTTCGATAATCTCAAGAAATGAAGAAATTGGCATTGATCTTGACCTCGTTGCTTCTTCGTTGCAGAACCATTGCCGTTGGTTCCTTGCTCCTCGCCTTCGAATTCCGAACTGGTGAGGGAATCAACCATATCGTCATGTTGGCATTCTCTCCTGTAGTCCAAGGTTATTGTTTGGAGCTCATGGGTGTCAATGATCTCTTGGGGAATACTCTAATATATCGAGGGGAAGGGGGTGGGGGGTGGGGGGTAGAACTGTCAGGCGTTATGAATACACAACAAGGACAACCATACAATATTTGTTTCTTGGATAATGATATTAAACTCGATGTGGTTATAAAAACAACAATACCAAAAGCTAAAACTGTTAGGTTGTGGATTCACATTGCATATCAAGCTAGTTAGACTCTTGCCACTCACCCTCATCTGGGCCTATATGCCACGTGGAAAATCCTAAACGGCATGCTTAGAAAGACAAAATAAATAGGTGTTAAATACATAATTTCAAATGGGTAGACGAGGCCTAGATAGACACGGTATGCAGATACCTACAGTGGAGCTAATGTCGTGCTAACCCATTACAACTTTTAATATTAAGAACTTAATTGATGTGACAAAATTAATTCCAATTTTTTAAGAGGAGAAATAGGTGAGAGCCACTGAGCTAGTTATCCCGGATTCGGACATGAGCATATTCGGTGATTAGCTATTTTCCAAACTTCTAGAACATGATTCGTTCGAATATGTAAAAGTTTGCTTGAATATAGATTGTAATTTACACAGTATAGTACGGCCTTATGTGATTTATTAGCGTAAGCATCCCCTCTGTACATTTATCAAAACTCTCAAAAATCACTCGAATTTTACTGTAAACAACACAAACAAGATCTAGAGCTAAATTAAGTAGCATTTGAGTATCTAAGAGTTGAATTTAAGTTCTTTTTAAGGATTTTGGTAGATGGGCGGGTGTTTGTGCAAATAAATTAGTTGATGGGATATATCATATATGTACTATACGGAATAAAGTATAGGGGATTTATATAATTTACCCTTAAATATATCCATAAAACTAAGAAAGTAATATTTTAGCAAATCTAAAGTATAATTACAAATTTACAAATATTATTTCAAGACCAAGCATCCCTATCATAGACTCTTACCCTTCTAAACTTTCAGACCTCACCCCAGAGTATAAAAAATTAGGATACTACTAACCAGTAAGTATTTATGTAAAAATAAATAAGTTATTTGAATCATTATTGATGTTATTGTTTATATTATGTATAACAAAAGCAGGCAACTTACATATAAACGTTTATGAATTAAATTATATTACGACTTGTAGAGAATTAACATATTTGTACACGCAGGATAAATCTAAAGTATAAACTATATAATTTCAGGATGCATCATAAGCAGCATCTCACAAAATATTCTTAAGCACACAAATATTCGAGTACTCAATAAGGACATGGAACAAAGCCAATTAGACGGTGCCACAGTAGCTTCATTGTAATTTATCTTCATTCTCCCTACAGTTTCATTGTATGCCCCTGACCCTTGTTTTAAATTGTCAATGACAGGATGCGAGATTAGGACCTCCTGAAAACCTCATGCATGATGCCATGTTAAGAACTACTTTACCCAAAAGCTTAAGCTCTTGGGGCAAAGGATGAACAATGAATATAAAGCGAATTAAAATCTTTGCAACGGATGTCCACCCTGATGTGCATCATACTTGTCAAATTCGAAACATATGGTTTATGATTACTCTGGAGCCTACGGGGATGCAGAAGAATAGCTGAAGTAATGAGTTTTAATGCCAATTCATGTGATGCAGGTATTGCTCGCCAAAATTACAACTGAAGTAAATTCAAAATAGTATAGGAAATAATTATCTGAACAATTAAATGAGTTTTAAGGGCTTGTACTTACTTCAAGAACCCATCCAATGTAAGTAACATTGTTTACATGCTGGTTCATGTCAAAATCAGCTCTTCTAGGCTGCAAATTTTCACAAGGATTAGAATGCAATTGAAAAGTTGCTCCTCGTAGCTCAAGACGATTTGGAAGAGGAATGACCACAAATTAAAGACTCACCACTAGTCCTAGTCGTGAATGTCGTGCAGGATCTTCAAGCTTGGGGATTTTCTTCAAGCTGCTGCTGTCCTCCTCGGGAAAGGTAAATCTGGGTAATGAGGTTTTCGTTTAAAAGAATATCACAACAGATCTCATGGTGAATGAAATAGTTTAAAATTTTAAATCATTAATATAGATCTTACAAAGTAATTCAGATATGCTGTTACTTAATGTTAAAAGGAAAATATCCTTCTTTGCGAGAGAAATGAAACACAGCAATGAACACGAAGGCAGCTATACGGACATGGGACGTGGCAAATTTGTCAAAAGAAGGATACAGCGACATGGCTATATTATTTATCCATGTATTTAATTATATATATTAAATAAAAATATAATAAACTACCAAAAAACATGTACTAGTATAACTCAAGCATAATAAAATTAAAATCAAGGTTATAACTTTCATCCATAACAATAAGTTTTCATGAACATAAACAAATACAAAAACCAAAGGCAAAACACAAGAAAACAATCCATAAGAGTCAAAACAATTGAAATATTAACCCTTTCAAACTAGAGCCAACTTTTATAGATTCGACTTCATTATTTGCATCAGTTTGGACCTTTAGTCCTAGTTTTAGTCTGTCATAAGTGAGATCAACATATTTAATATTCTTGCATTTTCGAAGGTATCAAAGTAGCCCACACATATTCCACATTCTTATATTCCAACCCTCTATATTATGTAGAAGTGTAGGACACATCCAATTTGGGCTGACACTGCCCTAGTGTGTCGGGCACAGTGTCGAGCAGGATGTCCGAGTGTCCAAATGTCCGATACATGAGCAAATAAAAGTGTATGTGCTTCCATAACCAAATTTTCCTAAATATGTTCCAATTTCCTTTTTCTTCAATCAAGTGGTGTTATTATAGGCATCATTTATATCTTTGTAGTAATTTACCTAGGAGTTCTAGGACAAAAGACGAGATATTCGTCCCTCACTTCATCACTTACTCGCTGTAGCTTCCTAGTGTCTTGGTTCATCATCACCCACTTGCTGAAAAAAGGTCAACAGAGAAGCAAAAGTGAGAAGTGAGACATCTCAAAGTAAAGCAACCTAGCGAAGTAACGACGATCAATGCGATGACCATATGATTTTTTCAGAAACCGGATTCATATATGATGCATATATAAGACCATTAAACATTTATATCAATGCTAGACCTTCAAAGTAGATACTGCGTTGTAACCATACGGTGGTCCTGACAGAAAGGGAGCGATAGTTTAAATAACAACTAAGCTTCTTATCCCATATCGAGTGCATAATTCTAAACAATATAAGAGTGCAGAATGTGTATGTATAAAATTTTTCTAGTAATATGCATGGGCTTCTTTGTTCATGTGAGAAGAGTAATGCACCTTTGTAGGTGACAAGAATCTCTCTCTCTCTCTCTCTCTCTCTCTCTCTGTGTGTGTGTGTGTGTGTGTGTGTGTGTGTTTCTATTTCAAAATAAATTGGTTATATTGACAAAGCAACTAACCTAGTAGCTCTACCAATAACAGAACTAGTAGCCACATCCTTAAGAATCCAATCACGCCGAGTGCCAATCTTTCCTTCTCCTTGACACCATGTCTCAATCTCAACAACATCACCCCTAAGACATGCCAGCAATTAAGCTTCAAAAAAATCTAAATGCAACAACTGGAATATTTAGTAATATATAAATCGTGAACTCACCAAGCAGGATATTTATATATCTCAATATGCATGCGAGAGGTAACCCAAATGAGACGAAGTTTTCTCATTGTGGTTGTTGTCGCAAACCCATCTGTGGAAAATCCTAGGCTCTGTGCATGGTTGCACCCAACTTCCTAAATTGAAACCAATATATAGTGTAAGTTTAAGTGATTCAGAGATAGTTTCTGCAAGTTAAGAAAAAATGAATGAATAAAAATGAAACTAAAGGATAAAGGTATATGGAAGGCTCATGATCCAAGTGCTCTATCCAATTCTTTAGAAATGTAGTAAAACCGACTCAGATCATATTCAACAAACACACAGAATTAGAAGCTGACAGGTTGGAAAATTCACGAAACATATTTTCAGAAATCCTTCAAATTTCAACGTAAACGACTACATCTGCGAACATAAGAAGCAGGTTTCCAAATAATTAGAGATATTTAAAAAAAATGCCAAAATTACCAACACGATAAAACCAAAGTTCAAACTGCTTAGCCAAATTGAAATTTTCGGGGAATTTTTTTTAACTTGGCAGCTAAGAAACGGAGTTGCGTCAAAAGCTGCAAAAACAAAATCTCATGACTAGAACCATCCCAACAAGAATTGGAAAATGGAATTGCAACTAATTTTTTGCCGCTTTGGTTGTCGGAAAAAGATGTGGCACCTTTGAGAAATGTGATCATGACATTTATTAGTGGTGCCAAATCATCCTCTTATTTTTATTTTTTTCTCATTGCAAATTTCCAACAAATGTAGCATTTTCCCTTTTTTTTTCTTTCAACCAAACACAAATATGCTTCAGATTTGGAAAGTTGAAAACAACAGATGCTTCAGGTTTAAGGCTATATTCTAGCATACAAATGCAACATGCAAGAAATGTTACATTTTCCATTGCATCAAACCAGACACCAACAACCCCTACATCATCATATAACACTGATTAAAACTAAGGGGACACAAAAGGAAAAATAGCACATGCATAACATGTTAGATCAATCAAAAACATAATTCATAAACAATGGTATCAATTATCACTTCAGTCTGTAATCAAAAGAACCCAACATGTGAGCAGGATCTGGTTGCTTGTGATTGTGCATGTACATAACACAAGACAACGTCAAATAAATAATAATGAGTTTGGTAACCTAAAAGGATTATTCTGTGCTCTATTATTTAGTGTGCTCGTTTCCCTATATTTAAAAGATAATAGACAATGAAATTAAATCACGCAATTTTCCTGACTGTGGAACTCCACGTTCATCTAATCTATTACTCAGTATTATTTGTGGACATTTTCCCGATCGGTTCACAATAGTGGCAGGGCCAGGATTCTGTAGGCACTAGACTAAAATACTAAGAAACCGTTGGCTTTGGCTACTCGTCTGAGCAACAGACTATCCCTTAAAGAAGACATATTTGAACTTAAAGAACAGCGGTTAGCCTCGCCTTCGACAGTGAAAATAGCATAATTTAATTCCATATAAATTTACTGATTTGAATTCTAGATTAACAGCTCACATTTGAGAATAATTTGCAAAGACATAAATGAACTTTGGCTGAGGCAGTAAAAAAGAATACAACATTGGATACATTAAGAACCAACACTCTGCTCTTAATTAGAAATCAGAAGAGAAAGAAATCACCAAGTAAAGCCCAAGATCGAATACTTGAACATAAAAACTAATATATTAAACATTTAGTCTTTTCTCAATTACATGTCAGGGATCCAAGATCCAAACAGTAAACAATTCCGATCATAATAAATTATACAAAGGCCTAAAATTAAGAAACTAATATCCGACCCAACAATATGCTTTCTTTTTAATTTTATTCAAGCAAATCAATCCAAGTCCAGAAACAAGCATGCAAAACAAAATTTACACACCAACTCCAAATGCAGCACAAAATCAAATAAATTGCTTAAACTATAAGCTCAACTCCCAATGCAGCCAAGATTCAAGCAAAAGTAATCAACTTTCCTATTAAAAAATCATTTCCTATGAGACCAATAATCTCAACAAATCCAACAACAAAATTCACAGTTCCTAAATCTGAAAATAAATCATCATTAGAAAATAAACAGAGCAATCCAGCTCAAATCACTGAATGCAAAGAAAGCAACTTTACTTGAATTCACAGCTTATAAGCCAAATCCGAGCAAAAATTAAGTTGCAAAACTCGAATTTTCTTACCGAATTCGCAATTTTTAAATCTAGAACAAGCCAAAACTGAGAAATTAAATCGAAAAAGAAAAGTCAAGAGAAAAGGAAAGGGACCTGAAGGAGATTGGCGATGGTCTCAACGGTGGCGGTCTTGTTGATTCCAACCTCGTAGCATCGAACGATGAAGCTCTCCTTATACGACAGCCCATCCTCCACCAATCTCCCCATCCTCAGCCTCTCCGCCAAGCTCTCCCCTTCCCTGATCCCCGGAGATGCTCCGGCAGCCTCCGCAACGGCGCCGGAGAGATCGACAGCGGAGCACCGGACAGCCGACGAGGGCCTCGCTGCGGGGAATCGGACCGCGGAGGGGAGGAGGAGGCGGAGGCGGAGGCGGCATTTGGCGAGAGAGTCGATGGGGCCCGCCGCCGCTGAAGAAGCAGAGGCCTTGAGCATCGCTGTGCTTTGAGATTCGGGATCGGGGTAATCTCAGCCGCACGTTTTTCTTTTTGCTTTTTTGAAAGCGGAGGAGAGAAGGTGAAGGGGATTTTGCTTTGCTGTTTCTGGCTTGGGTTTATATAGGAGGTCGTCGGCGTCGATGGGACCTAGGATATGTGGTTGCGGAAAGGGGCTTGGGGTTTGGGATTTATTTCGAAATTGCCAGTGACTAATGCCACCATTCAAGGTGTCCAGGCCCGAAAAATGGCCTGGCCCGAGAGTCACGTGGCGGGCTTGGGCTGGCCGGCCAAGACTCGGCAATGGCCTGAGCCCGGCCTGGTCCGGAGAAATTCAATTTGAATTTGGTCTTTGGTTTTTATTGATTAGGGCAGGTCAAATTCCTAGGATGGTTTTTTTTAATGGGAGTGGGTTTTTTTTAATAAAAGGGGGAAATTTGAATTAAAGTATGGGTTGTAAAATTATCTAAAACCTCCCCACTCAAAATTATACATTTCTATACCCCTAATCCAAGACTCTATAAATACCTATCTATATTTCTCATTCTTCTCATAATCCACAATAACAAAATTTTCAATCTCTCAATCACTCTCTTTAATTTCCAAAAAGTTTACTGTTAAAATTGGAATCACGCAATCTTCATTTCTGCAGTCTTAATTTTCACTTCAGTTTCACTAATTTGATTCTACTATTTGGAATCAAGTTTTTTTTGTATTGATTATATATTTTTCTCGTATTTTTATCATTTCTCTTTCTCTGTTACTAATATTTTTAATTAAGAATGTCAGGTTCATCTTCACAAGGTAACAGGGGTGCTTCTTCTTCACGAAGACGTTCATTTCAAATCGATATGGATTCACAAAAGAGACAGAGATTAACCAATATGCTGCAAACTAATTTTGATTCTTATTCTCTTAACTATGAATTTTCTAATTATGAGATCGTTGCTGCTTCACAAAGTAATGTCCTTGAAGAAGTTTCTGCTCCTACCGTTCTTGAAGCAAGAACTTCTGCCCCTAAAGATAAAAAAGCTAAAACTTCTGATGTTTGGAAACATTTTGCAGTACAAACAGTTGCAGGTAAAGCCGAGCGGGCAGTTTGCACTGATTACCAAGCAGATTTTACTTGTGTCATTTCAGGTGGAACTACCTATCTAAATAGACATTTAATCAAATATGAAAAAACTGATTCTTGGTAGACGACGTTAAGTATGTCGTCTAACTCTTTAATTAGTTTTTCTTATTCACAAGATACTAATAGAAGAGAACTTGAAAGATATGCCATACATGCTAAACAACCATTTGGTTTTGCAAAAAACGAAAAATTTGATAGATTGGTAAAAAAATACATATAATCCAGCATTTCAAAGAGTACACAGAACAATACTTAAAAGTGATGTTTTAAAAAAAAAATCATGATGGTAAAGCCAATTTAATTGATATTTTTGCAAATCTTAAGAGTAAAATTGCATTAACTTCTGATTTTTGGACTACAAAATGGGGTATGATATATATTTGTGTTACTGCACATTTCATTGATAATGATTGGTTTTTATATAAAAGAATTATTGGTTTTTCAAAAATGGAGCATCCACATAGTGAAAATAATATAAGTAATTGTATTTTAACTACTGTACGTGAATATAATATTCAAAATAAAATATTTTCTGTTAGTTTTGATAATACTACTAATAATAATTCTGCTATAGCAATTTAAAAAAATAATTTAAATTCTGTTTTGAATGGAGAATTATTTCATCAAAGATGTGCATGCCATATTTTAAATTTAGCTGTGCATGAAGTCTTATTATAATTGATTCTTATTTAGTGAAACTTAAAAATGTAATGATGCTTATTGAAACCTCTGGATCCCGAAAACAAATTTTTAAGCAAACTTGTACCCAGTTAAATTTAGAATATAGATCTTCAAATTCAACATTCCAACTAGGTTGAATTCTACTTATGAAATTTTGAAATGTGTTTTAAAATACCGGGAGCCCATTACTTTATTTTATGAGGAACAAATGCCCAATAATAATTTAGAGGACTATGATTGGTTTGTTTGTGAATATGTTTTGAAATTTTTATAAATATTTTACAGTGTAACTAAATGTTTATTTGGTGTTTATTATCTTACTACATGTTTAGCAGTAGAACGGTTATTTTAAGTTAGCAAGATTATTAATAAGCATGTAATTGATCCTGAAAATGCATTTGCTGGAATGTTACATAGAATACTTACAAAATTGAATAAATATTGGTGAAAAGTTCCTGCATTGTTTTATTTAGCATATGTTTTTTATCCTAAACTTAAAAAAGATAATTTATTTTTTTTATTAGATGTATACCGTGAAAACTTAGGTACTGATATAGGAGATTATAAAAATATTTTAGATTCTTATTTGCATGAATTGTATGTCGTATATGATGCAAGGTACGGTCAAAACAAAACTTTTTTTTATCTTCTCTTAACAGCAAACTTCCAAAAAAGGAATATTTCAGTTTTTGTAGCAGAAAAAATAAAGAACAGCCGTTTCTACTTTTTCTACTTATAATGAGCTTACAATATATTTGCAAACTGATTTCAGTAATTTTCTCACCGCGGATCAAATAGATAATCTTGATATTTTGGATTGGTGGAAAACACACGGACACATGTATCATGTGCTTTCTGCCATGACTCGTGATTTAATAACAACTCTGGTGTCCACAGTAGTTTCGGAGTCTGCTTTTAGTGCAGGTAATAGCGTTCTGAGCAAAGAGCGAGACTGTCGGATGACGCATTGGAGATCGCGGTGTGCCAAAAAAATTAGTTCGATGCAGAAACTAAACAACAACACATTAAGTGCATTGAAGACTGTTTATCACAAAAAACTGCATTTCAATACCACTCATTCATTATCTGTTTTGTTATATATCGGTACTATTAACCAGTGTCTGTTCAGTAATTACAGATTACAGGTATCCATGATAAAATACTGAAAATACACTTAAAAATCACGGATATATCGTTTGTGAACCGACACTACAATCAGAACCGCAAACCGATCGATACCCAAAGAGTTCTTTAGCAAATAAATGTGTGCACACTATTTTCCAACACAATGCATGTGTACACACAACTCTTTGGTATGGACCCAGGGATGGGGCTGCCATGATGCAAAGCATAAGTGGGCATGTGAGAAGTGATGTGTGTTTAATGCAAAAAGATATGATGTGATTTAAAAAATATCAAGTTCCCTCCAAGCAACCCAGGCCTCTTTAGAGAAATCAAGCAGCACCAGTGGACTTGTCGAGAGAACACCAGACCACCACATCAACACGAGCCAAGATGCTCGGATTTAGGCCGGCCACATACCCACTAAAACCGAGCTCGCCGGCCCCCTAGCCCCAACGGTCCCTATATTTCTTCTGTCCCTCCCTTCAAGTCACATCAACTTATTTTTATTGCTTGTTTATTCTTCTTTTGTGCCTATAAAAGCATATCAGTGAGCAAGAGAGAGGGGGTCTCATATAGTCTCACATAGTCCAAGATTTTCCATTATTCTTCACACTAGAACTCATACTCTTTTGTTTTTTTTTCTTGTACATAGCTTAGTTTCCCTTGAGCTCCTTGCCTTCTCTTGATCTTGCAAGCTCTTCATTGAGCTTTGCAAGTTTAAGATTTGGTTATTGAACTCAAGATTGTATCACTTGGACATAATAAAGCTTTCATTTTGCACACTTGGGTTCTTAGTATTTCTATCTTGTTTTACTTACTTGCATTTTCATTCTTGCCATTTACTTGCTCTTTATTATCTTGCCCTTTACGTACTTGCTACTTTAATTACCATGTCATTTACTTTCTTACAATGCTCTTTTCTTTTCTTTATTTATCTTTTCTTTACTCTTTTTGTTTGTTGTTGAGATGGCTGTGAATATGGTGTTGTTAGGAAAAAGATTGGTTTTGTAAGTTAAGATTTCCTTTCTCATTTCCTTTTCCCGATCTTTTCCATTAAACTCCGCCCAAACCTTACGCAAGCGCTCCGTTAGGCATCCTACTCTACCAAGGTATCGGTGTTTCCTAACCGTGACCGGTTGCGTTCGGATTGGCCTGAGGCAAAAGCAAGCGACAAGAACGAACGGACAAGGGTCAATAAGCCGGATTTCACAAATACCGTGCTTAAGCACCCTAATCCACGCTGTTGTCGATTGCTCTAGCTTTAGTGGTCGAGCTTGGCTCAAAAGATTGAGTACGGCTTTCCTTAACTTATACTAACCTATCTAATCCTAACAATTTATACGTTGCATATAAACACATAGTTAGAATCGAACCATTCCGCCTCGCGCATTAACCCGTCAAAACAAGAATGTGAAACGCTCCATCTCCCTGCGGACAACCCGTACTCATCGCGGTTAGCTGCAAAGCGATACCGTCCTGATTGCGGTTAACTTTAGAACTTTAAAACACGACACGCTAAAAGCGTGCCAATCAAATGGCGCCGTTGCCGGAGAGACGGTGACGTTTTTATTTTTGTTATTTCGGGTTAATCTTGTTAATATCATCTAACGCCATTTTAAAAAACCAAACTAAAAAATCAAAAAATTTCAAAACCAAAACAAAAACTAACATTCCTAACCATTTTGTTCTCTGGATTTCTGACCTGCTAGCACTCTGGATCTAGACTAAAAAGATAAACAATACCGGTGAGACACTAGTAGAACACTTTGATACCAGAAGAAATTTGGAGCCAAGATTCCCAAAGAAATCCGGTGAGATCCTTCATAAGTCCGGCGCCACCGACCTTTTCTCCTCCATTTGCTCCAAAATTTGGTTCTCTGCTCCAGTGTTATGTTTTTGTCCCAATTTTATTGCTTGTTTTTTTTTATAATTTTGAGTGTGCAGGTGTTTGGACATCCATATCGCTTTTTCGCACTAAATATCTGTTTTCCGACTTTTTTAGATTTTTACGGATTTGCGAATTGCGATCGCGTGGAGCAAAGTATACATTCAAGGCTAAGGTGATTGCGAAGTACAGTGCCAAAGATCCGGGAAGTTTGACCTGCGCAAGTGAACTTTTCAAGCTAGCCGGATTCAATTTAACGAGGGTTTCTTAACCCGAAAATTTATCGGTACGTACTTTACTAACACCTTCTTCTCAAATCCGACGCATCCACTATTCTATCTTTGTAGGATTTTTTACAAGTTCGCTGTTAAACGCCAAACTTGACTAACCCGTATTTGTTGCAGTGCCGAGCTTAAACGTAAAAAACGATTGTTTGATTTTTTGAATACTTTTTTTTATTGAATTACACATTGCATCCATTAATACGGACTTAAGGGCAAGCGAACCCCACAACATACGGTAAAGGATTTCATCACCTTTTCCGTAGCCCACAAATCACGAAATTGAGCATAACGTGTACCCGCATAAATTTTAAAAGAAACTAAACTTTAAGCCTTTAAGGACTTCGCGCTCATTAGGAGAAGTTAACTGTGTTTAGAATACCTCTTAACGGTATATCGTTCACGGGGTATCTAGGAAAGTGTTCACGGCGAAACCGCCAAAAGAGAAAGGGTTATCTAATTAAGGACCTTCGTGAAAGCGTCGGAAAATCTCCCCTTATCTCTGCAATTATCTGGCCTCGTGATCCGTAAATCTTGAGCCCGTTTCTCGACACAGTTTTACTTCGACAATCAAGTTCTTGAGCAGGTCTAGTTGACCTAGGTAAACCCTATACCGATTAGGTGTGTGGTATTTTTGTGTCGTGATTGTTTTTGTCCACATTCTTTTTGCATGTATATTTTATTTTTTTGTTAATAACTAACTTAAAAATAAAAAAACACATTCTTTTTCCTCTTCCTCTCCTTCTCTTCATATCATGGGTACTGTAACACCCGAGCCCAATACTACTAATTTCTGTTACTTTATTAATGAAGTGTGACCCTTATTTCATTTATCTTGCTTGTTTGTGGCTTACTGTAAATTTTTACCCGGCAAAGTCATTTCTGCATATAACAATTTTTGGCATCTAAAATAAAATTAAAAATATCCATCTTGGCCTATTTGGCACCCCTGACCCCGTTGTAGCGTCCGTGCATCGTGTTCTCGTCCGTTCAGTGAAACGGGCGAGTTTGGATGGCTACGCGCGCGTACATGTGTCCGTTTTGGGGGTATGCTTTTTAATCATAAGACACTTAATTTTAAAATTTGGATCCCGCTTAAAATCCTATTATTTCAATTTCAAATTTTTGGACCCGACCCGGGCGCGATTTGGAAATGTTTTATTTTGTGCCAAAATCCCAAATTTAACTATATTTAAACCATCACATATCTTCGTATATACATATATTTTTACTGTTCCAAATTAATCTTTTAAATCAATTTCCTAAGCTCCTACAGTTCTTTCACCAATCATTTTTCTTTTAAACCTCCCGCGGGCCCCACCTCCTTTCTCTCTTTCTCTATCTCTTTCTCTCTCCAATCCCCATAATCTCACTCTCTCTCCCATAATCTCTCTCTCTCTCTATCTTTTTTCTTCTTCTTTTCTTTAAATCTTTTTCCCTCCTCTATTTTCTCACGAACCCAGAGAACCCATCCGAGCCCCATCGTCGCGCTGTCCTAGCCTCGTCCCTGTCGCCGCTGCAGCCCCGTCACCGGCACCAACACCGCCGGGCTAGTCGTCCCGTCGCCCTCATGCAGCCAAGCTCTCTCTTCCTCCTTTCTCCTTTCTTCCCAGCACCTGCAGGTGGCCGCCCGCACACCCTCGCACTCGCCCGCGCCACCTCGTCGGCGTTCCTCCATCGCCGGCGACCCTAGCCTCACCCCACCATCTTCACCATCTCGTTTTTTCCATCACCTCTCCTTCACCGTTCCCCTGCACCTTCACCGCAGCCTGAGCGCACCCCCTGCACAGGTTCGACCGCCGGATCTGTCGCCGCCGGCGATCTCGATCTGCCTCCCCGGCCTTCGTACGACCCACTGTAAGCCTTCTACTTCTTTTTCTCCTTTCTTTCTTCTCTGGTTCCTTTGTATTCTTGATTGCACATCTTGATGGTTTACTGTTCACGTTTTCGCCGGAATCCGATGATGCCGACGACGTGACCCGACGTTCCAGCGAGGTACCCCGACCCGTGTGGTTCCATTGTTCGTTGTTTGGGTTCAATCCGTGAACCGTGCGTCCGTTGCGAGTTTCCACGCCGACGTTTACGTTCCGTTTTTCCCGGTTCGCGACCCGTCGAAGCAAGTACCCCTTGCTACATGCTATACAATATTTACATATATATTATGACACCCTAAACCTGTAAATTTAACTTGGTACGATGATTTCTCATTTTCGGTACAATATTGCATTATATCATTTTACCGTTAAACTTGGAACCTACAGTTGCAAATTGAACCTAATAACTATATTTACCTGTTTAATCACATTTTTAATGTTAACGCAGCTTATGGCATTTATCCCTGTAGTTCTGTTCCATTCGGACACTCGTATGCTTTTAACCTGAAATGGCTGTACTGAACCGTTACATAGATCATTGCACCTCTAAGGGTTCTTAAATCTGTTAACATGACTAAACGGCTATACTTGTCTTACTGCACTCTTGTAATCATCTCTGTAACAAAAGTTGATAACTGTATTGCAAATTGAATGAAACTGCCTATTACTTAATTCATTGCTTATCTCATGTTGTTGATACCCATGCTAGATTATATAACTGATTGTGAGCACACCCACGATATTGTTTACATCTTGACCTGACTTGCTACACATATATATATATACCTGACATGGTACCGTATACTGTTGATTTGACCTGATGTACCATGACTTGACCCGTTACCTGATCTTGTGTCTAATGCCAACAAACCTGACATGTAGTCCTCATGGACCGTTCCTGTTGTCTATCCAGACAAACCTGCTTTTACCTGATCCCGTGTTGGCATTAGTTCTTGATTACCGAATACCTGACTTGACATACATAACTTGGGGGTATGGGGAAATCAAAGGTGAAACCTGACTTGTAACTCAACAGTTCGATACATGTTCTGATCAGTCTTACGGGCTAGGCCAGCCCCGGAGTGATGATGCTGACATCACTCGCCCATCCTGCTACCTGTTACTGCCTAGCGGCACGTCTCGGTTTCAGCTCGAGAGTTCTTGACCGTGGTCCCGGGCATGCACATGATACTATTGAGTTACATCGACGATTCATCAATTGATTTCAAAGACTTTAGAATAGAAAACTTGATAGAACAGTTTAGTTTACACATTGCACACTACCCTGTACTGATCTGATTCATATAATTGTTATTCTTGCTATATTCATGTTTATTTTGCATTGCCTGTTACACTGTTCATATTATATTACCTGATGACATGACGCGCTGACGTCTGGGTTTTGCATGGCCCAGATTCCGTACCGCTGTTGCAGTCCGAGCAGGAGTACTTCAGCCAGCAGGCTGAGCTGTGAGGTGTCAGTAGTAGTTAGTTTTATTTCCTGCATTTATTTCCTGATGTGAGCCCGCATTATGGGACATACATTCCAGTTATTTGTATTGGATCATTTGCTTCCGCATTTATTTATTATTGACTCCTGTTATTCTGGATTATGGATATGTTTTAGATAGTTTTATTGTATTCTTGATATCTCTACAGCCGTAATGTGCTGTGGATGGATGCTTCCTACCTACAGGTAGCATGGTGGGCTATGTCACGTGCCTAATCTAGCGTACTCTGGGAAGCAGGGCGTGACAGGTACCCCACCCAGAAAAACTCTTGCCGAACTTTGGTACCCACAAATAGACATTACTTCTTACGGTTCTTGCTTTGGTCGAATTTCGAACGATCCATCCATGCCTAAAATTTCTTTGAAAGATCGGATAGACGCGTCTAGGACAAACAATTGGACTCCGCAATCCACTTTGTATCAACAGTTTCAACCTACCCCACCTTCTTACGTTGATACCCCTTTTGAGAGTCCTGTTGTAACTCCGAAACTCATGTCTATTGCTGAACGTATTGAACAATCTCGTAGCCGATCTTTCACTCCTTTCACCACTTCAAATTCTTTTGATCAACAGTTCCAACCACCTTCTTATCATAACGTTGATCTTAACCCTGTCCAATCATTCAATTCCTATCCATCCTACCCAACTTTTGCACCTTCCCTAAATATTGCTTCTGAACAGTTATTTGGGAGTTTCCAGTATCCAAACAACTTTGAATCTTTTACTGAAACCCCTTCACAACCCATGTCTAGTCTAGAACAGTCATTGGAAGACTTTCGGGTAGCGTCGTACCAACAGATGATGGATTTGAATGCGTCCATGGCCGTCCTCATACAACCTAGTGACCCAGTAGCTAGTTTTCAACTAGCTCCAAATTTTCCAATGAATGATGAGGCGGTAGGACGGATTAAGGATTTGAGCCGTGAGAGCGAGCGGTACACTCTTCCAAATCAAACCTACCCGTTGCAAATTGAATCCCACAACTCCGGTTTTGAAAGTCTACCAAGTGTCCCAAATGAATCATAAATTAAAGATAGAATGATTAATGAGTTGTGCAACTTTGTAGTATTTGATTTACCCGACTGTGAAGGGTCATTTCCAAGTGAAACCAATCCCAACCCTTCTAACCTCTACACCTCCACTCTAGAACCTAAATTGATTGAAATCCATGTTTTTGATGAGTCTGAGAAAATTGATTTTCACTTGATTGAGGATATTTACGCTAGGAATATTTTTGATGATGAACCCGCAGTTTTGGATGAGTTTTTCTCACCAATTCATCATGTCCTTTCACTTCCGTGTGGACATCATCCCGAGTCATTAACTGTTTTCCCGAACTTCATATGCGTCTAGATATTGATGAAAAATGCATGGATGAGCGAATTTTTTAGGAAAATTTTGAGGATATTTTTGAGGATGAAACGGTTTTACTTGATGAGTCGGATTTTCCAATTCATCATGTCCCATTCATTGACTGTGTACACCCTCCTGAATCTTTAACCGATACCATTCCTCATTCACTCCCCTCCATCATTTCCATCGTTCCGACCTTGTAAGACATCGTATCACTTTCACTTTCTTTGTCTGGTTTACCAAGTTCGGTCTACCCATGTTTTCTCACGAATCTTGAAAGGTTTGACCCCATTTCTCGACGGGTTAAAAGGTTAGTACAATCGCTTTTTACACATCGGTCATCACAAATTGTACTAATTTATTCACTCCATTTTCACCCTCAAGTTCGTACTCCATTTCTTTTTCCCTTCCGCCATTTTTCTCCTAATATACCGAGACCGTATCCCACTTCTATCCGCATACGGTCTCACGTATTCTCCATTTCTTTCCTCTTCGTATTCTTTCTCCAGCCACTGTGATATCACGATGAAAATTTTGAATGGTTGGTGTTAACTTTTGGCCTGTTTAAGGCCTTGTATAGATTGATACTGTTCATTCCCCTCTAATCCTGAACTTCACCGCTTAAACAATGGAAACACTGTGTTACTTAAGTTTGGGGGGGGGCATTTTGTGTATATATATTTTTGTTTTGCTTTTTCTTTTATGTATATATTAAAAAAACAAAAAAAACGGGGAGCGCCAACAATTTTGACCCTCTTGGTGTAGCCTGACAGTGAGGGCACTGTCAAGTTTAAGTTTGGGGGTGTGCTCGATAAGCTTTCTTCCTTTGCATTCATTTGTATATTCTGCATTTGCATACTTATTTTAAAAACCCATAAAAATCAAAAAATAAGTACAAAATTATAAAAACTTTGTCGTCAAGTTAGCTAATAGGGTAACTTAGATTTTATTTCGAAAGTTTAGTTGATACATTAGAAATAACTAAATCCTATGCTCAGGAATTGAAAACCCTAAAAATAACCCTCATTCTGTTTAACCTTGCTAATTATATGTCACGACTCGAATTTCGGACGTGACCGGCACTTAGATCATATGCATCTAAAGATGCCGACACAATCTGAGTAAGCAGAAATCAAGATCAAAAACCCATTTGCGGAATTAAGGAAATTTTAGTTTTTAAGTAAAAGAATGAAGTAGCATATCGAACGATTTTTAAGAAATGAAATCTAAACAATTGATTTTTAGCATTTAAATTTTTTCGACAGCACCTCCTTTTTAATCGTTAACAAAAGCAGTTACAAAATGTTTAAATAAATTGCGTCCCTAGTTGGGAGAAAAACAACACCAAATGGCGGAAATCAATACGCAATAATAATACGACGCATCAAGTGAAGAATTTCATGCATAAATAAAGAAGGCATAAATTAACACAACTAGACGACCTCACTCAATCGAATTAAAATACATACAAATATATCTCGTTCTAAGTCAAATATACAGAGTCTGATGGAGTGATACTAGATCCAAAATACATAACCAAAAATAGGCAGTCACTATATATGTAACCCACCTAGCAAAATGAGCAATATAAGCTGACAAGTGGATCCGCACTGCTGCTATGCGTCCACGTGTCTCCTGCAAGGAACTAAGGCACAACGGGGGTGAGTTCCAACTCAGTGAGCAAAAACTGACATCTAACACTTGATATTGTAAGCATGCCGGAATAATGGTAAAAGGAACAAGATAAGTATGATAGATAGTATCACATTGATGCATGAATATGTACTAAATGAATGTATAACAAAATACTGAAATCTCATCAAATATCTCTGAACATCGGTCATTTCCAATTTAAGATTCATTTTCTATGTCCAACATCGACACAAATCTTCTTTTTTAGCAGACATCGTTCCCTGAACGATCCTGTCAATCAATAACATCGGTCGGTATCCACCAGATATCCGCCGTGTTTTGCAACTATCTCAGATATCGAGTATCCTCGTTAGGCCCCCCGCCTCAAATGCGGCTATCCTGCCCCTCGGTCTCGACCGGGTCCACCATGTATCCAACTGTATATCCTCCTCCCACTCAGTCTGGATAACGTATAAATCCGCGACCGTATAGCCCCCCCACTCGGTTCGGAGTAAATTCAAATCATAAAAACGACATCTCATGGTGGACGTATCACATCAATCATAAAGAACCAATGAATATAACTTAATAGTGTATAAAACTCAAAACCAGAAATTCTCAAATCCAATACATCTTGTGCTACAATTAAAAACGATTTGAAAGTAAGACATGGTAGGTATCAATTAATAACAATGATGCAAACAACCACTAATAATGATGCTTATGGTATGAAGGGAATCATATAAGATATGGCAAGTTCTAAGTGATACGTGACATGTCAATTACCGATGAGGTGTAGTGTAATATGTAGATATGTGCGCGTGTAACATGACTCATCGATAATTAGTGCAGTGTTCTAGCAAGTGTTAGACAATGGAATTTTATAGATATGAATGCATACGATGAAGTTTCTTAGTTTTAAACATATACACTGTTCACCGCCGAAGACAGAGACGAAACCGTGTAGGCCGTCTTGCCCAAATTTCGGGGCAGATGCTATTTGGTTTTATCCGTCCACTTCTCCGAAGATGCTAAGTTGATTTATGGCACGATGTATCGAAGGTTTAGACGGATGCGGCCGATGTAGCAGACTTCGTCAGATTCCCCCTCATGGTGAGGGTTTTTTGATTGTGGGGACGCTCTTCCCTGTAGGCGCAAGCCCCTGCAGTTAATTACGCTACCGCATCGCGGTAACCACTTTCTTCTTCTCCAGATGGTCACTTCGTGTTGTTTGTGTTTGTTTTGTTTTTGGTTGCCCATGGATTGTATACGGAGACTAATTTATGTTGTCGCCCGTAGGGCGTGGATTAGTCCAAATCCGTATTTTCTTAGATTTGGTTTTGGGTTGAGTTTAAGCATCGTTAATCTCATTTGAGAGTAAGAGCAACTTAAACGTTTGCTAAGGATACGTTAGTCTAATTTTAGACTAAGATCTACTTAACAGGATCATTTAGATCCAACAAAAGAGCATTTGGGCTCTATTGTTTTAGTTTAGGGACATTGCGGTCCATAAGTTTAAAGACATCATAGTCTATGGGGCTTAGTTTAGGAACGTCGCGGTCCATAAGTTTAAGGACATCAAAGTCTATGAGTTTAAGAACCTCATAGTCCGTAAAGTTTAAAGACATCATAGTTCATGAGTTTAAGGACCTCATAGTCCAGTTTAAAGACGGCATAGTCTGTGAGGTTCTGGTTAAACCAGTTTGGGAATGTGCTAAAAGTTATTGGTCATTGGGACCCTCCATCTCTCTGAAGACGTTGAAGGATTATAACGACATGTATCAGAGGTATGAAGAGATGTACCCTTGAACCAATGTCCCGATTTAGGGAAATGGGATGAACATCAGTTTAGATATCATCTGTTGGGAGCTTATTAGCTATCTTGAGATCGGCTTTAGAAACCCTGAGCATGAAGGGCTCAATCGATGGTCCTTGGAACATTTGGTCTGATTCTGGCTAATGTTAGTCCTTCATAGTATTCAGCACTAACATGTTTATTTAGCGCTCACGTGTTCCCACGTGATACTCTGAGGCAGTGTGAAACACTGGAATTTGAGAATGCTCACGTGTCGCACGTGATGCATATAAGTGTTAAACACTTGGCCATCACGTGTGAGCACGTAAGGCGCTTGAGATAGTGCTAAACTTCAAGGATTTGAAGCGCTTGCTTCTTTGGGTTCATTCTTTTATTCAAGCGTTGTTGGGTCACGTAGGATCACGTGAGGCGACCCAAAAGTGGGAACTGCCTTTGATTTATTCCTTTTTGTTCTGTAAATACCAAGCACTATTATGGGGTCACGTGTGATCACGTGAACCAATCTCAATTATTCTCTTTTGTTCGTCAAAGGCGCTCACATGGGAGCACGTGATCGGCTATTATCATGCTGGGTGTCAATACTTTTACGTGCATGGAGATCCTGAGTTTTGAGACCTTCAAGCCCACTGTTTTATGAGAATTGGATTCTTAAGACTTAGTTTTTCTCTTATGTTTGGGATCTGTATGACAGAATTTCCCCAATGAGAATTAAATTCTTAATTTGTGGGGAGATCTGCTTCTGCAGATCTTTTATCATTAGGGAGAACTAAGTTATCATATGAAGGGTCAAACCCTTGTTTCATTAGGTGTAGAGAATTAACTAGGATTAGTGAATGGTTGGGTTAAGACATGAAGACAAAATGGTCACTTTAGTCAAACCTTCATGAAGTTTCAACAAGCTTCATCTTTGAAAGCAACCCTTTTGTTTTCATTTCCCTTTTTCTTTTGTCAAAACAAAATAAAAAAAGGCATAAATAAATCAAATGAAACCCTAACCATTAACTAACCATGGTTTAATCATACACCTAATCAAGTAAGCATGTATCATCAAACATGATACAATCAAGTGCACAAAAGTATATCACATATACAACTTGTGCAATGCAAGTGAGAAAATCCATTTAAAGTGAACCAATACTAGTTAATGCAAAATAATATATCAAATATATAATTATACATTAAATCATTAAATCAACACTTGATTCAATGATCCGGTCATGTCGCACACAACCGACTAGTATACAATGTATCATTTTATCGAATCAATCCTTGATTCGATAACTAGGTTATATCGCATATAACCATTCGACACATTCATCACGAGAATGAAATACGGTATCACATACACGCATGATTCTCGGTCCCGCACATATCTCATATGCGCTCCTATTTCGTTTCGCTTGAGCCAGGAAACCTCTGTGTAGGACTCTAAAGACTCGTCAATACGCCGGCAGCATGTGATGATCATATCAAACACCCACAAGCCGCAAGCGGTCTGCTAAACGTAACGGCCACCCGGGTATTGAGCGATCAGAAGATCGACGAGCAAGCCCGCTCATACTCCTGTGAATCCGACCAGTAACACTTACCGTACAGTCCGGTCTGATCGTCTGATATGTCGCATATCTTGCCTAGGGGTGGTAAACGTCAGACCCCAATAGCTCGATAAGTCGTGTCGATATGAGGTCTATAACAATTCGAGATACTACTGGTAACACTTACCAGTAAATCTCAGCAACCCTGGCCAGGGATTTCCTGTTATAGCCAATCGAACACGGCGCAACATCAACTCCCTATACCGGGAGAGACGAATCCCCTCCTATCGCTCATTGCCTCCATGTGACTCGGGACTGTACCCAAAAACCACCGTTTTGCACGCCCTCTTGGACGTGGTAAGATGGAAATCAAAGCACAGTGGGAACCATACAAGACTCTATGACGATCTCGGGTCAACAGACTACTCTGTACCAGTGTCACCAGAGAACTGCCATCTGACATAAGGTATAATACCATCTGGGAGTTCTCGGCGAGTCCGTCCAGTGTACCCAGTCTTCACTGAGCACCCGTATATCATCTCTGATGTCAAACACCAATGGATATGGGATCATCCATCGCCCATCTGTATGGGTCGAGAAGGTATACGCTAGTCTACTCTGGTATATCGATGCCCCGTCTCGATATACCCACGACTGGGGACTTTGAAGGATGTACTTATGGGCTACCATGTCCCCACTAGTATGATCCGCATCATAGTCCAGGTAGTTAAGTACACATCCTAAGGGCTTTACCAACATGTAACAGAGAGACAATCAGTATACACGTTAAGGTAAAGTTCAACCAGATAGCATACTATCATGTCGAACAAGAAAGTCCTCCCTATATATGTCCCAGCATCCACTACAATATACATCCAATGTACAGTAATGGCCTCTAGGGCATACATATAACTAACAATCTCCCACTTGCACTAGGGCCATCTGATAGCAGTGGTTGTAGTATCTCATACTCAACCATCTCATAAAAATCTCTCTCTTGGAACAGGCCTTTGTGAGTGGATCCGCTGTGTTGTCCTCTGAGTCTACTCTCCAAAGCTCGATCACCCTGGAGATCAACCATCTCCATGATCAGGTGACACTGCCTTAGAATATGTCTGGATCACTGATGGGACCGGCGTTCCTTGGCATAAGCCACAACTCCATTGTCACACAATGGGAGGAACGAAGTTCATCTCATGAACCAATATACACCCAAACATCCTCTTTGGTAGCATCTTGAGTAGCGATGTATCCTGCCTTTATCGTCTAGTACGCCACGGTATTTAGCTTGGAACTCTTCCAACATACCGTCCCTTTACTGAGGATAAAGACAATGCCTGTGACTGACATACAGTCGTCCTTATCACCCTGGAACCCTTCCAGTGATTCTCCCCAGGATCGTTTGATACCATCTCACTACAACTAGTGAGAATCCTAACATCCAATTAGATCTATCTCATAGATCCAAAACCCAGGATTTAGGAGGTATCTACTTGATCCTATATGGAGAATCATTGTGATAAGCGGAGATTGATCCAGCGTAGCATAGGAAACTCCTTTCTTATCAAGAGTATGTCATCCACGTACTCTACGAGGATCATCACCATACTCCCTACTACCTTTTTGTATATACAAGGTTCATCTACCATTTTTATGATGTCAAACTGTTTGACTACTACATCAAAACAGATGTTCCAACTCCGCGATACCTGCTTTATCCTATAAAGCATCTTGTACACGTTTCCGCTGCTCCCACTGTCTACGAAGCCCTCTGGCTGTGTACTTATAGACGTCCTCTTCTAAAACATCATTTAGAAAAGCAGTCATGGCACCCAACCGCCAGATATCGTAGTCATGGTATGTAGCTGTGGCAAGTAGGATCTGGATGGACTTAAGCATAGCCACTTGAAAAGGTTTCATCATTATCGACGCCTGGTCGATGACGAAAAGCTTTAACAAGTCTAGCTTTGAAAGTCTCAACCTTTCTATTTACACCAAGTAATCTTCTCAAGATATACTTGCTCCTGATGGGGATTTAACCCTTCAGATTTAGCAACTAAAGTCCATACTTTGTTGGTGTACATAGATTCCATCTCAGATCACTAAGCATCCAGCCATTCTTACAGAGTCTCACTCCTGATGGCCAGCTCGAAACTAGTTGGGTCATCATCCCATGATGCAATCCTCGCTCCTACTGTCATAGAGTAACCGAAGTATCTATCAGGTGGGTGAGGAACCCTACTAGATCTGCGGAGAGGCTGAGGTTCGTTGGTTACTATTGAATCCTTTGGTTCTACCAAGTCATCTGCTGTAATTTGTATAGCTGGAACCTTTCCAGTTCTACATTACAGACCTTGTCTCAAGCTTGTCCGGATTTTGCTTTTAGACATAGGCCGGACAACCCCAAATCTTAATCATCTTAAGATATGGGCTCTTCCCTTTCCATATCACATATGAAGTGGTAAGCAACTGATTTGATTTGAACCCTATTCAATAGGTATGCAGCTTCTCAAGTGCATAACTCCCAAAAGGAAATAGGTAACTCAGTAGTACTCATCATAGAGCACACCTAATCACATAGGGTGTTATCGCTCCGTCCCGATATACCATCGTGCTATGGTGTATACGGAGGAGTAATGCTGAGAGAGAATCTCATTCTCCTTTAGAATAGTCCAGGATTTCCGTGCTCAAGTATTCTCCTCTTCGATCACATCAAAGAACATAATACTTATACCCATATTGGTTCTCTACTTCAAATTTATATTCTGTGAATATCTCAAAAGGTTTTGACTTGTGTTTCAACAGGAACATATGTCTGAATCTTGAGAGATTATCAGATAATGTAACGAAGTACAAAGAACCGGTCGTGGCATATGTAGACAGGGGACCTTACATACATCAACATGTATCTTCCCAAGAGTTTACTAACTCTTTCTCTGTTTCAAATAAACAGAGCTATGGTCATCTAATCTTTGTGACATGACTGGCAAGTTGCACAAGATGTAAATTCAAACTGATTTAAATATGCATCTAAATGTAACTTCAGCTAGTCGGGTCGCATTGATATGACCTAGTCTACAATACCTCAAGAAGGATTGGTTCATTTCTGAACTCTTCTTCTTGTGTGTGTTCTATATACTAAGAACTGTAGTTTGATTTAGAACATCAATGCTTTTAGATAACGTGCCTGAACCGATCAACTTTTGATATAGAAAATGTTCAAAACATTATCCGACAATACAAAAATTATATCGTTTCTTTACTAATAAAGAGACAGATATGATTTTGTATGTCAGGTTCGGTATCTAATAACATTCGTTCAGAATCAATGTATAGGTAATACAGGGTGACAGTGACCTACAGACTTGGCTGCAACACTTGCCCCGTTTTCTGCCTCATGAAACTTATCACCCGTTCTCAGTTCTTTACCTTTCTGTAGCCCTATGTAACATATTACATATTTGGGATCCTGATCTGGTATCACATACCCAGGACGTAAAGGATACGGAGAAACAGTTCTGTATAAAGAACACACCCGAAGATGATGCATCAGCATGCACTCTCTTCGTTTGGGCGGCATGGGAAATCTGGTATTCCCCAATTTCCTGCTCTGTCTTATAACAATTATAAGTTGGAGCGGGACCAACGTTCCCCAGCTCTGTATAACAAGCGGGTTCGGTCAATATTCCGTATTATTATCTTGATTAAGGCGTGATATGGTCGCTACCTGGAGAGAGAGAGAAGAAAACACTCAGCGTGCGCTCTTTCAAGAATAGATTGGTTATTATTTTATCTAATCAGGATGGCTCCCACTGCTTTTTGTCAAATCTTCCTTCAAACCCTAAAAGGAAAAATTAGCCGGGATTAATTACACACTACAAGTTCGTCAATCTTTCAGTCAGGCCAGTGTCGGTACTTTGAGGGAGGTCCCCCATGCTTTCGCACGAACCTAATTAATGTAAACCTCGTTTTCCCAGAGGCGTAACCCCGTTAACACCTTTCTAGACACCTACTTGATCGGCTAATTGTAATGTGTAAAACTCTCCCAGGAGTAACTCTTACTCGCAGCGGGTATCGGGATCCAACTATCTCATAGAAGGTATGCAATCTCATTGCAAATTTCAACACTTGAAATTCCCGATAATATTTTGCCCCTAACCTCCTATGACCTTGACAAAGGCCAACAAACCATAGGATGCTAGTCAAGTTCAGCCCGTCATTTCCTGATTGAATTAAACCCACCCGCACGACCCTTGACAAAGGCCAACAAGGTCGCATGACTACCCTAACCCAATCTGCATCATATGCATAAGCAGATAAGCACCAGTCACCTACCGCACACTACGCCTTGACAAAGGCCAACAAACGTAGCACGAATACTAACTACTACTTATCTGAAATGACGGAGGGCTATGACAGGTTTTTCTGAAAACCTATTGCGTAATGAACTTGATATCGTTGTAGAATCAAATGATTTTAAAATGGAGTGCTTTTGAGGCTTTTCTAGTTTTGCTAAAGGAGTCACTCCCGGTGAAGGGATCGTCGGTCCTTTCCTCGTCGAATGAGGTGCGGGATATATCATATATATCACCGTGCAAAGCAGAAACTATAGAAGCAATCAAAAGACAAACTGAGTGTGTAGCATCTGCCAGTTATTGCTAAAGGAGTCACTCCCGGTGAAGTGATCTCGGTCCTTTCCTCATCGAATAAGGTGCAGGATATATCACATATACCGCTGTGCAAAGCAAGAACTGTAGCTACCTGTTTTATTTTGAAATTCGATTCTACAACATCTTAGGTTTCTTTTATTTCATTAATCTCATTAATGAAGTCCCATCATTTAAGTACCCTAAACATCACAAATAAATACGACGTACACTTATGCCATCCGCATTCGCCTCGATGTCCCCTCGTGCACCGTTAGGTTAGGTAACTAACGGCAGAGCGAGGCAGGGCTAGCACGGGTGTAAAACATAAGTAACGTCTATATAATATATCATATATACTATATACTTTATCTATCACAGAACATCACATGATCACATCACAGATATCGCAGCAGAAGAAACATATGAAATATTGGATATACTAGGACGTCCGTGTTTTTAATACGAGCCGGTATAAAACACGGATTCCACGGTCACGATGAATAGCCAAACCCACACCCCTAGACCCCTACGAGAGCGGCAAGCAACCCTACCAATTCTAAAGTTAGGAGACCCGAACTCGACTCCTCGAGTTGGTCTCCCACTGGACTCCAGAACCCGGTTACTTGTGCCCTCTCCTTGGGTCTATCCTAGTGCGGAAAAGTAAATGATATACAAAAGGTGACATCTTCCACAACCTGGAAGTGCC
Source organism: Agapanthus africanus (assembly GCA_030015575.1). Classification (NCBI taxonomy): domain Eukaryota; kingdom Viridiplantae; phylum Streptophyta; class Magnoliopsida; order Asparagales; family Amaryllidaceae; genus Agapanthus; species Agapanthus africanus. Next base: position 399,919,170 of record CM057349.1, on the reverse strand, counting down.
CCAATAAAAGAATATTACATACAAGTTTTTATATGAATGAAAATGAAAAACACTCATCTCACATAAAAACCCCCGGCTATTCAAACACGACGATCCAATATAACATATCCAGCAACACATAACATCACATGTCATCAACGTAAGTAAATATGCGCATCCCAATTGTCGTTGACATATAGCAACGAAACTGGCGATATCACATACTACACTTACGGTCACAGAAAAGAAAGTGTAAAACTACAACAGTTGGAATCCGCAACCTACATAGACATCGCATGCCTAATCAAATGAATTACTTAGACATCGCATGCCTAACAATTATAAACCCCGTATTTTAGTCTCAAAATTGAAAACACTTTTCAATATCAAGTCGGGCAATTCAACAAGATTCCCGACATCCTGATCGAATGCTCGTCGTAAACTTTAGTAGGCGGCCGCACCCCCGAAACCGTCGACGAAGTGCACCAAGGCGGAACACCGCTGCCGCGAGCACCCGAACGGATGCTTTCGACGACGGGGTTCTCCTATAGTCACTTGGTCGGGGCTATGGGGCGAGGCTGTCTATTAAGTTTACCCGGCGAGTATCCGCGTACGCTACGTGATTGCGACGGACTTTTGATCACATCAAAATTCCATGGCAACCGATCAAGTGAGACTAAACCGCTATGTTTATAACATTCATTCAGTTATCTCATAACTTATTGTGAATTCCAATTATTGTATCACATTCCAGATAATTAGAAAATGTTAAACTTTCCGATCGAACATTCAAACACCCAAGTTTTCCCGATACAGATCAACACATGAAACAAGTCTAAAAACATTCAGTTCGTGCCTCAGTACCAACGGTCCAGCCGTAGAAAGGTCAAGCCAACGCCTCACATGTGGCACGCCGTACTGCCCCAAACCCGAGGGTTCAAAGGGCAGTTCAAGACGGTCACATAATCGAGTTAAGGTTTGTTGTCTTCTAGAGGGACCATCGCGTTATTTGCACTACTTAGAACGTCTTTAAACCACAGAAAAATCCAACACTTGGAAATTTCCCGGCAGGGGAAAAGTTGGGTATTTATATCCGGTCGAACTTTTTAACTTATTCTAAAGTTATCCGGAAAGCCACATAGACAAAGTCTGAGAATCGGATCGAATAAACGAATCCCCAAAACAACTCAGAATATTCAACTCTTGAATAAATATTAAAAATTCCCAGAAAATCCAGCACCTGAAAACATGAATTACTGTGCAAAATTCATAAATTAACGTGACAATTTTGCCGCGGAACCGCCGCACAAGCCATGCTTGTGCCGCGGTTCCGCCGCTCTTTTGTTGAATCATGGGTCCCGTTTTGTACAGTAATTCTTATAATCCCCTGCTGAGTTTTCTGCATATTTTTAATTTGGAAAAAACCCAGTTTTTAAAAAATGTACAGAGAGCCGTTTTCGGGTTAGGGTTTTGGTTCGATCGGACTTCAAACTCCGTCTACGCATCGCCTAAGGCTCTAGCTAGGCTCTGGTACCACTGTAGGGTTCCTAGGCACTCCCAAGAGGTCTCACAAGGCATCAAGCATGCCAATTTCAAATTTTACAAGTGCCGAGAAACCCTAATACGGATCGTTAACTAGATATTTAGGCGAACCAACGAGCTAGTTAACAACTTAACTAAATGGTAAACGGAAATACAACCTTTGTAGATCCGGTTCTCCACCTCCATGGCTCCGCGATGATGTCTCCTCGCTGTACAAATCGGATCTTGGGCTCTAGCGTCGGCTTCATCGGAGAAAAAGCGGGCTAGGTCATCGACGACGATGCCGAAGATGATCTACGTCGAGGCATCGCTAGATCAAGCTCCAACTTCACCAAGTCATGAAAATTGTGAAGAAAACACACTCTACTACTTGGCAAGAGGTAGAGGATGAAGAAATAGGAAGTGGGTTCACTTTAGAATTGGATTTCTCACTCATTTCATCAAGTTGCCATTGATGAGGCAAGCTTTTTCTTCAAGAAGAAGATGAAGAAGAAGAAGATAATATTATGATAAGTTAGTTAGAAAATAGAAAAGAAAAGCAATACTTATCATAATACAACCATGGTTAGGTGTAGAGAATTAACTAGGATTAGTGAATGGTTGGGTTAAGACATGAAGACAAAATGGTCACTTTAGTCAAACCTTCATGAAGCTTCAACAAGCTTCATCTTTGAAAGCAACCCTTTTGTTTTCATTTCCCTTTTTCTTTTGTCAAAACAAAATTAAAAAAAGGCATAAATAAATCAAATGTAACCCTAACTATTAACTAACCATGGTTTAATCATACACCTAATCAAGTAAGCATGTATCATCAAACATGATACAATCAAGTGCACAAAAGTATATCACATATACAACTTGTGCAATGCAAGTGAGAAAATCCATTTAAAGTGAACCAATACTAGTTAATGCAAAGTAATATATCAAATATATAATTATACATTAAATCATTAAATCAACACTTGATTCAATGATCCGGTCATGTCGCACACAACCGACTAGTATACAATGTATCGTTTTATCGAATCAATCCTTGATTCGATAACTAGGTTATATCGCATATAACCATTCGACACATTCATCGCGAGAATGAAATACGGTATCACATACACGCATGATTCTCGGTCCCGCACATATCTCATATGCGCTCCTATTTCGTTTCGCTTGAGCCAGAAAACCTCTGTGCAGGACTCTAAAGACTCGTCAATACGCCGGCAGCATGTGATGATCATATCAAACACCCACAAGTCGCAAGCGGTCTGCTAAACGTAACGGCCACCCGGGTATTGAGCGATTAGAAGATCGACGAGCAAGCCCGCTCATACTCCTGTGAATCCGACCAGTAACACTTACCGTACAGTCCGGTCTGATCGTCTGATATGTCGTATATCTTGCCTAGGGGTGGTAAACGTCAGACCCCAATAGCTCGATAAGTCGTGTCGATATGAGGTCTATAACAATTCGAGATATTACTGGTAACACTTACCAGTAAATCTCAGCAACCCTGGCCAGGGATTTCCTGTTATAGCCAATCGAACACAGCGCAACATCAACTCCCTATACCGGGAGAGACGAATCCCCTCCTATCGCTCATTGCCTCCATGTGACTCGGGACTGTACCCAAAAACCACCGTTTTGCACGCCCTCTTGGACATGGTAAGATGGAAATCAAAGCACAGTGGGAACCACACAAGTCTCTATGACGATCTCGGGTCAACAGACTACTCTGTACCAGTGTCACCAGAGAACTGCCATCTAACGTAAGGTATAATACCATCTGGGAGTTCTCGGCGAGTCCGTCCAGTGTACCCAGTCTTCACTGAGCACCCGTATATCATCTCTGATGTCAAACACCAATGGATATGGGATCATCCATCGCCCATCTGTATGGGTCGAGAAGGTATACGCTAGTCTACTCTGGTATATCGATGCCCCGTCTCGATATACCCACGACTGGGGACTTTGAAGGATGTACTTATGGACTACCATGTCCCCACTAGTATGATCCGCATCATAGTCCAGGTAGTTAAGTACACATCCTAAGGGCTTTACCAACATGTAACAGAGAGACAATCAGTATACACGTTAAGGTAAAGTTCAACCAGATAGCATACTATCATGTCGAGCAAGAAAGTCCTCCCTATATATGTCCCAGCATCCACTACAATATACATCCAATGTACAGTAATGGTCTCTAGGGCATACATATAACTAATAGAATTAAATTCCTATATATTTTTTGGGAGAATACTTTGTCACGACCCGAAAAGTGCCGAGCGTGACCGGTACTTAAATTACGAAACGTCTCGAGGCGTATGTAATCCAAGTAAGCCAAAACCCAGAAATCAAAACCAAAGAAGCAGTAGAGTGAAGGAAAAACCAATTTAAAGCAAGTAGTTTTAACAACATAGGCCGAAGTATGTATTTTTAAAATCTCAAGTATTTTCTGAAAATTTCGGCAGAGTCTCCTTTGTAAATACTGGCCCCCAAATGGGATACAACATGAATAGTATACGAAATGATAAACGGCATCCCCAAGAGGGAGCTAGCTCTTCGTCAATCGACGGTCACAACCACGCAAGCAATATAATATACAACGTCGAAAGGCGAGGATAAAAAACTCAAAAGAAAGCCCAAAATCAGCATGAAAACCATAATAATATAACGCGCGACTCTAAGGTCAAAATAATAACAACTCTAGTCTCTAAGTCTAAAATAAATACATGTCTGGTTGATGGAGTTTGCTAGATACAATGAATAAAATAAAATAAAATGGTGGTCACGATACAAGTGAACCCACCTACCAAGCAAATCACCCGGAATGGAAGCAGTGTGCCAGCAAAACCGTAACGAAACCTGTACGACAAAACCTGCAAGAAACTGTGACACAACGTGGGTGAGTTGCCAACTCATGAGTGGAAAACATCACCAAGCAGAAATCGTATGTATAACGCAATCCTAGGTCAATACGATCAGTAATATAAATATCCTCAAATGATAAGGTCTGAAGCATGAAAAGGTGGCAAGGGTAAACATCTAAACATAATGTAATCCCATGTGCTCGTGTCAGTGCCTCAGGTAACAATATATCATATGTATGAGGTATGAATGTAATGTAATGAAATGAGTGAGACAACTGTTTTCTATTTTTAATGAGATATCTTTATGTATATAAATCAAGTAACATCAATGAAATCAACTGAGAAATCCGTGTCAAGTATCGACACAAAACATAAATCCAGATATCTCAATATCTCAGGCTCCGGCTGCCCGGACTGACCTGTATCATCAAATCTCATTATCTCAGTGTCTCAAATCTCAAATCTCAATATCTCAAATCTCAAATATCAATATTTCAGGCATCCGTATTATCTGCGGGATCGGCTCCGGCAGAACGGATCAGCCTGTATCCATCTCATGACTCCGGCCGGAATCCTCCGGATAACCGACGAGTCCAAATAATATCACTGGTAGGTAGTGCTCCCCTGCCAGGCTCATCGAATACAACTCGAGTTTCTTGCCCTGGGGTACCATACCGGGCCCACCATGTACCCGAGACGGTTCATCCAACTCCTAGAATCGGGTCTCGAAATCCAACAACAATCCTGAAAACTCATGGTGGATGACTCATACATCAGGGGAAAACCGCAATTTGCATTTTAAAATAATGATACTAAGCTTTTATTAAATTCTTGCGGTTTTCCCCAAATCCAAAAAATCTCATGTAAATCCGAAATCATCAAAATCATGATACCAATAAACAGTGAATACCGGTATAAATCTCCATAATACCGCATAACCAATGAATATATGAATGCACCTAATATCATGCAATGAATGCAATATTTAAACTAGCATATGGAAGCTATAACATATTGCGACTATCAGCTATCAAGCTATGTCAATGAAAAGGTATTTTCTAAAGTGTACGTGGCATGGCAATTACCGATGATGATGTGTGTGAGCCGGCAAGTAAGTGTATGTAGAACATACGCATCATCGGTAATGGTGCTGGTGTCCTTACAGTATGGTTCATAATCACTAAGTACACAATAAACATACAATGAATAGTAATTGCAACAATAATATGCGGAACATGAATGATAACGTAACAATAAGGAATCTACATCGCTACACATGTGTTATACTGTTTTGCCGTTTGAAATATTACGAATCGTGGTGTTTTGAAAATAAGTGCTACGGTGTTTTTAAGAAAATGTACGTCTTTTTAAATTCTTTGAACTTAGATCTCCCTCTAGGTTTTGGATCTGCATGGCAAAATCTCCCCGATGAGAATTAAATTCTCAACCTGTGGGGAGATCTGCTTCTGCAGATCTTAACCAGAGGAAGAACTAAGTTCTTTTTGGAAGAGTTAAACTCTTATGGAGGTGAAAAAGAGATGAGATATTCTCTGTATTTTGTTCCTTCTCTTACCTAGAGTTTCTTTTTCTCTTTTCCTCTCTGGAGAATTAAATTCTCTTTTCTTTTAAGCTTACAAAGGGCTTCTCTCTCTCTTTTTTGTTTCTTCTTTTCTCCGTCTCTCCTCTTTTCTCTGTCCCTTTGCTCTTATTTATAGCAGAAAGAAAAGAATCAATTTGTTCAGAAAATCTCTCATTTAGAGATCATGACTGATTTCATGATCTTATAGATCAATAGGTGAATTTTATTCACCGTTGGATTTTTAATCCAAAAGCTCTCTGTTTAACAGAGAAGATTCTTGTTTGTTTAACAAAATTGTGAATATCATGTTAGTTTTAACAAGATTAGAATTTTATTCTATCAAATCTTTTTAGTTTAACAAGATCAGAAATTTATTTTCTTATATGGTATATTTTCTTATATAGATATCTTGTTAACATAGAATTTTATTCTTGTTATAAGATTAGGAAAATATTTTCCTATGATAGATTTTTATTCTATCAAATGATCATCACTGGATCTTTGATCCAAGGGTCCTCTGTTTAACAGAGGAGATCTTTCTAGTTTAAGGAAGATCAAGAAAATATTTCCCAAATAAAATTTAATTCTAGAATTTGATAGGAACATTTTAAATTAGGGTGTTCACATTCTTTGCATGTGAGAGGCAAGAGAACTCATGTGTTTAACACGTGACCCCTGCTGTGGGTTTTAGCCTGTTTATGTTCAACGCGCTCATATGTTTAACACGTGAGGCATGTTTGGCCCTTGGTGATTTATGTTCAACACTTATATGTTTTGCATATGAGTGCTCACGTGAGGCCCGTTTAGCCATTAAGTTTATTTTATTCAGCGCTCATACGCTTTGCATATGAGTGCTCACGTGTTTTACACGTAAGGCCTGTTTGGCCATTAATTGTTTTATTCTCAGCGCCTATATGCTTTGCATATGAGCGCTCACGTGTTTAATACGTGAGGCCAAATTTTGAGGACTCTCCTCCCTTTTATAAGGGAACAAGTAACTTTTGGCCGAAAATTTTGGCGGGAAAAAATGCCTCCACCACTTTGCTCACGTAAGCATGTACGCGGGTGTAGTAGTGCAAAGTAATGTGTAACCGTAGAATTGATGGCTTGGGATACAAGTTTAGAGTCCTTGTAGCCTAAGACTTTTTCCATCTTCATAAGCCGTAAGGGTCTCAAGAAGGTTTTTTTCCCTACAATTCGAGAGGGTCTCGTAGGTGCAAATTCTCCCTAGAAATCGTGAGGATTTCTAAGTGTTCATCGCCTCCGTGAGTCGTGAGGATCTCACTCAGGTATTTTCCTTACGAATCGTGAGAACCCGTAAGTAGCTTCTTTATTTCATTGGCGAATATGGCTTTGGCAAATGTGGCCCGTAGATAGTCCACCTTGACCTCCTTGTAGCGCAGTGATGGCTTAAGAGACAGGGTTAGGATCTGCCACCTAAAACTTTTCAACTTTTGGAGCCATAAGGGTCTCATAAAGACTTTTCTCCCTACAGGTCGAGAGGACCCCGCAGGTGTATTTTCTCCTTAGGGGTCGTGGGGACTCCTAAGTGCGTTTTCTCTTGAGAGTCGTAAGGATCTCACAAGAAAATTTTCTCTCTTACAAGTCGAGAGGACTCATAAGTGATTGTTTCCCTCCTTGTCAATGTTCGACTTCGTAGAGTGTGGCCCGTAGATAGTCTATCTTGACCTCCCTGCAGGGCAATGATGGCTTAGGAGACAGGGTTAGGATCTGCCACCTAAGACTTTTCAACTTTATGAGCCATAAGGGTCTCATAAAGACTTTTCTCCCTACAGGTTGAGAGGATCCCGCAGGTGTATTTTCTCCTTAAGGGTCGTAAGGACTCCTAAATGCGTTTTCTCTTGAGTCGTAAGGATCTCACAAGAAAATTTTCTCCCTTACAAGTCGAGAGGACTCATAAGTGATTGTTTCCCTCCTTGTCGATGTTCGACTTTGGAGAGTGTGGCCCGTAGATAGTCTATCTTGACCTTCCTGCAGGGCAATGATGGCTTAGGAGACAGGGTTAGGATCTGCCATCTAAGACTTTTCAACTTTATGAGCCATGAGGGTCTCATAAAGACTTTTCTCCCTACAGGTCGAGAGGATCCCGTAGGTGTATTTTCTTCTTAGAAATCGTGAGGATTCCTAGGTGTGTTTTCTCTTGAGAGTCGTAAGGATCTCATAGAAGAATTTTCTTTTCATGCGTGGGGACACTAATTTCCCTAAGGTCGAGACAAATCGAGAGATTCCTGCAAAGACATTGATTTCCCTGCGGGTCGAAACGAATCGAGAGGTTCTCGTCAAGGACGCTGATTTCCCTGAATTGAAATATTCTGCCAAGGACACTGATTTCCCTGAGGTCGAGAGGTTTAGCCAAGGACACTGATTTCCCTGGGGTTGAGACGAATTGAGAAATTTCCGCAAAGACACTGATTTCCCTGCGGGTCGACGCGAATCGAGGTTCTCGCCAAGGACGCTGATTTCCCTGAATCGAGATATTTCTCCAAGGACACCGATTTCCCTGGAGTTGAGACGAATCGAGAGATTCCTGCAAAGACACTGATTTTCTTGCGAGTTAACGCGAATCGAGGTTCTCGCCAAGGATGCTAATTTCCCTGAGGTCGAGAGGTTTAGCCAAGGACACTGATTTCCCTGGGGTTGAGACGAATCAAGGTATTCATGCAAAGACACTGATTTCCTTGCGGGTCGACGCGAATCGAGAGGTTCTCGTCAAGGACGCTGATTTCCTTGAATCGAGATATTTCGGCAAGGACATTGATTTCCCTGGGGTTGAGACGAATCGAGAAATTCCTGCAAAGACACTGATTTCCTTGCGGGTTGACGCGAATCGAGGTTCTCGCCAAGGATGCTGATTTTCCTGAGGTCGAGAGGTTTAGCCAAGGACACTGATTTCTCCGGGGTTGAGATGAATCGAGGTATTCCTAAAAAGACACCGATTTCCCTGTGGGTCGACGCGAATCTAGGTTCTCGCCAAGGACGCTGATTTCCCTAAATCGAGATATTTCGCCAAGGACACCGATTTCCCTGGGGTTGAGACGAATCGAGAGATTCCTGCAAAGACACTAATTTCCTTGCGGGTCGACGCGAATCAAGGTTCTCGCTAAGGATGCTGATATCCCTGAGGTCGAGAGGTTTAGCCAAGAACACTGATTTCCCTAGGGTTGAGACGAATCGAGGTATTTCTGCAAAGATACCGATTTCCTTACGGGTCGACGCGAATCGAGAGGTTCTCGTCAAGGACGCTGATTTCCTTGAATCGAGATATTTCGCCAAGGACACTGATTTCCCTGGGGTTGAGACGAATCGAGGTATTCCTGCAAAGACACTGATTTCCTTGCGGGTCGACGCGAATCGAGGTTCTCGCCAAGAATGCTGATTTCCCTGAGGTCGAGAGGTTTAGCCAAAGACACTGATTTCCCTAGGGTTGAGACAAATCGAGGTATTCCTGCAAAGATACTGATTTCCTTGCGGGTCAACGCGAATCGAGGTTCTCGCCAAGGACGCTGATTTCCCTGAATCGAGATATTTCGCCACGGACACTGATTTCCCTAGGGTTGAGACGAATCGAGAGATTCCTGCAAAGACACTGATTTCCTTACGGGTCGACGCGAATCGAGGTTCTCGCCAAGGATGCTGATTTCCCTGAGGTCGAGAGGTTTAGCCAAGGACACTGATTTCCCTGAGGTTGAGACGAATCGAGGTATTCCTGCAAAGACACTGATTTCCTTGTGAATCGACGCGAATCGAGAGGTTCTCGTCATGGACGCTGATTTTCTTGAATCGAGATATTTCGCCAAGGACACTGATTTCCCTGGGGTTGAGATGAATCGAAAAATTCCTGCAAAGACATTGATTTCCTTGCGGGTCGACGCGAATCGAGGTTCTCGCCAAGGATGCTGATTTCCCTGAGGTCGAGAGGTTTAGCCAAGGACACTGATTTCCCTGGGGTTGAGACGAATCGAGGTATTCCTGCAAAGACACTGATTTCCCTGCGGGTCGACGCGAATCAAGGTTCTCGCCAAGGACGCTAATTTCCCTGAATCGAGATATTTCGCTATGGACACTGATTTCCCTGGGGTTGAGACGAATCGAGAGATTTCTGCAAAGACGTTGATTTCCTTGCGGGTAGACGCGAATCGAGATTCTCTCCAAGGATGCTGATTTCCCTAAGGTCGAGAGGTTTAGCCAAGGACACTAATTTTCCTGGGGTTGAGACGAATCGAGGTATTCCTGCAAAGACACTGATTTCCTTGCGGGTCGACGCGAATCGAGGTTCTCGCCAAGGATGCTGATTTCCCTGAGGTCGAGAGGTTTAGCCAAGGACAATGATTTCCTTGGGGTTGAGATGAATCGAGGGATTCCTGCAAAGACACTGATTTCCCTGCGGGTCGACGCGAATCGAGGTTCTCGTCAAGGACACTGATTTCCCTGAACTGAGAAATTTGTCAAGGACACTGATTTCCCTGGAGGTTGAGACGAATCGAGATATTCCTGCAAAGACATTGATTTCCTTGCGGGTCAACACGAATCGAGAGGTTCTCGTCAAGGACGCTGATTTCCCTGAATCGAGATATTTCGCTAAGGACACTGATTTCCCTGAGGTTGGTTGACTTGTTCTGCATTTTGCGGTGTCTAGATTGACGTACTCCGCCTCCAATGGTGTACTCCACTTTCTGTGGTGTCAGGGTTGACGTATTTCCGAGACGGGGTCATTGGATGACGTATTTCCGAGACGGAGGTCATTGGCCGACGTATTTCCGCTTTCTGTGGTGTCGGGTTGATTCTAGGTTGTTTGTGAATCGTAGAGTCTTGGAATCGGGGACTTTGTCGTGGCTCCGATTGGTGATGTCGTGTCCATATCCTGCTGGAATGAGGAGGAACGCCGTTGTCGGTCTCCAGGCTGTAGATGTTGCCGTTGAGATCTGACCCTCTCTTTGACAGAGTCTGTCGGGAAATGTGGTTCACTTTTTGTTTATGCTCATCGATTGTATACAGGGGTCAGTATGGACTTACCAGCAGGGCAAAAGTTTCATCATTATTATTTTTTATTTCTTTCCGCGATGCTCTATCATTTCAGCTTTCATATCGTGAAGTTCGCGATTGCCCAATCATTTCGGCTATTTTTCACGGTGCCCAATTATTTCGGCTATTTTTCTTTTTACTCGCTGCTTTTTATTGCGAGTTGCCCAATCATTTTGGCTATTTTTGTATGCATATATACTTGCTGATTTTGTTGTAAGTTGCCCTATCATTTCGGCTATTTCATATGCATTTTTGGCTCGTTGATTTTAACTGCGAGTTTAGACTTGGAATTTGATACCGATTTAGGCATCAGCATCGCTACAACTGGGATATTGCCAGGAGCAAATCATCATTTGCCTTTGTCGGTTCGAATAAAGGTGGCTTAGCAAACAGGGTTAAGATCCTGTCGACTAAGGCTTTTGACTTCATGAGCCATAAGGGTCTCATAAAGGTATTTCTCCCTACGAGTTTTGAGGATCTCGTAGGTGCGTTTTCTCCTTAAGAATCGTGAGGATTCTTAAGTGTATAGTCTCTTATAAGTCGTAAGGATCTCATAAGAGTGCTTTCTCTTTATAAGTCGAGAGGACTTACAAGTGTCGTTCGCCATATGACGATATCCCTCATCAGTGGTGGGACTTTGTTGGGGAAACGTTTATTTGTGCCCGTAGATTGTATACAAGGGCCAGTATTGGACCACCTATAGGACAATCTGGGGAATGTGATGGCTTAAAAACAGGTTCAGATCCCTATAACTTAAGGCTTTTGAATCCTATGAGCCATGTGGGTCTCATAAGAGGGTTCTCCTTACGAGTCGTGAGGATCTCGTAAGTGTAATTTCTCCTTAGGAATCGTGGGGATCCCTAAGTGTGTCGCTCCTTTATGAGTCGTAAGGATCTCACGCAATTAATTTTCTGCTTACAAGGTCGAGAGGACCTCACAAGTGTCTTTTAACGAGATTGCGCCCTTTCGGGTTTTCGCAAACTCGCCGGCAGCCCTGCTGTTTTTACTCACGGGCCCTTTCGGGTTTGCTTTTGGCCCAGTGAGTGCAGTGTTCATATCAGATTTTTGCATTTTTATATCACCCATTCTTAATCACATTGCATATAAGTAGGTACTTTTGATCCATGTCTGTTAAATAGTTGCAAGTTACAGGTTCTCAGCTCTTTACAGTGAAATTCATGAAAAGTCGCAACAAATGCAGGGCTACGGCCAACAACAGATAAAAACGGGTTTCCGCGCACTTATCGTATGATGCCGCCTACTAGTCCAAGAGACAAAATGGAAAATCGTTGGTCACTTCAATGCACAAAGCACAAGGGCAGCACAAGATCCGAGACTTCAACGCGGAGCTCAAGGCAAAAATCCACATCATTTTTGCACTGTTGAAAATCTGGAAGGAAGTTGAAGATACTCTGAGAAACCAAGTGGATAAATCAGAAGATAAAAGCAACTTAGAGAATCCCTGAAAAGATGGCCCCACAATTCCACCAAATGGCCGCGGAACCGCGGCAAAATAGGCACTTCCGCCGCGGTTCCACGGCCGCGGTTCCGCGGCCGTGTATGCACATTGTCGGTGGCAGTGTCGGTGCGTTGACTCAGCTCTTTCAGGGTAGTTTTGTAAATTCGTGATTGAATCAGAATGTAAACCTAGGGTTTTCCTATCTATAAATAGGAGAGCTCAAAACCAAATTAAGGGTGCCTCTTTTTATTAGATCTAGGATTTAAATTCTGTAATTCTTTTTTCTTTTTCTATGAAAATTTGTAGTGAGTTTTGAGAGGTTATCAATAAAAAAAAAGTGTTCTTTTATTTATCTTGCATGCCTATTTATTTTCTGCAATTTATTATCGCTTTTTATTATTTGCTAATCTAGTCATAATATTTAATTGTGTTTTTCTTTTGTTTTTCTCTTTTCTCTTTTTTCTTTATCATTAAACAATGATGATGCTCGAGTAAGATACTTGCCTAGGTGAGGTCTCAAATAGCTAGTTGTAAATTTCTCTTAACCTAAATTCTTTCTGCCTTCCCTCTTGTTTTATTTTTATCTTTTTAATGGGTGAGTAATTTCTCACTTGTTAGGTTAGGAGAAGGAAGGTTTGAGAGAAGGAAATCTCTCTCACTCCTTTCTTTGCCCAACACTTTAATTCGGACTCTCTTTAATTGAACCACAATCCGCTCACTACGGCACCCTATCCTACATGATAGGGGTGATTCCTTAGTTAGACCGGTTGTGGTTGAATTAACCAGAGGTTAGGGCTAAGAGACAAGAACGGAAGGACAAGGACCGGAAGGAAGAAATTAAGCATGGAAAGCCTAGCTTATATTTGCAAGTTCCTTCCTAGTCATGCTAATCCCCGTTGTTGTCGATTACCTTAACACCGATATTAAAAAGGGCATTGAAAAATGTGAGATATTCCTAACTCGGACTAACCTAATCTTAACCCTAGCAAGTCCTTTATCATCTTTTATCTCGTTAGTAGATCTTAACACAAAACCCAAAATATTTGGATTTAACTCGTTAAAACATAAAGAAAAAGATTCTATCTCCCTGTGGATCGACCCGTACTCAACCGGCTAGCTACCAAGCGACACCGTCTTGATTGCGGTAATTAAAAATTAAGAACACGCAAAAACGTGAACAATCAAATGGCGTCGTTGCCGGGAAGACGGTAGTTTATTTCTTTGTGTAGTTTCGGGTTAATTAAAATATATATATATATATATATATTTAAAAATTGAAAAATATAAAAAAATTAAAAAACAAAAAAAATATCATCTTGTTATTTGTGCAAGTGTGTAGGCTTGGAGCAAATTCTAGTTCAGTTCTAGAGCAAACTCGGTGAACAAATCAAGATTCAGGGGATCTAAACAGAAAGAGGAAAACCAGCTCAGCACAGGAAACGAATTTGAAGCAGTCAACTCTCTGACTGACCGCGGAACCGCGGTATAATCTCCTGTTTGACCGCGGAACCGCGGTAAAGACTGGTGACATCAGCAACCCAATTTTCTCTGTAAGTGTTTCATTTCTCTTCTTTCCTCCTTTGAACTCCACTAACAAATTTTTTCTGCAGCATTCTTTGCGCAAATTCTCTTCCCCTCTTCAATAAACTGTTTTTGTGCAGGATTCTTTGCGCCGCAGCCAAAATAAAATTTTTTTGCAAGTGTTTTAGATTTTTGGTTGTTACTGCTTTGCATAATTAATACGGAATTTAAGGGGCTATAACACCAATTCAAATTGGGTAGGGATTACATCACCCTTCCTAAGACACCAAAAATCACTAAAAGCATATGCATTACTCTTGAGTTTAATTAAAAAATATCTAGACTCAGCCAACTAAGAACTGTCGTGCTCAATAGGACAGAGGAAGGTTGTGGGCATTCAATCGTTTATCTAAACTTGACTTTGTGGTGTCTAAGCTAGACAAGTGAGAAATGTAATTTTAAAAGGCCCGTCTCACGGTGATTCGTGAGCGGAACCCTCCTTTCTTCATTTGTGCTTACCTGGCCACAATTGGCAGTGAAGAGACGATTTGAGGGTTATCTCACAACTTGTCACTTTGGAATAGTTAGGCGCAGTCTAGTGGACTTAGAAAACCGTAGCTCTAGGTGTGTTTGTGCATATTGTGATTGTGATTGTGCTTATAAAAAGTTTAGTCCCATAATTCCGTATTCTTTCAAACAAACAATTTTTGAAACTCCAATAACAAACAATTTTTTTTAAAATAAAAAAATATATATATACCACTTCCCTCCCTTCATGCCTTTTCACTCTTCCAAACATAGGTACCCCATCTCGCAAAACTCTTGTCGAACTTTGGTACCCACAACCAGACATAACTTCCTACGGTTCTTGCTTTGGCCGAACTTCGAACGATCCCTCCATGCCAAAAATCTCTTTGAAAGATCGAATAGACGCGTCTAGTATAAACAATTGGACTCAGCAATTCACTTCGTATCAACCGTTTCAAACATTCACCCCTTCTCATATTGATACCCCTTTTGAGAATCCAGTTGTAACCCCAAAACTTATGTCTCTTGCTGAACGTATTGAACAATTTGGTAACCGATCTCTCACTCCTTTCACCACTGCGAACTCTTTGGATCAACAATTCCATTCACCTTCTTATCCAAATGTTGATCCTACTCCTGTCCAACCATTCAATTCCTACCAGTCCTACCCGACTTTTGCACATTCCCTACACATTGCTTCTACACAACCATTTGGGAGTTTCCAGTATCCAAACAACTTTGAATTTTTTACTGAAACTCCTTCACAACCCATGTCTAGTCTGGAACAGTCGTTGGAAGACTTCCGGGTAGCGTCGTACCAATAGCTGATGGATTTGAATGCGTCCATGGCCGCCCTCATACAACCTAGTGACTCGGTAGCTAGTTTCCAAGTAGCTCCAAATTTTTCAATGTATGATGAGGCGGTTGGACAGATTGAGAATTTGAGTGGAGAGAGTGAGCTGTGCACCCTTCCAAATCAAACCTACCCATCCCTAATTGAATTCCACAACTCTGGTTTTGAATGTCTATCAAGTGTCCCAAATGATTCACCAGTTGAAGATACAACGTTTAATGAGTTGTGCGACTTTGTAGTGTTTGATTTACCTGATTGTGAAGGGTCTCTTTCGAGTGAAACCATCACCAATCCTTTTGACCTCTACACCTCCATCTTAACCTGAATTGATTGATATCCATGCTTTTGATGAGGTGACTGAGAAATTTAATTTTCACTTGATCGAGAATATTGACGCCAGGAATATTTTGGATGATGAACCCACAAATTTGGATGAGTTTCTCTCTCCAATTCATCATCCCGAGTCATTAACTGTTTTTCCCGAACTTCATATGCGGATTTTAATGATAATTGCATGGATGAGATAACTTTTGAGGGGAATCTTGAGGATAGTATTGAGGATGAACCAGTTTTGTTTGATGAGTCGAATTTTCCAATTCATCCTGTCCCTTCCACTGACTGTGTACACCCTCCTGAACCTTTAACTGTTACCTTTCCTAAATCACTCCCCTTCATCCTTTCCATCGTTCCGACCGCACAAGAAACCGTATCACTTTCATTTCTTGTATCTGGTTTACCAAGTTCGGCATGTCCATGTTTTCTCATGAATCTTAAGGGATTTGACCCCATTTCTCGACGGGTTGATAGATTGGCACAATCGCTTTTTACACATCGGTCATCATAATTTGTGCTAATTTATTCACTCAATTTACACCCTCAAGTTCGTACTACACTTCTTTCTCCCTTCCGCCATTCTTCTCCTAATATACCGAGACCATATTCCACCTCTCTTCCCATACGGTCTCGCATATTCTTCATTTTTTTCCTCTCCGCATTCTTTCACCAACCAACACACTACAGAGATAGAATATTTGAATGGTTGGTGCTCACCTTTGGCCTGTGTAAGACCTTGTATAGCTTGATACTGTGTTTTTCTCCCCCCCTAACTCTGAACTTTAACGCTTAAACAGTGGAAACACTGTTTCATTTATGTTTGGGGGGTCCTTTTTGTGTATATATTTTGTTTTCTTTTTCTGTTAATAGTAAATTGAAAAAAAATAAATAAATAATAAATAAACAAACAGGGGAGTACCGCCAATTTTGATCCTCTTGATGTAGCATTCATATGCTCGGTAAGCTTTCTTCCTTCGCATTCATATGTATATTTTTGCATTTGCAAACTTATTTAAAAACCCATAAAAATAAAAAATTGAAAAAATTGAAAATTTCAATTTTGGCCATATTTGACTTAAGTTCAACATGACGGTTGAATAGTTAGGAAAAACTAGATCCTAAACTTAGTAAATTAAAAACCCTAAAAATAACCTTTCTTAAAGTTTAACTGTAGAAAATATACGCCCTTGCAGTTTATTTAGAAATAAGCAAATTTTGAGTTCAGTTCTTGGGCTAAATCGAAATAAGGGAAGAGTATTGAAAGCTTTATTTGAAGTATAGGTCTGAAAAATAATTCTGAACCTTAAGTCCAAATTCTGAAAATATATACCTTACTTTACGCACTCACACACATCTTGAAACTTGGGATAGTAGAGGATACCTTGAAATGCTCTTGTCTAAAATCCTTAGTATAAAGGAAAATACAATAAAAGTATAAATGGTGAATAAAGAGAGAAAAAAAAATGAACACTGGTTTTGTAGTTGCTTAAGACATCATAAATTAAAAATATAGCGAGGGTGCTTTATTACCTAGTGCCTTAGACCAACTGGTTTGGGAGTCACTGCTAAGCCTTAGGTGTTGCAAGATGAGGAATTACGTCTAAATGCGCAAGCACATTTTGTAATCGGTCGTTTAGTAGCTCAAGAAGTATTAACGGTCGCATGAAGGACGTGTGAGTAATTTCATCTAGAATTCACCAACTAAAAAGTATTTTGGAAGATGGACAAGAGTATGATACCTTGAATTGAATTTCCAAGTGTAGGGATGATAATTACACACATGTAGGGGCATATGATTGGAGTTTGGAGGAGAGATAAGAATAAAAGATAGGGCTTATATTTTCAGTAGAGATGATAAAAATTCCTGAGTTAAGATTGCGCCTTAGAAGGAAAACTTAGGAGATGCTGAAACCTTTATAAAATGGTAAAACATATATGATCTTAACTTAAATGAAAATGAAGTGTGAAGAATACGGGTTGATGATTTCTAAGTTGAAGAGAATAGAATTCCTCGCTAGAATACTGAATTGAAGAATAGAGTCAACCGCCAAATTGATCGGATTTTGTGGGTAGTATCCGCTGAAAACCCTTAGGAGACAACACTCCTCCTACTAGGGACACCTAGAGGTTTAACGGGTTGTTGCACGAGCTCAGTGCAATCGCGTTCCCTGCGAAAGTGAGGTTAGGATTTTTCGAGAATAATAGTGGCTTTGCTCGGGACGAGCAAAAGATAAGTTTGGGGGTATTTGTTCATATCATATTTTTGCATTTTTATATCACCCATTCTTAATCGCATTGCATATAAGTAGGTACTTTTGATCCATGTCTGTTAAATAGTTGCAGCTTACAGGTTCTCAGCTCTTTACAGTGAAATTCATGAAAAGTCGCAACAAATACAGTACTACGGCCAACAACAGATAAATACGGGTTTCCGCGCACTATTCGTATGATGCCGCCTACTAGTTCAAGAGACAAAATGGAAAATCGTTGGTCACTTCAATGCACAAAGCACAAGGGCAGCACAAGATCTAAGACTTGAACGCGGAGCTCAAGACAAAAGTCCATATCATTTTTGCACTGTTGAAAATCTGGAAGGAAGTTGAAGATACTCTGAGAAACCAAGCGGATAAATCAGAAAATAAAAGCAACTTGGAGAATCCCTGAAAAGATGGCCCCACAATTCTACCAAATGGCTGCGGAACCGCGGCCAAACAAGCATTTCTGCCGCGGTTCCGCGGCCGTGTATGCACATTGTCGGTGGCAGTGTCGGTGCGTTGACTCGGCTCTTTTGGGATAGTTTTGTAAATTCGTGATTGGATCAGAATGTAAACCTAGGTTTTCCTATCTATAAATAGGAGAGCTCAAAGCCAAATTAAGGGTGCCTCTTTTTATTAGATCTAGGATTTAAATTCTGTAATTCTTTTTCTTTCTCTATGAAAATTTGTAGTGAGTTTTGAGAGGTTATCAATAAAAAAAAAGTTCTTTTATTTATCTTGCATGCCTATTTATTTTCTGCAATTTATTATCGCTTTTTATTATTTGCTAATCTAGTCATAATATTTAATTGTGTTTTTCTTTTGTTTTTCTCTTTTTTATTTTTTCTTTATCATTAAACAACGATGATGCTTGAGTAAGATCCTTGCCTAGGTGAGAACTCAAATAGCTAGTGTAAATTCCTCTTGACCTAAATTCTTTCTACCTTCCCTCTTGTTTTATTTTTATCTTTTTAATGGGTGAGTAATTTCTCACTTGTTAGGGCAGGAGAAGGAAGGTTTGAGAGAAGGAAATCTCTCTCACTCCTTTCTTTGCCCAACACCTTAATTCGGACTCTCTTTAATTGAACCACAATCCGCTCACTACGGCACCCTATCCTACATGATAGCGGTGATTCCCTAGTTAGACACGTTGTGGTTGAATTAACCGGAGGTTAGGGCTAAGAGACAAGAACGGAAGGATAAGGACCAAAAGGAAGAAACTAAGCATGGAAAGCCTCGCTTATACTTGCAAGTTCCTTCCTAGTCGTGCTAATCCTCGTTGTTGCTGATTACCTTCACACCGATATTAAAAAGGGCATTGAAAGAGGTGAGATATTCCTAACTCAGACTAACTTAATTCTAACCCTAGCAAGTCCTTTATCATCTTTTATCTCGTTAGTAGATCTTAACACAAAACCCAAAATATTTGGATTTAACTCGTTAAAACATAAAGAAAAAGATTCCATCTCCCTGTGAATCGATCCGTACTCAACCGTTTAGCTACCAAGCGACACCGTCTTGATTGCGGTAATTAAAAATTAAGAACACGCAAAAATGTGAACAATCATGCAGCCATAGTTGTCATCATCTCTTGGAGTTTTTGCTGTTGTTGCTTCTGAGCCGTTGTCACTGATCGTGTGAGCGGTCGATGACCCATAAAAGCACGGCTTTCCTTTTTCCGGAAGCCATATAAACAGTATGCACTGCCATGCCCCCAGACTTGGGGCATTTAGGTTCAATGTCCTTGCGATTCATTGCAGGCGCAGGAATCTTCTCCGGCCTTCTCCTTTTATGAGCGGTCGAAGTTGAGGGGGCCATTGATGCAGGCACCCAAGTAGACGACACCTTATGTTGTACGACAGGGTGGTCCTTCTCTTGCCGAACCTTCATTTTCTTTGGTTGGCGGGAGTAGTCTTGGTTAACCACAGAATCTTGGACCTTTCGCCAAACCTTGTGAATTTTGGAGGATAGCCGGTGAGGGGTCTGCTCCAACTTTGCCTTTGTGATCTTTTTAGCAGGCGGAGGAGACTTTTTTAGCACGGCAGTTGGCGAATTCCTGCGCACCCTGTTAAGTGGCTCAAAGCTGTTCCCAGTTGGAACAGCAACATCAATTTCCACCATCGGAGCTGGCGGAGTAAATCCAGAAGGGGAATTGCCCCTAACTTTTCTCACCCGTCGCCAGTGGCGACGTCAAGCGTGTCGAGCGGACGGGACCACCTCTGCTGTTGGATGAGCTTCTTCATGCTCCCCGCTCTGATAAGGGGCTGTTGTCGTCATTAGCCTGTCGAAGACCGACGCTCGCTGGGAGGGGATGTCCAACCTTGAAAAGACCGACTTTTTGGCAGGGGAAGCAGCCTTGGTTACTTTACCTGGAGCGGGAGCTGGAACGGCCAGTCTTGTGAAAACCGACCCCTTAGCAGGAGAAGCCGCTTTGATGATTCCGTTCACTAGAGCAGGGATGGCTGTCCGTTTTGGGATAACCCCTGTTCATACCAGAATATTGCATTTTATACCGCCCATTCTTACGTTCGTTTGTTTATAGGCAGGTGCTTTTAATCAGTGTTTGCTACATAATTGCAGGATACTGCTCTCAGCTCTAAACAGTGAATATCATGGAAAATTACGACAAATTCCGGATTACTGCCAACAACAGATAAAACACGGGTCTCCGCTCTCTATCCGTGTGTTGACACATACCAGTTTAAGGGACAAAATGGCAAATCGATTGTCATTTTCATGCACAAAGCTCAATGGCAACACAAAATCCAAAAAATCTACGCGGAGCTCGAGGAAATCATGGCAAAAGATCCACATCATATCACCTTTTTGTTATGCTGGAATTCTGGAAATATTGTGAAGAGCTTCTGAGAAAAGTACTATACCACACTGAAGAAGACATCAAACCAGGGAACCCCACAAAATCCTATGGCCTAACTCCTTTAAAGCGCCGCGGTTCCGCGGCATTAGCGCGCTTAGGCCGCGGAACCGCGGCCATATAAGCTCTTCACTGTGTCGTTTTCTGGGGGTATTTTGGTAACTCTATGTGGAGCCAGATTCTTGCCATAGGTTTCCAGTTCCCTGCTTATAAATACCCCAGTTCTGAGCCAAACCAAGGAGTTCATTCTTATGCCTTTTTTTGTTAGTTTTTAGTCTTCTTCTTCTTCTTCATTCTTTCCTCCATGAAAATGTAGTGAGATCATTGAGTGGATGTTAAATGAAGATGAGGGTTTTTGTATCATTCTTTTTTGCCTAGCTTCCCCCTTGAGCTCTCTACCTTAACTTGATCTTGCAACCTCTTGATTGAGTTTGCAAGTTTAAGGGTTGGCTATTGATCCTATGGCTTGTCTTGAGTTCTATGGTTCTTAGTGTTACTTTCTTGCTTATCTCTTTCTTGCATTTTTCATTCTTGTCTTTTATTACTTGCAATTTATTACCATGCACTTTAATTACATGCTTGTAATCTTTTCTTTTCTTTGTTTATCTTTTTGTTCTCTCTTTTTGGTTCGTTTTATGAATGGTTGTAATTATTATTGTTAAGAATAAATACGATATTGTAAGTTAATGTTTCTTTGCACATTTCCTTTTCCCGTTATTTTCTATTGAACTCCACCCAAACGATTCCCAAGCGCTCCGTTAGGCACCCTACCCTACCAAGGTAACGGTGATTCCTAACCGTGACCGGTTGCGTTCGGTTTGGCCGGAGGCGAAAGCAAGAGACAAGAACGGAAGGACAAGGGTAAATAAGCCGGATTCCACGAATACCGTGCTTAAATCCTCCAATCCACGTTGTTGCCAATTGCTCTAGCTTCAATTGGTCAAGACTCGGCTCAAAGGTTTTGAGTGCAGATTTCTTTAGCTTACACTTTCGTATCTTTTTCTTAACAACTTTATACTTGCATATAAAACACTTAGGATAGAATTGAACAAACATATACACATTATTTATTGACTCGTCTAAAACTCGAACGGACATATAACCATCTCCCTGTGGATCAACCCGTGCTCAACCGGCTAGCTGCATAGCGACACCGTCCTGATCGCGGTTATAACTTTAGAACTTTGAACATCTGACACGCCGAAAGCGTGAGATCAAATGGTGCTGCTGTCGGGGAGACGGTAGCGTATTTTCTTTCTTGTTATTCGGGTTAATATTCTTTTTGTATATATTTATAAATAAAAATATAAAATATTTTTGTTTTTTTTGATAATTTTTGTGAGCAAGTCTGCAGATTTTTGCGGATTTGCAAACGGCGATTGTAGGGAGCAAAGTATACGTTCAAGGCTAAGGTGATTGCAAAGTACAGTGCTAAAGGTCCGGGTAGTTTGACCCGCGCAAGCGAACTTTTCAAGCTTACCGGATTTGATTCAACGGGGGTTTCCTAACCCAAAAACTTAACGGTACGTACTTTACTAACACCTTCTTCTCAAATCCGACGCATCCAATATACTATTCTTTGCAGGATTCTTTGCAAGTTCGCTAGCAAAACGCTAAAAATTGACTAACCCGTAATTGTTGCAGTGCCGTGCTTAAACTAAAAAACGATTGTTTGATTCTTTATAGAATTTTTATTGAATTGCGCATTGCATACATTAATACGGATTTAAGGGCAAGCGAATCCCACAACATACGGTAAAGGATTTCATCACCTTTTCCGTGGCCCACAAATCACGAACTTGAGCATAACGTTTACCCGCACAAAATTTAAAAAAAACTAGACTTTAAGCCTTAAGGACTTCGCGCTCACTAGGAGAAATTAACTGTGTTTAGAACCTCGCTTAATGGTATATTGTTTACGGGGTGTCTAGGAAAGTGTTAACGGCGAAACCGCCAAAAGAGAAAGGGTTATTTAATTAAGGAACTTCGCGAAAGCGTTGGAAAACCTCCCCTTATCTCTGCACTTACCTGGCCTCGTGATCAGTGTATCTTGAGCCCGTTTCTCGACACAGTTTTACTTCGACAATCAAGTTCTGGAGCAGGTCTAGTTGACCTAGGTGAACCCTAGAACGATTAGGTGTGTGGTATTTTTGTGTCGTGATTGTTTTTGTCCATATTCTTTTTTGTGTGTATATTTCATTCTTTTGTTAATAGCTACCTAAAAAAAATATCACATTCTTTTTCCCCTCCTTTTCTCTGCCTTTCTTTCTTTCTCTCTTCATATCATGGGTACACCACCTCGCAAAACTTTTGCCGAACTTTGGTACCCACAACCAGACATTACTTCTTACGGTTCTTGCTTTGGCCGAACGTCGAACGATTCCTCCATGCCCAAAATCTCTTTGAAAGATCGGATAAACGCGTCTAGGACAAACACTTGCCCTCCGCAATCCATTTTGTATCAACCTTTTCAACCTCCCCCACCCTCTTATATTGATACCCCTTTTGCAAGTCGTCCTTTGTCCGTCGCTGAACATATTGAACAATCCTGTAGCCGATCTTTCACTCCTTTCACCACTACAGATTCTTGGGATCAACAATTCCATTCACCTTCTTATCCAAATGTTGATCCTGCTCCTGTCCAGCCATTCAATTCCTACCAGTCCTACCCGACTTTTGCACCTTCCCTAGACATTGCTTCTGAACCGCCATTTGGGATTTTTTAGTATCCAAACAACTATGAATCTTTTACTGAAACCCCTTCACAACCCATGTCTAGTCTGGAACAGTCTTTGGAAGACTTTAGGGTAGCGTTGTACCAACAGATGATGGATTTGAATGCGTCCATGGCCGGCCTCATACAACCTAGTGACCCGGTAGCTAGTTTTCAACTAGCTCCAAATTTTCCAATGTATGAAGAGGCGGTAGGACAGGTTGAGAATTTGAGTGGAGAGACTGGGTTGTACACCCTTCCAAATCAAACCTATCCATACCAAATTGAATCCCACAACTCCTGTTTTGAAAGTCTATCAAGTGTCCCAAATGATTTATCAATTGAAGATAGAATGATTAATGAGTTGTGCGACTTTGTAGTGTTTGATTTGCCCGATTGTGAAGGGTCCCTTTCGAGTGAAACCGCACCCAACCCTTTTGACCTCTACACCTCCATCTTAGAACCTGAATTGATTGATATCCATGCTTTTGTTGAGGTGTCTGAGAATATTGATTTTCACTTGATTGAGGATATTAACGCCGGGAATATTTTGGATGATGAACCTGTAGATTTGGCAGAGTTTTTCTCTCCAATTCATCATCCCGAGTCATTAACTGTTTTTCCCGAACCCCACATGCGTCTTGATTTTGATGAAATTTGCATGGATAAGCTGAATTTTGAGGAAACTTTTGAGGATATTTTTAAGGATGAACCAATTTTAATTGATGAGTCGGATTTTCCAATTCATCCTGTTCTTTTCATTGACTGTGTACATCCTCCTGAACCCTTAATCGATACCCTTCCTCAATCACTTCCCCCCATCCTTTCCATCGTTTCGACATTGCAAGAAACCGTATCATTTTCACTTCCTGTGTCTGGTTTACCAAGTTCGGCTTACCCATGGTTTCTTACGAATCTTGAGGGATTTGACCCCATTTCTCGATGGGTTAATAGATTAGCACAAACGCTTCTTACACATCAGTCATCACAGATTGTGCTAATCTATTCACTCCATTTCCACCCTCAAGTTCGTATTCCACTTCTTTCTCCCTTCCGCCATTCTTCTTCTCATATACCGAGAACGTATCCCGCTTCTATCTCAATACGGTCTCGCGTATTCTCTATTTCTTACCTCTCCGCATTCTTTCACCAGCTACTGCTTTATCACAATAAGATCTTTGAATGGTTGGTGCTTACTTTTGGCCTGTGTAAGGCCTTATATAGCTTGATACTGTTCTTTCCCCCCTAATCCTGAACTTCAACACTTAACAGTGGAAACACTGTTTTACTTAAGTTTGGGGGGGAACCTTTTTGTATATATTTTTTGTTTTCCTTTTCTGTTTTGTATATAATTTTTTTCTAAGGAGCGCCGACAATTTTGACCCTCTTGGTATAGCCTGACAGTGAGGGCATTGTCAAGTTTAAGTTTGGGGGTGTGCTCGGTAAGCTTTCTTCCTTCGCATTCATTTGTATATTTTGCATTTGCACACCTTATTAAAAACCCACAAAAATCGAAAATTTTCCAAAAAATATAAAAACTTTGTCAAGTTAGCTAGTGGGAGAACTCAGATTCAACATTTCGACGGTTTTGTTTGATAAGATAAGAATAACTAAATCTTATTTTTAGATTTTGAAAACCTGAAAGATAACTCTCCTTTGAAGTTAACTATAGCTGATATACGTCTTTACATCACACTACGCGTGTTGTGAGTTTTGGAAATTAGAGGACAAGTCTTTTATGTCTAAAAACTTTTAAATGGATAAATGATTTTCTGAGGATCAAATAGGTTTGTTCTGAAATAAGTAATATCAAGAATAGTTTATGAAGTGAAGTGAATATGAAGGGATGTTATTGATGCCTTAATTGGAACTAATTTTGAAAAATAACCCATCTGGAACTTTATTGGAATGATTACACACCGAACCCACTAAACACGTCTTTTATCCAAAAAAATAATTGAACTGCCGGTTATATCTCCGTTCGTATTGAATCATCATGATTTTCATGCCAAATTGTCTTTTGTTTTTGGACCTAGGTAACTTGAGTAATTAAGTCCGCTGGGGTGTTTCTACACCTAATGCCCTAAAGCCAACTGGTTTGGGTGCATTGGCCCAAAGCTCGTTAAGAAGCCTAAAAGTCCAGTTTAAAACAAAGTCAAGCAAGTGTTCTCTCCGAGTTAAAATTCCTAACGGTTCTTTGTGTGAGAATAATCTTGACAAAAGACAGGTTTTATAAAAAATATTTCTAGCAGAGATATGAAGGTTTTATTCTATTATAAAGACTATTACACGTTCACAGAGGTATGTATGAAATGAAAACAAGAAAAAGGTGGAGTGAAAAATAAGACCTAGTTTCCTGTTAGAGAAGATAAAAATTCTGAAGTTGAAACTTTACTGGAAAACGAAACTTGAAAAATACTTAACTCTTTATAAAACTTATGCGATCCTTTTAAAAATTTTATTTGGGCTTTATTGTGTGACATGATGACTTTAATCGATCATTCTGGAACTTAACGACACTATTTGCACTACACGTAAAGACATATAAAATCTTTCGTTAAATAAGAAGCGAGGTGTGAAAAATAAGGGTTCGATAGTCTAGACTTAGGATCATAGAATTGTTATTTTCTGAAACAAAACTTTAGGGTTTGAATCATAGTTATTTCGCAAAACTAGCTTGACCGGATTTTATGGGTAGTATCCGCTGAAAACCCTCAGGAGACAACACTCCTCCTACTGGGGACACCTAGAGGTTTAACGGCTTGTTGCACGTGCTCAGTGCAATCGCGTTCCCTGCGAAAGTGCGGTTTGGACTTTTTTGTGAATAATTGGTTTTGCTCGGGACGAGCAAAAGTTAAGTTTGGGGGTATTTGTTCATACCAGAATATTGCATTTTATACCGCCCATTCTTACGTTCGTTTGTTTATAGGCAGGTGCTTTTAATCAGTGTTTGCTACATAATTGCAGGATACTGGTCTCAGCTCTAAACAGTGAATATCATGGAAAGTACGACAAATTCCGGATTACTGCCGACAACAGATAAAACACGGGTCTCCGCTCTCTATCCGTGTGTTGCCACATACCAGTTTAAGGTACAAAATGGCAAATCGATTGTCATTTTCATGCACAAAGCTCAATGGTAATACAAAATCCAAGAAATCTATGCGGAGCTCGAGGAAATCATAGCAAAAGATCCACACCACATCACCTTTTGTTATGCTGGAATTCTGGAAATATTGTGAAGAGCTTCGGAGAAAAGTACTATACCACACTGAAGAAGACATCAAACCAGGGAACCCCACAAAATCCTATGGCCTAACTCCTCTAAAGCGCCGCGGTTCTGCAGCATTAGCGCGCTTAGGCCGTGGAACCGCGGCCATATAAGCTCTTCACTGTGTCGTTTTCTGGGGGTATTTTGGTAACTCTATGTGGAGCCAGATTCTTGCCCTAGGTTTCCAGTTCCCTGCCTATAAATACCTCAGTTCTGAGCCAAACCAAGGAGTTCATTCTTATGCCTTTTTTTGTTAGTTTTTAGTCTTCTTCTTCTTCTTCTTCTTCTTCATTCTTTCCTCCATGAAAATGTAGTGAGAGCATTGAGTGGATGTTAAATGAAGATGAGAGTTTTTGTATCATTCTTTTTTACCTAG
Organism: Agapanthus africanus; assembly: GCA_030015575.1. Lineage (NCBI taxonomy): Eukaryota > Viridiplantae > Streptophyta > Magnoliopsida > Asparagales > Amaryllidaceae > Agapanthus > Agapanthus africanus. The sequence continues at coordinate 399,891,982 of CM057349.1, read as the reverse complement.
CTTCCCCCTTGAGCTCTCTACCTTAACTTGATCTTGCAACCTCTTAAGTGAGCTTGCAAGTTTAAGCTTTGGTCATTGATCTCAAGGGGTTGTATCATTTTGTTCTCTCTTTTGTGCTTCATTTCACATGAGTTCTTTACCCTTCTCTTGATCTTGCAACCTCTTGATTGAGCTTGCAACTTTAAGCGTTGGCTATTGATCCCATGGCTTGTCTTGAGTTCTATGATTCTTAGTGTTACTTTCTTGCTTATCTCTTTCTTGCATTTTTCATTCTTGTCTTTTATTACTTGCAATTTATTACCATGCACTTTAATTACTTGCTTGTAATCTTTTCTTTTCTTTGTTTATCTTTTTGTTCTCTCTTTTTGGTTCGTTTTGTGAATGGTTGTAATTATTGTTGTTAAGAATAAATACGATATTGTAAGTTAATGTTTCTTTGCTCATTTCCTTTTCCCGTTATTTTCCATTGAACTCCGTCCAAACGATACGCAAGCGCTCCGTTAGGCATCCTACCCTACCAAGGTAACGGTGATTCCTAACCGCGACCGGTTGCGTTCGGCTTGGCCGGAGGCGAAAGCAAGAGATAAGAACGGAAGGACAAGGGTAAATAAGTCAGATTCCACGAATACCGTGCTTAAATCCCCTAATCCACGTTATTGCCAATTGCTCTAGCTTCAATTGGTCAAGACTCGGCTCAAAGGTTTTGAGTGCGGATTTCTTTAGCTTACACTTTCGTATCTTTTTCTTAACAACTTTATACTTGCATATAAAACACTTAGGATAGAATTGAACAAACATATACACATTCTTTATTGACTCGTCTAAAACTCGAACGGACATACAACCACCCCCCTGTGGATCAACCCGTGCTCAACCGGCTAGCTGCATAGCGACACCATCCTGATCGCTGTTATAACTTTAGAACTTTGAACATCCGACACGCCAGAAGCGTGCGATCAACCCCCTCAGGTATCGCGAGCTTCTTCACGGGCCCATTGGAGTTTTGGCTCGGTCTGTTAAAGATTGAGGCGTTGGATTTGGGCGACCCATTGAGAGGGGCCGCGGTAGTCGTAAGCCGATCAAAGACCGACTTCTTCGGAGCTTCTTACGACGGCAATGGGGCGTTGAAGCTCATGGATAGGAGCATGGTCCCAAAGAATAGCCCAGTAGTGGTTTGCGTCACCTGTTTCACTGGTATCTTGAAAACGGAGGCCGGTTGAGGCCCATAAGTCACTCCTCCAGCAAGGACAGAGTGGGAATTGTTGCAGTTGTTGCAATTGGTGTAGTGGAAAGCCATTGATCTTCATTTTCTGCACGAAGAAAGACACCAATCTTAGTACCTTGAATCCAGTGGCAACCATAGCAAACCGCGATTCGTTCGCGAAACACGACACACGAAGTGTGGAGTGAAAAGAGGAAAAGGTCCCACCGGGGTGCCAGAATCTATTCACCACCGAAGACAAAGACGAAACCGCGTAGGTCGTCTTGCCTGGATTTAGGGACAGATGCTATTTGATTTTATCCGTCCACCTCTCTGAAGATGCCAAGTTGATTTATGGCACTATGTATCGAAGGTTTAACCGGATGCGGCCGATGTAGCAGACTTCGTCAGATTCCCCCTCATGGTGAGGGGTTTTTGATTGTGGGGACGCTCTTCCCGGCAAGCGTAAGCCCCTGCAGTTAATTACGCTACCGCATCGCGGTAACCACTTTCTCCTTCTCCAGATGGTCATTTCGTGTCGTGTGTGTTTGTTTTGTTTTTGGTTACCTGTGGATTGTATACGGAGACTAATTTATGTTGTCGCCCGTAGGGCATGGATTAGTTCAAATCCGTATTTTCTTAGATTTGGTTTTGGGTTGGGTTTAAGGATCGTTAATCTCATTTGAGACTAAGATCAACTTAAACATTTGCTAAGGATACGTTAGTCTAATTTTAGACTAAGATCTATTTAACAAGATCATTTAGATCCAACAAAAGAGCATTTGGGCTCTATTTTTTTAGTTTAGGGACATTGCGGTCCATAAGTTTAAAGACATCATAGTCTGTGGGAGTTTAGTTTAGGAACGTCGCGGTCCATAAGTTTAAGGACATCATAGTCCATGAGTTTAAGGACCTCATAGTCCGTAAAGTTTAAGGACATCATAGTCCATGAGTTTAAGGACCTCATAGTCCAGTTTAAAGACGTCATAGTCTGTGTGGTTCTGGTTAAACCAGTTTAGGAATGTGCCAAAAGTTATTGGTTATTGGGACCCTCCATCTCTCTGAATACGTTGAAGGATTACAACGATATGTATCAGAGGTATGAAGAGATGTACCCTTAAACCAATGTCCCGATTTGGGGAAATGGGATGAACATCAGTTTAGATGTCATCTGTTAGGAGATTATTAGCTGTCTTGAGATCGGATTTGGAAACCCTGAGCATGAAGGGCTCAATCGATGGTCCTTGGAACATTTGGTCTGATTCTGGCTAATGTTAGCCCTTCATAGTGTTCAGCACTAACATGTTTATTTAGCACTCACGTGTTCCCACGTGATACTCTGAGGCAGTGTGAAACACTGGAATTTGAGAATGCTCACGTGTCGCACGTGATGCATATAAGTGTTAAACACTTTGGCCATCACGAGTGAGCACGTGAGGCGCTTGAGATAGTATTATGAAAGGTTCTATGGCACTAGAACAAGGTTCTACAAGGCATCAACCATGCAAAATTTAAATTTTTCAAGTGCCAAATAACCTAGACAAGGATCTTTACTAGAGAATTAGGGTTAACAATGAACAAGTAAACTACTTTACTTCTAAGAGTTAGTGATTACAACCTTTGTAGTCCGTTCCTTCGCTTTATAAGCTCCGAGTTGAGGTCCCCTCGATGCGATCATCATGCTCCTGAACTCTTGAGAGTCTCCATGAAGTGAATGATGCATGCTTGCTAGTAATCTTCACAATCAAAGATGATCTACCTTGAGGAATCACAAACCCAAGCTCTCTTTTCACTAATTAGGTATTAGTAAAGTGAACACCCTAATCTAAGTGGCTAGAATAGATGAGAATGATGAAGTAGGAATTTTGCTCTCTTTTCTTTTCTACTCACATTAATTCATCACAAATGAAAAAGCTAGTAAGCTTTTTGTGAGAGGAAGAAGAAGATGAATTTTGTGATGAATGAATTATTGTTGAGGTTAGAAATGCAACCAAGGGTTAAGCATGTCATGCTTAACCCTTATAGAGAATTAACCATAGGCTAGGGTTAAAAAGTTAGGTTAACAAATATCAAGGATAAAATAAAGAGGGTGGACTTTGTCAAAGCAACATGAAGCTTCTCCAAAACTTATCCATCCAAATAAGAATTAAACTTAAAAGAAAATGCTAACCCAAAATTTAAACCCAAGCGTGGTTTAATCTCTAAACCCTAGTTGCATTTGTAACCCTGACATGTTACAATATTATATATCACATATATAATATATAATGTAACAAAAGAAAATAATACAATTAGCATATATCACATATATATTAATGTATCATCAAGTGAGAAAAAGAATTATATAAGTGAGCTTATATTAATTAATGTAATGTAATATATCATATATATAATTATACATTAAATTATTAAATCAACACTTGATTTAATAACCCGGCTATTTAACATATAACCGACTAATATAATATGTACCTTTTTATCGAATCAACACTTGATCCGATAACCCGGCTATATCTCATATACCCGGCCGATATCTCATATCGCGAGAATAGAATACGGTATCTCATACTCGTATTATTCTCGGTCCCGCACATATCACATATGTGCTCCTACTCCGTTTTGCCTGAGCCAGGAAAGCTCTGTGTAGAACTCTAAAGAATCGTCAATACGCCGGCAGTAGGTGATGATCATATCAAACACCCACAAGCTACAAGCGGTCAGCTAAACGTAACAGCCATCCAGGTATTGAGCGATCAGAAGATCAACAAGCAAGCATGTACACACTCCTGTGAATCCAATCGTAACACTACCTTACAGTCCGGTCTCTTCGTCTAATATGTCGCATATCTAGTCTAGGGGTGGTAAACGTCAGACCCCAGTAACCGATAAGTTGTGTCGATGTGACGCTCATAACGGGTCGAGAAACTACTGATAACACTTACCAGTAAATCTCCATATCAGCCCTGGCCAGGGACTTCCAGTTATAGCCAATCGAACACAGCGCAACATCAACCCCCAATACCGGGAGATACGAAACCCTTCCTATTGCTCATTGCCTCTATGTGATTCGGGACTGTATCTAAAAGCCACTGTTTTGCACGTCCTCTTGAACGTGGTAAGGTGGAAATCAAAGCACAGTGGGAATCACACAAGACTCTATGACGATCTTGGGTCTACAGACTAAACTGTACCAGTGTCACCAGAGAACTGCTATCTGACGATAGGTATAATACCATCTAGGAGTTCTCGGTGTGTCCGTTCAGTGTACCTAGTCTCCACTGAGCACCCGTACACCATCTTTAATGTCAAACACCAATGGATATGGGATCATCCATCGCCCATCAAAAAGGTCAAGATGCGTATACGCTAGTCTACTCTGGAGTATCGAGGCCCTGTCTCGATACACCCTCGACTAGGAACTGTTATAGGATGTACTCTTAGACTACCCTGGCTCCACTAGTATGATCTGCATCATAGTCTAAGTAGTCGACTACATATCCTAAGGGATTTATCAACATGTGAGAGCAAGACAGTAAATCAATACAAATCAACATGTTAAGACAAAGTGAAACCAGATAGCATATTATCATGTCGAGCAAGAAAGTCATCTCTATATATATCCAAGCATCCATTATAATATAAATCATATGTACAACAATGGCCTCTAGGGCATATACATAACTAACAATCTCCTACTTGCACTAAGGCCAGTTGTTGTAGTATCTCATACCCAACAGCCCGAAGAGTCTCTCAAAATGTATCTGGGGTATGGCCTTCGTGAGTGGATCCGCAGTGTTGTCCTTCGCATTAACTCTCCTGACCTCGATCTTGCGGCGATCAACTATCTCCCGGATCAGGTGATACCGCCTCAGAATATGCCTAGATCTCTGATGGGACCTGGGTTCCTTGGCCAAACCCATAGCTCCATTGTTATCACAATACACAGGTATTGGATGCTCAATGGACGGAACCACACCAAGTTCAGTGATGAACTTCTTCATCCAGACAGCTTCTTTGGCAGCATCGTTGGCAGCAATGTATTCAGCCTCCATCGTTGAGTCTGCCACGGTTTCCTGTTTGGAACTCTTCCAACAAACCGCCCCTCCATTGAGGGTAAAGACAAATCCCGATTGCGACTTAGACTCGTCCTTATCACTTTAGAAGCTCGAATCAGTAAATGACTCTACCTGGAGTTCTCCGTTACCATACACCAAGAACATCTCCTTAGTCCTTCTCAAGTACTTGAGAATGTTCTTCACAGCTGTCCAGTGACTCCTTCCTAGATCTTCTTGATACCTACTCACTACACTTAGTGAGTATGCTACATCGGGTCCGGTACATAGTATCGCGTACATAATAGTGCCTACTGCCGAAGCATAGGGTATCCCTTGCATGCGAGTTCTCTCCAAATCAGTCTTGGGAGACATCTCTTTGGAGAGAATGAGTCCAGAGATCGTGGGTAAATAACCACGCTTGGATTCTTCCATACTAAAGCTCTTTAATATGGCCAAAAATTGTAAGGAAAGGTCCCGGCTGCCAACCACGCTTCGCTGTATTGCAAAATCGGGAAGTGAAAATAGAGCAAGGATCTTGTTTTAGATTCAGCAAATAAGAAATTGATTCCTCCATCACTAGTGGCTACTTAGCTATCTAAGAGGTTCAGGAATCCTTGTTTATTTCCTCCTGTGGAACCGAAGCTATGACTGCCGCCTAGATCGGGAGCTTTGCTTTCTCTCATTCGGCTTTTTCCAGAGATGGATTGCGCTTGGGAGCTTGCTTTCGACGTTGATAGTGAAAAGCGCCGCCATAATGTCGCTTCTCCACGAGTGAGCATAGCGAACTTCAACCTCGACTCTTCGATCTATAAAGGCGATTTGCCGGATTCGAACCGAGACGAATTCCGGAAAAGAATCCGAGTGCGTGGCTATCCTGCTAGGGCGAGGGGCTACCTGAATTGGGACAATCCCAGTATCCTCTTAGATCTATCTCTATAGATCCTAATCCCCAAAATGCAAGAGGAATCACCTAGATCTTTCATTGAGAATCTATGTGATAAGAAGAGCTTGACCGAGTGCAGCATGGGAACATCATTTTCTATCAAGAGTATGTCATCCACGTACAATACGAGGAAGACAACCTTACTCTCTGCAACCTTCTTGTAAATACAAGGTTCATCTATGTTTTTGATGAAGTCAAACTCTTTGACTACAACATCAAAACAGATGTTCCAACACTGCGATGTCTGCTTTAACCCGTAGATGGATTTAAGAAGCTTGCACATCTTTCCGCTGCTCCCACTGTCTACGAAGCCCTCTGGCTGAGTCATGTACACGCAATCCTCTAAATCACTATTTAGAAAGGCGGTCTTAACATCCATCTGCCAGATTTCGTAGTCATGGTATGAAGCAATGGCAAGTAGAATCTTGATGGACTTAAGCATAGCCACTGGAGAAAAGGTTTCGTCATAATCCACACCTGGTCGTTGACGAAAACCCTTTACAATAAGTCTAGCTTTGAAAGTCTCAACTTTTCCATCCACACCAAGTTTCTTCTTAAAGATCCATTTGCTCCCAATGGGTTTTACCCCTTCAGGAGCAACTTTCAAAGTCCATACTTTGTTGGTGTACATGGATTCCATCTCAGATCGCATTGCATCCAGCCACTTCACAGAGTCCCCACTCGTGATGGCCTGCTCGAAGCTAGTCGGGTCATCATCTTCCATGATGCAATCTTCGCTCCCACCATCGATGAGAAAACCGTAGTATCTCTCAGGTGGATGAGGAACCCTACTAGATCGGCGGAGAGGCTGGGGTTCATCAGGAACTACTGATGTTAGTTATATGTATGCCCTAGAGGCCATTACTATATATATGATGTACATTGTAGTGGATGCTTGGACATATATAGGGAGGACTTTCTTGCTCGACATGATAGTATGTTATCTGGTTGCATTTTATCTTAACATGTACTCTGATTGTCTCTATGTTACATGTTGATAAAGCCCTTAGGATATGTACTCGACTACTGGGACTATGATGAGATCATATTAGTGGGGCCACGGTAGTCGACGAGTACATCCTATAACTGCTCCTAGTCGAGGGTGTATCGAGACAGGGCATCGATACACCAGAGTAGACTAGAGTATACGCATCTTGACCCATGTGATGGGCGATGGATGATCCCATATCCATCGGTGTTTGACATCAAGGATGGTGTACGGGTGCTCAGTACAGACTGGGTACACTAGACGGACTCGCCGAGAACTCCCAGATGGTATTATACCTCACGTCAGATGGCAGTTCTCTGGTGACACTGGTACATAGTAGTCTGTAGACCCGAGATCGTCATAGAGTCTTGTGTGATTCCCACTGTGTTTTGATTTCCATCATACCACGTCCAAGAGGGCGTGCAAAAAGGTGGCTTTTGGGTACAGTCCCGAATCACATGGAGGCAATAAGCGATAGGAGGGGATTCGTCTCTCCCGGTATAGGGAGTTGATGTTGCGCTGTGTTCGATTGGCTATAACTGAACATCCCTTGCCAGGGTTGCTGAGATTTACTGGTAAGTGTTATCAGTAGTTTCTCGAACCGTTATAGACCTCATATCGACACGACTTATCAAGCTACTGGGGTCTAACGTTTACCACCCCTAGGCGAGATATGCGACATATCAGACGATGAGACCGGACTGTATGGGAGTGTTACTGGTTGGATTCACGGGAGAAAGTACAGGCTTGCTTGTTGATCTTCTAATTGCTCAATACCTGGGTGGCTGTTACGTTTAGCTGACCGCTTGCAGCTTGTGGGTGTTTGATATGATCATCACCTACTGCCGGCGTATTGACGATTCTTTAGAGTCCTACACAGAGGTTTCCTGGCTCAGGCAAAACGGAGTAGGAGCAGATATATGATATGTGTGGGACCGAGAACAATATATGTATGTGATACCGTATTTGATTCTCGCGATATGAGATATCGACCGGGTATATATGATATAGCCGGGTTATATGATCAAGTGTTGATTCGATGAACTGATACAGATTATATTACTCGGTTATTTGTGAAATAGCCGGATTATCGGATCAAGTGTTGATTCGATGATTTAATGTATAATTATATATTTGATATATTAAATTACATTAACTAATATAAGCTCACTAAAAGATTCTTTTTCTCACTCGGGTAATACATTGATATATATGCTATATATGTTAATTGTATTATTTTATTTTGTTACAATAAATATTGTATATGTGATATATAATATTGTAACATGTCAGGGTTATAAATGCAACATGTTTTGTAGAGAATAAATGTGGTTAGGGTTTGGATTAGGGTTAAACTTTCATGAAGATTTCATGAAGCTTCTTGAAGCTGACTTTGACTTGGATATTTTGTGATATTTTGCAAGATATTTCCTTAACCCAACCCAACCATTTAACCATAATTATTTCTCTACATGAGTTAAGTCTTCTCACTTATACCATGGTTGCATTTCTAACCTCACGCTTGAGTTATTCATTATTCATCACAAAAGAGTTAGCTTCTTCTTTATCATCCTTCTTGATGGAAAAGCTTTCTAGCTTTTTCATAAGTGATGAAAATGAGTGAGATAAAGAAAACAAATGAGAGCTAAATTCCTACTTCATCATCCTAATCTATCCTAGTCATTTAGATTAGGGTGTTCACTTAATTTGTGAGTGAGAGCTTGTGTTAAAGAAACTTCAAGGTAGATCATCTTTGTTATCGAAGATCGGAAGCAAGCTTGCATCTTTCTCTTCGTGGAGCCTCTCTAGAGTCTGGATACTCGATGATCGCAGTGAAGGGACCTCAACACGGAGCTTTAGAAGTGAAGGACCGGACTACAAAGGTTGTAATCCCAAACTCTTAGATGTAAAGTTGTTTACATACTTTGTTTTGCCTAATCTCTAGTTTAAAGATCTTGGTTAGGCTTGTTCGGCACATCTAAATTTTAAATCGGGAATGGTTGATGCCTTGTAGACACTTGTGAGAGTGCCTAGTAACCCTGCAACTAAATCCTCTGGTTCCACCAAATCTTCTGTTGTAGTTTGTATAGCTGGAACTTCTTCCAGTTCTACCTCATTACCACTAATTTGTTTCATAAGAAAACCCTTTTCTAAGAAAGTGGCATGAAGAAAAACAAACACTTTTTGTTCCTCGGAGTGGTAGAAGATATACCCTTGTGAGTTTTTAAGATATCCTACAAACTTGCACAGGACAGACCTTGCCTCGAGTTTGTCCGGATTGTGCCTTTTGACATAAGCCGAACAACCCCATATCTTAACATAATTAAGAGATGGTCTCTTCCCCTTGCATATCTCATATGGAGTGGTAGGCACTGATTTGGTAGGAACCATATTCAATAGGTGTATGGCTGTCTCAAGCGCATATCCCCAGAAGGAAATAGGCAACTCAGCAGTGCTCATCATAGAGCGCACCATATCTAATAGGGTGTGATTCCTCCGCTCCGATACACCGTTGTGCTGAGGTGTATATGGAGGAGTAAGCTGAGATAGAATCTCATTCTCTTTTAGATAGTCCAGGAACTCATTGCTCAAGTATTCTCCTCCTCGATCAGATCGAAGAATCTTGATACTTTTACCCGTTTGGTTCTCTAGTTTGTGCTTATATTCTTTGAATTTCTCAAAAGCTTCAGACTTGTGTTTCAACAGGAACACATGTCTGTATCTTGAGAGATCGTCAGTGAATGTAATGAAGTACGAAAAACCATTCCTGGCATTTGTAGATATGGGACCGCATACATCACTATGTATCAGCCCTAAGAGTTCCGTAACTCTTTCTCCGTATCCACTAAACGGAGTTTTGGTCATTTTGCCTTTGAGACATGACTGGCAAGTGTCATAAGATGAAAATTCGAACGGATTCAAATATCCATCCTTATGCAACTTAGCTAGTCATGTCGCATTGATATGACCTAGTCTACAATACCACAAGAAGGATTCGTTCATTTCTGAACTCTTCCTCTTGTGTGTGTTTTGTACATTAAGAACTGTAGTTTGATTGAGAACGTATATGCCATTATTTAACGAGCCTGATCCAATAAACTTTTGATTCAGGAAGATGTTCATAAGATTATCCTGTACTACAAAATTAAATCCTTCTTTACTCAATAAAGAAACTGATATAATATTGCATATCAGGATCGGAATGTAATAGCATTCTTTCAGAATCAATGTATTACTATTTGGCAACACAAGGTGAAATTCGCCAACAGCCTTGGCTGCAACATTTGCACCATTCCCTACTCTTACGGAATGATCACCCATTCTCAGTTCTCTACCTTTCCGTAGCCCATGTAACATATTACATATATGGGATTCTGATCCGGTATCTAATACCCCGGACGTAGAGTGAACTGAGAAACGGTTCTCGATAACAAACACACCCGAAGAAGATGCATCATCATGCTTATTCTTCGTTTGGGCGGCGTTAGAATCCGGATATTCCCCTAATTCCTGCTTTGTCTTATAACGTTTATAAGAAAGAACGGGACCAACGTTCCCCTGCTCAGTATAATAAGCGGGTTCGGTCAATACATCCATATTATTATCTTGATTAAGTCCTGATATGGTCGCTACCTGGAGAGAGAAGAAAACACTTTAGCATATGCTCTTGCAAAATTAGATTGGTTATTATCTTATCTAATAAGGATGACTCCCACTGTTTTTATCAAATCTTTCTTCAAACCCTAAAAGGTAAGACTAGCCGGGATTAATTACACTTTACAAGTTCGCCAATCTTTCGGCTAGGCCAGTGTTGGTACTTTGAGGGAGGTTCCCCGTGCTTTCGCGCGGACCTAATTAAAATAAACCTTGTTTTCCCAGAGGCATAACCCCGTTAACATCTTTCTAGACACCTACTCGATTGGCTAATTGTCATGTGTAAAACTCTCCCAGGAGTAACTCTTACTCTCAGTGGGTATCGGGATCCAACTATCTCATAGAAGGTATGCAATCTCATTGCAAATTTCAACACTTGAAATTCCCGATAATGCTTTTACCCCTAACGTGCTATGACCTTGACGAATGCCAAACAACCCATAGTCCGCTAGTCAAGTTCAACCCGTCATTTCCCGATTGAATTAAACCCACCCGCATGACCCTTGACGAAAGCCAAACAACGCCGTACGAATACCCTAATCCAATCGCATCATATGCTGCAGATAAGTTGTAAATAGCCACCGCACAGTACGCCTTGACGAAAGCCAAACTACCGTAGCACGAATACTATATAATACTTATCTGAAATGATGGAGGGCTACGCAGGTTTTTAAGAAAACCATGAGCGTAATGAACTTGATATCGTTGTAGAAACTAGTGATTTTGAAAAATAAGGGTTTTTGAGGCTTTTACTAGTTTCGCTAAAGAGGTCACTCCCGGTGAAGGGATCTCGGCTCTTTCCTTATCGAATAAGGTGCAGGATATTTCACAAATATCACTGTGCAAAGTAAAAAGCTATAGAAGCAATCAAAATCAAAACTGAATGAGTTGTAGCATCTGCTAGTTTCGCTAAAGAGGTCATTCCCGGTGAAGGGATCTCGACTCTTTCCTTATTGAATAAGGTGCTGGATATTCTACAAGGAATACCGCTATGCAAAGTAAAAACTAGAGCTAACCTTTTGAAAATTTGATTCTGCAACATCTTTTAGGTTTCTTTTTCTTTCATTAATCTCATTAATGAATCCCATCATTTAAGTGCTTCCTAAGCATCACAGAAGAAACGAAAATACAACGTACGCTTATGCCATCAGCATTCGCCACAATGTCCCATTATACACCGTTAGGTTACTTAACTAACGGCATACCGGGACGGGACTAGCGCGGGTGCAAAACATAAGCAACGTTTACTATATATCATATATACAATAATAAAGCATTCGTCTCACGCGTATAATATGATCTCATCACAGTATATCAGCAGTAGAAGATAACATATGAAATATTGGATATACTAGGAGGTCCATGTTTTATTTTAAGCCTGTATAAAACACGAATTCCACAGTCACGATGAATAGCCAAACCCACATCCCTAGACCCCTACGAGAACGGCAAGCAACCCTACCAATTCTAGAGTTAGGAGACCCGGTCTCGACTCCTCGAGTTGATCTCCCACTGGACCCTAGAACCCGGTTACTTGTGCTCTCCTCCTTGGGTCTATCCTAATGCGGAAAAGTAAATAATATACAATGGTGACATTATCCTCAACCCGGAAGTGCCCCAATAAAAGAATATTACATACAATGAATTTTACATGAATGAAAATAAAAACCCTCATCTCACATAAAACCCCCGGCTATTCAAAACACGACGATCCAATATAATATATCACAGCAACACATAACATCTCATGTCATCAACGTAAGTAAATATGCGTATCCCAATTGTCGTTGATGTATAGCAACGAAACCGGCGATACACCATATATTACAGTTACGGTCGCAGAAAAGAAAGTGTAAAACTACAACATCTGGAATCCACAATCACTTTAGATATCGTAAACCCGAAATATCACATATTGCGGATTTCATGCCTAAAAATATGAATTCCACATATTGTATCACATTACAGAAAGCTAGACGACGTTAAATAATTCGATCGAATCAATGAATTCCCAAAATTCCCAGAAAGCTTAACACATAAGCATAATTAAAAATTCCCAGAAGCATGCCCCAGTACCTACGGAACTACAGCTGAAGGGCCCGACCCAATCCTCTTAAGTAGAGCCGCGGATCCGCCGCCAAAACCAGGTTTTACTCGCGGATCCGCAGTCACTTAGACGAGTTAGGGTTTCGTTCTTTAGGTGTGTCCATAGAATTCCCTGCATGATTTTCTGAATATTTTTAAAATGGAAAATCCAACTTTTTGAAAAATTTCCAGAGAGGGGGTATTTCTTGGGTTTTCGGGGTTCGATCGGATTTTTAACTTCGCCTACGCAACGCCTAATGCTCTAGCTAGGCTCTGCTACCACCGAAAGGTTCTATGGCACTAGAACAAGGTTCTATAAGACATCAACCATGCCAAATTTAAATTTTTCAAGTGCCAAACAACCTAGGCAAGGATCTTTACTAGAGAATTAGGGTTAACAATGAACAAGTAAACTACTTTATTTCTAAGAGTTAGGGATTACAACCTTTATAGTCCGTTCCTTCGCTTCATAAACTCCGAGTTGAGGTCCCTTCGCTGCGATCATCATGCTCCCAAATACTTGAGAGGCTCCATAAAGTGAATGATGCATGCTTGCTAGTAATCTTCAGAATCAAAGATGATCTACCTTGAGTAATCACAAACCCAAGCTCTCTTTTCACTAATTAGGTATTAGTGAAGTGAACACCCTAATCTAAGTGGCTAGAATAGATGAGGATGATGAAGTAGGAATTTTGCTCTCTTTTGTTTTCTACTCACATTAATTCATCACAAATGAAAAAGCTAGTAAGCTTTTTGTGAGAGGAAGAAGAAGATGAATTTTGTGATGAATGAATTATTGTTGAGGTTAGAAATGCAACCAGGGGTTAAGCATGCCATGCTTAACCCTTGTAGAGAATTAACCATAGGCTAGGGTTAAAAGTTTAGGTTAACAAATATCAAGGATAAAACAAAGAGGGTGGACTTTGTCAAAGCAACATGAAACTTCTCCAAAACTTATCCATCCAAATAAGAATTAAACTTAGAAGAAAATGTTAACCCAAAATTTAAACCCTAGCATGGTTTAATCTCTAAACCCTAGTTGCATTTGTAACCCTAACATGTTACAATATTATATATCACATATATAATATATAATGTAACAAAAGAAAATAATATAATTAACATATATCACATATATATCAATGTATCATCAAGTGAGATAAAGAATCATATAAGTGAGCTTATATTAGTTAATGTAATGTAATATATCACATATATAATTATATATTAAATTATTAAATCAATACTTGATTTAATAACCCGGCTATTTAACATATAACCGACTAATATAATATGTACCTTTTTATCGAATCAACACTTGATCCGATAACCGGCTATATATCATATACCCGGCCGATATTTTATATCACAAAAATAGAATACGGTATCACATACTCGTATTATTCTCGGTCCCGTACATATCAAATATGTGCTCCTACTACGTTTTGCCTGAGCCAGGAAAGCTCTGTGTAGGACTCTAAATAATCGTCAATACGCCGGCAGTAGGTGATGATCATATCAAACACCCACAAGCTGGAAGCGGTCAGCTAAACGTAACAGCCACCCATGTATTGAGCGATCGAAAAATCAACAAGCAAGCCTGTACACACTCCTGTGAATCCAATCAGTAACACTACTGTACAGTCCGGTCTCTTCGTCTGATATGTTAAATATCTAGTCTAGGGGTGGTAAACGTCAGACCCCAATAACCGATAAGTCGTGTCGATGTAAGGCTCATAACGGATCAAGAAACTACTGATAACACTTACCAGTAAATCTCCATATCAGCCCTGGCCAGAGACTTCCAGTTATAGCCATCGAACACAGCGCAGCATCAACCCACAATACCGGGAGAGACGAAACCCCTCCTATCACTCATTGCCTCCATGTGATTCGGGACTGTACCCAAAAGCCACCGTTTTTCACGTCCTCTTGAACGTGGAAAGGTGGAAATCAAAGCACAGTGGGAATCACACAAGACTCTATGACGATCTCGGGTCTACAGACTAACCTGTACCAGTGTCACCAGAGAACTGCTATCTGACGATAGGTATAATACCATCTAGGAGTTCTCGGCGAGTCCGTTCAGTGTACCTAGTCTCCACTGAGCACCCGTACACCATCTTTGATGTCAAACACCAATGGATATGGGATCATCCATCGCCCATCAAATGGGTCAAGATGCGTATACGCTAGTTTATTCTGGAGTATCGATGCCCTGTCTCGATACACTCTCGACTAGGAACTGTTATAGGATGTACTCTTAGACTACCCTGGCCCCACTAGTATGATCTACATCATAGTCCAAGTAGTCGAGTACATATCCTAAGGGCTTTATCAACATGTGAGAGCAAGACAGTAAATCAATACAAATCAACATGTTAAGACAAAGTGAAACCAGATAGCATACTATCATGTCGAGCAAGAAAGTCCTCTCTATATATATCCAAGCATCCATTATAATATACATCATATGTACAATAATGGCCTTTAGGGCATATACATAACTAACATGTTAAACCTTAAGGATTTGAAGCGCTTGCTTCTTTGGGTTCATTCTTTTATTCAAGCGCTGTTGGGTCACGTGGGATCACGTGAGGCGACCAAAAAGTGGGAACTGCCTTTGATTTATTCCTTTTTGTTTTGTAAATACCAAGCACTATTATGGGTTCACGTGTGATCACGTGAACCAATCTCAATTATTCTCTTTTGTTCGTCAAAGGCGCTCACATGGGAGCATGTGATCGGCTATTATCATGCTGGGTGCCAATCCTTTTACGTGCATGGAGATCCTGAGTTTTGAGACCTTCAAGCCCACTGTTTTATGACAATTGGATTCTTAAGACTTAGTTTTTCTCTTAGGTTTGGGATCTGTATGACAGAATTTCCCCGTTGAGAATTAAATTCTTAATTTGTGGGGAGATCTGCTTCTGCAGATCTTTTACCTTAAGGGAGAACTAAGTTCTCATATGAAGGGTTAAACCCTTGTTTCATTAGAGGAATTAAATTTCTAGGAATTAAATTCCTATATAATTTTTGGGAGAATTAAATTCTCTGAACTTAGATCTCTCTCTAGGTTTTGGATCTGCATGGAAAAATCTCTCCGATAAGAATTAAATTCTCAACCTGTGGACCAGAGGAAGAACTAAGTTCTTTTTGGAAGAGTTAAACTCTTATGGAAGTGAAAAGGAGATGAGATATTCTCTGTATTTTGTTCCTTCTCTTACCTAGAGTTTCTTTTTCTCTTTTCCTCTATGGAGAATTAAATTCTCTTTTCCTTTAAGCTTACGAAGGTTTTCTCTCTCTCTTTTTTTATCTCCTTCTTTTCTCTGTCTCTCCTCATTTTTCTGTCCCTCTGCTCTTATTTATAGGAGAAAGAAAAGAATCAATTTGTTCAGAAAATCTCTCATTGAGAGATCATGACCGATTTCGTGATCTTTTAGATCAGTAGGTGAATTTTATTCACCGTTGGATTTTTAATCCAAAGGCTCGCTGTTTAATAGAGAAGATTTCTTGTTTGTTTAACAAGATTGTGAATATCATGTTAGCTTTAACAAGATTAGAGTTTTATTCTATCAAATCTTTTTAGTTTAACAAGATCACAAATATATTTTCTTAATATGGATATCTTGTTAACATAGAATTTTATTCTTGTTATAAGATTAGAAAAATATTTTCCTAGGATAGATTTTTATTCTATCAAATGATCACCACTGGATCTTTGATCCAAGGGTCTTCTGTTTAACAGAGGAGATCTTTCTAGTTTAAGAAAGATCAAGAAAATATTTCCCAAATAGAATTTAATTCTAGAATTTGATGGGAACATTTTAAATTAGGGTGCTTTGCATGTGAGAGGTAAGAGAATTCATGTGTTTAACACGTGACCCTTGCTGTGGGGTTTAGCCTGTTTAAGTTCAGCGTGTTCACATGTTTACATTTGACCAAGCGTTCGAGACACACTCATTTATACATGGGCAGAGGACTCAGGACGAGAAGTAAGACAAGCTGAAATAAAAAAGGGGGTTTCCATTCATGTTGCTAAAATTCTTACAATTATAAAAGCAATGAATAAGAAACATTATTCAAATTATTACAACGGTATAACCTCAGATCCGGGGCACAGATTGAGGAATTCAAAAGTAAGGCCAACCAGAGTTTTTCTGGCCTTTCTAATTATTATTATGCGCGGCCTCTCACGCTCCTGTGTGTCAAGATCCTCGGCAAGCCATCCCGGCCTTCGATAAGCAGCGACTATCGTCGTCTGCTGGAAGATTTGATGTAAGAAGTCAATGAGGCTGTCCCGCCGTTTCTTCGAGATCAGCCCCGTCAAGTACACTGAATGCACCTTGTCTTCGGCATCATCCGGCGCATTGAGCTGTAGGGCCTCGTGAAACCCCGTAAGTGCTCTCCATATTGCTCCCAGCACGACCTTCAAGAGAGCTGAACGAAGAGGAAGCAGCCAACCACCGCTTGCGTTGAGGCGACCCATGACCTCCGCGCACTGGGCATCCGTAAACTCCTGGTTCTGATGATGGCCTTGTGCGCGGATATCCTCGTAGGTGATGAACTCGTGCAAACTGTATAGACGCACCGCCATTATGCCTGGAGGAAACATCACAGGAAGATTAGCGATAAAAAAAATACATAGAGAGTTGAACTTCTTGAGAACAAAACTCTATTAATTAAGGTTGATCTAATTCAAGACTAATTCTTACTTGAATAGTTGTTGTTTAGGAAAATATAACTCAGAGAGTTCTTGAAAGCGAGAGCAAAGCTCTGAAGTTTCTGAAAATGAAAATTTTTAAAGATGATAGTCGTCTGTGCAGGACCAAAGGTCCTATTTATAGGCATCAAATGCCCTTTCAACTTCCAAAGGTTGCCATAACGGTTGAAATTCTACCACCGTTGTGCTCGCATTTGGAACCATGCAAGTGCAACGGTGGGGGGGCACTTGTTTCCCCCAATTAGAATGAAACTCTATTTCTAAAACTGAAAAGTAAAGCACTGCTTCATAAAAGAGTCTGAACACCAAAGGCAATTTATCCTCGCAAGAATCACATGCATTTAATAATAGCAAATTAAATCATGAGATACACAAGCACAACAGAGAGTTAAAATAAAAAGAACACTTAACAGATAATAAAATACTTAATTAAAACATTTATTTATTATTACATTTAAAAGAGATCACCAAACGTGGGATCGGAAAGACAAGGGTTCGCAAAAACAAAATAGAGATTCCCCAACTCCCTTTCTGCCTTCTCCACCACGTCAAAGCGGCGATCCTCCCGAGAAGAAGACATCCAACGATCGTCGCCACATTCTTTGGAAAAGGTGGCAATGACAACCCGGCGAGCCCGTATCTGGCTCAGCAAGTGGAAAGAGCAGTCCTTCAGGGCTTTAGTGATCAAGAGCGCTTCGAAAAAGCTCTCGATCTTATCCTCGGCCACATCAAGCATTGCCGAGGACATCTCCGCCGGAGGAGGGGGAATGTCGGCGAGCACCGAGGCAAGGATCATCCGAAGCCAAATGGAATCCGGGGGAAGAGGAGACCCCACACGAGTCGAAAGCTCGTACATTGCAGCATCGCACTGCTCGTTCGAAAAAGAGGAGTCCACCAAGCGCGCAGCAAAACGGGGAACGATGTCCCGGATCGGCACTTCCCACGGTTGTCGGCGGGCGTGAGGACGGTTGCAAGCCATGATCGAAGAAGTTCTCTGAAGGTGAGAAAAGAAAAGGCTCGGCCTTGAGTTATATATAGACCCAAACACAGAAAATTCTGTGCGTAGTGGAATTATTTCCAAGACCCGGGAAATCGAAATTTCGGGAAAATACAAGTTTGACTTGAAAAGAGGAGATGAAAAGATATCTCAGGAGAAGCAACGCTTCCGATCCCCCCAATCAGAGCAAAGCTCTATCTTGAAAATCTAAATTTTAATAAATGAAGCAACGCTTCAGATTCTTTGCGCTGCGCGCAACACGCCACGTGTCAGGCGCAGATGCATCAGCGCAGCGCCCAAGAAGGCGCGTCCAATCTGAGCAAAGCTCTATTTTAAGCAAAATTAAAGGAAGCAACGCTTCAGTTGCGCAAGCACAGCGCTGCGCGACACGTGTCAGCGCAGATGCGCTAGCGCAGTTGCGCTGCGCTGTGCGCTGCGCGACATGTGTCAGTGCTGATGCGCTAGCGCAGTTGCGCTGCGCGACACGTGTCACGCGCTGGGGCATTTGCGCCAAACAGAATTAAGATTCTAAAAGAAATCTTTCTGTTCTTGTTAAAATAAGAAGATTTTCTTCTGTAAAACAGAAGACCTTGAATCAAAGATCCAACGGTGGGGAAAATTCCCCAAATCACTCAGAGAAAGATCTCTTTAACAAATTTAACTAATTTATGGGCACTATAAAAAGGACCCTAGGCCTCAATTCAAAAAAAAAGGAACATTTTCTATAAAAAAAAAAGGGAGAGAAAGAGAACTCTGAAGAACTCCTCAAGAACAAAAAAGGTAAAGATCTTTAGAAAAAAGAGAAAGTTCTCTTATGAACAGATCATAGATCTTTAATAAAAAACAAAATAAAAATAGTGTTTTGCACTTATGAACCATCGGTTCTCTAAGATCAAGAAAAATAAGAAACACTTGTTTTCTTTGATCTAAATTAGATCAAGAAACCAAGTAGTGCTTTGCACTTATGAACCATTGGTTATGGAATCTAAAAGATTCTCAAGTTAATAGTGCCTTGCACTTGCAAAACTGCACTGTTGCGCTCTTGGGTTGGCGCAAGCCACTAGAGAGCGCCACGTGTCAGCATCTGAACCAATTGCGCTATGCGCTTTTGAAACAGAGCCTTGCTCTTTAAAACTGGCGCAATTCACCACAGCGCGCCACGTGTCAGCAGCGCAAGCGCAGCGCACTAGAACAGCGCTGTTGCGCTTGCGCTCGCCAGAGCATGACACGTGTCATCACCATATTAGCTTGCGCTCATTACTTGGCGCAAAGCGCCAGACAAATGCGCTGCATTGCTTACAAAAGGGCCAAGCCCAATTAAAGAAGGCCTAATAGGCCTAATAAAATGCAATGCATTATTTTAAAAAGGGAAGAGCCCAAACCAAAACAGATGCTCTGCAAAAAGGCCTAGCAGGCCAGAATAAAATGCAGTGCATTATTAAATATGGGCAAAGCCCTAGCACAGGCCTAATAGGCCCAAGATCAAGAAAAATATTGAATATTCTCAACGGGACTTAGCCCAATCATGGCCGTAAGTCCCCAAACTAAATTGACTGAGAAAGAATGCTCTCTTAAATCAATTTACGACCGGTTCAAGGGTACATCTCCGAACTCCTCTGACACCCATCGTTGTAATCCTTCAACGACGTCAGAGAGGTGACGGGTCCCGACGACCACACATCAATACGGACTGCGGGGTCCTTAAACTCGTGGACCGAAACGTCCTTAAACTAATGTCGGACCGAAACGTCCTTAAACTAATGTCGGACCGAAACGTCCCTAAACTGGAATATGGACCATCACGTCCCTAAACTGAAATGTGGACCACCATGTCCCTAAACTGGAATATGGACCGCGATGTCCTTAAACTACCAATGGACTGCAATGTCCCTAAACTACCTATGGACCACTACGTCCCTAAACTGGAACAATAGAGCTTCCAAATGCTCTTTTGCCGGATCTAGGCGATCCCGTTTAAGTTGATCTTAGCCCCAAACACGGCTAACACATTCTTAAACATTCAAATAGACTATAAAACTCCAAATCAACTCTGGTTCAAGGGTACATCTCCTAACTCCTCTGACACCTATCGTTGTAATTCTTCAACGACGTCAAAGAGGTGACGAGTCCCGACGGCCATATATTAATGGATCACCACGTTAAGTTGGTCTTAGTCTCAAATCAGACTAATGTATCCTTAACGAACGTTTAAGCTGATCTTAGTCTTAAATGCGGCTAACGTATCCTTAAACTAAAAACACCAGACCCAAATCTAAGTAAATACGGATTTGGACTAATCCACGTCCTACGGGCGACGGCATTACTCAGTATCCGTATACAATCCACGGGCAACCACAAACAAAACAAACACCCACAACACGAAGTGAAATTCTGGAGAAGGAGAAAGTTGTTACCGTGATGCGGTAGCGTAATTGACTGCAGGGGCTTGCGCCTGCAGGGAAGAGCGTCCCCACAATCAAAAACCCCTCAAGCGAGGGGGAATCTGATGAAGTTTGCTACATCGGCCGCATCCGTCTAAACCTCCGATACACGGTGCCATAAATCAACTTGGCATCTTCGGAGAGGTAGACGGATAAAACCATATAGCATCTGCCCCGAATCTCAGGCAAGACGTCCTCACGTCGTCGCCGCCTTTCGGAGGGGAACAGATTCTGGCACGCCCGGTGGGACCTTTTCCTCTTTCCACTCCACACTTCGTGTGTCATCGCGGTTTGTTAATGGTTTCCTTCGGATTTCAAGTTACTAAGATTTGGTCTTTTGCCTGACGCAGAACTCAAGATTCAATGGCCTCTAATTGTACCAACTGCTCGAAGTGCCACTGCAACAGACGCTCCACCTCACTGGGAGGTGTAGCATATGGGCCCCAAGCGGCTTCCTTCCTCACTCTGCTAGTAGACCAGGTGACCCAGGCCACCACTGGCTTGTTCTTCGGGACCATGATCCCACCTACAAGCTTCTCTGAGCCAATACCTGCACCGGAAGTGAACAAGAAGTCGGTCTTCGACCGGCTTACTGCTACGACAACCCCTGTCAACGGGTCGCCCATTACCAAACCGACAACCTCTGTTTTCACCAGGCTAAATCAGAACTCTAAATTGGCTGTCCCAAGGAAATCAATAACTGCTGCTCCAGAAGTCGTCAAGGCGGCTTCCCCTGTCAAAGAGTCAGTCTTTTCAAGACTGACGATTCCTGCTCCTGCCCTTGCCTGAGGATCTATCTTCGACAGGTTAAATATCACCCCTCAAAAGACAACCTCAGTCTTTAAGAGGTTATCACCAGCCGTGCCTCATTCAGACAGGGGGCAAAAAGAAGCAACCTCTATCTCCGAGCCAGTTCCAATGGCTCGTCGTGCTCGACGTCGCCACTGGCAACGAGTAAGGAAGGCAGGGGGCAACTCCCCCTCAGGGTTAACTCCACCGCCTCCAGTGGTGGAAGCCAATGCTGCTGTTCCAACTGGGAACAGCTTTGAACTGCTGAGAAGGGTATGGAAGAACTCTCCAACCGCTACATTGAAAAGATATCCTCCGCCCGCGGAGAGAGTT
This sequence comes from Agapanthus africanus, assembly GCA_030015575.1. NCBI lineage: Eukaryota > Viridiplantae > Streptophyta > Magnoliopsida > Asparagales > Amaryllidaceae > Agapanthus > Agapanthus africanus. The sequence goes on along the minus strand of CM057349.1, from coordinate 399,869,773 downwards.
CCGGAAACGAAGCAAGAACAGCCCCCTCAACGGCTGTCCTCAAAAATTTATAAAGTTTGGCGGAGAGTTCAAGACTCCGTGATTGACCCAGGTCGCAATCGTCAACAGAAAAAGGCGAAAGTGGAAAAAGAAAAGGACCGTCCAATCAAACAGGAAAGGATGACAGTCGCTAGGGTGCCCACTGCAACGGCCCCTCCAACCTCAACGGCCCACAAAAGAATAAGGCCGGAGAAAACCCCCGCGCCCGCGGCAAATGCTAAAGGTGGTGAGCCTAAACGCCCTAAGTCCGGGGGCATGATAGTTCATACCGTCTATGTGGCGTCTGGTAAAGAGGACAATCGCATATCTACGGGTCATCGACCACTTACGCGATCAGTAACCAAGGCGCAGGAGCAGCAGCAGAAGCTCCAAGAAATGATGAACGCTATGGCCGCACTTACAGGGCCAAAAGAAAACCCTGAAGCGTCCTCGGATGAACGCCAAGAGGAAGAAACCGACGCCGAATTCCTTCGTCGGATATTGGAGAAGAAGGACAAAGAGGCTGCTGAACAAGCAGCCAACATACAGCGTATGTGCCTCCTCTTCCAAGACATGATAGGGATGATGATACAACAAGATCCTCCGACTGAAGAGCCCCCGATCGTCCTTGGAGATGATAGGGGAGAGACATCAAATCCTCCGCCAGCCCTGTTAACAGCTAAGGAGGATACAATCTCTAAAGCTGATTTGGACGAGTACATAGCCCAACAAATACGGGTTCATCATGCGACCGAAGCAGCCGGCCAGGTCGTAAAAACAAGGCGGCCATATCCAAGTTGGTACGACCAAATCAAGTACCCGCCAGGTTACACAATTCCCAAGTTCCATGTCTATAAGGGGACGGGCAATCCTCACCAGCACGTTGCCCAGTTCAGGGCGCTCTGCGGCAACACCGGTGGTGATAACAGCTTTTACTTCGCCAGTTTGTTGGAAGTTTATCGGATACGGCGTTCGAGTGGTACTCTGAGCTCCCGAACGACTCTATCAAAACCTTCGCGGAAATGGAGCTATTGTTTACTCAGCGTTTTGCAAGCGCCAATGAACGTACCCCGATGACAGCACTGATTAATGCCAGGGTAAAGCCAGGCGAGACGTGGGTTCAGTACGCTATACGATGGAGGAACTTATGGTCGAAGTGCGAGCAGCGCATTGAAGAAGCTCCCGCGGTGGGTATGTTTGTAGGAACCCTTGATCCACAAGCAACCATCTCGTAATTTATGATGTTTTTCAAGCCGACTACCTTCCAGGCTTTGATTGACAAGCTAGCGCAGAAGGATAAGATGGGCCATAAACCCCCTCTTCCAAAGCCGGACTCCCGAAATGACAAAGGGAAGGGAAAAACGATCGTCGTCGCTAATGCTCAACAACAACCGAGCAACTCAAAGCCGGTTGTGCGTCAAAATAATACGCGTCCGTACGTAGACCTTGAGGAGAGACTGGGGCGTCCTTACTCGTTTCCCCGCGATAAAACAAGAAGGTTATTCGAGCTAGCATTACGCAACAGACTCATAAATCTGCCGGATCCAAAACGTCCGTTGCAGCCAAGTGACGTCAACGAACCCAACTACTGTCCTTATCATCGAGTACTAGGCCATCCGATCGAAAATTGCTACGTTTTCAAAAATTGGCTTGAAAACCAGTACCGACAGGGCAAGTTCGCGTTATCTGACAAATGGAAGGTGAATCCCCCGCAGCCCCACACCTCTAAGGGGACGAATACGCCGGGGGCAACATGCTCCGTCATTGAAGAAGCTCCTTGGGAGGTTGTATTATCAGCCAAGACAAAAAGGATGCTGAACGACCTTCAGACATGTCCACCGATTAGGTGGAAGAACCCGTTGGAACCGCAGGTCATTGAGGGGATGTTGAAGCCACGTCCAACTCCAAAGACCGATGGTAGTGGCTCAAGCACTCGTTACCAGCCGTCAAAATCCTCGAAGAAGAAGAAAAAGAAGTCAAAGAAGCCCGTGAAGCCTGGCGACAAGCGCACGGACCTGCAAAAATAAATTGACGCGCTGGAGGAATACAACCAGAAGGCACGGACTCCCATTACATTCCAAGAGTTTCTCAACCACGTCTTTCGAGAGGAAGGTGGGGGAGAAAGTTCGTCAGATGAATCTGAAGAATGCGTGGTGAGCTGTCATATGATTTCCCATTCGTTCACAAACGATGAGGAGACTTCTTGTACTGAAACGCTGGGGGCAGATCCTGAACCAAAAATTTCGGGGCCGTCGGATGAAGTAATTGGTGCATTCCTTAATGAAGCTCTCTTAAAAAGCAAAGCTGATCGGGAGCACGAGGCGGTTATATTTGAAAGGGCCAAACGCCAACGATTTGATGAAAGAGCTGAGATGATCCCGCTGGAGCAAAACACCTCCGCTGCCGATAAAAGCTAATTCAAGCTGAGGAAAAAGTTTGCTAAGGCCATATCAATGGGCATGAAGCTACCATCCTCTGAAGAAAACATCACCGGTGAAGTGGAAACTTACCCCTCCTATTGCTTATATCATCAAAAGATTTCGCACCCCACACAAGAGTGCAAAGCTTTCGATAGATGGTGGCAAGGATACGTTGCTCATCGATAACGCTTTAAGCGGGAAAAGCGTAAAACTCATCGAGAGCAAAGAAATACGACTGAAGGGATTAAAAGAACTACCGGCGATTGTCGCATAGTTAACACCGGCGGGACACAAGTGCCTACATTCGGGAGCGATTCTGATGAAGAGCTAGAACTTGCCCCTCTCTTTAAAGAGTCCGCTTCAAGAAAAGAAGAAGAACCGAAGGTTTGCGAAAATATCAGGCTACGTAATCGCACGCTGCCTGAAAAGAACCTCGGACCCTTAAACAGGAAAGATAAAGGGAAAGAAAAGGTCTCTGAAGATATCATCTTAGATGACCAAGTGGTGGAAGAGCTAGCTGCCAAAGACCCGCCAAAGAAGAATAAGGTAGATTACAACGTCTTAGCACATCTGAGGAAGCTGCCATCACAGCTCAGCATTCTTGACGCACTTTTGCTATCAAAAGAGGCGAGAGATTCGTTAATTAAGGCACTCCAAGATCCGGAACAATTCCAAGCATGCCTGGCCGAGGAAAAGATGAAGGATGAATTGGAGGAAGTGCATACGGCCGATGTCACTTTCGGCGACGAGGACCTTCTCCTTGGGACGTGTGAGCACAATCGCCCCCTCTATGTCTCAGGATACTGCCACGATATTAAGATAGGCAAAATCCTGATCGACAATGGATCCTCCGTTAATCTCCTCAATGTGCGGGTGTTAAAAGAAATCTGCATGAGCGTCCAGCACCTTGCTCGGGATAAGATCACCATCTCCGGGTTCGACTCCCAGTCATCAAGAACTCTTGGGTCTGTGATACTGACGCTACGCTTCGGGCTGCTCGTCACGGACATTAAATTCCACGTCATAGACGCCAAGACATGCTACAACGCTTTGCTCGGCCGACCATGGTTACACGAGTATAACATCATCCCTTCTACACAACATCAGTGTATGAAGTATTTTAAGGATGGTTTCGAGTATACCGTGACGGGAGAACTGAACCCGTTCTCTGTGAACGAGGTCCGCAAATATGAAGATGCCAAATACTTCTTACCGGATTTCGAAGACACGGAAAGGTGTCGCGAGCCGGAGAATAAAGCTAACGCTACCATCCCTGTCTTCGGCAGTGATACCGAGGAGGAAGAAGAGATAGTTTATTCGGGTCCTCCCCAATACACCAAGCCGGGACCATCCGCTCCTATGTTGATCTTTGGTAGTGATTCGGAGGATGAGGTCCATGCTGTATTCTCTGCTCGACCTTCAATACGGGCTTCCGCTGACGGAGAGCAAAGTCTACAAGTCGCTATGGTACCGCTTAAACACCATAAAGAACTGGATGCACTCGATGTTTACAATGTAGAAGAGCTGCAAACGTTCTATATCCCTCCCAGGCGAGAAAACGAAAAAGCAATTCTATTCTACAGCTCTGAAGAAACCAGAGTGGAGAAAGAAATCCGGCATGGCGCGGATCCTACGCTCGACAGGTTTCAGCCTATCCGTCTTCCCAGATATTATACGAAGGGTTTGAAAAAGCTGCTGAAACGCCAGGGGATATCCTTCAAGCAAACCGTTCGAAAAGCCAAGTTCTATGACAAAGTCTGGAACGTTCCCGGGACTCAACGCAAACTGCCTAATGGGAGAATGGAGACAAAAGGACTTGGATACATCCTGTCAAAGAAACGAAAGCTACTAAACAGCTGCTATGTCATGTATGACTTCGATGAAGAAGCGGATGCTCAATGGGAGGACGCTAATCCTAAGCCAATGAAAGTCCCTGATGCAAGAGTGCCCAAACCGTCGTTTGAAGAACAAATGGACAGGCTTATAAGGGAAGCTGGTCAAAAAGTCCGAGATGATCACAACCGCGAGATGTCCATCTACGAGAAAGCCAGAACGCAACGCCTCCTTCAACAGGCGGTGAAAGATGAAAATGCCGGCCCTTGTCAACCTGTTATAAAAAAGGCTCGACGTAGAAGCAGAAATAAGTCGAAAGGCCAAAAAGGCACTCAACAGCAACAAAGCAGGGCTAAGAAGCCACGCAAACGGGAATCGAGCGTTATTGATCTATCCCTCATGAAGAAAATGAGTCGAGCATACTCTTTTCCTCGGGATAAAACGAAGAAAATACTTGACCTCACTCTAAAACATCAGATGCTTACACTGCCGGAGTCTAAACATCCCGAACAAGTAAGCGAAGTCTCTGACCCAAACTATTGCTCTTACCATCGAGTAATAGGGCATCCGCTCGAAGACTGCTTTACCTTTAAGAATTGGGTCGAAGATCAGTACCAGCTCGGTAAGTTCGCTCTGTCTGACAACTGGAGGGTAACGCCGCCACAAAAGCACGAGCCCAAGGCCACGAAAGAAGAACCTGTTCCACATTGGGATTGGAAGCGAATTCGCATTTGTCACATGATTACAATATTAAAAGAAGAGTCTGAGGACATAGATGAGCTCCCTTGGTGTTTCGAAAACAATGACAATGAGGTAATCTCAGAATTTCCACCGGCTCCGAAAGAGCTGGAAGATGGAATTCATACCACTGCAGATAACCTTATACATGAAATCGTCGAGTGCTATATCGACGACCTCGTGGTTAAGAGCAAATCATACGAAGAACATCTCGAGCATCTAAAGAATGTATTTCAACGCCTTCGACAATACAACTTAAAGATGAACCCTCTTAAGTGTGCATTCGGAGTTTCCTCGGGCAAATTCTTAGGATTCATCGTCCGACATCGGGGTATCGAAATAGATCCATCCAAGATCAAGGCGATCATGGAAATGCCTCCGCCAAGGACTCTCAAACAGTTGCGGTCTCTCCAAGGAAAGCTAGCATATATTCGGCGATTTATAGCCAACCTCTCTGGCAAGTGCCGCCCTTACAGTCACCTGATGAAGAAGGGAACCCCATTCGTCTGGGATCAAAAATGCCAGGGCGCGCTGGACGAAATTAAACAGTACCTGCAGAACCCACCGGTGTTGGCTGCTCCGGTCAAGGGAAAGCCCCTCATTCTTTATACAACCGCCCTCGAAGGTTCCTTAGACGCATTATGGGCACAAGAGAACGATCAAGGAAAAGAAAGAGCACTCTACTACTTAAGTCGAGTTCTGCTGGGGGCAGAAAGCAACTACTCTCCCATTGAAAAACACTGCCTGGCGTTGATCTTCACGATAAAAAAGCTCAGGCACTATGCGTTGGCGCACGAAGTCCATCTCATTTCAAAGGTGGACCCCCTTAAATACTTGATGTCGAAGGCCATGTTGACGCGACGACTCGCTAAATGGGCCCTGCACTTGATGGAGTTCTCAATAACATATCAACCTCTCAAGGCAGTGAAAGGCCAGGCCATCGCCGACTTCCTCGCTGAGCACCCGATACCTGCCGATTCTCTTTTGAATTGCGATTTTGCCAGACGAACATGCGTTTGACGCGATCGACGGTAGTGATACACAATGGGAACTTTATTTCGATGGAGCATCTTCCATGAAAAAACGCAAACAAAGTACCCCTATAATCAAATCGGGGGTAGGCCTCATCTTTGTGACTCCACAAGGAGGGATAATGCGTTTCGCTTTCTCCTTAACAGAGCTGAGGACGAATAACGAAGCCGAATATGAAGCCTTGATAGCAGGTCTTGAGATCGCCATCGAAATGGGAATTGAAAGCCTCCTTATATATGGAGATTCTCAACTGGTCGTTAGTCAAGTAAACGGCGACTACCAAACGTGCAAGCTAGAACTGGTGAAGTACGGCGAAAAAGTGCAACAACTGTTGACCCAAATTCCCCCTATACTTTGGAGAACATACCGCGCGCGGAAAACAGCAAAGCAGACGCGTTGGCCAAACTTGCTAAAGAGCTGGCTGACGAGAACCTCGATGACGTCAGAATCATGGTACAAAGTCGTCGGGTGCTTGCCCCAGTAGAAATATCTCCGGAATCATCCGAAGAAAAAGGAGCGAGCGAGCAAACAACCCTGCAAGTAAAAGACCGGGAAAAGGCTGAGGATTGGAGAGAAGTCTTCATGGACTACTTTAAGTCCCACCGAATGCCTGAAAAAGCGTCCACAAGACATCAGCTTATGAAACGAGCTCTGTCTTTCGCCTTCGTCAATGATACTCTGTACAAGAGGTCGTTTGATTCTCTGTGGCTGAGATGCTTAGGACCTGACGAAGCGAAAAGAGTCGTCCAAGAAGTTCACGACGGACTCTGCGGTTCTCACCAAGCGGGCCTAAAGATGAAGTTGAAGATCAAACGGATGGGCTACTACTGGCCCACGATGATTCAGGACTGCCTCGAATATGCGAAGCAGTGTCACTCATGTCAAATTCATAGGGATTTCATCCATCAGCATCCAAATCCATTACATCCAACGGTGGCTAGCTGGCCGTTCGAGATGTGGGGAACTGACATAGTCGGCCCTATCGAACCAGCATCGTCTAGAAGACATCGTTTTATCCTGGCGACGACTGACTACTTTTCTAAATGGGCAGAAGCAGTACCGTTAAGAGAAGTTAAGACGGAGAATATCCTCCATTTCTTCAAGACGCATGTCATATATTGGTTTGGGACTCCGCGACGGAACATCTCCGATAATGGGCCAGCTTACAGAAGCCATAAGATCAGTCGCTTTGCACAGCAGCACAATATAGACTGGAGATATTCCTCGGTTTATCATCCGCGAGCTAACGGTCTAGCTGAGGCCTTCAACAAGACCTTGACGAAGATCATAAAGAAAACAGTGTCCCGAAATAAGAGAGATTGGCACGAGAGACTGCAAGAGGCTCTTTGGGCGTATCGAACTGCGTTCAAGACGGCCACGAACACAACGCCGTACGCGTTGGTATTTGGGACGGAAGCAGTACTCCCCCTCGAGATAGAGTTACCCTCTCTACGAGTGGCAGTCCACTACGAGCTGACGGACAAAGAAAATGCTTACCTTCGGCTTGAGGAGCTTGACGCCCTTGATGAAACCCGGCTCATAGCGCAACAAAATCTGGAAGCTTATAAAGCAAAGATGACGCGCTCATATGAAAGATTAACCCGACCGAGAACATTCCGCCAAGGCGAACTTGTGCTAGTGGTCAAAAGGCTCATGATTCCCAATCGCGCCAAGCGAGGAAAATTCAAACCAAACTATGAAGGCCCATACATCATAGATAAGGTTTACCAAGGTGGAGCCTATCTACTCATGGACATGCACGGTGAAAGGCCTTACAGACCAATAAATGGTCGATTCCTAAAGAAATACTATGCTTAATGAGCCACAGCTTAGGTCAATGGTAGATGACAATGACTATGTCCGCAGTAACCAGCCTTCTCAAAGTCGGACCGAAATGTCCTTAAACTAATAACAGACCGAAACGTTTTTAAACTACTACCGCAGCATCTTTTAGGCTGACGAGATATAAAAAAAAACATATAAAAATAAAATAAAATAAACGGTATGTCCATAAGCAAAAAGGGCACGGATGAAAACCCGAAAGGGCTCCGTGAGCAAAAACAGCAGGGCTACCGGCGAGTGTTCGTGAAAACCCGAAAGGGCGTGACCTCATAAAAAAAAGAGGAAAAAAAATATATAAAAATAAAAAGAATAAGAAAAAAAAACGGTATGTCCATAAGCAAAATGGGCGCGGATGAAAACCCGAAAGGGCTCCGTGAGTAAAAACAGCAGGGCTACCGGCGAGTGTTTGTGAAAACCTGAAAGGGCGCAACCTCGTTAAAGGACACTTCTAGGGTCCTCTCGACCTTATAAGGAGAAACCACCCGCGTGAGATCCTTACGACTCACAAGGGAGCAACACACTTAGGGATCCCCACGATTCCTAAGGAGAAAATACACTTGCGAGATCCTCACGACTCGTAAGGAGAACTTTCTTATGGGACCCTTACGGCTCATAAGAGTTGAAAGTCTTAAGTTACAGAGACCTAAACCTGTGCTTAAGCAACCCCCACAACTTCCGATATTGCCCTACAAGTGGTTCAATACCGACCCTTGTATACAATCCACGGGCGCGAATAAGCATTTCCCTAACCAAGTCTCATCCCTGACTGGGGATATGTTCGCATGGTGAACAACCCTTGTAAATTCTCACGATTTATGAGGAGAAAACCCTCCTGTAGGATCCTTACGACTTACAGAGGAAACGAACACTTAGGAATCCTCACGATTCCTAAGAAGAAAATACACCTACAAGATCCTCACGACTTGTAGGAATAAATACCTTTGTGGGACCCTTACGGCTCATGAAGTCAAAAGCCTTAGTCGGCGGGACCTTAACCCTGTTCGCTAAGCCACCTTTGTTCGACACCGACGGAGGCAAATGATGATTCGCTCATGGCAATATCCCAGTTGTAGCGGTGCTGATGCCAAAATCGACGTCTAATTGCAGGTTTACGGCGAAAAGCCAATAGGCCGCACATGCATACGAAATAGCCGAAATGATAGGGCAACTTGCAATAAAAAGCAGCAAGTAAAAATGTATGCACGCAAAATAGCCGAAATGATTGGGCAACTCGCAATAAAAAGCAGCGAGTAAAAATAAAATAAATAGCCGAAATGATTGGGCAACTCGCAATAAAAAGCGGCGAGTAAAAATAAAATAAATAGCCGAAATGATTGGGCACCGCGAAAAATAGCCGAAATGATTGGGCAATCGCGACCTTCGCGATATAAAAGCTGAAATGATAGAGCATCGCGGAAATAAAACAAAAAAAAGGAAGATGATAAAACTTTGGCCCTACAGTTAAGATCACATCGATCCCTGTATACAATCCAAGGGCGTAAACAAAGAGGGAACCATACTTTCCCAACAGGCTCCGCCAGAAGACGAAGCCAAATCTCGACGGTTCAGTCCAACTCCGAAGAAACCAGTGTCTTCAGCAAATTCCTCAACTCACGGATACAAACACTCCTTGACGAGAGCCTCCTGATCCGCGTCGACTCGCAGAGCCACCAGTGCCTCCGTGGGAAATCCTCGACTCGTTTCAAACCCCAAGGAAACAAATAATCCTTGGCGCTAGGGAAACAAACAATCCTTAGCAAATTCCTCGACTCACGGATTCAAACATTCCTTGACGAGAGCTTCCTGATCCGCGTCGACTCGCAGAGCCACCAGTGCCTCCGTGGGAAATCCTCGACTCGTTTCAAACCCCAAGGAAACTAATAATCCTTGGCGCTTGGGAAACAAACAATCCTTAGCAAATTCCTCGACTCACAGATACAAACACTCCTTGACGAGAGCTTCCTGATCCGCGTCGACTCGCAGAGCCACCAGTGCCTCCGTGGGAAATTCTCGACTCGTTTCAAACCCCAAGGAAACAAATAATCCTTGGCGCTTGGGAAACAAACAATCCTTAGCAAATTCCTCGACTCACGGATACAAACACTCCTTGACGAGAGCTTCCTGATCCGCGTCGACTCGCAGAGCCACCAGTGCCTCCGTGGGAAATCCTCGACTCGTTTCAAACCCCAAGGAAACAAATAATCCTTGGTGCTTGGGAAACAAATAATCCCTGGCAAACTCCTCGACTCACGGATACAAACACTCCTTGACGAGAGCCTCCTGATCCGCGTTGACTCGCAGAGCCACCAGTGCCTCCGTGGGAAATCCTCGACTCGTTTCAAACCCCAAGGAAACAAATAATCCTTGGCGCTAGGGAAACAAATAATCCCTGGCAAATTCTTCGACTCACGGATACAACACTCCTTGACGAGAGCCTCCTGATCCGCGTCGACTCGCAGAGCAACCAGTGCCTCCGTGGGAAATTCTCGACTCGTTTCAAACCCAAGGAAATAACTAATCCTTGGCGCTAGGGAAATAAATAATCCTTAGCAAAATCCTTGGAGCTAGGGAAACAAACAATCCTTGACGAGAGCCTCCTGATTCGCGTCGGCTCGCAGAGAAATCAGTGTCTCCGCGGGAAAATTCCCGATTCGTCTCAAATTGCAAGATGAAGCCTCAGGCAGCAGGAATTAAAAAGCTTGCTTCCTGAACAATGGGACCCTGCAAGTCGATCTAAAACGGTCTCTTGCATACTATTCATGGGTCTCACTCTCCAAAGTCGAGTTTCGACAACGAGGGAAACAACCGCTTACGGGTCCTCTCGACTCGTAAGAGGGAAAAATTCTCTTATAGGATCCTTACGACTTATAAGAGAAAACCACACTTAGGAGTCCTCACGATTCCTAAGGAGAAAAACGCACCTACGAGATCCTTTCGATCCGTAGGGAGAAAAGTCTCTATGAGACCCTCACAGCTCATAGAATTGAAAAGTCTTAGGCAACAGATCTGAACCTGCGATCTAAGCCATCGCTGTTTCTTGAGAGGGTCGGGATACTCTCTCTAATCATCCGTCAACCATGGTTATTAAGATAGTCTGCTAACAATAAAAGAAAGAAGAGAATGACAGAAAGAATATCCGATTTACATTTGACCAAGCGTTCGAGACACACTCATTTATACATGGGCAGAGGACTCAGGACGAGAAGTAAGACAAGCTGAAATAAAAAAGGGGGTTTCCATTCATGTTGCTAAAATTCTTACAATCATAAAAGCAATGAATAAGAAACATTATTCAAATTATTACAACGGTATAACCTCAGATCCGGGGCACGGATTAAGGAATTCAAAAGTAAGGCCATCCAGAGTTCTTCTGGCCTTTCTAATTATTCTTATGCGCAGCCTCTCACGCTCCTGTGTGTCAAGATCCTCGGCAGGCCCTCCCGGCCTTCGATAAGCAGCGACTATCGTCGTCTGCTGGAAGATTTGATGTAAGATGTCAATGAGGCTGTCCCGCCGTTTCTTCGAGATCAGCCCTGTCAAGTACACTGAATGCACCTTGTCTTCGGCATCATCCAGCGCATTGAGCGGTAGGGCCTCGTGAAACCCCGGAAGTGCTCTCCATATTGCTCCCAGCACGACCTTCAAGAGAGCTGAACGACGAGGAAGCAGCCAACCACCGCTTGCGTTGAGGCGACCCATGACCTCCGCGCACTGGGCATCCGTAAACTCCTGGTTCTGATGATGGTCTTGTGCGCGGATATCCTCATAGGTGATGAACTCGTGCAAACTGTATAGACGCACCGCCATTATGCCTGGAGGAAACATCACAGGAAGATTAGCGATAAAAAAATACACAGAGAGTTGAACTTCTTGAGAACAAAACTCTATTAATTAAGGTTGATCTAATTCAAGACTAATTCTTACTTGAATAGTTGTTGTTTAGGAAAATATAACTCAGAGAGTTCTTGAAAGCGAGAGCAAAGCTCTGAAGTTTCTAAAAATGAAAATTTTTAAAGATGATAGTCGTCTGTGCAGGACCAAAGGTCCTATTTATAGGCATCAAATGCCCTTTCAACTTCCAAAGGTTGCCATAACGGTTGAAATTCTACCACCGTTGCGCTCGCATTTGGAACCATGCAAGTGCAACGGTGGGAGGGCATTTGTTTCCCCCAATTAGAACGAAACTCTATTTCTAAAACTGAAAAGTAAAGCACTGCTTCATAAAAGAGTCTGAACACCAAAGGCAATTTATCCTCGCAAGAATCACATGCATTTAATAATAGAAAATTAAATCATGAGATGCACAAGCACAACAGAGAGTTAAAATAAAAAGAACACTTAACAGATAATAAAATACTTAATTAAAACATTTATTTATTATTACATTTAAAAGAGATCACCAAACGTGGGATCGGAAAGATAAGGGTTCGTAAAAACAAAAAAGAGATTCCCTAGCTCCCTTTCTGCCTTCTCGACCACGTCAAAGCGGCGATCCTCCCGAGAAGAAGACATCCAACGATCGTCGCCACATTCTTTGGAAAAGGTGGCAATGACAACCCGGCGAGCCCGTATCTGGCTCAGCAAGTAGAAAGAGCAGTCCCTCAGGGCTTTAGTGATCAAGAGCGCTTCGAAAAAGCTCTCGATCTTATCCTCGGCCATATCAAGCATTGCCGAGGACATCTCCGCTGGAGGAGGGGGAATGTCGGCGAGCACCGAGGCAAGGATCATCCGAAGCCAAATGGAATCCGGAGGAAGAGGAGACCCTACACGAGTCGAAAGCTCGTACATTGTAGCATCGCACTGCTCGTCCGAAAAAGAGGAGTCCACCAAGCGCGCAGCAAAACGGGGAACGATGTCCCGGATCGGCACTTCCCACGGTTGTCGGTGGGCGTGAGGACGGTTGCAAGCCATGATCGAAGAAGTTCTCTGAAGGTGAGAAAAGAAAAGGCTCGGCCTTGAGTTATATATAGACCCAAACACAGAAAATTCTGTGCGCAGTGGAATTATTTCCAAGACCCGGGAAATCGAAATTTCGGGAAAATACAAGTTTGACTTGAAAAGAGGAGATGAAAAGATATCTCAGGAGAAGCAACGCTTCCGATCCCCCAAATGAGAGTAAAGCTCTATCTTGAAAATCTAAATTATAATAAATGAAGCAACGCTTCAGATTCTTTGCGCTGCGCGCAACACGCCACATGTCAGGCGCAGATGCATCAGCGCAGCGCCCAAGAAGGCGCGCCCAATCAAAGCAAAGCTCTATTTTAAGCAAAATTAAAGGAAGCAACGCTTCAGTTGCGCAAGCACTGCGCTGCGCGACACGTGTCAGCGCAGATGCGCTAGCGCAGTTGCGCTGCGCTGTGCGACACGTGTCAGCGCAGATGCGCTAGCGCAGTTGCGCTGAGTTTTGCGCTGCGCGACACGTGTCAGCGCAGATGCGCTAGCGCAGTTGTTCTGCGCTGTGCGCTGCGCGACACGTGTCACGCGCTGGGGCATTTGCGCTAAACAGAATTAAGATTCTAAAAGAAATCTTTCTGTTCTTGTTAAAACAAGAAGATTTTCTTCTGTAAAACAGAAGGCCTTGAATCAAAGATCCAACGGTGGGGAAAATTCCCCAAATCATTCAGAGAAAAATTTCTTTAACAAATTTAACTAATTTATGGGCACTATAAAAAGGACCCTAGGCCTCAATTCAAAAAAAAGGAACATTTTCTATAAAAAAAAAAGAGAGAGAAAGAGAACTCTGAAGAACTCCTCAAGAACAAAAAAGGTAAAGACCTTTAGAAAAAAGAGAAAGTTCTCTTATGAACAGATCATAGATCTTTAATAAAAAACAAAATAAAAATAGTGCTTTGCACTTATGAACCATCGGTTCTCTAAGATCAAGAAAAATAAGAAACACTTGTTTTCTTTGATCTAAATTAGATCAAGAAACCAAGTAGTGATTTGCACTTATGAACCATTGGTTCTGGAATCTAAAAGATTCTCAAGTTAATAGTGCCTTGCACTTGCAAAACTGCACTGTTGCGCTCTTGGGTTGGCGCAAGCAACTAGAGAGCGCCACGTGTCAGCATCTGAACCAATTGCGCTATGCGCTTTTGAAACAGAGCCTTGCTCTTTAAAACTGGCGCAATTCACCACAGCGCGCCACGTGTCACCAGCGCAAGCGCAGCGCACTAGAACAGCGCTATTGCGCTTGCGCTCGCCAGAGCATGACACGTGTCATCACCATATGAGCTTGCGCTCATTACTTGGCGCAAAGCGCCAGATAAATACGCTGCATTGCTTACAAAAGGGCCAAGTCCAATTAAAGAAGGCCTAACAGGCCTAATAAAATGCAATGCATTATTTTAAAAAGGGGAGAGCCCAAACCAAAACAGATGCTCTGCAAAAAGGCCTAGCAGGCCAGAATAAAATGCAGTGCATTATTAAATATGGGCAAAGCCCTAGCACAGGCCTAATAGGCCCAAGATCAAAAAAAATATTGAATATTCTCAACGGGACTTAGCCCAATCATGGCCGTAAGTCCCTAAACTAAATTGACTGAGCAATAATGCTCTCCTAAATCAATTTACGACCGGTTCAAGGGTACATCTCCGAACTCCACTGACACCCATCGTTGTAATCCTTCAACGACGTCAGAGAGGTGACGGGTCCCGACGACCACACATCAATACGGACTGCGGGCTCCTTAAACTCGTGGACCGAAACGTCCTTAAACTAATGTTGGACCGAAACGTCCTTAAACTAATGTCGGACCGAAACGTCCTTAAACTAATGTCGGACCGAAACGTCCCTAAACTGGAATATGGACCATCACGTCCCTAAACTGAAATGTGGACCACCATGTCCCTAAACTGGAATATGGACCGCGATGTCCTTAAACTACCAATGGACCGCAATGTCCCTAAACTACCTATGGACCACTACGTCCCTAAACTGGAACAATAGAGCCTCAAAATGCTCTTTTGCCGGATCTAGGCGATCCCGTTTAAGTTGATCTTAGCCCCAAACATGGCTAACACATCCTTAAACATTCAAATGGACTATAAAACTCCAAATCAACTCTGGTTCAAGGGTACATCTCCTAACTCCTCTGACACCTATCGTTGTAATCCTTCAACGACGTCAGAGAGGTGACGAGTCCCGACGGCCATATATTAATGGATCACCACGTTAAGTTGATCTTAGTCTCAAATCAGACTAACGTATCCTTAACGAACGTTTAAGCTGATCTTAGTCTCAAATGCGGCTAACGTATCCTTAAACTAAAAACATCAAACCCAAATCTAAGTAAATACGGATTTGGACTAATCCACGTCCTACGGGCGACGGCATTACTCAGTCTCCGTATACAATCCACGGGTAACCACAAACAAAACAAACACCCACGACACGAAGTGAAATTCTGGAGAAGGAGAAAGTTGTTACCGTGATGCGGTAGCGTAATTAACTGTAGGGGCTTGCGCCTGCAGGGAAGAGCGTCCCCACAATCAAAAACCCCTCAAGCGAGGGGGAATCTGACGAAGTCTGCTACATCGGCCGCATCTGTCTAAACCTCCGATACACGGTGCCATAAATCAACTTGGCATCTTCGGAGAGGTAGACGGATAAAACCATATAGCATCTGCCCCGAATCTCAGGCAAGACGTCCTCACGTCGTCGCCACCGCCTTTCAGAGGGGAACAGTCGTCTTCGCTAACGAATCGCGGTTTGTTAATGGTTGCCTTTGGGTTTCAAGTTACTAAGATTTGGACTTTTGCCTAGCGCAAAAGTCAAGCATCAATGGCATCCAACTGCTTGAGCTGCTCAAAATGCAAGTGCAACCGACGCTCTGCCTCACCTGGAGGTGTAGCCTATGGGCCTCAAGCGGCCTCCATCCTTACCATACCGGTGGAACAAGTGACTCAGACCACCACCGGTCTGTTTTTCGGGACCATGCTCCTGCCTGCAAGCTTCACCATTCCAGTGCCCGCACCGGAAGCGCAAAAGAAGTCGGTCTTCGATCAGCTCACTGCTACAACGGCCCCTCTCAACGGGTCGTCCAATGTCAAGCCGGCAGCCTCGGTCTTTACCGGGCTGAACCTGAACTCTAATGGGCCTGCCAAAAAGACCATGACTCCTGACGTGGCCATCATAAGGAAGACAGCCATCTCCATTCCTGAAGTCGTCAAGACAGCTTCTCCTGCTAAAGAGTCGGTCTTTTCAAGGCTGACTATTCCGGCACCTGCTCCTGCTCGAGGGTCTGTTTTTGACAAATTGAACATCACCACTCAAAAGACATCAGCCTTCAAGAGGCTGGCACCAGCGGCGCCTCGTCCAGATAGGGGGCAAGACGAAACCATCCCCATCACCGGACCAGCCCCAACAGCTCGACACGCTCGATGTCGTCACTGGCGCAGAGTAAGGAAGGCCGGGGGCATCTCTCCCTCAGGGCTAATTCCACCGGCTCCAATGGTGGAAGTTAATGGTTGCTATTCCAACTGGGAACAGCTTTGAACCGCTAAGGAGGGTACGCGAGAACTCTCCGACTGCCACGTTGAAAGATCTCCTCCACCTGTGGAGAGTGTTACAAAAGCGAAGCCGGAGCAGCCCCCTCAACGGCTGTCCTCCAAAATTTACAAGGTCTGGCGATGGGTTCAGGACTCGGTAATCATTCAAGATCACTCTCACCGGCAAAAGAAGGTGAAAGTTCAGGAAGGAAAGAACTGTCCTGTCAAATCACAAAGGACGACAACCACTTAGGTGCCTGCTGCAACGGCTCCCTCCATGTCGACTACTCAAAAGAGAAGGGGGTCGGAGAAGATCCCTGTGTCTTTGGCAAAACACAAAGACACTGAAGCTAAACGCCCCAAGTCTGGGGGCATGGTGGTGCACACTGTTTATATGGCTGCCGGAAAGGAGGAAAGCCGTGCTTCGACGGGTCACCGACCGCTCACCCGATCCGTGACAAAAGCCCAGGAGCAGCAACAGAAGCTTCAGGAAATGATGACTGCAATGGCTGCACTTACCGGGCCAAAAGAAAGCTCGGAGGCGCCATCAGAACAGCGTCACGAACGAGAGACTGATGTTGATTTCTTACGCAGAGTCCTCAAAAAGAGGGACAGAGAAGCCGCAGAGCAAGCGGCTAACATAAAGCAAATAGCGCTCCTCTTCCAAGATATGGTAGGGATGATGTTACAGCCGGACCTTCCAGCTGAAGACCCTCCCATCATTACTGAAGACGATAGAGGGGAGACATCTAATCCTCCTCCGACTCTTTCAGCAGCCAAGGAAGAAACCATTTCCAAGGCCGCACTGGATGACTATATAGCTCAGCAAATACGAGCTCATCAGGCGAGTGAAGCGGCTGAGCAAATTGTTAGAACCGGACGACCCTATCCGAGCTGGTACGACCAAATCAGTTATCCGCCGGGATATACGATCCTTAGATTCCATGTGTACAAGGGGACAGGGAATCCACATCAGCATGTCGCTCAATTCAGGGCCTTATGCGGAAACACTGGAGGCGATGACAAATTGTTGCTTCGCCAATTCGTCGGCAGCTTAGCAGAAACGGCCTTCGAGTGGTATTCGGAGCTACCTAACGACTCTGTCAAAACATTTGCGGAGATGGAGCTACTGTTCACACAAAGATTCGCGAGTGCTAGTGAACGCACCTCGATAACAGCACTGATCAACGCCAGGTTAAGGCCAGGTGAAACGTGGGTTCAATATGCAACACGATGGCGGAATCTGTGGTCGAAATGCGAACAGCGGATCGAAGAAGCACCTGCGGTAGGCATGTTCGTGGGCACTCTTGATCCGCAAGCAACCATCTCGCAATTCATGATGTTCTTCAAACCGACCACGTTCCAGGCCTTAATTGATAAGCTATCCCAGATGGATCAGATGGGACATAAACCGTCTCCTCCAAAGCCAGACTCTCGAACTGAGAAAGGGAAAGCGATCGCTGTTGCCAATACTCAACAACAACCGAGCAACTTAAAGCTGGTTGTTCGCCAAAACAACGTGCGTCCACGCCCATCGCTCGAGGAGAGACTAGGACGTCCTTACTCGTTTCCTCGGAATAAAACGAGGAGATTGTTCGAGCTGGCAGTGCGCAACAGACTCATCAACCTGCCGAGTCCGAAACATCCGTTGCAGCCAGGCGATGTCAACGATCCAAATTACTGCCCTTACCACCAAGCGGTAAGCCATCCAATTGAAGATTGCTTCGTCTTTAAGGGATGGATTGAGGATCAATACCTTCAAGGTGAGTTTGCGCTGTCCGAGAAGTGGAAGGTAAACCCACCGCAGTCACACACTCCGAAAAAGACGGACACACCGGGGGTAACTTGTTCTTTTGTTAAAAAAGCTCCGTGGGAGGTCGTGCTGTCAGCCAAAACCAAAAGGATGCTGAATGATCTCCAGACATGCCCGGCGATCGGATGGAAGAACTCGCTAAAACCCCAGATCGTCGAAGGGTTGCTGAAGCCCCGCCCAACTCCAAAGATCGATGGTGAAGGCCCCAACGTTCATACCCAGCCGTTAAAGTCTTCGAAGAAGAAGAAGAAGACCAAAAAGCCCGTGCAGCCTGGTGACAAGCGCACGGACATGCAAAAACAGATTGACGCGTTGGAAGAATATAATCAGAAGGCGCGGACCCCAGTCACACTCCAAGAATTTCTTAGCCACGTCCTTGAGGACGGAGATGATGACAATGGAGAAGACTCGTCGGATGAATCTGAAGATTATGTGGCAAGCTGCCATGTAATCTCTCACTCGTGAATAAATGACGAAGAAGCTCCTTACACAGAGAAGCTGGGGGTAGATCCTGAGCCAGAACTTCTAGGACCATCAGACGAAATGATTGACGCATTTCTAAACGAAGCCCGTCTTAAAAGCAAAGCTGATTGAGAGCGCGAGATGGCCATATTTGAAAAGGCCAAAAGTCGGCGACTAGACAAAATGGATGAAACACTCCCACCAGATCAAAGTACATCCGCTGCAAATGAAAGCAGGATCAAGACAGGGAGACAATTTGCCAAAGCCATATCGATGGGGATGAGACTGCCCACTTTCAGAGAAAATTCTCCTGGTGGTATACATCTTGATGGAGCGGACGTACATCCTAACTTCTGCCTATATCATCAGAAGATCGCACATCCTACTGAGGACTGCAACTCCTTTAAGTGTTGGTGGCAAGGGAATGTCGCTCACAGGCAACACTTCAATAGGACAAAGCGTGAAGCTCGTAGACAGCGGAAGAATGCGACAGATGAGCATAAAAGAATTGCTGGTGATTGTCATATGGTTAATCCCGAGGGACCGCGAGTTCTCACCTTCGAGAGCGACTCCGACAAAAAAGCAGCCCTCGGCCCTCTCTTGAAGGAATCCATCTCTAAAACGAAAGAATTGAGGAGTTGCGAGAGCATTCAGCCTTGCAATTGCACGATACTCGGAAAAAATCTCGGACCCGCAAGCAACGGTTCGAACAAAAAGGATAAAGGAAAGGGAAAAACGGCCTTCGTCGCCAACACTCAACAACAGTCGAGTGGCCCTAAAACGGTTGTTCGCCAAAAAACAAGCGGCAACCCCTCTATGAAAAGTTGAAACGTCCTTACTCGTTTCCCCGGGACGAAACAAGGAGGCTGTTCGAACTAGCAGTGCGCGACGGGCTTATCACTCTACAGGAGCCGAAATGCCAGCTACAACTGAATGAGGTCAACAATCCTAATTACTGCCCTTACCACCAAGTATTGGGCCATCCGATCGAAAACTATTACGTCTTCAAAAACTGGGTTGAAGACCAATACCAACAGGGCAAGTTCGTCATCTCCGAAAACTGGAAGGTGAGCCCGCCACAACCGCACGGTCCGAGAAAAATGGATACGCCGGGGGCATCATGCTCAGTCATAGAGAAAGCCCCATAGACCGAAAAGTCAGTAAACTAGATATTCGCATCAAATACGGCGACAACGGACCGAAACGTCCTTAAACTAATGATGGACCGCAATGTCCTAAAACTTGCAAACGACCGAAACGTCTTTAAACTAATACCGTAGCATCTTCAGGCTGACGAGAATAAAAAAAATAAAAAAAAAAAGAACGGTATGTCCATAAGCAAAATGGGCACGGATGAAAACCCGAAAGGGCTCCGTGAGTAAAAATAGCAGGGCTACCGGCGAGTGTTCGTGAAAACCCGAAAGGGCGCGACCTCGTAAAAAAAAGAATAAGGAATAAAATAAAAAATATATATATATATAAATAAAAAATAATAAGCAAAATGGGCACGGATGAAAACCCGAAAAGGCTCTGTGAGTAAAAACAGCAGGACTACCGGCGAGTGTTAGTGAAAACTCGAAAGGGCGCAACCTCGTTAAATGACGCTTACAGGGTCCTCTCGACCTTGTAAGGAGAAACCACCCGCGTGAGATCCTTACGACTCACAGGGAAGCAACACACTTGGGGATCCTCATGATTTCTAAGGAGAAATTACACTTGCGAGATCCTCACGACTCGTAAGGAGAACTCTTTTGTGGGACCCTCACGGCTCATAAGATTTGAAAGTCTTAAGTTACAGAAGCCTGAACCTGTTCTTAAGAAACTCCCATAACCTTCGATATTGCCCTACAAGTGGCTCAGTGCTGACCCTTGTATACAATCCACGGGCGCGAATAAACATTTTCCTAACCATGTCCCACCCGTGGCTAGGGATATGTCCATATGGTGAACGACCCTTGTAAGTCCTCTCGACTTATAAGGAGAAAACCCTTTAGTAAGATCCTTACGACTTACAGGGGAATATACACTTAGGAATCCTCACGATTCCTAAGGAGAAAACACACCTATGAGATCCTCACGACACGCAGGGAGAAATACCTTTGTGAGACCCTTACGGCTCATGAAGTCAAAAGCCTTAGTCGACGGGATCCTAACTCTGTTTGCTAAGCCACCTTTGTTCGACATCAACAGACGCAAATGATGATTCGCTCCTGGCAATATCCCAGTTGTAGCGATGCTGATGCCTGAACCGGTATCAAATTCCAAGTCCTTTCATGGCAAATGATGATTCGCTCCTGGCAATATTCCAGTTGTAGCGATGCTGATGCTGAAATTGACGTCAGATTCCAAATTCCACACTCGCGATAAAAGAAAATCAGTGAGTAATACATGCATACGAAATAGCCGAAATGATGGGGCAACTTGCAATAAAAAGCAGCAAGTAAGAATATATGCATGAAAAATAGCCGAAATGATTGGGCAACTCGCAATAAAAAGCAGCGAGTAAAAAAAACAGCCAAAATGATTGGGCAACTCGCAATAAAAAGCAGTGAGTAAAAACAAAATAAATAGCCGAAATGATTGGGCACCGCGAAAAATAGCCGAAATGATGGGGCAATCGCGACCTTCGTGATATAAAAAGCTGAAATGGTAGAGCATCGTGGAAAGAAATAAAGAAAAATGAAATTTATGCCCTACAGGTGAGATCACATCGATCCCTGTATACAATCCAGGGGCACAAACAAAGAGGGAACCATACCCTCCCAACAGGCTCCACCAGAAAACGAGGCCAAATCTTGACGGTTCATAGACAACCTAGAGACAACCTCGACATTTGTCGCGATATTGCAGACACACTGTCAACAAACGAAGCAAAGGAAGATCCCTAGCTTCAGGGTCTCGACGTCGATATCGACAACTTAGAGATCACCAACGGCGTTTCTCCTCACTCCAACTAGATGCAGATATGACGTCAACAACCGACCTCAAAGTCACAACCAAGTGGAGCCATGGCAAAGTCCCTAGCTCCAAATCTTAATGGCCACATCTACAGCCTGGAGACCAACAACGGTGTGCCTCCTCATTCCAGCAGGACATAGATGCTACACCATCAAACGGTGCCACGACATAGTCCTTAGTTCTAAATCTCGACGGTTCGCAGACACCCAGAGCCCTCTCAGCATTCGTCTCGTTACAGCAGACGAGATGTCAACGACAGTGTTCCTCCGCAGTCCAGCAGGATGCAGATACAACGTCAACAAAAGGCCTCATGTCGAAACAAAGCGGAGTGATGGCAAAATCCCAGCTCCACCTCATCATTCGTCTCGTCACAGCGGACGCGATGTCAACAACGGCGTTCCTTCACAGTCCAGCAGGATGCAAATGCAACGTCAACAAAAGACCTCACGGTCGAAACAAAGGGGAGTGACGGCAAAATCCCAGCTCCACCTCATCATTCGTCTCGTCACAGCGGACGCGATGTTAACAACGGCGTTCCTTCGCGGTCCATCACGATGCAGATGCAACGTCAACGAAAGACCCCATGGTCGAAACAAAGTATAGTGACGGAAAAGTCCTAGCTCCACCTCAGCATTCGTCTCGATACAGCAGACGCGATGCCAGCAAACGAAGCGAAGGCCAAATTCCTAGCTTCATGCGTCTTAACGGCAAGTCATATAAAGCGTGAAAGACATTCGGAGATCATCTCGCACCAGCACGGAGTGGTCACCACCTCGACGATCGTCTCGATACAGCAGATGAAATGTCACCCCAGCGTTCTTCCCCCAGCAGGATTCGGACGCGCCAAAGCAAACGAAGCGAAGGCCAAATTCCTAGCTTCAAGGTCTTAACGGCAAGTCATATAAAGCCTGAAAAACTACCGGAGATCATCCCACATGGAGTGGTCACCACCTCGACGTTCGTCTCGATACAGCAGACGAGATGTCACCCCAGCGTTCTTCCTCCAGCGAGGTTCAGACGCGACACTCAAACAAAAGGAGTCATGGCAAAATCCCTGGTTCCAAACCTCGACGGTTCACCAGCGACCTAGGGACAACCGTGACATTCGTCTTGATGCAGCAGACGCGATGCCAGCAAACGAAGCAAAGGCCAAATTCCTAGCTTCAGGGTCTTAATGGCAAGTCATATAAAACCTGAAAGACAATCGGAGATCATCTCGCACCAACACGGAGTGGTCACCACCTCAACGTTCGTCTTGATACAGCAGATGAAATGTCACTACAGCGTTCTTCCCCCAGCAGGATTCGGAGGCGCCAAAGCAAATGAAGCAAAAGACCAAATTCCTAGCTTCAGGGTCTTGACGGCAAGTCATATAAAGCCTGAAAGACAATCGGAGATCATCTCGCACCAGCGCGGAGTGGTCACCACCTCGACGATCGTCTCGACACAGCAGATGAAATGTCACCCCAGCTTTCTTCCCCCAGCAGGATTCGGACGCGCCAAAGAAAATGAAGCAAAAGGCCAAATTCCTAGCTTCAGGGTCTTGACGGCAAGTCATATAAAGCCTGAAAGACATTCGGAGATCATCTCGCACCAATGCGGAGTGGTCACCACCTCGACGTTCTTCTCGATACAGTAGACGCGATGTCACCCCAGCGTTCTTCCTCCAGCTGGGTTCAGACGCGACAATCAAACAAATGGAGCCACGGCAAAATTCCCAGTTCCAAGCCTCGACGGTTCACCAACAACCTAGAGACAACCGCGACATTCGTCTCGATACAGCAGACGCAATGCCAGCAAACGAAGCGAAGGCCAAACTCCTAGCTTCAAGGTCTTAACGGCAAGTCATATAAAGCCTGAAAGACCACCAGAGATCATCCCACATGGAGTGGTC
This sequence comes from Agapanthus africanus, assembly GCA_030015575.1. Lineage (NCBI taxonomy): Eukaryota > Viridiplantae > Streptophyta > Magnoliopsida > Asparagales > Amaryllidaceae > Agapanthus > Agapanthus africanus. The sequence continues at coordinate 399,846,274 of CM057349.1, read as the reverse complement.
ACTACCTCGACGTTCGTCTCGATACAGCAAACGAGATGTCACCCCAGCGTTCTTCCTCCAGCAGAGTTCAGACGCGACAATCAAACAAAGGAGTCACGGCAAAATCCCGGGTTCCAAACCTCGACGGTTCACCAGCGACCTAGAGACAACCGCGACATTCGTCTCGATACAGCAGACGCGATGCCAGCAAACGAAGCAAAGGCCAAATTCCTAGCTTCAGGGTCTTAACGGCAAGTCATATAAAGCCTGAAAGACTATCGGAGATCATCTCACACCAGCACGGAGTGGTTATGACTCATCGGGGCTCTCCAAAATGAGCCTAACCTCAAGTAAAAAGCGGCATGGCAAATTCCTAACGCTTGCTTTTCCGACGGTCAAACTGCCAAGGAGGATTACTTGAAGACGTCTTGTCCAGCCCCCGAAGGGATCAGAGACACGGTAGTCGCAGGGCTACTCGAATAGCATGATTGCCTATCGAGGAATATATCAGCTGATGCGACGGTACGACGACCAAAACCTTAAATACCACAAACCCTAACGGACTTCTGTCGTAAAGAGCAGAGGTTAACTATGACGTTAGGATATTCTTGCGAGAAATGCTCGATTCATCTCGACTCGTGAAGAAATTGATGTCTTCGCGAGAACTGCTCGATTCGTCTCGACTCGTGAGGAAAAGCCTTAGGCAGTAGGGATTAAGAAACCTGTTTCCTAAGCACTGGGACCCTGCAAGTCGGCCCAAAATGGTCTCTTGCATACTATCCATGGGTCTCACTCTCCAAAGTCGAATCTCGACAAGGAGGGAAACAACCGCTTACGGGTCATCTCGACTCGTAAGAGGGAAAATTCTCTTGTGAGATCCTTACGACTTTCAAGAGAAAACACACACTTAGGAGTCTTCACGACTTCTAGGGAGAAAAGACACCTACGGGATCCTCTCGACTCGTAGGGAGAAAAGTCTTTATGAGACCTTCACGGCTCATAAAGTTGAAAAGTCTTAGGTGGCAGATCCTAACCATGTCTCCTAATCCATCACTGCCCTACAAAGAGGTCAAGATGAACCATTTATGAGCCACATTTGCCTGAGCCACACTTTCCAAAGCTACATGCCACAGAAATGGAGAACTTACTCATGAGCGTATAAAACTACTTCATGCCAGAGTAAGACATAAAGAAATGGAAGGGTGCAGCTCATGGGGATGAGGGTTTGGAACATGTCCCTTAAGAGTTGAGATTTGAGTCAATGATAAATGACGACGCTTGTGTCCGCTCGTTATCTTCTCAGATCAAGATTCTGAAAGTTATATACCAACCCGAAACTGGTTATACGTTATGCATTACTCCGCACTATTTCACCCACGTATATACTTACGTGGGCAAAGTAGTGGAGGGCATTTATTCCCGCTAAAAATTTCTGCGCAGAAGAGTCCAAGGTATCAAATGGCAGCGATACGCTTAAGGAAATGCGAACCAGTATCTTCCGGCCTGTATTTTGATAAATTCCCGAAAGAGAAACTATTAAATTCTGATGATATTAGAAGCATCTCGAAAAACCCTTCGATTTGATATATTATGGGCTTCATAATTCATCCGGGGTCAAAAGTTATGAGCAAATGTGCTATGCGTTGTTCCCTGATTAAAAATCAGGAATTATCTCAATGAGATATCACGTGCTCACACGTGACCAATGGTCACGTGTTGACACGTGATGGTTAAAGCAGTGGCAAAGGACAGAGCGCATAAGAGGAGCCCATTCAGGGGGTCACGTGCTCGCACGTGACCGGGGGCCACGTGCTCGCACGTGACCAAAGGTCACGTGGCAACTGTAAAAGCCTTGCTGTTCAACAGTATGTACGGTCAGCTAAACGTAACAGCCACCCAGGTATTGAGCGATCGAAAAATCAACAAGCAAGCCTGTACACACTCCTGTGAATCCAATCAGTAACACTACTGTACAGTCCGGTCTCTTCGTCTGATATGTCACATATCTAGTCTAGGGGTGGTAAACGTCAGACCCCAGTAACCGATAAGTCGTGTCGATGTTGTAGGGTTCCTAGGCATCCTTATGAGGTCTCACAAGGCATCAACCATGCCAATTTCAAAAAAACGGTGCCGAGAAACCCTAGACTACGGATCGTTAGCTAGATGTTCTAGGCGAAAAGTAAACTAGTTAACACTTAACTAAGAGATACGGAAATACAACCTTTATAGATCCGGTTCTCCACCTCCATAGCTCCGCAATGAAGTCTCCTCGATGTCCATAACAAGTCCCGGGCTCTAGCGTCGGCTTCATCGGAGAATGGACGGGCTAGGTCATCGATGTCCATGCCGAAGATGATCTACGTCGAGGCATCGCTAAATCAAGCTCCGACTTCACCAATTCAAGAAACTTGTGAAGAAAACATACTCTACTACTTGGCAAGAGGTAGAGGATGAAGAAATAGGAAGTGGGTAGACTTTAGAATTGGATTTCTTACTTGTTTTCATCAATCACCATTGATGAAGCAAGCTTCTTCAAGTGAAGATGAAGAAGAAGAAGAAGATAAATTATGATAAGTTAATTAGAAAATATAAAATAATAGAATACTTATCATAATCTTAATCTTAGTTAAGTGTAGAGAATTGACTAAGGTTGGGTTGAATGGTTAGGGTTAAGGATGAGAACAAAAAAGTCATCAAGTCAAAGCATCATGAAGCTTCAACTAAAAACAAATGAAGCCACCATTCATTTATCTTTCAATTTATTCATAATGAATAAATAAATAAGATAAGTGAATAAGTAAAACCCTAATCAACAACTTAATCTTTGTTTAATTCCTTACACTTAACCAAAAAGCATGTATCATCAAACATGATACAATCAAGTGCACAAAAGTATATCACATATACAACTTGTGAACTTCAAGTGAGAAAATCCATTTAAAGTGAACCAATACTAGTTAATGCAAAGTAATTTATCAAATATATAATTATGCATTAAATCATTAAATCAACACTTGATTTAACGATCCGGTCATATCGCATATAACCGACTAGTATCCAATGTATCGACTTATCGAATCAACTCTCGATTCGATAACTAGGTTATATCGCATATAACCATTCGACACATTGATCGCGAGAATAGAATACGGTATCACATACACATATTATTCTCGGTCCCGCAGATATCTCATATGCGCTCCTATTTCGTTTTGCTTGAGCCAGGAAACCTCTGTGTAGGACTCTAAAGACTCGTCAATACGCCGGCAGCAGGTGATGATCATATCAAACACCCACAAGCCGCAAGCGGTCTGCTAAACGTAACGGCCACCCGGGTATTGAGCGATCAGAAGATCGACGAGCAAGCCCGCTCACACTCCTGTGAATCCAACCAGTAACACTTCCGTACAGTCCGGTCTGATCGTCTGATATGTCGCATATCTCGCCTAGGGGTGGTAAACGTCAGACCCCAATAGCTCGACAAGTCGTGTCGATATGAGGTCTATAACATTCGAGAAACTACTGGTAACACTTACCAGTAAATCTCAGCAACCCTGGCCAGGGATTTCCTGTTATAGCCAATCGAACACAGCGCAACATCAACTCCCTATACCGGGAGAGACGAATCCCCTCCTATCGCTCATTGCCTCCATGTGACTCGGGACTGTACCCAAAAACCACCGTTTTGCACGCCCTCTTGGACGTGGTAAGATGGAAATCAAAGCACAGTGGGAACCACACAAGACTCTATGACGATCTCGGGTCAACAAACTACTCTGTACCAGTGTCACCAGAGAACTGCCATCTGACGTGAGGTATAATACCATCTGGGAGTTCTCGGCGAGTCCGTCCAGTGTACCCAGTCTCTACTGAGCACCCGTATATCATCTCTGATGTCAAACACCAATGGATATGGGATCATCCATCGCCCATCTGTATGGGTCGAGAAGGTATACGCTAGTCTATTCTGGTATATCGATGCCCCGTCTCGATATACCCACGACTAGGGACCTTGAAGGATGTACTTATGGACTACCATGTCCCCACTAGTATGATCCGCATCATAGTCCAGGTAGTCAAGCACACATCCTAAGGGCTTTACCAACATGTAACAGAGAGACAAACAGCATACATGTTAAGGTAAAGAGTAACCAGATAGCGTACTATCATGTCGAGCAAGAAAGTCCTCCCTATATATGTCCCAGCATCCACTACAATATACATCCTATGTATAGTAATGGCCTCTAGGGCATACATATAACTAACAATCTCCCACTTGCACTAGGGCCATCTGATAGCAGTGGTTATAGTATCTCATACTCAACCATCCCATAAAAATCTCTCTCTGGGAACAGGCCTTTGTGAGTGGATCCGCTGTGTTGTCCTTCGAGTCTACTCTCCTAACCTCGATCCCCTGGAGATCAACCATCTCCATGATGAGGTGATGCTGCCTTAGAATATGTCTGGATCACTGATGGGACCTGCGTTCATTGGCATAAGCCACAACTCCATTGTCACATAATGGAAGGAACTAAGTTCATCTGATGAACTAATATACACCCAGACAGCCTCTTTGGTAGCATCTTAAGTAGCGATGTATTCAGCCTTAATCGTCTAGTATGCCACGGTATCTTGCTTAGAACTCTTCCAACATACCGTCCCTTTACTGAGGGTAAAGACAATGCCTGCGACTGACTTTCAGTCGTCCTTATCACCCTGGAACCCTTCCAGTGATTCTCCCCAGGATCGGTTGATACTGTCTCACTACAACTAGTGAGAATCCTAACATCCAATTAGATCTATCTCATAGATCCAAAATCCAGGATTTAGGAGGTATCACTTTGATCCTATATGGAGAATCATTGTGATAAGCGGAGATTGATCGAGCGTAGCATAGGAAACTCCTTCCCTATCAAGAGTATGTCATCCATGTACTCTACGAGGATCGTCACCATACTCCCTACTAGCTTTTTGTTTATACAAGGTTCATCTACCATTTTGATGATGTCAAACTCTTTAACTAATTCATCAAAACAGATGTTCCAACTCCGCGATGCCTGCTTTATCCTATAAAGCATCTTGCACACGTTTCCACTGCTCCCACTGTCTACGAAGCCCTCTGGCTGTGTACTTATAGACGCTCTCTTCCAAAATATCATTTAGAAAAGCAGTCATGACACCCAACCACCAGATATCGTAGTCATGGTAGGTAGCCGTGGTAAGTAGGATCTGAATGGACTTAAGCATAGGCACCGGAAAAGGTTTCATCATTATCCACGCCTGGTCGATGACGAAAACCCTTAACAAGTCTAGCTTTGAAAGTCTCAACTTTTCCATGTACACCAAGTAATCTTCTCAAGATATACTTGCTCCTGATGGGGATTTAACCCTTCAGATATAGCAACCAAAGTCTATACTTTGTTGGTGCATAAGGATTCTATCTCAGATCGCTAAGCATCCAGCCATTCTTACAGAGTCCCACTCCTGATGGCCAGCTCGAAACTAGTTGGGTCATCATCTCATGATGCAATCCTCGCTCCCACTGTCATAGAGAAACCGAAGTATCTCTCAGGTGGGTGAGGAAGCCTGCTAGATCGGCGGAGAGGCTGAGGTTCGTTGGAATCTACTGAATCCTTTGGTTCTACCAAATCATCTGCTGTAGTTCGTATAGCTGGAACATTTCCAATTCTACATAACAGATCTTGCCTCGAGCTTGTCCAGATTTTGCTTTTCAGACATAGGCTGGACAACCCCAAATCTCAACTAACTTGAGAGATGGGCTCTTCCCTTACCATATCACATATGAAGCGGTAGGCAACTGATTTGATTGGAACCCTTATTCAATAGGTATACAGCTTCTCAAGTGCATATCTCCCAAAAGGAAAAAGGTAACTCAGTAGTACTCATCATAGAGCACACCTTATCATATAGGGTGCGATTGCTCCGCCCCGATATACCATCGTGCTATGGTGTATACGGAGGAGTAATGCTGAGAGAGAATCTCATTCTCATTTAGAATTGTCCAGGAATTCCATGCACAAGTATTCTCCTCCCTGATCTCATCATAGGACATAATACTTATACCCGTATTTTGGTTCTCTACTTCTCGCTTATATTCTGTGAATATCTCAAAAGGTTCGGACTCATGTTTCAACAGGAACATATGACTGAATCTTGAGAGATTATCAGAGAATATAATGAAGTATAAAGAACCAATCCTGGCATGTGTAGACAGGGGACCTTACATACATCAACATGTATCATCCCAAGAGTTACTAACTCTTTCTCTGCTTCTAGTAAACAGAGCTATGGTCATCGTATCTTTGTGACATGACTGGCAAGTTTCACAAGATGTAAATTCAAACTAATTTAAATATGCATCTTTATGTAACTCTAGCTAATCGGGTCATATTGATCTGACCTAGTCTACAATACCTCAAGAAGGAATCGTTCAATTCTGAACTCTTCCTCTTGTGTGTGTTCTGTATACTAAGAACTGTAGTTTGATTTAGAACAGCAATGCTTTTAGATAACGTGCCTGAACCGATCAACTTTTGATATAAGAAATGTTCAAAACATAATCCAACAATACAAAATTTTATCATTTCTTTACTAATAAAGAGATAGATACGATTTTGTATATCAGGTTCGGTATCTAATAACATTCGTTCAGAATCAATGTATTTGTAATACAGGGTGACAGTGACCAACAGACTTGGCTGCAACATTTGCCCCGTTTTCTGCCTCATGAAACTTATCACCCGTTCTCAGTCCTCTACCTTTCTGTAGCCCTATGTAACAGATTACATATCTGGAATCCTGATCCGGTATCATATACCCAGGATGTAGAGGATACAGAGAAACAGTTCTTTCTAACGAACACACCCGAAGATGATGCATCAGCATGCACTCTCTTTGTTTAGGCGGCACGGGAATTCTGATAATCCCCAATTTCCTGCTCTGTCTTATAACAATTATAAGTTGGAGCGGGACCAACGTTCCCCAGCTCAGTATAACAAGCGGGTTCGGTCAAATATCCGTATTATTATCTTAATTAAGGCGTGATATGGTCGCTACCAGGAGAGAGAGAGAAGAAAACACTCAGCGTGCGCTCTTGCAAGAATAGATTGGTTATTATTTTATCTAACCAGGATGGCTCCCACTGCTTTTTATCAAATCTTCCTTCAAACCCTAAAAGGAAAGACTAGCCGGGATTAATTACACACTACAAGTTCGCCAATCTTTCAGCCAGGCCAGTGTCGGTACTTTGAGGGAGGTCCCCTGTGCTTTCGCACGAACCTAATTAATGTAAACCTCGTTTTCCCAGAGGCGTAACCTCGTTAACACCTTTCTAGACACCTACTTGATCGGCTAATTGTAATGTATAAAACTCTCCCAGGAGTAACTCTTACTCGCAGCGGGTATCGGGATCCAACTATCTCATAGAAGGTATGCAATCTCATTGCAAATTTCAACACTTGAAATTCCCGATAATATTTTGCCCCTAGCTCGCTATGACTTTGACGGAGGCCAAACAACCCATAGTCCGCTAGTCAAGTTCAACCCGTCATTTCCTGATTGAATTAAACCCACCCGCACGACCCTTGACGGAGGCCAAACAACGCCGTACGAATACCCTAATCCAATCGCATCATATGCTAGCAGATAAGCACTAGTTAGCTACCGTACACTACGCCTTGACGGAGGCCAAACAACCGCAGCATGAATACTTACTAGTACGTATCTGAAATGACGGAGGGCTACGACAGGTTTTTCTGAAAACCTATTGCGTAATGAACTTGATATCGCTGTAGAATCAAATGATTTTAAAATGGAGTGCTTTTGAGGCTTTTCTAGTTTTGCTAAAGGAGTCACTCCCGGTGAAGGGATCGTTGGTCCTTTCCTCGTCGAATGAGGTGCGGGATATATCATATATATCACTGTGCAAAGCAAAAACACTTAAAAGCAATCAAAAGACAAACCGAGTATGTAGCATCTGCCAGTTATTGCTAAAGGAGTCACTCCCGGTGAAGGGATCTCGGTCCTTTCCTCATCGAATAAGGTGCAGGATATATCACATATACCGCTGTGCAAAGCAAAAACTGTAGCTACCTGTTTTAATTTTGAAATTCGATTCTACAACATCTTAGGTTTCTTTTATTTCATTAATCACATTAATGAAATCCCATCATTTAAGTACCTAAACATCACAGATAAATACGACATACACTTATGCCATCCGCATTCGCCTCGATGTCCCCTCGTGCACCGTTAGGTTAGGTAACTAACGGCAGAGCGGGGCAGGGCTAGCGCGGGTGTAAAACATAAGTAACGTCTATATAATATATCATATATACTATATACTGTATCTATCACAGAACATCACATGATCACATCACAGATATCGCAGCAGAAGAATCATATGAAATATTGGATATACTAGGACGTCCGTGTTTTCAATACGAGCCAGTATAAAACACGGATTCCACGGTCGTGATGAATAGCCAAACCCACACCCCCAGACCCCTACGAGAGCGGCACGCAACCCTACCAATTCTAGAGTTAGGAGACCCGGACTCGACTCCTCGAGTTGGTCTCCCACTGAACTCCAGAACCCGGTTACTTGTGCTCTCCTCCTTGGGTCTATCCTAGTGCGGAAAAGTAAATAATATACATCAACGGTGACAACTTCCGCAACCTGGAAGCGCCCCAATAAAAGATTATTACATACAAGTTTTTACATGAATGAAAATGAAAAACACTCATCTCACATAAAAACCCTGGCTATTCAAACACGACGATCCAATATAACATATCCAGCAACACATAACATCACATGTCATCAACGTAAGTAAATATGCGCATCCCAATTGTCGTTGACATATAGCAACAAAACCGGCGATATCATATATTACACTTACGGTCACAGAAAAGAAAGTGTAAAACTACAACAGTTGGAATCCGCAACCTCTTTAGACATCGCATGCCTAGTCAAATGAATTCCTTAGACATCGCATGCCTAACAATTATAAACCCCGCATTTTAGTCTCATTATCGAAAACACTTTTCAATATCAAGTCGGGCAATTCAACAAGATTCCCGACATCTTGATCGAATGCTCGTCGCAAACTTCAGTAGACGGCTGCACCCCCGATACCGTCGACGAAGTGCACCAAGGCGGAACACCGCTGCCGCGAGCATCCGAACGGATGCTTTCGGCGACGGGGTTCTCCTACAGTCACTTGGTCGGGGCTATGGAGCGAGGCTGTCTATTAAGTTTATCAGCGAGTATCCGCGTACGCTACGTGATTGCGACGGACTTTTGATCGCATCAAAATTCCGTGGCAACCGATCAAGTGAGACTAAAGTGCTATGTTTATAACATTCATTCAGTTATCACATAACTTTTGTGAATTCCAATTATTGTATCCCATTCCAGATAAACAGAAAATGTTAAACTTTTCGATCGAACAGTCAAACACCCAAGTTTTCCCGATACAGCTCAACACATGAAATAAGTCTAACAACATTCAGTTCGTGCCTCAGTACCAACGGTCCAGCCGTAGAAGGGTCAAGCCAACGCCTCACATGTGGCACGCCGTACTGCCCCAAACCCGAAGGTTCAAAGGGCAGTTCAAGACGGTCACATAATCGAGTTAAGGTTTGTTGTCTTCTAGAGGGTCCATCGCGTTACTTGCACTACTTAGAACGTCGTCAAACTACGGAAAAATCCAACACTTGGAAATTTTCCGACAGGGGAAAAATTGGGTATTTATATCCGGTCGAACTTTTTAACATATTCTAAAAATTATCCGGAAAGCCACACAGACAAAATTTGATACTCCGATCGAAACACCGAATCCCCAAATCAATCCCAGAAAATTCAACTCTAGAAAAAATTTTCAAAATTTTCAAAATAATCACCACTGGAAACTAAGAATTACTGTGCAAAATAATTTAAATACTGTAGCCGTACGGCCGCGGATCCGCCGCATGAGCCTTGCTCATGCCGCGGAACCGCGGTGGGAAAGTTGAATTAGGTCCACGAAATTTACAGTAATTCTTAGAAAACCCTGCTTGATTTTCTGCATATTTTTAATGTTGAAAAATCCCAGATTTTAGAAAAAGGACAGAGAGCATTTTCCGGGTTGGGTTTCGGGTTCGTTCGGACTTCAAATTGCGTCTAGACTTCGCCTAAGGCTCTAACTAGGCTCTGATACCACTGTAGGGTTCCTAGGCATCCTTATGAGGTCTCACAAGGCATCAACCATACCAATTTCAAAAAAACGGTGCCGAGAAACCCTAGACTACGGATCGTTAGCTAGATGTTCTAGGCGAAAAGTAAACTAGTTAACACTTAACTAAGAGATACGGAAATACAACCTTTGTAGATCCGGTTCTCCACCTCCATAGCTCCGCAATGAAGTCTCCTCGCTGTCCATAACAAGTCACGAGCTCTAGCGTCGGCTTCATCGGAGAATGGACGGGCTAGGTCATCGATGTCCATGCCGAAGATGATCTACGTCGAGGCATCGCTAAATCAAGCTCCGACTTCACCAAGTCAAGAAACTTATGAAGAAAACACACTCTACTACTTGGCAAGAGGTAGAGGATGAAGAAATAGGAAGTGGGTAGACTTTAGAATTGGATTTCTCACTTGTTTTCATCAATCACCATTGATGAAGCAAGCTTCTTCAAGTGAAGATGAAGAAGAAGAAGAAGATAAATTATGATAAGTTAATTAGAAAATATAAAATAATAGAATACTTATTATAATCTTAACCTTAGTTAAGTGTAGAGAATTGACTAAGGTTGGGTTGAATGGTTAGGGTTAAGGATGAGAACAAAAAAGTCATCAAGTCAAAGCATCATGAAGCTTCAACTAAAAACAAATGAAGCCACCATTCATTTATCTTTCAATTTATTCATAATGAATAAATAAATAAGATAAGTGAATAAGTAAAACCCTAATCAACAACTTAATCTTTGTTTAATTCCTTACACTTAACCAAAAAGCATGTATCATCAAACATGATACAATCAAGTGCACAAAAGTATATCACATATACAACTTATGAACTTCAAGTGAGAAAATCCATTTAAAGTGAACCAATACTAGTTAATGCAAAGTAATATATCAAATATATAATTATGCATTAAATCATTAAATCAACACTTGATTTAACGATCCGGTCATATCGCATATAACCGACTAGTATCCAATGTATCGACTTATCGAATCAACTCTCGATTCGATAACTAGGTTATATCGCATATAACCATTCGACACATTGATCGCGAGAATAGAATACGGTATCACATACACGTATTATTCTCGGTCCCGCACATATCTCATATGCGCTCCTATTTCGTTTCGCTTGAGCCAGGAAACCTCTGTGTAGGACTCTAAAGACTCGTCAATACGCCGGCAGCAGGTGATGATCATATCAAACACCCACAAGCCGCAAGCGGTCTGCTAAACGTAACGGCCACCCGGGTATTGAGCGATCAGAAGATCGACGAGCAAGCCCGCTCACACTCCTGTGAATCCAACCAGTAACACTTCCGTACAGTCCGGTCTGATCGTCTGATATGTCGCATATCTCGCCTAGGGGTGGTAAACGTCAGACCCCAATAGCTCGATAAGTCGTGTCGATATGAGGTCTATAACATTCGAGAAACTACTGGTAACACTTACCAATAAATCTCAGCAACCCTGGCCAGGGATTTCCTGTTATAGCCAATCGAACACAGCGCAACATCAACTCCCTATACCGGGAGAGACGAATCCCCTCCTATCGCTCATTGCCTCCATGTGACTCGGGACTGTACCCAAAAACCACCGTTTTGCACGCCCTCTTGGACGTGGTAAGATGGAAATCAAAGCACAGTGGGAACCACACAAGACTCTATGACGATCTCGGGTCAACAAACTACTCTGTACCAGTGTCACCAGAGAACTGCCATCTGACGTGAGGTATAATACCATCTGGGAGTTCTCGGCGAGTCCGTCCAGTGTACCCAGTCTCTACTGAGCACCCGTATATCATCTCTGATGTCAAACACCAATGGATATGGGATCATCCATCGCCCATCTGTATGGGTCGAGAAGGTATACGCTAGTCTACTCTGGTATATCGATGCCCCGTCTCGATATACCCACGACTAGGGACCTTGAAGGATGTACTTATGGACTACCATGTCCCCACTAGTATGATCCGCATCATAATCCAGGTAGTCAAGCACACATCCTAAGGGCTTTACCAACATGTAACAGAGAGACAAACAGCATACATGTTAAGGTAAAGAGTAACCAGATAGCGTACTATCATGTCGAGCAAGAAAGTCCTCCCTATATATGTCCCAGCATCCACTACAATATACATCCTATGTATAGTAATGGCCTCTAGGGCATACATATAACTAACAGATGTGAGGCTCATAACGGATCAAGAAACTACTGATAACACTTACCAGTAAATCTCCATATCAGCCCTGGCCAGAGACTTCCAGTTATAGCCATCGAACACAGCGCAGCATCAACCTACAATACCGGGAGAGACGAAACCCCTCCTATCACTCATTGCCTCCATGTGATTCGGGACTGTACCCAAAAGCCACCGTTTTTCACGTCCTCTTGAACTTGGAAAGGTGGAAATCAAAGCACAGTGGGAATCACATAAGACTCTATGACGATCTCGGGTCTATAGACTAACCTGTACCAGTGTCATCAGAGAACTGCTATCTGACGATAGGTATAATACCATCTAGGAGTTCTCGGCGAGTCCGTTCAGTGTACCTAGTCTCCACTGAGCACCCATACACCATCTTTGATGTCAAACACCAATGGATATGGGATCATCCATCGCCCATCAAATGGGTCAAGATGCGTATACGCTAGTCTACTCTGGAGTATCGATGCCCTGTCTCGATACACTCTCGACTAGGAGCTGTTATAGGATGTACTCTTAGACTACCCTGGCCCCACTAGTATGATCTGCATCATAGTCCAAGTAGTCGAGTACATATCCTAAGGGCTTTATCAACATGTGAGAGCAAGACAGTAAATCAATACAAATCAACATATTAAGACAAAGTGAAACCAGATAGCATACTATCATGTCGAGCAAGAAAGTCCTCTCTATATATATCCAAGCATCCATTATAATATACATCATATGTACAATAATGGCCTCTAGGGCATATACATAACTAACATGTTAAACTTCAAGGATTTGAAGCGCTTGCTTCTTTGGGTTCATTCTTTTATTCAAGCGCTGTTGGGTCACGTGGGATCACGTGAGGCGACCAAAAAGTGGGAACTGCCTTTGATTTATTCCTTTTTGTTTTGTAAATACCAAGCACTATTATGGGTTCACGTGTGATCACGTGAACCAATCTTAATTATTCTCTTTTGTTCGTCAAAGGCGCTCACATGGGAGCATGTGATCGGCTATTATCATGCTGGGTGCCAATCCTTTTACGTGCATGGAGATCCTGAGTTTTGAGACCTTCAAGCCCACTGTTTTATGAGAATTGGATTCTTTAAGACTTAGTTTTTCTCTTAGGTTTGGGATCTGTATGACAGAATTTCCCCGTTGAGAATTAAATTCTTAATTTGTGGGGAGATCTGCTTCTGCAGATCTTTTACCTTAAGGGAGAACTAAGTTCTCATATGAAGGGTTAAACCCTTGTTTCATTAGAGGAATTAAATTCCTAGGAATTAAATTTCTATATAATTTTTGGGAGAATTAAATTCTCTGAACTTAGATCTCTCTCTAGGTTTTGGATCTGCATGGAAAAATCTCCCCGATGAGAATTAAATTCTCAACCTGTGGACCAGAGGAAGAACTAAGTTCTTTTTGGAAGAGTTAAACTCTTATGGAGGTGAAAAGGAGATGAGATATTCTCTGTATTTTGTTCCTTCTCTTACCTAGAGTTTCTTTTTCTCTTTTCCTCTCTGGAGAATTAAATTCTCTTTTCCTTTAAGCTTACGAAGGGTTTCTCTCTCTCTTTTTTTATCTTCTTCTTTTCTCTGTCTCTCCTCATTTTTCTGTCCCTCTGCTCTTATTTATAGGAGAAAGAAAAGAATCAATTTGTTCAGAAAATCTCTCATTGAGAGATCATGACTGATTTCGTGATCTTTTAGATCAGTAGGTGAATTTTATTCACCGTTGGATTTTTAATCCAAAGGCTCGCTGTTTAACAGAAAAGATTTCTTGTTTGTTTAACAAGATTGTGAATATCATGTTAACTTTAACAAGATTAGAGTTTTATTCTATCAAATCTTTTTAGTTTAACAAGATCACAAATATATTTTCTTAATATGGATATCTTGTTAACATAGAATTTTATTCTTGTTATAAGATTAGAAAAATATTTTCCTATGATAGATTTTTATTCTATCAAATGATCACCACTGAATTTTTGATCCAAGGGTCCTCTGTTTAACAGAGGAGATCTTTCTAGTTTAAGAAAGATCAAGAAAATATTTCCCAAATAGAATTTAATTCTAGAATTTGATGGGAACATTTTAAATTAGGGTGCTCACATGCTTTGCATGTGAGAGGTAAGAGAACTCATGTGTTTAACACGTGACCCCTGCTGTGGGGTTTAGCCTGTTTATGTTCAGCGTGTTCACATGTTTAACACGTGAGGCATGTTTGGCCATTGGTGATTTATGTTCAGCACTTATATGTTTTGCATATGAGCGCTCACGTGTTTTACACGTGAGGCCTGTTTGGCCATTAAGTTTATTTTATTCTGAGCTCATACGCTTTGCATATGAGCGCTCACGTGTTTTACACGTGAGGCCTGTTTGGCCATTAATTGTTTTATTCTCAGTGCTCATATGCTTTGCATATGAGCGCCCACGTATTTAACACGTGAGGCCAAATTTTGAGGACTCTCCCCCTTTTTATAAGGGAACAAGTAACTCTTGGCCGAAAATTTTGGCGGAAACATACACAATGCAAAGGAAATTAATTAGCCAATTTCAATTTACAGGCTGTTCCCGCCAAAAATTTCTGCGCAGAAGAGTCCAAGGTATCAAATGGCAGCGATACGCTTAAGGAAATGCGAACCAGTATATTCCGGCCTGTATTTTGATAAACTCCCAAAGGAGGAACTATTAAATTCTGATGATATTGGAAGTATTTCGAAAAACCCTTCGATTTGATATATTATGGGCTTCATAATTCATCCGGGATCAAAAGTTATGAGCAAATGTGCTATGCGCTGTTCCCTGATTAAAAATCAGGAATTATCTCAATGAGGTATCACGTGCTCACACGTGACCAATGGTCACGTGTTGACACGTGATGGTTAAAGCAGCGGCAAAGGATAGAGCGCAGAAGAGGAGCCCATTCAGGGGGTCACGTGCTCGCACGTGACCGGGGGCCACGTGCTCGCACGTGACCAAAGGTCACGTGGCAACACGTGACTGGCTGTAAAAGCCTTGCTGTTCAACAGAATTAAATTCTGAAAAAGATCATTTAAATCTTTCCAAATAGAATTAAAATACTAAATTTCTCTAAATCTTTCCAAATAGAAAAGGATTATGGGGACCGTTGGATTAAAGATCCAAGGGTGATTAAAAATCACCAATTTATTGAAAAATCTTAAACAAGGAAAGATCTCCCTAAATCTCACCGAAATAACAAACAGAATATCTTTGGATTTAAAATTCAACGGTGAATAAAATTCATTGTGTGATCTAAAGGATCATATTAATTATGAAATCAAATAAAATCTTTCAATGAAAGATTTGCTAAGCAAATTGATTCTTTTCCTTCTCCTATAAATAGGAGCCAAGAAGAGAAGAGAAGGGATCTACCTTTTGGAGAGAAAAACAGAGAGAGGAGAATTTAATTCTCAAGAGGGAAGAAAAGAAAGGAGAATTTAATTCTCAACAAAGAAAACCCTAGACGAGAAAAAAAGGGAATCAAAACTTCAAACAGAGAATTTAATTCTCAAAATCCAAGAGTTTAACTCTTATACAAAAAAGAACTTAGTTCTTCTTCTGGTTGAAGATCTGCACAGAGCACATCTCCCCATAAGTTGAGAATTTAATTCTCATCGGGTCAAGATCCTGCCATGCAGATCCTAAACTTAGAAGGGGAATTGAGTTTTGAGAATTTAATTCTCCTAAAACAAAACTAGGGTTTAAACCTAATCAAGAATTTAATTCTTTTACATATCTGGAAATTTAATTCCTTTAAAAAGAAATCAGGGTTTTATCCTAAATAAGAATTCAATTCTTTCACAATAGGAATTTAATTCCTCCAAAACAAAATTAGGGTTTAACCCTACAGAGAATTTAATTCTTAAAAAAGAGACTTGAAAGATCTCCATGCATGCAAAAGAACTAGGGTACGTGCCCCCACGTGACCCTTGAAAAGATCCCTGAAGAAAAGAAGCTTTGAGGCAATGCCTCACGTGCTCCCACGTGACTCCCAAAAATGCAGAAAGAAAAAAACAAAAGAAAAGAAGCTTTGGGTGCTCTCACGTGTCCCCACGTGACCTCTCAGCAAGTGCTGTAATTATCGATGCATAAATCCCCATCACGTGCCAACACGTGATGCTCTAAAATAAAGATGAAAAGTGTTTAACACTTACTCGCAGATTTGAGGATAAAACAAAAGGAGATCTGGCTCCACATTTACGGCGCCCTCACGTGTCCCCACGTGACCCCTGACAAATCCCTTTAATATCCAATAGATGGATGCCTATCACGTGCCCACATGTGATGGCCAAGAAATGAAAAGTGTTCAACACTTAATGGCAGAACGAAAAAAAGAGATCTGGTTCCACCTCTGGGCGCCCTCACGTGTCCCCACGTGACCCTTTGTTTCTTTAGTGTTTAACACTAATTCGAGAACTTTACTCTTAGTGTTTAACCACTAACTTGAGAACCCCATTTCCAGTGTTTAACACTGTTGCTTTTTAGTGTTTAACACTAATTTGAGAGTTTTACCTCCAGTGTTTAACACTGTTGTTCTCTAGTGTTTAACACTACTTTTAGCCAAATTGGCTAATTTTCCAGAGGCAAAAGGCCCTCCTCCAAATGAATCTCAAAATTAAGGAAATCAAAGACAAAATATCGTCAGAACCCCCAAACCTCTGTTTAGCACTGCTGAATGATGAGGGGCTGAACCCAGACAAATGTCTAATGGCCCAAAGGGCCAATATTTCAAACATAATTGGACTTAGCCCAAACTGGCCATAAGTCCTCAAATCATCTTGAACTGAGCACATCTGCTCTTTCAACCAACTCATTGGTTCAAGGGTACATCTCTGAACTTCTCTGATATTTGTCGTTGTAATCCTTCAACGTCTTCAGAGAGGTGATGGGTCCCGACAACCACACATTAATACGGACTGTGGGGTCCTTAAACTCATGGACTAATGCGTCCTTAAACTAACATTTGTCCCCAAAATGGGAATGATGGACCACCATGTCCCTAAACTGGAGATGGATCACCATGTCCCTAAATTGGTATTGGACCACAATGTCCCTAAACTGACAATGGACCACTATGTCCCTAAACTGGAACAATAGAGCCCCAAATGCTCTTTTGTCGGATCTAAACGATCCTGTTTAAGTTGATCTTAGCCTCAAATATGGCTAACGTGTCCTTAAACCTTCAAACAGACTTTAGTCTCAAATTGGACTATAAATCCCCCAATCAACTTTGGTTCAAGGGTACATCTCTGAACTCCTCTGACATCTGTCGTTGTAATCCTTCAACGTCGTCAGAGAGGTAATGGATCCCGACGTCCATACATTCAATGGACCACTATGTCCCTAAACTGGAACAGTAGAGCCCAAACGCTCTTTTGTCGGATCTAAACGATCCCGTTAAGTTGATCTTAGTCTCAAATTAGACTAACGTATCCTTAACAAACGTTTGAGTTGATCTTAGCCTCAAATATGGCTAATGTATCCTCAAACCAAAACCCCAAATCCAAATCTAAGAAGATACGGATTTGGACTAATCCACGTCCTGCGGGCGACAACATAACTTAGTCTTCGTATACAATCCACGGGCAACCAAATACAAAACAAACACCCACGACACGAAGTGACCAGCTGGAGAAGGAGAAAGTTGTTACCGCGATGCGGTAGCGTAATTAACTGCAGGGGCTTGCGCCTGCAGGGAAGAGCGTCCCCACAATCAAAAACCCCTCAAACGAGGGGGAATCTGACGAAGTCTGCTACATCGGCCGCATCCGTTTAAACCTCCGATACACGGTTCCATAAATCAACTTGGCATCTTCGGAGAGATGGACAGATAGCACCAATTAGCATCTGCCCCGAATTTCAGGCAAGACGTACGTCGTGCCGTCTTTCGGAGGGGAACACGGGCGTATTACGCCATCTATACAAGATCCCCCGGTAGATGTGTTCCCCTCCGAAAGACGGCGCAAGACAGAGACGTCTTGCCTGAAATTCGGGGTAGATGCTAATAGGTGCTATCCGTCCACCTCCCCGAAAATGCCAAGTTGATTTATGACACCATGTATCGGAGGTTTAGACGCATGCGGGCGATGTAGCAGACTTCGTCAGATTCCCCCTCGTTCGAGGGGTTTTTGATTGTGGAGACGCCCTTCCCTGCAGGCGCAAGCCCCTGCAGTTAATTACTCTACCGCATCGCGGTAACAACTTTCTCCTTCTCCAAATGGTCACTTTGTGTCGTGGGTGTTTGTTTTGTTTTTGGTTTCCCGTGGATTGTATACGGAGACTAATTTATGTTGTCGCCCGTAGGACGTGGATTAGTCCAAATCCGTATTTTCTTAGATTTGGGTTTGTGGTTTTGGTTTAAGGATACGTTAGCCATAATTGAGGCTAAGATCAACTTAAACGTTAGTTAAGAATACGTTAGTCTAATTTGAGACTAAGATCGACTTAACGGGATCATTTAGATCCAACAAAAGAGCATTTGGGCTCTATTGTTTAGTTTAGAGACATTGCGATCGATTGCCAGTTTAGGGACATGGTGGTCCAACATTCCCATTTTGGGGACGAATATTAGTTTAAGGACATTTCGGTCCAACATTCCCATTTTAGGGACGAATATTAGTTTAAGGACATTTCGGTCCATGAGTTTAAGGACCCACAGTCCGTAGCAATGTATGGTTGTCGGGACCCGTCACCTCTCTGACGACGTTGAAGGATTACAACGACAAATATCAGAGGAGTTCAGAGATGTACCCTTGAACCGGGTGTAAATTGATTTGGGAAAGCAATTGTGCTCAGTTCAATTTAAATTAAGGACTTATGGCCAGAATTGGGCTAAGTCCATTTGAAAATGTTCAACATTTTATTTATATTTGGCTTGTTAGGCCTCTGTTTGGGCTCTGCCCTTTTTAAACAATGCATAGCATTTTATTTAAATGCATGTCATTTACCTTTTAATTGGGCTCTGCCATCTTTTAATAATGCACAGCATTTGTTTTGGTCTGTTAGACCTTTTAATTGGGCTCTGCCCCTTTTTAATAATGCACAGCATTTATTTTTTTGACGATGAGCTACGTGGCCTATCAGACGCTCTGCGCCAATCAAAGAGCACAAAGCGCCAGCACATGTGGAGGTGACACGTGTCACGCTCAGCTGAGCGCAAGTCTGTTAGCGCAGTGCGCTGCGCCAGTGCGCTGCGCCAGTGTGCTGCTGACACGTGGCGCGCTCTGGTGCAGTGCGCCAATCCAAGAGCGCAGCGCTCTGTTTTCAGGAGCGCAAGGCGCAGATTGACATGTGGCACTCTTTGGTGACTTGGGCCAGTCCAAGGAGCGCAACAGTGCAAATTAAGAGTGCAGGGCACTGTTCAATAGCGCAAAGCGCATCTTGATCAAATTTAGATAAAAAAAAAGAATCTTTTCGGTTCTAAAGAGGTTCTACCTCAAGATTCAAGAACCAATGGTTCATCAAAAGGCTGTGCCTTTATATAGATCAGAAGATCTAGGGATGAAGTAAATTACTTCTTTAATTTTTTGTGATTGGATCTTTTTTTTGATCTTTTTTCTTTTTTGATCTTTTTTCCTCTTTTGTGATGAAGATCTTGATCTTGTTCTTAGATCTTTGATCTTTTTAGAAGAAATTCTTCTTTTTATGAGATGTTTTCATCTCTGTTTTTCCAAGAAATTTTCTTTTACCTTGAAGAAGATGATCTTCTAGATTCTTTCAGAGTTCTCTCCTTTTTCTATTTCTCTCTGTATATGTGTGACTTGGAGTCTAGGGGCCTTTATATAGGATCAATTGGTTTGTTGAGTTAGTTACAGAGATTTTTCTCTGATTGATCTGGGGATATTTCCCCACCGTTGGATCTTTGATCCTAAGGCCTCTGTTTTACAGAAGATAATCTTCTTATTTTAATAAGATTAAAAAGATCTTTCTAGAATTTTAATTCTGATTAATTAAATAATTCATTATTTAAGTTTTAATGCTGGCACAGTTGGCGCAAGTGCACCTGCGCTTGACACGTGTCGCGCAGCGCAGAGCGCAAGTTATTTTAAGCGTTGCTTCCTTTATTTTTAAAGTTTAAATTTTAAAACAGAGCCTTGCTCTGATTGGGGTGCGCTGCCTTGGGCGCAGTACCTCTTGCGCTGGCGTGTCTGTTTTTGACACGTGGCACTCTGCGCGCAGCGCAAAAGATCTGAAGCGTTGTTTCACCTTTTGAATTTGAAATTCAAGCAGAGCTTTGCTCTGATTGGGGAAACAAATGCCCCCCACCATTGCGCACACGTGAGTGCAGTGGTGGCAAGATCCAGACCGTTGGATCAACTCAGGAGTTGAAGGGGCGCTTAAGCGCCTATAAATAGGACCCTTGGTCCTCAGCAGATGATTATCATCTTCAAGATTTTTATTTTCTTCAGAGGCTTGCTCTCATTTTCAAGAACTCCAGAGCCTTGCTCTCATTTTCAGAGTTAGAACTTTAGAAAAATTTTAGGTAAAAATTAATTTAAATTAAATTAATCTTAATTAATAGAGCCTTTTTCTTATAGATCTTTTGATCTAAAGAAATCCCCTTTGGGGTTTCACAAACAGAGCTTTGCTCTCAAGAATTTATTCCAGGGTTTCTTAACCCATGAACAGAGCTTTGCTCTCTGACAAAACATAGATCTTTTGATCTAAAGATGATGAACTCTTAAGAGTTCTTCATGGATCTTTAAGATCCCACACTTTAATTAATTTTTTTTTTAGAAATTAATTTTTTCTTTGATGGATTTTTCCATCATTAATACAGAGCTAGGCTCTTTTAAGGAATTTTATTCCCTTGTGACCAGAGTTTGACAAGTGTCACTCTGTGACAAAGTTTTGCTCTGAAAAGGGAGATTTTCTCCTTGTCTTAAGAGATTTCTCATTTAATGGGAATATTCTTTTGAGGATCTCCTCATTAATTGACAGTCCCATCCAATGATGAGGCTGTCTTATTAACTGATGCATTGTCATCTGGATTTTGTGGGTCCCCCTTTGGTCCCCTTTTCATTGCATTGCAGTATGGTATAAATTTTAAAGTACCAAGCGTGGGAATTTTTAAAATTAACTTATGATGCTGATAACTGAATTTCGCTTTTTCTTGCAGGCACCATGTCTGCTGATCTTTCATTCCCATTCTTCCGCTCAGAGGGAGGATTCCCTGAGGCGCCGGTGGACCGGGAGGTTCTCGCTCTCATTAAGGATCACGACCCGGAGTATAAGAACCTTCATCTATGGGGCAGATGGTACAGTGAAATCATCAAGGGTCGCCGAAGCTTCTCCTGTGCGACGCCGTCAGAGCCAATCTCGTCGATCCCATATGCGGATGCACCCCCGGTGAACTATGCCATGGAGGTTGTAAATTGGAACTCGGAGGATCTCCTTCAACCTTCGATTGCTGCCATCCCCGTGCAGCCGCCGGCAGCCATGGACATTCTGGGGCGGCGCATATGCCAGGGTGAAGCGCGCCCTTGGGGACAACCTTACAACATTGGATTAACCCCTCAACAATCGGCCGGGTATTTGCAGTGGGCTAGGTATATCCTGTCAGCGAAGAAGACGCATCTGATGAAGATTGGTCTGTACCCTGCAGTCTACGCCTCACTGTTCGAGTATCCCATTCCTCCGACGTGGTGGGTTAAGGCATTCGTGGAACAATGGAACATCCCCATCCATTCCTTTCTTTTGACAGACAGGGAAGTCTCCATCCCCCTGGAAGAGTTTGCTGAGATTTTCGGTTTGCCGGTGAGGGGGAGCATTATGAAGAGTTACTTCCTCCTGACGAATATGTCTTCGCCACCAAGCCACTGGTAATGGGCCTAACGCCGGAGAATGCTATTCAGCACCAGTTTCCGAGCCTGGTGAAGGTGCTGAATATGTATGAAAGCCTCTATCTGGAATCGGGAGGCCGGGGAGTTAGTTTTGCAGACTTCATCGCCCGCTTTGTTCGACCGGAGATTCTATCACAACGGGGCGAAAAATTCGCCAAGCTCGACGACCCCTTCGGCATGGGCTTAGATCGTCGACCAGCACTGGAAGCCGATCAAAATGGTTTTTATCTTCCCGATGCTGCTACCATCCCCTTATCGGAAATTGCCGCTCCGGGCATCGACGAGGAGACCTTTTTTCTGAGGTTTTTGGAGCTATGGCTATGCTGGTTCGCGCTACCCATGCACCCGCGCTATATGAGGCCGTCCGTCTTCTACCCAGCGCACCGGATGGTGGCTGGTATACAATTATCGATTGGAATTGCTGGGTTGGCCCACCTGTACCATGGACTCAGCGTGGCGGCGGACGCGAATGAACCAGGGGTGCAACCTGCCAATTTCCCGATGTACTATTTTACTTCATGGATGGAAATGCATGTGCTTGGGGTATTTGGAGTTCATAAAAGACCCTCGCTTTACGAGAAGTACAGATTCCTAAGAATTATGCGGCTGATCGGCGCCTCTATTGTGAATCCGTCTCCGCGGAAGGCTAGGGGGTTGCTTCTTCGTCCGCGCACAGTCGGAGCGAGCATTTCTTTCATGGACAAGGTCATGACCATCGGCCCGGAGACTTCCAAGGCGGTGTTGGCGTTGCGTGATGGTTTCAAGGACGGGGCCTCCATATTGAAAGCCCGGGAGATCCTACCTTTATACTCCATCCGTCCGGGCTTCCTTGTGTTCAGACAGAATGATTTGGCGCTTTTTATGAGATACAACCCCCATCGCTTCGCCCAACAGTTAAGTTATAACCAAGGGGTCCCACTGGAGGCATTTTTGGAAGAGCCTGCGGCCACCAAGGAGGGGATACGGAATGCATTACATCACTTCATGCGGCTGAACACGGGCTCCCACTTCTTCATCAGCGAGCCGACTTGCATTCCAAGGGCCCTCAATGTATATGGGGCCTGGTATCAGCACGCGATGGGTGATGTTATCCGGGAAGAAAAGCGGCTGCAGATTGACCGCAAGGGTGCGCCCCCGGCCAGCGATCGTAACGTTCCCCTAAAGCGAAGGACCCCTGTCCCTCCTCCACTAAGAGGAGATGCTGGAGATGAGCCTCCACGTGTGCTAAGCCCCACACGTGGATTGCCCCATGATACAGTGGAAGTGCCCCCAACGCCCCGTGCTCCGGTGGAGACGGTGAATGTAGTTTTGCCTGAATCCGGCGTGGGCTCGGACATTGGGACTCGCCGTCCCAAGGTGCCCACGAACCGCAAATAGATTTTGGGTGCCCCCGGGGCTCGCGTGCAGAAGAGAAAGAAGAAGTCGATCCTCTCTGCTAACGTTGTGTTCGGTCAGGAACCTCATGCTCCTTATAGCGAGGGCTTGGGTGAGTACGGGACTAACGAGGGATTATTTATGCCGCCAGACGACACTGATATGGCAGCCACCATCGCAGCTTCAGAGTGATTGGCAAGACGCGATGCGTGGTTAACCAAACTTGCGCAATCGGGTAATCTCTAGTTGTATTTTTTCGTCATTGCATCGTAACTCTATCATTTTTTTTTGACTAACGCTTTTCCTTCTTTTAACAGGCATTTCTACCGAAGAAGCTATCGCTGCTTCCCTCAAAACTGTCCAGGAGGAGGAACGACTCAGAGGGTCCCTAGGCCTTGGTAAGTTTCGGTTCACTATGCCTTTCCTTCCATTTCGTATGAGTGATCTGACCCCCTCTTTGTCTTATCACAGGGACCGCAAGACTTATCTCGCAAACTGATGCGGGAATTCTCTCCGGGCCAGCTACCGATGTTCCGGCCTCTTCGGAATTGCCGCAAGAGCCCCAACTCAAAAAGCTGATGATGGATGCCTTGAAGGCTCTGGAGGCAACTCTGAATGCGGACGACGACGCCTTGCTGAAGGAGGCTTCCAAGAGGTCCGTTGTGACGGCCCGAGAGGAGAGAAAGCGCTTGAGGCGCGCAGCGAAGGAGCCTAGCGCTGCTTTGGCCGTGGGAGCGGGCCCAAGCTCTCCCGCTGCTACTCCTTCCGAGGAGCCGCCGGTCGCCTTGTCTAGTGCTCACAGACGGGCGGCGCGTGCAGCTCGGGATGCCAACGATCAATCCACCTCAGGTAATGTGTTTTTTGAGACTTTGTTGCAAGAGTTGTAGAATTATCGGTTCTTATACATCTTGTCCTGCAGGGCCATGTCCAACCGAAGGAGCGGCGGAAACCGTCGAGCCTGAGGCGACGGTAAAGAAGGTAGCAGCCGAAACCGAGGCGACGGTAGGCGGTGCAGCCGTAGTTGCCAGGCCCGAGCTAGTGGCTGACGAGACAGTCATGCTTACTGTGCCCGAGAAGGTTGCCAATGCCGAGCCCGAGGGGGCGGCAGGTGAGACGGCTCTTACGGTTGAGCCTGAGGCAGTAGCGGATGGAGCGGCTGCGACCGATGAACTTATGACAGTGGTGGACGAAACGGTCGCGACCGCTGAGCCCGAGGGGGTAGCGGGTGAGACGGGCATGATCGCTGAGGACGAGACGGCCGCTCTTTCTCAAGAGTCGGGTGCTGCTCCGATCATCGCTCTCCCTGCTTACGGTTCCTTGTCGTCTTCTGGCGTCGCGAGCGTGACGATGGCTCCTGTAGAGTCGGGCGATGAGGCAACGAGAGGTGAGACCGTCTCAATGGAAGAGGAAGACGCCGCCGTTACATCAAGTAACGCCTTCGTTAGGGCTCTGGCCGACGAATTCAGGTAAATCTTGGGTCACCGCCCTTCTTTTTTTTATTCTGCAATCTTTCCTAATAAAGTTTATCTTGTTTTTAACGCAGGTGCGGCTAGTGTTGATGTCGCGCTGTTCGAGACAGCGCCGCTAGTTACCGCCCTGACGGTGACCACCCCTCTGCCTTCTCTCGCACCATC
This sequence comes from Agapanthus africanus, assembly GCA_030015575.1. NCBI lineage: Eukaryota > Viridiplantae > Streptophyta > Magnoliopsida > Asparagales > Amaryllidaceae > Agapanthus > Agapanthus africanus. The sequence continues at coordinate 399,820,982 of CM057349.1, read as the reverse complement.
GCAAATGCTGGAAGGTATGGATTTGTGACCCACCAGTCTTATCTTGGCTGCATAATTTATGTACTGACGTTATACCATTGCGTCTTTGCAGGAGTGCTTTTTGATCACCTGTACCAGGTGCTGCACCCACACTTCTCCTTCCTGTCGGAACTTGCTTCCTCCAGTGGCGCTAGTGAGTATAGTTTTCAATTAATGCCCTTTCTTTTTTCAAATAATGGAATTATTTCTGATTCTTCGTTGCCCTGATTGCAGTACTACAGATCGAGGGAGGAGATGTAAGATCAGTCGCGCCACCGGTCCTCCCGGCTTTGCCACCTGCTGCAGCTGGTATAGTAGATTCCGTCATTGATGACCTTTCTATATTTCTTGAACCGTCATTTGATTGTGTTTTATTTTTCAGCTGTCGTTCCGATTCCGGCCCTCTTCGAGTCTCGCATCATGATGTCGGCAGGCCCATTCTCCAGACGTCCATCCTCAAAGGGTGCTGCGATGAGTCTGAGTATGCTAAGCGGATGCGTCGAGGAGCTTGACGCAAACGCTCCCACATCTGCCGCAAATTTTGCTGCCAAGGTTAATCCGATACTGGCGACGCTTGTAAATTTCTATAATGAAGGTGCCTTCGAGTCTTGGGTTAACCACTGCAAGGAGATCGAGGCCCGCCTGCATCAGCTGGAGCTTATGCGCCCTGCCCCCGAGGTTTTGGCCACGAGTACTCAACGGGCGGCATGGATCGAGCAGAGCGCTTATTACTTCCGCCATCTGGAACAAGAAGCGGCTTTAAGGCGAAGGGAATGCCAAGAGACCTCAAGCGAGTCTGCTCGACTGTGTGCTGAGGTCGAGACGAACGCTGCCCGGGTGAAAGCTATCTTTGAGGGCCTTCTGCAAAGTATTTCTGATGGGCTACACTGAAGCAGAAGCTCGATGCCGTTGAGCGTGATGCCCAATGTCGCAAAGCAGCTCAGCGAGCCGTTGAAGAACAGCTTTCATCCTACTTGCAGCAGCGAGCCCAGGTGGAAGCAGAGTTGGCCGCGGCAGCCGATCAGGAGAAGGCGCTGAAGGGAGTGCGAGAGCAATTGATGGGACTACTTAAGACACTTCCTTCTCAGTAGCTGCCTTTGTATCAATTATACACTTGTAATCTTTGAATAATATGTATCCATTCTTTATTCTTTTATACGATTCGCCTTGTACTTAATTGAATTCATGAATAAAGATACACACATTTTTTTTTTACAATGCCTTGTTTCATCTATGCGCTTTCCCCCTTCTTTTATTATCAGTATGTTACTTTAGTAAATATGGTCGACAGATGATAAAGCGAGCATCCTGTATTGGCTTCTTCAAGAGGTAGTGATGGCTTAGGAGGCCAGATCTGCTGCCTAAGATTTTTCAACTTTATGAGCCGTGAGGGTCTCACAAAGACTTTTTTTCCCTACGGATCGAGAGGATCTCGTAGGTTTATTTTCTCCTTAGGAATCGTGAGGATTCCTAAGTGCGTTTTCTCTTATAAGTCGTAAGGATTTTATAAGAGAATTTTCCCTCTTACGAGTCGAGAGAACCCGTAAGCGGTTGTTTTCCTCCTTGTCGAGATTCGACTTTGGAGAGTGTGACCCGTGAATAGTATGCAAGAGTCCATTTTGGACCAACTTGGAGGGTCCCAGTGCTTAGGAAACAGGTTTTTTAATCCCCGCTGCCTAAGGCATTATCTCACAAGCCGAGACGAATCGAGAAGTTCACACAAAGACACTAATTTCCTCACGAATCAAGACGAATCGAGCAGTTCTCACAAGAATATCCTAACGTCACAGTTAACCTCTACTCTTTACGACAGAGGTCCGTTAGGGTCTGTGGTACTAGGGTTTTGTCCATTGTACCGTCGCATTGGCTGATGTATCCCTCGATAGGAAATCTTGCCGTTTGAGTAACCTTACGACTGTCGTGTCTCTGATCCCTTCGGGGGCTGGACAAGACGTCTTCAAGCAATCCTCCTAGGCAGTTTGACCGTCGGAAGAGCAAGCGTTAGGAATTTTGCCATGCCGCTCTTTACTTGAGGTTAGGCTCATTTTGGAGAGCCCCGATGAGTCATAACCACTCCGCGTTGGTGTGAGATGATCTCCGATAGTCTTTCAGGTTTTATATGAGTTACCGTCAAGACCCTGAAGCTAGGAATTTGTCCTTCGTTTTGTTTGCTTTGTCACGTCCGAATCCTGTTGGAGGAAGAATGTTGTCGTGACATCTCGTCTGCTGTATCGATATGAACGTCGAGGTGGTGATCACTCTATACTGGTGTGAGATGATTTTCGATGGTCTTTCCGGTTGTATATGAGTTACCATCAAGACCCTGAAGCTAGGAATTTGGCCTTCGCTTTGTTTGCTTTGTCACGTCCGAATCCTATTGGAGGAAGAACGCTGTCGTGACATCTCGTCTGCTGTATCGAGACGAACGTCGAGGTGGTGACCACTCCGCGCTGGTGCGAGATGATCTCTGATTGTCTTTCATGCTTTATATGAGTTGCCGTCAAGACTTGGCTCCGTTGTTTGATGGAGCATGGGGAGGGAAGATGTGTTTCTTTCTTTGTTTGTGCCCCTGGATTGTATACAGGGATTGCTATGATATCGCCTGTAGGGCATAAATTTTATATATATATTTTTTATTTTATTTCTTTCCACAATGCTCTATCATTTCAGCTTTTATATCGCGAAGGTCGCAATTGCCCAATCATTTCGGCTGTTTTTTCGCGGTGCCCCATCATTTCGGCTATTTATTTTATTTTCACTCGCTGCTTTTTATTGCGAGTTGCCCAATCATTTCGGCTATTTTGCATGCATACATTTTTACTTGCTGATTTTGTTGCAAGTTGCCCCATCATTTCGGCTATTTCGTATGCATGTATGGCTTGCTGGCTTTTCGCCGCAAGCTTGGGATTAGACACCGATTTCGGCATCAGCACAGCTACAACTGGGATATTGCCAGGAGCGAATTATCATTTGCCTCTGTCAATGTTGAACAAAGGTGGCTTAGTAAACAGGGTTAGGATCCTGTCGACTAAGGCTTTTGACTTCATGAGCCATAAGGGTCTCACAAAGGTATTTCTCCCTACAAGTCGTGAGGATCTCGTAGGTGTGTTTTCTCCTTAGGAATCGTAAGGATTCCTAAGTGCATGTTCCCCTGTAAGTCGTAAGGATCTGACAAAAGGGTTTTATCCTTAAAAGTCGAGAGGACTTACAAGGGTTGTTCACCATATGGACATATCCCTAGTCACGGATGGGACTTGGTTAGGGAAATTTTTATTCGTGCCCGTGGATTGTATACAAGGGTCAGTATTGAGCCGCTTGTAGGGAAATATCGAAAGTTGTGGGGGTTGCTTAAGAACAGGTTCAGGTCTCTGTAACTTAAGACTTTCAAATCTTATGAGCCGTGAGGGTCCCATAAGACAGTTCTCCTTACGAGTCGTGAGGATCCCGCAAGTGTAATTTCTCCTTAGGAATCGTGAGGATCCCTAAGTGTATTGTTCCCTTGTGAGTCGTAAGGATCTCACGCGGGTGGTTTCTCCTTACAAGGTCGAGAGGACCTTGCAAGTGTCTTTTAACGAGATTGCGCCCTTCCGGGTTTTCACAAGCATTCGCCGGTAGCCCTGCTATTTTTACTCACGGAGCCCTTTCGGGTTTTCATCCGTGCCCATTTTGCTTATGGACATACCGTTTTTTTTTATTCTCTTTTTTTTATTCTTTTTATATAACGAGATCGCGCCTTTTCGGGTTTTCACAAGCACTCGCTGGTAGCCCTGCTGTTTTTACTCACGGAGCCCTTTCGGGTTTTCATCCGTGCCCTTTTTGCTTATGGGCATACCGATTTTATTATTTTTTTATTCTTTTTTTTTATATATCGGCTTTGGAATGTTGCAATCCACCGTAGTTTATCGACATCTCGGTCAACAGCTAGTTTTAGGATGTAGTGGTCCGTCATTAGTTTAAGGACGTTTCGGTCCATTGTTGAAGAAGGTCGGTTACTACTTATAGAGTTTGGGCTTAGAAAGATAGAGAGCGGACATAGTCGTCGTCATCTATCATTGACCTAGGCTGTAACTCATTAAACGTAGTATTTCTTTAGGAAGCGACCGTTTATCGGCCTGAAAAGTCTTTCACCGTGCATATCCATGAGTAGATAGGCTCCACCCTGGTAGACCTTGTCTATGACGTACGGGCCTTCATAGTTCGGCTCGAATTTTCCCCGCTTGGCGTGATTGGGGATCATAGGTCTTTTGACCACTAGCACGAGTTCGCCTTGGCGAAATGTCCTCGGCCTGGTCAATCTTTCATATGAGCGCGTCATCTTTACTTTATAAGCCTCCAGATTTTGTTGCGCTATGAGCCGGGTTTCATCAAGGGAATCAAGCTCCTCAAGCCGAAGGTGAGCATTTTCTTCGTCCGTCAACTCGTAGTGGACCGCCACTCGTAGAGAGGGTAATTCTATTTCGAGGGGGAGTACTGCTTCTGTACCGAATACCAACGCATACGGCGTTGTGTTCGTGGTCGTCTTGAACGTAGTTCGATACGCCCAGAGAGTTTCTTGCAGTCTCTCATGCCAGTCCTTCTTATTTCGGGACACCGTCTTCTTCACGATTTTCGTTAAGGTCTTGTTGAAAGCCTCAGCTAGACCGTTAGCTCAGGGATTATAAACTAAGGAATGTCTCCAGTCTATGTTGTGTTGTTGCGCGAAGCGGCTGATCTTGTGGCTTCTATAGGCTGGCCCGTTATCGGAGATGATCCGTCGCGGAGTTCCAAACCGATAAATGACGTGCGTCTTGAAGAAATGGAAGATATTCTCCGTCTTCACTTCCCTCAGCGGTACTACTTCTGCCCATTTGGAGAAGTAGTCAGTCGTCGCCAAAATGAATCGATGTCCCCTGGACGATGCTGGTTCGATGGGGCCGATTACGTCAGTCCCCCACATTTCGAACGGCCAGCTAGCTACTGTTGGATGTAGAGGATTTGGGTGCTGATGGATAAAGTCCCCATGAATCTGGCATGAGTGGCATTGCTTCGCATATTCGAGGCAGTCCTGAATCATCATGGGCCAATAGTAGCCCATCCGTTTAATCTTCAACTTCATCTTCGTGCCTGCTTGGTGAGAACCGCAGAGTCCGTCGTGAACTTCCTGAACGACTCTTTTCACCTCTTCAGGTCCCAGACATCTCAACCACAGAGAATCAAACGACCTCTTGAACAGAGTATCATTGACGAAGGCGAAAGACAGAGCTCGTTTCATAAGCTGATGCCTTGAGGACGCATCTTCAGGTGTTCGACGGGATTTGAAGTAGTCTATAAAGGTTTCTCTCCAATCCTCAGCCTTTTCCTGGTCTTTTATTTGCATAGCCATTTGCTCAGTCGCTCCCTTTTCTTCGGATGATTCCGGAGATATTTCTGCTGGGGTAAGCACCCGACGGCTTTGTACCACGATTCTTACGTCATCGAAGTTCTCGTCGACCAGTTCTTTAGCGAGCTTAGCTAGTGCATCTGCTTTACTATTTTCCGTGCGCGGTATGCTTTCCAGCATGTAGGAGGGGATTTAAGTCAGCAATTGCTGTACTCTCTCACCATATTTTACCAGTTCGGGTTTGCACGTTTGGTAGTCGCCATTTACTTGACTGACGACCAGTTGAGAGTCTCCATATATGATGAGGTTTTCAATTCCCATGTCGATGGCGATCTCGAGGCCTGCTATCAAAGCTTCGTATTCGGCTTCATTATTCGTCCTCGCCTCTGTTAAGGAGAAACCAAAGCGCATTATCCCTCCTTGTGGAGTTACGAAGATGAGGCCTACCCCCGATTTGATTATAGGGGTGCCTTGTTTGCGCTTCTTCATGGAAGACGCTCCATCGAAATAGAGTTCCCATCGGGTATTACTACCGTCGATCGCATCAAACGCATGTTCGTCTGGCAACTCGCAATTCAGAGGGGAATCGGCCGGTATCGGATGCTCAATGAGGAAGTCGGCGATGGCCTGGCCTTTCACTGCCTTAAGAGGCTGATAGGTTATCGAAAACTCCATTAAGAGCAAGGCCCATTTAGAGAGTCTCCCTGTCAATATGGCCTTTAACACAAGATATTTAAAGGGTTCCACCGTCGAAATGAGACAGACTTCATGCGCCAACGCATAGTGCCTGAGCTTTGTTATCGCGAAGATCAACGCCAGGCAGTGTTTTTCGATGGGGGAGTAGTTGCTTTCTGCCCCTAGTAGAACTCGGCTCAAATAGTAGAGGGTTCGTTCTTTCCCTTGGTCATTCTCCTATGCCCATAATGCGCCTAAAGAACCTTCGAGGGCTGTTGTATACAGAACGAGAGGCTTTCCCTTGACCGGAGCGGCCTGTACTGGCGGATTCTGCAGGTATTGCTTGATTTCGTCTAGCGCGCTTTGGCATTTGCGATCCCAGATGAAAGGGGTTCCCTTCTTCACCAGGTGGCTGTAAGGACGGCATTTGCCAGAGAGATTGGCTATAAATCGCCGGATATATGCGAGCTTCCCTTGGAGAGACCGCAATTGCTTAAGAGTCTTTAGCGGAGGCATTTCCATGATTGCCTTGATCTTTGACGGATCTATCTCGATACCTCGGTGTCGGACAATGAATCCAAGGAATTTGCCCGAGGACACTCCGAATGCGCACTTGAGAGGGTTCATCTTCAAGTTGTATTGTCGAAGGCGTTGAAATACGGTCTTCAGATGCTTTAAATGCTCCTCGTATGATTTGCTCTTAACCACGAGGTCGTCGATATAGCATTCGACAATTTCATGTATAAGGTCATCGAAGATCTTTGCATGGCCCTTTGATAGATGGCACCGACGTTCTTTAGACCGAAGGGCATCACCTTGTAGCAGAATATACCCAAAGGGGTCCAGAAAGCGGTGTGCTTCTGGCATGACTACCTGGCATGACTATTTTAATCTCCATCTGATGCAAGTCTTGTTGAAGCTTCCACTGAGCGGTGAGATTCATTGCTAATGGTTGGCGACTAAGAGCATCAGGTACTACATTCACCTTCCCTGAGTGATATTGCAAGTTGATGTCGAAGTCCGCCATGAGTTCTAACCATCTTCTCTGCCGCATATTCAACTTCTTCTGAGTAAACACGTACTTCAGGCTCTTATGATCTGTGTAGATGTTCACTCGTTCACCAAGTAGATAATGACGCCAAATCTTGAGAGCAAAGATGACGGCTGCCAATTCCAGATCATGCGTCGGATAATTGCGCTCATGAATTTTCAGCTGTCTTGAAACATATGAAAGGTTCCTAGGCACACTATAGAGGTCTCACAAGGCATCAACCATGCCAATTTCAAATTTTATGGGTGCCGAGAAACCCTAATACGGATCGTGGACTAGATGTTTAGGCGAAATACGAAACTAGTTAACACTTTAACTAAAGGAGAGAGATTACAACCTTTGTAGATCCGGTTCTCCACTTCCTTAGCTCCACGTAGGTGTCCTCTCGCTGTCCATCTCGAATCCCGAACTCAATCGTCGGCTTCATCGGAGAAATGGGCGGAATAGGTCGTCGGCTTCGTGCCGAAGATGATCTACGTCGAGGTTGCACAAGTTCAAGCTCCAACTTCACCAAGTTGTGAAACTTGTGAAGAAAACACCCAAAACAACTTGGCAAGAGGTAGAGGGTGAAGAAATAGGAGGTGGGTTCACTTTAGAATTGGATTTCACTCACTTTTGCTCAAGTTGCCATTGATGGGCTTAAGCTTTTCTTGAAGAAGAAGATGATCAAGAAGAAGAAAGAATATGATAAGTGATTTAAAATAAAAAAGAAAACAATACTTATCATATCCTAACTAAGGTTAAGTGTAGAGAATATACCATGGTTACTTGGATGAGTTAGGGTTAAGCATGAAGACAAGAATGGTTGCATAAGTCAAAGCTTCATGAAGCTTCAATAAGAGACAAAGAAAGCCACCATTCTCATCTAAACCTTTTCTAAATAAATAAACAAATAAATAAATAAATGAATATGCAAAACCCTAATCATCAAATTAATCATGGTTTAATTCTATACACTTAACTAAATGATCAAGTATCATCAAACATGATACAAATATGTGCACAAAAGTATATCACATATACTTCTTGCACATCAAGTGAGAAAATCCATATAAAGTGTACTAATACTAGCTAATGCAAAGTAATATATCAAATATATAATTATACATTAAATCATTAAATCAACACTTGACTTAACGATCCGGTCATATCGCATATAACCGACTAGTATCCTATGTATCGGCTTATCGAATCAATCGTTGATTCGATATCTAGGGTATATCGAATATAACCATTCGATACATTCATCGCAAAAATGGAATACGGTATCACATACACGCATTATTCTCGGTTCTGCACATATCTCATATGCGCTCCTATTTCGTTTCGCTTGAGCCAGAAAACCTCTGTGTAGGACTCTAAAGACTCGTCAATACGCCGGTAGCAGATGATGATCATATCAAGCACCTACAAGCCGCAAGCGGTCTGCTAAACGTAACGGCCATCCGGGTATTGAGCGATCAGAAGATCGACGAGCTAGCCCGCTCACACTCCTGTGAATCCAACCAGTAACACTTACCGTACAGTCCGGTCTGTTCGTCTGATATGTCGCATATCAAGTCTAGGGGTGGTATACGTCAGACCCCAATAACCGATAAGTCGTGCCGATGTGAGGCTCATAACGGGTCGAGAAACTACTGGTAACACTTACCAGCAAATCTCTGATCAGCCCTGGCCAGGGACTTCCCTGTTACGGCCAATCGAGCACTGCGCAACATCAACCCCTAATACCGGGAGAGACGAAACCCCTCCTATCGCTCATTGCCTCCATGTGACTCGGGACTGCACCCAAAGACCACCGTTTTGCACGCCCTCATGGACGTGGTAAGGTGGAGATCAAAGCACAGTGGGAATCACACAAGACTCTATGACGATCTCGGGTCTACAGACTAACCTGTACAAGTGTCACCTGAGAACTGCCATCTGACGTGAGGTATAATACCATCTGGGAGTTCTCGGCGAGTCCGTCCAGTGTACCCAGTCTCCACTGAGCACCCGTACACCATCTCTGATGTCAAACACCAATGGATATAGGATCATCCATCGCCCATCTCATGGGTCGAGAAGCGTATACGCTAGTCTACACTGGTATATCGATGCCCTGTCTCGATACACCCACGACTAGGGACCTTGAAGGATGTACTCATGGACTACCATGTCCCCACCAGTATGATCTACATCATAGTCCAGGTAGTCAAGTACACATCCTAAGGGCTTTACCAACATGTAACTATAAGACAGTTTAAAGAGACAAGTGTACAAGTTAAGATAAAGAGTAACCAGATAGCATACTATCATATCGAGCAATAAAGTCATCTCTATATATGTCCAAGCATCCAATATAATATACATCATCTGTACAATACAGGCCTCTAGGGCATACATACAACTAACAATCTCCCACTTGCACTAGGGCCAGCTGCTGTAGTATCGCATACCGAGCATCCCGAAGAGTCTCTCAAACTGTATCTGGGGAATGGCCTTCGTGAGTGGATCCGCCGTGTTGTTCTTCGTGTCAACTCTCCTGATCTCGATCTCCCAGCGATCAACTATCTCCCGGATCAGGTGATACCGCCTCAGAATATGCCTGGATCGCTGATGGGACCTGGGTTCCTTGGCCAAAGCCACCGCTCCATTGTTATCGCAATACAATGGTATTGGATGCTCAATGGATGGAACCATTCCAAGTTCAGTAATGAACTTCTTGATCCAAACAGCCTCTTTGGCAGCATCGTTGGCAGCGATGTATTCAGCCTCCATCGTCGAGTCTGCCACGGTTTCCTGCTTGGAACTCTTCCAGCTAACCGCCCCTCCATAAAGGGTAAAGACATAGCCCGACTGCGACTTAGAGTCGTCCTTATCACTCTGGAAGCTCGAATCGGTAAAGGACTCCACTTGGAGTTCTCCGTTACCATACACCAAGAGCATCTCTTTAGTCCTTCGTAAGTACTTGAGAATGCTCTTCACAGCTGTCCAGTGACTCTCTCCAGGATCAGCTTGATACCTGCTCACTACACTTAGTGAGTATGCAACATCGGGTCTGGTACATAGCATCGCGTACATGATAGAGCCTACAGCCGAAGCATAGGGTATCCCTTGCATGCGAGCTCTCTCCAAATCAGTCTTGGGAGACATCTCTTTGGAGAGAGTGACTCCAGAGATAGTGGGAAAGTTTCCACGCTTGGATTCTTCCATACTAAACCTCTTTAGTATGGTGTCAATGTACCTGGATTGGGACAATCCCAGTATCCGTTTGGATCTATCTCTATAGATCCTGATCCCCAATATGCAGGAGGCATCACCAAGATCTTTCATTGAGAATCTTTGTGATAAGAAGAGCTTAACCGATTGCAGCATAGGAATATCATTTCCTATCAAGAGTATGTCATCCACGTACAATACGAGGAAGACAACCTTACTCTCTGCCACCTTCTTGTAAATACAAGGTTCATCTGGGTTTTTGACGAAATCAAATTCTTTGATAACGACGTCAAAGCAGATGTTCCAACTCCGGGATGCTTGTTTTAATCCATAAATGGATTTAAGCAGCTTGCACACCTTCCCGCTGCTCCCACTGTCTACGAAGCCCTCTGGCTGAGTCATGTACACGCACTCTTCTAAATCACCATTTAGAAAGGCGGTCTTAACATCCATTTGCCAGATTTCGTAGTCATGATATGCAGCGATGGCAAGCATGATTCGGATGGATTTAAGCATAGCCACTGGAGAAAAGGTTTCGTCATAGTCCACACCTGGTCTTTGACGAAAACCTTTTGCAACAAGTCTAGCTTTGAAAGTCTCCACTTTCCCATCTACACCAAGTTTCTTCTTAAAGATCCACTTGCTCCCAATGGGTTTTACCCCTTCAGGAGCAATATCCAAAGTCCATACTTTGTTGGTGTACATGGATTCCATCTCGGACCGCATAGCATCCAGCCATTTCACTGAGTCCCTACTCGTGATGGCCTGCTCAAAGCTAGTTGGGTCATCATCCTCCATGATGCAATCCTCGCTTCCACCGTCAATGAGAAAACCGTAGTATCTCTCAGGTGGACGAGAAACCCTACTAGATCGGCGGAGAGGCTGGGGTTCGTCGAGTTATACTGAATCCTCTGGTTCTACCGAGTCTTCTGTTTCAGTTTGTATTGCTGGAACCTCTTCCAGTTCTACCTGAATGCTACTTTTCTGTTTCATAAGAAAACTCTTTTCTAAGAAAGTGGCATGTCGAGAAACAAACACTTTTTGTTCCTCGGAGTGGTAGAAGATATACCCTCGCGAATGTTTGGGATATCCAACAAACTTACATAGAACAGACCTTGCCTCGAGTTTGTCCGGATTTTGTGTCTTAACATAGGCCGGACAACCCCATATCTGAATAAAATTAAGACATGGTCTCTTACCATTCCATATCTCATATGGAGTGGTAGGCACAGATTTGGTTGGAACTCTATTCAATAGATATGCAGCAGTCTCCAGTGCATATCCCCAGAAGGAAATAGGTAACTCAGCTGCACTCATCATAGAGCGCACCATATCTAATAGGGTGCGATTTCTCCGCTCCGATACACCGTTGTGCTGTGGTGTATAAGGAGGAGTAAGCTGAGAGAGAATCCCATTCTCTTTTAGATAATCTCTGAATTCGTTACTTAAGTATTCTCCTCCTCGATCAGATCGAAGGATCTTAATACTTTTGCCCGTTTGGTTCTCTACTTCTTGTTTATATTCTCTAAATTTCTCAAAAGCTTCTGATTTGTGTTTCATCAGGAACACATATCCGAATCTAGAGAGATCGTCAGTGAATGTAATGAAGTACAAAGAACCATCCCTGGTATGTGTAGACATGGGACCGCATACATCACTATGTATTAGTCCCAAGAGTTCGGTAACTCTTTCTCCGTGTCCAGTAAACGGAGTTTTGGTCATCTTGCCTTTGAGACATGACTGGCAAGTGTCATAAGATGAAAATTCAAACGGATTTAAATATCCATCCTTATGCAACTTAGCTAGTCGTGTCGCATTGATGTGACCCAGTCTACAATACCACAAGAAGGATTCGTTCAGTTCAGAACTCTTCCTCTTGTGTGTGTTTTGTAAATTGAGGACTGTATTTTGATTTAGAATGAATATGCCATTATGTAATTAGCCTGATACAATCAACTTTTGATCTAGGAATATGTTCATAACATTATCCTGTACTACAAAATTATATCCTTCTTTACTCAATAAAGAAACTGATATAATGTTGCACATCATGTTCGGTATATAATAGCACTCATTCAGAATCATAGTATCACCACTTGGTAATACTAGGTGATATTCGCCAACTGCTTTGGCTGCAACATTTGCACCATCCCTACTTGAACGGAATGATCACCTTTTCCCAGTTCCCTACCTTTCCGTAGCCCATGTAACATCTTACATATGTGGGATCCTGATCCGGTATCTAATACCCAGGACGTAGGGTGAACTGAGAAACAGTTCTCAATGACAAACACACCCGAAGATGATGCATCATCATGCATGTTCTCCTTTTGGGCGGTGTGAGAATCCAGATATTCTCCTGTTTCCTGTTCATTCTTATAACACTTATAAGATAGAACGGGTTCAACGTTCCCCTGCACAGTATAACATGCGGGTTCGGTCAATACATCCATATTATTATCTTTATTAGGGCATGAAATGGTCGCTACCTGGAGAGAGAGAGAAGAAAACACTTTAGCGTAAGCTCGTGCAAGATCAGATTGGTTATTATCTTATCTAATCAGGATGGCTCCCACTGCTTTTTATCAAATCTTCCATCAAACCCTAAAAGGAAAGACTAGCCGGGATTAATTACACACTATAAGTTCGCCAATCTTTCAGCCAGGCCAGTGTCGGTACTTTGAGGGAGGTCCCCCGTGCTTTCGCACGAACCCAATTAATGTAAACCTCGTTTTCCCAGAGGCGTAACCTCGTTAACACCTTTCTAGACACCTACTTGATCGGCTAATTGTAATGTGTAAAACTCTCCCAGGAGTAACTCTTACTCGCAGCGGGTATCGGGATCCAACTATCTCATAGAAGGTATGCAATCTCATTGCAAATTTCAACACTTGAAATTCCCGATAATATTTTGCCCCTAGCGTCCTATGACCTTGACGGAGGCCAAACAACCCATAGTCCGCTAGTCAAGTTTAACCCGTCATTTCCTGATTGAATTAAACCCACCCGCACGACCCTTGACGGAGGCCAAACAACGCCGTACGAATACCCTAATCCAATCGCATCATATGCTAGCAGATATGCACTAGTTAGCTACCGTACACTACGCCTTGACGGAGGCCAAACTACCGCAGCACGAATACTAACTAGTACTTATCTGAAATGAAGGAGGGCTACGCAGGTTTTTCATAAAAACCATGAGCGTAATGAACTAGATGTCGTTGTAGAATCAAATGAAGTTTTGAAATGGAGTGATTTTGAGGCTTTTCTAGTTTTGCTAAAGGGGTCATTCCCGGTGAAGGGATCGTCGACCCTTTCCTCGTCGAATGAGGTGCGAGATATATCATATATATCACTGTGCAAAGCAGAAACTATATAAGCAATCAAAAGTCAAACCGAGTGTGTAGCATCTGCCAGTCATTGCTAAAGGAGTCACTCCCGGTGAAGGGATCTCGGTCCTTTCCTCATCGAATAAGGTGCAGGATATATCGCATATACCGCTATGCAAAGCAAGAACTGTAGCTACCCCTTTTTGTTTAAAATTTGATTCTACAACATCTTAGGTTTCTTTTCTTTCATTAATCACATTAATGAAGTCCCATCATTTAAGTACCTAAACATCACAAATAGATATGACGTACACTTATGCCATCCGCATTCGCCTCGATGTCCCCTCGTGCACCGTTAGGTTAGGTAACTAACGACAGAGCAGGGCAGGGCTAATGCGGATGCAAAACATAAGTAACGTCTATATAATATATCATATATACTATATACTGTATCTATCACAGAACATCACATGATCAAATCACAGATATCGCAGCAGAAAATATCATATGAAATATTGGATATACTAGGACGTCCGTGTTTTCAATACGAGCCAGTATAAAACACGGATTCCACAGTCGTGATGAATAGCCAATCCCACACCCCTAGACCCCTATGAGAGTGGCAAGCAACCCTGCCAATTCTAGGGTTAGGAGACCCGGACTCGACTCCTCGAGATGGTCTCCCACTGGACCCTAGAACCCGGTTACTTGTGCTCCCCTCCTTGGGTCTATCCTAATGCGGAAAAGTAAATAATATACAAAGGGTGACAGCTTCCGCAACCTGGAAGTGCCCCAATAAAAGAATATTACATACAAGTTTTTACATGAATGAAAATGAAAAACACTCATCTCACATAAAAACCCCCGGCTATTCAAACACGACAATCCAATATAACATATCCAGCAACACATAACATCACATGTCATCAACGTAAGTAAATATGTCCATCCCAATTGTCGTTGACATATAGCAACGAAACCGGCGATATCACATATTACACTTACGGTCACAGAAAAGAAAGTATAAAACTACAACAGTTGGAATCCGCAACCTCTTTAGACATCGCATGCCTAATCAAATGAAATACTTAGACATCACATGCCTAACAGTTATAAACCCCGCATTTTAGTCTCATTATCGAAAACTCTTTTCAATATCAAGTGAAACTAGACCGCAAGATTTATAACATTCATTCAGTTATCTCATAACTGTTTGTGAATTCCAATTATTGTATCACATTCCAGATAAACTGAAAATGTTAAACTTTCCGATCGAACAGTCAAACACCCAAGTTTTCCCGATACAGCTCAACACATGAAATAAGTCTAACAACATTCAGTTCGTGCCTCAGTACCAACGGTCCAGCCGTAGAAGAGTCAAGCCAACGCCTCATATGTGGCACGCCGTACTGCCCCAAACCCGAAGGTTCAAAGGGCAGTTCAAGACGGTCACATAATCGAGTTAAGATTTGTTGTCTTCTAGAGGGTCCATTGCGCTACTTGCACTACTTAGAACGTCGTTAAACCATGGAAAAATCCAACTCTTGGAAATTTCCCGACAGGGGAAAAATTGGGTATTTATATCCGGTCGAACTTTTTAACATATTCTAAAAATTATCCGGAAAGCCACAAAGACAAAATCTGATACTCCGATCGAAACACCGAATCCCCAAAACAACCCCAGAAAATTCAACTCTTGAATAAAATTTAAAAATACCCAGAGAACTCAGCACTGTTATATAGGAATTACTGTGCAAATTGGTAGGGCTGACGTCATACTTTAGCCGCGGAACCGCCGCATAAGCTAGGCTTATGCCGTGGTTCCGCCGCTCATGTGAGGGATCATGAAATAAATTTTGCTCCGTAATTCTTAGAATTCCCTGCTGAGTTTTCTGCATATTTTTAATTTGGAAAAAACCCATTTTTTAAAAAAAGTACAGAGAGCCGTTTTCGGGTTAGGGTTTTGGTTCGATCGGACTTCAAACGTCGTCTAGACTTCGCCTAAGGCTCTAGCTAGGCTCTGATACCAGTGAAAGGTTCCTAGGCACACTATAAAGGTCTCACAAGGCATCAACCATGCCAATTTCAAATTTTATGGGTGCCGAGAAACCCTAATACGGATCGTGGACTAGATGTTTAGGCGAAATACGAAACTAGTTAACACTTTAACAAAAGGAGAGAGACTACAACCTTTGTAGATCTGGTTCTCCACTTCCTTAGCTCCACGTAGGTGTCCTCTCGCTGTCCATCTCGAATCCCGAACTCAATCGTCGGCTTCATCGGAGAAATGGGCGGAATAGGTCGTCGGTTTCGTGCCGAAGATGATCTACGTCGAGGTTGCACAAGTTCAAGCTCCAACTTCACCAAGTTGTGAAACTTGTGAAGAAAACACCCAAAACAACTTGGCAAGAGGTAGAGGGTGAAGAAATAGGAGGTGGGTTCACTTTAGAATTGGATTTCACTCACTTTTGCTCAAGTTGCCATTGATGGGCTTAAGCTTTTCTTGAAGAAGAAGATGATCAAGAAGAAGAAAGAATAGGATAAGTGATTTAAAATGAAAAAGAAAACAATACTTATCATATCCTAAGTAAGGTTAAGTGTAGAGAATATACCATGGTTACTTGGATGAGTTAGGATTAAGCATGAAGACAAGAATGGTTGCATAAGTCAAAGCTTCATGAAGCTTCAATAAGAGACAAAGAAAGCCACCATTCTCATCTAAACCTTTTCTAAATAAACAAATAAATAAATAAATAAATGAATATGCAAACCCTAATCATCAAATTAATCATGGTTTAATTCTATACACTTAACTAAATGATCAAGTATCATCAAACATGATACAAATATGTGCACAAAAGTATATCACATATACTTCTTGCACATCAAGTGAGAAAATCCATATAAAGTGAACTAATACTAGCTAATGCAAAGTAATATATCAAATATATAATTATACATTAAATCATTAAATCAACACTTGACTTAACGATCCGGTCATATCGCATATAACCGACTAGTATCCTATGTATCGGCTTATCGAATCAATCGTTGATTCGATATCTAGGTTATATCGAATATAACCATTCGATACATTCATCGCGAGAATGGAATACGGAATCACATACACGCATTATTCTCGGTTCTGCACATATCTCATATGCGCTCCTATTTCGTTTCGCTTGAGCCAGGAAACCTCTGTGTAGGACTCTAAAGACTCGTCAATACGCCGGTAGCAGATGATGATCATATCAAGCACCTACAAGCCGCAAGCGGTCTGCTAAACGTAACGGCCATCCGGGTATTGAGCGATCAGAAGATCGACGAGCTAGCCCACTCACACTCCTGTGAATCCAACCAGTAACACTTACCATACAGTCCGGTCTGTTCGTCTGATATGTCGCATATCAAGTCTAGGGGTGGTATACGTCAGACCCCAATAACCGATAAGTCATGCCGATGTGAGGCTCATAACGGGTCGAGAAACTACTGGTAACACTTACCAGCAAATCTCTGATCAGCCCTGGCCAGGGACTTCCCTATTACGGCCAATCGAGCACTGCGCAACATCAACCCCTAATACCGGGAGAGACGAAACCCCTCCTATCACTCATTGCCTCCATGTAACTCGGGACTGCACCCAAAGACCACCGTTTTGCACGCCCTCATGGACGTGGTAAGGTGGAGATCAAAGCACAGTGGGAATCACACAAGACTCTATGACGATCTCGGGTCTACAGACTAACCTGTACAAGTGTCACCTGAGAACTGCCATCTGACGTGAGGTATAATACCATCTGGGAGTTCTCGGCGAGTCCGTCCAGTGTACCAAGTCTCCACTGAGCACCCGTACACCATCTCTGATGTCAAACACCAATGGATATGGGATCATCCATCGCCCATCTCATGGGTCGAGAAGCGTATAGGCTCGTCTACACTGGTATATCGATGCCCTGTCTCGATACACCCACGACTAGGGACCTTGAAGGATGTACTCATGGACTACCATGTCCCCACCAGTATGATCTGCATCATAGTCCAGGTAGTCAAGTACATCCTAAGGGCTTTACCAACATGTAACTATAAGACAGTTTAAAGAGACAAGTGTACATGTTAAGATAAAGAGTAACCAGATAGCATACTATCATATCGAGCAAAAAAGTCATCTCTATATATGTCCAAGAATCCAATATAATATACATCATCTGTACAATACTGGCCTCTAGGGCATACATACAACTAACAACATAAGCCACAACCTTACCGTGCTGATGTAGAACACATCCTAATCCCTTACCGGATGCATCGCAATGCACTTCGAATCCTCCAGATTGATCCGGTATGACGAGAATAGGTGTTGATGTCAGCCTTGACTTGAGTTCTACGAAAGCTTGTTCGCATGCTTCTGACCACACAAATTCTTCATCTTTACGTGTGAGCTTGGTCAGGGATGTTGCTATCTTCGAAAACCCTTCAATAAACCTTCTGTAATATCCAGCTAAACCCAAGAAACTTCGAATATCCTTCACTGACTTTGGTGTAGGCTATTAGCTAACTGCCGAAACTTTCGCTGGATCTACAGAGATTCCTTCTCCTGATACGATATGTCCAAGAAAACCAACTTGATTTAGCCAAAACTCGCACTTGATGTACTTGGCATAAAGCTGATGTTGTCGGAGAGTTTCTAGGACAATTCGTAGGTGCTCTGCATGTTCTTTTCAACTCTTAGAATACACCAGGATGTCGTCGATGAAGATGACAACAAACATGTCTAAGTATTCCCGGAA
Organism: Agapanthus africanus; assembly: GCA_030015575.1. NCBI lineage: Eukaryota > Viridiplantae > Streptophyta > Magnoliopsida > Asparagales > Amaryllidaceae > Agapanthus > Agapanthus africanus. Next base: position 399,802,562 of record CM057349.1, on the reverse strand, counting down.
AACTTGATTCATAAGGTTCATAAATATTGCAGGTGCGTTGGTCGCTCCAAATGGCATCACTAGAAATTCATAATGTCCATAGCGAGTTCTGAAAGCTATTTTGTGAATATCAGCTTCCTTGACCTTCACTTGATGATAACCTGAACGAAGATCTAATTTAAAGAAAACACAAGATCCACTTAGCTGATTGAATAAATCTTCGATGCGCGGGAGTGGATACTTGTTCTTTATAGTGACTTCGTTCAAGGCTCTGTAATCGATGCACATTCTGTATGAACCTTCCTTCTTCTTCACAAGTAGTACATGTGATCCCCAACTTGAAGTGCTGGGACGAATCCATCCTTTCGCCAGTAATTCGTCCAACTGTGTTTGGACTTCCTTCAAACCTTCTGGACTTAATCGATAGGGTGCTTTGATCACCGGTTGTGCTCTTGGTACTAAATCAATACTGAATTCAAGAGCTCGATCGGGAGGCAAACCTGATATATCGTCAGGAAATACATCGTCGAACTCTCGAACCACATCTAGTCTTGATTCTTTCTCTGCTTGAGCTGCTGCAACTACTGCTTCTCTTGGCTTCGCTTTGTAGGTACTTGGCTCCAGTGTATGGTCTCCGCTTTTGAAATAAAAGACCGGATGGTCTGGAATCTCGAACACTACCCTCCTTTGACGACAGTCGATGGCAGCGTAAAATGTTCCTGGCCAATCCATACATAGAACTACATCGAAGTTCGGTATGTCCAGCACTTTGAAATCAGCATAGAACTCTCTACTGTAGATGACTACTGGACACAAGCTGTATCCCATTGTTGCCTTTAGAACGCCATTTCCGGAACTGACATTCCAGCTGGATACAAGCGGTGAGACTGAAATCGCATGGGTTCGGACAAACCGTTGCGACATAAAGCAGTGTGATGCTCCAGTATCAAACAGTGCAAGTGCAGGGATTGAGGATACTAAGATTGTACCTAAGGTATGTGGGATATGTTTTAGGTATAGAAAATATGCAACTAAGTAGTAGGATAGAAAAGCAAAGTTTGAAAAGAAAAGTTTACCAGTGATGACTTGGCCAGTGGCCTCAGCTTCTTCCATGGACATCGTGAAAGCCTGGCGCCTTGGTACATTCCTCCTGGCCTGAGGAGCATTCCTCGGAACGTTCCTTTGAGCTTGATGGAACTGAAGAGGAGGTGGTACAGCTTGTGGTCCTCTGGGTGGTGCAGGTAGTGCAAGTCTTGGAGCAGGGGCTTGGATGGCTGGGCGCTGTGGGTAAGTGTTAGTTGGCCTGGGTGCAGCAATTGGATTTTGTCTTTGGGGACAAGACCCAATATCACGAGCAGCTGAGCCGCAGACTAAGCAAAGACAGTTGGCTCTCCGGTAGTCTTTCATCATATGTCCAGCTCTCTTGCAGTAGGTACAAAAGGCTGGGCTGGAACGAAGGTTCTGTACTCCGGGTCGCCTTGGCACAAAAGGTGGCCTGGACGAAGCTCCTCCTGCCATCTGGTTGGCAGGGCGCTTAACTCCTACAGACTGAGGTCTGCCCCTCGCTTTTATCACTGCCTCATAACTGCGGGCAACTTCCAGAGCATCTTCATGAGTCGGAAATTTCCCTGTGGCTAGTGCAGCCTGAATTTCCGTGTCCAAACCTTGTTGAAAACGACGGGCTCCGATCTCATCTGTCGGTATCAAATGTGCCGCGAATTGACTTAGCATGGTGAATTCAGCGTCATACTCATCTACTGACTTGTTCCACATCGAACTTTGTTGTAGATGAATGAACTGCTGTTCCATGGCAAACCAGGCAGTCACAGGGAAGTACTTCGTGTCGAATTTTTCGCGAAAAGTCTTCCATTCAATAGGCTGTTCAAGACGGCTTTCTTCCGCCTTCCACCAGTTACGAGCATTGTCCATGAGCTGCAGTTTCGCCACACGGACCCAAGCTATGTCTGGCACTTGTGCTGCCACCAGATCATCCTCTATGCTTTGTGCCCATTCCTCAGCTTCAAGTGGGATTCCCTTTCCGGAGAATTGCTTGGGATGTAAAGCCCTGAATTGCTTTACTCCAGGTGCGTCAGTCTCGGACGGTTCAGGAGTTGTTGCTGTCCCTCAAGGAGGTTGCGGATTGCCTCAAGCAGAACTGTTTGCTCAGTGGGTGGAGCAGGAATAGTAGGCACAATGGTTAGTGAAGGTGGAGTGTTGTTGAAGTTGGCGCTTGTGTTGTTTGGTGAATCCATAACCTTGAAGAAAATTTAGGTTAGGACAGATTCAAGTATATTAAATAATAAGATTCAAGGAATATGAAATTGCAAGATTCAAGGAACATGAATTGTAAAGAATGTTTTAGTTGCTGGTTCTTGTTTTATATTGCTTAGGTTGTTCGCACAGAACAGAACTGCATAGTAGGGTTCTATACAGCTCTGATCTGAATGGGCCACCAACAAAACCTGTCACGCCCCGCTTCCCGGTGTACGGCAAAGGGGATGCGACGGGCCCGCTACGTATTTACTCTGAAGTAAATACGCTAAGCGTGTCTAAGCAATATAAATAAAATGCACAAGAGACAAAATATATCATCAACTTTATTCATTAACATTCTTTTATAGTACATGGAAAAGTAAATATATGGAATAAAGCGATGCCTAAACAATGGCATAACAAAAATGGAAAGTACTGAATGGAAAGTGTACAATGACTAGAGCTCGGGGTTTTCACTGAACTGGTCCAAGTCTTCAGCAGTGGGCTCGATCTCCGAAGTGTCCAGATCACCTGACGACATTCAAAGAAGAAAGAAAGAGAATGTCGTCAGCGAACAGGTCGCTCGGTAAGTCCCAAAAATAAGGGAGAAATAGAATAGACAGAATAAGAAGATATCTTTTGTAATATATTGATATAATGTTGTATTAACGCTGTTGTTTGTAGCTTGGTACAGAAGGATGCTAGTGTATACGAGAGGGGTCTCTATATGCTAGAGACCAGGGCAAACGGAATGTACAAGGAACCGTTGGGCCACGGTACAACAGCAACGGAATATAGATTAGGTGTCTTAATCTTACTGTCTCGTGCCACTTTTAACACCTTCCGTACCAGTCTACCCCTTAAACCCCGTAGTGTTTTGATTGTATTGTTGTATTGTATTGTATAGATTGTATAGTTAGATGACTGACCAAAACCATGATATCAGTAAACGGATGTAACAGTATAATCATATAAATGGAACATCTGGAGAATCATGTAAATGGATGTATATCCATGGTTCGGTACAGTCAATATAGATTGAATGTATTGAGTAGATTGAATATAAGGGATTCATGTTGAATCAGAATATTGTAGATTGTAGATTATAGATTGTACTTGAATCATATTCAAGTCAGATTATAATGAGACTCGGTCTGAGTCAGACAATTAGAAAAGAAAATTGAAGTCCTGATTGTTTTGATGTTATCGGTAACCGCTGCACATGGGCGGCAGGATTTACGTCTTTTTCAAAGACGATTATCGTGTTGATAACACCGTTGTTAAGTTGTCTACCTTAAATAGGCAAGCACACACTTCTTCGGCTCCCTGAAGCTTAAGAGATTGGTCTCGCTTAAACCTATGTTTACCAGGGTCCTTATTTTAATTTATAAAACTTGAGGGGGTTTTATGTAAAAATAATTTATATATATTTTTTCAAAATACACCTCAAGTATTTTAGTTATCGTCTTTAGAATTTTCATAGATGTATATTTTATCAATGTGTCAATTCTAGTGAATAAATCCTAATTTCATAATATATGGTATTTATTTGCAATATTGAACTTGTATGGAATTTCATGGTATTAAAATGTAAATTCATATTTGTCCCAAAATATTGTTTTCAAGCAATCGTGCTATATCAAGATGTGTGTTGTGAGAGGTAGGTCATTACCTCGTGAGTTTTCTAAAAGTAATATAAACAAATATGATAAAAGATATCGTATGTAAAGTTTATGGTATTTAAACGTAAAAGTGCAATAAAAGTTACATAGCATGGTATTTGTTGTGAAATACCCAAATTAGCAAAAATATGGTTTTAAATGTTTACAATTAATTTTATTTTTGAGAAAAACAATATATAAAGTTTAATAAAAAAATTTCCATATTTTAATAATTAATAAACTAATTATCGATAAGTTTTATTAAACCGTAAAATAATTACATTTATTCCGGCAAAATTTGTCCCGGTCATGATAGTTGTCTTATGACTTAGTTAAATATGTCCAAGCATGAATTCATAGTTGTTTGTTATCCCGTGATTTTATCATGAATGATAACTGCTAAAAATTCGTTATATTATTATAGTTTAATATTGATTTTTAATCATCATACTCCAAAAATAGTTAATACAGTTAAATATTCATAATTAGGTCCTAATATATTTTTCACAGATAGATATTTTCATGATGAAGATAGCAAGGGATCAGGTGTTGAGAGATCTTACCTGAAACGATCTAGGAAAATAAAATTCGGTGAACGTCGGGTTGTACGAGAAAATAAATATCTAGAATCCAAGAAATTTTATACCTTTGAGACTTGGCCCAGAGTGTTGAGGACTCAAAGAGGAAGCTCTGAAAATATTTTGAGATTTATTTGTCAAACAGTTATTTTGTGGTGAATTTTAGAACTTCATGGCTATTTATAGGGATTTCTAGGATTAAAAAACTATTTTGCTACAGTAGCCGATCAGATCCGACCGTTGATTTGGTCAGATCCGACGGCCCACGTTTTTCATGTTTGAACAGTGGCGGAAGTTGTTGTGGATGATCTTTGACCGTTGGATCTTGATCTGACGGTCCAGATTAAAGGCAGCTATATATATATATATATTATTATAAAAATCTTTCGGCAAGATCTGGGTCGTTGATTTTTAAATCTGACAGTCCATATTTATTTCAGCTTAATAAAATAAAATAAAATTATTTTTATTATTTAAAAATCTTTAAAAATTGTTTTTGTCTTCTTGAAATTATTTTAAAATAGTAAAAATATTTTAAAAATCAAAAAAAATTATATAAAATGTATTTTGATATTTTATATCTTTTGCAACCAATAAAATATTTTTTTTATTATTTAAAAATGTTTTAAAAATTATTGTTTTGGCTTCTAGAAATTATTTAAAAATAGTAAAAATATTTTAAAAAACTGAAAAAATTATATAAAATGTATTTCGATATTTTATATCTTTTGCAATCAAATTTGGTCTAAAATAGATCTTCTCATCGGTTATAAAAAAATTTCCCTTCGATAAAAAAAACATTTAAATTCTTAAAAATTCCCAAAAATTCCTAAAAATTCCTAAAACTCATATTAATTTATTTTAAACATGAAAAAATATTTTTAAAGTGTTTTCTACCAGTATAAGCAGTAAAATAATTGTTTTGACCTCGAAAAAATTATAAAATGTTTTTATTACGTATCTAAGGTACACAGTCGTTACAATTTACCCTCCTTAGAAAAATTTCGTCCTCGAAATTTACAATTATATAAGGACTAATTTATAAATAAGAAAGGGTATCTTGCATGCATGTCGGCCTCCCTTTCCCAAGTGGACTCTCCCGGAGTGTCTTTCCTCCATATCACTCGGACCACGTTAACTTCCTTGTTCCAAAGTGTCTTCACTTTCTTGTCCAAGATCTCCAACGGCTGTTGCTCACAAGACAAGTCGGGCTGTATAGTGAGCTCGGAATGTTCAAGAACATGGCTGGGATTACTCACATACCTTCTGAGTTGGGATATGTGGAACACATTATGCACTCCTTCCAATGAGGGTGGAAGCGCTAAGCAGTATGCCACTTCACCGACTCGTTCAAGTATGTCGAACGGTCCAATGTATCTCAGACTTAATTTACCCCGTCTTCCAAATCAGATCACTCCATGGTTCGGAGATATCTTCAAGAATACGTAATCTCCTGGCTGGAACTCCAAATGTCGTCTCTTTGCATCAGCCTAGTGTTTCTGTCGATCTTAGGCTGTGCGCATCATTTCCCTGATAGTACGAACTATATCAACAGTCGCTACTATCATCTCTGGTCCAAGAAGTTCCCTATCTCCGATATCGTCCCAACTTAATGGTGATCGACACTTCCTTCTATACAATACTGCAAAAGGTGCCATTCCTATGCTTGCTTGGTAGCTGTTATTGTACGAAAACTCCACAAGATGTAGGTGATCTTCCCACGATCCTTTGAAGTCTAACATACATGCTCTGAGCATATCCTCCAAGATCTGAATAGTTCGCTCAGACTGAACATCTGTTTGTGGATGATAAACCGTGCTGAAATTCAGACTTGTTCCTAAGCTCGCTTGCAGACTCTGCCAAAATTGCGATCGGAACCTGGTGTCACGATCGGAGACAATGCAGACCGGTACTCCATGAAGTCTCACAATTTCCTCCATGTACTTCTTTACTAGTGTCTCAGTTGATTGGCCAACTCGAAATGGGATGAAGTGGGCCGACTTTATGAGTCGGTCCACAATGACCCATACGGCATCGTTATCCTTTGTGCTGCGGGGAAGAGCAGTCACAAAATCCATCATGATGTGTTGCCACTTCCATTCTGGGATTGGTAAAGGTTGAAGTAATCCAGCAGTCCTGTGATGTTCAGCCTTTACTTGCTGACACACCAAGCATTTTGCGACGCTTCTGGCTACTTCACGCTTCATTCCATGCCACCAATAATTCTGACGTAAATCTTTGTACATTTTGGTACCTCCAGGGTGTACTGACTAAGGAGAGCTGTGAGCTTCTTTCATTAACTCTTCCTGAATAGGACCTTTTGATACACACAATCTGCTGCCGTATCTCAAAGATCCGTCTTCATGGATGATGAAGTCTGTTCTGAGTCCATTCTCCACTTGTTCTCTAACCTTTTGCAACTTAGCATCACTTGCTTGAGCAGCTTTGATCTGATTGACAATAGTTGATTGAACTTGTAAATTCATCAAACTTGAAACATTATTTGGCATGACTACTTCAATCTCCATCTGATGCAAGTCTTGTTGAAGGTTCCACTGAGCGGTGAGATTCATTGCTAATGGTTGGCGACTAAGAGCATCAGGTACTACATTCACCTTCCCTGGGTGATATTGCAAGTTGATGTCGAAGTCCGCCATGAGTTCTAACCATCTTCTCTGCCGCATATTCAACTCCTTCTGAGTAAACACGTACTTCAGGCTCTTATGATCTGTGTAGATGTTCACTCGTTCACCAAGTAGATAATGACGCCAAATCTTAAGAGCAAAGATGACGGCTGCCAATTCCAAATCATGTGTCGGATAATTGCGCTCATGAATCTTCAGCTGTCTTGAAACATAAGCCACAACCTTACCGTGCTGATGTAGAACACATCCTAATTCCTTACCAAATGCATCGCAATGCACTTCGAATCCTCCAGATTGATCCGGTATGACGAGAATAGGTGCTGATGTCAACCTTGACTTGAGTTCTACGAAAGCTTGTTCGCATGCTTCTGACCACACAAATTCTTCATCTTTACGTATGAGCTTAGTCAGGGATGTTGCTATCTTCGAAAAGCCTTCAATAAACCTTCTGTAATATCCAGCTAAACCCAAGAAACTTCGAATATCCTTCACTGACTTTGGTGTAGGCCATTCTCTAACTGCCAAAATTTTCGCTGGATCTACAGAGATTCCTTCTCCTGATACGATAATCCAAGAAAACCAACTTGATTTAGCCAAAACTCGCACTTGCTGTACTTGGCATAAAGCTGATGTTGTCGGAGAGTTTCTAGGACAATTCGTAGGTGCTCTGCATGTTCTTTCCGACTCTTAAAATACACCAGGATGTCGTCGATGAAGATGACAACAAACCTGTCTAAGTATTCCCGGAAAACTTGATTCATAAGGTTCATGAATATTGCAGGTGCGTTGGTCACTCCAAATGGCATCACTAGAAATTCGTAATGTCCATAGCGAGTTCTGAAAGCTGTTTTGTAAATATCAGTTTCCTTGACCTTCACTTGATGATAACCTGAACGAAGATCTAATTTTGAGGAAACACAAGATCCACTTAGCTGATCGGATAAATCTTCGATGCGCGGGAGTGGATACTTGTTCTTTATAGTGACTTCGTTCAAGGCTCTGTAATCGATGCACATTCTGTATGAACCTTCCTTCTTCTTCACAAGTAGTACAGGTGATCCCCAACTTGAAGTGCTGGGACGAATCCATCCTTTCGCCAGTAATTCTTCCAACTGTATTCGGACTTCCTTCAAATCTTCTGGACTTAATCGATAGGGTGCTTTGATCACCGGTTGTGCTCCTGGTACTAAATCAATATTGAATTCAAGAGCTCGATCGGGAGGCAAAACCTGATATATCATCAGGAAATACATCGTCGAACTCTCGAACCACATCTAGTCTTGATTCTTCCTCCGCTTGAGCTGCTGCAACTACTGCTTCTCTTGGCTTCGCTTTGTAGGTACTTGGCTCCAGTGTACGGTCTCCGTTTTTGAAATAAAAGACCGGATGATCTGGAATCTCGAACACTACCCTCCTTTGACGACAGTCGATGGTAGCGTAAAATGCTCCTGGCCAATCCATACATAGAACTACATCGAAGTTCGGTATGTCCAGCACTTTGAAATCAGCATAGAACTCTCTACTGTAGATGACTACTGGACACAAGCTGTATCCTATTGTTGCCTTTAGAACGCCATTTCCGGAACTGACATTCCAGCTGGATACAAGCGGTGAGACTGGAATCGCATGGGTTCGGACAAACCGTTGCAACATAAAGCAGTATGATGCTCCAGTATCAAACAGTGCAAGTGCAGGGATTGAGGATACTAAGATTGTACCTAAGGTATGTGGGATATGTTTTAGGTATAGAAAATATGCAACTAAGTAGTAGGATAGAAAAGCAAAGTTTGAAAAGAAAAGTTTATCAGTGATGACTTGGCCAGTGGCCTCAGCTTCTTCCATGGACATCGTGAAAGCCTGGCGCCTTGGTACATTCCTCCTGGCCTGAGGAGCATTCCTCGGAACGTTCCTTTGAGCTTGATGGAACTGACGAGGAAGTGGTACAGCTTGTGGTCCTCTGGGTGGTGCAGATAGTGCAAGTCTTGGAGCAGGGGCTTGGATGGCTGGGCGCTGTGGGTAAGTGTTAGTTGGCCTGGGTGCAGCAATTGGATTCTGTCTTTGGGGACAAGACCCAATATCATGAGCAGCTGACCCGTAGACTAAGCAAAGACGGTTGGCTCTCCGGCAGTCTTTCATCATATGTCCAGCTCTCTTGCAGTAGGTACAAAAGGCTGGGCTGGGACGATGGTTCTGTACTCCGGGTCGCCTTGGCACAAAAGGTGGCCTGGACGAAGCTCCTCCTGCCATCTGGTTGGCAGGGCGCTTAACTCCTACAGACTGAGCTCTGCCCCTCGCTTTTATCACTGCCTCATAACTACGGGCAGCTTCTAGAGCATCTTCATGAGTCGGAAATTTCCCTGTGGCTAGTGCAGCCTGAATTTCCGTGTCCAAAACTTGTTGAAAACGACAGGCTCTGATCTCATCTGTCGGTATCAAATGTGCTGCGAATCGACTTAGCATGGTGAATTCAGTGTCATACTCATCTACTGACTTGTCCCACATCGAACCTTGTTGTAGATGAATGAACTGCTGTTCCATGGCAAACCCGGCAGTAACAGGGAAGTACTTCGCGTTGAATTTATCGCGAAAAGTCTTCCATTCAATAGGCTGTTCAAGACGGCTTTCTTCCGCCTTCCACCAGTTACGAGCATTGTCCATGAGCTGCAGTTTCGCCACACGGACCCAAGCTATGTCTGGCACTTGTGCTGCCGCTAGATCATCATCTATGCTTTGTGCCCATTCCTCAGCTTCAAGTGGGATTCCCTTTCTGGAGAATTGCTTGGGATGTAAAGCCCTGAATTGCTTTACTCCAGGTGCGTCAGTCTCGGACGGTTCAGGAGTTGTTGCTGTCCCTCAAGGAGGTTGCGGATTGCCTCAAGCAGAACTGTTTGCTCAATGGGTGGAGCAGGAATAGTAGACACAATGGTTAGTGAAGGTGGAGTGTTGTTGAAGTTGGCGCTTGTGTTGTTTGGTGAATCCATAACCTTGAAGAAAATTTAGGTTAGGACAGATTCAAGTATATGAAATAATAAGATTCAAGGAATATGAAATTGCAAGATTCAAGGAACATGAATTGTAAAGAATGTTTTAGTTGCTGGTTCTTGTGTTATATTGCTTAGGTTGTTCACGCAGAACAGAACTGCATAGTAGGGTTCTATACAGCTCTGACCTGCATGGGCCACCAACAAAACCTGTCACGCCCGCTTCCCGGTGTACGGTGAAGGGGATGCGATGGGCCCACTACGTATTTACTCTGAAGTAAATACGCTAAGCGTGTCTAAGCAATATAAATAAAATGCACAAGAGACAAAATATATCAGCAACTTTATTCATTAACATTCTTTTACAGTACACAGAAAAGTAAATACATAGAATAAAGCGATGCCTAAATAATGGCATAACAAAAATGGAAAGTACTGAATGGAAAGTGTATAATGACTAGAGCTCGGGGTTTCCACTGAACTGGTCCAAGTCTTCAGCAGTGGGATCGATCTCCGAAGTGTCCAAATCACCTGACGACATTCAAAGAAGAAAGAAAGAGAATGTCGTCAGCGAACAGGTCGCTCGGTAAGTCCCAAAGATAAGGGAGAAATAGAATAGTCAGAATAAGAAGATATCTTTTGTAATATATTGATGTAATGTTGTATTAACGCTGTTGTTTGTAGTTTGGTACAGAAGGATGACAGTGTATACGAGAGGGGTCTCTATATGCTAGAGACCAGGGCAAACGGAATGTACAAGGAACTGTTGGGCCACGATTTGATCTCAAAAACTATCTATTACCGCAATCAAGAACGGCGTCGCATGTAGCTAGCCGGTGAGTACGGGTCGGTCCACAGGGATGTTGTGAATTTACTAATCGCTCTTACGAGTTAATTCCAAACGGTGTGAATGGATTAATTAAATCTAAAAACTGAATTAATCTAGGGCAATTGAATTAAAGATCTAACTATCTAACTAGGGCAAGGAATTAAATTTAATCTAGGGCAGAGAATGAAAAATTACCTAGGGCAAGAATTGAAATTACCTACTTACTTTACAGATGGCTCTCTCCAAACATCAACACAAGACTTGTCAGATCTGAATTTCTGAAATGAAAAGAGGCATCGATACTCTCCAAAAGAAATCTAAATTTTATTGATAAAAAGAGGCATAGGGAGGCATAGCCTTTACAATGATTTATAGTTCCTATTTATAGAAGATAGGAAACCCCAGGTTACAATTGATTTGCACGTCTACATTTACCAAAATATCCTTAGGAAGACCTAGTCAATGTAGACTCCAAGTTTTGGTAAAATTTTATGTCTCTGTCTCTTTAAAAGGAAGTATTGGGTCTTGAAATTTCCTTTGTTGGCTCTTCTATCTTTGGGCTTCCTTAATATTTGGTTCTTTTATTAAAATAGCTTCTATGTTTCTTCCAGATCTCCAGTGAATAATTGCGGTGGACTTTTAACCGTTCGCTTTATAATCTTGGACCTTGCATAGCCTTGTACTTTGTGAATTTTATCTTTGATGTAGGCTTGATCAAGAGTCTTTTGTTTGTTGGTCAAAGTCCACTTTTGTATCGTCTTTTCATCGTTTTCACTGTTTTCTGTCCAAGAACCTGTAACCTGTAATATGTAGCAGACATGCGTCAAAAGAACCTGTTTATTTATAAAACGAATAAGAATGGGGAATATAATAATACAATATTATGGTGTGAACAAATACCCCCAAACTTATCTTTTGCTCGTCCTCGAGCAAACTTATTTTTATTCTCTACAAAAAATCTAACCGCACTTTCGCAGGGAAACGCGATTGCACTGAGCTCGTGCAACAAGCCGTTAAACCTCTAGGTGTCCCTAGAAGGAGGAGTGTTGTCTCCTGAGGGTTTTCAGCGGATACTACCCACAAAATCCTATCAATTTGGCTTTTTCGACTTTAATTCTCCAATTAGGGTTTCTAACAAGGAACTCTATTATTTTCGACTTGCAAATTATCCACCTATATTCTTCACACTTTCTCATCATCTAACTTAAAATTATATATGTTCTATAAACTTACTTAGCTTTCGGCATCTCTTAAGTTTTCCTTCTAAGGTTCCATCTCCATTTAGGAATTTTTCTATCAACTCTACTAAAGATACAAGTTCTATTCTTCATTCCTTTCTCTTATCTCAATTCTAATCATATATCCCCACGTGTGTGTATAAATCACCCCTACACTTGGAAATTCAAATCAAGCAATCATACTTGTCCGTTGTCCAAAGCACTAATTAACTGGTGAATTCTTAATGAATTTTTGCTTATACATCCTTCATGCAACTATTAATACTTCTTGAGATACTAACAACCGATTACAAGATATGTTTGCACTTTAAAGCGTAATTCCTAGTTTTGCAACACCCAAGGCTTTTAGCAGTGACACCCAAACCAGTTGGTCTAAGGCACTAGGTGATGAAGCACCCTCGCTAAATATTTTTTTCTATTTTTGCAGCCTTAAGTAATCACAAAGACCAGTGTTCATTTTTTTTCCTTTATTCACACATTTATTTTTATTTATTTTCTTCGTACTAAGGACTTTTAGACAAGAGCATTTCAAGGTCTCTTCTACTATTCCAAGTTTCAAAGTGCGTGATTGTGCAATTTGTAGGGTATACATTTTCTGAATCTAGACTTAAGCTAGGAATTATTTTTCAAACTTATACTTTAATAAGAATATCAATATTTTTCCTTTATTTCAACTTAGCCTAAAAAGTGAACTCAAAATTTGCCTATTTATAAATAAAACACGAAGACATATACTTTCTGCCGTTAATCTTTAAAGAAGGTTATTTTTAGGGTTTTCAACTTACTCAGTCTAAGATCTAGTTGTTCGTAGCCAGTTAACCTATTTGTCAAACTCAAGTTAAATATGGCCAAAATTGAATACAATAATTTTTATAATTTTTTAAAAATTTTCAATTTTTTATGGGTTTTCAAATAAATATGTAAATGCAAAACTATACATATGAATGCGAAGGAAGAAGACGTACCGAGCATACCCCCAAACTTAAACTGGACAGTGTCCTCACTGTCATGCTGCACCAAGAAGGTCAAAATGTCGGCACTCCCCTGTTTATTTATTTATAATTTTTTTTTATAAAAAGAAAAACAAAAATATATACAGAAAGCCCCCCAAACTTCAGTGAAACAAAGTTAGACATTACTGCCAGACTTTGCACAGACTAAACATCAACACCAACCAGTCGAAAAATTTATCTGTAAAGAGTGGCGGTTGGTGGAAGAACATGTTGTACCGATCCAAAAAGAATTGGGGAAGATAGGAGTGATGGCAGGGAAAGTATGGAAGTGAATAGATATGATGTGGTGATGAATCAAAACGAGAATGAGAATGATCAGCAATCAGTGGAATATTGGCATTCTCATAGCTTATTAAAAGAAATGGGGGTGGTTCAACTTCTAAAGGAGGAGGTTGACTCACCACAATATCCCCAAAATGTTTCTGTGGATCCTTTATTGACTTGGCATCATCCATCATTTGCATATGATATTCAATTATGAGGGAACTAATCTCCTCGATGTCCACCATAGTCCAACCAAAAACTTGCCGCCTATCTTGTAAGACCTTTAAAATAGCGTTCTCTTGCTCAAAGGCTAGAGAGGCTGATATTATAATAGGAAAGGTCTCATTCTCACCTATGTAAGCATACTTAAGGTGAGACGGCAAGGACATAAGTTCGAGTTTTGGAGGCGAAAGAATCATTGCGGAATCTACCTCGAACTCAAAGGACTCCAACACAGGTTCGAAATCACTGCAAACAACCGATTCGGATGGTTCAACTAACTCATCCAAAAATTCAAAAGACTCATATTCGGGCTATGAGTCGTCATCATCCGAAAAAGTAAAACTTTCATAATCAATATCAGTTGTGTCAACTGTGGTAGGCTCAAGGAGGGACGCACTAGTGGCGTCAAAGCTGTTCTCATCAAACAAAAATCTTTCAAACTCGCAGTCCTCCTGCGTGATTTCGTGAATAGAGCAAACTTCTCGTGTACTAGTTTTAGGCACGGGGGGCAGACTTCCCAACTTGTAAATATTGAACTCACTAAACGTCTTCCCGAAGGATAGAGTCATGGAGCCATTACGACAATTTATTACGGCGTTGGAAGTGGCCAAAAATGGTCAACCGAGGATCACCGGAATTTGGTTTCGTGGGTTAGCAACAGGTTGTGTGTCCATGACAATAAAATCAACGGGGAATATGAAATCCCCAACTTTGATCAACACATCCTCTAGCTCACCCCTAGGATGGATGATTGATCGATCAGCCATTTGGAGAGTACAACGAGTTGGTTTCAACTCTCCAACCCCTAATTGCTCGTACACGGAGTAGGGAAGCAGGTTAACACTAGACCCAAGATCTAAAAGTGCTCTATTGATGTTTTTGTCCCCAATTGTTATCGAAATCGTAGGACAGCTGGGGTCCTTTTGCTTAGGGGGTAAAGAATTGACAAGAGCATCACTGATAGCACTAGCCACAAAAACTTTCTTTGGTACTTGTGACCTCCTCTTTTTGGTGCATAATCCTTTAAGGCTTTTGCATATGAAGGAACTTGCTGGATTGCATCCAAAAGAGAGATATTTATGCTAACCTGTTTGAACAACTCGACAATCTTCTCCATTTGTGGAGTTGGTTTATTGGATCTCAACCGGTTTGGAAAAGGAACGTTTTGAAAAGTTGCTGAGTCCAATTTTTGCGGATCAGATTATTGAGTTGGAACAGAATCCCGTGTAGATGTGTTCGTGTTGTGAGAAGTGGGTCCGTTCGAGCTAGAAGAGGTAGAGCCGTGTGAAGGATGAAGAATAGGCTCTAACGAAGAAGAAGAATAAGAAGAATGTATAGAAGGGCCACTGGCAGGGGTGTCATTGTGGATACCCATATTGTTTTGCAACACTTTTCCCGATCTCAACGTGGTCACAGCATTTACGTTATGATTCTGCTGTTGATTTGCAGCATGTGCGTGACCGGGATTGGGCAGTGGTTGAGATGGGAGCTTTTCTTTTTCTCGCTCGCTCAATGCTGCATTGAGTTGTGCAATTTGTGCCTCAATAGATTTGATGCTTTGATCGTGTGAGGCACTGTTTTGCACCAAAGATTGAATAGAAGTCTCTAGTCTTGCTGTAGACTGTGTAGATTGCTTTAGGAACGCATCTGGACTTCTTTCGAGCGAGCTATCCTTGTCATTATTAGGTTGAACAAAATTGTTTGGCGGGTAAGAAGTGTTAGGCACAAAATTGTTCACCTGATTAGGGTAAGGTTGTTGTTGAAAAGGTTGCTGTTGAAATTGAGTTTGTGGAGGTGCTTGTTGTTATGGAGGAGGCCCTTGAAAATTGTTATTTCCTTGGAATTGTTGACTTTGGTTCCAAGCGAAATTTGGGTGACTCCTCCAACCCGGATTATATGTAGAAGAGTATGGATCGTTTCTTTATCGTTGCTAAAAGGCAGCATTGACTTGATCATGTCCTTGAGTAGATGCATTGTAAGGACACTCTTCGGTTAAGTGTGATGGAGCCGAACAACAAGCACACACAGTTCGTAGAGGCATAACAGGGGCAGGAGAAGGCGACGAGATTTTGGTCTCAATCGCTTCTAGTTTTTTCGTAAGAGCGGCCATCTCAGCCTTCATAGCAATCGACATCTCTACTTGATATATGCCTGCCCTAGATTGACCACTAGAAAAAGATGATGTGGTCTTGGAGCTCTCCCACTGAATTGTTTGTTCACTAAGATCCTCAAGAAACTGTCACGCTTCCTCACTGGATTTGGAGAGAAAGTGACCTTGACAGATGGTTTCTAGCAACTGCTTCGTTGCCGAGTTCAATCCCTCGTATAATGTTTGGCAAAGTTGCCACTTTCGATCCCATGATGAGGGCATTGAACGAGTAGGTCTTTAAATCTCTCGAAACACTTCCAAAATGGTTCGGAAGGAAGCTGTGAAAATTGTATAATCTCATTACGGATTCTAGCAGTTTTGTGATGAGGAAAGAACTTTTTAAGAAAAGCTTTCACAAACTCATCCCAATTTCTAATGGAATATGATGCGGTGCTGTATAACCACTTCTCGGCTAGGTCACATAAGGTGAAAGGAATGACCCTTAGCCTTATAGCGTCATCACTTAAATGGGTCGTTTTCATCATAGAGCAAACGTTTTGGAATTTATTAATAAAAATATACGCATCTTCGGATTCCAAACATCTTCGGATTCCAAACCGTGAAACTTTGGCAGCATATTGATGAAATGTGGTTTTATTTCAAAATTGTCCCCATTTGCCGGTGGGGGTGAAAGACGGGTAGGTAAAGAAGTGCGGACAGGGTAGAAGAGATCCTGGAGCGCGACTCGTGCGGGCGCTTCAACAGGCGGTTGATTCGGATTATTCGCACCTAACGGAGGTGGAATCATTCCCGTCGGTAAGGTATTGTTGGGGTTGAATCCCGACATGCCTTCGGAGGAAGAATTTGAGGGTGGAGGTAAGAAAGTGGACAGAATTTCGACTTCGATGTCGAAGGGTTCGTCGGTCGGTACCAACGAAACACGGAGTAATCGGGCGTTAGTGTCCCTAGTCCAAAGTGACATACACTAAAGGGGTAGTGTAGTCAGAAAAAAATTGAAAGACAGAATGTGGAGGTAAGAAAACGTCAATGAAAGGAAGTGGTGTAAGTGAGGTGCAGGTTTTCTTTAGCGACAAGTTGCAAGTTTTGAAAAGATTTTTCTTTTTTTTTTATGTATGTGAGAATTTTGCAAAGAGATTTTTGAAAAGAGACTTGAGACGCAAACGCGATCAACCACATATGCACAATCAGGCCTAGATCTAGGGTCACCTAGGTCAGCTAGACAGCTCCTAACTAGGGCTAGAAATAGAACCTCAAACCGTCTCTTCACCGCTAATTGCGGCCAGGTAAGTGCCAGGTAAGTGGGAGGCTCCCCGCTAAAAGTAGCGGTCCTAATTAAGTAACCACTTGCCTTGACACACTTGCCTAGACACCGCAAAGTCAGTTAGGATAAACAGCCGATGTCTATGTCTAGTCCTTTGTCCTATTGAGTTCGAAGTCCTTAGGGCTGAGTCTAGTATTTTTTAATAAATAATGGTCGATGCAAATGCTTTAAGTGCTTTCTGGGGTCCTGGGAAGGGTGATGAAATCCCCACCCAATCTGAGTTTGGTCAATAGCCCCTTAAAGTTCGATTAAATTATGCAAAACAGTAAATTCACTTGCAATCAATTATTTTTAGCGCGGCGCAAAGAAACCTGAAGAAAATCTGTTATTTAGAAGGGGGAAGAAGATTTTTTTAGCGCAAAAAAATCCTGCAGAAAAATTCACAAAAGATATATGGAGGTTGGCAGAGGGGAGAATGAGAAAACAAACCACAAAATTTCGCGCGCTAAAGACCCAAAACGACCGCGGTTCCGCGGTTTTAAGCGTGTCAAGGCCGCGGTTTCGCGGTTGGGCTGCGGGATCGGCTCCTGAAAAAAATTGTACGGCTCTGTTGTGGCAATCTCCCTCTGTTCTGATGTACTCTTTTCTGATTAGCCTTCTGTGTTGTTTCAGATCCGTCAATCCTGCAAAGATTCACACGACAACCCTTCAAACAGATAAAAATTGATAAAAAACTTCTTTTTGTATTTTTTCTATTTTCAGATTTTTATGATTTTTAAAATTTATATCAACCCGAAATTACAGAAAAGAAATTTTACGCCATCCCCAGCAACGGCACCATTTGATTAGATCTCAAAAACTATCTATTACCGCAATCAAGAACGGCGTCGCATGTAGCTAGCCGGTGAGTACGGGTCGGTACACAGGGATGTTGTGAATTTCCTAATCGCTCTTACGAGTTAATTCCAAACGGTGTGAATGGATTAATTAAATCTAAAAACTAAATTAATCTAGGGCAATTGAATTAAACATCTAACTATCTAACTAAGGCAAGGAATTAAATTTAATCTAGGGCAGAGAATGAATAATTACCTAGGGCGAGAATTGAAATTACCTACTTACTTTACAGGTGGCTCTCTCCAAACATCAACACAAGACTTCTCAGATCTGAATTTCTGAAATGAAAAGAGGCATCGATGCTCTCTAAAAGAAATCTAAATTTTAATGATAAAAAGAGGCACAGGGAGGCATAGCCTTTACAATGATTTATAGTTCCTATTTATAGAGGATAGGAAACCCTAGGTTACAATTGATTTGCACGTCTACATTTACCAAAATATCCTTAGGAAGACCTAGTCAAAGTAGACTCCAAGTTTTGGTAAAATTTTATGTCTCTGTCTCTTTAAAAGGAAGTATTGGGCCTTGAAATTTCTTTTGTTGGCTCTTCTGTCTTTGGGCTTCCTTAATATTTGGTTCTTTTATTAAAATAGCTTCTATGTTTCTTCCAGATCTCCAGTGAATAATTGCGGTGGACTTTTAACCGTTCGCTTTGTAATCTTGGACCTTGCATTGCCTTGTACTTTGTGAATTTTATCTTTGATGTAGGCTTGATCAAGAGTCTTCTGTTTGTTAGTCAAAGTCCACTTTTGCATCGTCTTTTCATTGTTTTCACTGTTTTCTGTCCAAGAACCTGTAACCTGTAATATGTAGCAGACATGCGTCAAAAGCACTTGTTTATTTATAAAACGAATAAGAATGGGGAATATAATAATACAATATTATGGTGTGAACAGGCCACGGTACAACAGCAACGGAATATAGATTAGGTGTCTTAATCTTACTGTCTCGTGCCACTTTTAACACCTTCCGTACCAGTCTACCCCTTAAACCCCGTAGTGTGTTTTGATTGTATTGTTGTATTGTATTATATAAATTGTATAGTTGGATGACTGACCAAAACCATGATATCAGTAAACGGATGTAACTGTATAATCATGTAAAGAATCATGTAAATGGATGTATATCCATGGTTCGGTACAGTCAATATAGATTGAATGTATTGAATAGATTGAATATAAGGGATTCATGTTGAATCAGAATATTGTAGATTATAGATTATAGATTGTACTTGAATCATATTCAAGTCAGATTATAATGAGACTCGGTCTGAGTCAGACAATTAGAAAAGAAAATTGAAGTCCTGATTGTTTTGATATTATCGGTAACCGCTGCATATGGACGGTAGGATTTGCGTCTTTTTCAAACACGATTACCGTGTTGATAACACCGTTGTTAAGTTGTCTACCTTAAATAGGCAATCACACACTTCTCCGGCTCCCTGAGGCTCAAGAGATTGGTCCCGCTTAAAGCTATGTTTACCAGGGTCCTTATTGTAATTTATAAAACTTGAGGGGGTTTTATGTTAAAATAATTTATATATATTTTTTCAAAATACACCTCAAGTATTTTAGTTATCGTATTTAGAATTTTTATAGATGTATATTCTATTAATGTGTCAATTCTAGTGAATAAATCCTAATTTCATAATATATGGTATTTATTTGCAATATTGAACTTGTATGGAATTTCATGGTGTTAAAATGTAAATTCATATTTGTCCCAAAATGTTGTTTTCAAGCAATCGTGCTATATCAAGATGTGTGTTGTGAGAGGTAGGTCATTACCTCGTGAGTTTTCTAAAAGTAATATAAACAAATATGATAAAAGATATCATATGTAAAGTTTATGGTATTTAAACGTAAAAGTGCAATAAAAGTTACATAGCATGGTATTTGTTGTGAAATACCCAAATTAGCAAAAATATGGTTTTAAATGTTTACAATTAATTTTATTTTTGAGAAAAACAATATATAAAGTTTAATATAAATTTTTCCATATTTTAATAATTAATAAACTAATTATCGATAAGTTTTATTAAACCGTAAAATAATTACATTTATTCCGGCAAAATTTGTCCCGGTCATGATAGTTGTCTTATGACTTAGTTAAATATGTCCAAGCATGAATTCATAGTTGTTTGTTATCCCATGATTTTATCATGAATGATAACTGCTAAAAATTCGCTATATTTTTATAGTTTAATATTGATTTTTAATCATCATACTCCAAAAATAGTTAATACAGTTAAATATTCATAATTAGGTCCTAATATATTTTTCACAGATAGATATTTTCATGATGAAGATAGCAAGGGGTCAAGTGTTGAGAGATCTTACCTGAAATGATCTAGAAAAATAAAATTCGGTGAACGTTGGGTTGTACGAGAAAATAAATATCTACAATCCTAGAATTTTTATACCTTTGAGACTTGGCCCAGAGTATAGAGAACTCAAAGAGAAAACTCTGAAAATGTTTTGAGATTTATTTGTCAAACAGATATTTTATGGTGAATTTTAGAACTTCAGGGCTATTTATAGGGATTTCTGGGATTAAAAAACTACTTTGCTACAGTAGCTGATCAGATCCGACCGTTGATTTGGTCAGATCCGACGGCCCACATTTTTCACGTTTGAACAGTGGCAGGAGTTGTTGTGGATGATTTTTGACCGTTGGATCTTGATCTGACGGTCCAGATTAAAGGCAAATATATATATATATATATATATATATATATATATATATTATTATAAAAATCTGTCGGCAAGATCTGGGCCGTTGATTTTTAAATCTGACGATCCATATTCATTTCAGCTTAATAAATTAAAATAAAATTATTTTTATTATTTAAAAATCTTTAAAAATTGTTTTTGTCTTCTAGAAATTATTTAAAAATAGTAAAATTATTTTAAAAATCGGAAAAAATTATATAAAATGTATTTTGATATTTTATATCTTTTACAACCAATAAAATATTTTTTTTATTATTTAGAAATGTTTTAAAAATTATTGTTTTGGCTTCTAGAAATTATTTAAAAATAGTAAAAATATTTTTAAAATCTGAAAAAATTATATAAAATGTATTTCGATATTTTATATCTTTTGCAATCAAATTTGGTCTAAAATAGATCTTCTCATCGGTTATAAAAATTTTTCCCTTCAATTAAAAAAAACATTTAAATTCTTAAAAATTCCCAAAAATTCCTAAAACTCATGTTAATTTATTTTAAACATGGAAAAATATTTTTAAAGTGTTTTCTACCAATATAAGCAGTAAAATAATTGTTTTGATCTCGAAAAAATTATAAAATGTTTTTATTACGTATCTAAGGTACACAGTCGTTTCAATTTGTTTTTCGAACGACGGACTGGGCATTTTTACGTCGGGGACTTTTTCTGGTTCAGGATTAGCACTTTCCCATTGAGCATATCCTTCTTCATCAAAGTTATGCACAACATAGCAGTCGCGGAGCAGTTCCCGTTTCTTGGACCGAACATATCCAAGCCCAATTGCTTCCATTCTTCTATTGGGCAACTTGTGCTGAGTTCCGGGAACGTTCCAGATCCTGTCATGGAACTTAGCTTTTCGAGCGGTTTGTTTGAAGGGTATCCCTTGGCGTTTCAACAGCCTTTTCAAACCTTCTGTATAATATCTAGGCAGACGGATGGGCTGAAGCTTGTTAAGCGTAGGATCCGCACCGTACCAGATTTCTTTCTCCACTTTGGTTTTCCCGGAGCGGTAGAATAGAATCACCCTTTCCCCTTCTCGCCTGGGAGGGACATAGAATGTCTGCAGCTCTTCCACACTGTAGGTATCGAGCGCATCTAGTTCTTTATGATGTTTGGGCGGAACCATGGCAACTTGCAAAGTTTTCTCTTCATCAGCGAAAGTTTGTATTGAAGGTCGAGCGGAAAATATAGCATGGACCTCATCTTCCGAGTCACTGCCAAAGATCAACATGGGAGCGGACGGTCCCGGCTTGTTGTATTGGGGTGGACCCGAATAAACCGTCTCTTCCTCTTCCTCAGTATCACTCCCGAAGACAGGGATGGTGGCGATAGCTTTGTTCTCCGGCTTGTGACACCTCTCCGTGTCTTCGAAATCTGGCAAGAAGTATTTTGCATCTTCATATTTGCGGACTTCATTCACGGAGAATGGGTTCAGCTCTCCTGTTACGGTATACTCGAAACCATCCTTAAAATATTTCATACACTGATGCTGTGTAGAAGGGATGATGTTGTACTCGTGTAACCAGGGTCGGCCGAGCAAAGCATTATAGCATGTCTTGGCGTCTATGACGTGAAATTTAATGTCCGTGACGAGTAGCCCAAAGCGTAACGTCAGTATCACAGACCCGAGAGTCCGTGATGATTAAGAGTCGAACCCGGAGATGGTGATCTTATCCCGAGCGAGGTGCTGGATGCTCATGCAGATTTTCTTCAATACCCGTACATTGAGAAGATTGACGGAAGACCCATTGTCAACCAAAATTTTGCCTATCTTTATATCATATCAGTACCCCGAGACATAGAAGGGACGGTTGTGTTCGCACGTCCCAAGGAAGAGGTCTTCGTCGCCGAAGGTGATATCGGCTGTGTATACTTCCTCCAGCTCGTCCTTTATCTTTTCTTCGGCGAGGAAAGCTTGGAATTGCTCTGGCTCCTATAGCGCTTTGATCAATGAATCTCTTGCTTCTTTTTATAGTAAAAGGGCGTCAAGAATGCTGAGCTGCGAGGGTAACTTCCTCAAGTGCGCCAGAATGTTGTAGTCCACCTTATTTTTCTTTGACGGGTCCTTGGCGGTTAGCTCTTCCATGACTTGGTCATCAAGGGCGATATCCTCAGAGACCTTTTCTTTTCCCTTATCTTTTTTATTTGAGGGTCCAAGATTCTTTTCGGGTAGCGTACGATTACGCAGCCGGATATTTTCGCAGGCCTTCGGCTCTTCCTCTTTTCCCGAGGTGGACTCTTTAAAGAGAGGGCTAAGAGCCATTTCCTCGTCAGAGTCGCTCCCGAATGTGAGAATTTGCGCTTCTCCGGCGTTAACCATGCGACAATCGCCGGTAGTTCTTCTAAGCTCCTCGGTCGTACTTTTCCGCTCCCGACGAGTTTTGCGCTTCTCCCACTTAAAATGTTGCCGGTGAACAACATACCCCTACCACCGTCTATTGAAAGCTTTGCACTCTTCGATGGGGTGCGAAATCTTTCGATGATATAAGCAGTAGGAAGGGTGCATTTCTGCTTTGCCGGCAATGTTTCCTTCAGAGGGTGGTAGCTTCATCCCTATTGATATGGCTCTAGCAATCCTTTTCCTCGTCTTGAAGTTGCTTTTATTTGCGGTGGATGTACTTTGATCCGGCGGGAGTGTCTCAACTCTTTTTTCTAGTCGCCAACGTTCGGCTTTTTCAAACATGGCCACCTCACACTCCCGATTGGCTTTACTTTCCAGACGAATCTCATTCAGGAAGGCGTCGATCATTTCATCTGACGGCCATAGCAGTTCCGGTTCGGGACCTGCCCCCGGTCTCTCTGTGCAGGGAGCTTCTTCATTGTCTAGCGATGAATGAAAGTTCACATGGCAGCTTGCTACGTAATCCTCAGATCCATCCGACGAGCTTTCTTCATCATCTTCATCCTCAAGGACGTGGCTGAGAAACTCTTAGAGCGTAATTGGGGTTCACGCTTTCTGGTTGTACTCTTCCAGCACGTCAATCTGTTTCTGTAGGTCCGTGCGCTTGTCGCCAGGTTTCACGGGCTTTTTGGATTTCTTCTTCTTTTTCGAAGATTTTGACGGCTGGATGTGAACACTTTGGCTATCCCCACCAATCTTTGGAGTTAGGCGCGGTTTCAGCATCCCTTCGATGATCTGGGGTTCCAGCGGGTTTTTCCACCTGATCGCCGGGCATGTTTGGAGATCATTCAGCATCCTTTTGGTTTTGGCTGAAAGAACGATCTCCCATGGGGCTTCTTTAACAAGGGAGCACGTTGCCCCCGGCATATTCATCTTTTTAGGGGTATGAGGTTGCGGCGAGTTCACCTTCCATTTTTCGGATAACGCGAACTTGCCTTATTGGTATTGGTCTTCAATCCAGTTTTTGAAGACGTAGCAATCTTCGATCGGATGACCCAATACTCGGTGGTAGGGGCAGTAATTGGGATCATTGACGTCGTTTGGCTGCAACGGACGTTTTGAATCTGGCAGATTGATGAGTCTGTTGCGCACTGCCAGCTCGAACAGTCTTCTCGTTTTATCTTGACGAAACGAGTAAGGACGTCCTAGCCTCTCCTCGAGGGATAGGCGTGGACGCATATTGTTTTGACGGACAACCGGCTTCAAGTTGCTCGGCTGTTGTTGAGCATTGGCGACGACGATCGCTTTTCCTTTCCCCTTCTCATTTCGAGAGTCCGGCTTTGGAGGAGACGGTCTATGGCCCATCTGGTCCATTTGGGCTAATTTGTCAATCAAGGCCTGAAACGTGGTTGGTTTAAAGAACATCATGAACTGTGAAATAGTTGCATGAGGATCTAGGATGCCCACGAACATGCCCACCGCCGGCGCTTCTTTGATGCATTGTTCGCATTTTGACCACAAGTTCCACCATCGGCATATTGAACCCAAGTTTTGCCCGGCTTTACTCTTGTATTGATCAAACCTGTTATTGGAGTACGCTCGCCGGCGCTTGCGAAATGCTGGGTAAACAACAACTCTATTTCAGTGAAAGTTTTGATGGAGTCGTTCGGAAGCTCGGAGTACCATTCAAACGCAGTCTCCGATAAGCTGCCGACGAATTGGCGAAGCAGGAGTTTATCATCGCCACCGGTGTTGCCACAAAGAGCCTTGAACTGGGCAACATGTTGATGGGGATTGCTTGTCCCCTTGTAGACATGGAATTTTGGGATCGTGTAGCCCGGCGGGTATTTGATCTGATCATACCAGCTCGGATATGGTCGCCCGTTTTGAAAACTTGACCGGCTGCCTCAGTTGCCTGGTGAACTAGTATTTGTTGAGCAATATAGTCATCCAGGGCAGCTTTGGAAATTGTCTCCTCCTTGGCTGTTGAAAGAGCCGGCGGTGGATTTGACGTTTCTCCTCTGTCATCTTCAAGGATAATCGGAGGATCTTCAGCTGGGGGATCTGGCTGGATCATTATCCCGACCATGTCTTGAAATAGGAGAGCCATCTGCTTTATATTGGTCGCTTGCTCTGCAGCCTCCTTGTCCTTCTTTTCAAGCATTCTACGAAGGAATTCAGTATCAGTTTCGTGTTCGTGACGCTGCTCCGATGACGCCTCCAGGCTTTCTTTTGGTCCAGTGAGCGCGGCTATTGCAGTCAGCATCTCCTGGAGCTTCTGCTGCTGCTGCTTCTGGGCTCTTGTGATGGATCGGGTGAGTGGTCGGTGGCCCGTTGAAGCACGGCTATCCTCCTTCCCAGATGCCATGTAAACGGTATGGACGACCATGCCCCCATACTTAGGGCGTTTGGGTTCAGTGTTTTTGGCTTTTGTCGCCGGCACAGGGATCTTCTCCAGCCTTCTTTTCTCAGGAGCGGTCGAAGTTGAGGGAGCCGTCGAGGTGGTCACCCAGACAGCTTTTCGTGGCTTAGCTGGATGGCTGACTTCCTGTTGGACCTTCAGCTTCTTGTGCTGGCGGGAGAAATTTGGATTGATCACCGAGTCTCGGGCCTGCCGCCAGACTTTGTAAACCTTGGAGGACAGCCATTGAGGGGATTGGGGCTGTTCTGGCTTCGCTTCCACAACCTTCTCCAGTGGAGGAGGAGACCTTTTCAGTGCAGCGGTAGGAGAATTCCTACGCATCTTATTTAGCAGCTCAAAGTTGTTCCCAGTTGGAACAGCAGCATTAATTTCCGCTATCAGGGCTGGTGGAGTTAACCCAGAAGAGGAACTACCTCCGGACTTCCTCACTCGGCGCCAGTGGCGACGTCGAGCATGTCGAGTTGTGGGAATTGGCTCTGTAACGGGGACGGCCTTGTCTTGCCCCCTCTTCAGGTGAGGGGCTGCTGCCAGTGTCAGCCTATTAAAGACTGATGTCTTTTGAGTAGCCGGAGCGGGAGTAGGAGTTGGGACGGTCAGTCTTGTGAAGACCGGCCTCTTAGAAGGAGAAGCCGCCTTGACTACTTTAGGAGCAGATTTGGTTACTCTCTTTTGAACAACCTTCTTTGGGGCCGCACGCTTCACCGTGGGTCCGCAGGAGTTTTAGCCTAGTCTGGAGAAGACCGAGGCATTAGTGTTGGGCGACCCGTTGAGAGGGGCCGCAACAGCTGTAAGTCGATCGAATACCGACTTCTTAGGAGCTTCTGGTACGGGCACTAGGGCAGTGAAGCTTACTGGCGGGAGCATGGTCCCGAAAAATAGTCCAGTAGTATCCTGGGTGATTTGTTCCACCGGCATCATGAACAGTGATGTCGCCTGAGGTCCATAGGCTATACCTCCAGGTGAGGCGGAGTGTCGGTTGCAGTTGGAGCAGTTCGAGCAGTTGAACGCCATTGCTGTTTGCTTTTTGCGCCAAGCAAGAGACCAAATCTTAGTAACTTGAAACCCAAGGGAAACCATTAACAAACCGCGATTCGTTCGCGAATACGACACACGAAGTGTTGAGTGGAAAGAGGAAAAGGTCCCACCGGGCGTGCCAGAATATGTTCCCCTCCGAAAGACGACGCAAGGCAGAGACGTCTTGCCTGAAATTCGGGGCAGATGCTAATAGGTGCTATCCGTCCACCTCCCCGAAGATGCCAAGTTGATTTATGACACCATGTATCGGAGGTTTAGACGGATGTGGGCGATGTAGCAAATTTCGTCAGATTCCCCCTCGTTCGAGGGGTTTTTGATTGTGGGGACGCTCTTCCTTGCAAGCGCAAGCCCCTGCAGTTAATTACGCTCCGCATCGCGGTAACAATTTTCTCCTTCTCCAGATGGTCACTTCGTGTCGTGGGTGTTTGTTTTGTTTGTGGTTGCCCGTGGATTGTATATGGAGACTAATTTATGTTGTCTCCCGTAGGACGTGGATTAGTCTAAATCCGTATTTTCTTAGGTTTGGGTTTGGGGTTTTGGTTTAAGAATATGTTAGCCATATTTGAGGCTAAGATCAACTTAAACGTTAGTTAAGGATACGTTAGTCTAATTTGAAACTAAGATCAACTTAACGGGATCGTTTAGATCCAACAAGAGAGCATTTGGTCTCTATTGTTTAGTTTAGAAACATTGCGGTCGATTTCCAGTTTAGGGACATGGTGGTCCAACATTCCCATTTTGGGGACGAATATTAGTTTAAGGACATTTCGGTCCAACGTTCCCATTTTAGGGACGGATATTAGTTTAAGGACATTTTGGTCCATGAGTTTAAGGACCCCACAGTCCGTAGCAATGTATGGTTGTCGGGACCCGTCACCTTTCTAACGACGTTGAAGGATTACAACGACAAATATCAGAGGAGTTCAGAGATGTACCCTTGAACCGGGTGTAAATTGATTTGGGAGTGCAATTGTGCTCAGTTCAATTTAAATTGAGAACTTATGGCCAGAATTGGGCTTAGTCCATTTGAAAATGTTCAACATTTTATTTATATTTGGCATGTTAGGCCTTTGTTTGGGCTCTGCCCTTTTTAAACAATGCATAGCATTTTATTTAAATGCATGGCATTTACATTAGGCCTGTTAGGCCTTTTAATTGGGCTCTGCCCTCTTTTAATAATGCACATCATTTGTTTTGGTCTGTTAGACCTTTTAATTGGGCTCTGTCCCTTTTTAATAATGCACAACATTTGTTTTTCTGACAGTGCGCCACGTGGCCTGTCAGGCGCTCTGCGCCAATTAAAGAGCATAAAACGCCAGCGCATGTGGAGGTGACACGTGTCACGCTCTGCTGAGCGCAAGTCTGTTAGCGCAGTGCGCTGCGCCAGTGCGCTGCGCTAGTGCTGCTGACACGTGGTGCGCTCTGGTGCAGTGCGCCAATCCAAGAGCGCAGCGCTCTGTTTTAGGAGCGCAAGGCGCAGATTGACATGTGGTGCTCTCTGGTGACTTGCGCCAGTCCAAGGTGCGCAACAGCGCAAATTAAGAGTGCAGGGCACTGTTCAATAGCGCAGAGCGCATCTTGATCAAATTTAGATCAAAGAAAAGAATTTTTTCAGTTCTAAAGAGGTTCTACCTCAAGATTCAAGAACCAATGGTTCATCAAAAGGCTATGCCTTTATATAGATCAAAAGATTTAGGGATGAAGTAAATTACTTCTTTAATTTTTTATGATTGAATCTTTTTTTTGATCTTTTTTCTTTTTTGATCTTTTTTCTTTTTTGTGATGAAAATCTTGATCTTGTTCTTAGATCTTTGATCTTATTAGAAGAAACTCTTCTTTTTATGAGATGTTTTCATCTCTGTTCTTCCAAGAAATTTTCTTTTATCTTGAAGAAGATGATCTTCTAAATTCTTTCAGAGTTCTCTCCTTTTTCTATTTCTCTTTGTATATGTGTGGCTTGGAGTCTAGAGGCCTTTATATAGGGCCAATTGGTTTGTTGAGTTAGTTACAGAGATCTTTCTCTGATTGATCTGGGGATATTTCCCCACCGTTGGATGTTTGATCCTAAGGCCTCTGTTTTACAGAAGATAATCTTCTTATTTTAATAAGATTAAAAAGATCTTTCTAGAATTTTAATTCTGATTAATTAAATAATTCATTATTTAAGTTTTAGTGCTGGCACAGTTGGCGCAAGTGCACCTGCGCTTGACACGTGTCGCGCAGCGCAGAGCGCAGCGCACCTGCACTGACACGTGTCGCGCAGCGCGGAGCGCAAGTTATCTGAAGCGTTGCTTTCTTTATTTTTAAAGTTTAAATTTTAAAACAGAGCCTTGCTCTGATTAGGGTGCGCTGCCTTAGGCGCAATGCCTCTTGCGCTGGCGTGTCTGCTTTTGACACGTGGCGCTCTGCGCGCAGTGCAAGAGATCTGAAGCGTTGCTTCACCTTTTGAATTTGAAATTCAAACAGAGCTTTGCTCTGATTGGGGAAACAAGATGTTTAATCTACTCACCGGAATACGTCGAAGTTACTCGGATGTCATCAATCATTTTCCCTTCCTTGCGGTCTCCAAAGTCCCCGCGGTCGAACCTAACATCGAAATTAACTTTCGTATAATAAATGGCTAAACTCCGATACGGCGAAAACGTGAAACTACAAGATTTACATACTAAATATGCTACGTACGATTATTGTGTACTATTTACAACTTATACTAACCTAAGCTAACCCTTCGCTGTTCGTAACAGGCAAAAACAGAATCGTGACACAAATATCTGTATCATATTTAGAATTTTACCCCAAAACAGATATTAGCTTTCATATTTTATATACTGAATATATAACATAAACTAACAATTCCAGACACCCTAAAATACATACAGACAGCTACCCAAAAAAACTCAACAGCCAAACCCCACAGAAAACCGGCAAGCTCGGAAATTTGATGAATGTCGCCGGCCGAAAATCCAAGGAATGGGTCCGTGTTTCTAGTGGTTATTCTAGGTCCAAATTACAAGTTTAAGGTACTGTTTGATTTTTCTAATTATAAACCAACTCATAGCAGTTTCAAATAGAGCAATAATCCAACAAAAATACGATATTTTACCGATATCATACTTCTATATTAGAACATTATTGAACTAAGATCTACAGAGTTGAAACTTATACCTATTAAATGATCAACTGAAAGGCTCCTTCAAAGATGCATAAGCAAAATTTATTCTAGCTTGAGGGTGGTGGTAATGATCCCTAGCACTTAGCTTCTCTTTTCTTCTCTTTTTCTTTGGTGAGTTTTTGGATTTTCTTTTTCTTCTAAGCTAGTTAATTTGTTTCTAACTTGATATATCAACTGAAACTAAATGAATAAGATAAGAATGAGTGATAAGGGTAGGAGGAGGTGTCACCATGAAGGAGTGTTGTGTATTCATGCAAGGAGGAGGTGTGAGCATTAGGTTGAATCTAAAGTGTGGTGTCTATGAGGTTTAACCTAACCTTAACACTAATTTAACACATTTACATAATAACCCTCACCTAAAATTAATTAACATAAGGAAGCTAACATTTCACTAAAACCCCTCATGACACTTATTATTCTATAAAACACTATTTTCTTTACTAAATTACTTTACCACTTATAAAAAGGTCTTTTTATTACAATAAAATTACAATAATATTTTTAATTAAATAAATAAAAATAATTAATTTATCTAAAATATTTCAAAATGCTACATTATACATCCTTACTGTTTTTTTAGAAGTAGGTAATCTTGAGTTTAGTTCTTGAGTTAAGTCGAGATGAAGGGAAAGTATTGAAAGCTTTACTGAAAGATAAGTCTGAAAAATAGTTTTTATTATTGAGTTCAAATTTAGAAAGTATATACCCTACAAACTGCACATACACGCAACTTGAAACTTGGGATAGTAGAGGATACCTAAAAATACTCTTGCCTGAAAACCTAGTATGAAAGAAAAAACGGTATTTAAAGCTAACCACCAAAAGAGCATCATTGAAAAAATATATATTCGGTCTTGAAAAAGAAAAATAAAATAAGTCAAGACCTGGAAACTGCTATTTACGCTTTAAGCACACGCATTCAGTAATCGGCTGTTGGTGCCTCAAGAAGCATTAATAGTCGCATGAAAGATATTTGAGCAAATCCGTCCATCATTTATTGAAAAGAAGTAGTATTAGGTATTATGGCAAGGGTATTATAGCTTGAATTGAATTCTTGAGTGTAGGGGTGAAAATTTACACACACGTAGGGGTATACAATCGATGTTTGGAGGAAAGATAGAAATAAAGAATAAGACTTATATTTTCCGTAAAGATGATAAAAATCCCTGATTAGAGATCGCACTTTAGAAGGAAAACTCAAGAGAAGCCTAGATCTTTCTAGACTGTAAAACGTATAGGATCTGGGGTTGAATAAATAGGAGGTGTAAAACATAATGGTTGAATATTTCTAACTTAGGATGATAGAATTTCTAACCTAAATACTAAACTGTAGGAGTAGAATCGACGTTAACTTATGAAACTAACTTGACTGGATTTTGTGGGTGTAATCCACTGAAAACCCTCAGGAGACAACACTCCTCCTACTAGGGACACCCAGAGATTTAACGTCTTGTTGCACGAGCTCAGTGCAATTGCGTTCCCTGTGAAAGTGAGGCTAGGATTTTGTTTTGCTCGGGACGAGCAAAAAATAAGTTTGGGGTATTTGTTTATCACAGAAAACTGCATTTCAATACCACTCATTCATTATCTGTTTTGTTATATATCGGTACTATTAACCATTGTCTGCTCAGTAATTACAAATTACAGGTATCCGTGACAAAATACTGGAAATACACTTAAAAATCACGGATATATCGTTTGTGAGCCGACACTGCAATCAGAATCGCAAACCGATCGATACCCAAAGAGTTCTTTAGCAAATAAATATGTGCACACTATTTTGGTCCAACACAATGCATGTGTACACACAACTCTTTGGCATGGACCTAAGAATAGGGCTGCCATGATGCAAGGCACAAGTGGGTGATGTGTGTTTAATGCAAAAAGATATGATGCGATTTAAAAAGTATCAAGTTCCCTCCAAGCTACTGAGTACAACCTAGGCCTCTTTAGAGAAATTAAGCAGCACCAGCAGACTTGTCGAGAGAACACCAGACCGGCACATCAACACGAGCCAAGATGCTCGGATTTGAGCCGGCCACATACCCGTTAAAACCGAGCTCGCCGGCCCCCTAGCCCCAATGGTCCTCATATTTCTTCTGTCCCTCCCTTGAAGTCACATCAACTTATTTTTATTGCTTTTTTCTTCTTCTTTTATGCCTATAAAAGCATATCAGTGAGCAAGGGAGAGGGGGTCTCATATAGTCTCACATAGTCCAAGATTTTCCATTATTCTTCACACTAGAACTCATACTCTTTTGTTTTCTTTTTCTTGTACATAGCTTAGTTTCCCTTGAGCTCCTTGCCTTCTCTTGATCTTGCAACCTCTTCATTGAGGTTGCAAGTTTAAGATTTGGTTATTGAAATCAAGATTGTATCACTTGGACATAATAAAACTTTCATTTTGCATACTTGGGTTCTTAGTATTTCTATCTTGTTTTACTTACTTGCATTTTCATTCTTGCCATTTACTTACTTGCTCTTTATCATCTTGCCCTGTGCTTACTTGCTATTTTAATTAACATGTCATTTACTTTCTTGCAATGCTCTTTTATTTTCTTTGTTTATCTTTTCTTTGCTCTTTTTGTTTGTTATTGAGATGGTTGTGAATATGGTGGTGTTAGGAAAAATATTGGTTTTGTAAGTTAAGATTTCCTTTCTCATTTCCTTTTCCCGATCTTTTTCATTAAACTCCGTCCAAACCTTACGCAAGCGCTCCTTTAGGCACCCTACCCTACCAAGGTATCGGTGTTTCCTAATCGTGGCCGGTTGTGTTTGGATTGGCCGAAGGCAGAAGCAAGCGACAAGAACGGACGGACAAGAGTCAATAAGCCGGATTTCCCAAATACCGTGCTTAAGCACCCTAATCCACGCTGTTGCCGATTGCTCTAGCTTTAGTGGTCAAGCTCGGCTCAAAAAATTGAGTACGGCTTTGCTTAACTTACACTAACCTATCTAATCCTAACAATTTATATGTTGCATATAAACACATAGGATAGAATCGAACCATTCCGCCTCGCGCATTAACTCGTGAAAACAAGAACGTGAAATGCTCCGTCTCCCTGCGGACGTTCCGTACTCATCGCGGCTAGCTGCAAAGCGATACCGTCTTGATTGCGGTTAACTTTAGAACTTTAAAACACGACACGCCAAAAGCGTGCCAGTCAAAGACCCCGACACCGATGAAAAGTAAAGCCCGATAAGAGTTAACCGGTTAGGTTTTTTTATTGAATTGTATTTTTAACTTTTTTGCCAATTGTATGAGGGATAAGACTTGCCAACTTATGTCCCCCTCAAAATATTTTTTAATTAATAAAATATCTAGGTTTTCTCCGGGACCTACACGAAGTTCAGGTTAAAAAAAATTCCAAATTTTTTTCCATAAAATTTAAATTTTACTTTAAACTTTTTTTTTAAAAAATTCAAAAATTTTAAACCGGCCGGCCCGAGCCTGGCTGGGATCGGGATCAGGTGGTTCGGGCCGGGCCTAAGCTCGACCTGAAGCCCCGGTCAACCCGGGCCAGGCCCGGCCCGAAGACCGTCTGGCCCGGCCCACTAGACATCCTGAGCCACCATGCCTCCTAATTGCACTAAATTCCCTCAAAGTTCACATGGCTTTTGAACATTTCATCCTTGATGGTTTTCTGGTTGCTTGAACATGTTTTTAATGAGTTTAATTAAAAAAAATTGCCATCCATTCTCACTGTTTTTGAATTCTTTCCACCGAAACACACGTACGAGCAATTAGGTTTTCTAAGCGCGTAGTAGATGGATGATTTAGGTGTTTTGATACTAGAGATAAAATTTGGTATGTTGAATAAAGGAATTGATGGTCCTTATATGTTTTGATACTCCAGTTAAGTTCCCTATTGTTTCTTTAAAAAGTATTAATAGACTGCAGAAGCGCTTGATAGAAATACATCATTTAAATAAACAAATCGACGTGACTGTATTCAAACTCCTCCTCGATGTTTCATAGACTTTTCTCCTTCATTGGATCAACTCCTCATGAACAAGATTGCATCTCCACATCGTCGAATTGAGTTCCTCATGACCGGATCTTACCTTCACATAATGGGACCGGTCTTTCTTTTCCTCAGGTCCAATGTGAATGTCCACATTGCTGTGGATCGTCCGTTGGGCCGAAATCTACTTCCACGTTGTCAGATTGGACTTCTACATTCTTATTGTCAGACCGTTCCTATGGCCAAATTCGATATCCATGTCTCCGATTAGAGTTCGTATTTACGGGTTGGGCTTCCTATGTACGGATTCTACGTTCAAAGTCACCATACATTTTAATCATTAATACTTGACATACCATCTTGAATCATACCCTCTCATTCACTCGAGAGACAAATATCATGGACTCATGCATGACATTATGATGTGAACCCTACCTTGTATCTCTTAGATAGAAGAGGTTATGAATTCAAAATGGGTTGGTAAAGCATTGCTCTTTATAAAACTAGTTTCCTCGTGGTCGGATCCAGCCTCCACGTCAGCGGGATGGATTTCAATTTTTCAATCAAGCCTCCTCATGACCACATCCGCTCTATACATCATCCAACCAAGCTCCACATCATCCAGTCAAACCACCTATTGTCTAATGACCAGATACAACCTTCCCTTTCCCGGACCGAAGCCCCATTTTGCTAAATCCATTTTTTCCTTAACCGGATCCAACCACCGCTTCAACATATCTGATTCTTTGTGGCTAGATCTGAACTCCCAGTCAGGGTTCTTCTTAGTTAACCTCCCACAGCATGAACGGCTCTTCTCTTGATCTTACCCAGGTTCAACCACATTAGAAAAAGCAAATATAATGAGAATTTGGTAAACAATTAAAAACATAGTAGGATCGTACAGAAACAATTAATGAGTCTAAATGATTGGGTATGCTATAACATGATTAAACCGGTGAGCTTTCAGTTTAGAAAAGAAAAACTTCCGTTTGCTCCAATGGAAACGGCATCAGACGTAGATAGTGAATAAAGCATGGACAGTTCACTACTGATCATTAGCGGCAATGACCTGCTGCTATCACTGGATGGGTTCAATGCTACCAAGGACCAACCTTTCACGCTCAAATTTGGATACACTCTGTTCACCCACAGTGCCCTTAGACCGGGACCAAATTACCGATGTTGCCACATGTCAACAGGTCGGGTCATCAGGCCTTATTATCTACCCCTTTATAATCCGATCCCGGTCCAAATCAGCTATATCATTCTCTTCGTCACATGGATAATTGAATAAAATTTATCTTGTAAAATCCAATCAATATCCTCTAAGGGGGGGGGGGGGGGGGGGGGGGGGGCACAAAAACAATAATTAGAGGCTTCAATAGCAAATCCTTCCGAGTTGTCAATAAGAATAGCTGGACTTGTTTATCCAAGCTAGTTAAATCCTGAAGCTACTGCTACCTAAATTCCATTATCCTTCATAAGATACAAAGCAACCAAACAAGTTCAAGATACCCAATCATTGACCAGAGAATAAAACTACACAACCAAGAACGACGAAGGTTGATGACGGCTTATTTGTTTCACCGTTCAGGAATGGGATTTCTGCAAGCAAAGAATGACGGCACGAGGCCTCAAGCCTTCTTAGCCTTCTGGGCAGCAGGTTGTAGGAAGAGGAACTTGAAGATCCAAGCAGCGACAATGGCCCCGGCAAAGGAGGGGATCCAATAGACGTAGAATTGCTCCCATGTGTTATGTTTGTTATCGAGATATGCCCAGCCGTATGCCTGCAAGTGTGTGAGAATAAATCACGGTTATACCTAACGATCAGTTTACAAAAATATATAGGCGACGATCATTATCTGACTGAAAATTAAGGGAAATGAATTTGTCTTGAATCAAAAAGGGAAAAACTATAAAGAAACTTTGATATGACAAACCTGTGAATTTTCAATATCGGTATCGCACAAAAGCAAAGAAAAGCATAAACTGATTATCATAATTCATAACTAATTTAAAAAGAAGGGTTAACTGCATATAATTCCCTTCATCATCACTTACACCCCTCAACTGGCTTATCGGCATCAAACCCCTCTGGATTGGTTACATTCCTGTCAAATTTGACATTCTAAAGTCCATCAATACCAGTCTCTTGGCATGGGGTGCTCATAAAGGGGTTGTAAGAGTTCGATAAGGGTATAGATGAATGTAGAATTAACCCTATATAATAACTTAAACCTTCAACATATTATGATACAGTAACTTCCTAATTCTAAAAATCGACAACTCCTTCATAGATGACTATTTTTTTATAGATATAAAGTAAATTAAACTTTCAATTCCATTGGCAAATTCATTTTGCAAAATAGAAAAGGATATATATATATATATATATATATTTGGGGGGGGGGGGGGGGGGAGATGCCAAAGTTGTGAACTATTTGGGGAATTATAACTATTTCCAATGGGAAAATGAGCCTACAGATACTTAGTAAACATTTCCGGATCTTTTTTAGCACAAGATACAAAATCAGATTCATTCAAACAACGACCTTTCATGCTAAAGTCTTGTGTCATCCTTGAAGCAAACTCCAGGTCTACAAGCTGATAATTATTGCTTAAAGAAGTACCTTCACATGGCAATTTCTTTAATGGTTAATACTTCAAGGTTATGGTTCCGTAAGGGCTCCACTTGATCACTGTTACAATTAACACACCATTCAAGCAAAGCCCAGTCTAGACGTTGATATTTATTATTTGAAGAACCTTCAGAATGCCAGGTTTTTCATGGTTCAATATATACTACAAATTTGAAATTCATCGGCTTGTCATCTCCCATAACAGCTAAGGAAGCTATCAAAATAAAAGTTCTTCAGACAAAGCAAGTGAGTAAATGCAAGAAATGTGGATAAGAGATCGAAAACAAACATAAATCGTTACTTGTTAGCTTCATGGTGGTTGACAATCTTCATAGTTATCGTCCCCATGAGGATTTGTTGATTTCACTCCATAGTGTTTGATTATTGCCAAATAGTAGTTTTGTATTACATAATTATTGTGCAAATTTATTTCTACGGAACATGAAATGGAGGTCGGAGGACTACGCCAAAAATATCAAATGTAACGGAGGTTTGAGGTCAATGTTTGGACTTCATGTGACCACATTTTTAACATCGAATTTGAAGCCAACAAGTAACAAGAGACGGTGATCAACTCTTTGGGTCTAATTTTTATTCATTTCTTTTAAGGACCTTAATGTAAAAGGGTTTGGTCCTAATGAGCTTGAGAATACACACGTATTTAATTTTCATATCGCATCATGTGATAATAAAATAATTTTAAATCTAAAATTATTTTTCATAATTTTTTTAAGACTTAAAACAAGTTTCACAATTAAAATATATTCCTATATATTTAAAATAGACCCAAAAATTAGGTTTTTTTTATATAGGCCCCCTAAAACATTGCTATTTTAAAAAAACATGCCCTAAAACTTCATATTTTTAAATATACCCCCTAAAACTCTTAATTAAACTAAATTGGCCCCTGTTTAATTAATCTAAATCAGTCCGTATACTTAATTATCATTCCTAACACCTTTAGAAATCTCCATTAAGAAACTAAAATGATAACTTGAAAATAAGAGTTTGGAAGAGTAAGATTAATAGGTTTTGCACAAAAATAAAAAGAGATGAGGATTTTGATGTTGCATTGTTACATAAGACTATTTATCTCACAATTCATCATAATCATATTAGCTCTAATCAAGTTATTAATCCTAATTAACTTAAGTAAAATGGCATTTTTAGTTAATGGAGAGGTTTTAGGGGGTGTATTTAAAAATATAAAGTTTTTGGGGGTATTTTTCAAAATACCAATGTTTTATGAGGGTTTATGTCAAAAAAAAGCTCAAAAAGTTAGCAATTTTATGTTTGATGTTAAAGAACTTGGACATCGATGTGATTCCTCATGGTTATATTGTTACTGCAAATGTCCAAATGAAGTATTAATGATATGTCTATTATTATTTCCCTAATTTATATCATTTCTTTTAACCTATGTGATTCTTGGATTTTAATTTCAAACGTGTTAGGTTAAACGGCTACTAAAATTCTTGTGGAAAAATATCATACCCATACTTGGTAAGCTTTTATATAATATAGCCGTTATTTCTAATTAGGAATTTAGCTAATGTTTTTCGCAAAATTATTTTCAAATATATTTTTACCTTCTTTGCAAATTCTTCTAAAAAGCGACAAACTTCACTTTCGTATCAAAAGAAAAAAAGAGATAGAACCTCACTTGCTCAAATCATTTAAAGTAACATCTTAAGCTCATCACTTTCAAAACCTATAGAATAATTGTATGTGCTTCATCGTCTCTCATCTGTTTTAGAAAGAAGAATCAAACCATTGTAAATGTGATCCAGCACCCGTAAAAAAGAGGTGTAACGGTGTTTTACTACCCGGTGAAGCGAGATGTTTGCAAGGGTTTCTCCGTCTGGTTAAAGGGGGATTTGGGAAAAGTCCTAAAGGTGAGGACCTTTAGATAGTGAATTAGGCGAAAGGAGCCAAACCACTCTAAAATCAATTGTGCCACGGTTTTCTTTTCTTTTCTTTATCTCTTTACTTTATCGTCTTGCTTATATATTTCTGTGAGTTACGATTGATATTAGTTTAACTCTATTGGAATTGGTTTTATCATTCGAATATTTTGCTAATATGTTAAGGTTGGAGATTAAATTTTGTAAAACCTTATTCATCCCCTCTAGGATTAGCTAGCATACTTTCAAGATTAAGTTATCATATATAATCCTATGACAATTTCAGGATACCACGAAACATTCGGAATTGTCAAAAGTGATCTCGAATTGACTCCCCCGACCTCAAGATCTTTGTAACTCTTGCTTTAATAGAATAATATTAAAGTTAAAGTTAAAGAGAATTAATTAATTAAAAGTTGTGTAATAGTTCAGCTTGTTATGTCTTCTACTACATAACTAACAAGCCTCATTAAAATAACCTTCCTTTAGAAGAAATCTCTCCAAATACTTTTTTAACTTTTCACTAGTGTAAAGAACTTAACAGTCCAAACATATTGGGTTGCTTGCGGAGCTGACTTACGTTAGATTTTCCACCAGTCAAATTTGGATTAAGGATCAAACCATTTTATATTTATTAGCGTTGGTAATATAAGAGCTGGGCCTTTATTATTCTAAAGGTCAATGGTCAAAACTTTTTCATTACTACATGGTGCAACGGATGTCTATATGGTGAACGATTGGAAACCCACCATATTCACATTCCAAAGGCCCAATATCCTTTTAACTACGTATTATCTATTAAAACATGATGCAAAGATTGTGAGATCTGGATAGCTCGGTCCTTTCTGTTGCTTGTCTACTTCAAGGCTTCATTATATCCTAAAATGTACTATCAAGAACTCATCAGCAAACTCAATCTGTTGGGGTCTATAAATTAAGCCGACTACAAACATTGAAGCCAAACACTTTTAATTCATTTTCCATCTCCATCAACCCACATTTTAAACACAGAATTTCTATCACTGACATTCCGAGATCTAATCTGGCATCTAAACTAATAAAATTGCAAAAATTAATCATATCCAACACAACTTCAAGGGACAAGCCAAAAGAATATTTTTTGCAACTAGCACAATTATATATTTATTATTTCAAACGGTTAAAGGTATTATTTATATTTTCTAATATGTGGGGAATGGAAAAAACATTTTCTTTTGCTGGTCAATATTTAGAAAACTACTGTAGACTTATATATATATATATATATATATATATATAGAAAGAGAGCTTTTATTAGGAAAGAATTCAATGACTTCTGAATGCTTCTGAAAAATGAAATATTACTACGTACAGAAAAGCTTAAATAATGACCAACGATGGCATTCAAAGCATAACATGGAATTAATAAATATTGGCAACTAGTGCTAGGTGTGGTTTGTGATAAATGAGTTGAATTCCTTCTAATTGGCAAGCATCATTTACCATTTTCTGCTCCATCATGCATTCAACATTATTTGTTGATCCATCATGCATCCAATAACATGACGGATATATTTCATAAGCCTTCTATATATGACCTTCAAGAAACAAATTTATTTCTTAGTGCATATGCTGGTAGGGAGGTTGAAACTGAAAATATTTGTAGAGTGTTTTTCATCACCCCATTGAAATAGGAATGCGCGTGCTTGTCATGCGTGTATAGATTCTCCGGCTAAGGGTAGGCTGTTGATTGTGAGGATCCAAATCTCCGGCAACCGCGGACAAAACTGCAGTTAATTACTCCTCGCTCATGGAGCGAGAGAAGCTCCGATTAACGAATCAAACAGATCATGTGAACTCAATGTACAGTATGTGATGTGTATGTTGCGTTTTGAAAACAATGCAAAAAGGCATGTACATTTCATTTTTTGTTTCTGTAAATATTTACAAGAAAGGCTTTAAAAATAAAATTTTAGTAAACATTTTTCTATTATATTTCTTTATCTTTATTTTTCTTTTTTAAAAAAGTGTGAAAGTGAAGCGCAAGCGCGCAGCTACAGTTGCATAAGCGCTACAATAACATGCGCAGCTACGGTAGCATGCACACTACAGTAGCGCAACTACAATCCGCACTGCAGTACCACACGATGCATGAGGAAGGAGCTAAAAGGTTCCGTATAGGCCAAAGGTCCGATTTGGGGCCGAAACCCGGGTTTGGCGCTCCAAAGGGGTGTTCTCCTTTTTGGCGTAGGGAGGCTCTCTTGATTCTTCAAAACTTAGATTTTAAATCTTGAATGGACCAAAAGGGTCTCTTTTCACTCTCAGAAACCTTGGATCTTGCCAAAAATGGAGATTGTTCTTACTTTCTCAAATTGGATCTTGAAGAAGAAGATTGGTAAAAATCTCCTGTTTTGGGGATTTGATGGAGTAATCACTATCTTTTCAATGGGTTTATGGCTAAGATCTAATTAGTTTTCAAAAAAGACTTTAAGCTCTTGATTTAATTTAAAAGAAAAGAAAATGAAAAATTTGAAAAGAGAGAAGATGGAGGCACAAACCCTAATTTTTTTGTAAGGGATTAATTATTCTTACCTCTTTATAATGTTTGCCTTATATAGGCTACACTTGTTTATACATAGCTCCTTAGGCTTTACAAAATGGCTCATTTGCCCATCTCATGCCCATGTACTCATTTATTTTTGCATATAAACCATGAGTTTTACATAATTTTGGTTTTTTGCCTATTTATTTTACAATTTAACATTTATTTGTATATAAAAGCTATTTATTACATATTTCTCTTTTTTTCTTTCTTCAATGGTCGATCGGCTTCGCTTGGGCCTAAGGCGATTTAGGCGTGAACCCAGTTGCTTGGGGTCGGACCCAGATTAATCAGACCCGAGTCCACTTGGACGTTGATTTTGATCCGTTAACTTTGACTTTTTAGGACTTTTTGACTTTTAATTTGGATTTTTTATTTTGGTAATAGGGTGTAATTTTTGACCCCAACAAAATGCCCCTATCAATGAATGCACACTAGACAAATGAGTCATGTGCATGAAATTGATGGATCTTTTATCGTGGAGAGCTTGATTCCGAGACGGAGCATCATTTCGGGATCTTTCCGAGGGTGGATCATAATTCCGGAGCAGGGCATCATTCCAGAAGCATCATTTCAAGTAACGGAGCGTACTTCCGGAAACATCTTTCCATAGCGGAGCATCATTCCGAGAGCATAATTCCAAAATGGAGCATTATTCTAGGGGTGGAGCATATTTCCGAGGGATGGAGCATAATTCCGGGATGGAACATCATTCTGGGAGTATGATTCCGAGGTGCGGAGCGTAATTCTGGGAACATCTTTCCAAAGTGGAGCATCATTCCAAGAGCATAATTCCAAAGCGGAGCATCATTCCAGAAGTATCTTTCCAAAGCGGAGCATCATTCCGGGAACAACTATCCAGGGGCGGAGCATAATTCCATGAGCATCATTCCAAAGGATTTCGACACGGGGGTATATTCTGAGACGAAGCATGGTTCTGACGCAGAAATAGATATTCTGAACGAAGCATGGTTCCGATGTAGAGGTTGATTCCGGAAGGAAGTAAGATTCTGACGGAGTATATTTTGAGGCGAAGCATGGTCCAATGCAGAGGTAGATATTCTGAACGAAACATGGTTCCGATACAGAAATTGATTCCAGGACAAAGCATAATTCCAACGCGGAGTATATTTTGAGACGAAGCATGGTTCCAACACAGAGGTAGATTCTGGAACAAAATATGATTCCGACACGGGGCATACTGTTGATTTGTTTCGATTTGATTTGACTTGATTTGGGAGGTTCATGTCCGTTCCGCAAGACTTTTAAGCTTAGAAGCATTGATGGATGGGACTTTGATTTGATTCGTTTGATTCTTTCCATGCTTGGCGGGACTCTTGAATTTGAGTGCACTGCCAAGTGGGACTTGGATTTTGGTTTGGTATCAGCACCGCGAACAATGAAGAATAGTGCCAGAAGCGACTCATCATTTGCCGTTAGGAAATTTGGGAATTTCAATTTTTGGTTGACATCATCGCTAACACTAAAATATAGTTTCAGGAGTGAATCATCATCAATCATTGAGGATATGGGAATTTGGATTTTGGTTGGCGTCAGCATTGCTACACTGGAATATGGTACTAGGAGCAACTCATCATTCACCTTGGGAGAACTGGGAATTTGGGTTTTGGGTCGGCATCAGCACCGCTAACACTGAAGCGTCGTGCCAGGAGCAACTCATCATTTATCGTTTCCCGTTGGGGGCGATAGCTAAGAAGACAGCTTTAAGTCTCCGTCACCTAAGACTTTTCAATTTTATGAGCTGCAAGGGTCTCATAAGAGTATTTTCTCCCTACGAGTCAAAAGAATCTCGTAGGTATTACTTTCTCATAGGAGTCGTGAGGACCCTCAAGTGTGGTTTTACCTTATGAGTCATAAAGATCCCACTAAAGTGTGTTTTTCTTACGAGTCGAGAGGATCTCATAAGCGTTGTTCTCATACATCGTGAGGACACATCAGTGGGTCTTCTTCCTCGTTGATAACTTGGTTTGCCAACGGAAGACATTTTAGCCGCCATTTTATTGCAAATAGCTTATGGATCGCGGTGAAGCTTGGGGTGATTTAACTTATTTATGCCCGTGGATTGTATACAGTGTATGCGAAGCGTCGGACTCGTAGGACAGTATAGTGGAACTTGGTGAATATGGGGATTGTTTGTGCCCGTGGATTGTATACGGTAGTCAATTTAGGGATTGGCCGTAGGATGTGGATTTGGAGATTTGCGGCTTGGAGCATTCATGCGTAGTATTTCTTGAGATATTGGTCGTTGATGGGTGGAATGGGCCTTACTCTCTCGGCACTTATCGGTTGATGGGATCCTCCGTCAAACACTTACTCAATGACATATGACCCTTCCCAATTTGGCTCGAATTTTCCCTTAGCATGTCGATTGGGCATGATTGGTCTTCTGAGGACCAACACTTGTTCGACTCTCTTGAAAGCACGGAGACGGGTCGTCTTGTCATAAGCCCGTAACATTTAGGCTCAGTAGAACTCCAGATTTTGTTGCTCCGCGAGTCTCTTTTCTTCGTGGGCATCGAGCTCTTGGAGCTAAAGAAGAGCATTTTCCTCTTTTGTCAGATTGTGCTGAACGACCATTCTTAAACTTAAAATTTCAACTTCAAGCGGAAGAATCGCTTCCACCCTGAAGAGCAATGAATGTGGGGTAGATTTGGTTGGAGTGCGGTGTGTGGTACGATACACCCACAGCGCCTCATGGAGCTTAAGATTCTAGTCTTTTTTTTTGGCTAAAGTATTTTTCCTTAGGAGTTTGCATAGAGTTTTGTTGAAAGCTTCGGCCAGCCCATTGACTCTTGGATTATAAACGGAGGAATATATCCAGTTTATATTGTGCTACGTAGCGAATCTTGAGACTTTAAAGCTCTTGAAAGAAGGTCCGTTGTCAGAAATGATCCGCCTTGGTGTGCCGAAACGGTATAATAC
Organism: Agapanthus africanus; assembly: GCA_030015575.1. Taxonomy (NCBI): domain Eukaryota; kingdom Viridiplantae; phylum Streptophyta; class Magnoliopsida; order Asparagales; family Amaryllidaceae; genus Agapanthus; species Agapanthus africanus. The sequence continues at coordinate 399,758,899 of CM057349.1, read as the reverse complement.
GTTATGCCGGAAGAATGTCAGAATATCTTGTCTTGACATCTTTTAGCGAGACAGGTTCAGCCCATCGCGGCCAATATGAACCAGTGGTCTTTAGATGACAAATTATCAATTGGGCCAACTATGTCGGTGCCTCATATTTTGAATGGCCATGATGCCACAGTAGGATGCAGCGGATTGGGATGCTTAGGAATGAAATTGCCGTGTATTTGGCAGAGATTGCATCTCTTCGCATGTTCTTTACAATCTCTTATCATGATAGACCAATAATATCCGAGCCGCTTGATTTGGAGGCGTATTTTGAGGCCAGATTGATGTGATCTGCGGACGCCTGAGTGGACTTCTTTCATGACCTTTTGGGTTTCAGTCGAGGACAGACACCTGAACCAGAGCTGATCATAGGATCTTCGATATAGTGTCGTTTACGACCATATATCGGGGAGTTTTCTTCTTCAGCTGAACTCTCGTAAATTTTTCTTCAAGCAGCTTATCATATCGGAGATACTCTATGAAGGGTTCTCTCCAATCGGGCTCATCTTTAATGACCAGGGCTTCTTCAGCAAGACCGTTCTTTTGTTTTACGATTTTTTCCCGTAAAAGACTGGAGGTAGAATCTGTCGGTTTCTTACCGTGATCGGAATTTCATCCATATTGAGATTAACCAACTCTTTGGCTAGACGAGCGAATATGTCAGCCTTTCCGTTCAACGCCCTTGGGATTTTCATCAGTTCAATATAGATAAACCGTTTCATGACTTCCACGTCCCGGCTTCTATATCGAGCCAACTTGGGCTTGTATACTTGGTGTTGCCGCTCATTTGGTTAACGATTGGTTGAGAATCTCCATAAACATGTAGCTGAGTGATCTTCATTTCTATGGCGAGCTCATGACCGGCTAATAGCGCTTCATACTCGTACTCAGCCTCGCTATTTGTATGAGACTCGACATGAGCGAAAGATCGTCATAGGATGCCCCCTGATGGCATGATAAACACCAATCCTACCCCAATTTTTATTTGCAGGATACTTGATTTGCTGGAGGATCTCATTGATGAGGCTCCGTCGAAGTAGAGCTCCCAGCATGGCTCGTCGTCTTCGAGTTACAGCGCTTGTTCATCTGGCAACTCGTAATTTAGCGATGACCCCTCAGGTATAGGATGAGAAGCGAGGAAATCGGCTAGGGCTTTCCCTTTTACTGCTTTTTGTGGAGCATAGACTATGTCAAATTCAAACAGCATAACAGCCCATCTGGCCATTCTACCGGTTAGGTTTGCCTTGGTCATTAAATATTTTAACATGTTGATCTTAGAAATCAGCATGGCCCTGTAGGCGAGCGATAGTGTCTCAGCTTCTTCACAACGAATATCAGGCCAGGCACTGCTTTTCAATCGGGGAGTAATTATGTTCTGTCCCAACTAAAGATCGGCTGAGGTAGTAACGGGCATTTTCTTTTCCTTCCTCGTTATTTTGGACGAGAAGCGCGCCGAGTGACCCGTCTAGTGCAGCAGTATAGAGGATCGGTGGTTTATTTGGAAGGGGAGCAGCGAGCATTGGAGGGTGCAACAGATGCTACTTGACGCTTTAGAACGCATCTTGACATTCGGCGTCCCAGATAAAAAGAGCATCTTTCTTCATAAGCATTAAAAAAGGTTGACATCTCCCGGACAGGTTCAAGATGAACCTTCGTATGTAATCAAGCTTGTCTTGGAAGGATCTCAACTGCGTCAGATTCTTCGGAAGAGGCATCTCCATAATTGCTTTTATCTTTGACGGGTCGATTTAGATCCTTCAATGTCGGACTATCCGAGTAGCGGGACCCTCGTAAAAACTCTGCGTGGCTCCCGACATATCCAAAAACCCCTTTCAAAACACATCACACGCACACCGCACATTGAGTTCGCATGACCAGTTTAACCCGTCAATCGGAGTTCGCATGACCATTGAGATTTGGATCCCCACAATCATTAAACCCCGGCCTACCCTAGGCAGGGAGAATCTGTAATCCGCCTGACAAGCGTACGCGTACTCCAATCTCAATGGGGTGACGAAAAACACCCTACATTAATGCACTGCGGATACCTTCTTCTATGGCAACTGGCTCAGCTGATCCTTCAATGTCGGACTATGAAGCCCAGGAATTTTCCTGATGACACGCTGAAAGCGCATTTCAGAGGATTCATCTTTTAGATTGTACTCGCAGTCTGGTAAAGACAGTTCAGAGATCTTAGATGTGATCAGCTTCAACTTTACGGAATCATTAACATAGCATTCGACAACTTTATGAATTAAGTTATCAAAGATCTTTGACATCGCTCTTTGGTAAGTGGCGCCAGCATTCCTCAGTCCGAACGGCATCACCTTGTATCAGTATATGCCGATCGGAGTTCGAAACGCCGTGCGTTTCTCATCCTGGTTGTACTCGGACAAACCATCCATGAAGGTGAACAGTTCATAGCTTGAGACATCGTCGACCATCATTTCTATGCTCCGGAGCGGAAAATCAGCTTTAGGGCATGTCTTGTTAAGGTCCCTGAAATCGACGCAAACTCGGATTTGCTCATTTTTCTTCTTTACGGGGACAATGCATGCTATCCAGTATGCATATTTCTCTTCTCTGATGAAACCGACATCGATGAGTTTCTTGGTTTCTTCGATGATCTTCTCTTCCAGCTCCTTTCTCATACCTCAAGGAGCCTACTTGACCGCTTGGCATTAGGAGATATAGCTAGCTTATGCACGGTCACCCCAGGAGAGAGACCGGGCATTTCTTTGTACGTCCACGTGAAGCAGTCGACGAATTTATGTAGCGGGGCGATTATTTGCTCACTTCTTCTGGCAAGAGGAGCCGACATAGGTTGGTCGTAGGTCACAGGACGTTCCCAAGTCGACTTAAGAAAAGTCGTCGAAAGTTGCTTGTCCGCCATCCTCGACCTCTTGAGGGGCTTCTTCCGGCTCAGTTAGCTCATCGTCATCTTCTGGCTTTCCGCTGGTTTCACCGACGTGGATCATGTAGTAAGACTTGACATCATAACAGATGAAATCTATGCCCCATCCGTCTAGGATCCGCCCATCGATGAGCGATCAAGCTTGAGGTAGATACCATAGCCCTTCGTAGTATTTTGCTTCAGGATCTATTTGATATAACAGGCATCTGGACTTCTTAAAATATTCCCACATTTCGGAAGCGTAGTATTTAGGGTTTAAGACAGCTCTTACGTCTCTTTCATAAGGAACGCGCATTAAAGACAAGTCGTTTGGGTGTATGACGGGATCTCACCCATAAAACAAAATGCCCCTCTGCCCGCTCTTTCTTCCGGGAATATAGAAGATTTTCAATTCATCCACAGTGGAGACTGATAGCGCATTAAGCGCTTTGTATAACTGCTCTGGGGCTTTTGTGATGACCAAAGATCCTTCTGTGGTCGTTGGGGTTACCCTCAGCCATGCTTATTTTGCTAGAGGATGGACCTTCGGTGTCAGACTCGTGCCGCTACCAAAATGCAGGCGAACCTTACAGTTGGACGATTTTCAGCGTCGAATTCATCAGTATCGCAGCCGCAGTGCGGACGAATCTTACGGAAGAAAGGACTTCCAACGTCAGATCCGTCGATGTCACTATCGAAGCGCGGGCGCATTCAAGGGTTCTGGCATTTGAATATGACAGCCGGCTCAGATTTTCTTTCGGACTTTAGGGCCACTTCATCCTCAACCGGTTGTGGATTAGCATTTTGGAGGTTCGTGAAGTATCAAGAATCCTCATACTGGGCTTCATGTACGCAAAACGGATGTATGTCTCCGTTAATGCGCTTTTCTTTATCAACTTTGGTTACTTCATGCATTGATGGAGCGTTGACGGAACAATACCATAGTCATATAGCCATGGCCGCCCCAAAAGAATCTTATACAACGTATCGGTATCGATGACGTATATCTTTGCTTCTGTCTGCAAGTCCCCAAATTTGATTAGCGGAGCTATGGATCCCAGGACTTGTTGGCAGTTTTGGTTAAAGCCCTGGATGACGATGCTTTCCCTAGATAGATGCCGGACATCCATCGATAAACTCTATAGAATCCGTAGGTTCATAATGTTCACTGAAGATCCCGGGTCAATCAATATGCGATTGATCCTGTCTCCGTCGCTGTACCCTATTATGTAATGCAGCCTGTTATGTTCAGCCGTTCTTAGTAACAGGTCTTCCTCCTTGTACGTGACCGAAACTGTATGCAGATTATACCGGGCTTCTTTCATATTGGTTTCTACGAAGCAAGCCTGGTATCGCTCGAGATTTCGCAGCGCATAAATGAGGACATCTCTCAACTGTTTGGACACAACAAGAGTATCATAGACATTTAGGAGAGATGGAAGCTTCCGAAGATAAGCCAAGACGTAGTCTACTACATGAGAGAGCAAGTCTTTATGAGCTGGCTCTCCACCGTCCCCTTCAACTGCAGCTTGTTTTTCTTTTTCTTTTTTGAGGGATCGCATTGTTTTGGCGGCGGCACTTTGCCGCTTCGGAGTTGGATTTGATTAGCTTTTGTGGAAAGTGCATCGTCTTCATCGGGAATACAGAGATCTTCATCGGAATCGCTGCCAAGATGGATGGCATAGCAAGTTACCACAAGAACATCATCAGCATCCTTTTCGAGCTCCTCCCGGATTTCTGCTGCTTCGCTGGGGAAGAACTCCTTCAATTTAATTAGGGCTCTTTCCTTTTGCACATAATTTTCGAGAAAATCAATGTGTCTTTCGATGGTCAATTTCCTCGCAGACTATTCTTTGCGTTGAGCCGCACTTTTCTTTTTCTTCATTTTAGGATTCTTGGGCTGAGGTTGCTTGAGCAGAATTTTTAACAGGAAAAATGGTTTTTTCTGCTTTTCCCATTTGATTCTGAGTTCTTTTTGAAGCAATTTTAGCATCCGTTTTCTTGGATATGTATACATTCCACGGAGGTTGCGGCGGATTAACATCATTGCTTGGAGCGGATGATTGAGCCACCTGTTCCCAGAAGACTTCGGTTTTTGTCTGTACGAAATTTCAGACCGTTTTTTAGAGCGTCATTGAATATTTTATGGATTTTATCCCTTGTGAAGGAATAGATCCTATTCAGCTTTTCTTCCAAGGACGATTCTCCACCCCTCCCAATATCGGCTCCCGAGACTGGTTGGTATTCGCTCCGCCCGCTTTTCGCTTGTCTTCATTGTCAGATGCATGGAAAGCATCGGTATTGTTGGAATTCCCACTTTTACGGCTATCGTCCTTCCGGTTCTTCCAAGGCTTGTTATTACTTTGGATGTCCAGGGTGAATTCTTGCTTTGAACATTCCAACATTTGAACCTTCCTTGTCTCTCCTGAAACGTTTCAAGGCCTGTTGTGCATAGAAAAGGATTCATCCAACCGCCGAAACTTTCTACGAGACTGGCGAATTGGTTATACTCTAACGGCGGCTCGCACTTGACAGTAAGATTACACAATCGGGCTATAAAGTCAGTGTTGCTTTCGTTGCGTTCTGTCTTGAACCTTATAAGGTCAGCAATGATGATTTTATCGCCGACACTCATGAACCTTTACCTAAACAGAGTTTTCATTTGGGCAAAAGTAGTAACTGAGCTGTCCGATATGTTTCCATACCGGTCGAAGTCAACGTTAGTTAAGCTATTAACAAATTGGCGGAGGAGAAGTGCATCATTACTCCCGGTATTTGCGCATGATGATTTGAAGTGGGCAATGTGATGGCTTGCATTTCCTGTTCCATTAAATCTTTCAAATTTGGAAACAACATAGCCGCTGGGAAACTCCATGAGATCATATCGTGCAGGGTACGGTCTCCCACTACTGACGACGCTTTTCTGCGCTTCGGCTTCGGCCACCAGTGTCTTGACTTTATTGGTGACCAAGTCCATTATCTGACCTTGCGTTAGCAGGCCACTGTCATCGAGGGTCAGAACATCTCCTGTGGCTGACTGTAAGCGACTTCCCTGTGGTTCGCCAGCCTTTGGACTCAGGGGAATAGGCGCTTGCTGCTTCGGGGCATCAATCTTGGAGTAAAACTTGGCCATTCCTTATCTTTGCTTTTGAGCTGCTTCCGAAGTTCTTGGAGCAGTTATTGTTCTACGGTCTTGGGGATGAAAATCGGCTCTTCATCGCTCTCCGAGCTGGATTACCCACGAACTGAAGGCTTTTTTTTCTTATCAGCCTCGCCAAAAGGTTTTCATCGTCTTCTGGAGAAGGCTGGGCTTGAAAAGTGGCAGCCACATTCAAACCAGATTGGTTAAGATATGGTGGCCCCATTCTTGCTCTTGCTGCAGAGGTCACCACTGGGATGAGCGTCGGCGGTATAGTACCGTGCATCAGGCCAAGCCTTTACCGGCGGCATTTGCTAAGCCTTTGGTTTGTTGTTTCGACCCATTCTTCTTAAGGAAAGACATGCAGCTAAAGACGGACAATCTAGCCGGAGCCTCAACAAAACTGGTACCCTTTGCTCGAATTTCCTCCTTGGCTTTCGAGCGGGTACAAGCGCTTGATAGACTTTCGGGGATATGGTGTGATGCTTTCTATGCTGAGGCTTAGATACATGCCTCCGCAGCACAGTCCGAATTGCAGTCTTCTTGATTTTGGCAATCATGAAATTCTTCTGAGCCCACTTCAAAGGTTCAAATGAATTGTCGACTTTTATGGCCGTCTCGGCTGTCGTCGCGAGGTAACCATTTTCTGGAACCTCACGAAGTTTAGTGGCGCAGGAACACTAGCCTTCTTGTTAGCTCTATATCTGAGTCTTTTCTGCTTTAGCTTCTCAATTTTGAGGGTTTGGCGAACATCTGCTTTCTTAGAGGCTATTGTAGACCGATTGACGTGGAGTCTAAAGAAGACACCCGATCAAGCAGTTGTCAAAGGCACCGCCGGAGCTTACCCGAGACGCCTTGTTGCTTTGTTGGTATTGATGGCCTTGCCCCCGGCTGGAACAACGGAGAGTCATTCGAAGACAGACTTGCGTTTGGACGCGGGCGCCTTCGTCGCCACAACATTAGGCATTTTCTCCTTTGAGGCGGGTTTGTCCACTTGACTTGACGAGGCCTCCGGGATAAGAGCTCTGACAACGGGGAAAATTATGATTGAACCGAATTGACGCGCCGGTTTCTCCTATTGCTGAGCAAGGCTTGCCGGGAGAATCACCCATGCATTCATCTTGACGACGTATGTGGTCGGAGTTGCATCAAAGACCGGGTTTGTCCTTGGAGACATTGTTGTGAGATGTATAGATTGCCGTTGATTGGTGATTGCTACAGGGGAAAAAACATTATTTCAGTATAAATATTGATATATATGTTGAGTGAGTTCGCATGATTGCTTAACCCGAAATATGGGAGGAGAGGTAGGCTGGGGTTTATTGATTATGAAGATCTACATATCCGGCAGCCGCGGGCAAAACTGCCGAAACCTCTTATTAACGGATCGAACAGGTCATGCAAACTCAATATGCGGTATGTGATGTGTGTGTTGTGTTTTGAAAACAATGCAAAAAGACGTGTTCATTTTACTTTTTGTTTATTCTGTAAATATTTACAAGAAAAACTTTAAAAATAAATTTTAGTAAACATTTTTCTATTTTTTTCTTCTTTATTTTTCTTTTTAAAAAAAGTATGAAAGTGAAGCGCAAGCACGCGGCTACAGTGGCGCGGCTACAGTCGCATTCGCGCTGCAGTGGCGCCGCTACAGTGGCGTGCGCAGGTGCAGTGCATACTACAGTAGCATGCGGCGCTACGGTAGTGCAGCCACAGTAGCATGCGCTGCTACGGTAGCGCCGTTACACTAGCACCGCAGCTGCAGTGCGTACTACAGTAGCACACGATACGCGAGGAAGGAGCCAAAAGGTTTCGTATGGACCAAAAGGTCCGATTTGGGCCGAAACCTGGGTTTGGATCTTCAAGGGGGTGTTCTTCTCCTCTTTAGCCTAAGGAAGCTCTCTTAATTCTTCAAAACTTAGATTTTAGATCTTGAATGGACTAAAGGTGTCTCTTGTCACTCTCACAAGACTTGGATCTTGTCAAAAATGGAGTTTTGGAGATGGGTCTTCTTTTTCTTTTCTCAAATTGGATCTTAAGGAGGACGAAGATGAGTAAAAATCTCCCATTTTTCGGATATGATAGAGTGGTCACTCTTTTCAATGGGTTTATGGATAAAATCTAATTAATTTTGAAAAAAAGAGTTTAAGCTCTTGATTTAATTTAAAAGAGATGAAGATGAAGAATTTGAAGAGAGAAAATGGAGGCACAAACCCTAATTTTTTGTGAGCTCTTCATAATGTTTGCCTTATATAGGCTATACTTTTTTACACATAGCCCATTGGGCTTTACAAAATGGCTCATTTGCCCATCCCATACCCATGTGTTGATTTATTTTTTCACGTGAGCCATGGATCTTACATAATTTTGGCTTTTTGCCCATTAAATTTACAATTTAACATTTATTTGTATATAAAAGCTATTTATTACATATTTCTCTCTTTTATTCTTTCTTCTTCAACGGCCGTCTTTGTTTGGGCTTGAGGCGGTTTGGGCATGGACCCAGTTGCTTGGGTCGGACCCGGGTCCCCTTTGACCCGTTGACTTTGACTTTTTTGACATTTTGGATCTTTAATTTGGATTTTTTATTTTGACAATGGGTGTAATTTTTGAACCCCAACAACATTGCCGGGCTAAATTGGCACAAGATTGTGTTTGAAGGGGGTGAAGTTTTATGGGGTATGAACCCCCCCCCCCCCAACTTTCTTTTCCCTTCCTAATTTCATCTTCTTAGTGGCCTTCATCTTTTTATTATAATATGAAGAAGCCCTATGCACATTTTTAGCTCTAATCTTTAGTGCTAGATGCAGATGCATAAACATCTGTAATGCTTGTCTGCACATCCTGGGGTATCTCATAATAGAAATTCTTCTCCACAAATCCCAACCACATAAGCATAGTAAATACAATTTGAACTGCCTCACATATTTTATTGAAAACAATCAAAAGCTAATTCCTTAAATTCTTCAATGGCATGAAATATGATTAAAAAAATTGTATTTAGCGCAATACAATGAGAAATAAATATAACAAAGAATAAAGAATATTAAACCATAGAAGAAAATACATGTCAAATAGAAGGAAAGAGCTACTTATAACATGTATAATAGCTTCACAAAAATAAATCAATAATGATGGACAGTAACACTCTTAAAAACCCCACATTTCACACCTAATGGTTTTATATAACCTCAACCAGAAACACGGATAATGCTGACTTGAAGGAGAAGCTACAGGCAATCAAGTACCGAACAACTAAAACCAAAATCTAAAGCAAAAGATAAAATGAAGAGATTAAAGCAGGAAATACAAACAGATATTGAACTCTTAAATATGACATCTAGCAGCAGGGTTTTCCGCAAAAAGAATCTAGCAGGAGGCTAATTCCAAAGAAGATGCAACATAAGTTAATCAAACAAACTCAAAGATCTAAGAAAACTGGTGATGTGCAATTAAATAACAATCATAAGTTTTTGTTTTATCTGGTCTAGCCCTGATCATATTCTGACACACAAAAGAATAAAAACCTTCCATCTATTAAAAAAAATTTAAGATATGTGTGGTGTAATAAGTCTTCAAATGAAATTATATGAATTAATTAGGAAAAAAATAGATGCCAATAGTACATCAAAAGGCACAAGAGAACAGGTGGCTTACATTGATTGGATTCATGGATGGCCCAGTATAAGTGCCGCCTGCAATAACCATTGCCACAGTCGTCGTGGCGATCATCAACGTTTTGATTAAGGGATTGTCTGGACCCTTGATGAATATCCAAAGCACAGTAAAAGTAATCAGGAATGTCAGAATCCCTTCGGCCATTGCCCCAGTGTTCAAATCCACCTTCAGAGCAGGACCCGCAAGCATGCTCTTGTACTGAAGAGGCATCACTTCTCTGATTGCCAAAACACCACCCACTGCCCCAAGTGCCTAATAATAAACATTAGAATATGTTAATGGTATGCATTATATACAAGGAAACAATAATATTTTGTCAATCTGTCACATACTGAAAAAGGAATTATAAATTCTGATTTTATACAGTCGGTTTAATGTGGAATCACATATCCACAAGAATTCTATTGAATTGTGAAACTAAAAATATTTAAATTTTGAATAAACCCTACTTTGCTTTGGAGCTCTCTCTGACACACATGTCATGGGTAAAAAGGCACATAGGGATAGACAAGGACATTGACAGACATTGACAACTCCGACACTGGGTGAAGTTTTTGCACACTATAAATTTTACAATTGAAATTTCATTAACACTAAGGGCAGTTTAGTAAGACTATGCCATTAATTTTCTTTCTAAAGCTAGCAAATAATTTGCAAGATGATTTTTGTTATAAAAAAAATCTTATCTAGTATTTAATCTAAAACTTTATATGTGCGTGTGCGCCCACACACTCGTAACATGTAACATTCTCTGAAGAGAGGAGAAAACGAATTCTAGCTAAAACTTAATACCTAAATAAGAAAAAGAGCTCTTTTTCTCTATTTTTTCAAAATATTTATTAAAAATTTAAAATGGATAAAAGTTCTATAGTTAATCCACTTTTTAAAATTAAATAATAAATAATAATGTAATCCAAAGTGTGATCGGAAAGTTCTACACCCAAAAAAATCAAAAGAAATATCATTTTACTAAAACCAAATCATAAAAGTTTAAAACCATTTATACCCCCCGAACTTTAAACCCTAAGGCCTAGTTTGGTAACAATGTTTTCATGACCCTGATTTCGATTAAGTTAAAAATGAAATCACAGTTTGCAGTTTGCATGCGCAAAACATGATTTCATAAAATTAAGGCTTCGTAAAGTTTAGAATCGGTTAGTAACACAGTTATGAAACCAAGGTTTCATTTGATTAATCTTATTTTTAAGAGTTAGCGAGAGAAAATAAAGAGACACTGAGAAACAACGCAAAACTTTCCCAAAAGTATACTATTTTTAGTTTAGAAAAATAGGGTTTCGAGCCTTTGAAACTTTTGAAACCGCGGTTTACGAATCTCCATTTTGATTGCCAATTAGGCTTCGGTTATGAATTTAGGAGTTTAGTCTCGAAACCTCACGAAACCACAATTTCGGAAAGCATAATTGTGTAACCAAACTAGGCCTAAACCTCGAATCTCTAAATCACAAACTCCCCAATTCTCTAATTCCCTAAATCCCATTCAAAATTTTATCTCCTTCCGCTGCTCAACCTAGACCTTCAACTCCGATGATGTGCTCTCCTTTAGTCCTTCCTACACTCCTCCACCCATCTCTCCTCCCAGTCAACAAAGGGGTATTTCGATCATATTACAACAATTGTTAATGCCATATAAGATTTGCATGCAGTAACATTTGCTCATGGTAGTTTTCTCTAATTTTTAAAGGTCTTCGTAGTTGGTGCAAACAACTGAAACTCTCATGGTATTTTTAATGCAATTTAACCAGAAAACTTTTAACGCTTACACCAAATACAAATAGATTGATAGGATTCAACCACTACGCTATATTAGTTTTGAAAAAAAATCTATTGTCTTAATTTTCTTTAACCATTAACACTTATGCTAAAAAGCTAAGAACCTTTAAATGGTGCAACTATTGCCTATTTTTGAAAACTGATAGTTCTACTAGAAATTATTGTTATAGAAAAATCAAGCTATAAGAGCTATGCTGTTTTATTTGTAGATTAAAAACAACCTAACTTTATAAAAACCAAAATTGAACCTTTAATATATTGCATAAGATTCATGGGTGTTTCCAATTAGACCAATCATATAACCATACTTCATCAAGTAAGGTATACAGTTAGCATTAGTTAAACATCATGGGCAAAATTGCCTTATACTCCTTTTGTATTTTTACTTATTGTTTGCAGCATTAAGTGACCGAAAATTACAAGTATTAGCTAGACTTCATGTATAGACATATATGTGAAAACATAAAGTTCACATTTTTGTAGCATTCTTTTATCTAGCTACTCTAAATGGCAGTAATTACAACTACAAGTTAAATATTTCTTTTTTAGATTGTAAGTTTAATATAATGTATTGTCTTGATTTAGGGGTAGAAAGGGGTCCACCTAGAAATGGAATTAAAAGATTTGTTGCAATTATATCAATGTAAATTGGATAAGATTCTTATAAATGGCGAACAACCATCATTTTAAGCGTACTTGAATGTTGAAGACTTAGTGGTTTAGGGACGCGATTATGACCTTCAAACTAGGTTCACATCTCTTCATTTTATATTTACCATTTGTATATGTATATATACGTGTTTTTAATACGAAAAGCTACGTCAAGGCGATGCCTGAGACGGAAGGCGCTAAAAAGGCGACCATCTGAGTGAAGTTAGGCAACAAACATTTAAACCACCTACATGATTTTGCTAGGTCGGTTTGAAGATCATGGAAAGAATATGAAAGAAGAAAAAACAATTTTCTATTTGGAATTAAAAACCTGGTTTTACGTCGTTTTTGTACAATTCTGTTCTCATAAAAGACATTATCTATTTTGAAGGAGAAAGCAATTATGCATAAACAGAAAGGAGAGTGAATAACATCAAATTTATTTTATTTTTATTTTTTAAACAAAAGTCACTTGGCGCTCGCCTCAAAGCCTCATCTTGGCCGTAGACAAGCGCATGAGCACATGAGGCAATAGCAGCTCAGATCGCCTCGTCCGGACGCCTGATGGGCTTCTTTCAAATGTTGTGTGTGTATACATAAAAATATATCAACTTTGTAAGCACTACTTAAATTCAAGACTCATAATTTGAGACCATCAATAATTCTTTTGAATTAATGCTATAAACTTATTATGTATTTAATGTAACATGATTCTTCAAACATATTATATTTTACCAAAAGTGCCTAAAATTTTCTTAGGGATTTCGATGTGCAACATTGGCATTCTCTTGTGTCCTTTTTTTACCTTTATTGTAAATTATGATTTTAAACTTTTGTTTTCCTGATAAAAAAAAAACCTAGCTCCATGACATTATAACCATGGGCCCATGGCACATGATTATACCATAATGGTTATCCATCTTTGTTTCTAAAATAGAATTCATAGATGATCAATATTTCTGTCCACTTTTTGTTATAACTGCTAGTTGACAACTAATATTTTTATACCAATAAGCTCGAAAATAGTTTTGAATTTTTTATTTAGATTTATGCTCATTTAAAGTATATTGAATAATAATTGCTTGCACAAAAGAGTTGGATATTCTTTAGGACAAAGAGAGATTCCTCTCACCCTCCGGCCTAGTATGAAATTCCAATTTTAATCTTTCTTTCTAAGGTTATAAAATAATTTTCATACATAGGATTCTAGATCTATCATCATCAACAACGACAACACCCAAGGTTTTCGCACTAAATCTGTACTCCAATCAAGAAACAGAATTCCTTCAAACTAACAAAATCGGGTAAATTTCTGTCAACAGTCGAAGTCCCACATTTCCCACTACATCTTTAAAACAACACTATCATTCCATTTATGACCAACCCAACATTTTCTTCATATCCTTAAGTTTCTAAATAAGAATATGATTTTTCATCCTAAATTTGGAATCCTTAACCATTCCTAGATCTCTCACATCCAAACAACATGAAACCCTAAATCATAAACTCAAAAAGGAAGCAATAATACCTGAGCAGGGAATCTGAGCGCCATCGAGAACAAGGTATCACCGCCGATGCCAGCAGCGTAGAACGCAGCGTTGTTCGCAGGGTTGAAGCTAGCGTTGCCGAGCAAGTAACAGATCGGGTTGAAGATCATAAGGAGGGTCGTGATCAAAAGGACAGTGATGCCGAGCACAAAAAGCGTGTTTTTGATCGCTAGGGTTTCGGCGATGAACGCCGTTATAGGACCGACGGTGGAGACGCAGAACATCCATAGGAAAGTGACGACGCCGTCGCAGATCGCCGCCTTGATCGCCGCCATCGAGATCGATGAATGAATGAAATAAAATTATAAGGAGAAAAAAAAATCCTTCAAGTTTTGTTTGGCATCCATTTTGAATTTTATAGAGGGATAAGAACCGAAATATCGGGGCGCTACTCGCGAGGATATCGGAAAGTTATGATCAGGTACCGCGCTCAGTAGCGGTGGGGCCCACTCGATTTCTATTTGTTCTGAAACCAGGCCCTTGCCAGGCCCAATGGCCTGTTTGGTTGCGGGATTTCTTTGGATTTGGACGTAGGATTCCACAATTTTGTGTTTGGTTTGGAGATTTGGATTTCTAGGATTCGGACCCACCACAAAATATGGATTCCTGAATCCAAAATTTTTTTAAGGATTTTCAAGGATTTGGCATTGTACTTTTAGAAGGCGCCTGCATACTTTATTTATTTAATAGTCATCTCTCTATCTATCTCTTTCTAAAATCCTCAAATCCAAATCCCACTTTATTTTCACCAACCAAACAAAAATTACAAGAATCTACAAATCCAATACTAGAAATCTAAAACCAACCAAACAACAAATTACCAAATCCATAAATTTTCGACCGTACTATTTTGGAATCCAAATTTCATAATCTTGCAACCAAACAGGCCCTAAGAGGCTGGTGTGATCTGACACCGAGAATCGGTTTATCCAAAATCTTAAGTTTTTTGGGTTGTGAGATAATAATGTATATCAAGACAACATAATATGTTTTTTTTTATATAGTGTTTTTTGGCGCAAAGAGATAATGCTTACATTGAATGTGATATGTCTTTAATTTTTTATTTTAAGAAATGATGACTTGGAAGTTCTCTCACACTCTAGCTTTTAGCAAAATGATACTTCTCTATTTTTACTCCCTTATTCCCTTTTTACAAAGGAATGCATGGAAATATTATCATTTTCTTAATATCAGCAATTAATATACTGTTACGTCACCACTAAAAAAATGATATCATTTCTGCGCTCAACTATTAAAGAAAGCATTATCACTTTTTTAATATCAGCAATTAATTTTCTAAGCTATTTTTTGTATTGTATCATTTATTAATATTTTTATCATTAATGATTTCCTCGTTGTTCCAAAAACGTTAAGTAAAACGAGGCACTTTTTTCTTTTCGAAATGACAAGTAAAATGTGAAGAAAAAAGCGAAAAATGATGTAATAATGATAATATCTTTGGTTATAATGATATAGAATATTGTTGTTTTTTTTTTTTTGTTTTCTGGATTTGTGTGCTGTAAGTTTGGACCACTATTCCTTCCACCTTGTCATTGTTCTATATAAGAGGATCATTAATACATGTATATGCTCTTCGTTAACCTTAAATGCATATGTAATTGGGGAGAACGTGAGCAAATCCATTTTGGCCGCCTGATTGTAAGCATTCCTAGATCGTTCTTTATCGCCAAACCATCCTCATTAGAGTGCTCGCTCGGTATCAAAATCTCTAGTAATCTACTCTCACAATCAAACGCATCACATTCCAAACTATATGCTAATAAGAAAATCAGCATTGCCATCATCAAACATGCATTGTACAAATTATTAAGGAAATGAAATGCTCTATAAGTTCATTTTTTCCCTGGCTCATCTAGCAAATTTTTTGAAGTGGCATCCTAGGAGACATTAATTTTGTTGACTAATAAATTAAGTGAGAACTGTATAA
Source organism: Agapanthus africanus (assembly GCA_030015575.1). Lineage (NCBI taxonomy): Eukaryota > Viridiplantae > Streptophyta > Magnoliopsida > Asparagales > Amaryllidaceae > Agapanthus > Agapanthus africanus. Next base: position 399,743,228 of record CM057349.1, on the reverse strand, counting down.
AGATGTATATGGCCCACACCACTGCGGGCCCCAGAGATTTTTGGCAATTAAAAACCTGAGGCCGCTACAGGTCCGAGCCAGCAGGTCCTGCAGACTCCTCAACCTCAGCATTTATTCATTCATTCATGCGTTTTCATCCTATGTGTATGTATACGTCGGTGGTAAAGTCCATTGGATAGTATCCAGATCATCTACCTATTATACATTGATGTTGGTATATGTACAAGCTCGTGTATTTTAAAAAGCTTTTCTCTCACCGTTCTTACATCCTATGTGTATGTATTGTTAGTTATAGGTATGCCCTAGAGGCCATTACTGTACATGTGTTGTATATTGTGGTGGATGCTTAAACATATAGAGAGAGGACTTTCTTACTCGACATGATAGTATGCTGTCCGGTTGCTCTTTATCTTAACATGTACACTTATTGTCTCTCTATTACATATTGATAAAGCCCTTAGAATGAGTATTTGACTACCAGGACCATGATGCAGATCATACTAGTGGGACAGAGGTAGTCGGTAAGTACATTCTTCAATAGTTCCTAGTCGTGGGAGTATCGAGACAGGGCATCGATACTCCAAAGTAGACTAGCGTATGCGCTTCTTGACTCATATGATGGGCGATGGATGATCCCACATCCATTGGTGTTTGACATCAGAGAAAGTATACGGGTGCTCAGTGGAGACTGGGTACACTGGACGGACTCACAGAGAACTCCTAGATGGTATTATACCTATCGTCAGATAGCAATTCTCTGGTGACACTGGTACTGTCGATCCGAGATCGCAATAGAGTCTTGTGTGATTTCCAATGTGCTTTGATTTCCACCTTACCACGTTCAAGAGATCGTGCAAAACGGTGGTTTTTGTATACAGTCTCGAGTCACATGGAGGCAATGAGTGATATGAGGGGATTCGTCTCTCCCGGTATTAGAAGTTGATGTTGCGCTATACTCGATTGGCCATAACAGTAAATCCCTGGTCAGGCTTGCTGAAATCTACTAGTAAGTGTTATCAGTAGTTTCTCGAACCGTTATGGACCTTACATCGGCATGACTTATCAGGCTATTGGGGTCTGACGTTATACCACCTCCAGACTGCGATATGCAACATATCTGACGAAGAGACCGGACTGTATGGTAGTGTTACTGATTGGATTCGCAAGAGTATGAGCAGGCTTACTTGTTGATCTTCTGACCAGCCGTTACGTTTAGCAGACCGCTTGCGGCTTGTGGGTGTTTGATATGATCATCACCTACTGCCGGCGTATTAACGAGTTTTTAGAGTCCTACACAGAGGTTTCCTGGTTCATGCGAAACGAAGTAAGAGTACATATGTGATATGTGCGGGACCGAGATTAATGCGCGTATGTGATACCGTATTCTATTCTCGCGATATGTGATATCGGACGGTTATATGAGATATAACTGGGTTATCGGATCAAGTGTTGATTCGATAAGTTGATTCATATGATATTAGTCGGTTGTATGTGATATAACCGGATTATTAAATCAAGTGTTGAATTGATAATTTAATGTATAATTATATATTTGATATATTAATTTACATTAACTAATATTTGCTCACTAAGTATTCTTTTTCTCACTTGTGTGTATATAGTATATATGTGATATATATTAATGTACATTTTATTTGTGTCATGCTTGATGCCACATACTTCATGGGTGTATGAGACCTACACCATGCTTGATTTAATGAGGGGTTTTTATTTATCAAAGTAAATCAAAATTGATTGGAAATTTGTCATGGTTACAAGCTTGTAAAAGCTTATGGAACCATTGACCAAGTCCACCAATTTTGTTTAACTTGTAGATATTTATTAACCTAACCATTAAGCTTAGCCATAGTTTATTCTCTACAAGGGTTAGTGTATGACACTAACTCACCCATGGTCGCTATTCTCACCTCATGAGTTTCATTCTCATCTCCACTTCATCTTCTTCTTCATTTAGAAAAAGCTTGCTAGTTTTTCTAAAAGTGAGAAAATATTGTGAGAAAGATTAATCTAAAGTGAGCCCAATTTCTACTTCATCATCCTCTGCTATATTAGCCATTTAGTTTAGAGAGTTTGCTTCACTAATCTACCATTAGTGAAGAGGTAGCATGAGCTCGAGTCTCCTCGACGTAAATCGTCTTCGGCTTCGAAGACTTCGAGCAACCTTGTTCATTTATTCATATGAACCCTTATTAGAGTTCGGGTGTTCACTACTTGGAGCAAAGGGACTACTACACGGAGTTTTAGGAGTGAAGGACCGGTCTACAAAGGTTGTGTTCCTCATTCACTTAGATGTAAAGTTGTTTGCATTGATAGTTCGTCTAAATCTCTAGTTAAGATTTTAGGGTTAGGGTTCTTTAGTACGGCAATTTTTTTAAATTAGCATGGATGATACCTTTCGAAACCTTGTTGTCGCGCTAGCTAACCCTACAGTGGTATCATAGCCAAGCTAGAGAATTAGACAATGTTTGTTAGATTGCGAAACCGAAACTACTCTGAAACTTAAAACAACGAAATCCAGTTTCTGTCAAATTTTAAACGGTCTCTAAAAAATTTTTAGTAACTGCAGAATGTTGTATGTGATATAACATTAACACTATGAAAAGTTGAAGCAATTTGGCCGGGATTTGGCCGGCCACATCACCATTAATTCCGAGCCGGCCAGCCCTGGTTCAGTGTTCTGGCTTCAAATTTTTATTTTGTTCCTGGCTCTGGGTTTTCGTGTTTCAGGTGTTGCTTGTTTTTGCTAAATTTGCATGTGATGTTAACTTTCTGCAAAAGCAATTCGGAGTGTTTCGTAATCGTAATTCTAATATCTATTCGGGTTATTTAGACGACGTTAAAAAGTTCGAACGGATATCAATAACTCATATTTTCCCTCGCTGGAAATTTTCCAAGAGTTGGCTTTTTTCAAGTTTAAAATCATCAGAAAATCATGCAAGCGATTCTGTGGACCCTCTATAAGAACGATACCCAAACTCAACTTTTTGGATCGTGGAACCACGATCATACCCTAGGGTTTGTGGTAGTTCCGTGGCGACATGAGTGAGGCATGGGTCGGCCCTTCTACGGATGGTTCATAGGAGCCGTGGCATGTTCTGCGTATTTTTTGAACTCCGCTCAAGTGTTGAGCTCTTTGGGAAATTTTGGGTGTTTGTTTATTCGATCGAAAAGTTTAACATCGTCTAGCTATCTGTGATTGTGATACAATATTTGGAATCCACATAATTAGTTATGTGATAACTAGTTTGAATTTTATAAATCTAGCAGTTTAGTCTTATTTGATCGATTGCTGCGGAATTTTGAAGAGGATCAAAAGTCCGTCGCAATTACGTAGCGTACGCGGATACTCGCCGGGTAACCTTACTAGATAGCCACGCCCCATAACCCCGACCAAGTGACTGTAGGAGAACCCCATCGCCAAAAGCATCCGTTCGGGTGCTCGCGGCCACGGTGTTCCGCCTAAGTGCACTTCGTCGACGACATCGCGGGTGCGGCCATCTACTAAAGTTTCTGACGAGCATTCGATCAGGTTATCGGAAATCTTGTTGAATTACCCGACAGGTTATTGGAAAGTGTTTTCAATATCGAGACTAAAATGCGGGGTTTATAATTGTTAGGCATGCGATATCTAAGGAATTCATTTGGTTAGGCATGAAATCCAAAGTATGTGATACATTAGGTTTATGATGTCTAAGATGGTTGCGGATTTCAATTGTTGTATTTTTTCACTTTCTTTTCTACGACCGTAAGTGTAATATGTGGTGTATCGCCGGTTTCGTTGCTATATGTCAACGACAATTGGGATACACATATTTACTTATGTTGATGACATGTGATGTTATGTGTTGCTGTGATATGTTATATTGGATCGTCGTGTTTTGAATAGCCGAGGGTTTTTATGTGAGATGAGAGTTTTTCATTTTCATTCATGTAAAAGTTTGTATGTAATATTCTTTTATTGGGTCACTTCCAGGTTGAGGATGATGTCACCATTGATGTATATTATTTACTTTTCTGCTTTAGGATAGACCCAAGAAGGAGAGTGTTTCCTGATTTAAAATCAGGAAAGCTTACGGAAAAGGCTTCAAAAAAGGGTCACGTGCTTACACGTGACCACCAGTCACGTGTTGGCACGTGACATCTAAAAGCATCAGCAAGGCAAATTCAGCTTCCAGACTACATCAAAGAAAAGGGCTTCAGAGAGGGTCACGTGCTCCCACGTGACCTGGGTCACGTGTTGGCACGCGACATTTAAAAGCGGCTTCAAAGGCAAACCGGTTCCCTGATCAAATCAAGGAAAATGCTTCAGAAGAGGTCACGTGCTCCCACGTGACCAGGGTCACGTGTTGACACGTGATAATCAAAAGCAGCAGATTTGTTCTCCGGCTAAATCAAGAAAAAGAGTCCAGACGAGGGTCACGTGCTCACACGTGACCAGGGGTCACGTGCTGGCACGTGACGGTTAAGCAGCAACCAGAAGACAGAGCGCAAAAAGAAAGAAGAAGGCTCGTTCCAAAAGGGTCACGTGCCCACACGTGACCAAGGGTCACGTGGCCACACGTGACCGACTTCAAAGCCTATCTGTTAACAGAATTAAATTCTGAGAAAAGACCTCTTAAATCTTTCCAAAGCAACCGATTGAATTAAAGATTTAAAGGTGATTAAATATCATCTATCTATGGGAAAATCTCGAATTTGGAAAGATTTCCCCATAAAATCTAACCGAAATAACAAAGGAGAATCTCTGGATTTAAAATCCAATGGTGAATAAAATTCACCTAATAATCCAAAGGTCCAAAACGAGTGGTGAATACAAATCAAATCTCCCAATGAAAGATCCACCAAAACTAATTGACTCGGCTGCTTCCCCTATAAATAGGAGCCAAGAGACACACAAAAAAGATATATGCAGAAGGAAGAAAAGAGAGAGAGCCTGGATACTTGAGAGGAATTTGGATCTTCTGCAAAAGAAAACCCTAGGTAAGAAAGGGGAGGTCTCATTCTCAACAGAGTTTAACTCTGATATAAAACAGAAGGACATATTTCTTCTCTCTTTGATGGAGGATCTGTAAAGTGCACATCTCCCCTTGAGTTGAGAATTTAATTCTCAATGGGTTGAGATCCTGCCATGCAGATCCAAAGTATAGAGAGGGAATGGAAACACGAGAATTTAATTCTCACAGAACTATAGGAATTTAATTCCTTTAAAATAAAATTAGGGTTTGACCCTGTGTTATGGGAATTTAATTCCTTCGGAATGAAAAGAATCAGGGTTTAACCCTAGTTAAGAGCTTAGTTCTGTTAAAACAACGAGAATTTAATTCCCTTAATCTCATTCTCCAGAATAATTCTTTAACAGAGAGTGGGAGTTTAATTCCCCAAAGCTTTTATTAGGGTTTAACCCTATTCAGCTCTTCACATATATGAGGAATTTAATTCTTACAGGAAATTCAGAGTTCAACTCTTCAAAAGGAATTAGGAATTTAATTCCTCTGAAATTATTATCAGGGTTCAACCCCACGAGGAATTTAATTCCTGAAAGGGATTAACAAATCTTCTAAACAACTACAGAAAAACAGGGTCACGTGTCATCACGTGACCCCCCCAAAAGATCTACAGAAAGCCCTTTGAGGCAGTGCCTCACGTGACCCACGTGACCCTTGAAAAGATCCCCCGCAAAGAACTTTGAAGCATCACCTCACGTGCTCCCACGTGACTCCCAAAACGCAGAAGGAAAAAGCAAAGAAAATGAAAGCTTTGGGCGCACTCACGTGTTATCACGTGACCCCTCCGCAAATGCTTTAACAATTGGCATCACGTGCCAATACATGATGCTCTAAAAATAAAAGTGTTTAACACTTGTTCGCAGATTTGAGGATAAACCAAAAGGAGATCTGGCTCCACGTTTAGGGCGCCCTCACGTGTCACCACGTGATCCCTAATGAGCATTCTAACAGACCAGAGCGGGGGCCTTTATCACATGCTCACACGTGATGGCCGCCAGAATTAAAAGAGTTAAACACTGATCTGCAAAATAAAATAAAGGGAATCAGGACGCTCTCACGTGTCCACACGTGACCCCTCTCTCCTTAGTGTTTAACACTAATCTGAAGACTTTGTCCTCAGTGTTTAACACTGATTTTCTTAGTGTTTAACACTAATTGGAAAACTCTATTTGCAGTGTTTAACACTGATTTTCCTAGTGTTTAGCACTAGTTTGAAATCTCTGCTGCCGGTGTTTAACACTGATTTGCTTAGTGTTTAACACTAATTTGAAAACTCCGTTCCCAGTGTTTAACACTGATTATCTTTTAGTGTTTAACACTAACTTGCTAATCTTATTCCCAGTGTTCAACACTGTTGGTCTTTAGTGTTTAACACTAGTTTTAGCCCAATTGGCTAAGTTTCTAGAGGCAAAGCCTCTCCTTCAATAGACCAACAGAGGGCCAATATTTCAAATATAATTGGACTTAGCCCAAACTGGCCATAAGTCCTCAAATCATCTTGAACTGAGCACATCTGCTCTTTCAACCAACTCATTGGTTCAAGGGTACATCTCTGAACTCCTCTGATATTTGTCGTTGTAATCCTTCAACGTCTTCAGAGAGGTGACGGGTCCCGACAACCACACATCAACACGGACTGTGGGGTCCTTAAACTCATGGACTTATGCGTCCTTAAACTAAGATATGGACTGTAACGTCCTTAAACTACCGACGGCGTCCTTAAACTACCGACGGACCGAAACGTCCTTAAACTACCGACGGACCGAAACATCCTTAAACTAACGATGGACCACCACGTCCCTAAACTGGCGATGGACCACCATGTCCCTAAACTGAAACTTGGACCACCACGTCCCTAAACTGGCAATGGACCACTATGTCCCTAAACTGGAACAATAGAGCCCCCAAATGCTCTTTTGTCGGATCTAAACGATCCTGTTAAGTCGATCTTAGTCCCAAACTGGACTAAAGTATCCTTAACAACCGTTTAAGTTGATCTTAGCCTCAAATATGGCTAACGTATCCTTAAACCTTCAAACAGACTGGACTATGAATCCCTCCAATCAACTTTGGTTCAAGGGTACATCTCGGAACTCCTTTGACACCTGTCGTTGTAATCCTTCAACGCTGTCAGAAAGGTAACGGGTCCCGACAACCATACATGTAATGGACCACTATGTCCCTAAACTGGAACAATGGAGCCCAAATGCTATTTTGTCTCATCTAAACGATCCCGTTAAGTTGATCTTAGTCTCAAGTTAGACTAACGTATCCTTAACAAACGTTTGAGTTGATCTTAGCCTCAAATGTGGCTAACGTAGCCTCAAACCAAACCCCCAAACCCAAATCTAAGATAATACGGATTTGGACTAGTCCACGCCCTACGGGCGACGACATAACTCAGTCTCCGTAAACAATCCACGGGCAACAAAACATAAAATAAACACCACGACACGAAGTGACCATTTGGAGAAGGAGAAAATTGTTACTGTGATGCGGTAGCGTAATTAACTGCAGGGGCTTGCGCCTGCAGGGAAGAGCGTCCCCACAATCAAAAACCCCTCAAGCAAGGGGGAATCTGACGAAGTCTGCTACATCGGACGCATCCGTTCAAACCTTCGATGCATGGTGCCATAAATTAACTTGGCATCTTCGGAGAGGTGGACGGATAGCACCACTTAGCATCTGCCCCGAATCTCAGTGCCAAGACCTCGCATGTTTTGCGCGCCGTCTTTCGGAGGGGAACAGAGAGCATAAGTAACCGGGTTCTAGGATCTAGTAGAAGACCATCTCGAGGAGTCGAGACTGGATCTCCTAACTCTAGAATTGGTAGGGTTGCTTGTCGCTCTCGTAGGGGTCTAGGGATGTGGGTTTGGCTATTCATCGCGACCGTGAAATCCGCATTTTTTATTGGCTTAATTAAAACACGGAATTCCTAGTATATCCAATATTTCATTTGTGTTCTTCTGCTGCTGATATTCTGTGATGTGATCACTTGATATTCCGAGACGAATGCTTATATTATATATATATATATATGATGAGATTAATGGAGGAAAGAGGCCATAGGAGGGGATTTCCTCCTATGGCGTGGAAAAAATATAACCTCCGTCATTTTTTCCGACGATCGGCATCCATCATCATCATCGTTATCATCTAAGATATGCGTACACCAAATTTCATGTGATTCCACAACTTTTTCACCGTTGATTTAGTGGGTTCAAAATTAACGGTTTACCGACAATAGAACTTTTTACATTGCTAAATCAACGGTGAAAAAGTTGTGGAATCACATGAAATTTGGTGTACGCACATCTTAGATGATAACGATGAAGATGATGGAGGCCGATCGTCGGAAAAAATGACGGAGATTGTATTTTTTCCATGCCATAGGAGGAAATCCCCTCCTATGGCCTCTTTTCTCCATTATTCTCATATATGATATATAATTAATATTGATTCTTTTGTTTCTTCTGTGATGCTTAGGAAGCATAATTTGATGGAACTTCATTAATAAGATTAATGAAATAAAAGAAATCTAAACATATTGTAGAAACTTGTTTTAAAAACTGGTAGTTCTAGTTCTTGCTTTACATAGCGGTATTCCTTGTAAAATATCCTGCACCTCATTCGATGGGGAAAAAGCCGAGATCCCTTCACCGGGAGTGACCTCTTTAGCAAAACGAGTAAAAGCCTCAAAAACACTTCTTTTCAAAATCACTCGATTCTACAACGATATCAAGTTCATTACGCAAAAGGTTTTCTTAAAAACCTATCGTAACCCTCCGTCATTTCAGATAAGTACTATTTAGTATTCGTGCCATATTTGTTAACTATGTTAAGGCGTAGTGTGTGGTAGTTGATTAGTACTTATCTTCTTGAGCATATGATGCGATTGGATTAGGGTAGTCGTGCGACCTTGTTGGTCTTTGTCAAGGGTCGTGCGGGTGAGTTTAATTCAATCAGGAAATGATGGGTTGAACTTAACTAGCATCCTATGGTTTGTTGGCGTTTGTCAAGGTCATACGAGGTTAGGGGCAAAAGCTTATCGGGAATTTCAAGTGTTGAAATTTGTAATGAGATTGCATACCTTCTATGAGATAGTTGGATCCCGATACCGACTGCGAGTAAGAGTTACTCTTGGGAGAGTTTTACACATTACAATTAGCCGATCAAGTAGGTGTCTAGAAAGATGTTAACAGGGTTACGCCCCTGGGAAAACAAGGTTTATTTTAATTAGGTCCGTGCGAAAGCACGGGGAACCTCCCTCAAAGTACCGACACTGGCCTGGCCGAAAGATTTGCGAAATTGTACCGTGTAATTAATCCCGGCTAGTCTTACCTTTTAGGGTTTGAAGGAAGATTTGATAAAAACAGTGCGACCCATCCTGATTAGATAAAATAATAACCAATCTGATCTTGAAAGAGCGCACGCAGAGTGTTTTCTTCTCTCTCTCTCTCCTGGTAGCGACCATGTCACGCCTTAATCAAGATAATAATATGAATGCATTGACCGAACCTGCTTATTATGCTGGCTGGGGAACGTTGGTTCCACTCTATCTTATAATTGTTATAAGTCCAAGCAGGAAATAGGAGAATATCCGGATTCTCATGCCACCCAACCGAAGAAAGTGCATGTTGATGCATCTTCTTCAGGTGTATTCATTACCGAGAACTGTTTTTCAGTATCCTCTACGTCCTGGGTATGTGATACCGGATCAGGATCCCGCATGTGTAATATATTACATGGGCTACAGATAGGTAGAGAACTGAGAATGGGTGATATGTCTCTAAGTGTAGAGAATGGTGCAATTATTGCAGCCACATCAGTTGGCAGATATCACCTTGTATTAAATACATTGATTCTGAACGAATGTTGTTACATACCGAACCTGATATACAACATTACATCAGATTCTTTATTAAGCTAAAGAAGAATATAATTATGTATTGGAGGATAATGTTGTGAACATTTTCCTGAATCAAGAGTTGATTGGATCAGGCACGTTATATAATAGCATATACGTTCTAAATCAAACCACAGTTCAAAGTATGTAGAACACACACAAGAGAAGTAGTTCAGAAATGAACGAATCCTTCTTATGGTATTGTAGACTAGGTCATATCTATGCGACACAACCAGATAAGTTACATAAAGATGAATATTAGAATCTGTTTGAATTTTCATCTTATGATACTTGCCGGTCTTATCTCAAAGGTAAAATGACCAATACTCCGTTTACTGGAAACTGAGAAAGAGTTGCTGAATTCTTGGGACGGATGCATGATGATGTATACGGTCCTATGTCTACAAATGCTGAGATGGGTTCTTTGTACTTCATTATATTCACTGATCATCTCTCGAGATTCAGACATATGTTCCCGTTGAAACACAAGTCTGAAACTTTTGAGAAATTCAAGGAATATAAGCTTGAAGTTGAGAACAAAAATGGTAGAAGTATTAAAGTCCTTCGATGTGATCGAGGAGGTGAATACTTGGGCATGGAGTTCCTGGATTTTCTAAATAGAGAATATGATTCTCTCTTGGCTTAATCCTTCGTATACACCACAGCACAACGGTGTATCGGGGCGGAGATATCGCTTCCTATGAACTAGGGTGCGCTCTATGATGAGTACTGCTGAGTTGCCTGTTTTCTTTTGGGGTTATGCACTTGAGAAGCTGCATACCTATTGAATATGGTTCCATCCAAATCAGTGCCTACCACTCCATATGAGATATGGAATGGAAAGAGACCATATCTTAAACGAGTTAAGATATGGGGTTGTCCGGTTTATGTTGAAAGGCAGAATCTGGACAAGCGCGAGGCAAGGTTAATTCTGTAAGTTTGTTGGATATCTCAAACATCTGCGAGGGAATATCTTCTACCACACTGAGGAGCAAAAGGTGTTTTGTTTATCAGCATGCCACCTTTTTAGAAAAGTAATTTTTTGTGAAGAAATTAGTGGTGATGAGGTAGAACTGGAAGAAGTTCCGGCTGGACAAACTAACAGCTGATGATTTGGTGGAACCAAAGGATTCAATAGTCTCCAACGAAGCTCGACCTCTCCGCGAATCTGGTAGGGTTCCTCGTCCACTTGAAAGATACTACGGTCTTCTCGGTGACAGTGGGAGCGAGGATTGCGTCATGTTAGATGATGCCACAACTAGGTTCAGGCAGGCCATCACGAGTGGGGACTCTGTGAAAAGACCGATTGTTATGCGATCAAAGACGGAATCCATGTGCACCAACAAAGTATGATTTTGGATGTTGCACCTGAAGGGGTAAAACCCATTGGGAGCAAATGGATCTTGAGAAGATTCTTGGTGTAGATGGAAAAATTGAGACTTTCAAAGCTATGCTTAAGTCCATCAGGATTAAAGCAGGCATCGCGAAGTTGAAACATCTGTTTTAATGTAGCAGTCAAAGTGTTTGACTGCATCAAAACGGTAGGTGAGCCTTGTATATACAAGAAGGTTGTAGAGAGTAAGGTTGTCTTCCACGTATTGTACATAGATGACATACTCTTGATAGGAAATGGTTTTCTATGCTACACTCGGTCAAGCTCCTCTTATCACGAGGATTCTCCATGGAAGATCTGGATGATACCTACTACATCCTGTGGATTATGATCTATGGTGATAGATCTAAGTGGATGTTGGGAGTGTCCCAAATCCAGGTACATGAACACCCTACTAAAGGGGTTTAGTATGGAAGATTCTAAGCGTGGTGGTTAGCCCACTTACTCAGGAACCGCTCTCTCCAAAAAGATGTCTTCCAAGACTGATTTGGAGAGAGCTCGCGTACAAAAGATGCCCTATGCTTCGTGTCACACCCCGCTTCCCAGAGTACGCTGAGGTAGGCACGTGACATAGCCAACCATGCTACCTGTGGATAGGAATTATCCTTCCACAGTCACATTATGGCTGTAGAGATATCAAGAACAATAATAAAACTATCTAGAACATGTCCATAAGCCAAAATAAAATGAGTCAAGAATAAATAATGCGGAAGCAAAAGATCCAATACAAGAATAACTGGAATGTATGTCCCATAATGCGGGCTCACATCAGGAATAAAATACTGAAAAGTAAAAGAACTAACTACTAATAGTCCTCACTACTCAGCCTGCTGACTGAAGTACTCCTGCTCGGACTGCAGTAAGGGTAAGGAATCTGGGCTATGCAAAATCCAGAAGTCAGCGCGTCATAACATCAAGCAGTAATATATAAACATAGTAGAAAGACATGCAAGTATGATTATAAAAGGTAAAGCAGGTGTAACAGCAATATAAATCAGGGCAGTGAAAGGTAGTGTACAATGAGTAATCTAAACCGGTCTACGGTGTTGACCATTCTCAAGTCTGTGAAATCAATTTGATGAATCATCGATATAACTCAATAGTATCCCGTGCGTGCCCGGGATCACGGTGAAGATTCTCGGGCTGAAACCGAGACATTCCACTAGGCACTAAAAGAAAAGGGGTAATGATGAATGATGTCCATGGCATCATCCCAAGGCTGGCCTAGCCTCTAAAAGGTAATGGATAATGATGGATGATGTCAGCAGTATCATCCCAAGGCTGGCCCAGTCTCTAAAACTGATCAGTAAAGATAGCGAACTGTCGAGTTACAAGTCAGGTTTCATCATTAATTTCCCCATACCCCCAGGTTGTATGTGTTCAAGTCAGGTATTAAATAATCTGGAGCTAATGCCAACACGGGATTAGGCAGGTACATGTTTGTCTGGATAGACAACAGGAAATGTCCGTAGGGACAACAGGTCAGGTTTGTCGGCATTAGTCACAAGATCAGGTAACAGGTAAAGCCATGGTGCATCAGGTCTAGTTAGGTAGTACATAGGTATCATGTCATGTTAAGAGGTGCACGGTACCATGTCGTGTCAGGTAGTAGGTGTAACAAGTCATGTCAGGATGCACAACATGTCATGTGGGTGCTCAAATAATCCAACTAACATAAGCATGGGTATACAAAACAAGCATGGGTACTAATAGAACAATAAACTGGAATATTGTAATGTGAAATGCAATCATGCACAGATTAAACTATATGGATGTACGGTTATCGATTAGAGTCAGGGTTATGGTTCCAACATTAAGTATCTTATACTTAAATGAATATGGAAATATTAAAATCACATTAACATGTATTGAATGGCCTAGGGATGCAATTATATATAAAACATGTTAGATGGATGCAAACGGGTGTTGAACAATTATACACTATTTAAAGCGTACCATGGCTATGCGACCAAGAACTATGTTATAAATGTAGGCATGGGCATACAATATTGTAATCTAACATGCAACCGGGTGTGTTTTCACAATTAACTCAAAATGATATAAACGGACATCGGATGGTACAATGTGATATAAGGCACCAAATTCAAACTTCATGCTTAAAATATATATATGCAAATAAATATGGAATACTATAAATAGCATGTAGCAAGTTTCACTTGCCTCGACGGATCGCGAAGCGGTATACGGAACGTCACGCGTCGGCGGGAAAAGTCACGACGCACGCACGGTACACGGAATGAGTCCAAACAACGAACAGTGGGATCACATGGGTCAGATATCCTCGCTGGGTTGTCGGGATCGTCGACGGCACGGCCGGATTTCGGCGATCACAGAAAACAGCAAATATCTAAAAGAAAGAAAATGTATTGAAAGGAAAAGAGAAGAACTGAAAGAGGACAGAGAAGATTGAGGAGAAAAGCTTACTCACTGGATTGCAGAGGGTGACGGCGTCGACGGTGAGGATCGACGGAGCTCCGGTGATGGGGTTGACTGTGAAAGTTCGGTTAGGGTTTGGTTGCTGGGGTGCTGTTGGAGGGTATGCGCAGGATCTTGGTGAGGTGATGATGTGGAGGAGAGGAAGGAAATGAGACAGTGATGATGGTGGGTGTGAGGCTGGGGTCATCGGCGGTGACCGGTGACGTTGGGTTCCTAGGGTTTTGTGGGTGGGTGCAGGGCGCAGTGGCTCGGGAAGAAGGAGATGATGGAGATGAGGGTGACGAAAGGATAAGGAGGTCGGAAAAGGCGTCGTCGGCGTTAGGGCGACGGCGAGGTGGAGGCAGCGGCTGGGTTACGTGGTGATGGGTTTTCTGAAAAAAAGAAGAAGAAGAATTTTATATAGAGGGGAGAGAGAAAGAGAGAGATACGGAAGAGAGAGAGAGAGAATCGAGAGGAGAGAGAGGAGATCGAGAGGAGTGAGAGAGAGATAGGGGAACAGTGACGAGAGAGAATCTTGGCTTTTTCTACGTAGAGAGAAAGGGAGAATAGAGAGAAGAGAGAGAGAGAGAAGGAGAAGGGAAGAGAGAGAGAGGAGATCGAGAGTGGGGCTGGTGACAAGAGAAAGGTTTTGATTGGTTGAGGGAAAAGAAAAGATTTTGTTTTTTAAAAAAAATATTTTTGTTATTAGAAAAGAATCCAACTTAGGCTGTAGGTTAAATATAAACGTATTAAAAAATTAAAATAATTAGAATTTGGCGGGATACGAAATAATTCAGAAATGCGCCCGGGTCGGGTCCAAAATTTTGGATTTGAAATACGAAAATTATTAGCAAGTTCCAAAAATTAAAATGAAAGATTATTTAACAGAAATGCATACCCCCAAGAACGGACGCACGTACGTGCGCGTAGCCATCCAAACACGTCCGTTTCACTGAACAGGACGAGAACACGATACAAGGACGCTACCACAGGGTTAGGGTACCATGCAAGCCATGTCATGTATTTTTAATTTATTTTACGTGACTTAAATTGTTATATGCAAAATATGTAAGGTTAGGGTAATCTATAACTAGGAAACAACAAGCTCAAGCAAGCGGGTCGAATATAAAGTAAACTGCCATTTATAACCAAACATGGTAAATGAAATAAACAACACAAACAACACATACGGCAACAGAAATTGGTATAATTGAACTCGGTTGTTACACTTCGGCAGTAGACTCTATCATGTATGCGATGTTATGTACCATACCAGATGTAGCTAACTCACTAAGAGTAGTGATCAGGAATCAATTGGATTTTGGGAGAATCACTGGACAGCTGTGGAGGACATTCTTAAGTGCTTGAAAAGCACTAAAAGAATGTTCTTTGTTCAAGCTTTCAGAGTGATAAGATCGACTGAAAGTCAGTCACAGTCATTGTCTTTATCCTCGGTGGAGGGACGGTATGTTGGAAGAGTTCCAAGATAGATACCGTGACATACTGAACGATAAAGGCTGAATACATCGCTACCAACGATGCTACCAAAGTGGCTGTCTGGACATTTCTTGTTCATGAGATGAACATGGTTCCTACCATTGAGCGTCCAATAACTGTTATTGAGACAACAATGGAGTTGTTGTTTTGGCCTAGAAACCCATGTCCCATTAGCGATCCAGACATATTCTGAGGACAGTATCACCTGATCATGGAGATGGTTGATCTCCAAGGGATCGAAATTAGGAAAGTAGACCCAAAGGATAACACAGCGGATCCACGCACAAAGGCCTTACCCTAGAGAGATTTCTATAGGACGTTGAGTATGAGACACTGCAACAAATGGCCTTAGTGCAAGTAGAAGATTGTTAGTTATATGTATGCCCTAGAGGCCATTACTGTACATGTGATATATATTGTAGTGGATGCTTGGACATATATAGGGAGGACTTTCTTGCTCGACATGATAGTATACTATCTGGTTGCTCTTTATCTTAACATGTACACTTATTGTCTCTCTATTTGTAACGCCCGTGTTTTCTAACACCTAAAAAAATATATTTGAATTTCTATAATCAAATAATTATTTACGTGTTTCGTTAATAGAAAAATAATTTTTAAAGTAATGTTAATAATTTTCAAAGCATTGAAAATGATTAAAAGAATTTTCTAAAAATCTATTTATTGTTTTTATAGACTTAAAATGTTTTATAATGCCTTAAAATAATCTGCATATTTTTAGTACCGATTAAAATAATTAATTCGTAATTAAAAATGTTTTAAAAGATAAACTAGATTTTAATAACTAGCTAAAACCATAGGAATGGATATGTTATTTAGTTTTAGCCCAAAATTATTTTTATACTAAAGATAACAATAAAATATATTTTCTGAAATTTTTCCATAATTTTCCCGTATTTTTAACTATTTTTAACAATTTTTTAAAACCAAATTCAAATTTTTAAATGATAAACAGTTTATTATTTTTAATTTTAAAAAAAATAATATAAAACCCTTTTACCTGGACCGTTGGATGCAAGATCCAACGGCCCAGACCTTCTGTCGGCGCCCACGTGGTGGGGACCACGCGAAAACGCGTGATCCCCACACACGCGAGCACGTGGCGCGGAGGCGGCGGCTTGTGAGCCGTTGGATGCAGATCCAACGGCCTCGAAGCAAAGGCGGCGGCGGCTAATCACGAGGAATCATGGGCAATCATTGGGCAGCGCAGATTTTGGGGGATTTTAACTGAAATTTTGGATTTTATGGTTGGTAATAAAACCCTATAAATAGGCACTTCAAATATTGATTTGTCACATCTCAGAACTCCAAAAATTCTGAAAAAAATACCCACGCCTTCGTATCGACGACGCCGACGCTACGGCTCCATCCAACCACCAAGGAAAAATCTGAGCGCGGAACTATTGAGAATTTTGTACACGCCTACGTTTTCAACCCTTCGGCATCCGACTCAAACCAAAGGTAGGATCCGCCTCTCTCCCCTCATCTGTCGCCTTCTTCTTTTTTCAATAACCTTAATTCAAACTTCTAATTATCAACCCCATATTAAAATGATGTTGCAATATTCTTGCATGCCTATTCTTTTGTACCCCTTAATGATGATAATCTTAACCCATGATTAAAATGGTTTCCTTAATCACTCCTATATACCAAAAAATATTGCACCCTCATACAATATGGAATGTGTCAGGCTTAATGTTATAACCCATGAGTATTAATTCACCCCGTACATACCCACACTCACCCATGCTACTTTTGTGATCTCGAAATAGGTTACTTCCACAAAATACCCTCGTTTTGTTAAAAGGTTATAATTGTTTAAAATATCCACATGAGATAAGATATTTGGAATAATTATTTTAGATACGATATAGATATATATTTTTACTTACACTTTTTCATCAACTACTGTATTATTGCTAAATTCCTTCACCTTTTGAAAGGGGATAATACTAAATTTAAATAACGGAATATGGTTTTTCCAACTTAGCCCTTTCACTCGAAAGGATATTTTTTCTTCTTAGAATGTTAACTAAAATTTAATGAGTTACCCTAATCGGGGAATGTTTTACCTGAATCACACCGTGGTTACTAGACAATCGTCCTTGAAAAGAACACAAATCCTGTCGCCCATATGCAGTGGTTGTCAACGCGGAGTCATTCTTGTAGAATAGTACCTCTAATAGATTACCCTAATAATAGGGTAATGTTTTACGCGAGTACCTCGTGGTTGATAGGCAATTGTCCCTAAAAGAACACAAATCATGCCGTCCATGTGCAGCGGTTGCCAACACGAACGTATTTTCTAAAACGTTACCTCAAATTTAAAACATTATAATTTCATAAAATTATTATTCACAATAAAATACCTCGATCCATCCTAAAAAGAGATAATTTCATTTAAATATCTTGACATTTACTAAAAGGCTATTTTCGACAAGACCATAATCCTTATAAATGATATTTTCTAAAAAGATATCTAAAACCTTATTAAAAGATAGTTTTCAAATAAATACCATAACCTTTTTTCGAAAGGATATTTTTCAGTAAAACATTATGGTTTTCCAAAATGATAAATATTCCAAATATCATGGTTTTCTTAGAAGCAATAAATATAATTAAACTCTATTATCCTTTTTTTACTAAGTGTTCTATAAGATGACACGAAGTACCTTACAAACCTAAGAAGATAACAATATAAAATGAGCGGTTGTGGAAGGCCATATTAAATGAGATCAACTTCTTGATTACAGGTCTATGACATATACAACACCTGATACGGTTAGGGTTAGAATGCGCGGACCTAGATATGGAATACTTATCTATGAAGATCCCTGCAAGCAGGGTGACCAGTCCAATGTATGGACGACTATTAACCCGATATTCGGGCGAATACTAACCCTATTTGAGGGCGAATGATCCAAAATATGGATGACATACAATGTGGAAATTCCATGCCTAGAGGTATACGCGCTAACTCTAATACGTCAAAACCTTTATACTGAACCAAAGGGATGGGTAGTTTGATTAGGTAAGGAGATTCGAAAATCGGATTCCCCTACTATTCGATCATGATCCCGGAAAGTGAAACGGTACATTTCACTTCCCCAGTTGTTGTTCCGTGGCCACAACGGAATAATCACGAGCATCCGGACCCTTATTTGACAAACTAAAACGTTTACAATACCTATTGATACTCAACACTAAACTCATATCATGTGCTATACCCACATGTTATCTTATCTATCTTTTTTTATGAGACACGAGTTATTCAGTATCTTGGATGCGGATATTTTACCAGTTTAGACTTGTTGTTTATTATGGAACTGAAGAATGGTAATACTTGTGCACTTGAGTGATATTCATGCTAGACAAAGCTCCATTGTAGTCATGGGACACCTTTCGGGGATGTTCACGCTACCGCATTGATTGCCACCCCAGACACGAGCACCGACTCATACATGCTTCCAGCTAGTCATGGGATACCTCAAGAATACGAGTATGTTCACCCGTCAATTCCATCCATACACACCTTGTTTAACCTGATCTAACTCTTAAACTGAATATTCGTTGGCTTGACTTGAACTTTTACCAAACATATATCTCACGCAACCTACTCATATTCACATGTACCCCTGTCAACATATCTAATTTGTATATAACCTCATACCTTTATACCCATGTACATCACATTCATTATATTTATATACACATGTTCATTTCTATACCTACTTCCTTATGAGGCAATCCTATCCGAGTATAACTCGCTGACGGACCTTCCTTTTCTTCCTCTATCTTTGGAATATCCGTCAGATAAGAATGAGTATTATGGTGAGGATCAAGGTATGAAGCCAGCTTATGAAGATTATGCAGACTGGACGATGGAAGATTAACTAGATTTAATTTTTTTGTTGCCCACATGTTTAGGGCTTTCGTTGCTCCTTTGATGTAATTAAACTACTTTGTTTATTTTACTCTTTTTTGGGATGTAATAAAATTTGGTTAATGGAAATAAATGCCTTTCGCTTTTATTATTTTGATTTTGGTACACATTCTGCATGTTAGATATTCACACGCTTAACGTAACTGTATTGAATAGACCACCTTCAATACAGTTAGGTTGCGGACTTTGCCACGTCATCCTTCACCTTCTTTTGGGAAGCCGGGCGTGACACTATTACATGTTGATAAAGCCCTTAGGATGAGTACTTGACTACCAGGACTATGATGCAGATCATACTAGTGGGGCAGAGGTAGTCGGTAAGTACATCTTTCAATAGTTCCTAGTCGTGGGAATATCGAGACAGGGCATCGATACTCCAGAGTAGACTAGCGTATTATGCGCTTCTTGACCCATATGATGGGCGATGGATGATCCCACATCCATTGGTGTTTGACATCTGAGAAGGTATACGGGTGCTCAGTGGAGACTGGGTACACTGGACGGACTCGCCGAGAACTCCTAGATGGTATTATACATATCGTTAGTGTAACCCTTCGAAAATCGTTTAGGCAGTTTTTCGGTAATCGGTTAATTTTTCGGCTTTTTCCGTAAAAAGTCAAAATAGGTATTTTTCATTGTAGACCTAATTATACAAAATTTAGATAAGATATTACTATAATTTTGTCACTAAAATGTCACTTATAATTTTCTAGTTAAATAAAAAAAAATTTCGTAATTAATTATTTTTTTTATTATTTTAAGCCTTTTTAAATACATTAAATTAGTGATAAATACAAATTTAATTAGGTAAATTTCATAATTAGAAGTCTTTATAAGCTAAAATATGGTGTTAATAAAATTATATCATGACTTGCAAACTTTTGGTTTTAGGGTTGGAAATTTAATGGAAAAATGGTGTAAAATGAGGTTTTTTTTGTAAATTGTTGACATGAAAGCATTAAATGAGAACATGGGGTGTTTATTGACCTAGAAAATTCTCCAAATTTCCCCACCTCCTCTCCCTTACCTGCAGCCGACCCTAATTCTGCAGCAAAACCCCCCTCTTCTCACTTCTTTTTGCTTCATTTTCATGCTAAAATCCATTAAAAATCAACAAATTCTTTAACCCATTCAAACCAAAACCCTAATCCAACCTTTCCCAAACCCTAATTTGTTTGAGAAGTGGAGAAAGGAGGCATCTTTAGAGGCTAATTGCAAGAGGATCATAGCTTAGGAGGTATAAATCCTAAACTAGTTGTTAATTTGTAGTTTAATAAAGCTAGTTTAGTATTTTAAAGTGATTAATTTCATTGTAATGGTTAGTTTTGAAATTTCAAGAATGGGTTTTGATGTTGAACTAGGGTTTGAAGCATGGTTGTTAGAGTTAAGTTAGGGTTT
Organism: Agapanthus africanus; assembly: GCA_030015575.1. Taxonomy (NCBI): domain Eukaryota; kingdom Viridiplantae; phylum Streptophyta; class Magnoliopsida; order Asparagales; family Amaryllidaceae; genus Agapanthus; species Agapanthus africanus. The sequence goes on along the minus strand of CM057349.1, from coordinate 399,722,607 downwards.
GGTTTTCTAATTGGTTAGAGTGGTAAATTGTGTAATGATACGCTCGCTAAATCGATAAAATTTCGATGTTTGTATCGAATCGGTATTGAAATTGCTTACTAGATTTTTATAGAAATTGGAATGCGATCGAATTGCATTATGTTAGCGATATAATTAGCTTCGTATAGGACTATTAGAGTGCGGGAACGCGGGGTTCGTCTAGTCGGGTTGTAGTTTTGTCGATTTTCCCGAAATGACGATTCTAGTTAACGATTAGCGATTTTTGTGCGTTTTCCCGCGCACCGAGTGTATGTTATGTTTAATTCGAGAACGTCGATAATTGTATATTGTGATTTACATCGTTTTAAATTTTGTAATCTTATGCTTGGTGTTGTGCAAATATAGGATCGGTCGGGGAAACATCGGACACGGCATGAAAAGGCAAGGCGGTGGTCGGATCGGATTAACGGGGATTTCAGGTGAGTAGATGTATTCATCTATGGGGGAATCATCTGAATGGCGCGAGGCACCCCCTAGTTAGGATTACCCTACTTTATGCAAGATTTATATTGTTAGCTAGCTTATCCATTTATGTACATTGCATACCCTTATAGCTAACCGTATATTAGATTGCATGGACATTCATCTATACTTATGCGATATCACTTCGTAGGATACGAACACCATTACCATTGGCATTTGTTGCACGCGCACTATTCATGTGACACACACGCCTTTGGTAATTGCCATGCCACGTGCACTATAGAACCGGTTTAACTTAATATCGCCATTTACATTCATACATGATATATGCAATTGCGTAGCATGCATATACCTCGCATTATCATCACATTTACATAGATTTTTAGCCAAAATTCACATCTTATACATTGATATCATAGACATTTATCATATATGACATGTGAACACTATGATTTTCTTGAGGATTTCAGTTTTTCTGTGATTTCTGGATTTTTGGGGAAAACCGCAAGAATTTAACAAAAGCTTGTGTTTATCATTTTTTAAAACAAAGTTGCGGTTTTCTCGTGATGTATGTGTCGTCCACCATGAGTTTTCATGTTTTCTGTGGGATTTCGAGACCCGATTCGAGGAGTGGATGAACCGTCTCGGGTACATGGTGGGCCCGATATGGTACCCCGGGGCAAGAAGATCGAGTTGTAGACGATGAGCCTGGCAGGGGAAGACTACCTACCGGTGATGTCTGGCGCGGCGGATATCCGGAGGATACCGACCGTTGTCGTGAGATTTATGATATGGGCCGATCCGGATTGACGGAGCCCGATATTGAGACAGATATGATTCCTATTTGGTGTCGATGCTTGACACGGGTTTTCAGATGATTTCTTGATGATATTTAGCTATTATACAGATATTCCTTTTTCTAAAGTTAAGAATGCAGAACTCTTAACAATTAAAATACTTAAAGATTTAGTAATGACATTGCATACATGTGCATGCATACTAGAGGTATTATATCACATCTGAACATACATGCTGTGACGCATTTGCGTGCATTCTTACGATTGCCTTATTAGATGTTATATTTACTCACGAGCTGGCAACTCACCCCCGTTGTGCCACAGTGTCTTGCAGGTCGGACTCATCAGTCTTGTAGCGGCGGCTATCTTATCATCAGCTCCTTTTGCTCAGACTCGCGACATCGCCCGTAGGTGGGTTGCAAGCACACTTTATTTCTTTTACTTTATCATTGTATCTAGTATTCTCCATCTACCACTTTATATTGTATATGTGACCTAGTGGTGAGACTGAGAGATTTGTATATTTATGGTTTCTTTTGGGTCGAGCTCACTTGAGCCGGCGTTGTGTTTTCTGATATTTTGCGTTTCTTTTATGCTTTTTTCTTGATATTGCTATTATATTGCATGTGGTTGTGATCCGTTTTGGGCGAAGAGATAGCTCCCGCTTGGGGATGCTATTTTTATGATTACAGGTTGATTATCTTGTTGTACCCATTTTGGGGGATAGAAAATACAGGGGAGACTCTGCCGAAATTTTCGGAAATTTTTGATGTTTTAAAAAGGGATTCTATGCAACTTAAATGATTTTTAAAAACCTTTTCATTAAAGGTTTTCCTTCACTCTCTTTTGATTTTGGTTTAGATTCTTCTGGGTTTTGGCTGACTTAGGTTACGGTACGCCTTTAGACGTCTCGTAATCTAAGTGCCAGTCGCGTTCCGTACTTTCGGGTCGTGACAAAGTTGGTATCAGAGCGTAGGTTTTACCTTTCTGAGTGTAGGACGACCTTGGTAGATGGAGTAGGTGACTTAAGCAGAGTGGCGTAGCGTGGGTATAATCCGCGGCATACTTACGATACGGTACTCCGCCTAAGTGACCTTAGGACATAATTGCTTGTATTTCCTTTCTTGATTCCTTGATTCAATTGCAATGATCTTATCAGTCATGTTTCTTATTCCAGCTTCGATGCCGCCAAAGACTACGAGAGCTCAGCGGGCTGCCGCTAGGGATGAGATTCGGGCGGGCCCGTCTGAGGCGAGGATCGAGCGGGATGATACGCCTACCCCTCAGGGTCATACTGATCCGCCTTATCCAGATCGTATTGCCAGACTAGAGGCCGGCATGCAAGAGTTGCGACAGATGATGGGATCTTTAGTTGAGTCCAGCCGACGTTCCTTCCACCGCACAGACCACGATCGTACCTGCTGCACAGATAGTCACTCCTGCTGCTACTACGGAGACTATCCATGTTTCACTACAGGAGTTCATGAGATTGAGACTTCCCGCTTTTACCGATACAGATGCGATAGAGGACCCACAGGCATTTCTTGATAGGTTGGCTCGGATTTGCCGTTCGTTAAGGTGTTCTGATGATAGATTGGTAGAGTTTGCGAGTTTTCGTCTGGAGGGTCTTGCCCAGACATGGTACGACTCAGTAGAGAGAGGCCGAGCTGCAGGTCTGCCTTCTATGACCTGGGATGAGTTTACATCTGCATTTCTTGCCCGTTTTCTTCCGGAGAGTGTCCGAGATGCTCGAGCCCGTAGTTTTGAGTCTTTGCGCAAGACTCCTAGGATGACGGTGTCGGAGTATGATATACAGTTTACCCAGTTGTCTCGATATGCTCCGTACCTAGTCGACACAGAAGAGAAGAGAATAAAGAGGTTTGTGCGAGGGCTTGATACACAGCTATTCCTTGCCATCGGCACATAGCACTTTGACACATACGCAGCCGCGATGGATGCAGCCTTACTTTTGGAGGAGCGTATTTCTGAGACTCCGGTCGTTTCTGGGCCGAAGAGGATTCGTACTGATACGCCAGCTCAGCGGCAGATAGGTAGACACCGCGATAGATTATTTCCGGGAGATGGTGGAGGCAGAGGATTGAGACGAGGTCAGTTATTTGGTTCATATCCACAGACCCAGCAATCGTCTCCAGGATGTTTTCGGTGTGGGAGTCAGTACCACCGTGTCAGAGACTGTACCATGGGACGTCCGGGCACGGCGACAGTCCCGCATGTGACTTTACCACCCTCACCACCTTCTCAGAGAGCTTTACTTCCTACTCTTGACGATGCTCCACGTCAGTCAGATGCTTCTAGAGGCCGTGGGCGCGGTGGTCCAGTTCCGAGAGGACGAGGCGACAGAGGCAGAGGCAGAGGCCGAGGTAGAGGCAGAGGACAGCCAGCTATTAGTGGTGGACAGGCCCGAGTGTTCGCATTGACTCCTCAGGATGCACAGGCATCCAATGCCGTCGTGACAGGTACTCTGCCAGTATATTCTTTTGATGCACGGGCATTATTTGATCCAGGCTCCACACATTCCTATGTATCCACGTATTTTGCACCGAGGTTGGGCCGAGAGTCTTCTCCGTTAGATCAGCCGCTTGTCGTTATTACCCCGGTAGGCGAGTCTTTTGTTGCCCGTTTTGTGTACCGATCGTGTTCCGTTCGTATCGGGGAGAGAGATTCTTCAGTTGATTTGATTCTCCTCGATATGCTAGACTTTGACGTTCTTCTTGGTATGGACTGGCTAGCCACCTGTTATGCATCCGTGGACTGCCGTGAAAAAGCAGTCAGATTCAGTTTTCCTGATGAGCCGGTTCTTGTTATTCAGGGAGATCGTAGCGCTACCCTTCCCAGCTTGATTTCATCTCTTTGCACTGGTCAGCTCTTAAGGAAAGGGTGTCAGGGATTCTTAGCTTATATTTGTGATACTAGCCCCACAGAGGTTCCGTTGGACCAGGTCCCTGTTGTGAGAGAGTTTCCTGATGTATTCCCTGACGAGCTGCCTGGTCTGCCACCAGAGCGCGAGATTGAGTTCTGTATTGACTTGATCCCCGGCACGGGGCCTATCTCTATACCGCCTTATCGGATGGCCCCAGCGGAGCTGAGAGAGCTAAAGGATCAGTTACAGGACTTGCTGGACAAAGGGCTTATCCGACCGAGTGTGTCACCTTGGGGTGCTCCCGTCTTGTTTGTTAAGAAGAAGGACGGAAGTATGCGCTTATGCATTGATTATCGTCAGCTGAACCGGGTTACTGTGCGGAACAGGTATCCCCTACCCCGCATTGATGACTTATTCGATCAGCTCCAGGGTGCAGGGTTTTTCTCGAAGGTTGATTTACGGTTAGGTTATCACCAGTTGTGGGTTCGGAAGGAGGATATTCCGAAGACCGCTTTTCGTACTCGTTATGGTCATTACGAGTTCTTGGTGATGTCGTTCGGGCTCACCAATGCCCCGGCAGCATTTATGGATTTGATGAACCGTGTATTCAGGCCGTATCTCGATCAGTTCATTATTGTGTTTATTGACGACATCTTGGTTTATTCTCGGAGCCGGGAGGAGCATGAGCAGCACTTACGTATCACATTGCAGACTTTGAGGGAGCATCAGCTGTTCGCCAAATTCTCCAAGTGCGCATTCTGGTTAGACAGTGTCGACTTCTTGGGTCATGTGGTGACGAGAGATGGTATTTGTGTGGACCCGAGGAAGATCGAGGCAGTTCAGCGTTGGCCTAGACCAGTATCAGTTACAGAGGTTCGCAGTTTTCTAGGTCTGGCCGGCTATTATCGACGTTTCGTCCAGGATTTCTCCCGCATTGCTGCACCATTGACCGGGTTGACCCGGAAGGGGGTTCCTTTTGATTGGACCCAGGCATGTGAGGATAGTTTCCAGCAGTTGAAGACCCGTCTGACTACTGCACCAGTGTTAGCATTGCCTTCAGGATTAGGCGGGTTCGTGGTATATTGTGATGCTTCTAGAGTGGGGCTGGGATGTGTATTGATGCAGCACGACAGAGTTATTGCATATGCTTCTCGGCAGCTGAGGAAACACGAACAGAACTACCCCACCCATGATTTAAAGATGGCTGCAGTGGTATTTGCACTTAAGATCTGGAGACATTACCTATATGATGAGTCATGCCAGATATTCACTGACCACAAGAGTTTGAAGTATATCTTCCAGCAGCGAGACCTGAACCTGAGACAGCGCTGTTGGATGGAGTTGATGAAAGATTATGACTGCGAGATTCTATACCATCCGGGCAAGACGAATGTGGTGGCAGATGCTTTGAGTAGAAGGCCCGGAGGTAGCTTATCTTGTTTGAGCGCAGTGCAGATGCAGTCGTCGGCGGATTGGCAGGTGTTATGTGACAGCAGAGTGTAGTTCGAGTTTACTCCTACAGGGGGACAACTGGCCCATTTCAGAGCACGCCCACAGTTACTTGACCGTATCCGCGAGGCACAGTCCGGCGATGCCCGTACATTAGAGATTATTGAGCAGATTTGGCAGGGCAGAGTTTTCGATTTCATGATGGATGATCAGGGCATACTTCAATTTGGGACTCGACTGTGCGTGCCAGATTCAGAGGGACTGAGGCGTGATATTCTCGAGGAGGCACATAGATCAGTATACAGTGTGCATCCAGGTTCCACCAAGATGTACCGTGATTTGAGAGAGGTTTACTGGTGGGACGGGATGAAGAAGGATATTACAGACTTTGTGTCGAGATGCCTGACTTGTCAGCAAGTCAAGGCCGAGCACCAAAGGCCAGCCGGCGAGTTACAGCCTTTGCCCATCCCTGAGTGGAAGTGGGAGCAGGTCTCCATGGACTTTATTGTGGGTCTACCCAGGACCAGTCGAGGGTATGACTCTGTTTGGGTGATTGTGGATCGACTGACGAAAGCGGCTCACTTTCTGCCAGTGAAAACCACTTTTGGATTTTCTCAGTACGCCCAGGTTTATATTGATGAGATAGTGCGACTGCATGGCGTTCCGACTTGCATCGTGTCAGTCCGTGGCACCCAGTTTACCAGCCGATTGTGGCAGAAACTCCAGGAAGCTTTGGGCACCCGATTGAGTTTTAGCACAGCCTTTCATCCGCAGACTGACGGTCAGTCGGAGCGTACTATTCAGACTCTTGAGGATATGCTCAGAGCTTTTGTTTTAGATTTCGGTGGTAGCTGGGATCGTCATTTGCCTTTGATCGAGTTTTCCTACAATAATAGCTTCCAGGAGACGATTCAGATGGCACCTTTTGAGGCTTTATATGGGAGGAGATGTCGATCGCCTGTATGTTGGACAGAGCTCAGGGAGAGCAGTATTTTGGAGCCGCAGATCGTACAGGAGACGACCGAGAAGATATAGCTGATTCGGGACAGGATGAGAGTGGCACAGAGCAGGCAGAAATCATATGCTGACAGGCGCCGTCGCCGACTCGAGTTCGCTGTTGGCGATCATGTTTTCCTGAAGATCTCTCCGATGAAAGGTGTGATGAGATTTGGGCGGAAAGGGAAACTGAGTCCTAGATATGTTGGTCCTTTCAAGATCCTAGAGCGTGTTGGTCCAGTCGCTTATCGGTTAGCTCTTCCGCCCAGCTTCCCCGATGTTCACCCCGTATTCCATGTCTCGATGCTCCGCAAGTACCTTCATGATCCTTCCCATGCGATTCAGCACCAGATGATCCAGTTAGAGCGTGATCTTTCTTTCACCGAGCAGCCGGTTGTCATTTTGGATCGGCAGGTGAAGAAATTGAGGTCGAAGGTTATACCGTCCGTCAAGGTCCTTTGGCGTGGCCCGAACAGCGAGGAGGTCATCTGGGAGACCGAGGTCGAGATGAGGAAGAGATATCCCCATCTTTTTGAAGGTACGCGTAGTTAAATTCTAAATTCGGGGACCGAATTTCTTTAAGTGGGGAAGATTGTAACCCTTCGAAAATCGTTTAGGCAGTTTTTCGGTAATCGGTTAATTTTTCGGCTTTTTCCGTAAAAAGTCAAAATAGGTATTTTTCATTGTAGACCTAATTATACAAAATTTAGATAAGATATTACTATAATTTTGTCACTAAAATGTCACTTATAATTTTCTAGTTAAATAAAATTTTTTTCGTAATTAATTATTTTTTTAATTATTTTAAGTCTTTTTAAATACATTAAATTAGTGATAAATACAAATTTAATTAGGTAAATTTCATAATTAGGAGTCTTTATAAGCTAAAATATGGTGTTAATAAAATTATATCATGACTTGCAAACTTTTGGTTTTAGGGTAGGAAATTTAATGGAAAAATGGTGTAAAATGAGATTTTTTTTGTAAATTGTTGACATGAAAGCATTAAATGAGAACATGGGGTGTTTATTGACCTAGAAACTTCTCCAAATTTCCCCACCTCCTCTCCCTTACCTGCAGCCGACCCCAATTCTGCAGCAAAACCCCCCTCTTTTTGCTTCATTTTCATGCTAAAATCCATTAAAAATCAACAAATTCTTTAACCCATTCAAACCAAAACCCTAATCCAACCTTTCCCAAACCCTAATTTGTTTGCGAAGTGGAGAAAGAAGGCATCTTTAGAGGCTAATTGCAAGAGGATCATAACTTAGGAGGTATAAATCCTAAACTAGTTGTTAATTTGTAGTTTAATAAAACTAGTTTAGTATTTTAAAGTGATTAATTTCATTGTAATGGTTAGTTTTGAAATTTCAAGAATGGGTTTTGATGTTGAACTAGGGTTTGAAGCATGGTTGTTAGAGTTAAGTTAGGGTTTGGTTTTCTAATTGGTTAGAGTGGTAAATTGTGTAATGATACGCTCGCTAAATCGATAAAATTTCGATGTTTGTATCGAATCGGTATTGAAATTGCTTACTAGATTTTTATAGAAATTAGAATGCGATCGAATTGCGTTATGTTAGCGATATAATTAGCTTCGTATAGGACTATTAGAGTGCGCGAACGCGGGGTTTCGTCTAGTCGGGTTGTAGTTTTGTCGATTTTCCCGAAATGACGATTCTAGTTAACGATTAGCGATTTTTGTGCGTTTTCCCGCGCACCGAGTGTATGTTATGTTTAATTCGAGAACGTCGATAATTGTATGTTGTGACTTATATCGTTTTAGGTTTTGTAATCTTATGCTTGGTGTTGTGCAAATATAGGATCGGTCGGGGAAATATCGGACACGGCACGAAAAGGTAAGGCGGTGGTCGGATCGGATTAGCGGGGATTTCAGGTGAGTAGATGTATTCATCTATGGGGGAATCGTCTGAATGGCGCGAGGCGCCCCCCTAGTTAGGATTACCCTACTTTATGCAAGATTTATATTGTTAGCTAGCTTATCCATTTATGTACATTGCATACCCTTATAGCTAACCGTATATTAGATTGCATGGACATTCATCTATACTTATGCGATATCACTTCGTAGGACACGAACACCATTACCATTGGCATCTATTGCACGCGCACTATTCATGTGACACACACGCCTTTGGTAATTTCCATGCCACGTGCACTATAGAACCGGTTTAACTTAATATCGCCGTTTACATTCATACATGATATATGCAATTGCATAGCATGCATATACCTCGCATTATAATCACATTTACATAGATTTTTAGCTAAAATTCACATCTTATACATTGATATCATAGACATTTATCATATATGACATGTGAACACTATGATTTTCTTGAGGATTTCAGTTTTTCTGTGATTTCTGGATTTTTAGGGAAAACCGCAAGAATTTAACAAAAACTTGTATTTATCATTTTTTAAAACAAAGTTGCGGTTTTCTCGTGATGTATGTGTCGTCCACCATGAGTTTTCATGTTTTCTGTGGGATTTCGAGACCCGATTCGAGAAGTGGATGAACCGTCTCGGGTACATGGTGGGCCCGGTATGGTACCCCGGGGCAAGAAGATCGAGTTGTAGACGATGAGCCTGGCAGGGGAAGACTACCTACCGGTGATGTCTGGCGCGGCGGATATCCGGAGGATACCGACCGTTGTCGTGAGATTTATGATATGGGCCGATCCGGATTGACGGAGCCCGATATTGAGACAGATATGATTCCTATTTGGTGTCGATGCTTGACACGGGTTTTCAGATGATTTCTTGATGATATTTAGCTATTATACAGATATTCCTTTTTCTAAAATTAAGAATGCAGAACTCTTAACAATTAAAATACTTAAAGATTTAGTAATGACATTGCATACATGTGCATGCATACTAGAGGTATTATATCACATCTGAACATTCATGCTGTGACGCATTTGCGTGCATTCTTACGATTGCCTTATTAGATGTTATATTTACTCACGAGCTGGCAACTCACCCCCGTTGTGCCACAGTGTCTTGCAGGTCGGACTCATCAGTCTTGTAGCGGCGGCTATCTTATCATCAGCTCCTTTTGCTCAGACTCGCGACATCGCCCGTAGGTAGGTTGCGAGCACACTTTATTTCTTTTGCTTTATCATTGTATCTAGTATTCTCCATCTGCCACTTTATATTGTATATGTGACCTAGTGGTGAGACTGAGAGATTTGTATATTTGTGTTTCTTTTGGGTCGAGCTCACTTGAGCCGGCGTTGTGTTTTCTGATATTTTGCGTTTCTTTTATGCTCTTTTCTTGATATTGCTATTATATTGCATGTGGTTGTGATCCGCCTTGGGCGAAGAGCTAGCTCCCGCTTGGGGATGCCATTTTTATGATTACAGGTTGATTATCTTGTTGTACCCATTTTGGGGGATAGAAAATACAGGGGAGACTCTGCCGAAATTTTCGGAAATTTTTGATGTTTTAAAAAGGGATTCTATGCAACTTAAATGATTTTTAAAAACCATTTTCATTAAAGGTTTTCCTTCACTCTCTTTTGATTTTGGTTTAGATTCTTCTGGGCTTTGGCTGACTTAGGTTACGGTACGCCTTTAGACGTCTCGTAATCTAAGTGCCAGTCGCGTTCCGTACTTTCGGGTCGTGACAGTTAGATAGCAGTTCTCTGGTGACACTGGTAAAGGTTAGTCTGTCGACCCGAGATCGCCATAGTGTCTTGTGTGATTCCCACTGTGCTTTGATTTCCACTTTACCACGTTCAAGAGATCATGCAAAACGGTGGTTTTTTGGTACAGTCCCGATTCACATGGAGGCAATGAGTGATAGGGAGGATTCGTCTCTCCCGGTATTCGGAGTTGATGTTGCGCTATGCTCGATTGACCATAACAGGAAATCCCTGACCAGGGTTGCTGAGATCTACTTGTAAGTGTTATCAGTAGTTTCTCGAACTGTTATGGATCTTGCATCGGCATGACTTATCAGGCTATTGGGGTATGACGTTATACCACCCAGGCTGTGATATGCGACATATCCGACGAAGAGACCGGGCTGTACGGTAGTGTTACTGATTGGATTCGATGAGCAGGCTTGCTTGTTGATTTTCTGATAGCTCAATACCTGGGTGGCCGTTACGTTTATCAGACCGCTTGCAGCTTGTGGGTGTTTGATATGATCATCACCTACTGCCGGCGTATTGACGAGTCTTTAGAATCCTACACAGAGCTTTCCTGGTTCATGCGAAACGAAGTAGGAGCACATATGTGATATGTGCGAGACCAGGATTAATGCGCGTATGTGATACCGCATTCTATTCTCACGATATATAATATCGGACGGTTATATGAGATACAGCCGGATTATCGGATCAAGTGTTGATTCGATAAGTTGATTCATATGATATTAGTCGGTTGTATGTGATATAGCCGGATTATTAAATCAAGTGTTGATTTGATAATTTAATGTATAATTATATATTTAATATATTAACGCATATTAACTAATATTTGCTCACTAAGTATTCTTTTTCTCACTTATGTGCATATAGTATATATGTGATATATATTAATGTACATTTTATTTGTATCATGCTTGATGCCACATGTTTTATGGGTGTATAAGACCTACACCATGCTTGATATAATGAGGGGTTTTTATTTATCAAAGTAAATCAAAATTGGTTTGAAATTTGTCATGGCTACAAGCTTGTAGAAGCTTATGGAACTATTGATCAAGTCCATCAATTTTGTTTAACTTGTAGATATTTATTAACCTAACCATTAACCTTAGCCATGGTTTATTCTCTACAAGGGTTAGTGTATGACAATAATTCATCCATGGTCGTTATTCTCACCTCATGAGTTTCATTCTCATCTCCACTTTATCTTCTTCTTCGTTTGGAAAAAGCTTGCTAGATTTTCTAAAAGTGAGAAAATATTGTGAGAAAAATTAATCTAAAGTGAGCCCAGTTTCTACTTCATCATTCTCTACTATATTAGCCATTTAGTTTAGAGAGTTTGCTTCACTAATCTACCATTAGTGAAGAGCTAGTATGAGCTTGAGTCTCTTCGACGTAGATCGTCTTCGGCCTCGAAGAGTTCGAGCAAGCTTGTTCATTTCTTCATGTGAACTCTTACTAGAGTTCGGGTGTTCACTGCTTGGAGCGAAGGAACTACTACACGGAGCTTTAGGAGTGAAAGATCGGTCTACAAAGGTTGTATTTCTCATTCACTTAGATGTAAAGTTGTTTGTATTGATAGTTCGTCTAATCTCTAGTTAAGATTCTAGGGTTAGGATTCTTTAGTAAGACAAATTTTTTAAATTGGCATGAACGATACCTTCCGAAATCTTGTTGCCGCGTTAGGTAACCCTACATGTATACGTGGGCGGTAGAGTTTTTCTCTCACATTGAAAACCCACTTTTATATAATTCAAATAAAAGAACATTAGTCTCCATGTATTTTAAAAAGTTTTCTTTATGTAAGAGGGTGATGCTTTCCGTAAATAGAGCTAATTAATCATGTGTTCTTTTTTACTTCATTTTGTGTGTCAGGAAAATTATGGTAAGACAAATGGTATAGTGATTTCAAAATATGAATGATGATATTGGGATCTAAGATTTCTCTTCTACAGCCGCCACCATTGATTACCTTCATTCTATCGTATGCCAACCAATGAGGGATCTTCTTTCAGGAAGGCCCCTTCCTCTCCTCCCCCTAGATCGTTTTATGTTTCCGTTCCTAATAAACATCTCCGTCTTTCTTTTATTAATGTCCCGAAAAAGGACGCAGGCTTCATAATTAATGGCGAATCTGTTATATATTTTTCTCTTGAAGAAATCAAGAGAGATGCTATCCTACTTTACCCATCTCTTGTGGCTAAATATACTTAAGGACATCCTCCCAACAATCAAATCAAAGAGATTTTAAAGCTATAAATTGTAATAAATTTAAGATTTTGTAGTCTTCTGGATGGTCCACACCTTCTACTACGCTTTCATATTTCTGAAGATTTCAACAAGATGTGTCCGAAGGAATTTTTACATATTAGAGGATGCTTATTTTGATTTTTCAAGTGGATTCTTTTCTTCAATCTCCATCAAGAACCTACCATTGTCGGGGTTATTTCTCTTTCAGGATGCCCATCAAATTTCTTTCATGTGGAAATGTTGAGACTTGCTATTAAACTCGTTGGTCAACTCATTAAGATGGATATCAATACTTTTCGGTGCATAAGAACAGATAAATCGAAAGTTTGTGTTGAGTTTAATTTTCGAAATAATATTCGACGTGGATTGGAATATCTTCTTCAATAAAATTCTCATCAATTATTGTTTTTGAGATGGAGTGTAAATATTGTGATCCATGTTCTAAGCATGGACACTCTATTGAGTTCTATCAAAAGAGTATTTTGAATAAGGATAAAACTACTAGAAAAGTTTTATCTATGTATGATTCGAAAATATTTTTTAAGAAGAAAATGAAAGTCCAGTTTTCACTAAATCAGCAGAAAATGTTAACCTTACAATGCCTTCTACTAAGCATGTGGATATGCTTGATAAATCTACTCCTTCCAAAGAGCATACCGTGGTAAATGTTTGCAAAAACCGTACAACCTTGCAGTTTAACACCATCACCAATTCTGATGCTCAAATTGATGATAGTAAAAGAAAAAGAATGGCATAATAATGTGGGTAGCACAAAATAATTCGTTCTTCAAACTTTTTTTGATCCTAAATCAGTCAATTTGAAAACTAAACCCATTGCCTTAAATAACTCGGTTGTGCAAAGTGTTGATCCCATTGAGTTGGACTCAAAAGGTAAGCATGTGATGATTTTTGATTCAAACCACCTCACGCCAAGGTGATGACAACCAAGAGGAAAAAATTTACTATTGTTGCTTTCAGTATACATTTTTGTCCATTGCATGGATCCACCGCTTCCTTCAAGAATTTTAAGCAGAAATTGGTATGAAAGCCGCTATTAGAACTCTTACCAAATCTTTTGATGATAATATTTTTTATAAATGTTGATGCTTCTTAGGACGTTATTATTAAGGAAGACATGAAAACAAAAGCAAAAGGAAATCTTGATTTATTTATGTACGCTCTGCACAACATATTTTATTTAACATGTGTTTTTAATGATATTTTAGTGAATAAATTGCAGCAACGTTTTCTTTTTCATTGTATATTTTATTTTATTTTATGCATCTAGAAATTTTATAGGGAGGTGCAGGACATATTTCTTATTGTTGCATTTGTATGAAACATAATCATATGGTATGTTCTTCTTCCCTAAAAAGAACTAAAAGATATTAGTTCAATCACTAATCAGTTATCTAGTTCACAATCGGTTTGTCTTACAGTTATTTTATTTTATTGAATAGGACGTGATGGAGCTCCTTTTCAGGCCTTCGTCAGATGTTGTGTTCCGTTGATCTCGCGGTGGATTTAGTTGATTATCTTCCTTCGCGTGCGGGTCTTAATGGGTCTTTGGAGGAAGAAGTGAGGTGAGGGAGGTGTTGCCGAGTACCTGCAAAGAAGTCCCGGATTGGTTTGGTACTGTTGGGGTAAAAATTTCCACCCCGGTTGACCAAGTCAAAATCAAAGTCAACCTCAAGCCAAGTGGGCCCAAGCCCAGATCCAGTGGGCCCATGCCCGGGTCGAGCCCGAACATGAAGCGGCCGGCCTCCCTCCATGCCAAGATAAAAAAATTTTTGTAATAAATAATTTTGTTGTATTTCTTTTATTTTATTCTTATGGATAAATGTAAGAAAAAATAGGCATAAAACCAAATTTCTGTAAAGCCCATGGCTTATGTGCAAAAAGAAATGGCACATGAGCCATGAAATAGGCAAAATGCCATTTTGTGAAGCCCAAGGGGCTATGTGTAAAATGTATGGCCTATAAAGGCAAGGATAATGAAATATCCCAACAACTTTTTCTCTCTCCAAAAAAAAAGTTTCAGATCTGAGATCTTTCTTCCTTCTTCAAGATTCCAAAACTTCTTTTTTTTTTCTTGAATTAAATCAAGAGTTTTACTCTTCCTTTTTCAAAAACTAAATAGTTTTCCACCACAAAACCCATTAAGGGGAACTCAGATCTGCCAACAGATCTCAAAAAAGAGAGATTTTGACATTTCACATGCCTTGATCTTCAAGATCCAGCAAACAACAGGAGGAAGAAGAAGAACCCCTTCCATTAACCCCAAAACACATTCAGGAGTCCAACTCCTCTCTGATTTCTCTTTTGAGAAATCTTTTTTCTAGCCTAAAAGCCTCTTATCCTCGCCGGCACGCAGCGCTCATGCGCAAAGCGCCCACGTGCCGACACGTGGCGCGCGCGCTTGCGCTCCAGCGCGCAGCACAAGTGCGCAAAGCGCCCGCGTGCCGACACGTGGCGCGCGCGCTTGCGCAAGTGCGCAAAGCGCCCGCGTGCCGACACGTGGCGCGCGCGCGCTTGCGCACCTGCGCGCAGCGCTCTTGCGCAAAGCGCCCGCGTGCCGACACATGGCGCGCTTGCGCCTGAGCGCACAGCACCTAAGCGCACAGCGCTCAAGGTGCTGGCCCCACGCATCCCTTGGATGCCTTTTCCCCCTCTTTTTATGTACATACATATACATATACATATGTATACAAATTCACACATATACATACTCCGCAACATTCTCCCCCTCCAAAAAATTTTCGGGCCGGGGCGCTGCCCCGAACCCCGCAAGGGGGCTGCTAGCCCCCTTGACCCCCAGCCCGCTATCCGGGTAGCGGAACCCCCGTAAAAACTCTGCGTGGCTCCCGATATATCCAAACCCCCTTTTCAAACAACACACACGCACACTGCACATTAAGTTCGCATGACCATTTTAACCCGTTAATCGGAGATTCCCTCGCCCCAAAGGCGAGGGGTAATTAACGGCAGCTTAGTCCGCGGCTGCCGGAGATTCGGATCCCCACAATCATTAAACCCCCGTCTACCCTAGGCAGGGGGAATCTGTAGTACGCCTGAGACGCATGCGCGTATTCCCATCTCAATGGGGTGACGGAAAACACCCTACAGATTCTGACACGCCCGGTGGGACCATTTCTCTCCTCCCATATTTCGGGTTAAACGTTCATGCGAACTCAATCAATATATATATCAATTGTCTATACTGAAATGATATTTTTTTTTGTGCAGCAATCAACCTTCGACGACAATGTCTTCCCAGACGAATTCAGCTTCCAACATGACCCCGATTCCGTACGTGGTCAAGATCAACACTCGTGTGGTTCTCCCCGCAAGCCTCAGTCGACAGTGGGAGGAACCGCCCCGCCAGTTTGGCTCCGTCATCATCTACCCTGCCGGAAGCGCTCATCTGGCGGAAATCCCAGCGGAACAGGTGGCCAAGCCGGTCCCAAGGGGCAAGAGGCCGAATGTTGTGATTGCTAAGGCACCACAACCGAAACTTAAGATGGTGTCTGAACGACTCCCTTGCGCTCCAGCTGGGGGCAAGGCTTCCGGTGCGAAAGGCAACATCAAATGCTGCAGACGAGCTCAGGCGTTGACTCCAACAAGTGCACAATCGATTGTATTTCCAAGGCCCTCCATCAATCGGTCTGCGGCGTCTTCCCAAAGAGTCGAAGTCTGCCAGGTGCTTAAAACAGAAAAGTTAAGGCAGAAGCGGCTCAAGTATCGAGCCAACAAAAGGGCCAAGGCTTCGGCCAAATGGAATCGAGTGAAGTTCCAAGTGCAGGATTGCCCCGCGACGACGGCGGAGTCGGACGTAAGAATCGGCAATTCCTTCGAGCCTCTAAAGTGGGTTCAGAAAAATTCCATGACCTCCAGAATCAAGAAGACAGCGGTCCGAACAGTGCCACAAAGAGACGTGTCCCGGCCCCAACGGAAGAAGTATGACACTGTCTCATCAAGAGTCTATCAAGCGCTCTGTGCCGCACGAAAGCAGCGGGGCAAACCCAGAAAAGAAGCGCCAGCACCATTCAAGAACCTGGTTAGGCCAGCCGACTTCGATCGACTACCAGCTACCGAAACAAGGGGATCAAGACAGCGATCCATGAAATCAGCTGCCAATGATAGAAAGACATCCGGATATACCATCCATACAGTCTATATGGCGGGCGGGCGCCCCAGCGACAACCTTCGCAGCAAAAGCAAGGACGGGGCCACCACATCCCAAGCCCAATCTAGCCTGAATGTGGTTGCCGCCGCCCAAGAACAGCCGCCCCCGCTGGATGAAGAAAACCCTCTCGATGAGGATGATAGGCAGAAAGACCCCTCGGTCCATGCAGAGTCAAGCTCGGACAGCGAGGAAGAGCCTACTTTCCGCCCCAGGACTGCGGAACAAGAGCTGCTTCAAGAGCTTCGAAAACAGCTCAGGGGCAAAGATAAAGAGATGGCCAAGCTCTACTCGAAGATTGACGACTTAACGAACGTGGTGATGCAGCTTACGGCTCAAATTGCTCGAGCACCTCCTAATCAAGCACAAGCCGCTACTAATCAGCCGGGTGATGACAATCCGAGGCAGCCAATGCCTGTTCCTTCGGGTCCAAGACTGGTCGAGCCATATGAAAGCCGGCCATACTCCGCTTCTGGGGACGCCTTGGCCCCAGATAGCACTATCCCGCTAACACAGGATCGGATAATGGATTTGGTCACCAGCAAGGTTAAAACATTGGTGGCCGAAGCTGAAGCTCAGAAAGAAATCGGCAGTAGTGGGCGGCCATATCCCGCGCAGTACGATCTGATTGAGTTCCCGAGCGGTTACGTCATTCCTAAGTTCGGAAGATTTGATGGAACGGGGAATGCAAATCAGCACGTTGCCCACTTCAAAGCATCGTGCGGAAATACAGGGGGCAATGACGTGCTCCTTCTTCGTCAGTTTGTCAACAGCCTGACCGGTGTCGCTTTCGACTGGTACGTGAGCATACCAGACGGGTCCGTCATTACCTTTGCCCAAATGGAGTCTCTGTTCCGGCAAAGGTTCATGACCGTCAGTGATAAAATCTCCATTGCTGATCTTGTGAGGACCAAGCCGGGGAAGAATGAAAGCAACACTGACTTTATCGCCCGATGGCGTAATCTCACGGTCAAGTGCGAACCGCCGCTGGAGCAGGACCAGTCCGTCAGCCTTCTCATTGGGAACCTCAGCAATTGGATGGTCCCATTCTTGTGTACAGCGGGCCTCAAGACATTTCAGGAGCTAACCAAGAAAGTCCAAATGCTGGAACGCTCAAAGCAAGAGTCCCCGCCGGACACTCAGAGAGACAAAACCTGGAAAAGCAAGCGGGACGACAACCGTAGAAGCGGGAGTTCCAGCAGTACCAATGTCTTCAATGCCTCCGACAATGAAGAAAAGCGAAGGGCGGGCGAATCCAAAACCAACCGGTCTCGAAAGCCATTGCTAGGAGGAGATGGGCCTTCCCTAGAGGAGAAGAAGAACAAGGTTTACTCTTTCAGAAGGGACAAGGTACGTAAGATATTTAAAGATGCCTTGAACAACGGCCTACAATTGCCGGAGTCGAAAAGACCCCAAGAAGCAAAAATGACCGACAATCCTCTGTATTGCCCGTACCACCGAGTAGTGAGCCATGCGATCGAGGATTGCTATATCTTCAAAGACTGGGTCGAGAAGCAGTACAAGGCTGGAGAGATCGAGCTGTCCAAAAGTGTATTGGTGAACAATCAAGTTGCAACCACCAACTTTATACAGACAGAAACTGAAGCTTTCTGGGACCAGACAGCCGAACCCGCTGCCCTGAGAAGTGAAACGGACTCATCGCGGCCTCCGTGGAGTACGCACATATCTAATAAGACGAAGAAGATGATAAAGCTACTTCGGAAGGAACCCAGGATGGAATGGGAAGGGCAGAAGAAGCCTACCAGTCCAGCTGCCAATACGGCTCCATCAGGCTCAAAATCCAAGAAGCTGAAGAAGAAGAAAAGTGCAGCTCGGCGCGAAAAAGAGTCTGCAGGGAGATCGACCATTCAAAAATATATCGATTCCCTCGAAGAATACGAACAACAGGAAAGAACATTGATTCAATTGAAGGAGTTCTTCCCTGTACAAGCGGCTGAAATTCTGGAGGAGTTAGAAGAAGACTCCAATAAAGAGATCCCAGTAGTGACCTGCTACGCCATCCATCTCGGCAGCGACTCCGAGGATGATCTTTGTTTTCCCGAAGAGGATGAGGAGCTCGCCACAACGACCAATCAAATCCAGCTCAGAAGCGGCAGGGCTCTACCGCCAAATCAGGGCAACGCCCCAAAAGGGAAGGAAAAACAAGTCGCTAATGAAGAAGATGGCAGAGAACCGGCTGATGAAAACATAAGTCCTTCCTCGGTGGACTATAATGTCTTGGCGCATCTCCGGATGCTTCCGTCTCTCCTGAGCATCTACGACGCCTTGGTCCTATCTAAGGAGCTTAGAGATGTTCTCATCCATGCTCTACAAAACCCCGAGCGGTATCAGGCCCACTTTGCGGAAATTAATATGAAAGAAGCCCAGCACGCTTTGCATGCCGCCGCAGTCACATTTAAGGATGAAGACTTGCTACTGGGAACGGCTGAGCATAATCGGCCGCTTTACGTGACCGGGTACAGCGACGGAGATCGAATTAATCGCATATTGATTGATCCGGGGTCCTCAGTGAACATCATGAACTTGCGAACTCTGAAGAGTTTATCAATGGACGTCCGACACCGGTCAAGGGAAAGGATTGTCATTCAAGGCTTCAACCAAAATTGCCAGCAAGTTCTGGGGTCCATAGCTCTGCCAATCAAATTCGGAGATCTGCAAACTGAAGCTAAGATATATGTGATCGACGCCGACACGTCTTATAAGATTCTCTTGGGGCGGCCGTGGCTCCACGATTACGGCATCATTCCGTCAACTCTCCATCAATGCATGAAGTATACTAAAAATGGCGAAGAAAGACGCATTGACGGAGACATCCAGCCGTTCGGTGTGCATGAAGTCCGATATGAAGATTCTCGGTACTTTACGAACCACCAAAATGCTAAGCCACAACTGACTGAGGATAGAATGGCCCAAGACTCAAAAGCAAATCTGCGCCGGCTGTCACTTTCAAAAGCAAAAATACCCAAGTGCGCCCGCATTTCGGCAGCGACACTGATGAGTCCGATGCTGGAAGCCCGTCCTCCCGTAAAACTCGCCCTCATTTCGGCAGCGATACGGACGAATCTGTTACCGAAGGCCCGTCTAGCAGCAAAGTCCGCCCTCATCTTGGCAGTGACACTGAAGAGTCAGAAGAAGAGGACCTGCCGTGCAACAGCTGTGCAGATCGGCCCCCCGTGCAGCAAGCGAAACTACGAGAGACCTTCGAAGTCGCAGAAGGGTCCCTGGCCATCACAAGGGTGCCGAAACGGATGTGCAAAGAGCTCGACGCATTGTCAGTTTCTACCGTGGACCAGCTGGAAACTTTCTACGTGCCCGGGAGGAAAAATGGACAGAAGGGCATCCTGTTTTACAGGTCAAACCCCGTTGTGCACCCGGACGACCTTTCTAGCGTGTGCCTTCCCTATGAGAGAGGCATAAGAGCCGTCCTCAATCCCAGATACTATGCGCCCAAGATGCGGGAATACTTTAAAAAGTGCGGATGCCGGTTATATCAAACGGAGTCCGAAGCAAAGTTTTACGAAGGGCTATGGTATCCGCCCCAGGTCTGAGCACTCATCGATGGACGAATTCCAGATAGACGGGGCATAGGCTACATTCAACCTGATTCCAAAGCGTGCTACATGATCCATATTGGTGAGGCCAGCGAAAGATCGAATAATGATGACGAGATAGCCGAGCCAGAAGAAGCTCCTCAAGAGCTCGAAGATGGCGGACAAGCAACCTTTGATGAGCTAACCGAGATTGACTTAGGAATGCCCGATAATCCAAAGCCAACCTACATCAGCTCACTCTTGTCGGAGGAAATGAAAGAGCAGATAATTGCCCTGCTGCGTGAGTTCGTCGACTGCTTCGCGTGGACGTACAAAGAAATGCCTGGCCTTTCCCCTGTGGTAGCCGTGCATAAGCTGGCTATATCTCCTGATGCTAAGCCAGTCAAACAAGCTCCTCGAAGAATGAGAAAGGAGTTGGAAGAAAAGGTCATCGAGGAAACCAAGAAACTCATCGATACCGGCTTCATCAGGGAAGAGAAATATACAGACTGGATCGCATGCATAGTCCCAGTGAAGAAGAAAAATGGGCAGATCCGAGTTTGTGTCGATTTCAGGGACCTCAACAAGGCATGTCCTAAAGACGACTTCCCGCTGCCGGTCATGGAAATGATGGTCGATGACACCTCAAATTACGAACTGTTCACCTTTATGGACGGCTCGTCTGGATATAATCAGATCAAGATGTCGCCCGAGGATGAGAAGCATACAGCATTTCGAACCCCGATCGGAATATATTGCTACAAGGTAATGCCATTCGGACTGAAGAACGCAGGTGCTACATATCAAAGGGCAATGACTAATATCTTTGATGACCTAATCCATAAAGTTGTCGAATGTTATGTTGATGATCTGGTAGTCAAGACTAAAGCCAAGGCTGATCATATCCAAGATCTCAGGACCGTTCTCACTAGACTGATGGAATACGATCTGAAGATGAATCTTCTGAAGTGCGCTTTTGGCGTGTCATCGGGAAAATTCCTGGGCTTCATAGTCCGACATCGAGGGATCGAGGTTGACCCATTAAAGATAAAGGCCATCATGGAGATGCCCCCTCCGAAGAGTCTGACGCAGCTAAGATCTTTTCAAGGCAAGCTTGCTTATATACGGAGGTTTATCTCAAATTTATCAGGGAGATGTAGGCCCTTCTCAAAGCTCATGAAGAAAGGAGCTCCTTTTATCTGGGATACCGAATGTCAAGCAGCGTTCGAAAGAATCAAACAATACTTGTTGCACCCTCCAGTGCTGGCCGCTCCCATTCCAAATAAACCGTTGATTCTCTATACTGCCGCGCTAGATGAGTCACTCGGTGCGCTCCTCGCCCAGAATAACGAGGAGGGAAAGGAAAATGCCCTCTACTACCTCAGTCGAACTCTAGTCGGGACGGAACACAACTATTCCCCAATCGAAAAGCAATGCTTGGCTCTGATATTTGCTGTGAAGAAGCTGAGGCACTATCTGCTGGCTCATCGGGTTATGCTGATCTCCAAGGTCGACCCGCTCAAACACTTGATGACCAAAGCAAGCCTAGCCGGCATGATGGCAAGATGGGCTGTCATGCTACTTGAGTTTGATATAGTTTATACTCCTCAGAAAGCAGTAAAAGGGCAAGCCCTTGCAGACTTTCTCGCTGCTCATCCCATACCAGAAGGGTCGCCGCTAAATTGTGAGTTACCCGACGAACAAGTGCTACACCTCGAGGAAGATGGGCCATGTTGGGAGCTCTACTTCGATGGAGCCTCATCAATAAGAACCTCCAGTAAATCAAGCATCCCGGAGATAAGAGCAGGGATAGGATTGGTGTTCATCACACCATCAATGGGAACCCTACGGCGTTCTTTCGCTCTCACCGAGCCTCGGACAAACAACGAAGCTGAGTATGAAGCTCTGATAGCTGGTTTGGAGCTCGCCGTAGAAACGGAAATCCGTCGGCTACGAGTCTACGGTGACTCCCAGCTTGTCGTCAACCAAGTAAGCGGCGTATATAAGATATACAAACCAGAGTTAGCTCGGTACAGAGGTCGAGTGGTGGAACTCATGAAACGGTTCACTCATATTGAACTAACGAGAGTCCATAGAGCGTTGAACGGAAAGGCTGATGTACTCGCTCGCTTGGCCAAGGAGCTGGCTGATACTGACATGGACGAAATTCTGATCACAGTCAGGAGCCGGCAAATCCTACCCCCTGTCTCTCTACGAGAAGAGGAAAGCGCGGAACAGAAGAGCAATCCCGCCGAAGAAGCTTCGATCGTTCAAGACGAGCCCGATTGGAGAGAACCCTTCATAGAGTACCTCCGATATGACAAGCTTCCCGAAGAAAAATCTGCGAGGATTCAGCTGAAGAAAAGAGCTCTCCGATACGTGTTTGTAAATGACACGTTATACCGCAGGTCATATGACCAACTCTGGCTCAGGTGTCTGTCATTGGCCGAAGCCCAAAAGGTCATGAAAGATGTTCACTCGGGCGTTTGCGGTGCTCACCAATCTGGCCCCAAGATGCGACTGCAAATTAAACGGTTTGGGTATTACTGGCCCACCATGATACGGGATTGCGGAGAGCATGCAAAGAAATGTTATATCTGCCAAATTCACGGTGATTTTATTCACAAGCATCCCAATCCATTGCATCCTACGGTGGCGTCGTGGCCCTTCGAAGTCTGAGGCACCGACATTGTTGGCCCAATTGATCCTCCGTCATCCAAAGGCCATCGGTTTATACTGGCTGCCACAGACTACTTCTCCAGATGGGCTGAAGCTGTCCCGCTAAAAGAAGTCAAGACAAAAGATATTCTGACATTCTTCCAGCATAACATTCTATACCGCTTCGGTACACCAAGAAGAATCATATCTGACAACGGGCCTTCTTTCAAGAGCTTCAATGTCTCAAGGTTCGCTACTCAGCACAAGATAGACTGGAGATATTCCTCCATCTATTATCCAAGAGCCAATGGGCTAGTCGAAGCCTTCAATAAGACTCTATGCAAGCTCCTGAGGAAAAATGCTTCAGCCAACAAGAGAGACTGGAATCTCAAGCTTCACGAGGCATTATGGGCATATCGTACCACGCACCATACTCCAACTCAGTCCACTCCATACTCATTGCTCTTCGGAGTGGAGGCGGTCCTCCCCCTCGAAGTCGAAGTTCCAAGCTTAAGAATGGTCGTTCAGCATGAGTTGACGGAGGAGGAAAACGTGCTCCTTCGACTTGAAGAACTCGATGCCCTCGAAGAAAAGAGGCTCGCGGTGCAGCAAAGTCTGGAGCTATACCGAGCCCAAATGTCACGGGCCTATGACAAGACAACCCGTCTCCGCGCTTCAAGAAAGGTGAATTGGTGTTGGTCCTCAAAAGACCGATTATCCCCAATCGACATGCCAAGGGAAAATTCGAGCCGAACTGGGAAGGACCATACGTCATTGAGAAAGTATTCGACGGAGGATCCTACCAACTAATAAGTGCAGAGGGAGAAAGGCCCATGCCACCCATCAATGGACGATATCTCAAGAAATACTACACATGAATGCTCCAAGTCGCAGGCGAATTGAGCACATCAGCCCTACGGTCTGGATCAGACATCCTGCAAAACCGTATACAATCCACGGGCGTAAATGACCCCTATTTCTCCCAAATCTTGCCGGTGAGACTACTTTTAAAGTTCCACCAGCGGCAAAAAAAAAACGGTATGTCCACAAGCAAAACGGGCACGGATCAAAACCCGAAAGGGCTCCGTGAGTAAAAACAGCAGGACTACCGGCGAGTCTGTGAAAACCCGAAAGGGCGCAAACTCGTGAAAAGAGATGAAATACACTCGCAAGGTCCTCTCGACTTTGTGAGGAGAAAACCCCTGCGTGAGATCCTTACGACTCACAAAGGAGCAACACACTTAGGAATCCTCACGATTCCTAAGGAGAAAATACACCTGTGGGATCCTTACGACTCGTAGGGAGAAAATGCTTTTATGGCACCCTCACGGCCCATAAAATTGAAAAGCCTTGGGTGGTAGGGACCCAAACCTATCTCCTAAGCCATCGTTCCCCAACGGGCAACGGCAAATGATGAGTCGCTCCTGGCATTTCGCTTCAGTGTTAGCGGTGCTGATGCCGACCAAAAACCCAAATCCCAAGTCCTCCCAAGGCAAATGATGAGTTGCTCCTGGCATTATTCCAGTGCAGCAATGCTGATGCCAAACAAGATCCAAATTCCAAGTCCCCAAACGGCGAATGATGAGTCGCTCCTGGTACCACATTCCAGTGCAGCGATGCAGACGCCAACCAAAATCCGATTTCTCAAAATTCTCCTGGCCCTATGGTGGGTCCCCAAGTTGACCATCGTATACAATCCATGGGCTCAAATAATTCTCATCATACCCATGCCCCACCACAATTACCAGTTACGCGGCTGGTCTCCGCCTTTGGAATTATGCTCCATTGAGAAGACCCACTCATGTGTCCTCACGATATATGAGGAGAACAAACCTTTGTGGGATCCTTACGACTCATAAAGGAAAAACACACTTAGGAGTCCTCACGACTCTTAAGGAGAAAATACACCTGCGGGATCCTTACGACTCGTAGAGAGGAAATGCTTTTATGGGACCCTCACGGCCCATAAAATTGAAAAGCCTTAGGCGATTGGGATCTAAACCTGTCTCCTAAGCCATCGCTCCCCAATCCCCAAATGGCGAATGATGAGTCGCTCCTGGTACCATATTCCAGTGTAGCGATGCAGACGCCAACCAAATCCCATACCCCAACGGCGAATGATGAGTCGCTCCTGCTACCATATTCCAGTGCAGCGATGCAGACGCCGACAAAGTCCCGAAGTTTTTTCGGCCCTACGGTCTGGATCATACATCCTGCAAAACCGTATACAATCCACAGGCGTAAAACAATCCCAATTTCTCCCAAATCCTCTCGGGGCAAATGATGAGTTGCTCCTGGCATTATTCCAGTGCAGCAATGCAGATGCCAAACAAAAACCAAAATTCCAAAATCCTCTCCATGACAGATGATGGTTCGCTCCTGGTACCATATTCCAGTATAGCGATGCTGATGTCAACCCAAATCAACAAGCCAACTTCCACTCCGACACCGCAGAAAGCGGAGCGAGTCAGAATCCAATCTCGACACCGCAAGAAGCGGAGCAAGTCAAGTCTACCTCTGACACTGCAAGAAGCAGAGCAAGTCAAATCAAGCACCGACCGTCCAAGTCGCAAAAAGGGCAGCATCGACCGTCCACGTCGCTAAAATGGCAGCATCGACCGTCCACGTCGCTAAAATGGCAGCACCGACCGTCCAAGTCGCAAAAAGGGCAGAACCGACCGTCCACGTCGCTAAAAGGGCAGCACCGACCGTCCAAGTCGCAAAAAGGGCAGCATCGACCGTCCACGTCGCTAAAATGGCAGCATCGACCGTCCACGTCGCTAAAATGGCAGCACCGACCGTCCAAGTCGCAAAAAGGGCAGAACCGACCGTCCACGTCGCTAAAAGGGCAGCACCGACCGTCCACGTCGCTAAAAGGGCAGCATCGACCGTCTAAGTCGCAAAAAGGGCAGCACCGACCGTCCAAGTCGCAAAAAGGGCAGAACCGACCGTCCACGTCGCTAAAAGGGCAGCACCGACCGTCCAAGTCGCAAAAAGGGCAGCATCGACCGTCCACGTCGCTAAAAGGGCAGCATCGACCGTCCACATCGCTAAAATGGCAGCACCGACCGTCCACGTCGCTAAAAGGGCAGCACCGACCGTCCACGTCGCTAAAATGGCAGCACCGACCGTCCACGTCGCTAAAAGGGCAGCACCGACCGTCCAAGTCGCAAAAAGGGCAGCATCGACCGTCCACGTCGCAAAAATGGCAGCACCGACCGTCCACGTCGCAAAAGGGGCAGAACCGACCGTCCAAGTCGCTAAAAGGGCAGCACCGACCGTCCATGTCGCTAAAAGGGCAGCACCGACCGTCCACGTCGCTAAAAGGGAAGCAACGACCGTCCAAGTCGCTAAAAGGGCAGCACCGACCGTCCAAATCGCAAGAAGGGCAGCGCAGGATTCCTACAAAGCGGGAACCAGATCAATCCGGGCCAGGGGAAACGTCTATCACGGACACTCCGTCTCGGAGACATGTCAAGCAACGACCGTCCATGTCGTAAAAAGGGCAGTGCCAGCTTCCCAAAAAGAGGGAACCAAATCAAGTCGCCTCCACGTGAAAGAAGATCCATCAATTTCATGCACACGACCCACATATGTGGTGTGCATTTATTGATGGGGGCAATTTGTTGGGGTAAAAATTTCTACCCCGGTTGACCAAGTCAAAATCAAAGTCAACCCCAAGCCAAGTGGGCCCAAGCCCAGATCCAGTGGGCCCATGCCCGGGTCGAGCCCGAACATGAAGCGGCCGGCCTCCCTCCATGCCAAGATAAAAAAAATTTTGTAATAAATAATTTTGTTGTATTTCTTTTATTTTATTCTTATGGATAAATGTAAGAAAAAATAGGCATAAAGCCAAATTTCTGTAAAGCCCATGGCTTATGTGCAAAAAGAAATGGCACATGAGCCATGAAATAGGCAAAATGCCATTTTGTGAAGCCCAAGGGGCTATGTGTAAAATGTATGGCCTATAAAGGTAAGGATAATGAAATATCCCAACAACTTTTTCTCCCTCCAAAAAAAAAAAAGTTTCAGATCTGAGATCTTTCTTCCTTCTTCAAGGTTCCAAAACCTTCTTCTTTTTTTTCTTGAATTAAATCAAGAGTTTTACTCTTCCTTTTTCAAAAACTAAATAGTTTTCCACCACAAAACCCATTAAGGGGAACTCAGATCTGCCATCAGATCTCAAAAAAGAGAGATTTTGACATTTCGCATCCCTTGATCTTCAAGATCCAGCAAACAACAGGAGGAAGAAGAAGAACCCCTTCCATTAACCCCAAAACACATTCAGGAGTCCAACTCCTCTCTGATTTCTCTTTTGAGAAATCTTTTTTCTAGGCTAAAAGCCTCTTATCCTCGCCGGCGCGCAGCGCTCATGCGCAAAGCGCCTACGTGCCGACATGTGGCGCGTGCTTGCGCTCCAGCGCGCAGCACAAGTGCGCAAAGCGCCGGCGTGCCGACACGTGGCGCGCGCGCTTGCGCAAGTGCGCAAAGCGCCCGCGTGCCGACACGTGGCGCGCGCGCGCTTGCGCACCTGCACGCAGCTCTCTTGCGCAAAGCGCCCGCGTGCCGACACGTGGCGCGCGCGCGCTTGCGCACCTGCGCGCAGCGCTCTTGCGCAAAGCGCCCGCGTGCCGACACGTGGCGCGCTTGCGCCTGAGCGCACAGCACCTAAGCGTACAGCGCTCAAGGCGCTGGTCCCACGCATCCCTTGGATGCCTTTTCCCCCTCTTTTTATGTACATACATATACATATACATATATATACAAATTCACACATATACATACTCCGCAACATTCCCCCGTAAAAACTCTGCGTGGCTCCCGATATATCCAAACCCCCTTTTCAAACAACACACACGCACACTGCACATTGAGTTCGTATGACCATTTTAACCCGTTAATCGGAGGTTCCCTCGCCCCAAAGGCGAGGGGTAATTAACGGAAGCTTAGTCCGCGGCTGCCGGAGATTCGGATCCCCACAATCATTAAACCCCCGCCTACCCTAGGTAGGGGGAATCTGTAGTACGCCTGAGACGCGTGCGCGTATTCCCATCTCAATAGGGTGACGGAAAAGACCCTACAGGTACCACCGAGGACCCTCCGACGCTCAAGTTAGAGGGGAAATCCGAGCAGAGTAACGACATAAAAGTGTAAAAAATGGCTTACTTGACCCCTCTGTGATGGGGGTTTATATAGCGGCGGCAGCACGCAGCAGCAGGCGCGGGAATCTCGCCAGCAGTTACGCTCCCGACGTCACACCCGCGTAAAGAACGGATCGCCCATTAATGGGGATCGTGATGGCGTGGAACGTGGGACGTTGCTGGCGGAGAATCCACGCATGGCGAGATTCGCGGAGCGACGGTTACGCCTGGGAATAGGTCGGAGGGCCGAGGAAGACGTCCTCAGCAGGAGCTCGAGGACGAGCGAGGAGGCCGAGGAGTCTTGGTCCTGTGGTAGCTCGGGGGCGAGCTGGGAGGCCGAGGAGGCCAATTTGCAGGGGCCCAAAGGGGGGCCAGCTTGGGCTTGCTGGTCGGGCACGGGGTGGCCTGATCGGTCTCTGCGGGCCCATTCTTCTGAGTTCTGGGACACGTCACCTGCCACGCGTCATGAACTTGGGGGTCGCCAATATCGAGCACTATTGTTAGCCCCCCACTCTTATCCCGACCAGATAGTAGTCGGGTCAGGAGTGGACTGCCGGGCCTCCTGAGGTGAGATCCCTTCTATGGTTTCGTCGGGACGAGTCCTCGGGCCGTCGGTTGTCTTTTCCGCCCGCGAATCAGGGTGAGATCTTTGCATTTAAAGAAAATGCGCCGGTTCATGCGCTCTGCAGTCGAAGCGACGGCCGACGTGTCGAGCGTCGATTAGCCAATGCAACGTGCGCAGGTCTGTAGCGTCTGATGAGACTCGGTCCAGCGCTGGGCCGCCACGTGGAACGATCGGAGCCGCTGGGCGCGAGGAGCCCTTTCGGCGGGAAACGATGGGCACCGTTGGATGTGGCAATAAATACGGGTGGGGTCCGCCCTAGGGCCCTTACTCTTTCATATTTTTCTCTCTCAAGCCCCAGCTGCTCGGCGCTCGTCTCCCCCATTTCGTTTCCAACCTTTGGAGAATTTCTTTCTCAGGTTAGATGTCTTCCTCTGTAAAATCAGTAGACGTTGTAGGAGTATATGTTAGGGTCCCTTTAGATGTTTCTGAGTCTCCTCGGGGAGCAGGGGCTGGGCCCTCTTTCCGGGGCCGTGAGGCGGGGGCCGCCTCCAGGGAGGAGGCGGCAGATGAGGCCCCCAACACCTCGCGCCGGGTGAGGCATGAGGGCGAGCTCGCCAGCGCTCGGGATCGCTTCCACATTCCCCCGCGCTACACGCTCCGTCTAGGTGAGAAGGGAGAGAAGGCAGACCAGGTACGGGGCAAGGGAATTGCCCTGCATTTGGAAGCTTTTTGGGGTGGAATGCGCCTGCCCTTCTCTCCTGAGGTCATCGCCGTCCTGAATTTCTTCGGCTTGGCCCCCGGCCAGTTAGTGCCGAACGCGTGGAGGATCCTTCTTTGGTTCTTGATCCGCCTGAGGCTGCAGGCGGTTCCTTTCAGTCTCTCCCTTCTAGATTCCTCCCTCGCTTTCAAGAGTCACCCTGGCGGTCGAGCCGGCGACCCGAGATGGGTTTACCTTACATTTAGGAAGCGGCCCGGGGTCGCTGCCGGGACCAGGGTCGTGGCCCTGCCCTCCTCCATTCATGATTGGAAAAAGAAATTTTTCTTCATTTCCCCTCTCGAGGGCGAGGACTGGTCGGTGCCCACCAAGTGGTCAAGAGAGAAGTGTCTGCCGGGGAACCTGTCCGATGACCCCGCCGCGGTGACAGTGGCGTCATGGGAGCCCGTCCCTCGACATGACATGCTGCTGTCCGAGAGGGTTTTGAGCTGGGCCGGGCTTAGCTCCGCCGAGTTCGTCGGTAAGTTAGGCTTGCTTTTTGGGTTTACATTTTACTCATGTTGCTGATCTGTTGGGTGTTCGTTTCATGCAGGATTCATGGACTTCGGCTCTCTCCGAGATGCTATGCGCCAGCCGAGGCAGCCTGCTAGGACCGGGGGCGCCAGCTCTTCTCGGGCGCAGCCCGCTCCGGCTCCTACTGCCCCGGAGGCGGCGCCTCGAGGACGCTCGGTGGCGGATCCTGCCCCGGCCCCCAGCAGAGCATCGGGTCTGAAGCGGGCCCTAATTCTGGAGGACACGGCCTCGGAAGAGGAGATCGGCTCTCCCTCGGAGCCGCTTAAGAAGAGTTCCCGGAGACCCTCCCGGGACCGGTCCTCGCCGACCGTAGTGGAGGAACGGGGGCTCCGGTTCGCGGTGCCATCGGGGCTGTCGGTCGCGGACAGCCTCCTGCACGAAATAGAGACCTCGGCCGGGGGTTGAGTTCCTGGAGGGACCCTCGGGGCCCAGCTGGCATCGATCGCTCAGGAGTCCGTGCAGGTAAGCCCCCAGTTCATCGTGAGGTTTGGTGCCCTTTTCTGTTTTCTGACCTTTTTGTGTCTTCCCAGGTTCTCCAGCACGTGGCCCTCGCCCTCCACGTGGAGACCGAGGTGGTAGCCCCGGCGTTGGAGGCCACGGGTCAGCTCGCCTCGCTACAAGAAAGCTCCAGGCGAGAGCAGGAGGCGATGTCGGCGAAGATCGCCGCCCTAGGGGGCGAGGTGGTCGCCGGGAAAAAGGAGGTCGCCCGGCATCGCGAGGCCGCCGTGATCGCCGGGAGCAAGTTCGAGGACTCCCAGGTGCTTGCCGGTAACCTGAAGAGGACAGTGAAGGCCCTCCGAAAGGAGCTGGGGGCGGCGGCAGAGGCGCTTAAGTCGGCTGAATCGAGGGCCGTGGCGAGCTATAAGGGATCGAAGGATTTTTATAACTACCTGGCCTTGGCCACGACCCGCATTTGGCACGACACCCTCGATGCCGTCAAGTCCCGGATGCCGTGTTTCGACGACGCGGATCTCCGGGCAGAGTTCCTTCTCGTGGGTGCCGACGAGTACGAGGAAGAAGTTCCCGGCGAGGAGGCGGCCGAGGACCCAGCGTATCAAGTGGTGGAGGTCAAGGATCCCGGGGTCGCGCCCAGCCCCGAGGTGTAGAGCCCCCGTTCTCCCATCTTCAATTTGTTTTTCTTTTGAATCTTGTAAGGCTAGAGAGCCCAAAAAATACCGTTTGTAAAAAAAACTTTTGTCTTTGGCAGTAGTAATGAAGTTTCTTTTTTCCTCAGCTCCATAGAATTGTGTTCTGCGTTTTGTTTGTGAAGAATGCTCATGGAATATCTTTTGTCTGTATCGTTGTGCTTTTACGTCAGGTTGGCCATCTGTCTAGCGATTGTCCGTTGAGTTGTCTGCGATCACTTGCCTATGAGCGCTTCTGAGGAAGTATCTCCCTGAGCCCCGGAGTCGAGGGAAGATCGTTTAGACTCGGACCGGCCTGACTCCCCTCACTGGGGTCTCGGGTCCTCCACGACCATAGAGCATCTCTAATTCCGAGCATTGGTCACCATCCGGGGTTGACTGGGCAAGGTAGCTGCCTCGTCACCCCTTGCAAAGGCTTAGTGCTTCCTGGCGCGGTGGTAGGGGAGTTGCCCACCAAGGAAGGCCGAGCAGGGTAGCTACTCGGCGGCCTCTGGGCGAGGGCTTTGACCTCTGGCGTCGTGGGTAGGCGACTACCAGTCGGAGCTTTTACCGAGCAAGGTAGCTGCTCGGTTGCCTCTTGCGAGGGCTTTGATCCTTTAAGACGGTTGTGGTAGGAAGCTACCGGCCGTGGATAGCTGAGCGAGGGCCCGGCTGCCTCCGGAAGGACTTTGGTCCTTGGTGCGGGAAGAGCTATAGGGCTGTAAGAAGCCTACCAAAGACTCTTGGCCGGGCAGGGTTACTATCCGGTGCCTCTTGGCGAGGGCTTTCGTCCTGAAAGATAGCCGAGCGAGGGGACATCGGGCTCGACTGCCTCTGAGAGGGCATTTTGATCCTCGGCGTTGTGGCAGGGAAGCTACCTGCCGGGGATAGCCGAGCGAGGGGACCTCGGGCTCGACTGCCTCCGGGAAGGCTTTTTGATCCTCGGCGTTGTGGCAGGGAAGCTGCCCACCGGGGATAGCCGAGCGAGGGGGCCTCGGGCTCGACTGTCTCTGGGAGGGCTTTTTGATCCCCGGCGTCGTGGATAGGTGACTACCGGCCGGAGTTTTTACCGAGCAGGGTAGCTGCTCGGTTGCCTCTTGCGAGGGCTTTGATCCTTCAGGACGGGAACCGAGCAGGGTTACTGCCCAGTGCCTCTTAGCGAGGGCTTTGATCCCTGTCGGTTGTGGTAGGAAGCTACCAGCCGGGGATAGCCGAGCAAGGGCCTGACTGCCTTCGGGAGAACTTTGGTCCTTGAC
Source organism: Agapanthus africanus (assembly GCA_030015575.1). Classification (NCBI taxonomy): domain Eukaryota; kingdom Viridiplantae; phylum Streptophyta; class Magnoliopsida; order Asparagales; family Amaryllidaceae; genus Agapanthus; species Agapanthus africanus. The sequence continues at coordinate 399,690,329 of CM057349.1, read as the reverse complement.
GCGGGAAGAGCTATAGGGCTGTAAGAAGCCTACCAAGAACCCTTGGCCGGGCAGGGTTACTGTCCGGTGCCTCTTGGCGAGGGCTTTTGTCCTAAAAGATAGCCGAGCGAGGGAACCTCGGGCTCGACTGCCTCTGAGAGGGCTTTTTGATCCTCGGCGTTGTGGCAGGGAAGCTGCCCGCCGGGGATAGCCGAGCGAGGGGACCTCGGGCTCGACTGCCTCTGGGAGGGCTTTTTGATCCCCGGCGTTGTGGCAGAGAAGCTGCCCGCTAGGGACGACCGAGCAGGGAAGCAGCTGGGCTGAATCTCATCGTGGTGTGTCCCGACCATTCAGCTGCAGGTGTGGGGAATGGGAACGGTCGGGACAACGGCGCACGTAGCTGGCCTATTGAATATGGGGGAAGGCGAAGCGTTAGGGGCGCATCGCTTCGATTCCACCGGAGGAGGCTTGACGGTTGCCGCGTGGCAGCGACTCCCTGGGCAAAAGCGCGCGACGGTTGGGCTGCATAGTGGGCTATATAAAGCTGAAAGAGTACTGGTCCTTTCATCCTTCATAAACAGGTCTCCGAGAATGCAGGACTTCCCGTTCACCATCCCCGACATCATCCGCTTCGAAGACGTGTACCTCTATGACCCGTTCTGCACCGAGGGCACGGTGCAGCTGGTCTAATCCGGAAAGATTGCCTCAGTTCGGATTGTTCTCTGCATTTTGGCCGGCTGCTCCCCCGACGCTCCTCCCTTCTGCAGCTGCTGATGTACTCCATCTGGAGGGTATCGTCGGGGCTTTACAACCCCCTGTCTGAGCTGCTCTTTGACGAGGCTGTGGGCAAGCAGCGGTCTTTGAGGCGATTCGGCTTAATCTCCGCGAACCGGCTGGCCCGCTCAGAGGCGCTCGTCCGCGAATGCTACGAGCTGAGGCTCGGGGTTGATGCCCGTGGGGGGAACCGAGGACAGAGGTTGGAACTGGCGAGGCCCCGGCTTGCGGAGATTTTTACCGAGTACCACGAGCAGTGGTCGCTGCACCCCCTTCCCCCGCTATTGTAATTTTATTTTCTTTTTGCATGTACGGCTGAGGAGCCCATAATACCCTTTGAATAAACAAAGCTCCTTTTCTTTTTCGCAACGCTCCATTGATCTTTATTAAATTAACAATAGATCCTAGGAAGAATTTACATTGCTTTAAAGAAGGGTACAGGCTAGAGGATGACTTTATTGGCTGGGGCCGAGCTCCCCGAAGGGCTGTCTGCCCCCGCGCTTGGCATAGGGCATGGGGCTCCCTGAGCTCCGGGTTGTCCGTCCGCTGAAGCAAGCATGATCTGACCGATGGTCAGGTCGGCGGGAGGGCGATGCTGCTCCTGCTCGCGGTCGGTCTGCCGCTTGTCCCTTAGGTAAGCGGCGAGGTGCCCAGACCGGATGAGTTCTTCGATGTAGTCCCTCAGTTGTTTGCAGTCCTCCGTGGCGTGGCCCAGTACTCGATGGAAAGCGTAGTAGGGGCTCTGGGTTCGCTTCGCGGCCTGACGCGGGGCCGGAGGGAACTTGAAGAACCCCTCGTTCTGGGCCTCCTCCAGCAACACCGCGAGGGAGACGTTGAGGGGGGTATACTCCTGAAACTTCGGATGGTAGGGCTGCTGACGCTCTGGCCTTTCCTCCCGAGCCCTCTTCTTCTGGTCGGGCCGTTCTACCCGGGGAAGGTTAGCGTTCACCTCGGATTCCAGCTGGACCTCGCGCTCGGTCCACGCCTTAACCTCGGCCATGGTCTTAGGTTGCGCCAGCGGGAAGGAGCGCAACCATTCCTTGTGCCTCAGACCGGATCAGGGTGCCGTTATGACGGTTTCGTCTCGGTGCTTGGGCACCTCGAGGAGGGTGTTGTAGAAACGGGTAATGTATGCCTTGAACGGTTCCTTGTTCCCACTCTTAACCGTGAAGAGGAAGTCGACCGTGAGCTTCTGTCGACGGTTCCCCACGAAATGGCCAAGGAACTGAGTAGCTAGCTCGTCGAAGGTCGAAATCGAGCGGGGCTCGAGCCCCCAGAACCAGTCCCGACCTACGCGGATGAGGGTGGCCGGGAAGGCCCTGCAGTGGGCTGCGTCGGAGTGATCCTGGAAGATCATCCCCGCGGTGAAAGCGTCCAAGTGGTCCTTCGAGTTGGTTTTCCCGTCAAACAGAGAGACCTTTGGGGGCTTGTTGCGCGAGGAGACGTGGACGGCTAGCAGTTCCTCGGTGAACGGCTTCGTGAGCGAGTCGGAGGCGTACTTAGCTCCGTCGCTCGAGAGGTGAGCTTCTCGGCGCATGCCCTCGATTTTCTTCTCGAAGGCGTCGAGCCGGCCATGATACCCCGGGGAATCGGCGCCTCGGGATCTCTGGCCCCCGTTGTGGGTGACCTGCGTCTGGGAGCGTCCTCGGTTCTTCTTAATGAGGTGCTTCAGGTCCCGGGGTGAGGTAGCTCTTGAGTCACCTGGGCGGACCTCTTCTGTGCGGCCCCGCCGATGGTGGTCTGGTCGACCACGCCCGTGGACAGGCGAGGTGACCGACATCTCCTCAGGGGGATAGGGGTCACGAGGAGGCTCGAGGCGAGGCGCCCTGGCGGCGGATCTCGGTGTCGAGCCCTGGGGCGCCCAACGGGCCTCAAGGAGCACCGGTTCGAGAGACCGGCGGCCAGGGGACGCGGCTTGTCGGTGATCGGCCGTCCAGACAGGGACAGAGCCTTCTGGAGGCGGTGGAACGGCGACCTGGGGCCCGGGCGAGGCCGTTTGGGTGCGGACGAGGGCCTCCACGAGGGATTGCAGGCGATCTATCCGGCCTGCGAGGGCGTTGATGACCGTCATGGGAAGAGGCTCATCCCCGCCTTCAGTGAGTGGAGGACGGCGGCTGGTACCGGGATCTCAAGGATGGTCGTCTGCCATGAGGGTGGAGATAGGAAGGCCAACTTTGTATTTTGTGGAGTTATGTTCCCACAGACGGCGCCAACTGATGGAGCTCCTTTTTGGGCCTCCGTTGGATGTTGTCTTCCGTTGATCTCGCGGTGGATTTAGTTGATTATCTTCCTTCGCGTGCGGGTCTTAATGGGTCTTTGGAGGAAGAAGTGAGGTGAGGAAGGTGTTGCCGAGTACCTGCAAAGAAGTCTCGGGGTAGTTTGGTACCACCGAGGACCCTCCGACGCTCAAGTTAGAGGGGAAATTCGAGCAGACTAACGGCATAAAAGTGTAAAAAATGGTTTACTTGACCCCTCTGTGATGAGGGTTTATATAGCGGCGGCGGCAGGCGCGGGAATCTCGCTGGCAGTTACGCTACCGACGTCACGCCCGCGTAAAGAGCGGATCGCCCATTAATGGGGATCGTGATGGCGTTGAACGTGGGACGTTGCTGGCGGAGAATCCGCACGTGGCGAGATTCGCGGAGCGGCGGTTACGCCTGGGAATAGGTCGGAGGGCCGAGGAAGACGTCCTCGGCAAAAGATCGGAGACGAGCGAGGAGGCCGAGGAGTCTTGGTCCTATGGTAGCTCGGGGGCGAGCTGGGAGGCCGAGGAGGCCAATTTGCAAGGGCCCAAAGGTGGGCCAGGTTAGGCTTGCTGGTCGGGCACGGGGTGGCCTGATCGGTCCCTGCGGGCCCATTCTTCTGAGTTCTGGGACACGTCACCTGCCACTGTTCATACGATAATATTGCATTATTATATTCCCCATTCTTATTCTTTTTATAAATAAACAGGTGCTTTTGACGCATGTCTGCTACATATTACAGGTTACAGGTTCTTGGACAGAAAACAGTGAAAATGATGAAAAGACGATGCAAAAGTGGACTTTGACCAACAAACAGAAGACTCTTGATCAAGCCTACATCAAACATAAAATTCACAAAGTACAAGGTAATGCAAGGTCCAAGATTACAAAGCGAACGGTTAAAAGCCCACCGCAATTATTCACTGGAGATCTGGAAGAAACATAGAAGCTATTTTAATAAAGAACCAAATAATAAGGAAGCCCAAAGATCCAAGGCCCAATACTTTCTTTTAAAGAGACATAAAATTTTACCAAAGCTTGAAGTCTACTTTGACTAGGTCTTCCTAAGGATATTTTGGTAAATGTAGACATGCAAATCAATTATAACCTAGGGTTTCTATCTCCTATAAATAGAAGCCCAAATCATTGTATTCTTTTCATGCCTCCCTTCATTAATAAATTTCAGCATTCTTTTGGAGAGCATCATTTTTTGTAGGTAAATTATTTTCTTGCCTTAGTTTAATTTAGTTTAAGAATTTTATTAACTTGCAATAGATTTTTCTTCTCTTGAATAAAATCATGTCTTTCTTCATCCCTTCAATGAGCGAGTAGTTTCCTCGCTTGTTAGGGTTAGGAATAGGAAAGGATTTGAGAGATGAAGATCTCTCATCTCTTTTCTTTGCCAATCTTTTATGAAAATTAGAACTCTATGCATACCTTCTTATTCCGCTCCCTACGGCACTCTACCCTCGAGGTAACGGTGATTCCGTAGTCTAAAGGCCCGGATTCTAAGGTTTTCCATGGAGGTTAGGGTAAAGATTAAGAAAGGAAGGACAAGGATCTAGAGAGAGAATCAATCTTCCCAATCATCCTAATCCCCTTTGTTAAGATTTACCATAACACTAATATGATATATTTAATTAAAGGCAATGGAAAGAAATGTAGATCTTTATTTACCAAATTTTCCCTAAACCTAATCCTAGCAAGTTTCTAATCCTAGTATTATACAACTTCAATTTTTAGATTTAATAATCAATCCGAACACCCTTCGGAATTAACTCGTTAGCGCGATTAGGAAATTCACAACATCCCTGTGGACCGACCCGTACTTACCGGCTAGCTTCATGCGACGCCGTTCTTGATTGCGGTTACAAATATTTTTGATCTATCTTTTAGAAAGCGCAAGCCGCCAAATCACTCAATCAAATGGCGTCGTTGCCAGGGATGGCGTAGAACTTTCCTTTTTGCAATTTCGGGTTAATCTTAAAATTTAAAAAATCATAAAAATCTAAAAAATCAAAAAATCAAAAAAAAATATATATAAATATATATTTTTTGTTATTTTTGGAAGGGATACTTTGTTGTTTTAATTTTGCAGGATATACAAAGACGATCTGGAAATTTCCAGAAGATGAAACGGAAATCAGAAGATCTAAACAGCAGGGGATTAATTCAACAGAACACCAGAGAAAATTTGGAAATCTGAATCGTCCAAAATACCGCGGATCCGCCGCATTTCTCTGCTCCCGCCGCGGAAGCGCCGCCATCTGGTGACGTCAGCAAAATCTGAACACTTGTCTCGCACGTTTAGCCGCGGAACCGCCGCGGTGGGCCTCCTTTGACCGCGGAAACGCGCTCTTTTGGTGACATCATCCTCTGCAATTTGCGCTGTAAGCTCCTCTGTTAATTCTCCTCTGCAAATTTTAATAAATTTTCTGAAAAATGCCTACAAGATTTTGTGCACTTTAGAAATATATTCCCTTCCAAATAACGATCTTGTGCAGGATTTTTGGGCCCCGCTCAAAATTGAAATTGATTGCAAGTAATCTTTTTTTTGTTGCATATCTTTTCTCGAATATCTTTTTGCAACAATTTTTTCCAAACAAAGATTCTTGTGATATGCTTCAAATAATAACCAATTGCAAGTAATATTTTGCTGTTGCATATCTTTTCTATAAAATATTTTGCTGTTGCATATCTTTTCTCTAAAATCTTTTTGCAACAAAATTTTTCCAAATAAAGAGAAAGAAAAAAATCAATGAAAAATGAAAATAAAAAGGACAAATATTTTATAGAACTTGCAAAATTTTTTGGCCCCAAATAAATCCTTGCACCATCCAACCTTCCTTTTTGTCACCTTTCTTCTTCTAACATGGGTACCCCACATAAAAAATCATTAGCCGAACTTTGGTATCCCGAACCTAATTTTGCGTCATATGTCAATGTGTTCGGTCAATTTAAAGACGATCCTTCCATGCCTAAAAAATCTTTGAAAGATCACATAGAGGAGTCTAGGAGAAACAGTTTGACTTTTCAACCCACTTTGTGTCAACCAAGTCAACATTCACCACCTTCGTATGTTGACACCACTTCTTTAAGTCCTTCTGTCACTTCTAGGCCGATGTCCATTGCTGAGCATATTGCTAAATCTCGTAGCCGATCTTTCACCCCTATCCACACATCTAGTTCTAGGGATCAACAAGACTTTTCACCTTTTTATCCACATGTTGACCCTACCCCTGTCCAATCACCCACTTCTTACCAGTCCTACCCGACTTTCCCACCGTCACTAGACCCTGTTTCTACATAGCCTATTGGGAGTTTTGCATATCCACACCATTTTGAATATTTTACCGAAACCCCCTTACCACCAAAGTCTAGTTTGGAAGAGGCGTTGGAGGCGTATATCGCAGCAACAAATAAAATGGTTAGGAATGTGGAAGCGTCCGTAGCCGCCCTTATGCAACCTGCTGAACCGGTAGCTAGTTTTCCGCTAGCTCCAAATTTTTCAATGTATGAGACGGCAGTTGGACAGAATGAGAATGAGAGAGGATTTTCAAACCAAACCTACCCTTACCCAATTGAAACCCACAACTCCTGTTTTCCATCGATTGCCCTAAATAGTTTACCTGTTGAAAATAAAAATGAGTTGTGTGATTTTGTAGTGTTTGATTTGCCAGATTGTGAGGAACCCCTTTCGAGTGAAACCGCACCTAATCCTTTCGATCTTTACACCTCCACTCTAGAACCTAAATCGATAGATATCCATGCTTTTGATGAGGTGTCTAAAGAAAATGATTTTCACTTGATTGAGGATATAGACGCCGGGAATATTTCGGATGATGAACCTGTCGATTTGCTTGAAATTTTATGTTCAAATCATCATCCTGAGTTATTAAATGTTTCTCCCGAATCTCATATGCGTCTAGATTTTGATGATAATGGCATGGATGAGTTGAATATTGAGGAGAATAGTGAGGATCATATTGAGGTTGAACTATTTTTCTTTGATGTGTCGGATTTTCCAATTCATCCTCTTGAACCTTTAACTAAATCACCCTCCCTCCTTTCCATCGTTCCGACCACGCTTCATTTCACACTTGACGACTGTGAGCTTGAAAACTTTTCCTTTGAATCTGACACAGTTCCCACAGCCGATAACACTTACGAGTGTTTCACTTTTTCGGACGATGTTGAAGTCTCACCGCCCGAGTTTGAGTCCTTTGCATTTTCAGATGAGTTAGTTAATCCATCAGACTCGGTTGCTTACAGTCGTTTCGAACCATTGATGGAATCTTTCCAGTTCGACACAGTTTACTACGGTGAGAATGAGACTATCCCTAATTCACTCCCTTTCGTCCTTCCTATTGTCCCGACCGTGCAAATGACCGTTACGCTTTCATTTCCGATACCAAGTTCAGCATACCCATGTTTTCTTGCGAATCTTGAGGGGTTTGACCCTATTTCTCGACGAGTAGATAGGTTAGTGCAATCGCTCATAACATATCGGTCATCACATATTGCGCTAATTTATTCACTCAATTTACACCCTCAAGATCGTACTCTCTTTCCTTCTTCTTTTCGCCATTCTTCTCCCCCACCGAGACCATATTCTACCATTCTTCTTTCCACACGGTCTCGCGTGCTTCTCAGTTTCTTGCACCAACTATACCATTTCCACGATAAGATTTTTGAATGGTTGGTGCTAACTTTTGGCTTGTGCAAGGCCAAGCTTAAGTTTGGGGGAATCTTTGTATATATGTATATATATTTTTGTTTTCTTTTTCTATAAAAAAAATTAAAAAAAATTTCAAAACATTAAAAATATAAAAAAAATTATAAATAAATAAACAGGGGAGTGCTGGTATTTTTGACCCTCTTGGTTTAGTATGACAGTGAGGACACTGTCGAGTTCAAGTTTGGGGGTATGCTCGGTATGTTTTCTTCCTTCGCATTCATTTGTACATATTTTTGCATTTGCATAGTTATTTGAAAACCCCATAAAAATTTAAAAATTTCAAAAATTATAAAAATTATTGTATTCAATTTTGGCTAATTGACTTGAGTTTGACAAATAGGTTAACTGGCTAGGAACAACTAAATCTTAGACTTAGTGAATTAAAAACCCTAAAAATAACCTTCCTTAAAGTTTAACGGTAGAAAGTATATGCCTTGTAGTTTATTTAGAAATAGGCAAATTTTGGGTTCACTTCTTGGGCTAAGTCAAAATGAGGGAAGAGTATTGATGTTCTTATTAGAGTATAAGTTTAAAAAATATTTCCTAGCTTAAGTCTAGATTCTGAAAACGTATACCCTACAATTTGCACGATCACGCACCTTGAAACTTGGAATAGTAGAGGAGACCTTGAAATGCTCTTGTCTAAAGTCCTTAGTACGATGAAAATAAAAAAAATGTGAATGACGAATAAAAAAATGGACACTGGTTTTTGTGATTACTTAAGGCTGCAAAAATAGAAAAATATTTAGCGAGGGTGCTTCATCACCTAGTGCCTTAGACCAACTGGTTTGGGAGTCACTGCTAAAGCCTTGGGTGTTGCAAAACTAGGAAGTACGCTTTAAAGTGCTAACGCATCTAGTAATCGGTTGTTGGTACCTCAAGAAGTATTAACGGTCGCATGAAGGATGTGTAAGCAAAATTCAATTAAAAATTCACCTACTAATAAGTACTTTGGACAACGGACAAGAGTATGATTGCTTGATTTGAATTTCCAAGTGTAGGGGTGATATTTACACACGCGTGGGGATATGTGATTGGAGTTTAGATGAGAGAAAGGAATGAAGAATAGAACTTGTATCTTTAGTAGAGTTGATAAAAATTCCTAAGTGGAGATGGAACCCTAGAAGGAAAACTTAAAAGATGCCGAAAGCTAAGTAGGTCTGCAGAACATATATAATCTTAAGTTAGATGATGAGGAAGTGTGAAGAATATGGGTGGATAATTTATGAGTCGACGATAATAGAATTCCTTGTTAGAAAACCTAATTGGAGAACAAAAGTTAATGGGCCGAATTGATAGGATTTTGTGGGTAGTATCCGCTGAAAACCCTCAGGAGACAACACTCCTCCTACTAGGGACACCTAGAGGTTTAACGGCTTGTTGCACATGCTCAGTGTAATCGCGTTTCCCTGCGAAAGTGCGGTTAGGATTTTAGTGAATAAAAATAATTTTGCTCGAGGACGAGCAAAAGATAAGTTTGGGGGTACTTGTTCATACGATAATATTGCATTATTATATTCCCCATTCTTATTCTTTTTATAAATAAACAGGTGCTTTTGACGCATGTCTGCTACATATTACAGGTTACAGGTTCTTGGACAGAAAACAGTGAAAATGATGAAAAGACGATGCAAAAGTGGACTTTGACCAACAAACAGAAGACTCTTGATCAAGCCTACATCAAACATAAAATTCACAAAGTACAAGGCAATGCAAGGTCCAAGATTACAAAGCGAACGGTTAAAAGCCCACCGCAATTATTCACTGGAGATCTGGAAGAAACATAGAAGCTATTTTAATAAAGAACCAAATAATAAGAAAGCCCAAAGATCCAAGGCCCAATACTTTCTTTTAAAGAGACATAAAATTTTACCAAAGCTTGAAGTCTAATTTGACTAGGTCTTCCTAAGGATATTTTGGTAAATGTAGACATGCAAATCAATTATAACCTAGGGTTTCTATCTCCTATAAATAGAAGCCCAAATCATTGTATTCTTTTCATGCCTCCCTTCATTAATAAATTTCAGCATTCTTTTGGAGAGCATCATTTTTTGTAGGTAAATTATTTTCTTGCCTTAGTTTAATTTAGTTTAAGAATTTTATTAACTTGCAATAGATTTTTCTTCTCTTGAATAAAATCATGTCTTTCTTCATCCCTTCAATGAGCGAGTAGTTTCCTCGCTTGTTAGGGTTAGGAATAAGGAAGGATTTGAGAGATGAAGATCTCTCATCTCTTTTCTTTGCCAATCTTTTATGAAAATTAGAACTCTATGCATACCTTCTTATTCCGCTCCCTACGGCACTCTACCCTCGAGGTAACGGTGATTCCGTAGTCTAAAGGCCCGGATTCTAAGGTTTTCCATGGAGGTTAGGGTAAAGATTAAGAAAGGAAGGACAAGGATCTAGAGGGAGAATCAATCTTCCCAATCATCCTAATCCCCTTTGTTAAGATTTACCATAACACTAATATGATATATTTAATTAAAGGCAATGGAAAGAGATGTAGATCTTTATTTACCAAATTTTCCCTAAACCTAATCCTAGCAAGTTTCTAATCCTAGTATCATACAACTTCAATTTTTAGATTTAATAATCAATCCGAACACCCTTCGGAATTAACTCATTAGCGCGATTAGGAAATTCACAACATCCCTGTGGACCGACCCGTACTCACCGGCTAGCTTCAAGTGTGCGGTTACAAATATTTTTGATCTATCTTTTAGAAAGCGCAAGCACGCCAAATCACTCAATCAGCCACGCGTCATGATCTTGAAGGTCGCCAATATCGAGCACTATCAGGACGTTTTGCCCTGCATTTTCACTTCAAACCAAAAATATATGTTATGCATAGTTATCAAAGGATTAACAATTTATCGACTTTTCTGACGATCGGCACCATTATATCTAATTCAACATATTCCAAGACGTTAACATACAGAAAATTTTATGGCTCGGATACTTTTTACACTTGAATCAAAAGGATTGCAAATTCAACGGTTTAAAATATACATTCCATTACAAATCAATGATAAAAAGTACCAAAAGTACATAAAAATTAGAAGAATTTGCGAAAAGTTGACGCGCTTTTGAAAAGAGAAAAGAGAAACTCTCTTTTATGTCTTTGATATCCAGGTTCTTTTATTATTGAACTTAAAATTTTAATATTTCATGAGGATATAAGAAAACACTGAAGATAAAATCCAATACATGATCAAACACGGAATATCATTCTAAAATAAGATAGTGTCACCATATCTGTGATAAAAGAAAAATATTCTAAAAATATTCCGTCTAAACTTATTCAAGAATCTGATTTGTATGAACTTCAGCGATTGTAGCGCACTTATATAAATTCAAATTTTAGAAGGGGAATATGCAAGAAATGACAATCCGTTGAAAGGGAGGATATGGTTTTTTTAGCTACAAACATAAAAAGATGGATTCGGTTGGTTAATGCGAGATGGAGAGATTAGTTCTTCTGTTAATTTGGCATACTCTACAGTAGAGTGTTATTAAGTATAAAATAATTAACTAAAGTCGAAAGGCAAAGCTTGCGTTATAATTATTTCACTATGCATTTAACCAATGACATGGTCCAATTAAACAAATGAAAATGATCAATTCTGCCCAATATAAATTTGTGTGAAATTGTCTCTGGGCATTCTAAACTTTAGTAAAGCCCAAAACATTATTTGTTCTAGGCTCATTAATTGATCTCTTTCAAACTAGGCCCAATCTTAAGCAAGGGCTGGGACCAAGAATGAAATTGGGCTGAAAATATTTCTTTTTGTCCAATTTGTCAAAAAGCCCGAGCCCGCTTCAAACTTGTGTAAAAGCCTTGGACCGTTTGCTCTGTTAAACAATCCCTGGGCCCAATTTATACCCAAAAATCATTTCATATGCCGGCCGTATACAACCTGCGAAGAGAGAGAAGAAATAGAAGTGTAGGCCCCACACACTGCCCGAGGCTCCCCGAAACTCCCCCTCTTTCTCTCACTTTCTGCCCGGATGTATTACACCCGACACACCGAATAATTTCTTCCTTTATACTAGTTGCATGTAATATCTAAGCAGTTGCCTTTAATACCTAAAAAGTTGTCTGTGATATCTAAGTAGTTGTATGTAAGATTTAAGCAGATGAAGAGAATAAAGACTTAAATGAAATCCAGCCCGTGTTTTTTAACAAAGGTTTTGAACAGCCCTTCCCGACCATCTAAAATTATCAGGGGATTTTAGACAACTTCCGAGCGGGCCAAGGGCATTTTGACAATTTACCCTTTTTCCAGTTAATTAAAAAATTGAAGGCAGAATCCAAGTTAATTGACCCTACCATTAATTAAAGTTGATAGATATAGAGAAAAGTCTATATCATAATTTAACAATCAGATGCATGTAGGTCAAATTTTGATTAAGACCCTGACCTTATCAACATCCATTCGTAGCCTTGGCTTTGTATGTTATTTGAATCACAAAAGTAATTTTCAGTCTTTTTCTTAGTTTTATTTGTCTTTTTTAGGAAAAACACAAGCATATTTGATTTTTATGTGGAATGCTGCTATCAAGATTGTATGTCATTATATGTTCATGAAAAACTATAAAAGAATGCATTATTTTTGAAATTATTTCTGCATACAATAAATTTTTTTTGGAATTTCCCGGTAATAGATAGCTTATGTTTTGTATCTCATTTTTGCGTGCTGCATAACTTACCACAAATACAAATTAGCCTAAAGCTTTGATTGATGGATCTATTGCCATTGATTTAGATCGATTCATTTAATGTTGGCACGAAGCTGAGACATCACTTATCCTGATGGATCTAAATTAAGATCCCCTTTAACGGATAACAAGCAGAACAATGTAAAATCAAATAACACACAGGAAGAGATTTAGAAAAAAAAATGGAGAACACTTTATTAGAACTTTAGAGCAAAAAACCTTACAGAAGATCATAAAAACCCTCTCCTTATAGATCTCCAATGGGATCTTCTTTTTCTTCTTCTCTCTAAGTTCTCCTTAATGACTCATTGATCCTTTATGATGCCGTCGTTTCGCCTCTCTTAAACCTTATGATCAAGATTGCACACATTAAACTTTAATCCTAGCATCATATTTATACGCTATTACAAATCTGCTAAAAAATAGGAATACAATAATTACGAAACTGCCACCCAAAACTTAGTTTTCAAGATAAACTCGAAACCTGATACGCGTAGATCTCCACGACAGACGTCTGTCTCAACGAGTTAGACGTCTGTTCTCAACCTTCGCGTCTGGCCAAGAGAGCCGACAGACCTCTGAAGCACATACGCTCGGACGTTTGTCTCCTCTCTGGAATTCTGGGACTTCACTGACAGACGTCTGACCCTTTATGGGCAGACGTTTGAACCTAAATGCGGCGTGTGGTCTCGATATACAAAATACTTTCACAGCATTTAAACCATATTTTCAATCAATGTTAAAACCTTTAATTAAGTTAGCTGGTGTGAATTTCTGCTATTATAATTAAATTATGATCCAAATCCAAGAATGTTCGTGCATGGCTCACTCACACTCCCCTCTTATCCCTTTGAACTACGACGGTGATACCTGCGGATGACTCTAACGTACACGGCTCTCCAATACACATCCCACATGCAAATATCTAGTTTCATTTAATTGTGTCGGTTATTTAATTTCCAACCATGGTGATGCATTCATTCTCCATTTATTGTGGATCAAATATACCTGTCATGTTTGGATATTGAATTGAATACTATATGGTTGTGATTCCTAAAGTTTCATAAAACTCCAACAATCTCCTCCCCCAATATATACAACACATTAAATAAACAATACTTGTGATATGCATGCGCCCAAAATGGCCCCCCACTCATTTTCATGTTCTTGTTATCAATGCTCATGTATATATATTTGTTTGATTTAATTAAATTTGTTCCTTCTCATTAGGGGAACAAATAAACTCACCCCTACATGTGCCTCAAAATACAAATTTAGATTGCGTATGTTTGAAGTTGTTTAGAATGATAGCTAGGCTCAAGCTTTGTCAACTGCTTGAGGTTGATATTTTGCTGTTATGCTACTGTGACACATGGAACTTTTTTTGAATTTTTTTTTTTGTGCATTAGATGTTATGAAAATAGTTTTTGAAGAAAAAAATCAGATAGAGGTTTTGTAGGATGCATATTCTAAGTGCAATGTTTAAAATATCGATAGCGTGTAGCACAACGTTCCACTACTGAATAGCGGAAAGCATAAACGACGCATAGCGTAAACTACACGAATTATTAATTATTACTAATTATCATCATCATCATCATCATCTTATTTACAATAAATTATATATTATAAAGATATAGAACATACAACAATAGGTAAAATAGCATTATTTTCTTAATTTCAATCCTTGTGTTTATGATTCATAATTGTATTAAACATATCGAAAATCAATCAAATAATCTCTATATGAGGAACACATCTACTAAATAGGATTTCAAATTGAGATGTTAGAATTTTAATGAGACTGTATTCTTATTGTTTAGGATTGGATACCGAAATCTTAAGAACCTTTGTCACTCCCTGCTTCACAAAACACGAGCGCGAGAGTGGACAAGCACACGACGTACTCACACAAAGAAGCACACCTTACTGATATGAATACGCTAAGCGTCTGGATTAAACAAATTAAATAAATAAAGAATTTAAAAGACAACTAAATAAATAAAGCATCCAACATCATTTATTATATCGTCAAATTCTAGTGGGAACAAGGCCGAATAAAGAAAGTTTCAACTCAAAGTTTTGAAACAAAACCATCAACCTAAGGCACACTAAACCGGAAAGGAATGCTGAAGCTCAGCTTGGGAAGAAAGATATTGACCGTCCTCTTCACTTGGCATGATCTCTTTCTGATCCTCGTCATCCGTCCCTATATCACCTGACAGACATCCCCAAAAAGAAAGAAAAACAAAATGGAATGTCTGTCACCGAACTTCCATCCGGAAAGTCCCACATAATAAATAAACGTGATAACTGGAAATCAATTATATGACAATAACATAAACATGATACAATAGAGTAAGAAATTAACATACACTCATGGAAATGGCATGCCATGAACAAATAAAAAAGCATAGTCATTAATATGTAGGTTCACTATTCAAACGAGACTTTAAGGCACTTCTTCATGAGATTTTAGTTTGTAATATATCGTTCCGGCTCGGTATCACAGCAAATCGGATTCATGAGTTAGTAATTTACAGTTTCGGCTCGGTACCACGGCAAATCAGTTTCACGTATTCATGTAAGGGGCTCCGAAGCAAATTGAACCAACTCACATCAAACTACCCCAACACCCCCATCAAACACGTCGTCAAGTCTATATAAATTAATACGGGTTCATGGATACAAGCAATTGGTTCAGGTTCGTATGAGATTCACAGTTTCATGTCAAATTCAAGATCAAATACAAATTATGTACATATACATTTGAAGTTGCCGTCAATATTGTCACGCCCCGTTTCCCAGTGTACGGGTAAGAAGACGCGACGAGACCCGCTATGTATTTACTTAGAAGCAAACACGCTAAGCGTAACTAAGCAATATAATATAAATATACACAAGAAAACATGAAGTGTAAATGAACAACTTTTTTTATTTATTAAACATTTCTTTACAAGTACAACTGAAAATGTAAATACAAAAATGGAAAGCAATGCCTAAACAATGGCATGGACATGAAAGTAAAGTAAGTACAAGTGAAGAATAATGGTCGTGCTGCTCAGTGGTATGCTCCAAGTGCTCCTGGCTGGTCTCGAACTCCTCGGAGTCAGATCCTTCTGACAACATTCAAAAGAAAGAAGAGAAGAAATGCCGTCAGCGAACAATCGCTCGGTAAGTCCTAAAGGAAAGTAGAGATAGAATAGACAGAAAGAATATAACTATTTGACTGTCATATTAATGCAGTTGTTTGTAGCCTGGTACAGAATATGCCAGTGTACGAGAGGAGTCCAACTTACACCGTGGACTTTGGTAACCCGTAGTATAAGGCTCCGTCGATAAAACCACGGAACAACGCCATGGATGTATAGCTGCGTCTTTTAATGACTACCTCGTGCCACCTTTAACACATTCCGTACCAGTCTACCCCTTTAAAACCCCGTAATATCTTATTGTATTGATGTAATGTAATGAATGGTTGTATACGTGTAACACTCTAGTTCATTTATACCAATTCCAGTTATCTTATTTCTCTGATTTATCGTGTTTTGGGTGCGAATAGTATTTTACTTTAGTATTAGCATTCGACTCGACCCGCTTGCTTGAAACTTGTTTGATTCATGTTTATGAATTATCCTGACTTGTTGCTTAGACTGGTACAATTTCATAAAAACTGCATACTGGCATTTTATCTGGCATTGCATCTTTTACCATATAATATTTTAAGTCACATAAAATATTTTAAAAATACATTACATGGCCTGCATGATACCCTAACCCCGTGGTAGCATCCGCGTATCTTGTTGTCGTCATGTTCAGTGAAATAGACTTGTTTGGATGGTTACGCGCACGTACGTGCATCCGTTCTTGGGGGTATGCATTTTCGTTACCCGAGAATTCATTTTGAATTTTGAACGTCGCATATATTTTTCATATTTTAAAACTGAATTTTTAGACCCAACCCGGGCGTATTTTGGAATATTTTTGTATCCCACCAAAATTCAAATTTATTTAATTTAATATATTTATTTTAATCAACAGTTTAAATTTTATAACTAACTAAAATCTTTTAAAATGTAAAATCAAAACAAATTAAAACAACCCCTACTCATCTCTCTCTCTCACGCAGACCCTCTCTCCTCTCTCTTCTCTTTCTTTCTCTCTTTCTCTCTCTCTTCACTAGAAAACAAATTTATATCTCCTCCCTCTCTCTCTCTCCTCCCGCGCATCTCTATCTCTTTCCTCTCGTGCATCTCTCTCTCTTCTCTCACGGTGAGCATGAGTCGCGTCACCTCCCGCGCCGATACGGTCACCTCCCTTCTTTCTCTCCCTCTCTTCTCCTTTAAAACCCCGAGAGCTTCCTTTAACCCATCACAACAGCTCCTTCCTCCTCAACCCTAACCCTAAACTCCATTACTTCAACTCACCGAGCTCCTCCTCCTCGCCATCTCCATTTTCTTCCTCCTTTTCGAGCATTCACCAACACCCCTGCACACCACTACACACCGAGAACCCATCACCTCACCTCATCGTCGACGACACCTTCACTTCGCCGTCGCCATCTCCTTCCTCTCATCCCCTCACTCTCCTCTGCTCTCCCTCCTACACCAATCCTGCACTCAACCAACCTTCAAACTGCAACCCCAGCCAACACAAAACCCTAACCTAACCTTAGCTGCTCACTCCGCCGGCGACGACCACCTCTCTACTACACCAGCACCTCCTTTCTGAAACACAGAACACCCACAACCATGTAAGCAGCAACCTCTTCCTTTCTCTCTTCTTCTTCCTCTTTCTTTCTTTTCTTTTTCTTTTCTTTAGTTTCTTGAATCTTGCATTTTCAACCGTCGCCAGAGCCGGGCTTGACGCCGACTATCCAGACGACCCAGGGGAAGTACCTTACCTGCGTGATCACCCTCTCGCATTGCTTGGACCCGTCCCGTGTGCCGTGCGTGCGTCGCGACATTTTGCCGACGTCGGACGTACCGTACATATCCGTTTCGTGATCCGTCTAGGCAAGTTAATCTTGCTACATGCTATAATACTATAATCTATATCTATTTGAATTATAATACTTCAAAATGATTAATTTTGCAATCCACATTATTGTTTTTCAGTTTTATCGGTTTATTCGACATCCGTATATATCCGTATATATCATTTCAGATCTAGTGCATGAAAACCTATCTTGTTACATACTATACTACCATCTACTGCATCCAATTGAATATAACCTTACATATTGTTTAAATTGTACATCCCGTATTTACCAGTTTATCATTTTACGGTTATATGATATCCGTATGCATCAATATCATGATTTACACATCTAGTCGCATACTAAATCATTTTGCTACATGCTAGGTATAGTAGTACGTATCCATATGAATCAAAGGTTACCCGTTTATCACATTATTTATCCATATTAAAGTTTTATAGTTTTCGGATACCCGTTTGCATCCATATCATATAGTATACATATAGCTGCATCTATATATCTCATTATTACATAATACTGTTATTTAAACACCCCATGTTAAATAAAGTGCATCCTAATTAGTATTGGAAATATAAAAGGTAAACTCTAATCGATAGTTGTGCATCCATACCATTTATTTTGTATCTATTTACATACCATTCATGTTATTTCATTTTATTAGTACTCTATACCTGATTTTGTGCAACCCATACTTATTACAGTTTAATTATGAGCACCCACTTGATACATGTGCACTACCTGACATGACCTGATATCCTACTTGACATGACTTGATACATGTGCACTACCTGACATGACCTAATGTACCACAGCTTGACTTTATACCTGATCTTGTTACTAATACCGACAAATCTTGACCTGTTGTCCCTATGGACATATTCTGTTGTCTATACAGACAAACCTGTAGCTGCTTAATCATGTGTTGGCATTAGCTCCAGATTTATCAATACCTGACTTATACATAACTTGGGGGTATGGGGAAATCAAGAATGTAGCTGAACGTAACTCAAAAGGCTATTATATCATTTTACCGTGGTCCCGTGGGGAATGAACGGGACATAGACTCACAGTCTATTATATCATTTTACCGTGGTCCCGTGAGGAATGAACGGGGCATAGACTCACGGTCTATTATATCATTTTACCGTGGTCCCGTAGGGAATGAACGGGGCATAGACCGATGGGTTACGATGAGGACCACATTAATTGATTTCGAATAATTTTAGAGTAGATAACCTTGTAGCACAGTTTAGACTACTCACTGCACTTCACCTGTATATATCATGTTCACTAATCTATATATTCATGTTACTGCTTATTTCTTGATAACTTGTTATTATTCATACTTCATGCCTGCATATTTCATTACATCATGCTTGCTTAATATTATTGATATTATGACGCACTGACGTCTGGGTTTTGCATGGCCTAGATTCCTTATCCTTATCGCAGGCTGCTCAGGAATATTTTGATCAATAGGCCGAGCAGTGAAGATCTGTTATTAGTTTAGTTTAGCTTTCCTTTCAGTATTTTTCATTCCTGATGTGAGCCCGTATTTTGGGACGTACATTCCAGAGTATTGTATTTGAATCTCTTGCTTCCACATTATTTTATTTTATGACTCGTTTATTCTGCCTTATCGACATGTACTAGATAGTTTTTTTACTTCTACTGTTCTTGATATCTCTAGACAGCCGTAATGTGACTGTGGAAGGATCTTTCCTAACCACAGGTAGCATGGTTGGCTCTGTCACATGCTGATCTTAGCGCACCGTGGGAAGCGGGGCGTGACAATACGACTTACCGAAACCATGATATCATGTAAACAGAATGGATATAAATGGATAGTCATGTAATCAGAGTATATCCATGATTCGGTTCGGTTGAGTCATGTTAATATGGATTGAATTCTGGTATAAATGAATTCATGTTGTATTGTAATTATACTTGAATTGAATTCAAGTTAGATTGACTTCATATTAGATTGAGATTCTGTCTGAGTCAGACACTTTACAACGAATTGAAGTCCTGAATTAGTTTTGATGTTATCGGTAACTGCTGCACATGGACGGCAGGATTTGTGTCTTCTTCCAAGAAAATTACCGTATTGATAACACCGTTTTTAGGTTGTCTACCTTAGATAGACAAGCACCCATATTCTCCGGCTCTCTAAGGCTCAAGAGAACTGGTCCCGATTAAACCTATGTTTACCAGGGTCCTTATTATAAATTAATATAACTTAAGAGGGTTTTTATGAAAAATAGTTTTGATATATTTTCAAAATACACCTCAAGAATTTAATTATCGTCTTTAGGGTTTTCAAAATTGTAATTTTTATAAAGTGAAATATTCTAGTGGATATAACTTAGATTTCATTGTATATGGTATTTTAGTGTAATATTGAAATTATATTGATTTGTATCAGTAGTTTCATGAAATTTGTGATTCCTTTGATTTATAAAAACATGGAATATATATATAATATATTTAAAATAGGTATTTTGATTATATATATATATATATATATATATATATATAGTAAAAATAAATTTTATTTATTAAGTAGAAATCTCATTTTTCTTTAAAATTGCATTAAAAATTCTATCGAGATCATATGCTCAGTGAGGAGGTTTGCATCTCGCTCTACTAGGCCCGATGATATGCGATAAGCTGCACCATCCCAATCGGGGTTCCCCAAAATGGGTTGTACAGGCGCATTTATAAGGAATTAAATAATACACTTTTAAAGAAAACAGTTTTTGAATGTTTATGCTATTAAATGTAAACTCGTATTTTCCAACAAACTAATGTTCCAAAAGTTATCGTGTTATATCAAAAATGTGTGTTGTGATGAGGTAAGTCATTACCTCGTGAGTTTTCTAAAGGTAATATGATCAAAATGATTAAGCAACATCGTACGTAAACATGATGGTATTTTACCGTAAAATTGAAATAGAAGTTGCAATACATATTATTTTGAATTGAAACTTGTTGTGAATGTTGTTTTATATTTTTTAAACAATATAAGAAAAGATGGTAATTTGTTGTTTAAGAAAAATATGAGTTTTTAAAGAAAAGAGAATCGGAAGTCGGAATAACTCCACTTCCTACGAGTTTTGAAAAGTGATAGTTTTTGTAACGTTTTGAAAATCGTTTCGGTGAATTTCGAAAAAAATCGGTAAAATAAGGGGGTTTTCTGTAAAAAGACAAAATACAAATATCTTATTATAAAAATTAAATATACATATTCTAGCTATGTAATTGCTATTATTTGGTGTTTATTGAGGCGCTGGTGAAATTTCAAATTTTCTAAAAAAAATATTATTTTATTATTATTTTAAGCCGTCACTAATACATTTAATTAGGGAAAATTTAAAAATTGGAATGAGTTGAAACAAATTTTGTGCATCATAAAACATTAAATAAAATTTTATCATGTGGTTTTTGGAACGAAATCATTTGCCAAAACGGTTTAGAAATTATTGAAGAAAAAAGGCTTTTTTTGGCGTAAATGGATGTTTGGGGTATTGTATTTATCATTTTTCATCACCCCACATCCGTACCCACACCCACACACCCCCATTCACTTCTCCCCTTGGCTGAATTCAGCAGCCCCTATCTTTTTCCCCACTTGAATTTCAAAGGAAAGAAATGAAAGAAAAGAAAAGAAAATGGATAAATGAGGTGGACTTTTGACTTTGCTTTGACCTTGACTTTCTCCCCCCACTTTCTCTACCTCCCTCTCTCTCCTCTCCCCCTCCCATTCCAGCCGACCCCCCTCTCCTACAGCAGCAGCAGCCCCCCCATTTCCCTTCTCTTTTCTCTTCAAAACTTCATCAAAAATTGCCCCAAAATCCATCAAAAAAATCCCAAAACCCAAATCCGACTCCTACCCATTTTAGCTTAGCCCGTATAGCATGGATCCTTGTGAAAAGAGAGCATTTTGGAGGGCTATGGATGCTTGTGGATCTTCAAATGTTTTTGGGTATAATTCTAAACTTTTTTGCTTAGTTTGTTACTTAATTTCTTAAAGCTAATTTAATTAAGTGTTAATTTGGGTTATGTGAGTTTAATTGCATGATTAAAGATTTCAAGTTAGGGTTTGCTGTGGAAATGAGTTGTGTTTGATTGTGCATGGTTTAGTGATGTGGATTAACATATTTAGTTTTGTAGAAAACTAATCTAGTTGTTAATTACAAGTTGTTACTTGAAAAATGTCCAAATTAAGCTTTTTGTTGCAAACTAGTTTTTTTGATTTAATTCGAAATATGAGATTAAAAATATGGTTAGGGTTTTTATCATATTATTAACTTTATTAAGTGTAGTTTAACACTTTAGTTCATGGAAATCCAACCTAAATTGTAGTTTGTGCATTTTTGCTATGAAATTGTTAAAAAGGGTATTTTGTAAACTAGAATATTAGGGTTTTTGGAATTTAATGAGATTAAATTCCGGAAATTATTTCTATGACTTATTTAAGATATTTAATAAGTATATTGGACGCTACATTCATTTAAACATCATGTTTTGT
The DNA here is from genome assembly GCA_030015575.1 of Agapanthus africanus. NCBI lineage: Eukaryota > Viridiplantae > Streptophyta > Magnoliopsida > Asparagales > Amaryllidaceae > Agapanthus > Agapanthus africanus. Next base: position 399,668,346 of record CM057349.1, on the reverse strand, counting down.
ACAAAAACGGCGAATTGTGCTTGTGCTTGCTAGATTTTCGGAAAAATGACTTTTTAAGTGAAATTGGGGTTTTTGTGAGTTTTAACCTAGTTTATATTAAAATTAGTGTTTGTGAATGTGTAAATGAGTGTGATTGGATTTTTCTCGATGGTTTGACGTTTGTACATCGACATCGAGGGTTGTTTTGACTATTCTTGCATGCGTAGGCGATAGGTTTGGACCTATGCGTGATACGCATGCCGATTTGATTTTCGTATGCCGTTTCGATTTCGAATTTAGTTTTAATGCGATACGGTGCGTTATGATATGTAGGTACCCCATGTGGACTTCGAGACGACAAGCAAGCGCGTGGCGACGTCGGCACCGACTAGCGAGGACCAGGTGAGTAGATTTATATCTACGGGGAGAAGTCGGGTGGATGGCGTATAGCACCCCCGCAGTCCGTGGTGGTGTATACGGATGCGTATACACACCAACAATTATTATATGTTATTTGGGATTAATAACGATGCTTAGGATGGATATTGGTGTGTTGGATTATTTTAGCGTTGCGAACCCTAGGGTAGTGTTGCACTACACATACATACATACATACTTGCATACTTTCCTATTGATATGTGCTCATGGGATTCTTTATAGTTATGTGTTCACATGGGTATGGGACTATGTGTTCACATACGGATTGAGGATGATACTTGGGATTGAGCTGAGTCGATGAGATTTGATTTGAGGCCGTGAGATCGGTGATATAGCAGGGTTCGTATCTTAGATACGACATGACGTTGTAGCGGGTCCTTGACGTAGTGTTTCACACACGTCCATGCATACGTAGGCGGTATCAGTATGGTACTAGACGTAGATCAGTACCCCGATCATGATAATTGATAAAGAGGATACCAGGTGAATAGTATGATGAATGTGATATTGACCCGTACCCAGATTTGGGATGCCGTACGACGGATTTACGTACGAGCTATATTGATGATTGATCCGCACTCTTGACTTGGGATGCCTGATTATAGATATGGTATCGGCTATGATATTATTGAGGCGGGATCACCGACTATACATATACAGGTAGGTATTGTTCCCCTCCGAATGGCGGCGCACAAGACTGCGATGTCTTGGCACTGAGACTCGGGGCAGGATCTCAACCTATTGAGAATTAAATTCTCAGATTCAAGGGGAGATGTGCACTTTGCAGATCCTCTATCAAAGAGAGAAGAAATATATTCTTCCGTTTTATATATCAGAGTTAAACTCTGTTGAGAATTAAATTCTCCTTTCTTTCAAGGAGCCTTCCCTTTCTTACCTAGGATTTTCTTTTGCAGAAGATCCAAGTTCCTCGAAGTATCAAGGCTCTCTCTCCCTTTCTTCCCTCTGCGTATATATCTTTTTTTTGTGTCTCTTGGCTCCTATTTATAGGAGAAGCAGCCGAGTCAATTAGTTTTTTTACGAATCTTCATTGAGAGATTTGATTTGCATCCATCATTCGTTCTGGACCTTTGGATTATTAGGTGAATTTTATTCACCATTGGATTTCAAGTCCCGGGATTCTCCTTTGTTATTTCGGTTAGATTTAAAGGGGAAATCTTTCCAAACTCGAGATTTTCCCATAAATAGGTGATATTTAATCACCTCTGAACCTTTAATTTAATTGTTTCTAGATAGTCGCTTTCCTTTGGAAGGATTTGAATCTCCTTCAGAATTTAATTCTGTTAACAAAATGGGCTTTGAAAGCCGGTCACGTGTGACCACGTGACCTATGGTCACGTGTGGGCACGTGACCCCCTTTGGAATGAGCCTTCTTCTTTCTTTCTGCGCTTTGCTTTCTGTTCTCTGTTTAGCTGTCACGTGCCACTACGTGACAACTGGTCACGTGTGAGCACGTGACCCTGGCATGGAGCCTTCTTCTTGATTTAACCGGAGAATGAGCCTGATGTTTTGAGTGTCACGTACCAACACGTGACCCTGGTCACGTGGGAGCACGTGACCTCTTCTGAAGCCTTTTTCTTGATTCGATCAGGAAACCGTTGTGTCTTTGCCGCTGCTTTTAAATGTCACGTGCCGACACGTGACCCTTTCTGAAGCCCCTTTCTTTGACGTATTTGGGAAACTGAATTTGCCTTGTCGATACTTTTAGGTGTCGCGTGCCCACACGTGACTGCTGGTCACGTGTAAGCACGTGACCCTTTTCTGAAGCTTTTCCCATAAGCTTTTCTGATTTTAAATCAGGAAACAAATGCCCCCACAGCGTTGTTCTCACGTGTCAGCACGTGAGTGCAACGCTGTCACCTTTTGTGACCGTTGGATTCCTTTAGGGATTTGGGGAGATGAAGCGTTTCCATCGCCTTCTATAAATACCACCGTCTCTTCCGAGGAGCCTTCACTTTGCTCATCTTCTTCTTCTGAGAACTTTTTCCTTGAGAATTTAATTCTCGCTTCCAGAGCTTAGTTCTCTGTCTTGAAACAATCTTCAGAGTTTAACTCTGTTCGAAAAGAATTCTTTTCCTCAGGTAATGTTCTTGGACAAACGATGGACCTTCACATTCCTCTGGATTTTAAATCCAAAACAAGGGTTTTTTTACCCTTTTTTCTTCATGTTTTTCCATAAGAATATGAAACCGCTTAACCTTCAAACTGTAGATCTCTTAGGGTTTAGATGATCTTTGGGGAGATGATGATGGCGTTTCAACTCCATGGAATTTAATTTCATCCAAAAATGTTTCTGGGAATTTAATTCCCTTTTCTTAGTAAGGAATTTTAATTCCAATGAAGAACTCAGTTTCTTCACACGGAGGCTTCCTGGGGTCTCTTGGCCCGAGGTTGTTCTTCTGCAATTAATGCAATGGGAGTTTTGTAATGATTCTCGTGACTTTTACTTCAGGTATCATGGATGCCCATCTGTATAGTCTTGACGAGATCATTTCCTACGGGAATATTCGTGCGCTGGGCCGCAGTCAGAACCAGGAGTTCACCGATGCTCAGTATGCCAGATCATGAGCCGCTTTGACGAGTACAACCATCGTCTACTCCCCCGTCGCTCTTCTCTTCTGAGGCTGATCGTGCTGGCGATCCGGGAGGCACTTCCTCTCTTTTGCACCGGCATACCGCTCGGGGCCTTGGACACTGCCGAGGATAAGGTGCATTCGGTGTACCTTATGGGCTTGATCTCAAAGAGGAGGCGAGATCACCTCATCGATCTTTTGCACCAGGCGTTCCAGCAGTCGGCCATACTTGCCGCCTATCGGAGGGTGGAGGACATTCGTGAGGACCCCGATGCTTGCGACCGCGAGAGGAAGCATACTCGGGAGGTTCGAAGTGCTTGGAGAATTTTGGACAAAGTTAATCTCGAGTTTCTCAACCCATGCCCCGCGTCTGAAGCCTTGCCATTGTAAAAGCTTTCTTTTTATTTTGTATGACCTTCTTGAAGTCTGGATGATAAGTTCTATTGTGTTTTTGTATGTTTGCATGCTTTTTGTGGGATTTTGTCATTTCACTATTGTTTGTTGCTGGTGCTTTTAATATGCATGGTGCTATTCTATTTTCTAGTGCACGTCGAATTTGGGCCTCACGTATTCCGCACGTGTGATCATTTGATGGGACTGTTCACAAAATTTTCCATGCCGCCTCTTTAGCGCGCAGTATCAGATGCAGAAAAGGAGCCTTGGAAATAGTTCCATCTCCTTGATTTTCGATGCCTTTCCTTTTTTGGGCCTTGGAAACAGCTTTCGCATGCAAGATTTTCCGCGCATAGTACTTAATGCACCTCTTTATATCTGAGGCAATGGCCTTCCTTTTCTCTTCACAGAGAACTTTTATTCCCATTTTGACGCGATTCAATTCGAGAATAACTAAGTGCCATGGCCTGCAATCGTTTACACGCCCGTCGACAGCCATGGGAAGTGCCTATCGAGGAGATGATTCCTCGCTTTGCTGCACGATTGGTGGACCCTCTCCTGACCGACGACGAATGTGACTCAGCGGCATACGAGCTCTCGACTCGCAGGGGGTCCCCTCTTCCAATGGGCTCTCTCTGGCTCCGAATGATTCTTGCTGTTGTGCTTGCCGACGTCCCTCCTCACCCGGCGGAGATGACCCTGGCGATGCTCGATGCTGCTGAAGAAAAGCTCGAGGGCTTTCATGATGCGTGCCTGATTACTCAGGCTTTGAAAGATCGCTCAGTTCATCTTTTGAGCGAAATAAGAGCCCGACGGGCTGTTATGTCTGCTTTTGCAGATGGCCATGGTGCCAATCGATGGGGAGCGACTTCTCGCGAGAACCGTTGCTTTGATGTGTTGGAGAGAGCAGAGAGAGAGATGGAGAACCTTGTTCTTTGTTTTGTTAACCCTTGTATTTCTGATCCCTTGTTTGGTGATCTTTTCCCACCAATGTAGTGTGTTTGAATCAATGTACTCCTTTAATCATTGGTGGTTTGTATGCTTTCTGTTGAATTTTCATGCTTGTCAGATAGTCGTACGTGTGTCTTGCCTGCGTAAATGAGCCGTTTGTTTTTCTTTAATTACGAGCACCATCGTTACGTTGCATGCACATCAGTGCCTCAGGCAACATTTCCTTTTAAACATTCGTACAGTTGCAAATGCGTGCCTGATAGGATACAGATCAGAAACTTGCCACGTTATCTCCCGTATCGGGTGGTTTGCGCTGGCTTTAGATCGAGTATTGTTTGTTGGAGGGAGGTTTATAAATGAAGACATATTCTTCTCTTCAATGGTGTGTCCCCTTTTTATTGAATGTATTCTGCGGATATTCTATCTTGATCTCCTTGCAGGACAGCGATGGCTCAGGGCTCAGGGTTAAGATCTGCTTCCTAAGACTTTTGCATTTTACGAGCCACGAGGGTCTCATAAAGAGTTTTTCTCTCTACAGGTCGAGAGGATCCCATAGGTGTGAGTTCTTCTTAAAGATCATGAGGATCCTCAAGCGGGTTTTCCCTTGAGAGTCGTAAGGATCTCACAAGAGAGTTTTTCTTCCCCGCAGGTCATGAGGACCTGCAAGTGTTGGATGTGGTCATCCTTATCCGTGTTTCACGGGGTCAGAGGCTGCTCCAGGTATCGTAGTTTAAAGACGTCGCGGTCAAGGTTAAGGACCTCATAGTCCGTGGATTTGGGGACTCCACCGTCCGCTGTTAGTTTTAAGACATCACGGTCAAGGTTAAGGACCTCATAGTCCGTGGATTTAGGGACTCCACAGTCCGATGTTAGTTTTAAGACATCGCGGTCAAGGTTAAGGACCTCATAGTCCGTGGATTTAGGGACTCCACAGTCCGATGTTAGTTTTAAGATATCGCGGTCAAGATTAAGGACCTCATAGTCCGTGGATCTAGGGACTCCACAGTCCGGTGTTTGGTTGCAGGGACCCGTCACCTCTTTGAAGACACTGAGGAATTACAACGCCAGGTATCAAAGGAGTGAAGAGATGTACCCTTAAACCAAGGCAGAATCCGTAGGGAATCGGGGTGGTTGATCGTTAGTTTTAAGACATCACGGTCGAGGTTAAGGACGTCATAGTCCGTGGATTTTAAGGACTCCACAGTCCGGTATTTGCTCTGGATGCTTCACACGGGTTCACTGCCGTGCTTGACGAGGACCAGGCTCCGCTCTGGACGTTTTCCACGGGGTCAAAGAGTGACATTATCCGCGTTCCACGTAACCAGAAATTTTGCACTAGATGCTTCACATGGGTTCACTGCCGTGCTCGGCGAGGACTAGGCTCCGCTCTGGACGTTTTCCACGGGGTCAAAGAGTGACATTATCCGCGTTCCACGTGACCAGGAATTTTGCACAAGATGCTTCACACGGGTTCACTGCCGTGCTCGGCGAGGACTAGGCTCCGCTCTGGATGCTTCACACGGGTTCACTGCCGTGCTCTGCGAGGACCAGGATCCGCTCTGGACGTTTTCCACGGGGTCAAAGAGTGACATTATCCGCGTTCCACGTAACCAGGAATTTTGCTGATTGTATCCGCATTTCACGGGATGGAGGTTTGACTGTTGGCGATATGTATACCACCGAGCCATGGAACTGGGAGTTGCCGCTGTTCCGCTTAGCTTGAAGTTGTGTCCGTTGTTACGAGACGAGTGTTGGGATGATCTCTAGGTCGCTTGTGGCCCGTCGAGATTTAGCTTCTTTCTTTGGTGAAACCTGGGGGAGGGAGGTATGTTCCCTTTTTGTTTATGCCATTGGATTGTGTAGGGTGTTTTTCGTCACCCCATTGAGATGGGAATACGCGCGCGCTTGTCAGGCGTACTACAGATTCCCCCTGCCTAGGGTAGGCCGGGGTTTAATGATTGTGGGGATCCGAATCTCCGGCAGCCGCGGACTAAGCTGCCGTTAATTACCCCTCGCCTTTGGAGCGAGGGAACCTCCGATTGACGGGTTAAACTGGTCATGCGAACTCAATGTGCAGTGTACGTGTGTTTTGTTTTGAAAGGGGGGTTTTGGGTATATCGGGAGCCACGCAGAGTTTTTTACGGGGGTCCCGCTACCCGGATAGCGGGCTGGGGGTCAAGGGGGCTAGCAGCCCCCTTGCGGGGTGCGGGGCAGCGCCCCGGCCCGAAAATTTTTTGGAGGGGGAGAATGTTGCGGAGTATGTGTATGTGTACATTTGTATACAAATGTATATATATATGTATATATATAAAAAGAGGGGGAAAAGGCATCCAAGGGATGCGTCGGGCAGCACCTTGGGCGCTGTGCGCTTAGGTGCTGTGCGCAGGTGCGCAAGCGCGCGCGCGCCACGTGTCGGCACGCGGGCGCCTTGCGCACTTGCGCAGGTGCGCAAGCGCGCGCGCCACGTGTCGGCACGCGGGCGCCTTGCGCACTTGCGCAAGCGTGCAGGTGCGCAAGCGCGCGCGCCACGTGTCGGCACGCTGGCGCCTTGCGCACTTGCGCTGCGCGCCGGAGAGGCACAAGAGGCTTTTAGCCTAAGAACGGAAGCTGTGCTTCAGAAATGAAATATTTATTATGTATATATGTATGGAGTTAAACTCCTATGATGTTTTGAAGCTGATAAAGGGGGTTCTTCTTCTTCCTCCTGTTGTTTGGCCGGATCTTGAAGATCAAGAAGTAGGAGATTTTAAAAATCACTCCTTTTTGAGATCTGATGGGAGATCTGAGTTCCCCTTTGTGGGTTTTGTGGTGGAAAACCACTTAGTTTTGGAAAAGAAAGAGTAAAACTCTTGATTTAATTCAAAACAAATGAGAAGGTTTTAGAACCTTGGAGAAGAAGCAGGAAAGTGCTCAGCTCTGAAACTTTTTTTTTGGAGAGAGAAAAAGTTGTTGGGATATTTCATTATCCTTGTCTTTATAGGCCATACATTTTACACATAGCTCCTTGGGCTTCACAAAATGGCATTTTGCCTATCCCATGGCTCATGTGCCATTTCTTTTTGCACATAAGCCATGGGCTTTACAAAAATTTGGCTTTATGCCTATTTTTTCTAACATTTATCTAAAAATAAAATAAAAGAAATACAACAAAATTATTTATTACAAAAATTTCATCTTGGCGTGGGGGAGGTCGGCCGCTTCATGTTCGGGCTCGACCCGGGCATGGGCCCCACTGGGTCTGGGCTTGGGCCCACTTGGCTTGGGGTTGACTTGGATTTTGACTTGGTCAACCGGGGTGTAAATTTTTACCCCAACAAATTGCCCCCCATCAATAAATGCACACCACATATGTGGGTCGTGTGCATGAAATTGATGGATCTTCTTTCGCGTGGAGGCGACTTGATTTGGTTCCCACCTTTTGGGAAGCTGGCACTGCCCTTTTTACGACATGGACGGTCGTTGCTTGACATGTCTCCGAGACGGAGTGTCCGTGATAGAATTTTTCCCCGGCCCGGAGTTATCTGGTTCCCGCTTTGTAGGAATCCTGCGCTGCCCTTTTCGCGACGTGGACGGTCGGTGCTGCCCTTTTTGCGACTTGGACGGTCGGTTCTGCCCTTTTTGCGACATGGACGGTCGGTTCTGCCATTTTTGCGACTTGGACGGTCGGTGCTGCCATTTTAGCGACGTGGACGGTCGATGCTGCCCTTTTAGCGACTTAGACGGTCGGTGCTGCCATTTTAGCGACGTGGACGGTCGATGCTGCCCTTTTAGCGACGTGGACGGTCGATTCTGCCCTTTTTGCGACTTGGACGGTCGGTTCTGCCCTTTTAGCGACGTGGACGGTCGATTCTGCCCTTTTTGCGACGTGGACGGTCGGTTCTGCCCTTTTAGCGACGTGGACGGTCGATGCTTCCCTTTTAGCGACGTGGACGGTCGGTTCTGCCATTTTAGCGACGTGGACGGTCGATGCTGCCCTTTTAGCGACGTGGACGGTCGATGCTGCCCTTTTAGCGACGTGGACGGTCGGTTCTGCCATTTTAGCGACGTGGACGGTCAATTCTGCCCTTTTTGCGACTTGGACGGTCGGTTCTGCCATTTTAGCGACGTGGACGGTCGATTCTGCCCTTTTTGCGACGTGGACGGTCGGTTCTGCCCTTTTAGCGACGTGGACGGTCGATGCTGCCCTTTTAGCGACGTGGACGGTCGGTTCTGCCATTTTAGCGACGTGGACGGTCGATGCTACCCTTTTAGCGACGTGGACGGTCGATGCTGCCCTTTTAGCGACGTGGACGGTCGGTTCTGCCATTTTAGCGACGTGGACGGTCGATTCTGCCCTTTTTGCGACTTGGACGGTCGGTTCTGCCCTTTTAGTGACGTGGACGGTCGATTCTGCCCTTTTTGCGACGTGGACGGTCGGTTCTGCCCTTTTAGCGACGTGGACGGTCGATGCTGCCCTTTTAGCGACGTGGACGGTCGGTTCTGCCATTTTAGCGACGTGGACGGTCGATGCTGCCCTTTTAGCGACGTGGACGGTCGATGCTGCCCTTTTAGCGACGTGGACGGTCGATGCTGCCCTTTTAGCGACGTGGACGGTCGGTTCTGCCATTTTAGCGACGTGGACGGTCGATGCTTGATTTGACTTGCTCTGCTTCTTGCAATGTCAGGGGTAGACTTGACTTGCTCCGCTTCTTGCGGTGTCGGAGTGGAAGTTGACTTGTTGATTTTGATTTGGGTTGACGTCAGTATCGCTACGCCGGAACATGGTACCAGGAGCGAATCATCATTTGTCATGACAGGGTTTGGGAACTGGTTTTTGTTTGGCATCTGCATTGCCGCACTGGAATAATGCCAGTAGCAACTCATCATTTGCCCCGAGAGGATTTGGGATTTGGGTTTTTGGTCGGCATCAGCACCGCTAACACTGAAGCGAAATGCCAGGAGCGACTCATCATTTGCCGTTGCCCGTTGGGGAACGATGGCTCAGGAGATAGGTTTGGGTCCCTACCACCCAAGGCTTTTCAATTTTATGGGCCGTGAGGGTCCCATAAAAGCATTTTCTCCCTACGAGTCGTAAGGATCCCGCAGGTGTATTTTCTCCTTAGGAATCGTGAGGATTCCTAAGTGTGTTGCTCCATTGTGAGTCGTAAGGATCTTACGCGGGAATTTTCTCCTCTCAAAGTCGAGAGGACTTTGAGAGTGCATTTCATCTTCTTTTCACGAGTTTGCGCCCTTTCAGGTTTTCACAAACTCGTCGGCAGTCCTGCTGTTTTTACTCACGGAGCCCTTTTGGGTTTTCCTCCGTGCCCATTTTGCTTGTGGACATACCCCCTTTTTTTTCTTTTTTTTTTTTCCTTTTTTTTTAGTGGGACTTTGAATGTGGTCTCACCGGTAGGACTTAGGAGAGATTGGGATTGTTTTACGCCCGTGGATTGTATACGGTTTTGCAGGATGTATGATCCAGACCGTAGGGCCAGAAAGATTTCAGGGATTTGTTGGCGTCTGCATCGCTGCACTGGAATGTGGTACCAGGAGCGACTCATCATTCGCCGTTGGGGTATGGGGTTTGGAATTTGGTTGGCGTCTGCATCACTACACTGGAATATGATACCAGGAGCGACTCATCATTCGCCGTTTGGGGATTTGGAATTTGGTTGGCGTCTGCATCGCTGCACTGGAATATGATACCAGGAGCGACTCATCATTCGCCGTTTGGGGATTTGGAATTTGGTTGGCGTCTGCATCGCTGCACTGGAATATGGTACCAGGAGCGACTCATCATTCGCCATTTGGGGACTTGGAATTTGGATCTTGTTTGGCATCAGCATTGCTGCACTGGAATAATGCCAGGAGCAACTCATCATTTGCCTTGGGAGGACTTGGGATTCGGGTTTTTGGTCGGCATCAGCACCGCTAACACTGAAGCGAAATGCCAGGAGCGACTCATCATTCGCCGTTGCCCGTTGGGGAACGATGGCTCAGGAGATAGGTTTGGGTCCCTACCATCCAAGGCTTTTCAATTTTATGGGCCGTGAGGGTCCCATAAAAGCATTTTCTCCCTACGAGTCGTAAGGATCCCGCAGGTGTATTTTCTCCTTAGGAATCGTGAGGATTCCTAAGTGTGTTGCTCCATTGTGAGTCGTAAGGATCTCACGCAGGGGTTTTCTCCTCACAAGGTCGAGAGGACTTTGCGAGTGTATTTGATTTCTTTTCACGAGTTTGCGCCCTTTCGGGTTTTCACAGACTCGCCGGTAGTCCTGCTGTTTTTACTCACGGAGCCCTTTTGGGTTTTCATCCGTGCCCGTTTTGCTTGTGGACATACCGTTTATTTCTTCTTCTTTTTTTCTTTCTTTTTTTTTCTTTTTCTTTCTTTTTCTTTTTTTTTGCGGCTGGTGGGACTTTAAAAGTAGTCTCACCGGCAGGATTTGGGAGAAATAGGGGTCATTTACGCCCGTGGATTGTATACGGTTTTGCAGGATGTCTGATCCAGACCGTAGGGCTGATGTGCTTAATTCGCCTGCGACTTGGAGCATTCATGTGTAGTATTTCTTGAGATATCGGCCATTGATGGGTGGCATGGGCCTTTCTCCCTCGGCACTTATTAGTTGGTAGGATCCTCCGTCGAACACTTTCTCGATGACGTATGGTCCTTCCCAGTTCGGCTCGAATTTTCCCTTGGCATGTCGATTGGGGATGATCGGTCTTTTGAGGACCAGCACCAATTCACCTTTCTTGAAAGCGCGGAGACGGGTTATCTTGTCATAGGCCCGTGACATTTGGGCTCGGTATAGCTCCAGATTTTGCTGCACCGCGAGCCTTTTTTCTTCGAGGGCATCGAGTTCTTCAAGTCGAAGGAGCACGTTTTCCTCCTCCGTCAACTCGTGCTGAACGGCCATTCTTAAGCTTGGAACTTCGACTTCGAGGGGGAGGACCGCCTCCACTCCGAAGAGCAATGAGTATGGAGTGGACTGAGTTGGAGTACGGTGCGTGGTACGATATGCCCACAACGCCTCGTGAAGTTTGAGATTCCAGTCTCTCTTGTTGGCTGAAGCATTTTTCCTCAGGAGCTTGCATAGAGTCTTATTGAAGGCTTCGGCAAGCCCATTGGCTCTTGGATTATAGATAGAGGAATATCTCCAGTCTATCTTGTGCTGAGTAGCGAACCTTGAGACATTAAAGCTCTTGAAAGAAGGCCCGTTGTCAGAAATGATTCTTCTTGGTGTACCGAAGCGGTATAGAATATTATGCTGGAAGAATATCAGAATATCCTTTGTCTTAACTTCTTTTAGCGGGACAGCTTCAGCCCATCTGGAGAAGTAGTCTGTCGCGGCCAGTATGAACCGGTGACCTTTAGATGACGGAGGATCAATCGGGCCAACAATGTCGGTGCCCCAGACTTCGAAGGGCCACGACGCCACCGTAGGATGCAATGGATTGGGATGCTTGTGAATAAAATCACCGTGAATTTGGCAGATATAACATTTCTTTGCATGCTCTCCGCAATCCCGTATCATGGTGGGCCAGTAATACCCAAGCCGTTTAATTTGCAGTCGCATCTTGGGGCCAGATTGGTGAGCACCGCAAACGCCTGAGTGAACTTCTTTCATGACTTTTTGGGCTTCGGCCGATGACAGGCACCTGAGCCAGAGTTGGTCATATGACCTGCGGCATAACGTGTCATTTACAAACACGTATCGGAGAGCTCTTTTCTTCAGCTGAATCCTCGCAGATTTTTCTTCGGGCAGCTTGCCGTATCGGAGATACTCTATGAAGGGTTCTCTCCAATCGGGCTCGTCTTGGATGATCGAAGCTTCTTCCGCAGGACTGCTCTTCTGTTCCGCGCTTTCCTCTTCTCGTAGAGAGACTGGGGGTAGAATTTGCCGGCTTCTGACTGTGATCAGAATTTCGTCCATGTCAGGATCAGCCAGCTCCTTGGCCAAGCGAGCGAGTACATCAGCCTTTCCGTTCAACGCTCTAGGGACTCTCGTTAGTTCAATATGAGTGAACCGTTTCATGAGTTCCACCACTCGACCTCTGTACCGAGCTAACTCGGGTTTGTATATCTTATAGTCGCCGCTTACTTGGTTGACGACAAGCTGGGAGTCACCGTAAACCCGTAGCCGAAGGATTTCCATTTCTATGGCGAGCTCCAGACCAGCTATCAGAGCTTCATACTCAGCTTCATTGTTTGTCCGAGGCTCGGTGAGAGCAAAAGAACGCCGTAGGGTTCCCATTGATGGTGTGATGAACACCAATCCTATCCCTGCTTTTATCTCCGGGACGCTTGATTTACTGGAGGTTCTTATCGATGAGGCCCCATCGAAGTAGAGCTCCCAATATGGCTCGTCATTCTCGGGGTGCAGCACTTGTTCGTCGGGTAACTCACAATTTAGTGGTGACCCTTCTGGTATGGGATGAGCAGCGAGAAAGTCTGCAAGAGCTTGCCCTTTTACTGCTTTCTGAGGAGTGTAAACTATGTCAAACTCAAGTAGCATGACAGCCCATCTTGCCATTCTGCCGGCTAGGCTTGCTTTGGTCATCAAGTGTTTGAGCGGGTCGACCTTGGAGATCAGCATAACCCGATGAGCGAGCAAATAGTGCCTCAGCTTCTTCACAGCAAATATCAGAGCCAGGCATTGCTTTTCGATTGGGGAATAGTTGTGTTCCGCCCCGACTAGAGTTCGACTGAGGTAGTAGAGGGCATTTTCTCTTCCCTCCTCGTTATTCTGGGCAAGGAGCGCACCGAGTGACTCGTCCAGCGCGGCAGTGTAGAGAATCAGCTGTTTATTTGGAATGGGAGCGGCCAGCACTGGAGGGTGCAACAAGTACTGTTTGATGCTTTCGAACGCTGCTTGACATTCGGCATCCCAGATAAAAGGAGCTCCTTTCTTCATGAGCTTTGAGAAGGGCCTACATCTCCCCGATAAATTTGAGATAAACCTCCGTATATAAGCCAGCTTGCCTTGAAAAGATCTTAGCTGCGTCAGACTCTTCGGAGGGGGCATCTCCATGATGGCCTTTATCTTCGACGGGTCAACTTCGATCCCTCGATGTCGGACTATGAAGCCCAGGAATTTTCCCGATGACACGCCAAAAGCGCACTTCAGAGGATTCATCTTCAGATCGTATTCCCTCAATCTGGTGAGAACGGTCCTAAGATCTTGGATATGATCGGCCATGGTTTTAATCTTGACGACCAGATCATCGACATAACATTCGACGACTTTATGGATCAGGTCATCAAAGATATTGGTCATTGCCCTTTGATATGTAGCACCTGCGTTCTTCAGTCCGAATGGCATTACCTTGTAGCAATATATTCCGATCGGGGTTCGAAATGCTGTGTGCTTCTCATCCTCAGGCGACATCTTGATCTGATTATATCCAGACGAGCCGTCCATAAAGGTGAACAGTTCGTAATTTGAGGTGTCATCGACCATCATTTCCATGACCGGTAGCGGGAAGTCATCTTTAGGACATGCCTTATTGAGGTCCCTGAAATCGACACAGACTCGGATCTGCCCATTTTTCTTCTTCACTGGGACTATGCATGCGATCCAGTCTGCATATTTCTCTTCCCTGATGAAGCCGGCATCGATGAGCTTCTTAGTTTCCTCGATGACCTTTTCTTCTAGTTCCCTTCTCATTCTTCGAGGAGCTTGTTTGACTGGCTTAGCATCAGGAGATATAGCCAACTTATGTACGGCCACTTCAGGGGAAAGGCCAGGCATTTCTTTGTATGTCCACGCGAAGCAGTCGACGAACTCATGCAGCAGGGCAATTATCTGCGCTTTCATTTCCTCTGACAAGAGCGAGCTGATGTAGGTCGGCCTTGGATTATCGGGCGTTCCTAAGTCAATCTCGGTTAGCTCGTCAAAGGTTGCTTGTCCGCCATCTTCGAGCTCTTGAGGAGCTTCTTCTGGCTCGGCTATCTCGTCGTCATCATTTGATCTTTCGCTGGCCTTACCAACATGGATCATGTAGCACGCTTTGGAATCAGGTTGAATGTAGCCTATGCCCCGTCTATCTGGGATTCGTCCATCGATGAGTGCTCGGACCTGGGGCGGATGCCATAGCCCTTCGTAAAACTTTGCTTCGGACTCCGTTTGATATAACCGGCATCCGCACTTCTTAAAGTATTCCCGCATCTCGGGCGCATAGTATCTGGGATTGAGGACGGCTCTTATGCCTCTCTCATAGGGAAGGCACGCGACAGAAAGATCGTCTGGGTGCACAACGGGGTTTGACCCATAAAACAGGATGCCCTTCTGTCCACTTTTCCTCCCGGGAATGTAGAAAGTTTTCAGCTGGTCCACGGTGGAGATTGATAATGCATCGAGCTCTTTGCACATTCGCTCTGGTACCTTTGTAACGGCTAGGGACCCTTTTGCAACTTCAAAGGTCTCTCGTAGTTTCGCTTGTTGCGTGGGGGTCCAATCTGTACCGCTGTTGCACGACAGGTCCTCCTCCTCTGACTCTTCAGTGTCGCTGCCAAGATGAGGGCGGACTTTACTGCTAGATGGGCTTTCAGTAACAGATTCGTCCGTATCGCTGCCGAAATGAGGGCGAGTTTTGCGGAAGGACGGGCTTCCAGCATCGGACTCATCAGTGTCGCTGCCGAAATGCGGGCGCACTTGGGCATTTTTGCTTTTGAAAGTGACAGCCGGCGCAGATTTGCTTTTGAGCCTTGGGGCTGGTCTATCCTCAGTCAGTTGTGGCTTAGCATTTTGGTGGTTCATAAAGTACCGGGAATCTTCATATCGGACTTCATGCACACCGAATGGTTGGATGTCCCCGTCAATGCGTCTTTCTTCGCCATTTTTAGTATACTTCATGCATTGATGGAGAGTTGACGGAATGATGCCGTAATCGTGGAGCCACGGCCGCCCTAAGAGAATCTTATAAGACGTGTCAGCGTCGATCACGTATATCTTAGCTTCAGTTTGCAGATCCCCGAATTTGATTGGCAGAGCTATGGACCCCAGAACTTGCTGGCAATTTTGGTTGAAGCCTTGAATGACAATCCTTTCCCTTGACAGATGTCGGACGTCCATTGATAAACTCTTCAGAGTTCGCAAGTTCATGATGTTCACTGAGGACCCCGGATCAATCAATATGCGATTAATTCGATCTCCGTCGCTGTACCCGGTCACGTAAAGCGGCCGATTATACTCAGCCGTTCCCAGTAGCAAGTCTTCATCCTTAAATGTGACTGCGGCGGCATGCAAAGCGTGCTGGGCTTCTTTCATATTAATTTCCGCAAAGTGGGCCTGATACCGCTCGGGGTTTTGTAGAGCGTGGATGAGAACATCTCTAAGCTCCTTAGATAGGACCAAGGCGTCGTAGATACTCAGGAGAGACGGAAGCTTCCGGAGATGCGCCAAGACATTATAGTCCACCGAGGAAGGACTTATGTTTTCATCAGCCGGTTCTCTGCCATCTTCTTCATTAGCGACTTGTTTTTCCTTCCCTTTTGCGGCGTTGCCCTGATTCGGCGGTAGAGCCCTGCCGCTTCTGAGCTGGATTTGATTGGTCGTTGTGGCGAGCTCCTCATCCTCTTCGGGAAAACAAAGATCATCCTCGGAGTCGCTGCCAAGATGGATGGCGTAGCAGGTCACTACTGGGATCTCTTTATTGGAGTCTTCTTCTAACTCCTCCAGAATTTCAGTCGCTTGTACAGGGAAGAACTCCTTCAATTGAATCAATGTTCTTTCCTTTTGTTCATATTCTTCGAGAGAATCGATATATTTTTGAATGGTCGATCTCCCTGCAGACTCTTTTTCGCGCCGAACTGCACTTTTCTTCTTCTTCAGCTTCTTGGATTTTGAGCCTGATGGAGCCGCATTGGCAGCTGGACTGGTAGGCTTCTTCTGCCCTTCCCATTCCGTCCTGGGTTCTTTCTGAAGTAGCTTTATCATCTTCTTCGTCTTATTAGATATGTGCGTACTCCACGGAGGCCGCGATGAGTCCGTTTCATTTCTCAGGGCAGCGGGTTCGGCTGTCTGCTCCCAGAAGGCTTCAGTTTCTGTCTGTATAAAGTTGGTGGTTGCAACTTGGTTATTCACCAACACACTTTTGGACAGCTCGATCTCTCCAGCCTTGTACTGCTTCTCGACCCAGTCTTTGAAGATATAGCAATCCTCGATCGCATGGCTCACTACTCGGTGATACGGGCAATACAGAGGATTGTCGGTCATTTTTGCTTCTTGGGGTCTTTTCGACTCCGGCAATTGTAGGCCGTTGTTCAAGGCATCTTTAAATATCTTACGGACCTTGTCCCTTCTGAAAGAGTAAACCTTGTTCTTCTTCTCCTCTAGGGAAGGCCCATCTCCTCCCAGCAATGGCTTTCGAGACCGGTTGGTTTTGGATTCGCCCGCCCTTCGCTTCTCTTCATTGTCGGAGGCATTGAAGACATTGGTACTGCTGGAACTCCCGCTTCTACGGTTGTCGTCCCGCTTGCTTTTCCAGGTTTTGTCTCTCTGAGTGTCCGGCGGGGACTCTTGCTTTGAGCGTTCCGGCATTTGGACTTTCTTGGTTAGCTCCTGAAATGTCTTGAGGCCCGCTGTACACAAGAATGGGACCATCCAATTGCTGAGGTTCCCAATGAGAAGGCTGACGGACTGGTCCTGCTCCAGCGGCGGTTCGCACTTGACTGTGAGATTACGCCATCGAGCGATAAAGTCAGTGTTGCTTTCATTCTTCCCCGGCTTGGTCCTCACAAGGTCGGCAATGGAGATTTTATCACTGACACTCATGAACCTTTGCCGAAACAGGGACTCCATTTGGGCAAAGGTAATGACGGACCCATCCGGTATACTCGCATACCAGTCGAAGGCGACGCCGGTCAGGCTGTTGACAAACTGACGAAGAAGGAGCGCGTCATTGCCCCCTGTATTTCCGCACGATGCTTTGAAGTGGGCGACGTGCTGATTTGCATTCCCCGTTCCATCAAATCTTCCGAACTTAGGAATGACGTAGCCGCTTGGGAACTCAATCAGATCGTACTGCGCGGGATATGGCCGCCCACTACTGCCGATTTCTTTCTGAGCTTCAGCTTCGGCCTCCAATGTTTTAACCTTGCTGGTGACCAAATCCATTATCCGATCCTGTGTTAGCGGGATGGCGCTATCTGGGGCCAACGCGTCCCCGGAAGCGGAGTGCGGCCGGCTTTCATGCGGCTCGACCAGTCTTGGTCCCAAAGGAACAGGCATTGGCTGCCTCGGATTGTCATCACCCGGCTGATTAGTAGTGGCTTGTGCTTGGTTGGGAGGCGCTCGAGCAATTTGAGCCGTAAGCTGCATCACCACGTTCGTTAAGTCGTCAATCTTCGAATAGAGCTTAGCCATCTCTTTATCTTTGCTCCTGAGCTGTTTTTGAAGCTCTTGAAGCAGCTCTTGCTCCGCAGTCCTGGGGCGGAAAGTCGGCTCCTCCTCGCTGTCCGAGCTTGACTCTTCATGGACCGAGGGGTCTCTCTGCCTATCATCCTCATCGAGAGGGTTTTCTTCATCCAGCGGGGGCGGCTGTTCTTGAGCGGCGGCGACCACATTCAGGCTAGATTGGGCTTGGGATGTGGTGGCCCCATCCTTGCTTTTGCTGCGAAGGTTGTCGCTGGGGCGTCCGCCCGCCATATAGACCGTATGGATGGTATATCCGGACGTCTTTCTATCATTGGCAGCTGATTTCACGGATCGCTGTCTTGACCCCCTTGCTTCGGTTGCTGGTAGTCGATTGAAGGCGGCTGGCCTAACCAGGTTCTTGAATGGTGCTGGCGCTTCTTTTCTGGGTCTGCCCCGCTGCTTTCGTGCGGCACAGAGTGCTTGATAGACTCTTGAAGAGACAGTGTCATACTTTTTCTGTTGGGGCCAGGACACGTCTCTTTGTGGCACTATTCGGACCGCTGTTTTCTTGATTCTGGCGGTCATGGCATTTTTCTGAACCCACTTCAGAGGCTCGAAGGAATTGCTGATTCTTACGTCCGACTCAACCGTCGTCGCAGGGCAACCCTGCACTTGGAACTTCACAAGATTCCATTTGGCCGAAGCCCTGGCCCTCTTGTTGGCTCGATACCTGAGCCGCTTCTGCCTTAACTTTTCTGTTCTAAGCGCCTGGCAGACTTCGGCTTTTTGGGAAGACACCGCAGACTGGGCGGTGGAGGGCTTTGGAGATACGCTCGATTGTGCGTTTGTTGGAGTCATCGCTTGAGCTCGTCCGCGACATTTGTTGTTGCCCTTCGCACCGGAAGTCTTGCCCCCAGCTAGAGCGTCAGGGAATCGTTCAGACACCATCTTAAGTTTCGGTTGTTGTGCCTTAGCAATCACAACATTCGGCCTCTTGCCCCTTGGGACCGGTTTGACCACCTGTTCCGCCGGGATTTCCGCCAGATGAGTGCTTCCAGCAGGGTAGATGATGACGGAGCCAAACTGGCGGGGCGGTTCCTCCCACTGTCGACTGAGGCTTGCAGGGAGAACCACACGAGCGTTGATCTTGACCACGTACGGAATCGGGGTCACGTTGGAAGCTGAATTCTTCTGGAGAGACATTGTCGTCGAAGGTTGATTGCTGCATAGAAAAGAAAATATCATTTCAGTATAGACAATAGATATGTATATTAATTGAGTTCGCATGAACGTTTAACCCGAAATATGGGAGGAGAGAAAAGTCCCACCGGGCGTGCCAGAATCTGTAGTGTGTTTTTCGTCACCCCATTGAGATGGGAATACGCGCGCGCTTGTCAGGCGTACTACAGATTCCCCCTGCCTAGGGTAGGCCGGGGTTTAATGATTGTGGGGATCCGAATCTCCGGCAGCCGCGGACTAAGCTGCCGTTAATTACCCCTCGCCTTTGGAGCGAGGGAACCTCCGATTGACGGGTTAAACTGGTCATGCGAACTCAATGTGCAGTGTACGTGTGTTTTGTTTTGAAAGGGGGGTTTTGGGTATATCGGGAGCCACGCAGAGTTTTTTACGGGGGTCCCGCTACCCGGATAGCGGGCTGGGGGTCAAGGGGGCTAGCAGCCCCCTTGCGGGGTGCGGGGCAGCGCCCCGGCCCGAAAATTTTTTGGAGGGGGAGAATGTTGCGGAGTATGTGTATGTGTACATTTGTATACAAATGTATATATATATGTATATATATAAAAAGAGGGGGAAAAGGCATCCAAGGGATGCGTCGGGCAGCACCTTGGGCGCTGTGCGCTTAGGTGCTGTGCGCAGGTGCGCAAGCGCGCGCGCGCCACGTGTCGGCACGCGGGCGCCTTGCGCACTTGCGCAGGTGCGCAAGCGCGCGCGCCACGTGTCGGCACGCGGGCGCCTTGCGCACTTGCGCAGGCGCGCGCGCCACGTGTCGGCACGCGGGCGCCTTGCGCACTTGCGCAGGTGCGCAAGCGCGCGCGCCACGTGTCGGCACGCGGGCGCCTTGCGCAAGCGTGCAGGTGCGCAAGCGCGCGCGCCACGTGTCGGCACGCTGGCACCTTGCGCACTTGCGCTGCGCGCCGGAGAGGCACAAGAGGCTTTTAGCCTAAGAACGGAAGCTGTGCTTCAGAAATGAAATATTTATTATGTATATATGTATGGAGTTAAACTCCTATGATGTTTTGAAGCTGATAAAGGGGGTTCTTCTTCTTCCTCCTGTTGTTTGGCCGGATCTTGAAGATCAAGAAGTAGGAGATTTTAAAAATCACTCCTTTTTGAGATCTGATGGGAGATCTGAGTTCCCCTTTGTGGGTTTTGTGGTGGAAAACCACTTAGTTTTGGAAAAGAAAGAGTAAAACTCTTGATTTAATTCAAAAGAAATGAGAAGGTTTTAGAACCTTGGAGAAGAAGCAGGAAAGAGCTCAGCTCTGAAACTTTTTTTTTGGAGAGAGAAAAAGTTGTTGGGATATTTCATTATCCTTGCCTTTATAGGCCATACATTTTACACATAGCCCCTTGGGCTTCACAAAATGGCATTTTGCCTATCCCATGGCTCATGTGCCATTTCTTTTTGCACATAAGCCATGGGCTTTACAAAAATTTGGCTTTATGCCTATTTTTTCTTACATTTATCTAAAAATAAAATAAAAGAAATACAACAAAATTATTTATTACAAAAATTTCATCTTGGCGTGGGGGAGGTCGGCCGCTTCATGTTCGGGCTCGACCCGGGCATGGGCCCCACTGGGTCTGGGCTTGGGCCCACTTGGCTTGGGGTTGACTTGGATTTTGACTTGGTCAACCGGGGTGTAAATTTTTACCCCAACAGATTGTATACAGGGTGTGATGGAACATCACCTGTAAGGCATACATTTTATTTTTATTTTATTTCTTTTTCCGCGATGCTCTATCGTTTCAGCTTTTATATCGCGAAGGTCGCGATTGCCCCATCATTTCGGCTATTTTTCGCGGTGCCCAATCATTTCGGCTATTTATTTATTTTCTACTCGCTGCTTTTTATTGCGAGTTGCCCCATCGTTTCGGCTATTTTTCATGCATACATTTTTACTTGCTGCTTTTTATTGCAAGTTGCCCCATCATTTCGGCTATTTCGTAGGCATGTGTGGCTTGCTAGCTTTTTCGCCGTAAGCTTGGATTTTAGACACCGATTTCGGCAACAGCACCGCTGCAACTGGGATGTTGCCAGGAGCGAATCATCATTTGCCTCTGTCGATATTGAACAAAGGTGGCTTAGTAAACAGGGTTAAGAGTCCTGTCGACCAAGGCTTTTGACTTCATGAGCCGTAAGGGTCTCACAAAGGTATTTCTCCCTACAAGTCGTGAGGATCTTGCAGGTGTATTTTCTCCTTAGGGATCGTGAGGATTCCCAAGTGTATGTTCCTCTGCAAGTCGTAAGGATCCTACAAGAGGGCTTTCTCCTTATGGGTCGAGAGGACCTACAAGGGTTGCTCATCATATGGGCATATCCCTAGTCACGGGTGGGGCTTTGCTGGGGAAATGTTTTTTCGCGCCCGTGGATTGTATACAAGGGTCAGTATTGAGCCTCTTGTAGGGCAATATCGAAGGTTGTGGAGGATTTGCTTAAGAACAGGTTTAGGTTTCTGTAACTTAAGACTTTCAAATCTCATGAGCCGTGAGGGTCCCATAAGAGAATTCTCCTTACGAGTCGTGAGGATCTCGTAAGTGTATTTTCTCCTTAGGAATCGTGAGGATCCCTAAGTGTGTTGCTCCTTTGTGAGTCGTAAGGATCTCACGCAGGTGGTTTCTCCTTACAAGGTCGAGAGGACCCTACAAGTGTCTTTTAACGAGGTTGCGCCCTTTCGGGTTTTCACAAACACTCGCCGGTAGTCCTGCTGTTTTTACTCACGGAGCCCTTTCGGGTTTTCATCCGTGCCCATTTTGCTTATGGACATACCTTTTTTTTTTATTCTTTTTCACTTTTTTTTTACAAGGTCGCGCCCTTTCGGGTTTTCACGAACACTTGCCGGCAGCCCTGCTGTTTTTACTCACGGAGCCCTTTCGGGTTTTCATCCGTGCCCATTTTGCTTATGGACATACCGTTTTTTTTTATTCTTTTTCATATATTTATTTTTTATTTTTTCTTTCTCTCTCCTTTTTTTTTATCTCGTCAGCCTAAAGATACTGCGGTAGTAGTTTTATGGACGTTTCGGTCCGTCGTTAGTTTAAAGACGTTTCGGTCCGTCGATAGTTTAAGGACGCTTCGGTCCGTCGTTAGTTTAAGGACGTTTCGGTCCATCGTTAGTTTAAAGACGTTTCAGTCCGTCGATAGTTTAAGGACGTTTCGGTCCGTCGTTAGTTTAAGGACGTTTCGGTCCGTCGTTAGTTTAAGGACGTTTCGGTCCGTCGTTAGTTTAAAGACGTTTCGGTCCGTCGATAGTTTAAGGACGTTTCGGTCCGTCGTTAGTTTAAGGACGTTTCGGTCCGTCGCTATGGGAAGGCCGGCCGCTGCTTGTAAAGTCTGAGCCTAGGAAGATAGTGAGCGGACATAGTCGTCGTCATCTATCATTGACCCAGGTTGTGGCTTATTAAGTATAGTATTTCTTTAAGAAGCGGCCGTTTATTGGCCTGAAAAGCCTTTCACCGTGCATGTCCGTGAGTAGGTAGGCTCCACCCTGGTAGACCTTGTCTATGATGTACGGGCCTTCATAGTTTGGCTCAAATTTTTCTCGCTTGGCACGATTGGGGATCATAGGTCTTTTGACCACTAGTACGAGTTCGCCTTGGCGGAATGTCCTCGGCCTGGTCAATCTTTCGTACGAGCGCGTCATCTTTGCTTTGTAGGCCTCTAGATGTTGTTGCGTTATGAGCCGGGTTTCGTCGAGGGCATCAAGCTCCTCAAGCCGAAGGTGAGCATTTTCTTCGTTCGTCAGCTCGTGGTGGACTGCTACTCGTAGAGAGGGTAACTCTATCTCGAGGGGGAGCACTGCTTCCGTCCCAAATACCAACGCGTACGGCGTTGTGTTCGTGGCCGTCTTGAATGTAGTTCGATAAGCCCAAAGGGCTTCTTGCAGCCTTTCGTGCCAGTCTCTCTTATTCCTGGAAACGGTCTTTTTTATGATCTTCGTCAAGGTCTTATTGAAGGCCTCGGCCAGACCGTTAGCTCATGGATTGTAAACCGAAGAATATCTCCAGTCTATATTGTGCTGCTGTGCGAAGCGGCTAATCTTATGGCTTCGGTAGGCCGGCCCATTATCGGAGATAATCCGCCGTGGAGTTCCGAACTGATAGATGACGTGCGTCTTGAAGAAATGGAGGATATTCTCCGTCTTCACTTCCCTCAGTGGTACTGCTTCTGCCCATTTGGAGAAGTAATCAGTTGTCGCCAGGATAAAACGGTGTCCCCGGGATGATGCTGGCTCAATGGGGCCGACTATGTCAGTCCCCCACATTTCGAACGGCCAGCTAGCCACCGTTGGGTGCAGTGGATTCGGATGTTGGTGGATGAAGTCTCCATGAATCTGGCATGAGTGGCATTGCTTCGCATACTCAAGGCAGTCCTGGATCATCGTGGGCCAGTAGTAACCCATCCGTTTAATTTTTAACTTCATCTTTGGGCCTGCTTGGTGAGAACCGCAAAGTCCGTCGTGAACTTGCTGAATAACTCTTTCTGCTTCGTCAGGTCCCAAGCATCTCAGCCATAGAGAATCAAACGATCTCTTGTATAGAGTATCGTTGACGAAAGCGAAAGATAGAGCTCGTTTCATGAGCTGATGTCTTGAGGACGCTTCTTTGGGCATTCGGTGGGACTTAAAGTAGTCTATGAAGACTTCCCTCCAGTCCTCGGCCTTCTCATGGTCTTTTATTTGTAGGGTCGTCTGCTCAGTCGCTCCCTTTTCTTCGCATGATTCCGGAGATATTTCTGCCGGGGCGAGCACTCGACGGCTTTGTACCACGATTCTGACGTCATCGAGGTTCTCGTCAGCCAGTTCTTTAGCAAGTTTGGCCAACGCGTCTTCTTTGCTGTTTTCCGCGCGCGGTATGTTCTCCAAAATATAGGAGGGAATTTGGGTCAACAGTTGTTGCACCTTTTCGCCGTACTTCACCAACTCCGGCTTGCACGTTTGGTAGTCACCATTTACTTGACTAACGACCAGTTGAGAATCCCCGTATATAAGGAGGTCTTCAATTCCCAGGTCGATGGCGATTTCGAGGCCTGCTATCAGAGCTTCGTATTCAGCTTCATTGTTTGTCCTCGGCTCTGTTAAGGAGAAGGCGAAGCGCATTATCCCTCCTTGTGGAGTTGCAAAGATGAGGCCTATCCCCGATTTGGTCATTGGGATACCTTGTTTCTGTTTCTTTACGGAGGACGCTCCATCGAAATAGAGTTACCATCGGGCGCTACCGCCGCCAATCGCATCAAATGCATGCTCGTCCGGCAAATCACAGTTCAGAGGAGAATCGGCCGGTATCGGGTGCTCAGCGAGGAAATCGGCAATGGCCTGGCCTTTCATTGCCTTGAGAGGTTGATACGTTATCGAGAACTCCATCAAGAGCAGGGCCCACTTAGCGAGTCGTCCCGTCAATATGGCTTTCGACATCAAGTATTTAAGGGGATCCACCTTTGAAATGAGACGGACTTCATGTGCCAACGCATAGTGCCTGAGCTTTGTTATCGCGAAGATTAACGCCAAGCAATGTTTTTCAATGGGAGAGTAGTTGCTTTCTGCCCCCAGTAGAACTCGACTTAAGTAGTAGAGTGCTCTCTCTTTCCCCTGATCGTTCTCTTGTGCCCATAATGCGCCCACGGAACCTTCGAGGGCGGTTGTATAAAGAATGAGGGGTTTTCCTTTAACCGGCGCAGCCAACACCGGAGGGTTCTGCAGGTACTGCTTGATCTCGTCTAGTGCACCTTGGCATTTGTGATCCCAAACGAATGGAGTTCCCTTCTTCATCAGGTGGCTGTAAGGACGGCATTTGCCTGAAAGATTGGCGATAAATCGCCGGATGTATGCGAGCTTCCCTTGGAGAGACCGCAACTGCTTGAGGGTTCTTGGCGGAGGCATTTCCATGATCGCTTTAATCTTTGACGGATCTATTTCAATATCTCGGTGTCCAACGATGAATCCCAGGAATTTACTCGAGGAGACTCCAAACGCGCATTTGAGGGGATTCATTTTCAAATTATATTGCCGAAGGCGTCGAAATACAGTCTCCAGATGCTTTAAATGATCATCGTATGACATGCTCTTTACTACGAGGTCATCGATATAGCACTCGACGATGTCATGTATGAGGTCATCGAAGATTTTTGTCATGGCCCTTTGATAGGTAGCGCCAGCGTTCTTTAGACCAAAGGGCATAACCCTGTAGCAGAATATACCCAAAGGGGTCCGGAAAGCGGTGTGCTTCTGGTCTTCGGGATGCATTTTTATCTGATTGTATCCCGATGAACCGTCCATAAAGGAGAAAACCTCGTGAGTGGATGTGTTATCTATCATTAGCTCGGTTACCGGCACCGGGAAATCGTCCTTTGGACAGGCTTTATTGAGATCCCTGAAATCCACGCATATGCGTACCGTCCCATTCTTCTTCATTACCGGGATGATATTGGCGATCCAGTCGGGATATTGGACTTCTTGGATAAATCCGGAATCGATCAGCTTCTTGACTTCGGCGTTGATGCTCATCTCAAGCTCGAGTCGCATCCTCCTTGGCGCCTGCTTGACTGGCTTGATATCTGGGGATATTGCTAATTTATGCACAGCAATCTCCGGATCTAATCCTGGCATCTCGGAGTAGTTCCACGCGAAGCAGTCTTTATGCCGTAGAAGCACGTTCTTTAACGCAGCCACCATTTCTTCGGATAGCAGCTCGCTGACAAATGTCGGTCGCGGGTCGTCTGCCGATCCCAACTCAATCTTCTTGAGGTTATCTGCAGTAGTATGTATACCATCTTCCAGTTCTTTCGGAGCGGGCGGAAATTCTGAGATCACCTCATCATCGCTGTTCTCAAAGCACCGGGGAAGGTCATCTACGTTCTCGGGCTCTTCTCTTAATATCTTAATCGTATAACAGGTGCGAACCCGCTCCCCGGACTGAGGTGGACCCGGTTCTGCTCTTGCGGCCTTGGGTTCATGCTTTTGTGGCGGCGTTACCCTCCAGCTGTCGGATAAAGCGAATCTGCCCTGTTGGTACTGGTCCTCGACCCAGTTCTTGAAGGTGAAGCAGTCTTCGGTATGATGTCATATGGCTCGGTGATAAGAGCAATAGCTCAGATGAGAAGCCTCGTTAGCTTGCTCAGGATGTCTAGACTCTGGAAGCGCGATAATTTGATGTTTTATAGCGAGCTTGAGTAACTTCTCCGTCTTGTCTCGGGGGAAGGAGTACGCTCGACTCATTTTCTTCATGAGGGACAAATCCGAGCCGTGCAACACCCGACCACGTAACCCTCTAATCCTGCGTCGTTGTTGTCGGCTCCTCTTTCCGCTTCTTGATTTGTTTTCGTCTCTGCGTCTGGCCTTTCGCACAACGGATTGACGAGGATGAGCGTCTTTGTCTTTTGCAGCCTGTTGAAATAGACGTTGCGTCATGGCCTTCTCGTAGATGGCCATTTCGCGGTTGTGGTCTTCCCGAGCTTTCTGACCCACTTTCCTGATAGGCTTGCCCATTCGTTCTTCAAACGACGGACTCGGCGCTTCAATCGCGGGGTCTAGTTTTGATGAGGGGTTGGCATCTCCCGACGAGGCGTCCTCTTCTTCATCAAAGGTATATATGGCATAGATACTGTGGGCCCGTTCCCGTTTTCCGGCTCTTGCGTATCCAAGCCCGAGTGTTTCCATTTTCCCGTTGGGCAATTTGCGTTGAGTCCCGGGGACATCCCAAATCCTGTTGTAGAACCGAGCCTGCCGAACAGTCTGTTTTAAGGGTACTCCTTGGCGCTTCAATAGCTTCTTTAATCCATTTGTATAGTATCTGGGCAGACGGATGAGTTGGAGCCTGTCAAGTGTAGCATCCGCGCCATGCCAGATCTCTTTCTCTATTTTCGACTCTGAGGATCGGTAGAATAGGATCACCTTCTCACCCCTTTGCCTGGGAGGGACGTAAAATGTTTGCAGGTCCTGCACATTGTGAGTCTGAAGTGTGTCGAGATCCTTGTAGTGTTCTCGCGGTACCATGGTGATTTGCAAACTATGGTCATCGCCAGGGGGTGCTTGTATTGACAGCCGATTGGAGAACACAGCATTAACCTCATCTTCTGAATCACTTCCGAAGACTAACATGGGGGCGGGTGACCCCAGGTTGTTGCGTTGAGATGGCCCTGCATAAACTATCTCTTCCTCTTCTTCGGTATCGCTCTCGAAAACAGGGATGGTGGCGGCGGTTTTGTTCTCTGGGTTGCGACAGCTTTCTGTATCCTCGAAATCTGGCAAAAAGTACTTCGCATCTTCGTATCTGCGGACTTCGTTCACGGAAAATGGGTTTAACTCACCTGTTACGGTATACTCGAAACCATCCTTAAAGTACTTCATACACTGATGTTGTGTAGAAGGGATGATGTTGTATTCGTGTAACCAAGGACGACCGAGCAAGGCGTTGTAGCAGGTCTTGGCGTCAATGACATGGAATTTGATGTCTGTGACGAGAAGTCCAAAGCGTAATGTTAGTATCACAGATCCGAGAGTCCGTGACGATTGTGAATCGAAACCGGAGATAGTAATTTTGTCACGAGAGAGGTGTTGCACACTCATGCAGATTTCCTTCAACACCCGAACATTAAGGAGGTTGACGGAGGATCCATTATCCACCAGGATCTTGCCTATCTTGATGTCATGGCAGTATCCGGAGACATATAGGGGACGGTTGTGGTCGCACGTCCCGAGAAGGAGGTCTTCATCACCGAAAGTGATGTCGGCCGTATGCACTTCCTCCAGTTCATCCTTCATCTTTTCAGTGGCGAGGAAGGCTTGGAATTGCTCAGGTTCTTGTAACGCCTTAATTAGTGGGTCTCGCGCTTCTTTTGATAATAAGAGGGCATCGAGAATGCTAAGCTGAGAAGGTAGCTTCCTTAGATGCGCGAGGATGTTATAGTCCACCTTACCCTTCCTAGGAGGGTCTTTGGCAGCCAGCTCTCTCATGACTTGGTCATCTAAAGTGATATCTTCAGTGACCTTTTCCTTTCCCTTATCCTTTCTACTTACGGGCCCGAGATTCTTTTCTGGGAGTGTGCGATTGCGCAGCTGAATGTTCTCGCAGATCTCCGATTTCTCCTCTTTCCCTAAAACGGATTCTTTGAAGAGAGGGCCTAGAGCCATTTCTTCATCAGAGTCGCTCCCAAAGGTGAGAACTTGTGACCCCCTGGCGTTAACCATGTAACAGTTGCCAGTAGTTCTGTTGTGCCCATCGACGGTACTTCTTCGCTCCCGACGGATCTTGCGTTTCATGCGCTTAAAATGTTGCCGATGAGCAATATATCCTTGCCACCATATCTTAAAGGCGTCGCACTCCTCCGTGGGGTGTGAGATTTTCCGATGATATGCGCAATAATCAGGGTGCCTCTCCACCCCATCATGTGTGTTTCCTTCCGAGGGTGGTAGCTTCATCCCCCTTGACATGGCTTTGGCAAACCTTTTCCTCGTCTTGAATATCTTCTTGTCTACTTCGGATGCCTTTCGCTCTGGCGGAGGTAGTTCAACTCTTCCGTTCAGTCGCCTGCATTTGGTTCCTTCTGACGCTGCCATCTCACGCTCCTGACCCGCTTTACTTTTTAGACGAATCTCGTCTAGAAAAGCGTCGATCATTTCGTCTGTTGGCCATGCACGCTCTGGTACAGGCTCTGCCTCCAGCTTCTTAGTGCCAGGAGTTTTCCCATCATCGGTAAACGAGTGGGAGATTACGTTACAACTCGCCACATATCCTTCGGATTCATCCGACGAGCTCTCTCCATCATCTTCCTCTTGAAAGATGTGGTTGAGGAACTCTTGCAGTGTGACAGGAGTTCGTGCCTTTTGATTGTATTCTTCCAGCGCATCGATTTGCTTCTGCAAGTTCGTGTGCTTGTTTCCAAGCTTCACGGACTTCTTAGATTTCTTCTTCTTTTTCTTCGAAGATTTTGACGGTTGGGCGTGAGTATTTGGGTCCTCATCGCGAGTCTTCGTAGTTGGGCGGCGCCTTAGCATCCCTTCGATAATTTGAGGTTCAAGAGGGTCCTTCCATTCGATCGCAGGGCACGCATGAAGGTCTCTCAGCATTCTTTTGGTTTTAGTTGATAGCACGACCTCCCATGGAGCTTCTTCAATAAAGGAGCAGGTTGCCCCCGGTGTATCTGCTTTCTTAGGAGTATGCGGTTGTGGTGGGTTCACCTTCCACTTTTCGGACAGTACAAACTTCCCCTGGAGGTATTGATCTTCAATCCATCCTTTGAAGACGAAGCAATCTTCAATCGGATGGCTTACCGTTTGATGGTAAGGGCAATAGTTAGGGTTATTCATCTCGGTGGGTTGCGGCGGTCGCCTTGGATTTGGTAGGCTTATAAGTCTGTTGCGTATTGCCAGCTCGAATAACCGTTTCGTCTTGTCTCGTGGGAACGAGTAGGGACGCTTCATCTTCTCATTATAATACCGGCGTCTTTCCTCCAGTTGATCTGCCGGTTTCGGGGCGTTAGGTTGCTGTTGGGCATTCGCAACAAAGGTTGCCCTTCCTTTACCCTTGTCATTCCGAGGTTCCGACTTCGGGGGAGGTGGTCTATGACCCATCTGGTCCATCTGAGCCAACTTGTCGATTAAAGCCTGGAATGTGGTTGGCTTAAAGAACATCATAAACTGGGAGATAGTTGCGTGGGGGTCTAGGGTTCCCACGAACATGCCCACTGCGGGTGCCTCCTCAATGCGTTGTTCACATCTCGACCACAAGTTCCGCCAGCGTATAGCATACTGGACTCAGGTTTCACCTGGTTTTACCCTGGCGTTAATCAGTGCAGTTATTGGAGTGCGTTCGCTGGCACTTGCGAATCGCTGAGTGAATAACAACTCCATTTCAGCGAACGTTTTGATAGAATCGTTCGGGAGTTCTGAATACCATTCGAACGCAGTTTCTGATAAGCTGCCAACGAACTGGCGGAGCAACAGTTTATCATCACCGCCGGTGTTACCGCAGAGGGCCCGGAACTGGGCGACATGTTGATGGGGGTTGCCGGTCCCCTTGTACACGTGGAATTTTGGTATCGTATAGCCTTGCGGGTATTTGATTTGGTCGTACCAGCTTGGATACGGCCGGCCCGTCTTTACGACTTGACCAGCTGCCTCAACCGCATGATGAACCCGGATTTGCTGGGCTATATAGTCAACCAAATCAGCTTTAGAGATTGCCTCCTCTTTGGCCGTTGAGAGGGCCGGCGGTGGATTTGACGTTTCTCCTCGGTCGTCTTCAAGAACGATTGGGGGATCCTCGGCGAGTGGGTCCTGCTGGATCATCATTCCTATCATGTCTTGGAAGAGAAGGCCCATACGCTGTATGTTGGTTGCTTGTTCAGCAGCCTCTTTGTCCTTTTTCTCCAGTATCCGGCGAAGGAATTCAGCGTCGGTTTCTTCCTCCTGGCGCGCGTCTGAGGACGTTTCTGGGCTTTCTTTTGGCCCGGTAAGTGCGGCCATAGCATTCATCATTTCCTGAAGCTTTTGTTGCTGCTCCTGGGCTTTCGTCATGGATCGGGTTAGCGGTCGGTGGCCATTAGAAGTGCGGCTTTCCTCCTTTCCAGAGGCCATGTAAACAGTGTGCACCACCATGCCCCCAGACTTAGGGCGTCTGGGCTCAGTGCTTTTAGTCGTCGTTGCATGCTGGGGGGTCTTCTCTGGCCTCCTCCTTTTATGAGCCATGAAGGTTGAGGGGGCCGTTGAGGTGGGCGTCCAGACAGCCTTTTGGGGTTTAGCCTGGTGACCAGCTTCCGGTTGGATTTTCAGCTTCTTGTGCTGGCGGGAGAAGTTTGGATCGATGATCGAGTCTCGGGCCTGCCGCCAAACCTTATAGGTTTTGGAAGACAGCCGTTGAGGAGATCGGGGCTGTTCTGGTTTTATTTCCACAACCTTTTTTAATGGGGGAGGAGACCTCTTCAGCACTGCAGTAGGAGAATTCCTTCGCACCTTATTTAGCATTTCGAAGCTGTTCCCAGTTGGAACAGCAACATTAACTTCTGCTACCGGGGCTGATGGAGTCAACCCGGAGGGGGAGTTGCCCCCAGCCTTCCTTACTCGGCGCCAATGGCGACGTCAAGCGTGTCGAGCGGACGGCGTAGGGTCAGCGATAAGAATGGTTTCGTCTTGCCCCCTGTCTGGGTGGGGGTCGCTGTTGGTATTAGCCTGTCAAAGACCGATGTCCTTTGGGCAGCAGGAGCGGGAGCTGAAGCCGTCAATCTTGTAAAGACCGACCTTTTGGCCGGAGAAGCCGCCTTGACGATTTCGGGGGCAGGAGCGGCCACTTTCTTAAAAGCAGCCTTCTCTGAGATTGTAGGCCCCATGATGAGTTCGCAGGATTTCTGGCCCAATCTAGAGAAGACCGAGGCGTTGACGTCGGGCGACTCGTTGAGAGGAGCCGCGGCAGGGGTAAGACGATCAAAGACCGACTTCTTGAGAGCTTCCGTTGTCAGCACTGGAGCGGTGAAGCTTGTCGGTGGGAGCATGGTCCCAAAGAACAATCCTGTAGTGGCGCGAGTGACCTGTTCCACGGGCATTGTGAATAGCGAAGCAGCTTGGGATCCGTAGGTTATACCTCCTGTCGAGGCAGAGCGTTGGTTGCAATTGCAGTCCAAGCAGTTGGAGAATTTCGCAGAAGTAGAAGCCATCGATCCTTTGCTTTCTGTAATAAGCAAGACGCCAAGTTTTAGTATCTTGAAACCCAAGGTCAACCATTAGCGAACCGCGATTGGTTCGCGAGTCACGACACACGAAGTGTGGAGTGGAAAGAGGAAAATGTCCCACCGGACGTGCCAGAATCTGTTCCCCTCCGAATGGCGGCGCACAAGACTGCGATGTCTTGGCACTGAGACTCGGGGCAGATGCTAATTGGTGCTATCCGTCCACCTCTCCGAAGATGCCAAATTGATTTATGGCACCATGTATCGAAGGTTTATACGGATGCGTCCGATGTAGCAGACTTCGTCAGATTCCCCCTCGTTTGAGGGGTTTTTGATTGTGGGGACGCTCTTCCCTGCAGGCGCAAGCCCCTGCAGTTAATTACGCTACCGCATTGCGGTAACAACTTTCTCCTTCTCCAGATGGTCACTTCGTGTCGTGGGTGTTTGTTTTGTGTTTTGTTGCCCGTGGATTGTTTACGGAGACCGAGTTATGTCGTCGCCCGTAGGGCGTGGACTAGTCCAAATCCGTATTATCTTAGATTTGGGTTTGGGGGTTTGGTTTGACGATACGTCAGCCATACTTGAGGCTAAGATCAACTCAAACGTTTGTTAAGGATACGTCAGTCTAACTTTGAGACTAAGATCAGCTTAACGGGATCGTTTAGATCCGACAAAGGAGCGTTTTAGGCTCCATTGTTCCAGTTTAGGGACATAGTGGTCTATCGTATGTATGGCCGTCGGGACCCGTCACCTCTCTGATGACGTTGAAGGATTACAACGACGGATGTCAGAGGAGTTCAGGGATGTACCCTCGAGCCAGAGTTAATTGGGAGGATTCATAGTCCAGTCTGTTTGAAGGTTTAAGGATACGTTAGCCATCTTTAAGGCTAAGATCAACTTAAACGGGACCGTTTAGATCCGACAAAAGAGCATGCGGGGCTCTATTGTTCTAGTTTAAGGACATTGCGGTCCATGGGTAGTTTAAGGACATTGCGGTCCATGGGTAGTTTTAAGACATCTCGGTCGAGGTTAAAGACGTCGTAGTCCATGGGTTTAAGGACTCCATAGTCCGGTATGTGCTCTGGATGCTTCACCTGGGTTCACTGCCGTGCTTGGCGAGGACCAGGCTCCGCTCTGGGCGTTTTCCGCGGGGTCAAAGAGTGACGTTATCCGCATTCCACGTAACCAGGAATTTTGCACTAGATGCTTCACACGGGTTCACTGCCGTGCTCGGCGAGGACTAGGCTCCGCTCTGGGCGTTTTCCGCGGGGTCAAAGAGTGACGTTATCCGCGTTCCACGTAACCAGGAATTTTGCATTAGACACGGCTTTAAGGACCCCACAGTCCATATCAATGTGTGGTCGTCGGGACCCGTCACCTCTTTGAAGACATTGGGGGATTACAATGCCAAGTATCAAAGGAGTGAAGAGATGTACCCTAGAACCGGAATGGCTTAAATAGTCCTTGACCCAATTTGGGATCAAGACCGATTAATTTTGTTATGAGCCCATTAGCCCAGTTAATTACGAATTGAAGACTCATGGCCTAGCTTGGGCTAAGTCCGATCATGTCTGGAATATTGGCTTCTTGTTGGTCCATTGAAGGAGAGGCTTTGCCTCTATCCATTTAGCCAATTGGGCCAAAGCCTAGTGTTAAACACTATAGAGCAATCAGTGTTGAACACTGGGAATGAGGTTGACAAGTTAGTGTTTAACACTAAAAGATAATTGGTGTTAAACACCAGCAACAAGGCTTTCAAATTATCATAAACACTAAAACAGATCAGTGTTGAACACTGGCAATGGAGATCTCAGATTAGTGTTAAATACTAAGGTAATCAGTGTTGAACACTACGAATAAAGTTCTTTGATTAGTGTTGAACACTAGGGCCCAACAGTGTTTCAATACTGGATTCGAGAGTTCCAATTTAGTGTTGAACACTAAGGCAAGAGGGGTCACGTAGCAACACGTGAGGGCGCCCTCCCTTCATTTATTCTGCTGAGATTATCGCATCACGTGCCCTCACGTGAAGGGCATTTAAATGCTTATATGTTAAAGCTTCTGCCGAGGGTCACGTGGGTCACGTGGGGTGCTGCCTCAAAGGGGCTTTCTGTAGATCTCTTGGGGGGGTCACGTGGTGACACGTGACCCTGCCTCTATGTATGTTGTTTAGAGGATCCGTTAATCTTTTCCAGGAATTAAATTCCTCGTAGGGTTAAACCCTGACAGTAATTTCAGAGGAATTAAATTCCTACTTCCTTTTGAAGATTTATATTCTGAATAGAGTTGGACTCTGAATTTTCCGTAGGAATTAAATTCTTCATATATGTGAAGAACTGAATAGGGTTAAACCCTAATAAAAGCTTTTAAGGAATTAAATTCCCACTCTCTGTTAAATTATGATCAAGGGAATTAAATCCCCGCTGTTCCAACAGAACTAGGTTCTTAATTAGGGTTAAACCCTGTTTCTTTTTGTTCTGAAGGAATTAAATTCCCATGACACAGGGTCAAACCCTAATTTTATTTTAAAGGAATTAAATTCCTATAGTTCTGTGAGAATTAAATTCT
Organism: Agapanthus africanus; assembly: GCA_030015575.1. Classification (NCBI taxonomy): domain Eukaryota; kingdom Viridiplantae; phylum Streptophyta; class Magnoliopsida; order Asparagales; family Amaryllidaceae; genus Agapanthus; species Agapanthus africanus. The sequence goes on along the minus strand of CM057349.1, from coordinate 399,634,198 downwards.
CGTGCTTCCATTCCCTCTCTATGTTTTGGATCTGCATGGCAGGATCTCAACCCATTGAGAATTAAATTCTCAAATTCAAGGGGAGATGTGCACTTTGCAGATCCTCTATCAAAGAGAGAAGAAATATATTCTTCCGTTTTATATATCAGAGTTAAACTCTGTTGAGAATTAAATTCTCCTTTCTTTCAAGGAGCCTTCCCTTTCTTACCTAGGGTTTTCTTTTGCAGAAGATCCAAGTTCCTCGAAGTATCAAGGCTCTCTCTCCCTTTCTTCCCTCTGCGTATATATCTTTTTTTTGTGTCTCTTGGCTCCTATTTATAGGAGAAGCAGCCGAGTCAATTAGTTTTTTTACGAATCTTCATTGAGAGATTTGATTTGCATCCATCATTCGTTCTGGACCTTTGGATTATTAGGTGAATTTTATTCACCATTGGATTTCAAGTCCCGGGATTCTCCTTTGTTATTTCGGTTAGATTTAAAGGGGAAATCTTTCCAAACTCGAGATTTTCCCATAAATAGATGATATTTAATCACCTCTGAACCTTAAATTTAATTGTTCCTAGATAGTCGCTTTCCTTTGGAAGGATTTGAATCTCCTTCAGAATTTAATTCTGTTAACAAAATGGGCTTTGAAAGCCGGTCACGTGTGACCACGTGACCTATGGTCACGTGTGGGCACGTGACCCCCTTTGGAATGAGCTTTCTTCTTTCTTTCTGCGCTTTGCTTTCTGTTCTCTGTTTAGCTGTCACGTGCCACCACGTGACAACTGGTCACGTGTGAGCACGTGACCCTGGCATGGAGCCTTCTTCTCGATTTAATCGGAGAATGAGCCTGATGTTTTGAGTGTCACGTGCCAACACGTGACCCTGGTCACGTGGGAGCACGTGACCTCTTCTGAAGCCTTTTTCTTGATTCGATCAGGGAACCGTTGTGTCTTTGCCGCTGCTTTTAAATGTCACGTGCCGACACGTGACCCAGGTCACGTGGGAGCACGTGACCCTTTCTGAAGCCCCTTTCTTTGACGTATTTGGGAAACTGAATTTGCCTTGTCGATACTTTTAGGTGTCGTGTGCCCACACGTGACTGCTAGTCACGTGTAAGCACGTGACCCTTTTCTGAAGCTTTTCCCATAAGATTTTCTGATTTTAAATCAGGAAACAGGTATATGTATCGACTCAGATGTTAGGCGGTTTCCTTACCTGTAGTCCAGCTTGTTAGCTTAGCCCTTTAGTTTAGTTTAGTTGTTAGATTAGATTCGATTCTTACCTATTTCAAAACTAACGAATCGTGGGTGTTTTAAAAGACAGCCCAAGGGATCTTACGGATATTTCAAAAGACGTATCTTTTCATAAAAACACCGTAGCCCCTATTTTCAAAACCCCATGATTCGTGTTATTTTAAAAGGCGCCATTTGTAGGACTTATATTAGATTAATACTGATTAGTTATCGTTGTGTCTAGTATTCAGATCCCGCACATTATTGTTGTTCGCTCTGCCTCGCATACTTATTTTGCTGCATATTCCATTATTGATATCATGCTGTTAGGACAGCAGCACCATTACCGATGATGCGTATGTACCACATACACTTACTTGCCGGCTCACACACATCTTCATCGGTAATTCCCATGTCACGTACACTTAGAAAATACTATTGCTTGACTTAGCTTGTTAGTTAGTAGTTTGATATAATATTAGTGTACCTGCCTTATATGCCAGTTTAGACATTGTAGTTATTACTTGTCACTTCATGCATACCGTTATTCAATTGTTCATGCCTAGTTTATTAATCATACATTGCAACTTGGTTATTGATACCATATGCATTCATTATCATTGACATATGCACTTGTGATGATTTCTTGAGATTTAGGATATTTCTGGATTTCGGGGAAAGCCGCAAAATTTACAACTTATGATCTTTTAAAATATAAAACGTTGTGGTTTTCTAGTGATGTAAAGTGTCGTCCACCATGAGTTTGCTGTGGTTTTCGAGATCCGTGTCGAGGAGTGGAGGAACCATCACGGGTACATGGTGGGCCCGGTATGGTATCCCGGGGCAAGAGGAATGTGTTGTTGACGTTGAGCCTGGCTGGGGAGCACTACCTACCGGTGATATTACCCGACGCGTCGGATGTCCGGAGGATACCGTCGTGGTCTTGAGATGGATAGTAGGGGCCGGTCTGGACTGACGGCGCCCTAGATATTGAGATTGAGACATTGATATTTCGAGACATTGAGATTTATGTTTTGTGTCGATGCTAGACACTGTTGATACTGATTTCATTTATGATACCTCAGTTTAAAAATACGAAGGAAACCTCACTAATTTATGAAAACAGTTCTTCATTTACATGTATTCTGTTTTCATGCATTCATACCTCATTCATATGATATATTGCTACCTGAGGCACTGACACGGGCACATGAGTTTACACTCGGGTTAGATATTTACCCTAGCCATTGTTATAGGCTGCATGTTTTATACATTTTTGAGGATATATTATGATCATTGACCTAGGATTGCGTTATTTATGCGATTTCTGTGCGTAGATATTTTTCTACTCACGAGTTGGCAACTCACCCCGTTGTGCCACAGTTCTTGCAGGTTTCGCCGTACATGTTTCATTACGGCTTTGCTGGCACTATTTCCATTTCCGGGTGGCTTGCTAGTAGGTGGGTTATTTGTATCTTACCCATCATTATATCTTGTATATTATTATTCAGTTGTATCTAGAAGTTCCATCAACCAAACATGTATTTATTTTTGAGATAGAGACCAGTGATGTTATTCTTTAGACCTTAGAGGCGCACGTTATATTTCTGTGGATTTCTGGTGGTTTTGAGTTTCCTTTTGAGTTTTGATCCTCGCCGTTGGCGTTGTATATTATATTGCTTGTGTGGTTGTGACCGTCGATTGACGAAGAGCTAGCTCCCGCTTGGGGATGCCTTTTCTTGATTTCGTATACTATTCATGTTGTATTCCGTTTGGGGGCCAGTATTTACAAAGGAGACTCTGCATAAATTTTCAGTAAATTTTTTGATGTTTTTAAAAACCGCATAATACGGCTTATGCTATTGAAACTACTTGCTTTAAGTTGGTTTTTCCTGCACTCTACTACTTTTCTTGGTTTGGATTTCTGGGTTTTCGGTTTACTTAGATTACGTACGCCTCGAGACGTTCGTAGTTTAAGTGCCGGTTATGTTCCGTACTTTCGGGTCGTGACAAAGTTGGTATCAGAGCGTTAGGTTTTAACCTTCGGAGCGTGTGATGACCCTTGGTTGATGGAATAGGTGACTAAAGTAGAGTGACGTACCGTTGGTATGTTCCGCGGCATATTTACGACACGCCACTCCACTTATGAAGCTTTAGGATGTACATTTCCTTGTTCAGTATTATATTCCTTCCTGATCTAGCCTCATCGGTACCAGTTTGGTTTTGAGCTACGGTTACGGGCAGAGAGAGCTACGGCTAGAGTTGCGGTCAGCACAAGCTCGTTACGAACGAGGACTGACCAGGGCGAAATTCTGGCGACACACGATTGCAGAGATGTGTCTTTTTACTGTGTTTCCGCGCCACGAGCGTTTGGCGGATCGTCTTTATGAGGTTACTCGGAGGTGCTGATCGACACTAGAGAATTGAGCCAATGATGGAGGCCAGCCAGATTTTGATGACCGTTGGTGTGTTGCTTACTCCTGATGATTGAGGCACTGTTCAGCGTGCAGACGAGCGAGCCAGTTGCTGCTGCGAGCGACGAGATATCGCCCCATATGTTGGAGCTATTGCGGGGCGAGTTGTACGAATAAATGATAGAAGGTCGCTAGTCACCCGATGATGAATGACTAGGACAGGTGGTTCGTTCGCCTACCCCGATGCGAGGTCATCAGATAGATTGCTTCCAGCTAGAGACGACTTCACGCAGAGACGTGAGGGTCGACAGAGACGATCGAATGTCGAAAACCTATTATTCCAAGTTTAAAGTAGTCAGAAAGACATGCAGGCAATTCTATGGTCCCTCTAGAAGAATGAAACCCTAACTCGACTTAATGACCGTGTGGAAGCCTTTGAACCTTTGGGCTCGCGGCAGTTCTACGGCGCCATTAGTGAGGCTTGGGTTTGCCCTTCTACGGCTGGACCACCGATGCTGTGGTATATATATTCGATACTATTAAACTGTACCAAGATGTTGAGCTCTTGGGGGATTACGAGGTTTCGACGATTCGATCGAATGGTTCGACTTCAATCGGATGCTGGGTGGTGAGATGCATTCTTGGGAGACTCCAGATACGAGGATAATCGTTGGAGCTCAGTTCATTCGGCCGCGACGAGACGAGTCCAAAGCAGACGACATTAGAGAAAAGTGGAGTAAGAGGTTCGTACCAGATCTAGATGAGATGACGTTCCACTCCGCCGACATCAGAGATGCGATGCGCATGCCGAGGCATGGTACTTGGACTTACCTTCCAGAAGGAGTCGCGATGAGTATGCAGTCGTTCCAGAGCAAGATGCAGATATAGGAAAGGACGACGACTTCCGGACAGTTGGCAGAGACGAGGCATGGAATAGACCGTGAGCAGGATTCCTTCCAGGACACTGCTGTAATGATACTTGCACCCAGGATCAGATATGTCATGTACATTCAGAGAGCCAGAGGCCAACGCCAGTGATATGCTGTCTTACGAGTGGTCGTGATGATTGACCGGGAGATGACAAGAGACGTGCCAGAACTGGATCATCCCCGTTAGCACGCCCGACAGGGCCGATGAGCCGATGGACTGAAAGATTAGTAATTCACAGTGAAGACCTTGACCCAGGAGTGGTCATGGTTACGCACATCAGCAGGACAGAGTTCATGATCATCGACGAGACGTCCCACTAGTGACCGTGACAGTTGGCCGAGATTCTTAGAGGATGCGCTTGAGCGGTACAGTTCCGCCATTATTGATTTCGATGTTTTGGGTGATTTATTTGTATGATTTGATTTTGATGATTGAGGATTTACGATCTTTGCACAGTGTTGCACTTGATATCGTTTTCGTGCTTTAGTTTCACATGTTTGTGATTTTACGGTTTTAAACAGTTGAGTTGGTTTTGTGCGTATGCATGCACACGAATTGGTTCCTGCACTCTGTATAGTTATTATATGCTTGCAGTGCAGTGATACGCCTTTCGTGCACTTAGATGCACTGGACTTCGATTTCGATTGTGATACTCGATATTTGTTTTGTGCACCTTGTGCACCTGATTGATTTTGCGCACGTTCGGCGCTTGATATTAGATTTCATGATTTCGTGCACGATGGATGCACCTGATTTGGATTTTCGCGCATGTTGGGCGCATGTTTTTGAAGGGTGATTTTGGTGCGCACCAGAGGCACTAAATTGAGAATTTTTCGTGCATGTCAGGTGCACCTGATTTTGCTGTCAGGCACACATGTTGCCTACGACAGATGTTTCGTGCACACCCGATGCACTTAGATATTGTTTCTGTGCGCATGTATGGCACATTCATGGATTTTGATTTCCGTGCGCACCAGACGCACGTAGCATTCATGTGCATATTTTGAGGATTGATTTCGTATAGAGCAGTACGTTTTTATGATATTGCTATGTGTTTTCGTACTGAGCAGGACTAGTCAGAGGACAGTACCTGAATATATTTTGCATGCATTGATAGTTATTGAAGGGATTTCCAAAAAGCGAGCTATAGCCTCAGTATTTACCTACGTGTCTGATATGACACGAAATGTTTAAAACAAGGAGACCCTTCTAAATTGTTTCCAAAACGGCGGAACGTACATTTCAAACAAAGGTATATATGTATATAGTTATTTTCTTATGATAGACGTCCGCCACTGTGCAGTGTTATACGCGTTGCACAGCGACTTAAAGAGATTGGCATGCATTTCCTTCAGATACTTACAGATATAGATTCGATGTTTACATGTATAGTTTCGAGTTATATCATATTGGTTTGATTTGGATTTGGCATTGATGTCTTCTCCATGACTCCGATGATTGCGGGATGCTTGACGGAGTTTTGATTTGAGTTGTATGCTCATTTTTCAAGCGCATGCGCTGCGCTACGATTTGTTTTATATATTTACAATTTCGGAGCCCCGACGACTTGATGGGTTTTCTTAGATGTTTTAGTATTTGGGGGAGTTTGAATTTAAATTCGGGGACCGAATTTCTTTAAGGGGGGAGATTGTAACGTTTTGAAAATCGTTTCGGTGAATTTCGAAAAAAATCGGTAAAATAAGGGGGTTTTCTGTAAAAAGTCAAAATACAAATATCTTATTATAAAAATTAAATATAAATATTCTAGCTATGTAATTGCTATTATTTGGTGTTTATTGAGCCGCTGGTGAAATTTCAAATTTTCTAAAAAAATATTATTTTATTATAATTTTAAGCCGTCACTAATACATTTAATTAGGGAAAATTTACAAATTGGAATGAGTTGAAACAAATTTTGTGCATCATAAAACATTAAATAAAATTTTATCATGTGGTTTTTGGAACGAATCATTTGCCAAAACGGTTTAGAAATTATTGAAGAAAAAAGGCTTTTTTTGGCGTAAATGGATGTTTGGGGTATTGTATTTATCATTTTTCATCACCCCACATCCGTACCCACATCCACACACACCCATTCACTTCTCCCCTTGGCTGAATTCAGCAGCCCCCATCTTTTTCCCCACTTGAATTTCAAAGGAAAGAAATGAAAGAAAAGAAAAGAAAATGGATAAATGAGGTGGACTTTTGACTTTGGTTTGACCTTGACTTTCTCCCCCCACTTTCTCTACCTCCCTCTCTCTCCTCTCCCCCTCCCATTCCAGCCGACCCCCCTCTCCTACAGCAGCAGCAGCCCCCCCCCCATTTCCCTTCTCTTTTCTCTTCAAAACTTCATCAAAAATTGCCCCAAAATCCATCAAAAAAAAATCCCAAAACCCAAATCCGACTCCTACCCATTTTAGCTTAGCCCGTATAGCATGGATCCTTATGAAAAGAGAGCATTTTGGAGGGCCATGGATGCTTGTGGATCTTCAAATGTTTTTGGATATAATTCTAAACTTTTTTGCTTAGTTTGTTACTTAATTTCTTAAAGCTAATTTAATTAAGTGTTAATTTGGGTTATGTGAGTTTAATTGCATGATTAAAGATTTCAAGTTAGGGTTTGTTGTGGAAATGAGTTGTGTTTGATTGTGCATGGTTTAGTGATGTGGATTAACATATTTAGTTTTGTAGAAAACTAATCTAGTTGTTAATTACAAGTTGTTACTTGAAAATGTCCAAATTAAGCTTTTTGTTGCAAACTAGTTTTTTTGATTTAATTCGAAATATGAGATTAAAAATATGGTTAGGGTTTTTATCATATTATTAACTTTATTAAGTGTAGTTTAACACTTTAGTTCATGGAAATCCAACCTAAATTGTAGTTTGTGCATTTTTGCTATGAAATTGTTAAAAAGGGTATTTTGTAAACTAGAATATTAGGGTTTTTGGAATTTAATGAGATTAAATTCCGGAAATTGTTTCTATGACTTATTTAAGATATTTAATAAGTATATTGGCCACTACATTCATTTAAACATCATGTTTTGTACAAAAACGGCGAATTGTGCTTGCTAGATTTTCGGAAAAATGACTTTTTAAGTGAAATTGGGGTTTTTGTGAGTTTTAACCTAGTTTATATTAAAATTAGTGTTCGTGAATGTGCAAATGAGTGTGATTGGATTTTTCTCGATGGTTTGACGTTTGTACATCGACATCGAGGGTTTTTTTGACTATTCTTGCATGCGTAGGCGATAGGTTTGGACCTATGCGTATACGCGTGCTGATTTGATTTTCGTATGCCGTTTCGATTTCGAATTTAGTTTTAATGTGATACGGTGCGTTATGATATGTAGGTACCCTATGTGGACTTCGAGACGACAAGCAAGCGCGTGGCGACGTCGGCACCGGCTAGCGAGGACCAGGTGAGTAGATTTATATCTACGGGGAGAAGTCGGGTGGATGGCGTATAGCACCCCCGCAGTCCGTGGTGGTGTATACGGATGCGTATACACACCAACAATTATTATATGTTATTTGGGATTAATAACGATGCTTAGGATGGATATTGGTGTGTTGGATTATTTTAGCGTTGCGAACCCTAGGGTAGTGTTGCACTACACATACACACATACATACTTGCATACTTTCCTATTGATATGTGCTCATGGGATTCTTTATAGTTATGTGTTCATATGGGTATGGGACTATGTGTTCACATACGGATTGAGGATGATACTTGGGATTGAGCTGAGTCGATGAGATTTGATTTGAGGCCGTGAGATCGGTGATATAGCAGGGTTCGTATCTTAGATACGACATGACGTTGTAGCGGGTCCTTGACGTAGTGTTTCACACACGTCCATGCATACGTAGGCGGTATCAGTATGGTACTAGACATAGATCAGTACCCCGATCATGATAATTGATAAAGAGGATACCAGGTGAATAGTATGATGAATGTGATATTGACCCGTACCCAGATTTGGGATGCCGTACGACGGATTTACGTACGAGCTATATTGATGATTGATCCGCACTCTTGACTTGGGATGCCTGATTATGGATATGGTATCGGCTATGATATTATTGAGGCGGGATCACCGACTATACATATACAGGTAGGTATATGTATCGACTCAGATGTTAGGCGGTTTCCTTACCTGTAGTCCAGCTTGTTAGCTTAGCCCTTTAGTTTAGTTTAGTTGTTAGATTAGATTCGATTCTTACCTATTTCAAAACTAACGAATCGTGGGTGTTTTAAAAGACAGCCCAAGGGATCTTACGGATATTTCAAAAGACGTATTTTTTCATAAAAACACCGTAGCCCCTATTTTCAAAACCCCATGATTCGTGTTATTTCAAAAGGCACCATTTGTAGGACTTATATTAGATTAATACTGATTAGTTATCGTTGTGTCTAGTATTCAGCTCCCGCACATTATTGTTGTTCGCTCTGCCTCGCATACTTATTTTGCTGCATATTCCATTATTGATACCATGCTGTTAGGACAGCAGCACCATTACCGATGATGCGCATGTACCACATACACTTACTTGCCGGCTCACACACGTCTTCATCGGTAATTCCCATGTCACGTACACTTAGAAAATACTATTGCTTGACTTAGCTTGTTAGTTAGTAGTTTGATATAATATTAGTGTACCTGCCTTATATGCCAGTTTAGACATTGTAGTTATTACTTGTCACTTCATGCATACTGTTATTCAATTGTTCATGCCTAGTTTATTAATCATACATTGCAACTTGGTTATTGATACCATATGCATTCATTATCATTGACATATGCACTTGTGATGATTTCTTGAGATTTAGGATATTTCTGGATTTCGGGGAAAGCCGCAAAATTTACAACTTATGATCTTTTAAAATATAAAACGTTGCGGTTTTCTAGTGATGTAAAGTGTCGTCCACCATGAGTTTGCTGTGGTTTTCGAGATCCGTGTCGAGAAGTGGAGGAACCGTCACGGGTACATGGTGGGCCCGGTATGGTATCCCGGGGCAAGAGGAATGTGTTGTTGACGTTGAGCCTGGCTGGGGAGCACTACCTACCGGTGATATTACCCGACGCGTCGGATGTCCGGAGGATACCGTCGTGGTCTTGAGATGGATGGTAGGGGCCGGTCTGGACTAACGGCGCCCTAGATATTGAGATTGAGACATTGATATTTCGAGACATTGAGATTTATGTTTTGTGTCGATGCTAGACACTGTTGATACTGATTTCATTTATGATACCTCAGTTTAAAAATACGAAGGAAATCTCACTAATTTATGAAAACAGTTCTTCATTTACATGTATTCTGTTTTCATGCATTCATACCTCATTCATATGATATATTGCTACCTGAGGCACTGACACGGGCACATGAGTTTACACTCGGGTTAGATATTTACCCTAGCCATTGTTATAGGCTGCATGTTTTATACATTTTTTAGGATATATTATGATCATTGACCTAGGATTGCGTTATTTATGCGATTTCTGTGCGTAGATGTTTTTTTACTCACGAGTTGGCAACTCACCCCCGTTGTGCCACAGTTCTTGCAGGTTTCGCCGTACATGTTTCATTACGGCTTTGCTGGCACTATTTCCATTTCCGGGTGGCTTGCTAGTAGGTGGGTTATTTGTATCTTACCCATCATTATATCTTGTATATTATTATTCAGTTGTATCTAGAAGTTCCATCAACCAAACATGTATTTATTTTTGAGATAGAGACCAGTGATGTTATTCTTTCGACCTTAGAGTCGCGCGTTATATTTCTGTGGATTTCTGGTGGTTTTGAGTTTTCTTTTGAGTTTTGATCCTCGCCGTTGGCGTTGTATATTATATTGCTTGTGTGGTTGTGACTGTCGATTGACGAAGAGATAGCTCCCGCTTGGGGATGCCTTTTTCTTGATTTCGTATACTATTCATGTTGTATTCCGTTTGGGGGCCAGTATTTACAAATGAGACTCTGCCGAAATTTTCAGTAAATTTTTTGATATTTTTAAAAACCGCATAATACGGCTTATGCTATTGAAACTACTTGCTTTAAGTTGGTTTTTTCTGCACTCTACTACTTTTCTTGGTTTGGATTTCTGGGTTTTCGGTTTACTTAGATTACGTACGCCTCGAGACGTTCGTAGTTTAAGTGCCGGTCATGTTCCGTACTTTCGGGTCGTGACAGTTTTAGACTAGAGATTGAGAAGGGAAGAGGGTACTTATAGGCTGGAATTAGAGAGAAGAGGTATGAGGAGATTTTGGGATCGTCGGGGAGTCTTTTCGTCGCCGGATTCTTGCCGAAATGTCGCCGGAATTTTGACCTTTGCTAACTCCACTTGTACAACTTTTTGAACTTAGAATTTTTAGAGGGTTTTGGCATGGGATTTCTGAATGAGGAGGGGTAAAGTGTAGTGTGGTATTTATAGGAAAAATTAGGGTTTAGGGTAATGAATTGAGAATTAAAAATGTGCATTAAAAATGGATTTAAGAGAGAAATTATCACTCTCTGGATAAATGCAGAAAAATCAAACAGGTTAGGGTTAGTGGGGGGAGTCCAAGGGGTGTGGGGTTAAAATTTGAGAGCATTAGCAACGGGGGGGGGGCCGGTGGCACCGACCCCTTTGTTAATTTCGCCGGCCAAATTCCGAGGGTAGGGGCTTGGATCTTTGACATCTGTCCCTGTCGGTTCATATATCATTTTCCACATGTTTGTTTTTATTGTGACTTTTCATTTTACGTGTTTTGCACATGCAAACCTTTGAGCTTCTAAAAATTTAAAAGAAAAGTCAATAAAAAATATATGTGGCTGGGGAGATTCGATCACAAGGGCTACGTCACAGCAGTGCAAGGCAATACCAATGAGTTACAAGTTGTTTATTGCTGTTCAAAAGCAAATTAAATTTATAACTTGTGCTCACGCTTAGGTGTTTATTTCTGTATTTTTGAAAAAATTTGTACAGAAAGTTTAGGGTTGTTACAAATATAAGTTCGCATACAGAACAAAAATCAGTCACAAGTTCACAGACAGAAAAGAACCATTCGGCTTATAATTTGAAAATATTGATAACAAGTAATTTCTAGTTCAGGACGTCGTACAAATAACGAGACTGAGTTTGTCTCGATCAGGTTCCAGACGGGAGACTTATGATTGTTTTAGTAACGCTGCACAGAGCAAGCCCAAGAAGTTGTTAGAATACCTGAACTGGTAGTATATTGTGTTTTTGAAAAGATTCTGTTCGTTATATGGTTTCGGGTATAAAAAAATAATTAAACGTCTATCTATTGTGAACAGTGTTCAACAAGAATTATTGTATTGCGATAACCAGGTAGGGAGTTATGCACATTTTACGACAGTTGCACAGATAATTTCTGCATTTGTCCAGATTCATTGCATTTTATGAAAACACGTTTTAAAGTTGTTTCCGTCGGTTTTCAAGAAATTTAACCTAAGAGAAAAATGTAGTAACTCTCTGAAGTTGTTCCAGAAATCTAAGTTTACTCAATTTGGATTTCAGAGTTAAGAGTTATGTCAATTTTAAAACAGGTCTAAAACAGATTATGCGTACAAGGAAAACATATTTTAATATTAAAAGAAAACAACGAAAACATACGACTTAAACCTAAATCATGCATTTTGTAATGACCACGGAGAGACATCATTGCTCGTAGATTAGATAATTAAGACATAGCGGTAGCTGAATCATTACGAAAACATAATTACGGCTAAGTACTCATATACGAAAGTGTCACCCCCCGCTACCCAAAATACGGGATACTGGAGGCGACTAGGCCAGCTATGTTCCTACGGTCAGGAAACAATCCCGCCGTAGTCACACTTCGGCTTCTAGCATTATATGGTAATCAAAAAACACAGCACATAAGTAAAGGAAATACATCACTAGTTTATTATATCAAATTTCATTGTTCACAGTTTACAATAGTTCGAAAGAAAAGGAACCTACTAACCAAGTGCAAATAAAAGGTTGATTTATGAAAAGCGGTAAAAGTACTGATGGTACGACCGTCTAGATCTCTGCGAGCTCGAATGATAGGTCCGACTCCTGAACTGGGTCCTCTCCAAGCTCTGAGCATACATACTCAGGTTATCAGAGCGACGCAATAGCAATAATATGATAACAATAATGAGGCGTGTAATAAAAGTAATAATAGTGGGGGACAGTGAATGCAAGTAATCGATATGTCGATAATCGATGCATTGTACGCCATGTGTTCCTACTGGTCTCCAAGTCAGTTTTGAAATCGAGTTTGTGGAAAGGAGTGATCGTATTTAACGAGGGTTTCATGCGTATCCGAGACTACGGCCCATTGTTGCCCGGGACATAACCTTGTCAGCCGGACAGCTAAGTCTAAACTTAATATATATAAGAGTCGCTCAAATGATCATCCTCTAACTCGCTAACCTCGCTAAATACGAGTTCCTTTCCATTTCGATTTTACCTTTTCCCCAGGTTTCACTATCTATAAGAATGGGCTAGTTGTGTACAAGTACGCACCAATAATACTGCTCTATTCTGTATTCACTGTACTGTTCACTATCACGAATCGTTCACTTTTCACTGACGTACTCGACACAACTAAACCGATACTACTCACGTTTGACAATGCAATATACACTAAGAATTAATAAGAACGCTCATTATCGCTAAGGGTATCACAATAGGGTAAATATGTGAATCATGCCGCTAAGCAAGTCATATGTAATAAGTCATTACGCGCCTTAGGAATTTTGAAAAAAATAATCATATAAAATCATACGATCATATTTAAGCAAAATTCTATCAAAGGGATAGAAAGTAAACTTAATTATAAATTCAACGAAATTGGTTTCAAATCTATCGGGTTCCGGGTTTGCGAATTACGGTTATTTCTTTTTAAGTGTTCTCTGCTGGAAATTCAGTTTATGAACTGAAAGTCCGTTTCGTAACACAGTTTCACTCTGTTGGGATTATAATTAGGCGACGCTACAGTTGGGTAATATTTAGGTTTATTAATTAGGTTTTCAAAGTACTAGAAGGATCGACAATATCCACTCTATGCTGGAAGACATGCATTGTTTAAGATCAGGCTATACGTTCTGTTCCTGTTTGGGACTGCAATATGTATCGATAGTTTAAAATATAATTAAAATAGAAAACGATAATGAAAACAAATGAAACCACCACCATTAGTTATCTAACAGAATATTCTTCGCAACGGTATAGGGTTACACATATTATCATTTTCATACAGGGTTGTAAAAGCATTTTAATTCAGATGTCGACAAGCAATGATACTATGAACTGCAGTCCAGAGCCGCATTCCCATCATCGTTTTAAAACAGTATCGAGATATAAATCATAGGGGGTTCTAGGGTGTCAAGTCAGATTCGATACGAGCCCTCGAACACACCGTTCCAGTATATATCCAAATTACTATGATTTTCACAAGTTAGGTGTACGGAAAATTCTAGATTTGGTGAAACTAATTAGGGGTGACATTTCATGACATTAGGTTCCGTATTTTTATTCTAACTTTTTACATATCATCCATTATCACTAAAGAAATCTAGCAAACCTATGTTCCGCCATATTTGATTTAGTTTTCGAATCGAGTACTTAACCGGTATACACTAGTAACGAGCGAACCCGATTACTCCATAAAAAGGACCCAAAAGGTATTCACATGATCAATAAACCTAATATGAGTTCGACCTGATATGAACAAATAGATGGCTCAAAACATGTGTGTTCGATTAAACTCATTGCTACCAAATAACGATACTTCTACGTACGTTAACCAGTATACATTCATAACGATATCAAATAATATTACAATCTACGATAGCATGATTTGCAAAGGAAAGAGGGTTTCCACTTGCCTCTTGATGAAACGATTGTGATGATAGCGGCGACAAGGTGATGTCGGTTGTGGCCGGCATCGACGTGGAGGTGGGCACCGTGGGGGAAAGCTCAATGAGGGTATTTTGAGAGAAAGAGAACGAGATGAGAGAGAGAGAGGGAAAGTGAACGGGAAAGGGAGAGAGTTTAAAGGGAGAGAGAGAGAGAGAATAAATAATAAATTAATAGGAGTTATGGGTAATTTAGGGAAATTATGAGGATTATTGATTTGGGTTAATGGAAAATAAAAGGAGAATTTCAGTTTGGATTTTTTTGGGGATTTCAAAAGAAAGTAACAGTTGAGGGAAAGAGAAAAGATGAATGGTGAGTGGGTTTGAGTTTGGGTTTAGATCTAGGCTGTTATATATTTAGATGAAAGAAAAGATGATTAAAGTTGTGGGATTTTGGTTCTTAAAAACAATTCAATTGACTCAATTGATGACAATTAACTAACATTAATAACCATTAAACCCACTAAACATTATTAATGAAAATTACAAATGTGGGGAGTAATACATAGACATGGGATTTGCAAATAAAAGGAAATGAATCATCATATATCAATACGCCTAAAGAAAATTTTACATATGTGTGGGATCGTAATAATATATTATGAAAATGTATGTTATGTTTAAAACATTGAAATGAAATTCATAATTCGAATAATTAATATTCAAATATAGATAGGTAAGGATATTAATACACAAAAGGAATTATCGACATAATAATAATCACTGCCGGTAGGATATAAATATGTTTATTTACATTAAGTTCAGATCTATTACAACTTACAAGTGGCAAAAAGATATTGTAATGTCCTAAATATATAAACTTAACATGTGACAACTAACCATACAAATAATTTATTTCGTAATTACTATATATCAATTCGTTAATTAAAAAAGAAGTGCGCTAATAAAATAAAATAAGGAATGATTTCCTGAATAATTTAAATCAAACAATACAAAATTTTATTTTATTACAACTAAAACCGTATAACGGACACGGGTATTACAGAAAGTATATGGTATATCCGTGACATAGGGTATAAACAAATATTCATAATCTATGTATAGTACTTTACTAAGTGAAAATGATAGTCAAAATTTTGATAGTCTTAGTAGTTCCTTTTTTTTTAAATTCACTCTTAGTTTTATTAGTGTATACTTTAATTATGTTTACAACATATGTGTTAGTTAGGGTGCAATTTAAATAAAAATGAGTGGAAATAAGAAATGAATTGTATAATTTATTGTTCATTCCTTCTTTTCCAAGAAATATGGGCAATGTTGAAAGGTGTAAATATTTGGGTGTCTCTTAATTAAACCTAATTTATTTATATAAAAAATAAGATAATAAGGAATGAGGTATTTTATTTCATGATGCCGGCTATTTCTTGAAAAACAATCCAGGCATGCATGTTTTGAGATTTCTTTTTTAATCGTACATTTGATTCATAATCAATTTTTTTAATGTTACCAATTTTTCTTTTCTACAATCCACTATTCTCATGTAACAAATAAAATTATGATATTATATTTTTTCTAAGAAATCTACGGTTTTAGTGTACATCTACAGTATTCTACCAATCTATAGTATCCTGGTAACTGAAATTGAGATAAAATTTTGATAGTGCCGTTTTTTATAGTCCCTTATGTATATACATACCCAATTTTATAATCTAATTTTTATGTTAATTATATTGTAAATGGTTATCATAATGGATTTAGTAAAAATGGAATGAAATTAGAGACATGACTTATGATAGATGGTTGGAAAAAAGATACTAAAAGATAAAATAAATAAAGAATGCATGTTCATTTCATCATTTATAGTCAAATATCCATTAAATAGTTATCGTATCACATTATTTATAGTCATGTTTTAAAAAGGATAATAAATATTGGAAAGATAATTCTTTTAAGTCCTTATTGTTTCATTTATTTATATCAATTATTTTAGTTCATTTTAGCATTTATTCTAAGGTAGTCCTATAAATGATAATGACAATCCATTTTGGTTGCACTTTTTACATGTTCACATAAAATTTATTATGGCTCCGCTTTTGTATTAATTATTGTATACATGGTTGTGATATTATATATTAGTAAAATTAGAGTGATATTAGCTAGCAAAATGTATTATAATGGAAAAGGAAAGATAAAAACTATCTAATGTATGCTTCTAAATAGATGGTCATATTTTTTTTCATAATCATTTTATTCTTACACTATATTTTTGTTTACACGTTTTTTCTTCAAATTTACAGTTCATAACTTGTATGAATATAGAAAATAAAGGTTGAATCTAGCCTCGGTGTATGAAGTTTCTTTATTGTATTGTATTTTATTTATTTTTGATGAATTTTATAGAATTAATGTTATTTTTTTTATTATATTCATTATGACCTTTCAAATCCTCCATATTTACAGGAAGAGCCAACATTACATTATAATAATTGCCATCAAAGAGTAAATATCATAACCTTTTGTATTCTATCATTTAACATAATGATTAATTATGGGATTAATGGCTCGAAAGTTTAACCTTCAAAATAATAGCATATAAATATGATCGATCCTTCTCTTTTTCTCTATGGTGAAAGTTGATCTTATGTCAAATGAAAGTATGTTATTTTTCTTTTATTTTGTGATTTTATGATTATGATATTTCATATTTGGTTGAAATATTTTCAGTGAATTTTTGGTTTTTTGGCAATTTGATATGCACGTTCTTTAGAAGACAGTCAAAAAGGTATGTAAATCGTCTTTGAACTTTTTTTGTGTTATATGGCTTTGTTCACTCATTTGATGGTTTTAATTTGAGCGTGAATGATAAAGGAAAGAGCTAGATATGTAGTAGTTTCAGGAGAAGTGGAGATATCATATCTACTCATTTCATTATAAGAGCTGCAAAGATGATATGTATTTTCACTCATGTCTTTTGAATTGAGATTGTGCATATGATTAGAGAATGCAATTTGCTTTTACATTGGTATGTTTTAGTATCTTATCTGCAATAAAAAAAAAGTGATGATGATGATGATGATAAACAGAACTTTTAGATTTTTAATCATCTTTTTTTGGCTCATTTGGTTTTTTCCAATAAACCATTTGCTTTGTGTTAGGGATTGGTCTTACGGTCGTGACATTCATGAACTGCGGCGGAATTGCAAAACCAAAATTTTAACAAACATATAATCAATTCCCATCAAGATCAACATTCACAATACTAATTGCAACAACACCAAAAACCTAGAGAGCTTGGGAGGGGGCTACAACCTTTATAGCGTGTCCGATCGCCATCGGAAAATCCAAACTAGACTACATGAGCTTCAGGAGAGTGTACAAGCCGACCGCCTCGCCGTAGAAGATCCGCGGTGCAAGGAGGTCTTCTGAAGCCCCATCTCCGTCTTCAAGCGGAGAAACTCTTTCTAGGAACATGCTAGGTGTAGAGAGAGGTGATGTGAATAATGGGTACTCTCTCTTTTTATTTTTCCATCACTAATGTATGAGTTGCCATCAGAGAGGAGGGCAAGCACAAGGTGAGAAGGAAAAACAAGAAAAAGATGGCATGGGAAACTAATGGATTGAATTATCTTTTTTCTTTTCATCTCAAAACATTACACGACGCCTCTCTTTTCCTCTCTCTCTCTCTCCACTTTGTTGTCACACAAGAAGAGAGAGGGATGGCCCTACCATCACATGGTTATGTCATAACACAATTATATATATATATATATATATATATATATATATGAGAATAATGGAGAAAAGAGGCCATAGGAGGGGATTTCCTCCTATGGCGTGGAAAAAATACAACCTCTGCCATTTTTTCCGACAATCGGCCCCCATCATCTTCATCGTTATCATCTAAGATGTGGGTAAACCAAATTTCATGTGATTCTACAACTTTTTCACCGTTGATTTAGCAATGTAAAAAGTTCTATTGTCGGTAAACCGTTAATTTTGAACCCACTAAATCAACGGTGAAAAAGTTGTGGAATCACATGAAATTTGGTGTACGCACATCTTAGATGATAACGATAATGATGATCGGTGCCGATCGTCGGAAAAAATGGCGGAGCTTGTATTTTTTCCACGCCATAGGAGGAAATCCCCTCCTATGGCCTCTTTCCTCCATTAATCTCTATATATATATATATATATATATATATGAGATTAATGGAGGAAAGAGACCATAGGAGGGGATTTCCTCCTATGGCGTGGAAAAAATACAACTTCCACCATTTTTTCAGACGATCGGCACCCATCATCATCATCGTTATCATCTAAGATGTGCGTACACCAAATTTCATGTGATTCCACAACTTTTTCACTGTTGATTTAGTGGGTTCAAAATTAACGGTTTACCTATAATAGAACTTTTTACATTGCTAAATCAACGGTGAAAAAGTTGTAGAATCACATGAAATTTGGTGTACCCACATCTTAGATGATAACGATAAAGATGATGGGGGCCGATCGTCGAAAAAATTGGTGGAGGTTATATTTTTTCCACGCCATAGGAGGAAATTTCCTCCTATGGCCTCTTTTCTCTATTATTCTCTCTCTCTATATATATATATATATATATATATATATATATATATATATATATGAGAATGATAGAGGAAAGATGTCATAGAAGGGAATTTCCTCTTATGGCGTCGAAAAAATACTCCCTTCCTCATTTTTTTCGACAATCGGCACCCACCATCTTCATCGTTATCATCTAAGATGTGGATACACCAAATTTCATGTGATTCCACAACATTTTCACCGTTGATTTAGCAATGTAAAACGTTCTATTGTCGGTAAACCGTTAATTTTGAACCCACTAAATCAACGATGAAAACGTTGTAGAATCACATGAAATTTGGTGTACCCACATCTTAGATGATAACGATGAAAATGGTGGGTGCCGATCGTCGGAAAAATTGAGGGAGGGTATATTTTTTCGACGTCACAGGAGGAAATTCCCTCCTGTGGCCTCTTTTCTCCATTATTATTATTATTATTATTATTATTATTATTATTATATATATATATATATATATATAAAGAGAGGAAGTATATGTATCACATACATATATACATCATATATTAAATACACGAAAATCCATCCATTTCTTCTACTTGAGAGAGAGAGAGTGAGTGAGTGTATCAAATACACAATACTAGAAACCACATCTCATATTCGGTCAACAAGTCAACACTTGACTTAATATTCTAGTTTTTAAGCCAACTAGTATGATTCGGACGTTCGATTAAATCACGTATTTAATCAAACTCCTGCACGTATCCAATACGCATGCTGCATCAACATTTTGCCAGGATAAGCACTTTCGTTGCGGGGCTCTAAAAACCCGCCAATACACTGGCAGTAGGTTAAACATGATCATATCTGATTGAATTCGAAACACTTTCAGATTCAACCCCCTCACAGGTTAACTTACAAGCTCATCAATGACACTAGCTATACGTAACGGCTATTTAGGTATGAGCAAGATAAAGGCAGTACTACGAGCGAACTCATCTGAACCCGACAAATTTTATAAGCGATGAATACCATACAGCCCGTTCTCAAAGAGTATCGCTTACCGGGTCTGGGGGGTGGAAACTGTCAGACCCCCAATAACCCGATAAGTCGTGCGACAACGGATTCATAACCAACCGGAGATACAGCTGATAACACTTATCAGTTTATCTTCACTGCGGTGGCCACCGACTTTTGGTGGTCATGTCTTGCACGGCGCAATATCGACTCTCTGTATCGAGAAAAACGAATCCCTTCGACCGCTCACTGCTTCCATATGCTTCAGAACTATACCCAACTAAAACCTGTTTACATAACTCTTTTGAGCCGTGCTAGGGTAGTAATCAAAATATAGTGGAAACACACACAAGATACTGTAGCAACCTTAGCTCAAGAGACTACCATGTACTATCGTCACCAGAGAACTGCTCCTGACATTGGTATAATACCATTTAGGAGTTCTTGGTGAGTCCGTCCGGTGAAACTCATACTGCTATGAGCATCTGTATACAATTCTCGGTGTTAAACACCAATAGTTATATGATCAGCTACCGGCCTCTAACTGGATTAGAAAACGTACACACTAATCTAAACCGGAGTACCGATACCCAGTCTCGATACTCCTATGACTATGGACATTAAGAATGTGCTTATAGACTACCCCAGTACTAGTATGATTCTTATCATTAATTCTGGTAGTCAAGCAAAATCCTAAGGGCTCTATCTCATGTATTAACGATACGCGATAATGAGTAAACGTATACACATGAAAGATAAAAACAAACCAGATAGCATTCTATCATTTCGAGTAAGACTATTCTCTGTATAAGTTCTCCTTCAATTAAGTAATTGCTATCTTGCAGTTACAATAATTGCCTTGAGGGCACTCATATCCAACACTTTGTTTGTTAAAGAATGGATAAATTAGATTGTCTAGCTAGATGAAAGGTTATGTGGCAAAGATGTTGCATTCATATAATATATTGTTAATTATTATATTTCTTTTATGTTGAAGACAAAATTGGGTTACATATTACAGCTTATTGTATCTGTTCAATTCTATCAATTTTCTAAATGAGCTGTACGTATACGACTGATAATAGCATGCTTATCTTTTATTCACATCGTTTTGTTTTCTCTACAGAAGTATGATCTGAATTATTTATTTGAGATCTTCTCTTTCCGTCTTTGTCTTTTTCCGAGATAAACAGTAACCCTCTTATCGGCAATTCTAATCCATTTATTGTAGCATGATATATGTGAGTTATGAATCGTGTAAGTTTGTGATTGTTTAATACTGATTTATCCTACTTGATTAAAAAATTTGGGTATGTAAGATATGCGGAGTGAGTGAGTATATGGAACTACATTTTGATAGACATTTTCTTTTTATTTTTCCTTGTTATTATTTTAATTGTATCTTTTTATGTGGATTGAATTGGAAGGGCTATTATATTTTCTTAATTATGATTATATAAGTAAAACAACTTTGCTTTTTAAGACGTAAAAAGCACAATATGCATTTTTGCTGCATGAGTTCTCTAAATTTATCCACGTGCATGGCACGTGCAATTGACTAGTAAAACAAATATCAATTTAAATCTAATGATCCAATTCATATAGGAATTATATATTATTACAATAAATCTACAAATCAAATTATCCTTCTAATATGAATAAAAGATGATAAGATGAAACTTTCATATCTTTTAGCAAATTATAAACAGCTTTTAGACCAATTATCAAGAGAAACCAAATTTCAATGTCCATAATAGAAGAACCCATCATGAAGTTTTTATAAACTTAAGAGAACCAAATATCATATATTTCATGGAAATAATTGAGAACTAACCATACTTAATAACAATTGATTTAACTATAAATTGAATAGTTCTAAAACATGAACTTTATCTGTAATTACCAAAAAAACAAGCACTTAATTTTTTTCTAACAAAATTTTTATAGCAGATACTTCTTTCAAAAAATAATAATTTTTAACAAAAAAATAAATGAACCATCAAAAGTTCGATCCTATGACCTCTAGAACCACACCTTAACATCTCAACCAAAAGCATACAAGTAATGACCAAGCATGGATTTAGAAAAGAAATGAATTTATATACAAGTGATTGAAAGAAAATGATTTTATTAAAGAGAGAAAAAATACAAGGGAGTACATGGATTTTGCGGTTTTTACAATCTACCCAAGTTAAAAAAATTTCGTCCTCCAAATTTCTCAAGGTGGATGTTGCAACTGGGAACGAGAAAGTTAAGGTTAACATCATCGCATGTCCTCTTTGAGCCCCATCGTTTGATATTCCAACTTGTAAGAAAATGGGTGGCTGGCGTAGATCACGATGAAACGAATTTAAAAGGACCAACTTGTAACACACTAGTTCATATATACCATATTCTATTTGGGTATTTTCTAATCTTGCGACTACTTCTTGTTCATTCTTATTTTTGGGTGCAGATAGAGCATTTAGTATCCATGGTTAGTATCCGACCCGACCCGTATGCTTGAAACCCATTATGCTTCAAGATTACGACATATCCTTACTAGTACGAAGGATCCGTGCACACATATATGTTCTATTACATGTATCTTATATCTAATATCTGCATATATTTTAAATAATATAAATTATAACATGATAATATATTTTAAATATCTAGCATGGTCTGTATCATACCCATACCCTATGGTTGCATCATGACATCGGGTTCATGTCCCGTTTAATGAAATGGATTCGTTTGGATCGCTACGTGTTTTTTTACGTGTATCCATTCTTGGGGGTATGCATTTTATCTAACCAGATGTCACTGTCATGCCCTGCTTTCCAGTATACGAGTAAGAAAACGCGACGAGGCCTGCTACGTATTTACTCAGAAGTAAACAGCTAAGCGTATCTAAGCAATATAATATAAATATACACAAGAAGACATGAAGTGTAAATGAACATCAACTTTTATTTATTAAACATTTCTTTACAAGTACAACTAAAAATGTAAATACAGGAATGGAAAGTAATGCCTAAATAATGATATGAACTGAAAAGAAAATATATACAAGTATCTAGAGTTCTGGGTCAATGGCAAACTGCTCCAAGTCTTTAGTACTGGGCTCAACCTCCAGAGAGTCCGATCCACCTGATAACATTCCAAAGAAAAAAGAGAAGGAATGTCGTCAGCGAACAATCGCTCGGTAAGTCCCAAAGATAGGTAAGAATAGACAGATGAGAATATAACTGATATATTATAATCTTGTTTTTTTCCGTTATGTTAACGCA
The DNA here is from genome assembly GCA_030015575.1 of Agapanthus africanus. Taxonomy (NCBI): domain Eukaryota; kingdom Viridiplantae; phylum Streptophyta; class Magnoliopsida; order Asparagales; family Amaryllidaceae; genus Agapanthus; species Agapanthus africanus. Next base: position 399,610,905 of record CM057349.1, on the reverse strand, counting down.
GTTGTTTGTAGCTTGGTACAGAATATGCCAGTATATACGAGAGGAGTCCCACTATTCCGAAGACTAAGGTATACGGAGCACAAGAAACCGTTAACGGTACAACAGCTGTCATGCCCCGCTTCCCAGTGTACGGGAAGGTGATGCGGCGAGATCCGCGACGTATTTACTCAGAAGTAAACATGCTAAGCGTATCTAAGCAATATAAAGTAAAGTACACAAGAGAAAGATGTAAATGAACAACAACTATATTTATTAAACATTCTTTTACAGGTACAACTGGAAAGTAAATACATGAATGGAAAGCAATGCCTAAATAATGGCATAACTGAAATGAACATATATGTGTACAAGTAAAGTCTAATGCTCCAGGTCTTCAGGGTACCATTCTAAATGCTCCTGGCTGGTCTCGAGCTCTAGTGTGTCCGATCCACCTGACAACATTTCAAAAAAGAAGAGAAATAGGAATGTCGTCAGCGAACAATCGCTCGGTAAGTCCCAAAGAAGGAGAGAAATAGAATAGACAGAAAATGGAGTATATTTAGTAATGTTTGATTGTTATGTTAACGTAGTTGTTTGTATCTTGGTATAGAAGATGCCAGTGTATACGAGAAGAGTCCAACTTACACCGTGGACTTTGGTAACCCGTAGTACAAGGTTCCGTCGAAAATACCACGGAACAACGACATGGATGTAATTACGTCTTAAGTGACCATCTCGTGCCACCTTTAACATATTCCGTACCAGTGTACCCCTTTATAAACCTCGTACTATTTATTGTATTGATTGTATTGATGTACTGATGGTATTATATTATTTTATTATATAGATGGATGACTTGCTGAAACCATGATATTAGTAATGAAACCATGATATCAGTAATGGGAGCGAGGGTGAAAGGAGAGAGCCGTTGAGAGAGGAGCGGGTCGTGGGGGTAGCGCAAGAGGTGGGATCGCGGGGGTAGTTGGCGTGGGTCGCGGCGACGTGGGGGATAAAGGAAGGGGGCGGGAAAAGAAAGGAAGTGGGGAAGAAAGGGAGTGAGCGGGTCGGGTTAGGGAGATGGGCCGGGGCTTGGACTTGGGCCAGGAAAATAAATAAATGAGGGATAGAGAGGAAGTGGGCTGGGCTGAGGGAAAAATAAGAAAAAGAAAATGGAAATAGGGTTAGGGTTTTAAAATAAACCAAATAATTATAAATATAAATAAACAAATTTGTAAGCAACACTTTATATAAATACGGATATTAGCGTACAAAAGAACTGGGTATTACATCATACCACCCTTACAAAAATTTCGTTCTCGAGATTTAAAATAAACAATAATCTATAAATTAATATGCAAAAAGCCACAAAATCAAGTATTAACATATAGTGATTTACTTAAAAGCAGCTAGATAAAATCCAAGGTCTATATAAATATACAAAATAACGCAACTAAAAGAACATGCCTAAATAAGCACAAGGTAGGACCATCTATAATGATAAACTATATGCATAATACCAGAAAATAAAATAACAATAACAAACAATAGTGAAAGATTTGCCAATAGGCCAACATATTTTAGAATAAATATATCGATCAATCAATTTAAAATAACTTGAGAAACTCATATGGTGAAATAAGAGAATAGTATGTGCGGCATATATTTGCGCTATTGAAAATATGACGAATAGTAAAGTATTCAGAATAAGTAAAACGGAAGTAGTTAATAACACGCAAGAAAAAAAAATTTGATAGACACAAAATAACGAAAACTGGATTTCAAATAGCAATGTCACTGAATGTAATCATAGTAATAGGAGATAGCACTAAAAATGTATAGGGGCTAGCCAGGATATGGATTATAGTAGAATACGGCCCATTCAAAAAGGTCAGAAAGTGGTACTCTTAATCTGAATGTTGAAGAGGCTGGGGTTAGGTCAGTACAAGGTGCAAGGGTGAATAGTAATGAATCTCAGAAGGGAAAGAAATTTATTGGGGAGAGAAAACAGTCAATGCATCACGCGAATCAACACTCAAAAGATAAGCGAACTCAAAAACTTTATTATTATTCCAGAAGATTTCAAGCAAGGCATTCTCGAAAGACGAAAGGTGGCCTTAAACTATACATAGATTTATTTGGCCAGAGGAAACAAAAGATGAATCACGTCAGTCGCGGTTATGGAAGTTCAGCAGGTTACGGTAAGCTCGCGTGTTAAGATAGGGGCGTCCATTTCCATAGTGCCTCACAGGGATTGCCACTGGAGGTTCTTCTGCCACGGGGTCTTCTCCTCCCGGTCCTTCTCCTCGGCTGGAGTTTCTTCATCGTGGTATGCTTCCACGTAATTCACTTCTTCTGGATCTTCTCCTACGGAATTTCCTTCCACTGGATTCTCCTCAGGGTCTTCCTCTCCTGGATTTTCTTATATCGGGTCCTCCTCGGGATCTTCCTCTATCGGGTCCTCTTTGGAGTCCTCTTTCTCGTTGTCCGGGTCGCTGATCATGTCGACTTCTGGGGCTGCGACTCCCTTGTCCTTGGAATCGCTGTTTCCGAAAATAACCTGTGGGCCATTGATCTCGTCATCTGAACTCACCAGCATGCAGTCCAAGGAAACGCATGACCGTGTGTCCTCATTTAGAGACGGCGCTGCTCCAGGGTGGGCCATGACCTGAAAAGAAAGAGTCATGATCAGACAGTGGAACACACTAAGAAAATAACCAATGATACGGAGCACAAGGAAAATATACGGTAGGTAAGGACCGAAAAATCAAAATTTAGAATACTGATGCAATAAGCAGTATAAGGAAAATGAGTGGCAAGGGGACGATACATACATCACAACTCAAAATTTTATTGCATTCAAACTAAAAAGTTCAACGGATACAAGATTTTAAATGAAAAGAAACATTTACAAAAGAGTGACAATATATATTTTTTTCATTGAAAGCAGAAAAGATGATAATTCTTCGTTGATATCTAAACCGCTGCATTCTCGTCAAGCGAGTAGAATCCTGCGCTGGGTCCGTACTATTCTCGAAACTCGAACTACGAAATAACCAAGTCACTTAGTAGGAGTGGAGAGCGTGGATGAATCTCCTCCTTACAGCTCCTTCCTCCTAGGGCAACCATTGACAAGATGTTCGTCGGATCCACAAATCAAGCACTGCCCTTTGGCGCCGCGACAGTCTCTCTGAAAATGTCCTGGTCTCTTACAGTATCCACAATGTTGAGTTCTCCGCTGCTTCCGTTGCTGAGAAACAAATGGGTGCTTCATCTTCACATCTTTTCCTTGTTTAACAGGGATTCCCTTACGATTGGAGGCTTCTGCTGGCGCTTGAGCCATTTGCCTTCTTAGTCTTTCAGCTAAGAGATCGTTCGTTCGCTCCTGGGTTTCTTTCAAGCCTTGCAGTACACCTAGAATCTCGACGGTCTGACTTTGGGAAGTGGAGATAGAAGAAGAGTCGTTGGAAGACATGGTACTGAAACAACAATTTTAAGACGACATAAGGTATAAGAATCAGAATAAGATATAAAACGAAGCAAGAATAGGTGGTGAGTGAAACTCAATCGAGCGGGAATCAAGTGTAGAACTCCAAGTCACTCAAACAGAGTACAGTATTGTAATTATGCTGCAGTTCATAATTACAATCACATAACTCTACTAAGTCACCCAAAACTCTAGCGGATGGATCAAAATATGTAGCAGAACACACTACGTGAATCACGATCAAGGATAACAAGTTTACAATCTAGACCGAAGGATGTCTTAGATTGTCAAGCCCTACACGGAAACAGTAATCCCATTCTAAACCTGTCTCTGATACCAACAAAACTATGTCACGCCTCGCTTCCCAAAATACGGAATACAAGGGGTTGATAAGGCCAGCCATGCTCCTACGGTCGAGGAAACATCCTGCCGTAGTCACACTTCAGCTTCTAGCTTTATGTGGTAACCAGTAATCAATGCACAGTAATGAAAAATGCAGTCACTAAATCAAAACAGATACAAAAACTAATCAGATAGAGATCATGGAAAGATAGCGCTGAGTCGTTGATCTAGATGTCCACAATATCCTCGTGGTACGTCAGGTTCTGATCCAAGCTAAATCCACTTCACTCTGAGCATGCATACTCAGGTCGTCAGAGCGACACAATAGCAATATATATACACATATGTAAACACGTGCAATGATGATGAATATGAAGCAGTAAATATGGAGTGATGACATGAGCATAAAATAATCAGTACAGGTAAACAGTTAAGCAGGTATATCGAATCAGTAAGCAATGCATGTCAATGTCACTAACCCTATCAGTCTCAAAGTCTCACTGTTTAGGTTGCTAAACCTATCGTCAGTCCAAGTGTGAGAGTCAACTACGCAGGAGTATCCTCCACCCAAAGATAGGGCCCCAGGGGCAAGGGAACACAGGCTCGAAACACGCACGATAATAATCAGTAACTCCATCCATACAACTCCCAAAATCACGATATAAGCCGGCAATGGGACTTCCGAGATTCTGTTGAACTCACACTCAAACTACCCCACACCCCGTGGTCTACATCAAACCCCAACCATAAACCCAAATACTAGTCGGTCCATGACAAGTCTACGCGAGAACTGAAGACAGGATCTCCATCAAGCATGTCTCGACAGGTACCCAAGACAAATGGACAGTGTTTGGTACCTTACCTATGACACTAATATAAGTGCTCCATAACCGTCCCATTCCAGTTATAGTTACACTTATATATGTCCCATAGACGTCGACAATGCAATAAATCAACCGGGTCCGCTGATTGTGTACAAGTACGTGTCACTTTCATTTATTCATTCACACTTTATCACTACGTACTTGCCACAATCAGAACACTAATACCTAACACTGGGTAATGCACACGATCAAGGTTACCAATGCAATGATATCTACATGATATGATGAGAATACAATAATTACGATATGAATAGAATATCATCAGTCAGTGTCGTACCACTTGAATAATTTACTATAAATCATGCATATAGAATTGAGCAAAACAATGTAAAAGGGATAAGTAACATGCTTAAGTATCTATCCGTTAAAATTAGTTTCGCGCCAATCGGGTTTCAGGTTTGCTAGATACAACCATTTCAATTTAAGTGTTCACTACTGGAAATCCGATTTCAGAATTGGAAGTCCATTTCGTAACACATTTTACTCCCAGTTGGGATCGTAATTAGGCGACGCTATAGTTGAACAATATTTAGGGATATCAGTTAGATTTCCAACTCAATTAGAGGATCAGTAATCTTCATGGCGTACCGGAAGTTATGCATTGTAAAATGAAGGGGTATATGTTCTGTCCCTGCTTGGGACAGCTATATGTTATGTTGATTTAAAATGTAATTTAAATAGTAAATGACAGTAAAAACAAATGAAACCACTTTCAATGGTTAGCTAACAGATTTATCTTCGCTGTGGTATAGGTTTCCACATCATGTCATTCTCATACAGCAGAGTGAAAGTATTACAAAACTAGAATCGACAGCCAGTGCCGCTCTGGACTGCAATCCAGAGTCGTACTATGAACCAGTTTCCGTCACCTTTTTAGTGTAGAAACATATTAAAACTCTTATGGGGTTCTAGGTCGTCGAGTCGGCTTCGATATGAGCCCTTGAACGCAACATTCTGATTTGTAATCAATTAACTGTGATTTTTACAAGATTCGGGTACGGGAAAATTCCAGTTTTAACGGGTCTTAATTGGAAAGACCTATCACGTCATTAGAGATCGTATTTTCCAGCCAAATCATAAAACTACGTTCGTTATCACTCAGGCCATCATATGTGATTTGTTTCCGTCAATTTAACGGGGGTTTTCCATTCGTGTTTTGCATCGAACACTTGCATTCTATTAGTTCGCACGAAAAGTATATATATATTATTCACTGGAAATTTAATTGATGTAGCTAATATTTAGTATGAAGCAAGTTTTACACTTGCCTGACGACGCGTTGACGACGGTACGGCAGCGGCGCGATCGCGACACATGCGCGGCACGGCAAATCGACTTGGCTCGAGTTCGAGTCTCGGCAGCGGCGGCTTGGATGGTGGTTCTTGACGGCGAGGGTGGTGGTGGTCGCCGGCGACAGGGGAGGAACTCGGTGGGTTCGTCGGTGGCAGCAGGGAGGAACTCAGGTGCAAGCTAGAGCTTGGTGGCAGGGTTTGCTTTGGAGATGGGAGGCTGACCTAGAGCTGCAGCCAGGGGTGGGCGGAGCTAAGTTGGAGGGGAGCTCGCGGTGGAGGAAGGCAATTGACGGTGTCGTTGAGAGAGGAGCGGGAGCTCCTAGTTTTAGGTATTTATCTGAAATATTGATTATTTGAAGTTCATGGTATTTTAGTGTAAATTTATTCTTGTGATTTTTTAGAAAAAGGTGAAAAATTTATATCATAATAAAATAGATATTTAAATGATAAATATACATATGTTTATACAAAAATAATTTTAATAAATATTTTATTTTCCAAAAATCTCATTTTCTTAAGATATCGTATTTTAAACCTTTCAAGACCGAATGCTCCTTGCGGAGGTCTGAATCTCGCACTACTAGCCCGAGGGTGCGCGATAAAATGCACGATCCCGAACGGGTTCCCCAAACATGGGTTGTAGCGGCGCTTTGCAAAGATTGTAAAATACCAATCCTTTAGAAAACGGTTTTGTAATGTAAAAGGTATTTATTTGCAAAGGTGTGAATTTCCGTATTTTAAATTCTAGGGTTTCCTAAGCCAACTAGCTTATTTCTAAATGGTCTAAACGACAAGTCGTTAGAAGTCTCAAATCGCTTCTTCACCGCCAATTGTGGCCAGGTAAGTACAAGTGAGGAAGGAGGGATTCGCTCACGAATCGTGAGACGAGCCTTTTAAAGTTACCTAAGCTCACTTGCCTAGCCTAGACACCACAAACTCAGGTTTAGATAAACGATCGATGTCCACAACTTATCGTGTTTACCTAATAAGAGGTATTTATTTAAAAGTGTATCAAATCTAAAACTTTTAAGAATGGTTTTATTAAGAATATGGTATTTAAATGAAAGTTTCGTTTTATCGTATTCTAAGTTTTTGATGATGTCGTTTAAGGTTGTATTTGCGTGTGTGTGGAGATAGGTCATTATCTCGTGCTCTACTTTAAATGTATAGCAAAGTTAAGGGGTTAAATGTGAAATCGAAATATGATGGTATTAAAGTGAATCATATACGATAGATTGGAAAGGTTATCATTTCATGTGAGAAAACTTGTTCAAATTGATTTTTAAAAGTTTAATAGTCAAGATAAAGATGTTTAAGCATGATTGAATTGATTATAAGTGAAATTTTATAGAAAACCGAATCGGAAATCGGATTTGTTCCGATTCCGTCGGGTTTCGTAGTTTCGTATTTTAGAGAAATAGAAAGGGGGATAGAATGGGACTTACGGATTTCGATCTATACTAAGGAGTGTAGGGGAACTAAGGGAGTTGCCGAGGCGTTGCTTCGTCGCCGGTTGTTTCTAAAAACGTCGCCGGAATTCCCGTCGGAATTTCGTCGGGGCTTCGCCGCAAACTTGTTTTCAAAGCACACACTTCTTAGAAAATTTTGAGAGAGTGAGCCTAGGGTTTTGGGGGTGAGAGGGTAGTGTGTAGAGTTGGTATTTATAGGGTTAGGCTAGAGTTAGGGTAGATAAAAAGTTAAAAAAAAATGTGATAAAATGTAATAAAAATGTATTAAAAGTGGAGTAATTGGGGTTTTTAAAGAGCTCTAGAAGTGGTCTGAGGCTGAAATTTTGCAGGTGCATAGGGAATATGAAAAGACACAATTTTCATGTTGTAGCCATCGCCGGAATCGGCCGACTCGGGGGTGACTCGGCCGTGACTCGGTCGGAGCACTGAGTCGGCCGAGTCGAGGCCAAGTCGGCCGATTCCTGGCCGAGTCCGGCGGCCAGTATCCCTCCCGACGGTTCATCTAACTCCTGCAAGTGTTACATCTTTGGGTGTAGTGGGGGTTTTTGTGAGATATGCACGTGTAAACTCTTGGTATTCTAAAGGTTTTAAAAAAAATCAATATAAAAAATAATGTAGGGTATGGAATTTGAACTCTGGTGGCTTGGTTCAGCAGTGCAAGGTATTACCAATGAGCTACAAGCTCCTTCTTATAATTATTGTGGTATTTAATTACTTAAAATGATAGCAGCAAGAATAAATACTCCTAGTATATATTAAATTTAAAGTAATTTCTTGTACACTAAAAATGGAGTTATTGCATTCTTGTAGCTTGTAATTAAAAACAAAATAATTACCTATATCTTGTGCTTAGGCTAAAATACCCCTTTGTGAATTTTTGAAAAAAAATATTTGAAACATTTTGTATAGGAAATTTAAGGTTGTTACAGAAGGCAATCGACGGTGTCGTTGACCAACGATGGTGAGGGTGGTGGTCGTTGGTGTCGGCGCTTGATGGCGAGGCAAGGTGGTCGTCCTGGGAGCTTTGTGGAGCTAGAGGTCGACTAGGCTGCAAATGGGGAGTACGGAGGAGCGGGTGGTGGTCGCGGTGATGGCTGGGGTGTGACTGGTAGTGGGACTCGTCTGCGAAGGAGTTGCGTCGATGCGTGGTGGCTCCGGCGGCGGTGAGCAGTGGCCTCGTAGGGTTGTTGTGGGTCTCGTCAAGGGTTAAGGGGTTCTCATCGGAGATGAAGGGGGTTGCAGAGGAGGAGGTGGAGGTTGAGGAGGAAGGTAAGAGAAGCAGGTCGCTGGAGAAGGTGGCCGGTGACGGTCGGTGATGCAGGTTCTTACGTGGGGAATGAGGAGGAAGAAGTGGGGGGAAAGAGAGAGAGAGAGAGAGGAGAGAGGCGTGAGAAGGAGGAGGGAGCGAGGGTGAAGGGAGAGAGCCGTTGAGAGAGGAGCGGGTCGTGGGGGTAGCGCAAGAGGTGGGGTCGCGGGGGTAGTTGGCATGGGTCACGGCGACGCGGGGGAGAAGGGAAGGGAACGGGAAAAGAAAGGAAGCAGGAAGAAAGGGAGTGAGCGGGTCGGGTTGGGGAGATGGGCCGGGGCTTGGGCTTGGGCCAGAAAAATAAATAAATGAGGGATAGAGAGGAAGTGGGCTGGACTGAGGGAAAAATAAGAAAAAGAAAATGGAAATAGGGTTAGGATTTTAAAATAAACTAAATAATTATAAATATAAATAAACAAATTTGTAGGCAATATTTTATATAAATACGGATATTGGCGTACAAAAGAACTGAGTATTACAAAGATGCAAGCTTTTTCATAAAAGATAAATGAACAACATATATAAAAATATATTGGATTTATGTAAAATATAAAACCAAATAAAAAACCTTATTCAATAAAGATTCTAGATTAGTGTAATCCTGCTTAGCATGTGCAACAACCGCCTTCATATCGTATGAAAAAATTATAAAATGAGAAAATGTAAATTAAATACCGAATCTTTTATAAGAACAATGTGAACTTTTCAATAATAAAAAATATATAAATAAATAATTACTTGAAATTAAAAAGAACTTTTTATTGATCATATGTAAAAAAAGGAAAGACACAGGAGAAATGAGGGATGTTTATATAGCATATGAGTTTGTTGGAATAAACAAAACATAACTTGTAAATATATTTTAGATATAGCAAAATATATAAACTAAATGTTATGTAAACTAAAAAATTCAAATAAACTAATATTATTAAAATTTATCTCTAATTTTAAAAGATTCAAAAATAAAAATTTATTTTGATCATAACTTAAGGATAAAATAAAATGAATTTACGTTTAAGAGTACTATACATATAAATATAGATGTAGATAAGTGTAGAAATAGATAGATTATAGATAAGAGAACATAAAAAAATCTAGAGTTATTTATTAAAAAAAACTTGAAAAAAAAAATTGTAATTAAATCATGGTTTGCTTTTTATATATGCATAATAAAAATAAAAGATAAAAATCTTAACTAATACGTCAATTTATATTTAAATAAAGTACATTATAAAAATAAAGTCCCAGTTTGAATTTTAAATCGAAACGACTGATATGTACCTTATACATTGAAACGATTGATATGATATCTTATACATTATTATATTCAACCAACTGCAAAGCAGCTTTGAAGAAAATAATTTAGTTGGAATATGACAGGCCGAAAATTAGACTAATCTGTTTATAAAAGTAGTAAGTATAGGTGTAATATCATACGACTAGATAAATGTTTTCACATGCTACACACAGGAATCGATAAAGCATTTATTTGAAAACAAAATTGATAATTGCATATGTGCCATGGTTAAAATTTAAAAAGTTCTATATCTTTAAAATTCACATATATTTATTTCCAAATGATTGGGTTGTTTTGAAAAATACTCCTTCTAGCTAAAAAAGAAATGATATGACTCATAAAGATTTTCTAAAATTATGTTTCTTACTTTAATAAATCTTATATTTAAATTTGTTATAGTAAAGATATTTTATTTATGTGGAGGTTGTTTTGGCGTCGGTTTCTTAATTCTTTCATCATGAGCTCCCTATTTATTTTTCCTGTAACTCCCACCATAAAGTTCTCTGTTGGTAGTGCTGGCGCACATTTATATATAATGTCTTCCCCTGTCATCATAATCCTTCAACTTGGCCTTCGATGTTTTACTGCCCAAGAGTTTTTAAGATGCAAAAACTTTGGTTTTGACCATTACGCCCCTAAACATAGAAAATGAGAAACGCAGTGATTTACCTTAACCATGGGCCATGATCATGGAGGCCTCACACTAGTCCTTGATCAGGATCTTGCGGATGCGATGCACATATGCTTGCTGAATTTAGATGTGTGAAATAAGGGTCGCTAGGCCTGCGTTATTCTAGGACTAATAACCTACGTTCCATACACCTGGTGAAACGGAGAGTGGTCCTTTATGGTTTAAGTTAAGAGGGACCCGCCCCATCCCTTTTGTGTCGACGGTGAGGAAACATGAACCCGTTTAATCGTGACAATTGTTAACGAAAGATTATTTTTAAAGATAAAAACAAGGCTAATTTTCTCTGCAATTCAAGGGACCTGATAAAAGTTTTGGAGTGGGAGGCAAGGAATAGAATTGGACTGGGTATTTTTTGGAACGGGTCTCATTTGAATATTTCTCACTCTACACCCACAACCACGCAAACGGGTGTACATCAATTATTGAAGAAAATTTCTTCTTCCTCCTTTTTTTATTTCCTTTTCCATTTCCCATTTCCCATTTTTATTCAATGTGAATGAGTAAGATGGATGGGGACCATCCATCTCCTATAAGAGAGAGATAATTTATCTTGATATCGTTGGTTGGAAATTTACTTCCGGTTTTGAGTCGTTTGACTCACTAAACAGATTTTGGCGCCACATTTGTTTCTTAAATAAAAAAATACGATCCTTACGGGAATTAAACCGGCAGCCTTTTATTTTGAAACGGAAAGTTATACCAACCGTCATCTTATTGAGAAAGAAAGCAGATGCGCCAACCTTAGCCCATTCTTTTAAGTCTATTTTATGCTTTTTTGAATTTACTTTGTGGCACTTGCAAGCATCGCGTTTCCTATATATAAAGACCGCATCAAACCTGCAACATTTTTTAAGTTTACGATGCTCATGTTTTTGTAATAAAGGTCGGACGAGGAGGCCAACTCAAAATGCTATAAAAAAAATAAAGTTCTTACAATTCAGAACAATATTTACACGGTCGATTAATGGTGCAACGGAATCACAGATTAGAGAATAATAGGAATAGCGCATAACACCATTGTTCAAATTTCAATTATTTTCCAAACCATACCCATAGATAATTTAATGCCCATCAAAATCATATCTTTTAAATACTCTAAAATTACATTTAAAAATTTCTTCTACCATTTGAAATCACTTGTTCTAAGAAGCCATAACATTTATAATTTTTTTTCTTTCCTCAAATAATTAAAAGCTATCAATTTCTGGGTTTAACGCAAAAAAACGAAGAACAAATTACCGTATACATATGAGAAAATTCATGATTGTAAGTCACTATATTTTGGAAGCTGTATATGCAAAGTGGCAAAAAAAATCATCGTGTTTTTCTCTTTCGATAGGCATCATGAGACATTCAGAAAGACGGTCATATGATCGGATTTTGTGCTGTACAATTAGAAATACGGCGGTTGCAAATTATGAAAATTACATTAAAGCATGATATAGTTATATATTTATCTAAGAGAATAAACATCAATTTTAAGGGATTTTAACACAGAATGGAAAAAAGGTGGTGCTTAAAAACTTGAAAAATACCACGAATGACCATAATTTTAAATTAAAAAATAAGCTATGTTTGAATATTGGCATCAGAAAATTCTTTTACATGCAATTAATTTCTCTAGAAGTGGCGAAAAAAGGTCAATTTGATAATTGATAGAGATTTTTTAATTATCTAGCAATTTCGTCATTAATAATTTGGTAAATTGTTAAAAAACCCAAGCACTTTTTTCGGTTGTCAAAAACCCCTCGGCTTCGAAAAGTCAGTCAAAACCGTCCTAAAAAGTTTTTAATTGTCAAAAAAACCCTTATCTGTGATATCTAATAGTTGCCTGCTATATCTAATTTTCTGCGATGTCCAAATAGTAGCCAACGATATCTAAGCAGTTCCATGTGATATCTAAACCATTTCCTATTATATCTAAATAGTTTGTATGCATTGGTTAGATATAGCGAGATATTATGTAGATACGGCAGGAAAAATTTCTAAAAGGTTTTCGACTGCTGTTTCTAGCCCAGGGGGTTTTTAACAGAAAAAAAGTGCTGGGTTTTTTTATGACAATCTACCCTTAATAATTTATTCCTGTTGCATGAGCTGCCAACTTTGACCATTACTCATAATTCTCAATGGCGTTAAAGCTGTTAATTGAGGGTGCTTATTAAAAGCATGATGATATGACAGCCATTTAGTTTAGGTAAAATTGTTTTGGGGACCAACTGCTTATCTCGATTTATTTTAAAACCCATGAAAGTTTCAAAATTAAGAAAAAAAAGTCGGAAAGTAAGTTAAAACCAAGTCTTCATTTGTATAAGCATTTGTGTGTGTATTGCCTATAACACCCTTTTAAAATTTCCATCAAATTGTGTTATGATCTAATTATTCAAGTTATATTATGATAAATAGTGCTATGATCTGATAACTAATGTTATGATTCGATAAATCATGTTATGCAGCTTGAATAAATAATGTTACTAAAGTTAAAATGCGTATAACTTAAGAAAGGGTAAAGCTGGTAATTTTGGAAAGAATATCTCAATTAGAATACGTGTGGTCTTGAAATGTGTGTCTTTTCTGAGCATCGGATTTTATTTTAAAATTTTTGAAAATACATGGTTTTAAAAATAAGACCAGCCCCAGAAAACTATTTTTCTAACTATTTTAATGTTGCATTATTCTTACTCAATTTTACAAGGTTTCCACTGTCCTGATGCTGCAGGTTTCTTTCTTGAACTTGTTGATTAAGGGTTCAACTTCCATAAATTATTCCCAAAAATGTCGCCATCGTATGGAAATTGCAAGATATATATTTTAGATCACCATCACATTTTGTTATGGGATGGGATGATTCTTTATATATGACTTAATATCTACATAAAAAAATAATGAAAGGTTAAGGCCTTGCTTCCACCCTAAAAAAAAAAAAAGCTAAAAAATATCTACATAAAACATAAAAAAAGGATGATGAATTGCATAATACATACACGCAAATATGTTTTAATCACCGTTTTGTCGAATTTTCTTAGAATGGCTATTGATTTAGGATATGTTTCCATAATCATATCTTTCTGATTGAGAAAAAAAAAGGCTTAGGATTCAAAAGCTCTATAATATTAAAAGAGAAAAATACAAATAGCATGACAATTGCAAAAAACTAAATTCTCTGGAAAAAAATTTGTTGGGATACTGATGGAGGTCTTGATCTCCTTCAGATGTTGTCTTTCGTTGATCTACTGCGAGCGTTGACGAATGGCTGAGATTGGATTTGAGGGTTGCCTCTTGATGCGTGTGGATCTCAGTGGGCTTGATTTGGAATGAAGCCGAGCTACCTGCAAGGAAGTCCCGGGGTAGTTGTACCACTGTGGACCCTCCGACGATTAAGTTAGTCGAGGTATTTGGGCAGAGTGGCGGCCTATTGGATAGAATTGCCTTACCTGAGTCGTCTGAGAGGGGGTTTATGTAGTGGCAGGCATGGGCTGGCGGGCGTGAGATTTACGCCGGCTGTTACGCCTATGGAGTTGCGCCCGCGCGAATGGCGGGATCCTCCATTAATAGCGAGATACATCCGTTAATGGGGGAACGCGATGGCGTGGGACGCAGGATCGTGGGGCGGCGGATATCTCGCGTGTGGCGAGATTCACGGGGCCATGTCCGGGACGCTTGCGATCTGCGCTCTGGGTTGGTCATTGAGACCGAGGAAGCTGAGCTCGGCGGGAGGCTCGGAGGTGAGCGGGAGGCCGAGCGAGTTTGGTTCTGTGATAGCTCGAAGGCGAGTTTGGAGGGGGGGGGGTTGAGGAGGCCCAGCGTGCAGGAGGGCTCGGAGGTGAGCCAATGGTTGTTTGTAGGACGAGCACATGAGTGTTCTGGGAGGTCATCGAAGGTCGAGAACATCCTCGGGTCGAAGGCCCGGGATATGCCTCCAATGTACCGTTCTTGCTCATTTCCCATAAGCCTTGGGACACGTCTTCTGCCACGTGTCATGATCTGGGGAGTTTTCGGTACCGAGCATCATCAGATACATATGCCAATCATTGCTTAATATTTGCTTCCGTGCATTACACGTGTTCGGAACTATTATATAAAAAGGATGTATTATTTTTTCTACAGTCACAAGCAATATAAAATTTGATATTATTTTTCTATTGAGAAGTCATACAATAAGCTATTATTGACAGATATTACTTAAATGCAATCCTCCCTCGCGCGCTCTCTCCGGTAGGGGGTGCAGGAGGAGGCCGCCGGCAGGGGAGTGAGGCACTGGTTAGGGTTAGGGTTTAGTTAAGGTTAGATGTAGGAGCTGAGGAAGATAAGTATTTTTGGAATTTTTTTTTAAAAATTTTAATGATGTGGCAAATATGTTGATGTGGCGTAGACGTGGCGATAAAAGTGCGGACTTGTTACCGTTAAGTTTGACAGCCATTCATAGTTTAAAAGTATTTGGCAGTTAGTAACCAAACAGTGACACTATCTGGCGTTTTTTTTGATTTAAGGCTAATTCCTTTTTGGATAAAGCATTGAAGGGTAACTTGGGCATTATAGTAGAAAGACAAACAAAGGCAATGGCATTTTGGGTATAAAAGCAAAACCAACCTCAAAGTCTCATCTATTTAAGCAAAGAAGATTCTTCCTCCTTGGAGTTCAACCGGGGCCCACAGACTGTGGGTCCCACTACTCACTTCACCCATTTTTTGACTAACATAATACAAAATAACTCCAAAGTTGAAACGGAAAGCATTTAATAATGCCCTAAAAAAGGAAGAAGAAAACCCCCTTCATTTCTTCCCATTTTCTCTTCTCCCAATCACGAAATCCCTTGTATATAAATAAACAAAAACAAAACAAAAATCCCTGCCAAAAAGAAGCGCTTGTATCTTCATATGGGCTGCTTAACTTGCGTGGGTTTTTGATCATGGTGAGACTTTGTTTCAATCGCAAAGTTGATATTTTTATTTGTTGGCGATTTTATTTCTTTGTTGTTTTGGTCTTATGAGCCATTCTATTCAATGCCCTTTTCTGGGGTTCGTTTGTTTCAAGGAATATGAAGCTATACAAATTTGTAAGCGTTTTTGTCTTTTATTTTTCTGTAGACCCTTTTCTTCAAATAATTTAATAATTGTATTTGGGGCGATTCTTTTTTTTTTTTTTTTGTTGCTTGGGGATTGATTTTGTTGTTTTGTTTTGGTTGCGGGTTAGGGAAAAAACGAGTAAACCAATTTAAACAATATGGAAACTAGTTGAATAGATGCCTCCACTTTGCTCATTTATCAGAATTTCATCTGAAATTCATTGAAGATGGATATACCTGTAAGTTTTTATTTATTAAGGCATAAAAATTCCATGTGCTCATTTTCTAAAATTCCTTCACCCTAGTCATATTTAAATTCAATGGTTTTTTAATAAATTTTTTAAACTGGGTTTTTTGGTTAAGTTATTTGAGAAGAAGCCATCATGTCATAAACAATTTGCCCCTATCGATAATTGTTTATTACATGCTTGGAGATGGAATTTTTGACTTGGTAAGAGGGTAAAATCGGATACCGAATTGATATATGTATTTATTTGACCAAACCAATTCTGAAAATACCAATCCTTAGTTTTGAATAGTCTAAATTAAGACTTTACTTGACAATAACTATAATCAAGACAGAAATACTTGTGCCTGTTTACACAGAGTTCGTGACAATTGTGCAATACAGTAAGATAAATATGCTATTTAATCCAAATATCAACTTACTTTTAGAAATTATCATGGTTCGGATCAAATTACATATGATTTTCTTGTTTGATTGTATGTATAATCACCTCCTTTTGATATATTTGACAGGGTACTCTATTTACTGATCCCCATAGCAGGCGATTCTGCTTCTGCAACTTATTGCCTGCAGCTGCTTTACTATCTATTCTTTTTATCTTTGGAACCGCTCTTGTAACTTTAGATTATAAGGAGGTAAGGGGTTCAATATGCATTACATTTTCACATCTATAGTTTTGTAATTGCATATATTTTACTTGCAGTTTATCGATTGTCTTTAATAGTAAAATCTTAGGGTAGAATGTTGCCCCCGCTGGCCCCTTTCAAGATTTTACTATCTAGAGGCATAAGCGTCTTTCCTTCACTACAAATCAAGCTAATATAATTTATGGCATCTTAATATTTTGTCTATATGTTTTTTATGGTGCTTGTGCCTGTGATGCTCAATTATGTCACCATTTGTTCTTCTCTGTGTATCTACACCGACTTATATATGTAGAAAATATGCACATACTTTATCCCAGCAACAACCACCGCCACCAAATTCTTGGGTTTGACTAAATGAACCCTTTTACGTTATTCAGCTTTGTTTAGAACTATCTTGTTGATACATACTAACTAACTTGTCTTTTTTTAACTGCCTCAATAAATGCTTGTTTAGGCCTACCTGGCGCACTTATCAGCTGTTGTTGTAATGGTTCCAGTATTGAATGGTAAGCTTATTGGAGACAATTAGTAGAGGTTATGGGATGCATAGTTAGGTAACGCGGTGAATGTTTGAGAGATTACCTCCTAATAATGGAGAGTTAGGAAGAAATGATTGCAATCTCCAGTGCACAAGATGGAGAGAGGGATTAGGCTAGGGTCTTATTGACCCTATCCATTTTCTCAAGAAATAAAAATGGATGGAGATTCCTCACCGGGTGAAAATAATCTCATGGGTTAGTGGGAGACTAGTGTTCTTAGTTCATGTATTCAGTATATCATGTTTTGAGGTAAGTCATGCAATTGTTTGATGCAAAAGGGATAGGTATTTTCGTAGAGGATAACCTTATCTATCACATGAGAGGTTAACTGCAAATTGAAATATCATCAGGGCCAGGGTATTTTGAACCTTAAAAAATGTATTGCAACCTTGATTGCTAGGTAGCTATTGGTATCAATTATGAAGCACCCTTATAACTAATGAAAGCCCTGCTATTATGGACTGGCATATTCATTGAGTGCGAGGACAAGTTGTGCCGGTCCATTGTTTATTGATATTACTAGTTTTATGCATGTGTGCCATGCACGTGAAGAATTGATGAAGTCATTATAATTTAAAAGATTTGCTTTCTATTCTTAGAATAATAGTTGTATGATTTATAACGATTTGTTAAATTTTGATATATTTATAAAAAATAAAAAATATCCTAAATATTAGTTTTGACGAGAAAAGAAAATGCAACGGAAAAAATTATAATTATTTTTGTGAAACGATATCGATAACAAACTTATTTATTTTGATTGAGTTTTTACAAATAAATTATAGTGGTAGTCTAATTGATTAATATGATAAATAGTTGGCTAAATTTCAACTTGATACCATGAACTTTATCTAGTTTCTCCCAACCTATCACAAACTTCTAAAATTATGCTAAGTCACCACAAACTTCCATTTGTATCATAAAACTCCCTAACAAGGCTAATATAAGTTTAACAAAAAGTTAAAATGACCACTAAAATTATTGGCACAAATTAAAATATATTGTTAGAAAAATAAAATGTTAAATTATGATAATATTAGTTTATGATAATATTATATGATATTATTAGCCAATTTTTTTGCTTAAGATTTATTATATATTTTTTGTCTAGGAAGTATTTTAAGTATTGTTAGTTAAGATAATAAAGTTTTTTAAAAAATATTCAAAATACCCAACTTATTAAATTTTTAAAACTTAAAAATTCCTATAAAAACTTTTAAAAACCTATATTATTTTAACTTATTCTTTTAAAAAAACCTTATCAAATATTTGTCATAATTGATTGAGAAAATAAAAATGTTATCATTGTATATTTTTATATCCTAATTACCAAAAATTTCAGCTTATAAAAATGGTATAGATAGGTAGTGATAATAGTTTGATAAAAGGTAATATCAGTTAACATAAAATCGATTTAGTTTTTTGATGACCCATTTTATAAGAAGAAATATGAGATATTTAATAGATTTAAGGAAGAAATACAAAATATGAAGATTAAAAAGAACGCTTTTAAAATAAAAGGAAATTTGATGAGGGATATTAAAAAAACCCTAAATAAAATCTCAACTAACTTAATATATTTTAATTAACTACTCTACAAAAATAAATTTTGATTTTAATTTTAAATTTAAATAGTTGATATGATAAGTTACATATGATAATTTCAAATTGATTGCAGTTTTTTTTATAGAAAAATAATATTAATTGAGATGTGAAATTAGTTCAGAGGGAGTTGAACTATTCTCTTCGAAGAGTAGAGAGAATCTCCTCATATATTTCTTACATCCAACTTGATCTAGTGGTGGAAAATATAGGATGATGTCATCACCATTTATTGTGGGATTTCATTACTGTCTTTATATATCGAACTATTAAATCACAAATCCAACAGTAAAAAAACATGCGAGCAAGAGATTTCCTTTCTTTCTAGAAATAGAATAGTCCAACTCTTAGTTAAGATAAGACAGATCAAAATTTTCATCAATTTACTTATAAGAGTAGTATATATAGATACATATAGATAACGCGTAAGAGGAGAGAAAAGATATTAAATAAAAGATTCAACTAATTATTGTTGAGCAAAGAGATTCAATTTATCATTAATATAATGGTTATCATTTATATATTCCTTGATCTACGAAGCATGGCCCGTACTTTAGACGATTTCATTTTGAAACACTTTTCCATGATATAGAATAATTTGAGAAAATTTAATAAGAGGAATAGACATATCATGAAATTAATTGAGGGAAAAAATAATGTCCTTCTCATGGCTCATGTATCTAAGCCTTCTTTTGCAACGGTCCTTCAATATTCATTAATTAGTTTTACAATGTTCTCATTAAAAGATTTGTGTTTTTTCAATTTGTCTTTTCAACATATTGTCATAAATTGGTTAGAGAAGTTCAAAAATCAACCCTTAATCACTCATTTGCCTCATTCGCGATAATTCTCCACTACATACAAATTAGCAAATCCCTACCATGCATATTCAAGGAACACATAAATGATACATCTGACTTGATAGAAAATACCATTTCTCGAGAGAACTAAGTATTTTAATGTTTATGGTAAAATATATAACTTTATAAGACAATATACAAATGTATATATTTTTATCCAAAATCATCAAGCGATTCAACATGAATTATTCACACCTGTGCTTTGGAAAAAATAAATATTAATTAATAAGTAATCTAATCTAATATAATAAAATGAAAAACAATAGAAAAAATATATTTATGAAAGAAAAAAGAAATTATTGGTTAAGCTTCATCTGCATTCATTGGATATCCTGACTTATGAATGATAAAAAAAATGAATGGTAAAAAATATGGCAAAAATGATATATTTCACTAATTGAGAGTAAAAAACACGAAAATATATCTTCTCGTAACCAATGATTAATTAGTGAAGCCCCATTTGGATTTACTCCAACTTTTCAGTTCTCGGAGCATGATTCGAAAATAAATGGATAAAAATTAGATGATAAATTATATTGGTTTCATAATGAAATTAAAGAAAATTATTTAAACAATAAAAATATCAAACCTAACGAGGATTGATTAGAGGATGCACATATGGATTTGATGAATTTATCAATCGGTGACAATAAATGCTAAATTTTACACATAAAATTAGCAAAAAGAAAGATATTCATTGAAATAATAGAAAGATCAAAATCTACTAATAACTTAAGTAGAACTTTATTTGGATTTTGATTCAATTTCATAGTTTCTGAAACCACAATAGAGAAGTTAATTCATTAAATTAGATAAATAATAAATTTACATATAAATTTAGAAATTTATTAACTATAAAATATCATGAAAAAAACAAAAGAGATTTAAACTAAAAATGAATTATTAGTGTAGATCTCTACACATTTGATCAGATCTCTAATTTCCTGTGAATGAATGAATTTAGACAAAAGAAACGATAAATGAGCTTAAAATTAAAATTAAAATATAAAATTAAAATATAAAATTAAAATATAAAATTAAATTCTAAAAATAATAATTAAAATATTAGAACATACCAGCAACCAAGTTTTGAGATTTTGGCTGAAACATCGATACGTGGTGGTTCCGTATCGGTTTCGGTGGAGATCGATGCGAAACCCAAAATTGATATGAAACCAACCATACAATTATATGGTTTCGGCCGAAACCTTTAAAATCTTATTTTTTATACCATTTTTACTTTTATTGTGATTATTGTAGGTCTTTGTTGTTAGAAAACCGCAAAAAAATGAACCCAAACCCTATATTAACACCAAGGTTGCATGGACACTTTCAACCAGTTGTCATATCCGTGTCCGATATGTATCGGATACCGACACTTGCACGTGTCGGCCGCGTTGTATATGTCATATACATATAGTATGTGTTCAATACATATTATATGCGTATAAAAATATTTGCAGTATGTTAGCGTATAACATGTTAGACTTGTTAATTTTTCCTTATTTTATATTGTCATAATAGTTTGATATCTTATCTATTTTTATAAGATGGTATATACAGTCGTGCCCCTATCTTATATTTTGGGATTTTGCCGTGTCGCCGTATCGCAACGTGCCATACCCGTGTCCATGCAATCTTGATTAATACTTATCTAAGTACACTTTTCAATATATTTTTTATCATGGCTGGATTTTTAAATACTAGGATCATTGTCTTATAATATAAAACCATAAATTTAAGTATTTAATATATCTACACTTATGCATGTTGTATTACCGTCGAAACCGAAATCCAAACTGAGATCATCGAAACTAGCCAAAACTCAGCAAAACTAATAAAATTATAAGAGACCGAAACCGAGTTCTTAAACCTTGCCTGCAACGATTAGTGAAGTCAATTCCTGAAATAAAAGATAAGAAGGAAAAGATATAAATTGAAAAATTATATAATGATTTTATCACAAGAGGAAAATTAATTTAATTATAGATTCAAAGCTGAGGACATCAGGAGGGGTATGTGAGTTTACATAGAAGAAAATATCAGGCTTTAATGGAGCATTGAAAAGGCATGGGAGAATGCAATGGTTGAATATGTTGCAAATTTTCATGCCAATTAAATCCTTTATTACTTAATTAATTTAGTAATACCATTCTTATATCCACTACATTTAATACCACAACAAGAAAAATGCATGTATATTGATTATTGCTCTAATGATTAATTTATAGGCTTGAGTTAATTAGCTTTTTGAATTCCAAAAATCAAGTATAACCGTCCTTAGGAATTTTGATAACCATGGCAGTTAAGTCTAGTTAATTATGTTTTTCTTTTTCGTTTTTCCTTTCAATTGGGAATTCGGCCATGCCTTTTTTGAATTCAATAATCATGCCATGCAATTATAAGTTGATAATTTCATATCATATTATTAATTGATTAATTGCATACCATATTATAATAATTGCAAGGTGCATTTAAGTAAATGATAATGGCATTGGTTTAATTATAGCAGAAAATCAATCTAGAGCAATTGAATGCTTGGATTTTGAAAGCTTATATATGTATATATGATAAATAGTTTTCTAAAATAGCTGGCAATAAATATATGCATCAATAAAAGAGAGGAAATTACAATAAATATTGAGAAACATATCAATGTTGTAACCACCCTAAACCCTAAACTTTACTTAGTCTTCTTTTGTCATCAAATAGCCTTTAAACCACACAAGAGTGCAA
Organism: Agapanthus africanus; assembly: GCA_030015575.1. Lineage (NCBI taxonomy): Eukaryota > Viridiplantae > Streptophyta > Magnoliopsida > Asparagales > Amaryllidaceae > Agapanthus > Agapanthus africanus. The sequence goes on along the minus strand of CM057349.1, from coordinate 399,588,468 downwards.
ATAGAAATAAAAAGTATAATTATAAATGGAGACTACCAAAACTTGAGTACTCATTTTCATTTAGTAGAGTACTTTAGATTATATTTGAAGGCATTAAGGGTATTAATTTTTTTCATTCAGAAAGGATCTTATAGTCAATGTGGAAGTAGGGGGCAAAAATTAGATCATGAAACCGACACCCATTGATGAAAATTATACGTACCGAACAAGGCAAGTGTCAGTTTGTTCAGACCGATTCCATATTTGGTATCCCAAATTAGAAGGATTTTGTTGTGATATTTTATTGAAATTATTTGAGGTCTTTTCATGTATACCCATTAAATTTATGATTCTTGACTCAGTAGGAAAAGAAAAGCAATCATCTATATATATAGAGGCTTAGAATCAACAAAATCTTAATGATCACAGACTCCAAATCTTTGAATACAGAGAACCTCACACTTCAGAAAATAAAAATCATATTCCTAGATGAATGGACGAAAACCTTTAAGATCAGAGGAAAATCACAATACCTTTATAATTTGAAGTGTGAAGAAATAGATGAGAAATAGAGTGGGAAGAAGAACATCTGCATCATTGTATCACTATCCACTTTTGAGATCAATGCATATTAAAATAGGTAGTATCCTATTCTCTTAAAGCCCCAACTGCGACGACGATGAGACATGTGCTTAACATTGAAAGATGTTTTAAGATTGGGCATCAGAATACCACATGCTCAACTCTGGTAACCAGAGCTCAGGTTGAAGACAGGGATGATGAGGAAGATAAAACGAGGATACACTAATAGGATCAACGACACTTGTAAGAAGACGTACATACCATCAGGTGGAAGACTTGGCACTATTAGACCCTTTGCACTATGCGTTACCAACATTGCGGCACTACATAATCTATAAAGGTATCTTGTAACATTTAACGAGACATGAAAGTCAACTGGTACTATCAAACGAGTAATTATGTACGACAACCATTGAACACCACTACCCCAAACTATAGCTAGTAGAGAAATACCAACATTCATAAACTATTAGGAGCGGTTAGTAGAGAATGCACATTTGAACCAGCACCATTTGAGGGCTCGTCATCTTTATTTCGAAATTAGTCGCACAATGAAGATAGTTCTTGAGTTCCAGAATCAATCAACATAGGACCATGATAACCTCCATAAAGATCTCCCGCCAATTCTTTATGTAGGGAGAAGTTCCCACTCTAGAATAAATATCTTAGGCCTAATGGGAAAATATATAATACGGAAAGCATGACATTGCCTGCTCTACTAATCATATGCAATTGAATCAAGAGAGGGCTAAAGAGAGGTGAGCACGAGGGGAGGAAGAAGAAAACATCTTCCCATTGCGATCACTATTTTACTTCTGGGGCCAATGCAAAGAAAAAGACCGGGATATTCTCTCCCTAACCTCAAACATCTGCAAGTGTCTATAGTTCCGTGATGATTCCAGGATCAATATCTCCTCTATGTATGGATCATCTGCATGGGTTGCTCAACTCTTCAAAGTTTTGAATCTTTAATGGAACTGTTAATTTGACTCCATATATTCTTTTCATATGTAAAACATCTATGAGGGAGAGGTTAGTTAATTTTCTTGTACATTTTTGTCCCACAACATACACAAATTACTCCTTGAGCTTTCGGTTTAGAGTGATTATCTAACAATGCTTACACAAATTAGGGATACAAATTGAAGGAACTTTCATTCCTTTGCTTGCTAGTTTGTACGTTTACAGGGAATGTTATTATATTCTCACAACTCTATTTGGTATGCTCAAGTCTACATTAAGAACGCGTTTGATTGCTCTTTTGGATATCGTGTCTTTATTTCCAAGTATTGTGAATTCTAACTGGTTGGGCCACAACAAATAGAATCGCCTATGAGATTATTTCATTGGGCAACTGGAAAGGAAGAACATGAATGCAGAAAAATTCTCTTAGATTCTGATACTAGATATCTTTGTACAACATGGAACACAATCCACCATGTATTTGGAAGAAAAAAAATCCCATTCCCAGACTATCTTTGAAATGCACGTTTTAATTCTCTAGTATCTTGTTACTATGGTCTCCTGGCGAACTCCTTGTACCCAATGCACTTGTTTCATGAAATGATGTGATTGCTCTAATTCCTTGACTTAATAAGTATTTACCTGACGCACCATTACTAACATCTCAATATTCAACGATGTTCTCATCATAAGGAGACTGAACAAGGTATTGATGGAAATGTGAGTGAGGGCTGATTCTAGAGATTTATCGTTGGAGTTTTTCTGAATCTGCTAGGAATAGTGTTGTTTAGTTGTAGCCTTTTTTGGGAGAATAAGTTTGGTTAAAGAATTATGTAATTCGTTTTGGGGTAGTGCTATCAGCTCAACCAGTAAGCAGCTCTTTGGAGTTTGGAGTATCTTGTTTGTGTTGATTGCGGGGCACAGGCCAACCTAATCAATCCGTTCCCTCTTCTTTGATTTCGTTCATTATATTATAGTTCTATAAGAGATCCATCATTTCTTTCATTTTTTAATGAACAAGTGAGAATTATGCGCCTCTGGTTTCTTCATTTAGCTCTTCTTTTATCGAATGAATTTACCATCACACGCATTTTCTTTTTATCCTTTCTAAAGAATCTCTCACAATCACATGTCAAAAACTCACTATTTATGAGATGGCTATCTGTTAGTCTGTGCAGAAAGTATCAACATGGGAACCAACAAAGTCAGTACTTACTACAAAACAAAATTTATGCGAGGTACATACATCTCTCTTAGTGTAGGATATCATGTTGTTTTTGAAAGTTTATTTTCACCTTCTATTTCTTGTAGATTTTATCTAAATATTTCTTGTATTTACTTGTATTTGTTTAGGGTCAAGGCAAACCATTAGGCAGTGAGCCATTGCCTAAAGGAATAGTTAGCAGGACATCGAACTTTGAGATGCAACCTCTATGGGGCTCCCCGCGTCCTTCTAGGAAAAAGGTTTGTGCGAATTCTTGTGTAGGAGTTATATAACATTTTTAAATTGTCTTTCACCCGTCACACTTTATAGTAATGTGACTGGTAGCTTGACTTATCCTTGATCAGATTGCTGTTTCAGTACAATTGCATTCCTAAGTTATTAACCTTACAGACTTTTTCTAGACACAGTAAACTGCAAGAAATCAGATGACAGCTGAAAAATAAATTGTACTGAAACTGACATACGCTACTGATTTAATTTCCTTGATTGGGGCAATAAATCTTTCGATTCGAATACTTTTTTTATTCTTATGAATATAACATGATGCTGATATTACCATTGCCATATGTTGAAATCAGGGTCATAAAAATCCATCAAAGAGCTTATTGGCCATTCCAGTTGGAATAAAGCAAAAAGAAGTTGTCGATCAAATAGTCAAGAAGGTTCAAGCAAATTCATTAGTCCAAATGTTTTTCACTTACTATTAATCTGGAGCTAGGTTCTTATAGAATCTACTTAAAAATTTAAAATGACTCGTGCAATTGCAGTTCCCGTCCACTGATTTCATTGTGATGCTATTCCATTACGATGGCGTTGTGGATGAATGGGGAGACTTATCATGGAGTGACACAGCCTTGCATATCTCTGCAATTAACCAAACAAAATGGTACCTTTTCTTTTGCGCTCAATTATCTTCAAGTCAAAACAACTAATATTTTATGTCAAATACTATACTCTTGCGGTGTAGGTGGTTTGCCAAGCGTTTCCTTCATCCGGACATGGTTGCCGAGTATGATTTTATATTCCTCTGGGATGAGGATCTTGACGTGAAACATTTTAATCCAGGCCGGTATGCAATTTTTATTATTATTTTGGTTTATTATTATTTGATTCGAGGATCTTTATGAACTCCATATTTTTCACATATATTAAATGAAAATGCCGTCGTACAGCCTCTAATATTATGTATCTTGATTTAGTATTATGTTTAAATATATACAAAATTTCTTGTGTTGTTTTCTGTACTATCAAAATTTATTTGCCAAAATTTTGCATGTTCTGTTTCACATAATGTAATTAACACGTGAAGAAAATTCATATTTTCATACAACGTATATTTTTTGGCGAAAAGGGCTTTTGAACCTTTATGCAATCATTTGCGTGTGCTCATGCGAGAGAGAGAGAGAGAGAGAGAGAGAGAGAGAGGTGGGGTGGAGAATATCATGGTTGAAATTATATAAGCTAATTTAAAATTTTATATAAGAAGAATGATGGTGTGGACAGCTTTGGAATGAGATTTAAATTTTAAAAAAAAGTCGATGACATGGAAAGCTAGGAATTGGAGAATTCATCGGATTTTCTTCTCATTATTTTACTACCCTTATAGAAAAAGATAGGTCATGAATCGAGCAAATGAGCCACTCTTTTTCGAGTTTGCATTATATGAATAGAGACGTGCTATCTTCTTTAACTTGTGATCCCCCCACTCCCCCCCACCCCGCATTATATTCATTTGTTCTTTCCAATTTTCGTTAGTACATGAAAATTCTTAGGGACAGATATTACTTTCATGTAAATATAGTTAGACTTGTGGATTTTGTTTTAAATAGATCTTGTTATAACCTTCTATTCACAAAGATATACCGTTCTCTTTCTTTTGATTTTTCATATAATTCGTATGCACAATGTTGCATTCAGGACCTTAATGGAAGTAAAACCTACTGTCTGACTTTCATACTTAAATGGTGCATGCTTAACTGTTGCAGTTATATATCAATTGTTAGAAGAGAAGGGCTAGAGATATCCCAACCTGGATTGGACACTTCCAAATCCCAAGTTCATCATAGAATTACCGCACGATCAAGAAGAGGAGATGTGCACAGGTCTTCGACTATATTCATTATTTCAGATTTTAACTACATTATCTACTGTTTGAGTAGAATATGCTTACTATTCGGTTGCAATCCTGCTTTTAGTAAGATTGTATGAAATATAAGAGTTCCTTGTCTTGCATCAACAGACGAGTTTACAAGTTCAGAGGTGGTGGAAGGTGTTATGAGAACAGTACTGACCCTCCCTGTACAGGGTTAGTTTTTCTCTCTTCTTCTTGTTAAGTTATTAAGCCAGTATCTTCTTAGTTTATTTTCATGTCTGAAAACAAAATTTTGTTTTTCTGAGAATTTCAGTAACTATGCGATTTTGCTAAGCACCGAAGTAGCACTGATTCGGATACGGGTACGGCACACAATACGAAACAGATTCTATGGTTCACAATCGGTCAAAAGTCTAGGATACAATTCGTTTTGATATGTTTAATTTATGTTGTTTTATTATATACATGACGACAAAGTTATCATTTTAGGAAATCGACAGTACGAATAGAAATAATTTATCAGTGTTGATGCATAGATTTTTGGTATCGTACCCTTTATACATGTTTGATACATTTAGAATAAAATATTTTTAGTAGGATGTTCCAAAAAGAGTTCCGCAAGTATCCTCGTCGAATATGAAAGAATCTGTTTTGAATATGAATCCTACACAAATCAGACACAGCTACATCTCCTTGATAATTAAGTCTTCTCTATCTATATTTCGCATTGCTTTTCGGGTTTCTATTATAAATATCTTTTCTTAATAATTTTTTAAAAGAAAACTTATTTACTAGCTGGTAGAGGCATTTTACATCACCTTATTGCAGATGGGTGGAAATGATGGCTCCCGTGTTCTCAAAATCTGCCTGGCGCTGTGCATGGTATATGATCCAGGTGTGCCTATTATTCTTTGTGCTGCTGGCGTTTTCTTGCTAATTATATTACTATTTCCATCACATTTGACAGTTTAGATTCACGGTAAAATAGGATTTTAGCCATTTTTTGTTCATAAAAGTTTGGGCAAAAGGTTAAATGCTGGTTCTGTTTGTTGCATTGAGCACTTCAGTCATTAACCTGACACACCATGATGCTTATGATTACTCAGCAAACCTAAACATACAATTCCAAAAATTTATAGACAAATTCTTGCCAAAACACGACTCACTAGGTATGCTGTGTATTATTTCAGAATGACTTGATCCATGCGTGGGGCCTTGACATGAAGCTTGGTTACTGTGCTCAGGTAAATTTTGTTTTTTGGAATATTATTTCTGTTTTAAACATTAACAGCAGATTCGGCATCTAAAAGTTTCTTAAAATAGGGTGATAGGAGCAAAAAGGTTGGTGTGGTGGACAGTGAATACATCAGTCATTTGGGACTCCCAACTCTTGGCGGCGTTAATGAAAGCAAGGTAAGCTTATATAAAATCATTCAGTGCACAAAGTGAAGAATATTTATCACATAGTAGATGGCAGATATTCATCGCATATTAGTTTAGGATTCGTCAATGGAGTGCTTTGAGATCTCTTAAGTTTAAGATTTCTTGGACAATTTACAAACAAAACCCTTGATTGATATGAGGAAATATACACCATTATGATCTATAGCATGGACTAGGAATGGATCCTAAGCTTATCTGTTCATTCTTACCCCCAAAGTAACCCAGTTAACCTTGACTAAAAATTTGAGAGGGTTTCAGTTGAATTTCATACAATATCACCTACAATTTCTTAAAGAGCTTCTTCGAATATGATATGTAAATTATCATCATCAAGAAGCAGCACTCTGCTACCTTAAGTACAGTCCACAAATGCTTCTATGTTTTTGATGTGGGAAATAAGACTCTTGCCATGCAGTTTATACCCGATTTGTTAGTTGAAGATGAAACCAAATGTGGCTTAAAACTAGAACACAATAAAGTAAATAAAGTTGGCTGTCATACAATTGTTTGTTACGAAAACCAGAAAGTAATACAAAAACAATAAAGAGAAATCTGAGAACAAAAAACAAAGATTTAACTATGTCCTCGAGCAGTGGAGAAATATTCTACTAATCTCAGAAATTGTGAGATTGGAGGAACTCTTAAGCCCTAAGCCCAAATTCACCCCAAATTTCACACAAAAGACGTCTGCCTCATTTCTTAAAGAGACATCACAAAATTCCACACCAAAACCCTACATGAGATATATAGTCTTCAAATGCTTATGTCTCAAGTAAGGTCCTTCACATACTTGCGCTTCAAACAAGGTCCGAACCATGGGGGCTCTGCCCCCGCACCCTTGGCCGTGGGCTTTGGACTTGGCTAACCTACGGGTTGAGCCCTCAGTTCCCATCATTGGCTCGCCTTTCGGGCTTGACATTAAAGGGGGCTGAATAAATTCATAGGCTTGACCATAGAGATCAGTATAGCTTGACAAGTAGACCAATATGGGTTGACCATAAGTAATACGGATACGAGTCATATAATTCTAGGCGCACATAACAAATTTCTACATTGCGTGCCTCACAAAAATTAATAGTCAGCTCAACCTCCACAAAATTCCTAAGGGCTAGATCAAGTGCTACGCTTGCTAATTAAGTTCAAGCATTGTTCAAGTTTAACGACCGGATAGTCAGAGTAGCAATCTTCTGAACAATGATCTCTTCCTTCTTAATGATCCTCTGGACAAACTAATTCCACATCAATATACTTCGTTCTCTCATTGTACATCTGGTCCATGGTCAAGTGAATGACACTCTGACAATTACAATAAACAATAGTAATACCTTGGTACATACCAACCTCCATATAACAAACCTCGCAACCAAATCGTCCTTCTTACAAACTTAATCACTGCCATATACTCAGTTTCTGTGGTAGATAAAGCTATTGCAGATTGCAACAAAGCTTTCCGAATAATGACAACCTCCCGAGAAGAAAACATAACCAGTAATTGATCTTCACATATCAAGATTATCGACATAGTCTGAATCCTAATAGATTAATAGCAAACCAGACCGTCATTGCTTCGACCAAACTCCAAACTAACTTTAGAGATACCTGTACTTTTCAAATATTAAAGAATCCATTTCACGGCTTGCCAGTGACCTTTACCAGGAGATGCCATATATCTGCTGCTAACACTAACTGCACGGAAAATATATGGATGAGTATATACCATGACGTACATATAATGCTACCAACTACACTTGAGTAAGAAACATGCGATATAATCTGCCTTTTCAACTGTTTGTGGGGACAAAGCAGTTGGAAGTTTGAAATGATCAACCAATAGAGTACTAACATATTAAGTGTCTTCTATGCCAAAACACTTCAAAACTTTCTCAACATATTTCTTCTAAGATAAGTATGTTTACCTATTTTTTAATCACGACCTATTGTCATACCAATAATTTCTTCAATTGTGTCTCCATCTGATTAACCTCAACCATATCCTTTACTACTATTAACATTCCATTAGCACAAAACAACATATATATGCAAGAACCATCAACGAGCTTTTTGAAGCAGATGCAACTATCGCTCGAGCTACTCGAACACCCAAAAGTCTGGAAAGGATCAATTTCTTATATGAACATGCAGGAGACTAATTCAAAGCGTTTAAGATTTCTTCAACAAGAACACGTTCTAATCTTTTTCTTTGATTTCGAGTCGGGATGATGCATATAAATCTGTTCTTCGAAATCACCATATAAGAACGTCGTTTTGATTTCGGGCTGCTTGAGCTCCAAATCATGCATAGCTACCAAACCGAGCAATACACAAATCGGGAGAAAACACATTACTAAAAATAATGCTCTTCACATGATTATAGCTTTTTGCGACCAATCATGCCTTGTATTAAGAATCTTCGACCCCTTGATTTCCTCTTTCTTGTTGAAGACCTATTTATAACCAACTATTCATGAGCTGCCAAGCATGGTTCTTGTGAAGAGATTCGATTTCTTCATTCATAAAATTTGTAATCAAGATGAATCATCCGAGGAGATAGCTGGCTGGACTTGCAGACATCAACTGCCACTAAAACGAACAATACATAAATCACTAGATCATTATAGCCATATCACTGAGACAGTATAATATCCCTCTTCTGTCTCTCTGGCAGTAGCACTCGACATGGGGTCTGAGTTTCTCATGGGGTTTGAGTTCCTTCAGCTCCAACAAAATTACGATACTAAGTAGGAATAAACGACAATAGTGAAATAGTATGCTGTTTAGAAGCCGAATTATCAATCTCAAATTCAACCTTTGGCTCACCCTTCCTTCACCCAAGATAGAACTCCTTGTTTGGCTAGAGCAGTGTTGAAGAAAATAGAATATTCAGCCGAGTATTCAGATTCGATGGCAAACCGAACAAACACTGCAATATTCAATCAAATATGCGGTCAAACCGAATATGCGCCACATAAACCGTATATTCAGGTAAATAACACGAATATTCGGCCGAATTCGTCGATTAGGCCCTAAAAAGAACAATCCACAACTAAAAAAATCAAGTGGAAGATCCACAACTTAATTAAAAAACAAGTGTAACCCACACTTATTATTTCACAAACACTCTCTCATTCATCTTCTCAATCGAGACTCGAACTCACAATCTTCCGATTTAGTTTGGACGCCTTACCATTAGGCCACGAGTACATTAGTTTTCCATATTTATATATTTTTTGAACTTTTTATATGTAATATTTATATGAAAATATTGATGGCCGCATAATCTGAATAAACCGAATATTTTTTATTCACTAGCCAACCGAACAAACTTCGAATCCGATTTTTACTACATTGGGCTAGAGTATAGGAGCTCATCTAAGTAACATCTTCGCTGATCATAAATTTTGGGGAATTAGGATCTAGACATCACAGCTTGTAGACTCACACCTGACACATAACCGACGAAGATCGCTCAAGGTTGGAGCTTGTCTTCATTGCTATATGCATGCGGGAAAACCAAATATTCTAAGATTAGAATAACAAGCAAGCATACCAGACCAAAGCTCCTCATCAGTATTGTTATCAATAATTGAAGACGACGATCGATTCATCAAAGAGCATGCCATGTTCATCGTCTCTGCCCAAAACTCTTTCCTTAAATCTGAATTAGACAACCTGCAATGAACTTTCTCTATAGGAGTCATGTTCATATGCTCTGGGATTTTGTTTTGTTGTGATGTATGCACTTCTGTGCAAAACCGAAGAACTCCTTCATTCTTATAGAAGTCATTGAAATCTCCTTCTTCTACTATTATCAGTAGTAAGTCTCTTAATCTGCTTTCCTACCGGCTTCTCAATCAGTATATTCCACCGTTTAAAGGTCATGCACACCATTTTTTAAAAGTAGATCCAAACCATCCTTGAATAGTCGTCGATGACGGTGGGAAGATAGCAAGAACCGTCTCTCTTGGAGGTGATTTGATTGAATATATCAAAGTTCTTTTGGTTTGATGCACTACCTTATTGAAGATAACTCTTCTGCATCCTGAAAACGCAATGCTTGAAGAATTCGAACTTGCTCGTATTCTGGCCGTGCAAAAGACGTCCTTGGATAGCTCAATCATGGCTCTTTCACTCATATGCCCAAGCCGCATATGTTATGCTTTGGTAATATCTGAATCTGACACAGATGATGAAACAACAGCAACACCACCGGCAGCAGCCGAGCTTTGCAACACATTCTAACTTCCAATGTTCAAACCTTTAATCACAAAAGAGTAGCTTTACTAACTTTCAATACTCGACCTTTAGCCGAATATCTGAACCCATTTGAATCGAGCGTCCTTAAGATACGATTCTTCAAGTCAAGTACATACTTAACTTCCTATAATGATTCGACTATGCCATCATGCATCTTAATTTGAACTATTCCCTTACCAATAGCTTGACATGAGCTATTTTTTCCCATCAACAAAATTAATGAGTGAAGAACCAATCCTCACTGGAACATATATGGTAAGAGCAACCTGAATCCATAATCTATTCATATCTGCTTCTGTTTTTGTCATCAAGAACCAAAAAAAGATTGGAGCTCTTCATCCCCAACAATGCTCGCTTTAGTGGAAGTCTCATTTACTTGATTTTTATTTTGATTTCCTGCTTATGCTTATGACACTTGGTCTTGATGTGCCATTTCTTCTTCCAATAGTTGCAAACTAAGTTTTTATGCTTAGATTTTGACCTCAACCCCAGCTTATCAATTACCGAGCTCCTTAGCTCGTCCTCCAACAAATAAGCCTGAACCGTGACTATTGTTTTTAGCAGTATTCAATTCCTTATCAATTTGTTCTTTGTTCAACAATTTTTTTTGACATCTATGATCAAGATAGTATCTCGTATATAGACTGTAGTGTCTTTGATGTGCTTATATCAGAGTGGAGAGCACACCAACAAAAGTATTTGATCTTCATCATCAATCTCAACTTCAATTTATCGAGATTCGTAATGATGGAATTAAATTCATCAATATGAGATTTAATAGGTTTATCTTTTGTCATCCAAAGAGTGTAAAGCTGTTGCTTCAATAGAATTCGAGTAGTCGAAGATTTTCTTCGAACACAACTCCAATCTTTGCCACATATATGCAGTTGACTTCTCCAAAAGCACTTCTTGTATGACTTCGCTCATCAAACCCAATTGAATAGCAGATGGAGGTTTATCATCCAACCTATCCCATCCTTCAACTGTCAAAGTCACCTTCCTGAGCCACGCCTTCTTCAAACTGTTGAGTCAAAACGGGCAGCATTAGGATTTGCCAGATACTAGAACATTGAACTTCTCAACATCGAACTTTGTGATCGTCGATTCGAACTGAGTATTGATACCAGTTTGTTATGACAAACCACAAAGTAATTCGACAACGATAGCGAGGAGCAAAATCAGATTGAACGCAACGCAAAGATTTGATGAGATTGAACGAAGGAGAAGCAATATACTAATCTTAGAAATTATGATTTTATAATAATAAAGGAATTCTACAAGCCTAATCCCAATTACACCCCAAATCTCACACAGAAGGCAGCTGTTTTATTTCTCGAAGTGCTATTACAAAATTCCACACTGTACCCTTGGTCCGTATGCTTCGGGCTCCCTATCCCAAGGGCCGATCCCTCCGTCCATGGCATTGGTTTGCCTTTCAGGCCCATCATTAAAAGGGCTTGAATAACTTCATGGGCTTGACCATAGAGCTCTGTACGAGCTCAACAAGTAGACCAATATGACTCGATCATAAGTAATGCGGATATGCGTCACATAATTCAAGGCACACGTAGCAACAATATATTAAAATAAGCAACTTATTAAGCAACTAGGAATTCCTTTACATGTAACATTTAACTCTCAGTGCTGGTTACTTAGCATCAAAATGCTCGCTTCTATGCAGCCAAGTAAAGAAAAATCAAGTGACTCCTCTCCGTCAAAGGCCTCTCCATCAAAGGCGTCCCCATCACCACCAGTAATTGATTTCTCATTTTTCTCACCAATTTACATTTTATCTTTTCACTTAATTTTTCTTGCAAGTATTAACTTGAGTGCTTGTATTTGACTTCGTAGGCGTCTTCTAGATCACCTAACAAAGACCGGTTTGCAGTAAGTATCGGAATCATCAAGTATTATTATTATTATTATTTTCCATCTATGAGTCCTATGATTTCTCATCATTCTTATAGTTTTATAGCCACAGAGTTTTATATTATGAGTTCTATTCTTAAATGCATCAGAAATGTAAATTGCCAGTTATAAAACCGTGTCTTATCTTTTGTAGAGCCTTATTTCATAGCTGATCCGATTCTCGCGATAAAAGGCATCAATATTGACTGCGATGAAAAGATTTTCGTCTCTTGCATGTTTAATATGTAGACCAAGCTATTTTGATATTTTCTTTTGTGTTTTGTTATTGAATAAATTATTTTGCTCTTGACTAATGTAGGTGAGGCATCGGTCTTATGTCGAGCTTGAGATCTTCAGAAAAAGATGGGAACGAGCAGTGACGGACGACAAGTGTTGGAATGATCCGTTCCCGCAACCCACACAAAAAGCGGGCAGATAGTAAATTCTTTATGGACAATATCCTTTTGCAACATTCTCCATAGTACAAATATTTGACGGATTCGATTCAAGCACCAGAAGTCATCTAATTTAATTTTGGCGCACAGGTATACAAATTATAAGGAATACAGGGATTGGATATTAAATCCCCCCCCCACCCCCACACCCCCCACCCACCCACACACACACCCCAGATAAATATGAATCCAGATGTATATATATAATGACTGTAATTACATTACCCATTCTTTTTCAATAATAGTGAATGTGCTGTTACATTACCAATTATTTTTGGTAACAAAAATATAATTCTGTTGTAAATTTAACCTCTCATGCATACTTTAAAGTGTATGTTCTTTAATAACTTTAATTGTTATGAGTTGCATGGGTAGGCAAATATGCTGAAAGGTAGTTGAAAGGTGTTCTCTCTATAATTTGAATTTAGAGTGGGATTTTGGTTTCTTATTCCGCAAATCTTTGAATGGAGTTGTGTGACAAGTGAAGCATGCTTTTATCCTCTTGAGTCGTTAGTCCAATGTGCTGAGGAGTTGGTCTACTATTTGTTTGATGGAGTGTAAAAATAGTTGAGTTAGGATGCTTCGAGTCTTATGTTTGTTTTACACAAACTTCACATTCACATTGAGTTCGATTTTAATGACTTGTTAAAGAGCCTAACAATAACTTCAACTCTTAATTTTTTAATATTAAAAAGTCCCAACAGGGTTTGACTTGGCCGAAGATAAGCCTTGAACACTTGTTTTCGATCCTAGTCTTTCAATAAGGTGAGATGATGAAAAGGTAAAGTCAATCATCCCAACTCAAGCCTCAAAGAAACACCAAACTTTGACTAGTAAACATGCTATAATATTTGTTCCTACAAGTACAGCCATTCAAAGCCCAGCTCAAGGAAAGAAAGAAACACCAAACTTTGACTAGTAAACATACAGTCCCAAAGTAGTGTTTGCTGAGGAAGAAAGAAGGGAACTTAATGGCCTTTTGTAAGAGAGTGGCTGCTCTCTCTCTCTCTCTCTGTGTGTGTGTGTCTGCTGTGACGAGAGTTTGCACATGCAATGTGCTTGTATGTATATTGGGTAATGTACAAAAAATCAGTGGATGAAGCAAAGGAGAATATGCATGGATTTTTTTTTGGTGTCTAAATTTCTTCCTAATTTTTAGTATCTGATTAAAATAATCGAAGTCAAATTAAAATTTCATTTTCAAAGTAATTATAACCCTTAATATATATCTATTCTTCTATATATAATGCAAATATCCTTTGTATAGAGGTCCATCCCTCTCTTTTTTTCTAGAAAAAAAGAAAAAAAGAAGAAAAACCTACATTCCTAACCTTCCACATCATCAAAAAGATCTCCACATAATCTAGAAACATCCATCTCTCTCTCTTTTTACTCCGAAAAAAATTAATTTTTTAATTATCATCAAAGAATCCTCCATATCTCTATCTTTTTCCAAAAAATCATTTTTTTAATTAACACGTGCAATGCACGTGTACAAAATCTATCTATATATGTAATGCAAATATCCTTGATTAGAGATACAACCTTTTCTTTTTTCTAAAAAAATAGAAAAAATGAGAAAAATCCTCACCTCTCAATCAATCCACATCATCTCTCTCACCTTTTCAGGCTCTCCACCTCATTCCTCCTCTTTTTAAAAAATAAATAAATAAATAAGACTCTAGAACGCTCCAGATTTCTCTCTTCCCTTCTCAAATTTTTTTAAACACGTGCAACTCACGTGCATAAATTCTAGTCTCTATATATAATGCAAATACCCTCGGTTAGAGGTCCACCTTTCTTCTTTTTTCTTGAAAAATAGAAAAAATGAGAAAAATTCTCACCTTTCAAGCCATCCACGTCATCTCTCTTACCTCTCAAGCCCTCCACCGACATCTCTCTCTCTCTCCCCTAAAAAACAATTAATTGTTCATCTAGAATATTCCATATCACCTCTCAATTTTTTTAAACTAACCCGTGCATAAATTCTAGTATATATAGTTCTTATTTACCTTTTTAATATTACTTTTTCAAGAGTGGATATTGCTGAGAATTGAAACAAGTAGTTCCACATTCAATAAGTTATTTCCATAAGAGTATAGATTCTCATAGACATTTAAACTTTTTAAACATTAAAGAATCTATCAATTTCACGTGCAGAAAACTAGTGCTTAAAGAATAAAGTTAGGAGAAAAATTGGGTGGCATGCATTATATATATATACAGATATATATAGAAGGATTATTAATTATAGATGTAGATTATAGATAAGAGTGTATTTAGACTAAAATTAAGGGTGATAAAATGAGGATGAATTTGCTTTTAGGAAATTAAGCTATAGAAATCTTTCAAGGAGCAGTGTAGAAAATCTTCAGAATAATTCTTTATAAATATGTGACAATATCCAACATATATACATGTGCAAGACACTGCGCATAAAGTCTGGCATAATTCTATCTGAACCTAACTTATACAATGTCTTTCATTAAGTTGACTAATGCCAAATTTTAATCTCAACAACACCTCAAATGATAGTCCAGTGCTTCATTCTCTTCATGTGTAGCAGCAGCAAATATGGATTAAAACCATTAATTGTCAAGGGAATTTTCGTACCATAAAGAAAATGACTACACTGCTCATGTAGACTCATAGATTGCTATAAAATAATGAAATCAATGTCCAATCTAATACTAAAAAGGCTCACAAATTTGACCAAAAGGCGAAACCGACAACATACTTTAGCTTTCAGAAAAGGCCTTGGTGTCTTTAGTCAAAGCTCCATCTCTAGCCACTCTTCTCTTTTAAATTCTCGAGGACCCAACCCACTAGAATTTCAACACCTTGTTCGTCATGGCACCTTTTATTATTGGAGAACACCTTGACTTGTTATGATTTCTTTGCTTTGAAGGCAGAGAAAGAGCCATACATGCATAATGGGTCAAATCACAAAAAGGTTTAGTCATGGCTTTCCTTGTGAAGAGTAGCATATAATATGCAATGTCTCTTAACATGAAACTTTGGACTCCTGGGGAATTTTCTAGGGTTCTAGATGTTTTGCAATCCAATGTGAAAGTGGGAAAGGGGAGGGCTTTAAGTCATGTTGGAGGCTGATTTAGAAGAAAATGACATTTGAAATATATGTAATGCTTTGCATTTTGATCTTTTAGATACAGGACCGGGCGGACAATTGAGCTTGAGACGCATTAAAGTAAGCGTGGTAGAGATGCACATCTTGAAAAATGCACTTGCTCCTTTCTATCAATCACAAGCTAGATGAACGACAACTCACTTTAAACGCACATTTTGATAGGGAAAGTAAATTTTTAAGAAAGAAAAAGGTTCGAGTCTAAGGGGTATTTTGCACTTTTAACTCGGGTTCTAAACGGTCCGAAAAGACTAGTTGAAAAAAATCACATAATAGAGCCATTTATCCTTTCTATTTCTTTCACTTTAAACATATAAAAGAACAATAAATTATTAAATTATTGTTTTGTCGTGCCATTTATGTAGCGTTCGTGTTTCCTAAATACCTAATAAAAGCGTTTTACAATTTTTCCCGTGTCAAAATAATTATTTTAATGCTTCCATTAGTAGAAAACACTTTAAAAACATTTTTCTATAATTAAAATGAATTAATATAATTTTGAATAATTTTTAAGAGTTTAAATTGAAATTTTAGAAAAAGATAAGATTAATGAGATAAATTTTAAAACCATAAAGAAAACCTATTTTTGAAACAAATTTTGTTACAAACGAAATAAAATATCAAAATATATTTTCTAGAATTTTCCCCTAATTTTTCTAACATTTTAAGCTATTTTAAAATAATTTTTATAACTCAAAAATCAATATAAACAGTTTTATATTTAATAATCATAATAAAAAAAGGGGTAGCCCAAGTTTAAAACATGGGCTGCTGGGCATTAATTAGTGGGCTCATATTTTAATATTTATTAATTGTTTTATTAATATTAAATCCATTTCAGAACCCTATAAATCCTCCTCACTCTCTCATTTTTCTCACAATTTACACATCACAAAATTCAGGAAAAAAATACCATTGTCTTTGTTTCTTCGATGTCGACGCCTTGGTGTCAACCATTTTCCCAACAAAAATCCGAAGAGAGAGAGAGAGGCTCGCATTTCCGTACAAGGTATGTTTTGTTTTCTATAATCCCCATCTCTCATTATACTAAGCCAAAAATTTCTAGAAAAATATCACCTTCTTCGTTTTTTCAACCTCGATGCACTGGTCCTAGTCGTTTGTCAAGGAAAAATCTGAGCACAAAGATATTCTTGTTTCTGTGCAACTCAACGTTCCTCGACATCTTTTTCTTGTCATCCGTTAAGGTAAGATCCGTCTCTCTCCTCTCGATCCTGTCACCACTTCTATACATGAACTCCAAGCTTTTACCATTAATCTCTCAAAAATATAAAAACGGCCATCACCTTCAAACTTTCTTGTTAATCTAGATTAAAATGACATACGATAAAACCCTTGATGCATTTAAAAAAAAGTTACTGATCCAACTCTTTGGAAAAAAAAATCCACGAACACAATAAATATGGGGTAACGACCTACCCCCTTTACTCGCTTTGATTGTGTAAGACCCTATACCGTTATGCTGCCAATTGTATGTCGATATTTTGTTAATATAAGCCGGAAAGCAACCAAATTTAAATAAACTTTTTAATGTTAAAATACCTATAATATTATTTCATTTAAAAGATACATACACCTTTTACAATAAAATACCTTAATATTCCAAAATTGGTATTTTCATTAAAATATCTTGAAGTTTACTAAACCTATATTTTCATTTAAATACCCATAACTTTAAAAGATTAGTTTTCACTAAAATATTTTAAAGTTAGGATTTTCACCAAAATACCCTAACTTTCCAAAAGTATATCTTTATCAAAACACCCTCGAGATTATTTTCAATTATAATATTTTATATAAAACCCTACTCGAGAATTTAAATGTTTATTGTTCATCTCAGAAAACTGCATTTTAATACCCTCATTCGTTATCTATTTTGTATTTATCGGTACTATTAACCAGTGTCTGCTCAGTAATTACAGATTACAGGTGTTCATGATAAAAGACTGGAAACACACATAAAATCACGGATATAACGTTTGGGAGCTGACACTGCAAACGGAACAGAAAAACGACCGATATCCGAAGAGCTCTTTTGCAAATAATCATGTGTACACATTTTTGGTCCAACACAACACAAGTGTGCACATAGCTCTTTGGTTCTTGGACCTACATGGGGCTGCCCATGGCACATATGGGGGACATGGGTATTAAATGTAAAAAGTTTTGATGTGATGTATGGTATCTTATTCCTTCCAATTCCCTGAGTGTATCCAAGGCCTCTACAGACAAAACTAGCAGCACTAGAGTGATATTGGGATGCACACATGACCACACAACAAGCATGCGCCCAAGACTCCTCGACAGGACCGGCCACATTCCTACTTTGGCCGAGTAGGCCGGCCCCCTTGCTCCAATAACCCCCAGTTTTCTACTGTCCCTCCTTTACTGCCACGTCACTTTATTTTTATTGCTGGTTTATTTTTCTTTTATGCCTATAAAAGCAGACCAGTGAGTAAGGGAAGGACCTCTCTCATTCTACCATGTAATATATTTTCTTGTTTTGTTTTAGTCTGTTTTTGGTTTAGGCTTGAGAGTGAGTGGGCTATCACTTCGTTTCTTCTTCTTCTTCCCTCTTGAAGCTTTCTTTGGAGAGCTTCATTATGGAGGTTGAACAATTACCAATATCTTGTACCTCTTCTTCAAGTGTTAATAATATTTGTTTTTCTTTATTTACTTGCTTTCTTTTCTTTACTTGCTTTTATTTGCTTTTCATTATGTTGTGTAACTAATTTCTTTGGTTGTGGTTATGGTAAGGAAGTGAGATGAAAGGTTTTGCCTCCTCCTACTCTTGTGATTGTTTAATTTGCTTAATATGATTATAACTTAAGGACTGTTTTATATATTGATGTGATATGGTATTGTGAAACCATGGTTATTTTGTAACCTCTTCATATATCATATTCACCCCCTTCCCTATTTTACAATGTTTAAGTTAAAATCAAATTGGTGTTAAGTTTGCTAAGTTTGGATACGGTATTTTGTAACCGAGTGCTTGACAAACCCTCGGTATTCATATACCCTATACTATCACAAACCCTTAGCACACTTAACACTGAAATCATTTGCTCTCACTCACCAATTTGTGTTTTTGATGTTGTGGTATACTTGCTAACCCTTGTGTTTAGTGTTGATACCCAAAACATAGACATACAAACGGTAAGTGAACAAACAGACTCGTTTCGTGTTTTGCAGCGAATATCGGAAATTGATGACTTGCGCTCCGCAACCGTCTTGACAAGTCATGCTTCATGCCGGGATCGACGTAAGGACGAACAACTCATAATCAAGTGAGCGTCGAAGGAATCGTCGCGATTCAATCTTCCGAGCCAAAGCTACAACCGCTTCTTTCTTAGTTTCTTTTCTTGCTTTTCTTTGTTTTCGTATTTTTTCCATTTTTTGTGACAAAACCAACCATTCGTTATTTTTCGAACCTTAAATCACAAGACCTAATACACAATTCCCTGCGGATCGACCTGTACTTGCCGGCTTGCTACAACGCGCCGTGAACTTGCGGTTTATAAATTTTAAAACGAGAACGAGCTTGCGTGCGCCATATTTCTTAAAAACAATCTCTATTTCAAAACATGGACGTTTGCGCGCGCGGGTGAGTTCCCAACAAGCTTTTGGCGCCGTTGCCGGGGAGTTGGTAGTATTAGGAATTGTTATTTCTGGTTCTTACTAACTCACTAATTTCTAATTCAATTTTTTTTTCAAAACTAACAAAATACGATTCTTTTCACTTCGTTCTCTATCCTTAATACCTGCTAGCACTCTGTAATTCAACATTAAAATCTAGTTAGACCATTAGAATACTAATATAGTCTAGAGAACCCACCAAAAAATTGTGCACCTAACTCTTTGAAAAAACCGGCGAAACCCTCACTTTATCCGAGCTCGCCGGCCTATTTGGTTGAGTTTGGGTTTTTTCTTTTTTGGTGATCTTCAGTGCAGTGTTTGTACTCTGGTGGTATTGCTTGATTTTTATAATTTTGAATGTGCAAGAATTGGGGTATATATATCGCTTTTTGACACTAAATATCGTATATTCCGACATTTCAGGTTTTTAAGGAATTATGACCAGCGATCCTGCGGAGCGAGGCTCAAATGCAATTGCAAGACGTTAGTGAAGTATAGTGTCAAAGATCCGGATAGTTTGACCCGCGCAAGCGAATAATCAAAGACTCGGATCACTTTCAAAGGGGTTTTTAACCCAAATCATTTCGGTACGTAATTTCCTAACACACTCTTCTCGAATTCGACATAGTCCAATATTTCTATCTTCTGTAGGATTCTTCGCACAAACTTGCCATCAATTGCACAGAGAACTAACCGTATTTTTTTGCAGCGTTTAAATTTAAACGAAAAGAATTGCTTAAATTGCTTGATTTTTTGAATTCTTTTATTGATTGCGCATTTGCATTTTAATACGGATTTAAGGGCAAAAAGACCAAACAAGATACGGTAAAGGATTTCATCACCTTTTTCCGTAGCCCACATACCCCCAGTAATTTTAAAATCAACTAGACTTTGACTTTAAGGACATCACGCTCATTAGGAGGAGTTGACTGTGTTTAGAACACCGCTTAACGGTATATCGTTCACGGGGTGTCTATGCAAGTGTTCAAGAGAAAAGGGTTATCTAATTAAGGAACTTCACGAAATCGTTGGAAAACCTCCCCTTCTCTCTTTCACTTACTTGGCTTCGTGATCCATATATTTTGAGCCCGTTTCTCGACACAGTTTTACTTCGATAATCAGGTTCTTGAGCAGATCTAGTTGACTAGCATACCATAGACTGTTAGGGGTGTGATATTCTTTATTTTTGTGATGTTTGTGAATTCTTATTAATATGAGTGATACACGATTTAATTCAATTTTTCACGATTCTTATTCTTTTGTTTATACCCAGTCCCAATTTATTTGTTCAAA
Organism: Agapanthus africanus; assembly: GCA_030015575.1. Lineage (NCBI taxonomy): Eukaryota > Viridiplantae > Streptophyta > Magnoliopsida > Asparagales > Amaryllidaceae > Agapanthus > Agapanthus africanus. Next base: position 399,567,472 of record CM057349.1, on the reverse strand, counting down.
TTGCCACGATTCTTCCCACATTCATGACAACTGTCCTTTCTCAGGGGGTGACCAACCGTCCCAGATTTTTGATAATGGTCACCCATATAACACTCTTGAACCCAGTCCCACTTCAATTAGAGACCTAATGATTGAAGATTTAGAGAAAGAGGTCGACAGATTGACTGCTCTAACATCACCACCATCACAACCCTCCTTAGCTGAAATAACTGACACATCATTAGGGTATGATAGTGAGATGGATGCTAGGTTGACCGCTTTAGAGAAGGGTATTGAAGTAATGACTGCGGTCGAGAATCAATCAGCTTCTACGCTAGCCCTGTGCATACAGCAGTCTGAGCAATTGTTTCTTGCTTAAGCTCAATCATTGGCTAAAATAGGGGAACACGCGAAACATTTAGCTGTGAGAATTCTAGAGAGTGAACACAGTCAATCGGAACCTAATAATGTTAATGTCTGTCATCTACGAAGTCACCCGAGTGAGATAAATGATCAATTGAATTTTGATGATTTTATAGATGACGATGCAATTGAATTGACTAAATGTTATTAGGACACACAAGAAAAACCTCCGACTGATTTTTGCATTCCAATTTTAGAGGAGGAATCTTGTGATTTTGATGGGTATGGTTTGGATAGATTGTCAGAAGAGATCAATGATTAGGAACCCACAATTTTTGTATCACCTAGTGTCACGACCTGAAATATTAGCTTGTGACCAGCAATTAAATCACGCAACGTCTAAAGGCGTAACGTAATTCAAGTAAGCTGAAACCCAGAAATCTAAACCTTTTTAAGAAAATAAAGGAGGTGAAGTTTTGAAATAAAGGTATAATGAAATCAAGTTTTCTTAATGCATAGAAAATGAACATGAAAATGCAAGTGAAATTGCTAGTTTGAAAACGTGTTTAGTCTTTGAAAAATTTGGGCAACACCTCCTTTGTATTTTTTTGATCCAAAACCACAATACATAACAAGAATAATGGCATCCCCAAGCAGAAGCTAGCTCTTCGCCAACCGGCGGGTCACAACCACGCAAAGCATAAAAATGAGTATACGATGCCCAACGGCGAAATTCACCACAAAAAATAAAGAAATAAGCAAGACATCAAAACCACAAGTAGCGGAAAACCCCCCGCTCTAAGTCTCGCAACCACAATCTCACTAAGTCTCATTACTTATATAATTTACTAATTTTGATTGATGGAGTTGACTAGATACAATATGAAATATAAATACAAGAGTGGGTACGATACAAATGTCCCACCTACCAAAGCAATCACCCGAAATAACTGTGTGCCAGCGATGCCGCTACTGATCCAAGCGGTCTACATGCAAGAACTGTGGCACAACGGGGGTGAGTTGCCAACTCGTCAGTAGAAGAACATCTACAAGTAGAAATCGAATAAACAATGACTCTCAGGTCATGAAGGTAATAGTATGATATCTAGGGTGACTGGGTCATCATATGTGCCAACAATATACTCAAAGTCTATAAGTATGCTGATATCATCCAACCATATAATCAATGTATGTATTCATCTGGATCTCGTCCAACCATATAATCAATGTATGTATGCATGTGGATCTCGTCCAACCATATAATCAATGTATGTATGCATGTAAGTATGAGAATATAAATCAACAGGTGTCCCTCGCGACATATCAAAATCATGGAACCTGGGTGTCCAACATCGACACTCGAAAACATCATGAAACCCGTGTCCAGCATCGACACGTAAATCCTCATATTTCGGGCTCCGTCAATCCGGATCGGCCCTCGGGCTCCTCTAGTCCGGATCGGCCCATATCATCTCTCGACTCTGGTCGGCATCCTCCGGATATCCGTCGAGCCCAAATACTATCACCGGTAGGTAGTAGTCCTACTGCCAGGCTCACCGTCTGCAGCACAGCAATCCGTTCTCGCCCCGGGGTACCATACCGGGTCCACCATGTACCCGCAATTGGCCTCATCTAGCTCCTCGAATCGGGTTTCACATGTCACACGTCTCAGAACCGAGAAAACGCATGGTGGACGCACTGAAATATCATATCAAGAGAAACCGGGTTTTTAAAACAACACATAATCTCTTTTAAAATGTCCCCGGTTCTCAAATCCAGAAATCTCATGAAAATAACATATCTCAATGCGTAAAATCATAGAGCATGATGTATGCGACATATAATAGAAATGTAAGCATATCCGTATATCATGCAACATGGAACAGTGATATGACATATTAAGGTAAAACCGCTCTTTTAAATGATTCCAGTTTTTAAAATATAACATGCGGTTCCCAATTTCCCAATAAGACCAGTTATCTATGTAGGTACAATATGTATATGCGCAAGTATAGAGGTACCAATATGTATATGCGCCAATATGGGTATGCAATGTGTATATGCGTAAGTATGGATGTACCAATGTATGTGTGCACCAATATGGATATACAATGTGTATGCGCTCAAGTATGGATGTATCAAAGTATATGTGCACCAATATGGATATACAATGTGTATGTGCGCAAATATGGACGTATCAATGTATATGTGCATCGATATGGGTGTACAAGTGGTATATACGCAAGCATGAGTGTACAATTTGTATGTGCACCAATATGGGTGTACAAGTGGTATATACGCAAGCATGAGTGTACAATATGTATGTGCGCCAATATGGGTGTACAAGTGGTATATACGCAAGCATGTTATGCGAAGAGTCATATCATGATGCAGCAATCCTACTGTGCAGTGACATGGCAATTATCGATGATGAAGTGTGTGAGCCTACAATATGTGTACGTGTAACATACGCATCATCGATAATGGTGCAAGTGTACTATCACAGGTATAAGTAATGCAATACGAATAACAAGAAGGCGGCATAAGGTAAATCATGTACAAATGCTGACGGGTATACGTATCTAATATGACCGAGTCGGTGAATCTAACAATCGGTATCTAGCCACACCACATCGCGTACGGTACAATCTATCGTACGACATCCTCTAGTCAAGGGTATGGATCAAATCTCAAGTCAAACTCATCACGTATGGAAATCATCGTACGACGGCATTAAGCTATCAGGGATCCTATCATCCTATAAGACGAGAAGGGTACGGACCTAACGTCTCGTACGGCTATCACTCATGATTCACAACATATATAAATATCTCTATATACCTATGTTCCAGGTCACATCCTCAACAATCTTATATCAGGGGACCGGCATGGTATCAATCATCTCAATCGACTCGCATCCGTATACCAACATATCATCAAATCATCATATCGCGTCATATATTCTTTTCATCGCATTTATATCCCACATCAAGTCAATTTTACATATACATTCTACCTTTACTATAAGCGTAAGTATCTAATCTAACATACACACCCGAACCATACAACAGTTTTTGAAAGATGCGAATCGTAGTTTTGAAAATAGGGGTTACGGTGTTTTTAAGGAAAACATATCATTTGAAAATCTGTAACGTCCCTTAAGGTATCTGTTTAAAAGATGCATACGATTCTTCAGTTTGGAAATAGGTATGGTTCGGATGACACATCTACGTCGACTATCTAGTCCTATAGTACCCTAAACGGCAATATCATCAAATCTCATCCTCAAGTCTCGTTATCACATACTAGTCCTATCATATCACTTCTAACTATCCTTAGTTTCTAATATGGTTCTCTAACTACCCTTTTACTCTATCTATAGTTTTTTTATTAAAGGTTTCATTAACCATAATCTATATATAAATCGGTTTTCATCAAAGTGTGCGGGGGTGCTATACGCCATCCACCTGACTTCCCCCGTAGATATAGATCTACTCACCGTGGTCTTCACTTGCCGAAGTTGATGACGCCACACTCCATCGCCTCGGAATCTACGTAAAGGTACCTACAATAACAACACATATCACCATGCTATTAAAATCAAGTTCTGAAATCCAATACGGCACGCGCATTGCTCATAGGTTAGAACCTATAGCTTACGCATACAAAATCAACCAAACAACCCTTGTTGTTGATGAACAAACATCCTACAACCAAATACGAATTCAAATATCAAAAATTAGCATTTCAAAATACGGAAAACATAGCCAAAAATCATACCAAAATACTCCCAGATTTTGACTCAGGTCAAAAGGAGTTGCACAAACAAGTCTAGGGTGTTGTACATAGTGTATAGGACCTACTGGATCAACCCCGACACCAAAGCCAACCAAGTGGTCGGCCACAGGGCCCCAAAATCCGGACTCCTTAGCCCTCATGCTCTGTTGGGCTTCGTTTAGTCATGGTGGTCTCCTATGGTCTAAAATGGGTCTCTGATATTATTTGCTAAACTCAGAAAGTCCCCGGGTTGCTCCAGATTTCCCTGCGCACCCTATATCCTCACAAAACCGACATGGACAAAATCCTAAATCCATATTTTGGTTTCTATACTAAATTCCAGGTCTTAAACAGCTACTCAACAGCTACTCAATCATCACCAATCCACACTTTCACTCAAACCCTCACTAGGATTTCTAAGTATCACCAATCCATCACTAAACGAACTCTAAACTTAAACAAAAAGCTAGGAAAACTTGAAACTAAACTAATGGAAGAAATTATACCTTATGGATGTCACTTAAGTAAACTCTAGAAGTCCCAAAGTTGTTAAAATCCCACTTTGCTTGGTCCAATGTGTAGAGGAAGAGGTGGAGATAAATTTTTGTGAAGGGAGTATAAGGTTTTGAGGATTATTTGGAGATGGATCTAGGGTTAGAAGTGGAGGGAAGCGAGGTTAGAGGAAGATGAAGAAGGAGAAGAAAATGAATAATGGTGGAGGGATAATGTGGCTGCCCCCCTCTCTCAATTATTCTCACTCTCTCTCTCCAAGCATGGTCTCCTATCATCATTATGTCCCTTCTCTCTCCTCAAGTCATCATGACACCTTTTTCCATTCTTTTCTTTTCTCACCACAATAAAACCATAACATAATACAACACAAATTAAATAACATGTAACATGTCATGGTGCACTAACCATGAAAACTGTAGAAATACGGGTTTGGCCTAATCTCGATTAGCAGTGCATTAATCGGGTTTTTATCGAAACTGCATATAATAAATTTAAAAAATGCCAAATCCTTTAAATATATTATTAAATGAATTAATCATTTTAATTTCCGTTTATTTCACAATTATTGGTATATATATTTATACCCTTTTCGAAAACCCTAATTTCGCAAATCGGGAAATTTTCGGGAAATATATTATTTTAATATTAAATTCCAAAAATAATATTTTATATTTTCTGAAATGTTACACCTAGTGATATTGTTTCGAAAGAAATATTAGTGTGGGAACCTACTTTTTTGGATGACATATACCTACCCATTTATGAATGTGATGAGGGAGAAAATGTATTGGGAGAGTCTGTGAGCTATAGTAATAAGAATAGGATTGTGAAAAATTAGAGAGAGGAAGACAGCATTGAAAAATATTCTTTCATATCGAGTTTTGAGGAAATTTTTGCGGATGAACTTAATATTCTTGGTAAGTTTGAGTCAGGATCAATTTGGGAACATTCTAAAAACCTTTCTTTTGCTGAACTTTTTGCGGATGAACTCCAGTTTTTAGACGAACTTGACTTTGGATCTCAACACGTGTTTTTTGAACATTCAATTCATGCAGGGAACAATTCTTTATCCTCTTCAAAACTTCATCTTTATCTTCAGCGTCTTCTGATCCCTACTTTTACACGCCCATGCCCTTCACTAACATCTAACATATACCTTTTCTTTTTCTTTTTCTTTTGTATATACATATTCTTTTACCAGCCATTGCACTATATAGACAAAATCTTTAAATTGCTGGTATTAATTTCTGGACTAACCCAGTATTTTAACCTGTATATGCTATAATTAGTCTTAAGTTTTTTTTCTTGGAATAAAATTCTCACCCCGATGTTTAAGTCTAGCTACCGGAGACGGGGGCAACGATAAGGACATCGTAAAACTCAGGTTTGGGGGTGAGCACTGCGTTTAGTTTGCTGCATCATGTGTATATTGTATATTTTGCATTGCATACATATTAAAAAAACCCATAAAAATTGAAATTTTTTACCAAAACCATAAAAACTTTTTCATGTTAGCTAGTGGGGGAACTTAGATTCGAAGTCTGACGGTTCGGTTGATAAGTTAGAAATAACCAAATCCTTTTCAAGAGACCGACGCCCCGAAAAATAACCCTCCTTTGTGTTTAACCATAGCTGATATACGTCTTTTATAACACTTTACACGTGTCGTGTGTTTTTGAGAATTTGATGAAAGTCTGACATGTCTGTACACTTTTAAATTTGATAAACATCTTTAGGATCAAACAGGTTTGTTCTGAATTAAGTAATATCAAGAATAGTTCATAAAGTAAGGTGAATATGAAGGATATTATTGAGGTTTTAACAGAAGCTATAAGTCTGAAAAATAACCCATCTGAGTAATTACACACCTTATCGGAGTAATTACACACCTTATCCACATGTAACATTTTCGGATTTAAAAGAAAATGCTGGCTATATCTCCGTTTTCACCGAGTTCAGAATATTTCAAAATAAAATGAATCTTTTGTTTTGTGGCCTTGGTAACTTGAGTAATTAAGTCCTTGGGGTGTCTCCACACCTAATGCCCTAAAACCATCTGGTTTGGGAGTCATTGACCCAAAACTCGTTAAATTTCCAATCGCCAAATAAAACAAGCTAAGTAAGTGTTCTCTCCGAGTTAAAAGTTCTCACGGTTCTTTGTGGGAGAATAATCTTGGCGGAGACGAGTTTTCTATTAAAACAGTTTTTTTCGTGGAGATATGAAGGTATATTTATATAAGATGTTTTGCACGATAATGAAGGGTGTGTACGAACAAAAACAGGTGAAAGGTAGGAGTGAAAAATAAGACTTAGGTTTTCTGTTAAAAATGATATATATTCTGACTTGAAACCCAACTGGAGAATAAAACTTGAGAAAATCTTAAACTCCTTTCAAACTCGTGTGATCCTTTAGAAGTCTATCCTGGTTTGTAATTATGACATGATGACCCTAATCAAAGTTCTTAAAACCTTATGGACACTATCCGCACAATCACGTAAAGACGCGTATGAGCTTATGTTAAACAAATTGCGAGGTGTGAAAAATACGGTTTAACGTTTCTGACTTGGGTAATAGAACTTCTAACTTTGATTCTTAACCTTAAGATTAGATTCAACAGTTCCTCCACGATGCTAACTTGACTGGATTTTGTGGGTGTAATCCGCTGAAAACCCCCAGGAGACAACACTCATCCTAGTAGGGACACCTAAAGATTTAACGGCTTGTTGCGCATGCTCAGTGTAATCGCGTTCCCTGCGAAAGTGAGGCTAGGATTTTTTGTTTTGCTCGGGACGAGCAAAAGATAAGTTTGGGGGTATTTGTTCATCTTAGAAAACTGTATTGTAATACCCTCATTCGTTATCTATTTTGTATTTATCGGTACTATTAACCAGTGTTTGCTCAGTAATTACAGATTACAGGTGTTCGTGATAAAAGACTGGAAACACACTCAAAATCACGGATATAACGTTTAGGAGCTGACACTGCAAACGGAACAGAAAAACGACCGATATCCGAAGAGCTCTTTTGCAAATAATCATGTGTACACATTTTTGGTCCAACACAACACAAGTGTGCATATAGCTCTTTGGTTCTTGGACCTACATGGGGCTGCCCATGGCACATATGTGGGAAATGGGTATTAAATGCAAAAAGTTTTGATGTGATTTATGGCATCTTTTTCCTTCCAATTCCCTGAGTGCATCCAAGGCCTCTACAGACAAAACTAGCAGCACTAGAGTGGTATTAGGATGCACACATGACCACACAACAAGCACGAGCCCAAGACTCCTCGACTGGACCGGCCACATGCCTACTTTGGCCGAGCAGGCCGGCCCCCTTGCTCCAATAACCCCCAGTTTTCTACCGTCCCTCCCTTACTGCCACGTCACCTTATTTTTATTGCTGGTTTATTTTTCTTTTGTGCATACAAAAGGAGAGGGTGCTTTGCTTCGTTTTGCAGACCAGTGAGCAAGGGAAGGACCTCTCTCATTCTACCATGTAATATATTTTCTTGTTTTGTTTTAGTTTGTTTTTGGTTTAGGCTTGAGAGTGAATGGGCTATCACTTGGTTTCTTCTTCTTCTTCTTCCTTCTTCCTTCTTGAAGCTTTCTTTGGAGAGCTTCATTATAGAGGTTGAACAAATTACCAATATCTTGTACCTCTTCTTCAAGTGTTAATAATATTTGTGTTTCTTTGTTTACTTGCTTTCTTTTCTTTACTTGCTTTTATTTGCTTTTCATTATGTTGTGTAACTAATCTCTTTGGTTGTGGTTATGGTAAGGAAGTGAGATGAAAGGCTTTGCCTTCTCTTCCTCTTGTGATTGTTTAATTTGCTTAACATGATTATAACTTAAGGATTGTTTTATATATTGATGTGATATGGTATTGTGAAACCATGGTTACTTTGTAATCTCTTCATATACCATATTCACTCCCCTTCCCTATTTCACAATTTTTAAGTTAAAATCAAATTGGTGTTAAATTTGCTAAGTTTGGATACGGTATTTTGTGACCGAGTGCTTGACAAACCCTCGGTTTTCATATACCCTATACTATCACAAACTTTTAGCACACTTAACACTGAAATCATTTGCTCTCACTCACTAATTTGTGTTTTTGATGTTGTGGTATGCTTGCTAACCGTTGTGTTTAGTGTTGATACCCCAAGTTTGGATATACAAACGATAAGTGAACAAACGGACTCGTTTCGTGTTTTGCGGTGAATATCGGAAATTGATGACTTATGCTCCGCAACCGCCTTGACAAGTCATGCTTCATGCTGGGATCGACGTAAGGACAGACAACTCATAATCAAGGGAGCATCGAAGGAATCGTCGTGATTCGATCTTCCGAGCCAAAGCCACAACCGCTTCTTTCTTAGTTTCTTTTCTTGCTTTTCTTTTTTTTTTTCGTATTTTTTCCATTTTTTGTGACAAAACCAACCATTGGTTATTTTTTGAACCTTAAATCACAAGACCTAATACACAATTCCCTGCGGATCAACTCGTACTTGCCGGCTTGCTACAACGCGTCGTGCACTTGCGGTTTATAAATTTTAAAACGAGAACGAGCTCGCGTGTGCAATATTTCTTAAAAACAATCTCTATTTCAAAATATGCATGTTTGCGCGCGCGGGTGAGTTCCCAACATTTATTTTACATAATATCACCAAGTTATCAATAAATACCTTAGAATTCAAAAGACCAGTCTATGTTACGTATTTAGCTTGTAGATTAGTTTGAGTGGTGTCTTCTCTCGACAGGCCTCGGGGTATCAGAGACAATGATGCATCACTTGTCTCTCTCTAAATGTAGATCGTAATTTTAGGGAAATCAAATCACATAGAACCCGAACCCGAACTCGAATCTGAACTTGAAATCTTGAACTTGACTTGAACCGGAACTATATACTTGAAACTTGACATGAATACGTGAACTCAATAAGTATATCTGAAACCAACTTGACTCGAACTATGAATACAAATGACATGATTTGCACCTGACATGAATAAATGAACTCAATCTTGAAAACTTGATATCATACATCACCTTTTGTATTCATAGATTCGATCAAGACCCATAACTTTAATCATAGAATAATATACAACGGGTGTTGGGGTAGTTTAAGTATGAATCCAATGAAATCTCAGAAGTCCCCTAGTCCATGAATCCATGTCTACTATCACATGCAATCTGAGGGTCCATGTTTCCAAGCCCCTGAATGATAGCCTGTTGGGTTTGGAATACTTCAACATTAGATTGAAGTTTTGTTACTAACACTCTTGATTTGGGCCCGTGGTTCTTTACCCCTGGACGATAGTCTGTTGGGTTCGAGAACACTCTTGAGATTGGTTGACATGCACACTTGAACTCACGTTAGTTAGCTTACCTTTATAGAGACCCTTATAAGAAACAATACCTTATGTTTACTCACACACACTCATTACCTATTATTGTTAGGAATATGTGAAAGTGTTTCTTAACAACACCATAGGGTTAAAACGTGCATCGATCATGCAATTTTCAAAAATTCGGTGTGCTAAGAAACACTAATCTAGAATCTAACTAGATTATTAGGGTTAACTATGATGATATCATAAACTATAGTATGTGAAGGAGGCTACAATCTTTGTAGACCGTGTCCTTCTCTTCTCAAGCTCCGTGTAGTAGTCTACGCGACTCCACTAGGCTCCATTTGAAGTTGGATCGAGCTTCCTTTGCGATCTTCGGGCTGAAGATGATCCACCCGAAGCTTCGCTTATCCAAGCTAGCTCTTCACTAAACTCTTTAGTGAAGGAAACACACTACACTTCATTGCTAATCAAGTGTAGGATGGTGAAGTAAGGGTTTTGTTTGCTCACTAGGGTTCTCACAAGATTAAGGTTTCACAACTCATGTGAGGGATTGAGCTTGGAGGAGGTGAGGAAGAAGATGAAGAGAGCAAGAGCTCATATAAGAAAAAAGAACAAGTGTTGAATGGCTTCTCTTTTTGTGTTCACTTATTGAAGCATATATCTTTTTCATAATAAAAAATGCAACCATGCTTCTATAGTAAACACAAATGAATAAATAAATTTAAAAGCCATGCTTCACACCATTCCTCAAATGTATCCCCATTTTCCACCTCTTTTTCTATTTTCTAAAAATAGAAAATCAACCATACTTCATATATATATATATATATATATATATATATAGAATAATGGAGGAAAGAGGCCATAGGAGGGAATTTCCTCCTATGGCGTCGAAAAAACACGCCCTCTGTCGTATTTTCCGACGATCGGGATCCATCATCTTCATCATTATCTTCTAAGACGCGGGTACGCCAAATTTCATGTGATTCTACAACTTTTTCACCGTTGATTTAGCAATGTAAAAAGTTCTATTGTCGGTAAACCGTTAATTTTGAACCTACTAATTCAATAGTGAAAAAGTTGTAGAATCACATGAAATTTGGTGTACCCATATTTTAGATGATAACGATGAAGATGATGGGTGCCGATCGTCGGAAAACACGATGAAGGGCGTACTTTTTCGACGCCATAAGAGGAGATTCCCTCTTATGGCCTCTTTCCTCCATTATTCTCATATATATATCACACATATATTAATATATATATAAAGATAAGAAAATAATTACTGAGCAATAATATTAGTTAATATATAATTATATCAAATATAAATATATATCATATTATTAAATCTAACACTTGATTTAATAATCCGGTTATATCACATATAACCGACTAATATCATTTATCTGTATATCACATTATCAAATCAACACTTGATTCAATAATCCGGTTATATCACATATAACCTAACTGATTTCAAATAACCGCCAGATTAGAATATGGTATCACATACTCGTATTTAATCAGGCCCCCGCACATATCAGCATATGTGCCCTACTGTAGGATTGTTCGGCACGACAGTAAGGTTTCGGGAGGCATCGTCCATGCTATTTTCAAAAATTTGCCGTACAAAACAATCCTAACCCTAGAATCTTAACTAAAGATTTAGACAATACAATATGTAAGCTACTTTACATCTAAGTGAGTAGGGATTGCAATCTTTGTAGTCTGACCCTTCACTTCTTTAGCTCCTTGTAGTAGTCCATTCGTTGCGATCATTGAACTCCCGAACTCTTGAACGGCTCCACAAAAAGAAAACAACGAGCTTGCACGAAGTCTTCGAGGCCGAAGATGATCTACGTTGAGGAGTCACTAACCCAAACTACCTCTTCACTAATGTGGAATTAATGAAGCTAACACCCTATACTAAAGTGCTAATCTAGTAGAGCATGATGAAGTAGGATTTTTGCTCACTTTAGAATTGATTTTCTCACTCTTTTTCTTCTTCTCTCAAAAACCTAAAGAGCTCTCTCTTTCTCTTGATGAAGATGAAGCAAATGAAAGATGAGAGAGTGAATGGCAACCATGGGTGAGAAAATATCTAATATATCTCATGTAGAGACTTAACCATGAGTTTAGATAATGGTTGGGTTAACAAATATATAGTATTAAGACAAAACTAGTGGACTGGTCAATGGATCTCCAAGCTTCTCAAAGCTTCATGCCATGTGACCATTATCCAACTAATAATTGAATTACACTAAATAAATAAACCCTTCATTATCATTAGTATGGTGCAAGTCTGATATACCCATGTTGCATGTATCATCAAGCATGACACAAAAATGTACATTAATATATATCACATATATACTATATGCACATAAGTGAGAAAAAGAAATGTTTAAGTGAGCTAATATTAGTTAATGTAATCTAGTATATCACATATACAATTATACATTAAATTATCAAATCAACACTTAATTTAATAATCCGGTTATATCACATATAACCGACTAATATTATATGTATCATGTTATCGAATCAACACTTGAATCGATAACCCGACTATATCACATATAACCGACTGATACAAGTATCGCGAGAATATAATACGGTATCGCATACTCGTATTAATCTCGGTCCCGCACATATCACATATGTGCTCCTACATCATTTTGCCTGAGCCAGTGAAACCTCTGTGTAGAACTCTAAAGACTCGTCAATACGCCGGTGGTAGGTGATGATCACATCAAGTACCCACAAGCCGTCAGCGGTACTAGCTGGACGTAACGGATACCCGAGCATTGAACGATCAGAAGATCAGCAAGCAAGCCCGCTCTAACTCCTGCAAAAGCCTATCAGTAACACTACTGTACAGTCCGGTCTTTTCGTCTGAAATGTCGCATATCCAGTATAGGGGTGGTAAACGTCAAATCCCAATAACCAATAAGTCATGCCGATGTGAGGCTCATAACGGGTCGAGAAACTACTGATAACGCTTATCAGTAAATCTCCGTAGCATCCCTGGCTAAGGACTTATCGTTATGGCCAATCGAGCACAGCGCAACATCAACCCCCAATACCGGGAGAGACGAATCCCCTCCTATCGCTCATTGCCTCCATGTGATTCGGGATTGTACCCAAAAGCCACCGTTTTTCATGTTCTGTTGAACGTGGTAAGGTGGAAATCAAAGCACAATAGGAATCACTCAAGACTCCATGACGATCTCGGGTCTACAGACTAACCTGTACCAGTGTCACCAGAGAACTGCTATCTGAAGATAGGTATAATACCAACTAGGAGTTCTTGGCGAGTCCGTTCAGTGTACCCAGTCACTACTGAGCACCCATATACCATCTTTGATGTCAAACACTAATGGATGTAGGATCATCCATCGCCCATCATATGGGTCAAGATGCGTATACGCTAGTCTACTCTGGAATATCGATGCCCTGTCTCGATACACCTTCGACTATGAACAATTTTAGGGTGTTCTTGTGGACTACCCTTGGCCCCCACTAGTATGATCTCCATCATAGTCCTGGTAGTCAAGTACACATCCTAAGGGCTTTATCAACATGTGAGAGCAAGACAGCATCACATATACAAGTCAACATGTTAAGACAAAGAACAACCAGATAGCATACTATCACGTCGAGCAAGAAAGTCCTCTCTATATATATCCAAGCATCCACTATAATATACATCACATGTACAATAATGGCCTCTAGGGCATACATATAACTAACAATCTCCCACTTGCACTAAGGCCAGTTGTTGTAGTGTCTCATACCCAACATCCCGAAGAGTCTCTCAAATTGTATCTGGGGATGACCTTGGTGAGTGGATCCGCCGTGTTGTCCTTCGTGTCAACTCTCCTGAACTCGATCTCCCGACGATCAACTATCTCCCGGATCAGGTGATACCGCCTCAGAATATGCCTGGATCGCTGATGGGACCTGGGTTCTTTGGTCAAGGCCACTGCTCCATTTTTATAGCAATACAAAGGTATTGGACGCTCAATGGATGGAACCACTCAAAGTTCAGTTATGAACTTCTTCATCCAGACAGCCTTTTTGGCAGCATCGTTGGCAGCGATGTATTGAGCCTCCATCGTCGAGTCTACCACGGTTTCCTGTTTGGAACTCTTCCAACAAACCGCCCCTCCATTGAGGGTAAAGACAAATCCCGAGACCAACTTAGAGTCTTCCTTATCACTTTGGAAGCTCGAATCGGTAAAGGACTCCACTTGGAGTTCTCCGTTACCATACACCAAGAACATCTCTTTAGTCCTTCTCAAGTACTTGAGAATGTTCTTCACAGTTGTCCAGTGACTCTCTCCTGGATCTTCTTGATACCTACTCACTACACTTAGTGAGTATGCTACATCGGGTCTGATACATAACATCGCATACATGATAGAGCCTATTACCGAAGCATAGGGTATCCCTTGCATGCGAGCTCTCTCCAAATCAGTCTTGGGAGATATCTCTTTGGAGAGAGTGAGTCCTGTGATCGTGGGTAAATTCCCATGCTTGGATTCTTCCATACTAAACCTCTTTAGTATGGTGTCAATGTACCTGGATTGGGACAATCCCGGTATCTGTTTAGCTCTATCTCTATAGATCTTATCCCCAAGATGTAAGAGACATCATCTAGATCTTTCATTGAGAATCTTTGTGATAAGTAGAGCTTGACCGATTGCAGCATATGAACATCATTTCCTATCAAGAGTAGTCATCCACGTACAATACGAGGAAGACAATTTTACTCTCTGCCACCTTCTTGTATATACAAGGTTCATCTATATTTTTGATGAAGTCAAACTCTTTGACTACCACATCAAAACAGATGTTCTAACTCCGCGATGCATGTTTTAACCTATAGATGGATTTAAGCAGCTTGCACACCTTACCGCTGCTCCCACTGTCCACGAAGCCCTCTGGCTGAGTCATGTATACGTACTTTTCTAAATTACCATTTAGAAAGGCGGTCTTAACATCCATTTGCCAGATTTCGTAGTCATGGTATGCAGCGATAGCAAGCAGGATCCGGATGGACTTAAGCATAGCCACTGGAGAAAAGGTTTCATCATAGTCCACACCTGGTCGTTGACAAAAACCTTTTGCAACAAGTTTAGCTTTGAAAGTCTCAACTTTTCCATTTACACCAAGTTTCTTCTTAAAGATCCATTTGCTCCCGATGGGTTTTACCCCTTCAGGAGCAACTTCTAAAGTCTATACTTTGTTGGTGTACATGGATTCCATTTCAGATCGCATTGCATCCAGCCGTTTCACAGAGTCCCTACTCGTGATGACCTGCTCGAAGCTAGTTGGTCATCATCTACCATGATGCAATTCTCGCTCCCACCGTCTACGAGAAAGCCGTAGTATCTCTCAGGTGGATGAGGAACCCTACTAGGTCGGCGGAGAGGCTGGGGTTCGTTGGGAACTACTGAATACTCTGGTTCCACCAAATCTTCTATTGTAGTTTGTGCTGCTGGAACCTCTTCCAGTTCTATCTCATGACTATTAATTTCTTTTGCAAGAAATTTCTTTTCTAAAAAGGTGGCATGTTGAGCAACAAACAACTATTGTTCCTCAAAGTGGTAGAAGATATGCCCCCGCGAATGCTTGGGATATCCTACAAACTTGCACAGAATAGACCTTGTCTTGAGTTTGTCCGGATTGTGCCTTTTGACATAGGCCGGACAACCCCATATCTTAACATAATTAAGACATGGTCTCTTCCCCTTCCATATCTCATATGGAGTGGTAGGCACTGATTTGGTAGGAACCATATTCAATAGGTCCACAGCTGTTTCTAGTGCATGTCCCTAAAAGAAAATAGGCAACTCAGCAATGCTCATCATAGAGCGCACCATATCCAATAGGGTGTGATTCCTCTGCTCCGATACACCGTTGTGCTGTGGTGTATATGGAGGAGTAAGCTGAGAGAGAATTCCATTCTCTTTTAAATAGTCACGGAATTCCGTGCTCAAGTATTCTCCTCCCCGATCGGATCGTAGGATTTTAATACTTTTACCCGTTTGGTTCTCAACTTTGGATTTATATTCCTTGAATTTCTCAAAAGCTTCAGAATTGTGTTTCATCAAGAACACATGTCTGTATCTTGAGAGATCGTCAGTGAATGTAATGAAGTAGGAAGAACCATTCCTGGCATGTGTAGACATAGGACCACATACATCACTATGTATCAGTCCTAAGTGCTCACTAGCTCTTTCTCCGTGTCCTGTAAACGGAGTTTTGGTCATCTTGCCTTCGAGACATGACTGGCAAGTTTCATAAGATGAAAATTCGAACGGTTTCAAATATCCATCCTTATGTAACTTAGCTAGTCGTGTCGCATTGATATGACATAGTCTACAATACTATAAGAAGGATTCGTTCATTTCTGAACTCTTCTTCTTGTGTGTGTTTTGTACGTTAAGAACTGTGGTTTGATTTAGAATGTATATGCTATCATTTAGCGAGCCTGATTCAATCAACTTTTGATTCAGGAAGATGTTCATAACATTATCCTGTACTATAAAATTATATCTTTCTTTACTTAATAAAGAAACCGATATAAGATTGCATATTAGGGTCGGTATGTAATAGTATTCGTTCAGAATCAATGTATTACCATTTGGTAATACAAGGTGATATTCGCCAACTGCTTTGACTGCAACATTTGCACCATTCCCTACTAGTACGGAATGATCATCTACTCCCAGTTCTCTACCTTTCTTTAGCCCATGTAACATGTTACATATGTGGGATCCCGATCCAGTATCTAATACCCAGGACGTAGAGTGTACTGAGAAACAATTCTGAGTGACTAACACACCCGAAGAAGATGCATCAACATGCTCATTCTTCGTTTGGGTGGCGTGGAAATCCAGATATTTTCCTATTCCCTGCTCGAACTTATAACAATTATAAGTTGGAGCGGAACCAACGTTCCCCTGCTCAGTATAAAAAATGGGTTCGGTCAATACATCCATATTATTATCTTGATTAAGTCCTGACATGGTCACTACCTGGAGAGAGAGAGAAGAACACACTTAGCGTATGCTCTTGCAAAAATCAGATTGATTATTTATCTTATCTAAACGAAGTCTCCCACTGCTTTCTCAAACTTTCCTTCAAACCTTAAAAAGAAAATTCAGCCAGGATTAATTGCATTCTACAACTTCGCTAACCATTCAGCCAGGCCAGTGCCGGTACTTCTGAGGGAGGTTCCCCGTGCTTTCGCACGGACCTAATTAAAATAAACCTCATTTTTCCAGAAGCGTAGCCCCGTTGACACCTTTCTAGACACCTAATGAGTTAGCTAATTGTAAAGAGCAAAATTCTCCTGGGAGCAACTTTTGCTTACAGTGGGATTGGGATCCTACTATCACATAGAAAGAATGCAATCTCATTGTAAATTTCAACACTTGAAATTCCCGATAATATTTTGCCCCTAGTGTCCTATGACCTTGACGCAGATCAACAAACCATAGTCCGCTAGTCAAGTTCAACCCGTATATTTCATGTTTGAAATAAACCCACCCGTACGACCCTTGACGCAGGTCAACAAAGTCGCACGGCTACCCTAATCCAATCGCATCACATGCTTTTGCAGATAAGCACTAAATAGCTACCGCACGCTACGCCTTGACGCAGGTCAACAAACGTAGTACGAATACTAAGTGGTACTTATCTGAAATGACGGAGGGCTACGACAGGTTTTTAAGAAAACCTTTTGCGTAATGAACTTGATGTAGTTGTAGAAACAAGTGATTTTTGAAAAGGAGTGTTTTTTTAGGCTTTTTACTAGTCATGCTAAAGAGGTCACTCCCGGTGAAGGGATCTCGGCTCTTTCTTTATCGAATAAGGTGCAGGATATTTCATAAAAACCGCTATGCAAAGCAAGAACTAAAAGAAGCAGTCAAGAGACAAAACCGAGTGGGTTGTAGCATCTGCTAGCTTCGCTAAAGAGGTCACTCCCGGTGAAGGGATCTCAGCTCTTTCCTCATCGAATGAGGTGCTGGATATTCTACAAGGAATACCGCTATGCAAAGCAAAAATTAGAGCTACCGTTTTTGAAAAATATGATTCTACAACATCTTTTAGGTTTCTTTTCTTTTCATTAATCTCATTAATGAATTCGCATAATTTATGCTTCCTAAGCATCACAGAAGAAACGAAAATACAACGTACGCTTATACCATCCGCATTCGCCACAGTGTCCCGTTATGTACCGTTAGGTTACTTAACTAATGACAGAGCGGGGCGGGACTAGCGCGGGTGTAAAACATAAGCAACGTTTATTATATATCATATATACAATAATAAAGCATTCATCTCACACATATAAAGTGATCACATCACAGAATATCAGCAGCAGAAGATAACATATGAAATATTGGATATACAAGGAATTCCGTGTTTTAATTTAAGCCAGTATAAAACACGGGTTCCACGGTTGCGATGAATAGCCAAACCCACATCCCTAGAGCCCTATGAGAGCGGCAAGCAACCCTACCAATTCTAGAGTTAGGAGACCCGGACTCGACTCCTCGAGATGGTCTCCCACTGGACTCTAGAACCCGGTTACTTGTGCTCCCCTCCTTGGGTCTATCCTAATGCGGAAAAGTAAATAATATACAACAATGGTGACATCATCCTCAATCCGGAAGTGTCCCAATAAAAGAATATTACATACATTGAATTTTATATGAATGAAAAAAAAAATCTCATCTCAAATAAAACCCCCTGCTATTCAAAACACGACGATCCAATATAACATATCACAGCAACACATAACATCACATGTCATCAACGTAAGTAAATATGCGTATCACAATTGTCGTTGACATATAGCAACGAAAACGGTGATACCCACATATTACACTTACGGTCGCAGAAAAGAAAATGTCAAATTACAACATTTTGAATCCACAATCAGCTTAGACATCATAAACCCAAAATATCACATACTTTGGATTTCATGCCTAACTATATGAATTCCACATATTGTATCACATTCCAGAAAAAGTTAGACGACGTTAAACATTCCGATCGAATTAACAAACACTCAAAATTTCCCAAAAAGCTCAACACTTGAGTACAGTTTAAAAATATTCATCACATGCCACAGTACCAATGGACCAACCGTAGAAGGGCCAACCCTTGCCTCACCTATGGCGCCGCGGAACTACCGCAAACCCTAGGGTTTAGCGGCGGTTCTTACGGTCATATAATCGAGTTAGGGTTTTGTTCTTCTAGAGGGTCTATCGCATTACTTGCATGATGTTTGAATGTTCTTTAACTCGGAAACAATCCAACTCTTGGAAAATTTTCCGGCAAGGGTTAAAGTGGGTATTTGATATCCGTTCGAACTTTTTAACACCGTCTAAACAAACCAAAAAACTGTTAGAATTACGATTATGAAACACTCCGAGTTGCCTTTGCAGAAAGTTAACATCACATGAAAATTTAGCAAAAACAAACAACACCTGAAACACCAAAACCCAAAGACTGGAACACAGTACAAATTTCAACCCTGAACACCATAAAAAAACCGAGCAGGCCGGTTTTCTGGGCTCTGTGGCTGGCCAAAATCCGAGGTCTGGGGCTAAATTTTGTACCGTGTTCATGTTGCATCTCATACAGCATTCTGCAGTTGTTTTAAAAAAATTTCGACGACTTTAAAATTTCGACAGAAACTAGATTTGTGTATCGGGTGTTTCGGAGTTGTTTCGGTTTCGTATATATACATACATCTTCTAAATCTCTAGCTTGGCTCTGATACCACTATAGGATTGTTCGGCATGACGGCAAGGTTTCGGGAGGTATCGTCCATGCGATTTTCAAAAATTTGCCGTAAAAAATAATCCTAACCCTAGAATCTTAACTAAAGATTAGACAATACAATATGTAAATAACTTTACATCTAAGTGAGTAGGGATTACAACCTTTGTAGTCCAGTCCTTCACTTCTTTAGCTCCTTATAGTAGTCCCTTCGCTGCGATCATTGAACTCCCGGACTCTTGAATGGCTCCACGAGAAGAAAGCAACGAGCTTGCACGAAGTCTTCGAGGACGAAGATGATCTACGTCGAGGAGTCACTAACCCAAGCTAGCTCTTCACTAATATGGGATTAGTAAAGCTAACACCATATACTAAAATGCTAATCTAGTAGAGAATGATGAAGTAGGATTTTTGCTCACTTTAGAATTGATTTTCTCATTTTTATTCTTCTTCTCTCAAAAACTTAGAGAGCTCTCTCTTTCTCTTGATGAAGATGAAGCAAATGAAAGACGAGAGAGTGAATGGCAACCATGGGTGAGAAAATTTCTAATATATCTCATGTAGAGACTTAACCATAAGTTTAGATAATGGTTGGGTTAACAAATATCTAGTATTAAGACAAAACTAGTGGACTGGTCAATGGATCTCCAAGCTTCTCAAAGCTTCATGCTATGTGACCATTATCCAACTAATAATTGAATTACACTAAATAAATAAACCTTTTATTATCATTAGTATGGTGTAAGTCTGATATACCCATGTTGCATGTATCATCAAGCATGACACAAAAATGTACATTAATATATATCACATATATACTATATGCACATAAGTGAGAAAAAGAAATGTTTAAGTGAGCTAATATTAGTTAATGTAATCTAGTATATCACATATACAATTATACATTAAATTATCAAATCAACACTTGATTTAATAATCCGGTTATATCACATATAACCGACTAATATAATATATATCATGTTATCGAATCAACACTTGAATCGATAACCCGGCTATATCACATATAACCGACTGATACAAGCATCGCGGGAATATAATACGATATTGCATACTCGTATTAATCTTGGTCCCGCACATATCACATATGTGCTCCTACATCATTTTGCCTGAGCCAGTGAAACCTCTGTGTAGGACTCTAAAGACTCGTCAATACGCCGGCGGTAGGTGATGATCACATCAAGCACCCACAAGCCGTCAGTGGTACTAGCTGGACGTAACGGCTACCCGGGTATTGAACAATCAAAAGATCAGCAAGAAAGCCCGCTCTAACTCCTGCAAAAGCCTGTCGGTAACACTACCGTACAGTCCGGTCTTTTCGTCTGATATGTCGCATATCCAGTATAGGGGTGGTAAACGTCATACCCTAATAACCGATAAGTCGTGCTGATGTGAGGCTCATAATGGGTCGAGAAACTACGGATAACACTTATCAGTAAATCTCCGTAGTAGCCCTGGCCAGGGACTTATCGTTATGACCAATCGAGCACAGCGCAATATCAACCCCCAATACCGGGAGAGACGAATCCCCTCCTATCGCTCATTGCCTCTATGTGATTCTGGACTATACCCAAAAGCCACCGTTTTGCACGTTCTGTTTAACGTGGTAAGGTGAAAATCAAAGCACAGTGGGAATCACACAAGACTCCATGACGATCTCGAGTCTACAGACTAACCTGTACCAGTGTCACCAGAGAACTGCTATCTGACGATAGGTATAATACCAACTAGGAGTTCTCGGCGAGTCCGTTCAGTGTACCCAGTCACTACTGAGCACTCGTATACTATCTTTGTTGTCAAACACCAATGGATGCGGGATCAACCATCGCCCATTATATGGGTCAAGATGCGTATACGTTAGTCTACTCTGGAATATCGATACCCTGTCTCGATACACCCTCGACTAGGAACAATTTTAGGGTGTACTTGTGGACTACCCTTGGCCCCCACTAGTATGATCTCCATCATAGTCCTGATAGTCAAGTACACATCCTAAGGGCTTTATCAACATGTGAGAGCAAGACAGCATCACATATACAAGTCAACATGTTAAGACAAAGAGCAACCAGATAGCATACTATCATGTCGAGCAAGAAAGTCCTCTATATATATATCTAAGCATCCACTATAATATACATCACATGTACAATAATGGCCTCTAGGGCATACATATAACTAACACCTATTTCGTTTCGCTTGAACTAGGAAACTTCTGTTTGGCATTCTAAAGACTCGTCAATACGCCAGCAGTAGGCAATGATCACATCAGTTAGCCATAAGGCGTCAGCGGTACTAGCTGGACGTGACGGCTACCCAGGTATTTAATGAATAGAAGATCAACAAGCAAGCTTGTCCAAACTCCCATGAAGCCTATAAGTAATTGTTTACCGCCGAAAACGGAGACGAAACCGCGCAGGTCGTTTTGCCTGATTTTGAGGGTAGATGCTATTTGGTTTTATCTGTCTACCTCTCCGAAGATGCCAAGTTGATTTATGGCGCCGTGTATCGAAGGTTTAGATAGATGCAGCCGTTATAGCAGACTTCGTCAGATTCCCCCTCGTTGTGAGGATTTTTTTTTATTGTGGGGACGCTCTTCCCTGCCGACGCAAGCCCCTGCAATTAATTACGTTACCATGTAGCGATAACCACTTTCTCCTGCTCCAGAAGGTCACTTCGTGTCGTGTGTGTTTGTTTTATTTTTGGCTGCCCATGGATTGTATACGGAGACTAATTTGTGTTGTCGCCCGTAGGGCGTGGATTAGTCCAAATCCGTATATTCTTAGATATAGGTTTGTTTTGTTTTAAGGATTGTTAACCTTGTTTAAGATTAAGATCAACTTAAATGTTTATTGAGGATACGTTAGTCTAATTTTAGACTAAGATCTACTCTGCAGGGGTTTTGGATCATTCAGGCCCAACAAAAGAACATTTGGGCTCTATTGCTTTAGTTTAAGAACGTTACGGTCTATAGATCACCATTTTTTGTATGAGAGTTTAGTTTAAGGACGTTGCGGTCCACAACTAGTTTAAGAACATTACGGTCCACAGCTAGTTTAAGGACGTTGCGGTCCGTTGGGGTATGCTCATGGGTTTGGGAGTGCATTCAAGAGCTGTTGGTTGTCGGGACCCTCCACCTCTCTGACATCGTTGAAGAATTACAACGACATGTATCAGAGATGTGGGGAGATATACCCTTGAACCGAACTCTAGATTGAAGGGAGAGATCATGGTGGAACGAATATCATTTTAGATGCCATGTGTCAGGAGATCGTTGGCCATCTTTGGGACTAAGATCAATTCGGGGAGACCTGAGTATAGGAGGGCTCAGTTGATTGATGGTCAAAAGGTTTTGGCCTCGGGAGACTTGGCTAATTTTGGCTAAGGTTGGCCTCTCACAGTGTTAAACACTGATATCTGCTTAGCGCTCACGTGTTCCCACGTGAGACTCATAAGTAGTGCTAGACACTGAAATTTGGAGCGCTCACGTACGGCACGCGAGGCTCCTGAAAATTGGGCGTTATGCACTTGGGTCTAAATCCCTGTCTGTATATAAGTGTTAATCACTTAGTCCTTGTGGCCATCACGTGTGGGCACGTGAGGTGCTCCAGAGTTGGGCACTGCCTCCTTTGGATTTATCTTCCTATTCTGTTCTAGGTGCTAAGTATTATTGGGGGTCACGTGGGATTATGTGAGGCGCCCTAAAATGAGAACTTTCTTAATTTATTCCCCCTCCCCTTTTACAAGTGCTGAGCACTATTAGGGGTCACGTGGGATCACGTGACTCGAACTCAGTCATTCCTTTTTGGTCCTTAGAGGTGCTCACGTGCGAACACGTGATCTGTCGTTATAGCGTTGAACGCTAATATACATGGGGCTCTTGATCTTAGTCTTGAGAATTTCAAGTCCTTTGTTTTATAAGAATTAAATTCTTATGCAGGGTTAAACCCTAGTTTTATCAGGGGAATTAAATTCCTATGTCTTTGGAAGAATTAAATTCTTTAAACCTAGTTCTTTTCTCTATGTTTTGGGACGGCATAACAGAATCTCCCCGATGAGAATTAAATTCTCAACTTGTGGGAAGATCTGCTTCTGCAGACCTCAACCAGAGGAAGAACTAAGTTCTTTTTTGGAAGAGTTAAACTCTTGTAAAAGGAGATAAAATGATATCTAGGTCTTTTTCCTCACCTAGGGTTTCTTTTTCTTCAAAGAGAACTCCTTTTCTTCTTTGTTTTCTCAAATCTTATGGGGGGTCTTCTCTGTTTCTCTTTTCAGTCTCGAGTCCTTTATATAGTAGAGGCAAGTTTATTAATTTAGTTAAGAAAATCTCTCATTGAGAGATTTTTAATTGATTCGGGGACTTTATCCGCTGTTGGAATTTTGATCCAGGGACTTCTGTTTTACAGAAAACATTTTTCTTGTTTTTAACAAGATTGGGAAAATATTTTCCCATACAGAGCTTATTCTGTAGCTTAGTGAGTTTTAATCACCATTGGATCTTTAATCCAACGGTGCTCTGTTTTACAGAGCGTAATCTTTCTTGTTTAGAAAGATTGAGGAAATATTTTTCCATATAGAGCTTATTCTGTAGCTTGGTGATTTTTAATCACCATTGGATCTTTAATTCAACGGTGCTCTGTTTTACAGAGCACAATCTTTCTTGTTTAGAAAGATTAGGGAAATATTTTCCCATACAGAGCTTATTCTGTAGCTTGGTGATTTTTAATCACCATTGGATCTTTAATCCAACGGTGCTCTGATTTACAGAGCGTAATCTTTCTTGTTTAGAAAGATTCAAGGAAATATTTTCCAAATAGGGTTTTGATCCATCTTATTTAGAATTTAATTCTATTGGCTTAGAAGGCATTAGGAAGCCTTACGTGTAGCACGTGACTAATAGCATTAGACCGGTTTGCTTATATACAGCAGTCCCAGAGAAAGGCACCACGTGTTGGCACGTGAGCTGATGTTCAGGAATGTCACGCGTGGCACACGACTCCCACAAAGTTAAGCTCAACAAAGAGCATCACGTGCTGAAACGTGAGCTTCTCTGACCTGTTATTTGTTTTAGGAAGGCGCCTATATACTTTGTATATAGATGCTCACGTGCCTGCACGTGAGGCTCAATTTCAGCCTTATTTGTTTAAACGCAATGCCTATAATCTTTGCTCCAAGACGCATCACGTGCGGGCACGTGATGCTCCATTCGAGGAATTTTCCCATCGCTTTTTATTTATTATTTATTTTTTTATAAGGGAACAATAACACTTACCGTACAGTCCGGTTTCTTCGTCTGATATGTCGCATATCGAGTCTGGGGGTGGAATCGTCAGACCCTAATAACTTGATAAGTCATGCCGATGTGTGGCCTATAACGGTACGAGAAACTAATGATAACTCTTACCAGTAAATCTCATCAACAGACCTGTCCAGGAACTTCCTGTTATAGCCAATCGAGTATAGCGCAACATCAACTCCCTATACCGAGAGAGACGAAACCCTTCCCATTGCTCGTTGCCTCCATGTGACTCGGGACTGTACCCAAAATCCACCTGTTTGCACGATTCCTTTGAGCCGTGGTAAGGAGGAAATCAAAGAACAGTGGGATCCACACAAGACTTTGTGACGATCTCGGGTATACAGACTAACCTGTACCGGTGTCACCAGAGAACTGCTATCTGACGATAGGTATAGTACCAACTAGGAGTTCTCGGCGAGTCATGTTTAGTGTACATATTCTCTAATGAGCACCTGTGTACAATCTTTGATGTCAAACACCATTGGTTTTGGGATCAACATCGCCCCATACAGGGTCAAGAAATGTACACACTAGTCTACTCTGGAATATCGATGCCCTGTCTCGATACTCCCTCGACTAAGAACAATTAAAGGATGTACTTGTAGACTACACAAGTCCCAGTAGTATGATCTGCATCATAGTCCTGGTAGTCAAGAAAACATCCTAAGGGCTTTATCAATATGTATCAGAGAGACAATATAATAATGCTAGTGTACATGTTAAGATAAAGAGAAACCAGATTACATACTATCATGTCGAGCAAGAAAGTCTTCTATATATATGTCCAAGTATCCACTATATCATACAATAATGGCCTCTAGGGCATACATATTCCTAACAATCTCCCACTGGCACTAAGGCCATGTGTTGTAGTATCCCATACCCAACATCCCAAAAAGTCTTTCAAACTGTGTCTGGGGGAGGGCCTTCGTGAGTGGATCCGCTATGTTGTCCTTCGTGTCAACTCTCCTGACCTCGATCTCCCGTCGATCTACTATCTCCCGGATCAGGTGATACCGCCTAAGAATATGTTCGGATCTCAGATGGGACCGGGGTTCCTTAGTTAAAGCCACAGCTCCATTGTTATCACAATACACAGGTATTGGATGCTCAAGCTTCTTCATCCAGACAACCTCTTTGGCTGTATCGTTGGCAGCGATGTATTCAGACTCCATCGTCGAGTCTGCTATGGTATCTTGCTTGGAACTATTCCAATATACCGCCTCTCTATTGAGGGTGAAGACAAAACCCGAGACTGACTTACTGTCGTCCTTATCACTCTGGAAGCTCGAATCGGTAAAGGACTCCACCTGGAGTTCACCGTTACTATACACCAAGAACATTTCTTTAGTCTTTCTCAAGTACTTAAGAATGTTCTTCACAGCTGTCCAGTGCTTTTCCCCAGGATCTGATTGATCCCTACTTACTACACCTAGTGAATAAGCTACATCCGGTCTGGTACACAATATCGCATACATGATTGACACGACTGCCGAACTATAGGGTATCCCTTGCATGCGAGACCTCTCCAAATTAGTCTTGGGTGACATCTCTTCGGAGTGAGTGATTCCTGAACAAGTGGGTAAATTACTACGCTTAGAATTTTCCATACTAAACCTCTTTAGTATGGTGTCAACATACCTGGATTGGGACAATCCCAACATCCGTTTAGATCTATCTCTATAGATCTTTATCCCCAGGATGTAGCAGGCATCACCTAGATCTTTCATGGAGAACTTTTGTGATAAGAAGAGATTGACCGAGTGTAGCATAGGAACATCGTTTCCTATCAAGAGTATGTCATCCACGTACAATACGAGGAAGACAACCTTACTCTCTACAACCTTCTTGTATATACAAGGTTCATCTACGTTTTTGATGAAGTCAAACTCTTTGATAGCTTCATCGAAATAGACGTTCCATCTCCGCGATGCCCGCTTTAATCCATAGATTGATTTAAGCAGCTTGCACACGCTTCCGCTGCTCCCACTTTCTACGAATCCCTCTGGCTGTGTCATGTACATGCTCTCTTCTAAATCACCATTTAGAAAAGCGGTCTTGACGTCCATCTGCCAGATTTCATAGTCATGATATGCAGCAATGGCAAGTAAGATCCTGATGGACTTAAGCATATCCATTAGAGAAAATGTTTCATCATAATCGACACCAGGTCGTTGACGAAAAACTTTTGCTACAAGTCTAGTTTTGAAAGTCTCAACTTTTCCATCTACACCAATTTTCTTCTTAAAGATCCACTTACTCCCGATGGGTTTTACCCCTTCAGGAGCAACTTCCAAAGTCCATACTTTGTTGGTGTACATGGATTCCATCTCAGATCGCATAGTATCCAGTCATTTCACAGAGTCTCCACTTATGATGTCCTGCTCGAAACTAGTTGGGTCATCATCTTCCATGATGCAATCCTCGCTCCCACCGTCTATGAGAAAACCGTAGTATCTCTTAGGTGGATGAGGAACTCTACTAGAGCTGCGGAGTGGCTGTGGTTCATTGGGTACTATTGGATCCTCCGGTTCTATCAAATCATCAGTAACAGTTTGTGTAGCCGGAACTTCTTCTAGTTCTAACCCATTGCCACTAATTTCTTTCACAAAAAATTCCTTTTCTAAAAAGGCGGCATGTCGAGAAACAAACACTTTTTGTTCCTCGGTGTGGTAGAAGATATACTCTCGTGAATTTTTAGGATATCTTACAAACTTGCACAGAACTGACCTTGCCTCAAGCTTGTCCGGATTTTGCGTTTTAACATAAGCCGGACAACCCCATATCTTAATAAAATTAAGACATAGTCTCTTCCCTTTCCATATCTCATATGGAGTGGTAAGTACAGATTTGGTAGGAACCATATTCAATAGGTGTGCGGCTATCTCAAGCGCATAACCCCAAAAAGAAATAGGTAACTCAGCAGTACTCATCATAGAGCGCACCATATCTAATAGGGTGCGATTCCTGCGCTCCGATACACCATTGTGCTGTGGTGTATACGGAAGAGTAAGCTGATAGAGAATCCCATTCTCTTTTAAATAACCTACGAACTCCGTGCATAAGTATTCTCCTCCCCGATCAGATCGAAGGATTTTAATACTTTTACCCATTTGGTTCTCTACTTCACACTTATATTTCTTGAATTTCTCAAAAGCTTCAGACTTATGTTTCAACAAGAACACATGCCCGTATCTTGAGAGATCATCGGTGAATGTAATAAAGTACGAGGAACTATTCTTGGCATGTGTAGACATAGGTGTCACGCCCCGCTTCCCAAAGTACGCCAAAATGGACACGTGACATAGCCAACCATGCTACCTGTGGGTAGGAAGTATCCATCCACAGTCACATTACGGCTGTAGAGATATCAAGAACAAAATAAAGCTATCTAAACATGTCCATAATCCAATGTATCATGAGTCACGAATAATAAAATGCGGAAGCGAAAGATCCAATACAAATAACTGGAATGTATGTCCCATAATGCGGGCTCACATCAGGAATAAAATGCAGGAAGAAAACTAACTAATACTGACACCTCACAGCTCAGCCTGCTGGCTGAAGTACTCCTGCTCGGACTGCAACAGCGGTACAGAATCTGGGCCATGCAAAACCCAGACGTCAGCGCGTCATGTCATCAAGTAATATAATATGAACAGTGTAGCAGGCAATGCAATATAAACATAAATAAAACAAGGGTAACAATAATATAAGTCAGAGCAGTGCAGGGTAGTGTGCTGTGGGTAAACTAAACTGTTCTATCAGGTTCTAAAGTCTTTGAAACCAATTAATGTAATCCTCATCGTAACTCGTCGGTAGTTATTCCGTAACGCCCGGAAAGACGGCAAACAATAGGTATTCCGTAACGCCCGGAAAAACAGCAAACAATGGGTATTCCGTAACGCCCGGAAAAACGACAAACAATAGGTATTCCGTAACGCCCGGAAAAACGGCAAACAATGGGTATTCCGTAACGCCCGGAAAAACGGCAAACAATAGGATGGCCCTTGGAGTTACGTTCGGTTACAATACTGATTTCCCCATACCCCCATGTTGTATGTGTAAGTCAAGTCAGGTATCCCATAATCAAGAAACTAATGCCAACACAGGATCAGGTAAACTTGTTTGTCTGGATAGACAACAGGAACGGTCTATGAGGACTACATGTCAGGTTTGTTGGCATTAGACACAAGATCAGGTAACGGGTCAGGTCGTGGTATATCTGGTCAAGTCAAGCAGTATACGGTACCATGTCGAGTAGATCAATATATATGTAGCAAGTCAGGTCAAGATGTAAACAATATCATGGGTGTGCTCACAATCAGTTATACAAACAAGCATGGTTATCATCAATATGATATAAGCAATGAATTAAGCAATAGGCAGATTTACTCAATTTACAGTACAGTCTTCAGTTGTGTCACAGAGATGATTTCAATGTTATGCGAATGCAGTATGACAATTATGGCCTTTTAAATCATGTTAACAAGTTTAAGAACTTTAGAGGTGCAATGATTTATATAAAGGTTCAATACAGCTATTACAGGTTAAAATGCACACGAGTGTCCAAATGGAACGAAACTATAGAGATAAATGCCATAAGCTATGTCAATATTAAAAATGTGATTAAACAGGTAAATGTGGTTATTAGGTTCAATTGCAAACTGTAGGTTCCAAATTTAAAGATAAAATGATATATAACAATATTGTACATGAAAATGAGAAATGATCGTACCAAAGTTAAATTTACAGGTTTAGGGTGTCATAATATATATGTAAATATTGTATAGCATGTAGCAAGGGGTACTTGCTTCGACGGGTCGCGAACCGGGAAAAACGTAACGTAAAACGTCGGTGGGGAAACTCGCGACGGGCGCACGGTTCACGGAATGAACCCAAACGACGAACAATGGAACCACACAGGTCGGGGTACCTCGCTGGAACGTCGGGTCACGTCGTCGGCATCGTCGGATTCCGGCCAAGGAATGAACAGTAAAGATCAAGATATGCAATCAAGAAGAGAAAGAAACTAGAGAAGAAAGGAAGGAGGAAAGAGGAGAAGAAGGCTTACGGTGGTCTGCAGAGGGGTCGTGAGGATCGACGGCGTCGAAGAAACTCCGGCGACCAGCCTACGACGACGACGAGAAAAACTGCAGATCAAGAAAACTGGATCGGAGAAGGAAGAAGAGGAAAGTAGAAGATGAGGGGATGCGAAGCTTACCGAGGGGTGCTTGCGAGGCCGGGGACACGGGGACGGGGGTCACCGGCGGCGACTCACGGCGGTGCAACGTGCACAAGGGTGTGTACAGGTGGCCGCGGCTGGTGCAGGGTGCACGGGGTTGAAGAGGGAGGAAGGAGATGTAGTGGGTCGGTCGAGGGCGAGGATACGAGGATGCTGGTGACGGTGGTGCCGGCGTGGGAGCTGCGGCGGCGAAGGGGGACGAGGCGGCTAGGGCTGTGATGGGTTCGAGTTTGCGTTTGAAAAAGAAAAGGAGGAGAGAGAAATGAATATATATGAGAGAGAGAGAGAGATATTTATGGGGAGAGAGAGAAAGATAGAGGAGAGAGAGAGATAGAGACGGGGAGAGAGAGAGATTTATGGGGAGAGAGAGAAAGATAGAGGAGAGAGAGAGATGGAGACCGGGGGGGGGAGAAGAGAGATAGAGAGAGGAGGAAAGAGGTGGGGCCACGGGAAAAGATTTGAGAAGGCTGATTGGTTGAGGGAAAATTAGAGGTTAGAAAAAATTTTATATAAAAGATTTATAAGGTTAAGTGAACAGTAGATAATATATGGTTACCTAAGATTATACGATGGTTATAAAAATATTAAAGTTTGGGATTTTGGCGCAAAATAAAACATTTTCAAATCGCGCCCGGGTCGGGTCCAAAAATTTGAAATTGAAATAATAGAATTTTAAGCGGGATCCAAAACTTAAAATGAAGTGTTTTATGATCAAAAAGCATACCCCCAAAATGGACACACGTACGTGTGTGTAGCCGTCCAAACTCATCCGTTTCACTGAACGGGACGAGAACACGATGCACGGACGCTACAACAAGGTTAGGGGTGTCAAGTAGGCTAAGATGAATATTTTTTAATTTTATTTTAGATGCCAAAATTGTTATATGCAGAAATGAATTTGCTGGGTAAAATTTACAGTAAGTAACAATCAAGCAAGATAAATGAAATAAGTGCCACACTACGTTCAAATGGTAACTGAAATTAGTGGCATTGGGCTCGGGTGTTACATTATACCCAACTACAAAAGAATTTCGTCCTCGAAATTCCAAGAATACAAAGACAGATAACTACAAGAAAAAGGTGAGGAAACTTCTGCCGGATTTCATCTTCTCGTTCCCAAGTGGACTCTCCATGCGAGCGATTACCCCAAGAAACAAGCACAAGAGAGATCGTCTTGTTCTTAAGAACCTTTTCCCTTCGATCCACACTTTCAATCGGTCGCTCCTCAAAAGTCAAGTCTTCTCGTACTGTTCGCTCCGAATGATCCAATACATGTGTTTCATCTCGAACATACCTACGGAGTTGAGATACGTGAAACACATCGTGCACATTCGCCAAGAACTGCGGTAACGCCAAACGATACGCTACCTCACCAACACGCTCCAAGATCTCAAAGGGTCCAACGAATCGAGAACTAAGCTTTCCTCGACTTCCAAAACGAATCACCCCTCTAGTTGGTGATATCTTCAAGAATACCAAATCACCCACGACGAACTTTAGAGGTCTTCTTGACGTGTCTGCCCAACTCTTCTGTCGGTCTTGTGCTGCCTTCATATAATTTCTGATAGTGTTAACCTTCTCAACTGTCTGCACAACCAAATCTGGTCCCAATAACCTTCGTTCACCGACATCGTCCCAGCAACCAGGTGAACGACATTTACGACCATACAAAGCTTCAAATGGAGCCATCTGGATGGTTGCCTGAAAACTGTTGTTGTAAGAAAACTCCACCAAATGTAGATGATCCTCCTAAGACCCCTTGAAGTCCAACTTGCATGCTCTCAACATATCTTCAAGAGTTTGGATCGTTCTCTCCGACTGACCATCAGTTTGAGGATGATAAGCCATGCTAAACTTCAATCGAGTCCCCAAACTTTCCTGTAAACTCCGCCAAAAGTGTGATAAGAACCGAGTGTCCCGATCGGACACGATGCTCACCGGTACTCCATGCAATCTTACAATCTCCTGCATGTACCGCTCCGCCAAAGTCCCTGTTGATTGACCAACCCGGAAAGGAATAAAGTGAGCTGCCTTGGTCAATCGATCAATAGTCACCCATACTGCATTATTGCCTCATACTAAGCTCCTTCTGCGTGAACACATACTTCAAGCTCTTATGATCAGTAAAAACTTCGACCTTTTCGCCTAAAAGGTAGTGTCTCCAAATCTTCAACGCGAAAATCACTGCCGCAAGCTCCAAGTCATGCGTTGGATAATTCTTCTCATGGGTCTTCAACTGTCTCGATGCGTATGTTACAACCTTCCCATGCTGCATCAAAACACATCCCAATCCTTTCCCAGATGCATCGCTGTGAATCACCAATCCTCCGGAATTGTCTGGCACGGTCAGAATAGGGGCGGTTATCAACATCTCCTTCAACGTCTCAAAAGCTAACGCACATTTGTCCATCCACACAAAAGATACCTCCTTGCACGTAAGCTTGGTTAACGGCTCCGCCAGACGAGCAAAGTTCTCCACAAATCTTCTGTAATACCCGGCGAGTCTAAGAAAACTTCTTATCTCCGCAACATTCTTTGGAATCGGCCAATCTCGTACTGCCGCAATCTTTCTGGATCGACGGCAATTCCATCGCCAGACACAACATGCCCAAAACTTTACTTCTTCCAGCCAAAACTTGCACTTACTCATCTTCGCATACAACTTCTCCTGTCTCAACGTCTGCAGTGCGATCTTCAAGTGCTCAGCATGCTCTTCAAAACTCTTCGAGTAAACTAGAATATCGTCAATGAACACCACAATAAACTGATCCAAGAACGGTGAAAAGATTCGGTTCATCAAATCCATGAATACTGCCGGCGCATTCATTACTCCGAAGGACATCACTAAGTATTCGTAATGTCCATACCGAGTTCGGAACGCCGGCTTGCAAATAGCTTCTGCTTTCACTCGGACCTGATGATATCCGGATCGCAAATCCAGCTTCGAATACCCTCGCGCCACTAAGCTGCTCAAAAGTACTCCAATGCGAGGGATAGGGTACTTGTTCTCAATAGTCACCCGGTTTAATTCTCGATAGTCGATGCACATCCTTCTTGTGTCATCTTTCTTCTTTACTAGAAGAACGGGAGCTTCCCAATGCGAAATACTACTTCGAATCCAGCCCTTCACAAGTGATTCCGTAACCTGTTTCTTACTTCTTCCAACTCCACTGGTACTACTGGGCAAAACGCTTTGGATACTGGCGCTGCACCAGGAATAAGATCAATTGCGAACTCCACGTCTCGTCTTAGCGGTAAATACCCGAGATGTCCTCGAACTCGTCCATGAACTCTCAAACTACAGCTGGTGCTTCGTCTTTAACAATCCTTGCCGATGGAAGAACATTAGTTGTCGACCTAGCCCCAAACTTGACTGGCCTGACAGAACTGCTTCCTCAAAACAAACCTCTGGATGTCCGGGAATCTGGAAATTCTCTTTCTTTACTCTACGTTGAATGTGAGCGTGGAAAGTGCCGAGAAATCCATTCCCAAGACGATTTCACAATTGCCGGTAACAAACACCAAGGAATCTGCAATTAACTCCCGTCCGCCAACAACAACATCCCGTCCGCCAACAACAACAGAACAATCCTCACATCTTCTATTAGTTAAGATTTTCCCTTTCCCAGTGTGTATGTCCCAAAACTAAACAGGGTCGTGCAATCCTTCGAGTGTATAGTAATAAACTCGGACGACATAAAACAATGGGATGCACTAGAATTGAATAACGCTAATGCGAGAAAACAAAGATCCAGTAGGGTACCTGAAACGACTTCCTCTAGAGCTTTAACCTCTTCAGTCGTCAGGGTAAAGGTTCGAGCTTGATTGGGTCCTCGAGTTATCAGCTTCTGCTCCTGAAACTGTCTCTGCGGTGGCTTCTGAGTATCTTCCTTTAACCGTAGCTTCGACGGGCAAGTATCAATGGTATGATTCGCTGATCCGCAAATAAGACAAAGTCCAAGCCTCTTACGACAATCTCTGCGATAATGACCCGGTCGCTGGCAGTAATCGCACACCACCCTTCCCTTTTGCTCGGGCAAAACTGGCCTCTTCATTGGTACAACGCCACGCCTGTCCACCGGAATACCCTTGCGTCCATGTGCTCGGTTTGGTGCAAATGTTGGCTTCCGTGCTGTAACTGCTGGCTGCGATGTACCCCCGGTCTTCATAGTTAGTCTCTGCTGCTCTCGGGCTGCTGTAAGCACTTGTGAGAAAGTGGTCAAACCCAGGGAGACAATCTGCCTCTGGATGTCTACATCCAAACTGCGCATGAACCTTCTTGCCCTATCAGCATTGTTGGCAACCAAAGGTCCAGCGAATCTACTGAGCCGCGTCCACTCAGCTGCATGCACATCTACAGGTGCGCCGTTCTGCTTCAAACTGACGAATTTTTCCTCCATTTCCTCCCGTGCAGTCCGCGGGAAGAACTTCTCCAAGAAACTCTTCGAGAAATCCGCCCAACTGATCGGCTTGGGCAAGCGGGTCTCTTCCACAAGCCACCATTCCCGGGTGTAGTCTACCAACTGGATGCGTACCACATCCACCCTCTTATCCTCTGGGATCTGTGCCGCAACAAGTAAATTCTCCGTATCAACCAGCCACTGTTCCGTTGGCAAAGGCTCCTCCAGGCCAGTGAAGACAGACGAACCCAGTCTCCTGAAATCCGCCACGGTACCCACACGATCCACTGGTCTGGCCACAACACTGCCCATGGACTGCTGAACGGTCCACAAACCTTCCTGGAATGATTCCGCTTGCTGCTGAATCAGCTCGGTCTGTCTCTTTTGATTCTCCAGCATTCCTCTTATCACTCCAAGCATGGCGGCTTCATCCACACGCCTTTGGTACATCTTCAAATTCTTACCTGCCATAATCCTGAAATCAAAACACCCAACATTAGCATGATGATAGATTCAAAATTTAGATCAAGGCTAGAAATCCAAGTTACTTAAATAGAGTACCGCATTGTAACTATGCCTCGGTATCATAGCCACAATTACATAACTCCACCCAAGTCGCCTAAGTCCTAGAGATAACAAGGAATCAGGCTTTCGAGTCGATATGCAAAGGAAGTTTGCACATCGTAAAAGATATAATCAGGAAGAATGTGATTCAAGAATGGTAAAACAGCAAGGTGGCAGGACATGTTTCCTAGACACGGGTATTCTGATTCGTGTATTGGGTACAATACCCAACTACAAAAGAATCAACCCGACTATCCTATGGCTCTGATACCAAAAGAACCATGTCACGCCCCGCTTCCCAGAATACGCCAAAATGGGCACGTGACATAGCCAACCATGCTACCTGTGGGTAGGAAGTATCCATCCACGGTCACATTACGGCTATAGAGATATCAAGAACAAAATAAAGCTATCTAAACATGTCCATAATTCAATGTATCATGAGTCAAGAATAATAAAATGCGGAAGCGAAAGATCCAATACAAATAACTGGAATGTATGTCCCATAATGCGGGCTCACATCAGGAATAAAATGCAGGAAGAAAACTAACTAATACTGACACCTCACAGCTCAGCCTGCTGGCTGAAGTACTCCTGCTCGGACTGCAACAGCGGTACAGAATCTGGGCCATGCAAAACCCAGACGTCAGCGCGTCATGTCATCAAGTAATATAATATGAACAGTGTAGCAGGCAATGCAATATAAACATAAATAAAACAAGGGTAACAATAATATAAGTCAGAGCAGTGCAGGGTAGTGTGCTGTGGGTAAACTAAACTGTTCTATCATGTTCTAAAGTCTTTGAAACCAATTAATATAATCCTCATCGTAACTCGTCGGTAGTTATTCCGTAACGCCCGGAAAGACGGCAAACAATAGGTATTCCGTAACGCCCGGAAAAACGGCAAACAATGGGTATTCCGTAACGCCCGGAAAAACGACAAACAATAGGTATTCCGTAACGCCCGGAAAAATGGCAAACAATGGGTATTCCGTAACGCCTGGAAATACGGCAAACAATAGGATGGCCCTTGGAGTTACGTTCGGTTACAATACTGATTTCCCCATACCCCCATGTTGTATGTGTAAGTCAAGTCAGGTATCCCGTAATCAAGAAACTAATGCCAACACAGGATCAGGTAAACAGGTTTGTCTGGATAGACAACAGGAACGGTCCATGAGGACTACATGTCAGGTTTGTTGGCATTAGACACAAGATCAGGTAACGGGTCAGGTCGTGGTATATCAGGTCAAGTCAAGCAGTATACGGTACCATGTCGGGTAGATCAATATATATGTAGCAAGTCAGGTCAAGATGTAAACAATATCATGGGTGTGCTCATAATCAGTTATACAAACAAGCATGGTTATCATCAATATGATATAAGCAATGAATTAAGCAATAGGCAGATTTACTCAATTTACAGTACAGTCATCAGTTGTGTCACAAAGATGATTTCAATGTTATGCGAATGCAGTATGACAATTATGGCCTTTTAAATCATGTTAAAAAGTTTAAGAACTTTAGAGGTGCAATGATTTATATAAAGGTTCAATACAGCTATTACAGGTTAAAATGCACACGAGTGTCCAAATGGAACGAAACTATAGAGATAAATGCCATAAGCTATGTCAATATTAAAAATTTGATTAAACAGGTATATGTGGTTATTAGGTTCAATTGCAAACTGTAGGTTCCAAGTTTAAAGATAAAATGATATATAACAATATTGTACATGAAAATGAGAAATGATCGTACCAAAGTTAAATTTACAGGTTTAGGGTGTCAT
Organism: Agapanthus africanus; assembly: GCA_030015575.1. Taxonomy (NCBI): domain Eukaryota; kingdom Viridiplantae; phylum Streptophyta; class Magnoliopsida; order Asparagales; family Amaryllidaceae; genus Agapanthus; species Agapanthus africanus. Next base: position 399,530,368 of record CM057349.1, on the reverse strand, counting down.
AATATATATGTAAATATTGTATAGCATGTAGCAAGAGGTACTTGCCTCGACGGGTCGCGAACCGGGAAAAACGGAACGTAAAATGTCGGCGGGGAAACTCGCGATGGGCGCACGGTTCACGGAATGAACCCAAACGACGAACAATGGAACCACACGGGTCGGGGTACCTCGCTGGAACGTCGGGTCACGTCGTTGGCATCGTCGGATTCCGGCCAAGGAATGAACAGTAAAGATCAAGATATGCAATCAAGAAGAGAAAGAAACTAGAGAAGAAAGGAAGGAGGAAAGAGGAGAAGAAGGCTTACGGTGGTCTGCAGAGGGGTCGTGAGGATCGACGGCGTCGAAGAAACTCCGGCGACCAGCCTACGACGACGACGAGAAAAACTGCAGATCAAGAAAACTGGATCGGAGAAGGAAGAAGAGGAAAGTAGAAGATGAGGGGATGTGAAGCTTACCGAGGGGTGCTTGCGAGGCCGGGGACACGGGGACGGGGGTCACCGGCGGCGACTCACGGCGGTGCAACGCGCACAAGGGTGTGTACAGGTGGCCGCGGCTGGTGCAGGGTGCACGGGGTTGAAGAGGGAGGAAGGAGATGTAGTGGGTCGGTCGAGGGCGAGGATACGAGGATGCTGGTGACGGTGGTGCCGGCGTGGGAGCTACGGCGGCGAAGGGGGATGAGGCGGCTAGGGCTGTGATGGGTTCGAGTTTGCGTTTGAAAAAGAAAAGGAGGAGAGAGAAATGAATATATATGAGAGAGAGAGAGATTTATGGGGAGAGAGAGAAAGATAGAGGAGAGAGAGAGAGATAGAGATGGGGGGAGAGAGAGATTTATGGGGAAAGAGAGAAAGATAGAGGAGCGAGAGAGAGATAGAGACGGGGGGAGAGAGAGAAGAGAGATAGAGAGAGGAGGAAAGAGGTGGGGCCACGGGAAAAGATTTGAGAAGGCTGATTGGTTGAGGGAAAATTGGAGGTTAGAAAAAATTTTATATAAAAGATTTATAAGGTTAAGTGAACAGTAGATAATATATGGTTACCTAAGATTATACGATGGTTATAAAAATATTAAAGTTTGGGATTTTGGCGCAAAATAAAACATTTCCAAATCGCGCCCGGGTCGGGTCCAAAAATTTGAAATTGAAATAATAGAATTTTAAGCGGGATCCAAAACTTAAAATGAAGTGTTTTATGATCAAAAAGCATACCCCCAAAACGGACACACGTACGTGCGCGTAGCCGTCCAAACTCGTCCGTTTCACTGAACGGGACGAGAACACGATGCATGGACGCTACAACAAGGTTAGGGGTGTCAAGTAGGCCAAGATGAATATTTTTTAATTTTATTTTAGATGCAAAAATTGTTATATGCAGAAATGAATTTGCCGGGTAAAATTTAAAGTAAGTAACAATCAAGCAAGATAAATGAAATAAGTGTCACACTACGTTCAAACGGTAACTGAAATTAGTGGCATTGGGCTCGGGTGTTACAATAAGACCGCATACATAACTATGTATCAGTCCCAAGAGTTCAGTAGCTCTTTCTCCGTTTCCAGTAAACGGAGGTTTGGTCATCTTATCTTTGAGACATGACTCGCAAGTTTCATAAGATGTAAATTCGAACGGATTCAAATATCCATCTTTATGCAACTTAGCTAGTCTTGTCGCATTGATATGACCTAGTCTACAGTGCCACAAGAAGCCTTCGTTCATTTCTGAACTTTTCCTCTTGTGTGTGTTCTGTATGTTTAGAACTATAGTTTAATTCAGAATGTATATACCATTATATAACGTACCAAACCCAATCAACACTTGATTTAGGAAAATGTTCATAACATTATCCTCTAATGCAAAAGTATATCCTTCTTTATGCAACAAAGAAACTGATATAATATTGCACATCATGTTTTGTACGTAATAACAGTCGTTCAGAATCAATGTATTACCATTTGGTAATACCAGGTGATATTCGCTAACTGCTTTGGCTGCAACAATTGCTCCATTCCTTACTTTTAGAGATATATCACAATTTCCCAGTTCTTTACCTCTCTTTATCCCATGTAACAAATTATATACGTGGGATCCTAATCCAGTATCCAATACCCAGGACGTAGAGCAAACTGAGAAACAATTCTCGATTACGAACACACCCGAAGACGACGCATCAACATGCTTATTCTTTGTTCGGGTTGCGTGGGAATCCTGATATTCCCATATTCCTTGCTCAGAATTATGACAATTATAAGAAAAAGCGGAACCAACGTTCCCCAACTCAGTATAATAAGCGGGTTCGGTCAATACATCCATATTATTATCTTGATTAAGGCATGTCATGGTCGATACCTGGAGAGAGAGAGAAGGAAACACATTAGAGCGCGCTCTTTGCAAGATTAGATTGGTTATTATCTTATCTAATCAGGTTGGCTCCCACTGTTTTTATCAAATCTTCTTTCAAATCATAAAAGGTAAGATTAGCTGGGATTAATTGCACCCTACAAGTTCGCCAATCGTTCAGCCAGGTAGGTATTGGTACTCCGAGAGAGTCTTCCCATGCTTTCACATGGAACTAATTAAATAATCTCGTTTCCGCAGGGGCATAACCCCGTTAACACCTTTCTTAGACACCTACTTGATCAACTAATTGTAAACTGGAAAACTCTTCCAGGATTAACTCTTACTCGCAGTGGGTATCGGGATCCAACTATCATATAGAAGGTATGCAATCTCAATGCAAATTTCAACACTTAAAATTCCCGATAATTATTTTTACCCCTAACGTCCTATGACCTTGATGAAGGCCAACAAACCATAGGGCGCTAGTCAAGTTCAACCCGTTCATTTCTTGATTGAATTAAACCCACTCGCATGACCCTTGACGAAGACCAACAAAGTCGCACGACTACCTTAATCCAACCGCATCACATGCTGCAGATAAGCACTAATTAGATACCGCACACTACGCCTTGACGAAGGCTAATAAACGTAGCACGAATACTAAATAACACTTATATGAAATGACAGAGGGCTATGACTAGTTTTGAAAAAAACTTTTAATGTAATGAACTTGATATCGTTGTAGAATTTAATGATTTGAAAAGGACTGTTTTTGTAGCTTTTGCTAGTTTTGCTAAAGAGGTCACTCCCGGTGAAGGGATCTCGGTTCTTTCCTCATCGAATGAGGTGCTGGATAGTCATCAAGGAATACCACTATGCAAAGCAAGAACTAGAGAAGCTATTAAAACAAAACTGAGTGGGTTGTAGCATTTGCTAGTTTTGCTAAAGAGGTCACTCCCGGTGAAGGGATCTCATCTCTTTCCTGATCGAATGAGGTGCTGGATATTCATCAAGGAATACCACTATGCAAAGTTAGAACTAGAGCTACCTTTTTAAAATTTTGATTCTACAATATCTTTAGGTTTCTTTTCTTTCCATTAATCTCATTAATGAAGTCCCATCATTTATGTTTCCCTAAACATCACAGAAAAGAAACGAAAATAGAACGTACGCTTATGCCATCCGCATTCGCCACGGGGCCCCATCATGCACCGTTAGGTTACTTAACTAACGGCAGAGCGGGGGCTGGACTAGTATGGGTACAAAACATAAGCAACGTTTATTATATATATCATATATATAGCATTCGTCTCATGCAGTTATATGATCACATCATAGAACCAAGCAACAGAAGTCAACATATGAAATATTGGATATACTAGGAGGTCTGTGTTTTAAATTCAGCCAGTAATGAAAAACACGGATTCCACGGTCGTTATGAATAACCAAACCCACATCCCTAGACCCCTATGAGAGCGGCAAGAAACCCTGCCAATTCTAGAATTAGGAGACCCGGTCTTGACTCCTCGAGATGGTCTCCCACTGGACTCTAGAACTTGGTTACTTGTGCTCCTCGCCTTTGGTCTATCCTAATGCGAAAAAGTAAATAATATACATTAATGGTGACATCAGCCTCAACCCGAAAGTGTCCCAATAAAAGAATATTACATACAAATTTTACATGAATGAAAATTGAAAAACTCTTATCTCACGCAAAACCCCCGGCTATTCATTCACGACGATCCAATATAACATATCACAGCAACATATAATATCACATGTCATCAACGTAAGTAAATATGCGTATCCCAAATTTCGCTGACATATAGCAACGAGATCGGGGATACACCACATATTACACTTACGGTCGCAAAAAAGAAATAAAAAACTACAATATTTAGAATCCGCAAATACCTTAGACATCATAAACCCGGAATATCTCATATTCCGAATTTCATGCCTAACCCATAAACCCTGTATTTTAGTCTCAGACCAAAAACTCTTTTCAATAAGCAGTCGAATAATTCAACAAGATTCCCGACTAAGTGATCACGTACAATACGCGATTGCGACGGAGTTTTGATCTGAATCGAAACTCCATGGCAATCGATCAACCGAGACTTAAACGCTAGATTTATAAAATACTAACTAGTTTTCTCCAAACAAATTGTTGTGGATCCCAAATATTGTATCACATATCATCATAATTTATACAACGCTAAACACAGAGACCCCAACAACTTGAGCCTCATTAAAAACATCCAGAAAGTGCCAAATATAACAATGGAGCAGCACAAGAAAAACGATGCCATATTGCCACAAAAGTGCGACGGAACCGCGGCTCTTTGATGGAATTGGCCTCTCAAATTTCTTGGGGCTCCATTAAATACTCTGTACGAATTTCTTCATATTTTTAATCTCGAAAATTCCAACTTTGGAAAAATCGACAGAAACTTGATAAAATCGGGCTTTGAAAAATCGATCGCATACTTTAACACCGTAAAGACTTTCCCTAATGTTCTAGATTGGCTCTGATACCATGAAAGTGTTTCTTAATAGCACCATAGGGTTAAAACGGGCATCGATTATGCAATTTTCAAAAATTCGGTGTGCTAAGGAACACTGACCTAGAATCTAACTAGATTATTTGGGTTAACTATGATGATATCACAAACTATAGTAAGATAAGGAGGCTACAACTTTTGTAGACCGTATCCTTCTCTTCTCAAGCTCCGTGTAGTAGTCCACGCGACTCTGCTAGGCTCCACTTAAAGTTGGATCGGGCTTCCTTTGCGATCTTCGTGCCGAAGACGATCCACCCGAAACTCCGCTAATCCAAGCTACATTTTCACTAAATTCTTTAGTGAAGGAAACATATTACACTTAATTGCTAATCAAGTGTAGAATGGTAAAGTAGGGGTTTTGTTTGCTCACCAGGGTTCTCACAAGCTCAAGTTTTCACAACTCATGTGAGGGATTGAGCTCGGGGGAAGTGAGGAAGAAGATGAAGAGAGCTAGAAAGCAAGAGCTCATGTAAGAAAAAAGAACACGTGTAGAATGGTTTCTCTTTTTGTGTTCACTTATTGAAGCATATATCTTTTTCACAATAAAAAATGCAACCATGCTCCTATAGTAAACACAAATGAATAAATAAATATAAAATCCATACTTCACCCATTCCTCAAAAGTCTCCCCATTTTCCACCTCTTTTTCTATTTTCTAAAAATAGAAAATCAACCATGCTTCATATATATATATATATATATATATATATAAAGATAAGTAAATAATTAGTGAGCAATAATATTAGTTAATATATAATTATATCAAATATAAATATATATCATATTATTAAATCAACATTTGATTTAATAATCTGGTTAAATCACATATAACCGACTAATATTATTTATCTGTATATCACATTATCAAATCAACACTTGATTCAATAATCCGGTTATATCACATATAACCTAACTGATATCAAATAACCGCCAGATTAGAATACGGTATCACATACTCGTATTTAATCAGGCCCCCGTACATATTAGCATATGTGCCCTACTTCGTTTCGCTTGAACTAGAAAACTTCTGTGTGGGACTCTAAAGACCCATTAATACGCCAGCAGTAGGTAATGATCACATCAGTTACTCACTAGCCGTTAGTGGTACTAGCTGGACGTAACGGCTATCCAGGTATTGAGCGAATAGAAGATCAATAAGCAAGCTTGTCCAAACTCTCATGAAGCATATAAGTAAAACTTACCGTACAGTCCGGTCTCTTCGTCTGATATGTCGCATATCGAGTCTGGGGGTGGAATTGTCAGACCCCAATAACTTGATAAGTCATGCTGATGTGTGGCCTATAACGGTATGAGAAACTACTGATAACTCTTACCAGTAAATCTCATCAACAGTCTTGGTCAGAGACTTCCTGTTATAGCCAATCGAGCATAGCGCAACATCAACTCTCTATACCGGGAGAGGCGAAACCCCTCTTACCCCTCTTACCCCTCTTATCGACTCTATGACCTTGTATGGGGCAATGTTGATCCCATAACTATTGGTGTTTGACATCAAAGATTGTACACAGGTGCTTATTAGAGAATGGGTACACTGAACATGACTCGCCGAGAACTCCTAGTTGGTACTATACCTATCGTCAGATAGCAGTTTTCTGGTGAAACTGGTACATGTTAGTATGTGACCCGAGATTGTCATAGAGTTTTGTGTGGTTCCCACTGTGCTTTGATTTCCTCCTTACCGCAGTTCAAAGGAGTCATGCAAACAGGTGGATTTTGGGTACAGTCCCGAGTCATATGGAGGAAGTGAGCAATAGGAGGGGTTTCGTCTCTCCCGGTATAGGGAGTTGATGTTGCGCTATACTCGATTGGCTATAATAGCAAGTCCCTAGACAGGGCTGATGAGATTTACTTGTAAGTGTTATTAATAGTTTCTCGAAAGGTTATAGGACACACATCGGCATGACTTATCAAGTTACTGGGGTCTGACGATTTCACCCCCGGACTCGATATGCGACATATCAGACGAAGAGACTAGACTGTATGGTAAGTATTGCTTATAGGCTTTATGGGAGTTTGGACAAGTTTGCTTGTTGATCTTCTATTCGTTCAATACCTGGGTAGCCGTTACGTCCAGCTAGTACCGCTGACGGCTTGTGGGTATCTGATATGATCATTACCTACTGCTGGCATATTGACGAGTCTTTAGAGTCCCACACAGAGGTTTCCTAGCTCAAGCGAAACGAAGTAGGGCACATATGGAGATATGTGCGGGAGTTTGATTGAATACGAGTATGTGATACGTATTCTAATCTAGCGATATTTGATATCAGTCAGGTTATATGTGATATAACCAGATTATTGAATTAAGTGTTGATTCAATAATTTGTTTTATGTATATATATTTGATATTGGCCGGTTATATATGAGATGACCGGATTATTAAATTACGTGTTGATTTAATATCTAATATTGAATATTAGCCGGTTATATGTGATATAACCGGATAATTGAATCAAGTGTTGATTTAATGTTTTGATATATACATATATATGATATTAGTCGGTTATATATGATATAACCGGATTATTGAATCATGTGTTGATTTAATAATTTGATATATATTTATATATTTGATATATATATATATATTAATTAATATTATCTCACTTAAGATTTTCTTCTTTTTATATATATTTATATATATGTGATATATATATTTATATATGTGTTTATATTTGTATCATGGTTGATGATATAAGGAACATGGATGTATGAGAATCACACAAGAGTACAAGATAAAAGAATTGATTTATATTTTAAGAAAAGAAAAAGAAGTGGAGAATGAGTCATGGTTTTGGATGTTTGGAGAAGTATTGAGAAGCCATGACTCATCTCTAATTCTTGTCATATTCTTAGATATTTTATCAATTCTTATCATATCTTATAACTCTATGTAGTTCACATATATCATCCAAGTTCATCTTCTTCATTCTACTCACTTTAGATTTTTCATAAGTTGTGAAAAGAAAAGAGAAAGAAAATATTTTAGTGAGCAAATCTCCTACTTCATCAACCAACACTTTTCTAGCCCATTAGTTTAGGTTGTTTACTTCACTAATACCTTGATTAGTGAAGAATGAGCTTGAGTGAGAGAGACTTCAAGATGGATCATTTTCGGTATCGAAGACTACAAGCAAGCTCGTTCCTTTCATCAAGTGGAGTCGAAGAAGAGTTCTAGGGACTACAACTTGGAGCTTTAGAAGTGAAGGACTGGACTACAAAGCTTGTAGACTCTCTTCACTTAGTGTAGATCTTGTTTGCTACTTAAAAACCCTAATTCTCTAGTTCAATTCTTATTTAGTATGCTTAGACCTCTAGATTTTTTAAAATTGTATACTTGATGCTCTTTGAAACCTTGTAGAGATGCTAAGACATACTTTCAGTTATGTCATTCATGCAATATTATATTATACCTGTTATACATCATATTTCTTTTGGGGAATTACCGAGCGCAAGTTCGCTGACGAGTATTCCATCTACTTTTGTTTCTTTGGAATGTCCGTCAGATAATTTAGTTAGAGACAGAGGAGGTGGAACCGACTACCGAGGACTATGACCAGCTTGCTTCTGAAGACATTCCATAGATTTTCTTTTCAGTTTCAGTTTATGTATGTGTTTAAGCATTTCTGTTATTGTATTTTCATTTCTGAATATCGTATCAATGTGAATAAAGTTTGTTGAAGTGAATGAAAATAAAGTAGTTGCTAAATATTTTATTCTCTTATTATTCTTGCACTATGTATAATTGCTTATTTACGCTTAGCATATTTATTTTGAGAAATGACCTTCTTAATATAAATATGTTGCGGGCTTGTCACATGACCATTACCGTTCTTTGGGAAGCAGGGCGTGATAGGTTTTATTGGTGTCCCATGCAGATCAGTTCTGCATGAAGTCGTAACCAATATACCACAAGAATTATGAAATTCAACAACTTTTACATTTCTTTCAATTCAAATTTTCTTGAATCTATCATAATCTTTCTTTTTATCAAGGTAATGGATTCCCCCAACAATACCTGCACCAACATCAACGTCAACACACCACCACATACTGTTGCAGCTCTATCACCACACACTGTCGCAGCTCTACCACCACCTCCTGCTGCAGCTCCGCTTAATGAACAGATGATTCTATTGGAAGCGATCAAGATCCTACTTAAGGGACAACAAGAGTAGACCGCACTCCTTCATCAAGGACTAACTCGCTCTGAAGCGGAGGTACCAGGTGTGAAGCAGTTTTGGGCGTTGCACCCGAAGAACTTTTCTGGAAAAGAGAGCCCATTAGAAGCTGAAGAATGGGATCAGAGTATCGAAGATGAACCGGCAGCAACCCAAGTTCTAGATGTAGTTTGGGTTCGTATAGCGAAACTCCAACTCACTGACAACGCCAGAGTCTGGTAGAAGGCGGAAGAAAGCCGTCTCACACAACCAATTGAGTGGAAGACGTTCCGTGATCTCTTCGACACTGAGTACTTCCCAGAAACTGGTCGGTTCGATATGGAACAACAATTCATCCATCTGCAACAAGGTTCTATGTGGGTTAAGTCGGTAGATGAATATGATGCTGAATTTACCATGCTCGGCAAGTTCGCTACCCACTTGATCCCTACTGCCGAAATCTGGGCCAGGACTTCCAGCGAGGATTATACCCCAAGATCCGGGCTGCTCTAGCAACCGGGGACTATCCAAATCATGAACTTACTTTGAAGACAGCCCGTCGCTACGAAGCAGTTGTGAAGAAGAAGGGCATGCCACAGTTGGCCGGCCCTGCTCACCAGATTACTGGAGGAGCCTCCTCGAGGCCATCTTTTACAGGGGTACCTAGGAGGCCAGGAGGGTCATTTGCAAATCGTAAGCCAGACTTCTACAATTACTGCAAGAAAACAGGGTATTTGGTTAAGGAGTGTCGTCGAGCCAACAATCTGTGTTTAATCTGTGGATACACATGCAATTGGAGCATGCCCCCAAAACCGAGCTGGCTCAGCCTCTGCAGTTAGACCAGCTATTCAAGCTCCTCCTACCCGCTTAGTACTTCCTGCACCACCTCAACACAAACATCTCTTACCTCCTCAGCAGCAAGTGTACCATCGGGTATAGAGAAACGTGCCGCGACGCCATGCTTTCAGAATGTCGTTCGAAGAGGTTAAAGCTATGGGTTAGGTTATTACTGATATATTCTTCCTTTCCTTTTTCAGCTATTTCATTTATAGCAATATCTTATTTCTTCTACACCTAAACTATCCTACGTGACTTAGATACAATACTAGTAGCCACCTTACCTGCACTTGCACTTTTCGATACTGGGGCGTCACATTGCTTTATGTCGCAACGACTTGTAAGAACTTACGTGATCCCAGTTAAGCCTCTTGTTTCGAGCTGGAATGTCAGTTTAGGGAACAGCGTATTGAAAGCAACCATGGGGAATGATCAATGCCCAGTTGTAGTCTGCGGCCGAGAATTCTATGCAGATTTCAAAGTACCGGACATACCAAACTTCGACATGGTGTTGGGAATGGATTTTCCGGGAGTATTTTATGCTACCATTAACCGCCGTTAAAGAAGGGCAGTTTTTGAAATACCAGATCACCCAGTCTTTTACTTCAAGATTGGAGACTGAACATTGGAGCCAAGTGTCTACAAAGCCAAATCGAAGGTAGCAGCGATTTCAACGTTACAAGCTGAAGGAGATAAGCCAGAGGTTGTTCGAGAATTCGAGAATGTCTTCCCTGAAGATATAACAGGTTTTCTTCCGATCAAGCTTTTGAATTCAGTATTTATTTACAACCTGGTGCGCAGCCAATATCTAAAACTCTGTACCGATTAAGTCCGGATAGGTTCAATGAGATACGCACGCAGTTAGACGAACTTCTAAAGAAGGGTTGGATCAGACCCGGTACATCATCTTAGGGATCCCCGGTGCTATTAGTAAAGAAGAAGGAGAGCACTTATCGCATGCGCATCGATTATCGGGCGCTGAACGAAATTACCATCAAGAACAAGTACCCATTATCTCGTATCGACGATCTTTTCGATCAACTTAACGGGTCTTGCATTTTCTCTAAGTTAGATTTTTGTAAAGAATATCATCAGGTGAAGGTCAAGGAGTCCGACATTCAGGACCCGTTATGGACATTATGAATATCTCGTGATGCCATTCGGTGTGACTAATGCCTCGGCTATCTTCATGAATCTGATGAATCTGATCTTCCGTGAATATTTATACAAGTTCGTTGTCATCTTCATCGATGACATCTTGGTTTATTCAAAAACTCGGGAAGAACACGCCGATCACTTGTGCACAGTTCTGGAGACGTTATGGCAACATCGGCTCTACACCAAGTACATCAAGTGTGAGTTTTGGCTAGACAAAATCGGATTTTTCGGGCATATCATATCAGGTGAAAGCATCTCAGTTGACCCCACTAAAGTGTCAGTTGTGAGTGAGTGACCAACTTTAAAATTAGTCAAGGACATAAGAAGTTTCTTGGATCTAGCTGGGTAAAACCGACGTTTCATCGAAGGATTCTTGAAGATTGAAGAACCATTGACCAAGCTTACTCGAAAGGATGAAGCTTTTGTGTGGTCAGAAGCATGCGAAAGAGCTTTTGTGGAACCGAAGTCAAGGTTTACCTCTGCACCTATCTTTACCATACCGGACAAAGCTGGTGGTTTTGAAGTTTATTGTGATGCTTCCGGAAAAGGACTAGGATGCGTTCTACATCAGCGTTGCAAGGTTGTAGCTTTCGCGTCAAGGAAGCTAAAGACACACGAGCACAATTATCCTACCCATGATCTAGAATTAGTGGTTGTTATCTTCGCATTCAAGATTTTGCGGCATTACCTATTGGGAGAACGTGTGAATATATATACCGACCATAAGAGTCTGAAATATGTATTTACTTATAAGGAACTTAATATGCGGCAGAGAAGATGGTTAGAACTTATGGCAGACTTTGACATCAGTCTTTAGTGCCATCCGAGAAAGGTGAACGTGGTCCCCGCTGCTCTTAGTCGCCAACCCTTAGCAATGAATCTCACCGTTCAATGGAAGTTACAGCAGGAGTTTCATGGACTAGAGATTGAAGTAGTGATGCCTGGTAATACATCATCCTTGATGACTCTGTAGGTCCAGTCCACTCTTATAGATCAAATAAAAGTAGCTCAAGCAGGTGATACCAAGTTGCAAAAGATCAGCGAACAAGTAGAAAATGGTTTTCGAACCGATTTTATCATTCACGAGGATGGATTCTTATGGTATAAGAGCCGATTATGCGTGCTTGCCAGCACTGTTCGAGAAGAACTGATGAAGGAAGCTCACAGCTCTCCTTACTCTATACACCTCGACAGCACAAAGATGTATAAGGATCTAAAACAACACTACTGGTGGCACGACATGAAGAGGGAAGTTGCTCAGAGTATAGCAAAGTGTTTAGTCTATCAGCAAGTGGAGGCTGAGTATCACAGAACTGCCGGTCTACTTCAACTGTTACCTATTCCAGAGTGGAAATGACAGCACATTAGTATGGATTTTGTGACTGCTCTCCCTCGTAGTAAGAAAGGTAGACGCCGTATGGGTTATTATGGATCGACTCACCAAGTCGGCTCACTTTATTCCGTTCCGAATTAGCCAGTCAATAGAAATTTTGGTAAGGAAATACAAGGAGGAGATCGTAAGACTTCCTGGGGTACCAGTTTGCATCGTCTCCGACCGAGACACCAGATTTCGATCCCAGTTTTGGCAGAGTCTTCAACCTAGCCTGGGCACGAGTCTCAGTTTCAGCACTGCTTACCATCCTTAGATAGACAGACTGTATGAACGGACCGATCCTAGAAGATATGCTTAGATCTTGTATTCTTGATTTCGGAGGATCATGGGAAGATCACCTACACCTTGTCGTGTTTGCATACAACAACAGTTATCAGGCCAACATTGGGATGGCCCATTTTGCAGCACTTTACGGTTGGAAGTGTCGCTCTTCTCTGAGTTGGGACACTGTGGGAGATCGAGAACTACTTTGGCCAGAGATGATCATGGCAATAGTTGATGTAGTGCGTATAATCAGGGAAATGATGCGTATAGCCCAGGACAGACAGAAGCATTGGGCAGATGTGAAACACCGACACTTGGAGTTTCAACCTGGTGATCATATGTTCCTCAAGATCTCTCATAACAAAGGAGTAATTCGCTTTGGTGGACGGGGAAAACTCAGCCCTAGATACATCGGGCCATTCGATATTCTTGAACGGATAGGAGATTTGGCATATCATTTGGTGCTGCCGCCATCATTGGAAGGAGTGCACAACGTTTTCCAGATCTCGCAGCTAAGAAAATATGTCAGCGACCCTATTCATGTCGTGGATTACTTAGAAGTCACCATGGGGACCGACCTAACCAATGAACAACAGCCTGTTGAGATCCTAGATCGGAAAGAGAAGACCCTGAGAAACAAGACAGTTCTACTTGTTAGGGTTATGTGGAGGAAGGACTCTCCATACGAGTCTACGTAGGAGAGAGAGGATGAAATGAGATAACGTTATCCCTATCTTTTTGTAACCCCCTCTTTGTAAACTCTTCCCACCCTTATAATTTCGAGGACGAAATTATTTCAAGGAGGGTAGATTGTAACGTCCGTATTTTCTAAATACCTAATAAAAGTGTTTTACAATTTTTTCCCGTGTCAAAATAATTATTTTAACGCTTCCATTGGTAGAAAACACTTTTAAAACATTTTTCTATAATTAAAATGAATTAATATAATTTTTAAGAGTTTAAATTGAATTTTTAGAAAATGATAAGATTCACGAGATAAATTTTAAAACCGCGAAGGAAAACTATTTTTGAAATAAATTTGGTTACAAATGAAAGAAAACATCAAAATATATTTTCTAGAATTTTCCCTTTTTTTTCTAATATTTTAAGCTATTTTAATAATTTTTATAACTCAAAAATCAATAAAAACATTTTTATATTTAAAAATAATAATAAAAAAAGGGGCAGTCCAAGTTTAAAACATGGGTTGCTGAGCAGGCCAAGTTAAAAACATGGTCTGCTGGGCATTAATTAGTGGGCCCATGTTTTAATATTTATTAATTGTTTTACTAATATTAAATCCATTTCAAAATCCTATAAATACCTCCTACTCTTTCTCATTTTTCTCACAATCTACACATCAAAAAATTCTGTAACGATCCTAAAATTTCCATACCTTCGCGTATCATTTCTTTAATAAAATATTGCAATTATTTATTTTTGGTATATTTTATTTTCTAGTAAATATATTATTTTATCACTTCATCTATTTTATCCATTCTATAATTTTTCAAAGCCAAAAACCCAAGCCAAGACAATTCCATTTGATTTCTTTCTTTTCTTTTTCTAAGCCCACATTCTTTCAAGATACGACATATATTTAATTCTTGTTAAATATATACATGAACAATATTGTAGCTCATTGGTTAAGTTCTTACACTGTTATTCTATAGGTCACATATTCAAATCCCCATTCTCATAATTATTTCTTTATAAATTTATATCTTTCTCATAACTTACAAATGAGACATTTCATTTCCAAAATAAATGGCGACCTTTCATTTCTCTTTTAATTCCCATATTGAATGCATATATTATTAGAGATAATTCACCATTTCACCATCTTTATTTATCCCCCTCTTTCTTTTTCTTCCTCACATTTTTCTATCTCTCCCTTCCCCCTCTTCACCTAGAGTCCTAGAAAAAGAACACAAATAAGTTTTCAAGAAAATCTCGCTAGTAACACGTGGCTATCGTCTGATAGACAAATTCGGTGACGATACCGGCTTGTCTATGTAAGCCCTCTCTCCTCCTGATTTTCTCCACTTGAAATTCATCCCCTTACCATGTTTCCGTCATGCCGAATCTTGAGATAACTAGTTAGTACCATGATAAAGTTCTTTGTCAAATTAAAAAATGGTTGGAATAAAACATATATGTTTAGTTATAAAATCTTGCATGCAATGGTCGATAACATGTTAAGTATTGTCGTTTTAGACGGTTAATCATGACCAGATCATATATTTGCTTCACATATGTTAATTTATGTTAGGTATCGCTGAAATTTTAATTATTTATATTTACTTTTGCATATAAGAAAATAAGGTTATAAATAAATACAATAGATTTATCATTTTCAAATACGATCTTACAAAACCTTTATCTTTAAAATATTTTTTATAAATTAATTTCCACTTCTGGAAATTTAAAGAAATTTACATATAATAAAATATATATTTTTGTACATACTATAAAAATTTCAGATCAATTCGCTTAAAGGTTTAGGAATTATATCGTTTTTATTCACTGTTCGTAAAAACAGAAAAGTACATTTATCGGTCAACTTCTAAGACACATAACTTGGTCTACCGATATCCAAATTGAGCAAATTCAGATGTTATGGACATCTACATCTAAACATCTAGATTTTTCTTAATATTAAATTTTTACTGAAAATCGACGTAAAATATAGAAAAATGCGTTACAATATTAAGCGACGAATCTGGACATGATCTGTCATGATTCACACACTGTTTAAATAGGACATAACTTGAACTCCCGATGTCGGTTCGAGACAAATTTAGATGTGTAGATGTAAAATTGATAGATCTACAATTTTATATATATTAGATTACTTATAAAAGCATGAAACAACCCGATATAGACTTTGCAATATAACATATAGTTGCTATCCAGAAATCTGAATTTCTGTTTTAAACGCTGATATTAAAATGATCATAATCAGAGTTTTAGAAATCCAAATCATGCGAATTTTAGTGTTTTGGATAATTACATCGAAAGACCTACAATTTTCTAATGATTTTTGTAACCTAAAACCCGATGGAAATTAACTCAAACCGAGTTTTAAAAATATGTGACGATACTGAAAAGATTCTGATTTATTTTGCACGATGATACGAAAACAGATATATCTCCCAAACCGGTAGTCGTATTTCGGCAAAACTGGAACCCACGTGTGTATAATACTTAAGACCATATTTTCATTTATATTTCCGACTTCAATTGACTTGATTAACTAGTCGTACATATCACATATTTACAAAATTGTTTTTGGACGTTACTTATATACTTATCTCATATCATATTCTGTGATTGCTTATTTATTTTTATCTATATGACTTATGATTAAACCATCACATGTTAGAATTGACTTGATCTTGACACGACTCGATCAAGAATACTTGAACCCAATATGTACACTTAAACCAACTTGACTCGAACCATGAATACAATTGGCATGACTTGCACTTGACATGACTACATGAACTCAATCTTGAAAACTTGATATCATATATCACCTTTTGTATACATGGATTCAATCATGACTTGTAATATTAATCATAGATTAATATACACGGAGTGTTGGGGGTAGTATTGTAAGTCGATGTGCAACACCCCACGAGTTGCGGGGAGGCGGAAATATGAAAAACGATCTTGTTCTTGAAGCGTACATCGACTAACCGAAGATCTTTGCTAAACAATAATTAACAACTACCATAGAAGTTCTAAACTACTATGTAAAGAGATTATACCTTGTGATACGTGTCCTTCGTCTTTACGATCTCTTCGTCCCCTTCGGCCTCCTCCAAGTGATAGATGATCCACCCGAGAACCCTAATCCAAGCTTCACCTCAAAACTTGAGGTAACTAAGTTTCTCTAGTTGCTAATCAAAGGAACTTAGATCATATAGAGTTAGGTTATGGGATGTTTAGTCTTTTCTAATCCTTGTTCTCAACTCATGAGTGGTAGGATTAGAGCTTGAAGAAAGAGAGAGCTTGAGGAGAGAGAAGGTGAACTAGAATAATGAAATGAAATTGTTTCTCACTTAATATATCAAGCATAATGAATAAATCAATAAATGAATAATAAGAGATTATTCATCATGCTTCATAAATGTATTTGAGTGATTCACCATGTGAGTCATTAAGCATTTAATAATACTTTAATGACATGATGAATCACTCTAAATGAGTCACAATATCATTTAATGACAATGCCACCTAAACCCCTCAAGTCACCATACTTCTAGAAGCTTCCCGGAAATTACGAGAACGCCCCTCTCATCCGTGAAAACACGGAAAACTTTAGATTGTATAAATACAATAATCTGATACTAGAATCTGGCTTAAACCAAAGCCGTCTAGTAAAAACTGTCCGAATGTCGTACGTGCGTTTAAACACGTATTCGTCCGAACCCTTGTCGTAAAACCGTACGACCTCTATATCGTTTCGCCTGGAGTGGGAAAACTCTGTGTGGGACTCTAAAGACTCGACTACTATGCTGGTAGTGGGTTTAACCACAGACCACAAGCGGCACTAGCTGTACGTAACGGTCCCCAGGTAGATGTCGATAAGAAGGCCGATGAGGATACCCATCTGAACTCCTACTGAGCCTGTCCGTGACAATATCCGTGCAGTCCGGTCTGTTCGTCTAAGAGTATCGCATGTATGGTCTAGGGAGGTGGTAAACTTCAGACCCCTAATAACCGTACAAGTCGTGTCGGCATGGCTCAATCACCATCCAAGAATCTACTGATCAATCTATCAGTAATTCTCAATCAGCCCTGGCCAGGGACTTATGGTAATGACCAACCGATCACTGTGCGATATCAACTCCCTATACCGGGAGAGACGAATCCCTAACAGTCGCTCACTGCCTCCACGTGGCTCGGGACTGTGCCCAACTAAAACCTGTTTGCACGACTCCTTTGAACCGTGGTAGAGTAGTAATCAAAGCACAGTGGGAACTCACACGAGACAAATGACGACCTTAAGTCAACGGACTATCTGCACACATGTCACCTGAGAACTACTATCTGACGTTAGGTATAAATACTATCTAGTCAGTTCTCGGCGAGTCATGTCCGGTGTACTCACACCTAGTGAGCATCTGTATACAATCTTAGGTGCACTCCACCAATGGCTGCGGGACCAATCCATCGCCCCTACTCAGGGTCTAGATATGTATACACTAGTCTACTCCGGAGTCTCGATGCCCAGTCTCGATACTCCTGCGACCAGGGACATCTTAAGGATGTGCCTATTGACTATCCAGCTCCCACAAGTATGATTGCCATCACAACGCCGGTAGTCAGGCAAACACCCTATGGGCTTTATCAACATGTATATATATATGAATACCACGCAAAATATATCATATGTTAAGATAAATACAAACCAAATAGCGTACTATCATATTAAGCAAGACTGTCATGTACATACATATCCCTAGTATCCTATACAATGAAGGCCTCTAGGGCATATATATCCAACAATCTCCCACTTGCACTAAGGCCTATAATTGGCGCAATGAGTACCCACTGTCTGCACTAGATTCAGTTGTTGGCGTACCGCATGCCCAACATCTCAAACAGCCTCTCGAACTGAACTTGAGGGATGGCCTTGGTGAATGGATCTGCCGTGTTGTCTTTTGTGTCCACTCTCCGTACCTCGATCTCCCGACGATCCATGATCTTCCTGATCAGGTGAAACCGCCTTAAGATATGCCTGGATTTCTGATGGGACCTTGGTTCCTTCACTAATGCTACAGCCCCATTGTTATCACAATACAAAGGTATTGGATTGGTAATGGACGGAACCACCTGAAGTTCAGAGACGAACTTCCTTATCCAGACAGTCTCTTTTGCGGCTTCACTAGCAGCTATATACTCATTCTCCATAATTGAGTCTGCGACGGTATCCTGTTTGGAACTCTTCCAACATACCGCCCCTCCATTGAGGGTAACCACAAAACCCGAAATGGATTTAGAATCATCTTTGTCACTTTGGAAGCCGGAGTCGGTAAAAGCCTCTACCTGGAGGTCCCCATTACCGTAAATCAAGAACATCTTCTTAGTCCTTCTCAGATACTTGAGAATGTTCTTTACCGCTATCCAATGCTTCTCACCTGGGTCAGACTGATACCTGCTTACCACACCAAGTGCGTAAGCTACATCTGGTCTTGTACATAATATCGCATATATTATAGATCCTACTGCCGAAGCATAGGGTATAATGCCCATGCGAGCCCTCTCTTCATCAGTCTTTTGAGACATCTCTTTTGAGAGGGTGATCCCGTGACAAGCGGGCATATTACCGCGCTTGGAATCTTCCATACTAAATCTTTTTAGTATAGTGTCAATATACCTGGACTGTGAAAGTCCCAACATTCTATTAGATCTATCACGATAAATCTTAATGCCCAAAATGTAGGTTGCATCACCCAAGTCTTTCATGGAGAATTTCTATAACAAGAAGAGCTTTACTGATTGTAGCATAGGGACATCATTCCCTATCAGTAGTATGTCGTCAACATACAAAACGAGAAAGACTACTGCTCCTTCTACAATCTTCCTATAAATACATGGTTCATCTACATTTTTGATAAAGTCAAATTCTTTGACTGTCTCATCAAAGCAGATGTTCCAACTCCGCGATGCTTGCTTTAATCCATAGATGGGATTTAAGCAACCTGCACACTCTTCCGCTGCTCCCACTGTCTAAGAAATCTTCTGGTTGATCCATGTAAACACTCTCTTCTAAATGTCCATTTAGAAAAGCTGTTTTTACGTCCATCTGCCAGATTTCATAGTCATGGAAGGCAGCAATAGCAAGCAGGATCCGAATGGATTTAAGCATAGCTACAGGTGAAAAGGTTTCATCATAGTCCAATCCTGGTCTTTGACGAAAACCTTTTGCAACGAGTCTAGCTTTGTAGGTTTCCACTTGTCCAAGTGCACCAATCTTCTTTTTGAAGATCCATTTGCATCCAACTGGTTTTACCCCAGGAGGAGCAACTTCTAAAGTCCATACTTTATTGGTGTACATGGATTCCATTTTGGATCTCATAGCATCCAGCCCCTTCACCGAGTCAATACTCGTGATAGCCTGCTGAAAACTAGTAGGCTCATCATCATCGATGATGCAGTCCTCTCGATCCCCATCTAGAAGAAAACCATAGTATCTCTCAGGAGGATGAGAAAGCCTACTAGATCTGCGGAGTGGCGTTGGTTCAGCATGTTCTATTGAAATCTGAGGTTCTACTAAGTCCTCGGTAGCAGTTTGATGCTCTGGAATTTCTTCCAGCTCTACCGCGCTCCTACTAATTTATTTTGCAAGAAATTTGCTCTCTAAGAAGACAATGTGGCGAGCGACAAACACCTTTTGTTCTTCAGTGTGGTAGACCATGTACCCCTTTGAATGTTTGGGGTATCCTACAAATTTGCACAAAACCGATCGTGTCTCGAGCTTGTCCGGACTATGCTTTTTAACATATGCCGGACATCCCCATATCTTGATATACTTGAGATATGGTCTCTTCCCGCTCCATATTTCATATGGAGTGGTAGGCACAGACTTAGTTGGAACTCTATTCAATAAGTATGCTGCTGATTCTAGAGCAAGTCCCCAGAAGGAAAGTGGCAACTCAGCACTACTCATCATTGAACGCACCATATCTAATAGCGTGCGATTCCTCCTTTCTGATACACCATTATACTGAGGTGTATAAGGCGGAGTAAGCTGAGAGAGAATTCCATTCTCTTTTAAGTATTCAAGGAAACTGGTACTTAAGTATTCTCCACCTCGATCAGATCGAAGTGTCTTGATGCTTTTACCAGTTTGTTTCTCTACTTCATTTTTATACTCCTTAAACTTCTCAAATGCTTCGAATTTATGTTTCATTAAGAACACATGTCCATACCTAGAGAAGTCATCAGTGAAAGTGATGAAGTAGGAGTGACCGCTTCTCGCGTGTGTAGACATTGGACTACATACATCGCTGTGTACAAGTCCCAAGAGTTCTGTGGCTCTTGCTCCGTGTCCAGTGAACGGAGATTTGGTCATTTTTCCTTTGATACATGATTGACAAGTTGCATATGATGAATATTCAAACGGATCTAGATATCCATCTTTATGTAACTTAGTCAACCTTGTTTCGTTTATATGACCAAGTCTACAATGCCATAGGAAGGCTTGATTTGAATCTGGAGCCTTTCTTTTAAATGTATTTTGAATATTGAAAATTCGAGGTTGATTAAGTATGTATATGCCGTTTTCTAGTGTGCCATACTCAATCAGTTCTTGATTTAGGAGAATGTTCATGACATTGCTTTCAAGCGCAAAATTATATGCTTCATTAAACAACAAAGATACTGATATAATATTACACAACATACTGGGAATACAAAAACAGCTGTACAACACCAAAATGTGCCCACTAGTCAACCCTAGGTGATATTTCCCTATTGCAATAGCATCTACATGCATTCCATTGCCCATCCGGAGAGTCATATCACCTGTCCCCAGTACTCTACTATTTCTCAGATCCTGCAATGAATTACAGATGTGAGAACCAGAACCGGTATCTAGTACCCATGATGTAGAGTTTACTGAAAGACAATTTTCGATTACGAACACACCTGAAGCAGAAGCAATAGCTTACTTCTTGTCCTTTGCCTTGAAGGCCATACAGTTCTTCTTCCAGTGCCCTTGCTTGTGACAATAATAGCATTCGTTTATATCCGCTTTCACCCTTCCTGCCTTGTTCGTTCCCTGCACCTTCTTGGCCCCTCCCTTTGGTTTGGTGGCTTTCATCTTCTTCTTCCCTTTAGCTTTCGCTTTAGGTTTAGAAGAGGATGATTGGCCAATATACAGAACGGGGGTCTTCTCATTTTTCAAGGAGGTCTCTGCTACCCTCAACATGTTGAGGAGCTTTGAAAGATCAGCTTCCATTTCGTGCATGTTGAAGCTTAGCACGAACTAAGAGAAGGTATGGGGAAGGGACTGCAAAATCAAGTCGATATACAAATCATTCTCTAGCACGCATCCCAGGTTTGCGAGTTCCTCAATGAGGCTGATCATTTTGAGGACGTGCTCTCCTACAGGCGATCCTGAAGCTAACCTTATCTGGAAGAGTTTCCTTGAGGTCTCGTACCTTGCGATACGGGAGTGCTCTCCATATAATTCCTTGACATGGAGAAAGATGGATGTAATATCCATACTTTCGTGCTGTTTCTGGAGTTCATTGTTCATGGACGCCAACACGATACACTTAGCTCGCTCACAGTCCAAATCCCAGGTTTTGCGAACTTCTTTGTCCACAACTGAGGAATTTGGTCCTGGGATAAGGGGAGGAACAGCGGTGGTAACATATGCTACTTTGTCATAAGTCAGTGCAATGTTGACGTTTCTCAGCCAATCTTTATAGTTCTGTCCGGTCAGTATATTTTTTTCAAGTAATAGTTTTAGTCCTGTCATGGTAGCTGCCAGAGAGAGAGAGAGAAGAAAACACTCAGCATATGCTTTTTGTAAGTTTAGATTGGTTATTAGTTTATCTAAACATGATGGCTCCCACTGTTCCCTCAAATCCTTCTTCAAAACCTAAAAGAAGAACTAGTCAGGATTTAATCACACGTCACAATACTTGCTTAACCATTCAGCCAGGCCGGTGTTGGTACTTCGAGGAAGGTTTTCCAACGCTTTCGCAAAATTCCTTAATTAAATAACCTCTTTTCCCTGGAGGCGTAGCCCCTCTAACACCTTTCTGGACACCTACTTGGTTTATAGCATTGATTGTTAAGTGAGAATGTTTCTCGAGAGTAATCCTACTCATCAGTGGGATCGGGATCCAACTATCATTGCATGATGTACTAGATGGAAGCCACTCTAGTCACCACACTCCAGAAGGTATGCTAAATCTGCAAGTTTCCTTTATGTTTGAAACTCCCGATGTGATTTTTACCCCAAGCTCTTATGACCTTGACGTAGGCCAACAAATCATAAGACGCAAGTCAAGTTCTACCCGTCGTTGTCCTGATTAATTTAGGTACATCGTACATGCCCTTGACGCAGGCCAACAAGGCTGTACGTCTGTCCTATACTAATGCATCTATCTATGCAACAAATAAGCAAACACACTGCTACCATCTACTATGCATTGACGTAGGCCAACAAGCATAGCATGAATACGATATGCTGTCTATTTGAAACGACGGAGGGTTACGGCTGGTTTTTGGCAAAAAACCGTTAACGTAGTGAACTTGATTTAATCGAAGGAACCAAGATAGCCTTTATTAAAAGGAGTGGTTTAAGCTCCGCATTTAAATTTTGCTTTTTGAAGAAAATCGAGTGGTTTAGAAATTGTTCCAACGATTCAGTTTAGGTTTTATTTTTCTTTGCATTAAAAAATAATGCGTCCCATCTTTAACCTATCATTACAGATAACAACAAAAATACAACGTCCTCTTATGCCATCCGCATTCGCCACGGGGTCCCGTCATCACCCGTTAGGTTACTTAACTAACGGCAGAGCGGGGGTTGGGCTAGCGCGGGTGTAAAACATAAGTGGCGTCTAAATAGGTATCATATATAGATATTGCACATTCATCGGACGCAATAATAGGCATTCCAGATCACGGATAAACTTTATTGGATATGCAAGCAATCCGTGTTTCTTTTGAGCCTGCAACGAAAGACGGATTACACAGTTGTGATGAATAGCCATTACCCCACCCCAGACCCCTACGGGTACGGCAAACTACCTGCCAAGTACCCGAAGTGAAGCGGTCTCCCTCAACGACGTGAGTAGGCCACTAAGCACTTCGAAATACCTGGTAGTTTGTTGTCACGACCCGCAGGGTACGGAACGTGACTGGCACTTAAGTTTACGAAACGTCTAAAGGCGTTCGTAAAATAAGTAAGCCAAAGCCCAGAAAACAAAACCAGTTAAGCAAAAGAGTGAAGAAAACCCAATCAATTGAAAGCGAGTTATCAAATAAGTCATGTAAAACACTTTTTAAAAACAATACAAATTTTTCCCGAAAATTTCGGCAGAGTCTCCTTTGTAAATACTGACCCCCAAAAATGGGTACAACAAAATATAAACATGAATCCACAAAATAAGGCATCCCCAAGCGGGAGCTAGCTCTTCGCCATACGGCGGTCACAAATCCCACGCAATGTAAATGACAACAAGCATAATAAAGCATAAGGAAGCATGAAAAAGTAGCATGTCGGCTCAAGTGAGCTCGACCCCCAAAATACAGCATAAAATCCACAAACCTCACAGTCTTATCTCTAGGTCAATATACAATAATCTGGTAGAAACAGTAGATGGAGTACACTAGATGCAAAGAATATACAAGGTGGTACAAAAATATTAACATAACCCACCTATGAGCAAATCTCGAGTCCAGGCAAAAGAGGCAAAAGAAGCAAGCGCACCCGCCGCTACTGAACTGACGGAGCGGACCTGCAACAGGCTATGGCACAACGGGGGTGAGTTGCCAACTCGTGAGTAATAAATAACATTTACACAGGCTATCGAATGCATGCACACAAGCATCCTAGCATCTATATACAGGTAAGGCAGGACATAATGGCGAGTATGTATGCAATATGGATATACTAGCAGGTGTGTATACAACATCAGTGTACGAATATGTATGCAACATGAATATCTGAGGTCTCAATAGGTTTATATATAAAAATATTTTATCAGATGTTGTTTTTGAAACTCTTTTAGAATGCCAGCAAATGTCAATGAATCGACGAAAACCGGTGTCCAGCAACGACACCCCAAAAGCTGTCTCAAATCTCATAAATGTATCGCTGGCCTCAGCCGTCCGGCTGACCCATCTCAAATATCAATATCTCATCATCTAGCGGCCACGGTCGGTATCCTCTGGATATCCGCCGTCCCAAACAGTCACCGGTAGGTAATCCGTCCCCTGCCAGGCTCAACGTCATCACCACATTCCTCTTGCCCCGGGGTACCTTACCGGGCCCACCATGTACCCGTGCCGGTTCCTCCACTCCTCGACACGGATTTCCAAATCCACAGCAAACTCATGGTGGACGACACTTACATCACTAGAAAACCGCAATTTACATGTTTTAAAAATATCATAAGTTTGGAAATTTGCGGCTTTCCCCCGAAATCCAGCAATATCATAAAATCTCAAGAAATCCTCATAAGTGCATATATCAGTGATAATGAATGCATATGATATCAATAATCAAGTTGCGATGTGTGATTAATGGATTAAGCATGAACAATTAATATGATGAAGTACATGCACATGAATAGCAATTCTACGGTTTCATTTTAAGGAATTAAAGGCAATAGCACCAGTTTAAGTATCAATTAGTAAAAGGTTTAAATTTAAATGTTATCTAGTGTGGTGGCATGGCAATTACCAGGGTGTGTGTGTAAACATGAATAGTGCTCGTGCTGCATATAAAAACCTGGTAATGGTGCATGTGTCCTACAATTGAGTTTGCGTATATGGGTATAACATGTTGATCTAATTGCAGCAATTATCATGCCAGTATTATTATTCTAATGTCATAAGTGGTTATCCAGTTTACTATTTTATTTTCAGTTTACTAAATCTATCGGGCGACTTGCGCCATCCAAACGATCGTCCCCCGTAGATGTTAAATCTACTCACCGGAATCCCTGGCTAGCTGTGTCCAATCACCGCTTTTCCCTTTCGCGCCGCGTCTGACGTCTCCGCGACCGAACCTGGAATTTACATCAGTACCAAATATAAGGTTACATATTAAGAACGACGCAAAACCCCAACGAAACTACTAAAGTTCGTTAGCTAGGTACAACGTGCACAAGGTGCGCGGACACACGCGAAAATCGCAAAAACTGCCGAAAAACGCCGATTTGGTCGCCCGGCAAAACTAAAACCCGACTACCCAAAAACCGCACTCACGCATCCTAAAAGTCGTAGGACAAGCCATACAATCATCAAGATGCCACAATTAATACATCACATAACTTTGATAAAAAAATCTAGTAAGCAGAAATTGCAATTTGATGCAAACATCGACAATATAGCGACAAAGTCAACACCACCCAACACCAACATTCCAAACTAACCAAAAAGTTAGCCAATACACAAATTCTAAACCATTAACTAAGCTTAAAAACCTAATTTACATAACAAAACCTTTTCTTGATTTTTTTGTATTTAGCAAACATAACCCAAACTATATATGAAAACCTTACTTTAACACTATATTTTAGCCTAATAAGCAAATTAACCACTTAGATTAAGGTTAGCAAAACACTAGATAGCAAATTAGGTTTAATCAACATAAATTAGGTTTAATCAACTCACTAATCATGTTTCAAATACCATTTCCATACAAAAACCTTTTCTTGAAAATCCTAAAAAGCAAATTTCACACTTCTAAATTTAATCAAATTAGCATAATTGAAAACTATATCAACAAGGTAACCATATAGATTAGTTAATTAACAACTAGATTAACTATAAAATAACTTAATTAACTATTATGGCTTTCAAACCCTAGTTAGAATTTTCAAACAAAATCTAAGAAATCTAGATTAATCTACACTAAATTAACACTAACCATATAACATAAGCACTTAAACAAAGGATTTAACAAGATAGGAATTATACCTCTTGATCAATGGATCAAGCAAGAAAGTTTGCTCCAAAAATGCCTCCTTTCCACATGATTTCAACCATATTAGGCTTGAGAAGAGGTAGCACAAGGATTTTGTGTTGAAAAAGAGAAGGATTTGTGGATTTATATGGATTTTTGTAGCAATTTTGATGAAATTTTGGAGGAAATGAAAAGAGGAAGGTGAAGGGGGAGGGCTGCTGGAATTTTCGACCAGAAGAGGGATGGGGGAGGGTGTGGTCAAGTGGGGAAGGTCATGGGTCAAGTCCACAAAGTCAAAGTATCATACTTTATCCATTTTAATTAAAATAAAACCATAAACCATCAAAACAACTCAAGAAAGCAACCAAAGAAAATGAGGCCAGAAATTTCTGGTCTCACACAAGGTTTGGGCTGTTCTTGGGCTGAGGGAAAAGATAGGGGGGTTTTACAAAAGAAATTTTATGCAAAAAGGCCCCCTACAACTCAAAAATTGCAAGTTTTAGCCCAAAATTCAATAAATTCGTTTCAATTCATAAAAATTTGTTAAAAATCAAAATAAATTACTAAAAATTCATGTTATCACTAGATTATAATTATAATAATTTTAGAGATTAAAATTAGCCCGGAAAAATTTGTATTTATCGCTTATTTAATGTATTTTCTTACCGGCTTAAAATAATATTAAAAAATTGAAAAATAGGGAAAAATTTTTAAATGACCAAAATTTCATAATTAACTCATTAGTCACTAAAAACAAGTAATTACCTATCCATTTAAGGTATAATTAGCCCTAAACTGCAAAATATCGAGAAAGACGGTTTTCGGAAAAATACCGAATTTTCACCGAATTTCAGGAAAACACCAAAACGACTTTTCAAGACGCTACATTTGTGCACCCCACCTTGGGTCTATCCTAGGAGCAAAAACAGTAAAAAGAAATAATACAACGGTGGCTACAACCGCAACCTAGATGTGCCCCGCAAAATAATATTACAACTTATTACAATTACATCGAATGAATTAATACAATAACCCATCACAAAACCCCGGCTAATCATCACAACAGTCCAATAGAGTTCATAATCACAAACAGTTAAAACATTACAGATATGTGCAACCCCCTGCCAACCGATATACTAGCAGTTAGGGGAGGTTTACGAACACATAATACAGTTCACGGATATAATCAAACAAGAAAACATCGTATAATTTCGATCGATCAAACCCATTAGATTCTGCTCCAAAACTTCTCTGTAAACCTGAGATCTGAGCAAAACATAAACCATACCAGAAAAGACAAAATATCACAGAAGATGCACAGGGAAAAACTGGGTTGAATCGGCTTCAACTCGGCCGCGGATCCGAGGCGGATCGGTGGGATCGGCCGAGGTTCCGTGGCTGTATGGCCGATTCAGGAACCCATTTTTTTTCCAGTGTTCTTATAATTTCTTGTAGGGTGTTCTGGAGGAACCTGAAAAATTTTTGGACCTCATTTTAAAAACGACAGAAACTATGTGATATCGGGGTATTTTCCGGTTCGTTTTGCGTTCGAAATTCATACGACTTTGCAAGTGAGTTAATTATTGTTTAGTGAGGCTCTGATACCACTGTAAGTCAATGTGCAACACCCCACGAGTTACGGGGAGGCGGAAATATGAAAAACGATCTTGTTCTTGAAGCGTACATCGACTAACCGAAGATCTTTGCTAAACGATAATTAACAACTACCATAGAAGTTCTATACTACTATGTAAAGAGATTATACCTAGTGATACGTGTCCTTCGTCTTTACGATCTCTTCGTCCCATTCGGCCTCCTCCAAGTGATAGATGATCCACCCGAGAACCCTAATCCAAGTTTCACCTCAAAACTTGAGGTAACTAAGTTTCTCTAGTTGCTAATCAAAGGAACTTAGATCATATAGAGTTAGGTTATGGGATGTTTAGTCTTTTCTAATCCTTGTTCTCAACTCATGAGTGGTAGGATTAGAGCTTGAAGAAAGAGAGAGCTTGAGGAGAGAGAAGGTGAACTAGAATAATGAAATGAAATTGTTTCTCACTTAATATATCAAGCATAATGAATAAATCAATAAATGAATAATAAGAGATTATTCATCATGCTTCATAAATGTATTTGAGTGATTCACCATGTGAGTCATTAAGTATTTAATAATGCTTTAATGACATGATGAATCACTCTAAATGAGTCACAATACCATTTAATGACAATGCCACCTAAACCCCTCAAGTCACCATGCTTCTAGAAGCTTCCCGGAAATTATGAGAACGCCCCTCTCATCCGTGAAAACACGGAAAAAATTTAGACTGGATAAATCCAATAACCTGATACTTGAATCTGGCTTAAACCAAAGCCGTCTAGTAAAAACTGTCCGAATGTCGTACGTGCGTTTAAACACGTATTCGTCCGAACCCTTCTCGTAAAACCGTACGACCTCTATATCGTTTCTCCTGGAGTTGGGAAAACTCTGTGTGGGACTCTAAAGACTCGACTACTACGCTGGCAGTGGGTTTAACTATAGACCGCAAGCGGCACTAGCTGTACGTAACGGTCCCTAGGTAGATGTCGATAAGAAGGCCGATGAGGATACCCATCCGAACTCCTACTGAGCCTGTCCGTGACAATATCCGTGCAGTTCGGTCTGTTTGTCTAAGAGTATCGCATGTATGGTCTAGGGAGGTGGTAAACGTCAGACCCCTAATAACCGTACAAGTCATGTCGGCATGGATCAAT
This sequence comes from Agapanthus africanus, assembly GCA_030015575.1. Lineage (NCBI taxonomy): Eukaryota > Viridiplantae > Streptophyta > Magnoliopsida > Asparagales > Amaryllidaceae > Agapanthus > Agapanthus africanus. The sequence continues at coordinate 399,501,226 of CM057349.1, read as the reverse complement.
CACCATCCGAGAATCTACTGATCAATCTATCAGTAATTCTCAATCAGCCCTGGCCAGGGACTTATGGTAATGACCAACCGATCACTGTGCGATATCAACTCCCTATACCGGGAGAGGCGATTCCCTAACAGTCGCTCACTGCCTCCACGTGGCTCGGGACTGTGCCCAACTAAAACCTGTTTACACGACTCCTTTGAACCGTGGTAGGGTAGTAATCAAAGCACAGTGGGAACTCACACGAGACAAATGATGACCTTAAGTCAACGGAGTATCTGCACACATGTCACCTGAGAACTGCTATCTGACGTTAGGTATAAATACCATCCAGTCAGTTCTCGGCGAGTCCTGTCCGGTGTACTCACACCTAGTGAGCATCTGTATACAATCTTAGGTGCACTCCACCAATGGCTGCGGGACCAATCCATCGCCCCTACAGGGTCTAGATATGTATACACTAGTCTACTCCGGAGTATCGATGTCCAGTTGTTCAGTTGATAAAACTGCACATTTGTTATTACATTTTTCCTACCATTTTCATATTAAAAAATGACTTTATTATAATATATCATACATATGAGGGTTTATGTGTAAAAATACTATTTTCCATGTGTTGATATATTAAATTAGCTTTTGGTAGGAAAATGTATGCAAATAAATTCATTGACCAAATCCTAGTAGAACAAAGTCTACTAAATATTATTTGAGTTGTTGTGCAAAAGATTTCCAAGTGTGCAGAATTTTTCAAAGACTAGAATCAAGCAAATCAAGTTGTTGAAGAAGACTTACCTAATTAAGAAGCAAAACTTGGAGACCAAGTCTGGAAGCAACCACGAAAAGATTTCCAAATTCTAAAGGTACCAAGGATCGCCAAATGTCACATAGAGACAGCTCATGAAAAATGATCAACGGCGGAGATGAGAAGGCCGCGGATCCGCGGCATTAACCCCTTTATGCCACGGATCCGCCGCGGTTAAGAAGAGTTGGGAGTTGAGGATTTTTAGGGAAAATCTTTTCTTCTTAAATCATATTTTAGAAGCTTGTATTCTGACTTTAGCACTATAAAAAGGCACTGAGAGCCTCTTGGAAAATGGATCAAGCCGAAGAGATCACGAAGTTCCAGACGCTCACGCATCCAGGCTGATCATTGAAAGGTTCCTAGGCACCCTAATGAGGTCTCACAAGGCATCAACCATGCCAATTTACAAAAATACGGTGCCGAGAAACCCTAGACTACGGATCGTCGGCTAGATTTCTAGGCGAAAATATAAACTAGTTAACATTTTAACTAAGGGAACGGATATACAACCTTTGTAGATCCGGTGCTCCACCTCCACGGCTCCGTGATGAAGTCCTCTCCGCTGTCCAAATCAAAATCCGGGCTCTAGCGTCGGCTTCATCGGAGAATGGGCAAGGTAGGTCGTCGATGTCCATGCCGAAGATGATCTACGTCGAGGCATCGCTAAATCAAGCTCCGACTTCACCAAGTCAAGAAACTTGTGAAGAAAACACACTCTACTACTTGGCAAGAGGTAGAGGATGAAGAAATAGGAAGTGGGTAGACTTTAGATTTGGATTTCTCACTCATTTCCATCAATCACCATTGATGGAGCTTGCTTTTTCTTCTTTGAAGAAGATGAAGAAGATGAAGAAAGAAAAATGATAAGTTAATTAAAAAGAATAGAAAAACAATACTTATCATAATTCTAACTATGGTTATGTGTAGAGAATTGACCAAGGTTAAAGGAATGGTTAGGGTTAAGGATGAGATAAGAATGGTGGACAAAGTCAAAGCTTCATGAAGCTTCAACTAAACAACAAATAAAGGCACCATTCTTTTCTCTTTTCCTTTTATTTTCCAAAATGTATAAACAAATAAATAAATAATGGAAAAATAAAACCCTAATTATATGTTTAACCATGATTTAATTCTTTACACTTAACCAAGTATACATGTATCATCAAACATGATACAATCAAGTGTACAAAAGTATATCATATATACAATGTGCACAAACCAAGTGAGAAAATCCATCTTAAGTAAACCGATACTAGTTGATGCAAAGTAATATATCAAATATATAAATATGCATTAAATCATTAAATCAACACTTGATTCAATGATCCGGTCATGTCGCACACAACCGACTAGTATACAATGTATCGGCTTATCGAATCAATGCTTGAATCGATAACTAGGTTATATCGCATACAACCATTCGATACATTCATCGCGAGAATGAAATACGGTATCACATACATGCATTATTCTCGGTCCCGCACATATCTCATATGCGCTCCTATTTCGTTTCGCTTGAGCCAGGAAACCTCTGTGTAGGACTCTAAAGACTCGTCAATACGCCGGCAGCAGATGATGATCATATCAAACACCCACAAGCCGCAAGCGGTCTGCCAAACGTAACGGCCACCCGGGTATTGAGCGATCAGAAGATCGACGAGCAAGCCCGCTCACACTCCAGTGAATCCAACCAGTAACACTACCGTACAGTCCGGTCTGATCGTCTGATATGTCGCATATCTTGCCTAGGGGTGGTAAACGTCAGACCCCAATAGCTCGATAAGTCGTGTCGATATGAGGTCTATAACAATTCGAGAAACTACTGGTAACACTTACCAGTAAATCTCAGCAACCCTGGCCAGGGATTTCCTGTTATAGCCAATCGAACACAGCGCAACATCAACCCCCTATACCGGGAGAGACGACTCCCCTCCTATCGCTCATTGCCTCCATGTGACTCGGGACTGTACCCAAAAACCACCATTTTGCACGCCCTCTTGGACGTGGTAAGATGGAAATCAAAGCACAGTGGGAACCACACAAGACTCTATGACGATCTCGGGTCAACAGACCACTCTGTACCAGTGTCACCAGAGAACTGCCATCTGACGTGAGGTATAATACCATCTGGGAGTTCTCGGCGAGTCCGTCCAGTGTACCCAGTCTCTACTGAGCACCCGTATATCATCTCTGATGTCAAACACCGATGGATATGGGATCATCCATCGCCCATCTGTATGGGTCGAGAAGGTACACGCTAGTCTACTCTGGTATATCGATGCCCCGTCTCGATACACCCACGACTAGGGACTTTGAAGGATGTACTTATGAACTACCATGTCCCCACTAGTATGATCCGCATCATAGTCCAGGTAGTCAAATACAGATCCTAAGGGCTTTACCAACATGTAACAGAGAGACAATCAGTATACACGTTAAGGTAAAGAGCAACCAGATAGCATACTATCATGTCGAGCAAGAAAGTCCTCCCTATATATGTCCCAGCATCCACTACAATATACATCCAATGTACAGTAATGGCCTCTAGGGCATACATATAACTAACAATCTCCCACTTGCACTTGGGCCATCTGTAGCAGTGGTTGTAGTATCTCATACTCAACCATCCCATAAAAGTCTCTCTCTGGGAATAGGCCTTCGTGAGTGGATCCGCCGTGTTGTCCTCTGAATCTACTCTCCTAACCTCGATCACCATGGAGATCAACCATCTCCACGATCAAGTGATACTGCCTTAGAATATGTATGGATCACTGATGGGACCGGTGTTCCTTGGCATAAGCCACAACTCCATTGTCTCACAATGGTAGGAACGTAGTTCATCTCATGAACCAATATACACCCAAACAGCCTCTTTGGTAGTATCTTAAGTAGCGATATATCCTGCCTTTATCGTCTAGTATGTCACGGTATCTAGCTTGGAACTCTTCCAACATACCGTCCCTTTACTGAGGGTAAAGACAATGCCTGTGACTGACATTCAGTCGTCTTTATTACCCTGGAACCCTTCCAGTGATTCTCCCCAGGATCAATTGATACTATCTCACTTCAACTAGTGAGAATCCTAGCATCCAATTAAATCTATCTCATAGATCCAAAACTCAGGATTTAGGAGGTATCATTTTGATCCTATATGGAGAATCATAGTGATAAGCGGAGATTGATCGAGCGTAGCATAGGAAACTCCTTCCCTATCAAGAGTATGTCATCCACGTACTCTACGAGGATCGTCACCATACTCCTTACTACCTTCTTGTTTATACAAGGTTCATCTACCATTTTGATGATGTCAACTTCTTTGACTGCTTCATCAAAACAGATGTTCCAACTCCGCGATGCCTGCTTTATCCTATAAAGCATCTTGCACACGTTTCCGCTGCTCCCACTGTCTACGAAGCCCTCTGGCTGTGTACTTATAGACACTCTCTTCTAAACATCATTTAGAAAAGCTGTCATGACACCCAACCACCAGATATCGTAGTCATGGTATGTAGCCGTGGCAAGTAGGATCTGGATGGACTTAAGCATAGCTACTTAGAAAAGGTTTCATCATCATCCATACCTGGTCAATGATGTAGACCTTTAACAAGTCTAGCTTTGAAAGTCTCAACTCTTCCATGTACACCAAGTAATCTTCTCAAGATATACTTGCTCCTGATAGGGATTTAACCCTTCAGATATAGCAACCAAAGTCCATACTTTGTTGGTGTATATGGATTCCATCTCAGATCACTAAGCATCCAGCCATTCTTACAGAGTCTCACTCCTGATGGCCAGCTCGAAACTAGTTGGGTCATCATCTCATGATGCAATCCTTGCTCCCACTGTCATAGAGAAACAGAAGTATCTCTCAGGTGGGTGAGGAACCCTACTAGATCGGCGGAGAGGCTGAGGTTCGTTGGAATCTACTGAATCCTTTGGTTGTACCAAATCATCTACTGTAGTTTGTATTGCTGGAACCTTTCCAGTTCTACATTACAGACCTTGCCTCGAGCTTGTCCGGACTTTGCTTTTAGACATAGGCCGGACAACCCCAAATCTTAACCAACTTAAGATATGGGCTCTTCCCTTTCCATATCACATATGAAGCGGTAGGCAACTGATTTGATTGGAACCCTATTCAATAGGTATGCAGCTTCTTAAGTGCACAACTCCCTTAAGGAAAAAGGTAACTCAGTAGTACTCATCATAGAGCACACCATATCAAATAGGGTGTATCTGCTCCGCCCCGATTTACCATCGTGCTATGGTGTATACGGAGGAGTAATGCTGAGAGAGAATCTCATTCTCCTTTAGAATAGTCCAGGAATTCCGTGCTCAAGTATTCTCCTCCTTGATCTTATCATAGGACATAATACTTATACCCGTATATTGGTTCTCTACTTCTAACTTATATTCTGTGAATATCTCAAAAGGTTCGGACTTGTGTTTCAACAGGAACATAGGTCTGAATCTTGAGAGATCATCAGAGAATGTAATGAAGTACAAAGAACCGGTCTTGGCATGTGTAGACAGGGGACCTACATACATCAACATGTATCATCCCAAGAGTTTACATAACTCTTTCTCTGTTTCCAATAAACAGAGCTGTGGTCATCTTATCTCTGTGACATGACTGGCAAGTTTCACAAGATGTAAATTCAAACTCATTTAAATATGCATCTTTATGTAACTTTAGCCAGTCGGGTCGCATTGATCTGACCTAGTCTACAATACCTCAAGAAGGATTCGTTCATTTCTGAACTCTTCCTCTTGTGTGTGTTCCGTATACTTAGAACTGTTGTTTGATTTAGAACGTCAATGCTTTTAGATAACGTGCCTGAACCGATCAACTTTTGATATAGGAAATGTTCAAAACATTGTCCAACAATACAAAATTTTATCGTTTCTTTACTAATAAAGAGACAGATATGATTTTGCATAACAGGTTCGGTATCTAATAACATTCGTTCAGAATCAATGTATTGGTAATACAGGGTGACAGTGACCAACAGACTTAGCTGCAACACTTGCCCCGTTTTCTGCCTCATGAAACTTATCACCCGTTCTCAGTTTTTCTACCCTTTTGTAGCCCTATGTAGCATATTACATATCTGGGATCCTGATCCGGTATCATATACCAAGGATGCGGAGGATACTGAGAAACAGTTCTGTATATGAACACACCCGAAGATGATGCATCAGCATGCACTCTCTTCGTTTGGGCGGCACGGGAAATCTGGTATTCCCCAATTTCCTGCTCTGTCTTATAACAATTATAAGTTGGAGCGGGACCAACGTTCCCCAGCTCAGTATAACAAGCGGGTTCGGTCAATAATCCGTATTATTATCTTGATTAAGGCGTGATATGGTCGCTACCTGGAGAGAGAGAGAAGAAAACATTCAGCGTGCGCTCTTGCAAGAATAGATTGGTTATTATTTTATCTAATCAGGATGGCTCCCACTGCTTTTTATCAAATCTTCCTTCAAACCCTAAAAGGAAAGACTAGCCGGGATTAATTACACACTACAAGTTCGCCAATCTTTCAGCCAGGCCAGTGTCGGTACTTTGAGGGAGGTCCCCCGTGCTTTCGCACGAACCTAATTAATGTAAACCTCGTTTTCCCAGAGGCGTAACCTCGTTGACACCTTTCTAGACACCTACTTGATCGGCTAATTGTAATGTATAAAACTCTCCCAGGAGTAACACTTACTCGCAGCGGGTATCGGGATCCAACTATCTCATAGAAGGTATGCAATCTTATTGCAAATCTCAACACTTGAAATTCCCGATAATATTTTGCCCCTAGCGTCCTATGACCTTGACGGAGGCCAAACAACCCATAGTCCGCTAGTCAAGTTCAACCCGTCATTTCCTGATTGAATTAAACCCACCCGCACGACCCTTGACGGAGGCCAAACAACGCCGTACGAATACCCTAATCCAATCGCATCATATGCTAGAAGATAAGCACTAGTTAGCTACCGTACACTACGCCTTGACGGAGGCCAAACAACCGCAGCACGAATACTAACTAGTACGTATCTGAAATGACGGAGGGCTACGACAGGTTTTTCTGAAAACCTATTGCGTAATGAACTTGATATCGTTGTAGGATCGAATGAATTTTGAAATGGAGTGTTTTTGAGTCTTTTCTAGTTTTGCTAAAGGAGTCACTCCCGGTGAAGGGATCGTCGGTCCTTTCCTCGTCGAATGAGGTGCGGGATATATCATATATATCACTGTGCAAAGCAGAACTCTTAAAAGCAATCAAAAGACAAACCGAGTGTGTAGCATCTGCCAGTTATTGCTAAAGGAGTCACTCCCGGTGAAGGGATCTCGGTCCTTTCCTCATCGAATAAGGTGCAGGATATATCACATATACCGCTGTGCAAAGCAAGAACTGTAGCTACCTGTTTTATTTTGAAATTCGATTCTACAACATCTTAGGCTTCTTTTATTTCATTAATCACATTAATGAAGTCCCATCATTTAAATACCTAAACATCACAGATAGATATGACGTACACTTATGCCATCCGCATTCGCCTCGATGTCCCCTCGTGCACCGTTAGGTTAGGTAACTAACGACAGAGCAGGGCAGGGCTAGCGCGGGTGTAAAACATAAGTAACGCCTGTATAATATATCGTATATACTATATACTGTATCTATCACAGAACATCACATGATCTCATCACAGATATCGCAGCAGAAGAATCATATGAAATATTGGATATACTAGGACGTCCGTGTTTTCAATACGAGCCAGTATAAAACACGGATTCCACGGTCGTGATGAATAGCCAAACCCACACCCCTAGACCCCTACGAGAGCGGCAAGCAACCCTACCAATTCTAGAGTTAGGAGACCCGGACTCGACTCCTCGAGTTGGTCTCCCACTGGACTCCAGAACCCGGTTACTTGTGCCCTCCTCCTTGGGTCTATCCTAGTGCAGAAAAGTAAATAATATACAAACGGTGACAACTTCCTCTGCCTGGAAGTGCCCCAATAAAAGAATATTACATACAAGTTTTTACATGAATGAAAATGAAAAACACTCATCTCACATAAAAACCCCCGGCTATTCAAACACGACGATCCAATATAACATATCCAGCAACACATAACATCACATGTCATCAACGTAAGTAAATATGCGCATCCCAATTGCCGTTGACATATAGCAACGAAACCGGCGATATCACATATTACACTTACGGTCACAGAAAAGAAAGTGTCAAACTACAACAGTTGGAATCCGCAACCACCTCAGACATCGCATGCCTGACCAAATGAATTCCTTAGACATCGCATGCCTAACAATTATAAACCCCGCATTTTAGTCTCAAAATCGAAAACACTTTTCAATATCAAGTCGGGCAATTCAACAAGATTCCCGACATCCTGATCGAATGCTCGTCGCAAACTTCAGTAGGCGGCTGCACCCCTGATACCGTCGACGAAGTGCACCAAGGCGGAACATCGCCACCGCGAGCACCCGAACGGATGCTTTCGGCGACGGGGTTCTCCTACAGTCACTTGGTCGGGGCTATGGAGTGAGGCTGTCTATTAAGTTTACCCGGCGAGTATCCGCGTACGCTACGTTATTGCGACGGACTTTTGATCACATCAAAATTCCGTGGCAACCGATCAAGTGAGACTAAAGTGCTATGTTTATAACATTCATTCAGTTATCTCATAACTACTTGTGAATTCCAATTATTGTATCCCATTCCAGATAAACAGAAAATGTTAAACTTTCCGATCGAACACCCAAGTTTTCCCGATACAGATCAACACATGAATTAAGTCTAACAACATTCCGTTCGTGCCTCAGTACCAACGGTCCAGCCGTAGAAGGGTCAAGCCAACGCCTCACATGTGGCACGCCGTACTGCCCCAAACCCTAAGGTTCAAAGGGCAGTTCAAAACGGTCACATAATCGAGTTAAGGTTTGTTGTCTTCTAGAGGGTCCATCGCGTTACTTGCACTACTTAGAACGTCGTTAAACTACGGAAAAATCCAACACTTGGAAATTTCCCGACAGGGGAAAAATTGGGTATTTATATCCGGTCGAACTTTTTAACATATTCTAAAATTTATCCGGAAAGCCACACAGACAAAATTTGATAATCCGATCGAACATTCGAATCCCCAAAACAACCCAGAAAATTCAACTCTTGAATAAAATTTAAAAAATACCCAGAGAACTCAGCACAGTTAAATAGGAATTACTGTGAAAATAGGAGTCAAAGAATCAACAGTATTGCCGCGGAACCGCCGCGCCACGTGGGCTTAGGCCGCGGATCCGCGGCGTTATGACGGAGTTAGGTCTCCGTTTTTCACAGTATTTCATAAAAGACCCTGCTTGATTTTCTGGATATTTTTAATATGGAAAAATGCACTGTTTTGAAAAAAGTACAGAGAGCATGGGAAAAATGGGGTTTAGGGTTCGTTCGGGTTTCCAATTCCGTCTAGACTTCGCCTAAGGCTCTAGCTAGGCTCTGATACCAGTGAAAGGTTCCTAGGCACCCTAATGAGGTCTCACATGGCATCAACCATGCCAATTTACAAAAATACGGTGCCGAGAAACCCTAGACTACGGATCGTCGGCTAGATTTCTAGGCGAAAATATAAACTAGTTAACATTTTAACTAAGGGAACGGATATACAACCTTTGTAGATCCGGTGCTCCACCTCCACGGCTCCGTGATGAAGTCCTCTCCGCTGTCCAAATCAAAATCCGGGCTCTAGCGTCGGCTTCATCGGAGAATGGACAAGCTAGGTCGTCGATGTCCATGCCGAAGATGATCTACGTCGAGGCATCGCTAAATCAAGCTCCGACTTCACCAAGTCAAGAAACTTGTGAAGAAAACACACTCTACTACTTGGCAAGAGGTAGAGGATGAAGAAATAGGAAGTGGGTAGACTTTAGATTTGGATTTCTCACTCATTTCCATCAATCACCATTGATGGAGCTTGCTTTTTCTTCTTTGAAGAAGATGAAGAAGATGAAGAAAGAAAAATGATAAGTTAATTAAAAAGAATAGAAAAACAATACTTATCATAATTCTAACTATGGTTATGTGTAGAGAATTGACCAAGGTTAAAGGAATGGTTAGGGTTAAGGATGAGATAAGAATGGTGGACAAAGTCAAAGCTTCATGAAGCTTCAACTAAACAACAAATAAAGCCACCATTCTTTTCTCTTTTCCTTTTATTTTCCAAAATGTATAAACAAACAAATAAATAATGGAAAAATAAAACCCTAATTATATGTTTAACCATGGTTTAATTCTTTACACTTAACCAAGTATACATGTATCATCAAACATGATACAATCAAGTGTACAAAAGTATATCATATATACAATGTGCACAAACCAAGTGAGAAAATCCATCTTAAGTAAACCGATACTAGTTGATGCAAAGTAATATATCAAATATATAAATATGCATTAAATCATTAAATCAACACTTGATTCAATGATCCGGTCATGTCGCACACAACCGACTAGTATACAATGTATCGGCTTATCGAATCAACGCTTGAATCGATAACTAGGTTATATCGCATACAACCATTCGATACATTCATCGCGAGAATGAAATACGGTATCACATACACGCATTATTCTCGGTCCCGCACATATCTCATATGCGCTCCTATTTCGTTTCGCTTGAGCCAGGAAACCTCTGTGTAGGACTCTAAAGACTCGTCAATACGCCGGCAGCAGATGATGATCATATCAAACACCCACAAGCCGCAAGCGGTCTGCCAAACGTAACGGCCACCCGGGTATTGAGCGATCAGAAGATCGACGAGCAAGCCCGCTCACACTCCAGTGAATCCAACCAGTAACACTACCGTACAGTCCGGTCTGATCGTCTGATATGTCGCATATCTTGCCTAGGGGTGGTAAACGTCAGACCCCAATAGCTCGATAAGTCATGTCGATATGAGGTCTATAACAATTCGAGAAACTACTGGTAACACTTACCAGTAAATCTCAGCAACCCTGGCCAGGGATTTCCTGTTATAGCCAATCGAACACAGCGCAACATCAACCCCCTATACCGGGAGAGACGACTCCCCTCCTATCGCTCATTGCCTCCATGTGACTCGGGACTGTACCCAAAAACCACCATTTTGCACGCCCTCTTGGACGTGGTAAGATGGAAATCAAAGCACAGTGGGAACCACACAAGACTCTATGACGATCTCGGGTCAACAGACCACTCTGTACCAGTGTCACCAGAGAACTGCCATCTGACGTGAGGTATAATACCATCTGGGAGTTCTCGGCGAGTCCGTCCAGTGTACCCAGTCTCTACTGAGCACCCGTATATCATCTCTGATGTCAAACACCGATGGATATGGGATCATCCATCGCCCATCTGTATGGGTCGAGAAGGTACACGCTAGTCTACTCTGGTATATCGATGCCCCGTCTCGATACACCCACGACTAGGGACTTTGAAGGATGTACTTATGGACTACCATGTCCCCACTAGTATGATCCGCATCATAGTCCAGGTAGTCAAGTACAGATCCTAAGGGCTTTACCAACATGTAACAGAGAGACAATCAGTATACACGTTAAGGTAAAGAGCAACCAGATAGCATACTATCATGTCGAGCAAGAAAGTCCTCCCTATATATGTCCCAGTATCCACTACAATATACATCCAATGTACAGTAATGGCCTCTAGGGCATACATATAACTAACAATCATCAACTGTTCGTCTACCTCCTTAGGAAAGATCGAGAAGCAATCAAGTTTTTGTAATCATTTTCTACGGAATAAAGTGTAGATTGTTCAAGTTGATTAATAAAGGTAGTTATTTTATTTAATTCTTTTGCATTTTACATTATGTTTTCCCTCTCTGTCTTTCCATCTTCTTTTCCCAACATGCACGAGTAATTCTCCGCTTGTTAGGGTTCGTAGGATTAGGGTAGGCTAATGGATGATGAACATCCCTAAACCCTTTTTAAGTCCTATAAAGTTTATGAACTTTATCAAAAGAATCATTAACATCCTAATCGGGCGCGCTAACAATTCTTTGTTAGTCCCCACCGCAATTAGAGATCAGATTAATGATTGTTTTGGTAAAGGCTGGATATGAACGGAGTTCCGTGTCGAGATAAGGGTTAAGAGTGGGATTCTTTTTCCCTCCAGAAACCCTAATCTACACGCATCACCGTCGTTCTAGTTTTAAATCTATTAAAGGATAAAAAGGGCAACTTTTAATTAATCGTCCATAACTACTAAATCCTAACGAACCCTACAAGCCCTCTTATTATATTAACTACATCCCTAAAATAATCTAGATCTATATTTTTGCATTCTTGCTTAACGTAGATCTAGAAACCATTCACAAAATTCTTATTTCTTCCTCCTTTCTCAACACATCTAAAGTAAGAGTAAAAGATTCAACGTTTCCCTGAGGACGACCCGTACTCATCTCGGTCTAGCTACGCGCGGTACCGTTATTGATTGCGGTTATTCTATAAACACACTTTTTCGTATCAATCAAATGGCGCCGTTGCCGGGGATCCGTGCGTAATTTTTTATTCTTGACATTTGTGTTGAATTCTTAGACGATTTATATCATTATTAACACAAAACTGCAAATTGCTTATTTAACGATTTGTGCGTGAATTTTGCAAGGAGATCTGGAGTCACAGAATTGAGGAAAACAGAAGACAGAGACATTCTTAGTGATCCATAGGAGCAAAGGAGGCCACAGAAAATTTTTCATCAACCGATCCATCCACCTCGCGGCGGAACCGCGGCACAAAGGTGCTTCTGGCTGCGGAATCGCGGCAGGTTAGAGGGATTAGAGCTACAAAACTCTCTGGTATCTTTTTCAACTCCTTCTCTCTCCCCTCAAATCCAATAAAATCTATTTTCTGCAGGATTCTTTGCAAAATAGCGCCGCTCAAAAATCTTTTTGCAAAAGTTTTGTGATTGGTTTTGTTTTGTATATTTTAATACAGACTTTAAGGGGCAAAGACCATATCAAGATTAGGTGGGGATTTCATCACCCTTTCTAAGCCCCACAAATCACAAACCGAGCATCTGCATCAACCCTACAATAATTTAAAAAATATCTAGACCAGACTCTAAGGACTTTCGCGCTCATTAAGGACAGAGGAAGGTCGTGGGTAATCTATCGTTTATCCGCATTACTTTTGTAGTGCCTAGGCAAGTGTGTCAAAGGCTAGTGGTTTTTAATTAGGCCCACTACTGTGGTTCCTTCCCACTTACCTGGCACTTACCTGGCTACAAGGGTAGTACGGAGGCGGTAGAGGATTGATCCTGCGGCTTGTCTTTTGGAAGTCTAGGAGCGGTCTAGAGACTGGACCTAGGTGACCTTAGTTCTAGGGTTGCTTGTGCATCTTAGGGAGATTTGTCTTGAGTCCCACTTTTTCAAAATAAGCCAATTTTAAATCACACACACGCTGCCACTTGCACTAAACCCGCTTAGTGCATGCTCAGCAGGACACGGGATTCTAGTGCCCGTCTTGTCCGCGTTCCTGCTATCGACGCCGAAGTCGGTACTTATTCATCCTCTTTTCCCCCACCACACACCACATCAACCGTGATGGACGGCACTCCATCAAATTATAACACCACGCTGCCACCGCCCGAAGGTGCACAGAATCCACCGTGCATCTCCCTCCAAGAGAGATGCCATCCTATCCGTGGTCCTCTTCCCACTTGTCTATCTCTTCCACCACCTAACGGGGATAATTTTGAAATTAAACCCCACTACATCAATCTGCTACCCAAATTTCACGGGCTTGAGTCGGAAGACGCGTACGTTTTCATCACCAAATTCGAAAACGTATGCGCAATGATGGGTACTTCACAATTGACTTTAGATGCTATGCGCTTACGTCTTCTCCCATTCACACTGTGCGACTTGGCAGAAAAATGGCTTTATAATACTGCCGCACACTCTATCACTAATTGGGATGAATTCGTCATAGTATTTCTTAAGAAGTTTTACCCAAACCATAAGACTGCCCATATTAGGAGCGAGATCAACCAGTTCACCCAGCTTCCCAATGAACCATTTTGGAAGTGTTTTGAACGTTTCAAAGATCTGCATGTCCAATGCCCCCATCACGGAATACAAAGATGAGATTTATGTCGGATTATATATGAGGGCATTAATCCAGCGACAAAGCAGATGCTTGAAACAATGTGTCAATGCAATTTCATGTCTAAAGATGACGGTGAAGCATGGAAATATCTGGAAGACCTCGCTGAACACACATTGCAATGGAAAAGCGTAAGACCACCTTCAACTAAGGGAGGTATTCACCAGCTCGATGTTTCTATCGCAGTAAAAGCCGAAATGGCAGCGATTCAGAAGAAACTCGATACTATTGAAAACAAGTTCTCATCATTCTTCCTAAATCAGGTCACGCTTCCTAAGACCGTCTGTGGTTGCTGTTCGAATCCTTCACACTTAACGGAAGAATGTCCTATGAATGCATCGTTTCAAGCTAATGCTGCTTTTCAGCAGCGACCTAGAAACGACCCTTATTCTTCCACGTACAGTCAAGGATGGAGGAATCATCCTAACTTTGCTTGGAATAAAAACCAACAAAGCAATTATCAAAGATCTCCTCCACAGCATCCGCAACCACAGAATCATCCCCCCTTTCAGTCACAGAATTTCTAAAATCCGGCCAACATTTCTACACCACAAGTGGCCGTTACTGACAACTCACTTGTACAAACTTTGGATATGTTCATGAAACAATCCATGCAATTTTCGGCTGAGATGAAGTCTTCTATTGATACCCTAACGAAAAACTCCTCCTTCCATGGTGAGAGTATTAAATCAATAGAAAACCAAATGGCACAGTTAAACGCCGCAATGAGTGCGAGAGAGAAAGGGAAACTCCCATCTCAACCCCTACCGAATCCTGGCCATTCACAAAATTATAATGTGAGTGCTGTTACCACGTTGAGATCGGGAAAAGTGCTGAATAACCGAGTGGGTGAGCAATGTGATGATGTTAGTGACACCAATGATACCCCAGCTTCTTCTTCTTCCCCTAATTCGTCTAGTCTCCCACCTTCACCCGAGCCTATTCTCCGTTTTTCCCAAGGCTCGAACCCTTCGCCCATTTCCTCAAATCTACCTAAAACGATCCCCACTCCAATTCTGGGATCCGCTCCATCCTCACAATCCTCTCCAATGTTGGACCAAACATTTATTGATCAAGCACCTTATCCAAACAGGTTAAGGGGCAACAAACCAAGTCCACAAATGGAGAAGATTGTGGAAATTTTTAAGCAAGTTAACATAAACATTTCTCTCCTAGATGCTATTCAACAAGTTCCGTCATATAAGAAATTCCTAAAGGACTTGTGCACTAGGAAGAGAAAAGTTCAAGTACCTAAAAAAGTTTTCCTTGCGAGTAATGTGAGCACTGTTTTTACACAACAACTACCCAAGAAACGAAAGGACCCCGGAAGTCCTACAATTTCTATTTCCATTGGGGGTAAAAATATCAATCGTGCTCTACTCGATTTAGGTGCTAGCGTTAACTTGCTTCCGTATTCTGTTTATGAGCAATTAGGGATAGGAGAGTTAAAACCTGCACATTGCACTCTTCAGATGGCCGATCGATCTATCATCCAACCAAGGGGTGAGCTATAGGATGTGTTAATCAAAGTCGGAGAATTCATATTTCCCGTAGATTTTATTGTTATAGGTACACAACCTGTGGCAAACCCACGCAATCAAATCCCGGTGATACTCGGTCGACCCTTTTTAGCCACTTCCAACGCTGTAATCAATTGTCGAAACGGCTCTATGACCCTATCCTTTGGAAAGAAGTCAATTGAGCTTAACATTTACAAGTTGGGAAGTGAACCCTCCGAGCCCTATGCTCATGTGTGTTCTGTCGAATTAATGGATGTCGACAGCAGCGAATTTGATCAACCTCATGTTACTGACTCTTTTCATATGTTGTGGTTTGACCCAACCATGTACTCTTCCACCGAGTTGTCCGGGTCAATATCTAACGCTGATGAGGAACTTTTTATAGAGTCTGACGATCACCCTATTTTTTCTGATGACATTATTCTTCGAGATATCGACGAAAGCTTTGAGAAAATTTTCGCTGATGAACTCGTATTTTTACAAGACACGGGTGTTGAGATGAATCAACTCCAAGATAAAGAAATTGGACCTCCACCCTTTCTTTTGGACAATCATGATAATGCGAGCAATCCATCATCACTATCACCGTGTCGTCTCTCTAAATTGAGACGCAGTCCTTTTCCATTACACCTCTTGTCACCTCCCCACTTCTTCACGTCAAAAGGTGACATGTTCTTCCACCAACCTTGGTACTTCATCGATAAAATTTTTGAATGGTTGGTGTTGACCTTCGGTCTTTGCAAAGCTTGGCATTGACCTATAACCTTGACCCTCTCGTGTGATTTTTAAAGATTAAAATTGTTTAACTCAAGTTTGGCGGGGTGGTATATTTTGGCTCTTGAAAGAAAATGATTTTTTACAAAAGTGTGAGCCTAAAATAAGTTTGGGGGAGGATTTTCACTTTCATATATTCTTACCCCCATTAATAATTTCCTCCCAAGTCTACTGATTTTTGAGCTTAACGGATGACATCAGTGAGCACACTGCTGTAAATAGGTTTGGGGGAGGTTTGTGCTTATTTACACATCAATTTGCATCATATTTTGCATAAGCACAACATTTTCAAAATTTTTTTAAAAAAAAAAATCTTTTATAACAAAAGAGTAGAAAGTGAAAAATTACATCCAAAAGATAGGAATAGTTTAAGAAAACCAAGAAAATTAGAAGTTTTCTTAAACGAACTAGTAATAAGTAGTTATGAGCCGTTGTCCCAAGGGTTAGTAAAATGAAGGAAGTTACTATTCTGAGGATAAAAATAAGTCTGAAAAATAGTTTCTATTCTGGAAGCCAAACATTTGAAAGTTGATACCCTACTATATGCACTTACACACGTCTTGAAACTCGAGATAGTAGAGGATACCTTGAAATGCTCTTGTCTAAAAGCCAAAGTATGAAGGAAATAAAAAAAAATGAAGAAAATATAAAAATGGTGAAAAGAAAAATGAACACTGGTTTTGTTATCGCCAAGGCAACAATAAAAAAAAATATGGCGAGGGTGCCTCTTCACCTAGTGCCCTAAGGCCAACTGGTCTGGGAGTCACTGCTAAGCCTTAGGTGGTGCAAGACGAGGAAAATATTATCACCTAATCAGCAAGCACATGAGTAATCGGTCGATTAGTACCTCAAGAAGTATTAACGGTCGCATGAAAATGTGTGAGCAAATCTTAATATTCATTAAAAAGTACTGAGGTAGATAGACAAGAGTATGATAGCTTGAATTGAATTCTCCGAGTGTAGGGATGTCCATTTCACACACGTAGGGGTATATGATCGATGTTTGGACGAAAGGTAGGAATGAAAATTAAAGACAATGTTTTATTGAGGGATAATGTGATTTCTAACATCTTTTCATGACTATTAAGATAGGGCCCATGACAACTGAAAAGCTAGTGTAGTTGGAAACTCTTATTTTCAAAGTCTTTTTTTATGGTTCTTATCTTTATATGTAAATTTCACCATCTCTCTTTTGTTATTGGATTTTGTGGGTGTAATCCGCTGAAAACCCTCAGGAGACAACACTCCTCCTACTAGGGACACCTAGAGGTTTAACGGCTTGTTGCACGTGCTCAGTGCAATCGTGTTTGCCTACGAAAATGTGCTTAGTTTTCTCCTTTCTTTTTCTCTTCTTGAATAAACTAGTTTGCTCGGGACGATCAAAGATAAGTTTGGGGGTATTTGTTCAGTTGATAAAACTGCACATTTGTTATTACATTTTTCCTACCATTTTCATATTGAAAAATGACTTTATTATAATATATCATACATATGAGGGTTTATGTGTAAAAATACTATTTTCCATGTGTTGATATATTAAATTAGCTTTTGGTAGGAAAATGTATGCAAATAAATTCATTGACCAAATCCTAGTAGAACAAAGTTTACTAAATATTATTTGAGTTGTTATGCAAAAGATTTCCAAGTGTGCAGAATTTTTCAAAGACTAGAATCAAGCAAATCAAGTTGTTGAAGAAGACTTACCTAATTAAGAAGCAAAATTTGGAGACCAAGTCTGGAAGCAACCACGAAAAGATTTCCAAATTCTAAAGGTGCCAAGGATCGCCAAATGTCACATAGAGACAGCTCATGAAAAATGATCAACGGCGGAGATGAGAAGGCCGCGGATCCGCGGCATTAACCCCTTTATGCCGCGGATTCCCCGCGGTTAAGAAGAGTTGGGAGTTGAGGATTTTTAGGGAAAATCTTTTCTGCTTAAATCATATTTTAGAAGCTTGTATTCTGACTTTAGCACTATAAAAAGGCACCGAGAGCCTCTTGGAAAATGAATCAAGCCGAAGAGATCACGAAGTTCCAGACGCTCACGCATCCAGGCTGATCATCAACTGTTCGTCTACCTCCTTAGGAAAGATCGAGAAGCAATCAAGTTTTTGTAATCATTTTCTACGGAATAAAGTGTAGATTGTTCAAGTTGATTAATAAAGGTAGTTATTTTATTTAATTCTTTTGCATTTTACATTATGTTTTCCCTCTCTGTCTTTCCATCTTCTTTTCCCAACATGCGCGAGTAATTCTCGGCTTGTTAGGGTTCGTAGGATTAGGGTAGGCTAATAGATGATGAACATCCCTAAACCCTTTTTAAGTCCTATAAAGTTTATGAACTTTATCAAAAGAATCATTAACATCCTAATCGGGCGCGCTAACAATTCTTTGTTAGTCCCGACCGCGATTAGAGATTAGATTAATGATTGTTTTGGTAAAGGCTAGATATGAACGGAGTTTCGTGTCGAGATAAGGGTTAAGAGTGCGATTCCTTTTCCCTCCAGAAACCCTAATCTACACGCATCACCGTCGTTCTAGTTTTAAATCTATTAAAGGATAAAAAGGGTAACTTTTAATTAATCGTCCATAACTACTAAATCCTAACGAACCCTACAAGCCCTCTTATTATATTAACTACATCCCTAAAATAATTTAGATCTATATTTTTGCATTCTTACTTAACATAGATCTAGAAACCATTCACAAAATTCTTATTTCTTCCTCCTTTCTCAACACATCTAAAGTAAGAGTAAAAGATTCAACGTTTCCCTGAGGACGACCCGTACTCATCTCGGTCTAGCTACGCGCGACACTGTTATTGATTGCGGTTATTCTACAAACACACTTTTTCGTATCAATCACCAGTCTCGATACTCCTGCGACCAGGGACATCTTAAGGATGTGCCTATTGACTATCCAGCTCCCACAAGTATGACTGCCATCACAACGCCGGTAGTCAGGCAAACACCCTATGGGCTTTATCAACATGTATATATATATGAATACCACGCAAAATATATCATATGTTAAGATAAAGACAAACCAAATAGCGTACTATCATATTAAGCAAGACTGTCATGTACATACATATCCCTAATATCCTATACAATGAAGGCCTCTAGGGCATATATATCCAACAAGTATGAGTATTAATCCATCGGAATCTCATGAGTTCCATTAATACATATCATGTTGCTGTGGTACCGGGCTGAAATGGTACATCACGAATTCACTAATAAGGGCCCGTGTTTCCAAACTCCTGAACGATAGCCTGTTGACTTTGGAATACTTCAATAATAATTGAAGTCCTGATTTCTTTTGGGCACTGATTCCTTACCCCTGGACGATTGCCTTGGGTTCAAGAATACTCTTGAGATTTGGTGGACATTCACACTTGAACTCGCGTTAGTGACTTTTACCATTTTAGAGACTTTTTAGGACACTTACATTCACTTCATTTTTACTATACCTACACTCCATGGCAATGTTATATTTGTTTGCCATACTGATATAGTTGGCATACACATTACCATGCACGCTACTACACTTGTTTACATGTTCATAATTTATATCCATGATATACCATATATCACATTACATCTTGCATTTCATTTATATAATCACGTCATTCTTTTGGGGACTTACCGAGCGTTGGTTCACTGACGGGCATTCCACCCATCTTTCTTTCTTTCTTGAAATGTTCGTCAGGTGGTATTGAGACAGAGAAGATAGAAGCGGTCGAAGAAGAGTACAACCAGTTCGTATCACAACCGGACGTCTAGTTTCATTTAGCTTTCTATTTCATTTCAGCTTATTTATGTATGCTTCTTTGTTAAGGATTACCACATTATCGTATCTTTTATTCAGATATTTTGTTAATTGTGAATCTTGAATGTAATAAATCAAAGTTGAATTTCATTCTTTTGTTTATTC
This sequence comes from Agapanthus africanus, assembly GCA_030015575.1. NCBI lineage: Eukaryota > Viridiplantae > Streptophyta > Magnoliopsida > Asparagales > Amaryllidaceae > Agapanthus > Agapanthus africanus. Next base: position 399,481,028 of record CM057349.1, on the reverse strand, counting down.
TTATTACTTTATATTGCTTATAGACGCTTATCATATTTATTTCGAAAAATGACCTTCTTGGAATAAATATGTCGCAGGTATCGTCACATGCCGTTACCACTCTTTTGGAAAGCGGGGAGTGACAAATTCTGAAAAAATACCCTTGTCTTCATTTTTCTGACGCTGACTTCGTGGTGTCGACCATTTTCCGAGCAAAAATCCGAAGAGAGAGGGGCTCGCATTTCCATACGAGACAACGTTTCGGTTTCAATAATCCTTATCTCTCATTCTATTAAGACAAAAATTTCTATAAAAATATCGCATTCTTTTTTTTTCGACGCTGACACGCTGGTTGATTGATACGAAAAAGTGTGTTTGTAGAATAACCGCAATCAATAACGGTGTCGCATGTAGCTAGACCGAGATGAGTACGGGTCGTCCTCTGGGAAATGTTGAATATTTTTTTCTTACTTTAGATGTGTTGAGAAAGAAAGGAGGAAGAAATAAGATTGGTTGTAGAATGGTTTCTAGATCTACGTTAAGCACTAATGCAAAATATAGATCTAGATTATTTAAGGATGTAGTTAATATAATAAGGGGGCTTGTAGGGTTTGTTAGGATTTAGTAGTCATGGACGATTAATTAAAAGTTGCCCTTTTTATCCTTTAATAGATTTAAAACTAGAACGACGGTGATGCGTGTAGATTAGGGTTTCTGGAGGGAAAAGGAATCCCACTCTTAACCCTTATCTTGACACGGAACTCCGTTCATATCTAGCATTTACCAAAACAATTATTAATCTAATCTTTAATCGCGGTCGGAACTAACAAAGAATTGTTAGCGCGCCCGATTAGGATGTTAATGATTCTTTTGATAAAGTTCATAAACTTTATAGGACTTAAAAAGGATTTAGGGATGTTCATCATCCATTAGCCTACCCTAATCCTACGAACCCTAACAAGTGGAGAATTACTCGCGCATGTTGGGAGAAAAAGAGATGGAGAGAAAATGCATAATTAAACTACGAAGAAATAGAATAGGAAAAAGAAGCTACCTTTATTAATCAACAATATTCATTACACTTTGATTCATTAGAAAATGATTACAAATCCTAGTTTTGCTTCTCGATCTCTTCTAAGGAAGTAGATGAACCGTTGATGATCAGCCTGGATGCGTGAGCCGTCTTGGACTTCGTGATCTCGTCGGCTTGATGCCTTCTAACTTTAGCCCTTGGTCCTTTATATAGCCCTCAAAGAAGAAAAACTAGTTACCATATATGGTGACTTCCTAATATGTTGACTTTCCATGCCTGGATTCTGAGTCCCTGTCAGTATTGATTTTATGACTTTGGCAGATTTTTGATCATAACATCTTGAACATCTTGATCTCTTGACCTGAGCTAAATCTTGCACAATATCTCTATGAATAATGTTAGTTTGTTTATTAAATTAGAGAGAGTATCTTAATCACTATATATGGTAATAAATTTTTAAGAAACTTGATTAAGAATATTTAATATGCTATGCACTTTATATGGTAATAAATCTTTAAGAAACATAATTAAGAATATTTGATATGCTATGCATCTTTTAATTACTAAAATATTATGCATATATTTTGAAATATTATTCTAACCATTTGTACGATATTATATCTTTCAAGAATTGTGATTAGAATATTTGATATGATATGCATATTTTCAATTACCAAAATATTATATAAATATAAAATGCCTATATTTTCCTTCATAATATTAATTATAATATATAAACATATGGCAAATAGTATTTTGCAGATAAATCCAAATATGTTTAATATTTATAATAAACACCTTTTATTATTTAAGAAATGTAAGGAAAATACTTATACCAAAGTGCAATATTTTCAACTGAACACTGGTCCTGGCCATTTGTAAAGGAAAAATCTGAGCACAAAAATATTCTTGTTTCCATGCAAATCGACGTTTCCCGACATCTTTTTCTCATCATCCGTTAAGGTAACATCCGTCTCTCTCCTCTCGATCTTGTCACCACTTCTATGCATGAACTCCAAGCTATTACTGTTAATCTCTCAAAATATAAAAACGGCCACCACCTTCAAACTTTCTTGTTATTCTAGAGTAAAATGACACACAATAAAACCCTTCTTTCCTTTAAAAAAGATTCCTGATCCAACTCTTTAAAAAAAATTCCTTGCACACAATAAATACGGGGTAACGACCTACCTTTTTTACTCGCTCTGATTATGTAAGACCCTACGCCGTTATGATGCCAATTGTATGTCGATATTTTGTTAATATAAGCCGGAAAGCAACCAAATTTAAATAAACTTTTTAATGTTAAAATACTTATAATATTATTTCATTTAAAAGATACATACAACTTTTATAATAAAATACCTTAATATTCCAAAATTGGTATTTTCATTAAAATACCTTGATGTTTACTAAAACCTATATTTTTATTTAAATACCCATAACTTTTAAAAGATTAGTTTTCACTAAAATACCATAAGTTTAGGATTTTCACCAAAATACCCTAACCTTCCAAAAGTATATCCTTATCAAAATACTCTCGAAGTTATTTTCAAATAGAATATTTTACATAAAAACCCTCTCAAGAATTTAAATGTTTCTTTTACATAATATCACTGAGTTATCAATAAATACCTTAGAATTCAAAAGAATAGTCTATGTTACGTATTTAGCTTGCAGATTGGTTTGAATGGCGTCTTCTCTCGACATGTCTTGAGGTGCCGGAGACAATGATGCACCACTTACCTCTCTCTAAATGTAGATCGTAATTTCAGGGAAATCAAATCACATAGAGTCCAAACTTGAACTCGAATCTGAACTTGAAAACTTGAACTTGACTTGACCTGGAACTATATACTTGAAACTTGACATGAATACGCGAACTCAATAAATATACCTGAAACCAACTTGACTTGAACCATGAATACAAATGATATGATTACATGAACTCAATCTTAAAAACTTGATATCATAAATCACCTTTTGTATTCATGGATTCGATCAATACTTATAACTTTAATCATAGAATAATATAAGCAGGGCGTTGGGATAGTTTAAGTATGAATCCAACGAAATTCAGAAGTTCCCTTAGTCCATGAATTCATGTCTACTAACATATGCAATCTATCATGAGGGCTTATATTTTCAAATCCCTGGACGATAGCCTGTTGGGTTTGGAATACTTTAATATTAGGTTGAAGTCTCATTACTAATACTCTTGATTTGGGCTCGTGGTCCCTTACCCTTGGACGATAGCCTGTTGAGTTCGAGAACACTTTTGAGATTGGTTGATATTCACATTTGAATTCACGTTAGTTTGCTTACCTTTATAGAGACCCATATAAGATACAATACCTTATGTTCACTCACACACGCTCATTACCTGTTATGCCATTCATGCTATATTATATTATACATGTTATACATCATATTTTTTTTTGGGACTTACCGAGAGCAAGTTCACTGACGGATATTCCACCCACCTTTATTTATTTGGAATTTTGGTCAGATGACCCAGAGACAGAGGAGGTGGAACCAACTACCAAGGACTACGACTAGCTTGCTTCTGAAGACATTCCATAGATTTTCTTTTCAGTTTCAGTTTATGTATGCTGCTTGTTTAGACATTTATGTTATTGTATTTTCATTTCTGAACATCGTATCAATGTGAATAAAGTTTATTGAAGTGAATGAAAATAAAGTAGTTGTTGAAAATTTCATTCTCTTATTATTCTTGCACAGTGTATAATTGCTTATTTACGTTTCACATATTTATTTTGAGAAATGACCTTCTTAACATAAATATATTACGGACTTATCACGTGACCGTTATTGTTACCGTTCTTTGGAAAGCAGGGTGTAACAATTTTTTTTAAATGGCTTTCTTCTTTAATTGGCCTTTTTGTAGAAAAAATTCAATGGAGGATAACCATACAAAGCTCCAGGTATTCATCACTTGATCGAATTTTAGGTCTCTACATGCATTGGTTGATAGACAGAAGGATCTACACAGAAATAACATGGAAGTAAATACGGTCTTTTCTTGCACTTCATTATTGTTTCTCTTGCAACCAAGCAAACATATTTATCACTTACATGCTAGTTTGATATTGTTTCACCCTGGCAACTAGGGGTGTAACTTGTAAGCCCGTGTCGTGCACCCCGCGGTTCGCGGGGAGGCGAAAATTTCAAAAACGGTAATCTTTTGACTACGCAACACCAGCTCTTACACCATGATCTTACTAAAGCCTTAGCTAGCTAGACTAACTCGAGGATTTATCTACTATGATAGATTCTTATACCTAGTAGATCAAGTCCTTCGGGTCTTCTAGTGGTCCTCTCCAAGGCTCCTCGGTGATCGGATCGAGTTTTCTCCACCGGTATTATCTTGTCAAAGATGATCCACCACGAAGGTTTGTGCTCCAAGCTTCAACCTCTAAATGAGGTAACTAGGGTAGAAGGTTTGCTAAGCCAACTAGCCTAGGAGATGCAGAATGTGTTAATGGATTGTTTGTCTCACTAAACCCTTGGCTCACAACACATGTGAATGATAGGGTGTAGTATTGAGGAAGAAGATGATGGAGGAGACCTAGAGAGCTCAAGAGAGGAGAGAAACTCAAGAAAACTCAAGTGATGAAAATGAACCATCAAAAGAACAAGGTGTAGAGAATGACACATATATCATCTCTCATCTCACTCATTGAGCTATGGAAAGAAAAGTAATAAAATAAGCACCCATGCCTTAATAGTGATCCCAATCTAATAAAATAAACCATGAGTCATTCCCTCCACCATGCCAAGCATGTCTCCTCCATTTTCCATATCATCAATCCATTTTACAAAATGGATAAATCCAATAATGATGTGGTGCCTTCTAGAAGCATACCTTGACAAATTACAAGAATGCCCCTCATACCGTATATACATACCCGTATCCGCATTCCGAAAAATACGGATACCATGAGATGATAACAATCCAATAATACAACACTAGAACCCGGCTTAAACCAAAGCCCACTAGTATTGTCTCCCTGATCATCATCAGTGTACAAGCACACGTACGTGATCGAAGCCCAGGTCGTAAAACCATACGAAATCTATATCAATTGCCTGAAGTAGGGAAACCTTCTGTGTGGGACTCTAAAGACTCGATAGTACGCTGGCAGTGGGTTTAACCACAAGTCGTCAGCGATACTAGCTGCACGTAACGGCTACCCAGATATCTGTCAGTAAGAAGACCGATGAACAAACTCACCCGGACTCCTACTTAGCCTATCAGTGACAATCTCCGTACAGTCCGGTTTGTTTGTCTAAGAGTATCGCATATCGGGCCTAGGGGCGGTAATCGTCAGACCCCTAATAGCGCAATAAGTCGTGCCGGAGTGCAGCCCCAAACACCCTGAGAAACTACTGGAATATCTACTAGCAAATCTCGCTTGCCCTGGCCAGGGACTTTGTGTAATGGCTCTCCGAACACAGCATGATATCAACCCCCAATACCGGGAGAGACGAATCCTGTCTAACCGCCACTGCCTCCAAGTGCTTCGTGACTGCACCCAACTACTACCTGTTTGCACGACTCCTTTGAGCCGTAGTAGGGTAGTAATCAAGGTACAGTGGGAACACACTCAAGAAGAAGTAGCAGTGTCAAGTCGACGGACTAAGCTGTACTCATATCACCTGGGAACTGCTACCCGACGATAGGTATAATACCAACCAACAGTTCCCGATGAGTCCCGTCCAGTGTACTCGTAACCTAACGAGCACCTGCATACCATCTCTAGTACGACGTACTAATGGTTGTGGGACAGACCATCTCTCCTGCTGGGATGAGAAGCGTATACACTAGTCTACTTCGGAGTATCGATGCCCCGTCTCGATAATCCTACGACTAGGGACCTGTATAAGGATGTGCTTGTAGATTACCCAGTCCCCACTAGTGTGACTGCCATCACAACGCTGGTAATCAAGAAAAGATCCTAAGGGCTCCACTAATATGTATAAGCGATATGCTAAAAGAAACACATGCACATATTGAAGTAGAAACAAACCAAGTAGCATACTACCATTTTGAGTAAGACTGTCAAAACAACTGTGAATATCCCAAGCTTCTATTAAGTAATATACAAACCAGCTTGATACAATAGTGGCCTCTAGGGAATATACACTAACAATCTCCCACTTGCACTAGGGCCATGTATTGGCATATCGCAGACCTATCATCTCGATTAGCCTCTCGAACTGTGTTTGAGGGATGGCCTTTGTGAGTGGATCTGCAGTGTTATTCTCCGTATCTACTCTCCTCACCTCAATCTCCCGGCGATCAACGATCTCCCTGATCAGGTGGTACCGCCTTAAAATGTGTCTGGACTTCTGATGGGACGTGGGTTCCTTTGCTAAAGCTATAGCGCCGTTGTTGTCACAATACAGAGGTATTGGATCAACAATGGTTGGAACCACCTGAAGTTTTATGAGGAACTTCTTCATCCAGACAGCTTCTTTTGCGGCATCGCAAGCAGTTATGTATTCCGCTTCCATCGTCGAGTCAGCAATGGTGTCCTGCTTAGAGCTCTTCCAACAGACCGCCCCTCCATTGAGGGTAAAGACATAACCCGACATGGACTTGGAGTCATCCTTGTCACTCTGGAAGCTGGAGTCAGCAAAGGCCTCGATCTGGAGGTCTTTTCCTCCATACACTAAGAACATCTCCTTAGTCCTTCTCAGGTACTTGAGAATGTTCTTTACTGCTATCTAGTGCTTCTCCCCTGGGTTTGACTAATACCGACTTACAACGCTCAATGCGTTGGCTACATCTGATCTGGTACACAGCATCACATACATTATAGAGCCTACCACAGAAGCGTAGGGTATAGATGACATGCGAGCCCTTTCCAAATCAGTCTTTGGAGACATATCTTTGGAGAGGGTGATTCCGTGACAAGCCAGTAGATTACCGCGCTTTGAATCTTCCATACTGAATCTTTTCAGTATGGTGTCGATGTACCTGGACTGTGAAAGTCCTAACATCCATTTAGATCTATCACGATAGATCTGGATTCCCAGAATGTAGGAGGCATCACCCAGGTCCTTCATGGAGAACCTCTGTGACAAGAATCCTTTGATTGATTGTAGCATAGGAATATCATTTCCTATCAAGAGAATGTCATCCACGTACAAGACGAGGAATACCACATTTCTCCTTACAATCTTACTATATATGCATGGTTAATCTGGATTTTTGATAAAGTCGAATTCATTGACAGTATCATCAAAACAGATGTTCCAACTCCGCGATACCTGCTTTAGTCCATAAATGGACTTAAGCAACTTGCACACTTTACCGCTGCTCCCACTCTGAATGAAACCCTCTGGCTGATACATATACTTCCAAATTTCCATTTAGAAAAGCCGTCTTTACGTCCATCTGCCAGATCTCATAATCGTGGAAGGCAGCAATGGCAAGAAGGATCCGAATGGATTTGAGCATAGCCACTGGAGAAAAGGTTTCATCATAGTCCAAACCAGGTCTTTGACGAAAATCTTTTGCAACAAGTCTAGCCTTATAGGTTTCAACCTATCCATCTACACCAATCTTCTTTTTGAAGATCCATTTGCAGCGTACGGGTTTTACCCCTTCTGGAGCAATGTCCAAAGTCCAAACTTTGTTGGTGTACATGGACTCCGTTTCAGTCCGCATTGTATCCTGCCATTTTACTGAGTCGCCGCTCTGAATGGCTTGCTGGAAGCTAGTAGGCTCATCATTGTCAATGATGCAATCCTCTCGATTCCCGTCTATGAGAAAACCGTAGTATCTTTCGGGCAGATGAGACTGCCTGCTAGTTCTGCGGAGTGGCGCGGGGACGTCCGGTTCTTTTGAAACCTCTGGTTCTACCATGCTTTCAGTAATAGCTTGTAGTTCTGGAATTTCTTCCAGTTCTATTGCGCTCCCACTTATCTGATTTTCTAAAAATTCAGTTTCCAAGAAGCAGGCATGACGAGAAACAAAGAACTTTTGCTCCTCTGCATAATAGAAAAGATACTTCTTGGAGTTCTTTGGGTATCCCACAAACTTACACTGTACTGAGCGTGCCTCGAGCTTGTCCGCATGCTGCTTTTAACAAAAGCTGGACATCCCCATATCTTAAAGTGTTTAAGAAATGGTTTCTTCCCACTCCATATCTGATATGGTGTGGTAGGCACTGACTTAGTAGGAACCTGGTTCAAAAGATATGCAGCTGATTCTAGTGCATAACCCCAGAAGGATCGCGGCAACTCAGCCTTACTCATCATTAAACGAACCATATCTAACATGGTTTGGTTCCATCTCTCCGATAAACCGTTGTGTTGTGGTGTGTATGGAGGAGTAAGCTGAGAGAGAATTCCATTCTCTTTTAGGTAGTCCAGGAATTCGGCACTTAAGTATTCACCACCTCGATCAGATCTCAGTGTCTTGATACTTTTGCCTGTTTGTTTTTCCACCTCATTCTTGTATTCCCAGAATTTTTCAAAGGCCTTGAATTTATGCTTCATCAAGAAGACATGTCCATACCTAGAGAAATCATCTGTAAAGGTAATGAAATAGGAATAACCACTTCGTGCATGTATAGACATTGGACCACGCACATCGCTGTGTATGAGTCCCAAGAGCTCGCTCGCTCTTACTCCGTGTCCAGTGAACAGAGTCTTTGTCATCTTTCTCATGAGACAAGATTGACAAGTTGCATATGACTAATATTCGAACGGATTCAAATATCCCTCTATATGTAGCTTTGTCAACCGTGTTTTATTGATGTGACCCAGTCTATAATACCATAAGAAAGCCTGATTTAATTCCGGGGACTTTCTTTTAAGGGTGTTCTGGACACTGAATACCTGAGCTTGATTTAATACGTATACATCGTTATCTAATGTACCTGACCCAATCAGAGCTTGATTTAGGTGGATGTGGACCACATCGCTTACAAATGTAAAATCATATCTTTCCTTAGAAAGTAAGGATACAGATATGATGTTACAAGCTAGACTAGGTACATACAAACAGTTACGTAGAACCAATATCTGCCTACTTGTCAATCCAAGGTGATATTTCCCTACGGATTCAGCATCCACGCTCATTCCGTTAGCAATCCTGAGAGTCATATCACCTAATCTGATAACTCTACGGTTTCTCAAAGTCTGTAATGAATTGCAGACATGAGATCTTGATCCGGTATCTAGTACCCAGGAAGTATAGTTAATTGACATACAATTTTCTATTACAAACACACCCAAAGTCGAAACCACAACATGCTTCGGATCCTGGATTTTGGCTCTTAAAGCCCTGTAATCCCTCTGCCAATGCCTTTTCCCGTAACAATAGGAATATCCCTCCTTCCCTACTGTTAGCCCAGAAACTTTTGCCCTTCCCTGTCCTTCTACCTCATTGACACCGCATATCGGCTTTGTGGAGGTCTTCTTCTTCTCACCCGTTGCTTTCTCCTTGGATGCAGAAGAGGAAGATTCCCCAATAAGCTGAGCGGGTGTCACCCTGGTTTCCTTTAGAGTGCGCTCAACTGGAAGTATAACTTTCTTCTCCTGTGCATGAGTAGGAGGTAGGGACTGTAGAATCAAGTCAGTGTTTGACTCGTTCTCTAACGTGGTCTCCAGGTCTGTGAGCTTTTCAATATAGCTAGTCATCGTAAGGACGTTGTCCCCTACGGATGACCCGATAGCCAACCTCGCTTGAAGCAATTCTTTCGAGGTCTCATATTTTGCGATACGAGATTGTTCTCCATATAAAACATTGTTATAGAGGATAATGGAAGCTAAGTCCATCTTCTCGTGCTGCCTCCGGTTTACACCATCTACTGAGGCCAACACGAGGCACTTGGCATTCGTACTGTCTTTTTCCGATGTCTTATGGATATCAATATCCGTGACGGTGGAAACTAGACCTGAGACGGCGGGGGATTGAGTAGTAAAGAGGTGTCCTAGCTTGTCATAGGTAATGGACTTCTGGACAGACCTTTGCCAGTCATTATAGCCAGATTCAGCCATTTTATTATCTAGATGTAAGCTAGTATTGGTCACTTGGTCGCTGCAATTAAGAGAGAGAGAAAAAACACTTAGTATGATACTCTTGCAAGTTTAGATTAGTTTTTAATTTATCTAAACAGGATGGCTCCCACTGCTCCTCAAATCCTTCCTCAAACCATAAAAGAAGAATTAGTCAGGATTAATCTCACCGTACAATTCTTGCTTAACCGTTCAGCCAGGCTAGTGTCGGTAATTCGAGGGAGGTTTTACGACGCTTTCGCGAAGTTCCTTAATTAAATAACCACTTTTCCCTGGAGGCGTAACCCCGCTAACACTGTTCTAAACACCTACTTGGTTTATAGCATTGATCGTTAAGTGAAAAATTCTCCCGAGGAGTAGCGGATACTCACAGTAAGATCGGGATCCAAATATCATTGTGTGATAATACTGAAGGAATCCTACCAATATTATCACACTCCAAATGGTATGCAACACTAGCAAGTTTCAGTTTCTTTAGAAACTCCTGATGTGGATTTTTGCCCCATGCTCTTATGACCTTGACTAAGGCCAACAAATCATACATCACATGTCAAGTTTTACCCGTCATTGTTCAGGTTAATTTGAACCTACCCGTACATACCCTTGAGAAAGGCCAACAAAGTAGTACGACTGTCCCAAACCAACACATCTATCTATGCAACATATGAATACCCAGCAGCTACCAATCACTATGCCTTGACTAAGGCCAACAAACATAGCTTGAATATTATTGAATATTCATATGAAATGACGGAGGGCTACGAATGGTTTTGGCGAAACCGTGAACGTAGTGAACTTGATATAATCAAAGGAACCTGATAGCTATTAAAAGGAGTGGTTTAAGCTCCACATTTAAAAGTCTGTTGTTTTAAAAATAACCGAGTGGTTTTTAAAATCTGTTTCAACGATTCATCTTTGGTTTGTTTGCTTTGCATTAATTTAATACAGTCCCATCAATTAACCTACCATCGCAGAAAACAACGAAAATACAACGTACGCTTATACCATCCGCATTCGCCATGGGGCCCCGTCATCACCCGTTAGATTACTTAACTAACGACAGAGCGGAGGCTGGACTAGCGCGGATGCAAAACATAAGCAACGTCTATTATATAATACATATATAATAATATCCATTCGTTAGACGCAATGATAGGCATTCCATATCACAGATGAATACATTGGATATACTAGGAATTCTGCGTTTCGTTTGAACCTGTAACGAAAAATGGATTCCACGGTCATGATGAATAGCCAAAACCCTACCCTAGACTCCTATGGGTGCGGCAAACTACCCGCCAAATACCCGAAGTGAAGCAACCTCCCTCAACAAAGTTAGTAGGCCACTCGGCACTTCAAAATATCCGGTAGTTTTTGCACCCCACCTTGGGTCTATCTTAGGAGCAAAAACAGTAAAAGAAATAATACAACGGTGGCTACAACCTTAACCCGGATGTGCCCCGCAAAAATAATATTACACCACTTTACAAATTTTACATCAAATGAAAGAATGAAAACCCTCATCTCACATCCCTGGCTATTCATCCACGACGATCCAACAAGTTCATATACACAAACTATCACAGCAACATCACAGATATGTGCAACCCCGACTAATCGACGTATAGCAATTAGTCGATGTTTCCAAACACATATATCAAACACAGAAGATCCGATTAGCTAAAGTACTTAGAATTTCGATCGATTACCAAATTTGAATCTACCCCAAGTACAACACAGTACACATAAGATTCTGGGTAGAAACAAAGTATCAAAAAAATCACAAAACTCCAAGATAGACACATTGCAGGAAAAACGAGTCGACTCGGAGTTGACTCGGCAGCGGATCCACGGCGAAACGCATGGTTTCGCCGCGCTTACGCGGCGGTCTAACCGAGTTACGACCTCGTTTTTCTTGGGTGCCCTATAAAAAGCCTGCATGTATTTTTAAGGTCCCTGAAAACATTTTTGGACCAGTTTTGAAAATCGACAGAAACTGTGCAATTTTGACGCATTTTTACGATTTTTCCGGCGATCGAATTTCTAACACTTTGTTAACTAGCTAGTTAAGGTTTTATAGGCTCTAATACCACTGAAAGCCCGTGTCGCGCACCCCGCGGTTCGCGGGGAGGCGGAAATTTCAAAAACGGTAATCTTTTGACTATCCAACACCAGCTCTTACACCATGATCTTACTAAAGCCTTAGCTAGCTAGACTAACTTGAGGATTTATCTACTATGGTAGATTCTTATACCTAGTAGATCAAGTCCTTCGGGTCTTCTAGTGGTCCTCTCCAAGGCTCCTCGGTGATCGGATCGAGTTTTCTCCACCGGTCTTCTCTTGTCAAAGATGATCCACCACGAAGGTTTGTGCTCCAAGCTTCAACCTCCAAATGAGGTAACTAGGGTAGAAGGTTTGCTAAGACAACTAGCCTAGGAGATGCAGAATGTGTTAATGGATTGTTTGTCTCACTAAACCCTTGGCTCACAACACATGTGAATGATAGGGTGTGGTGTTGAGGAAGAAGATCATGGAGGAGACCTAGAGAGCTCAAGAGAGGAGAGCAACTCAAGAAAACTCAAGTGATGAAAATGAACCATCAAAAGAACAAGGTGTAGAGAATGACACATATATCATCTCTCATCTCACTCATTGAGCCATGGCAAGAAAAGCAATAAAATAAGCACCCATGCCTTAATAGTGATCCCAATCTAATATAATAAACCATGAGTCATTCCCTCCACCATGCCAAGCATGTCTCCTCCATTTTCCATATCATTAATCCATTTAACAAAATGGATAAATCCAATAATGATGTGGCGCCTTCTATAAGCATACCTTGACAAATTACAAGAATGCCCACCGTATATACATACCCGTATCGGCATTCCGAAAAATACGGATACCTTGAGACGATAACAATCCAATAATACAACACTAGAATCCGGTTTAAACCAAAGCCCACTAGTATTGTCTGCCTGATCATCATCAGTGTACAAGTACACGTACGTGATTGAAGCCCAGGTCGTAAAACCATACGACGTCTACATCAATTGCCTGAAGTAGGGAAACCCTCTGTGTGGGACTCTAAAGATTCGACAGTACGCTGGCAGTGGGTTTAATCACAAGCCGTCAGCGGTACTAGCTGCACGTAACGGCTACTCAGGTATCTGTCGACAAGAAGATCGATGAGCAAACTCATCCGGACTCTTACTGAGCCTATCGGTGACAATCTCCATACAGTCCGGTCTATTCGTCTAAGAGTATCGCATATCGGGCCTAGGGGGCGGTAATCGTCAGACCCTTAATAGCGCAATAAGTCGTGCCAGAGTGTAGCCCAAAACACCGTGAGAAACTACTGGAATACCTACCAGTAAATCTCGCTCGCCCTGGCCAGAGACTTTGTGTAATGGCTCTCCGAACACAGCACGATATCAACCCCCATTACCGAGAGAGACGAATCCTGTCTAACCGCCATTGCCTCCAAGTGCTTCGGGACTGCACCCAACTACTACCTGTTTGCACGACTCTTTTGAGCTGTGGTAGGGTAGTAATCAAGGTACAGTGGGAACACACTCGAGGTGAAGTAGCAGTGTCAAGTCGACGGACTAAGCTGTACTCATGTCACCTGGGAACTCCTACCCGACGTTAGGTATAATACCAACCAACGGTTCCCGACGAGTCCTGTCCAGTGTACTCGTAACCTAACGAGCACCTGCATACCATCTCCATTACGACGTACTAATGGCTATGGGACAGACCCTCTCCCATGTTGGGATGAGAAGCGTATACACTAGTCTATTCCGGAGTATCGATGCCCCTTCTCGATAATCCTACGACTAGAGACCTGTATAAGGATGTGCTTGTAGATTACCCAGCCCCCACTAGTGTGACTGCCATCACAATGCTGGTAATCAAGCAAAGATCCTAAAGGCTCCACTAATATGTAGAAGCGATATGCTAAAAGAAACACATGCACATATTGAAGTAGAAACAAACCAAGTAGCATACTACCATTTTGAGCAAGACTGTCATACAATTGTGAATATCCCAAGCTTCCATTAAGTAATATACAAACCGGTATGATACAATAATAGCCTCTAGGGCATATAGACTAACATAACCGAGCCGAGCTTCAACGAGTCGACCCTTGTCCAAGCTCGGTTCGGCTTAGTTTATGCTAGCTCAAGCTCGGCTCGAGTTCGTCTCGAACTAAGAAAGTCTGGCTCATATCCAGCTCGTAAGCTTACCGAGCCTTAAACGAGCCAAAGTCGAGCTCAGATGCATCTTCTATTAGACGATCTTTGAAAGGAAAATGACAAAGAGGCATTTGGTAGAGGCTGAGGATAGATCAATTGCCATTACAGATGTTTCAGAAGAAAACATGAAAGTATTTTGTAAAAGCCTAGGCTGGGGACAAACAGTCATAGGGCCTAAGACCCAGGGTTTTGAGATATGGAAAGATTAAAAAAAATTAACATCTAGAGTATGGAATGGGTCTAAATGCTGGGTTTTATATTCTAATCAGTTGCACTTTATATAATGTCCTTTAATTGAATTAATGTTAGTGTATATGCCCTAGAGGCCATTACTGTATCATACTGGTTTGTATATTACTTAATGGAAGCTTGGGATATTCACCTTGTATATACAATCTTGCTCAAAATAGTAGTATGCTACTTGGTTTGGTTCTACTTCAATGTGTACATGTGTTTATTTTAGTATATCACCTATACACATTAGTGGAGCCCTTAGGATCTTTGCTTGATTACCAGCGTTGTGGTGGCAGTCACACTAGTGGGGGCTGGGTAATCCATAAGCACATCCTTATACAGGTCCCTAGTCGTTGGACTATCGAGACAGGGCATCGATACTCCGGAGTAGACTAGCGTATGCGCTTCTCATCCCAGCGTGGGAGACGGTCTGTCCCACAGCCGTCAGTACGTCGTACTTGAGATAGTATGCGGGTGCTCGTTAGGTTACGAGTACACTGGACAGGACTCGTCGGGAACTGACCGGTTGGTATTATACCTATCGTCAGTTATCAGTTCCCAGGTGACATGAGTACAGCTTAGTCCGCTGACTTGACACTGTCACTTCGCCTCGAGTGTGTTCCCACTGTACTTTGATTACTACCCTACCACGGCTTAAAGGAGTCATACAAATAGGTAGTAGTTGGGTACAGTCCCGAAGCACTTGGAGGCAGTGACGGTTAGACAGGATTCGTCTCTCCCGGTATTGGGGGTTGACATCGCGCTGTGTCTAGGAGAGCCATTACACGAGTAGTCCCTGGCCAGGGCAATCGAGATATACCGGTAGGCTTCCAGTGTTATCTCAGGGTGTTTTGGGCTTCACTCCGACACGACTTGTACCGCTATTAGGGGACTGACGTTTACCGCCCCCCTAGGCCCGCCATGCGATGTATCAGACGAACAGACCGGACTGTACGGAGACTGTCACATTCAGACTCAGTAGGAGTTCGGATGGGGTTCACCTCGTCAGTCTTCTTATCGGCATCTACCTGGGGACCGTTACGCACAGCTAGTGCCGCTTGCGGTCTGTGGTTAAACCTAATGCCAGCGTAGTGTCGAGTCTTTAGAGTCCCACACAGAGGGCTATTCGCCATTGGGCAAAACAGAGTAGAGGTCGCATGGTTTTGCGACAGGGTTCGTTCTCATCCGCGCACTTGTGCACGTTTGGAGTCCGGACGGATATTACTAGCGGGCTCTGGTTTGAGCCAGATACTAGTATATGATTTGGGGTTAGATTTATCTCTTTGTATTCATGTTCCTCGGAACAAGAATGCGGGTGTGTATGCACAGTTGATTGAGGCGGAGGAAGAGGATTTTCATTAGGGTTTCGGAACGGGTGTGTATGCACAGTTGACAGTCGTCTTTTTCCAAACCCTAATGAATTTATGATATATCAATTAATAATATTAATTAAATGAAATTGTGTCATGGTTGGGTTTGTTGACTTGTTGACCAAGGTTGACTTGTTGACCATGGTTGAAACTTTGACTATCATCATTACATATCAAAGATGCTCTTTGATTCTAGCAAAACCATTTAATGTGTGTAATGATAATTGTCATTCCAAACCATCCATCAACTATTTCATTTAGATTATTATTATTAATTTGATAATTCATTTCATATTATGTTATGGTTGTAAAAAGTTTTTCATTCTATCATAACACTTCTCTTTCCTCTCTTCTTCTTCCTCCTCCTCTAGTTCAAGGAGACTCATTCTCATGTGTTGTGAAACCCTCTCCTTGAGATAAAAACACCCCAAGACCACTCTCTACTAACTCTAGGGTTAGAAGTCTAGCAAGCCAAAGACCCTAGTTCTCTCAAAGTTCGAGAAAGGAGCCCGAAGGTTGAACCCTCAGGTGGATCCATCTTTGACGGAAGAAGGAGACGAGGAAAGCACCATCCAAGCTCTACAAAGGTTTCAAGAAGAAGGAGTTCAAGTTAGGTATAACTTCTTTTCCGAGTAGCTAACTCTCTTTAGCTTGGTAGCTAGTTTAGTTTAGAAAAGATCCCGACTTTTGTTAGTCCATGTTGCCTAATACGCTAAAAATTTATTTTTTATACCGTTTCCGCCTCCCCGCAAGAACCGGGGTTGGCAACGTGGACTTACAGTGGTATCAGAGCCTAACTAAACTTAAACCAGCTAAGTAGTAAAGTGTATAGAAGTTCGATCGGAAAAATCGCAAAAACCTAAACATGCAAAAACCCTAAGTTTCTGTTAAAATTTTTCGTGCTCTAAAAATAAAAAGTTTTACTCCAAAAATCGGCTCAGGGTTTTGTGAAGACACCCACCAAAAACGGTCGCCTGAACCCTTCAAACCGCCGCGGTTCCGCGGCAATGGGTATACATTTGCCGCGGAACCGCCGCCGTTTAGGCTTGTCTCGTGACCGGGTTTGGTGCAGTGTTCTTCTGGTAGAGTTTTGGGATTTTTAAGATGGTTTATTTCAGCCCAGATTTTCCAGAAAAGAAATTTGTTTTTGGGGGCCTATAAATCCGTATTTTTTGATCGAACTTCACTGTACTTTGACTAATCGGTTATATCTGTGATGTTTACATGTATTGAACGTCGGCTAATCGCTATATGTCGATTAGTCGGGGTTATACATATCTGTGATATGTGTTTGATGATGGTATGTGTATATGAATGCGTTGGACTGTCGCGGGTGAATAGCCGGGGTGGATGTGAGATGAGTGTTTCTTTTTCTTTCATTCATGTAATATGTAAATTGATGTAATATTATTTGTATGGCCGCACAACCAGGTCGGGGTTGTAGCCGTCATTGTATAATTCTTTTTACTGTTTTTGCTCCTAGGATAGACCCATGGAGGGGGTGCACAAACTACCGGGTATCTCGAAGTGCTGAGTGGCCTACTCACGGCGTTGAGGGAGGTTGCTCCACTTCGGGTACTTGGCGGGTAGTTTGCCGCACCCGTAGGGGTCTTGGGTGGGGTTTTGGCTATTCACCGCGACCGTGTAATCCGCTTTTCGTTGCAGGCTCGAACGGATTGCGGATTCCTAGTATATCCAATGTATTCATCTGTGATCTGTAATGTCTATCATTGCTATATATTTATAACTATTTAGGCGTTGCTTATGTTTTACAGCCACGCTAGCCCAGCCCCTGCTCTGTCGTTAGTTAAGCAACCTAACGGGTAATGACGGGGCCCCGTGGCGAATGCGAATGTCATAAGCGTACGTCATATTTTGGTTGTTTTCTGCGATGGTAGGATTAACTGACGGGACGCATTAAAAGAACTAATGCAAGAATATCACGCATTAAAAGAACTAATGCAAGATAATAAACCAAGCAAAAGTCGTTGGAACACTTTCGAAAAACCACTCGGTTCTTTTCAAAACTAACTTTTAAATGCGGAGCTTGAGCCACTCCTTTTAAAAGCTATCTCGTTCCATCGATTATACCAAGTTCACTACGTTCACGGTTTAGCCAAAATCATTCGTAGCCCTTCATCATTTCAGTTAAATATTCGGTAGTATTCAAGCTATGTATTTTGACCTCACGCCAAGGCATAGTGATTGGTAGCTACCGGATATTTATCTGTTGCATAGATAGAATGCGTTGTTTTGGGACAGCCGTACTGCCATTTTGGCCTACGTCAAGGGTAGGTACGGGTGGGTTCAAATCAACCAGGATAATGATGGGAAGAACTTGACATGTGACTTATGACATTTTGACCTCACGCCAAGGTCATAAGAGCATGGGGCAAAAATCCACATCGGGAGTTTCATAAGTACTGAAACTTGCTAGATTTGCATACCATTTAGAGTGTGATGATTCTGGTAGGATTCCTTCAGTTTCGTCACACGATGATATTTGGATCCCGATCCTACTGTGAGTATATGCTACTCCTCGGGAAATTTCTCACTAAACGATCAATGCTATAAACCTAGTAGGTGTCTAGAAGGGTGTTAGCGGGGCTACGCCCCCAGGAAAAAGAGGTTCTTAAATTAAGGAACTTCGCGAAAGCGTTGGAAAACCTCCCTCGAAGTACCGACACTGGCCTGGCTGAACGGTTAAGCAAGTATTGTGCGGTGGGATTGATCCCGACTAATTCTTCCTTTATGGTTTGAGGAGGGATTCGAGAGACAGTGGGAGCCATCCTGTTTAGACAAACTAAAAACCATTCTAAACTTGCAAGAGCATCGTGCTGAGTGTTTCTTCTCTCTCTCCTATTTGCAGCGACCAATCGACATGACTGGACTTAAGTTACTTCTAGATAAAAACATATTGACAGGGCCAAACTACAAAGATTGGCTCAGGAATGTCAGAATGGCAATCACTTACGACAAGCTGGGGTATCTTCTTACCACCAAAGCTCCCCCCGTCCCAGGTCCCACCTCCAGCGTCGCGGATAAGGAAATCCGTAAGACTTGGGAGATTGATTGCGCGAAGGCCAAGTGCCTCGTGCTTGCCTCTATGGACAACGAACATCAGAGGAGGCACGAGAATATGGACCTGGAATCCATATTTCTCCATACAAAAGAACTGTATGGAGAGCAGTCTCGTATCGCAAGATACGAAGTGTCGAAGAAGTTATTTTCGGCAAAATTGGCCGTCGGATCATCGGTAGCGGAACACGTGCTTAAGATGATTGGCTACATTGAGGAGCTCGCAGAACTTGGGACCACGTTGGAGAGTGAGCTCTATACGGACTTAATTCTCCAGTCCCTTCCTTCCACTTATGCCCAGTTTATACTGAACTTCAACTTACAAGAAAAGGAAGTTGAACTTTCAGAACTCCTCAACATGCTGAGGAGCGCAGAGGGCACCCTACAGAAAGGTAGGGAAACATCCACTTTGTTTGTAGGAGGATCTTCTTCTTCTAGGTCCAAGGCGAAAGCTAAGGGAAAGAAGAGGAAAGCCCCCGCCAAACCAAGGGGCGGTGTTAGTAAAGTGGATACGAAGGGAAAGGCAAAGGCAACAAAGGTAGCGGGGAAGCTTGTGGGTAAAGAAAAATGATTCTATTGTCATAAGAGTGGACACTGGAAGAAAGATTGCAGGGCTTGGAAGGCCAGGACACAGGAACTGAAGCAGGTTGCGGCTTCAGCTTCAGGTGTGTATGTTATTGAAAACTGTCTTTCAATAAACTCTACTTCCTGGGTATTGGATACCGGATCAGGATCTCATATCTGTAATTCTTTGCAGGCGTTGAGAAACCGTAGGGTTTTGAAGGCAGGTGACGTGACCCTCAGAGTTGCAAACGGAGCTAGCATGGATGCTAAAGCCGTGGGGGACTATCACCTGGGAATGTCAGATGGGCATGTTTTGGTTTTGCGTAATTGTTTTTTTGTACTGAACGCAACTTGTAATATCATTTCTGTATCTTTGGTTTCTAAAGAAGGTTATGAATTTGCGTTTGTAAGCAATGTTGTAAACATTCACCTTAATCAAGTTCTGATTGGGTCAGGTACATTGAGCAATGGTATATACGTATTAAACCAACAACAGATTTTCAATGTCCAGAATACACACAAAAGAAAGTCTCCAGATATCAATCAGACTTTCTTATGGTATTGTAGACTGGGTCACATCAATGAGAGAAGGTTGACTAAGTTACATACAGAAGGATATTTGAATCCGTTCGAATATCAATCGTATGCCACTTGTCAATCATGTCTCAAAGGAAAGATGACAAAGACTCCGTTCACTGGACACGGAGTAAGAACGAGCGAGCTCTTGGGACTCGTACACAGCGACGTGTGCAGTCTAATGTCTACACATGCGCGGAGCGGTTATTCTTACTTCATTACTTTTACGGATGATTTTTCAAGGTTCGGACATGTCTTCTTAATGAAACATAAATCCGAAGCTTTTGAAAAGTTCCAGGAATATAAGAATGAAGTAGAAAAACAAACCGGCAAAAGTATCAAGATTCTAAGATCGGATCGAGGTGGAGAATACTTAAGTGCCGAGTTCCTGAATTACTTAAAAGAGAATGGAATTCTCTCTCAGCTTACTCCTCCATACACTCCGCAACATAACGGTGTATCGGAGAGAAGGAACCGGACCCTATTGGATATGGTACGGTCCATGATGAGTAACGCTGAGTTACCGCGATCATTCTGGGGATATGCACTAGAATCAGCCGCATACCTTTTGAACCGAGTTCCCACTAAGACTGTGCCTACCACACCATATGAGTTATGGAGTGGGAAGAAACCCTATTTTCAATATCTGAAGATCTGGGGATGTCCAGCTTTTGTCAAAAAGCAGCATGCGGACAAACTCGAGGCACGCTCAGTACTGTGCAAGTTTGTGGGATACCCAAAGAACACCAGGAGGTATCTTTTCTACCACGCAGAGGAACAAAAAGTCCTTGTTTCTCGTAATGCCCACTTTCTAGAACACCAGCCGTCAGTACGTCGTACTTGAGATAGTATGCGGGTGCTCGTTAGGTTACGAGTACACTGGACAGGACTCGTCGGGAACTGACCGGTTGGTATTATACCTATCGTCAGTTATCAGTTCCCAGGTGACATGAGTACAGCTTAGTCCGCTGACTTGACACTGTCACTTCGCCTCGAGTGTGTTCCCACTGTACTTTGATTACTACCCTACCACGGCTTAAAGGAGTCGTGCAAACAGGTAGTAGTTGGGTACAGTCCCGAAGCACTTGGAGGCAGTGACGGTTAGACAGGATTCGTTTCTCCCGGTATTGGGGGTTGACATCGCGCTGTGTCTAGGAGAGCCATTACACGAGTAGTCCCTGGCCAGGGCAATCGAGATATACTGGTAGGCTTCCAGTGTTATCTCAGGGTGTTTTGGGCTTCACCCCGACACGACTTGTACCGCTATTAGGGGACTGACGTTTACCGCCCCCGTAGGCCCGCCATGCGATGTATCAGACGAACAGACCGGACTGTACGGATACTGTCACATTCAGACTCAGTTGGAGTTCAGATGGGGTTCACCTCGTCAGTCTTCTTATCGGCATCTACCTGGGGACCGTTACGCACAGCTAGTGCCGCTTGCGGTCTGTGGTTAAACCCACTGCCAGCGTAGTGTCGAGTCTTTAGAGTCCCACACAGAGGGCTATTCGCCATTGGGCAAAACAGAGTAGAGGTCGCATGGTTTTGCGACAGGGTTCGTTCTCATCCGCGCACTTGTGCACGTTTGGAGTCCGGACGGATATTACTAGCGGGCTCTGGTTTGAGCCAGATACTAGTATATGTTTTGGGGTTAGATTTATCTCTTTGTATTCATGTTCCTCGGAATAAGAATGCGGGTGTGTATGCACAGTTGATTGAGGCGGAGGAAGAGGATTTTCATTAGGGTTTCGGAACGGGTGTGTATGCACAGTTGACAGTCGTCTTTTTCCAAACCCTAATGAATTTATGATATATCAATTAATAATATTAATTAAATGAAATTGTGTCATGGTTGGGTTTGTTGACTTGTTGACCACGGTTGACTTGTTGACCATGGTTGAAACTTTGACTATCATCATTACATATCAAAGATGCTCTTTGATTCTAGCAAAACCATTTAATGTGTGTAATGATAATTGTCATTCCAAACCATCCATCAACTATTTCATTTAGATTATTATTATTAATTTGATAATTCATTTCATATTATGTTATGGTTGTAAAAAGTTTTTCATTCTATCATAACACTTCTCTCTCCTCTCTTCTTCTTCCTCCTCCTCTAGTTCAAGGAGACTCACTCTCATGTGTTGAGAAACCCTCTCCTTGAGATAAAAACACCCCAAGACCACTCTCTACTCACTCTAGGGTTATAAGTCTAGCAAGCCAAAGACCCTAGTTCTCTCAAAGTTCGAGAAAGGAGCTCGAAGGTTGAACCCTCAGGTGGATCCATCTTTGACGGAAGAAGGCGACGAGGAAAGCACCATCCAAGCTCTACAAAGGTTTCAAGAAGAATGAGTTCAAGTTAGATATAACTTCTTTTCCGAGTAGCTAACTCTCTTTAGCTTGGTAGTTAGTTTAGTTTAGAAAAGATCCCGACTTTTGTTAGTCCATGTTGCCTAATGCGCTAAAAATTTGTTTTTTATACCGTTTCCGCCTCCCCGCAAGAACCGGAGTTGGCAACGTGGACTTACAATTAAGTGTGCTGAGAGTTGTATAAAATCTGCTCTATATTATATATTACTGTTTTTTTCAAAATATGTAACTGAGCCGAACTTGAGTCAATACCGAACGAGCCTGGCTGAGCACGAGTTCGGCTCGTTTAATAAACGAGCCTGACTTTCGGCTCATGTTCGGCTCATTAATTAATTAACCGAGTTTGAACGAGCTGATATCGAGCTGAACCCTAATCGTATCCGAGCTGGCTCGTTTAATTACCATCCCTATCGGCACAAATGCGACTTTGGCACTTTCGATTATTAAACAGCCCTTTATTTCAAAAGCTAATGAAAAGTCCATCATATTTGGTGTCTGTATATGAATTTTTAGCCCTCTTAGACACATTGAGGCTATTGTTTAGCTTTAAAAAAAAGATTATAGAGGAAAAGGGCAAGAAAATGAGAGGACTTTTTAATCTTAGTCACCCTCAATCTTCTTTCAGAATTCCATCATTTCAAAATACCATAAGGGGTTAGTGCATACTAAGAAATAATTAGATAGCTATCTTACAAATGGAAAGTTAAATAAGTTTTTTCTTTCTTTAATTTCCCAATTCATAGATTTTCCATAATAATCACAATTATACATAAATGAACAAATGTTAACAAGATTAGAGGAAAAAGTGGCCCCACAAACAGACCATAATTAATAAGAATGTCCTATTATCATAATGAGCTATTTGGCACCTTTAGAGCTACATTCCAAAGTTTGTCTGACATATATAACATGGGATGCTAGATTGCCAAACAAATCCAATCCAAAGAATTATATGATCACACACTTGTGATTGGAATGAACAAGCTTCAACTCCTTTTGTTATCTTTACACTATATATATATATATATGTGTCGTAAGGATGGTGCATTATTTTTACTTTAAAAACTATTAATGATGCAGCATAGCTTATATATGGAGCAAATTAATCATGGATCCAGATCACTTCCAATTTAAAAGAATTGGCTGGGAACGCAGAATTATGACAATAAAACCGGCGTTTAGAAATAAAAATACGAGTTTGATTTTATACTTGGGAAAAATGCTTCATGCTATGTTTGAGCTAACATAAACGTGTGGTGCATTTGGTTAAAGATACAAGTAAAATCAACGTATGCCTCTAAATGGAGGGTTAGTTGTTCAAATTCAAATCGTGCAACAAATAATTGATTTAAATACAAATGTCGTTTTCTTGTCATAATTTTTCCTTCCAGTCATACAGAAAAAATTAAGTTTCAGATAGTTTGGCCGACTCAACACTCCCGGATTTCTTTCTTTCTTCTAAATTAGATAAATTCTAGTAAGCAAGCTAAGGGGACTGCTCAATCTGATCCATAAAATTCATTGAACCTTTTTTTTAAAATTATTTTAATATTGATTACTCATGTGCAGCTCATTCTTCAACACCTATCATTATCATTTAAGTTTCTTGTTAAAAATCAAACAAGGGTTGGCTTTGGAGTCCAAGTTACTTTGTTTCTTTGCATCCAAAATATTCAACATTAACCTACAAATTAACATCTAGCAAGCCTTTTGATCTCCTTAAATAAACAATATCCATGAGCTTATACCTCAATGAAATCTAGTATTGAGCTTTCTTTAAAAAAATTCACTCAAAGAAAAATCATGGTCAAATAATTTCCTAAAATTCAATTGCCCATGTAATTTCTCTCTCTAATTTACATAAACAATAATCTCATTGCTTTGATCTAATCATCATGGGGTCAGCTTAAGAGCAAAAATATATAATTATAGCTCCCTGAAATGATTTTTTTCCAGCTGTACATGTTCATTATCTCTTACAAAAAGCTTACTTGTACTACTAAAATTCCTCTCATTTTATGACAATGAAAGCAATTAATTAATTAATAATACAAAGAGCAAAACCAAAAAAGGAAAAGGAAAATTAACAAAGAGAAAATTGAAGCCTCGTCGACACCATGCATGATTTGTTAATCTCCAAGAATTAGCAGTCACCTACAGTGAGCAATCACAGGCCTAACAGCACATAGTACACTATTGTGACTGGCAATGCTATAATCATTCCAAAGATAACCCTGCACAAAATATATATTTTTTGGAAGAAATTAGTTCTAAATTTGTTTTTCTTTAATTTTGATAAAAAAAATTAAATTTCATCGAACTCACGCGGTGCTCAAAACCTCAGGATGCAAGTTGTACTCCATCGCGAACACGAACGGCACAATCCCTTGCGGCAATGCTGCCTGATAAACAAACAACCCCGATGAGAGTCCAAACAAGTTTTTAATTTTGCGGCTTGCATCAGGTGACGGCTTATTACTCACTTGGACTATGGAGGCTTTGAGTACAGTGCCTCTAATGCCAACAGCAACAGAAGCTGTTGCCATGATAGCAGGGCCAACAATAAACCTTATCAGCATCCCAATTGCTGCCTGTTTATTCCCGCATGCTATTATCCTTGGTTGCAGAGCCATAAACAATCCTTGAAATAACAATATTTGCACAATTTTTAGCTCAAATATTTGTGATATTTGGCATTAATTAGTAGAAAATACTAATCTTACCTAAGCTAAACATAGCCATTCCCAAGCCTGCATTTGATAGCATTGTCACTGAGTTCTCCAGTATCAAAGGCTTCTTTAAATTCCATCTGCATGATCGAGTTTGAATTTCATAAAGACGTTAGAATATAATAAAATATATTTCTTAACCCTGATCATATCCCTAATCATAACTTCAGCGTCCATCAAATGCTATTAAATATCGATGCAGAAAAACTCATGTTTGGTTCCAAAGAGCCTGTGATCTGCAGGCAGGGACTAAAATATATATTTTCTTAATTCTCATCATATATATAACTCCAAAGTTTTGGTGGAGTGGAAGAAAGATTGAGAGAGAGAGAGAGAGAGAGGTGTTACTTGCTAGCAACAAGAGCCCAGCTCAAACCAAGAAGGCTAGCATATGAATTTGGATTCTTGACAAGCTTAAGCCAGACCATCTTCATAATCAATCTAAACTCAACACTTGATTCTTTCTTCTCCTCTTTTATTTCTCTGCTGCATACTCTCACTGACTTCTCACAAACTTTGAATTAAAAAATAAAAAAAAAAAACCAGAATTTAGAAAAAATTTAAACACAAATCAATCAACGCTTAAAAGAAGAAGAAGAAGAAGAAGAAGGGGATATATAATAACTTGCCTTCAGAATTGCAACATGCACATCTCCAAACAAACACATGAAGCTCTTTCCCACACTCAGGATCATCAATCTCTATTGAGTTAGGCACCACTCTGTTCCCACTCTGAACCCTTTGCAGCTGCTGCTGCTGCTGCTCATTCTCAATAACATGCACAACTTCATGCAGCTCTTCATTAGCCTTACCACTGTCGCAGCTCATTATCAAATGCCTGGCAGCTCTATACTCGAAAAGAAACAGCAACAAGGTATACCAAATGATGCTCTGCAGCACGACTACTTGAGTCATGAGGCTCTCTTGGTCATCCCCATACATTGCTTTCAGGAGTGGGATCCCCATCACCAAAGTGTTTGGTAGCGTGCATAATGAAAACAAGGTTATGGACCAATCCAGGCTGCCCTTTTTGCAAAGCATGGTGAAGATGAAGAGGGTTACAAGAACCACGGCTTTGGATAGAGCGTCGGCACCGATGAAGAGGAAGTTCATCTTGAAGAGATCGATGCGCGAGATGAAGTGGAAAGAGAGGAGAGGGATGGCGAAGGTGGCCACGAATCGGTTGATGCCTGAGCATTGCTCAGCTGTGAATATCTTCCAATATTTCAAGGAGGCATAAGCCAAGAACATGGTCACATATAAGGGGATGACTGCAGCTAGTACATTGTACACATCTTTCAGCGTTATCATTTTTGGAGATTTTCAACAACAACAACAACAACAACAACAATAAGAAGAAGAAGAAGAAGAGAGCACAGAGAAGAGAAGGGTTTCACTTGTATATAAATATATAACTATGTATGAATGCATTGGCTATCAAGGAGGGTCATTAATACCTTCCATTATATTCTTGGGCATTTTAAAATAACAATATTTTTAAAATAACAATAATAAAAATAGTGACAGCGATAGTGATAATATAATTATAGTAATAATAATAACAGCAGAGTTCGACTATAATCCTGCACCCTTTCTATTTTTCACCATTAGATTGATTTTGAAATGTGTGCCAACAATTATGAATAAAAATATCTAATTTATTATCAAACATAACATAATTGAATGTACAAATCCCAAAATCAATATCAAATACTTCCGATAGGATTCTAGTCAAGCTCATAATAGTGTGTGTAGGATTTTGCCATTAATACATTTCTTTATACTTTTGGCCATGATAATAATAGTAGTAGCAGCAGCAACAGTAACATTGATAATATAATAATGGTAATAATAATAATTTTTAAATAAGGATGGGGATAATATATTTTGAAAAAAAATTAGGAATACCTATTTCATTAGGAGTTATCCTGTCGAATGCTATAAATGAACATAGCTTTCATCCAAGGGATTTTTGGGAGGAGTATGGGAAGTTTCTTATATCGTGCAGAGAGAGGTCTGAAATAGAGAGGCTTAAGAGCTTGTTCTCTAGTTAGGGGTAAAGGTCAAAACAAGGGCTAAGATATTATCGTCGTAAGGGCTTTGTATAACAATCTAGCGAAGGTATACGGTGTATCACGATTGTACTCTTAATTATTATAGTGGATTCTTTTTGGTTCTCTCTGTAGATTAGGTATATTTTCGAATCACATCATATATTTGTCCCTCTTTTTGTCACTTCATTACTTTTCTTGCATTACAGTTTGCTTCTCTCTTGCTTGATTTGTAAGATTTCCACCATGCTAACTCAACAATTGGTATTAGAAATTGATACCCGGCCTCCGGAAGGATTCAACCTACAAGTGATATCAGAGCTTGGTAGAGATTTTTTTTCTTACCCAGGACCAGTAAACAAAAATGGACAGAGTATGGTTTTAGGATCTATTCAAGAGAAATCGTGAGAGTATGAAGTTGGTATGAAGTTAGAAAGAGAGTTTCTTTCATGCATTGATCAAAATCAAATTTCCGAAAGTTTTTTTTATAACCGGCATCGTTTATCTTGTTCTTCATAGCCTAGCACACGTATACGAATTTCTATATATGTAATTTTGATACTCTATAACTGTTTATTTGGTCATGGAAAAATGTTATATTATCAGTAAACTGTTATATTTACGACTATGCATCCAGTACATGGGCAAAAGTATCAAAATCACTATTGTAATTGCGCATGCTGTCGAATATGTTGATCAAGATTCAAGATTACCAATCATTTAAAAAGTTGACAACTTGTTCACTTTTTGACCAGTTAGGACAGTTATTTCTTCTACCGAGATATGAATCGACGTCACCTACCAAACTTTTCAAAGTACTGATACGATCCTTATTCCATCAAAGGAAAGTCCATATCTCTCCAATTGGTCTAAATGCATGCATGGTCTTCCTTTCATCAAACATCCCACACTTGCCAGATGCATTTGGTTAGCATGTGATCATCATCTTCTTCTAGCTTTCGTTTTTGGTAGAGGTGAATGAAGAATAAGCGTGGAGCCAGTGTTCGCATTAAAATATGTGTGGAACTTGGATATGTGATATCAAGCAACTTATATTAATTGCACAACCAGTCCATTGACAAGTTATCCAAAATCCTGTGGATGTTTATTGAAACATACAGTGGTATAAATGCACTCGTCAAAGGATCAATTAAAAAAAATCTTTTCTCTTTTCCAAAAATTCCTCAAGAAAACCATCTAATTTCTACTAAAATTACCTGGCTCTTCTCTTATGAGGTGAGACTAAGATCCTTTTTACTTAATTAGATTTTCCTTGAAAATAGATATTAATTAAAGAAAATTGTTATATTACTTGAAAAAGAAAAAGAAAAAGAAAAAACCATTGATGGAGTTTCAAGCAAATCTCGAACTTGAATATAAATATTTTCCCCATACAATTACCAAACCCAAACATTCTGGTGGTGCCATTGTGTTGAAAGCTACCCATGTCTCAAATAATACAAATATAATGAACTTCAATCACAATCACTCTGCCTATCAATCAAAAATCTTTTGCAACACCCCATATGTTTTCCCCTAGCAAACTAACAAGGGCCTACAGTACAAATATGCATCTCTTTGTTCCCCATTGATTATATATCAAATAAATGTTCATATATATCTATATATGTATTATAGACGGTCTGACTTTTATGAAGCCGAGTCAGAAAAATCCCTCTCCTTAAAACAATATCCGTCTCTAAACTGCAAAAGTTGTCTTGCAAAATTTTCCTTCAGGACGAGACTTCGGTCACAAAACTCAATCTGGATCATGTACATGGGTAGATAATAGAAAATGAGAAGTTTAAGAGATGAGAGGTGATCTTCTATGTAAAGTGTCATATTCATCGACAATCAAGTCATTAAGAAGAGAAACCAAAAGATTTCAAGAAGCAAACACAAAAAACATACACTCTTTTGATGCACCCAAAACATTTAGTGATATACAACTGGATTGTGTTCATAATGTGTTGGTGGCATTTATTAGCCAGCAATGATGATATTTATCTCCATGATGTTTGATGAATGTTGAAAGGAGGGCGTGTCTCTCTCTCTCTGTCTTTATATATATATATATTCTTTTTTTTGAAAAGGTGATATGATTTTTGAAAAGATGATATGAAGCTCTAGATAAAACAACACATGAGGAATAATAATAAAAGGATAATGCTAGCCTTAAATATCCATCACACTTCATTCATGTAATACATATTACTGAAATAATAATAAAGTTTTATAGTTGCATTTAATAATTTATAATGTGAGTGTTTTTATTTATTTATAATTGTTATTATATCCTTAGAAATTATATCGTTTGATCATGCACCGTGATGAGTCACTTGCATTGAGATATGATCTAATTTAGTAATTTCTTAAATTGAGTATTTAATCTACAACTAGTAAAGAATTGCTTGTGTTATGACATACTATCATGCATGTCACCGACATGTGAGATGTGGTGGTATGGCTCAATCACCGAGAATAGAGATTTTCCTGGTGTATGTCATGAACGTATATAATGATATGTGTAGTACAAGACCATATTTGAATTCTATAGAATATGCCACCTATAGATGGAGAATTCAAAGGGTTATATAATCCTTTTGACTTGATAATATTGCAGTTTTCGATTTGTTGACAGGTAATCTTTAATATGATGGTAAATCTTGTCGTTTAGACATGAATAAGAAATCTGAAATATTGGGCTGTTTAAATGTATTTAGGAAAACCATGGATGTCTATCCGACATTTTCATATTAATGAGAATAAGTTTACTGTTCAATCCCATGAAAGCGTCATATCCTGATTAGGTATTTTGGAAATTACTTTTTCAAAATTATATTATTATTATATTTATTTTCGAAATTAATTTATTGTGTTCATAATTGAAAATTTGGGTTTTGAGCAATTAGATTATTTTATCCTGCTCAGTTAAAAATTCTAAAGAAAAGTAACTTGGTATTGGAACGGGTTGCATGTAAATTAATATTAATTATTCTCTCATATTAGGAAGGACCTTTATAAACAATTGGCGCGATAGGAGTTTGATCGTTAAATTAAAATTGTAAATTGATTAATTACGAATTAATTGAGATTGACAGTTGGTTCTAAATGTGGGACCAAATTGTTCCCAGTATAAAACAGAAGAGCAAACAAAACAAATAAGAGAAGAAATTATATAACACAATATGTTGTGTCATCATGTCAGGAAATTTAGTCCTACATCGGTAAATAAGGGAAAATATATTGTACCACAATTCTATAAAAGGATGACTATAGTAGACAATATAGAAAATGACGGTGAAATAAAAGATTTCAAAAGAAAAATAATTTAGAATTATTTGAAACTTCTCCTCTACAATATAAGGTTCCTATTGGTAAGGTGGTGGACATGATTGGAGGATTCTGCCAAAAGATATTTAGATCTTTAAAGATATGATTTTATGATTCATATTAGATGAATAATCGAAGATCATACGCACCGCATTTGTTGCTTTAGGCGTATGATTTCTTTCAATTGGTATTAGAGCATATGGTTGCTTTTGTAAGATCAGCATTCTTAATCATAAAGCTAGATTTTATAATAATTGTATTTTCATAAATCTAAAATTATTAGATTTAAATTATTTAATAAGATTAAATAAGTTGGATAGATAAAAATATGTTTTTATTAGATCCATCAAGATTAAAATTATTAGGCATGAAATCTATATTGATAGATTTTTAATTAAGTTTTTGAAACCAATTTTTGATTTTTTGAAACCAAGTTTTGTTTTTAGAAATCAAATCAAGATTATAATTGTTATACATGAAACCAATATTAATAGATTTTTAATTAGGTTTTTGAAAATAATTAAAACCATAGGTTTCATTATAATTATATTTTCATAGATCTAAAATTATTAGATTTATATTATTTAATGAGATTAAATAAATATATTAGATAAAAATATGTTTTTTGTTCGATTTATGAAGATTATAATTGATATGCGTGAAAGTGATATTGATAGATTTTGAAATTAAGATTTTGATTTTTTGAAATCAAAATTATATTTTTCTGTTAAGTTTAGATTTTTGAAATCAAATCAAAATTATAATTAAGATTTTTGAATTCAAAGCTTTGATTTTTGAAATCAAAATTAATTTTTAAATATAAAAAAGAGGTTTCTTTGAACATTCACGTACCTTTTCTCGAAAATTACTTTAAAGTTCCTGGAAAATTATAAAATTTGTTTCTAATCTTATTAAAAACACCCGTGACCGTCAGCAAGGGGATTTGGAAAATTATTTTCAGGTACCTGAAAAATATTTAATGTGTTTAAGATTCTCTTTAAATATGTTTAAAGTGCTACTGAGGTCCCCGAATAATTATTAAATTGTTTCAAGACCTTTTTATGTGAATATAGGCTTGTAAGCCCCTATAATTTTCTGAAATTATATGTTAGTCACTTTATATGATATAAATTAGATTTATATGTGGTTCTTTTATGACAAGACTAGAGCTAATATTGTGATTAGTTTCTTACGATATTTTATAAGATATTGCATCAGTTTCATAAAATTTATATTTGATAAATTATGTGTATGAAATAAGTTTCAAAATTCCATAAATAGTTATGGATTATTTTATGGATTGTTATGTATTTAATTACGAATTAAAATGATGAGAATATAATAATAATTAAAAATGTTTTATAAATCAAGTATTTCTCAATTAATTTTACAATAGTTGTATACAAGTATAAATAGATTTAAAATTTATGATATTTAGATCTAAAGGCTTTCCATAGTAGAGATGTATTTAAAATAGATATTTTAACTTATTCGAAGCTGGATATGATATGATTTGTTAAAGTACTTGCCTTACATATATCTTGCATAAAAATACTATATTCCTCATGTTTAATAGGACCACTTGGTTACAATAGGAAATGCAACCTATTTTACATACGAAGTCGATATGGTGGGGCAATGTACACATCAATAAGCCGAACATAAAAGGAAAGTTATATATATAATCGGATATGTAGCATCCTACCTCTTATTTGTTTTTACTTTATCTTGACGATCTGAAAAAGTACGAATAATCTCGGATTTCCAATTCACTAAAAAATACATGAGAGAAGAACTTATAGTAAAAACATTACTTAAAATACACCCTAGTAACGATTGTGCAACTATAAATATATGAATTGAGTTGCTAATAATATTGTCCTCTTTTATGTGTAGATGGCTAAGTATATTCCATTTAGGAAATTACTTGACTGCTATAAATTGGTTAGACCAAATTATACGATTGGAAAAAGAATTTGATAAATATCATTACTGCTGAAAAATTAGTTAAAATTGCTAAAGGAAAAAGAGTTTTCAAGAATGTAAAAAGGGACAATGATGAATGTCATTACTGTCATAAGAAGAGAAATTGTAAAAGTTACACTACCTACTTAAAAAAGGAGAAACGTTCGGAAGATATGTTATCTCACTATTTAGTATAGACTAATATTGTGAGTTATTCCTTTTATACTTTGTGTATTGACTTAAGTCTTTCTTCCCATATTTGTAATTCCTTATATAGGTATAAGGAAAAATAAAAGCTTAGAGATGGGGGAGATTCCTTTGACAATGAAAAATAGAGCAGTAGTTTCAGCAGCTTCTTTAGAAACTTATTATTTGCATATAAATAAAGGGCATGTAATGGAACTTAAAGATTATCTATATGTTTCTCAAGTTAGGAAAAATTTGATTTCTATTTTGAAACTTTATAGTGATGGTTACTCTATTTTATTTAGCAGTAAAATTTATTAAGTTTGGTAATTCTGTTATTGCTCATTGGATGATTGATAATGGAATATATTATAATGATGTTGCCCATTATTCTCATATAAATACGTGATTGAGTCTGATAAATCTTTAAAATATAAAATGGATCCAACTTATTTTTGGCACATGAGAATAGGTCATATTGATCTTGATGGGATCAACAGGTTGGTAAAGGATGGTTTTTAGATTTTCTAAAAGCAGAAAATCTTCCAACTTGTGAACATTGTCTTAGAGGAAAGAAGACCAAATTATCTTTCACAGGAAAGCATGTTAGAGCATTGGGTACCCTTGATATCATACATACAGATCTATGTGGACTTTTAAATATTAAAGTAAAGGGTGGATATTCATATTTTGTGACATTTACAGATGACGCATCAAAATATGATTATATTTACTAAATGCGGCACAAATCTGAATGCTTTGAAAAGCCCAAAGAATTTAAAGCCAAAGTTGAAAGGGAGCTTGATAGAAGTATCAAGACTATTCGATCAGATCGTGGTGGAGAGTATTTATCAGATAGGTTCAAAAGGTTCTTAAAAAATAGAATTGTTTATAACTTGACCCTACACGGGACCCCACAACATAACGATATTTTTGAAAAAGTAACCGAATCATGTTAGATATGGTTAGTTCGATAATTAGTCATTCAGAGCTTCTTCTATTCTTTGGGGCTTTTGCAGTAGAGACTGTGAATTATCTGTTAAATAGAGTTTCTACTAAATCTGTTTCTTCTACTCCATATGAGATATGGAAAAGAAAAAAACCAAGTGCAAGACACTTGAAAATTTGGGGTTGTCTAACTCATGTTAGAAAATAAATGATAGACAAATTGGAATTTAGGACAGATATATGCTTATTTGTAGGCTACCCTAAGGATAACACCGGGTATTATGTTTATAATCTTAGTAATCATACAATCATAGAAAGCAAAAACATGTTTTTTTGGAAGACCAAATTGCTGGTCAAGGAGGTGTAGCTCTTGATGAAGAGTCGTCTTTTCCATTAGAAAAGTGCTCTTTTCCAGTGGGAGAAAATCATAATTTGTTAGGAGATTCTACAAATTCAGTGGGAGATATAAGTTTTAGTAGAGATAGAGATCCACCACTAGAAACTATTGTTGTTGATGCGCCTGTTGCAACAAGAAAATCAATTAGGATCATTCGTCTTCCTATAAAATATAGACTTGACAATGAAACATATTTAATGGAAAGTGCCGAGGAGCATGAGGATCTAAGAACTTACAGTGAATCCATATCAGACGTGAATTCTAGTAAATGGGTTGATACCATGAAAGCGGAAATGGACTCTATGCATCATAACAAGGTTTGGACCTTGGTAGATCTACCTAATAGGATACAACCTATTGGATGCAATTGGATATATGAAAGAAAACAATGAGCTGATGGAAATGTAGAGACATTTAAAGACCGCTTAGTGGCAAAAGATTACTCTCAAAAGGAGTTGGAATAATCGTTTTGATAAAACGATTAAAAAATATGATTTCGTCCAAAATCCTGAAAAGCCTGGGTGTACAAAAAACAACAAAATGATTCTATTGTGTTCCTAATACTTTATGTAGATGACATACTACTCATTGGGAATGATATAGCTTTGATGACATCTATTAAATTGTGGCTTTCAGACAAATTCTCTATGAAAAATCTTGGTCAAGATTCCTATATCTTGGGTCTTAAATTTTATAGAGATAAAATAGAGACGTATAGAATTGACACAATCTACTTATGTGGATAAGATCCTTAAAAATTTTAATATACAAGATTTCAAGAAGGGAATACTTCCTGTTAGGCATGTAATCTCATTTTCTAAGGAAATGTGTCCTAAAACTGAGAATGCGATTGAGTGCTTCAAATGTATACCATACGCTTCGACAGTTGGTAGTTTGGTATATACTATGTTGTGTACCAGACCCGGCATAATCTATGCAGTGGGCCTTGTAAATAGCTTTCAGTCTAATCCTTTTGAAGAATATTGGGCTGCTATAAAAACCATAGTTAAGTATTTGCATAGAACTAAAATTACCGTTTAGTTTACGATACAAATAATTTGAGTATCGGAGGATACAGATCCCGATTTTCAATCTGATCCCAATGATAGAAAATCTACATCGGGATATGTTTATATCATTAGAAGTTGCTAAGGAGGGAGTGTGGATAAATAAGTTTATTCGTAAGCTTGGTGTTGCTCATTCACGTGTGTTTCCTATTCCACTATTTTGTGACAATAGTGGAGCAGTTTCTCAAGTGAAGTAAACAATAGCACTTCAGAAGTGTACATCGGTTAATACCATATTGTTAGAGAGATTAACAATTGGTAATATATGGAAATTCAGAAAATAAACATACATGACAGCATGGCTGACCCATTCACTAAACCGTTGTCTCAAAAGGTTTTTGACATACACTTGAATAAAATGGGAGTTAAAACTGTAGCTGAATGGATGTGAGGATAAGTGGAAGATTGCTAGAATAGTAATATATATTTTTGAACATCCATTACAATTCATGTAATATTAGTAGAATATTAATAAAGTTTTATTGTTGCACTTAATTATTTATAATGTAGATATTCTTATTTATTTATAATTATTATAATATCCTTAAAAATTATATTGTTAGATCATACATCGTGATGGGTCACTTGCATGTATATATGGTCTAATTTAGTAATTTCTTAAATTGAGTACTTAACGTACAACTAGCAAAGGATAGCTAGAATTGTGACAGGTTATCATGTATGACACTGACATGTGAGATATGGTAGCGTGTCTCGATGTCAATCATCGAGAATAGTGATACTCCTAGTGTATGTCATGAGCGTATATAATGATATGTGTAGTACATGACCATATTTGAATTCTCTGGGATATGTCACCTATAAGTGGAGAATTCAAACTGTTACATAATCTCTTTGACTTGATGATATTGTAGTTCTCGATTTGTTGACAAGTAAGTTTTGATATGATGGTAAATCTTGTCTTTTAGACAGGAATAAGAAACCAGAAATATTGGGCCGTTTGAATGCATTTAGGAAAACTATGGATGTCTAGATAGGATCCGCTATTCTCATATTAATGAGAATAAGTTTACTGTTCAATCCTATGAAAGCGTAAAATCCTGATCAGGTATTTTGGAAATTGTTTTATCAAAATTATATTATTATTATATTTATTTTCGAAATGAATTTATTGTATTCATGGGTAATTGAAGATATGGGTTTTGAGCAATTAGATGAGTTTATCCTGCTCAATTAAAAGACCTAAAGAAAAGTAACTTGATTTTGGAAGGGGTGACATGTAAATTAATATTAAATATTCTCTCACATTAGGAAGGACATTTATGAACAATTGGTGTGACAGGAGTTTGATTGTTAAATTAAAATTGTCAATTGGTTAATTACAAATCAATTGAGATTGACAATTAATTCTAGATATGAGATCTAATTGGTCCCACCGCTGTAACGACCCTGAAATTCATGTACAAATTTAACTTGTTCAACATATAGAAAGGGGTATTTCAGCCTGATTAGGAGTTATAAGTTAAAATTGTTCAATAAAAAGAAGAAACAATTTGTAGATCACTCGTTAAGACTCTCCACTGCTCTTCTTTAGCCTGCAAGTTTGAATATCATCAGTCCTAATTATTTTTAATTTTAACTTTTCGGAAGCCCAAGAGTTGCACGTGCAATTCATGGAGAAACGAAAAGTTTCAGAGAAAACAAACCGGAGAAATGAGGAGTTAAGACCAAATATAGCACATTGCCAAAGCCTTGAGACACGTGGTCATATCCTTGCCGCCACTTGGCCGAGATCGGCGGCTCTCCTGCTCCAATTTCCACCGTGTTTCACCCGTGTACCCCTTAAGATCCCCTCTACTCCTTTTCCACTTTATTTTCTCTGAATATTAACAGAGAGCAATAAACCCTTCGATTCCTCCATTAACACCATTAAATCCATTTTAATTCAATTTCTAATTTTTCATAACATATTTTACTTTATAAATATGACCATATCATCTAGCTCTCTCCTATTTTGAAATATCTAGCAAAAATTCTCTAAAACTTTTCAAATTCAAGAGGAGTTAAGCTAGTCAAGTGGAGTTAACTCAAAGACTAGAGCCCTTCTTCGAAACTTGATGCTATCATGGTTCTACGAAGACCCCTTCCTCTCTTCCTCTCTTCTCAAAGCGTAAAATCCCGTAAGTCCCTTCTTTTTCTCCTTCGTTTCATCTCAAATCGCTTTTTAAAACAATATCGACTAAAATAGAGTTAGATTAAATAAACCTTCGTTTAAATTTTTATCACTCTTGCTATGTTAAATAATTCACCCTAATCCTTTTAACACCACTTTAAATATTATCCATCTCGTTTACTTTTGTATTGTTTAAAATTTTATGCTAAATAAATAATACAACAAAATTACGCAAAAAATACCATGAACCATACTCATACCTTTTAACATTATCATGAACTATAACTCTAGAAATTCACGGGGGTAACGACTTACCACACTCACAAACACTATGGTTTCTTAGCACGATATTTTAGATACAATGTTTAATTCTAAAAGATTTTTTTTTATTAAAATACCCTCACTTTATAAAATACTTTTGTTCACCGTCGAAAGACGCGACCGGAACGTTAGGACGTCTGGCCTGAATTTTAGGAGCAGATGCTATTTGGATTTATCCGTCCACCTCTCCGAAGATACCAAGTTGATTTATGGCACCGTATATCAGAGGTTTGGACGGATACAGCCGTTGTAGCAGATTTCGTCAGATTTCCCCTCGTTTGTGAGGGGTTTTTGATTGTGGGGACGCTCTTCCCTGCAGGCGCAAGCCCCTGCAGTTAATTACTTTACCGTATCGCGATAACCACTTTCTTATGCTCTGGAAGTTCACTTCGTGTCGTGTGTGTTTGTTTTATTTTTGGTTGCTCGTGGATTGTATACGGAGACTAATTTATTTTGTCGCCCATAGGGCATGGATTAGTCCAAATCCGTATTTCTTAGATTTGGGATTTTTATTTAAGGATCGTTAATCTAATTTAAGATTAAGATCAACTTAAATGTATATGAGCAGTTGGGGCTTGATTGTTTTTTTTAAGGATACGTTAGTCCAATTTGAGACTAAGATCTACTCAACAAGGTCTTAGGATCATTTTTGCTTCAGATCCAACAAAAGAGTATTTAGGCTATGTTGTTTTAGTTTAAGTTCGTTTCGGTCCGTTATCACCATTTTGGAGGCGAAGTTTTAGTTTGAGGACATTTCGGTCTGTTGATCACCATTTTGGAGGTGAGATTTTAGTTTAAAGATGTCTCGGTTTCTTTGATCACCATTTTGGAGGTGAGAGTTTAGTTTAATGACGTCTCAGTCCGTTGATCATCATTTTGGAGGTGGGATTTTAGTTTAAGGACGTTACGGTCCGTCGTTAGTTTAAGGACGTTTCGGTCCATTGTTGCCATTTTGGAGGCAACGGTTAGTTTAAGAACGTTTCGGTCTGTTGTTAGTTTAGAGACGTCGAGGCAACGGTTAGTTTAAGGACGTTTCGGTCCGTTGTTAGTTTAGGGACGTCTCGGTCTATTATCCATCTTGCGCGCACGTATATTTGTTACGTGACGGGATGAACAACGATGTTGATATGGAATGTGCCCAATTTGAGGAATGATTTTGATTTGAGGTGTGCACACCAATTTGGAAGTGCACCAAAGGGTTGTTGGTTTTCGGGACCCGCCACCTCTCTGAAGATGTTGAGAAATTACAACGACATATATCAGAGGTGTGACGAGATGTACCCTTTAAACCGAATCCCGTATTTGAGGGGAAAAGGAGTTAGTGGTAAACCCGAAAGTTATTAGTCATATTTTTAGACTAATATTTCCTCGGGAGGATATGGGATGAATACCGTTTCGGATATCATCAGTTGGAAGATCAATAGTCGTATTTGGGACTAAGATTAGCTTGGGAAGTCATGAGCACATGGGCTCGGATGGTCTAAATCAGGGAAGTTCTATCCTCAGGGGTCCCAACCAACCTGGGCTTGGTCCACTCAGTTTTCTTTTTATTTGAAAAAGAGTACTAAGCACTTGTTTGGGCTCAGTCCCTTTTTTTGTGCAAAAAGTACTGAGCACTTATGTAAGTTCTGACGCTCATATATAATCATATGGGCTTTTAGTCATGGGAATTGCCTGATAAATGTTAAACACTTTACCCCTTTTGTCTTTATATGGAGTGCTAAGCACTCTTTATGGTGCCTACGTGCGAAGCACGTGAGGAGCTAGGCGCTCGGCGCTGCCTACTGAGTGCCAAGCACTCTTCCATTCTGTAGCGCCCACGTGAGGGTCACGTGAGGAGTTGGGCACAGCTCATTGAGTGCTAAGCACTCCTTATTTTACTGAGGCGCCCACGTGAGGGGCACGTGAGACGCTGGGCACTGAGCGCCACTTATTAAGTGCTAAGCGCTCCTTATTTAGTGGCGCTCACGTGAGGGGCACGTGAGATGCTGGGCGGTGATTTTTCCTTGTATATTTTTTTTTTGAGGAATTCAATTTTCTGGTTCTTTTCTAAATCTTTGATCTCCAAGAGCAAGTTCTTCCTGATGATAATTAAATTCTCAACTTGTTGGAGACTTGTCTCGTAGATCTCAGATCCAGAGAAAGAACTAAGTTTTTCTTTTAAAAGGGTTAAACCCTTCAATAGGTAAATAAGATGCTTTGATCTCTCCTCCTTTTATTTACCTAGAGTTTTTTCTTTCTGAGAATGAAGATCTTCTTCTTTCTTCCTTTCTGAAGCTTTCTGCTTTGTTTTTAGAAGCTTGGGGGGGGGGGGGTTCCTATCTTTTAGACTTGAAGTTTTGGGTCCTTTATATAGTAGAGGCAAGTCTGTTGATTAGTTAGAGAAATTTTTCGTTAAGAGATCCTAATTGATTTTGGGGATTTTACCCACTGTTGGATCTTTCATCCAAAGACTTCTGTTTTATAGAAAGTATTTTCTTGTTTTTAACAAGATTAGGGAAATATTTATCCATACAGAATTTATTCTGTAGATCGTTGATTCTTTAATCACCATTGGATTTTTAATCCAACGGTACTCTATTTTACAGAGGGCGATAGTTCTTGTTTAGAAAGATTTGAGAAATATTTCCTCTAAACAGAATTTAATTCTGCATCCTGATGATTTATCGTCTCTGTTGGATCTTTGATCCAACGGTTCTGCTTAACAGAGAGTAGAATTTAATTCTACCAGGTGCCGGCGCTCACGTGCTGTGCACGTGGGCGCTAATTAAGGTTTTAATTCCTTCATGTGTTTTGCACATTGGCACCCACGTGAAGAGCACGTGCGGCGCCAATAAGAGTTTTTAACTCTGACGCCGGCGCCCTCGAGGAAGGCACGTGAGGCGCTGGCTCTTAAATTTTGAACTGAGTTTTGCTCTTTTATTGGAGGAAACAAATGCCTCCCACCGTTGCGCTCATGTGGCTCACACGTGAGTGCAGCGGTGGCACCTTTTCCACCGTTTGATCTTCTTTGAACCGTCTTCCTGTGTCTATAAGTAGGGCCTTTGGCCCTTGGGATGACTTCTGTTCATCTTCCCTAACCTTCTTTTTTCTCTGAGAATTTAATTTTCTTTCCAGAGCTCAGATCTCTGTCCAAGGAAACTCTTTTAGAGTCAAAATTCTGTCAAAATTTGGTAAGAATTATAACCATGTCCTAATGTCTGAGGAATCTCTTCATGTTTTAGGGCTTTAACCCGTTAAGAGAGCCTTGCTCTTTTTTTTGTAGTGATTAGATCATAGATCTTAAAAAAATGTTTTAGGGTTT
This sequence comes from Agapanthus africanus, assembly GCA_030015575.1. Taxonomy (NCBI): domain Eukaryota; kingdom Viridiplantae; phylum Streptophyta; class Magnoliopsida; order Asparagales; family Amaryllidaceae; genus Agapanthus; species Agapanthus africanus. The sequence goes on along the minus strand of CM057349.1, from coordinate 399,440,073 downwards.
CTTAACCTGTTAATCAGAGCTTTGCTATTCTTTTATAAAGATCTCTTAGAGTTCTAAGATTTTTCTTGCAGATCTTGAAGATCTTAGAATTTAGCTTTGCTTTTGAAGGTTCTGGGATGCTATCCCATTGTTCTATCGAGCTTAGCTCTGAAAATTTTGGGGAATTTTATTCTCTTCTTAATTTTCTTGACAGATTTGAAATCTGTTGGCAGAGCACAGTTCTCGAGGAAGTTTAACTCCCGAATCCAATGATGTTTTCTCATTAAATGAGAATCCTTTTGGATTCTATTCTTAATGAGTGACTGCCCCATCATTGATGGGGCGTTACCTTAATTTTGTGGATCCCCTTATCCGTTTCTTTTGAACTGCGTTGCTGTACAATTTTTAAGTACCAAATAGTGTCGAGCTAACCCTTCTCATTTTGTGCAGATACTATGGCTTTCGATTCCTCCTTTCCTTTCGTATGTTCAGAGAGGGCTTTTGCCAACGCGCCCGTGGATTGGGAAGTCTTTGCACTTATTAAGGATCATGATCTAGAGCAAAAATCTCTTCATCTGTGGGGGTCATGGTATAGTCAGATTATCCGGGGTCGGCACAGGTTTTCTTATACAGCGCCTTCGGAGCTGATCCCAGCTATTCATTACGCTGACCCGCTTCGAGTGACTTATGCCGTAGAAGAGATCAACTGAACCTCGGAAGGTCGTCTTCATCCTTCCATGGCATCGATACCCGTACAGCCACCGATGACATTGGACATTTTGAGGCAACGCATATGCCAAGGTGAGTCGCGTCTTTGGGAGCAAGTTTATATGATAGGATTGACTCCTCGTCATTCAGCTGACTACCTACAGTGGGCTCGGTATATCCTATCAGCCAAGAAGTCGCTGCTGCTGAAGCTTGGGCTGTATCCCGCAATCTACACGTCCCTTTTTCACTATCCCATGCCTCATGTATGGTGGGTCAAGGCTTTTCTGGAACAATGGAACAGCCTGACTCACACATTTCTTTTATCGGACTGGGAGGTCTCGATTTCCTTGGAGGAGTTTGCGGAGATTTCCGTCTTATCCGTCAGAGGGGAACATTACGAGGAGATACTTTCCCCTGATGAGTATATCTTTGCCACCAAATCAGTGGTGATGGGCCTCACTCCAGAGAATGTCGTTCAACACCGGTTCTCGAGCCTAATCAAGGTGTTGAACATGTACGAGAGTTTGTTCTTAGAGTCTAGAGGGCACGGAGTCGGCTTCGCAGATTTCATCGCACGCTTTCTTCGCCCTGAAGTCTTGTCGAAACAAGATGCGAAATTCGCCAAACTTGACGACCCGTTCGGGATTGGTTTGGATAACTTGTCGATGGCGGAGGCGGATTTAAAGAATTTATTCATTCTAGTCACTCCCGTCGTCCCTTTTGTAGAGATCGCTGCCTCAGACGTTGACTAAGAGACATTCTTTCTAGGGTTCATTGGCTTGTAGTTGAGTTGGTTTGCGCTTCTGACGCACCCCCGCTATATGATGCCGTCTGTCTTTTATCCGACCCATCGCATTATCGCGGGGATGCGTGTGGCCGTTGGGATCGCGGGGCTGGCTTATCTATATCATGGCCTGAGCTTAGCGGCCGACACTACTCAGCCGGGGGTAAAGCCTGTGTATCTCATATTGCACTATTTCACGTCATGTATCGAGATGCACGTGCTGGGTGCTTTCGGTGTTCACAAACGACCCCGCTTCTATGAAAGCTACAACTTCCCCCGGGTCATGTATCTGGTTGATACTTCTGCGTCAGACCCATCGTAGCGAGAGGCTCGGCGACTACTCCTTCGCTCGCGCATGGTTGGGGACAGTATGACCTTTGTAGATAGAGTCTTGACTATCGGCAAAGAATCTACTAAGGTGGTGCAACCGTTGCATGACACTTTCAAAGACGGGGCTTCCATGTTGAGGGCTCGGGAGGCTATGCTCCTGTATTCTATCAGGCTGGGCTCTCTAGTATTTAGACAGAATGCCTCGGCACTGTTTATGAAGTACAACCCATACCGCTTCGCTCAACAGTTGGGTTATAATCAGGGAGTCCCTCTTGAGGCGTTCTTGGTCAAACCGGTTCCTACGGAGGAGGGTATTTGCATGCAACACATCATTTTATGTGATTAAATACGGGGTCCTATTTCCTTGTCAGCGAACCGAGTTATGTGCCGAAAGCTTTGAATGCTTACGTGGCGTGGTACCAGCATGCGACCGATGCTGTTGTTAGGGAGGAGAGGTGGCTGCTACTTGACCATAAGGATGCTGTCCCAGCCGGTAATCCAGCGCTCCCTTTGAAGCGACAAGCAGCCGTTCGCCCTTCTTTAAGAGAAATCACTACGGCTATAGTCCCACGAGCTTTTCCTGATAAGCTTCGGCCGGATGTTCCTGCGACTACGGTAGCCGTGGCGTTCCTGGAATCGGGCATTGGTTCGGAGATCGGGACCCGTCATCCGAAGATACCTGTCAAGCGAAAGCTTTTACCATAGGCTGTTGGTGTCCGTTCGCAGAAGAAGAAGAAATCTCTATTCTCTGCTGATGTGGTTTTCGGCCAGGAGCCCCATGCTCCCTATAGTGAGGGCTTGTGTGAATATGGCACCAATGAGGGTTTGTTTGACACGCTTGCAGCCGATACTGATCTTCAGGCTGCCATCGCAGCTTCTAAGTGACTGGCCCGCGAGGAAGCAGCTTTGGTCTCTATTGCGGAGTCGGGTATACTTCATTTACATTCTTTTGCACCTATCCCTTCTCTCCTTATTATGCTTTTATTAACGCTCTCTTCCTCAACAGGTATTTTTGCCGAAGAGGCTCCCGTGGCTTTCCTCAGAACGTTCGAGGAGGAAGAGAGGCTCCACGCTTCTTTGGGCCTTGGTATAATTCGTTTCATTACGCCTTTACTCTTTTTATTCATGATCTGACCCTTTTCTTCACCTTATTGTAAGAACTACCAAAACCCAAGTTGTTTCAAGTGTAGTGCCAATCCTAAGCGGTGATGCAGCAAAGCTTCCAGAGCCACTGATTACGGCCGCGGCCCTCCCAAGGCCACCACAGGAGGCGTTGCTGAAGCAGCCGATGATGGATGCCATAGAGGATCCGGAGGCTGAACTCGATTTGGACAACGACGTCCCCCTATTGGAAGTGTTAAGGAGGTCGGTTCACACGGTCCAGGCCGATAGGAAGCGTAGAAAACGCGCCGCGAGGGAACGCGAAACTGTCTTAGCCGTGGGTGCAGGTTCGACCAATGTTCCATCTTCTAACATCCCTCTGGTGGACGCTCCTTCCGCTTTGTCTACCACCCATAGACAGCTTGCGCGTGCAGCTCGGGAGGAAACTGAACAGCTACTTCAAGGCAACGTAATGCCCAGTCCCTTATTATAACTTAGTCCTCGAATCATGACATACGCATTTTCTTTTAAGCAGGGCCGAGTCCTGACGGTGGCATGGCAGGTGAGACGCCTGATGATTACAGAGCCCGAAGTGGGCACTCTTTCTTAGGAATCTGGGACTGTCCAGACTGCTGCTTTTTCTCCTTGTGGCTCCTTAGTATCGGCGGGTGCCACAAGCATTACGATGGCCCTTGTCGAGTCAGGGGATGAAGCTATGGGTGCAGAATCTACTCCCCCGAGGGAAAATGAGGAAGCCGTTACACTTTGTGATGCTTTCGGCACGGTTTCGGTCTCTGACCTATCAGGTACTCCTTGGGTTATTATCTTTGAGTTTTTAATCCTGTTAAGCCCCTCTAATGATATTTCGTTTGTCTTGAGCATATGCGCGGTAAATTCTGAAGCTGTGTCGGCTGAAGAATTATCACCGGCCGCCACTTTGACGGTCACGGTTCCTTCGCTTTCTTCTGTGCCTTCTCAAATTTTGGAAGGTAAGGGTTTCTCACTTAGTTGCTTTATTGAGGATACAATTCTCTTTGCATTGACTATATATTGTCGCGACTCTGCAGGAGTACTTTTCGACCACTTATACCAGGTGCTAAACCTGCATATTTCCTTTCAATCGGAAGTCGTTCCACCTTCCGGTATTGGTCAGTATATTCTTCACCTAGTGTTTCTCCATTTTATGAGTAGACTTCTTGTTGCTAAGACTTCCTTATATTGACTACAGTATCATGGCTTGGAGGAAGAAGCGAAAGAATAGCCACACCTCCGGTGCTCCCTGTTTTTCCACCTTCAACAGCTGGTACGGTAGATCTCATTCGTCAGGTGTCTTCTTTCAAGTTGAAATCTAACCGTGATTTATTTTGCAGCGATTACACTACTTTCAGCTCCTTTTGAGTCCCGCATTCATATGCCCACGGGGCCCTTCGCTAAGCGTCCATCTTCCAGGGGCGCAGTGAATAGCCGACAAATGTTAAGCGAGTTTATTGAAGATCTCGACGCCAAGGCCCTCACCTCTGCTACGGATTTTGCCGACGAAGTCAATCCAATGTTGGCGACGCTTGTGAATTTCGATAATGAAGATCTCGTCGGTTCTTGGGTTGATTATTGCAGGAAGATCGAGGCTTGCCTGCATAGGATTGAGCTTAAGCGTCTCGCTCTCGAGGTATTGATTTTGAACTCTCAGCGGGCTGCGTGGGTCGAGCAGAGTGTCCCTTTCATTTGATATTTTGAACAAGAGGCGGCCCTGAGGTGAAAAGAGCATGAGGTGGCTTCTGGCAAATCCGTCCAATTGCGCGCCCAGGTTGAAGCGAATGCTGCGCAGCTGAAAGCTATTTTTGAATACCTCCAACGATGTATTTCTGACAGGCAGGCGCTAAGGCAGAAGCTTGACTTCACTGAGCGGGTCACACAAGATTGCGAAACTGCCAAGAAGGAAATCGATAAGAAGCTTTCATCCTGCTTGCAACAACGGGCTCAAATCGAAGCGGAGTTGGCTGTTGTAGCTGAACGCGAGAAGGAGTTGAGGGGAGCACGCGAGCGGTTCGTCAGTTTGTTGAAAACGCCTCCTCCTTAATAAATGTTTTTGTTTCCCCCTTTTTGTATTGATTGTATTTTTTAAACATTCTGATTCATGAATAACATGTATTCATTTTGATTCCTGAATGAAATGTATCTTGTATTCACTTAAATTCATGAATAAAAGACATATTTTATTTCATACTGGCATTTCTCTTTTCTTCGATATCTTGATTTGGTGTGAAGTAGTTTATGTACTCATTTCGGAGTTTGTAGTTTATTCACTCATCCCGGAGTCTCTAGTTTATGGACTCATTTCGGAGCTTGTAGTTTATTCACTCATCTCTGAGTCTCTAGTTTATAGACCCATTTCAGAGTTTGTTTAGTTTACCTTTCTTGGGTTTATAGGCAAACTTGCCCTAACGCATGGATAACCCCTGCTCTTTACGACAAAGGTCCGTTAGGTTTTATGGTACTAGGGTTTTTGTCCGTCGTACCGTCGCGTTGGTTGATGCATTCCACGATATGCAGTCTTTACGCTGCTGTTCGAGTAGCCCTGCGACTGTCGTGTCTCTGATCCCTTCGGGGGCTGGACAAGACGTCTTCAAGTAATCTTCCTTGGCAATATGACTGTCGGAAGAGCAAGCACTAGGAATTTTTCCATGCCGCTTTTTACTTGAGGTTAGGCTCAGTTTGAGATCCCCGATGAGTCATAACCACTCCGCACTGGTGTGGGATGATCTCCGATAGTCTTTCGGATTTTATTTGAGTTGCCGTCAAGACCCTGAAGCTAGGAATTTGGCCTTCGCTTCCTTTGTCGACACCGCGTCTGCTGTAATGAGATGAATGCCGAGGTGATCTCTAGGTTGTTTTGTGAACCGTCGAGACTTAGAACTAGGGACTTTGCCATGGCTCCGCTTTTTTTGACCCTGGGATCGTTTGTTGACGTTGCGTCTGCATCCTGCTGGAGGGAGAGAAATGCCGTTGTTGACACTATGTCTGCTGTAATGAGACGAGTATCAAGGTGGTCTCTAGGTTGTTTGTGAACCGCGAGACTTGGAACTAGGGACTTTGCCATGGCTCCGCTTTATTTCGACCCTGGGGTCGTTTGTTGACGTTGCTCTGCATCCTGCTGGAGTGAGAGAGAACGTCGTTGTTGACATTGCGTCTGCTATAACGAGACGAATGTTGAGGTGGTCTCTAGTTTTTTTTTGAACCATCGAGACTTGGCTCTCCCTTTAACGGAGCTTGGTGGGAAAATGTAGTTCCCTTTTCGTTTGTGCCCATGGATTGTATACAGGGATTGGTGTAGACTCACCTGCAGGGCAAAAGTTTCATTTCATTTTTTTATTTCTTTCCGCGAAGCTTTATCTTTTCAGCTTTTATATCGCGAAAGTCAAGATTGCCCAATAATTTCGGCTTTTTATCGCGGTGCCCAATCATTTCGGCTATTCTTTTCGTTTTACTCGCTGCTTTTTATTGCGAGTTGCCCAAACATTTCGGCTGTTTTTATATACATATATTTTTCTCGCTGATCTTTATTGCGAGTTGCCCCATCATTTCGGCTATTTCATATGCATTTTTTGCTCGCTGATTTTTGTTGCGAGTATGGAACTTGAGATCCGATACCAATTCTGGCATCAACATCGCTGCGACTGGAATATTGCCAGGAGTGAATCATTATTTGCCGTGAAAGGACTTAGAATTTGATACCAATTTAGGTATCAGTATCGCTGCAACTGGGATATTGCCAGGAGTGAATCATCATTTGCCTTTGCTGATTTGAACAAAGGTGACTTAGCAAACAGGATTAGGATCCTGCTGCCTAAGACATTTTGATTTTATGAGTCGTAAGGGTCTCATAAAGATATTTCTCCCTACGAGTCGTGAGGATCTCGTAGATGTATGTTCTCCTTAGAAGTTGTGAGGACTTCTAAGTGGTGTTTTCTCTTATAAATCGTGAGGATCTCATAAGAGTATTTTCTCCTTATAAGTCGAGAGGACTTACAAGTTTGTTCACTATATGAGGACATTCCTTATGATTGGTGGAACTTGGTGGGGGAAACGTTTATTTGTGCCCGTGGATTGTATACAAGGGCCAATATCGGACCGTCTGTAGGGCAACTTGGGGAATACGACGGCTTAAGGACAGGTTTGGATCCCTGTAACTTAAGATTTTGAATCTTATGAGCCGTGAGGGTCTCATACGGGGAGTTCTCCTTATGAGTCGAGAGGATCTCGTAAGTGAAAATTTTATGAGATTGCACCCTTTCAGGTTTTCATAAGCTCGCCGGTAGCCCTGCTATTTTTACTCACGGCGTCCTTTCGGGTTTTCATCCGTGCCCATTTCCCTTGTGGACGTATCTTTTTTTTAACAACGATATTGCGCCCTTTCAGGTTTTCACAAGCTCGTCGGTAGCCCTGTTGTTTTTACTCATGGCGCCCTTTCGGGTTTTCATCTGTGCCCATTTCGCTTGTGGACGTACCTTTTTTTGGCTTGGGTTGCAGTCTTTGCCGTTGGAGTTTTGATTGCAACATAGATCCCAAGAGAAGATATCGCCGTATTTGGGGCGATGCGCCATGTTTGAGGCGGAGCACTAGTTTAGGAACATTCCGGTCCATTGCTAGTTTAAGGACGTAGTGGTCCATTATCACCATTTTTTTTGAGGTGAAGCGCTAGTTTAAGGACATTCCGGTCCATTGCCAGTTTAAGAACGTAGTGGTCCATTGCCAGTTTAAGGACGTAGTGGTCCACTATCACCTTTTTTGAGGAGAGGCTTTAGTTTAAGGACATTATGGTCCGTTGTTGGTTTAGGGACGTCTCGGTCCATTGCTAGTTTAAGGACGTAGTGGTCCATTATCACTATTTTTAGGGTGAAGTTTTTCCGAATACCACTTAGAGTTTTGATTCAGGAAGATAGCGAGCGGACACGAGCCTCGTCATCAATCATTGACCTAAGCCGTGACTCGTTATGCATGGTATTTCTTGAGGAATCGGCCGTTTATTGGCCGGAAAGGTATTTCGCCATGCATATCCATGAGCAAATAGGCCCCACATTGGTAAACCTTGTCTGTGATGTACGGGCCTTCATAGTTTGGCTCGAATTTCCCCCGTTTTGCATGATTGGGGATCATAGGTCTTTTGACGACTAGCACGAGTTCGCCTTGGCGGAATGTTCTCGGCCTAGTCAGTCTTTCGTATGAGCGTGTCATCCTTGTCTTGTAAGCTTCTAGGTTTTGTTGTGCCATGAGGCGAGTTTCATCGAGGGCGTCGAGCTCCTCAAGCCGAAGATGGGCATTTTTGTCATCTGTTAGCTCGTATCGAGCCGCTACTCGAAGAGAAGGGATTTCTATTTCCAAAGGAAGGACTGCTTTAGTGCCGAATACCAACACGTATGGTGTTGTATTCATAGCCGTTTTGAACGTCGTTCGGTACGTCTAGAGAGCTTCGTGCAGTCTCTCGTGCCGGTCCTTTTTGTTTCTGGACACCGTATTCTTTGTAATCTTGGTCAAGGTCTTGTTGAAAGCTTCAGCTAGACCGTCGGCACGAGGATTACAGACAGAGGAGTATCTCCAGTCTATTTTATGTTGTTCTGCGAAGCGGCTGATTTTATGGCTCCTGTAGGCTAGTCCATTATCCGAGATTATCCGTCGCGGAATGCCGAACCGGTAGATGACATGTGTCTTGAAGAAATGGAGAATATTCTCCGTCTTCACTTCCCTTAGTGGTACTGCTTCTGCCCACTTGGAAAAGTAGTCGGTCGTTGCCAGTATGAACCGATGTCCTTTGGATGATGCGGGCTCAATGGGGCCGATTATATCGGTTCCCCACATTTCGAACGGCCAGATACCTATCATTGGATGTAGCGGATTTGGATGTTGGTGGATGAAGTCCCCGTGAATCTGACACGAGTGACACTGCTTCACATATTCGAGGCAGTCCTGAATCATTGTGGGCCAGTAGTATCCCATTCTTTTGATCTTCAGTTTCATCTTTGGCCCGGCTTGATGAGACTCGCAGAGTCCGTCGTGAGTTTCTTGAATGACTCTTTTTGATTCTTCTGGTCAGACAGTCGAATGATCTCTGATATAGAGTATCATTGACGAAAGTAAAAGACAGAGCCCATTTCATGAGCTGATGTCTTGACGACGCGTTTTCGGGTGTTCGATGGGATTTGAAGTAATTTATGAAGACTTCCCTCCAATGCTTGACCTTTTCTTTGCCTCTTATTTGGAGAACCGCTTGTTTGGTCATTTCTTTTCCTTTAGATGGCTCGATCGAATCCTCTGAAGGTATTTATATTGGCGTGAGAACCTGGCGGCTTTGCACAACAATCCTTACGTCATCGAGATCTTCGTCAGCCAGCTCCTTAGCGAGCTTGGCTAATGCATCTGCCTTGCTATTTTCCGCACGCAGTATGCTTTCCAGGATGTAGGAGGGGATTTGTGTCAGCAGTTGTTGCACTCTTTCACCATATCTGATCAGTTCTGGCATGCACGTCTGATAGTCACCATTTACTTGGCTAATGACCAGCTTGGAGTCTCCATATATGAGGATGTTTTCGACTCCCATATCGACAGCGATCTCAAGATCTGCTATCAAAGCTTTGTATTTAGCCTCGTTGTTTGTTCTTGGCTCCGTTAAGGAAAGGGCGAAACACATTATTCCTCCTTGCGGAGTCACGAAGATGAGGCCCACCCCGGCTTTGATTATAGGAGTGTTATGCTTCCACTTCTTCATGGAAGATGCTCCATCGAAGTAGAGTTCCCATTGGACATTATTTTCTTCCTTCTCCCTTTCGATTGTGTCGAATGCTTGTTCGTCTGGCAATTCGCAATTTAATGGAGAATCGGCTGGTATCGGATGCTCAGTGAGAGAGTCGGCGATTATCTGGTCTTTCACTGCTTTAAGGGATCGATACGTTATCGAGAATTCCATCAAGAGGAGGGCTCATTTGGTAAGACTTCCTGTTAGTATGGCCATTGACATCAGATATTTGAGAGGATCCACTTTTGATATGAGATGGACCTCATGTGCCAAGGCGTAGTGCCTGAGCTTCGTTATAGCGAAGATCAGTGCCAGACAATGCTTTTCGATTGGAGAGTAGTTGTTTTCTTCCCCCAGGAGAACTCGACTCAAATAGTAGAGAGCTCTCTCCTTTCCCTGATCATTCTCTTGTGCCCATAGCACGCTTAGAGAGCCTTCAAGGGCCGTTGTGTACAGAATGAGGGGCTTTCCTTTGACTGAAGCGGTCAGTACCGGTGGGTTCTGCAGGTAATGCTTGATTTCGTCCAGTGCACTTTGGCATTTATAATCCCAAATGAATGGGGTCCCCTTTTTCATTAGATGGCTATAGGGGTGGCATTTGTCGGAGAGGTTGGTTATGAACTACCGGATATACGAGAGCTTTCCTTGGAGAGACCGCAATTGTTTGAGAGTTCTTGGCGTGGGCATTTCCATAATCGTCTTGATATTTGATGGGTCTATTTCGATACCTTGGTGTCGTATGATGAATCCTAGGAATTTGCCTGAGGAGACTCCAAACGCGCATTTCAGAGGATTCATCTTTAGATTGTATTTCCGAAAACGCTGAAACATTATGTTCAGATGTTCCTAATGCTCCTCGTAAGATTTGCTCTTCACCACGAGGTCGTCATTGTAGCATTCAACAACCTCATGAATGAGGTCGTCGAAGATTTTCGTCATGGCCCTATGGTAGGTAGCGCCTGCGTTCTTCAAACCAAAGGGTATCACCTTATAGCAGAAAATGCCTAGTGGAGTCCGGTAGGCGGTGTGCTTTTGGTCTTCAGGATGCATTTTTATTTGATTGTAGCTTGAAGATCCATCCATGAAGGAGAAGACCTCATGAGTGGATGTGTTATCGATCATCAGCTCGGTAACAGGTACTGGGAAGTCATCCTTCAGACAAGCTTTGTTAAGGTCTCGAAAGTCCACGCAGATGCGCACTGTTCCATTTTTCTTCATCACTGGAATAATGTTGGCAATCCAATCGGGATACTAAATTTCTTGGATGAAACCGGAGTCAATTAGTTTCTTGACTTCGGCATTGATACTCATCTTGAGTTCGAGTCGTATTTTTCTTGGCGTCTGTTTGACTGGCTTAACGTCTGGCGATATAGCCAGTTTATGTACCGCTATTTCTGGATCTAGTTCCGGCATCTCGGAATAATTCCATGCAAAGCAGTCTTTATATTGCATGAGTATATTTTTTAAAGTAGCTATCTGCTTTTTAAATAGCAACTCACTGACGAACGTTGGTCTCGGATCGTTTACCGTTCCTAGGTCAATTTTTCTTAGGTTGTCCGCCGTGGTATGTATCCCATCTTCCAGTTCTTTAGGCATCGGTGGTAACTCTGAGATCACCTCGTCCTCATCCTTATCTGCGAAGCATCTGGAGGGGTCATCCGTATTCTCATGGTTCCCCTCTCCTGAGAATGTTATCACGCGGCAGGTACGAGTTCGTTTCTAAGCTCGATGTTGATCTGGCCCTACCCTCGCAATATAGGTTCTTTTTGGCTCTTGCTTTTGCGGTGGGGTTACCCTCCAACTGTCGGATAGAGCGAACCTTCCTTGTCGATACTGATCTTCAACCCAATCTTTGAAGGTGAAGGAATCTTCAAGGGGATGACCTATTGCTCGGTGGTAGGAGTAATAATCTAGGTGATGAACCTCATTTATCTGTTCGGGGTACCAAAACTCTGGGAGCGTCATCATTTGATGCCTAATGACAAGGTCAAATATTTTCCTTGTCTTGTCTTGAGGAAAAGAGTATTCCCGACCCATCTTCCTGATAAAAGACGGATTTCAGCTGACTTTTTCTCAATCGCGTGGGTTCTTGGATCCGCTTCACTTTTCTCGAACGTCATTTTCGTCCTTCACCTTATTTTTGCCTCTGCGTCAGGCTTTTTTCTTGTCGTGAGAACGTACAGCGGGCTGAGGATGAAGGGCATCATAATTTTCTCTTTCCGCAGACTGTTGAGTGAGACGCTGAGTCCTGGCCTTTTCGTAAATTGTCATTTCGCAGCTGTGATCATCCCGAACCTTTTGACCGGCTTCTCTTATTATCTTGTCAACTTGCTCTTCGAATGACAGACTTGACGTTCTTATAGCGGGATTTTGCTTCGTTTCAACGTCACAGCTATCTGGAAAAGCATTCCTTTCTACACCAGAGCCATTTATGACGCGGCAGCCATGGAATCGCTCTCGTTTCTTGGACCGAGCGTATCCGAGCCCGGTTGTTTCCATCTTCCCGTTGGGCACTTCGCTGAGTCCCGGGAACATCCCAAATCTTGTTGTAGAACTGGGCTTGTCGAGCGGTTTGTTTGAAGGGTACGCCTTGGTATCTTAATAGCCCTTTCAATCCCTCTGTGTAATATCTGGGCAGACGGATTGGTCGAAACCTATCAAGCGCAAGCTTAGCACCATACCAGGCTTCTTTCTCCACTCTGGTCTCCATAGAATGATAGAAGAGGATCGTCTTTTCACCTCTTCGCCTGAGAGGGACGTAGAAAGTCTGCAGCTCTTGTACACTGTATGTATTGAGCACATCAAGTTCTTTATAATACCGTGGTGGAACCATGGTGATTTGTAAGCTCTGATCAGCTCCAGTAATGGTTTGTGCTGACGGGCGAGTGGAGAACACGGCGTTGAATTCGTCCTCAGAGTCACTGCCAACGACCAAAATAGGAGTAGATGGTCCCGGCCTGCTGCCTTGGGGTTGCCCCAAGTAGACTATTTCTTCATCTTCCTCGGTATCGCTCCCAAAGACCGGGATGGTGGCGACGGCTTTTTGTTTATTCTCCGGCTTATGACATCTTTCTGTGTCTTTGAAGTCTGGTAGGAAGTACTTTGCATCTTCATATTTGCGGACTTTATTTACGAAGGATGGATTTAGCTCCCTCGTAACAGTGTATTCGAGGCAATCTTTGAAATACTTCATACACTGGTGTTGTGTAGAAGAGATGACATTGTACTCATGTAACCAAGGCCGGCTGAGCAGGGCGTTGTAGCAAGTCTTGGTATCAATGACCTAAAATTTGCTGTCGGTGACGGGCATCCTAAAGCGTAATGTCAATATTACGGACCCAAGCGTTCGTGATGACCGCGAGTCGAACTCGGAGATGGTAATTTTGTCCCGGGCCAGGTGCTGAACATTCATGCAGATCTCCTTCAGTACCTTTACCTTAAGAAGGTTGACAGAGGACCCGTTTTCAACCAGGATCTTTCCTATCTTGATGTCGTGGCAGTACCCGGTGACATATAGATGATGTTTGTGCTCACACGTTCCGAGGAGAAGATCTTCATCGCCGAATGTGATGTCAGCTGTATGAACCTCTGCCAGCTCGTCCTTCATTTTTTCTTCCGCAAAGAAAGCTTGGAATTGATCGGGCTTCTGTAATGCCCTGATCAGAGAATCTCTTGCTTCTTTGGACAAGAGGAGAGCATCCAGTATACTCAGTTGTGAGGGCATCTTCCTCAAATGTGGCAGGACATTCTAATCCACCTTATTTTTCTTAGACGGGTTCTTAGCCGCGAGCTCTTTAACGACTTTATCATCGAGGAAAATTTCCTCAGGGACTTTTTCCTTCCCCTTGTCTCTTTTGTTCGAACCTTTGTTTGTAGGCCCGAGGTTCTTTTCAGGCAATGTACGGTTACGCAGCTGAATGTTCTCGCAGTTCTTCTCCCCTTCAACTTTTCCGAAGGTGGATTCTTTGAAGAGTGGGCCGGGGGTTATTTCTTCCTCAGAATCGTTCCCGAATGTAAGAACTTGAGATTTTTCTCTTGAAGAACTGGTATCAACCATATGATAGTTGCCAGCCATTCCTTCACACTCATCTGTCACGCTTCTTTGCTGCCGATGAGCTTTGCGCTTCATCTGCTTGAAGTGTTGTCGGTGGGCAATGTATCCTTGCTACCACTTCTTGAAGGCATTGCATTCTTCGGTGGGGTGAGTGACCCTCCGATGATATAAGCAGTAGTTCAGATGTGAAACCTATCCATTGCGGTATGTGGCCCCGGAAATATTTCCCTTGAGAGGTGGCAGCTTCATTCCCACTGACAGGGATTTGGCGAACCGTTTCTTTGTCTTGATTATGCTCTTGTTTGCCGCATGTGTGCTTTGGTCTGGTTGGAGTACTTTATGACTCCTCCTTGCTACAGCTTGTTCATCCTGACGCCGCCGCTTAGCCTTTTCGTATATGGCTGTTTTGCTTTCTCGGTCAGCTTTGCTATTTTGAAAGGCTTCGTTTAGCAGCCTGTCAATTGGGTCTTCTGACAGTTTCAGGGATTTTTGCACCAATCCTGCCCTCAGTTCATCTGCGTTGTTTTCTAACGCCGAGGGAGCTTCTTCTCTATTTGACGACGAATAAGAAACCATGTAGCAACTTGCTACACGATCTTAGGTTCTTCCTGATGAGGCATGTTCCTCATCATCATCACTATCTCCGTTCTCAAGTATATGGTTGAGAAACTCTTCGAGGGTGGCTGGGGTCTGCGCCTTCTGGTTGTAATCTTCAAGCGCGTCAATGTACTTTTGCAGGTCCGTGCGCTTGTCGTCAGGCTGCACGGGCTTCTTGGTCTTCTTCTTTCCCTTCGAAGACTTTGAAGGCTTGACCTGGGTATTTTTCCCATCGTTAGCAGTTTTTAGTGTGGGACGCGGTTTTAGCATCCCCTCAATGATCTCGGGCTCCAGCGGGCTTTTCCACCCGATCGCCGGACATGGTTGAAGATCCTTCAGCATTCTTTTGGTTTTAGATGAAAGGACGACTACCCGCGGAGCTTCTTCCACAAACGAACATGATGCCCCCGACGTATCCACCTTTTTAGGAGCGTGCCTCTGTGGCGGGTTCACCCTCCAGTTCTCTGACAGCGCGAATTTCCCTTGACGGTACTAGTCCTCGACCCAGTTCTTGAAGATGTAGCAATCCTCAATGGGGTGGCTCTCCATTCTGTGATAGGAGCAATAGTTGGGGTTGTTGACATCATTGGGTTGCGGTGGACGTTTTATTTCCGGCAGAATGATGAGTTTGTTGCGCACTGCCTGTTCGAGCAGTCTCCTCGTTTTATCACGGGGGAACGAGTAAGCACGTCCTAGCTTCTCTTCTAGGGATTGGCACTGGTGTACATTGTTTTGGCGAGCAACCGGTTTCGGGTCACTCAGTTGCTGTTGAGTGTTGGCAACGAAGGCCGCTTTCCCTTTACCCTTTGTATTCCAGGGGTCCATTTTTGAAGAGGAAGGTCTGTAGCCCATCTGGTCCATTTGAGCCAACTTGTCGATCAAAGCCTAGAACGTGGTCGGCTTAAAGAACGTCATGAACTGGGACACATTCGCCTGAGGATCCGGAGTTCATATGAACATGCCCACAGCAGGAGCTTCTTCGATGCGTTGTTCGCATTTTGACCATAGGTTTCGCCATCGGATCGCGTATTGAACCCAGGTCTCTCCCGGCTTCACCCTGGCGTCGATTAACACCGTGATCAGGGTGCGCTCGCTTGCGCTGGTGAGCCGCTGTGTGAATAGCAGTTCTATCTCTGTGAATGTTTTGATATAGTCATTTGGGAGCTCCGAGTACCAAATGCTGTTTCCGACAGGCTGCCAACGAATTGGCGAAGCAACAATTTGTCGTCGCCTCCAGTATTTCCGCACAAAGCTCTGAACTGAGCCACGTGTTGATGAGGATTGCATGTCCCCTTGTACACATAGAATTTGGGGAACGTATATCCCGGCGGGTACTTGATTTGATCATACCAGCCCGGATACGGTCGCCCAGTTCTGATGACTTGGCCGGCCGTTTCACTTGCTTGATGAGCTCGAATTTGTTGAGCTATGTAATCATCAAGGGCAGCCTTGGAGATCATTTCCTCCCTGGCTATTGATAAAGCTGGAAGAAGGTTTGATGTTTCTCTTCTGTCGTCCTTGGTGATTATCAGCGGGTTTTCAGCTGGAGGTTCTGGCTGAATCATCATTCCAACCATGTCTTAGAACATGAGCGCCATCTGTTTTATATTAGCATCCTGTTCCGCGGCCTCCTTATCCTTTCTTTCCAGCACCCTTCGCAGGAACTCTGTTTCGGTCTCCTGCTCCTGGCGCTATTCGGACGTTACTTCCGGGCTTTCTTTCTGCCTGGTGAGTGCTGCCATTTTCATCAGCATCTCCTGGAGCTTTTGTTGCTGCTCCTGAGCTTTCGTCAACGACCGAGTTTGCGGCCGATGACCCACGGAAGCACGACTTTCCTCTTTTCTGGAAGCCATGTAAACCGTGTGCACAATCATGCCCCCAGACTTGGGGCGTTTGGGTCCGACGCCTTTGGGATTTGCCGCCGGTAGTGGTATTTTCTCTAGCCTCGTCCTTTTGTGGGAGGTTGAAGTTGTAGGAGCTGTTGTAGCAGGCGCCTGTGTGAAAGAAGTTCCTCGCTGTATGGTGGAGGGATGACTTTCCTCTTGTCGAACCTTCATTTTCTCCGGTTGACGAGAGTAGTTCTTGTTGATCACAGAATCTTGGACTTTCTGCCAGACCCTGTGGATTTGGGAGGACAGCTGCTGAGGGGGCTGCTATGGCTTTGCCTGCGTCATGTTTTCAGCAGGAAATGGAGATTTCTTCAACACCGTGGTTGGGGAGTTCTTCCGCACCCTCCTAAGCAGTTCAAAGTTGTTCCCGGTTGGAACAACAGTGTCAACTTCCACCATTGGAGCTGGTGGAGTAAGTCCAGAGGGAGAGTTGCCCCCAGCTCTTCTCACTCGGCGTCAGTGTAAGTCCATTTCAGGCACCCCACGAACTTGCGGGGATGCGGAATATATGAAAAACGATTATCAAAGCTTCGTAACACGGACTTGAGCGCATGAATCGTATCTAAACCATTGCTAACTATCGACTAGAGGTTTAACTACTCGGATTCGAAGTTATACCTCACGTTACATGTCCTTCGGGTCTTCATCGCTGTCCTCCACTCCTCGTAGGCTCCTTGGAATATCGGCACCTCAACGGCCTCCTCGAATCAAAGACGATCCACCCGAAAGCCCCTACGCCAAGCTTAATCTCAAACTTGAGATAACTAGGTTGCTTAAAGTTCTAATCTAAGCTACCTAGGGGATATAGAGTGAGATTATGGATGTATTAGTCTAGCTAACCCTTGATCTCAACACACAAGAGGTTAGGGTTAGGGTTTGAAGAGAGAGTGAGCTTGAGGAGAGAGAAGGTGAAGATGAGAATGAGAATGAATAATGAGCTCATGTGAATTTAACAACCATAACAATTTATCAAATAAATAAATATAAATGATTAATCATCATGGTTGATTCATTCACTTAGTGTGATTCATCATATGACTCACTGACTAATTAATGCATCATTTAATACAAAGGATGAATCACACAAATGAGTCATTAAGCATTAAATGCTTATGCCACCTTAACCCCTTAGTCACCACTCTTCTAGAAGCTTCCCGAAAAATTATGAGAATGCCCCTCCAATCCGTGAAAACACGGAAAAACTTTAGACTGTATAAATCCAACAACCCGATACTAGAATCTGGCTTAAACCAAAGCCGGCTAGTAAAAACTGTCCGAAAAGTCATACGTGCGTAAACACACGTATGCGTCCGAACCCTTATCGTAAAACCATACAACCTCTATATCGTTTCTCCTGGAGCAGGGAAACTCTCTGTGTGGGACTCTAAAGACTCAACACTACGCTGGCAGTGGGTTTAACCACAGACCGCAAGCGGCACTAGCTGTACGTAACGGTCCCCAGGTAGATGTCGATAAGAAGGCCGATGAGGAAACTCATCCGAACTCCCACTGAGCCTGATGTGACAATCTCCGTACAGTCCGGTCTGTTCGTCTAAGACTATCGCATATCAAGCCTAGGGGGCGGCAAGCGTCAGTCCCCTAATAGCTGTATAAGTCGTGTCGGAGCGAAGCCCATTACACCCTGAGAAGCTACTGGAACCTACCGGTATATCTCGCTTGCCCTGGCCAGGGACTTTGCGTAATGGCTCTATGACATAGCGCGATATCATCTTCCAATACCAGGAGAGACGAATCCTATCTAACACTACTGCCTCCAAGTGCTCGGGACTGCACCCAACTGCTACCTGTTTGCACGACTCCTTTGAGCCATGGTAGGGTAGCAATCTAAGAACAGTGGGACACACTCGAGGCGAAGTAGCAGTGTCAAGTCTGCGGACTATGCTGTACTCATGTCATCTGGGAACTGTTAACTGACGACGGGTATAATACCAACCAATCAGTTCCCCTGTGAGTCCTGTCCGGTGTACCCGTAACCTAACGAGCACCTGTATACTATCTCCAGTACGACGTACTGATGGCTGTGGGACAGACCATCTCCCCAACTGGGATGAGAAGCGTACACACTTAGTCTATTCCGGAATATCGATGCCCTATCTCGATAATCCAATGACCAGGGACCTGTATAGGATGTTGCTTACAGACTAACCAGCCCCACTAGTGTGACTGCCATCACAACGCTGGTAATCAAGCAAAGATCCTATGGGCTCTACTAATATGTATAAGTGATACGTTACAAGAAACATATGCACATATTAAAGTAGATACAAACCAAGTAGCATACTACCATTTTTAGCAAGACTGTATATACATCTGTGAATATCCCAAGCTTCCATTAAGTAATATACATACAAGTATGATACAATAATGGCCCCTAGGGCATATACACTAACAGTCAGTGGCGACGTCGAGCGTGCCTTGTAGATGGGGCTACTTCGGGTGTAGAAGCGGCTTCTTCGTGCCCCCGGCTTTGGTGAGGGGCTGCTGCTAGTGTCAGCCTGTCGAAGACTGACGTCCGTTGAGAGGGAACGACCAATCTTTCAAAGGCCGACTTTCTGGAAGGGGAAGCACTTTTTATGACTTCGCCCGTAGCAGGAGTGGGCAGGACTGTTGATTTTGGAATAGCCCTTTCAGGTATCGCGAGTCCCTTTGCGGGTCCACTTGAGCTTCGGTTCAGCCTGTTGAAGACTGAGATGGCAGACTTGGACGACCAGTTGAGCGGGGCCGTGCTGGTTACAAGTCGATCGAAGACCGACTTCTTTGGAGCTTCCTGTGGTGACACCGGGGCGCTGAAGCTTGCTGGCGGGAGCATGGTCCCAACGAATAATCCAGTGGTGTCCTGAGTCACCAACTCCACCGGCATAGAAAAGATGGAGGCCGTATTGGGCCGTATGTCACTCCTCCAGTCGGGACGGAGCGGGAGTTGATGTTGCACTTTGAGCAGCTGGAAGCCATTGATGTTTTTTTTCTTTCTAAAAAAGAGCAAGACACCAAATCTTAGTACCTCGAATCCAAGGGCAACCATAGCAAACCACGATTTTTGTTCACGAAACACGACGCACGAAGTGTGGAGTGGAAAGAGGAAAAGGTCCCACCGGGCGTGCCAGAATCTGTTCACCGCCGAAAGACGCGACCGGGATGTTAGGACGTCTGGCCTGAATTTTGGGGGCATATGCTATTTGGATTTATCCGTCCACCTCTCCGAAAATGCCAATTTGATTTATGGCACCATATATTGGAGGTTTGGACGGATGCGGCCATTGTAGCAGACTTCGTCAGATTCCGCCTCGTTTGTGAGGGGTTTTTAATTGTGAGGATGCTCTCCCCTGCAGGTGCAAGCCCCTTGTTCATCTCAGAAAACTGCATCTTAATACCACTCATTCATTATCTATTTTGTTATATATCAGTACTATTAACCAGTGTCTGCTCAGTAAATACAGATTACAGGTATTCGTGACAAAATACTGGAAACACACTCAGAATCACGGATATAACGTTTGGGCGCCAACACTGCAAACAGAACAGAAAACCGATCGTGATCCAAAGAGTTCTTTTGAAAATAAATGTGTACACACAATTTTGGTCCAACACAATGCAAGTGTGCACATGCTCTTTGGCACATGGACCATGGTGGGGCTGCCTTGGAACACATAACATGATGAATTGTGCAAGTAGGGAATATGAGCATTAAATGCTAAAAGAGGTGATATGATTTAAAGCATCATGATTTCCCTCCAAAAGATACTAAGCAACCCATGTTGTTATCAAGAAATCAAACGATGCCAGTAGACTTGTGGGGTGCACACAACATCTCAGAACCAACACGAGACCCAGTGGCATACACAAAACTGGTGAAACACTCGAAAAATCCGGTGCCGCCGGTCCAACCAAGCCCAATGCACCCCATTTTTCTTCTGGTTGTTTATTTAGGTCACATCATCTTATTTTTATTGTTTTTTTATTCTGGAATGAGGACTATAAATACCAGATCAATGGGCAATGGGAGGAGGGATATACTTTTTGCTTTAGTTTTAGTTTAAGAACAAATTGTAATTTGTAATTTGTCTTTCCTTTGAACTCTTGAGCTCTTGCCCCTTTATCTTGACCTTGCAACTTCTCTATTGAACTTGCAAGCTTAAAATTTAGGTTATTGAATTCAAGATTAGTGTATCTCATTTGAAAATCAATAAAAGTTCTTAACGTTCATTACATATGCCTTGCTTTCTATTGAACTTGTGAAATCCTTACCTTACTTTGATCTTGCAACCTCTTAAGTGAGCTTGCAACCTTAAAGTTTGGTATTTGGATTTCACATTGGTACGGGCTTAAAGAACATTTGAAGATATTTGCACGTAGAATTTATCGGTTCTTAACTTTCTAACCTTGACTTTACTTTTCTTGCAATTTTTGTTATGTGTCTCACACTTTTCTTTTTTTATTTTGTAAATATGTGTGAGTAATTGATTTACTTGTTAAGGGTAGAATATGGTTAGTTTGTGTTAGGAAATGTGTTTTCTAAAACCTTAAAAAGCTTAACTTTGCAATTGAAACTCCGACCAAACGACTCGCAATTCCGCTCCGTTAGGCATCCTATCCTACCATAATAGCGTTGAATCCTAATTGTGACCGGATTGCGAGTGGTTTGCCGAAGGCTAAGCTTAAGAGACAACAACAGAAGGACAAGGGACAAGAAATACGGATTTAGCACACAAACACAAATACCGTATTTCAAGTTCCCTAATCCACATTGTTGCCTATTGCCTTAGTGTTAATATTAGAATTGGGTCTATAAGGAAACGACAAATATCATCCTAACATAAGCTAACCTAAAACTACCCCTAACAAGTCTTTTTATTGAACATATCATAGTTACGAATCTTAGTATAAACAACAACTCAAGCTACGGTATTAACTCGTTAAAACAAACTTAAAAACTTACCATCTCCCTGCAGACGACCCGTACTCATTGCGGCTCGCTACACGCGGCACCGTCTTTGATTGCAGTTATTTCAAATTCTTTCTAAATACGACACGGTGAAAATGTGTAAATCAAATGGCGCCGTTGTCGGGGAGACGGTTACGCTTTTACACTTGTAGTCTCGAGTTAATTTGTGAATACTTTGTACAAAATCTAAACTTTCTAACAGATTCAACGGATAAAAACACATTTTTTTAAACCGACACGAGAACTAAAAACAATAATGTTCTCTAGATTTTTGATCTTCTAACGCACTGTGTTTTAACTTGGAAATCAAAGTATAAGAATGGAATACTATTGTTACATAGAGGAAACACACAAAATTTGAGCACCAAACTTGCAAAAACAACCGGCGAAATATAGACATTTCCCGATATCGCCGGCCCTGTCATGGGGTTTTGAAAATTTCTTTTTTGTGTTGCCTCCAGTGTTCTGTTAGTATCCTATTTTTATTGTTTGATTTTATTAATTATTTGTGTTCAGAACTTTAGTTATCTATATCGCTTTCTAGCTCAAATATCCGTATTTTTCCAACATTTGCAGATTTGACGGATTAGCGAGCAACGATTATGCAGAGCAAGGGGTGTTTTCAAATATAAGGGGGTTGAACACTTTAGTGCCAAAGACCCAGGTAGTTTGACCCGCATAAGCGAACCATTCAAACACTCGGAGACAATATCAACACGAGTTTCTTAAACTCAACACTTTTGGCACGTATTTTCCGAACTTCCTATTCTCAAACCCGACGCTCCAATATGCTTGTCTTTGCAAGATTTTTCGCAACATCGCCGCATAAGCCAAAGAAAAACTAACCGTATTTGTTGCAGCGCCACATTTAAAGTAAAAAAAATTGATTGATTGTTTGATAACAAAACCTTGTTGATTTGCGCATTGCATCATTAATACGGACTTAAGGGGATATAACACCAACTCAGATTGGGTGGGGATTTCATCACCCTTCCTAAGACCCTGGAAATCGCTAATTGCATAAGTGTCACCTCAATATTAATAAAAAATATCTAGACTCAGCCAATTAAGGACCTGTCGTGCTCAATAGGACAAAGGAAGATTGTGGGCATTCGGTTGTTTATCTAAACATGACTTTTGTGGTGTCTAGGCTAGACAAGTGAGGAGGTAACTTTAAAAGGCCCATCTCACAGTGATTCGTGAGCGGAACCCTCCTTACCTCACTTATGCTTACCTGGCCACAACTGGCTGTGAAGAGGCGATTTGAGGGTTATTTCACAATTTGTCGCTTTGGAACAGTTATGAGCAATTTTAGTGGACTTAGAGGACCCTAGTCTAGGTATTGATTGTGCATTTGTGACTGTGCATTTGTGATTGTGTTTGTTGAAACTGTCATTTCATTTTCACTTTCTTACGAAACAAACACAAGTTCGCCACTTTTACCACCTTCACCTAATTTTCCTCCATTTACGCTTTCTTACCCTCACATTCTACGCTTTGACTACAATAAACTCGTTTAGTGTATGTCCGCTTGGACTGGGACCCTAGTGCCCGTTTATTCCACGTTTCGGTAGTCGCTACGGACTACACAATCGACCACGAAGTCGAAACTCCTTCCATGCCTCTTTCACCTTTACCTTTTCCGGTCAACTCCGACGTTGACCGTGATTCTGTCCATACTTCTTCACCTTCACTTTCACTAGACTCTTCTTCCGAGATGTCGGGATTTCCTCCTAACATCACTTTACCTCCCCCGGGAATGATTCCACCTCTATTAGGTGCGAATAACCCACGACCACCTCTTGTTGAAGCGCCACATCGAATCGCGCTCCAGGATCGTTTCTATTCTACCCGCGCTGCACTTCCGACTTGTCTTTCACTTCCACCGGCTAATGGGGATAATTTCGAAATAAATCCCCACTTCATCAACATGTTGCCCAAATTTCACGGGCTTGAATCCGAAGATGCCTACATCTTCATCAATAAATTCCAGAACGTTTGTGCGATGATAAAGACAATCCAACTGTCTGATGATGCTATATGGCTACGAGTTATTCCTTTCACTCTGTGTGATCTCGCTGAAAAGTGGCTGTATAGCACCGCATCTCATTCGATAACCAGTTGGGACGAGTCTGTAAAGACGTTTCTTAAAAAATTCTACCCAAATCATAAGACCGCACGGATCCGAAACGAGATAAATCAATTTACCCAGCTTCCAATCGAACCTTTTTGGAAGTGCTTTGATCGGTACAAGGACCTCCTTGTTCAGTGTCCTCATCACGGTATAGAGAAATGACAACTTTGCCAAACTCTATACGAAAGGCTGAATCCAGCAACCAGACAGTTGATGGAGACCATCTGTCAGGGCCACTTCCTGTCCAAATCTGACGAGGAGGCTTGGCAATTCTTCGACAATCTTACGGAGCAAACGCTGCAGTGGGAGAGCACCCGACTGAACACCTCAACTTCTTCTTCTTCTCCAGGTCTCTCTAGGACAGGAGTTCATCAACTCGACATCTCAATTGCAATGAAAGCCGAGATGGCGGCAATCACGCGGAAAGTGGAAGCAATTGAGAGCAAATTCTCATCTCCCTCTCCTGCCCCTGTTCTTCCCCTTCGTACCATTTACGCTTGTTGTTCGGATCCATATCAGTTGACCGAAGAGTGTCCTTACAATCCACCATCTCAAGGACAGGATCGGGCTAATGCTGCATTTCATTAAAGACCAAGAAACGATCCATACTCTTCCACATACAATCCCGGTTGGAGGAAACATCCCAATTTCGCCTGGAATCAGAACCAACATCAATTCCAAAGGCCTCCTCCTCCTCAACAACAAGCTCAACAACAGTTTCAGCAGCCTTTCCAACCCCAACCTTTTCAGAATCCGACGAACAACTTTGCACCCTGCAACAATTCTTTTTCTCAAAACAACTTTGTTCCTTCAAATAACGATAAGGTTTTCTCGCTAGAACGGAGTTTAGAGGCTTTTGTAAAGCAATCGACTCAATCCACCGCCAACATTCAGTCTTCTATTCAGTCTCTGGTGCAACACACCGCTGCACACGGGCAAAGCATCAAGACCATCGAAGCCCAGATTGCACAGCTGAACGTGGCTTTAAGCGAGTGAGAGAAAGGAAGGCTTCCATCTCAACCACTCCAAAATCCTGGTCACCCATATAATGTACATATTGCTTTTGAACAACAGAACCATAATGTGAGTGTCGTGACTATGTTGAGATCTGGAAGAATGATGAACAACATCGACACACGAATTAATAAGGATGACACCCCGGCCATTTCTTCTACTCCTACTTCTTCTTCTGAGCTTATTCTCCATTCTTCAAAAGGCTCTTCTTCTTCAATCACTGCTTCGAACGGATCCACATCTCACTCCGCTCAAACTCCAGTTTTGGGATCCGTTCCAACTCCACAATCTCCTCCATAAGAATTAGACTCAATCAATTTAAAAAATGTTCCATTTCTAAACTGGTTGAGGTCCAATAAACAAAATCCATAAATGGTGAAGATTCTGGAGCTGTTCAAACATGTTAACATCAATATTCCCCTCTTAGATGCAATCCAACAAGTCCCCTCCTATGCAAAAATCTTGAAAGACTTGTGCACTAAGAAGAGGAAATCTCAGGTACCAAAGAAGGTTTTCCTAGCTAGTAACGTGAGTGTTGCTCTTACCTAAGATTTACCACAAAAGCGGAAGGACCCTGGCTGTCCTACAATTTCTATAACCATTGGGGATAAGAATATCAACCGCGCTCTTTTGGATCTTGGTGCCAGTGTTAACCTGCTTCCTTATTCTGTATATGAGCAACTAGGTGTAGGAGAACTGAAACCTGCACATTGTACTCTTCAAATGGCCGACCGATCTATCACCTATCCTAGGGGTGAGCTAGAGGATGTGTTAATTAAGGTTGGAGACTTCATATTCCCTGTTGACTTCATTGTTTTAGATACACAACCTGTAGCTAACCCCCGTAATCAAATTCCGATGATACTCAGTCGCCTATTCCTTGCAACCTCAAATGCTGTGATCAATTGTCGAAATGGTTCGATGAACCTATCTTTTGGCAACATGACAATTGAACTCAACATTTTTAGGTTAGGAAATCAGCCATCCGAACCAAGTGCTCATATACTAGATGTTTATTCCATTCAGGAGATCGCCCCCGAGGACTGTGAATTTGAGGAATTCTTGTTTGATCACAGTAATCTTGACGCCACTAGTGCGTTCCTCTTTGAACCTGCTGCTTCCGCATCCAACAACGATTACGAGTGCTTCACGTTTTTGAACGATCTTGGCTTGTTACCACCCGAGTTTGAATCTTTTGAATTTTCGGATGCATTAGTTGAACCATCCGACTTGGTCGCTTACACTCACTTTGAGCCCCTGTTGGAATCTTTTGAGTTCGAGACATTTTCTCCAATCTTGCCTTCAGTCATTTCACCTCCTACGCTTGAACTCAAGCCTCTACCGTATCACCTCAAGTATGCTTACTTAGGTGAAAACGAGACCCTCCCTGTTATCATCTCGGTTTCTCTAGCTCTGGAGCAAGAGCAAGCCCTTCTCACGGTCTTGCAATCTAATCGGCAAGCATTCGGCTGGACGATGGCAGACATCAAGGGGATTAGTCCCCTAATCGTTGAACATCACATCATATGATGAATGATGCCAAACCAGCTAGGGATCCAAAGAGGTGGTTAAATCCAGTCATGAAGGAGGCTGTGAAAAAGGAGATCGTCAAATGTCTGGATAGTGGTATCATTTACCCTATTTCAGACAGCCAATGGGTCAGTCCTATACACTATGTCCCTAAGAAGTCGGGCATTACTGTCATCACAAACGAGGCGAATGAGTTGATCCCTACTTGCACCCAAACCGGGTGGCGAGTGTGCATTGATTATCGGAAACTCAACGCCGCAAGGCGGAAAGATCATTTTCCGCTATCTTTCATTGACCAAATGCTCGAACGATTAGCTGGACATGAGTATTACTGTTTTTTGGACGGTTACTCCGGCTACAACCAGTTTCCCATCGCTGAGAAAGACCAGGACAAAACCACTTTCACTTGTCCTTTCGGCACGTTCGCATATCACCGCATGCCCTTTGGGCTATGCAATGTTCCCGCTACCTTCCAGCGGTGTATGATGGGAATTTTCTCTGACATGGTTGAGAAATTTTTGGAGATATTCATAGATGATTTCTCCATCTTTAGCGATTCTTTCGACGAGTGTTTGCAACATCTTGACGCTGTCCTTACCCGATGTAAGGATAAAAATCTCACTTTAAACTGGGAAAAATGCCACTTCATGGTGTGCGAAGGTATTGTCCTAGGACATATCATTTCGCGAAATGGCATTGAGGTTGACAAAGCAAAAATTGATGTCATTTCCAACCTCCCTCCTCCCAAATGCGTCAGAGATATCCGATCCTTCCTTGGCCATGCCGGTTTTTACAGACGGTTTATCAAGGATTTTAGCAAGATTGCTAGACCCTTGACTCTTCTTCTGGCCAAGGATACCACGTTCAACTTTGACTCAAACTATTTGACTGCTTTCGAATCCTTAAGAAGCTCGCTAACCACTGCTCCCGTTCTTTCTTCACCCGACTGGACGCATCCTTTCGAGATTATGTGCGATGCATCCGACTTTGCTATCGGTGCGGTCTTAGGACAGCACATCGATAAGATGCCGCACGTAATCTACTACACGAGCCGGACCCTGAATGAAGCCTAAATGAATTACACAACAACCGAGAAAGAGTTCTTGGCTGTTGTGCTTGCTTTAGAGAAATTCAGGTCCTATCTGATCGCCTCCCCAGTCATTGTCTACACCGATCATTCCGCTCTAAGACATCTTTTTGCGAAAAAGGATGCAAAATCTCGGCTAATACGTTGGATTCTCTTACTTCAACAGTTTGACCTCATCATTAAGGATAAAAGAGGATATGAAAATATAGTAGCCGATCATCTTTCACGACTTCCTTCTTCGCCGACGCTCCCTCTCCCAATCAACGATACTTTCCCTGATGAACAACTCTTGACAATATCTTGCGAACCCTGGTTCGCAGATATTGTGAACTACTTGGCGACTGGACTCATACCTAACGACTGGTCGAGTCAGGACAGACTTTAATTTTTATCCCAAGTAAAATACTTTTCTAGGACGAACCCTACCAGTTCAAGTACTGTACAGACCAAATTATCCGCCGGTGTGTTCCAGAAAACGAATTCAAGAGTGTGTTGTCTTTTTGCCACGATCAAGCATGTGGCAAGCACTTTGGCCCAAGAAAGACAGCTGAGAAAGTCTTGCAATGTGGCTTTTACTGGCCAAAACTTTTCAAAGATGCACATGAAAACTGCAAGACTTGCTCCCGGTGCCAACATTTGGGCCGGATTTCCAGGAGAAACAAGATGCCGCTCCAACCAATCTTGGTTGTTGAGATGTTCGATATTTGGGGGATAGATTTCATGGGCCTGTTTCCCAACTCTTTTGGGAACTTGTACGTTCTCTTAACTGTTGATTATGTCTCCAAATGGGTTTAGACAGTGCCAAGACGGACTAACGACAACAAGGTTGTCGTTAAATTCCTTAAAGAAAACATCTTTTTCCGGTTTGGGCACCCTCGCGCTATCATTAGAGACAATGGGACACATTTCTGCAATAGGTCTTTCGAGGCCTTGATGCTGAAATTGTAACAACCATAATTTTCTTATACACCTTTTTCCTATACAAATTTTTAAATTAAATTTTTTCAAAATCCATAAAGGAGTATTTTAACCTGAGCACAATATATATGTAATTATTTTGTTTTTAAATAACTCCATTTTTAGTGTACAAAAAATTTGCTTTAAAATTAATGTATACTTGGGGTATTTACATTTACTGTTATTACTTTAAGTAATTAATTAGCTCTATAATTACAAGAAGGAGCTTGTAGCTCATTGGTAATACCTTGCACTGCTGAACCAAGCCACCAGAGTTCAAATCCCATACCCTACATTATTTTTAATATTGATTTTTTTAAAAACCTTTAGAATACCAAGAGTTTACACGTGCATATCTCACAAAAACCCCACTACATCCAAAGATGTAACACTTCCAGGAGTTAGATGAACCGTCGGGGGGGATCCTGGCCACCAGACTCGGCCGGGAATCGGCCAACTCGGCCTTGACTCGGCCGACTCAGTGCTCCGACCGAGTCACGGCCGAGTCACCCCCGAGTCGGCCGATTCTGGCGATGGCCCCAACATGAAAGTTGTGTCTTTTCATATTCCCTATGCACCTGTAAAATTTCAGCCTCAGACCACTTCCAGAACTCTTTAAAAACCCCAATTACTCCACTTTTAATACATTTTTATTACATTTTATCACATTTTTATTTTTAACTTTTCATCTACCCTAACTCTAGCCTAACCCTATAAATACCAACCCTACACACTACCCTCTCACCCCCAAAATCTTGAGCCACTCTCTCTAAAATTTTCCAAGATTTGTGTACTTTGAAAACAAGCTCGAGGCGAAGCTCCGACGAAATTCCGGCGGAAATTCCGGCGAACGTTTTAGGAGCTATCGGCGACGACGCAACACACCGACGATTCCTCTAGTTCCCCCTCACTCTCTTGAGTAATCAAAACCCGTAAGTCCCATTCTTTCCTTCTTTCTATTTCTCAAAAATACGAAATTTCGAAACCCGACGGAATCGGAACAAATCCGATTTCCGTTTCGGTTTTCTATAAAAGTTCACTTCTCACCAATACATTCATGTTTAAACATCTTAATCTTGACTATTAAACTTTTAAAAATCAATTTGAATAAGTTTCATCACATGAAATGATAACCTTTCCAATTTATCGTATTTTCACTTTAATACCACAATGTTTCAATTTCATATTTAACCCCTTAACTTTGCTATACATTTAAAGTAGAGCACGAGGTAATGACCTACCTCCACACACATGCAAATACAGCCCTAAAACGATATCATCAAAATTTAGAATATGATAAAACAATACTTTCATTTAAATACCATATTCTTAATAAAATCATTTCTAGAAGTTTTAGGTTTGACACACTTTTAAATAAATACCTCTTATTAGGAAAACATGATAAGTTGAGGATATCGATCGTTTATCTAAACCTGACTTTGTGGTGTCTAGGCTAGGCAAGTGAGCAAAGGTAACTTTAAAAGGCCCGTCTCACGATTCGTGAGCGGATCTCTCATTCTTTACTTGTACTTACCTGGCCACAATTGGCGGTGAAGAGGCGATTTGAGCCTTCTAATGACTTGTCGTTTAGACCATTTAGAAATAGGCTAGTTGGCTTAGGAAACCCTAGAATCTAAAATACGGAAAATTACACTTTGCAAATAAATATCTTTTACTTTATAAAATCGTTTTCTAAAGGATTAGTATTTTACAATCTTTGCAAAGCGCCGCAACAACCCATCTTTGGGGAACCCGTTCGGGATCGTGCAGTTTATCACGCACCCTCGGGCTAGTAGTGCGAGATTCAGACCTCCGCAAGGAGCATTCGGTCTCGAAAGGTTTAAAATACGACATCTTAAGAAAATGAGATTTTTGGAATATAAAATATTTATTAAAATTATTTTTGTATAAAAATATGTATATTTATCATTTAAATATCTATTTTATTATAACATAAATTTTCCACCTTTTCCTAAAAATCATAAGAATAAATTTTACACTAAAATACCATGAACTTCAAATAATCAATATTACAGATAAATACCCTTATTTATAAAACTAGGATATTTTCACTAGAAATGTCACAACATAAAATCCACCCTCATTACAACTCTAAAGACGAACAATAAATATTTGAGGTGTATTTTGAAAAGTATATAAAAGTATTTTTACATAAAACCCCCTCAAGTTTTATAAATTACCCTAAGGACCCTAGCAATTATAAGATCTCGATTCACGTTTCTGATTGTCTGACTCGGGTTTGAGTCTGATTAATCTGATTTGAATATGATTCAAGTCAATCTATAATCTACAATATTCCAATTCAATATGAACACAAGAAACCATGAATACAATTATCAATTTATACAACTTGACTGAACCGAACCATGGATATATATTCCTTTTACATGATTCTCAGTATTCCATTTACATGACTCTACGGTTACAACCGTTTCCTGATATCATGGTTTCGGTCAGTCAGTCAATCAATCTTATAATCAATACATTTTTCAAGATAACAATACAAATAAGACATCGCGGGGTTTAAGGGGTAGATTTGTACGGAAGGTGTTAAAAGTGGCACGAGACAGTCAGACTTAAGACACCTAACATAAATCCAATTGCCGTTGTTCCGGGCCTTCTAATGGAGCCTTGTACTCTATATTCCGTTTGCCCTGGTCTCTAGCATATAGAGACCCCTCTTGTATACACTGGCATTCTTCTGTACCAAGGTACAAACAATAGCGTTAATACAACATTACAACAATACAATACAACCTTAAAAGCTACTCTCTCTCTCCTACTCTTTGTCTATTTCTCCCCTATCTTTGGGACTTACCGAGAGACCTGTTCGCTGACGACATTCTGTTTCTTTTTTCTTTGAATGTCGTCAGGTGATTTGGACCCGGCGGATATCGAGCCATCTCAAGAAGACTTGGAGCAGTTTGCCGAAGACCCTGCACTTTAGTTTCATTGTACACTTTTCCTTTCTGTACTTTTCATTTTCTGTTATGCCACTGTTTAGGCATCTTTTTATTTCAGTTGTATTTCCTTTCATGCATTGTACAAAGAATGTTAATAAATAAAAGTTGTTGTTCTTTTTATTTCATGTCTCTTGTGTATTTATTTTATATTGCTTAGATACGCTTAGCGTATGTACTTCTGAGTATATACGTAGCGGACCTCGTCGCGTCCTCTTCGCCGTATACTGAGAAGCGGGGCGTGACAGAAATACTCGATTAATCATAAGCTATCCACGCCCTACCACCCCCAAACATGTGGGCAAGCCGAAGTTTCAAATCGGCAGATCAAGCAGATACAGCAGAAAACGGTTTCGATGAACCGTAAAGATTGGTCTGTGAAATTAACTAAAGCCCTTTGAGCATTTCGAACTGTATATAAGACTGATCTTGGCATGTCTTCTTATCGGCTTGTGTACGGAAAGGCTTACCACCTCTCTATGGAAATCGAACATCGTTCTATTTGGGCGATCAAGGAGCTGAGCAGCTATCGGAAGCTGCGGGCAGCTATCGGAAGCTGCAACTTAACGAACTAACGATCTTCGGGATGAGGCTTACGACAACGCGGTTGTTATAAAGAACCGAACGAAGGTGTTTCATGATAAATACCTTACGCGCAAAACCTTCACGCCTGGACAACAGGTACTTCTTTATGACACCCGACTCCATTTCCATCCCGGTAAACTTCGATATCGCTGGAAGGGACCTTTTCTTGTGCGGTGTGTGTACCCGCACGGCGCGATGGATTTGGAGAATCCAAAGGATGGTTCGTTCTTCAAAGTAAACGGACACGGATTGAAACCGTTCCTTAGCGCAGAACCATTAGAGGAGCTCCTGATATTGCAGGAGCCGGTTTACCCTGCATAATCTTCCTCTGTTTACCACCAAACTTCGGTTATCCAGCCATAAACAGTGGAGACACTGTTTCAAATAAGTTTGGGGGTATGTATATACTATTCTTGGTATATATTTGTGGATATTCTTGTCTTGTGCATATTCATTTTTCTTTTTGACGAGCAATCTTGTCTGGTGATGCTCAGTCTTCATTCATAAAAAAGAAGAAGAAGAAAGAACCGAC
The DNA here is from genome assembly GCA_030015575.1 of Agapanthus africanus. Lineage (NCBI taxonomy): Eukaryota > Viridiplantae > Streptophyta > Magnoliopsida > Asparagales > Amaryllidaceae > Agapanthus > Agapanthus africanus. Next base: position 399,408,061 of record CM057349.1, on the reverse strand, counting down.
GATTTTGACCTTTCAACAATTTTGCCCTCTTAATGTACAATGACAGTGAGGGCACTATCCAGTTTAAGTTTGGGGGTGTGCTCGGTAAGCTTTCTCCCTTTGCGTTCATTTGTATATTCTGCATTTGCATACATATTAAAAAACCCATAAATAAATAAAAAAATTTAAAAACATAAAAACTTTTTTTGTCAAGTTAGCTAGTGGGAGAACTTAGATTTGATATTTCGACGGTTTTGTTTGATAAGATAGGAACAACTAAATCCTATTTTTAGATTTTGAAAACCTGAAAGATAACCTTCCTTTGAGTTTAACTGTAGCTAATATATGTCTTACATCACACTATACGTGTCGTGAATTTTAAAAATTAGATGACAAATCTAATACGTCTGAAATTTTTTAAATTGATAAACTATTTTTTGAGGATCAAATAGGTTTGTTCTGAAATAAGTAATATCAAGAATAGTTTCGAAAGTGAAGTGGATATAAGGGGATATTATAGATGCCTTAATAGAAACTAATTCTGAAGAATAACCCATCTGGAACTTGATTGGAGTGATTACACACCTGATCCACTAAACACGTCTTTTGTCCTAAAAATAATTGAACAACTGATTATATCCCCGTTCGCATTAAATCGTTATGATTTTCACGCCAAAATGGGTCTTTTTGTTTTAGGGCCTAGGTAACTTGAGCAATTAAGTCCGTCGGGGTGTCTCTGCACCTAATGCCTTAAAACCAACTGGTTTGGGAGCATTGGCCCAAAGCTCGCTAAGAAGCCTAGAAAATCCAAATTAAAATAAAGTCAAGCAAGTGTTCTCTCCGAGTTAAAAATTCCTAACGGTTCTTTGTGTGAGAATAATATTGACAAAAGACAGGTTTTTATAAAAATATTTTTTAACGGAGATATGAAGGTTTTATCCTATGATGAAGTCTATTGCACGCTCACGAATGTGTGTATGAAATGAAAACAAGTAAAAGGTGGAGTGAAAAATAAGACCTAGTTTCCTATTAAGAAAGATAGAAATTCTGAATTTGAAACCTAACTGGAAAACGAAACTTGAAAAATACTTAACTTTTTATAAAACTTGTGTGATTCTTTTTAAGTTTTTATCTGGGCTTTATTTTATGACATGATGACTTTAATCAATCCTTTTGAAACTTAACGACACTATTTGCACCGCACGTATTGACATATAGGATCTTAAGTTAAATAAGAAGTGAGGTGTGAAAAATAAAAGTTCGATAATTCTAACTTAGGATAATAGAATTTCTAGCTTTAAAACTAAACCTTAGGGTTAGAATCAATAGTTATTTCGCGAAACTAGCTTGACGGGATTTTTTGGGTGAAATCCGTTGAAAACCCTCAGGAGACAACACTCCTCCTACTAGGGACACCTAGAGGTTTAACGGCTATTGTACGAGCTCAGTGCAACCGCGTTCCCTACGAAAATGAGGTCAGGATTTCTGTTTTGCTCGGGACGAGCAAAATATAAGTTTGGGGGTATTTGTTCATCTCAAAAAATTGCATCTTAATACAACCTATTCATTATTTATTTTGTTATATATCGGTACTATTAACCAGTGTCTGCTCAGTAAATACAGATTATAGGCATTCATGACGAAATACTGGAAACACATTCAAAATCACGGATATAACGTTTGGGTGCTAACACTGCAAACAGAACAGAAAACCGATCGTGATCCAAAGAGTTCTTTTGCAAATAAATGCGTGCACACAATTTTGGTCCAACACAATGCAAGTGTGCACATGCTCTTTGGCACATGGACAATGGTGGGGCTGCTTTGGCGCACATGACATGATGAATTGTGCAAGTAGGGAACATAAGCATTAAATGATAAAAGAGGTGATGTGATTTAAAGCATCAGGATTTCCCTCCAAAAGCTACTAAGCAACCCATGTTGTTATCAAGAAATCAAATAATGCCAGTACACTTGTGGAGTGCACACAACATCACTGAACCAACACGAGACCCAGTGGCTTACACAAAACCGACGAAACACTCCAAAAATCCGGTGCCGCCGGTCCAACGAAGCCCAATGCACCCCATTTTTCTTATGGTTGTTTATTTGGGTCACATCATCTTATTTTTATTGTTTGTTTATTCTGGAATGAGGTCTATAAATACTAGATCAATGGTCAAGGGGTGGTGGGATATACTTTTTGCTTTAGTTTTAGTTTAAGAACAAATTGTAATTTGTCATTTGTCTTTCCTTTGAACTCATAAGCTCTTGCCCCTTTATCTTGACTTTGCAACTTCTCTATTGAACTTGCAAGCTTAAGATTTAGGTTCTTGAATTCAAGATTAGTGTATCTCATTTGAAAATCAATAAAAGTTCTCATTGTTCATTACATATGTCATGCTTTCTATTGAACTTGTGAAATCCTTGCCTTGCTTTGATCTTGCAAGCTCTTAAATGGGCTTGCAATCTTAAAGTTTGGTATTTGGATTTCACATTGGTACGGGCTTAAAGAACATTAGAAGATATTTGCACGTAGAATTTATCGGTTCTTAACTTTCTAACCTTGACTTTACTTTTCTTGCAATTTTTGTTATGTGTCTGTAACAACTCCAATTTTAGTGTAAAAAAATTTGTTTAAAAGTTAATGTATACTTGGGGTATTTGTATTTCCTGTGATTACTTTAAATATTTGTTTTGCTTTTTAATAGCAAGAAGGAGCTTGTAGCTCATTGGTAATACCTTGCACTGCTGAACCAACCCACCAGAGTTCAAATCCCATACCCCACATTATTTTTAATATTGTTTTATTTTAATATTTTTAGAATTACAAGAGTCTACACGTGCTAAACCCGTAAAACCCCACTACACATGTAAAACTAAATGTCCCAGGGGTTAGATGAGACGACGGGGAACCCAAGGCATGCCGGACTCGGCCGAATCGGCCGGCGACTCAGCCAACTCGGGCCGCCGTCGCCGGCCGGACTCGGCCGGACCGCCGAGTCGCCAACACCAAAGTTGCATCTCTTGGCCTCCCCAATACTCCTGCACATTTAATTTCCTTGGATCATTAACAGAGCCCCTTTAAAACCCTATTTACTCCATTTTAATACATTTTTAATACATTTTAATACAATTTTCAATTCATCCTTTCACCTACCCTAAACCCTATCCTTACCCTATAAATACAACCCCTAGACACACTCCCTCACTCCAAAATTCTGATCAAAACTCTCAAGAAATCCCTAGAAGTTTAGTGTACAATTGAAGTTAGCAAAGGGCGAAACTTCGGCGATCTTCCGACGAAAACCCTAAGAGCTCCCGGCGACGAAACGACGCACTGGCGCCTCCTACTATTCCCTCTTCCTCTCCTCTAATCTGAAATCCCGTAAGTCCTACCTTCCACTTCTCTATTCTTTTCTAAAAACACGTATTTCTAAATACCGATGGAATCGGAGTTTATCCGATGTCCGATTCGGTTCTTCCTAAAAATCTCACTTTTTCTTAGATACAATCATACTAAACTCTTACATGTTGACTATTAAACATTAACAAGTCATATTGAACAAGTTCCATATCAAAAGGATTTCTATTTCAATTTTATCGTATTTTTTCACTATAATACCATGTAGTTTGATTTCGATATTTAAAACATCACAATCTTGCTATACCTGTAAGTAAATTAAGAGGTAATGACCTACCTCCTCACACACTCATATGCGACATAGCACAATACCTTTCGGGAACATAGAATACAGGAAAACGAAACTTTACATATAAATACTATTTACTAATAAAACCGTTTTCTACAAGATTACGTATTCTTACAATCTTTGCAAAGCTGCGCTACAACCCATTTTGGGGAACCCGACTGGGATGGTGCGGATTATCGCACATCCCTGGACTTAGTAGTGCGAGATGCAGACCTCCGCAAGGAGCATTCGGTCTCGAGAGATTTAAAACACAAATATCTTAAGAAAATGAGATTTCTAGAAAATAATAAATCAAAATTATTTTTTTATAAATATATAAATATATATATATATTACCAAAATATCTATTTTTGTTATAATATCAATATTCCAACTTTTTCTAAAATCACAAGAATCACTTTACATTAAAATACCATGAGTTCCATACAAGTTCAATATTACAATTAAATACCCTATATTATGAAATTATGTTATTTTTACTAGAAATATCATAAATATAAAATCTACATCTATGACAACTCTAAAGACGATAATTAAATACTTGGGGTGTATTTTGAAAAGTATACAAATGTATTTTTACATAAAACCCCCTCAAGTTCTATAAATTACCCTAAGGACCCTAGTAAATATAGGTTTAAGTGGGAGCAGTCTCTTGAACCTCAGGGAGCCGGAGATATGGGTGCTTGCCTATCTAAGGTAGACCACTAAACAACGGTGTTATCAACACGGTAATCGTTTTTGAAAAAGACACAAATTTTGCCGCCCATGTGCAGCGGTTACCGATAACATTAAAACAACCAGGACTTCAATTTTTTTAATTGTTCTGACTCAGATTGAGTCTCACTAATAATCTGACTTGAATATGATTTAAGTACAAACTATAATTCAACATGAATCCATGGATCCATATATTCAATCTATCCAATCTGTATTGACTGAATCGAACCATGGATATACTTCCATTTACATGATTCTCCAGTTACATCCATTTTACTGATATCATGGTTTCGGTAAGTCATCTAATTACACAATCTTTATTACAAGACAATACAAGTTACAATACAAATAATACAAACAAGACATCACGGGGTTTAAGGGGTAGATTGGTATGGAAGGAGTTAGAAGTGGCACGAGACTGCAAGATTTAAGACACATAACCTGAATCCAATTGCCGTTGTTCCGGGTTGTATAACGGAGCCTTGTACTACACTTGCCTTTAGTCTCTGGTATATAGAGACTCCTCTCGTATACACTAGCCTCTTCTGTACCAAGCTACAAACAACAGTGTTAATACTAAATACAGCATTATAAAGCTACCTTCTCTTTCTGTCTATTCTATTTCTCCCTTATCTTTGGGACTTACCGAGCGATTTGTTCGCTGACGACATTCTCTTTCTTCTTCTTTGAATGTCATCAGGTGATTTGGATCTTCCAGAGATCGAGCCCAGCGCTGAAGACTTGGACCGGTTTACTGAAGACCCAGAGCTTTAGTTTCATTGTACACATTTCCTTTCAGTACTTTACATTTCTGTTATGCCACTGTTTAGGCATCGCTTCATTCAGATGTATTTACCTTTTCATGCATTGTACAAAAAGAATGTTAATAAATAAAGTTGCTGTTTCATTACATTTGTCTCTTGTGTATATTTCTTTTATATTGCTTAGATACGCTTAGCGTATTTACTTCAGAGTAAATACGTAGCGGCCTCGTCGCGTCCTCTGCCCGTATACCGGGAAGGGGGCGTGACAGTGTCTCACTCTTTTCTTTTTTCTTTTGTAAATATGTGTGAGTAATTGATTTACTTGTTAAGGGTAGAATATGGTTAGTTTGTGTTAGGAAATGTGTTTGCTAAAACCTTAAGAAGCTTAACTTTGCAATTGAAACTCCGACCAAACGACTCGCAATTCCGCTCCGTTAGGCACCCTATCCTACCACAATAGCAGTGAATCCTAATTATGACCGGATTGCGAGTTGTTTGCCGAAGGCTAAGGTCAAGAGACAACAACGGAAGGCCAAGAGATAAAAAAATATGGATTTAGCACACAAACACAAATACTGTATTTCAAGTTCCCTAATCTACATTGTTGCCTATTGCCTTAGTGTCAATATCAGAATTAAGTCTATTAGGAACGGCAAATATCATCCTAACACAAGCTAGCCTAAAACTACCCCTAACAAGTCTTTTTATTGAACATATCATAGTTACGATACTTAGTATAAACAACAACTCAAGCTACGGTATTAACTAGTTAAAACAAGCTTAAAAACTTACCATCTCCCTGCGGACGACCCGTACTCATCGCGGCTCGCTACATGCGACACCGTCTTTGATTGCAATTATTTCAAATTCTTTCTAAATACGACACAGTGAAAACATGTTAATCACCCCTGCGGTTAATTACGTTACCGCAACGCGATAACCACTTTCTCCTACTCCGGAAGTTCACTTCGTGTCGTGTGTGTTTGTTTTATTTTTGGTTTCCCGTGGATTGTATACGGAGACTAATTTATGTTGTCGCCCGTAGGGCGTGGATTAGTCAAAATCCGTATTTCTTAGATTTAGGGTTTTTATTTAAGGATCGTTAATCTGATTTGAGATTAAAATCAACTTAAATGTATATGAGCAGTTAGGGCTCGGTTGGTATTTTGTTAAGGATACGTTAGTCCAATTTGAGACTAAGATCTACTTAACAAAGTCTTAAGATCATTTTTGCTTCAGATCCAACAAAAGAGCATTTGTGCTCTGTTGTTTTAGTTTAAGGACGTTTCGGTCCGTTATCGCCATTTTGGAGGCGAAGTTTTAGTTTGAGGACATTTCGGTCCGTTGATCACCATTTTGGAGGTGAGCGTTTAGTTTAAGAACGTCTCGGTCCGTTGATCACCATTTTTGAGGTGAGAGTTTAGTTTATGGACGTCTTGGTCCGTTGATTACCATTTTGGAGGTGAGAGTTTAGTTTAAGGACGTCTCGGTCCGTTGATCATCATTTTGGAGGTGAGATTTTAGTTTAAGAACGTTATGGTCCGTTATTAGTTTAAGGACGTTTCGGTCCATTGTTGTCATTTTGGAGGCAACGGTTAGTTTAAGGACGTTTTGGTCTGTTGTTAGTTTAGGGACGTCTCGGTCCATTGTTGCCATTTTGGAGGCAACGGTTAGTTTAAGAACGTTTCGGTCCGTTGTTAGTTTAGGGTCGTCTCGGTCCATTATCCATCTTGCGCGCACGTATATTTGTTATGTGACGGCATGAACAACAATGTTGATATGGAATGTGCCCAATTTTGATTTGAGGTGTGCACGTCAATCTGGAAGTGCACCAAAGGGTTGTTGGTTGTCGGGACCCGCCACCTCTCTGAAGACGTTGAGGAATTACAACGACATATATCAGAGGTGTGACGAGATGTACCTTTTAAACCGAATCCCGTATTTGAGAGGAAAAGGAGTTAGTGGTAAACTTGGAAATCATTAGTCATATTTTGAGACTAATATTTTCTCGGGAGGATGTGGGATGAATACAATTTCGGATATCATCAGTTGGAAGATCAATAGTCGTATTTGGGACTAAGATCAGCTTGGGAAGTCATGAGCACATGGGCTCTGATGGTCTAAATCAAGGAAGTTCTATCCTCAAGGGTCCCAACCAACTTGGGCTTGGTCCACTCAGTTTTCTTTTTATTTGAAAAAGAGTACTAAGCACTTGTTTGGGCCCAGTTCCTTTTTTGAGCAAAAAGTGCTAAGCACTTATGTAATTTCTGATGCTCACATATAATCATGTGGGCTTTTAGTCATGGGAATTGCCCGATAAATATTAAACACTTTACCCTTTTTGTCTTTATATGGAGTGCTAAGCACTCTTTATGGCGTCTACGTGCGAAGCACGTGAGGAGCTAGGCGCTAGGTGCTGCATAGTGAGTGCCAAGCACTCTTCCATTCTGTGGCGCCCACGTAAGGGTTACGTGAGGAGATGGGCGCCGGGAGCAGCTCATTGAGTGCTAAGCACTCCTTATTTTACTGAGGCGCCCACGTAAGGGGCACGTGAGATGATAAATCATCAGGATGCAGAATTAAATTCTACTAGGCACCGGCGCTCACGTGCTGTGCACGTAGCGCTAATTAAGGTTTTAATTCCTTTATGTGCTTTGCACATTGGCGCCCACGTGAGGAGCACGTGCGACACCAATAAGAGTTTTTAACTCTGGCGCCGGTGCCCTCGAAGAAGTCACGTGAGGCGCTGCCTCTTAAATTTTGAACAGAGCTTTGCTTTTTTATTGGGGGAAACAACTTCTTATCGCTATTTTTAATCTTTTGCAATTACGCCTCTACAATCTTCATTAGGGGACCCATTTGCCGATGGTGCGGGTTATTGCAAGTTCTTAGGATAGTAGAGCGATATGCAGAACTCCTCACGGAGAATTCGGTCTCGAAAGGATTAAAAATAAGATTTTTAAAGAATACAACTTTTAAAACAAATTAAAACTTTGGAAAATTATATAAAATTATAAAATCCATATTTTTTCTATGAAATAAATTGTGAAAATTTTATGAAAGATTAAAATTTTAATAAAATACCATCAACTTTCCAAAAATTAGATTTTTCATTAAGATACCATAAACTTTAAAAGTTAGATTTTTACACTAAAATACCACAAGAAAATAAAATACGTTTTTATACAAAAATCTTGACTTTTTAAAACAATATATTTTTATTAAAAACTTATTCGAGGTTTTAGGACGAATTACAAACTCTCGAGAATTTTAAATGATATTTTTACTAAAATACCCTAGATAATCAATATACTAGTTTAGGTTATGTATTTAGGTTGCAGTGCTGTTTGAGTGACATCTTTTCTTATCAGTTGTCTCGGGGTTGCCAGAGACAATGATGCACCATTTGCCTCTCTCTAAATATAGATTGTAATCTTAGGGTGGAAATTATCAAATGATAATCTTCTTTAAGAAGACAAAAATCCTGCCATCCATGTACAGCGGTTATCGATAATTTTCCAAACTCTAGAATTTAAAAGATTAAAACTTTTCATAAGATTTAAAACTAGTAATATGAAATGACTATAACTCGAATCCAAAATCGAACCTAAACTTAAATTTAAACTCGAACTCGAATCTAAACTCGAATCTAAACTTGAAACTAAACTTGAACTTAAACTCGAACTCAATCTACTTGAACTAACTTGAGTCAATCCAAGATTGTAATTGACATGACTCGCATTTTACTTGACTTACTCGACTACATTATTCACTTTTGCAATCTATGATTTCGATCAAGACATGTTATAATCAACCAATCAAATCAACTAAGTCGATACAACAGTTATAATCTACTATATTCGGGGTGTTTGGGATAGTTTTAGGTGTGAATACAATGAAATTTTAGGAGTCCCATATTAACCTACTCGAATTCTATTTACTCGAATCTCAGTTGGGTCGACTCCTCCACAGCTTGGAGTCCCGATACTAACACATGAAATGTGCTCGTGTTTCCTTGCTCCTAGGGCCCCACTCTTAAGCTCGTGAATATTTCTACGGTTGCGTTGACATTTACACTTGGAACTTAACGTTAATATAGTGACCATATAGAGACTTATAGTACATATACCCATGTTCACGTCCACATACTTTTACTTGTTATTTACATTACTTTATGATTATTCTATACCTGTCACTCTTCATTTTTACCCCACCTGTGGGACTTAGCACCAATTCGCTGACGGGCATTTCACTCACCTTTGTTTTCTTAGAATGTTCATCAGATACGGTTGAGACTGAAGAAATGGACGCTATAAAAGAGGAGTACAACCAGATCGCTGCTCAGACTTAGATTAGCATATCTTTTCTTTCAGTTTATGTATGCCACATGTTTAGGCATTTCTGTTATTGTATTTAATTTTCAGTTGAACTCTTGTATTGTAAATATTTTAAGTTTGAATGTAAATAAAAATGTTTGTTGAAAAATTTTCAGTTTCCATTTATTCTTGCATTGAGTATAATTGTTTCAATACGTTTAACATATTTATTTAGGCAATGACTTTCCCTGGATAAATATGTCGTGGGCATGCCATGTCACCGTTTCTGTCTACTGGGAAGCGGGGCATGACAGGTTTTATTGGTAGCCCATGCAGGTCAGTCCTTCCATTTCAATTTTTTTGAATCTATCCTAATCTGTCTTTTCAATCAAGGTAATGGATTATCCGAACAATACCAGTACCAACGTCAATGACAACACTCCACCGCCTACACCACCACCACCATCGACCATTGCAACACCTATCAACGAACAGACAGTGCTTCTTGAAGCTATCAAGAGCCTATTGGAGGGACAACGGGAGCAGAAAACCCTCATGCACCAAGGCTTTTCTCGTCCTGAGGTGGAAGCATCCGGAGTTAAGCGGTTCTGGGCTTTGCACCCAAAGAACTTCTCGGGTAAAAAGAGCCCACTTGAAGTAGAGAAATGGGCTCAACCAATTGAGGATGACCTGGCAGCGGCTCAAGTGCTAGATATAGCTTGGGTAAGAGTTGTTAAGTTGCAACTAATAGATAATGCCAGGGTATGGTGGAAGGTAGAGGAGAGCCATCTCGAACAACCAATAGAGTGGAAAACATTACGAGACCTTTTTGATGCAAAGTACTTTTCGGAGACTGCCCACTTTGACATGGAGCAGCAATTCATCCTTCTACAGCAATGCTCGATGTGGGTAAAGTCTGTGGATGAATTTGATACTGAGTTTACCATGCTCGGCAGGTAAGTTATAGTCTCAAGTTGAATTTTCCTATCTCTCTTAAACACTGCTAACACAAAGTCGTAACAGGCTCGCTGCTCAGCTCATTCCCACTGCTGAGATCCGGGAACGACGATTCTAGCAAGGGTTGGATCCTGAAATCCAAGCTGAACTCGCTATATTGGATTTCCTAACCCACGAACTCGCTTTGAAGGCTGCCCGACTCTATGAGGCAGTTGTGAAGAAGAAGGGCAGGCCACAGTCGGCTATTGTGAAACGTCCTGTGCATCAGATCACAGGCTCTTTCAGGCCAGCTTTCAACGGACCATCACGGAGGCCAAGAGATTCGTTTACCAACAACAAAACAGATTTTTGTAGCTATTGCAAAAGAACATGGCATCTAGTGAAGAACTGTCGTAGGGTAAATAAATTGTGCTTGATTTTTGGGTTTTCGACCCACACTATCGAAGCATGCTCCCAGAACCGAGGGACTAATAACCGTCCAGCTAGACCAGTGATCTAAGCTCTTCCTACCCCGTTATCTCTACCAGCTCTAAATCCCCGCACCTAGACCGCTCAACCTCAACGCCGTGTGTTTAACCAGGCATAAAAGAACGTACCGCGATGCTAACTATTCACTATGTCGGTCAAAAAGGCCGAAACTACGGGTCAGGTTATCACTGGTAAATCTCTTCCTTCTTCCCTTTCAAGTCATTTCAATTCCTAGTTATCTATATTTGTTATACCTAAACCTATCCCACGCGACTTAGGTACAATTTTAGTAGCTACCCTACCTACGCTCGCGCTCTTTGATACCGGGGCATCATATTGCTTTATGTCGCAACGGTTCGTAAGAACTTAGCGAGTTTGAGCCACCTCGCTTTAGAATTGGCGGGCTATTCGCCGCACTTGTAAGGGTTTAGTATAAACCCACCGTGGAGTGCTCAAATTGTCGGATTCCATGAAGTGGCGGGTGGCCCACTCATTTTATTGAGTGATGGTTGCCTCACTTTTAGAATTTACGGGTAACTTGTCGCACTCGTAGGGGTCTTTATTTTAGGTGATGTTCGATTTATCCACACGTCCGGAGAACGTTGGTTTTCACTTGCGGATCAAACGAAATACGGGGCTCCTAGTTTATCCACTAATTCCATCATGTTTATCGCATTTCTGTGATGTTTATTAACTGCCTGTGATGATGATATTTATAAATGTTGTATATGTTTTGCACCCGCGCTAGCTCTGCCCATGCACTGCTGTAAATTAAGTAACCTTATGGTGAAGTCCCCGGACCCCATGGTGAATGCGAGTGGCATATACGTACATTCTATTTTGGTTGTTTTCTGTGATACTTAGGCTTAATTGATGGGACCACATTAATTCTAATTAATGCAAGAAAATAAACCTAAAAAGTGATGTTGTTGGAATCAAATTTCAAAATCAGTCGGTTCTTTTCAAAACTACTCGGTTTTTCACCAAACCAAAAGTTTTCAAAATTGAGCTTGAACAACTCATTTCGAAATCTCTAGTTTCCTTGAACGATATTAAGTTCATTAAGTTAAAGGTTTTTTGCCAAAAACCATCCGTAACCCTCCGTCATTTTAGATAAGTAGCACATAGTATTCATGCGGTGTTTGTTGGCCAAAGTTAAGGCATTATGAATGGTAGCTATATGTTGCTTATCCGTAGCATAGTTAGATACATTGGTTTAGGACAGTCACACTACCTTGTTGGCTAAAGTCAAGGGTTTGCACGGATGGGTCTAAATTAATCTGGATAATAACGGGCAGAACTTGACTTGCGTGTTATGATTTGTTGGCCAATGTCAAGATCATAAGCGCTTAGGGTAAAAATTGCTAGTGTTACATACCTTATGGAGTGTGGTGACTAGCGTGGCTTCCATTTAAGTTATCATACGACGATAGTTGGGTCCCGATCACACTGATGAGTAGGATTACTCTCGGGAGATTTTTACTTCACAATTAACTAACCCATTAGGTGTTTAAAAAAGTGTTAACGGGGTTATGCCTATGTGGAAACGTGGTTATTTAATTAGGTCCGTGCGAAATCACGGAGAGCCTCCCTCGGAGTACCAACACTTACCTGGCTGAACGGTTAACGAACTTGTAGAGCGGATATGATCCCGGCTAGTTCTTCTTTTAAGGTTTGAATAAGAATTCAAGGAAAAAGTGGGAGCTATCCTGTTTAGATAAACTAATAACCAATCTAAACTTGCAAGAGTATATACTGAGTGTTTCTTTTCTCTCTCCTAATTGCAGCTACCATGTCACGCCTTTATCAAGATAATAAAATGTATGACTTGACCGACCCGAATTCTTATTCGGAGCTGGAGAACGTCGGTTCGGCTCTTACTTGTGACAGATGTCATGAGTATGAGCAAGGAAAAGAGGATTGCATGAATCCCTTGATGATTCCGGTGAAGAAGAAGCATACTATTGCGTCTCTTTCAGGTGTTCTTATAATTGAGAATTGTTTTTCGATTAGTCCTACCTCTTTGGTACTAGATACCGGATCAGGATCTCATATATGTAATTTATTACAGGGATTGAGAAAAAGTAGAATGGTTGGACCTGGAGATATGTCGCTCAGAGTAAGGAACATAGCACAAGTTAATATTGCTGGAGTCAGTGAATATCACCTAATGTTGCTAAATGGCAATACTATGATTTTGAATAACTGCTACTATGTACCTTCAATGCTTTGCAACATAATATCCGTTTCTTTATTTGATAAAACATTTACCTTAATCAGGTATTGGTTGCAGAAGTTACACTATGTATTGGTATCTATGTTCTAAATCAAAATACAGTTCTTAATGTACAAAACACACGCAAGAGAAAGAGTTCAGATATGAACGAAACCTACTTGTGGTATTGTAGACTTGGTCATATCAACGAGAAAAGATTAGTTAAGTTGCATAAAGATGAATATTTGGATCCGTTCGAATTTACATCTTGAAACTTTCCAATCTTGTCTCAAAAGTAAGATGACCAAATCTCCGTTCATCGGACACGGAAAAAGAGCTACAGAGCTCCCGAGACTCATACACAGTGATGTGTGTGGTCCAATATTTATACATGCAAGGGGTGGGTTCTCATACTTCATCACATTCCCTGACGATCTCTCTAGGTTCGGATATATGTATCTTTAGATACACAAATCTGAAAGTTTTGAGAAATTCAAAGAATATAGACACGAAGTAAAGAACCAGACTGGAAAAAGTATCAAGATCTTCTGATCGGATAGAGGAGGGGAATGCTTAAGCACGGAATTTCTCGACCACTTAAAAGAGAATGGTATTCTTTCTCTGCTTAATTCTCCATATATACCACATCACAACGGTATATCGGAGCGGAGGAACCATACACTATTGGATATGGTTCGCTCCATGATAAGTAGTGTTGAGTTACCTCTTTCATTTTGGGGATAAGCATTTGAATCAGCTGCACATTTATTGAATAGAGTTCCGACTAAATCAGTGCCTACCACCCATATGAAGTATCGAGTGGGAAGAGACCATATCATAATTATATTAAGATATGAGGATATCATTCTTTTGTTAAAAAGCAGAACCCAGATAAACTCGAGACACGATCATTATTGTGTAAGTTTGTGGGATACTTCAAGAATTCAAAGGGATATCTTGTCTATCATACTGAGCAACAGAAGGTGTTTGTTGGTCACTATGTTGTCATTTTAGAAAGATAATTTTTTGCAAAAAAAATTAGTGGGAGCACGGTAGAATTGGAAGAAATTCCATAAGCAAAAATTACTATTGAAGACTTGGTTGAACCTTAGGATTCAATAGTTCCCGATGAATCTCAGCCACTCTACAGACCTAGTAGTATTTCTCATCCGCCTGAGAGACAGTACGGTTTTCTCGTAGACGGAGATCGAGAGGATTGCATCTTGGAAGAAGATGATCCTACTAGTTTTGAGCAGGCCATTGCCAGTAGGGACACTGTGAAAAGGCTGGATACTATACGATCCGAAATGGAGTCCATGTACACCAACAAAGTTTGGACTTTGGAATTGCACCGCCAGGGGTAAAACCCGTTGGCTGCAAATGGATCTTCAAGAAGAAGATTGATGCTGATGGACAGGTGGAAACCTATAAGGCTAGACTTGTTACAAAAGGTTTTTGTCAAAGACCAGTTGTGGACTATGAGGAAACCTTTTCTATAGTGGCTATACTCAAATCCATTCGGATCCTACTTGCCATTGTTGCCTCTATGACTATGAGTTCTGGCAGATGGACGTAAAGAACAATTTTCTAAACGGCACTTTAGAAGAGTGTATCTTTATGGATTAGCTGGAGTGCTTCATAGACAGTGGGAGCAGCATGAAGGTGTTCCCTTATAAAAAAAGAAGAGAAAAAAGAGGAGAATTCCCACGTTTTGAGCCTCACGTGTTAAACACGTGAGAGCTTATATGCAAAGCATATAAGTGCTGAAAGCAAACAACTAAAGACTAAACAGGCTTCACGTGTTAAACACGTGAGCGCTTATATGCAAAGTATATATGCGCTAAATAAAAAAATTAAAACCCACATTGGGGGTCACGTGAGAACACCCTTTTGAAGTATTAGTTTTAGATAGAATTAAACTTTATATATATAATTAAATTCTATTTTTTGTATGCAAATCATATAAGCACTAAGAGTAAGTGGCTAAAGGCTAAACTGACCTCATGTGTTAAACACGTGAGCGCCCATATGCTTTCATATGAGCGCTAAATAAAACAGGCTAAAACCCACATCGGGGTCACGCGTTAAACACGTGAGAGTGCCTCCCCATATAGAATTACATTCTATTCTTGGGAAAATACCTCTCTTGATCTTTCTAAA
The DNA here is from genome assembly GCA_030015575.1 of Agapanthus africanus. Taxonomy (NCBI): domain Eukaryota; kingdom Viridiplantae; phylum Streptophyta; class Magnoliopsida; order Asparagales; family Amaryllidaceae; genus Agapanthus; species Agapanthus africanus. The sequence goes on along the minus strand of CM057349.1, from coordinate 399,392,772 downwards.
AGGGAAAGATATTCTCTGTTAACAAAGAATCGTTGGATTAAAGATTTAATGGTGATTAAAAATCACCAAATATAGAATTAAATTCAATGAGATGGAAGAATATTTCCCTATATCTTTCTAATCACCAAATAAGATATTCTTGGGAAAATACCTCTCTTGATCTCCCTAATCTTTCTAAAAAAGAAGGATATTTTCTGTTAAACAGAAAGTTGTTGGATCAAAAATCCAATGAGATGGAAGAATATTTCCCTATATCATTCTAAACAATGAAAGATGTGCTCTGTTAAATAGAGAGCCCTTAGATTAAAAATCAAATGGTGGTTAAAAATCACCGTCTAACATAATTAAATTATGTATATGGGAAAATATTTCCCTGATCTTGTTAAAAATAAGAAAATATATTCTGTTAAAAAGAAACTCTCTGGATCAAAAATCCAACGGTGGATAAAATCCCTCAAATAATCTTTGAAGCCAATTAAAATCAATTAGTATCTCTCAAATAAGAGATTTTCTAGAACCAATCAACAAATTTGCCTCTCTTATATAAAGGACCTGAGACATCAAGTTTCAAAGAGGCAGAAGGAGAAAAAAACCCCATAATCTTCCATAAAAATACAGAACGCTCTCCAAAAGGTTCCAAAAAACAATAGTGAATTTAATTCTCAGAGATCGTCTTCCTTCTCAAATCTCTAGGTAAAGAAAAAAGCAGAGATCAAAATATCTCCTTTACCTATCTAAGAGTTTAACCCTTCTCAAGAATTTAGTTCTTTCTCTGGATCTGAGATTCACAAGACAAGTTTCGCACAAGTTGAGAATTTAATTCTCATTGGGAAGATCTTGTTTTTGAGAATTAAAAATTCAGGGAAGAACAATGTTGAAAAGAAAGAAGTTGGAGTCCATAATACTCCAGGAACTTAGTTCCTTCAAATCAAGAACTTAGTTTTTTTAAAACAAGATCCAAGATCCTCAAAATAGTGAGCTTGGTGATCGTTAATGGTCAAAATACCATTAACAGAGATTTAACCTCTTTGAAAGCATGAACATGAAGAACATGGAGTCCATAATACTCCAGGAACTTAGTTCCCTCACAAAACAAGAGTATGGTTCTTAAAGAACCCGATCCCAGATCATCAAAATAGTGATCTTGGTGTCCGTTAATGTTTAAAATAGCATTAACAGAGATTTAAGTTCTCTAAAATTATCAACAGAGATTAAATCTCCAAAATAACTCAGCGCCTCACGTGAAAAGCACGTGAGCACCCAAGACCAAGTTACATAGCGCTTCATGTGAAACACACGTGAGCACCAGAAAATAGAAAAGTTTAGTGCTTAGCACTAGTGCAGCAGCTCACGTGAATCACACGTGAGCGCCAAAACTCAATGCCTCACATGAAATACATGTGAGCGCTCAAAAGAAGCTAAAAGCTCAGCGCCTCACGTGCCCCACACGTGAGCGCTGTATAAAAGTGCAGAAGCATTATAAAGTTAGTCCAAATGATTAAGTGCTAAGCAATGATTGGGCAACGCCCATGTCTAAGTGCCTCACGTGAAACACACGTGAGCACCCAATAAAATAAATGAGGCAGCGCCTCACATTCCCCTCACGTGAGCGCCATACGAAGTGCTTAGCACTCTATATTTAGTCCAAATGACTAAAGTGCTTAGCACTGATTGAGCAGCGCCCATATCTAAGCGCTTCACGTGAAACACATGTGAGCGTCCAATAAAATAAATGAGCCAGCGCCTCGCGTGCCCCTCAGGTGAGCGCCATACGAAGTTCTTAGCACTCTATATTTACTCCAAATGACAAAAGTGCTTAGCACTGATTGAGCAACGCCCATGTCTGAGCGCCTCACATGGTACACATGTGAGCGCCAGAGCCCCAAATAAGTTCTTAGCACTTCTGCATAATAGGGCTGAGCAAACAGAATTACAAATAAGTGCTTAGCACTTTTGAAAAAAGAAGAGAAGAAAAGACTGAGCAGACCAAGCCCAAATTGGCTAAGTCTCTTTGAAAAGTTTCTTAGAGCTGAGCCCAAATGCTCTGTTGTTGGATCTTAATAAAATTTAATGATCCTAAAAATATTGCTAAGTTGATCTTAGTCTAAAATAAGATTAACATATCCTTAGTTAAAATAAATTGAGCCAAAATGCTCATATATTTAAGTTGATCTTAGTCTAAAAACAGATTAACGATCCTTAAATAAAATAAAATATTCCTTGAACTAAATGAATACATAACCTAAGTTCAAAATCCAAATTCATAAATATACGGATTTGTACTGATCCGTGCCCTATGGGCGACGACATAAACTAATCTTTATATACAATCCACGGGCAATAAAAAAACAAAATAACACACGACACGAAGTGAACTACAGGAGCAGGAGAAAGTGGTTATCGCAACGCGATAATTTAATTAACTGCAGGGGCTTGCGCCTGCAGGGAAGAGCGGCCCCACAATCAAAAACCCCTCACAAACGAGGGGGAATCTGATAAAATCTGCTACAACGATCGCATTTGTCCAAACCTCCGAAATATGGTGCCATAAATCAAGTTGGTATCTTCGGAGAGGTGGATGGATATATCAAAATAGCATATGCCCCCAAATTTGGCGGTAAACAGATTTTGGCACGCCCCGGTGGGACATTTTCCTCTTTCCACTCCACACTTCGTGTGTCGTGTTTCGAGAACAAAATCGCGGTTCGCTATGGTTGTCCTTGGATTCGATGTACTGAAACTTGGTGTCCTTGCTCCTATGCAGAAAATCCATGGCTCTCAACTGCACCTCATACAACAGCAACTCCCGCTCCACCTCAACTGGAGGAGTGACCTATGGACCCTACGCGGTCTCCATTTTCTTAATGCCGGCGGGGCATGTCACACAAGCCACTACCGGACTGTTCTTCTGGACCATGTTCCTACCTGTGATCTTTGGTGCCTCAATGCCATAAGAAGAAGCTCCCTGAAAGTCGGTCTTCGGTCGGCTGTCAACCACGACGACTCCCATCAGCAAGCCGTCAAATCCTGAAACCTTAGTCTTCAATAGGTTGAGCAAGAGCTCGAGAGGGCCCGTAAAGAAGCTCATGATACCTGAAGGAGATATCCCAAAAAGGTAAGCCATTCCTGCCCCTGCAACAGGCGAAGTTGGCAAAGGTGCTTCCCCCATCAGACGGCCGGTCTTCGAAAGATTGGCCGGCTCTCCTCAAACTCTATCAAGGATGTTGGTCTTCAACAAGCTGACGCCAATTGAAACCCCTCAGCAAAGCCGGGGGCATAACGAAGCTGCTTCTAAAACTAAGGCGGTCCCTTCAGCAAGGCACGCTCGACGTCGTCACTGCTACCGAGTGAGAGAAGCTGGGGGGCAACTCTCCTTCTGGGCTCACCCTACCAGCTCCTATAGTGGAGGTCGATGCTGTTGTTCAAAACGGGAACATCTTTGATTCGCTCAGGAGGGTACATAAGAACACCTCGACGGCGGTGCTGAAGAAATCACTTCTTCCAGTAGAGGTCCCTGTGCTACAACATCCAGAGCAGCCTCATCAACGGCTCTCCTCACAAATACATAGGGTCTAGTGAAAAGTCCAAAACTCAGTGATTGACAAAAATTACTCTCATCGACCTGAGAAATCGAAGAGCTGGTAAGGAAAAGATCGCTCCTCCACCATACAACGGGGGACTTCTCCAAAACATGTGCCTGTCACAACGGCTCCTTCAACTCCAATCTCTCATAAAAGAATGAGGTTGGAGAAAACTCTACCGCCCATGGCAAATCCAAATGCGATGGATCTAAACGCCCTAAGTCTGGGGGCATAACCATACATACGGTTTATATGGCTTCAGGAAAAAAAGAAAGCCGCGCCTCAGTGAATCATCGACCGTAAACCCGATCGTTGACTAAGGCTCAGGAGAAACAGCAAAAACTCCAAGAAATGCCGACCAAAATGGTAGTGTTTACCGGGCAAAAAGAAGGTCTGGACAAAGAAGTCAAACAACTCCAAGAGCAAGAGACCGATACAGAGTTTCTGCGAAGGGTGCTAGAGAGAAAGGACAATGAAGCTGCTGAGCAAGCTGCTAACATAAAGCAGATGGCTCTCTTGTTCTAAGACATGGTTAGAATGATGATCCAACCAGAACCCCCGGCCGAAGATCCGTTGATAATTATCGAGGATGATAGAGGGGAAACATCAAACTCTCCTCCGGCCTTGTCACTGGCCAAAGAAGAAACGATCTCCAAGACCGCCCTGGATGATTACATTGCTCTGCAAATAAGAGCTCACCAAGCTAATGAAGCCGTCGGCCAAATTGTCAGAACTGGACGACCATATCCAGGCTAGTATGACCAAATCAAATACCTGCCGAGATATACGATCCCCAAGTTCCATGTCTATAAAGGAACAGAAAACCCTCACCAACA